>CM028227.1:38382640-48262640 GCA_016432845.1 Psidium guajava | reverse complement strand
CCCTAAGCCCTAAGCCCTAAGCCCTAAGCCCTAAGCCCTAACCCTAAGCCCTAAGCCCTAAGCCCTAAGCCCTAAGCCCTAAGCCCTAAGCCCCAAGCCCCAAGCCCCAAGCCCTAAAGCCCTAAACCCCAAGCCCCTAAGCCCCAAGCCCTAAGCCCCAAGCCCCAAACCCCAAGCCCTAACCCCCAAGCCCCAAGCCCCTAGGCCCCAAGCCCTAACCCCCAAGCCCCAAGCCCCTAGGCCCCAAGCCCTAACCCCCAAGCCCCAAGCCCCTAAGCCCCAAGGCCCTAACCCCGAAGCCCCAAGCCCCTAAGCTCCAAGGCCCTAAGCCCCTATGCCCCAAGGCCCTAAGCCCCTAGGCCCAAGGCCCCTAGGCCCCTAGGCCCTAAGCCCCTATGCCCTAAGCCCCTAGGCCCTAAGCCCTAAGACCCAAGCCCTATGCCCTAAGACCCAAATCCAAAGCCCCAAACCCCCATAACCCCAAACCCCCTAAACCCCTAAACCCCCCAAACCCCCTAACCCCCCAAACCCCCCAACCGCAAACCCCGAATCCCGAGCCCCGACCCGAAATCCCGAACCTCGAACTCCAAACCCCAACCCCGAACCCCGACCCCGAACCCCAAACCCCAACCCGAAACCCCTACTTCCGAACCCCGAACACTCGAACCCTAAACCCGAAACCCCACCCCCAAACCCCGAACTCCGAACCCTCGAACCCTGAACCTGAAACGCCCACCCCCAAAGCCCAAAACCCTAAAACCACGAATCCCTAAAACCCTGAACCCTAATACCCTATAACCCTCAACCCTAATACCCTATTGAGAGGCATTCATTTTCTCTACCATACACACTACAAGTTATCCTTGTTTAACCTCTTTGAGCGAAGGTTCGTTTCTTAACCCTGTCAGAAACAACCCCATAATAAACATTTATTAGAAAGTTCAAATTGTTAGAATTTCTTGCTTTCACTTGCATCAATATCCGAGTATATTTATTGCACGCAAATTTTGTGTTAGCTCAAGTGCCTTAGACATGACGAAGAGCATTTCTTTCTATATCCATACACACCATACCCTTTGCTTATCCAACTTGAGTGGTGGATTCATTTCAATCCAAATTGGCGATCATTCCCATGGTGAGTCAAAGGGATCATATCAAATGATCAGTTTAAATGAAGATTGAAGTGACTTGGGGCAAATGGGAGCTTAGAGAAAAGTCCAAAAAAGGAGGGTGCGAAAAAAGAAAAGATTTCATCAAGAGAAGCTCACTTTTAAGAAAAATTCTCTCTCTTTCTCAAAAAAAAAAGAGAGTCAAGAAAAATTCTTTAAAAAAAATCTCTCTCAAAAAAAAGAGAAAAAAGAAGGAAGAGGGGAGGCAAAAAAAAAAGAGAGAGAGGTTTCAACAAAAATAGAGTCGATGTGCAAAAGCATTCCTCAAAGAAAAGAGATTATTTGAAGGTTTGCTTGCGAAATAATTCCTAGATCAAAAACATGAAGACTGGATGATCACCAATTCTCATGATTCATGATATACCCTTTTGTTATAAATAAGCTATCCATTTCAAGCCTATCCAAACCTACGTTATAACCCTTACCGAAATCTCTTCCGATTAGAGTACTTGAGTTAACACAGGATTTTATGTGCTTATAAATATTGCTTGAAGAAGTGCGAGCAAGATTTTTCTATCTCATCTTTACAAGGTTTTTGACTTGTAGACCTGATGTAAACCAGGATAATATTTTATTCAAAGCCAAATGACTAACATGAGTCCCCTTCGTTAAACCATTGATCAAACCTTACATTATAATCCTTTTAAAAACCTCTCAAATTGGTCAAGTTATACTGATTGCGAGAATACCCGAACCCTTGTCAAGCATAATGGTAGTTCTAAGTGATTCTTATACCAGCATCAAAAGTTGGGATTAAATACTTTTTTCAAGAGAGTGAGTGAAAGTCCTTTCTAACTAAAATTTCCTCATTCAATATGACTAAATTTGTCATAAGGATCATACAAATTTCTTTGTTGATAAGTTCCCCAGTGAAGTTTGGTAATGCAAACAAATTTATGAATTCCGTTTTCTTTATCTATACACATGTGTTATTCTAACCATGAAGCAGGTAATAATGTTTTTCACTTCGTGCCTACCGAGTGAAATAGGTAGCACGCATCTTTTCATATTCACCCACTTGGAATAGGCGATATGTTTTTCATTACGTGTTTACCGAGTAGAATAGGTAGCACACATCTCTTTAATGTTCACCAATGAGAACAAGTGATATTATTTTTCATTTCGTCTTTACCGAGAGGACTAGGTAGCACGCATATCTTTAATGTTCACCAATGAAAACAGGTGATATTATTTTTCATTTCATGTTTACTGAGTGAAATAGGTAACGCGTATCATTTGAATATTCATCTTGTGGATTTATCTTTTGTGTTTGCTAAGGCATCACAAACTTATTTCATGTTCGCTGAGTGGATTAAGCGACATGATTTTCATTTTTTGTGATCACCAAGTGGATTAGGTGTCACAAACCCCTTTCGTGTTCATCGAGTGGATTAGATATCACGACCCCCTTTTGTGTTCGCTAAGTAGATTAAGCAGCATAATTTTTCATTTTGTGTTCACCAAGTGGATTAGGTGTCACAAAACCCTTTCGTGTTCATCAAGTGGATTAGATATCACGACCCCCTTTTGTGTTCGCCGAGTGGATTAGGCTGCATAATTTTTCATTTTGTGTTCACCAAGTGGATTAGATGACATGGTCCTTCTCGTGATTGCTGAGTGGTATAGTCAACACGTCTCTTTCGATTATTTCTTTTAATTGTTTCAAATCATATCATGCACTGTCTCGCATTTGTAGGAAACTACAAGTAACAGACAGGCGACTCAGTACTTTGAGAACCCTACTTCGAATGGATTAGAAGGTCGACAATCAAGGGAACTGACAGCATTACAAAGCATTCCATCATTTGGATGTTTTTATATGCGATCCATATACAAGGCTCTTTACCGCTCTATAGGAAGTGAGAAACCTCGACATATGTTCCTTACTGTCTACATTTTTTGCATATCATGCATCATTTCATTTGAATGGAAAATGGGATTAAAACCCCACCAAAAATTTCATTCATCATTTGCATTGTCAAAATTTAGGTTCAATTTGGTCTTTAAGCGAAACCTTTGCGAGCCTCCACTCAAAGAGGGGCAACTGTTGACACCTAAATTTTGATTTTTTTTCATTTATATTACAAAAAAAATGAGAATTTATTTTCACAAAAAAAAAATAGTTCGTTTTAATCTGCATATTTTATTTCATGCATTGCACCTGCATCAATTTAGACTGGCAAAGAAACTGGCTTAATTTGAAGAGGGACGAACCCGAGTCTACTTGAAAATTTGGCTAGCCCATAGTGACGTCTTTATTGGACTGAAAATTCAAAGAGTCCTAACCTATTGGGGCTTTTTAATATTTTGAAAATTAAGAGTTTTAAATAATTAAAACTCTTAAATTTAGAATTTCTAATCTAATGATCCTAATCCAATCCTACCTTAGCTAGGTTTAATCCAATGGTTTATAATAACTCCTACTCCTATTAAAACTAGGATTGGTTTTAACTCTACGTAAGCAACCTTAGCTCTAGGGTTAAAGAGAGGAGAGAAATTTTGTGACGCTCAGAATTCTTCAAAAAAATTACATTAGAGAGAGTGAGGGCAAAAAAAAAAACAAAGAGTTCTTGGCATTCACTTGGTGGAGACTTCCTGGGGTGATCTCCATAGCCATCGGTGTTCATCCTGCGCGGAAAAGGGGCTGTTTGGGCTGTTTTAAGCTGCAATTCGATGCTTATTTTAGAGTTGTTCGGTGCCTATTTTGCAGCTATTTGAGAACTGTCTTCACAGCTGCTAGGTGTGAAATTCGTTGATAATTTGTTGCTATTTTATTACCAAAATAGTGCTATCTAGTAGGTTTTTAGCTTAGATCTGGCCCAAATCTCGCCCGATGAATAAAGGTAATACCTTTACCCTTATTAAGGTTAATTTGTTACTGATTAGTGATCAAAAACATGCTATTTTTGTGCTGTTTTAATGCTGCTTCTGCACTACGTATGTGCTGTTTTGTCCGAATCGAGGCCATTTATCGCATGTTTTATGAGCACTAACTTGTGCAGATTTTTGGAGCAAAACAAGGTAATTTCCTCTAACCTTTGATTGCAATTCATGCTTGTTTAATTGGCAATATGCATATATGTTCATATACCTTGATAGATGTATATCGACTTGCAATTAAAATTGAAAAAATCTAAACCTTTTGACTATAAAAGTTGTAGTTTTTTTTATGAACAAAAAAATATGATTTTTTGGATGCTCAACTCTCATGGCCAAAACTTCACATAATTTATCTGAATTCAAAATCCTAAACCCAAACCCGAATACATTCTATCCATGGCTATTTGGATATGATTTTTTTGGGTCAACAAAAGGGGGAAATTAGCCAATTCGATTTATAACCATTTAGATCCGATTCGTTATCTTCCCAAATTAATTTTTGGGTTTAACGAAGTGAATTTTTAAAAAAAAAATTCAAGAGGATTATCCATGGATTGCATTGTGGTTATCATGTTTTGAATATTCATTGATTATCATGTTTGCTTTAGATATTGCCTTATCTCGTTTGAAATTCCGTAAAAGAAATTTGAAAATTTTAATAAGATATGATTTCTTAGAAACCCTATCTAATTGAAATTTTAGAAAAAGATAAGCTTCTTAAAAAGCTTATCTCATTGGAAAGTTGGAATGGAAATCAAGATAACGAATTGTCCATACATATCCTAAAAAGTTCAAAAGTTCTAAGAAAATACCAAAACAATTCTGCTCATCATCTCATGCATTTTACGTTTGCATATCACGTTGCATATGTTATATTTGCGTATCACATGCCATCTTTGCATGCCCGCATATCTCACGTTTCGTTGCATATTCGCATGTCCATGTTTGCATAATCATATTTACATGTCTTACATGTATCCATGTAACACAATTTTCAAGTATCACCCATTATACCTCCCATTCTTTCAAATGAAACATATATGCATGCATTAAATTTTTTTTTCACATAAATGGTTGTGCCTCTTGTTGCATATTTCATGCTTTGTCATGTCGCATGCTAATACATTGCATATCATTGTTTGTCATGCCATGATTTGATTGCCATTATGCTATGCCATGCTAATACCATGTCATCGTTGCGCATCCCATGCTTTGCATATCTCATGTTGCATGTTCATATATGAAGCATATCTCATACTTTATCATATCATATATTTGCACATCCATGTTGCATTTTATTTTCCATGTCATTTTAGCATGCTTAATCTAATTGAATGCATAATTGTTTGTGCGTTGCTTATTGTCTTGCATTATATTTTGTTTGGATTTTATGTCATTCTTGCATGTTTTAATTAATTAGTTAACTTTGCACCTAGAGAGAGATTGCCTCAATTTCATAAGTCTTGTATTGTATCTTTTACTATTGATTCACTGTCATCTCATTCATATCTTTCATACATTCCATCTAAAAAGTGAAAAGACAAAAAAGAACACCTCACTTGATCTTTAAAGTAAGCCAAGTCCGTGTTGCCGACTTAGGGTATTCCATGAAATTCAAAGTACCGAGAGGGTATTAGTTTTAATTAACTAGTGTAATAAAGTCCCCGAATCCTTTAATCTCTGATTCATACAAGTAAGGTATTTCTCTCGGTATCTTACTTAGGTTTCTAATTAACTTATCAAGAATAATTAGTGGCAACTCCAAACTATCTGAACCTTAATATAAAACCAAAGTTACGAATTAATAAGGCTTGGGAGAATCTGTTTTAGGTTAGCCATTTGATAAACCTAATAATTAATGAGCCTGAGGAAACTTCGTTTTTTTAGGGTCGCGACACGTTTGCAAGAATCTCTTCAATTCCTTTGAGTTCTACTTCAAATACAAGTACTAAAGCATTTAATGTATTCTTGAGTTTAGATCTGGTCTTCATTGCATCTTCTATATCTCTAATGACATAATCGATAAGATGGCGGGATTTATATTTCTAGTCCTTGTTTCTTCCTTCTTGTTCATCTTTTAAAGAAGAATCTTGGTTTAAGTTCTTAGATGATATAATAGCCTGAGTATCATTGATGTTATAAGGGGCTTCATATGATGTCGTGTCCTCAGATGTTGGAGTCTAATCACGTGATGGATTCTTCTTAAATGATATGATGATTTTAGCACCTAAGTTCTAAGTATCATTTTCATCTTCAAATCTCACGTTCATTGATTTTTCAACTGTTCTTGAGTTCTTATTAAATATTTTCAATGCATTGCTTAAAATGAAATATTCAAGAAACACTCCTTCATCTTAGCTTTCATCATCGTTCCTACTTAATGCATCAATCTCACCATCATCACTTTAACATCATCACTCTCAAAATAAAGGCTATCATCACTTTATATTCACTTTTGCTAGAACCCCCATGTTCAAGCCCAGCCACAACCCTAATACCAAGTTCAATTCCAACTTCATCTCCTACTTCAACCCCAGCTTCAACTTCAACTTTGCCCTAGCTATCGACCCCAGCACCAGACCTAGCCCTAGCTCAAACATCGAATAATCTCAAATCAACTTTTTGTGCCAACCTAGAAATATCAAGTTACATTTTTTAATAGATATCCATATGAAGAATGCGATTCCATTCCAAGAAATAAAACTTGTAGAGTTTAAAGTGAGCAAATCAAATAAAAGAGGTTGAATAGTCTATGTAAATAGCATTGGTTCCTAATCAAAATGGGGAAAATGGATACACCCATCCTCTGTTGACCCACTCATGGCAAGTTAACCATTATTTTGCAAATTATTCTTTAAAAAACATATACTTGCCAAAAAAATAGAAACATAGGTGTCGCATATTAAAAAACATTGATAATGCGAAGCATATTGGTGACGCAAGAAATTGATGAGCATAAATACTGAAAGTAACCAAAAATAAAGCATCCCTTGATAAACCCAAAATGCACAAGAAGGTGAAAACAAATTTGTATGGGATAGAATATGGTAGAACAGGGTGCAAAGTCGCGATTATCAATAAAGGTGAGCGGTTCCAGGTTCCGTACAGGTTCTACCTGAAACCTGAAACCTACCCGTCTATACAGGTTCCTCATTTTATGGAACCTGGAACCTATCCTACTTATCTTCGAACCTAGAACCTACCTTGTCACAGGTTCCAAGGTCGGTTCCAGGTTCCACCCAGGTTCCACATGTATCCTTAGTTGAACGATTACAATGAATAATCACATTTAATGACTATCACCTACTGCTAAAATTCACTGACCACAACTCATATTTAAAAACTAAAAATATGAAACATTAACAAAGTAAATATCTTAATGATAAAGTTACACACTCAGCATTGGATATTATGGAATACCATAAGATGATGCAAAGATATATACCAAGAAAAAAATACAAAAACTTGCTTCAGGATCCAGGTTTCGATTTCAAGTTCCACCTACCTAGAACCTGGAACCTATCCATCTGAACAATTTCCCTAATTTTTGGAACCTGAAACCTACCATCTATACTTTGGAACCTGGAACTGATTAGTTCCATTGATCCGGTTCTTCAGGTTCCAGGTTCTACCCTAGAACCATGCTCACCCCTAATTATCAAAATAGACAAGAAAAGAATGCGAAACACATAAGCACACAAACCCAACCTTCCTGAGATCTCAAAAGGTATTTAGGATGAAAATCTCTCAATGTGCCATAAGTACAGACTCAATGACAACATATACATAATTTCTATCAAGAAGCACATGGAAATTGTTAATTGAAAAGACCCTAAAAAATAACTATTGACATCCAAAAGATTGTTATCAATTTAAAATTCAAGCATAGACTATTAATGAATCGAGGCTCCAAGAATTGATGACTTTGAACAACCGAATCAAACTTTCAAGTTGAGCGGGAAGTGAGAATTCACTCATAAATGGAGTTCAGATACGAATTGAGTTCTTGTAGAGTTCTTGAGGAGCAATCGAGAAAGAGACAGAGAACACTCGGGCTTCAGTCACAAATCAAGCTCCTTAGACTAGAAATTGGTATCATCACAACCCTTGTATGCAGGATAGGTCATTTTTATAGACCATGTCGTGGCTCGAAAAAAATTTATGATCGATCAGGTAAACGGATTATTAGGTTAATAAGATTAACTAACCTAACGCGGACCCTCCCAAGCCCTACCGAATTGCAACTTTGGTTTTTGTTCAAATGATTTTTGATAGGTTGATTAGAAACCTAAGTAAATTAGCGGGAGAACTAACTTACTTCTACGAACAAGAGATTATGAGTTCGGAGACTTGGTTACACTAGTTAATTAAAACTAGTGCCCTTTCGATACCTTAATTTCATGGATATCCTAATCAGGTGGGGTGCTTTTTTTTGTATTTTCACTTTTTAAATGGGATGTATGGATGGTATTTTTTTGTTGTATTTTCAAAGTATTAAAAATTCCCTGAAGCAGAAAGAGGGAATGTGTTAATGATTTCTATGCAATGCTGCAACTTACTCATCTTGGGGTCTAGTGATTCAAAAATTAAATTACATGAAGTAAATAACAATAAATAAAGACCACCAATGGATGGTCCAGTCTTGGCTTGGCCCACTCCTTTGGGGTTTAATGGTATAGGAATTAAATTACAGAAATTTAAATGAAGATAAATAAAACCTCCAATTGAAGGCCTAGCATTAGTTCTGCTCTTCCCTTTTGGGTTTGATAATTCAGGAATTAAATTGCAAGAATTTAAATAGTGGTAAGTAAAATCTCCAACGGGCGGCCTGGCATTGGCTTGGCTCTTCCCTTTGGGATTTAATGGTGCAGGTATTTAAATTGCAGGAATTTAAATAACGGTAAGTAAAACCTCTAATGGGCGGCCTAGCATTGGCTCGGCTTTTCCCTTTGGGATTTAATGGTGCAGGTATTTAAATTGCAGGAATTTAAATAACGGTAAGTAAAACCTCCAATGGGCAGCCTAGCATTGGCTTAGCTCTTCCCTTTGGGATTTGTCGCGACCTAAAAAAACTAGTTTCCCAATTTTTAAAGTTAATGGATTACCAGGTTAATTAAATTGAATTAACTAGCCTAGCTCGAACTCTCCCAAGTTCTACCAAATCGTGACTTAGGTTCAATTTCATCAAAAGAAGGATTTATCTTGGAGTCGCCACTAATCATTTTGGGTAGGTTGATTAGGCATCTAAATAAAGCATCGGGAGAAATACTTTATTCCTACGAACCAGAAATTAATGAGTTCGGGGACTTTGTTACACTAATATTTCTACTAGCGCCCTTTCGGTACCAATTTCATGAAAATGTTCAACTTGGCAATTTTGATGAATTTTCACTTGAGATTCAAAGGTGCAATTTTTTTATTTTCTTTTTATGACAAGATAAGGAACTAAATTATATGCAATGCATGCGGTTTAATTTAAACATTTACAAGATAAATTACGCGTGCAATTATCTACATGATGTGAAAATGTGCAATAAAAGCAAACCCCTTTTTTTTATTTTTTAAAGAAAATATTACAACGTGCAATAAAAATCTCAAAAATTGGATATGCAATTTATTCCAAAGAAATGCAATATGTCCAACAAGGTATAATCGAAATTCAAATCAATCCATTTAGGCAACACAATTTCGAATATTCTAAATGATTAGAATCGTTACCTAACTTGGCGGATTTGATTATCGAACTGGGACCTCGGATTTCCTCGTGGATCAAGATTGCAGATCGCGGCTTGAACGACGGGGATGGACTCGCGGATTGTATTGGTCGATGAAGATGGTAACTCCGAGCTTCGAACTCTCGTTCCCCTCAATTCTCTCTTCTAAAAGAATTCTCTCTTTTTTTTTCTTTTTCTCTCTAAATTTTCTTCTCTCCCAAAATCTCTCCTCAAGTTTTCTTCAATCTCCAAAGTCTTCCCAATTTCTCTCTAATCTCTCCAAAAGTCCCCCCCTCAAGGCTCTCATTCTTCCTCCTTTTATAGCCTACTCCTCCATTTTCCTTTCTCTATCTTCATCTATCATTCTAATTTTTCCACTAACTTCATCTTCCATTCTAATTCCACCATCTTCCCTTCTTTATATCCATCTTCCCTTCTAATTCTACCATCCTCCATTCTTTATCTCCATCTTCCCTTCTAATTCACCATCTTCCATTCTAATCTTTCCATCTCCCATTCTAATTCTTCATCTTCCCTTCTAATTCTACCATCTTCCATTCTCCATCTTCCCTTCTATATCTCCCCTTCTCCATCTTCCTTTCTAATTTCTCCACTAACTCTTCTTTGCAAAACAATCTCTAAAATTTTATGTATTTGCAATTCAGCCCCTGAAGTTTTATGTATTTATAATTCAGTCCTTGAAGTTTTATGTATTTGCAATTCAGTCCCTGTGGAAAAATTTCTTTTAAGTTCAAAACTTCATAAGCCTTTCGGCACACCACCCTCACGCTCAGTCCAATCGTTTGCCAATTTAAACTCAAATCCTCCGTCGTTAGCCATAATAAAATGCATGACCGACAAAAAATTAAATATGCAATGCATGAAAAAATTAATTTTTGGTGAGAACAAATTCTCATTTTTTTATGTACTTAAGTGAATGAATTTTAAAAAATCGAAATTTAGGTGTCAACAGCTGCCCCTCTTTGAGCGGAGACTCGTAGAGGTTTCGCTCAAAGACAAAATTGAACCTAAATTTTGACAATGCAAATGAATTATGATGATTTTTTTGTGGGGGAGTTTTAATCCCATTTTATATGCAAGTGCAATGATGCATGATGTGCAGGACTGTAAATAACATGTGTTAAGATTTCTCTGCTCCGAGGAAACAGATTAAAGAAACCTGCACATGGATCGCATATAAAATGTCGGTCTTACCAGACACTTCATAATGTTGGTGATTCCCTTAAGCTCCAGGCATTTTGTGGATGCAAGAATCTTAAGGTACTGGTGCCTATCCGTTACCAAAGGTTTCCCCCTGATGCGAGAAAGCGCAAGATCTGTAAGGGGATGTGTCCACTGCATCTCTTCGAGTGGAGTCACATAGTTTCTTTCAAGATCATTAGAGTTGGTCCTTGATGATCTGAAAGGGTATCAAAACCATAAGAGCATGTCGATTATGGTTTTTGATAAAATTTGTCGAGACCACGAGAGCATGTCGATCATGGTTCGCACAAGCATCCAGATACAAGAGCATGTCGAACAAGGTATAATCGAAATTCAAATCAATCCATTTAGGCAACACAATTTCGAATATTCTAAATGATTAGAATCGTTACCTAACTTGGCGGATTTGATTATCGAACTGGGACCTCGGATTTCCTCGTGGATCAAGATTACAGATCGCGGCTTGAACGACGGGGATGGACTCGCGGATTGTATTGGTCGATGAAGATGGTAACTCCGAGCTTCGAACTCTCGTTCCCCTCAATTCTCTCTTCTAAAAGAATTCTCTCTTTTTTTTTCTTTTTCTCTCTAAATTTTCTTCTCTCCCAAAATCTCTCCTCAAGTTTTCTTCAATCTCCAAAGTCTTCCCAATTTCTCTCTAATCTCTCCAAAAGTCCCCCCCTCAAGGCTCTCATTCTTCCTCCTTTTATAGCCTACTCCTCCATCTTCCTTTCTCTATCTTCATCTATCATTCTAATTTTTCCACTAACTTCATCTTCCATTCTAATTCCACCATCTTCCCTTCTTTATATCCATCTTCCCTTCTAATTCCACCATCCTCCATTCTTTATCTCCATCTTCCCTTCTAATTCACCATCTTCCATTCTAATCTTTCCATCTCCCATTCTAATTCTTCATCTTCCCTTCTAATTCTACCATCTTCCATTCTCCATCTTCCCTTCTATATCTCCCCTTCTCCATCTTCCTTTCTAATTTCTCCACTAACTCTTCTTTGCAAAACAATCCCTAAAATTTTATGTATTTGCAATTCAGCCCCTGAAGTTTTATGTATTTGCAATTCAGTCCCTGAAGTTTTATGTATTTGCAATTTAGTCCCTATGGAAAAATTTCTTTTAAGTTGAAAACTTCATAAGCCTTTCGGCACACCGCCCTCACGCTCAGTCCAATCGTTTGCCAATTTAAACTCAAATCCTCCGTCGTTAGCCATAATAAAATGCATGATCGACAAAAAATTAAATATGCAATGCATGAAAAAATTAATTTTTGGTGAGAACAAATTCTCATTTTTTTTATGTACTTAAGTGAATGAATTTTAAAAAATCAAAATTTAGGTGTCAACAGCTGCCCCTCTTTGAGCGGAGACTCGTAGAAGTTTCGCTCAAAGACAAAATTGAACCTAAATTTTGACAATGCAAATGAATGATGATGATTTTTTTTTGTGGGGGAGTTTTAATCCCATTTTATATGCAAGTGCAATGATGCATGATGTGCAGGACTGTAAATAACATGTGTTAAGATTTCTCTGCTCCGAGGAAACAGATTAAAGAAACCTGCACATGGATCGCATATAAAATGTCGGTCTTACCAGACACTTCATAATGGTGGTGATTCCCTTAAGCTCCAGGCATTTTGTGGATGCAAGAATCTTAAGGTACTGGTGCCTATCCGTTACCAAAGGTTTCCCCCTGATGCGAGAAAGCGCAAGATCTGTAAGGGGATGTGTCCACTGCATCTCTTCGAGTGGAGTCACATAGTTTCTTTCAAGATCATTAGAGTTGGTCCTTGATGATCTGAAAGGGTATCAAAACCATAAGAGTATGTCGATTATGGTTTTTGATAAAATTTGTCGAGACCACGAGATCATGTCGATCATGGTTCGCACAAGCATCCAGATACAAGAGCATGTCGATTATGAACTGGATGGATAAGATCAAGAACATGAGAGCATGTCGATCATGAACTTGATAGGGTACCAAAATCACAAGAGCATGTCGATTATGATTTTGATAAAATTTGTCGAGACCACGAGAGCATGTCGATCATGGTTCGAACAAATGTTTCATGCAGATCACAATAGCATGTCGATTATGAACTGGATGAAATTAAGGAGTGTGCTTTCTCATTGGTGCAAACTCAAAGCTTGCAATTTTGAAAAGGGTTCGGAAAACTTACCTGGGTTTTTTGGGTAGTTGAGAGGTAGATTTCTTTCAAGATCATTAGAGCTGGTCTTTGATGATCTGAAAGGGAGATGTGCCGCCAATCTCACAGGGCGGTGACCACATCGAGAGGGTGTGCTACACAAGCCATGTCAGTGTAAACACAAGATATTTAAAATTGGGTTCAGAAAACTTACCTGGGTCTTTTGAATGAATGGTCAAGGAGTAGACAGGCCGACTGCATCATACTTGCTTATTCTCTTGAAGTAAAATTATACGCATAGACCAATTCAATGCTAATGCGACATGTATTTCATAAAAATCACGCTTCACTGAAGAAGGCGAATATTTGAATGACTATATGTGTCGCAACAGATTTGAGTGCCTTAACAATCATCAGAAGGCTCATGTTGAAGATATACTTACCTGGGAGCTTGGAAGCTTGCCAGGTGGGCACTTGCCAACATGGCTTTGTTCATTCAATCATCCTTGGATGGATTTCAAGACCTCATGAGGTAACTCGAATATTAGGGATGCATGTGCTTAAACAATGTTTAGATGTAACATGTATAGGCATGCATACTGAAATTCATTCAGTGGATTTATGGAAAACTATTCTGTCAAGTTTGCATTACCAATTCTGTTCAAGGAGGTAATTACATTGTGAATACCTCGAATGTACTCTGAATGGGGGACTTCAGTCCGAAAGGGCTTTCTCCTACTCTTGAGGAAAGCTATTTATCCTAACTGTAGGATTCAAGAAAAATCACTCAATCTTACCATCATCGTCTTCAACAAGGGTCTGAGTAATCTCGCAATTGGTACTACCGAGCCGATCTGGAGGTCTTGATTAGGACCGTAATATGGGCTAGGTCAATGGTTTACCAAATGGGACTCCTGTGGAGTCAAGGCCTTTTTTAAAGAAGATTTTTATCATCTGCTCTGGGTTTACAAGTCAAGAACCCTGCAAAAATGAGAGAGAAATAATCTTGCTCGAACTTCTTCGAGCGATGCTTAAGATCATTCAACTCTACGTTACTTCATGTGCCATAATCAGAAGAGACTTTGAAGGGTTGTAACGTATGTTAGGATTTGGGACTGAGAAACGAAAAGGCTCGCTTTGGTTTAGAAAATATATGAGAATGGCTTGATGCTAGTGATCATTGCTGTTTTGCCGCCAATCTTAGCCTTCTGAAATTGATTTCAAAATGTGCCATTACTGCTTGAGGATGGAGCTTCCGCTGATGATTGTAACTTCCCATTTGACTCTCTTGGAGACTTTTTCTTTACAAGTCCGTCGTTGGGATTTACAAGAAGGATAACATACAAAATGCACATCTAAATTTCAGAATATTTTACAAATGAACAAGGATTGAATGGGCATTAGCCTTGCTCTTGGTAGGCACTTTGCTTTTTGACTGTCAGGGATTTTCTGTTGGATTAGCATTTGCTTTTCTTGACACCTCTCTTCCTTTTCCTTTCTTTGTAAGGAATGATGTTAGACACTACATGAGAAATTTAACATACGAGATGAGTTCACTTGGGGATTCTTTACTGCCTTGGTTTCTTCAATTCTGTTCCTTGGTGATGACGTCATCTTCAAATTGGAACGAGCAATGATCACCAACGGGGCTTGAGAATGAATACATACAGGCTCAATTGGGCTGTTTAATGGATGTAGTGTATAGGATAGAGAAAAGAATGCTCTTCATCATCATAAGGCACTTGAATTAAAGTTCGAGTAAAATGCAAAGCAAGACCCGAAGATTGATGCTAGTCTGAGCAAGAGAATTTCTAACCATTTACCTCATGCCACTACTGGAATTACCTCGTCTTGCCCCAATGTGGGGTGGTTCTTAACAGGGGTAAGAAAATGAAACCACCGCTGAAGGGGTTTGCAATGGACACCTGTAGTGTTTAGATAGAGAAATGGATGCCTCTGTCGCTTTGGCTATCATACCTTTTGCGAGAAAACCCATTGCCTTGGAGAATGCGGAATCTGTCTACCGCTCAACTCACTGTGGATTAAATATAGGACGTATGTGGAAATGGCTTGCCTTTCATCGTCCTGTCATGCCCCATTCTGTTCATTCGATGCATCGTGTACAGTTTATACTCCCAGTCAAAATTGACAAATTGAACATGCAGAACAGTCATGCATAAATCATGGAATGTGTAAACATCATGTAAATATGGCAATACAATGTACAAGTATGGAAATTGCCCCTCGCTGTGTGGGCGGATCAAACACGTTGGGGGCCTATTCCCCGAGTCGAGGAGTAGCTTGTTTCTGGTTTTTCCTCTTTTCGATCCAGGGTTCGCCATTGATTTCCCCTATTTCATCAGACAAATCGCATCAGGCGATCATAACTTGGCCCCTCGGGGCTGTTTTCTTTGACGTATCAGATGTTAGTTTAACATTTCCTGTAAAAAGGAAGGAGACGTGTTAGCCAGTATCAGAAATGATGAACTGGACACGATACTGAGTTACCCTTGAGTGCTTCGCGCAACTCCTTTACCAGTTTTACCACTCGGGATTTTCTCCGTGGGTATGTCAAGTTAGACATTTCCTGTCCAACAATGGAGGAGAAGACGTGTTAGTCAGTATTAGAAATGATGAATTGGATACGATACTGGTTTACCCTTCATCTTGAATGTTTTGCGCGACCTCTTTATTAGCTTTGCTGGATTGAGGTTCTCTTGGCTTTGGCTGGACACTTCAACATTAGGCTAAGCTCATGACAAAATACTGACCTTGGTATTGCTCGTCGAGTATTCCCGTTTCTTTCTGCAAAAAGAAATGCGCAAAAAGTTGTTTTATTTATTTACAATACTTACAACATTTCCATCCTCGAGGATCAAACTCGGGACGTCTCGGACCACTGTCATTCCCCATGCCATATGGTCCACAAGACCATAGGCGTTCATGGAGGTTCCTTTTAGGGGTTAATTTTCGGATGGCACGGTCTTGTCGTATTGTATTGGGCAATTCCAGGTCACTGTATTTTTCGGGGCAGTTTATAAACCCTGTTAAGAATGGAATAAAATAATTCAGAACCCAAGACGAGTATGAGCAAATTAGAACGATACAGGATTACCCTTTTTTGAGATTGTTTGGATCTTTCGTTCACATATTCCTCATTTGAAGCCGTCTATTCTGTGGCGATGTCCATGAATCTATTTGCCCAAAGTTTTGTTTAATCAGGGAATTTCATTTTTGGGTACGACTGTATTTTCGGATCAATTCGTAAATTCCTGTAAACAGAAGGGATCTAATTTAGAATCGGGACAACTGAGGGTAAATTGAAACGATACTTCTTTACCCTTCTAGTTCGCGCGGCTTTTTACTCGCAATAAATTCACTATGAGTTTGGTGTGGTGGCAGATTCAAGCATTTAATTGGGGAAAGGGAAATGATTACTTCTTGCTTTCACGCCAATTCTAGACATTCATAAAAGAAGATAACATCCCGTGCAAGATAAAGCATATTCATCCATTCATGATTGATTTTTCTTCCCCATCTGCAAGCTTTTCCATAATCAGCCGGCTTCATTCCGGACTAGGTACGCGTCGGCCATGTTGAAGATCTGGTGGTCACTGGCTGAGCATGTGCATCACAGCTTCAATGCTTTACCGATATCAAACTGGTTGATTATGGTGAAAAGATCATCGTCAATGTCCGCTCGGTGGTGATCTGTCCCTTCTTCCTCGGGAGGTATTGATGATGATCCAGTAGCATTGGTCCTTTTGTACCCTCTTCCAATAGAACTCGATCCTGTTATAAACTGGTCTAACTCTCCTCTTAAACGTGCATTTTCGATCCTCAGATCATGCATTTCATTGAAGGTGAGGAGGAGGCTGTTGCAGTTGGGGCAGGTGGCAGAGTCAAAAGCCTCTTTATACATCTTGTTTTCCGCTCGGAGGTTTTCATTTTCAACTCTTAGAAACTCGGCTTCGTTGTGCTCATGACGAGTCTTCATTCGGGTTCGCCTATTTTGAAACCAGAACTTGATTTGCAAAGGTTCAAGTCCTAGCTCTTGACTCAGTTCCATTTTCTGTTTGCCGTCTGGCATAGAGCATGTTCTGAAGAAATCCTCAAGCCTTTGTACTTGCTCCTTAGTATGGCGACGGTAACGCTTCTTTTGACCCTTACCATTGTTGTCCTTATCTTTACTGAGATCTTGGACGTCGTTAGCGGAAGGGCCAGGCTCCATGGGCTCGATCCCAAACATGGCTTCGAACTCTTCATTTCCCATATTCAGCAAGTAATGATAGCTCTCGAGAGTATTGGGTTGAGACATCTTCGATTTGGCGAATGGTTCCTCAAGATTTGCTACTCGCTTCCGGTGTTTTCACTCTCTTTGAATTTTTCTAAGCGATTGCCTATGCCTTAAGACCCTTTTCCGAGCATGGTGTCTCTTTTAAAATTAAGCGTGGGTTTAGCAACTGTATTGCTTCTCCCGAGAGTCCGGCCTTTCTCAATCCTCTTTTCTTATCGTGTCTCTCGCTCGGCTCGTCTCCTTCCATCTTTTCGTGATAGGGGGCCCCTATCGTTATCTCCACCGTCGATTTTGCTGGCGAGTCCCTCAATAAAGACGAGCCGTCTCTCTTTTTTTCTGCCGAAAATTTCTTTGTCTGCCACTCGGCTCATTTTTTCCTTTTTTCAAAGTGGTGGCGTCCCCTCAAACTTTTTTTGCAAAAATGTCGAATCTGCTTGACTTGAGATTGGAGACGAGTAGCGGGGGTGATACTGATAGGGAATGGTAGACAAGAAAATCTGGCCAGTAGAGACTTCCCCTGCAAAAATGAAAGGGAATGCAGCAGTATATGTTCTTCATATTTTAGAAAAATTGGAACGATACTGTTTTACCCTTGTGTGTACTTCCATTGAATTTGAATTGAGGAAATTCCTTCATTTGGACTGGATTGGATTGTATGTCCCGAGTTGCCCTTCACTTTGAGCTTGCCACATAAGTACTTTGCTTAGTTGGGCCTTGTTTTCTTTTGGACCATCATCATTTTCTATGCCATCGGGTCCGTGGACCGGAGGGCTCCTTTAATTTAAAGGTTACCTTCAAGGCAAGTGAGTCCTATCGCATTCCATTGGGTCATTTCATTTTGCGACACTCTTGAGGCAATTTGCAATCCCCTGGGTGAGAATGGAACAAATCCAATTTAGCATTTTGCAACGATTGAGGGTAAATTGGAACGACACACAGTTACCCGTCTTCGAGCTCGCCTGGGCTTTTCACTTGAAATTTCCCTACGTGAGGCCATTCAACATTTCTCATTATGGCAGTCAGCGACGTTGCCACAAATTGATTCGCCCTGAGTCTAGCATAAAAAGGGATTCACGCATTCGACGGGATAAAAAACAAATTACCCCCTTGCCCCTGAATTAAATCTAGACACCTAGAAAGCTGGAAAATATCATACGCAGGGGAATTAAGCATGAAATGAAAGGTGCACTTATTCAAGGTCAGTTTTGCCTCTCCTGCGGCTCTTCGATAATCAGCTAGTCTCGTGCTGGTTCGGGTGTGGATGACCGATGTTTGAGAGTCCCTACTCACTGGCTCCTGATCGCAGCTTCGGACGTCTGTCAACCCTAAACTGGTTGACCAGGGCAGTAAGCTCATCATCTGGGTAATCTCTTGAAGCTTCCAGCAACTGATGCTTGAATTGGGCATTGTTGTTGGCAAATGCTGGCGGTAGATTTCTCATTCTGTCCTCGCCATGAGTAATTTGACTTCTCGAGCTGGAGCCTTCATCATTACTCGAGAAAGTGTGGGGATCACCAACTGTCCTGCTGCCAAAAACTCCTTCCATTAGAGGATTAGAGAAGTGGAAGTGCTCAGAATAACTTCTTGTCTGATTCTCTGGCTGCGCAGGCGCGCTGATCGTGGGATGAAGTCTAGCCACAGGTTGGTGCTCAGACCAAGGAATCTGAACACACTGCCCCTGCGGTCTATACTCTTGAAAAGCATTAGGGTGATTATGGGGGATACTTTGATTAACGCCTGGGGGATTGATGGCACGGCTACTGGCTTGGTTGATGATGGGAAGTGGCTGGCCCCTTGCTAACCTGCGGAACTTATGGTGGCGAGGAGACTTGACATTCAGGCTTGGATCAGTCCCGCCTTGGTTTTCTTGATTTTGAGCTGCATTGTGTTCTCTCACCCTTTTTCTGTACTTCTGAAGATGACTCGAAACATTCCCTTTAGTGAGTCCCTCTACCTTCATAATTTCCAGTATATGTTGCGGCCATGCCAAATCGATTCCTAGCTGCTGAACTGCATTAACAAACATATGATGCAGCTCGGGAGACCAACTCATCTTTTTTTTCCAGTCGCTGGGAACAACATTGAAGGCTTGATGATTGTTTTCTTGGTCGTGCAATTGCTTCCTTACCATGTGCTGCCATATGTTTTGAAGTACCTGAACCCTAACTGGTTTCGTTACGACGTTTTGGGCCTCGTGTAAGATAGCCTTCATTATGGCTTGCTGATCATCGCTTGCCAATATTACGACGACTGGCATGTTTAATTTAGAATTGATGACTTCCAAGAGAGTGAAAACATCCATGTCAATCCCTACCATGGCAGTGAGGATGATATCAAACTGGTCACTACTCCTCCTTAATACTTCTAAGGCCTCTGTCGCTTTTGCTTGAGCTAAAACCTTATACCGACATTTTCTTAATACGGTAACAAGGATTGACAAAGAGACTGGATTACCGTCAATGGCCATGACCAGTAGACCCTCAGGGTAAGGAACTTCATCAGCTTTGACTAAGGTTGAACATGCGCCCGTTTCCCTAATGCTCGACATATTTCTGGATCTAGGACTGCCGACTAGAGATCGCCTCAGGATGTCTTCTTGGACTTGAGGGATCACGGGATTGTCGATGGCTTCTCGTAACAGACTTTGAAAGTCGGTGCTTTGATGGTGAAGGTTTTGAATTCCTCTCCCACGAGAACTCCTTCCTCTCTATCTTTCTCCTGTGAGTTCTTGCAGATGAACTCTCACTCTCACTATCAAATGAGGACAAGTTCTCTCTCTGGCAATAGCAACGACTTCCCTTTTCATGGGCACCGCTATTAGATTTTTCAAAGGAGAAAATCTGGCATTCAGCTTTTAATCAAAGGAGAAATCCTTGTTTCTCGCTCAGTTCGTCTTCTTTTTTCTTTTCGTGGTAGAGGGCCCCTGTCAAGATCTCCACCGTCGATTTACTGGCGGGTCCTCCAATAAAGACGAGTCGTATCTCCTTTTCTGCTGAAAATTTCTTTGTCTCCCACTCAGCTCGTTTTTTATTCTTTCTCAAAGCGGCGGTGTCTCGTCAAACTTTTTAGCAGAGACGTCGAGTTTGGTCAGCTTGAGATTGCCGCTTAACTGGAATTTGAGCCAGTGGGGGTGTTGCCGACAAAGAATAGTAGATAGGAAAACCTAACCAATAAGGACTGCCCCTGTGAAATCAGTATTTAAATTGAAGCAGATTAACGCCTTCGCATTCCGATTATCTGCCTCGCCTCTCTCCTCCTTTCTTTCGTGATCTGCTTTCAAAAATGGCCAATTCTCCTAACCATACCTTCTCCGCCGAAGTCCTGGCTGGGTGGGAGAGACTCTACAATCTTCTTGGTAGAGGTTACGCTCATATAGCCCAAAACTCTACCGTTGAGGCTGAAATCTTCGGTCTATTTAGGACCGTGGACGCTGTTTCTATTGAGGGTACCCAACTAGGGAGGGAGTATCGGAACTTCCCGACCCTCTTCATCAATTTTCTGGCCGCCTATAACCGTGCTTATGAGACGGTCCTTGTGACTGCCGTCGTGAAAGCTCGTTACCAAGACCGGCACGAGCGTCTGGAAACAGTCACATTTGTGGCTGATAATCACAAGAAGGCCTTCAAGTTTGCCAATGATCAGCTTTCGTAGCTGGTTCGTGAGATGGGAAAGTTGGTGGACCGTCTGGCCTTGGTCCGAACTTACGCCGAACAGGAGCCGGGCAATATTGTGATGAGGTGCAAATGTGGTTGACTGCAGGAGAGACATGATGACATTACGGCAGATATTGCTTTCAAGAGGGCGGCGATTTTGGACCTGTAGTTTGCCGTCGAGCATTACGAGACCAGTATGGCCCAGGTTAAGGAGAAGCCGATCACCTCTTCTTTAGGCTCGCGAAGCTTGATCCCGAGAACGCCCGGTGCATCCGGAGCATCAACTGTTTGGAGAGTCAGTTGAGCTCCTTCGTAATGGTTATCAGGGCTCAGTTTGGCTTTAATTTTCCTCTCTAGTGAGCTGTTGTAATACTCTTTGATGAATGGAATGAAAGAAAAGCTCTACGTGTTTTTTGTTTAATTTTCCTGCTATTATTTCTTCCGCATAGCATAACAGAACGATTTGAGGTACCGAAGACGTTGAGGCTTAATGTTCTTCTTGGTGTTCTTATTAATCGCTCCAGACAATGATATCGAGAACACTGATGAAGGGTTCGGCGGTGGCCCCCACTATCCATCTAGAGATTACGAACAATAACGCTGTGACAACTCGATCAGTGCACTGGTAATGACTCAGGCCACCTGTTGCTTGCCCCACTTCACTCATCTCCTGCCTCTTTCGGCATCACTTGAATGTGTCGGTCGCCTGTAGCGTTGGAAGAAACATCTGTGGGCCACGCTCAATAATAATTCTCCGATCCACCCAAAATTCTCCACGTGGTTCGAATCCAAGGAAGTTTTAAAACGGGCCTTTGATTTAATCAAAAAGGCTGCAAAATCGGGTTACTATACTTGCTTTATGGGTTCCTAATTACACCGTCTATGCTTTTTCAATAAAAATACAGGAACCCCTCTCAATACATTAAACATGCCCCCAGGCCTGACAGATACATTCGCTGCCACATCAAAATACATGATCCATACGTGCTCACGAATTGACACGTTTTGTCCCCGGGACTTCTTTACTTGCCCCAGTGTAATTGGCTAAGGCATCGGCAATTTTTTATTCTTTCACATTCTTCAAGTTTATTCTCGGTATAATGCTAAACCCTATTTTGCTCCTACCTGGGGTACTTGTGATTCCCTTGTAAAAGAAAAGGACATAATGAGTATGCGATCCAGGAGAGGTCGGTCCATGACACCTAGATAAGTCCGATTTTATTTTTCCGAAATTAGAGAAAATTTTCTTAGAAAAACATGGGTAAATTTCTCAAAAAGAATTTTTTGCAAATTTTTACAATTCGAAAAATGTGATAAGTTCCTTTAATATTTACCAAATTTCTCGAAAGAATTTCCTTTTTATCAGAATGAATCCTCAAGTTAAATTTGTTGAGAAAATCTTGGGTCCATTGAATGATTAAGAAAAAATGTGACAAAATATTTCATTGGTCGTCAAAATTTCCTTAAGGAATTTTTCCGCGTTCATTATTTCAAAAATGGGACATCAATTTAATTTTTGTTTTCATTTGAAAAAAAAATGATCACGACGTCAGGTTCAACATTTGACTGAATCCTAACATGGACCGACCCAAAAAATAAATACAAGATAAGGTTAGAGGTCTTACTTTTACCTTGAAAAATACCATGTAGGTCATATAGACATGCACATGAATCGTGAGTTTAAATCTTAGCCTATCTACTCTAAAGGCTGACAAATTGAAGCGAAAGACTTACGGCAAGGCGACAATCTCGCGCACATAATCAAGATTAGCCGTGATCCCACGACGTAATCAGGATTAGCCGGGTCTCCCCACTTCGGCTGCTCGAGCTAAAAATTAAAACCACTGCTTTGGTAATCTTACCAAGCCTGAGGCCTAACTTTTAAACTCATTTTTGAAAAGAGGTTCGGGATTGAATCTGGGCTAACTTTCGACGTGATCTCACGCCGAATGCTAAAACCAAATCACAATACCATCCTAAAACTAGTGGCCCAGGTCCGACCACGGGACGTGTGTGATATTGTGCTAAAATTGTAAACACATGCACAATATTTAAATGCAAACAACGCTTCAATAATGTGCATAACTTAAACAAATAACAACCTGCAAAACAAAAGGGTTAGTCAAACACTCCACCCCTTATAACTCCCATCTGCAAAACCATTTAACACCTACAGGTCAGAATCCACCCAATTCAGATCAAATGAATTTCCATGAAATTTTCTGGCCTAAGTCCTGTAAGTTCTTAAATTAAAATTTTTTTTTAATTAAGAACAAGTCCCCAGCGGAGTCGCCAAGCTGTCGCGACCTAAAAAAAACTGGTTTTCCAATTTTTAAAGTTAATGGATTACCAGGTTAATTAAATTGAATTATCTAGCCTAGCTCGAACTCTCCCAAGTTCTACCAAATCGTGACTTAGGTTCAATTTCATCAAAAGAAGGATTTATCTTGGAGTCGCCACTAATTATTTTGGGTAGGTTGATTAGGCACCTAAATAAAGCATCAGGAGAAATACTTTATTCCTACGAACCAGAGATTAATGAGTTCGGAGACTTGGTTACACTAATATTTCTACTAGCGCCCTTTCGGTACCAATTTCATGAAAATGTTCAATTTAGCAATTTTGATGAATTTTCACTTGAGATTCAAAGGTGCAATTTTTTTATTTTCTTTTTATGACAAGGTAAGGAACTAAATTATATGCAATGCATGCGGTTTAATCTAAATATTTACAAGATAAATTACGCGTGCAATTATCTACATTATGTGAAAATGTGCAACAAAAGCAAACCCCTTTTTTTATTTTTTAAAGAAAATATTACAACGTGCAATAAAAATCTCAAAAATGGATATGCAATTTATTCCAAAGAAATGCAACATGTCCAACAAGGTATAATCGAAATTCAAATCAATCCATTTAGGCAACACAATTTCGAATATTCTAAATGATTAGAATCGTTACCTAACTTGGCGGATTTGATTATCGAACTCGGACCTCGGATTTTCTCGTGGATCAAGATTGCGGATCGCGGCTCGAACGACGGGGATGGACTCGCGGATTGTATTGGTCGATGAAGATGGTAACTCCGAGCTTCGAACTCTCGTTCCCCTCAATTCTCTCTTCTAAAAGAATTCTCTCTTTTTTTTTCTTTTTCTCTCTAAATTTTCTTCTCTCCCAAAATCTCTCCTCAAGTTTTCTTCAATCTCCAAAGTCTTCCCAATTTCTCTCTAATCTCTCCAAAAGTCCCCCTCTCAAGGCTCTCATTCTTCCTCCTTTTATAGCCTACTCCTCCATCTTCCTTTCTCTATCTTCATCTATCATTCTAATTTTTCCACTAACTTCATCTTCCATTCTAATTTCACCATCTTCCCTTCTTTATATCCATCTTCCCTTCTAATTCTACCATCCTCCATTCTTTATCTCCATCTTCCCTTCTAATTCACCATCTTCCATTCTAATCTTTCCATCTCCCATTCTAATTCTTCATCTTCCCTTCTAATTCTACCATCTTCCATTCTCCATCTTTCCTTCTAATTTCTCCATCTTCCCTTCTATATCTCCCCTTCTCCATCTTCCTTTCTAATTTCTCCACTAACTCTTCTTTGCAAAACAATCTCTAAAATTTTATGTATTTGCAATTCAGCCCCTGAAGTTTTATGTATTTATAATTCAGTCCTTGAAGTTTTATGTATTTGCAATTCAGTCCCTGTGGAAAAATTTCTTTTAAGTTCAAAACTTCATAAGCCTTTCGGCACACCACCCTCACGCTCAGTCCAATCGTTTGCCAATTTAAACTCAAATCCTCCGTCGTTAGCCATAATAAAATGCATGACCGACAAAAAATTAAATATGCAATGCATGAAAAAATTAATTTTTGGTGAGAACAAATTCTCATTTTTTTATGTACTTAAGTGAATGAATTTTAAAAAATCGAAATTTAGGTGTCAAGAGGATTTAATAGTGCCGGGAATTAAATTGCAGGTATTTAAATAACGGCAAGTAAAACCTCTAATGGGCGGCCTAGCGTTGTCTTGGCTCTTCCCTTTGGGGTTTAATGGTGCGGAAATTAAATTATAGGTATTTAAATAACGGTAAGTAAAAACCTCTAATGGACGGCCTAGCGTTGGCTTGGCACCTCCCTTTGTGGTCTAATGGTGCGGGAATTAAATTGCAAGTATTTAAATGACAGTAAATAAAAAACCTCCAATGGGCGGCCTAGCAGTAGCTTGGCTTTTCCCTTTGGGATTTAAGGTGCAAGTATTTAAATTGCAGGAAATAAACGACCTCCAGTGGATGCATTTTGCCTCTCCATTCTAGGGTTTGAGTTCTTAAAAATAAATTACAACAAATTGATTCAACAATTTGAAATTTGTGCGCTCTTGGGGACTCCTCCAAGCCAATTTTGTGCTTCCGTAAAATTGACCGTTGATATAAAGCTGTGGCTGCCTGACATAAAAATAGAGTGAAATGTCAGTGTACAAAATTTGTGCTAATCTGCACCTAAAACTAGAAGAGTGAAAAGAACACTTATCTCCCGTTTTTTTTAGAGATTTCTAGAATTGGTTTTCGCTCTTTCTGTTCTCAACATAGAGAGTCTCTTTTGAATTAAGAGGGACTTTTGATCATGAATCAGCTGAAAAATTGGTGGACACTTAGGAGCTTGTCTGGGCCGATTTTGCACCTCTGTAGGATTTACCATCGATGTGGAGTTTCCCTTTTGCCTGACATGAAATATGGGGAGATAGAGAGATGGAGAAAGTGTATACAATTTGTGCTAATTTGCAACTAAAACCACAAATAAATGAATAAATAAAAACACTTAGCTCGAATTTGCTTGCTCGTTGACGAAGATGAACTCTTAATTTATGTTGATCGATGAAGGAATTTGTGATGATAACCCCTAGGTTTAAACTCCCATTATCTTCAAAATTCTCTCTTTTGGTATTTTCTTTCTCTTAAATTTTCTTTAATCTCCCAAAACCCTCTCAAACATCCAAAATTTTCTCTCCAAAAAAAATCCCTTCCGAAGCTCACTTCTTCCTCCTTTTATAGCCTATTCATTCATCTTCCATTCTAATTTTTCCACTAACTCTTCTTCATCTCATCTTCCCTTCTCTATTATCATCTTATTTCTTCATCTCTTTTTCTCCATCTTCCCTTCTCCATCTCCTCTTCTCCATATTCTCTTCTCCATCTTTCCTTCTCAATCTCCTCTTCTCCATCTTTCCTTCTTTATTTTAATTTCTCCACCAATTCTTCTTTTTATTATTTACGAAATAATCCCTCAAGTATCGGTATTTGTACTCTAGTCCCAAGATTTTAAGTATTTACAATTCAGTCCCTAAAGAAATATTTCTTTAAGTCCAAATTTTCACACAATTTTCAGCACACCTCCCCTATGCTTTGGTCGAAATTTACCTCATGGGTACCCCTAGAAAAAGTTTAATTTCATTTTTTTTATTAACTTAGGGGCTAAAATCCAAAATTCAACTAAGTCCCTTTTACAAGATTGAGTCATTTCAAATAAAATAGGGTCAAGATGAAAATTTAAAATATTAAAAGACAATGTCACAACTCATAAAAAGTGAAAAGTAAAAATAAATTGACTCAAATTGAATTTTTTAGGCCCAATTCGAGATTATGCTCGTGAAGGAACACGTGACCTGAATTGAATTTTTATTAATTTGCGATGGCAAATATGAAAATAGATTTAAAAGAAAAATTTTGAGTATTTTATGTATTTTCTGCTTCAAATGTTATTTTTACATAATTTTCAAGTATTTTTGTATTTTTTTAAAAATATTAAAAAATATGAAAAATATGAAAAATTATTTTCATTCAAAAATGGTTTCCTAGGCTTGGCTAAGACTTCCAAAGTTGATTATTCAATTTTCTCATTTTTTTTCTTGATTTTTATGAATTTTCAAAAAATAAAAGTGCTAAAAAATACTAAAAACATGAAAATTTATTTTTTGATCAAAATTGGTTCCTGAAGCTTGGCCAAGGTCACCAAAGTTGATTTTTTAATTTTATAAATTTTTATAGATTTTCTACTAAATTTTTAAAAGGAAAAGGTGATTAAAAATCAAGTGTCAACAGCTGTCCCTCTTTGAAAGGAAGCTCGGTAGAGGTTTGTTGACACCTAATTTTTAATCATTTTTTCTATTGCTAAAGTAATAAAAAATCCATAAAAATTCATAAAATTGAAAAATCAACTTTGGGGACCTTAGCCAAGCCTAGGGAACCAATTTTGACCAAAAAATGATTTTTCATATTTTCAGTATTTTTACGTATTTTGTATTTATTTATTTTCGAAAATTAATAGAAAATCCATAAAATTCATAAAATTGAAAAATCAACTTTGGGAACCTTAGCCAAGCCTAGGGAACGAATTTTGACCAAAAAATAATTTTTCATATTATATATATTTTAATTTTTAAAAAAAATACAAAACTATTTGAAAATTTTGGAAAAATAACATTTGAGGCCAAAAAATACACAAAGATAGTTAATATTTTTATTTTAAATCTATTTTCATATTGGCCATCGCAAATTCAGAAAAATCCAATTCGAGTCACGTGTTCCTTCACGAGTATAATCTCGAATCGGACCTAAAAAAATTTAATTTGAGTCAACTTATTTTTAACTTTCACTTTTTATGAGTTGTGACATTGTCTTCTAATATTTTAAATTTTCATCTTGGCCCAATTATACCCAGAATGACTTAATTTTGCAAAAGGGTTTTAATTAAATTATGCATTATTTTCAGCGACAAGAAATGAGCTTAAATTTGACATGTGGTAAATTTTGGTGTGTCAAAAATTGTGAGGAGATTTGGACTTAAAGAAATATATTTTTTTCAGGGACTGAATTGTAAATACTTAAAATTCAAGGACTAGAGTGCAAATACCTAACTCTTGAAGGATTATTTTACAAATAATAAAAAGAAGAGTTAGTGGATAAATTAGAATAGAGAAGGGAAGATGAAGAAGAGGAGATGAAGAAGAGAAGTTGGAGAAGAATGGATGGAGAAAATAAGATAAGAATAGAGAAGGGAAGATGGAGATGAAGAAGAGTTAGTAGAGAAATTAGAATGGAAGATAAGAATAGAGAAGGGAAGATGGAGATTAAGAAGAGTTAGTGGAGAAATTAGAATGGGAGATAAATATGGAGAAGGGAAGATGAAGATGAAGAAGAGTTAGTGGAGAGATTAGAATGTGAGATAGAGATGGAGAATGGAAAATGAAAATGAAGAAGAGTTAGTGGAGAAATTAGAATGGGAGATAGAGTTAGTGGAAAAATTAGAATGGGAGATAGATGAGTAGGTTATAAAAGGAGGAAGAAGTGAGCTTGAGAAAGGATTCTTGAGAGAGAAAATTTGAAGTGTTTGGGAGAATTTTTTGAAGAGAAAATTTTGGATGTTTGAGAGAGTTTTGGGAGATTGAAGAAAAATTTGAGAGAAAGAAAATACCAAAAAAGAGAGAGAATTTTGAAGATGATGGGAGTTTAAAGCTAGGGGTTATCATCACAAATTCCTTCATCGATCAATATAAATCAAGAGTTCATCCTCGTCAACGAGCAAGCAAATTCGAGCTAAGTGTTTTTATTTATTCATTTATTTATGGTTTTACTCGCAAATTAGCACAAATTGTATACACTTTCTCCATCTCCCATTTTTTCCCATATTTTATGTCAGGAGAAAGATATCTCTATGTCAACAGCAAAAATCTCGTAGAGATGCAAGAATCGGCCCAGACAAGCTCCTAAGCTGTCCACCGATTTCTCAACTGATCTGTGACTAAAAGTCCCTCTTAATTCAAAAGAAACTCTCTATATTGGGAACATAGAGAGCGAAAATCAATTATAGAAATCCCTCCCAAACAAACGGGAGATAAGTACTCTTTCCACTCTTCTGGTTTTAGGTGCAGATTAGCACATATTTTGTATACTGACACTTCACTCTATTTTATGTCAGGAAGCCGCAGCTCTATATCAATGGTCAATCCTATGGAAGCACAAAATCGGCTTGGAGGAGTCCTCAAGCGCGCACAAATTTCAAATTGTTGAATCAATTCGTTGTATTTCATTTTAAAAAATTCATACCCCAAAATGGAGAGGACAAAGTCCATCCGCAATTTAAATACCTGCACCATAAATCCCAAAGGGAAGAGCCAAGCCAATGCTTAGCCTCCCATTGGAGGTTTTTACTTATAGTAGTTAAATACCTGCAACTTAAATACCTGCACCTTAAATCCCAAAGGGAAGAGCCAAGCCAATGCTTAGCCTCCCATTGGAGGTTTTTACTTACAGTTGTTAAATACCTGCACCTTAAATCCCAAAGGGAAGAGCCAAGCCAATGCTTAGCCTCCCATTGGAGGTTTTTACTTACAGTAGTTAAATACCTGCAACTTAAATACCTGTACCTTAAATCCCAAAGGGAAGAGCCAAGCCAATGCTTAGCCTCCCATTGGAGGTTTTTACTTACAGTAGTTAAATACCTGCAACTTAAATACCTGTACCTTAAATCCCAAAGGGAAGAGCCAAGCCAATGCTTAGCCTCCCATTGGAGGTTTTTACTTACAGTAGTTAAATACCTGCAACTTAAATACCTGTACCTTAAATCCCAAAGGGTAGAGCCAAGCCAATGCTTAGCCTCCCATTGGAGGTTTTTACTTACAGTAGTTTAAATACTTGCAACTTAAATACCTGTACCTTAAATCCCAAAGGGAAGAGCCAAGCCAATGCTAGGCCTCCCATTGGAGGTGTTTATTCACTGTCATGTACTTCCTATAATTTAATTTTTGAATCATCAGACCCAAAAGATGAGTAGGTCGTAATACTGCACAGAAGTCGTTAACACACTCCCTCTTTCGGCTTCAGGGAATCTTTAACACTTAAAAAAATATAACAAATAAAAATATATACCATCCATGCATCCTATTTAAAAAGTGAAAACACAAAAGAGAATACCCTACTAGAGCTTTAGGAATAAACCAAGCCTGAGTTGCCGGATTAGGATATCCATGAAATTAAGGTACCGAAAGGGCATTAGTTTTAATTAACTAGTGTAACCAAGTCCCCGAGCTCATAATCTCTGGTTCGCAGGAATAAATTAGTTCTCCCGCTAATTTATTTAGGTTTCTAATCGACCTACCAAGAACGATTAGTGGCGACTCCAAATTTTAAAATCATTTAAACAAAAACCAAAGTTGCGATTCGGTAGGGCTTGGGAGGGTCCGCGTTAGGTTAGTCAAATCTAATTAACCTAATAATCCGTTAACCCCTTTTAAAATTTAAAATTTTTTTAGAGGGTCGCGACAAGGTTCATTTCAAAAAAAAAAAGATGACATCCAAATCCTAATCGACTCAACTTAGGGAAATAAAAAGAGTTGTTACATTTGACCTCCAATCCTCTCTATGTAAGTCCTGATTTAGACCAGGCTTGCGGAAGCTCCTATGAAGTGAGGGAGAGATAGAGAGGCCAGCGATTTGCCTGCTCGTTGTATGGTTGTTGCCTAACATGGATGCTCTACTAAAAGTGCAATTAGGACCTAAGGATTCGTTATAAGAAAACCTTATGGTGGTTGAACTTGAACCCGTATTATAAGTCAACTCATGGTGGATTCCTAACGAAAGGATTCTATTGATTAAACTTTGATTGAAATTTGACCCGTATGATAGGTCACCTCATGGTAGATTCCTAATGAAAGGATTTTACTGATTTAAAATTTCATTGAGATTTGACCCGTATGGTAGGTCACCCCACGAAAATGCCTGTAAGAAGGACTTTGTACCTGTAGAAAGGATTTGATGCCTATAGAAAGGACTTTAGTGCTTGTAAGAAGGACTTTGGTACCTGTAAAATAGACTTCGGTGCCTGTAGAAAGGACTTGATGCCTGTAGAAAGGACTTGATGCCTGTAAAAGGACTTGGTACCTGTAACAAGGACTTTGGTGCCTGTAGAAAGGACTTAATGACTGTAGAAAGGACTTAGTGCCTATAAAAAGGACTTGGTGCTTGTAAAAAGGACTTTTGTGCCTTTAGAAAGAACTTGGTTTGCTTGTAATAAGGACTTGATTTGCGTGTAAGAAGGATTTAATTTGCCTATAAGAAGGACTTCATTTGCCTGTAAGAAGGACTTCATTTGCCTGTAAGAAGGACTTTATGCCTGTAAGAAGGACTTCGTTTGCCTGTAACAAGGACTTGATTTGCATGTAAGAAGGATTTGGTTTGCCTGTAAGAAGGACTTGATTTGTCTGTAAGAAAGACTTGATTTGCCTATAAGAAAGACTTGGTTTGCCTGTAAATAGGACTTGGTGTGCCTCGAAGGGTGCCATTCTGAAATCTGGGGAGACTAGGAATCCTGCAAAAACTCAAACCCAATTTTACTTACCTCAAAGAGTGCCATCTTTGGAAGAAACAATGATCACCAACGGGGTTTTAAGAAATGAATAGCAGGCTCAATTGGGCAGTGCAAAGGATAAAAGTGGATTGAATAGAGAAACAAATGCTTTTCGTCGTCCTAAGGCACTTGAATTACCGTATGAGGTTGAAAACAAAGAATCACTCGAAAATTGATGTTAGTTCGAGTAAGAAAATTTCTAACTATTTACCACGTGATATTGCTGGGATTACCTTCATTTGGCCCCGATGTGAGGCGGTTTTTAATAGGGATTACGAAATGGAATTGTCGCTTAAATGGTTTATTAATGGCCACCTATTTAGCACTCGACTCACGGTGGATTAAAATATAGGACGCGTGTGGGAATGACTTGCCTTTCATCATCTTGTAATGCCCTATTCCACACATTCGATGCATCATGTGTAGTTTACGTTCCGAGTCAAAATTAGTAAAACAAACATGCAAAAGAGTCATGCATAAATCATGAAATATGCAAACACAATGCAAATGTGGCAATTTTTAAGCGTCAGCCATGTTTACGAAATGTGCAAGGATGAGCGGATTTGAATTGCCCCTGATATGTGAGCGGATCGAACAAATTGGGAAGCATACTCCTTATGTCTCAAACTTTACCCCGGTGCGATGAAGTATATGGATGAGGGAGCATTTGGGTTTGTTTAGTGACAGCGACCGCTATGGTTATCGGTTGAATGCCCCTGTAAGACGTATAGGAACTATTCTTGAAATAAAACGAAATAAGGAAGACATATTTATTTTTTCGCTTCAGAGCTTGCGATCAATTTGCGTCATTGTTCATCAGAATAGATCTTATCAGATGATCACAATTTTCTTTTGGATTTGTCTCCTTCAACGTGTTAAATATTAGTATAAATATTTCCTGTAAAAAGAAAAGGAAACATGTCAGCTAGTATTAAAAGGAATAAATTGAAAACGATACTGATTTACCCTTCATCTTGAATGCCTTGCACAGTCCTTTTATCAAGCTCACTGGGTCGAGCTCCTCTCCAGTTCCAGTTGAACACTTTATCACTAAGACCAAGGCATATCTATAATACTCGTAGGTTTTGGGTACCGAACTCGGACCATCGTCGTTCCCCATGTCATCAGGCCCATTTGACCGTAGGCATCCACGGGCTTCCCTTTAAGGGTTAATCCTTAGGATAGCGCGGCCCTGTTGTATTGTCTTGGACAGTTTCATGTCATGGTGCTTTTCAAGGAAGATTACAATTTTTATTAAGAATGAAATAAATCAATTCAGGACTCAAGATAGTTATGGGCAAATTAAAACGATACAGAATTACCCATGTCTGAGATTACTTAGGTCTTTTGTTCGCATTTTTCTTCGTCTGAAGCTGTCCATCCTGAGGTAATGTTTGCCCCCAATTCAACCTGTCCAGGGAATTTTTTTTTTTTGGTATGACTGTATTCTCGGGTTGTTTTTGCAACTTCCTAAAAATAAAAGTGATCAAATTTAAAACCAGAGCAATTTGAGGGTAAATTAAAACGATACAGAGTTACCCTTTCGTGTCTATATGGATCTTTTCCTCGCCATTAATTCATCACGGGTTCGGTGAAGTGGCGAATACGAGCATTTAATAGGGGGAAGGGCGATTATTACTTTTTGCTTTTACATTGATTCCGAACATTGATAAAAGTGGAAAGCGAGTAAAGAAACGAAACAGATGCATTCATCCAGGTTTAATCTTCCTTCCTTCGCAGGCTTTTGAGTGATCAATTAGTCTCGTTCTGGATCAGATACACATCGGCCATGTTAGAGGTACCGTGATCACTAGTTTTGAAATACAGGCTCTGTATGCACACTAAAGCCCCGGTGCTTCATCAGCATCAAACTGGCTGATTGTAGCGGCGATCTCGTCATCGACGCTACTTTCTCGGTGGTGATACATCCCCTCCTTCTCAGAAGGCATCAATGCTGGCTTCGTAGGCTCGGTCTTTTCATGCCTCCCCCAACAGAACTTGATCCTGCTATGAACTGATCTAACTCACCTTTTAAACGGGCATTTTCAATCCTCAGATACTGCCTTTCGTCGAGGGTGAGAAAGCTATTGCAGTTAGGGCAGGTAGCGGAGTCAAAAGCTTCTTTATACATCTTGTTTTCTACTCGGAGCTTTTCATTTTCAGCTCTTAGAAACTCGGCCTCATTGCGCTCATATCGAGTCTTCATTCGAGTTCGCCTATTTTGAAACCAGAACTTGATTTACGAAAATTCCAGTCTTAGCTCTTGGCTAAGTTCCATTCTCTGTTTGCCGTTCGGCATGGGGCACACTTTGAAGAAATCCTCAAGCTTTTGTATTTGCTCTTCAGTATCGAATCCTTTGACCCTTATTGTTGTTGTCCTTATCTTTGCTGAGATCTTGGACATCACCGGCGGAAGGGCCCGGCTCCATGGTCTAAATCCCAAACATGTCCTCAAACTCTTCTTCTCCCATGTTTAGCAAATAACGATAGCTCTCAAATGTGTTTGGTTGAGACATCTTCGATAATTCCTCGAGGTTTGTTAACTCTTCTTGTATTTTCACTCTCTCTGGAATTTTCTGAGCGACTGGGTATGCTTTGAGACTCTCTTTAGAGTATAGATGAAGATTATCAGAAGGACGTTCCCTTTTAAAATTTAGGCATAGGTTTAGAAAACTGTATCGCTTCTCCTGAGCGTTCTACTTTTCTCAATCTTTTTCATCGTATCTCTCGCCCAATTCGTCTTTTCTCATCTTTTCACAGTAGGGGGGCTCCTGTCATTATCTATACCGTCGATTTGCTGGCGAGTCCTTCCGTAAAGATGAATCCCATTTTCCTTGTCTCCCACTCGGTGCATCTTTTCTTCTTTCTTTTTTCAAAGTGGTGTCATCCCGTCAAACTTTTTTGCAGAGATGTCGGATTCGCTTGGCTCGAGGTCGTCGCCTGACTGGAATTCAGGCCAGCGGGGGTGTTGTCGACAGAGAATGGCAGATAGGAACAATTTGGCCAATAAAGACTGCTCCCGTGAAGTCGATATTTAACTCGACACAAAATATCATTTTCGCATTCTTATCATCTGCTTCGCTTTTCTCTTCTCATCTTTCGTATTCTGCTCGCCGGTCTTGATTCTCTCCTCTATCTTTTAACGAAAATGGCCAGTCTTCCCACACAAATCTTCCCGGCTGAAGTCATGTTCAGGTGGGAGAGACTTTACCATCTTCTTGGCCGAGGCTATATTTACATAGCCTATCATCCGAGTGTTGAAGCTGAGATCCTTGGTCTGTTCACGGAGATAAATGCTTCTTCAGTCGAAGGCACCAACTTGGAGAAAGAATATATGGCGTTCCCACATGTCTTCATCAATTTTCTGGAGGCCTGCCGAAACACCCAGGAGACGGTCACCTTAGCCCGCGTCGTGAAGGCCCGCTACCAGGATCGATCTGAGTGCCTGGAGTTTGTAGAGCGCTTGGTTGTTCAATACAAGAAGGCCGTCAAGTCTGCTGATGAACGGGTCTCGCTGTTGATTCACGAGAGGGAGAAACTGGTGGAGTGCCTGACCTTGAACCAGACTTACTTTGAGCATAACTCAAGTGATATCGTGATGAAGTTCCGATGTGAGTGGTTGGAGGAGAGGCTTGATGATCTAACCGCGGACATAGCTTTCGAGAGAGACCTTATTGACAATTTGAAACTCGCCGTGGAACACCATAAGATTAATGCGGCCAAGTACAAGGAGAAATGTACTCGCCTGTTCTTTAAGCTTGCAGATCTTGAATCCCAGGTCGTTCAGTGTAGGCAGAGCATCAATTTCATGGAGAGTCAGTTAAACTCTTTTGTAATGCTCATTAGGGCTCAGTTTGGCTTTACTTTTCCTCCCCAGTGAGTTGTTGTAAAACTCGTTGATGAATGGAATGAAAGTAAGTTTCACATGTTTGTGCTTTCCATTTTCCCGCCATTTTTTTCTTCCTCACGATAGCTTAACATCTTTCTTGGTGTTCTTGTTGGATGCTGTAGATGATGATATCGAGAACACTAAAGAAGCATCCGGCGGTGGCCCTTTCACAAGATTGAGTCATTTTGAATAAAATTGGGTCAAGATGAAAATTTAAAATATTAGAAGACAATGTCACAACTCATAAAAAGTGAAAAGTAAAAATAAATTGACTCAAATTGAATTTTTTAGGCCCGATTCGAGATTATGCTCGTGAAGGAACACGTGACCCGAATTGAATTTTTATGAATTTGCGATGGCCAATATGAAAATAGATTTAAAAGAAAAATATTGACTATTTTTGTGTATTTTTTGTTTACTTCAAATGTTATTTTTCTAGAATTTTCAAGTATTTTTGTATTTTTTTTGAAAAAATATTAAAAAATATGAAAAATATGAAAAATTATTTTTCATTCAAAAATGGTTGCCTAGGCTTGGCCAAGGCTTTCAAAGTTGATTTTTCAATTTTCTCATTTTTTCTTGATTTTTTATGAATTTTCGAAAAATAAAAGTGCTAAAAAAATACTAAAAACATGAAAATTTATTTTTTGATCAAAATTGGTTCCTGAGGTTTGGCCAAGGTCACCAAAGTTGATTTTTTATTTTATAAATTTTTATAGATTTTTTACTAAATTCTAAAAAAGAAAAGATAATTAAAAATCAGGTGTTAACAGGTCAGCGATCGCTATCATCACAGCCCTTATATTTCACTAGTGCATCATCAACAACTAGGCACATGAATTGTAAAGCTAGATCACAACGGGAATTCGTTCAGCCTCAAATTGACATTCCATTTCATCACATCTAGATTTTTCAGAGAACCTTAAAATGCAAGCAAAAGCCACCAACATATGAAGCCCTAAAGCCCTAAATTACCTTCACCCAGTCAGCCAGTAAACGAGCTTCAAACAAATCGAGCTTCTGGAGAGAGAGAGAATCGAGCAGAATACAAACCTTAAGGCCCCAAATCAAGTTCTGTGGAGCAATCGCTAGAGAGGAAGACAATTTTGTTCGTGTGGACAATTGAAGCTTCAAATAGAGCCCTCGAGCATGGAGAAACAAGCTTTGAACGTTAACCAAGAGAGAAAGAGAAAGCATGGAGCTTTGGAAGAGAGAACTGGAGCACAAAGAGTTTTGAACGCGAAGAAGGGGGAAGATAGATGGAGTCTTAGCAAACAATGTTATCTAAATTTCAGCCAATTTAAAAATACATTTATTTTCCTTCACTAAATTCCACGTCATTGTCATTTGAAGTCATCAACTATATACGATTTTTAATACTGATTTCTGATAGAAACATAGCGGGAGGTAAATGTATCACACAAATACAAATTTAAGGTCTTTAGTGTTCGGAGTAAATGTGTTGGGTGTAATATGGGATCTTTGGTGGTATTTTTTTTTTGTCAAAATGATTTTTCTTGTATTAGCCCAAAGAAAATATACTACTTTTTGCTCATACAAGACAAATTCCTTGGAACACAAGTTTTCAATTTGGAGCAAAGAAGATTTTTCAACAACCCTAGTTCTTTTTTAAGGTGAGACTGCTCATTTTATTTGTCCGCTGTTCCCCGGCCGGAACCTCCCCGGCTTGCAGTACGACTGGTTTCGCGGTCTCTCTCCCTTCTCTCGCTCTTCTCATTACTTCTACCCTTCTTGGCTTCTTCACTAGAGCTCACTATTGTCCAACAGCAACCCGCAACCCACATCCCACAACCGCAGCTCTTCCGTCTCCCTCGTTGCTCCCTCCTCCGCCCCGCACTACCCTCAACGCCCTTGTTGCTCCGGGTCCTCGTTGCCTCGATTCTACTTGTTGTTTCCAAGTGGCCGGCTCATGTATCCTTGAAACCGCACCATACCGTAGCAGCTGTCCTCGTAGTTTGGCCCTTGTCGCTCACAATCTGTTGTGCAGCTTCCGCCGTAGCCGCTCGCCGGTTTTGCCACTTGTCCCCGTGAATCAAGCGCAGCTGCTCGCACTGTTGTGATCACTCCGTTGGTGAATGGATTTGAGTTGAATCGGACGAAGCCGTGCCGTTGTCATTGGCACCTCAAGTTGGCCATTCACCGCCACCTGTTCTTATCAAGGTAAAACCAGATTTTAATTTCTCCAAGTTCACTAGAAATTGGTTGCGGGTTGATAGAGGAATTGATTAGGATTTGGTGTGAAGTCATCTAATCTTAGGAATCCATCACATGCCTAATCAAATTGTGTCATATGTGTAAGGCCAAGAAATTGTGTGAATTTCATGTGAGATGTCTGCTGCCCAGATTTCAACTTACTTGAACGAATGATCCATCTGGTTTAACTAGGCTTAATCGTGTCATTAGGTGATAGGGTCCACATATACTTGTCCGGGGTCCACATGTCGATATTGAAATTGAATGAGTTTTTGGATACATGGTTTCGCCCTTTCGCATAATGTTCAGTTTACTAGCTAATGCATTTTTACCACATGTTACATTTATGTGGATGCTCCTGTGCAATTGCATCATACATTCATAGTAAAAGTTTGGATGGCAGAAATGCAAGGAATGAGGACCTTTTCATTGAAGGGAATCTCGCTCAGAAGAGCTGATCTGAAACACATCTGTTTAGCAAATGCTCGACGTGTGGTGTTTTCACGCTTCACGACTGACACGCAAATGGAAGAACATGGATATGATAGCACAAATATTGCTGATATTCAGAAAGCAAAAGGTAAAAGTGCAGCTGGCTCCTGGCTTTTGTGCATTGCAGATGACACTGCATATGACATTGCAAAGTTGGTATGTGTCCCACAGTATCTTGTATTTTTTTATTTTTTATTTTTTTCAATTGCTATGACTAGCATTATTATCGAGTATCAATAATGTGAACCAAATTTGTCGCTTCCTTATAGATGACACATCATAATGCAGCAGCCTTGGTCGTGAAGTCCAGAGAACTGAAGTCTATTGCAGGAACCATAAGCAAAAGAGGTAGAAGTTTTCCTTTTCTTCCACTTGTCAGATTTTGTGTGACATGACTGTCAGTCATCAATAGGAAAAGTGTCGCTCATTTTTTATTCTTTTGATGGAGCATAGTTTCAGAGATCACTCTAGATGAGGAAGTATGGTTTCTGGTGAGCAACTAATAAAAACACAACAGCGTATTTTATTGTTCTATTTACGTTCATTTAGCATGACGTAAGTCTGATGAGCAAGTCCATCAAGTGTTCAATGAAATCTCAATTTACTACTATACATGATACTTTTGATTTCTTTCATCTGCGTTCACAGTTAGTGTTCTTCAATGATTTCTTTTTAACCATAATGATAGAATGAGGTGTCTACAGAAGTGTGTGTGGTCGTATGGATTGGTAGTCTCTTAGTTCAGACATTTTAGGGAGTTTCTTTCGATCCTTATACTTGACACATTACAGCCTTTCCGCCACTAAGCTTGGCGCATCCTTAAGGTTTATTTATGTTAAGGCATGACAAGTTGTCTCTATTGTGGCAACTTATTCTGGATTAAGGAGATTATTTTAACACCGCCAATATTCGCACCACATGATTTAGTAATTCTAATGTGAACATTTGTGTCAGGAATAATCATAAACAAAAAATAACCGCTTTGCGAACTTGAGAGAAATATCGCACGATGCTAGTGCATCTAACTTAACAAAATAATCAGCTGAGCTAGCCCTTCTATCTCAGTTCATCAATGTGGTCTATATACTTTGCATGAACTTGGGACACCATGATGGGGTCTCCTAGAACTGATGTAGCGTAACAATTCTGTACTTGTAATAGTATGATCTCTTATGATGGTTGCATCGTTCAGATTAAATCAAGGAAGAATTAGAAAAGCTATCTTCTTGTCTTCTCTATGTCCAATTGTCAACATTTGTGTGGCTTCTCAGGGTCAATGCTTAGCGGCGGCTTTGTCAATGCCAATTTGAATTCAAAGTCTCCCAAATTTACTTGTTCCACCAGAGGTTTTTGCACCCTTTTCAACATTGAGTCACTACATACGAGCCCACACGTGGATGTTAGAAGGGTTAATTCTGACAAGTTTAACCTTATGCACGAAAAAGTTCAACCAGTAGACTTTACCAAAGTTGATATTGATGATCTTCCAACTGTTATCATAGTCGGTCGACCAAATGTGGGCAAGTCAGCATTGTTCAACCGGTAGGTTTGACTTTACTAGCTCTGTGTCAATCAATGCAACAAACATTGCTGTGTTGACAATTTTTGACGAATTGTTTACCTATATTAATTACTTAGGTATTGTGTAGTTTGATTCGGAGAAGGGAGGCTCTTGTGTATAACACTCCAGAAGACCATGTGACAAGAGACATAAGAGAAGGCATTGCCAAGTTGAGTGATATAAGATTTAGAGTGTTGGACTCTGCTGGTTTGGAGATGGCTGCGTCTTCTGGCTCAATCCTGGACAGAACCGCGACTATGCTTGCGAAGGTTCTTGCTAGGTCCCAGTTTGCCATCTTTCTGATAGATGCTAGGTGAGCTCTTACTTGCAGCTATAAATTCTGTACTGCCCTCTTGCAGTTTTTAACGTACTGCAGAGACACTATGAGAAGATTATTGACGATAGAAGTAAAATCAACTAGAACATCTAATTGGGATGCATGATTGTGTCCTTGCAAATATCTTCCTTCATTGACTCACAAGGTGTGTACTTCCAGATTGGAGTCTGGAAAGATATAGCAGAGTTACTTCCCATAGTTGGTTTCACTTTGTCAGTTTCCTCATGTTTGTAATGCACGTGACTTCATTTGTTAATGGGATTTGTTCTGATTAATAGAGTTGGTTTGCACCCATTGGATTTGGAAGTTGGGAGGTGGCTGCGGAAACATGCACCTGGGATGAAACCAATAGTTGTTATGAATAAATCAGAATCGCTGGATGATGATCATGGCTCTCTTGCTGTTTTAGCTGCGGAAGCCAGCAGACTGGGGTTTGGCAATCCGATTGCTATATCTGCTGAGACTGGTTTAGGCATGGCAGAACTATATGTAGCTCTTAGGCCTCTCCTCGAGATTATATGATTGATGTACTGAATGGTAAGAGTTTGTTACTGTATTCATGAATAACTTCTTTAGTTGTTGGAGGCTGTGAGGTTCTCTCTATGCTGTACTTATGGGAAAACTGCGCAAGTTCAAAACCTTATGTACAGAATGCAATTGAGTCATAATTCTTTCAATTGGTTCAATCAAGTTCACCAGATTTCTCTCTCATGTTTGACAGAAAGTTTTTGTTAATTGATCTCTTTATTCTATATCAAGAGTTTGTATCGAAAGTACTAAACCATGTAGACTTAATATCCATACTATTCTCCTTCTCATCAAAAGCTGTGTGATTTTATCTCTTTCTAGAATGTTAGGAAATGTGTGTATCGTCTTTGTTAATTAATTTCCTAGATCACAAATTACACTGGAGGCCGCAATGATTGTTTGGCCTCTAGGAAAATAAAACAGGAAGCTACAATGATTGTTAAGATGTCTATCATCTCTCTCTCTCTAGCCAGTATCAAAGGAGTTCCTCAAATGAAATCTCTCTTCATCTCTTATTTGCCTTTCCTTGTAATCAATTACTGCGCTTCATTTTTAGGTCAAATCCCGACGTTACACGGTAGGGCTTGTGTTGACATAAACCCTTCATCTAATAGCTTAAGTTTTCGCAATTCAAACAAACCTAATTCTATTTTTCATCTATTCTAGACCGTGACAGTGCTTCTAATGAGAAGAGTTGTTCCAAATCCAGTGAGGGTGAGGAGTCTAAGTTGCCTCTCCAGCTTGCAATAGTTGGGAGACCTAATGTTGGAAAGTCTACGTTGCTGAATACTTTGTTACAAGAAGAACGCGTTCTGGTTGGTCCAGAAGCTGGTCTAACAAGAGATTCAATTAGGGCTCACTTTCAATTTCAAGGCAGAACTATCTATCTGGTAAGTGCCGAGAATTCAGTCATCATTGTTCATCAAGGGCTTTTGAGGTTGCATAAGTTTGGGACATTGTTAGAGTGAGCATGGCTATTTGGTTGTGCTGACTTGCTTACTTACCTTATGGTTTTCTTTGAAACTTCAGTAGCTACTTATGTTAGCAGAAATGAGAATTTCTCTTCTCCCAACCACAACAACTCCCCCCCTCCAAAAAAAAAAAAAAAAAACCAAAAGCCCCCCCAAAAAAAATACTAAAAAAAAAAAAAACCAAAACCCCATATTTTGAATGCAAATGTGCATTCAAAATAAGTTCCCCCCTTGGTTATTGCTTTTTCAGACTGCTTGTCTTTTATTGTTTGGTTCATACTGTATGTCCCCATCCTTTTATGGATGCACTATACTTCAACCTGATCTCTTGAACTAGACCAAACCAGTTATACCAGGTTGGTTCATTCATGTACTTTCGGTTTGAGATTTCCATTTTGATTGGAGGTTTTCCAGCCCAAATCTTTAGAGGATTTACACCCGCTACAATGTTTGCACTGTTCGTGCCCTTGTTGAGTGATAAATCTGTAATTACCGTCATCCCATGTTCTATCAAATGAATAGTACTTGTGAAGTAAAGCGTTGCAGAGTCTTTGCAAGGAATAAATTTCTTGTAGTGGTGGCCTTTCCTCATCATAAGAACTTCTGTTAACTCTAAATGTGATTATTGTCTTTTGAGTCACTTTTTGACTTTTGATTCTAACACTATCTATGTTCTAGGTTGACACAGCAGGATGGTTGCAAAGGACAAAACTAGAAAAAGGACCATCGTCCTTGAGTATCATACAGTCCAGAAAGAATCTTATGCGTGCTCATGTGGTAGCTTTACTCCTTGATGCAGAAGAGGTTTGTTATAAGATACTTTACTATTCACGCCATCCAACTGTGACATTATAAGTTAAATTTATGACATCATGAAGATAATATAACCAAAGGGATGCTTATCTAGTTGCAGAGATTTTTAGCTGATGAATGATTAGAGCAGTTTGTTACTCATTGCAATTGATCCCTTGATTAATAGATTCGATTGTTCGTACTACACTGGATGCATTATTTGCCCCTACCTTGTTAGATTGCTGAAGCACAACGAAGCATGAAGCATGCCGAGGTGGTCATAGCCAGACAAGCTGTAGAAGAAGGACGTGGGTTGGTTGTGATTGTCAACAAGATGGATGTCCTTAGAGGGAAGAAAAACTCGACGTTATATGAAGAGGTGATGAAAGCTGTTCCAGAAGAAATCCAGACTTTGATTCCCCAGGTTTTCCTTTCTTGTAAATATTCCTACTGTGATATTCCTTTTCTTCACAAGCATCTTATGGGCTGGCTTGTTATGCTATTTCCACTACTCCTTTCTAGTTGCCCTTTTCCTCTATATGCCGGACTTGGGATAGATTTCTGCTTGATTGAAAACAGATATGCTTGTAAGAAGAAACATTGCATGACTTTGTCCCTTGCTTCTGCCCATCTCTTGGAGCTTGTTCAATCAAATTAGGTTGTTCCGACATTGCAAACTAGAACTGTTTTGTACCAAAAAATATCTGCCATTTTTATGGACCTATTGGAGTGCTTTTGTTGTAACTAGTCTTTGATGCCGTGCCTGCTTTTGGTCATACTGTCCTGAGGCATTGGTGATTATATAATCTATTTACTGGACTTTGGACAATGCAATATCAGACGTGTCACTCGTTAGTTAGGTCGTGAGGGCAACACTTGGAGCAGTACCTATCAAAAAGTGGTTACGGATGGAGACACGCCTTTCTTGTGCAGCCTGTTGCCCCTAGTCTTGTGTTCACAAAATTTTATTGTAAGATTTCTCTAGAAATTAGATTGATGGTTTGCTACATCAACTAATCTGTGTATCTATGAACTTATGTGAGCAGTTGGAAAATCAAGAGGTCAAATGGTAAGTTGGTATTTTGGGCATAGATTGCAGTAGCAGTAATTCCTGTGTTGGTTTAGGAGATCAAACAAGAATGTCCTTATAAGTAGTCTAATGTTGAACGGGCCATAAATGAAACGTGTTTTGATGCTTAGCATGTTTTTCAGTAATAGAGGCACTTGGCTGGAGTCATTGACATTGCTTTTTAACAGGTGAAGTCTGTACCTGTTGTTTTCATATCTGCATTAGAGGGTAGGGGCAGGATGGCTGTCATACACCAGGTCGTTGATACATATGAGAAATGGTGTCTAAGACTGCCAACGGCTCGTCTTAACCATTGGTTGCATAAGGTTTGTCTTCTATAACGCCTGGTCTCTCTAGTTCTTCCAACAATTCACTTGCTTATATCGCTAGCCAGTAGCCAAGTGAGTGTAGGAGTATTTGATTGCCCTAATGCAATTTACAATGACCCTCTCTCTCTCTCTCTCTCTCTCTCTAGGTTTTGAGCAGGCACTCTTGGAAAAATCAGGCTGCCCAGCCCAAGATCAAGTACTTCACTCAGGTGAAAGCTAGGCCACCCACTTTTGTCGCCTTTGTCAGCGGGAAGACACTGCTCTCAAACACAGACCTCAGGTTTTTAATGAGGTCGTTGGAGGAAGACTTTGAATTAGGTGGAATTCCGATCAGGATCATACAGCGGTCATTTCTAAAAAGAGATGGCTGTAACTTTAGAATTAGTAGCCAATCTTCAAGCAAAATGGCAGAAAGAATCTCGTCTGACAAGAGGGCAGCTGCTGTTTAGGGAATAACTATTTTAGTTTGGGAATTTTGTGGGTATTTGAAGTTGGCACTTTCCTTTTTGGGTAAAAGGAGATGATGTATGGAGGTGTCGGAATGGAAGGTGAAAAAGAAGTGTAATGTAATCTTGCTGGTGGAGTTGATCTTGGAAGACGACAGCTATATGTACAGAATTTTGTCAGATATTTGGAAACGAAATTTGTTGGCATTTTAGTTATTCGGCTTTTGAGCGGTTGATAGGATGGATGTTGGCCAATACCCTGCACTTCTGTTTCAAGTTGCATCTCAGTGGGCCAAACGCCTCTGATCTATGCTTATTTCAATCAAAGGGACCAAATACTGTGCCAACTTGTTCGACAAGTTTGGTTAATAGTTCTTAGCTAATGTACTAATGACAACTTTTGCCAGATTATATCTGTATCATGGGGAACTTTATCTTTCCTTAAAAAAAGTTGTCAGCTTGATTGAAATTCATTTTTAAACGATGGACGTAAACTATTTTCAATGTCGTGATGGCATTCTCAAAACCGATCGAGGATAAATTCGTCTTAGTTGTCTTCTATGTAGACATGTCATGCATTATTCTCTAGTTTATGGTGTCATATACCCAAGGAGGAAACTTATTTCTCGAAACATCTCATGGAGATTACAAGAAATATTTGGTCGTTGATTTGGTCGTTGCTGATTATACTCCCATTGCCAATTCGAATTTGAGAAGTTAAGGGTAGGTTGCTATTTTGTCTTGTCTACGTGCACACGGTTTTATGTTTCCCTGCGCCCGCGTTTTTGTGACTAAACAGCAGATGTGAGTGGTATCAGTTTCACAATTGGTTGAGCCAATGATCTCTGCTTGTAATATAAAATGGCATCAGGCCTTCCACAGTTTTAGGTTTAGGAAATATCAAATATTATGAAGATAATAGAACAAGAAGTGCCAAAAAAAAAAATCTGTGAGCCATTATGTTTTTGCCTACGGAAGTAAAATTAGTCAGTCTGCATTGTCCTGGGCATTTGGATTGACGTGGTCAGCATCCTCACCTCTACCACCATCTTCTCCACCATAATTAACCCAAGGCAGGATGGACTCAAATAGGACAGCCAAAGCACTCCTGTCAGCCACATCGCGGACCACGTGTGCACCACCGGCTGGATTGGCAACTGGATTCTGAGCAAGCACTCCACCTCTCATCCCCGGTTCACCCATAAATTGTTGCATGTTTTCGGGAGAAATTGATGCCATGGAATCAGAAAAATCAGAAACCAAGAGATGACCATACCTGCGTCCCCAAAAGGGACAAAAAAAGAGTAGAGAGAAGCCACGCTGGTCAATGACTTGCAACAACACAAAAGTCATGCAACAAAATACTCAAACTCTGGCAACCGATGAACAAACCATCAAAAAGAGGATAATAAAATCCAAACATATTTGACCTTATCTTCAGGCATTTAGCATTTTTCTTAATGAGCCAAGCATTCATCATCCCATTCAGTGATTGGCACATTATCAGAACTAGGAATAGAAAAAGTAATTAGAACTAGCCCAAGATAGAAGGCTTACTCATTTTTGGTAGATGAAAATGCTTCTTTCCTCACACAAGCCCAGTCCTCTGTGTCACTTCTATTAGTTTCTACTGTTTCAATCACCAGCTCCACAGTGTCCCTTAGCAACTTTTGCAGACCAGGAAATCTCCATATGAGATAATTCCTCTCTATGTATATATTGATGAGGTGATCCAGGGATGGTATTCCCATATGCTCTGATCGGAAGAACCGATGTTCGACAGTTTTCATCCAGAACTGGTCCTTCAGAGGAACCTTTATTACCAGTTTCTTCAACACTGATGGATGAAGCATAAGCGCATGCTTCAGAAGATCAACCGATGAAGCCTTTGCATCATCATCATGCATATCTTTTTTAAGATCCTCTTGCTCAAGATAGAAGCGGCAAATGGCAAGAGAAAATGAAAAATTTGGAAACAACCATAAAGAGTTGTCGCTTTTATATTTTTCAGAGAATTCTTCTAACCATGAATATTCTTCTGCCCTCAGGGCAAAGTAGTCAACACAGAACATAGCCCCCATTGGATCATCTATATCCAATGAAAGCAGTAGCTTGCAAACTTCTAACGCAGATCGATGACAGCCTCGCCTTTCCAAATTGTTCATGTGTATGAAAAGTGCCTTAAATAGAGGCCGGTTTGTTTCATGGCTATATTTCAATTGGATATTACCCTGCCATAGAGGAAACAGAGGATGCCACGCGCATTCCAGGGCATATAAGCACTTGCCAATGGCATCTGCTGACATTTGGTGCTCACCAACAATTTTGAAGTATTCAGCAATTGTCAAAAGTGAGTCCAAGTGATAAGGATGGTATAACAGAACACTTGCTATGGCATTGAAATCATGAATAGCTTTGGCAGCTTCGAATGCCCTCTGAGCTTGAACATAAGAAGATGACTGGACATATCTGGTACACATTTACATATTTAAGAAATGTCAATTTGATTAGCATGCAAAACACATATATAAGTTAAAAGATACAATATACAGCCAGACTCTTGGTAAACTGTCAACTACAACAAGCATACAGCATATGTTGGCAAATATTCCACCCATGTCTGTGGAACTCCTACTAGTCCATCTAAACATGACTAAGAGAGAGAATTAATAAGTTGATTTAGTAGAACATGAAAAGATCTCCTACATCAAAGAAAGAAGTCAAGCATCCTAAATGTGTATACCACTCTAGTGTCCCCACATAGGATTTGCTTGTGGAGGATATACAGTGAGCTTGCTTCACAATGTACAGAATCTACACAGCAAATTGAACTGGCTAAATGTAACCATACTAGATGTCTTATTGCTTGTGGAGGATATACAGTGAGCTTGCTTCACTATGTAAAGAATCCACACAGCAAATTGAACTGGCTAAATGTAACCACACTAGATATATCAGACATCTTTTCTTCAGATTCAGGCATTTAATCATGAAGGAGTTCAGTAGACAAGCATCAACGATATCTTTGGGTAACTGGCTTTAGAGTTTCATTAGAGAGTTCAGACACTTTCCATCTTAAATAGGAGCAGATGCCATACCATCAAGAAACTATTGAACAAATTACAAATTGAAAAACCTCCCTTGTCGAGCACAAAGCCTTGTCCCCTAGGTATTATTCAATGTCAACCACTCAACGAGGTGAATCTAAACTTGTATACCACGAAATTCTGTGCCACAAGGTAGGACTTTGGTTCTCACAATCTCATCTGCTAGTATCATCATCGCCGGTGCACCAGCTTAAGTGGCATGCATAATGGCAGATCGATGTGAAATTTCGAAAGTCACCCACCATGATGGATGCTACCATCCTAAGAGGCTGCCTAACCAAACCAAGATGCTCAAGGTATGAGCCTTCAAACTGCTGAGGCCCATGACCCTAAAATCACGGATAACGAACACTGACCCAAGTCAATATGCCTTGCCCTAGGAAGATTACTCAAATTTGAAAATTAAGCATTGGCCGCTAAGCATCATTGTGATAAACATATTCCCAATCCCGTAGAGGTATTAAGTTTTCACAATCCCAGGGGCAAAATTGCAGCCTCCAATCATTCTAGCATATGCTCATTATGAATAAACTCATTGTCTTCTAAAGTACTATATGCACAGAAAATAGGGAAAACATTACCAGAAAAGATGAAACGTGATCCTTACCGAAGGTGGTTGCGCCTGCCACTTGCTTCCAAAAACTCCATGGACAAGGATCCATCCCAGCGAGGCCAATGGTCCAAGGGAGTGACAAGTATTGTCTTTCTTGTATTATGGCTTCCACGTCTTCCCCCACGTGTGTTTCTAGAACTACCAACTTGACTACTTTCAAACGACTTTACAACCTTCGACCCAAAAATTCTTCGCAGCTCCATTTCAGCATTTAGGTACTTTTGATTCACTTGTAATACAGAAACTGCTTGTTCTATTATATCACTGTGATCATCTCTTCTGTGCTCCTTTTCATTTTTTACATCTATCGATAAATTTTCCAGAATCTGGTCAAAGTCAGAGGATTTTCTAAGTCCATTGTGGTGTGAAGATTCCTTCTTTTCTCTCTTTTTCTTCTTTTTCCTTGGTTTATGGTTGGATGATGAAACCAACTCAGAAGTGCTTCCTACCAAAGTTTTCTCTGGTTCATCGGAGTTTCCTCTTGATTGTGCGTCAGCTGCAGCAGACTGAAACTCCTGCGGATAAAGCACTCTTATTAGACAGGAGAAATGATTGCTGACAGGATGATAAATACAAATAGAATATGGAACTACTCTCAGAAAGCACACTCAGATCAAAATTAAGCAGGTGTTAAAGATGAATCTCCACAAAAATAAAACATAAGTGCAATGAGGAAATAAGTGAAATAGCATGTTCCATGCAAGTCTATCATCTTTGACTTATCAGATTTCACCTTATAAAGATTACAGGTTGTCTCTGACAACTGTAGCTAAATTGATAATTAGTTACTTAGTCTTTGATCGGTGCTCTACTCTATGCAGACCATAGTTAATCTTTCTGGCCACATCCCCTTTGCAAACTAATAGACACATTATGACCATGATATCCAAATCATACTGCCACATAGATGTTTATCAGATCACATATGACAACTGATTGTGCTTATTAAAATCCATAAATACACATGGCCACCATGAAAAATTTGAACTTTTCCATGACATGCAAATTTAAGAAGGAAGAGTCCTTAATCAAGATTGTGATCATGTGTGAAGATAAATAGCAGAAGAATAAAGGGAAGCCTTTTTGACTTCTATGGTGTTTAGGTAATCATAAGTACGCACTAGGATGGACTAAGGCCTAGAAGAACATAATACTGAATAAGAAAAGACAGTCTTCTGGATACTTGGGTTGTTAATAACAGATAAAGTCATCATGTTGATCCAGCATCAGATATTTATGTAAAAACCTGATAAATTCCCCACTGGAAAGTTGGAAACCAAAACTACCTCACAAGCCCCGAAAGAGGAGGAATTCATGAAACACCCGGGGGGGTAGGAGAAGTCTTAGAAATTAGAACATTATCTTTGGGTTGTCCCAAATAATGTCTTCCACACAATCTATTCCAACTGATTTGAATGCATAAAAAGTCCTGGCAATCAGCAGGTAACCAAACTCGTCCAGCTACCTAGCCTGAAAAAGAACCCATCCAGCTAGCCCAAAAAAGAACCCACCTGATTAACTTACTAGAATATCATGAAATAAAGGAAAAGAAAGATGCGTCTCTCCTACTCGCTGCTTAACCCAGTTATGTAAGTGGAACATTCAGTTTGCTTTCACATCCTTCTTCTACCCAGAATGCATCTTTTGCCCCCCATATCTGGATGAACTCCCCAAGCCCAAAATTGCTGTCGCCAGCACATTCACTCTAATCTAGCATAGCTTCATAAGCAATCTCTGGATGAATTCCACAAGCCCAAAATCGCTGCCAGAACATTCACTCTAATCTAGCATATCTTCTTAAGCAATTAATTCTTTCTTTATCAAGCTTATCTTAAAAACTGAAATAACATCAAAGCACAGTTAGAATGACATCCGTTATGAGATATTTCGAATCACGCTAGTTCTGGAGACAAACGAAGGTCAAAGATTCAACGAAAAAAGGCCCGACCAATTAGGGACACTGTCAAATCATATTTCGTTCAAAAAATGAATCAACTTTGTTCTCCGATTGCGCCAGTGACGAGAAATTGCAAGCGGGGTGTGGCGAATTAGACTTTCCGGGTGGCTTTGAAGCTTATGCAATAAGAATGGGGAATTTGATCATAATGGGAAAAGAAAAGAAAAGCGAATAGGCAAGATGGGGTCGAACCGCTTCGGGGACGTCTTGGTCATCACTTTCTTCGTTGTCATCGTTGCCGAGGAGGTCGAATGGGTTCTTCTTAGAATCGGGCGACTGGGAATCACAGTCCTCGTCCTCCGACGATGGCAGCTGAAGCTGCTGCGCTTCTTGTTCTTTCAGGATTTTCTTCAGCAACCTAACCGACATCCTCTCTCACCTTCACTCCCATCAAACGAAGGTCGAAGAAAGCATAGCAAAGGCGGTCTACAATCGCGATATTTGATTGGTGTCGTAAATGATACGATGATTCGGACTTGAGATGGGTCGGACAAGTCTCGGCTGAACAGGATCAATAGTCTATTCATGGGCCTAGCGTGCACAAAGCACCATCATTTTCTCGAAAAAAAAAAAAAAGGAAGAAGCGTAGAATGAACATTGTTTAAAATAATGCCACGACAAGAGAAAAAAAATGTTGTTTAATGTTTCCGACGATAGGGCATTTTTATCCAAAAGAAAAAAACATTGATTAAAAAAATGTCAAAACTCTAAAATAAAAATCCCAAAACCCCGTTCTCTTCTTCTCTTCAACCCATGTTCAGTTACGAATAGGATGCTGGCAGCATATGACGGGCAAGTAAGTGCAACTTCGCAATGATAGTGACGGCACTGGGCGCATGTGTCCTGGTGGCGGCGGCGGCAGTTGTGGCAACCTTCAAAGATGAGGGATTTTGAAAGAAACTAACAGATTCTCTCTCCTAGAGTTCATGCTAAGCTTTTTGCGCCAACTCAAAATTATTTTGATTGGGTCTTCCGTCTTACCTTTATGATTTGTCCGATGTCCGATGGCTCTGGCAATGTGCGACCAAACGATGACCCTACAATCAAGAAGAAAGCTTCAAAGACCACACCAACCATGGCCAAATAGGTTGAGACGCTATATGACTTGCTCAATGGTGGATAAATAGCTATGGATCCTCTTCTTTAAATAAAAAAAAAACTTGAGCCTTTCAAAATGGGGATTGGGAATAGGATGGTACTTGTTTCACCAAAAACTATCTTAATTGATGAAATATCTTTCATTGAAATTAATTCTTCAATTTTTATTAAAAGGAGATGAGCTTTGTGGTGATTCTAGATAGAAATCTTAATAAATCACATGGAATATATATGTTTCATTGGAATTTAATTGACAACAAAATAGAAAACACTTTGACAAAGTGAGTTAATAGAGAGATACAATGCTAGAATTTAATCAACAAAGAAGTTATCTAAATATATGAGAAAAGTACTGGAATTGAAAGATATGGGAATATAGACTTGCAGGAAAGATAAATTGCAAAAAGTAAAGATAACAATAACTAACGTTGAGCCTTGTCATTGATTGAAGGGGTTTTATAAAAAGTACACTTAGGTATTTATAATCCCATACCAGCGAGTACAACTTTGGAATTCAAATAATCAAATAAGTTTCTTTCTAGCAAAGAAAACTGAGCTAGCATCTTGCATAGTTGATTGTCCATGGAATGCTAATTCAGTTCGCTAGTGACTCATTGTTATACGCACACTCTGACCTTATTACTAGGGCTAACTCTAGGTCATAAGTCCATGGCATTGCTTTATTATCCTTCTATGGAAAAGGTTGAGGTGATATGATCACAAAAGTATCAACCACAACAATCCCTAGCTCATCGTCAGAAGCATTTTCTAGGGTAGGCATGTCAGCTAATTAAGGGTCTGCCTTGATCTCACTGGCCATCTCGTCTTCCACTGACTCATTCTCAATCTTCAATTCCACTTGAATGGTCAATGTAGCTAATTCTTCATCTCAGTCGATGACAATTTGTGAAATAGTAGGCACTACTCCGGTCTGGCTTGTATATACAATCATTCCTTGCTCCATCAAGCTGAGACCTTTCATCTTATTTGATTTAATGACACGACATCCCCGCTTCGGAATTAACTCACTCGAACCAGAGCATTAAAAATGTCAGCAATCCAAACTCTTGACATTTTCAACTGGGCCCATCTCAATTCCAAGGACAACATTGATCTTACCCTTAAGATCAGGCAAGGGGTTGTTTTGAAATGGTTGGCTGACTATTATTCTAAAATGAGAATGCTCTAGACTCAAGTAGATCCTAGATACAATTTCTAAGTGCATAACATTCACCCGTACTATGCCCGGGCTCACTACAATGATAATCGCAATTTTTAGTTAGGTTGTACTTGAGAAAAAACATGTAGTTTGACTGCATCGGCTCAATTGTTAACAACTCCTTCTTGCAGAAGAAAACCAAGACTTGAGAGGGAGTGCCTGGGAGTGAGGTGTGGTGTCGGTTGTTATGCTGGTTTGCCCTTTGGTTTTGCAAATTGAAATTGGCTTGTTGTTTATTTGGACTTATACCTGGGTGCTTGAGCCTAAGGCTTCTCCATATAATCATGTTCACATGCAAGGCTGGTTCCTTCTCTTTCTTTGCCAAGAATTGCTTAGCATTAAAGCTAGCCTCACTATACCATCCTTTCTTCAAGTTGATCTCAACCTCTTCACCCATTACGATGAGGTGGCTGAACGAAGTTGCTGCCATCTTGAGGATGTGCGACTGCATTACTGGAGGTAGGGTAGAGATAAATAATCTCATGAGTTCTTGTTTAGGTGGCACTAGCTTTAGCTAAGATGAGATGTTTCTCCATCTGGTAGCGTACTGCTTAATTGTCTCACCCTTCTTCATTTTTGACTATTCCAAATCCTCGTTGGTGGTGATGACACCTAAGCTAAAATTGAAATGTTTAACAAATGCATTGGCTACCTTCTACTAGCCTTCTATGTGGTAAATCTCGTGATCTGTATACCATCTCATGGCTACATCTTTCAAGCTAGCTTGGAAAGTCTAAACTATTAGGGGGTTATTAGCCACGTACTTGTTCATCCTAACCCAATACATCTAAACATGTTAAATCGGACTGGAAGTGCCATCTTACTTCTCAAAGTCAAGCATTCTAAATTTGTCAAACATCTAAACCTTTGAGTAAATAGACAAGTCAAGAGGAATAATACTAACCTTTGCTCCATTTGGGCTATGATATTCATTACTTCCTCGCTCATTTCCCTAGCCACAAGGCTAGCCTAGGCTACAGGGACTACGAGTGATGTGCTAGAACTAACATCAATTAAAATAACATCTTCGAGCAATAAGTATGTATGGGGACACAATCCGAGCTTTTAACAAGATTGTCTATCGAAGGAGGTGGCAAAGGGGCCATGGGTGGAGGAGCTAAGCTAGACGAGTGCTGCATGGATGTAAATCCTACCATCATTCTCTCTATTGCTTGGGAGACTATCTCCTCGAATCACTCATTCATTATAGCCAAGTGCTCCGTAAGGGCCTCTTGGACTATGGCATTGATTTCAACTTTGTCAGCCATCTTTCCTCCTAATGATTGAGTAATATACACGTAGGGTATCCGTGTTAGATTACCTTCAAAAGTGCATCAGCATGATCAACATGATCATAAAACAACAATGATCCAATCCACGACATTTATCTAGATGCGAAAATGACAGCAACCATAATTAGGGGATTGATTCAACAGATTCTAGTCTCGTAGGCTTTGACAAAACAATTCATATTAATTTGTATAATGAATGAATGATGCCAAAATTTTGGGGTTGTAATCGAGACAATGATGAACAACCTTTATGTTTTGAGTTCTTGCAGAAAATACCCAAATAGTACATTTTAATGCATCTTTTAGAAAAATTCATTCAAAAAACTAGTTCATCTAGCTTCTATTTAGGGGATAAATGGGTTATCAAAATTAAGAATTAATGCTTGGAAATTTGCAACTTTCTAGTTTAGAGTCCATCCTACCACTTTTGAGTTTTGACTTCGTTCAAAAAGGCACTTTGCTTCTGGCAAATGGTGAAAAAAAAAACGGTGTCTGAAATTTGCTGATAACTTAAATTGTTTTACCTTCATTATCAATTCGGTAGAAAATTAAAAAAAAAAGGTGGATTGATTTGAAAATTTTGCACATCATATTGCAAGATCTTCCAAACACTTTCCATTCAATGGTTGGGAACCAAAAATGGCACGAAGGGAATCGAACAATTCATACCAAGCAAAAGGTAGTATCTAAAAAATAGTAATGCAGAATGCAAACTAAAACATGACTCTAACTAGCTTGAGATATAAAACTATGGGAGATAGCGTGAGTCTTGAACTTTTTATATTTGTCATTGATCTTCTTGGTCTTATGTTTAGCCTCAGCAACCTTCTACTTGAGACGGTTAATTTTAGCTTGCTTCGTGTCATGAACGAATGCTCAAGGTATCACCGGAAGCCATTCCTTTGGAACGACATGCCCGCGTATGTAACTCAATAAGGCATGACATGCTTGAAGGGATCGACTGTATCACTCTATTTTATCAGACTACCCTTATCGAATAATACTCAATAATGTCGGAAATGACGAAAAGAGGTACAAGTGCTCTATCTTGACCTGCTAGCCTAGCCTCCTCAACTTTAAATCAAGGAGCATTCTATAGAAAAGTCACAGGACTTGGGTTCGTCAGCAAGACTAGCCATTGGGAATAATGATGTTCAGGGATCCGATCTTGTTCATGCTTAAATCTCAAAAATGGGTGCTCATACTCACTAATTTTTGAAATTTTAAGAAGTCTCTCATGTTGGCACTTGATTTTTAGCAATCTTATTTTTCATAAAATTTTTAGAAAATCCATAAAAATTCAAAAAATTGAAAAATCAACGTTGGGGACCTTGGTCTAGCCTAGGAAACCAATTTTGAATAAAAAAGAATTTTTCATATTTTCGGTATTTTTGCATTTTATTTTCAAAAATTCATAAAAAACATCAAGAAAAAAGGAGAAAATTACAAAATCAACTTTGGAAGCCCTAGCCTAGCCTAAGGATCTAATTTTGAGCAAAAAATAATTTTCCATATTTTTGGTATTTTTTGGCATTTTATTTTCAAACATTTATAAAAAATCAAGAAAATACGAAAACAATTAAAAAAATCGACTATGGAAGCCCTAGCCTAGCCTAGGGAACTAATTTTGAGCAAAAAATAATTTTCCTTATTTTCTGCATTTTTAATATTTTTCAGAAAATAGAAAAATACAAAAAAAAAATTAATAAAAAATAGCATTCATGGCCACAAAAATACGAAAAAATAGTTCATATTTTTATTTCATTTTTCTCTTCATTTTGGCCAAATAAATTTTGAAAAAATTAATCTGGAAATGGGGTTTCCTTCATTAATCTCATTTTCAGATTAATTCAAACAAATTCTAGAAATTCCATTTTAATTCTGCAATTTTTAATTTTTACATTTTTGGAGTCGTGTCATCCCCACCTATTTTCCAAAATTAAAATCCGGTCCAAAAACTCAATGAGTTGATCAATTTCACGCAAAAGGACCAAAATGCAATTTCTGGTTTTTGAATTTATTCCTTAAAAATGCTTAAAATGAAATTAAAAATTTTCTAGGGACTAAATTGAAAATAAAAACCCGTCACCCCCTAGTTTTTGGCCTCCTGAATCGATTGGTCACATTAATTTTTGCAAAAAATGCCATTTGGAGGTTGAATTTTGCAAAATAGATCTCGGGTCAAATTTGGAAATTGAAATTTTAATACGAGGCATGACATTTTTTCGGGGAAAAATTCTTTTTTAGACAAAATTAATGCCTCAGAATCCAATTTTGCAGTTTAATATCTTAAATTTTGGAGTTTTGTCGATCAATTCTTCAATTTTTACAAAATCAGGTCTGCCGAGTCGGACAAGATCTGACCCAGTGACCCTATCCGACCCAATTGCAGCCCATCTTCTTCCCCGTTTTTATTTTTACGCACATGGCTTATAGAGAAGGGATGTGGGCCCATCAACCTATTAACTAAAGGGTGGTGGGCCGATCTCATATAAAAAGGGGAGAAGGCCAGTGAGAAAGAGGAGGATTTTTTTTTATCGGAGGAGAATACGGGGGCCCAGACACGGAGAAGGAGAGAGGGAGGGAGAGAGAGAGGGGCGGGGGAGAAAGTTTTCGCCGCCGGTGGAGATTTTTCGCCGGAGTCTTCGCCGTAGGTTAGATCTAATCCGTATATTTCGGTGGGGGAGAAAGTTTGATCTCTGCTGTAGATCTAGTGTAGTTTAGACAGCTGAGATTTTGTCTCTAGGATTAATCTGGTCCGTATATTTCGATGTAGGAGATGGACGGTCAGATCTATGCCACGTGAAATATTCTAGACCGCAGGATTAGTAAATAGGTGGGAAAATAAAAAAAAAGAGGATAAAAATTCTAAAATTTTGAAAATTTAAAATAAAACCCTAAAACTACGTCGTTTTTGGCATCGGGCTAACTAGTTATAGGCCTTGGGCCGGGTCTGGGTAGTGGACCGGATCCATCCGACCCGGTCCGTAAAACTAATGAGAATACTAAAAAAATATAATAAAAAATTCTAAAAATATAATGAAAATAATAAAAAATATAGAAAACAAAAAAAATAAAAAATAAAAAAATAAAAAACAAAGCTGCGTCTTTTTAGTCTAGAGTTCCAGGTTCGGGCCTTCAGGTCATGGGCTGGGTCAACCTGACTCGGTCTGGAAAATTACAAATTAAAAAATAATAAACAAAAAATAGAAATAAATAGTAAGTAAATAATAAAATAAAACTAAACAAATCAAATAGAACAAAAAAACAATAATAAATAACAAATAATAAGAAATAATAATATTAATATTAATAAACAATAATAAATAATAAAGATAAATGAAGTTAATAAATAAAAAATATATATAAGAGCCATAAAAAAATCTAAATAAATAAAAAATAATAAAAAAATGTCAAAAAAAGTAAAAAAAAACTAAAATAATTCGGGAATTATAAAAAAAACATAGGAAAAATAGTGATAAAAAATCATAAAAACTTGAGAAAAAATTTGGAAAATATCTTAGAAAATAGAGAAAATGATTAGAAATAGGAGAAATTCTAGAAAATGAAAAAATAAAAATCCCAGAAAATATCGGAAATATTCTGAAAAATAGAAAAATTCTTAGAAAACTTAGAAAAATTATAAAAAAAAATCTAAAAAAATCTAAAAACTTCAGAAAATTCACAAAAAGTCCAGAAAATTGTGAAAATTAGGGAAAAACCACATTCAACTGGTTTGAGCTAATCTCACATTTTTGGATTTCCCCGGCTTTCTGAAATGACCATTTTGCCCCTATGGTCAATCTGACCCAAACTATTCCAAACCACCCTTGAACCTATTTGACATGATTTCTAGGCTTTCCTAGGACTGCCCTTCGCTTGTGTTGACTGGTTTTAATGTGATTTCTCTTTGAATTGATTCCTTGATTGTGCACTGTTGACACGTGATTTTCGGCTAGTTTTATTTTTAGAAAAGTTTTAGAAAATCCATAAAAATTTAGAAAATTAAAAAAATCAACTTTGAGGACCTTAGCCTAGCCCAGGAAATCAATTTTGAGTAAAAAATAATTTTTCATATTTTTAGTATTTTTCAGCATTTTATCTTTATAAACTCATAAAAAAGTAATAAAAAATGAGAAAATTGAAAAACCAACTTTGGAAGCCTTGGCCAAGCCTAAGGAACCAATTTTGAACAAAAAAATAATTTTCATTTTTTTTGCATGTTTTAATATTTTCGGAAAATACCAAAAATAGTAGAAAAATCGGAAAAAAATGGCATTTGAGGCCACAAAAATATGGAAAAATAACCAGTATTTTTATTTAAATTTATTTTTCATTTTGGCTAAAGAAAATATGGAAAATTTAATTCGAAATTATATGCTCTCTCTTTGAGCATAATTTCGGATTATTAAAAAAATTGCTTTTCTAACCCAATAAATTCTCATTTTTACATATTAGAGTCGTGACATCATGCCCTATCACCAGAAATTATAGGTTGGCTAAATTGTACCCGGAATTGCTCAATTTTGCAAAAGGGGCCTTAGTTGGATTTTGCATTTTTCAATCTAGCCCCTAAGTTGACAAAAAATGAAATTAAACTTTTTCTAGGGGCACCCATAAAAATCCAAGACATCTACCCTATAGTTCTCATCATTCTAAATCCATTGGATGGGGTGGTTTGGACTGATTTCGCCGTTTAGGCTTTGGATTGCTCAAAATTCGATTTCGGGTCAAACTAAAAATTTGGGGTTTTTGTGCAATTTCAAGCAAATGTTTTGTAAAAACCACATGTTTAGATGTAATCCAACATGGAGAATCCAATTTTAGCTTCAATTTTGAGAAATTTGATCGATTTCTGGGTCAATTTGAGTGAATCTTGGCCGGGCGGATCGTCGGGTCGGGCCGACCCGACCCATGACCCGGCCACTATTCTCCTTTTTCCTCCCATGTTGCACGCGTGAAGGATGGCAGAGGGGGGCAGCTTTTTTGAAGGAAAATGGGGAGCAAACGCAAGAAAATGAGGAGAATAGGGGCTTTTCAGTTTTTTGGGGTGTTAAATGTGGAGGTCCTGATGGAGTGGAGTCCCCCAAGCGCCATAATTCATCGAGGAGGGAAGAAAAGAAAGAGGGGGGCTCGGGGGGTTTTTTTTTAAGGAGAGTTCGGGTTGGCCAACGGGGGGTTTTCGGGAGTGATTCGGGAGTACACCGAGAGGCTCCACGAGCGACCACCACCCAACCAAGATACACCTACACACCACCTACCTACCGAGCCATCACCGACGTCCATCCACCATCTGAGTCGCCGGAAAAGGTAATGCAAATACCCGTCCGCGATTGTTTTTCTCTGGTTTGAGCCTTTGCCTGTACATATGGTGTTTGATGAAATGCCTCGGGTGGTTCAAACCCCCGACTTTGAACCTGATTTTCGTGGTGATTTCACGTGATATTCAGTCGTTTCTTTGCTCAAATGCATTCTACATATGTAGATCTTCGTTTTGATATGTTGTACCGCTCTTGGTTACGACCGAGGTGTGAGATATGCTCTTCCAAAGTTGCTTCATTAGTCTGATCAGAACCTGGAAATTCCATCTGGAAATTTTGCCTAAGTGTTGGACTCAGTCCAACTTGCTCGTTTTGTGCTCATTTTTCATTATCTTACCATGAGTATTTTTGGGAGATTCTTGATTGATTGTGTTCCCGGTACATGGTAGAATACCTATATATCCTCGGTTGCCCTTGGTTCAATCTTTGAGGATAGTTACGAGGTCGGGAATACCCCATGTTGGTCTGGTTTGTGCCCTGATTTGAGTTTAAAATAACCCAAACCCCCGACTTTCGGGGCATTTTTCTCTCTCCTCGAGCATTATTCATGAGTCATTTCTCTTCCATTTTGTTCTTGATGTGTAGCTCTTCGAATCGGTATATTATTTTCCCATTATTTCCAGCAGAGGGGTGAGATATGCCCTCTCGAAGTTGCTTGGTCGGTCTGGCTTAAACTGAAAATTTTTTCTAAGTGTTGTAACCACTTCAGACCCGTCACTTCCCGACACCATTACGATGTGCTCGGTTGACCATTTCCTGATTCGTCGATCGTTTTGGAAACTAGATCATACCTAGTTTCATGTGGTATGATCGGTTCCCCTTGGTTTAATTTGAGTAGAAAGTTATTGGCACTTGAAAACACCTCCATGAGCTGCAAAGTGAGAGATGAAGCTAGTTTTCCCAGATTTGGTTTTGCGGCAAGCCATTTTCGTGGCTTTGTTACAGAGCGCTCCCTTAATTGTATTTGACCATTGAGCTAATCGCTCCCGAACATGCCCTCATGAGCTGGTTTCTGGGAATTTCTGGGTTTCCATTTGCGAATGGCCATCTTTCTAACATCGACGCGACGCGCTCGGTCAATCATTTTTCGAGCCGTTGGTCATTTTAGAAACCTGGTTATACCTAGTTTCATGTGGTATAATCGGTTTCTCCTAATTGTATTTGACCATGGAGATAATCATCCTTGAACATGCCTCGGTGAACTGTCAAGTAAGGGGTCTGGAATTTGGCTAAGTGTTGGCTTTCGAGTAGTTGTCTTGTTGATACCATTGCGATGCGCTCGGTTAACCATTTTTCGAACCGTTGGTCATTCTTGAAACCTGGTCACACCTAGTTTCATGAGGTGTGATCTCTTTTCTCTGAATGTATTTGTACACTAAGATAATTGCGTTGAAAGACCCCCTCGCGGTTGACTCCTTTTTTAACAAAAACTTTCCGAAATGGACCGGAATCACGTTTTGAAGTGAGGTTTTCATCACATCTTCAATTAAATCAGCATTGGTCATGTTCAGCTTGCCTCGATATCTCTTTCCAAAAAAAAAAATAAATAAATAAAAAACGGAAAATTTTCAAAAATTCCTTTTATTGCATATTTACATTAACTAGACTCAAGTTCACCATGGAGTATGACCGATGTCCATTCCGGTCTTATTTGTTGTACACCCGATCATGTCTCGGGTTTAATATTTGGGATTGTAAATACCCGACGAGTTGCGGGTTTTTCTTTATTATTTTAGCGTAGCTTTTATTATTGTCCTTGTCATTTTATTTCTATTCTCTTTATTTCCTTTGAATATATTGATTGCTTTTTCTTAGGATTGCATATTTAGAAAATGCCATGAAATGAACACCTACAAGAACATTTGCATGAACGCCTAGTGACTGACAAAAACATGATTAGGAGTCAGGATTGATATAAACCTCGCGTGCTCACAAGTTAGGTAATAATCAACCCTGAACGGTAACCGAAAGGACTCTAGTTTAAACTAGGGTAACAAATCCCCGGCTCTAGAATCTCTGGTTGCGTAGGATCGAGTGACTCCTCCCAATCACTCGATGAGGTATCCGGTCTACCTCCCAAAAAACCGGTGGCGACTCCAATTGCATGCACACATTGCACTTGCCACCCGACTACACTAAGGTCGAAACCGACAATTCCCGTCGCGATTTGGTATGGGCCTGGGAGGGCCCGCGCCAAGAGCCCGTCATCGTAGCCCTTTGGCAATCCATTCGCCCGATCATCCGATCGCCTCGAATGCCGGGTCGCGACACGCACTTATTTCAATGATTGTGATTGATAAGATAGATACTCCCATTTGCATAAACCCTTTAGACTTCCAGAGCCTACCTTACCTAATATCGCCTGCATGAACTCTCTAGACTAGGAAAATCACTCAACATAGGTACCGAAAGGGCGTCGATAGTAATATCGGAGTAACTAAGTCCCCGAATCCAAATCTCTGGTTTTCGCAGAATCGAACGATGTCTCCTAATCGCTCGATAGGGTTTCCAATCATACCCTCCAAGAAATGGTTGGTGGCGACTCCGATGGCATGCACACTGATCACATATCACCCGACCACACTAAGGTCGACCCCGATTTAAATCTTTCCTGACGCGATTTGGTATGGGCCTAGGAGGACCCGAGCGACGCCCAGACTATTAGAATGGGCCTAGCAATCTATTAGCCCCCCTCCGAGGGTGGGTCGCGACAGACTGGCGACTCCACTGGGAACTTAGTTCTAATCCATTAGAAGACTTGAGCCGATTAAAAAGTTGAGTGTTTTGACATATTTTCCTGTAGGCGCTCTTAAAGGTGAGGTAAGTCTACTAACCAATGTGTTAAATGTTCTTGCAAATGGGAGAAATAAGGGGTAGAGTGTTTGTTGACTGTGTTTTCTGCAGGTTGGAGTTTGGGAATGTATGTTTATGAATGCAATTATAGAAGTGGTGCTTTGATATAAACTGCTGTGCATATCTTGCATTTCTGGCGATCACGACACTTTGCATACACCTGCGGTCAAACCCCGACTGCAACCACCCTTTAGGATTACCTTAGATAGGAAAGGGGTACGAAAGGATCTTGTGTTTGATGGTACTTGAGACTCTCGTATTCGTTCCCGCTCACTATCCCGATTAGCGATCTCCAACTCTCTTGGGCGGGTGCTCTTGGGGGGGGGAATCTACTTCATCTGGATCGTGGGAGCCTTGGCCATAGGTTCCATGCCCACGCGTTTGATTTAGAGTCCAACCCTCACTTGTCTCATACGCATGTCTGTGGATGGTTGGTATACCTAAAACCAAATACAAAATCTTTCTTCGAGTATGGTTGGTAAGGCTTTCTTACTTTTAACTTGTAATTCATTTCCATATATTTTAAATTCTATATACCATGCATATCATACTTCATCTCATAAGAATATCATCATTTAAGTGATTGGTTTAAAAGCCATTTTTGGGATGGAAGGATGATTTCCCCGAGTCAGGTTGTAGTCCTTGAGATGACCACAATGGAGCAAAGGAGCATTCCACGCTACGACACAAACATGGAATCATTTGAAGCATGTCGATTTGACCGTAGAAGGGAGCTCCAAGATGGAAGGATACATATGCTAGTTTGAAGAAACCCGATTTCAACTAGACAACTTATGATCTGATTTGGGGCATCCTTAGAGTTTATCACACCCATTTGTCATAGATTTCATTTCTAAACTTTTTATTTCGGGCTTCTCATGTGAGAATCATTTCTATCTCATCCCATTAGATTTGATGTACTAGGGATCTTTTAAAATGTATCTATATTATTCTGACTATACTAGAGATTTTAGTAGATGGGTGTGATAGTGGCTTTCATTCTAATCACTTGAATGATCCTAATCAATTGCATAATTCCTTTTGAAAGGAATTTGGTTTAAAACTCTTTATTGGACCTCCTTCGGTCAAATAAGAGTGTTTAACCCTTATTTCACCAAAAGAAAATATGAAATTGAATGGCTTACGCACATATTATCGCATTTTGCATGACTAACTTCTCTATATAATCCATGATAACTAGTCAAAGTCGTTCATGCTTCCTAACTTCAAGAAAATATGGGACACTCGAATTGTTCACGTTTCTAGTAAACGGCTTTAATTTGGATGTCCTATATTTTATTGAATTTAGGACACATTGAAATTGCACTTTGCCTTTATTTTCTAACCATTATGTTAATTTTTTTCTCCAAAACTGATCAAAAGCAGTTATCATGGATTACATTTCTTTCAATAGTATGTTTTCTTATGAAAAATATTGATAAGAGCTTTCTACGCAAGATTAAGACTCGCGTAAAGATTCTTATCTTCATTAATCATAAGATGGCATAAAATTGAAAGGATTTATGCTTTCTTTTCTGCTTTTCCATTCTAATGCATCTATTTCATCTATAAAAAAAAGGTAATAACGATGGTGGAGGAGAATCTCACAACCCGCTCAGGAGCACACATGAAGGATGATGATATGAATGCGCGCCTTACTAAGCTAGAAAATCAAGTGGCCCAGATTTTTGCCATGCTCTCAAAGCTTTCAATAGAAAATAAAACTTTCGCTCCATCGCTTGCTATAGAAAACCTTGCAGTCATGCCTATTGGATCACAAGTTGTTAATACCAAAGAGGATGAAATGATAGAGGAAATCCTTTTGGTCCGACGCTCCACTCTGGTGAAGGAATCTAGCTACTTAATGGAAGGAAGAAACCGTGCAAATTTAACCAAGGTCGAGATTCATTTAGATGTTCCTCAAAAGGATAACACATTATCTCCTCGCCTAGTAGAGAAAGCGCCTGACGTTTTTCAAAGGCCGGAGTTTACCAAGAAGTACGATGGCATTGGATGTCCGAAGACTCATATCAATCACTTTTTGGAAGAGATGACTGAATATGTTGACAATGATGCACTCTTGATCCAAAATTTTCGATATAACTTGATTGGTCCTGCTCTATCGTGGTTTACGGCGCTTGATATCGGAGGTATTGATGATTGGGATGATCTTGCTGACCAATTTCTACAATAATATAGATACAATATGAAGACCATCCCCACCAGAATGGATTTAAAGCATGTGGAAATGAGGAGAAACAAAAGTTTTAGATCATTCGCACGAAGATGGAGAGCGAAAGCTGCTCAAGTTCAACCCTCGTTGGATGAGGATGAGTTGATAGGGCACTTCCTGGTAGCCCTTCCATATAAATTCTTTGATAGGCTGCATACATCTGGTTGTCAATCATTTTCGTATTTGGTGGACATTAGCGAAAGGGTAGAATGGGCCATGCGAAATGACAAGTCCAGAAATCAAAAAAATTATGGGGAATACTCTCAAATCAACAAAGGATCATCTAATGAGGCAAAACCCACGTATCAAGGAATGCCAGTCATGAATCAAACTCCCAAAGATAAGCCAGGATACCAATCACATGTTTACATTTCTCATCCGGGACAATATGGGCCTAAGGTGGAGAGACCTCGAAAACCTAACCGAGAGAAGAAACACCCGCCAAAGCAATTCACTCCACTTCCATATCCTTACTCAGAACTGCTTCCAATGTTATTGGAAAATAGGTTAGTTGCGAAAGAGCCGCCAAGGAAGAATCCTCCAAAAAATTTCTCCAGCTATGACGAGACTAAGACATGTGTGTATCACATGGGTGAAATGGGGCACAACATCGATAATTATCTGGTTCTCAAGAATTAAGTTCAAATCCTCATAGATAGTGAGATCCTCAAGCTTGATGATCTGGAGTTGAAAGCACTACAGAGCCATTCACCTCAACATCAAGGAGTAGTCCTCATAAATGGCAAAGAGGAAGGTAAATACTGGATTTCTTAGTCGGCACCCCCGAACCACAAGGAAATTTCAACTGGGGTATCATCATACCTCAAAGGATTTCGTGGAAGAAAGTGATTCATCGAAGAAGCTGGGTCATTTGCAGTCATTTCGAATTCGCAAAATAAGGCAGTCAATGCTAATTGCTTGCGTTGTGTCATTTCCATTTAGTCTTTTAATTCATATTGTAAGTAGAACTCAATGACGCCTTGGATCTTGAGCCGTTGGTCCAAGGTAGTCTCCTTTGTAAAATGGCCTTATCATTTCATTCTAGTAAATACATATGCACGTTTTATCATGGACATGCGGGAATATTCCAAACCGACCCAATGATGACATTTGTCTTTGATTTTTGAAGATTTGAGGCCCGGGTTCCTGTATGTTTCCTAATTTTCAAATGAATTTTACAGGAACGAGGATGTCCGATGAGACGAGGGCTAGTTCCCCTCCCATTTCTTAATTCTTCGATTGAAAACGTCTTTTAAAAAGAGTTTTTTCAAAATATCATGCATAAACTTTGATGTTGCTCACACATTGATTCATGTAGATATCCCTAGGAATGGTGCTCCAAAGAGGTAAATGTGATCGTTCTAATGGAAATGTCTAATATATAGTCTAACACGTCAATACATTCCTCTTAGTTTAGATTGAAGATGACCAGCTACTCAAGATGATGAGAAAAATGATAATCAAAGGTGAAAGAAGAGAGTTTACCTGAAGCAAGTCTCTCTAGTTCTACCAAAGAAGCATATCGGGGCAATAAAAGAGAGAAGTCATCCAAATGCGATTGCGTGGCCAACTAAGAAAAGGACGAGACCGAGTCCTAATTTTTGGTGAAGAGACGTATCGTTCCTAAGTAACTTTCAATTAGTTATGAAGTAATTGTTACTTGTCCTTTTCTCCTTCACAGGTGACAAATGGAAGTAAAGCACTTGAAGAACAATGGTACCAAATGACAAAATAGGGAGTATCCCTCTTACTTCATCTTGAATATGCATTTAAAATAAATAGATTCAAGAACATCTTAACGACCCACATAAGGGCAAAATCTTTCATGAATTTCTAAATACATATTCAATCAACTTTTTAATCCTTTCAAGCTTCTTATTTATTGGAAATCCCTTTGAAAAGAACATCTAAGAGGAAAAGAAGATGAAAAATTTGAATGTTGTAAGTCGTCATATGCATTAAAGAAGCGCTTTCCATAAATAAAGTGAAAGTCATTCTTTCATTGCGTACACGACCCATTTTTAAATCACCTGCGTCGTTCATATCATGCATACATCCTTTATATGGATGCTCTTTTGAAGGCGCCTAAGGACTAGGACAGAGGAGCATACATAAAAAAAAATTTATATGGTATCGACTCCAACTGTCTAATCCTCACGCCATTCTGACATAATTTGTCCTTTCTTTTGATAGGAAAATATCAAACACTTCAAAGGCAAAAGTGATTGAGAAAGTCGCCTAATTATCATATAATAGATTCCCAAATTATTTAAAAAAATATATAAATAAAAATATACATGATTACATAAGTGTGAGCTATTTTCACTTTTTGAGGAGACTTATACAAATTCAAATGAAGGGTAAGGCGGTATCGCTCCAAATATTTCGTTACCTGAAAGTTCTTTTATTGGCATATCTCTTCTATTCTTACAAGGTTATCAAGCTATCAAGGGGCGAAACGCTTCGAAGAGCGATAACCCATGAAGCTGAAAACCACCGTTGACTCAAGTAGCCGAAATAAATAGTGGAATTAATAAGAGAACCCATTGGGAGCAAGTCCCTCTTTACCCACTAAAAGAACCAATTTCTGGCATACTCTTCTTTCATCACTAGAGAATGTGTCAAGATGAAGCCACCAGAGCCTCGAATGGCGAATAGTAAGACATGACCTACTAAGGGCAAGGCATTTGAAAAGAGTAGTCCTCTCGAACATCAGAAAGACAACAAAAAAGGGGGTATTCCATTCCTAAAATCTCAAATAAACCTAAGAAAGGCTAACATTCATTTCTTCATGCAGGTGAAAAGTGAAGAGAAAACTTCAAATAGCGGATATCCCAAACTGGACAGGGGATTACAAGAAAATGTAAAAATACACTGAACTATTTGGCTGGGGCAAGTATTATCTAACTAGGGTTAGGTCCGCCTGACCGGGGGCAAATGATTCGTCGACGTGATCAAAGGTTTATTAGCAGACGGCACCTTTCAACTCAAATGAAAGAGGTTCAGAGTGAAATTTCAAAGTTGTCAACTACCAAGAACTTCAATAAACACATCTAAAAGGATCCACAACCATCAAGCAAGTCATGCTCGTGAGAGCTTGGGATGAAAAGCCATGAGAACTTGATGAAGGGACCTTTTCAAGGCGAGCATACAACGAAGATTCATCACCCAAACAGAAGAAACGTCGTCTTGATGTTCAAGCTAGATGTCAAGATTACTGCAATTTATACATTGGGATTTTGATGGGAATGCGCAATCAAGAGTAAAGCGGTATTTTCCAATTTATTCTAGATGTGAAATATATGCTAACTCTTCATTTTAATTTTGACAAGGACTCAACACCACAATAGAGAGGTTACAGATTCTAACAATTTATGCGATTGCATTCGGATTGGAACGCATAATCAAGGGTGAAGTTGTATTGTTCCAATTTGCCTCAAAATTTAAGACATACACTAACACACTCCCTTTTACTTTTACAGGGATCCTCCGTCATGATGGGCAGGTAAGTATCCCCTTCCTAATGTTTAAAAATTTTCAAAACCATGTCACTGAATTTGAAGGTCTAGAAAATTTACAAAGTCAATAACGTTTTCAAGCAACGTTCAAACGTTCAATAAGCCCACGTCTTGGAAAAATATCCAGCTTAGAACTTTATTGGCATTGTGATTCAAAAAGCTTTGCGGTTATCCAAATCATGTTTGAAACATACGTCATGCATCATAATTCCCTATGGAAATTGAATTTTGATGAAATTGAAATGAATCTCCAAATGAGATGGTTTAGGCCTATCAAATTGAGTAACTCAGAAGATGAGAGGCAAACTATATCCAAACACGTCTCTACATACTTGAGTGAGGAGTAAAAGAGTGAGATAAGAAAAGACCTTGTCTATGGATGTAGGGACCATTTGCAGTGATTACATAGATTGAAATGATGAAAGGCACATTAATTTCTCTATCCTAAACACATGATAATCCCTTGCAAACCCCTTAGAGCCTATAGAGGGAGAATTTCTAAAATAACCCTGTCAAGGACCACCCTATAATGAGGCAATTTGGAGGTTCATTGGTAGATTCCCTGGAGAAGAGATCAAAGTAAGACTTTATTGTGCTAACTTGCATCAACCTTTTAGTGGTAGTTTCGGGTGACCTCCCGCAGAAATTTGAAAAATCAAAATGAAGGAGAGCAGTTCATTTCTCTATTCTATACACGATATCCCTTGATGAGCCAAATTGAGCCTTTAAATCTTCATTTCTAAACCCAGTTGTTGATCACCTCCCTACACTAGAGCAATACATAAGATTTGCCAATAAAAGTAAAGTCATAAGTGAAGCCATCTCCCATATCTGGTCTGGAAAGATTAAGACTAATGGAAGCAAGGTACCTGGTGAAAGCAGGAGCAAAATCCGTTTGTAAAGAAGAACCGCTAGGCTTGAAAACCGATCGAAAAGAAATACAATGAAAGTGTCAAAAGGCAATAGGGTTAACAAAAGCAAAGTGCCTGGTAAAAGCAAAGGCTAAAGCCCTTGATAGGAACAAAAGCCATAATACTAGAAACTTAAATAAAGTGTCAAAAAGAAAGTCGGTTGGCAAGCAAGTAGCAAAAGCAACGAAGGCCGGCAGCTTATTTGAATGCAAGTATCTAGAAGACTTTTGGAGGCCCAAAGACATAGATTTACCTCCCAACGATTATGACAGTTCGTAATAATGTAAAGGTGATCACCAACCTCTCAAACCCCTCATTCTACAAAAATGGCCTCTTCAGCCTACCTTGAACCGATGTTACAACCTATCCCGAAAGCCTCTCCTGATTGAGACGTTTCAAATCAACGCGGGATTTCATGCAAGAGGCTACTGCCTAAAGGAGTAAGTACAATATGGTCTTATCTGATCTTCAAGGTTCTTAGCTTGTAAACCCGAAGAAGATACTTTTGAAATTTGATTCATTTCTAAACCTCAAAGCGCATGTTCATTGCATAAGCCTTTGACCAAGCCTATATTACAGTCCCTTAAAAGACCTTCTCTGATCAATTAGATGTATGCACTGCAAATAGCCCCGAAGTTCGTAAACATGGGTTTTGAGTGATAGTTCGAGTGTTTCCAAAAAATTTTCCCAATAAAGAAGAGTCCCTTAGAAATTGGCATTGTGAGAAGTCCTCTCTGATGAGTATACTCCAATTAATATTCCAATCAAACTCATTTGGCAATTTCAAATCATTTGACTCAAAATCATCCTCATAAGAGATTTTTGATCATGCTTAATATGTGACAAGATGCTTTAGATAACCTCTGACATTACTTTACATTGTTTGAAAAAATTCTGCATGACTCATAAATGATAATCATAAGAGCATAATTTGTTTCAGAAAAATTTTGAAACATTCGAAATTTCAGAAATCTTCATACTCTTTCCTCTCCAATATGACGATTCGGGTTTGAGCTTCTGCAGGTTTTCTGATTCCATCCAGATCCCAGAATGGTACCCCCTTTGGTAAGACAATTCAGATCAAAGTTTCCATATAATTCTTGATTTCTTAATCTCAAAATAATATCAAAACAAGATTTTCATATTTGAAGTCTTTTTCAAAGTCTAAAACACCCCTCTGATTCACGAAAGCGTTATCACGGGTCTCTTTTTTTTTTTTAGAAAAATCCCATAGAGGTGTCCAAAAACATAGTTCGAGTTCGGAACTGAACAGTTCACAACTCGCCGTTCTAAAATCATGATGACTTTAATAAATCTTTCTACAAGTGTTCACAGGTTAGTAGCTGCGGAGCTGTCATCCTCCGGACTGGATCGCCAACCTTCAGCTTCAGAAGATTTAGTTCCTCCCCAAACCCTCCATGATAGGGATACGCCTCTAAGGTATCTTAAAGCACAGTTCGAGTCGGAGCCCAGAGCGCTTGCGACTCGCCGGTTAGAGATACGGTGACTGCCTTTTCCACAAGTGTGCTTTGGTTAGCAGGCTCGGAGCTTTCACCCTCCGGAATGGATAGCAGCCGATAGCCTCGGAAAAGATTTAATTTTCCCCCTAAACCCTCCATGATAGGGATACACCTCTAAGGTATCTCGAAGCACAGTTCGAGTCGGAGCCCAAAGCGCTTGCGACTCGCCGCTTAGAGATACAGTGACCGCCTTTTCCGCGAGTGTGCGTTGGTTAGCAGCCTCGGAGCTTTCACCCTCCGGAATGGATAGCAGCCGATAGCCTCGGAAAAGATTTAATTTTCCCCCCAAACCCTCCATAACAGGGATACACCTCTAAGGTATCTTGAAGCACAGTTCGAGTCGGAGCTCAGAGCGCTTGCAACTCGCCGCTTAGAGATACGGTGACTGTCTTTTCCGCGAGTGTGCATTGATTAGCAGCCTCGAAGCTTTCACCCTCCGGAATGGATAGCAGCCGATAGCCTCGGAAAAGATTTAATTTTCTCCCCCAAACCCTCCATAATAGGGATACACCTTTAAGGTATCTCGAAGCACAGTTCGAGTCGGAGCCCAGAACGCTTGCGACTCGCCACTTAGAGATACGGTGACCGCTTTTCTCGGGAGTGTGCGTCAGTTAGTAGCCTCGGAGATTTCACCCTCCGGAACGGATAGCATCTGATAGCCTTGGGAATGATTATCTTTCTTTACAAAGTTCTTTCTACAGAAATCTGCCATGAGATGACCTACTATATAGGTACGAGCTCAACCACCTTAAGATGTTCTTGTAGATGAATCCTCAGGCGTTCATTCCATCTTCACCATAGCAATCCAACTGCGGGACAAACGGGTGAGTCTCAGGTAAAGCTCTCAATTCTATCTCTCTCTCCTCCCATATCAGAATGAGGAGGAAGGACTTTGGACTTGAGCTTTAAAAAAAAAAAGTAAATAGAAGTGGATGGCACGACTTTTCATTTTTCCAATAGAGTCGGCTAGACATCAAGTGTCGTTCTGTCTTTGAAAGTGATCTCTCATGAGACCCCTCTCAAAGAGGGGCAGTTGTTGACATTTGATTTTTAGCAATCTTATTTTTCATAAAATTTTTAGAAAATTCATAAAAATTCAATAAATTGAAAAATCAACGTTGAGGACCTTGGTCTAGCCTAGGAAACTAATTTTGAACAAAAAAGAATTTTTCATATTTTTGGTATTTTTGCATTTTATTTTCAAAAATTCATAAAAAAAATCAAGAAAAAAAATGAGAAAATTACAAAATCAACTTTGGAAGCCCTAGCCTAGACTAGGGATCCACTTTTGAGAAAAAAGTTTTTTTTTCCAAATTTTTGGTATTTTTTGGCATTTTATTTTCAAAACTTTATAAAAAAAATCAAGAACAAAATGAAAAAAATTACAAAATCGACTGTGGAAGCCCTAGCCTAACCTAGGGAACCAATTTTGAGCAAAAAATAATTTTCCTTATTTTCTGGATTTTTAATATTTTTCAGAAAATAGAAAAATACAAAATATTTAATAAAAAATAGCATTCGTGGTCACAAAAATACTAAAAAATAGTTCATATTTTTATTTCATTTTTCTCTTTCTCGAAAGTCCATTTTAATTCTGCAATTTTTAATTTTTACATTTTTAGAGTCGTGTCATCCCCATCTATTTTTCAAAATTAAAATCCGGTCCAAAAACTCAATGAATTGATCAATTTCGCACAAAAGGACCAAAATACAATTTCTGGTTTTTGAATTTAGTCCTTAAAAATGCTTAAAATGAAATTAAAAATTTTTTAGGGACTAAATTGAAAATAAAAATCGTCACCCTCTAGTTTTTGGCCTCCTGAATCGATTGGTCACATTAATTTTTGCAAAAAAGGCCCTTTGGAGGTTGAATTTTGCAAAATAGATCTCGGGTCAAATTTGGAAATTGAAATTTTAATACAGGCGTGACATTTTTTCGGGGAAAAATTCATTTTTAGACAAAATTAATGCCCCAGAATCCAATTTTGGGGTTTAATTTCTTAAATTTTGGAGTTTGGGCGATCAATTCTTCAATTTTTACAAAATCGGGTCTGCCAGGTCGGACAAGATCCGACCCAGTGACCCGATCTAACCCAATTGCAGCCAATCTTCTTCCCCATTTTTATTTTTACGCACATGGCTTATAGAGAAGGGATGTGGGCCCATCAACCTATTAACTAAAGGGTGGTGGGCCGATCTCATATAAAAGGGGGAGAAGGCCTGTGAGAAAGAGGAGGGTTTTTTTTTATCGAAGGAGGATACAGGGGCCCAGACATGGAGAGAGAGAGAGAAGAGAGAGAGAGAGAGAGAGAGAGAGAGAGAGAGAGAGGGGCGGGGGAGAAAGTTTTTGCCGCCGGTGGATATTTTTCACCTGAGTCTTTGCCGCAGGTAGGGTTTTTTGCTGGAAAAACTTTATGGAGCTTCGCCGAAGCCCATGAAGCGGAATCAAGCTCCAAGTTCATCTCTTCAAGCTTCCTGGGGCCTCGACGATTATTCCGAACTGATTCACGCGCCGTTTCATCATTGGGAGAGCCTCTGACCCACTAAGAGCCCTATAGCTCATACCAAGAATTCTCAGGCTGAGTTGATCGTCAGGTAAGTTTTCTTGGACTCCTATGATAATGTTGGATGCTTTAGGTTGTTTGTTTGGCGCATAGAATGGCTAGGGTGCGACGTCACCGGGAAACAGTCTCGGCTGGAGAAAGTTGGGTTGCTCTAGGGGTGTTGTCGACTAGAAATCTGCTGGAAACGCATTGAAAAATAGCCTGAGATAGTCTAGATCTGATTAGGTTGAATTTGAGTTGAATCGGCGATGTTTTAGCATAGGTTTTGGCCTCGCCGGCGAGGTCGCCGGCCGGAACAGTGCCTCCGATGGCACTGTTCATCGTCTTCCCCAGCGAAACTGACTCAGTCAACCTTCGTTGACCGAGTCAACGCTGACATGGCGCCACGTGTACGCCATGTGGCGGCCACGTCAGCCGATAGTTATAACGGCCCAAACGGAATAACAAATTCAGATCGGACGATTAGGGGGGTGACACGTGTCACGATCGTGAATTTCCCAGGAATAAAAACCCAAATCAAAATTTATAATCAGTTTAGAAGATGAAATGATAGACGGTTGGGATTTATTCTTGAGATTTAATCAGGGTCGTAGATATTAGCTTGAGTAATGGACGGCTTAGATTAGTTCATCGGTTTGCCTCGACCGCTAGATGTTGAGCTTCGTTTGGACGGCCGAGATTTATTCTTAAGTTTGATCTCTCCCGTAGATCTAGTGTAGTTTAGACGACTGAGATTTAGTCTTTATGATTAATCTAGTCCGTATATTTTAGTGTAGGAGATGGACGGTAAGATCTATGCCACGTAAAATATTCTAGACCGTAGGATTAGTAAATAGGTGGGAAAATAAAAAAAAGAGGATATAAATTCTAAAATTTTGAAAATTCGAAATAAAACCCTAAAACTACGTCGTTTTTGGCATCGGGCTAGCTAGTTATGGGCCTTGGGCCGGGTCTGGGTAGTGGACCGAGTCCATCCGATCGGTCCGTAAAACTAATGAGAATAATAAAAAATCTAAAAATATAATGAAAATAATAAAAAAATACAGAAAACCAAAAAAATAAAAAAATAAGAAAATCATAAAATAAAATAAAAAACAAAGCTGCGTTGTTTTAGTCTAGAATTCCAGGTTCGAGCCTTCGGGTCATGGGCCGGGTCAACCCGACCTGGTCCGCAAAATTAGAAATTAAAAAAATAATAAACAAAAAATAGAAATAAATAGTAAGTAAATAATAAAATAAAACTAAACAAATCAAATAAAACAAAAAAATAATAATAAATAATAAATAATATTTAAAAAAATATAATAATAAAAATATGAATATGAATATAATAATAATAATAAACATTAATAAATAATAAAGATAAATAAAGATAATAAATAAAAAATATATAAAAGTCATAAAAAAACTAAATAAATAAAAAAAATAAAAAAAAGTCATAAAAAAACTTAAATAATTCGAGAATTATAAAAAAACATAGGAAAAATAGTAATAAAAAATCATAATAACTTGAGAAACAATTTGGAAAATATCTTAGAAAATATATAAAATCATTAGAAATAGGAGAAATTCTAGAAAATGAAAAAATAAAAATCCCAGAAAATATCGGAAATATTCTGAAAAATAGAAAAATTCTTAGAAAACTTAGAAAAATTATAAACAAATTCTAAACAATTCTAAAAAAAAATTCAGAAAAATCATAAAAAAGTCCAGAAAAATTGTGAAAATTAGGGAAAAACCACATTCAACTGGTTTGACCTAATTTTACATTTTTGGATTTCCCCGGCCTGCTGAAATGACCATTTTGCCCCTCTGGTCAATCTGACCCAAACTATTCCAAACGACCCTTGAACCTATTTGACATGATTCCTAGGCTTTCCTAGGACTCCCCTTCGCTTGTATTGACTGGTTCTAATGTGATTTCTCTTTGAATTGATTCCTTGATTGCGCACTTATTTCAATGATTGAAATTGATAAGATAGATACTCCCATTTGCATAAACCCTTTAGACTTCCAGAGCCTACCTTACCCAATATCGCCTGCATGAACTCTCTAGACTAGGAAAATCACTCAACATAGGTACCGAAAGGGCGTCGATAGTAATATCGGCGCAACTAAGTCCCCGAATCCAAATATCTGGTTTTTGCAGAATCGAACGATGTCTCCCAATCGCTTGATAGGGTTTCCAATCATATCCTCCAAGAAATGGTTGGTGGCGACTCCGATGGCATGCACACTGATCACATGTCACCCGACCACACTAAGGTCTACCCCGATTTAAATCTTTCCTGACTCAATTTGGTATGGGCCTGGGAGGACTCGAGCGAAGCCCAGACTATCAGAATGGGCCAAGCAATCCATTAGCCCCCCTCCGAGGGTGGGTCGCAACATCCCAAATTTAGCAAAATGAGAGAGGAACCAAACTTAAAGAGTCTTAGGTAAAACATGAAAATTATTATTGTGGTTCTTCTTAAGTTTTGAAAGAGAGATGAATCTTTCTGTCAAAATGGCATTGAAATAATTTTTTCCATTGCTAACTTGTTTAGCAAAGGATACAACCAAAGGGTCGATCACATTCGTTTTGTGTGAAAAAATCAACAAGCTAAAGAACAATAGCACGAAAATTTTGAATCGGTCATAGTTTTACGTGGTATGATTGGTTTCCCTTAATTGTTTGTGAGTGCTGAAATACCACCTAAGAAAAGCCTATGGTGGTTGGTTATTAAAATTTAAAATTTTCAAAAAATGAGTCAAAATCATGATTTCAAGTGAGATTTTCATCACATTTTTGGCCATTTCATCATTGCCCATGCTTGGCCCACCCCAACTCATTTAAAAAAAATAAAAAATTTCAAAAATTTTCAAAAATTTTCAAAAATTTTCAAAAATTTTAAAAATGATCTCTTATTGAATGTTTAGAGTAAGTAGACTTTGTTTTGCAAAGGAGGGTGATTGGTGTCCATTATGGTCCAATTCATTGTATACTCGATCATGTCTCAGGTCTCGTGTTTCAGCTCTATAATCAAATACCCGATGGCCTTGGGTTTGATTTACCGCTTTAACGTAGTTTTTTTTTTATGTTTCCTTGTTTATGCCTTTAGAATGCTTTGGATGGTGTTATTTCTTTAAGATAAAAATGAAAAACTATAAAATGCAATGAAATAAACCCTTTACAAAACCATTTTGCATGAACACCTAGTACGATGGAAAGAACATCTTTAAAGGTTAAAAGTGACTAATCCTTGCATGATCGCATTAAGTAACACAACAAATCAGATGGTAACCAAAAAGACTCTAGTAGAAATACAAGGGTCACCAAATACCCATACTTAAAAATCTCTGGTTGCATCAAGTTTAGTGGTTTCTCCCTAATCGCTTGATAGGATTTTCGGCTTACTTTCCTCAAAGCCAGTGGTGACTCTTTTGGATGTATTCTCACACATGTCGCATGATCACACTAAGATCAAACTTGAATTCCTGATATCACAATTTGATATGCCTTGGGAGAGTCCAAATCAAGAGCCCATCCTTGAGACCTCTTGGCAATCCATTTGTCCACCACTCAACACCCTATAGGGATAGCCTGGGGTGTGTTGTAACAATAGGCAGTCAAAAGCATAAATGGGAAATGATGATTTAGCACTGGTGTGCTTTCATTTCTATGAGGGAGGTGAGGATTGGGTGGGCTTGGGAATAGATTAAAGGGGATTGTAGCAGTCTAGGTTGATTATGGTCCTCTCGAGCTTAGACATGTTGTCCATGGACATTTCCAGATCTCGAACATCTAACTGAACAGCGAGTAGGACATTTGAAGATGGAGAAGTAAATAGTCCCACTAAAGATGAAGCTCTTTCAAGTCAAGGGGACGTAAGGCCTTCTTAGCTACAAGTGATGGCCTGATTTTTCAACAAATGGATTCTACAAGTTTGGTCCCAATGCAAGTCTAGTTCGTGATTGAACCATGATGCCTCTTTATTAACCTCCTACTCCACTTGCCCTTTTTTCAATCATCATACACTCTCCCTTTTTGTCCTCCATGTGAAGCATTCTCTTTCCCCTTCTTTAATGGGATGACAACCCTTTCTCCCTAATCATCTTTCTCTTCCACCAATTATTTTTCCCCTCTCCTTGTTCTTTCCACCCACTCTATCTTCATCCCCTTCATCTTGACTTCTTTTTGTGATTCCCTTGCAACAGCACCAAAGATGGGACCTCTCTCTCTCTCTCTCTCTCTCTCTCTCTCTCTCTCTCTCTCTCTCTCTCTCTCTCTCAAATTTACTCTCGGCTCTTCCCTTCCCAACGACACTTTTGCTCTTCTTTCGTCTCGCCAACTTGAGCTCCATCTCACCCATTCTCTCTCATATCATTATCGCGACCCTCCCCAGATTTTTCGAGATCCCGAGGGAGTTAATAAATTGCTAAGCCCATTTTGAGATTTGGGCTCAGCTCGGGCCCTTCCAGGCCCATACCAAATCGCGTTAGGGACGTTCAAATCGAGGTTGATCTTAGCGTGGTCAGGTGACATGTGAGTAGTGTGCGTACCATAGGAGTCGCCACCAATCATTTATTGGAGGGTATGACTGGGAATCCTATCGAACGATTGGGAGAGATCGCTCGATCCTATGAAAACCAGAGATCTAGATTCGGGGACTTAGTTACGTTGATACTACCATCGACGCCCTCTCGGTACCTAAGTTGAGTGATTTCCTAATCTAAGGAATTCATGCACGCGAGATTGGATAAGGTAAGCTCTAAGAATCTAAGGGGTTCATGCAGGTGGGATTATCTATCCTATCAATCACAATCATGGAAGTAAATGAGCAATCAAAAAATCAATATGCAGAGAAGATATACCAAGTCAAGTCAAAGCGGGCCTAGGGGGGTCTTAGGAAAATTTAGAAAACATGCCAATTAGGTTCAAGGATAGTTTGGAATAGTTTTGGGTCAGATTGACCAGAGGGGTAAAATGGTCATTTTGAAAGATTCGGGAATTCAAAACCATGAAAAATATGTCAAACCAATTGAATGTGGTTTTCCCCTAATTTCCACAATTTATGGAAATTTTTCTGGATTTTTCTGAAATATTTTAGAATTTTCTAAGACTTTTTAAGGGGCTTTCTTATTTTTTAGAAAATTTTCTATATTTTCTGGGATTTTTATTTTTGTTTTTCTAAATTTTATTTATTTTTCCAAACATTTTCTATATTTTCTAATGATTTTTCCTAAATTTTTCTAAAATTTCTATGATTTTTTATTAGGCCATTTTTTATTTATTTATGATTCCCTAATTTTCCAAATTATTTAAGCTTTTTCTGAAATTTTTGTGACTTTTTATGATTCTTTACTTCTATTATTATTTATTATTACTATTATTATTTTATTTATTTTTTGGGATTTTTAGTTAATTTTGTATTTTTTTATTATTATTTTCGAATTTTGATTTATTATTTTATTTATTATTTTATTATTTTATTTTATTTTACTTTTTTTATTTTATTTTATATTCTATTATTGTTTTATTCTCTTCTTTTTTTTAATTTTTATTTACTTTTTTACTTTTTTCTGAAATTTATTTATTATTATTATTTATTGTTATTACTATTCATTTTTTATTATCTATCTTTTTTTAGAATTATTATTATTATTTATTATTTTTCAGGATTATTATTTACCTATTACGTATTTTAGTTTTTTTAGTTTTCCGGACCGGGTCGGGTCAACCCGGCCCGGTGACCCGATCCAATGCTAAAATCCTAAACCTAAAACGACACCGTTTGGCTTTTATTAGTTTTCTAATTTTTCTAATTTTTTTATTTTTCAGGTTTTTATTATTTTTTATTGTTTTTATTAATATCATTATATTTTTTTAGTTATACGGGCCGGGTCGGGTAGACCCAGCCCACTAACCTGGCCCGGCCCAAGGCCCACTATTTTGACTTGATGCAAAAACGACGTAGTTTTAGGTACTTATTTTGAATTTTCGAATTTCATTTTTTTATTTTTTATTTTATCACCTATTTCCGATCCGATGGCCCAAGATTCGCCATGTGCCGCTTTCCTAACCATCTGATCTAAATTTCTTATTTTGTTTTGTCTATTATAACAACTGATGACGTGGCGGACCACGTGGGCCCCACGTCGGCGACACGTCATCGTTGACTCGGTCAACATTCACCGAAGAAGGTGATGAATAGTGCCGTCGGCGGCACTATTCATCATGTTCTCTAGTGAACTCGTCGGAAAAACTGACGCAATCGACGCAAATCTTCACGAAAATCTCCCGTTTTTGACCTAAATCCATTCCTAGTCTTCCCAGCACACTCATATCTAACTTTCACACCATAAATTTTCCTAAAACCACTCAATCCAACTCCGGCCGAGAGCTACTCCAGCGTCGAAACTAACATTTAACAAATCTGCAATGACGAGCTACACAAGTCAAACAGAGCACATCCGCAAAGAGTAGGAAGACTTACCTGGAGATTGCACGGCTTCGAGATCGTTTGGGTGGAGCATACTAGTTCGCAGTAGGTCAGAGGCTCGGGATCGATGGCAAGAGGTTTTACGCAACAAAGATGCAACAAAATGACGTAGTTCGAATCAGTGTGGGTGCAGAAGCATAATGCAACAAAAATCATGAGGTGAGATCGCCTAGATTAAGTTTCGCCATTGAAGGAGCTCGAGCAAATCATCAATGGAGCTCACCTGTTTGGGGAGAAACTGCAAGGTTCGAATGGCCCAAGAACTTCCTTGAAGCTTAGGGGAACAGCAACGCGCTCTGGCAGGCCTTAATTTGGGCTGTATTGAGCTTGAAAGCTCTCGATGCTTGCTTCAATGGCGATCCCCCTGTCCGTCCAAAAAAAATCCCCCCTGTGCCGAGCTTTCTCTTCTCTTATTTATCCCAGAAATCCCTCATTTTTCGTCCCTTCTCCTATTGCGATCCTAGAACGGCCGGATTTTCTCAACAAAACAAATCCAGTTCGTTGCAAATCTCTCCCTCCATACCTGTTTTGAAATTCAAGCGTGCGCAGGAGCTTCCTTGAGGAAGACGACGATGGATGGGTCGGGTCGGGTCGAACCTGAGTAACTATTTTCTTCAAATTAAGCCCAAATTTTCCACTTTTTTTCAAAATTGACACTAGAATTGGACTCAGGGGAATTAAATTTACTTAAAAATGATGTTTTCCATAAAAATTATTCAGTATTTACACAAAAACCCCAAAATTTCATTTTGACCCGAGGGACTAATTTGCAATCTCCAAAGTCTTAATGGCCTTTTTTGAAAAAATTGACGCCACCATTGGATTCAGGAGGTCAAAATCTAGGGGGTGACGTCACCCTATTTTCAATTCAGTCCCTAGACAATTTTTAATTTCATTTTTAGTGATTTTATGGATTAATTTGAAAAATAAAAAATTGCATTTTGGTCCTTTTAGCGAAATTTGGACAATTCTGAGGGCTTTTGATTGGATTTTAATTTTGAAAAATAGAGGAGGATGACACGACCCTAAAAATGTAAAAATGGAAAATTAAAAGGCTAAAATGGAATTTCTAAAATTATTTAAATATTCTGAAAAATGAAATTAACAAAGAAACTCTGGATTCCAGACTTTATTTTTCAAAATTTATTTATTCAAAATGAATATAAAATTAAATAAAAAATATTGACTATTTTTTGGTAATTTTATGACTTGAAATGCTATTTTTATTCATTTTTTTTATTATTTTCCTAATTTCTGAAAATATTAAAAATGCACAAAATAAGGAAAATTATTTTTTATTCAAAATTGGTTCCCTAGGCTAGGCTGATGTCCCCAAAGTTGATTTTGCAATTTTCTCACTGTTATTTATTTTTTAAAAAGTTTTGAAAATAAAAATGCAGAAAAATACAAAAAAATAAGGAAAATTATTTTTTGCTCAAAATTGGTTCCCTAGGCTAGGCTGAGGTCTCCAAAGTTGATTTTGCAATTTTCTCACATTTATTTATTTTTTTATGAATTTTTGAAAGTAAAATGCAGAAAAATACAAAACATAAGGAAAATTATTTTTTGCTCAAAATTGGTTCCCTAGGCTAGGTTGAGGTCCCCAAAGTTGATTTTTCAATTTTATGAATTTTTATGGATTTTCTAAAAAAATTTTAAAAATAAAATTGGCCAAAAATGATGTGTCAACAATCATGAATTGCATGTTGTTTTCTATGGAGCGATGTTATCTTTGAATCTCGATCTGGATGGTGGTGTAATTGTGTAATTTATGCAATGATTCCCTTGGGGCAGATGATAATCTAGAGCATGGGGTGGAGGGGTTCTAATGAACAGAATCATTCAATTAGAGGTGGGCTGAACTTGGCCATGTGCAAGGAGGGTTGATTTTGAATGATGTAGTATACAACAAACCGTTGAATAGACTCACAGGCCTCTAATTGAAGCTGGACAAATTAACTGTGGCATTTGGTGGGTGGAATCCAAAAGAAATTGGGGGCAAGATGGGTCACGAATTGAGGATGGGTTCGTGGGAGAGAACCGAGAGTGACTCTAAGTGGACGACATTTTGAATGGTCCGCAAGTTATAGTTATCGCTTCAATGTTCTAGTTATCCTAATTTGTTATATTACTTGCCTCGTAGTTATTGATATATGTTGCTTGCTCAATAATTGATGATTTCTATAGCCGACATGTTAGACTTTTACTTGTGGAGCTTTAGCTCACCCTCATGGATCTAACTTTTTTCAGGTTTATTTACCCAGCATGGATGGTGGTGGGGAGTAACACCATGGATAGATGAGGTGGTGATTGTGCCAGATAGCAGAGTCGTAATTATAGATGAGGAGTGTTTATAATTACGTTACCTCCTAATAGGTTTGTTTTTATTTTTCGAATGATGTACTAAATGTTGTTTTATCTATGAAAGTAATGTTTTCCAAAATTTTGGTGAGTGTTCTTATTATTTATTGCAAGCCGAAGTGAGGCCTTACCTTGTAGGTGTGCCTACCTCAATGTATGCACTTGTTTGATGGTCTCACAATGAGTGACCCACGATAAACCTCTCGTTCTTCTGTTAGCCATCCAATACATGTGCAGGACGATCAGGTGCGGAAAAGCAATGGAGAAACGAGTGAGCAGAGCCCACAGCACCTTAGTCTTATACTTGGACACATCATTTGAGGAGGAGGACTTGGTATGAAGAATTAGGGTGACAATCTTTTATAGAAGGGATGGAATGGCAGGGCCTTTGGTGTCCCCTCTATTCAAGAATTGAGGTTGGGGCCTTACATATTCACTTTGAGGAGAAAAACATTCATAGGAATAATTTTTCGATAATCATAACTAAAATTGGGAGTTTGCAAGATAAAGATATATGCTTCATTAGATGAGATTTCCAACTTTTGATAGGGATGAAAATTGGTTTGGAGAATCTCAGTCAACTCCTCAGCTGACATGGTGTAATTTTTCTTTTCAAAAGTGAACACAAACGAGCGAGGATCGGGAAAATGCATGTTTGAATAAAACATGGTCATGAGATTTGGAAAAGGGTTATCATGTAGTGTGCACATCTTTAAAGGCTTGTGTCTTTCAAGGACTTTAGATAGAAAGATTCCATGAGAATCAAGGTATTCAAAGTCCATAACACATGGAAAAATCAAAGTTTTGCATTTAATAGATGATCAAGTTCTTTCATGTTCTTCACTAAAAAAAAATAGTGGGTTTTCAAAAGATGGATCGAGTTCAAAACCACTAGGAGGCTCAAAGTTTTGGAATAACCTATTATTGTCATCCTCTTCTCTCTTGTCACTTTCTCCCTCGTCAACTTCAACAGATCCCTCACTAACCTCTATGTTTTCTTTAGGTTAGTCTTGAGATTCTTGGACATCCGATCCTAAACCACTTACTTTTGGGGCAAGAGGAGGAGAAGAGACACCACCGCATGTTTCCTTGGGTGGGCTTTCTTCTTCAATCTCCTTTGTAGGATCTACTACCTCCTTAGTTGAGGACTTATGAGGGGATCTTTTCGCTAAAAAAAAAATCAGGAGCGGCGAATGAAGCAATAGCACTAGAACCAAGAGCAAATAGTGCAAGATGAGTAGAGGTTTGACCTTCTTTCTCTATGGTTTCCTTTGGTTTCAGCTTCTACATAAAACTTACATGCCAAGCATCGAACTCTTCTTGAGATTTGATCATCATAGGTGGAATAGTGATTCCCTCTAAGGGTATGATGAACTCAAGAGAAGGAGCTAGTGATGCTTCCCTTTTTATTTTGACCGCTAGGGATTAAGGAGTGCTTGCACTAGGAGAGGTGAGAACAATCTAAGATATTGTGCTAACAGAGATAGATCCACCTGGCTCACCACCTATTTGAATGCTCGAAGCATATTCCTCGGGAACATTTGTGAGGTCTAGTTCGAAGGACTATATGCTTTGGATTTGATCTTGCTGATACAAGTAATCTTTTGAGGACCGATGGTTGAGAGAAGGAGAGGAAGAGAGAGAAAAAATGATGAAGATGAAGAGAGGATGAGAATGGGATGTGAAATTTTAAAAGAGAGTGAAAGGAGTGGTTAAATAATGAATGGTAACCAAAGGGTGAACATGCTCTGTATAAATAGGTAGATAAGCACACACAACCTTTCAAAGAAAATAACGGTGACAATTCAAAAACGATTAATAAAATTAAATAAGATGATTTTAAGAGCTAAAAAAAATCAAGTCAGCAATCATCGCAACATATATTTCATTAGAACGGGCAAATTTCTCATCGGCCAATGCATTGTAATAGTAACATTTTCAAGAGATTAGACATACCTGATCTTTTGAGAAATGACACTAACTCTACCTAGGTAACTCAAATGGTGAACACACCAAGTCCAAGCAAGTGGTGCTTGCACTTGGTCAAAGAAACTTGTTCGGTCAACATATCTGTAGATTATCTACTGTACTATTAGCAGCCTCTTCACCCACAAAGTGATATCAAATGTTGACATGTTTTGCTCTCTCATGATATATCATGTTTTTGGCCATTTGGATCGCACTTTGGTTATTGCAAAAATTAATGGAGGCTCCATCTTGCTTCACCCCAAGTTTTATAATCAAACGCTTTAACCAAAGAGCTTCATTTTCCCTTTCTATCGTTGACATGTACTTTACTCTTATGGTAGATAAAGTATACGTGTCATGCAAAAATGTTTTCAAACTAACTATAGAACAATCAAGTATTAAAACATAACCTATCAAAGATCTCCTTTTGTCGAGATCACCTACACAGCCAGAATCGACAAAGCCAACAATCAAATGTCCTATATCACAACCTCTACCAAAGACCAAATGCACATTTAAGGTACCTTGGTTGTACTAAAGAATACATTTCACGGCTTGCAAGTGCACTTTACTCGGATGTTCTCTATAACTGCTCACAACACTAACTACCCGGGAAATGTTTTGATGATTGTAAACCATAGCACACATAAGACTACCTACTAGGAGTGAGCAAAATGAACCTATCGAATGAGGAACCACCCAAACTAGCCTATTCAATCCGATTCTAAGGGGAGTTGAACCGATCGTACTATATTTTTTAGAATTAATTAAACCTAAACCCAATATCGATTCATGTGGAACTCATATTTACCTCTCCTCTTTCATGCGTCCGCCCTCTTTCTTAGAATCACAATCTCAACTCTCGCCTGGTAGGCCACCACAGAGTATAGTTGTTTGCCATTTTATTTCTTCAAAAGGGGTAGTAGCATTGAGTGGATCCATTGGAGTGTATGGGTTATGCTTTCTTGAGCTTGGATCCTATATTTAGTCAAACTTTGGCCTTTTTTTCCTTTGCTAGATTAGTCAAAGCTTTCTTTCAGTTAATTTTTGTAATTAAATTGTTGATGTTTGTTGATTCTTATGGACGAGAGCAAGAGTACTCATATGCATGAGCTAATGAATTGCTAATTTGTGAGGATATGTTGCTACTAGCAAAGCATCACATTGTTGTTAAAGACATGATATATCGCTTCTTTTTGGTGTTATCATCGTCTTGGGTTTGCATAGGATGTGCACCTTGACCGATTCCCATGGACCATCTAAGAACTTCATATTGTACCAATTAGTCTGGTTTGATTCCAAGGGCCTCTAGTCTGGTCCCTAGTTCCAAAAACTAAGAATTGGTTCCTACAGTCCAATTCTCGATTATAGGGTGGAACTAGATTGGACCGGAAATAGATTTACTCTACAACCCATACTACTAGAGGATGGAACTTGATTGGTCCCCTCAAGCTTGTCAAGCAGAAAACCAATCTTGACCTCAAGTTGGTCAAGTTTGTACACCATAAAGGTCTACTAACGTGAGCAGTACACAAATGGAATTATGTTTGACAAATGGAGATAATAGTTTATTGAAGTTGAACCCCTCCTTTTAATAAAACCCTTCGCTACAAAACGTCTCTTAAATCTTTCATCTTCAACCCTTGAAATTCCTTCATTTGTTTTCAAAACCCATTCGCATGCAATAGCTCTTTTTCCCTTAGGTAATTTCACAAGATTCCAAGCTTAGTTATTATGAAGAGACTCCATCTCTTCATTCATCGCAACAAGCCACTTCTAGATTTAGAACAAATGGTGTGTTGCTCAATACCAAGCTCTTCTTGTAAGATTTTTCCTAATGTGGACTTACATTAATTGAAATTTACTGGAAATATTGGTGAATGAATGAGAAATTGATACTTAAATAACACCCTTGAGTTGGAAGTGGGAAACACTAGTCCCATATTGAAAAAAAAAGAAGGCTTTAAAGTGCTTTATATATGGTTACACTCCTTTGGAGTGGTAACTATTTACGAGCTCTATACCTCGTGCGCGGGCGCAGGAGGGGTGTAAATCCTAAATCTCAATGAAGGCTTGACAAGTTGAAATTTGAGCATGAGCGCACGACTTGCGTACACGAATGCAGCCCCGAATAATGGGCCTCACGACATGCCCATTTTTGCCCTTTTCTTTTCTTTTTTTTTCCAACTCGAGTAGTTACAGAATTTTAATTTTGTAACTGCTACTATTAATTGAATTCGGTATGGCAGGGTTAATTAATCTATTAATGGTAGATTTAATCAGCTGTTACTAATTAGTCTTATAACGATAGATTTAATCGGCCGTTACTGATTAATCTTACAATGGCAGATTTAATCGGCCATTACTAATCATATTCTCGAAATGCCCTCTATTACCCTATATATAGGTAACTTCCCATTCCATTGAGCAATAGCTAGAAAATCTCAAAAACTCTCCTTTTGTTTCTAGTCTATTTATCCTGCACTTCTTTCTTATAGTATTCAAGACGTTGTTTAGGTTCACCAGAAGCTTGAGGTACTCTGTTTACTTCTTCGCAGGCCGCTATTGTATCCTTGGAGACAGACATCTGAGAATCCTCTAGCACATACTAGAGGGAGGGGGCGAATCTATTTTAAAGAAACTATGTCGAACACATGTCTTAGTCCATTTATATCAATTCTATTATTTTCAATCCTGTTATTTTAATTACAATTTCCTTGTTTCCAGCTTGAGTATTATTCGTAACATTTATGATAACCCTATTTTGAATTTTCGTACAATCTTAAAACAGATTTATATGTGAAATTCAAATGGCTAGTGGAAAAGAAGTGGTTGATGTGGCTGCTGGAAAAGAATCTGTTGACAACATCATCTAATCCTTTGCCCCTACTGCAGTTTCTATTCACCATGGTGAGAAATCTGAAAAGTTCAACGGATTGAACTTTAAAAAGCGACAGCAAAAGATATCGTTTTACTTAACAACATTGAATCTTGTGAGATTCTTGACTGAGAAACCTCCTATGGATCCTATGACATCCAATGGAGGAACAGATAAGCAAGTCTTCAATGATGTTGAAGCATGGAAGCACTCTAATTTCCTGTGTATGAATTATGTAATGAATGGATTACATGACTCATTGTACAATGCCTATTGTACGATAAAGATGGAAAATGAGTTATGGGAATCCTTGGATCGAAAATATAAAATAGAGGATGCCGAAGCAAAGAAATTTATTGTCGGTTGATTCCTTGATTATAAGATGGTGGATTCTAAGACTGTGATTAGTCAAGTGCAAGAAATTCGAGTGATTTTGCATGAGATCCAGGCTGAATGAATGATCTTGAGTGAAACCTTCTAAGTGGCCGCCATTATTGAAAAGCTACCTTCTGGGTGGAAGGATTTCAAAAACTACCTCAAGCACAAGCGAAAGCAAATAAACCTGGAGGAGCTTATTGTCAAACTTCGAATCGAAGAAGACAATAAAAATTCTGAACGGAAAAGGTTCAATCCTACAACAGCTAAGGCAAATGTCCTGGAGCATAGGCAAGGCCACAAGAACAAGAAGATTGTTAAGCCAAAGATGGGACCAAATAAGGAGTTTACAAGAACAAATTTCAAGGAAAATGCTTCAACCGTGGTAAGATAAGCCATAGATTTGTGGATTGCAGATTTCCAAAGAAGAAGAATTATATGACAAACATGGTACATGACATCACTCAAGACATGTTAGATGTAAACCTCTCTGTAATAGTTTCTGAAGTGAACTTAGTTGGGTTCAATTCGAAGGAATGGTGGATTGACACTGGTATGCTCTAATAAGGACATGTTCACAACTTTTGAACCAATTGATGGGGAGAAAGTTTTCATGGGAAACTCTACCTCTTCTGCTATTAAAGGCCAAGGGAAGGTGTTGCTGAAGATGACTTCTGGGAAAAAGCTGACTCTAAACAATGTCCTATATGTGCCAGAAATCTGAAAGAACTTGTTCTCCGAGTCTCTACTAAACAAGCATGAATTTCGTATGGTGTTCGAGTCAGAAAAAGTTGTTTTGTCTAAATCTGGAATGTATGTGGGGAGGGGATATGTAACGAATGGGCTTTTTAAGCTCAATGTAATGACAATTATCAATAAAGATAATAAGTTTTTCATTTATTTGCTTGAGTCTTCAATTCTATAGCATGGTAGACTAGGACACATTAATTATGACATATTGGATAGATTAATTAACTTGGAACATAATCCCTCATTCCAAATTAATTCAAAACATAACTGTGAAATTTGTGTTGAGGCAAAATTAACAAGGTCATCTTTTCAAACAATGGAAAGAAACACTGAACCCCTTGAATTAATCGATAGTGATGTTTGTGATTTGAAATTCGTACAAACAAGAGGCAGCAATAAATATTTTATTACCTTTATCGACGATAGCACTAAATGTGTATTTGCTTAAAAGTAAAAGTGAAGCCTTAGAGAAATTTGTTATCTATAAGAATGAAGTTAAAAATCAGCTCAACAAGAAAATCAAACTATTGAGAAGTGATAGAGGTGGTGAATATGAAGAATCAATTGATGAATTTTATGTAGAAGTTATACATGAAGTAACCGCGCCTTACTCACCTCAATCAAATGGTGTTGCTGAACTTAAAAATTACACATTGAAAGAGATATGAATGTGATATTACTAAATTCAGGTTTACCTCAAAATATGTGGAGCGAAGTTATTTTGTCAAGCAATTACCTTTTAAACAAGATACCTAAAAAACGAGCATAAGACCCCTTATGAGCTATCGAAAGGTAGGAGATCATCATACAAATACTTACGAGTGTGGAGGTGTATTGCGAAAATGGCTATTTCAACACAAAAAAAATGAAGATAGGTCCTAAAACGGTAGATTGTATATTTATAGGCTATGCATATAACAGTAATGCATATCGTTTTCTTGTACATGAATCAAAAATTCTAAATATGCACAAGAATACGATCATTGAATCTAGAAATGCATCATTCTTCGAGGATGTATTTCCTTGTAAATCCAATAATGGATCAAGTTTGTCTAAACGAATCATTAAAACTATGAATAATGAAAGTCATGATTCAGATCATGAGCTAGAACCAAGACGTAGCAAAAGAGCAAGAGTGGAAAAATCATTTGGAAATTCTTTTCTATCTTATTTGTTAGAAAAGGAACCATTGAATGATGCAAAAACTGTAAATTCTTCTGAGGGACTTCTATGGAAAGAAGCAATAAAAAGTGAAATTGATTCTGTTTTGCAAAATCATACTTGGGAGCTAGTGGATCCTCCTTTTTAGGGTCAAAATGGATTTTCAAAAGGAAAATGAAAACAAATAGCTCCGTTGATAAATATAAAGTCAGACTCGTAATCAAAGGATATAAACAATGAAAAGGCTTAGATTACTTTGATACTTACTCTCCTATGATGAGAATAAGCTCCATTAGGATGATACTAGCAATTGCAGCATTGCGAAATCTAGAAATACATCAAATGGATGTAAAGAAATCTTTCCTAAATGGTAATTTGGATGAAGAAATCTACATGGAACGACCTGAGGGTTTTGTAGTTTCAAGACAAGAAAAGAAAGTTTGTAAATTAGTGAAAGCATTGTATGACCTAAAATAAGTGCCAAAGTAGTGGCATGAAAAGTCTGATAATGCAATGATAACCAATGGATTTAAGATCAATGAATATGATAAATGTGTTTACATTAAAGAAATAAGAAATGACTATGTCATTTTGTGTCTTTACATAGATGACATATTCACTATTGGTAGTGATAACAAAATGATCAAATCTACCAAGAATATGTTGAATTCAGGATCTGACGTGAAAAATATAGAGCTTGCTGATGTGGTTTTAGGAATTAAAATCACAAGAACGCTAGAAGGTCTTATTTTAAACCAGCCATACTATGTGGACAAAATTCTTGAAAAATTCAACATCAATGATTTTTGCATTGCTAAAACACCATTTGTCAATAGTCTTCATCTACCTAAGAATAGAGGAGAGAGTATTTCTCAAGTAGAGTACTCTAGAATTATTGGAAGTCTAATGTACTTAATGAGTTGTACTCAATCGCTTATACAGTTAGTAGATTGAGTAGATATATGAGCAATCCGAGTGCAGACCATTGGAAAGTGATAACAAGAGTACTTAAGTGTTGGGTTTCTAGTAGTCCCGGGCTCTCATCACATACATGAAAATATGTCATACATGTAGTGAAAGAAAATAAATTCAAACGACGCCTCAGATCGTCTTAGAAATCCTCATATAATTTAATCGAAAATCGAACTTTCTAAAGTTAGTTTAGAGACGTACCTGGATAACAGAGGTTGGATGAGGCTCTGTCTTTTTGTCCTCGAGCTCAAGAGGCGTCGAGCATCTAGTTTAGATACGCCTCGATACCTGTGCAACCTTGAAGATGGAGATTTGGAGAAACGGTCCTCGGATTATACTAGTAATCCTCACGGCGTCTCAATTCGAACCCTTCGTTTTCAATCAATGAAAACACAATCTTTGTGTATCTGAATTGGTCGATTCTCGAGCTCACTTTTTCACAAAATTTGGCATATATACGTGTAACTCTCATAGGTTCCTAACTTTTTGAACTTTAGCCCCTTACCTCTATTTATAGACGGTGAGAGAGGGAGAGAATGAAGAGGAGGGGCGGTTTATTCTGCCCCTCATAAACCACCTCATGTGGCAGCTAATGGGAGACCACCACGTGGCCAACTAGATGCTGGTCAAAGGTGGTTAAATCCCCTTTGACTAGCCATGTGGGCCCCACCAAAGGACGGTGGTCAAGGGCGGCAATTTTATCGCCTTTGACGAGCCTTGTCAGTCGGTTGTGGCCATCGCACCATCGTTTTAGGCAGCGATCCTCATCCACGAGCTTTAGACATTCTAGGCTCGAGAGCCCCTTGAGTTTCGTAATTAAATCATGTCGTTTGATATGCCAAATGTCTATGTTAATCGGATAGAAAATCCTATCCTACTTTTGACTTTCTAAAGGATAACATTTCTTATCATTTCTTTTGGATAACAAACTTTATCCAATGATGATACAGGCATGATGTAACCATTATATCATCCATGACATCATCATGATGTCATGCCTGTGTCATCTATTTTGTTCTTTAGTGAGCTTTAGAAAAGGAAACGAATTCAATCCGTTTTAACCTCTTTTGACTATCCAAATAATCCCATCACATTCTCGCGATCTCATCTTTGTTATGGATATCGCCAGATACCGGTTAAGGTGTGTAACATCCTAGGTTCACTCCTAAACTGGCAATGAGATTCCTCAAGGAATTGATCATCCAAATCAATCCTTAGATCCCACAAATCGTGAGTAACGTTTAGCGACATATCACGGTTACCTAGTCAGAATGAAGTACGAGGACAAAGTGAACTTATTGACCTTGGTTCGGTATTATTTAGTCCTTCTGTCTTACCATATCCTGATCGAATGAGGGCCATGGATACTTGAGTCAAACCCACAAATTCAATCATATGCTCAAATCTATCTGACGTACATTTGGCAAGACTCCTCTCGGCTTCTGCCTTGGCCAAGGACTTTCTAATGCACCGTCATCCATAGATCACATAGAACATCGACCTCATCTAATGAGGAGACAAATCCTAACTATTGTCCACTCCTATGACTTCATATATGGAGGACTGTGGCCATTATACACAGAGGCGGATTAATGATCGGCTAATATCATACCTGTGAACCACAGCTATCCAAAATACAAGCCAGCATCACGACTCAGGTCCGAGGATCATTAACACACCTAAGCTAAGAGCGATTGAGATACTAACCAAGCACGAAGCCTCCATGTTAGTCAATTACTCTTTCGTCACGTTTAGTGGATTCGATTGAACTCGTCTCGATACAAACACATGTGTTCCAACTTAGGCGTCTAACGTCCGATGACTTGTGACTTATCATCCTTATTGGGCATCTAATGCCCAATAGCACGGTTGCGAACACATTAGTCTTAGCCGGCTCGTGAATGCCCAATCTACGATCCTTCGATTAGGAACCAATTTGAAGATCAGAGATCAACTGATAACCTATCACATATATTCTTAACACCTCAAGAATGGGTATCAGTTTCAACTGATCTAATGGACTTTATTCATCTAATGTAAAGGAACAAGATGAATAAACAAGTATCTTGCCATTAATATAATATCAATAGTACAATAATTTTGCCATACATGTGACCATCACATAGTTGCTTTAGGGCATACTCCTAACATTAGGTACTTACGGTATACACAGAATCATAGCCTACACTATGCCAGATACCCAACTGTTCTAGAAGAATATAGTGATGCGAACTGGATATCTAATACAAAAGACTCAAAATCTACTAATGGATATGTATCCATACTAGCAGGTCTTAGAAATCCTGTAAACAAACTGTTATAGCCAGACCCACAATGGAATGTGAATTTATAGCATTGGATAAATGTGGTGAAGAGGCTGAATGGCTATGGCATTTCTTAGAGGATATTCCAAAATAGCAAAACCTGTGCCACTAATCTGTATACATTGTGATAGCCAATCTGTGATTAGAAGAGCACAAAGTAACATGTATAATGGTAATTTTAGACATATACGTCATAGAAATAATACCATTAGACAATTACTCTCAATTTGAATTATCTCTATTGACTATGTAAAGCTAAAAGATAATATTGTGGATCCGCTAACCAAAAGGTTAAACAAAAAGTTAATTGAAAAATTGATGAGAGGAATGGGACTGAAGCCGATGAAAGAATAAGTTGCTATAAGGAAACCCAACCTAGTTAACTGGAAATCCCAAGATCTAGATTCAAAGGGACAACCTAATTATATGAACTTAATGATGTCACTGTAGGGGTTTATCCCTAAAACCATTTCTCTAAAATATCAGTGATATTATAAGAAAAAGGATAGCAATTTTGCTTTAATGATTCTTAAGTACAGTAAATAAATTACTCAAAATTAAGCAATCACCTATGTGAGAGAGAAGTGGGGCCGCTTGAAAGGAGAATTATTTAGGGCTGAATTTTTTAGACACTCTTGCAGAACCAGGTTGATGTTCATGGCCAAAACGAACATAATCATGAGAACTGAACAAACGTGTAGTTGATTCCTATGTGAAGTGTATGGTTCATTTACATAAGAAAACATGACAATTCAAGGACATCATGTCTACTGAATAGCTAGTAAAACAAATACACTTTCATGAAGGAAGGTTTAAAGGGTAACACCTACCTATCCTATGCAGGTTTCAATTGTTGAACACTATCACATAGTCAAAAGAAAACAATTTTCACTCATGTGGGGAAATATTGAACATATGGGTGAATGAATTAGAAATTGATACTCAAAAGACACCCTTGAGTTGGAAGTGAGAAACACTAGTCCCACATTGAAAAGAAAGAAGGCCTTAGAGTATTTTATATATGGTTACACTCATTTGGAGTGGTAATTATTTACAAGCTCTATGCCTCGTGCACGAGCACGGGGGGTGCAAATCCCAAGCCTCGACAAAGGCTTGACAAGTTGAAATTTGGGCATGAGCGCACGACCTGCATACAAGAATACAACCCCGAAAAGTGACCTCACAACATGCCCATTTTTGCCTTTTTCTTTTCTATTTTTTCCAACTCGAGTAGTTACAGAATTTTAATTTTATAACTTATACTGTTAATTGAATTTAGTAACAACAGGGCTAACTAATTTTTTAACGGCAGTTACTGATTAGTCTTATGACGACAGGTTTAATCGACTGTTACTAATTAGTCTTATAATAACAAATTTAATCGGCTGTTGCTAATTAATCTTATAACGGCAGATTTAATCGGCCGTTATTAGTCATATTTCGAAAATGCCCCCGATTACCCTATAATAGGCGACTTCCCGTTCTGTTGAGCAGCAGCTAGAAAATCTTGAAAACTCTCCTTCTGTTTCTAGTTCCTTCATCCTGCATTTCTTTTTGATAGTGTTCGAGATGTTGTTTTGGTTCACCAGAAGCTTGAGGTAATGTGCCTACTTCTTCGCTGCCTGCCGTTGTATCCTCGGAGACAAACGTTCGAGAATCCTCCAGCACATACTAGAGGGAGGGGGCGAATCTATTTTAAGGAAACTATGTTCAACACTGGCCTCGGTCCATTTGTATCCATTCCATTATTTTCATTCCTATTATTGTAATTACAATTTCCTTATTTCTAGCTTGAATATTGTTCGTAACATTTATGCTAATCCTATTTTGAATTTTCGTACAAAATTAATATTTGCCGTTTAATGGGATTGGTTTATTAAGGCAAGATATATATTCTTAATAGTTTAATACATAGCTAGCTAGTGCGGGCTAAGTTTGGCCCGACCTTAAATAATAGGACCTGTGGCTAAAAATTCTATAAATAGGGCTCAAGTCCCTTCTCTAACTCTCTAATACATAAATTATCTCACATAAGGAAAAACGTGTCATTTTGAGGGGCATTCTCATTCAGTCATTATTCTAGAGACGGAATAGAGGAGAAACACTTGAATTCTAAATAGTCGTCATTTCGCATCAATTATTATGAAACATTTCTAATTCTAGTTGTGGTGTTCCTAGGGTGTTCCACATTTTTGGCCTTGCATTAGGTATTTCCAAATTTTATCTAGTGAAAATTATTTTTGACCACATCGGGTGGTCGCACGTCTCTAATGGATGTCAAGAACGCGTTCATTGTGACTTCCGAATGTGCCACTTTCTTACTAATTACACTCTCTACTTTAATCTCATATTACAAATATTACACCCGGTGCATGCGGGGGACTATACAAAGCAAGTCAGCCACACAATTATACAAGTGCAATCAAAAAGTAGACACTTCGCCTAAAGGGTATGGCTTTACACAGGTTTACTACCGACACCACAATCAATAAAATCATTCAATCATCATGTTAGAATACTTCAGCCAACAGAGTACACTAGGGGGAATCAAAAGGGTAAAATCTACTTTTGAATACTATCTACCACCACCTTCAACGCTCCAACGCCACCACTATTGTCCTTAGACGTTAGTACCCTGGTGAGCTAAAAGCTTAGAAAATAAACCTCTAATCAAATGACTAACCCACCATTCATCATTCAATTTAGCATAAAATCGGCTATAGTTCATACAACAAGATAACCAGTAACATTGCCACATACAAACACATAATCACACAATCAATCCAATAAAGCCTAGTCTGAACCCCCCTCTACATGGCGACTTCAATTCACATTGACATGATAGCCTTCATAACAATTAACCTTTAACTTTCGAATACCATGTCCACAAGAACACAAATTAGCAGATCAATTCAACAAGCATAACTAGAATCTAAAAAAAGCCCCTTATGGGACTTGCAACCGAACACCAATTTATGCGTCCACCTTGAATTCACCTCATCTCAAAAATATCTAGGATGATTGGCCCTTAGATTCAAGTTACGGATGACTAGTAGGGGTCATTAGAAGCAATGGATCTATCATGCACTGATGTTTGCCTACCCATGCAAAGACATTCTCAATTCGACATACAACACCCAAATTTCATCATCTTGCACCATCTCGAACAACAAATGGACAGTCTAGTGGCATCATTAGAAGTCTATTTGCCTTCATTCATGAAGGAATAAGAGCAAAATCGACAACAAAATCACTTCAGACTGGCTCTTTCTTCCTTGGAGGGTCGCGTGGCAAGAGGAGAGAGAGAGCCATCGAGAGTCGCAGTTGTTGAGCAAGAGGGAGCTCAGCGAGAGAGAGTTACCCAAGAGAGAGTTTGAGAGAGAAGTGAGGTGAGAGTTTCCTAAGAAAATGGGAGGAAAGAGAAAATGGAGCCCTTATATAGAGGGGGTAAGGTTGGTGGAAGAGAGGGGGAGGTCAGTTGGGACCGTCGCACTTCAATCTCGAACCAAACTTTCGCGAAAACAATTATCGACGTTTAATATTCCCATCGATTCCAATAGCTATCGCACCTACTTTTAGTTGTTCCACTCGTTAAACTTTTCGACAAAATTCGGCACATCACACTCACGTGACCCCATGCGCCATGATGGTCATGGTGCACGACGGTCACGATAAATGTTACAATTTTTGCATGTTCTCATGTGTTTTTGTTAGGAAAAGATCAATTTGATCACATAACTAGATAGGTCTCGTCAATACGAGCATTTTAAGTGGTCGCAAGCCTCCTGCCAAATAGTAGCGCAAGCACTTGAGAGGTGAGCGGTTAGAGGAAAAAGAACGGAAAAGAAAAAGGAAAGAGAATGAAAATTAAAAAATTAAAAATTATTAAAAATTATCCACATCAGTGCCGACATCTATATCGGTGCTAGCCAATCAAAGTTGATTGGATGGACTAAATTGGCACAAATATAAAAGATTTAAGACTGAATTAATAAAAGAAAGATTTAAGATTGAATTGACAGAAATGAAAAATGTTTAGGATTGAATTGAAAAAATTAAAAAGTTTATGACCGAATGGCAAAATTACAGTAGGTTTAAAACCTTTTTGACAATTTTCCCTAGTTGCTGTTAATCGATGCATACCATTCGTGATCTTCAAGAGCTCATCCATGGACTACGACCTCGGTCGAGCCTGTCCGTAGCTTCCCTAATATGGATCAAGGATGCGGGGGCTAGATGATCTTGAAACTAAGGTTGCCACATTTCCACTGACCATCAAGAGGTGTTGAACCTTTCCTCTTTTTTCTTGGAGTTGCGAAATTTCTCCGTATCGTGGAATATTGCCTTCGAGAGTCACAATAGTGCAAACATAGATCATTATCTACCAATCTTCCAAAGCATAGATTTCCAAAGTTTCGAGAAGCGGCAGTCAAAATTCAAAGGCGAAGTTTGTGGATTGATTTTGCATGTATTTAATGGGAAATTATAAAAAAAAAATCTTAAATTTATTACATTTGTACCAATTCAGTTTTAAATCTTTTTATTCAACCAATTTAGTCTTGAACCTTTTGACAATTTATCGACTAAATTCTATTAGTCAAAATTGCTAACGTAGACGTCAGTCCTCCTACTTAGCACGACCGGCGCTCTTATGGATAATTTTTTAAATTATTATTATTTCTATATTTTACATTTACTTTTTTTTCCTTTTTCTCATTTCTTTATTATGCCAATGAGGGTATCGGCAACCCTCCCCAACTACAAAGGCCTTGCCCACAATCGAGAAGGCCATTACGACCTTGACATATCTAGGCAAGCAGATTGTAAAGGCATTGGACGAGGCCATCATGACCTCACTTGATCTGGGTGATAGCCAACTCAATCATGGTTAGTGAGGCAACCTTGTGCAAGGCCATTGCAGCCTCACTGGTAGTAGACGGGGGTTTTCGCACCCTTACCACCTACTAGGGTGAAGGGAACCCTTCCCTTGAACTAGCGAGGGCCTTTGCACACTTGTTGCGGTCGACAAGGTAGTGATAGTCTCACCCAAGGCCTTCGCAGTTGGCAAGAGTCGCCGATACTCTCGCCAACACAATGAAAAAAAAAGTAGAGAAAGAAGAAGTATAAAATATGAGGTTGATTTTAGTTATATTGAGAAATTACATGGATTTTGTGGCGTTGCGTCATCATTAGAGCTGTGGCGTCCTAGGCTCGCCACATATATTATCGATTTAACGATTCAATTTAACTGAAATAACATGCAAACAAATTAAAAGCACAATACTTTATTTATTTATGGACAACAAATGTCAGGTTCATTTTACATACATTTGGAAAATAAGTTGAGGGTCATCAAAACTCGCCAGTGACCCTACCCGCTATATAAAATTGAGGACTACAATCCCAACCAAATGGACTCTCATGAAAAGTGGATGGGTGCTCCACCATGCTACTTACCTAGAAAAAAATCAACAATAAAAGAGTGAGATATAACTTCAGCGAGTTAAATCTCTAAACCACCAACTAAGATACATAACGAACAAATAAATATAGGTCTAATAAACATCTAGATGACAACAGTCCAACGTGCACATTCACATGAATTTATAGGACGGATATCAATTAATTTACATTGCAACATGAATTATATCTACAACGACGGTCATGAGAATTGATCTAACCACCGTGAATATGACCTGACCAGCTAAACTATGTCAATGCAACATCATCTCATACCGCCTTGGAGACTGACTCAGTTACCCAATAAGGTCTTCTCATAAACTTCATGAGGGTATATTCGCTTAAATGCAGAGCTTGTTTCCACAAACCTTGAGTGGTCCAAATTCATGATATGCAAATCCGTATCCATGTTCAAGGTTGATGCATACTTTATGGCGTACAATGACGTATTCACAATAACCAACTTTACCACTAAAAGGCAATGTAAAATAATGAGCTTGCTTAATTTATTGATAAAACCTCAAAGTATATATACACAATAAATCCAAAAGACCATTCTATCCTTACTCTAACACTCCCCCTCAAGCTGGAGCATAAATATCAATCATGCCGAGCTTGTTACAAATATATCCCATTCCAACATTACCCAGAAGCTTAGTAAAAATATCTGCAAGTTGTTCACCAGTTCTAATATAACTAGGAAGAATCATTCCACTTTGGAGCTTCTCTCGAATAAAATGGCAATTAACTTTGATGTGCTTAGTTCTCTCATGAAATACAGGATTAGAAACTATATGTATTGCCGCATTATTATCACACCACAATATGCATAGGAGCTGCTGAATCCACATCAATTCACACGTTACTTGCGCCATGGCTCTATATTCTGACTCAGCACTGGACCGAGCAATAACACTTTGTTTCTTACTCTTCCACGATACCAAATTTCCTCCAACCAAAGTACAGTAGCCAGCAGTTTATCTTCTATCATCTGAAGATCCTGCCCAATCAGCATTCGAGAATCCTTCAACTCTACTATGACCATGATTTTGATAAACAATTCCTTTACCTGGAGCCTTTTTCAAATATCTCAGAATTCGAATAACTGGATCCCAGTGAGATGTACGAGGTGAAGATAGAAACTGGCTTACAACACTAACTGGAAAGGCAATATCTAATCGAGTAACTGTAAGATAATTCAGCTTACCAACCAGTTTTTTGTATCTCTCAGGATTATCAAGAATGTCTCCTCCATCAGCCACCAATTTAACTCCTTGTTCCATAGGTGAATCAAGAGGCTTTGACCCCAACATACCCGTCTCAGTGAGCAAATCCGGGAGGTTGCTCTATATATACCTCCTCATCGAGAGTACCATGCAAGAAGGCATTTTTAACATCAAGCTGAAACAAGGACCAGTTATATGTGGCAGCAAGAGAGATCAAAATACGAACGGATGTTAGCTTAGCAACAGGAGAAAAAGTATCCTTTCGCAACAAATCTTGCTTTCAGGCGAGCAAGAGAACCATCCATATTGACTTTCACAGTATACACCCACCGACAACCAATAGCAGTTTTACCCGATAGAAGTGGTACCAAGTCCCAAGTTTCATCATCTCGTAATGCCTGTAATTCTTCTTCCATAACTGTCCTCCAGCCAGGACTTTGTAATGCTTCAGCCACAGACTTAGGGATAGGATATTGATCAACGGTGGATAAAAAGGATCAAAAAGAAGAAGATACTGAAGTGTATGAGACAAAGTTTGCAATAGAGTGCTAAGTACAAGTACTTATACCTTTGCGATGAGTTATCGGAAGATCAAGATCAGATATTACCTGGGAATCAACTGAAGGTAAATCTGGAGCAAAAGATGACGCAGCAGTGACGGGAGGATGAGAGGGATCAATTAGTGCTCGAGAACGCCGAGTATAAACCTGGAGAGGATGAGGTTCCTGTGCAGACTTTGGTGAGACAATTGGAGCAGGTGATTGAATGATAGTCACATCTAAGTCTTCATCCATTTCATGATATGTTGTAGAAATCAAATGAAGAACAAAAGTGAAACACAGAGATTTACGTGGTTCGATCAAAATTGATCTACGTCCACGGGTGAGGCACAACAAAAATTCTACTATATTCAAAAGGAGAGTGCCAAATACAATGAAACCCTAATCACAATATATATATATTGTGTCTCAAAATATAAAAGGAAAAACCTAATTCCTCTGGGTTGGGCCTACGGCCCACTCAAATAATATGTCATAAATTCAAGACATATTTAATAATTCTCCACATTGGCTTGAATTTAATAAATCAAGAAGCCGAACATGTTCTTCCGGCATCCCTAAGCCTACGTGAGTTAACTCGGTGTAGGAAACAAGAGATGTAACAAAGGAAAGAATATGTCCTCTTCAAACAAAGGCAGAACTTCATTCACCTCGCCACCAAGCCCTAGAAAGGGGCAAACCTCAAATAAGCATGCCAATCAAGTTCAAGCAATGCTTAAACTTGTCGGCGGGGATTGACTTGGTTAACGTATCAGCAGGATTGTCAGCAGTGCCAATCTTCTTTACCATCATATTTCTCTCAACAACTGCCTCTCGAATAAAATGATATCTGACATCAATATGCTTAGTCCTTTCATGATATGCTTGATTTTTAACTAAGTGTATAGCACTTTGATTATCACAAAAGACAAATGAATTGTCTTCCTGCTGGAGCCCAAGTTCCTGAACAAGATTCCTTAACCAGATAGCTTCTTTCACTGCTTCTGCTACTGTCATATACTCTGCATCTGTAAAAGACAAAGCGATTGTCGTCTGTAAGGTTGACCGCCAACTAATAGCTGAGCCAGATAGCGTGAAAAGATAGCCAATCAAAGATCTTCTTTTATCAAGATCACATGCATAGTCAGAATCCACAAATCCCACAACTGAGGTACCACTTGAACTATTTCTATCAAACACCAAGCCCAAATCTGCAGAACCTCTAAGATACATAAGTATCCATTTTACTGCCTGCCAATGCTCCTTTTCAGGGTGAGCCATATATCTACTTACTACACTAACTGCATGAGCAATGTCGGGACGAATACATACCATAGCATACATCAAGCTGCCAACTGCACTGGACTATGGGACATGAGACATTGCAGCCTCCTCATCTTCTGACTGAAGTGAATGTAGAGCTGAGAGTCTAAAATGAGGTGCTAATGGCGTAGTAACAGGTTTTGCGTTCTGCATGCCAAACTTCTCAAGTACATTCTCAATATAACTCCTCTGCGATAGATATAATTTTCCTGCTTTCCTATCCCTCCGAATTTCCATCCCTAAGATCTTCTTGGCAGGACCCAGATCTTTCATCTCGAACTCCTCATTGAGCCGTTTCTTCAATATCAACACATCTGACATGTTCTTTACAGCAATGAGCATATCATCAACGTATAAGAGGAGATAGACAAAGGATCCATCTGAACCCTTCCTAAAGTAGACACAACTATCATAGCTGCTCCTATGATAACCACTTCTTATCATAAAGCTATCAAATCTCTTATACCACTGTCTTGGAGACTGCTTTAAACCGTACAAGGATTTCTTCAATCTGCAAACATGGTCTTCCTTGCCTTCTACATAATAGCCCTCAGGCTGGGCAATATAAATAGTCTCATCAAGGTTACCATGCAAAAAAGCAGTCTTCACATCAAGTTGCTCAAGCTCAAAATCAAATTTAGCAACTAAAGTTAATAACACACGGATGGAAGTGTGCTTAACCACAGGAGAGAATACCTCAGTATAATCAATTCCCTCCTTTTGATTGTAGCCTTTGGCTACAAGTCGTGCCTTGCATCTAGCATCTTCAACACCTGAAATTCCTTCCTTTTTCTTGAAGACCCATTTACACCCAATGGCCTTTTTTTCTTTAGGCAACAGCACCAAGTCCCAAGTTTGGTTATTGTGAAGTGATTCAAGTTCCTCAACCATAGTAGTAGCCCATTTTTCTGATTCTACGCAAGTAACATCTTCAGTATAAGTAGAGTTTCATGAATACCCATACCTTCTGCTGTCGTGAGAGCATAAGCCACCAGATTAGAGTATCCATATTTTTGAGGAGGTCGAGTCTGCCTCCTTTCTCTGCCAGTAGCAATAGAATATGGCTGCTCCACCTCATCTACAGCTTCCTCATCTGAACTTGAATCAACAGTAACACTTTGCTTGCTTAAATTATCTCGAGAGGTTTTCCCTAAAAGCTCCACCTAAACCTCCCCCTTATTCATATTGCTCTCAGGCTTTCCTGCATTATCATCAACAACCTTTCTTTGATCAAGCATAAGCATTTCATTAAAAGTAACATCCCTACTAATAATGAACTTATGCGACTTGGATTCCTGACATCACAAACGATACCCTTTTACACCATCAACATATCCAACAAAGATGCATTTTCTTGCTCTAGGTTCTAACTTACCATCCTTAACATGATAATAAGCAAGGCATCCAAAAACCTTTAGATTAGAGTAATCGCAAGGCTTACCTGACCACTTCTCAAAGGGAGTCTTGCAATCTATTGCTGTTGAAAGAGAGCGATTAACCAGATAATAGGCTGTGTTAATAGCTTCAGCCCAAAAGTCTTTTTCCATGCCAGCATTAGAGAGCACGCATCTTGCTTTCTCCAAAAGGGTTCTGTTCATACGTTCTGCCACCCCATTCTGCTGAGGAGTGTGTCTAACTGTACGATGTCGAACGATACCAGCATCTGCACAGAATTCATTAAAATCGCCACTACAAAACTTAAGACCATTGTCAGTCCTAAGACGTTTGATATTCTTTCCAGTCTGATTCTCAACAAGGGTTTTCCACTTCTTGAAAGTTTCAAATACATCACTTTTCCTCTTCAGAAAATAAACTCAAACCTTCCTAGAATAATCATCAATGAACGTCACAAAGTAAAGAGCACCACCCTTAGATGCAACCTGTGCTGGTCCCCATAAATCAGAGTGGATGTAGTCAAGTGTGCCCTTTGTTGAATGTGTGCCAGTACTGAAGCTGACTCTGCACTGCTTGCCAAGAACACAATGCTCACAGAAATCTAGCGAGGTCGTCTGCTCTCCACAAAGTAAACCACGTTTACTCAAAACTGTCATGCCACGCTCACTCATGTGGCCCAAACGCATATGCCACAGTTTTGTTTTATCATTATCAGAAACAGAATTAAATGTGCCAATCGAAGGACCCATAACAGTGCTACCCTGTAGATGATACAAGTGGTTCACCTTACTTCCTTTCATCACAACCAGATTGCCTTTGGAGACTTTGAGAACTCCACCTCCACCTGAGTACATACACCCAATGGAATCCAAACTGCTCAACGAGATAAAATTTCTCTTCAAGTCCGGTATGTACCTTACTTCAGTCAAGGTTCTTACTATTTTGTCACGTCCCGTACCTGCCCAAAGTCTCGTCCGAATGGCCAAAATAACCTAACGCGATTTCCCAGGACAAATCGCGGCCAAAAGATGGGAAAATAAAATCCGCAACGGAAGCGCAAAAACTCCCCCTGATAAACAAGCAAGCATGCACGCAGGATAGCGAGACCCATTGGCACTTGTATACCTGAATACGACATAAACGAAGACTATATATATACGTTTATACACTTATCATTAACCTTTGAAATTCGCAAATTTGACAACGTATATATATACATATACACATGTGCTGGCCCTCAAAAAAAAAAATTAATGGGCACTCCCAATCAGAAGAAACCGACGACCCTAGACCCTACTCGGTCTCCCCCACACCGTCTTCACTGGATGGCAGCTCCCCTGGGTCCCGAGCAATACCATATCTCAAAAATGCGATCCTCATCCTACGGTCAACGATCTGAAAGGCAATCAGCCACAAAGTGAGTATAAACTCAGTGAGCAACAACTAACTATAATACAGAAAAGTGTCAGTGCTAAAAAGGACATGACTGAAGCAACTTAAATGAACAGAAATTAACATCGTGGATGCACGTATGCAATAATCTCATAAATAAATCAACCACTGCCGCTCTCGGCCCCGAATTATCTTAATGCACACATTCAGGAAACAAGTGCAAATCACTCAAGTTTTAAGGCATACGAACTGTTCCGAATCCCACGGAACTGTAACTGGTCCCCTCACTCGGGATGTCACTTGACTCAAAAGAGAGCCCCGGCCCTCGCGTCTCAACGCCTTGGCCCGTGCCTCGACCGCGAAATCACGCAGGTCGGCACGCTTATCCCTCCAGCTACCCCATGCCTAGCACGTACAGGCGCGTTCGACGGCGAATCACGCACATCGGAATCACCTTTGTCACTCCAGCCTCTAAACCGAACCACTCGTCAGCAGAGCACCCGCCAAAGTTCCTCATCTCAACGACTTGCCAAAAACTTAAACAATAACAGGCTGACATGATCTCCCCCTTTTTATTTCAAAATGAACAAGCACAATTTCGTTCTCAAATTTTTTTTTTAACCACGATCAAGCAAGTCGATGTTCACACAATTATGATAATACTAATGTCGGCATAAAGCTCCACAGTTCAAAGCTCAGTAATATGTAAGCTTTTAGCAGTCAATCACGCGGCAAATCAGAAATATTAGGACCCACGCAAAACTTCCCAACTCACTTCCCAATAACACGCCAAATGCAGACGTTCACATGAACGCTTCGACTAGTGCATCCCTTTATTACTCATAGCAGTTAGCTTTGCTTGACCGTGCACAAAGTATTACTAGATTCTTAGTGCACATCAAATAGTATTATCAAACAAACAATCACTCATTCCTATTACTTAGCCACATGAGCGCCGGTTTTATCTCAGCTAAACATCTTAAAAACTTGGGCATTTCGCGAAGCCGTCGTGACACAATTCGACGATTAATTCTCCCATTGATTCACCTACTCCGTCGGACAGCGTTTCGATACTCAAGAACAAACTGAGGCACTTAAGAATCAGCATTAAACTCAACCATAGGCAGCCACATTCCCTAATTAGACTCAGCAATTCAAGGATCGAAATTTATAGCATTGAATTTTCCCCTAAACGACTTCCGAATTTCCAAACCCCAACGCAGCCCTTCGAGCTCAGCTTAGAACGAACCATTCTTCTATATCAAGTTAGAAATTGCTCACCGATTTTCCAAGCTTAAGCGACGGCGGGGTACCGTGCACAATCCGAACGAAGTAACTACAAGTCCAGTTGCAACAGAAACATAGAAAACTAAAACAGAGGAAACCGGTGTTTAAAGGCAACCTGAGGACACCTAAACTCACACTTCAATTCAGCTATGGGCAGCAACCTCTAATAACCGAACTCAACAACTCAAGAATCAAAATTTTAGTTTTAAACCTACTAAGATAACCCACGGTCTCCAACTCTCATTCAGTCTAGAGATCCACTCTACCTCTCAACAATTTACTGCATTATACTCAGCCTCAAACACAATTTCGCTTCACCATACTTCAGTCCAGAAGAACCGAAAATTCCAGCACTAAGTCCCATTAAGCACCTCTCAAGTTCAAGCTCAATTGTGCAACCTATTGCCATTCCCACACAAGCAAGTTTCGATATTACAGTTAGGAGCTCGCTCACCAATTTTCAGGCTTGGACGACGAGGAAGAGGGTCCATAATTGCAGCGAATTGACGATCCTCGGCGGTCCACAAGCGAGCTAGGTTGACGAGGGAAGGTAGGTGGTGGTCTAGGACGGCCGACGGCGGCTGGGCTGGTCGGAGTCGGCGGCGGCAACTCTCAGTCCCAACTAAACCGAGATGCAGGAAGACAAGGATCGGGCAGATTTCTTGGGCGACTTGGGCATGAGCAGCTTGAAGGTCGTGCGGGGGTTATCGGGGCTGGCTAACGGCAACTTGGGGTGGCTTGGCGTTGGCTGGAGAGGGGCGGAACAGCCTCCGCGCCACTGGTCTCAAATTCGGACGAAAATAGGGCAGAGGAGGAGACGCGGCAGATCTGGAAGCTCACGGTGGTTCCGGCGAGGTGGCGGTGGTCTGGGTCGGTAGCGCTTGAACTCTGGTGGCCGGTGGTGGTCTGGTTGGGCGGCAGGTGGTGGCGATGAAGAGCGACGGGCTCTCCGGCGCGCGTACAGGGGAAGAGAACGGGAGAGAGAGGGAGAGAGAGAAAGGAAAGAGGGCACGCACGATAGAAATTAGGGCAGGAAGGGGGTAATTATCTAGGTTTTATTATTATTATTATTATTATTATTATTATTATTATTTATCTTTTTCAAAAACATGAAATTACTGTCCATGCGATCGAAATCGCTCAACGAGCGTAGATCGATACTTGGATCGCTAAAATTTCACACGAATAATTTTCTAAGAGCAAAAAGCAAGTCAGGGGCAAAATTATAATTTCCTTAAATTCACCTCCTTTCGCTGCGCTTCGACTAACATTTCAAAACTTCAAACGCTACATTTCCGAATCCGCTTTGTCGCTACGAAATCTCCGAAAACTCGATTATCCAAATTCGGAATCCATTTCGTGGTCTCTTTCATTAATTGAAATTTCAGTAAATGCTCGGGTCAACGGGTGGCTATTAGGAGATACGCGTATCGACCCGTTGGATCCACGTACTTTGAATCCTAAATTAGCCTTTCCCTTCTGGTCAACCATCCCGAGGTGATCAATCTCGACTGAGATTTAGCCAAAACGCAATTAATGAAATACATCCATTCTTTATTGAAATTTCCGAAAAAGGGTCGAAAATTCGGGACGTCACATATTTTGTCATGATATTTAATCCGAACAGTACCAATACCCATAACTCTGCATACTGTATCATTACCCATCGAGACTGATCCACCATTTATTTTCTCATACGTGGTGAACCATTCCGTATTTGGGCACATATGATATGATGCTCCAGAATCCAATATCCAAACATCATCGGACAAACTAACAGCAGAGCATACAGTAAGAACACTATCTGACGCCTTAGACTCATCTTCGCTAGCAACATTCACCACATCTTGTCTTTGAGCATGTTGTTTACCTTTTCTCTTGAGCACAGGATAATCTGACTTGTAATGTCCTCTTTTGTGACAATAATAGCACTCCACTTTCGTCTTATCGCCAGGTAGCCTAGATTTTGAGTGACCAATAGATTTCCCTCGAGGAGCTTTATCCCTATTCTTGTTCCTGCCTCTCACATATAAACTATCTGCTTTATTTTCACTAGTATTCCCATTCAGTTTCGTTCTCAATTCAGCAAAATTCAAAAATGCTTTAATATCCTCCAAAGCTATGGATTCACGTCTATAAAGCATCGAGTTCACAAAATTCTCATATGAAGCAGGCAGTAAATATAACACAATCAAAGCTTGATCTTCATCATCAAGTTTAATATCTAAATTTTTCATATCCAGAACAATTTTATTAAACTCATCCAAGTGTTCCTGAACAGGCGTACCTTCGCGCATCTTTAGGGTATAAAGACACTGCTTCAAATAAAGTCTCGATGTCAAAGATTTCTTCATGTAGAGACTTTCTAGTTTGCTCCAAAGACCTGTAGCTGTTTCCTCATTGGTGACTTCTAGCAGAACCTTGTCATCCAGAGACAACTGAATCGCACTATGCGCCTTCTCGTCCATCTCTTCTATTTCTGCCGAGGTCATGTCGTCTGGATAATTTCCGTCCAGCGCCCTAACCGTACCCTCTCGCCTCAATAAAGCTTTCATCTTTTCTCCATAATCCAAAATTATTCTGTCCATCAAAAGATGAAATCTGAAACTTCAGAGATGCCATCTAAAAGAGCCTTTTGATTTGGTATCGGGTCTTCGGAGGGATCGGAGGTTGTCGGGAGTCGTCGGGGGTTGTCGGGAGCTATTCTGGTCTGGTCGCCGGGAGGTGGCCGAGAGAAGTGGCTGAGCGCACGGACCATGGCCGAGCTAAGTGGCCGAGTTCCACGGACCGTGGCCGAGCGAAGTGGCCGAGTGCACGGGTCGTGGCCGGCGGACTTGGCCGAGAAGACGGACCGTGGCCGAGCGAGTTGGCCTAAATCACTGGTCGTGGCCAGCGGACTTGGCCGGGAGCACGGGTCGTGGCCGACGGACTTGGCCGGGCGCACGGGCCGTGGCGGAGCGAGTTGGCCGAGAGCACGGGTCGTGGTCGACGGACTTGGCCGGGTGTACGGGCCTTGACCGAGCGAGTTGGCCGACCACACGGGTCGCGGCCGGCGGCTGACGGTGGGTTGACGACTGAGGGTTAAGGTTTCAGAGAACCTGGCTCTAATACCAATTTGTTGCGGAATTCAAACGAAGAACAAAAGTGAAACACAAAGATTTACGTTGTTCGATCAAAATTGATCTACGTCGACGAGCAAGGCACAACGAAAATTCCACTATATTCAAAAGGAGAGTGCAAATACAATGAAACCCTAATCACAATATATATATTGTGTCTCAAAACATTAAAAGAAAAACCTAATTCCTCTGGATTGGGCCTACGGCCCACTCAAATAATATGTGATAAATTCAAGACATATTTAACATGATACCATGTAAAATAATGAGCTTGCTTGATTTATTGATGAAACCTCAGAGTATATATACATAATAAATCCAAAAGACCATTCTATCCTTACTCTAATAGGCAATACAATAATTCAACCGAGTGTGAATTGACTTTCCCGATATCACGAGCTAAAGACTCGTCGTTAGTGCAAATAAATTAGACACTTGTTAAATAACTAGCACCAAGTTTTTTCCTTCTTGTTCAAGTCTTTCCTGCATACACCATGCTGGTTCTTCATTCGAAGACAAAATTCACCATTTCGATAAGCCAAATAAGTTACTAGATACCCTTTTTTTCCCCCCTTTTTTCTTTTTTTTTTTAACTAAGACCGGCCAATAGCTCCCACGGTCTGCTCTACTCACTATTCATTCCTAATGTTCAGATCATTAATTTATCTTTCATCGAAACACAAGCTAAGTCTACACTATCTCCAGGCACATGGCGATCAACAATTGCTTAAAGGACCAACGGAGACTAATATTCCCCCAATACCCGTCCGCACTAACTTTTATACAAACCATTGCAGTAGGGTGCTCTTGAATTACACGTGCTAGCTACTTCGCTAAAAAGAGGAGACTCGAAAGACTTGAGATTGAGTCAGGGTCTGATGGAGCTTGTGGGACATCGGTCGCCAAGAAGGATGATGGAGTCAGTGCTTTAAGAGAACAAAAGGTTCGCTTTCTAGTTCAATTATGAAAATCCACCCAAGAGATTCTCCAACCCTTGGTTTTGAGGCATCAAATCAGGCTCTAGAAGTCACACGCACAAAATTCAGCGCATCGCATTAGAGCTGCAGTATCCTCAAAAGTCTGTTTGAACTATAGTTATACCGCTGGCTAAAATAAAAAGAACCCGCGTCACACTTCTCCTCCACACCATTATACACTATTTCCCACCTTAGTATTTTTGCATTTCGACAACTCAATCACTACACCCATTATCTCTACCCGACATGCATAAAGTTAGTTTCAATGTGCGACTATACTCCATACGAAGGTCGAGACCTACCAACAAGCAAATCTGCCTCTCGGCCCACCATTATCGTCTGACGTTACAAAATCTAGTGAGTGGGTTAGAGAAGCAACTCACTTGGTCTTTGCTGCAATTTGGCTCCTGGGCTTGCCGAGGTCGTCTTCTTTCGTCAATGCAAAATAGCCAAAGTCTGGTTTGGAGGGGAGTATTGTGCTAAAAGTTGGCAGAGTGCTCCGGTAGGAGGCCTCCCCCCTTTTTGAGCAACACCACCAAGGAAAGGGAACAAAGGATAAGAGTTTCTCTGTTCTCCAACTGGAATGCACGATTGGGGCCCTCTTAAGTGACGAAATGGGCCCACATTTTGTCTAGTTAACTTGAGTGGCAAGTGGGCCCCCTCCAAGTTGGATGTCTTAGGCTCACAAATCCAATTAGTTGACGAGGAAATGGGCCCAGCTGATTTGACGTTTTGAGGCCTGGTTACGAATAAAGTGGCCTAGCTCATTCTAGGCCCACCCTTTTTCGTCAGATAGACTTCATAGGCCCTCCACATAGAAAAAAAAAATGGATTTGGGCCCGTCGAGGGTTGCAACGGTCAATTTTAACTGAGGATGAATTTTATGATATGGGCCGAACCTCATTATCGTCATCACTGTTCATCATTTGGCCCATCCCTAATTTAATGACTTTGTTCCAATCGAATCCCAATCCATCCGGCTCAAATTAGGTTTCTAATCCATTTCAACTTTTTCTAAATTGTTTAGAACTATTAAAATGGGGCATTATAGATTTTTTTCACATAATCATTAAGTTTTGATACTTAAAGCTGATGTTGGGAGGGTTTCGATTTAGAAGGTAAGACAAATGCAACACATAATAGAGTAGATATTCAGCTCCTGAGAAGTCCACCTTACGATACATATGAATATAATGTACATCGCCACTTGGAAGAACCCAGAAGCCTAGACATTATCTTACCCTCGGGTTCTATATAGGCCACTTGGAAGAACCCAGAAGCCTAGACCAATTTCAACCTTTTACTTCTTCTCCAGATAAAATGAGTAATCCCTAGACAAAGCATAACTTAAAACATTGAATATTGACTCAAGATCACATAGAAACAGAGTAAAATGCACATGACGCCAACGACCGCATAGAAAGATTAAAAGACCTTATATCGGTTTCCGAACCACCTCTTAACATTATGTACACCACTTTCTTAGAGGACTACAAAAGATGTGGAACTTAATTCATTTGAAACTTAGGGCTTCTTACCAAACCTAAACTTATATGCAATAATATGAGGTTATAATTACAAAATTGTTACTTAATACATCAAGAGTCTATTTGGCAACGATTCTGATTCACTGATTCTATTTCTCGAAATAAAAAAGGTTCAAAAAAATATTTGATAACGTAAATGATTCTGATTCTGATTCTATTCCTGGGAGCAGTTTTGGAGCAAAAACAAGAATAAAAAAAATTTGATTCTAAAAAAAGAAACACTTTTGAGAATCACAAAAAAGAATAAAGACTTATTTCTTTTAAAAAGATTAAGCCCATGTAGGTTTTCACGTGAACTTGAGAATTTTATGAAAGTTTAAAATTAGATTTTAAATTTACTAACATCTTTAAATACATTTTTTTAAAAATTTAATTTAAAAATAATATTTAAAATTTAACCAAAAAGAAGTTTTAAAAATTTTAAAAGGGGAAATTAAAAATATAACAGAATGAAAAAAATAAAAATAAATAAATAAATAAATAAATAAAAATGGGAAAATTACAAAATTAAAAAATTAAAAACATTTTAAAACATTTTAAAACGATTTAAAAAGATTTAAAAAATTCTCGCTACCTGATTGTTTACGGGGACAAAAATTTAGACTTACTATTCATATACAAAGTCATAGGAAAGAAAATAATATTGGTTTCTTCGTCAAGACTTCATTCTCCGACAAGACAACGACCGTTTCCTAGCCATACATGTACACCAGCCTCAGATCTCAGTATCGTCCGTGCTGGTGAAAAAGTTACACTGGCTGACGACGGATTGGAAGACCATCAGCTTTGATTCTTCTTATACTCCTTTGTTGATGAATACTGATTGTATGTAATTGCACGGTTGGTGACACCATGACTAGTAATATGACTCCCAAATACCCGACAGAACATCCTTATTATTGTTGATTAATAATATGCATAATTTATGCAAAAAGGACAAGGTATATGAGATGCATATCCTATACAGATTTGAATTCTAAATTATTATATTTTTTTCTACTAAATTGCAGGCTGTGCAAGTATCTGTAATGCACGGTTGGTAATAGTACTCTGGCAAACAGCTCTTTTTGCCTTTTTCCCCTACATCATCGAATGTCTTCCCTTTTCATGCTTTCTTAAGGGCAGGGCATTGACTATATGAACATGTTTCCTTTTCACTCTTTCTTAAGGATAAATCTTTGTCTACTAGATTCGTGCGGAAAATTTCACCCTTACCAACCCCTAACATGATTAAAGTCCATCGCGTGTGGCTGCGCCAAAGTTTTGTAGTAGGAGAAATGCTATGAATGTATATCAAAAAAGCTTAATTAGATTACGCTTTTAGAATGAGATGATATCGTATGAAGTTTCGCATATAAAAAGACCCTGCAACCATGCAGAATTGCAGAGAGAGAGAGAGAGAGGTACGTACGAGGCTGAGAATATGAACGACGAGGGTGTACAACCCATGGCAAATGATACTATTATGAGCAAGAAGGTGGAGAAGAAGATATTGATATTCGGTGCGAGTGGATACCTTGGCAAGTTCATGGTCAAGGCCTCCCTTTCCATGGGCCACCCTACTCTTGCTTATGTCCGCTCCACTGCCGATCCTTCCAAGCAACAGTTGCTCCATGAATTCGAATTGATGAACGTTACCGTTGTTCGAGTAACTATCACTAAAATAATTTTCACATTCGTCCGTTCGTTCCATTTGTGTGTGTGAGAGAGAGAGAGAGAACCTTAAAGTGTGTACATGTATAGCTACTTTGTTTTCTGTGGTGTAGGGTGAATTGGAAGAGCATGAGAAGCTTGTGTCGGTGCTGCGGCAGGTTGATGTCGTCATCTCGACTCTCCCTGTCCCTCAATATCTCCAACAACTCAAGATCATCGATGCCATCAAAGAAGCCCCCAACATCCAGGTGAAATTAATTTAGCTAGTCACATCCTAATTGATGTTGAATGATATATATGTTGCATGCTAAGTGTGCATGCTCAGTCATCGAACATACGTGTAAGCTTGTGTGTATAAATGTGAAGAGGTTTGTTCCGTCGGAGTACGGAAACGAAGTGGACAGGGTGAAAGGGGCACTGCCACCTTTCGAAGCATTGCTGGAGAACAAGAGGAAGATCAGGAGAGAGACCGAGGCTGCTGGGATTCCCTTCACCTACGTCTCTGCCAACTCTTTCGCTTCTTACTTTGTGGATTACTTGCTCCATCCCCATGAGCAGCGCGACCATGTGGTCGTTCATGGAACTGGAGAGGCCCAAGGTACGGATCTGTGTAGGTATCTACTATATATAAAGGAGATGTATGCATAGTAGAGAGAGAGAGACTTCGTGTTGATCTTCTTTACAATCTATATATCCCAATCCTAGTATAATTTACATCGGTTACATGTATGTATAGCCGTCCTAAATTACGAGGAAGATGTGGCGTTCTACACAGTAAAGGCGGCAACAGATCCAAGAGTGGCAAACCGCGTGATCATATACCGACCTCCAGGGAACATCGTATCCCAGCTAGACTTGATTTCCATGTGGGAGAAAAAAACTGGACGGACTCTTAAAAAGAGGCACATCCCGGAGGAGGATATGATCAAGCTCGCTCAAAGTAAGATTTGAGTTTTTCCCTTGCTGAGTGTGGGAAAGAGAGTTATGCATGTCTCAAATGTAATACGAGGTCAAGAGAATAAAGAGCCGCATGTGCGTCTTCATTAATTATATGCGCTTCACAAGGTTGTCCTTCCCTTGAAATAACAAAACTTGAACACTGTCCGACGGTTTTCATGTAAGCAATCGTATTTGGATGTAATTGATAATGATTGATGACATCTCTCCTAGATCAAGTATAAGAAAAGTCTGTATGAATTCTGATGGAGCTGCGTGTTATATGTTGCGTGATGCACAGGGGATCATCACAATTAGCAAATAATGATCTCTTGATCAAATGTGATTTTTATTCGGTCATCATTAGGTCTGCCGCATCCGGACAACATACCGGTGGCGATACTGCACAACATATTCATAAAAGGAGAGCAGACGAGCTTTGAGCTGACGGAGGATGATTTGGAGGGCTCTACTTTGTATCCTGAACATCCCTACACTCGGGTTGACTCTTTCCTCGACCTCTGCTTGGTCAATCCTCCCAAACCCAAGTTGGCCTCTTTTGCCTGATTCTCTTCGCATACGTGTGATCTGCAGCTATTATTGTCTTACGGTTTAGCCCATGGCAAGTATGTGTTTGCCCGCCCCCTACCATCACCCGTACGTACTTGGTGATGATAGATGCCAAGAATGGGGATTTCTGTACCGTCTTCAATAAGACTAATGTTGCAAGTCCAAGTCCTTTGTGAGTGTCTTGATCCGGGCTTATCCATCGCATCGTCCATGACCACGCTGGTCACGCTCGCATCAGCATAGTGTAAGGGTATTTTGGAAATTCTTCACATTTCTGATCACTTTTAGCCCGTTGCCATCTTATGCATTTACAATGTCTACTATTGTCATAGAATTAATTCATCCAACGGGCGGGTCGTTCTTCAGCTTTTATTAAATATATATATAGAGATATTTTATGGCGATTTTGAATAGGAAATATCACAGGCAAGTAAGTAATCAAAAAAATTTACTTCAAACAGAACTGTACAAAAACAAATTATGTCGAAATTTAATCGACAACAAAACTTGAAAAATATAGCCACTTCAACTGAACTAAGCATAAACAAGCTATGCTGAAATTTAATCAACAACAAAACTTAAAACGCCGTAATTTAACCAACAACGTAACATCCATAATAAAGATACACATCAAAATTTAATTAAAGTTGTAGATATGAAAACTACAGCTAAGAAACACATCGAAATTTAATCGACATCATGAGTTTCAAAACTAAAAAAGTACAGTGCAAAAAAGTAATGATAATAAATTTGTTTGTTTAACCCAAAAGATCATACCCCCCCACGGTAAACCCGGGAATAGGAGGGGCACTCCATGAAGTATGGTTAGATGGCGAGAGCTTGACTGGAAGTGGGGCGGCTGCGGTGATGTTGATTACGGTGCAAACTAGTCAGTTACCTGAGCGGTGCTCTGCTTTCGGCTATGACATGATCTAGCTTTGAGCTTCAACGGCATATAAGATTATGAATTGCAGGGTCAAAAGGATAAGTTTCATTGCCTTGTCTTACAATGTACCTGTGCTAAAGAAGTATTTGTTTACAGTATAAAAGGCGAAACGGTAGATAAGCGAAAAAATGGAAAAATTTGCAATGGGAGAATAAGGGAAGGACAAAAGTGTCATTTAACCAAAAGGACGTTCGAAAACACAGGGGGGCAATGGTGGTTTTATCGATCGGGGAAATTGGCAGAGAGATAAGTGATAAACAGATAAGGCTCTCGATCTTCTTCATCTTCATTGTCATCGTCTAGCGGAAGAGGTATGGCAATGTCGAGCGGTGGTGGTGGCCTTCTTGGCTCTGCGGCTGCCCTCTTGTGTAGTCCTGTAGCTGGGACTTCGATGCGGGGTCATACAAATGTCGCCATGTGGAGTTGTCCTCTTCCTCCTCCTTTTCGCCATTGCGGCCTCCGAAAGCACTCCTCTTCTCTATCATCTCCTCCACCTTCTCCTCCTTTTGTGACGGCCGTGGCCGCTACCGACTCCTCCAATCAGATCAGCCCGACCCAGGTATCTTCCCTTTCCCCATTCTTGTTTTCATGGGTCGGAATCAAAATCGTGACTTGTTCATCATCTCTTACTCTGCACTAGCAGCCGTCCGAATCTAAGAGCAACAAGTACCACTTCGTGGTTGCGAATGCGAAATTCATGCTGGATGAGGAGGAGCACTTCCAGGAGCTTCTCTTCGAGCGCCTCCGCAACTACGGCGAGCGCAACAAGGAGCAGGACTTCTGGCTTGTCATCGAGCCAAAGTTCCTCGACAATTTCCCCAACATCACCAAGCGATTGCGCCGGCCCGCTGTTGCTCTTGTCTCCACCAACGCTACCTGGATCACGTGAGTGCATTTTCAACTTTCAATTGCGAAACTCCTACCTTTCTGGGATTTTGCCTTGTGATGTAAGGTTACTGGAATCTGAATATTATAAGAACTCGGAATCAACGAAGCCCCAATTTCATCAATTTCATTGCAGCCAAACACGGCGAAATGAAATGAGGGAGCAACCGAATTGAATCCCTTTCCTACTATAATGGAAAAGCTGCCACAGTAATAAGCCCGCGCTGGCCCCCATTGGGAACTTGGCTAGAGTTACGAGAAATTTGATTGCTTTTTGTCCTGTCGATTATCATATGTCGAGTCCGTGAGCTCTTCTCATGCAGACGCTGTGGCATGTCGAGGTAGCTTGTACCGATTTGCTTGTCGGTGATTCATTGTTGATTTGTTGCAGAGTTGGGAGTCATTGCCTAGTGGCTACCTCCATTTTCAAATCATTTTCTTTTTCTGCAAGGAAGATGTCTTGATGAATACATGATGAGTCCTTGAATCTCTTTTGATAAATTTCATTTGGAGTGAGCATCCTATCTATTCTAATTATCAGTGATTTGTTGTCGAAGCAGTATATATATGGCTATTGCTTGCCCGCAATTTACAAATCAATATGATGGGTTTAAGGCTTGTTGATTATGAATTGAGCCCTTGAACTCTCTTCAAATGGACATCATCTAGAGTTAGCATCCCCAACTGACAAGCACATTTATAGGACAATTTCAGTAAGATGATCGTTTGGATGATGGCAGTTAACATGGTCCACCCAATAAATGTTGTTTTGATAACAATATCTATTACTATGTATCTTGATATGCATTTTGTAATTTTAGCATGTCATATTCAGATTGTTTGCTGCACTGTGCTGAGGACTCTCGAGGATTAATGTGCTTGTACATGCTTCTCTTTTTCAGATGTGTATCAGATGTCTATTGGCGCTGCTATTTTCTTTTGAGCTGAAAAATGTCTCAAATGGCATTCCTTAATGTAACCTAGGAAGGTGGCAAATTTGATTCTTAGGGTCCTGATCATACATAAATTGCAGATGACTGCATATAATGGTCTTAAGCATGAACGTTATAGAATAATCATCCCTATATCATTTGCTCGCTGTCTTTGTGTTGATTATATCCTTTGGGTTGAATTCCGATAGCACTGCTTATTTATTGTTTCCCTTAGCTCTAACCCCCGTAATATATCATTTTGTTTCTCCATGGTCTTGCACATTTGATTTACATGCCAGTACTAGTTCCTGTTTGCTTATTGGTAAGACTTTCATCTAGGATAACCTTAAATGATGAGGCCTGTCTTTTGTAATTACTTGACAGGTTCATGAAGTTGAGGCTGGATAGGGTTTTGGCTGATAGCTATGAGGCAGATAGCCTAGAAGAAGCATTGGCTTCTAATCCCACCCATGTAGAGTTTGAGAAGCCGGCGAATTGGGTCGCACCTTATCCAAAGTATGAATACGGATGGTGGGAGGCCTTCTTGCCTGCGGGATGTTGAGAATCAAAAGTGTAGTGCTACTTTCTTGGCGTTGCCCTTTTGGCTGTATTTTCCCTTTACCTTAAAGCGGAGCTTATCCTGGTCTACAATATTGTTAACTAACCATTGGCGAGGTATCGACATGTCCGCATGATTTTTGCTCGCCGACCCTCACTGGCCATCCCCCAGCCTCGCCGCCACTTCCCTTGCATTTTCTTTTTTCAATTTTTTTTAGTTTTTCAACTTGTTTTTCAAATTTTTAGCTCTTAAAACTTTTTTTTTATTGCTGACTGTGATCCTTCAATGAGCCACCTAGGATTAGGTTATTAATAAATAAAAATGCCACGTAAGATTTCTGACCAAACTCACTGGAATTAATATTCAAATAATCATTTTTCAAAAAAATTGATATTTAAGTGAACCAAAAAACTTTTTGGTAAGCGCCGTGCATATATACTTTTAATGTCGTTCTGGTTAGCGTGAAAGCTTCCATTTAGCATGAGGCCCGAGTTGGGTTTATCCGGATTCAGGCTTTTAAGCTTCTACGGAGGTAAGCAGAAGGGCGAATAGACGTCAACCTGGCAAAGCAAATACCTAGTAGCGAACTTAGTCTTTCCTTGTTCCTCTTTCCAAATTTTGCCAGGATGGTTCTCCTTTTCCTTTATGAATCTGCGCGATAGAATGGCTAGGGTTCCAAATCCTCCCACACATACATTTGAGAAGCAATAAGTGCATGACAAGTTCTAAAACTTGTTGCAAAATTGTAATTGAGTCATAATACTTTCAGAAAATACAATCAAGTCCTAAAACTTAACAATTACTTTCTTGAGGTGCTCGGTGTTGTGAGGTGCCCATCAAGTGCCACGTTTGGAAAAAAAATTACAAATTTGGAAGGATATAAAAATTAAAAAGAGGATAAAAGAAAAAGGATTAAGAATTAATAAAATAAATAAAAAGAAAACTTTGGTAATAATAATAATAAACCCAAGAAAAGCTAAGAGACATAGTGTGAATAGACTTGTTAAAATTGGTTATAAACATGTTTTTTAATTAGTATATAATAGGCTGAATCATTATATGCTATATATATATATATATATGAAGCAAATGACTCATAAATGAGTTTAAAATGGTAAAACCAAAAAATATATATTATTAAATGAGTTCATAGTATACACAGGCCTAATCACATTTGTGACTCTTTTCACCTTCTATGAGAAAATAACAGACTCTTTGAAGTGCTCGAAGCTTGGAGAAGTTTTGGTGAGCCTGCAAAACGGGCTTAACTTCACCCTCATTAAAGGTATTGTTGACACCTGATCTTTAATCATTTTTTCTATTGCTAAAGTAATAAAAAATCCATAAAAATTCATAAAATTGAAAAATCAACTTTGGGGACCTTAGCCAAGCCTAGGGAACCAATTTTGACCAAAAAAACGATTTTTCATATTTTCAGTATTTTTACGTATTTTTTATTTATTTATTTTCAAAAATTAATAGAAAATCCATAAAAATTCATAAAATTGAAAAATCAACTTTGGGAACCTTAGCCAAGCCTAGGAACGAATTTTGACCAAAAAATAATTTTTCATATTATATATATTTTAATTTAAAAAAAATACAAAAATATTTGAAAATTTTGAAAAAATAACATTTGAGGCCAAAAAAATACACAAAGATAGTTAATATTTTTATTTTAAATCTATTTTCATATTGGCCATCGCAAATTCAGAAAAATCCAATTCGAGTCACGTGTTCCTTCACGAGTATAATCTCGAATCGGGCCTGAAAAAATTTAATTTGAGTCAACTTATTTTTAACTTTCACTTTTTATGAGTTGTGACATTGTCTTCTAATATTTTAAATTTTCATCTTGGCCCAATTATACCCAGAATGACTTAATTTTGCAAAAGGGCTTTAATTAAATTATGCATTATTTTCAGCGACAAGAAATGAGCTTAAATTTGACATGTGGTAAATTTTAGTGTGTCAAAAATTGTGAGGAGATTTGGACTTAAAGAAATATATTTTTTCAGGGACTGAATTGTAAATACTTAAAATTCAAGGACTAAAGTGCAAATACCTAACTCTTGAAGGATTATTTTACAAATAATAAAAAGAAAAGTTAGTGGATAAATTAGAATAGAGAAGGGAAGATGAAGAAGAGGAGATGAAGAAGAGAAGTTGGAGAAGAATGGATGGAGAAAATAAGATAAGAATAGAGAAGGGAAGATGGAGATGAAGAAGAGTTAGTAGAGAAATTAGAATGGAAGATAAGAATAGAGAAGGGAAGATGGAGATTAAGAAGAGTTAGTGGAGAAATTAGAATGGGAGATAAATATGGAGAAGGGAAGATGAAGATGAAGAAGAGTTAGTGGAGAGATTAGAATGTGAGATAGAGATGGAGAATGGAAGATGAAAATGAAGAAGAGTTAGTGGAGAAATTAGAATGGGAGATAGAGTTAGTGGAAAAATTAGAATGGGAGATAGATGAGTAGGTTATAAAAGGAGAAAGAAGTGAGCTTGAAAAAGGATTCTTGAGAGAGAAAATTTGAAGTGTTTGGGAGAATTTTTTGGAGAGAAAATTTTGGATGTTTGAGAGAGTTTTGGGAGATTGAAGAAAATTTTGAGAGAAAGAAAATACCAAAAGAGAGAGAATTTTGAAGATGATGGGAGTTTAAAGCTAGGGGTTATCATCACAAATTCCTTCATCGATCAATATAAATCAAGAGTTCATCCTCGTCAACGAGCAAACAAATTCAAGCTAAGTGTTTTTATTTATTCATTTATTTATGGTTTTACTCGCAAATTAGCACAAATTGTATACACTTTCTCCATCTCCTTTTTCTTCCATATTTTATGTCAGGAGAAGGATATCTCTACGTCAACAGCAAAAATCTCGTCGAGATGCAAAAATCGGCCCAGACAAGCTCCTAAGCTGTCCACCGATTTCTCAACTGATCTGTGACTAAAAGTCCCTCTTAATTCAAAAGAAACTCTCTATATTGGGAACATAGAGAGCGAAAATCAATTATAGAAATCCCTCCCAAAAAAAATGGGAGATAAGTACTCTTTCTACTCTTCTAGTTTTAGGTGCAGATTAGCACATATTTTGTATACTAACACTTCACTCTATTTTATGTCAGGAAGCCGCAGCTCTATATCAATGGTCAATCCTATGGAAGCACAAAATCGGCTTGGAGGAGTCCTCAAGCGCGCACAAATTTCAAATTGTTGAATCAATTCGTTGTATTTCATTTTAAAAAATTCATACCCCAAAATGGAGAGGACAAAGTCCATCCGCAATTTAAATACCTGCACCATAAATCCCAAAGGGAAGAGCCAAGCCAATGCTTAGCCTCCCATTGGAGGTTTTTACTTATAGTAGTTAAATACCTGCAACTTAAATACCTGCACCTTAAATCCCAAAGGGAAGAGCCAAGCCAATGCTTAGCCTCCCATTGGAGGTTTTTACTTACAGTAGTTAAATACCTGCACCTTAAATCCCAAAGGGAAGAGCCAAGCCAATGCTTAGCCTCCCATTGGAGGTTTTTACTTACAGTAGTTAAATACCTGCAACTTAAATACCTGTACCTTAAATCCCAAAGGGAAGAGCCAAGCCAATGCTTAGCCTCCCATTGGAGGTTTTTACTTACAGTAGTTAAATACCTGCAACTTAAATACCTGTACCTTAAATCCCAAAGGGAAGAGCCAAGCCAATGCTTAGCCTCCCATTGGAGGTTTTTACTTACAGTAGTTTAAATACTTGCAACTTAAATACATGTACCTTAAATCCCAAAGGGAAGAGCCAAGCCAATGCTAGGCCTCCCATTGGAGGTGTTTATTCACTGTCATGTACTTCCTATAATTTAATTTTTGAATCATCAGACCCAAAAGATGAGTAGGTCGTAATACTGCACAGAAGTCGTTAACACACTCCCTCTTTCGGCTTCAGGGAATCTTTAACACTTAAAAAATATAACAAATAAAAATATATACCATCCATGCATCCTATTTAAAAAGTGAAAACACAAAAGAGAATACCCTACTAGAGCTTTAGGAATAAACCAAGCCTGAGTTGCCGGATTAGGATATCCATGAAATTAAGGTACCGAAAGGGCATTAGTTTTAATTAACTAGTGTAACCAAGTCCCCGAGCTCATAATCTCTGGTTCGCAGGAATAAATTAGTTCTCCCGCTAATTTATTTAGGTTTCTAATCGACCTACCAAGAACGATTAGTGGTGACTCCAAATTTCAAAATCATTTAAACAAAAACCAAAGTTGCGATTCGGTAGGGCTTGGGAGGGTCCGCATTAGGTTAGTCAACTCTAATTAACCTAATAATCCGTTAACCCCTTTTAAAATTTAAAAAAAAAATTTAGAGGGTCGCGACAGACTGGCGACTCCACTGGGGACGGGATTTTTAAATTTTCGAAAAAAGATACCAATTGGAATACTTGAATTTTTTTCGAAATTTTAAAAGTCTTAGTGGACTTAAGCCAATGAAAATTTCATGGATATCTCGCTTCTGGCGATTTTGCTTGGGACTCATTCTATAGGTGTTATATGTTTTTGCAGGATGGGAGTTATAAGGGGCGGAGTGTTTGGCTAACCCATTTGTTTTGCAGGCTTGGTGTTGGGATTATGTTTAATTTCACACATTTTTAGAAGCGCTGTTTTGATACCAATTGTCGTGCATGTCTTGCATATTCTGAGGATCACAACACCTGCACACACAAGCGTCTAAACCCAAGTCGCGAAATTTTTCCTAGGTAACCATAGATAGGGATCGAATATGCAAAGCTCCTGCGTCGATTGCGCTTGGGTTGACCATATTTTATCCCGCTCATTATCTGAATTGACAATTCTTCCCATTGTGATTTGATTGCGCGGAGGGTAAGGTTGTCAATTCAGATAGTGGGGGCCTTTTAGGTCCATACCCTGTCTCTCCTTCTTTTATTTTCTAGAGTTCACTCCTCACTTGAGTCATGCGCATGACTATGTGATTTGCATTTCTCCAAGGTAAAAGTAAGTTCTCTAATTTTATCTTGTATTTATTTTCGGTCGGTTCATGCTAGGTGTTAGTCAGTTTTTGAGCTTGATATTACGACCATTCTTTTAAAAGAAAATAAAAATTAAATTTGTCCCTCATTTCTTTTAAAAAAATTTTGAAAAAATGATGTGAAAAATCCCTTCATGGGAATTTTATTAACGAATAAGGGATTTTTGTCATGTTTTTATTGCTTCAATAAAAATGAAATTTTCCTGACAAATTTACCTCTGAAAATTTATTTTGATAAAACGGAAATTCCTTCAAAAATTTTAGTAAACGTCAATAGACTTTGTCACATTCCTTTAAAAAAATAAAAAAAAGAATAATAAATCTGAAAAAAATTCTATATCAGAAATTAACCTATTTCTTCCTAAGGAATTTTTTTTTCTTTCTTCTGATTTCTCTATAAAATAGAAAAAATCAAATTGGACTAATATAGGAGTCATGGACCGACATTTCTTGTGTCGCATACTAATTATATCCTTTTCTTTTGCAGGGAGATCCTAGATACCCCAGACGGGTGTAAAAATTAAGTTCAATAATATATCAAGAATCATCTTCAGAAATACCAAAAGACGAAAAACACCGAGGCTTCAACCGTTAATTCTGGGGGGCAAACGAACATTGTCCATCTTTGACAGACAAAGTTGTGTCAATCCGTAAACTTGTATGGGCAGTGTATTCTGATATGACGGTGGATTTATACTGATTAAACATGGGGGCATATTTAATGTATTGCAGAGGATCCCGCGTCTTTTGAAAAACAATATGGATTATATAATCAGAACCCATGAAACAAATACCTTTACCTGATCAAATCAACCAGAGACCGGTCTTAAAATTTCCTCTTATCCGAAACATGCGGAGGGCTTTAGAGGACCGAGGTTCTATTAATGAACGTGGCCCACAGGAATTTCTCCCGACGCTACAGGCGACCGACACGAGCAAGTGGACGCCGAAAGAAACAAAATATGGATAAAAGTGGGCACACAACAGGTGGCCGGATTTACTACCAGCGCACTGATCGAGTTGTCATAGCGTTATTGTTCGTGATCTCAAGATGGATAGTGGGGGCCACCGCCGAACCCATCATCAATGTTCTCGATATCATCGTCTGGAGCAATTAAACAAGAACATCAAGAAGAACATTAAGCCTCGACATCTTCGGTACCTCAAATCGTTCTGTTATGCTATGCGGAAGAAACGATAGCAGGAAAATTAAAAAAAAAAATCAAAACAAAACACGTGAAGCTTTTCTTTCATTCCATTCATCAAAGAGTATTACAACAACTCACTGGGGAGGAAAGGTAAAGCCAAACTGGGTCCTGATGACCATTACGAAAGAGCTCAACTGACTCTCCAAACAGTTGATGCTCTGGATACACCGGGCGCTCTCGGGATCAAGCTCCGCGAGCCTAAAGAAGAGGCGATCGCACTTCTCTTTAACCTGGGCCATAGTGGCCTCGTAATGCTCAACGGCAAACTCCAGGTCCGGAACCGCTGCCCTCTCGAAAGCAATGTCTGCCGTAATGTCATCAAGTCTCTCCTGCAGCCAACCACATTTACACCTCATCACAATATTGCCTGGCTCCTGCTCGGCGTAAGTTCGGACCAAGGCCAGACGGTCCACCAACTTTCCCCTCTCACGAACCAGCCACGAAAGCTGATCGTTGGCAAACTTGAGGGCCTTTTTGTGATTATCAGCCACAAACGTAACTGTTGCCAGACGCTCGTGCCGGTCTCGGTAACGGGCTTTCACGACGGCGGTCACAAGGACCGTCTCATAAGCACGGTTATAGGCAGCCAGAAAATTGATGAAGAGGGTCGAGAAGTTCCGGTACTCCTTGCCTAGTTGGGTACCCTCAACAGAAGCAGCGTCCACGGTCCTAAATAAACCGAGGATTTCAGCCTCAATGGTAGAGTTTTTGGCTATATGAGCGTAACCTCTACCAAGAAGATTGTAGAGTCTCTCCCACCCAGCTAGGACTTCGGCGGATAAGGTATGGTTAGGAGAATTGGCCATTTTTGAAAGCAGAATACGAAAGAAATGGGGAGAGAGGTGAGGCAGATGAGCGGAATGCGAAGATGGTAATCTGCTTTGAAGTAAATATTGATTTCATAGTGACGGTATCAACCAGTCAAGATTTCTCTTATCTACCATTCTCTATTGGCACCACCCTCGTTGGCTCGAATTCCCATCAGATGGCGACTGCGAGCTAAGCGAGTCCGAAATCTCCGCAGAAAGTTTGACGAGACACCGCCACTTTGAAAAAGAAGACGGAAAGATGAGCTGAGTGGAAGACACGGCAAACGTTAGCGAAAAGGAGATACGACTTGTCTTCATTGGAGGACCCGCCAGTAAATCGACGGTGGAGATCTTGACAGGGGCCCTCTATCACGAAAAGAAAAAAGAAGACAAACTGAGCGAGAAACAAGGATTTCCCCTTTGATCAAAAGCTGAATGTCAGATTTTCCCCTCGGTAAATCTAATAGCGCTGCCCGTGAAGAGGGAAGTCGTTGCTATTGCCAGAGAGAGAACTTGTCCCCATTTGATAGTCAGAGTTCATTCGCAAGAACTCGCAGGAGAAAGATAGAGAGGAAGGAGTTCTCGTGGGAGAGGAATTCAAAACCTTCACCATCAAAGCATCGGCTTTCAAAGCCTGTTACGAGAAGGCATCAACGATCTCGTGATCCCTCAAGTCCGAGAAGACATCCCGAGGCGGTCTCGAATCGGCAGTCCTAGATCCAGAAATATGTCGAGTATTAGGGGAACGGGCGCATGTTCAACCCTGGTCAAAGCTGATGAAGTTCCTTACCCTGAGGGTCTACTGGTCATGGCCATTGACGGTAATCCAGTCTCTCTATCAATCCTTGTTACCGTATTAAGAAAATGCCGGTATAAGGTTGTAGGTCAAGCAAAGGCGACAGAGGCCTTAGAGATATTAAGGAGGAGTAGTGACCCGTTTGATATCGTCCTCACCGCCATGGTAGGGATTGACATGGATATTTTCACTCTCTTGGAAGTCATCAATTCTAAATTAAACATGCCAGTCCTCGTAATATCGGCAAGCGATGATCAGCAAGCCCTAATGAAGGCTGTCTTAAATGGGGCCCAAGACATCGTAACGAAACCAGTTAGAGTTCAGATGCTTCAAAACATATGGCAGCACGTGGTAAGGAAGCAATTGCACGACCATGAGAACAAGCATCAAGCCTTCAATTTTGTTCCAAGCAACTGGAGAAAGAAGATGAGTTGGTCTCCCGAGCTGCATCGTATGTTTGTTAATGCAGTTCAGCAGCTAGGAATAGATTCGGCACGGCCGCAACATATACTGGAAATTATGAAGGTAGAGGGACTCACTAAAGCAAATGTTTCGAGTCATCTTCAGAAGTACAGAAAAAGGGTGAGAGAACACAATGCAGCTCAGAATCAAGAAAACCAAAGCGGGACTGATCCAAGCCTGAACGTCGAGTCTCCTCGCCACCATAAGTTCCCCAGGTTAGCATGGGGCGAGCCACTTCCCATCATCAACCAAGCTAGTAGCCATGCCATCAATCCCCCATGCGTTAATCAAAGTATCCCCCAGAATCACCCTAATGCTCTTCAAGAGTATAGACCGCAGGAGCAGTGTATTCAGATTCCTTGGTTTGAGCACCAACCTGTGGCTAGAACTCATCCCATGATCAGCGCGCCTGCGCAGCCAGAGAATCAGACAAGAAGTTATCCTGAGCACTTCCACTTCTCTAATCCTCGAATGGAAGGAATTTTTGGCAGCAGGACAGTTGGTGATCCCCACACTTTCTCGAGTAATGATGAAGGCTCCAGCATGAGAAGTCAAATTGCTCATGGCGAGGACAGAATGAGAAATCTACCGCCAGCATTTGCCAACAACAATGCCCAATTCGAGCATCAGTTGCTGGAAGGTTCAAGAGATTACCCATATGATGAGCTTACTGCCCTGGTCAACCAGTTTAGGGTTGACAGACGTCCCAAGCCGCGATCAGGAGCCAGTGAGTAGGGACTCTCAAACATCGGTTATCCACACCCGAACCAACACGAGACTAGCTGATTATCGAAGAGCCACAGGAGAGGCAGAACTGACCTTGAATAAGTGCACCTTTCATTTCATGCTTAATTCCCCTGCGTATGATATTTTCCAGCTTTCTAGGTGTCTCGATTTAATTCAAGGACAAGGGGGCAATTTATTTATCCCGTCGAATGCGTGAATCCCTTTTTATGCTAGATTTAGGGCGGATTAATTTGTGGCAACGTCGCTGACTGCCATAATGAGAAATGTTGAATGGCCTCACGTAGGGAAATTTCAAGTGAAAAGCCCAGGCGAGCTCGAAGACGGGTAACTGTGTGTCGTTCCAATTTACCCTCAATCGTTGCAAAATGCTAAATTGGATTTGTTCCATTCTCACCCAGGGGATTGCAAAGTGCCTCAAGAGTGTCGCAAAATGAAATGACCCAATGGAATGCGATAGGACTCATTCGCCTTCAAGGTAACCTTCAAATTAAAGGAGCCCTCCGGTCCACGGACCGGATGGCATAGAAAATGATGATGGTCCAAGGCAACCCGAAAGAAAATAAGGCCCAACTAAGCAAAGCACTTACGTGGCAAGCTCAAAGTGAAGGGCAACTCGGGACATACAATTCAATCCAGTCCAAATGAAGGAACTTCCTCAATTCAAATTCAATAGAAGTACACACAAGGGTAAAACAGTATCGTTCCAATTTTTCTAGAATATGAAGAACATATACTGCCGCATTCTCTTTCATTTTTGCAGGGGAAGTCTCTACTGGCCAGATTTTCCTGTCTAACATTCCCTATCAGTATCACCTCCGCTACTCGTCTCCAATCTCCAGCCAAGCAAATCCGACGTCTCTACGGCAAAGCTAAACGGGACGCCACTACTTTGAAAAAGAAAAGATAAAAAATAAGCTGAGTGGGAGACAAAGACATTTTCGGCAGAAAAGAGATACGAGTCGTCTTTATTGAAGAACTCGCCAGCAAATTGACGGTGGAGACAACAACAACGGGCCCTATCACGAAAAGATGGAAGGAGACGAGCCGAGCAAGAGACACGATAAGAAAAGAGGATTGAGAAAGGCCGGACCCTTGGAAGAAGCAATACAGTTGCTAAACCCACGTTTAATTTTAAAAGAGACGCCATGCTCGGAAGAGGGTCTTAAGGCATAGGCAATCGCTCAGAAAAATTCAAAGAGAGTGAAAACACCGGAAGCGAGTAGCAAATCTTGAGAAATCATCAACCAAATCAAAGATGTCTCAACCCAATACTCCCGAGAGCTATCATTGCCTGCTGAATATGGGAGAGGAAGAGTTCGAAGCCATGTTTGGGATCGAGCCTATGGAGCCTGGCTCTTCCGCCGACGACGTCCAAAATCTCAGTAAAGATAAGGACAATAACGGTAAGGGTCAAAAGAAGCGTTACCGTCGCCATACTAAGGAGCAGGTACAAAGGCTTGAGGATTTCTTCAGAACCTGCCCTATGCCAGACGGCAAACAGAAAATGGAACTGAGTCAAGAGTTAGGACTTGAACCTTTGCAAATCAAGTTCTGGTTTCAAAATAGGCGAACCCGAATGAAGGCTCGTCATGAGCACAACGAAGCCGATTTTCTAAGAGTTGAAAATGAAAACCTCCGAGCGGAAAACAAGATGTATAAAGAGACTTTTGACTCCGCCACCTGCCCCAACTGCAATAGCCTCCTCCTCACCCTCGATGAAATGTATGATCTGAGGATCGAAAATGCACGTTTAAGAGGTGAGTTAGACCAGTTTATAACAGGATCGAGTTCTGTTGGAGGAGGGTACAAAAGGACCAATGATACTGGATCAGCATCAATACCTCCCGAGGAAGAAGGGACAGATCACCACCAAGCGGACATTGACGATGATCTTTTCGCCATAATCAACCAGTTTGATATCGGTAAAGCATCGGGACTGTGATGCACTTGTTCAGCCAGTGACCACGAGACCTTCAATATGGCCGATGCATACCTAATTTGGGATGAAGCCAGCTGATCATGGGAGAGCCTGCAGAGGAAGCGGAACTAATCCTGAATGAGTGAATGTGTTTTATTTCCTTGCGTGATGTGTTTTTCTGCTTTTGTGAATGTGTAAAAGCAAGGAGTAATAATCCGACTTCCCCCTATTAAATGCTCGAATCCGCCACCTCACCAACCTCGCGACGAATTGATGGCGAGTGAAAATCTGCATAAACCTGAAGGGTAACTCCGTATCGTTTCAATTTACCCTCAGTTGCTCCAAGTTTTAAAATTAAGCCCCTTCTATTCTCAGGAAATTGCAAATCGACCCGAGAACACAATCATATCCGAATACAGGTTGGATAAAATTTGGGGGCAAATCAACTCATGGGCATTACCACGGGATAGACAGCTTCGGACAAAGGAAAGTACAAGCGAAAGACGCGAACAATCTCAGAAATGGGTAATTCTGTATCGTTCTAATGTGCACATAATCATCTCAAGTCTTGAATTGTCTTATTCCATTCTTAACAGGGATTGCAAATTACCTCGAGAAATACCGTAACATGGCCCAAGGTGATACAACAGGGCTGCGTTATCCCCAAGGATTAACCTTGAAAAGAAAGCCCCATGGACACCTACGGTCCAATGGACCGAATGGTATGGGGGATGACAGTAGGTCCGAAATATTCCGAGTTCGATCCCCAAGGGTGGAGAATGTTGTATGTATTATAAATAAATAAAACAACTTTTTGTGCATTTCTTTTTTTACAAACAGGAATACTCGACGAGTAATATCAAAGTCAGTATTTTACCATAGTCTTCCCATAATGGTGAGGCGCCCAACAAAAGTCGAGGAAAATTCAATCCAACAAAACTGGTAAAAGACTCGTGCAAGACATTCAAGATGAAGGGTAAATCAGTATCGTTTTCAATTTATCCCTTTTAATACTGGCTGATATGTCTCTTTTTCTTTTTACAGGAAATATTTACACTAACATTTAACATGTTGAAGGAGACAAATCCAAAAGAAAATTATGATCATCTGACAAGATCTATTCTGGTGAAAAATGGGGCAAATTGATCACAAGCTCTGAAGCGAAAAAGCAAATATGTCTTCCTTATCTCGTTGGATTTCGAGAATAATTTCTCTGCTTTTTACAGGGGCATTCAACCGCTAAACCGTGGCGGTCGCTGTCATTAAACAAACCGAAATGCTCCCTCACCCATATGCTTCATCACGTAGAGACAAAGTTTGAGACGAACCACCCCTCGACATAAGGAGTAGGCTTCCCAATTTGTTCGGTCCGCCCACATACCAGGGGCAATTTAAATCCGCCCATATTTGCACATTATATAAACACACGTAATGCTAAAAAATTGTCACATCTGCATTGTGCTTACACAGTTCATGAATTATGTATGACTATTCCGTGTGTTTAACTTACCAACTCCAATTTAGAGCATAAACTGCACAGGAGACATCAAATGTGCAGAATGGGGCATGACAGGATGAGGAAAGGCAAACCATTTCCACGCAAGTCTAACATTTTAATTTACAGATAAACAGCCTTTCCCCAGAGTGAGAGAAGGCCCTTTCGGATTGAAGTCCCCCATTCAGATTACATTCGAGGCGTTCATACTATGAGAACCTCCTTAAACAGAATTGGTAATGCAAGCTTGACAGAATAGTTTTGCATGATCCATATTTGGATTGATTGCATCATGAGTTATCACACAGACTACTTCTAATCATTGCCGACTTGGTTGAATAGTTTTACATGAACCGATCAACTCATTGATGAAAATGCTTGCACATGTTACCTCTGATACTGCCTGACAGGCAACACATTCCCAATGTTCAAACTACCTTCCAAAGTCTTGAAATTCATTCAGCGATTATTGAATGAACAAGCCTGGTTGTCGAGAAGCCACCAAACATTTCTTCCAAATTCTCAGGTAAGTATATCTTCAACCTGAACCTTTCAAGAGAATGAATTCTGACGGTTGTTGGGGTACTCGAATCCATTGCGGTACATACAGGTATCCACCTTCTTCAATAAAGCATGATTTGTCTCAAGGACAGAAATGTTCGAGACCTTTTGATCTCTGCCTCTTTGGTTTATTCCTAAAGCGACAGGATAATATAATTTGGGTTTGAGCTTCTGCAGGATTCCTAATCTTTCCAGATTCCAGAATGGCACCCTTTGAGGTACACCAAGTCCTTCTTACAGGCAAAATAAGTCCTTCTTACAGGCAAACCAAGTCCTTCTTACAGGCAAATCAAGTCCTTCTTATAGGCACAAAGTCCTTCTTACAGGCAAATCAAGTCCTTCTTACAGGCAAAACAAGTCCTTCTTACAGGCACAAAGTCCTTCTTACAGGCAAATCAAGTCCTTCTTACAGGCAAAACAAGTCCTTCTTACAGGCACAAAGTCCTTCTTACAGGCAAATCAAGTCCTTCTTACAGGCAAAACAAGTCCTTCTTACAGGCAAAACAAGTCCTTCTTACAGGCAAATCAAGTCCTTCTTACAGGCATAAAGTCCTTCTTATACGCAAACCAAGTTCTTCTTACAGGCACCAAGTCCTTCTTACAGGCATAAAGTCCTTCTTACAGGCAAACCAAGTCCTTCTTACAGGCAAACCAAGTCCTTCTTACAGGCAAAACAAGTCCTTCTTACAGGCACAAAGTCCTTCTTACAGGCAAATCAAGTCCTTCTTACAGGCAAAACAAGTCCTTCTTACAGGCAAAACAAGTCCTTCTTACAGGCAAATCAAGTCCTTCTTACAGGCATAAAGTCCTTCTTATAGGCAAACCAAGTTCTTCTTACAGGCACCAAGTCCTTCTTACAGGCATAAAGTCCTTCTTACAGGCAAACCAAGTCCTTCTTACAGGCAAACCAAGTCCTTCTTATAGGCACAAAGTCCTTCTTATAGGCAAACTAAGTCCTTCTTACAGGCAAACCAAGTCCTTCTTACAGGCACAAAGTCCTTCTTACAGGCAAATCAAGTCCTTCTTACAGGCACAAAGTCCTTCTTACAGGCAAACCAAGTCCTTCTTACATGCACAAAGTCCTTCTTACAGGCATAAAGTCCTTCTTACAGGCAAACCAAGTCCTTCTTACAGGCATAAAGTCCTTCTTACAGGCAAACAAAGTCCTTCTTACAGGCAAATCAAGTCCTTCTTACAGGCAAATCAAGTCCTTCTTACAGGCAAAGCAAGTCCTTCTTACAGGCACAAAGTTCTTCTTATAGGCAAAGCACCAAGTCCTTTTTACTGGCACCAAGTCCTTTCTATAGGCACCAAGTCCTTCTTACAGGTATCTCCATGTGGTGACCTACCATACGGGTCAAATCTCAATCAAAATTTAATCAGTAGAATCCTTTTATTAGGAATCTACCATGGTACGACTCACCATACGGGTCAAATGGTATGACCCACCATACGGGTCAAATTTTAATTCCATTTTTAATCAGTAGAATCCTTTTATTAGGAATCTACCATGGGTTGATCCACCATACGGGTTCAAGTTCAACCACCCTAAAGTTTTTTTTATATAACGAATCCTTAGGTTCTCATTTCATTTTCAGTGGAACAATCATGTCACGACTCTTTTTATTTCCTTGTATTGAGTCGATAAGAATCCAGGTGTCATCTCGTCTTTGAAATGAACCTCTACCGAGCTTCCTTTCAAAGAGGGGCACCTGTTGACACCTGATCTTTAATCATTTTTTCTATTGCTAAAGTAATAAAAAATCCATAAAAATTCATAAAATTGAAAAATCAACTTTGGGGACCTTAGCCAAGCCTAGGGAACCAATTTTGACCAAAAAAAACGATTTTTCATATTTTCAGTATTTTTACGTATTTTTTATTTATTTATTTTCAAAAATTAATAGAAAATCCATAAAAATTCATAAAATTGAAAAATCAACTTTGGGAACCTTAGCCAAGCCTAGGAACGAATTTTGACCAAAAAATAATTTTTCATATTATATATATTTTAATTTAAAAAAAATACAAAAATATTTGAAAATTTTGAAAAAATAACATTTGAGGCCAAAAAAATACACAAAGATAGTTAATATTTTTATTTTAAATCTATTTTCATATTGGCCATCGCAAATTCAGAAAAATCCAATTCGAGTCACGTGTTCCTTCACGAGTATAATCTCGAATCGGGCCTGAAAAAATTTAATTTGAGTCAACTTATTTTTAACTTTCACTTTTTATGAGTTGTGACATTGTCTTCTAATATTTTAAATTTTCATCTTGGCCCAATTATACCCAGAATGACTTAATTTTGCAAAAGGGCTTTAATTAAATTATGCATTATTTTCAGCGACAAGAAATGAGCTTAAATTTGACATGTGGTAAATTTTAGTGTGTCAAAAATTGTGAGGAGATTTGGACTTAAAGAAATATATTTTTTCAGGGACTGAATTGTAAATACTTAAAATTCAAGGACTAAAGTGCAAATACCTAACTCTTGAAGGATTATTTTACAAATAATAAAAAGAAAAGTTAGTGGATAAATTAGAATAGAGAAGGGAAGATGAAGAAGAGGAGATGAAGAAGAGAAGTTGGAGAAGAATGGATGGAGAAAATAAGATAAGAATAGAGAAGGGAAGATGGAGATGAAGAAGAGTTAGTAGAGAAATTAGAATGGAAGATAAGAATAGAGAAGGGAAGATGGAGATTAAGAAGAGTTAGTGGAGAAATTAGAATGGGAGATAAATATGGAGAAGGGAAGATGAAGATGAAGAAGAGTTAGTGGAGAGATTAGAATGTGAGATAGAGATGGAGAATGGAAGATGAAAATGAAGAAGAGTTAGTGGAGAAATTAGAATGGGAGATAGAGTTAGTGGAAAAATTAGAATGGGAGATAGATGAGTAGGTTATAAAAGGAGAAAGAAGTGAGCTTGAAAAAGGATTCTTGAGAGAGAAAATTTGAAGTGTTTGGGAGAATTTTTTGGAGAGAAAATTTTGGATGTTTGAGAGAGTTTTGGGAGATTGAAGAAAATTTTGAGAGAAAGAAAATACCAAAAGAGAGAGAATTTTGAAGATGATGGGAGTTTAAAGCTAGGGGTTATCATCACAAATTCCTTCATCGATCAATATAAATCAAGAGTTCATCCTCGTCAACGAGCAAACAAATTCAAGCTAAGTGTTTTTATTTATTCATTTATTTATGGTTTTACTCGCAAATTAGCACAAATTGTATACACTTTCTCCATCTCCTTTTTCTTCCATATTTTATGTCAGGAGAAGGATATCTCTACGTCAACAGCAAAAATCTCGTCGAGATGCAAAAATCGGCCCAGACAAGCTCCTAAGCTGTCCACCGATTTCTCAACTGATCTGTGACTAAAAGTCCCTCTTAATTCAAAAGAAACTCTCTATATTGGGAACATAGAGAGCGAAAATCAATTATAGAAATCCCTCCCAAAAAAAATGGGAGATAAGTACTCTTTCTACTCTTCTAGTTTTAGGTGCAGATTAGCACATATTTTGTATACTAACACTTCACTCTATTTTATGTCAGGAAGCCGCAGCTCTATATCAATGGTCAATCCTATGGAAGCACAAAATCGGCTTGGAGGAGTCCTCAAGCGCGCACAAATTTCAAATTGTTGAATCAATTCGTTGTATTTCATTTTAAAAAATTCATACCCCAAAATGGAGAGGACAAAGTCCATCCGCAATTTAAATACCTGCACCATAAATCCCAAAGGGAAGAGCCAAGCCAATGCTTAGCCTCCCATTGGAGGTTTTTACTTATAGTAGTTAAATACCTGCAACTTAAATACCTGCACCTTAAATCCCAAAGGGAAGAGCCAAGCCAATGCTTAGCCTCCCATTGGAGGTTTTTACTTACAGTAGTTAAATACCTGCACCTTAAATCCCAAAGGGAAGAGCCAAGCCAATGCTTAGCCTCCCATTGGAGGTTTTTACTTACAGTAGTTAAATACCTGCAACTTAAATACCTGTACCTTAAATCCCAAAGGGAAGAGCCAAGCCAATGCTTAGCCTCCCATTGGAGGTTTTTACTTACAGTAGTTAAATACCTGCAACTTAAATACCTGTACCTTAAATCCCAAAGGGAAGAGCCAAGCCAATGCTTAGCCTCCCATTGGAGGTTTTTACTTACAGTAGTTTAAATACTTGCAACTTAAATACATGTACCTTAAATCCCAAAGGGAAGAGCCAAGCCAATGCTAGGCCTCCCATTGGAGGTGTTTATTCACTGTCATGTACTTCCTATAATTTAATTTTTGAATCATCAGACCCAAAAGATGAGTAGGTCGTAATACTGCACAGAAGTCGTTAACACACTCCCTCTTTCGGCTTCAGGGAATCTTTAACACTTAAAAAATATAACAAATAAAAATATATACCATCCATGCATCCTATTTAAAAAGTGAAAACACAAAAGAGAATACCCTACTAGAGCTTTAGGAATAAACCAAGCCTGAGTTGCCGGATTAGGATATCCATGAAATTAAGGTACCGAAAGGGCATTAGTTTTAATTAACTAGTGTAACCAAGTCCCCGAGCTCATAATCTCTGGTTCGCAGGAATAAATTAGTTCTCCCGCTAATTTATTTAGGTTTCTAATCGACCTACCAAGAACGATTAGTGGTGACTCCAAATTTCAAAATCATTTAAACAAAAACCAAAGTTGCGATTCGGTAGGGCTTGGGAGGGTCCGCATTAGGTTAGTCAACTCTAATTAACCTAATAATCCGTTAACCCCTTTTAAAATTTAAAAAAAAAATTTAGAGGGTCGCGACAGGTATCAAGACGGCTGCTTTTTTCCCATTATTCTTTATTTTTATTAATCTTGTAAGTTTCAGATGTTGGTTATTGGATAGTTATTGAAGTACATCTTCCCCAGTTGAATTTGAATTTATTATTTTTACATAATAGTTAAGTCTTAACTCTAATTATCCCGCCCAAATTACGCTCATCTGGATCATCTCGCTGATGCGCGTCCGCTTCTCGGACGCAGGGATGTCATCACCGCTAAAGTACCCAACCAAAACCAGCGCCTAGCAACATCCGCCCAAAATCTTCGCCTAGCAACGCTCCTCGTCTCATCGATAACGACGACATTCTGAGCATGCGCTGGTAGCTAGTTCTGTTAAACGTCGGCTCGAAGTCTTTAGATGAGAAGACGCCCTTTCGAGTAGATTTTTAACTTTGACTTGGAGGATGAAACAATCATCCATTTCATGGCCCTTCTCACCCACGCAAAATTCACCCAACTTCGACACATCGAATCCTACATACCTCGGAGGAGGGTTTTGCATGACCTCCCTGGCCACCAAGCACCTAGCCAACAATGCCCGCAACAGCTAGGACAACGGTCTGGCAAGCTGAGTAAACTGCATTATCTTTCTGAGCTGGCTACTCTGATATCCTTCGAACGAGGAATTGATGAGACAGATGAAGACGGTGCCATGGGCATTGCTAGTGCAGGAGTCTGGACAAATGCAATCTCCACCTCCTTTTCTTTCTTTGCAACGGCCCTCCGGCTTGTCCCTTCCATGATCCTACTGACATGCACGGCGCCTGCGATTCTCTCACTAACTCGCCATGAGATGTGGGAAACTCTGACAACCAAACCCAATCAGTTTATGATAAAGCTCGTTGGGGAGGGTCTTTAGGAGCAGATCTATTATTTCCCTTTCCTCGAGAGGGGGATGTGTTGGAAAAATATCTCATAAAATATTTTGATGATTTCCATACTTTCTTTTGATATTTGATTTACCTTTGGTGTGTAGATATTTAATATCTATGGCCAAGGATCACGTGATAACCATTGATAAAGATCACGAGCAATCTGAAGTATTTATATGAAAATATCTGTTGAGGACCACAATGATGTGATCATTGATTGTTGATATTAGAGCTTGAAAGATCCGGCTTGCAAAGTTGTCTAAAGTCCAAACACGTAAATGTTTGAGAAAGAAAGGTTAATATAGCCGTTACTTGATGATAAGGCATGAAGGAATATCTTTGAGGTTATCAAGAACTGTTCCTATTCCTGTTAGATTCCTATAGAAAACTGTTAACACGAAACAGTAGCTCAGCACCTATTTTGGGAAAGTCTAATCTAACATGGAAAAAGTTGTTCCAGCTTGAGGACAATATGTCCTATCAACATCCAACAGCTTTTTGCTTCTTCAAGGACGTTCAAATGGCTAAAATGCTAAGGTTTATAAATGGAGGAGATCGTGAAGATCAAGAAGAAACCCGAATAGATTTAATATCTAAGCATTGCTGTAAAATTTGTTCTAGCTGAAAAACTTGTGCAGATTGAAAGATCTTGTGATCTATTGTTGCATTATATTCGTGCAAAATCAAATGTATATCTATGAATAGTGAGGCTGTACCAAGATAGCGTGATCTATCATATGAAATGTTAGCTCATATGTTCTTTGTAACTTGTGAAGCAATTTACTAGTGCATTCCAGCTCATGTTATGGTGGTTAGTTGTGTGGAGTGAATGTACACTTGGTATATAAGTCAAACCAATATCTATCTGGTGTGCTTATTTTTCTAAATCATTACTCTGCATTACACACACTCAAATATCGTGTCATGAAACATTTGTTCATGCGATTTTTTTCATATTAACCTTTTGTTTGCGAATTAGTTGAAAAAGTTTTGAAACAACCTATTCTCCCTTCTATAGGTTGCATTGTTAGCCCCAACAATTGTTGTCAGAGCTTTGTTACTTATTATTTGAAGTAGATTTCTTTAAAGTATAAAGATCTTTATCATTGCTGATTTTGGTGTTTTTTAAGCAATGAATCCGGAGTACCCAACAAGCCTTCATACTTCGATGGGAGCAACTACAATTATTGAAAGAATAGGATGTTTGTCTATCTTGATGCTTGTGATCAAGACACGTGGGGCGTGATTCAAAATGATATAGAAGTTTCAATTGTCGTTGCCACTGGAGAACCAACTGCTGAAAATGTTGATCCAACTACTTCTACAGCTGCTTATCATGAACAAACTTGAAAGAGAGTTGCTCTAAACTCTAAAGCAAGACATCTTCTCTATTGTCTTTGTCTCCATCTGAATTTAATTGTATATAACTAAATAACTACGGGATTGCCTCCAAGTGATCGTTGCAAGATATTTATGATGAAGTCAGATGAAATAGTTGATGGGATTCAATCTTAAACTGAATATCAATGCAATCACACAGAAGATAAAAAATTGATGACACATGAGATTACATAGGTTCACCCTAGAATAAGGCTATGTCCTATAAAGAGATTCCACTATAGTTTTCCGCTCGTTATAATGATTTCTCATACGAGCACAATATATATAACTTAAAAATAATGGACATAAAACCCTAGTCTATCCGAAAGCCCTCTGATCCCACAATAAACAAGCCTATGTAAACACAAGCCTAAATCCGATATTGTTTCGGGGGCGCTACCTTCAAGCCCCTACTTGCTCACCGGCGAGTGGGGCAACTATCCACTCATCGAAGAGCAGAATCTCCGCCCGCTAATAGAGCAGCGGGACCCTCGTGTAGGTAGCACTGTCCCCGAACCTCTTCATTTCATGCGCACTGATTCCATATCGTTAGTTCATACTTTGATTTTTCTAAGCTCACGTGGATGTGCCCAGTGTGAAAAACAAGGGTCTTTGAAATATACAACAATTCCAATATTCTCCTACTTGGTGGATATTTCGTGTAAATAAGAGCATTTCCAATATCATTCCTCTTCAATCCAATCGCAGCAAAGTCCCATTCAAACTTTGCACCCATAATAGGTTTAGTAAGAAAGTCTGAATTATTTTTCTCCCTGTCAACTTTTTCAAGCCGAACCGTGGATACTTTGTGTAAATAAGAGCATTTCCAATATCATTCCTCTTCAATCCAATCGCAGCAGAGTCCGATTCAAACTTTGCACCCATAACAGGTTTAGTAAGAAAGTCTGAATTATTTTTCTCCCTGTCGACTTTTTCAAGCCAAACCACTTTCTTCGACACTTTCTTTCGAATAAAATGATATTGTATGTCAATGTGCTTTGTACGCGAGTGAAATGCTGGATTCTTAGCTAAATGAATAACCCATTGATTACATCTCACCTCTATAACACCTTACTCAAAACTGAACTTCAAGCACAACCGTTGTAGCCATATGGACTCCTTTCCAACATGAGTAAGAGCCATATACTCAGTCTCCATAGAAGAGAATGTTACCACACTTTGCCTCTTACTCATCCAAGTCAACGCAGCCACAAATAATGTGAAAATATACCCGCTAGTGGACCGTCTACTATCGATATCTCCACCTCAATCTGAATCTGCATAGCCTACAATATCAAGGATGTTTCCATTCCCTGCACCTTCAAAGCATAAAAAGAAATTACAAGTTCCATGAAGATTTTTGAAAACTCTTTTGATCGCATTTCAATGTTTTAATTAGATATATATCGGCTCAAGACTCCTATTGCTTGGCCTATATCCAGATGCGTGCACACCATAACATACATCAAGCTACCTACCGCACTTGCATACGAAATTTAGGCCATCTCATCAGCTTCCTCATCCGTTTTAAGATATTGTTCTACATATAACTTGGTCCCTAAAGGCATAGGAGTACCGATAGGCTTGCAGTCCATCATGTTGAATTTCTTCAAAATTTCTTTGATGTATTTCTCCTACCCTAAACGTAGCTTTCATTTCTCACGATCCCTCGTAATTTGTATGGCCAAAATAAAATTTGTAGGCCCCAAGTCTTTCATATCGAACTTCCTAGACAACAAATCTTTTACGAATTTCAACATCTTCACGCTATTCTGGATTAACGGCATATCATTTATGTAAAGTGTGAGGATGACAAACTGATCGCCCAATCTCTTCACATAAATATACTGGTCAGAATTTGAATGTATAAAATTGAGCTAGAGCATGTATGTGTCAAACTTCTGGTACCACATCTTTGGTGACTATTTGAGCCCATATAAGGACTTTTTAAGCTTGCATACTAGATTCTCCTTTCCTTTTGCTTCAAAATATTTTGGTTGCCTCATATAAATCTCTTCCACCAAGTTCCCATGAAGGAAAGTCGCTTTTATATCTATCTGTTCCATCTCAAGAAATTATGTAGCTACTACAGACAGACAAAACAAACTGTATCGAGGTCAATTTTTTCACTAGAGAAAAAAACTCGTCATAGTCAACTCTCTCGATTTGGGAATACCCCTTGTCTATAAGCCTTGCCTTATACTTCTCCATAGTCCCATCTGATTTCAGTTTTCGTTCGAACACCCATTTACACCCAATTGCTTTTCTCTCATTAGTGTCGCGACCCTAAAAATTTTTCGATCGATGGAAAATTCTCAGGTTAACGGATTATCAGGTTAATTAAATTAATTAACCTAATACAGACCCTCCCAAGCCCTATCGAATCGCAACTTTGGTTTTTGTTCTAATGATTTTAGAGTTTGGAGTCACCATTAACCATTTTGGTAGGTTGATTAGAAACCTAAGTAAATTAGCGAGAGAACTAAATTATTTCTACAAATCACAGATTATGAGTTTGGGGACTTGATTACACCAGTTAATTAAAACTAATGCCCTTTCGGTACCTTAATTCCATGGATATCCTAATTTCGGCAACTCAGGCTTGGTTTACTCTTAAGGCTCTAGCGAGGTGTTCTCTTTTTGTATTTTCATTATTTAGATGGAATGCATGTGAGTGATATTTTCTTTTGTATTTTCAAAGTATTAAAAATTTCCTAAATCCGAAAGAGGGAGTGAGCTAACGACTTCTGTGCAGTGTTGCGACCTCCAGCAGGTGGCTCGACCCACTCATTTTAGGATCTGATGATTCAGAAATTAAATTACAGAAAGTAAATATAGCAAATAAAGGACCTCCAAGGAGGGATTCAGCCTACCTATTATGGGATTTGATGGTGCAGAAAATTAAATTACAAGAAATTAAATTGCGGTAAATAAAGAACATCCAACGAGTTCGACCTTGACTTGGCCTACCCATTATGAGGTTTGATGATACAGAAATTAAATTGCAAGAAATTAAATTACAGTAAATAAAGAACCTCCAACAAGGGGCTTAGCCTTAACTCGGCCTACCCATTATGGGGTTTGATGGTGAAGAAAATTAAATTGCAAGAAATTAAATTGCAGTAAATAAAGAACATCCAAAGAGAGGTTTGGCCTTAGCTCGGCCTATCCATTTTGAGGTTTGATGGTACAAAATTGCAAAAAATTAAATTACAGCAAATAAAGAACCTCTAATGGATGGGTCAACCTTCCCATTCTAGGGTTTGACGGTGCAGAAATTAAATTACCGAAATTAAATGGAAGAGATCTCTACACCACCAAATATGGAACAGAATCTGCCGCAATTTGGGATTCGGCTCATTTAAGTGAAAAATGCAGAAAATTACAATACGAATACGACATGTGAATATGACACGGCATAATCGAAATTTAAATCAATCCATTGAGGTAATGATATTCTTGAAAACTTTAATGGTTAGGATCGTTACCTAATTTGATGGATTTGATTGTCGAATTCGGACATCATATCACCTTATGGATCAAAATTGCAGCTCGAACGACAGGAAAAAACTCGTGACTTGTGTTAATCGGTAGAGAAATTAGTAATGGTAACACCTAGATTCAAACTCCCACTATTTTCAAGACTCTCTTTTGGAAAAGAATTCTCTCTCTCTCTCTCTCTCTCTCTCTCTCTTCTCTTTAATTTTTTTCAATCTCCCAAAATCCTCTCCAACATTTCAAATTTTCTCTCTAAAAAAAATCCCCCTCCCAAGCTCACTTCTTCCTCCTTTTATAACCCACTCATTTATCTCCCATTCTAATTTTTCCACTAACTCTATCTTCCATTCTAATTTCTCCACTAACTCTTCTTCATCTTCATCTTCCTTTCTCCATCTCTATCTTATATTTTAATTTCTCCACTAACTTTTCTTCATCTTCATATTTCTTTCTCTATTCTCATCTTATTTTCTCTATCCATTCTTCTCCATCTCTTTCTCTCCATCTTCCCTTTTCCATCTTCTCTTTTCCAGCTCATCTTTTCCATCTTCCCTTCTCTATTCTAATTTCTCCACTAACTCTTCTTTTTGTTATTTGCAAAATAATCCCTCAAGTGTTAGATATTTGTGCTCTAGTCCCTGAGATTTTAAGTATTTGCGATTCTGTCCTTGGAGAAATATTTCTTTAAGTCCAAATCTCCTCACAATTTTCGACACACCTCCTTTATGCTTAGTCAAAATTTACCGCATGTCAAATTTAAGCTCATTTCTTGGCGCTAAAAATAATGCAAAATTTAATTAAAGCCCTTTTGCGAAATTAAGTCATTCTGGGTATAATTGGACCAAGATAAAAATTTTAAATATTAGAGAACAATGTCACAATCCCTAAAAATGAAAAATGAAAATAAATTGACTCAAATTGAGTTTTTTAGGCCCAATTCGAGATTATACTCATGAAGGAATACATAACTCCGAATTGAATTTTTTAAATTTTTGATGGCAAACATGAAAAGGGATTTAAAAGAAAAATATTGACTATTTTTATGTATTTTTATGGCTACAAATGCTATTATTTATTAAATATTTTCCTAATTTCTAAAAAATATATAAACAAAATACAAAAAATATGAAAATTTATTTTTTGTTCAAAAATGGTTGCTTAAGAGCTTGGACAAGGCTTCTAAAGTTGATTTTTCAATTTTTTCATTTTTTCTTGATTTGTTTTTATGAATTTTTAAAAAATAAAAATACCGAAAAATACTGAAAATATGAAAAATTATTTTTTTATTCAAAGTTGATTCCCTAGGCTTAGCCAAGGTCCCCAACATGGACTTTTTAAATTTATGAATTTTTATAGATATTTTTATTAATTTTAAAAGAGAAAAGATGATAAAAAATCAAGTGTCAACACTTAGGCAATTTACATAGGGTTCATGTCTCGTTATAATGAAACGACTGCATCTCATCAATCATTACGAGCTCCCACTGGTTCACATCATCCATGGATCTCACCTCTTTTACAAAACTAGGATCATCTTCCGTAATACTCAAGGCATGAAATGTACTCAATGCACTAAGTGAGTGCCAAAGTAATACCTGCCTTTCTCGCGTTGATCTCTTGAGAACCGATATGCTATCTGTGTTCAGGTCTTCATTCAAATTTGCATCCTCAATTTCACTAACCAATTCTCCTTGCTCCAAATCAGAATTAGATTCCACTGGTATACTCTGTGGAACCATCTCCACAGTCTCAGCCTTTGGGCTTTCTTGAAGCACTACTGCTTTCTTAGGCTCATCGCCTTTTCATGTACCTACCTGAGATTATATTTCACGAAAGACAACGTCCCTACTATATACGATAGTCTTCGATTCTAGATTCCACAGTTTATATCATTTGATCCCTTCCTTGTATCCCACAAATATGTTCTTTTTCGGACTTATTGTCAAGCTTACCCCTTTTCTCCTTAGGTACATGAACATACGCGTCACACTCGAATACCCAAATATGTGATAGATTCGACTTCTTCCCAAACACTGCCTCGAATGGTGTATGGCTCTTTATTGATAATATCGATAATCGGTTCTTCAAACAACTGGCTATGGCTACAGCTTCTGTCTAAAATTCATATTTCAAACCTGCCCAACTCAGCATGCATCTCGCCTTTTCTATGAGTGACCGGTTTAACCTTTTGGCCACCTCATTCTACTGAGGCATATATGGAGTCATTTTCTACCTTAGGATACCATTGTCCACACAAAACTGCTCGAACTTGTCCGAACATAATTCACCTCCATTATCCGTACGAAGTACCTTGATTTTCCTGCCTAATCGGTTTTTAACCAAAACCTTAAATTCTCAAAATTTTCAAAAACATATGATTTATCTTCAATAAAATAAATCCAACTATATCTTGAAAGATCATCTATGAACGATATATTGTACCTAGATCCTCCTATAGACAGAGTCGAAGTAGGTCAGAAAATATCACTATGAATTAGCTCCAGAATCTTCATTGCTCTCGTATCGGTGTGTTGGAAACTAACTCAATTATGTTTTCCATGATGACAGTATCCACAGAACACAAAACCCATAGAGCAATCTGGTACTCCCTCTATCATTTGATTCGAAGATAAGGTAGACAGTCCATTTTCACAGATATGCCTTAACCTCTGATGCCATAACATAGATATATCATATCCATCTTCTTTTTCCTTTTCAGAGACGAACCCGACACCAACAGTTACCATTTCCCCAAGCAGCTTGTACAACGTCCCATGACGGACTCCTCATGCAATCACAATAGAACGTCGAGTCATCTTGCAGGAATTCTTATCACAACTGAAAATAGCCCCTGAATCGGTAATTGTACCAACCAATAACAAGTTTCTAGCCATTAAGGGTATGTGCATCACATCCAAAAGAGTTTTCATCGTGCCATTACTTATCCTCAGCTTCACCCTGCTACGCCTGACAATCTGAACTGCAATATCATCTCTATGCATGATATCTCTATTATTATATTGCTCATATTCATGAAAATAGTGTCTATGAGGCATCATGTGGTATGAGATACCGGTGTCGATGTACTAAATATCCTTATCTGACCGTACCATGGATACAGCAGCCACAAACACAACCCTTGTCTCCACCACCTTCTTCTCCGATGATGATTTAGCCTCTTTCTTAGAAACGAGCTTATTTTTACAGTCCCACTTTATATGGCCCCACTCTTGTGACATCCTGAGTTTCGATCTCCTTTTTTCAGAATTTGAATACATAACGGTTATTTCATGGAGGCCTGTTGATATTTGATTTTTGGCCAATTTGATTTTTAGAAAACTTTTTTAGAAAATCTATAAAAATTCAGAAAATTGAAAAATTAGCTTTGGGGACCTTGGTCTGCCCTAGGGAACCAATTTTGAGCAAAAATGAATTTTTCATATTTTCGGTATTTTTTGCATTTTATTTTCAAAAATTCATAAAAATAAATAAATAAAAAATAAGAAAAATAAAAAAATCAACTTTGGAAGCCCTACCATAGCCTAAGGAACCAATTTTGAACAAAAAATAATTTTCCTTATTTTTTGCATTTTTTATTTTCCAGAAAATAGAAAAATAAAAAAATTAATAAAAAATAGTATTCGTGGCCAAAAAATACAGAAAAATAGTCAATACTTTTATTTTAATTTTCTCTTTATTTTAGCCAAATAAACATTTAAAAAATTAATCTGGCAATGGGACTTGCTTTGTAAATTACATTTTCTAAATTAATTGAAAAAATTTCTAGAAATTCCATTTTCATTCTTTAATTTTTGATTTTTTTACATTTTTAGAGTCGTGTTATCCCCACCTATTTTTTAAAATTAAAATCCTGTCCAAATACCCATTGAATTGTCCAATTTCATTAAAAGGGGTTAAAATGCAATTTTGGGTTTTTCAATTTAGTCCTTAAAAACGCTTAAAATGAAATTAAAAAATCTTCTAGGGACTGAATTGAAAATTAAAGCCCATCACCCACTAGTTTTTGACCTCCTGAATCGATTGGTTGCGTCAATTTTTTGAAAAAAAGGCTATCTAGGGGTCGAATTTTGTAAAATGAACCCTCGGGTAAAAATTCTAAATTGGGGTTTTCATATAATTACCCCCCACAAAATTAGGGGAAAAGCTCATCTCTAGACAGAACCAACATCTCAGAGTCCAATTTTGGGGTTGAATTTCCTAAATTTTGAAATTTGGATGGCCAATTTCGCAATTTGCATAAAATCGGGTCAATCGAGTCGGGTAAGATCCAACCCGATTTGACCCGGCTTGGCCCAACTTCTATAGTGCTTCTTCTTCCGCAAAATAATGGTTCAGGTCGAGGGGGGGGGGGCGTTCAACGGATTCTGGGCAATTTCAAGCGACTATAAATGGTGAGATTCTGGTTCTGTTTTGGGAGGAGGGGGATTTTTTTTTTTTACGGAGGGAGGAAAATCAGAGAGAGGCACATACAGAGAGAGAGGTCATTCGGCTACTCGCACGAGACCGACGAAAATACTCAGAAAGAGAGAGAAGGAAAGGGAGGCTACGAAGAAGATTCACGAAGGTTTGCTGGAGGAGCTTGGCTAAGCGCTTCTCAGGCTTCGTTCGCGTCAAATCGAGAGTTACCAAATCCTGGAAGCATATCCATGAGCTTCGTCTAGTTCCATGGGCTTTCCGCAACTTCTTGGATCAAGATTCAATCGTGTGGAAAGGTGAGCTCCACTCTTGCTTGCTCGAAGGTCCTCCAATGGTGAAAATCGATTCGGTTAATCTTTCTTCGAGGTTTTTAATCCTGTGTGTTCTTCTACTCATACTAATTGCATCTATGCCACTTTCGTATGATTTTCTCCCATCAAACCCCTGGTCGACCTTAAACCCGAATACGTGTCTCGACCTTAAACCCCTGGAGCTTCGTCAATGCCCAGGTAAGTCATTCCTATGACCTTGTGGTGTTTCTCTGATTGATTAGGTTGATATTATGGCGTTGGATACGACATAAGGCGAAGCTTCGCCGGGTAATAGTTTCGGTCGGAGTTTGAACAGGTGGTTTTTACTCACTTTTTGTTGTGATCGTGGCATATGCCGATATGAAGGTTTTAAGATTTAGCTTGGTGTGGGATAATTGTAAAACAGAGGCATCTGGATTCGGGCTCCACCGTGCTGGACTTCATGTAGTTTCGCCGGCGATTTAAGTTTTACATGCGTTATTTCGGCTAGTCGTAGGTTATTTCGAGGTCAAGATTGGAGTGTGGTGATTTCAACGCATGTTGTGTCTGGTTTTCAAACTCCGGCGACTTTTTCGGCAAGGTTTGCCATAGAAGATGATGAATAGTGCCATCGGCGGCATTATTCATCATCCCCTCCGTTGAAAGTTGACTCAGTCAACTTTCGTTGACTGAGTCAACGCTGACGTAGCGCCACGTGTATACCACGTGGCAGCCACGTCAGCTAGGCCATTAAAACAGATTAACAAAAATAACAAATTCGATCGGACGGTTAGAGGTGAAACACGTGTCGCAATCGTAGTTTTTCTAAGAATAAAAATCTAATTCGAATTTTATATTTGTTTTAGAAAATAAAAAATGATGGACGGTTACGATTTAATCATAGGATATGATCTTAGCCGTCAATTTAGCCTAAGGAGTGAGTGGTTAGATCAATGACACGTGGGAATTCCTAGGCCGTTAGATTAGAAAATGAGCGGGAAATAAAAAGAATAGAATAAAAAAAATAAAAAAAATCAAAAATTCAAAGATAATCACCGAAACTGTGTCGTTTTAATCAAGGTTAGGTTTGCTGGGCCTTGGGCCGGGGCTAGAATAACGGGCTTTCGGGCCGAATTAGTTTAGTTGGGCCGGGCCCATTTGGCCCGGTCCGAATAACTAATAATAATAAATAATAATAATAATAAGTAAATCAAAAAAATATAATAATGAAAAATCTTAGAAAATTAGAAAATCAATAAGAACCCTAAAACTACGTCGTTTAGCGCTGGGTTAGAATTCGGGGCCTCGGGCCGGGTCTGGGGTAGTGGGCCGGGTCTCTTTGACCCGGTCCGTATAATAAATAAAAAAAGTAGTAATAAAAATAAAAAAATTAAATAATAAAGATTTTAGGAAATCTAATAAAAATTAAAAAAATAGAAAAACAAAAAGTGGGATTAAATAATGCTGTTGGTAGTGGTTGGTGTGGGTCCCGCGAGGTTCGGGGTACTGAAAAATAGATTTTAGGGAAATTTAGAGGGAAAACGGGCTAAATAGTGTTTTGAAATTACCGTTCATAACCCATGAACACTGTTCACGGGCTGCCCAATTTGATTTTGGTTTGAAAACGACAAGTTTTCTTGGTCCCGTGTAGTTCGAATACTGAAAAATGGGTTTGTGGAACATTTTATGCAAAATGGGACCCGAGCAATATTTTACGTTACTATTCCAAATATTTGGGGGCCCGTGTTCGTGTTCAAAATAATATTTGAAAACATTCCGTGAATTCTTGAAAATAATTATTTAGATCATTTTAGGTCCCATGTAAGAATTTGGGTATTTTCAATAAAATTGTGGACGTGAAATGAATGGATTAGTTTGACCATTATGTCGGCCATGTGGATTGAATATTTGCACTTGTATTTAAAATATGGCCTAACGTACTTGGCCGGTTGATTTTTGCCCAAATGAATTTAAAAGATTTTATTAGCCTGAAGGGCTAGGGCGATGGATTTCGCATGTGAAACGTAACCATGAAGGATGGCCCTGAGATGCCTATATGACACAGGGAATTGGAGAGGTAATTATGCCGACCTGAGGTGCCCATATGACACGAGTCGAGGGTGGCCTTGAGGTGCATAAATGACACGGGAAATTGGAGAGATAAGTGTGCCGACCTGAGGTGCCTATATGACGCAGGCCGAGGCACAGTGCGCCCTGAAGCGTTTGACACGAGGTAGCTAGAGTGATAAGGTGCCAACCTGAGGTGTCCCACACGCGGGTTGAGGTACGGACCTGAGGCGTCCACGACACGAGTCGGATCTGATAGGCCTATATGACACGGGTCAAATTGGCTACTAATTCGAGGCTCATGATTGAGCATGCATGCATGAGTGATTACTATAATTGTCCTGGATTGGACGTGGTTTCAAATTGAAAGTTTAATTGCCGTTATTGAGCCCTTAAATGATGGTGTTATCTGGATTTTGTGTGGTCCTGGATTGAACCTGTTATAAATGTTTTATATGCTTGGCCACTCTGTGATGGCTTTTCTAAATTGAACAGATATTTGGTAATGGAATTTGGCCTAGTGATTTTAAGTGCTTGATTTAGGACCTGAGAGTTTGGTCTAGGTTTGTTTGGCTTCCTGAGGAAGAGATTAGGGGTTAGCTGTTGAGATTTATTCTTATAGGTGATTGCCCTTATTTTTTTTTTCAGACCCTAAGGCCCAAAATGAATGCCATACCTGTGAGGTAAGGTATCCCGCGCGATATTGATGTTGAGAAACGAAGGTACCATGACCCTCAGGGTAGAGGTGGTGTGTTTGTGAGACTAAAGAGCACGGTTTGGGTATACGTTGGAATACTGCAGTGGTAGCCCCATATCTATATTGCATGGATGTACGAGAATGGCGAGGTGCTTCACGAACCGCTTTAGGGATATGAAATTCCGATAGAGTATCTAGTACCTTGGGACCCAGCTAGGGAGGAGCAGACTATAAGTGAGGCGTCTAAGGTGGAGGGGGAGTCAGATGGACATTCCCAAGGCAGTGCTCCCATGGATCTCGAGAGTTCTCTTGAGACCAGCCAGGTAGTAGTCCCTCATACTCTTAAGGAATCTGACCCCGAGAAACCCTCATCGCCCGAGTGGAGCGGAACCCCTGATGGAGGCACAGATTACGATGAGTGACCAAGAGAGGAGTAGGGTGATTGTAGATAATCCTGTGAATAAAGTAAGCTGACTATAATCGGAGTATTTTGCCGACCTCGTTTCTTTTTGTCAAAGGTTGAGCAATGGGACGTCAGGAAGGGGCGGAGATTTTGAATTGTAAGTAATCATCATCCTAACTATGGCTTGAAGGCTTGTAAGGGAGGAGAAAATAGAGAATTTTGAGTTGTAACTGGCCTCTATTCTCTGTTTATGAACATAATATGTGAAATAAAAGTTCGAGGATATCAATCGCCTCTCTCTCCTCTATCCCTTCTCTTTGTTTGGATGTTGGGAAGAGTTCGTTTCTGCTGTGGCGGGAACTCTGAGGTCGCTTGGTAATGACGAGTTCCTAGGTTGTCGTTATTGTCAACCATTCGACCATACAGGTACAACAAGGATGTCGCGTGGCTCGTGGGTTCGGGGTGTGACAACTCTTCACATCTCCAACATTGTACCTTTCTCTCCCTACTCTTCGATCGCCCACGAGGTTTGGATCTGAACATGTTTCGATTTTGTCCCTTCTCTACTGGCCTACCCCTATCCACTAGTACCTCTTTACCGAAATTTTCTGACCCCTTTCTACGTATCTCCTCTGATAACAAGGTTGCATACACAGTCTCAATCACAGTCTTATATGATAACTTCTTGTCCCCACCATCGATTACCACAATCAAGTTATCCCATGAATCCGGCAGTGAACAGATTAGTGTTATTACCTTGTCATCATCCTCAAACTTAGCATCGATTGATACGAGTTGATTTATCAACGTGTTAAAGTCATGCAGTTGTGCAAAAAACGAGTCGCTCTCATGCATCCGAGATATACAGCTTTTTCTTTAAGAATAACTTATTAACTAGTGACTTATTTTGGTATAATGACTCCAATTTCTACCATAAATCCTTGGCCATAGGTTCGCTCATCACGTTCATCAGAATGTTGTCTGCGAGACAAAGTCGGATAAAACCTTTTGCTTTCTGATCTATCTAATCGCAATCCTCAATCTCCTTTGGATCTATCTACCTGGAAGTTAAATCCACTTCCTTACTTGCTCCCTTGCCTATCACGACACCAGCCGTCGCAGCAACAGGCCTTTGTCTCATGATTGCCGACTAGAGATATCGATCACAAAGAAGATCCTCTATCTTCATCTTCCACAGATCGAACCACTTCCCATTGAATTTTTCTATCTCAATCTGTAACACTCTTGACTTCTCAGATAAGAATTCCTTGAACACAAGGCTTTGATACCAATTGATGGGATTTAATCTTAAACTAAATATCAATGCAATCACATAGAAGAATAAAAAATTGATGACACACAAGATTATCCAAGTTCATCCCAGAATAGGGCTACGTCTTGCAAAGGAATTCTATTATATTTTTTTGCTCGTTACAACGATTTCTCATACGAGTACAATATTTATGACTTAAAAATAATGGGCCAAAAATCTTAGTCTATTCAAAAGCCCTTTAATCCTACAACAAACAAGCCTGCTTAAACACAAGTCTAAACTCGATGTTATTTCAAAGGCCGAGTCCCCGTCTGCTTATCGACGAGCGGGGCAGCTATCCACTCATCGGGGAGCAGAACCTCTGCTCGCTGATCGGGCAGTAGGACCTCCATGTCGAGGGCATTACCCCCGAATTTCAGCATTCCGTGTGCAAGGGTCCCATATCATTGATTCACATTTCGATTTTCCTAAATTCAAGTGGGCGTGTCCGATGTGAGAAATAAGATTCCTTAAAGTATTCACCAACTCCAATAATAGTAAGAGAAATGTACACAAAATTCACTGATATAGTGAATGGTAAGGCAAGTTAAAGGAAGATCTTCACAGATGCTGAAAAAGTAAACAAGTTGCTTAAAGTACTTCTAGAGGAATCAATTACTATAAAGACCTCAGTTTGAGAAACTATGAGAGTTCAACCTATCATCATGGATGAACTCATAAGCACACGGATGTCCTATGAATCTGAAGGTTTAAACAAGTAAAACCTGACCAAAGGTTAAAAATAATAATAATTGCCTTTAATGCTAACTATAAAAATGGAGGAGATGAGATATCTGCTGAAGAGGATGGGCCTATTCGCTAGAAGGTTTGAGACTCTTATAAAGAAAGGAGGAAACTTCAAAGGAAGAATGAATCCAAGATTCTTAGAAGAAAAGAGACCATTTGAAGGAAAGAAAGAAAGCAAAGGTAAAGATATTGTATGTTTTGAGTGCAAAAAATCAGGGCACATCAAGCCTAATTGCAAACTTCAAAAGAAAAGAGGAGGAAAGTTTGAAAAGAAGAAAAGAGGAGGAAGATTTGAAAAGAAGAAAAAAACACTCAAAACCGAAACATGGAGTGACACTGAACGCGAATCAAGCGACAACGACAAAACAAATCTTTATCTTATGGCAGAATCTTAAAGAGGAGAAGAAGATGAGGTAAATGATTTTGATCTTTCATATGAAGAAATCTAAGATTTTTTTAAAGAAATGTTTTCAGAACATAAGAAGGCCTATATCCTCTTCCATGACCACCAACAATCCGTGCTGGCTATGAAGAAACACTTGCTTAAAGTTGTTAGGGACAAAGCCATGTCCCTCAGGCCTGTGGATGACACGCTGCGCAACAAACGTGTACAATATTGTTGGGAGTTGTTGCCTGATATTTTTTGCTGAATCTTGTCTTATTGTTTTGGTTGCTGGCCTTCTGTTTTCAGCCTGTCCTCTTGGACTTCTCGATGTTGTGGTTGTCCCTCTCATATCTTGGGCCCAGGGCTCTTGGTTCTTTTTGCTTGGCCATTATACACTTGCACCTTAGGTAACACTCGCATGTGTAAACTTGGGCACGAGGTTCGTGTCTAGTCTTTTTCTATAGTGCTTTGATTAGTATATCATGTTCTTACCTTACCAAAAAAAAATAAGAAGGCCTCAAAAAGGATTTCAAAATTGCAAAAGGAAGTTACAAAATTCACTGAGCTTCTAAAAAAAATGAGCTTGAGTAACTGCAGAATGATTTAGTTGTTGTTCAAATGAACGTGATCTTTCTCAAAAAGAAAGCAAAACTCTAGAGGAAAATATTTGAAAGGTCAGCACCAATTTCTCTCTTAGTTCAAAAAATCTATAGCACATTCTATCTATTCAAGTTCCTCATTATGACAAGTCTAGACTTGGACGTGAAAAGAAACATGAAGAGAAGAATCCTTTTTCCAAATGTTAAGATTGAAACAAACATCTCATCTTCAGTCTTATGAAGATCACTTTGCATAATAATTCACAAGATCTATTGGCAAGCAATAAGATTGTTCAATTTACAATGAACCTGATCATAACAAACAAACATGTCTAGTTTAGCAAATGAAGTCCAAAAAGATATATTGGAGATTTGACACCGGACCTAACACTAACACAAAAGGACCCAAATTTGTGTATGTACCAAAGCAAACTTGAAAATATTTTTTATTGCAAGTGATATTGAAGAAGATGTAAGAAACATGTTCCTACATCTCAAATAGGTAGACGGTAAAAATGTCACCTTTGAAGGAAAAGGAAAAGGGATCATTATTGGTATAGAAAACATCAGAATGGGCAACCTAGTCGTTGAAGATATTCTATATTGCATGTGATATTAAAGAAGAACAAGTGATACTTGGACAGCTGATGTTCACGTCATGACAGGCAAAAGATATATGTTGATATATCTCAAATAGGTGGACAGTGGAAATGTTACCTTTGGAGGAAAAGGAAAAGAGATGATTATTGGTATAAGAAACATCAGGTTAGGAAACCTAGTCATTGAATATGTTTCATTAGCCAAGGACTTAGATACAACCTTTCAGCATAAGCTAATTGTGCAACAAAGGTTACAAGATCGACTTTGAAGAAAATATGTGCACTGGCACTACCCAGGACCTAAATCGATCTTTCACAAGTAAATGACATGATAACATCTATCTGTTGAATATTGAACTTGATGAAATGCGTGCTTGATGTCAATCAAGGAAGAGTATGATCTATGGCATAAGACACTAGGGCATATCCACATAAAACACATCTCCAAGATTGCATATAAAAAATATGGTACTTGATTTATCAAAGATCAACTTTAGTAAATGCAACACTTGCAACGCATGCTCTTTGGGAAAACAGGTCAGATCCTCTTTCAAGTCTATCAATAATATTGTTTTTGAAAGATCTCTGCAACTATTGCACGTAAATTTGTCTGGTCCTACAAGAATTGCAAGTCTAAGGGTAGAAAATATTGCTTAGTGACTGCTGATGATTAACCATGTTTCAGATGGGTAATCTTTCTAACCCAAAAGCATGAAGCATTTCATTCCTTTGAGAACTTACTAGAAAAGTGCACAACGAAAAAGGATACATGATCACAGCAATCAAAACGATCATGGTGTAGAATTTCAAAACCAAAGCTTTGCAGATCTTTGTTATGAGAATGGAATGGAGCATAACTTCTCCACTCCTTACATTCTTCAATAGAATAGAGCAGCAGAAAGGAGGAATCGATCTTTCCAAGAGATGGGCAAGACCATGATGATCTAAAGTGAGGTTTCTACCTCCTTTTGGGCGAAGACTGTTGCTATTACATCTTACATCATTAATAGAGCTCTTCTTAGATCAATGATGGAAAAGACACCTTACAAGATTTTTAAAGGAAAGAAGCCTATTTTATCATACTTTCATGTCTTCAAAAGTAAATGCTACATTCTCAAGAATATGAAGGATGACATTAGAAAGTTCGATGTTAAATCAAGTGAATGTATCTTTCTTGGCTACTCTACAAGTAGCAAAGCTCATCATATGTTCAATAAATATTCGCAGGTTATTGAAGAAATCATCAATTTCAAATTCAAAGATAAGCTAAAAGGTATTCAAAGAGATTAATAGGATGTGAATTTCCAAACATCTACTCTAGTGAATGATTAACAATCACTACCTCAGTAGGCTGCTAATCCTTTGAGCTCAAATTAAAATCCTAAAGATTGAAAGTTCAAGACTGATCATCTAAAAGATTAAGTTATTGGAAAAATCAATGAAGGAATAAAGATAAGGTCATCAATCAAAGACATGATGAATTTCTCAATTTTAATCTCTTAATTGAGCCCAAAATAGTTGATGAAGCGATCATTGACGAAAACTGGATCAAAGCCATGCAAGATTAGCTACAACAATTCAAAATCAACGATGTCTAGAATTTATTCCCATGGCCCAAAGATCAACAGATCATTAGCACGAAATGGGTATCTCGCAACAAAATGGATGACAAAGGCAATATGATAAGAAATAAAGCCAAGTTAGTAGCTAAAAATTACTCACAAGAAGAAGGAATAGATTATGATAAAACATATGCTCCTATTGCTAGATTAGAAACTATTCTCCTCTTACTTACTTATGCATGTCATTATGATTTTACTTTATATCAAATGGATGGTGAAAGTGCCTTTTTTGATGATATATCAAAGAAAGGGTGTTTGTTAAACAAACCTAGGTTTTGAAGATCCTTCATGATTAGACAATGTCTATCAATGGAAGAAGACTCTCTATGGTCTCAAGCAAGCCCCTAAAGCTTGGTACGAAAGACTAAGTTCTTTCCTTCTTGAACATAACTTCAAAAAAAGAAAAGTCGACACTACTTTGTTTATCAAGAAGGAAGGTAAAAACATTTTATTAGTTAAGATTTATATTGATGATATAATCTTTGGCTCTATTAATGAGAATCTTTGCAAGGAATTTGTCAAAGCAATGACAAGTGAATTCAAGATAAGCATGATGGGGGGAGATGAATTTCTTCCTTGGATTTCAAATAAAGCAAACAAGAACTTACACTTTCATTAATCAAGAAAAGTATGCTAGAAATCTAGTAAATAGGTTTAGTTTTGGTTTGGAATGATGTAAATCTGAAATACCTAAGGTTGCATCTATCAAGCTGGACAAGGATGAAAAAGGTATGTCCATTGATTCCAAACTTTATAGAAACATAATAGGGTCACTATTATACTTAATTGCTTTCTGATCCAAAGGAATCACATCTAGCAACTGTGAAAAGAATCATAAGGTATATTGGTTCATCACCCAATATAGGGTTATAGTATCCCAAAGCTTCAACTTTTGATTTATTGGGATACTCAAATGCTGACTATCTAGGTTGCAAAATCGATCAAAAAAGCACATCTGGTACATGCCAATTGATCGGAAACATATTGATTCTCATAGTTTTCAAATAAACAAAACTCAATTGCTCTGTCGACCACTAAAGCTAAGTACATTGCAGTAGGGAGCTATTGTGCTCAACTTCTCTAGATGAAAGAGCAACTTGGTGACTTTGAAGAACAAAATTCAAATACACAATATGTTGGGACAGTACAAGCGCTATAAACCTGATCAAAAATCCTATATTGCATTCAAGAGCGAAGCATATTGAGGTAAAGCATCATTATATTAGAGATCATGTGAACAACGGTGATGTGTGCATACACTTTGTTGATTCAAAATGTCAGCTAGCTAACATATTCATAAAGCCTTTGAACAAATAAGTGTTTGAATTTATCAAAAGAGAATTAGGCATTTCTAACCCTTATGAGTTGACAAAAGATCCACAAGCAATCGCAAAAGATCAAATAACCAGATCTCTGCAGTAAGCTTAGGGGAGTGCATCATCAATTTCGCTCTTAGTGGTGAGGGCAGAGGTCTTGTGGCATTTGGCATAACGCTCTTACGAAGATTTGAAGTCAGTGGGGAGAGTAATTGAGTTGACTTTCAAATTTGTGAAAAGGACATTTTGAACCATGGACATTTGTTTTGAGATTTTCTTAAGGGGGCTATAAAAGAGATGCATTACACAGAACACCTTAAACTCTACCATCCACATTCTCCCCCTTCTTTATTCTTCCTATCTTCTTATTAGATCTTTGGATTGTACTTTTGTACTGATTGTTAGAAATAGTGAAACCCATCTCTCTCCCCATGATTTTTTTCCCAGCTTGTATTTCCGCAAATATCTGGTGTCTCGTTTTGATTTTGCTTTCATCATTTACTATTTGTGCTTCAATTTGTACAAATTTAGTGTTGTTCCGCAACAGTTCAAATGAAGAGTTATGGGCAGTCGTGAAAGATATTGAAAACAATTGTTGATGCATTTACAAGCCATTTTCCAAAGGGATAAACTCCTATAGAAGTTAGAAATAAGATATCGAAAACAATTGTTGATTCATTTACAAAACATTTTCCAAAGAGATAAACTCCTAAAGAAGTTAGAAATTATGTGTTAAATGATATTTTCTGTTGACCATGGGTGAAAAGTTAGTGACATCAAACATATATTTTCAACGTTCAAAGCTACGAACAAAATTAAATTATTGTAATTAGTGATCGTCATTGAATTAGCCTTCTCCAACGCAGAGTAACCTTGAGGCTAGCCCATAACTTTGTGGATAGAGTTCTTCCTGATGTGTACGGACGATGAAATTTTTATGCATTCGCAAAATTGATCTAACCGAAAATTCAATAACCCCACATTGTCTGCATGCTGAATTTTTATATTAACCATGTGGAATATATTGCAGAAAGCTTTTCCAATTAATCAGTAGATTTTCATACTAGAAAAGTAAGTTTTTTGTATCCCTGTTAATAACTAGAAATTTTACCCGGTTTAGCTTTTCAAAGTTAACGAAAAACTTTAGTTGAGACGGTGAAAAAGAACTTCAAACAAAATAGAAAAAGAGCTCTTACTATGATGTAGCACCAAGCTGACTACAGGCACCAGGCAATCCAAGCTGCTACCAAAACCATATACAAGTATTTTTCATTGCTTAGTTCTTTTCCCTTCTTCCCGGAAGCAAATAATAATAATAATAAATGCTGCAGAGATTACCCAAAACCCTTCAGCAAAGGTATCAGCATCCGCGTGTGCTTTGTGAAACTATTTTACAAGGCCACAGTCAGCAGAATATATATCACAACACTTCCTTCTCAAGCTTCAACACTGCCATAAAGGCTTCTTGAGGTACATCGACCTTGCCAATCGCCTTCATTCTTTTTTTCCCTTCAGCCTAATAATATAGAAGATAAAGCTCATTCAGATTACAACTCTTCCATAACGATCATCAATTTACATGTGGATGCAAAAACATATGCATGCTTCAACATAAAATAGAAACACTTGCCAGAAAAAAATTGAAGGTCTCGAGTTTCTCCAAGTGCATTTGGGTTCGGATCCAGAATTACTAAAGAGATTATGCAATGATGGCATGCGACTTAAGATAGATAAAAGCAGAAAGACCAAATTTTTTTCGTCCTCCACATATATCACATTAGTTAATGACTGAATTCTACAAACTGCTATCATCGTTTTATATTAGTTAGAAAGCATATGTATTTGTCTTTGTGATCAGCATCTGCATCCAAAGCTCCTTGATCAGTCGCATCACAGAAGTTTAAATGAGTAAAAATTCAACTGCACTGTCAAGCACACCTTTAGAATATTGGACCATCAATTCACATACTGATAACTTACAGAAAAGCCACAACGAAGCACCGAATCACTGTGTAAAAAATGGCTGGGATGCTTAAAAGACCAATTAAAACAAATTTTACAGAAAAGCCACAACGAAGCACCGAATCACAGTGTAAAAAATGGCTGGGATGTTTAAAAGACCAATTAGAACAAATTTCTGATCATGCAATTTGTAGCATATTTATCCATTGATACAAGAAGGCAGAGAAATAAACTATCTTACATTCTTTCCTACCCTGTTCACTTTTTTGAGACTTCATCATGACAAGTAGGAAAATTCTATGTTGCCATATTAACATTGTACTGGTATATCACTAATCCACTTGCACATATCAGAAAACAACACAGGACGGAGCTAATCCATCAAGAGAGCAGGTCAAAGTTAAAAGCAATTCCTTGGATATCTTCACCTTTCTCGGCAATGAGATGACTGTGTATGGGTGGTACATATTCTTTTTAAAGAAACTTCGTGTTCAAAAGCCGCCAAAAAGGGAAGGGGAAAAAAAGGGATTAAGGTCTCCCAACGTCTCGTGCCCATAGTTGAACAAGGTTCCGCTTTAGTATCAAGTCCTATATATCTGTTCAAGCATACGTGCTCTGGTGAGATAACTACAGCTTACGAATTTTCTTTGATCTCTGCCTCGTCCACATGTGTTCCTAATGGTCTGATGAATCTTAATGACTCGTGCCCAAAGATAAAGAAGGATTCCACCTGAATATCAACACATACATTATCCGTCCAAGTATAGATACTCAAGTGAGATAACCATTGCTTCCAGTTGTTTCTTTGGTCTCTGCATCATCCTCATTTATAACGGTCCAATAGTCTGTTGATGCAGTATTTCTTTATCAAGGAATCTACATTGATGACAAATCTGGTCTCATACCATATGTGTGTAGTGTCTCTTTGCTTATATCATGTTCCAGGTCAAGCCACATTATCATATGATGATACAACCATCAAGTTTGTTAAAAAGACCAAGGATCACGCTGATCACAATGCTTCATTTCCATTCAGTTCATTGGAAATGATTCAAAGACTCCACAGTCAATACAGTAGGAATCCTCTGTCCACCACAAACAGAGACAACTAGTTCACTCTTTCTTGAAATTGACCAAAAAGGGAGAAATCTTGAGTGAATACTTTCTTCATAGATGTTTAGTAAAGAAATTAGACACGTCTGTCCAAAATGACTTCAAATTAATCCACAGCCTAAGCTGAAAATTGCACTGGACCACTTATAAAATTTCAGGCAGCGAACAATGATTGCATGAACTTGATTATGACAGAAATTCAGGTTTTGCTTATTCAGGTTCTGCAGGAGGATTTCTGGAGGATTTAAATATCGGGAAATCCTAAAATGATATTGATTATGATTTCTTCATGAAGCTGACAAAGAGCAATTACAAGTCTGAGACACGACTCACAACAAAGTCAATAAGGAAATAATGAGCAGATGGCCGCTTCCAAATCATAATAATAAGTACCTGTTTCTTCAGCAACTTCTTTTTCCTTGAGATGTCACCGCCTAAATATAAGATGGACCAGAAAACCCATATGAATAAAACAAATCTGAAATACAATAGGTACTCACACACCCACACACACACAGAGGATGAAGAATCCAAATAAAGGAGAAAAAGGCAAAAAGTGTGGGTGGTGAGGGATATGATCTTCCTTAAAGACCTAAAGAAACTTGAATTTTCTACTTCATATAAGTAGCCTACATCATAACTTTTGTCTTGTGATAAGCTTGGGAAAAAGCTGCAAAGCATAACCAAGATAGTAGTCTGATCTCACCATAGCATTTGGCTAAAACATCCTTCCGAATTGCTGATAAGGATTCACTAGCAATCACTTTTGCGCCTATGCATGCCTGTGACAATATATCATGTCATTTTGTTCTGTCAAAGCAATAATTTAGCAGAAGTGCAAAACAGTAGACTTCCTATCCATCAAGAAAATTAAAATACTAAAATTGGATAGTTAAGTATTTAATTGGTCCCTTAAGTTATGCCTTACTTTAAATTTCATCTGGGAACTTTCTTTTTGTGCTATTTAATTTCAGGAATTAGGTCCTGTTAGTGAAACTGTAGGATGCTGATATGGCATTGACAATGTCCCAATTTGGGGAATGTCGTGCTAGTGTAGCGACAACTAAGTGGCACATCGCCAGTACGACCGAAAGAGAAATAATAATATAAAAAATCAAGGGAATGTAAAATCTGAAACCAGAGAGAGAGAGAGAGAGAGTCAAGGAAAAGGGGGGGGGGTCTGCCTTTGCCAGCCACACATAGGCTGATGACCAAACTGGTTCTACCTAGGGGTGAGCAACCAAACCGGGTTTACCCGGTACCCAGATCGGCCCACCCGAAAAACAGGGTCGGGAATCGGTTCCCGTTGAAACCGGGCCGGGAACCGGTTCCAATTTTTGAGAATCGGTTAGAATCGGTCCGGTTCCCGGGTCTAGGTATGAACCCACCTGGACCAGTTTATAGGACCGATTTTTAGGCGATGTTTTAAGAAAAAAAAAACCCTAATCAAGTCTTCGAATCCCAGACTCGCATCCCCTTACCTCGGCCTCCTCTATTTCCTTTCGACATTCTCTCGGCTCAATCTTGCACTAGGGAGTATTTACATTTGTAAATGCAGAATTTTTTTTGGTCGAATATGCACAGTTCATTGAATGAGTAATATGTATTCATTTTTGCATACAGGGAAACCGGGTAGACCCTGAAATCGGACCGAAAAACAGGGTCGGTTCCAAAACAGGATCCAACATAAACAGGGTAGAGTCTCGGTTCCAAAAATTGGGAACCGGTTATAACAGGGTCGGGTTTAAGGTCTAGGTTTGGACCCGGCCCACCCGGCCCATGCTCACCCCTAGTTCTACCGATGGCACAACCATCTTCAGCTACCAACAAGGGTAGCCACACTCGCCTGTGGCTGTCAACAACTGTAAAAGGCAACTTGGATCTGTATCCCTTGTCATCGCAAATACTTACATCTGTACACTGGTCATAGGAAGATCCCTCCCTCGCTCATTCTTCCTCTCTTTTAATTTTACTTAGTTAAACCTATACTTTTTTTTATGTATCTGAAAATTCGTTTTTAATCACTTTAAATAATAGATTTCCTTCTTCGTATGAAAGTATTTCGTCCAAGTAAGCTGTCCTATCATGCCAATTTGCGACATCAGCAATGCCATGTCCTTGTCTATGTTGCATTGACACAACACACAACATGAGACGACAGAACATGCCGACACATAATTTCTCAAAAAATAGAGAATTTCAACACGTTGAGACACATTGTATATTAAATGCATGCTTTTTATATATACATGCTGCTTCTTCTTCTTCTTTTTCTTCTTCTTTTTCTATTAGGGATTTACAATTAGGTCTTTCTGGGGCTAGTTGGGTATATCAATTTTGGGGTGATTGGATATATGACTTACTTAAATATATTTATTATAGATTCACATCTTGACCCCTAATTTCTTGAGAATGCTTAAAATTAATCCCATGCATGTCGGAATGGCATGTCGGGATGCTAGGCTCGTGTGTTACTGGCACGTCTAGAGCACTGACCACATGTCCATCACATGTCAAAGAGTGTCTATCGCATGTTGGAGAGTGTCCAACATGACACGACACAACACGGAGGCCTCTGAAGAGTATTCGTGTAACATAGGTCCTCGTACTTATGGGGTTAATAGCATTAAGACTGAATTGCACAAGCAAACAATTTAGATGACTTGGTGGCACAATTAAAGTCAGAAAAATTGAGAAAACGGCATGAGTAAGCGACCAAATCTGCATTATGCTCTTCAAAACATTATATCTGGTCAGCAGTAGATAAAAAACATCAATGCAGGAAGCCCAAGTGCGGATGCAGAAACATATGCCATGGGCATATGACTGAATTGTATGGATAACTTCATGTTTCAACTATTAAGATTGAAGAAATTTTCATGAGCATGAGTAGAAACCACGAGATAGGCATGTTCATCACAATTCTTGTCATGCCCTGAAGTCATAGTGATTAAGCGTGCCATGGTAGTAGAGGCTTATTTCTTTTCTTTTTTTTTGGAGGAGTTTCAATTCAATGAGCGACAGAAATTAGGGACAAAACAATGCTTGATTCAGATTACCATGTTTTAGAACAACTAACTATTCGCAGCAGTGATGCCAGCAAATATACATCCATGTCTTACTTGGATGGGGACTTTGAACATTTGTCTTGGTATAAGCTCCTTTAATTTTTGTGTCAAAGCTCTTCCAACAGCATAAGCCTGAAAGGGAAGCTTCCATTAATTGAATAACATGAATTCTATGTGATGCACAAGTAGAGAAGATAAATTGACAATAAATTACAAAATTTGCCATAAGACTACATCTAAGAAGGACGAGAGTCGAAACAGGTAGAGAACAGTCAAAACTTTTTAAACTTAACGTACTATGTACCAACTCCTCTTTTGTTATGTCAAATACTGCAGACCCGATTTGCCTCAGATGCACATATTTTGGCTTTACGCATTTCTCAGCAAACCTACTGTGTTATGACATGGGTATATAATGATATTCTCATGCACAAAGTTCTTTCCTAATCTCTTTATTTTTCTAAGTTAAATTCTTACCATATCAAAAGAAATGAAATAGGATTGGTCAACAAAAGAAAGTTCAACCTCAATTAATAACAAAATTTAAAGACACATGGACATACTTAACTATAGCAAATGGTACTAACACACGTATATTTCTTGTATCAACATATAACCCTTCTAATTAGATCAATCATATCACTAACTTGCTTAGTGCTCTCGCAATAGGTCAATTACACTCGACATTTTCCAATAGGTATGGTCAGCTGCATGTACTCTTTTACCCCATTGAGCTCTGTTGCCATATCCTCCTTAATATCCATAAGCCTAGGGATCATAAACTCACACTGTCACCCGAACCGAAGAAAACACAAATTACCTTATCTTGGTGAACAGTAGTTGCTAGTGGTTCCACTTGATCACCATTAGGGATCATACATTCTCACTATATCACCCGACCTGAAGAAAACACAAATTACCTTATCTTTGTGAACAATAGTTGCTAGTGGTTCCACTTGATCACCATTGATCCTGATGTCAAGCTTTATCAAATCACTCTCTTTGTACCTGCCAGTAAAATTCAAAGCGCACACAACTATGAGGAACAATAAGTACATGAACCACAAAATGGACTACTAATGCTCTCATATCTCTTATCATGCCATGAGCTGAATAAAGTATGAACATAATAATAGAATGGCTCGCTCGAGATAGAGAATCAGGAAATGAAAGCAGAGTGGATACACACCTCAAAGTATTAGATTACTTAGATTTTAACCTTATTGTTCAACTCGTACAAATGTAGGCCTTGACTTTTGAGGTTATTTTTAACAAAAGAAAATATGGGATCAGGAATGAATCTATTCAAGGAAACTTACACTTGGTTTAAGTATAAGACCACAGAAGTTTGAATTGACTTGCCACACCAGACGATGGCCTTTAGAAGCTGACTAAACTGAATATGCAGGTTAAAAACGGCAAGGAGAGATGCCTAAAAGACTGGAAAAAACAATTAAAGATATTGATATATGTTAGCAATATTAAGGGTAAACTTGTCTTTGTGACTCTTAGGGTCTATTGAGTTACCAATGTATAAATACCACTTTACTGAATAATATAAGATTAACTTGTCCTCTAACATGGTATCAGAGCCAAGTTGATGCCTAATCCAGCGTCGCCCACCACTAGCCACCGCCGGAGTTAGCTAATCTCACCAGAATCTCCAGATCCAGCATCGCCCAAGCCTAGGGAACTCAGATCCAGCGCTGCCGAGATTCGGCGAGCCTTGGCGGGGCGTCACCTAGGCTGGCAAGCCTAGTTCCGACATCACTCAACGTCCCCTAGGCCCGATAAGGCTGGCACTGACGTCGCCAGCACCCTGCAAGCCTTGAAGGGACGTCACCCAGCATCACATAGCCCTGCAAGGCCAAATACAGCATCACCCAGCATCGGCCAGCCTTGCAGAGGCATTGTCCAGTATCGGAGAGCCTAAACCCAGCACCCTGAAACTCGGTTTTGACCTCACAGCTCACATTTCCTCTATTATAAAACCATACGTTTAATTTTTTGGCGGATTGAGGGTCATTGAACCCCAAAACATAATGTTGAAGTGTTGACTCATTGATTAGGCTAGATTGTTACCTGGGTAGCTCTTAATTAGAATATGGATATGCTTGTGGAGTATTTCTAGATTTTATGTAGTTGATTGTGTGAGTTTTGGAGCTTTTGGAGTTGATTATTTGGGGCTTTTGTGATTTGATGCGATAATCCTCAATTCCAGTGGATTGTTCACTATTAAGGATGGGTGATCTTGATAAAACTAAAGTTGAGGGTGGTTCTAGGAAAAATGATATTGTGATGACTGAGGTGATTTCTTTCTCATCTAATCAAATTACTGATAAGAAGCTTGAGGATGATGCTAACATTCATTTGTGGAAGAAAATTGTGAAACTTACTTTGACAAGCAGGAATCAACATAGACACTTAACTGAGCCTAAGCCCAGAGACGATAAGAATTGGAATGTTATTGATGCGCGTATTTCGGGTCAGATGTTAAACTCTATGAAGAGTAATATAGTTGATTTCGTAACTGATATTGATTCATTTCAAGAACTGTGGGGATATTTGGATGTACTGTATTTGAGCCATAATAACCTATCACAGGGTATATGAGTTATCACAGGAATTTTACCGATCTGAAAGGAAGGGGCATTCTATTACACAGTATTTTGCTAATTTTAAGAGAATGTATGAAGAGTTGAATGTTGTTCTCTCTATTTCAGTAAATGTTCAACAAATGCAACTTTAGAGGGAACAATTGGCTGTAATGGGATTCCTAGGAGTTCTTGGCCCTAAATATGAAACTATTAGGTCTCAAATTCTTGGAGGAGAGACTATTGCATCACACACAAATATATTTGCTCAGGTTCTCTTGGAATCTCGTGATCTCAGGACCCCACATCTATGGCAGGTAATTTAGCTTTTGTGTCACAGTTTCAATCTACCAATAGTAGTAGGAGTGATGGAGAAAACCGTGGAAGATATTATGGACGTGGTGGCCGAGGCACAAGAATAGGGAGAGGCCAAGGCCACCAGCATCTTTATGGACAATCTCAATCATCTACTGATAGCTCACGGATAGCACAGACTTGTCATTATTGTAGCAAATTAAGTCATATCCAGACATGGGAGACCGGGGTAACAATAATAGTTTGCCAATACTGCATCCGGTATTGATTCTTTTTCACAGTCTTCTGAGGGCAAGGTAGTGACTATATTTGAAGAAGAATTTGCTCGGTACAATCAATCTCAGAGTTCACAACCTACTTCTTCCAATGCTACTTTGGTACAAACAGGTCTGTGTTAAAGGGTAAAAAGGGTAGTATTGTCTTGTGGGTTTTGCGTATGTATATATAGCGTTCTTTTCATTAATAAAAAAATGCGTTTTGCTAACATGGTATCAGAGCCATGTTTAAAAAACCCTAAACCTAGTTAGCCATCACCGTCAACCATCACATTCTATCACCGTCGACCGCCGTTGACTGCCGTCAACCTCCCGCCGGCGAGCTTCAGAAACCCTAGATCCAGCGTTGCCCAGACTCGGCAAGCCAGATCTAGGATCATCCAGGCCAGGCGAGCCAAGACCCGGCGTCGCCCAGGCCGGCGGAGGTAGATCCGACGTTGCCGGCAGCCGCCAAACCCAACGAAGCCCAGATCTGAGGTCGCCTAGGGCTGGCGAGTCCAGATTCACGCTCGCACAGGTCTCCCGACGTCGCCTAGGTCGTCGTCTTCAAACACCAGACCCGCAAAGCTCAGATCTGAGGTCGTCCAGGGATCCGAGGTTGTCCAGGTACTTCGACGTCGCCTAGGCCGTCGTCTTCTTCCCTGTGCTCGCAGCTCCGGCGTCCTCCAGCCCTGAGTATTACGTTGACTTGGTCTTACTTGATGTTTTGTTGATGTCGTGCTCTGTTTGGGACCACAAGTGTATTGGTGTGGCTGCTGGGAATTGATGTTCTATGGGTGTGGCTGCTGTGGTTGCTGGAATAGGGCTGTTGGGCAGTGAGATTATTATTTGTTTTCGGTATCTTGGCTCTCCGTTGGTGTTCTCGCTGATGTCTGCAGTAAATTTTGGATCGTGGGGTCTCGATTGTTGATTCCGGGGTGTTTCGGGTTGACTGTTAGTATTGGTTGTTAGTGTTGGGTTGGTGATTCCGGGGTGTTTCGGGTTGACTGTTAGTATTGGTTGTTAGTGTTGGGTTGGTGATAATTTGTGGAGTTTTTTGTGGAAGTGTCTGATTATGGCAGATAGGAATAAAGGGATGCTGACTGAAGTTGTATCTGCATCCTCTAGTCGCTTGACTGAGGAGAAGTTAGCTGGGGTCACCAACTTCCAACAATGGGAGAGAATTGTGGTGGTAGTATTGACTGGAAGAGAGCAAAATCACCACTTGACAGGTGCACGAACTGATGCAGATACAAAATGGGATACCATGGATGCTAGAATTCTTGGACAAATGTGGAATTCTATGGAATCTCATGTGGCTGCCCTGGTTACACACGTCACTACGGTTAAGGATTTATGGGATTATTTGAATGTCCTTTACTCTGGAGAAAATAATTTGTCAAGGATCTATGAAGTTTCCCAGGATTTCTTTAGAGCTGATAGAAAGGGTCGGCCTCTTACTCAATTCTTTGCTGATTTCAAACAAATGTATGAGGAGCTTAATTATCTTTTGCCAATTACCTCTGATGTGAAGACGATGCAGGAGCAGCGAGAACAATTAGCTGTTATGGGTTTTTTGGGAGCTTTAGGACCAGAGTTTGATGCAGTTCGTTCACAAATTCTTGGAGGAAATACTGTGGCTTCACTAACGGAGACCTTTTCTCGGGTCTTAAGGGTTTCACGTGAATCATCGAAGGATATATCCCCCATAGGTGATAGCTCTGCCTTGGCAGTTCACCGGAATAGAGTGTTCTTTACTGTATTCTGGGCAGAATAATATGAGTCGAGTATGTGATATGTGGGAGGCTCTATTTGAAGCCAAAATTGGTGATGCTGGGTTAGGAGAATATTATGCTCGATTTGCGTCGTTGTATCAGCGTCTTAAGTCTTACTTTCCACTAGCTACAACAGTTATTCAGATGCAGCAACGAGAGGCTGACATGATGACAGTGCTCTTTCTTCGCGGCCTTGGTCCAGATCACACTGCTCTTCGACAGCAAATTACCTCCCAAAGCACTCTCCCATCCATTGAAGAGGTATATTCTCAAGCTGCGCGTTACACTTTTAGTCCCAAGAATCCTACACTTTCAGATAGTAGTGCTATGATAGCTCGTGGAGGCTAAGGAACTCGTGGTCGTGTTAGTAGTCGAGGCCATTGGAGTTCTGACAACTCATACCGTGGTCGTGGTCGTGGCTTGCAAGGTCGAGGGTTCGTTCGTGGTGGTGGAAATAATGCTTCTAGAGGAGCTCGTGGTGGTGGTCGAAGCAACCGTTTTTGTACTCATTGTCAGCTTTCTGGACATACTGTCGACTATTGTTATGATCTTCATCCTGAACTGCGAGGCCTACATGCCTCTATCGATACTGAGCCGTGGATTCCTCTTCTGGACAGGATACAGTAAACTTGAGTCGTGCAGAATATGATGAGTTAATCCGAGCCCGACAGAGTGTGAGTGGTGGTGTCACTGGTCCCACTGCTACTTTGGCACAGCATAGTGATCGTACCTGTCTATTGTCCAGTGCAGCTGCTCCACGTCCTTGGATTATTGACTCAGGTGCCACTCACCATATGACTGGTGATCCTCATCTTCTCGCGTCCACCTCCTCTATTCCCTCTACGTCAGTCACATTAGCAGATGGTTCTCGGTCCAAAGTCATTGGTACAGGTTGTGTATCATTGAGTTCCTCCGTTTCTTTACCTCTTGTTTATCATATTCCACAATTTCCTTACAATCTATTATCTGTTAGTTCTATTACTCGTGATCTTGATTGCGATATTATCTTTTCTCCATCTTCCTGTGCTCTTCAGGATCGGAAGACTGGACGCCGAATAGGTGGTGGACGTGAGGCTGGTGGATTATACATCCTGGAACCTGAGATTATTGCTGCTGCTGCTACAATTCAGAATAGAGCTGCGGATGATTCTTATCGATTACACTGTCGCCTTGGTCATCCATCTGTAGACGTACTCCGACATTTTCCTTTTGTGTCTAGGTCAGGTCTTCAATTTAATTGTGAAACGTGTCAGTTGGGTAAGTACCATCGTGTGTCTTTTTCCTCTCGTGTTTTGAGTCGTGCTTCCCAACCATTTGAGTTAGTTCACTCCGATGTGTGGGGTCCTAGTCGTGAGTCTTCATTTGGTTTTCGTTATTTTGTCACCTTTATCGTTGATTGTACTCGTACAACTTGGTTATATTTAATAAAAGATTGTACTGAAGTTTTTCATTCTTTTCGCCAGTTTTATTATGAAGTTCGTACTCAATATAATTATTCTGTTAAGTGTTTGCGTACAGACAATGCTCGTGAATATTTTTCTTCTTCTACCTTCACTCCATTTCTTGAGTCACATGGTATTTTACATCAGAGCTCTTGTGCTCACACCCCACAACAAAATGGAGTTGTTAAACGTAAAAATCGTCATTTATTGGACATTGCACGTTGTCTACTTCTTCACACTCATGTACCAAAGTCCTTTTGGAGCTATGCTCTTCTTACCGCATGTTATCTGATTAATCGTCTTCCTTCCTCCGTATTGAAAGGAGCTATTCCTTATGCTCTTCTTCATCCTGATCGTCCTTTGTGGTCTATTCGTCCTCGTATTTTTGGTTGTGTTTGTTTTGTTCATTCTTTGTCTCCTGGGTTGGATAAGTTGTCACCTCGTGCTGAAAAATGTCTATTCATGGGTTATTCCCGTACTCAGAAGGGATATGTCTGTTATAGTCCTACTCGTCATCGAGAGTATGTTTCTGCCGATGTGACTTTCTTTGAGGATCAATCTTTTTTTGGTAATGTCCAATCTCCAGCATCATTCACCATGGATCTTCTGCCATCTTCCACACCTATGTCAGAGCCACCACCCATTCCTTCCAATGATGCTCCACAAGATCCGAGTTCAACAGCACCAGCATTGATTCCACTTCAGGTTTATACACGTGGTCCTCGACGTGTTTGGGGCAGTAACTCTCCACCAGCGAGCATCCCACCACCGCCTCCAATCCAGACTTCCGATTCTCTTCCTCCATCTCCTGTCAGTTCTCCTATTGCTCATCGTACACGGTCTCGGTATCCTCTTTCTCATTTTGTTTCTTATCATAACTTAAGCCCCTAGATGTCTGTCTTTGTGTCATCCCTTGCATCTGTGTTTGTGCCAAGGAGCGTGCAGGAGGCTTTGGCCCATCCAGGTTGGGCTCGTGCTATGGAGGAAGAGATGGCTGCATTACATCAGAATCAAACTTGGGAGCTAGTTCCATTGCCAGCTAATAAACAATTGGTGGGTTGTCGCTGGGTCTTTGTCGTCAAACACCATCCAGATGGTTCAGTTGAGCGCTTAAAAGCGCGTCTTGTGGCAAAGGGGTATACTCAAACTTATGGTATTGACTATGATGAGACTTTCTCTCCAGTAGCCAAAATTCCTTCTGTCCGCATTGTTATTTCTTTGGCTGCTCGTTCTCAGTGGACTCTTCATCAGCTTGATGTCAAGAATGCCTTCCTTCATGGTGATCTTCACAAAGAAGTATATATGGAGCAACCACCTGGTTTTGTTGCTCATGGGGAAAAGGTATGTCGATTGCGAAAAGCTCTATATGGTCTTAAGCAATCTCCCCGTGCTTGGTTTGGGCGCTTTAGTGATGCGGTTATTACCTTTGGCATGCATCGGTGCAGTGTGGATCATTCAGTATTTAGTATGTCATCTTCAAAAGGATGTGTTATTCTTGTTGTCTATGTTGATGATATTATTGTTACGGGAAGCAATGTTGAGGGTATACGGTGACTTAAGCAGTTTCTACAGAAGGAGTTTAACACTAAAGACTTGGGCCGTCTTCGATACTTTCTTGGCATTGAAGTTGCTTATTCTAATGGTAGTATTGCTCTCTCTCAGCGAAAGTATACTCTTAACATTCTTAAGGAAGTTGGCTTACATGCCTGGTGACACACCTATGGACCCTAGGGTGAGACCTAATAATGAAAACGGAAAACTTCTTCATGATCCAGAAAAGTATCGCCGGTTAGTAGGCAAGTTGAATTATCTTACCATTACTCGTCCAGATATTTCATTTGCTGTTAGTGTGGTGAGTCAATTTATGAACTCTCCTCGTACTATTCATTGGCAAGCTGCTTTACAAATTGTTCGGTATTTGAAGAATGCTCCAAGTCAAGGACTTGTGTTCCATAATCAGGGTCATCTTCGTCTAGCCGGTTATTCTAACCCTAAGTCTTTGGAGGTGACAGGATATTCTGATGCAGATTGGGCTGGTTGTCCTATGGATTGTCGGTCTACTTCGGGATACTGTGTTTTCCTTGGTGGTAATCTTGTGTCATGGAAAAGTAAGAAGCAGTCTGTGATTTCTCGATCTAGTGCAGAAGCCGAATATCGTGCTATGGCTAATGTTACAGGTGAACTTCAATGGGTTCGTATGTTGCTAGCTGAGATTGGATTGCCTATGACTGAATCCTCTGTTCTGTGTTGTGACAATCAGTCTGCTATCCATATTGCTAGCAATCCAGTATTCCACGAGCGAACGAAACATATAGAGGTGGATTGTCATTTTGTTCGGGAAAAGGTGAACTGTGGGGACATACAGTTAGTACACACACGTTCTGAAGAGCAGCTAGCAGATATTTTCACAAAGCCCTTGGCACGTGGACGAGTTTCATATATTTGTCATAAATTAGGCCTGTTTGATATGTACGCTCCAACTTGAGGGGGAGTGTTGGGTTTATTACTTTAGAATATTAGCAAGTTGAGGTAATTATGTAATTGTACTAGGCTTATATCTAAGCCTATAAGTATGTTTTGTTATCAGAAATAATATTATGAATTACTCTTATATTACCAATAGTTGAGTATATTTATAACAAGTTGGACATGCTTGATATCCATACTCCAGCTTGAGGGAAAATGTTAAAGGGTAAAAAAGGGTATTATTGTCTTGTGGGTTTTGCATATGTATATATAGCGTTCTTTTTATTAATAAAAAAACACGTTCTACTAATAGTGCGCATGTGTTTCAGCTGCTTCTCGTCCTTGGGTCACTGATTTAGGGACTTCTGATCACATGTCAGGTCTTTCAGGAATATTTTCCTCTCTTACTCCATCTTCATCCATGGTTACATTAGCCAATGGTTAATCCACACCTATTAAGGGAGTTGGCACCGTTCATCCAATTCCTTCATTAACATTATCATCAGTGCTTTATCTTCCACAATTTTCATTTAATCTCATGTCAGTCAGTAAGTTAACTAAAACCTTTCAATATTTAGTAATATTCTATCCCGATTCTTGTATATTCCATAATTTGGCTACGAAGAAGACGATTGGTAAAGGACGTGAGGAAATGGGGTTGTATATACTTGAAAACTCAACTTCCTTTGTATGTTCTGGTGTTACTTCTCTACATTAGATATACTATCGTCTTGGTCATTCTTTTCTATAGTCTTCAAAGATTAGATTCCAGCTTCAAATCTCTTTCTAGATTAGAGTGTGAGTAATGCCAACTTGGCAAATTATATCGTGTTAGTCATCTACCTCGAGTCATTAAATGAACACAGTCTCCTTTTTCTATTAGTACATTCAGATATTTGGGATCCATGTCATGTGACCTCCGATTTAGGTTTTAAATATTTTGTGAATCAGCAAAGCAACACCATAAACTCACCCAAGAAAAGTGTACTCCATGCTAGCATAACCTTTGCTTTTGGACTTTAACTGATCGAAAAAGTCGCCTACCATCTGTCACATTAAAGAAACTGACTAACAAAACAGAAACAATGTGGAGCAACATGTAATCTACATGCAACAATCTTGGAAAGTAGATGGAAACCAAAGGTACCTCTGCTAAAGGTAATTCATAGGTGAGGGATGCTCTATTCTCTGTAATAAATTTCATTTCTTTGAACTCCCCTCTCCTATCTTGAGAAAGCTCCATAAGTGGACCAATATAATCTTTTGGTGTGAGCATCTCTATCTGCAATAATTACTACAAGATGAAACATAACTAGTAGGGACTCCTTTCTTTACTCACTCAAAACAAAAAGTTAACTGGAGCAACAAAAACTAAAAGAGAATAGAAAGGTAAAAGAAAATAAAACAAAAGGTTGAACACTCACCTTAACAACTGGCTCCTCAATTGACCTCCTTTGTCCAGGTTCAGGGAGTACAGATGGATTTGAGCATTCAACCTATCCATCAAAAATGCCTCCATGATGGTAGTCATATATCTCAACTAAGAAATATTCTTAAAACAATTAGATATATCAACATCGACATCACCTTTATCCCAAACCAGTTGGGTCGGCGGTCGATGAACCCGAAATGAAAAGCTTAAAATATACTAAAATAAAAGCAAAAGCATAGGTACCTCAAAAAATAAATAAATATAAATATAAATGACTAAACGCTGCACTCTAAAACATAGAAAATCCCCCCATCTACAATGCGGATAGCTTTCCTCCACTCCGTCCTAAGATAGACCGTACGCCAATCTATTTTTCACTCCATTAAATCTTGCTTTACTACCTTCCCCCAAGTAAATTTCGGCCGACCTCGTCCTTTCTTCATATCGTGTTCTCAGCAACACATTTCTGTTCTTATCGGAGCATCTAGGGGTCTACGAAACATATGTTCAAACCATCTCAATTTATGTTCTCTCATCTTCTCTACCACCGGTGCTATTCCAACTTTTCATCGAATATCGTCATTTATTATCTTATCCATCCTTATATGACCACACATCCACCTTAACATCTTCATTTTCACTACCTCAATTTTATGCTCATGTTGCTTCTGTACTGGCCAACATTCAGCTCCGTATAGCATTACAGGTCTTATTGCTATTCTATAAAATTTTCCGTTTAATCTAAGAGGAATTTTGCAATCACACAAAAACTCTAATGCACTGCGCCATTTCATCCGACTTGCTTTGATTCTATGGCTAACATCTTCATCAATCTCTCCCCTCTTTTGCAAAATTGATCCCAAATATCTAAAAGCATCTTTCTTAGGTACCTCCTATCTAAACATATCCACGGATTCTTGAACATCTCCTCTTGTGGTGGCGAACTCACACTTCATATATTTTGTCTTACTCTGACTTAACGTAAATCCTTTAAACTTTAACATGTTTCTCCACAATTCTAGTTTAGCACTGACCACAGCCTTGGTCTCATCAATAAGCACAATATCATCTGCAAACAGCATACACCACGGCACCTCATCTTGGATGTCTTTTATTAGCTCATCCATAATTAGTGCAAAAAGGTAAGGTCTCAAAGCCAAACCTTGATGTAAACCAACTGTGATTGGAAAATAACTTGATGTGCCATTACAGGCCATCACACATGTAGTAACACCATTATACATATCATTGATTGCCTCAACATACTTTAAGGGTACTTTTTTCTTGTCAAGAATCCACCACAAACTTCTCTTGAAACCCTATCATATGCCTTCTCGAGATCAATAAACACCATATATAGATCCTTCTTCTTTTCTCGATATCTCTCCATCAACCGTCTTATTAAGAACATAGCTTTCATGGTAGATCTTCTTGGCATAAATCCAAATTCATTTACGGAGACCTTAGTTTCTACTCTCAAACAATCTCAATAACGCTTTCCCACAATTTCATTGTATAGCTTCTAAGCTTAATGCCTCTATAGTTGCAACAGTTCTAAATATCCCCATTGTTCTTATAGATAGGCACAATCATACTCTTTCTCCATTATCGGGCATTTTATTAGCTTGGAGAATCTTGTTAAACAGTTTAGTCAACCAACTTATTGCCACATTCCCTAAACATCACCATAGGGACACCATCAATAAGATAGCAAATTATAAATTAGCTACAGCTCATACTACTTAATCCTTCAACCAAAAATACACGCACACGCACGCAGGCACATTACTTAGTACATACAAAAAAAAAATAAGTAGAAAAGCCAAGAATTCAGATTGGGCAATCATCTAAGAAAAAAATTTGAACCACAATTTTCACCTACATGTACATTTTATGATAGATTGATTAACCAACTGGAGCAAAAGTATAGAAGGTGCTAGGAGCGAATTTCAAACTAACTTGTCAAAAACTAATAACCATTGAGATTATTGGGCACTTGAATACAATGATGTTGTCAACTTGTCATGTTAAAAATCATCATTAACTCTGAGCCTAGTCAAGGACGAACAATTCCTCCTAAATAAATACAACCACGCTAAATAAGTAAAATTTAGGTCCTTCATCCGTGAAGGCATTGACACCTCTCCTGCAAGAACAGTGCATATTTTGGGAGAACTTTTGATCTATTCCCGCCATTGGTCATTTTACTCGAAATCAAATGTTTCTACTGAAACACTCCATGTGATTATCGAGTTTCTTCCATATAAATGATATTCGGGACATACTCCTTGATAATCCACTCAAAGATCTACTATTCATCAGAGTCCATTATCATGCTTTCATCCAAAGCGCAAACTTCAGCTTGAAGTTTCACGAAATGGTTTGGGGCATTTGTAGCTTTTTCTTAGTAAGTATGCTCATAAAGAAGGAAGGCTGACTTTAAATTGACCAATTATGAAGGTAAAGAAGAAAACCCAGCACTCATCAAACTTGCATATATAATAAATGCTCTGGATTACTGTTCTCATAGCCAAGTGAAGTTTTTCAATATGACCAATTCTCGCGATTGCAATTTCTCTTTGCTAATTTTCTGGAATACAACGTCCACTTACACAACACAAAAAGGAAAATCATAATAGTAGTAATAACAATAATAACAACAGCAGTAATTCTAATAGTTATAAACTCGTGGACAAGCATTAAAATAAAAGTTGAGAAGAGAATAGTTTAGGATTAGAGACTTACGATATCACCATTTATACAGTTCACCCTATAAACGACACTAGGAGCAGTTGTAATTAGGCTCAGGTTGTACTCCCTCTCAAGTCTTTCCTGTATGATAACAAAAATTTAACCGAAATCAACAGTCTGGTTCTGTTTGCAGAGTTCTTCATACACTTCTGTTGACAAAATTCAACTTAAAAGGAAAAAACGAAAGAGCAGTTTCAATGAGAATAAACCTGGACAATTTCCATATGGAGGAGACCCAAGAAACCACATCTAAAGCCAAAGCCCATGGCACTTGATGTCTCAGGCTCAAACTAAGCACAAGAAGTTTAAATGTCAAAATAGTCACAAACCAAGTGGTTAGCATGAGTAGGCACTACATCCGTACTAGATGATGTACAAACAGTTCGACAGCAAAGAAAAAATTAATGGAGTACCAGTATTTTTTTCTGTACTTGAAAAGAATAATTGCAGGTATAATAGACTAAATTAAATTCTCCAACACTATTCAATTTTTCCACCAAAATGCTATGAGTTGATGAAATAGATACATCCTCCCCGCAAGAATCAATTGATATGCCCAGCTCACCAAACTTATTAATTCAGTCTCATGTACTGCAAGAAGTAGTCCACCGTCTTTTTTGGATGAATGACACTTTTAATTACGAAAATAAATACATAGCGAGCACTTGCATGTTCTAGAAGCTTTCTTTTGGGGAAAAAATGGATTCAACTTATCCATAATCCTGGAATGATCAAAAGTATCCATTTGATGAGCAACCAAACCACACTGGAAAGTCAAACTCGAACTATATTTAAAATAGCACTAGATTTACTATTGAACCGGTTTGGTCTCAAGAGTCTAAATTTTATTTGGTTTGACCACACTTGTTTCCTTTTCCAAATTGAACCAAGTTTACCCTCCTGTCAGAAGCTCAAATCCAGGATTTGCATTCTTCATATTTGTATCTAGTCATCAAGTCATGGTTCTGCCACCCTTTTACCCTTGTTAGAATAATTAAATATTAAATCACGTCTTCATCCAATAGCTTAAGCTTTTGGAACAGTTGGTAGTAGTCCCACAAAATCTTTACATGGTATCAGAGCAGGAAGTCCTGAGTTCAAATCCTTCCAGGCCCTTATTTGCCTCCCCAATGATATATTTCCACACTTAGTACTAGGTAAAAAAACCAAACTAAGTGTGAAGGGGAGTGTTAGAATAATTAAATATTAAACCACACCTTGATCCAATAGCTTAAGCTTTTGGAACAGTTGATAGTGGTCCCACAAAATCTTTACAACCCTATCCTATTATTTCAGCTAGACTCCTACCCCGACTGCTGCTCTATTCTGTTCCTTTTTTCTCTCATTAAATCCTACATTGTTGAATTCACATCCTGAGATACACAGGTATAATATCTCCAACTTTTCAGTGGAGGTAATATCCATATGCCATTTCTTCACATGAAGAAATCTCCTCATTTCTATATTTTAGACCCACTATTATACATCTTTAGTTCTGGTGATACTTCTACCTCACAGTAAAAAAAGATAACATTCAGATAGAAATCTAGCTAAAGTCCATGTCACTCAGAACTATGAAAATGGGCCAGATTCATTGAACACAATCACAGGCCTCTTGCAAACAACCTGAGAAGCAACATTAAACCACAACCCTTTAACAGTGGCGTTCAGTACCACTTTGTAATTCAAGATACCATTGAAGGAAATTTCTAAATATGCATGTAGACATTGCCAACCAGAAGCCTTCAAAAAAGCTATGATTGCATAAGGCCCATGGCAGGCCTATATCACCAACACTAAAGTAATAAAAAGCCACCACATTCTCAAGCCTAAAATAAGAAAATTTGAGTATGATTTTCATCATTCAAGTAAACACACCTTCAATGCAGCATCATTAAGTTGCAGTTTCTCCAAGGCATCACGTAACTCGGGAAACCTTAGAACATATTGAGGAAAAACGGGAAAACATAAATAATTTCAGATAGAATGATCTTTCCATATTCAAAATATAAACAATAATCAAGGTCAATACTGGTCTGCTTCAACAGGAAACAAGCCACAAAACACCATTGGGGTAGCTTCCTCATATCCAGGCAATGAGTCCTCTGCCCTTCTGCCATAGTGAGTTATAGTGTCACCTACCCTGGCATCTGCTACAGACCTTATAGAAGCTGAGAAGTACCCAACCTGAGAAGATAGAAAATCACTAAACAGAAAAATAAAATAAAAGAAGATCTTCGTAGTTGAGACCCAGACAAGTGGATAACTTAATATGCTTTATTCCGACATCAACACCAGGTATGACTGTCACTTCTATGATTTGAGTGGCATCCCTGATTCTGATGATGGATTAGTTCACTATGTCAATCAAATAACTTCTAACATAAGAAAGAAGAAGGATGGTAAGAGTTTACTTCTGTTAGAATTTAATGCATCCATCAGTATTTGGAATTTTCCATGAACATGCAGCCATATTTATCCAAAATAGAAAGACGATTCTAATTAACATGTTACAGGAACACAAGTGCTTACTCCTCGGGCAAACAATTCCCTTTAAAATGAGTTTTGTAAAATTTGAGTCAACAACAAAGAAGTTCACTATCAAATAGAGTCAGCATATTCTAATTGTAGTTTTCTCACATATGCATGAATATAACCATCATGGTAGTCCTTTTCATTACCTAACCCAGGCAGTTCATTAAACATCCATCCCCAGCCCCACTCCCGGGGGGGGGGGGGGGGGGGGGGGGGGGGGTTCCATGTTCGTCCCTAACAGAACATCTTACATCAAACTTTGGTTTGGCTGAGGCTTTTACCTATAGCAAAGGCTTTTTACTTTAGTTGTAACAACTTGAACACCTATGTGTTGCATTGGTTGGCAAATTGACTTCTTGAATATTTTAATTCTCAAAACTACAATACAATAAACATGAAATGTATAACAAGTCTGTAATACAAGCTATCTAAAACCAAACGATAGAAATAATTACTATCGATTAACACTTCAATAAGAAGTCTGTCTTAAATGATATCTCGTTTATCTGAAAGTTGTTATTTGATAGTTAACAAATAAAAATATGAAAATTTAGGATTATTTCAATTTATTTTCCTTATGCTAGCAATTATTAAGAACTTTTATTCATGATTTGTATTTTCAAAGAAAATTACAGCAGATATGATCATTTAAGTTTTCCTAATATGAAAGTTCTATGTGACAATGTAAATGGAATTTGTAGATTAAGAGAAAAAAAAATTGACGAACTTCTTCAACTACACCTTTTGTTACCTTTGTGAAAGCAAGATATCATATTAATAATCTATATTGACGTTGTATTGTTCGATGGGAATATTTGTGCAAGATTAAGGGAGTAAATAAATAAGCATTTAGACAAAAATTAATGCATTTGGAATCTCACTTTTGTTTCACGAATTTGACTTAACATGAATAACATTAACATTGGACATCTACAATCTTTACAAACATGAGACTATTTACACTTGAAATGATTCGATCTCGTCTTAATTCTCAGATTTTGATTTTTGAACTAAAAGGCATAAGCAAAAAGCCAGAACTTCAGACATCTCATCTAGGTACTAGCTTCTAGCTCTTAGAGACAACTGCAGAAGGCATAGTGGCACTTCAAGAGCTAAAAGATGATCATATAATCCTGTATATGATCAAGAAGAAGAAGACTCAAGTGGAAATATATAATCTTACTCCATTACCTCCCCAGCAAATAGCTCTGTGACTTGTAATTGATTTGGAGATAAAACCCCAACTTCATCAGCGAAATAATCCTGTAAAATTAAAATTGGTAGTAAACAATTGACTTAAATTCATTACAAACATTCCTAGGACCCTAAAGAAATCATAATCAAATCATAAGTTGCATTTTAACAAGCAATAAAGACATCAAGTGATGCACAAGCACCATTCTAGTTTTAGAATTTTAAGTGTTCTCTTTTTTTTTATTTAGTCTTCCACTATGTTATTAGGCTTATAAGGGTCCTGTCATTGGACTATTAATGAGTTCCAATGGTTGATATTCAAAGTTGCTTATGTTAGATCAAGGGTTGAGATTGACTTATGGTCCGTAACCCTATTTAAATAGATCTTTAAATCTTTCGTCACTAGTTTGTCCTCATTCAATAATATTTTGATATTTATAACCTATAATATCATTTCTGCATCAGCTTTAATTCATCTTGTTAGAGATATAGAAAAAGGGCATAATGGTTTTTTGGTTATCTAGGGTTTGTTATGTATATATATTGAGTTTTACCAGTAATAAAAGATTAGAACATTCTGTTTACATGGTATCAGAGCCCACGTAGAATACCCGTCTCACCACCGTATAGTCGACCACCCTCAACCACCGCCAGCGACTCACCGGAACCCTCAAAATCCCGTCGGAACCTCCAGATCTGGTGCTGCACAGACCCAGCAAGTCAGATCGACGTAGCCCAGACTTGCAGAGGCGTCGACCGGCGTCGCCCAGGCCAGTTCTAGTGCCGGCGAGGCCTGTACTAGCGCCGGCGAGACCTGTACTAGTACCAGCGACTTCAGATCTGGTGTCGCCTGGTGTCCCTTAGGCCAACGAGCCATGTTTTGAAGATTGTCCCCTAGGGCCCGACGTTGCTGGGTGCGCGACCTGTTCTGGATATGCGAGTGGTCGCTGCCTTGATGTTCTGTTGATGTTGCCGAGTGGTTCTATTGATGTCGCTGGGCCCGCGACCTATTCTGGATGTGCGAGTGGTCGCTGGATGAGTGTTCTGCTGTTCTGTTGATGTCACTGACCTGCCTTGATGTTGGTTTAATGAATTTTTTATGCTGGTTTTGGTTGATTTGGTTCTGATTGTGATATTTCGAGACTTTTTGTGACTGGTTGTGTTTTCCCTGACCGTGATATTTTTGGGAGTTTACTGATTTCGTGATTGAATTGTTGGAGTTGGTTTGGAGTGATCATCGATTGCAATGGCTGATCCTGAGAAGAGTGGCACTGCAACGATGAAGGTAATTTCCTCCTTGTCTTCTCGAATTACTGATAAAAAACTTGAGGGTATTACTAATTTTCAACAATGGAAGAAGATTGTTAAGTTCGTGTTGACTGGTAGAAATCAGCATATGCATCTGACTGGACCTAAACCTGCTAATGATACGAGTTGGGATGTTATTGATGCACGCCTTATGGGTCAGCTTTTGAACTCTATGGAGTGTAATATCGTGGACTTGGTAACTCATATTGATACGGTCAAGGAATTGTGGGAGTATTTAGATGTTTTGTACTCTAGTCAGAACAATATTTCCAGGATATATGAATTGTCACAGGAGTTTTACCGATCTGAGAGCAAAGGGCGTTCTATTGATCAGTACTTCGCAGATTTTAATAGAATGTATGAAGAGTTGAATGCGCTTCTTCCTATCTCTTCTAATGCTGAACATATGCGACTTCAACGAGAACAGTTGGCTATGATGAGTTTTCTAGGAGGCCTTGGCCCGGCCTACGATATTGTCAGGTCTCAGATTCTTGGAGGAGAGACTATTGCATCCCTTGGAGATACATATGCTAGAGTTCTTCGGGCATCTCGTAGTTCTGCTCAGAGCCCTACATCTGCTGTTGATAGTTCAGCTCTAGTCTCTCAATATAGAACTGGTGGAGGTAGAGGTGATGAAGGAAATCGTGGAGGACATACTGGTCATGGTGGCCGTGGTGGTCGAAGCACAAGAATAGGAGGAATAGGAAGAGGCTATGGACAGAGACAGCCTCAAACTTCTGCTGAGAGCTCAGGGGCTATTCAGACTTGTCATTATTGTGGAAAACCTGGCCATATTCAGAAATTTTGCTACAAGTTACATGGTAGACCGGGACAACAACAGCAGCTTGCGAATGTTGCGTCTAGCACCGAATCTATGTCCCTACCACAGCCTCCCCAGGGCAATGTAGTGGTAATGTCTGATGAGGAATTTGCACGATACAACCAGTCTCAGATTTCAAGGCCTGTTTCTTCTTCCACTGCTACTCTAGTCCAGACAGGTAATGCTACTGCATGCATTTCAGCTAGTTCTCGCCCTTGGGTCGTTGATTCAGGGGCATCCGATCATATGTTAGGTCTTTCAGGTATATTTTCCTCTCTTAGTTCATCATCATCCACTGTTACTTTAGCTAATGGTTCATTTTCTCAAGTTAAGGGAGTTGGTACAGTTCATCCAATTCCTTCTTTACCATTATCCTCCGTACTTTACATTCCAAAATTTCCTTTCAATCTCATGTCTGTTAGTAAATTGACTAAACACTTTCAGTGTTCAATGACTTTCTATCCTGATTCTTGTGTCTTTCAGGATCTGGCTACGAAGAGGACGATTAGTAGAGGACGAGAGACGGGGGGGCTGTATGTGCTCGAAGATGCGCCTTCCATTGCTTGCCCTAGTATTGCTTCCCTTCATCAGATTCATTGCCGTCTTGGACATCCGTCGTTACAGAGTCTTCAGAAGTTGGATTCTAGCTTTCAGTCTCTTTCTAGTATAGAGTGTGAGTCATGCCAACTTGGCAAATTACGTCGTGTCAGTTATCCACCTCGAGTCAATAAAAGAGCGACATCTCCTTTTTCATTAGTTCATTCAGATATTTGGGGTCCTTGTCATTTAGCTTCTCATTTGGGTTTTAGATACTTTGTGATTTTTGTTGATGATTATTCTAGAGTTACTTGGTTATATTTAATGAAAAGCCGTTCAGAATTATTTTCCATATTTCGAGCCTTTATTTCTGAAATTCATACTCAGTTTGGTGTGCAGGTCAAAGTTTTGCGTTCTGATAACGCTAAAGAGTACTTTTCTGCACCTTTTTCTGACTTTATGACTCAACGTGGTATGATTCATGAATCTTCTTGTGCTGATACACCTCAACAAAATGGTGTAGCTGAAAGGAAGAATAGACATTTATTAGAAGTGACAAGGTCCTTGTTATTCGAGATGAAGGTTCCTAAGATTTTTTGGTCTGATGCTGTTCTTACTGCATGCTATTTTATTAATCGCATGCCTTCTTCTGTTTTACTAGGTGGTATTCCATTCTCTACTTTGTTTTCCAATCAGCCTTTGTTTGCATTACCACCTCATACCTTTGGTTGCATGTGTTTTGTTCGTGATCATCGACCTGGAGTGTCAAAACTTGATCCCAAGGCCATTAAATGTATATTTTTGGGCTATTCTCGTACTCAAAAGGGATATTGTTGCTATTCTCCAGCCTTGAGAAAATACTTTATCTCTGCCGATGTTTCATTCTTTGAGTCTACTCCATATCATGAAGTTCCAATCACTGTTTCTGAGATGGATGAAGATTTAGATGTGACTATCATTCAGTCACCTACTCCAATTGTCTCACCAGGGTCTGCACAGGAATCCCCTCCTCTCCAAGTTTATACTCGGCGTTCTCGAGCAGCAATTAATCCCCCCTCCTCCCGTCACTACTGCGTCTTCTTCTACTCCAGATCTACCTTCATCTGATCCTCAGGTAATATCTGACCTTGACATTCCTATTGCTCACTACAAGGGTATACGTACCTGCACTCAACATTCCATTGCAAATTTTGTCTCATACACTTCTGTGTCTTCTTCTTTTTGATCTTTTTTATCCACTGTTGATCAATATCCTGTTCCTAAGTCTGTCGCTGAGGCATTACAAAGTCCTGGCTGGAGGACAGCTATGGAAGAAGAATTAAAGGCATTACAGGATAATGAAACTTGGGACTTGGTACCTCTCCCGTCAAGTAAAACTGCTATTGGTTGTCGATGGGTATATACTGTGAAAGTCAATCCGGATGGTTCTCTTGCTCGTTTGAAAGCAAGACTTGTTGCGACAGGGTATGCTCAAATATATGGGGTAGATTATCTAGACACTTTTTCTCCTGTGGCTAAGCTTACATCTGTTCGTATTTTGATCTCTCTTGCTGCAACAAATAATTGGCCATTGTTTCAGCTTGATGTCAAGAATGCCTTCTTGCATGGTACTCTTGATGAGGAGGTATATATAGAGCAACCTCCCGGATTTGTTGCTCAGGGGGAGTCTGGTGGATTGGTTTGTAAGTTAAAGAAGTCATTGTATGGTTTGAAGCAATCTCCACGAGCATGGTTTGGAAGATTTTCTAAAGTCTTATGTTTATTTGGACTATCTAGATGTGAAAATGATCACTCTTTCTTTTATAAACAATCAGGGAGAGGTAAGCTGTTTTTGATTGTGTATGTCGATGATATTATCATCACAGGAGATGACTTGGCAGGTATAGCTGAATTAAAACTCTATCTTCAGCAACAATTTCAAACTAAGGACTTAGGAAAGTTGAAGTATTTCCTGGGAATTGAGGTGGCACAGTCAAAGAAAGGTATTGTTTTATCGCAACGAAAGTATGTCCTAGATTTGCTCACTAAAACAGGTATGTTGGGATCGAAGCCTCTTGATTCACCTATGGAACAAGGAGTTAAACTGAGAGCCGATGGAGGAGAAATTCTTGATAATCCCGAGAGATATAGAAGATTGGTGGGTAAGCTGAATTATCTCACAGTTACTCGACCAGATATCGCCTTTCCAGTTAGTGTTGTAAGCCAGTTTCTATCTTCCCCTCGTACATCTCACTGGGATGCAGTTATTCGGATTTTGAGATATTTGAAAAAGGCTCCAGGTAAAGGAATTGTTTATCAAAATCATGGTCATAGTAAAGTTGAAGTATTCTCTGATGCTGATTGGGCAGGATCTCCGGATGATAGAAGATCAACTACTGGCTATTGTACCTTGGTTGGAGGAAATATAGTATCCTGGAAGAGTAAGAAACAAAGTGTTGTTGCTCGCTCCAGTGCTGAGTCAGAATATAGAGCCATGGCACAAGTGACGTGTGAATTGATGTGGATTCAGCAGCTCCTGACTGAATTAAGCTTTAAAGCTTCAGCTCCTATGCTTTTATGGTGTGATAACAAGGCAGCAATACATATAGCTTCCAATCCTGTGTTTCATGAGAGAACTAAGCACATCGAGGTTGACTGTCATTTTATTCGAGAGAAGCTCCAGAGTGGAATGATCCTTCCCAGTTATATTAGAACTGGTGAACAACTTGCAGATATTTTTACTAAGTCTCTGGCTAATGGTAGAATGGGATATATTTGTAACAAGCTGGGCATGATTGATATTTATGCTCCAGCTTGAGGGAGAGTGTTAGAGATATAAAAAAAGGGCATAATGGTCTTTTGGTTATCTAGGGTTTGTTATGTATATATATTGAGTTTTATCAGTAATAAAAGATTAGAACATTCTGTTTACACATCTCAAGTCTACCCTCATAATTGTTCCTTTTCTGTATTTTACTTCCCCAATTACGTTGTCAAGCTTCGCACTTGATAATAGCCGAATGTTCACATACAAGCACAGATTAATGCTAATGGTAAAGTGGGAAAACAATGAAAAAAACAATGACACAAGCACTTTACCTTCTTGCTTGCCATAAAATAAATTCTGTCGCCCTTTCTAATGGTCCCATCAATGACTCGAAAATAAACAATAACACCTCGATATGGATCATAGTAGCTGCAGAAGAAAGATGAAAATAAATGTATAGTCAATTAAAGCTTAATAAGTCATGTGCATGCTGCAACAATTAGCAGCAGCATATGTTTGTAAAAGCATAAAAATCTCACAAACAAGAGTTAATTGTCAATGAATATGTTCCTAGAATTTATCGCTCCTTGAAACCTTTTTTCACCATTTGCAGAGCAGCAACTACAGCTAAAACACGTCAGTGGCCAAGAACAACCACAGGTTAAATGAATTGATAATCCTAAGCTCATTAGCTGAAGATTATTAAGCACTTCTTTACTTAAAGCTGGTCTGAGCCCTTCTATTCACAATGAATTGCTTAGATATCCCATCAAGCATAGAGGGATAAACTTTCGGCTGCAGTTCATGGGTAGAAATACATATACTACCCACCCTCTCTTCAGAAAACATGTTGTCAAGCAGTGAAGACTGCCTGAGGAACATCGGAGAATTTTTATGCTAATGGGCAAGGGCATTGCATGTTTGCATATACTTGAACATACAAAATATAAAACATTACAAGCAAAAGAAGCTTGGAAAGTATAAACAGAAATCCACTAAATTAGAAAAAATCATTTCAAGGAAACGGAAAGTCTAGAGATGATGGCATTCAAAGATCCCTTTTAGTAGCACGACAAGGGGAAAACAATCAGCATTCCAAACACTGCTAAACCTTATACCACAAAATGGAATCAGCAATACAAATCCACACACTCCATTGCCTTCATAGCAAGTTCTCTGTAAGATCAAATTGCTCCAAATCTTTCCGCATCATTTTGACACATCTTTCCGCATCATTTTGACACATCTTTCCAGATCTTCCTCACCCCTATTAGCCAGCATCTCCAACCTACAACTATATCTTCTCACCAGGTTATTAGAAGATTGCCATTGCTTGTATTATTAGAAGATTGCCAATCACAGTAGGTTTACAATAAGATTTGGCTTTGAGTCCTTATCTTTTTGCACTAGTTATAGATGAACTAACAAAAGATATCCAAATATCCAAGATAAAGTGCCATGGTTTATGCTATTCGTAAATGGTATTGTGCTTATTGATGAGACCAGGGCTGCGATGGGTGCTAAATTAGAATTATAGAGAAACACATTAGAGTCCAAAGGATTTACATTAAGTCGAAGTAAGAAGGAATACATGAAATGTGAGTTCGGCACAACAAGAGGAGAAGATCAAGAATCTGTGGATATAGCTGGACAAAAGGTACTTTAAAAAATGTTTTCAGATATTTGGGATCAATTTTGCAAAAGAGGGAGAGATTGATGAGGATGTCAGCCATAGAATCAAAGCAGGTTAGATGAAATAGCGCAATGCATCTGGATTTTTGTGTGATCGCAAAATCCCTCCTAGACTAAAAAGAAAATTTTACAGAACAACAATAAGACCTGCAATGTTATACGAAACTAAATGTTGGCCAATACAGAAATAACATGAGCATAAAATTAGAATAGCGGAAATGTGGATGTTAAGGTGGATGTATGCTCATACAAGGATGGACAAGATAAGAAATGACGATAAGTGACGAAAAGTTGGAATAGTACCAGTGGCAGAGAAGATGAGAGCATAAATTAAGATGGTTTGGACATATTTTCCGTAGATCCCTAGATGCCCCTGTAAGAACAGAAATTTTTTACCGAGAACATAACATGAAGAAACGAAAAGGTCGGCCGTAACTTACTTGGGGGAAGGTAGTAAAACAAGATTTAATGAAGTGGGAAATAGATTGGGATGAAGTGGAGGAAAGCTATTCGCATTGTAGAGAGGGGGATTTCCTATGTTCCAAATTGCACTGTTTAATCCTTTCCCTTTTCTTTTTGTTTTTTTTTTGGTATCCCTTTCTTCGTTTTTTTTTTAAGTATATTTTATATTTTTCTCTTCGGGTTCATCGATCACTGACCTCAACTGCCTTGAGATAAAGGTGATGTTGATGTTAATGTTGATGTTGATGCCATTGCTTGTATTAAAACCACTTTAAACACTCTCTTCCAATCTTATCCTCAATTGGGTTCTCACCTACTCTTCCACATAGGTTCGATTCTAGCACATCCAAAGGAAATTCTCATCTCTGCAAGCATCGATATTTGACCAACCATCATGCCATATAGCATCACCGACCTTATTGTCGTCTCATGTAAAATTGATCCTTAACCATTAGCAACATTCAATTGTTGCCCAAACACCACATGCAGTTGTCCACTTCAACCATCATGTTGATACAGGGTAAGGTCTCCATCAACTTTTCCACCCTTTTGCTAAATGCATCCATGAAACATAGTAACTCTCTAGGACATTCTAGACTCTAAATCACAACATCTGAACTTCCATGATGACTAAATTAACACTCAAAATCACCTCCAGAGTCAATCTACCTGCCATAAGCAAAAATTGGTTTCTCCACTTTGTGCTGAATTACTCTTCCACATAATTATATGGCTTGTCCGTATAATCCCTCAAAAGCAGATAAAATATGGATAAATTTTTACTCTATTAAGGTCCTGTTGAACAACCATTTGCCCCAAAAGTTTAACTTGTTCTCCGATAGACAAACAACATATATTAGCATATTTCTTGAAGCATATAAGCCAAATCTTATACACGAAACACAAAATGTAGATGTAATCAAATGGATTAAACCAAAAACTCAACACAACAAAAGGAAAATTTACAAAACAGTGGTACAAGGGAGCATCAAATTCAAGCTCTGTAATTGTGCTACGATACCAAACGAAATAAGCGTCTCTCCTTAAGCATAAATTGTTTAGAAACAAGCCAATACCCTAGGTGCCAAAGTGTTATTCTTCCACTCCTTAGGCATCTTCTTTGGTGTCAATATTTTTTTCTTAAAAAGTTTGTAAGCCAAGATATAACCCTCTCGCCAAGATATAACCCTCTCTCTTTATCTTCCAAACTTCAATCAGTAACAATTACTTTTCTGAAGGTGGAACAGAAATAACAAACACTGGAATGACAGGTATTAGAACTATGATGGCACTCAACAAGATTGACAGCTCATATGAATGTGGAAGTAGTTTTACAAAAACTTTTAGAATAAGACAACAATGGATTAGCGATAACAACATAGATTTAGGAACTAATGCATAGATAATGATAAGAGCATGATCATCAAAATAAACATTCTGATACTTTTCGAGTGAAGCAATTATTAACCTGTCAAATATTAAAGCCCTTAGAGGCCTTTCCATAGTGTCACTAGGTGGTGGAATCCTCTGAACAATAGAGTCGAGGATATCCCGTATGCCAATCCCTTCCTACAGAAGAAAAACAACTTGATAGTAAAGTGCCAATCCTTAATGAGCAGGAGATTTTAGCACCTTGTGCACGAGATTATAAAATGTGCCAAATGTTCTTCCAGGGCAAGCATGTGTGGAACTAACCTTTGCAGAGCACAGGATTGCATTGCTGCAATCTAAGCCAACCACCTGAAAGAAACACATACTTTTCACTAGGGCTTCTGTTTCTTCATTTGTGATGTTCATACAGAGCACAGGCACAGAGAAATCCAACAACAAACAGGAAACACCAGTACTACATAATGAATACATATATCATCCAACTAAATGAAACAACTTGAAGCTTCTCAAAAATCAAGAAAGCCACAGCCAAACCAGGTAAGGATCATTAACATTTCATTGTGCTGGTAAATGATGAACTTGAGAAGCCAAACGTTTTAACACAACAAAAGCATTCACCAAAGAAAACTCTTCAAAGTTCATTTGTCTCCAAGATTTAGATATAAAGAGAGCATATATTTGTAGCTAAGAAAAACTGCTGGAGGACAAAAGCAGGCAGAGCTGAATTCATTGTGCCCAAAATGCGTGATATCTTATCTCTCTTGAGAATGCTCAAGATATGTGTTTTTAGTCCTCCATTTTAACAAAAGGAACAGCTCATTAGTAGAATGGAAAAATACAGTAGGTGAAACTGGTCATGGTTGAACAATCAGAAGTTGGGTATTTCACAAAGGTACTACCATTTTCTCTCACTCGTTTTCTTTCATCAGATATTAAGACAATAGAAGTCCAACAACAAGACAACAATTGGCATATCGCAGATCCATCCCACTCACAACTTACAATTTGAAAACCATCAGTGATGGTCATTAATTAAAATCTACTCAGCAAAGTCCTATTTATGAATTATGGAATGGAGCAGGCAGTTATAAACATAAGAAGCTCGCTAAATTCTTGTAGCCAAAAGGCGAAGATTTGCCATTGATAAATACCACATAGGGATATAATTCTAACAACAGCATGACATAATTGACTAGGTATCATGCTTCCCACTTCACGATTTTAAGGAAGTCCTCCAGTAAGGGCAAACCAAAGTCATGGTGGCCAAATTGTGAAATTCTGGACTGATTTTCACTTGTTTGCATAAAACTTATCCCAGGACTTCCCAATTTGTTATTATTGAAAGAATAGAAAAGCTGGCCTCCTCGTAATGGGAGAATTATCCATAGCAGGGTCCTAACTTCATACCAGTTGCCGATGACGAAGAGGTGGACACAATGCTATTATGTTTGACGATTAAACCAGAACTAATTGCATCTCAACATAGCGCGTGGTGAACAAGAACACAGCAAAGGATACTGAGTTTATACCATATAATTCAATAAGGTTTTCCTCATTTAGTGACAAACAAAACCCTTTGCTGATATAGCATCATCAGTTTGTTGCAGAGAGATTTGATTTGAGATGGCAACATCAGTTTATTGGAGAGGGACTTGGAAGGTTAAAGCTCCTAAAAGGGAACAGCAGTTTCACTTGAACAGAAACATTGGGGGTGCAGCTTTCAAAGAAGAAAAGTAGTTTCTTCTACTTCTTATTTCACATCATTCTTACATCGAACAAGACATATAAATAGTCTAGACAGCTATACAATAGAAAAAAAAAATAAAAGCAGAAAAGGAAAAGATTTCCTACTTCGCAATTCTAATGATCTACAAAGGAAATAAAATAAATGGAAACATAATAATATCATATCCCATGATTTTCTCTTGATTCCCCAAGATCTTCTCCCTATTCTTTGACGCACCCTCAAGTTGGCGCATAAATATCAATCATCCCCAACTTGCTAATGAGAGACTCGAAGTTAGGTCTGAACAATCCCTTCGTAAGAATGTCGGCTATTTGTTGTGTTGTTGGCACAAATGGCATACAAATAGCTCCTGCATCAATCTTTTCCTTGATAAAGTGTCTGTCAATCTCAACATGCTTAGTTCTGTCATGTTGCACTGGATTATATGCAATGCTGATTGCAGCCTTGTTGTCACATTACAGCTTCATAAGCATTTTAACTGGTACTTGAAGTTCTTCTAATGCACGTGTTAGCCACAACATCTCACAAACTCCATGGACCATTGCTCAGTATTCTGGTTCTGCGCTGCTTCGTGCCACCATATTCTGCTTCTTACTTCACAAAGTAACCAATTTCCCCCAAACATACATACAATATCCGAGGCCAACCTTTTGTTAGTAATTGACACCGCCCAATCTGCATCCGTGTATGCTTTAATTTCCTGTTGAGTAGACTTTTTGAATAGCAGACCTTTTCTAGGTGTGCTCTTTATGTATCTCAAGATCCTGTACACATCCTCAAGATGTTTTTCATAGGGAGAATGCATAAATTGGCTTAGCACACAAAGCAAAAGCAATATCTTGCCAAGTATGCGATAAATAGATCAATTTCCCTACCAACTTCTAGTATCTCAATGTATCAATAGGAACCTCATCTTTGTCATCTCCAAGTTTCTGATTAGGATCTATCGGAGTTTATGCCAATCTACAACCACTCATTCTAGTATCTTTTAAAAGGTCCAAGACAAATTTCCTTTGTGAAATGACAATTCCCTTTTTTGACCTAACTACCTCCATTCCAAGAAAATACCTTAGAGTTCCCAAATCCTTGATCTCAAATTCAGAAGCTAAACATTCTTTCAACCTATTCATCTTGGTAGTATCATTTCCAATGAGAATGATGTCATCCACATATATTACCAAAATTGCAATCTTCCCATCATGAGAATGCTTTACAAACAAGGTATGATCAGCTTGTCCTTGAGCATAACCTCGTTTCTTCATAGAATGAGTGAACTTCTCAAACCAGGCCCTCGGTGATTGTTTCGGTCCATATATGACTTCTTCAATCTACAAACCTTTGATCCAAACTTTCTACCAAAGCCTGAGGGAAAATCCATGTATACTTCTTCCTTCAAATCTCCATTCAGAAATGCATTCTTCACATCTAGTTGCTATAGAGGCTAGTCAAGGTTGGCTACAAATGATAGGAGCACTCTGACAGTGTTTGGTTTTTCAACTAGAGTGAAGGTCTCAAAGTAATCGATGCCATAAGTCTGGGTGAATCATTTAGCAACCAACCGAGCTTTATGCTTTTCAAGGGGCCCATCAACTCTATGCTTGGTTGTGAATACCCACTTGCATCCAATCGAGGACTTTCCCTAGGGTAGATCCACCATATCCCATGGTCCATTTTTTTCCAAAGCTTTCAACTCCTTGAGAATTGCTTGCTTCCACTTAGGAACTTGTAGAGCATCCTGCTTAGTTTTTGGAATCTCCACACAAAACAAGATTGAGGTAAAGGCACGAAAACTGGGTGAGAAGTTTTTGTAAGACACATAATGAGACATAAGATGTTTGGTACAAGACTTAACTCCTTTTCGGATAGCAATGTCAAGTTCCTTAGTAGACTTCCTTTTTTTTTTTTTTACCTAAGATTAGGTTGGACAGATTGAGCTGGAACATCAGTTGATGTGGTCATGCCCTGGCTCGAACTCATGGCATCTTAAGGGAACAAAAGACTCATTTCTTTGAGTTTTGTTTCTTCTCGTGTAGACTTGAGAATAGGATGGGAGCTCGGTATTCTTGGTACTAGGATCAAGTTTCCCCCGATTTCAATCATAGATGTGGACAGAGGAGGTATAGCCAAATAATTTCAAGGGTAAGGCTAAAGCAAGTCTAGAGGATGGATAGTCTTCTGGAGGACTCTCAGGGGTGTTTGAAACTTTAGCACTTTGGAAGGCATGCTATTGATAAGATATGAAGATGTAAGAAGAGCTTCACCCCATAGGTATGCGGGAACTTTAGTTGTAAAGAGTAGAGCTCTAGTTACTTCTAAAAAGTGCTTATTCTTCCTTTTTGCCACCCTATTTTGTTTAGTTAAGCGGTGTCAGGACAAGAACTTTGATGCAAAATTCCCCTTTCCAAGAAAAACTGTCCCAAAATTTTATTGAAATATTCTTTCCCATTGTCACTCCTAAAAATCTGGATTTGTACTTGAAATTGTGTTTGTATCATGGTGTAAAAATTTTTGAAACAGTCTCTAGCTCAAATTTTCTTTTAATAAGTACACCCAACTCACCCTCATATGATCATCAATAAATGTAACAAACCATTTCTTTCCTAAGGGTGTAGGAATTCTAAATGGGCCCCAAACATCACATTGAAATGAAGATACTTTTATTCAAAAACAACTTTGGGAACAAGATCTTCTAATATTGCAAAACTCAAATGACATTGCCTATAATGTCATAACATAATAACATCATCCTTACAAATGGTAACAGATTAGAAACAGCTACCCTGAACTTGTCTACTTGAGCTTGTTCCATCTTCGAAAAAATAGAGTCCTCCACTCTCTCTACTACTACCAATTGTCCTCCCCAAGGTCAAGTCCTAAAACTCACAATGAGATGAGAAAAAATTAGCTATTCCTTTGTGAATGGAACCAAATCTGACTTGATTTGATCTTCCTCATTTGTTGCTTGGAACACACGACCATCACTACTGCTCCTTCTCTTCCAGCCTTCCTTCTTCCAATTATGTGGTTTCTCATGAATTTTCCAATAGGTTTCTTTGGTATGCCATGGTTTCTTGCAATGTTCACACCATGGTTTCTTCCTCCTATCTTCTTCAAAATCAGGCCCCCGTGTTATAAGTGCAAAATTTTTCAGATATAAAGTTTACATTTGTTTCCAAATCACGTAGCATGATTCACCTCCAAGATTGCCCCCCTTCTAACTTCAAAGAAAACCTCGTGGATGGATGGCAGAGGTTTTCAACCAAGGATTTGGCCTCTCACCTCACCCAAACTTCAATAAGGCCTACTAGAAAGATGAATACTCTATCATTCTCTTCTCTCTTCATTTGTCTCTTGCAATCAGCCAGACTTTCCCATGTATCATCATAGCATTGATCTATTTCCTACTACGAGGTTACCATTTCATTGTAGTAAACGGTGACCTCACGGTCTCCTTGCCGTGATTGCCATAGCTTTGTCTTCAATTTAAAGATCTAGGAAGAATTCTCCAAATCAGAATATGTTTCTCTCACAAAGTTCCACACATCTCTAGCAGTTGAAAGGAACAAGTGCGGTTTTCCAATTGCTAGCTCCATAGAATTGATCAGCCAGGCAATCACTAAGGAGTTCTCGAATCTCCAAATCTTCCAATACAGATCGCTTTTTGCTGGTTCCTTCACCTCACCTGTCAAGTGGCCCAGCTTTCCTCGACCATCGATTGCTAGTTTCACCAATCGAGCCCACTCCAAATAATTTTGGCCCATCAATCGGTGAACAGTCAATAGCAGGTTGGAGTTCTGGAAGAATTGTTCTCCACTACTGCTCAATTGTCCAGAGAAATCAGTTGAATTTTTCTCCGACAAGACACCTAAATCGGTGTCCTTAAGAGCTCCAAGCATCACCATTTTCACCATAGTAGGACCCGGATTCAAAACCTCAGCTCAAATACCATGCAGATTTCAAAGAAGAAAAGTAGTTTCTTCTATTTCTTATTTCATATCATTCTTACATCAAACATGACATATAAATAGAGTCTAGACAGCTACATAATAGAAAGAAAATAAGAGCAAAATAGGAAAAGATTTCCTTCTTCCTAACTCTGATGATCTAAAAAGGAAATAAAATAAATGGAAACATAATAACATCATATCCCATGATTTTCTCTTGATTCCCCAAGATCTTCTCCCGATTCTTCAATAGGGGGAAACACAAGCAAGTAGCATTTGCAATAATGCATCATCGATATTGTCAAGTAACGCTACCAACATAAAATGATTGAAAACTCTTTGGATCACATTTATAATCCATGATTGGGCATTATACATCTGATCTCATAAGTCATTGAGAGTGAAATTTCATGATTATGTCAGACTAGTGCTAGAAAACTACAAAAGTAAGTTTGAGATAATATCATTATGCGTCACTCCCGAATTTTCCAGGAAATAACTGGATAGAAGTTTTGACAGCCAAGGGATAAGAGTATGTACTCCACTGTCTGTTATTAGATGGTTCCAAAAAGACAAAAAATTGCCCAATTAGGAAGGATTTCTACATCCATTTTGCTTCCATCATATCCTCTCATGGATGTGATCCTAATTGCTTCATAACAGATGATATGTTCTCTATTCAGTAAATTGTGATTTTGCCTTTGTTTTCATTAATTAATTTTATTTCAGAGATGGACCTAAATAATCTTGAATCTGCCTCAAGAACAGTGTCGCCCAGTAAAACAACAAGAAACTGTAAATGCCGCAGCATAATCCAAGCAACAGCTATTTAGAACCTACCTCCTCAATCTCCTTGGCAACGCGATCAGGTTCTGCTCCTGGAAGGTCTATTTTATTTAACACCTGTAGAAACAAAAATCCGATGCTAAGTGAATGCTATCGGAAAGAAGAAAATTTGGTCTCCAAACCTTACTCTATTCAATACCACATAAAAGAGGAGCAGAACTTATGTGTACACATAAGTCTTGTACTCTTAAATAGTCCTAATTACTTTTCGGTAGGGTGTGAAACTAAGTAGGGTACGAAGATTTATGTACATCTCTTAGTGAGGAAAAGCTTTGTTTGGGTGGTTTTATGTTGAATAAAAGGGAAACCCAGATTAGGATCACTCACTAGAAGTTGGCAACCAAGAGAAAATTTGATAAGCAGTGATTATAGGCAAGAAAAAGTTGATATTGCCTCCATTGAGAATTACATGACCAAAGGTGTCCAAGGTAGCATTGATTAGTGAAACAGCAACCTCAAGATGGTCCAGTGAAATTAGAGACAAGAAAATTTCAATTTGTACCCTTGAACCAAATTGAACTCAAATTCTCAGTCCAACCTACAGCAATGAGATCATATCTTAGTAATATTAGATGCTAGAAGTTGAAAAGGAAAATTGGTAATACCTGAAAATGGAATACTGAAGATTAATGCCTTATGAAACATGGACCAAGGATGAAGCAAAAAGGGGTATAAAAGTAAGAGAACCACAATGGGTTAACCCTACCCTTCCATAAAATATCGAGTGAACCATTTACTGAATTCAGTCTTTTAAGTCTGTTGAGTTTATTACTTTAGAATATTAGCAAGTTGGGGTTAATTATGTAATTATACTAGGCTTATACCTAAGCCTATAAGTACTTGTTTTGTTATCAGAAATAAATAGATTGCTCTTTTATTGCTAACATGCAAATTGTTCGGTATTTGAAGAAAGCTCCAGGTCAAGGACTTGTGTTCCATAATCAGTGAAGAAAAGAATATGTTTCTTCTTCTTACTTTGCATTGAGAGATTACAAGGTCTATATATACAAGAACAAAAGACTTAGGTTAGGTAAGAAACCTAATTTAGGTAGGAAACCTAATTTGACTTAATTTAGGTAAGAGCTTAACTTTCAACATTAGGTTGCCTAACTTTCAACATTAGGTAGGCAACCTAATTCCAACTAACTCTAGCCTAACTTTCAACATTATTCAACACATATTTCAATACTTTACATATTCCAACACTCCCCCTCAAGCTGGTGAATAGATATCTTCCATTCCCAGCTTGGTAACTAGCTCGTGAAAACTTCCACCATTAAGTCCTTTGGTTAAGACATCTGCCACTTGCTGTCCTGACGGGACATAAGATAAGCAAATCAGTCCATCTTCAAGTTTCTCCTTGATGAAGTGCCTATCAATCTCAATATGCTTCGTCCTATCATGCTGCACAGGATTATGAGCAATATTAATTGCAGATTTATTGTCGCAATACAGCTTCATAGGACTCTGCCACTCAACCTTCAAGTCATCGAGAATGATCTTGAGCCACAATAGCTCACATATTCCTTGAGCTGCTGCTCTAAACTCAGATTCTGCACTGGATCTTGCCACCACATTCTGTTTTTTACTTCTCCAAGTTACCAAGTTACCTCCAAGGAAAATACAATAACCAGTTGTAGACCTCCTGTCAACCACTGATCCAGCATAATCCGCATCTGTATAAGCCTCTAGCTTGAGATCGGGACTCTTCTTGAATAGTACTCCCTTTCCTGGACTCCCTTTTAGGTAATGTAGGACTCGATGAGCAGCTTGTAGATGTGACTCCTTTGGATTATGCATGAATTGACTAATTAAGCTTACTGCATAAGAAATATCTGGTCGAGTATGAGCAAGGTAAATCAGCTTTCCTACCAATCGCTGATACATTTCTCGATCCACTGTTGTCTCCTCTTTTGCTTCTGCGAGTCTCTGGTTCGGCTCAATCGGAGTAGTTACTGGTTTGCAACCAAGCTTTCCAGTTTCTTCCAAGAGATCCGTCACATACTTTCGCTGTGAAATAAAGATCCCTTGCTTTGAGTATGAAACCTCAATTCCCAGAAAATACCGTAGCTTTCCTAAGTCCTTTATTTCAAACTCCTTAATCAAGTTCTGTTTCAGCCGCTGTTTCTCCCTTTCATCATTGCCCGTGACTATTATGTCATCAACATACACCAACAATGCTGTAACTCCCCCTGCATCCGAGTGTTTTATGAATAGTGTATGATCTCCCTGGCTTTGTTTATATCCAGATGCCTTCATGACTTTAGTAAATCGTCCAAACCAGGCTCTAGGTGACTGCTTGAGTCCATATAATGCCTTCTTTAGTCTACAAGCCTTTTGAACTGTTTCCTTTCCTTCAAAACCAGGTGGCATGTTCATGTAGATTTCCTCTTCCAAATCTCCATGCAAAAAGGCATTCTTCACATCATACTGTTGAAGTTCCCAGTTAAAATGAGCAGCTAAAGATAGCAAGATTCTTACACTATTCATTTTAGCCACCGGTGCAAATGTCTCTTGGTAATCCACTCCATACGTTTGAGTGTAACCCTTCGCAACTAATCTTGCTTTGTACCTCTCCAGAGAACCATCTGCCTTGTACTTCACAGTGAATACCCACTTGCAGCCAACCAGTTTTTTCTCTTTTGGTCTGTCAACAACTTCCCACGTTTTATTCTTTTCTAGTGCCTTCATCTCTTCTTTCATGGCATTCCTCCATTCCTCTCTTGATAGTGCTTCAGATAAAGTGTTAGGGACGGCAATAGTGTTTAAGCTCACAATAAAGTTTCGGTATGGTGATGATAACCTATCAAGGGACACATAATTTGATAGTGGATAAACTGATTTTTTGGTACATTCTCTTGTCCCTTTTCTAACAGCAATAGGTAAATCAAGATCAGTCTCAGGTGTATCACTAAGCTGTTCATTCACAGGAGGTTCAGAACTTACCGTGCTCTCATTGGCAGGACTCGAAGTGGCATTTTGGACCTGCTCTTGTGTTGGAACGGCTGTCCTCCTTGAGTACACCTGAGAAAATCTCATAGAATCATGAAAACGAGTTGAACTAATAGGAATAGGAACAGAAACTGGTTGGTTTGTGTGAGAATGTGATGGAGGAGAGATAGGATTCAAGGTAGATTCATGAGCTACGGTGGAGGAATTTGGATTGACAGGGACATTGGATGATAAGTCCAGGTTATCAATAACCCCAAGGTCCTTATCTTCCTCATCTTCCATGAGTGAAATCTCCCCCTGAAGATAAGGTTTTGAAAAATAGGGTTTATTTTCAACAAAAGTGACGTCTGCGGAGAGATAAAATTTTTTGGAAGGGGGATGATAACATTTATAGCCCTTTTGTGTTTGTGAGTAACCAAGAAACACACATTTGACCGCACGAGGATCTAGCTTTCCTCGTTGATGTTGATGAATGTGGACAAAAGAAATACAACCAAAGACTCGAGGTGCAAGGCTATTAGATGTACGGAAATGGGGATAGAACTGAGAAAGAACTTCCATAGGGGTCTTGTGATCTAATGTACGTGATGGTAGTCTATTGATCATGTATGTAGCCGTAAGGACAGCTTCCCCCCAATAGGTTTTAGGAGCCTGCCCGTGAAACAACAAGGCACGAGTTGTGTTAAGGAGATGACCATTTTTCCTTTCAGCAATCCCATTTTGTTGTGGTGTATTCACACAAGATGACTCATGGATAATGCCTTCCTTTTGAAAATAAGAGGACAATACTTGATTGAAGTAATCTTCCGCATTATCTGATCGAAAGACCTTAATCTTGACCCCAAACTGAGTTTGAATCATGGAGTGAAAGGAAGGAATAATGTTACTCACATCAGATTTTTGTTTGAGCAAGAAAGTCCAAGTAGCTCTAGAGCAATCGTCAATTAGAGTGACAAACCAACGGGCTCCAGAAATGTTTGGAACCGTGGAAGGTCCCCAAATGTCACTGTGTATCAAGTCGAAAGGGTTAGAGCTACGATGATTGCTAATAGGAAATGATACCCGGCTATGCTTGGCTAACTCGCAAACATCACAATGGAAATCTTTAATATTCAGACCCTTAAACAAGGCTGGAAACATGACACTCAAGACTTGAAAGGACGGATGACCAAAACGAAAATGATGAAGCCAAATAGCTTCCTTGTTTGAAGTACTAAGAAACGATGAAGATAGATTAATCATGATTCTTCTTATAGTGAGAGGTGTCTCAAGGTAGTACAGTCCACTTTGTTCCTTAGCAAGTCCAATCCTCCTCTTCGAGTCCCGATCCTGAAAAACACAGTAAGATGGGTAAAAAACAGCTTGACAATGAAGATCTTTTGTGAGTTTGTGTATGGAGATAAGATTGGAAGACAGTTTAGGGACATGAAGGACATCTTTAAGGACAAGATTTGGTGTGACAGGGACATCTCCAACACCTGCAACAGTAGCAAGTGATCCATTTGCCACAATAATCTTTCTATTGCTAGGACAAGGTGTATAGGTCCTGAAATGTGATGAGGTGTAACTCATATGATCAGTAGCGCCGGAATCAATAACCCAAGAATTACCTGAGAGTGCTAGTGAGCATGCACCAGAGGGTTTATTAAGAGACCCTAACAAACCTCTTATTTTCTCAATTTCTTCACTGTTGAAGGTTGTTTTCTCCTTAACTTCGTCATAACCAGCTTGCTCGGTTAGGTGGACACGAGGCCTTGACTGTGTTGCCCGGTTCACCCATTCTCGGCCCGAAGAAGTGGGTTTGCCATACAATTTCCAGCATTGCTCCTTTGTATGTCTTGGTTTCTTGCAATAGGCACACCACAAGTTGTCCCGGTTATCTTTCCTTGGCAGGCCACCCTTCTCATCAACCTTTTTGATTGTCAAGGCTGACCCTTCTACTGCTTGTGGTTTGAGCATGACAGATCGACGGCTTTCTTCTGCCCGGATCAAGGAAATTGTTTCCTCCAATGATGGTACTTCCTCCTTGCCAAGTATTTGAACTCTGACTTGATCAAATTCAGAATCAAGCCCTGCTAAGAAATCGTAGACTCAATCCTTTTCAATAAAATTCTTCAGAATGGCTGCATCTTCTGGACACCGCATGTGGAATACTCGATAATGATCGAGTTCTTGCCATAAGTTCTGCAGAGAATTAGCATATTCAGTGATAGTTTTACCTCTTTGCTTTGTCCCACTGGTTTTCACCTTAATTTCATACACCTGGGCTGCATCACGGGCCTTTGAGTACGTCCGTTGGATAGAATCCCAGATCCCCTTTGCTGTTGGTAGAAACATACAAGTATCGCTTATGGCTGGTTCCATAGAATTCCATAACCATGACATGATCATGGAATCAGCCTCATCCCATGCATCGAAACCAGGATCTCCTTGCTTGGGTCCCGTCCCCAGCAGATGGCTGAGTTTTCCTTTGCCCTTTAGGTACGTCTTGACGAATTGTGACCACTTGAGATAGTTTTTCTCATTCAGTCTATAGGTTGGCCTCATATTCTGAAGATCACCTGTCATGTGTGACGAGGCGTCCCCCTCTGATTGGATTGTAGGAGAGGGAGAATCTATGGCTTTGGGTGTGGTTTCGAATGTGGTCATTTTGGAAAGAGAAGATTAGCAAGGATACAAGAGCAGTAATGTGGCTGCGTACAAAGGAAGAATTTTCTGGAGAATAGACAGCAATGAAGGCTGTAATTTGAAATCCAGAAATCTAACCTAGGGCTCTGATACCATGAAGAAAAGAATATGTTTCTTCTTCTTACTTTGCATTGAGAGATTACAAGGTCTATATATACAAGAACAAAAGACTTAGGTTAGGTAAGAAACCTAATTTAGGTAGGAAACCTAATTTGACTTAATTTAGGTAAGAGCTTAACTTTCAACATTAGGTTGCCTAACTTTCAACATTAGGTAGGCAACCTAATTCCAACTAACTCTAGCCTAACTTTCAACATTATTCAACACATATTTCAATACTTTACATATTCCAACAATCAGGGTCATCTTCGTCTAGCCGGTTATTCTAACCCTAAGTCTTTGGAGGTGACAGGATATTCTGATGCAGATTGGGCTGTGGTTGTCCTATGGATCGTCGGTCTACTTCGGGATACTGTGTTTTCCTTGGTGGTAATCTTGTGTCATGGAAAAGTAAGAAGTAGTCTGTGATTTCTCGATCTAGTGCAGAAGCCGAATATCATGCTATGGCTAATGTTACAGGTGAACTTCAATGGGTTCGTATGTTGCTAGCTGAGATTGGATTGCCTATGACTGAATCCTTTGTTCTGTGTTGTGACAATCAGTCTGCTATCCATATTGCTAGCAATCCAGTATTCCACAAGCGAACGAAACATATAGAGGTGGATTGTCATTTTGTTCGAGGAAAGGTGAACTGTGGGGACATACAGTTGGTACACACGTTCTGAAGAGCAGCTAGCAGATATTTTCACAAAGCCCTTGGCACGTGGACCAGTTTCATATATTTGTCATAAGTTAGGCCTGCTTGATATGTACGCTCCAACTTGAGGGGGAGTGTTGAGTTTATTACTTTAGAATATTAGCAAGTTGGGGTTAATTATGTAATTGTACTAGGCTTATACCTAAGCCTATAAGTACTTGTTTTGTTATTAGAAATAAATAGATTGCTCTTTTATTGCTAACAAAGTCAAACCAATTACGCTTACCAAACAAGCTTAGTCTCAAGAGTTAAATACCAATCTTCAGCACGTAACAGGATTATCAAACAAGTCCTTATTGTTCTTGAAGTTATTTTAGTTAAATTTATATATGACCAAGTGGCCATGGCGGAGCTGCTCACATTTCTTTTCTTAGTCCATATATAACCTAAATTTAGAGAGATAAACAATGTCAGACACTACCACATGTACAGCCCCATATGCCCTTCTCCAGGCCCAAATGACATTACTACAAAAAGCAAAAAGGGGGATAAAAGCATTCAGGAGCTGAAACACTGAGTGGGACAAAAAGTTGGGTTTCTTTCTGCCATCCCATCACATGAGAAACATAATACATGTTAGTATCCTTACTACAATGCCCAAGAATCAAGAATACAATAAAGAAGTTAAAACAAATAAAGACATCCAGAAAAGGAAAAATGATGCTCAGATGTAACTGCAGTCCAATGATTATAAAAATAAAATAAAATAAACTACTTACAGGTATAATTTCCAGGTTGTTTTCCAAGGCTAGATATACGTTGGCCAACGTTTGTGCTTCAACACCCTACAGACATGACATGCATGATTCAACAAATTGGTGCCAATGGTTTATGTTAAAGGATAAAAGGGTATAATGGTCTTCAAGGGTATTTTGATAAGTATATATACCCTTTATTTTCATCAGTAAAGAACAATTATTCAGCTAACATGGTATCAAAGCTAGGTTAACACCTAAACCTAAATCTGAACCCTAGAACCATCACCAACCACAACCTAACCCTAGAACCACCTCCGGCGAACCCAGATCCAAGCCAGATTCAGGCCGGCCAACTCAGATCCTGGCCGGCCAACCCAAATCCAGACCCAACAGACCCAGATCTATGCCGGCGAACCTCAGTCAGGCTTCGCCCGACATCGCCAAGGCTCGGCAATCCTCTATTAGGTGTCGCCAAGGCCCAGCGACGCCGCTCCTGTCGCCGGCGACCTGCTGTCCCAGTCGCCCAGCGCCGGCGACGCTGCCCCAAGCCCAGCGACCTGAAACCGGCGTTCCCTGAGACTGCTGGTTGAGGAGAGACCCTTCCTTTGATGGTTGCACAGCCTGTGGTCACCTGATAGCAACGATTTAGAGCTTTGTCGTGGAGGATTCACAGCTGCGGAAGGTTATTTTTTTTTCAGAAGTATGGTGAACTGAAAGCTGGGTTGAGGGAAGTCGCTTGCTGCTGTTATAATTAGTAAATTTGGGGGACTAATTTCAACTGAGGTGCTGATGTGTTTAAGGAGGGTAGAGGAATGTCTGCTGGTACTGATTTGTAGATGAATCCGTGGCTGTGGTTGTTCATTAGGTGGAAATCTGGCAGTTATTAGTGATCTTTTGTTGATGTTCTTTGTGGATATTGTATTGTGGAGCCCTGACAAGTGAATGTTGGTATTGCGATAGCCTGTGGGTTTAGTTATTGATTTGGTGGGAGTGCTTGACTTTCAATTTTCTGATTTTGAGATTGTTTTGAAATTTATGTTATGGCGGATAGTAAAGGAATGGTAAGTGAGGTCGTGTCTGCATCCTCTAGTCGTTTGACGGAGGAAAAGTTAGCTGGTGTCTCTAATTATCAGCAATGGAGGAGAATTGTGGTTGTGATATTAACTGGGAGAGCAGCATCATCACCTAACTAGTGAAAGGTCTAATGCTGATACTAAATGGGATACCGTAGATGCCAGGATTCTTGGGCAAATGTGGAATTCTATGGAATCTCAGGTTGCTGCATTGGTTACACATGTTACTACGGTTAAGGACTTATGGGATTATTTGAGTGTCCTTTATTCTGGACAAAACAACCTCTCAAGGATTTATGAAGTTTCACAGGATTTCTTTAGAGCAGACAGAAAGGGCCAACCTCTTACTCAATTTTTTGCTGATTTTAAACGAATGTATGAGGAGCTTAATTATCTTTTGCCAATTACCTCTGATGTTAGTAAGATGCAGGAGCAGCGAGAGCAATTGGCTATTATGGGATTTTTGGGAGCACTTGGACCAGAGTTCAATGCAGTTCATTCACAAATCCTTGGAGGAAATACTGTGGCTTCGCTAACGGAAACCTTCTCTCGTGTATTAAGGGTCTCACGTGAATCATCTAAGGATAGGTTGCCCACAGGCGATAGCTCAGCTTTAGCAACACAAAGGGAACCGTGGCAGTCGAGGTCGTGGTAGTAATCGTAGTGGACGTGGGTTTTGTAGTGGCAGTAGTAGCCGTGAGCTTGGTAGAGGCCAATCACATACATCTGGTGACACAGTAAATAATACTGGTTTTACACGTACATGTCATTATTGTGGTGTTCTTGGACATATTCAACGTTTTTGTTATAAGCTGCATGGAAGGCCCTCTCAATCAGCTGCAGCTAATGTAGCCATTGCATCAGAATCGGGTGTTTCTTCGAAGTCGCCTGAAGGGGGAACACTGATTAGAATGTTTGATGAGGAACTTGCAAGATACAATTAGTTCCAGATTTCTCAGCCAGTTTCCTCCTCCACGGCTACTTTTGCTCAGACAGGTAATGCAACAGCGTGTCTTTCATCTAACTCTCGCCCCAGGGTCATTGATTTAGGTGCTACTGACCATATGACTGGATCTTCAGGTACTTCCTCTACCTTTCATGAGTCTACCTCTAGTGTCACATTAGCTGATGGCTCTCTATCCACAGTAAGAGGGATAGGCACTGTTCCACTGACATTCTCCATATCTTTATCCTCTGTCATGTATCTCCCAAATTTTCCGTTTAATCTTATGTCCGTCAGTCATCTTACCAAAGAATATAATTGTTCTATAACCTTCTATCTCGATTCCTGTGTGTTTCAGGATTTGAAGACGAGGAAGACGATTGGTAGAGGACATATGTCAAGGGGGCTATATGTGTTTGATGATGCTACCAGTGTCACTTGTCCAGCAGTTTCTTCATATCAAGTTCACTATCGCTTAGGACATCCTTCTTTGGGAAGTTTGAAGAAGCTTGATTCTCATTTTCATTCGTTATCTAGTCTTGAGTGTGAGTCGTGTCAGTTTGGAAAATTTCATCATATTAGTTATAGTCCAAGAGTCAATAAACAGGCCTCTCAGCCATTTGTTTTAGTTCATTCTGATGTTTGGGGTCCATGTCCTATCACTTCGAAGTTGGGTTTCAAGTACTTCGTTACTTTTGTAGATAACTATTCACGAGCCACTTGGTTATATCTAATGAAAAGTCGTTCTGAGTTATTTTCTATTTTTTGTGCATTTGTGAATGAAGTACATACCCAATTTTCTACTTCTGTTCATATTCTTCGTAGTGATAATGTTAAAGAGTATTTCTCCAAAACTTTCTCTGAGTTCATGTTTCAGCGGGGCATTTTTCATCATTCTTCTTATTCGAATACACCACAACAAAATGGTGTAGCTAAAAGAAAGAATCGCCATCTGTTAGAAGTTGCTCGTTCCTTAATGTTTGAAATGAAGGTAGATAAATCCTTTTGGGCTGACGCTGTAATGACTGCATGTTATCTTATCAATCGCATGCCATCACCTGTTCTTAAGGGTGCAATTCCTCACTCCTTACTTTTTCCTTCTGATCCCTTGTTTTATTTGCCACCTCGCATATTTGGTTGTGTCTGTTATATTCGTGACCATCGCCCTGGACTTTCTAAACTTGATCCTAGGTCTCTCAAATGCATATTTGTTGGGTATTCTCGCGCACATAAGGGTTATCGTTCCTACTGTCCCTCTTTGCATAAGTACTTCATCTCTGCTGATGTTTCCTTTTTTGAGTCTACTCTTTATTGTGATAACCCAACGGAAACTTCTACAGTGGATGATGATTCCTTGACATACGTTATTATGGAATCAACACCCACTTCGAAATCTCCAGCTATCCCTCCACCTGTCCAGTATGTTTACAGCAGATGTCCTCATCAACATGTGGAGCCCCCTGCATATGTACCTCCGCCTCTCTCGTCCTCTTTATCTTCAGCACTTGAGGTAAGTCAGTCAAATACTGACCTAGATATTCCTATTGCACATTATAAAGGAGTTCGTAGTTGTACCCAGCACCCTATTGCACAGTTTGTCTCCTATTCTGGTTTATCTGCCTCTTGTAGAGCTAGTCTAATGACCATTGATACCCATCCTACCCCTAAAACTGTTGCTAAAGCATTATCTAGTCCGGGCTGGAGGACAGCTATGGAAGAGGAACTATTGGCACTGGACCAAAATCAGACTTGGGATCTTGTCCCTCTACCTGCAGAGAAGACAGTTATTGGATGTAAGTAGGTTTTTTCTGTCAAGGTTAACCCTGATGGTTCTCTTGCTCATCTCAAGGCTAGACTGGTTGCCAAAGGGTATGCACAGGTTTATGGGGTTGATTATGGTGACACTTTTTCTCCAGTTGCTAAGATGACCTCCATTCGTCATTTACTTTCTTTGGCTGCTTCTGCTAGTTGGCGTCTATTTCAGCTTGATGTCAAGAATGCCTTTCTTCATGGAGATTTACAGGAAGAGGTGTACATTGAGCAACCCCCAGGGTTTGTTGCTCAGGGGGAGTCTGGTCATGTTTATCGCTTAAAAAGATCTCTATATGGTTTGAAATAGTCTCCTAAAGCTTGGTTTGGGAAGTTCACTGAGGCGGTACTCCAATTTGGATTGTGTAAATCTACTGGAGATCATTCTATGTTTTATCGAGCTTCTAGAGCTGGTCGGATATTCCTTGTAGTTTATGTGGATCATATTGTCATAACTGGAGATGATTCTACAGGGATTAAAGAATTGAAACTATATTTACAGCAGCGATTTCATACAAAGGATTTGGGGCTACTCAGATATTTCTTGGGTATCGAAGTGGCACGGGGGAAAAAAGGTATTTATATCTCACAACGAAAATATGTTCTGAATTTACTTACAAAGATAAGTATGCTAGGAGCTAAACCACTGGATACACCCATGGAAGTGAGCTTAAAATTGGTGGCAGAGGATGATGAGCTATTAGATGACCCAGAAAGGTATCAAAGACTTGTTGGGAAATTAAATTATCTGACTATCACTCGACCTGATATTTCCTTTCCGGTGAGTGTTGTGAGTCAATTTATGTCTTCTCCCCGTACCTCGCATTGGGATGTAATAATCAGAATTTTGAGATACTTGAAGAAAGTTCCAAGTCGTGGTCTCATTTATCAGGATCATGGTCACAAAAGGGTGGAAGCATTCTCAGATGCCGATTGGGCAAGATCTCCTATAGATAAGAGGTCTACATCAAGGTATTGTACCTTTGTAGGAGGCAACCTAGTATCTTGGAAAAGTAAAAAGCAAAGTGTTGTGGATAGATCAAGTGCGGAATCAGAATACAGAGCAATGGCTCAAGCTACCTGTGAGCTAGTCTGGATGCGTCAGTTATTAATTGAACTTGGATTCGAAGATTCTGCACCAATGGAGTTGTGGTGTGATAATCGAGCGGCAGTTCATATTGCTTCAAATCTAATATTTCATGAGCGTACCAAACATATCGAAGTTGATTGCCACTTCGTCCATGAGAAACTTCAGGCTAGAGTCATTTCTACTAGTTATGTTAGTACCAGTGAACAACTAGCTGATATTTTCACCAAATCTTTAGGGAGTAGTAGGATTGAGTACATTTGTAACAAGCTGGGCATGTTTGATATTATGTTCCAGCTTGAGGGGGAGTGTTAAAGGATAAAAGGGTATAATGGTCTTCAAGGGTATTTTGATATGTATATATACCCTTTATTTTCATCAATAAAGAACAATTATTCAGCTACCAGTTTAGTTATAATGAAGAGGGCTGCTAGTATCCTTTCTCATTTAAACCAAAAATGACGCCAAGAAACTAGTTGTGAGGAAAAACCTGTCAAATGGAACATTGATTTTTTTTTTTTTTAAATGGAGAACAAGTGCCTCATTCACTTTCTTTCCTTTTGTTCATTTTGATATTCAATTCGGTTAACCAAGAGTATGTAGAAAGTTGAGAACAGGTGATAGTCAATTCACCTAATTGGTGTGACACCTTTGAAGACAAGCTACATGAATAATCTTTTATCAGGTCATGTCATGAAAAAAAAAATTGCAAATTTCATGAAATGACATCACTGGATTCTATGGATTCAGAGTGACTAACTGCATTGTACACTATCCACAAATGAAAAACCAGTGTCAAATGAGGCCCATCAGAAAAATTAATGTGAAGAAATGAGCAGACCACGTGAATTCAACTTGCAATGTCACATTAGAAATGGAAACAATAAAATCAGAGGGTGAGTTCTGCAAACAAGAAAGTCCCAGCAAAGCAACCACTTGAATATTGCTACGCCATCATCTATTCACTCAAGTTTTTAAATATGGGCAGTGATCCAATGAAATTCTACAATGGTATCACTTATCAGCAGGACATCCTATGTTTAAATCTCTCTAGATCCGTTATCTTACTTCCCCAGTAATTAATATCAAAACCACACTGATATCAAATAACTTACACAAGCACAATTGGTAATGGTTGCACAAAATTCTTCTAATACTAACAATTTTGACAGCTTCATGCAACTAGCAGCACAAGCTCTCTAAATACTGCTTGCAACTCTTTGCCTTGCACATTCCAAATGTAGCAAATCAATTCCATCTTGAGCAATTTCAAGTGAAGATGGAAGGAAAGGGGAAGAACAGATAACTTTAGATAAGAGGAACAACTCTTTGTGAACAAGTTTTCTAATAGGCTGAACATGTCTCTCTAGAAAGAACAGTCAACCCTTGCTCAGACAATATTTTCCCAAGCAAGGGATCTATTGAAGAAGAGTCCATCTGAGTAAGCTACACCTTTTTCCTTCTGATAAACTGAACATCTAAAGACAAAGTGTAATGCTACAATAGGACAAATAGCCAAGAGTTTCTTTTATGCAGAATCAGTATGACAATAATTATCTGTTTATGCTGACCAAACAGGAAGAAAATGGCAATCAGGATAAGTTTGATGATCAACTATTGAGAGTAACACCAGCAACCTCCGTAATGGTTAAAACCCAAAAGTTTTGCTGAAGTTGCTATTAGTTTTCGCATGTCAAACTTTGGATGTTCTTCAAAGAGATTTCACTTACAACATGAAAAGAGCCTACAGCCAGCAGATGTTATTAAACAATCCAATTGGGGGAAAATCTGGAGAGTCGGTTCTTTCTAATGAAAAAATGCGTCACATGTTATGCAGACTATTGAGCAACTACCTCCTAATGCCACTGGATCCTACTCCAAGGAGCACAAACTTGTTCCGGTATCAATGGACCAGTGACTGCAACCACCCAATATCACTCGGGTGCTTGAAGAGCCATAAACACCTTATTGCCAGCAAAAACAATGAAAATGCCAAATTACCTAAATATCCTTTTCTAAGCCTATTGAAACTACCAAGTAGGGGCATTCCACACTACTTAATGGTCAAATTTGATAACAAGCTGCCAATGTCTATTTCTAAAATCTGTGGAAGAGGAAAAAGATACACAGTGCCAGCTGTAGATGATAAACAAATTATAAGATGCCAAGAAGAGGAAAAAGATACACAGTGCCAGCTGTCGATGATAAACAAAGCTTTGCTCAATGACAAGCCTGATCTGGAGAAAGTACCTGAGAAGCATCTACAACAAGGAGAGCACCTTCACATGCAGCAAGAGAACGAGAGACCTAGGTTCAAAAGGTACAGATGATACTGGATCAAACAGAACAAGCATCTAAAAACGTTGCATAAATTTGCTCTCTTGGAGGAGCCCTAGATCAGTGCGCTATTGAACTATCAGAGGTCCCAATTACCAACACGATTCAACAATTTGAATTTGCAGGAATGGCATTGGAAAGTAGGTAAGGAAACCTTGTCCTAATTCTAGACAGAAGTTATTCTAAACAATAAAGCAACAGGTCTTTATGAGAGCAGGATGCCTCTGTTCATGCAACCGAGAAAAGCCTCCTAAAAACTAAAAACACTACCCACTGGCAGACTGCTGCTATCGTCCGTCAATAATGACCAGATTTTACAATCGCGAAACAGAAATATTCCCAAACAGGTAACAGCAATAAAGCAGGGAAGCAGGGAAAAGCCACAAGGATCACTAGCTAATACGAGGTTTCGAATCAAAGAGAGAGGCAGGGATGACGGGCATACCTCATAAGAGAAGTCAACATGGCCGGGAGTATCAATTAAGTTCAAGCAATACGGCTCATTTTGAAACACGTAACGCATTCGAGCTGCCTGACGCGAAGAATATATAAGGCAATCAATTGCAGGCACAGGAAACGGCACACAGTTGTGCAGCGTGAACATCGAAACAGGAAGAAACAAGAGAGTTGCACAAGGTAACCTGAAGTTTGATGGTGATGCCTCGTTCTCTCTCGAGGTCCATGTTGTCGAGGAACTGGTCCTTCATCTCGCGCTTCTCCACGGTGCCCGTCACCTGGAGCAACTTGTCAGCCAAAGTGGATTTCCCATGATCAATGTGCGCGATTATACAGAAGTTCCTGATATTCGAAGTTGGGACCTGCATCATCATCACACACATGGAGGGACACGTCAAAACGCGCGAGAGAGAGACAGAGTTAATGGCTTCCATTAGAGGAATCAACGCACCTTAAGGAGGCGATGTTGGCCGGCTTGCACTTGGGCGGCGACATTATCAACGTCGGTGATAGTGTTTGAGGCACGACAATGGAGTGGAGGGAGGCTGACGATGCTGCTCTTGCTCTTGCTCTTGGATGCAGCGGAGTGAGGCGGAGCGAGTTTAGGAATCGTCGCCGTATGGATTCTTCTCCGGGGGTGGAGATTGGCTGCGGATAAGGAGGAGAGCAACGATGGAGAGGCGCGCAGCTCTGAGACTGATGCTGATGTGGCCATTCTCTCTCTCTCCGCCCGGCTCCCCTCGGTGTTTGTTTCCTCGCTTCGCTTCAAATATATATGTACATATAACGAAGGAATGTTGTCTCTCTCCTCTTGTAATTCCCTTTTTGTCCCTCATTGAGTAGCCCAGCTTCTTCCCCCGCAAAACTTGGTTATGGAAATGTCCACGGACACGTCGAACTAGTGGGCCAGATTATGTGTCAGCCAGGAGAAAAATCATCCAAAACTTAAATTGACTCATTTAATTCATATTAACTCATACTCGATCCAATTCACATTCAATACATACTCGACCTAATACGAACTTTACTCTTAATAATTTTTCTCCTAAAAGAATGGGCGACTTTATAAATTGGCTCATAAGATCAACGAGGGATCGGGTTATGGATAATGGCTTTAAGATTAAAATTGTCTCTAAAGAATGAGCGACTTTATAAATCGGCTCACAAGATCAATGAGGGATCAGGTTATGGACAATGGCTTTAAGATAGCAACGAAGCGAAAAGGGTGATGGATCTTATTCGGGTGAAAAACAATGCCTGCGCACTTGTAAACCGATTTGCTTCCATGCATTGGCCAACCACGGTGGCTGGAGTATAACTGTTAGCTTTCCATTTGTACATCCTCTCTGTTTAGAGAGATGGATTCCGAGATTTCTCTGTGCTTGAGAAGGTGGAAGCGGATTCCTGGAGGCCCTCCAGTGGAGGGAAGGTTTGGACGAAAGCTCTCATTCAAAATGTCTCATGAGGTCTGTAGTTATGGTGAGGCGAAACATTCTTGCACGAGTTAGTCAAGCACAAAAATGATTTACCAGATGTCGCTCACTTGGCAGACATACAATCCAGCCCGGTCCAGACAAAGAACTTCCTCAATTCAAGGGGACATACAATTCGATCTAAATGGAGAAACTTCTTCAATTCAAATTCACAAGAAGTACATGCAAGGGGACATACAATTCGATCTAAATGGAGAAACTTCTTCAATTCAAATTCACAAGAAATACATGCAAGGGTAAAGCGGTATCGTTCCAATTTCTCTAGAACGTGAGAACATACATTAACGCATTCCCTTCCAATTTCTTGTAAGGACATACAATCCTATCCAAATGGAGGAACTTCTTCAATCCAAGTCCACAAGAAGTACATACAAGGGTAAAGCAGTATCGTTCCAATTTTTTCAGAATATGAGAACGTATACTAACACATTCCTTTTCATTTTTGCAGGGGTCATCACTGTGCCGGATAGGTAAGAATCCCTTCCCCTTAAAACTCAATAAAATCCAAAAAAATCTTGGAATTCTCAAAGCAGGCACCAAAGTTTCTACAACTCATTCACATGGACAAAGACAACTCACGATCCCTAGAGTCTTCTTGCATGCTTACATGACTTGTTCATCAAGATTTTCACAAAAAATCTCATGAGTTATTTGATATCGATCGATCAAAGCAAATCTTTGCTTCACCGACCCTTTGACCATGCGACGTCAGCTAAAGGAACACCGGGCAAATTGAAAAGTCCTTGTCCACCAAATTCCCAAAGTCAAATTCCCAGCTGGGGCATGTACGGGGGCAATTTTGGATTCTGCCAAAGCCTGGCCTGATTGAGAACAGGGCAAACTGATGGCGAGCTCCAACTTTAAAAAAAAAAGGGGAAGTGTCCTATCTCTTTATCATATGTCTTTCAAAGTGACACCCAATTTTCTTCTTGCAGGTGCCAAGCTAGAGGACATGCCTTTGATTGCTACTGTTGAAGCAAGTCAAAACCAGAGCTTCCCAATATTCGTTCACTCCATCATTTTAAGACCCTATTCATGCACATTCTTTTTATGTAGGGTCAATTGTGGGAATGAGTAATCAACCAGAGTTCAAATTCAAATCCCCAGCAGTGACTATGTCTGGGGTAATTCCCAATTTTGGCAAAAGCCATGATCGCCTGATGCGATCTATCCTGATGGAAATGAGGCAAACAAGGGCATTCAACCAACCATGTTGGTCTTCGCCATATCACAACTAGAGCGAACATATTCTGGGGCAAACATGAGAATGAGCTCGTCCTCGACTCAAACTCGTTTGATCCGCTCGCATGTCTTGGGACAACTTAGATTCCCCTTCATCTGTTTTTGAGAAGCATGGAAATTCTGATTAATTGCTACATCTGCCTGATTGAAAAAAAAAATGCTTGCAAATTGTGTGATTTATATATGATTGTTCTTCATGTTTAATTTACCAACTTTGAATAGAGAGCATGAATTGCATATGATGCATTGAATGTACAGAATGGGGCATGACAGGATGATGAAAGGCAAGCCATTCCCATACACGTCCTGTAATCTAATCCCCAGTGAGATGAGCGATAGTCAGGATCCGCATTCCTCTAGGCGATGGGTTTTCTAGCAAAAGGTACGATAGCCGAAGTGACAGAGGCATCCATTTCTCTATCTAAACACTACAGGTGTCCATTGCAAATCCCTTGAGCGGCGGTTTCATTCTCTTACCCCTGTCAAGAACCACCCCACATTGGGGCGAGACGAGGTAATTCCAGCAGCAGCATGAGGTAAATAGTTAGAAATTCTCTTACTCAGACTAGCATCAATCTTCGGGTCTTGCTTTGCATTTTACTCGAACTTTAATTAAAGTGCCTTAGGATGATAAATAGCATTCATTTCTCTATCCTATATACTACATCCATCGTACAGCCCAATTGAGCCTGTATATTCATTTCTCAAGCCCATATTGGTGATCATTGCTCATTTCAAAGCAAAGATAACGCCTTCCCCCCAAGGAGCAGAACTGAAGATAATTGGGCCAATAGAGAATTCTCGAATGAGCCCATTTCATATGCTAGACTTTTCATGTAATGTCTAGTATCATCTTTTGAAAATCATCTTGTTGCTAAAATTCAAAGCCACAAGATTGTCAAAGAGAAAAAGAAAAAATGTAGCCTAAAGAAAATGGGCCTACTCCCAAACAAAAGGAGTCGAGAATAAGAAAAGCAAAGGCTACTCCAAAAAATCTCGGGCAGAAAAAGCAAAGTGCCTATCAAAAGCAAGGCCAATGCCCATACATCTGTAATGAATTTTTGACTTCGAACATGCATTTTGAGAATTCCCGAAAAAGGATCCCCAAAGAAGTCAGTTTGCAAAGTGTAAAAGAACTACCACCCCTCAGCCAATGGTGGTATTCATTGAAGACAAATTCAGGAAGGTCAAAGATCGGTGACAAGACTGCAATGATCACCGGCACCAAGCTCTTCTCATATATTTTTCTGAGCCAAAACGAGCCTTTTCGTTTCTCAGTTCCCAAATCCTAACCTATGTTACAACCCTTCAAAGCCTCTTCTGATTAGGGCATATGAATTAACGTAGAGTTGAATGATTTTAAGCATCGCTCGAAGAAGTTCGAGCAAAATTATTTCTCTCTCATTTTTGCAGGGTTCTTGACTTGTAAACCCAGAGCAGATGATGAAGATGTCTTTCAAAAAAGCCTTGACTCCACAAGAGTCCCATTTGGTAAATCATTTACCTAGCCTATATTACGGTCCCAATCAAGACCTCCAGATCGGCTTGGTCGTACCAATTGCGAGATTACTCAAACCCTTGTTGAATGCGATGATGGTAAGATTGAGTGATTTCTCTTGAATCCTGCAAATCAGGAGAAACAGCTTTTCTCGAGAGTAGGAGAAAGCCCTTTCAGACTGAAGTCCCCCATTCAAAGTACATTCGAGGTATTCACAATGTAATAACCTCCTTGAACAGAATTGGTGATGCAAACTTGACAGAATAGTTTTGCATAAATCCACCAAGTGAATTTCAGCATACATGCCTGTACATGTTACATCTAACATTGTCTGTGCACATGCATTCCTAATATTCAAGCTACCTCATGAGGTCTTGAAATTCATCCAAGGATGATTGAATGAACAAGCCGTGTTGGCAAGTGCCCACCTGGCAAGCTTCCAAGCTCCCAGGTAAGTATATCTTCAACCTGAGCCTTTTGATGATTGTTAAGGCACTCAAATCTGTTGCGACACATACAGTCATTCAAATATTCACCTTCTTCAGTGAAGCATGATTTTTATGAAATACATGTCGCATTAGCATTGATTTGGTTTATGCGCATAATTTTGCTTCAAGAGAATAAGTAGGTATGATGCAGTCAGCCTGTCTACTCCTTGACCATTCGTTCAGAAGACCCAGGTAAGTTTTCTAGAACCCATTTTTGAATATCTTGTGTTTACACTGACATGGCTTGTGTAGCACACCCTCTCGATGTGGTCACTGCCCTGTGAGATTGGCGGCACATCTCCCTTTCAGATCATCAAAGACCAGTTCTAATGATCTTGAAAGAAATCTACCTCTCAACTACCCAAAAAACCCAGGTAAGTTTTTTGAACCCTTTTCAAAATCGCAAGCTTTGAGTTTGCACCAATGAGAAAGCACACTCCTTAATTTCATCCAGTTCATAATCGACATGCTCTTGTGATCTGCATGAAACATTTGTTCGAACCATGATCGACATACTCTCGTGGTCTCGACAAATTTTATCAAAATCATAATCGACATGCTCTTGTGATTTTGGTACCCTATCAAGTTCATGATCGACATGCTCTCATGTTCTTGATCTTATCCATCCAGTTCATAATCGACAAGCTCTTGTGTCTGGATGCTTGTGCGAACCATGATCGACATGCTCTCGTGGTCTCGACAAATTTTATCAAAAACCATAATTGACATGCTCTTATGGTTTTGATACCCTTTCTGATCATCAAGGACCAGCTCTAATGATCTTGAAAGAAACTATGTAACTCCACTCGAAGAGATACAGTGGACACATCCCCTTACAGATCTTGCGCTTTCTCGCATCAGGGGGAAACCTCTAGTAACGGATAGGCACCAGTACCTTAAAATTCTTGCATCCACAAAATGCTTGAAGCTTAAGGGAATCATCAGCATTATGAGGTATTTAGTAAAACGGATATCTCTATATGCGATCCATGTGCATATTTCTTTAATCCATTCCATGGACGAATGAAGTCTTGACACATGTTATTTTCAGTCCTGCATGTCATGCATCATATTCACTTGCATAAAAAATGGGATTAAAACTCCCCCACAAAAAAAATCATCATCATTCATTTGCATTGTCAAAATTAATTCAGTCTTGACACCTAAATTTTGATTTTTTAAAATTCATTCACTTAAGTACATTAAAAAATGAGAATTTGTTCTCACCAAAAATTAATTTTTTCATGCATTGCATATTTAATTTTTTGTCGGTCATGCATTTTATTATGGCTAACGACGGAGGATTTGAGCTTAAATTGACAAACGATTGGATTGAACGTGAGGGAGGTGTGCCGAAAGGCTTATGAAGTTTTGAACTTAAAAGAAATTTTTCCACATGGGCTGAATTGTAAATACATAAAACTTCAGGGACTGAATTGCAAATACATAAAACTTCAGGGGCTGAATTGCAAATACATAAAATTTTAGGGATAGTGAAGAAATTAGAAAGGAAGATGGAGGAGGGGAGATATAGAAGGGAAGATGGAGAAATTAGAAAGGAAGATGGAGAAGGGGAGATATAGAAGGGACGATGGAGAATGGAAGATGGTAGAATTAGAAGGAAAGATGAAGAATTAGAATGGCAGATGGAAAGATTAAAATGGAAGATGGTGAATTAGAAGGGAAGATGGAGATAAAGAATGGAGGATGGTGGAATTAGAAGGGAAGATGGAGATAAAGAAGGGAAGATCGTGGAATTAGAAGGGAAGATGAAGTTAGTGGAAAAATTAAAATGATAGATGAAGATAGAGAAAGGAAGATGGGGGAGTAGGCTATAAAAGGAGGAAGAATGAGAGCCTTGAAGGCGGGATTTTTGAAGAGATTAGAGAAAAATTGGGAAGACTTTGGAGATTGGAGAAAACTTGAGGAGAGATTTTGGGAGAGAAGAAAATTTAGAGAGAAAAAGAAAACAAAAAAAGAGAGAATTCTTTTAGAAGAGAGAATTGAGGGGAACGAGAGTTCGAAGCTCGGAGTTACCATCTTCATCGATCAATACAATCCGCGAGTCCATCCCCGTCGTTCGAGCCGCGATCCGCAATCTTGATCCACGAGGTAATCCGAGGTCCGAGTTCGATAATCAAATCCGCCAAGTTAGGTAACGATTCTAATCATTTAGAATATTCGAAATTGTGTTGCCTAAATGGATTGATTTGAATTTCGATTATACCTTGTTGGACATATTGCATTTCTTTGGAATAAATTGCATATCCAATTTTTGATATTTTTATTGCACGTTGTAATATTTTCTTTAAAAAAATAAAAAAAGGTTTGCTTTTGTTGCACATTTTCACATCATGTAGATAATTGCACGCGTAATTTATCTTGTAAATATTTAGATTAAACCGCACGCATTGCATATAATTTAGTTCCTTACCTTGTCATAAAAAGAAAATAAAAAAAATTGCACCTTTGAATCTCAAGTGAAAATTCATCAAAATTGCCAAGTTGAACATTTTCATGAAATTGGTACCAAAAGGGCGCTAGTAGAAATATTAGTGTAACGAAGTCCCCGAACTCATTAATCTCTGGTTCGTAGGAGTAAAGTATTTCTCCCGATGTTTTATTTAGGTGTCTAATCAACCTACCCAAAATGATTAGTGGCGATTCCAAGATAAATCCTTCTTTTAATGTAATTAAACCTAAGTCACGATTTGGTAGAACTTGAGAGAGTTCGAGCTAGGCTAGTTAATTCAATTTAATTAACCTGGTAATCCATTAACTTTAAAAATTGGGAAACTGATTTTTTTAGGTCGCGACAGTGCTGAGCTCACCAAGCTTACTAAGGATCAAGCTGACTACATTAACGTCCCCGTGGAGGGTCCCGACAAGCTTCCTTGCTATAGGTGTTGAGCGGGTTCACATGAAGAGTCATTTGGAGTTCCATGAGTTTTAAGGGTCAGGCCGTCAGGGGGCTAGTTGAGGAGTTTTAGAGTTGAAAGTTGGGAAGGGCCGGCCAACCTATGCGACTTCCGCAAGTCCCCCGCAGCGGTAATGCCTTGTAGTGCCGACGCGGTGCTCCTCCACTGCGCCTGCGACTCCTGGTTCCCCGAGGACAGCAAACCTGCCTGCTTGCCACGAGCGCGTCTAGACGCGCAAGGTTCGCGAGCAAGCCCCAGTCGTCACCATTTGCAAGGCCCGCGCGGCGGCCCCTGTGCGCATCTTGCTAGGCTAATATCCATTGTAACGGGTCTTGCTCCTCGTTCTGTTTATGAACTCGGTGACATGAAGGACAACATTGGGATTGCTGGTTTTTGGTCTAAGTTCATTGTCTATTTTTGTGGCGGGGTTAAAGTCTGAAGATGTAAAACTTGTCCTGCATGGACAGTCGTGGGGGCGTGGTGGTCCAACGAAGAGGGAGATTAGAGAGGTTTTTGGGGTTGGACCAAACCAAGAAAAATCAAACCTTGCTGCGAATTCTCAGGAGCTTCGTGGATCTTCGAGGAACGTCCCAAACTCATCTACTTATGCCCTCGACTCAGGAACAGGGGGGAGGCCCGAAAACCTTTGATCTAGTCACGAACTCGCCAACTCGCTCCATGTCGAACTAGGGCCTCGCGAGGGAGCTCTCCTAGTGCCAAATCCAGTTCTAAGCCGTTTCAAGTCACATATGAAGGGTGTAAAGCGGTTAAAAAGAATTGGAGATGTCCTCACAATTGTTATTGCTGCTGGATGTTGCTATGAGATCTATGCGATAACGGTAGTGCGAAAAGAAGCTCGAAAATAGAGGAGTACTCCACAAATATTCGATCTCGCTTGATCAGGTCTCACGTTCTGCATCAATTATAGGCTAAGTCCGTCGGATCTTGTGTTGAGCTGGGATGCTTACTACCTCAACAGGAAACTAAACGAGTCGACGGTTCAAAATGCTGAAATGGACAGGTTTTTACTTTACCCGCGATGAGGTCCAATCCAAGCATGGTATTTTGACACTGAAGTATCCCCATTGAGCATGGGATTGCGAGTAAGTGGGATGACATAAAAAAATATGGCATCATGCTTTCTACAATGAACTTCATGTTATCTCAGTGGACCACCTTGTTCTCCTCACTAAAGCTCCTCTCGATCCCAAAGCTAACCGTGAAAAGACGGCCCACATTATGTTTGAATCTCTCAACACTCCTGCTATGTATATCGCCACCCAAGCAGTCCTTTCCCTTCATGCAAATGGTTGTACAACGGGCGTGATCTCACCAATCATTTGATGAAGATTCTTACTGAAGCGTAGACACTCGTTCACTGTCGCAGCTGAGTGTGAAATTGTGAGAGATGTGAAGGCGAAGTGGGCTTATATAGCCTCGGACTACGAACAGAGGCTCGAGACTTCCAAGACCAGCTCAAACGTTGAAAAGAGCTTTGAGCTGCCGAACGGTCAAGTCATTACTATCGGTGCTGAGCGATACTGATATCCAGAGATTCTCTTCTAGTCATCCATGATCGGAATGGAATCTCGTAGAGTCCATGAGACCACTTACAACTCCATCATGAAGTGTAATGTGGGTACTAGGCAGGACCTGCATGGAAATATCGTCCCCAGGGGTGGTTCTACTATATCTCTTGGTATTGCAGACCGAATGAGCAGGGGAACAACGACATGGCAAGTGCCCTTCAAATTGACATGTGCGAGTCATGATTTCCACGCATCACGATGAATCTTGCAGCCAGTGATGATGTGGAGGCATTATATCAAAGCAAGGAGCAACTTATCTTTGTGGACCTGAATGCTGGATAGGAAGCTATGGCTTCAAGTTGAAATTTGGCGCATTTCAGGGGCAGTCATTTATGCCTATCTTAGGTCAGAATTTTGATATTAGCTTTCTTTATTTCTGCTCTTTCGGTGCGCTATTGTTTTCCTCTGGATGTTAAAATAGGGTATTAAAATAGGAATGTTTGAATAGTATCTTCTCAAATTGTTGCTTTTTCCTGGTACATTTGCCTGTCCCGCATATTAAATTTTTATCTTTGGCTAGATTGTTTATATATATAAATCATGTTTGCTATGCCATCACGCATTGGATGTCACATTTTTCATATCATTTAGAGTTCGATGTTTGGGCTAATCAATTAATTCATCGCGTAGAATGCATGCTAAGATTGATTTAATTTTAATTGTATGTCATATAGAGTGGTCATATAGTTTAGTTAAATTCGCATGCATTCTTAGGATAGATCGCATTCGATCTATGCTCTTGTGTTTAGAGTAATCTCATGTATTGCATTTGGTTTGATTTTCATAAAAAATATATATAAAATAAATAAATAAAATCAAAAAAATAAAAAAAATAAAAAAAAAATCAATCAAAATTCCGAAAGAAAAATTCAGAAAAATCTCATAAATTAGGAAATGGGTCATCTCCATTGACCAATCCTATTTTTGATGAATTGCCTCCTCGATATTTCCAAAATGACGATTTTGCCTCTTATGGGCAAATTGTCTCGAAAATTCTGGAAAATTCTCAGAAATTGTGGAAAATAAGGAATTACTACATTCAACTAGTTTGATCTATTTTCACTTTCCGATCCTTGAAAAATGACCATTTTACCCTTCTGGTCAGTTTGACCCCGAACCTTTCCAAATCACCCCAAAGGAATTTTCACGAAATTGGTACCGAAAGGGTGTTAGAGTAATCTAACGTAACCAAGTCCCCGAACTCATTTTCTCTAGTTCGCAGAAATAAATTAGTTCTCTCGCTAATTTATTTAGGTTTCTAATCAACCTACAAAAAATTATTAGTGGCGACTCCAAGTTTTAAAACCATTTGAACAAAAAAACCACAGTCGCGATTTGGTAGAGCTTAGGAGAGCTCGAACTAGATTAGTTAATTTAATCAATTAATCTGGTAAGCCATTAACTTTAAAAATTGGGAAATCGATTTTTACGGGTCGCGACAGCTTGGCGACTCCGCTGGGGACTGTTCTTAATTTTTCAAACTTAAGAACTTAGAGGACTTAGGCCAGAAAAATTTCATGAAAATTCATTTGGTTTGACTTGGTTGGATTCTGACCTTTAGGTGTTAAATGGTCTTGCAGATGGGAGTTATAAGGGGTGGAGTGTTTAACTAACCCTTTGTTTTGTAGGTTGGTGTAGGAATTGTTTGTTTAAATTATGCACATTATTGAAGCGCTGTTTGCATTTAAATGTTGTGCATGTGTTTACAGTTTTAGCACTACATCACACACGTCCCGTGGCCGGACCTGGGCCACTAGTTTTAGGATGGTATGGTGATTTGGTTTTAGCGTTCGGCGTGAGATCACGTCGAAAGTTAGCCCAGATTCAACCCCGAACCTCTTTTCAAAAATGAGTTTAAAAGTTAGGCCTCAGGCTTGGTAAGATTACCTAAGCAGTGGTTTTAATTTTTAGCTCGAGCAGCCGAAGTGGAGAGACCCGGCTAATCCTGATTACGTCGTGGGATCACGGCTAATTTTGATTATGTGCGCGAGATTGTCGCCTTGCCGTAAGTCTTTCGCTTCAATTTGTCAGCCTTTAGAGTAGATAGGCTAAGATTTAAACTCACGATTCATGTGCATGTCTATGTGACTTACATGGTATTTTTCACGGTGAAAGTAACTTTTCTAACTTCATCTTGTATTTATTTTTGGTCGGTCCATGTTAGGTGTCGGTCAAATTTTGAATTTAACATCAAGGTCATTTTTCAAAAGAAAATAAAAATCAAATTAGTATCCCATTTTTGAAAAAAAAAATAAGTGTGAAAAATCCCTTAGGAAAATTTTGTCGACCAGTAAAAGATTTTGTTACATTTTTCTACTTCAATAGAAATGAGATTTTCTTAACAAATTTTTCCCTAAAAATTCATTATGATAAAAGGAAAATCTCTTCGGCTAATCCTGATTACGTCGTGGAATCATATAGTCGAATTCTCTCTAACTGATTCCATCGCAATTCATCACAATCCAATAACAATAAAATGATCCAAATCTCGATTCCTTCGACCCAAGCTTCTGTGACACCAATTCAAGTGATGGATCGTACTCATAACTCCTACTACCTCACCACGCTACCAAACCCTCCTCAAGGGATCCCAACTTCAATTCAACTTCAATCCACGCCAAACAAGCGGACTAACAAACCTACTAACTTTAACTCTAATCTAGCCAAAGATAGATATCCACTATGTAACTATCACATACGCCAAGCAAGTATTAAACTTCATGAATTCCCTCCCAAGCTTTATAGCCAAATACCCCACATCCAATTCATCTCAAATGAATGATAATTAGGATGATCCATTCACACATTCTACTAACCCAACATCCTTAGATATCAACGCAAGACAAGTTGCAATTAATCTCTTTCTTCCCTACCACATGGCCGAATTGTCTTCATGGGGTCCACTTCAATTTGCACTAACGGACAACAAATAACATAATCAATCTCTACAGAGAACTTACCCAAGCTCAACAAACCTCAATTCAAGCAATAGATCGTACAATCACACTTGTTTCCTAGTTCATGCAAGACAATCCTCACTTGTTCATATCCATTTCAGAACACCGACAATTTGCGCTAAAACCAATGACAAATGAAAAACCTAACGGTGAGGATGGATAATCACTTGCCTGAGGATTGCACCTGAAACAAATAGAGCTCAAATCAAAGCAAAAAGGATCATCCCTATGGAAGTATGATTTCTGTGCTTATTGAAACTAATCTTATGGTTAGTTCACAATCCAGCTTATGGGTTCTAGATTCAGGTGCGACGTCACATATTTGTGTGTTGTTGCAGAATCTGAAAATAAGCCGTATGCTAGGGCAAAATGAGACAGTCCTGACTTTTACGAATGGAGCCACAGTTGCTACCATAGCTATAGGGACTTGTCATGTACTTTTACCTAGTGGACATGTAGTGGTGTTATCAAACTGTTTGTATTATGAAAGAGCTGTGTGGAACATAAAGTCTGTATCTCATCTAATAAAAAAGAATTATGAATTCTTCTTTACAAACGATGTGTGTTCCATCTTTCATAATAGAAAGGTCGTTGGTTCAGCTCAGTTGACCAATGGTCTTTTCACCATTGACGTGTCTGGTAATGCGATTACCAATCCAAATAAGCACAATGATATTAATGCCATTGAGAAACGCTAAAGTAGTGGTCCTAATCCTAAATACCTATGGCACCTCCAATTAGGTCATATTGGAGAGGGTAGGATTAATAAGTTGAGTAATGATGGATTCATCAATCCATCTGGTTTTGAACCATACTCAATCTGTGAAGCCTGTTTTTAAGAAAAAATGACCAAATCGCCCTTTATGGGTCAAGGTGAGAGAGCCACTGATATATTAGGATTAATACATACATATGTATATGGACCCATGAATGAAATTGCTCGAGGCAGGTTCTCATACTTCATTGCCTTTACCGATGACTATTCTATGTACGGATATTTGTACTTGATGAAGTACAAGTCTGAATCCTTTGAAAAGTTCAAGGAATTCAGAAATGAAGTTGAGAAACAGACAGAAAAGAATATTAAGGCCCTTCGAACAGATCGAGGTAGAGATACCTTAGTACTGATTTCCTGAATTATCTCAAGGAAAATGGCATATTGTCACAATGGACATCTCTAGGGACTCCTGAACACAACGGTATATCAAAAAGAAGGAATCGTACCCTATTAAATATAGTGCAATCCATGATGAGTTATACCAACCTGCCCATCTATCTCTAGGGATATGCCCTAGAGACTTATGCGTACATACTAAATAGAGTACCGTCCAAGGCTGTCCCTACCACAACATATCAGATGTGGCATGGTAGGAAACCAAGTCTTAACCATCTTAGGATTTAGGGATGTCCAGCTTTTGTGAAAAAGTCGAATTCAGACAAGTTGGAGGTAAAGTCTAAACAAGGTCGTTTTATAGGATATCCAAGAGAAAGTCTTGGATATTACTTCTATTTCCATTCTGACCAAAGAGTTTGGGCCAACAGGCACGCCACTTTTCTGGAGGAGCAGTTCATCTAAGAAAAGAGCGAAGGCTGAAGGATAATCTTGCAAGAAAGAAATAAAGAAGTAACGACTCCACAAGTTCAGACACCGATCTCTGATTCAGTAGGAGCTTCAGACACACCGCCTCTGAGAAGGAATTTGAGAGTGTCTCATCCTCCCAAACGATATTATGGAAATTTGGTTGATGAAATGCAGCCGCTGTTTATGGTAAACAACGGTGATCAATCAAAAGATCCCAAGTAATATATAGAGGCTATGTCAGATAAGGATTTCGACAAATAGCTTGAGGCCATGAAATCTGAAATGGACTCGATGTACTCCAATGATATATGAACATTAGTTGACCCACCTGAAGGTATCGTACCTATAGGTTACAAATGGATCTTTAAGAAAAAGATCAATGCAGATGGTTAAGTTGGGATATACAAAGCTAGATTGGTGGCGAAAGGTTATCGCCAAAGAGAAGGTATTAGTTATGATGAAACCTTCTCTCCAGTCGCCATGCTGAAGTCCATTAGGATTTTATTGGCTGTAGTTGCATGCTTGGACTATGAGATATTCCAAATAGACGTCAAAACGGCGTTCCTTAATGGATTTCTTGAAGAAGATATCTATATGGAATAGCCGCCTAGTTTTGACTCCAAAGACAAAGAGCATAAGGTGTGCAAGCTTAAGAGGTCCATTTATGGACTGAAACAAGCCTTGAGGAGCTGGAACATCCGATTCGATGAAGTGATCAAATCGTTTGGCTTCATGAAGAATTCGAATGAGCCATGTACGTATAAGAAGCTCAGCGGGGGCACTATTGCGTTCCTGGTCCTGTATGTAGATGATATATTGCTGATTGATAATGATATGCCAATACTATTAACCATCAAGCTGTTCTTGTCGCAGAAATTCTTCATGAAGGACTTAGAAGAGGCCACCTATATTTTGCGTATCAGAGTCTATAGAGATAGATCCAGCCAACTGCTTGGCCTCTTACCGTCTACGTACATAGATAAAGTGTTGAAAAGGTTCAACATAGAGTTTTCCAAGAAAGGGTTGTTACCCTTTAGACATGGAATACGTCTTTCTAAGGGACAATGTCTCAAGACCCGTGAAGAGAGACAGAAAATAGCGAAGATATCATATGCTTCTGTCATTAACAGATATATGCTATGCTATGTACAAGACCTAATATTGCTTATGCTGTGAGCATTACAAGCATATATTAGTCGGATCCAAGTGAGGAGCACTGGATCGTAGTCAAGAACATCATTAAGTACTTGAGAAGGACTAAGGATTTGTTCTTGATGTATGGAGAAACATATTTCAAAGTTAAAGCATATACCGACTCTAATTTTCAATTAGATCCTGATGACTTTAAGTCAACATCTGGGTTCGTATTCATAATGAATGGCGGGGCAGTTAGCTGGAAAAGTTCCAAGCAAAGTATAATTGCTGACTCCACCACTGAGGCAAAGTATGTGGTAACTTCAAAAGCTGCAAAGGAAGCCGCCTGGATGAAGAAGTTCATGGTAGAGCTTAGGGTAGTTCCTGCTATCGAGGAGCCGATCCCATTGTTTTGTAACAACAGTAGAGCGATCGCTCGAGCAAAGGAATCGAGATCACACCAGAAGTCCAAGCATATCGAAAGGCACTTCCATCTCATTTGAGAGATCATTGGGAGAGGCGACATCGCCGTGCAGAAAATCACCTTCGCAGACAATATAGCTAATCCCTTCACTAAAGCATTACCCCAGACTGTATATGAGAAACACATTAGTAGAATAGGTTTAAGATATCAGCATGGTTGGCTTTAATGCAAGTGGGAGGTTGTTAGGAGTATGCCTTTTAGCAATCATGTGATGGTCATATGTATGGTATAAAGATTGTACTATCGATATTATATTAATGGCAAGATGCTTGTTTATTCATCTTGTCCCTTTACATTAGATGAATAAAATTCATTAGATCAGTTGAAACTGATACACATTCTTAAGGCGTTAAGAATGTGTGTGATGAGTCATCAATTGGTTTCTGATCTTCAAATTAGGTTCCTGGTCGAAGGATCGTGGATTGGACATTCAAAAGCCGGTCGAGACCAGTGTGTTCGCAGCCTTGCTATTGAGCATTAGATGCCTAATAGGGATGACGAGTCACAAGTTATCGGACGTTAGACGTCTAAACTGGAATGCAGGCATGCCTCTCAAGCATAAGAAAAACAAGCCTCTTAGAGTCAATGTTCTATTTAAGCACATTCAGGATATGCTCAGTGGAGCCACTGCAGTTATCATAGAAACTGGAGACTCGATTTAACTGTCAGAAACTCCAATTGCCTAAGAATTGTGGGTAGAATTCCAGATGCAATACAGATCTATAAACCGAGACTCCACCACCACCACAAACGCTCATGACCGCACGTACCACTAATCCCAAATGAAGAAAAGTGTTACCACCGAAGTGCCAATCGCTAGATACCACCATTGGTCAACTTGCCGTCCTTATTCGTGTCCGTAATCCACAAGATTTAGTCGCTTTGATTCGATTTGAATTTGGAAAAGTTCATTCTCAAATCATGTAAGTTTCTTATCTTTAGCAATTTGCATATTTAATTTGCATATCTAACGGTTGACTTTCAATATTTGAATTGAACTGATTGCATTGCCATCTTTTTGCAATATTTGAATGCCTGTTGGAAATCTTTAAAAAATATTGCATATAGATAATTGCTGCATATAGTTTACAATTGACATGTTTAAATTAAATTGCATTCTAGGATAAAATCATATAGATAGGATTGCATGTTCATATGTTTTTTTTTAGAATAAATTGAATTAGATTTCATTCTAGGTTAGCATACGCATATTTAGGATTGCTATGTGGTTTTGCATCTCATTGCCATTAATGCACACCGAGAGATTGTCGGAGGGGGAGGGAGAGATTTCTACAGGCAATCTCCGCGACCATTCGTTATTTTGATCGATGGTGAACATTGCTAAAGCAGGGAAATCCGCGGGGCCTCATAGATACCCCCCCTCTGTTTGGGCTCTCTTATGAACCACCGAAAGGCACACGAACATGTCTCTCTCTTCCTTTCCTCAGATGGGTTCACATCTTCAGACATCAACATCACAAGAGACACCCAAGTTTCATCTCATTCTATGGTTGCAAGAACTGATAGCCCTTCTACCTTGAACGTCACTCCCCAGATTTCCTTTTTATTTGCAGGAACTACAGTAATCTTATTCTTAGGATTCTCGTGGCATCTTTTTTCCCCAACTGCGATAGAGAAGAAGCATCCTTGAGGAAATGAAGCAAGTGACTTGCCACAAGAACCTTTAAGGAGCTCTGTGTCATTCGTGAATGCAATGTACACATCCGCAGTGATTCCCCAATAAAGAGGGACCGTTCCATATTGACTAGAAGCCACGAACAGAGTGGAGGTAGACTTGTCAAAGACGATGAAAGCAAAATTCCCGCTAAGGTGGCCAACCACATGGTTGGGAGGGTACGGAGCTCAGTCACGAAGCACCTTGTATGCATCGATGACGAGGACCACCTTGTTCGCGGACTTGGCAAGCTCATATTGCTGCCTGAGACTACTCAAGTTGTCCAGCACTCCCTCAAACAAGCAGAAAATTTCATCTTTAACGGCGAATGATCTAGGCTGCAGCAGGGACTCTTTGCAATGGGTGTAGGCCAGCTGCACATGGTCCCCGATATGGCCGAATGATTGCCCAATCTTTGTATGGAAAGAGAAGGAGCAGCAATGATGGTGGCGATTCTCGAAAGCTTTGTAGAAGATGAGCCATTCCATTCTTCTAGGATCAAAATCCCGTCTCCAGAATGACCATCCAATGACGCAATCAATTCCTTTGCAATTGAATCATCCATGAACAGACGACGATTGGACCAGATTCTCTTCACCGTTGTTTGTTTTTTCAGTTCAGTGGGACTCTACAACATGCATGTCTGCTCTGTAAGAATGGTTTTATCTTTAGAATCAGTAGCCTCTGTTCATTACATTCCTCCAAAAAGCTACAAACAACATAAGCAAGCCCTACTGTAATCCGAAAGTGAGAACATTCACTACAGTTCACCTTCCTTGTAGGTGTAAATCACACAATCAGAAGTCAGGAACGATGCGCAGGTTAGTAGATAACTCTCTTTCATTTGGTTCTTGTCGAGGAATGAGCCGTCACTCTAATCCACCATACCACTGTCGCGACCTGAAAAGAAATTTTAAGATTTCGATCGGGTGAACGGATTATCAGGTTAATTAGATTAACAAACCTAACGCGAACCCTCCCAAGGCCTCCCGAATCGCAACTTTGATTTTTGTTCAAATGATTTTAGAGTTTGGAGTCGCCATCAATCATTTTATGGTAGGCTGATTAGACACCTAAATAAAGTATCGAGACAAATACTTTTTTCTTGCGAACCAGAGAATATGAGTTCGGGGACTTGGTTACGTTAGATTACTCTAACGCCCTTTCAGTACCAATTTCATCAAAAATCATTTGAGATGACTCGAAGAGATTTGAATCAAATAAATCACAAGGGTAAAGTGGTCATTTTTAAGGATTGGGAAGTGAAAACAGGTCAAGCCAGTTGAATGTGGTCATTTTTTATTTTCCACAATTTCTGAGAATATTTTTAAAATTTTTTTGAGACAATTTACCAATAAGGGGAAAAATCATCATTTTGGAAAGTTCGGGATGAAAATTCACTAAAAATAGGAATGGTCAGTCGAAATGGCCATTTTCCTAATTTCTGAGATTTTACTGAATTTTTTCAGAACTTTCCGAGACAATTTACCCATAAGGGGTAAAATCATCATTTTGAAAAGATAAGGGTGGAAATTCACCAAAAATAGGATTGATCAGTCGAAATTACCCGTTTTCTAATTTCTGAGATTTTTCAGAATTTTTTCAGAATTTTCGAAGACAATTTACTCATAAGGGGCAAAATCGTCATTTTAAAAAGATCGAAAGGACAAACTGCATCGAGATATTTGCCTGGATGACAGCAAATGGATTATGCATTACAAGATGAAGGTTTAGGATCATTTGCTTTTAAGGCAAGGAATCCCGGTCAAAAACACAAAATAGAAAAGGCAGACAGATGACATATGGCATGTCATTTCTTATCTTATCATTTTGCACAATTCACGGTTTTGTACAAGTAGCAGAAGTTGCTGTGGCAAGGGATAAGGAACCTTAAGACAGTGCTATCTTGTCAAAGTAGCCTCGAGCATGAAATACAAGGAAGAAGTAACAATAGGGCGACATTTAGCCCTCCATTAGGATTAAAAAAACCCAGACTCCCCCATTCAAGAAAAAGAATGTAGCAAGCATAAATCAGGCGAACCATGGCAAGGAAAACCTGATGCAGTATATCATCGGCTTAGATGATATCAGATTTAGAGAATAACAATGCTCACCCAACCCACAAATAAAGCCTAGACATTAGCGAATATGGTATCATGGCATTGTTTATATCTAAGCAATAACTCAAAATAAAAAACCACCTTACCCTCGTCCAATAAAAGAGCCCTGGCAATTCACAAAATACCACATATAGTTCCAAACTGTCCCACATAAGACGCTGCTATGTAAACTACTTAACATTTCAACTATGAGTTGAATATGACCAGCTTGTGGCAACTTTTCCATCATATCAGTAGTTCATATACATTTAATGTAATTAATTAACTTACCAGACCATAGTCAAGCATTCAACAAACGGACCACTCATGGTCCATATCAAGACTACTCTTGTAATTTATTATATTTAAATGATTAGACACGTTCAACGTCTAATAAAATTCTACCACACATATTCACCTATTAAGGAATAGAACCTCAAACCCAGTAGCATAAGAAAGCATTAAATTTTTAGCAAAAGAATAAGACCGTACAACAAGAGAAAATGACCAAACTATCCTCACACAAGAAGATCTAAACTTTCAGCAAATGATGAAGCAAGAATGAGAACGCTGATGTTAACCTGAAGATTGTGCTCCTTGATGTAGACCCAAATCTGTTTGAGAGCTTGGGTGCGAAGAATCTCGGGGACCCCGACAAGGGCGTGCATCTCCAGCAAGACGGGGCGAGGCTTCATGATGCCGCGTGGCTCGCACTTCCCCGCCGCCGGGTTGGGGTAAGCGGCAGACGAGGTAATGGCTCGAACGGGGGCCGCATGGGCGGCGCGCGACGACAGAGCGAACCTGGACAAGGAGGAGGGCAAGGAGGCGGCGGCTAGCGACGCTGTCTCACGGACCAGGATGGAAGAACGAGAGTGGAGCCCCCTCCATTGCCGAGTGAGTAGGGGTTAATCTCCGAAGGAAAGGTCCTCGCCCTTTCCTTTAAATCTCCAATTATCCTCCAACTACTTGCTGACAACCTCTACACCCAGATTGACCAGACTTGGTGGCTTTGACCTTCTGATTAGCGATCATCTTGGCATCATAGTAGGCAACTGCATAATGGAGTGCACATGCCTCTCCTTTTCTTTTACTCATACCGTGGGGCTGTCCATGCTCCCTATCCAGGAAGAAGGAGCCGATCCCCAGTTGGCGTGGGTTGACATCCCTTTTTCTTTTGTTTTCATCTCTCCTTTGGATTTTAACTTCTTCTTTTTTTTTGCCAACCAAAAAAATTATCATCATGCCCCCCTCTCTTTTCCTTTTCTTTTGAACGTCCGCTCCTCCCTCTTCGTTGTGTCTTCCGACTTCTCTTTTTATCATGTGCTCCCTGCTCATTTTCTATTCTCTTTTACACTTTCTCCTATCGGTGGCCGAAAGAGCTTGAGTCCCACCCTTATTTTTACTTTTTGTTCACCTGTGTCTCCCACGTTGGATCTCAAATACCATCTTTTGGTATTGAATCATCTTTCAAGCTGAATATCCAGTACGCGCATAAACTTGAACGATCGCCCAAAACTAGCAATTTTTGAGCTCGATTTGCCGCAGGAATATTCTGAATGATCTAACGCAAGTAGTAACAAAGTTAGACCTTCAAATTATGATAAAACATGGGCTGATCTACCTCAAACCGGGGATGAATAGTGGCGCAAAGAGGCTGGATAGCAGGGGAGTTTCGACAGCTGAGGGGGAATTTCGGCTGAGGCGAGGACGAAAGTCAACTCAACGAAGGAGGAATCTCGATCATATGAGCAGCCACTGCGGACGAATAGGGCTTCCTTCTCTCTCTGGCCTTCCTTGTGAAAAGCATAAATTCTCAATTATGCGATGGACTGTGGACCGTTTTTGGGATCCTGCAAGAATTTATCAAAGAGGATCCATAAATAATAATATAATCGAAGAAATAAAGGACTTCTCCTTCGTCTTTTTCCTTATGCTTTTCTCATGACCGAGTAGAATAAAGTTTCCAAAAGAAACCCCACTTCTTTGACTCCTTCTCCCCCCCCCCCCCCCCTTGTTTTCTCTGAGACTTCTCTGAATTTGTCCTTCGATTTACTCGGTAGGAGCGTGCGAAAAGTGCTCGGCGGAAGCGTAAGGTCACCGAATATGCTTTGACCTCTTGGACTCTTATTGGTGTTCCTTCTTTCCATTTTTTTGGCATGGATACTGAGAAACAAATAAAATCAGTGGGGTATAAAGATGAAGTTTTTATGATCAGGCTATCGTTGGACTCGTCCAAGCAGGCAGTCAACGCTGCTAAAGATTTGTCATTTGTTCTCAGAAATCACCATCTGGGAAACACTTCAAATGATAAATTGAACTCGGAAATCGAATGCAACGACGGAAAATGCGCTATTAGGCCATTGAAAAATTTGGACTATTAGAGGACAATGTCACAACTTCAGAAATGCAAAAATCGAAAATTACAGAGCTAAAATGAATTTTCTATAATTTTTGTTTAATCTGAAAATGAGATTAACAAAGTAATTCCCGATTTCAGATTAATTTTTAGAGATTTTCTTTGGCGAAAATGAAGAGAAAATTAAAAGAAAAATACTGACTATTTTTTCATATTTTTGTGGCCTCAAATGCTAATCTTATTTTCAAATATTTTCCTAATTTCTAAAAAATATCAAAAAAATACAAAAAAAAATATGAAAAATTATTTTTTGTTCAAAATTGGTTCTCTAGGCTTGGCCAAGGCTTCCAAAGTTGACTTTGCAATTTTCTCATTTTTTCTTGATTTTCTGTTAATTTTCGAAAATAAAAATGCTGGAAAATACCAAAAAATATGAAAAATTATGTTTGGTCAAAATTGATTTTCTAGGCTTGGCCAAGGTCCCCAAAGTTGATTTTTTAATTTTATAAATTTTTATGAATTTTTTATTAATTTTAAAAGAGAAAAGATGATTAAAAATGAGGTATCAATAATCACTCGCCATCCTTCTAGTGCAAGTAGAGCAAGCTCTAGCCCTACATGAATAGGGCAGCTCAACCCCTTGTACACAGCCATGGATGCTCTCCAACCAGGGGACGACTTCATGCGGAACGACTTTGAGACGCTTTTCATGGATCCAAGTGAAAATGGGTTCTTGACGATATCACTGTTGATTCGCTCCAGAGGTGCCACTCTGACCATGCCCTCCCTAGAGATGGTCTCCAAGGAGGTCCTGTCCTTAGCCTATCAAGCCATGGTAATGATGACCATCCAACATGAACACCCACTCATTTCCCACTAGTGGGTTTTTTTCGTCAATAGAGGTCAACAATGATTATGTTAAGATCTCTTTTGCACTAGCTGTTGGTGACCTTTTTGTGCATAACTCCCCTCAGAAAAGAAGACGATCCTTTGCTTCCTCTTTTTGTGAGTGGAGCGTGGGTGGAGAAAAAGTCCCCACCCCCCACTAATCTTCCCTCCCTTTTCGTTGAATCTTTTTGGCCGTGTCTTTCGAACAAGTAAGTGGGTGGCAGAAAGGCATCCAATGGCGTGGGGCCCAACCACAACACGAAACCGATATGTAGTTGCCAAAGCAACTTTCATTATTCTCTCCAGAACTCATCATGGGACAATTCAAGAAGAAGACAATACCACTGTATCCCTTCTACCTTTCTCAAAAGCTATCGTCTATTTTCGGGCTTTTTACGAAAATAGGTTAAAAATTTAACGTTTTTACCGATTTAGGTTTTCCTATAAATTTTTTTACGGATTAGGGGCTTGTTCGGCAGTTTAACTGCCGAACAGACTTTTGTTTGGCAGTTTTACTGCCGAACCCCTTCTTCGGTGCTAAAAATTTTTTTTAATAATTTATTGTTGTCTCAGAACAATCCAACAGCCGGCCTCCCTTTCTCATCTCGCACTCTTTTCGATGTATCTTTTTCCCTTATTTTTGGCTGAATTTTAGAATCTTGTTCGGAAAGTTCACGCGACGCCTCTTTTTTCAAAAGCAAATTTCTGAAACTTCACGTGAAGTTTTAGAAATTTACGTGAAGTTTCAGAAATTTGCTTCTGAAACTTCATGTGAAGGTTCAAAAGCAAATAAGACTTGTGAATCCTTCAGTTCTATTAAAGACGGAGAGGGAGAGAAACTATTTTCCCATTTTACGATGATAAAGAGAGAGAACATAGAGCAAATAGAGAGAAAACTGAGGAAGAATCGAGAGAAAAGCGATAGAAAAAAAAAGATTTGAAAATTAGTCATCAAAAGATGGAGGGATTGATATATATTCAATATGCGGGCATCATTCTCCAAAAAAACATTGAAGCTGCAAATAGGCATGAGGTTACTCGGTTCGACTCTGATTCCGGAATCTTCGAAGTTAAAACTGGATATGATAGATCCAGAAGAATCAAGCTAAACCTGCAAAGATGCACATGTAGGAAATTTCAAGAGATAAAAATCTCATGTTCACATGTGATCGCAGTTTGTTAGAAATATGCAATTGATTACAATACAATGGTAGATGAATTCTACACTTTAGATAGAACACTTCAGTTCTATCGATACATATTTCATTCATTGGGTGATCCAGATTACTGGCCTGAACTTGACGAGCTCCCATTAGTGCCAAACCCGAACCGTATTAGAAAGAAAGGAAGACCCCATGCATCACGCATACGTACTAAGATGGACTGGAGCACCTCGAGAAGTACTGCTTCGACTAACCATTGCAACTATTGTGGAAAATCAGCACACAACAGTCAAACTTGTGCATACAAATCGGTTTAAGGTTCTTTACCCTTATAAATTCTCCTGCCTATTCAATAATTTTTTTCATCTCAAAAAGTATATTATTTTCACCTTTCGTCGATCATAATCAACATTCGTAGAATTTTAATTGATTATCTATTCATTTTCAAGAAAGGATTGAGGCAAATGGTGATAGATGGTTTCCTTCTTCAAACATTAAAAGAAGCTATGTATGGCTGGAAAATATTTGTGTAATATTTATATGTGTTTTTTTTTTGCTGATTATCTAGATTTTTTATAATTTTCTTGAAATTTGTTAATGAATTGAAATTCTTATATATGTTCTTATTATTATCTGAATCGACCAGGTAATCTTCAACATCGAACCACGTAATTGACTGGGTGGGGGTCGGTGGCCCAGTAAATCCTCACAAACATCGCCCCAATTTTTATTAGTGGGGCAAATAACTGCATTTCTATTTATAGGAAGTCCTGTAAGAATCTCGATATCTTGTAGAGTGATAGTGCATTCACCTTCTGGCATGTGGAAGGTGTGAGTCTCAAGCCTCCATCTCTCAACCAACGCTGTGATCAAATGGTGATCAACTTGCCAGAATCCCATCTTCCAAAGACCATAAAATCCCGAAGCTCGAAGATATAATTCTAATCGATGATCAAGCTCCTCAGCTTCGTGTAATATTGCTCCATCTCGTTGATACCGAATAACTTCATTATTATCTTTCTATGAAATGTTACATTAATTATTACTAACAATTTCATTATGATATAACTGTTACAAATGGCAGCTCAGCTAATAACTATTTTAATTACTGACCTTAGCCTCCCAAATGGCCTGTGATCTATGTTCAACCTGCTCTATCAGTAGTGAATTATAGGGGTGAACGGGTCTAGGTTCCGGGTAGGTTCCGCTCGGAACCTGGAACCTACCCGCGAGTACAGGTTCCTCATTTTTTGGAACCTGGAACCTACCCTGTATATCCAAGAACCTGGAACCTACCCTATCACAGGTTCCAGGTCCAGTTCCAGGGTACCCGGGAACCTATTAATTTCACTAAGAGCACTTGCGAAAAGAAGCTCTAACATCCACATAATCATGTTTAGGAAAATCTCATCATCCCAAATACTAATAAGCATAATCGAACACTATTTTGTCTAAATAATAATAATAATAATCGAACATTACCAGCTCCAAAAAATTACATCGCATTGTCTTTCTAATTCATTGCGTGTAGGTGCCCTTCTTTGAGCATCACTGTCCAAGTAGGCTGTGATTTCCCCTACTCGACGAAACAAAAAAGCTGTAAATATTGGTAACTGTGTCATTGTGACTATTAGCAAAGTGAAGGAAAAGGGTGGACAAGCAAAGCGCAAAAAGACCTAAGTTGAGTAGTTGAAAGACTCTGTGCTACCGGCATGTTCTCCCGGAATGGCTTCCATGCTGAAGTGGTGAATAAGACCACGACGAGATAGGCAAACACAAACAACACAGACCAGGCCAGCCACTAGTTCTCGGGTGTTCAGCATCAGAAGGAATTTGTTCATGCCGTGATAATGCGTAGAGTTTCATCTCTGCATATCTCCCCTAACGAATCCTTGCAAGGACCTCCCCACTTCTTCGCCAACAGCTTACGCCAAATGCGTTGCCTGACAATGGTCACCTTCTCTGTTAGAGTTTTGCATAACTAGAGCAAAATCAGACTTGTTGCTCACACTAATTATTGCAGATACCAATATTCATAAGTTCTCTACATTCATGAATTGACTACCTTGTTAGATATGAAAGAAGGACCGCAGATGTATGTTCAACAAAAGAAACTAAGATATCACAAGTGGATAATTAAGCAGGGGTATTCTATACTGACTTGGGGAGCTGTCAGTGAGCATATACACCTCGGAAGTTGAATATCAGAGGAGTCATCCCCAGCAGCATGGCATATCTCATCTACCAACATTGCCCGCTGCTTAAGACTACTTGGAACATTCAATGGTTGTGCCTGTCAGAAAATGCTCAAATTTATGGTTAAAAAAGGCAACTTTACCACCATAGGTAAGAAGAAAGAAGATATAATATTTACCTGAATGGCAAGAGCTTCAACCCATTTTGATATATATAAGGAACTTGTATTTCTAGGCGAATCCTAATGACTCTAGAAATCCTCTCACTAGGTATCAGCCCACTTAAGTCATCTCCAGAGTCGATCCTGTCGAGTGAGTGGATATAGGATTACACTAGGCTGCAAATAGAAAAATACATAAGAGTAGAAATGAATCCCACCTTGGGTACTGTGATCCGATTATCTCCTTCAAGAATGACATAGTGGTAAGATATTGGTAATGACCTCTCACTACCAAAATCTACCAGATTTATATTGGTAAGATATTACTGCCTTCTAATGAAAAACTTCATTTTTTTTCTTCCCATTTTCATGATACCCACTACCAAAATGAAGGTGAATAAGAGTTTATCATACCTAACAAGGAAGGGCAACACAAAGTATCCAATTCCAGCGAACAAATCAACAACAACTTCACCTCGACAATCTAGACGAGCCATGCGAAGCTTCTCGGAAAGATTGCCCCACGAGAACATGCACTTAGTAGCATCAAAAGAATACAAGATACCATTTTCATGGTGGGCAACCCAACCATCATCACCAAAGAGGATCTTCATAGCACTGTCTCTCGTAGAAGTATACGCAACATAGCCCTACAAAAGCAAACAAAATTTATCCCAAACTCCAAGAACAACAGTATCTCCCAGCCGTTCCCATCTGAAGCAGAAAACAGAAACAGAGTTGAGAAGATGACAAAAATTGAACTCACATTAAAAACACTCCTGAAGAGATACATAGAACAATAAAGGAACATTATGTGCTTTAATCAAGTAAACTGATAGTCAGACACCAAACTCCCAAGTCTTTGAAACACAAACCTTGTGGGAAGCTGCTCAAGAAGTTCTTCCGATAACCCTCTCTGCTTAACTAGCACAGCAACCTTTTCTCTCATCACAACATATGGAGATCTAGCAACTTTTCTGGCTTCTCCAATTCAATCAACTAGTATACTTGCACCACCTTGCTTTAAAAGATTTAAGACAGCTGACCATGGATTCTGATTCAACAAGACATCTGATTCTAATGATTGTTTTGAAGAATAGAGCTCATTTAGCTCCTCAAAAACATCTGTTCGATGATCATGCTTCTCATACAGGGCAAAAAATTTATATGTCACAGGGAAACAAATATGAACATATACATTTGACAACACCAAAGGATTTGCTCAATTGGTAGTTCTTATTAATAAAGTAGAATAAAAGAAGGTAGACAGCAATCTCAACATCAAGGAAGGCAAGCAGCAAGCCCTTAAGTAGCAAATGCAAACGTATGTGCTAACAAAGAAAATTCAAATGATTCAAATAATAACAATCAAAAAGAAGAGCTCAATTTACCAATAAAGACTGATCGAGAATCAATTTCTTCTTTATTTGCTTAGCTTGCAGCTGCATAAGCAGGATCTAGCTGCAAAAGAAATAAAGAAGATCAAAAAATACGTTTTAAAAGTACAATAACCAGTTCAATCAAAAAATCATAGTAAGATGAAGGTAAAATGCTGAAGTTGCTTTAGCACTACATTGCCTCACATATATTAAGCTAGAAATTTTCAGATCATGAAGAACAAATAACATAAGTTAATAATTCATATAGATCTTTATGTAAGTACCTACTCCGTGATAGCAATTCCACTTCAACCCGTAAACTCTATTTACCGATGATAATATCCTCATTAAGACAATCCATATCTGAAAAGAAGAAGAAATTAAGTAGAACATTTAGTAAAAATATAGACAAAAAAAATTACAATATATAAACATATAAACATCACTTACCTAACTCAAACTTTTCTGCATTCTCAATGCATTCTTCAATGTTAATAGGCATACGAGTAGCTCTTAACCAATCTTGAGTGCAAAGTAAAGCTTCTATAACTTTAGGAGTCAAAGAACTTCGAAAGCTATCAAGTACTCAACCCGATGTACTAAAAGTTGACTCTGAAGCAACGGTACTTACGGGAATGGACAAAACATCTCGAGCCATCAAAGATAGGATTTTATATTTTGCCCCAGAAGTCTTCCACCACATCAAAAGGTCAAGATCAAGAGTCTCTTCATCTTTATCTTCAAGAAACTGATCAAGCTCAGATTTGTTGCCATCGTGCACTTTTTTCTTCGAGAGTATAAAGGTTTTCCGCCAAGCTTGAATGTCATACTTGTTACTAGCTTCATTGCTAATGGAATTGGAACCACTGCTACTAGAACTTAGACTTTGGCCGCCACACTTTTGATTACTTGAAGCAAAAGATTGCTCATAAAATTCATACAACTGCTCCAAAGCGTTCTTCACCTTATCATACATCTCATTGATTCTCAATTCATCATCATAAATTTGTTGATAACAAAAACTCACATAATTCAACTTCTTTGTAGGATCCAACGCAACAGCAATCAACACCAGCATATTAACCTTATCTAAACTCCCATAATATTTGTCAAATTTCTCTAACATTTTCATACCCATAGGTCCAAGCTTAGGATCCAAAGAATCTGCTGCATCTTTCAAATACTTGTACAAAGCAGCTATCCCTTTAGAATAACCATTTGAAGTAACATATGAACTCCCCGACATCAGTTTGGTGGCTTTATAGAACTGTTCTAGAAAATTGCAAAGAGTAATGGCATTTTCCCAATCATCATCATTAGGAAGATCATGGCTAAGCTCACCTACGAAAGACAAATCCTCTTCTTCCATCCGTCCAAAGGCTTTTCTAAACTTTATGGCGGTATCTAACATTAGATATGTAGAGTTCCATCTAGTGGCAACATCAAGACAAACCGAACCCTTGTAAGTGATCCTTTCACTCTCAATGCAAGATATACATCAACTTCACACATACAAAAATAAATTATAATTAGATTACATCAGCATATCCAAGTTCAAATTCATAAGATAGGGTTTGGCTTATGCATGAAGAGAGTGTACAGAAATTATATCAAAATATAGGAGCTTAAGGTTTTTAAAATAACCAATTTGCTAACATGTTCTAATAATGAGGAAAGAGCAAATAAGAAAATGCATAGAAAATCAGGAAATGCACAAACTAGCAGGACCCACTTCACCTTTCTAATGCTTATAGAAGCTAAGAAAATTACAACCAATGATACAACAAACTTGCAAATGATGATCTCTAGTGACACAATGTGGTCCCTCCAAACTTTCTTAACAAGTTCGCTCAGCAAGCTCGTACACCACAAAATCTATTGCTCCTCAAATATGAACAAAAGACGCCTCTCCAATGGTATAGAACTTTCCAAGGCATAAATACTGATGCAGTTGACCAAGGGGTTCTTTTTGTTTATTAATATTATCGAGACATTATACCAAACGAGTTGCCATCTGTAGTTCTATAACCAAAATACAAATGTTTTACTTATTTCTCTACCAGCAAAGCTCACATATCATCCATCGCTATTGCAATGCCCATCCTTCATAAATTTTCATGCGTAAAGCAAACCTGATGGATTATCCTTGGTTTTTTTATCTGAAACAAGTCATCTAAGCTGTTATGAAAAAGAAAACAAGATGTAAATTAAAGGTGGCTAATGTTATTCAAGAATTCCCAGGAAACTTTCCCCAACTACATTTGTATCTAGAATTTCAATACCATTACTCCACTGAGACTAAATACTATAACTAAATAGAATCCATCAACCAGATTAAGACTAAGAGACCTAGGACAGAACCCAAAAGAATTTCAATCTGTAAGCAGTCATCATGCTCTGTATCATAGAGATCTATAGCAACTCTCAAGGAACACAATCGGAAGCAAGGATGCAGCGGGTGCAAAGGAGAAGCAAATAACATTTGAATCTTCGTTGCATCACACACCTTCTTCATGTATTGCACTTAAACCAACTGCTGACCCACACCAATTTTTGCTGAGATGCGTGATCTAGCTTCAATATGACCAATGTTATGATAGGACTTATTAAAGTAGGGTGCATTTGGTCCTAGTTTAGTTTTACACTTTTGTTTTCACAGAAAATTTTTCATAAGGAACTATGGTTTTCACATTTTTGCTTTTTCACAAACTCAATGGATACAATTCTATAATATGCAAACTAACTTCTCAAAGGATGTAGCCAAAGCAGTGCAGTGGCTTCTCCTTTCCATGGAGTAATAGAAAGTATTATTTCGAGAAAGAAACTAAAAGAATCGACATAATCTTCAGCTATTTTGAAGTGCTGGGCTGTTAAAAATTTGCAACACAACAATCTCAGGCCAGCAGTATTGGAAGAGAACGTCAAACCATAATAAAACATCTATCCACCATAGACATATGAGGATCAATAAAGTCACTGGAAAGGTTTCTAGACTTTCAATGTGATTGTAGAAGGACCCTTTGAAAACAACCAAAAAGACAAGTAGCTTACTCACTTTCCCTGGAGAAGGATCCTGATCCTCGGTCCCCGATGACACCTGGGTTCCTTGGTCCTGTGACTACTCGGTTCAACTGCCATTGGAACAAAAACTAGTTGAGAAATCAAGAAAGAGGAACTTGAAGTAACAGAAGAATTTTTTAAGACCTAAAAGGCAAGATCCTCATAAAATACGTCAGCAAGACCAACCCATTAGATGTATGATGAGGTCCTTAAAGTCGGCAGAAAGAAAAAACAGGTCTTCGCAATTTGTGACTTGAGATACATGTCCATGTCCTAAAAGGCAAGAAATCACAGCACAAGGTCTTCCCACATCTATTCTTTGGGATTTTTTATTATTAGTATAAACTAGTTATATGGTCATGTTCTACATTACGCAACTAAAATCAACTTTGTCCGATCTAATTATCAGTTCATACGGTCTACATCTAATAAGAGTTTCCCATTAACCCTCTATAATTTCAAATTTCATGATGAAATACGGGTTTAATATGTACAAAATTTTTCATGAGACATATAGTGACATGCAAAATAGATATATGAGTAGCACAAAATTAAGCTATTTCTCAGTATAAAATAGACATATATGTAGCGTAAAAATAAGCTATTTTTCAATGCAAAACAGACATATATGTAGCGCAAAAAAAAACATTTTTTTCTGACTAAACAACATATAAAACATCACAATATAACAGTTATTACATAGTGCTAAAATAGCATATTCTAACAAGGATATAGGCATTACCTTAACTCCAAAAGCGCGTGTGTGTTGAGATTGGAGAAAATGATACTTCGATTGTTCTAACTTCTCTACCATCTACAAAAAAAAAATTAATATTACATGCAATGAAACAAAAAACGCAAATAGCGAAATAAAACAGATCATAAAGTGAAATATTACCTAAATCGATGGCGAGGAAATATTGACAAAATTAGTGACCGTGAATACAAACACGTCGAAAATGAACGAACGACCTCTTAAATTTTCTCACTCGATGTCTCTCGATACGTTTTTTCTTTCTCTTTCTTCAGAACTTCTTCAGACTCTAGTTTCGATTCTCTCTGTTTTCTCTCTTCATATCTCCTTCTTCGGAACTTCTTCAGACTCTAACTCCTTCACACTCTGCTCTATCTCTTATATGATAAATTTTTTCACTATTGAGACGAATCTCTGTTTCGTTGATTCGACAGCTTTTTTTGCGTAAAATGCGTGAAAAGAGGATACGTATCGCGTTTGAAAGAAGGGAAAGAGAGGGGGCCATGAGAAAAGACAAGGGGGACGGTGAAATAATAGGTAGGGGTCGCAGTCTGAAGAAAAAAAGGACAAACTAGGGAGAGGAGGAGGGAGGGGGGCCGAGCGAGGGGAAGTGACACCGGGGGGGCCGGAGCAAGGGAGAGTGAGTGTGGGGGGGCCGCCGTTGTTCGGCACTTGAAGTGCCGAACAAGCACCTAATTCGTAATTTTTTTACGAGAAAACCTAAATCGGTAAAAACGTTAAATTTTATACCTATTTTCATAAAAAGACCTCTATTTTCCTACTGTGAATTATCGTGTCCCTCTATTTCGTGTAAAAATCGCGGACGTGCCTTGTATTAATGAATGGCCTCTCCAAGCTTAGAGCTCTCTTGTGTTATCAAATTCTCAATTTTTTAAGCGAGCATTTGTCAATTTAAGCTCATATCCTCCGCCAATGCTACAAAATGTAATGCAGAAAAAACAAATATGCAATGTATAGAGAATTTTTTTTTGTGAAAATTAATTTTCAATTTCGTGTAATATGAATGAAAAAAGAAAAATCAAAGCTTAAGTGTCAATAACCGTTTACCCCCCAAACCAATGGATTCAGAATGATGAAAACTATAGGTTAGAGGTCTTGGATTTTTATGTGTGCCCCTAGAAGAAGTTTAATTTCATTTTTTATTAACTTAGGGGCTAAAATGAAAAATACAAAATTCAACTAAAGCCCTTTTACAAAATTAAGTCATTCTGGTACAATTAGGCTCAGATGAAAATTTTGACTATTAGAGGACAATGTCACAACTCCTAAAAGTGAAAAATAAAAATAAATAGACTCAAATTGGATTTTTTAGGCTCAATTCGAGATTATGCTCGTGAAAGAACACATGAACCTGAATTGGATTTTTCAAATTTGCAATGGCCAACATGAAAAGGGATTTAAAATAAAAATATTGACTATTTTTGTGTATTTTTGTGGCCTCAAATGTTATTTTTCCCAAAATTTTAAGTATTTTTTATTTTCCAAAAAATATTTAAAAATACGAAAAATATAAAAAAAATCACTTTTTATTCAAAATTGGTTTCTTAGAATTATCCAAGGCTTCCAAAATTGATTTTGTAAATTTTTTATTAATTTTTTAAAGAGAAAAAGTGATTAAAAATCAGGTGTCAACACCTTCATAATCTCTACTTATCTAAGCCTGTCGCCACTTATTACTCCATACTAAAATTCAATGGTAAAAAAATCAGGCCATCACAGGCACTCCTTGAAAAGACCTTGAATCTAGCAGGACTACTATTTGTTAGCGCTCAATTTATGAACAGGTTTGACAATTTATTCAAATGATGCCCAACGGTATCATCACTTGTGTTGCACGAGCTTTCCTTGTTCTCTCTCGTCGTGCTTTCTCATCACGTGTTTGTTAAATGTGTCCATACCTCACGTGTTCTGCTTAAGTATCCATCCTTCAAGTGTTTTGCATGTATGTTAATCCTTCACGTGATCTGCATACATATTGACCTCTCACAAGCACAACACGTGCCTCAGAAGGCAAATTATTTCGAGCGTCAATGGATTCAATATAAATTACGAATAGTTTGGTCATCTTCAAACCATATTGTCTAAACCCGTTCAGTCCTTTGACTAACCAGTTTCACTTCTCTTGAACGCATTGGTTGGCTTTTTAAATCAGTTCCCAAAGTTCTCGTGGTGCTCTTTCCAAATTTTGACCATATGGCGGATGGTACTAGGGAGGGAAGCTCCTTTTCTTGCTCAACTTCCTCGTGTTTTTGTTGGAAAAAGCTAATTCTTATTAGATTAGATTACTTTCAGTCCCAAGCAATTTCGGATACTAAAACGCCCCTTGATCGTCACGCATTAGCTATTCTACTAATACAATAATTCTTTGTTATTATCCATCCTAACTTAAATAACCATTGTTGAAATCATTTATAGACACGGAAAGCATGTGCGCCTATACAAGGACAGAAAGGGAGTGGTGATTTGGGCCCAACCTCATTAAATTCGGGGCTCGAAAGTCAAATTAAGCTCGACCACCCAGGTACGGCCTCGATGGATCGGGGCATTCGAGCTTGGCCGTCGGGGTCCGACTTTGATGGACCAGGGCATGGGGGCGGGAGACCCAGACCAAGTGCCAAGGACGTGAAAATGAGCGTTGCAGTTCTCATGCTCAAGTGCAAAGTTTATAATCCAAATATATAAAGAAAAAAAAATCATTTCTCTAAATTTAAGTTTTGGTTCCGAAATATTTTTCGTTAATTCATCTTGTTAAAGGATTTCACTTCAAACAGTGAAAAAAAATATTTTTTTTGAAAAATACTTTTCACAAAACAAAAATATCTTCAGATAAATACCAGTTTTGATTGTGTGGGACTCGAGTGAAGGGTCCATTTCATACCCCTTTGAACGTGAAATGTCCCAACATATTTCAGCATGTTTCATTACTAACCCTAGCAGCTAGGGATATTCGTAAGAGTATGAGGAGCTACAGAAATCGTGTAGCAAAGTGTAAAAAGTACTTTGGCTAACTGAGACGTTCCAAAAGTGCCACGACAGAAGATAGTGCGAAACACATTATTATAGGTTGAACTCACTCGAAAGAGGACGGTGGAAATAAATTCTAAACCAAAAAATGGGGGGAACAGTACGGCGGCGCTCAGGGGCAAACAAAAGTAGTTTCCACTGGTAAAAGAGTAGGGAGGCGGATGGTCGGCGAGGGAGTTTTACTGGGGAAGCTTGTTGAGTTTGCAGTACATGTAATCCTTGAACTTCTTGGCCTTGTATTTCGGGGGACTCTCAGGGCTGAGCAGCTGAGGAAGAGGCCCGACCGCCAACTCTTCCGGTGGCTCCAAGAACACCGGCCACGACATTCTCGCCTTCTCCTTGTTCACTGTGCTCCTGTGCAGCACCGCCTTATACAGTCCGTTGCTCAGGATCTACAACAGCCCACACAAACGAGCCAAATCAGAAAGAAAAACCCGAGTTATCGATCGCATAAGTTGACTCATAAAGACGAACCCCGACATCCAGTCCCTAATAAGAGGCTTGAACCCGATGTTAAAAGTAGAAAAGTAGGTTTTTTTTTTTTTAATTTAGAATCTTCTTTGGAATTTATCATAAAAACTTTCAGATTAAGATCTTTTCACAGGCGTCGCATGGGGTCTACACTGGGAAAATGAACTTTCCGACGTTGAACCTTTGAAGCGAAGTGAGGTCACATGCACAGGCAACATAAAGAGCGAGAGGAGAAGCACGTGATTTGCATCACCTCATATCGCATCGACTTTAAGTAACCTAAATTTAACATGGACGCGACAGCTCAAATCCCCAAAGTTTACCATACAAAAAACGCCAGGTGCACCTCCACCGACATTGGCTCGGTATCATAAACGAGTTAGTTGAATTTGTAGTCGCAATCACCGCACGAGAGAGCGGCGTCTAGAGGGGGAGGGAGGAAGAGACCTCAGTCTGGTCGCCGATGTGGACGATGAGGGCGTTGGGGATGTACTTGGCGTCGATCCAGCGGTCGTCCTTGAGGACCTGGAGGCCCGGGACTTCATTGGGGACAAGGATGGTGAGCGCGGACAGGTCGGTGTGGGCGGCCACCCCCAGGGCAAGGTCGGGGCGGGGGCAGGGCGGGTAGTAGTTGATCTTGAGGTTGTACTGAAGCTCTTCCCCGCCGACCGCCTCCATCACGGCCTTCTCCTCCAGACCGAGCCCCACGGAGAGGCAGCGGAACAGCCCGTCCACCACCTCCCTCAAGTGCCTGGTATACTCCTCGTTCACCTCCCTGCATGCACAGGTCAATTAATCCTCACGCCACGCAAATGCAATATGCACCTCCTTTTGCGACGGCGAAGCGCACCTGTAGTTTCGGGGGTTCGTCGGCCAGAAGCGGTAGTTGATGGAGGAAGGAGGCCAGACCTTGTGGAAGAGGTGGTCGTTCCACATCCGCTTGCCGTTGACGTCCTTAGAGACGCGGGTGCCGTAGCCCTCGATGGACTGGGACTCCGGGGGCTTGGCGTAGGCCTCCTTCTCCTCGGGGGGGAGGTCGAAGAAGTGCTTCCCGGCCACCTGGAGGCAGGAGATGAGCTCCGCGGGGATGCCGTGGTTAACCACCTGGAAGATCCCCCACTCCCTGCTGGCGTGGGCGATGGCCCGCACCACGGAGTCGCGGTCGGGCAGGCTGAGGTCGATGGTGGGGATGTCGGGGGCCGGATCCGGGTAGGTAGTCATGGCGGGGCGCTCCTGCTCAGGCCGGATGAAATCAACAGGGATGGTCTCAGCCGTCATCAAGGAGGACGCCACGGCCTGCACTCTCTCGACCTCCATGAAACCGTCAAAGACAGACACAAACACAAACACAGAGAAAGGGCTGGATATGGAAGATGCGAAGAAGGGTGGGGAGGGATTCACGGGGGGGAAATGATGGGCGGGCGTTAAAATCTGGTGGGATGGGGTACGTTACCCACTTCGAGAAGGGAAAATGGAGTTTAATTAGCATGGGAGTTATGTAGAAGCGGAGGGGGGGTTGGTTGGTTACAAATGGAAATTGAAATTTGATGTGGACGGGCACGAGGAGTGGACGACAGCGGACGTGGACTCGTCTCCTTCGCTGCTTAGCTATACCAACCTCCCTCTCCTCGCATGACACGACATGAATCTTTGCCTGCCTGTCTCAACCCTACCGCGCGACGTGGTTCCTCATTCCCGCTTCCTTTTTTTTTTTTTTTCTCGCAACCCGGCGCGACCCAACATTGCCGCCCACAACCTTCGTGGCCTTCCTCTGAAAATTACAAGCATGACAAGAAGAAAGAAGAGGAAACAGCTCGCCCCATGCTAGTCTTATTTCACATTGATCCCAACCTTGTGTTTTTTGTCATGCGGTTGGGACATGGATTGCGACGCTCGCCTTCTTTAGACATAGTCAATTCATGCGCTACGCACATCGGCGAATCATTCACGGTGCCATACGCTAAAGAAAGAGACCGTCAACTGAAAATGTAATGTCCGGCGAGTTAATTAGACAGGCGAAAACCTTCGAAATCCATTAATGCTAGCAAAATGAAGAGTGGTCAAAGCTCGATTGGCTTCGTGTAAAATACATCGTTAAAAAAGAAAAGAAAAGAAAAGAAAATGTCTTTCCATTTCGAATGATATAAAACAAATAATTATTGTTGGCGAAACAAAGAGCTCACGGGGAGTTCATGTGGAAAACGCTCCCGCCACGAAACTCGACTTGGGAGTGGCCATGAAATGATGGGACATGCATGGCGCATTGCAAGGTTGGTACGATGCCATCCACGCATCCTCGCCATTTGGTTTGAGGATGCGCGCTGTGCTTCGCGTAGCCTCGCTTTACCGCTCCTATATCCCATTTCCACCTTTGCCTTCATAAAGGGGGTAAACGCAGTCGGGCTAAAAACCACACACGCACGTACGCGATGGAAAAGAAAAATGGAGAGTCCTGAGATGGCGCGATCGATTGTATTAATGTCGAACCTAACCTATACTTATTAAAGCTCGCCACCACATCGATATAGACCTGCAACTTTTTGTCAGAGCCCCCTTGTCAATTTTAAGGTGTGTTTATTTGGTCAAACCAAACCCGAGCTTGTTCGATGTATGGTCCCCTCTCCAGCCTGCTCACCTAAGATTCGGCCTTCGGCCCGTCATCCAACATTTGGGCTTCGCAGGCCCAGTTAAGATGTTTTCATTGTACATCGTTCCACAAGAGACGGAGGCTGAACTCCTTTTAAAAAAAAAAAAAACCTCAAAATTTAGATCCCGCCTCAATTCTATCCCAAATTTTTTTTTGTCTTAAAAAAAAAAACTCCAAACTTTATGTCTAGTCCTAAATCTACCCCGAATTTTGTTTTTTCTATGAAACAGTCGCAAATTTTCAATCTATTATCTAATCTAGCCTTTGGCCCAGTCCCAATTTGATGTGGCATTTTCAAGTCAATTAAAAAACCTATATCAACAAAATAATTAGGCCATAGGTACACATCGACGTGAAATTTTCACATGGATAACAAATTCACCCAAATAAAAATTATTGAAATTCTCCAAAATGAAACCGTCCTAAGATATGAAAATTAGGGACAACTAACCATGATTTTTTGACAAAAGACTAATGGGGGTAAATTGGAGATTAGAGTAAAAATCGGTGATTTTTCTCTTAGAAAAAAAAAGTCAAGGTTGATTTGAGATTGGACCTAAAGCTTGAGGTTTTTCTTAGACAAAAAAAAGTTCGGGGTATATTTGAGATTTGACCTAAACTTTGGAGCTTTTTCAAAGACAAAAAAAAAGTTTAGGGTAAAATTAAAATTGAAACTGAACCTAGAATTTGAGATTTTGTTTAGGAAATTCGGCCAAGAGACGTGACTGTGATCTTACATGATTATGTCGCAACGTTAATTGATTAATCACGAAACATTTTCAAAATCACATCATAGGAAATTTTAAATAAGGAATTTAAGTTAAATCATTTTTGAAAAGAAAGTTCAAAGGGAATCTTAATAAAAACCTGAAATATGACAATCTTCTAAGAAAATGAACATTGTCTCCAATTATGTTATGATTTGACAGACTTAACATTATATAAAAGCCCCGGGTCCCTGGCTCGACTGACATATGTGAACCGTGTACTTATCTCGGTGGCAACATCAAAGAGCCAATAACGAAAGACCTGATCCAAATGGAGAAACTAAGTCCTTGATATCAAGAGGAAAATTTGCTCCAGAACAACCTCAAAGAACCCTAGCTTCAATTTGGGATTTCTTTAATTTGGGTCAAAGCATAAAATCGTGAAAAAAAAAAATTGCGCCCAATGTTGTCTATCTTGCCGCTGGAACAAAACTGGGTCTAATAATTATCAAATAATCGATAAAATAATTAATAAAATGGAGGCCTCTAATTTCGTTTTAGCTATATTTTACTTACTTAATAGTATAGATATTTTCCGAGAACAAGAGGACTAGGAAGGACGCATCTCCGATGCACCAGTTATTGTACCCATAGTAAATATGTTAATGTCTCTAGTAAGTTAAAATCATAATTTAATTTTAATCGCACCAATGTTCCCTTTTTTTTCTGATTGGGAAGATCAAGGAAAAAACAGCTTCTTCAAGCGCTTATTTAAAACAAAATCCATCACGAGCTTTTTTGGATAAAATATCCATCATTATTTCTCAAACATGACCTACGAAGTCAGATCCTTATTTGAAACAATTGTAGCTATTTCAAGTCATTCTTTGAGACAGTGATAACACTTCAAATATTTATTTAAAATAAAATTCGCTTTAGACCTTTATTTAAAAAAACAAGAGCACCTGAGGCTCTTTCTTTTTTGAAAATTTTCCCTTCTTTTAAGACAAGATTTACTCTAGGGTTTTTCTTTTTTTTAGAATAACTTCACTTCCTACCTTATTCAAGACTAAATTGATCTTTTTAAGTCTTTACTTGAAATAAAATCCATTTAAACTCTCTTTGAGAAAACATTTAATTTGAGGCTCTTATTTGAAAATTGTCTGGGGTTTTGATTTTTTTTATGTAAATTCGTAATGTGAAAAGGGGGGAAAGAGGGGTCGAAGCTGGCTTTGTTTCGTCTTCTCCGGTTTGGTTTTGAGTTTTGGCGTCGTCAGAGTCAATGGAGAGTCGGTCCAAAATCCAAATAGCAACATTCGACACAAAATAAAGTCGGAGAAAATCAGGAGCAGAAGCCGCCCGCCTCCTCCCTCTATTCTCGATTCAATCTCCTTTCCCATCGATATCCATCCTTGTCTTTGTGCGGGTTCGGACTCGCTAGGGTTTGGAGGATTCGATCGATTGATGCGCATTTGGGAGTGGAGCAAACGAAGATGCAGCAGCCTCCGCAGATGATCCCCGTCTTGCCTTCATTTCCGCCCACCAACATCACCACCGAGCAGATTCAAAAGGTATCTTCTTGCTCTCCTCTTCCCCTATCGAATCGCCTCCTTTTTTGTTGCTGGGGAAGAATGGACTGCCCGTCTGTTCCTGCTTCTTCTCCCTCTTCTTCGCTTGTGCTCCCAATCTTAACGTGCAGTAGCCTTCTTTGAATTGAATGTCTATGTTAGTTTAGCTCGAGACGTAATGGATGTAAGCCTAGGGCCGAAACTTGCAAACGAACAACCCTTATGAGGTTAGTGGATTGGGTTCTTACATTTGTTTTTCGGTATTCCAACTCTCTCTAGGAACATTCAATGTGAGATGAATAGCTCAGACGTGCTTAGAATGGCCAGATTCCGTCTCTTCACGCGAGGCTAGTTAACACTGCGATCAATTCGTGGGACTCTTGAGGAAAATTGAAAATTACTATCACGCAAATTTTTTGCCTTTGCGCATTTCCTCCCTAGCTTCCCTCATCCCAAGCCAATCTAAATTCTGGCTTCGTCATTCGATGTGATTTATACTAGCTTCTGTAGATACCACACCTCTTAGTGTTCTAGGATCTATCGCCAGACTATCAGTCACTTGATTGTCTCCTTTCATTGTAGGAAAATGATGGCGGGATATTGAGCAGTTGGTCTGGTGCTAACTACAGATCTTCGTTTTTCTAAATAGAGAAGTGGATGCATGAATCCTGACTTCCTATGTCTGCCAATCTATATGTCATATGTGAACAATGACATTTGCATATCATAGTTTTCTAAATATGGATCAGAGACATGAAGTATGCATGAAGATTTAACTGTATCATAGCAAAGGGATGGCAAAGCTTGATGGCAAAGCTTGTGCAACTAAGTATTGTACAGTGGGTTTTCAACTAACACATTGGCAAAAATATTGACATCTAATACTCATGATCGATATTATGGCAAGTAGTAATGTATGATTTCAAAATAGAACTTTACAGTGATTAGTGGCTGAAGTTTCGTTGCTTGTATATGTCCTGTATGTGGTGTCAGCTATATGTGGTATAATGGTTCTTCATCATTTTTCTGTCTTTCTGTTTTGCATGTGTGAGGGAGAATTAATAGAATTAGTAGCATGACTAATAGCTAGACTATATTTGCAATGTACATAATTAATAGGTACACTATATGGCAAACTCTTCATGTCATGGTACAAGTTTATTAGATGGTATAGGGACTTAATTTCGTCCTATGCAAAGGTAATATAGAGGAGATAGAGAGGTAGCTATTATCTTTGCAGATTTATACCAGATAATGGCTAGTAGACCTCATTTAACTTAGACAGTATTACATGGTGACTTGATCAGAATCTGAGTTCCTAGTTTAGTATTTTTTTTAGTACTGTTGATATGATGATCTGTCTACTAACTTTCTGGATCATCTTATGTTTGTCTTGCACATAAATGTAGTATCTTGATGAAAACAAGAAGTTGATTCTAGCTATATTGGACAATCAAAATCTTGGCAAACTCGCTGAGTGTGCCCAGTAAGTCTCTCTCTCTCTCTCTCTCTCTCTCTCTCTCTCTCTCTCTCTCTCTCTCTCTCTCTCATGTGTATGGAAGGGGCAAGTTGGTTAAATAAAAAAAAGGAAAGAGGGGAAAGGTCTAGGTCGTGTGCACACATATGCATGTGGTTAGGTAGATAGATCAGGACCAACATATGCACGTGAATGTGTGGGCTTTTCTTCTGTCTCGGCTTGTTTGTAGGTAGTACATCGAGTTGTATGTGCGGCTGGCCAATCAGGATTCATTCTGTAGGTGCCCTTTGGCTGGATGGGTATATGCGTGTGCTTGTATGCTAGCCTTGTTCGTATTCTTGGGCATCATCTGTGGACTCAATATAGCTTGACAATTCAGGTACCAAGCTCAGTTGCAAAAGAATTTGATGTATTTAGCAGCAATTGCTGATGCCCAGCCACAGGCACCACCAATGCCTCCCCAGGTAGTTATTTATCTTGTCATTTTGCTTTCCAATTAATGATTATCTTTTCCCTGCTTATATCTTACCAAATGGCATTTACAGATGGCTCCTCATACAGTGATGCAACAAGGTGGATATTTCATGCAACATCCTCAGGTGGCGGCTGCTGCTGCTGCTATGGCTCAGCAGCAGCCAGGTCCTTTCCTTTCGAAGGTGCCAATGCAGTTTGGTAGCCCCCATCAGTTGCAAGACCCGCAGCAGCAGTTACACCAGCAACATCAGCAGGCCATCCAGGGTCAAATGGGCATGAGACCGGTGGGGCCCAGCAATGGCCTTCATCCCATGAACATGGAGACTACTTTGGGAGGTGCAAGCACTGGAGGACCTCATCCATCCTCAGGTCCAAGTGACGCACGTGGAGGAAGCAAGCAAGATGCTTCTGAGACTGGGACAACTGGTGCTGGTGGTCAGGGCAACACCGCAGCTGGGCATCAGGGTGGCGATGGAGAGTCATCACTCATGAAGGGTTCTGAGGAGGCAAAGTGATGGGCTCTTTGGGTGCTTCCATAAGCGACTAGTGGCTGTTGATGGTAGATTTATTGGAACCTAGTGTTGCTATTTGATCTTTACTAGTGCTTTTAGACATGAGAATTTTGTCCTTTTTTATACTTTTGATATGACAAATAGAGTTAGGGGTTTTGTGTTGCAAAGAGATTGGTCGTGCAATATCTCTGCTACTTGGGTGCAGCGAAGTTTTGTCATGGAGAGTGATGGGAAGCCCGCCCTTCGTCACCCTTCCTTCTGTTCTTGGGGACTGAGTGGATTGTGATACATCACAATCGATGGCAATGTTAGATCATAGATAAGTGGAGGAGTTTCTGCATGATGAGAGATGAGCAGTCTCTCGTGCAGTTATTGATTTCAGTACTGTAATATACATGTCTAGTGTTCATCTTCCCCTTGTGGGAGGGGTCCTCGGATAGAGCTGTACCTTGTATCTTATCTGTAGCTTTTGTTGCTCTAGCGATGGCTGTTGTAATGTTTCTCCTCTTCACGATAATTGAGGTCTGACATGCCCTCAAAGTCCCCCAAAAGACGGGAGTTGCAGAAGCAATTTCTGAGGTGCATCTTAACGTTAGCAGCCAACTTCGTGTTGTAGGCTTAGGCTATGTTTGGCAAGGCGATGCGAAGTGGTCGTTGCACTACACTCGGTTGATTGCCCAAGTATCTAGTGAAAGCGAGTGAGACAAATAAGAGAATCAGATGGTCGAGTTGTGCTCAGCGTTAACAATAATGATTTTGCTTTTTTATATTTATATTATCTAGAATATACTTAGAATAAAAATTCGTTTGATAAAATAATTTTATCATGCTATTTTTGAGATGAAAATTTAGTCTAGAAATAAGTTTTGTCATTCACTTCTCCTCTCTCAAGTCTTTATTTTTATGGTCGGTCGGTTGGCAATCGTAGAAATTTTATATTGTAATTTTTATGTTGGGAATCGAAATTGTGTTGTTATTAAATGCATCTATTTGTAATAAAAAAGAAAAGAAAAAGTCAGAAATCACTCCCGGACGGTTTCGTATTTAATACGAATTGCACTAAAATCGAGAGTTAAATCGTCACAATGAATCATCCCCCTGTCAATTTAACCGAACTCTCGGGAGTGTTTCGCAGCTCTTTTCAGAAAAGGAGGGGGTGCCTCGTGGGTGTGGGGCGCTAACTTTCACAGCCGACAAAGAGCTCGCTGCTCGGCTGTTTGCCGTGTCGGTTGTCTTAATCAAATGTCAAGAAAGCAGCTGCTTTTTTCATTTTAATCACCGAATCTGACTCCTCCGACGCCTGCCCCGTGGAAGTGGAAGTCGGTACCATCTGGTCTCCGCCGCCGTCACTGGCCTTGCGACTCCTCACTGCGAGCTTAAAAGAATTGTCTTGCCACTTCATCGTCACCGCCGTTCCATGTCGCGTCCGAGTGAACGCCTTGACATTTGCTGAAAAGTTCACCAACTGGCATTTGTATCAGATCTCTCTTGTTGCAGCACATCCCAAGGCAAACTTTTCACTCCTCTTCTTCTAGTTCTGCACGTTCGATGGATTGCCCGCTCTTTTTCATGATTTCTTCTAAATGCTGATCGCTTCTCGCGTGCTTTGCAATTTTGTCTACATAATACTCTTTGTCCAGCTACTTCGTCTGATTTTCCCTCTGACTCGGATAGTATCATTGTTGTTGTTGTTATGCGTGCAGTAATTCAGCATTTTGTACTCCTTTTGATCTGATCTGCTCGGAGCATCCCCTGCCTGGCGAATAAGTTGGAGATACTCATCGAACTCCCACTTTTGGTTCCCCAAACATCGGCAAGAATGGCAGCTGAGCTCGTCAACGCGGCAACGAGCGATAAATTGGACGAGGTGGATTGGACCAAGAACATTCAGATCTGCGAACTTGTGGGGCGTGATCAGAGGTATATCTGCCGAGTGGTTTAGCTTTTCTCACCGATAATACGATGTAGTGTCAGCGGCTACACTGTATTTTATCTGTAAATAAGAATGTCAGATGTTTCTTGTTAATTTGAGTAACACGACTTTGCTCATCAAACCATGCAGGGCTGCGAAAGATGCCATTAAAGCAATTAAAAAAAGGTTGGGAGGTAAAACCCCAACTTCGCAACTGTATGCAATTACGGTAAGGACATATGTTTTGCACGATCCTTGCTTGATTCATTATGTGTAACCACTAGTCTCTCTGCATCTCTTTCGACTCATGCTTGGGATTCACCGCATTTCTAATTGTGCAGTTATTGGAGATGCTGATGAACAACGTTGGTGAGTGTATTCATAAGCAAGTGATTGAATCAGGAATACTTCCCATTCTTGTAAAGATAGGGAAGACAAAGGTGTGAATCTCAATGCTCAAGTAAAATTGCATCGCTTCATCATATTTTTTGAACTGGTGTGAATCTCAATGCTCAAGCAAAATTTCATTGCTTCGTCATATTTTTTTCACTGTTATTATTTACTTCATGAAAGTATGCTGCAGACTGATTTCTCCATGCAAGAGAGGATATTTCATCTGCTAGATGCAACACAATCCTCCCTTGGTGGTGCTTCGGGGAATTTCCCTCAATATTTTTCTGCATATCAGGATTTGATGGTAAGTATGATCTTGAACATTGTGTACCTCCTAGACTCTTTTCTTCTAAACTTTTTACACGCAATACATAGCTGGACCAACTTGGAACTCATTAGTAATGAGACTGCTTGACATTTGGTTTTGATTTCACTGCATGAGCATCATGGCATAGGTAAAAGGGAAAGGTGTATAGAAAACTGTCTCATCTCTGACATGGTAATGGATCATACTTTTACCCCCTCTAAAAAACTAGATGCGATATATTGAAGCATCTAAGTAGTAGATGGAGCCTATGCACTAAAACATGAAAATAACTGAACCATCTTGGGGCACTGACCCCTTTCCTTAAAATAGACCTGTTTTCCTCGAATGTCTCAAGTGATGCGCACAAGTCTGCTTTTCTGGGGAGTAGTTAAAGTAGCATTTTGCTATCTCTGTGTCCCAAATTCAGATCCTAGTAGTCTTTTGCACAATCTATTGCGGCAACAAAATCCTGACCTTGCAGTTGAAAGTTGCTTTAGTGTCAAAGTCATCTCGTTCAAGGAGCTTATTTAGATTTTTAATGGAGAGGTGGAACATACAACCAATAACTTTTTCGTCAAAATTAATCAATAGTATAACATTATGATGTTCACTAGTTTGCAATTATTAGATATGAACTGTCTTTGTTCTCTATATGCTCAAGCTCTTGGATTAGTTGGCCAATAAAAAAAGGTCAGAATAAGAGCAGGTTCAACCCTGTGTCAAAGTTCGACAACCCCCCTCCTCCCCCCCCCCCCTCTTCCCAAAAAAAAAAAACCTGTATCAAAGTTCTCACACTTTCAGTTATATTTCCTTGATTCTCTCTTGTAGGTTCCATTCACTAACTCTATCTTAATTTCCCCTTTGTTCATCCTATTCCTGCTCATATTTACTTCATTTTTTAGATTCTCTCTAATTGTACATCTTTATCCTCTTTCTTGTTCCCTATTTGCATTATTTTGCTGTGGCTACTCCTGCTAATTTCTCTGAAGAGATCTGGCTACAGTGTGCGTTTGTTGTGCTTTACTTTTGATAAATGATAAGATATCGGTAGTGTTAGCTATAAGGTTCTATCAAATAGATTATTTAACTGTTTAACTAATGCACTTCCATATTTTTCACAAGATTTGCCTTCTTTTTTGTGGAAAACTCAGAGCTTAGGTATACAGTTTCCTCAACAGCATCAATCTGCACCTTCTGATCCATCTATCATACAAGTAAATGGGAGCGCACCATCAGCCTCTACTTTACAAGCAGATATCATGTCTAGTGAGGAAGAGGCCTCTGGCAGAGTTAATAGACTTCCGCATCAACCAGAAGTACAGTGCATTCCTGAATCAAGGTATGCATTTACTGGGAAAAAAAGTAAAGGTTCTTTATAACGTGCTTATGCTTCTCTTTGATTAATGGATCTCTTTTATAGGTAGTAAAATCAAGAAAACTGCTCTGGCAAGTTGGTACAGATAAGAGTTTTTACCTCTTTGGTGCTGTCAGAGCGGCAATACTGCTTAGGTTAAATGAATGGAATAAGTAACTTATTCATGTTGTCTTTGCACCCTTTTTTTTGTTGTTGCTGAATTGGTTGGTCAGGGCTTTAAATTTCTTGTGAACTTCCGTTAACGGGATAACCAGTGGCTGGACCCTCTCATCAGCCTTAGAATCTCTATCTGTCTTACAGAAAGTGGATTGCTGAACGTACCTGGCTACTCTCTCACTCTCTCTCTCTCTCCATGCGCACGTGTTGGTTTGACTAGTACTTTCCTTGCAGTCTAGTCCTTGTAGAACGTCCAAAACCCGTAGTTCTGATAAATCAAGATTGTTCGGCTCTATGGATAAATCAATCTGACTAACTAATAAGCCAAGCATAGTTATGACTTGTTGGAAGATTTTTTAACACCATGCTTGCTGAAAGATATATCTTGGCTTTTTCAAAAGATGGTTATGACTCATAAAATACAATACCATTTAGCAGATAATATGTACTAAAGATATGCATGGCTGATAGAGGATTTTCCTCTTGCTTAGATCATGTGATCTGATATTTTTTGTGATCTCTATACAGTATTATTCAAAATGCTAGGAATGCATTGGAGGTTTTGAAAGAGGTCATGAATACAGTTGATGGTCAACAGACTCAACATACTCTGGTAAGTCAGACTCATATCTAGATCTTTCATTGACCTTCCATTTGTTTAATTTGAAAAATGTTCTTACTTTAGCACAGTGATCAGTTCATGAAATTGTGTATATTGGGTATAAACTTTTTGTTAAGAATCTCCAATAAACACTACTAGATGAGGAAGTTTGACTATCTTCATGAGACATGAGTTCCTGCTCAAGCATTTAAAGTTTTCAACACCGTATTTTTATTTTCCTTGACTTGTAAAGTACAACCTAACTTATATTTCCACCATTCGATCACTGTTGCCTAATTTAGTCTGGTCACAAGCTGTGGGAATGCTAAAATCAATGATAACTGGAATTCTCTGTGGTTTTCTCTAGCTGGTGCATGGCCATGCATGTATGTTGAATGACAATTCTGGAAAGTTGAGATGTAAATGTGACACATGGTAATGGATCATACTTTTACCCCCTTTAAAAGGCTATGCCAGCATACAGAAAATGTCCTTCCACTAATTAGGTTACACACATATGGTCTGACATTATGTGTACTGCATCAAGGCATTAGAGGGTTCTCACTCGGAAGTTAACTAATAGAGAAGTCAGAATTTTGATGAAAAAATTTAAAAATGTGTAAGATCTGCTTCCAGATCCGATTTACTCTCTTGAAAGGATTCGGTCATGGGAAGTCTTATGTCCAGATGTTTGTGAGAACTATTGAATAGCAATTTTTGACTTTGACTGCTTGTCTTGTTCCTCTAGGGTGCAAAGGATGAATTCACCCTTGATCTTGTGGAGCAATGCTCTTTCCAGAAGCAACGAGTAATGCATCTTGTTCTAACATCTAGGTGAGGCCTTGTTACTCTAAATCTATTTTTTCTCTTCAGTGACCAAGTGGCTAATTTACTGAAAGTGTCAACAGTAACTTTCTGCTTTCTATTTGGCGTTGCCTGCATTTTCTAATGTACTATTGGCTCAAAAGTTATTGTCCGGATGCAAGGGCAACAACTCAATTGTTGGATTAATCTGACTATCTGTGTGCCACCTTCACTGAGGAAGAGTGAATTTTGCAATGGAAATGATTTGATAAGGGGAGGGTATCTGGCAAAACAAGATGAGTTTTGTGTCTGTTTAGACGCCACTGATTTGGGAGTGTCAGAAAGATGGTTCGTTGTAGCCTTTGTCTGAGTTGCAGCCCATCAGTCTCTGGCGAAAGATGCATAATGAGAATGTAAACAAGTCTAAAATATGCATTATAAGGAAATCTCGAGTCTCCAGCAGCTAACTGTACATATGGCTTTAAATAAATGACAAGCTTGGTCACATTGTCTTCCAGTTGATGTAGTCCTCAGGTGTGACATATTGGTGGCAAGAGGGGATATCAGTACCACCCAATGATAATGCTCTTTAAGGCCAAGTCATGTGATATCTTATGATTTTTATCTTCCACAAGCATTTACTCAGCCATTTACTGCTTCAAGGTTTTGAAAACTGCAAGACATACACCTCCGGGATGATCCTTTGTCATGTCTGTCTTGTCCAGGGATGACAATGTAGTTTCTCAAGCAATTGAATTGAATGAACAACTCCAGAAGGTACTAGAAAGACACGATGCCCTTCTTTCTGCGAGAACTGGAGCAAGTGCACATCATACTGATTGTAAACCAGAGGAGGAAGAAGAAGCTCGACAGCTTTTCCGAAGGTTTGTCCATGTCTCCAGCTGGCTCCAAAAGAACTCCTATCTGTTTCAAATGATGCATACACAAACTAAATTCAACACCTGGCTGGTTTAGTTCGAGTTGGTCATATTGTGTGGAGATAGAATGGACATTATGAATAGTTTGGAGTTAAAATATTGTCGGGCTTCCTGATTGAGCAAAATTTATCTAAGAGTTCAAAACATATGGCAGAGTACGGAGAGGAAGAGCTTGTGCGATGCCTGAAAACGAAGATTACTCCAAGCAGAGGCAAACTCCTGAGTTGTCAGAATCGTCCAATTCAGGTACATATCTTTCAAAAGATCTCTGGCCTTCTTTTCGTGGAATGACACGAGGGTATAGAAGTTTCCTCAGCAGCACCCATCTGTACCATCAGATCAATCTACTGTACCAGGAATTGTGTATGAAACATCAAATCCTACAAGAAAAGCAGATAAGAATAATGTGTCTAATCAGGAGGTAGCGTTTGCCAGTGGGAATGGACTTTCTCAGCAACCAGAAGTACAGTGCATTCCTGAATCAAGGTATCCATTCACTGTAAAGAGATTTTTTTTCTTTTCCTAGCCTACTTATGCTTCCTTTTTATTGCTGGATCTTGTCATGGGCATTGTTTTAGGATATATTTATGCTAGCCAATTATCCACACTAAAATACCTGTTGTCCTTAGACTGGAAAAAAATCAGTGTAGGTTAAATGAGACTAAGGAATAACTCATTCAAGAAGTCCTTCAACAGCCTTTTTCTGTGGTAAATTTTAGCGGTTTAGGAGCATTGAGTCCGAACTATCCATGTCATTCACAATCCTCCACTGCCAAGTGCCAAAAAGCTGCCCTTGGCTGGATCCCATCCTCAGTATCGGATTCTCTTTTCATCCCCCTCTGGCAATATAGACTCCTCTCTCTCTCTCTCTCTCTCTCTCTCTCTCTCTCTCTCTCTCTCTCTCTCTCTCTCTTCAGGTAAGTGAGCTGCCATATACCAGTCATGCAGAAACTAACTTGCGATAATAAAATATTAGTAAGCTCTCTGGGTATATCTATCCAGAAATCATCAACTGAGAGCGATAATGATTTGTTGAAAGATTTCTGGAAATATTGGCATTTTTACCTGTCATCTTGTGGGTTTCACCTATGTAAAGAGAGATGGAATGAGGGGATGTGCATATGATCTCATGGCAGTGAAAAAGAGACTTCGTAGCACACTTTAATTGTATTTGTCCTGACAACACATCCTTAACAGTTTTTCATCCTTTTTTTTTCAAAAAATAAAATAAAAATACAGCATCATTCAGAAAGCTAGGAATGCATTGGGGGTTTTAAGAGAGGTCCTTGATAATGCTGATGGTCAACAAACTCCACATCCTTTGGTAAGTCGGACTATATTTAATTACTTTAATGTAATTTCGCATTGTCTTTGCAATCTTTTACCAAGCTTAATCAGGGAAGGTCAATCAATGGCACATCTCATTTTCTTCATAACTACTCTACTAGTCGAGGAAGTATATGTTTTCTCATTAGGAATGAGTTCATACTGTGTCTTCGATTAAGTTCTTGTTGCCATTTATTGTGAAGAGTATTGGTGGTATTATTTAGAAGCGTCACCAATTAGTTTTGCTAAAGTACCTAACGTTAGTAAGTCTTGGTATTCAAAACAAGGTAGCTGGGGATTTGGCTAAAAAGTAAGACTCCCTCTATCCTCTATACATAAACCCTCTTATGCACTCTTGACTGCTTATGTCGCTTTTGTAGGGCGCCAAGGACGAGTTCACCCTTGATCTTGCTGAGCAGTGCTCTTTCCAAAAACAAAGAGTGATGCATCTTGTTCTAACATCCCGGTGAGGTCTCCCTTCTGCCTCAATTTGTATTTTGCTTCTCCTGTTCTAGTAGCTAATAGTCGCAGTTAGGGCCTGTTAGAGATAAAAGAGCAATTGTTTTATTTCTGATATCAAAGGAAGTACTTATAGGCTTAGGGTTAAGCCTAACACAATTACATATTTGCCCCAACTTGCTAATACTAGTAATAAACTCAACACTCCCCCTCAAGTTGGAGCATACATATCAAACAGACCTAACTTATGACAAATATATGAAACTCGTCCACTTCGAAGAGGCTTTGTGAAAATATCCGCTAGTTGCTCTTCAGAACGTGTGTGCGCCAGCTGTATGTCCCCACAGTTCACCTTTTCCCGAACAAAAATGACAATCCACCTCTATATGCTTCGTTCGCTCATGAAACACTGGATTGCTAGCAATATGAATAGCAGACTGGTTGTCACAACAAAGAGTAGATGATCCGGTTATAGGTAATCCAATTTCAGCTAACAACATACGAATCCATTGAAGTTCACCCGCGACATTAGCCATAGCACGATACTCGGCCTCTGCACTAGATCGAGAAATAACAGTCTGTTTCTTGCTTTTCCATGACACAAGATTACCGCCAAGGAAAACACAGTATCCCGAAGTAGACTGACGATCCATAGGACAACCAGCCCAATCTGCATCAGAATATCCTGTCACCTCCAATGACTCAGGGTTAGAATAACCAGCTGTACGAAGATGACCCTGATTATGGAACATAAGTCCTTGACCCGGAGCTTCCTTCAAATATCGAACAATTTGTAGAGCAGCTTGCCAATGAGTAGTACGAGGAGAGCTCATAAATTGACTTACCACGCTAACAGCAAATGAAATATCTGGACGAGTAATGGTAAGATAATTCAACCTGCCTACTAATCGGCGGTACTTCTCTGGATTATGTAGAAGTTCTCCGTTTTCATTATCAAGTCTCACTCCAGGATCCATAGGTGCTTCACCAGGCTTAGCATCATGTAAGCCAACCTCCTTAAGAATGTCAAGAGTATACTTTCGTTGGGAGAGAGCAATACAACCATTAGCATAGGCAACTTTGATACCAAGAAAATATCGAAGACGGCCTAAGTCTTTAGTGTTAAACTCTTTCTGTAGAAATTGCTTGAGTCGTTGTATACCTTCAACATCACTTCCCGTGATAATGATATCATCAACATAGACAACAAGAATAACGCACCCTTTAGAAGATGACATACTAAATACTGAGTGATCCACACTACACCGATGCATGCCAAAAGTGATAATCGCATCACTAAAGCGGCCAAACCAAGCACGTGGAGATTGTTTAAGTCCATAAAGAGCTTTTCGCAATCGACATACCTTCTCCCCCTGAGCAACAAACCCAGGTGGTTGCTCCATATATACTTCCTCGTGAAGATCTCCATGAAGGAATGCATTCTTAACATCAAGCTGATGAAGAGTCCACTGAGATCGTGCAGCCAAGGAAATAATGATGCGAATGGAAGGAATTTTGGCCACTGGAGAGAAAGTCTCATCATAATCAATACCATAAGTTTGAGTATAGCCCTTTGCCACAAGACGCGCTTTTAAGCGCTCAACTGAACCATCCGGATGGTGTTTAACAGTAAAGACCCAACGACAACCCACCAATTGTTTATTAACCGGCAACGAAACTAGCTCCCAAGTTTTATTTTGATGTAATGCAGTCATCTCTTCCTTCATAGCACAAGTCCAACCTGGATGAGCCAAAGCCTCCTGCACACTACTTGGCACAGACACAGATGCAAGGGATGACACAAAGACAGACATCTGAGGATTTAAGTTATGATAAGAAACAAAATGAGAAAGAGGATACCGTGACCGAGTACGATGAGCAATAGGAGAGCTAACAGGAGATGGTGGAAAAGGATCGGAAGCTTGGACCGGAGATGGTGGTGGTGGAGCGCTTGCTGGTGGAGAAGAATGGCCCCAAACAGGTCGAGGACCGCGTGTATAAACCTGAAGAGTCGGAGCTGGTGATCCTGGATCCGGTAAGGTATCATCAGAAATAGCTGGTTGTGGCTCTGACTGAAACATAGGTGCGGAGGGTGGTAGAAGATCCATAGTGAATGATTCCTGAGGGCTAACATCACGAAAAAATGCTTGATGCTCAAAGAAAGTCACATCAGCAGAAATATACTCTCGACGACGAGAAGGACTATAACAGACATACCCTTTTTGGGTACGAGAGTAACCCACGAATACACATTTTTCAGCACGAGGAGATAATTTGTCTAACCCAGGAGACAAAGAATGAACAAAACAAACACATCCAAAAATACGAGGACGAATAGACCACAAAGGACGATCAGGATGAAGAACAGTATAAGGAATAGCTCCTTTCAACACGGAGGATGGAAGGCGATTAATAAGATGACATGCTGTAAGAAGAGCATAGCTCCAGTAGGACTTAGGCATATGAGTATGAAGAAGTAGACAACGGGCAACATCCAACAAATGACGGTTCTTACGTTCAGCAACTCCATTCTGCTGCGGAGTATGAGCACAGGAACTTTGATGTAAGATACCATGAGATTCAAGAAATGGAATGAAGACAGAAGAAGAAAAATATTCACGAGCATTATCTGTACGCAAACACTTAATAGAAAAACCATACTGAGTACGAACTTCATGATAGAACTGTTGAAAAGAATGAAAGACTTCAGTACGATCTTTTATTAAATATAACCAAGTGGTTCGAGTACAATCATCAATAAAGGTGACAAAATAACGAAGACCAAAGGAAGACTCTCTACTAGGACCCCAAACATCAGAGTGAACTAACTCAAATGGTTGGGAAGCACGACTCGAAACACGAAGGGGAAAAAACACACGATGGTGTTTACCTAACTCACATGTTTCACAATGGAACTGAAGATGTGAACTAGACACAAAGCGAAAACGTCGGAGTACGTCTGCTGATGGGTGACCAAGGCGACAATGTAAGCGATAAAGATCATCCACAGATTTATTTTGGATTGTTGTGGTAGCAGCAATAATCTCAGGATCCAGGATGTACAATCCACCAGCCTCACGCCCACCACCTATTCGGCGTCCAGTCTTCCGATCCTGAAGAACACAAGAAGACGAAGAAAAGATGATATCACAGTCGAGATCACGAGTAATTGAACTGACAGACAAAAGGTTGTAAGGGAAATGAGGAATATGGTAAACAAGAGGTAAAGAGACAGAAGAGCTCAATGATACACAACCTGTACCAGTTATTTTGGACTGAGAACCATCTGCTAGGGTAACTGATGTAGAAGGAACAGACAAAGTGGATGTAAGAAGACGAGAGTCACCGGTCATATGATGAGTAGCACCTGAATCAATAATCCAAGAACGAGGAGCAGACGAACTAGACAATAGACAGGTGGGATCGTTGTTCCGTGCCAAAGTAGTAGTAGGACCAGAGATAGCATCACTCATGCTATGTCGTGCTTTAACCAACTCATCATATTCTGCACGAGTCAAGTTTATCATACCTTGTCCAGTAGAGGATCCAGATGGAGGAGTCCAAGGCTCGGTATCAATAGAAGCATGTAGACCTCGTAACTCAGGATGGAGATCATAACAATAATCAACCGTATGCCCAGACAGTTGGCAATGAGTACAAAAACGGTTCGCTCGACCACTGCCACGAGCTCCCCTAAGAGTATTATTACCACCACCACGAGTAACACCCCGACCCTGAGGACCACGACCACGACCACGATAGGAACTGTCAGTACTCCAATGGCCTCGACCATTAATGCGACCACGAGTCCCTTGGCCTCCACGAGCTACCATAGCACTGCTTTCTGAAATTGTTGAAGTTTTAGGACTGGAAGTGTAACGCGCAGCTCGAGAATACACCTCTTCAATGGATGGGAGAGTGCTCTGGGAGGTAATCTGCTGTCGAAGAGCATTGTGATCTGGACCAAGACCGCGGAGGAAGAGCACTGTTATCATGTCAGTTTCTCGTTGCTGCATCTGAGTAACCGTGGTCGCCGGTGGAAAATAAGATTTGAGGCGCTGATACAAAGACGCAAAACGAGCATAATATTCTGTCAACCCAGCATCACCAATTTTGGCTTCAAATAAAGCCTCCCACATATCACAAACTCGGCTCATGTTATTTTGTCCAGAATATAGTAAGCTACACTTCGTCCATACCTGACGAGCTGTTGCACAATCCATAAAAAGGTGGCGAACAGATTCAGCCATACTTCCCCATAACAACGTACGTAAAGTAGCATCAACAAACTTCCATTCTTCTAGACTAACTAGATCTTCAGGTGGGTCTTCTTCGAGCCATCTAGATTGACGATTAGCATAAATAAAGGTTGAAAGAGCCATGGACCAAGAGGGATAATTGGTACCATCCAATTTGATCAAAGTATTATGCAAACCAGTCATACTGTGATATGGTCCAACAGATCCTGAACTCAAAGAAGCACTAGGGGGAACAGATCCCGAAACAATAGACGGGGAGCTTGCTGAATCAGTAGACATTTCTCCAAATCACTTACTATCACGAATAATTCACGTCAAAGTATCACGTCACTAATCTCTCCTGAACTCCAAATTCAGCCACACCACCAAATTCAGTCGTACTAACTCAACAACAACACCAAATTCAGCCACATTAACTCAGCAACAACACTACTATGAAACCACATTAAAATTCAGCAGTCACAAAACGCATACTCAGTTCATGGAAGCAGCACGGACGAGTCTTCAACAATGGGTAGTATTTGGCGTCGCCGGCTTGTAAGTCGCCGGCCCTAGGCGACGCCGGCCAGTGGGGTCGCAGGGGCTGGTCGGGGGTCGTCGGGGGTCGTTAGGGGCTGTTCTGGTCTGGTCGCCGGGAGGTGGCCGAGAGAAGTGGCCGAGAGCACGGGCCGTGGCCGAGAGAAGTGGCCGAGTGCACGGGCCTTGGCCGAGATAAGTGGCCGAGATCACGGGCCGTGGCCGAGAAAAGTGGCCGATCGCACGGGTCGTGGCCGACGGACTTGGCCGGCGCACGGGCCGTGGCCGAGCGAGTTGGCCGACCACACGGGTCGCGGCCGGCGGCTGACGGTGGGTTGACTGAGGGTTAGGGTTTCAGAGAACCTAGCTCTGATACCATGTTAGAGATAAAAGAGCAATTGTTTTATTTCTGATATCAAAGGAAGTACTTATAGGCTTAGGGTTAAGCCTAACACAATTACATATTTGCCCCAACTTGCTAATACTAGTAATAAACTCAACAGGGCCTTTTCCCGCTTTCTGAAGCTTTGTTTTGCCAGCATTCCTCCGGTTCCAATGTTAACGACTATAACCACATCTTTGTCGGATTTATCTGAGATAGTTCGAATCACTCTCACTGAAGAGAGAGAATCTCATATATAGTGGCACAGCTTGCACTGTGAAACTGAAATAATTTTTCTTCTTTTCCTGAAAGAAAGTGTGTTGTATGAGAAATTCAAATTCTGTTTAGATTGAAAATGGAAAGTCTCTACCTTGATTGACTCTGTTCATCTCGTGTTAATCACTTGTGGGGCAGTAGATATGTAAGAAATTTTACCCACTGAAGAAATGAGCTCTTTTGCAATGGAATAACTGATTAAGTAGAGCACTAATAGCTGGGAAAACACTGGGTGCATCTCCTTGCAGTTTAGGTGCCGCTCACAAGGAATTGTAAAGGGGAATACTAGCCAGCCTTAGTCTAAGGTGCAGCTTAGTTTACAGGCAGTTCATAGTAAGTACGTGAACCTTTTTGGAACGTCTTCTCACTGTAATTATAGAAGCGACTTTGTGTGTAGTTGTCCAGAAATACCAAGCTTGATAATATCCGGTGGTGGCAAGAGGCAATATCTATTTCCTTCAATGCTTATTGATCTTTAGGCCAGGCTGTCACTCAACCTTCTTGCTCAACGATTTACTTTAGTAGAAAGTTAGAAATCACGACCACTGTCAAACTTATCCAAAAGCTTGATTCTTGAATAGCTTGTGAGATCTGCCAACTTAAAGCTTCTAGAGCAGTGCTTTCAAAGCATTTCCTTAACATTTCCTCTCATGTGTTGGCTAGTGTGAGATTTTGTGGGACCACTGCCAACTGTTCCAAAAGCTTAAGCTGTTGGATGAAGGCATGGTTTAATATTTAATTACTCTAACACTCCCCCTCACGCTTAGTCTGGTCTTTTTGCCTAGTACTAAGCGTGGAAATATATCATTGGAGAGGCAAATAGGAGCTTAGAAGGATTTGAACTCAAGACCTCCTGTCTCTGATACCATGTGAGATTTTGTGGGACCACTGCCAATTGTTCCAAAAGCTTAAGCTTGTGGATGAAGGCATGGTTTAATATTTAATTACTCTAACAGCTAGTATTTAGTCTAAAAAAAGTAACGGATCAATTGCCCCATTGTTGAAAAATGATAACGCTTAGATTTAGCAATTTTTACTACTGTCTACTTATGAGACGTATTTATCATTTTATTTGACTCTTATTTGCTAACGAGGCAACCCATCCAATTTAAATGATGTACTTATGAAATTACTGTTAAATAAAGTATACTTGATGGGGAAAATAACATTTTTTATTGGAATTTTTGCTATAAATATTTCGGATTGATAAAATAAATTAAAAGGTGTTAGTTCGAAGTTGTTGCAAAGGGAGTGCAGCGAGGGGATGGCACTGCACACCTTCTCTTGGCAGCACGCCTCTTTTTCCTTTTATCTTCCTTAAGATATTTTGTAGCTGATGCGATTTATTATCGTTTTTGAACCTCCATTGTTACACAGAGACTTTCTTTGCTAAATAAGGAACAATGTTTTAGAAGGTGTTGTTAATAATTTTGAATTGCCGTGAGACCAAAGTTAACAAGAAACTTAAATTTCACATCAAAATTAAAGACAAAGTAGACAATTGAAGAACATTATTAAGACAGCGAGCATTGTCGACTAAATAAAAATCAATGATGGCGATTCAGTTTGTTCATTTTTTTCTTTTCTAAATAACCATCACACTGATTTTCAGATCACTATAGACCTGAATACAGTCTCCAAATTGCTGATATATACCTTTGTAGAAATAGCACATTCCTCTCATGCAGAGCATGGACGTCAATGCTTGTACCACTAGAATTGTGAAACCATTTGTTCAACTTAACTAAGAGCTTAGATTATTAGATAAAGTTGTTACATTTAATCATTCTGACAAACTTTAAAATATTGTCCGGTGAAGTGATCTCCTCCCTTTTATGTCCATCTCCTTCAGGGACGAGAAAACAGTTGCTCAGGCAATTGAATTGAATGAGCAACTCCAGAATCTACTTGACAGATATGATGCGCTACTTTCTGGGCGAACTGGGATGGCTGCAAGTAATGTAGATTGTGAAGCAGATGAGGAAGAAGAGCCTCAACAACTTGTCAGAAGGTTTGTCTATTTCTTTGGCTGGTATATTACTTGAAAAATTACTCGTATCTGCGCTTATAATGGGGTAGGTACTAGGTAGACTGAGGTTCCTGGATCTTGGCTGGTTTGTATTGAGGAGTCGGTTCTGTAATGTGGAGATAAGCTTAACAAATTGTCAACATTATGCTGCCAAATGAACATTTTGACTTCCTTGTTTAAATAAGTTCATCCAGTCTGACGCTACATATGGCAGGTTGCGAAAAGGAAAAAATTGTGTGAGACCGGAAGATGAAGAGAACTTTATGAGGAGCCACACTCTAGACTTGTTAGAACTATCAAATTCAAGAAAACAAGTAAATCAACAGCTCAAACAGCCAGCATGCACCAAGCCATCTGAGTCCAATGGGCAGCTTTTGCGTGTTGCAATCCCGCCTCCGCCTGCAAAACACGTTGAGAGGGAAAAGTTTTTCAAGGAAAACAAGTTGGCTGACTCTGCCATGGCTGGCCACATGAGGTCTCTGTCATTACAGAACGTTGATGGCAACAGCTCTCACAGTGGGAACAGTAACTGTAGCTGCCAAAAATAAATGGTGTCATGCCGTGCTTCGACAGTCTTGCTTATAGCTGCATACTAGTTGGTTTTGTTACTACGCTACCAATGGGTGTTGTGAAAGAAGCGGAGCTAGGACTTGATCGCATAGGGAGCATTCATGTTCAGATAGAGGTGTTCGACTGAATATATGACCATTCTCTTTCAACTACTGTGTTAAATTTACCTCATTTTCTGGAGGAGGATTGTAGATTTCAGATTTTTCCTCTTTTTCCTTCTTTGTTTCTTTTCCTACAAACAAAAATGGGCAATCTTGAATTTTGATATTTATATAACTGAAATAATCAACAAAAGAAACATGAGAGAGTGCTTTTTTTTTTTCAGTCAATAAAGTGAAGACGAAAGAGGACAGCGGTGCATGTTCCAGTGGACTTCCACGATAAGCCCACTTATATCACAGTCCCATACTTAAGGATATATGGTTCATGCTATTGAACTCTTAAGTTTGTCAAAGCTGGCTGGTTTTTAGTGCAGTTTTTTAATTCGACATACTGTTGTGCGAACTATTCCAAAATTAAGTACTTTTCTCTTTTTACTTAATTCTTTTTTTTCCTTTTGTCTTCTGGTTAGCCTCGCGATGACTTTTCTTAGTCTGTGGAAGCAACGGCCGGCGCCATCACCTCCTACATCGATCGAATCTATGTCGAGACCACTTTTCCTATATTATTTTCCCATCTCCCTCCTGTCCATGTCCCACAGTCTCTCCAAAACCAAGTAGATGCTGCTCTTGAATTTATGCGTCTCAACGTCACCGGTGTTCGGATGTCCTCCAAAACATCTCTGCCAACTACGCAGTTCGCGCACTTATAACCTCAGCCTCCCTCGTCCCGCATCATTTTCTCAACATGCCTACTTATTATTACTTCAGCTCTTGTGCTTCTGTTCTATCTTTCTTCTTGCAGTTGCCTACCATCCACAACCGTACAAACAAGAGCTTTGGAGACTTGAAGGACACCCTCTTACACTTACCGGGCCTCCCTACCGTAAGAGCCTATCTCGTACCTGAACCATTACTTGACCGCCATGCTTCCACCTATCGTCACTTCCTCGATTTGGCTCGATCTTTGCCCAAATTATATGGGTTTATAGGGAACACCTTTAACTTGCTCGAGCCAGAAGCAGTCAAGTCTATTTGTAGATGGTGTTTGTGTTCCCGACGGCATGACTCCACCTCTCTATTGTATTGGGCCACTGATAGCAGATGAAAAAGACCGCACTATTGGTCGTGTTGCTTCGCCGGATGTATCAACAATGCCTGTCAATGAATGTTCGTCCTGGCTAGACTTGCAGCCAAGCAGAAGTGTTGTCTTCTTGTGTTTTGGTAGCCGGGGTGCATTCGCCAGTGCACAAGTGAAGGAGATTGCTCTTGGGTTGGAGAGAAGCGAGCAACGGTTCTTGTGGGTGGTGAGAAATCCACCACCAAGTATTGCAACGGAGCCAGATTTAGACCACCTTCTGCCTCAGGGGTTCCTGGAAAGGACTCGGAACAAGGGTCTGGTCATCAAGTCTGGGGCACCACAAGCTGCCATACTTAAGCATGAATCAGTTGGGGGATTCGTGACTCGTTGGGGGATTCGTGACTCGGTGTTAGAAGCAGTGAGTTTTGGGGTTCCAATGGTGGCTTGGCCATTGTATGCAGAGCAGCGCATGAACAGCGTGGTCCTTGTGGAGGAAATGAAGCTGGCGGTGCCGATCAGCGAGTCGATGTGGTCATATGAAAAGGGAAAAGGAGTGGAATTCATCGTTAGTGCGGAGGAAGTGGAGAAAAGGGTAAGGCAGTTGATAATGGAGGTGAATATGAGAGAGAGGAGTGCCGAGATGAAGGAAAGAGGCATCGCTGCTTGGACCGAGGGTGGATCCTCCTTCTTGGCATTGTCCCAAATGGGGGGTTCATGGAAGCAAGGCCAAGCCAACGAGTACTTGACAACAAGAAAATATTCTCAAATATAGGAATGTTCTTAGAAATTAACAAAAAGAAATGGCTCTTAAAAGTGGCAAGCTCTTAAAAGTGTCGAGTGATTAACAAGTTATATCTCTACTAGTAAATAAGAAAATTGCTACAAAAAAACTAGGCTTGAAAACAATTCAAAGTTCATAAGTTCCTTGTTGGCTCCATATTATAAGTCTTATGAGTGCTAATTTGCATCATTAACCATGGCTTCCTCAAGTGAAATGGAAGGAACATAGGTGTCTCAAACGTCCTCGCATTGCCAGTCAGCACGTCCTAAGCTTTGAGCAACTCAAGCTGAACCAAATCTGACACATCTGCTAACTTCTCATGAATCAAAGTCGCACTTGCAATTGTAGCTTTTGATGCACATACCTTGTCAATGATACTAACTATTGAAGTAACTGCAGTAGCAAATGCATCACTAGTATGACTTATCTTTCTTGATGGTTGTAACTTAGTTGTAGAGGTTGCCTTTTGACGATTCGTGTTATCAAGATCTTCACTGGTCTCCTCTACATTGGAATTAGATGCCAGCTCATTGTAACCTTCAACACCAGTCTCAACTCCTTCCACTTTCGCTCGATCTTGCCCACATATAGCTGATAAATCTTCCTAATTCTCAAGTTCCTTTCTTCTTTATGGCTTTGCATCGGGATGATCCTACAAAAAGTAAGTAAAGAATAGATAAGTAATGTTCCCATTGTTTAAAAAATAAGAGAGATTAATATACTTTTTACCTAAACATACGCCTTCCAAACAGCTTCACTAAAAATGCTAATAGTGATGGTGGGAGCGTACCTGTAAGATCCTGATGTGTGAGAACTCTATTTTAGCATGAAGAGGGTCCAAGATGAGATGAAGTTCTAAGTTTACAAACATGAATTATAAGAACGATAATTTTGGCCTGCAGATGAAACGTTAACTCATAAAGTTCAAATTTTGCTTGTTTCTTTCATATGATTGGAAAAAGAGAAATTGAACCATCGTAAGTGAAAATCCTTGATACAGGACACCAGCTGTTTATCTTTGGCTATGCAGGGGACTTTATTGACTTGCCCAATGGTTAAGGACTAAATAGTCCTATGAAGTTAACCAAAAGCAAACCAAACCAGATCATTCAAAAAAATGTAACTTGTGTAGTCATATTTCGTAATGACATATTTCTGCAATATCGTCTATAATTCCAGAGGATATATAGTAATGTATTAGAATATAGGAACTGAGAACATGAGAGTTCTCGGTGTTGAAAAGAAGTTTACATGCCCGTGACGTGACACACCATCAGAGCAATTGCCGCAGTAGAGAGTGTTGTTATAGAACGACAAGTCTTTCCTCTTTGGTGTACTCCAGTTTGAGCTCCCATCACAAGGATTCAGATTGAAATCCCAATCACTTTTTCCCAACTGTTCTGCTATTTCCTTGAGAGCATTCACTGCACAGATTAAACTCATAATGTATTTGTCCATCTTGGAGCATTAGACAGGCTTCGATGAACCTTGTTCCTGTCAGTTTCGACATGACATTTCCAATAGCATACACATAGCCACAGTAACAAAATATTTCATTTTCTTGAAGAAAACCTTGTCATCCCTCCTTCGACTTTTCTATAAACTTCCCTTCTCCCAAGCAGAATATCAAAGTTTGTGGTTAATATCAGAAACGCTGCTAATTCAACAAATTGGTTGCAGTACATAAGAGACTTAAGTAAGAAGCTGTAGCTTTTTACAGGAAGGAACAGAAAAGGAAAACCGATTTGGTCTGAGTTGCCATAGGATACTAAACATAGATAATGGCTAGAATGGGCTCTTTTTCCATTTCCAATAGCTGTTTTATAATGAATCAATTGTTTTGATAGGTCTAGTGCGTTTAGACTTTCTAAAGTGAAAAAAAAACGTGAAAGAAGCCTTGCCTTCCTCCTCAGGAAGATTCCCAGTATGTGCTTCAGTGCCACTTGCTTCAAAGCGTAGTATGACAGACAAGATGAGCATGAGGGTTGAATTTAAGAAACATCTCCAGTTCCAAACTTGAAGTAAAAAGCTGGCTTGAATACTTCTCAGAAACCAATAAACTTATTCACTGAATCTCAAATGACTTGAAGACCGTAAAAGCTTTCAAATGGATCATTAACTTTAGTTTCCACTAAACATGGAAGCAACTAAAGAAACTCATGAGAGGGTCGGCTCAAGGGTTCATTGCATATATAACGTAGAGGCTAGGACATGAAAGTCATTCAAGATTCCTATAATCAAGCATGAAACCAGATTCCCAAGCTTACCCCAGTATGTTTAGGGTCTTGGTACTTCAATGAAATAGTAAATCTCCAAAACAAAAAATTCGAAAGAAAAGAAAGTATCTGATATAGCTAAAAATACCCCTCCAATTGTCGCGACCTAAAAAAAATCAGTTTCCCGATTTTTAAAGTTAATGGATTACCAGGTTAATTAAATTGAATTAACTAGCCTAGCTCGAACTCTCTCAAGTTCTACCAAATCATGACTTAGGTTCAATTTCATCAAAAGAAGGATTTATCTTGGAGTCGCCACTAATCATTTTGGATAGGTTGATTAGACACCTAAATAAAATATCGGGAGAAATATTTTATTCCTACGAACCAGAGATTAATGAGTTCGGGGACTTGGTTACACTAATATTTCTACTAGCGCCATTTTGGTACCAATTTCATGAAAATGTTCAACTTGGCAATTTTGATGAAATTTCACTTGAGATTCAAAGGTGCAATTTTTTTATTTTCTTTTTATGACAAGGTAAGGAACTAAATTATATGCAATGCGTGCGGTTTAATCTAAATATTTACAAGATAAATTACGCGTGCAATTATCTACATGATGTGAAAATGTGCAACAAAAGCAAACCCCTTTTTTTATTTTTTAAAGAAAATATTACAATGTGCAATAAAAATCTCAAAAATTGGATATGCAATTTATTCCAAAGAAATGCAATATGTCCAACAAGGTATAATCGAAATTCAAATCAATCCATTTAGGCAACACAATTTCGAATATTCTAAATGATTAGAATCGTTACCTAACTTGGCGGATTTGATTATCGAACTCGGACCTCGGATTACCTCGTGGATCAAGATTGCGGATCGCGACTCGAACGACGGGGATGGACTCGCGGATTGTATTGGTCGATGAAGATGGTAACTCCGAGCTTCGAACTCTCGTTCCCCTCAATTCTCTCTTTTAAAAGAATTCTCTCTTTTTTTTTTCTTTTTCTCTGTAAATTTTCTTCTCTCCCAAAATCTCTCCTCAAGTTTTCTCCAATCTCCAAAGTCTTCCGACTTTCTCTCTAATCTCTCCAAAAATCCCCCCTTCAAGGCTCTCATTCTTCCTCCTTTTATAGCCTACTCCCCCATCTTCCTTTCTTTATCTTCATCTATCATTCTAATTTTTCCACTAACTTCATCTTCCCTTCTAATTCCACCATCTTCCCTTCTTTATCTCCATCTTCCCTTTTAATTCCACCATCCTCCATTCTTTACCTCCATCTTCCCTTCTAATTCACCATCTTCCATTCTAATCTTTCCATCTCCCATTCTAATTCTTCATCTTCCCTTCTAATTCTACCATCTTCCATTCTCCATCTTTCCTTCTAATTTCTCCATCTTCCCTTCTATATCTCCCCTTCTCCATCTTCCTTTCTAATTTCTCCACTATCCCTAAAATTTTATGTATTTGCAATTCAGCCCCTGAAGTTTTATGTATTTGCAATTCAGTCCCTGAAGTTTTATGTATTTGCAATTCAGTCCCTGTGGAAAAATTTCGTTTAAGTTCAAAACTTTATAAGCCTTTCGGCACACCTCTGTCACGCTCAATCAAATCGTTTGTCAATTTAAGCTCAAATCCTCCATCGTTAGCCATAATAAAATGCACGACCGACAAAAAATTAAATATGCAATGCATAAAAAAAATTAATTTTTGGTGGGAACAAATTCTCATTTTTTTATGTACTTAAGTGAATGAATTTTAAAAAGTCAAAATTTAGGTGTCAACAGCTGCCCCTCTTTGAGCGGTGACTCGTAGAGGTTTCGCTCAAAGACAAAATTGAACCTAAATTTTGACAATGCAAATGAATGAAGATGATGATTTTTTATTTTTTTTGTGGGGGAGTTTTAATCCCATTTTATATGCAAGTGCAATGATGCATGATGTGCAGGACTGTAAATAACATGTGTTAAGAGTTCTCTGCTCCGAGAAAACGGATTAAAGAAACCTGCACATGGATCGCATATAAAATGTCGGTCTTACCAGACACTTCATAATGCTAGTGATTCCCTTAAGCTCCAGGCATTTTGTGGATGCAAGAATCTTAAGGTACTGGTGCCTATCCGTTACCAGAGGTTTCCCCTGATGCGAGAAAGCGCAAGATCTGTAAGGGGATGTGTCCACTGCATCTCTTCGAGTGGAGTCACATAGTTTCTTTCAAGATCATTAGAGCTGGTCCTTGATGATCTGAAAGGGTATCAAAACCATAAGAGCATGTCGATTATGGTTTTTGATAAAATTTGTCGAGACCACGGGAGCATGTCGATCATGGTTCGAACAAGCATCCAGACACAAGAGCATGTCGATTATGAACTGGATGGATAAGATCAAGAACATGAGAGCATGTCGATCATGAACTTGATAGGGTACCAAAATCACAAGAGCATGTCGATTATGATTTTGATAAAATTTGTCGAGACCACAAGAGCATGTCGATCATGATTTGAACAAGTTTTTCATGCAGGTCATAAGAGCATGTCGATTATGAACTGGACGAAATTTAGAAATGTGCTTTCTCATTGGTGCAAACTCAAAGTTTGCGATTTTTGAAAAGGGTTAGAAAACTTACCTGGGTTTTCTGGGTAGTTGAAAGGTAGACTTCTTTCAAGATCATTAGAGCTGGTCCTTGATGATCTGAAAGGGAACGAGATCACTAGAGCTGGTCTTTGATGATCCAGAAGAGTTTCGAGATCGCTAGAGCGGGTCTTGGACAATCCGAAAGGGAAATGTACCGCCAATCTCACAGGGCGGTGACCACATCGAGAGGGTGTGCTATACGAGCCATGTCAGTGTAAACACAAGATATTCAAAAATTGGTTCAAAAAACTTACCTGAGAGCTTGGAAGGTGGCCAGGTGGATACTTGCCAGCATAGCTTTGTTCATTCAATCATCCTTGGATAGATTTCAAGACCTCATGAGGTAACTCGAATATTAGGGATACATGTGCTTAAACAATGTTTAAATGTAACATGTATATGCATGCATGCTGAAATTCATTCAGTGGATTTATGCAAAACTATTCTGTCAAGTTTGCATTACCAATTCTGTTCAAGGAGGTAATTACATTGTGAATACCTCGAATGTACTCTGAATGGGGACTTCAGCCCGAAAGGGCTTTCTCTTACTCTTGAGGAAAGCTATTTATCCTAACTGTAGGATTCAAGAGAAATAACTCAATCTTACCATCATCGTCTTCAACAAGGGTCTAAGTAATCTCGCAATTGGTACTACCGAGCCAATCTGGAGGTCTTGATTAGGACTGTAATATGGGCTAGGTCAATGGTTTACCAAATGAGACTCATGTGGAGTCAAGGCCTTTTTTAAAGAAGATCTTCATCATCTGCTCTGGGTTTACAAGTCAAGAACCCTGCAAAAATGAGAGAGAAATAATCTTGCTCGAACTTTTTCGAGCGATGCTTAAGATCATTCAACTCTACGTTACTTCATGTGCCATAATCAGAAGAGACTTTGAAGGGTTGTAACCTATGTTAGGATTTGGGACTGAGAAATGAAAAGGCTCGCTTTGGTTCAGAAAATATATGAGAATGGCTTGATGCTAGTGATCATTGCTGTCTTGCCACCAATCTTAGCCTTCTGAAATTGATTTCAAAATGCGTCATCACTGCTTGAGGATGGAGCTTCCGCTGATGATTGCAATTTCCCATTTGACTCTCTTGGAGACTTTTTCTTTACAAGTCATCCGGTTGGGATTTACAGGAAGGATAAAATGCACATCCAAATTTCAACATATTTTACAAATGAACGAGGATTGAATGAGCATAGGCCTTGCTTTTGATAGGCATTTTGCTTTTACTGCCAGGGATTTTCTGTGGGACTAGCCTTTGCTTTTCCTTACTCCCGACTCCCATTTTCTTTTTCTTTTTTTTTGAGAGAGAGCTATCTCTCTTTTTCTCTTTTTTTTTCTTTTTCGGAAGAGGTTTTTTTTTTCTCTTTTTCGGGAGCAGGCCCTTTTCTTTCAGGCAGAATTTGCTCTTCTTTTAAAATCCCATGATTTTGAATGAGAGATTAAAACAACATGAATATTCACAGACAAAAGCTGTGTCAAACAATCACATGATGTAAAATGCAAGATTTTGGGAATTCTCCGTTGATCCGATCTCTTCAGTTCTGTTCCTTGGTGATGACGTCATCTTCAAATCGGAACGAGCAATGATCACCAACGGGGTTTGAGAAATGAATATACAGGCTCAATTGGGCTGTACAATGGATGTAGTGTATAGGATAGAGAAATGAATGCTCTTCATCATCCTAAGGCACTTGAATTAAAGTTCGAGTTTAATGTAAAGAAACACCCGAAGATTGATGCTGGTCAAAGCAAGAGAATTTCTAACCATTTACCTCATGCCGCTGCTGGAATTATCTTGTCTTGCCCCAATGTGGGGTGGTTCTTGACAGGGGTAAGAAAATGAAATCGCCGCTCAATGAGGTTTGCAATGGACACCTGTAGCATTTGGATGGGGAATTGGATGCCTCTGTCACTTCGGCTATCGTACCTTTTGCGAGAAAACCCATCGCCTCGAGGAATGCGGATCCCGACTACTGCTCATCTCACTGGAGATTAGACCATAGGATGTGTATGGGAATGGCTTACCTTTCATCATCCCGTCATGCCCCATTCTGTACACTCGATGTATCATATGTAATTTACGTTCCCTATTCAAAGTTGGTAAATTCAATTGGACCAAAGAGACTTTCCCAATTGAAACCATCCCAAATGGAGATTAGTAATGCAAGTAGGAATTGAATAGACATGCATTGGAGAATCATGAAAACTTCAGATTATCAATAATGTCAAAACAATTCAAGCATAATACTTCTTTACAGCATCAGAGTTAACAGGATTGGTAAAAACTCGACCATCAATCTCTGCCAGAATTAGAGCACCACCTGGGAGTACCTTCTTCACAACGTACAGACCGCCATAGTTTGGCGCAAACTTCCCTTCTGGGAGTGGAATTATGGGCAACAACTTTCGCAAAACAAGATTTCTTTCCTGGAATTGTCGAGGCCTGACTTTCTTGTTAAAGGATTTAGCGACCCTTTGCTGGTAGCACTGGCCGTGACAAATGGCTTTGAGCCGCTTCTCATTATTGCGACCTAAAATTCATTTTTTAGGTTAATGGATTACCAGATTAATTGATTAAATTAACTAACCTAGTTCGAGCTCTCCCAAGCTCTACCAAATCGCGACTTTATTTTTTGTTTAAATGATTTTAAAATTTGGAGTCGCCACTAATCATTTTTGGTAGGTAGATTAGAAACCAAAAATAAAGTATGGGAGAAAACTTTACTTTCTGCTAACTAGAGATTTGGGTTCGGGGACTTGATTACGCTAATTTTTCAATTAACGCCCTTTTGGTACCAATTTCATGAAAATGTTCAACTTGATGATTTTGATGAATTTTCACTTGAGATTCAAAAGTGCAATTTTTTTAGTTTTCTTTTTATGAATTTTTTTGTATTTGTTTTGTAATTTTTGAAATTAAAAATTGAATGAAAATTAGAATGAATTGGTTCAAGATTATCTTATAATTTTGGATTTTAATTTGCATTAATTCCCAAAAAATTTAAGAAAATCTTTTTACCTGGAATCGACATCTTTTAAAAGCAACACAATAGAAAATCCTATCTTTCTAAAAATGATGAGACGTGGTTTATAAGAAACCATATCTTGCTTCTTCTTCTTTTTTTTTTTTTTGAGATTTTATAAGATGAAATTAAAAGATAAATGAATTTTTTTAGATTTCTCATATTTATTGTCATATGAATGCAATCTAACCATATTAAGAAATTAAATATTGTAAAGTCCTCCAAATGTTTAATTTAGATGCGTAATCTAAGCAAAACAAACAAATCTTCAAGGCACGCAACTCAATCCAATCAATGCAAAATAGGCATGATAATATTTAAAATATTCAAATTAAGAGATATACCTAACATTGCAAGATTGTTTTTTCAAATTTGATTTGCGCCGGAACTTGATGAACGATCAGCTGGGGGGCTTGCTCGTGGCTTCAGTGGGTTCAGCTTCTTTTTCTCTCAAGGTTGACTCCAGTTGGTTCGTTCAACAAAAATGGTAGAGGAAGAGAAATCCATGCTCAGTACAGCTTGAGGAATGAACTGGGCCTTGTGACGCCAAGGTATCACAAAAGAAGGAGAGCCCAGCCGTTTGGCCCAACCTGCAAAACAAAGAAACCCAAGAAATAAGTAAGACTTCTCAGCCAATTAAAGGAAAAATCGGTAGCAACCCCCAAACGCCACTATTCATCATCTTCTTCGTTGGACCGATTCGTTGTGCCGAGCTTCGTCGAAAGTGAGCTCCTCTTGGTTTGCCTCTTCGCGTCTCGGAGACACGCCCCAGTCGTCGCGCTCGGTCTCCCCCTTTCTTCTTCTCTAGCTCTTGCAGTCGGCCGTCGAAGCTCGCGTTCGGTTTCGCGGCTCCTCGCTCGGATCGGGGTTGTTCGGCCAAGCGCACCACTTCGACGATCTTCTTCAGCACCTTCAAGTCCTGGTCGCACCTGTCCAACGCCCCCAGCAGCTTGCGCCTCTTTGATCGCTTTTTTTCGGTGATGAAATGGCGAGCGACAGTCCCCCAAACGTTCGCCGGGACTTCAAGACACTCCTCGACGTGGTTTTAAAGCTTGGTTTTGCGCCGGGAATTCTGACGAAGCTTCGACAGCCCCGACGGAGCTTGGCGTCAATAGTGTTCGCAAGGATTTTGACCGCCTCCTTCTTCCTCAGAAACATTACTCCTTCTCTGTTCTGTCGTGTATGGAGCCAAATGAAGCTACCCTTCCAACATCGCGTGATCGAGCTTGTTCACAAAACTCAGAATGGCTCGGTCTGCACTTCATTGACTTTTGATGCGCCGGTAATTGACTTGCTTCGTCAGACTCACTCCGGCAGCCGACGGTCCCGATGATGGGCTTAGTTGATGCGGGAGTTTGGGACGAAGAGAGCCCATCCCTTAGCTCAGTTGATCGCGGCCAGAGGAGAGCGAATTTGGCTTGTCCATCTCCATCCTTCCACGGCGCCCTCTCGCAGAATCCTCTGCAACTCTTTTTCTTCGGTCTTCGCCTCGCTTCTCTGTTTTATGAGTTCTCTGTCCAAGAATGAAGCTTTTTGTGATGTCTCACCATGAAGGAGAAGGATATCAGGCGTGAGAACGTGAAGAAGCAGCGTTGATACTGGGGTTGTCGACGTCGGTTGCGGCAGCTATGGTGGGTGATGGCGAACAGCTTCTCTTCGCCGTTCTCGGCCACGGAGGAGGAGACCAGCTTCAAGAGAGAGAGAGAGAGAGCAGTTTCAGTCTCTCCCCTCGAAGAAAAGTCCTCTTTGATCATTGTAACTACATCTCTCATCAACCCTGTATCCATTAACATCTTCGAGTTTGCTCCCTTCGCTGTTGTTGTCCCGGTGGGAGTTCCTCAGGCCCTCCCTTGGATGCCTCCTCCTTCAAGAAGGACTCCGAAGCCACAATGTCCATCCCTATCTTGATCTTTCCTGTGTACCCAGCCTCCTCAACCGCATCCATGAGGAGAGCTAATCCCTCCCTATTATCTTGGGCATTGGGAACAAATCCACCTTCATCTCCAACATTACATGCATCCTGCCCATATTTGGCCTTAACGATACTTTCCGGAGTATGATAAACTTCACCACCCATGCATATTACTTCGGCAAATGAGATGGCACCCACATGTAAGATCATAAATTATTGCATAGCCAGATTATTCCCCGCATGACTACCTCCATTTGTCACATTAAATGCCGGTACAGGCATGACAGGTTTCTTTGTTCCAGAGATGTCCTGGATATGCTTGAATAGAGGAACTCCTTTTGCTCCTGCACCTGCTCTGCACACGCTAAGAGGCACTCCCAATATAGCATTGGCCCTCAAGGTCGACTTGTTTGGAGTTCCGTCAATTTTTAGCATAATAGCATCTACATCAGCTTGCTTCCTAACATCAACTCTGACGAGCTTTGGACCAAGAACCTCGTTAATGTTCCTGATCACACTGAGCACGCCTTACCACCCGTACACACTCCTGTCTCCATCTCTTAGCCCGGTCGTTGCAGCGATGGGGATTGGCTTGACAATGGTCTCCTTCTGGCAGTCCCCATGGACTCTCTCTCCCGGGCACTGACCTCTCTCATCATTTTTTTTTAAAATAACCGGGCCTCAACGAGGCAATGGAAGCTCACCTAATTCATGGGGGTGACATCGAGCCTGGTTCGACGTCGCAGGGGTGGGAGACGACGACGGCATCGGGTCCGGTTTGACGTTTCAGGGCAGTGAGGAACCCGCGCCTGGGCGTTGGCCACGAACAGCAATAGACATCTCTTCGTTCACTAGTGGATAGCGAGCCTCGGATGAAGAGTACGGCCACTTCACGCTCGAATCCGAAACAACGCGCAACCACTGGAGCTTCTCCTGGTAGAGGAACGGACGAGGACTCAAGCGTAAGTGAATCCTGTTGAGGTTGAAGAAGACACTGCATCTTTAACTCTGCCACGGGTACATCCACTTCGCCACCATAGCATTTCTCCTTCTCCTTTGCTAGCGCTTCTTCCTTTGGGGTCTGTAGGTGGAGGGGGGATAAGTACAGCTAATGTTTTTCGCCAACGGTGGTGAGTACTGGTCATGTCGGCGGCGTTTTCTTGGGAACTTCCAGGTTTTTTTTTTCAGGTTTCTGTTCTTGCACGTAAATGGCTAAGCAAGAGGTTGGGGAGAGTGGCAGTGACGTTGCAAGGTAGGCTCCCCCCTATCCTCGAGCCCTCCTCTTCTTACTCAATGTTCTCCACCACTTTTCATTCTCCTGAGTGGAGACACCTTTCCCTAATTTTTCTTCTTTTTTTTTTCATGCAGAGTCCTGCCGCCCCATTTTTCTTTCGGTCCTTTTTCCTTTTTTACTCTGGTGGCTTCCCCTTTTAGAAGATGCCAAATCTGCCTCCCATATCGTTTGCCTCCACTCAGGCCTCCTCACATGCATCACTCATCTGCCAATTCATCCACCGAAAGTGCTTTTCGGTCTCCACTAACAATTGCCCCCCTTTTTTTTACTACTTGAATCGCTCTATCGAGGATACTGCCGGATGTAGCACCGTGTCCAATTACCCAGCGGGTTATGATGCTCTTCTCTTTTTGCAAGCTTCTTTCTCTTGTCTTCACCTTGACCTTCTTGGCATATTTTACGTGTCTTCTGCTTTTCTTTTCAAGAATATCACAGTGGAGTAAATCCGGAGTTCGAAGACTTGACATGAACTGGATTTCTGATGGAAGGCTGGATTTACGAGTACCTCGAAGCTTCAGTTCTCTGAGATGACGTAATAGCCAAGTACCATCAGGAATGTCTCGCCCCAAACTCCTACACAAGGAGGCAAGGGTTTCTTCCAGGTTTATCAACCATTCAGTGTGACGAGGAAATTCCCTTACGAAACTAGAATCCATCTCCAGCACTTTCAGATTCGGCAAACGTGCATTGTGAAATACCCGTACCCGAAATATCCAACTCTTCTAATGAGTTTGCCAATTCGCCAATCAACTCCAGAAGCTTTTCTAGCCCACGATAATCTCTCAAAGACAAGCGTCTAAGTTTTTCCAAGACCCAATTGAGTTGGGGAGTTCATGAATTCTCATGCCATCAAAGGCTAGCACTGAGGGAGCTTCAGATTTCCAAACTATCGATGCAGGGAGTTCTAGTACGGAAGTGCCATCGATCAGGGGCTCTCCCAAAGCATTCATCCCACTCATTTTTTATTCTTCTGCCCTCGAAAGGATCTAAATCGTGGACTCATCATTATGAGATTCCCACTAAAGCTTTAGGCCCATCTGCCACTTCCTCAGCACATTTTTTAGCTGGCTCGCATATGCACACACTCTTTGTTGACTCCATCCTTTACATCCAAATGGTGGACCGTAGGTCTCCAAGTTGACGGAAACATCCCCATTGATATAGTGCTTTTGCTAGACTTCAATCTTAGGCTGCTTCGTCCACTCAAATTCAGGGTTCGCCATTATTTTATATATTGAGGGACACTCAATCAGCAATTGGTGAAGTGTCCATCTAGACGCAACAAATCGCAATCCAGTTAAGAGAGAGAGTCACCGACACATCCTGGTGCACCTTGGAAAGGGCATGCCATACAAATCCACTTCCTTACATATTTTGAAAGGACATCTCGATGGAGCGACGGGAAACATGACACCAGACGTCCACCCATTGAATGAGAAATTATGTCAACTTTTCTACCTCCAGAGGCCTTATAAGCATTCTCCGACCTTGATCGAAGTCCCCCACAGTGAATGTCAAACATGGGCAGTGCATAGAGACAGTGTTTCACAGAAGTAGCAGGTCCAGGTTGAGGCCCATTAAATGATAAATTGAATTCGGACAATCGAACACAATAATGAAAAATGCATCATTGGGCCATTGAAAAATTTAGACTATTAGAGGATAATGTCACGGCTCTAGAAATACATACACAGCTAAATGAATTTTCTAATAATAATTTTTTTATTAATCTGAAAATGAGATTAACAAAGTAATTCCTGATTCCAGATTAATTTTTGAGGATTTTCTTCGGCCAAAATGAAGAGAAAATTAAAAGAGAAATATGGACTATTTTAACATATTTTTGTGGCCTCAAATGCTATCATTTATTAAATAATTTCCAAATTTTTGAAAAATATATTTAAAAAATACAAAAAAATACGAAAAATTATTTTTTGCTCAAAAATGGTTGCCTAAGCTTGGCCAAAGCTTCTAAAGTTGATTTTTTAATTTTATGAATTTTTATGGATTTTCTATTAATTTTCGAAAATAAAAATAAAAATATTGAAAAATACTAAAAATATGGAAAATACTTTTTTGGTCAAAATTGGTTCCCTAGGCTTGGCCAAGGTCCCCAAAGTTGATTTTTTAATTTTATGAATTTTTATGGATTTTCTATTAATTTTAAAGAGAAAATGTGATAAAAAAATCAGGTGTCAATACTCATCAATCAGGTTCAATTGATCCATCCGCTGTTAGATCCAGTCGACTTCTTCCAGCCCATCTTGAGACAATATGCGCAAGGAAAGAATCTCTACTTCAACTGGTAACACCGCTTCCATTCCGTATACAAGAGAGTACGGGGTTGCCCTAGTAGATGTTCGAATTGAAGTTCGATATGCCATGAGTGCAAATGGCAGCCTCTCATGCCAATCACGATGATTCTCAGCCGTTTTAGCTAAGATCTTCTTGATGTTCTTATTGGCTGTCTCCACCGCTCCATTCATCTGAGGGCGATATGGAGAAGAATTCAAATGCTTGATTTTGAATTCTTTGAACAACTCATCCACTTGCTTGTTATTCATATTTGAGCCATTATCTGTGATTATGGTTTCAGGCGAACCGTATCGAGCAATAATGTCCCGACGGATGAATTTCACAACATTTCGTGCTGTGACTGCCAAATACGATGCGGCTTCGATCCATTTTGAAAAATAATCAATAGCGACCAGAATAAAACGATGCCCATTAGATGCTTTCGGATTGATAGGGCCGATCACGTCGATACCCCACATAGAGAATGGCCATGGCTCAGATAACTGATGCAACTCACTTAGAGGAACATTAATTTTGTCACCATGGATCTGGCATTTGTGACAACTCCGGACACGTTGAATGCAATCACTCTCAAGGGTGAGCCAGTAATATCCCAACCTCATGATCTTCTTGGCCAGCATGTGGCCGTTCATGTGCGGACCACAAATCCCTTCATACACCTCCATCATCAGATGGACTGCCTCTGTAGAATCAATGCATCTCAAAAGGATTGAATCAAAGGACCGCTTGTACAGGCACTCGCCACTCAAAAAGAATTCTGAGGCAATTTTCTTTATATACCTCCGATCGGTTGTGATACTCTTCTCTGGAAACTCCTGCTTTTAGATATAAGTCTTGATGTCATGGTACCAAGGCTTACCATCCGGTTCCTCGGTCGTAACCATACAATAAACCGATCTTCTCAATACCTCGATCTTCAAAGGCTCGACTTCTAGCCCATCAGTGGCTTGCAACATTGATGATAGGGTTGCTAGTGCATCAGCGAACTGATTTTGCGTTCTAGATATATATTCAAATGAGATGCCATCAAACTCAACCACTAATTCATCAAGATATTCATGGTAAGGCAGCAATTTGGCATCTCGTGTCTTCCACTTCCCAACGGTTTGCAGAATAATCAACGCTGAATCCCCAAACACCTTAAGCCGGGTTACTCCCATCTCAATTGCGGCTTGCAATCCAAGAATGCATGCTTCGTACTCTGCGATGTTGTTAGTACAAGGAAAAATCAATTTCGCTGCCACTGGATAATGTTGTCCTCCTGGGGATATCAACACTGCACCGGTACCTGACCCGGACAAATTTACGGCTCCATCAAAAAACATGGTCCAAGAATAGTCACCTACCGACATGATTCGATCTTCGGGATGGTCGACATCTTCATGTTGTCCCGGATTTTCGGCCAGGACATCAGCTATTACTCCCCCTTTGACTGACTTTTGTGACAAATAGTGGACGTCAGACTCAAAAATGAGAATCTGCCACTTTGCAAGCTTCCCAACTAAGGCGGGTTGATTTAGTAAGTATTTGATGGGATCACATTCCGTCACCAAGAATATTTGGTAATGCAAAGTGTACTGCCATAGTCGGTGTAACACCTAGACTAGTGCTGCGCACGTCTTTTCTGCTTCGGAGTAATTCAGTTCGGAGGTTGAGAACTTTTTACTCAAATAGTAGATAGCTCGTTCTTTACCATCTTCTTTACTTGTCTGAGCAAGCATAGCACCCAAAGACTCATCATGAATTGTAAGATATAAGATTATGGGGCATCCTGAAGTGGGTGGAACAAGTATGGGTGGATTCATGAGGTGCTGCTTCAATTTCTCAAAAACTTCTTCACATTCACCATCCCATTTGACCAGTGCATTCTTCTTGAGTAGTTTTAAAAATGGCTTTGCAGTCTCGGATAGCTGAGAAATGAACCGGGCGATATAATTCAATCTACCCATGAGACTCCGAACTTCCTTGACGGTCGTTGGCGGCTTAAGCTCACAAATAACTTTAACCTTGGACGGGTTGATCTCAATGCCCTTATTACTAACAATGAACCCAAGTAACTTACCCGTGCTAGTACCAAAGATACACGTGGCGGGGTTAAGGCGCAACTTGAATTTTCGCAGGCTTTCAAACTATTTTGCCAATGTCCCAACGGGATCCTCTCCACGCTGAGTCTTGGCGATCATGTCGTCGACATAGACCTTGATCTCGTTATGCATCATGTCATGAAAGAGCGCGACCATTGCTCGCTGGTATGTTGCCCCGGCATTCTTGAGGCAAAAGGGCATAACTTTGTAATGGAACACCCCCATGGGGTTGTGAATGCCGTCTTTTCTTTATCCCCTTCGTTCATTAGGATTTGATTATAACTAGAGAAACTATCCATGAATGAGAATAATTCGAAACCTGATGTACTATCGACAAGCACATCAATATGTGGGAGAGGAAAATCATCCTTCGGGCCAGCTTTGCTCAAATCACGATAATCCACACAAACCCGTACACGACCATCCTTCTTTAACATCGGAACTATATTGGCCACCCAACTTGGGTATTGGGTAACTTCAATGAACCCAACATCGATACGCTTCATGATTTCTTCTTCAATCTTCTTTGCAAGCTCTGGTTTAGCTTTTCGCTGCATCTGCTTCTTAGGCTCAATTAAAGGATCAGTCGGTAGACAATGTTCGACGATTGATCGATCAAGACCAGGCATATCTGCATAAGATCAGGCAAAGATATCCTGGTAGTCCCTTAAAAGATTCGTCAGACGTTCAGCCATGCTCTTAGGAAGATTCGCCCCGATTTTAACTTCCTTGGGGCTTTCTGCACTGCCAAGGTTTATTGCTACAGTTTCCTCGCCGGTTAGAGCTTTAACTTTCCCATGGTGTTCAAGGTTCCATTGTATTTCTTCGATGTCAGAACCCGATTCATCCGAACTATCCAGGTCATCGGCATGGCATATGGTAGGATCCACCGTATTTCCCTCCTCGCATTTGCCCCTGAAACATAAAGTAGCAAAATCAGAAAAACAAACAGGGTTTAAACAGATGATATTCTTCATTCTTTTTTTTTAATTTTTTTTCTTTTGAAGACCGCGGGACGAGAATTGCTTGAAGAAGCCCAACCCTCTGTTCTTACCAGGAATGACAATATTGTTCGATCGTTGGTTATCGTCATTGGGTTGGTTTGGAATACTTCAACAAGATTCAAAATTTTAATAAAAAAGACATGTAATTTTATTGATATTAAATCAATTAATTACACCTTATTGAAAGGGAAATCCTAAAATGCGATATGAAATGAAAGGAAATCCTAAGGCATAACATGAAAATGAAATCCTAGAAAAGCAATGATAGTTCCTGCGCAGGGGAATGCAAGAAATTAAAATGGGCTACTGATTTGGGTCTACGCCTGCTTCCTCAAAGAGCTTCCTTGATTCCTGGTCTGGCTAATCATCCCATGTGTTCCAGGTGACACCTCTAGAACGACGGAGCGGAGGCAACTCATTCTCGAACATATGGGGGTACTCCAACCGCATGCTCGAGACTACCATCATGTCCAGATTCCCGTCGCAGTATTTCCACCCGCGAAACATAAGATCGCCGGTATCAATCATATTTTGGACCTGAAATCTCAGAGTGATGCATTCCTCGATGGAGTGACCTTCTTAATCGCGGTGAAAATTGCAGAACTTGCCCCGGGTGAAATGGTGAATGTCCTCAAACCGTGAGAAGCCTTGTTCTCGCTGAATCACCCCCTTGCTGAGGAGTATTGGCCATATGACAGACATTGACGCCGGGAGTAGAGTAAATTCCCACTCTTTCAGCATTGGAGGCTCGTCTCAGGAAAGTTGGTCCTGCGTGTCAGGGTCTTGAATTATACCACCCTCCAGCTGTCACTCTTGAACTTGGACATCATGTTTCACGATATCAATCATCTCATTCATCGACGCAACGAAGACTTGCATCTTGTCCTGAAGCTCTTCAATTGTCCCTTTGATAGTGGCTACAATCTCAGCCTTGTTAGTCATTTTCTCAATCTGGTTTAAGTACGCAGAATTCATCTGAAGGACTATGGCAAGTTACCTGTAAAAGGCAATGACGAAGAAGAGAGAATGAGTATCAAGAATAGTGAGACGATCCATGACATCCTCTAGACTCGAAAAACGAAGGCAACTATGACAAAAGGGTTGATTTCTGCAAATTCCAGTTTCGTCGACCTTTACGAGACAAATCATATTAATTCGTACAGAGGTCAAAATGGTATGAAAATTTGGGAGCCGATACCCAAGATGATGATTAACAACTTTCATGTTCTAGTCACAGGCAAATTCTTCGTGGATTAATACAGTTTAATACTTCTTTGTAAACATTCTGCCCAGAAAACTGATCTGTCCGGTTTTTACTTTGAGGATAAATGGGTCATCAAAAATGTGAATTGATGCCCAAATATTTCTAGTTCACTAATTAAAAGCCCAATCTACAACTTTCATGTTTTAATTTTTCTCAAAAGAGCATGTTTTCTAGTGATAAATGGAGAAACAAAAGTGAAGTCGAGAAAATTCCAGAATCCAGACAGTTTTTCTTTCACATTAAATTCAGTAATAAATGGAAAATACATTGAATTGATTCAAAAATTTTTTTGAGTGATGAATTAGGGTCTTGTGAATGTTTTCTGTGAAGACTCTATGGATCAATTAAAACTATAAAGTTCAATAAAAATTATGTAATACCAGAAAGTCATATCTGAACAGTAACCTTTATTACAAGAAAAGCTCATAAAGTCATGAAAATGCAATTAAACATGGAACAACAATCCTAAACATGGCAAATCAAGCTGTTTTTGTTTTCTTTGTAGCGACTCAATCTATAGACAAATGGGCCTCCAACTCTTTCCGAAGTCGTGCATTTTCCTTAGCCAAAGTCTTCATTTGTCTTTTCGCCTTTTGCGTCTTCTTTGCATAGGTCTCGATCTCGGCTTGACGGGTGGGCTTCACAATCACCAATGGGAACTTCGGAAGCATGTGAGTTGGTATCAAATGATACTTAATATACCGGACCTTCGCATGATAACATTTTTCCTTTCCCTCGAGCTCCTCCTTGGGTAGTGATAGTGAGTGAGTCTTGGACCTGAGCCAAGTTTGGTTAAGATGCTTGATCTCGGTTCTATAATTCTCGCCTGCAACGAATTCAACTTGAAAAGTGTTTGGCCCCAAAGGTGGTGGAATATCCTGTAAAACTCCATATTGCCGTACCACACGGAGAGGATGATACTGCGTCATACCGGTAATACCCAAAAGAAGTATAGGCTCTCGCTCACCATGGTACAAACGAGCCTTAGAGACTTGAAACCATATAGCTTGCCATAGAAAAACCTTGGGACTCGAATCTTTAAATAAATCAATCCACTCGGAATAAGACAATCTAGCAATATTTTTTTGCAACTCTTGAAATTTTGCAATTGGGTTTTCCTCTTGACTTACCCGTGGAATGGTCATTTTTGAGCCGAACTTAGCATAATGAGAGAAAAACCACATTTGCAAAAGTCCAACCGGATCGTGAAATTTTTTTTCCTTGTTTTGCTTAAAACGAGTCAAAGATATAAAAGTCTCGGCCAGGATAGCATTAGTAAAGTTCATTCCACTGCAAACTTGCCTAGCTATCCAAGTCATGGATGGACTAATAAAATCCTTTTGGAGCGGAAAGATCACAAGTCCGAAGAAAGCTATAATAAAGATCCTGCTTTGCAAGTATGAATTGCTCTCATAAAAAATTCAACGAGGAATGAGAAAGAGCACATATGACAATTTCCTTTTAAAATTTTCCTCATCTTATTTTCGCTAATTTTCAAAAACTCAGCAAAAATGAAAATTGGATCCATTTCCACACAAGGGCGAATTAAATCAATGCTCAAAGGTTTTCCAATGGCAAGGCTATACTCTTCCAAAGTCGGAGTGAGCTCGTGCTTACCTAAAATGAAAGTAGCAGTATATGGGCACCAGAAAAGTGCAAGCGCCTGCATGACCCCAATCTGTAATTCGATATCCAAAAGTGGCAATACGTGACCCATACGACTAAGGGCATAGGTCTGTGCATTAATGCTCAAGTGCCTCCACATCTGCTTCAACTCGGACTTTGGAATGTACACGAAACGGATATCAATGTGTCCCATTGTCTATAAATCACGCGCCACAATCCTAAGTGTCATGGACCGACCCAAACAATAACATAAGATAAGATGAAGTTCAGAAGCGTACTTTACCGTGGGATAGGAAAATAAACAATCACATGGACATGCACATGACTCGTGGGTTAACCTTATTCTAACTATCCTAAAGGCTCACAAATTGAAGCGAAAGACTTACGGCAATGCGACAATCTCGTGCACATAATCAAGATTAGTCGCTATCCTGCGACGTAACCAAGATTAGCCGAGCCTTTCCACTTCGGCTACTCGAGTCAAAAATTAAAACCACTGCTTTGGTAATCTTACCAAGCCTGAGGCATAACTTTTGAAACTCATTTTTAAAAAGAAGTTCGGGACTGAATCTGGATTAACTTTCGACGTGATCTCACAGCGAACGCTAGAACCAAATCACAATACCATCCTAAAACTAGTGGCCCAGGTCCGACCACGGGATGTGTGTGATGTAGTGTTAAAGCGATTAATCATGCACAACAATTAAATGCAAACACCACTTCAATAATTCAAAAATTAAATGACAAGTTTCACACACCAAACCTACAAAACAAAGGGTTAGCCAAACACTCCACCCCTTATAACTCCCGTTCTACAAAACCATTTAACACCTAAGGATTAAAATTCAACAAATTGCCAAACCAAATGAATTTTCATGAAATTTTTCTGGCCTAAGTCCTCCTTAAATTTCAAAAAATTCAAGTTAGTCCCCAGCGGAGTCGCCAAACTGTCGCGATCTAAAAAAAATCAGTTTCCCGATTTTTAAAGTTAATGGATTACCAGGTTAATTAAATTGAATTAACTAGCCTAGCTCGAACTCTCCCAAGTTCTACCAAATCATGACTTAGGTTCAATTTCATCAAAAGAAGGATTTATCTTGGAATCGCCACTAATTATTTTGGGTAGGTTGATTAGACACCTAAATAAAGTATCGGGAGAAATACTTTATTCCTACGAACCAGAGATTAATGAGTTCGGGGACTTGGTTACACTAATATTTCTACTAGCGCCCTTTCGATACCAATTTCATGAAAATGTTCAACTTGGCAATTTTGATGAAATTTCACTTGAGATTCAAAGGTGCAATTTTTTTATTTTCTTTTTATGACAAGGTAAGGAACTAAATTATATGCAATGCGTGCGGTTTAATCTAAATATTTACAAGATAAATTACGCGTGCAATTATCTACATGATGTGAAAATGTGCAACAAAAGCAAACCCTTTTTTTTATTTTTTAAAGAAAATATTACAACGTGCAATAAAAATCTCAAAAATTGGATATGCAATTTATTCCAAAGAAATGCAATATGTCCAACAAGGTATAATCGAAATTCAAATCAATCCATTTAGGCAACACAATTTCGAATATTCTAAATGATTAGAATCGTTACCTAACTTGGCGGATTTGATTATCGAACTCGGACCTCGGATTACCTCGTGGATCAAGATTGCGGATCGCGGCTCGAACGACGGGGATGGACTCGCGGATTGTATTTGTCGATGAAGATGATAACTCCGAGCTTCGAACTCTCGTTCCCCTCAATTCTCTCTTCTAAAAGAATTCTCTCTTTTTTTTGTTTTCTTTTTCTCTCTAAATTTTCTTCTCTCCCAAAATCTCTCCTCAAGTTTTCTCCAATCTCCAAAGTCTTCCCAATTTCTCTCTAATCTCTCCAAAAATCCCCCCTTCAAGGCTCTCATTTTTCTTCCTTTTATAGCCTACTCCTCCATCTTCCTTTCTCTATCTTCATCTATCATTCTAATTTTTCCACTAACTTCATCTTCCCTTCTAATTCCACCATCTTCCCTTCTTTATCTCCATCTTCCCTTCTAATTCCACCATCCTCCATTCTTTACCACCATCTTCCCTTCTTTATCTCCATCTTCCCTTTTAATTCCACCATCCTCCATTCTTTACCTCCATCTTCCCTTTGTTGACACCTGATTTTTAATCATCTTTTCTCTTTTAAAAATTTTCAGTATTTTTCGGCATTTTTATTTTTTGAAAAATCCATAAAAATTCATAAAATTGAAAAATTAACTTCGGGGACCTTGGCCAAGCCTAGAGAACTAATTTTGACCAAAAAATGATTTTTCATATTTTCAGTATTTTTTAGTATTTTTATTTTCGAAAATTCATGAAAAATAAAGAAAAATTGAGAAAATTGCAAAATCAACTTTGGAAGCCTTAGCCAAGCCTAAGCAACCATTTTTGAACAAAAAATAAATTTTCATATTATAAATATTTAATTTAATTTTTTTTTAAAAAAATACAAAAATACAAAAATAACATTTGAGGCAAAATAACATTTGAGGCAAAAAATACACAAAGATAGTTAATATTTTTATCTTCATATTGGCCTCCGTAAATTTAGAAAAATCCAATTCGAGTCACGTGTTCCTTCATGAGTATAATCTCGAATCGGGCCTAAAAAAATTTAATTTAAGTCAACTTATTTTTAATTTTCACTTTTTATGAGTTGTGACATTGTCTTCTAATATTTTAAATTTTCATCTTAGCTCAATTATACCAAGAATGACTCAATTTTGCAAAAGGGCTTTAATTAAATTCTGCATTATTTTCAGCGGCAAGAAATGAGCTTAAATTTGACATGTGGTAAATTTTGGTGTGTCAAAAATTGTGAAGAGATTTGGACTTAAAGAAATATATTTTTTCATGGACTAAATTGCAAATACTTAAAATCTCAAGGACTAGGATGCAAATACCTAACACTTGAGGGATTATTTTGTAAATAACAAAAAGAAGAGTTGGTGGAGAAATTGAAATAGAGAAGGGAAGACGGAGAAGAGGAGATGGAGAAGGGAAGATAGAGAAGAGGAGATAGAGAAGGGAAGTTGAAGAAGAGGAGATCGAGAAGAGAAGATGAAGAAAATAAGATAAGAGTAGAGAAGGGAAGATGAGATGAAGAAGAGTTAGTGGAAAATTTAGAATGAAAGATGGATGAGTAGATTATAAAAGGAGGAAGAAGTGAGCTTGGGAGGGGAATTTTTTTGAGAGAGAAAATCTTGGATGCTTGAGAGAATTTTGAGAGATTGAAAGAAATTAGAGAGAAAGAAAAAAAATAAAAAAAGAGAGAGAATCCTTTTTTCCAAAAGAGAGCCTTGAAGATGGTGAAAGTTTAAATCTAGGTGTTACCATCAACAATTCCTCTACCGATCAACGCGAGTCACAAGTTCATCTCCATCGTTCGAGCCGCAATCTTGATCTATAAGGTGACACGAGATTCGAATTCGGCAATCAAATCTGTTAAATCAGGTAACGATCCTAACTATTAAAATCTTCGAGAATTTCCTTGCCCAAATAAATTAATTTAAATTTCGATTATGTCATGTCATACTCATATGTTTCCATATCTACATGTCGCATTCATACTATAAATTCCTGCAATTTAATTCTTGCACCATAAATCCCAAAGGGAAGAGCTAAGCCAATGCTTAGCCTCCCATTGGAGGTTTTTACTTACAGTAGTTAAATATCTGCAACTTAAATATCTGTACCTTAAATCCCAAAGGGAAGAGCCAAGCCAATGCTTAGCCTCCCATTGGAGGTTTTTACTTACAGTAGTTAAATACATGCAACTTAAATACCTGTACATTAAATCCCAAAGGGAAGAGCCAAGCCAATGCTTAGCCTCCCATTGGAGGTTTTTACTTACAGTAGTTAAATACCTGCAACTTAAATACCTGTACCTTAAATCCCAAAGGGAAGAGCCAAGCCAATGCTTAGCCTCCCATTGGAGGTTTTTACTTACAGTAGTTAAATACTTGCAACTTAAATACATGTACCTTAAATCCCAAAGGGAAGAGCCAAGCCAATGCTTAGCCTCCCATTGGAGGTTTTTTCTTACAGTAGTTTAAATACCTGCAGCTTAAATACATGTACCTTAAATCCCAAAGGGAAGAGCCAAGCCAATGCTAGGCCTCCCATTGGAGGTGTTTATTCACTGTCATGTACTTCTTATAATTTAATTTTTGAATCATCAGACCCAAAAGATGAGTAGGTCGTAATACTGCACAGAAGTCGTTAACACACTCCCTCTTTCGGCTTCAGGGAATCTTTAACACTTAAAAAATATAACAAATAAAAATATATACCATCCATGCATCCTATTTAAAAAGTGAAAACACAAAAGAGAATACCCTACTAGAACCTTAGGAATAAACCAAGCCTGAGTTACCGAATTAGGATATCCATGAAATTAAGGTACCGAAAGGGCATTAGTTTTAATTAACTTGTGTAACCAAGTCCCCGAGCTCATAATCTCTGGTTCGCAGGAATAAATTAGTTCTCCCGCTAATTTATTTAGGTTCCTAATCAACCTACCAAGAATGATTAGTGGCGACTCCAAATTTCAAAATCATTTAAAATAAAAATCCAAAGTCACGATTCGGTAGGGCTTGGGAGGGTCCGCGTTAGGTTAGTCAAATCTAATTAACCTAATAATCCGTTAACCCTTTAAAATAAATTTTTTTAGAGGGTCGCGACAGACTGGCGACTCCGCTGGGGACAGAGATTTTTAAATTTTTCGAAAAAAGATACCAATTGGAATACTTAAATTTTTTTTGAAATTTTAAAAGTCTTAGTGGACTTAGGCCAATGAAAATTTCATGGATATCTCGCTTCTGGCGATCTTGCTTGGGACTCATTCTATAGGTGTTATATGTTTTTGCAGGATATGAGTTATAAGGGGCGAAGTGTTTGGCTAACCCATTTGTTTTGCAGGCTCGGTGTTGGGATTATGTTTAATTTCGCACATTTTTAGAAGCGTTGTTTTGATATCAATTGTTGTGCATGTCTTGCATATTCTGAGGATCACAACACCTGCACACACAAGCGTCTAAACCCAAGTCGCGAAATTTTTCCTAGGTAACCATAGATAGGGATCGAATATGCAAAGCTCTTGCGTCGATTGCGCTTGGGTTGACCATATTTTATCCCGCTCATTATCTGAATTGACAATTCTTCCCATTGTGATTTGATTGCGCGGAGGGTAAGGTTGTCAATTCAGATAGTGGAGGCCTTTTAGGTCCATACCCTTGTCTCTTTTTTATTTTATTTTCTAGAGTCCACACCTCACTCGTCTCATGCGCATGTGAGTTGGACGGTTGATATATCTAAAACAAAGAAGGTCTGGTTAGTGAGGTTTTCTTACCTTGAACTTGTAATTAGTTCTGCATATTGTAAATGCTGCATATCATGCATCACATCATAGGAAAACCATCTATCTTATAATCTGATTTGGGGCACCCTTAGTAGTTGCCACACCCATCTACCTTAGGTCTTTAATCCAAAATTTCAAATGATGTATTTTCGGATCCTCCCTCGTCCCCTCTAGACTTGATGTATTAAGGATCTTTTGAGATGTATATGTACATTTTTCAATTTGTTTTGAGGTTTTATGTAGATTGGTGTGGCAACAACTTTCATTCCAATCATTGAGCGATTCTAGCCAATTGCATAATTTCCTTCAAAAGAAATCTGGGTTAAAACTCCCTAATTGACTTTTTTGGTCAAATAGGAGTGTTTAACCCTTATTTCACCAATAGAAAATATGGAATCGGGCTAGTACATTCTCGCATATTCGAAAATAGATGGGGAAATCGAATATCAAAGTCATCCCAGTCCCACGCAAGGAGCTCACGGCATGGTGGAACCGCCTCAACCCAGACAACCAGGCCTACATCAAAGAACGCTTAGGGCATTTAGTGGATCTCATCAAGGTGGATTACCAACCAACTCTCATTAAGGCATTGGCGAAGTTTTGGGATTCAAAGACTCTAACCTTCGACTTCCGAGGACTGGAGATTACACCCACCCTGGAGGAGTATACGACCATCATTGGAGTGAAATTTGATGACCATATTGTACAGCCATTATTGGGGAAGGATTCTACCATAGGTTTATCTAAATTCCTTCACCTAAAAATCACCGAAATCGAGAAAATTCTCAAATCTAACTCTGGAAGTCCCGCCAGCAGTTTATCCCGACAATTTCGCCTTCGATTTGCCCCAAGGCAGAATCACTAAGGAGACTAAGACATTGTACCAGGCCAAGATCGACCTCATAATCCACACCCTGAAGAACTCCCCATTACAGGACGTAGAGTGGCCAGATTACCTGGACGAGGAGATGAACGTCCACCGGGCATCTAAGGAGTACATTAAGATGTTCAAGGAATACCGACAGTCCATGGTGGAACCATACGTACCTGACTACATCGTCCCGTACCTGCCCGGAGTGGAGCCGTATATACCAGAAGACATGGGACCACCGCCAGCCGAGGAGGACGAAGACCTGCATGTGTGGGATTTGGGTGGATCAGAGATTGTCAAGGATGCCTTAGCCTCCAAGCGCCTCCGGACTGCATAGACGATTTCCCCATTTAATTTTGATGTTATCTTCATCTGTAATAAGCTTGTAACATTTGCATATATGATCATTCATCATGATCTTCTTAAGTAAATAATTATCACGGGTTATTCGCCTTCTTAATAGTATGTCATTCATGTTTAATGAGTAAAAAGACTGTTTACATGAGGCTAAGGGTCATGATTGAGTCTTTCCTCCCATTAATCAAGTATGAACATAGTATTAAGGAGGTTTTAGATTTCTGAACTTTCTCTCTCTACTTGCGAGTTTCTGACTTCCTATGTTAAATCAGGTGATAATTTATAGTCACAAGGACTCGTAGCAAAACGAGAAAACTAAGAATGGAGCACGAAGAACTGACTCCCAGAGTGGCCAATCTTGAAAACCAGATAAATATGATAGCCGCCATGATGGCGGAGATAAAGGCAATGATGACCGCTACGCATGTGAAGTCCTCCAATGCTCCTGAGGCTAATCCGTTTGTAAATCCCAATACATCTACTGGCTCAGACATCAATCAAACCGCTAGTACATAGCCCGAGAGGGAAGCACCCCCTAGGGCCCTTCCAGTCGTAGTTGATTTGGAGAAGGAAAAGAAAGAGAAACCCTCGGCCAAGACGGAAGAAGACGCGAGGAGGCTAGCAAAGATCGAAGAATGTCTTAGTAACCAAGGATACGAGTTGGCTCGATTTGACAAAATCACACCGTTTGCTAAGATAGAAGTTCCAGCTGGGTACAAGGAACCTGAGTTTGTGAGAAAATACGACGGGACAGGCTGTCCCCGAGCTCATTTGAAATACTACTTGCGTAAAATGGCACATTATTCTGATTATGTCCCGCTGCTGATGAACACATTCCAAGAGAGTCTGTCCGGCGCTGCACTAGCATGGTTTATCGAGCTCGACATGGAAGAGTATGACAGTTGGGAGGACCTGGCTGAGGAATTCCTTCACCAATACAAGTTCAACACGGCTACAGCTCCTACCAGAGAAGACCTATTGAGAACTTTGAAAGGAAGGAATGAGTCTATACGTACTTTTGCCCAAAGGTGGCGAGCGATAGCTACCCAAGTCAAATCAGCCATCCCGGAGGAAGAGTTGGTGGATTTGTTTTTGAAGACACTACCGCTCGAGTATTTCGAGAAGCTTAATACCTCAGGATGTCAAACTTTCGCACACCTTATCAGGGTAGCTGAGCGTCATGAGTGGGCTCTAAGGGAGAAATGTGTACCAGAGCCGTCATTCAAGCGGCCATATCCAGCCAAGAGAGAAAGGGAGAATGCAGGCGATGTCGCTTTTGTGCCAAACCCACCGAGACCAAAGAAGTTTTCAGAATCCACCCCTACCCAAGGTGGCTCATCAGGATCGGCTCCAAAGAAGTTCGAGGCTAAGAGAAGAACCGCACCGTCTTTTACTCCATTACCTCGTCCGCTATCGAAGCTGTTACCGATGCTGCTGGAAGGGCGCCTAGTCGCCAAGGAACCCCCGAGACCGAATCTGCCAAGATTCCCTGGGTTCAACGAGGCCCAGTCGTGCGCCTATCACATGGGCGAAAAAGGGCACAACGTAGATAACTGTCTCGTGCTCAAATACAAGGTGCAAGCACTGATAGATGGAGGAGTATTGGAGTTTGATAAGACGGGACCAAATGTGCAACAAAATCCCCTACCGGATCATGAGAAAGTGAACGCTATATGGGATGAGAATGACATGGACGAGTTGGAATTAATGGCCGAGGAACCACCTTGCACGACCAATGAAGATGATCTAGTTGCAGTACTAGAGTCAAAGGCCCCCTTTGTAATTAGGCTAGATGAGGTGGACAAATGGGGGGACACTAAGAGTAGTTCCTCTGAACGCACGGTCATCTCCTTATCTGGTTTTAAGCTGGAGGACAGGAAGGCACAGTACGATGGAAAAGTTGAAAAGATCGTGATAAAGGTCCCTCCACTGGCAGATTACAACCCCAGAGCTGTCCCTTGGGACTACGGAACAAGCGAGATAGACGCAGTCATGAGGTCTGGTAGGTGCTACGCACCGAGGGAAGGGGAACCTGAAAGGAGAGAAGTGACGAGAGAAGACGCAGAGAAGGCACTGTCCATTGTCAAGACAAGTGAGTTCGAAGTCATAGAACAACTGAGGAAAATGCCAGCCCAGATATCACTACTGGATCTTTTTACCAACTCGGAGAAGCATAAGAATGCACTGATGAAGGTACTAAATGAAGTGCACGTACCAGAAACTATCAACGAGGTGCAGTTGGAGGACTTCGTGGGGACCATACTACTGAGAGACCAGATATCCTTCTCAGATGAGGATGTTCCTATTGATGGCTGGGCCCATAACAAGGCTTTGTACATATCGGCAAGGAGCCATGGCAAACAGATCTCCCATGTGCTGATTGATAACGGGTCTGCATTCAACATATGCCCGTTAGCCACACTCAGAAATTTGGGTATAAACGAGGAGCTCATCCGCACTTCTAAGGCCACCATCAGAGCCTTCGACGGAATGAGGAAAGACATGGTTGGCGAAATCGAGCTGGACATTTTCATTGGACCCGTGGAGTTCTCTATCGGGTTCCAGGTTATGGATCTCCCGAGTGCCTTCGGGCTGCTTTTGGGTAGGCCCTGGATTCATACGGCAGGCGCAGTGCCTTCTAGCCTACACCAGAAGGTTCGATTCGTGGTTGACGGGAAAGTGGTAACCGTGCATGGAGAGATGGATTTTGCTACATACCAGAAGAGCGCGATCCCCTATATAGAGCCGGAACGCAAGGAGGAAGCAAGCTACCACTCTCTCGAATTAGTGGCAGTTACGCACGCACCTCCTGGGACTAGGAAGAGAGTTCCTGCACCTTCCCAATACACTCTAGCCCCAGGGAAGATGTTATTGGCATACGGGTTTGTCCCTGGATGCGGGCTAGGGAAGAATGGTCAAGGGATCCGGTCACCATTGCAGTTAGACACGAACGAGCACCGATCAGGCCTAGGATATACTGGTGGATTCAGTAGTAGCTTCATTTCGACAGGCTATCGTGGACGTCGAGGCAGAGGCCAGTATCGAGGCCGTGGAAGCTAAGGAGGCAGAGTTGGCTCGTTCATTGGCTCCGGACCTTGGAAGGGAAGAGCTAGCGTGATCGGCAGTCCACTGGCCCAGTATTTCTCCAAGCGTCCTAAGATGCTGGCAGATGAAACTGTTCAAAATGCAGCTGAGCCTGATCTGTCTAACCCATTTCTAGAAGACATCGTCAACGTCATCATCGAACGGCTTGATGAGGACTCCAGCCAGCCTGTGCATACCATCCCTCATATGCATAACAGGTTATTATGTAGCTCAGACCGTATCGATGACTTCTCCTATGGAATTGAGGAGGAATGTGATGACGATACCAGTGATGTCAGAAGGGATTGGAGCAGATATGATGAACATAAACCCTTAACGACAGAGGAAACCATTACAGTCAGCCTGGGTGATTCTGAGAACTTGAAAGAAGTAAAAATCGGAGGAAGACTGTCTTCGTCAGAAGTGTCTCGGTTTATTGATCTCCTCAGGGAATATCAGGATGTGTTCGCCTGGTCCTATGCAGATATGCCGGGTTTGGACCCAAACATCGTTGAACACTCGCTCCCAACAGATCCGAATGTTCCCTCTAAGAAGCAAAAACTTCGACGCACAAAACCGGAGTTATCCAAAAAGATCGAAGAAGAAGTGATGAAACTGCTTAAGGTGGGATTTATTGAGGTGATCGCTTATCCCGAATGGGTTGCTAATATTGTCCCGGTGATGAAGAAGGACGGAAGAGTCAGAGTCTGCGTAGATTATCGCGACCTGAATAAGGCAAGCCCGAAAGATGACTTTCCTCTCCCACACATCGATGTCTTGGTCGATAGCACCGCCGGTTTTGATATGTTCTCGTTCATGGATGGATTCTCTGGGTACAACCAGATTCTTTTGAAGGAAGAAGACAAGGCTAAGACCTCGTTCATAACGCCATGGGGCACCTTCTGTTATAAAGTTATGCCTTTCGGCTTGAAAAATGCAGGAGCAACCTACCAAAGGGCCATGGTAGCTTTGTTCCATGATATGATGCATAAAGAGATAGAGGTATACGTCGACGATATGATCGCGAAGTCTAAACCCGGATATGATCACATCCAAATACTAAGAAAGCTGTTCGAACGACTTCGGAAATATAGATTGAAGCTAAACCCCGCCAAATGCATATTTGGGGCACGATCAGGAAAGCTTCTTGGGTTCATGGTGAGCAACCGAGGAGTTGAAATAGACCCTTCTAAAGTCAAAGCGATATTAGACCTCGGGGTCCCTACGACAGTTAAGGAAGTGAGGAGTTTGCTGGGGCGGCTGAACTACATCGCCAGGTTTATTTGTCAACTATCTGAAGTTGCAAAACCATTCTTTAAGCTGCTAAAGAAAGGTGCCAAGGTGAAATGGGATTCTGAGTGTCACCAAGCTCTGGAAAAGATCAAAAGTTACCTCGTCTCGCCACCAGTTTTGGTGCCTCCCATGTCAGGTTTTCCGTTAACCCTGTATCTTACTATCCATCAAGAATCCTTAGGGGCTCTGTTGGCCCAAACAAACCCTGAAGATGGCAAGGAACGGGCAATTTATTATCTGAGCAAGAAATTCACTGAATTGGAGATGAATTACCCTACCATCGAGAAGACTTGCGTTGCGTTGGTATGGGTGATACACAGGTTGAGGCAATATACCCTTCATCACCACATACAGCTGGTCACAGAGAACGACCCGATAAAATATCTCCTAGAAAAGCCAGCCTTAATTGGGAAACTGGCTAAATGGCAGGTCCTCCTATCAGAATTCGACGTTAGGAGTTCAACTCAGAAATCTGTTAAGGGACGAGCCATAGCAGATATGTTAGCTGAAAATGCCCAGGGGCTTAGTATCCTAAGTGACGAGAAGTCAGAGGATCACATTTCAAACTTGTCCGAGGATAAATGGACAATGTATTTTGACGGTGCTGTAAACCTCGCAGGGTCTGGAACTGGGGCAATTTTAATATCCCCTGAGGGACAACATTATCCAGTCGCTGCAAAGCTGACATTTCCATGCACCAATAATATTTCTGAGTACGAAGCCTGCATCCTAGGGCTGCAGCTAGCTCTCACCATGAAAGTAAAGAGGCTGCAAGTATATGGGGACTCCATGTTAATCATCCTGCAGACCCAAGGCGAATGGAGAACTAAAGATTCTAAGCTCATCCCTTATCACAGGTTCTTAGAGGAAATGATTGAGGAGTTCGAGGAGATCGATTTTGGATACCTACCGAGAACCCAAAATCATTTTGCGGACGCCTTGGCTACCCTATCGTCCATGCTGCAAGTAACGGAAGGCTTAGACATCGAGCCATTGAGGGTCGACATTATTAAACAACCGGCTTACTGCATGGTGATCGAAGAAGGGTTTGATGGCCAACCCTGGTATCAGGACATTAAAAATTACTTGATGAATGGAGAATATCCTCCAGGGAGCCAAATGGGGGATAGAAAGTACATAGCCAAGATGGCTACGAAGTTCTTTCTTAGTGGTCAGACGCTGTACAAGAAGTCGTTCGATTTGGTTCTATTAAGGTGCGTAGACGCTAAGGAAGCAAACTTACTCATGCAGGAGATTCATGAAGGAGAGTGCGGACCGCACATGAACGGCCATCTCCTCGCCAAGAAGATCATGAGACTCGGTTACTATTGGATGACCATGGAGTCAGATTGCAACCGACACGTGAGATCTTGTCATCAGTGTCAGGTGTATGGGGATAGGATCAACGCTCCCCCAAATGAACTACATCAAATGTCTGAGGCTTGGCCGTTTTCAATGTGGGGAATCGATATGATCGGGCCGATTAACCCCAAAGCTTCAAACGGACACCGTTTTATCTTGGTGGCAATCGATTACTTCACCAAATGGATCGAAGCCAATTCGTATGCGAACGTTACAGCCAAAAACGTCGCAAAGTTCATCAAGCGGGACATCATTGCGAGGTATGGGACGCCCCAAGCCGTTATTACAGACAATGGATCCAACCTGAACAACAAGGTGGTGGATGATCTTTTAGATCGATTCAAGATCAGACACCTTAATTCTTCTCCCTACCGCCCACAAATGAATGGAGCTGTGGAAGCGGCGAATAAGAATATTAAGAAAATCTTGGCTAAGACCGCAGAGAACTTTCGGGATTGGCATGAGAGATTGCCATACGCGTTAATGGCATACCGAACTTCAATTCGGACTTCAACCGGGGCAACGCCTTACTCTTTAGTATATGGCATGGAGGCCGTCCTTCCTGTGGAAGTTGAGATCCCTTCCTTACGAATATTAGCCCAAGCGAAACTTTCAGAGGCCGAATGGATCCGGCAGAGGCATGAGCAATTGAATCTGGTTGATGAGAAACGAGTGAAGGCTATCTGTCATGGACAGGCGTATCAAAAGCGGGTAGCAAAGTCATTTAACCGCAAAGTGAAAATCAGAAACTTTACCGTCGGGGATTTAGTTGTGAAGAAGACGCTCCCTAATGCTCCTCATCCCGGGGGCAAGTTCGCACCAAATTATGAGGGTCCGTATGTAGTACAGAAAGTTCTACCAGGCGGTGCTTTAATTCTCATAAATATGGATGAAGAGGAATTGGCAAGTCCTGTAAATGCAGATGCTGTCAAGAAATATTACCCTTGAATAAGATAAAGATCGGATCAGTCTTCATATCTCATAGGTGTCTGAGCCACATTGAAGGCCACTACATATATTCCATGCATACATGTATACACTTGCATCACTTTCTCTATATTGCAGGTTTAAGAGGAACACCCAGATGGAGAAAACAACCTAAATAACATTATCCAGGCTAGAAGATTACGAAGAAAGGGAGTCTACGAGCTGAGTTACCTGTTAGCATACTCATTTTCCAGCCAAAGGAAATTGTCAGATGGCGTCGTAAAAGGGAGTTTATCCGATGCAACATGATAAGATTATGTCAGCAAAAATTGGCTCTTACATTAAAAGAGAACCTTCATAGCATGAGGGAATGACAGTGATCCGAAACGCCCCTAGTTCGATCTCCAAGGTTAGGAAATGTTGTGAATATTGTAAATAAATAAGACAAATTTTTGTAAATTATTTTTTGCAGAATAGTCGACGAACAAGATCAAATTGTCCAACAAAGGTTGACGGAAAATCAACCCAGTGAAGCTGGTAAAGGGAGACAACCCCAAATGGAAAAATGGTGATCATCTGATGAGATCTGTCCTGATGAAAATGGGGCAAATTGATGGAAAACCTGAATTGAAAAGGAGAGTATATCTTCCTTAACGCATTTGGTTTTAAAGATAACCCTTCTGATTTCCTTCTTGCAGGGACATTCGATCGACGACTATGACAGTTGTCAACATTAAACAAGCCCAAATATTTTAAAATTCACTCGACCCTTTCACCCTTGCATTTTATTGTGCAGGGGCAAAGTCCGAGATAAGCCATTCATTGACGTAAGGAGTCGACTCCCCAATTTACTTGACCTGTCCACATGTCTGGGGTGACACATTCCCAATGTTCGGGTTGAATGAACAAGCCTGGTTATCTAGAAACCACTAGGCGTTCCTTCCAAATCCTCAGGTAAATATATCTTCGCCCTGAACCTTTCATGAGAATGAATTCTGACGATTCTCAGGGTGCTCGAATCTAGAGCGGCATATACATGCACCCTTCATGGTAGGTTAAATTGGGTTTGAGCTTCTGCCGGATTCCTGGTCTCCCCAGATTCCAGAATGGCACCCTTTGAGGTAAATCAAGTCCTTCTTACAGGCAAACCAAGTCCTTCTTACAGGCACAAAGTCCTTCTTACAGGCAAATCAAGTCCTTCTTACAGGCAAACCAAGTCCTTCTTACAGGCAAACCAAGTCCTTCTTACAGGCACAAAGTCCTTCCTACAGGCAAATCAAGTCCATCTTACAGGCAAACCAAGTCCTTCTTATAGGCAACAAAGTCCTTCTTACAGGCAAATCAAGTCCTTCTTATAGGCAAAATAAGTCCTTCTTACAGGCATAAAGTCCTTCTTACAGGCATAAAGTCCTTCTTACAGGTAAATCAAGTCATTCTTACAGGCAAACCAAGTTCTTCTTACAGGCATAAAGTCTTGCTTACAGGCATTAAGTCCTTTTTATAGGCACGAAGTCCTTTTTACAGGCATCAAGTCCTTTCTACAGGCACAAAGTCCTTTTTACAGGCATCAAGTCCTTTCTACAGGCACCAAGTCCTTTTTACAGGAACCAAAGTCCTTTTTACAGGCACCAAGTCCTTTCTACAGGCACAAAGTCTTTCTTACAGGCAGTTTCATGGGATGACATACCATACGGGTCAAATCTCAATGAAATTTAATTAGTAGAATCCTTTTATTATGAATCTACCATGGTACGACCCACCATACGGGTCAAATGGTACGACCCACCATACTGGTCAAATTTTAATTCAATTTCTAAATCAGTGGAATCCTTTTATTAGGAATCTACCATGTCACGACCCACCATACGAGTCAAAATTTAATAAGTAGAATCCTTTCATTAGGAATCTACCATGGGTTGACTTACCACACAGGTCAAATTTCAATCAAATTGTAATCAGTAGAATCCTTTCATTAGGAATCTACCATGGGGTGACCTACCATACGGGTTAAAATTTATTCAGTAGAATCCTTTCATTAGGAATCTATCATGGGTTGACCTACCATACGGGTTCAAATTCAACCACCCTAAGGTTTTCTTATAACGAATCCTTATGTTCTCATTTCATTTTCAGTGGAACATTCATGTCACGACTCTTTTTATTTCATTGTGTTGAGTCGATTAGGATTCATGTGTCATCTCGTCTTTGAAATGAACCTCTGTCGAGCTTCCTTTCAAAGAGGGGCAGCTGTTGACACCTGATTTTTAATCATCTTTTCTCTTTTAAAAATTTTCAGTATTTTTCGGCATTTTTATTTTTTGAAAAATCCATAAAAATTCATAAAATTGAAAAATTAACTTCGGGGACCTTGGCCAAGCCTAGAGAACTAATTTTGACCAAAAAATGATTTTTCATATTTTCAGTATTTTTTAGTATTTTTATTTTCGAAAATTCATGAAAAATAAAGAAAAATTGAGAAAATTGCAAAATCAACTTTGGAAGCCTTAGCCAAGCCTAAGCAACCATTTTTGAACAAAAAATAAATTTTCATATTATAAATATTTAATTTAATTTTTTTTAATAAAAAAAATACAAAAATACTTGAAAATTTTGGAAAAATAACATTTGAGGCAAAAAAAATACACAAAGATAGTTAATATTTTAAATCTATTTTCATATTGGCCTCCGTAAATTCAGAAAAATCCAATTCGAGTCACGTGTTCCTTCACGAGTATAATCTCGAATCGGGCCTAAAAAAATTTAAATTTTCAAATATTTTAAATTTTCATCTTAGCTCAATTATACCAAGAATGACTCAATTTTGCAAAAGGGCTTTAATTAAATTCTGCATTATTTTCAGCGGCAAGAAATGAGCTTAAATTTGACATGTGGTAAATTTTGGTGTGCCAAAAATTGTGAAGAGATTTGGACTTAAAGAAATATATTTTTTCATGGACTAAATTGCAAATACTTAAAATCTCAAGGACTAAGATGCAAATACCTAACACTTGAGGGATTATTTTGTAAATAACAAAAAGAAGAGTTGGTAGAGAAATTAGAATAGAGAAGGGAAGATGGAGAAGAGGAGATGGAGAAGGGAAGATAGAGAAGAGGAGATAGAGAAGGGAAGTTGAAGAAGAGGAGATGGAGAAGAGAAGATGAAGAAAATAAGATAAGAGTAGAGAAGGGAAGATGAGATGAAGAAGAGTTAGTGGAAAATTTAGAATGGAAGATGGATGAGTAGATTATAAAAGGAGGAAGAAGTGAGCTTGGGAGGGGAATTTTTTTGAGAGAGAAAATCTTGGATGCTTGAGAGAATTTTGAGAGATTGAAAGAAATTAGAGAGAAAGAAAAAAAATAAAAAAAGAGAGAGAATCCTTTTTTCCAAAAGAGAGCCTTGAAGATGGTGAAAGTTTAAATCTAGGTGTTACCATCAACAATTCCTCTACCGATCAACGCGAGTCACAAGTTCATCTCCATCGTTCGAGCCGCAATCTTGATCTATAAGGTGACACGAGATTCGAATTCGGCAATCAAATCTGTTAAATCAGGTAACGATCCTAACTATTAAAATCTTCGAGAATTTTCTTGCCCAAATAAATTGATTTAAATTTCGATTATATCATGTCATACTCATATGTTTCCATATCTACATGTCGCATTCATACTATAAATTCTTGCAATTTAATTCTTGCACCATAAATCCCAAAGGGAAGAGCCAAGCCAATGCTTAGCCTCCCATTGGAGGTTTTTACTTACAGTAGTTAAATATCTGCAACTTAAATACATGTACCTTAAATCCCAAAGGGAAGACCCAAGCCAATGCTTAGCCTCCCATTGGAGGTTTTTACTTACAGTAGTTAAATACCTGCAACTTAAATACCTGTACCTTAAATCCCAAAGGGAAGAGCCAAGCCAATGCTTAGCCTCCCATTGGAGGTTTTTACTTACAGTAGTTAAATACCTGCAACTTAAATACCTGTACCTTAAATCCCAAAGGGAAGAGCCAAGCCAATGCTTAGCCTCCCATTGGAGGTTTTTACTTACAGTAGTTAAATACCTGCAACTTAAATACATGTACCTTAAATCCCAAAGGGAAGAGCCAAGCCAATGCTTAGCCTCCCATTGGAGGTTTTTTCTTACAATAGTTTAAATACCTGCAGCTTAAATACATGTACCTTAAATCCCAAAGGGAAGAGCCAAGCCAATGCTAGGCCTCCCATTGGAGGTGTTTATTCACTGTCATGTACTTCTTATAATTTAATTTTTGAATCATCAGACCCAAAAGATGAGTAGGTCGTAATACTGCACAGAAGTCGTTAACACACTCCCTCTTTCGGCTTCAGGGAATCTTTAACACTTAAAAAATATAACAAATAAAAATATATACCATCCATGCATCCTATTTAAAAAGTGAAAACACAAAAGAGAATACCCTACTAGAGACTTAGGAATAAACCAAGCCTGAGTTACCGAATTAGGATATCCATGAAATTAAGGTACCGAAAGGGCATTAGTTTTAATTAACTTGTGTAACCAAGTCCCCGAGCTCATAATCTCTGGTTCGCAGGAATAAATTAGTTCTCCCGCTAATTTATTTAGGTTCCTAATCAACCTACCAAGAATGATTAGTGGCGACTCCAAATTTCAAAATCATTTAAAATAAAAATCCAAAGTCACGATTCGGTAGGGCTTGGGAGGGTCCGCGTTAGGTTAGTCAAATCTAATTAACCTAATAATCCGTTAACCCTTTAAAATAAATTTTTTAGAGGGTCGCGACACCCTTCTAATTCACCATCTTCCATTCTAATCTTTCCATCTCCCATTCTAATTCTTCATCTTCCTTTCTAATTCTACCATCTTCCATTCTCCATCTTTCCTTCTAATTTCTCCATCTTCCCTTCTATATCTCTCCTTCTCCATCTTCCTTTCTAATTTCTCCATCTTCCCTTCTATATCTCCCCTTCTCCATCTTCCTTTCTAATTTCTCCACTATCCCTAAAATTTTATGTATTTGCAATTCAGCCCCTGAAGTTTTATGTATTTGCAATTCAGTCCCTGAAGTTTTATGTATTTGCAATTCAATCCCTGTGGAAAAATTTCTTTTAAGTTTAAAACTTCATAAGCCTTTCGGCACACCTCCCTCACGCTCAATCCAATCGTTTGTCAATTTAAGCTCAAATCCTCCGTCATTAGCCATAATAAAATGCATGACCGACAAAAAATTAAATATGCAATGAATGAAAAAAATTAATTTTTGGTGAGAACAAATTCTCATTTTTTTATGTACTTAAGTGAATGAATTTTAAAAAGTCAAAATTTAGGTGTCAACACCAATCTACGAACGACATGTGGCAGTTATGACACGTAACTCAAGCCAGCTCATTGCTGATGTGGCACTCACCATATCAGCCACCAGACAGAATCCTAAAGAAGCCCTAACTCTATCAGCAGAGATCAACATGGGACCCTCTAGGATCCTAATAAGATTCTGATTAGAGTTGATTGAAGCCCAATTCTAATTGGACTCCTCTTGCTATCACTATATAAAGGGGGTCAAGCCCCCCAGGTAAGCCTAAGCTCACACATATACACATTGTGTCTTTACTGCTTCTCAGAGTTCTACATTTTGTTAGCCATCTCTGACTTAAGCATCGGAGCGTTCCCCCGCCGGAACCCCACCCGGTGATCACTCCGTGTTCTCTTTTGCAAGCCTAATTTCTGGTGTGGTTCCCGATCCAGTTTTTAGCTGCAATAGATTGGCGCCATCCGTGGGACCACTACAGGGAACATGGCCAATCATACCTCTTCAAACTCTTCACAAAGTCATTCTGAGAACCATCGTACGCGAACTAGTAGCTCTCGTCGACATGGTCATTCTCATGACCAACGCTCGCCCCCTTTGCGCCGTCGTCGCACTAGTTCTTCTAAAGATAATTACATCAATGTAACATCTGCTACTCCCGAATCAGAAAATAGACCTCGGAGAAACCATACTCCAACGTCTACTCTGAAAAACGATGACTTTCGCCATCGCCTCAACCGTCAGCTATTCAAAACACCACACGATGACCTTACCAAGGAAATCCATGAACTGAAGGATGTTGTAAACACTCTTCAGCGAAAGCTTGACATGGCAGTGGCTCCACAGTCCACTCAACATTCTCACCTTGACCCCAGCGACCTTCGTCTTCGTCTCACCTCCAGATCGAGTTACGGCCGCAAGTATAAATCAACGGCCGATCCAACTTATGATCCCAGAGAAAAAAAACGGAGATCACATGACCAGGAGTGGATCATGCTATTGATGAGAGCCATCGGTCGAAGATTGTCACACCCCAAATCACAATAATAGGAGATTGTGACACGGCCGTCCCTTTCTCAAAAGGACGCAGCCTCAACTTAATCAGAATCCAACCTGATAACAAACATGTATATCCATACATACGACTTCAACAAGTTCCTTAGTTACAAACATGAGAACTTGCTACTAAACCATAAATAGATATATACACATATCCTTCCAAATGGTAGAAACATCTAATATCCACTTAAAAGGGCTCACCAAATACAAAAGGAACAACTCACAACTTATAATAAAAGCTTCCAAAAAAAAATATCCTCCACTAACGATCGCTCACGTTTTACGGGCGACTCACTGTATCTGAAAAACAAAAAGATGAAAGGAATGAGCTAACACGGCTCAGTGAGTAATACATTTCTTCTAAGCGGATCGAATAATCACTATGCACATTTAAAACACAAAACAAATACCAATGGTTTAATCCATTAGTTAATCTCAGCAAAACACATGTCAATGACTAATCACGTACTCAAGGCTCTAACTGTAGTCATGCATAACGCTCGTGATAAAAGACGACCAAGATTCCCCCTTGGTAAGGTCTCCACCTACAATGCTGGTGGCTTGGCCCACAAGGATATCCTAAATAGTATGCGCATACCCACAAACCCATCAGTTGGGTTCACAGTTATCTTGAGCAGCACAAAATCACAACAACTCAAAAATCAATAGCAGAAATCTGTCATAAATTATTTCAGCCAAAATGAACATCACCGTCAACTCAAAATCAATAGCACAAAGTATTCATAAAACCATCTTGAATAAACAAAATAGCAGTAAATGTTCGATCCTGTTTTATGCAACAAAAATGCTCTAAACACCGTTTTTTCTTTCCTTTCAAAGAACAAAATCACATTAGTGTCGCGACTCTCTAAAAAAATTTTAAATTTTAAAAGGGGTTAACGGATTATTAGGTTAATTAGATTTGACTAACCTAACGCGGACCCTCCCAAGCCCTACCGAATCGCAACTTTGGTTTTTGTTTAAATGATTTTAAAATTTGGAGTCGCCACTAATCGTTCTTGGTAGGTCGATTAGAAACCTAAATAAATTAGCGGGAGAACTAATTTATTCCTGCGAACCAGAGATTAGGAGCTCGGGGACTTGGTTACACTAGTTAATTAAAACTAATGCCCTTTCGGTACCTTAATTTCATGAATATCCTAATTCGGCAACTCAGACTTGATTTATTCCTAAGGCTCTAGTAGGGTATTCTCTTTTGTGTTTTCACTTTTTAAATAGGATGCATGGATGGTATATATTTTTATTTGTTATATTTTTTTAAGTGTTAAAGATTCCATGAAGCCGAAAGAGGGAGTGTGTTAACGACTTCTGTGCAGTATTACGACCTACTTATCTTTTGGGTCTGATGATTCAAAAATTAAATTATAGGAAGTACATGACAGTGAATAAACACCTCCAATGGGAGGCCTAGCATTGGCTTGGCTCTTCCCTTTGGGATTTAAGGTAAAGGTATTTAAGTTGCAAGTATTTAAACTACTGTAAGTAAAAACCTCCAATGGGAGGCTAAGCATTGGCTTGGCTCTTCCCTTTGGGATTTAAGGTATAGGTATTTAAGTTGCAGGTACTTAACTACTGTAAGTAAAAACCTCCAATGGGAGGCTAAGCATTGGCTTGGCTCTTCCCTTTGGGATTTAAGGTACAGGTATTTAAGTTGCAGGTATTTAACTACTGTAAGTAAAAACCTCCAATGGGAGGCTAAGCATTGGCTTGGCTCTTCCCTTTGGGATTTATGATGTAGGTATTTAAATTGTGGATGGACTTTGTCCTCTCCATTCTGGGGTATGAATTCTTTAAAATAAAATACAACGAATTGATTCAACAATTTGAAATTTGTGCGCGCTTGAGGACTCCTCCAAGCCGATTTTGTGCTTCCATAGGGTTGACCATTGATATAAAGCTGCGGCTTCCTGACATAAAATAGAGTGAAATGTCAGTATACAAAATATGTGCTAATCTGCACCTAAAACCAGAAGAGTGGAAAGAGTACTTATCTCCCATTTTTTTGGGAGGGATTTCTATAATTGATTTTCGCTCTCTACGTTCCCAATATAGAGAGTTTCTTTTGAATTAAGAGGGACTTTTAGTCACAGATCAGTTGAGAAATCGGTGGACAGCTTAGGAGATTGTCTGGGCCGATTTTTGCATCTCTACGAGATTTTTGCTGTTGACGTAGAGATATCCTTCTCCTGACATAAAATATGAAAAAAAAAGAGGAGATGGAGAAAGTGTATACAATTTGTGATAATTTGCAAGTAAAACCATAAACAAATGAATAAATAAAAACACTTAGCTCGAATTTGCTTGCTCGTTGACGAGGAAGAACTCTTGATTTATATTGATCGATGAAGGAATTTGTGATGATAACCCCTAGCTTTAAACTCCCATCATCTTTAAAATTCTCTCTCTTTTGGTATTTTCTTTCTCTCAAATTTTTCTTCAATCTCCCAAAACTCTCTCAAACATCCAAAATTTTCTCTCAAAAAAAAAATCCCCCTCTCAAGCTCACTTCTTCCTCCTTTTATAATCTACTCATCTATCTCCCATTCTAATTTTTCCACTAACTCTATCTCCCATTCTAATTTCTCCACTAACTCTTCTTCATTTTCATCTTCCATTCTCCATCTCTATCTCACATTCTAATCTCTCCATTAACTCTTCTTCATCTTCATCTTCCCTTCTCCATATTTATCTCCCATTCTAATTTTTCCACTAACTCTTCTTCATCTCCATCTTCCCTTCTCTATTCTTATCTTCCATTCTAATTTCTCCACTAACTCTTCTTCATCTCCATCTTCCCTTCTCTATTCTTATCTTATTTTCTCCATCCATCATTCTCCAACTTCTCTTCTTCATCTCCTCTTCTCCATCTTCCCTTCTCTATTCTAATTTATCCACTAACTCTTCTTTTTGTTATTTGTAAAATAATCATTCAAGAGTTAGGTATTTGCACTCTAGTCCTTGAATTTTAAGTATTTACAATTCAATCCATGAAAAAATATATTTCTTTAAGTCCAAATCTCCTCACAATTTTTGACACACCAAAATTTACCACATGTCAAATTTAAGCTCATTTCTTGTCGCTGAAAATAATGCAGAATTTAATTAAAGCCCTTTTGCAAAATTGAGTCATTCTGGGTATAATTGAGCCAAGATGAAAATTTAAAATATTAGAAGACAATGTCACAACTCATAAAAAGTGAAAATTAAAAATAAGTTGGCTCAAATTAAATTTTTTTAGGCCCGATTCGAGATTATACTCGTGAAGGAACACGTGACTCGAATTGGATTTTTTTGAATTTGCGATGGCCAATATGAAAATAGATTTAAAATAAAAATATTAACTATCTTTGTGTATTTTTTTGGCCTCAAATGTTAATTTTCCAAAATTTTCAAGTATTTTTGTATTATTTTAAAAAAAAATTAAATATATATAATATGAAAATTTATTTTTTGTTCAAAAATGGTTGCCTAGGCTTGGCCAAGGCTTCCAAAGTTGATTTTTCAATTTTATGAATTTTTATGAATTTTCTATTAATTTTCGAAAATAAATAAATAAATAATACTGAAAAATACGAAAAATATGGAAAATCATTTTTTGATCAAAATTGGTTCTTTAGGCTTAGCCAAGATCCCCAAAGTTGATTTTTCAATTTTATGAGTTTTTATAAAAAAAAAATTTATTAATTTTAAAACAGAAAGGATGATTAAAAATCAGGTGTCAACAATTAGAAAACTCATATTATACCTTCTTAGAAAAACATGAGTTTATACAAGTCAAAGAAGAAATAGTATCACTCACCAGATAACGGCAAAATAAAATACAACTGTTACTCGAGCCGACACATCCAATTTCCTATTCAAAAGTACGGAAAATTGATCAAAAACCAATAATATGACACTCTAATGGATGACTCAACTAATTTACACCTATTTAACGACAGAACGACAACTACGTATCAACGGAAGCTTGTCTATAGCAAATTTCCTTTTCTGTCCACAGTGGACAGCTCGCGCGGCAGAACGGATAAAGGCATAACTCACCCCACCGAACTCCATTTTCAAGCCGTCTTATAGTCCAAACGAAGCTTATTCGATGGACAACTCGCGCGGCAGAACGGATAAAGGCATAACTCACCCCACCGAACTCCGTTTTCACATCGTCTTATAGTCCAAACGAAGCTTATTCGATGTACTATAAAAGTCATAACATGATCAACCTCAAATAACGATTGAAAAATGAAGATATCAGCTCTTGAAGTATGCTGTTCGCGCGTGTATAGTAGCAACCAGAACAGCTCGCACTTCAAAACTAAAAATATCATAACTCACTCCACCGAACTCCGTTTCAAGCCATCTTATACTCCAAACGAAGCTTATTCAACATACTATAAAAGTCTTGACTTGGTCAACTTCAAATAACGAATGAAAAATAAAGATATTGGCTCTTGAAGCATGCTGTTCGTGCTCGTACTGTAGGAAACAGAACAGCTTGCGCTTCATGACTAAAAAGGCCATAACTCATTCCACCGATCTCCGTTTCAAGCCATCTTATACTCCAAACGAAGCTTATTCAACATACTACAAAAGTCTTAATATGGTCAACTTCAATTAATGAACGAAAGATGAAGATATTGGCTCTTGAAGCATGCTGTTCGTGCTCGTACTGTAGGAAACAGAACAGCTTGCGCTTCATGACTAAAAAGGCCATAACTCATTACACCGATCTCCGTTTCAAGCCATCTTATACTCCAAACGAAGCTTATTCAACGTACTACAAAAATCTTAACATGGTCAACTTCAAATAACGAACGAAAAATGAAAATATTGGCTCTTGAAGCATGTTGTTCGCGTTGGTACTGTAGCAACCAGAATTGAAAATCTTGTTTCGGGCAAACTAGAGCGCCAAATTAAGATCCGTCAAATCCCATAGCTTCACAATGTCCTAAATTTTCATCTCCATGTAACAACACAGCTTAAAAACACCTCAAATGAACTCAGCAACTTGAACTCGATCTAGGTTCGAAACTAACCCCTAACTCCTAAAATTACTTTAATATGAGGAACGAGGGGTGCAAGAACTTACTGAACATTGTTAAACGGCGTCGAAATCGTTTGGCGAGACACGTAACTTGAACCCTTCTTTCTCTTTCCTCCCTCTTCTCTCTTCCTCTTCTCTTTTCTTTCTTTCTTCTTCATGTATGTCTTAGCGAAGAAGAAGAAGAAGAAGAATGGAAAGTTACCCCTTTTTTTATTTTGTTAACTTTTCAACTCTTCATTTTATTTTATTTTTTTCACCACCATTGACTAGTCAAAAATTTTGGCCTATAAAAAAAAATGAGCATTACAAAGATAGTACCAACTCCTCTCCCAAAAACGTCGCAAGAGCTGAAACCCCTCGAAGATCCGTCCACAGAAAAAGGACGCCTGAGTCTCGTTCCCAAGAACGAGATTCCTGGAAGGTGGTACCAAGATCCCCAGAACGATCTCTCCCAAGGGACGAATCTGGATATCCTTTATCCGAAGCGATTGAGAAAGTTTAGTTACCTCCAAACTTTCGAATGCCTCAGTGTGACCATTACGACGGGACTGGAGATCCAGGAGAACATGTGTATCAATTTGAAACCAACATGTTACTCCTCCAAGTTTCAGATGCCGTCATGTGTAGAGCTTTTCCCACTACTCTCAGAAAAGCTACGCATGCATGGTTCAAGTCTCTTCAACCAAGATCCATCCACTCTTTCAGCCAATTATCGGATCTCTTCCAAAAACACTTTGTGAGTAGTCGCTCCTGAAGGAAGAACTCGGCGAGTTTACTGAACATTGTGCAAGAGAAAAATGAGTCTTTGGCAGGCTTCGTTGGACGGTTCAACGCAGCAACACTCGAGATCGATAATCTAGATGAATCTGTAAAGTATACCGCCTTCCTCCGCGGTCTCCGTCCGACATCTAAGTTTGCTTTCTCTGTAAACAAGAGCCCTCCAGGTAATATGAAAAACCCTTCTCGAGAAGGCAAATAAATATATTCAAGCGGAAGAATACTTGGAGACTCACAGAGGGCGACGTGGAGAAGAGAAGGACGACAAGAAGAAAAGATCCCGAGAGATAACTCCTCAGGGGGGAAAAAGATCTAAGCGTGATGAACGACGTCCACGAAACTAGTTTGCTTCAGAAAACTGGACGCCCCTCAATTCCAAACCATCACAGATCCTCCATGAGATCAAAGACAACCAATCTCTCCAGTGGCCGGACAAGATGAGATCCCGACCGAATAAAAGAAACAAGGATCTATGGTGTCACTTTCACAAAGATCATGGCCACACAACCGATAATTGCGGGGCACTGAAAGCAGCAATTGAAGCTCTTATCAAGCGTGGCCAATTGAAAAAGTTCATAGCTCCAAGAGAAGGTCGACAGCAAACACCACCGGTAGAGGAAAACAGAGCAGATCGAGAAGAGAATGCGGGTATAATCAATACTATATCTGGGGGTTTAGCCGCAGGAGGCTCATCGGGACAAGCTCGGAAAGCATACGCCAGAGAAGTGTGCATAACAAGTCAGCCCCCAAATAAGAAGCAGAAGTCAATACCCGCACCGGTGATAACCTTCTCCGATGAAGATTTAAAGGAGGTAATGTAATATGTGGTCCAACTCAAGTAGGCCCAAAATTTTTTTTATTTCCTCTTGGCCCAAGCCCAGCTTCAATCCTTCTCATTGAGATGAAGAAGTGAAGAATAGAAGAAGAAGAAGGAGAGTCGGCCGAGAGGGAGAAAGAAAGAAAGAGAGAGAGAGAGAGAAAGAGAGAAGAAGAAGAGAAAAGCTCGGCGCCTTCGCAATCCAAACATCGCAACAAGCCAAATTCACGTTATTTTACTACGCTCGGTAAGAACCGAAGCTCTAATTTGTTTAAATTAGAGAAATTTTTGGATTTAGGGCAAATTTCGGATTTTGATGAATTCTGAATTTCTGCGTCCGATTTCTCCATCGTTTGGCTACATCTTTGCTTGAGAATGAAACTTTAGGGTGTTGAGGAACCATGGAACTTTACAGAACGTAATTTGGACTTACGGTTTGCCCGAAACACGATTTTGAATTCGGGTGCTACAGTACACCCGCGCGAACAGTGTATTTCGAGGCCTGATATCTCCATTTTTTTTCGTTATTTGAGGTCGACCATAATAGGACTTTTGTAGTACGTCGAATAAGCTTCGCTTGGACTATAAGACGGCTTGAAACGGAGGTCGGTGGAGTGAGTTATGGTCGTTTTAATTCTGAAGCGCGAGTTGTTCTGGTTGCTACAGTACCCGAGCGACCAGCAACCTTCAAGAGCTGATATCTTCATTTTTCGGTCATTGTTTGATGTTGATCATGTTAGGACTTTTGTAGTACATTGAATAATCTTCGTTTGGACTATAAGATTGTGTTAATCGGAGTTCGTTTGGATAAAACGAAAATGGTTTTTCCGCAAATGGTGCTGGAAAATTCAGGTTTTTGGGGTTGCGATGTCTTAAGGCCTGATTTTGGTGTCGCCTAGCTGCGAATATTGTACGAAATGAACTTAAGGATGTTGCGGAGCTAATGCCTTTGACAATTCGTGAATCGGAGTTACGGTTTGTCCGAACGAAATTTTTGAAATTTGGCGCGCAGGTTGTCCAACGCGCGATTAGTGGGTTTTTTTAGCCGTAGACGGCAAGTTATAGACGTTTATGTGTCGTTTAGTCAAGTTTTCTGCTAGCAGAGTATTTTTACAGTTTTTAATGTCGTTTCCTATTAATTTATTAGGATTTCAGGCTTTGCAGTTCGAGTTATATATTGGACTTCGGCGTTTTAAGGTGAGTTGTACTTTTTCTTCTAAGGATTTTATAAAAGTTCATGCTTCAAAGATGGGTATGAGTGTTATGATTTCATTTTCTTGAAAAGGTAAAGAAAAGTGATGTTTCAAAGCATTATTCTTGCATAAAACAGGATCGAGCTATTACTACTCCTTGATGTTTGACAATGGTTTATGTTGAGACTGAAATGCTGTTTTGGAAAATTATGTTTTGAGGAAAACTATGAATTTGGTTTGTGAAACTGAACTATTGTGATTTTATGGATTTGGTTTCTGGAACTGAATTGTTGTGATTTTGTGCTGCTCAAGATAACTGTGAACCCGACTGAGGGGTTTGTGGGTATGCGCATACTGTTTAGGATATCCTTGTGGGCCGAGCCACCGGCATTGTAGGTGGAGACCTTGCCAAGGGGGGGATCTTAGTCGTCTTTTGTCACGGGCGTTATTCGTGACCACGGTTGGAGTCTTGAGCAGTCATTAGTCAATGGATAGACCATTGACATGTGTTTTTGCTGAGATTAACCAATGGTTTAAACCATTGGTATTTGTTTTGTATTTTAAATGTGCATAGTGATTGTTCGATCCGCTTAGAAGAAATGTATTACTCACTGAGCCGTGTTAGCTCATTCCTTTCATCTTTTTGCTTTTCAGGTTCAGCAAGTCGCGAGTAGGACTGAGCGTATCGTTAGCAGAAGGATTTTTGGGTAGGAGGATTTTTGTTATGAAGTATAACCAGTTGTGTTGGGCTTCTGAGATAGCTTTTTTTTTGTTGAATTCTGGTTAAGTTGAGGCTGCGTCCTTTTGAGAAAGGGACGGCCGTGTCACAGCCCTACTATCGTGGTTTGGGGGTGTGACATTTATTGGTATCAGAGCTTAGGTTATGATTTTTATGGGTATAGATATGGGACGTTGTGAGATTGTGTGATAGATTCTGTCGCATTATCTTTTTAAATACTAAGGTTATGATCTACTTATGACTTCAGGTAGTTAGGAGTTCTGACTCAGAATCACCTGTCTCGCCTCGTAGAGATTTCAGAGATGTGCCTCGAGGTATTAGAGGCCGGCCTGCGATAAGCAGGCAAGAGAATTTAAGAGTTGACTCACGGGACACAAGAGGAGAAAATGGAGGCATGGCCCATAAGCATTCCTCTCAACGCTACAGGCAACCGACACCAATAAGTGGACGCCGAAAGAGACGAACATGAGTGAAGTGGGGCACGTAGCAAGTGGCCTGGTTTGTTTGTTGGCGTACTGATCGAGTAAGTCACAGCTGTATTAATTTACATGACTGATCGCGACTCTCAATGTGGCTGGTGAGGGCCGCCACAGAATCTTTTTCCCGTGTCCTCGGTATCATCATCATCAAAGGGAGTGATAGGGTTTTGCCTCTGTTTGCTAAGACTGTAGGCCATCATCTTACGGCCACCATCCGTCAAGATAAGATAAAATGGAGGCAGTCCTACCATTTGAGGTAGAAATACGTTCCCTATGTATTCCTTCAGAAGAACAATTGATAGTAGCAGATTAAACTTAGCAGAGGTGGATGACCTCGTCCTGCGAAGGTTGTTGCCGATAGGGAAGTTTACTCTGGACTATGGTGACCTATATGTCGTGAAGAAGGTGCTCCTAGGGGATGCCCTGACCCTAACTGAGATGGTTGTGAGAAATACCTTAAATCATTTATGCTATGCGGAAGAAGAGATGGCAGGAAGATAAAAGCACAAGCATGTGAAGCTTTTTATTAATTTAATTTCACTCATCAAGGAGTATTACAACAACTCACTGGGGAGGAAAAGTAAAACCAAACTGAGCCCTAATGAGCATCACAAAAGAGTTCAACTGACTCTCCATGCAGTTGATGCTCTGCCTACGCCGAGAGGTTTGGGATTCAAGATCCGCAAGCTTGAAGAACAGGAGTTCACATTTCTCCTTATGCCTGGCTGCGTTGGCCTCATGATGATCAACGACGTGTTTTAGATTCTCGATCAAGTCTCTCTCGAGAGCTATATTCACCGTTAAGTCTTCGAGCCTCTCTTCCAGCCATTTACACCTGTACCTCATCACAATGTCACTCGGGTCATATTCGAAATAAGTTTGCAGCAAGGCTAGGCGCTCCACCAACTTCTCCCTCTCATGAACCAACAACGAGGCCCGTCCATCAGCAGATTTGACGGCCTTTTTGTAGCGAGCAACCGCAAATTCTGCAGATTCCAAGCATTCAGACCGATCTTGGAGGCGAGCTTCTACGATGCGAGTCATGGTGACCGCTTCGTAGGTGTCTTGGCAAGCCTCTAGAAAGTTGATGAAGAGGGTTGGAAACGTTCGGTATTCCCTCTCTAAATTCATACCTTCGATCGAAGAGGTATTTATCGCCCTAAACAGACCAAAGATCTCAGCTTCAGCACCCGAATGACTGGCTATGTAAACATAGCCTCGGCCAAGGAGGTGATAAAGCCTCTCCCATTTGGACATAACTTCAACTGGAAAGACCTGTGTGGGAAGACTGGCCATTATCAAGATAGAGGAAAGAATCAAGGCCAGCGAGCAGAATACGAAAGATAAGAGGAGAGAAGTGAAGCAGACGATTAGAATGCGAAGATGGTAATCTGCCTCGAGTTAAATATTGACTTCACAGTAACAATATCTGTCGGTCCGATTTTCCTACCGGCTATTCCTTTCCGGTGTCGTTTTTGTCGGTTCGAATCCCCTGTCGGTTTGTTATCTCGAGCCGAGCAAATCCGACATCTTTGCAAAAAGGTTTGAGGTGATACCATCGTTTCGGAAAAAAGAAGAAGAAAAGACGAGCCAAGTGGGGGACAAAATAAACTTTAGCAGAAAAGAAGCGAGGACTTGTCTTCATTCGTAGACAGGGTGAAAGCTCGCCTGCGAAACCGATACTCAAGACAGGCGAAAGAAATAGTGATAGAGGTCCTACCATTATGAAAAAAAAAATGAATGAAAGAAGACAAGCCGAATGAGGAGGAAATATAGTGAAAAGTTGAGAAAGACAGGAATATTGGGGGAAGTATTGGAAATTCTGAACCCCTCGATTTTAAAAGAGGCATCCAGCTGGTAGTCTTCATCCGAACTCAAAAAAAAAATTTGCAATATAAAAGAAGATATGATTCGTCTTTATAGGGGAACACGCCAGCAAAATTGACGGTGGAGATAAACGGAAGAGATAATGATGAGAACTTCTATCGTGAAAAGATGAAAGAAGACAAGCTGAGCGAGAGATACGATAAAGTGGAGAAAGACAGGGCTCTCGGGAGAAGCAATATGTTTTTTAAACCCATGCCTTGATTTTAAAAAGATACATCCTCCTGAAAACCTTCATCCATGCTCAGAAGAAAGTAGTAAACCTTGAGAGATCAGTAACCAGTCGATGTCTCAACCCAACACACTCGAGAACTATCGTTACTTGCTGAGCATGGGAGATGCAGAATTCGATGCCATGTTTGGAATTCATACCATGGAGTCTGGCCCTTCCGCGTATGACGTCCAAGATCTTGATAAAGATAGAGACGACAACAACCAGGGTCAAAGGAAGCGTCGTCGGCGTCACACCGAGTGTCAGATTCAAAAGCTTGAAGAGTTCTTCAGAAGTTATCCTATGCCGGGTGACGAACAAAGAATGAAACTAAGCCAGGAGACAGGGCTGAGCCCTTTGCAAATCCAGGTTTGGTTTCAAAATAAGCGAACCCGAGTAAAGGCTCAACATGAGCACAATGAGGTTGAATTTTTGAAAGCTGAAAATGAAAAACTCCGAGCAGAGAATAAGAGGTATAAGGAAGTTTTCGACTCCACCACTTGCCCCAACTGCCATAGCCTCCTCTCATTCGATGAAAGACAGTACCTAAAGATCGAGAACGCTCATTTAAGAGGTGAGTTAGATCAGTTCACAACAGGATCGAGTTCGGTTGGAAGTGGGTACAAAAAGACCAATCCTACTGGATCAGAATTGATACCTCCCGAGAAAGAGGGGATAGATCACCACCGAACGGACATTGGTGATGATCTTTTTGCCATGATCAACCAGTTCAACGTCGGTAGAGCATCGGACTGTGATGCGCATGCTCAGCCAATGATCACTAGACCTTCAACATGGCCAATGCGTACCTGATCCAGAACGAAGCTAGCTGATCACTGGAGAGCCTACAAAGGGAGCAGAGCTAATCATGAATGAATTCATATGCTTTATTTCCTTGCAGGGGATGTTTTCTACTTTATCGATGTCCGAAATTAATGCCTAAGCAAGAAGTAGTAATTCCCTTTCCTCCTATTAAATGCTCAGACCGGCGAGTAAAAATCTGCGTAAACTCAAAGGGTAGTTCCGTATCGTTCTAATTTACCCTCAATCGCTCCATATGTTGAGAGCATGTGCCATGAACTTTGGTGGCTCTTGAATGAGCATTTGCATTTGGCAGAATTTTCATATAATAACGGCTATTACTCCAGCATCAAAATGGCTCCTTTTGAAGCGTTATATGGTCAAAAGTGCAGAACACCAATTTGTTGGAATGATGTAGGTGAGAAAAAGGCTAACTGGTCCTGAAATTATACGGGCGATCATGTATTTCTGAAGGTTTCTCCTATGAGAAGCGTTATGAGATTTGGCACGCGTGGCAAGTTGAGTCCAAGATACGTGGGACCATTTTTTATATTGGAGAGGATTGGCGAGGTTGCTTACGGATTGGCATCGCCACCGGCGTTATCTGGAGTGCATGACATGTTTGATGTATCTTTATTACGAAAATATGTGCCAAGTCCTGATCACATATTAGATTATACTCCTTTGAGGTTAAGGAAAGACCTAACATATGAAGAACAGCCTCTGCATATCGTGGACAAAAAGGATCAAGTATTACGGCGTCGTACGATCCCTTATGTGAAGATTCAATGGTAAAATCACACAGAAAGGGAGGCTACTTGGGAACTTGAGGAGGAAGCGAAACGCAAATATCCTTACTTATTCGAAAGTTGATGTAAGTCCAGTTACCCGAATTTCGAGGACGAAATTTTTGTAAGGAGGGTAGATTGTAATATGTGGTCCAACTCAAGTAAGCCCAAAATTTTTTTTATTTCCTCTTGGCCCAAGCCCAGCTTCAATCCTTCTCATTGAGATGAAGAAGTGAAGAATAGAAGAAGAAGAAGGAGAGGGAGAAAGAAAGAGAGAGAGAGAGAAAGAGAGAAGAAGAAGAGAAAAGCTCGGCGCCTTTGCAATCCAAACATCGCAACAAGCCAAATTCACGTTATTTTACTACGCTCGGTAAGAACCGAAGCTCTAATTTGTTTAAATTAGAGAAAATTTTGGATTTAGGGCAAATTTCGGATTTTGATGAATTCTGAATTTCTGCGTCCGATTTCTCCATCGTTTGGCTACATCTTTGCTTGAGAATGAAACTTTAGGGTGTTGAGGAACCATGGGACTTTACAGAACGTAATTTGGACTTACGGTTTGCCCGAAACACGATTTTGAATTCGGGTGCTACAGTATACCCGTGCGAACAGTGTACTTCGAGGCCTGATATCTCCATTTTTTTGTCGTTATTTGAGGTCGACCATAATAGGACTTTTGTAGTACATCGAATAAGCTTCGCTTGGACTATAAGACGGCTTGAAACGGAGGTCGGTGGAGTGAGTTATGGCCGTTTTAATTTTGAAGCGCGAGTTGTTCTGGTTGCTACAGTACCCGAGCGACCAGCAACCTTCAAGAGCTGATATCTTCATTTTTCGGTCATTGTTTGATGTTGATCATGTTAGGATTTTTGTAGTACATTGAATAATCTTCGTTTGGACTATAAGATTGCGTCAATCGGAGTTCGTTTGGATAAAACGAAAATGGTTTTTCCGCAAATGGTGCTGGAAAATTCAGGTTTTTGGGGTTACGATGTCTTAAGGCCTGATTTTGGTGTCGCCTAGCTGCGAATATTGTACGAAATGAACTTAAGGATGTTGCGGAGCTAATGCCTTTGACAGTTCGTGAATCGGAGTTACGGTTTATCCGAACGAAATTTTTGAAATTTGGCGCGCAGGTTGTCCAACGCGCGATTAGTGGGTTTTTTAGCCGTAGACGGCAAGTTATAGACGTTTATGTGTCGTTTAGTCAAGTTTTCTGCTAGCAGAGTATTTTTACAGTTTTTAATGTCGTTTCCTATTAATTTATTAGGATTTCAAGCTTTGCAGTTCGAGATATATATTGGATTTCGGCGTTTTAAGGTGAGTTGTACTTTTTCTTCTAAGGATTTTATAAAAGTTCATGCTTCAAAGATGGGTACGAGTATTATGATTTCATTTTCTTGAAAAGGTAAAGAAAAGTGATGTTTCAAAGCATTATTCTTGCATAAAACAGGATCGAGCTATTACTACTCCTTGATGTTTGACAATGGTTTATGTTGAGACTGAAATGCTGTTTTGGAAAATTATGTTTTGAGGAAAACTATGAATTTGGTTTGTGAAACTGAACTATTGTGATTTTATGGATTTGGTTTCTGGAACTGAATTGTTGTGATTTTGTGCTGCTCAAGATAACTGTGAACCCGACTGAGGGGTTTGTGGGTATGCGCATACTGTTTAGGATATCCTTGTGGGTCGAGCCACCGGCATTGTAGGTGGAGACCTTGCCAAGGGGGAATCTTGGTCGTCTTTTGTCACGGGCGTTATTCGTGACCACGGTTGGAGTCTTGAGCAGTCATTAGTCAATGGATAGACCATTGACATGTGTTTTTGCTGAGATTAACCAATGGTTTAAACCATTGGTATTTGTTTTGTATTTTAAATGTGCATAGTGATTGTTCGATCCGCTTAGAAGAAATGTATTACTCACTGAGCCGTGTTAGCTCATTCCTTTCATCTTTTTGCTTTTCAGGTTCAGCAAGTCGCGAGTAGAACTGAGCGTATCGTTAGCAGAAGGATTTTTGGGTAGGAGGATTTTTGTTATGAAGTATAACCAGTTGTGTTGGGCTTCTGAGATAGCTTTTTTTTTTTTTTTGGTTGAATTCTGGTTAAGTTGAGGCTGCGTCCTTTTGAGAAAGGGACGGCCGTGTCACAGCCCTACTATCGTGGTTTGGGGGTGTGACAGGTAAAAACCCCTCACGACGACCCGTTAGTCGTCACGATAAATAAAGGCAGGAAATTTCGATGTGAAACGTGTCTTGGTCGATAACGGAAGCTCCGCAGAAGTCCTGTTTTACGACGCGTTCAAGAAGATGAACAACCCAACGAACCGTCTCTGAAAGATGGATACACCGTTGTATGGATTTTCCAATCATCCAGTTGCAGTCGAAGGTATTATTGCACTCCCGGTTACGCTCGGCACAACTCCGACACAAGCCAACTTCATGCTCGATTTTGTGGTGGTAAAGGTCCCCTCAGCATACAACGCGATATTGGGACGACCAGCACTCAAATCAGTTTCAAGCTGTAGTGTCAACTTATCACCTCAAAATGAAATTCCCCACGGAGCAAGGGATTGGAGAGGTGAAAGGCGACCAAACTACCGCTCGCCGGTGCTATGTGACTTCATGCCGATCAAAAAGCAGGGAAGCACTCATTATAGAAGACCTTCAGGAAGATACAAAGATGCAAAGGGGAGAACCTGTTGAAGACCTTATCAGCATCGAAGTATATCCCGGAGAAGAAAGCAAGACGGTTCGGATAGGTTCAAATCTCAAGGAAAACACCAAACTCGAGTTGGTGAACCTGTTAAGGACCTATGCGGACATTTTTGCATGGACAGCTGCAGATATGCCTGAGATTGATCCTGAAGTCATTACCCATAGGCTGAATGTTGATCCATTCAAAAAACCTGTCAAGCAGAAGAAGAGGACTTTTGCGCCAGAAAGACAGGTGAAAATTGAAGAAGTAGATAAACTCCTAGTGGCCGACTTCATTGAAGAGGTCCACTACCCAGATTGGATTGCCAACGTAGTCATGGTTCCTAAATCAGGCGAGAGATGGCGAATATGTATCGATTACACAGATCTCAACAAAGCATGCCCAAAGGACAGCTACCCGCTCCCAAGAATAGACCTTCTTATCGACGCTACTTCGGGCCATGAACTGCTTAGCTTCATGGACGCATATTCTGGTTACAACCAGATTATGATGCACAAAGACGACGTCTTGAAAACTTCGTTCATCACAGAGAGAGGATTATATTACTACAAAGTGATGCCCTTCGGACTCAAGAATGCCGGAGCAACTTACCAGCGTCTGGTAAATATGATCTTTCGAGACTTGATCGGGAAAAATATGGAAGTTTATGTTGACGACATGCTCGTCAAAAGCATGAAATCCGAATTCCATGTCAAGGACTTGAAAGAAACTTTTGTCATACTTCGAAAATATAGAATGAAGCTGAATCCACTCAAGTGCGCTTTCGGGGTTTCATCAGGAAAGTTTTTAGGGTCTATAGTTTCTCAACGGGGAATCGAAGCAAACCCAAAGAAGATCATGGCTATTCAAAAGCATGGCACCCCCAAAAACAATCAAACAAGTACAAGAGTTGACGGGAAGGGTCGCAGCCTTGGGAAGGTTCATGGCCCGATCAGCTGAACGGTGTTTGTCATTCTTCAAAGCCATCAGAAAAGCAAAAAGCTTCACTTGGACAGATGATTGCCAGGAGTCGTTCGAAGAACTGAAAACCTATTTAAGTTCTCTACCCCTACTTTCAAAACCACTTCCAGGTGAAGACTTATTCCTATACCTCCCAGTCACTGACGTCGCAGTCAGTACTGTTCTAATCAGAGAGGAAGATGGAGTTCAGAAACCCATCTACTACATTAGCAAAGTGTTGCAAGATGTAGAAACCAGATACTCGAAGATCGACAAAATCGCACTGGCACTTATCATATCAGCCAGGCGTCTGCGAGCATACTTCCAGTCTCATACCATTATCGTATTAACGGACCAACCACTTAGAAAAGTTTTGCTGAGTCCGGAGGCTTCAGGAAGACTAGTCAATTGGTCCGTAGAGTTGGGGGAATTCGACATTCAATACAAGCCTCGCACTGCAATCAAAGCACAAGCCTTGGCTGACTTCATCGTGGAATGTACCCTACTTGAGGACCCTCCTCAATTAGTAATTTCAGAAGCTAAAGATCCTTGGAATCTCTATGTAGACGGATCTTCAGCCATTGGCAGCAGCGGAGCAGGGATTATTCTTATCAGTCCAGAAGGATTTACTATCGAATATGCACTTCGCTTTGGATTTCAAGCCTCAAATGACGAAGCTGAATATGAGGCCCTTCTTGCGGGGATAAGGTTAGCACACGCCTTAAAGGTGGACTCCTTATCAGTTCATAGTGATTCCCAACTGGTGGTCAATCACGTCTTGGGAGATTATGAAGCTAGAGATGAAAGAAAGGCTCAATATCTCGACTTAGTTAAAACTACAGCGGTGAAGTTTCAAAACTTCACTATGCGCTAGATTCCCAGGGATCAGAATGCTCAGGCAGATGCACTATCAAGGCTCACCTCCATTGAAGAAATTGATGTCCGATGACCAATCTACCTTGAGTTCCTCAAGGACTGCAGTATCAGTTCTCAAGCTAATATTGAAGTAATAGATCAAGAACCCTGTTGGATGGATACAATCATTAAATACCTGTCCACAGGCGAATTACCAAGTACAAGACACGAGGCCAGAAATCTTCGTATCAAAGCTACGCGGTATGCCATAGTGGAAGGTACTTTATACAAGAAATCGTTCAGCCTTCCATACCTCAGATGTCTGCGCCCATCAGAATCCCTCTACGCATTACAAGAAGTTCATGAAGAGATATGCGGCCAACATCTTGGAGGGAGAACATTAGCACAGAAAATCCTAAGACAAGGATATCACTGGCCTACGATGCAGAAGGATGCGATTGACTTCACACGAAGATGCGATGGATGTCAGAAGTTCGCACCGGTCTCTCACACACCGGTTGCTCATTTAACTGCGATTGTTTCCCCCATCCCCTTTGCTATATGGGGAATGGATCTCCTGGGACCTTTTCCCATGGCGTCTGGACAACGACGATTTGTGATTGTAGCAATAGACTACTTCACCAAGTGGACCGAAGCAGAATCTCTGGCTACCATTACTTCAGCCAAGTGTGAGGACTTCTTTTGGAAAAATGTCGTCTGCCGTTTTGGAGTGCCAAGAGCTTTGGTGGTTGATAACAGAAAACAGTTTGATAACAGCAATTTTCGAAGCTTTTGTGGGAATCTTTCAATTGATTTGAGATTCACTTCTGTAGCTCATCCACAATTCAATGGTCAGACTGAAAACATGAATCGAAGTATCTTGCAAGGGTTGAAGAAAAAGCTAGATGACGCTAAAGGAGCATGGGTGGATGAACTCCCCAGAGTGTTGTGGGCTTATCGAACAACTCCACACTCAGTCACCGGAGAAACGCCTTTCTTACTCTGCTATGGAACGGAAGCAATGTTGCCAGTGGAGATTGGAGTTCCAACAATACGAGCTTTACATTTCAACGAACTGAACAACGAAATCGGACTCCGCGCAAATCTGGATTTAGTCCAAGAAGCCCGAACTCAAGCCCATTTACGATCCGTTGTCATAAAACAACGAGTCGCACGATACTACAATCGAAGAGTTCGATCAAAGCAGTTTCAAGAGGGAGATTTAGTCCTTCGCAAGTTAGAAGTCTCTGATCCTAAGGCAGCGACGGGAAAGTAATCTCCAAACTGGGAAGGACCCTACCATGTATCCAACATAGTCGACCAATAGTCCCGTAGACTATTTTATTCTCCGTAATTAATTTCTTTATGGCAAAAAGTACAACCTGGCTCTAAAATCTAAACATCGACGACTTTTCATCCTTGCTTTGACACTTACTTTAATGGTGGGGACGCTAATGGCCTGAACAGGCAGACCGAAGGAAGGAAGAAAGAAACGACATACTAGCGCAACAGAGAATCTGAACTCCGCAGCGACCAATGGCCTCCTCATCATCTCCCTCATTACCACCCTCCACCTACGGCCACCATGTTTACATCAGTTTCAGGCGGGACCAAGAGAGCCGGAACGTGACGGACATGGTCGACAAGGGGCTGAACATTCGCGGGGTGCAAACCTACCGAGACAAAGACCACCCCGCGATAAGCCAAACCGGAACAGATATCCCAAAAGAGCTACGAGAAGGAATGCAGGACTCCACTATTTCCGTTGTAATGCTGTCCAAGGGTTTCCTGGCTTCGAGTTGGTGCCTGGAAGAACTGGTCAGGATACTGGATTGCAGGGAAAGGATGGGGATGGTGGTTCTGCCCATTTTCTACGGGGTTGATCCGTCTGATATAAGGAAGGCGAGGGGGTATGCTGCACAAGAGTTGAGGAATCAGAAGGTGGGGGGCCTGTGGTGGAGGAGGTGGAAGAATGCTCTTGAAGTTGTTGGTGGCTTGTGTGGCTGGGATTATAGCAATGAGAACCGGTAAAGTTTCTTCACTTCATTCGATTGGATTTTTCCTTTAACCTTTTACGAATTTCTAAGATAAACTTAGTAGGATGTGAACATCAAATGGAACTCAATTACCAACCATAGAATAGACAACCAGTGTAGTCAGCGTTTACTAAATCTATCATTGGAATTCGCAAAAATTCAGACTGAGAAAATTCAGTGAAATGGAGGGATTTATACATTTATCAAGGTATACTCCTTGGCCCCGAAGAACACAAATATATGTGTTGTTTTATATGTCTAAATTTGCGGCTTTCACTTGCTAATTGACCGTTGTTTGTCGCTAAAAGTGCACTGGTATAGGCGCGTTTGCAAAAACACTAGGAAATTGGGAGTACATGACTCTGGAAATTTTTCTAGAAGCCTGGAACATCATAAGTTTGAGATAAAAAAAGGACTACATGAAGGAATTTTGTGTTCATTCGAAAATGTTTCGTGCACGCTTCAATTGTGTTCATTTGAGATTATATCAATAAACATCTCATTTCCTTAGGTTTTGGCCCTTTTAAGGCTCATCTTCTCAATACAGTACAATGTCGCACCGAATGATTTCTATGCTTGATACTTATTGATGAAAGTGAATCACTTCCAGGATTGAATCGGCGGTAGTTGGTAGAATAGTTGTAGATATCGTGGACAAACGAGTTCCAACGAATCTCATCTCCATCTATCCCCTTGGATACGATACATGTGATGTATACCTGAAACTCTTCCTGCAAATGGGATTGGGTGATGTCCTCATGGTTGGTTTATGTGGGCAGAGCAAAATGGGAAAGACAGCCATTGCCAGAGCGGTTTATGAGCAAATCTGTTTCACTTTTGATGGAAGCAGCTTCCTCACTACCGTTGGTGAAAAATCAAAACAACCAAATGGTCTAGTTGAGCTACAAGAACAGCTTCTCTCTGATATACTGTCAGAAGGGATTACATGCATACCAAATTCTACAAGAGGAAGGGATATGATCCGAGAAAAATTAAGCTTCAAAAGGGTTTTGATTGTTCTCGACGATGTGGATGATCTTGAGCAGTTACTTGCACTAGTTGGTAACCGCTACTGGTTTGGTTCGGGAAGTAAAATCATCATAACAACTCGTCATCTTAAACTGCTCAAAGTGCTTGGAGTGGATCAGGTTTTCATGGCTCAAGGCCTTCCTCTAAGCCCCAATATGCAGGTACTTTTGATTTTAAGAAAACCATGTTCTTTTTTCCAAACACTTCTATATAGCAGGACTCCAGCGTGCATCAAAGCCTGAGGAAGGGTGGTGGTCTGGATTTGACAATGGGGACATAGACTTGACTTCAAATCATACAAATCGCATCGGGTGCAGCCATAAGAACAATTCTAACCTAAATGTAGGCACAAGAAGATGCATATTCTCCCCCTTTATCATTGTTTTTGTACGATTTGTACGAGAAGCTATCTATCCCAGTCCATTCCAGAAGAACCGTCATAGACAACCCTCATTTCATGCCTCGCCACATCTAGATCAAACTTGATTGAATTTCTTCACGTACACTCCAGGTAAGCTGGGAGCAGCTTCAGCAAACTCAACGCATAATTGTTGGACTCGGGGCATACATCAAGAGCTTTAAACATTCGGTATACCACTAACAGAAATTTAAATTTTTGCGCCTTAGATATATCCGGATATATCCCATCTACCTGAAGTATCTTGCTCATCCTTGACTCGCAGACCAATGCTTATGTGAAGTACCTTGAACATTGTTTGATTAGAGAGCGTCAGAAGAATGCCATTCAGGTAATCTTTGTAGTCCTTTTTCCATGGAAAAAGATTCAGGAGTTCCCAAAAATGTTCGCATCCTTTCTCATTTCCTTGCAGGCACAACGGCTAATCTCGGCCCCGCAATGACCTCTAGCAACGAGCATCAAGTGCGCCATAGAAGTTCTTTGCTACTACCATTCAGCGATAAAGGCGTTTCTTTCATTGCAAACTCATTTCTAGTGGCCTGAAAGAGTGAAAGAGAAGAGGGAGGACTCAAACATACAATTAGCCTGTACTGGGTAGTGATAATTCGAAGATGAATGTTGTGGTGCATAGCATAGAAACTGCTAAATTGTACACAAATCATAAGATTGTTTGTCAAAGCACACTTGCTACGTCACTTGTACCTGTATTTAGATATTTTTCGTCCGCTTTTACATGCATCTCCAAAGTTTTTATCTTTGCTTATCGAAGATTATTTGTTAATAAAGCTAACTAACATGGTACAATTTCTGCCGCATTACACGGTATGAATCATCCCATCGCTTATGTGAGATACTTTGTTGGCAAGATTGTACAACAAAATACTCGTACGCACAGCAGCCTGACACTTCCCTGTACCAGGACATGGTGGTGGTGGTGGGATATTCATCACCATTGGTCTTTACATGAGCAGCGACCATTTGAAAAACAGTGAAAACCAGACGTATCTCTCACATGTATTTCCCTCTTTGTAACAACTGAAACATACTTGAAGAAGGTATGGCAGTCTCCACAGAGAACGATGTTCTTCATAAGACGAACGGGCTTCCCTGGCCTGGTCATAAGAAGCCCATACGTGACAGCTAGTTTCACACTCTGGTAGAACAAAAACTCCGTCTTCTGATGCTCCTCTACCTCATGAAGCACAAAGCTAGTATCTGGCACATATCCAGCTCTTATGCATTCCAAGACTAATATTTGCAGACCACTATATATATATATATATATATATATATTTGGACCGTGAATGCGTTTTGTCCCTCGCGTAGAAAGAATGGATCTTGCTTTGGTGAATGATCCAGCTTCTAACTGGATTTTGAAACCCATGCTCCCTCATCTCGCCCCTACTCATATTAGAGCAATGCCATCTACCAGATGCAGAGTACAGACTTGACACAAGTACATACGTTGATGGATTCCGTGGCTCCATAGCAAGTATCTGCTTCACAGCCCGTTTTCCAACTGCTGTGTTCAAGTGGACTCTACAACTATCAAGCAAAACGGGCCGAACAGAAGCTTCTGGCTCGCGACGCATCATACAGATTTTTTGTCCGGCTTGACCCAGTGACCTAAAAGCCAGAGTCTTTTTGGATGCAGAAGGTCGCGGCTGTAAACCTGCCACGACCATCTGCATCCAAAAAGCCAAAGTCTTGTCACCTTGCCTGTGAAGGATATGGCCAGTCATTAAACCATTCCAAGAAACTACGTCATGCCTTGGCATAATCTTGAAAACCTTGATGCCATCTTTCAGGTTGCCACACTTGCAGCAACTGCTAATTGTGGCATTTCCCACCCCTATATCAGACATAAAACCCGACTTCAGAGAGTGGCAGTGAATCTGCTCCCCGATCACACGGAACCGCAACATGCCACCGACACCAAGTACCGCAGCTGATGCAACTTCATCAACTGTCATGGAGCCTTCAGCTTCTCCAATGTAGAACAAAGAAATTGCCTCATCTGGCTTCCCATCTCGAGCATACCCACATATTATATATCCAGGTCCATATAATTGAGTTATTCTGGTCCGATGGCCAGCGGTGGAACATTTCTCTGCATCAGCCATCCTTCCCCACCTCGTGCATATATCAAGCAAAGCTGTTTCTACACAATCATTTGAACCGAAACCAAACTTAAGAACAAACCCGTGTATTTGCTCACTTGTCTACGTTTCCATGAGCAACCGACAAGCATTAACAACACTAGTCGAAGTGAATCACTTAATTCTATGCCCTCCTCCACCATCCTGCAAAACAAACCCAAAGCTCTTGATGCTTCGCCATTTTTGCAATATCCTGCTAAGAAAGCATTATAGGAAACACACTTTTTCAGTGGCATCCTATAAAGAAACTCGACTGCCGAATCAACAAGTCCAAATTCCATATATGTCGTAATCATTTCTGTCCAGGTAATGACATATTTGGTACAATGTGATTCAATTAGTTTTATCATTTCATAATCAGGATTATGTATGAATTTTACCTCGATAATTTCCAGAGTGAGATCGCTTGCAGACATCATTCCAAGCGCCATCGAGAGAAGATCCGGTTGTTTTGGACTTGTTGGGTGTAGGTAAAGGAATTGCCAGGGTAAATGGCTGTAACATTGGCAGATATTGGTTCAGCAACCTTGCAGATGAAAATGGACGCAGTGACACATGCGACTATCGGTGGAGCATCCTATGATAAGAAATGCTTGACAAACTGCGGGAAACCTTTCCCAGAGATGGTAAGTGTAGTTTAGACTAAATTTATGGTCCAAATTTGACATCGTTTCTAACTTTGTTTACACATCTTTGTTTAGGTACCATGTGCCACGTTATTGCCTGCGCGAGGAAAGGAATACTTTGGTGTTGCCTGAAGAGCTAGGAAGCAACCCCTCAAATGTCAATGTCCAAACTGTTACGATGACAAAAGCATTTGCGAATGCTTATTAAGGGAGTACCTTGGAATTATCATGCAGAGGAGGGCGAGTGATCGTTGAAATCAAATGTGCTAGCTTCAATGATCCAAAAGGCACTTACGGTTACGGGTCCCTGAAAAAGGCAGCTGCGAGTCTAGAGTAAATAGGGCTTGCTCAAATTTTTTTCAAACCCTGAATGATTTTTTATGATTTAGTTATTCTCATGATGTTCTTCTAATTTTGGAATAATGACAGGCACGTGTGGGCAAACAGAGCTGTTCAGTTGATGTTTCTGAGAGGGATTTTTGGGCATAGTGGCTGTAAAAGCATTCAAAAAAGGCTTGCTGTTGAAGCTGTATACTAGAGTTTCCTTTTCTTAGTGTTTCTTGAAATGTTAGGCTAAAGTTATTTAGTTCAGTGAAATTTAAGGTTCAGGTCATCTGTCACTAGAACATAAATCATTCTCTAGTTGAGTTCCTTTTTCTCTTGATCTATTACCTGCCATTTCAGTTTAAATTCAGTGCTTTAACTTTGTTGCTGATTGACAGTAAAGGGTCCACAAAATAAAAAAGATGCATTCAAGAGCTATATCTCACCATGAAAATCAACTTTAATTTTGGTTTGCAAACTGCTCTGTCTAGTTGAAGCAAGTATAAGCACCTCCCCACCATTCTGCAGAAAAAATCTGCAGCGTTTGAGGTTTTGCCAGTTGATAGAAAACTCAGATTTGCTCTTGCCTCCTATACAACTTCTCAACTGCTAAATTTACACAACTAGGACCCAATATATGCATCAAACAAACTCGAGATGGTTCCAGTCGCCCAGTCATGACCATGACATTCTCCCCCTGCTCTAAAAAACAGAACACTGGATGGGAACAGCTAGTTGGATGCAGGAGAAAGCAGATACTACCCTGAAAGGCTGAAACCGTCAACTTGCAACATATCATAAAGTAGTTCTAATGCACTTGTGCATATCAACTTCCTCACCTGTGTATCATGACGCATTTTCCTTTGCGTCCATGATTGTGAGGGCCATTCTGCTACTCATCTTATTCCTGACATGCCAGATGCCTTATATTTGATTCTAAACGCTTGGTCAAAACTTCCTCATCATAAAGAGCACCATCGCCATTTATGATCTCCATCTCAGGCTCAATATTGAGCATTTCCCCGTGTCCAGCACCACCTTGGACCTCCCCCGAACTCATTTTGGCTTCCTTCGTTGGGATGAGTGGATTAACTGTTAAACTCTGCATTGGACTTCTTTCGTGTTAAACACAGCACTCAATCAAGCAAATCTCATACTTTCCAGCCAGTCCACTAATTAATGAAGACCATACCTGATTGTTGTTCTTTCTCAACACCGCATCAGTCTCAGCCAAAAGGAATCTCACTGTATCTTGAGTCTGCAGTACATAGGCAATAGTTAAACTTTATTTGTAAGCAGAATTCTTTAAGAATCAGCTCTCTAAGTTGTGTACCAAGTTCTGGGACCTCATTATCTCAGTGAGACCTTCCACCTGTAGATGGTTCTGCTTTAAGTGAAGCTTGATGGCCTACATTTCACAAATTTAGTGGAGCAAGACTAAAGGTTGTTTCGACTAATTGACGAAGTGCAAACTTACCTGCATGCCTTGAGCTTCATATTCATCATCTAAGTCAAATCCATCTAGCAACGAATCACTAGTTGTATCGACATTTGATGACGAGATCAGCGCTTCCAAAGGACAACCCTGATTTGGACTTGGTGGCAAGATACCTGTTGAATGTGTCTGTACAAATTTTACGTCTAGTAAGATAACCTTATACTCGTGCCCCATCTAAAGAACCTGTTTGGCATTGCATGTGAGGGCTTCAAATGCAGTTTTAAAGCCCCAACGCAATTCTTGAAAGCATTTGACTCCTGATTTTTTTGTGTTTGAGCAGCCCCATCCCATTTATTTGTGCTTAACTAATGCCAATTTTTAGAGGCGGTACGGGCTTAAGTAACAAAATGAGAGCTTTACCGACAGAGTGGCGTTCTTCCGTCTCTCATTTTCTATCTGATCAATAAGGGACTCGACTCTTTTATCGGCCTGCATTTGAAAAGCAAATCGGTTGGATTACCATCTTCTGAAACCAAGGAACAATCTAAACTAGGTGTGTATATCATGTACCTCAATGTGGGACTTGTGCAATAAACCGAGGAGATCTTCAATCTTCTGAAGGTTCTCCTTACACTTCTCCTCTATAATCTGACAATAATAAAGTTAGATAGCAAGACTACAATCAAGCAGTTCAGACACTTCAGGCAGAAGAAAGCTCACTTGTATGCCTTGAGCCCCATAAACCTGATCCACTTCAAGTACATTTAGTAACTCATCATCTCTAGTTGTTATGATAATTCTGCTTCCTGGACCAAACCACTTTCGCTTTCTAGCAAGTGCATTCAAGTGGTCCACCTTGTTCACATTATCCAAGACTACGAAAACCCTTTTGCTCGACAATTCCTTCTCAATCATAGTGGCTCCATCTTTAACATTGTCTATTTCTAGATCATCCTTCTGTAGAATCTCAGCAAGGAACTGTTTCTGTAAAGCAAGTAATCCATTCGGTTGTCTTGCAACTCCACTAACATCTTTGAGAAAGCTGCTCGCATCAAATCTCAAGTAATTTTGATTATATACAGCTGTTGCAATATGTGCCTTGTCTATTCCACAGAGGCCTATGATGAGGACATCATTTGAGACAATACTTAACAGCAGATTCAGGTACTCTTTAGTATCATCCATCCTATGTGGAAAAATGGAAACACCCATGTGCGCATCTTGATGCCTGCTGATAATTTGGCTCACTATTTCCTGTACGAAATTGGATTCATCCCTGCCAAGCATGCAATTGAGACAAGTATATACAAAGTAACGAGCTACTACAAAATCTGTTTCATCCTTGCCTTATATTTACCACAATTGACATGCTGTTACTGTCTTTCTGAGTACGGTTAGGTTAGTAAATCGCTTACAACTCAATGCAAGAATTCTACGCAAATTTATCCAACTTCTAACCCTTCAACAAGCTGGAAATGAATCTCTTTGCTGCATTAAATGAACAGACAAGAGCACTAATCCATGACTACTCTGCCTTTTTTCACTCTGCATATTTTAGGAAATGCATTGTCATCAAAGTTTAGCAACAAAAAACTACTTTTAGTGTATAAAGTTAACCTCTTTCAACTCTAGCAAATCCAGACAGCCGCTTTACAAGTGAATTTGCTATTTCAATTTTTCGCCGGAGCTGAAGTTGAAATGATTATAAGTAGACTAGTACTCCGCCTAATTAAACCATTGAATTCTCCTATAGTTACTTTCTGCGAAATCTTAGGATAGATTTTGAACTCAAATCACGGTCATGAATTAAATAAGTATTGCTTGACAACTGAAGTTAAAAGGTAAAACAATGAGTAAAGTAGACGTTCCAAATCTATCGGAGTTTGCACAGGGTCGACGGAGGAAAAATAATTCAATATGAACAGAGGATGATAGCCTACTTACCAGCTGCCCCCATTTTGCAAAGCCCACCCAGATTGGCTCCCTGCTTCGGTCAAAGCCTCCCTCCACCCCACCAGCTTCCTCCCTGCCTCCACCGCCAGACCCTGCGCCTCCATACGCGCTTCCTGATCTTTCAACGCCACTTCGAAACTCCCTTTCTGCTGCACGACATCACAAGGATCAACATCAACAAAAATAGGCAGAATCACCTGTCCATCCTCCTTCTTGCACTCCACAATCTTCACCAGCTCGTCCAGGCACCACCCGGAAGTTGCATAGTTCCTCGAGAATATTATTACGGCCACCGACGACATCTGGATGGCTTTAAGCAGGTCGCTGGCGATGTCGCAGCCCTTTTCGAGGCTGATATCGTCCTTGAATGTCGGGATCCCAGCATCCACCAAGGCCTGGTGCACACGAGGGAGGACGTTGTGGCGAGTGTCTTCGCCTCTGAAGCTCAAGAACACGTCGTGCTTGCGCCTGGTTATGGCGGACCAGAAGGAGAAGGAGGATGTTCGTACTGTACATTCAGAACCTGCGGAGGCCATATAAGTTTGTATAAATGGCAGCTATTTGTGCTTCTTCTCGAGGGAAAGGGGAGAAGAAAAGGAAGAAAAGTGTTTTCCGGCGAGGATGAATCTTCCGGTGGGAAACTGCGTTATGGTATGCAAACCAATTCCACGCCGGTTCATGACTATACTCAGCATTTCCAAAAATATCTATAGGTGAAGTCCCGCATTTGTCGCTAAAAAGGTAGATTCGTTATTCGGCGCATGGATTAGAACCCCGATCGCAGCAATAGCATAGAAAACTGCAATGGTCGCCCAAAAATTTTTGGTGACGTTTAATTTGTGGAGCTAAAAAAATATTGTTTCTCATCTGTACTGTACACAAACCCCACACACAAAATCGCCTGCCCCTTTATTTACCAATTGCAGCCAAGCAACCCACCTACGCCCCGCTTACCCACTTTACTAAAACCCGCTGCACACGAACAGCCCATTCCAACCCCCAGGGGTCGTGGAAGTGGCAAAGAGTTTCGCGAAATGACATCGAGATTTCGAGTTCGATTCCTCACACCGACGAGGAGTCATATTAAATTGCAATTCTAAACATTTAAAAAAAAAAAACGTCCATTTTCTGCATTCTTCTTATTTCTTTCCAATCTTCGCACAACCCTTGCCAAATCGAGCGAGGATGTCGTGTCTTTTTCAAGTGGGGCTGGTGTCCTTGTTGCCCACAGATATCTGATGATTCATCTTTTATAAGAAGCTACCAAATTAAAATTAGCTCCTTCAAAGTGTTCGCCCGAGTAGAATTGTATGAATATATTTTTTTGTGACAAAAATAAGTGCACATATGAGAGCACAGTTGCAATATTAAACAGACAGTCGTCAGGAGTAAACGGATGAAGTCAAGACAGAAGGGTGAGTCCTTGAGGCCATGGAGTAGTGGAGGAATTTTCTTGTCCAGATTATTACTTGTTCGCGATAGAGAGGGGAGTGGGTTAGTGTCTAACAGCTCTTGCAAATGTATGGTCGGCGTGAGAGAGCGGAGTGAGGTGTTGTGGTGACGAACTGCAATGGTGGAAAGTGGGTGACGGAGCTGCGGTGGATCTATGACTGTGAGCGACTAAGCATGAGGTGGCCTGTCGAAATGGAACTGTCGTCGTATGGACTTAGTGTAGAGTGTGGAGTATGGTCGACTGGTCATAACTGTCGATGGGTCCGTGACTGTGAGCGAGAGACCGTGTGAGAGATAGATAGAGAAGGGCGATGGAAAGAAGTCGAAGAAGTGCCCTAAAGCTAAAAATGGCTAAGTGGATGGGCTGAAATAAAATGTAACAAAAATATATTTTCACCCAAGTTAACTCGTATCGGTGGATGCAGATCGAGTAGGGATTTACAAGTTGGTTCTAGTACAAGCTAAAAATGGACGGGTCTCTATTTTTTAGTGCCAATACCCGTTTTTTTTGTAATGGGTTAGGTCAACCGACATGTACGGGCATTTCTTGACCAAGTATCCTTGTCATTCTTAGCAACGAATCATTCTAATAGTCTTGATTCGAAATTATGACGACCTAAGTTGACATGTCAATTACAAAATTCCGACTTATCACGATTCTTGGTCATTGAAGCACTAAATACGTTATTAAAGGCAAATTTCTACGTCCTATTTTCCTTCTCCGATCGGCAAAACGTCACTTGGTCTAGGCTATGCCATAAATAGTAATTCCACACCACTCAACTCTTTTTGACCTGATTTAGATAGGAATTGATAAATCTCTTAGTATGATAAAGAAAGACTACTAGTTGAATCAGCCGATAATTCACTCAACCTTCTTTCTTGTACCATAACAAAAGTTCAGTTTCTAATTTGAGCAACTTCGATACCATGGAGTTCCAAAAGGAAGTGAAGAGGTGCAGTCAATCATTACATTAATAATTAAACATCTATTTTCAGGACGTATTTGTCGTTTTATACTCTTTTCGTTAAAAAGTGCAATAACTACAAAACATAAATCTTTTAGTGACAAGTAAGAGCGTGAAAAAGTTTAACATGGTGTGAAAATAGACATTCCCGATCAACAAACATCTAAAAGTTTTAATAGATTCTATTTTAGTGAAATTGGAACCTTTAGCAACAATTTTGAGGCTTTAGCTATGCGGAGGGACCGATCCAATGTTCCCTCCCGTTCAACACGGTTGACATTATTATGAGGGTGGGTTCATGTGTCGGCCACTGGTTGAAATGGCATTTTCATGTCACATGCCAGTCAGTCAATGGAAGTTGGTATCATGATATCCTTTTAACTTTCAAATGAAAGTTTCATTTATTTATTCTTATTAAATGAAAGTTAGGCTTATTTATGTAATGTGCTTTACTTTCGAGCGTGGCCCAACGATTACGTATGGAACTTCTAAATATCATTCAAACCAACTGATAGGAGGGGGGGGGGGGTGAGAAAAGAGCAATTGTTACGGTTTTTGTAAGACTCAAACCTGTATTAGCAGGTTCAAGAGGTAGTTTTCCAACCACTGAAACTAAAACTCGCTGCTCTAACTTTTAAACTATTTAGTAAAGGCGGATATTATTTTTACCTTATATTATCGTACTCCATCTTTTTATTTATCATTGAAAGAGTAGTAACTGACATTAAAGTCTTATTATAGGACAAGTAATTATTATTACATGAAAAGTGAAAAGTGACATTTCTTTTGGTAAATAACTTTTAAGATGACAACGACTTTACTTCAGAGAAGCGAGTTGTTGTTGTTTTTTTTTTAATATAAAACCATGAAAATATTGACCGAATTGATTAGAATATAGTAGTAGCGTGACTCTTCTCCGTATTAAAGCGAGAGAATATGCAAGTGGCTCAAAAAGGGCCATGACTTTAAGTTGTAATACTAGTCACATGCTCCACTAAGATTTAAAATTTTTTCTAGACATTAGAGTAAGAAAGGCATGACTCTCAACAACAATAAACAATAAATTGGTACGGTGATTATTGGTTTCGTGCCTTCGATCTGAGAACATTTTATTGTTAGCGAACATGATTTTCTAACAAGCATTAATTTTTGTGCACTGTCGTGACTTTTTTTCCCTTAGCTACGTTCTCACAAAATTCGTGTAACACCATTGTTACTCTTTTACACTTGCGTGGGACATGACTTAACCAAGACTTTTAGGAGATGTGGATGTGTTATTATTGATTACTCCCTTGACCACTGCTTCTATTCACCCTCCTCATCTAATAACATTAATACTTGATTGCACTAAGTTTTGTGTTGATGCCTTGACCAAGCGTAGTGTGTCGACGCAATCCATTTGTTTTATGGAAATAACCACCACCTTTAATTTTTTGTTTACTGTTTGTACAAGGACATATGTAGAAGGGTCACCTAACACCGTTTGGCTTACTCTTATATAAATATAATATGCGTGGTTTTTCCCAAAAAAAAAAAGGAGTAAGTATAAGTAAGTAGTTTTAAGGTATTATTATATGGCTATAGGTGATGAATTTTGTGCTACTCTTAATTGAGCTACTTAAGATTAGGTACCTTTGCCGACAACTATAATTTCACTCTTGATACTTATAAAGATATACTTGAGGCACTATAGGTTATGTTTACCGCTAGCACTATTTCTTAATGATAGCACACCATTTCTTAATGATAACGCTTTTTTTTTCCTGTTATCATTTTTTCGTTCCTTTCTCATGTTTTTTAATTTTTCTTTTTTTTTTGTTTGGCTACCATTATCAAATTCTGTTATAAAATACCAAATTCAAGTACAATTTATCAACTCATTTTAACTACTACTGCAATTCGCAGCACTAGTTTTGACTTATAGATTTGTGAAATATGTTACTCAAACAGCATAAAAGAGTTCTCACATTCATTCATGATTCTAAAAATGGAATCCAAAAGAGTTAAAAACATGTTTTTCATGATCAGTTTTCTAAAAAACATCTTTTCATATTCTAAAAACTGAAAAAAAAAAAAAACCCCAAAGCAAAGCTAAGGCCCGTTTGACACCATTTTTTTTTTGCACTTTTTTGGCCCAATTTTTAAATTTCTCAAAAGTAAAAAAAAAGAGGGGGTATTTGGTTGGACTTTTTTTTTTTTGGCCCAACACTTTAAAAAGAAGGCCACTTTTTAAAAAGAGCAATTTGCTCTTTTCTTGTTGGTTTTGGAAACCATTTGGGATTAATGAGGTCTTGCCTTCGAAACTCACTGACAACAGAATTGGACTTATTCTTTGCTGGGTATAAAACCCACCTTAGGTTTTGCTCATCTCTTTCACTCGATCGGCGGCACCTCTTCCCAACTGACTCCATAGCCGGTATTGGGTAGTGATAATTTGAAGATGAATGTTGTGGTATATAGCATAAAAACTGCTACTTCACCTGTACCAGTACTTTGATATTTTTCGTCCGGTGCCCCCGGGTGGGCATGTTTATTTCTACCTTTTACACGCACCTTCAAGTTTTTATCTTTGCTTAAGATTATTTGTTAATAAAGCTAACTAACATGGTACTATGTCCTGCCACATTACGCGGTTTACATCATCCCATCGCGTATTCAAGATACATTGTTAGAAAAGTTTAACAACCAAATACATGTATGTTACAGCAGCCTGACATGTCCCCGTACCGGCCAGGACATGGCGGCGGCGGTGGTGGTGGTGAGATGTTCATCACCATTGGTCATTACATGAGCAGTGACCATTTAATAAACATTGAAAACCAGACGTATCTCTCACATGTATTTCCCTCTTTGTAACAACCGAAACATACTTGAAGACATCTTTCCAAGCACCATCAGGAGAAGATCCAGTTGTTTTAGACTTATTGGGTTTAGGAAAAGGAATTGCCTGGGTAAATGCCATAACATTGACAGATATTGGCCGAGCAACCTTGCAGATGAAAATGGATGCAGTGACACATGTGACAATCGTGGAGCATACTATGACAAGAAATGCTTGACCAACTGTGGGAAGGATCGCATTAGCATTTTGACCAGCAATGAAACGGCAAAAGGTGATATTGAAACTGGCGGCGACGATGGTAATGGTAAATATCCAGGTGGTGGTGGAGATGATGGAGGTGAAGATGGGGAAGAGAAGGAGTTTGGGCCAATGATGAATTTCGAGGAGGTGATTAGGGAGACGGAGGCGCGTGGGGCAACGCTTTCTGCCGATATGCTGGAGGCAAGAAGACGGAGGTGATTAGGGAGACGGAGGCAGTGGTGACGTTGGGTTTGTGATGGGCGGCGAGATGGTGCTTGGCGGTGAAGTGGGGGAGTTGTAACGATGCTGAGCTAATAATGTTGGTTGTTTTTCAACAAAGAAAAAAATGTATATTAAATAAAATATAAACCCAAAGAGCAGTCCTGCCAAACGCTTGCTCTTTTCTGTTTTTTGAAAAAATAAACTCTGTCAAATGGCTATCAGTTTTTTAAACTGGTGAAAAAAAAAACCAAAACTCTTTCAGTTTTCTATATAAAAAAAAACTGAAATTGAAAGTGTTACCAAACAGAGCTAAATGTTTACTAAACAAATAAACTTCTTTAATAGTCTAACTTTATGCTTGTCATTCAAAAGAGCGAAGATTGCGTGGTCTTACTGGTCGTGTCTCTTTTAGAACCATCAGGTCAAGGTCAAGGAGAGCTCATATTATGAAAGAATGAGGAGTTAAGGAAACCATAAAATTATGATACTATGGTAAGATTTCAATTAACTTTTAGGACAAATTAAAGATTGTGGTTTGATAAAGTGGACACCCATATTTAAAGTACAAAAAAAAATGTATTAAGTTCCCCCAACATTAGGTTATGCGACACTAATGAAAGGTTTTGGCTGACGTGACCATTTCCTATTTAAAAAATGTCAATACTGCCTTTAAGTCGTTAAGTGCGTATAACTTTAGGTAAACGCGTTATACTCTTAAGGATGCCATCTTCCTTTCAATTTCTTTCGGTCTTCTACACATACTCAAAGACACAGATCTGCAGAAACACATGCAGATACACAGGCATAAGCATGCGCACACCCCTGCTCCCACATAAACACATTGCATTTGTGTTTTGGTGCGTGCCTACGTGAGTATGTGCGTGCATGTGCACAAATCAGTGCGTGTGCTCGCACGGGCGCGCACAAATCTATGTGTCTGTCGGTATGCTTGTGTGCGCAGATTTGTGTCTATGTGTGAGTGTGCGGATTTGGTGAATTTTTTGTTGATGAACTCGCAGATTTTTGGTGAAATTTTGGTTGGATCTTTGGAGGATTTGGTGGGTGAGGTTACGGTGGCTTGGTGGATATAGTTGGTGGCGTTGCAGTAGTGCCGCATGCTGTGGTGGTTGGAGCTGAAGGAGGTATATTTAAGAGAGATGGTGAATGGTGATGGTGATCTCGGTATAAGGAAAAAGAGAGAAAAGAGACCGGAGGGAACTACATCTCGAAAAAAAAAATAAATAAATAAATAAATAAATACAATATCGTTCCGTTTGATTAACAAATACAAGTAAAGGGCAATTACTTGTTTTCATAAAAATTTAACCCCCACCACAATTTCGTCTCATTAACCGGTGAGAGGGCCATCATAACTTTTGAGAGAACAATTATATATTTTGATATAAAAAAAAATTAACCACTCTCCCATTCCATTTCATCTTATCAACTAACACAAGTACTATGACGGCAAAACACCATCACCGACCGACTATAATTTGTTTCTAAAATCAAGAAGATGTACCCAACATGGTCCTAATTAATTTGTACATGGCCAAAAAGTACAATCTCGCCCTAAACATTTGAGTACTTTTCATCCTTGCATAGACATCCACTGGGTTGGTATGGTGGGGACACTAACGTCTGTTCTGCAGACCGAAGGAAGAAAGAAAGAAACGCCATTCTTCGGGCTTTTTACGAAAATAGATTAAAAAATTTATCTTTTTACCGATTTAGATTTTACGATGAAAAAAATATGAAAATGGAGCTTATTCGGTGACGGGGGCGCCGAACAAGCCCTTGTTCGGTGATACAAGCGCCGAACAAGGAAAAATAAAAAGAAAAAAGAAAAAAGCCTTGTTCGATGTTAATAGTGCTGAACAAGGAATTGTTCGTGCCGAATAAGAAAAAGTGAGGGGTGGGGGTGGTTTTGAGAAAATTATAAAAAAAACATCAAAAAAATTCTAAAAATTTTTCATAAATCCCAAAAATTAAGAAATTGACAATTTTAACGGGTCAATACTATTTTTGATGATTTTCTCTTTTAGACATTTTGAAATGACGATTTTTCCCCTTACAAGAAAATTGTCTAGAAAAAGTTCAAATATTTTCAAAAAAAATTTCAAAAATTAGGAAATGGGCCATTTTAATTGACCAATCCTACTTTTAAGGATTTTTCCCATCTATCTTTTCAAAATGATGATTTTGTCCCTTATGAAAAAAAAAAGTGTTCACGAAAAAAATAGTCAGTATTTTAAATGGTCCAACATGGAAATTAAGTGGAAAAGGTACGTTGTGGAAGATATTTTACAAATGGGTACTCCAAGGCCATTGTTCCTAGAGAAAAAGATCATTTACAAATGGAAGATATTTAACCTCTTCGGTTGGACGGAATCCATAGCCGGGTATTGCCTGCTGAAGGGATAGTGCCATCTTAGCGAGTCCATTTTCTGTGGGTAGTAAATTCATCGGATAGATCCTAGTTTCCATATCTTATTTTCTGCTCCATACTTTCATTAACAATCAAAAGAGAAGTAAAATAGAATAATTAGAGGACTCCCACAAGAACTGAAAATCCCAAAAAGAAGGTGGTAGACAATAACAAGGACACTTAACAAAGAGAGAAAGAGAAAGAGAGTGACTTTGGTCAGAGATGTCTGTTAAACCTGAGCGTGGAAATGCTAAGTTTATAGTAGACACTTGCTTGATGCCAAGCAACTCCGTCTGGTGAAGTCTCCCCCTTGCTTGAGAAGTTCATCCACAGTGCTTGATGGATCCCCGCATCTGTCCTTGTTGATTCCTTCACTTTTGTCCTCTTTGCCAACTTCTTCAAGACTATTTTCATCTTCTTGAGGAAGTTTTATGGCCTAGCTACCATCTTTCAGTCTTGTGAATGTCCTTCTCCACTCGTTTGTCCTTTTCTCTTTCCATCCCATGTGCGGTGGACGGATTTTTCTTGTGGGGTCATTTTACTAAAAGAAGGGAGTAAAATTGGGCACTACGGGATTCATTTTTCTTTTTTCTTTTTAATCTTCCTACAAATTACTCAAACATTGCCCTTTTTTCTTAGCCAAATCATCCTTAGACCGCTTTATTTCCAAAACCCTACTCTTAACACCACTTTTAATAGCAGGGTCACAGTATCAGCATCTTGGAAGTTGAACAAACATTGACAACCACATGGCAGATCAACATCAACGATGTCAATACATAGTAATATTATATTTATGATGTAAAACGTTCATAGCAATATCATATTTATGATGTAAAAAGTTTATTTTACCAATTTTGAATTTATAGGCATTGAAAAATCATATTTAGAAGCTTTAACGAAGCCTGAGATCCAATTTGGAAAAAAGTAATTTTTGAAATTTGTCGTAAATTTTAATATTATTTTTCATATTAAGAAAATATCCGAAAAAAAGAAAATGGATTTCGTAGACTACAACTATGAAGAAATTGCCAAAATTTTATTTTAAAAACCTTTCCATGTTGGATCATTTAAAATACTGATTATTTTTTTCGTGAACATTTTTTTTTCATAAGGGACAAAATCATTATTTTGAAAAGATAAATGAGAAAAATCCTTAAAAGTAAGATTGGTCAATTAAAATAGCTAATTTTCTAATTTTTGAAATTTTTTTTGAAAATTTTTAAAATTTTTCGAGATAATTTGTTTGTAAGAGGTAAAATCGTTATTTCGAAATGTCTAAAAGGCTTTTTTCTTTTTTTCACCGAACAAGGGCTTTGCCTGCCCCCCCCCCCCCCCCCCCCCCCCCCCCCCCCCCCCCCCCCCCCTCTTCATCCAACAGACAGAACTGAACTGGGCAACAAACAATGGCTTCCTCCTCATCTCCTTCGTTACCACCCTCCACCTACGGCCACCATGTTTACATCAGTTTCAGGCGGGACGACGAGAGCCGGTACGTGACGGACATGATCGACAGGTCGCTGGACATCCGCGGGGTGCACACCTTCCGCGATACGGACCACCTCGTGACCAGCCAAACCGGAACAAACATCCCAAAAGAGCTACGAGAAGGCATGCAGGACTCCACTATTTCGGTTGTAATGCTGTCCAAAGGGTACCTGGCTTCGAGTTGGTGCCTGGAAGAGCTGGTCAGGATACTGGATTGCAGGGAAAGGAAGGGGATGGTGGTTCTGCCCATCTTCTACGGGGTTGATCCGTCTGATATAAGGAAGGCGAGGGGGTATGCTGCAGAGGAGTTGAGGAAGCAGAAGGTGGGGGGTCTGTGGTGGAGGAGGTGGAAGAATGCTCTTGAAGTTGTTGGTGGCTTTTGTGGCTGGGATCATCGCAATCACAACCGGTAAATTTTTTACATCATTGTTCTTCCCTTCGCTCCATGGATTTCTTTACACCACCTACGAATTTGTAAGATGAGTTAGTAAGATGTGAACATCGGCCTTGAACTCAAGAACTCGATTAAGCAATAAGATAGGTCAGCGACCCCCGTGTACTAAATTTATCATAGGAATTTGCCAGATAAAAAGAATCCAATGAAATGGAGGAATTTATATGGTTATCAAGGTGTCCTCATTGGCAGTAAAGACCCCCAAATAATATGCTGTTTTACATGTCTAAATTTGCACCTCTCGTGTTAATTGACGGCTCATTTGTCACTAAAAGATGTGTGTTTGCAAAAACGCTTGGAAATTAGGAATACATGACTGGAAATTTCTTAAAGGCTTGGAACGTCATAATTTAGAGAAGAAAAGAACTACGTGCAGAAAACCAGAGTCCATACAAGCGTTTTTGAGCAGTGAGTTGCGTGTGTTCTTCAATTGTTCTTTCAATACCCAATGAATGATCATCGCATTTCCTTAGGTTATGAGTTTTGACCCTTTAAAGGCTCATCTTTTGAATTCGGTACAATGTCGAGCTGAATGATTTTTATGCTTGATATTTGATGGTGAAAGTGAATCACTTCCAGGATTGAATCCGTGCTGGTTGGTAAAGTAGTTGAAGATATCGTGTTCAAACGAGTTCCGACGAATCTCATCTCCATCTATCCCCTTGGATATGATACATGTGATGTGTATCTGAAACTCTTCTTGCAAATGGGATTGGGTGATGTCCTCATGGTTGGTATATGTGGGCAGAGCAAAATGGGAAAGACAGCCATTGCCAGAGCTGTTTATAAGCAAATCTGTTGCACTTTTGATGGGAGCAGCTTCCTCACTAACGTTGGAGAAAAATCAAAGCAACCAAATGGCCTAGTTGAGCTACAAGAACAGCTTCTTTCTGATATACTGTCAGAAGGGACTACATGCATACCAAATTTTACTAGAGGAAAGGACATGATTCAAGAAAAATTGAGCTTCAAAAGGGTATTGATTGTTCTCGACAATGTGGATGATCTTGAGCAATTGTTTTCACTAGTTGGAAACCGCTATTGGTTTGGTTCGGGAAGTAAAATCATCATAACAACTCGACATGTTGAACTGCTCAATGTGTTTGGAGTGGATCAGGTTTTCATGGCTCAAGGCCTTCCTCTAAGTCCCAGTATGCAGGTACGTTTGGTTTCAAGACAACCATGTATAGGTTGCCGTTTTTTGTCTTCTTTCCAAACACTTACATAGAATATAGAGCAGGATTCCAACGTGCGTCAAAGCCTGAGGAAGGCTTGTGGTCTGGATTTGACAATGGGGATATAGCCTCGACTTCAAATCGTACAAATCGCATCGGGTGCAGCCACAAGAACAATTCTAACCCAAATGTAGGCACAAGATGTTGCATATTCTCCCCCTTTTAGTCGTTGGTTTTGTACGATTTGTACGAGAAACTATCTATCCAAGTCCATTCCAGAAGAACCATCCGAACCAACTCTCATTTCATGCCCCGCCACATCTAGATCGAAGTTGATTGAATATCTTCACGTACACTACAGGTAAGTTGGGAGCAGCTTCAGCAAACTCGACGCATAATTGTTGGACTCGGGGATTACATCGAGAGCTTTCAACGTTCGGTATACCACTAACAGAACCTTAAATTTTTGCGCCTTAGATATATCCCATCTTCCTAAAGTATCTTGCTCATCCTTTTATCGCAGACCAATGCCTATGTGAAGTACCTTGAACGTCGTTTGATTAAGGAGCGTCAAAGGAATGCCATTCAGGTAATCTTTGTAGTCCTTTTTCTGAGGAAAAGGATTCAGGAGTTCCAAAAGATGTTTAGATCTCATCTTCCTCGTTTCCTTGCAGGCAAAAAGGCAAATCTCGGCCCCGCAATGACCTCCAGCAATGAGCATCTAGTGCGCCTTAGAAGTTCTTTGCGACTACAAAGGCATTTCTTTAGTTGCAAATTCATTTCTAGTCGGCAATTGAAGAGTAGAGTGAGGACCATACAATTATCCTGTATGGGATAGTGATCATTTGCAGATGGATTTTGTAAGACACAGCATAGAAACTGCTAAATTTTACACAAATCATAAGATTGTTTGTCCAAGCATACTGTTGTTAATTCACTTGTACCTGTATATTGATCTTCTTCGTCCGCTTTTACACCCACCTCCAAGTTTTTATGTTTGCTTTTTGAAGATTATTTGTTGCTAAAGTTAAATCATATGGTACAATTTCTTGTCACGTTACACGGTAACGCGTCTAAGAAATACTGTTTGTTAGAAAAATTGTACCAAAAAAATACACGTATGTTACAGCAGCCTGACACTTTGCCGTACCAGGACATGGTGGTGGAGGGATGTTCATCACCATTGGTCTTTTCATGAGCAGCGACCGTTTGAAAAACAGTGAAAACCAGACGTATCTCTCACATGAATTTCCCTCTTTGTAACAACCGAAACATACTTGAAGAAGGTATGGCAGTCTCCACAGAGAACGATGTTCTTCATAACACGAACGGGCTTCCCTGGCCTGGTCATAAGAAGCCCATACGTAACAGCTAGTTTCGCACTGTGGTAGAGCAAAAACTCAGTCTTCTGATGCTCCTCTACTTCATGAAGCACAAAGCTCGTATCTGGTACATATCCAGCTCTTATGCATTCCAAGACTAATATTTGCAGACCACTATATATATCTTTGGACCGTGAATGTGATTTGTCCCTTGCGTAGAAAGAATGGATCTTGTTTTGGTGAATGATCCAGCTTCTAACTGGACGTTTTTGAAACCCATGCTCCCTCATCTCACCTCTAATCATATCAGAGCAATGCCATCTACCAGACGCAGAGTACAGATTTGACACGAGTACATACGTTGATGGATTCTGTGGCTCCATAGCAAGTATCTGCTTTGCAGCCCGTTTTCCAACTGCTGTGTTGAAGTGGACTCTACAACTATCAACCAAAGCGCGCCAAACAGAAGCTTCTGGCTCGCGAGGCATCATACAGATTTCTTGTTCCGCTTCCTCAAGCAGGCCCCAGTGACCTAAAACACCAACCAATGAGGCATAATGCTCTGAAGCAGGCTCAATGTTATATGTGCTTTTGATTGACCGGAAAAATCTACGGCAATGATCAACTAAATTTGATTTTGTACATCTATACGCGGAGATTATTAAGAGTATGGTTACTGAATCCGGCTGTACACCTGCTGCGACCATCTGCATCCATAAAGCCAAAGTCTTGTCACCTTGCCTATGAAGGATATGGCCTGCCATTAAACCATTCCAAGAAACTACGTCATGTGTTGGCATATTATTGAAAACCTTGATGCCATCTTCTAGGTTGCCGCACTTGCAGTAACTGCTAATTAGAAGTCTCTGATCCTAAGGCAATTGAATTGAATGAGCAACTCCAGAATCTACTTGACAGATATGATGCGCTACTTTCTGGTCGAACTGGGATGGCTGCAAGTAATGTAGATTGTGAAGCAGATGAGGAAGAAGAGCCTCAACAACTTGTCAGAAGGTTTGTCTATTTCTTTGGCTGGTATATTACTTGAAAAATTACTCGTATCTGCGCTTATAATTGGGGTAGGTACTAGGTAGACTGAGGTTCCTGGATCTTGGCTGGTTTGTATTGAGGAGTCGGTTCTGTAATGTGGAGATAAGCTTAACAAATTGTCAACATTATGCCGCCAAATGAACATTTTGACTTCCTTGTTTAAATAAGTTCATCCAGTCTGACGCTACATATGGCAGGTTGCGAAAAGGAAAAAATTGTGTGAGACCGGAAGATGAAGAGAACTTTATGAGGAGCCACACTCTAGACTTGTTAGAACTATCAAATTCAAGAAAACAAGTAAATCAACAGCTCAAACAGCCAGCATGCACCAAGCCATCTGAGTCCAATGGGCAGCTTTTGCGTGTCGCAATCCCGCCTCCGCCTGCAAAACACGTTGAGAGGGAAAAGTTTTTCAAGGAAAACAAGTTGGCTGACTCTGCCATGGCTGGCCACATGAGGTCTCTGTCATTACAGAACGTTGATGGCAACAGCTCTCACAGTGGGAACAGTAACTGTAGCTGCCAAAAATAAATGGTATCATGCTGTGCTTCGACAGTCTTGCTTATAGCTGTATACTAGTTGGTTTTGTTACTACGCTACCAATGGGTGTTGTGAAAGAAACGGAGCTAGGACGTGATCGCATAGGGAGCATTCATGTTCAGACAGAGGTGTTCGACTGAATATATGACCATTCTCTTTCAACTACTGTGTTAAATTTACCTCATTTTCTGGAGGAGGATTGTAGATTTCAGATTTTTCCTCTTTTTCCTTCTTTGTTTCTTTTCCTACAAACAAAAATGGGCAATCTTGAATTTTGATATTTATATAACTGAAATAATCAACAAAAGAAACATGAGAGAGTGCTTTTTTTTTTTTTTTCAGTCAATAAAGTGAAGATGAAAGAGGACAGCGGTGCATGTTCCAGTGGACTTCCACGATAAGCCCACTTATATCACAGTCCCATACTTAAGGATAGATATATGGTTCATGCTATTGAACTCTTAAGTTTGTCAAAGCTGACTGGTTTTTAGTGCAGTTTTTTAATTCGACATACTGTCGTGCGAACTATTCCAAAATTAAGTACTTTTCTCTTTTTACTTAATTCTTTTTTTTCCTTTTGTCTTCTGGTTAGCCTCGCGATGACTTTTCTTAGTCTGTGGAAGGAACGGCCGGCGCCATCACCTCCTACATCGATCGAATCTATGCCGAGACCACTCTTCCTATATCCTTTTCCCATCTCCCTCCTGTCCATGTCCCACAGTCTCTCCAAAACCAAGTAGATGCTGCTCTTGAATTTATGCGTCTCAACGTCACCGGTGTTCGGGATGTCCTCCAAAACATCTCTGCCAACTTCGCAGTTCGCGCACTTATAACCTCAGCCTCCCACGTCCCGCATCATTTTCTCAACATGCCTACTTATTATTACTTCAGCTCTTGTGCTTCTTGTTAAATATGTCTTGAATTTTTTGACATATTATTTGAATGGGCCGTAGGCCCAAACCCAGAGGAACTAGGTTTTCCTTTTTTTGTTTGAGACACTATATATATAGCGTCGTTAGGGTTTTCTAGTTGGTGTTGGCGTTGAGAGTTTTGTGAGGGGTTTGGAGTTGTCGACAAGATCGACTTTGTAATCGTGCACTCTCTCCTTTTGATATAGTGGAATTTCGTTTTGCCTCGCCCGTGGACGTAGATCAATCTGATCGAACCACGTAAATCTCGTTGTTCCACTTTTGTTCTTCGTTTGATTTCCGCAACACTTCTGTTCTATCTTTCTTCTTGCAGTTGCCTACCATCCACAACCGTACAAACAAGAGCTTTGGAGACTTGAAGGACACCCTCTTACACTTACCGGGCCTCCCTACCATAAGAGCCTATCTCGTACCTGAACCATTACTTGACCGCCATGCTTCCACCTATCGTCACTTCCTCGATTTGGCTCGATCTTTGCCCAAATTATATGGGTTTATAGGGAACACCTTTAACTTGCTCGAGCCAGATGCGGTCGAGTCTATTTGTAGATGGTGTTCGTGTTCCCGACGGCATGACTCCACCTCTCTATTGTATTGGGCCACTGATAGCAGATGAAAAAGACCGCGCTATTGGTCGTGTTGCTTCGCCGGATGTATCAACAATGCCTGTCAATGAATGTTTGTCCTGGCTAGACTTGCAGCCAAGCAGAAGTGTTGTCTTCTTGTGTTTTGGTAGCCGGGGTGCATTCGCCAGTGCACAAGTGAAGGAGATTGCTCTTGGGTTGGAGAGAAGCGAGCAACGGTTCTTGTGGGTGGTGAGAAATCCACCACCAAGTAATGCAACGGAGCCAGATTTAGACCACCTTCTGCCTCAGGGGTTCCTGGAAAGGACTCGGAACAAGGGTCTGGTCATCAAGTCTGGGGCACCACAAGCTGCCATACTTAAGCATGAATCAGTTGGGGGATTCGTGACTCGGTGTTAGAAGCAGTGAGTTTTGGGGGTTCCGATGGTGGCTTGGCCATTGTATGCAGAGCAGCGCATGAACAGCGTGGTCCTTGTGGAGGAAATGAAGCTGGCGGTGCCGATCAGCGAGTCGAAGTGGTCATATGAAAAGGGAAAAGGAGTGGAATTCATCGTTAGTGCGGAGGAAGTGGAGAAAAGGGTAAGGCAGTTGATAATGGAGGTGAATATGAGAGAGAGGAGTGCCGAGATGAAGGAAAGAGGCATCGCTGCTTGGACCGAGGGCGGATCCTCCTTCTTGGCATTGTCCCAAATGGGGGTTTCATGGAAGCAAGGCTAACTACTGCTTTTACAGCGTAAGTAAGGATCTCTCTTCAGGAGAATGATATGTTCTGCTTCGTCTCTTGTGGATGACTGATTCCTAGATGTGGCATTGCTGTCGAAGTTCGCATCCCGAGAAGTCGATCGCATTACCTTCATGCCACTTGATGTTTTGACTTTCCGTAATGCCATGCGGGCAAGTTCTTTTAATTACTTGTGGTTTATTTACCTGCTAATGAAAATGAAGATGATTTGATTAAATAGGGTGCATTTTGTTAGAGCCTTTCGAGTTTAAGCACGCCAACCTTTCTGTTGGCCCTTGATGTTGGGCTTGGAAGAGAATCAACCTAACCTAAAAGGTCATTTGGTTCAAAGCATGATCGGAGAGAGCAAGTCACGCTGCAGGAGCTAGCGTCTAATGGACTTCTTTATTTATTCATTTACAAACAACTAAACCAGTGAAGGTTAGAGAAAGAGAAACATAGAGAAGTTTCAAAAGAGAAGTTCCGGAACACTTTGAAAACAGAAACACTTTTTCTGAATCATTCCCATACGCAGCCTTAGTGTCTAATGGACTTCTTTATTTATTCATTCACAAACAACCAAACCAACGAAGGTTAGAGAAAGAGAAACATAGAGAAGTTTCAAAAGAGAAGTTCTGGAACACTTTGAGAACAGAAACACTTTTTCTGAATCATTTCCATACGCAGTCTTAGTGTCTAATGGACTTTTTTATTTATTCATTCACAAACAACCAAACCAACGAAGGTTAGAGAAAGAAAAACGGAGAGAAGTTCCGGAACATTTTGAGAACATAAACACTTTTTTCTGAAGCGTTACCATACACAGCCTTAATGTCTAATAGACTTCTTTATTCATTCATTTGCAAACAACCAAACCAGTGAAGGTTAGAGAAAGAGAAATAGAGAGAAGTTCCGAAAGAGAATGTTTCTATTGCTTTTGAGTATTGGGTGGTACAAACGAAAGGAGAACAACCCTATTATACAAGAGGCTTTTCAATCCCTACCGTCAGTTTCCTTTCGATAGGATAATTGAGATCCACTCTCCCCCAACTGCCGTCTAACCTTAATAATTACAAGATAGCTATCTGCTTCATTAAGTACATGAAATATCTTGAGTATACAATTTCCATATCGTCCCTACGTCTTCTAGAATCCTTATGAAAACCCAAGCTCAAGACACTTCAAGTCACACTTCGAGTCATATTTGATCATCCAGCTATCTCGTCCATCGGTTGGGTCATGAAACCTCTATTCATGACACATGGCTCTTGGTATTGCACAAACTGACAATAAATTTTGCCCGTCGAATTTCATTTAACTTTCTCAAAAGACCCCCAAAAAAATATATAACCTTTTACTTGCGAGAAAAAAATCTCTATATTTATGATATTTTAAACAATTTACTATTGAGTAGGGTTTTGTCTAATTCTTTTCAAATGAGAGAGAGAGAGAGAGAGAGAGTGAGTTTCATACCAAATTGAGTATGCGAATTAGATGGCTAGATCCGACAAAAAAAAAAGAAAAAGAAAAAGAGAATTAAATGGCTAGGATTTTTGCCCCAAAACAAGTTTGGAAATTAGGATTTCATGTCATCGATTTGAGCTAATTTGTGGAGTTCGAACAAATCGTGAAGTTTGATTAACATTTCGAGTTCGCAAATTAAGGTTTCAAATCATTTTGGATGACAGGATATTTTTGTCTACCAAATAAAAGTTATATCCTTTTTTTGGCTCGTTTGGAAAGCGAGCTTATGTTGGTCCTAAAGGGGTAAGTGTGTGAATGCTTTCGTCCATTAAGCAAAATTTTCAATTTTGTGCTTTCTTTGGATAGTTGGAAATGGGTTACTTTTTATCATTGAACATAAAAAAATAAAAATAAAAACCACCTGTGGATACTCTGTCGGCATTAAAAGGAACCAAAAAGCCCTTTCGAAAGAAACTATACTATATTATAGATATAACATAACTTCCATTGAAACTCAAAAAGATGCGAAAATTTCAAATAAATGCATGAAATACCTTTATTTTCTCAAATAAAAATTTAAAATGCCTTCATTTTCTCGAATAAGAACTTTAAATGATCACGTCAATCTCAAAGAACGGCTTGACTTAACCAGCTAATTAAAGGTATTTCCATCCTATATTTATTTAAAATTTTTTCGTTTTTTCTTTCTTTTTTCCTTTTTCTATTTTTCCTTGGCAATGCTCACCGACAGGGCCAAGCGAGGCCCTCGAAAGCCAGAGGCGAGAGCCAACCTCACTTAGACATCACTTTGATCTCGAATCCTAATTTTTACACAAAATCTCAATTAAGTTAGGTTAAAAAAATGCAAAACTTTTCCATAAAAAACAAAAAAAAAGCTAAAACTAAAAAAAAACCAAAAAAGAAATAATTTTGGCCCTCCACCTATGGTCATCACCCATTGCCTGTGGGGCGTCAGTGATGACCCCATCGGCCATGATTGACGCCCGAACCGGCCTTCTTGCCTGAGTACATTATATATGTAGTTTCTTAATTTTTAATTTAATTTAATTAAAATTTAAGTTAAAATTATTTTTGCACAAAAATGCCTTAATCAGCCTAGCTGGCCAACGAAATTAGACCTTTGTTTAAAATTGCCATGGTCATTTTAGATTTTTATTTAAAATAAAATTTATTGTAGCTCTTTAGTTGAGAAAATAACGGTACTTCGAATTTTGATTTGATTTTTTTTCCAAAAAAAATTGAAATGATAAAATGCAGAAACGTAGAGAGAGAGATAAAGTAGGGAGGAGGAGGAGGGGGGGAAGAGGCCTTGGTGGGTGAATTTAGTTCTCATACGTCGCCTTCCTTCTTTGTTGCGACCTGAGTTTTGGTCCTCCGGTTCTGATTCTCGCTTTTTGGCTATGCGCTCCATCCCAACTTCCCCCCTGTTTCTTCACGCTCTTGCGGTTGTGGTGGTGACGTAAAGCAAGCTTGGTCACTCCGTCTCTTCCTCCCTTTTTTCCGCCATTATCGATTGGGGCGGGTCGGGCGGGGCGGTGCTTTTCGGGCAATCGAGCATGAATTGCCAAGTGATGAACACGTCCTCTCCCTCTCCCTCTCCATCTTCGTCTTCCTCCTCTCGCAATCCCATTCCCAACTCCCCACTGTAAGTCACTTCCTTCCCACTCTTCTTTTTAACTTCTTGTTGCTCATATCACATAGGTACGCCTCCCTCTGATAGCTGCATTCGCTGATTTGTGGCCATCACTTAATCTTTCCGGGCACACCCACCATTGCCAATGCTGCTCTTCGATACCCCTTTGGCCTGATGAGTTTTTTTTTTTTTTTTTGGTAGTGGAAATAAACTTGATATGAACCGTAGCTTAAAAGGGTTGCTCATTGCTTACCTTCGGTGGGCGTTATCTCGTGTTTGTCTCCCATGGTGCAGCATTAGTTATCTGGGTATTGACGTAATTCTGTTCCTCTCAGTAAATTGCTCGGGCGGCCGACTGTTTGTTACTCCCTTTCTCACAAGACGAATCGATGCTCCGGCATTCAAATTGGAGGCTGCCATGAGATTGTTAATCTTCCAAAGAATTGTGTAGTCCGTAAATATGCTTCCGGCTGGTCCGACGCAAAGCAACCGCTCGGATATCCTCCCCAAGCCTTGGTGGCTTCGGAGTCTCAAGGTGTATCCTCAATCCCTATCATTGGCGATGAAAAGATAGGAGTATTGCTGCTCAACCTTGGAGGTCCTGAAACCCTTGACGATGTGCAGCCTTTCTTGTTCAACCTTTTCGCTGATCCAGTTACTCTCTCTCTCTCTCTCTCTCTCTCTCTCTCTCTCTGCCTGCGCGCGCGCGCGCGCACCAGAATCATTCATATAGCTCTTACAGTTTACATTTAGGCCAGATATGTTTTTGTCTCTGATCTAGACATAAGTTCTACTGCTATGCATTTATTTTCTTAGACGGTAGTTTAGTTATGCAACGAGGAGTTTTGTTTCTTCGGTTTATTCTTTTTCGGGAACTTGTGTCTTTAGTACCAGCCTTTCCAATGAGGATAGATACACAGACACACACATGCACACCCATAGATCTGTTTTGTCTATGAGCAAGGTTCTCGGTCATCTACATCCTCTTTTTTTTTTTTTTGAATAATCTCGAATTATATTGTTGCTTCACTTAACTTGAAGCTTCCTCTTAGTGGCTGGCCTTATGGTATTTTGTGTATTCCAGCTGCTGATTTCCAAGGCAAACAAAAGTAAAAACAGTGCTGTGTCCTACCTTTTTTCTACTGTTTTGTTCTATCCCACAGATGCTTTAAAGCATAAGTTATGGAAAAATCGAAAAGAACAGTTTGCACGTCCGAATTTTAAACCATCATTCATTAAGCTTGATGTGGTTTTACAAAACAACTTGAATAAGCTATGGAACAAGATCAGCATTTCTTCAGGCATACCCATTTTTCAGCTAGCTTTCGGGCACAATTTTAGCATTTATTGATATTTTCGTGTTTATTGCTGCTTCTGCTTGAGTCACATGCTGATTAGTGAATATTTGATGATAGTGGTAATCTTGTTTTTGATTGTTTAGAATTTCTCAGTTTTTCATCTTCCCTTTTTATTGGAAGAGTTACACAAGATGTTTTGTAGGCGTAGTCATGTAAGAATCGGGTAGCGTTCTTAGAGGAACTTTGTCTTTGTTGTTGTACTATATCAATAGCTTTGTTGGATTTCAGTCAGCGATGTAAAATCAGACAGAATGTGGATGGATATGACTGTCCATTTCTGCTTGTGAAGAGAAGATGCGAGTTAGCCATAAAGGTGCACTGTAACTTTACGTATTGTGTTTTGATATTTAGAACTGGGTGTCCATATAGCTTCAACGTTCTTTCCCTGTAAGTAACTTGTTGACTTTATTCCATTTATCTAACTTCATGCTATTGGCAGGACATCATTCGGCTGCCAAGGTTGTTTCGTTTTCTGCAAAAGCCATTGGCACAATTTATATCAGTTCTTCGGGCACCCAAGAGCAAAGAAGGCTATGCATCTATAGGTGGTGGTTCTCCTCTTCGGAAAATAACTGATGCCCAGGCACGATTTGAAATTTTGACTTTCTGACATTAATCTATCATGCATCCTTACAAGTATGTGAAATCTGTGTTTTTGTTAGTGTGTGTGTCTAATTCTGTTAATGGCGATGCTCAAGTTGTTGCAAGGAAGAACGTTGATGCTAAATGTTCAGTCAATTTAAACAAAATAGTTCTTACATTTCTTCATATTGGGGTTTCTTACCATAATGCCGTCTGTTGTTCAGGCAGAAGAGTTAAGGAAATCACTTTGGGAAAAAAATGTTCCAGCCAAGGTGTATGTTGGCATGAGATACTGGCACCCATTCACTGAAGAAGCCATTGAGCAGGTAACTTTTATGTTGAAACTTGTGTCAGTATAATGGTCGTGTTGGCACAAATTTAGTAGTTAAAACTGTACCCTTCTTAGCGCAGTGTTTTGGAACAGACATCCATCCATGCCTAAGAAGGCACATGCAAAAGCTTGCTCGCTCCCTCTCTCTCACACACACAAAAAAACAGAAAAAAAGAAATTTGTCCCTCCACACTGCACTTGTGCATCTATCTCCATTTCCTTTAAGCCTTGATGATACTTTTGTTTCTTTATAATAAACTATATCAGAGGGGCATTACCTGCTACATGACTTGGCTTATCTTTGGAGGAGTTTGTCCTGGATTTCGCTGTGTTATCATGATTTAGCTGGTCATATTGTCTGTTAAGTTTAAGGGAGTCGTGTCCTTCTTTGCAGAGGGATAGTTAACATTAAATATTTCAGAGGATAGGTGTTTATTGTCTCTGCATTCTTCGATTTACTTCAGTGGAGGGTATGAATTGATTTCCTAGTAAACTGTCATGTGTGCCACCGGAGTCATTCTCTTAGTGCATCTTCCTTGAGCTGATACGATGCAACAGTCATGTGGCTAAGCAAATTCTTTAGCCTCTTCATAGTTCAAGATCAGAGCTTGGGCTGTATATGAACACCCAGGCTTTTTAAACCTTCTAATCTTTAGGTGGATAGGCTAACTTATTATTAATGTAAAGAGAGAATGTCTACATTTTTTATTGATAAAACTCAATATATATGTGCATAATAAACCCTAGATAACCTAAAAACCATTCTACCCTTTTTATATCTCTAACACCCCCCCTCAAACTGGAGCATAAATATCAATCATGCCTAGCTTGTTACAAATATATCCTATTCTTTCAACATCCAGAGGTTTAGTAAAAATATCTGCAAGTTTTTCACTAGTCCTAATATAACTGGGAAGAATCATTCCACTCTAGAGCTTCTCGCAGATAAAATGACAGTCAGCCTGGATGTGTTTTGTTCTCTTATAAAACACAGGATTGGAAGCTATATGTATTGTTGCCTTGTTATCACACCATAGAAACATAGGAGCTGAAGTTTTAAAGTTCAATTTAGTCAGGAGCTATTGAATCCACACTAATTCATACGTCACTTGTGCCATGACTCTATATTCTGACTTAGCATTGGAATAGGCAACAACACTCTATTTTTTACTCTTCCATGACACTAGATTTGCTTCAACCAAGGTATAGTAGCCAGTAGTTGATCTTCTATTATATGGAGATCTTGTCCAATCAGCTTCAGAGAATCCTTCAACTCTACTATGACTATGATTTTATTAAACAATTTCTTTCTTTGGAGCCTTCTTCAAGTATCTCAAAATTCGAATAATTGCATCCCGATGAAATGAACGAGGAGAAGATAGAAACTAACTTACCACACTAACTGGAAAGCCAATGTCTGGTCGAGTAACTGTGAGATAATTTAGCTTACCTACCAGTTTTCTATATCTCTTGGAATTATAAAAAAATTCTGCTCTATCAGCTACCAGTTTAACTCATTGTTCCATAGGTGAATCGAGAGGCTTTGATCCCAACATACCTGTCTCCGTGAGCAAATCCAGGACATACTTTCGCTGTGACTGAACAATACGTTTCTTTGACTGTGCCATCTTAATTCCTAGGAAATACTTCAACTTCCCCGAAGTCCTTGGTCTGAAACTGTTGCTCTATGATGTCCTTGATACACTCGGATATCTTGATCGGTCAACATGGACCAGAGTCTTGCTGTTGTATCTGAGGAAGCCGTTATAAGATAAGCACCATCTTCTGAGAAAACGCAGTCCCACACCCAGTGTTGATGTCTTATCAAAGCCTTTTCTAGAGTGAAACCCTCAACATTCCAAATCTTGATGGTATGGTCAGAAGCAGCAGCAGCCAAATATCTGTGGGGATCACAGAACTCTGGTGAAAGAAGACATTTAAGGATATATTGTGCTTGTAGCTTATGAAGGGGCTCAAAGTTGGTCATTGTCTGAGTTCCACGCAAGAAGCGCCAAACATAACATCTTCCCTTTTTGTTTGCAGCAACCACCAAACTCCCTTCCCACATAGCTGTTAAGGATCTGACCCCTGTATCCGCCTTTGGTACCAACTCACAGCTGCATGAATTCTCTGTCAAATCCCATACACGGATATTTCCATTTTGGTCTCAGATATTAGTTCAGCCTGATTTGGGTGTAGAACAACCATATTTACCGCTCCACGGCTTTCATATTCTCTTTGGTAACCACGGGCCCTTAGGTCCCATCTTCTAACAGTTCCATCTTCAGAGCCTGAGTACATCCAATTCCCATCCCACTGAAACCCCACAGCCATGACATTATTTGTATGGGAGTCAAAACTCATCACTGGTTGAGGGCTGTTTGAGTTGACATCAAACAATCTTATGCTGGGATTTCCAGCCGCAGCCAAGAACCGCTTATGTGGAGTCATCTCCAACCAGTTGACTTGTGAATCTGGGTATTGAATCGTTCTGTAGCATTGTCCACTTTTGGTCTCCGAAAATCGTATGGTCTGATCGTAGCTAGCAGTCACGAGGATCACTGACGGCTGTTGGCTCATTCTTAAACCCTTTCTGCGATCAAATCAGATGAAATCGAACAAGACTAATCAACAGCTGCAATCGCCGTCTCAATTGCCAAGACGACCGATCATAATTGGACAAATGATCATAATTAACAACAACTGAGTGCCTTTGATCCCGTCTCTGATACCATGTAATGAGAGAATGTCTACTTATTTTATTGATAAAAGTCCATATATGTGTGCATAATAAACCCTAGATAACCCAAAGACCATTCTTCCCTTTTTATAGCTCTAACAATTAGAAAATTAGATTAATTCTGAAATCGCTTTTCCAGTTAAATCTGCTGAGGACATACTGGCTGCAGAATATCTTAACTTCCATATGGGCTTGAAAAATGTCACAAATTTTTCTGCTACTTCTAGAATCATGATGTTGGTACTTTACTTCTTAACTGCTGGTTGATGCATGTCGATTGCCAATTGTTTTCTTACTGTGGGAAGTCTTTGAATTGAGCGAACGTTGTTGTTTTTCAGTTACCTTTACTTAAATTCTTATCACAGCCTTCTGTTTTGAGAGGAAATATGTTCTTTTTTCCCATGTTTGCAGTGAAAAAATATATGTAGTCCTTCTACTCACTATTTATTTTTATGTGTATCCTTTCCTCAGATAAAGAAAGATGGAATTACCAAGCTTGTTGTTCTTCCACTTTACCCACAGTTTTCGATATCAACTAGTGGTTCAAGTCTTCGACTCTTAGAGAGTATATTCAGGTGACAATGCCATGACATTTGCAGTGGAGTGGACAAGCATTGCCATATACTGACAAAAGAAATTTATTGATATCAGGGAAGATGAATACCTAGTCAACATGCAACACACTGTTATCCCTTCTTGGTATCAACGCGAAGGATATATAAAGGCTATGGCAGATTTAATAGAAAAAGAGTTACAAACTTTTGGCTATCCTGAGAAGGTATAAAAGTGTTTTCACTTTAATTTATGTTTAATGAAGAATAGTTTCCTGGTGCATATCAACTTTAGTTTGAGCCGGTCAATTAGTCTTTGCCATTGCCTATACATAGTTATGCAGGTCAAACTATATGTTATAATTTCTAAGTCTCAATGTATTCTTAGCAGAAGGTCTTATACTGATTTTTTCTGTCTAGGCAGGGACTTGTTGCACAGCATAGTTTCTAGGCGCTTAGCCTTATTTATTCATAATCACTTGGGATAAAGGTGGTAGCGACTGGCCTTTCAGCCTAAGTGTAAAAAGAATCCCCAGAGGATCTGGATTACTCGTATTATCTGAATGCTCGTCTGTCCTAATGGTTTTTGTGGTTCTTGTTATGTTAACCTCCTTCCTACACTTGGAATCTTTTAATAATGTGCATAATAGAGTATTGCATCTCTATTAGTAGAGGAGCTGCAAATTGGGCGAGAAGATTTTCTCTTCTTTAACTTAGCTTTCGATATAACTTTTGCTGGCTGCACCAATCTTCTTTTTCCCCAATTTTGATTGGGTGTCTATGCAATAGGTTGTGATATTTTTCAGTGCACATGGGGTGCCCCTTGCATACGTAGAGGAGGCTGGTGATCCATATAAGGCAGAGATGGAGGAATGTGTGGAGTTGATAATGGAAGAGCTAGAAAAACGGAGAATAACTAATCCCTACACTCTTGCTTATCAGGTTGGTCTGACATTACTTATTTATTTTACAAACCCCTGGGTCTGGCTTGCATTGTCATAATAACATTTTACTGATTTTTTGGAACTGGAAAGTGGTGTATTTTTTTCTTTTTGTCTATTTTTTGTTTATGGCTTCGCAACTTGTTCTTTCAGAAAGACAAAACCATGAAACAAGAGATGGGAATTTCTCGCTCTTTTAAAGTTTCTACTTCTTTCGTTCTTTTTACTTCACCAAATCATGTTATTTATCCTTGTTGTTGACCAGTTTAAATGAAGTTCTTAGCTTCATATTTCTCTACTCGATACAAGTTTTGCACTAAATCTCACCTTACCTCATCACCTAAATCTTTAACATTCACAAAAAGCTTTCACCACACATGGGTCATCTTGTGCCTATGATGCCCACTTATAATGCTAGAGTAAACAGCTAGAGTTGTAGTAGTACAGTAATGTATTTCATGAATGAATTTTAGGTTTAATGTAGTGAGATTGCTCTATTTGACCACACTTCTCCATGCTGAGAGACAGTCTAAAAGTTCTAGAAATGAAAAATGTGCTGTCTATCAACCTAATAACTTTGTTCATTGATGGCGGTGGTCAGGGAGTTGGCCCATAGAACTGTGACCGGCCACGGTGCTCTTACTGGGACAACTGTTAAACACTTCATTTATCTACAATGAGTTGCATTTATTAATTTTCACTATTTCTGGCATCATTACTTGATCTTGGTATGATTATCATTGCAGAGTAGAGTTGGCCCGGTGGAATGGCTGAAACCATATACGGATGAGACAATTATTGATCTTGGACGAAAGGGTGTGAAGAGCCTTTTGGCTGTCCCGATAAGGTAGACCATGCTCTCATAAATTGCATGCTTTGATACTTTGAAGTCGATGGTTCATCCTTTGACGAATTTGGAGCTGGATCCACAGTTTTGTGAGCGAGCACATTGAAACTCTTGAAGAAATTGATGTAGAGTATAAAGAGTTGGCTCTTAAATCCGGCATCGAGAAATGGGGTCGCGTTGCTGCTCTAGGATGTGAACAAACCTTCATTTCAGACCTGGCAGATGCAGTGATTGAGAGTCTCCCTTATGTTGGTGCCATGGCAGTGTCAAACCTTGAAGCTCGACAGGTACCCCTTTTCTCTTCCTAGTCCTTAAATGCTTTTGTGGGTTTCATGCTATAGAATTTTAAGTGTAATTAATCCAAGAGCCAACATGGCAACCTTGCTCTGTTTTTGCGGTGGTATTTACAAATGCAGATTGAGGCATCTTGTCACCCAACTATGTATCTCATATAGGAGGCCTTTTCTTCCTTTGGATCCATGGGTTTTATCTATGTAGCTAAGTTTTCCTGTCAATAAGATCACGAGGTTTACAAACTATGATGATAATTCATTATGCTGTTTGATCCAGTTGTACTTGTGCTCTGCAGTCTTTGGTGCCACTGGGTAGTGTAGAAGAGCTATTGGCAGTATATGATTCTCAACGGAGAGAGCTTCCACCTCCTGTGACGGTTTGGGAATGGGGCTGGACAAAAAGTGCGGAAACTTGGAATGGAAGAGCAGCTATGCTAGCAGTGCTGGTATTATTGGTTTTGGAAGTCACTACAGGAGAAGGATTTTTGCATCAGTGGGGTGTATTACCATTGTTTCACTAAGAAAAATGCCCTCGCTCTCTTCCACCTCCTCTTTCTCTCTCTCCAAAGTTGGTGATGATTTCACCTCAAAAATGTAGACCCATGCATGATAGCTTGTGCCATTGTCCTGCAGTTGAAGTAAATGTATATCATGTCCTTGGTGAGGTTCAAATGTGAGTACATACCTGGCCATAACATATTTGATGCAATTCACTGATCATTCAGTGAAGCAATTTCCTTTTTGTATGTTGTAAAGTTCTGCGGGCTGAGTCAGCACTTAACGTAACTATCTGCGCAAGACATCTGGAGCATAAGAAGAGACAGAATACATGCATCGTAATTTTATTTGGGATCGAAGAGGTGTGGCATGTAAAGTGTATTCATAGACGAGTCGTTGGACTGTCTTGAATACTTGCAGGGTAATTTTGTTTAGGGGGGATCGGAAAGATGTGGCATGTAAAGTGTATTAATAGATGAGTCATTGGACTGTCATGAATACTCCAATTAATGTGGGTAGGTCAATATTGCTTGTTTGTACAACTGTTACTATCCTTTACTTGTTCGGGCTACCATGCTATAAAAATAAGCAAAGGAAAAAAAAAGGTTCTGCTTTGAGCTCTTCTATCGAAAGCTTCTGCGATGTAACTTTGGTATAATGAAGGATATCTGCATCATTACATTTGGTAGTTGAGTTACTCAAATTAATCAGTGCCGCCATTACTAATACAGGAGGGTGAGGAGGCAGGTCAATAGAGATGATCCGTGCAAATAATGCTACTTTGGAGGAAGTTTGACTAGAAACATTATCAATGAGGAGATTGAAGAGTGGTACACAGTTTTCTCAATTCTCCGTTTGGTGCCAATTTGTGAACTCTCGGAGAATTATTCATTGAGAAGTTTGAAAGTGGGGATTGCGATATGCAGATGCATTTGGGTTCCATGTCAGTGCTGATTGCTGCTCAACTGATCTGAAACTCCCCGCTAGCATGAACCTCTTTAACCCTTTTGTCATATTCATCTTCATCTTCTTCGACATCAACCTCTGCGTCTAGGTCCTCATTGCCTTCCTCATCTTCATCGGCACCCCAGCCAAAATATTTGGTGGGCTTGGCTAATGGAGGTGGGTTTCTTGCCTCTCCCACTATTTTCATAATTTCTTCCGCACTTTGCGGAGAATAGCTCTGGTTGTCTCTCTGGTAATATGCTGCTTGAGCTGTTTCAGTTAGTTCTCTCGGCAAGTTCTTTAAGAACCATGGATGATTCTTGATTTCTTTGATTATAGTCCTCTGCAAATTGAAAAGGAGAAAAGAGAAGTAAACCTCAGGCAGCCCATGCAGAATGGAGCCACAATGACTGGTTAAACTTCATGATGCCATGACAAAGTACGATATCTTGCATATACCAATATGAGTTGCTTTTCTGTGAGGATTGCAAGAAATGAACACCAGAAGTTGCTTCGCAGAACTTTGCGTACCAGGTTAAAGAATAGCAACAAGAAGTACCAGAATCATAAAATCATAGGTCAGACATGTAGATTGCAGATCATATATGTCTCTAGCAATTGCAATTACTTCAACGAAACTTTAACTGAATAAAACCAGAGTCACCATTTCCGTCAGGATTTACCCTTGTTGGATTTGCAACAAATATACGAGACAGCAGGTGACTGCAATCTTGAGAAACGTGAACACAGTCGGGAATCTTGTATTGCACGGCCATGATTCGCTGTAGAAGAATGGAAAGAATAGGAGCTTCATAAACGTCTAGGAGAGAGAAGTTATGCGATAGGCCGATTTTGAAGGGAGAAAGGAAGAACGCGCACCTGAATTGTCTTCCTGAAATTTTTGGGGTCCTGCTGGTCCTCAAAAGGATATGAACCCACCAGCATGACATACAAAGTCACTCCACATGACCACACATCTGCCAACTGCACATACAGAACCGGTAAGCGGGAGTTGGATAACTTCTTTATAACCAGTTCCCAGTGAAAAAGAAACAGAACTCCTTCCAAGAGAGACATTGAATTACCTTGCCGTCGTATTCCTTGCGAGAAAGGACTTCGGGAGCGATGTATGCGGGAGTTCCTACTGTGGATTTGGGTCTTGAATGCAACAATGATGACTAACAACAGCATTTTACGAGAGTGAGAATCAGTGAATGATGCGATTTAAATGAAAGGGAAGAGTGGGTACGTAGGAGATCGAAAGTTCTGCAAGTAACCTTAGAGTAACCAAAGTCGCAGATCTTCAAGCGTGGAGCAGGGTTTTCATCTAATAGCGTATTTTCCAGCTTTAGATCCCTATGACATATTTGCTGCATTACAATTTCGAGAGTCAAAAGTCAGCAACACACATGAAGGGGTCCAATAGACATTGATAGATGTCAAACTGCAGGCTTTCTAACAAGAACTTGGGCATGTGAGATCGTTTACCATGTGATGGCAGTAATTTACTCCAGAGATGAGCTGCTGAAAGAAGTACCTGGCCTGCATAATAAAATCGAACTTAACATTAGTCACCCAGAGATGGGTCTGGTTGGGGTTGGAGTTGGAGTTAAGAGCCTTAGAAAAGGACCTCATCTTCACTGAATCGACCGGCACTGCAGATGCGATCAAAGAGCTCTCCCCCAGCGGCATACTCCATCACTATAGCCAAATGAGTCGGCGTCAACACAACCTGCGGCATCAATTCCACCATGTCATGCAACACAGAAACTTTAGAGCCAGGAATTTGGAATCAGGATAGGTAAGGCAAGTCTGCTTGCCTCCTTAAAGCGTATAATGTTAGGGTGGCGAAGCGATCTGTGGTTGATGATCTCTCTGGCCACATTCTCATCTATCTGCAATAATGCATCGGCATAGTCTTTTCAAGTATATCGTAACTAGTAGCAAATCAAAATTTAGACTCATATTGAAGTGAAGGATCAAGCGAGGTGAGTACTGGGGTGAGGCATTGAATGGATAAATCGAAAGCAGTAACAGAAGGACCTTGTGACCACGCTCGATGTACTTCATGGCAACGAGCTCCTGAGTGTCCTTGTGGCGCATAAGCCTCGCCACTCCGAAGTTGCCTGCTCCTAAATGCTTCACCACTTCATACTTCTCCATCTCCTCTCCTCAGTCCCTCTTCTCTGTCTGTCTCTCCTAATTACAAGCTTGCTGCTCCAATGATGAATCTGTTACGGACAACATGTGCGTGTAAAAGAATATTTCGAGGAGGAGTAACGCGACACAAATGATCAATCCGCCATGAAAGCGGCATCCCGGTTAAACAGTCAGCTCAGATGACTCGAAAGAAAAGAAGGGGAATTGGTTCGAATCTCACCACGGCAGAGGAAGAAGATAGGACTGGGAATGTGAAGAACCTTTCGTTCTCTGCTTTATACACAAACGAAGAAGAAAGATATACGCGTGAGGAAGAGAGTTGAAGTGAAGTGACGAAGAAACCTGCACTTGAAGAGGGTAGGCCTAGAAGTAGAGAGAGGGGAGTCATGGGTTAGAATTAGAGGCGATGGGTTGCCGGTCCGATTCAGTTATCTTCAAGAATCGGAAACCGGATAGGTGGTCCCGGTTCTCAATTTTCCGAAACTGGGAATCAGATCGACCATCTTGGGAACCGGACCGGACAAAAAAAATATAAGCCAAATTACTCTCTAATTGTAGAAATCAATAACGCTATAGAACTTCAATGTCTATGTAAAATGACTTTCCAGTAGCCAAAAACAAAGAGATCCAAAAAGCCGAAAGAGATTCACAAACCAAATTAGAAAAAAAAATTAAAAAATAGGACCTATCTGGTCCGGTCCTAGGAACTGGGAACCGGACAGCTCAGTCATCAGTTCTAATTTTAGGAATCGGAAACCGGACCGGACCTCTATAAAATCGGAAACCAGACCACTAGATCCAATCCGGTCCGAGCGATCTCGGTCCGGTCGGTCTAATTTGCTCACCCCTAATTAGAACAAGAAAGGGGGGTTAGAAAGGAAGCATTTTGAGTAGATTCCATTCCACCACCGCCAATCTGTACTGTAGTCAACCCTCTCTCTCTCTCTCCCACAAGCTTTTCATTAAGAAAGAGAGGGAGTAGTTGCGTAGGGTAGTCCTTGCCGTTACTGCAACTTCAAGAGATGCACTGTATCTATGACCATGAGTCGGCATGAATTGTTTTATATTGTGGGTGACAATGACAATAGTAGGATCATCTTAAAGATATGCATATAATAAATATGAGCAAGAAATCCTGAAAATACGTCAGAACAAGTGTGGGTGTGACAGGATCTGGATGTCCCAGAAGGGCGGCGTCGAGCCAGCCCCCTCCATCCTATTGTTTAGACTTTCTCTCACTTTGACTCCAAGCTTTTGTCGGCGTCCATGCATGTGGCTTGCCTGGAGGGCTTAACGAACGAGACGGTTGCGTGCCGATCGAGACGGTTGCCTTATGACTTTGCCTAATTGCCCCGGAACGAAATGTACCTTTTTATGGATTACTGATATAGATTGGTTAATTGATTGATTGATTGCCCAACATGTATGCGTCCAGTTCTTGACATTGATTAATACGCAGTAGTTTCGTGTTTTAGTTGTCGACCCCAATTTCTAATTGCATAAAGTGTTCCGTGTTTTAATTTGACGGGTCATAACTAGAATTAGTTTAAAATACGGCGATCTCACACGAGCTGAAAGTACCTTTTGATGGCCGCTGACATAGGGATTGACTGTCGGCCTATGTTGTGATCGTATCACGCATGCATCTCACACAACGACCATCGGTGGCGTGCATTCCAAACCTTTTTCTTTACCGCCTTAAATCAGTTGCAAAACATGTGAGGGGATTTTGGTAACTATGGAATTACAAATGCAAACGCTCGTTTGAGGCTGTTTCTTTCCGATGTTCAAGCCCACTTCGGCACGCAAGGAGTGGGAAAAGAAGGAACAAGAAGAAGAATTGTGTTGCTCTTTGTTACCTTTGGGAGGATAGGAGTCTGGTTTTGCATGACCAAATCACTCCTCAAGCTCACAGAGTCACTGCTACCCGGAAAGAAATGGGTTCAATCAGGAGGTTAAACCATCATTGTGCAGGAGTTTGGCTGGTGAATGGTGGTGTGCATTTGAGGGTTTCGTATCTACCTACCCGAAAAGAAATGGGTTCAATCAGGAGGTTAGACCATCATTGTGCAGGAGTTTGGCTGGTGAATGGTGGTTATGCTGCTAGCGCTAGTGCTAGTGCTAGTGCTTCACTGATGTTCTGAAAGCAAGAATTTGAGTAGACGAGAGGGCTCATACGTCGAACACTGGATTTAGCTTTTGGTTAGGATAATAAGGAAAATGGCCTATTTTGCGGGACAACGGGCTTAGTTTGAGGCATCGTTTGGTTCGGCATTTGCAAAGGGCTTTAAAAGCTCAAAGTTCTTTGGCCCAATCAAATGGTGTTTGATAATCTTTTTGGATAACTTCATCGAAATGCATTTACATCAATGGCCTATAAGCCCAAGAAAAATTTGGAGGTACTTTAGAATGCTGCATTTTCTGAATGCAAGTAGATTTTTCTTTTCTCTTTTCAAGTTTACCCATGTTATGCTTTCATAATTACAATAATGTCCTTGAAAACCATAATCTTTCCAACAAAGGCCTCAACCATCGAAGAAAAGTTAGCGAACCACTGGTGAGTGGCTGGCAAGCCGTCACCAGCCTCACCTGAGATCGCACGACCTAGGCGACCGTCGTCCTAGCACTTAGGTTGAGTTTGCGCCTATTGGTTCTTGGGTTGTATGAGACAATGCCTGATTGATCAATAAAGTCTTCTTGCCTATCCAAAGAAAAGAAATTGGTACTAGGGTCTAGGGACCAGGATAGATAGTATTTTAAGGAAAGAACATATTTAAGGCGTGAATGATAACTATTTTATCCCTAGCAATAATTTCTAGACGAATGTTGACACCTGATTTTTAATCATTTTTTCTATTGCTAAAGTAATAAAAAATCCATAAAAATTCATAAAATTGAAAAATCAACTTTGGGGACCTTAGCCAAGCCTAGGGAACCAATTTTGACCAAAAAACGATTTTTCATATTTTCAGTATTTTTACGTATTTTTTATTTATTTATTTTCGAAAATTAATAGAAAATCCATAAAAATTCATAAAATTGAAAAATCAACTTTGGGAACCTTAGCCAAGCCTAGGGAACGAATTTTGACCAAAAAATAATTTTTCATATTATATATATTTTAATTTTTTTAAAAAAAAATACAAAAATATTTGAAAATTTTGGAAAAATAACATTTGAGGCCAAAAAATACACAAAGATAGTTAATATTTTTATTTTAAATCTATTTTCATATTGGCCATCGCAAATTCAGAAAAATCCAATTCGAGTCACGTGTTCCTTCACGAGTATAATCTCGAATCGGGCCTAAAAAAATTTAATTTGAGTCAACTTATTTTTAACTTTCACTTTTTATGAGTTGTGACATTGTCTTCTAATATTTTAAATTTTCATCTTGGCCCAATTATACCCAGAATGACTTAATTTTGCAAAAGAGCTTTAATTAAATTATGCATTATTTTCAGCGACAAGAAATGAGCTTAAATTTGACATGTGGTAAATTTTGGTGTGTCAAAAATTGTGAGGAGATTTGGACTTAAAGAAATATTTTTTTTTCAGGGACTGAATTGTAAATACTTAAAATTCAAGGACTAGAGTGCAAATACCTAACTCTTGAAGGATTATTTTACAAATAATAAAAAGAAGAGTTAGTGGATAAATTAGAATAGAGAAGGGAAGATGAAGAAGAGGAGATGAAGAAGAGAAGTTGGAGAAGAATGGATGGAGAAAATAAGATAAGAATAGAGAAGGGAAGATGGAGATGAAGAAGAGTTAGTAGAGAAATTAGAATGGAAGATAAGAATAGAGAAGGGAAGATGGAGATTAAGAAGAGTTAGTGGAGAAATTAGAATGGGAGATAAATATGGAGAAGGGAAGATGAAGATGAAGAAGAGTTAGTGGAGAGATTAGAATGTGAGATAGAGATGGAGAATGGAAGATGAAAATGAAGAAGAGTTAGTGGAGAAATTAGAATGGGAGATAGAGTTAGTGGAAAAATTAGAATGGGAGATAGATGAGTAGGTTATAAAAGGAGGAAGAAGTGAGCTTAAGAAAGGATTCTTGGGAGAGAAAATTTGAAGTGTTTGGGGGGATTCTTGAGAGAGAAAATTTGAAGTGTTTGGGAGAATTTTTTGAGAGAAAATTTTGGATGTTTGAGAGAGTTTTGGGAGATTGAAAAAAATTTTGAGAGAAAGAAAATACCAAAAGAGAGAGAATTTTGAAGATGATGGGAGTTTAAAGCTAGGGGTTATCATCACAAATTCCTTCATCGATCAATATAAATCAAGAGTTCATCCTCGTCAACGAGCAAACAAATTCAAGTTAAGTGTTTTTATTTATTCATTTATTTATGGTTTTACTCGCAAATTAGCACAAATTGTATACACTTTCTCCCTCTCCTTTTTCTTCCATATTTTATGTCAGGAGAAGGATATCTCTACGTCAACAGCAAAAATCTCGTCGAGATGCAAAAATCGGCCCAGACAAGCTCCTAAGCTGTCCACCGATTTCTCAACTGATCTGTGACTAAAAGTCCCTCTTAATTCAAAAGAAACTCTCTATATTGGGAACATAGAGAGCGAAAATCAATTATAGAAATCCCTCCCAAAAAAATGGGAGATAAGTACTCTTTCCACTCTTTTGGTTTTAGGTGCAGATTGGCATATATTTTGTATACTGACACTTCACTCTATTTTATGTCAGGAAGCCGCAGCTTTATATCAATGGTCAACCCTATAGAAGCACAAAATCGACTTGGAGGAGTCCTCAAGCGCGCACAAATTTCAAATTGTTGAATCAATTCGTTGTATTTTATTTTAAAGAATTCATATCCCAGAATGGAGAGGACAAAGTCCATCCGCAATTTAAATACCTGCACCATAAATCCCAAAGGGAAGAGCCAAGCCAATGCTTAGCCTCCCATTGGAGGTTTTTACTTACAGTAGTTAAATACCTGCAACTTAAATACCTGTACCTTAAATCCCAAAGGGAAGAGCCAAGCCAATGCTTAGCCTCCCATTGGAGGTTTTTACTTACAGTAGTTAAATACCTGCAACTTAAATACCTGTACCTTAAATCCCAAAGGGAAGAGCCAAGCCAATGCTTAGCCTCCCATTGGAGGTTTTTACTTACAGTTGGCTTGGCCTCCCATTGGAGGTTTTTACTTACAGTAGTTAAATACCTGCAACTTAAATACCTGTACCTTAAATCCCAAAGGGAAGAGCCAAGCCAATGCTTAGCCTCCCATTGGAGGTTTTTACTTACAGTAGTTAAATACCTGCAACTTAAATACATGTACCTTAAATCCCAAAGGGAAGAGCCAAGCCAATGCTTAGCCTCCCATTGGAGGTTTTTACTTACAGTAGTTAAATACCTGCAACTTAAATACATGTACCTTAAATCCCAAAGGGAAGAGCCAAGCCAATGCTTAGCCTCCCATTGGAGGTTTTTACTTACAGTAGTTTAAATACTTGCAACTTAAATACCTGTACCTTAAATCCCAAAGGGAAGAGCCAAGCCAATGCTAGACCTCCCATTGGAGGTGTTTATTCACTGTCATGTACTTCCTATAATTTAATTTTTGAATCATCAAACTCAAAAGATGAGTAGGTCGTAATACTGCACAGAAGTCGTTAACACACTCCCTCTTTCGGCTTCAGGGAATCTTTAACACTTAAAAAAATATAACAAATAAAAATATATACCATCAATGCATCCTATTTAAAAAGTGAAAACACAAAAGAGAATACCCTACTAGAGCCTTAGGAATAAACCAAGCCTAAGTTGCCGAATTAGGATATCCATGAAATTAAGGTACCGAAAGGGCATTAGTTTTAATTAACTAGTGTAACCAAGTCCCCGAGCTCATAATCTCTGGTTCGCAGGAATAAATTAGTTCTCCCGCTAATTTATTTAGGTTTCTAATCGACCTACCAAGAACGATTAGTGGCGACTCCAAATTTCAAAATCATTTAAACAAAAACCAAAGTTGCGATTCGGTAGGGCTTGGGAGGGTCCGCGTTAGGTTAGTCAAATCTAATTAACCTAATAATCCGTTAACCCCTTTAAAATTTAAAAATATTTTTAGAGGGTCGCGACAACGAAAATAGAATTTTTTAATTCTATTCCTAGACAAGTTTGTGAACAAATAAAGGCGCTTAATAACAACATAAAATTTACATTTTTATAACAGAAATTTGTTTGCTAATAAAATAAAGTTTCTACAGTGGCTAGTCGGAAATTTGGGACTAATGGTAGCGGCCAGTGGGTGACAAATGACGGGCAGTTGGCATCAAGTGACTGAGTATCAGTGATGGCAATCGGCCAACGTCCGACCGGTGGCGGTGATGGACAATGGGGTGCCAACGGTAGGGGACTAGAGGTGGTTAGGGACCAAGGATCGATGGCCAGTGATCAGTGAACGACAACCAAGGGCCTACATGGCAATGATTCTAGTCCTTTAATTCTATTTTTTGAAATAAAAAAAAAAGATGAGAATTATGTTTGGTAACATAAATGATTCTGATTATAATTCTGTTCTTGAGAGAAGTTTTAGAGCAAAAACAAAAATAAAAAAAAATTGGCTCTAAAAAAAGGAATCACTTTTGAGGATTATAAAATAGAATGAAGTCTCACATCTCATGCTTTTCTCTTTTAATTCTCTCATCACTTTTTTCTCGGCTCAAAGTAGAATGAGGTCACATTTTCAAATAAAAAATGTAAGATAATAAAAAATAATAATAAATTCTAAAAAATTGGAAAAAATTCTTAAAAAATCAGAAGAAAAATTTCACAAATCCTATAAATAGAAGAAGCTAAGATTGGGCTAGTTTAATCTCATTTTCATAAATTTGAGCCTAGATTCTCTAGATCTCATAGATTTTTTTTTATGAAAATTATAAACATCTTTGAAATTAAACCTGGATCACATTTCTCTAAGCCCTTAAGGCTTAGTTAGAATTTTATTCCTTAATTGTGCAATTGATTTCATTGGTTATGATTTTCCTAGGTTTAGGTACTTTTAACTTAGTCTAGTTTTAGAAATTTTGAAAAAAGACAAAAAACAACCTACGTGGACGCTTAGCATTAGCTTACTTCACAGGTTTAAAAATGAATTAAAAATTTGCATGAACCATGTTTAAAAAATACTCAACTTCGGTGCTGAAAGGGCGTCGGTGGAAACACCGACGAAACCGATTCCCTGGACCCTATATTTCTCTAATTACATAGAATTGAACGGTTTTTCTTGACCACTTGATAAGGTCTTCGATCTACTTTCCTTATTGACTGCTGACGACGCTATTTGCATGTATACGTATACATGCCACCAATCACACTAGGATCAAATCTAATATTCCCTCATTGCGATTTGGTATAAGTTGGGAGGGCTGAAGCTAATCTGAAATTTTATACTAATCCAACATGATTCCTCCTTTTAAGAGATTAAAATGACTCGTTATGACCCGACAATTAGAAAGAATTGCACGAAAAAATGTTATGTGTAATATGCAATATGTTATATAAGAGAATTATGGATTAATCTCCAATTAATTTGAAATGTATAATGAAATTTCACAAAGTAACTACGTAATATTTGACTTAAATAACAAAAATTGAAAAGAGAAACTATTTCCGGGAATAAAATATTGTGTAGTTACCAAACGCGTTTGTATTTCTGAAACATAAATTTTATGTAATTACCAAACACATTTGGATTCTCTAAAACTCATCAATGAACAGAATTAGAAAAATCAATTTTAATCAGAATCACTTTTTCGGATTAGAATTGTCTAAGGATCAATAATGAAAAGAGTTTTTATTTCTATTTTTTGTTCCAAAAGTAGTTATGTTCCAAAACTATTTTGGACTGAAAATTATTCCAAAAATAAAAAAAAATGAAATTGCGTTACTAAAGGGATTTCTTTTTCGAATCTATTCGGAATAGAAATAGAGAAACATAATGGTTATTATCCACACCTTTACTAACTTCACTTATCTAAGAAGGCGTTGAAAGTTGAAAATGCACACATTACAAAAGACTACCTATATTGCAATCTAATAGGAAATTTTACATTTCCGTAATATATAGAGTTGTTGAGATGGCAATCAGCGTCTTCATAGTATCATTAAACCAAGAATCTCAAAATGCCTAGGGCGATCCATTTGCTTGAAGGAAAACTTATTTTGAGAAATTATTTTTTGACTTTACAGTGTTTGGATGACGGATAGCTAATCGATCTATGAAAAACATTTATCACGGACATAAAAAAAAAAAGAAGCTTTTATTAGTCTATCAAATAAAGGAAAACTAAACATTTTTCTCGAAAATGATATAATGAAAGACGTTTTCCCTTTATTAGAGAGTTTTCAACTAAACAAACAAACAAACGCGCCCTTCTTCGAGTTCGAGATAACTTTTGAATGAATGATGCGTGAAATTAGAAAATGAAAAATGCTGGGAACAAAGTGCATCGAAATCAGACATGCGATGCATCCTTTAACCAAAGGAATCATTTCATTATAATAATAATAATAAGCAGAAGAGGGAGTGGCATCGCAATTCGTAGAGATTCACGTGGGGAGGCCACCACCGGCCATCACATGTCCAGATTATTTCTTTTGTCTTTTCCCTCTTTCCCCTTTCCCATTTTTTCTCTTCTCAATGTGAGAGAGTTCATTTCTTCCCATAAAAGATAGATAGTTACTCAAAGTTTGAGAATGGGATCCTATTCCCCCCCTCTTGTTCGGTTAAATCAGGGATTAGATCCTGATTTCAATGGCTACGTACTATATTATTTCTTGGTTGACGAATTTGACTTGCACTACACATGGAATAATGCTTTCGAACGGCCAATCTCATCGTTGGGGCCATTCGATATGGATGTATGTAACTTGGTTGTGTTTTCAAAGCTGAAGGGGTGAAGCTGAAGCGTAAAGTTTCTTTTCAATTAATTCGTCACCAGTCTAATCTTCTGTCCAACATTGGACTCACAGGATGCCACCCACCCGTTGCTGCCTGGGAGTGAATATCACGCAGAAAATAGTGTCCGGAAGATCCAAAAGTTTACGGAAAATGCAACCGCAGGGTCCAGATTGAAATCGTAGAGGTTGACGATGCCCGAGGTGGGTCGGTGCATCGTTAGCTGTGGGAATCAAAATGGGCTTTGTCCTGTAGTCACGTTGGGGGAAGAAGATACCTTTACTGTACTTACGATCCAAAGGGGCAGAGCAGAGCATGCATGAGCCTCTGCTCCGCACTTGGCACTTGGCATGTGAACGTATCGGGACAGGACTCCTCTCACTCACACTTGTCCCTTCGTTGCATAATATTTCACCACCACCACCACCTCAAAGCCCTCCTCCCATTCCTAAGTTTTGCAGACAAGTTGAAAGAAATGGAGAAAAGCAAGATGAGATGCTGCATGGGGCTTTTCCTGATGCTCCTCCTCGTCCTCGCCGCCCGTAAGCCCCCCGTCACCCCTACTCTTTACTTTTGCTTCCTAATGTTACATTTATATGACCCTGCGTCTCTGTGTGCGCGCACTCGTGCAGAGGAGGCGGAGGGGAGGATGTGCCAGTCCCAGAGCCATGGCTTCCACGGGTCTTGCGTCCGCAGCCACAACTGCGCCCTCGTCTGCCGCAACGAGGGCTTCTCCGGCGGCCGCTGCCGTGGCTTCCGACGCCGCTGCTTCTGCACCAAGCTCTGCTGAAAAGGCCAATGCACGCGCATGCAACAGAATAAGAACGTGTTGACTAACTTAAGTTGGTGTGTGCTGCGTTGTAGCGTGTGACCAAGTGAGCCAAATAAACTTATTTGAAGATTCTGGGCTCGTTAGTTTCTCAGCTTTCTAGGACTTGATGTGTTTTGACCATTCACTGTGCTCTCTCTTCCTTCCCTTTGTGTAATTTCCTGATCCGGGGGCGCAATGCGTTTTCACGCTTCTGTTTTCCACTCTCTCTCTCTCTCTCTCTCTCTCTCCACTTCCATTTCGACTTATATCTCGTTCAGACTGGACTTTTCTACAGCTTCGGAACAGCTATAGATCATGTCAGTTTCTTGGGTAACAATCGAAACATGGGTCTATAATCTTTGACAAAGGCTCATTTGAACAATGCGTCCAGTGTTGATTGGGAAGTGCAGCAGCTACTGCTTCACCAGGGACGTCTTCAGCCTGTTTATTTTCATTTTCTTTGTTTTCGTGCAAACGCGATGAAAATCAAAGTACTCCACTCTCCAACATCAACTATAAGATCATGGGCAGAGCTTGAGCAAGAAAAACAAATATATGATAAGCATTTCGTTAAACGGTTGATGTTTATAGTGTCTCTCGCTTTCAAGCGTTGTTATTATGCTCAGTTCCATTGGGGAAAAAAGGTGGTTCTCTTCAGACTGTAAGTTTTAAAGAAACCAACTTTGCATTTACATCAGTAAAAAAGAAAAATGAGACAACAAAATTGTATTCGGGAACATTTGTCTTGTGAAATAAAAGCTTGACTTAGCCATTAAAACAAGGTGAGGTGGATTAATCAGTCTGGTTCAGCTTCAAGCTTGAGCTACTAAAGTTTCGACGGCACGGTCAAGGAATTGACCCAAGAATTGTCTCTCTCGTTAGTGACAGACGGTAACCAAATCCCCGAGGCAGGAGTACTGCAACAGGGACTGATCAGAAAATGGACGACAGTAAGGAAAGGATGTTTCCCATCCAAAAAATTCAAGATTTCCGTCTGTCAAAAGGCGATCTGCCCTCCCCGCTAACCAAACATGGTCATCTGGGTTTGTTCTGTTTCATTGCTTACATGGATCATGTCTAGGAGTTTCAGGGCTTACATATCACGCGCATCGCGAACGAATGCTATTGATGCGGTCAAGCATTCCTCAGCCCGGCCATCACAGCCGGAAGGTTTCAACAAAAGGATAGGTGTTTCTTCATAGACTGCAAGCTAGTTACTTCTGTGCTTAATTGGGACTTGACTTTAAAGGGTCAGAAATGTAAGACGCTACTCAAAGATTAGCAAGATCCTTTCCTTTCCATCAAGCACTAAATCTACTGGTTGAACTCAATTGCAGTCGGGATGCATTTGCCATTTACATCTTGACGAGTACAACAAGGTATCACACAGCAGAGACCCACTATAACCTTTTCCAGAATACTGAAAGCAAATAAAGAATGCACGCACGTCAAGAGTTCTGAAAATACTCAGGTCGTAATTGTGAGTCCTTATGTTATTGCCTCTTCAACTGTTTTACCTCTATCTGTCGAGCCATCAACAGCAGCGCTCAACCTTTTGAGCCATATATCATAGTCGACAGGGTATGGTGTTCCGCAAAGGCCATCCACGTAATCTGCAAATGCCTTGAGAAGAGCTGAAACCTCACCGAGGTGCGTCTGGATTGAACGTCTTGCCCAGCTTCTTTCCCTCCACTGTAGTGCCGATTCGATAGAATCCTGTGGGTCCATGGTTCCTCCACATATGAAAAAGAGCAGGTAAACAAGGCTCTCGACGTCGGATGATGGACAGAGCTTTCCATGCTGCAGAGCATAAGATGATGAAAATTGCAAATTTATTCCGGGGCTATCCCTATCTTCCAGAACAGCACGTCCCCATGATGTAAGAATATTCAACTTCACTCCCAAGCCGTGGGCATCAGTGACCCAGATAACATTCTCTGAAGAGATGTCACCATGCTGAATGTTGGCCATAGCTGCACTTCTCAGAGCGGCGAGGCAATCTCGGCAACACCGAACTGCCTCTTTGGCAGCAAACGGACCATTCCGAGCAACTATGGAAGAAAGTGGCTCCCCAACTGGACGGGTCACAAGTATAGGCGTTCCGCACCAAGGGTGGTCACATCGGCCCCCTGGACTCTGCTTCACGCATGGACCCGAATGCAGAATACGACCAGATGCAATTATTTCTGGCAAGTATTTGCTCGACACTCCCTGCTGCTTTAAAGTGTTCAATACCTTTGTCTGCCTCTGTACTTGATACCACAAACTCATATCCTCCCAAGATGGCTCTAGTCTGGATGGATGAGCACCCACATGTAAGCTCAGTAACTCTGTTGGATGATCGACGGAAACAGCATTATACAGAAATTGATTGCCACCAACAAGAGATTCCTGTATTTGGAAACTTCTAGGTCCCTGTTGCTGATCATCTAGGAGCAACATCTCGCCTCGCTTTATTTCAAGACGCAACGCATGCCTTCTCGAAGACAGAACATCTTGATCCTCAACTTCAGCAATCTCTCCTTGCTTACTAGCTGGTTGGAAAGGTACCAAAGCTCTGTCATTCTCAAGGGCACCAAACTCCATCCTTCGCTTGTGAACACGAAGGTGATGACCAGAGGCCAAGTAATCTATTGATTTTCTTGGCGGTCCATTTGACTGGACAAAGGAGTAGAAAATGGCCATGATTATTTGCAGAGTTCCCAAGTCTCCCCAATTTGGATTCCCTAGCTTATTCCATATCTTATCAACAGGCGACACACAAATTTCGGAATGATTCTTGATCCACTCGGCTGCAGCATGATATGGATCAGACGGAGTTGACTCAAGTTTGCCAAGGTCACCTCCAAGCGTCACCACTCCTCCATAATTCGAATCAAGAACAAGGACAAAAACAGAATCGCCATTCACAGTATTAGATTTGCCCAAGCTCCTAGAGACAAGGATGTGAAATCCATAAAAGAGGGCTTCACATATAGTTCTTGAAGATAATCTCAACTCATTACCTGCTAATATATCCAGCTTATACAAGACAAATACCATGACTTGATCCCAGTGCGCCTGTAAATTTCTCTCACTTCTTGATATCAAAGCTAAACCGCAGAGTTCTTTGAGCTTTCCTCTCGATATTGCCTTTTCTAACGTGTAGAACTTAGATCCAGGAGAAAAGGGACAAGATACAAAGCACGGCAATGAAAGGCTTTTATGCCAAAATGTACGCCATAAACCTTTCACAATAGCATGCAGGAAGTCCTCTAATGCAAGATACTCGTCCTCCTTTGTATAGTTTGGAGTATAAGGTGAACGCGGCAAGCGCCAAAGCTGCTGTAACAGTACCCCCTCCAAAGCCAAATCCAGCTTTTGCAGTTCATCAATCTCAAAAGGAGTTGGGAAAGACTGCTCCATATTCATTGCATCCAACCCATCTGAGAAGGAATTCTCCGAAACCCAATCCTCCAAACACTGGACAAATAATTCCAGTTCCACGAGTTCTTTCTTATAATCCTTTAGGCCCTTGAATAGTTTTCTGGACATAAGCAAGGATTTACTTGAAGCTGAAACCCCAGATACGCTGTGAGCAGAGAAATCTGCATCATGCATAAAAGGTTATCCAGAAGAGCAGATTTTCTTCTTCTTTTCTGTAACTCATGAACAACCCTTTTGGATGAGAATTTTTGTTAATAGATACATAGGACAGATTGTGCGATGCAGATAATCCAGCACATGGACGTGCTGACTGGAATCTCACATAAAACCTGATGTTAATCATAGAATATCTAGGACTTTCTATAAGAGCTCAGTGAACATGGATATTACTGGTGCACCGCTATTTTCACCTGCAGGCTATAGTAAGAACTACCCTCATGCAATTGAGATTGATATGCCACAATGTTTAGATAAGTTAACCTTTACATCCATCATCATTCTGCTATGTCCTCTGCTATTGCATTGACTCTAACAATTCATGGCTTTCTCTTACCAAACATGTAACACATTTATTCGAATATAGTACAGGATCTCTGGCATATGAGCTTAGTATCTCGATAGGCATGTGAAGAATTGCTTCCAACTTGCAAAAATGAACATGACAGCTTCAATGACATTATTAAGAGGACATTGAAGCAGGTTTTACGTGGGTGAATGTCCAACTTTATATTCTTCTTCAAGAAGAAGGAAGCCATGATGAAAGAGTTTAAGCTGCCAGGGTAATTTACTTGAGTAAATTAATCAATGCTGAATTTCCCCAAAACTGAGGTGAGTAAGTTAATTGCCTCGCTTGATCGAATCTTCATGTTGAGAAATTTATGATGCATATTTAGATGAACAAAGGCAAATCATTCATCTTTTGAACTTTGAGCTCTAACTAGAACTAACAAATAGCACATTCCCTCCAATTTTGATTGTGCTACCAGGCAAGATGACATCTGGTAAAGCACCATTTTAGGTTGAAGCATGGAATTTATGCCCTAGAGGACTGCTCCAGTACATAATGTTGACATCCATAAGGACATAAAGATGATTCTATGGATACTCATGGAAGAAAAAGTATCTGCAGAGTTTAGGACAATATAAGAAAGTAAAAGGAACTTCCTTGTCTTCTTTCTTTCCTTTCTCCCATGTTCCTTATTCTCTTGGGATATGGCGTCCAAGGAAGTCTTGCCTTCATTCATGTTAAGTGATTTCATGCACCATAAAATCTTCTGAAAATTGGACGAGCATACCAATGTTGTAGCTACGGGGCATTGCTTATCAAGTGCGTGATAACAAGTTCTAGAGCTAAAACAACAATGGCATGGAGTAGCATGCTAGCACCAGCTTAATGTCGAATGTAAAAGGAAACACATAATTACAGAAAAAAAAAAAGGCCATGGTAATTTACCAGAGTTTGACTTCCTGAAACTTCCATCCAAGCTTCTTGCTGGGGATGAGCCAAAATGATTTTGAAGGAAACCTGGATAACATTGAATTGTAAATTTCTAGAACTTCTGGGTATGGCATTTTTAAACGAAAATAGTAAGTCCCGTGTCAAACTCCATTCTAAGAAACTTCAAAATTGGTTCCCACTTCCTCTTCCCCCAAAAATGGCAATTGGAAAGGGAGAGAGCTGAAGGGTGGGATAGAAGAAAAGAGAAAGAGACTAGAGATTCTTCAAACCTTGTGCTCAAGCTAACTTGTTTTTTTCTGATAATTGAGGCAAGATCTTTAGTGGTGATGTCTATGAGGTCCTAGACAGTATTGCGACGCTCTATTTTACTTTTCTTCATATTTCAAGAGAAACCGATAGATTGATGTATATTTGTACGGTCAATAAGGTCTCAGGATCTTCCCAGATGAGAAATGACTGCTTTCTTCAGCTGTCGATGAAACAGTAGTGAGAAAGAAATCCTACCTTCAGGAAATGCAAGCTAGATCTGAACTTACACAGACTAAAATAACTTATATAAACTTAAATAAAGCCATATAACCCAAGTTCGTAGTTTTTCATTTGCCAAAATTGCGTTCATGTCATGATTTTATTGTAAAAGAAGAGGATCGAGAAGAATAGAGCTCCATGATCCAGTGAAGCAAATAAACCGGCGGAGAATGTGTGATGCAGAATCTGTCAACATTCAGATATAGCCCTGCATTTTTCTTCTCCTTTTGGGCTACCTACTACAAGTTATTTTAATGGGAAGGTAAATATGGAATCTGCATTGTCGTCGCTGATAAAAGAGAAATATAAAACGCGCATTAATTAGTGTGGGGATTAAATGGTGAGGCGCTACTGACTAACCTCAGTCGAAGGAGGTGGATATAAGATAATGGAGGACAGAGAAGAAGAGGAATAATGTTCGCTCACCTAATTTCATGTCGGAAGCTGAAGGCATGGCGGTCCTAAACAAGGCAAAGCACTCTCTAGACTCCAACAATCTCGATTTTGGAGACCATTTTTGGAAGAATCGTCCCCCTCTCCTCTTGTTCAACTGAACCACAAACATAAAAAAAAAGAAACATTTTTTAAGCGGTGGACTTGGCAGAGGCAGCTGCAAGATGATGTAAGGAGCAAGAAGTGAAGGGGACGCCCAAAACAGAATCTTGAAAAAATGCAGACAACGTACAACCAACAATGCGCATCAAGAAAAGGGATCGTCATCGTGCCCTTTTTGCCTTTCTTCTTTTCCGGGTCGTGTGTTTCGGAGACTCCTGGTCTGGGAAGGAAAGAGAAACGAGGGGGTGATTTCAGAGCGAGGGGGGGCGTTTTACAAGGTGAGAGGAAGAGAATGCGTCATGAGAACAGGAATCGGAGGAAAAGCGACCACGGAGAACGACAAGGACAGAGTGAAGAGGCTGAGACTGAGAGAACAAGACAACAGAAGAGGTTAATAAACGAAGGCTAGGCTGGGAGGAGGTGATAGATGAAGAAGAAGGAGAAGAAGGAGAAGAAGAGTTTCTGAGGTATGCTTGCTTTGTGGGCGTTTCTCCTTTCTCCCACTCTTCCACTCTGGCAGTTGGTCGCCCCTTGGCTTTGACCACACTGCTTTTCTGTCGCGCGTGTACCTACTTGCTTGCTGTATTTTCCTTTTTTGCCCCCTCTTTTCTTTTCTTCTCTTTTTTTTTTTTTCCTTTTCCCCCCAGCGGGAAGTAGAATTTGTAAAATCATACAATTTCGCCTTATAATTTATAAAACTGATGTTAGTTTCCTCCGACCAACCCCCCCTTGTTTTTTCCTATTAGTGAATTATAATTACAGGAAAAATCTTAGTTTATTATTGTTCAAATGTTAATATCTATATTGAAAACCTTCAAATTCAAAACTCGATTGGAATGAATTTCTTTTGTAATACACGCTTATTTTGGAGACAATTGAAATTTCATGTCAAATGAATTCGAACAAGGAATTTTCGATAATCGAGTTGGAAATAAAAATCCTAAGAGTTAACCATCAACTATAAAATTTTGACGATTATAATAATGAGAAAAAGGGTGATTTATTGTGGGGATGTAATTGAACTCGCCCCTTGGCTTTGGAATGATGGTTGCGTAACTCATACTGAAAATCTTGCATCGATTGGACTTGATACTGGCCAAAACAAGATCACATGCCAAGTGTTACACTAAAGAGCAAAAAGGAGTTGGCTTTCAGGCGTGCGAGATCTCTCTCAATTCCTCGTGTTGGACTCATCAACTCTCTCTCTCTCTCTCTCTCTCTCTCTCTCTCTCTCTCTCTCGGTTCATCATGACACGATATAGTGAGTGCGCATGAAATTGAAAAGACGACATGTTTGTGAGCGCCATTCAACATGACTCGCTTAACGCTCAAGCTTGTGCTCCTCCTCACGTCTCCCGCCCCCACGTACACTTTTTCGGATCCTGCACTCGAACTCTTTAGGGGTGTCAATAGGTCAGATCGGATTTTCGGGATACCCAACACTAAAAAAAATGTGCTTGACCCGACCCAACTCAAAACACTATAAAAACTAACTCAAAGAGGTCGGGTCAAGTCGGTAAGGGTCGAGCTTCAGGTTTCTTTCTTCTTCTTCTTTTTTAAGCTATTTCCAAAACCTCATTTTATACACAAATTAGAAAGAAAAAAATAGCATATTAATTTAGTTGTTGGATGGCATATAAGAGACATTAAACTCACCACTTGTCTAATAAATTGAAAAATAAGCCTTGAAAATTGAAGTACATTATATTAAGTGCTTGGTTTGGGCTAAGGCGTCATGGCCCTCGCCGACTAGGGGCGAGGGCGCTGCAACCCTTGTCGATATCTTTGTCTAGATCCAACGAGGGTCGAAACCCTTGTCTGTTGGCTAGCGAGTGCCATCAGTCGCTCACCTGTGACTAGCAAGGGCATCACAACCCTTATCTAGACCAGTCAAAATTGGCCGTATTACCTCAATTGAAAAAATGTGAAAAAGTATATCACTTAATCACAATCAAAATGTTTAAGACTGAATTGGCAAAACTGTGTTATGATGCATATGCGAGTGAGTTATGTTAGAAAGTCCCACGTCGAAAAATTGATGTGATGTTATGTATTAATATATCCAACTTAGCAGATAACTTGTTGACTTAAACTTTTGCGTAAAGTTAAGTCCAACTAAATATGTTGACAAACTCGAGTTTGAATTCTCTCTAGGCAATCTCCCTGGATGAATGTATAAAACTTCTATTGCGTGCTTCCAACAAATGGTATCAGAGCCGATGATTTTTTAAGATGAATGTCATTGTGGTGGCCATTAATGGAGATTCAAGATGATATATCTCGATGCAAAGGATATTCGGATAAATGGGTAGCAGACCTATTGCTGAACTCATACGTGAAAGGGAGATTATTAGGATTCACGTATGAGTGAGTTATGTTAGAAAGTATTATATTGGAGAATTGATATGGTGTGGAATAATTCATATATCTAAATTAGTCTATAACTCATTATCTTAAGCTTTGTGTTCAACTGAATATGTTAATGGGCTTAAACCTGGTCTCCCTTTTTTGCAATCTTCCAAGACGAAAGTATCAAGCTTCTATTGCGCATTTTTCACAAATGGTATCAAAGTCGATGGTTTATGACCAATGTGGTTTTTTCAGGCAAAGGGCATCGTGGTGGAAATTGATGGAGATTCAAGATGAGATATCTTGATGCAAATGATACCTGAATAAAAGAGAAACAAACCTATTGTCGAGCTTCCATATGAGAGAAAAATTGTTAAGATGTACGTGAGAGTGAGTTATATTAGAAAGTGGAGAATTGATATGGTATTGAACGGTTAATATATTCAAGTAGGTCCATAACTCATTGATTTAAATTTTTGAGTGAATATAGATCCAACTATATATATTAACGAACTTGAATTTGGGCTTTCTCTTGGCTTCTCTTTAGATAAAAATATTAGAGTTCTATTGTGCGCTCCCAATAAAGTGCAATAGATTTAAAACTTTTTGAATAATTTTTCCCACGTGAAAGAGAGGGGAATAGCAATCCCACAAAACGTGTCACTAGTTTTCTATTTGATCCTTCAATGATTGGTTTTTCCAATTGCATCGTTATATTCTTTCACTTAAGCGAATTAGGGCACATGGTAAATCTCATCCTACTTGCATTTGATATGGCAATCCAATTTGACTATGTGAGAGGGACGAGGATTGGCCATCCTTGTCGATACCCGATGAGGGCAATTGGTGAAGAAGGGGACAAGTAAATTCCAACGAGGGATGTAACCAAGTTGAGCCGAGCAAAAACAATGCCAAGCTTGACTAGAGTCCCACAATCGTTGCTCAAAACTTGAATTGATTGGATTAAATATTTAAGGGATAAGTGTACTAGAAGTCTAAAAACTTATAAAAAAATGCAATTGAATTATAAAATTTTGGAAAAAGTGTATCGGAAGTTCTAAAATTTGTTGGTTATAAAAAAAAAAGTTCTAAAATTTGTTACGAAAGTACAAATGAATCCTAAAATTTTCAACAAGTGCAATTAAATCCTAAAACTTGTCACAAAGACATATTCGAGTTTTAAAACTTTCAAAAAATGCAATCAAGTTCTAAAACTTGTCATTTAGTCCAATCATGGCCTTTCATTGATCACATTTTTTGAAAAATTTAGGACTCGATTGCACTTTCATGATAAGCTTTAGGAATTCATTTCACTTTTTAAAAGTTTCATGACTCGTGTATATCTTTTTGATAAATTTTAAGACTTAATTATACTTTTTTGAAATTTTTAGGACTCATTTGCACATTCATGATAAGTTTTAAGATTTTCAGTACACTTATTCCTAAAATTTTTTAAATGTCTAATTAAGCCATAAAACTTGCCAAATTGGTGTAATCAATTATTTCGTTAGGTCTATCCAACTTGATTAATTAAAAAAATGCCGAAGTTGTTTTCTTTTTCTCTCTCCTATATAGCATTGATGTAATTAAAATATGATACATAAAACTAAATTAATGTTGTTTTGGTTCAATTTTAACCCATATTTTATTAAAAAGTAAAACCAAAATTAAAAAGAAGTAGGTCGTAAGGGCCCAGTCGTCCTTGACTGTAGGCTCAGGTGCTCATCTAGATTTGGTTGAGGGTCGCTAGACTTGGCTAGCCCTACCCAAGATCTAGCGCTCCTCACCTGTGGTAGGCGTTAGCCATTGACTAAGGCCCTTTGACCTAGCCGACCATCAGTCCACCGTCGACAGTAATGACCAAGGCTGAAGGCCCTTGCTTGAACTTTTTTCTGTCTTTTAGTATTATTTTTTTAAAATTTTATCCTTTTGAAGTAAATTTAACTAAACTATAGGTTAAAAAAATAAAATTTGAACCAAAGCGACTTCGTTTTGTACTTATGCTTCATGTTTTAACCAAGTCAGTACCACATGAGAGAGGACCAAAAGGCAATGTCAGCATTGCTCATTAACTACATTGAACGGAATTAATGGAAAGATTTGATTACACAAATATGATAAGGGACAAGTTTTAAGACTGGATTGCATTTTTTAAAAATTTTGTGATTCAATTGTATTTTATTGACAAGTTTTAAACTTTCGGCATACTTATTCTAATAGTTAAATAGCTCGAGGTCGAGCACAACTTGAAGTTAAATGAGTTGACCATGAGAGCCATCATCCAGCCGAGTTCAATGAACAAATGTGGATCTTGCCCTGAAATGGATTGCCATTTTAAATGCCAAATTGGACCCATATATATATATATCTACATATATATTATATTCCTTTTCCCTTTTTCTTTTTTCAGAAGTCTATGCCTGTGGTTTTCTTTTTCCTGTATAACTAATTTGTAAACAAAAGTCCATGCCCTCATAGGAACCAAGAACAGAGAACAATTAAGGTGAAATTAGAATTTTGAAAAATGATTTCTTCTATTTGCTAAAATAATTTATTAGCAATAAGGTGTTGATATAGATGACTTCTTTTTTTTTGTGTGTGTCTGTGCGTGTGCTTTTGAGGTAAAAGTATTGGAAATATTTCATGAGTAAAAATTCTTAATGTAAAAGGTCAAAATTGTATTTATCAGTATGAAATTAGATTAGATTTTTTAATCTGTCTTATCTCTTTTTTACAGAGCGCAAGAGTTGAAATATGTACCTATGATATTAGTGTTTTCTTTTCTTTTTAATTGTGAAAAAACAAGGGTTGTGACGATGATAGCTTGTCTTATCAGCAAGGGCAGATAAGTTAAGGATTGTGCGCGAAAGTTGGTCGGAAGAAATACAAAAAAAAAAAAAAGGAAGAAATTGTCTTTAAAAGAAAAAGAAAGAGAAAAGAAGAAAAAGAAAAAGAGTAAGTAAAGCTTAATTGGCCGCTTTGTCTCCGTAACAGCAGGGGAGCAGTCGTTGCACGGAAAAATTGAAACTTTATTATATGGGAAAACAAAAAGCAAGCGAGAGAGGATTAAGAGAGATCGAATCTCGATTCCTTCTTCGCGGAAGAACACTGATCTAGGGTTTTGGGTCTCCTCAATTTCACCCGCCTTTCGTCTTGGCCTGCGAATCGCGTAACGCCCCGTCTCTCTCCCCACTTGATTTTACGGTTCTATGCTCTTTGATTCCACCATTTCTTTCGAATTGCTTTTCATGGGATCACTCTCGCGCTTTCGCTGCCTCTAGAGCGTCGTAGATTGGCCACCTCCGGATTCCCTAGTTCTTGGGTTGCATGTGGCAATGTTACTGAGATTTGATTCCGCTTGATTTTCTCGTTGCGCAGCCTGGTGCTGGAATCCTTCATTGTTTGTGCAGTTCAGTAACGAATTACTAGCATTCTGCTTAAGAAAAATGGATGCTCCGAGCTTCGGTCTTGTTCCCGCTTTTAGCCTCCTTTCGCTTGTTGACTGAATACTGTATCGTGGAGGACGGGGGTTATTGCTTTTTCTGTGACGCCTCTTCAGTCTGTGATGATGATGGTTCTCTCTTTTCGCTCAGCGGCAGGTGCAGACATGTCGAGATTCCATGTGGGTGGCAAGGTTGTGGAAAATGTCGACTTGTTGAGGAAAAAACACTGGACCTGGCGTTTGGATGTTTGGCCGTTTGCCATTCTGTATGCAGTCTGGGTGACTGCAGTCGTGCCTAGCTTAGACTTTGCAGATGCTGTCATTGTACTTGGTGGCCTTGTTGGTCTTCACATTCTGGTCTGGCTTTTCACAGCTTGGTCGGTAGATTTCAAATGCTTCATCCAATATAGCAGGGTAAGTGGTTAGTTTTATGATCTCATGAGGGCAGTGATTATGAAAACATTGGATTACTTAGTAGTGCTGGCATCTTGGGAAAACAATCAATCACTTCTTTTTTTGATAAGTGACGTAATTGAACCAAAAGGCATCAAGGCTGTGCAAACCCATTTATGAAATCATTCAGTCACTTAGTGCTTACGGTATCATTCCGTGGATGGACATGTGTGTTTATTTGCCTTTACGCTGGATGTCTTTTCTTCCTTTGTTCTTCTTTGTTTGTTTTTATTTTTTTCACTCTGTTGAGAGCATTTGAATTTTTAAAGGAGAGAAAATTACTCTGGAGCTGAAAACAAGTGTACACAAGAACCTGTTGTTTGTCTTTATGCACTTTTGTGGTTGTACATACCATTTAGGGCAATTATGTGCATACACGTGCGTTGATGAAACCATTGAACATTCGAGGTAGATTGAGGGGAATGGAGTAGTGTCTAGCTCAAGGAGCTTTTCACTTCTTGGAACTTAGGTTAGGTTTCCCATGATTGGTGCTTTTTGTTGGTTGAAATTTGGGTTTCGGTTGCCTTTGGTATGTGGTTTGAAATTTTGCTATTGGTGATTCTTCCGATGTCTGCAGGTTAATGATATACATCATGCTGATGCGTGCAAAATAACTCCAGCAAAGTTTTCCGGTTCCAAGGAAGTTGTGCCACTTCATTTTCGGAAACTAGTAAGTTAGAATCTTTTTCCATAAGAATATAGGGATGTATAATTAGTTAAAGCCACAATTGTTTTCTTATGAAATTATGATTTTGCTTACTGGAAGGGGATGTTATGCAAAGGATGGACTGTTGAAATAGGTGAATTGTGCATCGTGATTTGAATAGAATTATAGCAATGCAACAGGGGATGTAAAAATCCCATGAAGTGCCAATACATCTCACAAGTTGGAAAAGTAGGTAGGAATATATCGCTGTTGACGTACTTCTAGTTCTATCGACTGATGTCAATATCTTTTGTATCTGAGAAAATTATGAAACCAAATTAAAATGCTGTAGCAGGGCATACTTAAAGAAAATTTTACTGATGAATTAATGTTACAGCAGATTCTAGTATGCTGGTAGAAGATTTAAAGAAACCACAACGATCCTCAAAGAACATTGATGATAGTTTATGCTTTCCAAATGCTTCTTCTCTTAACTGTATTAGTTCACTTCGGGTGCTTTAGAAATGGGTGTCATTGAATGCACTTCTTAGTGCATTAAATGTGCTTCAACAACTAGGGCCTATGGTGCTTGTTGACGTTTTCCTTTCAAAAATAAGTTGTTTTTTTATCTATGAGTTGGATCTTATCTATGTATAAAGGAGACCACAGGAGCCATTTGCTTAGTTAAAATGCAAATGTATCAAGAAATTCCTGCGGGGTTTTACTTTGTTGACATTTCCGTCAAGCCAACTTCAGCTTGCTATCATTTCTCTGCTTAAACAGCAAAAGATTCAGAGAATGTAGCAGATTCCTTTGTTGTTCCTGTCAAACAGCTTTCTCAATTATGAGTAACGGACATGTTAACAAGCTACCCACAAAGCACTATGTTTCATTGGCTTCCAAAAACTTCTATTTTCTGTCTCAGTTTCACTTTTTCATTTGAAAGTCATCATCAAAACCTTTCAAATTCATGCTGCTAGACCTCCCATATTCAATTGCTTACAAGATAGCACCTCAACTTGTCGGTTGGACTTTGGTGACTCCTCATGTTCTTCCACAAGGAAATCTGTGGACAGTTCTTTTAGCTACTGTGAAATAAAGAATGTAGTGGGAGTGGAGAAATCTAATAACAATCTCTCAAACCATAGTCTTGGATGGAACTCTATTCAGGTTCTCTTTCCATTTTGCATCTCAAATTTTATAGGAAGAAGATTTTAGGAACCACTCAAGAGTAAGCCAAGGACCTCCATTTGCAAGGAGCCATATTAACCTAGAGTCTTTGCTATCTAGGGTCTTAATTGTTCACAAATTTCTTTATGGAAGGCTGATGTCTGTTAAAGAACGGTTCATAATATGTGTTTTGCTCTCTTCCCATTCCCTCCACTATCTGAAGTCCAAAGGGGAGGAAGTATTTCTGTACTTTTAAAATATGTGGATTCTCAATCTGATAGATCCGAGGAAGTTTCTCCTGAAATGCAAAAACCTCCCCCCCTTAACCTTCACAGACAGGTGATATAAGAGAGCACCAACATACACGATGAGAGGCCTCTTTATATCCAGTTTGCACATTGGACCTGGATTGCTCCATTCAAAACCATTGACCATTCCCTGATTAGCATATAGCAATTGACGAGGCATTTGGAAGTTCCATGTTGTGACAATTTCAAAACTCTGAGGTTAGCTTATGGTATCTGCTTTAACCTATTAGTTGGATTTTGGTGATATCAGCAGCATACAACTTTGCCAGTCAAATCGCTACCGATTTTTATTTTATTTAGAATATCCTTATAATATTTAGCAGCAAACTTATCCATGGGATAACTGCTGAAAGCATCTAAGTAGTAAGCCCACCCCAAGATGAGTGCTCTCCTATTCTGACTTCCCTGTTGTAACATTCATTGGATCAACTTTACCAAGATCCCATTGGGTTTTGGAAGCTCGTAGCATTGGTCCCAATAAACCCCAATTTATTGCTTCTTTTGGACCAATAATGCCTACCCCCTCAATCCACAATTCTGCTATTTAGTTTGCTGAAATAATTTTACTGGAATATAGTAGCAGGAGAAATCCCTGTAGGGTAGAAAGATAAGTATGTCTTCAAATTGCCTTTTTCTACTTCTTCTCCCAAGTGCAGGTTAAGCCCACCATCGTTAAACCGGGTAGAATACTTAATGAAATGGGCAGAGTAGCAGAAAATATAGCCAGAAAGGCTATTTCAATAGCGGCATACAAAATGCCTATACGGACTCAATTTATTATTTTGGAATAGGAATGTAGAACCCAAGAGAACATGGCTGAGATTGGCGAGGAGACTTAGCATAACAGTTCCCTATTCTTATACTTATTGGGCTGGACCTACTTGGCTGACTTATGAAGGTTGATGTATTGAGCCATGGAATTTTGAATAGAGAATGTAGATCTATGCCACATCAATTGAAATGATTATTGTTTGTCTTTGCGAAATTGAAAGTGAAGATGGTGGGCATTTGAGATGTTGGAAGTCTTATTGTGGATGGTCAAATTGGCAGGACCAGAAAGATATGTTTTTACTTTTGTGGATCCTGTATGCATTAGTTAGAGTGAAAGATTCCTTTCATTTGATGTTCAAACTGGAAATAAAGACCTACCAAATTTGATAACCTAAAAAAGCACTTTTGACTTTGAAAAAGATCTGGTTTTAATTGTTATCCTCATGGATTAGTGTTTTATGTCCACTTATAGGAAATGTGTAGAATGTATTCATATTTGTTTAAGGTTGCTTTGGATGTTTGGATTGGTTTTGGGAAAGCGGGAGGTTAATATGGTATGCGGAAAGATGCAAAGGACAAAATTATATGCAGGAATTGTCACGAAGGAAAAATACTCATAGCTCATTGTTGATCTGATGGAACATATGGTTGCAGGGACTATGAGGGTTTGGTAATGTATTTTTAATTTTCTAAGCCAGTTGAAGGTGTGGAGTTACCACATGAATTGAAGATTTTGCTGTAAGCCATGTTATTAGCTGGAATGCTTCCGTGCTTTCTAGTACGAAAGTTCTAGAGTGTGCTTTCATTTGTCTCTCTTTATGCTTTCCATTTCAACTTCTACCAAAATGTTGCCAGTACGCCATTTTTGGTATGAACAACTTTTCAATACTCTTCCGTTATTCTTTATGCGGTTTTTATGTTGATGCCATACTTGCATGACAGGTAGGTTCATCATCCATGGACGTGGAAGAAATTTATTTTGATTTTAGGAAGCAGAGATTCATATTCTCTAAAGAAAATAAAACATTTTGCAAGCTTCCTTACCCGACAAAGGAATCATTTGGCTACTATCTGAAAAACACCGGCCATGGTACCGATGCCAAAGTTGCTGCAGCCACAGAAAAATGGGGACGTAATGTGTGAGTTGCCTTTCTGAATCATTATTGTGTTGGCCTTTTGAATCTTGCTCTGTGTGCATGTACTTTCGTTTCTTTTTTTATTTTCTTTTATTGGTGGGGTGGCATGGGGGTTTTGGTTATGCTTATATATAGCATCATCATCACTACTCTTATGTGAATAAAGTATGAGGACTATTCAGGAGCTCTGGTGTAGTTAAACTATGCATGGTTTTGACCTGACTTTATTATTTTTTTTTTCCTTTTCTTATGACTATTGTGTTTAATCAGTAATAGAGGAACATAACATGGCTTACTTGAGTAATAGAGGACTTGAACATAACATGGTTTACTTGTTAATTTGATTATTTTTAGCTTGTGAGCTTTAGCTGCTGGTCTGTTATAGGACTGTTTTTGTGAGAAAGAACTGCTTGAGCCTTTGCTTCTGCCTGCATAGATCACTTTAGACATGAGAAATTTAGGTCCTATTGGATAACTCATGACTCGCTGAAAGTATGTTCAAGTTCTAATGAAGTTAAGCATGTCTGGTGACGCCAATTACTTTGACTTAAAAATTAGTTTCAGTAATAAATTCACTAAATACTTCCAGAAGACAAGGGGCTACTAAATCATTCCAATGGAAGGCCTTTAATGGTATATAGAATATTGTGGCAGTTATTTTTGAGTTTCATCATAGAAGCCATTGAATAGAAATGAGATAACGTAGTATTATTTTTGGTAAAGAATGTTTACCAACTTTGCATCAAAACAGGCCTTAGTACGAACATTCACCGTGGAACTATTGGGCCATTGAATGGAGTTATTAGTTGTTGTGGAGGAGCAAGGCTCTGCAAAAGTGGTTTTCACATCAGGTGTTAGTGGACTTTCAGACAGTTATTTGGTCTTTTTTGACCCCAGGTCTCATCCCTTGCTAGGGGAAAAATTGGAATGTTTGTGCTAAGCACTTATTAGTCTTTTTGTGCAAATGAATTTTTTTAAGATACTCCGTGGATGAGCTTTCTTGCTGTATTTTCAGTCATATAGCTATTGTTAAACCTCTTGAGTCTTCGACTCATTTGTCATAAATTTTTATGGCTGTCTGGTCTATTGCTTGTTTAACTGGAATTTTCTTATTGGTTGCATGAAAATGTTTCTCTTGCCATGAAGAAGATAGCAATAAATATTTCAATTCACTATTTCGTGTGCTGTATGGTTTTGGTTATGCGTGCTTATGAATATAGAGGTCCGGAAAAGAGAGATCAAGTCTGAGCTAAAGAATATCTAATCCTAGCACAGCATGAACTGTTAACACATTTTATGCATATCTTGTTGGCTTGCAGAAGAACGTATTTGGAAATCTATATATGTGTCCACCCGTGTATGCAGATTGAGCTTGAGCTTTGTTTTGTCTGTCATAACAATCTGATGTAAACTTTTGGCCAAGATTGATCGATCGAGGCATCATCCGTAGAATTTTTAATTGATTTATAATTCACTATTTTCCCCTATGCAGGTTTGATTATCCACAGCCTACGTTTCCAAAATTATTGAAAGAGAACTGTATGGAACCATTTTTTGTGTTTCAGGTTTGGTCCCCCGCCTCCTTCCTCCTCTCTCCCTCTCTCTCTCCCTCTCCCTCTAACACGCACAGAATTGAAAAAAAAAGAAAAATGACAAACAGGCATATATGATGATGCTGCATTTCGATTGTGCAGTAGTGTTGCATGTTGTGGTTCATGCAATTTCTTTTTGTTGTAGGTTTTCTGCGTTGGGCTCTGGTGTTTGGATGAATACTGGTACTACAGTTTGTTCACCCTGTTCATGCTGTTCATGTTTGAGTCTACAATGGCAAAAAGTCGGTTAAAAACTTTGACTGAACTAAGGCGTGTTAGAGTTGATAGCCAGACCTTAATGGTGCATCGGTGTGGCAAGTACGTTATTTTAGCATTAATTAGACCTTTTTTCTTGCTGTTTTTCATAGAAAAATAATTTTCTGTTGGATGCTTTTGCTTATAGGTGGGTGAAACTCCCTGGGACTGACCTTTTGCCCGGTGATATCGTCTCAATTGGACGCTCGTCTGGCCAGAATGGAGAAGATAAGTCTGTTCCAGCAGACATGCTTATATTGGCCGGTACTACTATTGTGAATGAGGCAATTCTTACAGGCGAGTCTACTCCTCAATGGAAGGTTGTTCTCTTCTCTAGTTGTCTTTATGATCTAATGTGCTTGTTATGTCGGCATTGCAGTATATGTTATTATGTTTGGGTTTTCACTTGCATTTGCCTTCGTACCCTTTTGTATTTGTGGTTTGCTGGAGGACGCAAGTCTAGAATTTCTTCAATGATGAACTAGTTCTGCTTCAATCCTATTTCTTGGTTTTTTACAGTACCTTGGAGGACGCAAGTCTAGAATTTCTTCAATGATGAACTAGTTCTACTTCAATCCTATTTCTTGGTTTTTTACAGTACCTTAGGTCGGTTCCTGCTGAATTTCTTCAGGACTGTTATGACGTGTGAAATTCATTCTTTGTAATTGAATCTCAAGTGTCGTATTTGAAGATTGGTTTATTTTAATAACTAAAGCAAGAACTATAGGTTGTGAAGGTTTAATTAGACATAGCTAGCTGTTTATCTGGGTTGCAGGCTTGCAGTTTTGGTGGCTTCCTCTATTCGCTTTGTAGTGGATTGCTTCTTTGACCATAAAAAAATGCTGACTCCTTTCAGCCTGTTGCCAACAATGTATTTTCATCTTTTCTTTTTATCTTTTGTTAATGGAATCAGAAAGATATACTTTCATTAGGTACATATTATATGGAAGGATGATAACTATAGCAGATATTGAGTTTTGTTTGGATTAATTATAGGATTTTGTCATTAGAACTTTAGAACTGGTAATTATCTCTGGTATTTTGAGCGTGTAGTCATATGTGAATGTGCGGCATTCTGATGGGTGATGGAGATTGAAGCAGTTCCATGTTTGTACTGGAGTTAAACACACATGAAGTTTGTTAGGTATGATTGGGCAGGTCTCTGTAGCGGGTAGGGGTTTTGAGGAGAAGTTGTCTGTGAAGCGCGATAAAAGCCATGTCTTGTTCGGTGGGACTAAGATACTGCAACATACTCCAGATAAGGTAGTTTCTTCTGGGTATTTTAAATTCGGTTATGGTGAAGTCTTAGCTTACCCTTCCTGTCTTTTGATCTATGTCAGACTTTTCCTCTAAGAACTCCTGATGGCGGTTGTGTGGCCGTTGTTCTGAGGACAGGCTTTGAAACAAGTCAGGGAAAGCTGATGCGAACAATTTTATTTTCAACAGAGAGGGTGGGTTTCCGAATTGTAATCCATTGCATTGAATGCTATGTGGAGTGGTGTTCTTGTAAAAAATTGTTGAGATGAATTATTCATGCATATTGCAGGTAACTGCGAACAGCTGGGAGAGTGGGTTGTTCATATGTTTCTTAGTAATATTTGCGGTAATAGCAGCTGGTTATGTACTTAAGAAGGTAAGGAAATCCTCGTTGACTTTTATAAAGTATTTTTGGTGCATGTTGATCTTATTTATGTGGACGACATTGCTGTACTATTGGTGTAGGGATTGGAGGATCCCACCAGGAGCAAATATAAGCTTCTCCTTAGTTGTTCACTCATCATTACTTCTGTTATCCCTCCCGAATTACCAATGGAGCTGTCGATAGCTGTTAATACATCGCTGATTGCACTGGCACGCCGTGGGATATATTGTACTGAACCATTTCGGATCCCATTTGCTGGGAAGGTAAACAATTCCCATTGTGAATTATGTGTTTTAATGGGCTAGAAGACGGTCGGCAATATGGATCAACTGACTGCTTGCGTATGCATCAAGAGGCTTCAGCAGATCATTGTGCAAAATTTGACCCTTCTATGACAAGTCATAGGTGTCGGAATTTGGATCAGGATTTTGCATAGTTCTCGTTTTAGCCTGCAGCATGAGTTTTAAATGGTGCTTTGATAAGCACAGGAAAACTTTGACAACTAATATAAGATTTCCTTTTGTAATTTATTAAACCTTCTATTTTGCAGGTTGATCTATGCTGTTTTGATAAGACTGGAACACTTACATCAGATGACATGGTATATTGAACCACTGAATGGAGACTTTGTCATTATTTAAAAAGTTATATGTTACATCTTCATTGTTTATTCTTATATCAGGAGTTTTGTGGTGTGGGTGGATTGTCTGGACGAACAGATTTGGAATCTGATATGTCAAAAGTGCCAGTTCGTGCCCTGGAAATTCTGGCTTCTTGTCATGCATTGGTGTTCGTGGAAAACAAGCTGGTAAGCTAGTGGAGATCACTGACGTACTTTTTTGCTGATTTTGCTAAAATGCTTAAAGATTTCATGCTCATCCTGAGGTTAAAATGTATTGCATGTAAGCTAAATACATTATGTTATGATTTACAATGAGAAGAAGTCCTTGGATTTGTTATGTCAGATAAAAGTTTATCTTCATTTTAATGGTTGGAGGAATATTGGATAGGTTAGGTGACTTCTAGCAGTACCATCCTCGCTCTCTTTTCACCTGACTAGATAGTGGTGTCTACGGAGAATGGCAAGAATACTTTGAGCTTGTAAATTGTTTCAACTGATCTTTTGTCGCCATTGTGCGGTGCTTGGATACATCTTTCACCTGAAGGAAGCCCTTTTGGGTATCTTAGCTTTCAGAAAGAAAAGGTCTATAGGAGCATCTTTGATTGATGTAACACATGCAATTCTGTGGATATGGATAGAGGTGGCAAGAATAGGTCCCTTGAAGCATAAGTGATAAAAATTAAAAGAGTGCGTGTGTGAGTTGGGCTAAACCAGTGCCCTTTTGCTCATGTTAATGCTATGATCAATTGTTTCCCTGTCCCCTCCCAAGAGAGAGGTCAAAATAAAATGATGTAATCCAACTTGTATTTCGTTTTTGTGGTTCATTGCTTTTATAGGTAGGAGATCCTCTTGAGAAGGCTGCTCTTAAAGGGATAGACTGGAGTTACAAATCTGATGAGAAGGCCATGCCAAAGAAGTGAGTTAAGTTGTGTGTTGGTTTGAAATTTCTTGTCAAAACTTTTGGAGGATTTAATTTCTTGAACATAACATGATTTTAAGCTATTGACAACAATGAGAAGTCTGGTTGCATATATTAAGCGCATGTTTTTTGAAATTAACGTGCATCCTGTGATGTATCTTATTTAGTTGGTGATAATGGTCCAGTCGTAGTGATAAAGATTTCACTGAAATAGATTTGTTCGACAGAAAAGGTGAATCTGTCATCTGGTTGAGTATGTCATTTCTTTTATTTTATCTGTTCTTCCTCTGCGTACATATTCAGCCTTTATCTGGTCTCTTCTTCTTATGCAGGGGAGGTGGTGAAGCTGTGCAGATTGTTCAGAGACACCACTTTGCCTCCCACTTAAAGCGTATGGCAGTTGTTGTTCGTATTCAAGAGGAATTTTTTGCTTTTGTTAAGGTATTATTGCTCATGGCTTCAATATCCCAAGAACTATATGAATGTATGCTTATAGAACAAATATGCGAATTAGATTAGCTGGCACTAACACCATTGTACAGGAACCTCCTTGTCCACTTCAGAATTTTTCTGCCAGGAAGAATAGTTTATTGGAAAGAAAATTGTGCTTTCCTGTGGAAATTTTTGCTTTTTGGCTACTTGAAGATCAGTGTTCTTCCATTCTTGGCCTATATAAGTGATGTGGCATCCTGAGAAACTCAAAGTTGATGAATTATGTACTTCCTATTTGTTTAGGGTGCACCAGAAACAATTCAAGAAAGACTGGTTGACTTGCCTCCAAATTATGTGGAGACTTACAAGAGGTACACACGTCAGGGTTCTCGTGTACTTGCCCTTGCTCATAAGGCACTTCCAGACATGACAGTAAGAGTTCTTTCTGCTAATTTGCATAGTTCTTATTTATTTCTTGTATCAAATATTCGATATACTTCTCAACTGCTGGTGAGGGAAGCTTCCTATGAGCTGCATTTGAGTTGTCTAGGTGGAGGGTTAACCAATTGGAACCTGAAAACTGTCTTGATGTACTACGTTGCCTATAAAAGGTTCAGCTGACTTTCATTTGAACCTACTTGAGATGTATACTGACTAAATTAATCCGCAGAAAGTTTCTTTTACTTCATGTAGCTTAAGACTGACGTTTTCCACTTTAATATTGTTGGTGATATTAAGCAAGATTTATGAAAAGAAAGAAATCAAGAATGAATCCTCATTTAGTTTCAAAGGTATGTCCCCATCATTTCGATCTCTACTGAACAGGTTATTATCAAAATTTTGGAAGATGATCTCGATGACAATTCTCCATTTAATTCTGTTTTCAGATTGCAAGATTATTGCCCTCCTTTTTATGTCTTTTGAATAAGGAAAGGGTTCTTACCTTGAGAATGAGCTGAACATAAAAATAGTTGAAAACATGACGAAGATTACGGCCTGTCGAAGGTTACACTGTATCATCAAGCATGTGTACTCTTAAATTTTACCTTCCCACTGACTGAAGTTTCCGAAGTGTATCTTCAATAAGCATCTTTGCATTTGTTGAACCATGCATAAGATTGATTTGAGGACCTGTAAGCAACAAATTAGTGGGGTCTTGGATCGTCATATAATTTGTGGCTTTTTGAAGCTTGGCAATCTCATTTTTGAGGAGGAAGAACAATAAAAACTCTTATGCCTTCGGTCTTTAATACTTAGAAAAACTGCAATTGGTTGTTATAAATGCTTTTAACTTGCTTCTATCGAGCCAAAGCAGTGGGGAACATGTTTATGCAGTCTCTGTTTCATGCTGATTGTCCTGTTAATTGTGTGAAGGTTAGTGACGCTAGAAACTTGGAGAGAGATACGGTGGAAAGTGGTCTGACATTCGCTGGTTTTGCTGTAAGCAACAAAATTCTTCTTCTTCTACTTCCTTTACTCTTCTTCTTTCCACTTATGCTGGTTTATACTGACTATTTGCTCTATTTTGTCTATTTTTTGCGTTGCAGGTATTCAATTGTCCTATCAGAGCAGATTCAGCCACGGTTTTGTCTGAGCTCAAGGGTTCATCACATGACTTGGTTAGAAGTGCCTCTTGTTAGATATTGAATTATGATATGTATCATATACTTTATAAGTGCAGCTTAACCATACCAGTTTTCTCTTTAACTAATATAAAAAGGTACCAAACACGCACAAGAATATTGAGGGGAGGAAGGTGCCCACTAATAGTGGTTTCTGTCCCACCGTCTCGTACATGTTGAATACGATTGGTATACTGTCATTAATGTTTTTCTTGTCGCTAGGCAATGATTACTGGTGACCAAGCTTTGACTGCTTGTCATGTTGCTGGCCAAGTTCATATCATCTCGAAACCTGTGTTGATCCTTACTCCTGCTAGGAGCACCATGGGTTGTGAGTGGATTTCACCTGATGAGATGGAGACGCATCGCTACAGGTAATCTAACTGACCAGTTTCTTTCATTGCTTCACCTTGTATTTGCTGCTGTGTGTTTTGGGTATGGTTGTTTCATTTGATTATTGTAGATGTTGTTGCTGCTGGTCCTCCTAGTCTGTCCTCCTGATGATGTTCTGAGCATACTTGAAGTTGATTCCGTAGAGTCAATAAGCATTTCTAACTCACGTAAATGGATGAAAATTTATCCACCGACTTATTAGTTGAGCACAAATTATCCCCACCCATTGCCCCTTGTTCTCGTGTCATATTATTATTTCGCCAAAAAAAGGCAGTGGTAGAGCAAGCAAACAAAACTGGAGCAAGTGGAGAAGAAACATCTCATCATTGCTGATTGCTGCTGATCCTTGATTTCTTGTCATCGTCTTCTTCTTCCTCCTTCCTTTTGTCTGTGTGGGTGACACTACTTGATGCGTTTCTCCTTTTTCCTGTTGGTGGTAATATGCTATTTCCGTTTGCCATGTATTCAATCTCTATCAATATTGATGTGTGTTTTGCTGTGTGTGTACTCATGTTAAATATACGTGTGCATGCTAATACATATGCATGTTTGTATATGTACGTGTATAGATTCTTGTGCGCTTTTGCAGTGATGGGTGTGTGGCGTCTGTGGTTGTATGATTTTTTCCCGTAAAAATCTAATGAAAATGAATCTCTGTTCTTTTCATTCAAATGTGAAGTTGAATTTTGTTTCTCTTTGAACTGAGAAAATGTGGTTGTCTGCAGTGAGAAAGAAGTTGAAGCTTTGTCAGAGACCCATGACCTTTGTATTGGAGGTGACTGCATCGAAATGTTACAACGCACAAATGCTATTCTTCATGTCATCCCCTATGTTAAGGTACCACTTACTCTGTGAATCTGCAGTACAACTTGTGCGTCTTGTATTTATCTAATTGCATCTTATCATTTGTGTCAGGTTTTTGCAAGAGTTGCTCCTCAGCAAAAAGAACTCATCATGACCACATTCAAATCAGTGGGAAGGATGACATTGATGTGTGGAGATGGAACAAATGATGTTGGGGCTTTGAAGCAGGTAGTTGATTGTTCTCTGACCAGATTACTTTCTAGTTATTGTTTAATGTGCAGTTTCATGGGTGGTAAAACAAGAGGGTTGAACCTGATGAAGCAGCACGATATGCTGCAATTCGTTAGTCTCATCTTGATTTTCGAACTTGAGGCTCAATAATCTACTTAAAGTCAATAGAGCTCAATGTTTCGTTTTTGAGCCCAACTCAAATAAGTAACTGATGTCCAAGTGACAAGCTTGGCTAGTCTCGATTCCCATGGTCAATCTAGTTTCTTAAGCTAAAGCCTCTCAAGCTTGAGATTCTAAATAAACTATATAAAAGATACTTGGTGCTCTTACTAAGTTGATTGGAAAATTCAACTACTTGACCATCCACCTGGTAATTACCAAGTCATAGCAAAGACCACACACATCCCCAAGATGCTGCCTAAATTGGTAGGGTTCATTTCTTACTACGGTCCATTTCAGCATTGGTACTTGAAATGTAAGTCCATATCCCACTTGAATCTTCAAGAAAAAGAGAAACATTTGACCGTATAGACTTAGTATTGCCTTCACCCTATCTGTTGTTTCATGGTCTGCTTTTGTGGTTATGCTTCAGTGGGGAAAGATTTCAATGAAAAAAAAAAAAAAGCTCTCTCACGTGCGTGCATGGGGCACAGGGCCATATTGCTTGTGCACAGAACCCAACACCCGCTTTCACATCTCGAGCCTTATCCTTTCCTTTATTTTGAAATTGAGTCATGCAAGTTCTCTCTCTTCATTTTGTAGAGGTGTTGCTGCTACTTTTTTTTTTTTGGTCTTATATGCTATTATTTTATTAGTTTGCTTTATGTCTCTCCAGGCTCACGTGGGAGTTGCTCTATTGAATGCGGTTCCTCCGCAGCAAAGTGGAAGTACTTCCAAAGAGTCCTCAAAGGATGAAACTTCAAAGTCTTCGAAACCAAAGAAATCCAAGCTTTCATCTGAATTATCAGGAAAAACTGTTAATGTGATTGGAGAAGGTTCAAAGAGTAAAGCTGTCACAAGGTCAGAAATGGCGGGTCAGGCAATTGCTAATCGTCATCTGACGGCTGCTGAGGCACAACGACAGAAGCTAAAGAAGATGATGGATGAGTTGAATGAGGATCCTGATGGTCGTTCAGCTCCTGTTGTCAAGCTTGGCGACGCCTCAATGGCATCGCCCTTTACAGCGAAGCACGCTTCTGTTGCCCCCACAACTGACATAATTCGTCAGGGACGCAGCACACTGGTCACCACGCTGCAAATGTTTAAGATACTTGGTCTGAACTGCCTAGCAACAGCGTATGTGCTGAGTGTGATGTACTTGGATGGTGTCAAGCTTGGTGATGTGCAGGCTACAATCAGTGGGGTATTCACTGCCGCCTTTTTCTTGTTCATCTCACATGCAAGGCCTCTCCCAAATCTTTCAGCTGAAAGACCTCACCCTAATGTCTTCTGTTCCTATGTCCTCCTCTCCCTCCTGGGTCAGTTTGCAATCCATCTGTTTTTCTTGATTTCTACTGTGAAGGAGGCCGAAAAGTACATGCCTGAGGAATGCATTGAGCCAGATTCCGAATTTCATCCCAATCTGGTGAATACTGTTTCTTACATGGTGAGCATGATGCTCCAGGTGGCTACCTTCGCCGTGAATTACATGGGACATCCATTCAACCAGAGTATTTCTGAGAATAAACCCTTCTTGTATGCCCTTTTGGCTGCTGTTGGATTCTTCACTGTCATCACCTCTGATTTATTCCGGGACTTGAATGACGCTTTAAAATTGGTGCCTTTGCCACCTGGTTTGAGGGATAAGTTATTATTTTGGGCTCTTGTTATGTTCTTGACCTGCTACTCGTGGGAGAGATTGTTGAGGTGGGCTTTCCCTGGGAAGATTCCTGCTTGGAGGAAACGGCAAAGGCGGGCCACTGCTAATATAGACAAAAAGAAGCAGCTCTGAGGGATACACCTTGCAAACGTGGAAGGCATGACCTACACCAGTCGCTTGGACGTACAGAGTTGATGGCACAACTTACAATACTGGAGAAGTTTGATTGGCCGAGCTCTGTGCCAGTTTTGTCCCCTACTCATTGTTTCTCTGTATTGTGGTACAGGAAATTTTTGGATCTTCAATGATTTTACCCATCTAGGAATTTTCTCTCCAATTGTACCTCACTAATCAACAGCAACAGAGATTCACGGATGATCGCCCAAACATAAAAGAGGCGATGGGCTCTTTTCTTCTAATCGTATTGTACCCTTTTTCTCTTAGGCCAAAACTGTACTTATCGGTTCTGTGATGACTTCTGAGTATAATTTACACATGTTCAGTCTGCACATTTTTCATTTATCAAATAAAAATTTTCGTGAATTTCTTGATCCCCTTTTTCATGTGAATTCTGTTTTGTGAATATAAGGTAAAGTCCGTGTGTGATGGTGTTGTGGGATCGAAGAAGAGAGGTATGGACCTGTGTGCGAAGGTGTCTTGGGATCGAAGAGATGTATGGACCTCTTACTGGTTTCTGGTAGGGCCTGGTGTCAGAGAACTTCAAGTCACCATGCTTTGCATGGGATCGAAGAAGAGGTATGGACCCATGTGTGAAGGTGTCGTGGGATCGAAGAGATGTATGGACCTCTTACTGGTTTCTGGGAAGGCCAGGTCTCTGAGAACTTAAGTCACCAGGGTTTGCATGGCACGAGCAGTCTTCTCTGGTTTCCTCGACAGTCGCCTGTATGTTTCAATGAGTGTGGATCTGTACATGCCGGTAGTGTATGATCACGTGTGATTTATGATAATTGATCTCAGTAGAGAATCGTCCCAAGTAGCTAATCAATTACAGTGTTGGAGATTGCATTCCTAGAAATTATATCAAATTGTGTAGAGGTAACGTACGTGTCACCTAACAAGATATTAGACCGCACACTGGCTGTTGAGAAAGCAATTATCTACGACAAATTAGCGCATAGATATGAAGTTTGAATCTTGATTCTCGCTCTTTACTTTTTAAGTATAACGAGAATTTCTCCAAAGATTTCAAGTATACTAACAAGCTGATTTAATTCCAGCCGCTAGGATAATTGAGAGCTCATCTCTTTCAAATTGGTTCATCCCTGGATTACAACAGCTTTGGCTTGGAACCGCTTATCAGAAACAACTTGCATCTGTCCAAAATCATTATGCCAAAAGCTTTAACCTTTTACACTGACATATCGCGTATCTTATCTTGGAGAATGATTCTGCCAGCTGAATTATTGATGATCCAAAAATCACACTGAAAATACGTTGTTTACCGAAAGTAACACACAATGTTAAAAATTTCTAACCTCAATAGTCTTTCATGCCAGGCTTAACATTCCATATTTGTACTCTTCCAACCCTTACATTGTCTGCAACTAGCAGATCCTTTAGTATGTTAGCTATGAGAAGAATTTCTTACAGCCTGGGTTGTCCCTTTTTACCCAGGCAACATATTTTACACGAGAGCCACACCCAGCGCTCAACCAAACCTGGCTACCTCCATCGCCAGTCTGATATTTGCTTATTTGTGCATGGTTTGGCCAATTATCAGATCAAACTATACATCATGGAACAATGCAGCTCATAAATCCGTGGTCAGCCATATGAAGCAATTTCTACTAAAGGAAGAACATAATAGCAATATGTCTACAACTTCAATGGCAGAGGGTCAAAGCAAGAAAAATACTAGAATGAAGCATCGAATCCTTTCTCATGTCGAGCTCAAATCGAGTTTCCTCTGATATTAGAAGGTACCCTGATGACTTGAATCTCATTCGGTAAATTTCCGATAATTCACTTCATGAAGACTATTTACATGGGAACAGACGTCTGATCAGTGTAACGCCAAAGTAGTTTTACATACCATGACAAGAATATAGTGAACAAATGTGCTAATTATAGTTATGGCCAACTTGTTACAACTGTACAGGACAGCACCACATTGGTCACTGAACCTTTGGAAAGGAGAGCACAGCTTCAAGAAGCTGTCCAACCTTCAAGCAACAGAATCAGATTCAAGTTTTTCCTTCACATCATCGAGGCAACATTGGATATCAGAGAATTCTCTGGTGTCAAGAAAGTTTCCAGCCTGAATTGAAATCAATACCCATGTCACTGATTGTCCACCAGACCATTCCATGACAAACTTAATGGGATAAATGATAGTTTAAATTCATTAACCCAGTTTAATATCTCTACTACAAATTGCAAATAACAGAAACCTAAAGGAATTTCAAGCAGGCAATGCAGCATGCTTGCCTGTCTAATGATGCTTTTCAAGTGCATCTCAGCTGCAAGGAGTTCTCTTCGGCTTCCAGTAGATGATGAAATTTCCATATATACTCTGCAAAGGTCCAAAGAGGCCAAGGCGAACTTCTTAAACCGATCACTATCCTTCCACAACTCAGACCCCTGAGAGATGGAGAGAATCACATTTTAGATGTCCAACATGATCATTCAAAGAATATTGAACGAAGAGAAGCTACCTTATGGAATTTACTGACTCCACGGATCCAAGATGTATGGGATCAAAATTATTCTTAACGTAGTTTATCAAATGAACAAGGTAATTTAGTACCACAATTATGTTTTCACTGTGAAACAGGCTAAGGAAAGTGCAGTTTTGTTTGATTGGCAGTTATACCGGAATGAACTTTCAGTTTGGTTGATTTTAGCACAAAACTGAAACTAAACAAGAACCAAAACATTGGACTACCATAAGAAGCAGTCAACTATATGCATCTTGGTGACAGTATTTGAGACTACCTGATACGACCTAACTTGCTTCAATAAGGCTTCAGAGCACATTACAAGATCTCCTTTCATTTTGTGCCACCTTGCAAATAACCCCCACATATCTCCTCCCGCACCACTTCGGACTATCTGCATTAAAAGAGATTAACAAGATGCAAATCTACAACAAATAATCATCTTTTCTCATCTCAGTACTTTTTACAAATGATTACGGAAGCATCATTTAATTTTCACCCTAAAAACTTTACATTTGGATAATTATGATCTTAAATGCTGTAGCCATCATTTAGCTGGTATGTCCAGTACAGTTTCATGGCATCAAATGCACATTTGTCTGGCTCTGACCAAATGGGAATTGTTAAACAGGAGATTAGATCAGGAAAGGGACATGTAATAGTGGATTTCTAAAAACATGAACAATATGGCATAACGAGCACATAGATTTAACCTCATTTAACTCACTCATAAAATACCATAACATGGAAAGCATGCCAAGTAGTTGGAAATTGATGTCATATAAGCAGTTAACATTTAATGTGGACAATCAAGCTTGAAACTAATAAAAATGTCAGGATATCCATCTCATGAATATCATTTGACAATTGAGGGCCTGGGCAAGCAGTGACAAGTCATAAAAGACTGGTTTCTCATGATTGATACACAATCCATAGTAGGTTCTGGATAGATACCAGCGACAAGTAGCATAAAAAAATATGCCTGCTTTGGCCTTTTATTTATGCTTTTCAATTCAGAAGTTGAAATGAACAAAGTAATGAGGAAAAAATAGCATACCTGCTGTAAAATCTTTCCAAGAGAGTCTACCAACTGCTCAGCTTGCTGTATTCTCCCAGCCTGAGGATCAGTATGTCCTGACTTGTTATCCAACTCTGCATTGGAATCAGGAGATTGATTTTGATCTGTAGAACTTCCAGCTCTTTTTTCTATCTCTTCAGTGATTTTCCCTAATAACTCAGCATCTACTCTTTTACTGTTTGTCATATTCAGTACCATCTGTGTAGCTTCCAAAGCCTAAGAGGAAAAGCAAAAGAGTGGAGTATCCATTTTAGTAAAAGATTTCTCCAACTTATTGCACTTCAATCAAGAGAGCAATAGGGTTTTTTAATTTGACAAAAAAAAAGAGAGGGTTTTTTAATAAAATTTATTTGTCAGCAGTACAAAGCAACATGCCCTCTTAGCTATGTTAACTATTGGAAAATGCAAATTTGACAAGGGAAGACACTAAATCATACAGTCAAAACAGAATTCACAGGAGGCACCAGAACACGACCCTTCCAACTAAAGCAGGCACATTGGCCACGTTAAAGGGACAGCAACAGGTGATCACAATGAATAGAATCAAAGTAGCGCTATTTCAGATCAAGGAACTTTTTTAATCATCTACAATGAGATGTTCATCGAACTAATTTTGTATTATTTTCCAATTCTCACTAGTCTTTCCATACTTTTTTTTCTTGAATGGAATGCCATGTTGCCTAAGTTGTTATCATCTAGCACCTTCATATAATTTCATGACTCAACCCATATATGGTTGAAGGTTCTATATATAGCTCGCATGGGATCTGTAAATTTCTTGTCCTTGCCAGATGAATTCTAAGAGATTGGTCAAGAGATTGCTAAATTTTGTTGATCAGGTACACCAAAATTAGAACAAGGGATGAAGATACTCGAGATTGACTTCGACTGCATTTTTCAGATGTGCCCGGTAGACTCGAGCAGAGTCTCCCATGATACACCTAAAATGATTAGTTCCAATACAATTACTACTAGTTTTGAAATATGTCACTAGTACATGAACAAAACTGCAATGCTCTGAGCCGCCAAATCGGAAAAATCTATAACTGCTATAATTAGTTCCAATACAATTACTACTAGTTTTGAAATATATCACTAGGACATGAACAAAACTGCAAAATTTGATTTTCAGTGGTTACCACTGAAACTTATCTGGAATTTGGTCAATGCGCTAGTAATCACCATCCTCAAACTACCTCATAGTGGGCACTATTAATTACCCTCAAAATAATAGCGAACTAATTTACGCACTCATTATACGTTGCATGCAACACTTCAAATGGTAATAATCTCAAGAGTAGAAGTAATTTTGCTTAATGACATCGTATTCCTAGCACTGCTTATTTATCCTCGTAAAGGTTCAGCAACTTGACTTATTGGTAGCAATGGTTGTGGAGTAAAGACGGAGGACAATAAACGCGACAGAACTTTCCCCGTTTTCCTGCTCATGGCACTGAAGAAATGCCTCAATTTATTAGACTACACAACCACAAGCTAGAAAAATATATGTTTATTTTTACAAAGCACCAAGGAGGTGCCTCCTATTCACAACCTAGAAGCTAAAACATATCTAAGATCTTCAATGACTGTCAGAAGAGCTCCACCACAATGCATCAAGAATAATGTGGAAAGCCGAGTATTCTTTCCCACATATAAAAGTTTCTTTACTTTTTAAAGGCCCCACCTTCCTTCGAAATAACTCAAAGTATGGAACCGGAGTTTAAAAAACAATAAGCTTTTGATTTTTTTTTTAAAACAAAAATTAAGTTCAGACCAAGCTGAGTTCCTCTCTAACAGACCTGCCACAACCATGCATCATCCATAGGCTGAACTGCTGAAGCTGCCCCATTGTTTGATAGAAATTTTAACATCAATTGGTATGTTTCAAACATGCAGAACCCACTTACAGATAACTATTAGTATGTGGGGCAGCAGAATGCAAAAAATTTCTACCTGATTGATATTACCGACATCCATGGCGACTTGACTAAAGTTCTCCCATAACTGCCAGCTGTTTCTTCTGCCAACAGAGCAATTTTTTTACAAATTTCTTGATCTTTCACAGTTGACCCTGCAGTTAAAGAAATCCCAACAATACTAAAAAAAAAGAATGGACTTAACTTGAACTTCAAGGCTTCCTTAAATGCGATGAAAGCTTCTTTGCTTCTCTTTTTGATCATATGCCTGCAAAGTAATATACAAACTCATCTTAATTTACATAGTAAGAGTAATACCATATGTATTACTTCATGAGGAACAAACAAACTATCATCTAACAATTAAAGACCACGACACTCGTAGATGAGGTACAAATACAATTCCTGCAAATCGTACGGGCGTTAGCAAACATATGGTAAGCACAGACTGTTGAACATGTTGGAATGTGTAGAGTTAGTTGGAATTAGGTTGCCTACCTAATGTTGAAAGTTAGGCTCTTACCTAAATTAAGTCAAATTAGGTTTCTTACCTAACTTTAGTCTTTTGTTCTTGTATATATAGACCTTGTAATCTCTCAATGAAAAGTAAGAAAAAGAAACAGATTCTTTTCTTCATGGTATCAGAGCCAGGTTCTCTGGCAAACCTTTGTTAATCTTGCGCTCTTGTTTCTACCTTATATTCACCATGTCCAATAACACCTCCGAGAATATTCCCACTTCCAACAAAATGAAACCTTCATAAAAAACTCCGACACACACTGAATCTCACCCAATTCAGATCACTACGATCAAGTTGAGTGGTGATAATTTCCTTTGTTGGTCACAATCTGTTCGGATGTATATCCGAGGAAGAGGGAAGATGGGATATTTGACCGGAGATAAAGTCGAGCAACAAAAAAACAGATCCAACTTGGGCTGTTTGGGATGCTGAGAATTCAACAGTGATGACATGGCTGGTGAACTCTATGGAGGAAGAAATTGGAGCAAATTATATGTGCTTTCCCACTACTAAGGATTTGTGGGATAGTGTAAATCAGATGTATTCTGATTTGGGGAACCAATCCCAAATCTATGAGCTGAAATTACAGCTCAATGAGATTCGGCAAGGAGATGATACCGTCACAAAGTATTTTAATCTCTTGAGAAGGTTGTGGCAGGATCTTGACCTCTTCAACAATTATGAATGGAAATCCATTGAAGATTTCCAGCATTGCAAGAAGGTAATTGAGGCTGATCGTATTTTTAAGTTTCTTGCAGGTCTTCGTATTTTTAAGAATTGAAGGTTTCGAATTCCACACCAATGAAGGTCTATTGTGACAACAAAGCAGCAATTTCAATCGCACATAATCCAGTTCTCCATGATCGTACAAAGCATGTGGAAGTGGATAAGCATTTTATTAAAGAAAAGCTTGACAATGGACAAGTTTGCATGCCATATATTCCAACAAATGAGCAGGTTGTTGACATACTCACAAAAGGGCTACATAAGAAGCAGTTTGACAAATTAATGAGCAAGCTGACGATGGAGGATATTTTCAAGCCAGCTTGAGGGGGAGTGTTGAAACATGTTGGAATGTGTAGAGTTAGTTGAATTAGGTTGCCTACCTAATGTTAGTTGGAATTAAGTTGCCTACCTACTGTTGAAAGTTAGGCTCTTACCTAAATAAAGTCAAATTAGGTTTCCTACCTAAATTAGGTTTCTTACCTAACTTTAGTCTTTTGTTCTTGTATATATAGACCTTGTAATCTCTCAATGAAAGGTAAGAAAAAGAAACAGATTCTTTTCTTCACAGACATTCTACTTCCTCTACTATTCTACTTCCTCTACTGACATCATATCCTTTATGCAGTAGGTAAGAAATGGTATCCAGAAAAGAGGAATTGTGCTGGTCAATAGATTCTTCCCCCCCAAAACCCCCCAAAACCACCAAACCCCCAAACAAAAAACAGAGGCAGAGACCACGAGACATCTCCTTTACTATCCATGGACAAGAATGATCTGAGGGACCTCTTAAGCTTGCAGGCTATCTTGGCTTATAGGAGGGTCTACTGTACAAAAATCATTAGTTTGACAAGGTCTTCTTTTGCCTCATGTTAAAAAGGGAAAGGCTTTCCTCAATCCCTCTTGTTGTTTTTTGGTTGATTTGGGAAGAGAAGAATAAAAGAGCCTTCATCAGAGATGACTCTTGTTTTTGCAGAAAGTATCATACCTTTGGTGCAGTAGAAAACATGCAAGGATGTAAATGTTTTAAGTGATACTGCAGATGATTTGCTTTGTAGCCGAGCTATTTAGGTCATGAGTTCTCTTTATTTATGGGTTTGCACCCCCTTAGAACCCCACAGTAGAGATTTTCCTTACCTATTAAATAAATAAAAAAAAATTGTATTCCTAAACCCCATGCAAATTGCCATAGTTAGAGTGACAATGATTGTTACTTTATGGGGGACAAACAAACTATCATCTAACTATTAAAGACCATAATGGCCATAGGTGAGGTATAATTCGTGCCAATAATAAGGGAGTTCCCAAACATATACTCCATATGCAAGAAAGTGCAGATATGCTAATTCCCTTATTGACACCATACCCTTCATGTCCAGATTCCATTGGCATATGCTACGCATACCGTTTAAAATGCACCCATTTAGGTGCATCTTATCTGCATGAGTAAGCTGAGATTAGGACGGGCTTTACTGCACTCTCATGCTTTAATCTTAATCCTTCTTTATGCATCCTTCTCCATCCCCTCTTGAAAGCTAGTTATCCTCCATAAAGTTTGTTAAAGTATCCCACAATGCTTGTCTATGGGGTTTCAATGGGCTTATATGCATGCATTCTCCCTCCACCTATTCACTTAAACTTCTGGTTGAACATTCTTACATGGTATGAGAGTCAGGTTTTGCCAAAGATATATTTCGAGCATGAGGCTCTCTAACATTCTACGTGCTGTGCCCAGTTCCATTTGCAGATGAGAGGAGGCATTAATGTATCCCACAGTACTTGTCTACGAGGTTTCAATGGGCATAATGCTCATATAGGCTCCCTCTACTACCAAAGTTTATCGGTTATAAATGTGTCAATGTCTTAAAGCTATTAATTGGCTTTTACACCTCGACCATTGTCAAGGAATCTGGAAAAACTCACTAAGCACCCATGTCAGCAATGGTACTCACAAAGAAGCAAGAACAAATAGGTGACTTTCCATTGTGTCGAAGAATCAGGAGAAGATCTCAGGGAATCAACAGAAAAACTTGGGATATGATTTTAATTTGCTTCCATTTACTTTTATTTTTGAATGCTCAAAATTAGGAGTTAGACCATTAGAATTAGGAAGTAGGAAATCTTTTCCTTTTCTGTTTTTATTTTCTCCCTATTGTATAGCTTTCCTAGACTTTATTTATATGAAATGTTCGTTGTTTCAATCATTAGAAAATAAGAAATAGAAGAAACCACTTTTCTTTGAAATTTTCACATGGTATCAGAGCTGAGGTTTTGAATCCAGCTCCTACTATGGTGAAAACGGTGATGACCGGAGCTTTTAAGGACACCAATTCAGGTGTTGTCCTAGAGAAAGATTCAATCAATTTCTCTGGACAATCAAGCAGTAGTGAAGAGCAATTCTCCCAAATCCCCAACCTGCTATTAACAGTTCACTGATTCAATGGCCAAAATTATTTGGAGTGGGCCCAATCAGTGAAACTAGCAATCGATGGCAGAGGGAAGCTCGGCCACTTGACAGGAGAGGTGAAGGAACCAGAAAAAGGCGATCCGTATTGGAAGACATGGAGATCCGAGAACTCCTCGGTGATTGCCTGGCTAATCAATTTTACAGAGCCAAAAATTGGAAAACCGCACCTATTCCTTCTGACCGCTAAAGATGTGTGGAATGTTGTGAGAGAAACATGTTCTGATTTGGATAGCTCTTCCTAGATCTTCGAACTGAAGATGAAGCTATGGCAATCAAGGCAAGGAGATCATGAGGTCACTGTTTACTACAATGAAATGGTGACCTTGTGGCAGGAATTAGATCAATGCTATGATGATACATGGGAAAGTCCGGCTGATTGCAAGAGACAAATGAAGAGAGAAGAGAATGATAGAGTCTACATGTTTCTAGCAAGCCTTAATCGAAGCTTGGATGAGGTGAGAAGCAGAATCCTTGGTCGAAAACCACTGCCATCCATCCGCGAGGTTTTCTCCAAAGTTAGGAGAGAGGAATCTCGAAGGCCAATGATGCTACATGATTTGGAAATAAATGTGAATTCTATATCTGAGAATTCTGCACTTGTAGCTCGGGGGCTTGATTTTGAAGTAATAAAAGGAAGAAGCCCTAGTGTGAACATTGCAAGAAACCATGGCATACCAAAGAAACATGCTGGAAAATTCATGGGAAACTGCAGAATTGGAAGAAGGCTAGAAGATAAGGAGCAGTAGTGATGGTCATGCGTTCCAAGCAACAAATGGGGAAGAGCAAATCAAGTCAGATTCAGTTTCATTGACAAAGGAATAGTTAGAGCACCTGTACAAATTCCTTCAACCTCCACAACCTTCTTTAAATCCATCTTGTTCTTTAGCCCATAAAGGTAATTATTTTTCTACCGCTTTCCTTGTAGAAAATCCACACCAAAATACTCCATAGATTCTCGACTCAGGAGCAACCGATCATATGACAAGTTGTTCAAAACTCTTTTCCACCTATAATCCATGTGCAAGGAAAAAAAAATCACAATTTTAGATGGTTCTCTTTCGGCTATAGCTGGATTAAGATCCATTAAGCTCTCACTAGCACTCACACTTCATAATGTTCTTCATGTCCCAAAGCTATCTTGTAACTTGTTGTCCATTAGCAAAATAACCTCTGATCAAAAGTGTCAAAGCTAATTTTTTCTCATCTCATTGTGAGTTTCAGGACTTGATCTCGGGAAGGATGATTGGCAATGCTAGGGAGAGTGGTGAACTTTTTTTCTTTGAAGATGGAACAAGCTCAGGTAGACAAGTTCAAGGTAGCTGTTTCAAATCTGTTTCCATTGGTAAGGGTGATGATATTATGTTATGGCATTATAGGCTAGGTCATCTGAATTTTCAATATTTAATGATCTTGTTCCCAAAGTTGTTTTTGAATAAAAGTCCACCTTCATTTCAATGTGAATTATGTGAATTAGCCAAACATCATCGAACCAATTTTCCCTCGCAAACCTACAAGTTATCGAAACCATTCTCATTAATTCATAGTGATGTTTGGGGCCCATCTAGAATTCCTACACCCTCAGTAAAGAAATGGTTTGTTACATTTATTAATGATCATACAAGGGTGAGTTGGGTTACTTGTTAAAAGAGAAATCTGAGGTAGAGACTGTTTTAAAAAAATTTTATACCATGATACAAACACAATTTCAAGTGCAAATCCAAATGTTTAGGAGTGACAATGGGAAAGAATATTTTAATAAAATTTTGGGACATTTTTTCTTGGGAAAGGGAATTGTGCATCAAAGTTCTTGCCCTGAGGAAGAATAAACACCTTTCACAACTAAAGTTCCCACATACCTATGAGGTGAAGCTCTTCTTACATCCACATATCTTATCAATAGGATGCCTTCCAAAGTGTTAAAGTTTCAAACACCCCTAAGAGTCCTGTAGAAGACCTATCCTACCTCTAGACTTGCTTCAACCTTACCCTTAAAACTATTTGGTTGTACCTCCTTTGTTCATATCTATGATAGAAATCGAGGGAAACTTGATCCTAGAGCAGAACGATGTGTGTTTGTTGGTTATGCACCCAAACAAAAAGGGTATAATGCTTTGACCCGATTTTCAAAAAAATGTTTTTTTTTAATTGACATCCTTTTTTGGAGCTCATCTTCAAAAAAGAAAGAGGGGGGGGGGGAGTGCAGATTTGCACAACCCCATCATAGTCTTTTCGTCTTGCAGAACCTGAAATCCTAATCCTTTTCCTAAAAATCCTATTCCAGCAATTCCTATACCTGATTTTGAATCATGTTTTTTAGATAATGAAAATCCCGGTCCACCTATTTTGGCATCTCATCCTATTTGTGAGCATAACAGGTGCAAAACTAGTACCAAAAATAGTGAGTTCCCATCCTATTCCCAAGTCTACTCGAGAAGGAACAAAACTCAAATAAATAAGTCTTCTGCTCCCTTAAGGTGCCATGAATCCGAGCCAGGGCATGACCATAACTCCATACAATTGTCAGGTAATGTTCCAACTCAACTTATCCAATCTAAACTTAGCCAAAAAAATGAGTCTATGGATGAACTTGATATACCTATTGCTGTCCGAAAAGGAGTTAGGACTTGTACCAAACATCTTGTGTCTCATTATGTGTCTTACAAAAACCTCTCGCCCAATTTTCGTGCCTTTACCTCAACCTTGTCTTGTGTGGAGATTCCAAAAACTATGCAAGATGCTCTAAAAGTTCCCGAGTGGCTTGAGGAGATGAAAGCTCTAGAAAAAAATAGAATGTGGGATATGGTGGATCTACCCAAGGGAAAGTCCACGGTTGGATGCAAGTGGGTATTCACAACCAAGCATAGAGCTAATGGTACCCTTGAAAGGTATAAAGCTCAGTTGGTTGCCAAAGGATTCACCGAGACTTATGGCATGATTACTTTGAGAGCTTCGCTCCAGTTGCAAAATTAAACACTATCAGAGTGCTCCTATCTCTTGCAACCAACCTTGACTGGCCTCTACAACAACTAGATGTGAAGAATGCATTTCTGAATGGAGGCTTGGAGGATGAAGTTTACATGGATTCCCCCTGGGCTTTGATAGGAGGTTTGGATCAAAGGTTTGCAAATTGAAGAAGTCACTATATGGATTAAAACAATCACCGAGGACCCGGTTTGAGAAGTTCACTCAATCTGTAAAGAAACAAGGGTATGTTTAAGGACAAGCTAATCATACCATGTTTGTAAAGCATTCTCATGACTGGAAGATTGCAATTCTGATAGAGTAAATAGATGACATCATTCTCACCGAGAATGATATTGCGAAGATGAAAAGGTTGAAAAATTATTTGACTTCTGAATTTGAGATCAAGGACTTGGGAACTCTAAGGTATTTCCTATGAATAGAGGTGGCTCGGTCAAAAAAGGGAATAGTAGCTTCACAAAGGAAATATGTCCTGGATCTTCTAAAGGAGACTGGAATAAGTGGTTGTAGACTGGCAGAAACTCCAATATATCCTAATCAGAAACTTGGAGATGACAAAGATGAGGTTCCCGTTGATACATTGAGATATCAGAAGCTCGTAGGGAAACTGATCTATTTATCGCCTACTTGGCTAGATATTGCCTTTGCTGTGAGTATGTATGGTAAGCCAATTTATGCATTCTCCCTATGAAAAACATCTTGGCTGTGTATGGGATCTTGAGATACCTAAAGAGCACACCTGGAAAAGGTCTACTATTCAAAAAGCCAGCTCAACAAGAAATTGAAGCATACAAGGATGCAGAATGGGCAGGGTCAATTACTGACAGAAGGTCGACTTCAGGATATTGTACATATGTCCGGGGGAACTTGGTTACTTGGCAAAGTAAGAGGCAAAATGTGGTGGCACGAAGAAGCGCAGAAGCAGAATACTGAGCAATGGCCCATGGAGTTTGTGAGATGTTGTGGCTAACACGAGTACTAGAAGAACTTTGAGTGCTAGTGAAAATGCTTATGAAGTTGTACTATGACAACAAGGCCGCAATCAACATTGCACATAATCTGGTGCAACATGACAGAACTAAGCATGTTTATCAAGGAGAAGATTGATGCCGAAGTTATTTGTATGCCATTTGTGCCAACAACACAATAAATAGCTGACATTCTTACAAAGGGACTATTTAGGCCTAACTTCAAGTCTCTCATCAGCAAGTAGGGAATCATAGATATTTATGCACCAACTTGAGGGGAGGTGTCGAAGAATCAGGAGAAGATCTCAGAGAATCAGGAGAAGATCTTGGGATATGATTTTAATTTGTTTCCATTTACTTTTATTTCTGAATGCTCAAAATTAAGAGTTAGATCATTAGAATTAGGAAGTAGGAAATCTTTTCCTTTTTTGTTTTTATTTTCTCCCTATTGTATAGCTTTCCTAGACTTTATTTATATGTAATGTTTGTTGTTTCAATCATCAGAAAATAAGAAATAGAAGAAACCACTTTTCTTCTTTGAAATTCTCACACTTTGAATGAACACCATGCTTAGAAAAAAAGATAGGAGATCATTTTCTTTTTGTCCCTTTTTGAAAGACGTAGGTGAAAACATAATATGTGATCCATCACTGAGAAGCCAGCAGGGCAGTTAAAAAAAGGAAAGAGGCTTAAATTCAAACCTCAAAGAGATCATACCACAGGAAAAGTAGAAATGCACCACTGAGCATATGTGTTCAATCAACCATTCACTGGTGGGATTGTGATATGGTAGAAAAATGTACACAACCACCAGTAGACCCGAAGATTAAAGAAAAATGACAAGAAACTCACAAACAAGCAATATTGTTCCAAGCTTCCCCATTATCAGGATCAAGTTGAACCGCACGAGTGAACCCATCTAGAGCCTTTTCAATGTCCCTCGCCTGTATTAAAATTAGAAAACCAGATTGAGCACTAAAAAGATGTTTAATTAAGAAAAGACCAATACCCAAAGGGTATAAAACATTATATGCAAATCAAACTGGTCTTAAACCATACTAACACAAAATACCTTCAAAGCTGCAGCACCCAATGCAAACCAGCCATCTGGATACAAAGAATTCAAGGCCATTGCAGACTCCCTAAGATGAAACAATGGAAAAATCAGTGCATGACATGTCACCTATGGGGACAAAGGCCAAACTTTATAGAAAAATTGAAACCAAAAGGTAAAGTACACATATAGACTTACCATAAAACCATAGATTTCCCGTAGTCCCCTTTGTTGTATGCACTTCGAGCAAGGGACCTCTGTCATTAAAAACCAAAAAAAAAGGGGAAAAAATAAAAAATAAAACCTTAACAAAAACTAGCAGTTTAGAGAAGGTATCTAGGAAAATGGCTTCAAGATTTATGAATCAGCAAGACCAGTTGTGGAGGGGGCTTGTTGAAACACAGTCGAGTTAATGATCTTGGGTGGCTGTTTAACATGAGTAGACCCCGGCCATGGAGAAGGATTTTGGAAATGTGTTAGGAATGAATGGCTTATATTTTTCAAGCTTCATTGAGTACAAGGTAGGACATGGATCCTCTATTTCTTTTGGAACGACCACTTCCTTCAAAGAACTTTTTTCCTATCCTCTTCATGCTAGCCACAATGCTAGAGGAAGCTATGAGTGCTTTGCACTTCACTAATGCAAGTGGTACCCAATGGAATGTCCCCTTTGACCACATGACCGGATCAGCAGACAATAAAGTCTAATGGACCCTGAACTCAGGTGGAACCTTTTCACCAAAACATTTTGCCTTGCTCTTATAGTGCTACCTGCCCTGGAGAAATCCTGACTTTAGATGGAAATAGATTTTAAGAGTCAGCCTCTCAAAGCTGCCTTCATTTTTTGGGAGGTTGTACAGGAAAGTATTCTAACAACTGACAACTCTCAGAAGAGTTCTTCAGCTAGTGAATAGACGCTTCTCTAAGTTGACCACATCCTATCTCATTTCCCAGAATGAGACAACCGTGAATGCTGCATTGGGACTTTTAGGTATTCATTAGTCGAGGCTTCCACACTTAAAGAACTACTCCAGGCCAGGGAGCTTCTTTTGCAAATAGCAAAGAGAAAGAGATTGATCCTAGCTAATATTCCTCCAGCATCTTTTTCGGGATTTGTTGCTGGAGAGAAACTTCAGGCCGCCTGCCGCCTGAGAGTAGAGTCTAGTTTCCTTGATGTAAAGATAAGATGGTTAGACATTCCGAGTCTTTGGGTTACTTTAAACCACTTTTCATATGTTGTTAGAATCAGTAGACTTGTGTGTTAATTGTATAGGGCTACAACTGGTAACCTCCTGCATGCTGCAGGAGGTTACTACCATTTAAGAAAGTCCAACCGGTCCCCACTCCCCGGATTCAAGAAAACTATTTATTTTTTAGGCAAGGCAGACAAGACATCAACAATTCTAGATTTTTCTTACTGCTACAAAAGGGACTTTGCTCCAGCGCACTAAAATATATAGGACAACACAGACCATTCCCTATCTAAAATCCAGTAAAGCAAGCCGAGGCTATGTTCTGTTTGCATAATCGGAGCAAAATATGACATGCTGCAGGCATAGTGAAACAAAAAGACAGTTACATACAAAATTAGCTATTATTTTGATGAAAAATATTCCTGCACACAAATTAGAGTGTAAACAGTGGCATGTGGACGAGTTTATTTTGTATTGGAAGGTGATTTCTACCATAGCAAATTGGAAGAGTAGCAGTAAACAAAGCCTGCTTTCCAAATCTCAAACAGAGTATTGTGTCTATGGCCTGAACTGCACAAATGGCAACCACGAAGCTCAATGTTTTACACGAAATTCATTTAGTTCGTCTTGTTATACAGAGAGAGTTGCAAAAAGGCTCTAAGTAAATTGGAGCGGGTGGTGAGGTAAATGGGCACACCAGTAGTCCTTCTCTTCATCCCCAGATCTGGACATTTGGTTGTTATTGCAAAATATTACATCAAGATGCGTTCTCCATTTCCTCCAAATTTCTTTGACCCAACTCTCAATATACCCAAAACAACATGCATTACCACTGCTTATGCCATCACTTTGAAACCTAAGATGTATTTGGCTTCCTTGATCTAACAACTGAACAGCTCTGGCATTAACATCATGGGATTAACAAAATGTAATGTGAATGTTACCTTAGCTCGAGCAGATCTGCCACTTGAAACTTCCAGTGCCTTTTCATAGCATGCATCATTATTTGTCACATCACCCAATGAACACCTAGAAAGTAAAATAGAAACAAATTGAAGCTCTAAATATGCAATGATTTTTAATTAAGAAAAATTTTAAGCAGAAGCTAAGCAACTTGCTACGTCAGGCATCACTAATAAATCAAGAGGAAACCGGAATTATGTCTAGATTACAAAGTTCAGAAAACAAGCGAAAACATATAAGTAGACGCAGCTGGCCATGCTAGCTTAGAAAGATAATTAAAAACTAAAGTGACACGTTGCACTCACACTTTCAGTCCTACACAACATTCACCGACACTGAACAAAGAAAATGCTGAGAAAGTTTAAATAGGTCCTAACACATTGAAAAACCACAAGTACTTGAGTCTAGTGACTAATTATGGCCAATTTCCTGGGATGTACATTGAAAAACAGAGGCCCATCAGACATGTATCTCATCGAAATAAGGTGACAATTGACAGCACATTGCACCAGGACATAAGTTTACATAAAAAAAAAAAAGGCTGTAGAAGGCAAGGGCTTTCTAGCAAGTTGCTCGTGGGGCTTTTGGTATTAACTGTGTCGTCACAGCATGGTGGAATAGGCATGGCATGATTTTAAAGATTTATCAAACAAGGAAGCCAAGCTAAACTCTTTCGGAAAAGAGACAAATAGACTGACTAATTATCCTTGCCCTAGTATTCTAAAGAATTGTTTTCAGGTTAGCCAAAGTGATAAATATGCCCATTGGACCATACCATCTCAACCCAAAAAAAAAAAAAAAAATAATAATAATAATAACCAACAAAAAACAGCCATGCAAATTGTAGGTGAACACTGTTCTGACAAGCTTTCATACGCATGGATTATGCCCCCTCGAAGCACATTATTGAACTTTATTCGTCTGTCCAAAAAGTTTAAATCGGTACATCAGTGCAGTTGTGGGGAAACCAACCACCCCCCCCCCTCAAAAAACCCCAACCCAAAAAAACCAACTGGAAAAAATATCTTTGTGATCATAAAAAGTGCAACCATCTGAATGAGATTAAGTTAACAACATTAAGACCTACATTAAATCAATACAAAATTTAAGCACAACAATTCAAATTTTGAAAACTCCAATGAGATTCACTAACTCAAATCACTTGAGAGTGAGAGACTAGCCTCATTCAGTCTTTGCTTAAGTCATTAGCCTAGTGGTGGGTATGTAACCCCCTCATCGCCCTATGTGGGTTTCCTGTGAGGCAGCCCAAGCCACACCAGAAGGGAGCATTGGTCAAGCAGTTTCTCCCTTTAAACTAGGTGATTTTTCGAGGGACACTTAGTATAGCTTCTGCCAAGAAAATTACAACAAATTTTTCCTCCTAAAAGACCAAGACAGGTTTCTCCGCTGATAGGCAGACAAAAAAAAAATCTAAAAGCAAAGAAAATGCACCTGACTAATCAAGAAATAATAACAAAAGTAAGCCACATACCATAGCCGTGGGTCATTGGACATGACAGAGAGCCTGGTTCTAATAAGTTCTACCGCTGCTGATTTCTTCTCCAACAAACTGAAAGACAAATCACTGAAGTGTCAAATAGGAAGTGAACCACATATTAAAATACTCTCTTCTCAACAATAGCTATCATATCATACCGATAGCAGTATATAAGATTGTCCCACAACTCAAGATCTTCAAATATCTTGACTGCCTCTCCCATTAAACCACACCTTATTAAGAATTCACCATATTCCCTGTGAAAAATTAAGGAAAAAGGCACCATAAGTTCTCACACAAAGTGCAGTAGAAGAAAATGCTATCGTCAATTTCATGATTTTCCTGGTTAACATATATATTGGAGTTATAAATTCATGCATATGTAAAAAAAAGTTGTATATATACATCATGGCTGCGCACAAATGCATAGATGGATACAGACAGACAAATATTTATAGTTTAGAAAAATGAATACACAGATGTCCGCATCATCCTCCTAAAAATGGACACATCAGTAAATGTGCCTATCATCATTGCCAGAAAATATGCATATTCAAAACCTTCTATTTACTTGACCGAATAATTAATCATACTTTCGAAGTGCAGGAATAGTGGGCATATATACTCCAAAGCTACAGAGCATCCTCTCGGTAACTTGTGGAGAAGGATCATACAAACTCTTGACCTGAAATATTTAAACCAGGGTTGTGGCGAATCAACAAAAAGAAGTAGGCAGACATCAAATTACGACTCAAAAGAACAAAAGGACAAAAGAGAGCCACTTTTAATAATCTAATTAAGACATCATTATAGAACGGATGAATGATAAATCTAGTGCTTCAAAAAATGAGGTCAAGGTAGAACAGATCTAATCGAGAAGTCATTATCCAAAGGAAAAATGAGCAGAGTAAAAAAGATGCCTCCATACCAAAGTATCCATCATCAGCAAAGCACGCTCCTTTGTGCGGCTACGAGTAGACTCCCATTGTATACGTAATATGTCACAGAAGCAACGTATCTGAAATGACAGATGGGGAAGGATTTGAATTATGTAATCGGATACATACCAATATGTGACCAGAAATCCTTTACCAAAAAAATATGTGACCAGAAATCTCGATAAGATGGCCACAGATTGATCTTCTGCAGCGATGCAACAACAAATAATGCATTGACCATCAACTGACTAGTAACAAGAGATGGCTTTTATAAAAACAAGTAAAGAGAACGATGTCTTGAATATATTATCAATACATGGTCACAGCCAAACTGAAATAAAGATAACAGTAGAATAAAGAGCTTTCTCTTTTTGTATATGCAGGATCCCACATTCTTGGCACGAGCGCCTTACGATATGCAGCAAAATTACAACACAGTAAAATTTGACTCACAATGAAACACACAGACTGCTGGGAATCGATGGCCTCTATGTATGGAGCCATATCCCATCCTGAAATCGAATAAAGAAGTTACCAAAAAATTAGGTCCGACATATTTCAGATGAACATACAACTACCACATCAATTAGGATAATGGTGGACTTCAAGTAAAATATGGTAATGAGTCAACAAATTAGTAGATACTGGACAGAAAATGTGTGTGTGTGTGTGTGAAAACATGCAAACTGACTGATACTTTTCATCAAGTTGCACAGTACATTTATCATTTTCAACATATAACTTCGTTCATAATTGGTTTTTCCAATAAAATGCGACTCTTGTAATTTTCAGTCTAGAAAAAGGCATCCAGATGTTAGTACTCAAGGGTCAAGCATTAGGATGTGGCTTAGTTTTTTTGTTCTATTGTACATAAAACATATGCTGGCCTCATCAACTACCCGACTGCGACTGTCCACCTATTGCGATAAAAAACCTGCGGATTGGTTTTGACATCCCACAAAGTCAGGTTCTTCACATGAGTGGTTTTTTTTCTTCAGCACTGTAACTATTTCACTAACATGTGTGCATGATCCACTCCCACCAGTATTCACAGTTTAATTATCAAGCATATTAGCATTTTCTACTTTCAATTCTCTTTTAAACTTTCCAGCGCACCACCTCTTTCTGTGCATCAATGGCTCATGGTTTAAATTGTCTGTGCATAACCTCACAACATATGCAATTCATAAACATTCTCAAAGGATATACAATTTCCGTGATGATGTACCAAGAATACACGCTTATGTAGTTAAGTAAAGGTCAATTTTTCAACATGGAGACCAAACAAAAGAGGAACATTTACAACCCACAGATGATCTAAGGAGTACATGGTCAAAACATTACTTTGCATCTCATCCTGCCGAGAGCTCCTTTCTATCAGAAGGCATTTTGCCAGGATCACTGCTTGTTGGGTTGCATGCAATGGGAGAGCCGCAATACTACCATTCTGAACGCTTTGAACAGCACTCTTAACATCACCATGATTACTCTCTAACAATTTAGGAGTCATCAAAACATCAGAGGTCTCACATGTGAGATGTTGCAGTGATCTTGAATTATTTTCACCAAGCCTCGTAGACGGCTCTATATCTCCATCATCCAATGAGCCTACGTTTGTAACAAGTACCCTTTGTGCTTTTGCTTCTACCTGGGATCAAATATTGAAGAAAATGGAAAGAAAGTTATGAAGAGATGCAAACCCACATCAGTCCAGGCAAAAGATCATATAACATTCCAACTTCTCCCTCTTCAGAAAAATTTCAAGAGACAGAAATCCAGTTATATGTTAAGTAGAAAAAGGGACAACAATAGCATGTTCAGATAGCAACCCCAATTATCTCGATTCTGTAATCCTAGAGCAAATAAAGCAGTACAAACGATGCTTCACAGCCATTCAAGCATGGGTCTCAAAACAGGTCCTGTGAAATGAGTTCCGCCATCATAAACAACATGGACACTAGCAGCACTTCTACTCACCTGATGTGCAGTTCGGAATCCAAGAACCCCGGTCACTGAGAGCTGAAGCCCAGCAGCCATTTCCGCTGAATCAAAATGATGCCTATTGATGACAAAAATCATCAGCACACACATTGCATCAACATTATACCTTCAGTAAGTGCAATAACAGATCCATAGGGATGGAGATTTTGGTCATATTGCCTCAGCCCAAAATCCCTAATTGCACTAGAAAATGTGCTAGTAGGACATAAGTTGCTGACAATTTTAGGATGATATTATATGCAGTCACATGTCACCAATGAATCCGAAGTCTATTGCTAGATCTATACATCTTTAGAGAATTTAATCAAAAGCATGGAGCATCATATCATTACACAAACATGGTAAAAGATCTCATCTTTTAGGAAAAAGTAAGAACAAGACACTTTATTTATAGAGTATTATAGCACGAGCTAAACATGTAACACTCACTGAAAACTTGGTTAATGACAATTCAAAGTGTAAAATGGAAAAAAAAAAAATGAAAGCTCACCTGCAACAATCAATCCTTCCATAGCTATGTTCCATCATACCTGCTTCTAGATGGACCATTGACACAATTGCCTTTTTTTCATCATCACCTAACTTGGGACCCCAGTAACCAGATACCTTCTCTAAAGTACCAAAATGGTGCAAATTCTCAGCAACAAAGACATGCAGGAGATCAAACAAAGAAGAAGACCTCTCATCCAATACTCTCTGATGAATAAATAGTACGCGGGCCAGCCACCATGACATGCTTTGTAGTCCATCCACTGAAGCTATAGTGCCGTGAACTGACACGTCCTTTGTCCTCACAAGCAACATCTTAGCAAGAACTATGTACTATCAACCAGAAGAGAAACTGAGTAAAAAACATATTTCGAGAAATTGATAGTTGAAAAAATCAGCTACAGAAAAATCCCTTCATCAAGTTACCTTTTTTAATAGCATATCATTATTATTACAAAAGGGAAAAGCGTAACTTTGTTGTAAAATGTGTACTTATGCAAAGAGAAGTAATTGTCGGTGCACTGTCTGATAGAGGAGATTCAATAACATTCATACTTCACCCACTTATGGATTTTCCTTCATCGTCATTTATCAGTTTCAACAAGAGAAAGTATCAAGATCGTTGTGTTTAAATTTTAGTAAAGTGTTGAGATGTAAAAGTAAAATTACTGGTGCGCTCAAGTTTCAGAACCACCACCATATGCAGTTGCCATGTCAACAAACACAGGCACACACACAGGGGCACACCCACCTAGATGAAAGAGTATCTTTTAGTTTCCCATGAGAGTTGCTTTTAAAGTTTTCTAGTCATACATTGGTTGATTTAATGGGTAGAGACAGGGCATAGTATGTTTAGTACATTGCATAAACGTGGCCAAGGAATAGTGATGACTCTCATCTTGGTATCACCAGAAAAATTCAGTTCCAGCCTCAAGGCATGTAGAAGGGGAGAGAGGTCACACACTCGATGTAAATGAGTTAAATGCACACATAGCGTCACATACAACATACAAGTAGACAAATACAAACCCACCTGAAGATGAGTGAATTTTCCGAGCAAATCAGAACCTGCAGACATGAGCTGATGACGGGCCCAATTGTCCCACTCCACATATTCCTCCACATCCAATGGCAAAGGACACTTGGGAAACCCCTTCAACGGTCTGGATTTTACATAAACATCAAAGCTTCATCAATTCCGGAACTGAAAAATCAGGTCTTTAAATGCAATTCGCTCATAATTAAGGAACCTTCAGCGCAAGTTACCCACTAATAAGTTGGCATGTCTCCAATTTAAAAAAATAAAAATAAAAATAAATAACTAGCGAGTTCCACATTATATTAGCAAGGAGACGCCGATGGGACTCACCCGGTGATGTTACATTGAGTGAAGACCAAAAGCGCCGCCACAGCTACACACAAGACGAGAACAACTCTCAAACCACTCTCCGCCTCATTGCCCGACACGCTCACGAGAAACGAATCGGCTCGGTCAATCAACTGGGAGTAGACAGCCTCAGCTGATTCGGTGGAGTCGGAGAGGTCGGGGAGGGTACTTGCAGAGAGGTTGAAGACGAAAGCGAGGACATCGGAGTTGAGCAGAACTGCGTGATACTCACCGGCCTCGATGGACAGAAGAAGGTCGTGGATGAGGGCGTGGAGGCGGTTACACGGAACGGAAGGCGGAGATGGAGTTTGAGGAGGAGGAGGAGTGGGAGGAGGGAGGGTGCAGCGGAGGAGGCGGAGCTCATACTCGCGGAGGACCCCGACGTCGGAATGGCACATCGTTGGGGAAGAAGAAGGAAAGAGTTTCGCCGAGTCGGGGACCAGGAGGGTTTAAGAGAGGTTTTATTTAATGATCGGACATGCAATGAAAAGGTCCAAACTGAAAGTGCAAGTGTTTTCGCCCTTTTTAAGGGCTCCGTTTGTTTTATGAAAAATAAAATAATTTTAAAAAATATTTTTCACGAAATCATTTTTCAGGAAAATGACTTCCTTTTTCGGTGTTTGGCTGAAATTAAAATGACGATGGACAAGGTCGTGGAGTGCGAGCGACAGACAAAAAGAGGAAGGGAAGAAGCAAAGGAGGAAAATGATTTCCATTTCTCAAAAAAAGGAAATCATTTTCCTTAATTTTAGAAGGTTTTTTTTGTTGACCGGAAAACATTTTTCGTTGACCATTCATTTTCCGCCCCCCGAACACCAAAAATTGAGGAAAATATTTTTCGAAAAAATATTTTCCGTGAAACAAACGTAGCCTAAAAGTAAATTCCAGTTCCTCACTTTGCACGCCCAGTAAAATTAAGCTAGAGCTAGACCGTTTATGGTTTAAATCGATCATTGCATCTGAAAACCATAGTTGTTACTTATAATTTCGTAATTACGGTGCCATATAGGAGTCCCCTCTCACATGCACAAAACTTAGAGCACATCAATCTCCCTTGCGTTTGGTACCGAACAATTCTCGAGGGTTTCACAGACGAGGTGATTCCGGCCTCTTATCGGCCTAAACATCCACATACATTGCCTTTCGATCAATTTCGCAAAGTTTTTAAGGCAAATCCTAAATCATCGAAAAACATTACAACCATATAATAAAAGGTCGAAGGCCTCTCTACTCTCATCTTGCGAAAAGCAATGTCCACATCTCATCCAGGTCAATGGTGGGAGTACAACTCCATCAGTTGAGTGAGTTGGGTCTTGAACTCCTTCTCCAACTCCACTTCCTCATCCCAATGCCTCTTCTTCATCGCCACCAGCTTGTCTTCATGCTCTTTCTCCAGCATCTCCCTTTTCGCCACAAATTCATCCATTTCCTTTTCCTGGATCTCGATGAACTCAGCAATTTCGTCCATCCTAAACCAAAACTTAAGTCAGTACACAGTTTATCGAGGGGGGAAACAAAATAGGAACAGCATAGTGGAACTTTTAGTACCCCCTCGTCTTATCTTCAGCACTTGAAGGATTAGCATTTGATTGCTTCACTCGCTCCCTCTTCTCCTGTTGTTCCCTCTCAAAGTCCTCTTCCTTCGCATTCAACTCATCATGGATGACCTTCATTTGCTCTTTGAAGAACTGCTCCTGATAATCCATCTGTTGGAAGCACATCGCAAGAGTAAGTGGACATGAAAATACAACAAGGGGAGAAGCAGGAATTCTTTAATTCATACGGGATTAACATTCTATTAACACATTCAAATATTCCACCAAACAAAATGAGCAAGTGGCATGGACCAAATTCAGCATTTCAAAAGGATTTGAGCCTGAGGGTGATAATACCGACGATTCGCTAAAACTTTCAATATGATAAACATAGAGGTGCAAAAGGCATACAAGTGGGAAAAAGTAACTTGCCGCAATTTCAAAACATAAATTTGAAATGCAAAGTCTTGTTTCCCGAGGTCAATTGACTTCTTCCACAAATGAAATGACAACAGAAATACAAGCACGTGGAAGTGATGTTTCACTATAGAAAAAGATTTCTCAAACTTATATTTACTAAGATACGAATGCATACTTCCTCCTTGCTCTGTTCATGTTGCATCTTCGTTCTGTGCCTCACAATACGGTTCTCCTCGATGGTCTTACGCAGCTTTTCAGTCACGATGCCAAATGACTTCTCCAGTGCCCTCGAGTGCATTCGCTCCTTGACAACCTTGTTCTTAAGCCAGATTAGTTGCTGGTTGTCCTCCGTCATCTGATTCACTTGGTTGACAACCATCTCTTTGTAGGATCTCAGCTCAAATTTCAGCTTAGATTTAGCTAACCACAATTTTGGAACCGAAGGGTCAAAACAGGAAAAGAGAAGAAAATACACAGGCAAGATACAGATTCAGTACATAAAAAAACACACATGTAACCACCCAACCCCACACATGTGCGCAGAGAGAGAGAGAGAGAGAGAGAGAGAGAGAGAGAGAGAGAGAGAGACCTTGTGAATGCCTGTTAAAAATGTCTAAATCCTCTTTTATTGCCATATATCCGTAAAGCTGACGTTTTCCCCCTGGATGAAATAAGGCACCTCGGCGATTCCAAGCATTTCTGTCTGTTCCTTGGTCTGCAAAGTGCTTATGCAGACGTTCAGCCTCAAAAAAGCCCCTCGGAGAGCTCTCAAAAATGAGAATGCTCATGCCACGATGACCCTGAGGACCATAAGCATGGCGCGCTTTTACAGCTTGATATGAACTGAAGCAGTCCAGAAGTTCTTGGTTTCCCATACCAATCCACTGAAATAGAAGACAACGCCAAGTTCAATTGTACTCTACCTATGCATATATGATGCATGTTCTACCAGATCACAATGCAGTTGCCTGTGCTTGCTGACTAAATTATTTATATAGAAAGTGACATGTCATCAATGAAATGAATAGAAAACACTAGTCTTTCCACTATTGTCAATACACTGTCCTCATGAGAGAACACGACTTTACCTTGTCATTTTCATCCTTTTCCAGGATTGTGTTCATGATGACAACCATTGGAGGCCACACTATGTCATAATCTTTCTCCTCAACCTTCAACCCTTTCCACTTCCCAAATACTTCGCCAGCAGGGACCACTGAAGTGCCTCTCCTCATCAACTCCTCATCCAAGAGTTCCGCGAGCTCCCGGTGAAGCTTAACCCTTTTTGCTCCAATTGTTTTTGCATGTGCCATCAGAGGCTGCAGACCTCGATACCAGTCAATAGCACCAGGACCCCCACGACAAGCAGGACAGTGCCACTGCCTTCCAGGTTCATTTATCTCATCAACAGTCAACGAATCCATTATCTCAAAAAATTTCTTAAACCACCTATTGTTCTTCCGCGTTCCATGACTCTTTTGACTTGCGTCTGAATCAAATTCATCACTCATCAAATCATCATCAGAATCATCCATCATATCACTGTCGTCGTCGTCGTCGTCAGCATCATGATCCTTGTCCGCCTCACCATCCTCACCAGCAGCATCATGGATTTGGTCATCCTCTTGAGACCTAGACTGCACCGAACCAGCTCTGCCTTGCCAATTCCATCCATGCTCAAGAGGTGGCCTGATCACAGTTTGTGGCGCCACATATTGTGAAGACCTCATGCTTCCTCTATCAGCTGGTTTCCTGAAATCAGCAGTTTGTGGGAGCCCGGATCTGTTGCCAGCTGCCCTCCCTGATCCACTTTGAATCTGCATAACGGGCTTCTGAGCCACATCTTGCTGCCCCCATGCTTTAGAATTAGAATTCTGAGGAGGCAAAGGTTTCCCAGAGCTGCTTCCAGCTTTGGTTTTTGACTTCCTAGCATATACTTCCCACTCACCACCATCATCTGGTGTGGAATCCAATCGAACATTTCCCACTCCCCGACTCAATTGCTCAACCTCTGGCATCTCTTTACCCTTGGAAGACGGATGACTACTCTGACCAGAACTAGAAGAACTCCTGCTCCCTTTCCTGGAATTCATCTTTGTATGCAAACCCCACCTGGATAACATATTTAGTTTTTTAGTTAGGACCGAAAGAGAAGAATCGTTATAAAGTAGAAAACAATATAACCATGCAACAAAAAAGAAAGAGATAAGCCCTTTTCTGGGTATTTCCCCTTCTAACTCATCTTACCATGACAACAGTGAAAATAAATGAAATAAACTTTGGCCAGAAGTGAGGACACCCCAGCAATAAAAATACAAAATCCAAGGCGGTCTACGCATTAGTGTTAATTTGCGCTTTCCTGTGACCAAGGAGGATAAAATTTCTGACGAGGTGAACAACATCTTACCTAAAGCTACACTCTTAATGCAAAATGGGGAATAAACCGACAGAAGTAGAACAGGTTAAATCCAGCTATTGTCCACCTATTTGATAATTTCCATCTCCCACTCTTTTGAGGGACTCCATAAGGGGAAGGAAATGAACAGAAAGGAAATAGAAGAAAAATGTCTCCATCGGATAGCGCCAAAAACCCATTAACACTCATTTTAGATGGAGTTATTAGAAGAGGATTGAAAGGATTCAGATAAAAGGACAATGATTTGATTTTATTGTTGTTAAGAAGGGAATTTGACAATTTCGTGTTTAGTTGAAGAGGAGAAAATAACGGAAAAGAATCTAACAGTACCTTTGTGACAATTTGTCATACTTCTTTGTAGATATAAAATGAATGAAAATTGATTTCACCAAATTAATCATGTTATCGTGGCGATGTCTGGGGTTAATGTTAGTAATGTAAAATTAGTGAACCAATAAAGATCGTGTTCTCTGAATGATTAAACTACACCTTACTTTGCCATGACCTTCTATAAAAAAAGAAAGAAAGAAAGGCACAAAATGAAAACAAGTTCAAACAAGCATGTCATGCTTACAACCAAACACTTCAAGGGAAGATACATAAAGAGTCGAACAAATGAAATGGAGAAGAAGCATACTGTTGATCATTTTGCCAGTAAAAGAAGCGAACTGTGGCTTATATGAAAATCCTTAAAAATTTGAATGAAGTTGTCAGAGATGCATACTTACAGGATTAACAATATGGCAAGTTAAAAGAAGTTCATTAAAAAAAATGAAAATAAACAAGAAAAGATCTGTTTTATTCGCCAAAAGCGAGTAATTGTACACACGACATCAATGTTTTATAGACATAATGAAGGGCGCAGGGCGGGCGCACACGTAAGAAGGGGAAATTTTTTTCACATATCTCCCACAACATCCAGATTTGGACTGATTTGAGGAGATTTGGTTATTCTGCGTGTTTCGGAGAGCTATACGGGATGTTTTGAGTGTGATTTTGCAGTAAAACTTCGAGAGAATAGAGTAAAAAAAAAAAAAGTTGGGCCTTTCAGGTTAACTTTTTAAAGTATTTTTTTTTTTTGCAGTTTGGATGGGGTTGAATAGGAGGGTTTAGAGAGGATGAGAAAAGGTTAAGAAAAGTGTTTCTTGATTGGTAGGAGGGATTGAGATCAAGGGATTTTGAGAGAAGGATACGGAGGGATTAGAGTCCCAAACCTCCCTGAAATCGACAAGGAAATCTCCACATTTCGATCGATGCGTAGATGGCGAGACAAATAGAGAAAAAGAAATGGGGAGAAACCCCGCAGGACTGATGAATGCACCTCCGATTCAGATCAAACCAACCCTAGGAGCTACCAGTCCCAAGATCGAGAAGGGTCGAAAGGCACAAAAGCATAAAAGGCTACTTACAGCCATTTTTTTTTTTTTGGGGGGGGGGGGGGGGGGCGGGGTTGGGAAGGAAGCGATGCGATTCGATTCGATGCGATTCAAACCAACAAGGCCGTACAGAGAGGAGGGCGAGGAATGCAGGGGTCCCCGTAATGCATGCAACGAGAGCAGCGGAAACGCACATAAACAAGCAGAGGCGGGGAGACGGAGAGAGTACCTGAAGATCGAACAAGTCGGAGGAGATGGCGGAGGCGGAGGCGGAGGCGAGAGGAGCGGAAAAAGGGTGACGGGAAGACTGAGAGGAGAGGAGAGGAGTGTGTGAGTGACTCAAATGAGGAGGAGTGAAGGCAAAGTCAGCAATGGAGTGGAGTGAATGCTGCGGACCTCAAACCCGTTTATTCAATTCCGCCTATAAAAATCTGTCCTTTTTTAACTTTTTTTTTTCCTTTTTCTCTTTTTCTTTTCTTCTTTCTTTTTTCTGTTTTTGGTTGGAGGGGCTTTTTTTTAACGTAATCGACGAGAGACGGGGACCGACTTCAGGTTGAGTGGGCCGGTCCCGCCGCTTCCGGGCCATATTTCGAAACTTCCTTGTCGATGAAGTCATTTTACAACCGGGACCTTCCTTGGATCCACAGTTCAGTTGAAGGGTCGCCCCCATCATACAAGGGAGCTCTCTCGCTCTCTCTCGCTCTTACGGAGGCCTCCGGCGCCTGCTCGGTAGTCGGACGGATTGCCTGGATTTAACGTGACGGTGTCCGTGTGCCTTGCACCCTCCAATTGCTGCTACTCATACATATAATTTTTCTTTCTCAAAGGCGAAAAAATGCCCTCTAAGTACTTTATCTCTAAGGAATCTCAAGAATAGGACGAGGCTTTTGACAAAGTAGAATTCCTCGTTCATGAAGTCACTTACAATGCCGGTCCACCAAGTTCACTTCTCAACGAAGGAGAATCTATCTTTTCCCCCAACTAAAAATGACATATTATTAGGCTCCGTTTGTTTCACGGAAAATGGCCTCCTAGGGGAAAATATTTTCCAGGAAGTCATCTTCCAAGAAAATAACTATATTTTCCGGCGTTTGATTAATACTTAAGAATGAACTGAAAAACAATTTTCGTCGTTTAGCAAGAAATTGATTTTCCGGCGGCGGCGGCGACCGGCGGCGGGTGGCCGTGGGCGGCGATCGATGGCCGGGGACCAACGGCCGCGGCCGACGAAAAATGATTTCCGTTTTTAAAAAGAGGAAATCGTTTTCCACAATTTTCAAAGGGATTTTTTCATAGGAGGAAAATGTTTTCCGGGGTTAACCTATTTTCCGTCCCCCAAACGCCGGAAAATCCGGAAAATATTTTTCCAGGAAAACTTTTTCCCCCAAACAAACACAGCCTTAATATATATATATATATATATATTTATCGATCACCTTTGTTTGAAAGTTGTCTGCCTATGCACAATTGGGTATTCTGTAAGAGTGGAAGTTCGATTATCATGTCCACATCTTCCATAATTCCGAGCAAAAAAAAAAAACTTTATTTGTCATTGAAATTCAAGAAATCCTCATTTTGGCTGCTCGCGCCATGACCCGAAAGAATACCCAAAATTGATTTTGGAGGCCCGTGCCGATAACCTTCGTAATCTTAATTCAATCTCGATGTTAGGGGTGATCGGTTCACAGGATGGATGGTTCTATCCTAGAACGGAGAACCGTCTATTAGGGAACGGTTCTGCAAAATGCGAACCGTGAACTAACCATTTGTTCCATGGATCCACCCGAGAACCGAATCACCGGTCCGGTCCAATTCTTGGTTGGATCCTGATTACGGTCCTAATATCACCCGCTCGTTTCGTGAAAAAATTAAGTTGAATACTAATCCTACAAATATGACTCAATAAAGCTATATAACGGTAGACTTAGGACTTTTCTTTCCTTTTTTTACCTTGTAAATCAAAATTCTCAGCAATCCAAAGATATCGGCTAAATGAAAATTTGCCCACTGCACTAGAAAAAGAAAGAAATGTGTAATTGAATTATACAACAAGAGCGACTGAGTGTGAATCGAGTTGGATTAGGATAGGGTCTTTTTTCATTTTGCGGGTCTAGACTCTTTTTTGGGGGCGGATAAGTTAAGCATTTAAGAGATGGTTTCATTAAAATAATTGGCCCATTTATATTATATAAAAATCGGTTCGGTTGGGCCGGTTAAATGATTCCCACTCGAAATTGGGAACCGAACTGATACCCGCTGGTTTCGGAAAATTGGAACCGGAAACCGAACCATACCTGTCGATTACGATCCAAAATTAGCCTGTTGGGTACAGTTCGGTCCGATTTGGTTGGATCGCGGTTTTTCTGCTCACCCCTACTCGACATGGGAGTTTGCTATTTAATGCGATCAGACGATAAATGCGTTCCGAATCAACTCGATCATCGATTATCGAGACTAGGGTGGACTCAAAGCAAAGACTGAGGATTTCATTCTCAACAGAATGATGGACGAGTGTCAATGATAGTAGATATAATAACTCAACTCAATTGTATTGGTACTAATTCAATCATAAACATTTTGAATGAATTAATTTTAATGTAAACTTATTTGTACGGGTATCGATTGCGCTCATCTAGCCAATATTAGCCAAAAAGGGCCAACATGGACGCTATGCATCCTATGTTGTATAGCTGATACTAACGTGGACAATTTTAAATAATATTATAGCTAATTGTTGAAAACTTTATAATTTTTCTTTTTTGTTCTTTCATTTTTTTCTCTCATTTATTTTGGCCGTTGAAGGACGTCGGTAACCCTTCGCCTAGTGTCACGCCCTGAACACCACGAGCACGCAACATCTCGCACAAATACACTTGTCGATAAAGATAATGCGACGTCCCAGGATTTGTCGCTGACCCAAATCGATTCGATTAAATGCGAACGCTAGCGGAAACGACACAATAACCTGACAACAACTGAGTAAGGTAAACAAACGACCTCAACACTTATATACGTATACATATTCACATCCTTTATATATTATTCATGCCATTAATTACATCAATCGTACAAGCGATACAAACTAGGTTGACTACACGTCAACAGGATCTATGGTCGGAAGGGCTGTACTGTAAACAAAATATCACACCCGACAAAGTACACACTGAGATCTACTCGCCTCAACTACTGATATCAGGCAGAGGAACCTCCTCAGGGTCGCTCTCCATCATAACCTCGCCATCCTCAGAGTCTCTCGCCAATAAGCTCTCTTCGGTGTCCATCGGCACTGGCATCTCCTCGGGATCCATTACCTCTCCATCCTCCATGACAATTGAAGCATCTATCTCATCAACGACCTCTGATGGGGTCTCAAATCCATGGAGTGTGTTACTTAGTAAACCGTCCTGACGATACCTCCAGGCAACATAGAAATGTGCTCTCCATAGGTCGTCTCCCTCGTCCACCCAAACTCTAGTACTATACCTAAGGTACGTTCGATCTTCACTGACAGGATACTCTTTCACTTCGGTCTCTATCTATCGTGGAATCCCAAAACGGCGCGGTGGTGGTGTTTTCATGATCACGATCTAGGGTCTGAAATGTGGGGGAAATAACGACACCAATGAGAACACATCTCAGTAAGTTCGCCCTCCTAAACCTCGCTTAGGACGACGCGTAACCATGCGACTAAACTTAGGCATGCAAAAGATCAACAACTCAATCACAGAAGTCAAAGAACTCAACATGCGAATGAACATTCGATAACAACATGCTCGTGCTTTAGATTCACATATTCACACAAGAAATACCACGGTTGCCAATACCACAATTTCCCTCTTATGACTCCATTTCCCTGTAATTCTAAGGCCGCCCTCCGACCCTCAGGGCTAACATTTCCAACCCGCGCTAGTCGCCTCAGGTCGTGCCTCAACCCGCGCTACTCGCCTCATCGCCGGCACTCTTTTCTCTCCAGCAACCCCGTGCTGAGCACGTTCGGGCGCCCTTATAACTCCTATTCCGCGAGCCTGTTACAGGAACCTCGGGGCCGCCCTCCGCCCCGCGATAACACGCCTCAGGGCTAACATTACTGCTTGACGATCATTTCACACGACAGCCAAAAACATGCCAAAGCAACACGATGCATCTTATGAAATTTTTCCATACATGACAAGTCAGAGACACGCAATTTCAGTCAAGCACTTTAATTCGAAATGAAATCAAGAGGCAACGATTCAGTCAAGCACTTTAATTTAATCCCCGGAGTGAACAGTATTTTTAGGCATGAATAGTGAACTCCGATCGTGAACAGTGTTTTCTGGTATGAATAGTGAATTCCGACAGTGAATAGTGTTTTCCGGAATGGATAGTGAACTCCGATGGGGAAATGGTATCTTCCGGAGTGAATAGTGAACTCCGGCAGTGAATAGTATTTTCCGGTCGTGAATAGTATTTTTCGGCACCTCAAAAACGACTCCGATTCGAGCCTCGATTCCGCCCTAACCTTCGTTTAGCGATTACCTATCATCCTACTCAAGATTTAGGAGGAAAACTCACCAAAATTCAGCGGAAAAGTCCACGAACAAAACTGGGACCAAAACAGCAAAAATCGATGGGAGACGACCACGCGCAGGGCTGAATGAGTTGGTTCACAAGCTGAAAATCAATGTTTTCACACGAAAATGAGCTCTAGGGGTCGTTGGGGTCAACATATATCAATATAAGCCCTATGTGAAATTCGGGTAACAAAGACTAGTTCGTCGACCGAAACGGCGAAGCAGTTTTGGAAGGTCAAACGACATCCGATCGGAGTGATTCAAGTTGGAAAAGAACCACAAGACAATGAAATACAACATACCCAAAATTCACGATGATCCAACAGTCGGTTTTCCGTCGGAGGCCGATTGAAGTTGAGGCCAGAAATTGGAATTCAACCTGTGCAAGGTTCGGTTTTGGCTCTGTTTGAGGGGGTTCCGGGGATCATCTTGAGCTGATTTTTTGTGGAGAGCTTATAGAGATATAGGTGAAGGTCAGGTTAAAAGGGCGTCTCAAATCGACTACGTTTAGGCAGCGAACAAGCGGCACAACGAGCGGTGGTTTTTCGGCGGCCAAAACTCAAGAGAAAACTAAGAGAGAGAGAGAGAGAGCCACGAATTTTCTAGGAAAAGAGAGTGATCTGCCACAATAATTGAAGAGAGAGAGAAAGAGAAAATATCTTTAATTATTAGGGGTAGTATTCATCCGTTGACCGGCACTATTCATCGGTTGACCGGTCAAAAGTTTTGACCGACGGCGACCGATGGTCGATTGATGTGATTGATATGATTAACAATGAATGATGAGGCATTTCTCGAAATTCATGAAATTTCAAGACCGGTCGGGGTTCAATCAGTGCCGATTTAGCTCAACTGCGATCGGAAAAGACTCAGGATATCGCCGAACAATTTTTCTAGCCTCGCTAAAATTACTAACACTCTCTAGCCATGGATTCTAGCACAAGACGGGGGCGAGATGACAATTTTCAATTTTGCCCTTTCCTCTAGGCATATCGAGATCAATCTGCTTATTCATGCCTTTCTAGGCAATGTCCAAATTCACAACTGTGACACTCATGAGAGTCGATTGTCCTATTTCGGAACTCAATTCGCGGCCTCATTCATAAGATGGCAACTTTAAATAAATTCTCAAGCTAACGGGTGGCTTTTAGGAGTCACGCGTATCGACCAATTGGTCCACGTGCTTATGTTCCTAGCTAGCCTTTCCCTTCTGGTTAGTTATCCCGAAGTGATCAGTTTCGAGTGAGATCCATTTATAGCGCCTCTATGAAATAACCATTTTATTTTCAAATTCCGAAAAAGGGTCGAATTTCAGAATGTCACAATTCTTCCCCCCTTACAGAAATTTCGTCCTCGAAATTTACAACATATTACTATCACAAACTACTCAAACAAAGAAGAATATAGACGCCTCATTTCATCTTCACTTTCCCATGTGGGGCCTTCTATTCCGTGGTGCTCCCAGACCACCTTGACTAATGGAATCGTCTTGTTTCTCAGAATCTGTTCCGTTCGATCTTCAATTCGTATTGGTCTTTCCACATATGAGACTCGATCATCTACTTCAACGACTTCATGATCGAGTATATGACTCTTGTCCGACTCGTACTTCCTGAGCATCGATACGTGGAATACGTTATGCACTTGCGACAAACTCGATGGCAAAGCTAGGCGATAGGCCAAATTCCCAATGCGTTCTAGGATCTCAAAAGGGCCTACAAACCTCGGGCTTAACTTTCCTTTCTTTCCAAATCGAGATAGCCCTCGCATTGGCGACACTTTCAAGAACACATGATCTCCCACTTGAAACTCCAATAGCCTTCGTCTCTTGTCTGCATAGCTCTTCTGGCGGCTTTGAGCTGTTTTCAATCTTTCTCTGATAACTTTTACTGCCTCCACTGATTGTTGAACTAGTTCTGGGCCCGTTATCCTTCATTCGCCTACCTCATTCCAACACAGTGGAGTCCTACAAGCCTTGCCATACAAGGCTTCAAATGGTGCCATCTTTAGGCTATGTTGGTAGCTGTTATTATATGCAAATTCCACCAGATGTAATTGATCCTCCCATCCGCCTTTAAAATTTATCACGCACGCTCGCAACATATCTTCGAGCGTTTGAATCGTCCTTTCAGTTTGTCCATCGGTTTGCGGATGATAAGCTGTACTATACCTCAATTCTGATCCCAATGCCACCTATAGACTTTTCCAGAATGTCGCAGTAAACCTTGGATCACGATCCGACGTGATTGACACCGGTACGCCATGAAGACGAACAACCTGACGTACATACAATTCAGCCAACTTTTCTAAGGCAAAGTCCTTCCTTACGGCTATGAAATGAGCTGACTTGGTCAACCTATCGACCACCACCCATATTGAATCATTGCTCTTCTGGCTCCTTGGCAAACTCGTCACAAAATCCATCGTGACGTGTTCCCATTTCCATTCAGGGATTTCTAACGGTTGAAGCAATCTACCAGGCTTACAATGTTGCGCCTTCACTTGCTGACACGTCAAACACTTAGCCACATACTTGGCTACATCCACTTTCATTTCATTCCACCAATAGTGTTGACGCAGATTCTGATACATCTTTGTGCTACTAGGGTGGATACTATAACTGCTTCGATAAGCCTCAGATAGAATTACTTCTTTTAATTCAGCATCATTTGATACGCAGAGCCGTCCACGAAACTTCAAAATCCCATCTTCCATGACTTGGAACTCAGGCTTTCTCTTCGCTTCATCCATCACCAATATCTTTTGAAGTTCAGGGTCCGTAGGTTGCAGTTCTTTAATCTTCACCTGAATCTCCGGTTCAATCCTCAACGTAGCCATGAGACTCGAGAGATGTCCCATCTCTACCTTGAACTCCGAGTCTCTTATCCCTTCCAGCAGAGTCCATTCCTTAATCACCATCTGCGCAATGCTGGATTTTCTACTCAATGCATCTGCCACTCTATTTGCCTTTCCTGGATGATATAATATATCACAATCATAGTCCTTTAGTAATTCCATCCATCTCCGCTGTCTCATGTTTAGCTCTTTCTGCGAAAACAGATATTTCAAACTCTGGTGATCCGTGTAGATTTGAAACCTTTCTCCAACCAAGTAATGCCTCCAGATCTTCAGCGCAAATACAACAGCAGCCAGCTCTAAATCATGCGTCGGATAGTTCATCTCATGTGGTCTTAATTGGCGAGACGCATACGCCACTACTCGTCCATGTTGCATCAAGACACACCCAAGTCCTTTCAACGACGCATCACTATAAACCTCAAATCCTCCAGATCCAGATGGAATCGTCAACACTGGTGCGGTTGTCAGCTTATGCTTAAGTTCTTGAAAACTCCTTTCACACTTATCCGTCCATTCGAATCTTATTTCCTTCTTCAGCAATCGCGTCAAAGGAGAGGCTATCGCGGAGAATCTTTCCACGAATCGTCTATAATAACCGGCCAGTCCCAGAAAACTTCGTACTTCCGTAACTGACATTGGTCTCGGCCAATTCATTACCGCTTCAATCTTGGTCGGGTCCACTGAGATTCCTTCTCCAGAGATGATGTGCCCAAGAAACGCCACTCGATTGAGCCAAAACTTACACTTGCTAAACTTAACATAGAGCGAGTTTCTTTGTAAGGTCCGTAGAATCGTACTCAATTGTTGCTCATGATCTTCAAGGCTCTTCGAGTATACTAAAATGTCGTCAATAAATACTATGACGAACTGATCTAAGAACTCCTTAAACACCCGATTCATCATATCCATAAAAGCAGCTGGGGCATTTGTCAATTCAAATGGCATGACGGTGAACTCATAATGCCCATATCTTGTACGAAATGCCGTCTCAGGTATGTCCTCTTTCCTAATTCTTAACTGATGATAGTCTGTCCTTAAGTCGATCTTGGAAAACACTGAAGCCCCTTGTAACTGATCAAACAGATCATCTATCCTTGGCAGCGGATACTTATTCTTTACCGTCACCTGATTCAACTGCCTATAGTCAATGCACAGACGCAATGACCCATCTTTCTTCCTTACAAACAATACTGGAGCACCCCATAGCGATGCACTTGGGCGGATAAATCCCTTATCTAGCAGTTCCTGCAATTGAACCTTCAATTCCTTCAATTCCGACAATGCCATCCTGTAAGGGGCCTTAGATATTGGCTCTGTCCCAGGAGCCAATTCAATTGTAAACTCTACTTCCCTTTCAGGTGGCAGTCCTGGCAACTCTTGCGGAAAGATATCAAGCACTACAGGTAAGTCTTCTAGCCTTACTTCCTCAACTGAGGAATCGGTTACAGAGGCTAGGTACCCTTGGCACCCTTGGTCCATCAACTTAGTCGCTTCCAGCGACGATAGCAAAGGAATCGAGGTTCCCCCTTGGTTTCCCTGAAATTCGAATCTAGAGTGACCAGTCGGATTAAACTGAATCACCCTATTACTACAATCAATTACTGCCCCATGTTTAACTAACCAATCCATTCCAATTATTACGTCAAAGTCAAACATGGGAGGACAACCAGATCAATCAATTCTTCTTTATCACCCAAGGCTAGTTTACAATCTGAGCACCCTAATAAAACGATTACTTTATCCTTTAAAGGTGTGGCAACATGCACTATGATTTGCAACGGTTTCGACTTAATACCAGCCAATGCCACAAATTGCTCAGATATAAATGAATGCGACGCTCCTAGATCAAATAAAGCATAGGCAGGATGATCACAAAGAGAAATTGTACCTGTGATTACCCCAGGCGCATTTTCTGCCTCCCCTCTCGCTATCGCATAAACCCTTCCTTGGGCTGGGGGTCGATTCTGATTATTCTGTGGGGCGGTTCCAACTTGAGATCCTATCTGGGGTCGCTGTGGTTGAAGTCGCAGTCTCGCTGCTTTGTTCAGGCAGTCCCTTACATGATGACCCTGTTGACCGCACCCGAAACATGCTCCGGTCCTATTTGGGCAAGGTCCATTTCCATGCTTCCTTCCACACAATCGACACACCATGCTCGAAGGATAGTTCGGCTTCCTCAAATTTCCTCGGGCAGGAGGGACAAATCTTCGATTATCAATCTGCATCGGCCTCTTTCCAAAACTTATGTTATCCCGGCCAGGTACAAATCGCGATCCAGATACGATAGCCCTTTCTATCATATCCCTTTCATTCTCCTGTGCTCTCTCATAGATCGTTCCATAATCCCTTAAACCAGTTGGGATCAACTGACTACGGAGTTCCGGCTTCAGCCTATCACGGAATCTCCTACCCTTATCCCAGGGATTTTCTATCATTCTTTGGGCAAATTTTGACATCCTCGCGAACTCGGCCTCATACTAGTCTACAGTCATCTGACCTTGTCGAAGACGTAAGAATTCTTCCATTTTCCTTTCCTGAGCAGCCTCTGAGAAATACTTTCCATTGAACGCCTCGCAAAAAACCGTCCAATTTTGCTCTGCTCCTTCAGGGAACACTCTCCCTTGAGTAGCCTTCCACCAATCATTGGCTGTACCCTGCAGCTGGTACACCGCCAATGTGACTTTTTCCTCTTCCGTGCATCCCAATAAGGCAAAAACCTTCTCCAACTCTTCAACCCATTGGGACGCTACCTCAGGTCCTCCACCTCCATTAAACTTTGGCGGCTTTAACTTCAAAAACTGCTCGACCACTTGATGCATCTGTCGAGCTCCATTTCCACATCCAATATTCACATTCATTGCCGCTACTGCCGCTTCCGCGGCCTGGGCAAGCTCAGCAGCTCTTCCTTCTGCCTGTCTGCCCATCAGATTCCCAATTTCCTCTAGGGCTCTCATAACCCCTTCCATTCGAGGACTTCTTGCAGCCCTTGGGTGTTCAGCAGCTTGAGCAACTCTTGGGTTCTCGGCAGCTCCAGCTTGCGAGCCGGATGCTCCAGAACCTTTTCCTCTTCTACCTCTACCGCTCATGCTTCTAAAACTTTCTCACTGAGACCTGTTATAATTCCACCAAGGAATAAAAAAAAACCTAAGCCACTGCTCAAACTTAGCAAATCTACTTAGCAGGTCACAATAACAATAATACCACAATCAAGCAACCATCCTACAAATATTACGAGCACTCAGCCATCAGGGTTTAAGTTCTCACCTCAAGTCTAACTGCACCCGTAGCTTAGTAGAATTACACAATTTACTCGGTATCAAGTAATTTAGACCTACCAATCACATGCATATGTTCGTATAACCTTCAAGACGTGTCTATGCTAGCGGACATCTAAGGTGGAGAGGGATCCTAAAAATTTGCAGCCTTATCACTCCATGTCTCAAATACACTCTTGGTTGAGTTGCCCTTACTCTAACTCATCATTCCTTATCACTCCAAGCCTCGAACAATTCTTGATCGAGCTAACCTTGCTCTGATACCACCTCAACCCGGATGTCACGCCCCGAACACCACGAGCACGCAACATCTCGCACAAATACACTGGTCGATAAAGATAATGCGACGTCCCAGGATTTGTCGCTGACCCAAATCGATTCGATTAAATGCGAACGCTAGCGGAAACGACACAATAACCCGACAACAACTGAGTAAGGTAAACAAACGACCTCAACACTTATATACGTATACATATTCACATCCTTTATATATTATTCATGCCATTAATTACATCAATCGTACAAGCGATACAAACTAGGTTGACTACACGTCAACAGGATCTATGGTCGGAAGGGCTGTACTGTAAACAAAATATCACACCCGACAAAGTACACACTGAGATCTACTCGCCTCAACTACTAATATCAGGCAGAGGAACCTCCTCAAGGTCGCTCTCCATCATAACCTCGCCATCCTCAGAGTCTCTCGCCAATAAGCTCTCTTCGGTGTCCATCGGCACTGGCATCTCCTCGGGATCCATTACCTCTCCATCCTCCATGACAATTGAAGCATCTATCTCATCAACGACCTCTGATGGGGTCTCAAATCCATGGAGTGTGTTACTTAGTAAACCGTCCTGACGATACCTCCAGGCAACATAGAAATGTGCTCTCCATAGGTCGTCTCCCTCGTCCACCCAAACTCTAGTACTATACCTAAGGTACGTTCGATCTTCACTGACAGGATACTCTTTCACTTCGGTCTCTATCTATCGTGGAATCCCAAAACGGCGCGGTGGTGGTGTTTTCATGATCACGATCTAGGGTCTGAAATGTGGGGGAAATAACGACACCAATGAGAACACATCTCAGTAAGTTCGCCCTCCTAAACCTCGCTTAGGACGACGCGTAACCATGCGACTAAACTTAGGCATGCAAAAGATCAACAACTCAATCACAGAAGTCAAAGAACTCAACATGCGAATGAACATTCGATAACAACATGCTCGTGCTTTAGATTCACATATTCACACAAGAAATACCACGGTTGCCAATACCACAATTTCCCCCTTATGACTCCATTTCCCTGTAATTCTAGGGCCGCCCTCCGACCCTCAGGGCTAACATTTCCGACCCGCGCTAGTCGCCTCAGGTCGTGCCTCAGCCCGCGCTACTCGCCTCACGGCTGGCACTCTTTTCTCTCCAGCAACCCCGTGCTGAGCACGTTCGGGCGCCCTTATAACTCCTATTTGTCGCGACCCTCTAAAATTTTTTTTAAATTTTAAAGGGGGTTAACGGATTATTAGGTTAATTAGATTTGACTAACCTAACGCGGACCCTCCCAAGCCCTACCGAATCGCAACTTTGGTTTTTGTTTAAATGATTTTAAAATTTGGAGTCGCCACTAATCGTTCTTGGTAGGTCGATTAGAAACCTAAATAAATTAGCGGGAGAACTAATTTATTCCTGCGAACCAGAGATTAGGAGCTCGGGGACTTGGTTACACTAGTTAATTAAAACTAATGCCCTTTCGGTACCTTAATTTCATGGATATCCTAATTCGGCAACTCAGGCTTGGTTTATTCCTAAGGCTATAGTAGGGTATTCTCTTTTGTGTTTTCACTTTTTAAATAGGATGCATGGATGGTATATATTTTTATTTGTTATATTTTTTTAAGTGTTAAAGATTCCCTGAAGCCGAAAGAAGGAGTGTGTTAACGACTTCTGTGCAGTATTACAACCTACTTATCTTTTGGGTCTGATGATTCAAAAATTAAATTATAGGAAGTACATGACAGTGAATAAACACCTCCAATGGGAGGCCTAGCATTGGCTTGGCTCTTCCCTTTGGGATTTAAGGTACATGTATTTAAGTTGCAAGTATTTAAACTACTGTAAGTAAAAACCTCCAATGGGAGGCTAAGCATTGGCTTGGCTCTTCCCTTTGGGATTTAAGGTACATGTATTTAAGTTGCAGGTATTTAACTACTGTAAATAAAAACCTCCAATGGGAGGCTAAGCATTGGCTTGGCTCTTCCCTTTGGGATTTAAGGTACATGTATTTAAGTTGCAAGTATTTAACTACTGTAAGTAAAAACCTCCAATGGGAGGCTAAGCATTGGCTTGGCTCTTCCCTTTGGGATTTAAGGTATAGGTATTTAAGTTGCAGGTATTTAACTACTGTAAGTAAAAACCTCCAATGGGAGGCTAAGCATTGGCTTGGCTCTTCCCTTTGGGATTTAAGGTACAGGTATTTAAGTTGCAGGTATTTAACTACTGTAAGTAAAAACCTCCAATGGGAGGCTAAGCATTGGCTTGGCTCTTCCCTTTGGGATTTATGGTGCAGGTATTTAAATTGCGGATGGACTTTGTCCTCTCCATTCTGGGGTATGAATTCTTTAAAATAAAATACAACGAATTGATTCAACAATTTGAAATTTGTGCGCGCTTGAGGACTCCTCCAAGCCGATTTTGTGCTTCCATAGGGTTGACCATTGATATAAAGCTGCGGCTTCCTGACATAAAATAGAGTGAAGTGTCAGTATACAAAATATGTGCTAATATGCACCTAAAACTAGAAGAGTGGAAAGAGTACTTATCTCCCGTTTTTTTGGGAGGGATTTCTATAATTGATTTTCGCTCTCTATGTTCCCAATATAGAGAGTTTCTTTTGAATTAAGAGGGACTTTTAGTCACAGATCAGTTGAGAAATCGGTGGACAGCTTAGGAGCTTGTCTGGGCCGATTTTTGCATCTCTACGAGATTTTTGCTGTTGAGATAGAGATGTCCTTCTCCTGACATAAATATGGGAAAAAATGGGAGATGGAGAAAGTGTATACAATTTGTGCTAATTTGCAAGTAAAACCATAAACAAATGAATAAATAAAAACACTTAGCTCGAATTTGCTTGCTCGTTGACGAGGATGAACTCTTGATTTATATTGATCGATGAAGGAATTTGTGATGATAATCCCTAGCTTTGAACTCCCATCATCTTCAAAATTCTCTCTCTTTTGGTATTTTCTTTCTCTCAAATTTTTCTTCAATCTCCCAAAACTCTCTCAAACATCCAAAATTTTCTCTCCAAAAAAAATCCTCCCCTAACACTTCAAATTTTCTCTCTCAAGAATCCTCTCTCAAGCTCACTTCTTTCTCCTTTTATAACCTACTCATCTATCTCCCATTCTAATTTTTCCACTAACTCTATCTCCCATTCTAATTTCTCCACTAACTCTTCTTCATTTTCATCTTCCATTCTCCATCTCTATCTCACATTCTAATCTCTCCACTAACTCTTCTTCATCTTCATCTTCCCTTCTCCATATTTATCTCCCATTCTAATTTCTCCACTAACTCTTCTTAATCTCCATCTTCCCTTCTCTATTCTTATCTTCCATTCTAATTTCTCTACTAACTCTTCTTCATCTCCATCTTCCCTTCTCTATTCTTATCTTATTTTCTCCATCCATTCTTCTCCAACTTCTCTTCTTCATCTCCTCTTCTTCATCTTCCCTTCTCTATTCTAATTTATCCACTAACTCTTCTTTTTATTATTTGTAAAATAATCCTTCAAGAGTTAGGTATTTGCACTCTAGTCCTTGAATTTTAAGTATTTACAATTCAGTCCCTGAAAAAATATATTTCTTTAAGTCCAAATCTCCTCACAATTTTTGACACACCAAAATTTACCACATGTCAAATTTAAGCTCATTTCTTGTCGCTGAAAATAATGCATAATTTAATTAAATCCCTTTTACAAAATTAAGTCATTCTGGGTATAATTGGGCCAAGATGAAAATTTAAAATATTAGAAGACAATGTCACAACTCATAAAAAGTGAAAGTTAAAAATAAGTTGACTCAAATTAAATTTTTTTTAGGCCCGATTCGAGATTATACTCGTGAAGGAACACGTGACTCGAATTGGATTTTTCTGAATTTGCGATGGCCAATATGAAAATAGATTTAAAATAAAAATATTAACTATCTTTGTGTATTTTTTTGGCCTCAAATGTTATTTTTCCAAAATTTTCAAATATTTTTGTATTTTTTTTTTAAAAATTAAAATATATATAATATGAAAAATTATTTTTTGGTCAAAATTCGTTCCCTAGTCTTGGCTAAGGTTCCCAAAGTTGATTTTTTCAATTTTATGAATTTTTATGGATTTTCTATTAATTTTCGAAAATAAATAAATAAAAAATACGTAAAAATACTGAAAATATGAGAAATCGTTTTTTGGTCAAAATTGGTTCCCTAGGCTTGGCTAAGGTCCCCAAAGTTGATTTTTCAATTTTATGGATTTTTTATTACTTTAGTAATAGAAAAAATGATTAAAAATCAGGTGTCAACAGCTGCCCCTCTTTGAAAGGAAGCTCGGTAGAGGTTCATTTCAAAGACGAGATGACACCTGGATTCTTATCGACTCAATACAAGGAAATAAAAAGAGTCGTGACATGATTGTTCCACTGAAAATGAAATGAGAACCTAAGGATTCGTTATATAAAAAAACTTTAGGGTGGTTGAACTTGAACCCGTATGGTGGATCAACCCATGGTAGATTCCTAATAAAAGGATTCTACTGATTAAAAATTGAATTAAAATTTGACCCGTATGGTGGGTCATACCATTTGACCCGTATGGTGGGTCGTACCATGGTAGATTCCTAATAAAAGGATTCTACTGATTAAATTTTGATTGAGATTTGACCCGTATGGTAGGTCACCATATGGAGATACCTGTAAGAAGGACTTGGTGCCTGTAGAAAGGACTTGGTGCCAGTAAAAAGGACTTGGTGCCTGTAAAAAGGACTTGTGCCTGTCAAAAGGACTTAATTTGCCTGTAAGAAGGACTTTGTGCCTGTAAGAAGGATTTGATTTGCCTGTAAGAAGGACTTGATTTGCCTGTAAGAAGGACTTACTTTGCCTGTAAGAAGAACTTGTTTTACCTGTAAGAAGGACTTCATTTGCCTGTAAGAAGGACTTGATTTGCCTGTAAGAAGGACTTACTTTGCCTGTAAGAAGGACTTTGTGCCTGTAAGAAGGACTTGATTTGCCTGTAAGAAGGACTTTGTGCCTGTAAGAAGGACTTTATGCCTGTAAGAAGGACTTGATTTGCCTGTAAGAAGGACTTTATGCCTGTAAGAAGGACTTTGTGCCTGTAAGAAGGACTTGATTTGCCTGTAAGAAGGACTTTGTGCCTGTAAGAAGGACTTTGTTTGCTTGTAAGAAGGACTTTATGCCTGTAAGAAAGGCTTGATTTGCCTGTAATAAGGACTTGATTTGCCTGTAAGAAGGACTTGATTTGCCTGTAAGAACGACTTGATTTGCCTGTAAGAAGGACTTTATGCCTGTAAGAAGGACTTGATTTGCCTGTAAGAAGGACTTTGTGCCTGTAAGAAGGACTTGATTTGCCTGTAAGAAGGACTTGTTTTGCCTGTAAAAAGGACTTTGTTTGCCTGTAAGAAGGGGACTTTGTTTGCCTGTAAGAAGGACTTTGTGCCTGTAAGAAGGACTTGGTTTGCCTGTAAGAAGGACTTTATGCCTGTAAGAAGGACTTGGTTTGCCTGTAAGAAGGACTTAGTTTGCTTGTAAGAAGGACTTAGTTTGCTTGTAAGAAGGGCTTGGTGTACCTCAAAGGGTGCCATTCTGAAATCTGGGGAGACCAGGAATCCTGCAGAAGCTCAAACCCAAATTATATTCTCCTGTAGCTTTAGGAATAAACCAAAGAAGCAGAGATCAAAAGGTCTCGAACATTTCTGTTCTTGAGACAAATCATGCTTTATTGAAGAAGGTGGATACCTGTATGTACCGCAATGGATTCGAGTACCCCAACAACCGTCAGAATTCATTCTCTTGAAAGGTTCAGGTTGAAGATATACTTACCTGAGAATTTGGAAAAAATGCTTGGTGGCTTCTCGACAACCGGGCTTGTTCATTCAATAATCGCCGAATGAACTTCAAGACTTTGGAAGGTAACTCGAACACCGGGAATGTGTTGCCTGTCAGGCAATGTCAGAGGTAACATGTGCAAGCATTTTCATCAATGCGTTCATTGGTTCATGCAAAATTGTTCGGCTAAGTTTGCCATGATTAAAGACAATCTGTGTAATAACTCATGATGCAATCGATCAATATATGGATCATGTATTGCATTACCACTTCTGTTTAAGGAGGTTCTTATAGTACGAACACCTCGAATGTAATCTGAATGGGGGACTTCAATCCGAAAAGGGCTTTCTTTCACTCTGGAGAAAGGCTGTTTATCTGTAGATTAAAATGTTAGACCTGTGTGGAAATGGTTTGCCTTTCCTCATCCTGTTATGCCCCATTTTGCACATTTGACGTCTCCTATGCAGTTTATGCTCTAAGTTGAAGTCGGTAAATTAAACATGCGGAATAGTCATACATAATTCATGAAATGTGTAAACACAATGCCGATGTGACAATTTTTAGCATCATGTGTGTTTATATAATGTGCAAACATGGGCGGATTTGAATTGCCCCTGGTATATGGGTGGATCGAACAAATTGGGAAGCCCACTCCTTAAGTCGAGGAGCGGTTTGTCCCAAACTTTGCCCCTGCGCGATGAAGCATATGGGTGAGGGAGCATTTCGGTTGGTTTAATGACAGCGACCGCCATGGTTTAGCGGTTGAATGGCCCTGTAAAAAGCAGAGAAATTATTCTTGAAATCAAACGAGATAAGGAAGACATATTTGCTTTTTCGCTTCAGAGTTGTGATCAATTTGCCCCATTTTTCACCAAAATAGATCTTGTCATATGATCATAATTTTCTTTCGGATTTGTCTCCTTCAACATGTTAAATGTTAGTGTAAATATTTCCTGTAAAAAGAAAAAGAGACATATCAGCCAGTATTAAAAGGGATAAATTAAAAACGATACTGATTTACCCTTCATCTTGAATGTCTTGCACGAGTCTTTTACCAGTTTTGTTGGATTGAATTTTCCTCGACTTTTGTTGGGCGCCTCACCATTATGAGAAGACTATGGTAAAATACTGACTTTGATATTACTCGTCGAGTATTCCTGTTTGTAAAAAAGAAATGCACAAAAAGTTGTTTCATTTATTTATAATACATACAACATACCCCACCCTTGGGGATCGAACTCGGGATATTTCGGACCTACTGTCATCCCCCATACCATTCGGTCCATTGGACCGTAGGTGTCCATGGGGCTATCCTTTCAAAGGTTAATCTTTGGGGATAAAACAGCCCTGTTGTATCACCTTGGGCCATGTTACGGTATTTCTCGAGGTAATTTGCAATCCCTGTTAAGAATGGAATAAGACAATTCAAGACTTAAGATGATTATGTGCACATTAGAACGATACAGAATTACCCATTTCTGAGATTGTTCGCGTCTTTCGCTTGTACTTTCCTTTGTCCGAAGCTGTCTATCCCGTGGTAATGCCCATGAGTTGATTTGCCCCCAAATTTTATCCAACCTGTATTCGGATATGATTGCGTTCTCGGGTCGATTTGCAATTTCCTGAAAATAGAAGGGGCTTAATTTTAAAACTTGGAGCAACTGAGGGTAAATTGAAACGATACGGAGTTACCCTTCAAGTTTATGCAGATTTTCACTCGCCATCAATTCGTCGCGAGGTTGGTGAGGTGGCGGATTCGAGCATTTAATAGGGGGAAGTCGGATTATTACTCCTTGCTTTTACACATTCACAAAAGCAGAAAAACACATCACGCAAGGAAATAAAACACATTCACTCATTCAGGATTAGTTCCGCTTCCTCTGCAGGCTCTCCCATGATCAGCTGGCTTCATCCCAAATTAGGTATGCATCGGCCATATTGAAGGTCTCGTGGTCACTGGCTGAACAAGTGCATCACAGTCCCGATGCTTTACCGATATCAAACTGGTTGATTATGGCGAAAAGATCATCGTCAATGTCCGCTTGGTGGTGATCTGTCCCTTCTTCCTCGGGAGGTATTGATGCTGATCCAGTATCATTGGTCCTTTTGTACCCTCCTCCAACAGAACTCGATCCTGTTATAAACTGGTCTAACTCACCTCTTAAACGTGCATTTTCGATCCTCAGATCATACATTTCATCGAGGGTGAGGAGGAGGCTATTGCAGTTGGGGCAGGTGGCGGAGTCAAAAGTCTCTTTATACATCTTGTTTTCCGCTCGGAGGTTTTCATTTTCAACTCTTAGAAACTCGGCTTCGTTGTGCTCATGACGAGCCTTCATTCGGGTTCGCCTATTTTGAAACCAGAACTTGATTTGCAAAGGTTCAAGTCCTAACTCTTGACTCAGTTCCATTTTCTGTTTGCCGTCTGGCATAGGGCATGTTCTGAAGAAATCCTCAAGCCTTTGTACCTGCTCCTTAGTATGGCGACGGTAACGCTTCTTTTGACCCTTACCGTTATTGTCCTTATCTTTACTGAGATTTTGGACGTCGTCGGCGGAAGAGCCAGGCTCCATAGGCTCGATCCCAAATATGGCTTCGAACTCTTCCTCTCCCATATTTAGCAGGCAATGATAGCTCTCGGGAGTATTGGGTTGAGACATCTTTGATTTGGTTGATGATTTCTCAAGATTTGCTACTCGTTTCCGGTGTTTTCACTCTCTTTGAATTTTTCTGAGCGATTGCCTATGCCTTAAGACCCTCTTCCGAGCATGGCGTCTCTTTTAAAATTAAACGTGGGTTTAGCAACTGTATTGCTTCTTCCAAGGGTCCGGCCTTTCTCAATCCTCTTTTCTTATCGTGTCTCTTGCTCGGCTCGTCTCCTTCCATCTTTTCGTGATAGGGCCCCTTGTTGTTGTCTCCACCGTCAATTTGCTGGCGAGTTTTTCAATAAAGACGAGTCGTATCTCTTTTCTGCCGAAAATGTCTTTGTCTCCCACTCAGCTTATTTTTTATCTTTTCTTTTTCAAAGTAGTGGCGTCCCGTTTAGCTTTGCCGTAGAGACGTCGGATTTGCTTGGCTGGAGATTGGAGACGAGTAGCGGAGGTGATACTAATAGGGAATGTTAGACAGGAAAATCTGGCCAGTAGAGACTTCCCCTGCAAAAATGAAAGAGAATGCGGCAGTATATGTTCTTCATATTCTAGAAAAATTGGAACGATACTGTTTTACCCTTGTGTGTACTTCTATTGAATTTGAATTGAGGAAGTTCCTTCATTTGGACTGGATTGAATTGTATGTCCCGAGTTGCCCTTCACTTTGAGCTTGCCACGTAAGTGCTTTGCTTAGTTGGGCCTTATTTTCTTTCGGGTTGCCTTGGACCATCATCATTTTCTATGCCATCGGGTCCGTGGACCGGAGGGCTCATTTAATTTCAAGGTTACCTTCGAGGCAAATGAGTCCTATCGCGTTCCATTGGGTCATTTCATTTTGCGACACTCTTGAGGCACTTTGCGATTCCCTGGGTGAGAATGGAACAAATCCAATTTAGCATTTTGCAACGATTGAGGGTAAATTGGAACGACACACAATTACCCGTCTTCGAGCTCGCCTGGGCATTTCACTTGAAATTTCCCTACGTGAGGCCATTCAACATTTCTCATTATGGCAGTCAGCGACGTTACCACAAATTGATCCGCCCTAAATCTAGCATAAAAAGGGATTCACGCATTCGACGGGATAAAAAAAATAAATAAATTGCCCCCTTGTCCCTGAATTAAATCGAGACACCTAGAAAGCTGGAAAATATCATACGCAGGGGAATTAAGCATGAAATAAAATGTGCACTTATTCAAGGTCAATTCTGCCTCTCCTGTGGCTCTTCGATAATCAGCTAGTCTCGTGTTGGTTCGGGTGTGGATGATCGATGTTTGAGAGTCCCTACTCACTGGCTCCTGATCGCGGCTTGGGACGTCTGTCAACCCTAAACTGGTTGACCAGGGCAGTAAGCTCATCATCTGGGTAATCTCTTGAACCTTCCAGCAACTGATGCTCGAATTGGGCATTGTTGTTGGCAAATGCTGGCGGTAGATTTCTCATTCTGTCCTCGCCATGAGTAATTTGACTTCTCGTGCTGGAGCCTTCATCATTACTCGAGAAAGTGTGGGGATCACCAACTGTCCTGCTGCCAAAAACTCCTTCCATTCGAGGATTAAAGAAGTGGAAGTGCTCAGGATAATTTCTTGTCTGATTCTCTGGCTGCGCAGGCGCGCTGATCATGGGATGAATTCTAGCCACGGGTTGGTGCTCAGACCAAGGAGTCTGAATACACTGCCCCTGCGGTCTATACTCTTGAAGAGCATTAGGGTGATTCTGGGGGATACTTTGATTAACGCCTGGAGGATTGATGGCACGGCTACTGGCTTGGTTGATGATGGGAAGTGGCTCGCCCCATGCTAACCCGCGGAACTTATGGTGGCGAGGAGACTCGACATTCAGGCTTGGATCAGTCCCGCCTTGGTTTTCTTGATTCTGAGCTGCATTGTGTTCTCTCACCCTTTTTCTGTACTTCTGAAGATGACTCGAAACATTTGCTTTAGTGAGTCCCTCTACGTTCATAATTTCCAGTATATGTTGCGGCCGTGCCGAATCGATTCCTACCTGTTGAACTGCATTAACAAACATACGATGCAGCTCGGGAGACCAACTCATCTTCTTTCTCCAGTTGCTTGGAACAAAATTGAAGGCTTGATGCTTGTTCTCATAGTCGTGCAATTGCTTCCTTACCACGTGCTGCCATATGTTTTGAAGCATCTGAACCCTAACTGGTTTCGTTACGACGTCTTGGGCCCCATTTAAGACAGCCTTCATTATGGCTTGTTGATCATCGCTTGCCGATATTACGAGGACTGGCATGTTTAATTTAGAATTGATGACTTCCAAGAGAGTGAAAACATCCATGTCAATCCCTACCATGGCGGTGAGGACGATATCAAACTGGTCACCACTCCTCCTTAATATCTCTAAGGCCTCTGTCGCCTTTGCTTGAGTTACAACCTTATACCGGCATTTTCTCAATACGGTAACAAGGATTGACAGAGAGACTGGATTACCGTCAATGGCCATGACCAGTAGACCCTCAGGGTAAGGAACTTCATTAGCTTCGACCAGGGTTGAACATGCGCCCGTTTCCCTAATGCTCGACATATTTCTGGATCTAGGACTGCCGACTCGAGACCGCCTCAGGATGTCTTCTTGGACTTGAGGGATCGCGAGATCGTCGATGGTTTCTCGTAACAGGCTTTGAAAGCCGATGCTTTGATGGTGAAGGTTTTGAATTCCTCTCCCACGAGAACTCCTTCCTCTCTATCTTTCTCCTGCGAGTTCTTGCGAATGAACTCTCACTATCAAATGAGGACAAGTTCTCTCTCTGGCAATAGCAACGACTTCCCTCTTCACGGGCAGTGCTATTAGATTTTTCGAGGGAGAAAATCTGATATTCAGCTTTTGATCAAAGGGGAAATCCTTGTTTCTCGCTCAGTTCGTCTTCCTTTTTTCTTTTCGTGGTAGAGAGCCCTTGTCAAGATCTCCACCGTCGATTTACTGGCGGGTCCTCCAATAAAGACGAGTCGTATCTCCTTTTCTGCCGAAAATTTCTTTGTCTCCCACTCAGCTCGTTTTTTATTCTTTCTTTTTCAAAGTGGTGGCAGCCCGTCCAACTTTTCTGCAGAGACGTCGGGTCTGCTCAGCTTGAGGTTGCCGCTTGACTGGAATTCGAGCCAGCGGGGGTGTTGCCGACAGAGAATGGTAGATAGAAAAAACTCGACCAATAAGGACTGCCCCTGTGAAATCATTATTTAAATTGAAGCAGATTATCACCTTCGCATTCCGATCATCTGCCTCGCCTCTCTCCTCCTTTCTTTCGTGATCTGCTTTCAAAAATGGCTAATTCTCCTAACCATACCTTCTCCGCCGAAATCCTGGCTGGGTGGGAGAGACTCTACAATCTTCTTGGTAGAGGTTACGCTCATATAGCCCAAAACTCTACCGTTGAGGCTGAAATCCTCGGTTTATTCAGGATCCTAGACGCTGCTTCTGTTGAGGGTACCCAACTGGGGAGGGAGTATCGGAACTTCCCGACCCTCTTCATTAATTTTCTGGCTGCCTATAACCGCGCTTATGAGACGGTCATTGTGACTGCCGTCGTGAAAGCTCGTTACCGAGACCGGCACGAGCGTCTGGAAATAGTCACATTTATGGCTGATAATCACAAGAAAGCCTTCAAGTTTGCCAATGATCAGCTTTCGTGGCTAGTTCGTGAGAGGGGAAAGTTGGTGGACCGTCTGGCCTTGGTCCGAACTTACGCCGAACAGGAGCCGAGCAATATTATGATGAGGTGCAAATGCGGTTGGCTGCAGGAGAGACTTGATGACATTACGGCAGATATTGCTTTCGAGAGGGCGGCGATTTCGGACTTGGAGTTTGCTGTCGAGCATTACGAGGCCAGTATGGCCCAGGCTAAGGAGAAGCGCGATCGCCTCTTCTTTAGGCTCGCGGAGCTTGATCCTGAGAACGCCCGGTGCACCCGGAGTATCAACTGTTTGGAGAGTCAGTTGAGCTCCTTCGTAATGGTTATCAGGGCTCAGTTTGGCTTTACTTTTCCTCCCCAGTGAGCTGTTGTAATGCTCTTTGATGAATGGAATGAAAGAAAAGCTTCACGTGTTTTTTTTTGTTTAATTTTCCTGCTATTATTTCTTCCGCATAGCATAACAGAACGATTTGAGGTACCGAAGATGTCGAGGCTTAATGTTTTTCTTGATGTTCTTGTTTAATTGCTCCAGACGATGATATCGAGAACATTGATGAAGGGTTCGGCGGTGGCCCCCACTATCCATCTTGAGATCACAAACAATAACGCTATGACAACTCGATCAGTGCGCTGGTAATAAATCCGGCCACCTGTTGTGTGCCCACTTTTATCCATATTTTATTTCTTTTGGCGTCCACTTGCTCGTGTCGGTCGCCTGTAGCGTCGGGAGAAATTCCTGTGGGCCACGTTCATTAATAGAACCTCGGTCCTCTAAAGCCCTCCGCATGTTTCGGATAAGAGGAAATTTTAAGATCGGTCTCTGGTTGATTTAATCAGGTAAAGGTATTTGTTTCATGGGTTCTGATTATATAATCCATATTGTCTTTCAAAAGACGCGGGATCCTCTGCAATACATTAAATATGCCCCCGTGTTTAATCAGTATAAATCCACCGTCATATCATAATACACTGCCCATACAAGTTTACGGATTGACATAACTCTGTCTGTCAAAGATTGACAGTGTTCGTTTGCCCCCCGGAATTAACGGTTGAAGCCTCGGTGTTTTTCGTCTTTTGGTATTTCTGAAGATGATTCTTGATATATTTTGAACTTAATTTTTACACCCGTCTAGGGTATCTAGGATCTCCCTGCAAAAGAAAATGATATAATTAGTCTGCGACACAAGGAATGTCGGTCCATGACTCCTATATTAGTCCAATTTGATTTTTTCTATTTTATAGAGAAATCAGAAAAAAAAATTCCCTTAGGAAGAAATGGGTTAATACAGAATTTTTTTGCAGATTTATTACTCTTTTTTATTATTTTTTTTAAGGAATGTGACAAAATCTCTTGACGTTTACTAAAATTTTTGAAGGAATTTCCTTTTTATCAGAATAAATTTTCAAAGGTAAATTTGTCAGGAAAATTTTATTTTTATTGAAGCAGGAAAGACATGACAGAAATCCTTTATTGGTTAACAAAATTCCCCCGAGACATTAATCTAATTTTATTTAGAGAAAATTTTCTTAGAAAAACATGAGCAAATTTCTCGAAAAGAATTTTTGTTGCAAGTTTTTATAATTTGAAAGAATGTGATAAAATCACTTGATGTTTACCAAAGTTTTTTTTTTTGAAGGAATTTTTCTTTTATCGAAATAAAATTTTAGAGGAAAATTTGTCAGGAAAATTTCATTTTTATTGAAGCAAGAAAAACATGACAAAAATCTCTTATTGGTCAATACAATTCCCCCGAGACATTAGTCTAATTTTATTTAGAGAAAAATTTTCTTAGAAAAACATGAGCGAATTTCTCGAGAAGAATTTTCTTGCAAGTTTTTATAATTTGAATAATGTGATAAAATCACTTGATGTCTACTAGAGTTTTTTTTTTGAGGGAATTTTTCTTTTTATTGAAATAAATTTTCAGAGGAAAATTTTTTTAGGAAAATTTCATTTTTATTGAAGCAATAAAAACATGACAAAAATCCCTTATTGGTTAATAAAATTCCCATGAAGGGATTTTTCACATCATTTTTTCAAAATTTTTTTTAAAAGAAATGAGGGACAAATTTAATTTTTATTTTCTTTTAAAAGAATGGTCGTAATATCAAGCTCAAAAACTGACTAACACCTAGCATGAACCGACCGAAAATAAATACAAGATAAAATTAGAGAACTTACTTTTACCTTGGAGAAATGCAAATCACATAGTCATGCGCATGACTCAAGTGAGGAGTGAACTCTAGAAAATAAAAGATGGAGAGACAGGGTATGGACCTAAAAGGCCCCCACTATCTGAATTGACAACCTTACCCTCCGCGCAATCAAATCACAATGGGAAGAATTGTCAATTCAGATAATGAGCGGGATAAAATATGGTCAACCCGAGCGCAATCGACGCAAGAGCTTTGCATATTCGATCCCTATCTATGGTTTTCTAGGAAGAATTTCGCGACTTGGGTTTAGACGCTTGTGTGTGCAGGTGTCGTGATCCTCAGAGTATGCAAGACATGCACAACAATTGATATCAAAACAGCGCTTCTAAAAATGTGTGAAATTAAACAAATAAACCCAACACCGAGCCTGTAAAACAAAGGGGTTAGCCAAACACTCCGCCCCTTATAACTCCCATCCTGCAAAAACATATAACACCTATAGAATGAGTCCCAAACAAGATCGCCAGAAGCGAGATATCCATGAAATTTTCATTGGCCTAAGTCCACTAAGACTTTTAAAATTTCGAAAAAATTCAAGTATTCCAATTGGTATCTTTTTTTCGAAAATTTAAAAATCCCTTCCCCAGTGGAGTCGCCAGTCTGTCGCGACCCTCTAAAAAAATTTTTAAATTTTAAAGGGGGTTAACGGATTATTAGGTTAATTAGATTTGACTAACCTAACGCGGACCCTCCCAAGCCCTACCGAATCGCAACTTTGGTTTTTGTTTAAATGATTTTAAAATTTGGAGTCGCCACTAATCGTTCTTGGTAGGTCGATTAGAAACCTAAATAAATTAGCGGGAGAACTAATTTATTCCTGCGAACCAGAGATTAGGAGCTCGGGGACTTGGTTACACTAGTTAATTAAAACTAATGCCCTTTCGGTACCTTAATTTCATGGATATCCTAATTCGGCAACTCAGGCTTGGTTTATTCCTAAGGCTATAGTAGGGTATTCTCTTTTGTGTTTTCACTTTTTAAATAGGATGCATGGATGGTATATATTTTTATTTGTTATATTTTTTTAAGTGTTAAAGATTCCCTGAAGCCGAAAGAAGGAGTGTGTTAACGACTTCTGTGCAGTATTACAACCTACTTATCTTTTGGGTCTGATGATTCAAAAATTAAATTATAGGAAGTACATGACAGTGAATAAACACCTCCAATGGGAGGCCTAGCATTGGCTTGGCTCTTCCCTTTGGGATTTAAGGTACATGTATTTAAGTTGCAAGTATTTAAACTACTGTAAGTAAAAACCTCCAATGGGAGGCTAAGCATTGGCTTGGCTCTTCCCTTTGGGATTTAAGGTACATGTATTTAAGTTGCAGGTATTTAACTACTGTAAATAAAAACCTCCAATGGGAGGCTAAGCATTGGCTTGGCTCTTCCCTTTGGGATTTAAGGTACATGTATTTAAGTTGCAAGTATTTAATTACTGTAAGTAAAAACCTCCAATGGGAGGCTAAGCATTGACTTGGCTCTTCCCTTTGGGATTTAAGGTATAGGTATTTAAGTTGCAGGTATTTAACTACTGTAAGTAAAAACCTCCAATGGGAGGCTAAGCATTGGCTTGGCTCTTCCTTTTGGGATTTAAGGTACAGGTATTTAAGTTGCAGGTATTTAACTACTGTAAGTAAAAACCTCCAATGGGAGGCTAAGCATTGGCTTGGCTCTTCCCTTTGGGATTTATGGTGCAGGTATTTAAATTGCGGATGGACTTTGTCCTCTCCATTCTGGGGTATGAATTCTTTAAAATAAAATACAACGAATTGATTCAACAATTTGAAATTTGTGCGCGCTTGAGGACTCCTCCAAGCCGATTTTGTGCTTCCATAGGGTTGACCATATAAAGCTGCGGCTTCCTGACATAAAATAGAGTGAAATGTCAGTATACAAAATATGTGCTAATATGCACCTAAAACTAGAAGAGTGGAAAGAGTACTTATCTCCCGTTTTTTTGGGAGGGATTTCTATAATTGATTTTCGCTCTCTATGTTCCCAATATAGAGAGTTTCTTTTGAATTAAGAGGGACTTTTAGTCACAGATCAGTTGAGAAATCGGTGGACAGCTTAGGAGCTTGTCTGGGCCGATTTTTGCATCTCTACGAGATTTTTGCTGTTGAGATAGAGATGTCCTTCTCCTGACATAAATATGGGAAAAAATGAGAGATGGAGAAAGTGTATACAATTCGTGCTAATTTGCAAGTAAAACCATAAACAAATGAATAAATAAAAACACTTAGCTCGAATTTGCTTGCTCGTTGACGAAGATGAACTCTTGATTTATATTGATCGATGAAGGAATTTGTGATGATAATCCCTAGCTTTGAACTCCCATCATCTTCAAAATTCTCTCTCTTTTGGTATTTTCTTTCTCTTAAATTTTTCTTCAATCTCCCAAAACTCTCTCAAACATCCAAAATTTTCTCTCCAAAAAAAATCCTCCCCAAACACTTCAAATTTTCTCTCCCAAGAATCCTCTCTCAAGCTCACTTCTTCCTCCTTTTATAACCTACTCATCTATCTCCCATTCTAATTTTTCCACTAACTCTATCTCCCATTCTAATTTCTCCACTAACTCTTCTTCATTTTCATCTTCCATTCTCCATCTCTATCTCACATTCTAATCTCTCCACTAACTCTTCTTCATCTTCATCTTCCCTTCTCCATATTTATCTCCCATTCTAATTTCTCCACTAACTCTTCTTAATCTCCATCTTCCCTTCTCTATTCTTATCTTCCATTCTAATTTCTCTACTAACTCTTCTTCATCTCCATCTTCCCTTCTCTATTCTTATCTTATTTTCTCCATCCATTCTTCTCCAACTTCTCTTCTTCATCTCCTCTTCTTCATCTTCCCTTCTCTATTCTAATTTATCCACTAACTCTTCTTTTTATTATTTGTAAAATAATCCTTCAAGAGTTAGGTATTTGCACTCTAGTCCTTGAATTTTAAGTATTTACAATTCAGTCCCTGAAAAAATATATTTCTTTAAGTCCAAATCTCCTCACAATTTTTGACACACCAAAATTTACCACATGTCAAATTTAAGCTCATTTCTTGTCGCTGAAAATAATGCATAATTTAATTAAATCCCTTTTGCAAAATTAAGTCATTCTGGGTATAATTGGGCCAAGATGAAAATTTAAAATATTAGAAGACAATGTCACAACTCATAAAAAGTGAAAGTTAAAAATAAGTTGACTCAAATTAAATTTTTTTTAGGCCCGATTCGAGATTATACTCGTGAAGGAACACGTGACTCGAATTGGATTTTTCTGAATTTGCGATGGCCAATATGAAAATAGATTTAAAATAAAAATATTAACTATCTTTGTGTATTTTTTTGGCCTCAAATGTTATTTTTCCAAAATTTTCAAATATTTTTGTATTTTTTTTTAAAAAAATTAAAATATATATAATATGAAAAATTATTTTTTGGTCAAAATTCGTTCCCTAGTCTTGGCTAAGGTTCCCAAAGTTGATTTTTTCAATTTTATGAATTTTTATGGATTTTCTATTAATTTTCGAAAATAAATAAATAAAAAATACGTAAAAATACTGAAAATATGAGAAATCGTTTTTTGGTCAAAATTGGTTCCCTAGGCTTGGCTAAGGTCCCCAAAGTTGATTTTTCAATTTTATGAATTTTTATGGATTTTTTATTACTTTAGTAATAGAAAAAATGATTAAAAATCAGGTGTCAACACTATTCCGCGAGCCTGTTACAGGAACCGGGAGGCCGCCCTCCGCCCCGCGATAACACGCCTCAGGGCTAACATTACTGCTTGACGATCATTTCACACGACAGCCAAAAACATGCCAAAGCAACACGATGCATCTTATGAAATTTTCCCATACATGACAAGTCAGAGACACGCAATTTCAGTCAAGCACTTTAATTCGAAATGAAATCAAGAGGCAACGACTCAGTCAAGCACTTTAATTTAATCCCCGGAGTGAACAGTATTTTTCGACATGAATAGTGAACTCCGGTCGTGAACAGTGTTTTCCGACATGAATAGTGAACTCCGGCAGTGAATAGTATTTTCCGGAATGGATAGTGAACTCCGATGGGGAAATGGTATTTTTCGGAGTGAATAGTGAACTCCGGCAGTAAATAGTATTTTCCGGTCGTGAATAGAATTTTTCGGTCGTGAATAGTATTTTTCGGCACCTCAAAAACGACTCCCATTCGAGCCTCGATTCCGCCCTAGCCTTCGTCTAGCGATTACCTATCATCCTACTCAAGATTTTAGAGGAAAACTCACCAAAATTCAGCGGAGAAGTCCACGAACAAAACCGGGACCAAAACAGCAAAAACCGATGGGAGACGACCACGCGCAGGGCTGAATGAGTTGGTTCACAAGCTGAAAATCAATGTTTTCACACGAAAATGAGCTCTAGGGGTCGTTGGGGTCAACATATATCAATATAAGCCCTATGTGAAATTCGGGTAACAAAGACTAGTTCGTCGACCGAAACGGCGAAGCAGTTTTGGAAGGTCAAACGACATCCGATCGGAGTGATTCAAGTTGGAAAAGAACCACAAGACAATGAAATACAACATACCCAAAAATCACGATGATCCAACGGTCGGTTTTCCGTCGACGGCCGATTGAAGTTGAGGCCAGAAACTGGAATTCAACCTGTGCAAGGTTCGGTTTTGGCTCTGTTTGAGGGGGTTCCGGGGCTCATCTTGAGCTGATTTTTTGTGGAGAGCTTATAGAGATATAGGTGAAGGTCAGGTTAAAAAGGCGTCTCAAACCGACAACGTTTGGGCAGCGAACATGCGGCACAACGAGCGGCGGTTTTCCGGCGGCCAAAACTCAAGAGAAAACTAAGAGAGAGAGAGAGCCACGAATTTTCTAGGAAGAGAGAGTGATCTGTCACAATAATTGAAGAGAGAGAGAAAGAGAAAATATCTTTAATTATTGGGGGGTACTATTCATCCGTTGACCGGCACTATTCATCGGTTGACCGGTCAAAAGTTTTGACCGACGGCGACCGATGGTCGATTAATGTGCTTGATATGATTAACAATGAATGATGAGGCATTTCTCGAAATTCGTGAAATTTCAAGACCAGTCGAGGTTCAATCAGTGCTGATTTAGCTCAACCGCGATCGGAAAAGACTCAGGATACCGCCGAACAATTTTTCTAGCCTTGCTAAAATTACTAACATTCTCAAGCCATGAATTCTAGCACAAGACGGGGGCGAGATGACAATTTTCAATTTTGCCCTTTCCTCTAGGCATATCGAGATCAATCTGCTCATTCACGCCTTTCTAGGCAATGTCCAAATTCACAACTGTGACACTCATGAGAGTCGATTGTCCTATTTCGGAACTCAATTCGCGACCTCATTTATAAGATGGCAACTTTAAATAAATTCTCAAACTAACGGATGCCTTTTTGGAGTCACGCGTATCGATCAATTGGTCCACGTGCTTATGTTCCTAGCTAGCCTTTCCCTTCTGGTTAGTTATCCCGAAGTGATCAGTTTCAAGTGAGATCCATTTATAGCGCCTCTATAAAATAGCCATTCTATTTTCAAATTCCGAAAAATGGTCGAATTTCAGAATGTCACACCTAGGCCCTCACTAGATCTGGACAGAGGCCATTACGGCCTCGTAGTCCCTCGGCCAAATCTTTTTAGGGCCGTCGCACCCTCTCTGGTAGCTAGGGAGGCCACGATAGCCTCGTCTAAGACTTTTGCAGCCTCGCCAACCTTGGGGGAGGTGGCCCTCACATGTCAACGTCAATAATGTCATGTAAGATGACTGGCGTCCACGTCAGCAACATCAAATCAAAATTGATCAGATGGGCTCAATGGTACCAATACTAAAAGATTTATGACTAAATTAGTCTAATTGTAAAGTTTAGAATTAAATTGGTACCAATGTAATAAGTTTTAGACTTTTTTTTTGTACTTTTCCTCAATAGAATGAGAAGAGAGAGAGAGAGAGAGAGAGAGAGAGAGAGAGAGAGGACCTTTAGATCAACCGCATCCCGGGCGAGTTGAGATCTTGAGACTTGAACGATGAGCTTGAGAGACACTACAAGATAATCCTCATGAGGGAGGGAGGCCTATCCTATTGTATAATCTGAGGCGTGGGGTGTTGCATCAACGAGTTGTGAGGGCGATGACGGTCGATGACACAAGTTGGAGAGAAGCTATGAGGATGGAGGCGATAATGAGAAAGGAGCCTCTAGGGTTCCTCAACATTCATATACTTATTGCTACTTATACCTCTTTTCTCAAAGTAACAAATGCGCGGCACAAATTATTCCGAAAAGGGCGAGGCTGGTTTGACTATACTCGCATGCGGATAGGGTACAGGGAATCCGTGCCTCGTTGCCTATCCTTAGCCAAAGAGTCAAATTTCTTATTTCTTTTGAACGCCAAGTAGATCATTTAGATTTGTCGATGTTTCTCCATTCATTCCATCCATGCTCAATACCGCATTGAAGGGATTTCCATTCTTGAGTGACATGAAGCAAACCCATTGGAAAAGCAAAGATGCATGTCAATGTCGTTACATAATGACATGTACACATTAGCCATTGGGCAAAGTTAGGCATCATAAGCCATTTGTTTGACATTGATTGGGTAGCAGACGGAAGGCGGGCCGGCGTACAGTCTCTCAGCGATGATCTTGTTCACGGCCTGCGTCGGATGGAACGCGTCCCAAAACACGTACTCGTCTCTGTTCATGCACGGCATTTGCAATGGCAGGCATGTGATCTGACCTTGATTCCTTCCTATCCCACAACACCCTCTGTCCACCACCCTTAATCCTACCACCAAATCAATTCGAACCTTTTGGATTCTGTTCATCTAGATCAGAACTGATCGATAAGGTGTAGATATCTCACAAGAACCAAAAGTGGCTAACCGTAAGTATTGGCGTTGGCCAAGATGTCGGCGAAGAGATCAAAAGTATTGCCATACACAAAAATGGCACCTTGGCCATGAACATTGGCGTTGAGTTGGTCCACAAGAGACCTGAGCCGCACGTTGAACAGCCCGACCATATTGTTGACCGTGGATATGCATTTCCCGGGCGCATCAGCTCCGGTAGCCAGTTGATTCGGCATGCAACCCAGTGGCCCGATCCCAGCAATGAAGAACTTCCTCAGCCCTAGACTGTGCAATGCCTATGAAAAGAAAAACCCAAAATTTAAATCATCCCTTACCAAGAACATTGAGATGCAAAAGGGGTCGATCATTTGTTGTCCTAAATGGATCACCAAAATGTGTGTAGTGTAATTGGAGATGAGAATCTGAGCATATTCACTCGGGTTGAAGATGGAGCTGGTGTCATAGAGGGAAGGCATCAGGTAGTTGTTGAGGTAGTCGTTGCTGCCGAGGTTCATCGCCACCAGCGATGTGGCCAAGTACTGCCTCAACTCCTCCTCTCCCTTTTGGTTCTTGAGCTGGCCCAATGTGCTCCGGAAATTCTCCACCTGTCTTCGCAGCGAGAATCGATCTCCCTATCACGCACACATAAGGAACGGACGCTTCAGTTCATCAACTTTCAGTTCAATCGACATAAAGGCGGAGCGAAACAAAGTGGAGAGGTAGGGGAAAAATATGTACGAGCTCTCTTCCCGACTCGTCTAGAATGCCAGCAGCGGCAGAAGCATAATTTACCCCTCCTAGAATGCTTCGGTCATCTTCAAGCGTGTTCACATATGCCGGTACATATGGAAGACCCAGTAGCTCCCCTACAGAATACGGTCGTCTCAAAAACATAATCAGTTGATGTTGTGACCTTCTTTTGACAAGCGGCGATTGCCATAACAAGCTCATGTGTGCCATAACAAGCTCAAGTGTGCATCGTGATGGACTCAAATGAAAAGATTGAAAGATAGAGAGCGAAAAGGACAGATGATCTACTACCAAGGAAGTCGATGATTGTTTTCCCATTGCAGAATCTTCCTGAAGGACCTCCGTCGAAGTCGACACCATAGGGCAAGTAATTTGCTTTAGCCAAGGAGGTCAAATAGTTATTGTTTCCGTCGTCGACTAAAGAGTCTCCAAACACAAAGAAGGCCGGAACTTGTGGAGACCCAGAAGCACCAACTGAGAAAACAACCGCCATAGAAGCACCCATCAGCAGTAGCCTTGGAAACATTGAGAAGGGCTTTGCCATCTCTCTCAATGTACAGATTCACATGCAATGCAGGTAGCTAAAGCTGATTTTATTGTTATATAAATGCAGCCCTTGCGGCGAGGCAGAGACGGTTCTCAAAACAGCTAAAAAGGATCCACGTTTTCTTGCCGAAACTCTCCCAATCTCCTCCTTGTTTTGAGAAGGCCAGTTACATCTTCATGATCTCTTTTTCAAAGTCTTGGATTGGCAGTTCAGTCACGTTAAATCGAGTCTCTGCTGGTAAGTCGCATAATATGCATGTACTGTCGAAGCACAAAGCAGCTCTGCCACGAACAAAGGCAATACTCGAAAGGGCGTGCATTATGCCTTCTCAATGGCGGGATACACATGATGCCCGTGGAATAAACATGATTAGCTGCTTAACGTGACCTCAACAAAAAGAAGTAAAGGACACCTTGTGCAAACCACGTAACTGATGGATAAAACAAGCTGCACACTTTCCCCAAAAGCATTTGATCGCAACAAAGGACCTTCCTCGAAATGGATTCATCATCAGTATGAATTGATAACCACTACCTATCCTTTACATCATTGGGATCAATCCAAAAAATGTCGCCTATGAAGCTGTCTTGATCACAAAGCTGAATTTCCCTTGTATCTCTACCTGGCTCCTGTTAGCTTAACAAAAGCCAAAGATCATAGGCCCAATCATTGAGAAGAGCTGTACGATCTCTGCAACAACGGCAACCATCTCTCGCTCTTTAGAAACATAAAAGGTTCTCTGGCAATTAAATTCTCGGATAGTTCCATAGAAAGAAAATGCTCTAGTTGGTCACCCCTATTTGCCCTCATTCTCAAGGCAGTGGCTATTTCCAACATGGCCTCAACTATGGCATGAGACTCAAGGAGGGAAAGGGAGGTGATATTCTCCATTTTCATAGTAATGAAGAAGGCAGGAGAGAAGATTGGCTGTGCCAAAGTGATTGAGGGAGAGATTCTAGGTGAAATATAAGGGAGGGAGTGAGAGATTCCCATGGAGGGTGGCTGAAAAGGCAAAATAAAATAGTGAAAAAAAAAAGAGGTGTGGCCGAGAGTGAGAGGGAGACTCCAAGGAAAAGAAAGCGAGAATTCAAGGGAGAAATTGTGCGCTTTCGATAAAAGAGCTCGCAGACAAATACCTTACATAACACCTCAATCAATGCTTTATATCTTTCATTTTTTTACTTGCTGTTGGATGAATTTGGATAAAAAGTCCATCTGTCCAAATCAAAACCATCGTCGATTGCATGAAGAAGTCTGTCATATTATTTGCACAGCACTCAACAACATGCAGTTCTCACTGGCAAACTGATTTGTGTGACAAAACTTCACAGTGTCAAATTCATCGAGATATTCCAAATATAGAATACTACTATTTCAGGAGATGAACTACTAGCATGCACAGAGAAACATAGGAAAACAATGGATGACTGGAGAGATCCTTCCACCAACTATTCATTTACATATAGCACAGAAAGGAAAACTACTATGAGCAGCCGTGAGAAAGTTTTACTCAATTCTGTCGGAACTTCAGCCGTACGGTGATTACCCCTGGCCTTGTATCATCAAAGCGGTACCTGCGCAAGTCAAGCCAGTCATAAACAAAATGATGTTCTGTAAACTATACTGAATGCAAAAAGTTGAGACATGTTTAGGCATATCATCTGCGGTATGCAGAGGTGGAGTTACCCCTCTTCATTAAGGAAACTTCTCACTGCTGTTGGTAGTGAAGCCTGCATTTGGCTATGGTTGCCTACACCTGCAGCAGTTGTCAAATTAGACCTTTCTCATAGGAAGAACATTACCTACAGAGTAGTAGTCACAAAACTTAAGTTCCAAATTCTAAGAGCCAAGAAATGTTAGTTCCCAGCCACAGTCTTAAGGTTTATACCTTTATGGGAAAATGGAGGGTTTTGTTTTTATTTTATTTTTTTTTGTGCTTTTTTTTTGTTTTGAGAAGAGGTGGGGGGGGGGCGATGGAAGTTGTTGGGTTGGGGGTTTGATGCACAGGGGCAATGTTATTGATGAAGAAGGGTTACACTATTGACTCTCAACCAGATCTCTAGGCCTTTCTCCATGAAATTTCCAGGATGATCCCTTTCAGCCACCCAGGTGGAAACTTAGCGAAAAAAGGGTTGATATCACACATTTATGACACTCAACAACAGATTCATCTAAATCGAGACTAAGCTTCCATCACCATTAGGTCCATGGTATGAATTCCTCAGATAAATTCAATTCTTGTGAGTGCAATATCGCAATTTTGCAGGCAAAGCAAGTTTATTACAAACTCTAAAGGAATTTTTGTGTGACAAGCAGGAATAAATTACACAAGTTAGTAAAAGCATCAGGATCTATATAGAAACATGACCTGTGTATTTCAAGTTTCCTGTGTATTTCAAGTTTGCATTCATGACATCTACGTCCTGATAACTAGCACCTGATACTTCATAAATCTGCTAGGACACACTCAAGGGCTGCAACTTAATCTTCAGTTGATAATTGTAAGCAAAAATCAACCATTTCATTGCACATCTTACAATACAATCTCTAAAAGAGTTTCCCTTGCGCAACTGCGCAGGAAGAAGAAAAGTACTTTCCTCTCAAAACATAAATACAGCTAGCAAGGTACATGTGGATGGATTCTTATTAGAAGGCAATGTACAAAAGGATAGGTACATAGACAATTGTACATAAGGAGAATAGTGTTCAACCAGACATAGGAGAAAAGAGAGCAAAGTACCTGTTATGACTTGCAATGTTAAAGGTCTTTGTCCTGATTGTGGTTTATCCAGCTTCTCCTCGTTGATAGAAGGTAAACACTCAACCGATGAAGATCGAGCAACTCCATTCTTCTGATGAATCCTATGAAGTCTCTTCGAAGAAACTGATCGATTTGATGGCACCTGCAATTCAAGTTTTCGCAGACGTTCTTTCAAGGCTTGAACAGCTTCGGTTTTATGAAGACCATGCAAGTCTAAAGTCCATATATCGTTGTTGCTATTCCTGATACTCAAGATGTCCTTGGCTGCAGTGTCATTGAGTCTTTCAGCAACCAACCATTCCTCCCGAGCCTTTAGAGAGTGATGCTGTGCAGAAGAATGATCACCTCTTACGAAGGCATTTCGTGCAGCCCTTGAATGCTGAGATGCTGATCTATGTAAAGTAAAAATTTCACCAAATCAGGATTACTCCAGCAAACAACACGGGACTCCAGAACATTCTGTTAGAGGCACAACATCATGACTCCTGAATACTCGCATTTTTTGAGGTGTTAGAGCAGAAGGATCATAGAACTGTCAGAGAGGTCAATCGTCGCAACAGTTCAGCAGTTTGCCGCAGTTCGGTACCCAATATAGCTTAGTGAACACCTTGCGCAGGACTACTGATGCGCAGAATCAATTTCCATAAACAATTCACCTAAAAATAACATAACGGCTATGCATGCCACTATAATCATGATCATCACAAGAAAAAGAACCACAACGAGATTACATGTACAAAGTTTTGCAATAGAACCTTCTCTTTAGGAGAGATCATGTAAGTCCTCCTAAATTAGGCATTCCATGGCAGGCAAGACAGAGAGATCTGTATGAGTCAGATCCCCATTTTGCTTTCAGTATCTGCCATTGTATATCTTCTCAGGCTCTTATATTCTTTCCAGGATGGAACATCCTTTTCAGAATGGATGATTGAACCATCTTTCCTGGAGTCCTAACTACACAAGCAGATATATGATATAACGACCTGGGCCTACCACTCGCAAGATATTGTCCGCTTTGGACACACAGTCCTCACGATTTTGTTTCTCCGAGGGTCGCCCATACAACCCCCAGAAAAGGCCTCTTGCAATTAAAGGCAAACCCAAGTCTTATAAACCAAGCTAGGATCCCCTCCCTAAGCGATGTGGGACAAGGGATATCACAAACTCGCCCCCTCAGGTGCACAGCGGGGATCCCCTCCCTAAGCGATGTGGGACGAGGGATATCACAAACTCCCCCCCTCAGCGGCACAGCGTCCCCGCTGTGCACCGCGTGCACCAACGAGCGTCCCCGCTGTGCACCGCGTGCACCAACGAGCGCTCATTGCGGTCCACACATGCTGTCGGGAGTCGGCTCTGATACCAATTATAACGACCTAGGCCTACCACTCGCAAGATATTGTCCACTTTAGACACACAGTCCTCACGATTTTGTTTCTCCGAGGGTCACCCATACAACCCCCGGAAAAGGCCTCTTGCAATGAAAGGCAAACCCAAGTCTTATAAACCAAGCTAAGATCCCCTCCCTAAGCGATGTGGGACGAGGGATATCACATATGACGTGAAAATATGTTAACCACTAATAAAGTTCCATGCCAAATAGTGTGACAAGTGTTGGATGCCAAGATACCGAGTTTATGTTAATTAATTGAGTATAAGAGTGGATGAATAAAAGGGAGGTTGCGACAAGTAGAATGAAACCTACAAAGAATGCGGATTCAAGTAGGATGGGAATGGTACCTCAAAACGCGTATTGCATCCTTCCTGAATCTCAAGTAAACATCCTGCTCCTCCCACTCTGGCTCAAGAGGCAAAGACTTCAAGTGGGCCAAAATAGACCTTGCTCCGGTGGAATCGTCATAAGTTTTTCCTTTCAAACATGTTTCATTGACCATATATTTGTCGACACTGTTAAAGTCATTGTTAAGAGTGTCAGTGCCATTAGAAAAGTCCAAAGTCTTCCCTGAAGAAAAATCTTTGTTCCTCATTAACTCGTCATGGGAAGAATCCTGAGATGAAGTATTTTGTTTTGCCCTTTTGCTTTCTTTATCTCCTTCAAAGAGCCCAGCAGATAGCATACCTTCCAGCAAAGTCGAGGCCTTTACAAAATCATTGTCGAGAGCTTCAACAATATCCTCAATCAACTCGTTCTCAGCCCAAGAATGAAGTTCCTTCAGTTTCTTAAGTTCTGCTGTGCAGCTCTCTTGTATCAGATCCATACTGGTACCTTGTACATTACTGGAATCTTCAGAAAGTAGTTGTTTCTCTTCATTTCCATTGTGTGCCAAACCTGGAAAATCTATGGAAGACCGGAGAACTGCTGAGAAAGGCTTCTTGTAAGAGTTATTGTTCCCGGCAAGATTTTGACAGGGGTTTGGTGAGACAATTGCTCTTGAGATTGGTGGGAAAGGATCATGTTCAATTTCAGATTTAAGAGCATGTCCTTGTCGATGCTTTAGATCAAAGGCAGCCCAACCAGTAGATTTGCCCCTGCTATGGGAAGTCTTCTTCTGCTGAGAGCTGGTAGACAAATTCATCCTGAGTAGCACACTACCATATAGAGATAAGTACGAGGTGGGGCCAGCTGGATACTGTATGCTTCTGCTTTAATAGGCCCTTATGCCGTTAACCCACAAGATCTTATCACACAAGTGTCCTAAAACTAATGAAAATAACAAAGTGGAACAGTAACAAACTTATAAGTCGATATGAGATGAACCAGATTTCACCATTTAAGGAACGCTGAAACCACAAAACAGTGCAAGTATAAAGTTTGAGAAATCAGCAAGAAGCAGCAAGGCGTTCATTTTCAATATCTAGTGTTCTCAATAGCTACCAACTGCAGATGAAAGAAACTGCGCAACACTACCTAATGACGATTGCCATAATCCTCTCTTAATTGACCACTTCCCTTAACCGTAGATTTACTTTTCCAAAAAAGAGTTCCTATATTCTCTCATGAGTGGAAAGGAAGTCCATTTGCAGGCCATTTATGTCAGAAGTAGTTTTCTCCCTCTATGGGAGAAAAAAAGAACGGAAGAATCTCACCATCACACTGAAAACTACAAAACGAGTATGCAGTAAACAACGACGAGATATCATCAAAAGATCGAACTAACAAGCAATCAAAGCAGATTAGCAGTAGTAGATATGTACTAGCAGTCTTCTGGCTTTTCCATAGTGATAAAAGTTGCCCAATACTTCCCTAGTCATACCACTTTTTTTGACAACACAGACTTACTTACTTCTCCAGGATTAGAAGGTCCTTCATTTCCGTAACAGCAACCAGCTCGTTACGAACAGAGGAGTCATAGAGCACCAGAAAACAATAATCCAGGTTCCAAAGCATCGATGAACACTGACCGAGAAAAGCAAATGAAAAACCAAAAATTCATTCGAAAGCAACAGGGGCAAAAAACAATCTTCACCTCTATTCAAATTGAGGGGGGGAGGTGAAGCGCAACAGTAACCAAGGTATGAATATACGAAGAAAAGTAAAGGACAGCTGAAGGTTCTTAGATCCAATCACGGAAACAGGGGATGACGCACGGGTTGTCATAATCAGGAGAGAGAGGAAGAAGACGGGTCTCCGATGTTATCTTCTTCAGGGAAAGACAGGATTCAGGTAGGACTCGACCTGTCGGTTTTTGCCGTTGACGGCCCAACCTTGCAGAGGAAACGAAATAAAACTGAAAAAGACAACCGAGTGCCCTAAATTATGCAATGCCCACCAATATCTCCGCTAACATCCATACAATAAACGGCAAACAAAGATAGTAAGAAATTCAATTTCTTACTGACATTCACCCAACTATCTCAATCATATAATTCAAGTCAGTTTTCCATTGGTGTCGATATTAATACGTCACAATCATAAAGCCTGATACTGAGATATAATATATTGCAAGACTTAATGAGTTGCGAATGTCAAAATTTAATTTAATTTATTGTGTTATTACTGTATCTAATATCTTATAGATTGAAATTTTGCTTTTGCCATAAAAAGGTGAGGGCATGGGTCGAAGGGCTGTACTAAACTATTCAATAATCTACGTAAGGGAAAATTGTTATCACATAGACAACATTCCTTTTATCTCAATTTAACATCCTTAGTGCTTACTATTGAATTCACATAATGGCAAGATGTGCAGAACTATTTATTTTTGTTGCAAACTTAAATGTAAGTCGCATTATTTTCTACCATTATTTTAACACGAGATTTGTGCTTTATTAGGACTGCAAAAACTTTTAAAATAGAGAAAAGGGTAAGAAATATATTTATTATGGACATTGGATTTTTTAAGGAACAGAATAAAAAGGCAAAAGGAAAAAAAAAACTGACAAATTTTTATCATAGACGAGGAAAACCAGAACAACTCTCCATTTTCACCGCCTGTTCTCCTGAAAATGCATTTTTTACAAGTGAAGACGAAAATTCTCTTCCAAAACTAACATTATAAGAACATGCTAATTCATCAACATTTCTTTAGTCTCGATTTCCCCTCAATGTCTGGGGGCAAAAATTGCCAACAGGATACCATGGAATAAATTTCTGTTTTATTAAAACATTAGAGACACATCAAGGGATTCCGGGGCCTCTGGAAAATTCTCAGGCAGAATTTACAAGCTTTGGTCTTTTAGTCTTCTGATCCAACTCCACCCGAAGACCAAGTTCTGCAATCTCCGGTGTATTAACAGTTCCCCGGAGCTCCAATTCAGCAACTGCTTGTTGGTTTTCGGTATTTCCCTCAAACAAGTTTCTGACTGTCCAAATACCCCATTCCCTCAAGAACGGGTTGTCTTCATCCGCAACGCACTGCTGCATAAGCAGAAGAACCCCATCCTTGCATCTGACCTCATCTTGCACGTTCCTCCTCCGGTACAAACAGTTGCCAATGACAGCAACAATGTCTCTCCGAAACCCCTTGTAAGGGCAATGCTTCAGTTGTTTAGAATCTGCATTCCCTTGGTGCTGACCCTGATCAGTGGCTTTTCTGATAATTGTGGGAGGCTCAAGTTCACGGAGCAAATTCAGAAGCAAATCCAAAAGACCTGAGGAGAGAAGTGAGCCCATTGTGTCTTGTGCATTTTCCGTGGGTCCTCGTGCACCATCCTGCGCGCAAATATCTCTCAGCATGGTGAGCGAGTAACCAAGGACATCAATTGGAGAGGACCCTGTAGGAAGACCAAACTTGCCCCTTTCCGAAAAATCAACAAACCCGCTAGCTTTTCTGAACAATCCAAGAATGTATAATGCAAACTCGGTGGAGACAGTGATATCGTCCATTCGCTCATTTAGGATCTCTGACAGGATGCTAAGGAGAAACGCCTGTTCTGGTGAAAACTCATCACAGTCCATTTGGACATCTTTGCTGTCAATAGCAGGAGCAACGGCTAGCTTGGCAAATAAAGTGGGTAAATGAGCTTCTTTTAAGCAGATAATCGAGAGAAGCAACTTAAACCAATCTTCTCTAAATCCAACTGTCAAACGAGAGGCAATGACATCATGTGACAAAAACAAGAATAACATTACGTTCAATCAATGTGGGAGAAAAAGAACTTGAGAAAATGGCCTAAAGAGAAGCAGAATAATTTTTTTTTTTAAATTGAACTTACCTATTGAAGCAGTCCGAGCAATTTCTGTCACCATAGACAAACCATGATCCCCACACAGCTCTGCCAGGCGTACAGGGTTCCCATCTTGACAAGTATATAGTATCATACACAAAGGATCAACTGTGTCTTGACGCCGAATTCTTGCAAGCATGAGAAATTCATTTGGAAAGAATTGAACCCAAATAGTTTGCTGGTGTCTCTCTCCAGCCAATGAGACATTTGCCAGAGCCTGCAGGGCCATCCTGACTGCTCCACAATCTAAGGCAGAAGTATGCATCACAGCCCTCAAGACAGTCAAAATGATCCCAACTCCATTCTTCTCAATGAAGGTATCCTGATTTACAACCTCTCCAGCACATAGGTTCCTCAGAAGCTTCAGTGATGATACCAGAAGTTCAGAATGCAAATATTCCAAGTGCCCTTGAATCAGATCAAGTATCAAAGCAAGGACACTCTTTGAAGCAAGATCTGCACGCCCATCCGCAGTTCTTGAAATACTCGCAAGAACTTGTAAGGCATCCGCTAGACTTGTGGATTTAGAATAAGCAAACAACCGGTCGAGGATATCTTTTGGCAAAGACGACCTGACGACTTCGTCCATTGAAGATTAAATTATGCTTTTAACTGCACACAGAGAAAGCAGCTAATCAACTATGCATCATTTTAACTGGACAATGAAGTATCAAAGACAAATGTCCATCGGATAAGAGGGAATCCACGCGATGAGGGCAAAATCCAGCAGAGCTCTGATATCGGCAATCTTTCAAACGCTTGGTGGGCAATAACTACAAAGCGCATGAGAGCACGTGGAGTACCTGTTTGGATGCTCAACTCTGCCACCGAACTAGTGCCGATGTGCTTGCGATCCTAGCCTTTTTTTTTTGGCCTTTTGAAATGCTAGTTGAGCTCTCCAAGGTGAATGCGGCAACACGAACAGAGCTGGACCCCAAATTTCCCCAGTAAAGCTGCGAATTACAAATCTATAGAATGGGTGGGGGGGCGCAAAACTGAAAGTAGAGGAGTAATTTTAACTCAAATTTGCCTTTCTCTTCTCGGATTCTGGGAGCTTCTCAAACGATGGAGCCCGCCGCCTTTACAGAAGTTGGCATGCATACGCTACTGAGAATGACGGGTTTTATTACGTTGTCACTGGTAAAAAACATAACTTTCTCAAGAGCGAGAACGTCCATCGTTTCGTGATTGGTGGGTAGTGGGAATCACTATCAAATCAGGCAAAAGGCTTGGGATTTTACCTCCTCTCTTCGTCGATTCAACCAAACTTTTAAGTGTTCACCTTCTACTTCAACTTCAACTTCCAGCACAGGCGTGATTGCGTGATGGATTCTGAAGCGATCAATAAAGTAAAACTAATGTTGTATTTCTAATTCTTGCGAATTTGCAGTGAAAATTAAAGCTGCAAACTTTTGGTTATGGCAACCAATAATAAAATTGCCTCACACATAGTTAAAAAATAATATGGTTTGTTTTAGTGCACACCACTACATTTAAAACTTATTTAAATTAAATCGAGGACCGGCCCCTGCGATCGGCCAGAGTCAACCCGCCCCTAGCCTTAGCCTAGCAATCCCACCCGACCCTCGTCATCGGCCCTTTCTAGCGATGGTGCGGTATCGACAGTTAGGCACTCGCCTTTCTTTACCTTCCTCTTTATTTTTTTAAAATTTCGTTTAAACTATAGTTAAATTAAAAAAAATTAAATTTGAATCAAAACAATGCCATTTTACCATATTTTTCATGTTTTAACCTTGTGAGAGAAAGAAAATAATAAAAAGGAAATATTTTTTTTATTAGTCAAGTTGAACAGAATTAATAAAAACGCTTAATTGTATCGATTCGATGAATTTTAAAATTTATTTCTATTTTTAAAAATTCAAAAACTCGATTGCATTTTATATGTTGATAAATTTTAGGACTTCCATACTCTTGTATATAATATACAATTTACGTGCAAATTTTAGGACTTCCTTTTCTACTGCGGAGCAGAAATTGAGCAAGAGCGAGCTTTGCAATTTATACGGAGAGGAGACGCAGATTTCATCGACATATTGATTGCCCAATTCATGAATTGATGACGAAAACCAAGAATCACCTTCTGATGCAGAAGGGTTGAGGTGAATTCTTTTGCTCTGAAAAATGATGGAGTTTCTCGTTGTTTTCTTCTTCTTTCCAGTCGTTTCTGTTCGCAGTGTGTTCACGAATTCGAAAGCTCGGAATTTTCTTGTGTGTGTTGCTATGCTTGTACTTAGAGGGGAAAGGGCTATTCATGCGATTGTAAATCATCAGAGAATATGTTCCCTGTTACTAACTGTCAGAGTTTCGTTGCATGTTGGTCATGAAATTGAGGAAAGAATCTTAAATGCTTAGTAACTTGTTGCAACAGGTTTTATATGTCGTCCTGAGTTATGTACGATATTCGTCCTCTTTGGCACACTCGGATATTTTTGTGTTTTGTCTCTTGGTTGATGTTTTCATGCTGGAAAATTATCGTGTCTAAATAAGATTGTTCATGCTTTTGACCCAGAGAGAACCAGTTGCTTACTTTTGCAGTGGGGAGGGGGGTTCGGATTAATGTGAAATGCAGAGATCAGTTGAAGCATTTTTGCAAAGAAAAGCTGCGCATTATTATTTTCTTCAAAGGAAAGCCTTGAATAAGCTGTCACAGTCCCTTCTGGTCACCTCTTGGTGGCTGATTTTCGCTTCATGTACTTACATTAATCTTGGCAATGCTCTTGGAGGTAAGCATATTTTCTCATTGTTGCTTGTGATGCTCATGTGGACAAGCTTCTCTTGTTGTCGAGGTCATCTAACTTTATGTGGTTAACGTGGCTTTATGTTAAATATTTGATCCTTTAAGATTGGCATTTGGTTAAAACTTCAATTGCTCGATGCAGGATTAGACACATCAGAGGATCCGGATGGTAAAGTTTGCTTGCCTGAATTTGGGCCAGGATCACTGAAGACATTTACTTTGGTACGTGAAAGTCATTGTGCTGTAATTTGTTATGATTTCTGTGGTAAGAGTGCTCATTGTGAAGGCGTTGGTTCAAACGTACCTGGCAGTCAAATAGAGTCTAAACAAGAACGTAGAAATTTTGCTGCAAGTTCTGAAGAGCAGATTGAAGTTAAGAATTCTGGTGTCCAAGATGGTTTGGGCAAAGATGCACGAAAGGGTGATAGGGTGGCACGTGATGAACCACCAAAATTCGATGAATTTAAGCATAAGGCTATTAGTCCTAAAGAAAAGACTATGGGTGGCCAAACTGGAAGCATTGTGCATAGGGTTGAGCCGGGTGGGGCTGAGTATGATTATGCATCTGCCTACAAGGGAGCTAAGGTCTTGGCCTTCAATAAGGAGGCAAAGGGTGCATCTAACATTTTGGGCAAGGATATGGACAAGTATCTGCTCAATCCATGTTCAGCTGAAGAGAAATTTGTGATAATAGAACTTTCTGAAGAGACTTTAGTTTATACTATTGAAATAGCCAACTTCGAGCACCATTCATCCAATGTGAAGGACTTCCAGGTACTGGGTAGTCTGGTTTATCCAACAAAGACATGGGTCAATCTTGGCCAGTTCACTGCTAAAAATATTAAACAATCTCAGAGATTTAGATTATCAGAGCCAAAGTGGGTGCGATATCTCAAATTAGATTTACTTAACCACTATGGGTCAGAGTTTTACTGTACTCTAAGCACTGTGAGAGTTTATGGTGTTGATGCTGTTGAACGCATGCTAGAGGATTTGATCTCTGCCCAAGATGATCTGTTTACTTCAGATGAGTCAGGAGATGAGAAGTCGATCTTTTCCCAACCAGCACCCTCTCAAATCGATGGGCTTTATCAGAATCAATTTACAGAATCTGCCTCAGGAGCTGCACACGAAGATTCTAAGCAGAAGCTTGATGTTTCAAAGAGTAAGTCTGGTGAACAAATTAGTGATATACAACCCCAGCCAGTAGGAAGATTGCCTGGGGACAGTGTTCTTAAGATATTGATGCAAAAGGTGCGGTTACTGGACGTAAACTTATCCATTCTGGAGCGGTACTTGGAAGAGTTAAATTTAAAGTATGGGGGTCTATTCAACGAAGTGGATGAAAAAATTGCTGAGAAAGCCATGCTGTTGGAGAAGATCAGATTGGATATATCGGATCTTCTTGACAACAGGGATATTATTGTACGTACCATATCTGTTAGTGTTCTCTTGGAGTCATATAGGAGGTTTGATTTTTTGACATGGTTGCTGGGGTTTTTTCAGGTTAAAGATTTATCTGATTTGGTTCTGTGGAAGTCACTTGTTTCTACACAAATTGATATTCTGAACAGCGAAAATGCAATTCTCAGGTAATTCTCAGTCTCAGACTAGCTTAATGATAGAAGTCATGTTCTGCTGCATGTTTCAAGCTTCTGTTTTGACATAGGCACTTAGATTGGCATCACTTCACATGGATGTATGCGCTGCTTAAACATGTGACCTTTCTTCCAATCGCCCATATGCCATTGTTCCTACATGCGGCTCTGTATACATCTATGACTTGTTGTCAGTGCCTGCCCTTTTTAGCTGTAGGACTTCTGACTATCCTAGAATTTAATTGTTCAATCATTGCGCTTAAATGTGATTCTTTTTCATTTTTGTTCGCTCTAAATTTACAGGGTGTTGCTATGTGTGTGTGTGTGTGTGTGATGAAAGTTTGGAATGATTTAACTAGGATTGTATTTTCACTAGCCATGCTGGTTAAGATGAATTGAGAAGATACTGTCTAGGAAAGACAAAGGTGGAAGCTTGGTTGGAAGACTGATTCTGATGCAAGCTATGGTTGGATGGGCAAGGCAATGTTGGCATTCTCAGTCCATGTACTGAAAATCCCAACCAACCAATTGCTCATCAAAATACCGTGTTCAGGACTAAGCTCTTAGGTTTTACAAAAATAATGCTTTTGCTTCGAATATCAGCAACCCTTCACCCTGGATAAAGTTTATGGAAGACGCAACTGCAGTGAGCCATCCATTACAAAATAGATTCTCTATCTGATATACTTATTGAATTTGCATATAGCATATACTAGCATATCGGATACTGCACAACTTGTGAAACGAAATGAAGTTGATGAAGATGATTTGGCATATTAAAATTTTTTGCATCATGTGGATGACAGTGTGCTGATTACTGATAATAGGACAAATGCTATTTGCAGATCAGAAATGGAAACAATCCTGGATACTCAGGAACACATGGAAAACAAGGGAATTCTTGTGCTTCTTCTAACCTTGATATGTGGTTTCTTATCAGCTCTTAAGCTTATTGTAGATTTGACTGTAAATATGTTTAGTGGAAAGCAGAAATTTGTGATGTTTCCTCACTCTAGGTCATCTTGGATTTTCTTGCTGTTGTATTGTGCCATTGTAGGAGTCATTCTTTTGTTGTGATTGTGTTGAGATCCATCTCGCGCGAAGATTGATTCGTAGTGGATTGAAGATGGTGAGAATATTGTAGTTCTCGCCATGGTTATTGGATCATTTGTTGAAGTTTGTTTACTTTTAACTATGAATTTATGGGACGGTCATTCTGACTGTGGTCATGGTTCCTTCACGTGACCAAACATATCATTCCCATTGTAGAAAGTGGAAAGCTTAGGTTAAAGGACTCTTAAGGTGAAGCGGCAGCTCTAACTCATGATATCAACAATGAGAATGATATGTTTGGTCACGTGAAGGAACCAGGACCACAATCAGAACAACCCTCCAATAGATGACCCTGTCATAGGCTTGGATACAAAAACCAAATCCTCTTTATTTTGCATTCTTGATTTGATGTCACTACAGATGTGTCGCGACCCTCTAAAAAAATTTTTTAAATTTTAAAGGGGTTAACGGATTACTAGGTTAATTAGATTTGACTAACCTAATGCGGACCCTCCCAAGCCCTACCGAATCGCAACTTTGGTTTTTGTTTAAATGATTTTGAAATTTGGAGTCGCCACTAATCGTTCTTGGTAGGTCGATTAGAAACCTAAATAAATTAGCGGGAGAACTAATTTATTCCTGCGAACCAGAGATTATGAGCTCGGGGACTTGGTTACACTAGTTAATTAAAACTAATGCCCTTTCGGTACCTTAATTTCATGGATATCCTAATCCGGCAACTCAGGCTTGGTTTATTCCTAAGGCTTTAATAGGGTATTCTCTTTCGTGTTTTCACTTTTTAAATAGGATGCATGGATGGTATATATTTTTATTTGTTATATTTTTTTAAGTGTTAAAGATTCCCTGAAGCCGAAAGAGGGAGTGTGTTAACGACTTCTGTGCAGTATTACGACCTACTCATCTTTTGGGTCTGATGATTCAAAAATTAAATTATATGAAGTACATGACAGTGAATAAACACCTCCAATGGGAGGCCTAGCATTGGCTTGGCTCTTCCCTTTGGGATTTAAGGTACAGGTATTTAAGTTGCAAGTATTTAAACTACTGTAAGAAAAAACCCCAATGGGAGGCTAAGCATTGGCTTGGCTCTTCCCTTTGGGATTTAAGGTACAGGTATTTAAGTTGCAGGTATTTAACTACTGTAAGTAAAAACCTCCAATGGGAGGCTAAGCATTGGCTTGGCTCTTCCCTTTGGGATTTAAGGTACAGGTATTTAAGTTGCAGGTATTTAACTACTGTAAGTAAAAACCTCCAATGGGAGGCTAAGCATTGGCTTGGCTCTTCCCTTTGGGATTTAAGGTGCAGGTATTTAACTACTGTAAGTAAAAACCTCCAATGGGAGGCTAAGCATTGGCTTGGCTCTTCCCTTTGGGATTTAAGGTGCAGGTATTTAAGTTGCAGGTATTTAACTACTATAAGTAAAAACCTCCAATGGGAGGCTAAGCATTGGCTTGGCTCTTCCCTTTGGGATTTATGGTGCAGGTATTTAAATTGCGGATGGACTTTGTCCTCTCCATTTTGGGGTATGAATTTTTTAAAATGAAATACAACGAATTGATTCAACAATTTGAAATTTGTGCGCGCTTGAGGACTCCTCCAAGCCGATTTTGTGCTTCCATAGGATTGACCATTGATATAGAGCTGCGGCTTCCTGACATAAAATAGAGTGAAGTGTTAGTATACAAAATATGTGCTAATCTGCACCTAAAATCAGAAGAGTTGAAAGAGTACTTATCTCCCATTTTTTTGGGAGGGATTTCTATAATTGATTTTCGCTCTCTATGTTCCCAATATAGAGAGTTTCTTTTGAATTAAGAGGGACTTTTAGTCACAGATCAGTTGAGAAATCGGTGGACAGCTTAGGAGCTTGTCTGGGCCGATTTTTGCATCTCGACGAGATTTTTGCTGTTGACGTAGAGATATCCTTCTCCTGACATAAAATATGGAAGAAAAAGGAGATGGAGAAAGTGTATACAATTTGTGCTAATTTGCGAGTAAAACCATAAATAAATGAATAAATAAAAAACACTTAGCTTGAATTTGTTTGCTCGTTGACGAGGATGAACTCTTGATTTATATTGATCGATGAAGGAATTTGTGATGATAACCCCTAGCTTTAAACTCCCATCATCTTCAAAATTCTCTCTCTTTTGGTATTTTCTTTCTCTCAAAATTTTCTTCAATCTCCCAAAACTCTCTCAAACATCCAAAATTTTCTCTCCAAAAAATTCTCCCAAACACTTCAAATTTTCTCTCTCAAGAATCCTTTCTCAAGCTCACTTCTTCCTCCTTTTATAACCTACTCATCTATCTCCCATTCTAATTTTTCTACTAACTCTATCTCCCATTCTAATTTCTCCACTAACTCTTCTTCATTTTCATCTTCCATTCTCCATCTCTATCTCACATTCTAATCTCTCCACTAACTCTTCTTCATTTTCATCTTCCCTTCTCCATATTTATCTCCCATTCTAATTTCTCTACTAACTCTTCTTAATCTCCATCTTCCCTTCTCTATTCTTATCTTCCATTCTAATTTCTCTACTAACTCTTCTTCATCTCCATCTTCCCTTCTCTATTCTTATCTTATTTTCTCCATCCATTCTTCTCCAACTTCTCTTCTTCATCTCCTCTTCTTCATCTTCCCTTCTCTATTCTAATTTATCCACTAACTCTTCTTTTTATTATTTGTAAAATAATCCTTCAAGAGTTAGGTATTTGCACTCTAGTCCTTGAATTTTAAGTATTTACAATTCAGTCCCTGAAAAAAATATATTTCTTTAAGTCCAAATCTCCTCACAATTTTTGACACACCAAAATTTACCACATGTCAAATTTAAGCTCATTTCTTGTCGCTGAAAATAATGCATAATTTAATTAAAGCCCTTTTGCAAAATTAAGTCATTTTGGGTATAATTGGGCCAAGATGAAAATTTAAAATATTAGAAGACAATGTCACAACTCATAAAAAGTGAAAGTTAAAAATAAGTTGACTCAAATTAAAGTTTTTTAGGCCCGATTCGAGATTATACTCGTGAAGGAACACGTGACTCGAATTGGATTTTTCTGAATTTGCGATGGCCAATATGAAAATAGATTTAAAATAAAAATATTAACTATCTTTGTGTATTTTTTGGCCTCAAATGTTATTTTTCCAAAATTTTCAAATATTTTTGTATTTTTTTTTAAAAAAATTAAAATATATATAATATGAAAAATTATTTTTTTGGTCAAAATTCGTTCCCTAGGCTTGGCTAAGGTTCCCAAAGTTGATTTTTCAATTTTATGAATTTTTATGGATTTTCTATTAATTTTTGAAAATAAATAAATAAAAAATACGTAAAAATACTGAAAATATGAAAAATCGTTTTTTGGTCAAAATTGGTTCCCTAGGTTTGGCTAAGGTCCCCAAAGTTGATTTTTCAATTTTATGAATTTTTATGGATTTTTTATTACTTTAGCAATAGAAACAATGATTAAAAATCAGGTGTCAACAGCTGCCCCTCTTTGAAAGGAAGCTCGGTAGAGGTTCATTTCAAAGACGAGATGACACCTGGATTCTTATCGACTCAATACAAGTAAATAAAAAGAGTCGTGACATGATTGTTCCACTGAAAATGAAATGAGAACCTAAGGATTCGTTATATAAAAAAACTTTAGGGTGGTTGAACTTGAATCCGTATGGTGGATCAACCCATGGTAGATTCCTAATAAAAGGATTCTACTGATTAAAAATTGAATTAAAATTTGACCCGTATGGTGGGTCATACCATTTGGAGATACCTGTAAGAAGGACTTGGTGCCTGTAGAAAGGACTTGGTGCCAGTAAAAAGGACTTGGTGCTTTGCCTGTAAGAAGAACTTTGTGCCTGTAAGAAGGACTTGCTTTGCCTGTAAGAAGGACTTGATTTGCCTGTAAGAAGGACTTTGTTTGCCTGTAAGAAGGACTTTATTTTGCGTGTAAGAAGGACTTACTTTGCCTGTAAGAAGGACTTTGTGCCTGTAAGAAGGACTTGATTTGCCTATAAGAAGGACTTTGTTTGCCTGTAAGGACTTGATTTGCCTGTAAGAAGGACTTTATGCCTGTAAGAAGGACTTTGTGCCTGTAAGAAGGACTTGATTTGCCTGTAAGAAGGACTTTGTGTCTGTAAGAAGGACTTGATTTGCCTGTAAGAAGGACTTTGTGCCTGTAAGAAGGACTTGGTTTGCCTGTAAGAAGGACTTAGTTTGCCTATAAGAAGGACTTGGTGCCTATAAGAAGGACTTGGTTTGCCTGTAAGAAGGACTTGGTTTGCCTGTAAGAAGGACTTTATGCCTGTAAGAAGAACTTGGTGCCTGTAAGAAGAACTTGGTTTGCCTATAAGAAGGACTTTATGCCTGTAAGAAGGACTTGATTTGCCTGTAAGAAGGACTTGTTTTGCCTGTAAGAAGGACTTGATTTGCCTGTAAGAAGGACTTTGTGCCTGTAAGAAGGACTTGTTTTGCCTGTAAGAAGGACTTAGTTTGCCTATAAGAAGGACTTGGTGCCTATAAGAAGGACTTGGTTTGCCTGTAAGAAGGACTTGGTTTGCCTGTAAGAAGGACTTTATGCCTGTAAGAAGGACTTGATTTGCCTGTAAGAAGGACTTGTTTTGCCTGTAAGAAGGACTTGATTTGCCTATAAGAAGGACTTTGTGCCTGTAAGAAGGACTTGTTTTGCCTGTAAGAAGGACTTGATTTGCCTGTAAGAAGGACTTTGTGCCTGTAAGAAGGACTTGATTTGCCTGTAAGAAGGACTTTGTGCCTATAAGAAGGACTTGATTTGCCTGTAAGAAGGACTTGGTTTGCCTGTAAGAAGGACTTATTTTGCCTGTAAGAAGGACATGGTGTACCTCAAAGGGTGCCATTCTGGAATCTGGAAAGATCAGGAATCCTGCAGAAGCTCAAACCCAAATTATATTATCCTGTCGCTTTAGGAATAAACCAAAGAGGCAGAGATCAAAAGGTCTCGAACATTTCTGTCCTTGAGACAAATCATGCTTTATTGAAGAAGGTGGATACCTGTATGTACCGCAATGGATTCGAGTACCCCAACAACCGTCAGAATTCATTCTCTTGAAAGGTTCAGGTTGAAGATATACTTATCTGAGAATTTGGAAGAAATGCTTGGTGGCTTCTCGACAACCAGGCTTGTTCATTCAATAATCGCTGAATGAATTTCAAGACTTTGGAAGGTAGTTTGAACATTGGGAATGTGTTGCCTGTCAGGCAGTATCAGAGGTAACATGTGCAAGCATTTTCATCAATGAGTTCATTGGTTCATACAAAATTGTTCAGCTAAGTTGGCAATGATTAGAAGTAGTCTGTGTGATAACTCATGATGCAATCAATCAAAATGTGGATCATGCAAAACTATTCTGTCAAGTTTGCATTACCAATTCTATTTAAGGAGGTTCTCATAATATGAACGCCTCGAATGTAATCTGAATGGGGGACTTTAGTCCGAAGGGGCTTTCTCTCACTCTAGAGAAAGGCTGTTTATCTGTAGATTAAAATGTTAGACCCGTGTGTAGAAATGGTTTAACTTTCCTCATCCTGTTATGCCCCATTTTGCACATTTGATGTCTCCTATGCAGTTTATGCTCTAAGTTGGAGTTGGTAAATTAAACATGCGGAATAATCATACATAATTCGTGAAATGTGTAAACACAATGCCGATGTGAGAATTTTTAGCATCATGTGTATTTATATAATGTGCAAACATGGGCGGATTTGAATTGCCCCTGGTATGTGGGTGGATTGAACAAATTGGGAAGCCCACTCCTTATGTCGAGGAGCGGTTTGTCTCAAGTTTTGCCCCTGCACGATGAGGCATATAGGTGAGGGAGCATTTTGGTTTGTTTAGTGACAGCGACCACCATGGTTTAGTAGTTAAATGCCCCCCATTTTTCACCAGAATAGATCTTGTCAAATGATCATCATTTTCTTTTGGATTTGTCTCCTCCAACATGTTACATGTTAGTATAAATATTTCCTGTAACAAGAAAAGGAGACATGTCAACCGGTATTAAAAGGGATAAATTGGAAACGATACTGATTTACCCTTCATCTTGAATGCCTTGGACAAGTCTTTTACCAATTTTGCTGGGTTGAGTTTTCTTCGACTTTTGTTGGATGCTTCACCATTAAGCCGAGAATGTGGCAAAATATTGACTTCGGTATTACTCGTCGAGTATTCCTGCTTGCAAAAAGAAATACACAAAAAGTTGTTTCATTTATTTATAATACATACAACATTCCCCACTTTGGAGATCGAACTCGGGATATTTCGGACCTACTGTCATCCTCCATACCATTCGGTCCATTGGACCATAGGTGTCCATGGGGTTTTCTTTTCAAAGGTTAATCCTTGGGGATAACGCGGCCCTGTTGTATCACCTTGGGCCTTGTTACGATATTTCTCGAGGTAATTTGCAATCCCTGTTAAGAATGGAATAAAAAAATTCAGGACTCGAGATGATTATGTGCAAATTAGAACGATACAGAATTACCCATGTCTGAGATTGTTCGGATCTTTCGCTTGTATTTTTCTTTAACCGAAGCTGTCCATCCCGTGGTAATGTCCATGAGTTGATTTGCCCCCAATTTAGCCCGACCAGGAAATTTGGTTTTTGGATACAACTGTATTCTCGAGTCGCTTTTGCAAATTCCTGAAAATAGAAGGGATCAAATTTAAAACCGGAGCAATTTAAGGGTAAATTGGAACGATACGGATTTACCCTTCAAATTTACGCAGATTTCGTCTCGATATTAATTTTTTCGAGTTTGGTGCGGTTAACGGCTCCGAGCATTTAATTGGGGGGAAAGGGAAATGATTACTTCTAGTTTGTGCATTAATTTTGGACATCGACAAAAGGCGAGAACGTGCGATGAAACTAAGTAGACGTATTCGTCTAGGTTTAATCTTCTTCATGATGCTCTCGCGGGTTGCGGTAGACGATGATATCAAGAACATTAGAGAGGCATTCAGTTTGGCTTTCCACCAGCCGCCTAGAGACCCGCGTTCAATCATGTAAAGCTACCACCACTTAATTAGTGTGCCAATAAATTCGGCCATTTGTTGCGTGCCCCACTTCAACCGTGTTTTGTTTCTTTCGGTGCCCACTTGCTCTTGTCGGGCGCCTGTAGCATTGGGAGAAATACTTGTGGGTCACATTCATTAATAGAACCTCGGTCCTCTAAAACCCTCTGCGTGTTTCGGATCCGAGGAAATTTTAAGACCGGTCTCTGGTTGATTTAATCAGGTTAAGGTACTTATTTCATGGTTTCTGATTATATAATCCATATTGTCTTTCAAAAGACGCGGGATCCTCTGTAATACATTAAATATGCCCCCGTGTTTAATCAGTATAAGTCCACCATCATATCACAATACACTGCCCATACAAGTTTACGGATTGACACAACTCTATCTGTTAAAGATGGACAGTGTTCGTTTGCCCCCCTGAATTAACGGTTGAAGCCTTGGTGTTTTTCGTCTTTTGGTATTTCTGAAGATGATTCTTGATATATTATTGAACTTAATTTTTACACCCGTCTGGGGTATCTAGGATCTCCCTGCAAAAGAAAAGGATATAATTAGTATGCGACACAAGGAATGTCGGTCCATGACTCCTATATTAGTCCAATTTTATTTTTTCTATTTTATAGAGAAATCAGAAAAAAAAAATTTCTTTAGGAAGAAATGGGTTAATTTCTGATACAGAATTTTTTTTGCAGATTTATTACTCTTTTTTTTATTATTTTTTAAAGGAATGTGACAAAATCTCTTGATGTTTACTAAAATTTTTGAAGGAATTTCCTTTTTATCAAAATAAATTTTCAGAGGTAAATTTATCAAGAAAATTTTATTTTTATTGAAGGAGGAAAGACATAACAGAAATCCTTTATTGGTTAACAAAATTCCCCCGAGACATTAGTCTAATTTTATTTAGAGAAAATTTTCTTAGAAAAACATGAGCGAATTTCTCGAAAAGAATTTTTGTTGCAAGTTTTTATAATTTGAAAGAATGTGATAAAATCACTTGATGTTTACCAAAGTTTTTTTTTGAAGGAATTTTTCTTTTTATCGAAATAAATTTTCAGAGGAAAATTTGTCAGGAAAATTTCATTTTTATTGAAGCAAGAAAAACATGACAAAAATCTCTTATTGGTCAATACAATTCCCCCGAGACATTAGTCTAATTTTATTTAGAGAAACTTTTCTTAGAAAAACATGAGCGAATTTCTCGAGAAGAATTTTCTTGCAAGTTTTTATAATTTGAAAAATGTGATAAAATCACTTGATGTCTACTAGAGTTTTTTTTTAAGGAATTTTTCTTTTTATTGAAATAAATTTTCAGAGGAAAATTTTTTCAGGAAAATTTCATTTTTATTGAAGCAATAAAAACATGACAAAAATCCCTTATTGGTTAATAAAATTCCCATGAAGGGATTTTTTCACATCATTTTTTCAAAAAAAAAATTTTAAAAAGAAATGAGGGACAAATTTAATTTTTATTTTCTTTTAAAAGAATGGTCGTAATATCAAGCTCAAAAACTAACTAACACCTAGCATGGACCGACCGAAAATAAATACAAGATAAAATTAGAGAACTTACTTTTACCTTGGAGAAATGTAAATCACATAGTCATGCGCATGACTCAAGTGAGGAGTGAACTCTAGAAAATAAAAGAAGGAGAGACAGGGTATGGACCTAAAAGGCCCCCACTATCTGAATTGACAACCTTACCCTCCGCGCAATCAAATCACAATGGGAAGAATTGTCAATTCAGATAATGAGCGGGATAAAATATGGTCAACCCGAGCATAATCGACGCAAGAGCTTTACATATTCGATCCCTATCTATGGTTTTCTAGGAAGAATTTCGCGACTTGGGTTTAGACGCTTGTGTGTGCAGGTGTCGTGATCCTCAGAGTATGCAAGACATGCACAACAATTGATATCAAAACAGCGCTTCTAAAAATATGCGAAATTAAACAAATAAACCAAACACCGAGCCTGCAAAACAAAGGGGTTAGCCAAACACTCCGCCCCTTATAACTCCCATCCTGCAAAAACATATAACACCTATAGAATGAGTCCCAAACAAGATCGCCAGAAGCGAGATATCCATGAAATTTTCATTGGCTTAAGTCCACTAAGACTTTTAAAATTTCGAAAAAATTCAAGTATTCCAATTGGTATCTTTTTTCGAAAATTTAAAAATCCCGTCCCCAGTGGAGTCGCCAGTCTGTCGCGACCCTCTAAAAAAATTTTTTAAATTTTAAAGGGGTTAACGGATTACTAGGTTAATTAGATTTGACTAACCTAATGCGGACCCTCCCAAGCCCTACCGAATCGCAACTTTGGTTTTTGTTTAAATGATTTTGAAATTTGGAGTCGCCACTAATCGTTCTTGGTAGGTCGATTAGAAACCTAAATAAATTAGCGGGAGAACTAATTTATTCCTGCGAACCAGAGATTATGAGCTCGGGGACTTGGTTACACTAGTTAATTAAAACTAATGCCCTTTCGGTACCTTAATTTCATGGATATCCTAATCCGGCAACTCAGGCTTGGTTTATTCCTAAGGCTTTAATAGGGTATTCTCTTTCGTGTTTTCACTTTTTAAATAGGATGCATGGATGGTATATATTTTTATTTGTTATATTTTTTTAAGTGTTAAAGATTCCCTGAAGCCGAAAGAGGGAGTGTGTTAACGACTTCTGTGCAGTATTACGACCTACTCATCTTTTGGGTCTGATGATTCAAAAATTAAATTATATGAAGTACATGACAGTGAATAAACACCTCCAATGGGAGGCCTAGCATTGGCTTGGCTCTTCCCTTTGGGATTTAAGGTACAGGTATTTAAGTTGCAAGTATTTAAACTACTGTAAGTAAAAACCTCCAATGGGAGGCTAAGCATTGGCTTGGCTCTTCCCTTTGGGATTTAAGGTACAGGTATTTAAGTTGCAGGTATTTAACTACTGTAAGTAAAAACCTCCAATGGGAGGCTAAGCATTGGCTTGGCTCTTCCCTTTGGGATTTAAGGTACAGGTATTTAAGTTGCAGGTATTTAACTACTGTAAGTAAAAACCTCCAATGGGAGGCTAAGCATTGGCTTGGCTCTTCCCTTTGGGATTTAAGGTGCAGGTATTTAACTACTGTAAGTAAAAACCTCCAATGGGAGGCTAAGCATTGGCTTGGCTCTTCCCTTTGGGATTTAAGGTGCAGGTATTTAAGTTGCAGGTATTTAACTACTATAAGTAAAAACCTCCAATGGGAGGCTAAGCATTGGCTTGGCTCTTCCCTTTGGGATTTATGGTGCAGGTATTTAAATTGCGGATGGACTTTGTCCTCTCCATTTTGGGGTATGAATTTTTTAAAATGAAATACAACGAATTGATTCAACAATTTGAAATTTGTGCGCGCTTGAGGACTCCTCCAAGCCGATTTTGTGCTTCCATAGGATTGACCATTGATATAGAGCTGCGGCTTCCTGACATAAAATAGAGTGAAGTGTTAGTATACAAAATATGTGCTAATCTGCACCTAAAATCAGAAGAGTTGAAAGAGTACTTATCTCCCATTTTTTTGGGAGGGATTTCTATAATTGATTTTCGCTCTCTATGTTCCCAATATAGAGAGTTTCTTTTGAATTAAGAGGGACTTTTAGTCACAGATCAGTTGAGAAATCGGTGGACAGCTTAGGAGCTTGTCTGGGCCGATTTTTGCATCTCGACGAGATTTTTGCTGTTGACGTAGAGATATCCTTCTCCTGACATAAAATATGGAAGAAAAAGGAGATGGAGAAAGTGTATACAATTTGTGCTAATTTGCGAGTAAAACCATAAATAAATGAATAAATAAAAAACACTTAGCTTGAATTTGTTTGCTCGTTGACGAGGATGAACTCTTGATTTATATTGATCGATGAAGGAATTTGTGATGATAACCCCTAGCTTTAAACTCCCATCATCTTCAAAATTCTCTCTCTTTTGGTATTTTCTTTCTCTCAAAATTTTCTTCAATCTCCCAAAACTCTCTCAAACATCCAAAATTTTCTCTCCAAAAAATTCTCCCAAACACTTCAAATTTTCTCTCTCAATAATCCTTTCTCAAGCTCACTTCTTCCTCCTTTTATAACCTACTCATCTATCTCCCATTCTAATTTTTCCACTAACTCTATCTCCCATTCTAATTTCTCCATTAACTCTTCTTCATTTTCATCTTCCATTCTCCATCTCTATCTCACATTCTAATCTCTCCACTAACTCTTCTTCATTTTCATCTTCCCTTCTCCATATTTATCTCCCATTCTAATTTCTCTACTAACTCTTCTTCATCTCCATCTTCCCTTCTCTATTCTTATCTTATTTTCTCCATCCATTCTTCTCCAACTTCTCTTCTTCATCTCCTCTTCTTCATCTTCCCTTCTCTATTCTAATTTATCCACTAACTCTTCTTTTTATTATTTGTAAAATAATCCTTCAAGAGTTAGGTATTTGCACTCTAGTCCTTGAATTTTAAGTATTTACAATTCAGTCCCTGAAAAAAATATATTTCTTTAAGTCCAAATCTCCTCACAATTTTTGACACACCAAAATTTACCACATGTCAAATTTAAGCTCATTTCTTGTCGCTGAAAATAATGCATAATTTAATTAAAGCCCTTTTGCAAAATTAAGTCATTTTGGGTATAATTGGGCCAAGATGAAAATTTAAAATATTAGAAGACAATGTCACAACTCATAAAAAGTGAAAGTTAAAAATAAGTTGACTCAAATTAAAGTTTTTTAGGCCCGATTCGAGATTATACTCGTGAAGGAACACGTGACTCGAATTGGATTTTTCTGAATTTGCGATGGCCAATATGAAAATAGATTTAAAATAAAAATATTAACTATCTTTGTGTATTTTTTGGCCTCAAATGTTATTTTTCCAAAATTTTCAAATATTTTTGTATTTTTTTTAAAAAAAATTAAAATATATATAATATGAAAAATTATTTTTTTGGTCAAAATTCGTTCCCTAGGCTTGGCTAAGGTTCCCAAAGTTGATTTTTCAATTTTATGAATTTTTATGGATTTTCTATTAATTTTTGAAAATAAATAAATAAAAAATACGTAAAAATACTGAAAATATGAAAAATCGTTTTTTGGTCAAAATTGGTTCCCTAGGTTTGGCTAAGGTCCCCAAAGTTGATTTTTCAATTTTATGAATTTTTATGGATTTTTTATTACTTTAGCAATAGAAACAATGATTAAAAATCAGGTGTCAACAAGATGGAAGAACGTTTCTTACAACACCTTGTTATTCTGGGTGAAAAGTTGCGTGCTCTATAATGTTGAGAATTTTAAGAGAGTTTTTCAATTTAAGTTAATTGATTACTTGTGATGCGGTTTCTGTTGGAGGAGATTTGGCTGCAACTGGCTTTTAGATTTCATGTAGATATAGGTGTAGAGAAGTATATTTTGATAAGAAAGTTTTCTATTTTGATTAAGACAATTCGTGAAGGATTTTGGATTATCTCCATATCTCAGAGAAGTTAAGAGTGGCCAGGCTATTGTCAAAACTTTCGCAGGTGTTCTTTGCTCCTTGTCTTTCGATGAGCACACAAAGGCTTAGACTATCTACTCACTGCATCTCATTTTGGTCTTTAAATGAGCTATGTGAATGGAAATCACCAGCTTTATGCCACAGTGGATTGGCAATTAATCCATTTGCATGGAGATTAATTTCGGTTAACAAACATCGGTATGAATTGGCAATCAAACCAAACAAGCGTGAAAAGTCCTCATGAGATGCTTGTAGAAGACAACCGAAACAGGCAAGTAAATGGTTGGACAGACAGACGGCTGGGGAACCAGCGATCAGGCTAAATGCAGCAGTGGAGTGCAATGAACATCCTGAAGTTTACAAGGTATGCACAGAAAAGAAAAGCCGTCTATTGGTTGTCTTTTAACTCGCTCGAAACAAAATAAATTCTTCATGCATGCAACAACAGCCTCGCCGATAAAATCTATCTACACCTGAAAATGTACACGAGACTGGACAAGGTGTCTGAATGGGCATGATCTGTGTTCTAATTGCAAAAGCAGCTTCCACTTCTGTTGCCAAGTAGCTCTTGCAAATCCTGTTGGAAACTCTCACTCATGGAAGACCGAGGTTCCGTCAACAAAAAGTTCATTTCATCCTGATCTCAATCAAAAACTAACAAAGAGATGTTCATTCAAATTTTTTTGTGCGACGCAAGACGAGGATAAAGTCCCAAAACATGCTCCGGCATGAAGTCATGACGCGTCAAAATTCCAACAATTGGGGGCCTCTGCAAAGATTAGAGAGATTGCTGTGAGTTTTTGTTCACATAAGCATATCATTAGCTGTTTGATATTCTTCTTTGTAACACCAGCAATAGAAGAGAGCGACAAAAACTGGTGAGACATGGTTTATAGCATGAGTGAAGAAAAGATTGTCTCCCCACGGAGAAATGACCACATAGACATGAAAACACCTTGCATGGTTAGAACTAAACAAAAGCAGCTCAGCAAGTGAGGCTCGGATAATTCCCCGACAAGCATAATAACAATCCAAAACGCCATTCTATATCGGAAAATATGACCGGCCAAGCTTCATGAGTTGAGACCCGTTAAATAGCAAAGTAACTAGAAAAAAGAAGGATGCATGGATCTTACCCCTTGACTCTTTGGTACCACACACATGTGCCTCAGACCAACTTGACGAAAGAGTATCGCAGCTTTGGCAAGTGACATCGTCTCCACCACTGTGTAAGGGGATGCATTTGTAATAGGGTGGAGATCGATGTACATTTCCATCTCTTCATCATCAATATCTAAATCCTCCAACTTAATTCCCTTTCCAGACCCCGGCTTGGCAAAATCAAAAGCAGCATACCTTTGTAAGATCTCTTCTCCACTAATCACCCTTTCCTTTAAAAAAGTCTTCCCCTTGAGCAGCACAAGCAAATGAGACCTCAAAACAACTCCACAAAGTTCTGCAGACTCTGAGAAAGGTGGTTCATCTATCACAGGAAACCCATTATGGCCAGTAGTCCTTAAAGCATGCAATATTGTCTCTACCTTCTCAATGCCTGAGAACATAATTAATGGTCCAGTAACCACATCGCGTGCAACCAGTTGCCTCATATAAGGTTCTGCATGGGCTTCCATGTAAGGCAAGCCTTTAAGTTTCATTATTTGATCATAAACGCCTTTGTTGAAGCAATCCGCCACTGATTTGGAAACAAGAAGAACCAGCATAACAAGGGGAAGAAGCAAGAGGTCGTTTGTGAGCTCAAGCAATATAACGCAAAGTGAGACGGTCATTCTCATTGTGCCACCCAGGAATGATGCAGCACCAAGGAGGGCATAGAGTCCTGTGTCAAGTTGCGAGACAGATTCGAAAAGTCTCCCAACAAGACGACCGTAACAGGCACCAGCAAGAATAACAGGAATAAAAAGACCAGAAGGAATGGCAATGCCATAAGTTATGATGCCAAGAAAGTAGACGGCACCGAAGAAAATAAACAGACTGGATATACTAAATTCTTTTGAGGTATTAGTGCTGAACAGGTTGCGGATAGCATCGTCCCTGGTATTCAAAAAGAGGGAAGCAAGATCATTGTAGTAGCCTGATGAGCATTGGAAGCTCTCATAGTTGCCAGATTCTCCGACAGTTGGACAGCTCACTGATGAATCGGTAGGGCATGCTTTGCACTGGGCAATCAATGGAAGGCCAAAAGAACAGCACGAAGTCAAGAGGGCAATGGTGATAACAAGCAAGATCTTGAAAGAAGCACCTCGCCTGCAGTAGTCATAACACGGTGTAGGCTATTAAACATCACTTTTCTCTGTATTGTAGAACCCTCTAGTCACTGCTACTGAGAATGCCTTACTGTACGAGAAAATTCTTACTGTACGTAACTAGGGAGCTAACGCATAAGCAAAGAAAACCAAACAAGTTAAACGAACATGATATTTGTCTGTATTATAGAGCCCTCTAGTCACTGTTACCAAAAATGTCTTTCTGTAAATAGACAACTTTTACAGTATGTTCCTAGGGAGCTAAAGCAAAACAAACCAAACAAGTTAGATAGGACTTACTCATTAATGATGCTATAAATTCGTAGGACCTTGTCTATAAGAAAATTGTAGAGACTCCCCAAGAAGCCTCCAATAATTCCTAAGAGTATAACTGCTATTATATCTGCACCAGAATATGTGGCCTGGGCTGAACTGACATCGTACATTATAAGACCACCCTGGCCAAATAGCCCACATTTTCCTGTAGAACAATACTCTATGAAAGCTCGTAACACTATAGCAACGACCGCTGTCGTGAAAAAGGTTCTCCAAAGAAGAGCACTTCGCCACCTGAACAAAGAACAAGGAGGACACACATCAAAAACTTATAGTAGTCACAGCTTACATTTGATGAAAGAATCTACCTGATCTATCCAAAATAGGTTTTCCAGCTAACAGTTTAGGGCAAGCCCTTACAGTCCATGTTATCTTTCATCCAATTAGCAACCTAATTGAGCATATAATATTCAAACTGGGATTTTTTTATTTTTATCTTTTTGGAGGGGGGAAAATATCCAGCCAAGATTCAAAGAGCACATTACAAAAGATATAGTAAGCCAGTATAATTCGCTTGGAGTAAACCATATGGCTGCATCAGTAAAGCTCGATACTTGGTTCCCTTGATGTGGACACATGTATAAGAAGAGCATCTTACAAAATGAGATGCTTAAATTCTCTATAGGAAGACAATAGCGAAGTGGAAGATTGAGTAGTGTTGAAATCTATATAGCAAGATAATATGGGTTGAAGCATTTGAATGCCATCACATAAGATTCTCCCAACACTTAATTCCCATAGGAGTATACTTAGAACAAGCACGGAAAATGACAGATGAAAATTCATGTATGATCTTAAAAGTATTTATCATCAAGTTCTTGTACTAAACATCACAAGATACTGTTGACTGATAAGAACAATAATTTTACTAAGGCACCTGCAGGATAAAGAAAAGTATAATGATATCATTGAAGAGTTCTCCAATGCACGAATCTTTAAGTTCCATGTGAAAAATGCAATGTAAATCTCGCTAAAGCCTAGCCAAAAGAAAATCTTGACATCGCATACTTTTGGGGTTCCCATCGATAACTCATCAGGTCATTAGCAAGAAGCTGCTCTGCGAGCGCGCGCGCGCGCGCGCGTGTGGGTGTGTGAGAGAGAGAGAGAGAGAGACCATGAAGCTGCCTCTTCGAGGGCAAAGAGGACACCACCAACCGGAGCACGAAATGCAGCTGCCACACCAGCAGCAGCTCCACAAGTAATCAGATCGCGCCTATCTCGGTCATTTTTGAAGTATCTCAACCATTTCCAAGTCAAATGATATCTGCGAGACCCCCCTTGTCCAAGTAAAGAGGCTATACAAGCACCTGTATGCACCATAGGCCCTTCTTTACCCACGACAAACCCAGCAGAGACACCGAGGATGGAGCCAAATATCTGACAAATTGTTAATAGATGTCAAACTAGAGGATAGATTATAATGAAAAACAACATGACGACAGAAAAATGCAGTGCAGTGCTTGTCACTAAACCATAATAAGGTGCATACTATCCTGGCCATTCAAGATCACACAATAAGCTTGTGTTTGCTTTCCATTATGTGCGGTTAACAGGGTCAAACTGATATCATAGTGAGGAAGGACATGCGGAAAGTTGTGGACAGACTACTACACAGACATACCATCAAGAGGATTAGCTGCTAAAGGTATCTATGAAGCACCTGAACCTTGAATTACCCTAAGAATCATCAATTATTTTCCTTCAAGAGAGTATGCAAAGCACATTGATGTATTCTGAGCAATCAGCACTCATTCTATAATTTATTTTGGACATCAGCTATGTGAGTCTATTTCCACTCCTATCACTCTAATTGGCACCATGAAACCAGATACATGATGTTGTCTTCATTCTGATGAGAGACAAAAGCATACCAGTTAGGACACTAAACTGCTACCAAAGAAAGATGGAAAAAGCATCATTAACAACGATCATATTCTGGATATATCCATCTCGTTGCATTCACCTATCTGAAAAAGTCCAATTTGGAATAAGCAGACAAAGACTTCTGTTAAAATAATTAAAAATTAAATCACGTCTTCGTTTAATAACTTAAGCTTTTAGAACAGTTGGCTATGGTCCAACAAAATCTCACATGGTATCAGAGCAGGAGGTCCCGAGTTCAAATCTTTCCAGGCCCCTATTTGACCCCCCAATGAAATATTTCCACACTTGTACCAAGCAAAAAAGACCAAACTAAGCATGTGAGGGAGTAATAGAATAATTAAATGTCAAATCACGTCTTCATCTAATAGCTTAAGCTTTTAGAAAGGTTGGTTATGATCCTACAAAATCTCACAACATCCATTATGCAAGACAAGTATTACTGCTTAGGTCTTACCTTAACGAAAAGGGTGCTAGGAGCTAAGATGGAATATGCATCGATGCCATTGAGGTAGGCTTTAACCTCAGGAATACCAGAACCTGCAGCAGCTGGAGCAAGGAAAGCACAAAGGGCACCGGCAGCTGTTGCCAATGCCACATTACAACCGGCAAATGCTGCAAAAGCCGCAAAATATCTGCATCACATCACACTTGGTAAAGGGGGAAGCAAATACACATACTAAGGCATATGCACACACAGAGAAAGAATTAGCCGGACAGAGCAAAGAGATTCAAGCAAATCAATGCTGCACAAAATCTTGTGGCATATAAAAGAAGGCAGACCCAAGGTATCATGGTCAACGCAATCAGAGAAACCCAATTCTTAGAAAGGAGTGGTACAAATGTAGGACAAGCACAACGAAGAAATAGGTCTGTCAGAGAACAATCAGTCGCAGAAAATATTATTTGAAGGCTGAGCTTCTGAAGATAACAATTGGTGCATGGCAGTGGTCTTGATCTTGAACCTTAAAAACTTTAAATAAGAGACAAGCAAAACATTGAAAAACAGACAAAGCAAGGTGACATATATAATAAAAAATCATAGAGCGGAGTGGAAATTAGGGCAGATACAGGTGGTGCAATTTCAGCTGGCTACTGCTAAGTGATGTTCGATATTAGATGCACAATAGTTGCCTCCATATAGTTTTTCTGGTATGTTGGCCTAACTTTTAGAAAACAATAACACAGACTAGAACAGAACTTTTGAAGTTCTTAAGAAGAGCATGTTTTGAGCTGAAGACATTAGTGTAGACGGCCAAGAGGAATATTAAGCAGAGAAGTAAGATCAAATGCTATATAGCTTAAAATGCATCTGAACACCTAAATCACCACGAATGCGATTATGGTGGCTATGCTTTAGGATAGTGATTTCAGGCAACAAAGAAGAAAGATGTTCACGAACCAAGCATGGAATAAGGACACTGAAACTTTTCTTGAAGAAATGACGAAAGTGAGCCAGTAGGTTCTATGAGTGCAGGACTGAAGGCTCAATAGCTATGGCTACTTGAGCACAGGAACATATTAGCGATGCCAATTACGAGTAGACAAGGGCTGTGAGCAGAGTCTTGGTGTGACCATGCATGGTGGTACTTCAGAGGTAGGGTGGTCTACTAATCCGGAACAATAACTATAAAACCAAAGCACTCAGGATATTGCAACATTTTGAAAAGTTTGTTCCTTTCTGTAGTCAAAACAAGGACATAATACATTTAGGTATGCCCCGCACTCAGAGAGGTGATAAAGATGCAACCCCCACCCCAAGGAGAAAGAAAGAAAAACGAGAATAGAGATGAACAAAAAGAGCGCAGGAAAAACATGCTCACCTCTTCTTAGACACGAGATCTGTAGTTAGTAGCAGCTTGTACCCAGCTATATTCTCAACCGCGATATTGTTGAAGAAGCCAACTAATCCAGTACCTAGACCTATGATAAGTGCAAAGGCCCATTTGAGCAGAATGTACTGGAATATTTGAATTTTCCTCCTCGACCTCCAGTCCTGCTTAAATAACTCGTTTTCAGCAATCCTGTCATTAGAAAAAACGGAGAAGCAATAAAGCTGAGGAGTGGATTTGAGTATTTTGGAATTTCTGCCAACCACATTTCCCAAAAAGATCATTGCAGAGAAATCAAACCTAAACTTTCGCCATGTGCAGTTTCAAATACTAATTTTCAAACATTCATCATGGGAACCACAACAAATACGCAGCTTCTATTATCTCCTTCACACAAGAATGGAGTTTCACACACAATTACAATACATAATTGCAACCATGCTAAGTAGAGAAACAACATGGTGACCTCGAAAGTTCTCGGAACACAAGAATACTCGCGCATGCACGTGCAAGGACACAAGAATAGGTAGTGTCACCATTCTCTCACTTGACTTTTACCCTTTTTTTTAACCTCCTGTCTTTCTCACATTCAATATTTCGTCTGTGCATATAATGTGTAAGGTAAGAGATGCAAGTTAATTTCTTGGAGGCTTGAGGTCCGAATTTATTTATTATTTTCATTAAAGCCTCCCACACTGGACATTGCTCAAATCCAATGCGATAGGTTTAGAAGTTGTCCTTCGAAAATTGGGTTGCTCACAAGCGCAGAACGGAAGATTTAGAGATTTGCCTTTAATGAAGATTTCTCCAGATCAAAGTTTGCACAGAGTCTGAGCCTTGTTTTCTAAACCTTACCATACCACCGTTACAATTTAATTGAGCCAATTTGGTCTGGCGTATATCGAGTATTTCTCAGTCAAGCTTGAGCACAAAATATAAGGTAGGATGAAGCTCAAGTCAAATCTCGAGCACCAAACTCCAGAGTTGACTCAAGTTCAAGTAGCGAACTTTGTCAACTCGCCTCATCTTGTTTACATCCCTAGAGGCAAGCCGCCTATCATAATCCGAAGCAAGCAATTGGGTAACGTGAATGGCCCGAAAAAGGACATGAATGAACATAACAGACAAGCGAGTGCGATGAGAATGCACAAGGAGAAATAGCATACTCGTAGTCAAGGCTCTCGATGGGGCAAACATTGGAGCCGACGATGGCAATCTGGGAGGTGGTATTGACCCTTTTGCCGAGAAGAGGCTCCCGCAAGGTCATGTTCTTCTCCGATACCCCGGACCAGTACCTCTCGATCTCCTTCCCATCCAGCAGTCCCTCGTTCTCAACATCGCGCTCATCTTCGCCATTGTTCACAGGGTTCTCCCGGTCCATAATCCCCTCAAGCCAATGTCTGGATTCTTTCTTCTTTGGCAAAGCGTTCAGTTAACTATAAGGCCTTCCTTTTTATGACAGCGACCTGCATAACCATACGATTCAGACTACAAATAAGATTTACATATTTCTCGAGTTATGATCCGGATTTTCGAACTATTGAAGACATGTCAGGAAGGATCCACTGCCATTTTTGAGAAGGCATGACAGGAACTAATCAATCAAGAGACGATCGCAATCAGCAAATTTGCTCAGCCAACGCTATATTTGGACAGGGATCGATAAGACCAGATACATACGCAAGAAACAGAACAAGAAAACAAACAGGGGGGCCCCACGTCAAGCACTCGATCGAGCTGATCGAGCAGAGGACGAGCCTGAGCAGAACGTAAGGAGCAGGACCAGTATCTGCACATTCAGCGGACGACTGCGTGGGCACGACAAGTTGAGCTGGTTTGACTGTCTGAAACTCTGCGTCAGGACAACAACTGAAGCAAGCGAGAAAGCTGCTTCCTTTCTGTTCCGGAGAGAGAGGGAGATAAAAGGATGTATGTATGGCTGTTAACGAGTCGACTGCAAATTCATGGTGTTTTGTCAGAAGGTGATGTAGAGAAAGAGAGAGAGGGAGGGAGATATCGTTATTTTCTCTTATCGATGAGTCGACCGCAAATCCATGGTGTCTTGTCAGAAGGTGATGTACAGTGAGAGGGAGAGAGAATGGCGAACGGCACCGTATGGGAGTATGCGTGCAGAGATGTGATTGGGATTTTAGAGGGTCGGAAACCCAATTTTTGGACAATTCCTTCCTTAAACATAAATTACTGGACACCCTAAATCCTCATAATCAAAATATTCGTTAACCTTCATTTTTTATGTTTAATCATTCCCTTAATCACTCCCTATATTCTCGACTGCCTTTCTTTATGTCCTTTTCCAACTTAAAATCCAGAGTTTCTCCGTTTTGCATCTCCAATTTGTACTTTACACTTCCTTTTTCGGCCGACCGATTCAATTTGCGCCAAATTTCCAATCAAGGGTGCCTCTTCGCTACATTATTTCATACACGGATACGAGAATTCATCTGCTTGGGTTTTTTTTTTGAAGAGCCGAGTGATTTGTTGATAACTCGAAGATAAAATATTGAACTCTAAAAAGGTGAAAAAGATCTAGACTTCTAAGTCTAGTAAGAAGAATGATTATCAACGTATTAGCTTCGCAATTAGTAGACACAAAATAAGTCATGAAATAAAAGGGGCTTCCCTGGTTATAATTAAATGGACAAAGGAAAATAGCTGGTTTTATCATTATTATTATTATTATTAATAGTAATAATAATAATAATATTGGCCAACTGGTCTACCCTTGGGACCAGATCTATTTTTGAGTGGTGATCTACTAATCCAATTAGGCAGCCCATCGATTTCCAATTCAAAAGGCACGTGCAATTGATGGTTCGCATTGTGCTTGTCTAGAACACAAACAAAATCTAAACTTTAGTCCTTTTCCCAATCTAGTTTTTTTTTTTTTTTTGAAAAGGAAAATGTCCGAGATAAGGCAATTTGAACAATTTTGCGTATTTGGAGGAAGCATGACTGATCCTCGAATCTTTGAATGAGAAGAGGAATGCCTTTTTTTTTTTTTTTTGCTCCCATTTGAATGTAGTCCGAGACCAAAACTATAGGACCTTGCTCCTCTAAGCACATGGGGAACAAGTTCCAAATTCAAGAATAAAGCATCGCAATTTGCTTCGTCTTTTACTTACGTGGGGGCAGCAATAAATGATACAGGCCAAAGGGGTCACCATTGCTTCATAGCCCTCAGCAAGATCCCTGAATTATATTAATCCCATGGAGATGTCAAGTCACGCAAACAACGAAACGCAAAACCCATAAACACCCCCTCCCCCCCCCAACACACACACACAAAAGAAAAAAAGAAGGAGAAGGAGAAATCAATAGAGAAAAGGGAACATCGAGATTTCGCATTTTAAACATTGGAATACATGAACTCTAGACACATGAGAGAGGGGATCATATCGTGACTAGAGATAATAATATAAATAATTTCTAAACTTTGGCTAAATGTATAATGTCGTTCATGAATTTTTAATTTATCCGATGAAATCTCTAAACTACGGGTAAATATTCGATACAGACTTTAGTTTAAAGGAGAAGTGTAAAAGTTCAAAGGCCACGTTCAGCAAATCCAGTGTTCGGGAACGAAAATCACGCATTGAACAAAAAGCTTAAGGATTTCGCTGAATAAACTGAAAGTGCACAGCCGACAAGACCATTTACGTTATTTCCTATCATGACTATTCATTAACGTCGAGATCCAACAGAGGGAAACTTGGGGGAAGGAGAAGCCGCGCCCCATTTGACGTGGGGACAGGAACTATGCCGACCTCTCGTGCGACGTGGCCCACGCTCACCAGCTGCCGCGACAACGTGGGTCACTGTCCCGAACCGAAGGATCACAGCACCACCAACACTTCTTCTTCTGTCGTGATTCGGTTGCGTACGATCGAGGATTTCAAATGGTGGACCGTGAGGATTCTCCCACGAGCCAAAGATTAAGACCGCTTAATCTCCAAATCAGTTCTCTTTTGACTTTTCCAAGTGGAGGAAGGAATTCCCCGTCACTCCGGCCTCTCTGGTGGCTTCTAACGTGGGCCAAACCCAAGAAAAGTCTTTTGTCTTGTTTAGTCAATAAACAAGTGATTAATAATAACGCCTGGATTTATTAGAGGGTGGCTTTTTGCAACTCAAAGATGCACGCAACATAGATAAGATAACGTGCTATTTGTTAGGGCTGAGCATGGTTCCAGGGTAGAACCGAGAACTTGGAACTGGAACCTGTAGGAACCTGTCTGGTTCCAGGTTCCAAGGTATGTAGGGTAGGTTCTAGGTTCCAAAAATTGAGGAACCTGTTCTAGCGGGTAGATTCCAGGTTCCACCACTTGGAACCTCGAACCTGGAACCTGTACCCTGGATCCCAACATAAATTTTTTATTTATATATATCTTCACACGATCATACAATGTTCTATGGCGTCCAATGATGACTATATAATTTGGAGCGAAAAATGAAGTACCTGTTCTGATATGTAGGTTTTAGATTCAAAGTTGAACCTGAAACTGCTTACCCCTACTTGAGAATGATTACTTGAAAAAGAGCGTGTGAAAAATGTAGCTACCCTGCAAAATTTCTTAAGACTGCATCTTGTTTCTCGCGTATTCCAACTTCATTAAAAGCCTTTTTTTTTTAAATAACAAGCCTCTCCATTGATCGATAGGTTCTCGGGTACCCTGGAACCAGACCCTGGAACCTGTAACAGGGTAGGTTCTAGGTTCCGCGGTTTGAAGGGTAGGTTTTAGGTTTCAAAAAATTAGGAATCTGTACTAGCAGTAGGTTCCAGGTACCAGGTGGAACCTACCTGGAACCGCTCACCCCTACTATTTGTGTAAAATTTCCCAACCTTACCCCGGTCTTCCAATTTTATAGCACAGTTCAATCTCACGAGTGTGGCCGTCCAACCAAGTAATCTGGAATTATCTGATACCATGCGGTTCAACTGAGCTCTAACTATCATTAAACCCCCACGTGCATTGCTCCCTCTAGATGGAAAGATGGGGGGCTGGTCGGCAGGATCCGTGCCGAGCACAAAGTCAACTTACCTACCGCTTGCATGCTCCCCTCTCAGTCAAAACACCATACAGCACCATCACATGAATTATCAACATATGGAAGTATGTGCCTACCCCTTAGGAAAAGAAATCCACAGTGACATGCCATCCTGTATTAGTAGACTTGAGAATAAATCTTTGGCGCAGTACAATCCTCTCAATACGGTCACAGAGTAGAAAAGAAACGGGTTGACAGATAACTCGCGCCCCTCCTAGGCGATCCTGCAAGATTCTCATCAAGCACAGACGAGCACATAATTCACAAAGCCCGGAGTGAATTCGTCACTCGGCTGCATATTTGCTGCAATTCACATGTTTGCAGTTTAATGAGAAGTAAGGCACAGTTTCAAACTGGTTTGAGATTCAGTGGTCTCATTTACAACAAGATGTAAGGAATGTACAAGAAAACAAGACGACCAGCTTATTTATTTGCCGCTGATTCAGAGACACCGAAACTCAAAAGCAATAATTCCTCTGGTCAGTATGAGTATAACTCATTCCCCACGCCCAACGAATTCTGGGGTCTGTTAGGGAACGGTGACTAAAATCACAGGTGAAACCTAAACGAAGTAACAAAAATGTCTTCCCTGTTACTTAGAGCACACCCTGCGCAGTATATCACTTAACAATACTGCTTTGCTCTGGCTGTCACCAACCTTCCATACCTTGAAATCAGGAGGAAAGTATTCCGGACTCCAGAGCTTTAGCGATGCGAGCGAGAAAGGACCCCGGACTTTGCCTTGGGGATCAACATAGTGCCATATTAAGCTTTCCAGGTTATAATCATGGTTCTGACTCTGGCAACCACCAGGATCCTCATCCTCATCATCACTAGTTAAATCAATCACTACCTTAGGCGATTGAACGCTCTTACCCTTTGTTCCATGAAGGTCGCTGTTCTCCACAACCACACATCTTTCTTCCTTACCAATATCCATTATTGGCCGCAGTTCCCATTCCTCAATTTTCTGAGTAGAACAAATTTTCTCATCCTCTGTTCCCTGAAACCCTTTCTTCTCCATCTTACCAGGTCCTTCTTCATTTCTCTGATTTGCTGCCACTTGTTCATTGCATTCAGAAACGTGAACACCATTCTGGTACTCTGCAAATGATAACATAAAATCGGAGAATGGTTCTCACCATCTCAAAATGCATAGATAGTAATAAAAATGACAAATTGACATAGCTGCTGATGACTTTCAGAAATCTGTTCCCTGCTCATCACGATGTTAACTGCAATCTGGAATTTATTCTCATAAGCTAAGCAGCAGACGGGATGAGAGAGTACGTTGGCTCAAAACTGATTATCTGTCATTCATTAATCAAAAAAGCTAAGTAACTAGTATCGGCAATTTATATGGCTTTGTTCGAGGTGTTAGTGCAACTCCCATTTTGTCCTGAGCCTTTGAACTCTCTCTGGAGGAGATAGAATAGATCTGATAGAGGTAATATACTTGCATAAAAGTAGTTATTAAGGGAAGAAGACCTGGAACATTTAATTCTCTAGGTCCCAACTTTTACTTTTCTTTATTGCACTCTACCAACAGTTCTAGCAAAATTCACCATTTCTCCTATTGATTCCCAAATAGAGCAAGAAGATTATTCATCCCTTTTTATCAGGGATTTGCTTCTTTAAACAGGGGTAGGAAAGGCATTCCAGACATTGCAGCCAGAGAAGTTCAACTGAGAATGCTATTGATCAGGTCTGGCCGACAAAAGCTCACCAGACTCAATCCAAGCAGAACAAATATGACACTGGATGCAATAGAAAGGTACAAGATGGCACTTTTATCATATACTCAGACAACAAAGTCTTCCCACATCAGCTTTATACCCCTAATATCATTAGGCTTCCACAAGTACATTTTCGAGCTTTTCAATGGTTCTACTTTTTTCTCCAGTAAATTTAAGACAATTCATCTCTTCTCTGTGGTCTGTTCTCTTTAATTTAATCTTCACCTCAAGATATTGAAGCAGGCAAAAATAAATCATAAAGCAAATCCAATGAGTTGTTCTAAGGTTCACCAATTTGACTAGGTCTCTGACTAGAAGATTATATATAACAACAAACATGGACATAGAAATTATAGCAGGAAAAGTACAGGCAAATAAAGATGGGTGGGTCAGCATGGGCCTTTTACGGCTTTCGTGGGCAAAGTTAGAAGTTCCTGAATGGGAGCATGAAATTCAGTGATATTGTAGAGCTCAAGTCTACAAGGATGCTGATGTGGAGGAGGCACAATAAAGGATTTGAAAATGAGACCAGATGAATTCAATTGGCACCAGCCAAGGGAAAAAACATCAACATCACCTTTACCCCAAACTAGTTGAGATCGGCGGTCGATGAACCCGAAGTGAAAAGTTTAAAATATACTTAAAAAAGCAGAAATATGGGTACCAAAAACAAATTAATAATAATAGTGAAAAATAAATTAAATTAAATTAAATTAAATAAAAATAATAAAATAATAAGAAAATGAAAAATATAAGGAATAAACAGTAAAAATACATATAAATATAAATAAATATAAATGACTAAGCAGGGCACTCTGGAACATAGGAAATCCACCCCTCTATAATGCGGATAGCTTTCCTCCACTTCATCCTAAGATCGTACGCCAATCTATTTCCCACTCCATTAAATCTTGTTTTACTACATTCCCCCAAGTAAGTTTTGGCCGACCTCGTCCTTTCTTCATATCGTGTTCTCGGTAACACATTTCTGTCCTTATCGGGGCATCTAGGGGTTACGGAGAATATGTCCAAACCATCTCAATTTATGTTCTCTCATCTTCTCTGCCACCGGTGCTATTCCAACTTTTCGTCGAATATCATCATTTCTTATCTTATCCATCCTTGTATGACCACACATCCACTTTAACATCCTCATTTCCGCTACCCCAATTTTATGCTGGTGTTGCTTCTGTACTGGCCAGCAAAGGGAAAAAGCTAGGTGAAAATTTGATGTCCCTCAACATTGGATATTTTAATAGACATCAATGACCTAGCAAAACAAACCAAATACTAAGAGATGAATCTCGTTTTGTTCGCACCAAGGGAGAGAGTTGTCCTTTTTTTTTTGGGAGGGAGGGGGGGGTTGTTTTGGCAGGCGGGTGGTTGTGGGGTTTTAAATCCATGGTCGACCCTAGATACAACCATTTGATAAGTCCATGCAGATGCTTGTCATTATATAAAAGGTGCCCGTACATACCTTCCAAGTTGGCCCTCCAAGGTATCTTAGTCACTGGTACAATATTGCCCGTAGTAGCACACTTAGCCTCCAGCGAACTTTCTTTATGGAGCGATCTTGGTGATGCAATGACTTCTTCTAAATCATCCGGAATATCTGTAGAATCAATTTCTCTTCCATCTGCAATCACATCAGGAATCTCACGCAATAAACGTGATTGCTCTTCACGAGTCTGGAGCAGCTTCCTCCTCTCCAAGTATTCAACCAACGTACAGAATAAAATAAGTTAAGGAATAGGTTATTGGCTTAATACCAGAAGAGGGGAGAAAAAGAGGGGTTAAGTATTCAACAATTTTCAGCAAGGGAAACCAAGATTCAAGATGCTGGCTCTTAGGTTATAATGATAACATTGGACCATGACATGGTAAGCCAACATTGAACAAAGTAATGGCCATTACAATTACAAGGCTTTAACTTCCACAAGCTTCCATCAGGTAACAGCAAGTGAGGAACTGAGTGATTGATTGAATGATTGGAATCACCAAAAAGACTCCATCCTCCCGTTCACTTAAACATATTCTCTGCCTTGCGGTAACTAACAGATGTATTCAATCTGAAAATAGTGCATGACAAGCTCCGCCACCAAGAAAAGCCTCAAAATAACAAATTCTAGGTACATTCTCAGTGTGACAACGCATGCATTGGACGACAAATAGCCTTGCCCTACTTGCAAGGGGAAGAAAAGCATGGCATTATTGGATAAGGAATCGCCAATTTTCCTTCCACACGTAGTGAGAATTGTTTCACTGGACTATCACCAGCAATACTGCCTCATGTCAAAACTAACTAGCAGTGCTCGTTGAACACAGGTCTTTCTTACAGTATGCTATGACTCCACGGATGCCTTGCCACTAAATAATTTCAAATTAGATCCTGTTTTCCTGTCGTTTCTGGAAAATATATAATAAAAAACACTCAAGATCAATTCACTTATAACTAATTTGCAGTCCTTTTGTCATTACAAATCCATCAATCACAATACAGAAAATTCCTTTATTGAGAAAGCTTGAACTCATAAACTTACGTTACGTTTCATATGGCCCAAAATACAGGAAACAGTAAGTAATTGTACCCGTACAATCTTAGAACTAGAGGAAGATACAATTAAAAAATACACGGGAATTGTCTTCGAAGTGTACTAAAGCCAAAGCTCATTGACCGCTAACATCACAGAGAGGATCAAAGAACCCCACAGAAGGCAAATGATTGGAATAAATATGACCACATCATCCGAATGTTAACACCTTAATTTGTAGGGTCAAATAATTCATACGACTTGGCCAATTAAAACAACTAGTTCCTAGTATTGGAGCTTGTTGTGGAAGTTTGAAACGATGCAGGGCTTATGTTACTGTACTCAGCATGAATGATATATGGTGAGAACCCCCATGGCAAGCTAGAAGCATCAGGAACCATGCTGCTCACCTTGAACTGATCTAAGTTAACAATCCAGATATTATTGAAGATTCCTCATCTTGTCCATTATATCAAATTCACATTAGTGTGTTGGCCAACACCTATTACACAAGCAAAATTTCCAGCACAGGAAAAAGGATATTCTTTGCGCCAGCCCTTCTCATTGGCTCGTTCAATACGACTCTGCAGCAAAGCAAGTTCCCTTGGAAGCCACTTGAAAGGAAAAGGCATGAGAAAGAAGAAAGGTCAGTTGAAGATTTATCCAGACGGCAGGACTAACAAAACAAATATGCAATGACATTCATGGCAGAAAAATTGCTCTACAAGGAAAACATGAGAACACAGGTTCACGCAAAGCCGAACAATGCAAATTATTTACAGCCACTTAGTGTGACGACCTACCCCAAGCCATACGGTGTTGCCCACATTGGCCAAGCATATACTAAGCCTCATTGTTTTGTCAACCAAAGGCCCCTCATAAGGTTGGGTCCACCTCGTGAGAAGGAGGGGAAGGTTGGGCCACCCCCAACATATATAGGTCAGCAACACTTCGCCCTTTCCCAGGTGGGGTTTGGTTCATTCTATCCCCTTCACCAACCTAAAGACATTTACTAGCAGCACCATACCTGAGCCTCCGGTTTCAGGGCTCCAGGGATCACTCCCCTACCGAATCGTAAAGAGTAGACTCCCATTGAAGTCCACCCATCCCCTCTACTCAACTCCATGTGTTTGTACTCTCATACAACTGAGGCTCCTAAACTGATCTAAATGAAATTGTCAAGTTTTCTTGGTACTCGTCTCTTAATCCATTCTATGCATGCATCAATATATTAGATTCAACACTACATACATCAAGAAGTTCTTCTAACCCAGATTAAGCACTAAGAAGTTTTCGCCCTTTTCTCAAGGTACTAAAAAAAAAAGTGTTGTCAAGAACCACAAACAAATCCTGTGATGCTGTATGAGGCTTCCTAGCATGGAAACAAGAAAGATAAATGCTGCTCATATTACTGTGCACTGTCAACTGCTCAATTTAGAATTCTGACTGTAACATAGTAGATAAGATCTTACATGCTTCATTATATCTTCATGTAAAATTCGAGCTCTCTCTTCGAATTCTACCTATCAAAAACAAATTGCAAATGAGCCTCCAACGCAAGAGCAAAAACGATAAGTGAAAAACTCAACGTTCAGGTTCTTCTTTGTCAAGTTGAAGGATTAATCTTGAAAGAATTATTTTCTAAGAAATGACTGCATGAGTGGCATTACTGATGGTTAACATACAAAAGGCATTCCTTTTGGGAAAAATAGAAACTTAAAGCACTTGGCATGCACCGACAATAGAGATAACTAAAATAGCGCCGCATATCAACAATGAGCCAGAAGCAGTTGCAAGAGAATGCCATACAACTTGGCTAGTTCGACAAAAGCAGTCAGCAAAGAACAGTTCAAGTGAAAGGCCAGTATGATCAGCTACTGCTGCAGCCTATCCATGGAAAGCTTGCTTACAACAAAATAAGCTAGTCATAAAGAAGCTTAACTATAAATTGAAAAAATGTATTGAATCCCCAATGGCAAGTGCAAAGCATACAATTTCCACTATAGAGAAAAGATTAATGCAAGTGCCATCCTGTTAAACTCCAGTCGGCCGTTAGTCACACTCTATAGTGTCACTAGACTGATTCCATGGCGAATGTTGATAGAAATGACATCAAGTTCTCCAAAATATGCATCAGCTTATCATAATTTTCTACTTCTTCATTGTTGACAAGTCAAGTGGAGAAGGGGCAAGACAGGAGTTCAAAACATGATGCCCAGCAATAACAAGAAGAATGCAGGAACGAAACATGCTTAACCTTACTCAGTTTTGAGAACTATGAAGACCTTCTTGCAGATCTATAAAAACAGTTAAAGGTAAAATCATGTTTTGACCCTTGTCATAGAAGAACAGAACTCCTCCTTGTTTCCATTTCCAAGTGGATTCGAAAGTAGCAAATGTTTCAGCTGCGAGTTTGTCTTTATTTCCTCTTCTTCTTCTTCTTTTTGTGATTCTAGCAACAGAGCGCGAACACACTTAAAAAGGTATAAACAAACAAAAGATATCCAGGATACAGAACTCTGGAAGTTATAAGGACAGACAGTAAGAAAAGGGAGTATAAAAGCCAAGATAAAAGAAATCGTCATGTAAGTACGGAGGGAAAAGAAATATGAAAACACACAAGCAACCACTGCAACACAAAACTAATTTTATAACACTGAAAAGACCGTAGAAATATTTCTGATTATCTTACAAGATAGATAGCTCATGAAAAGAAAAACTTACTACAGTTGGCCTCTTGAGCAAGCCATCTGTCACTCTCTGACGCAAATCTTCACATTCTTCCTGCAGAAACATTTGCAAACAAAATTATGGACATGTATCTACCGTTTCAAAGAATCTTCAGAAAAGTTCATATTGAAGAAACAAGAAGTCACTGAGAATCTTTCGAGAACCATGAAACAGGACTGTACCCAAACCGTGTCTTGACTCTGCTGTTCTGTAATTGACACTGCAGCTATTCTGATCTCAAAATACCTCATACTCTTATCATCAGAATAAAACCACGTCACAACTTAATTATTTCCATTTGCCAAGGATAAGAAGCTCCACAGTCATCTAAAACAATTGTGACATTTTAAAATGCAAATGCTCAACCATCTATACGATCAAAAGACCTTTATAGCCATTAGCCAGTATTGTTGGTTATGACCTTGGGCATGCCAAAGCTGGTGACAACTTCTAAGTTGGAAATGCACAGGTAAGTTATTCAAGTATCTCTGGAAATAATTAACAGTACAATCTCTTTAATTAGTCTTGCAAAACTAGTCGCCGTGCAAGCATAGTTTTCCCATGTTAGAAAGTCCAACACGAAAGCTTAAGCGGATAAATGGAGAGAGACCACATAAATATAAAGAGCATTTAAGACCCGTTTTCAAGCGATGGAGGATAATACTTCAACAAGCTCTCTCGCGCGCAAGTAGGGTTACGAGCGGCATGTGAAATTTTGACTACGTACATTCACATGGGATTTTGACCATGCAAATTCGCGATGGATAGCAATGGCGCTGATATTATGTTAGAAAGCCCAACGCAAAAGCTTAGATGTTGGGTGAAGGGAGACCACATGAATATAAAGAGCATTTAAGACATGTTTTCAAGCGATATAGGATAATATTCCAACACCCCATTAATCAACATCTTAGCCAGAAAACCACATTTGACTTGAATGAATTTCCCCATGCCTACTCTATTTTATACATCTATAAATTAGTCATACAACCTTCTCTTTCATGCCCCCCCAGTGTACCAGTTATACAACCTCAAAATTGCTTTTGAGCTGGAAACTTGGAGGAGGTTTATCTTTTCTTACCATAGGAAGAATATCGTAATGTTAAATATCGTGCAGAAGTCTGTGAAGTAATGCTCGAGTTAAAAATCCCCAAAATTGATAAGTTTTACTTAGTTTTCCTTCTCTAAGTTGCCTACTAAGAAAGCAGTTGGGGAAGCAAAAGCCTGTTGTGCATTCTTCTCCTTGAGTAACATAATAAAAATCTCCAAAAAGAGAACTTTGGTAGTTCTATTGTATGATCAAAAGGAAAGGAGAATCAACCGATATCTTATTTAACACTCTCATTTTCCCCAACAACTGTGGAACTGGCTCTTTTAATTACCAATATTAATCTGATTTATCCCTAGAATCTGCAATAAATTTGCTTCGAAGGGGGCCATCCATTGCAATCTGCTGAGCGCTTTTTCAAAAAGAGATGCACATTCCCTTTTCTTCCACCTTAAAGATGGTGCGAGCATTTAAAACCATCAAAGCCTCCTTAACTTTGATCACATCAAGCCTACTCAAGTCAGGAAATGGTTCTAATCACAAGAAAACACAGCTAATATTTGCCAATTACCTCGGTGAAGTTCTCATCGGAAAGCATGGAAATGGGAATGTCTTTAAAAAACCCAACCACTTGAAGGAGGACTTCAGTGCTCGTGTCTGTAGATCCCCTGGCCCCTTTCACACCTAAATAAGTAGCAAAAAAATGGCATCTATTCGTAAACAACATAAATAACTTTCCATGTGTTTGTTTAGCAGGAGATTTCACAATAAAGCAAAATGCTTTTTATGTAAATCATATTCAAGGAAAATGGTTAGTTTTCATCTACTTAGAGTTTATGGAAATAGACTTGTTATGCTTGGAAAAATGTTTCCTCTATTTTGAGCCAAGAATTCATTTTCCTAATTCTAAGCGTGGGTGTTTTCTTTTACCGTAAATGTCTTTCCATAGAACAACCATCTTTAACAAACAAACACGTGAAAGTCCGAAAAACCAATTCGTGGAAAATCCTTTTAGTGAAACAAGCAAACCCTTTATTTTCCCTTTTTCATTCCCTTTATCAACTCATAATTACTTTGCATAAGAGAAACCATCAGAAGTAATGTGCAACAATAAGGATAGTCCAATTTGTTTTGTACATAGCATGTAGGCTATTTCGCTTCATCTTATAGCATAACTAAGTGAACAAACAATCCACACACAGAATCTTTGACAGATCTTTTACAGAAACGTGTCCTCCCCAACAATACAACAGGTCTCAAAGTGACTCAACAAAAGAAAGGGCCAGAGCTTGAGAAAAAAATGCAGCAAGCACCCAAGCAGCTTCCATCAATGCCCAAAAGGTAATAACTACAGCAAATCACCTGTCACTTGCAGAAGTTGATAAGGATTTTTCTGAAGGTAGTCATTGGGATCTGACTTTACCCTGACAAAGCTTCCAACCACTTTGCCTTCAAAGCTAGCAGAGTCTTTGCAGAGAAGTTGAATTAAGCTCCTTTTCAAGTAGATGAGTTTGATGTTATCGGGAACTAAAGCAGCAAAACAACTTTCTGAAGTTTTGACCACTTTTCTCTTCTTCGGTGTTTTTCTCTGAGGAAGTGAAGGTTTTTTAGCTGTTAAGTCCTCATCCCCAGAACTCCAGAGAAAATCCTCATCCGACTGGTCTAGGTTCTCTGCATAATGCGCTTCAAGCAGATCAGAGATTTTAAGTCTGCTAATAGTTTTCCTTCCAAAAAGAGAGTGAAGCCTTTCATCACAAACAACTCTCTTCTTCTTTTGCGGATGGAGAAGCTTGTTTTCATTGATATAACTGGCTATAACCGCTGCTACATCGTGTTGAGGGATCTGTTGGCTGGTATCTTTACCAATAGATTTGAGAAACTCGATGAGCTGTCTCGATCCCCAACCAACAAACTCCTTTTTCCGGTGCTGGTACTTCCTCCTTTGTGGCACAGGAACATTAATCAGCCCATCACACTCCTCCACCCACATGAAAGGCTCTGTTTCTACTCTGCTGTCCATCCTCAAGTTATAATTGAATTCGAAGGGTCACATTTCTACAGTCACCATTATCCTATCCAAAGAAGAATTTCGTTTCACACTCAATAGTAAACCAACCTTATATCAATCCCTGCAAAAGGGTTGAGCTTGTGAAACAATGTAACACAGGGGGGGAACAAGACAAACAACGCAACGTATAGAATAACTGAGAAACCTGCAACGTCAAGACCTCTATTTACAGAAAACGATGAACAAAACAGATAAAAATTGTCATGTACCCTAGAAAAGGACCAAGAAGTGAAAGTAGTAAAACCAACCGACCGTCCCCCGAAGAAACGTACACAGAGCCAAAAAAAAAAAAATTTGATGGAGAATGGCCAAGCGAAACAGAAAAAAAAAATCAACTGTTATGCCCCCGGATGCTTGTCAATTCACATGCTACAACACGGTCGTACATAGAACGTCGGCTGGCAGTATCGGAAAACAGCTACAGATTTCCCAATTCCAATATCTAAAGAATACGCATTCGTCAGGGGGCCACCTTGAAAACTAAGGGGAGAAAAGATGCAGCAGCCGAAAGATAATCGAAATGGCAGGAACAAAGAAATGAGGAAAAGGAAAATATCGTAGGTTGTGCCTAAAAGGGGAAAAAGAGAAAAAGGATGGCATGCAGCAAGAGCAACAACAACCACATCATCAGTATCATCCCGTCAATTGACAATTAGGGAAACCAATTCACCAGCCACGGCGGCTATGCGGGAGCAGATTGTACTTTCCAAAAGGCGCACTTCCAGCTGTTCCCAGCCCAGCCTACAATTCGGACGAAACGAAACGAAACCGAAACAGCACAAGGAGTCGAAAAGAACTGCGGGACGCGCGAATGCATTTACCTGAGACTCCGACTCGAGAGCAAGTCGTCGATCACGGCTCGCTCAGTCACTGTCCCGACCCAAGGAAGAAAAGAAGAGGAGACCCGCGAGGAGAGAGAGAAACGCGCGCGCTCTCTCTCGCTCGCTCGCTCGCCCGCTCTGTACCAATCGGAGTGGTGGGGAGCGCCCGAGTGGCGGTACTCCTGGTCGCGTTATGTTTGTGGGAATGACAAGTGTTAGCTCGAACGTACCAACGGCGACGACGCACCGGCAAAAACGCCAACGACGCCGTCGTTTTTGCTTTCTTCTAATTTTTGCTAAGCCACAAGAAAAAACAGTGATTGGGTCACATTGATTCTGAATCCTTTTCGGAGAATCCTAAGAACAACAAAAAACGATCCCCAACTACCAACTGACAATTGTCTTCTTCTTTTTTTCAAATGCTATTCATGCTTTGCTTGGGATAATTTTGCAGCTACAAATTTCCTCGAATTTACACGGACTTTTCTCTAGCAAATTAAGAGGACCAAAGTAAAGGGTATGTGAAATCTCGTGACGGTATAAATGAGCTCAAAAGAATCTATCTAACCCCATTAACGAATCGATTCAAGGAAAACAAATACGAATGAGAATGAGCAACAAGCGATCGGGATCATCAATCTACATTTGATGATACATTCGTTTAGCCGATTGTTTCTTTAATTGTTGTCGTGCCATAAGTGTTCCTTCGTACATATCGTTTCTATCCGGTCTGCATCCACTTTTTCTCGCTCATTTATGCCTCTAGCATCATCAGTGGAAACGCGACGACATAGCAATCTTCTATTCGCCTCATATCTTACGCCACGTGATCACAGCATCGCTAAGAATGGAATGGATACCTAGGGCTGTCAAAATGGGGTCTTAAACTCATGTTATAACTCACATTTATTTAATTGGGTTATATCAAATCTAAAGTATGGGTCAAAATGGGTTTATAATAACAACGCCCGACTAGATGTGGGTCTAAAGACAAGCCCATAGACAACCCATTTAAGCTTACTAAAATCATTACTTGAAGAGATATAAACACAATAAGAAAGCTATGGAGAACTGTGCTTAGGAGTGGATAGTTTCAAGTTCCTTCCAAATTTCATCTGAAACCTACCCGTAGAAATCAATTTCTTATTTTTCGAAGGTTGGAATCTATTTTGCATACCTTAGAGCGTATTACCCAAGTTTTACCATTTGCAAAACTATAATCCAATAACCATAACTTATAGTAAAAATCTCAATCATGAATGTTACCGAAAATAAAATCTCAAACAAATGGTTCCAAACTACACACTTATCATCAAACTCCTAAAATTTCACATGATCATGCGAAAACATAACACAAGAAAAACACAAAAATTTGTTATAGATTAACTTGGGACCTTTTTTCAGTCAAAATTGCTACCTAATTTTTTTGAATTTAAAACCTACCTTACTACCTTGGAACTTGAAACTTAATATGTTTTCACCCGTTCGATTCTATCCTGAAATCACGCTCATTCTTAAATGGGCCTTCGAGTACGACGGCCGCTCGCCCCTCCTCCTCCTCCATTTGCCCCCGTCATCATTGCTTTGCCTAAACAAAATCAAAAGAAGAGAGGTGAGACACCGCCTTTGAGAGGCCGGACAGAGAAGCTTCCAATCGAGGGAAAACACTACACAAAATAGACCAAGAATACAAACCGAATGTGCGGATCAAAGAAACAAGTGAGGTGACGTCATAAAGCGGGCCGCGACGAGGAGAGGAGCAGCGACGCAATGGGCAATGACATGGGCGATTGGCGGTTGTATCAATTTATTTTATCGGATTATTGAGTCAATTTTGCATATTTCCTTTTTTTTTTCTTTTACTTATTTTTAAAATAGCTTTTTTTGTTTATTTTTCGAGTGAATTATGTGAGTGAGTTTAGGTTGTATTTGGGTTGAGTATGAGTCATCTAAATTTTTTGCAAAATAAATGAGTCACTATGAGTTAAATGTGTGGATTTGAGTTGAACCCATTTAAGGCCTATCAAGACCTAATTCAACCCACTCATTTGTCACATTTTTATGGATATCTCATTCATATCTCGAAGGTGCTTACTCTTTCTAAGTAAAAATGAGGACAAAATAGAAAGAAATTGATTCAAAATGATTTGGTAAGACACATTGCATATTCAAGCATCTCATCCAAATTCCTTGCATTGCTCCCAAAAGTAACTTCAGAATTAATCTTAGATTTTCTCACTATCATTGGTGGATATAAATGGAAACCCATAAAAACTTAAAAAGCAAGTGCACCAGCAATAAAGCTTAGGCCCATTGAAGTTTCAGGGTCAAGAATATCAAAGCCCATCCAATTACCAAATCCTTTTGCTGTCAATTTACTCAACGGCCGATTTGGCTCTCTTAGAACCAGAAGGACCAATATTAAGGGTGTGTAACTAGACCAGATTTATCCAGAATCCAGATCAGACCATCCAACAAATAAGGGCGGGAATCGGTTCCTATTCAAACCGGACTGGAAACCCGTTCCAATTTTTGAGAACCGACTAAAATCGGTTCGGTTTTCTAGTTCTAAGTAATGATCCACCCAAATCAATTTTAGAATCGGTTTTAGATACTGCTTGTTATAGTTTGGATTGTTACTTTTGGTGAATTGTAATTTTTATTGCTCATATCAAGGATTGTTGCTTTTGACGGATAATGAGTTTTTTTTTTTCATCTTTTATTTTGGATCATTTCATCAATACCTATATTATTTTGATGGAAAAAATGAAATCAAAGAAAGAAACAAAAGGAAAACAAAAGTTCTCGAATAGACCCTAGAACCGGATCAAAAATAGGGTCAGTTCCAAAATCAGTTTCAAGAAAAATAGGGTAGATTCTCGGTTTCAAAAACTAGAAATCGATTGTAATAGAGTCTATTTCAGGATCTAGATCTGGACCCTACTCAGCCGGCTCGTGCTCACCCTTAGATAATATCCCATTTAAAACAAGGAACGAATATGTCTATGCAGAAACCACGAAATAGAAGTGAATAAAATCATTAACTTACACGCAAATCACCATCTGTTTATCTATCTATGCTAAAAAAAATAATCGCCAGCATATTCTTCGAGCCCGTCTCTCGCCACACCCATCACATTATACCACTTGTGTCGCGCCACTAGATGCCTTGTGGTGTGTGGTATCGTCCGAAAACATCCCGTGCTGAGTCGAGTCGTACTTCTCCCCGTCCCCCCACAATGCGTAGGCCTCCTCCCCGTGCACCGCGTCGTCCCCGATCAGCAGCTGCTCCTCCGGCATCCGCAGCGGTATCACCCAGCTTATCGCCACGCACAGGACCGACGTGACCACCACGTTCCACCCTATGACGAAGGCCCCGCCCACGATTTGCTTCAGGACCTGGACCCCGCCGGAGCCCCCGTAGACACCTCCCCGCGAGTGGGTGACGGGGAGGAAGAGGGTGCAGAGCTCCGGCTCGGCGAAGAGGCCAGTGAGAATGCCACCAAGGTAACCGGCCACGGCGTGGGTGTGGAAGACTCCGAGGGTGTCGTCGATCTTCTGGAGCAAAGTCCACCTCTTGTGCACGATCATCATGGTGAACCACGGGACGCTTCCAGACAGGATCCCCATTATTATGGCCGCCCATCCTTGGACGAGACCTACGGAGAGAGACGCGGAAAAGTCAACAAGTCAAAATTTGTCCCTTTTACCTTCTCTCGAAACCTTAAACTTCTTAAACGTGACATTAAATGGTGGGGGTACCAATCCAAGGGTGGGTGGGCTTATCTCGTGACCATCGCTCCCACCACAAAAGTCACGGAGGGGAAGGTCGATAGATGTTTCCACACTTAGCTTAAGAGGCTTCGCTGACTATGAACGTCAATGTGAACGTAAAGCTGTCCACAGCTAATTGACTTCGCCGTACCTGCCGCGGGAGTGATGCAGACGAGGCCGGTGATCATGCCCTGGACGGCTCCGATGACGGAGGGCTTCTTGAAGAAGATGACGTCGAGCCACGTCCACACCAGGAGGCTCGTCGCCGCGCATATGTTGGTGTTGAGCACGGCCATCGATGAGTCGATGTTTGCCGTGTACGGGTCTCCCCCGTTGAACCCCGCCCACCCCATCCACAACAGTCCCGCCCCCGCCAACATCAACAGCACGTTGTTGGGAGGGAATCTCTCCCTATCCTTGGTCGATCTCGGTCCAACCTACACGTACCAAGCATCAATTCGCGTAACAATCAGTGCCTAGAGAATATGATTGTATGTGGCAGTATCAGTTGAATTTATGAGCAACCAGCTAAGCATTCCTTAAGTTAATTAATTGTGCGTTCACTTTCCCGCTGACTTTCTAGAATTGCTGCTCCACTAAAGACTACCGAGCCAAATTCATCTCTCTCGCACTGTGCACGAAGAAGGCAAAAAATAATAATAAAAATAAAAAAGAGAGGCTAAATCGATGGTGATAATTAGAAGAAAAATCGGCACAACGCTACTTAGGGATTTAATAAAATATTGCGGAAGTACCCAGTAAGCGGTGGTCAAGCCGGCGATGCCGGAAGAGAGGTGGATGACGTAGCCACCGGAGTAGTCCATGACGCCCCAGTGGAACAAGAAGCCGCCGCCCCACAAGCTGAACGCGCCCACCGTATAAGAGAAGGTCAGCCAGAGCGGCACGAACATCATCCACGCCCTAAAGTTCATCCTCCCCAGCACCGACCCGGCGAGGAGGATCAGCGTGATGGCGGCGAACACGCATTGGAACCACACCATGGAGGCCATGGGGTAGAAAGGAGTGGCAGTGGGGGTCTCGACCGTGTGGTTCTTGTAATGGTGGGTGGTCTCGGGCAAGACGGCCTGCTTGATGAGGAACTTCTGGCCGAGGGCGGGGCTGGCCTTGCCCCAGAAGGGGAGGAGCTTGTCGCCGAAGGACATCCTGTAGGCCCAGGTGACCCAGCAGAGGACGACGGCGGCGAAGGCGTAGAGGGCCATGAAGGCGGAGTTGACCGCCCACTTCTTCTTGACGACGCTGCCGTAGAGGATGACGAGGCCCGGCACGCTCTGGAGGCCCACGAGCGTGGCGGACACCATCTGCCATGCGTTGTCGCCCTTGTTGAGCCAGTCGGGCACCGCGGCCGACGTGTTGGCCTGGTAGGCGATCGGAACAGGGTTCGGCGGAGGAGGGGCGGGCGCTGCCATGATCAAATCTTGATTATGTCGATGATCAAGTCAAATGGACGCTGAAGATTCTGCCGGGGAGAGAAGGAGATTCAGAATCTCCCTTCGTCTTTTGGGAAATCTGGGGGAGAGCGTTGAATATTCTGCCCTAGGGTTGGGCAGACGTTTTCAGCGCTGCATGCTGAAGCTGGCCACGTTCTTGCCCTAAATCCCAGGGACTTATAAGTCAAAGGTCCTCCTCCCACAGTAGAAATGGGAAATATACGTAGGACCCACCATTAATGTTGCAGATTCTACCTACTACTCAAGCCATCATAAATCGTAATTTTTAAGGACCATTATAGTTAGGTGGGATTTACGGTAATTTCGCATATAACGGATACGAAATATTTTATAAAAATGGAATGAGGAAAAGAAGGTTTTAATGGGCAAAAATATTTGAAATTGCCTCAATTTGCGGCCATCTCACGGGTGATTGAGAGTGACCTCTTTAATCACTTTCACATGAGATTAGGTTGACCGAGGAGTTGCTCTCATCCATAACCAAGGAGGATGTGTGGCTGTAATTTCATTTTTTCAAGTAGCATCTTTTCTATCGTCAAGCCCATATACATCCTCCTCCTCTAAACTTGAGGCTGATCTCATATGGATGATGTCGGCATTGTTATGATAAGATCGCGTCTATGGTCCTCGTACTCTTACCCGAGAATCGATATATATATAAATATATTAAAATGGCTCATCATTGGTCCTCGAATCTATTTCGATAGTGAAATTTAGCAGCGCGACACTAACATTGTTAAAAATTCCTTTGCTGAGTTGAGATTTTTCTTTAATGATATCAACTTCCTTTGCCGAGTTGGAAATTCTTTTACTAGTATAAACTCTCTCTCGTTAGAGAATTGGAGCTCAAGTCTTTAATGTAACGGTAAAATCTCTAATCATCGTCTACCATTATTAATTAGTAAAAAGCCACTCATCACTCCGAACATCAAATTCAATTAAAAGGACTTGATGGCGGATTTTTCAAAGAGTATAAGAACAATTTTAGAAAACCCCAAAAAAGGGATTAATATTATTAAAAATCTCAAACTGGTACACACGTGATATATAAATTTACTTCAAATTATTTTTTTGACTACCAAAAATCCCAAATCGGTACAGCTGTAACAAATTTACCCTCTATTAGTTTTCGTTAAATTTAATTGTTAAATTGTTGAGTTGAATAACACGTGACAATTGTCGAGATGTACACGTCACCCTCTGTTTATTATAGATGTATCAATTTTACGTTTTTCGTGGTATTATTTCAATTTAACAAAAACTAACAGATGATAAATTTGTCGCATGTATAATTTAGTAGTTAAAATAATTACTTTAGGATAAATTTATCACAGATGTACCAATTTAGAATTTTTTATGGTTAGAAAAATAGTTTATGGTAAATCTATTATAGATGTATCAATTTGAGATTTTTTGTGATAAAAAAATAATTTTTGATAAATTTATTATAAATATATTAGTTAAGAGCTTTTTATGGAATTAACCCTTTATTATATTCTGTCAGGATTGTCCATAAAATTCTACGTTTGGCCGAGACGCGGCTGTTTCCTTCCACCCGCTTTGCCATCATCTTGGAATTGCATTCGTCGTCTTTCGTGGAAATTGGCTTCGTGACCCATGAGTGACAAAAGCTGATGCACCCTTATGTTAATGTGTGATGATGCGTCACAACTAAAAAAAAATTGAAAAAAAATCCAATGATACAAAGCGTCATCATTTTTTGCAAATAAAAATCTAAAATGCATTTTATTTGAAATAAAAATCTAAAATAGCCATGACTGTTCTAACCGACTGAATATTTCGATCGATCAAGGTCATTTTTGTTAAAAAATAATTTTAACTGATAAAAGAAAAAAAATTACAAGAGAAGGGCTTAGGTTTTTTTTTTTAGTTCTAGTCTTTTATTTCTTTTTTGGATGGAGCCAGCGAAAGAACTCGATTTTGCCGGCCGTTGGCGAGGGTCACCTTGCCCAGCTTCTCACAAAGGGCGAGGCGACCCTCTCCCAGATCAAGTAAGGGCCCTCCCCTAGCTCTCTCCAAGCATCGTCAGTGACCGGCCATCACCTAAGTCCAGTCACTACGAAAAGTGGAAAAAAGATAGAAAAAGCAAGAAAGAAAGGAAAAAAAAAAGAAGGTAAATGATGAAAATGCCTTTGGAGGCAAGGACTTTTTTGAGGCTGACATTGCCAATTTAAGTCCTTATTTGAAACAACGTCTATGTTTAGTCTCATTTGAAAAAAAATATAGACACTTCAGACTTTTATTTGAAAAAAAAAGTACATTTCAAAATCTTATTTTAAAAAATGAAAACATTTCAGATGCTTATTTGAAAAACTCCTCTCAGAGTAGCCCAAAAAGGAACAAAGCAGAAGATATACGTTTGGAATTGGCTTTGCCAAGCCACATTGGGCATCCATAGCCCTTTGGGCTAAAATTTAGTGTTTGGCAAATTTTTTTAGAAACCCCATTGAGCTAAAGTTGGCCTTTTGAAAGCTAAAAGCCCAAGGCTGCTTCTTAGGTACCTTGCCATTTCAGCATTTTCGATAACTAATAGTACCGAGTAAGTAAAAAAAATTTCTTCTGAAACTACCCTCATCTATTTTTTGATTTTCTGATTTTGGTCTCGTCTGTCATTGTTCATCATTTTTTTCACTTACACCTAGGCTAGCTGGCTATGAGGGGACAGCAACCAGCCGGAGGGAACCTAGGTTCGCATGACCGTTGTGAGGGGCTATGCGACCCAAGCAATGGCCGCCTGAGGCCGCGCAACCCAACAACGGCTTGTCCGACCACCACAAGGGGCCACGCGACCCATGTGAGGGCCACCTGTTGCGTGACTTGCGCGAAACCCAGGTAAGCGCATGGCCCCTCGCGACAATCATTGCGCGACGATGGCTCAGGTGACCGCCATGAGGGGCCACACGACCCATGCAAGGGCCACTTGTTGCGCGACCTGCACAAAACCTAGGCTAAATAACTCTTGTCGGTGATCGCTAAGGATACCTAAGGTGTGGCTTCAGATCTGGGTCGCCGGCAAACCTAGCATGGGTTTGCATCCTTTATTAAGGGCTGTTTGAGGACATTCAGCCTCAGACAAGGGTTATGCGGCCTCAAATTTGATGCTACACCTCAGGTATCCCTGGCGACCCTCGAGTGACCATCATTGGGGGTTGCTCGACCCTAGGCAGCCCTCGTCGATGGTCGCCGGGGGCTGCTTGAGGTCATTTGACCTCAAATGGTGGTCGTCGGCTGGTCCTCGGATCCGACAAAGGGTTTCAACATTTTTTTAATAAAAAAAAATGAAAAAGTGCCTTACAAGTATAAATTTTTTAAAAGCTATTTTACCCAAAGTTACTTTTCAATGGACTTTTAAGTTACAACTTACCAAACACAATTTGCATTTAGAAAACTCCTTCAACTCAAAATCGTTTGCATTTTTTCAAAGACTTTGGGGATTCCCAAACGCAGCCGATGCATCTGTTCTCTTGCTTGTCACGATTAAAAGGGATAGGAACACTGGAGAAAACGAACAAAAGCATCTCCGACATGGTAGAATTTCTCTCTTCTAATCAAGTGTCGCACAGTCGTGTACAAAAGAACCTGCATTACAGTGTTTTCCAAATGTCTATACAAAGGGCCTGAATAATTGCAGAAGCTGCATCTCACTAGAAAAAGAATTTAAGTACATGAATGCACATGCATCTTTCAAAATCAAATAAATTAAATTACAAGGGTTAGCTCGCCTCAAAAATCAAAGCCATGTACACCAATATTTCGGGTCACCCAAGTTACGACAAGGAACCAAAATTTTGAGAAGCCCAAGAATAGGTATTGAATAACCTTAGGACAATGGGAAATGGATCACCTAACGTCATCACACCCGGGCATTCAGATGAAATACACAGGAAATTTTAAGATCTGGAAATTGCTAGAGCGGAGGAGTTCCCCATGATCTGGCTTGCTCGCCTTTTACTCTACGTCGGTGAGATTCGGCAACATCTTTAAAAATATGTCACCTGCAAGCCCATGCGGCTTATTTGAAATAGTCCTGACGCAAAATTGTAACAAAACTAGGAAACGATCCGTCTTCATCCTTCTGTTTCCACACTTCTCCATTGCCCGGGATGTACCATGATACTTTCGGTGATAGTGGTGTATATAAATCTGCACAACATTTCAGATAAGTTACCAGAGTAATTGTATAAAAAGCTGTAGGCAAAAGAGCGAAAGATCTCTTTAGTATTAAATCAATTGCTCAACAAATCAATAGGCCCACCGTACATGTCTTTCTATAATAAATCCATGCCACATCTCAGGCTAGTCTATTAAGCCGTGAGGGCATCATATGCCCTTACAATTTATAAATGCTGGATCGCCAATACCGAACCTCGATCATTGATGATTTTTGCAGGAGATTTAATGTTAATTATTATCGCATGATCATAATTGTCTTGGGCGTGAGGTCTTCCTGGCAAAATAGCCTAACCCCCTCTTCTCACCCCCTGGTATTGATCATACTTCTATATATACCCACCTTTCTTCGAACAAATATACCTTTCTTTTACTCATAATTTTTGGAACAAAAAAGAAAATTACAGTTACTCTTCAATTCACAGTATCTCACTATATAGAGCTCTGGCCTCCCATACCATTTTGCAGAAAATAATTTAAACCTGCGGTGAATATGCCCACTGATTTACCAAAACTAAGACTTAGTCATTGTCGCTAACCATACCACGTGGATGCTAGTATGCTATTTAACTATAAATATCAAATCTTCACTCAGATCCAGATACTCAAGATATCCTTTTAATCTGCAGGATTCATTTGCATCATACATGCAGATGTTTGTAATGAAAAGCATCTAAGGCTGCCATTACATCTGTCAAAGCCACTTTATCAAGGCTTCTCCTATTTTTATCCTCAATTTGGGTCACCCAAACTGCTCCTCGAATACATTCATTTCTAACTATGTCTGTAAACCACCATCCAGCATGTCACTTGTCCATTTAGCAAACACACCTTCCATGGACATCTACCCAGACCATCTAGTAAAGGCTTACTCATTTCTGAGGCCATAATAACGCATTCTGGATGGTTGGCAGCTTTTCAATATTTTACACCTGAAGTTTTTCTTGCATATAAATACACTTGAGAAAAGTACCTGTAATTAGAGGAGGATCCATTTCTCTTGTACTATGCAATACAGCAGTTCCTGATAACACGGTGATTAATCCACAAAGCTCTGATGCTATGCTGCTCGCACTTTGACCCGAATAATCCTGCAAAAGTGTACACCTCATTTTTAAGTCAAATCCCTCCGGACGTGCACGCCCATGTGCTAGTGGGTGTGTGTGGGAGAGACTAAGTGTAAGAGAGTCTTTCTTGAACTACCTGGAACATAATTGCACTAGCTAAAATTGTAAAAGATGTAAACATGGCATAATAGATAGGCGAAACAACAGCAGTGTTGAATATATCCAATGCCTGCGACCATATGAAAGGTGTTAGATAACATGACCATGAAAAATTAAATTCAACGTTTTGGAGCTTAACTCCTAACCGAAATAATGATTAATCATAAGTTAACACCAAGGAATAGATAATGAGCTAAAAGCTTCACCCAGTGTCCCCTGATTCTTTCCCCAATCAATCCAAATAAGTTCAGCCGCAAATTACAGTAGAAGGCTATCATTGCATGAAAAGGGGACAAACAAGAAACTCCGGCATGTGGTTGCCACTATATTTGATAGTCCTCATAACCATGTAAGTAGCAACGAAATGACTCATAGCACATGGGACAAGCTCTCAAAATAAGTATGCAAGTGATGTGTTTCGGGAGCAGGTGGGTCTCTACTTAAGGATCTTCCAGCATCCTCTTCCACATCCCATATGAGACTGGGGTTTCGCAAGCCCACTACACCACAACCCTTGTCCTTATTGCATCAGCATCATACTTAAAACTCAAGGGCTATTGGAGGCCATTGTCCCATAATGCTAGCTGTTGCCATTTCACAGCACCAGGATGCACTATGCATGCTAAGAGCCCTCCACATGGTGAATGTCCATGCTGTAGATGTTGAGTTCTTGGTGGCGTAAAAGGTTAACTGGTCCTCAACTTAGAAAGCTCAAACGAGAACTGTGCAAATCTGTCCAAATAGCAGAAGCAGTTGACTAGTTGTGCGTATTTGCTTCGCCTCAGTCAGATTCTGGTTGATCAACTCATGGCAAGGTTCTCCAATTAGCCTAGTCCAGCTGGCAGATCCTTAATAGGAACGCCATGAGAGATATGTGGAACTGTCTTTTGCTTCTACTTCCTTTTCTAGCTTTGCAATTACCCCTTACAATCTTAGTTAGTACGAATTAAAATCTAGAAGAAAAATGCATTAAAATGTGGAGTAGTTTGGTTGCGGGAAAAGAGATTAAGGAACAATAGTAGCTCATCTTTCTCACAGATAAGTTTTTGCTAAGGAATCGCTCGGGGCTAACATAGAAACTGGGAGAAAATGAAGGAGACCCCCCTAAAAAGAAAAAGAAAAATGAAGATATCATAATAGAAGAAAAGAGGGAATGGCGGCGCAGGTAGAATCAAGTTGAATGGGACAAAGAATGGCATCTGAAAGAGTGCGAGTACTCTATGTTACATGAAGAGTGCATTATAATCCTCCACCTCTTTTGGTTTTCCTCAATTTCTGGCAAATGCTTCCAATCATTCACAATGTCATGACGTCCGCTCTCCAGCACTTTATGCAGGAAAGAAATCCCTACCTTCTTCCAATTTCATTTTTCTGATCAACTGTACAACTCCCTACAGTGTTATAAGAAGAGGCACTCGTGTAATGTGCGCTTATACAATTATCTTCAGGTTCAGCGAAATAGTGCGTGTCATGCATTCTTTGTTGAAGTGGAACACAAAGGACGCTGATATAAAGCGAGTGTAATAATGGACCATAAGGCACAAAACGACAATCTCGAAACTCTGCAAGTCAAGAGGAAAGTGAATGATGTACTTATTATAGGCATCTAAGCCACTGTAGAATAAGATACTTACCATGTTTAGATAATTTAATTGGGTGACAATACAGGTGACTGCAACCATTGCAAAAATCCACGTCTGGAAATATACAATCTGGTTCATTCCCTCCAAAGTGAGCTTGATTGCAATGCCAATTGCCTTGATACTTACAACCTGCCACGCACCATGACTCATAATAGAAAGTGTTCTTACACATCACTGTGGTAAGAAGCTAAGAGCGGAAATAAGAGGGTAGGTAAGAGATAGAAGACAGATTTCTCACCGTCAAGGACCCAATGATGGAGCAAATTCCAATGTAAACCATTATATTGGTTTGGCCATAGCGAGGAGCACAGTAAAATATCAGCGTCAATGCTACTGCTACTACTGACGCCGTATACAAAAGAAATGCTGCAAGAAGTAAAGCACCACTGATGAGGAAGAATAATAGAAAAGGAAAATTGAAGAATAAAGGTTTTGCATTACAGGAAAAGCATTCTTTTCTGGCACAACCAACCTGGTTGAATTGCTAACTCCCATATTTCCTCAACAGAATCAATTGAACGCTCTTCGGGAGCATGAAGAACTATCACCGTGGAGCCCACAATGCATAAAAGGCACCCCAACATCCCCATCCTCTGGAGTTTCTCATTCAGCATGAAATGTGCCAGGATCGCACTGTCAAATGAAGACTTTCCCAGAGTTCATAACATTCACATCAGAGAATTCTACTCGATTATACAGTACAACACATCAGAATGAACAGGATAATCCAGCGCAAGCCAATTAAGAAGCGGTCGAGGTCTACCTCACAATGATACTTAATGCGCCCAGTGGCGTCACGAGCACGGCAGGGGCGTAAATGTAAGCTACGAAATTTGATATCTCGCCTACAACCACTGCCAAGATCCAAAACAATCTCAAAATCAGAACACCAACATAGTAAGATCCACATTCCACATAACGAAATCAGGCACTTGCATCTAGAAAGCGAAATCAGGCACTTGCATCTAGAAAGCGAAATCAAGCACAACTAGATGCAGGGCCATGAGCGAACCACATAGGCAAAGCAGCTGAGAAATCTACAAGCAAGAGAAGAGCGACTTACTCGTAATCATGCCCAACCACCATAGTGGCTCCAGCAAGTAAGCATATCCTCCACCACCTGAAATAAATAAAGAAAATCAATGCCACAAAATCAAATGCACATGCCATGCTAGCAATCTATAAAACCAGAAAGGAATAAACAAAATAAGAAAAGGACTTCGACAGCATAGAGAGCGACTTACTGGCGCGAGCGCCATTGGCGGCGGCTCGCTGGAGGCCTTTCTTCTTGATGATGAAGCTGGAGCCGATGAAGGCGCTGGACACGAGGGCCAGCACGAATCCTTTCAAGTTGCTCGAGTACATGGACACATTTATCAGCAGCAACAAATAAAGAATGAGCGTTCCCTTCCCGCTGAAACTAGGCGATTGAATAAGATCGATGTCGTTGACGACGACGACGACGACGACGGAGAGCCTTGTCTTCGATTATGCGCAGACAGCGACCGCGATTGCATTGGCGTCGTCACGGAAGAGAGAGAGAGAGAGAGAGAGAGAGAAGAACAGTGACGGCAATTCGAAGCGATTGTCGAATCGAATTGAACTTCTCTCCCTCCCTTCTTCTTTGGTTTTGATGGAGAATCGGAGAAAGAGAGAGAGAGAGATTGTCGTCGTCGTCGTCGTCGAGTCGAGACGGAGAGAAGACGCCACCTGCAAGCTCCCCAATGAAAAATGTCGATTTTTCACTTTTTTTTTTCCTTAAATAAAAATAAAATTTTAAAAAATAAAAATCTAAAAAAAGTTAAATGAGGATGTATTTTTTGTTTCCAGGCTGTGCCCGCCATTTTTCCGTTTAGGGGTTGAGTTGTTTCTTTCGTCGTTTGCCTGCCGCGTCCGGTTCACAAATCATTAGTTTGGCTGCCCAAAATTTACAGAAATTATTGTCCTCATATTTATAACCCCGTTCGATTTTGGTCCGCGTCCCACTTTATTTTTTGTGTCCCTATCCTAACTTTTTGAGAGCTGGATTCGACGAGGAGATCCCCACGTGCGGTGGAGCTGGTGACATGGAGTTGAAATTACGAAATGACCACTGCGATATTGCCGTTGCCCCCCTCTTTTTTTTTTTTTAAGTCCTCCTTCTACTTTACTTAAATGATGGATGGATTTCGTAGTCCCTTTCATATGTAGTCGCCCCCCCCCTTTTTTTTTAGTCCTCCTTCTACTTTACTTAAATGACGAATAGATTTCGTAGTCCCTTTCATATGTAGATGCACGTCGAATAACAAAATCCAGCATAGACATGAAATCAACATCAGGCCAAACCGGCAAAAGAAGTGTCGTAATTTTCGTGTTTGATTCGTCGAGGATGGGGAACAACCCATCTCTAAATGGTCTACTCCTCTTGAATTTAAAGCCCAAATTGACTTGACAGAACTAAATTGTTACGACCCAAAGCTGAGGTAGATTTCCCTGCGCCTTTTTTTTTTTGGGTAAAAAAATACTACCGGCTTTTTATTGAGTACCCAAAGGGTTCGTAAACAAAACACCCATTAGAGAGGCATCCAAACACAAAAGGTCTCGTAGATATTGGAGATCCTAGCTATCCACGAGGAAGAAAGATCATTGGAAGGATGGGCTTTCGCGACCCAATACGTTTCTTTGTTTGCGGATATGTAGCAATGGGTTAGAGATAGGTAGTGCAATACATTTTCTTTGTAAAAAAATAAGATTGTCGCTTGTGTCAATTGTTTGCTCATTTAAAATAGTTGGATGAAACCCCACAATAAATGGTAAAAATCACTTGCGATGATTTTTTATATTTATTTTCACATTTCAATATACAACATGTTATATAAGAGAATTAATATGAATTAATTTTCTATTAATTCGAAATGTAATGTGAAATTTCACAAAGTAGCTATGTAATTATTTGTGTTAAATGACAAAAGTTGAGAAGAGAAATTATTCTCGGGAATATAAATTAAGTACAATTACCAAACATATTTTTGTACTAAGAATAGAAATTCTAAACAGTTACAAAACGCATTCGAATTCTCTAAAAATCATCTAAGGAATAGAATAAAAAAAAATCATTCCGATCAAAAATCACTTTTTAAAATCAGACTAATTATAATACAAGCCCTTAAGATCAATATATATATATATATAGGTTTGTTGGCACGTAATATAACTTGCTTGTCGGTGCACGTGCTATACACATGAGAAGAAAACACCAGACATCATGTGAAGACGCAAGTCACACAAGGCGATCGTATGTAAAACATGTGATCCTCAGGAGGCTATTTTCAGATTCAGGGCAACTGTCGACAACTATTCTCCCGCCAAGTAACGAAAGACAAAATATTTATCTTTCCAGTGCGTCTTTCGAGGAAAATATTTGGATCTTTGACTGGATCACTCCTCATCGACACCAGCATCTCTAGTTGCTATGTCCATCTTTAATGTCTATTGTGATTTTGGACACGTGGCACCAACCCATACTAGTGTCGATAGCCCGCCCGTCCGACGTTCCCTTCCCTTATCGATTTGACACCCATAGAAATCCGAGAAAATATTAGGTACCGTCGGGGTAAAGCTGACGTGGTCCAGTTCTCCACTCACCCTGCGACACGTTTCATAGCGGGGGCCCACCTTGCAGCAAAATAAAAACTCTCTCCTCTCTCTTCACTTTACATGGGGCCCACCTGCAGAAAAAGAAAGACGCTCTCTCTTCTCCCTCTCTCTCCTCCGCATGACCCCTCCGACCTCCCGTCCTCCCCCACTTGCTCTCTCTCTCTCTTCCCCCTCTCTCCTCCGCCTGTTCCCTTTTCCCTTCTCCGACGACCGAGCCACCGCCATTGCCAACCGCGTTTCGGAGAGCACGATTCGGAGTCTCCGGCAATAGGCACACCGCCGATTGATCCCCGTCCCTTCGTGCGCCTCACCAAGATTGCCGCAGTCGAGCTCGAGCGGCCATGGCTGCGATGGCCGCTAGTGGAGCTCGAGCAGCCATGGCCGAGGCAGCCTTACCGGTGGCCGGCCAACCCAAAACTAAAGCTCGTGCACGAGAGGCCATGGCATCTGCAAACTCGAAAGCCCTCGTCCCTCTCCTTGTCGTCACCCTCAACTTAATGAAGGACTGGAGCAGTCCTCCCTCGCCGGCATCGTTGACCGAGCCGATCGGATCTAGCCGAACGACACCGACGACGGCCATGAATGGACCGTGAGCCGCTCGCCCCGAGCCGTGCGCCGGTCGTCCATGGAGGAGGGGTCAGGCGGAGGAGAGATGGGGGAAAGACAGACGGAGAGGGGCCGTGAAGGGAGGGAAAAAATCTTACTGGTGGGCCCCGTGCGAAGTGGAGAGAGAGAGCAGAGTTTTTCTTTTTTGTATGTGGGCCCGTTCGACACGTGTCTCACGGTGAGTGGCGACCAGGACCACGTCAGCTTTACCCCGACGGTACCCAATATTTTCTCATAGAAATCCGAAAAAATTTTGGGTTAGAAATCCTCACGTATTCCACGTATGATCGCCTCGTGTCTTGACGCCGTGTTTCGCTGTCTCATTCTCACGTGTGTAGCACGTGCGTGTTTCTCGTGCGTAATTCGCCAATTAAAGTCTTTTCCGCGGAACTCGTGGTAATGAACCGGACCAAAATTTCTCGTGCGTAGTTGTTTCTTTGTTTCCATTCGCGGAAACAACTTCGATTCTTTGGTCCTTGCTCAGCTAATGCGTGGCTCATGTGTTTCTTTGAATGAATTCTTGGAGCTCATACATCAGCAAGCAATTTCTGATTGATTTCTCATATTTTCACTTTTCAACATTGATTACTAGTTTAGTCATCTAAATTAGGGTCTAATTAAGGTTTGGAAAAATGACGTCGCTTTTGGCATTGATTCACAATTGACAGCCACCTAGGATACTCTGATAAAAAAAAAAGGAAAAAGGAAAAAAAAAAACTAGGTCAGCATTTTCCTTCAATCAAATTGGAGGGGAGGGGGGTGCATTTGGTTTGATATTTGGAAAGGGCTTTGGGGCTCTAAAATTTCTTGACCAAATACAAATTGCGTTTGGTTCGTTTTAAGCTCAACTTTGGAGAAATGCAATTTTTTTTTTCAAAAGCTCCCAGAGGCCTTTAGCCCAAAGTGACTTCCTTTGAAAAGTTGTATTTCTAGAATGCAACTACATTTTTTTTAAATCTTTTTATTTTTTTTCTTTTCTCTTTCTTGTTCCTTGTTCCACTTATTGCTCCTTCCTTCGTTGACCATGGACCTCGGTGTTAGTGGCCACCTAAAGATTGACCATGATACACGGGGCCGGCAAGCTCGAGGCTCGGCGACCTTGCTAGATTTGGCTTGGCCTTGAGCAAGTGAGGCTCGCCTCGCCAAGCCAAATCCGACAAAGGCTCGATCTCGCTTGAGGCTGGGGAGGTCAGGGAGAAGCCAAGCTCGGCTCGTAGCTTATAGCTGGCTGCCGCCATGGTTGGCGATTGGCTGAGAAGAAATTAACGTTGGAAATGGGGAAAAATGAAAAAAAATAAAAATAATTTAAAAGTCGAATCATTTACAAAGGGGGGGTTTTTTTTTTACCAAATGACATTCATGTCAACGTTGCTTTTTAACGTGTTTTTAAAATACACTTTGCTAAAACTATTTACATTTCGAAAATCCCTTTTAGCCCAAAGATATTTGCATTTTTTCAAGAACATTTTCGAACCAAACGGGCTCGGAATATGACTTAATCGTACCGAGTTAACAAGTTCTAAGGCTTAATTATACTATTTTGAAGGAATTCACAATTAGTTTGAGGACTTTTGATGAACTTATCCTTTTTATACTTATTTTTTTTTCCTCCCAAGCTACGATAGTTAGATGAATCTTGAATATCAAAGTTTGCTCGGACCGGCCTTATATATATATATATATATATATATCATCAAGATGGCCTAAGCTCTCCGGCCCAAAATTGCACCCCACCTCGAGACCCGGTCAAAACAAAGTAAGCCAGCGCAGAGTCATTTTGAACAGGCAGATCGCTCGGCCCCGTTCATCACCGGCGCACACCCACTCAATTTTTGTTACCCTTCAACTTCTTCTAGAGAAAGCCGCGTTCCTTCTCGAAAAACTGCGAAAAAAAAAAAGAAGAAGAAGAAAAGGGACGAAATTGAAGGGCTGAGAAGTCGTCAAGAGCACACGTCTTTTCCCCAAATCGTTCACATTTTCAACGACTATAAATTCAATCATTGTTTTGCATGACCCCGAGGAATTGCAGAGTGCCAACGAAACCGAGCAAGACGTCCAAACAACAGAATTAACATCGGACACGAATCCACTAATCCTAATCAATCAAGCAATTAAATTTGGGGGAGAGAGAGAGAGAGATGGGTCCAAGTCCGGGGCTCAAATATTTCACCGAAGCTCCAAATGGACGTTCCAACCAAACGAGCATGTCGTTGTCCCACGCCGGGTTTCCTTATCTATTGATAGAAAGGTATTTATCTTATCCTCGGGAGCGCGCGTTCGTAAGTCAAACACCTCCAATCAAAGACAGGGCCGTGAAGCCCGGCTCCATCAATATACCCGATTGAACCTATTTTAATTTAAAAAAATTAAGCCGATAAGTTGTGGGTTAATTAGGATATATTAACTGCTCGAAGCCATACAAATTCTCCGGCGTCGAACTTCGTTCCGACACTACCCGCACGTGGATCTCAATACATCTATCCACCTATTGATGCTAGATAATCACATGATGATATTATTCGGAATAAGTATACTGCAAGTGCTAATACTTTTGTACGGCGATCACTTGAATACCACAATTTTTTTTTTGTTTTTGCTCACTTGAGTACCAAATCGAAGCAAAATCGATCACCTGAGTGCCACTTCCAACAAATCATCCCATTTTTTCATAACACGTGAATTTTTGTAATCATTATTTTATATTATTTTTTATTTTTATAAATTTTTTACCTTGGCCAGTGAAGGTCATTGACGTGGGCTGTCACAGCCCCATCGACCGAGGGCAAGGAGGCCATCGCGCGGCCAATGTAAAAAAAAACCAGAAAAAATGCAGAGGAAAATAAAAAAATTTCAAAATAAATAAAAAACAATAAAGATATTCTAAAAATAAAAATTAAAATTAAAAAATCTTGCCGGTGATGCCACTTCAGATTTTTCGATGTTCAAGTAGGATTTTCAAAGAGCCAAATTGCAGATGGCGCTCAAGTGATTGATTTTTAAAAGTCGTGGTGCTCAAGTGATTGCGGTACAACTTATTCCGACATTGTCGAGACATTCGGTTATCTAACGCTGGAATTTGAGCAATTTCCATGTCATCTTCAAGAGAGGACGATGAATTTGGAATAGATGGGTTTGGTGTGATCCGGTGGGAAAACCGGATCCGACACCTCAGGAGTCCACCTGCCTCGGTGTACCTCGGTGCGAATCGCATTGCGTCTAGGCATACCAAACCGATCCTCAGTAAAAACAGGAGGAGCATTCAAAGAAAGCTAAACAGAAACGAAAAACTCTGAGCACGTTCAAACCCATACAAAGCTGACTGGGGGGGGGGGGCCTTGAGAGCCTAATAAATGGGAATCCAAAACAGAAACAAAAAGCTTAAGCGGAAGCAACAAGACGAAACAAGGCAGGTCATATCCGTGTGGGGCCCCCTGCAATATTTTATAAAAACACTCCGGGAAGATGAGTGTTGACCGAAAAAATTTGAACTCAACACTTTTAGCTTTCATATCGCTTTAAGATTTTGTGGAACTAATGTCTAACTGTTCTAAAAACTTAAGCCGTTAGTTAGGAGAAGGCATTATTTAATATTTAATTATTATAATACTTTCTTCTTCTCAGCTTAACAATAAACCAGAAAAAACAGGTTGATTGAGCTAGCCAAATTTGAAGCTCCTAACATACTTAGGTTGAAGAGCATCATTTACCGAACTCCTTAAAAAATAAAAAAAAAAACAAACGGGGGTGGGGGATTGAAAGGTCAGCGGAGGACAGGATTGAACTTTGACCGCTTCCAAATTCCACAAAGTTTAGTCCAACCCGGTAGTCCGCCGGCAGACGTCTGCTCCTCTCTAGGCCAACCCCCCGCCCCCCCCCCCCCCCCCCCCCCCCCCCCACCATTTCCTTTTCCTTTTGAACTTTATTTTTGCTTTTTCCATTTCCCAGAATAAGATAAAGGAGAGTTCCTCCCTTCTTTCCTTGCTCAATAATTGATACGCAAATAATATAACTTAATCGATAAACACACGGGACGATACTCGTTGTTATCTGATGGAAATAATTTATGATTTAAATGTCACTATTATTTAATTAATGAATTACGCATGTTGCGAAGAAGTAAGTTGCTATTTATTGGGGTTTTTGCAGCTGATTTAATTAATTTAATGAGGGCTTTAAGGTTTGGGCACATTTTTGATGAAGTGGGATGACTTTCTTACAAACATCATTTGACAAATTTTGATGAAGACATCATTAACAATTGATTTCTTGGCGGGTGGTGACAACGGGAGACTTTGATTGCATCTCTCTCTCTCTCTCTCTCGCGACGCCATCGTTGTTCTTATTCAACTCTCTCTCTCTCTCTCTCTGTCTTCGTCGTCTTCTTCTTTGAAACTCCCAACTACAGGAGATCGCTTCTCCCCCTCCTCCTCTTTCTCCGAGCAACTCCAAGTAGATCCACCTCTCCTTCCTCCTCCGCTGGTTAGTTTCACCTCCCTCTCTTGTTTTAGCCCCCCCTTAATCTTGCGTACGAGCTCCCAATCGTCTGCAGTGTAATTGCTGAAACGATTTCCTTCTTCTTCTCCTTTCTTTCCTGTTTACGGGAGCTGCGACTAGTCGCCGTGCCGTATTCTTGCTGCTGAGGTTTTTGCCTCCGGTTTTTTTTAGTCCCGTGGTGTACACTGTTGGACAGTTTGGTGGTTCTTTGGTTTGCGTCTTTTATCCATTTTCAGCTAAGTTGCGATTCGAACCCCAGATGGTCGCTCGCGGGTAGTTGTCGGCTCTCCAACAGTTTCTCTTTATTCCGTGCTCGCCTGCAGTTTGCTTTGAAGGCTTACCGTTCAGAAGAGTGACGACTGGTTTGCGGAGTTTAATTTTTAGAGACTGGGATTGACGCCGATCGAACTCTCCTGAGCTGCGGGAGTGGGTTTTTCGGTCCGCTTCCATCGCCTAATTTTGATAGAGGAGCGAGTTGCTTGTTGTTGGCCTCGGACAAAATGGGAGGGCTTTGTTCTAGGAGCGCTGTTGCTAAGAGTAATCCTTATGCAAACCCAAATGGGGGTTTCAATCATTACAACTATAAGCCCGCTTCGGTTCACAAGTCGAGCGTGCAGAGCAATTTGACTCCGCCCCAGGTCCGTGAGGTTATGGTCAAACAATCGCAGGAAACCAAGCAGTCGCAGGAACCAGCTGCTCCCACCCGTCAGGCGAGTGCAGCTCGATATGGGAACAATGAAGATGAATTTTATGATGGGATTCCCAGATACCAGATGCAGAAGTCCAGATCAGTTAGGTCCATCGCAAAGGTATTGTGCATCTTTTCGTGCGCATGAGCTGCGGCTTTTTGCCGTCTTTTTAGTCGTCTCTTCATTGGGCTAATTTTGATCCTAGGAGCTACAATATAAGCTCAATGTAAATATCTCCGAGGGCAGTTGTTGATTGCAAAGTATTCTGCGCCTATTTGTCTTTTTGGTTCTTTCTTTGGTTGAAAATGCGTCCTGATGTTCTTGCACCTAACATGGTTGCCTGTGCCATCCTCTCTAAGAAATGGTTTCAGGTGGCTCCTTGTTTGTACGTGAAAAAAGCTAGGTGATTTTGTCTGTTCCATACTGCTGACGGATATACTTACTGAATATATTCCATGACGTGAAATTATAGGTGGGCCTGATGGATATTTGTTCTAGTTACATATTGCAATGAGCATGTTCCGTTGGAGCCCTCCAGCAATTTTAGTTTGCTGTGTTTTGTAGGATGTAACTTGCTGAGCCTCGAACCCCCTTAATAGAGTAATCTAGCACGATCGGAATTATAATAATCATTTTACGGGTACTTCTTGAAAGCTTAGATGTTGGTAAATAGCTATTATTTGCAACATGTGAAAGTACTTAATAGTGGTATTAACAATTTCATGCGAGATAGGAAACCTCGTTATTATATTCCTGCCTTTCTACCCTGCCTTTATATTATTGTCACCCACTGGGCTTTTTGCCTATACGAGTCATGGTGTGTTATATCACTTTAGAGTCTCAAAAGTGAAATCGGGTGATTCATGTTTTCCTTAAATTATGTTTGTTCTTAATGGAAGTGCTTATGACGCTTAAATCCTGGAATGTTCTCATAATTTCATGGACTTCTGAAGAATTAAAAAATTTCCACCCTCCCTTATTTGATCGTCATGTCTGAAAAACTGGAACTGTTTCAATTTGTCTTAACCTCTCTGGGCTGTATGCGCATGTTAAGTGTTCCTGTTTCAAGCAAGTAGAATGGCTCTACTGTCTATTTCCTCTCTTCCCCTTGGTTAATGCCATTCTCTGCACAATGGTGCTTTGTTACTGCAGGTTTCAGAGGTTAGCTCCCGTCTAGGCAGAGGGGCAGTGGAAGTCCTGGACAGTCTCACTAGTAGCATGACAAATTTGAATCCTGGTAGTGGATTCGCTTCTACAGTGGCAACTAAAGGAAATGAACTCGCAATATTATCATTTGAGGTTGCAAACACTATAGTCAAGGGGTCCAGTCTTATGCAATCCCTTTCGAAGAGAAGTATAAGACATTTGAAGGAAGAGTTGCTTCCTTCAGAAGGTGTTCAGCATCTAATCTCTAAAGATATGGATGAGCTTCTACGAATTGTTGCAGAGGACAAGAGGTAGGCCTAGATGGCATATATTTATTTAAGCATGAGCCTGGCAGATCATTTGTTGGCTCTGGCCATTCACTTGTCAACTTGAACATATTATTCTCACAGGGAGGAGTTGAAGATTTTCTCAGGAGAGGTGGTTCGTTTTGGGAACCGCTGCAAAGATCCTCAATGGCATAACTTAGACCGCTACTTTGAGAAGTAACTAAACAGAGGCCATTTTTTCTTTTTGATTTTTGACACCTCTATTAATTGTATGTATTATAGATCTTACTATTGTTATTGCGTGCTATTTGCTGTCATCATACAGGATTAGCAGAGAATTAACTCCTCAAAAGCAATTGAAGGAAGAGGCTGAAACGGTGATGCAGCAACTGATGACTTTGGTCCAGTATACTGCTGTAAGTATTAAAATTTGTATATCATTTTCACTTTTCTATCACTTGTAGTTTTCATTCATAAGAACAACATTTGATTAAAAGCCATAATCATAAGTTAGAAGTTGGGTTGCCCAGCTCTTGGCTGGTGGATTTAGTGTTCATTATAAGGATTGGAAGGCGAAAGCTCAGGTCATTTTGCCTAGCTTGTGGTATATGGATATGGGAAGATGCAGGTGGATAAAGACCTTTGTATGTAAATGGCCAAGAGTACGGATAAGGCTGAATATGACGTAGAATTTCTCCTGCAAGAGAAAGAAAAACACATTGGATGATTGGATAGTTTGGAAAGAGAGAGAGAGAGAGAGTTTGTATTGCTGATCTCACAGTTGACAAAATGCCATCGATCTTCCCAGTGACATCAACCACAAATCTGTTTGTTTGTCTGTCTGTCTCTCTCAGTAGTCTCACTCTGCGTCTCTCCTAGGTAGTGATTTCACAGAGAGGAGCTGAACTGTGGCCGAGGTATTAATATCATGGTACCTTATTTGTAGGTGCTAAATCCTGGCTGCAATTTTACCATTAGCGTTCTCCTGTCCCCGCCCCCTCCCCATGAAAAATTAAAAAATGGCTTTCTTTTGCTGTGTGTGAGTGACCAGATACTCACCGATTGCTTGTCGACTAGTGGTGAAATCTGTTTATCTTTCCCTTGGAAAGGCATACTTTCGTCCTTTTATTATGAGCGAGTTCCTTATATGAATGACTTTTCCATTTAGTCCATCATCGACTTTTGGCAAATAAAGTTGTTTGTGCGGGGACTAAATGGAAAAGTTTAGGCGCAGGATACAAAATCATGAATGTGAGATTTTGTGGGACCATTGCCAACTTTTTTAAAAGCTTAAGCTATTAAATGAAGGCATAGTTTAATTTGTTTTCTATCACTCTTCTCACGCTTAGTCTGATCTTTTTATCTAGTACTGAGCGTGGACATGTTTAATTGAGGAGACAAATGGGGCCTAAAAAGATTTGAACTCGGGACCTCTTGCTTTGATACCATGTGAGATTTTGTGGGATCATTGCCAACTGTTCTAAAAGCTTTGGTGGTCAAAAAAAGTTAGAATCACCTTTGGTGGTCCACCAGGATGATTGCCGTTATGAGTACATTCATTGAATCCTAACACTTACCAATGCAATTTTAAATGTGATCAAATTCATTGATTGAGAAATACACCGACTAGCACTTGCTCTGTAGACTGCTCTTCTTGGAACCTACGTTGTGCCGATAAGATCAATTAATAGAGCATATGATCTAAATTGCAACTTTCATTTGATCGTTTCCCAGAACTCTGATTCCCTTTTTTAATATGTTTCCTGGAGGACCTCAGGCTGTTAGGTTCCAACGTGATGCTTCGAGTTTCTGGTATTCAATATGTATACTGGAATTTCATCATCTGTTTTTCTGGTCTGCAGGAGTTATACCACGAACTGCATTCATTGGACAGGTTTGAGCAAGATTATCATCGCAAGCGTCATGAAGAAGATAATTCAAGCATGACACAAAAAGGTGCATCTTTGACTTTTCTGTCAATGATCACCTTATCTTGAGTTGAGTTTCATGGTCATCAATTTAAAATTCAGCTTCATCGGTGAAAGAGAAAAGAGTTTCTTTACTGATGCTGTATAGTTTTAGTTCGACAAGCAGTGGCTATTCACAGATAAATATAGAGTATTACTGTTGGAGCGGGACTTTGCTTCCATGATGATATGTTGATCCTTATGAGGACTATGCTTGATAGGAATTTTGGACCTGCTTGGTATAACTTTCCATACTGTTGTAAGCTAAGAGATCTGGGCCTTATAATGGAATTCGATACATCCTGTTCTGTCACCATCTTGTTTTGTTTAGACTGGAAATGTTTTGATTTGCAACCTTGGGAATTGGACCAGGAATACTGCTTTGATGGTGGTGACAATCTTATATAGTGGCGGCCAACAGGAACCAAGATAACCTCTCTGGTTTTGCCTATACATGGCCCCCCTGAACATTATTTCTTACTATATTGCTTTGAAAATTTGCAAAGTATAGATACCTCCATTTTGGCATTGCTTACCGGCAGAGTTCTCTTTCCACAGCCTATTACAATCATGTTCTTTTGTGATGTTCATTTTTTCGGTGTGTAGGTGATGGCCTCTCTATTTTGAGAGGAGAACTTAAGAGCCAAAAAAAGCAAGTAAAAAATTTGAAAAAGAAGTCGCTGTGGTCCAGAAGCTTGGAGGAGGTAACTCTAGATTTTTACTACGTGGGAACCTTGTATAATTTTTCCGAAATAAATATGAGTTTACTTTCTGATTCGAGCAAATCCATCCTTTGAATATGCCATACCTTAGAGTTATGAAGGCATCTTTTGGGAATTCCCTTATGAACCTTCTAAATTGTTTTTTTTTTGAATGCTTTGCTGCTGTTTTTTTTGGGTAAGGAATGCTTTGCTGCTGTTGGAATGCACATAACTTGCTATTAGGGAATACTTGCCAACTTGCTGGAACTCAGCATCATTGCTTGTCTTTGGTTGGCTTGGATTGTTGGAGGGGAAGTTAGGAGATTCATACCCTGGGCAGATAGAATGCTTTCTCATTCTATAGTACTGTTCCACTTTTGAACAAGTAATAGAGAGGGATATATTCTAAATAGGGAATTTCTTTTTATCCTTATCCATGACAAGAAAAATGCTCTTCTTTCCAGAGGATAATAGAGAGAAGTAAATGCAGTTTCTCAGAATGTCAAGTATTGTTTTGCAGGTGATGGAAAAGCTTGTTGATATCGTTCATTTCCTGCTTCTGGAAATACATAGTACTGTTGGGACTGCTGGTATGTAAATCGAAAATTGACGGTAAATGCGCTCTTGTAGAAAAAAATTTCCCTTTATTATGTTTAATTTAGCTCAACACTCATTGCCATTGTCTATTGGTAAAATATTTTGTCAGACTTTTTCCTCTGATCACCCATTGTAAATTATTCCAGTGTAGATCATTTTCTCTTGTCCTACTTGCCTGGCTTCTCTCTCTCTCTCTCTCTCTCTCTCTCTCTCTCTCAGAAAAACAATTCCTTGTGCAAATTATCAGGCGTTAAATCAACATCTTTTTCAGCCAAGATGATGTATAAATGCTTAGTTGCAACGACTAGGATTTGGGCAGTATTAGCACAGTTATTGTCGTGTGAAGTTCTAGTTTGTCAAAGAGAAAATTCTATTTTGATACAGAAAAAGTCTTAAAACCTTCCAAATGGATCCACACCTGTAGGAGCAGAAGAATTATCCACATCGCTTTTGATGATAAATGATGTTTCTGGTGGCGTAGCTTTGAATCAGACATGCATTTAGTATTTTTCTTGTTGGAAAACAAGTACCGTGGGTGTTGTTTCTGCATGACTGTAAATGTGTGGTATTTATGATAGCACTGTCCATCATTTTGCAGATGCTCATGTACCAGCAAAACCATCTAAGAGCAATAAAAAACTGGGACCTGCTGGCCTATCCTTGCATTATGCAAATATTATTGTCCAAATTGATACTCTTGTAAGTTTTCTTCTTTGGATATGCGATCAGGCCTGGTGGCATAATGTTACTTAAGTTGAAGGCTGCAAGGTGTTATTCAACGGCATCTAAAATTTTCATTCTTAGCGCTGATGACCCATGCACATGAAGGGAATATGCAAAAGTTATCGATCAGATATTTTCTTCTTTTCAGCAAAAGATTGTTCAAGATGACAAGAACTTTAGATAGATAAGGGTCATGGTATCCAAATTTTTTAAATGATGCAGATACGGAAAATAATTCACTTGTATATTTGGTAGAGCAACATTTTCTTTGGCAGAAAAGATACATCTTGGTCATTCTGTGGTTATCCAGTAGAACAAGTAGTCCTTTTCATTAATGCATTCAGATTTATCTTTGATTTTTTTCTTATGAAATTTCTGGTATTCAAATGTTTATCGGCGCCACCTGCAAAATGCTACAAATTTTCAATTGGTAATTTTTCCCAATTAAGGATTGCATATCAGTTTGTTCCAGGAAATCATTAGACCTATGGCCATATACTCGCTGTTTTCTGTTTGGATGCTTTATGCACGATTCTTGATGTATTGTTGTCAAAGCTGCTGTAGAAAAACAAATAAACTCAAGTTGACAGCAAGTCTTGCTTATAAACTTAAGTTGACAGCAAGTCTAGCAAGTTTTGGGATATTCAACCTTCTAAGTTTTTGAAGAAAAATATGATGAAATTGGTTCTATTATATTGTGCTTATCTGTTTATCGAAGTGAAACGTAGATAGGCATCATTTCATAGATGAAGTAGAATCCCTTGCCGCCAGGTTATTGTGGATTGAATGCGAGTCAACGGAGTAGGTCTTCCAAGCTCCATGATCTCACTGTCTTTGGAAGGAAGTTTATGAAATTGTTATGGTTGCCTGAAAACTGTGTTGATGTGGAGTATTGACCGAGGAAGACTCACTAATTCTTTGAAATTATCAATTGAACTAGTATAAAGTGTAGATCACATGTTTGAGTCTATTTATGGAGCATACTTTGATCCAATCAGGTAGCTCGATCCAGCTCTATACCATCCAGTCTGAGGGACTCTTTGTATCAGAGTTTGCCACCTAGTATAAAGTTGGCTTTGCGCTCCAGAATTCATTCTTTTCATGTTAAAGAAGAGGTATAATCTCATAATCATTCTTTTCTCATTCAAGAAACTTTACACATTCTATTTTCTATCAATCCAAATAGTGATTTCGAAGTCCATTTCTCGAGCTTCTTCCGCTGATTAGGAAATGCTTTGAGAAGGCTCCATGTAACTTGTCTCTCTGTACAGCTCTCTGTTGCAGACATCAAAGCTGAGATGGAGAAGACTCTGCAGTGGCTTGTTCCAATTGCCACAAACACTGCGAAGTAAGATGGCCAGTATATCCTCACTAACTACCTCAATGCATTCAAGCTTGCCTTTGTTTCTTCTGATATTTCTGTCTTTGTTTTTGATTGGAGCAGAGCTCATCATGGTTTCGGATGGGTTGGTGAATGGGCGAATACCGGGTCAGTTAAACTCGTCAGCACATTCTGTATTTCTTGACCACCCCTTCCTCCCAACCACCACCACCACCACCACAAAGGTTTTAAAAAAAAAAGGAATATAGTGGTAACTTCAAAAATAGATGATGTGGTGTCTTATTGCAGGTCTGAGTTAAACAGGAAGCCAACTGGACCTACAGACGTGATTCGGATTGAAACGCTCCACCATGCAGATAAGGATAAAACTGAGGCCTATATCCTTGAACAACTGTTGTGGCTCCACCATTTGGTTAGTAAATCAAAGAACTCTGCAAACACTGGTGACACGAGGTCTCCCATTAAATCCCCAAACCATCTGTCCCTGGAGAAATCGAGCAATGAAGTTAAAGACGAGTCTGCCAAAACCTGCTCGCCTTTACTTACTGCTGAAGACTTAAAGATGTTACAAGACAAAAGCAAGAGAAAAAGACGGTTGGGAATCAGTAAGAGTCAGGATTTTGACTCCTTCAAGGCTGGGTTGAAGAAGCATGACAGATTGAGCAAGAGTAGCAATTATTCCCCAGCTAGGGAGAGTAAGGAGTCACTTACATTGAAACGGCTCTCTTCAGGAATTCCGGTTATAGATTTTGTTATTGATAAGCAAAAGGCCTTGGATGTCATTGATAGAGTCAATGAATTTAGATGATTCAAAGGGTTTTACATCCCTCTTGATAAAGGAAAACAGCCTACAGAGTGAGACATGGTCGCGTCCCATATCCTGCTTTTGTCTACCACCATGTACATAGAGTTCTGGAAGGCAGCGATCCCAATAGCCTCCCTGGTAGATGGAGGTTTTCTTGTCATACATTCTGCTTTAAAGGATTTGGGGAATGTTCGCAGTCTCTGTCACTCGAAAGTTTCTCCTACAACATAGTGGCAACACAGGTACGCTCTGGAAGCTGGAGAGGTGGCTGGGAGGATGTGCAAGGGAGGTGATTCACAGTGTAGTTTGAGAACATAGTGAAAAGAATACGTGACATTCTTTTGGTGTATGTACAGAGCGTGGAAGCCATCTGTTCAACTTTTTCATCTTGGGTTGTATGGAGTTTTGGGGGTTGCGTCTGCATTCCTTCAGAGTCTCCTCTGTCCTACCTTTGCGGTTTCTTTTTGTTTCTTTTTCTTCTTTCTCTTGTCCTTGTAATTCTTTGTATGGCTTGAACATGTAAAGTTGTAGTACGACATGAACTCTATTTGCGAACTAAATACTACACGAAATCGCTTAGCTGCTTTTTCTGCACTCCCCTCTTCTAACTCGAGCAGTCCGGTGCAAGTTTGAACGTGAAACAAGAGCAACGGTCTCAATTACCTTGCAGGTTTCCTCATCCCCACCCTCGTGACTCGGTTTCTCTTGGCCAACTTGTTGGTGTGCAAAGGTGATCCGAGACTTTTTATCACACTGATCCACTTAACTGGTGATTGTCTGCTTGCCCGCTATTTTTCGGCATCAGAAGTTGAGATAAGGACGACTTTGCAAACAACATTGAGATGAACAAACAGGGCGTTTGGTCAAACTGGGAAATCATGCGACCGAAACAATACAAAAACTGACAACAGTGGAGCGGTCATTTCAGGCAGATTATGTTATGATGGTGGTGCGTCCCGCCACACTCGGTCACTCAAAGCGCATTCAGGCGGCAGCTCCACTACTTTCATTCCATGTCCTTATTCTGGAAAGTCTCTGTTCGCTTATGTTGTCCCTGTTTCTACTTTTTGACCCGTAAAGACAATGTCTTTCCCAGTTTTTAGTTTGTTTTTATCCGCCATCGATGAAAGAATATTCTAAAATTTCAATATGAGCGAGGGAAAGTACCACACTCGCGGTGTAGAAAATGCATTAAAAGTAATGTTTTTTCAGGACGTTGTGTTAAATTTCCATCATGTATAGATACGCGATTGATTTCTCGAGTATGGAAAATGCATTCTCGTGTAAAGCAGAGCAATCAGCAAAGCGGGGAATAGGAATTATCTAAGTGGCTGACTGGGAATTGGAGGCTTCTGTGAAGTCTATTCATCTCTCTCTCTCTCTCTCTCTCTCTCTCTCAGCATCAGCATTTCCAAAAAGCAATGCAAAAGGATAATGTGAATCTTTAATTGCAATTATCACATCACTAAAAGCAGAGCAGAGAGGGAGGCCCATTAGGTAGTGGGATTCTCATTCGCAATTCCACCACCGAATTTGATCAAAGAGAATTAGCTTTGCTTATTCTCTGTTCCATTGCTGAATTGGCCTTCCTCTCAATTCCTCGCTAGCCCTCCTCCTCCTTTCCTATTTACCTTTGCCCCTCATATGCTTTATGGGTCCCTTTCCCTTGCACTAAATCAAGAGTTTCATTGTCATCATGTGATTATAATATGCACCATTTTCTCCTTCATCTCCTTACTCTGCTACCTTATCTTGATACATGCTGGGTTAGTAAAGTCATGGCTGTATCAGGCAAGTTTGGAACTTTCCTTTTGTTTTGTTCTCTTCTGATTAATATTTCATTTGGGTGGCTGTTGTTCGTGTTGCTCTCCTCCTCCTCCTCCTCCTCCTTCTTACTAATTATCATCGCCAACTTGCTTGTGTGCGCAAAGTGGAAACTTGTTTGATTGTGAGTAACTGATTTTGTCCAGGGAGTTAGTACTTCTTCCTCTTCCATGGGTTCTTTTCTTTGCCCCCCTAAATTAAACTTTTTCCTTAAAGAAATATTTCTAATTTTCTGAGATGGTTCTTGAGGTGTTGTTGCTTGTCCTTATTATTACATCCTTAGTGCCTATAGCTGCAGGATAAAGGTTCCTATTGATTGCATTGCATCAACTTTCATATGACTTATGAGCTCAACTATTGCTGTAAACAGGACTCTGGTATTAGAGTTTGAAGTATCAAAACGATTGGCTTGTGTTTTATTTTTTTCAAACAGAAAATACTTTTCAACATTCTTCATTAAATGACTAGTCTTGATGCCATGGAGTCATTATAAAAATAATATGCCATTCATGTCAGGAAGGAATTACGGTATGGAGAGCTGATAGATGGTCCATGTGGTCGCCATGTTCATATCAGTCATTATATTTGTTGAATGGAACATATCACATGAGGGAATGGAAAAACTGGCCAGACAGGGCAGTTCCTTGGAAGCATTCCACTTACTGTTAGAGAGATACTGTGGAAAGCCTTCGTTGTGTCGTTTTATGTCAATACCGTGTTTTTTTTTTTTTGGTAAGAACAACTATGTTTACTAGTTCATGAAAGAAAGGTTTAGATGAAGCATCAGGAACGTGTCTATGGAGAAATTAATCCCATAATTACCTAGAGGGCTTGATTTTGATTTGTAGGTGAGAGCGAGGGTACAATTTTCATTTGTAAGTTTTATCTTTTCAGAAACAGTCGGGTCCCTGAGAGTTCAGAATTCCAGTTTATGCAACCTATCAATTGAAAAAATCTTGTCATAAGGGTGCAGCAATATGAATCACTTGATCGGAACGTCTTGTACCAAAATATAGCATCCCTAATCAAAACAGTTCATTTTTTGTGGTTTCTCATCTGGTAAGAGTAATATGAAAGCAAGTGAGAATTTTCTCTTGGCATCGTGCTAAGGTATGTGCACTTCTTGTTTATGAAGGTGTTATGACACTTATATGTTTGTATATATAGTTTATGTTTTAGCATAACCATGGCATATTTTCTCTGGTTAGAATTATCAAAAGGAGGCAAGAAGTCACTGGCTGAAAGTTTGGAAGCTAAAGGCCATCATATGGGTGGAACTTTTCTCACTCATCATGCTTATTTAAAGCAAATCATTTTCTCTTTTATAGTCCTCATCTTGTTAAGAGACGGCCATTCATCCAATGGCCCCAACGTTGAAGGTACCATTAAATTCTTCTTGCTCTCTACCATCTATGTAAAGCAATAAACTTATTCTAGGAAAGTCTTGTCGGGCAATTTATATTGACAAGAATACATAGTTTTACTCTCAAGTTTTACTCTCAGTGCGCCTCATAGGGGCTTATCTGGTGCCACTTTCCGATTTACCAGAGATTAACTTAACAGCTCTCTGATACTGGCGCATTTAGGGAGATTGTGTTGTCATGCTGAGATCCATCGTTGATTAGGAGATCTAATTTGCACTGTACATATTATCAATGGAATCAGCCTTTGTCATTATTCATATGTTCTTATTGCTGTATTTATTAACTCTAAAAACTGACAATGAGATACTTCTTTTGCTCTTGAAATGAGGAAATCATCATTATGTGCCTTCTGTGCTAGTAACAACTGAACAAAAACTCTTATCATGTCTGTTTTTTTCTAATTTCCAGGTGAGGCTCTCATTGAAGTCCTGCAAAGCCTCAATGATACTAATCACCGCATTAGCGATTGGGATAACCACCTGGTGAGCCCATGCTTCAGTTGGTCTCATGTCAGCTGTCCATATGGACATGTCAATATACTGTAAGTTCAACATAAAATGTACCACCGATCTGCTTTTGAAAGTCCTTCCTATTTCATTATGTTGCCAGGTGAAAATGCAGATTAGCAGATCTAAATCTGTGCTTAACTTTCTGATCGGCAGGAGCCTCGACTCAATTGGATTTTCAGGAACTCTCTCTCCTGCAATTGTCAAGCTAAAGTATTTGGTCAACTTGTAAGTGATCCTTGATGGACAACACTGCATATATATATATATTTTAAAATTTTAGTATTTAGTATTTTTGAACTCGTTCTCCAGCCTTTCCTTTCTGTAAATAAGGGATGTGCTTGTATTGATAGTAAATTTTATGCTTCCTGCAGGGCCTTACAGAACAATAACCTGTCAGGTGTGCTACCCGATTTCCTGGGTAACATGGTGTACCTACAGAATTTAAATCTGGCGAATAACAAGTTCAATGGAACTATACCTGCCTCTTGGGGTCAACTTTCCAATCTAAAGCATTTGTAAGGGGTCTTTCCATAAACTAAATGCCATTACTTAGTTCTACCCTTGGAAAATGAATAAAAGGATTCATATGTCTCCTAGAAAGATATTACGACATAAATGTGATTTAGAAACTTCCAAATTGGAATTTCTCATTCACCGTTATCACTTTAGGATTAGATGACAAGAACCAGCTTATATCACCTTTGATTGAGGATATTAAGTGGAAATCATATATCTGGAACCATTCCTGACACCATTGCAAGTATTACAGGATTGACTGAAGTCCAATCTTCATTTAATATATTTAAACCCTATCTGCTGGAAATGCCTTTGATATCACTGACCTTTTATTTGGTTCAATAGGGATCTTTCGTCCAACAACTTGACGGGAAAGATCCCCATCCAACTCTTTTCGGTTCCAACATACAAGTAAGTTCCACTAGACTTTTTAACCTTCGTGTCTGTTAAAAGTAGTATCTTCTTTTAACCTAAAACTGAGCTCCTCTATTTACATAAATTAGTTACCATGCAACGTAAGATTAAGACATATAGGGTAGAAAATCGGCATGGCATTGGTATGGCTTCTCATCAGACTGGAAATTTTATGCTCGAATGCTGTGATTATTTGAGATATGTTTGATGTTTAAGTCAGCTAACTCGGTCTTTCTTGTCAGTTTCACCGGGACAAAACTCATTTGTGGCTCTAGCTTGGGTCAACCTTGTGTGAAGTCGCCGCTTCCAGGTTGTGGTTTTCATTGTTATATTTTCGATTTTATTCTGCTAATAAATTGGTAGTTTAGAATTTGATTCAGAACAATTGGCAGCTTCAAGTGGCAAGTCGAAACTTGGAGTTGCTGTAGCTTTCGCCAGTTCTGGAGCATTCGCACTTTTGTGTCTGGGGGCTATCTTTGCGTACTGGTGTCATCAAATGCGCAAGTTCAAACGTGATGTGTTTGTGGATGTAGCAGGTTGTTACCTTGATATCTCATATCATACTTGACTCTTTTCACTGCCTGATTGAGTATGTCCTAGGCCATCCCACAATCAATGGGATCTTTTCCAATTAATTCCTTCCTGTTTGTAAGTTTTACCAACTACTTCTCTTTTAGTTCAAAGCTGTCAGATTCACCAGTTAAAATAGATAAGAGAGATGAGTAAAATAACGGAGTAATTTGAGGAAAAATGTCTGATGATGTCTTCCTAAATGCTGTGCAAACCTCGTACTTTGATTTCTTTCTGCCGATTGTGTTCGATGCAAGTAAATGTTTGTTTTTGTTCAAACTTCCCTTTAAGGCTACATAATTCCTAGTTTTGAGTTGTAAACACTTTTTGTCTCGAGTTGCTATTTGCATATGTATTCTGCAAGCACTTAGAGAGAGGTTGGATTACTGTTCATCTCAATTAGGACCCCATGATGTGACATAATTGGTGAGAAAAACTGGAAAAAAGGAAAGGGAGGACACTTCGATAAAAAAGATGAAACATAAAAATGCAAGACTAAATCCCATCTTTAGAGAGAAGAAATTCCATAACGTTGCACTGGATTATTATTTTATATGGGAATCACTTTGTGCCTTTCTTTATTCACGGTAAATTGGTCGGAGGACTAAGGTAAAAAGTGGAGCATGATAGTCATGAAATTAATACTTTTGTCCTCAGTAGGAGATGAAATCTCTAGAGCTCCAAATAGTGTCGTCTTCTGTTCAGATGAAAGTTTCCTTTGATGAACACGATTCACTGATCTTTGGACTGTGATTCTGGTACCAAACACTAAGATAAATATTGAGCGACAAGAAATCAAGAGGAAGGGGTTGCCTTAAGGGCTTGGGCTAATCGAAAGCATCTTCAAATGTCTTCCATGCTTCCGTTTTTACTTTCACGCAGAAGGAGCTCTGCATGGAGCTCAATGTTTTTCTGTATCTTTATCAATAGGAAGGTTGTGGCTGACATATGAGAGTCCCTCCATATATATTGTTGGCATCTTAATGTAAATTACTGACTAGCAGTTCCAACTATCCAGGTGAAGATGACCGAAAAATTTCTTTTGCTCAAGTGAGGAGATTTTCTTGGCGTGAAATTGAACTTGCTACCGATAATTTCAGTGAACACAACATAATTGGACAAGGAGGCTTTGGCAAAGTTTACAGAGGTGTCCTCTCGGACAGTACAAAGGTTGCTTTTAAAAGACTTACTGATCATAACAATCCTGGTGGAGAGGCCGCATTCCTGAGGGAAGTTGAGCTTATAAGCGTGGCAGTTCACCGTAACCTTCTTCGTTTGATTGGTTTCTGCACAACCTACTCAGAGAGGATACTTGTTTATCCCTACATGAAAAATCTCAGCGTTGCATACCACCTGAGAGGTACTTCACTTAGACTTATTCTACTGATTCTCAAAGTCCTTATGAGGTATACTGAAATTTTGTACTAGAGTGATCAGAAATTGTTTTTGGGCCTCCTTCCGTGGAAAAGTTTTTTGAGGCTGCCAATTTTCAGTTGATTGTTAATTCAATCTTGTGCAATTTCATTAAAGTTTATACTGTCTTTGATAGTAGTCTAATGTGTGTGGGACAGTACCAGGATGCGAGGAAATTTCTATTAAAGATAAGTGTGAAATTTGGCGGATGGTTTAACTGCATCAAGTATGCCTACTCTTTTTGTTAATAGTCCGACATACCTACTAATATCGGAGTGAGAAGACTCCAATGACAAAGATATATTGGAATAGGAAGAATCCTCCAGCATCTACAAAAGTCAGTAAGCTATGCAAATCATGTTTGTAGTTACTGAATCTTCTGTCAGAGAAAGCATTTGTAACTCTAGATTTCTTAGGTACCTCAGTTAAGACAGTCACTCTCTCACAATGGTGTCTTTCGAGACTATGATGGACCACAAAAAGTACTCTACTCCGTCTGTTGCAAATTGCAAAACCTTCTGGTGTCCCATTCTATAACCATCAACATGATATGGCGCCCTTTCTACCATCTCTATCTGCATTCCCTCGCCATGTGTTGAATGTTGATTTTATTTGGCTATCCTACATGTAAGTTAATGGGACTGCTTACTTCTTTCTCATGCATCAATTCAAAAGAACTTAAGCTGGAGGTGTTTCATCCGCATAAATTGAGTATGTTATCGTTGTAGTTTCCCATGGTTGTGTGGTCATATCTTATATAGGCTGTAGGAAAGCACCAAATCCTGAAGAATCAGACGTGTGTTTTGCTCTTATCATATAATCTAAAGTACGAAGATTCCTATACCTGATGCACCTTAGATTTTGGGAACAACCATTAGCAGTCCTTTCCAAAATACAATCAGCATAATCTAATAATGCAGAACATATTTGGTGAAGGGATGGATAAAAATTACTTGCTGTTGAACATGCCAATAAATTTTTTTCTTTTGACTCTTGTATTAGCTTGTTAATATGAAATGCTCTTAATTCTTACACGGTAGTTTTTTTTTTTGTTTTTTTTTTGGTCTGACTTCCACAGTAGTTTACTGGCAATAGTCTGTACCAAATTTGATCTGATCTCTATTTAGTATTCCTCTCATAATTGCTATACTGGCCTGGCGCCACTCTCTTACTATGTAATGTACTCTATGAACGGGACAGATTTAAAACCAGGAGAGAAAGGGTTGGACTGGCCTACGAGGAAGCGCATAGCTTTTGGAGCAGCTCATGGCTTGGAGTATCTTCATGAACATTGTAATCCTAAGATTATACATCGCGATCTAAAAGCTGCCAATATCCTCTTGGATGACGATTTTGAAGCCGTTCTTGGTGATTTTGGACTGGCTAAGCTGGTTGATACAAGAGCGACTCATGTTACCACACAAATAAGAGGTACAATGGGTCACATTGCGCCAGAGTACTTGTCCACTGGAAAGTCGTCAGAGAAGACAGATGTTTTTGGCTATGGTATAACACTTCTTGAACTTGTAACTGGTCAGCGAGCGATTGACTTTTCTCGGCTTGAGGAGGAGGAGGATGTTCTTTTGCTTGATCACGTAAGATTTCTTTTTGCAGATTTTCAATCTTCTTTGCCGAAATCCAAATGACAGAAAAATTGGGGAAGAAATGGCAGATAGATAATGTACGGTTTATCAATTTTCGAATAAAGCACTTGAAAATGCTGAAGGAGAAAGAGAACTGATTTTGATAGGAATGAGCAGATATTAAGGTTCACTGAATGATTGGTGCAGAACAGAGCCCTTATTGTTCGGCTAAATTATTATATTTTCGTGGAACGGGATAAAGTTCATTCGCAGAACATATCTTATAATTGTACCGCCTGAAGTATTAGCCAATCATCTGTGCCTGCTGCATAAACGTTATACTACCGTTCCAATGTAGGCTCAACATTCACATCAGACATATGTTGTAAGACCTCGGAGGTAGAACTATCAAAGCAGGTTTTGATGCGGAATATTAAATCGAAAGAACTGGTTTAGCATAAAATTTTGCAACCACTGTTTTAGCCAAAGCAAGAGTTACTGCAATGGGGAAGTTATCATTATATTGCTTAATTGAGTCTTGTAGAGCGGTTCCCGGTTGAATTCCCATAGTTTGAATTTGCAAATTAGTATATTTTACGCATAGTTCTTCGTGATAATTGAGAACCCATTTGCTGCATGTAGATAAGTAGAAAGTGGACCTACATGAGCTTTAGTTGTTTTTCTCTGCTTCTTAACCAGAATCATCTCAAAGAGAATAACTGTAGATGTGATTTTCACAGAGCAAGAAGCTGCTGAGAGAAAACAGGCTCCAAGACATGGTCGATCACAATCTGTCGATATATGATGCGAAAGAAGTCGAGACCATCATCCAGGTGGCATTGCTTTGTGCACAAGGGGCCCCTGAGAGCCGTCCCACAATGGCAGAAGTTGTAAACATGCTTCGAGGGATTGGTCTATCAGAGAGATGGGATCAGTGGGAACGACATGAAGAGGAAAGGAACAAGCAATCCTTGTTCACGTCTCACCTTTTCCCTTGGGCTGAAGACACCACTCAACTCGAAGCCATTCAATTGTCGAAAGCAAGGTAGGACCGGTTTTGAACTAGACCTTTTAAGTTGGAACAGAGTAGCAACATCTCGACCGTTCTATGGTAAATCGATATACACCCTGGAAGCATAATATCTCAATTTTGTCACTCATTGGCTAGTACCTGCATGTGCTATAATTTGTACCCGATCCAACAGCATGTCTTCATGAATGATCTTAGTGTGTATGTTTAACGCATAACAAAACACTGGCCTTTTGCCTCTCTTTGGTGCTGCTTATGGTGCAGTTACCGTCTAGAGGAAACAGAAATGGATATGCTTCCATTTGCATCAGGAGTGTGTGCATTCTTTTTGCCATTTCTGCAGTGCGTGCATTTTCTTTTTTTCGTTTTACAGCGGTAATAGAAATGGGTCTTCTTGCTCTTGTTGGCCTACCAAAGGAGGAACATGCGAAGCACGCTCTAAAACAACTCGGTAACTGTCTATTTTCGAAATGAAAGGCTCAATCTGTGGGATTTGGTGTTACCCAAAGTCACCTTCACCCATCCAAAAATAGACGTCCTCTTTTATATGCAATGCAGAGGAGGGAAGCATTCAAAAGCTCTCGAAAAGAACATGTTACACTGATGCCACAGGGTGAGGTTATTTATAATGCCCTAAAAAACATCTCCTAAGAGTAGCATTAGTTCGCAAAATTTACCAAAAAATTCTTAATCTATTGTAATTGTGCCAATTTGGTCTTAAATTTTTTTTTTGCCAGTCCTAAACTTTTTGCTTTTTTGCCAATTCTGTCGATCCGGCCAATTTTGAGTAGCTAGTGCTGACATTTCTAATAACATTTTAATATTTTTTGCATTTTTAACTTTCTTTTCATTCTCTTTCTTTTTTATTACTTTTATTAACTTTTATTTTTTTTATTTTTTTTCTTACAGTGAAAATATTTAAAATTCAGTCGGCAAAATTAAAATATTTACAATTGAAGTGACGAAAGTACAACATGTTTATGAGTTTCTGGACGATTCTTCCCTTGTTAGACAAAGGATTGCATCAAAAACTTAAAATGCTCTAATGGTTTGTGTTGAAACAAGAACGCCTTTGGTGTTTTTGTTGGTTATACCTTCCTCTCCGTAATATTAGCATGGCCGTTTCAACCACATACATGAATTTACCCAGCGACTTAATTCACAGCCACGATGTGAAAGATGTCTAAGACGTGTGTTGGAGACAAATGAAATGAAAGTTGTTAATTAGCAGCAATAAACAGGCCTCCCGGCCCAGTCGGATGAAAGATGGTCCGACCTTAAATTGATTGATTTATATGCAATATCTGTTAGTATGACTCTATACATGACTCTATATTTTTTTGAATATTTTTTTTCTCCTCAAATTGTTGTCTTCGAAGAATAGATGGCTTTATAGATCGGCTCATCGGGGATCGACGTATGGACCGGGGCGTGAACGGTGAAAGTCCTGCCCAGGCCATCCACGAGTCATAAAACAGATTTGGCCTTTGGTTTTGGATTAAGTATAGACGGGATTCCAACCATGCATAGATCATCAAACGGGTCCGGATATAAGTTGAATCCTTGTCAATCGCATTCAAGTTGGTGACATTTTCTGTAGTTTGCTTGGTAGGCATGTCATCAAACGGGTTTCTGTTCTGTGAATGACGAAAACCCCAGACTTTTTTAGCGACTTGTTACCCGCGATCACGACGGCGATGAAAAGTTTACTTCGGCGATGAGGGGAAGCTGTCGACGAAGGAGGGACCGTTGCCGTCGTAGAGGAGGCGTGCTTTTCACTAGGAGGTGCATGAGGCTGGTGAGCGAGCAGAGAGCGAGGTCCTCCATCAAGTACCTATAAGAATTTAGAAGTTGCATCTCATATATATATTATGCTTGCCCAAGCATGAACTGTTCGTGGATGTAGCACAAATTTTTTTTTTTCTCTTCTTTACCTTGATATCCCCATATCATACTTTTCGGTGCCTGATTGGGTATGTCTTAGGCCATCCCATAATCGATGGTATATTTTCCAATTAGTTCCTTCTCGTTTATAAATTTTACCGTCTTCTCTTTTAGTTTAAAGTTATTAGATTCATCGGTTGAATTAGACGAGAGCGGCGAGTCAAATAACAGACAAAAATTTGAGAAAATATCTAATGATATCTGCTAAAGGCTGTACTTAGGGAGAGGTCGGATAACTGTTCATCTCAAGCACAAGGGTCCGGTCACCCCATGATGAGATATAATTGGTGAGAAAAACTGGAATAAGGGAAGGGAGGACACTTAGATAAATAAGATGAAAGACAAAAAAAGGCGAGAGGAAATCCCATCTTTAGAGAAAAATAGTCACATAAACTTGCAATGGATTAGGCGGTAATGATTGTACATGGGAATCACTCTGTGCCTTTGTTTATTCACAGTAAATGGGAAGGTGGAGTAAGGTAAAAAGTCGAGCTCGAAAGTAAAGGAACGATTACTTTTGTCTTCCATAGAAGTTGAAATCTCTAGAGTTTCGGATTGTGTCATCTTCTATTCAAATGAAAGTTCCTTTGATTAACATGATTAACTGATTTTTGGACTATAATTCTAGTGTCATGACGCTAGGGTAAATATGAAACAACAAAAATCAAAATAAAGGGGATGCCTTAAAGGGCTTGGGCCATGTGAAAGCATCTTCCAAATCTTCCATGCTTCCTTTTTTTTCTCTGTTATGGAAATGAGCTTGAGATACTTTGGTGAGTAGTGAGCTCTGCAAGGAGCTCGTTGGTTTTGGGTCAAATGTTAAAATCTATGAAGAGTAATATAGTTGATTTAGTAATTCATATTGACACAGTTAAAAAACCGTGCAAGTATTTGAATGTATTTTATTCATGCCAAAATAACCTATCACATGTATATGAGTTGTCACAAAAATTTTACCGATTTGAGAGTAAGGGACGTTTTATTACGCAGTATTTTGCTGATTTTAAGAGAATGTATGAGGAATTGAATGATATTCTTCCTATTTCAGTCAATGTTCAGCAAATGCAACTTTAGAGAGAACAATTGCCTATAATGGCATTCCTAGGAGGTCTTGGCCCTAAATATGAAACTATTAGGTCTCAAATTCTTGAAGGAGAAACTGTTGCATCACTCACAGATACGTTTGCTCGAGTATCTTGTGAGTCTTCTTAGGACCCCATACTTGTGGCAGATAATTCATCTCTTGTATCGTAGTCTCAAGTTGGCTATGAGAGTAGGATTGATGGAAAAAACTGTGGAGAATATAATGGGCATGGTGGTCGAAGGAGAGGCCGAGACGTAGGAATAAGGAGAGGCCAATGTCAACATCATCTTTATAGACAATCTCAATCGTTTACTGATAGCTCAAGGGCAACACGAACTTGTCATTACTATGGCAAACCAGGTGATATTTAGAGGTTTTGCTACAATTTACATAAGAGATCAGGGCAATAACAACAGTTTGCAATACTGCACCTGGTACCGATTCTTTTTTTCACAGTCTTCTAAGGACAAGGTAGTGGTTATATCTGAAGAGGAATTTGCTCGGTACAATCAATCTTAGAGTTCACAGCCTATTTCTTCCACCGCTACTTCGGTATAGACAAGTAATGCTACTACATGTGTTTCAGTTGCTTCTTGTCCTTGGGTCATTGATTCAAGGGCTTCTGATCACATGTCAAGTTTTTCAAGTATATTTTCCTCTCTTACTCCATCTCCATCTATAGTTACATCAGCTAATGGTTCATTCACACATGTTAAGGGAGTTGACACCGTTCATCCGACTCCTTTATTACCATTATTCAAAGTGCTTTATCTTCCACAATTTCCATTTAATCTCATGCCAGTTAATAAGTTAAATAAAGCCTTTCAATGTTTAGGAACATTCTGTCTCGATTATTGTATATTCTAGGATCTAGCTACGAAGAAAACAATTGGTAAAGGACATGAGAAAGGGAAGTTATATGTACTTGAAGACTCAACTTCCTTTGCATGTTCTGGTGTTACTTCTCTACATCAGATCTATTGTTTCCTTGGTTATCCTTCTCTATAAAGTCTTTTGAGATTACATTCCAATTTCAAGTCTCTTTCTAGGTTAGAGTGTAATTAATGCCAACTTGGCAAATTATATCATGTTAATTATCTACCTCGAGTCATTAAACGAACAGAGTCTCCTTTTTTTATTAGTACATTTCGATATTTGGGGTCCATGTCATGTGACTTCCAATTTGGATTTTAGATATTTTATTACTTTTGTTGATGATTATTCCAGAGTTACCTGGTTATATCTAATGAAAAATCATTCAGAGTTATTTTCTATATTTCGTACGTTATATATGGAATTTATACTCGGTTTGGTGTGCATGTTAAAGTTTTGCATTTTGATAACGCTAATGAGTATTTTTCTGCACATTTTTTCTAGATTTATAACACAACATGGTATGATTCATGAATCTTTCTATCCTAGTACACCATAACAGAATGGTATTACTGAAAGGAAGAATATGCATTTTTTTTAAAGTCACTAGATCTATGTTGTTTGAGATGAAGGTCCCTAAAACTTTTTGATTTGATGTTGTCTTAATTGCATGCTATCTAATTAATCGCATGCATTTTTCTATTTTGCGAGGTGATATTCATTTTCCACTCTATTTCCAAATCAGTCACTATTTGACTTACCACCTCATATTTTTGGTTGTCTATTTTATTCGTGATCATCGGGTTGCAGTATCAAAACTTGATCCCAAGGCTATTAAGTGTATGTTTTTAGGTTACTCCTGTACTCAAAAAGGATATCGTTGTTATTCTCCATTATTGAAAAAGTACTTCATAATTATTGATTTTTTATGATGTTCCAATTTTTGTGTTTGAGTTGGATGAAGAATTCCAAGTGACCACCATTCCATCAACTGTTCTAGTTGTTGCACCTGTATCTACACAGGAACTGCCTCCTTTACAGGTTTGCACTGGATGCCCATAGATTCATTCTTCTCCCCTTCCTGCTGCCACTATTACGTCTTTTTCCATCCCATATTCGATATTAATTGGTTCTCCTCTTGAGTTTAATCTTGATATTCCTATTGCTCTTCGCAAAGGTATAGGTGCTTGCACTCAACATTCAATTGCAAATTTTATTTCCTACTCTTCTGTGTCTTCTTTTTTTCGGTCCTTTTTATCTACCATTGAGCAATATCCTATTCCAAAGTTTGTATCTTAGGTATTACAAAGTTCTGGCTGGAGGACAACTATGGAAGAAGAATTAAAGGCTTTACAAGTTAACAAAACTTGGGACTTGATATCCCTTTCTCCAGGAAAAACTAGTATTGGTTGTGAGTAGGTGTATGCTATGAAGGTCAATCCCGCTGGTTCTCTTGCTCACTTAAAAGTGAGACTTATTGTGAAATGGTATGCTTAGGTATATGGAATTGACTATCCGGATACTTTCTCTCTTGTTGCCAAGTTTACTTTTGTTCGTAATTTGATATCTCTCTTACTGCCGTAAATAATTGACCCTTATTTTAGCTTGATATCAAGAATTCTTTTTTACATGGCACTCTTCATGAAGAAGTTTATATAGAGCGACCTCTGGGGTTTGTCGCTCAAGGGGAGTTTGGAAGACTGGTTTGCAAATTAAAAAGATCTTTGGATGGGTTGAAGCAATCCCTGCGAGCGTGGTTTGGAAGATTTTCTGAGGCTGTAATTTTTTTTGGACTGTCTAGATGTGCAATGATTATTCTTTATTTTATAGACAGACGGGTGAAGCAAGCTATTCTTGGTTATTTATGTGGATGATATTATCATTACGGGAGATGACTCGATTGGTACAGTTGAACTAAAAGTATATCTTCAGAAATAGTTTCAAACTAAGGATTTAGGAAAATTGAAGTATTTCTTAGGAATTTAAGTGGCATAGTCACAGAAAGGTATTGTTCTATCACAAAGAAAATATGTCCTAGTTTTACTTGATGAGACATATATGTTGGGATCAAAATCTCTTATTTCACCCATGGAATAAGGGGTTAAACTAGTTGCTAAAGAAGAAGTTCTTTTTGATAATCTTGAGAGATATAGAAGATTGGTAGGTAAATTAAATTATCTCATAATTACTTGACTAGACATTGCCTTTCCAATTAGTGTGATGAGCCAGTTTCTGTCTTCCCATCGTACATCTCACTGGGATGCAGTAATTCGAATTTTAAGGCACTTAAAGAAGACTCCAGGGAAAGCAATTGTTTATCAAAACCATGGTCACAGTAGAAATGAGGGATATTCTAATGCTGATTGGGTAGGGCCTCCAAATGATAAGAGATCAATTACTGGATATTATACATTGATTGGAGGAAATCTAGTGTCATCGAAGAATAAGAAATTGAATGTTGTTGCCTGCTCCAATGTTGAGTCAGAATGTAGAGTCATGGCACAAGTGACATGTGAATTAGTGTGGCTTAGCAGTTATTAACCGAGTTAGTCTTGAAAGCTTCAATTCCTATGCTTTTGTGGTGTGATAATAAGGCTGCAGTGCATATAGTTTCCAACCCCGTGTTTCATGAGAGAACAAAACATATTCAGGTTCATTGTCATTTTACTCGTGAAAAGCTACAAAGTGAAATGATTCTTCATAATCACATTAAAACTGGTTAACAACTTGCATGCATTTTTACTAAACCTCTGGGTTATGGGAGGATAAAACATATTTATAACAACCTGGATATGATTAATATCTTTGCTCCAGCTTGAGAGGGAGTGTTAGAAGTATTAAAGGTAAACTTGTCTTTGCAACTCTTAGGATTTATTGGGTTACCAATGTATAAATACCACTTTACTGAATAATATGAGATTAACTTTTCCTCTAACAAGACCAAATAAACATAACCCTGAGTGGTTAGAAGACGAGTGTCAAACGTGCCATCAATGCCAGAGAAGCGATAAAAATAGTATTTTTCAGTATGAAAGTTGAAAAAGGAAGAGATTTTGTGCGCCCTGCATTAAGAATTGGAGTTCTAAAGAAGAAGATATTGCCAAAGCTTGGCCATTTTGTCATAGGAACTGCAATTGAGAGGCATGCTTCAGTCTAGATGCACCAAATTTGAGGAAGATGGAGTTGGTAACTAATGAAGGAGCAACTAAGAATTCCCGATATTTGCTACAAGCTCTATATGCATTGGCGAAACAATTTCATGTGTACCAAATGATGGAGGTGGAGTTCGAGGCAAAGAGAAAAAAGCTACCAATTCAAGAGCTCTAGGACGCGCATGACAATCATTCTGTTTCAGAAATAGTTTCTGGAACAGAAATAGATTTTTCTATTTTGGCCAGAAACAAAAATTTTTTGTTTCTACTTTTGGGCCAAAATCTATTTCTGGAACAGTTTTTTATTCCAGAAATAGAAAAACAGATTTGCGTTGCCAAACAAGTTTCTATTCCAAACCTATTTCAGAAATAGGTTTGGAACAGAAATAGCGAAACAGAAACGTTCTCATGCGCGCCCTAAATTGCTCAGGTTAGAGTACTTCCAAGATAGGTGATTTCTTGGGAAATTGACTACTGGTACGCCAATAGACAAAATCGTAAGGCTTGATATGGGATAGGCTAAAGCGAACAATATCTCAAGTGAGTTAATCTAAGGATGTCACAAGAATGTTTGAGTTCTCACATGTTGGCTAGTATATCTTTGTCGATGCTGGTATTGCCGGACTTTTGTTTGATGCGAGTAGAAGAAGACGACCAAAGGGGCCAAGAGTCACGCTTTAATTTTTTTTTTTATAACCGGGGTGTCCAGCCGTGCCGGCGAGCTGACGCTCAAACCGACGGCGACCGACTAATCCCCGAGGAGGCACCGCAGGACCCCACCACCACGGTACTCCGGGTAAGACACCAGTGAACGTGGGCGAGTAAGTTTCGATCCCAGGACCGCGAGTACTACCTAGCGGGGTTCCAGGAGTCTACTCCTTACCACGCGACCACCTGATGGGTGGGTCGCTTTAATTTCTTCCCCGCTAAAAACAAGGACAAAGGATGCTTATGATGGAAAGGTCCTCTTCATTTTGTTTGCGATGCTGAAATTGGACAGTTTTGAGAGTGAAAATTTCATCAGACACGATGATTTCTGGCGCTAAAAAAGTGCGACGCTCTCCACTTGACGTGTGTGCCACTTGAGTCAAGCCAAGCAGGTTCTTCCTCCAACCTTCAAATGTATCGCCAGTCATGTGTTCTTATTCACAGGAAGGTGCCAAGCTTGTCTAGATTTCCCTTTCAGCTTTTGGAGACGTAACAGAATCTCACGCTATGCTCCAACGAAGCTGCTATAGTTTTTGTAAATTTAACTGTATGTTTTTTAAGCAGTGCAGCTTTTTTGGAGAGCATTCAAGTTCTTCATCCATGGTTGTGTATTGGCAATCAAAAGGAAGCGCATATAAGCTATTGAAAAACTGCATCGTTGTTTTCCTGTCTGTATTGCGCTGGTTAATAACAGTGACCTGAATTTTTCTGTCTTAGCAACGTCTGTTCCTAATTTGTGTAGTTTGCTTACTAGCGAAACAAGGGTCTTCGAGGGCGCGCGCGCACGCATTGCCTCTCGTATAAGGTGAAGAAGCTACTAGTGCCACCACGCTTTCCTATTTTATACATCTATAATTTGATAGAGCCAAACTTATTGAATATAGAGTAGAATATTAAACCAGAAGTATGAATCTCTTGATTCAAGGGAGAAAAAGAAAAAGAAAAAGAAAACGAAAACGGTTGACAATAGGCGAAAACAAATATTAACCACCAAAATGGGTGCACGCTCAGACCTTCAAGGATTCAACTATGTTTCTCAGCCTTCTCTCTATAATTTTTCAGCTTTTGTCGGGACATCCTCCTTTGTATCTTCTTGGTAGTAGCTCATTCTGTTCGAGCGAAAAATAAGAGATCAAACCTGCATGGATGCATGTCACCCATTTTCAACATGACCCCATTGATGTTCCACTACATATATTATTATCGCATCTCTTTCTGTTATAATCACAATCCCTAGATCCTAAAATGAGACGGGATCATTTCGGCTCCGGTGGTGTAATCAGCTCGATGCTAGCGTCATGCGCAAGTTATTCACTAGTAACAATTTTCTTCTTATCCCACTTCTTTGAGCAGTTTTCAAACGGTTTACATATTGGTGTCCGGTGTGGAATGGCGATGTTTTTATTTGCTATGTTGGTACGATGAGTGGTCGATTCCAGTGATGTTTTCAAATGGTTTACACACTAGTGTCGATGAGTTGAAACTGTTAAATTGTTTTGATTGGTGATGATTGATCATTGCTACACATTGCCACGCTCATGGGACTTGTAGCTAGATTGGAGTTCTTTAAGAAAACGCCGTTTGCTGTTTGCTTAGAAATTAAATTTGGAACTTAGGTAATTGATTCGTGAGAGTGTACTAAGCTAGCGCTCTGTATCTTGCACGAGAAATAAATTCACGCAAATTATTCAGGTTACTGCCATTTGACATATTCATGTGTACAGTTGTGTGACCTGTCGGCATAGTGACTAATGTTTAGGCTATGGTATAGCACTTCTTGAACTTGTAACTGGTGGGTGCGCAGTTTGACTAATCTCGGCTCGAGAGGGAAGAGGATGTTCTTTTGCTTGATCATGCAAGATTTCTTCTCGCAGTTTTTTCTCAATCTTCTTTGCTGAAATCCAAATGACACAGTAAGATGGGAAGAAATGGTATGGAGATGCACTTCCGTTTTATAACTTTTTGCATAAAACCCTTGAAAATCATGAATGAGGTAGAGAACTGATTTTGGTAGGAATGAGCAGATATTAGGGGATGCTGCTGCTGAAATATCAGTCAATCATCTACATCTTTGTTGTATACATGGTACGAAACTGTTCCAAAGCAGGTTCAGAAACCTGCTATTCTCTGACGAAGACATGGCATGTTGAATGTTGAAAGGGACCACAGCAGACATATTATGTAAGACCACGATGGTAGAACTATCAAGACAAGTTTTGAAGTGGAATATCAGATCAAAAGAACTAGCTTAGCAAAAGATTTTCCAACCGGTGTTGTACCCTTTGGAAGAGTTACTGCAATAGAGATGTTGTCCCTTGATTGCTTAATTGAGTCTCATGGGAGCGGTTCCTAGCTGAATTTCCATAGTTTGAATTAGCAAATTGTTAGATTTTCTGCACATTTATTCGTGAGAAATCCAGAACCAATGTGCTGCACGTACAAAAGTGGAAATTGGACCAATATGAACTTCAGTTGTTTTCAATGATCTCAAAGAGAATAAGTGAAGACGTGATTTTGACAGAGCAAGAAGCTGCTGAGAGAAAATAGACTTCAAGACACGGCAGATCGCAATCTGTTGATGTATGACAGGAAAGAAGTTGAGACCATCGTCGAGGTGGCATTACTTTTATGCACAAGAGAACCCCCGAGGGCCATCCCGCGACAGTGGAAGTTGTAAACATGCTTCAAGGGGTGTCGGTCTATCAGAGAGATGGGCTCGGTGGGAACCACGTGAAGAAGAAAGGAACAAGCAATCCTGGTCCACGTCTCCCCCCTTTCTCTTGGGCCGAAGACATCACTCAACTTGAAGCCATTCAATACGGGTTCAATATAAGTTTACTAAACTGATCCGTTAAGCACCTATTTTTTAGGCTTTAATTTTCTTTTAATCCAACTTACCCTATCTTACACCCAAAAAAAAAAAAAAGGATTTACCTATACCGAATTGGGTTCATTAAATCTTGAGTCACAAAATGGGTTGACGATGACCGACCTTTACCAAAAAAAAAAAAGGGGGGGGGGGTGAACCAAGTGTACTAAGCACAGACAAACGAAATGACTTAATTGAACAAATGAAATGTTGTAAGGACCTAATTGCAAAAATGTCAAAAATCAGAAGGGCCAAAGAAAGAGTTCTTCCCTATGCTCTCCACGCCCTCGTACTCTGCAACTTCACCGCTTCAAAATTTTCGTTCTTCGCATCCTTTAGTCTTTTAGCGGGGTCGTTTGCATTGCAAGGAGGGACAAAGAGACAGGATGGCTCGCAGTATCTCGCGCTCACCGTCGTACCGGAGAAGGCGCTCTCGGTCGCCGGTGAGCCACCGGCCCAGCCGTCGGAGCAGGAGAGAGAGAAGCCGCTCGCCCTATTCCAATTCTAACTCCAGGTCCCTCTTTCTTCTCTGACCGAAAGTGCTCGCTGATTTGACCTTTCGAAGATTGCGCTCCTGAAGTAACTTCCCGATTCGCATCTTCTTTTCCGCATCGTCTTTGAAGCTCGTAATTGTGTGCGATGTAAATGTTAGGTTTTATCCAAGAGTCCATGATTATTGTCTGATTTGTTTTTCCTTTGAGCTTGTGAAGAGATGTATTTTGAGCTAACAACAACAAATGAACATCTTGACGTGGGCGTCCTTTGCATTTGAAGTCAACCATGGGTATTATGATTGTCCTGTGTGTCCATGCGTAGCAATTCTAGTTGTATCCCAATCTTTTCCTTAATCATGCAAGTCAGAGACGATGTCGATTTTGTTACTAGAGGCTGCTATATTCCTGTGTGTTTGTCTTTGTAGTCTGCTGGATAATTAAGGGAGAGTCTTGCTTTATGTAGAAGAAGAAGTACGAGTTCTTCGCGGCACCGCCGAAGCCGTTCCTCGTCCTATAGGCGGCGCAAAAGTCGGTCGCCAACACCTAGGAGGCACAGAAGACAGAGGAGTCCTAGTAGCTCGTTGTCTCCTCCACCCAAGTCTCGCAGTCCAAGTCTTGCGCCAATCGAGCCGCCTGTTGTCACTGAGAAGCTGAAGAGAGAAGAAGACGAAAGGAAAAGGTGCTTACGGCTTTGGAGATTGTTTACCTACTTTCATGAATTTTGATTGCAAATGCTACTTCCATTTCCCCTTTTCCCTTTCTTGATCTTATACCGTGTCGTTTAGTTTAACAATTTGTTTGTTGTGGATGGTATTAATTTCTGACCATGTAGTTGTAGCATATGGTGCTGATATATGTCTAATAGAAGTGTGATGTGGTTATATTTTCCATTAACAACGGAATATCGTGAACACGTTAACTTCCAAGCACAGGGGAAACGTAGAAATTACGAAAATTTACAAGTACACCACTATAAACACCTATGCTGGTAAACGGAAAAAAAAATCCTCAACAGTACTTGGATGTGCAGGAAGATGCGGAGAACAGATGCAGTTAGAAAGAAGAACCCGAAAGTTGGTTGATGAACCTGCTAGTTTCAGTTGAGGTCACCATATTGTGATGGTTTCTTCTCTCTAGTCATTCATGCAGAGATGGTGATATGCATCTGCTGCTGGTAGAAGCCATCAGAGCGTGCCATCACTATTTAAGCGGAGTACCGTACATGAGGTGACAACTTGGCGGGAGCTTCCTAGTGTGAATTACACAGAAACAATGACTTAGGCTTTTCTAGCATAATTGACAATAATTTGTTTATGGTGATAACAAAAGAGTGGTCTTCCAAGCAAATTTTGCATTCGTTCACTGCAAAAGTTGATGGTGGTTCTTTTAGGACGATTTACTACTTCAAGGTGTTCAGTATAGTAAATTTGCCGCTGTTCATGTTTTGTAGGAATTTTGGATTGTCTTGACAGCATGCTAGGCAAATGAATATGATATTTTTTTGTGTGCAACAGGTTTCTTTACCTTCTTCTGTATTCGCTAATTTGAAGGAAGCAACCCAGATATCATCTTGTTAGCTTTCATGATGAATTGGGCCCCCCTTATATCTTCTGATTCCATTGAAACTTCATGTGTGATGGGCCAGAATATTTTCCAACAGCCATGTCAGTCGGCATAAAATTACTTTACCATGTGATCTCGTATGATTATCATATCCAAGGGTGATCCAAATATGGTTTTGCTCGGCAGAATTGCTGTTTTCTATTTGGCTATGGAAGGTTATTTTGCCTTTCCCCTGTGGCTTTTGTTACATTTTACAATGAATATGCAAATCCTTCACATTTCAATTGTTTGCATGCGCTTTCAGGCTTCAACATGAGGCAGAATTGAAGTTGTTGGAGGAGGAAACTGCTAAAAGACTGGAGGAAGAGATACGGAAAAATGTAGAGGAAAAGTTGAACTCTGAGGAAGTTAAGTTGGAAATAGAGAGGCGGACAGATGAAGCTCGGAAGAAATTGTTTGGAGACGTTGCAGCTCAACTTGAAAAAGAAAAGGAGGCTGCTTTAATGGAGGCTAGACAAAAGGAAGTAAGGATAATGGACATTTCACAGATACTGACCTTTCTGATTTTCATCGAGTGGCTACTGAAACTTTGTCTCGTCAGCTTTGTTTTTATTTTGTGTGGGTCATCCACCTAATAGACCAAGGCGAAATTTTGATATCCATTTGAGAAGCAGGACAGAAAAACACCCGAATTATAATCTAGCCACAAAGACTTTTTGCTTGGGATTTTTTTTGTTTTCTGTTTGCAGGCACATACTTTATTTTTTTGTCAGTTTCCTTAAGCTTTTTCGTCTCAAATTTCTGCAAAGTTTGAAGAAAGCTATATCCGTTTGAAAAGCAATGGCGTGGCTGGAAAATTCACTTAGTCAGTGACGGCTCAGGAACTGTAGCTATAAATTCACGGATCTTTGCTCTATCTTTTAGGAGAAGAAGTGGGTCAATGGCAGGTGTGATGACTCCTGCAGATTTTATTGATAAAACGTTTTCTTAGTTGTCAAGGTCGTGGTGTTCTCAATTTATGCTAGTGACGTTGTGAATTTGAGATTCACTGAAACAAGAATTTGCTAAACTTTACCATAAGCGTTATACCTAAAATGCATTAGGACACCTTTATATGGCACGACCATTGGTACTGTTATGCTGCTCTGAGTCGTCATAAACATTGAAGGGAATGCTTGTTTCCTTTTCATGGCTGTCATTAGTTTAACGGTGACCTTTAGTATTCTCGGACTCTCCTCCAGTGTGCGGTTCTCATACCTGCTATGCCAAATTGGGTTGAACGAGAAACCATACAGATTAAAAGTGGTGGGAAAGGCACTCAATCCCGACAACAAAGAAGTAAAACAAATGAACGAGACTTTTTTGTCCTGCTCTATTAATTTTTTTTTATTACGTCATGTGCTAGCCATCAGGTAGTGATCGTTTTATTTGCTTTTCAACTTGCCCAGGAACAAGCTCGTAAAGAGAGAGAGGAGCTGGACCGGATGCTAGAAGAGAACAGGAGGAGGGTGGAAGAGTCACAGAGAAGGGAAGCATTGGAGCAACAACGGAAGGAGGAGGAGCGGCACCGTGAATTGGAGCTAATTCAAAGGCAAAAGGAAGAAGCTGCTCGAAGAAAAAAGCTGGAAGAGGAAGAAGAACGGGCGAAGCAAATGAACTTGTCTGGTAAAAACAAGTCTCGGCCAAAAGCGTCCTTCAGTTCATGAGCGTCATTCTCATTTTTGTGCAACTCCTTCATATATCAGGATGATGACCCTTAACGAGAACTAGTATGGAAGTAGCTGCCTCTCTGTCCCCGTCAGGTCCTTTTATTTTAAACTGCCCTTTGTATTTGGCATAGGAGAAGTATTTCCCTTCATCTTCTGCCATTCGGCTCAGATGAAGAGATGCGATGATCTTCCGAGTCGTTTTTGTACCATCTTCATCTTAGAGGTTATCTGTTTATTATCACTCGCAAGAAGTTTTAACTTTATTTCGCATGGTTTTCATCATAGCTTGGTCATATCCTAACGACTTACTTTGCAAGGACAATTCTCTGCACACGATACTCGATCGAATATGATTCATTTCTTTCCCTGATGGATTTGGACTCCCCGGAAAAACTTGTTTGGCTACTGTAATGCATAGCCAGATATATACAGATCAAGGCAATGCAGCACGAGTGAGATATTGTACTTCCTCCCTTTCAAATGATGTAGTCATCTGTTAGCATCGTACTATTTTTCAGGAAAATGGAAAAAAAAAAAAACCCTAGAACGATCGACTTGCTTTAACTTCTGTGTTGTAAGAGAATCCAGTTTAATACCATTATCACGAAACTAAGACACAAATCCGATCACGTAGAGGATACACATGAATCATGTGCAGAACATATGGTGGATCAAGGACATCCTCAATATCTTAAAAAAAGGTATCTTTAATAGAACGCTCTTAGCTAATAGAGAATGCAAATGGTGTGTTCTCCAAGCCTTGGGATCTCACGACTCCTCTCAGATCACAATAATCATGCGCGCATGACAAATGACAATTTTAAGATAATGGTCTTAGTATGTCAAATGCGATGAAAAGAGCACTGGAATGGACCCAATTAATTCCCAATAATCGGTGATTATTACTGAAGCTATTGAAGCAGTCGAATTCCCTCCTTAAAAGCAAATTTCTGCACTTGCCAAGGTAACTCGTTGTCCCTATTTTCCCCTGGGAAGATCAACAATGTGTCGACCGGGGGGAATCATCGTCCAAGTGAAGTCAACAAAATAATTTTTCTCCGGATTGAAAAGTTCGGTCAAATCTAGTCGAGCTATATGGACCGACAGTTTGGTCGGGAGAAGGTCGTGGAACGTCCATTGCTGAAACTCATCAAAACCTAAAAATGCCATGATTGAAGTTCATAGATCAATAGCAACTCGTCAGAGCGGGAGTAACTAGTAACCTAAGCAAGGAATGAAGCTATGATATCACGTCATGTTCGAAAGTACTAAAATTTATCGCCTCAAACCCAAGTTGAGGGTAGCGGTTTGCACGGCCAACGTATCGCGAAAACCGAAAAAGCCCTCCTTGAGTTCGTCCACCCACCAAGACCTTTCCCTTCTAATTATTTAAAAGATAAATCACCCATCATAATTTGCACCATTGGGAGACCTAATTTTCTCTTGATATACACATATACATCATGTACATGAAACGCATATGGTTCGACTACTGGCCATGACATTGCCCTTGACAAATTAACCTAGACCATAGTATATATTAGGATACACGTGGGAGCTGTGCTAAAGAAATCTAACATTAGAGAATTGGTATGATGTTGAGCAATTAATATATCAAAATTGACTCATAACTCGCTAGCTTAAATTTTTAAGTGGAATTGCATTCAACTAGATATGATGACAAGCTTGGATTTGGCGGGCTCCCACACGTATACCATATACATAAATCTAACTATGTTTAATCTATGTGTATTGTCCTTAGATAAAGACGAAATGAGGAACACATAAAAGCACGTGGGAGTCCAGTCCAACAAGGCGAGAAAGAGAAGCGTGTGAGAATGATGATGCTTGGCTCACAAAACTTGTTTTGATCTCATTTTCCTCAACTACCCCGCAAGAAAAGACCCGGCAATACCTCCGATTCTAAGGGCGATATCTCAACTTCCATTAAAGTTGGTGCATCTCCCCCGGTGTCCCACTTGTACTCTCCACCCTCGATCACAATCTTTTCAAGTGTTAATCCATCTTCTTCTTCTTCTTCTTCAATTCCTAGATCCTTATTCTCTCCTCCATTTTCGATGGAAACGCTGTTTCGACACGTTTAGTTTCATCGTATCTCTCCTCAGGGAATCTTATATATGTACTGCACATCCTTATATATAAAGCTTGCCAAGACCTTTCATCACCAACCCCTCCCACCTCTTTTAGTCTCACTCTCTCTTTGGAGTTCCGCAAAATCCAACCATGGCTTCATTGAGTTCGCTTCTATCCTCTGTGCTCCTAGTTTTGGCCATAGCCGCTTCCCTCGCGTCGCCGTCCTTCTCGACGTCGAGGCGAGCCCTCGATCACAAGGGAGCTAAGGAAATTGGGTTCAGGGTGACCCTAAAGCACGTGGATCATGGGAAGAACTTCACCAAGTTCGAGCGTCTACAGCGCGCGATGAAGCGCGGGAGAAGCCGCTTGCAAAGGCTGAATTCCATGGTCTTGGCGGCTGAGGGTAACGCCGAGGTGGAGTCCCCGATCCATGCGGGGAACGGAGAGTTCCTCATGCAGTTGTCGATGGGCACGCCCCCGGATAGCTTCTCGGCGATCGTGGACACGGGGAGCGATCTCATCTGGACCCAGTGCAAGCCATGCTCGAAATGTTTCGATCAGTCGACTCCGATTTTCGACCCGAAGAAGTCCTCCACTTTCTCCATGCTCACGTGCTCCAGCAAACTCTGCGAGGCGCTACAAACTTCGTCATGCGGCGCCAGCGGATGCGAGTACTTGTATTCCTACGGCGATTACTCTTCGACACAAGGTGTTCTGGCCTCCGAGACGTTCACTTTCACGGATTCGATCTCTGTCCCCAAGATCGGCTTCGGGTGCGGCGAGGACAACGAGGGAAGCGGGTTCGACCAGGGCGCAGGCCTAGTTGGCCTAGGGCGCGGCCCCTTGTCCTTGGTCTCACAACTTGGTGTGGCCGAATTCGCTTATTGCTTGACATCAATTGATGACTCTAAAACGAGCAAGCTCATGATGGGTAGGGAAGCAACAAGCGGGAACCTCACAACCAGTGCAATGAAGACCACCCCACTAATCAAGAACCCACTACAACCTTCCTTTTACTATCTTTCTCTTGAAGGCATCTCTGTTGGTGACACTCGCTTGCCCATCAAGAAATCCACTTTTGCCTTGCTAGATGATGGGAGCGGCGGCGTGATCATAGACTCCGGCACAACCATCACATACATTGAGGAGAGTGCTTTCGATTTGGTTAAGAAGGAGTTCAAGTCCCAAACCAAGCTCCCCGTGGACGATTCTGGCTCGACGGGGCTCGACCTTTGCTTCAAGCTGCCCTCCGACGAGAGCGAGGTCGAGGTGCCGAAGCTGATCTTCCATTTCGAAGGGGCGGACCTAGATCTGCCGGGAGACAACTACATGATCGCGGACTCGACCGTGGGATTGGTTTGCTTGGCCATGGGGAGCTCGAACGGCATGTCCATCTTCGGGAACGTCCAGCAACAGAACATGATGGTGATCCATGATCTGGAGAAGGAAACTTTGTCGTTCCTTCCGATGGAATGCGACAAATTGTGAGTCGTCCCGCCTTATGTGTAATCCATACTTTGCATTATACTTTGTGTTGGCTTGCGCTGATTTGATTGCATTTGGAGGTACGAACTTTTTTTTTTTTTTAACGAGTGCTAATCGATTAGTCAGTTAATAAAAGAACATTTTTCTCGCTAGTGTCGTCAATGGTATCATACGATATTGAGGCGTGCCTATGATCTCTTATTGGTTTGACTATGATTATGAGTGTGGTCGGTAATTTGTTCAGCTTCCCAAGAAAGCTCATTTGCTATGATTAACTAATTAATTAAGCCTAGGGTTCAATTCTTGACCTGTGGAGTGCAACGTAAGGTTGCTCACCTGCCACAAGGCCCCGTCTCTCTATCAATTACGTCATACGTCAAGATCACTTCCAGCTTTAAATTTAAAATGCAATTTGTTAAACCCACCGAGAAATTCTTGTGTCGTAGGAATGTGGTAATGAATGCCGGACTCCTAGGCAGACACTACAATCTATGCCAAATGAAATATCTCGGGATATAATAAGATGTTGGAGGAGTTATCAACTCGTGAAATGGCCGTCCCCTAGGGTTCGGCGGGGGTTGGGGGTTGTCGACCCCAATCGACTCTCGCCCAAGTGCCAGCGACTCCTACCAGCCTCGCCACAAAGAAAAAAAAATAAAAGGTGAAAATATTTAGGATTGAATTAGTAAAAATGTAAAACGTTATGACTTTTTTGATAATTTTCCCTACTTTTCTTCAACACGGAAAAATTAGAATCCCAGCTACACCTAGCTGGATCCGACTAAGATTTGTCTGTCACCTAATAACCACCAGTAAGATGTAAAAGAATCCAGATACCGATGAGTTGTTTGGAAACGAAAATTTCAAAATAATTCCGCACAAAAAGAACAATTGTTTACCAAATTGAAGTTCGACTTGAGTTTGATTTGATTTTACTAATATATAGTCCACAAAAAATTATGAAAAATAAAATATGCATAATTTTTATTTATCTCCATAATCAAAAGTAAATAAGATATTTATAAGCTTTACAAGATAACTATTTAACACATCGAAAAATGGTCAACTAAACTCTTCATTATTTGGCAAAGCAAATTGACACGTTTATATCGTACGTGGATTTGGAAGTAAATCCTCAAACTGATGTCGCAACCTATTTCAACTGATGATGAGTACCTCGTTCGAATGTGTCGAGTATATGTGGAGAAACCAGAGTGATTTTGTTCCTAGGGTTCATTTGAAACAACGCTGTCTTTACATAGGCCATGCGCACAATTTTTCTTTATCTCTAAACCAAGCAAAAACAAGGATGAACGGGTGGGGCAGTACTCTTGGCAAGACACATCATAACACATTCATGTCCCCTTACCCTAGGAAACCAACCAAGCTGGCCTCTCAAAATCATAAAGACAGTGCAAACGAGACAATGAGTTAGGCCGAAACAGGCTAAAACAACGAGCTTATCTTCAAAACAATGCCTCCAAGCGTTGGGACATAGAAGATCTTAAGGGTTCATCATGTTAGGATCAGGTGCATAAATAAAACTAAATGAAGAGTAAAGGTGAGAAAACGAAAATTGAGACGCATGGTTTATTCTGATTCATCCTTAATTAGCGTTACATTTAGTAGATGATTCCATTATAACTAGCACATCTCACTTATATGTAACAACTCTCAATTACAAGAGAAAGAGATTATATATAACAAATTATTAATAGAATATGGGTTCGAACAATAAAAGCCCTCTTACGTGCTGCCTTTGAGACTCCCGCCAAGGCGACCACTCTCGGACTCTTGCCCTCTCCGCAGGAAGTGAGACCCACGTGCCTTCTTGTCAATGGGGAGTATGAACCATACCTTAGCACCTCGAACTTGTACAGGTAATCAATTTCAATGTGGATGGGTTGTAGTTGTACCGAGTCTAAAGTAGTTCTGGAAGATGAAACAAAGGAAGAACAAGTTCTCGTTATGGGCCAGCCTATTAGAGTTTCTCCTTGCTGATTCCATCGTATCAAAAGCTATGGACATATAAAGAGCCATGGACCGCCAATTCCTACCGTGGGACGTGCCTAGTTGGGCTTTTCACCGATCTGATCAACCGAGAAACTCGTCAGCAAGCACTTGCACATCGATCTAGTTCCATAGACCAGCTAATCCCAGAAAATTAATCTACTTAGTTGTGTTCCCGGTTGGGCATATTGGACCGGTTACCGGTAATTCAATCGGTCTCTCTTCGGTAGCAGAGTAGTCCTACCGAGCAATAGCATAATGAAAAAAGGACTGCTTTAGCCTTTTATAGATCCGATGGTATCATATCATTGAGAAATGGCTGCATTTAGCTTATTGAGTGTATCTGGTGCCCAACAGTTCTAAGCACGGTTGGTTCATTAGCAATGTCCTAGATTTGTCTCATGTTGTTAATTACACTAGAGATCTCGCTCTAAAATCGTCAATTTTCCGTTTACCCGTCCCTTTTACAATATTAGCTTATGGCGATCTTAAAATGATAATCAACTCTTAGCATGGGGAAAAGTGCTTATGTCGATCTTAAAATGATTATCACCTCTTAGCATGGGGGAAAAGTGTCAAAAAAGTCTTAAACATGTTACATTTTTGCCAATTCAGTATTAAACCTTTTTTGTGCCAATTCAAATTTAATCGTTTTGCATTGATGCTAATTCCGTCCTAAACGTTTTATTGGTGTCAATTTAGTCCTAAATCTTATGCAATTATGCCAATTTAATACTAAATATTTTGCATTTGTGGGAATTGAGTCAATCAGGTCAAGTTTGGCTGGAAATTACTGACGTAGACATTGGCTGTTTTACATGGCACGATTGGCGTTGACAATGATATTTTTTTAATATTATTTGAATTTTTAAAAAAATTATTAATAATATTTCTTTTTTCTTCCTTTTCTTTTCTCTCATTTTTTTTATTGGGGGCCGATGAGGGTCGTTAGCCAACCTTACCGGCCTTAGGCAAGGGCGATATGGCCCTCATCCAATGTTGATTGGCAATGCTTGCCGGCCCTCGATAAAAAAAAAAAGTGCAAGAAAATAAAAAGAAGAAAAACCCAAAGAATTATTACAAAGATGATCTAAAACATTTAAATATATTTAAAAATATTTTAAAAATATCCATGTCAGCATTAGACATGCTAAGTAGGATAATTGATGTCCACATCAATAATTTCTAGTTAAAATTGGGTGGATGGATTTAATTGGCACAAGTGCAAAAATATTTAAGATTGAATCGACACAACTGCAAAAAGTTTAGAATCAAATTGGTATCAATAAAAGGTTTATAATCGAATTGACAGCAAAAAAAAAAAAAGGCTTAGTACTGAATTGACAAAAACGAAATATGTTTATGAATTTTTTGACATTTTTTCCCTCAACATGCATGCGTGATTGCTTTTTATATTATTTCTTTTTCCTATAATTAGTCATTCACGATGTACTTATTCGTAGCTAGTGCTAGTGCACGTTAGGGATTACTTTCTCTTGTCAGCAAAAACTATTTGAAATGAATACATGTCCGCTCGTATACTCTTATCTCGGGGCTCTTTTTATAGGGACATTCTTGAAAAAAACAAATGTCAGATATAACTTAAGTTTTCTCCTTAAATGGAAGGAGAATACATATGCTAGTTCTTAGAATTTGCTAATATACCAAATAAATACGGCGTGACGCGTAGGATATCGTCAGACAAAATTATGGGAACTTGATAAATGAGCAAGTCAAAATTAAAATCTAGGTCGGCCAAGGATGGCCCCCAAACCAAGCTAAGGGATGTGATGCTTGTGGATGTCAAATCTTGAATATTCTCTCTCTCTCTCTCTCTCTCTCTCTCTCTCTCTCTCTGGTGCGACCCAAGTGAAGGAGAGGTACTGGTTTGGTCACGGACGAATTGACAGGATCCTCATTTGATGGTTCCCGTGAAAGTCTCCCGCTGATCAGGCTTTCTTTTCAGAACCGAAAGTACACACTCAATCGACTTGGTACAAAAGAAGAGAAAATCCTCTCTTTCTGGCCTCACTGATCGATCTCAGACCGAGAGAGTGCGTGTCATTCGTTGAAGCTTCTATTGAAAATGGTCTTCTACTTCTTTTTCCACTTCGTGGCTGAATGATCTTTGGAACCGGAAAAAGGTGACAGATATATTCGTCCTTTTCCCAATCTGATTCTGATATTCGAGAGGGGGAAAAAAAAAGTGGGGTTTAGTATCAAATTATGATGGGGAAGACTTTGATGGATCAATGCTTGCATCTGTTGTTTTTATAGATTTTAGCCCATGGGTATTGCACTCTATGCATGTACTCCAGTTATAGACACATGTTGAGCAAGTGGGATTGACTCTTTGAGTTAGGCTTTGACGTGAGATGCGTACTTTTTAAAGGCCAAGTGTGCATTTTGGTGAAAACCCTTTCCTAAGTTCGACCCATGGATACTTACTAATCATCGACTTTTTATTTTATTTTTCGCAAATCCTAATCGTGCATTTTTACGAATATTGACCAACCATATGAATAAGATACCACCCACGGCCACCAGGATGGATTAAATTGAATAGCATGGAGCGTCTAAATGTAATCATGGACTTGCATGAGCTAGAGAATTATTCCAAAGTGAAGGGATGACTGGCTTGACAGTTTTACCTAATTTCTTGGAATATATTCGTCTTTACAAGCTAAATTATGGATGCTATGATTGGGACTTATCATAACAAAAGAATATGATTTTCATAAACTCATCATCGAGCTGGACTCCAAAGTTATCATCGAACTTATTAATCATGATAGTATTGTGGATATCATAGGACCAGAACTACTTAATGATATTATAAGATTTTTGGGCCATATTTCTGAGTTCAAAATTCGTCATATATTTGGGAAAGGCAATCAATCTGTGGATATGCTTACCAATAATAGTATAGCAAAGCGATTGAATACTACGTTCTAAATATATATAGCCTCCTAGAAAATTATTCCATATTTTGTTTAGTGAAAAAGTTGAGATTGTAAATTTTAGACTGTAGTTTGTTTAGTGTGTACCTTCCGTTTACCATAATAATAATAATAATAATAATAATAATAATAATAATAATAATAAGATACCACCCACATATATATTGTTGCTTTTCGACATTAAAAATTACAAATTAAATGAACATTTCTTTTCATCGTGAAAAACGTGCAAATCTCTATGAAAATTACTCGTCACGTTCAATGCTCTTGCAAAAGTAGATCCATGAAAATCGGACCTTCCACCAATCGCAAGAAGGTTCGTCAATTTTTGCGAAATTCCCGACTCTTCTCTTGGATCATTCCATTTTTTGGCACCGACCATGTTCATATATACCTCCATAAAGATAGAAGAATATAAGTTACGAATAATAAGATATTATTCTTTGCATCTCCGTATTGGTTATTCTGTGAAGTGAATACAGCACCACATGCTTTTCAATAATTAACGAATTGGTAACTTAAAGCATGCACGTGAAGAAACCATGTAATCAAATAAACCGTGCATATGCCCACTTTCCTAGATTTGGTAATGCGGTTTGCAATCTTGACTCATCTTCAATTCAGAAAATTCTCGTCGATTATTAGTTTGGTCCATAGAAAAGGAAGAAAGCGCGATACGAATTAGAACCTCTCGATATGAAACTTCGATGTGTTTTTATGATTCGTGCATTGGTGAGCGACAGGTCGATTCAATGATACCATACCCTTGGACCAACCCCAAAATTGAATTCAAATCCTTATTGCAAATTTCACAATCCCACGAGAGAGAGAGAGAGAGAGAGAGAGAGAGAGAGAGAGAGAGAGAGAGAGAGAGAGAGAGAAGGAAAGGGTGGTGCGTGGATCACAAAGATTTGAAGAGGGAGGAGGCATTTTGGGGATCAAAAGGAGGAGAGTGCGCCACTACCGACCAATGGCGGGTGAGTCATGACTCCATAATTATCGATCCATGTATTTATTAAAAAAAATCGACGACCACACATCGTTATCAACTTCATTATGAATCCCCCTACATATGTTGTCCAAATCACTTTAGCATGGTCCCATCGGTCCCCCCATTCCTTTTCCTCCTATTCCCTCTTTGGTAAATCTGCCCAAATCTTGGCTCAACAGAGATTGAAAGCATTGACCCATCTCCTTCCCCCCCACTTCTGGCTTTTTCCTCTCTTTAAATTATGAAAAATTGAGGGGAAAAAAAGAGAGAAAGGCATGTGTCAAGAGAGATCAAAAGGGAGAAAAGGAGGGTCTTGCAAATTCAAAAGATTTTCCCAACTTTAGTACGCTCGTACCGGCCTTCCTGCTTCCCCGTAGATTCTTCATCTTTCCAAATCATTTCGTACGCGTACCTTCCGTGCCAGCAAGAACCGGCTGCAATTGCATCATCTCTAGATCTTTACATGTGTACCATTCCTCAATCATAAGGACATGTGGCAGTATTTGTGAGGTGGAATTGCTTGATTAGCCCCAAATTTCAGGAATGGGGACAGCCATATCACTTCTGTCACTCGTATGAAGAGTCCAGTAGGTGATGGATATGGATGACTATATCGAGATGAGGAAGCTTTAGTTGCCAGGATTAATTCACATCTCTTTAACCTAAGTTTGTCTTTCGCAAGTTGATTCATATCCCCCGAACTTAAAAAGATTAACGATGTCTATCGAGCATAACACTTCATCGAGAATAAACAACTTAAAAGAGCACATTGGATGATAGGAATACACCTGAAAATTGAACATCAAGTGTCTTTCAATTCTCGTCGTTTGTGGGCAAGATATTTCTAGCAATGGAACACACAACAAAGAATAGTGTTTACACATATTTATATATAATTTGCCCGACAAAGTCCGATTGTTGAAACCGAACCCCTCCAATAATAAAAACATAAGATCACCTAGTTGCTGCGGCAGTCGTCTAAAGGATTATTTTAGGATTCGAGAGTCACTACATATTTGTAAATTGATGAATAATATGGAGAATGATATCCTCTAGTAAGACAGAAGGCATAGTTTGTAATTTAAAGGTCCAAATGTAAACGAAAAACTTAATCTTATGCAAACCCACCCCCCCAATTTGATTAGCTCTCTTATTCTTTTTGCCGAAAAAGAAAAAAACATAGAGGTGTCCGTCACTTTCGTTAATGGATACCAAGATAACCAATTAATTTGGAATTAATCATGTTCGCGGACTGGATGCAAGTTGACGAATTAAAATAAAGACGATGATTATCATAATATTAACTTGAAAAGCGTAAGCGATTAATGACGTTGGGAAACGAAAGTCCACAAAACAAAGTGCAAAGAGAGAGGACACATCCGTACTCATCATCAGCATGACTCAGAGCATAACCCCTTTTTTTGACCGACTCATACTCGCATTTAGGCAAAAGCTTCTGCACATCTACGCTGTCGACGGCGATCCGTCGTCGCCTTTGTCTTTTTGGGAAAGTTAAGAGGTTGCAGCCGTGCGATCCAACTGTGATCTCACTTGCATCCTTGTCGGATTGTCAGTTGTTTTGCCATCTTTGTCATGCTAATTAATCACTAATCACTATCGCTTAATTAAACAGAAGATTCAAAAGATATTTAGGCTTGGTGCGCGTGAGCAGAACCTCCTATGCCCAAAAGTTAAAAGAGTAAAGATGTTGCCTAATTATTGAAGTGAAAGTTAAAGGTTAAGACCATGATTGCTTTGGCTTTACATACACCATACACGTTTTTACGGCATCAACAAGTCATTTTCTTCCTTTTATTGTTATATTCTATCCCTATCCCTATTGGCGGTATTAGATGCTCTAGATTTCTAGTCATGATATGATATGAAATTCAGGAATTTTGTCATATCTTATCCGTTGTTTAGTGATGTCACAGTAATAAAGCCAAATATGTTCATGTCTTATCATCCTCGTTATTTGGTATTCACACTAAATTGATGTAAATGAACATGAAAATGTACTTCGACAAAAAAAAAATCTGAAAATACATGAACGTAGACTATAAGAATCTCTCATAATTCAATATCAAAACTAGTATGAGAGAGAAAATATTATCATTTGCATTTGCAACAACGAAGAGTTTTATCTGTCTCGCTACTTTTGTTAAACTTTAACATAAACCACAAAGTTACAAAGGAAAATGAGTTTTGACTCTCTTTCGATTTTAATAGACTTTTGATGCAAACCGTAAACCTAGGAAGGAGAAGAAGTTTCGAATCTCCTGTCATTTTATTAGAGTTTTGACGTGAACTAAAAAACTGCAAGAGAGTGATGAAATTTCAACATGAATTAGAGATATATTAAAGAATGAGATAGAAATCTCTAGTTTATTATTATTATTATTATTATTATTATTATTATTATTATTATTATTATTATTATTACTACGTTGATCCACCTTCTTTGAGAATTAGAAATATCATTTTCAAGTTTGAAATTGTTCATTTAATATCCGGGTTCTTCTACTTCATTTTTATTTACTTATTATTTTTTCTCTTTTTTCATTTTTTATTCAGTTCCATCATTTCTTAACAAAAATTACATTAAACAATAAATTATGTAATTATGAAGTGTGTGTGTGTATGAACAAAATATGTATTATAAAGTAGAAAAAACTAAAAATTTATATATACATGTAGAAATAAATAAAAATATTATTTTTATTTTTTAATTTTCTTTCTAATATTATGATTCAAATATAATTCATATTTAATTACTATTTACTTTTATTATTTAAGAAATTTGTTATTCTAGAAAAAAAATAGCTTTATACTATGAACATAAGAAATCCTATCCACCTTTATCCTTCCTCTCTCTAGGGATGATTTTATCCCGGTCATATCCCACTTTATCCTGTCTTAGGCGGGAGCGAAACACAGGATATGATGAATATTATAATATCCTGATTTTTATCTTAACTACTAAACACAACATAGTTGAGTGTTCCGATGTTTACTCTAGAAAATTTAAACCGCAAAACAATGTGATTGTATTTAATACCCCAATATCTATGTATGTTTTAGTCCAAAGATGTTATTGAAGGAATTAATACAGCTTAATCTTTGAATTCAATACTGACACGAACCGTTAGAAAGTCAACTTGTCAATCTCGCCTCTATTTCGACAAAAAATAAAAATAAAAATTCCGGCCTCTATTCCCTAATCCATGATAATCAACTTCCTAGCTTTATCTTAAGCTAATTGTACTCACACGATACCGGTGGTTCTTGTAATAACTAATTGAACTCTCGCGAGGCTCGATCAACTATAAAAACATTACATGATGTATGCATTGTCCGTCGAAACTCTTTTTTAAACACATATTTCTAGTCGAAAGCCATTCCACAATACTCAAATAATTTCGTCATTCTAGTCGGCAATTTTTTACTTTTGGCTCATTCTAACTCGATCTTACTATACCTTAAAAAGATGCATTCGATTAGGGGACACGACTCCTAAGATGATTTCAGCTAAGGTCATTCATCATATTTAAGTTAAGATTTGGTTGGGAACCGGTCCGATTGGCCATGTACCACTATATCATCAGAGTTTCATATTTTATGATATGCCAGTCTGACTTCAGCTATTCATCTTATGATATCTTGATGGCTTTCGTTTAGACCGCAAGGAAAGCACGACAAAATGAATTCAAATCGAAACCACCGCGATAATATATTTCATCACCTTATGGAAAAACAAATATCATTATGATCATCTTCTTAGGGTTTACTCTTGTCAAATCAAGGTAGATACTCAAAAGTAGGCATATATCAAGGATTGAAGCCGGCATGCTCTCCAGAGATAAAAAAGAAGGTGGGTTTGGCCGCCCAAGTGTGAGGCTCCAAAAGCAAAGGGGACCGCACAAGCACAGGAGAATCCAACCCTCACTTCTTCTTCTTCATGGCTTTATTGAAAACGACTTTAAAAAGAGAATCACCACCACCACCATCCCCCCAAAAAAAGTTATTTAGTATAATTCCGTATTATGTACGACCAACACACACGTACACTCCAATATTCTCTTCTCCCACAAGAGAGAAAGAGACTTACAAAAAAAAAAAAAAAACTAAATACCCACCTCTCCTTTAATTGCTTTCCGCTTGTCTTCCCTCCCTATATATACTCACCATTCATTTCTTTGAAACCCCAACTCAAACCCAAACTTCCTCAAAAACGACCTCCACCCACCATTACAAGTGCCTCTCTCTCCATCTCTTTCTCCCCCTGACAATTTCTTGAGTTCAGCTTGTTCACTTCTCTCACTCAAAACGAGCCACAATCAACAACAAGAAGAAGAAGATGCAAGAGAAAATGAAGGTGAAGAAGGGGTGGCTCGTGGTTCAAGTCGGGTTGGAGGAAGAAGATGGCGGGGTCCAGAGATTTGTGATCCCTATCTCGTATCTCTACCATCCCCTCTTCAAGGGTCTCTTGGACAAGGCTCACGAGGCTTACGGTTACCAAACGAATGGCCCACTCCGGCTCCCTTGCTCCGTTGACGATTTCCTTCATCTTCGGTGGAGGATCGAGAGAGAATCTTCCGGCGGCGGCCACCATCACCACCACCACAACCACCACCAAAAACACCACTTCCATGGTGCTTTGTCCTTCCACTCTTGTTAATCAATTTGATTCAAGGGGTGTGATGTTCTAATTAGCTATAGACAGCGCTGGATATGTATATTAGATTCTGCTTTGTCTTAGAGAGAGCTAGCCTTTTTCTATGGGTTTCTCCTCTTTTTGATGATGATGATGATTCTCTCTTTAAGTTGGAGAAGTAGATTTCATCGATCCATTCCCAAATTGCCATCACTCTTCATATTATTATTATTTTTTCGTTTTTTTATGTGCATGGTGAATCAAACTCAAAGATAAAGATATGGTGAATATATACAAGTATAATCGCCTTCAAACCGGTTGGATGATGTTGAAAGCATAAATCTGGAAATCTATATCTTGTGATTTATAATTTATATCTACGATCTCCTCAATAAAAGTTATCTATCATCTGATTTCCTCTCAGCATGTATGTTATAGATAACCATTTAATTAAACTTTTATGCATAGATATTCAAGACTGCAAAAGAGGGATGTCATATGTTCAAATCATCTTAGTGCTTGTATTCGTATATGGATGTTTTTTTGCTAGGATTCGGCACATAAATCACAAACGAAGTAAAGCGTAAAAGCGAAAAAAGAAAAATCAACACAATATTTTATTCTTGTTCATCCTTAAATTAATATTACATTTAGTAGAGGATTTCACTGAAAAATATGGATTCAAAATATAAAAGTCCTCTTATGTTCAGGAGGCGCTGTCCCTTTGAGATCCCCGTTGAGGCCGTTCCTAGGATCATTGTGCTTTCCAATCGGTGAAGAGTATAATTCACATCCTAATATTATTCATCGTTAGTGAATCAAAGAAAAGCTCTTTTCCATTTACCATCACCCGAGAAAATCAAGAAACTCATCAAGCTATACTGAGTATATAATAAAGATAATGAACATAAACTAGTTAATTTTACGAAATGCTCCATAATTGGAAGAAAACTATTTAATTAACTAAATTGCCTTTTATGACATTCGTAAAGAGTGCAAAATGAAAACAAGCCAATGAAAAAAAAAGGGGGGAAAAGCCACAATCAATTTGTTAAACTAAAGTACTCATATAGTTATTTACCGGGTTTAACCTAAGCTTACAAATCGTCTCAACGGCCAAGCTAGCAGCTTCCAGTTTGGATCTAATTTTAATTACTCAGCTACATCAAAAGTCAGTATGTATCTCATTCTCCGATGAGTTCTTATATTCTTCAATCTTTGAATCTAATATACAAGGAGGGGAATGGTCAATTATTTGACTCGCACGCATTGGTTTTGCGCGCTCTTGTGATTAGACAAACCCTAGCTATTCTGCAAAAAAATTCATTCTCTGTTCGTGTTACACACGCCGTGCGATTCTCCAGCAGCGAAAATGATCGGATTCACCGATTGTATAATGAGCCATAACATATTTGGTCACGAAAACGAATAACATGTACAAAGAAATCGAGGTGATGGTCAACGTGATCTCGTAGTGCAGGCATAAAGATGTGGGCACTGGTGCAAAAGAATGTAATGCTGGAATCGATGAAGAAGACTGGAAGGCCAGAGTGTGAGCCAGCAGCACCCGCACATGTTGCATCCCAAAATGCTGCGTGATGTGCACATGGAAGATGCCAATTTGCGGTCTTCCATTAGCTTCTGTTCTCGTGCTTTAGTCAACGCGCAGAATCTACTTTCCTCCCACAATTAGAGGTTTTCCATATATATTATTAGGAATGAGAAAAAAAAAATCATTATCCACTCAAACTGAACCAAACTGTACCCAACCAATTAATTTTGGATAGAACCAGCGAGTATCGATCTGGTTCCTAATTTTAATTTTCTGAAACCGGCAGGTACTGGTTCGGTTTGCGGTTTCGAATAAAAACCATCAATCGCCCTAACCGAATCGGTCTTTTTATATAATATAAATATATACTCTTTTAATTGAAGTCATCTCTCTTAATGACCCAGAGTCCAGACCCATCTGTAAAAAAAAAAAAAGTCCAGACCCAACTGATTTTCATGCATGATATATGTTGTACATTATGAACGCATTTGAAAATCAATGTTAATTAGTTGATCAACTGCTATTGCATTTCCTACGATGCTCGACTCAATTGTTAATAATAATATTGTCACCATAAAAAATATTATCCTTAATGTGTGTTGACACCTGATTTTTAATCATTTTTAATATTGCTAAAGTAATAAAAAATCCATAAAAATTCATAAAATTGAAAAATCAACTTTGGGGACCTTAGCCAAGCCTAGGGAACGAATTTTGACCAAAAAATAATTTTTCATATTATATATATATTTTAATTTTTTTTAAAAAAATACAAAAATATTTGAAAATTTTGGAAAAATAACATTTGAGGCCAAAAAATACACAAAGATAGTTAATATTTTTATTTTAAATCTATTTTCATATTGGCCATCGCAAATTCAGAAAAATCCAATTCGAGTCACGTGTTCCTTCACGAGTATAATCTCGAATCGGGCCTAAAAAAATTTAATTTGACTCAACTTATTTTTAACTTTCACTTTTTATGAGTTGTGACATTGTCTTCTAATATTTTAAATTTTCATCTTGACCCAATTATACCCAGAATGACTTAATTTTGCAAAATGGCTTTAATTAAATTATGCATTATTTTCAGCGACAAGAAATGAGCTTAAATTTGACATGTGGTAAATTTTGATGTGTCAAAAATTGTGAGGAGATTTGGACTTAAAGAAATATTTTTTTTTCAGGGACTGAATTGTAAATACTTAAAATTCAAGGACTAGAGTGCAAATACCTAACTCTTGAATGATTATTTTACAAATAATAAAAAGAAGAGTTAGTGGATAAATTAGAATAGAGAAGGGAAGATGAAGAAGAGGAGATGAAGAAGAGAAGTTGGAGAAGAATGGATGGAGAAAATAAGATAAGAATAGAGAAGGGAAGATGGAGATGAAGAAGAGTTAGTAGAGAAATTAGAATGGAAGATAAGAATAGAGAAGGGAAGATGGAGATTAAGAAGAGTTAGTGGAGAAATTAGAATGGGAGATAAATATGGAGAAGGGAAGATGAAGATGAAGAAGAGTTAGTGGAGAGATTAGAATGTGAGATAGAGATGGAGAATGGAAGATGAAAATGAAGAAGAGTTAGTGGAGAAATTAGAATGGGAGATAGAGTTAGTGGAAAAATTAGAATGGGAGATAGATGAGTAGGTTATAAAAGGAGGAAGAAGTGAGCTTGAGGGAGGAGATTTTTGGAGAGAAAATTTGAAGTGTTTGGGGATTTTTTTTTGGAGAGAAAATTTTGGATGTTTGAGAGAGTTTTGGGAGATTGAAGAAAAATTTGAGAGAAAGAAAATACCAAAAGAGAGAGAATTTTGAAGATGATGGAAGTTTAAAGCTAGGGGTTATCATCACAAATTCCTTCATCGATCAATATAAATCAAGAGTTCTTCCTCGTCAACGAGCAAGCAAATTCGAGCTAAGTGTTTTTATTTATTCATTTGTTTATGGTTTTACTTGCAAATTAGCATAAATTGTATACACTTTCTCCATCTTCTCTTTTTTTTCCATATTTTATGTCAGGAGAAGGATATCTCTACGTCAACAGCAAAAATCTCGTAGAGATGCAAAAATCGGCCCAGACAAGCTCCTAAGCTGTCCACCGATTTCTCAACTGATCTGTGACTAAAAGTCCCTCTTAATTCAAAAGAAACTCTCTATATTGGGAACATAGAGAGCGAAAATCAATTATAGAAATCCCTCCCAAAAAATGGGAGATAAGTACTCTTTCCACTCTTCTGGTTTTAGGTGCAGATTAGCACATATTTTGTATACTGACGCTTCACTCTATTTTATGTCAGGAAACCGCAGCTCTATATCAATAGTCAACCCTATGGAAGCACAAAATCGGCTTGGAGGAGTCCTCAAGCGCGCACAAATGTCAAATTGTTGAATCAATTCGTTGTATTTTATTTTGAAGAATTCATACCCCAGAATGGAGAGGACAAAGTCCATCCGCAATTTAAATACCTGCACCATAAATCCCAAAGGGAAGAGCCAAGCCAATGCTTAGCCTCCCATTGGAGGTTTTTACTTACAGTAGTTAAATACCTGCAACTTAAATACCTGTACCTTAAATCCCAAAGGGAAGAGCCAAGCCAATGCTTAGCCTCTCATTGGAGGTTTTTACTTACAGTAGTTAAATACCTGCAACTTAAATACCTGCACCTTAAATCCCAAAGGGAAGAGCCAAGCCAATGCTTAGCCTCCCATTGGAGGTTTTTACTTACAGTAATTAAATACCTGCAACTTAAATACCTGCACCTTAAATCCCAAAGGGAAGAGGCAAGCCAATGCTTAGCCTCCCATTGGAGGTTTTTACTTACAGTAGTTAAATACCTGCAACTTAAATACCTCTACCTTAAATCCCAAAGGGAAGAGCCAAGCCAATGCTTAGCCTCCCATTGGAGGTTTTTACTTATAGTAGTTTAAATACATGCAACTTAAATACATGTACCTTAAATCCCAAAGGGAAGAGCCAAGTTAATGCTAGGCCTCCCATTGGAGGTGTTTATTCACTGTCATGTACTTCCTATAATTTAATTTTTGAATCATCAAACCCAAAAGATGAGTAGGTCGTAATACTGCACAGAAGTCGTTAACACACTCCCTCTTTCGGCTTCAGGGAATGATTAACACTTAAAAATATATATATACCATCCATGCATCCTATTTAAAAAGTGAAAACACAAAAGAGAATACCCTACTAGAGCCTTAGGAATAAACCAAGCCTGAGTTGCCGAATTAGGATATCCATGAAATTAAGGTACCGAAAGGGCATTAGTTTTAATTAACTAGTGTAATCAAGTCCCCGAGCTCATAATCTCTGGTTCGCAGGAATAAATTAGTTCTACCGCTAATTTATTTAGGTTTCTAATCGACCTACCAAGAACGATTAGTGGCGACTCCAAATTTCAAAATCATATAAATAAAAACCAAAGTTGCGATTCGGTAGGGCTTGGGAGGGTTTGCGTTAGGTTAGTTAAATCTAATTAACCTAATAATCCATTAACCCTTTAGAAATAATAAAAAAATTTAGAAGGTCGCGACAATGTGATAAGAATACTGAACGCAAATGTGGAGAATGCACTGCCAAAGTCCCAAGTTGAGTCCTCCTCCCTCAATTGCTAGGGATTAGCTCCATTTTCTTTTTTAATTAATGTTGATGGTAGGTAGGACCGTAATCGGAATCCAATCAGAAACTGCAACCGAACCGGTAGTTTGGTTATCAAGTGGATTTATGAAATGAACAGGTGGTTCACAGTTCGCATTTTGCAGAATCGATTCCTAACGATTTTCGATTCTAGAGTGGAAACCACCCATCTTAAAACTGAAGTAAGTTCCATATTCCTATGTCAAAATTCGTGAAATATTGTGCAGAATCGAGGAAAGTATTTTTTGTCCCGATAGTTACTCGATCACATAATTATTTGGGCAATTTTACCATCTTTTCCTCACTTCTACTTGATGAACTGTCTAAAACTCGTGCCTATTGCATAGATAATCCTATGAGGAAGTAAGTTCCATATTCCTATGTCAAAGTTCGTGAAATATTGTGCGGAATCGAGGAAAGTATCCTTCGTCCCGATAGTTACTTAATCACATAATTACTTGAGCAATTTTACCCTCTTTTCCTCACTTCTACGTGATGAACTGTCTAAAACTCGTGCCTATTGCATAGATAATCCCATGAGGAAGTATGTTCCATATTCCTATGTCAAAGTTCGTGAAATATTATGCAGAATCGAGGAAAGTATCTATTGTCCCGATACCCCTATAATATATATGTACTGGTTCTTAAAACATGTTACAAAGTGTAATTCAGTCTTAAAACTTTCAAAAAATATAATTAAGTCATAAAATTTATTATAAAAAATATAATTAAATTCTAAAACTTCCTAAAAGTGCAATCAAGTTCTAAAACTTATCAAGTTAGGGCAATCAATTCCTAAAACTTATCAAGTTGGTGCAAAGAAAAAATTACTAAAAAAGTTATAAATCTATTGCAATTATTTCAATCTAATTCTAAATCTTTTTTTTAATTCAGTCGTAAACTCATTGCAATTATGCTAATTCAGTCCTAAACCTATTGCAATTATATTTATTTAGTCTTAAATTTATTATAATTGTGCTAATTCAATCATAAATCTTTTGAATTTGTGCTAATTTAGTCTATTTAGTCGATTAGCGCATGTCGACGCTGACATGGACTTTTTAAAATAATTTTTTTTAGTATTTTTCTTTTCTGTTGTTTTCTTTAGGTTCTTTTCCGAACACTTAGGGCCGGCTAAAGTATTGTGGCCAAAGTTGGCAAGGGTCGCAATGCCCCCAACAATGGGCAAGTGAGGTCATCGACCAGACCAAGTGAGGGCTTTTTGGCCCTTGCATGTGGGCGGTCCTAAGTGTTGGGAAAAAATCTAAAAAAAAGAAAATAAAAAAGAAAAAATCATAAAAATTCAAAAAATTATGTAAAAAATTTATTTAAAAATGGTCCACGTCAGCTTCGACAGTGCAACGCCGGCTCCACCCGGCCAAATGAACTAAATTGGCATAAATGCGAAAGATCTATGATTGAACTGTAAAAAAAAAGGACTAAATTGACGTAATTGCAATACATTTAGGACTTTTTTAATAATTCTCCCTTGGTGCTCGGAAAACTTATTAGTATTTGCATTTCTCAAGTTAGATTAAATTAACGAAAAGATTTGATTATACAAAATTGATGAGTTTTAGAACTTGATTGCAAGTTTTAGGACTCATTTGTACTTTTGTGATAAATTTTAAGATTTGATTACACTTTTCAAAAAATTTTAGGACTCAATTATATTTTCTCGATAAGTTTTAATATTTTCATTATACTCATCCCCCCTATAGTATGAAATATTTTGAAAAAGATACAACGTTCCCATGATTTTCGGATTTGAGATTTTATACAAACATCCTAGCTTGAGGATATCGGCTTTTTGCACGAATTCCAATACCGTTACTATCAATCTCGATCTGATGCCGTGCATTAATTGCATATCGCTTCACATATGTAAGGTAATTAATTCATTTTTCATTTTTGGATAGTCCTACTTATTATGCTAGCGTGTGCAAATAGTTATTTAAATAATAAAAAAATTGACACAATTGATTTATAAACTTTGATATAATATGCAGTATAGTCCTTAAATTTTTAATTTGACCAATATAGTCTTTGAACTTTAATTCAATATGCAATATGATATCTAAGCTTTTAATTGTTCAATATGATTTTCGAACTTTTGGAACATGTTCCACTTAATCTCTTAAGAAAATATCTAATGTCATCCCTGCACTTGAATGAATGAAAGGACCGCATTGAATATTTTTCTATAGTTTAGGGGGCTAAATTGAATATGTTTCAAATATTCAAGAACTATATTGGTCAAATTGAAAACTTAGAGACCACATTCAATATTAGATTAAAGTTCAAGGATCATATTGGTCAAATTAAAAATTCATGGGCCATAGTAGTCAAATTAAAAGTCCAAGGGCCGTAGTGACCAAATTAAAAGTTCAGATATCACATTACATATCGGGTCAAAGTCTAGAAAGCCTTTATCTCAAAGATAATGTCACTAGTAGATGTTATACTCTCACTCAAAATTCAATTTCGATCTCTTAAACTTTTTTTTTCCCCACTCTAGAATGATACCCATACTCGTAAAAAGAGGCTCTCACCATCATCAGGTCCATCCAATAATGGAATCTACTAATTTGGACTTAACGTCATGAAAAAAACATAATATCATAAACTCACTTTCTCTTCGGCCAAAAAAAAAAAAAGAAACTCTTTTTCTCAGTGCACCTTGACGTAATTGCAATCTGATGCGATCATCAATTAGCTAGCGAGTTCATAAGTGTATTATATGTCTTTTCGTACTAAAAAATACTATTGATTTTAGCTACACAAAGTAGTAGCTTTCGAGAGTTATCCCAAAATAATGGCGGGCAATTTTTATCGATTGCTTTATCTATCAATTTGCATCGGTTACACGTTCTTGAAGTTATCAGTTCTATTTATAGATTTGATTAATGGTCAAAGCGACTTGATTGTGTTGGACCGTGCAGGTTCAGGCAAAAACCTCATAGTAATAAATGACCCGACTCACTCAACTCTGGTCTGACTCGACCTGGCCGGAATCTATCAATGTACATTTCAGGCTATGAATGAGCCCGGGCCCTAAGATAATCTCAATGACCACCTCCAATTGTTTGGGTTGCAATTTTCTCCACGTTCCCTCCAAGTGGGCTTCGTCGAACCGGGTCCATTTAATGAACCATCGCTGATGAAACATTGAGACCGGGGTAACGCCGGTTCATCCGAACCGTTCTTGTGGTAAAATAGCGTGCACGTACTTCCCCTCTTCTTTCTCGGGGGTTCTTTTTCGTGTTTTTTGGTCAACGTTCTTCCTGGTCGTTTCAACTTCAAGAAATTACGAGGACCATTTTCGAGGTGAAACCTGAAAAAAAAAAAAACATTCATTTCGTGCGCCTTTTCTTTTTCTTGCGTGAATTGATTCTGGGCTTTAAGCTTTCTCTTTCGATTGATTGGTTTTTAATGTCTCAGTGGCCGTTACTTTCGCCGGATTGAGCTCTCGAATGTCGAAATTGGTGCTTTGGCATGTCTGGTGGTTGTGCTAAGCTGGGCGGAGTGTTTCAGGTTCGGATTTTTCACTTCCAAAGATTCTCACGGCGCTGCATGAGGAGTGTCGCCTCGAGACATTCGTTTCAAGTGGAAAGTTTTCTTTTTTGTTGTTGTCAGGATTGAAATGTGGAGTGGTGCATGAGGCTGGGGTGTACATGGCGTTGCCCAGGAAAGGTAAAGTGCATCTTTCGACTTTAGCCCAATTGTTTGTGGAATGATAATTAATTTGCCGTGTTGAAGGATGGACTGGCATGTTGAGTTTTCGCTGCAAGTGCTATGAACTGAAGCAGCACAATTGGATGACCTCATTTTGCACTGAATGTTATCCTCCTGGGTTTATATCTTCAGTTTGCTTTCCCATTTCTTGACTTTAAATTTGTCCCTTTTGTCTCAGTTTTGTTGAAGAAGGTGAGCAAGCTGGAGTCCAAAGAGCTGGAGAAGTATAAAATTGATCCGTTACATCTTCAAGATTTTGATAAGCTTCTTAATGGTGTCTGCATTGCACGCCGTCCTACGCCGACCGAGTGTTTCAATAGAAGAGATTTGATTCGAATCTTCAATGCAATAGCGAAGGAGATATATGGTAGGTTTTTTCCCGATTGGATGTGAATATGCATGAATTTCAATTTTTGGTTTCTTATTCAAATGTTGAAGATCTTGTAAACCATACCTTATCTTCTTATTCTTCTGTCCAACTACAAACAGTGCGGTTTGTTGAATTATTTGCTGATTCAAGGATGAAGTAAATTTTGTTGCTGCATTTTTGTTTTGTACATCAATTGATGAATTTTAAATCTGTGCTAGAGAATGTGCTAATTTGTGTACTTATGCAATAAGGAATAATCTGTTTCACGATTTATAATTGTTCCAGGAAACTCAAGCGAATGCCCCACTGTGGTGGGATTTGGCTCGTTTGTGATGGATATGTACAACACGGGAAGCGACCTCGACCTGTCCATCAACTTTGGAAATCCTTCTGTTCAGTTTCCTCGGGAAAAGAAGATACAAACTCTTAGAAAGTTTGCGAAAAAATTTTATTCTCTTCAAAGTATTCTCGCTAGCCTCCCTATTTGTTCATTTTAAAGTCGTTGCTGTGGTTGCAATTTAAATCTCCAAGGGATCTTTACTGTAAGTGTCTACCGCAGATTGGGTGCAATTCACAGTTAAATCTTCAAGATAAAAAGTGCCCTCCTTTATTTAAACTTATGGTTCTAGTAAAATGTACTAGTGTTCTAAAAGCAAATTACTACCAATAGAAAATGCTGGACAGCATCACTTTTCTAACAAGAGAGAACGCGCTCGGCATTATTACTATTTGTATGAGATGAGATAATGTATGTGTTTTGAATGTTTGAAATCTTTGCCTTTTTATGTTTATTTTGTTCCGGATTTGTAGATACTCTTCTTTTTAATTAAATTTGATGGTGTTGTGTCATGCAATCATATTTGGGAAATTTTGTTGATATTATCATGGATGGAACTTTATATGGTATTTAAATGTTGCAGGGAAGGGGCATGTTACTAGCATCCAGACTATCATGAGTGCGAGGGTGCCGATTGTGAAAGTTATTGATTATGGGACAAGAATAGAATGTGATCTTTCAGTTGAGAATTGGGATGGAATTCTGAAGTCGGAGCTTGTCCGTGTCATATCTGCAATTGATGACAGGTTTCAGAAGCTAAGTTTTCTGGTAATATGTTAAACTCGTCATTTTAGATGTTCGGCTTGATTTACCAGTAACAATGCTGTATAACAAGCTTTTTAGTTTCTCTTTAGTGTCTTATCTGGTAATCAAGTATATCTATGCTCTGTTCATGGTCCTTACCATTGTTTTGTGTAGAAAAACTTGCATTCCACCGTCTTTTCCAATTTCTCTTTAAGTTTTCGAGTCCTACCTTTGTAATTGTTGACCTCGATTTTGCTAGTAAAGAATGGAAACTCATTGTACATTCCTAGAAATTTGAACCTTAGACTATCTTAGGCCTGTTTTCTGTGGGTGGTAGCCTTTTGTGCGCTACTTCTTCTTTCCGCTTCTTTCTTTTGCTTCGACATTCTTTGTAGCATATAAAGCTAGTCAAAAGCCAAAATATAAAAGCCAGAAGCAGAAGATGCCTCCCCTTGGGCCTTTTATTTTTATGGCTTTTTTGGGAAAATAAGAATAAAGTTGTTCATGTTTGTTAAGAAAAACTACATAATCAAATTCTTAGTAGTTATATAGTGTCAAACTTCATTAAATAAAAGTCATAGTTAAAGCTAAAAGGCAGAGTCCCTGTAAAATTATAGCCAAAAGTTTGCATAGGCGAAATTTCAGCCATCTCAAACAGGCTCGTAGATTGACAATGAGATTTAGAAGTCTTACGGCTATGCGTTTCTGGCTCATTTCATTCCTTAGGGCTGTATTTATTTATGATAATTTACGGAGGGAAATCATGTGGGGAATAAGGTAAATGGAAGTGTTTTGCAGTTGTATTACAGAATGATAGAATGGATGTCTTTTCTTTCTACCAGAAATAATCACTCCCCGTTTCTGTAATTTTCTAAGATTTGGGAAGATAAAAACCTATGAAACCATGTAAGGATAAAATCAATCGTGTCACCAGTCATCTGGGGTTTAAATATTGGGAAGAACTCTCTTCTGCATCTGTCATTTCAATAGGCTGTTCGTTGATGCTGACAACTATAGGCATAGTATGTATGTGCTCTTCTTTGTTAATGATTGATTTGCTGTTTGGTGGATTCTATTCATACTTTTCTGAGAGCTTACTCCTGCATTTACTGCCATAGAGAAGTGATATATGAGATCTCTTTCTTGTAATGCAGATGAAAGCTTGGGCTAAAGCAAATGGTATCAACAGTTCCAAGGATCGAACTCTAAATTCTCTGTCGATAATATCATTAGTTGCCTTTCACTTGCAGGTAAAATTTGGGTTGTCTGCTGATCTCTCTCTCTCTCTATATATATATATATATATATAGATTAATTCCAATTCTAGTAAGATACTTGGGACCTATGCAAAGAATGTATTTTGAAGATTTTATGACGGTGTTCAGGGTGTTGGACTTTAGTTTCTTTGTTCAGTCAAATATTTATGCAATCGTTTTGTCATGCAGACTCGCCAACCTCCTAGATTATCCTTGATTCTAGTATTATGTTTCAGCCTCCATAAGTCCATAAAATATGTGGAACCTATGCAAAGAACGTATTTTAAAGATTTTATGGCGGTGTTCAGGGCGTTGGACTTTAGTTTCTTTCTTCAGCCAAATATTTATCTAATCTTTTTGTCATGCAGACTCGCCAACCTCCTATATTGCCTCGATTTTCCTTGCTCTTTAAAGGTAACAATTCCTCACAGGTCGTTAAAAAGCAATAGCGTGTATGACATATGAAATCTAATGTCATGTAATAGTATACAAATATGCTGCTTATTTTGCGATGGACTTCTCTGTTTAACACCAGCAAAATCTATCTTGAAGAACTTTAATGCACTTACTATGTATTGCATAGTTCCTAGCTGCCTAGAGTCTTCAATTTTAAAACCTTCAATGACACCATGCTAACTTCAAAATACCGCCCTCATGCTCAATTTATATTGGTAATTAACCGGACCTATGAAGAGGTAACCAGTGTAGGCTATTAAATGTTAAGTATTTACTGCCGATGTCAGTACCACATTGAAGTCTATTTGGGTTCTTGCAGACGGAACTGATCCTGCAAATGTAAGGAAGAATGTTGATTCTTTTTTGAACTATGGAAAAGAAAATGAAGAATCATTGGCTCTACTGTTTGTGACACTCCTGATTAAGGTGATTTGACCTTTACCCTGCCAGAAGATGGCTTAAAGCCCCTCAAATCTTGACTTTTAAGTGCATTGCGGCCAATTTTCATTTAATGACAATGATAGTGGCTTGTGGCAGATTTTTTTTTTTGGGGGGGTAAGTCCAGATATCTTTTACTTTTTCATGTCTTCAATTTGGCTGTCCAACTTATGAGGATGGAGATATTAATGATACCTGGTTAAAACGATGAAGTGACATCACCGATGTGGCAAATGTTGACGGATGGTATTTTTGTGGCGCCTTTTTGGCATTCATTAGCAAAACGCAAGAAATTAATAAACAATAGAAAGCGTGGAGAGTGCATGCGCGTGTGCTTATTTCTTGTGGTTTGTTGTACTGGGCAGCGTGCATGCGTGCGACATGTCAAAATTTGTGACATGATTAATGTCAGCTCAGCATTTTGAGGGTGTTAGTAAAGGCATGTGATGAATCAAATGATTCCACAGAAAATAGAGAATGATGTTGAGAAAATGTACAAGTTAGAGAACCAAATCTGGACTTCAACCCTATTTTTTGTTGCAGCTGGCATCAGTGGAGAAACTATGGAAGAAAGGCCTTTGTGCCAGTGTGTATGAAGGATCATGGACCTCAAAAACATGGGATTCTCGTTGTGGCGCGATAAGTGTATTTACAGCTGACTTTCTTGCATTTCATTGAATTGACATTATTAGGCTTGCCTATCTTTAGATTTTTCTTAATAGTTCCTTTATAGGTTGAGGATTTCACAGAAAGGTCTGAAAATGTTTCAAGGGCAGTAGGAGTGGAAGAAGTCAAGAAAATTTATGACTGCATCCATCATTCAATTGTTGGCCTTCTTTTCTTTTTGGATGGGAAGATGCCAGCGCCGGAGCTAGAAGAATTATTATTTGGTTCAGTTGATGTGGCTACTCTAAAGAGTGCAGACAAAAATGAAGCCTTGAATCCTCCAACTGTCCATCACCCTGATCAAATTAAGAAGTTGCGATTGAGTCATAATTCCGAGGAAACACATGTTCAGAATCAACAAGGACGACAAATGACCCAAGAACGGGACCCTTGGAGCTGCATATACAAAGAAAGAATGCAAGCTAGTGGTTGGGGATGGAGTAGACCGGTGAATGGCCAGAGTTTGCAACATGTAGCACCTCAGCCAGTTTTTGATCAGTATCCGGTTGATTCAAATTGGGGCAGTAAGATCACTCATTGTATTTCTGCCCCTGGGCTGGACCCTACAGCTGTTGAGGAGTGGTGAAATGAAGCACTACCACAACCTTATGTTTCTCCTTGTAGTTCCATGGGTTATGATGCATCTCAAGCTCAACCACATTCTTCCAATGTCTTGCCTTGGCCGAGCTCAGGTACTCTGTACTTGGGCCAGCCGCAACCTGTATGCAGGTAGCATCATGTGCTGTTTCACTCCCTTTTCAGGTGAATGAAATTCTAGCCTGCTCTGTTGAGTATGTTGTATCCTGTCAAATAGCTGCCATAGCTTTTGTGAAGGCGACCTGTACAGTACACACAGGGAGAAAATCCTGGCTAGCCTTCTTTTGCCAGCTGACCTGCTGGCTAATTAAGCGGGTGTGATTTCTTGTTACCCCGATCTTCAGGAGCATCGCACCACGTCTGTTGGTAGTTCATCTCTCTGAATTGCCATCTGATAAGTATGTGAATCAGGTTATCCATCACTTGATAATAGGGGTAGGTGGACCACTTAGGGCAGCGACATGCGTTTACTGTATATCGAATAGAAGGTAGATTTTCTTGCCTCGTATAACATGGAAGCAATAGTGTGAATTAAAGGATTTGGTTAATCAGAAAGAAGAATTGTCGTATGTGCTCTTACTCTTGTGATGTTTGATGTACTTTTTTGTGGTTATTTCTCAAGCGCAGGAAGGTTGCTTGATCTGTTTTTCTCCGTGCCGGTTGTAGGTCGAGTTGTCTTCTTAAGTTTGAATTCTTGTGGATGTTAAAAACAATCAAGGGTAGTATCATTATTCAATGTCGAGAAATTTTAAGGACATGCTTGAAGTTCTGCCAACCATGTAAAGTCGGTTCCTCATCACGAGCATTTGCATTTGATGTTTCATTCTGATGTTAAACTCTGGTTGTTTACGTCGGTTCAATCGGAATTCTGACTGTCGTTTCGCATGTGAACCTCAGCTGAGGTAGATCTTGAATGTGTATTTTCCGGGGGATTACGTTTCATACGACCATGTCTATATCACGCTACTGCCCTGTTCATTCTGGATTTTAAGAACTTTGTAAGAACAGCAAATAAAATGCCACATCCAGTAATTTGACACTCTGATGCTCTTTAGACAAGTGGAGAATGTTGTGACTTACGCCCGCGAAAGTTCTCCGGAAGGATGGTGGTGGGCCAATTTCTTGAAACTACGAACCAACCAAGATTAGAAAGGACAGAGGAGGCAGGTTTGACCCCCCATTCCTGACCTCTGCCCATCTCAAGAAGGTTGCATTGGATCTGGAGACTTGGTTCGATGACCTGGACCTTGAGCTCTGGTTTGAATGGCTCTGGCTTTGAATGGCAAAGAAATTTCCCTCTGGTTTACACGTGCTTTCCATCAATTCCCCCCTCTGCCCACACCCCCACCGACCCATGCATTGGTCACCTTCATCACCAGTGTGCCATTGTTACAGAATCATGTGGTGGGCCTGGGAATAAGAGGACATTTAAAATTTCAGGTGGGTAGATGCTCTTTAGGGTTGTGTGGACATTTTAGATTGTTTTTTAAGTGCCCATCTTCTACCAATATGTCCTCCTGCATTTCGGAGCAAACAGGTAGAATTTGTGTCTGAAAGTCGACTGATAATTCTTGAGGCCGAACATCTTCGACCGCACCCTGGAAAACAGCATGCACACCTTTCGTTTTCCAGTTAGAGATATGGGTTGCGCTCACGGTGGAGTCTTAACTCCGAGATAGGTCGAGTTTCTGTCTATTACGTTATCAGAGGACCCCGAGCGAGATGGCTCTCCGTAATGCCTATTCCGTGTGTTTTCGTCTTGCACACACCTCGAGTTATGTGTCCGATGTGAATTAGGTTGAAAAGGCATAATTTCCGCATGTAAATGCCGCGCTCTACGCACGGGGAGAGTATCGAGTGACATGCATGTGGCCCTGTAGGGAACACAACGAATCATTAGATGCATCTATCTCCCACATGGTGTGTTGTCTCCGCTTTCAGCAAATATCACGTCGGACCGCTGTTCATCTCCGCTTAGATCATCATATGACATGAAATTTGCAAGCCCTAATCACCAATTAACACAACTAATTATTTTAGTTTTTTGTTTTCCCGGGGGGGGGGGGGGGTGGGGACGGTGTTCATTGGTCCATCAAGTAGTTTCGCTTTCAAACCTTGTCAGGAAAAAAAAAAAAAAAACAACATCGAAACCGGCCCCGAGAAATCCGCAATTTATCGCGCTTCCGTCCTTTTTTCACCAACCCAAGCAAAACTCCCTTTCATCATTACGAGATAATTGCAAACGCACCCCACTCTCCTCAGCCCAACGGGCCCCACCGCCCCCCGGCCCAGCTCAGCATGCACGTGCGCCTGTCGCCCCCACCCCGCTCGTACGTCCCAGAATTAAATGTGATCACGTGGCGGGGCGTACGAGCCCGAGCCCCGCGGAATCCGAGCCGTCCGTTGGGGGGTTTGACCCCGCTCCCTCCCCTCCCGCCCCTCCTTCGACATGTCCACGTCATCGCTGCTGTCCATCCTCGTTAATCGGGGCGGGGGTCTCGGTTCCCGGTCCTACGCTCCCGCTGACACCGACATGTCGCGGGGGGGCTCCGGCCGTCCGATCGAGGAGACGGACGGCGGAGATGCGGGGTTGCCCTAGACGCCGTCTTTGGCATGACGTGTTTCGCGGAAGGCGCAGGGGGGAAATGCTACAAATGAACGGTGGAGATGAGGGGGGAGGGCAACTTGTTTCCACGTACACAGAAGTCTCGATGCAATCCCTTTTTCATTTCTATTTTATCATATGTATTTTACTTCTCCCTATTTTAATGTCACTACTCACTGCCTGCATGGCTTAAATTAAATTTCGCGTTGTGTAAAAAAAAAAAAAAACCAAGAATTGTTTCTTCCTCGGCCGGTTAAAAAATTTCGGTTGACGTAATACAATTTTCTTGTTTACCTAAGTTATCGGAAGGTTACTACTCTAGGTAGTAATATGCTCGACTAAATTTTACAGAGTTCAAGCACATGTGAGTTTTTAATGCCGCTCGGCACGTAACAATCTACCGTATGTGGTTAACTATAATGAAACTATTTCTCATACACACTACTAGACCGATTCATCTTGATATCGATTATAGGAGTCCATGAAATACCTTGGATTAGCTCGCATATGTCTATGTTTGTCATTAACAACTTTTAGCATTACATCTTTACGTATTGAACTGCAATCTAATATTCGTGATAATATGTCTTACCTTGTTCGTGGGAAAAAAACATACATGCAATGACGAAGGAAATTAATTTTCTTATAAAAGAATTGTTAAAATTTCGCTATTTGGTCTATCTTTATTGACCTTTCCAAGAGATTGATCTTTTTTTTTTTGGGGGGGGATGGTATCAGAAAGTGATCAAGAACTTTGAGGTGTTATGTAATATGTTTTGACACTTGGATTGGCTTTGATTAAAACTATTGGGGTTTTCTCTCCTCATCTATAGCTTTAGATATGTCATATCATTTGTGCATTTTGTTTATGTGTACAATTTTTATTCTGTAATCCCATTTTCCTATTCTTGAATATCCCATTTGCTTTTTCTCATATTTCCAACAATTCAAGCTACGACATTGGGGATCATTACCTTCCTTCCTTTTTTTTTTTTCCATTTTTCTAAATAATAGTATTAATTAGCTAGGTCAATCTTGGAAATGATTCTTCTTGTCTTCTTCTTCGTGTGCCAAAAAAAGTTGCATTAGAATGGTCGCTAAACTTGCAGGCCATCTAACAGTATCTCGTCTTCACTGGACACGAAAATTCATGGCTAGTCTTAGTGATGGTGATCAACCAAAAACCCCTACTACTTCCTATCCACTCCAAGAAAGAGCAAGAAGGAATTCACCAAAATACACACACACACACACCTGCATTTTGTCATTGGAATGTCTGTCGAGAAATTAACTCAAATAAGTGGCTTGGCAATACTAAACGAACAACCAGAGAAACCATAGGCAGTCGTCATCTTCATGGCAATGCAATTACTCGATCAGAAATTCAGAATATCTGTTTGGTTTAGCAATTTCGAGCAATAGAAAGGAAAGGGGGAAAAAACACAGATGTCCATAAATTATTTTGGAAATTAAACTCAGTGGGTGTGGGGGAGAGGGGACCGAGCGTGGGTATGGGACAGTACAGGGGAGTTAGAAAGTAGGGCCTGGCGAAGGCTAAAAATAATAAGGTAATGATGAAAGAATCGCATTGAAGAAGGTCTTGTCTTGTGTCAGGTGCCAAAAAAATAAAAATAAAAACCTATTGTATTTTCTCAAAAAGACAAGAATTTTGCTGAATTTTGTCTTGTTATGCGTGGAAGGGTTTTGACCGGTGAATGTAATGGAAGCATACGATATAACGCAACCACGAATGGTGGTAGCAGGTAACAGGTTGAGTTGTTGACCGGCAGCAATAGGTTTTTTCAAAATTAGTAGAATTGAATAATGGGTGTGACTGAATGAACTGACCCCATTACCTAGGAAATGAAAGACGAGAAGGTGAAGGCTTTTAGGGTTAGGGTTTCAAGGGTTTATCTTAGCCTTTAACAAATTGCCTATTCTCATAAGCTAACTCAGCAACTTCTCTTTATAAAGACCCCTAGCACTCACCCATTTGTGTCTCATGGTCACTATTCGTGCCCCCCCCCCCCCTCTCTCTCTCTCTCTCTCAAGCACATGAGAGCTGTGGCTTGTTAGGTTTTTTCACAGAGAAGAACTGAATTGGCTTTTGTGGGGAATGTTGGCTGGCTCGAGGCTTTCATACGTGATAACCAAAGGGAAAGGGAGAAAAAAAAAGAGTATGTAAGGCTTCGGACCAGGCTTCATTCCCCTCAAAAACTCATGGCGAACCAGCTACTGGTGGTGGTGGTGGTGATGATGGTGGTGGTAGTGGTGAGTTTTCCTTTGTGAGGTTTGGTTTGTATGGTTAATTTTTCTTGTGAGATCTCATGGAGAGAGGTCAAAACAACTCTAAACCTCTCTCTCTCTCTCTCTCTCAAGAGGAGGTGCTAGATGGCATGGTGAGAGATTTCATGTGGGTATAGTTTAGACATGTTAATTTTCTTATATGTAAGTTATTCGCTGACTATCCGCTAGCAAAGTGTGGACTAGTTCCACTACAACTCCAAGAGGTATATAGTTTAAGTTAATTAAGGTTGATTATTCGTTTTTCGGCCTACATGTTAAGGTTCATATTCATTAACCGATTTCTTTTCATGCTTGGCTAAATGACAAAAAAAAAATCTCTCATCTCCCTTTCTTCGAAGGGCTCCATTTTATCTCTAGAGTCATGGGTGCAACCTCCCAATATTTGAACTGCAAAATTGTGCTATAGTGAGGACATATATTTTCTAAAATTTTTATGCCTTGCATTTATATGTTCCGAGAAGATGTATCGGTACAGAATCAAACTCATTGCAGGTTTAAAAGTTTTTTTTTTTTCACTTACAGGTTTCTATACAGATTTGTATTTTCTAAAATTTTTGTACCTTGCATTTATATGTTGTGAGAAGGTGTATTGATACGGAATCAAACTCCTTGCAGGTTTAAAAAGTTCGTTTCTCTTGCAGGTTTCTATACAGATTTGTGTTTTCTAAAATTTTTTGTACCTTGCATTTATATGTTCTGAGAAGGTGTATCGATGCGGAATCAAATTCCTTGCAGGCTTAAAAAGTTTGTTTCTCTTGCAGGTTTCTATACATTTTTATAATGTTAGAAAAAAATTACGAAATTAATGGGGCCTAAAGTAGCTCATAAGTCCTCAAGTATTGAAATCTTCAATTAGCTAAGAATTAAGCACGTTGGTGCATGATGAACATGAGATGACATTTAAGCTCTCTTTAGATTTGGGGGTAAGTAATGACCTTCCAAATAGATGCCCCTTTCAGTAAGACTCATGCAGGCCACTCTGCCAGGCACCTTCCCCTTGGCTTTTCTAATTTTTCTATTGTATTTATGTGAATTGCGCATATAAACACAGCATAGTTATGTTCCTGAAAAATGGTCGATTTTGGTTTGTCCCACGTTGTTTGTAGCTAGGGTTTGATTAGTCAAGGAAGGATACAAACATAAGATAATCCAGTTTTCGAAGCTCAGAACCAATAATGTTATCTACCCTCTTTCGAAATGTAACTTGTAGAACGACACCATCTACTCTACAAAACCTATAGAGTAGTAAAAGAGTAAAAATATCCTAGCTATCTTAACCTATATAACCCTTTTATCGCCCATAAATTCTGCTATTTCTCTCGTGGGAAAAATGTCAACCTAAGTTAATTTGGTTTTAAATTCTGAAGATTTTGAAATAGGATTAAGTGATTAAAACAGAAACACGCGCTGCCCTTCCCTGGCCATTTTGAGCTTGCTTCGAGCATTTCTAAAATCAATTAGATATGCTTAAGCTAAGTGAAAAAGTGAAAACACTGGCAGTCTCTCTCTGTCAAAATCAGCGGGATGAGTGAAGATCTGTGAGCGACCTCCTGGTGACATACATGGCATTCTCTCGAAAGGGTTTTTCTGGGTTTCATAATTTCATTCAATGAATCTTTTGCCATTTCTTGACCATTTCTTGCTTTTTACAAGTTGAAGGCCATCGCAGCAGGGGTTGAGCATTAATTAAAAAGTAACTTCTGAGAGTGTTGAATGAGGAGATTCCGTGGACGGGGGTAACGAGAAAAGACAGACGCGATAGGAGTTGCCCCCTCGCGCTAGGTCTTTAGGAAAAAAAACATCCCTCGTTCATGCATGCACATGCAATGCATGACTCATCAAAGCAGAGTCCTCAAATGTCCACAAGCGGAGACACCTCCTGCAACTTATTAGTTTAGCAATGTAATTATGGAACATTTCAAAGCCCTTGAAAAAACCAGTAACTGTTCTTGGAAAAGCTCCATCATTTATGCTATTGATGGGCACCTCTATCTCTCTCTCTGTCTCTCTCTCTCTTAGTCACACTGCGTGTACTGTGATTTAGGACAGAGATTGGCCTTTGAAAAGCCGACATCAACAGATGAGAGAGAGAGAGAGAGAGAGAGAGAGAGAGTGGGGAGTGCATTAAATGACGACTATCTGACATTTTTCTTGGGAAACGAAACAGTTTCCATTGACAACTTCATGTCTTGAAGATGGAAACCACCAACCTTTTCTGTGTTGACAGCCTTCAACTGTGTTTTTTTAACGGGAGAGAAGCCTTCATTTTGTGTTATTATTTCTGACTCTCTTATACGATAGAGACAGAGATTCAAGACTTATCGATAAACTGCAAGCTTATCATCTTATATTTGCAAATGAAGCACATTATCTTGCCCTAGCAGGAAAAGCAGACAGAGAGAAAGATAAACGGGTAACTTGAGATGCACGTAGATGTGGTCTTTCTGTCTTATTTGCTACAAACGCAGACACAGAAGAGGGGCCCCATTTTCCCAAAAAGAAAAACAAGAAATATTTCCATCGATCAGAGATCAAATCCAACCCCTGTTTTACTCTATTGATATACAGTTTATCTGTTTGAAGTCGCTTGCTTTTGTCTAACGTTCAACACACTGTGCTCCAATTCTCTTCATGGTCCCGTCGCTGTCACTGACTTATATCCCATCCAACATAATATAGAAATGCAAAGAAGCAATAATATTAAGATCGTAGAGCATCTGCTGCATCGTAACTGTTTACCAACGCTAATATAATATATTGTGAAGTCCTTTTCTAGTTAAATATGTGATCGGGTACAGTTCAGGGGTCAACTGATAATCTCTGGTCATAGTGGACCGTACTGTTCCGCTCCCTCTTTTCTAGACTCATCTGCACCATGGCCTAAAACCTGGAGGAGGTCTTGTACTTGCACAGATTGTCGTGTTATGTAGGGTTAGAAAATATTTATAATAATTGTACTAGGAATACGAGAATATATATTTTACATAATGTCATAGGCCCTACCTTCATTTCCTGTTTTGGGTTTAACTTGCTAAGCTGTTTTATCTTTTCAGACCCACATCACATGAATTTAGCTGTCCACTCATTGTATTATTGTCATTGACTTGTGGCAAATGAAATGAGGTTTGCTTGCGTGGATATGGTTTTCTTTGTGGACGCTCTATCTTTGAATGATAGGCACGGGACCCTACTTTCATGCCCTGAATCAATCTCTTGTTTTATCACTAATCCGAAAAGCGAAAGTGCTTCGCTCTCACTCCCACTCTCTCTTCTAAGCTTCCTTATTCCCTGAACTAAGATAGTACTCAGTAGAAGATGGTGTTTTTGTGTGTACAAACAAAATCCCAAATTTAGATCACGTCAAGTTTAGTCATCCATAGGCATAAGAGGAAAAATATCACGATTAATCTCCGCCCACATTTGAACATGAAGTATTCCCAAGTGTTCATGGCTCGCTCATGAGATCCACATGCCATAATTTGCCTAGGAATGATGTTAGGCTACAAGTACCCCTGGTTCCATTATTTCCATCTCCTTTCTCATTTTCTTATTCTCATTTCTTGTTGATATATTCTGGAAAGCAAATAAAAGGGTAAAGATCCATCTAAGGCGAGACCAAATCTTTCGATAAAGCTAGTTCTAGATGTTCTTACTCACTGCCTTGATAATGGCACCAAGACCTGATTAAATTGACCTCATTAATTCGAGGGTTCTATAACCGGCGCACTAATCTCCTATGATCCGGCCTCTCTAAAAATTCCATGATGGACCGCATGATAATTCTCCTAAACCTATTTTCTCCATGCTTGAATAACTTCCTTTGTACATACTTTGTCAGGATATCTAAGTTTATTTCCTTATTGAAAGCCCACCATAATCATGCCTTTGTAACGTTTACACCCACACAGAGGTAAGATCCACTCTTGTGCTACAAAACAATGGATGGTATCTCATAGAAAATATTGCTTTTCTTATTATGTCTTCAGATTTTCTTTTGCTATTGAAACACCGCCGACTTAGCTTAGTATAAATCTGTCCAAAAAAAAGAAGAAGAAGAAGAAAAGCTTAGTATAAGTATGTGGTTCCCCTTCCCATTTGTATCAATGAAACGAGTGAAAAACAAAATGGAGGGAGAGGGAGAGGGGGGGGGGGGAGAAGAAGAAGAGAGTCCAATGTGTGTTAGGCATAGCGACATTAGATTACCGTGTGAGGGGTGTGAAGTGTCTGTTCTTACCATAATAAAAGAGCCATTTTATCGCGTTAGGTAGATCTCGTAATTTTTTAAAAGTGACCAAGTATTGTAGTAGTGACCAAAATATTGTAGTAGAGTGTAAATTGTCGGTAATGTGATCTATCAAGCTTCAGTTAGAAGTGACCTCGGTAGAAGTAGCGCAAACAACATTTGTAATATCTCAAGAGCTACTAATGAACTTTAGCCTTGTTGGTGGTTGTTAGTCTGGAAGAGTGGATGAAGATTTATCCCAAGTGGAACCAATATATATCTGCATGCATCTTTTTCTATCTCTTGTTGCTTAGTGTTTTATTTATTTGATAGAAATAACACTCATGTAGTTTTTGCTTAAATCTAGCTTGATGCTCCATATACAAACTTGCTATAACTTATTTTCGCGAAAAGTTGTCGAGCTTGTTAAATAAGCTATTCACCCCTCTCTAGATTATGTAACTGGTCACAACACATATGTCAGCAGAAGTCTGCACGTGATCTCCTAGAAAAGTTTGGGATGCTTGATTACGAGCCTATTTCTATTCTAATGGATGGATATATAAAACTATGTGTAGACAAAGGACAAGAATTGAAATAGTCAATTATGTATAGGCAACTGGTAGGTAGTCTTATCTACCTAACAATAACATGGCCTGACATTGTCTTGGCTATAGGAGTAGCAAGTCACTTTGTGGAGTGGCTAGGAAAACTTCACCTGGATGTAGCCAGATGCCCTCGCTATGCTGACATGGATAATTTTTAATGATATCTTAATATTTTTCGAATATTTTTTTTTCTTTTTTCTCTTCTTCTTCTTCTTCCTCCAACCGATGGCTGATCCGACCACTGGCCAGAGGAGAGGCTGGTCACGGCGAGGCCGAGCAGCTTTACATGTACCGATATTAGATAATTGTGTGAGTGGTGTGAAGCGTTAGTTCATATGATAATAAAAGAGAGTTTTACGGAGTGTTTATTTCCACTGACCAACCACTCGATTCTCAACAAGTTTATTGGATCTCAAAAGAAGTCTCGATTACAAGGCCAAAGGCTTCTTGGGATTCAACAAGTATAGAAGCATAAGCAATAATTCCCATTACAAAACCCCTTGGGATGCTTATCACCGTAGTATTTGTCACAAAAGGCTTGACACGGACCGTCCTGGCAACCACCCGGTGCTGTCCCGTATTGCACACATTCACGAACAGTAGCACCCTCCGCTTCATAATTGCCTGCCATCAAGACACAAAACTTCAAACGATTAAACCTAATCTTGTTACTTAACCATCAGTTATCCTTCTTTGAGAAGCAAATCGAAGATGGTGAAAATGAGGGGAAAGAGAAGAGATTACTCATGGTGAAGAGCAGAAAAACCAGAAGCATTGTGGCCAGGCAGGGTCTTTTCATGTTCATGACTCCAAATGCTTTCCTTGGACGCCATTGTATGTCGCCATGTGCTCCTACTTATAGGGCGACTGGCCTCGTCAATCTCATTTTCTTTTTAAGGAGAAATATCTCCGTAGACATGGTGGCATAGCTACAGGGGGGAATCAAATCTCAACATTCCACAAAAGGAGAAACCCACTTCACGGGACGTTCATGAGTTTGTACTTTTCAATCTGTCAAAATTGGTAGGCTATGTGAATTCGAGAGTGGCACCAGGTGTCTGGTCGTTTATGGTTGTAAATTTACTGATAATATCACAAAATTTATGAGTTTCTACTTTTCAATCAATAAAAATTGGCAGGCCATTGAAGTTCAAGAATGGCACAAAATATCTGGTTTTTTATGGTTCGAAATATATTGATGTGGTAATTCTCTGTTGAACTTGTGGGCATTTTTGTGAGTGTTTTTACATGTTGTTTTGACTGGCAATTTACTTCTCATGCATACTGATGGAAATAATAAGAGCCGAGTCAATTTTCACTAAATGTCTTCCTTTGGCTGGTCATACGTGCAATGAAGAGTCATTTACCAAGTAATCCAACAATTTCAATTGGTGCATCTTTTCGACGTCCTAAAGACTATTAAATTATGCCTGCCATCCGGTACGACATCACTTCCTTGACCTTACTTTTTGGGAGGAAGAAAAATCGATATGCGCGAACAGGGTACCGATCAGTGGATCGCTTTAAAAGCCTCAGGAAAATAATTTTTCCTTCCACTGCGAGGACCCTTGCATGATAAAAAGTGATGCAATTGGAATGAAGCAGAATGGAAATGGAAATTGGGAACAAAAGCACATGAATTGCTGCATTTTTATTATAATGGAGAGGTGGGATGCGTTATTGAAAAAGGCAAGTGCTAGAATTTAATGACTTTTCGCGAGAAAAAAATTATAAGAATATTAACACTACAAATATTATTAATTTTCATACCGTTTTCACTTGAGTGCCATAGTTTTTTTTCTTGTTAACTTGGATGTCATGACTTTTAAAAGTAGTTCATATGAATACCACAACTTTCGGTCAATCATTTGAGTGTCATAAATGTTTTAAAACTTTCATCTCAAGTGCCAAAATTCCAACATCCCATGGTGCTTTTAAAAATTTATACTACTCAAGTGACTGATTAAAAAATTATATGATACTTCAATGATCTAAAAGAAAGTTAGGGTATTCAAGTGAGTCACATACAAAAATTATGGCACTCAATTGAGTACGTACAAAAATTATACAACTTGTTAACTTTTCCCAAAAAAACATGACATGGTAAGTATACTTACCATTTGCTATTATATATTAAAGTTTGAATCAACAAATTTCAAGCCACAAAAAGACACTATAATTTCGATATGTCACCCAATACAATGATTTTTAAATTAACTCCATTCCGAATCTTTATGATTCATTTAAATTCAAATACATTTTATTTTGATCGCTCCTTTCCTATTTACCTGGGAGGCCTAAAGATTTTCATTTGGCTTAATCGTTTCTTTATCCGCTCAGCGATTCCCCTTACAATTTGTGGAATGATGATCATGCTCATCTTGCTTACATTAAATTCAGGAGCATGGTCTTCTTCACATTCACTCGACAGCATACTTTAGGCATGAATTGTTTCACTTGATGGGTGTGCTTGTAAAGTTATGCTAAAGAATTCAAACAAACAATTAAATTTATTACGTAAAGAGAGATATGCTATATGAGGGTAAAACCATTATATGTTAACATGAGCTGTCAACTAAAATCAAAATAGGAAGAGTTATTCTTATTTTAGTCTCTTTCTATGTTTATTTCCTGATTAGTAGGTCAATTAGATTGGCTCTCTTTTCTCTATATACATAGCCTTGTAAAGATACATGGAAAGATAAGAAATCAGAAAGTTCCTTCCATATAAACATGATTGATCCACAAATTCAAAGTGTTGGAAAAACTCAACAAAAGAAAAGGCTCTAATCTTTTGAATAGGCGGAGTAAGATTATACATGAGTATAAAGTGTAAACGCCTAAATTTATCTACCAAATTTAATTCTTTATGGCATAAAGAAAATATCAGAAGATTTATGAGTATATGCTTTACAATCAATCAAAATTGGCAGGCTATGAAGATTCAAGAATTGCAACCAGATGTGTAGTCTTTTATGGTTTAAAATTTGTACTATGTCACAAGATTAATTTTTATTTTTACTTTTCAATCTATCAAAATTGGCAGGCCATGTAACTTCAAGAATGGCACAAAATATCTGGTTTCTTATGGTGTGCTTATTTTTATTCATTGATGCGCTTATTCTCTATTGATTTTGTGGGCACTTTGCGGCTTAGTGTTTTTTACATGTTAGTCCGACCAGCAATTTACTTCTCATGCATACCAATGGAAGTAATAAGAGCCAAGTCAATTTTTATCATTGAATGCCTTTCTTCGACTGGTTATACTTATAAGGGAGATTCATTTACTAGCTAATTCAAGGATTTCAACTGGTACATCTTTTCCATGTCCTAAAGACCATTAAATTATGTTTGTCATCAGGTATGACATCATTTCTTTTATCTTGATTTCTTAGACAAAGAGAAATCGACAAGCCTGAACATGGTACCGGTCAATAGCTCATTAGTAAAAGACTTGGAAAATAAATTTTCCTTCCATTGCAAGGGCTCTGTGCAAAAAAAAAAAAAGAAAAGAAAAGGTTATGGCAATTGAAATGAAGCTGAATACAAATTGAAATTGGGAACGAAAGAAGATGGGATTAGATGCATTGCTGCATTTTCATTGTCACGGAGAGGTGAGAATGAGTGAGAATCAATGGGAGTGGGTTATTGATAAATGCCACTAGTAAGATCTGAGAACTTTTCAAGGAAAAATTCGATATGGTAAGTAGATTTTCCTATTTTATATTGTATATTAAAATTTGAATCAACAAAGTTCGACAAAAAAAAACATTTTCTAATTTCGAAGTGTCACCAAGTGCAACAATTTTTAAATTAACTCCCATTCTGAATCCTTATAATTCATTTCAATTCAATTGTATTTTATGTCAATTGCTCCATTCTAGTATACCAAACGAGGCCCCGGGATTTTCAATAAGCTTATTATTCTCTTAATTTCCCTCACAATTTAACGATGGTCATGTTTAACCTGTTTACATTAAATTCGGGAGCATTGTCTTCTTCACGTTCAGTCGACAACATACTTCGGGCATGATTCATCTCACTTGGTGGGCGTGCCCTTAAAAAGTTCCAACAAAGAGTTTCAACTATAAGACCATTATAAACATTCAATGCGGTTTCTATAAACACGATTAAAACAGAAATTCAAACTTGACTACGACCATAAATGTTGGAACAACCGAACGAAAAGATCTCTAATTTTATAGGTTATATAAACAAGGAATGATTTCAGATATTTTTAGAAAGATTGCCTCTCCTTGGTCTACCTAGTATCGTCTGCGGCTATGTAGTATCCCAATGGCCTGTAAGACCATGTTGTCAATCGTTTTGTTTGAGAAATATTCTTGAGGAAAAGAAGAATGCGTTCATGAAAAAGCGAAACCTTAAACTTCACACCGCTTTTCTATAGGTAAAGTATAAGGAAAGCAATGGCCTGTAGCTCTTCAAACCCTTGTCTAAGAAGCTCGGAATTAGATTAAGTGGCGGTGTTTGAGAGCCTTTCCTATCACCCTCTTGTCACAATAGCTCACATTTTATTCGTTCACAGCAAAAAGCTCACTGAAGGAATTAGATTGCTGCGCATTCTCAAAAGCAATTCCACATACATGCTGGACCTACCCCGGTTTTCACTTGCGAATCGGTTGGTGGTGAGTTCAACGAGCAGAAATAAGATGAGCTGAGAGACTTGCTCTTCTTGTTTGCCTCAGTTCATCACATTCAATTATTAATGCCAGAAAACCAAAGCCTTCAACGTGCCAATGGGGTTTGGTGTGCAGACTCTTCTTTACCGAGTGACTCCCAGTTACAGCAAATTAAGGAGGCAAAGCCCCATAGGCAACCAAAGTACTTGCACACTGCTTCACAGCCGCCTATCACCTCATGTTGATTGTTTGCTTGTGCGAAAAATGTTGATATGTGTCTAGGACTCATTATAGAGGTGAGTGATGTTAGAACTTATTTTTCCCTTTTGTTTCTTTCTTCTCTTTTCCTTTAGTCCCACATAGGAAGAGTGCTAGACTCTTCTCCTCCTCCAAGCCTATATAAAGGCTTCTCCATGTACATTGTTTTTTACACAAAAAGAGAATAAATCATATTTCTCTTTTTCTTTCTTTCTTTCTTATCAAGTGACACATCTAATCAGTAAGATCGATTAGCCTTTTTGTGCTACTTATGCATTAACATCGCTACCTGCTAGTAGCTCAACCTTGCCCCGATCAAATGTGCTTCTCACACCTCCCTTACATCCGGGTAGAATTTGGAGCTTTGCTGTATTGGAAGGCTCTATATTAAGAATCAGCTTTATTTTGAGCAATTTCTCCTTTGACTTTGAAAAAACCAATTTGCCATATCCTGTAGGTTCTCTTGTATCTTCCACAAACAATTGGTTTCCTTTGAAATAATAGCTAATTTGGAACTGATGCAGAGGATAATTCTGTCAAAAATGAACTGCATGGCCAAGTGGCTTTTAATGTTTTACTCCAGAATCTATAGACCAGTGAACGAATGCAAAGAGAAGAACGTAAAACTTTAGATAGAATGCAATCGAATGCTGAAGTTCCCAAAGAATTCGAACGGAAAGTAGTTTGCAATCACAATCTTTAAGCCTTCAGGAATTAAAGGAAGACCCAAGTACATAACTGGGAGTAGCTGGTTTAGAGTGGCTATAATCCAAAAGTTCCTGGAATTGAACTTGGCTGAAACCAGCTGAAAAAAACTTAATTCTTTAAGGAAAGACACTGTCATAGTATTGATTCCAATCGACAATCTAAGTCCTTCATAATGTCAGCTGGAATTATGAAACAAATAGCTGGAAGCATGAAATATATAAGAATCTCCAATCGACAACCTAAGTCCTTCATAATGTCAGCCTTCATATTGATTCCATGGGTCACATTCTTCGATTGATATCTCTCAAAAAATACCACGTGCAAGGAGAACATTGTCTCCAAACTTTCTCCACTCGCTGAAGGCAGACTGACTAGGACGAACTGAACCGTTCATAAAGGTCTTAACCCACCTTAGAGCATGAAATTGCATTCGAAATTTGTTTATATGCCAACTTTTAATACAGTGCATAAATTTATATGGCCGGAGTTGGTGGGGCCTAAATGGAAGCGAAGGCTATAATTGTGGAGGAAAACCCAAATGTCACGGCTGTGATTCCAGATCCAGGATCAAGAAGGATTCTCAACTATTGTTGCATCCGGGTTTATGTTGTCGTCGATGGAAATGGCAATGTCTCTTGTGGAATCCTTCACTTCTTATGCTGCCCTTGCTCTTCTTGATTTTCACTAATCAGGATATCACTAATATCCATTCACCATTTGCACATCATATATTAATTTGAGAATGATTATTTCTGTATTAAATGTACGCCGCCAAAAACATTATGACGGCAATCTTTGGATCATCATAGCTATAACGTAAAAATAGAATAATAGTTTAAAAGGATTTATGCACCTAATTTGGAATCCACCGTTCTTGATGCTGAATAGCAACAATCCAAAGTTCAAGTACTTCTCTTCTATCGCCATCTGTATCCATAGGTTAATGAGATAGCCTCTTAACTACGCATATTCGTATGCGCTCATTATGAGAGGTTGTATATGAGTTTGTTAGAGTTAGACGAGAGATTTGAGTGTACAGAGTTTCTAGTTAGGCCCTCTCATCATGGGCCGGGCTTAACTCGGCCTGCACAATGCTAGTCCCACATTAGACTGATTGAGAATCCTTATATCTTACCTTATTAGACCAATCTCGTAAATAGTAAATTAATCCCATAGAACGATCAATTACAATCTCAATTGATATAAACCCTCATTAAAAAAACCTCACATATGAATCTATATCTTATTGTAAGCTAAGTTCTGTTCCAACCATCCTACAAGAAATTCCATTTGATGTTTTGAGATTCTAACTGAAAAATTAGACATTCCATGCCCTCAGATAGCGCTTTGCCGTGCTAGGTAGTGATAAAAAAAATCATCATCAACGATGATTCGAAATCAAAATTATATGTAAATTCCTACAGAGTAGGGGAAAAAAAATACAAGAATGAATCTACAAAAAATGGAAAATATTGAAAAAGAACTGGACTTATGCTCTATCTTAGCTGCTTTAGTCAAAGTTCTATCTGGATTTCAGCTGTGAAAGTCAGAGAAGAGTCTTGTTGCGAACATAGAAGCCTGCCGATAAAGTGGCTTCTATTAATCTTTCTAAATGAGATGGAGTTCCACGAATATGCAGGCTAGAAAGATCTTATTTGCTACTATTCTATCTCTTTGTGCATTAAGTTCGAAGAATATCTTAATCTATAATCCTTTTTTGCTTTACAGTCCTATCTATTGTGATAAGAAAACGCTCTTAGTTTAATTCGGTAGAGCATAGATACTTGACAGATGCAGCCACGATGGCTTGTTCCTCAACCACCTCAAATGACCTATCTAAGAATTGGGGGGAGATCCTCATTAGATTGGCTAATTGTTCTCGGGTAGCACCCACTCTAGTAGAAATTTCTCGATTTCGAAAGGTATCGAAGCCTTGAGTAGTAAATCTTCTTTCATTTCTAGATGGTGAAGTAAGACCAAGCTCATGAGCTTATTATCCTAGGTCGGAACAAGTTGATAGGATCCCCTTTTTGACGTTCCCATGCCCCTCCTGCGTGGCGACATGGGGGCGAAAAAGGGAAAGAAAGGGACGAGGTTTCCCTCGCTTTTGAAATAGCAGGCTAGATTCAATAGTACTGGATTTTATAGCAACGGACTAGGCATACTAATCAAGAAAGGTACCACGACGACATACACCCGCACACAATCAAAGGGGTGACTTATCTATCAACTTTTCCAATATCACCCCTAAAAAATCAAACTCTGCATTACGTAAAATTACCATAATATGATTAACCTTTGGATTTGAAAGCACTACTTATATTCTTGGTATTTACCATAATTCACAAGAATATTCTATAGTCTTAGTAGGAGGGGGAAGGGTCTCTGAGAGTTCTATCTTGGATCCGAAAGAGGGTACTTGGGTTCTCCCAATAACAAAAAGGTGTATCATGCCTGAATCTAACTGGGGTTCGTGATGGTAGAGGCATCGGATCGGAATTGGGTAAGAAGACAAAATTGTTTTAAGCATCGACAAAATCAGAAGACCTCTTGTAAACCAGACAGATAGTGAGTTCTGACAGATAGATGACCCATCCATCAACAAAAAGAATCCATAGCCCTCTTACGACAAACCTGCAATTTAATTAATAGTCATCATGGTAATGGTAATCAAAAGTTATATTCGGCATTTGAGGATTTCACGAATGGTTGGCCTTTAATGAAGGTCGAGTATGATTCCACTCAGATAAAGTGTGTTATGCATCAATTAAAGGTCTCCTTGGGCGATCATCTGGCATAAGTTTAGGAGAATTGTCTCCACATTTACGGGAAGACATCTTTACAAAAGGAAACCTCTCTCTCTCTACATTCAAATGCACTTTGAACATCAAATTTTTTGTCAAAAGAATTGATTAAAACCCGGTCCAACACTAAGAAGCCATCAAGTAAGTATTTTCTTGTGGAGTAAACGTGTCATGCATTGCCGATTTATATCTAGATCTGCATCTTTTCACAGAATTTGAAACTCCAAGCAAAGACCTCTAGCTTTATATGTAAGATTTGAGATTAGTCAGACTAAATAATCTCCTAAAAAAACCTCGACTCGCATTATCGCCGAAGATGGCGGACACGTTCAGCACTTAGTAGTCCACCTCCACTATAATGTTGTTGTTGTGACGCATGAGATTTTGCCAATTTGAGGCCTAATTGAACTAATCTACCTAACCAAATTTACATTGGCAATCGCCGGACTTTAAGTTTATCCAACTTACATATCGTCTCCACGTCGAATCATGCTCGTTCCCCTTTAAATAAATTCTTGTAAGTTCACACTTGAAAAGAAGACAAAGAGGCCAGAAATATGAGAACTTCGATAACCCTTAGTGGAGTTCCTGCCCGTTCTAGATATTTTTCCATAAAAAGAGAGTTCATGTCCAAATCGTTTACGATTTGCCAAGTTTAGTACTCACTGTTCATTACAAATCCAAAGAGGATGGTCTTGGCTTTTATCAGATCTCTTCGGATGCCACTTGGAAATTTACATTCCGGCCTAGCTTTATTAGAGATATACTGTTCTTTTGCAATTTCCAGTGGCCAGGTCAATTCCAGTACATATGTTAGAAACACTGCCCCTGGAATGTATACACAAACGGTCCACGCTTGGAAATAAAAGACTGTGAGAGATGGAATCCTCCGCGTCGAGTGTGAGGTGCGTACTGTCTCGTGCTGACTGAAAAATGATGAGTAATAGGCCCTAATTTGCGAAAATTGGACAGAAGGATCATGTTGAAATTTCGAGTATAAGTTGGCCAGAAGGGCTATATTGGGATTCTGCATAAAGCTTGACGCTAAATTGACAAAATGAATGATTTTATAACTGAATTGGCATATATAAAATATGTTTAGGACTGATTGGACATTTTCCCCACTTTCAAGTTTCTCTGCATATGTAATAAGAAGGTTTGAAATCACACGTTTTTCTCCAAAGGAAAACATATAGATGATCCGTCCATTTAATTTCAGTAGGGGAAGACAATTATTGGAAGGATAAAGCGATGCTAAATGGACAATTCTAAGTGTAAATCTCTTCGCACACAGTATGGCTTCTATAGTAGAATAGGACATGATTGAACTAGACAAAAAAAAAAGTATAAATCTCTTGTTTCCTTCAACAACAAAAAAAGTTACTAGAATATTAATACATGTGAAAAGAAACAGTAACCATAGGAAGTATGAAAAGGAACTGAATAATTTGCTTGAGGCATAGGAAATATTGTCAAAAGGACAAGTGCACTTTCAATATTTATATACGGCGCTCACTTTGGTATCAATATTTTATTGTATCACTTAAGTATCAATTAAAATGATTATTTCAATGCCAACTCCAATGAACTTTACTGGATATCAAATGTGGCATCTATGTGGCTCATCGAAGGACCTAATTAGCAAAAAAATAATAATTAAAAATCAATAACAAATCCATGTAATATTAAAAAATAAAAATAAACTAAAAAATCAAAAAAAGAAGTTCTAGTGGCGAGGGCTATGAGCCCTTGGCCATCCCCCACCCATCGCCAGTGGCAAGGGATGTGCAAACCCTTGTCACTGCAACATATTTATTTTTGTTTAGGTTATTTTTCTGTTTAGTTTTATTTTTCATTTTTTTAAGTTTGAAAGTCCACATGCACGCCATATGGCTTGATTTTTCAAAAAATATGGCCACGTAACGTTAAAAAAAATTAAAAATAAATGACACGTAATTAGTTAGTAGGAATTTCTTGTCGTTGGCACTTTTTTTTGGTCCGGTCTTATTCTATTTTATTTTGGCAAGCCACCATATGTGCTATGTGTGTGCGCGGATTGTGAAACCCTGCTAAGTGATCGTTTTTTCTCCGATTTAGCATCTAAGTGGTCAAAAAAAAAAATTTATTAGTACCAAAATGAGCACCACACGCAAATTAACATTTGAGGTGTTCTTTTGCCAAGAAATATTTTATCAACATTTGTGATATTCAAGCCAAGAAGCTAATGGATCCCAAATATGGTCAATGCCACGACTACTTTTCCCGTCTTCAATTAATTGTTTCCAAAGCAAGAACTGAAAGGCTATGTGTACAAAGAAAACAACCAACCCAACCACCATTTACATAAATGTGAATGTACCAAAATCATAGGATTGGGAAGTGGGATTTTCTTTTGAAATGCAGAGATTTGAATTATTCTCTCCTTAAAAATGAAGTGAAGTGTATGGCCAGTCGCCTATAAATGGGAGACATGAACATACAGAATCAGAGGAACTGGTCAATGTACTTGAGGCTTCTGCAATATTTGGAGACATGAACATGAAGAGATTCTGCGTGGCCACAATAGCCTTCCTCCTCTTGACTATATGTAATCTTCTTTCTTTCCTATTATGACAAGACTATGTTATCTTTACGGGTTCATTCGTTTGAAATTCTGTGTCTTGATGACAGGCAATCATGAAGCGGAAGCTGCTCGTGAATGTATGAAATATGGGACAGCACCGGGTGGTTGCAAGGACGGTCCGTGTCAATCCTTTTGTGACAAATACTATGGTGATAAGCATCCCAAGGGGATTTGTAATGGGAATTATTGCTTATGTTTCTATCCTTGCTAATGGACCTATCATGGTTGATCATGAATATGTCTATCATGGAATTTAAGAGAGGCCTAAGAACTGGCTCTTCTTAATTTGCATACTAGATCGAATGGGATCTGTTCAATTAGCTCTCGGTGCCATCGCATCTCCTATCTTCTTGCTCTTGCTCAAGGGGAGTAAGAGAGACCGCCTAGAACTAGCTTTGTCAAAAGATAAGGCCTTGTCTGACCCCAAAAAAAAAAGGGATAAGGTCGTGACTTAGATGGATTCTTGCCCTTTCTTTGCTTGCCAGGATATTAAGCAGGCTTTTATCTGAACGATGAAAACTGATTACATTTTGATTTTCATGAGTTTGGCCAAACACTGAAAAATGCAAATCATTTTACTTGAAAATGATCTCTTGAAACAACTTTCAGGCACCTCAAGTTCTTCAAGACATAAAGGAATATATTTGTTCTCGAAAGAATTGTTCTGTTGTTTAGTACAGTACCTCAAAAGGAGTAGTAAGCGATTTGGATAATCAGGTTTCCAAGCTTCACTCAGACATGTGGAGCAATCTGAAGGAGAAATCGCCCCATTGCATGCTCCATGGCCGTAACAGTCGTCATTATCCACTGTGGACTAACAATACTTATGGTAACCCGAATCTGCAGTAGAACCAAATGAACAGTTGAAAACTTGGAAGACGTTTTCATGGTAGGGACTCCACGTGGAATATGTTTCTCCATTGCATATTTCGGTCACAAGATTCGTGTCAGGATCACTACTCGCAAAATGAAAAGCGAAAACAATCGCACCAAACATTGTTGCGATCATTTGAAAAGCGGCCCTTTAGTTGAATCTTAAGTTTGTGTCTTTAGCTAATCAGCTTGGCTATATAAAGGGGTTGTTGCTCTTGAAATTATCTCCACCGACGTTGGTCAGCAGATTCGTAGGAGCCATTATTCTACATTTTTCTGTTGTTTAATGCTACTGGCTCCAAGCACTAGCGCTTCCAACTTCGACGATATGAGAAATGATGCCCTAAATTTTATCGACGTTCAACTTCTTATCCTGAACTTCTTTTCAAACAATTGGCTGGGAAATGGATTAGCTAGCAGTCAATGCATGTCTTTGTCACAACGACAACCACAATATTGAGACATACAACTATTTCAAAAAAGAAACTTTTCTTAAGGCAAGTAAAGTTCTATCAGTTTTGTCCGAAAATAATTGGCATTTGGCAAGAACCAACATCAAAGGCGTACTTCGTGTCAGTAGAGGACGTGGTCGTTCGAGTTAGGGGACGAATACAAACGGTCTTAAAATCACGAAATATCAAACGTCGCTTTGACAACAAGGCATACTCAAACTTTCGGCTTCACAAATTCTTATGCTGTCATGCAAATCACCACGTCCACCTACGTTGGGTAAAACGGTCCACCCACAACGTTGCAAATGGCACCTCTCAAGTTACTATGACAGTGTCTTTCCTAAAAATTGCCTAATGACTGTTAGCCCCCTCGAGAAAGACTCCTCAATTAAGACCAAACTCGGAATTGGCAAGTGTGGGAAAAAAAAAAAAACAGAGTCCTGGTATTATTGATGAAACGACTACAGTCTAGAAAGGAACATGAACTACACTTTGAGTGTAAATCAGAGCTGAAACCCGACAACAAAAACTGAAATCATACTGACAAGATCAAGTAAAGTTAAAAATAACTAGGGTACGTGTCTTTCTTCTCTCCTTTGACGCCCTTTTTAAAGTCATGAAATTTTAAGATCTTACTTCCACTCCCTAGTACCCATCCCAACGTTGTGAACGTGTTTCCATTCTTCTCAAACTTTAATTGGTTTGGCATCATGCCACCCCTTTCTCCATATATTCGAATGCATTTCGCCACTTGCCCGACTCCGATCGCTCATCATCGTATTTCGAAACATGCTAATTGAAAATAACCCTTCTCGCAATATTCTTGGACTTATAATTGGTTGGGAATCATGCTAACCACTGGTATCACATCAATGCCAACCACGTATGGCATGTATCCAGTCATGATCCCCTCATCCCAAGATAGTTTTTGTACTTTTGGGGAGTTTACTAATAACCCATTGCATCCCATTGCATTATCCAGCCTACCTCTCCTTCATCCAAATCCCCTTTTGACTCTCTTGATTAGCCAACAATCTGGGAATCTCAATAAAGGAAAAAGAGCAATAGACAAGGGGATGGTACTAATTTCGAGGTGCACGTCAATAACTCAAGATGCCATCGTCCCATACGTGCATTTGTATTACTCAAATTCTGTGCGATTTTTCATTCTCACACTTTGCTGAAAAAATTTGGCGTTGCTCGCCCGCTGGATGTTGGGGAAACGAGTCATTATGAAGGCAGGCCTCTCAGAATACCCAGAGAGCAATAACCCGTTGACGATCACAGAGAAATTCATCTGCAGCCAGCAGCAAATAAACAAATGATACAAAATAATTTTCTCATAGTGTTTGTTCACAATACAAATTTGGGGGCACAAAAGTAGACGACAGAGGATGCCAGTAAATCGAAAGTGTTGGCTTCATTTACATCGTACTTTGACATTAAGGGTCCACTGGATCTTCCCCTCTGGAAGAGGGATGGATTTTGGCAGACGGAGGGGTACCTCGTATTCTCCCACATTTGTTAGTGGATTCGGCAAATGAATGTTTTCAGGGTCAATTTGCACGCAAAGTTGCCTTGCCACCTGAGAGAAGTACAGATGGTTGCATCGAGTGAGGGGACAGGGGCTAACCATAAAAATATAATATAATTTTCAAGCATCTCATTATGGTGATATTCCAATCACAAATATCAACATACAAAAAGGTATAAAGTTATTGGCGAATGAAATTCATCACATTTGGTGATGTTTACGATCATAGAGCACCAAAAGAATGAGCTTCAAGGTCATCTCAGAATTTCCCTGCTTAGTCGACTGATAAACATTACTGCAATGTTCTCTATCCTGGCTAGACTAACGAGCAATAATTTTCCTAACTCTTCATCATGCTAACAGAAATGAGATGAAAGAGCTAGTGTCTTCATGATCGATCATGTATACTGGATTTCTTAAATTAAAGCTGCACAATGATCGCTGTTCCACATGTAATCATCAGTATGCATAGTGAATGAAAACAGAACCTCATCCATTGCGTCCTTTTTCCCTGTTTTGCTTGTCAAACCAGTGTACGCGACAAAACATCTGAATAATGCTTAGTACAGCAGGACTAATTTGCAAAACTAGTTCAAGTGATGCGGGTGATGGACTCCTTTTGAGTCTTGAGGATGGCCAACTTAATTTGATGAAAAACTTGCAAATCTAGCACATTACTTGGCATACCAATTTTGAATACTGGTATTACTACGCCTAGCATTGGGTTTAAAACAATTAATCTAATGGCACAAGGGGCTCATGACTCAACAGGCTTTCTCACATGATACAAACAAGCTAAGAGCACTGCATATATTCTTTACTAGAATAATATAAGAATTGCTCCGAATACCACTTCAATAGACATAATTTTTGCCGAAGGTTATGCCAAGTGAACAACAAGATGGAAACTGCTTTTCATACAACAAAGAAACTATGGTAGACAGGATAGAGGATCCGTGACATACCTCAGAGACAAGCTCTTCCTTCATTACAGGTGACCTCAATTCTATTGGCTCATCTTTTGTAGCACGCATACGTAATTTCTCGACATTGATGAACCTCCTCAGTACCTACACAAAACCAAACCAATAAGCCATCTGGGAAACAAAAGTCAGAAGCAAATAATCCTATAGCAATATGGAAAGAGATCCAAAACTTATTCGCAGATGATGATCGTGTATCTTCCATACACAACAGAAAGTCACCTGGACACAATCTATACAGAAATTTCTTGTTGAATCTGATCTGCATTTGACCATGATGCCAGAGCTTACAACTACACATGAAACAACGTTCCCTCAAGTTTCTCAAGGATTTTTCTCACTTGACTCATCTAAAAATGTAATCTAAGCATTTGGATAAAAGTCTATTTGTATAAATTGAGAATCTGAAATTCTAAATTTTAATGAGTCGTTTAGCACCACAATTAAGAGCATCAAAGATCAGTTACAAACCAGTCGTGCATTGTCTAGACGTTTTGCAGCTGTCTCATATTCTTTCATCTTATTTTCCACAGTCTCAGTGACTACTTTTACCTCCTCTACTTCCTGAGGCTGGTAAATCTGCCAATTAATGAAAGAGAAGAAACATTAGTGCTTTCTCAAATATACTAAAAGTATATTTTACTAACTGCTCAGATATAGATAAAATTATCAGTAATCAACAGAACCATGATCTATGCTCAACAGAGTTTATATATATATATATATATATATAATAATGGCCATTAGTATTTGCAACCGGCTAAAATTATCAGTTTCACTAGCGTCACTGGAACAAACCTTGCGCTGCTCGCTAATGAGATAAGCATACTTCTCAATGTTCGGGACAGCCAACAACTTGGGCATGAGATGGTTTCGGAAATACCCTGGCGCAACCTTCACAGTTTCACCTGCTTTTCCGAGCTTCTCTATGTTCTGAAGTAACAAAAAAGATGTTCATCTATAGATGCCGAGAATGGAATAGAAAAGGCAATAACTCTGCATTTCAACCCTCTCACCGTGGTGAGTATAACTTCCAACTTCCTGTATCTGACTCCTTGACAGGCATGGAAGAGTGGATGCACTGCGCCATCAGAGCTCCGGATGGAAGTGCCTTGGACAATCTGCCGAATGGCATTTCTTCCACATTGTATAGAAGACATTTTATGTTTGCCTTCCGAAAACCACCTTTCTCAGCTGGAAACAAACTTACAGACTGTCAGATTAACAAGTTTCGTGTTAAGGAACTCATAGGTAGCTTGAAACGCTAGAACATACACACAAAAAGTAACTCGCAGCATAACATAAAATCATTTAGTATAAATGAAGGTGTCAAACTACTGATTACAGCGACGACATCACAATTTAGATCTAAGAATGCGGTTTAGTCATCTAACTGATGACCACTTATGCACAAACGGTACATCAATCTTCAAAATGCATGGATAATGTATTGTTCATGAAAATCGCTTTCCTACCAAGTGATGGGCATGGGGAGGAGCTAGGACAGGGATGAACTCCCTTGTTCCTGCCCTGGAGGCAGGGCAGCACCTGGCGCAATGGTGCCCTGCCCGCCCCATTGTGGGCAAATTTCCAGCCATGGAAGCTCCTTTGCTTCATGGATACCTTTTTTCATTTCGTTTCCTGCCTTCTGTTTCACACTATCACGGAGACTCGGTAACCAACTGCAGAACTAACCACCGAAGAAACATGGTTCAACATTCATAATCTCTCAAAATTCAGACAGAGAACTCGCACGCCCACATCCCAAGCTTCGAAATCCTGCCACAAATTCTAATCCCCCCGAGTTTCAACACACACACATACACGAAAAAAAAAATAAAACGGAGAATTGGCCAACTCACCCACACTACACCTAGAGAGAGACGATCGGATTGCCGGGGTACCTGAGGTCCGGCGGCGACGACAAGGGCTGCGCTGGCTTGGCGTCACTCCGGGTTGCGAGCTCGACGACGGTGCAAAGGAAAACTGTGCGCCACCGAGCCTTGAGTAGGCGAATGGGAGAAACGGCAAACATAATTGGATGGGCTTAGCCCATTAGGGTTTTCTCTTCGGGCTAAAACCAGTAGTTACCCGGGCCTTGACCCGAAATAACAAAATGAGCAAAACGGGTTGAAACCGATCTCACCCGCTACCGAAATGTTCAGTTAAAACCATAACGGACGTATCAACTGCCCGGCGGGCAAACCCGTCATCACGGGCTCACCAAGCGCGAGTGGAGAGGTCCGAAATCGACAATATATCTAAATACAAGCTCGTCCTTTTTTTCGCAAAATAAAATAAGGAATGGAGTCTATAACTCTCGACTTGCATATCAAGTCACGAATCACTCCATTAACCCTTGGTTGATTAGTTATTTAATTGGCAATAGGATGTTGGAAACGAATTTATTCCACAAAAAAAAAAGATCAGGAAATGAACATAGCAGCATGTTTGGTTGCAGTGATAGAATGCCATTGTAATGTCATAGATATAACATAGTTATTATGATGTTTGATTTAGGTAATATAATACTTATACACTTCGTTCTCTCACGAATGACATATGTAATAAGGGGGAAATAACATTAGAATTCTCAAAATACCTCCTCAAATCAGAATTAGACCATATATGACAATTACATTTTAATAGTTGATGATAAATTATGTATTTAATGAAACGAATATATATTACTGGATGCATAATTGTGCCAACTAGGTTGAGACTCGCATAGATTTGACTAGCAGAAGGTTTGACATGTGCGAGATTGACATTGACCAATTATGACGATGATAAGATGGAAAAAAGAGAGAAGTCCAGGCAGTTTGGCCGTGACTCCGGAATCTCAGGATCATGGCGACACCAATTGAAGTTTCAGAAGACTGGGAGAGAAGAAGAGAGGCACGTAAACTCAAAGCAATACTTAGTTTTTTTTTTTTAATTCAAGCTCTTGTTTATTCACTTTCATTTTACCAATCTCTAGTTTTTGCGATGTTGATTTCAATTTGTGTTGTCGGTTTCAGCTCTGATTCATACTCTAAGTGTACTTATTAGTCGAGAATAACAGTGATAACAGAAAAATGTAATATGCTGTTCATTTTTCAAGTGAAGGTTACACGAGCCTATATTTATATGGCTTTACATGAAACTATATACGGAATCATAGAATATCCTAAATATCTCTAACATCCCCCATCAAACTCGAGGTAATTTGAACGATGTCAAGTTGAGTTTGGAAAAAGAAAAATTCAGAAAATGCCCAGACGGATGTATCTTAGTGAAGACATCAGTAGTCTGCTCAACGAATGAAGTAGAGACAAGTTGAACGGAGTCTCAAGGAGCATGATATTGGATGAAATGATAGTAAATTTCAACATGCTTAGTACGTTCATGGAAAACATCATTATGTGCAATTTGGATAGCATTTCGATTGTCGCAATGAATAACTATTCCGCTATGATGATACACTCACATGTCTTCTAGTAGCCACCGTAATCATAGTAGCTCCGATGTCGTATCAACAAGAGCTCGATATTCGCTTTTGTCTGTTTCTTGTTACGCCATGAGATAAGTGAATCGCAAAAAAAAAAAAACAGTATCTCATAGTGTAGCAATAATCTTGAGAGCTACCAGCCCAGTCAGCATCAGAATAAGTTATCAACTCCAAGGTAGAATGAGCAGAATAGGAAAGGCCATGAAATAACGTACCCTTGACATATAGAAGAATTCGAAGGATTGCAGTAAAATGAATTGTACAACTCAATCATAAACTGACTAACGGTGAGAAAAGCATAGGTGATATCAAGACGGGTGAAAATGAAATATCTAGATGAGTAACATCCCGTAACATTTCCAAATTGACGCAACCATTCATTGTAAAAGTTGAAGAGACTAGAAAATAAATGGTATAAGAGATTAATAGACTGCCTGTCGGACATAGGAAGAAGTAATTTATTGTCGCGACCCTCTAAAAAAAATTTAAATTTTAAAAGGGGTTAACGGATTATTAGGTTAATTAGATTTGACTAACCTAATACGGACCCTCCCAAGCCCTACCGAATCGCAACTTTGGTTTTTGTTTAAATGATTTTGAAATTTGGAGTCGCCACTAATCGTTCTTGGTAGGTCGATTAGAAACCTAAATAAATTAGCGGGAGAACTAATTTATTCCTGCGAACCAGAGATTATGAGCTCGGGGACTTGGTTACACTAGTTAATTAAAACTAATGCCCTTTCGGTACCTTAATTTCATGGATATCCTAATCCGGCAACTCAGGCTTGGTTTATTCCTAAAGCTCTAGTAGGGTATTCTCTTTTGTGTTTTCACTTTTTAAATAGGATGCATGGATGGTATATATTTTTATTTGTTATATTTTTTTAAGTGTTAAAGATTCCCTGAAGCCGAAAGAGGGAGTGTGTTAACGACTTCTGTGCAGTATTACGACCTACTCATCTTTTGGGTCTGATGATTCAAAAATTAAATTATAGGAAGTACATGACAGTGAATAAACACCTCCAATGGGAGGCCTAGCATTGGCTTGGCTCTTCCCTTTGGGATTTAAGGTACAGGTATTTAAGTTGCAAGTATTTAAACTACTGTAAGTAAAAACCTCCAATGGGAGGCTAAGCATTGGCTTGGCTCTTCCCTTTGGGATTTAAGGTACAGGTATTTAAGTTGCAGGTATTTAACTACTGTAAGTAAAAACCTCCAATGGGAGGCTAAGCATTGGCTTGGCTCTTCCCTTTGGGATTTAAGGTGCAGGTATTTAACTACTGTAAGTAAAAACCTCCAATGGGAGGCTAAGCATTGGCTTGGCTCTTCCCTTTGGGATTTAAGGTGCAGGTATTTAACTACTGTAAGTAAAAACCTCCAATGGGAGGCTAAGCATTGGCTTGGCTCTTCCCTTTGGGATTTAAGGTGCAGGTATTTAAGTTGCAGGTATTTAACTACTATAAGTAAAAACCTCCAATGGGAGGCTAAGCATTGGCTTGGCTCTTCCCTTTGGGATTTATGGTGCAGGTATTTAAATTGCGGATGGACTTTGTCCTCTCCATTTTGGGGTATGAATTTTTTAAAATGAAATACAACGAATTGATTCAACAATTTGAAATTTGTGCGCGCTTGAGGACTCCTCCAAGCCGATTTTGTGCTTCCATAGGATTGACCATTGATATAGAGCTGCGGCTTCCTGACATAAAATAGAGTGAAGTGTTAGTATACAAAATATGTGCTAATCTGCATCTAAAACCAGAAGAGTAGAAAGAGTACTTATCTCCCATTTTTTTGGGAGGGATTTCTATAATTGATTTTCGCTCTCTATGTTCCCAATATAGAGAGTTTCTTTTGAATTAAGAGGGACTTTTAGTCACAGATCAGTTGAGAAATCGGTGGACAGCTTAGGAGCTTGTCTGGGCCGATTTTTGTATCTCGACGAGATTTTTGCTGTTGACGTAGAGATATCCTTCTCCTGACATAAAATATGGGAAACAATGGGAGATGGAGAAAGTGTATACAATTTGTGCTAATTTGCGAGTAAAACCATAAATAAATGAATAAATAAAAACACTTAGCTCGAATTTGCTTGCTCGTTGACGAGGATGAACTCTTGATTTATATTGATCGATGAAGGAATTTGTGATGATAACCCCTAGCTTTAAACTCCCATCATCTTCAAAATTCTCTCTCTTTTTTGGTATTTTCTTTCTCTCAAATTTTTCTTCAATCTCCCAAAACTCTCTCAAACATCCAAAATTTTCTCTTCAAAAAATTCTCCCAAACACTTCAAATTTTCTCTCTCAAGAATCTCTCTCAAACACTTCAAATTTTCTCTCCAAAAAATCTCTCTCAAACACTTCAAATTTTCTCTCCAAAAAAATCTCCCAAACACTTCAAATTTTCTCTCCAAAAAAATCTCCCCCTCAAGCTCACTTCTTCCTCCTTTTATAATCTACTCATCTATCTCCCATTCTAATTTTTCCACTAACTCTATCTCCCATTCTAATTTCTCCACTAACTCTTCTTCATTTTCATCTTCCATTCTCCATCTCTATCTCACATTCTAATCTCTCCACTAACTCTTCTTCATCTTCATCTTCCCTTCTCCATATTTATCTCCCATTCTAATTTCTCCACTAACTCTTCTTAATCTCCATCTTCCCTTCTCTATTCTTATCTTCCATTCTAATTTCTCTACTAACTCTTCTTCATCTCCATCTTCCCTTCTCTATTCTTATCTTATTTTCTCCATCCATTCTTCTCCAACTTCTCTTCTTCATCTCCTCTTCTTCATCTTCCCTTCTCTATTCTAATTTATCCACTAACTCTTCTTTTTATTATTTGTAAAATAATCCTTCAAGAGTTAGGTATTTGCACTCTAGTCCTTGAATTTTAAGTATTTACAATTCAGTCCTTGAAAAAATATATTTCTTTAAGTCTAAATCTCCTCACAATTTTTGACACACCAAAATTTACCACATGTCAAATTTAAGCTCATTTCTTGTCGCTGAAAATAATGCATAATTTAATTAAAGCCCTTTTGCAAAATTAAGTCATTCTGGGTATAATTGGGCCAAGATGAAAATTTAAAATATTAGAAGACAATGTCACAACTCATAAAAAGTGAAAGTTAAAAATAAGTTGACTCAAATTAAATTTTTTTAGGCCCGATTCGAGATTATACTCGTGAAGGAACACGTGACTCGAATTGGATTTTTCTGAATTTGCGATGGCCAATATGAAAATCGATTTAAAATAAAAATATTAACTATCTTTGTGTATTTTTTTGGCCTCAAATGTTATTTTTCCAAAATTTTCAAATATTTTTGTATTTTTTTTTAAAAAAAATTAAAATATATATAATATGAAAAATTATTTTTTGGTCAAAATTCGTTCCCTAGGCTTGGCTAAGGTTCCCAAAGTTGATTTTTCAATTTTATGAATTTTTATTTATTTTCTATTAATTTTCGAAAATAAATAAATAAAAAATACGTAAAAATACTGAAAATATGAAAAATTATTTTTTGGTCAAAATTGGTTCCCTAGGCTTGGCTAAGGTCCCCAAAGTTGATTTTTCAATTTTATGAATTTTTATGGATTTTTTATTACTTTAGCAATAGAAAAAATGATTAAAAATCAGGTGTCAACAGCTGCCCCTCTTTGAAAGGAAGCTCGGTAGAGGTTCATTTCAAAGACGAGATGACACCTGGATTCTTATCGACTCAATACAAGGAAATAAAAAGAGTCGTGACATGATTGTTCCACTGAAAATGAAATGAGAACTTAAGGATTCGTTATATAAAAAAACTTTAGGGTGGTTGAACTTGAACCCGTATGGTGGATCAACCCATGGTAGATTCCTAATAAAAGGATTCTACTGATTAAAAATTGAATTAAAATTTGACCCGTATGGTGGGTCATACCATTTGACCCGTATGGTGGGTCGTACCATGGTAGATTCCAAATAAAAGGATTCTACTGATTAAATTTTGATTGAGATTTGACCCGTATGGTAGGTCACCACGTGGAGATACCTGTAAGAAGGACTTGGTGCCTGTAGAAAGGACTTGGTGCCAGTAAAAAGGACTTAGTGCCTGTAAAAAGGACTTGTGCCTGTCAAAAGGACTTAATTTGCCTGTAAGAAGGACTTGATTTGCCTGTAAAAAGGACTTAATTTGCCTGTAAGAAGGACTTGATTTGCCTGTAAGAAGAACTTTGTGCCTGTAAGAAGGACTTGCTTTGCCTGTAAGAAGGACTTGATTTGCCTGTAAGAAGGACTTTGTTTGCCTGTAAGAAGGACTTTGTTTTGCCTGTAAGAAGGACTTACTTTGCCTGTAAGAAGGACTTTGTGCCTGTAAGAAGGACTTGATTTGCCTGTAAGAAGGACTTTGTTTGCCTGTAAGAAGGACTTTATGCCTGCTGTAAGAAGGACTTTATGCCTGTAAGAAGGACTTTGTGCCTGTAAGAAGGACTTGATTTGCCTGTAAGAAGGACTTTGTGCCTGTAAGAAGGACTTTGTGCCTGTAAGAAGGACTTGATTTGCCTGTAAGAAGGACTTTATGCCTGTAAGAAGGACTTGTTTTGCCTGTAAGAAAGACTTGATTTGCCTGTAAGAAGGACTTGATTTGCCTGTAAGAAGGACTTTATGCCTGTAAGAAGGACTTGATTTGCCTGTAAGAAGGACTTTGTGCCTGTAAGAAGGACTTGGTTTGCCTGTAAGAAGGACTTAGTTTGCCTGTAAGAAGGACTTGATTTGCCTGTAAGAAGGACTTGATTTGCCTGTAAGAAGGACTTGGTTTGCCTGTAAGAAGGACTTTATGCCTGTAAGAAGGACTTGGTTTGCCTGTAAGAAGGACTTAGTTTGCCTGTAAGAAGGACTTAGTTTGCCTGTAAGAAGGGCTTGGTGTACCTCAAAGGGTGCCATTCTGAAATCTGGGGAGACCAGGAATCCTGCAGAAGCTCAAACCCAAATTATATTCTCCTGTCGCTTTAGGAATAAACCAAAGAGGCAGAGATTAAAAGGTCTCGAACATTTCTGTTCTTGAGACAAATCATGCTTTATTGAAGAAGGTGGATACCTGTATGTACCGCAATGGATTCGAGTACCCCAACAACCGTCAGAATTCATTCTCTTGAAAGGTTCAGGTTGAAGATATACTTACCTGAGAATTTGGAAAAAATGCTTGGTGGCTTCTCGACAACCAGGCTTGTTCATTCAATAATCGCCGAATGAACTTCAAGACTTTGGAAGGTAACTCGAACACCGGGAATGTGTTGCCTGTCAGGCAATGTCAGAGGTAACATGTGCAAGCATTTTCATCAATGCGTTCATTGGTTCATGCAAAATTGTTCTGCTAAGTTTGCCATGATTAAAGGCAGTCTGTGTAATAACTCATGATGCAATCGATCAATATATGGATCATGTATTGCATTACCACTTCTGTTTAAGGAGGTTCTTATAGTACGAACACCTCGAATGTAATCTGAATGGGGGACTTCATTCCGAAAAGGGCTTTCTTTCACTCTGGAGAAAAGCTGTTTATCTGTAGATTAAAATGTTAGACCTGTGTGGAAATGGTTTGCCTTTCCTCATCCTGTTATGCCCCATTTTGCACATTTGACGTCTCCTATGCAGTTTATGCTCTAAGTTGAAGTCGGTAAATTAAACATGCGGAATAGTCATACATAATTCATGAAATGTGTAAACACAATGCCGATGTGACAATTTTTAGCATCATGTGTGTTTATATAATGTGCAAACATGGGCGGATTTGAATTGCCCCTGGTATATGGGTGGATCGAACAAATTGGGAAGCCCACTCCTTATGTCGAGGAGCGGTTTGTCCCAAACTTTGCCCCTGCGCGATGAAGCATATGGGTGAGGGAGCATTTCGGTTGGTTTAATGACAGCGACCGCCATGGTTTAGCGGTTGAATGCCCCTGCAAAAAGCAGAGAAATTATTCTTGAAATCAAACGAGATAAGGAAGACATATTTGCTTTTTCGCTTCAGAGCTTGTGATCAATTTGCCCCATTTTTCACCAAAATAGATCTTGTCAGATGATCATAATTTTCTTTTGGATTTGTCTCCTTCAACATGTTAAATGTTAGTGTAAATATTTCCTGTAAAAAGAAAAAGAGACATATCAGCCAGTATTAAAAGGGATAAATTGAAAACGATACTGATTTACCCTTCATCTTGAATGTCTTGCACGAGTCTTTTACCAGTTTTGTTGGATTGAATTTTCCTCGACTTTTGTTGGGCGCCTCACCATTATGAGAAGACTATGGTAAAATACTGACTTTGATATTACTCGTCGAGTATTCCTGTTTGTAAAAAAGAAATGCACAAAAAGTTGTTTCATTTATTTATAATACATACAACATTTCCCACCCTTGGGGATCGAACTCGGGATATTTCGGACCTACTGTCATCCCCCATACCATTCGGTCCATTGGACCGTAGGTGTCCATGGGGCTATCCTTTCAAAGGTTAATCTTTGGGGATAAAACAGCCCTGTTGTATCACCTTGGGCCATGTTACGGTATTTCTCGAGGTAATTTGCAATCCCTGTTAAGAATGGAATAAGACAATTCAAGACTTGAGATGATTATGTGCACATTAGAACGATACAGAATTACCCATTTCTGAGATTGTTCGCGTCTTTCGCTTGTACTTTCCTTTGTCCGAAGCTGTCTATCCCGTGGTAATGCCCATGAGTTGATTTGCCCCCAAATTTAATCCAACATGTATTCGGATATGATTGCGTTCTCGGGTCGATTTGCAATTTCCTGAGAATAGAAGGGGCTTAATTTTAAAACTTGGAGCAACTGAGGGTAAATTGAAACGATACGGAGTTACCCTTCAGGTTTATGCAGATTTTCACTCGCCATCAATTCGTCGCGAGGTTGGTGAGGTGGCGGATTCGAGCATTTAATAGGGGGAAGTCGGATTATTACTCCTTGCTTTTACACATTCACAAAAGCAGAAAAACACATCACGCAAGGAAATAAAACACATTCACTCATTCAGGATTAGTTCCGCTTCCTCTGCAGGCTCTCCCATGATCAGCTGGCTTCATCCTAAATTAGGTATGCATCGGCCATATTGAAGGTCTCGTGGTCACTGGCTGAACAAGTGCATCACAGTCCCGATGCTTTACCGATATCAAACTGGTTGATTATGGCGAAAAGATCATCGTCAATGTCCGCTTGGTGGTGATCTGTCCCTTCTTCCTCGGGAGGTATTGATGCTGATCCAGTATCATTGGTCCTTTTGTACCCTCCTCCAACAGAACTCGATCCTGTTATAAACTGGTCTAACTCACCTCTTAAACGTGCATTTTCGATCCTCAGATCATACATTTCATCGAGGGTGAGGAGGAGGCTATTGCAGTTGGGGCAGGTGGCGGAGTCAAAAGTCTCTTTATACATCTTGTTTTCCGCTCGGAGGTTTTCATTTTCAACTCTTAGAAACTCGGCTTCGTTGTGCTCATGACGAGCCTTCATTCGGGTTCGCCTATTTTGAAACCAGAACTTGATTTGCAAAGGTTCAAGTCCTAACTCTTGACTCAGTTCCATTTTCTGTTTGCCGTCTGGCATAGGGCATGTTCTGAAGAAATCCTCAAGCCTTTGTACCTGCTCCTTAGTATGGCGACGGTAACGCTTCTTTTGACCCTTACCGTTATTATCCTTATCTTTACTGAGATTTTGGACGTCGTCGGCGGAAGAGCCAGGCTCCATAGGCTCGATCCCAAACATGGCTTCGAACTCTTCCTCTCCCATATTTAGCAGGCAATGATAGTTCTCGGGAGTATTGGGTTGAGACATCTTTGATTTGGTTGATGATTTCTCAAGATTTGCTACTCGTTTCCGGTGTTTTCACTCTCTTTGAATTTTTCTGAGCGATTGCCTATGCCTTAAGACCCTCTTCCGAGCATGGCGTCTCTTTTAAAATTAAACGTGGGTTTAGCAACTGTATTGCTTCTTCCAAGGGTCCGGCCTTTCTCAATCCTCTTTTCTTATCGTGTCTCTTGCTCGGCTTGTCTCCTTCCATCTTTTCGTGATAGGGCCCCTTGTTGTTGTCTCCCCCGTCAATTTGCTGGCGAGTTCTTCAATAAAGACGAGTCGTATCTCTTTTCTGCCGAAAATGTCTTTGTCTCCCACTCAGCTTATTTTTTATCTTTTCTTTTTCAAAGTAGTGGCGTCCCGTTTAGCTTTGCCGTAGAGACGTCGGATTTGCTTGGCTGGAGATTGGAGACGAGTAGCGGAAGTGATACTGATAGGGAATGTTAGACAGGAAAATCTGGCCAGTAGAGACTTCCCCTGCAAAAATGAAAGAGAATGCGGCAGTATATGTTCTTCATATTCTAGAAAAATTGGAACGATACTGTTTTACCCTTGTGTGTATTTCTATTGAATTTGAATTGAGGAAGTTCCTTCATTTGGACTGGATTGAATTGTATGTCCCGAGTTGCCCTTCACTTTGAGCTTGCCACGTAAGTGCTTTGCTTAGTTGGGCCTTATTTTCTTTCGGGTTGCCTTGGACCATCATCATTTTCTATGCCATCGGGTCCGTGGACCGGAGGGCTCCTTTAATTTGAAGGTTACCTTCGAGGCAAATGAGTCCTATCGCGTTCCATTGGGTCATTTCATTTTGCGACACTCTTGAGGCACTTTGCGATTTCCTGGGTGAGAATGGAACAAATCCAATTTAGCATTTTGCAACGATTGAGGGTAAATTGGAACGACACACAATTACCCGTCTTCGAGCTCGCCTGGGCATTTCACTTGAAATTTCCCTACGTTAGGCCATTCAACATTTCTCATTATGGCAGTCAGCGACGTTACCACAAATTGATCCGCCCTAAATCTAGCATAAAAAGGGATTCACGCATTCGACGGGATAAAAAAAATAAATAAATTGCCCCATTGTCCCTGAATTAAATCGAGACACCTAGAAAGCTGGAAAATATCATACGCAGGGGAATTAAGCATGAAATAAAATGTGCACTTATTCAAGGTCAGTTCTGCCTCTCCTGTGGCTCTTCGATAATCAGCTAGTCTCGTATTGGTTCGGGTGTGGATGATCGATGTTTGAGAGTCCCTACTCACTGGCTCCTGATCGCGGCTTGGGACGTCTGTCAACCCTAAACTGGTTGACCAGGGCAGTAAGCTCATCATCTGGGTAATCTCTTGAACCTTCCAGCAACTGATGCTCGAATTGGGCATTGTTGTTGGCAAATGCTGGCGATAGATTTCTCATTCTGTCCTCGCCATGAGCAATTTGACTTCTCGTGCTGGAGCCTTCATCATTACTCGAGAAAGTGTGGGGATCACCAACTGTCCTGCTGCCAAAAACTCCTTCCATTCGAGGATTAAAGAAGTGGAAGTGCTCAGGATAATTTCTTGTCTGATTCTCTGGCTGCGCAGGCGCGCTGATCATGGGATGAATTCTAGCCACGGGTTGGTGCTCAGACCAAGGAGTCTGAATACACTGCCCCTGCGGTCTATACTCTTGAAGAGCATTAGGGTGATTCTGGGGGATACTTTGATTAACGCCTGGAGGATTGATGGCACGGCTACTGGCTTGGTTGATGATGGGAAGTGGCTCGCCCCATGCTAACCCGCGGAACTTATGGTGGCGAGGAGACTCGACATTCAGGCTTGGATCAGTCCCGCCTTGGTTTTCTTGATTCTGAGCTGCATTGTGTTCTCTCACCCTTTTTCTATACTTCTGAAGATGACTCGAAACATTTGCTTTAGTGAGTCCCTCTACGTTCATAATTTCCAGTATATGTTGCGGCCGTGCCGAATCGATTCCTACCTGTTGAACTGCATTAACAAACATACGATGCAGCTCGGGAGACCAACTCATCTTCTTTCTCCAGTTGCTTGGAACAAAATTGAAGGCTTGATGCTTGTTCTCATGGTCGTGCAATTGCTTCCTTACCACGTGCTGCCATATGTTTTGAAGCATCTGAACCCTAACTGGTTTCGTTACGACGTCTTGGGCCCCATTTAAGACAGCCTTCATTATGGCTTGCTGATCATCGCTTGCCGATATTACGAGGACTGGCATGTTTAATTTAGAATTGATGACTTCCAAGAGAGTGAAAACATCCATGTCAATCCCTACCATGGCGGTGAGGACGATATCAAACTGGTCACCACTCCTCCTTAATATCTCTAAGGCCTCTGTCGCCTTTGCTTGAGCTACAACCTTATACCGGCATTTTCTCAATACGGTAACAAGGATTGACAGAGAGACTGGATTACCGTCAATGGCCATGACCAGTAGACCCTCAGGGTAAGGAACTTCATTAGCTTCGACCAGGGTTGAACATGCGCCCGTTTCCCTAATGCTCGACATATTTCTGGATCTAGGACTGCCGACTCGAGACCGCCTCAGGATGTCTTCTTGGACTTGAGGGATCACGGGATCGTCGATGGTTTCTCGTAACAGGCTTTGAAAGCCGATGCTTTGATGGTGAAGGTTTTGAATTCCTCTCCCACGAGAACTCCTTCCTCTCTATCTTTCTCCTGCGAGTTCTTGCGAATGAACTCTCACTATCAAATGAGGACAAGTTCTCTCTCTAGCAATAGCAACGACTTCCCTCTTCACGGGCAGTGCTATTAGATTTTTCGAGGGAGAAAATCTGATATTCAGCTTTTGATCAAAGGGGAAATCCTTGTTTCTCGCTCAGTTCGTCTTCCTTTTTTCTTTTCGTGGTAGAGGGCCCTTGTCAAGATCTCCACCGTCGATTTACTGGCGGGTCCTCCAATAAAGACGAGTCGTATCTCCTTTTCTGCCGAAAATTTCTTTGTCTCCCACTCAGCTCGTTTTTTATTCTTTCTTTTTCAAAGTGGTGGCAGTCCGTCCAACTTTTCTGCAGAGACGTCGGGTCTGCTCAGCTTGAGGTTGCCGCTTGACTGGAATTCGAGCCAGCGGGGGTGTTGCCGACAGAGAATGGTAGATAGAAAAAACTCGACCAATAAGGACTGCCCTGTGAAATCATTATTTAAATTGAAGCAGATTATCACCTTCGCATTCCGATCATCTGCCTCGCCTCTCTCCTCCTTTCTTTCGTGATCTGCTTTCAAAAATGGCCAATTCTCCTAACCATACCTTCTCCGCTGAAATCCTGGCTGGGTGGGAGAGACTCTACAATCTTCTTGGTAGAGGTTACGCTCATATAGCCCAAAACTCTACCGTTGAGGCTGAAATCCTCGGTTTATTCAGGACCCTAGACGCTGCTTCTGTTGAGGGTACCCAACTGGGGAGGGAGTATCGGAACTTCCCGACCCTCTTCATTAATTTTCTGGCTGCCTATAACCGCGCTTATGAGACGGTCATTGTGACTGCCGTCGTGAAAGCTCGTTACCGAGACCGGCACGAGCGTCTGGAAATAGTCACATTTATGGCTGATAATCACAAGAAAGCCTTCAAGTTTGCCAATGATCAGCTTTCGTGGCTAGTTCGTGAGAGGGGAAAGTTGGTGGACCGTCTGGCCTTGGTCCGAACTTACGCCGAACAGGAGCCGAGCAATATTATGATGAGGTGCAAATGCGGTTGGCTGCAGGAGAGACTTGATGACATTACGGCAGATATTGCTTTCGAGAGGGCGGCGATTTCGGACTTGGAGTTTGCTGTCGAGCATTACGAGGCCAGTATGGCCCAGGCTAAGGAGAAGCGCGATCGCCTCTTCATTAGGCTCGCGGAGCTTGATCCTGAGAACGCCCGGTGCACCCGGAGCATCAACTGTTTGGAGAGTCAGTTGAGCTCCTTCGTAATGGTTATCAGAGCTCAGTTTGGCTTTACTTTTCCTCCCCAGTGAGCTGTTGTAATGCTCTTTGATGAATGGAATGAAAGAAAAGCTTCACGTGTTTTTTTTTTGTTTAATTTTCCTGCTATCGTTTCTTCCGCACAGCATAACAGAACGATTTGAGGTACCGAAGATGTCGAGGCTTAATGTTTTTCTTGATGTTCTTGTTTAATTGCTCCAGACGATGATATCGAGAACATTGATGAAGGGTTCGGCGGTGGCCCCCACTATCCATCTTGAGATCACAAACAATAACACTATGACAACTCGATCAGTGCGCTGGTAATAAATCCGGCCACCTGTTGTGTGCCCACTTTTATCCATATTTTATTTCTTTCGGCGTCCACTTGCTCGTGTCGGTCGCCTGTAGCGTCGGGAGAAATTCCTGTGGGCCACGTTCATTAATAGAACCTCGGTCCTCTAAAGCCCTCCGCATGTTTCGGATAAGAGGAAATTTTAAGATCGGTCTCTGGTTGATTTAATCAGGTAAAGGTATTTGTTTCATGGGTTCTGATTATATAATCCATATTGTCTTTCAAAAGACGCGGGATCCTCTGCAATACATTAAATATGCCCCCGTGTTTAATCAGTATAAATCCACCGTCATATCAGAATACACTGCCCATACAAGTTTACGGATTGACACAACTCTGTCTGTCAAAGATGGACAATGTTCGTTTGCCCCCCTGAATTAACGGTTGAAGCCTTGGTGTTTTTCGTCTTTTGGTATTTCTGAAGATGATTCTTGATATATTATTGAACTTAATTTTTACACCCGTCTGGGGTATCTAGGATCTCCCTGCAAAAGAAAAGGATATAATTAGTATGCGACACAAGGAATGTCGGTCCATGACTCCTATATTAGTCCAATTTTATTTTTTCTATTTTATAGAGAAATCAGAAAAAAAAATTCCTTAGGAAGAAATGGGTTAATTTCTGATACATAATTTTTTTTTGCAGATTTATTACTCTTTTTATTATTATTATTTTTTTTAAGGAATGTGACAAAATCTCTTGATGTTTACTAAAATTTTTGAAGGAATTTCCTTTTTATCAAAATAAATTTTCAGAGGTAAATTTATCAGGAAAATTTTATTTTTATTGAAGCAGGAAAGACATAACAGAAATCCTTTATTGGTTAACAAAATTCCCCCGAGACATTAGTCTAATTTTATTTAGAGAAAATTTTCTTAGAAAAACATGAGCGAATTTCTCGAAAAGAATTTTTGTTGCAAGTTTTTATAATTTGAAAGAATGTGATAAAATCACTTGATGTTTACCAAAGTTTTTTTTTTTGAAGGAATTTTTCTTTTTATCGAAATAAATTTTCAGAGGAAAATTTGTCAGGAAAATTTCATTTTTATTGAAGCAAGAAAAACATGACAAAAATCTCTTATTAGTCAATACAATTCCCCCGAGACATTAGTCTAATTTTATTTAGAGAAAATTTTCTTAGAAAAACATGAGCGAATTTCTCGAGAAGAATTTTCTTGCAAGTTTTTATAATTTGAAAAATGTGATAAAATCACTTGATGTCTACTAGAGTTTTTTTTGAAGGAATTTTTCTTTTTATTGAAATAAATTTTCAGAGGAAAATTTTTTCAGGAAAATTTCATTTTTATTGAAGCAATAAAAAAATGACAAAAATCCCTTATTGGTTAATAAAATTCCCATGAAGGGATTTTTTCACATCATTTTTTCAAAAATTTTTTTTTTTTAAAGAAATGAGGGACAAATTTAATTTTTATTTTCTTTTAAAAGAATGGTCGTAATATCAAGCTCAAAAACTGACTAACTCCTAGCATGGACCAACCGAAAATAAATACAAGATAAAATTAGAGAACTTACTTTTACCTTGGAGAAATGCAAATCACATAGTCATGCGCATGACTCAAGTGAGGAGTGGACTCTAGAAAATAAAAGAAGGAGAGACAGGGTATGGACCTAAAAGGCCCCCACTATCTGAATTGACAACCTTACCCTCCGCGCAATCAAATCACAATGGGAAGAATTGTCAATTCAGATAATGAGCGGGATAAAATATGGTCAACCCAAGCGCAATTGACGCAAGAGCTTTGCATATTCGATCCCTATCTATGGTTACCTAGGAAAAATTTCGCGACTTGGGTTTAGACGCTTGTGTGTGCAGGTGTTGTGATCCTCAGAATATGCAAGACATGCACAACAATTGATATCAAAACAGCACTTCTAAAAATGTGTGAAATTAAACATAATCCCAACACCGAGCCTGCAAAACAAATGGGTTAGCCAAACACTTCGCCCCTTATAACTCCCATCCTGCAAAAACATATAACACCTATAAAATGAGTCCCAAGCAAGATCGCCAGAAGCGAAATATCCATGAAATTTTCATTGGCCTAAGTCCACTAAGACTTTTAAAATTTCGAAAAAATTTAAGTATTCCAATTGATATCTTTTTTCGAAAATTTAAAAATCTCTAGTCCCCAGCGGAGTCGCCAGTCTGTCGCGACCCTCTGAAAAAAATTTAAATTTTAAAAGGGGTTAACGGATTATTAGGTTAATTAGATTTGACTAACCTAATACGGACCCTCCCAAGCCCTACCGAATCGCAACTTTGGTTTTTGTTTAAATGATTTTGAAATTTGGAGTCGCCACTAATCGTTCTTGGTAGGTCGATTAGAAACCTAAATAAATTAGCGGGAGAACTAATTTATTCCTGCGAACCAGAGATTATGAGCTCGGGGACTTGGTTACACTAGTTAATTAAAACTAATGCCCTTTCGGTACCTTAATTTCATGGATATCCTAATCCGGCAACTCAGGCTTGGTTTATTCCTAAAGCTCTAGTAGGGTATTCTCTTTTGTGTTTTCACTTTTTAAATAGGATGCATGGATGGTATATATTTTTATTTGTTATATTTTTTTAAGTGTTAAAGATTCCCTGAAGCCGAAAGAGGGAGTGTGTTAACGACTTCTGTGCAGTATTACGACCTACTCATCTTTTGGGTCTGATGATTCAAAAATTAAATTATAGGAAGTACATGACAGTGAATAAACACCTCCAATGGGAGGCCTAGCATTGGCTTGGCTCTTCCCTTTGGGATTTAAGGTACAGGTATTTAAGTTGCAAGTATTTAAACTACTGTAAGTAAAAACCTCCAATGGGAGGCTAAGCATTGGCTTGGCTCTTCCCTTTGGGATTTAAGGTACAGGTATTTAAGTTGCAGGTATTTAACTACTGTAAGTAAAAACCTCCAATGGGAGGCTAAGCATTGGCTTGGCTCTTCCCTTTGGGATTTAAGGTGCAGGTATTTAACTACTGTAAGTAAAAACCTCCAATGGGAGGCTAAGCATTGGCTTGGCTCTTCCCTTTGGGATTTAAGGTGCAGGTATTTAACTACTGTAAGTAAAAACCTCCAATGGGAGGCTAAGCATTGGCTTGGCTCTTCCCTTTGGGATTTAAGGTGCAGGTATTTAAGTTGCAGGTATTTAACTACTATAAGTAAAAACCTCCAATGGGAGGCTAAGCATTGGCTTGGCTCTTCCCTTTGGGATTTATGGTGCAGGTATTTAAATTGCGGATGGACTTTGTCCTCTCCATTTTGGGGTATGAATTTTTTAAAATGAAATACAACGAATTGATTCAACAATTTGAAATTTGTGCGCGCTTGAGGACTCCTCCAAGCCGATTTTGTGCTTCCATAGGATTGACCATTGATATAGAGCTGCGGCTTCCTGACATAAAATAGAGTGAAGTGTTAGTATACAAAATATGTGCTAATCTGCATCTAAAACCAGAAGAGTAGAAAGAGTACTTATCTCCCATTTTTTTGGGAGGGATTTCTATAATTGATTTTCGCTCTCTATGTTCCCAATATAGAGAGTTTCTTTTGAATTAAGAGGGACTTTTAGTCACAGATCAGTTGAGAAATCGGTGGACAGCTTAGGAGCTTGTCTGGGCCGATTTTTGTATCTCGACGAGATTTTTGCTGTTGACGTAGAGATATCCTTCTCCTGACATAAAATATGGGAAACAATGGGAGATGGAGAAAGTGTATACAATTTGTGCTAATTTGCGAGTAAAACCATAAATAAATGAATAAATAAAAACACTTAGCTCGAATTTGCTTGCTCGTTGACGAGGATGAACTCTTGATTTATATTGATCGATGAAGGAATTTGTGATGATAACCCCTAGCTTTAAACTCCCATCATCTTCAAAATTCTCTCTCTTTTTTGGTATTTTCTTTCTCTCAAATTTTTCTTCAATCTCCCAAAACTCTCTCAAACATCCAAAATTTTCTCTTCAAAAAATTCTCCCAAACACTTCAAATTTTCTCTCTCAAGAATCTCTCTCAAACACTTCAAATTTTCTCTCCAAAAAATCTCTCTCAAACACTTCAAATTTTCTCTCCAAAAAAATCTCCCAAACACTTCAAATTTTCTCTCCAAAAAAATCTCCCCCTCAAGCTCACTTCTTCCTCCTTTTATAATCTACTCATCTATCTCCCATTCTAATTTTTCCACTAACTCTATCTCCCATTCTAATTTCTCCACTAACTCTTCTTCATTTTCATCTTCCATTCTCCATCTCTATCTCACATTCTAATCTCTCCACTAACTCTTCTTCATCTTCATCTTCCCTTCTCCATATTTATCTCCCATTCTAATTTCTCCACTAACTCTTCTTAATCTCCATCTTCCCTTCTCTATTCTTATCTTCCATTCTAATTTCTCTACTAACTCTTCTTCATCTCCATCTTCCCTTCTCTATTCTTATCTTATTTTCTCCATCCATTCTTCTCCAACTTCTCTTCTTCATCTCCTCTTCTTCATCTTCCCTTCTCTATTCTAATTTATCCACTAACTCTTCTTTTTATTATTTGTAAAATAATCCTTCAAGAGTTAGGTATTTGCACTCTAGTCCTTGAATTTTAAGTATTTACAATTCAGTCCTTGAAAAAATATATTTCTTTAAGTCTAAATCTCCTCACAATTTTTGACACACCAAAATTTACCACATGTCAAATTTAAGCTCATTTCTTGTCGCTGAAAATAATGCATAATTTAATTAAAGCCCTTTTGCAAAATTAAGTCATTCTGGGTATAATTGGGCCAAGATGAAAATTTAAAATATTAGAAGACAATGTCACAACTCATAAAAAGTGAAAGTTAAAAATAAGTTGACTCAAATTAAATTTTTTTAGGCCCGATTCGAGATTATACTCGTGAAGGAACACGTGACTCGAATTGGATTTTTCTGAATTTGCGATGGCCAATATGAAAATCGATTTAAAATAAAAATATTAACTATCTTTGTGTATTTTTTTGGCCTCAAATGTTATTTTTCCAAAATTTTCAAATATTTTTGTATTTTTTTTTTAAAAAAATTAAAATATATATAATATGAAAAATTATTTTTTGGTCAAAATTCGTTCCCTAGGCTTGGCTAAGGTTCCCAAAGTTGATTTTTCAATTTTATGAATTTTTATTTATTTTCTATTAATTTTCGAAAATAAATAAATAAAAAATACGTAAAAATACTGAAAATATGAAAAATCATTTTTTGGTCAAAATTGGTTCCCTAGGCTTGGCTAAGGTCCCCAAAGTTGATTTTTCAATTTTATGAATTTTTATGGATTTTTTATTACTTTAGCAATAGAAAAAATGATTAAAAATCAGGTGTCAACATTTATATGAAACGACAATTTGCTCTTCAAGTAACTTTCCATATGCTATGGTAATAACGGCATGAGTGAATGAATGGTATAGCAAAAACTTGGGCATATGCATGTACCCTTGGTCCATTGCTCCATTTAATCCAGTGAATCATGTCAAATTGCACTAATATGGTGTCCGTAATAGATATAACCATTCGGAGGGACATAAGGACACCAAAGATTAGTAGAAAGCTTGATGAATATGGAACGCCTTATAACCTAAGTAGCACCGACACCGACATGTAACACGTGATACAACACAACATGACATGCCGACACATCATTTCTCAAAAAAATAGAGGATTTCGACACGTTAGGAGACATTATCTATTAAGTGTATATTTTCATATATAAGTGAGTTATTTTATTTTATTTTATTTTTTGTCGGGATTTATGATTAAGTTTTTTTTTTGCTGATTGGATATATTAATTTTGAGGTGATTTGATATATGACTTAAGTACATGTATCTTTAATAAATTTATATTTTGACCTTTAATTTATTGAAAATACTTAAAATAGACTCCATACATGTTGAAATAGTGTGTTGGGATGCTGGAATCGCATATTGCTAGCATATTTAGAGCATTGATTACATGTGTATCGCATGTTGGAGAGTGTCAAGAGAGTGACAGAGAGTATCGGAGTGTCGAAGAGTGTAGAACACGACACTAAGGCCTTCAAAGAGTGTCGGTGCTTCCTAGCTTACAACAGAATAAAGTAAATATCAACAATAAGTTATAGATATATCTTTTAATTTTCTTTTTTAGAAGAGGATCAGCACAATCCTTCCATAATTAGGAGGGTCATTGAAACTGAGATATCTCTTGCTTTATTTAAATGACAAGGGTTTTCCCCTCTGGATTTTCTCATTAATGGTAATATAGCTAACAAGCACAACGAAAATGGTCATATAAAGGGCTGCGTTAGCAACAATATTTTCATATGATTTACGAGGAAGATCAGAAGCATGCCGACCATAATAACAAAACAACCTTCCCCACCTTGTGGCGATGGAATGTGCACTGGCCGCGACGGTACGCGCATGTGTCCCTTTCTATTTTTTTTTTTTTTTCGATTTTCTAGCTTACGATGTCGTCAAATGGACGTCAACCCTCCCCCAATATGATCCATTAATCATTTTGAATTTTCGATCACATAAAATTTAGTAGTTTGCTTGGATGATGAGGCGTGCGATTTAGTTGAGTGTGGCGGCCTAATATGACATAAATGACTAATTCATTACAGGGGCGCCGAATGACGTGGCCTCAGTTGGTGGTACAGAATGGAGAGATAGCAAAAGCTATGGTCGAAAAGGACAATGCGTACATGACGGTCATACCGATACCGGTGGGAAAAGCAACTGGGCTTCACGATTTTTGCTGCAACCGAGTTTATGTTTGGATTGATGAAAAGGGCAATGCCTCTCAAACACCAATGGTTGGATGGGGGAGGGGGGGGGGGGGGGGGACTGTATTCCCCGCTGATATAATAAATTGGAACTATTAATAATTTTATGTGGCCCCATTCTATATACCGGATTTGGATACAAGGGATGACTAATTTAACATGCAAATGTGATTCTTCTTCTGAAACTCAGCCTTGGATGACTACTTGTCATTACCAGAGACCTTAAATCAAATTACTAAAGAGCTTACATTTTTATTGAGAAGATTGATCTCCCAGACATCTTCATTCAACTAAACAAGAAAAATGAAGAAGTAACAAAAAAAAAAAAAACAAAACAAAAAGGGAGAGCTTGTCAAATGGACGCTGTATCAAAGGCACAAGTTGTTAGTTATACTTTAGCCATTTATGCATTTTCAGAGCTTTCATATGTGGCCTGTAACCAGGCAACTTTAGCTTTGCCTGTCCTCTAATATGAACAGAGTACAAACAACATCCTCTGATTTTATTCAGGCTAGCTAGATCAAATATGGTCATTTTAGCCTCTCCCGTCTATTATTTTCGAAATAAACCTATTGGGAATATTCTAACTAGTTAAATGAATTAATTTTACTTAGCTATTTCATGCAACTAGGAATAGAAAAAGGCCCATGAAAACCTCCGTCTGCATCCCTCGTTATTCATTAGCATCCGATGATGAGTATGAAATATAAAACCATTAGTCTAAGCTTCCATTTCTAGTGATATACATGACCGAGACTTTTATTTCGTTAATGTTTCAATTCTTCATCTGTCTAAATATGAGTTGTGGCCAGAGGACTGTAGTAACAAATGATAGTCATTAAAGGTAATTCTTTACTCCATTCATTTAATTAAGAATATATGTAAAACCCGGGTCAACCTAAGAACCTATGACATAGTAGATTTTCAGTTCTAAGATATGCAAGATAAGTTTTAGGTTTCAAAAATTGAAAAACCGGTTCCAGCAAGTAGACGGAACTTGGACCGAACCTGGAATCACTAACCACTAAGAAAATTCATGAAAATCCTCCTGATTCCTTTATCTGAATTCTCTTCTAGATTGCATATAAACAGAAGAAAATAGGACTCTTTCCTGAGGAAAATCATAATATTCCTCTCGCATTAAGCGTCTGATAATCCGATTCCTTAATTTAATTTTAACTAAGAGATACTCTTCTTGATTGCATATAAATGGAAGCAAATATTACTCTTTCCTAAGAAAATCCATTATAGTCCGCGTATGTTAAGCGTTTGATGATCCAATCCTTTTATGTGTATTTCATTGATTAGATACTCCTTCTTAGGAGAACTCACAGGTTCTTGCCTGATTTAGATATTGATGAATTTTCTTACAAATTTCTCAATAAAGGTAATATAGCTATTAAAATTCGTCGAAATGGTATTACATTCAAGGGGGGTGTGGCCGCGATACAGCATTTTTTTACATCTACTTTGATAGCATGTCGACTTAACCAAAACATCAACTTTTGCGGGACAATTATTAAAAAAAAAATCGTAAGCCTATTATAATTATACCAATTTTGTTATAAGTATTTTTTTTAATAATTCAATCCTAAACTATTTGCATTTGTGTCAATTCGGTTCATTTAGCCGACCGACGCTGACATAGTGCTGCCAATGCTGTCGTGGCCAATTATTAATAACACTTTTATGTTTTATGAATTTATTTATCTATTCATTATTTTCTTTTTTCCTTTTTTTAGCTTCCTTCTTCCAACCGACTGCCAAGCACTTGTTTACCCCAAATGTATACCCAAGTAGCACGTTTACCCCAAAAAAATTTATGCCACCACAAATCTCAAACTTATACCCACACGATATATTTAACATAACTCATTGTATTTTTTTTTATCGTTTTCTTTTTTTTCCTTTTTTTCTTCATCATTTGTTTTCCTCCTTAGTTTGGTGACGATGAGGTTGGTGGAGATGGTGCCGCTGCCCTCGCCCACATCGAAATAAGAGATTTTTTTTTTGTGTAAAAAAAGAGTTTAGGATAGAAGACATTTTATGTTTGCCTCCCCAAAACTACCTTTCTCAGCCGGAAACAAACTTACAAATAGTCAGATTAACAATTAGTTTCATGTTAAGGAACTCATAGGTAGCTTGAAACGCCAGAATGAACACACAAAAAGCAACTCGCGGCATAAAATAAAATTGTTTCGTATAAATGAAGATGTCAAACTACTAATTACAGTGGCGATATCACAATTTAGATCTAAAAATGCGGTTCATCTAACTGATGGCCACTTATGCACAAACTGTACATCAATCTTCAAAATGCACGGATAATATATTGTTCTTGAAAATCACTTTCCTACCAAGCGATGGGCATGGGGAGGAGCTGGGACACGTAATACGGCACGACATGACACGCCGACATGTCATTTTTTAAAAAATAGAGGATTCTGATACGTTATGGCACATTATATATTAAATGTATATTTTTATATATACATGATTATATAAAAATATCAATGAGTTTTTTTTTCTTATTCTTCTTTTGTTAGGGATTCACGATTATTATTATTTTTTTTGCGCTGATTGGGTATATTAATTTTGAGGTGACTGAAGTACATGTATCTTTGATAAATCTACATTTTGACCTCTAATTTATTGAAAACGCTTAAAGTTGACTCCGTACATGTCGAAATGGTGTGTTGGGATGCTGGAATCACGAATTGCTGGCGTATCTAGAGCATTGATCACATGTGTATCACATTTCAGAAAGTGTCGAAGAGTGTCGGACATGAGACAAAGGCCTTCGAAGAGTGTTGGTGCTTCCTAGCTTACAGCAGAATAAAGTAAATAGCAACAATAAGTTATAGATATATCTTTTAATTTTCTCTTTTAGAAGAGAATCAGCGTAATCCTTCCATAATTAGGAGGGTCATTGAAACTGAGATTTCTCTTGCTTTATTTAGATGACGAAGGATTTCCCCCCTGGATTTTCTCATTAATGGTAATATAGCTAACGAGCACAATGAAAATGGTTATATAAAGGGCTAGGCTAGCAACAACATTTTCATATGATTTACGAGGAAGATCAGAAGCATGCCGATCATAACAAAACAACCTTACCCACCTTGTGGCGATGGAATGTGCTATGACGGCCACGGTACGCACATCTGTCCCTTTCTATTTTTCGATTTTCTAGCTTACGATTTCGTCGAATGGACGTCAACCCTTCCCCAATATGAGCCGTTAATCATTTGAATTTTCGATCATATAAAATTTAGTAGTTTGCTTGGATGATGAGGCGTGTGCTGTAGTTGAGCGCGACGGCCTAATATGGCATAAATGACTGATTCATTACAGGGAATCGAATGACGTGGCCTCAGTTGGTGGGACAGAATCGAGAGATAGCAAAAGCTGTGATCGAAAAGGACAATGCGTACGTGACGGTCGTACTGATACCGACGGGAAAAGCAGCTGCGCTTCACGATTTTTGCTGCAACCGTGTTTATGTTTGGTTTGATGAAAAGGGCAATGTCACTCAAACACCAATGGTTGGATGAGGGGGAGAAACTGTATTCCCGAATAAAAGAGCTCGTGGAGCTCCTTGATATAATAAATTGGGACTATTGATAATTTTTTTTGTGGCCCTATTCTATATACCGGCTTTGGATTCGGGGGATGACCGATTTAACATGCAAATGTGATTGATGCATGTGATTCTTCTTCTCGAACTCACCCTTGGATGACTAGCTGTCGTTACTAGAGACCTTAAATCAAATTACTAAAGAGCTTACATTTTTAATAAGAAGATTGATCTCCCAGATATCTTCATTAAAACTAAATAAGAAAAATGAAGAAGTCGAAAAAGCAAAAAAGAAAAAGGGAGAGCTTATCAAATGGACGTTGTATCAAAGGCACAAGTTGTTAGTTATAATTTAGCCATTTATGCATTTTGAGAGCTTTCATATATGGCCTGTAACCAGGCAACTTTAGCTTCACCACCTATCCTCTATTATGATCAAGAGTACAAACAAAATCCTCAGGGTTTTATTCAGGCTAGCTAGATGAAATATGGTCAATTTGGTCTCTTCTGTCTATTATTTTCGAAATAAACTTAATTGGTAATCTCTAACTAGTTAAATGAATTAATTTTACTTAGCTACTTCGCACAACTAGGAATAGAAAAAGGCCCACGAAAACCTAGGTCTATATCGACATGGGAAGCGATGGCAGAAGTCTATAGACAAGAGCAGATACATTCAACGGATGGGCTGTCAATTCTACTGCCAAGATCGACAAACTAAGGCTTTTTCTTGTTCTGTGTCTTCGCACGATCCTGCATTATTCCTTAGCGTATGATGATGAGTGTGTGACAAGGAACCATGCCTTGGACTCAAATTGGTATCAGCCCGCGTGCTTGTTGGGCCACCTTCAAGAGCTTGAATCCACATGCCAAGGTAATTTCCATGCTGGGTGGCGGGAAGGTATCAATGCTAAAATTAGGCACCTGCACCGTTGAACCGTGTGCATCATTGGAACTGGTGAGTCCCGTCAAATTTAAATATTCCGAGGGTGCACGATACATATTGATAATCATATATTAGAGACAAGTTGGGTGTCTAAAGAATCTTCATGAACGCCTTTGTCATAAATTTAGAGAAAGTGACGAGTAGAGAGAGCTTACGGATTACACCACGTTTTGGAGAACTCAACTTTGGCAATTCTGATTAGCGACTAATGCATTTTGAGAGCTTTCATCCGTGACCCTTTGCCAGGCAACTTTAGCTTCACCCGTCCTCTCTTGGGCAGCTTCATCCCACCGTGATTTCTCAGCTTTGGCCACCAACGCGATTTCTTCTTCTTGTGGACTCCTATACCGTTACCTCTCGATGCCTTTGAATTCTTAGTGTGTTGTAGATGCCTCAGGAACCCTTCTACAAGAGCATGAAAACGACCGACTTGGTGTTTATCCAGCTTAGTTGCTTTATTCACGTCTCTCTCGTTTCTCCTGTGGAACATGTCCCGCACCTGGTTCCACATCGAAGTTGCGGGGCGTCTCTGCAATTTCCTATCCCGGCCGTCCGAATATCCTTGATGGTGGTGGTGATGGTGGTGGTGGTGGTGGTGGTGGTGGAATATGAGACCCAATTTGTCCTTCATTCGTCTCAGCCGACCAACTCCCTTCTTGTGATTAGATGGATGGCTAGATACGGACCCTCCCCTCCTGGGGTCCGGTGCATATGAAGCATCCACTTGACCATTGCGGCGGGTTGGGAGAGAGTATGAAGAGCTGCTCTCTTCCCATGTCCTTCTGGATCCGGCAGAGAAGTCAGTATCTGCATAGGCCTCACTGTTGCTGGTACTTGCGCTCGTTTCATCACTGGTCCTGCTGACGTATGAGCTTCGAGAGCTTGAACTGCAATGATCTAATTCTCGCTGAGGAGAGACCATCTTATTCCTTGCTCTTACACTAGTTTTCTTTGGCATCATTTGCGCTTGTCTATGCGTAGGCGCCTCTTTTTTACTGGAGAACTGGTCCATGAGTGTGGGTTTAAGAGTAACACGGAGAGGCGTGTTGGTTTTGCTTCTGAACTTGCTGCTAGAACTGACGGACGCAATGGAGCCTGATGACCTAGGAGGGATGAGTAGTCTTGGTTTTGCCAACTTCACCACTGAGTTTTCTCTAGCCATTTGCTTTTGACTAATACGCAATGGAGGCTTCTTTGGCACATTAGCAAACCTTGGCGGAACCATTAAACCGTGGACCATATTATTTCTCACACTAATCGGATGATTGTTGTGATTCAGTGATTGATTCATGGTCTCCAGTTTCTCCACCATGGTTCTCACATTTTGTGGCGGGACCAGAGTCTTTTTCTGTTTCAGATTGTCGTTCTTCCCTGATTTTATCCCGCTGAATTCACTGCACAAACTTTTTTGGCTCATTAAGTCCTTACAACTTTCTGCAGTCAAGTTCCAACTCTGATTCTCTCCAGCGTCCCGCCGCAAAACTCCTGTCTGGGGACTGGTAAAATTTGAGGCTCCATGCTTGGGTTTCTCACTTGGCAACCGGCTTGCCTGGCTGAAGTTCTCTTGGCTATGTGCGTTCTGACTCCACCCCCGAAGCGGCAACCCATTTTTCATAGATGCATCATGTTCCAGCATAAATCCTGTAAATTTCTGCCCATTTGGCTCCGTAATAGGACAAATTGCACCGACTGCCTTGCCTGTTCCACTTTGTGATGTTACTTTCGTGATCAACTCTTCGGTTTGAGAATAAAGCTGCAGAACATAGATGCGGGCTTCAATTTGTTTGATGGCATCAGTTAAGTCTTTTGTGAAATCACTAGCTCCATCATATTGCTTGGGAATCTCACGAGCAAATTTGTTGTTTCTGCACCTTCCTCTAGGTTTTCTATGCTGTAAAGCCAGAGAACTTGTGGAGATAGTTGTTACAGGAGCAGCAATCCTTGCTTGGGGTTCGAGGTTGAGGACTCTTTTGTGGCTTCGTGGCTCTTGTGTACTTGTAAAAGACCCATCTCCATAGTCCTCAAAACTGCTTCTTGCTTTCCCCTCACCACCTCGAAAGTCAATTCTTTCTTGACCATCGACTGTCCGTGCTATACTGTCAGCCGATACCTCCAGCTCTTTACCAGATATCTGTTCCTTCCTAATGTTTCTTCGACAAACCCTGCACTGCTTCCTCTGGCTTCCCTGATTGCTTAACAAGATGCTAAGTTTCGATGGCTGAGGAACCAAATTGTTAGGAGTGCTCTCAGCAGGCACGCACTCATCCTCCTTTCGGGTAGCGTCATGTAAAATAGGATCTCTCAAGACGTCGATGACGCCAGATGATGTCCGTGGGCGATTAGGTAGAACGAGAGTCTCTAAAGTAGGTGTAAAATGTGACGGCTGAGGGGAACTGGAACTTTCACGGGTGGCGGACTGAGCTGACACAATCTGTGCACGAGCACATGACATGGTAAGACTTGATGGACAATATTGGTGCAGGATCTAACTGAAAGTCAAATCCTAAGTTGAAGCTACGTTTGAAACTTTGAACTTTTCAGCGATGAATTGTTAATTCCATTCGCTGGCCATAAACATCTAATCTTACCAGTTCACTTAAAGAAACCACATAAGGAAAGAAAAAGAACAATTATTTGACCAACCTGCCTGAAGGTCCTAAAAATATCTTCTGTAGCGTAATCCAGAAGATCTTTAAATAGCATTTGTGCTCTCTGATCCAACTGTAAAGCATGCAAAGTATAACAAGGATGAAATCACTGGTTGATTAGTGCAAGCATCTAGCTTTCCCTGTATATTGAAGTTGCAGACACAAGGACTGCCGAATTGGAAATGTTGTGTTCCAGGTCCCTTCTTCTAAATTATCATCACATTTGTCCTTCTCATCATGATTCAGAATGAACATTGAAGATAGGGAAACTAGAGGGAAAGGAACCAAAAGCGAAAATTATTTCCGAAATGGAGATACTATTCTATCTTATTTTGAAACTGTTGATAGAAGGTCGATAGAACTTATCGAGTACACAATATCTTTTCTTAGGCAAGACAAAACGAAGATCTTTGGAATATTGCTCATCGAAAATAAACTTGAGTCCCCAAAGATTGAACTGCAAAAACTGATGTAATAAGTCAAGTAGCTTCCCAGGAGCATCCTCGTTTCTTTCTTTGAAGAGAGTAGCAAAAATTCGGCGTGATATAAAATGAATAGCTTACTTTTGTAGCATCCCCATGGTGTGGCCCATCTGCACTTCGTTGGAGAAGCTCATACAACTTCCGCAAGGCATAGAGATCAGACTTCACATCTTCTAATTCCATATTTATAGCCAAGAATCCTATCAACCGTTATGTACGGTTAGTCTGAAAGCGTCCAACTGAAGGACAAACTCCAAAACCAATACGCAACGAAGCCAAAGAACATGGTAGGACAATAACTTGTGTGCAGAACGAATTGGGTAACATGATCTTCATCACGACATTGTTCTCCATGCAAATCAAACCTAAAAGATGGGACTCTAGCTAAATTATACTTTAGTGGTAGACGTGAGGTCATAGAATCAAGACATGGATTCCTGGACTTGTTATCTAATCGACACACGTGTGGAGTCTCAATACAAAAGATAAGAGAACGTAAGTCAATTGAAACAGCAAACCATTTGCCATCCAGAACACATTCATTCGGACAAACCCGATGATCGCAATGCCACTTGAATTTCCACGGTTTATTTCCGAAACAAAACATCTGCCTGCCCACAGTAACAAGGAGATGAACAAATGGCTTCTCATGGAGAATGCCTAAGCTATTAATTTTCGCCATCACTAATAACAGCAAAAGCCCATCACGCCTGGATGTATCAAATAAGAAACTGCCTACGTCAATGTACCAAAACCCAAAAAGGATCGATTTCCTCCATAACATTCTCTGCATTAGTTAACGAAGTACTCATTTTTCAGTCTTCAAGATAGTGCAATCATCAACTGAATGACGAGCCAAACTAAATATTCTGAGAGAGTGAAGTCCCATTAATGGTCTCTGGAACTAAAACTAATCGAAAGAATCGGCGTCATCTACGACGGGAGAAACAGCGACAGGAACATGAACATCAGAAACCATGCAAATGCTCTGGAATCGCAATATCTGCAACATTCAAACCAAAGAGAAGAAGAAGAAGAAGAAACCCAACTTCGGAGATCGCCTACCCAACCAAAAAGAATGAAAAGAAAGACCGAATTCCTCGCAGCTTTTCTTCTTCTTCCTCTGTGCGTCGCTCTCGCTTCGCTCACTGTTCATTGATCCACCTGCTTCGTTTCTTCTGCATTGGTTTTAACGGTCAAGGTGCGGTTCTCCGTCTGCTTACGGCGATCTTAGCCGTACGATCCGCTGCATGGGGTTTTCGGTGGTGGTGACTTTTCGCTAACCAGCCAAATTCCGAACCGGTGGTTTTGTAGTTTGTGGAATTTTCGTCATGAAATCCCACAGTTTGTTTATTATACACTATTCTAAATTTCTTTAAAAAATTGCTCATAAAATCCTACATTTTGCCCTTTGCAAAAAAAAAAATTCTTACATTTAAATCGTTTAAATTGGAAAGTTACTCTCGACCCAAAAAAAATTGGAAGTTACCGTTTACCTTTAGAATTGTAAAATTACTTCTAATATTGGAAAGTGGCTAAAATACATGATAGTATTAAAAGTCATTGATAAGAGAAAACATAATTTTAATAGAGAAATGACTAAACAAAGCAAAAATATATAATCGCCTACAACATATTAAAAGTTGAAAATTAAATGAAAACTACCAATCTTGACTGAAAAATTCTAACTTCGAATTTTTAAAATTTACATTTACGGTAGAATGTAACTAAAGATATGATATAACTAGGAAAAACAACACAAATAGTTCCTTAACTTTGTCCCTTTATGCAATATCATTCTCAAGCTTTTAATCCATTTTATGTAATCCTTAAATTATTTCTAAATAGTCAACGTAGTCCATAAATTTCAATTTGTTCAATATAGTCCCTTAACTTTCATAATTATTGCCTGAATTTTAGAATAGCATTTCATTCCATTTTATTTTATAAATTAATAGAAAATATGGCTATCTTTTTCAATTACTTTTTTATCCTTTTGATCTCTATAAAGGTTACATAGTTTCATTTGAGCATAATTTAGCTTACAGTATCTATAAAGTAACACTAGAACCCCATACATGGCTTCGCACCTTCATTCTCTAAGTCCGTTGGAAGGGTAGAGAACAAAACGAAATAAGTACGATAAGAAGCAACGATTCTTAGATTAATATACTATAAATACGAGAAATCCATGAATATTCTAGTATCATTATAAAATATTCTAACCGAATATAAGGTATATGTATCCGATGTAACTCTAATTGAGGTTATATTTTTACTGTTACAGAGATCATGGGTTAAACTATACTCTAATGGAACTATAGTAATAATGAAAAAAAAATGTTATAAAAAATAGCATGCTTTTATTGATTTAGAAAATGAATTTGAAATGAAAGAATATGCTAAAAATTTGAGCAATGGTGCAATTATGAAAACTTGTGAATGGCACCAAAACATTAATTTGACTTTGTTCTAAATGGTTGATGGATTATACTGAAAATTTAGGAATAGAATTGAATAAATTAAAAGTCTAAGACAAAGAATGTTCGGTCAAAATATACGAAATATTTGTGTCATTTTCCCACCAAATTACTAAATGGTGATGGATAAAAACTTACTTTGAAGTAAATAAATTTGACCCCAAGTCTCTATATGCTCTAAAGTAACTTTCAATTTATATGTACATCGGTATTATTTATCCTCTTTTTTTTTTTTTTTGCAAGGAAGCAACTGCAACAGAAATCTGAGGAAACCATGGCTATACAACAAAATGTGGCCCCACAATTTCGTATTTGGCTAAGCATATACGGTAGAATAGAGATCGCCTAACCTTGAATACTTCTACCTGTATGCGACAGATTTAAATATATACATTTACATAAGTTATGTTCAATTATCCAAAGAGTTGCACATCATCAGTGCGTCTACTAATAAATATTGTAGACCAATTTCCAGAACTTATCGGGGCAAAGAATCGGGAAAACAATCACCCACATCTCATCATTCCACTTGCATTTCGCAAGAAAGAAGCCAAAAGACCTTCCATATCGACATATAAATGTTTTCTACGCCCTACAGACCTATCTGATTACCTATTCATTGTCTTCAACATTACTCGTATTCGAACGTCAAGACAAAAAGGGATGAAGAAAGTAATAGGCCCGCCCTGCAATGGAGATCATAACAACTCTGGCCTTGTCAATATGATTTTTCTCTTCAAGTTCCAGAAGTAAGATTCTCAATTTCAGTAATTACACGGAGTTACAAAATAAAGCCAATCCCCAGCCCACCAAAGTCATTTTGCATCACTCGCCCCTAAAGGATCCCTCATCTATCCAGTGGTATACTTAATAATGAAGTGAACCGTCTTGGTTTTATTGGTCAAAAACCATTTTAGCTCTGGCTTCGCCGATCCACCTTGAACCCCAGAAAAAATAAGAAAGTAAATCCAATGAGAAGATTTCACAGTTTCGTACGCTTTAAGTAGACCAGAAAGCCAATGCTCGTCAAGACGACTGCGCCTGCCAGAATTCCAGAACCCACCAACATCCCCTTGCTCTTTTCCATTGTCGCCATGTCTGTCGCAGGGGGCGATCTTAGCTGCTGGCTGGATTCCGAAAAATCCAGATGCAACCTCACAACCTAGGACCAAGATAGAAGGTAGGGCATCGAAATTTACAAAACAAATTGGAATATGCAGAAAGGTGATAGGTAGCAGCATAAACCGATCACTATTTTACTCAGCCATATACACTAGAAAGTTGGCGCTGGCACAAATCCACAATTGATTTCAAAATCAATAAGTGGTCAACTAAGATTTTAAGAGTAGCAAGTTGGCATAGGATGACAAACATAAAAAGTTTCAGTTTTCCCTTTTCTAATCCCTGTCAAGATCCCTGAGTTACACATTTATAGTCCTTACATAGACTAAATATCATCCCAACAAAATCCTTTCACTGCTCAAATCGGTTAAATAATGATCTATCATTACTACTACAGAGGAAAATCTTTTCCAAAGAGGGTCAGAATTTCTGTAACCAATCAATAAATCTGGTGAAAGAATTATTACTACTCAGTATCTCAATGATCACAATGACAACAGAGGAAAATCTTTTCCAAAGAGGGGAAAAGAATTTCTGTAACCAATCAATAAATCTGGTGAATCCATCTTTCCATCATTTACCAATAAACTATGCTTAAAAGCACCGCCTGCCCCAGTGAGAAAAACACAAAGATACCTTCTGTCCGGATGATCTTGCATGGCTGACAGCACCAACAAGATCAGCATCGGTGGCCAATAGAACTTTATCACCTTCATCATCTTCATACTATCATTGACAAATAAAACATGCAAATAAAAAGTTTGGACTTAGTAACCAAATTGGACTGACAAAAGTCTCATAAGATGCATGGAGTATGGTACTACATCAATTTGAACTCACCAACATCTGAGGTCTCTGTGAATCTTTACCAACTCCAATTCTTTGCAACACGGCGGTTAGAAGCTCGTCTAAGTTCTCAGTACCTAAAAACAAGATAAAAGACTTCATTGGTGCCAGTGAAACTAGAAATTGAAGGCTCACATTAAGCAGTTCTATCACAGCCAAAACAACACAATTATTAATTCAACAAACCCTCCAAAAATCAAGCACATCATAATCATCACCTTATGATATGTTTACCCCATAAATATCAATGCATTGTCCTTTACTAAAAAGTGAGAAAATAGATCCTTCAATGTCTTTTACCATCCTAAAGATGATGCTCTCATAGTAAGTAAAATTATATATAGAGAACTGTCCAGATGATGCCTTAGTATATAGAATAGAAGTCGTTCCTAGGCGAACTAGGTTTTGTAAATTTGGCCCTGAAAAGGGGGATGCTCTCAAGTCTTGGGATATATTCATACCGTAAAATGCTGTTCTTAGGCAATACTCACCACAATTTAACCTGTGCACACGACCTTTAAGGTCCTCAAATTTGAATGCAAATGAATTTCCCAGACCAAGGGAAGGATATCCAGACTTGATACTCTCTGGTCCTTCTGAGGGCATCGCTGCTGACATGTCACTATAACATTTTGCAGAAATCAGATTTTGAATGAACTTTAGTATATGCATTACATTCTATGTATTCATTCCAAGAAGACCTCATTCTTACATATGAAGTGATACCTGTGGGTGTCAGTGTCGTCTGGTGGCTCCAAAGCAAGGGCTGAGTCCCAGAACTTTTGCATCATGGTGTTTGCCATATCATTAACAGCTCCGGAGCCGTTGTCAACCTTGCAAAATCATACAATATTGTCAAATAGATGATCATTTACTTATACTGCCATATTTGCTGTACGTTCAAATAAACAATAACTATGACATATAATGTATTATCCTAGAAAACAACCGTCTCGGTCAATGGATCATTGGAACATAAAAGGTAATATTGAACTCTGCTGGAATCATTAAGTGGGAATGCCACATGTTTCTCGCTTTTAGGGCTCATGCTGACCAGCTAAATCAGAATTAAACGCGAAGACAACATTAGCCTTATTCTTCTAATACGAAGGGAAAAACGCTCAATTGAGGTCAACTTCACCTAAATCCACACCTGGCTGAAATTTCCAGTCAATTGACCTATCATCTTGGTTTATAACCCAAAAAAGAGCTAGACTACTAACCTGGTTTTATTTTTGGTTTAACTTTCTCCTTAATTGACTATAATGACCAAGCAAACCTATTTACAGAATTTTCAAATTCGGGTCCATTTACAGATTTAAGACAAGCAAAATATTTCTTTAAGAAATCAATGTTTTACATAAAAAGACAAGTGTTTTTTTTATTTAGACTAATGGCCATGGTAATTTTTATAGGTAAGGAAACATATAGAACTCATGATATCTTTCTTTCTTTCTGATTGAATGCATAAGAACATTATGATGTTGACTAAGCAATTTGAACCAAAAGCAAAACCAAAACAAGCCAACATTATTGATCTAGTTTGACAGTTTTACTAAATCACTCTGGTTTCCTTTCGGCTTGAAATTTTTTTTTTTTATGGCAGATTTTGTTTTTCTTTGAAAATCTTTCCTAGCTTGAAGAAACTAAAACATGGACAACCCTGGCCACTAGCATGTAGACTAGAATCTCAATCCTAAATCTGCTGGCAGGGGTCAATCTGCCTCAATGGCGACGTAATGAAATTTGAACATTATGGCACTACAACAGCAACATGTGCTTTGAGTTGCACCCAGGATCAAATTAAACAATAATCATATTAAGTTGGCTATAATATTTAATATAATCTCTAACATGCAACTGTAGGTTCAGAAAATAGACTTACCATGGAAATTGCTGCATGAGTTATCTGAAGCACATCCAGACAAGCGGCAATACACCCCTCTGCAATAAAGGTTTAACTCACTATTCGTGCAAAGTGCATTGAAGAAGTCATGAGAAATTCTACCCACCTCTGTCAAGGACAGGAAGGTGCAAGAACTTTCCGTCATGCATAATGTGCAATGCATCAAGAATTGTTGCCTCTAGCATCACGCATTCAGGATTTGCTGTCATTACCTGTAGAATTTGCAAAATGTACCACCAAATTCAATAGAGTCAATAAACATAAAGAAAATAAGCTCACATCCAGAATATCTAAGGGTAAAAAAGGGGAGGGGCAGATCATAAAAAAATATTCATTTTTGCTATCTGGATTATAGTCATATCACGTAAGGACAGACACTATCAAATTGATTCCATGTACTAGACCAACAATATCCGATGTCACCTAAAATAACTAACCATACAAAAAGCAGCTTGTTCATTAATAATAACAAGTTGACATTTCTTGAGGTACTAATATCACTTAAAGCCTCCAGTTTGTGGCAGACACAAGATGTAAAGTAAATTGCGACGTGAGACTAAGTCTTCACAGCCTATAGAACCATCAAAACCCTCCAAACCATCAGGAAACAATGCATCATTTTAACAAGGTAAAAGCACACACGAGCAAGAGCCAACAAAATAAAACTTGACTCGGTATGCTGGGAGAACCATGAGCAGCACATCAACACTTACGATCTTAATATTGCACAAACAGCTAAAAAGTGAGCATCAACAGACTAAAAACCAGCCCGATAACACCCTATCTGGTGGCCTACAGGAAAAGAGTAGGCAAGTGCCCTTGAATGTTATAGAAAAATCTCAGTGCTCATGTACGGCAGATAAGCCTCAGACGACAACAATCAACATTTTGCTACGACCTTAAGAGAGATGATAAACAATTCAGACTTCATTTAATTTACTGCTGCACACTGCTACAATTGATTCAGAAACCACAATGACAAATGAAACTTGCTTCCGATAAACAATGACAGCTGAAATTTACTTTCAAAATATATGCCAAACTCATCCATACTTAACTCAGAAAACAAAATTAGCATGAGTGCAGACTCAAACAGAAAACTAACCTTTTCAACCAGAGTCAACTCAGGAGAAAGATTTTGAGCCACCACGCGCATAAGAATATCTTTTGAACTGCATTTGAAGGAAAAAGCAGCCGCAAGCAATGGAAATCATCATGTGGTGAGAACGGGAGCTATCCTAACAGAAAATAAGAGGGGGAGACAGAGACAAGGAAAGAATGGTACGTGAGTATCCCCTGTATCTTGCTTCCTGTCATAATGATTACTGAATTGACACGCAACTCCCGCATCTTCTTAGCAGCAACATAGACTGGATCTGCTGGTGACACAATGGCAACCCTGAAAATAGATGAGATAGGTTCTTAGTACCAGAAAACCAATTACTAAGCCATCAAGACGGCACGCATAACAGATCAAAAATCCAGAATTCAGAGGTACTTTATGTTCTCGCTGATGATAGTTGACAAGGATGGCTTGAACATCCGCTCTCTCAGTGTTTCAATAAATGCATATGGAGCTGAGATAAATCCATAGAACAAACATGAGAGTTACAGATTTGTCAGCAAATAAAAAGGATGAATCAGAATTTAGGTTTGCCCCATGCTATAAGTTTTAAAGAAACAAATAAGATGTAGCATATTGAGAAAATATATTAAGGACCCTTACCACCATATCTTATCTTATCTCTTGAAGCAGTTCTTAACCATTTATCAGGTCACCGTAGCAGAAGCATTCTAATGGGAATAAATAAATAAAGCAAAAAAGAACAGAGCACATGCATAATAATTGTTCGAAAAAAATCTCTCTCACATACTAACTCTTATGCTCCCCCAAAATCTTTTTTTCCCCTTTCTCCTATTTTAGCAGCATAAAATTTCATATTAATGTTGGCACTGACAACTACGTCACAATACATTTCTAGTCAGGCAAGAAGGTATATTCTCATTCAGTAGGAAAGAATCAGCCAACCAGAAAAGTTGCTTCCCCATTGGCGTTCGACTCCTTCTACAGCAGCAGCAATGGCACTTCCTTGCTCAGCAGCCTTTTCCATCCTAGAGATAGCATCGTAGAGGCATTTCGTGATATCTAACAATGCAATGACTTCACCATTTTCTACAACTGGAAGGTGCCTAAATTTACCTGTTCATTGGAATGGGAAAAAGTACTTCATCAAGAAAAGTAAACCGCAAAATGGTAATCTAGGTTCCATGATTTATTTATTTACTTATTTTGGAAAAATAGATAACATTGAGATCCAACATGATGTATGTCAACCTGAATTTTCAGCTGGACATGCGAAGGAAAACATGAAAGTGCTAGCACATATCAAAATGAAGAAGCTCTGCATGTTATAATTCTGAATAGCCTTAAGAATATGTTACGCACATGCATGCTACAGTGTACAATAACACATAGTTCAGAAGCAGAGTTAAAATTTAAAACAATTTTCCCTTACAGTTTCCCAGAAACTTTATCATAGGTCACTGTTTTCCCTTTCTATCATTGTGTTACAGTTCACAACAACCCATCATCATTAAACCTTGATCAGGCAGTGTCAATTTATAACTGTTAAATGAAAAACACCACGGATAAAAGAGCAAAAATTCAAATTCAGAGGTCAACTTAGTTCCCCATCCACCAGGAACATTTTTTCTTCTTGGCAAGCATCAAAATCAGTAGATTATCACACACCAAGGCAAATAAGAAAAACACTTAAGAGTTTGAAAGACCTACCTTGGACCATTTTCTGAAGAGCTTCAATAGCCAAAGTGTCAGAAGTAACAAATATGGGGTTTCTTGTCATTATCTTGGATACTGTAGTTTGCTCTGGTCGCAACCCCTCTGCAATGACTCTTGTGGCAATATCCTGAAGGACAGATGCATAAAATACACAGTTTTTAATCCCGATAAAAACTCAGCGAAAGCTCTAAGAAAACATTGAGAATTCTATCCGATCGTTCGAACCTTGTCGGTAACAATCCCAGAGAGCAAAGCATTGGCATCAGTCAACAGAACAGCATCGACCCGGCGAGCAGCCATACGCCGACATGCATCGGAAACAGTAGTTCCCTCTGGTATCGTGAGGGCTTTAGACAACCTCAGTTTCTTCACAGTCCTCTCGCCCCCAGCAGAACTAAAGCAATTTCATCAAGAACGAGAAACATCAGGAACATTTTGACTTTGAAGTATCTCAGCTATTGCTGAATCAAGCCAATCATCATATAAGATGTCTCAATGATGCTTAAGCTTACACGACGACACTCGCCATGTCATCGTCACAATAAGGACACGCTATAATAGAAGGGACCCAGACAAACCGATTGATACAGCAAGAGGCAACACTTAAAATGCTCATTTCTTTTTCTTTTTTTTTAATGAGCAGGAGAATCGCTTTTTTTTTTTTTGGCCCGAGAGAGAGAGAGAGAGAGAGAGAGAGAGAAGCAGCGAACGAGAATACGCACGATTGGGCAGGAGGTGAAGAGGGCTTGGAGACGCTGCCGTTGTTAGCCACCGTGCCATTTCCGTTCTCCATTGGAGGAGACTTCCTGGTAACCGAAGCCGAGGGACCTCGCTTCTGCTGCAGACTCGTCCTCCGCGGACCGGAGGAAGCTGCCACTTGCCCACTCATCCTCTCTCTCCCAATCCACCCCGCCAACCCCAAATCAAGAAAGAAAGGAAAAAGAGACCTAGGGTTTCAGAAACCAGCTCTTCCGATCAATCTTGGTCGAGGAATCGAAAGAGAGAGGAGAGAAGAAAACAGAGATGGTAGCGCGAGGAAGACGCAGGCAAAGCCCTGAGCTTGGGCTTGCGAATCCTCCTGCTGCTGCTGCTGCTCCTCTTCCTCTGCGTCCTCTTCCTCTTCCTCTTCTCTATTTGATTGATTCAGGGGTGGGAAATGAGGGGAGTTCAATTCAAATGACAGTTAAATGCAGCCACGATTTTGGGATTTTGTCTTTTCTATTTTTGTTGTTATTATCAATTATTCCATTTTACGTAAATCTATTTATTTACAAAATTGACAAAAATTACAGGAAAAAAAAAAAGCAATAATAAAAGTGGTGGCAATTTACGTGGTTGGTGCCCTGCTTCCACTGAGGACCATGAATATATCGGATGATTTCTCTTTTCTCCGTTAAAAGATATTTGAATGAAAGGCTCTATTTATTTCACCGAACAAGAAATATTTGAAAAATATAGTATTGAAAACATTTGCTTGCATCGCTTATAGAGCGCGGATAATAACCATTATAATTCTCTTTTTTTACTTAAAATATGTTTTCTGGAGCAGGTTTAAAACATAAATCTGTTTGGTCATACGATTTCATTTTTTTATTTTTAAAACAAATTTTTAGTCAAAAATAGGTTAAGAACACAAATAAATTTTCTACTTCTCTATTTTTCGGAACATGAATATAAATAAAAACTATCATCATCGTCAGTCCTTGGCTGCCGTTCGTTAATCATTAGTCCCTACTGATCGTGATCATAGTTGCCGATCCCCAGTCACCGCACATCGGCTACCACCTATCGATATCCAATCACTAACCACCCACCTTCCCAGCGTCGACTAGCTACTCACCAATTGCCACACCAGTCTTTGTAGAAATTTTATGTTGATATCAAATCAATTTATGTTTTGGAAATAGAAATATTGTGTCACTATCAAACACGTTTTTCTATTCATAAACTCGTCCAATAATAAACATAAAAAAACAATCTATTTCTGTCTAGAAATTATTGCCAAGAACATAATTGTTATAATTCGTGCCTTTACAAAAATAAATGAACGGAAAATATTTTTACTATTCATGAAAATTTTATGCATGGGTTGTTTTCAATAATTAGAAATATTCATTATTGACTAATTATTTTTAGTGATATAAATGATCATTTTTAGAAAAATATTATCCAAATCATTTATTTTTTTACGAAACAAATGGAGCATAAATATCAAAACATGTGATTTCTCCAAATCTATAGAAGTTTTCTAATTCTAACTTTGGATTATATACAATTCGTATAAAATTGGTGATATTGGTTTTTTTTCCCTTTCACATATTTTCTTCTATTTTTACGAGCAACAACATATTTATTTCATGGTTTCTCTCCCTTTTTGAAGTTTCATCTCCCCTTGTTTGGTTTTTTTTTGTTTCCTTTTATCCTTTAGTTTTTGTTTGTTTTTTTTTTTTGTCCTTTTGTCAAACTAAGGATTGGAAAAATAAGTCAATTATAGTAATACAAAGATTCACTTTTTACGCTAGAGAAAAGGCAATGCTCAAAAAACGCTTCCCCTCCTTAGAGACGGCTCCAAACGACTAATCTTACCACAAATTCAAACTCAAACTTCAAAATGCGTCTGAACCGAGTCAAAGTCAAACCCTAATTAAGCTCTAGTTGGAATCTGTGCCCTCGTCGATTGAATGTACGAGACGTTGAGCACTCGTTATCATCATTTTTCAATTAAAACGTATCAAAACTCCGCATAAGTCCATAGATCAAGATGACCAGACCCCTCATCTAAAATTGAAAGAGTTGTTATGGTTGGGGTTTTTTGGTTTGGACTAAGAATGTAATAACTGGATTTTTTTTTTTACTAATTAGGTCATTAAATGGTGGTGGGACCCACATAATAAAAATAATAATAAAAAAAGAAGAAGTTGAAAGTCAAAAAAAAGAAGAAAGGAGGAGACACAATAACTCTCCTTATCCTTTTTTCTGCAACAAATGGACGTAAAGAAGGAAGGAAGAAAGGAGAAGAGGAAGAGAAGAGAGAAAGGAAAGAAAGAAAGAAAGGAAAAGAGGAAGAAAGAAAAGAGAGGAGGGAGGAGGAGAGGTCCAAGCCACGCGCCTCGCCAAACTATTCCGACGCCGTTCAACGACGTTCGGTAAGTACTCGTATTTCCTCGTTCCTCCTATTGAAGTAATTTTCGGAGTTAGAGCTTAAATTCGGACCTAGATCGAGTTTAATTTGCTGAGTTTGTTTAAGGAGTTTTTATGCTATGTTTTTGCTTGGAGATGAAAATTTAGGATGTTGTGAAGCCGTGGGATTTGACGGACCTCAACTTGGACTTATAGTTTGCCCGAAACAAAATTTTCAATTCGGGTTGCTACAGTACCCGCGCGACCAGCAACCTTCAAGATCTGATATCTTCATTTTTTGATGTTGATCATGTTAGGACTTTTGTAGTACGTCGAATAAGCTTCGCTTGGACTATAAGACGGTTTGGAACGGAGGTCGGTGGAGTGAGTTATGGCCTTTTCAATTCTGAAGCGCGAGTTGTTCTGGTTGCTACAATACCCGCGCGATCAGCAACCTTCAAGAGCTGATATCTCCATTTTTCGGTCATTGTTTGATGTTGATCATGTCAGGACTTTTGTAGTACATTGAATAATCTTCGTTTGGACTATAAGACGGCTTGAAACGGAGTTCGGTGGAGTGAGTTATGACCTTTTCCGTTCTGCCGCGCGAGCTGTCCACTGTAGACAGCAAAGGAAATCTGCTATAGACAAGCTTCCGTTGATGCACGATCGTCGTTATATCGTTAAACAGGTGTAAATTAGTTGAGTCGTCCATTAGAGTGTCATATTATTGGTTTTTTATCCATTTTTCGTACTTTTGAATAGGAATTCGGACGCGTGGGCTCAAGTAACAGTTGTATTTTATTTTGCCGTTATCCGGTGAGTGATACTATTTCTTCTTTGACTTGTGAAAACTCATGTTTTCTGAGAAAGTATAATATGAGTTTTTAATGTGATTTATTCTTGTGAAAGGAAAGTAGAAGCGGTGTTTAGAGCATTTTTATTGCATAAAACAGGATCAAACATTTACTGCTGTTTTGTGCTACTGATTTTGAGTTGATGATGATGTTCGTTTTGGGTGGAGACAATTTGTGATGGATTTCTACTATTGATTTTAAGTTCTTGTGATTTTGTGCTGCTTAAGATAACTGTGAACCCGACTGAGGAGTTTGTGGGTATGCGCATACTGTTTAGGATATCCTTGTGGGCCGAGCCACCGGCATTGTAGGTGGAGACCTTGCCAAGGGGGGAATCTTGGTCGTCTTTTGTCACGGGCGTTATTCGTGACCACGGTTGGAGTCTTGAGCAGTCATTAGTCAATGGATAGACCATTGACATGTGTTTTTGCTGAGATTAACCAATGGTTTAAACCATTGGTATTTGTTTTGTATTTTAAATGTGCATAGTGATTGTTCGATCCGCTTAGAAGAAGTGTATTACTCACTGAGCCGTGTTAGCTCATTCCTTTCATCTTTTTGTTTTTTTTCAGATCCAGCGAGTCGCCCGTAGGACGTGAGCGATCGTTAGTGGAGGACTTTTGATTGGGGGGGCTTTTGTTATAAGTTGTGAGTTGTTTTTGGCTTTGGTGAGCCTATTTAAGTTGATATTGACGTTTCTATCGTTTGGAAGGAGATATGTGAATATCTGTTTATGGTTTAGTAACGAGCTCTGACCTTGTAATCAAGGAATTTCTTGAGCCTGTATATATGGACATACATGTTTGTTATCAGGTTGAATTTTGGTTAAGTTGAGGCTGCGTCCTTTTGAGAAAGGGACGGCCGTGTCACAGTCTCCTATTATGGTGGTTTGGGGTGTAACAAAGAAAGAGATTAGAGGTTGTAAAGTAAGAAAAATAGAAAAAAAAATTTAATGTTGAGGAAGGTTTGATGGAAAAAAGGAAAATTTTCAAACAAAGAAATAAAGTATCCTCATTTTCTTAAAAAATAAACATGAAATAAGGAATTTCCTTTTTATCAAATAAATTTTCAGAGGTAAATTTGTCTGAAAAATTTTATTTTTATTGAAGCAGGAAAGACATGACAGAAATCCTTTATTGGTTAACGGATTATTAGGTTAATTAGATTTGACTAACCTAACGCGAACCCTCCCAAGCCCTACCGAATCGCAACTTTGGTTTTTGTTTAAATGATTTTGAAATTTGGAGTCGCCACTAATCGTTCTTGGTAGGTCGATTAGAAACCTAAATAAATTAGCGGGAGAACTAATTTATTCCTGCGAACCAGAGATTATGAGCTCGGGGACTTGGTTACACTAGTTAATTAAAACTAATGCCCTTTCGGTACCTTAATTTCATAGATATCCTAATTCGGCAACTCAGGCTTGGTTTATTCCTAAGGCTCTAGTAGGGTATTCTCTTTTGTATTTTCACTTTTTAAATAGGATGCATGGATGGTATATATTATTATTTGTTATATTTTTTAAGTGTTAAAGATTCCCTGAAGCCGAAAGAGGGAGTGTGTTAACGACTTCTGTGCAGTATTAGGACCTACTCATCTTTTGGGTCTGATGATTCAAAAATTAAATTATAGGAAATATATGACAGTGAATAAACACCTCCAATGGGAGGCCTAGCATTGGCTTGGCTCTTCCCTTTGGGATTTAAGGTACAGGTATTTAAGTTGCAGGTATTTAACTACTGTAAGTAAAAACCTCCAATGGGAGGCTAAGCATTGGCTTGGCTCTTCCTTTTGGGATTTAAGGTACAGGTATTTAAGTTGCAGGTATTTAACTACTGTAAGTAAAAACCTCCAATGGGAGGTTAAACATTGGCTTGGCTCTTCCCTTTGGGATTTAAGGTACATGTATTTAACTACTGTAAGTAAAAACCTCCAATGGGAGGCTAAGCATTGGCTTGGCTCTCCCCTTTGGGATTTATGGTGCAGGTATTTAAATTGCGGATGGACTTTGTCCTCTCCATTTTTGGGTATGAATTCTTTAAAAAGAAATACAACGAATTGATTCAACAATTTGAAATTTGTGCGCGCTTGAGGACTCCTCCAAGCCGATTTTGTGCTTCCATGGGGTTGACCATTGATATAGAGCTGCGGCTTCCTGACATAAAATAGAGTGAAGTGTCAGTATACAAAATATGTGCTAATCTGCAACTAAAACTAGAAGAGTGGAAAGAGTACTTATCTCCCGTTTTTTTTTTAGGGATTTCTATAATTGATTTTCGCTCTCTATGTTCCCAATATAGAGAGTTTCTTTTGAATTAAGAGGGATTTTTAGTCACAGATCAGTTGAGAAATCGGTGGACAGCTTAGGAGCTTGTCTGGGCCGATTTTTGCATCTCTACGAGATTTTTGCTGTTGACATAGAGATATCCTTCTCCTCACATAAAATATGGGAAAAAATGGGAGATGGAGAAAGTGTATACAATTTGTGCTAATTTGCGAGTAAAACCATAAATAAATGAATAAATAAAAACACTTAGCTCGAATTTACTTGCTCGTTGACGAGGATGAACTCTTGATTTATATTGATCGATGAAGGAATTTGTGATGATAACCCCTAGCTTTAAACTCCCATCATTTTCAAAATTCTCTCTTGTGGCATTTTCTTTCTCTCAAATTTTTCTTCAATCTCCCAAAACTCTCTCAAATATCCAAAATTTTCTCTCCAAAAAAGTTTTCTCTCAAGCTCACTTCTTCCTCCTTTTATAATATACTCATCTATCTCCCATTCTAATTTTTCCACTAACTCTATCTCCCATTCTAATTTCTCCACTAACTTTTCTTCATTTTCATCTTCCATTCTCCATCTCTATCTCACATTCTAATCTCTCCACTAACTCTTCTTCATCTTCATCTTCATCTTCCCTTCTCCATATTTATCTTCTATTCTAATTTCTTCACTAACTCTTCTTCATCTCCATCTTCCCTTCTCTATTCTTATCTTATTTTCTCCATCCATTGTTCTCCAACTTCTCTTCTTCCTCTCCTCTTCTCCATCTTCCCTTCTCTATTCTAATTTATCCACTAATTCTTCTTTTTGTTATTTGTAAAATAATCCCTCAAGAGTTATGTATTTGCACTCTAGTCCCTGAATTTTAAGTATTTACAATTTAGTCCCTGAAAAAATATTTCTTTAAGTCCAAATCTCCTCACAATTTTTGACATACCTTCCCTATACTTAGTCAAAATTCACCACATGTCAAATTTAAACTCATTTCTTGCTACTGAAAATAATGCAGAATTTAATTAAAACTCTTTTGCACAATTGAGTCATTCTGGGTGTAATTTGGGCCAATATAAAAAATCTGAAATATTAGAGAACAATGTCACAACTCCTAAAAGTGAAAAAATGAAAATAAATTGACTCAAATTGAATTTTTTAGGCCCGGTTCGAGATTATGCTCGTGAAGGAATACACGACCCCGAATTGGATTTTTTAAATTTGTGATGGCCAACATGAAAATGGATTTAAAATAAAAATATTGACTATTTTTATATATTTTTTTGGCCTCAAATGCTATTATTTATTAAATATTCTCATAATTTCTAAAATTTATAAACAATATATATAAATACAAAAAATTATTTTTTTTGTTCGAAAATAGTTGCCTAAGCTTGGCCAAGGCTCCAAACTTGATTTTTCAATTTTCTCATTTTTCTTAATTTTTTGTTTTATGAATTTTCGAAAATAAAAATACCGAAAAATATCGAAAATATGAAAAATTATTTTTTGGTCAAAATTGGTTCCTTAGGCTTGGCTAAGGTTCCCAAAGTTGATTTTTCAATTTTATGAATTTTTATGGATTTTCTATTTATTTTCGAAAATAAATAAATAAAAAATACGTAAAAATACTGAAAATATGAAAAATCGTTTTTTGGTCAAAATTGGTTCCCTAGGCTTGGCTAAGGTCCCCAAAGTTGATTTTTCAATTTTATGAATTTTTATGAATTTTTTATTACTTTAGCAATAGAAAAAATGATTAAAAATCATGTGTCAACACTCGCCAGAGGCTAATGAGGGCTTGTAGGCTCTCGCCAGCCGCAATAAAAAAAGAAACAAAGAAATGAGAAAGAAGAAAAGTAAATAAATAAATAACGCAGAAAAACTAAATAAATAAGTAATTTAAAATTAGAATTGTCTTAGGATAAAAATACCATTGATTGGTCAGAATAATTGGCTAACCAATGACGTCAAGCCCTTTTTTGAAATTATCATTACTACTTGAAATTCTTATTTGAAATAAGGTATACTTTAACCCATCTTTAAAGAAAAATCATGACACTTTAGATCCTTATTTAAAATTTTCCAACAGAAAAACTTAAATGGATTTGAGGGTGGCATATTATTCAAGTTCAGGTCCACCATACCTACGTGCCAAAAAACCATCCGAATTCTTGGTATGTTACTTAGGTCGTGTGCAAAAACTCCAAAACTTGATTATGACCTTATTACTCATTAAGGGCACTTTAGACAGGATAAGGAACTCAACTAAACTCAAACAACCAATCATCCTCGTTTCATCGAGCATTGTGGCTCCAATACTCATCTTATCATTACATGAACCGAGCACACATTGCTTTTTGACCTCACCGCATGCTATGCGGTTCAACTTGAATGACGCCTTAATTATGCGTGTGGATAATAATGTGACAACCCACACTATGGCGGTAGGTGCCAGAGGAGGAATGGCAGGAGAGGCTCCGCCTCTAGCTTGGAGATGCGCAGGGCAAGGCTAAGTGCTTGTCTGTTGTCCTACATTGCCGAGGGGAGAGTCTTTGGTTAGTTGATAAAACTTGGGTTTCTGTACTTTGTGTAACGCGTTTTAAAGTCCTGAAAACTTCGATCCAAAGCAGATAATATTACACAATGGTAGTCCCAAATCCTTAGAGGTGGTGAGGGATGGCAGGAGAGGCGAGCTAAGCCCCGAATAGGGGAGTGCCCCAGGTTCTTCCAAATACAAAGAGCGAGAATTTTTTATTCCAAAGAACGCATAATGTACTATTTTCAAAAAGATCGATTATATCGCTCGCAAAAATGAATGAACGAAAAATATTCTCATGGCCACGAACATATTTAGGCATGAATTATTATGATAATATACAAGCATTTGTCCCATTTTCCCCTTGGTCAAGCACACGGCTTAACACATCTACATGCAACTATGCCACTAGCATTTTCCCCTTGGTCGAGATTGTTCAATTTGTTTTCCCTCCGGTAACATTCAGCAGAGCAGAAATCAAAGCATCCATCGCCACCAGGACAAATTCCACAAGTGGGCGCATGAAGATTGGTAGTACTCTTTTGGAGAGCAGAGCGTTTGATATCGATTCATCTTCTAAGTGCTCATTCATCAGGGATTATTCAGGATTGAAGGGATTAAGGATAATGCCAGCGACGCCTTTTTGATTTGATCGAACTCAATCCAAATCGCCAAGCAATCGATCGTACATCGGTCGCCGAGGGGCATTTTTGTAGACTAGCATCGGGTTGGACTTGCTCCGGTTCCCACGACAAATAAGCATGCAGAAATGCTTGACTAGTGCTTCCGGGGACATTCATGCTCTCGTTAGTAGAATGGCGAAAATGGGAAACAATTTTTGGCATGCTATTTCGAGGAGATCTAGTCGGGCATTAAAGCACCTCTTCAGTATTTTTTGAGCTAAATGGAAAGACAAAGAAGGCATTTTCTCAAGTAGAAGGATATCAGAAGTGCCATAGTTTGTGTATAGCGCTCATTTTGATGTTAATTTTTTTGAATTGCTTAAGTATTAATTTTTTTGAAAAAAGATTATTTAAATGTCAACTTTGGTGAGCTTTGCCGAAAATCTCGCGCGCCAATTTTTTTTGTTAATAACCTAATCTTATGCGGCTCAGAAGAGAATCTCGGTCAGCAACAAAAAAAAAGCTAAAAATTAAAAATAGAATAAAAAATAAGCTAAAAAGCTAAAAAAAAATTAGAAAAACAGTTCAAAAAAGGGAGGAGTAGTGACTTCACAACAATCTAAAAGTTATAAATAAAATGGTTAATATCATGAAAAATTCTAAACTGATAAATTTGTGATAAATCTACCCAAAATTATTTTTTTATTACAAAAAATCTCAAACTACTATACATGCCACAAACTTACCCTAGACTCTTTTTTCAACCACCAAAAATTTCAAACTAGTAAATTTGTGATAAATTTATACCAATTTAATTATTTTAACCACCAAAAATCCCAAATCGATACACATATGATAAATTTACTCTCTATTAATTTTCATTAAATTGGATTAATACCATCAAAAATCTGAAATTGATACACTTGCGACAAATAGAGGGTAAAAACCCTAAATGTGTGTATCCAATAATTGACATGTGTCATCCAACTCAGCAATTTGACAATAAAATTTAACAAAAATTAAAGAAAGGTAAATTTATCACAGATATATCAATTTGGGGTAAATTTATCAATGGTGTACAAGTTTAGGATTTTTAGAGGTAAAAAATAGTTTAGAGTAAATTTGTCACTGTTGACACCTGATTTTTAATTATCTTTTCTCTTTTAAAATTAATACAAAATCCATAAAAATTCATAAAATTAAAAAATCAACTTTGGGGACCTTAGCCAAGCCTAGAAAACCAATTTTGACCAAAAAATAATTTTTCATATTTTCAGTATTTTTCGATATTTTTATTTTCGAAAATTCATAAAAAAATCAAGAAAAATGAGAAAATTACAAAATCAACTTTGGAAGCCTTGGCCAAGCTTAGGCAACTATTTTTGAGTAAAATAATAATTTTTTTCTTATTTTTTGTGTTTTTTAAATATATTTTTAGAAGTTGGGAAAATATTTAATAAATAATAGCATTTGATGCCACAAAAATATATAAAAATAGTCAATATTTTTATTTTAAATCCCTTTTCATGTTGACTTCTACAAATTTAAAAAAATCCAATTCGGGGTCGTGTATTCCTTCACGAGCATAATCTCGAATCTGGCCTAAAAAAATTCAATTTGAGTCAATTTATTTTCATTTTTCACTTTTAGGAGTTGTGACATTGCTCTCTAATATTCCAAATTTTCATCTTGGCCAATTATACTTAGAATGACTCAATTTTGCGAAAGGGCTTTAATTAAATTCTGCAGCAAGAAATGAGTTTAAATTTGATATGTGGTGAATTTCGACTAAGCGTAGGGAAGGTGTGTCGAAAATTGTGAGGAGATTTGGACTTAAAGAAATATTTTTTCGGGGACTGAATTGCAAATACTTAAAATCTCAGGGACTAGAGTACAAATACCTAACTCTTGAGGAATTATTTTGGAAATAACAAAAAGAAGAGTTAGAGAGAAGAAGAGTTAGTAGAATGGGAGATAGATATGGAGAAGGGAAGATGAAGATGAAGAAGAGTTAGTGGAGAAATTAGAATAGAGAATGGAAGATGGAGAAGAGAAGATGGAGAATAGGAGATGATGATGGGAAGATGGAGAAGAGGAGATGGAGATGGGAAGATAAAGAAAATAAAATAAGAATAGAGAAGGGAAGATGGAGATGAAGAAGAGTTAGTAGAATGGGAGATAGATATGGAGAAGGGAAGATGAAGATGGAGAAGAGTTAGTGGAGAAATTAGAATGTGAGATAGAGATGGAGAAAGGAAGATGAAGATGAAGAAGAGTTAGTGGAGGAATTAGAATGGGAGATAGAGTTAGTGGAAAAATTAGAAAGGGAAATGGATGAATAAGCTATAAAAGGAGGAAGAAGTGAGTTTGAGAAAAAAAAATTTGGAGAGATTTCAAGAGAAAAAATTTTGAGAGAGAAAAATTCGCCGCCGTGGAACAAGCCTTGGCGACGCGACGGATTCATCTCCAACGAGCTCTAGGCGCATCAGCATGTGCAATTATCTGGTAACTCAATTTTTCGTGTTTAGATGACAAAATCTTGAAAACAAATATACTGAACATTCGTAGATGACTTCGAGATCTTCGATTTGATATATTATGGCGCGAAAATGGACGTCGTTTGCTATGTCAAAAGGGTCCCGAAATTGAGAGCAGAAATCTGGAAATATGGTGATCAGAACCTGAGATAGAATTTTTTTGATCTGACCTTTCACGCTAAATGATTTTCCATGGCTTATTCTAGACTTCGTTTTATAAAGATCTCTTCATGACATTTGTTCATAAGATCTTAATGCATAACATATAAAAACTACAAAAATATTCATACACGTTTCGTATTTTTAATGCATTTAATGAAATCATGCAATTCTGTTGGCGTCCTTGAGTCTGAGTGTTTTTCTGTGCATGGTCATATTGATTCGTAGTTATATCATGTTTAGAGTCTTCTTTTGAAACGTCACAAAAAATGAAAGTTGTTCATTGGGGTCTTGTTTAGTAGACTGTAAAGTTTGGTGCATTAATTTTGAGATTTGAGTGTCCATTTGAGCTTAATCCTGAAGTATGTCTATTCTGTGAAATTTGTTTGTTTGCTGCTGAGCTCTCATGAAAGACCATTTTCTACACGAAAATGAGTGTCTCTTCAATAAGAATGTAAAACATGAAAGTTGTCAACGACACATTTTCCCATCCACATAACAAATCTCAGAATTTTTGCATACATTTCATTATTTCTTTTGTATTTTATGGCTACTGCTTTCTCCCTAAGAATGTTCATGGACAGTATGATTTAATTCGTATTTTTTGTGTTAATGCATTGGAAAATGTAAAAAATTGTCTCAATGAAGTTTAATCGGCACGTGTTAAACTTTCTTTGAGTTTTTGAATTGTCTTAACTCATTGGTGATTGTGCATTTTTTATTGGATAAGTTCATTATTTTCATTTGGCTTTCGGCCCGATGCTTTGAAGACTGGAGGATGACCGATGTCCATTCCGGTCCGTTTTGTTGTACTCCCGACCCACGAGGCTTGGCGACGGGTGTTTGACCGATGTCCATTCCGGTCCATTTTTGTTGTATTCTCGATCATGTCTCGGGTTTTATTTAATTGGTCTGTAATTATTCACCCGACGAGTTGCGGGTTTTATTTTCATTGTCCTTAGGGTAGTTTTACTTTACCTGCTCTCTCTTCACATCTTCGTTTGCTTTGGGTGATTTTGCATTCTTTTATAATACATCCAAAATACAAAAAAATGTAGAAAATCCAAAAAACCCAAAAAAATGGAAAATCTGAAAATACAAAAAATGCCATTCATGTGCATCTCATGTAGTATGTCTCATGTATGTTTGTCATGTTATCCGTATGTTCGTATAGACATATCGTATTTGTTTGTTCTCGTATGCACGTCACGTACGCGACGTTTGCAAATCCACATTTGTCTATTATGATATGTTATTAACCCATGCATATTCATTCAGAAAAATCAAAAATTTCAAAATGAGGGTTTTATCCCCTCTTTTCAAAATGACGACTTTGCCCTTTATGGGCAAAATCGAAATGTACGTATTTACATATAGATATCACTATGCATATATATGTCACGTATTTGTATGGTGTATGTACGCATGTTACATATCGTATTCGTACGTCTTCATATGCATGTCACATATGTATTCGTATTCGTCTATCCCCGCATGCATGTTGTATTCATACGCATGTCACGTACGCATATCATTCGCATGTCCACGTACGTATGTCATTCGCATGTAACGCACGTATATGTATTCGTCTATCCCGTATGCATATTGTATTCATACACATGTCACGTACGTATGTTATTCGCATGTCATGCACGTATGTCATTCGCACGTCACGCACGTATTCGTATTCGCATATCTACATTTTCGTATATCATATTCGTATGTCCGTATTTGTGTGTCGTATTCGTATGTCAACATTTGCGTTCATACCCTTTATGCATTTCATTTTAAAGCGAAAACATAAAAAGAACACCTTACCAGGGTCTTAGGAATAAATCAAGCGAGAGTTGCCAAAATAGGATATCCATGGAATTAAGGTACCGAAAGGGCATTAGTTTTAATTAACTAGTGTAACCAAGTCCACAAACTCATAATCTCTGGTTTGTAGGAGTAATTTAGTTCTCCCGCTAGGTTACTTAGGTTTCTAATCAACCTACCAAAAATGATTAGTAGCGACTCCAAATTCTAAAATCATGTGAAAAAAAAATCAAAGTTGCGATTTGGTAGAGCTCGAACTAGGTTAGTTAATTTAATTAATTAATCTGGTGATCCATTAACCTAAAAATGAATTTTAGGTCGCGACAGTCACATATATGCCAACTTTAGATTTTTGTAGTACTAACCCAAAATAAAACTAAAACTTAAAAATACTAAAAAAAATTTGAAAATATTAAACAATATGGTTATTACCTCAAAAAATCTCCGACTGGTACACTTGATAAATTTACACCAAACTATTTTTTTGAGCAAAAAAATTTAAACTAACACATCTGTGACAAATTTACATAAAAAAAATCTCAAAATGGTGTATTTGTGATAAATTTATCCAAAATAGTATATTTATTTAGATTGTGGTAAATTTGTCATGGGTTTATCATTTTGAAGTTTTTAATGATAAAAAAATTAGCTTGAGATAAATGTATCTTAAGTGTACCGGTTTGAGGTTTTTATTAGTCAAAAAATAGTTTTGGTAAATTTATTACAAATGTACCAATTGAATTTTTTGTGGTCAAAAAATAGTTTAGGAAAAATTTATCATATTCATAAGTTTACCAGTTTGAAGTTTTTTGTGGTCAAAATAATATTTTGAGATATAGTTGTCATAAGTATACCAGCTTAGAACTTTTCATGATATTAACCCTGAAAAATAAGCTAAAAATAACTTTAAAAATTTTTAAAAGAAGGTTTGGAAGGGTTGCAACTTAAGAAGCACGAACATGCTGAGGAGATGGTCATGTCAACGCCGACACGTGTTTGACACGTAGTCAACACATGTCGAATGTTGGTCAACGCCAAAAACACCCCGGGCACACGTGAGTCAATGAGAAAGTTGAAGAGGTTGACCGTGATCTTACTCCTTGTACGCTTCATCGGCCTCCTAGGGAATACTCCCATGGTCATGATAGCTACTATGGTGCTGTGTGGTCCAAATTAGAGGTGAGCAATTGGACCGACCAAACCAAAACTGACCAAACCGGATCAAGATTGGTGATCCAGTTCTTGGTTTTAGGGGGTTTCGGTTCGGTTCCAACTCCTCAAAATAGAACCAGTGACCGAATGATTCGATTCCCGGCTCCTAAGACATAGGATCGGACTAGTCCTTTTATATAAAAAAAAGATCCTAATTTGGTCCATGAAACTCTTTCGGCTTCTCGAGCCTCTTGTTTAGGCTTGTTTGCTACTAGGAAGCCAGTTAATGAAAACGTTGAAGTTCTATAATGTTGTTGATTTCAACAATTCGAAAGCAATTTATGTTACTTTTTTTTCGATTCGATCTGGTCCATTTGTCAATCCAGTACGGTCCAATTTCCAAGACAGTCAGTTCGATTCCCGATTTCGAAAAATTGATAATCGAGACCATAGGTCCGGTTTCCAATTCTTGAGGGAATTCGGATCCAACTAGGAAAGTGTAGATCTGGCAAGGGCAAAGATCGAGGAAAAGGGGGAGGATGGATCTGCGTCTCAGGGCCATGAGAGAGATGAGGGAGAGAGATTGAAGGAGATGAGCAACAGAGATGAGGGAGCACGTGGGGTCAAATCTTAATGTGAAAGCGTGGATCCGGAGGAGAGTAGAGATGGGGGAGAGGAGGAGAAGCGGTCTACGTCTTGGGGTTGAGGTGAGGGAGAGATGAGCGATAAAGATAAGGGGGCCCCGTGGGATTAGATCTTATTGAGAAAGCGCAAACTTAGAGGACGAAAATCCAGGGCGAAGAAAGGAGAAGGACGTCTGCGAGAGATGAAATAGAGATAGAGCAATTGAGGAAGAAAAGGAAAAAGAAAAGGAATAAGCGAGATGAGCGAGAGGGAAGAGCACCATCTAAAAATATATATTTAATATGAAGCGTGTCCTAACGTGTTGAAATTCTCTATATTTGAAAAATGACGTGTGGACGTATTTTGTCGTGTCATGTCACATGTTGCATATCAGTATCGATGCTACTTAGGTTGCAGTGGCACAGTCCTCGCACTGCAAACCGTTCCCCGCTTTTTAGTTTTTTCTATTTTTTAAGCTTATTTTTTGGTTTGAGATTGAATTTAAAAAAAAATCTGTCGTGGACTGAATTTTTTTTTTAAATAATCACCACAGGGATTAATTTTTAATTATAAATAATGTGTCACTAAAATGTTTTAATTATAAATGTCATGTAAATTTTTTGGCTAGAATCTCTCGCTGTTGGTAGGGCTGAGCATGGTTCCAGGGTAGAACCGAGAACCTGGAACCGGAACCTGTAGGTGGAACTGGAACCTGTAGGAACCTATCTGGTTCCAGGTTCCAAGGTATGTAGGGTAGGTTCTAGGTTCCAAAAATTGAGGAACCTGTTCTAGCGGGTAAGTTCCAGATTCCACCACTTAGAACCTGGAACCTGGAACCTGTACCCTAGATCCCAACATAAATTTTTTATTTATATATATCTTCACACGATCATACAATGTTCTATGGTATCCAATGATGACTATATAATTTGGAGCGAAAAATGAAGAACATGTTCTGATATGTAGGTTTTAGATTCAAAGTGGAACCTGAAACTGCTCACCCCTATTTGAGAATGATTGCTTGAAAGAGAACGTGTGAAAAATGTAGCTACCCTGCAAAATTTCTTAGGACTGCATCCAGTTTCTCGCGTATCCCAACTTCATTAAAATCCTTTTTTTTTAATAACAAGCCTCTCCATTGATCGATAAGTTCTCGGGTACCCTGGAACCTGTAACAGGGTAGGTTCTAGGTTTCGCGGTTTGAAGGGTAGGTTCTAGGTTCCAAAAAATTAAGAACCTGTACTAGCGGGTAGGTTCTAGGTTCCAGGTGGAACCTACCCGGAACCTGGAACCGCTCACCCCTAGCTGTTGGCACTTAAGTGATTACTTTTTCTCTCCGATTTAGCACTTAAGTAAGCCCGCAAAACATTTTGGTACCAGAATAAGCGCTTATATTCAATTTAGTCCCTAGACAATATTTTATGCTACCTCCCTTTGATTCAAGTTTAGGAGTAATATTGAATATTTTCATATAGTTCAGAGACTAAATTGAACACACACCAAAATTTCAGGGATTATATGAAACGAGTTAAAAGTTTAAGGATAACATTGCACATCGGTCTAAAGTTCAATTAAAACTTCAAGGACAATATTGCATATCGAGCCAAAGTTCATTAACTAATCATATCATTTTCCTTTCCTCAATCATAACCTTGTTGTAATCGCCCATGTATTCCATCACGATTCTTATACAAAACCACTATGACATGTAAAAATTTTAAAACTGCGCATAACGACGCGGTTTGAGATCTTTTTTTTTTTTTTTAGTTTATGATTCAACAGGAATCAATCACCGTAAAAATGGGCAAAAACTTGATCTAAATAAGATATAACGAGTAACCACGGCTGTCCAAGAACGATGCCTTTGCTCCCGTCGACGATGAGTCGGTGACTTTGAGACGATAATCCTATGAAGTATGGAAACAGGCCCTAAACCCAATATTCCACGCCTTGTGTTGGGCCTCGGCCCAAGAGTCGGTAGCTGCCAAGATTCAACGTGGCTTGAACAGTGACAATTCATTCCATATCACATGTTGGAGGTGACCCACAAGCGAAAAATGAGCAATAAAGGGGTCACGTCTTCCTTGTTACTCTCCTTAAATTCAGCACAATCTAATGACCCTTTTCCTTTGGTTGATGCGATCTGTCCGTTCGCATGCACGTCCCCATCATTGACGATTTGGAAAGCTTTGTTGCTCGCTCTCCTTCACCGCAATACCCCTTGAGAAATTCAGAGGACGAGAGTCTTGAGTTTTTTGCCACAAGGAGGGATAGATAGGAAAAGATGAAGGAAACTTGACACAGGATGCAGACGCACAGTTTTGCCTTTCTCCGGTTCAAGAGGAGAAAATTGAGGACCAAACACCCGACAAATTCAACGCTCCACTTGATGTAAGCGTTAGAACTTCGATTTGCTTACGATTCACCCATCCTAAGAACAAATCCGGCAATGATAACGCAGCGATAGATACGGAATCTTAGGTTCGGATGAGGATCGAGCAACCTGCATGCAAGTATCAGATAAATAATTAGTTTGATTGACGGGGCGAGATAAGGGAATTTTACCTGAACGTTTTGTCGGGCCAATCTCAAAGCACCGTATCAGATAAATTATTAGCTTGATTTATGAGGTAAGATACGAGAAATTTCACGTGAACATGCCGTGGAGATTACTCTCTTTCACACAGGAAAAAGAACAACTAAATCGAGCGCGATTTCTGCCCAGTGCAGTTGTAGTCTAATTGCACTTAATAATGAAGAGAGGAACTGAGCAAGCGCCGCGTGCTTTGCTGTTCCATGTGAAGTATTGTGAAAGTTAAAGCCGACAAATCTCGTCCAACGACATGTCAAAATCACCCTCCCAAAGTCATTAATACATTTCACACCTCTCTCATTTTACCAAGAAAACATTCCTCTCTCCCTTTAGTTTCAAGATAGGGCCAAGATAATGCCCCGAGGTCACGTTTTCTTATGTTGATTTAGCAACCACAAGCTATAAGTGGGGGACCAACCAAGTCCTTCTTCTATGGGACCATAAGTATCATTTTCGAATCGACGGCGACGTCTTACGCTCCGTTTATATGCATGTGGCAAAGATCACATGTCCAAATCTTGGCTTGCACGTTGTATAGGCCGTATTTATCAACATGGCGGGCTCTCTTGTCGTCACGAGAAAATTAGCCAAGTCGGTACTTTCTTTTCCCTATTTTATAAATAAATCCTACGGAGAATCAGCCCACACCCATGCAGATATGTGCGTTAAATACATTTTGAAAGCCTGAAAGTTGAGGATATATAAGTAAATGACGAGAGGCAAACTTCGACATAATCGATCATCAAGACCCAAAAGTGAAGAAGCCACACTCCAAATCCCAAAGGACTCAAGTAATGAAAATTGCCGTCCTGTCCATGGTGACACAAAATGCAAGGGTACGCCGTTCTTGTTTCAATAGGATTAGCTTAACCAGAGATGACATGTTCAGTCCGATTGACGAGTTAAATTTTAAAATGTTGTATTACCTATTGATTAACGCAAAAGCATTCGATGACAAGGATACACTATCAGTTGGTGTAGCTTTCAAATGTCCTGTAGCTTCATATATTCGAGCTGTCATTGATTCATGGCATAAGAATTGACAATTGCAAGATGTGAGGCTCCATATGTTTCATGAAAAATGAATAGTTTTGAAAAAAAAATTAAAAAGTAATTGCTCATATCGCTTGAAATGATTAGCCAATGAAAAAAATTCATTATATACAATAATTTATGTCTAAACATTTTTGTGAACTATAAAAATTATTTTCCTTCATTCATTTTTTCAAGCAATATACATGATGATTTTTTCAAGCGATATGAGCAATCATTTTTAGAAAAAAAATTTCAAATCATTCATTTTCTGCGAAACAAAGGATCTTAAAGGTCATGCGTTCGATGAGAAAATTGTCTAAAAAATTCTAAATCTATTACATTTTTTCCAATGCAGTCGAAAGGTTTTGATTTTGTCAATTGGGTCCTAAACCTTTTGACTTTTTGCCAATTGAGTACATGTGGTTAAATTTGGCTGGAAATGGGTGATGTGAATACTGCTCGTCCTGCGCGGCACGATCAACACTAACATAAATAATAAATATACAAATTTTTTTTTTCATTTTTCATTTCTGTTTTCTTCTACTTTTTTTTTCTTGTTTCCTTTTTCCCTCCGCCGACCACCACCGAGCCTCGCTAATGGCCGCAAGAGGTCGCCGAACTCAAGCAAGGGCAACCCTTGCCCGAGGCCAACAACCTCCGCCATCCATCACAAGGCTCGATAGTGACTGGCGGAATATCATTAAAAATTGTTCACATCAATGCTAGCATTGCTATGTCTGACGATCGGCATCCACATTAGTTTTTTGGCCAAAATTGTCATAATAGACTCAATTAACAAAACGTGAAAAGATTTAACATTCAATTGGTAAAATTAAAAGATTGAGAACTGAATTGGCAAAAGTACAATATGTTTAGGATTTTTTGGATAAATTTTCCCGTGATTGATGGATCCTCTTTAAGAGTTAATGATTGGTAAATTTACATTAAAGAGTTAATGAAATTAAAACATTCGGAAGAGAGACAACTAAAGTTGGTGAACAATAAGAAAAGATGACAATTAAGGGAAAAAAGGAAGAAGAAATTATCGGTGATAAGTAGATCAAATTAGACTTGTAGTCAAAACTAGTTGGCAATTTCATAGAAAAATGAGTTGGTAAGTCACTCAATAAAGATCTTCACAAGAGTCAGTAGAAAAGACAAATAAAAGTTGCTAAAAGATAAGAAAAAGCCGATAATTTAAAAAAAAAGGTGAAGTTATAAGTTTCACAAAAATAAGGGTAAATTACAAAAAAAAAAAGGAAATCAAGTAGTAAAAAACTTTTTTACCAACAATTTTCTAACACTTACCACCTATTTCAAACATCTCTCTAGACAGAAAAAATTGCATTCTCTTTTAATAGGCTTCCTCTTCGATATAATTGGAAAAAAAGGTGGTTTCCGACAACGATGGCTGCCATGGAAGACATTTTTTCACTCCATAACACCATTTTCGCTTTGTCCCAAGTTCAGTTTTTGAGGATAGTTAAACCTCAGATGTTGTTCTTTGTGATCGACCCTCATTGTCAATCTCGCCCTCAATTCCCCGTCATCGATTGCACTGCGATGTCAACGACAAAACACGGAAGCATCCTATGAGTGGCAAGGAAGTACCTGAGGACGAAGGGCGGGAATCGCGCGACGTCTATTTGAGAAAATGGCAGACTGACAGACAAACTTCTTTGAAGATGATGACGAGTGATTATTATTATTATAGCTATCAATCAAAAAGTCTTCTCATTCAGCAGACCCTTCTTTAATAATTTCTCCCAAAGCTGCAAGATTTTGCTGTCTAAGAAAATCAAAAGAAGAACAAAAACCCCCCACATCTTCTCTTCATCTCTCTCTCTCTCTCTCTCTCTCTCTCTCTCTGCACTTCCACTGACATTCCTCGGATCTGAGGCCAGAGACATGTCCGCATTGGGATTCCCATCACAGCAATCATTGTCTCAATGCTGATCTTGATCGTGCTTCCCCTGTCAGAGCTGGTATTTTCGTTTTCTTTTAATTTAACAGCTGCAATAATCAACCATTGTCATTTCATTTCATGCATAAAGATTGAATTTTGTCAGCCTCTTTGGCATTTGGAGTTCATGATATTTGTGATCATGAAGTGGGTTTTTGCCATCCTTTATTCTTTTTGAATTTTCGCAGATATTTTCGGAAATCGGGTATTGGTCCTTTCCACGTTTCTCTTGTGGTCCCCTCTCCCCTCTCCCCCCCCCCCCTCTCTCTCTCTCTCTCTCATGATATGGCATGAATTTTGGGGGATTTATGTGTTATGTGCAAATCAGAAAAGCTGTTCGAGCGTTGTGCTTCAGGTAATTCTGGGTGAAGACTGTATTCAAGCACGTTAGTTGCAAATTGAACCGCTTCGTACGAAGTCTTTATACTCTCTCCAGTCCTTTTCACGTATCGAATAAAAGTTCCATTTTTGGAGGACTTTTGAGATTTAAGCGAAGCTCAAGTTGGTGGGGAGTGCATTCTAAGCGAAGCTTGGAATTCTCAGGAAAAAGACCATGCTTTTTCGGTTGAAAGAGTTTGAGCTTTGATCCTTTTCCTCTTCTGGGTTTCACCCGGATTGCTGTTGAAGTTCTGATTTTGCCCAGAGAGTGATTTGGGCGATAAGAATTGCTCGCATGGGGGTCGGAGTCTAGAATCTGCCTGCCGCGGCAGAGTCCGCAATGGACCGCCGGGCTTGGCTTTGGCGAAGGAAGGCGTCGGAGAAGAGTCCCGGAGAAACAGAGAGCTCGGGTTCGTTGTCCTCTCATTCTGGACGATTTTCCGATGAACAGGTTCGTAAGGATGTCTATCTTGTTTACCTGAATCGATTGGTTCTTGCCTTTGCTGGCTAGTGAACGTGCTCTCATTAATGATGCCTTATTGTTGTTCATTTTCATTGAACACCCAAAATATATATATATATTATCTGCTATTGCGCACAGGTTGGCCTTCATATAATTTTGTTTTTGGGCAATTGATCCCCTCAAGAGTGATTGTGATTATACTTGAGAAGGAGTCCGAAAAGTGACCCACATAGTCAAATATTGCTGACATTTTCCAAGAACTGTACGATTCACTATGCTTTGTGTGGAAATCGCAATCTCCCTAATCCTTCCCTCCTGCCACACTCCTCTCTCATTTCCTGATATGTTCTGCAAGATTAATTTAGCTTTTACATAGCTTGGTGATGGATGAACATTGGTTTTCCTTGGCTTTTTTCTAAAGGCATATCCAGTGCATAGCAGTCAATCTCAAGAAGTCACATCTAAGGTTGCCGTTGCGGTTGCGGATGAGGAAGTAGGTGAGGGTATGAGGACTCTATCAGAGAAATTATCTGCCGCACTTCTGAATATTAGCGCCAAGGAAGAGTTAGTGAAGCAGCATGCTAAAGTCGCAGAAGAAGCTGTATCAGGTAGTGCAAAAAAAAAAAATAATGTTTCTTACGATGAAACACCAAGCATTTTTAACGCTATCTTAAAAAAGAAGCAAGTTTTCTGTCAGTTTTTCTTGTTTCTGTCTAGGAGAGACATCTGAACTTGTCTATAGCAGAGTTTGGATGTGATTTGGAAGGAGGGAACTTATAACATTTACAGGGATGAAGATCAAGGAGACTTGGTTTTCTTTTCTGCAAAAAAGATTTTTGCCAAATATTCTTACAATACTGTAGCATGATCAGTAACCACAGCATAATGATTTAGTCTCCCAATATCTGCATTTAATATCCAAAGCTGCAGCAAATGAATGGGACTTATAACAAGATATTTGAGAATGTAGGAGGGAGGAAATACCTGATATACTACACATATTGCGCCAAAATTAAGCACTCATGTCTGGGGTAACGAGATTGGAAGCTCTCAATCAGAGCAAGAGTGAACTGTAACTCACATGGAGATTCAGATTTGAGGAAAACATCTACTTCAACTGTCCCTGCGTTAAATCTACTTCACGTTGCATTCGGATTTTCCTTTCTGGGCTTATGTACTTCGTCGTAAGTTTTCTCCTTCTGATATTCAATCGTAGGATGGGAGAAGGCTGAAAATGAAGTCTCGGCGTTGAAGAAACAACTGGAGGCTGCAACACAAAAGAACTTGGCGCTGGAAGATCGAATCGGCCATCTTGATGGAGCACTTAAGGAATGTCTGCGGCAGCTCAGACAGGTGAGGGAAGAGCAAGAGCAGAACATCCAAGAAGCTGTGGTGAAGAAAACTCGTGAGTGGGAATTAACGAAGGCTGAGCTTGAGACTAAGCTTTCCGATGTCCATGCCCAGCTTCAATCTGCCAAGAGTGAAGCTTCTTCAGTTATAAGTTCTGATCTTGGCCCTAAGCTTGATGCTGCTGAAAAAGAGAATGTGGTCCTCAAAGCCAAAGTCCTTTCTTTGTCTGAGGAGCTAGAAATTATGATTATTGAGCGTGATTTGAGCACCCAAGCAGCAGAAACAGCCAGCAAACAGCATTTAGAGAGCATAAAGAAGGTAGCTAGAATTGAAGCTGAATGCCGCAGACTCAGAGCCATGTCTCGGAAAGCAACTGCGATGAACGATCTTAAGTGTTTCTCTGCATCATCGGTGTGTGTGGAGTCCTTCACTGATAGCCAATCAGATGTAGGGGACAGACTGCTAGCAGTTGAGAATGATGTGCAGAAAGCGAGTTGCTTGGAGCCAAAAGATTGTGAGCCATGCCACTCCGAGTCATGGGCATCTGCTCTAGTAACTGAACTCAACCATTTTAAGAAAGACGAATCTTTTGGAAAGAATCTCATGGTCTCTTCAGGAGAACTTGATTTAATGGATGATTTTCTGGAAATGGAAAGGCTTGCAGCTTTACCAGATGCAGAAAGTGGAAGCTGCAGCCAAGGAGTGGAGCCCGCTCTGGATCAAAACAGATCTGATGAAGTCCCTCTCAAATCCGAGCTTGAAGCCATGATCAATAGAACGGCAGAGCTGGAGGAGGAATTAGAGAAGAAGGAAGAAGAAAAAGAGAAGCTAGAGATGGCTCTAAATCAATGTCAAAAGCAACTTGAAATGTCATGGAGTCAGCTCAACGAGGTTGAGATGAGATTGGCAGAACTCGACGCGATGTTATCTGCAGCACAAGAATCGAAGCAAGCTGCGGAAGAGGAAGCAAGGATTACCCATGAGAGGATGGAAGTGACAGAGTCGAGACTGATGGATGTTGAAGAGGAGATGAAAAACTTGCTCCTTAATGTCAAATTATTACAAGAAGAGGTTGAAAGAGAATGTGCATTGTCTGCTGAAAATGAGATAAAATGTCGGAAGCTGGAGGATGAAAATCTAAAGATGAAAAGGGATGCCGAACTGCAGCACGAGACCGAGCTTCAGCGCATGGCTGTCTCTGATGACGAGCTAAAAGCAAAGAAGGTTAGTTCTCCTATGGCTTGTGAAGTTAGCCTATATCTAATTGAAGTCGTGATACATTAGTAAATTATCGAGATGGGTATTGCTTTCTACATAATTTATCGAGTTTGTCAACAAACCTGCCATTCGTTTTGAGTGGCGACGTCACAGTTGCATGTAGGGTGAGTACCATCTACATGAGAACAGAGAGATGCTTCTCTTCGTACATGCACATCCTGAGTCTGGACATCTGATTTCAGTGCATTTTTTTTTTTTTTGAGATACTACTTCAATCTTCGATGTGAATGCTTATTTATTTATTGACATTCTCAAGGAAGACGGTGGGATCTATTTTCCGGTAACGCAACATGGTTTTAATCTTGATATTGACATCGGATAGCTATGTTTGAACAGGACAGGAGTGCTGTACCAGCATCTTATACTTTAGTATTACAAATTGTGTGACTGGGGCACAATCAAAACAAATTTCAAATTTCACTGTAGAATCGAAGACATTCGGAGTTTAATATATAATTTCAAGCCCTCCTAAAACTTGGTTATTTTCTTCTTCTTCTTTTTTCCAAATAACTAGACCTTCATGCTAAACTTACCGTAAACAGAAAATGCTCATGCTAGGCAACGTTTTTTTTTTTTTTTTGCGGGTGGTGGCGCTTTGAGCAACGCTGTGCTGACTCCATCCACCATCTGATAGGATCAGCATACCAATGTTCTGTCTATGCTAAATGGGCGATCATGACTTATTAGTCTGAATTTACTTTTCTTCTAAAGTTCTCATTTAGTTTTGTTATGTAAAACAGGAGCAAGAGCTAGCAGTCGCTGCTAGCCGGTTTGCAGAGTGCCAGCAGACTATTTCATCTCTCGCTCAGCAATTACAGTCTCTGGCAGCAGTGGACGACTTCTTCGTCGATTCGGATCCGATCTGCGATCACAGGGATGAAGGATTACCAAGTCTCGAAAACGAGCTGCACCATTTAGACCGCCCGCCGGTCCTCATTTCTGCTGAAGAAAGATGAAAGAGTCACGGCTTAAGAGTTTGATTATTCAACTAGCTGAGGCGGGAAGACGAAATGAGTGAGGCAAAGATAGGACGAGTGTCTGCTGTGATTTTTTTGACTTGTGAATAAACAACCACCATTGTAAATGCATTCACGACATCTCCGGAACCGATACTTGTGAAGCTCAAATATAGTGTTATAGTCAGATTTTTGTAGTAACATAAATTTTCAATTCCTTTAAAGCATGTGGATGTCTAGATTGCTTAGAACTGCCAATAGTGAGACGGAAGAGCTCCGGTTGGGGGATGTGGGTTGCTGTTGGACAATAGTGAGCTCAAGTGAAGAAGCCAGGAAGGGGAGAAGTGATGAAAGGAGGTTTTTTTTTTTTTTTTCCGAATTAGGATTTTAATTTTTTTTTTTATCAAAATAGGGTAAATTTTTTTTTAATCACTTTGGGGCCTGCGCGGCACTACGAATATTGCCCGAGCCCCACACGACGGTCCCAATGCCACCTAAGCCTAGGCGGCATTTAAAGCACTGCTCAAGATCCAGTGTGGCACTTACAGTGAATCCCATACGGGCTTGAATGCCGCGCGGGCCCGTGCGGCATTCTGAGTGCCACGTGGGCCCAAGGCCCGCATGGCCGAAATCCTTTAAATATTTTTTTCTTTTTTTATGTGGTTTTAAATATATTTATAACATTTATATTTATATAACTTTTAAAATATAATTTCTCCTTTTTGAAACTTATTTTTATAACACAATTATCAATAATTAATTGAAAATTTTATTAATATGTGTGTAATTAATTTATTTAGTTTGTAAATAATTAATAAAAATTGAAAAAAAAATTTATCTTAATAGAGTATTTATTTATTTACATACTAAATAAATGATATTAATTGAAAATTTTATCTTAATGAATTAATTATTTTTTGAAAATCTTATCTTAATAAGTTAGTCATGTTTTTATTAATTATTTACATACTAAATAAATTAATTACATGCATATTAATAAAATTTTCAATTAATTATTGATAATTATGTTATAAAAATAAGCTTCAAAATGGAGAAGTTATATTTAGAAAGTTATGTAAATATAAAATCATAAAAATAAAAAAAATTGAAATTAAAAATTTATAAAGTTATATAAATATAAAATTATCAAAAAAAAAAGTACGAAATTAAAAAAGTTATTTCAAATAATTATTGATAATTATGCTATAAAAATAAGCTTTAAAGGGAAAAAATTATACTTAGAAAGTTATACAAATATAAAATTGTCAAAACAAATCAAAAATATGAAATCAAAAAATTTAGAAATAAATATAAATATAAAATTTTAAGGTTAGGGGTTTAGGGTTTTAGGGTTGAGGGTTGAGGGTTTAGGGGTTTAAGAGTTTAGGGGTTTGGGGTTTTAGGGTTTATATAGTGGGGGGGGGGGGGAATGAGGGGAAGAGAGGGGAGGCTTATATAGTGGGGGTAAAATCGGTAAAGGGGTGGTGGGGTTTTGTTCACGCTCAATTTTTCAAGACTGACTCAACAGATCAAAAATCATACCGGCCGTCGCTAACCCAAACGCTTCAATAAACATAATAATCGTAGTTCTCATAGCTCAATTAACTTCCCATGTTCCCAACGAGATCCTCAAAATATTCCGTTCTACTAGTCAAACAGACAGACAAAAATTAGGATATCACATCTAACTAGTGCTAAATGATCATGCATAACCTAACACTAGGAAAACGATTAAAATGCAATTTTTATTGAAAATACAATTTTGTAACTAAACACTCAAGGTATAAAAAGTAGCTAACTATTGACTAGAATGTAGATATACAAACCAATCAATATTATGTACATCCCAAATATTAGACCTGCGATATGATCGGGTGTACAAAAATAAAACCAAAATGACATCAGCCTACTACCATCGCCAAATGGGAGCCTAAAACTGTAAATTAGTCTTAAAATTGCAATAGAAACCATTTTCCATTTTTTCCCCAATTTGTATCATTTTTTGGAATTTTTGGGATTTTTTTGCTGATTTTTCGAGAAAAACAAAAACAAACAAACGGCATCGTTCTACGCCACACTGCAATTTACCAAACAATATTTACATTTTACTAAACCCTTTTAGCTCAAAGATATTTACATTTTTCTAAAGTTTATTGGCCAAAATGCCGAACCAAACGGGCTCATCATTTGGGAGTCTACTTATGCCAAAAGTCTCCCCAAAACGACGCCGCCTCATGAACACGGCTTGACCACCTGCGAACTCGGTCAGGCTGGCCTCCAGTTCAAATGTCCCCCTTTACGATTACGCATGGGACCTGCCGGAGCCTATTTGGCTTCACCGAACCGAACCCTACCGACCTCTACCAAGAGTTCTTCCACGAGCTTTTGCCTAGCTTCTACGAACCATAGGGGGGGGGGGGGGGTAGCGATGACGACCCACCAGAGGCTCGGCATACCTGCCAGTGACCTCCTTGTTCAAATCTTTGAGCAACCAAGGCTCGAGAACTGTCTAGGAAGCTCGCTAGATCGAGGAAATCGAAGGCCTGGGCCCGACGAGCTCAAAAAATTGAGCACAGAGAGAAGGGTCGAGGGAAACCAAGCTAGCAAAGCTCAAACGGATGACGAACGGTGGTCGATAATCATTAGCAGAAGTGAATCCCCACCAGTTGGCGCGCTTGATTGATTTCCACTCCTTTGCTGGCGAATTCGCCCTCTCGACCGACTCGATTTTCTCTCCCCTTTTTTCTTTGGCTTCCACCACAAAGCTTGCTCCTCCTCTCTCCTTCTGGGCTCCTTATATGGACCAAGAAAATATCTTTGTGGGAGGGGGGGGGGTGTTGCAGAGCTAGCTAAGTCACAGGATTGAACGAGCGGTTGCAAGGCCACTACAGCTGGAGCTCACCGGTGCCCGGTTTTGCTGCTTCCGGCGGGAGAGAAGGAGAGAGAAGAGAGGGAAGAAGAAGAAGAAGAAGAAGAGGAATGGGCCGGGCCTAGGCCTGCGCGCACGAGAAGAGGGATAGGGAAGGTGGGCCTACGCTCGGGCCTTCTCCAAAGGAAAAAGGTTAGTCGTCGATTTTAAAATGTAACTAATGACTAAAGGGTAGTCAAAATTTATGCGTGGACAAAAGAGAGTTTGGAAATCCTTGAATTTTTCATTTTTACTAGTGAAGATGAAAAAATCGACTATTGAAAACGTTTGTCGATTGACAGCTCAATGCGAAGAAGCAAGGACGAATGAGTTTTTAAGACTTAGGTTATTCCCTATGTTTTTTTTTTTTTGGTCGAAAACTACTTCTTTTACCTAGCACACCAATTATCACCAAATTCAGTGTGTAAAATGGGTAGAGATAGAGAAAGCAATTTCATTCTCGATCTTTAGAAAGAGGCCTGGGTATTGATTTCCGTCCCTTTTGGGGACGCAGGCATGGTCATCTCTTGGTTTCTGATTTTTCTGATTCCATGGCATCAATTTCTCCCGATAAACACGCAACAATTTATGGGTGAACCGGGGATGGGAGGTGGAGCGCTTGTTCAGGATCCATTTGCCAATCCAGCGGGTGGTGCGCGCGTAGTCCGCGATGTGGCTCTGATGACAGGAGGAGTGCTTTGGCTGTCCTATTTGAGTCCATCCTGCCTTGGGTTAATTATGGTGGAGAAGATGGGGGTAGGGGTGAGGATGCTGACCGCATCAATCCAAATGCCACCACGACAATGCAGACCGACTAATTTTACTTCCGAAGGCAAAAGCAAAATGGCTTACAGAAAATTTTTATTTTTTTTTTAGCACTTCTTGTTCTATTATCTTCATTCATAATATTTGATATTTCCTAAACTTAAAAACTGCGAAAGGCCTGATGCCATTTTCTATTACAAAACAGAGATCACACTGGCTGAACCAATTGTGAAACTGATACGTTACGATGGCAGAAATACCCACTGACATCTGCTGCTCAATCACAAAAACGCGGGCGCAGGGAAACATAAAACCGTGTGCACGTAGACAAGACAAAAAGATCTCAAATTCGAATTGGCAATGGGAGTATAATCAGCAACGACCCAATATTTCTTGTATTTTCCATGAGATATTTCGAGAAAGAATTTTCTACTTGGGCATATATGACGCTAGAGAATAATGCCTGCCAATGTGATATGGTCGGTCTACATAGAAGACAACTAAGACGTAAACATGGAAAATAGTTTACGTCTATCATTAAAAAATGAATTTCAATCAAGCGTGACAACTTTTTTAAGGAAAGATCAAATTTCCCCTGACATAGACATATAATCCGGCAAAAGTTGTCATGAGTGCATCAGCTAAAAACTCTCAACCAAAGTTGTCGAACAAAGTTAGCACGGTATTTGGTCCCTTTGATTGAAATAATCAAATAAGCATAGATCAGAGGCGTTCGGCCCACTCAGATGCAACTTGAAACGGAAGTGCAGGGTATTGGCCAACATCCATCCTATCAACTGCTCCGCTCAAAAGCCGAATAACTGAATCTGCCAACAAAATTGTTCCCAAATATCTGACAAAATTCTGTACATATGGCTATCGTCTTCCAAGATCAACTTCACCAGCAAGATTTACATTGCGACAATCAACTTCACCAGCAAGATTACATTGCGCTTCTTTTTCACCTTCCATTCTGGCACCTCCATACATCATCTCCTTTTACCCGAAAAGGAAGTTGCCAACTTCAAATACCCACAAAATTCTCAAACTAAAATAGTTATTCCCTAAACGGCAGCTGCCCTCTTGTCAGACGAGATTCTTTCTGTCATTTTGCTTGAAGATTGGCTACTAATTCTAAAGCTACAACCATCTCTTTTCAGAAATGACCGCTGTATGATCCTGATCGGAATTCCACCTAATTCAAAGTCTTCCTCCAACGACCTCATTAAAAATCTGAGGTCTGTGTTTGAGAGCTGTGCCTTCCCGCTGACAAAGGCGACAAAAGTGGGTGGCCTAGCTTTCACCTGAGTGAAGTACTTGATCTTGGGCTGGGCAGCCTGATTTTTCCAAGAGTGCCTGCTCATAACCTAGAGAGAGAGAGAGAGAGAGAGAGAGAGAGAGAGAGAGAGAGAGAGAGAGAGTCATTGTAAATTGTATTAGGGCAATCAAATACCCCTACACTCACTTGGCTACTGGCAAGCAGTATAAGCAAGTGAATTGTTGGAAGAACTAGAGAGACCAAGCGTTATAGAAGACTAACCTTATGCAACCAATGGTTAAGACGAGCCGTTGGCAGTCTTAGACACCATTTCTCATATGTATCGACGACCTGCTGTATGACAGCCATCCTGCCCCTACCCTCCAATGCAGATATGAAAACAACTGGTATAGACTTCACCTGTTAAAAAGCAATGTCAATGACTCCAGCCAAGTGCCTCTATTACTTAAAAACATGCTAAGGCATCAAACCACGTTTTGTTAATGGCCCATTCAACATTAGTCTACTTATAAGGATATTCTTGTTTGATCTCCTAAACCAACACAGGAGTCACTGGTACTGCAATCTATGCCCAAAATACCAACTTACCATTTGACCTCTTGATTTTCCAACTGCTCACATAAGTTCATAGATACACAGATTAGATGATGTAGCAAACCATCAATCTAATTTCTAGAGAAATCTTTCGATTAAATTTTGTGAACACAAGACTAAGGGCAACAGGCCGCACAAGAAAGGCGTGGCTCCGTCCGAAACCACTTTTTGATAGGTACTGCTCCAAGTGTTGCCCTCACGACCTAACTAACGAGCGACACGTCTGATATTGCATTGTCCAAAGTCCAGTAAATAGATCATATAATCAACAATGCCTCAGGACAGGATGACCGAAAGCAGGCACGGCATCAAAGACTAGTTACAATCAAAGCATTCCAATAGGTCCATAAAAATGGCAGATATTTTTTGGTATGAAACAGTTCTCAGTTTGCAGTGTTGGAACAACCTAATTTGATTGAATGAGCTCCAAGAGATGGACAGAAACAAGGGACAAAGTCACGCAGCGTTTCTTCTTACAAGCATATCTGTTTTCAATCAGGCAGAAATCTATCCCAAGTCCAGCATATAGAGGAAAACGGCTACCAGAAAGGAGTAGTGGAAGTAGCATAACGAGCCATCCCATAAGATGCTTGTGAAGAAAAAGGAATATCACAGGAGGGATATTTACAAGAAAGGAAAACCTGGGGAACCAAAGTCTGGATTTCTTCTGGAACAGCTTTCATCACCTCTTCATGTAACGTCGAGTTCTTCTTCCCTCTAAGGACATCCATCTTGTTGACAATCACAACCAACCCACGTCCTTCTTCTACAGCTTGTCTGGCTATGACCACTTCGGCATGCTTCATGCTTCGTTGTGCTTCAGCAATCTAACAAGGTAGGGGCAAATAATGCATCCAGAATAGTACCAACAATCGAATCTATTGATCAAGGGATCAACTACAATGAGTAACAAACTGCTCTAATCATTCCTCAGCTAAAAATCTCTGCTACTAGATAAGCATCCGTTTGGCTATATTATCTTCACAATGTTATAAATTGAACTTATAATGTCATAGTAGGATGGCGTGCATAGTAAAGTATCCTATAACAAACCTCTTCTGCATCAAGGACTAAAGCTACCACATGAGCACGCATAAGATTCTTTCTGGACTGTATGATACTCAAGGACAATGGTCCTTTTTCTAGCTTTGTCCTTTGCAACCATCCTGCTGTGTCAACCTAGAAGACAGATAGTGTTAGAATCAAAAGTCAAAAAGTGAACCTAAAGACAATAATCACATTTAGAGTTAACAAAAGTTCTTATGATGAGGAAAGGCCACGACTACAAGAAATTTATTCCGTGCAAAGACTCTGCAACGCTTTACTTCACAAATACTATTCATTTGTAGAACACGGGATGACAGTAATTACAGATTTATCACTGAACAAGGCCACAAACAGTGCAAACATTGTAGTGGGTATAAATCCTCTAATGATTTGGGCTGGAAAACCTCCAATCCCAATGGAAATCTCAAACTGAAAGTACATGAATGAACTAACCCGGTATAACTGGCTTGGTCAAGTTCAAGAGATCAGGTTTAAGTGTAGTGCATCTGTAAAAGGACAGGGACATGCAGTATGAACAAAAGAATAAAAGACAAGCAGTCCGAAAAAGCAATAACCAAGGGGGGGAACTTATTTCGAATGCACATTTGCATATGCAGCTAGGGGTTTTGGTTTTTTGTTTTGTGTTTTTTTTTTTTTTGGTTGTGGGGCTTTGTGGGGGGGGGGAGAGATTCTCATTTCTGCTAACATAAGTAGCTACTGAAATATCAAAGAAAACAATAAGGTAAGTAAGCAAGTCAGCACAACCAAATAACCATGCTCACTCTATACAGTGTCCCACACTTATGCAACCTCAAAAACCCTTGATAAACGGTGATGACTGAATTCTTGGCACTTACCAGATAGATAGTTCTGCCTTGAAATTGAAAATGAGCCCTAATCGAATCTCTTGTTAGACCAGCTTCTGGACCAACCAGAACCCGATCTTCTTGTAACAAAGTATTCAACAATGTAGACTTTCCAACGTTAGGTCTCCCAACTATTGCAAGCTGCAGAGGCAACTTAGACTCCTCACCCTCATTGGATTTGGAACAACTCTTCTCATTAGAAGCACTGTCATGGTCTAGAATAGACGAAAAAGATAATTAGGCTTCTTTTAATTGTGAAAATTTAAGCTATAAGATAGATGAAGGGTTTGATATGTCAACACAAGCACTACTGCATAAGGTCGGGATTTGACCTAAAAATGAAGCACAGAAATTGATTACAAGGAAAGGCAAATGAGGGATCAGGCTAGAGAGAGAGAGAGAGAAAGAGAGAGAGAGAGAGAGAGATGATAGACATCTTAACAATCATCGTGGCTTCTTGTTTTATTTTGCTAGAGGCTTAACAATCATTGGGGCCTCCTGTGTTATTTGTGATCTAGGAAATTAATTAACAAAGACGATACACACACTTTCTAACATTCTAGAAAGAGATAAAATCACACAGCTTTTGATGAGAATGAGAATAATATGGATATTAAGTCTACATGGTTTAGTACTTCCGATACAAACTCTTGATATAGAATAAAGAGATCAATTAACAAAAACTTTCTGTTAAACATGAGAGAGAAATCTGGTGAGCTTGATTGAACCAATTGAAAGGTTTATGACTTAATTGCTTTATGTACATAAGGTTTTGAACTTGTGCAGTTTTCCCATAGGTACAGCATAGAGAGAACCTCACAGCCTACAACAAATAAAGAAGTTTTTCATGAATACAGTAAGAAACTCTTACCATTCAGTACATCAATCATATAATCCTCAAGGAGAGGCCTAAGAGCTACATATAGTTCTGCCATGCCTAAACCCGTCTCAGCGGATATAGCAATAGGATCGCCAAACCCCAGTCTGCTGGCTTCCACAGCTAAAACAGCAAGAGAGCCATCATCATCATCCAGCGATTCCGATTTATTCATAACAACTATTGGTTTCATCCCAGGTGCATGTTTCCGCAGCCACCTCCCAACTTCCAAATCCAATGGGTGCAAACCGACTCTGTTAATCAGAACAAATCCCATTAATAAATTAAGTCATGCGCATTACAAACATGAGGAAACTGACAAAGTGAAACCAACTATGGGAAGTAACACTGCGATATCTTTCCATACTCCAATCTGGAAGTACAGCTTGTGAGCCAATGAAGGAAGAGATTTGCAAGGACACAATCATGCATCCCAATTAGATGTTCTAGGTGATTTTACCTCTATCCTTAGTAATCTTCTCATAGTGTCTCTGCTGTACGTTAAAGACTGTAAGAGGGTAGTACAGAATTTATAGCTGCAAGTAAGAGCTCACCTAGCATCTATCAGAAAGATGGCAAACTGAGACCTAGCAAGAACCTTCGCAATAATAGTCGCGGTTCTGTCCAGGATTGAGCCAGAAGACGCAGCCATCTCCAAACCAGCAGAGTCCAACACTCTAAATCTTAGATCACTCAACTTTGCAATGCCTTCTCGTATGTCTCTTGTCACATGGTCCTCTGGAGTGTTATACACGAGAGCCTCCCTCCTCCGAATCAAACTACACAATACCTAAGTATTTAATATAGGTAAACAATTTGTCAAAAATTGCCAACGCAGCAATACTCATTGCATTGATTGACACAGAGCTAGTGAAGTCAAACCTACCGGTTGAACAATGCCGACTTGCCCACATTTGGTCGTCCAATTATGATAACAGTTGGAAGATCATCAATATCAACTTTGGTAAAGTCTACTGGTTGAACTTTGTCGTGTATAAGGTTAAACTTGTCAGAATTAACCCTTCTAACATCCATGTGTGGGCTCATATGTAGTGACTCATTGTTGACAAGGGTGCAAAAACCTCTGATGGAATGAGTAAATTTAGGAGACTTTGAATTCAAATTGGCATTGACAAAGCCGCCGCTAAGCATTGACCCTGAGAAGCCACATAAATGTCGACAATCAGACATAGAGAAGACAGGAAGATCGCTTTTCTAATTCTTCTTTGATTTAATTTGAAAGGCCCGACCATTATAAGAGATCACCCTATTACAAGTACAGAATTGTTACGCTAGATCAGTTCTAGGAGACCCCATCATGGTGTCCCAAGTTCATGCAAAGTATATAGACCGCATTTATGAACCGAGATAGAAGGGCTAGCTCAGCTGATTATTTTGTTAAGTTAAATGCACTAGCATTGTGCAATATTTCTCTCAAGTTTACAAAGCGGTTATTTTTTGTTTACGATTATTCCCAATACAAATTTTCGCATTAGAATTACTAAACCATGTGGTGCTAATATTGGCAGTGTTAAAATAATCTCCTTAATCCTGAATAAGTTGCCACAATAGAGACAACTTGTCATGCCTTAACATAAATAAACCTTAAGGATGCGCCAAGCTTAGTGGTGGAAAGGTTGTAATGTGCCAAGTATAAGGATCGAAAGAAACTTCCTACAATGTCTGAACCAAGAGACTACCAATCCATACGACCACACACACTTCTGTAGACACCTCATTCTGTCATTATGGTTAAAAAGAAATAGCAAATCATTGAAGAACACTAACTGTGAACGCAGCTGAAAGAAATCAGAAGTATCATGTATATTGAGTAAATTGAGATTTCATTGAACACTTGATAGACTTGCTCATCAGACTTAAATCATGCTAAATGAACATAAAAAGGGCAGCCCGGTGCACAAAGCATCCCCGCGAGGCGGGGGTCCGGGGAAGGGCCCCACCACAAGGGTGGAAGGAGGCAAGCCTTACCCTGCATTTGCAAGAGGCCGCCGCGTCCAAGGCTCGAACCCGTGACCTCCAGGTCACACGGCAACACCTAAACCAGATGCGCCAAGGCTCCCCTTCATGCTAAATGAACATAAATAGAACAATAAAACACGCTGCTGTGTTTTTATTAGTTTTTCACCAGAAACCATACTTCCTTATCTAGAGTGATCTCTGAACCATGCTCCATCAAAAGGAAAAAAATGAGTGACACTTTTCCTATTGATGACTGACAGTCACGTCACACAAAATCGGACATGTGGAAGAAAAGAAAAACTTCTACCTGTCTTGGTTATGGTTCCTGCAATAGACTTCAGTTCTCTGGACTTCATGACCAAGGCCGCAGCATTATGATGTGTCATCTACAAGGAAGTAACAAATTTGGTTCACCTTATTGATACTCTAATACACATAGAAGGATCAAAGGAATTACCTGAGGTTTCTTACTGTCAGACCAGACAAGTGATTCCAGTCTCAAAGCAGTGTATAAACCCCCAAATCCACTGCCTAATCTACACACCCTTGGTCTCTGCGAAGAAAGGTGTCCTCTGTAAAAACTTAACAATAAGTACCTATGGATTCATAGACTATAACTTCAATGGAAAATGAGCAAAATAAACATATTCAGGAGTGATGACAGAGAATACAGAATACACCTCCACCCAAAAAACCATAGTGATTAGATTCAACTAAATTCTTCTCGGTTTCATCATTTCTTCAGCTTCAAACCAATGCAGGATTAACCTCAATCCCAAACCACATGGCTCAAATTTATAGATTACATCAAAGGCAGAGCCCGATTTTAAACACTGAGCTAGAATGAAACTGATTTGGGGGCAGAGCCCTAGCGGCACATGGAATGGGTGGGAGGTTGTGAAGTGGACTGATCTATTCACAGAAACTCACGCCCAAACTGAGGATTTGACCCCAGTGTTTCAGCCAGGCATTGCCAATGATAACAGAGCATGTATGCCGCAATGTGAGTAATGCCACATACAATGCACACAGTGTAGATCCCACAAAGCAGTGGCTGATTTATGCAAGTTATGAAATTCATGAGGTATGCGTATACCTTGAATGCATTGGCCAAGTACCAGCAACCCTCTCTTTCAAGAGATGTTAGCCAAGATAGATGGTCACTGATACTAGCCATTCAATAGCCTAGGAATGTCTAAGGATGCCATGTCTTTGCACCATATATAAGTCATGTCAAGATGCAAATTTTTGGTGTTCTCAGCTCCAGTAAAAGCTATCTGAGAATACAAATTTTCTTTCTTTTTTGATCCAGCATCAATGTACAGACAAAAAAGAAATGCCCGGTCACGAATCAAAGAGGATAAGTTGTCTATCCAACTATGTGAAGAAATGCGCAAGGCTGCACCAACGGTGACCTGCAACTGTGAACTCATCTCAACCTGAATATCCAAATTTGAAGATCACTTTTTTATCCCACTCTGCGAACTCCAGGATCAGATAGCCAAGAGTAGGCAATAATGCGAAGGTCGTTATATGCCGAAAGACAGCTAAATAAAAATTAAGGAGAAAAAACCAACCTTCTTATCAGGCCAAGAGTATCTAGTTGGCGCCTTCTCACCATCCGATACCTCCGCAACACCTCCATCGATCCCCATAGCCCCTGAAGCAACAAACCTACACCCTTCCCCTTTCCAACTTCTTGAAAACGACAAATCGGTCCCATGTTTGCGAGAAAAGCCAGGAATTAGATTCACCCATTTACTCCCCCCACCAGACACCCCTGCAGAAGCGAATTGCAGACAAAATTACAATGTTCAGTGCACCACCCAGAAACAGCATTTGGTTATCATACGTCAAATGACAAAAACTGATGCTCCGCGATCACTTTTCCCACTTAGCATTTCCTTTCCAACCAAACTACTAATGTAAGAGAAGCAGAGGCTATGCGGAGAAAAAGAGAAGAGAGCGTACGATAGAAAGGGAGAAGAGCCACTGAAGAAGCGAGCGCGGCGTGTGTCATTCGAGAGGGCAGAGAGCAGAGCACTCTCCGGGAGCAGATATGCCCAGAAAACTCTTGGGGAAAAGATGACAGCGGCGAGAGAGACGGACGATGGCTATGGCTATTGATTCATCTTTGCGGTCACGTGGCCGGCGCTCGATCTCGTGTACTCAGAAAGTGGACAGCGGCAAATGGATGGTCGGGTCGGATCGGGTCGGTGGATAGACAAATTGATAATAATTTTCTTTAATTTGTAAAATAAAGTAATTATTCTTAAGGAAATTTTTTTTACTATTTATTATTCGGGAAACAAACCGACAGATTTGGAACAATCAAATTAATATTAACTTTAACTTCACGCTATAAGCGATCTTTGTTTTTAAATATAAATTTATTAAATTATTTATTTTTTAAGAAACAAATGAAGCTTTAATAATTTCGTTAAAAATAAAAGGATAGTTTATTTGTTGCATATCGTGAATGTAAAAAGAAACCCATATTTATATACTACACATTAGATATAATTTATATAAAAAAGATATTTAAGTGAGATAATTTATATAATTTATAGAAAGGCTTATGAAGTTTTGAACTTAAAAGAAATTTTTCCACAGGGACTGAATTGCAAATACATAAAACTTCAGGGGCTGAATTGCAAATACATAAAATTTTAGGGATAGTAGAGAAATTAGAAAGGAAAATGGAGAAGGGGAGATATAGAAGGGAAGATGGAGAAATTAGAAAGAAAGATGGAGAATGGGAGATATAGAAGGAAAGATGGAGAAATTAGAAGGAAAGATGGAGAATGGAAGATGGTAGAATTAGAAAGGAAGATGAAGAATTAGAATGGGAGATGGAAAGAAGATGGTGAATTTGAAGGGAAGATGGAGATAAAGAATGGAGGATGGTAGAATTAGAAGGGAAGATGGAGATAAAGAAGGGAAGATTGTGGAATTAGAAGGGAATATGAAGTTAGTGGAAAAATTAGAATGATAGATGAAGATAGAGAAAGGAAGATGGGGGAGTAGGCTATAAAAGGAGGAAGAATGAGAGCCTTGAAAGGGAGGACTTTTGGAGAGATTAGAGAGAAATTGGGAAGACTTTGGAGATTGAAGAAAACTTGAAGAGAGATTTTGGGAGAGAAGAAAATTTAAAGAGAAAAAGAAAGAAAAAAGAATTCTTTTAGAAGAGAGAATTGAGGGGAACAAGAGTTCGAAGCTCGGAGTTACCATCTTCATCGACCAATACAATCCGCGAGTCCATCCCCGTCGTTCGAGCCGCGATCCGCAATCTTGATCCAGGAGAAAATCCGAGGTCCGAGTTCGATAATCAAATCCGCCAAGTTAGGTAACGATTCTAATCATTTAGAATATTCGAAATTGTGTTGCCTAAATGGATTGATTTGAATTTCGATTATACCTTGTTGGACATATTGCATTTCTTTGGAATAAATTGCATATCCAATTTTTGAGATTTTTATTGCACGTTGTAATATTTTCTTTAAAAAAATAAAAAAAAGGGGTTTGCTTTTGTTGCACATTTTCACATCATGTAGATAATTGCACGCGTAATTTATCTTGTAAATATTTAGATTAAACCGCATGCATTGCATATAATTTAGTTCCTTACCTTGTCATAAAAAGAAAATAAAAAAAATTGCACCTTTGAATCTCAAGTGAAAATTCATCAAAATTGCCAAGTTGAACATTTTCATGAAATTGGTACCGAAAGGGCGCTAGTAGAAATATTAGTGTAACCAAGTCCCCGAACTCATTAATCTCTGGTTCGTAGGAATAAATTATTTCTCACAATGCTTTATTTAGGTGCCTAATCAACCTACCCAAAATGATTAGTGGCGACTCCAAGATAAATCCTTCTTTTGATGAAATTGAACCTAAGTCACGATTTGGTAGAACTTGGGAAAGTTCGACCTAGGCTAGTTAATTCAATTTAATTAACTTGGTAATCCATTAACTTTAAAAATCGAGAAACTGATTTTTTAGGTCGCGACAAGTACTCTTGTGGAAAATGTTCCCACATTAATTTCCGTTAAATTTTATCATCAAATCGATGAGTTATGACATATGACAATAGACGGGTGTACCAATTTGAGGGTTCATGCCCTCCATTTGTCACAAGTATATCAGTTTGGGATTATTCATGGTATTGACCTAATTTGACGGATATTAACGGAGGGTAAATTTGTCACCATCAACTAAACTCAGTTCAACTTTTTTGTAGAAATAAAAAAGAGAAGTCTCGTGAATTGAAATGAAATTCCTCCAACTATCATGCTAAAATCCAGTTAGGGTTTTTCAGAAGAGGATGCTACTAGTTTGATGAGAAATAAAAACTAGCTACAGCACTTGACAGGTCGCATGAGCAGAACCTAGTATTCATTATTTGTTGCTAAGACTATTGAAGTAATCTCATTCGTTCTTCAAGCTTTCATTTGTCGATTCCAATATCGACTTAATATGATGTTGTTCACCATTGATGATCTTTTCAATCTCTCTCAGAGCTCCACCGGAGCCCCGGCTAGAAAGGCTGGAAGAAATTTGCGAATAAATTAATCAACAACTTGCTTGCAAAAGTGCTTATTATATCGACTTGCCATTTCATAAATGTAGTAGTAATAAAGCCATCATATTGAACAAAAAAAAAATCAACTATCCTACTATGGTATGTATTTAAGGATTAATACATCGAATTTTAGTAATTTCATATCTTTTTCCTTTTCCATTGACTCTTTTCAAATTGAGAACCATGCATCAATGGATTTATGTGTCGGTATAAATACTCTATTCTTTTATTACTGAGTATGTCACTAAGGTGGAGAATTAAATTTAAAAATTTTCTTTCTTTATCATCATACATATGTTATGTATTATGACTTTATCTTATTATTTTCATGGGAATCAACGACTATTAAGGCTTCGTTTGTTTCATAAAAAATAAGTGATGCAGAAAATATTTTTCGAAAAATGATTGCTTATATCGTTTAGAAAAATTAATCAACGAAAAGTATTTTCATCATCAATAATAATATATGCTTAACTATTTTCGTAGGTAATGAAAAAAATTTCATTTATTTAATTTTTTAAGCGACATAAGTAATTATTTTTTTGAAAAATATTTTTTAAATCGTTCAATTTTCGTGAAACAAATAAAGCCTAAGGCTCCGTTTGTTTCGCGGAAAATATGGCTTTTTTGGAAAATGTTTTCAAGGAAGTCATTTTCCTGGAAAATGATTTTATTTTTTGGCGTTTGGCTAAAACTTCAAAGAGACACGAAAAATATTTTTCTTTGTTTGGGAAGGAAAATAACTCTCTCTCTCTCTCTTCTCCTTCCTCCCTCAAATCATGGACGATGCCCCTGCTCTCTCCTGTTCATCTTCTTTTTCGTCTTCTCCTTCGGCCGAGCAGCCACAACAGCAGCCTCCATCTTCAGTCCGCCACCATCGCGCCACCACCTGCTCATCGTCGTCGCAGCCCAAGCTCAGCCCATCGCCCCTTGCTAGATCTTCTTCTTCTTCTTCTTCGGTCTTCACCGAGCCCAAAATCAATTTTGCCTAGTTGGAAGGGCTCAATTTCTTTTTTTACCAGATCTAGGCTTGCGAGGTCTACCTCGCCCAGCTATGGTGAGGCTCGACCTTGCCGTTGGTGCGCGAGGCGACGACGGCAAGGTCGAGCCTTGCCATAGCCGCGTGGGGCTCAACCTCGCAAGCCTAGATCCGGTGGCCGAGAGGGAAGTGGCCCGACTAAGGGAGGTTGGGGCTGCTGCAGGTAGCGGCCAGGACTGAGAGCGACGGCTGGAGTTCAGGCAAGTTCTGGTCGGCGTCGGGTATGAAGAAGACGCAACAGCAAGGGCAGGGGCGTCGAGTCGAGCTCACGCAAGAAAAGAACGAGGAAAGGGAGAGGGTCACGAGTCTCAGTTGAGGGGTGGCTCGGATTGCAATGAAAAGCTCGGAGGACAACAGTCAAAGCTGGCTCGGGCTGACGAGATAGGAGTAATGGGGCGACTGAGGTGGTTGCAGGTGAGGTCAAGCAAGAGAAGGAAGAAAAAGCAGCAAAGCAGGAGTGGCTCGGCTGGAAGTAGAGGCGACGGGGTGAAAAATGATTTCCTCTTCTCAAAAAGAGGAAATCATTTTCCTTAGCTTTAGAAGGTTTTTTTCCATTGACCGGAAATTATTTTCCGTTGACCACCATTTTCCGCCCCCCAAACGCCAGAAATTGGGGAAAATGTTTTTCAGGAAAATTTTTTCCGCGAAACAAATAAAGCCTAAGTACTCGTAAGTTTTACCTTAGACTCCGTGAAGCTGTCAAAAGCAACTACAGAGCACCATGGTCAATGGAAAGGGGCACTGCAAAGCATGATATTGAGATATGGATGTGTATTGACAAGGCTGTTCACTTTGAGGATTTTAAGGTTAATTAGCAGGTTAACAATAATCCATTTATCATTAAACCCTCTTATTAGAGCTTTTAAACTGGTTTAGAATATCCAAGAAATCAGTCATCTTCGGCCTTTCGTCGTAACCTGCGACTGCAAGAAAGCCGAGCTCAGAAATTCAGCTGGAGCTTAACCACATTTTCATGGCGGATTCCTTACCGAAAAATCAAAAATTGAGGACGCAGAGCGCGAGTCACCACCTTCCCGACGCCTGATTGCTCTCTCGTTCTCTCTCTCTCTCTCTCTCTCTCTCTCTCTCTCTCTCTCTCTCTCTCTCTCTCTCTCTCTCTCTCGCTAGGAGTTTTGGCCTTCTTCGAAAGAGCACTCGCGCTGTATCGGGAAATCTTCAGCGACGAGGATGGGAGATGGCGTTCTCAGCTCCGGCAGAGGCAACAGCAGCAGTAGCAACAGGCCGGAGTGGCTTCAACAGTGCGATCTGATTGGCAAGATCGGCGAGGGGGGGACGTACGGCCTCGTTTTCCTCGCCCGAATCAAAGCTCCTTCCGCCAATCGCGGCAAGTTCATCGCCATCAAGAAGTTCAAGCAGTCCAAAGACGGCGACGGCGTCTCGCTCACCGCCATCCGAGAAATCATGGTCGTTCCTCTTCTTCACCTTTTCGCTTCAATGGGAATTTCGCAACCTGGCGCATGCTTGTTCAGGAGAGATTAAATCCCCCTCTGTCTAGTTTATTCGGGAGTAATTAGCGGAAAACTATGGGTAATCTGTCGCTTGGAATGATTGGGGAGTTGGAAAGTAAACATGGTTCATCAGAGCTGCGGCATTTGGTTGGCCTTTAATCATGACGATCTTGTCAGTAACTCATGGCAATTCCCATTTGAATGATGCAGTTGCTTCGTGAAATTTCACTTGAGAATGTTGTGAGGCTCGTCAATGTTCACATTAATCCCGTGGATATGTCGTTGTATCTGGCTTTTGATTACGCCGATCATGATCTTTATGTAAGTAGTGGTCCCTTGTTGTACAATATAGCTTGCTTCTGATGCTTCAGAGTATTGATATGGCTTCAATGTATCAAGTTTTTTGTTGAACAGTTCTGTATGTTGATGTCGATTTGTTAGGAAATTATCAGACGTCACAGAGACAAGGTTAACCAGTCCATCAATCCCTACACAATTAAGTCATTGCTTTGGCAGCTGCTTAATGGACTGAATTATCTCCACAGGTATGTGAGTTCATGCGACCAGTCTTTGCGCAACCAGTATTTTCTTGGAATATACTGAATATTGACGGTTGCATGTATAGATCTTTGCTCTAGTAATTGGATCATACATCGAGACCTGAAGCCATCAAATATTTTGGTATGTTTGTTATTGATTTTATTATTCTTCAACTGCATTACGGGATCATCTGACTGTAGAATTGTAAAGTTAACTCCATTCGGGTATGACACCTAAGTATGTCTCTTTGACCAAAGGTCATGGGTGAAGGAGAGGAGCAAGGTGTCATGAAAATTGCGGACTTTGGACTTGCCAGGGTATACCAAGCTCCTTTGAAACCATTAGCTGATAATGGGGTTAGTTATATCTTCTTAATTCTTCTGCCTTTTTCTTGCTGCCTAGTCTGAGAAACTAGGAATAGCTGAAGTTGGACTATGACCGGGTGCAGAATCAGCCATCTATTTTGAAGTCTCTACCTTCTAAGGAGCTGTAATATCATGCTTTGTTTATTCTGCTATCATTAAACAAATACCCATTCTTGTGTTACTTTTTTCTTTTCTATCCCTGTTTATATCGCCTTTAACTTGGAAGGCATGGTAGCTAATGAGCCAGCAGTGAGACAGCCATCCGATCCCCTGTTGATATGTTGACTTGTCTTGACAACTATCCTAAGCTTGTACCTTCTGCTGGATGAAACTGTTTTTGCTGATTCTTCCATTGAGAAAGGAATGTAAGCCAACAAGTTACGTCACTGTTTCAAATTTTCTCATTTTCTCGAAGGAGCATCTTGGAAGCGCATCTTGTAAACATGTCTAGGGATATCTTTTTACCAAATTTTATGCTTATAAGAAGATTTGGAAGTGGGATTAATTTATAGCATGCCTGCTGTTGGTTTCCCAGCCTACTAGTTTGTCAAAAGTGTAAATCTTGATGTCTCTTTTGGCTTTGTCTGTGACCACTTGGTACAAGATATCTGTAGATGATACATGTTTATTCATATCTCAGTGACACTGTACTTTCTGGGCAATGGTTGTCAGAATATGTGAGTTGCTGAACTTCTGGTGCTATGACATTAGGTGTCTGCACAAACAGGGGATACTGAATAATCGAATTAGTGTACTCCACAACTCTTAATCACGTTAAAACATTTAATTGGTCTACTCCACGACTCTTAAATCACGTTATAACTGTCCATTTATGGACGAGTTTGAGGCTATCATTTCTTTTTTCATTTTTCTGTTCTTCTTTCGGATCACGTAGTAATGTACATGAAAACCCTTATCACCTTCATGCAACTATTATGATTTGACTATGTATTAAAGTCACCCTCCTTATGGAGTATAAATGCAGGCAAAATGTGACAAAGCATGAACAACATGGTTTTCTCAATTATATGCGCGGTCTATCTGTTAGTTGTTTGACGGATCAACTATAATTGTGCCCTTGCCCTTGTTTGTGTAGATAAAAATGATTAATGAGATTTCACTTGTATGTTGGGTCTATAGAGGAAAACTTGGTGGTAGTAGCCAAAAGATTGTGAGCCATGCAACTCCAAGTCATGGGCATCTGCTCTAGTAACTGAACTCAACCATTTTAAGAAAGACAAATCTTTTGGAAAGAATCTCATGGTCTCTTCAGGAGAACTTGATTTAATGGATGATTTTCTGGAAATGGAAAGGCTTGCAGCTTTACCAGATGCAGAAAGTGGAAGCTGCAGCCAAGGAGTGGAGCCCGTTCTGGATCAAAACAGACCTGATGAAGTCCCTCTCAAATCTGAGCTTGAAGCCATGATCAATAGAACGGCAGAGCTGGAGGAGGAATTAGAGAAGAAGGAAGAAGAAAAAGAGAAGCTAGAGATGGCTCTAAATCAATGTCAAAAGCAACTTGAAATGTCATGGAGTCAGCTCAACGAGGTTGAGATGAGATTGGCAGAACTCGACGCGATGTTATCTGCAGCACAAAAATCGAAGCAAGCTGCGGAAGAGGAAGCAAGGATTACCCATGAGAGGATGGAAGTGACAGAGTCAAGACTGATGGATGTTGAAGAGGAGATGAAAAACTTGCTCTTTAATGTCAAATTATTACAAGAAGAGGTTGAAAGAGAATGCGCATTGTCTGCTGAAAATGAGATAAAATGTCGGAAGCTGGAGGATGAAAATCTAAAGATGAAAAGGGATGCCGAACTGCAGCACGAGACCGAGCTTCAGCGCATGGCTGTCTCTGATGACGAGCTAAAAGCAAAGAAGGTTAGTTCTCTATAGCCTGTGAAGTTAGTCTATATCTAATTGAAGTTGTGGTACATTAGTAAATTATCGAGATGGGTATTGCTTTCTACATAATTTATCGAGTTTGTCAACAAACCTGCTATTCGTTTTGAGTGGCGACGTCACAGTTGCATGTAGGGTGAGTTCCATCTACATGAGAAAAGAGAGATGCTTCTCTTGGTAAATGCACATCCTGAGTCTGGACATCTGATTTCAGTGCATTTTTTTGAGATACTACTTCAATCTCCGATGTGAATGCTTATTTATTTATTGACATTCTCAAGGAAGACGGCGGGATCTATTTTCTGGTAACACAACATGGTTTTAATCTTGATATTGACATCACATAGCTATGTTTGAACAGGACAGGAGTGCTGTATCAGCATCTTATACTTTAGTAGTACAAACTATGTGATTGGGGCACAATCAAAACAAATTTCACCGTAGAATCAAAGACATTCAGAGTTTAATATAGAATTTCAAGCCCTCCTAAAACTTGGTTGTTTTCTTTTTTTTTCCAAATAACTACACCTTCATGCTAAACTTCCGTAAACAGAAAATGCTCATGCTAGGCGACGTATTTTTCTTTTGCGAGTGGTGGCGCTTTGAGCAACGCTGCGCTTTCTGACTCCATCCACCATCTGATAGGATCAGCATACCAATGTTCTGTTTATGGTAAATGGGTGATCATGACTTAGTCTGAATTTATTTTTCTTCTAAAGTTCTCACTTAGTTTTGTTATGTAAGAGAGGAGCAAGAGCTAGCAGTCGCTGCTAGCCGGTTTGCAGAGTGCCAGAAGACTATTTCATCTCTCGCTCAGCAATTACAGTCTCTGGCAGCAGTGGACGACTTCTTCGTCGATTCTGATCCGACCTGCGATCACAGGGATGAAGGATTACCAAGTCTCGAAAACGAGCTGCACCATTTAGACCGCCCGCTGGTCCTCATTTCTGCTGAAGAAAGATGAAAGAGTCACTGTTTAAGCGTTCGATTATTCAACCAGCTGCGGCAGGAAGACAAAATGGGTGAGGTGAGATAGGACGAGTGTCTGCTTTGATTTTTTCGACTTGTGAATAAACAACCACTACTGTAAATGCATTCACAGCATCTCCGGAACCGATACTAGTGAAGCTCAAGTATAGCGATATGGTCAGATTTTTGTAGTAATGTAAAGTATCAATTCCTTTAAAGCATGCGGATGTTTAGATCGCTTAGAACTGCCAATGGTCTTGCTTGGTGTTAGTGAGTTGTAGCAAAGGTTGTAACTTCAGCTTGGCCCCAGCATTCCCTTGGCGAGCCGCCTAGGAGATTATACATGCCCCAACTTCCTCTCCCAGGCAAGAAATTAGTGAGTTTCGCCTTCCATTTTAGTTTGTTTTTTCATTTTATTTTGTTAGGAAAAACCTTTAGCTAGATTGTTTGGCAACTTGGCCTTCAACTTTTCCCTAAAATCAAATCGGAGATGGACAATAAAATGACAAAGGAGTTTCATCAGAGCAACACCAAAACTAAACAGGAAAATTGTCCACAAAGTTCGAAACCTATTGCAATCTTGTCAATTCAATCTTAAATTTTTTAATTTTGCTAATTGAGTCTAAATATTTTCGCATTTTGCCAAATTAAGTCCATCTGGCCAATTTTAGCTGGAAATCTACAGCATGGATGCCGAGTGTTTTATGTGGCATGGTCGGCATTGACTTCAATAATTTTTAATAACTTGTAATTTTACTATTTCTTTTTACTTTCTTTTGTTTTTCTTTACTATTTTTGTTGGCCATCGTTAGGCAAAGGTGTCAGCCACCCTTGCCCAACCTAGCAAAGGTAGATTGGGCAAGGGCAACCCTTTGCCAGATTAGGAGAGGGACGCCCAAGCTTGGGTTAGCAAAGATAATTGCCAAGCTTGTCGATGGTGGCAGAAGGAAGGAGGGAAGAAAAAAAAAACAAAAAAAAAAGCAAAGGAAAACATAAGAAAAAGATTAAAAAAAAAGTAATGAAATTTTGTCTATGTCAATTTCAGTCATGCCACGTAGGATGACCAATGTCCACATGGCCGAATGGACTCAATTAGCAAAACGTGAAAATGTTGAGGATTCAATCGGTAAAATCAAAAAACTTTGGACTAAATTGGTAAAATTGCAATGAATTTAGGACATCCTAGACAATTTTCCTAAACTAAATGGAAAAACAATTTATCCTCTAAAACTTGCCGCCCATACAGCATTACTCCCTGCAATTTATTTGGTCCTACTTTTCCTTCTCTTGCTTTCACAAACAACAGTAATTCGTATCAGGTCCTTCAAGTGAAATGTGGACGGAACTGAACCTGCAAAAGTAGGTCCAACATCTCGTCTCGACTTTTAGTATTTTGCAAATTGTGCGTCTCTTGTCGATTATCATGGTAACGTCTTTTGATCTATCTGTCTATTTTCATATCTCAAATCTCAATTCCCTCTATAAAAAAAATTGGTTGCAAATTCCTTTTATCTTCACCAGTTGTATCAAAAGCCATGCAAGGCAACCCAACCCAGCTATCGGCTCGCTCAATTGTATTGTTCGGGGAAAACTTGTGCATCAATACATCAATAAACAATACCCGACTTATGGCAGTAACTTCACTCAGTCGCGCAATGCCAAAGGCTACCTCTTTTTGTATTGTCAATGAAAGTTCTTCATGTAGATCATCGGACGGCATCTGCATCTTTCTCAACCAAAGTACCATCCTTGATCATACTGCTACAAGTTTTTAACCAATACAAGAAATAGGAATCTTAGTCCTTGCTTCATGTCAAATTGCTCCACTTATGCCGATTCTAGTATTCGTAGATTTCTCTCTGTTTCTATGCGGTTGAAAAAAGATCAACAAATAATTGTCACGTGGACAAGTATCATGAACACATGACATGATATTTCACATGATTCTGAAGTCTAAACACTATAACAATGATAATTGACCTTCCGCAGGAACTTCTGATTGCAGGTTATCTAGAAGTTGACTATCAGGCTATAGAGCTGCACCACTGGTGAGTTATCATTGTCAAATTCCTTTTCCTCTAAAATGACCACCATGCGAGGTGAAAACTGCCAATGGTTTAATAAATGAACAAAAATATATATATATATATAGAGCTTGGATGAAAAATGATTTGCTAGCCTGAAAGAACTTTCGTAAGGGTGCTCTGAAGTGACGCAACTGAATCTATGGCGGACTTAGCAAGCCAACTCATCCCCACTTTAATTCGATGCTCGTCTGTGGGCAATCTTATCAGATATGCAAATTTCCTCGCTGCAAAGGCAGAAATACGTGGATTCACATCAATTTTTTTTTTTTCCAAAGGACCAGGGTGACATAGATAGAGAAAATAACCTGCATGTCCAACTGGACCTTCCAGAGTTAATCCATCAATGAAACTTGGTGAAATTGCACCATCGTTTCTTCCAAGTGTCATCATCTCACCCAAGTTCTGAAACCTGAAAATTATAAACAGAATCATGCACCAGTCACATATCCAAAGCTTCTACGTGTGTACCAATATAAGCTGCGAAAAATAATGAAAATTGTCGCACACAAGCAGAGGTAGCACAGAGGGATACTTAATGGTGTTTATGATGGGTAACAATAAGTGCTCCTTGCCACTGGGTGATGTTGACGTGCAACTGAAGTTAACTTGTTACCTCCACCCACATTTAGTAGAACCATAATTATTTGGGGGACGGAAGGTGAGATCAAAGCTACAACACAAGCAATGGCACCGCATTGCGAATACAGCAGATTGAAACATAAAATATGCTCAGCGCAAAAGGCACAAGTGAAGAGATAGACCTAAAAGGCAGAAGAGGACGGTCATTGATTGCTGCCCACAGATTCCAACCAGTGAAGTCCGCTTGCTGAAAAGCAACCTGGTAGGCCATGAAAGAAATGACTAAAATTGGCAAGGAGATAGCAAAACAAAGAAAGGTGCAAATAATTAAGTTATTATTTGCATTTCTTGCTTGCTTACCTGAGCGGTGGCTGGAAGAATCTTTCCATCTGAATCTCTTAACGCAGACGAATCACCAAGGGCAAAAATGCGTGGGTGGCCCTTGACACGTAGAGTCTCATCAGTTTCCGCTTGACCACGGACAGTCAAAGGAAGCTCATGGGGCTTATCCCAAGGTTCTAAATCAGGAAGTGAAGGTTTAGAGCCCACAGTCCATAGGACCAAATCCGCCTCCAGAATTTGACTCTGTAATCCCCTTTGGGCAGGTTGAAGTTCCAATATCAACTTCTCAACATCGTCTTTTGCCACAAAGCCCTTAGCAGGTCCACTCTCTTTCTGCATTTCAGGATCTTCAGACTTTCCACTAAAACAGAAAGAATCTTCTGCGTCACTCGACTTCCTTATATTACGTACAAAATAACCCAGAAGCAGCTGGACTTTCCTTGACGAAAGAACCTGGAAGGAATAGCAAAAGCTGTCCATTGTGAGCCACCCTCTTTCTTCCAAATGAAGGAAATTGTTATGCAAAATTATTGCTTCAATAAATTATATCTATAAAATGTCCAGGAGATTACTTTCATTGCAACTTCCTTGTTGCCAGGTGGGGCAGTTGGACAAATTGTAGTTTCCACATTTATTGCGTTCACTACCCCCCTCTCCTGTAATCGCTCTGATATAGTGGCAGCTAATTCAACTCCTGAGTAGCCACACCCTACAACAGCTACGCGAATTTCAGACCCTTTCCCAAAGTACCTTCTCTCCAAAGCTTTTAATTTATTGTCAACCTTCTGCAACAGGAATGTAGATGTGAGAGAATAATACATATCAGAGTCAATCATCATCAGAGACGTAATATATAGCATTACAGACACCCCCAAAGGTGCCTTACAAGTGCATCCTCAAGGGTTGAGAATGGCAATGCATACTCAGCTGCACCAGGTACAACATCAAGCTTCGCTTCAGCCCCCAAAGCAAGAACCAACCTGACTGCCGCCCATGACAAAAAGAGAGATTTAGCATATCTATATACACATAAAAACCAAATAGGGATCTATCTATCAACTGATGATTCATCAAATCCAAGTTCGACGTTAACCAATCCCAAATAGGCGTGAACTAATTTAACCCTACTCCCCAGCATATTTAATCGAGAGAAAGCTCACTTAGCTCAAAAAGGCAAGGGACAATCCTAGAGCCACACCTAAGAAAAGACGATCAACACTATCTACAGAAAACCTGTTTTGGAAAGCGTTCACACAAAAAATCTAGCATGTCTTAAGTTATGAAATGCAAACCGGGTAAAGGCTATATACGATGGTACTTGACAAAACTAATTCCTATGTGAAAAATTAAAGATATACTACCAGTCATATTCAACAAGGAGGCCACTTTCAAGTTGCACAGTCCCTCCAGAACCAGATCCTGGAGGAGCATTGATTCCCAGATGATCCAACGGATGCAATAATTTTACCCTATCTTGGAAAAACTGAACACCAGTGCTCGCAAGAAGATCAGTAAATCGAGGAGCTATTTCCCATTCTTCTACTTCTGCATCAAGACATAAGTCCTCAGAGAGGATCTCCCTCACCCTCCTTCAAATAAACATATCACTGGAACTATAATCGTAAACTGCCAAAAACTATCTGTTATCTGTTCATACCTCCAGATAATAGTTCATATAGCATTGGCTTGAAAACAAACCGCTCAGATTGGTCAACAAGAAGCACCTATCGCAACATCAAAACGATCCAATTTAATAAGATGGCTCAAGCTGAATAAGTAATTTGAGACGTGGCATCAAATAACAACTTACTGGTTTCAACAAAACAGCCTTCTATAAGACAGTTTGGTATAATCTAGACGAGAGAACAATTGGAGTTCTACTTACGATTCCATTCCAGTAGCAAGGATGTATCAATGAAGAACACGTAATACACAGAGAAGGATCAAAGGAATTACCTGAGGTTTCTTGCTGTCAGGCCAGACAAGTGATTCCAGTCTCAAAGCAGTGTATAAACCCCCAAAACCACCACCTAATATACACACCCTTGGTCTCTGCAAAGAAAGGTGTCTTCTGTAAAAACTTAACAATAAGTACCTGTGGATTCATAGACTATAACTTCAATGGAAAATGAGCAAAATAAACATATTCAGGAGTGATGACAGAGAATACAGAATACACCTCCACCCAAAAAACCATAGTGATTAGGTTCAACTAAACTCTACTTAGTTTCGTCATTTCTTCAGCTTCAAACCAATGCATGATTAACCTCAATCCCAAACCACATGGCTCAAAGTTATAGATTATATCAAAGGCTGAGTCCAACCTTAAACACTGAGCTAGAACAAGACTGACTTGGGGGCAGAGCCCAAGCGGCACATGGAATGGGTGGGAGGTTGTGAAGTGGCCTGATCTATTCAAAGAAACTCACGCCCAAACTGAGGATTTGACCCCTAGTGTTTCAGCTAGGCATTGTCAATGATAACAGAGCATGTATGCTGCAATGTGAGTAATGCCACATACAATGCACATAGTGCAAATCCCACAAAGCAGTGGCTGATTTACGCAAGTTATGAAATTCATGAGGTATGCGTATGCCTTGAATGCATTGGCCAGGTACCAAGAACCTCTTTCAAGAGATGTTGCCCAAGATAGATGGTCACTGATACTAGCGATTCAATAGCCTAGGAATGTCTAAGGATGCCATGTCTTTGCACCGTATATAAGTCATGTCAAGATGGAGCTTTTTGGTGTTATCAGCTCCAGTAAAAGCTATCTGAGAAGACAAATTTTCTTTCTTTTTTGCCCAGCATCAATGTACAGACCAAAAAAAAAAAAAAATGCCCGGTCACGAATCAAAGAGGATAAGTTGTCTTTACTTTCTGCACTCAGCCGCTCCTTCATAGGTATAAACTCTATCCAACTATGTGAAAAGAAATATGCAGGGCCACACCAACAATGACCCGCAACTGCGAACTCAACTCAACCTGAATATCCAAATTCAAAGATCACTTTTTTATCCTACTCCGCGAACTCCGCGATCAGATAGCCAGGAGCAGACAATAATGCGAAGGTCGTTGTGCCAAAAGACAGCTAAATAAAAATTAAGGAGAAAAAACCAACCTTCTTATCAGGCCAAGAGTATCTAGTTGGCGCCTTCTCACCTTCCGATACCTCCGCAACACCTCCATCGATCCCCATGGCACCTGAAGCAACAAACCTACACCCCTCCCTTTTCGAACTTCTTGAAAACGACAAATCGGTCCCGGGTTTGCGAGAAAAGCCAGGAATTAGCTTCGCCCATTTACTTCCCCCACCAGACACCACTGCAGAAGCGAATTGCAGACAAAATTACCATGTTCAGTGCACCACCCAGAAACAGCATTTGATTATCATACGTCAAATGACCAAAAACCGATGCTACGCGATTACTGTTCCCACTTAGCATTTCCTTTCCAACCAAACTACTTAATGTAAGAGAAGCAGAGGCTATGCGGATATAAAGAAAAGAGAGCGTACGATGGAAAGGGAGAAGAGCAACTGAAGAAGCGAGCGCGGCGTGTGCCATTCGAGAGGGCAGAGAGCAGAGCACTCTCCGCGAGCAAATATGCCTAGAAAATGGCCGAAACTCTGGGGGAAAAGATGACAGCCGCGAGAGAGACAGACGATGGCTATGGCTAGTGATCCATCTTTGCGATCGCGTGGCCGGCGCTCCATCTTGTGTGCTCGGTGGCAAATTAATGGATTGGGTCGTGGTCGGTTCGGCGGATTGTTTCGGATGAGAATCATTAAGATATAATTTTAATTAAAATAACTTTTTCTAATTCTATTCTTTAAATAAATTTTAGATAATTAAAACGCATTTAATAACTACTCGGAATTTCTGTTCTCAAAAATAATCTTTCTTCCTAATTTTTACCATTTAAATCAAATAATTACGTAATTACTTTGTGAAATTTCATCTTATATCTTGAATTAGTCAAAAATTAATTTATATTGATACTCTTGTCTAACACATTACGTATTGAAATGTAAAAATAAATATAGAAAATATCACGAATCATTTTAGCTATTTATTGTGAGGTTTCATCAAATTCTTTTGAGTGAACGAACATTTGACACGAGATACACCCTCGTTTCTGCATTGCCCTACATTGGTGTGCATTTTTTGTTCTAGAAATCAAATTTAAGTCTTAATTCATCAAAAACTTAAGAACGAAAGCTTGCTAAGTGTTCATGATTGTTATTTTTGTCTTTTTATAAAAAAATTTAAAACTAGACTAAGCTTGGAGTATATAAACCTGGGCAAATCATAACTAAAGAAATCAAGCGCGCAATGAAGAAATTACGACATTGATAAATTACATCATAAAACCTTAATGAAGCCTAGTTTAATTTTAAATGTGTTTATGATTTTTCTGAAAAAGAATAAAATCTATCAAATATAGGGAATTTATGCCCAAATTTATGAAAATGAGGTTAGACTAGCCTAATCTAAGGTTATTCTATTTTTAGGAATTTTATGAATTTTTTTTTTCATTTTTTAAGAATTTTTCCAAACTTTTTCATTTTTTTATTTTATCAACTTATATATTTTTCTTTGAAAATGAGACATCGTTCTATTTTAGATCATAAAAAAAAAGTGCCGAGAAAATTGAAAGGGAAAAATGAAAGACGTGATACTTTTTCTGTTTTGTGATTCTCAAAATTGATTTTTTTTAGAATTAACTTTTTTTTGTTCTTCTTTTTATTCTAAAACTGTTTTCGAAAATAGAATCAAAATCAGAATCATTTACGTTATCAAATAGGATTTTCATCTTTTTTTTTTATTTCAGAAAATAAAATCAAAGAACCAGAATTGTGCCATATAAGCCCCTAGAATCTATGTAATTTTACGGTTCTCTTCTAGCATCTCAGGTTTGGATTGATCAAATTAATAATAATTTTATTTAATTTGTAAAATAAAATGATTACTTTTAAGAAAATATTTTTTTCTACTACTTGTTATCCGGGAAACAAACCGATAGATTTGAAACAATCAAATTAATATTAACTTTAACTTCACGCTATCAGTGATCATTTTTCTAAAATATATTTACTAAATTATTTATTTTTTAGGAAACAAATGAAGCTTTAATGATTTCATTAAAAAGAAAATAATAATTACTTTGTTGCATATCGTGAATGCAAAAAGACACCCATATTTATATACTATATGTTAGATGTAATTTATATAAAAATATATTTAAATGAGAGACAGTAATTGCAAAATTGCCACACCAGTAATGTTACAAAAATTCAAGATTACATTTTTTTTAGAGATAATACCATGAAAAACTCAAATTAATATGCATGTGATAAATTTATCTCGAACTATTATTTTCACCACGAAAGTCTCAAACTAGTTCATCTATGACAAATTTAGCCCAAACTAATTTTTTGACTCTGAAAAATTTCAAATTAGCATACCTGTGATAAATTTACCCAAGTTAATTTTTGTTAAATTAATGAGTTATGACAGGTGGCGGTCGAGAAGTGTATCAGTTTGAGATTTGCACGCTCCATTTGTCATAAAATGTACCGGTTTGAGATTATTTGTGATATTAATTTAATTTGATGGACACTAACAAAGAGTAAATTTGTCACAACTATAGCAATTTGAGATTTTTTGTGCTCAAAAATTAGGTTGGGCTAAATTTATCAAAATTCTATCAATTTGAAGTTTTTTGTGGTAAAAAAATTAGCTTGGAATGAAATAGTCACATGTGTATTAGTTTGGAGTTTTTTGTGATAAAAAAATTAGCTTGTGATAAATTTATCTCAAATGTATCTGTTTGGGTATTTTGGCAGTTAAAAAATTTAATTTATAATAAATTTATCATAGATTTACTCATTTAGAGTTTTTCGTAGCATTAATCCTCATTTTACAAGGGAGGTAAAACGGGAGATGTTGTGAACCATGAGGCTTGTTGTTCGATCGCCCCCATACTATATTACGCTTACAGAATTGTTTAATTGGTCTATGGAAATCGTGAATATGATAGAACGACTAAACTCGGTTCAAACTTTTTGTAAGAATAAAAAAGAGAAATCTCATGAACAGAAATGAAATTCTCCAATGATCATGCTAAATCCATTTAGGGTTTTTGGTCACTCTGGAGGATATGGATGCGTATTGACAAGACCGTTCGCTTTGGGGATTTTAAGGTTAATTAGCATGTTAACAAATAATCCATTTATCATTAAACCCTCTTATTAGAGCTTTTAAACTGGTTTAGAAATGTGAAAAAAAAATAATAATAATAAAAGAAAACCGGTTTAGGAAATCCAAGAGATCAATCATCTTCCGCTTTTGGTCCTTAACCTCCAAGAACTGAAGAAAGCCAGGCTCAGAAATTCAGCTGGAGCTTTTAACAACATTTTCATGGCGGATTCCTTACCAAAAAATCAAAACTTGAGGACGCAGAGCGCGAGTCACCACGTTCCCAACGCCTGATTGCTCTCTCTTTCTCTCTCTAGGAGCTTTGGCCTTCTTCGAAAGAGCACTCGCGCTGTATCGGGAAATCTTCAGCGACGAGGATGGGAGATGGCGTTCTCAGCTCCGGCAGAGGCAACAGCAGCAGCAGCAACAGGCCGGAGTGGCTTCAACAGTACGATCTGATCGGCAAGATCGGCGAGGGGACGTACGGCCTCGTTTTCCTCGCCCGAATCAAAGCTCCTTCCGCCAATCGCGGCAAGTTCATCGCCATCAAGAAGTTCAAGCAGTCCAAAGACGGCGACGGCGTCTCGCCCACCGCCATCCGCGAAATCATGGTCGTTCCTTTTCTTCACCTTTTTTCGCTTCAATGGGAATTTCGCAACCTGGCGCATGCTTGTTCAGGAGAGATTAACTCCCCCTCTGTCTAGTTTATTCGGGAGTAATTAGCGGAAAACTATGGGTAATCTGTCGCTTGGAATGATTGAGGGGTTGGAAAGTAAATATGGTTCATCAGAGCTGCCGCATTTGGTTGGCCTTTAATCATGACGATCTTGTCAGTAACTCATGGCAATTCCCATTTGAATGATGCAGCTGCTTCGTGAAATTTCACATGAGAATGTTGTGAGGCTCGTCAATGTTCACATTAATCCCGTGGATATGTCGTTGTATCTGGCTTTTGATTACGCCGAGCATGATCTTTATGTGAGTAGTGGTCCCTTGTTTTATAATATAACTTGCTTCTGATGCTTCAAGGTATTGATATGGCTTCAATGTATGAAGTTTTTTGTTGAACAGTTCTGTATGTTGATGTCGATTTGTTAGGAAATTATCAGACATCACAGAGACAAAGTTAACCAGTCCATCAATCCCTACACAGTTAAGTCATTGCTTTGGCAGCTGCTTAATGGACTGAATTATCTCCACAGGTATGTGAGTTTATGTGACCAGCCTTTGCGCAACCAGTATTTTCTTGGGATATACTGAATATTGACGGTTGCATGTATGGATCTTTGCTCTAGTAATTGGATCATACATCGAGACCTAAAGCCATCAAATATCTTGGTATGTTTGTTATTGATTTTATTATTCTTCAACTGCACTATGGGATCATCTGACTGTAGAATTATAAAGTTAATTCCATTCGTGTATGACACCTAAGTATGTCTCTTTGACCAAAGGTCATGGGTGAAGGAGAGGAGCAAGGTGTCGTGAAAATTGCGGACTTTGGACTTGCCAGGGTATACCAAGCTCCTTTGAAACCATTATCTGATAATGGGGTTAGTTATATCTTCTTAATTCTTCTACCTTTTTCTTGCTGCCTAGTCTGAGAAACTAGGAATGGCTGAAGTTGGACTATGACCGGGTGCAGAATCAGCCATCTATTTTGAAGTCTCTACCTTCTAAGGAGTTGTAATATCATGCTTTGTTTATTCTGTTCTCATTAAACAAATACCCATTCTTGTGTTACTTTTTTCTTTTTTATCCCTGTTCATATCGCCTTTAACTTGGAAGGCATGGTAGCTAATGAGCCAGCAGTGAGACAGCCATCCGATCCCCTGTTGATATGTTGACTTGTCTTAACAACTATCCTAAGCTTGTACCTTCTGCTGGATGAAACTGTTTCTGCTGATTCTTCCATTGAGAAAGGAATGTAAGCCAACAAGTTATGTCACTGTTTCAAATTTTCTCATTTTCTCGAAGGAGCATCTTGGAAGCGCATCTTGTAAACATGTCTAGGGATATCTTTTTACCAAATTTTATGCTTATAAGAAGATTTGGAAGTGGGATTAATTTATAACATGCCTGCTGTTGGTTTCCCGGCCTACTAGTTTGTCAAAAGTGTAAATCTTGATGTCTCTTTTGGCTTTGTCTGTGACCACTTGGTGCAAGATATCTGTAGATGATACATGTTTATTCATATCTCAGTGACACTGTGCTTTCTGGGCAATGGTTGTCAGAATATGTGAGTTGCTGAACTTCTGGTGCTATGGCATTAGGTGTCTGCACAAACAGGGAATACTGAATAATCGAATTAGTCTACTCCACAACTCTTAATCACGTTAAAACATTTAATTGGTCTATTCCACGACTCGTAAATCACGTTATAACTGTCCATTTATGGACGAGTTTGGGGCTATCTTTTCTTTTTTCATTTTTCTGTTCTTCTTTTGGATCACGTAGTAATGTACATGAAAACCCTTATCACATTCATGCAACTATTACGATTAGACTATGTATTAAAATCACCCTCCTTATGGAGTATAAATGCAGGCAAAATGTGACAAAACATGAACAACATGGTTTTCTCAATTATATACGCGGTCTATCTGTTAGTCATTTGATGGATCAACCATAATTGTGCCCTTGCCCTTGTTTGTGTAGATAAAAATGATTAATGAGATTTCACCTGTACGTTGGGTCTATAGAGGAAAAGTTGGTAGTAGTTATACATATTGTCCGGTCATGCATTGTGTAGGGGATTGGTTTATTATTGATTACTTTGAATTCCATTGGGTACTTCCTTTGTGTCCTGGGTTCTTCTGACATCTTGTCATTTCATTGAATATCTTGTCCTTGCATACCTAAATTTAAAGACATTTGCCCCTTTTCTCGTCAAATACCCTTTCAATCTTGTGGGTACTTTAGTGTCTCACTGACCCATTCTCTCATGAGGTTATGCTTTCTTTAGCTCAGATAAGCTCCTTATTTCTTTCAGGTTGTGGTAACTATCTGGTATCGGGCACCAGAACTGCTGCTTGGTGCAAAGCACTATACAAGTGCTGTTGGTATCCTTTGACACTGACAAAGAAGCTTGGTTTCCTGCTTCCCAAATAGTATATTTCATGCATTTGTTCCGTGTGATGAGTTACTTTGCTGTGCTAATTAACTGCGGCAGGACAAGTAAGAATTGTATGGAGAGTAAATAATGTGGCAGTGAAGTTGCAGTTGGTGACGGCAATGATGCAATTAGTAGAGTTTGAAAGAGCCTAAGAGTCGGGATATTTCTACTTTTCTTTAACTTCTATGATTTCAGTCAGTGTAGGAATTGACGATCAGATTACATTCTAGTCAATGCTTTCTTTGACAAACTATACTTAAGCCTGGGCTTGCACGGTTCTGACACTGATTCAACATCAACATCAACATCACCTTTATCCCAAACCAGTTGGGGTCGGCGGTCGATGAACCCAAAGCGAAATCTTTAGGGTTCATCTCATAAGGGGTAGCTCTTTTTTTACGGCCGGCTCGCTACGCCTGACACCAACCCTCCTCCTTTACCCTGGCTTGGGACAGGCTATGTAAGCTACATAGGCGGAGTTGGTTCTGACACTGATTGATGCACTGAAAATCAGGAAAGTACATCTTGACTGATTGTTGCAAGCGATAAGCTTGAAATTCAAAGGAAGCGGCATACCTTCTTTTGAAATGAAGTGCTTTCAGAAAAAGTACACCTCTACTGACACTGATGTTAATGAAGGCTTATGTTAGTTCTTAAGACTAGCCTTAGATAACCAATGATCTCTGTTCTGCCTTTATCATAATTTGTGTAATTTTAACGAGTTATACTTATTTGATTCATGTCCTACATTTGAAGTTGATAATTGTAGACCGTGCAATTGTTTTATGTTACTTGATGTGACTGGAAATGTTTCCCCATTCCTTAATGCTGCCACCAGATATGTGGGCTGTCGGATGCATTTTTGCTGAGCTTTTGACATTGAAGCCATTGTTTCAAGGTCAAGAGGTGAAAGCCAATCCTAATCCTTTCCAAGTAAGTTGTCTATGCGTGCAACACCTTGGCTGACTTTTCTTTCTTGAGGCAAATAGATTGTGGGTGCAGTTGATCATTAAACTCAACTCTAACTCAGAGACTCTATTTTGCAGCTTGATCAACTTGACAAGATTTTCAGGGTCTTGGGTAATGTGCCGGTGTATTCTCTTTTCTGCCATCTTCATTCTGTTCATATGCTATAAATACTTGATGTGATTGTCCCAGGTCATCCAACGCAAGAGAAATGGCCTATGCTTGTGAATCTACCACATTGGCAATCAGATTCGCAACATATTCAGAGACACAAGCAGTAAGTACCTTTTCCATTTGTTTCTGCATCCAAACTCGAGTTCGTTCTGTTTTTCAAAGGAGTGACATGTAATATATTGTTCTACTGACAGTGATGACAATTCACTTGGTAGTGTTGTACGTCTCTCTAGCAAAAACCCTGCGTATGAACTCCTATCAAAGATGCTAGAGTATGTGCCACTTCTCAGAACTTTTGAATTTGTGCAATTTGGTATTTCTTTACTTTTTTATGATGTCTGTTTGAACTTGTAGTTTTTGATGTCGCATCTTGGTTGTTTGATGTCATCTTTCGAATTTGATTGGAATCTGGTTGTCCGGTTGCATATCTGTGAGTTGTAGATGCACAAGAAATTTCACTTTATTTGCAATAGCACTATAATACTATATCAATCACTGAAAACTTGTAGAGAAAACCTATAAGTCTGAATAATGGCTGTCACACTACTATATCAATCACTGAAAAAACGTCGAGAAAACCTTGACGTCTGAATAATGGCTGTTACACGCCTAGGAGTTGCCTTTGCTATTTGCAACCTTGTCTATGCTCAGATTTTTTTGCCTCTGTGTATATATGCGCCCGCAATGCGTGTCTGCACGAGCTGCGTCTTTGTGTGTATGCATGTGTATGAGCGAGGCATTGTGTACTTGCTTGTCTGCCGGCGTGCATTCGTGTGCGTGTGAAGTGCTCAAGTACCATCTGGTCTCTCAAGCAATCAGATGGGCAGACACTCTTAAGATTCTTATTGTTGCAATCACTTCACTTGTTTGGTATCATGGAGCTTAAAGCACCATTTACCTGCCACTTAGTTTGGTTTGCAAACTGATGTTGGTCTTCTATGATTCACTGCCTGCAGTTAACTAATTTGCTATATTGTCTCAATATAGCGTGTTGACTTAATATTGTCAAAGTGGATAACTCTTGTTTGCATATTGCCTGTTGCTAATTAGCTTTTCTCTATGTGCAGGTATGATCCTCAAAAGCGTATAACAGCAGCTCAAGCCTTGGAACATGAGTATGACTTTTCTCAATATATTATCTCCTCAGTTTTGTTTTTGTAGACAGTGCAGCACGAGAATCAAAGGGATTTAATCTGGTTATTATTGATGCTTTAACAAAGCTATTCTTTAGCTTCCACAAACATGTAATCTCAAAGAAGAAAGTTATAGCCAGAAAAAGGATTAAAAAAAAAATGTCGGTTAAGAACATGAATGGTCATTTGGTAGTAGCACCTCATTCGTTCTGTTCAACCTCTGCCCATGAAGGACAAAACTAAGGTCTCTATTATGGCCAAAACAAAGATTTCGATGAAGAACAATGATCTCTATTTAAAGTGCGTTGTAGTCAGCAATTTGTATTCCTTCATCAGTTTCTAAGATTAACATTGTTTTCTTCCAGGTATTTTCGAATTGAACCTCTTCCTGGGCGTAAGTAAGACTTTATTCCTCACCATCATACATGTGGTCGTTGATCTTATTTTATTTTTTAATGCCTTTTATCTTATTAACTAACGAAATATGATTGTGCGTGTACTTACTCACCGAGGCACCTTGTGCTCTTGTCCTTGCTCAGTGCACTTGTACCGAGCACTCCTGGAGACAAAGTGAATTATCCTACTCGTCCTGTAGATACGTCTACAGATATTGAGGGGACAACTAGTCTTCAACCTTCACAATCGGTATGGCTATGATAATCTAAATTTTACTAGTTGACCTAGCATTCTGCGTAAGTTTCTTGATTTCTTCCCATGAACTGTCTATATGGAATTTGTCATGTTCATTGAGCTCTTTTAAGATCTTACTTTTGCAATAGTACAGTAACCAATTATTGCCAGTTATTCATAAGTGGTTATAGCTGATCATTCAATGCTTAATTCCTCCTCTTTTTGATATGATTGACACATTTTTTTTTTCTATGTTACTGTTCTTAGAACTGAATAAGTTTTATAGAATTGCTCCATACTCATTTGTGGGGAGGCATTATTAAAGAGATGAGAATACCACAAATTCATTTTTGTAATATCGGAGTGATTAGTGCTATCATCCTTTTAAGAAGTAAAATATATATCAAGGACGTAATAGTTTGTGTCTGAGATTAGGATGATCTGTTCTCTCCTAGGGTGTAATAGTTTGACTATGATTACAATGGATTTCAAATGAAGTCCTGGTCTTTTCTGGATCCAGTGACCTCAGGCATCGATGGTCATGGGCCATTCCCGTTCATCACTTATTCATACCTCTTGGCAGACTTGTTGTGGAGTTAGTGTCTTGCATTTTTGTGACGACATGAGTCTTTATCCCTAGTTGAATGGCCAACTTCATTTTGGCACCTTTGGGAGATGCTTTGCTGTTCAGTAAAATCAATTTTGTTGCACATGTATTTGAGTTTTAACCATTAGCGGCTGTATCCAATGGTCTCCTTCATGGTAAGGAAAAGCAAGATGAAGAATTCTCGCGATTTATAAATTCAGTGTGTGTATGTGTGTATGTCAGTTCAACTGATATGGAACCTTGCAAGTGCCCTCATTCTCTGATTTTCCACTAGGCATCATCTGGAAATGCTGTTGCTGGAAATATGGCCGGTGCTCACATTGTGGCAAATAGGTCCATGCCTCGTCCTCTGCATATTGGCAATATGCAAAGGATCCAAGCTCCAGGAATGACCGGTTACAATCTGAATCCTAGTGCCATGGGCGGTGGAATGAATCCTAGTGGTATCCCAATGCAGCGCGGTGTTGCGAACCAGGCCCAACAACAACAGGTTCTTTTTCTCACTTTGATCTTAGATGGTAGCTCCGGAGTTGTTTGATAAGTTTTGTCTTATCCATGTCCATGTGGTTACTTTCCAAAGCTGTCTCGAAGGAAGGACCCAGGAATGGGAATGGCAGGATACCCTCCACAACAGAAATCAAGGCGCTTCTAAGGTTGGCCCATTTTCATGCATTCTTTCCTTACTGCTAGATAGTATTCTTGCTTTCATAGGAGAGATTGGACTTCAAACCAGGGATTATTTTTGGCACTTTTGTGAGCCACGATAATCCTCTTGTTGCTTGAATAGGAGGAAGAGAGGAGAAGAGAGAGGGAGAGAGAGAAGGGGGGGGGGGGCGAGAGAGAGCTGCACTATTTCTTTTGCTTTTAGTGCAAATCTTGTGAAGAAATAGCCGATCACTTTTGTTTCCCTTTGTTCTGCTAGGGTTAGTCGATTTTCACTTGGTCTTTTCTCCCTTCTCAGAAAAGTTTTTAGTCCCTCATTTGGTCTAATTTTATGGAACTAGGGATCTAATTACTTGCTCTAGTGATACTGGCTACAGCATCATGCCTGCTCTCAATGGCAAGATGTGAAGAACCAGATCGCATGCCAAGGATGGAAAGGGAACTATGGGCTTCATTAATGGGCTCATCTTCTACGGACGTTCCTGCTAAATGCATTACAAGTTTCTGCGGATTCACAGTGATAGATTTAGATGGAGAAATGGATTCCGGCATCGTAGCACTCACAAACTCAAGGAATTTCCCTTATTATTTGCTGAAGTAATTACTTGCTCTTCCAAATATTTCTTTAATTATTAGTGGGCATGTACATCAATACTGCCTCTCCCGCTCTGTTTCTGTCTTGCATAGATAATAAATTTGGACTATGAGTGTAGGAATAGCCATGAACTGTCCCGTTCTATGTGGGAACAAAACGGGCGATCGGCAGAACCCGTCTCCTCTATAGATCCTAGGAAGATTTGCCAAACGTGCGATCCGCATGTAGAACTCTCACGACCACTCATGTATCCACCGGGCTTGCTTCCTTTTCTTATTCTCCCTTCTTGCCGTACTTGCCTGCTCTTCTTTCCATTACTACCATCGCTGACCGGTTCATCGCTTACACAGGAAGCACCTATATCCCTGGAAAGAGCACGCGGAATGATCACCTCCCTCACTGTCGAAGACAGGAGTGATATGTCTGTCGTCCATCGCTTCATTTAATTCACGGGAAATTAATAAGTCGAAAAGTCTCTTTTTCTTAATTTCTTGTGAATATTTTCATTTGCTTTATATGTCGACGATAGGGCGGACGTTTTGTTGTCGTGTTCTATTTGATCCCATGAGAGGACGGGTTGGGGCCAACAAAGCAAAGCGAAGGACATATCTCAACTGATGAACTATCAAGCAATTTATGATTTGCCGCAATCCACTCTGGTCCTCGGAGGAAAAGGTTGCTACTACAAACGCTACCCCATTTGTAACGATAAATTTCAAAACCACGTACGAAAACCTGCCCACAATATCAAGATTCAGCCTTTATTACGCAAATAAAAAAAAATTGCTAACGTACCCACGAGGAAACGAGTCATAATAAAATAAGAAGAGAAAAAGGATCCTTTCCTTTTAAGTAAAGCCAAGGACGTGAGTGGGGCAGGAGCTGTACAAAGCCAACAAGACATGCTAAGGAAATGTTTTCTTGATAGTATCGTCCAAGACGAGGGATGGTGCGGTCTCAAATGTAAATTCACATGTCGTTATCACGTATTTTGCATGAAGTACTTATTAATTGGGAGAACGTATTTTGCATGAAGTACTTATTAATTGGGAGAACGTGTATTCAGAAAAAAAAATTATCAAGTTAATAGTATTCGACATGACATTTGATGAGTGCTTAGTTCATGCATTCGTTCTGTTTGGTTCCATTAGCGAAGTTGAAAAGTGGCCATGGCACAATGCCATATATCATCGGCACTCTCATAAATCAAAAGTTAGTCCTATCAACATCGTGATTATGTCTGGAAACAATAGATGATAGTAACCTATTAATATGTTTAAACTCATTTGTCCCTCATTTATTGAATATAAGCTGTTAATATATCTTCGCACAATGCTTATCAATCAGGGTTATGCTACTAGCAAGCTGGTTAATAAGCATTTTGCAAAGCATATGCCAACAAAGTAGAAGATGAAACTTCAATAACTCACCTCAAGACGCAAGTCGCTACTATGCAAGCTACTCCCCAATAGCCATCCAAAGACGACGTGGAGCTTAACTTCCCCACTGGCACCTCCCTAAATTGAGAAATTAAAGATATTTTTCTCCCCATTATCCTAAGAAATACTCTTGAATTTTACATCCTAAAGTTCAGACAAACTAGTTTGAAAGACTTACTTAAATCCAAGGATTTTAAGGTCATGCTTAGGACTAGTCGATATTTATTGAATATAACTAACTTATATAACAACTCGGTCATGAATAGGTTAAGAAGTGAGTTTATGATCCATTTTTGATAGATCTATTTATTACTGTATTCTCGTTAAAGCAAGAAAGGGCAAAATCAAGGTTTCTCCTGATTTACCCTAAACTAGAATCACATTCGGCAAATGATTCACTATAGTTAGCATATCGTATTTTTCTCTCACCTCCTTCAATTTAGCTCAAAGTGTTCACGAGACTCCGCGCAAAAACTATCAATAAAACCATATGCTCAAAATTATAAAAGCTATCACGCGTCCGGAACAAAAACCGCTGCTCCCTTCAGCTCCAATGGTTCAAAGGTACAGATAAGTACAAATTCAGATGAGACAGCAACTTGGAAGCTTGTATTGCCAAAAGGGCATGGACCCGCAAAAAAAGAAAAAGAAAAAAGAGGGGGGGGGGGGGGTTGAAACTTGAACCCCGGAGGTGGTCATATGCTTGAAAAGAAGGAAGGAGGTGAGAGAGGGATACTCAAAATTCAAACCAAACCTTATCATAAACACGTTCTGTTGCACTTGGGGTTGCGCGCCATGCAGAACCGGACAAACTTGCTTCTATTATTTTTTTGCCGGTTCATGAACTGCACAAAAATCCTTCCCACCTAAGTCTACTTCCCCCCTCAAAACATAAAATAAAATATATATATATATATATATTTTTTTTTGCAGAATCCAAACAGAGCTATTATGCAACTTCATCCAGCCTCGGTTCAACTGGACTGCCTCTTGAATTAGCTGTCAGTTGCATTCATGCCACCCTCAGCAGCCTCGTTCAGATGCATTGAACGGGACCCGGACACGATACGATGCGGCTCTCTAGTTCCCGGCGATCACTCTCATATTTATTTATTTGTAGGACTCTTCTCACTCTGTCACTATCTACATTGCAATCCCTCTCCAATGGCGGTCGCCACCAACCCGACCCGGAGGAATGAGAGCTTCCCTCCCGAGCTCGAGAGCTTCCACAAGTTCTTCGAGTGCTGGCTCGTCGAGCAGAACCAGGACCTCCACGACCTCATCTCCGCCTCCACCCCCGCTCAGGACGCCAGCGACCAAGCCCTCCGCCCCCTCATCGACCGCGTCGTGCGCCACTACGAGCATTACTACAGCGCCAAGTCCCGGTGCGCCAAGCAGAACGTGCTCCCCATGTTCTCGCCCGCGTGGAGGAGCTCCCTCGAGGACGCCTTCCTCTGGATCGGCGGGTGGCGCCCCAGCATGGCGTTCCACCTCCTCTTCTCCAAGTCCGGCCTCCAGCTCGAGGCCCACCTCGCCGAGCTCCTCCGGGGCCTCACCACCGGGGACCTCGCCGACCTCTCCCCAAGCCAGCTCGCCCTCATCGACGACCTCCAGAGGAGCACGATCCACGAGGAGAAACGCATCACCGAGGAGTTCGCCAAGCACCAGGAGACGGTCGCCGACTCGTCCATGGTGGAGCTCTCCCACGCCGTCACGGAGATGACCCGCGCCGGCGGCGGGGAGGCCGCGATGGAGGAGAAGGTGGCGAGTGAGCTGGCGGCGAAGGAGGAGAGGCTGGAGGAGATTCTGGAGATGGCGGACGATCTCAGACTGCGCACGCTCAAGGAGATTCTCAACATCCTGATGCCGATGCAAGCCGTGCATTTCCTGATCGCAGCTGCAGAGTTGCACCTGAGGATTCACGAGTGGGGGATGAAGAAGGACGAAACTCGGAGCTCAAACTCGCTAGCTTAGACTCGCCATAGCTAAAACTACAGATCAAGAACACTCATTCCGCTTCAAGTTCATCTTGCTTCACAAGTAGTAGTCTTAAATGATTTTAGGATTTTCTGGGTTCCTTTAGAAACTAATCAAGTGTTAACGTGGAATTAGGATGCGTTAGGTTGGTTTTAACATTCGGAAGAAGCAGTGTCCTCTGAGGCAAAAGTTGTGTAGTACTCTCTGAAAATCAGACGATCGCTTCTAATTTCTGAGGTGAAGCTATGTATGATCAAAGATTCAATAAGGGTACACTGAAGCAGGGTTTGCAAAATCACTTATCCTGAATTATTCCACATTAGCATCGACTTGGCGTCTTTCTTCACCTCGAATCTTGATAATGTGCCGTGCTATCTGTCGCCGCAAATGTATGCAGCGCTTCATTCCTTGGACCATCCTAGTAATGCGAGGATGATGCCGATGACGTCGCCTCTCATCAATGCCTTCATCAACCTTTGCTTCTCTGGCGTGTACGGCGGATACCTTGCGGCGGCGTCTCCTTTGAAACTTCTGTACAGTACTCCCTTCTTGTGGCTGAAAGCGTCGAAAGAAAATTTCCCGTGGTATGCCCCCATCCCGCTTTCCCCGACCCCGCCAAAGGGTAGAGTTGGAACCGTGAGCTGCAACAGGGTATGAGAGAAATGACTAGTTGAACAGTCCATACAATAGATGTCACTCAAGAAGATACACAACTACCAAATGCCAGTTTCAAACTTTCATTAGAAGGCAATTTCGATTTCTGAGGGAACTGATCTCACTAATTGAGGAGAATGGCAAACATACGATCTTGATGTTGCCACCAAATAGGTTACGGGAAAGCCATCAACATATTAAATTGGGGCGGCGAATGGCAATTACTTGTAAATTGCAGTAAGGCATGGAATCATGCAATTTAGAAGATCTTGCTTTTGATGACAAAGGCAGAGAAAGATTACATGCAGGACAGTGTCGTTGACGAGCATTCCCCCGGCAGATATGTTTTGGACAAATTGTTTCTGCAAACCATCATCATTGGAGAAGAGATATGCCGCCAGGGGCTTCGGCTTTGAGTTGATCATATGAAAACTGTCTTGTATGTCGTCGACCTTTCGATAACGAAGAACGAAAAAAAAACAAAAACAAAAGCTTCTCAGCAATATGAATCCCGGTTACATATATTGTAACGATGCCCGCAGATGGTACCTAGATGATTATGAAAGCTTAAAGCTGCACACACACACACACACACACACACACACACACACACACACACACACACACACACACACACACACACAGTGAACTCAAAATACGCACAGTGAGAACGGGCAGCAGCGGCCCGAATATTTCCTCTTGCATTATCATGGAGTCTTCAGGAACATCGAGCAAGATAGTCGGAGCTATTCTTCTGCAAAAAGCAGGAGGTAATTGCCATGTGATTGTTTCATCCAATGACCTTGGACCTGCCAAAGTGCGAAACAGAGAGCACAAATATACAGGTCTCACAAGTTGTTCTCATCTCTTTGCCCTCCCAGGACAATCTTATCGCAGGTTCCATCCTCGTCGAGGAGTTTAGCCAAACGTCTGAAGTGATATAAGTTCACTACACGGGACATGTCTTGCGACTCCAGGGGGTACTTCCCGAAAAATTCCTCTAGTGCAAGTCGTAGAGCGTCCACCTGTCGAGTGTCGACACACGTTGGCCGAAACAAATAGCCTCTAATGCACATATAGAGACTTGCTACTTTGGTTGAAAAGGGACAAGCTTTACCAATTTCGGAGCAAATGACTTTGTCGTCACGATGTAATCAATGGCTATGCAAGCTTGCCCGTTATTGCAAACCCACTTCCCTGCTATCATTCTTCTTACAGCAACCTTCAGCGTAAGAAAGCTCGGAAATTACTTCTTGGAAGATCAGTTCAAGCAGCAAAGTAGGCAACATGCTGCTCAAATTTACCTCTAAATCAATGTTTGAATCGACAATAGCCGGACATTTTCCCCCAAGTTCCAGAACTACAGGGGTAAGGTGCTTTGCTGCAGCGGCCATGACAATAGAACCTACTCTCGTGCCACCTGGATAGCTCATTCGAAAAAATTCGAATTAGGCTTCATGAATAGACCTCTTGCCTCAGATTTAGGACAAACATAAGACGAAGTTTCCTAAAGATGCGCTAGGTAATTCAGTGATTAGGGAATCACAACACCTTAATAACATGAACTTGTCAATCTACAAAGTGCAGTTGTGATATATGGTACCTGTGTAGAATATTTTATCCCACTTCTGATCCAACAGAGCAGATGTTTCAGGAACTGCTCCCTCGACTACTCTTATTGTGCTTCCATCCACGTACTCACCAAGTAATCTGGCAAGCAGTGAAGACGTTGTAGGAGCAATCTCCGATGGCTTCAGGACAATGGCATTACCAGCTGCTATGGCACCAATTACTGGATCAAGAGATAACACTGGACAACCGAGAACTTAGGTCATTCAAAGCGAAAAGCCAGTACCATATTATGATCATGAAACCCAAGAGCAAAAGTGGAATAAAAAGAATTAAGTATGAAAGATGCTGGGATACTAATAAGTTGTCCCTAGGCTGATTAATATTTTTTTTTTCCTCCTTACTTACGGAAAGGATAGTTCCATGTGGAAATGATCAACACGACCCCAAATGGTTCCGATACTATCTCTGCCGATGATGGGTAGGTTGTTATTGGAGTCTTGACCTGAAAGTGAAGTATCGATGAGTTCCAACAATTCGACTATGGCCGGAGAAGCGGTTCTCATCTTGTTGCTTAAGATAACTGTGCTTGCTATTTGATCACCTTTTCTGGTGCCATCCAATGCTTCAAATCCTTGAGGGCCTTCTGACATGATGATCTTGCCATGGAGATCTGCATTATATCTCGTAATTTGCCAGACACAATTAGCATGCAAGAAAAGAGGGAAGAACTACACAGCAGAACGCTTGTGCGAAAAGTTCTGTGAAATCAGTTGATATTTGACACAAAAAGAACCAAAAGATCGCTTAATCAGTGTCGTGGATATGGCATACTGATCTGTGAACAGCGATGCGTGAATGTGGTTGAAAATTCAGCAAATTTCTTCGGATAAACTTCGTGTCATCATCAACTCAGACTTCGGCAGTCAATTATTCATGGCGAAGTTTCCATACATCCGTTTGTCACTCGGGAGCGACAAAAGAACGGAACTATTGATTCGACTGATCACACTAACATTTGTCCGCTAGATGAGTAGCGATTTTGAACGACAAAGTTCTTTATAGTAAAAGCAAAGCAGAAAGAAACCCCAAAGAAAGATAAGAGAATGAAACAGAGTGTTTGAATTATCAATGTACAAAACACAAAACATAACACAAAGATGAGAGAGCTCAAAGCGAAGAAAGAGTAAATGATGCTGCATTGACATATGAACAAGACCTCGGAGATGAAGGCTTCCAGCTCGGGCTTGGAGAGGTCGAGCTGAAGAGCTTGGATGATCTCTTTCTCCCTTTCGTCAATCATCTTGCTTATGCTCTGCAACTGAGCAGCTCGCCATTCGTAGCTCTTCGTCCTGCCCGAGTAGAAGCTCCTCCTCAGCTCCTTGACCAGCAACGCGGCTTTTTCGGCGTCAAACGCTTGTTCCTTCTCTTCCTCCATCATCACTGGCAAGACACTCGCTGAACAGCTTCCGAAACGAAGAGACACACTGATTACAATGCCAAGAAACATGGAGAAAACGGAGAGAGGGAGAATTGTGCGAGTACCGGGAGACTCTGAGAGAGGAGTGAACGAAGGAGATCGGTGATGGGTTGGCGCGACGCGCAGGACAGTGTGCGAAGGTTCGGACGTCCCGGCAGATTCCACCAAGTCCACTGTTTCATAGAAATCACAAACGCAGACGAGACAAATGCTTAAACGGATCATTTGGCTTTTTCTCTTTGCATGAAAAGACTTCTCTGTTGAAAAAAGCACACAATAATGCCCGGAACAGAAAGATTAGTTTACAAGATCGTTGTAGTTTTAATAACACGATATATTTTAATTGACTAATGTGTATGAATCTCTCGTGTAAAGTCACTTCAAAAATGAAAAAAAAAAAGTGAAATTAGTGAAAAATGAAAGTATGTGCACCTAGACAAAAAAAAAAAAAAAGCGTCCGGCCTAGTTTTCGAGCAACACATCCGAAAGGAAGGGACACCAGAATTCTTTTGCATTCATGTATTGATGTGTGACCTAACTCTAGAAGTTTTGACACTTGGTCCCAGTAAATCCCAATTTATTGCCTCTTCTAGGCAAAGATTTACCTCCATGGAAAGGATCATGGGTTAAGTAAAGAACCGATTTTGGTTTTGTCATCCTTACCACAAGAAAAAAAAAATTCTTTCTCAGGTTACTTATTGATGAAATATACATTCCTACTTCATATGAAGCATATTGGTTATATGGTAGGTAAAATTTAATCACCAAAATGAAGAAGTTAAAAGGGCTATTGCCAACTTTCAATGTTTTAGAATCACTTGATAAGGCGACCTTCAGTCAATCCAGTCGTCATGATAGCAATTGAAGAAGGCGTTCGAACGCTCCGCGTGTTGTAACCTGGAATTGCTATTCAAGAAAGAAATCGGAGAAGGTGAGGTGGTGATTTCGCTACTTCGCTGAACAAGAGAGTACGTTCATTTCTTCAAGATGTTATCCATATTGGGATCGATTCCGTCCACTCAAATGTCAAAGATTGAAGAGCCCGTACATTCTTTGTTCATGCTGGTGGAATCAAACGATGGCCCAGAAGTGCCCAGTTCGTTCGACCAACCCAAAATTTTTTTGACGAAAGTGAAACCATACTAATTCCAAGCGAGTTTAGAGAGAGAGAGAGAGAGAGAGAGAGAGAGAGAGAGAGAGAGAGAGAGAGTTGTATAGTGAAGCAATCGAGTGAGGGACTTTACCTGAGAAAGAAAAAGAAAAGAAAGCGAGAGTTGTCACCTGAAATCTTGGGAGAGATTAATGGAGGAAAGGCTTTTCATGATGGCCTTCTTCTCACAAATTGGATGCTCAAAAGTCTCTTCAGCAACTTGAAAACAGACTGTAATTGAATACAAACTCAGAGATAGACAGACTCAATAATGTCTGAAGCATTCATTCCTGGCCCTTGAAGAGGGACGGTGATTGCTCGACCCAAAACTTTGGTAATGTACAGAACGGCCTCTCATTTCGTACGTGGGACCACGAACTGGGAGGATGGTGATTGCTCGACTCGTCTCAACGTTCCAGGTCCTACTTTGGCATCCAGCTAGGGGTTCACCGAATGGTCAAGAGTTACCTTCATGATTTGGTTGCGCCTTTCGCCTCTTTTGGAGATGGAGTTTATGAGGCTCTGTTTTCGACGTAAGTTTTTCTGCAGGATGAGGTCAAGATTTGAACTATATGTTTCACACATCGCCGCCCATTTTCATAGGTTACATGGCTCATAATACACGTCTTGTAGTTCGAGCATTCGCTAAGCACAAAAACAGGTACGATATTTTCCGTGCGCATCACTAATCATGATCAACATTTTAGCAGCATGAAGGGAAACAAAGTCATGGTAAACGTGAAAAATAAAATTAACATTGCATTAAAGGCCAAACAGAAAATTGCACCCCAGAGAGAGAGAGTGTGTGTACAGTTTTTCTCACTTGAGGACAAGAACAAGCTATCAGCGTGGGGGCATCGCAAAAAGAAGTGCTTTGAAACGTCCGTATTTACAACTGGGGGCATATGTTGGCAAAGTCCAGCATCGCCTGAAAGTAGCATTACGTCCGGGTAATCTCTGGAATGGATCTATCCACTCTCCTTGGTAAGAACTACCAAAATTGCTGATCGCCTCGCCATTGAGGTCAGCATCCGAAAGAGAGAGGCTCAGCTCTTCTTGTGTCGTCCAAAGTGATAGCCTTGCGCTGTTGTAGCCATCACCGAGTAAAACTGCCTGCATGAAACTCTGATGCATTCCCGCAGATTCTTCAGGGCATATACATTGATAAGATTCTGCATGAGGAAGAGAGGAGACGAGAGGAGACGCTCAAGGAAGGCATCTTTGGGTCACGACAGGCAGGACCTCAACTGTGTAAAAGACGGCAGGCAAAATAACTCGCACCATAGGCCGGGCATGCGTTCACTGCTCATAAGTTACGTGTGGCCAACCTCTGCTGGAGAATTTGTTTGCCAAACACAGGAATTTGGAGGAGGGACATGGACCTGCAACGTAGCTCTTTCTTTTAACTAAAGCAACCAATGAACCAAGCAGGGTATATGAATATAGCAAAACCAGAAGTGTTACCCAAAGAATTTTTACGCAATGACCTATACCTTTTGTGCAAATTAGATTAACACAAGGCCGTGATGCTAAACTTAAAAAGAGTGCCCAGCAAGCCAAATGCCTTGTGAAGTTTCACCAAGAAGTCCTGCATCCACCATCATGACGGTACTCTACCTATTATTATTCGCTTGCCATTTTTCACCATCTGATGCCACAAACACAACTTTAATGTATATGAAATGTCAACCTATTTATCAATACAATCGACCAATTGTGGTCAGAAAGGCATCCCCATTCTTCTACATGGTTTCAACGATTTTCATGGAACGGTGGCTTCACAACTAATAACTACAACTCGCTGTAAAAATGGGATAATGACCTCTGACTTTAATCTAATCTCCACCAATCAATGCCATATGGCTAAATGCATTTCGTAATTTTACCTAAGATCACGACCGGGAAACAAGAACAGAATATTTGCTACCAAACGAAACAAGGAAAGATCTTCAGGTAAAATGGTGAAGGTTGCTATCGTGCGAGGTAACCAGATCAAACAAATAAACCACCCAATAAGTGAGACAATAATCCTTCGCTAATCCTTTGCTCACAGTGAATCACTTTGATCAAACTGCTAGAAGCTCATCAGGGAAAATGCAGCTACCAATCCTCGAATAAGGCGCAATATTTTAGCTTCCAGAAGAGCCACCACACTATTTACCTCTAGTAGATAACAAGACAGAGGGCTTACCCCCAAAGGGCAGAAGAAAACATTCCCAATGAATTTAACCCTCACTAATCAACATTGCCTCTACGACCAAGTAAATAAAAGACAACGTTTGAACATCACAGGACAGGGGAAGTCGTAAAGAAGAAAACTTGCCTTTCCTACGCGAGATAGAAGATATCATCAGTCATGAGAAGAACATACTGCAGAATCCTGAGCGGAGCATTCCTAAAATCTAGAGGTGGCAATCTCAACTCTCTGACTCTACAGTCTCCACCAACGTTCCTATCACCCGGGCGCCGACCCGCCCGCTGCATCCGGACCCGGTTCAAATCCACCTTCCTAAACAGATACACGGAACTGTTGTTATTACAGTTACCGTTGGTCGCACCGGGATCCGGGTTCTTCCGGGTCTTGAACAGCGTCCACCCATGGCCGGCCAAAGCCCTAGAAAACCCATCCATCGTGTCGATCCTCTCGCCGCCGACCCGCGAGAACAGCGAAACCGAGCAGCAATCCCAGTTCACCGCGCCGTCGTGCACCGGTTCGCCGTCGGCGCGGGCCAATCTCACGAACACGAGCTTGAAGAGTCCCTTAGCTAGGGAGACGAAGGAGCGGAGGGTGGGGAGAGAGGCGGAGGAGAGAGAAGGGAAGGGGAGAAAGACAGCATCGTTGGGGAACAAGAATGTGGAGGATGTGAGGGATGTGGACGACCACGAGGACGGGAACGAGGACAACGGGGAGGTGGAAGAGGAAGACGGCGACGGAGACGGGGAAGGCGACGGTGACTGGAAGGTGAAGATGAGGTGGGAGAGTGATGGGGTGGGGTACAAGTCCATGCCCATGTCTCGGGCAATGTGAGCCAGCGTGTACGTGTCGGTGATGAGCTCTCTGGTGGGGAGGAAGAGGAGGAGCGGGGTTCTTGATTTGGAGACGGTTCTCGTTCTCGTTCTCGTTCTCGTCCTCCTCCTCGATCTTGATCTTGATGTGGGTCTCTCTTCGGCCTCATCGTCGCTTTCCCCTTCCTCGTCGCCGCCCCTGGGTAGGGAGCTCCCACGGCGGTTTCGGGAACGGGACAGACCGATGGCTTCTCCGAGGACGAGAGAGCGGACGAGCTTCAAAGGAAGCATCTTTCGGCTTGCTCCTGTCAAAATGGGAATGGAAGCTGCTGTCTCTTCTGTCTCTGTCCCTGTCTGCAGATCCGTTCTTAGGAGGAGTGTCGCTTTTGACATTCGGGCCTCTTCGCTTCGCTTTCGCTTGGACAAAAGGAAAATGAATGATTCGGGGCCATGATACGGGGCAAAAGAAGCTTGACCGTCCGTCCCAGCTTGTCTCTCGCAAACAGCGGAGGGCTCTCCTTTCCTAAAGACGTTTTTCCCTGTGGAAATTATGTTTTACTCTTGACTCGCTCCCGCTTTATTACCATATCTCCCCGACCGACCTACCGACCTACCTTGGTAGCTCGGCAGTCGGCCGTCTTCTCGTGATCCCAAAATTGAAGTCTTTAGCAAACCTCGGCGTACCTTTATGGGTCGAGTAGATCTTACCATACCCCCAAACACTTGTTAATTTTTTCGACACGATCACCCGCACACCAGTCATTTCTCGCCATCAATTTTCTTCCGAATTAGTTAAAGAGCACCACTGCGTTAAGAGACGTAAATCGGAAAGTTTGCAACTTGCGATGTATTGTGCGAATGCGCAATCACTTTATTAGGAGGCGGATTATCTTGCAATACGTCGCTTAACGAATGTTTTATTTGCAAAAAATTGCTAACACAACTTTAATACTATTAATCAATTCACAAAAGCATAGTTGAGAAGCTTTTGTATGGTCTTCAAGTGCACGACAAGAACAATGAAGTCGATAATAAAGTAGATAACCTTAATAGAACGGAACGGTAAGAATCGATATCATTACCTTCTTTTGTCATGTTACTTTTTTTTTTTCTACAAAGGAAAAATTAAACGAATTTTAGCCATTCTTCCAAACACTGAAAATAAATTTTTTTTTTTGCAATTCAAGAAATGAAGACACATGAGAGGAGAGAAGAGCTGAGGGCAAGAATCAAATTGGATGGCAGTGGCACCAATACAAAGAAAATTATTGTATCAACTGCATTTATTTAATTTCAAGAAGATAGAGACTTGGAGTTGAGGCCCACAACTGAGCAAAACTCAGCCCAGAAGAAGGTCCAAGATTCATCTAGAGACTTCTCTCCCTCCTGCTCCTCCAATTTCTTCATCTCACCGCCGACCCTCCAGAAACCCTAGCGCGGCTTCTACTTCTATAAAGCCCACCTTCTCCATCGTCCCTCTCTGCTAATAGGCGGTGTTCGGTCCTTCGAGCTTCCTCTGTTTTGGCGATGTTGTTGGATTCTGCAATTCCTTCCTGAACGCCATCGACACTTCAGATGTTAGTGTTAGTGGGTAGTGGAGAATTAGGCTATGTCGGTCTTCCATGTGCTTGCTTGTTAGTGCTGTGCTTTGACTTAGCGTAGTGTACTGTAGTACTCGTTGTTGCGGCTTTTCATTGCCTGAAGAGAGGGATTTTGAGCAAGCTGCAGGCTTCTGTGTTTGTCCGATTTTGGGTATATCGTGGGATTTGTGAGGTCAGTAGTAGTTGTTTCAAAGAAATTTGCTAGGGACTACGTCCGTTTTGGGACTACACGTCTGCCCCTCTAGCAGGGAATTTTTCGATTGCTTTAGGGATGAACGAGTCCCTCACAGTGACTGTCGTCCATCTGATTCACTTTGTCAGCAAGTCGTGTTCTTCAGTCATCTGCTGATCATTTTAGGATGGAAAATCTCACCTCGAGTTCCATTTCTTCTCTTGTGTTCTAGCGTTAATCCTGATTCTTGTGTACAACGTGTGCGACTGATTTGCTTTTGTGTGTGTGTGTGTGGATTAGCTTGAAGATTAATGTTTTGGTCAGCATAAAATTGCACTGTAATGGGTTCTTTGCGTCGATGATGATGCTTCCAAAGGCTTGTTTCTCAGAAAACATTCGCAGTGGCCGCCTAAGAGCTTTCGCCTTCGCCGGGCTTGAGAGCTAATGCTGCTACATTTCCTTCCTTGGATGTCTGAGACTATTACCCTGGACCTTTCATTTCAATTGTTTGACAGTTGGATAGGATTTTGTATTTGGGTTAGTTTTGCAGCAGTGGCGCATCTCATTTCATTTTCTTGTCTGGCGTGTGATTTTTAATGATGGGGTGGAGGTTTTTGAGAGTAATGTATTTTGTGAATGTCATGTTAGAGCAATTAACTCATCGATGATGACAAAGTTGAAGGCTTGTTTCTCAAAACATTCGCAGTGGCCGCCTAAGAGCTTTCGCCTTTGCCAGGCTTGAGAGCTAATGCTGCTACCTTCCCTTCCTTGGATGTCTGAGACTATTACCGTGAGGTTTTAATATTCAATTGTTTGATAGTCAGATGTGCTCTTCGATTTTGCTAGTTTTGCGGTATGTTGTTGTGTGGCTATGATTTTCAGTGATGTGGCAGGGATGTTGAGGATTATGTGCTGTGTGAATGTCATGTTAGCGGATGAGTATTCAATCGATGATGACAAACTCGAAGGCTTGTTTCTCTAACCATTCGCAGTGGCCGCCTAAGAGCTTTCGCCTTTGCCGGGCTTGAGAGTTAATGCTGCTATCCTCCCTTCTTCCTTGGATGTCTGAGACCTGTTTACTTTGTTGCAATATCAATCACTTACCGATGCTTAAGGGGTGGAAATATATCTGCTGGTATTCTAGTTAATATTCAGCTCCATCTGTTGATGATGATACATCCGAACCGGAGGGCTTGTTTCTCAAAACATCTGCAGCGGCCTCCTAAGAGCTTTTGCCTTCGCCCGGCTTGAGAGCTAATGCTGCTACGTATCCTTCCTTGGATGTCTTATCCTACAGGAGAATTTTTGGAAGACACATCCATCTTTAGAAGCTTGGTTATTCTTTCTCAAGAAATCTTAAGGGACATGCTAGTTTTTCTTGCTTGGGTTCTCGATGGTTGGAAGCTCCTGAAATTTTGTAAGAACGGGTAGCTCTGTGACTGAACCATTCAATAGATAGAAACCAGAAGCTTCTCTCTCCATCGTGTTTGTTCATTATTCGTCTTCAGTAAGCTTCCGTTGCGTGTTTCACCGAAATATCCTTTTTTGGGAGGAAATTTTTTGATGCACGTATAAAACACGCTTCCTATTTAAAATGAGGTAAAGCTACTTCAATTTATAAAAAAAAAAAAAAGTTCAGCTCACTCCTTGAATCTATTTGATGAATTTGCTTTCTTAAAAAAAAAAAGAAAACTTTGGGTGCGCACAATTTCTTAATCAAGCATAATATTCGTAGTCAGCAAACAAGACCCGTTGAAGCTGTTGAAAGTCTCGAGTAGACAAAATCAATGAGTGGGCCTGGACAGGGCTGAGCCTTGGACCTACCTTGATAGTCTTTAAAACTTATTTCCAAAATTTATCAAGTCATTACGCGACTTCTTGTAATTTCTTTAATATCTTTCGTGTTAAGTTGTCATTTGAGATTCAATTGCATTTTTATGATAAATCAAAGGATTGATAAAATTCTTATTTCATTGTTTACGACAAGGAAATGGTTTATCATGGCAATGAATCACCTCTCATCTTTCGAGATCTCCCAATTCCGCAAAACAAAAGACGCCAAAAAACTAATGTCGCTTAGTGTAGGCAATGCAGGAACAGCCACAAAGCTGATCACGAGATGGGTTTCCGGCGACCGCTTACGCCTTAGATATATTTGGTCCATTGCTGGTGCTCCTGACCATGAATCATTCCCTCTGTATCATCAAATCCAAAAACAGAAGACTAATCATAATACTCCGCACTCGTCCTAATGATCCACCGCAAGAAATATAGCTGCAATACGTCCATACAACAGATCATCAATTCCAAATCAAGAATGAAGACAATAGATAATCTCGAGCTCCGATCTCCAATTACAAGGTCCCGCAAATCTACAGTTGCTAGGCGGCTACAACATCCTCTGACTGACTTCACGTTGTATGTGCGCCATGCGTCCTTGATGCCCAGATCCCAAATACCAGAAACCAGAAAACAAAGAGGATGGCCCAATATCGTGCTGGTCCGTACTTGATTCGGGTTAGTACAAACTGCAGAATTCATTGTAAAGATAAGGCAGTACACCTAGAATCAGTAAACAGTTTTGGATTAAACAAGGTGTCGAAGTCCATAAACAAAGTCAAGAACCTTTAAAGCTTGAATGGTTCTGCCGATGATAGATGCGCTTCTTCAGATAAACTTTTCCATTGGTATATAACTACTAGTCATTAAATCAAGACTTACGAACTACAAGTGCCAAACAAATATGAATCTTGTGCTTGTTATCTTGGGAATCCTAAAGAAGTTTCCCAAACAGTTCTTACCCTATTAAAATTGTAACAAACTTGTAATTCTGTCTTCTCAAAGACAAACAAAATCACTGTGCATAAATATGCAAAATATAACAGTATCTGATCCACTTACGAAACGGAAGAAGACCACGACTGTCAAGGCACAAATGCCACCCAGAAGTATATGAAGACCACTTCTAGCAGTTTTCTGCAAATAAGAGTTAAATCTGTTCTATTAGTTCACGGAATCATGTCACAAGGAAACTTACTGCAACAGAAAAACTAGATTTAATGCCAACAAGGAGACATATCTCAGAATTCTTTAAAAGCTTCAAATAAAAGCAGATCCTGCATCAAACAATAGTACTATCAAGCATGTTACATTTGAAGAGATGAACATGCCCTTGCCTTCAAATATGACTGCATAGAATAACCAACCTCATGGGACCATTTCACTTCCAAATTTGCTTCAACCCAGTAAACCTAAATACTACTCCCTCCATCGGCCCGGCCGATAACACAACCCTGCATAGGCTACCAGTGATGATTGCAGCTCCCATAGGATTTTATCAGGTGTGCTAAGATACAAATCTTAGACAAGTGGGAGCATGCATAAGTTTATCTCCAATTCGATTGACTTAACATATATCGCGATTGACTTAACATATATCAACATCATCAACATCACCTTTATTCCAAACCAGTTGGGGTCGACGGTCAACGAACCCAAAGCGAAAAGCATAAAAATATACTAAAATAAAAGCAAAGATAAGGATACAAAAAAAAGGGGGGGACTAAATAGGGCAATCTAGAACATAGAAAATCCCTTAATCTACAATGCGAATAGCTTTTCTCCACTTCGTCCTAAGACAGACCGTGCACCAATCTATTTTCCACTCCATTAAATCTTGTTTTAATACCTTTCCCTAAGTAAGTTTTAGTCGACCTCTTACTTTCTTCATGTCATGTTCGCGGTAGCAAACTTCTGTTCTTACCGGGACATCTAGTTTTACAAAGAATATATTCAAACTATCTTAATCTATATTCTCCCATCTTCTCACTCACCATCGATATTATTCTAACTTTTCTTCGAATATCGTCATTTCTTATCTTATCCATTCTTGTATGACCACGCATCTATCTTAAATTCCTCATTTCCGCTGCCCCCATTTTATGCTCATGTTGCTTCTATACTGGCTAGTATTCAACTCCGTATAGCACTGCAGATCTTATTGTTGTTCTATAGAATTTTTTTTTAGCCTAAAAGGGATTTTATAATCACACAAAAATCCTGATACAGTGCGCCATCTCATCCAATCTGTTCTGATTTTATGGCTAACATCCTCATCAATCTCTCATCTCTTTTACAAAATTGATTTCAAATATCTAAAAGCATCTTTCTTAGGTACCTTCTGTCCAAGCATATCCATGGATTCTCGATCTCCTCCTTTTGTCGTGACAAACTCACACTTCACGTATTCTGTCTTCCTTTTTTTTTTTTTGGTTAAATCAGGATGGAACTTTTACATTTTTTTGATTTGTTAGATTTAGAAAGTAACTTTAGGAAACATCTCCGTCAAATGCGAATTTACGATAGAAAAAAAATGAACTTAAATGTAGAGAAGTTGTGAATCAATCATGAAATTAGGTGCGTATTGAGATTTTAAACTTAACTAATCCACAAAAGAGGATTTATTGAGCAAAACTGATGGCCTATGGACTTGGATGAATTGCATTACATTATTTAAGTACAGGAACTGGATGCACAAACATTGGCTGAAAGCCTGAAAGAATAGCTGCACAAATACAAGGCAAAGTCTTACATAATAAGGTAGAAAGACAAGCAGGTCACGTCCCCCAATTTTTGGAATGCTTTTATCTGATTCTCACTGAATTAAACATTGTCAAAGGATTGCAATATGAAGTGCCATGGAAAACAGTTCTAGAGTGATCTATCACAGCACAATAAATTTTCAGATTTGTTCTTGTCTGTATAGCGATCACATCTATCCCTCCCAGATTACTGCAGCAATGTACAAGACTAGTTAATTTTTTTCGTTTCTTCTTTCCCTACATGAAGATCACGGCTGGTGTTTCTTATTGGGCAGCCGACTTCCTTCCAAACATGCCAGGTTCCAACAGTCTGGAGGCATATGTTCCGAAATCACCAAGCACTAGATAATGCATTAACCAAAACCATATGATACAAAAAGGCGGTTTAAGCAGTAAAAAGGCTCAAAGCTAGCATGACAAGTAGCCTACCTTTCCAACTCGTGGGGCTATAAGCCATGCAAGAGTAACAGTTAATAATCCTGTAGCAAGCAAAATCCCTGTACCTTCAACAGCCCATTTTGTTGCAGGATTTTCAGAAGGGCCATTGCCATTGTCTTGACTGATGATAGTTGAAGGCTGCTCAGAAGCAACTTGCGAAGCAACGTTACTCTGGTTGTTGTTGATAATGCTATTATGGTGTGGGCTAAACCACAGTGAAATCTCACTGAGACGTTGCCTACGAATAGCAGCAACAGCATCAGGATCCACAGTCATACCCATATGCAATTGTAAAGGGTTCGGTTCCCCGCTAGATGTTCTTTCCCTTAACATTTCGTATTCCTTCAAAGAACCGACAACCTTTTTGAAGTCGGCAATCCTTATGTTTTTGGCAACCTGTCCGCAGATTTCACAAACAGTAGATCCATGGTTAACAAACCATTTTAGCGCACAAGCATAATGTACAAGTGCAAGATCATTTTTGCAAGAACACCCGAGCTCTAGCAATGAGTCTTCATTGTGGCCCATTTCCAAATCAGCAGCACAAACAAAAAGCTCCCCTTCAGGACTAATAACCTCAATAAATTTAGATTCTCTTCCAGCATTTTTGGCATGAGAAAGATCACTCTGGACATTGAGAGTGTTCGTGTCACCATCACTTTTTTCAGGAGAAGGCGGAGCAATACCCAAATACCCTAATGCTGCATCTCCTCTTTGGTCAGATTCAACACATTGGCACACACGACAAAATGGCATGCCCCCTTCCTTCTCCAAATTATCACGTGAGGAAGTTTCTGAATCATCACTGTCATTAGATGAGCAGTGGTCACTCCTTACTTCAACACTGTGGGTGGTTGGTGGGAGATTGTCTTTACCCATGGTATTAGGCAAATCAGTTCCTTCTGATGTTTTAGACCATGCTTGCCATTAATATGATTACTGGAGTTAAATCTCGTTGTACAGTCAGGTGTGCCATGAAAAATTCCCGCATATGCCAGCCAATAACGAAAAACGAACTCCCAATCCAATGGAAGATTGGCCGATCAAAATGCCAGAGCACCAACTGCAAGAGCTCAAAAGCTTTCAGCACAATTCAAGGCTTTGATTTATGCTAAAAGCTAGGAGCTGTGTATTCAGATTAAGGAAAAAAATATATATTTGATTCCACTCTAGATCCCATCCCGAAAGACAATGGCCTACACACATGAGAAATGATAAAAAGATGTCAGCAGAAGTAACAACATTCTAAAATATTTTCTGGATGAATGGGTCACAAGGATTGCAAACTGTAAATGCTGGATAGTTTACATCTATTGCCACCCTGAATGGCATGCCCCCTTATATTGCCACTTCGGATGCCTTCAGACATTCTTAAGTTGTCCGTTCAAATTGCACAATAATCTGGGGCCAGTTTTACATCTCTCCCACTCCCATCCCATCCCCAACATACGTGCTATTCCTAGTTCCTACCAAGAATTTTTTTTTTTCCGCACCAAAGTTTGATTCTCAATTCAAAAGAGTTCCCCTTTGCAGAAATGGAATCTAGATGTAGAGTCACAGAACATATTACTACATGAATCAGAGGATATTAGTAAAAGAGAAGGACCAACCAATGGATAAAAGAGTTGGGCGAAACTGGCAAGGAGACCACCTGACCGCTTCACCAAAAAGAAAGACAAAAAAGAAGAAGCGGACAATACCAAACAGACAGAATCTCCATATCAAAAGAAGCTGATGCAGCAGAGAGGGAAATCAGCTTCCTTTACTAAACAGCAATGCCCAATTACATACAAAACGAGGATTCCACGAACAATTCCCTTTGCTCCCGTATACGGCAAGAGGATTCGATCAAACAAATAGAAGTGACCGCCCCCCCCCCCCCCCCCCCCCCCCGCGTAGACGTCAAACACAGAATCCAGGGGGCCGCACTCGCATCGTAGAGACCAAGGATTAACATAGATATACCAGCAAACAATTGGGAAGAAACTGCAAACCAAAACGAAAGAAATCACACCCAGATGGAGTTCACAAGCCTGTGCACGCGCGCGCTCGCGCCGATGCGACGAGAGGGGAAAACAGAAGAGAAACCGTACCTTCTCTCTCTGTCCCTGGAGCTCCGTCGTGAGTTGGTGATGATGGGATCGATCAGGAACTCATTTTTAAGCAAGAGGGTGGAATTTACACAGTAGAGCACACCCAGAATCCCTCTCTTTCACTCTTTTGTTTGCTTTATTTACCGCACAGCACAAAGTGAATGTCAAGTCATCTTTTTTCTTTTCTTTTTTCCGCCTTCCCTTCATTTTTGTCCTCCTTTATTTTACTTTTAGAGAATATCAGCAAGACAAGCATTTATCTCGATCGTGTATAAATATTTTCATTAATGTCGATTTTATCTGTTTTCAAAGTTTTTTTTTTTTTCATGTGGGATTTTTGTGCTTTTTGTCTCAGTGGGTTTTCTTTTCTGGTGCTTTTCTCTGTTTTCATCTTTGTGCTCTTCTGGGTGTGGCCGGGATTCAGTCTTCTGCGGTTCGCAGTGGCAGTGTATCCAGTGTCCATTTCATCGGATGCTCCCTCAGTCGTCAGTTGTGATGTGGGTCTTGTCACCTTTCTTTCCGCCCCCATATCTTCTTCTCCACGTTGATGGGATATTCGAGCAAATTGATTACCCTGAGGAGGTTCTCGGGGAGGACTTCCTTGCCCAAGTCCGGATCCATCGGAACTAAAGAAACGTCAATCTCGGTGCACACCACGATCGTGATCGGGTCAGAAGTGTCAAAAGCACAAGAAGGTTCCGACATTTGTCATAGGAAATGAGATAATGAGATAGATGTACGACGTCCGGACATTATTCACTTTTAACAGGAGGTTGGTTCCGCTATCCATATGTACTCATTCTTTTATAAATACCAGCCACTTTGCTCATCCTTTGATGTGTCCATTCCGCATACCTCAATATTTTCACGGATGAAACACCTTTTTTCTTTTACAAACAGTTGATTTCGCTTTTCACGCCGTTTCTACTCTATTTAAATAATGAGGTGCACACAATTTAAAAGGTTAGTTAAATTTTGAAGGAAAGCCATGACATATCTTTTGCACTCTACGAAGGTGAAAATTAATATTTGAAATTAGTGTTTCTTCGTATTAGACATTTCGAATTTTGCGTTCATAATCCACAGGGGTTGTCTCATTATTTTGATTTGATATGCCCATGTAGAGCAGCAACTCGCTAAACTAAATGAACTATTAACAGGCTCATAAAAAATGAACCTTTGATTTTCCCGTAAGTTTTACTTTTGCCCTTTTTCTAACCCAAGAAATAAGGTTGTCCTTTTTAAGAAATTTCCTAGAAGTTCCCAAATCAACTCGATTGATGACTGAAACTGCTTGGTCCGCCTTTCGTCTATATTAGCAATATTCCAGATCCACAGCCAAATAAATAAACCAAAAAAAGAAAAGAAAAGAACAGATAAATCTTCCTCAATCAAGAAGACAGAATCCTTTCTGGGGTAGATGACGAGATTAATGACCGCAATTTGCCAACGCAAGGAATAAGCACAAACCAGAGATTAAAGTAAAGAACCTGTCGGAGATTTCCACCCATTAGAAGGAATAGCATTCCTAACTCCTTCAATTTACCAGACAACAGAGAACAAGAACCACCCCCCATCTCACAAGCTATTCCAATTCAAAATCCTTTACTGCCAAGCTAGACATTAACATAAGCCCTCGCCAATCATTCGCTTCATCATGCAAGAAACCCGCCCTTTAATTGCCCTCGACCTGGTCTTTTTGCTGTGGGTCTGAATAACCAGACAAAAACAGTGAAGGTTTGAGTTTCTCCAAGAACATACAATTCTTGCACATTCATCAGTTACAATAGACAGAGAGAGAGAGAGAGAGAGAGAGAGAGAGAGAATGAAGAGAGAGAGAGTGGGTGTGGTGGCGTTGGTGATAATTGTGTCGAGCTGGTGCGTTTCTTCTTCTAGAGGTGATCTGAGCAGAAGCAAAGCACCTGTGACTTTCGGGTCGCTGTCATCGTCGCTAGTTCTCAATTGGGTCGGGTCATCCGTTGTCTTTCCACTTCACGGCAATGTTTTCCCAACTGGGTACACTTCTTGACCTGTCTTCACTTTCAGTTCAGTGTCTCATTGATCAGCCACAGAGAGAGAGAGAGAGAGAGGTGATGCACCTGCAGGTCCTGCACTTTGGCTCCTTCAAATAATTCTTTGTTGCGGAAATCAAACGAATAACAAAAGCGGAACAACGAGATTTACGTGGTTCGATCAGATTGATCTACGTCCACGGGCGAGGCAAAACAAAATTCCACTATATCAAAAGGAGAGTACAAGTACAATGAAACCCTAATCACAATATATATTGTGTCTTAAAAAAAAAAAGGAAAACCTAATTCCTCTGGGTTTGGGCCTACGGCCCATTCAAATAATATGTCAAAAAATTCAAGACATATTTAACATTCTTAAATACCTGTGTGACTATGTGTGGCTTTGTCGATGTTTAGAAAGCATGGGTCATCTCTCACTGTTTAACTGTCTCTGGTGATATGAAAATGTCGTTTTTCCTCCGAAAAACAATGAATGTTTTAACAGTTTGGCCAGTTACTGCCTTATGTTGCTGTCTCGTTGGTATGATGACCTTGAGATTCATCCAATCCAATGCATGGTGACCTATGCCTTCCTAAGTGGTAACCATAGAGGCTATTATCACCCCCATTCGGGAATTTCCTGAAGTTTCAACACGTTGATCATCAAACTAAATCTTTCATCACATTCAGTCGTATCTTTCTTCGAAAGGGGAAGTTGCGTTTTTTCAGTTTCCATATATTTCCTTTTTATAGGCCACAGAGATCCATTGCTTTTCTTAACTTTCTTGATCCCCAATTGTTTTCTTGATTTTTGACTTCATTCTCACTTTGCTTGTCCTTCATTCCCGTCCCTTTCACTTTGCTAATCGGTTGTTCAATCTGTTGAAGCGTGATGCTCCTCTCTTCATGGAGTGATCAGATCTGAAGTTTATAAAAAGCACTTGTATTTGCTAACAACGATGACTAAGTGAACTGCCTATTTCAGGTCATATAACACAACCGTTTGTGTCGGGCAGCCACCAAAGCCTTACTTTCTTGATCCTGACACTGGTAGCGACCTCACATGGCTCCAATGTAATGTTCCTGGTGCACGATGCACCCCGGTAAATTTTAATAGTTTTCGACAGTCGTAGTGACTTCTTTCTCAAACCTATAAATTCTGATTAATAATCCTAAAACTTTGCTAGGATGTTTGTTTCGAATGGTCTCATGATGTTATGCGAGGGGGTAAGTCCTGATAACTTCCCATCATTTTCTTATTGCAGACGCCACATCTGCCTTATGTACCCAACGGCGACCTAGTAATCTGCACGGACCCAATTTGTGTGTCCTTGCATTCGTCGGGCGAGTACAAATGTGACCACCCGGAGCAATGTGACTACCAGATTGAGTATGCAGATGGTGGCTCTTCTCATGGTGTACTCGTAAAGGATGTCTTTTCCTTCAAGTCCTACGGCGGCGGGGATCTTACTGCTCATCTTGCCTTCGGGTAGGTGACTTCACATGCTCTCTCAATTACGTTTGGCCAGGCCTACTGATTATACCAACTCAGCATTTTATCATCCCATGCTTTCTTTTGGCCAGACTGGAATGTCGTCATTTATGTCAGTCAGAGCCTGCTCAGATCAATTTTGCCTTTGTAACCATTTCTTATGTGGCGATAGTTCCTCTACAGGTGTGGATATGATCAGACCCCCGGTTCATCCGATCCTTTCTTAGACGGAGTGCTTGGGCTCGGTAAGGGAAAGTCCAGCATTGTATCACAGCTAAGTAGTCAAGGTTTGGTACCGAACGTGCTGGGCCACTGCTTGAGTGCGCGCGGTGGTGGATTTCTCTTCTTCGGTGACGAACTTTATGACTCCTCCCGCATCATGTGGACACCAATGTGGACACCTATGTCTCGTGATTACTCGTATGTTCTCTATTATTCTACTTTTTCGCCATGTGATTACCTCTCGCCTTTCATTTGCTGAAGTTGAAGTTTCTTATATGCGTCTCAGAGAGTACTATTCTCCCGGGACTGCGGAGCTCCTTTTCGCGGGGAAAGCCACTGGACTGAAAAATCTGTTGCTAGTAGTCGATAGCGGGAGCTCTTATACTTACTTCAGTTCTCAGGCATATCAAGCCTTAGCTTTTGCGGTGAGTGAGAGGCAACAGTGAACTAATATGGGAAAATCAGGGACACAATGCAACATCATACTTAGCATGTCACTACTTACGTCGGAACACATTACTATCTTTCCAGGATTTTCAGTTGTGCTCTAGCTTTCTGGAGCACTAACGCCTATCAAGCTTGACAAGTAATACCTTTCACCAAAAAAAAAAGAAAAAAAGAAAAAAGAAAGAAAGAGATAACATCGTAAAGAACTTCTCTCTTCTTTCAGGTGAAGAAAGAACTAAACGGGAAGCCCTTCACTGAAGCATTCGACGACCGCACGCTCCCACTCTGCTGGAGAGGCAGGAAGCCTTTCAAAAACATCCGCGATGTCAGGAAGTACTTCAAGCCCTTTGCACTCAGCTTTAATAGCGGTGGAAGAACCAAAAACCAATTTGAAGTTCCCCCCGAATCATATTTGATTATATCGGTGAGTATCGCCTTCATCTACCAAAACTGTGGCAAGTTAGATATGTACCTTTTTTTATGTTAACTGCAATGGTTTTGACAGACTAAGGGAAATGTTTGCATGGGAGTACTAAATGGAACTGAAGCAGGTCTCGACAATATGAATGTGATTGGAGGTAAGAGTCTTCCATATGGCGTGCATTGGAGGAAAGAGTCTTCCATATAGTGTGCATTTTTGTCAAGGAATTAGTTTTGCACCTGAGACAATTTCATAGAAAATTTGAAATCGAGCAATTAATTGAACACACAATTAGACAAACGATAAAATTTCCTCAAAGATCATATCCATTCAGATGTATGGCACTATAGCAACGAAGCAGATTCATTTCATTTCTGTATCTACCCTTGTTTGTCGGCTTTGTAGACATATCGATGCAGTACAAGATGGTCATCTACGACAATGAGAGGCAACTGATGGGATGGTCGTCTACGACTGTAGATTGCAGTCGACTTCCAATATCCAGAGCAATCCCAGCCTAATTGACAAGAGGCTCCTCATCACATCTCTGTACTTCCAGATCAGAATCATGGAAGCGCCGAGGTTTAAACCAAGTCTTCACCTAAGAAACTTATCATTATACCAGTAAATAAGCCCTGACTAACGTCTTCCTTCTTCTTACTGGACTGGATGTTATGTGTACCGAAAAATTGTTTACAACTGTACCCCGAGCAAACTCAAATGCAGGCACGCTTAATAAGTAACAATCCATGTTGAGGATAAGTAGAATCTAATCCTTATTCATACTCCACCTTCTTGTTCAGCCCAAAGTTCCAGATTTTATTTACCTTCAATTAGGTATATTGGAAAACCTGCATTTTTTTACTACTTCAGTTAAGTGAAACTCAAGCCCAGAGGCACCCACCCATCGGTGGCTCAGCTGGTTTGCGCTCTGGTCCTTTCATAAGAGGTCCTGGGTTCGAACCTCGCTGGGTGTCGGTGATTTAAGTGGAGGGTCATGGCGGTGGGATACTGTACTAGCTCTCTCGGAGGATTAGTCGAGGTGCGCAATCCGTACGGACGCTAGCCTGAAAAAAAAAAAATAAAACTCAAGCCTAGAGGCATTCTTGAGGGTGTCTTAAATTGGAAACCTGCATTTCTTTTTACTGCAATCTTTTCTTGTTTAAGTTGATATCACATTCCTATTATGGTTGACTTCTAATGGTGTAATGATATAATGGTCATCCCGCAGCCCATGTGAAGAATTCTACGCCAACCCACTGAAAAAATTTCAAGTCAGAGCCATTTCTTATTCCACCGGATGTTGACCTTCACTTTCAACCCACCCACCCCAAATCGCATGGGGAAAGATGTTGACCTATGTAGCACTGACACTCCTCTTAGATGTGCGTGTCGATCTCGGACACGTGTCGGACACCGACACTCGTTCGACATGCGGGGGACACGCGTCCTATACTCGTTGACCGGGTGTCGGGATTTCGACACTCGGTCAACGCGTGTCGGACGCGTGTTCCTCGCGTGTCTAGCGTGTTGGACACGACCATTAAAAAAAAAGAACAAACTTTTGGAACATTGCTGGTTTTGAAGTGGTCACGGAAGTGTGCGCAATGAAGGAGAAGTTCATTAGATAGAGCTCAAAATCCATAGAAAAAAGGAAAAATAAGGAGATCTCATATACTTCTTAGTTTCCATTGCGCTCGAGAGCTCTGAAAATTAACCTCGATGGAGCCTTCATGGAGGGAGAAGCTGATGGCGCGGTGATATGGGTATACAGAGACTCCTCTGGGCTATTGGTTGAAGGAGCAACGGGGTTTGTGAATGTTCGATTTTCCCTTCATGCCGAAAACCTAGCTCTATTGGATGCTTTGAAGTGCTTGAACTCACGTGGGTTTGCAGACAGAGTGCTTGAAGAGATAGATTTGGAGTCAGACAGTATCTATTTGGTCAAAATGCTCCAAGGCATAGATATAGTCTCTCATGGAAAATACAAGTATTGGGCAAAGAGTGCTCGGACTTGTTTTCAAAAGTGAAAAGTTACGGCTAACTCATTGTGCACGGATCCAAAACTAGATAACAGATTCGGTTGTTAAAGCGCAATTTCATAATACTCTCCCACCTGACTAGGTTTTTAACCCACCTCAAGTCCTTTGAAATTTGTTATGCTCAGAAGCACATGATATTCTTTTTGACTTTATGATATAAGTCACAAAACATATTACTACTTGAACCAGAGGATTTTAGTAAACGAGAAGGACCAACCAGTGGATAAGAGAGTTGGGCGAAACTGGCAAGGAGAATACTTGACCGCTGCACCAAAAAGAAAGAAAAAAAAGAAGAAGCGGACAACACCAAAGAGACAGAATCTCCATAACAAGAGAAGCCGATGCGGCAGAGAGTGGGAAATCAGCTTCCTTTACTAATAAGCCCAATTCCATACAAAACGACGATTCTACCAACAATTCTCTATGCTCCCATATACGCAACGAGGATTCGATCAAACAAACAAAAGTGACCCCCCTCGTGGACATCAAACACAGAATCTAGGGGGCTAAACTGGCAGCGTAGAGACCGAGGATTAACATAGATATAAACTAACCGAAGGAGCGATTCCAGCAAACAATTGAGAAGAAACTGCAAACCAAAACGAAAGAAATCACACCCAGATGGAGTTCACAAGCCTGTGCGCGCGCGCGCCCCGCGCCGGTGCGACGAGAGGGGAAAACAGAAGAGAAACCGTACCTTCTCTCTCTGTCTCTGGAGCCCCGTGGTGGGTAGGTGATGATGGAGTCGATCAGTTAGTCATTTTTAAACAAGAGGGTGGAATTGACACAGTAGAGCACACCCAGAAACCCCCTCTTTCACTCTTTTGTATGCACAGCGCAAATTAACTCGATGGATGACTCAAACTGCTCGGTCCCACTTTCGATGTCTTCCGTCCATATTAGCAATCTTCCACATCCACGGCCAAATAAATAAACCAAAACAAAAAAAGAAAAGAACAGATAAATCTTCCTCAGTCAAGTAGACGGAATCCTTTTTGGGGTAGATAACGAGATTAACGAGCGCAATTTGCCAACGCAAGGAATAAGCATAAACCAGAGATTAAAGTAAAGAACCTGTCAGAGATTTCCACCCATGAGAAGGAATACCATTTCTAACTCCTTCAAATTGCCAAACAACAGGGAACAAGGAACACTCCCCATCTCACAAGCTATTCCAATTCAAAATCCTTTGCTCCCAAGCTAGACATCAGCATAAATCCTTGCCAATCGTTCGCCTCATCATGCAAGAAACCCGCCCTTTAATTGCCCTCGGCCTGGTCTTTTTGCTGTTGGGTCTGAATAATCAGACAAGAACAGTGACTGGTTTGAGTTTCTTCAAAAACATACAATTCTTGCACAATCATCGGTTACGATAGAGAGAGACAGAGACAGAGACAGAGAAAATGAGGAAAGAGAAAGTGGGTCTGGTGGCGTTGGTGATAATTGTGTTGAGCTGGGGTTGTTCTTCTTCGTCTTCTTCTTCTAGAGGTGATCTGAGCAGAGGCAAAGCACCTGTGACTTTCGGGTCGCCGTCATGGTCACTAGCTCTCAATCGGGTCGGGTCATCCGTTGTCTTTCCACTTCACGGCAATGTTTTCCCAATTGGGTACACTTCTTGACCTGCCTTCACTTCAGTTCAGTGTTTCATTGATCAGCCACATACAGAGAGAGAGAGAGAGGTGATGTACCGGCCGTTGGCTCCTTAAATAATTCTTGAATAGCTGTGTGACTGCGTGGTGTTGCCGATCTTTAGAAAGCATGGGTCATCTCTCACTGTTTAACTGTCTTTGATGATATAAAAATGTCTTTTTTACTCCAGAAAACAATGAATGTTCTAACAGTTTGGCTAGTTACTGCCTTATATTGCTGTTTCGTTGGTATGATGACATGAAGATTCATCCAATCCAATGTCATGGTGAAAGTATATGTCTTCCTAAGTGGTAACCATAGAGGCTATTATTACCCCATTTAGGCATTCCTGAAGTTTCAATATGTTGATCATCAAACTAAATCTTTTGTGTCAAGGGAAAGTTGCTTGGAAGATTCTATATGGTTATCGTCGCATTCAATCGTATCTTTTCTTTGAAAGGGAAAGTTGCATTTTTTCAGTTTCCATATAGTTCCTTTTTATAGGCCCTAGAGATCCATTGCTTTTCTTAACTTTCTTGATCCCCGGGTGTTTTATCAGTTGTTAACTTCATTCTCACCTTGCTTGTTATTCATTTCTGTCCCTTTCACTTTGCTAATTGGCTGTTCAATCTGTTGAAGCGTAATGCTCCTCTCTTCATGCAATGATCAGATCTGCAGATTATATAAGCTCGTGTTTTTGCCAACACCGATGACTGAGTGAACTGCCTATTTCAGGTCATATAACACAACCGTTTACGTCGGGCAGCCACCAAAGCCTTACTTTCTTGATCCTGACACGGGTAGTGACCTCACATGGCTCCAATGTGATGCCCCTTGTGTACGATGCACCCAGGTAACTTTTAGAAGTTATCGGGAGTTGTATCGACTTGTTTCTAAATCTATGAATTCTGATTAATAATCCTAAAACTTTGCTTGGATGTTTGTTTCGAATGGTCTCAAGATGTTATGCAGGGTGGTAAGTCTTGATAACTTCCCATCATTTTCTTATTGCAGACACCACATCCGCTTTATCGACCCAACAGCGACCTAGTAATCTGTAGGGACCCAATTTGTGCGTCCCTGCATTCGGGCGACTACGAATGTGACCACCCGGAGCAATGTGACTACGAGGTTGAGTATGCAGATGGTGGCTCTTCTCTTGGTGTACTTGTAAAGGATGTATTTTCCTTCAAGTCCCGCGGCGGCGGGGTTCTTAGTCCTCGTGTTGCCCTTGGGTAGGTGACTTCACATGCTTTCCCCATTATGTTTGTCCAGGCTTACTGATTATAATGACTCAGCATTTTATCATTCCATACTTTCTTTTGGCCAGACTGGAATTTCTTCATTTATGTCAGTCAGAGCCGGCTCAGATCAATTTTGCATTTGTAACCATTTCTTATGTGGTGATAGTTCTTCTACAGATGTGGATATGATCAGATCCCCGGTCGTTCCAATCCCTTCTTAGATGGAGTGCTCGGGCTCGGTAAGGGAAAGTCCAGCATTGTATCACAGCTAAGCAGTCAAGGTTTGGTGCCAAACGTACTAGGCCACTGCTTGAGTGCGCGTGGTGGTGGATTTCTCTTCTTCGGCGATGATCTTTATAACCCCTCCCGCATCATGTGGACACCTATGTCTCGTGATTACTCGTATATTCTCTGTTCTTCCACCTTTTCACCGTGTCAATATCTCCCATCTTTCGTTCACTAAAATTGAATTTTCTTGTATGTATCTCAGAAAGCACTATTCTCCCGGGACTGCAGAACTCCTTTTTGCAGGAAAAGCTACTGGACTGAAAAATCTGTTGCTAGTTGTCGATAGCGGGAGCTCTTATACTTACTTCAGTTCTCAGGCATATCATGCCTTAACATTTGCGGTGAGTTAGAGACATCTGTGAACTAATATGTGAAAATCAGGGACACGATGCAACATCATACTTAGCATGTCACTGACATATTACCGTCTTTCCAGAATTTTCGGTTGTGCTCGATTTTTCTGGAGTACTAATGCCTATTGAGCTTGAGAAGTAATACCTTTTCACGAAAAAAAAATTGAGAGATAACACCGTAAAGTACTTCTCTCTTCTTTCAGGTGAAGAAAGAACTAAACGGGAAGCCCTTCACTGAAGCATTAGACGACCGCACCCTTCCACTGTGCTGGAGAGGCAGGAAGCCTTTCAAAAACATCCACGATGTCAGGAAGTACTTCAAGCCCTTTGCACTCAGCTTTAATAGCGGTGGAAGAACCAAAAACCAATTCGAAGTTCCCCCCGAATCATATTTGATTATATCAGTGAGTGAATGCCTTGGTCTGTCAAAACTGTGGCAAGTTAGATATGTACAGTTTTTTTTGTTGACTGCAATGATTTTGACAGTCCATGGGAAATGTTTGCATGGGAGTTCTAAATGGAACTGAAGCAGGGCTCCAAGACATGAATGTGATTGGAGGTAAGAGTCTTCCATATGGAAGCATTTTTATCAAGGATTTAGTTTTGCACCTGAGACATTGTCATAGAAAATTTGAAAGGAAGCAAATCATTGAACATACAATTAGACAAACGATAAAATTTCCTTGAAGATCGTATCCATTCAAACGTACTGCACTATAGCAGCGAAGCAGATTCATTTCATTTCGTTTAATTTTTGTATCTACCCTTATTTGTTGGTTTTGCAGACATATCAATGCTGGACAAGATGGTCATCTACGACAACGAGAGGCAACGGATGGGATGGTCTGCTTCTGCAGATTGCAGTCGACTTCCAAAATCCAGAGCAATACCAGCCTAAGTGACATGAAGCTCCTCATCGCATCTCTGTACTTCCAGATCAGAGCCATGGAAGCGCCGTGGTTTAAACCAAGCCTTCGCCTAAGAAGCTTATCATTGCCACGTTACTTGTAAATAAGCCATTACTAACGTTCTCCTTCTTTATAGTGTACTGGATGTTATGTGTACCGAAAATTTGTTTACAACTGTACCCCAAGCGAACTCAAATACAGCCACGCTTAATAAGTTATCCATGTTGAGGATAAGTAGAATCTGATCCTTATTCATACTCCAACTTCTTGTTCCGCCCAAAGTTCCATATTTTATTTACCTTCAGTTAAGCGAAACTCAAGCCTAGGAGGCATTCTTTAGGGAGTCTTAAATTGGAAAACCTGCATTTTTTTTAACTGCAATTTTTTCCTTTTTAAGTCGATATCACATTCTTATTTTAGTTGACTTCCAATGGTGTAATGATATAATGGTCATCCCGCAGCCCATGTGAAGAATTCGACGCCAACCACTAAGAAAATTTCAAGTTAGAGCCATTTCTTATTCCACTGGATGTCATACTTCTTCACTTTCAACCCACCCACCCCAAATCACATGGGGAAAGATGTGGACCTTCCATCCTTCACTTGATGAGCTTTAAAACTCGAAATGAATGGTCAAAACTTGATGAGGGGTAAACGGTTGAATCATCTGTATATACATATTATCAAGTTTTGACCAACCCCTGAACATTGATTACACCAAAACCAAAGCCAAACTCCTGCCCTGCCCCTTAACAAATGAACAGTCTTTACACTATTCTGATTTCTGACAGCTATAAGAACTGGAACCAAGTTCAAAGTAGGAGATACATGAAAGAATTGAATACAATCCTCAGGACATATAGAAGAATGTTCTCTCTACATGAACAAGTTCGAGCATGATCTTAGGCCTCCACAACGAGCCACAAACCCTATGGAATATCGGCCATGGAATCGAGCAAAGTGCAACGAATCAAAAGGCCACGGCAACGAAACCGGTCTGCGCCTCTTGAATAGTTACCATCTTTTGTCGAAGGTCACCACACCCATCATAGCCAACCCAACCCAACCCAACCCAGTGAATTTGAAGACTGCAATGATCGTAGGTTTCTACTGCTAACCTAACAAGAATCTAATACTAACCTAACAAGAATGGGGTGAAATGCATCAAAGAATCTCATGATCTAGCCCCCCTTTTCGGCTTCTTTGTTTTTGTTTTTGTTTTTGTTTTTTTTTTGGTGGGATCAGAATGGTTTCATGAAGATGTCCTGCAATGGCGAGACCTGGACTGGCTGATATGGCACTTGAGCTCCAAAGGGTTCGTCTAAGAAGTTATCGATGAACTCGAACGCATTCTCGAGCTCATTCCATTTAGGATCGCTCTGGACCTCCTTCTCGCACATGAATTCAGGTGAAACCGCATGCTCTGAGCAGCTGGACTCTGTGTGCAACCTTGGAACCGAATCCGAGGTGTCCATGTGTAGAAGATCGTTGGCCATTGGTGACTGCACGAGTCGTGACAGCGACGTTGAGTACGAGCTCTGGTTGAGCATCCACGGCTCTGGCTTCTTATCTTCCATTTCCGGGAACAGCACAGGCATTTGGTCCGACGGGTAATGCTTCTCTATCTGACCTTTCTTGTTGTATATTCGACATAGGACCCAATCGTCAAGCTGCGAAACATAGCATATTCAAGCGCTTATCAGCCAAGATTTTCAGGATTAATTTCTGTCATCTATTTAATGGGCATAAACACAATCCACAACCAAAAACTTGTCCATAACTCAGGGGAAGAAAAAATTACCCTCAAGTTCTTGTTCTTCTTGGTGGCTGATCGGTCAACATTTGCCAGACGGTACTCATGCATGATCCAATTGGTTTTCACTCCTTTAGGAGCTTTTCCAGCATAAAACACCAGTGCCTTCTTGATGCCGAGCGGCTTGGGCCGTCCGATCGGCTTGTCAGCTCCGGTAGCTTTCCAGTACCCAGTACCGGCAGCCCTGTTCGGCCGTGAACCGTTGGGATATTTCCGGTCCCTCGGAGAAAAGAAGTACCACTCCTTTTCACCGTACAGAGCCATGTCTGCACACAAGAAAGAAAAGGTCGAAAACATATCAGCAGTGGAATTGGGGCAAAGTGGCTGGGGAAAAATCGTCCAGATTTCAAGCGAACGTGTTGAAAATTTCACATTTTTCTTTTGACCCACGTGTTTGTTTAAATCATATCAACCATTCAACACGGAAATCATTTCAGATAAGAATGGGAATGAGTGGATCAGAGGAGTTTAGTTCAGCAAGAATTCATATCCCCTTTCTTTTTTTTTCACTTTTTTTTTTTGTTGACTAGATCTCACAAATTCAATTCTGTGGAAAAAGAAAGATCTATTCTTCTTTTTAACATTTTATCAATTAAACACAATCGAAGCGAACAGCAACGAAATCGATCCAAAATCTAATTCCTGTGACTGCTCAGCACATGAGAAAAAACCCAGATAAATCAGAGGAAACATAACAGAGAAAATGCTTAGATTTGCATAAAGATCCATCAACAGTCCATAACAGCACCGACCAAACATCAAGAATCACACTAACCCATAAAAAGAAACGAACCATCCGAACAACCAACTCTGAATGAACACGCCTAAAAACCACAACTTTAGAACAAGAAAAGCCCAGAACTTTTAAGCACCTGGCAGCTGCCATGGATCGAACTTGTAGAGATCAATCTCAGCAATGATTGGGACACCGATGGTCTCAGAAGCGCATCTCGGAAGCAAGTAGTGGTTCACCAGTTCGTCGTCCGTTGGGTGGAACCTGAACCCAGCTGGCAAGTTCAACTCAGCCTTCATTCACCTTCCCCCTTTCTCTGTAACCTTTCTTCTTCTGGCTCGAGTGGAAAAGAGTGAAACCCCAGAAGCTTCACACCCGGAACCTTTGAACAAATGAATGAACGGAGCAAGAGGGAGGGGGGGCGAGAGGGATTTTATATATAGAGAACTGGGCGTGCTCGTGTGCCGAGCATTGACACATGGGTAAGAGCGATACGACAAGGGCGCTGGAGGTTGCATCTTAGGAGCGAGGACCTGGAACGCAGCCTTTGACAAAGGCAGACACGTGTCCCAGGTTGAGTGGTATGCCAGCGCAGCACGTGTGAGAGGGGGCCGTCTTGGGAGGATGGTTATGTCATTGCTTACATCAGCTAAACTGTCCGGTTGCAAAAGTCGGCTCAAACTTCCCGCTTGGACATCATTGACTGGTGGCCATGATGTGGTCTGTTTTCCTTTTCGTCTGCTCTTCCTACGTAGCCTCTGTGACTGTTGTGGTACACATGCTCCTGAAAACATTCTACGTGGTCGATTCCACCGCGACAGATCCGATGTGATGAATCGATCAGATATCAGAATGATTTTTTATTTATCGCTCGGTCGATGGCAGCACACTCGTATTCAAGGAGTTACGAATTTATGGCTACTGGCAACTTCGACAACCTTGATAAGGTGTATGCTGATGTAACAACGACTTACTCGAAAGTTTATTTTCAAATAGATGTGATCCATTCTCAGACGTATATATTCTAAATTTGAAACTCAAAACCTATTAATCTAATTCATAATTTTTTGAACCTAAAACATACTTTGTAGACTTTGATACTAAACTTATCGATTTGATTCAATTCTAAGAATCTACTCAGGAACTAACTAATTACCTTTCTTTTTTCCTTATTTCTTGAAAGGACAAATTTTTCTTATTAGTTTACTATATATCCAAAAGTATAACATTGCATTATTTACTTACAAAAGAAACAAATAGCTAGCGGTGATCGAATCCAAGATGGATATGCTCTAGAGAATTTGAAACATATCATGTTAGGATTGATTCTCAATTTTTGGAATGTGTAACTTATCAAGTGAATCGACTCTGGTTCCAAGGCTAATTCAGTCAAATTACCAAATGCCGGATCAAATGCACAGACCTATCTTCAAGAAAGGAGACAGTATACTAGTTCCAATCTAGAATTCTTTTAATCATAATTTTGGAAGGTCTAACGTTGACCCTATTTAAACATAGGAAATTGGCTCCATCAGAAGTTATGTTTCCTTCACTCATCTAGAGAATTATTTCCTAATTCGTTTATGAATATGATTAAATGCAGAAGGTGATATTACTTGCGAAAGAAAGAACTTCACACATTACAAAAATATATTCCTTCATTATCCCGTTGCAAATTGCAACGATTGGTAGATTTTAGCAAAGCTTAAATTTTAGCATGAAGGGTTGGTGTAGGTAGTAGCCAGTTGGAGGAGGAAAATTCTGCAGTATTAATTGCAGAAATGTTTAAATGAAATCTATATAGGCATCTCCATTTGTCAAAATCTAGACTCTTCGTTGTTGGACCAACTTTCTTTTTTGGGTTAATACCACGAAAAACCTTAAATTGATACACCTGTGACAAATTTACCCTAAACTATTTTTTTGACCATGAAAAACCCCAAACTGGTACACTTGCGACAAATTTACCTCAAACTATTTTTTTGACTTAAAAAAATCCCAAATTGGTACCCTTGTGACAAATTTACCCCAAACTAATATATTTTTGACAAATTTACCTTCCGTTAATTTTTGTTAAATTTAACATCAAATTGCTTAGTTGGATGGCATGTAGAACTTCACAAGTATACCAGTTTGAAATTTTTACCCTCTATTTATCACATGTTTATCAATTTAGATTTTTAATGGTACTGAACCAATTTAACAAAGGGTAAATTTGTCATAGATGTAATAGTTTGGGGTTTTTCGTGGTAAAAAAAATTAATTTGGGGTAAATTTGTCATAAATGTACCAGTTTATGATTTTTTATGGTAAAAAAAATAGTTTATGGTAAATTTGTCACGGGCGTACCAATTTGGAGTTTTTCGTGGTCAAAAAAATAGTTTGGGGTAAATTTGTCACAAGTGTACCAGTTTAGAGTTTTTTTATGGTCAAAAAAATAGTTTGGGGTAAATTTGTCACATGTGTACCAGTTTATGGTTTTTTTGTGGTCAAAAAAATAGTTTGAGGTAAATTTGTCACAGGTGTACCAGTTTGGGGTTTTTCGTGGTATTAACCCTTCTTTTTTTCATTTGTCCTATTAAATTTTGGTTGATGATCGATCTACTTACTTTCCTTGGTAAAAGGAATTTTTATTTGCTATTTTACTTAAGTGGACAATTATGCCACTTTGTAAAAGTGCCACGTATTCAATCTAAACTAATCAAAATGAGTCATAAACTCATTTTTTAAACCGTATTCAATGAGTTAGATTGTTCTATGAATTAGTTATATTCAATAAATGAATGATTAATGAGTTTAAACTCAATTTCGTGGGTCATAAGTGAGTTTAATATGAGTGCTGAATGGGTTCATAACTTACTTAAATTCAACTTATTTCTATAACTTTCTGTTAACTCTCTCCCTCTCAATCGATCTTGGACTCGCTCAATCCATGCTTTCACCTTCATTTATGTATGAATTTTCTTGAATTGGGTTAGTTATAGAAACATTTTAGCAATATGGATCGTGTCGAGTATGTGTCATTAGATTTGTATTTGCATGAAAAAATAGGTAAAAAAATAATATTAAATAGGTTAATTTGGGTCAAATTACTTTTGACATAACCCATCCATTTGACAGATCTAATTCAATCAAATGTTTTCATATATTACGACTTTCCACAATGTAAGATTTGCATCAAAAAGAGCATATTGGTTGCGACTCTTGTGAGGACAAATATTCACCCCCCAACAAGAGGCTAGCACAATGTAAGATTTGTAATGGTCTGCCGGTTAAGCGAGATCGAGACTTTTCTCATTGATTTTTGGCTCGCTAATTCTTGCAAAATTTGAACATGATGCGCTCAACGCTTTGATTTTTTTTTTTTTTTGGGTCATCATAAAGCTCACCAAAGATCATAATAAAAAAGAGATACGGTCGGTCACTGGACGCACCCACCGCCCAAGTTTCTACGGGGTCCAGGACTGCGTGAGTCGGTTCCCATTTTCACAAATTGCCAGCCAGCCTATTCGGAAACCGTTCATCCCCAATTAAAGTACATGGGGGCCAATCTCCCACGTGAGCTAGGTCTGGTGACGTGGACCAATCATATGCAGGGAGCGTCGTGGCTTAAATCACTCGGCCACCCGTGAACGGGGATGCACACGTCAGCGACGTATGCATACGCAGGCGAAACACGCGAACGTCATATCTCTCGCGACAATGCTTGGATTGACCGACCATTGTCCTCATTCACCGTCTTCCTCTCCCAAGCAATCTCTCTCTCAACATTGACCAGGTGGACCCCACATTGACCATTTGCCCCCCTCCATGCCTGGATTTTTTTTTTCTTCCTCCTCCTCCTTTTCATCTTTACACTTTCTAAATCTACATTTACAATTTCCCTACTTTGGTTAGGATGTTCGAACAAGAGTTACCTGTCTTAAAGCTCCGCCATGAATATATATATGTCTGTGTGTGTGTGTGTGTCGAGCTGGTGATGGGTCCGCAAAATTCTTATTCGATTCGAGACAACACGATCTTAAATTAATGGAACGTGATTTGTAATGTCTAATTTTGAAACGATTCTACCCATCGTTAGAGCAACAGAGTTATGTCATTTAGTTGAAATAATGACTAAATCAATATCATATATGGTATGTAATCTATGAAGTGTCCAATCCAAAACATGCCTCTCCACCAGATATGAGCGTGCTGAGAAGCACTTTAAGAAGCTTGAAATATTTAAAGAATATGTTCTAGACTATCTTGTTGTGTGCGCGTGTATTTATGGAAGAATGATATCCAATGGAAAGCTCTATCTAAGGGACGATATACAAAATAGTAAACTAGCTAGTGGTGACTATAGCATCCTTTCCGTCGCTAGTCTTGTCTCTGTCTTCACCGTCAATGCCTGAAAGTAGCTAAAGGGATAGAAATATTGTTCGACAAATATCCCACGGATGGATAGAATCACTATCAATATCTCGGTGTAAATTCGGGATAGGAAGCCCGACAGAGAATGTGGTCAGAAATCGACACGTGTTCAATTCTTAGATCCCGATACCGTCAGGTAAATAACTTGCATATCACCTAGCTTGTCCGGAATGTTTACGGGTTCGGAATTTTTCGATCTAAAATATGTTTTCTTGTCAAAAAGAAGAAAGAAAAGCTAAATATTTTTTTTGGGGGGTTGGGGAAGGAATTGAGGCTTGAAGAAAAGGCTTCTCAAAGAAGCTTAAAGATGACCCATGACCACTTTGATTGTTATAAACCACACGTGGCTTTCCCATTAGCTTGAATTCAACGGATTTTGACCTTTCCTTTTGTCAAAATAACACGCCCCAAACGTTCCTTGGGCCTCGCTCATTTTTATTTATATAAAATTTGCAGATTTGGCAAATTTTCTTTTTCTCGTCAATGGTCAATGAATCGTCACTGTTGCCTCGTGGCTGTAGGTGCGAAAGATCCGACGCATTTGACCACCCACACGCAAGAAAAACACGACGATAATAGACCATTGTGGAAAAACTCTGCCCATTTCTTTTTCCCCCCCCCCCCCCCCCTGCGGAATTAAATATTATATATGGACAATAATAAATTGTTTTTAGGAATTGAAAAATGGAAAAGTGAAAAGGCGTTCTTGCCATTGGTTGGCGTGGCGTGACGCATTGCATGACGTAAATCGCGCATGGATAAGATCGAGAAGACCGAGGAAGCTGCTTAGAGAGTTCCTCGCCTCAAACCTTCGGTTCAAGAATCGCCTAACCAGGACAAATTCAACATCGGGTGGGGCCCCCTTTCAGCGTAAGGCGATCTTGGTCCTAATTATTTCCTTTCTTATAATCATCGTGTCCGGGAGGCTTGCAAAAAAGGTTCCGTCAAAATCAAGAGGAAAATTCAAAATGAGAATAGCAAGTGCTCTCATTTTATTAAATAAAAATCTAAAGTAATTTATATTTTAAATAAGTACAAAAGTGCTCTTATTATTTTAAATAAAAATTAAAGGTAGCCATGACTATTTCAAATAAAAACCTTATCTCACTGATTAGCCAGCTAAATATTCTAGCCGATCGAAGGTATTTTCTTCAAAATACACTTTTAACCAATTTTTTAGATAAATTAAATTAAAAAAATAGCAAACTAAGATTGAAAAAAGAAGAAGAAGAAAACACATGCGAGAAGGGGCTGCCCTATCGCTTGTGGCCGCCGCCCCATTGTCGATGGGACGATGGCGATGGCCGGCGGAGTCGCCGGCGACCTCGCCTCGCCAGAGCAGGGACAAGGCCCTGCCTGCGTTTTCTTCTTTTTCTTTCAGTTTTATTTTTTAATTTTTAAAAAACTCGAAAAAGGAAAAATAAATAATAAAAATGTGAAATGACTAAAATGTCTTCTTTAACTGATGAGTCATGTCTTTTTTTTTTTAGACTAGTAAGGTTATTTTAAGCTATTATTTAAAATAATACCCACTTTAGGCTCTTATTTAAGATAATATCAACTTTATATCCTTATTTAAGAAAAGAAATGCACTCCGAGCCCCCTTTTTTGAAATCTTTCCTTTTTTGATGACAATTAAAATAAAATTTCAACCCAAAAAAATACATCATTAATAATTTTCTTTCTTCACCGACAGATTTCCCAAGTGGGACTTTATTTTAAAAAAAATTATCTTAAACTCGACGGTGCAGAGATTATATAATTTTACTCCGTTCGTTATTCATGTGTTTTGTTTTTTTGTTTATTTATAGCCTTGTTTGGCGGGATAAAACAAAAAATTTAATCTCTGGAAAAAAGAAAAAGAAAAAGTGGGATGCGACCGTGTTGTGTTTGTCTCGTCCCCCACTTGCGTGTGGGGGCCACGAAGATGGCAACATAGGAAATATCGCAACCTAAGACATATTAATACATCGTTACTTTTGTAACTTTCATTAAAAATTGTCTGCGCCGAATGTTCTTCGGCTACTGTGATGGCCGCTGCATACCACGTGCATCTGATCTTTTTATTTATTTTGTGTTTTTAAACCTATTACATCAGTTCTGAAAAAAAAAGCCCTAATAATAATTTAATCATAAACTTTTTACTTATGTTAATTTAATTTTAAATTTTTTTATATTTATGCCAATTAATTCTATTAGTCAAATATCGATATCAACATTAACTATTTTCGATCAAAAGAGAAAACGCTGGATGTGACCATGTTTGTCTTGGGCCACTTGCGTGTGGGGGCCACAAAGATGGGAACATGGGAAATGTCACATTCTAAGACATACTAATGCATCGTTACATTTGTAACTTTCATTAAAATTTGTCTACGTCAAATCTTCATCGGCTACTGTGATGGCCGCCACATACCACGTGCATTGGATCTTTTACTTATTGTGTGTGTATATACATATATATTGGTGAATTGATAATGTCAATTAAATCTAATCATGATAACAACAACTATAGTGAAGAGTGTAAAAAAAAATCGTAAACATATTATATTGGTTTCGAAAAAAAACTATTGTACTTGTGACAATTCAATCATAAATCTTTTAATTATGTCAGTTTAGTCATAAACTTTTTGGGTCTATACCAATTGAGTCTAATCAGCCAAAAACCCATGTGCATGCCAACTATTTTTGATAAAAAAAGAAAAAGTCAAATGCGACCATGTTTGTCTTGTCCCACTTGCATGTGGGGGCCACAAAGATGGGAACATAGAAAAAATCGCAACCTAAGACATATTAATACATTGTTACATTTGTAACTTTTATTAAAAGTTGTCTTCGTCAAATCTTCCTCAGCTACTATGATGGCTGCTGCATACCACATGCGTCGGATGTTTTACTTATTTTTTTGTATGAATTGATGATGTCAATTGAATATATTACATTGATTTCGACAAAGAAAAACCATATATTGCACCGATGATAATTCAATAATAAACCTTTTTATTGTGCCGATTTAGTTTTAAATCTTTTTCATTTATGCTGATTAAGTCAATTCGATCAAAGGCTAATGTCCATGTTGGCGATTTTTGATTAAAATTGAGCCGATATACTTAATTGACACAAATCCAAGAGATTTAAAACCAAATTGACATAATTAAAAAGTTTAGGATTGAATTAACACTAATATAATAGGTTTAAGACCCTTTTTTTTTTTTACACTTTTCCCACAACTATATGTAACAATCTCTATCTCGACAAACATACTCTAGACAAGACCTACATTGGTGGGAGAATGACTTCTGAATTGAGAGGCCCAATGGGAAATTTGGACATACGAGAATAAATTCAAACGGAACACCAGAGAATCATTTTTGTGTAGAATTAGAAACTCTCTAACGTTTTTATCCACTACAAACTTCATACAGGGCACCGACTGTTGACACCTGATTTTTAATCATTTTTTCTATTGTTAAAGTAATAAAAAATCCATAAAAATTCATAAAATTGAAAAATCAACTTTGGGGACCTTAGCCAAGCCTAGGGAACTAATTTTGACCAAAAAATGATTTTTCATATTTTCCGTATTTTTCGGTATTTTTATTTTCGAAAATTCATAAAACAAAAAATGAAGAAAAAATGAGAAAATTGAAAAATCAACTTTGGAAGCCTCGGCCAAGCCTAGGCAACCATTTTTGAACAAAAAATAAAATTTCATATTATATATATTTTTTTAATTTTTTTTAAAAAAATACAAAAATACTTGAAAATTTTGGAAAAATAACATTTGAGGCCAAAAAAAATACACAAAGATAGTTAATATTTTTATTTTAAATCTATTTTTCATATTGGCCATCACAAATTCAGAAAAATCCAATTCGAGTCACGTGTTCCTTCACGAGTATAATCTTGAATCGGGCCTAAAAAAATTTAATTTGAGTCAACTTATTTTTAATTTTCACTTTTTATGAGTTGTGACATTGTCTTCTAATATTTTAAATTTTCATCTTTGCCAAATTATACCCAGAATGACTTAATTTTGCAAAAGGGCTTTAATTAAATTTTGCATTATTTTCAACGGCAAGAAATGAGCTTAAATTTGACATGTGGTAAATTTTGGTGTGTCAAAAATTGTGAGGAGATTTGGACTTAAAGAAATATATTTTTTCAGGGACTAAATTGTAAATACTTAAAATTCAAGGACTAGAGTGCAAATACTTAACTCTTGAAGGATTATTTTACAAATAACAAAAAGAAGAGTTAGTGGATAAATTAGAATAGAGAAGGGAAGATGGAGAAGAGGAGATGAAGAAGAGAAGTTGGAGAAGAATGGATGGAGAAAATAAGATAAGAATAGAGAATGGAAGATGGAGAAGAGTTAGTAGAGAAATTAGAATGGAAGATAAGAATAGAGAAGGGAAGATGGAGATGAAGAAAAGTTAGTGGAGAAATTAGAATGGGAGATAAATATGGAGAAGGGAAGATGAAGATGAAGAAGAGTTAGTGGAGAGATTAGAATGTGAGATAGAGATGGAGAATGGAAGATGAAAATGAAGAAGAGTTAGTGGATAAATTAGAATGGGAGATAGAGTTAGTGGAAAAATTAGAATGGGAGATAGATGAGTAGATTATAAAAGGAGGAAGAAGTGAGCTTGAGGGGGAGATTTTTTTTTTGAGAGAAAATTTGAAGTGTTTGAGAGAGATTCTTGAGAGAGAAAATTTGAAGTGTTTGGGAAACTTTTTTGGAGAGAAAATTTTGGATGTTTGAGAGAGTTTTGGGAGATTGAAGAAAAATTTGAGAGAAAGAAAATACCAAAAGAGAGAATTTTGAAGATGATGGGAGTATAAAGCTAGGGGTTATCATCACAAATTCCTTCATCGATCAATATAAATCAAGAGTTCATCCTCGTCAACGAGTAAGCAAATTCGAGCTAAGTGTTTTTATTTATTCATTTATTTATGGTTTTACTTGCAAATTAGCACAAATTGCATACACTTTCTCTATCTCCTTTTTCTTCCATATTTTATGTCAGGAGAAGGATATCTCTACGTCAACAGCAAAAATCTCGTCGAGATGCAAAAATCGGCCCAGACAAGCTCCTAAGCTGTCCACCGGTTTCTCAACTGATCTGTGACTAAAAGTCCCTCTTAATTCAAAAGAAACTCTCTATATTGGGAACATAGAGAGCGAAAATCAATTATAGAAATCCCTCCCAAAAAAATGGGAGATAAGTACTCTTTCTACTCTTCTGGTTTTAGGTGCAGATTAGCACATATTTTGTATACTAACACTTCACTCTATTTTATGTCAGGAAGCCGCAGCTCTATATCAATGGTCAATCCTATGGAAGCACAAAATCGGCTTGGAGGAGTCCTCAAGCGCGCACAAATTTCAAATTGTTGAATTAATTCGTTGTATTTCATTTTAAAAAATTCATACCCCAAAATGGAGAGGACAAAATCCATCCGCAATTTAAATACCTGCACCATAAATCCCAAAGGGAAGAGCCAAGCCAATGCTTAGCCTCCCATTGGAGGTTTTTACTTATAGTAGTTAAATACCTGCAACTTAAATACCTGCACCTTAAATCCCAAAGGGAAGAGCCAAGCCAATGCTTAGCCTCCCATTGGAGGTTTTTACTTACAGTAGTTAAATACCTGCAACTTAAATACCTGTACCTTAAATCCCAAAGGGAAGAGCCAAGCCAATGCTTAGCCTCCCATTGGAGGTTTTTACTTACAGTAGTTAAATACCTGCAACTTAAATACCTGTACCTTAAATCCCAAAGGGAAGAGCTAAGCCAATGCTTAGCCTCCCATTGGAGGTTTTTACTTACAGTAGTTTAAATACTTGCAACTTAAATACCTGTACCTTAAATCCCAAAGGGAAGAGCCAAGCCAATGCTAGGCCTCCCATTGGAGGTGTTTATTCACTGTCATGTACTTCCTATAATTTAATTTTTGAATCATCAGACCCAAAAGATGAGTAGGTCGTAATACTGCACAGAAGTCGTTAACACACTCCCTCTTTCGGCTTCAGGGAATCTTTAACACTTAAAAAAATATAACAAATAAAAATATATACCATCCATGCATCCTATTTAAAAAGTGAAAACACAAAAGAGAATACCTTACTAGAGCTTTAGGAATAAACCAAGCCTGAGTTGCCGGATTAGGATATCCATGAAATTAAGGTACCGAAAGGGCATTAGTTTTAATTAACTAGTGTAACCAAGTCCCCGAGCTCATAATCTCTGGTTCGCAGGAATAAATTAGTTCTCCCGCTAATTTATTTAGGTTTCTAATCGACCTACCAAGAACGATTAGTGGCGACTCCAAATTTCAAAATCATTTAAACAAAAACCAAAGTTGCGATTCGGTAGGGCTTGGGAGGGTCCGCATTAGGTTAGTCAAATCTAATTAACCTAATAATCCGTTAACCCCTAGAATTAATAAAAATATTTTTAGAGGGTCGCGACAGACTGGCGACTCCGCTGGGGACAGAGATTTTTAAATTTTCGAAAAAAGATACCAATTGGAATACTTAAATTTTTTCGAAATTTTAAAAGTCTTAGTGGACTTAGGCCAATGAAAATTTCATGCATATCTCGCTTCTGGCGATATTGTTTGGGACTCATTCTATAGGTGTTATATGTTTTTGCAGGATGGGAGTTATAAGGGGCGGAGTGTTTGGCTAACCCCTTTGTTTTGCAGGCTCGGTGTTGGGTTTATTTGTTTAATTTCGCACATTTTTAGAAGCGCTGTTTTGATATCAATTGTTGTGCATGTCTTGCATACTCTGAGGATCATGACACCTGCACACACAAGCGTCTAAACCCAAGTCGCGAAATTCTTCCTAGAAAACCATAGATAGGGATCGAATATGCAAAGCTCTTGCGTCGATTGCGCTCGGGTTGACCATATTTTATTCCGCTCATTATCTGAATTGACAATTCTTCCCATTGTGATTTGATTGCGCGGAGGGTAAGTTTGTCAATTTAGATAGTGGGAGCCTTTTTAGGTCCATACCTTGTCTCTCCTTCTTTTATTTTCTAGAGTCAACTCCTCACTTGAGTCATGCGCATGACTATGTGATTTGCATTTCTCCAAGGTAAAAGTAAGTTCTCTAATTTTATCTTGTATTCGGTCGGTCCATGCTAGGTGTTAGTCAGTTATTGAGCTTGATATTACGACCATTCTTTTTAAGAGAAAATAAAAATTAAATTTGTCCCTCATTTCTTTTAATTTTTTTTTTGAAAAAATGATGTAAAAAAATCCCTTCATGGGAATTTTATTAACCAATAAGGGATTTTTGTCATATTTTTATTGCTTCAATAAAAATGAAATTTTCATGAAAAAATTTTCCTCTGAAAATTTCAATAAAAAGAAAAATTCCTTTAAAAAAAAAACTCTAGTAGACATCAAGTGATTTTATCACATTATAAAAACTTGCAAGAAAATTCTTCTCGAGAAATTCGCTCATGTTTTTCTAAGAAAATTTTCTCTAAATAAAATTAGACTAATTGACCAATAAGAGATTTTTGTCATGTTTTTTTCTCTCTAATAAAAATGAAATTTTCCCGACAAGTTTTCCTCTGAAAATTTATTTCGATAAAAAGAAAAATTTCTTTAAAAAAACATCAAGTGATTTTATCACATTCTTTCAAATTATAAAAACTTGCAACAAAAATTCTTTTCGAGAAATTCGCTCATGTTTTTCTAAGAAAAGTTTCTCTAAATAAAATTAGACTAATGTCTCGGGGGAATTTTGTTAACCAATAAAGGATTTCTGTCATGTCTTTCCTGCTCTAATAAAAATAAAACTTTCCTAATAAATATACCTCTGAAAATTTATTTTGATAGAAAATTCCTTCAGAAAATTTGATCAAGAGATTTTATCACACTTTCCAAGTTATGAAAATCTCAAGAAAATTAGTTTTTGAAAAATCCACATGTGACCTCCTAAGAAAATTTCATTTGATTTCTCAACAAAATGGAAGAATAAAATTAGACTAATGTAGGAATCATGGGCCGACCTTTCTTGCGTCATGTACTAATTATATCCTTTACTTTTGTAGGAAATCCCAGGTATCCCAGGCGGGGATAAAGTTTGGTTCAATAATGCACACCACGAATTATTTTTAGAAGTACGAAAAGACAGGAAATTGCTGATTTCTTAATCCTGGGGGCAAGTGAGGAGGTCGATCCTTTCGGACTCAGACATGTGTCAGTTAATGAACACGTACGGGCCGTATATTCTGATATGACAGTGGATTTACACCGATTAAACACTGGGGCATATTTAATGTATTGCAGAGGATCCCACGTCTTTTGAAAGACAATAAGGATTATATAATCAGGACCCATGAAACAAGTATCTTAACCAAATTAAATCAACTAGAGACCGGTCTTAAAATTTCCTCGGATCCGAAACACGCGGAGGGTTTTTAGAGGACCGAGGTTATATTAATGAACGTGGCCCACAGGAATTTCTCCCGACGCTACAGGCGACCGACACGAGCAAGTAGACGCCGAAAGAAACAAAATATGGATAAAAGTGGGCATACAACAGGTGGCTGGATTTATTACCAGCACACTGATCGAGTTGTCATAGCGTTATTGTTCGTGATCTCAAGATGGATAGTGGGGGCCACCACCGAACCCATCATCAATGTTCTCGAAATCATCGTCTGAAGCAATTAAACAAGAACATCAAGAAGAACATTAAGCCTCGACATCTTCGGTACCTCAAATCGTTCTGTTATGCTATGCGGAAGAAACGATAGCAGGAAAATTTAAAACAAAAAAACAAACAAAACACGTGAAGCTTTTCTTTCATTCCATTCATCAAAGAGTATTACAACAACTCACTGGGGAGGAAAGGTAAAGCCAAACTAGGCCCTGATAACCATTACGAAAGAGCTCAACTGACTCTCCAAACAGTTGATGCTCTGGATGCACCGGGCGCTCTCGGGATCAAGTTCCGCGAGCCTAAAGAAGAGGCGATCGCACTTCTCTTTAACCTGGGCCATAGTGGCCTCGTAATGCTCAACGGCAAACTCCAGGTCCGGAATCGCTGCCCTCTCGAAAGCAATGTCTGCGGTAATGTCATCAATTCTCTCCTGCAGCCAACCGCATTGCCTGGCTCCTGTTCGGCGTAAGTTCGGACCAAGGCCAGACGGTCCACCAACTTTCCCCTCTCACGAACCAGCCACGAAAGTTGATCGTTGGCAAACTTGAGGGCCTTTTTGTGATTATCAGCCACAAACGTAACTGTTGCCAGACGCTCGTGCCGGTCTCGGTAACGGGCTTTCACGACGGCGGTCACAAGGACCATCTCATAAGCGCGGTTATAGGCAGCTAGAAAATTGATGAAGAGGGTCGAGAAGTTCCGATACTCCTTTCCCAGTTGGGTACCCTCAACAGAAGCAGCGTCTGAGTCCTGAATAAACCGAGGATTTCAGCTTCAACGGTAGAGTTTTGGGCTATATGAGCGTAATCTCTACCAAGAAGATTGTAGAGTCTCTCCCACCCAGCCAGGACTTCGGCGGAAAAAGTATGGTTATGAGAATTGGCCATTTTTGAAAGCAGATCACGAAAGAAAGGAGGAGAGAGGCGAGGCAGATGATCGGAATGCGAAGGCGATAATCTACTTCAGTTTAAATACTAATTTCAAAGGGGCGGTCCTTATTGGTCGAGTTTTTTTCTATCTACCATTCTCTGTCGGCAACACCCCCACTGGCTCAAATTCTAGTCAAGCAGCAACCTCAAGCTGAGCAGACCCGACGTCTCTGCAGAAAAGTTGGACGGGCCGCCACCACTTTGAACAAGAAAGAATAAAAAACGAGCTGAGTGGGAGACAAAAAATTTTCGGCAGAAAAGGAGATACGACTCATCTTTATTGGAGGACCCGCCAGTAAATCGACGGTGGAGATCTTGACAAGGGCCCTCTACCACGAAAAGAAAAAAGAAGACAAACTGAGCGAGAAACAAGGATTTTCCCTTTGATCAAAAGCTGAATATCAGATTTTCTCCCTCGGAAAATCTAATAGCGCTGCCCGTGAAGAGGGAAGTCGTTGCTATTGCCAGAGAGAGAACTTGTCCCCATTTGATAGTGAGAGTTCATTCGCAAGAACTCGCAGGAGAAAGATAAAGAGGAAGGAGTTGTCGTGGGAGAGGAATTCAAAACATTCACCATCAAAGCATCGGCTTTCAAAGCCTGTTACGAGAAGCCATCGACGATCCCGTGATCCCTCAAGTCCAAGAAGACATCCTGAGGTGGTCTCGAGTCGGTAGTCCTTGTTCCAGAAATATGTCGAGCATTAGGGAAACGGGCGCATGTTCAACCCTGGTCGAAGCTGATGAAGTTCCTTACCCTGAGGGTCTACTGGTTATGGCCATTGACGGTAATCCAGTCTCTCTGTCAATCCTTGTTACCGTATTGAGAAAGTGCCGGTATAAGGTTGTAGCTCAAGCAAAGGCGACAGAGGCCTTAGAGATATTAAGGAGGAGTGGTGACCAGTTTAATATCGTCCTCACCGCCATGGTAGGGATTGACATGGATGTTTTCACTCTCTTGGAAGTCATCAATTCTAAATTAAACATGCCAGTCCTCGTAATATCGGCAAGCGATGATCAGCAAGCCATAATGAAAGCTGTCTTAAATGGGGCCCAAGACGTCGTAACGAAACCAGTTAGGGTTCAGATGCTTCAAAATATATGGCAGCACGTGGTAAGGAAGCAATTGCACGACCATGAGAACAAGCATCAAGCCTTCAATTTTGTTCCAAGCAACTGGAGAAAGAAGATGAGTTGGTCTCCCAAGCTGCATCGTATGTTTGTTAATGCAGTTCAGCAGGTAGGAATCGATTCGGCACGACCGCAACATATACTGGAAATTATGAACGTAGAGGGACTCACTAAAGCAAATATTTCGAGTCATCTTCAGAAATACAGAAAAAGGGTGAGAGAACACAATGCAGCTCAGAATCAAGAAAACCAAGGCGGGACTGATCCAAGCCTGAATGTCGAGTCTCCTCGCCACCATAAGTTCCGCAGGTTAGCATGGGGCGAGCCACTTCCCATCATCAACCAAGCCAGTAGCCGTGCCATCAATCCTCCGGGCGTTAATCAAAATATCCCCCAGAATCACCCTGATGCTATTCAAGAGTATAGACCGCAGGAGCAGTGTATTCAGATTTCTTGGTTTGAGCACCAACCTGTGGCTAGAATTCATCCCATGATCAGCGCGCCTGCGCAGCCAGAGAATCAGACAAGAAGTTATCCTGAGCAGTTCCACTTCTCTAATCCTCGAATGGAAGGAGTTTTTGGCAGTAGGACAGTTGGTGATCCCCACACTTTCTCGAGTAATGATGAAGGCTCAAGCACGAGAAGTCAAATTGCTCATGGCGAGGACAGAATGAGAAATCTACCGCCATCATTTGCCAACAACAATGCCCAATTCGAGCATCAGTTGCTGGAAGGTTCAAGAGATTACCCAGATGATGAGCTTACTGCCCTGGTCAACCAGTTTAGGGTTGACAGACGTCCCAAGCCGCGATCAGGAGCCAGTGAGTAGGGACTCTCAAACATCGGTCATCCACACCCGAACCAACAAGAGACTAGCTGATTATCGAAGAGCTACAGGAGAGGCAGAACTGACCTTGAATAAGTGCACCTTTCATTTCATGCTTAATTCCCCTGCGTATGATATTTCCAGCTTTCTAGGTGTCTAGATTTAATTCAGGGGCAAGGGGGTAATTTGTTTTTTATCCCGTCGAATGCGTGAATCCCTTTTTATGCTAGACTCAGGGCGGATCAATTTGTGGCAATGTCGCTGACTGCCATAATGAGAAATGTTGAATGGCCTCACGTAGGGAAATTTCAAGTGAAAAGCCCAGGCGAGCTCGAAGACGGGTAACTGTGTGTCGTTTCAATTTACCCTCAATCGTTGCAAAATGCTAAATTGGATTTATTCCATTCTCACCTAGGGGATTGCAAATTGCCTCAAGAGTGTCGCAAAATGATACGACCCAATGGAATGCGATAGGACTCATTTGCCTCGAAGGTAACCTTCAAATTAAAGGAGCCCTCCGGTCCACGGACCCGATGGCATAGAAAATGATGATGGTCCAAGGAAACCCGAAAGAAAATAAGGCCCAACTAAGCAAAGCACTTACGTGGCAAGCTCAAAGTGAGGGCAACTCGGGACATACAATTCAATCCAGTCCAAATGAAGGAACTTCCTCAATTCAAATTCAATGGAAGTACACACAAGGGTAAAACAGTATCGTTCCAATTTTTTTAGAATATGAAGAACATATACTGCCGCATTCTCTTTCATTTTTGCAGGGGAAGTCTCTACTGGCCAGATTTTCCTGTCTAACATTCCCTATCAGTATCACCTCCGCTACTTGTTTCCGATCTCGAGCCAAGCAAATCCGACGTCTCTACGGCAAAGCTAGACGGGACGCCACTACTTTGAAAAAGAAAAGATAAAAAATAAGCTGAGTGGGAGACAAAGACATTTTCGGCAGAAAAGAGATACGGCTCGTCTTTATTGAAGAACTCGCCAGCAAATTGACGGTGGAGACAACAACAAGGGGCCCTCTTCCACGGAAAGATGGAAGGAGACGAGCTGGGCGAGAGATACGATGAAAAGAAAATTGAGAAAGCCAGAACACTCGAGAGAGGCAATACAGTTGCTAAACCCACGTCTAATTTTAAAGGAGGCATCTTCTTGATAATTCTCATTTGTGCCCGAAAGAGAAACTCTTAAAGCATACGCAGTTTCCCAGAAAAAATCCAGAGAGTGAAAATACAAGAAGAGATATCAAACTTTGAGAAATCGTTAACCAAATCGAAGATGTCTCAACCCAACACACTTGAAAGTTATCGTTGCTTGCTGAATATGGGAGAGGAAGAGTTCGAAGCCATATTTGGGATCGAGCCTATGGAGCCCGGCCCTTCCACCGATGACGTCCAAGAGCCTGGTAAGGACAAGGACAACAACGGTAATGGTCAAAAGAAGCGTTACCGTCGCCATACTGAGGAGCAAGTACGAAAGCTTGAAGATTTCTTCAGAACGTGTCCTATGCCAGACGGAAAACAGAAAATGGAACTGAGTCAGGAGCTAGGACTTGAACCTTCACAAATCAAGTTCTGGTTTCAAAATAGGCGAACCCGAATGAAAACTCGTCATGAGCACAACGAAGCCGAGTTTCTAAGAGTTGAAAATGAAAATCTCCGAGCGGAGAACAAGATATATAAAGAGGCTTTTGACTCCGCCACCTGCCCCAACTGCAATACTCTCCTCACCCTCGATGAAATGCATTATCTGAGGATTGAGAATGCACGTTTAAGAGGTGAGTTAGATCAGTTCATAGCAGGATCAAGTTCTGTTGGAGCAAGGTACGAAAAAATTGAGACTATGGGGCCAGCATGGATGCCTTCTGAGGAGGAAGAGAGGTATCACTACCAGGCAAGTGGCATTGACGACGAACTCGCCGCCATGATCAGGCAACTTGATGCTAATGAAGCACTAGGGTTTTAATGTGCATACGGATCCTGTATTTTAAAACTAGTGATCACGGGACCTGCAACACGGCCGACACGTACCTGATCCAGAACAACGCTAGCTGATCGCTCAAGAGCCTACAAAGGGAAGAAGATCAAACCTAGACGAATACGTCTACTTAGTTTCATCGAACGTTCTCGCCTTTTATCGATGTCCAAAATTAATGCACAAGCTAGAAGTAATCATTTCCCTTTCCCCCTATTAAATGCTCGAAGCCGTTAACCGCACCAAACTCGAAAAAATTAATATCGAGAAGAAATCCGCGTAAATCTGAAGGGTAAATCCGTATCGTTCCAAATTACCCTCGAACTACCCAGGTTTTAAATTTAATCCTTTCTATTTTCAGGAGTTTGCAAATCGACCCAAGAATGCAATCATACCCAAATACAAGTTGAACAAAATTTGGGGCAAATCAACTCATGGATATTACCACAGAGTGGACAGCTTCAGATAAAGCAAAATGCGAACGAGGGACCCGAACAATCTCAGACATGGGTAATTCTGTATCGTTCTAATTTGCTCATAATCATCGCAAGTCCTGAATTGTTTTATTCCATTCTTAACAGGGATTGCAAATTACCTCGAGAAATATTGTAACATGGCCCAAGTTGATACAACAGGGCCACGTTATCCCCAAGGATTAACCTTTGAAAAGAAAGCCCCATGGACACCTACGGTCCAATGGACCGAATGGTATGGGGGATGACAGTAGGTCCGAAATATCCCGAGTTCGATCCCCAAGGGTGGGGAATGTTGTATGTATTATAAATAAATGAAACAACTTTTTGTGCATTTTTTTTTACAAACAGGAATACTCGACGAGTAATATCAAAGTCAGTATTTTACCATAGTCTTCCCATAATGGTGAGGCGCCCAACAAAAGTCGAGGAAAATTCAATCCAACAAAACTGGTAAAAGACTCGTGCAAGACATTCAAGATGAAGGGTAAATCAGTATCGTTTTCAATTTATCCCTTTTAATACTGGCTGATATGTCTCTTTTTCTTTTTACAGGAAATATTTACACTAACATTTAACATGTTGAAGGAGACAAATCCAAAAGAAAATTATGATCATCTGACAAGATCTATTCTGGTGAAAAACGGGGCAAATTGATCGTAAACTCTGAAGCGAAAAAGCAAATATGTCTTTCTTATATCGTTTGATTTCGAGAATAATTTCTCTGCTTTTTGCAGGGGCATTTAACCGCCAAACCATGGCGGTCGCTGTCACTAAACAAACCAAAATGCTCCCTCACCCATATGCCTCATCGTGCAGGGGCAAAACTTGAGACAAACCGCTCCTCGACATAAGGAGTGGCCTTCCCATTTTGTTCAATCCACCCACATACCAGGGGCAATTCAAATCCGCCCATGTTTGCACATTATATAAACACACATGATGCTAAAAATTATCACATCGGCATTGTGTTTACACATTTCACGAATTATGTATGACTATTCCGCATGTTTAATTTACCAACTCCAACTTAGAGCATAAACTACATAGGAAACATCAAATGTGCAAAATGGGGCATAACAGGATGAGGAAAGGTAGACCATTTCCACACAGATCTAACATTTTAATCTACAGATAAACAGCCTTTCTCCAGAGTGAGAGAAAGCCCTTTCGGAATGAAGTTCCCTGTTCAGATTACATTCGAGACCTTCATACTATGAAAACCTCATTAAACAGAATTGGTAATGCAAACTTGACAGAATAGTTTTGCATGATCCACACTTTGATTGATTGCATCATGAGTTATCACACAGACTACTTCTAATCATTGCCAACTTGGATGAATAGTTTTGCATGAACCGATCAACTCATTGATGAAAATGCTTGCACATGTTACCTCTGACACTGCCTGATAAGCAACACATTCCCAATATTCGAATTACCTTCCAAAGTCTTGAAATTCATTTGGCGATTATTGAATGAACAAGCCTGGTTGTCGAGAAGCCACCAGGCATTTCTTCTAAATTCTCAGGTAAGTATATTTTCAACCTGGACCTTTCAAAAGAATGAATTCTGACGGTTGTTGAGGAACTTGAATCCATTGCGATACATACAGGTATCCACCTTCTTCAATAAAGCATGATTTGTCTCAAAGACAGAAATGTTCGAGACCTTTTGATCTCTGCTTCTTTGGTTTATTCCTAAAGTTACAGGAGAATATAATTTGGGTTTGAGCTTCTGCAGGATTCCTGGTCTCCCCAAATTTCAGAATGGCACCCTTTGAGGCACCAAGTCCTTCTTACAGGCAAATCAAGTCCTTCTTACAGGCACAAAGTCCTTCTTACAGGCAAATCAAGTCCTTCTTACAGGCAAATCAAGTCCTTCTTACAGGCATAAAGTCCTTCTTACAGGCAAATCAAGTCCTTCTTACAGGCATAAAGTTCTTCTTACAGGCAAACAAAGTCCTTCTTACAGGCAAACAAAGTCCTTCTTACAGGCAACGCAAGTCCTTCTTACAGGCAAACTAAGTCCTTCTTACAGGCAAACCAAGTCCTTCTTACAGGCACAAAGTCCTTCTTATAGGCAAATCAAGTCCTTCTTACAGGCAAACTAAGTCCTTCTTACAGGGAAACCAAGTCCTTCTTACAGGCACCAAGTCCTTCTTACAGGCAAATCAAGTCCTTCTTACAGGCACAAAGTCCTTCTTACAGGCAAATCAAGTCCTTCTTACAGGCATAAAGTCCTTCTTACAGGCAAATCAAGTCCTTCTTACAGGCAAACAAAGTCCTTCTTACAGGCAAACAAAGTCCTTCTTACAGGCAACGCAAGTCCTTCTTACAGGCACAAAGTCCTTCTTACAGGCAAAGTAAGTCCTTCTTACAGGCAAATCAAGTCCTTCTTACAGGCAAATCAAGTCCTTCTTACAGGCACAAGTCTTTTTTACAGACACCAAGTCCTTTCTACAGGCACCAAGTCCTTCTTACAGGTATCTCCATGGGGTGACCTACCATACGGGTCAAATCTCAATCAAAATTTAATCAGTAGAATCCTTTTATTAGGAATCTACCATGGCACGACCCACCATACGGGTCAAATGGTATGACCCACCATACAGGTCAAATTTTAATTCAATTTTTAATCAGTAGAATCCTTTTATTAGGAATCTACCATGGGTTGATCCACCATACGGGTTCAAGTTCAACCACCCTAAAGTTTTTTTATATAACGAATCCTTAGGTTCTCATTTCATTTTCAGTGGAACATTCATGTCACGACTCTTTTTATTTCCTTGTATTGAGTCGATTAGAATTCAGGTGTCATCTCGTCTTTGAAATGAACCTCTACGAGCTTCCTTTCAAAGAGGGGCAGCTGTTGACACCTGATTTTTAATCATTTTTTCTATTGCTAAAGTAATAAAAAATCCATAAAAATTCATAAAATTGAAAAATCAACTTTGGGGACCTTAGCCAAGCCTAGGGAACCAATTTTGACCAAAAAATGATTTTTCATATTTTCCGTATTTTTCGGTATTTTTATTTTCGAAAATTCATAAAACAAAAAATGAAGAAAAAATGAGAAAATTGAAAAATCAACTTTGGAAGCCTCGGCCAAGCCTAGGCAACCATTTTTGAACAAAAAATAAAATTTCATATTATATATATTTTTAATTTTTTTTTAAAAAAATACAAAAATACTTGAAAATTTTGGAAAAATAATATTTGAGGCCAAAAAAAATACACAAAGATAGTTAATATTTTTATTTTAAATCTATTTTCATATTGGCCATCACAAATTCAGAAAAATCCAATTCGAGTCACGTGTTCCTTCACGAGTATAATCTTGAATCGGGCCTAAAAAAAAATTTAATTTGAGTCAACTTATTTTTAATTTTCACTTTTTATGAGTTGTGACATTGTCTTCTAATATTTTAAATTTTCATCTTTGCCCAATTATACCCAGAATGACTTAATTTTGCAAAAGGGCTTTAATTAAATTCTGCATTATTTTCAACGGCAAGAAATGAGCTTAAATTTGACATGTGGTAAATTTTGGTGTGTCAAAAATTGTGAGGAGATTTGGACTTAAAGAAATATATTTTTTCAGGGACTAAATTGTAAATACTTAAAATTCAAGGACTAGAGTGCAAATACTTAACTCTTGAAGGATTATTTTACAAATAACAAAAAGAAGAGTTAGTGGATAAATTAGAATAGAGAAGGGAAGATGGAGAAGAGGAGATGAAGAAGAGAAGTTGGAGAAGAATGGATGGAGAAAATAAGATAAGAATAGAGAATGGAAGATGGAGAAGAGTTAGTAGAGAAATTAGAATGGAAGATAAGAATAGAGAAGGGAAGATGGAGATGAAGAAGAGTTAGTGGAGAAATTAGAATGGGAGATAAATATGGAGAAGGGAAGATGAAGATGAAGAAGAGTTAGTGGAGAGATTAGAATGTGAGATAGAGATGGAGAATGGAAGATGAAAATGAAGAAGAGTTAGTGGAGAAATTAGAATGGGAGATAGAGTTAGTGGAAAAATTAGAATGGGAGATAGATGAGTAGATTATAAAAGGAGGAAGAAGTGAGCTTGAGGGGGAGATTTTTTTTTTGAGAGAAAATTTGAAGTGTTTGAGAGAGATTCTTGAGAGAGAAAATTTGAAGTGTTTGGGAAACTTTTTTGGAGAGAAAATTTTGGATGTTTGAGAGAGTTTTGGGAGATTGAAGAAAAATTTGAGAGAAAGAAAATACTAAAAGAGAGAATTTTGAAGATGATGGGAGTATAAAGCTAGGGGTTATCATCACAAATTCCTTCATCGATCAATATAAATCAAGAGTTCATCCTCGTCAACGAGTAAGCAAATTCGAGCTAAGTGTTTTTATTTATTCATTTATTTATGGTTTTACTTGCAAATTAGCACAAATTGTATACACTTTCTCTATCTCCTTTTTCTTCCATATTTTATGTCAGGAGAAGGATATCTCTACGTCAACAGCAAAAATCTCGTCGAGATGCAAAAATCGGCCCAGACAAGCTCCTAAGCTGTCCACCGGTTTCTCAACTGATCTGTGACTAAAAGTCCCTCTTAATTCAAAAGAAACTCTCTATATTGGGAACATAGAGAGCGAAAATCAATTATAGAAATCCCTCCCAAAAAAATGGGAGATAAGTACTCTTTCTACTCTTCTGGTTTTAGGTGCAGATTAGCACATATTTTGTATACTAACACTTCACTCTATTTTATGTCAGGAAGCCGCAGCTCTATATCAATGGTCAATCCTATGGAAGCACAAAATCGGCTTGGAGGAGTCCTCAAGCGCGCACAAATTTCAAATTGTTGAATCAATTCGTTGTATTTCATTTTAAAAAATTCATACCCCAAAATGGAGAGGACAAAGTCCATCCGCAATTTAAATACCTGCACCATAAATCCCAAAGGGAAGAGCCAAGCCAATGCTTAGCCTCCCATTGGAGGTTTTTACTTATAGTAGTTAAATACCTGCAACTTAAATACCTGCACCTTAAATCCCAAAGGGAAGAGCCAAGCCAATGCTTAGCCTCCCATTGGAGGTTTTTACTTACAGTAGTTAAATACCTGCAACTTAAATACCTGTACCTTAAATCCCAAAGGGAAGAGCCAAGCCAATGCTTAGCCTCCCATTGGAGGTTTTTACTTACAGTAGTTAAATACCTGCAACTTAAATACCTGTACCTTAAATCCCAAAGGGAAGAGCCAAGCCAATGCTTAGCCTCCCATTGGAGGTTTTTACTTACAGTAGTTTAAATACTTGCAACTTAAATACCTGTACCTTAAATCCCAAAGGGAAGAGCCAAGCCAATGCTAGGCCTCCCATTGGAGGTGTTTATTCACTGTCATGTACTTCCTATAATTTAATTTTTGAATCATCAGACCCAAAAGATGAGTAGGTCGTAATACTGCACAGAAGTCGTTAACACACTCCCTCTTTCGGCTTCAGGGAATCTTTAACACTTAAAAAAATATAACAAATAAAAATATATACCATCCATGCATCCTATTTAAAAAGTGAAAACACAAAAGAGAATACCTTACTAGAGCTTTAGGAATAAACCAAGCCTGAGTTGCCGGATTAGGATATCCATGAAATTAAGGTACCGAAAGGGCATTAGTTTTAATTAACTAGTGTAACCAAGTCCCCGAGCTCATAATCTCTGGTTCGCAGGAATAAATTAGTTCTCCCGCTAATTTATTTAGGTTTCTAATCGACCTACCAAGAACGATTAGTGGCGACTCCAAATTTCAAAATCATTTAAACAAAAACCAAAGTTGCGATTCGGTAGGGCTTGGGAGGGTCCGCATTAGGTTAGTCAAATCTAATTAACCTAATAATCCGTTAACCCCTAGAATTAATAAAAATATTTTTAGAGGGTCGCGACACCGACCCTCCATTGTTGGTTCAAGTGGGTCTCGTGTAATAATATTTTTCGAGAAAGTGATTTCTTTTTTAATACTTTAAAAATAAGAGGATGGAAACTCCATAAGAAATATGGACGGAAGATGAGGACCCGAACCCCATGTGTGAATCACGCACTTTTTCTTTTTTTTTTTGGGTCCCAAGTAATGAACACGTGAATGCGGAAACATCAGAATCGATGGGTTGGCTTGCATTGAATATTTGACGACCCAATTAGATTTGATTGGCCAAGTCCAATGCCTCTTCAGCATCCTCGACCAAACTCCCTTCTTATCTAATTTGTTCCCCCCTGGCATCGGTCAAACAAGTTATGTTCGACCAATCATCAGGCCTCAAATCTCCCTAGCTACCCGAAAAATGGTTCGTTCGTGACCTTTCGTGCACTCCATTAATTGATTCGTGGACCTTGAGGGATCGGATGATATGATCAAGCCATGGTGGAGGCGGGCTGGTAGGACCATTATGACATGACTTTTCTCGAAATTCATGAATGTTGCCCAGCCGTGCGTGTAGTTTCTTGGCGACGTCTTTTGCAAGAGATTGTTGCCTTGGAAGTTACGGTAAGTCGTTTAAAGCCATAAAACTTATCGTGAAAATATAATTGAGTCCTAATTTTTTTTAAAAAAAATATACAACAAAATCGTAAAACTTGTCAAATTAGTAAAATCAAATCCTTTAGTCGATTACATTTTTGTGAAAAATTCTAGGGCTTTATTATATTTTTTGAAAAAATTTTGGACTTGGTTGCATTTACGTGACAAATTTTGGGACGTGATTGCACTTTTTGAAAATTTTAGGGCTCAATCGCACTTTCGTGACGAGTTTTAGGAATTCTAATATACTTATCCCTAGAAGTTATTAGCTCGAATTATACATTAACAAGTACCTTTAGTGGCCCTAGTTAAACTTACTAGATTTGGAAGTAACATCCCCCGAGAGACTCTGTAAATAAAGTTAATTACTCCTAATGGAGAGGTTTATATTTTTCCCATAGTATTTATTTAATAAACCTTAACAAGTGCTCCCCCAAAGAACAATCGATGCGTAGACGAGGTTTGCAACCTAGAGAGCCAGTTACACCAGAGAATTCTCACGTAACACTTGCAAGATTTGTGTCTTACCTATCCAATGAATGACATGAAATTGTTTCCATTTTCATATGACGAAGCTCCACCATACTCTTTCAAGATGTCAATATTGAACTGAGAAAACAGAACATGTTCACACCTGAGTTTGATTTCATTGGGTTGTCGAATAGATTCGTTTAATCGTCCTAGTGGTGAGGTCGGCCGGCACCATTTAACGTACCAATTGGTGAAGTTGAAAAAAAAAAAAAAATCTTCGACGTTGACAAAATGCTCAACTTGGAAAAGCTGGAGCCCGGAGACCCAATCAAGGCATCACTGAGGTTGCTCAACCCAAGGTGAAACTGTTGGAAATTATGGTCGACTGAGGTGAACAACAGAATTGAGGGAACAATAAAATTGGACTTTGCGACATATTAATACTCTTTTTAAGGATTTATTTACCCCCATAATATTGCTAATGATTTTTGACAAATTAATATCTTCCATAATATAATAAAGTTTCAGTGAGAATAGTAGATAGCAATTCTAATAATTATCCAAGATCTCCCTAAGAATACGATTGGTAACAATGGCTTTGTATCTTTTGAGAAAATGAAAAGAGAACTTCAGATTTTGAAAATGAACATAATCACTTAATATATAATACTCGAAGGAAGACAATTTTTCATGTCTCAAAAATGTCATTTGATCACAACTATTCGTGAACAGTTAATTTCGGACACACCATTTCATGTTTGAAGAGTAGTTAATTTGGACAAAACTCTTTGTTGTTCGAAAAACATTTTATTCCGACACAACTTTTCATTGTTCAAAAAATTATCTCATCTGAAATATTGCAACTCTTGGACATAAACAGTTAATTAAAATTTGAAAAAATAACTGCAACTACTATGTTGATTAGTGACAATAATTATTGTTGATCATTGATTAGTATTAATAATTATATGCGACCATGCAAGCATACATAGTGCTAAGTGCATCTAATGATCGCACACCCGCACGCGAGTATAGTGAGATCTAGCCCACTTCACCAAATTTTTTTAGTACACTATAATAGTATTCTAATTTATAAACTGACTTGCAATCTCCTATCTCTCTTATGTGGGACACAACAAAAGGCATTTATGTTTGTTTTTTTAAACAAACTTCAATAGAAACAGATCTCAGAGGGGCAATGCTTCCTAGCCGACCCTAGAGAAGCTAGAGCCCGGCGAGCATCAACTAGAGTCCTCAGCAAGGCTTGTCGAGGGGGCACAACCTCAGCCAAGGCCGCGTCGACGTTGCTTGACCGATGTGAGGCAGATCTTGCCTGGATGAAGCTATTAAATCCTGAAGTAGCATTCCGAAAATGTTAAAACCCAAAGATATTGGAGACTCGCCTTTTGCACTTGATATCCGTGAGATTGTGTTACCAAACACTAAAAGTTTTGCTCAAAGATGCTTGCAGATGCTGCGCCAAGTTGAAAAGGTTATCTAAAGAGTGAGGAAGTGGTAGTATGATGCTTAGGGATGGGACAAGGAAAAGTCACAGAATTTGTTGTTTTATGTTGATAAACTTCGAGTCTGCATGCATACTGATTTTACAAAATTGAAAAGTTAGAGGGCCGAATTGCACAAATGCTAAAACTTAGAGTGCTATATCTGTACTTAACCCAAATATGAAAAATGCCATTGGTGCTTTGCAGTGTGTTTTATTTGGGAGGAATTTCTACATTTCATCTCTGTACTTTCACAACTTTTCTAATCTGAGTTCTGGTACTTCAATGTGAATCTAGTCCTTCTACTTTCACAAAATATCTAATTAGGTACCCAGCCCAAACCCCTTTAAAGTCTAATTGACATGGCCATTAGATGATGCCGAAGGCCGAAGTATGACATTGTCTTAAATACTATCCACGTTGAGATGCCTTACAAGCATTGACTTAAACTTAGTACAATTGTTAGTTTTACACATTTTTATTTGTCAATTGAGTCCTAAACTTTTTAGATTTATACCAAATCAGTCTATCTGATCAATTTTAGCTGAAAATCAGCCAGCATTGACATGATGCAACTGATGCTAGCGTGGATAATACTTCATAATATTTTAATATTTTTTTGAATTTTCTGTGGACCACACTTTTTAAAACAAAATGTTTGGCAAATAGACGCCTCAAGTGCCAAAATTTATGCATGACGCTCACATTTCATGCTAAAATTTTTTGCCTGCTTAGTTAACTGCCAGATGGGAGAAAAAACTATGAATTAAGTGCCAATGGTGAGAGATTCCGGCCAAAAATTATAGGTGGCATTTATATTTAAATATTTTAGTGCTATATCATTTATAAGTCCACGTGGAAATTTTATTTTAAAAAAAGTCTGCATGGCAATTTTTCTTAAAAAATCGATCTTAAACTTAAAAATAAGTTTAAAAAATTAAAAAGTAAGCTTAATTAAAAAAAAAAAAGCTAACAGTGGGTGCCACCGAGCCTTGCCTAGTGGCTGGTGACCCATGCTGATCAGCCACCACCTGTCGCCGACCATTGCCAGCGACGGTGGGGCGGCGATGGCAATGGCCGTGCAAGCCCTCGTCGTTGCATCCTTTTGCTTTTTTCATTTACTTTTTTATTTAGTTATTTAGCTTATTTTTTTAATTTTTCAATAAAAATAAGTGAGCAAATTTTGATATTTTTTGCAGATAAAAATGCTAGAGATTGCATTGTCATTTTGAAGATGAAAATGCTGAAGTCCTGATGCCTTTTAGCTTTTTTTATTAAACAAAGATGTGACGATGTTAAGACCGAATGGCTTCATCAAGAAGGAATAGAGCATATTGGTCTTTTCCTTTCGAGAATTTTCTGTGTTATTTTTGAATAATTAATGCGCATGCGCGTTTGAACCCAACGCATGTGGACCATCCAAGTCATTAGAATGTCACTGCCATCACTTGATGTTAGAAACCATGATAAGCTTAATTGAAAGGGAATTTAATGAGTTTTTCTTTACGGCTCTTGCCTGCTTAGACAGGGACTTGCAACTACCGATCTCCGACCATTTTCATTATTATAAACATGAAAAAGGCTTTACTAATTATTATGTGTGTGTGTCTATGTTTCCACTAATACAAAAACACAAACGAGTCACGTCCTTACCTATTTCCAAAGGATTTTGTATGAATTTTTTTTTTTAAGATCAACTCATTTGATTTGAGAATTGAATTTAGCATCTCTCTTTTAGCTTCGCGTTAATTAAAATGACGGCCTTTGCATATATAGGAAGAAATGAATCATTCGCAGCCAATTCATCGATGAGCTCTTATTGTGCGTTGTGTTCGATAAATTCGGTGTAGTTGGCAGTATTGCAGTGCCCAAGTCGTGATACATCAACTCAGTAAATTCTATGTCGACGGAAATGGTTAACGTGATTGTAATTGAATCGTGTTGATGGAAGTTTGGGATTAGAATTCAAATCCCGCAATTAAGTAAGCCGTAGCTACCGAAAATTTAAGAACCCAACGCCTTTTCAAACCCTAGCCCCTGGAACAAGATAGCAACACGAACGTGAAATATACTCACGGGGCTTCGCTTCTGGCCGTTTCACTCCCCTTTGGTATTGTCTAAGCGTCCATTCAATCCGACGGCCAGAGAGAAACAAAAGGGTTTACTTCAATCAGACCCCACTTGCGCTCCTCCAAATCTTTAACGGGTCGGACTCAACCAGCAAGTTGTAAGAAAAAAGGGCTGTCGTTTAATGCCAACTGAGAAAGATTTGGCCCAAAACCCTAGCCTAAAAACGACAACAAAGACCATGCAAGGTAGAGAAGTGTGGCGTGTTGCATGACTTAACAGCGCACAGACATGATGGAAGCTACTGGGAGCCTTCTCTCGCCGCGAAAGTAGCTTTCACTTCATATATTTTTCCTCTTGCAAATTGAATGTTTGTTCGTGGCCACGAAGGTATGGGCCATGAAATGTGGCAACTTGGATTCCCATGACCACTTTATATATCAATGCCGACGTGGTAGTGCGACCATCTCGTTCTCGAAACTTGTCGTCGCCAATCGTTTTCGTGAAGCATTTTTTAAAGCTGCCTACCTATTGCTTTCCACCAAATCAAAAGAACTATCTGTTTTTGTCATTTTTAAGCTTAGCATTGTATGGTTATTTCAATCTAATCCCGTGATTTTTATCAGCAAGCTTTCGTAAATTCCAAGAAGCAATGGCCACGAGAGAATCTATATGACGTTATGAGTTGGTTTGTTTCGCGAAAAATGAATGATTTGAAAAATATTTTCCTAAAAATAATTACTTGTATTGCTTACAAAAATGAACGAAAGAACAATATTTTCGTTGTCTATGGAAATATTTAGACATAAATTGTTATCAATAATGAAATTTTTTCTGCTGGCTAATAATTTCAAGAGATATAAGCGATCATTTTTAAGAGAATGTTCTTCAAATTATTCATTTTTCACAGAACAAACGGAGCATATATGTTGATGCATTTAGCTTACAATCGTTTAGTATTTGTCTTTAGAATCTGCCTATTTATGGCAGCTGTTTCCCAAGCGAGCATCACCTTATTTTAGCTCTAAAATAGAATAATAGATGTATACTGGATATAAATCAGGTGCAAAATCCAGTTTAGTTTAGATTAAAGTAGATCTTTTTTTTTTTTCAACGTTCAAACCGAATCTATGCAAGTTATTTGAATTTCACATAATCTTGACTTTAGCTTTTGATTTTAGCTCTAGCTTTACGCACATGAAATCTTACTTTCGTTCCAACTATACCATAGCTTGTTATGAGTAATTCTCACTTCGTGCAGCTCATGTCCTACAAGACACTATACAAATACATGCCATCATTAAACCTCATCTCATTTATTTCATATTATTAAAATAAAAATAATCTTCATCTTCAATCTATGAATCAAGAATAAGAACTAAGATTATTATGGCTTCCTTGGTCGTGGCGCCAGAAGTCATTAGCATGAGAAGAAAGCTCTAATCAAACACAAGAATCTATGCAAGGAAAGAGGGGACTAAATTGAAAGGGAAAATTATCCAAAAAGGTTTAAATCTAATGTGTTGGATAATTCAGTTTTTAAGATTTTAATTGTAATAATTCAGCTTTAAATCTTTTGATAATTTGTTAATATAGATATTCATGACAATTTTTACCGGAAATCGTGAATTTTAATGTGGTATGTTGGTGTTGACGTGAAAGATTTGTTTTTAAATTTAATTTTTTTTTTGTATTTTAAATTTTTTTTTATTTCCCTTTGCTAGCCGCTAGGCCTTGGTGATGGCTAGTGAGGGCCATGATGTACTTGCCAGACTTAGTAAGGGCTCAACTCTCGAGAAGGGGCAAGGGCCGCCCTCGTCGAACTCTCGCCCATGACAAGGGAGTCGCTGCAATCGCTGTCCACAAGGAAAAAAATAAAAGAAAATTAGATAAATTATAATGAAAAATTCATAATTTTTTAAAAAAATGCAAAAATCATCCACGTCAGCGATGATTGTGCTATGTAGTATATCATACGTAGGACTAAATTGGTCAAATTACAAAGTTTAGAATTGAATTGACATTTATAAAATGGATTTAGCATTTTTTTGGTAATTTTTTTTCTAAATTTTTTTTTAAAAAAAATAGCTGATCATGATTGGAGATAAGAAAAATTTAGTCCTAGCGAAAAGAAGTCATAAAGAATCTCATGGAACACAAAAGTCTAATCAATGCATTGGGTCATGACTTCTCTAGACAAGAGGGTCCAGGCTCCAGCACTAGTCAAATGAACCTTTTCTAGTCCCCTTTTTCATACATTTGCAAACGCACACTTTCCACGAAGGTTCTTCACGGCGCCGACAGCCGACGTTGGCGACCGAAGGTGAAGAATACTACGTAGGGCCAAAGTCTACCGAATAGGTATAAAACTTGGTCGGGCCTTTACAAAAGCCTGTTGGACCACCTTTCTCATTCACATGTTGCGAAAGTTAATCTTTCAGATAGGAAACAGTCTCGGAATGAGGGAAGCAAAGAGGGGGAAGTCAGATTTCTTGTAGTTATCTAAGAATTACTTGAATCAAGGGCTCATCCTATAAGACTTGTATGATCTTATTCACTGGGTAATTTTCTTTTTAATTATCGAATGAAAAGCGATATTAAAGATCTCATTGAAAACTTTATAGTTGCTTGCTGAGCAATGACTAGGAGAAAATGGAGAAGGGGTGTATCACTATCATAAAACCTATGATTGGGCTCAAAAGAGGATAGGCCTAAGGCAATTTGGCAGCTAAAGACCAGTCTCATGAAAACATTATATTTGTTAAGGATGTTCTACCCATGGAAAGAGTACTTAATGGAACCTTAATTTTAGCTAGGAGTAAGCATGGATCCAAGGTAAAATTGAGAACTGGATCGAATCGGCTCTAGAAATCGGCCTCACTATAGGTTCTCATGGTTAATTTTTTTTTTCTATCGGTAGATTCTCATGGTTACTAGTCCGGTTTTCCGTTAAAAAAAAGTGAAACCGTTACTGTACTATTTTTTGATTTTCGAATCCTAGGTAAGAACCAAACCGCAAATCTAGAACCAAAAAATCGGACCAAAAACCTTTTTACGTTACGTGTTTTGAAAATTTTATTATTTGTCTTATTAACATGTTCAACTTTTATAGAAATGTTGCTGCTGACAAATGGGGTTTGTTGATGTTGCATTTACTTTCATTTTGCTGAACTAAAAATGAAACAAAAAAAATAAAGAAATCGGCCGGATCATAAGAAGACCTTGGGGGGGTAGATTTTAGGTTCTAGATAAAATCTGAATTTGGCTTGAAATCGTTCACACATAGCTTTAGCTATTCCTGACCAAGAAACCACTAGTTTCGCTTGATGGGCCGAGAATGTGCGACTTTTTCATTCATTCGATAAACTATTATGGGCTCATGTAGCCCATGCCAATAATTGTCTTCTTCGCCCAAGTGATGAACTCATTGGAAAGTAGCTCGTTTTGTGGCCAAAAAAGCATATTTGTTAAAACGGTCGATTTACTTCCCCCCACCAAGCTATTCTAGGTTTGGGGAGAGGGTTCAGATGGGGAAGTTATAAACACCTCCTTTGCATAAATTTTTTTTTTTTTTTATAAATCTGGATCACTTCTCTTAATTCCTTATGCAAGGCTAGGCTTTGATAGTGTTTATTACGCACTTCTAAGCCCTCGGACACTTGAAGAATTTCTTTGATTCTTTGGTTATGTATGGATATATAGAAACAATATGACCACAATTTGTTAATCTTATTAGTTATGGATGCTTTTCTTCTAGTATTTAAGGGGGTATTCTTTACTATATGTTTTTGGGTTTCAACATTTGTATCAAATGTTCGTCTAATTAAGTGAATGGACTTGGGATGGGTCGGTGCCATCGCCATATGCTTTCTTAGCCGCCGGTTCAGTAACACTAGTTTAATAGTCAAGTGGGTACAACTGAAGTCGGTATTTAAACCTATGCATAACAAAAAAAAAGCATAGATTTAAAATGTTCTTTCCTTATTATTTTGAAATTAAATTAAATGTCAAATATCTTGAGTAGTATCATTATTACCAAAAAAAAAAATTACATAAACCTATTCTAATTGTGCTAGATTTGGATGAGGCCATTCTTCAAGCTCCGCGGACGGCTGGAGGAGGAAGGGACGAAAAAGAAAGAAAGAAAAAGAAAATAAGAAAAGAAGAGAGAAAATAAACGAATTCGTTAAGTATTCAAATATTTTTAAGGATTTCCCGCGTTGGCGCCGACCGGCCAAGAGGACTGAATTGATGTAAATATAAAAGATTTAGGATTGAATTGATAAAATAAAAAAAATTATGATTGAATTGACATAGCTATAATAAATTTAAGACTTTTTTTTGATGATTTTTCCTATAAACGCTAGATACCTACTTTGTTGAATTTTGAAGATAGTGGTATGATGAGTTAGAATTTGTGGATCAACTAAATCCACCTTTTTCTATTGGCCAAAAGAAAGGGAAAAAAAAGAGAGTAAAATCCACCTTTTTCGATCCTATCAAAGAGCCATTTGCGCAAAAAAACTAAGAATAGAAATTGAGACTTTTATGCTTTTTGAAACAGAAAATCTCATAGTTTCCCAACTCCACCGATCCCCAAAACTCATTCTTTTCTTTGGCCGCCATACTGCTGCTACGTCAGCGATTTCCAACAAAAAAAATTGACCATAATGGCTATGTCGAAATTTGCGGTAAATTTTCAAGACTAAATTGATTAAATCAAAAAATTTTAGGACTGCGTTGACATCCGTGTAATATTTTTAAAAACTAATCGGGTAATTTTTCCCCCATATTGAATCGAATGAATCTGATTAACATCGTCGGACCGAGAGATTTCCCGGGGCTCGACTCGAGACAAGTGAACGTAAGTGGCGGCTTGACTTAACGTGCACGAGAGGAAAAAGGGGAAAGGACGTAGCTATGTGACATGTGGGAGCGTAAGATTGTGGTAATTTGGTCACGCATGAGCGTTACATATCTTAGACCTCCAGGCAAGCCACCAAAATAATCCTTAGGAAGCGATTGTGTGATATTTGCATTGACCAGACCACCAAACCTTGATAGTCACAGGCGTTGTCTGTTTTGTTTGTTGATCATCCACTTATCTACATGCTTCTAGGTGGGAAAGTTGTAAAAAAATATACGAATACCAATTTAATTTTAAACTTCTTAATTTGACCAATTCAGTCCTAAATCATTTTAATATTTGCTAATATGGTTTTCGGGCCAATTTGTAAGATAGCCACTGACATGGACATTGATCGCCCTACACGGCATAGTTGATGCTGACCTGAATAATTTTTACGTTTTTGTTAAATTTCCTGATTTTTTAAATACTTATTTTATTTCATTTTAAAAACTGATCGAAATGACCATATTGATAAATTGTTAAAAGATTTAGGTCTCAGTTGGTAAAATTAAAAGGTACAGGCTTGTAGAATATGTTTAAGATTCTTTTGTTAATTATACTAGGTTTAAGATTATTTTGTCAGTTATGCTCATCTAGGCAACAATCTCATACTTACATTTCCAACATAGAGGAAGTTTATACATGGATATAAAGAAGGAAATGGTTGGTGTTATTTCCGAAAATGAGCTGGAATTATATAGGATAAAGTTTTTTTTTTGGGTAAGATATATAGGATAAAGTTTATTTATGGTTAATCTAGAATTTGTGATGCATTAAAGGGATGGTACGAGAATTATGTAGACTAAGTTTTAAACTTTTATTTTAGCCCTATATTGTTGTCATGCATCTTATAATAGTGACAAGGGCTCTAATTGGAAACTCCATGTAAAAAAAAAAATAGTTTTGGATAAATTTGTGACAGGTTACCAATTTGGAGTTTTTTTTCGTAATTTTAACCTTAATTTTATATTTGATAACTTTTTATTAGAATTTCGGGATTTGCCATATATGTATGATTACTTTGCTTCTTTGTATCATCTAGGCGTCATCCTCATCAGAGCTACTTCCCATATAAAAGACAGTATGACTTGGAAGGGATGACCTCTATCCCAACCAAGTCTCACGAACCATTTATATCAGAGAGACAGAGAGAGACAGAGATAGAGAGAAACACAGAGAGAGAGAGAGAGGATGGTGGGATGGGAGGTGCATTTGGTTGCGGTAATGGTGGTGGTGACCAGCTTGTGGAGGGAAGGGGTGAGAGGAGGAGAGGTGACATATGATGGAAGATCCCTCATTATTGATGGGCAGAGGAAGATCCTTTTCTCTGGTTCTATCCACTATCCTAGAAGCACTCCTCAGGTTTCTCACTCTCTCTCTCTCTCTCTCTCTCTCTCTCTCTCTGCAACTCCATACTCATGATTCATGAACGTTGCTGAAACAATCTTCTGGACGTCAAACAAGTACCTGTGCAGTCCTGTTTTCCTTTTCACCTAGGCGCCACATGTCTTGTTGCTCTTTTCTGGTCTTTTGTATCCTGTCCCACTCAATGATTTCCTCGTTCTTGCTTAACTCGCTATCTGCGGCGGACTGAGAATCCTAGGTTGAGTTTGGACCAACATGTCTGGCTAGGGAGTTCTTGCATAATAATGAAGGATGGCCGGACGTTGGAGACACGGGCCACCACGGGCCTTTAGGTCTGCCACTCCTCACGACGAACCACATTCGAAAGAAATTGGTCGATTTTTTTTCTGTCTTCTTGTTGGTGGAGCGACTTTTCATTCGAACTCGACCTGCCATGGCCTTTTTAATGAGAGCGCAGCATCAAAACCGGCTCTGGACAAGTTTACACATTTATTTCCTTCAAATCCTGCCAACTTCTTGTTGCAGCTGTTTTGGCAGCAGCAAGCAATTACTAATTACAGCTGCTTGCACACACTGCTGTCTCAATTAATTCCTCTCTCTCCCGAGTTGATAACTTCCACAGATAGTGCGGCCAATGCAAGTGATTTCTTTCTCACTCACTAATGAAGTCTCCTTCATTTTTCAAACCACGCATAGTATTTACTCAGCACGATGTGATCTATAATGAGAATGTCCCGTAAAGTAGCTGGAATTAGCTGTGAATGAAATGAATCACGGGTGAGATATATTGCAGCTCAGCTTAGCTATGAAAGTTCAACACCTGTCCCTCTGGGAGGGCCCAAATTTCAAAGGTTGGTTGGCATTTTATGTCCCTTTTGGTCTCTCTTGCCAGTATTCTCTCGTCTAGTTCAGGAATAAAATGAAAGCACGGGGACCGTGTAATGGTGTAAGCGATCTACTGTAGAAACACAGCAAAAAGCATGTGAACTGAGCGATTGACAGAAAACGCCTGAAGTAAGTACTTAATCCCAGGTTGTCATGAAAGAGACTCGTGCATCACATCGCTGTTTCCCTTTCGCGTTGACATCGGAAGACGCACAAGATGAATGACTCTTTAGCAATGGCTGGACAGGCTAATGGTCGTAGTCTGATATGATAAACTCGGTCAATCACAATGTCACCCATAACACGAGTTCACGCTGCTCTGTTACAATTCATTCATACATGGTGCAGATGTGGCCCGATCTGATAGCTAAAGCCAAAGAAGGAGGAGTCGATGTGATCCAAACCTATGTGTTCTGGAACTTGCATGAACCCCAACCAGGCCAGGTACTAAAAGGACACTACCACCACAACGTTAGGGTACGACGTAGGTCATAACTTGCCGAAACGCGTGGTTCATTCATTCTAAAAGGGTTTTCTGCAATGTTTTGCACAGTACGATTTCAGTGGAAGGTATGATCTGGTGAGATTCATCAAGGAAATCCAAGCACAGGGGCTTTATGCTTGCCTCAGAATTGGACCCTTCATTGAGAGTGAGTGGACTTATGGGTATGTCTTGTAATAATGTCGATTCATATTTCCAGCCATGTACAAACCTTAATCAGACAAAAGTTATTTTTTTACCAAATAATAATCATCTCCAGCAGAAGTTCATCAATGATCGCTAAAATCACTAGTGTTATCTGGGTTGCAGGGGTTTCCCATTTTGGTTACATGATGTTCCGGGAATCACATTTCGAACAAATAATGAACCTTTCAAGGTATGTCATGTTTCTTAGATCTTTGACCCCCCAAAAACAGTGGAAGAAATTTATATATTAACACTGGAGAAAAGACATTGAAAAAATCTCTTTCAAATTTCATTTTGTCCGTTTCTATATGGAATGTTCAGCATACTTTTATCTTCGAATCTCTCGATAGACGCCACATCCTTGATGCACCGCTTTGTATTTGTGGGATCATGGTGTAAAGTCAATACAACACCATCAAACTTCGTTCTTTTTCTTATTCTAGGTGAAAATATCAGTTGGTCGTCTTCCAATTTTCCAGATTTTTAAGTGTGAGCTGTCCATGACAGTACCTTCTTTCATTGTCGTGCATGTGACTCCAACCAAGGAGGGAGACCGCTCATTGGAAGACAACAATGATTAGTCAATGAATAGCTATTAAAGCACTCACGCTCACGCTAAAAACAACTCTGTTTTTCATTTTATTGATTTACAAGGCCCTTGTTAGGCCAAAACAGCGGATGCTTTTAACAAGAATTAGGACATTCTGCATATAGTTACCTTTTGAACTTCAAGGTATGGTGTCCTACAGTTGTAAAACGATGAGTCAAATCACTAGAACCACTGTTGCATGTTGTAGGTGAAAAAAAAGTGAATCGACTTGCTTAAGCAGCTGAATGATAAGTGGTCATGTCCGAAATCTCTGTGCTTCTTTCTTGCCTTCAACTTCCGAAACATTGGCCCCTCAACTTGCACCAGATCAATTGATCTGTTCCAGCGGACCTCATTTGCTGTTACCAGGATCAAGCGACATGCACAGATTAAATTATTGAAAAGTGCATACCCTGGGACATGATGTAAGGATTTAGAGAGAGAGAGAGAGAGAGATGAGCACTTCCAATATCAACCTTGAATCTGTCACTTTCTAGATAGAAAACACTAAGCCGCCACTGACAATTTTCCTGTCCTGAATCTTGAGTTGCAGTTCTACATGCAAGACTTCACAACTAAGGTCGTCAACTTGATGAAATCAGAGGGTCTATATGCTTCCCAGGGAGGCCCGATTATACTGTCCCAGGTAGAAGAAAACCGAAAGGCAGTTTTGATTAAATTATCGAAAACCTGGCAAGAATCCAATGTATTTAACTCAAAACACCATGTTATGCAGATAGAAAATGAGTATCAGAACATTGAAGCCGCTTTTGGCGAGCAAGGACCCTTGTATGTCCAATGGGCAGCAAGTATGGCCGTTGCACTTGAGACAGGAGTTCCCTGGGTGATGTGTAAGCAGAATGATGCCCCGGATCCAGTGGTAAGTGAACCTTATTTGGTTCAAACCGAAAATTTTTCACCTTCAGTGTATAACCATCAATCATCAACTATGATTCCATATGTTCATGGAAGTAATCTGTCCTTTCTTGGTCTTCCTTCTCTAAATGAGGAATAATCTGTTTTCATGCAGCCCCTAATTATCGTTTTGACCCGCAGATAAATGCTTGCAATGGCATGAGATGCGGAGAAACTTTTCCAGGGCCAAACTCACCGAACAAGCCAGCTATTTGGACAGAGGACTGGACGTCCTTGTACGTCTTCCCCTTAGCAATCTACATTATTTCAGAAGATTACTGAGCAGATCTAGCAAAGAGAAACAACAGAATGACAAAAATTCTTGGAAATATTACAAAGCCGAAGAGAAAAGTAAAGTTGATTTTATATTTTTGACCAGCTTTTATTATTTTTGTGTGAAGCTATCAAGTCTATGGTGGCGAACCATACTTGAGATCAGCTGAAGACATCGCATTCCATGCCGCACTCTTCATTGCAAAACTGAATGGAAGTTATATCAATTACTATATGGTATGCCTACTGTACTGAAGTACTCTATCATCTGATTTTGTTTTGACACTGCATGTCTGTGTGTAGTCAAGTTCCTACAGCATATATGTCCAGTGCTGCACTAAACTAAAGATAAGAAGTGTACTGCTTTTCTGATGCAGTACCATGGTGGAACGAATTTTGGCAGAACAGCTGCCGCATATTTCATAACAAGTTATTATGATCAAGCTCCGCTCGACGAATATGGTGAGCAGCAGATAATCTGATTTGACCTAGTTCATCGGAAATGACTTTAATGAATTCACTTATCCAGGTTTCCTCAGGCAGCCAAAATGGGGTCATCTTAAGGAGTTGCATGGGGCAATCAAGATTTCCGCTAGTACTTTGCTGGAGGGAGTCAAATCTAATTTTTCTGTAGGCCAGTACCAACAGGTGGTCCCTATTCTTCATCAGCATTCAATTCATTGAAAGCAAATTGAAGAACAATTATGGTTATAGACTTATGGTCTGTTTTTTTCCTCTTGATGTAGGCTTATGTTTTCCAGGAAGAAACGGGAGGATGTGTTGCTTTCCTTGTAAACAATGATGCAAACAATAGTACTACTGTACAGTTTGCTAATCGATCATTTGAATTGCTGCCAAAGTCCATTAGTATTCTTCAAGACTGTGAAAATGTGATTTTCAACACAGCAAAGGTAAGTCGCACACAAATTTACCTCGTTCTAATGCATACTCACAAGTCACAGCCACTTGCATTGGTTTTTAGGGTAAGATATGCAAAATCAAATGAAGCTTTGAGCATTTGTTATCACTAAGAATGCAGTACTCATACGCCAACTTTACAGAAATCAAGCTACTACGAAATCTAAGAAGTGTCCTAATATATCACATCAACCTTTCATTCTTATTTCTTTGTGACTGAATTTTCTGATAATCCTTTGTTTCTTTTGTCTGAGAATTCTCAAGATGAAAAGGCAATCATTATTGTAAATTATCATTCCATTGATTGTCATAGGTATTCTGCTAAAGCATGAGAAGAACAAGGAGGTTAATCCTTGATTATACACCTGTTTTGACCAATAGAAAAAGTTAAGAAAAAACACGACCCCCAGTAAATTGGTCGACTTTTTATGTCTGAGTAAGCAACAATGAACATGTGATTCCATCCTTCAGGAAGATAGTCATTTTCTCTCACCTTTTATTTGCAGGTAACAAGTGAGACCAATACAAAAATCATAACATCCAGCCAGACATTTGAACGTGCAGATAAGTGGGAAGAATTCTGTGATGTAACTCCAAGCTACTTAGATACATCATTAAGAGCTGATACATTGCTAGAACACATGAATACAACAAAAGATGAATCCGACTACCTTTGGTATACATTCAGGTAGAATCATCTCGCTAAAAGTGATTGCAACATATATCTTTTAGATAATATGTTTTAGCTTATCCATCTTCATACTTCTTAAAATGTCAGTTTTCAGCCAAACTCAACTTGTGCTGAACCAGTACTTCGCCTCAAGTCTCTTGGACACGTTGCACATGCTTTTGTCAACAACGAGTACATGGGTAAGTTCCAAGAACCGCTTAATGAGTTATTGGAGCGTGATCTTACAGAGAAATGACTCATTTGGAGCTTGTCATATGACATCCATTCAAATGGCAGCAAACAGCTGAGAGTAGACATACTGAGACCATTTGACCAAAATATAAAGTTGTATTGAGACTAATGGCAGATTTATGTAGGTCCAAAATTTGCGAGAAGATATGGATGAAAAATTCCAATACAAAGTTTGAATAGTTAAGAAAAAGAATTCTGCAGTCTATATTTATGTAATGAAATGTCTAAGCTCGCTGTTGCTGATTTAGGAGCGGCCCATGGAAGCCACAATGTCAAAAACTTCACCATGGAGACCAAAATTGTGTTAGGCAATCAGATGAATAACATTTCCTTACTCAGCGTAATGGTTGGACTACCAGTGAGTATTTGCTTAAGCCTTTTCAGATCCAGTAATTTCGCAAAATTTATGTGGCAACTGACATGATCCATCACCAAGGACTCAGGAGCATTTCTAGAGAGAAGATATGCTGGATTGGCCGAGGTGGATATCTGGTGCACTCAAGATGAGTCATACAATTTCACACAATATTCATGGGGATACCAGGTAAGCTCTTATATGGACAAGTATACAACAGCAGAGTAAAAGGGGACAATAACATAATATATCTCTTTTTACAGCATAAAAGGTAACAATTGATAGCTAATAATGTCATTATCGCTTGTGTAAGGTGGGACTACTTGGTCAGGAGTTAGGCATATACAATGAACAAAATCTGGGCAATGTCGAATGGAGCAATGCAACTACGGTGAACCAGCCGCTTACTTGGTACAAGGTAAATTACGTGATCCCTTCTTATATGAAGGTCAAAGTAATTCCAATAAATGGGATAATATCTTGCTGGTCTATAGATGTCTGTGTCAAACAAGAGGTAGCAATATATTTGAAGCATCAATGAGAGAGGTCAAGTGTTGTTATCACAAAAATATGGGGTGGGGATTAACTTGCGCTGTCATTTTCTTCTGCAACTTGATTAATTGTCCTTCACTAAAAGTGAAAATGAGGTACCCCCGTTGATGGTGGAGAAAACTAATTCAAAGTTGAATTATTTATCCTTCCAAGTTTTTGTTATAAAAATCTGCTGTTGGCATGAAAACTAAGGTCTAACCAATAAACAAGTGACAGAAAACAGTGCTTAGAACATATGAAGTTGTTCATTCACCATTATAAGCTCATAAAATATTGCTTTGCAGACATATTTTGACACACCAGGGGGCAGCGAACCGCTTGCATTAAATCTCACAACCATGGCTAAAGGAGAAGCTTGGGTGAATGGACAAAGTATTGGTCGATACTGGGTTTCATTTCATACAGCAAAGGGAAATCCATCACAAACTTTGTATGTTACAGTCATCCACTTAGTCATGAAGTTACATTGCTTTCTACTTCTGCATTATTCTATTGTTGCCAGGAAAGTATAGAAGGAGATTAACTGAAAGGATTTTACCCAGTGGAAGCATAAAAGAATGGTGAAACGGTAGGGTGAACATTAGACACCTTGGAAACAAGAGACATCCCTTCACTTATAAACTGAATGGGAAAAAATATACCGTCAGAAATTGCACCTCTGGACACATTTCTCACCTTCATCTTTATCCTTGCATGGGAGCACAAAGAGATATTCATATTTCACCAATCCTTCCATTTACCTTATCTATAAGATTGAAATCAAATGTTCAGCGGTAGAAAAGATCAAGAGCGTGTTTGGTACAGCTTCTTACCAACAGCTACAGTCATGAAAAGGGATGTTGCAGCTTTTCCAAAATGCATTCTCAAAACTGCAGAAACTTACAATTGCTTTTAGGAAGCCAATTTATAATACATAGTAGCAAAAACACAAGTTAGAGCACTTTGTAGCACAACTAAAGCACAACACAACACAACTATTGTTCAGCCACTATTACACAGGACGAACTCTAAAAGTCGAAACTAGTCTATTAACTAAATGGATGAGTACAGAAGTAATAGGAATACCAGAAACCTTTGATCGCCAAAATAAGATGACAGTATACATGAATAGCGAGGATTATTTTCCTTATCCGGAACCTCATAAAATCTAAATGCTTCCACATCATCTCCTTCAAGAGGAACGCAAACACAAGACAATTCAGAGTCCATCAGAAATAAGTCAACGCCAAACATTTCGATTAGCAAGTAGCTGGGCATCACAACACCTCTTCTCTTTATATAGATCTGAATTATATGTCTCTCTCAAGCACTGATTTTGTTCCTTCTTCTTCTTTTTTTTTAGGTATCATGTGCCTCGATCCTTTCTGAAAGCCTCAGGTAACCTACTAGTTCTGCTGGAAGAAGTTGGTGGTGACCCCCTTCATGTATCCTTATGCACCTTATCAGTCGGTACCTTAAATGACACCTCTTCACACTTCCATTTTCCTTCATGAGAAGAGGAGATTGAATACAGATGTGGGTAAACAATCCTTAGCCCATCAAAAAGCCTCTCATTATTTTGAAAGGGTTCTTTCCAGAAAGAAATGTATCAGCAGCAACCCAATATGAAGAGATATATCACATAGGTTATGAGGACGAACATTAAAGCGTTGAATTTGTTAGACAATCAAAGATAGTAACAGAAAGTACTGAGAAGTAATTTCAGCAATATAGCATTTACGGAGAGCTTGCTGTACCGACCTTGATCTTTGCTTATTCTTCCCATTGTCAACATTTTCATTGACCGATTAAAAGTCGATTTTCATTAGCACCCGTGAGGTGCTCTCTGCACCAATTTTTTGCAGCACAATGATTTTCCTATTGAAGTCGTTTTTGGGCATCATGAGCAACCTTTCATCTGGAGAGTGGGCCGGTTTGTGCAGATAATTGATTAACTCATTTTGAAGTTTCAGAGGAACTCCATGTGGCACTATTCAGCATCCTTGAATAATTACACCATTCAAAAAACATCTAAAAACGTTTCAAGATGGTCTAGAATTGAAACAAATATAACACTACAAACATACGTATGAACTCGCAAGGACTTGCAAGAAATGCACGTTCGATATTTTTAAAAGCCTATTTTACCCCACCGTTGTGATCATCTCGTATAGTCACGTTGGATCTTTTCCGTGTTTTCCTGGTAAAGGACCTCGTGATATACTTTACTTACTATACTGTCAAAAGCATTACGTGATGTAAGAACAATAGACCATCAAACTAATTTCTTGTGCATGGAGTTCTCTTACAGGCAGCAAACTCTTAATTCGTAAATGCAGAACGTTTAAAGATAATGGAAACAAGTTAGACATAGTTTAGCTTGGAAGATTACCTTCCCTGAGTTTACTTACCTAAATGCATCCTCTCCATGGGCATCCCCTATCCACCCGTGACTAGTGGCGTATTCCAGGCCTAAAAAGAGGTTTTGGAATGTGAACTTGAACTTTCCATGCCATTGCCAGCAGACCCAAAACGTCAGTTCAGAATAGATAGCGCAACCAAAACTAGGTCTTGCGGCATGAACTTGAAAAGTTGTCCAATGGATGCCGGCAGTTTTAAAAGGTACTTGATTTGGCGTAGGCGTTTTGTCAAACAGTTAACAGGTTGACAGCCCCATCATTTATGGAGTCTCCTTCGTATCTTTGAACTAAATCTCAATAAAGGGTTAAGTGCATGCAAACTAACATTATATGTGATGGATCTTTTTTCCCATCTTTAGGCTCTTTCGTAGATTCTGAAGCCCACAACCTATTTTCTAGCAAGGGTTTCGGGCAACTTTAGTCTTAGGACGCCCAGTTCTACCTCAAGCATTCAAGGCCAGATTTTTATGCGGGACATTTATGTCAAACGTAGGCTTTGTGAGGTAAAATGGCTTTGATTAAAGATCTTTGAATTCAGGATGTGGGAGCACGGACCGGCCAACCATGCAGGCAAATACGAATTGCTCCAACTGGCCGGCCGGGTAGTACCGTGCCATTTTGCCGGCCAAGGTAGCACAATGGTGAACCTGGGATGTGGGTCGTTATTCTTGTACCACTCAACGAAATTTTATTAAATATCGTGGGCATTTATGTAGGAACAAATGTAAAAAATTCTAGGCAAGGCACATTTTTTATCACCCTTTTGGTAATTCACGATACAGAGAAAGTAACGACGGTGACTATGAAAAGAATCACATTACACAAATTAAATGAGTCGGAGGATTATTTTGCATAGAAAATAGTTTAAAGGTGGAAATAAAAAGAGGGTCTTGAAAATTAGAAAATTTAACCATCTTTCTACATTTTAGACTCCTTGCTTTGGGCCTAAGCTTGTTTCTAACATACTGGGTGATATAATAATTAGATATTAAATCATATCTTTATTTAATAGCTTAAATTTTAAAAAAAAATTGATAATGGTCTCACAAATATATCGGGAAAGTGTCAAAAAAAAGTTCTAAACATATTGTATTGGTATCAATTCAGTCCTAAATTTTTTAATTGTGCAAACTTAGTTCTAAATCTTTTGCATTTGTGCCAATTGAGTCCATCTAGTCAAGATCAAAAATTGATGAGGTGGACGTTGGTCATTTTACATGGTACAACCGATGCTAACATGTACATTTTCTTTATAATTTTATAACATATTTTTTCCTTTCACTAATTTTTTTGATTTTTTATTTTCTTTACTCTTTCTTTTTTGATTAAGGGTCAGCTAGGGTCACCAACCAACCTCTACTGACCTCGAGTGAGGGGCGACAATGCCCTTGCTAGATCTAGGAGGACCACAATGCCCTCACCTTGGGTTAGACAAGGCCGTGATGCCCCTCGCCTAGACCTCAAGAGGGCCATGACCACCTCACCTTTGGCTAGAGGGGTTCAACCAATGGCCCTCACTGACCCTTAGTAAAAAGTAAATAAAAAAAAAGAAAAAAGAAGAACAAACCAAAAATATCATAAAAAAATGTCAAACGCTAGTTGTATTACGTAAGATGACCGGTGGTCACATTAAAGATTTTCAACCATAATTAGCTAGATGAACTCAATTGACATAAATGCTAAATGTTCAAACATAAATTAGCACAATTGAAATGATACAATAAGTTCACAAGATTTTTGACACTTTTTCCCGAATATCACGTATGGTATAAGAGCGGTAAATACCAAGCAAAAAGATTGGACTAAGTGTGAGGAGTGATTAAATAATTAAATATAAACAATGCCTTCATTTAACCATTTAAACTGTTAAAATAGTTGGTTATGATTCCACAAAATCTTATATCATGGTTGCTTTTAGGGCCCCATATGAAAAAAAGGGACTCGTCTCATGCGCAGAATTGATTGGTTATAGACATTAATTGCATTTTATTTTTGTTATGGGCAACTTACATATTGAAAAGTTAATTTAGGAGAAGTAAGATAATTTTTTGCATTTACAAATATTTACCCACGGAAAGGTAATTCTATGATACAATGATGAGACTTTGATAGATAATTTACTAAGAATAATTGTAATTAAGAATATTAAGGATTAGTGCTCGCTTAATAAAACAAAATTTTTCGACCAAAATAAAATAAAATAACACAAAATTTTCAAAATATTAACCTATCCGCCATAATTGATTGTCGTGACGGTAGCCGTTGGCAATTTACCGTTACGACCTCACAGGGCGATCCACTTTCCTGTTTGATGAGGGGCAAATTTGGAACCAACAAAGTAAACTTCAAATCGAGTAGAATTTGAAAATATAACAAACCCGCGAGGTCGACTGCTGTGGAGGTAGCCGTTGCCCATTGACCGTTTCGACCTCTCGCGTGTGGTCCACTTTCCTATTCGATGAGGGGCAAATTTGGAATAATGAGCAAAGTGACGCTAAATGCCCGTTACAAGTACAAATACCCTCATCGCTCTCCCACCACCACCACCACCACCACCATCACCTCCTCCTCACTCCTTCTCCTTTGTCTGTGTTTTCTTTCGTGGCGGATTCGTCAGCTTCTTGAACTTTTCCTCTCTGGCTTGGGTGAATGGGTGTTGTTGCGTGACGATTTTGCTGTCGTTTGGCGTAAATCTAGCTCGTAAGAACTTAAAATCTTCACACCATTCCATAGTACCGATGATGGGGGCTTGGCAACCGGGTCGCGCTTGGTGGCTGCGAAGGCGATGCTGAGCAGCGACGTGCGGGCGGCGGATTCTAGGGTTTGCTGGAGTTCGAGGCGGATCCGTGAGTTTCTTGAACTTTTTTCTCTCTGGCTTGTGTGAATGGGTGTTGTTGAGTGACGATTCTGCTGCCGTTAGGGGTAAATCTTGTCGTGAGAACTTAAAAATCTTCACACAATTCAGTATCCACCGACTTCTGAATTTTCTTACGTACACTGATTTATACAAAACTTACTATGTTTCGTACATCCTGTGGAAATTTAAGTCATATCCAACAAATTTCTCCAATCTACTTGTCAATGTGGTGATGAGCAGTGAGATTACGTAATATTTCCCACAAGTTTTCTGTGTAACCTGATTTAAAGTTTTCGCCAACTTTTCTCTAAAACGTTGCAACTGATGGTAATTTGTATTCCTTACTCTGATTTGTACCGGAGCTATAAATTCTCAAACATCTCTGGGAGTTCGAATTTTCTAAATATTTCCCACAAGTTTTCTTACGTTTGCTAGTATCTCTTTTTCCCCAAAAATCTCGATTTTTTGTTATGTCCTTTTGCATATTTATATCTCTGTTCTAAAAGTTCTTTCTTAAAGTGATTTCCTAATATCTCTCTGTATTAAAGAGTTGTGACAATTCAGTTTCGTCCTTTCTAAATAGTAACTTATTGACTTTTGGTGTCTTGTTTTTGAGTAACCTGATTTAAAGTTTTCTTTCGCAGTCCGTTTCCCGACGTTGCAAATTTGGGCAATTTTGTGCAATACCTACTATTTTTCAAATAGCAGTGGAAGTTTAACTTGGCTTTTAAAGAACATCATGCAATGTTATTAGATTCTATTAGAAGTTTTTTCAACCTATGTCATTTGCATTATGAGCAGAAGGTTTGCAAAAAACCTGAACTTTTGTTTTCTCCTTTTGTATACTTATCACTCTGTTTTAAAGGATCTTTGTTAAAGAGATTTCCTAATATATCTCTCAATTTTAAAGAGTTCTGAGTCCTTTGTTTTTTCCTTCCTGTATATTAAAGTTTTCTGTCAAAGGGCAACTGGATCTAAAGTTTTCTTCCGCAGCCACTACCAAATATTGCAAATCATGGCAATCTTCTTTCTTGCTCCGATTTGTACAAGACCTACTATTTTTAAAAATTTCCTTTTAAAGAACATCATGCAAATTATTGCAGTGTCTATCAAAAGTTTTTTCAATTTATTTTTCCGTGTCTTTACGAGCAAAAGGTTTGCCAAGCATCTTTATTTCGTCAAAAGACTTAAACTTTTGTTTTCTCCTTGTGCATACTAATCTCTCTGTTTTGAAGGTTCTTTGTTAAAGGGATTTCGTAATATGTCTCTTTGTTTTAAAGAAAGTGACACTTTTATTTGTCTTTTCTACATATTAACTTCTTGTGATTGTACCTTACCCAAAAAAAATTTCCTTACCCAAAAAAAACTTCTTGTGATTGTAAGTTTTCTGTCTTCAAGTAGCAAGATTTAAAGTTCTTCTTCTTTTTTTCCTTTTTTCTTTCTCTAAAGTCTTTTCCAGATGTTGCAAATCTTGGCTTTTTTCCTCCTTACTCGACACCTGCCATTTTTAGACAACATTTGGAATTTAAATTTGCTTTTAAAGATATTTCCTAGTTCCTCTCTATATTTCAAAGAATGGGGAGACTTTGTGTTTGTCCTTTCTAAATATTAACTTCTTGGTTTTACAAATGAGTTGGGTAAGGCAAACTCCCTCGTATATTCTGTCTCTGAGAAACCGGATTTAAAAGTTTTATTTGAAAGTGGTATCCAAATGTTGCCAATTTTGGTAGTCTTTTCCTTACTCTGTTTCGTACAAGACCTACAATTTTCCAAACGTGATTCGAGAGTTTAGATTTGCTTTTAAAGAACGTCATCCAAAATTTTTTAGGTTCTATCACAAGTTTTTCCTTCTGTTTTCAACAGGTTTATGAGCAGATAGTTTGCTAGTATTTATTTTTTTGCCAAAAAAGTTCAATTTTTGTTCTCCTTTCGTATACTTATCTCTTCGTTTTAAAAGTTTATGTCCAAGAGGTTTCCAAACATCTCTCTCTGTTTAAAAGAATCGTGAGACTTTGTTTTTGTCCTTCTTTAAATATTAAGTTCTTCATTTTAAATTTTCTGTCTTTCAGTAGCCGGATTTAAAAATGTGGCCAATTTTGGCAATTTTATTTTTTCCTTTCTCTGGTTTGTACAAGACCTCCTATTTTTCAGACGACATGGGGTTTAAATTTGCTTCTAAGGAGTGTCGTGGAAATTCTTTTAGATTGTATCACAATTTTTTTCCAATCTATTTCTCAAAATTAAGTATGGTTTTTTTTATCATGAAAAATTTTTAACTTTTATTTTCTCCTCATGTACACTTATCTCTTTGTTTTAAAAGTTCATTTTTAAAGTGATTCCCTAATCTCTCTCTATCTCTTTTTTTTGCCAAAACAATGTAAGTCTTTCCAAACATTACAAGTATTGGCTTTGTTGTTCCTTACTCTGTTTTGTAAAAACCTACTATTTCCTAAACAACGTTGGGAGTTCAAACGACATCAGGATTTGAAGGTTTCATTTTGCTTTTAAAGAACATGTAAACTAGTTTATACTCTATCACGAGTTTTTCCGATCTATTTCTCAATGGCTTTTATCGATAGAATGTTTGCAAGTATCTCTTTTTTCCAAAAAGACTTGATCTTTTGTCTTCTCCTTGTGTATACTTATATGTGTATTTGTAAATATCTTTGTTAAAAATTGATTTGCTAATAGCTCTATCTGTTTCAAATAATTGTGAGACTTTTGTTTTGTCCTGTTCAGATATAAGCTTCTTGATTTTCAGCTAATAGGATTTGATTTCCAAAAAGACTTGATCTTTTGTTTTGTCCTTTTCATCAAAAAACTTAAACTTTTGTTTTCTCCTTTTGTAGTACTTATCTCTCTGTTTTGAAAGTTCTTTGTTCAAGGGAGTTCCTAATATTTCTTTGTTTTAAAGAATGTGAGACTTTTATTTTATCTTTTCTAAATATTAACCTCTTGATTTTATGTTTTCTGTCTTCAAGTAACAGGATTTAAAGTTTTTTTTTTCAAAGTCATTTTCAAATGTTGCAAATCTCGGTATTTTTCTTCCTTACACTGTTTTGTACAAGACCTACAATTTTTCAGACAATATTTGGGATTTAAATGTGATTTTGAAGAGATTTCCTAATTCCTCTCTATATTTCAAAGACTTGCGAGACTTTGTTTTTGTCCTTTCTAAATATTAACTTGGTTTTAGATATTCTGTCTTTGACTAACCGGATGTAAAGTTTAATTTCAAATTTGTATCCAAATGTTGCCAATTTTAGCAATCTTGTGCTTACTCTGTTTTTTTAAAAGACCTACAATTTTCCAAACGTGATTGAGAGTCCAAATTTGCTTTTAAAAAACATAATGCAAAATATTTTATGTTCTATTACAAGTTCTTCCATCTATTTCAAATAGGTTTATGAGCAGAAAGTTTTCTAGTATTTCTTCTTTTGCCAAAAGAACTTAAATGTTTGTTCTTCTTTTGTATACTTATTTCTGAGGTTGCCTAACATTTATCTCTGTTTAAACGAATTGTGAAATTTTGCTTTTGTGCTTCTTAATTATTGTCAAATTTTCTGTCAAATTTTGTATTTCTTCTTTTGCCAAAAGAACTTAAATGCTTGTTCTTCTTTTGTATACTTATCTCTGAGGTTGCCTAACCTTTATCTCTGTTTAAACGAATTGTGAAATTTTGCTTTTATACTTCTCAATTATTGTCAAATTTTCTGTCTTTGAGTAACCAGATTTAAAAATGTTTCCAAATTTGGAAAAAAATATTTCACTATGTTTTGTACTAGGCCTACTATTTTTCAAACAACATGGGTTTGGCAAATTCTTTTAGATCCTATCACGAGTTTCTCCAATTATTTCTCAATAGCTTGATGGTCAAAAGTCCTGGAAGTATCGGTTTTTCTCCCAAAAAATTTAACTTTTGGTTTCTTCTCATGCTCACTTATCTCTTATAAAAGTTTTTGAGACTTTTGTTTTGTTCTTTGTAAATATTAACTTCTTGGTTAAGTTTTCTTTTAAAATTTCCTTTGAATGTTGGAAATAATGGCAAATTTATTCCTTATTCTATTTTGTAGAAGACTTACTCGTTTTCCAACAACATTGGGATTCTAACTTTTCTTTGAAAGAACATCATGGAATTCTATCACAAGTTTTTACGATCTATTTCTCAATAGCTTAATGAGCATAAGGTTTTCAAGTTTCTCCTTTTTTCCAACTCTTTTTCGTTTTCTCTGTATGTATTCTTATCTCTCTGTTTTGTATTTGATTTACTATTTTCAAACAAAATCGGGAGTTTAAGTTTGCCTTCAAAGACTCATGTAAATTAGTTTAGTTCCTATCACAATTTTTCTCAATAGCTTCACAAGCAGTAATTTGAAAATCTCTCGTTTTTGCCAAAAGAACGTTTTTTTGTCCTTTCGTATTTTTTAAAGTTCTTTGTTAAAAGTTTTAAAGATTTGTGAGATTTTTATTTCACTTATCTCAAAATATTGTTTTCTTGATAATAAGTTTCCTGTCTTCAAGTACCCAGATTTAACTTTTTTTCCCAAAAGTTGTTCCAAATCTTGGCATTTTTCTTCTTCACTCTATTTTCTACGAGATCTATAAATATTCAGACAACATTTGAGTTTAATTTTGGCTTTAAAGGACGTCATGAGCAGAAGGTTTGCAAGAATCTCTTCTTCTACCAAAACGCAAAACTTTTGTTTTGTCATTTTGTGTACTTATCTCTTTGTTTTACAAGTTCTTTGTTAAACAGATTTCCTATATCTCAACTCTGTTTTTAAAAAATGCTGAGACTTTTGTGTTGTCTTTTCTAAATTTTTTTTATCCTATCACAATTTTTTCCAATTTAGTTATCAATAGCTTTCCTATTTCTCTAATCATGTTTATGAGCAGAAGGTTTGCTAGAATCTAATGAATCTAATTTTTTGCCAAAATCTGAAACTTTTGTTTTCTTGGTTTGTAAACCTATCTTTCTGCCTGTCTTAAAGAATTTGGATATTTTTGTGTTGTCATTTCTAGTATTTACTTGTTGATTTTAAGTTTTCTGTCAAAGAGCAGCCAGGTTTAATGTTTTCTTTCAAAATCGTTTGTGTACTTATCTCTTTGTTTTAAAAGTTCTTTGTTAAAATGATTTTCTAATATTTCTCCCAGTTTTAAAAAATTCTGGGACTTGTGTGTTGTCTTTTTTCTAAAACTTTTAGATTCTATCACAAGTTTTTCTAATCTAGTCGTCAATAGCTTTATAGGCAGAAGGTTTGCAATTATCCCCTTTTCCCCCCCAAAACTCAACTTTTGTTCTCTCATTTTGTACTTATTATCTCTTTGTTTTAAAAGTTCTTTGTTAAACGTTTTCTAATATCTCTCTGTTTTAAAGAATTCTGAGACTTTTGTGTTGTCTTCTCTTAAATATTGACTTCTTGGTTTTGAATTTTCTGACTTTGAGTAACCGGATTTAAAAATCTAATTTTTTGTCAAAAAACTGAAACTTTTGTTTTCTTGGTTTGTAAACTTATCTTTCTGCCTGTTTTAAAGAATTTGACGCTTTAGTGGTGTCATTTCTAGTATTAACTTGTTGATTTTAAGTTTTCTATCGAAGAGCAACCAGGTTTAATGTTTTCTTTCAGAATCGTTTGTGTACTTATCTCTTTGTTTTAAAAGTTCTCTGTTAAAATGATTTGCTAATATCTCTCCCAGTTTTAAAAAATTCTGGGACTTTTGTGTTGTCTTTTCTAAAACTTTTAGATTCTATCTACAGTTTTTCTAATCTAGTCAATCAATAGTTTTATGGCAGGAAGGTTTGCAATTATCTCTTTTTTTCCCAAAACTCAAAGCTTTTGTTTTCTCATTTTGTGTATTTATCTCTTTGTTTTAAAAGTTTTGTTAAACATTTTCTAATATATCTCTGTCTTAAAGAATTCTGAGACTTTTGTGCTGTCTTTTCTTAAATATTGACTTCTTGAGTTCGAATTTTCTGACTTAGAGTTACCGGATTTAAAAATGTTGCCGATTTTGGCAAAAAATCTTTCCTTACTCAGTTTTTTTATAAGACCACCTATTTTTCAAACGACATGGGGGACAAATTCTTTTAGATTCTATCACAATTTATTCCAATCTATTTCTCAATAGCTTATGAGCAAAAAAGGTTGCAAGTATCAGTTTTCTTTTGTTTTCTCCTCATGTACACTTCTCTCTTTGTTTTAAAAGTTATTCATTGAAGTAACTTCCTAGTACCTCTCTCTATGTCAAAGAATCGTGAGGCATTTCTTTTATCCTTTCCAAATGTTGAAAATATTGACTTTTTGATAAAATTTTCTTTTAAAAATGTTTTTGAATGTTGGAAATACTGGCAATGTTATTCCTTACTCTGTTTTGTACTAGACCTACTATTTTTCTAACTACATTGAGAGTCTAATTTTGCTTTGAAAGAACATAGTTCAATTCTACGGCAAGTTTTTACAATCTATTTCTCCATATATCAATGAGCAGAAGAAATTCATGTTTCTCTCCAAAAAAATTTCTTCTCTCTACGTGTACTGTTTTAAAATTTCTTTGTTAGTGTGATTCCTAATATCTCTTTTCTGAAAGAATTATGAGACTATGGCTTTTTTCCTTTCTAAACATAAACTTCTTGATTTTGAGTTTTCTATCAAAGAGACTTAAAGTTTTCTTTCAAAATCGTCTCTAAATGATCAAATTGATGGCTTTCTTGTTGCTTTGTTTTGTACAGGACCTACTATTGTCAAACAACATTGGAAGTTTAACCAATCGATTTCTCGACAGCCTTACGAGTAGTACGTTTGCAAAAAGCTCCTTTTTTTTTTTTATAATGAAAACAATGTAAACTTTTGTTTTATCCTCCCCCCACAAAAAAAAGACTTTTGTTTGATCCTTTTTTATTTTTAAAGTTCCTTTGCTAATAACTATTTGTTTGAAAGTATTGTCAGATTTTCATTTTGTTTATACTAAGATGTTAGCTTCTTGATTGTATGTTGTCTTTTCAAATACCAGGATTTAAAGTTAGCTAGATTCTCTTTTTCGTCAAAAAACTTAAACTTTTGTTTTCTCCTTTTCTATACTTATCTCACTGTTTTGAAAGTTCTTTGTTAAAGAGAGTTCCTAATATGTCTCTTTGTTTTAAAGAATGTGAGACTTTTATTTTCTTTTCTAAATATTAACTTCTTGATTTTAAGTTTTCTGTCTGCAAGTAGTAACAGGATTTAACGTTGTTTTGTTTCAAAGTCGTTCCCAAATGTGAAAAAATCTTGGCATTTTTCTTCCTTACACTGTTTTGTAGAAGAGCTACTATTTTTCAGACATCATTCGGAATCTAATTTGATTTTACAGAGATTCCTAATTCCTCTCTATATTTCAAAGAATTGTGAAACTTTGTTTTTGTCCTTTTTAAATATTAATTCTTGGTTTTATATTTTCTTTCTTTGAGTAACCGGATATAATGTTTCATTCCAAAGTCTATCCGAATGTTTCCAATTTTGGCAATTTTTCCTTACTCTGTTTTGCACAAGGCCTACAATTTTCCAAACGTGATTGAGAGTTCAAATTTGCTTTTAAAGAACGTCATGCACAATATTTTAAGTTCTATCACAAGTTTTCCCATCTATTTTTCAATAGGTTTATTAGTAGAAAGTTTTCTAGTATTTCTGTTTTGCCAAAAAAATTTCAATGTTTGTTCTCCTTTTGTTTACTTATCTCTCTGCTTTATAAGTTCTTTATCCAAGAGGTTTCCTGACATTTTGTGCATTTGAGTCAAAACACGATTTAAAAATATGGAAAATTTTGGAAAAAAAATGTTTCCCTACTTTGTTTTGTACAAGACCTAATATTTTTCAAACAACATGTCTTTTAAATTATATCAGAAGTTTTTCGAATCTATTTCACAATAGCTTTCTGAGGAAAATGTTTGCAAGTGTCAGTTTTTTTTCCCCAAAACTTTAAATTTTGGCGAAAATTCTTTGCTTGCCCTCTTTTTTTTTTTTTTCTAAAGCTACTATTTTTCAAACGACATGAGGGGCAAATTATTTTGGATTCTATCAAAAGTTTTTCCAATCTATTTCTGAATGTCTCTTTGTTTTAAAGAATTGGAAACTTTTATTTCGATTTCTAAATATTAACTTCTTGATTTTAAGTTTTCTTTCCACTAGTAACAGGATTTAAACTATTTTTTTCAAAGTCGTTTCCAAATGTTGCAAATCTGGGAGTTTTTCATTGTCTGTACAATACCCACTATTTTTTTTGGGAAACATTTGGACTCTAGATTTGCTTTTGAAGATATTTCCTAATTCCTCTCTCTATTTCAAAGAATTGCAATACTTTTGTCTTGTCTTTTCAAGATATTAACTTCTTGGTTTTAAATATTCTTTCTTTATGTAATCGGAACTAGAGTTTAATTTCAAAGTCGTTTCCAAATGTTGCCAATTTTGACAATTTTTTCCTTGCTCTGTTTTGTAAGAGACCTAGACTTTCGCAAACGTGGTTGGAAGTTCAAATTTGCTTTTAAAGAACAGGGTTTCCCATCTATTTTTCAACAGATTTATGAGCATAAAGTTTTCTAGTATTTCGGTTTTTGCGTAGAAAACTTCAATGTTTGTTCTCCTTTACTTCTCTCTGTTTTAAAAAGTTCCTTTAAAAATGTTGCCAATTTTGGCAAAAAAATCTTTCCCTGCTCTATTTTGTACAAGAACTAATATTTTTCAAACAACATGGATTCAAACTTCTTTTAAATTTTATCAGAACTTTTTCGAATCTATTTCACAATAGCTTTCTGAGGAAAATGTTTGCAAGTGTCACTTTTTTTCCCCAAAACTTTAAATTTTGGCGAAAATTCTTTGCTTGCCCTGTTTTTTTTTTTTTTTTTCTAAACCTACTATTTTTCAAACGACTTGGGGGGCAAATTATTTTAGATTCTATCACAAGTTTTTCCAATCTATTTCTGAATGTCTCTTTGTTTTAAAGAATGGGAGACTTTTATTTCGCTTTCTAAATATTAATTTCTTGCTTTTAAGTTTTCTTTCCACTAGTAACAGGATTTAAACTTTTTTTTTCAAAGTCGTTTCCAAATGTTGCAAATCTTGGAGTTTTTCCTTTTAAGTACAATACCCACTATTTTTTTTTGGGAAACATTTGGACTCTAGATTTGCTATTGAAGATATTTCCTAATTCCTCTCTCTATTTCAAAGAATTGCAATACTTTTTGTCTTGTCCTTTCAAAATATTAACTTCTTGGTTTTAAATATTCTTTCTTTATGTAATCGGAACTAGAGTTTAATTTCAAAGTCGTTTCCAAATGTTGCCAATTTTGACAATTTTTTCCTTGCTCTGTTTTGTAAGAGACCTAGACTTTCGCAAACGGGGAAAATTATCAAAAAAGTCCTAAACCTATTGCACTTTTACCGATTTAGTCCTAAACCTTTCGATTTTGCCGATTCAGTCCTAAACCTTTCGATTTTTGCCAATTCAGTCCTAAACCTTTTCATATTTTGCCGATTTAGTCCTAAACCTTTCGATTTTGCCGATTTAGTCCTAATTCTTTTCATATTTTTTTGATTCAGTCCTAAAATTTTTATTTTTTAAAAAATATCTTAGAAATAAATCCGAAAATTAAAAAAATTATAAGAAAATTATAAAAATATATAAAAAAAATTTAAAAAAAATTAAAAAAAAATTAAAAAAATTAAAAAATTAAAAAGAATTAAAACTTTTAAAAATTAAAAAATTAAAAAAAATTAAAAAAAAATTAAAAAAATTAAAAAATTAAAAAGAATTAAAACTTTTAAAAATTAAAAAATTAAAAAAATTTTAAAAATTCAAAAAAATTAAAAAATTAAAAAAAATTAAAAAAAATTAAAAAAACGAGTGAGCCCTCGCCACTGCTGCCCCACCATCGCCGATTTTTTTTCTCTTTTTTTCAGCTTTTTTTCCAAAATATTTTAAAAAATCAAAAAGTTTATAGGCCCCTCACCGGCTAGCAATGGTGAGTTAGTCCTAAATCTTTTCATGTTTTGCCAATTCAATCATAAAATTTTTAATTTTTTAAAAATATTTTGAAAAAAAGCTAAATAAAAAAAAACAGATGAGCGGTAACGGTGAGTTAGTTCTAAATCTTTTCATATTTTTTCGACTCAGTCCTAAACTTTTAAATTTTTTTTTAAATATTTTGGAAATAAAGCTGAAAAAAACGGGCGAGCTGGCGATGGTGGGGCAGCGGCGACGGCTCACTCGTTTTTTAATTTTTTTTTAAAATTTTTTTTTAATTATTTTATTTTTTTATTTTTTTATTTTTTATATATATTTTTATAATTTTCTTATAATTTTTTTAATTTTCGGATTTATTTCCAAGATATTTTTTAAAAAATAAAAATTTTAGGACTAGAAAGTCTTCTAGTATTTCTGTTTTTTGCCAAAACAACTTCAATGTTTGTTCTTCCTTTTTATACTTATCTCTCTGTTTTATAAGTTCTTTATCCAAGGGGTTTCCTAACGTCTCTTTCTGTTTAACTTCTTGATTTTAAATTTTCTATCTTTGAGCAACCCGATTTAAAAATGTTGTCAGTTTTGGCCAAAAAAAAAAAATCTTTCCTTACTCTGTTTTGTACAAGGGGGCAACTTCTTTTAGATTCTATCACAAGTTTTTCCAATCTATTTCACCAAAGCTTTTTGAGAAAAAAGTTTGCAAGTATCGGTTTTTTCCCGTGAAAATTTTTATCTTTACTTTTCTCCTCTTGTACACTTTTCTCTTTGTTTTAAATGCCAATTTTGGCGAAAGTTCTTTGCTTACCTTGTGTTCTATAAACCTACTATTTTTTCAAACAACTTGGGGGGGAATTCTTTTAGATTCTATCACAAGTTTTTCCAATCTATTTCACAATAGCTTTATGAGCAAGACGTTTGCAAGCATGAGTGTTTTTCCCAAAACTTTATCTTTTGTTTCCTCCTCATGTACACTTTTCTCTTTGTTTTAAATGCCAATTTTGGCGAAAATTCTTTCCTTACCCAGTTTTGCACAAGACCCACTATTTTCCAGACTACATGGAGGGCAATTCTTTTGGATTCTAGCACAGGTTTTTCCAATCTATTTCTCAATGCCTCTTTGTTTTAAAGAATGTGAGACTTTTATTTTGCTTTTTGAATATTAACTTTCTTGATTTTAAGTTTTCTATCTGCAAGTAACATGATTTATTTTTTTTTTCAAAGTTGTTTCCAAATGTGGTAAATCTTGGCATTTTTTTTTCCTTACACTGTTTTGTACAAGACCCACTATTTTCGGGACAACGCATGGGATCTAAATTTGCTTTTGAAGAGATTTCCTAATTCCTCTCTTTATTTCAAATTTGCTTTTGTCCTTTCAAAGTATTGGGATCTAAATTTGCTTTTGTACAAGACCCACTTCTTATTCTTCCTTTGAGTAACCGGATTTAAAGGTTTATGTCAAGGTCGTTTCCAAGTTTTGCCAATTGTGGCAATTTTTTCGTTGCTCCGTTTTTTACAAGACCTACCTTTTATCCAAACGTGATCGGCAGTTCAAATTTGCTTTTAAAGAACATCATGCAAAATATTTTAGGTTCTATCACAAGTTTTCCTATCTAATTTTTAATAGGTTATTTTTATTTATTTATTTTTAATAGGTTTATGAGCAGAAAGTCTTTCTAATATCTCTGTTTAAGTTCTTGATTTTAAATTTTCTACCTTGGAGTAACCCAATTTAAAAATGTTGCCAATTTTGGCAAAAAAGTCTTACTTTACTCTGCTTTTGTACAAGACCTACTATTTTTGAAGAACATGGGGGGCAACTTCTTTTAGATTCTATTACAAGTTTTTCCAATCTGCCAATTTTGGCTAAAATTCTTTCTGTGCACTGTTTTTTACAGGACATATTATTTTTCGAACAACATGGGAGCAAATTCTTTTGGATTATTGTATTGCAAGTTTTTCCAATCTATTTCTCAATGTCACTTTGTTTTAATCAATGGATTTAAAGTTATTCTTTTTTCAAAGTAGTTTCCAAATGTTGCAAATCTTGGCATTTTTCTTCCTTACACTGTTTTGTTCAAGGCCCACTATTTTTCGGACAACATTTGGAATCTAAATTTTCTTTTGAAGAGATTTCCTAATTCCTCTCTATATTTCAAAGAATTGGGAGACTTTTTGTTTTGTCCTCTCTAATATTAACTTCTTGGTTTTAAATATTCTTACTTTGAGTAACTGGATTTAAAATTTTTTTTTTTCAAAGTCGTTTCCAAATGTTGCCAATTTTATCAATTTTTTTCTTGCTCCGCTTTGTACAAGACCTACATTTTTGCAAACATGACGGAGAGTTCGAATTTGCTTTTAAAGAACATCATGCAACAATCCGAAAGTTTTCTAGTACTTCTGTTTTTGCTTAGAAAACTTCAATGTTTGTTCTCCTTTTGTATACCTATCTTTCTGTTTTGTCCATGAGATTTCCTAACATCTCTTTCTGCTTAACTTCTTGATTTAAAATTTTGTGTATTTGAGTAACCCGATTTAAAAATGTTGCCAATTTTGGCAAAAAAAAAAAAAAAATTTCCTTACTCTGTTTTGTTTAATACCGACTATTTTTCAAACTACATGGGGGCAACTTCTTTTAGATTCTACACCAAATTTTTTCAATCTATTTCACGATAGCTTTATGAGCAAAACGTTTGCAAATATCAGTTTTTCTCCCAAAGCCTAATACTTTTGGATGATCAGCCAGATTATTAAGTGAAATAAAGGCAGCAGCATAAATAAAAAAAACGGGAATATCTATTGTTTGTTTTCTCCTCATGTACACTTTTCTCTTCGTTTTAATTGCCAATTTTTGGAGTATCACAAGTAACCGGATTTAAAGGTATTTTTTTTTTCAAAGTTGTTTCCAAATGTTGTAAATCTTGTTTCTTCCCTTAGATTGTGTTTTGTACACGACCCACTATTTGTTGGACTACATTTGGAATCTAAATTTGCTTTTGAAGGAAAATCCTAATTCCTCTCTGTATTTCAAAGAATTGTGAGACATTTGTTTGGACCTTTCTATACATTAATGTCTGGGTTTTATATATTCTTCCTTTGAGTAACCGGATTTAAGGTTTTATTTCGAAGTCATTTCCAAGATTAGCCAGTTTCTCCAATTTTGGCAATTTTTTCTTGCTCTATTTTGTACAAGACCTACCTTTCCCCAAACGTGATGGAGAGTTCAAATTTTCTTTTATAAAAAACATCATGCAAAATATTTTCCCCAACACGCTGTCCCATCTATTTTTCAATAGGTTTATGAGCAGAAAGTTCTCTAGTATTTCTATTTTTGCCAAAAAAAAAAAAACTTCAATGTTTGTTCTAGTTTAAAAGTTTAAAAGTTCTTTGTGCACGAGGTTTGTATACTTCTCTCTAGTTTAAAAGTTCTATGTGCAAGAGGTTTCCTAACATCTCTCTCTGTTTAGCTTCTCGGTTTTAATTTTTCTCTCCATGAGTGACCCGATTGAAAAATGTTGCCAATTTTTCTTTCTTTACTCTGCTTTGTACAAGACCTACTATTTTTCAAACGTGGGAGGCAACTTCTTTTGGATTCAGAATTGCTTTATGAGCAAAACGTTCGCAAGCATCAGTTTTTTTTTTTCCTCAAAACTTTATCTTTTTGATATTAAACAGATCTTAGATCTTCATGATTTTCATGTTTCGAGAGGGATGAAGATATATATACCTTTCTCCTTGGCGAAAACCATCCGCCAATCTTTGTTGCAGAAAAATGAAAGACAATGAGGACGTATAATTTCTCTACTACTTGGGTGAAAGATACAACTTACATCTGTTCGTCAATCAACATTACTAGTTGGGTGGAGAGAGATCTAGACTTCCTTTTAACAGGTGCCATCACTCAAAGCATATGGAGAGTTGTGCCTTTAATAACCAACAAAAAATATTTATCGTATCGGCTACATTTATTTTTTACATTCTCCTACTTGGCCAATATGAGTTTCCTTTAATTGTTTAATAAGTACCATAATGTGCACAATAACATCATGTTATAACTTTTCCTTAAATTGGTTATCACGTAATCACAATAAAGTAAAGAAAACCCATGTGAGTTACAACGGTTGTGTGGCACTAATCAACAAAGTCTCTTAATGTACTACAATTATAATGTCTAATATTAGAATCCTTCTTCGAGCTAGGATGGAACAAAAAGAGTTGGGATCGCGCGTGGGTAACTTGGAGACTCAGATGACCCAAATGACCCCTAGGACCGCTGAGATGAAGGTGATGCTAACTGCTACTCATGGGAGGCCCACTGTACCGATCGCTCTTAACTAAGCAGCCCATCTAACTATACCCACTCGCCCCAGATGCAAGTGGGTCTTCTAGCGCCGATCTAGCCACTATTGCTGGTCAAGTCCCAAACACCGAAGTCTTGTCAAAGATAGCGCCGGCTGTAATTGACTTGGAGGAGAAGCTTGTAGCAAAATTTGAAGAGGTGGTTAAGGAGATGAGATAGCCAAGATCAAGGAGTGTTTGACCAGCTAAGGTTATGAACTGTCAAGGTTTGACAGAATCACTTCGCCGATTATAAAGAGCCCGATATTCTGACAATATCTCCCCGCTGATCTTTGGCAACACAGTCTATAGACACTGCAGGGTTATGATTTTATTGAAGTCGATGCCCAGAACTTTGACGATTAGAATGAGTTCGAGGATGAATTTTTGCACCAGTATAAGTTCAATACCACAATTGCCTCTACTAGAGAGGATTTACTTAGAACGGTAAAAGAGAAGAATGAGACAGAATGCCTATATACTCAAATAGGGAGGACTTTAGCCACTCAAGTTAAATTGCCGATCCCTAAAGAGGAGCTGGTAGATCTGAAGGCATTGCCATATGACATTCGACAAACTAAATACCTTTGGGTGTCAGACCTTCATTCACTTGATTAAGGTGGCAGAAAGACATGAGTTGGCAATGAAAGAAAAGTGGGTGCTTGAGCTCAATTTCAAGCGGCAGTATCCAGTGAAGAAGGATTAAAAGCAGAACATCAAGGTTGCATTTGTCTCTAATTCACCCAAGTTGAAGAAGTTTGAAGACTCCACCTTGACTCAAGGGAGTACCTCCTAAACGGCATAAAAGGTTTATTCATCAATAAGGGGCCTTTACCTCACTCCCACTCCCCATGTCAAAGTTGCTGAAGGGAAGGTTGTTGGCCAAGACATTACCGAGGGCGAACCACCCAGATTTCCTGGTTTTGATGAATCTCAAAACTGCATATATCACATGCGAGAGAAAGGTTATAACAGGGACAATTGTCGGGCTTTGAAATTTGACATTCAAGCTCCCATTGACAATAATTTACTCGGGTTTGATAAGACAGGGTCAAGCGTTCGGATAAACCCACTCCGGAGCATAGAGAAGTGAACGAAATATTTGACCACTTTTAATGAAAGCTGCTTGAGTGTTAAAGAGTCTCCTGACAATAACAGCAACGTACCCCTGAAGAAGAGAGATCACAAGGGAAGAGAAATTGTGTTGCCTAGCCAAGCTGGTCAACCTAGGCGTAATTGGTGGAGTTGATGACCCCATCAGCAACGGACGCCATCCACTATCGACTTGCCCCTTAGACGACTTCACCTTTGAATCAAGTAAGGGATTTGTGGAGAAACCCATGTGAACATTTGACCTAAGATGTAAAGATCTCAACTGAATCCAAAGAACAGTTGGATAAAGATCTCAGGCAATAAAGGATGCGCTAGGCTAAAAAGCACTTAATCAAAGAAGCTAAGAACCGTGGTGAGATCGTAGATACACTAGCTAGAGCAAGACTCAAGAGGATACAACTTCAGAGTGCTTTATTCACCCCCTCCTTGTTTCTTTGATAAGCGTGAAGATATTGTGCTCGATGGATGGGACGATATGGATAATCTATGGGAGGAAGGTCTCGTCGAAGTCGTTAATGAAGCAACCCAAGCTGACGACTAGAGTAGAGCGGAGGACTAAGAGGAAGATGAATTGAGTCGGGAAAAGGCACACCAAGCTAGGCATGGTCACAATTTTGAAACCACCACTTAAGGCTTCGATTTTAGCGGTCTTGAGCCGGTTCATCAGTTTGGAACATAGTTATTTCGAACCAATTTTGAATTTTTTTTAAATTGAGTTTAAAAATTAAATTGTGATGAATTATTAATAAAATTGTAATCAAATGATTAAATAATATGAATTATGAAATAAAAAAAGATAATGAATTATGATATAATGAATTAAATAAAAATTGTACGGGAAAAAAAGTGAAGGGAGGGAAATTGAACTTAATGATGTATTATTAAGCGCATAAATATCTTTTTGAGCATAATCAAAACCTATGTAGTTATCTTATCTTCGATAATCCCATACTTAATTCATTCTCAATTGTTGCTGCCCATTTCTATATTGCTAATAGTAGTATCTCTGTAATAAAAGAGTTTGGCTTCATTATTGCGATCTATCTTTTGTTGTCTATATCGAGTTTTTATTCAATCATCACAAGCTTGCAACTCCATTTATTTGAGAGTTAATCTTGAACGTCATTCATTCAAAATATTACCGCCAACGCTAAATGCTTCTTCTTATGCAACTGTTGAACAAGGAATTGTTAAAATTTATCTTGCAATTAGAGCAAGAATTGACTATTGCGTGAAATGTCATTTGCTCCAATCTAACATTGTGAAGTTTGTCCTATCTTGAGATTTATCGAACTCAAAGGAAACGGTTAGAATTACTTCCTATTGCTCCATTTTATTTTATTTTTTTGCCTATGTATCGGAAGTTGGTACCCTTTACTAATTTTACCTATGTTCCCACTTTATAAGTCACTAGATTAAAAAGATCCACATCTACTATCACCAAATGTTGCCAATTTTGACAATTTTTTCCTTGCTCTGTTTTGTAAGAGACCTAGACTTTAAAATATGACAAGCACATCTAACATAAAAAAAATTATCCATCAAAAATGAGTTTATAAATCTTTTCCAGTCCAATAATTGACAAGGTATTTGCCACAGCATTATCAAAATCTATTGAAAAAATTTTATTAAGCAAATAATATACTTCTAAGATTTACCTAATTAATTTATAAACATTATTTGTCATATATCTATCATCAAAAAATTTAAATGCAATAACTTTTTTTTGGAATATTCCAATCATCATTTATCCAATGACATGTTATGCCAATATAAAAATTAGTTTGCCAATGATCACTTTAAATATCACTGTCTATATACACACATCCATTAAAATTCATAAAAGAAGGTTTGTAAATCTTTTTTCATATAAATATTTTTAATTTCACGTTTAAGTATATTTTTAGGAATATGTTTGGCTTTGGGAATACATGTATTTATATTAATTAATTAAAACCAAATCTTTCACCAAAACTAAATAATAAATGTTCAACGAAAATAAATTTACTTAATTCTTTTTTTATGAATTTTTTTTATTATAACAAAATAAAGGAGGAAGTGTTAGGATTAGCATACCTGAAAATTTATTGTTGGTTGGTGTCAATTCTCATTTCGATTGGATGTTTCAATTGAAGATATTGATTAAATGTTCCATATCATTGTCCACCTGTATATTAATATGTTTTTATCACAATGTTTACAAACTAGTTCATACTTTTTTTGACCTTTTTCAAAATTTTAACTTTCATGAATTGGTTTCATATGTTAGATTTACCATTCTGGTCCTTTGTTGTTGATATTTTTTGTTTTGCACCGGTAGGAGAATGAAGACTCTCTTGCATATGGACTTGCTCCATATTAGGAAAAATATTGATTTCATCATCTACATCAACTCTTGCCTTTGCCATATCACAAGGATCATGATAATCGGATTCCCATATTGTGCCCTTGCCTTTGCCACTAACTTTACTTCCACTTGTCTTTTTTCTTTTTAGTTGAAAGTCTTTTTTTTTTTTACTTGAGATAATTTGAGAGAATTGAGAGTTAGAGAAAATTTGAGAGAATTAAAAGTTAGAAAGAATTTGAGATTTGAGAATTTGAGATAATTGAAAGTTAGAGAGAATTTGTATGAAGAAATGAAAGATAGAATGAGTATTTATAAATTTTTTATCATTCAATTTTATTTTATTTTTTCTATATTTGGCCGTTGGCTTTCAACGGCTCTAAACCATCGGTTGGGAATTGCCGGTTTTGAACTAGCGGTTCTGAGCCAGTTCCAGTTTCAGTTCCACATTTTGTAGAGCCAGAATCAGACCTTTATGGCCACGGGCTGATTCCGATTTGAAACTATCAAACCAGTCAACAGGTCGATTTTGGGCCTAAACTAGCTTGTAGCCATGCCTACGCTGGAGTAGTTATCCCTAACCTCCTAGTTTAGTTCCCTTTTGATATAGTCTTTTGATTATCCCTTTGTACATAAACTAGTTTTAATGTAAATGAAACAAGCATATAATATATGTAGAGAGAGATGATCGCGTGCTTGTTGCTTTTGTTGAATGTCTTCCGCTGGCATAAAAGATAAAAAGATTAAAAGAAAACCACGTTACAACAAATCAATAACTCCCCGAACTCGCCCACGTCGGCATTACCCACACCACCAGTGACATGCCTCCTTTCTATTGGCCCTGACCGGTGAGAGACGTAGCTGCTGGACTACCTCCATCGGAAGTCAATAATGAAGTTAACCCCCCTTTTCCAATCTAGTCGGGACGCCATTTGTTGCTTCCGTGCTGATTTCCTGATGAGCTACTCTCTCTCCCTGTACTCATGGGGACATTGGACGAGGGTTTGTGCCTTGGCAGCTACCTGCGATTGTAGCGGCTCTTAGGTTTTACCACCTAAATTTTCTGTTAAGCTAATGAATTACTAAAATTTTAAACCATGTTCAGACCCTCCCAAATCTATGCCAATTTCCAATTTAAGTTCACATATTTACCATACAAAAGATTTAATCACGAAATCGCCACTAATTAGTTTTTTGATAGGTCAATTAGGCACCTAAGCAAAATAATGGGAGATTAACTTTACTTCTATAAATAAAAAATTTTGAATTTGAGGATTTGGTTGTGCTAAATTACTTTAACACTCTTTCGATACAATTTCTTATAATTTTCGGGGGAAAAAAATTGTTAGCAAATGTCACGACCTGAAATATTTTTCCGATCGGGTGAACGGATTATCAGATTAATTAAATTTACTAATCTAATACGAACTCTTCCAAGCCCTACTGAATCGCAACTTCGGTTTTTATTTGAATGATTTTAAAATTTAGAGTCGCCACTAATCATTTTTGGTAGGTTGATTGGAAACCTAAGTAAATTAGCGGGAGGACTAAATTACTTCTACGAACCAGAGATTATGAATTCGGGGACATAGTTACACTAGTTAATTAAAACTAATGCCCTTTCGGTACCTTAATTTCATGGATATCCTAATTTGGCAACTCGGGATTGGTTTATTCCTAAAACTCTTGTGAGGTTTTTTTTTTTGTGTTTTCATTTCTTAAATGAGATGGATGGATGGTATATTTTTTTGGTATTTTCGAAGTATTAACAATTCCCTGAAGCCAAAAGAGGGACTGAGTTAACGACTTTTGTGCAGTATTACGACCTCCAACAGGTGGCTCGACCTATTCATTCTGAGGTCTGGTGATTCAAAAATTAAATTATATGAGGTAAATGACAATAAATAAAGACCTCCAATGGATGGCCTAGCATTGGCTTGGCTCTCCCCTTTGGGGTTTAATGGTGTGAAAATTAAATTGCAGGAATTTAAATGACAGTAATTAAAAACCTCCGATGGGCGGCTTAGCGTTGGCTTGGCTCTTTCCTTTGGGGTGTAAAGGTGGAGGAATTAGATTACAAGAATTTAAATTGTAGTAAATAAAGACCTCCAATGGGCGGCTTAACATTGGCTTGGATCTTCCCCTTAGGGTTTAATGGTACATGAATTAAATTGTAGGAAATAAAGACCTTCAATGGACAGCCTAGCCTTGGATTGGCCCTCTTTTTTGAGGTTTAAGGTGCAGGGATTTAAATTGCAGTAAATAAAGACCTCTAATGGACGGCCCAACCTTACATTGGCCCTCTCTTTTGGGTTTAAGGTGCAGAAATTTAACTTGCGGTAAATGAAGACCTCCAATGGATGGCCCAACCTTGGCTTGGCCCTCTTTTTTGGGGTTTAAGGTGCAGGAATTAGATTACGAGAATTTAAATGACCTCCAGTGAGTGGGCTTTGCCCTTCACATTCTAGGGTTTGAATTTCTTAAACTAAAATACAATGAATTGATTCAACAATTGAGCCAAAATCCGCTGCTAAAAATTTGGTGGGCTTTAGAGCTCATTCGGTCAATTTTGTACTCCTGTGGGCTTCGCCATTAATATGGAATTGTTCTTCCATGACATAAAAATATAGGAAAAATAGGAGGTGAAGTAAATATGATTTAATTCACATCAAAATTTGAAACAATGAAAAAGGCACTTAGCTTTAATAGAAATCTAAGAAGTGCTTGATGACGTAGTCGATTCTCACGTGAAATAAAATATGGAGAAAGTGGGAGAGATTGAGACACTCCCTTTCAATCATACGCAAGCCAATCACCATGGTCATATAGACATCCTTTGACTGCCATCAAATTTGGATGATGAGGTCTTGACGATTCTTCCGATTTCCAATAGTCCTTGGGTTTAGACTCGCCGTCTTCCTTGTGCACCAAAAATTTGATTGAAAGACACTGCCGCAAGAGATTGTGGATAAGGGCCACAATCATCAGTTACCCTACTATAAGCACAGAAAGGACTAACTGACTAAACTTCTTAATGAAAGTAGCAGCCCCAAATATGCTGTAAGGAAGGGTGATTTTAAGTAGGATTCAAGTGGTTCGAAAAATTTCGCCGAGTGTTTTGCAAGGGAGATGAGGACTGTAACAAGGCATAAAGTTTTTCATGGAAGTCGGAATACTCTTTGCCAGGTTGTGTTATGAGAATGAAAAGATTCAAGAGAGCCATGGCACCAACAACTCCACCACGTCAAGCGATTTTTTTGAAGAGATCAGTTAACATGATGGGATTTAACCGATGGGGTGTAACTCTGAGGGGAGGTGAGACCAGAACTTCCTTATAAGCACCAAGTGGAAGTGCCAACCACAAAGAGAAAAAAATGGGAATCCACGATTTAATGAACTTCAACTTTATCTCCTTAGCTATTTTGGCGGCGAGCAGAACAAAGAAACGCATGTTATTTGCTTTTGGGCCTTTCGACTTCTGGTTTTGGAGACTCGAACATTCCATAACTATTACCTGAACTACTTCGCATTTCACAGTTACACTTTCTGTCTTGGCTACTGTCGCGACCCGAAAAATATAAGTTTCAAGGTGAACAGATTATCAGGTTAATTAGATTAACTAACCTAACGGGGACCCTCCCAAGCCCTACCGAATCGCAACTTTGGTTCTTGTTCAAATGGTTTTAAAATTTAGAGTCGCCATTAATCATTTTTTGGTAGGTTGATTAGAAACCTAAATAAATTAGTGGGAGAACTAATTTATTTCTGCGAACCAGAAAAAATGAGTTTGGGGACTTGGTTACGTTAGATTACTCTAACGCCCTTTCGGTACCAATTTCATGAAAATTCATTTGGGGTGATTTGGAAAGATTTGGATCAAACTAACAAGAAGGGTAAAATGGTCATTTTCCAAAGACCGGGAGTGAAAACAGGTCAAACCAGTTGAATATGGTCATTCCTTATTTCCCACAATTTCTGAGAATTTTTCTGAATTTTTTCATAATTTTCCGAGACAATTTACCCGTACAGGGCAAAATCGTCATTTTGAGAAAATCGGGAAAGAAATTCACGAAAAAAAGATTGGTCAGTTACGAATGCGATTGCAAGTGATTTAAGCACAACCGGTATTATGTACTTGGTTGGCATGGGAGAAAGGATATGCACATAGAAGAGAAAAGAGAGAGTGATCCCAGTATATGCATACATAAAGAAGGTTTGAGTTTAGGACGTTCATTTTGCATTTATAGCTAACTTCTTCTTTCAGATGGAACGAGAGCCTTGCAACTACAGATCCCTTTAGTCTCCCATAACATTGCCCAACTTGGCGATCTAACGAGCACTCAACTAAGACCCAGATTGGTGATAGGAAGAGTATTGCAAAGAAGGGGGCCAGATGAGTGTACGAGGTTGCTATTACATTAAACCAAAAAGAGGCAAAAAGGCTTCATGGTGTGGAATAGCCAACACAGAAACCAAGTTGAGACTTGAACGGGAGAATCCTGATTATGATGTCTAGTGTTAAGCATGCCTAGTTCTTCAACTGCAACAATTTCAACGATCTCGAACACAAGCATTCCATTACAAACATAAATTATGACTCCTTAAGATTAACCGAACGAAGCCACACCAATCGAGATCAGCCAACCCGAGAACATAAATCCTGAGAGTAATTATGAAACAATAGCGGAACAATTTTTAGACAAGCATAGCCCAACCAAGTCTGAACCACTTTGAGGACTCATCTTTGACCTTTTCTTCCTTGTAAAACTTCACCACGGGACTTCACTGAAGGAAGATTAAGAAATGCGCCCGCTCCATCAACATCACTGAAACCAGCTAGTTAAGAAGACTAACCTGTTCCTCATGCAAATTTGTAATACTCGCTCGCAGCCAGGTCTCGCTTGTTACCTCGCCGTTCCGTTCGAGTTCGCTTTCCACGCAGCCGCTTAGTTCAGGTTGCGCCGAGGCCGTAGTCGGGACCATCCAGGGGCCCTATGCTGTACGCCATGGTCGTGTTGGTGAACGTGTAGCTGTTGAAGGTTCAGGAAGCATGAACCCTCACGTTTTTTTTACGTGCCCGGTCTGCATCTCTTATTCTGATTCTTTCAACACCCGAACTCCTCCAGCTTCATGCAATGTTCAAACACAGCATTGATGGCTCCTGCGCCGAACGAGCGCGAGCCACAAGACGGATTCCTTAGCTACGTGCGGTTCCGGACGAAGGTCGAGACTCCGAGATCGGTGAGTTTGCGGCAGCCGCGGAGTTTGAGCCGCGTGAGCCTGTAGCACATGAGGGAGATCAGGGCAAGCGCGTCATCGTCCAAGCTAGTCGATTTCTGGTCGCGCTGAAGCATGAACTTCGTGACGGCGTCGAAGCGCGAGAAGGTGGATGGGAGGGACGAGGGTACCTCAGCGCGTTTGTCGAGCGAGAGCCAATGGGTGCGTCGCAGACGGGATCAAAGTCAGAACCATGTGAGATCTCAGATGTAGAACGTCCTAGCAACAGGGGAGAGTAGCTCGTGTTGTTGTCGAGATCGTCGTAGGGATGGGTTGAATGCCATTTCCAGCTTCTCTAGTTTCTCTTCCAGTTCTGCCGCATTAAGAGCAACGTCGAGCTCCTCTTTTCGTTTAACTGGAAACTTTGTGGGACTCAACCCACTTAAATACATGGCACTCTCTCTCTGTTGACCATGTAACACGGCGTGAAGAAACACGCCCAGAACCACGAGCCGTCTCTCTCGTCTTTTCAACTGGCTGAAACCTTTGCTGGCTCACACCTCGTTAATCCACAAGATCCCAACTTCGACTCTCTGGACGATGCAATGTACAAAGCTGCTTGGTTAGAGGAACCATCTTCGCCACAGTGATCGAAGTAAAAGCTAACTCGAGCTTCCGCGATCATAAACTGAGTCTCAAAAAGCATATCTTAACCACAATTAACTTCTGAGCATCAGCTCGAGCCTTCTGCCGTTCCAACTTGAGAGATTCTGCCGTTTGGATTTCAACCTCCATCTTAGCAATTTCATCCATAAGGCTCCTCACCTGCTATTCGCTCTCAGACTTCGCAGCTTCAACTTTAGCAAATAAAATTTGCAACTCACGTTGTGCGACAACAAGTTCCTGTCCCAATACCCCATGAGTATTGGCAAACCTCTGGTTCTCTGCAGCAAATCTTTGCATCTCCACGTGCTATGCAACAATCTTTTGGTGGTCGATGTACTCCTGGCACCAAAATGACTCAGTGTGCCTTTCTACCGACATAGAACACAATGGTTCTGTGCACGATCGGCAAGCTGATTTCAGCATTCTCGAACCTCTATTTCAAGCCCTTCTCCTCGTTGACGAACATCTTCTTATACAACTCTTTGTTCTGAAACTCCCCATAAACGTTACAGCACACGGGATAGCTCTCTCGATCGTGGCTGTGCATGGACATGACTTTGTCAAGATCTTTGGAGAAGTCTTTGTCCCTGAAGGCATTGATGATGAACTACTTTCGCCAGTGGATAGTGTTCCGCGGCATTACGAAAGCGTTTTTGACCTTGAAATCACAAGCCCCAAGAAACTCAAGCAGGACCATGTCGATCCGCTCGTCCTCGAGCAGCGGGATCCCCCAGCTAAAGACTTCTCTGACGGAAACGGAGGACTCGCCCATCGACTTCTTGCTCCTCGGGTTTGGTTGAAGAAGAAGATGTTGGTCTTGAGGGCTTCCTCCACAAGCTACTTTTTTTTCCCTTTTTTTTTTCCAGCTTTTCAGACCTCCTGCATGCAGGTATGCATGCTGCTCTTTTTTTTTTCTCTATCCGTCAAAAACCTCCCCAGAGCCTTACACATTCTAAAGTTGGCAATAAGTGTTAAGAACCAACAGAATATTGCATACTCTGTTTCAGCAGAAACCAATCGAAAAGAAGTAAGTATGGTGGCTACACGTGTGCATGGCAATGCTGAGATAATCTGGAAGAAAAGAGGTGAAGATAACAGCAAAGTCTCCGGCTTCACATGTCCAACTATAAATGGAAAGCTTCAGTTACACAACCGTTACTCTGTTTTGTATACCTAACTGAAGTTGTTATTTCGTTAGCTTGTTATAGTCTGTAGATGAACTATAAAAACTGCCTCTGGTGGTTTCTCATAATACAGAACTTATAAATAAGGAAACATGATGAGACATAATGTAAGCTTGAAAGCTCTCAATTGAAAAGGCTTCTTCACGTGTACTTTGTTTTTCATGAATACTCTGTTCTTCATCCTTTCTTGCTGTTTATCATTCTTCACATGGTATCAGAGCCAGCCCTGAGAGCACGAGAATGACAACAAGAGCACAGAAATATCCGTTTCCAATCCATGTTAACATCTCCAACTTCGTCACAATCAAGCTGATTGAGGATAATTTCCTCCTCTGGCAAGCACAATTCCACAGGTTCCTGCAAAGTCAAGAACTGTTTGGATTCATTAGCGGTGAGATTCTATCATGTACTCAGACGTTACAAATGGAAGTTGAAGGTCATGAAGTCGAAGTTGTGAATCCTGATTATTTAGATTGGGTAAGAACAGATCAACTGATATCATCGTGGATCAGTGGAGCTGTATCAGAAAATATTCTAAGTTTGATAATCGGTTTGGAAACTTCACATGAGGTCTGGCAAACTCTGCTTAACCGATTTACTCAGAAGTCTGTAGCTAGAGAATTTGAACTAAGAGGGAAGCTACAAGTGTGTCAGAAAAGGGATCGAGCATTATCTATTTATCTCAGAGAATATAAATCAATATGTGATCAACTAAATGCAATTGGGAGGCCTATAGATGAAATAACTAAGATGTTTGGTGTTTTGGAGGGATTAGGATCTGAATATGAGAGTTTCAGAATTACAATGTACTGCTTGAAGCCTCAACCGGAATATGATGAAGTAATTTCACAATTGGAGAGATTTGAAACAAGACTATAAAGCTATTCATCAAGCCAATATAGTCCTCATCTAGCTTACTATGGACAAAGAAAATCTGAAGATCAGCAGAAGATAGAAATTGATAGTGAATTTGTTCAGTAAAGTGTCGGTATTGGAGACCAAAAAGGCAATAGTCGCGGAGGACGTAGTTATGGTAGAGGACGTCCCTTTCATGGTAGAAATCGCGGTTATAGATACCCTGGAAGAAGTCAAAGTTACAGGACAAATAGCTGGAATCACAATCAGGAGAATTAACGTTTTAAGCAGTTTAGTAACTTTTCTAGTTTTGGTCAAGGATTTCGTCTATATGCAAATTCTTCACAAAGGTATCAAGATACCAAATCATATCCCTCCCCAAATCTGACACTTAACAAGCACTTGCAGGATGAGAAAACAACAAACACTAGTCGATTGGAGTGCCAAATCTGTAAATGACCAGGACATGATGCTCTTCATTGTTGGTATCGGTTTGACAACTCATATCAGGCAGAGGAAATTCCAACAGCCCTAGCAGCGATACATCTTAAAGATTCTAAAGGCAGAGAATGGTATCCAGACACTGGTGCAACGGCTCATATCACTGCAGATTCAGGTATACTTCATAACTTCTCTACGTATAATGGTACAGATGCAGTTATGATAGGGAATGGTTGATGCCTACCCATAGCTTATACTGGTAATGCTCTGCTACATACTAAGCTCAATCCATTACCTCTAAATGATGTGTTGATTGTCCCTGAAATCAAGAAAAATCTTCTCTCTGTATCAAGACTAACAGATGATTATCCCTGCTCTTTTATCTTTGATAATAATGGGGTTTATATAAAGGACAATCACACCAATACAACAATGATGCTCGAAAAGAAGGATAGAGGACTTTATCGAGTGAATCCACACACTACAGAGGTGTTCTTTACTCAAAGACAAAAGCTTGTAGGAGAAGATGTGTGGCATCAGCGGTTGGCTCATTCCAACTTCAAAACGCTGAATTATCTACATAATCAGCAATTAATCCATTGTAATAGAAGAGCTCATAATGTATGCAACAATTGTCAAATTGCTAAGAGTATAGCATTACCATTCTCGGTATCAGAATCTACGTCTACTGTCCCTCTAGAAAAGATTCACTGTGACATTTAGGGTCCTTCACCAATTGACTCCTTTCAGAAGTTCAAATACTATGTTGTTTTTGTGGATAACTTTTCTCGTTACAGTTGGTTATATCCAATGAAATTGAAGTCAGAATTTTATGACATTTTTGTTCTATTTTAGAAACAAGTAGAGAATCAATTTGATCGTAGAATCAAAGTCTTTCAATGTGATGGTGGAGGAGAATTCACTAGCAACAAGTTTCAGACTCATCTACATAATTGTGGCATCAAACAGTATGTTTCTTGTCCATATACACCAGAGCAAAATGGGATTTCTGAAAGGAAACATCGCCATATAGTTGAACTGGGACTAGCTATGCTTTACCATGTTAGAGTTCCACTAAAATACTGGGTAGATGCAGCCCAAAAATCCGTACCTGACTCCACCTTTGGAGAACTTCAGCAGGCTATTCATTTAGCTATTGAAGACCTTTGCCACAGACGTGAACTCTTCTAGAAGTATATGACAGAAAACAAGAAGATCTCTCAAGCCTGTGATCGTTCCCATTGGAAGATCAAATGTCCTCGAAACTGTGATGGAATGGATTGTACCAGATCCAAGAAGACTAGGCATTACAGAAAAGGTTGATATCCTCGACACCACCACGGGGCTGAAAAACCAAGAAAGAAGAAGTGGAAATATCTACGAAGGAAGTTCCATAAGGCTGCCTCAAAACAGACCAAGTCTGATCGGTGCTTCGTCTGCAACAAGAAAGGCCATTATGCCAAAAACTGTCCTAAAGCTCCAAAGGGCCAAAGAATGGTGAGACAGCTTGAAAAGGCTTCTAGGGTCTCACTTGAAGAAGATGATATTGAATCACTTTTCTCCTTTGACGAAGAACTCGAACCCGAAACTATTTTCGCACTTCAGGCGGAACTCACAGATTTAGAATCGGATACCTCTGATTCTATCTATACCTTCTACCCCACTTACCGATTCCAGGAATCCACAGACTCCTCTCAAAACTTCCATCCATATGTCCTTGTACAAATCAGCACTCCCGATATACCTAAACCTATATCTTTGGTAGCCCTCGTCGATACAAGTGCTACGATTTCCCTGCTAGATACCAAGATACTCCCCCATTCATGTTGGAAACCTCATGTTACCAACTTCACCTCGGTATCAGGAGATATCTTCTCCTCCTATTTCAAAAGTCATCCGATCACCATAGAAATTATGCCAAGATGTCAAGTCACCACACCAATATTGGGATGCAGTGTACCAGATAGAGATTTAATTCTCAGATGGGATATCCTTGCCAAACTCAAGGTAAGGATTCTTCCCCGAGGAATCAAATTCAAATCCCAGGTGAAACAGTTCACAGACAAGCAGAGACATTTTTCAATAGCACCCCAAATGCTTGACCCCATCGTCCAAAATCTCAAAGAACTTTGTGTTGATGATCACGGTCATTTTATGACCAAACATTCCTCTCCTCTTTGGGAAAACCCCGATTTCTTCGTCAGGCTCCCTTTTAAATCCGATCAAGAAACAAATCCTACTAGAACTACCCATCTAAGTATGATCCCAGATTAACTCCGCCTTGCGGAAGCCGAATGTGATGACCTGTTAAGCCAGGGTCTTATCGAACTAGTTGATTCGACAAGGTCCCAGTGGGCGTGCGAAGCCTTTTATGTGAATAAGAAGGCTGAACAAGCTAGAGGAAAACTCAGATTGGTAGTTAACTATCAACCCTTAAACACATTCCTTCAGGATAACAAATTCCCTATACCTCACAAAAACTCATGGTTCACCAGCTTGGTGAATGCCCGCATCCATTCAAAGTTCAACCTCAAATCTAATTTTTGGCAACTCGGGATCCATCCCGATGAAAGACACAAAACGGAATTCTGTATCCCAAATCACCACTACCAGTGGACAGTCCTCCCCTTCGGACTGAAAACAGCTCCTTCCATTTTCCAGAAAGCCATGTGCAGAATATTCCAGCCTATACTCCAGCATGCTCAGATTTACGTAGACGACATTTTTCTCTACAACGCTGATGAGAAATCTCATTGTTCCCTCCTGGAGCAGTTCACCTCTCTGGTTCGTACTCATGGCATTATGCTATCAGAAAAGAAGATGCTTCTAGCCCAGAAGGAAATCGAGTTTTTAGGAATGCAATTGGATGAATGAACATATTGTCCAAAACCTCATATTGCAGAGGAACTCTTGTGATTTCCAGCAAAACTTTCCCGGAAGGAAACTGAAGTCTTCCTTGGAATTGTAAATTACTTGAGGGACTTTGTTCCCAAGATTGCGATTCACCTCAAGCCATTGCAGGCTATGCTGAAGAAGGAACCTCCCTCATGGGGAGAAACACAGATCAAGGCAGTAGCCTACTTGAAGCAGCGACTCCAGAATCTACCACCATTGACCATCCCCTCTGATGGTACCAGAATTCTTCAAACTGATGCCAGCAACATTCATTGGGTAGCAATCCTCATTGAAGAAAGAAATGGAGTCAAATATTTATGGATACAAGAGCGGTAGTTTTACACCAGCCCAGACGCATTACTATTCTACATTCAAGGAAATCTTAGCAGTCAAAAATGGAATCAAGAAATTTGAGTTCCATCTTATTGGAATCCATTTCATCATTGAGATGGATATGGCATCATTTCCGAATATGATCAAGTTCAAACAGCGACAGATCCCTCATCCCCAGCTTTTACGATGGGCGGAATGGTTCTCTAAATATTCATTTGAGACCATACATCTCAAAGGGAAAAGCAATGTATTGGCGGATCTTCTGTCCCGGCCAAAGAAGTTGGAAGCCTCACGGATGTATGTGAAGAGACGGTACATTAGTCCTCACAGGTATGAAACCCAGGACATTCAAAGAACATGGGTAATCTTTCAATACCCACCTGAAGTCAGAACCATCATCCAAGAAGGAAGATTTCAAGATCTTCATGGAATTCTTCAGCACTACCACCAAGAAATAACAGAAGGATACCAAGGACTCCTCCCCCAGATGAATCCAAATTTTGATACAAGGTATTCATTCATCAGGCCTTTCCGATGGGATCCTCGTCTCCCATTCCCTAAAGACTTAAAATGGTTTTTCTGGTTGCTCATGCATTTTTACACAATAGCTTTTGAGTTCCCTACAGAGCAGTTATACCAAACCATCCGAAGATCCATGAGAAATGAATTTGGCCATCCAAGCATAAAGATGTTCACACAGATGTTATTATGGTACCAGACTATTTAGTCTTGGGATTGATTCATTTCCACTCACAATCAGATTGGCAGGCCTGAACCAGAAAGAAACATCATCATACTATTCCACCGTCCATGGACCTTTATCTCTTCAGCTGGATATGGTGAAGTTTCAAATGATCCACCCCTCATGGGAATGTCTACCTTCAGACCACAGCAAAATCTCCAGTCCTTCATCATTGCCAAAACATTGAACTCCAGGATTGCGACAAATCATTGTGAGTACCGAGATCTACACCATACCCTGTGCCAGATGAATAGACTGATTCCACCACAGATATGGCCTATGGACCCTGCCATACCAGTACCCTGGGAACAACCTGTTCCTCCACAGGATGATGCCCCGATGATTGATTCACAAGACCCTTACGTGTTGGACTCTCCATGGAACCAGTACGCCAGTCCAATTCCACCCAGGGACGGACAAGACATAGGAAGCAGCTCCTCAGCACCCCCTGCACCTCCTCCTCTCACTGCAGAACAATAGTACTTGTGGGACATCTGGAGAGGACAACCATCAGACAGACAAGACTCCCAGCCATGCCTCGGACACGACCCCAGAGGACGACTAGTCCACCTTTGTGTCTTTTGTACCTTTCCCTACTTTCAATAATCGGCATCTTTGACTGTCGTCTTGTGTCGGCAGAGTTTATCTCTGCCCTATATTGTATGTAGTGTCGGTAGCACCCTGTATTGTCGGCAACGCTTTATCCTCGTCTATCCTAGCCTTCTCTATATAAGAAGGTGTTGTGTTATTTGTAAGGGCAGGAAATTCTCAAGTCTGTGATATGAGAATGTTTTCCCATATGTTCTAAACACTCTTGTCTTCCTACTAATGGCCTCTTAGGCGAGAAAATCTCTCTGAGTTATGAGCACTCTTCGAAGCATCCTGATAGTATCCTCTGCACTCGTCGGTTGCCCAGATCTTGTGTATGAGAAAGGGATCTCAAATTCTGCATTTCTTAGTCTGAGGAATTTGGTTCAAGGTTCTTGAGCACTAACAGGGAATCCCTCGACCTCCCCCATAGCCTGAAGGGCTCCTTCGATCGGGATACCATACCTGTGCTAGGATCCCTTGAATCATATTTTCGAAGCTTTGATTTGCATTATCTCGGGCCTCCTGACCGGTAAGGGACTCAGGTCCATTATTGGTATCAGAGCTTGAGTCCCTTACCGGTTAGGAGGCCCAAACAGATTGGATCCTGTATGAGTCTCCAGAGGTGGTGCTGAAGGTTGTGGCTTTGTTGTGGCCTCAAGTCGTTGCTGGAGCATCTGGATTTGATTCCGGAGCTTGGTGATTTCTGGAGTCTGGTCTTCCAGATAATGATGTGGTATCCTTCCTTGTTCCAAGAGGGACAGTTTGTTCTGAAAACTTTCAATCATTCTTTTAATGAGATTGACATCTGTGAGTTCCGCCTAGAGTGCAAAAATGGTTTCGGGTTCGGGTTATTCGTCAAAGGAGAAGAGTGATTCAATATCATCTTCTTCAAGTGAGACCCCAGAAGCCTTTTCAAGCTGTCTCACCATTCGTTGTCCCTTTGGAGCTTTGGGACAATTTTTAGCATAATGGCCTTTCCTATTGTAGACGAAGCACCGATCCGATTTGGTTTGCTTTGAGGCAGCCTTATGGAACTTCCTTCGTAGATATTTCCACTTCTTCTTTCTTAGTTTTTCAGCCCTGTGGTGGTGTCGAGGATATCGACCTTTTCTGTAATGCCTAGTCTTCTTGGATCTGGTACAATCCATTCCGTCACATTTTCGAGGACATTTGATCTTCCAATGGGAATGATCACAGGCTTGAGAGATCTTCCTGTTTTCTGTCATATACTTCTGGAAGAGTTCACGTCTGTGGCAAAGGTCTTCAATAGCCAAATGAATAGCCTGCTGAAGTTCTCCAAAGGTGGAGTCTGGTACCAATCTTTGGGCTACATGCAAAGACTTCTCAACTGTCTTTGCCAATTCTTTTGGAATAGATGCCATGTAGACCGTCTTGAGATTGTTATCTGCCCCGATGTCATAAAACAGCTTCATCATGATCTTGAAGTGTTTATCAAGATCTCGCTTTTCTAATGAACAGCATCTCCGTTCAAAGTACTCCTTTCTTTTTAAATCTGTAAGGTTTTGGACCCATCCGGTAAAATAGGTATGGATTATCAAGAGGGCATTTTCAAAATTGCCAGAGAGGAGAGACATTTGGTCTTGTTCTCCCATTAGGGACCACCATCGCTTGAGTGATCCCGTAAAATGGGTTGTAAAGTCATGGAGTGAGGTGTAAGTATCATGATCATGGAGTTCTCTGGCCAAAAACCAGGCATGAAACTCCTGTATATGGTCAGGCCATTTGAAAAATGGTATATCGTCCAAGGTGAAATACCTAGTGGAGTTAGAAGGGTTTTAGTTTTCCGCCTGGGGTAGATTTTCATCGACTGGATCTATAACTGGATCTGGTATCGGGTCTGCCATAAAAATGGCGGATGGCTTGGAGAAGTTTTCTTCTTCTTCCGAATTAGTAAGTTCGGCTGCCTAGTAGACAATTTGAGTTGTAGTATGGATCAAGTCTTTCGCCTGTTGTCTTAAAAATCCCTCAATAGGATTTGAGATCATTTGGACAGAGGGCTTGTCTTCAGGCTTGGCTTCGGATGATGGACTATTATCTTTTCCTTTCCCTTTGTCTTTCGCCGCCTCTTGCCTGAGTTGTTCTTCCCTTAACCGTTTTAGTCGAAAAGAATTTGAGGAAGGAAAAAGTTGTAACTCACTAGGAGTCAACTGAGGAAGCGTTTGTGGCATCATCACGCTTCTATAAGGGAAAGTAGGACCAAACAGACTGGATCCTGTCTGAGTGTCCAGAGGTGGTGCCGAAGGTTGTGGCTTTGTTGTGGCCTCAAGTTGTTGCTGGAGCATCTGGATTTGATTCCGGAGCTTGGTGATTTCTGGAGTCTGGTCTTCTAGATAATGATGTGGTATCCTTCCTTGTTCCAGGAGGGACAGTCTGTTCTGGAAACTTTCAATCATTCTTTTAATGAGACTGACATCAGTACTGTTTGCCAATTCAAAGTGGTTTTGACAGGATCTGTCCCTGCCTTCATTCCAGAGGGAAAGATAACATCCTTCATGGGAATTTTGGGAGTGTGATGAAACTTTCCTTCTAAATCATTGAAGGGCTCAGGAGGTGGAAACACTTGGAGTTGAGGTTGGCAGATAGTGGGTAAAGGTGGAAAGTCCTTAGGATTAAACATCCGGACTGACTCAAGATTATATGGGTGTTTATATATGGGTGGTTTTGGGAGTTGGAGTCTGGATTCAGGACTATTTGGGTGTTTTTGGATCCACTTAAGGATGGGTTTATAGAAAGGGGATGTGACTGGTTTATCATACCTTACCATGAACTGATATTTTCCGCCATCCTCTCCCAGAGGTCCTATAGTGCTATCACCATCTTGGAACTTCTGATAAAATGGATCTTTGCATCTTCTGGGTTTTCCGGTTCCGGTTCAAGAGGCTTTATACACGAATTACATGGACAAAAGGATCCCAGAAGCAATGTCCTGATGCATCCATAAAAGCATAGATCGGACGACCTTAGTCATCAAAAGACTGGACATTCGGCTTTGGATCAGGCTCTTGTGGAGTATCTGGCTCAGTTGGGCATGGTGTGAAACACAGAATGGTAGGGAGCCGGGGAGTTAAGGTTGGAAGTTTAAGAGGCTCAGATTCAGGCTTTTCCTTAGGGAGGGTAATAGAAACTTCCCCTTCTTTCTTTCTTGTGTAGATCGGGTCTGAGGACTGAATGGGGGGTGGCTGATGATGGATTTTTTCATAATTGGTTACCCAAGTGTTAGGTAACAACTCAAGAAGTTTCTCTCGTGGGATCTACTTTGGAACGAAAACACATAAGGTCTGGTCATTAGAGACATTTATGACCAATGCATCATCTGTTCCGGGGAGATTTAGATCAATGGCATTATTTTGGATACGGTACACCATCTGGTAGTGTAAAGTAGCTGCTATTGAGCCTGGAGTTTGCTCAGCTCCCGTGATTTGGATCTGGATCTTTAATGCTGAGAGAAGACTTGGATCAGCCAACGCCATATTAAAGTTTGGAAAGAGAGTTACAAAGACAGTTCCTACATTTAGGGTGGTCTGGATGGTACCAATACATGCATATTGGTACTGTAAGAAGCGTGTGTCAAGTAAAGCGACACGAGCAACCACCGAAAGGCCCTTTCTTCCATGAAAGGAAAGAGCAACCCGTATGGCTCCAAAATGGAGATGAGAATACCCTTGTCGGATCCTCTGAGAAGGGAATTCTAGGGGTATAGACAGGGTTATAAATTGCTCATTCAAGGAAGCCATGAACGGATGTTGATCAAACTTAGAGGACTGCACATATTCCTTCACAGCCTTAGGTGAGGGTTTGATGAGTTCTTTGATGGTGCGGATGGGAGAGAAAGAGGGGGGTTTTGCGAAGGAGGCATAAGGATTCATGATAGGTAGATGAGTTTCTAAGATTTTAGCATCTTCATGACAGGTAACCTTGTAGAGGTAGTCTATCTTGGAGGCAGTGGAATGTCTGAGATCTGGTGGTGGAGGAAAGGTAAGAGGGATGGAGGAATGCACGGGTTCTGACAAAGTTGTTTATGAAGATATCATGAGTGTATGAAGACTTCCTACTTCCGGCTTTAAGAGATAAAATATAACTGAGATATGAGGAAACTACTCCGATGGCTCTGATACCAATAATGGACCTGAGTCCTTTACCGGTCAGGAGCTGAGCAAAGTTACAAATGAACTCTCCCTACAGCAAAATTTATCAACGAGAGCCCAGCTATGAACATTTGAGGGTCTTTGGATGTACCTGTTATCCTTGTCTCCGGCTTTATGCAAAACATAAGTTTGATCCACGCTCTCTTACATGTGTTTCTCTGGGATACTGTGATCGACATAAAGGATATCGGTGCCTTCTACCTACTGATGGCCGTGTATACATTAGCCGACATGTGATATTTGATGAAAGCTCTTTCCCTTTTACTAAGAAACTAACTACTGAGTATAATCAGTACTCTGCTCTGCATCGAAAATGGGCAGAAGAAGTTCAACTTCTAGACCCTCTAAGTACAGAACAAGTGACATCTAATGCGAATAGTAATACAGGACACTTACAGGATAGTGGAATCCTACAAGCTGCTCATGTTCCTGATGAGATGCTGTCCAACTCCTCTCAGTTACAGTTGCAGTCGGGCTCAACTTCTGAAGAAGCAGAAATTCAAACTCACACAATTGAGACACCTGCTACAATCCTAGAAACTGAAATCAGTCTCAATCAAAACTCTCCACCACATTTACAAGGTACACTCTCTACTCATCCTATGCGCACTCGACTACAATCTGGAATTGTAAAACCAAATCTCAAATATGCATGTTTGGCTGAATATAAGATTCCCTCTCAACCAAAGTCAGTTAAATTAGCCTTAGCAGATAAAGGCTGGCATCAGGCAATGCAGGAAGAGATAGATGCCCTGCATGATAATCAAACATGGACATTAGTTCCTCAAACTACACAAATGAATGTCATAGGATGTAAATGGGTGTTTAAAACTAAGCTAGCTCCTGATGGAAGTCTTGATAGACTAAAGGCTCGGTTGGTAGCTAAGGGATTTCATCAAGAAGAGGGAATTGACTTCACTGAAACATTTAGTCCTGTTGTCAAATATGCTACCATTCGTCTAGTACTCTTTGTGGCAATGGTGAAGAAATGGGCAATACATCAACTAGACGTTAAAAATGCGTTTTTGCATGGAACTTTAAATGAAACAGTTTATATGGAGCAGCCACCAGGCTTTATACATCCTTAGAAGTCCCAATTTGTATGTCTTCTCAAGAAATCTTTATATGGTTTTCGTCAAGCACCGCGTGCTTGGTTTGACAAGTTCAGCAGTTTTCTACTTGAAGCCGGCTTCTTCTGTAGCATGTTTGATCCTTCACTTTTTGTGCTCCATGACGGCCCAAACACAGCACTTCTGTTGCTCTATGTAGATGATATCATATTGACTGGTAGTTCTCCTCAGCTTCTGACAAAACTGATCAACTCACTCAGCCTTCACTTTCACATGAAAGATCTCAGGTATCTTCATTATTTTTTAGGCATTGAAGCTCAACGCACCACTGATACCCTTTTCCTCTGTCAAACTAAGTATGCACTTGATCTCCTTGCAAGAGCCAACATGGCAGACTGTAAATCAATCTCGACTCCACTGTCACTACGGTCAGTACCTACGAAAAATGATGGAAATTTACTTGCTAATCCTCTTGAATACAGAAGTCTAGTTGGGGGCCTACAATATCTAACAATTACACGTCTTGATCTTGCTTATGCCACAAATCTTTTATGTCAGAAGATGCAATAGTCAATAGTTGGTGATTTTCATAAGTTGAAAAGAGTTCTTCGATATGTCAAAGGAACAATCTAGCTTGGTATCTTTCTTCATTCTCATAGTTCAATGAATTTATATGGATTTTCCGACGCGGATTGGGCTGGTTGTGTTACCACCTGACGTTCCACTACTGGTTTCTGCATTTATCTTGGATCCAACCTCATCTCTTGGGCTGCTAAGAAACAACCTACTGTATCCCGGTCTTCCACAGAAGCTGAATATCGAGCACTTGCATCTACCACTGCTGATCTTACGTGGCTTACCTTTATTCTACGTGACATTGGTATACGTCTTTCTTCACCAACACTCTTGTTCTGTGATAATCAATCTGCCATTTCTCTTATTGCCAATCCTATTCTACATGCTCGCACCAAACACGTTGAAGTTGACTTTCACTTTGTTCGAGAAAAAGTTTCATCAGGTTCTCTCAGTATGCGTTATGTTCCCAGTGCTCATCAACTTGCTGACATTTTCACAAAATCGTTGGCACGATTGGCTCATTTCACTATTAGAACCAAATTGGGTATGGGTTATCGACCCCTCCCCTCCTCCCCAATTTGCGAGGGGATGTTAAGAACCAACAGAATATTGCATACTCTGTTTCAGCAGAAACCAGTCGAAAAGAAGTAAGTATGGTGGCTATACGTGTGCATGGCAATGCTGAAATAATCTGGAAGAAAAAAGGTGAAGATAACAGCAAAGTCTCCGGCTTCATGTGTCCAACTATAAATGGAAAGCTTTAGTTACACAACCGTTACTCTGTTTTGTATACCTAACTGAAGTTGTTATTTCGTTAGTTTGTTATAGTCTGTAGATGAACTGTAAAAACTGCCTCTAGTGGTTTCTCATAATACAAAACTTATAAATAAGGAAACATGATGAGACGTAATGTAAGCTCGAAAGCTCTCAGTTGAAAAGGCTTCTTCGCGTGTACTCTGTTTTTCATGAATACTCTGTTCTTCATCCTTTCTTGCTGTTCATCATTCTTCACAATAAGGATCATTATTTCTAGTGCCGATAGAGGAAGAAAAACAATCCTCAAGTTCCCAGTTGGCTCGCCATGAAGATCCAACTCCTTGCTTCTGATATTCTCCATCATGATGGGATTCCAGGCCCCTCTATTGCCTTTTAAGACGGACAATGAGCTCGCCGACCTAAGGGCGGAGAGGTCACTTCTCGCTACTTGTCTTTAACTTCTTCTACCACGTCTTCGTCTGCTTCGTCCACATCCTCTTCCTTTACCTATGTGAAGCTACACTACTCGCTCTAAAAGTTAGTCCATTTTAGCTCTGCCTATTAGAATATAGACGAGGCTTTGTCATTTGGAAGACTATATGGGCAAGCTTGCTCCGATGAAAGCGCTTGGGACCACGGCAAGTATGAGCTCTCTGGTATTATCGGAGCTTACTATCTAAAGCTTGTTTTCGCGAATGAGTATATGTGCAATCGCTTCAGTGCATGCTCGTGGATTCGGGCGACGTTCGGTTGTTGTTCTCCTCTCATGGGGGGAATCACTCCTCAGTCGATCAAGATCCCCCCGTCCCCTCGATGATCGAAGAGGCCTCAAGGCTGAGAGAGTCTCCCCCTTCTTCGCAACCTGTCTTCCTTCTTCATGCCTCTTTTTGCCCCTTGACGAGTCCAAGTTCCCCCTGGGTTAGCTGGACGTGTGATGAAGTTTGGAGTATCCTCCAACTACCAATGCTCCTCCTCTTTTTACCTGCCCTTTGCCTCCTTGCCATAGAAGGTGCACACCCTCTTTTCGTGGTTGTTGCCGTCCATCCTTCCCCCTATCATTCCCTCCAGCCGCGCGTTCTTTTCTCTTCTTTTTGTATAATGCCCACTTGAGGTCTCATCTCTTGCTTTATTGCCATGTTGCCATCATTTTTGTAGTCATCTCCTACTCAATGGTGTTCATTAGCTTCTTTCGCCTCTTTGAACTCTTGTGAAAGATCGTGCTGGGAAAGTTCATTGGGAGAGACATGAGACCTCGATAGAGCCTGTGGATGCCCTCTGCCAGGTCTACCCCTGATCTCTCGGCATTGTAGCTAAACAAACACTTTGAAGTCTATTTGAATACCATCATTGCCCAATCACATTTCGCCTCTACGAATTCTCGAGTTGACCAAGTGTTTAGGGCTTTCTCAACTATGGCTTGAAATTGAGCAAGGAGCTCATCTTTGAGTCTCTCGACACCAAAGTGATTTGGGACGACGTTAGTAAGGTGTTTGTGTATGATCCCAATTGTATTCGTTTTAACTTCTGAGCCTTTGGTAGTGTTATGACCTAGAAGCTTAGCAAATGCATCTGAGCACCACATCTCGGCTAATTTCCCTTCTTTTTTTTTTAGTGCTCTCCCTCTTGGCCTTTTCCTCCACTATAATTCATGAGGTCTTCCATTGACGCTCCGACGTGCGTAATTATTGACTTCAATCTTGCGTTTTTTGGTGTTCCCTTTATCAAGTTTCTTGGACTCACAAGAAGAAGCTGGAGATAGCCTGCTGTTCGTGGCTTTGGGTCGACTAAGGCTTGGTCAACTTTTTATTATTTTTTTTCTATTTCAAAACCAATTTGACACTTTTCGCAATTTTAAGCTCAATATCAAAAGCAATTGGACCAAAATGCAGTATGAGGCAAAAATAAAATGAATTTTATAGGACAATGACACGACTCCAGAAATGCAAAAATAAAAAATTACAACGCTAAAATGAATTTTCTAAAATCTTCACAATTAATCTAAAAAATGAGATTAACAAAATAATTCCTGATTCCAAATTAATTTTTGCAGATTTTCTTTAGCCAAAATGAAGAGAAAATTAAAAGAAAAATACCGACTATTTGTTTTATATTTTTATGGCCTCAAACGCTAATTTTTATTAAATATCTTCCTAATTCTTAAAAAATGCGAAAAATATGAAAAATTATTTTTTGTTCAAAATTGATCTCCTAGGCTTGACCAAGGTCCCCAAAATTGATTTTTCAATTTTATGAATTTTTATGAATTTTCTATTAATTTTCAAAAATAAATAAATAAAATAAAAATAAAAAAATACCGAAAATATGGAAAATCATTTTTTTAGTCAAAATTGGTTCCCTATGCTTGGTCAAGATCCCAAAGTTGATTTTTCAATTTTATGAAGTTTTATGGATTTGTTTATTAATTTTAAAAGAGAAGATGATTGAAAATCAAGTGTCAACAGCTACTCAAGGGAGTAACGTATGATATGATACAACGGATCATGCTAATGGAGCGCTCAACGCTAGCTTCAGATTTCTCCCATCTCCACCATCAGCAAAAGCCTTTGCCACCTCTCGTGTTTTTAGCCCCCAACGTGACCCTTTTCCCATTTTCACGAACTTTATTATAGCATCCAGTGTCATCTCTTCGAGTCTCCTTTGTTTGTGCCGACACTGTTACCTTAACGAGCGACTGGGCGAAGTCGTTGAACTCCGACCGAAGCTATGTTCTGCAAATCGATTCGAGATCTGCTTTGGCATCTCCCTTGAGGTCCGAAGCGTGAACTCAAGGGATACAACAACGATGACGGCGAGACAGCAGATCGGCATAGGAACAATGAACAACGGGACAGCTACTATAGCGATGCAGAGTGGCGTTGGGGTAGCAGGTTTTTTATCTTGACGGTACAGCAGTATCGCGTAATCTTGTAGTACCGTTGACACAATAGTGGTGAGCCACAGAGGGAGGCTGACTGGGGGAAAATCAAGGGCCGCTACACTGGATAGAAGGGCTACCGTGACCAAACTTTGCTGGGACAACAATACAGCCAAAACCGGCTCTCTCCCTCGCGTTTCGTCCTCGTCTTGTTGGGCCCAGCCCGAGGTTTCGGCAATGAAAGCAACGAAACAAGGGAGGTGGGTCTTCTTCAGAGGATGAGAGGCGAACGTGGATTGAGCCAAAAGCTGAAGAAGAGCAAGAGAGGTGGATTTTGTCGGGTCTAAGGGGGTATTGGGAGGTACGGATGAGAGGGCTCAGACGAAGATTAGGCCAAGAGTGAAAGCCGGCATGAGTTGGTGATGGATAACAGATTCAAGACAGGTGCAGTTGCTGAGGACATTTTCTTCGAAGGAGAGAGCTTTAGAGTGACTCGGTGAGGATCCCCCTAAATGAGGAATTCTCGGTAGTTCCTCCGCGTTGCATTATCCATGGGCGATCGCCACCATCCCCTCTCTTCGTTAAAGACCCCTATAATATGGAGGCCAATGAAGATCCGAAATTGGTCCTCCAGAGGGAATAAAGAGGACCCCCGACCTTCGGAGCATGGATGGACTTGAAAGTGTAACGAGTGGTGGCCATCAGAAAGAGAACACCATGAATATTAACCCTGGAATCGAGGCTCAAAAACTCCCCAGGTATCAAACAGCGAAAGCCATAACAAATCTTCAGTGCCCTCATCCAAAGCAGACCATTCAAAAAACCTTCCCAGATCCCAAAAAGGGAGAGGACAAAAGAAATCGCCAGATGTGAAGAAGCTCTTGTTTTTTTTTTTGAAATAGCTCGATGTTGTAGACCAGAAGCCCCTCTGAAAAGACTTGGGGCTCAGAAAGAGAGCCCGAGAACCCGAGAGAGTCCTCTTCTCCCCCTAGAGAGCGCCCATTTTTCCCGATTTATCCCCCCTGTGTTGCCTACTCCCCTTCATTTTTAATCCTTTCTTTTACTGAGAGCCCCTCATTCGTGTCTGCCCTCTCTTGCTGTTGGTGGAGTTTTTAGTGGCCCCCTTCCTTTTGTTCCACTTCTCTCTATCCTCTCAATATGCTCCCCACCTCCATTGAACTTCGGGTGCGTTTGGGAATAGCTTTGCCAAGGAGCTTTGGGGGTCCAAAGATATTTAGGCCAAATATTAGGTGTTTGACAAAAAAATTTCAAGTATTTTTGGCTAAAAATGGGCATTCTCAAGGCCAGGGTGCCTTGGGCTTTTCAGCATTCACGGCATGTTAATGGGGGATTAATTTTTTTTTATTTTGCCCTTATTATCCTCATAATTTTTTTTATTTCACATTTACCCCTTCTTTGACGCCTTGAAACCCTATTCTCTCCATCTTCTTTCTTCCTTCTCTGGTCCAAACTGTCGTCGTCGTCGAAGTGTCGCCACCTTCGCCGCCGCCGCTGCCATGCCCTCCGCACACCCTTTCCTCTCCCTTGTTGTCTTGTCGGACAACGACGAGGTGTCGGAAGCCCCAATCTGGGCTTGCGACACCTCGCCGTCGTTGGGCGAGGTCGAGCCTCGCCATGGCAGGGCGAAACTCGACCTCGCCCGACGACGGCGAGGCAAGGCATCGCAAGCCCAAATCTGAGCTTGTGAAGTCGAGCCTCGCCAGACCATGGCGAGGCTCGACCTCCCCATCGTCGCACGAGGCTGCGGGGGCGAGGTCGAGCCTCGCCATAGCCGAGTAGGGCTCGGCTGCTGGCAAAACTCTGGCCGGTCGCCAAACCGGCTAGAGGTAGGGGAGGGTGGGGAAGGGAAAAAAAAAAGAAAAAATCATAAAAATAAAAGGAAAAATATTAAAATATTCAATCAATTTGTCAAAAAAATTTCCAAATTTATGTTTACCAAACAATATTTTTTCGAAGTAGCATTTCAAAGCATTTTTTAATCACAATTTAAAAATTAAAAAAATGAATTTTTGTTTAAAAATTTGTTCATGTCTCTCTTACATTATTCTCAATGCAATCATATAAACGTGGCATTCATTTGTTTTCTTTCTCTAATTTTAAACAAATTAAAATAAAAAAATACATGGTTATATCAAGTGACTTTCTCAAATATATGTTTACCAAATAGCATTTTTTCAAACACCCTTATTAAGGCATTTTTTAATTACAGTTTACCAAACAGCTTTTGTATTTCGCTAAATACCTTCGATCCAAAGGTATTTGCATTTTCTCACAGGCTTTCCCTTCGTCAGTTTGCTAAAAAAAATCAAGAGAACTCCCAAGATCCCTCCATCTTTTCTCACTCTTTCATTTTTTATTCTTTATTCTCCTCCACTTCCATTTCTTGTCGCCCTCCCATCATCATTTTCTTACTTTTGACTTTCGGTGCCACTATCCTCCCCATTATCCATTAGTGTGGCCGACTGATAATCCCCCCTCTCATCTTTCCTCTAGCTCCATTTTTTTATGTAATTCCTTCCTTTGTCATCGTGATCATTCAGAGTTGGAAGCTCGAGAAAGCAAATAGCGTCATTCTTGTATTGAAGCAGACGTTCATAATTGACTAAGAATGCTCCACAAGCTTTGACTTCAACCTACGTGACTTGGTGCACTAGAATACCGTCTTTCGGTTGATTCCATAATTGCTCTCTTAGTCTCTAAAACAGTTGCTCGTCTTGAATCGTGCTATTTCTTCTTGTTGGAGGAACTGAATTTGTAGTCTTCCTTAAGGGAGTACCAACTGATGTGATTGTGCTGAAATTTGAATCTGAGACTTTCATTGGGTCCATTTTCTTTCAATTAGATGCGGTGGGTCTTAGAACCCTGTAGTTTCTACCAGAAATGGATTTTACGCTTTTCACGACAAATTTTGGAGTATCACTCGGAGAACAAAACCATCGTTTTTCCGAATTCGCGGATTTTTCCACTGCGTGTTCACTAAACTCTCCTTAGCATGGCCCTATTAAATCCCAAGGGACAGCAAATCCAACTCTTGCAGCGGGCTCATTGTGCCTGGATCTATCCCAACATCAGTATTTCGTTAAAAAATCACAAATGAAAAATTGAATTGGGAAAATCGAAGGCAACCTGTGGAAAGTGCATTACCAGACCATTGAAAACTTCAGACTACTAGAGGACAATGTCACGACTCTAAAAACGCAAAAGTAAAAAATTACAAAGCTAAAATGAATTTTCTAAATTTTTTTTAGTTAATCTAAAAAATGAGATTAACAAAGAAATTTTAGATTTTAAATTAATTTTTGCCAATTTTATTTGGCCAAAATAAAGAGAAAATTAGAATAAAAATACTAACTATTTATTCACATTTTTATGGCCTCAGACACTATTTATCTTTATTTTCATAATATTTTCGTAATTTCTGAAAAATATCAAAAATATGAAAAATATGAAAAATTATTTTTTTGGTCAAAATTGGTTTCCTAGACTTAGCCAAGGTCTTCAAAGTTAATTTTTTAATTTTATGAATTTTTGTGGATTTTCTATTAATTTTCGAAAATAAAAATACTAAAAAATACTGAAAATATGGAAAATTATTTTTTGGGTCAAAATTGGTTCCCTAAGCTTAGCCAAGGTCTCCAAAGTTGATTTTTTAATTTTATGAATTTTAGTGAATTTTCTATTAATTTTGAAAGAGAAAAGATGATTAAAAATTAGGTGTTAACAGCAAACTGCTTGGATTTGCTGTAGAACCTATCTCATTGCATGTCAGGTGTTCATGTGGGTTCATAAACATTATTGCAAGATCATATTAGCAGTCACATGCACGTTCTGTAAACTATGAATTTTTCCCTAATTTATGTTATTCTAAAGATCTTGAAATGTTCATTAACTAACATTATGAATCCTTTAAGGAAATAAAATATCCAAATCATTTGGTATGGGATTTTTACCTATTTCGTGAATAATGTTCCAACATTTAAACGCAACAGACAACGAATTGGGGACGGTGTCCGGCGGTGTCTTGTGGTATTGTGGTCTCAAGATGGCTGGTGGTGTCTCGAGGTATGGTGGTGCCACGGTTTCGAGCGTTGTTCGACGGCATAGGCTTTGACGAACTCGCGAGGCGCATTGGTTACTACTCTGTGGTGGTGCTTCGTGCAGCAAGGTACATTACTAGTAGGGGCAGCTCCACGTGATAACCTGCGAAATATAAAATAGGCAGCAACAGCGGGCATCGCAAATCGCCGATCAATATGGGGTTCCACTTTGCATTACATGCGGTCATTGCATGGGGAGAGAGAGAGAGAGAGGACATTATTGGAGACAACTCCTGACAATGTCAAAGTTGGTAGGTCCTCTTCATTAAAGGTCGGAGAACTTTGGGAAAAGGAAGATGAAGTACAATGATGACCATTTCTCATTATCTTGTTCTTTCCTTTTTTCACACGTGGAACTTCCTCTATAAATCATCCTGAGGAAGAGTGACGATGTAGAGAACTCTGAGATTGCACTGGGGAGAATTGTGCAGAGTTTTCTCAGGAGGGTTTGCTTGTTGTAATTGTACTCGTTTGTGATTTAGCTAGTTAAATTCTTGTGAGTAGAATTTATATTATTTTATGAGTGAGATTTTACTATAAATTATGATGGGTTAAATACTATGTGAGTTATTGGGTATAATTAAGGGCTGGAAAACATCGAGAGTGTCTTTGAGTTCTCGAGTGATTGTAAACTTGTTGTATCGCTTCTTTTCATGGTGGAATTATATGTTGCTCTCTCTGTGGATGTAGATTTCGACTTTTAGATTGAATCACGTAAATTTGGTGTCCGATTTCCTTTCCTTCATTCTAACTATTTTACTGATTTACTTGACCTCTCTATTTGCAACAATTGGTATCAAAGCTAGTGTTTGGCTGACTTGAAGCGAATTGGTAATGATGGAAGAAGGAAAGGCGAGAATCGACCAATTTGACGGAAAGGATTTTGCTTCTTGGAAAATGTAGATTGAGAATTACTTGTACCAAAAAAATCTACACTTACCCCTGTCTGGGATGAAACTAGATTCAACAGCAAAAGGTAAATGGGAATTGCTAGATAGACAAGCAATTGGTGTTATTTAGCTAACATTAGCTCGTAATATCGCGTTTAACTTTGTGAAGGAGACAACCACTGCAGGACTGATGAAAGCCCTATCAAACATATACAAAAAAAAAACTTCTGCAATTAACAAGGTCTATTTGATGTGACATCTATTTTATTTAAAGATGGGCAAATGTACATTGGTTGCTGAACATATTGTTAGGGCTAGCCTTCTTACATAGAGGGGGTGAATAGGTGATTTCAATCAACTATAAAAATTCATGCAAAATTAAAATAGATAAGCTTAGAGTTTAGCTCAAATTTGAAGTGTTCTTTGATGTAGTTGCCTACACAATTCAACTATCTTCAACTATCACAATATAATGACAAAGAGTTTAAAGGGATGTTGACACCTGATTTTTAATCATCTTTTCTCTTTTAAAATTAATAAAAAAAATTCATAAAAATTTATAAAATTAAAAAAATCAATTTTGGGGACCTTGACTAAGTTTAGGAAATCAATTTTGATCAAAAAATGATTTTTCATATATTCAATATTTTTCGGTATTTTTTATTTTTGAAAATTAATAAAACAAAATACATAAAAATTTATAAATTTTAAAAAATCTTTAAGGACCTTGGTTAAGTCTAGGGAACCAATTTTGACAAAAAAAATGATTTTTCATATTTTCTGTATTTTTCGATATTTTTATTTTCGAAAATTTATAAAAAAAATAAAAAAATGAGAAAATTGCAAAATCAACTTTAGAAGCCTTGTCCAAGCTTAGGCAACCATTTTTGAATAAAAAATATTTTTTTTATTTTTTGTATTATATATATTTTTAGAAATTAAAAAAATATTTAATAAATAAAAGTATTTTGGGCCTAAAAAATTCAAGTTGAGTCAATTTATTTTCACTTTTTACTTTTAGGAGTTGTGACATTATTCTCTAATATTCTAAATCTTCATCTTGGCCCAATTATACCCAAAATGACTCAATTTTGTAAAAGGGTTTTAATTAAATTTTGCGTTATTTTCAGCGATAAGAAATGAGCTTAAATTTGATATGCAATAAATTTCGACTAAACATAGGAAAGGTGTGTCGAAAATTATAAGGATATTTAGACTTAAAGAAATATTTCACTAGGGGCTGAATTGCAAATACTTAAAATCTCATGGAGTAGAATGCAAATACCTAAGATGGATTATTTTGCAAATAATAAAAAGAAGAATTGGTGGAGAAAAGAGGAGATGGAGGGGGGAAGATGGAGAAGAGGAGATGAAGAAAATAAAATGATAATAGAGAAGGGAAGATGGGATGAAGAAAAGTTAGTGAAAAAATTAGAATGGGAGATGGATAAGTAGGCTATAAAAGGAGAAAGAAGTGAGTTTGAGGGGGGGATTTTTTGGATAGAAAATTTTGGATGTTTGAGAGGGTTTTGGGAAATTGAAGAAAAATTTGAGAGAAAAAATACCAAAAAAAGATAGAGAATTTTGAAGAAGATGAGAGTTTAAAGTTATGGGTTATCATCACCAATTCCTTCATCAATCAACATAAATCAAGAATTCATCCTTGTCAACGAGCAAGTAAATTCGAGTTAAGTGTTTTTATTTATTCATTTATTTGTGGTTTTAGTCGCAAATTAGCACAAATTGTCTACATTGCCCCCCCACTTTTCTTTCCCATATTTTATGTCAGGTAATAACGACTTCGTACCAATGGTGATTTCATGAAGGTACTGTTGCGACCCTAAAAATAAATTTATTTTCGGGTGAACGGATTATCAGGTTAATTAGATTAACTAGCCTAATGCGGACCCTTCCAAGCCCTACCGAATCACAACTTTGGTTTTTGTTTAAATGATTTTTTTTTTAATTTTGGAGTCGCCACTAATCATTCTTGATAGGTCGATTAGAAACCTAAATAAATTAGTGGGAGAACTAATTTATTTCTGCGAACCAGAGAAAATGAGTTCGGGGACTTGGTTACGCTAGATTACTCTAACGCCCTTTTGGTACCATTTCACGAAAACTCATTTGGAATGACTCGGAAAAAGATTTGGATCAAACTAATCAAAAGGGTAAAATGGTCATTTTTCAAGGCTTGGGAATTGGAAACAGGTCAAACCAGTTGAATGTGGTCCTTCCTTATTTCCCACAATTTCTAAGAATTTTTTTTCGAAATTTTCTGAGACAATTTACCCATAGGGGCAAAATTGTCATTTTGAAAATATTGGGAAGCGAAATCACTCAAAATAGGATTGATAAGTCGAAATGACCCGTTTCCTAATTTCTGAAATTTTTCTGAATTTTTCAGGATTTTTGGATTGTTTATTAGTATTTTTTTTTATACTATATATATTTTTATTGTATTTATTTTTTTTATTTTTTATTAATTAAAAAAAATTGTGTGTCGGGCGGGGTTGACTCGACACATGCCCCAAAGGCATTCGGCACAAACCGAAGGGATTTCGGGTTGGTTTTCAAAATGACGCATCTTTGGGAATATATATATTTTAATTTTATTATCCTCAAAATTGCCCATTGTGGGGTTTTCTCACATTAATTCCCAGCTCCTCGGGAACATCCAGCAGAAAATTTATACATGGATGCATACTACAACATACAAGGAATGACACAGGTTGAAGATAAGCAAATGAAACGGATCGAAACATGACGGAAATTCACGGGGAAAAACCCACATTGATTGACCCACCAAAGTTAGTTTTTATCTTTGTCGCAAGGGCTGCTCATGAAGGAGTTTTAACGAGTTATTCCCGAGTGCTTCGGATGATACCATCAGCAGAAACACACATTGACGTGAACTAGAACATGCAAGGAATTGTTCAAACTAAGAAAATGACAAAAGATATGCAAAAAAATGAAGAAAAACTCGGTAGAATGTATGAACCCGAGCAGCTTGGAGAACCTGAGTTTGAACTCAGGCACATAAACAGGCTATGTGCATGTTTTCAAGCTCCGAAATCTCCCCTCACATGCATCTTTTTGGAAAAATGTTCAGCATTAGATAAACTACGTAATACTAGGTTTTCAAAATACCAAACTTCTCAGCAAAATACCGAATGCACACACCGTAAGCATGCAGTAAAGGAGCCTTCGCACACCATCCAAACACTTAGCAAAAAAATGATGAAACTATCTCTAGTTTCTGAGCTTACTAAAGCGCCTTCATGGCCCCGTATTTTGCTACACAAACAAATTCATGCTGAACCACTCATGCCGTACAAAAATAGGTGAGGTGTAGTTTCAAAAAAAACTTGACGGCTCGAAAAATGATCGCAAGACCGTGCCAAAAATGGGCCAAGAATATGCTCCCTCGCACTGCTCTCCAACACTTAGAAAAACAATCAGAAATTTCGACTAACCATTCAGCTCATTGAAGCGTTTTCTCGAATTCACAACTCAATCTTCGTTTATGAAAAATGAAAAAGAAACACACCCACACGAAAAGCCATATACAGGGAAAGAAATAGAACAAAAATGACCTGAAGCATATGCAGGGTGAGAGAGAAAATCACCCCGAAAGTCGGGGGTTTGAACTGTTTGGGACTCAAATCTAGGCACAAATCAAGCCAACACACGATGTTCCCAACCCCGTAACCCTTCCCAAGGATTGAACTGAGAATGAATGAGAGTATATATGTATTCTACTACGTACCAGGAGCACAACAAATCAAGAATCACCCAAAAATACGCATGCTAAGATAATAAAAAAAAATGATCACGAAGCATGCAAGTTGGGCTGAGTCCCAACACTTTGGGCAAAATTTCCAGATTCCAATGAGGACTTTTCTTTTGCAATCCCAACATTCGTCTTGTGGTTAAATCACATAACAAGCTCGACTGGTGTTCAAGGGGACTTACCTCGACATGCTAAAAACTCGATGACCGTCTATTTGATGACCAGCAACTTGCGGCTTCAGTAAGATCCAAGCAAGCTCCACCCATGCGGTTTTTGATGAATCGATGCCCCTTTTCGAATGTCACAATGGCTACCGGGGCACTCATGAATCTGGTATGCTCAGAATTTTAAACTGTAAGCATAATTTTAAGTTCTCGGGTTAGCATCGAGTTCATCACATCACATGATAAAGCTGATATAGCTAGAGATCAAAAACTACATAATGGTTGGTTGCAATATCAGCAGTCTAATATCGATTTAACCACATGAACTCTGAGAGATACCGGAGCAATTTCTACTCGGTTTCATGTTAATTAAAGATTGAACCCAAGTGAATCAGGGGCTACAAGTACAGAAGGAGAATCCGCAACAGTACCTGTATTTTGGATTATTTGGCAACGTGTTCAGGTCCCTACTCATACATACCAGTGGGTATTAAGGACAACAAGGAACAGCATCAGGAACAAACCGTCAAGAAAAGCGTGCACAGATATGGAGAGAGAGCTAGTCTTCATGCTCCAGAAGTCCAACGGCTGATTCTTCGCGTTTTGTCTCTGAGTATCCTTAAATGTTGTTGTGCAATTCCAAGAGGAAGTTCTTTGCTACTTGCGAGAACTAAACCAGAGTGGAGTCTATTTTCCAAGTAGTTAAAAACTGAAGATGACGATCTGGAACTCTGGACTCTAGCGACTTGACAAGAAAAACCAACACGGTGATTCCATTCCTTTTCTTTTTCGAGACAAAGCCTTCAGCTCTTGAAGTAACAAAACCATTTATCACTAATTGCTAGATTTGAGGTAGGAATCTAACAGCAACATGTGATAAGTACGTTATAGCTCAAACTTGAGACTAGAAATAAGAAAGACTGGTAATCAATCAGGTATGTGAAATGAAAGGTTGGTAGCATGAGCAAGCACATAGTTCTCATAGACAGTTTTAAAGAGTTCCTAAGTTAGCCCTGAAAGGTCAAAGCACGGCACGAGGATAAAGGTCAATACTGCTGGGATGACATATTTCTCATATACAATGTAATCCCAAACGCTCAGAAACATGACAACGTCTTCAGATCATACAGAAACTAGGCTAAATCAACTCACCATGGTAAGATCTTCCTCAAGTAAACTAGATTGCCTCTGCAGACAAACCTCATTTCACAGGACGAATGAGAATGGTGGTTCACAAACGTTACTTTTGTAGATTTAAGCTGTGCTATGCTCTTGATGTTGAGACCATTTTGTTGCTGCTCCCATAACGAACTCCTTGATGTAACGCTGCTTATCAAGTTCCACCCTCTTCTTGCTATTGCCGTCCCATCCTTCTTCATCACCGCGGAAAAATGGAATCCGGAGCAAGGTTCCTGGAACCCCCGATGTGAACCCCCCATCATCTCCCCTTTTTTTTTTGTATATCAGTCTGCCTTCCACTAAAGGCCAGCAACTTCCCCCTTTCTTTAATAATTATGGCCTCCCATTTTTGATAATCCTCGTGTCCATCTATGTCTCTCTCGTCTCCACCAATTCCCTCTCCGTGAACTGCAGGCCCCTTTTCTTTTTCAGCGTGCCCACTAAACCTTGTCTTTCACCCCACTCTTCTTTACCTTTTACTTGTGCTTTCGATGGATGTGCTCCTTGCACTTCGACTTGGCAAACGGGAAAGATCATCATCATCGCGTCTACATTTGCCACCTTGACCTGTTGGTTCAGCATGACAACCTTAGTCTCCTACCTAAATTGTCACTTCCTTCGGACGAACGTCGGTGCTGACCATCAGACTCGTGAAGTATTCAGAATCTGCCATCGTCTACGAACTGGAAATCGAGTCTAAACTAGCTTGACCACCATAACAATGCGCTTCTTCAGAGCCAACACGTCTACCTCGCCAATTTCATAGAAAAACCAGCAAGAAGGCACCGTTCAGTGCCGTTAGATATACATTCAGGGGGCTTTAGCACTTGTTACCTCATTCACTACACAAAGTATTAGGACGTGTGTCTCCGGATCCATCGAGAAGTAAGCATTAGAGCAGGCCTGAAAGATTCTGATTTGCAGCGTTGCCTCACATGAAGCTCGAACTTTGTCGGAATGTCTGGAAGTTGGGACGGTGATTCAGGGTCTTGGAACAAAGAGGACCACGAATGCGCAGCCACGGGACAAACAGTTGAAGCAGCCTATACAGATCTTTTTTTTCAACCTCCCTTCCCTCTGGAACTAAGAGCTACAGCCTCCAAATCCAGTGTTGCCTTCGTCCGCCTAAGTCCCTCCTTCCTTCGCGTCCTCATCTTCCATTCTCCTCCTGCTTTTTTGACCCGACTCTTTGGTGTCCCACTTGAATTCTTGTCAGCTACCGTTCAAGTAAAGTGGCCTCAATTTCAAAGTCGTCATTTCTTTCGATAGTTGGGGCAACTTCAAGTGCTGACCTCCACGTGCATATGCATTAATCAGCATGTACATGAAGCGGCATTTGACTCCAAGCCCATCACTTGCACATCTTTAAGAAAATTTTCAACAATCTCAAGCTGCATCCTTCTTTCTTTTGCATTTCCGCTTGGATAAATGGTTAGAAATTCTCTTGCTTTGACCAGCATCAATCTTCGGGTGTTTCTTTACATTAAACTCGAACTTTAATTCAAGTGCCTTAGGATGTGTTGACACCTGATTTTCAATCACCTTTTCTTTTCTTCTTTTTTAAAATTAATAAAAAATCCATAAAAATTCATAAATTTGAAAAAATTAACTTTGGAGACCTTTGCCAAGCCTAGGGAACCAATTTTGACCAAAAAATGATTTTTCCTATTTTCAGTATTTTTCGGTATTTTTATTTTCTAAAATTGATAGAAAATCTATAAAAATGAGAAAATTGCAAAATCAACTTTGGAAGCCTTGGCCAAGCTTAGGCAACCATTTTTGAGTAAAAAAATAATAATTTTTCATATTTTTTTTATTTTTTTAAATATAATTTTTAGAAATTAGGAAAATATTTAATAAATAATAGCATTTGAGGCCACAAAAATACATAAAAATAGTCAATATTTTTCCTTTAAATCCCTTTTCATGTTGGCCATCGCCAATTTAAAAAATCCAATTCGAGGTCGTGTATTCCTTAACGAGCATAATCTCGAATCGGGCTTAAAAAAATTCAATTTGAGTCAATTTATTTTCATTTTTCACTTTTAGGAGTTGTGACATTGTTCTTTAATATTCCAAATTTTCATCTTGGCCCAATTATACCCAGAATGACTCAATTTTACAAACAGGGCTTTAATTAAATTTTGCATTATTTTCAATAGCAAGAAATGAGCTTAAATTCAACATGCGATAGGTGTGTCGAAAATTGTGAGGAGATTTGGACTTAAAGAAATATTTCTCCAGGGACTGAATTACAAATACTTAAAATCTCATGGACTAGAGTGCAAATACCTAATACTTGAGGGATTATTTTGTAAATAACAAAAAGAAGAGTTAGTGGAGAAATTAGAATAGAGAAGGGAAGATGGAGAAGAGGAGATGAAGATAGGAAGATGGAGAAGAGGAGATGAAGATAGGAAGATGGAGAAGAGGAGATGGAGAAGAGAAGATAAAGAAAATAAGATGAGAATAGAGAAGGGAAGATGGAGATGAAGAAGAGTTAGTAGAATGGGAGATAGATATGGAGAAGGGAAGATGACTATGAAGAAGAGTTAGTGGAGAAATTAGAATGTGAGATAGAGATGGAGAAGGGAAGATGAAAATGAAGAAGAGTTAGTGGAAAAATTAGAATGGGAGATAAATGAGTGATTTATAAAAGGAGGAAGAAATGAGCTTGGGAGGGGAATTTTTTTGGAGAGAAAATTTTGGATGTTTGAGAGAGTTTTGGGAGATTGAAGAAAAACTGGAGAAAAAAAAAATTCTTTTGGAGAGATTTCAAGAGAAAAAAATTTTGAGAGAGAAAAATTCGCCGCCGTGGAACAAGCCTTGGCGACGCGACGGATTCATCTCCAACGAGCTCTAGGCGCATCAGCATGTGCAATTATCTGGTAACTCAATTTTTCGTGTTTAGATGACGAAATCTCGAAAATAAATGTACTAAACATTCGTAGATGACTTCGAGATCTTCGATTTGATATATTATGGCACGAAAATTGACGTCGTTTGCTATGTCAAAAGGGTCCCGAAATTGAAAGCAGAAATCTGGAAATATGGTGATCAGAACCTGAGATGGAATTTTTCTGATCTGACCTTTCACGCTAAATGATTTTCCATGGGTTATTCTAGACTTTGTTTCATAAAGACCTCTTCATGACATTTGTTCATAAGATCTTAATGCATAACATATAAAAAATACAAAAATATTCATGCACGTTTCGTATTTTTAATGCATTTAATGAAATCATGCAATTCTGTTGGCGTCCTTGAGTCTGAGTGTTTTTCTGTGCGTGGTCATATTGATTTATAGTTATCTTATGTTTAGAGTCTTCTTTTGAAACTTCACAAAAAATGAAAGTTGTTCATTGGGGTCTTGTTTAGTAGACTGGAAAGTTTGGTGCATTAATTTTGAGATTTGAGTGTCCATTTAAGCTTAATCCTGAAATATGTCTGTTCTGTGAAATTTGTTTGTTTGCTGCTGAGCTCTCATGAAAGACCATTTTCTACACGAAAATGAGTGTCTCTTCAATAAGAATGTAAAACATGAAAGTTGTCAAAGACACATTTTCCCATCCACATAAAAAATCTCAGAATTTTTACGTACATTTCATTATTTCTTTTGTATTTTATGGTTACTGCTTTCTCCCTAAGAATGTTCATGGACAGTATGATTTAATTCGTATTTTTTGTGTTAATGCATTGGAAAATGTAAAAAATGGTCTCAATGAAGTTTAATCAGCACGTGTTAATCTCTCTTTGAGTTTTTGAATTGTCTTAACTCATTGGTGATTGTGCATGTCCGATTGGATAAGTTCATTATTTTCATTTGGCTTTCGGCCCGATGCTTTGAAGACTGGAGGATGACCGATGTCCATTCCGATCCGTTTTGTTGTACTCTCGACCCACGAGGCTTGGCGACGGGTGTTTGACCGATGTCCATTCCGGTCCATTTTTGTTGTATTCCCGATCATGTCTCGGGTTTTATTTAATTGGTCTGTAATTATTCACCCGACGAGTTGCGGGTTTTATTTTCACTGTCCTTAGGGTAGTTTTACTTTACCTGCTCTCTCTTCACATCTTCATTTGCTTTGGGTGATTTTGCATTCTTTTATAATACATCCAAAATACAAAAAAAAAATGTAGAAAATCCAAAAAACCAAAAAAAAAATGGAAAATCTGAAAATACAAAAAAATGCCATTCATGTGCATCTCATGTAGTATGTCTCATGTATGTTTGTTATGTTATCCGTATGTTCGTATAGACATATCGTATTTGTTTGTTCTCGTATGCACGTCACGTACGCGACGTTTGCAAATCCACATTTGTCTGTTATGATATGTTATTAACCCATGCATATTCATTCAGAAAAATCAAAAATTTCAAAATAAGGGTTTTATCCCCTCTTTTTCAAAAATGAGGGTTTTATCCCATCTTTTCAAAATGACGACTTTGCCCTTTATGGGCAAAATCGAAATGTACGTATTTACATACACATATCACTATGCATGTTACATATCGTATTCGTGCGTCTTCATACGCATGTCACATACGTATTCGTATTCGTCTATCCCCGCATGCATGTTGTATTCATACGCATGTCACGTACGCATATCATTCGCATGTCCACGTACGTATGTCCTTCGCATGTAACGCACGTATATGTATTCGTCTATCTCGTATGTATATCGTATTCATACACATGTCACGTACATATGTCGTTCGCATGTCATGTACGTATGTCATTCGCACGTCACGCACGTATTCGTATTCGCATATCTACGTATTCGTATATCATATTCGTATGTCCGTATTTGTGTGTCGTATTTGTATGTCAACGTTTGCGTTCATACCCTTTATGCATTTCATTTTAAAGTGAAAACATAAAAAGAACACCTTACCAGGGTCTTAGGAATAAATCAAGTGAGAGTTGCCAAAATAGCATATCCATGGAATTAAGGTACCGAAAGGGCATTAGTTTTAATTAACTAGTGTAACCAAGTCCCCGAACTCATAATCTCTGGTTTGCAGGAGTAATTTAGTTCTCCCGCTAGGTTACTTAGGTTTCTAATCAACCTACCAAAAATGATTAGTGGCGACTCCAAATTCTAAAATCATGTGAAAAAAATCAAAGTTGCGATTTGGTAGAGCTTGGGAGAGCTCGAACTAGGTTAGTTAATTTAATTAATTAATCTGGTAATCCATTAACCTAAAAATGAATTTTAGGTCGCGACAGCTTGGCGACTTCACTTGGGAGTTGTTCTTAATTTTTGAAAAATTTAAGAACTTAGAGGACTTAGGCCAGTAAAATTTCATGAATATTCACTTGGTTTGGCAATTGGTTGAATTCTAATCTTTAGGTGTTAAATGGTCTTGCAGATGGGAGTTATAAGGGGTGGAGTGTTTGGTAACCCCTTATTTTGCAGGTTTGGTGTATGGAAAGTGGAATTTAATTTTTGCACATTTTGAAGCGGTGTTTGAATTTAACTGATGTGCATGATTATTTGTTTTAGCACTACATCACACACGTCCCGTGACCGGACCTGGGTCACTAGTTTTAGGATGGTATTGTGATTTGGTTCTAGCGTTCGGCGTGAGGTCACGTCGAAAGTTAGTCTAGATTCAATCCCGAACCTCTTTTAAAAAATGAGTTTTAAAAGTTAGGCCTCAGGCTTGGTAAGATTACCAAAGCAGTGGTTTTAATTTTTGACTCGAGGAGCCGAAGTTGGGAGACCCGGCTAATCCTGATTACGTCGTAGGGGTCACGGGTAATCTTGATTATGTGCGCGAGATTGTCGCCTTGCCGTAAGTCTTTCGGTTCAATTTGTCAACCTTTAGAGTAGATAGGCTAAGATTTAAACTCACGATTCATGTGCATGTCTATGCGACTTACATGGTATTTTTGACGGTGAAAGTAAGTTTTCTAACTTCATCTTGTATTTATTTTTGGTCGGTCCATGTTAGGTGTCGGTCAAATTTTGAATTTAACATCAAGGTCATTTTTCAAAAGAAAATGAAAATCAAATTAGTATCCCATTTTTGAAAAAAATAAAAATAAATAAATAAATAAATAAGTGTGAAAAATCCCTTAGGAAAATTTTGTTGACCAGTAAAAGATTTTGTTACATTTTTCTACTTCAATAGAAATGAGATTTTCTTGACAAATTTATCCCTAAAAATTCATTTTGATAAAAGGAAAATCCCTTCGGGAAATTTGCTAAATTTTAAGATATTTTATCACATTTTTCAAGTTGTAAAAATTTGCGAGAAAATTCTTTTTGAGAAATTCACCCATGTTTTTCTAAGAAAATTTTCTCTAAAATTGAAAAATAAAATTGGACTAATGTATGAATCATGGGCCGACCCCTATTGGATCACATACTGATTATTTTCTTTACTTTTGCAGAGAATTATAGGTACCCTGGGGTGGAGAAAAATCGGGCTCGTTGGTGATAACAATCAGGGGGCAAGCGAAGATATCGTTAACCCTAGGGGCATATGAAGAGGCCAATTCTTCCAGAGACAGAATCGTGTCAATAAGTCAGCACGTATGGGCCATGTATTTTGATGAGGGGTAGTGAATGCATCCAGATTGGGCCTGGGGACATTTTTAATATATTAGAAGGGTTCATGTATTTTTGTTGAGAAAGTCGAGACTGTGTAATCAAAACCCATGGGGCAAGATTATGAACCCGATCTTGCGACGCCTTTCTAATTAAATTGAACAAAGGCTTGCCTTTTTACCTTCCTCGGATTCAAAACACATAAAAGATTTTGGAGGACTAGTATTTTATTACCGAGCATGGCCCGCAATCATTTCTCCCAACGCTACAGGCGACCGACACATTCAAGTGGACGCCGAAAGAGATAGGCAGGAGTAAAGTGGGGCACGCAATGGGCAGCCCGGTTTGTTTATTGGAGCACTAATCGAGTGGTCGATTTGCAATAATTCACACGACTGACTCACGGCGCTGTGACCGGTGGGGGCCGCCACCGAACCCTTCGCCAATGTCCTTGATATCATCGCCGGCAGCAGATAACAAGAACACCGAGAAGAGTGTTAAGCCTCAACGTCTTCAGTACCGTAAATCGTCCTATCATGCTATATGGGTGAAGAAATGGCAGGAAAATGAAAAGCACAAACACGTGAAACTTTCTCTTCATTCCATTCACCAACAAACCTTACAACAACTCACTGGGGAGGAAAAGTGAAATCAAATTGAGCCCTAATAAGCGTCACAAAGGAGCTCAGCTGGCTCTCCATAAAGTTGATGCTCTGGGTGCACCGGGCGTTCTCGGGATCAAGCTCCGCGAGCCTAAAGAAGAGGCGATCGCACTTCTCTTTAACCTGGGCCATAGTGGCCTCGTAATGCTCAACGGCAAACTCCAGGTCCGGAATCGCCGCCCTCTCAAAAGCAATGTCTGCCGTAATGTCATCAAGCCTCTCCTGCAGCCAATCGCATTTGCACCTCATCACAATATTGCCTGGCTCCTGTTCGGCGTAAGTTCGGACCAAGGCCAGACGGTCCACCAGCTTTCCCCTCTCACGAACCAGCCAGGAAAGCTGATCGTTAGCAAACTTGAGGGCCTTTTTGTGATTATCAGCCACAAATGTAACTGTTGCCAGATGCTCGTGCCGGTCTCGGTAACGAGCTTTCACGACGGCGGTCACAAGGACCGTCTCATAAGCGCGGTTATAGGCAGCCAGAAAATTGATGAAGACGGTCGAGAAGTTCCGATACTCCTTCCCCAGTTGGGTATCCTCAACAGAAGCAGCGTCCACAGTCCTGAATAAACCAAGGATTTCAACCTCAACGGTAGACTTTTTGGCTATATGAGCGTAACCTCTACCAAGAAGATTGTAGAGTCTCTCCTACCCAGCCAGGACTTCGGCGGATAAGGTGTGGTTAGGAGAATTGGCCATTTTTGAAAGCAGAATACGAAAGAAAGGAGAGAGATGAGGCAGATGAGCGGAATGCGAAGATGGTAATCTGCTTTAATTTAAATACTGATTTCACAGGGGCAGTCCTTATAGGTTTTCCTATCTACCATTCTCTGTCGGCAACACCCCCGGTGGCTCAAATTCCAGTCAAGTGGCAACCTCGAGCCGAACAAACCTGACGTCTCTGTGGAAAAGCTGGACGGGACTCCACCGCTTTGAAAAAAGAAAGAACGAAAATACGAGCTGAGTGGGGGATAAAGAAATTTTCGGCAGAAAGAGAGATATTACTCGTCTTCATTGGAGGACCCGCCAGTAAATCGACGGTGGAAATCTTGACAGGGGCCCTCTATCGCGAAAAGAAAGAAGAAGACAAACTGAGCGATAAACGAGGATTTCCCCTTTAATCAAAAGCTGAATGTCAAATTTTCCCCTCGGTAAATCTAATAGCACTGCCCGTGAAGGGGGAAGTCGTTGCTATTGCCAGAGAGAATTTATCCTCATTTGATAGTGAGGGTTCATCTGCACGAACTCGCAGGAGAAAGATAGAGAGGAAGGAATTCTCGTGGGAGAGGAATTCAAAACCTTTACCATCAAAGCATTGGCTTTCAAAGCCTGTTACGAGAAGCCATCAACGATCCCGTGATCCCTCAAGTCCGAGAAGACATCTTGAGGCGGTCTTGAATCGGCAGTCCTAGATCCAGAAATATGTCGAGCATTAGGGAAATGGGCGCATGTTCAACCCTGGTCGAAGCTGATGAAGTTCCTTACCCTGAGGGTCTACTAGTCATGGCCATTGACGGTAATCCAGTCTCTCTATCAATCCTTGTTACCGTATTAAGAAAATGCCGGTATAAGGTTGTAGCTCAAGCGAAGGCGACAGAGGCCTTAGAGATATTAAGGAGGAGTAGTGACCAGTTTGATATCGTCGTCACCGCCATGGTAGGGATTGACATGGATGTTTTCACTCTCTTGGAAGTCATCAATTCTAAATTAAACATGCCAGTCATTGTAATATCGGCAAGCGATGATCAGCAAGCCATGATGAAGGCTGTCTTAAACGGGGCCCAAGACGTCGTAACGAAACCAGTTAGGGTTCAGATGCTTCAAAACATATGGCAGCACGTGGTAAAGAAGCAATTGCATGACCATGAGAACAAGCATCAAGCCTTCAATTTTATTCCAAGCAACTGGAGAAAGAAGATGAGTTGGTCTCCCGAGCTGCATCGTATGTTTGTTAATGCAGTTCAGCAACTAGGAATCGATTCGGCATGGCCGCAACATATACTGGAAATTATGAAGGTAGAGGGACTCACTAAAGCAAATGTTTCGAGTCATCTTCAGAAGTACAGAAAAAGGGTGAGAGAACACAATGCAGCTCAGAATCAAGAAAACCAAGGCGGGACTGATCCAAGCCTGAACGTCGAGTCTCCTCGCCACCATAAGTTCCACAGGTTAGCATGGGGCGAGCCACTTCCCATCATCAACCAAACCAGTAGCCGTGCCATCAATCCCCTAGGCGTTGATCAAAGTATCCCCCAGAATCACCCTAATGCTCTTCAAGAGTATAGACCGCAGGGGCAGTGTATTCAGACTCCTTGGTTTGAGCACCAACCCGTGGCTAGAATTCATCCCATGATCAGCGCGCCTGCGCAGCCAGAGAATCAGACAAGAAATTATCCTGAGCACTTCCACTTCTCTAATCCTCGAATGGAAGGAGTTCTTGGCAACAGGACAGTTGGTGATCCCCACACTTTCTGGAGTAATGATGAAGACTTCAGCTCGAGAAGTCAAATTGCTCATGGCGAGGACAGAATGAGAAATCTACCTCCAGCATTTGCCAACAATAATACCCAATTCGAGCATCAGTTGCTGGAAGGTTCAAGAGATTACCCAGATGATGAGCTTACTGCCCTGGTCAACCAGTTTAAGGTTGACAGACATCCGAAGCCATAATCGGAAGCCAGTGATTAAGGACTCTCAAACATCGGTCATCCATGCCTGAACCAGCATGAGACTAGCTGATTATCGAAGAGCCGCAAGAGAGGCAGAACTGACCTTGAACAAGTGCACCTTTCATTTCATGCTTAATTCCCCTGCGTGTGATATTTCCAGCTTTCTAGGTGTCTAGATTTAATTTAGGGGCATGGGGTAATTTGTTTTTTATCCCGTCGAATGCGTGAATCCCTTTTTATGCTAGACTCAGGGCGGATCAATTTGTGGCAACGTCGCTGACTGCCATAATGAGAAATATTGAATGACCTCACGTAGGGAAATTTCAAGTGAAAAGCCCAAGCGAGCTCGAAGACGGGTAACTGTGTGTCGTTCCAATTTACCCTCAATCGTCGCAAAATGCTAAATTGGATTTGTTCCATTCTCTTCCAGGGGATTGCAAATTGCCTCAAGAGCGTCGCAAAATGAAATGACCCAATGGAATGCAATAGGACTCATTTGCCTTAAAGGTAACCTTTAAATTAAAGGAGCCCTCCGATCCACGGACCCGATGGCATAAAAAATGATGATGGTCCAAAGCAACCCGAAAGAAAACAAGGCCCAACTAAGCAAAGCACTTATGTGGCAAGCTCAAAGTGAAGGGCAACTCGGGACATACAATCCAATCCAATCCAAATGAAGGAACTTCCTCAATTCAAATTCAATGGAAGTACATACAAGGGTAAAACAGTATCGTTCCAATTTTTCTAGAATATGAAGAACATATACTGCCGCATTCCCTTTCATTTTTGCAGTGAAAGTCTCTACTGGCCAGATTTTCCTGTCTACCATTCCCTATCAGCATCACCTCTGCTACTCGTCTCCAATCTCGAGCCAAGAAAATCCGACATCTCTGCCAAAAGTTTGACGGGATGATACAATTTTGAAAAAGGAGAAAGAAAGGTGACTTGGGTGGGAGACAAGGAAAATGAGATTCGTTTTTATAGGAGAACACGCCAGCAAATCGACGGTAGAGACGTTGATAGAGACCCTACCACTATGAAGAGATGAGAAAAGACGAGCCAAGCAAGAAACACGCAGGAAAGGTTGAGAAAGATAGAAATCTCGGGAGAAGCGATACATATGCTAAGCCGACGCCAAATTTTAAAAGAGACATCCTCCTGATAATCTTTATTTATACATTGAAGAGAGTTTTAAAGCATACACGATTCAGAGAGAGTGAAAATACATAAAGATATAGTAAACCTTGAGAAATCATCGACCAAATCGAAGATGTCTCAACCCAATACTTCCGAAAGCTATCATTGCCCGCTGAATATGGGCGAGGAAGAGTTCGAAACCATGTTTGGGATCGAGCCTATGGAACCTGGCCCTTCCGCCGACGACGTCCAAGATCTCAGTAAAGATAAGGACAACAACGGTAAGGGTCAAAAGAAGCGTTACCATCGCCATACTAAGGAGCAAGTACAAAGGCTTGAGGATTTCTTCAGAACATGTCCTATGCCAGACGGCAAACAGAAAATGGAACTAAGTCAAGAGCTAGGACTTGAACCTTCACAAATCAAGTTCTGGTTTCAAAATAGGCGAACCCGAATGAAGACTCGTCATGAGCACAACGAAGCCGAGTTTCTAAGAGTTGAAAATGAAAACCTCCGAGCGGAAAACAAGATGTATAAAGAGGCTTTTGACTCCGCCACCTGCCCTAACTGCAACAGCCTCCTCCTCGCCTTCGATGAAATGCATGATCTGAGGATTGAAAATGCGTGTTTGAGAAGCGAGTTAGACCAGTTTATAACAGAATCGAGTTCTATTGGAGCAGGGTACAAAAAGACTAATGCTACTGGATCAGCATCAATACCTCCCGGGGAAGGGGAGATGTATCACCACCAGGCAAGCGGCATTGACGATGAACTCACCGCCATGATCAACCAGTTTAATGTTAATGAAGCACGGGGATTGTAATATGCACAGGGAGTCTGTATTTCGAAGCTGAGATCACGGGTCCTTCAACATAGCCGATGCATACCTGGTCCAGAATGAAGCCTGCTGAGGGAGCAAAATCGATCTTGAACGAATGCAGACGCTTCATTTCCTTGCATGTGATGTTTTCTACTTTTATTGATGTTCAGAATGAACGCAAAAGCAAGAAGCAGCAATTTCCTGTTCTCCTATTAAATGCTCGAGTCTGCTACCACACCAAACTCGTAGTGAATTTATTGCGAGTAAAAAGTCGCGCGAACTAGAAGGGTAAAGCAGTATCGTTTCAATTTACCCTCAAATTGTCCCGATTCTAAATTAGATCCCTTCTGTTTACAGGAATTTGCAAATTGACCCAAAAACGAAATTCCCCGATTAATCAAAACTTTGGGCAAATAGATTCGTGGACATCGCCACAGAATGGACGGCTTCAAATGAGGAATATGTGAACGAAAGACCCAAACAATCTCAAAGAAGGGTAATTCTGTATCGTTCTAATTTGCTCATACTCGTCTCGTGTTCTAAATTATTTTATTCCATTCTTAACAGGGTTTGTAAACCGCCCCGAAAAATACAGTGACCTGGAATTACCTAGTACAATACAACAACACCATGTCATCTCAAGGATTGACTCTTAAAAGGAACCTCCATGAGCGCCTGCGGTCTTGTGGACCAGATGGCATGGGGAATGACAGTGGTCCGAGACGTCCCGCGTTCGATCCTCGAGGATGGAAATGTTGTAAGTATTGTAAATAAATAAAACAACTTTTTCTCGCATTTCTTTTTGCAAAAAGAAACAGGAATACTCGACGAGCAATACCAAGGTCAGTATTTTGTTACGATCTTAGCTTAACGTTGAAGTGTCCAGCGAAAACCAAGGGAAACTCAATCCAGTGAACTTGATAAAGGCGTCACGCAAAACATTCAAGATGAAGGGTAAACCAGTATCGTATCCAATACATCATTTCTAATACTGACTAATACGTTTTCTTTTCCATTGTTTGACAGGAAATGTCTAACTTGACATACCCACGGAGAAAATCCCGAGTGGTAAAACTGGTAAAGGAGTTGCGCGAAGCACTCAAGGGTAACTCAGTATCGTGTCCAGTTCATCATTTCTGATACTGGCTAACAGGTCTCCTTCCTTGTTACAGGAAATGTTAAACTAACACCTGATACTTCAAAGAAAACAGCCCAAAGGGGCCAAGTTATGATCGCCTGATGCGATTCGTCTGATGAAATAAGGGAAATCAATGGCGAACCCTAGATCGAAAAGAGGCAAAACCAGAAACAAGCTACTCCTCGACTCGGGGAATAGGCCCCCAACGTGTCTGATCCGCCCACACAGCCAGGGGCAATTTCCATACTTGTACTTGTATTGCCATATTTGCATGATGTTTACACATTCCATGATTTATGCATGACTGTTCTGCATGTTCAATTTGTCAATTTTGACTGGGGGTATAAACTGTACACGATGCATCGAATGTACAGAATGGGGCATGACAGGACGATGAAAGGCAAGCCATTTCCACATACGTCCTATATTTAATCCACAGTGAGTTGAGCGATAGACATATTCCGCATTCTCCAAGGCAATGGGTTTTCTCGCAAAAGATACGATAGTCGAAGTGAAGGAGGCATTCATTCTCCATTCCAAACACTTCAGGCAACCATTGACAACCCATTTAAACGGTGATTTCATTTCATGACCCTGTCAAGAACCACCCCGCACTGGGGCAAAACAGAGGTAATTCCAACAATATCAGGAGATAAATGGTTAGAAATTCTCTTGCTTGGACTAACATCAATCTTCGAGTGTTTCTTTGCATGATACTCGAATTTTAATTCAAGTGCTTTAGGATGACGAAGAGCATTTATTTTCTCTATCCTACACACTCATCCTTTGCATAACCCAATTGAGCCTGCAAATTCATTTCTCAAGCCCATGTTGGTGATCCTTGCTCATTTCAAGATAACGACGACACCTTCCCCCAAAAGAGCAGAATTGAAGAAATTGGGCCAATAGAGAATTCTCGAATCAGCCCATTTCATATGCTAGACTTTCATGTAATGTCTAGTATCATTTGTTGAAAATCATCTTGTTGCTAAAATTCAAAATCACAAGATTATTAAACAAAAAAAAAGAGAGAGACAAGTGTAGCCTAAAGAAAATGGGCCTGCTTCCAAACAAAAGGGAGTCGGGAGTAAGAAAAGCAAAGGCTACTCCAAAGAATCTCGGGCAGAAAGAGCAAAGTGCCTATCAAAAGCAAGGCCAATGCCCATATATCTGTAATGAACTTCTCACTTCGAACATACATTTTGAGAATTCCCGAAAAAGAATCCCCAAAAAAGTCAGTTTGCAAAGTGTAAAAGAACTACCACCCCTCAGCCAATGATGGTATTCATTAAAGACAAATTCAGGAAGGTCAAAGATCGGTGACAAGACTGCAATGATCACTAACACCAAGCCCTTCTCATATATTTTGCTGAGCCAAAACGAGCCATTCGTTTCTCAGACCCAAATCCCGACCTACGTTACGACCCTTGAAAGTCTCTTCTGATTAGGGCACCTAAATTAATGTAAGAGTTGAATGACTTTAAGAATCGCTCGAAGAAGTTCGAGCAAGATTATTTCTCTCTCATTTTGCAGGGTTCTTGACTTGTAAACCCGGAGCAGATGATGAAGACCTTTTTTTGTCAATGGCCCTGACTCGAAATGAGTCTCCTTTGATAAGCCTTTGACCCAGCCCACATTACGGTCCTAATCAAGACCTCTAGATCGGCTTGATCGTATCAATTGCGAGATTACTCAGACCCTCGCTGAATGCGATGATGGTAAGGTTGAGTGCTTTCTTTTCAAATCCTGCAATCCGGATAAACAGCGTTTCTCGAGAGTGAGAGAAAACCCTTTCGGACTGAAGTCCCCATTCAGGTTCAATTCGAGGTATTCATGACATGATAACCTCCCTGGACAGAATTGGAAATGCAAACTCGATAGAATAGTCATGCATGATCCATATTATGAGCATACACATATGGTTTTAATCATTGCAAACTCAACTGAATGGTTTTGCATGAACCGATGAACTCATTGATAAAAATGCTTACACATGTTACCTCTGACACTGTCTGACAAGTAGTGCATTCCTAATAGTCGAGTTACTCTCCGAGGTCTCGAAATTCATCCAGAGGCTATTAAACAAACAAGCCCTGTTGGCTAATGCTCGCCAAGCATTTTCAGGTGAGTATATCTTCAACCTGAACCTTTCAATTCTGATGATTGTCTGGGTGCTCAAATCCATTGCAGCACATAAGGTCATTCAGTGAGAAAGCAGACACGATACAATCGGTCTGTCTATGCCTCGATCATTAACTCAGAAGATCCAGGTAAGTCTTCTGAACCCTTGCAACTCATGATCAACATACTCTCATGAAGTCTTCATCAGCTCACGATTGATACAATCTCGTGTTCTCAAGCTTTATCAAATCATGATTGACCAACTCTCGTGTTCTTGATCTTTGCCTCATCGGTTTATTCCTAAAGTGATGGGACAACAAAAATTAGGTTTGAGCTTCTGCAGGATTTTTGGTTTCCCCAGATCCCAGAATGGCACCCTTCATGATAAGTCAAATCCCAGAATGGCACCCTTCAAGGTAAGTTAAGTCGGATTTTGAGGATTCCTGGTCTCCCTAGATCCCAGAATGACACCCTTCAAGGTAAGTTAAATCGGGTTTGAGCGTCTGCAAGATTCCTGGTTTCCCCAGATCCCAGAATGGCACCCTTCATGGTAAGTTAAATTGGGTTAGAGCGTCTGCATGATTCTTGATCTCCCTAGATCCCAGATATACCCAAAAATCATTTTCTCAATCAATACCTCTTCAGTCTACCCAAAAAAGGTGAAATCTAGGGTATATTATCTCCGGAGCCCTTCCATTGGAAACCCCAATACGGAACGGTCCATTTCCAAAGTCCTTTTTACAAGCGACCAAAGTCCTTTCTACAGGTGAGCAAGTCCTTTCTACAGGCGAGCAAGTCCTTTCTACAGGCAATCAAAAGTCCTTTTTACAGGCAACCAAAGTCCTTTCTACAGGCGACCAAGTCCTTTTTACAGGCATCAAAGTCCTTTCTACAGGCACAAGTCCTTCTTACAGGCATCAAGTCCTTTTTACAGGCACCAAGTCCTTTCTACAGGCCCACAAAAGTCCTTCTTACAGGCACCAAGTCCTTTCTATAGGCAACCAAAAGTCCTTTCTACAGGCACACCAAAGTCCTTTTTATAGGCAAAACAAAGTCCTTTCTACAAGCACCAAAGTCCTTCTTACAGGCATTTCCATGGGGTGACCTACCATACAGGTCAAATCTTAATTTAATCAGTAGAATCCTTTCACTAGGAATCTACCATGGGGTGACCCACCATACGGGTCAAAATTCAATCCGATTTTAATCAGTAGAATCCTTTTATTAGGAATCTACTATGGGGTGACCTACCATACGGGTCCAAGTTCCACTACCCTAAGGTTTTCTTATAACGAATCCTTAGGTTCTCATCTCATTTTCAGCAGAGCACTCATGTCAGGCAACCGCCATACAACGAGCAGGTAAGTGCCAGGTAAATTCTCATCTTTGTCTCTCCCTCATCGCATGAAAGCCTCCTCAAACCGGGTTTGGATCGAAATTTGCTAAAAGGGGTATTGGAGATCGAATGTCATGACTCTTTTTATTTCATTGTGTTGAGTCGATTATGATTCAAGTGTCGTCTCGTCTTTGAAATGAACCTCTACTGAGCTTTCTTTTCAATCACCTTTTCTTTTCTTCTTTTTTAAAATTAATAGAAAATCCATAAAAATTCATAAATTTGAAAAAATTAACTTTGGAGACCTTTGCCAAGCCTAGGGAACCAATTTTGACCAAAAAATGATTTTTCATATTTTCAGTATTTTTCGGTATTTTTATTTTCTAAAATTGATAGAAAATCTATAAAAATGAGAAAATTGCAAAATCAACTTTGGAAGCCTTGGCCAAGCTTAGGCAACCATTTTTGAGTAAAAAAATAATAATTTTTCATATTTTTTGTATTTTTTTAAATATATTTTTTAGAAATTAGGAAAATATTTAATAAATAATAGCATTTGAGGCCACAAAAATACATAAAAATAGTCAATATTTTTCCTTTAAATCCCTTTTCATGTTGGCCATCGTAAATTTAAAAAATCCAATTCGAGGTCGTGTATTCCTTAACGAGCATAATCTCGAATCGGGCCTAAAAAAATTCAATTTGAGTCAATTTATTTTCATTTTTCACTTTTAGGAGTTGTGACATTGTTCTTTAATATTCCAAATTTTCATCTTGGCCCAATTATACCCAGAATGACTCAATTTTACAAACAGGGCTTTAATTAAATTTTGCATTATTTTCAATAGCAAGAAATGAGCTTAAATTCAACATGCGATAGGTGTGTCGAAAATTGTGAGGAGATTTGGACTTAAAGAAATATTTCTCCAGGGACTGAATTACAAATACTTAAAATCTCATGGACTAGAGTGCAAATACCTAATACTTGAGGGATTATTTTGTAAATAACAAAAAGAAGAGTTAGTGGAGAAATTAGAATAGAGAAGGGAAGATGGAGAAGAGGAGATGAAGATAGGAAGATGGAGAAGAGAAGATAAAGAAAATAAGATGAGAATAGAGAAGGGAAGATGGAGATGAAGAAGAGTTAGTAGAATGGGAGATAGATATGGAGAAGGGAAGATGAATATGAAGAAGAGTTAGTGGAGAAATTAGAATGTGAGATAGAGATGGAGAAGGGAAGATGAAAATGAAGAAGAGTTAGTGGAGAAATTAGAATGGGAGATAAATGAGTGATTTATAAAAGGAGGAAAAAATGAGCTTGAGAGGGGAATTTTTTTGGAGAGAAAATTTTGGATGTTTGAGAGAGTTTTGGGAGATTGAAGAAAAACTGGAGAAAAAAAAAATTCTTTTGGAGAGATTTCAAGAGAAAAAAATTTTGAGAGAGAAAAATTCGCCGCCGTGGAACAAGCCTTGGCGACGCGACGGATTCATCTCCAACGAGCTCTAGGCGCATCAGCATGTGCAATTATCTGGTAACTCAATTCTTCGTGTTTAGATGACGAAATCTCGAAAATAAATGTACTGAACGTTCGTAGATGACTTCGAGATCTTCGATTTGATATATTATGGCACGAAAATTGACATCGTTTGCTATGTCAAAAGGGTCCCGAAATTGAAAGCAGAAATATGGAAATATGGTGATCAGAACGTGAGATGGAATTTTTCTGATCTGACCTTTCATGCTAAATGATTTTCCATGGGTTATTCTAGACTTTGTTTCATAAAGACCTCTTCATGACATTTGTTCATAAGATCTTAATGCATAACATATAAAAAATACAAAAATATTCATGCACGTTTCGTATTTTTAATGCATTTAATGAAATCATGCAATTCTGTTGGCGTCCTTGAGTCTGAGTGTTTTTCTGTGCGTGGTCATATTGATTTGTAGTTATCTTATGTTTAGAGTCTTCTTTTGAAACTTCACAAAAAATGAAAGTTGTTCATTGGGGTCTTGTTTAGTAGATTGGAAAGTTTGGTGCATTAATTTTGAGATTTGAGTGTCCATTTAAGCTTAATCCTGAAATATGTCTGTTCTGTGAAATTTGTTTGTTTGCTGCTGAGCTCTCATGAAAGACCATTTTCTACACGAAAATGAGTGTCTCTTCAATAAGAATGTAAAACATGAAAGTTGTCAAAGACACATTTTCCCATCCACATAAAAAATCCAGAATTTTTACGTACATTTCATTATTTCTTTTGTATTTTATGGTTACTGCTTTCTCCCTAAGAATGTTCATGGACAGTATGATTTAATTCGTATTTTTTGTGTTAATGCATTGGAAAATGTAAAAAATGGTCTCAATGAAGTTTAATCAGCACGTGTTAAACTCTCTTTGAGTTTTTGAATTGTCTTAACTCATTGGTGATTGTGCATGTCCGATTGGATAAGTTCATTATTTTCATTTGGCTTTCGGCCCGATGCTTTGAAGACTGGAGGATGACCGATGTCCATTCCGGTCCGTTTTGTTGTACTCCCGAACCACGAGGCTTGGCGACGGGTGTTTGACCGATGTCCATTCCGATCCATTTTTGTTGTATTCTCGATCATGTCTCGAGTTTTATTTAATTGGTCTGTAATTATTCACCCGACGAGTTGCGGGTTTTATTTTCACTGTCCTTATGGTAGTTTTACTTTACCTGCTCTCTCTTCACATCTTCGTTTGCTTTGGATGATTTTGCATTCTTTTATAATACATCCAAAATACAAAAAAAAATGTAGAAAATCCAAAAAACCCAAAAAAAAAATGGAAAATCTGAAAATACAAAAAAATGCCATTCATGCGCATATCATGTAGTATGTCTCATGTATGTTCGTCATGTTATCCGTATGTTCGTATAGACATATCGTATTTGTTTGTTCTCGTATACACGTCACGTACGCGACGTTTGCAAATCCACATTTGTCTGTTATGATATGTTATTAACCCATGCATATTCATTCAGAAAAATAAAAAATTTCAAAATAAGGGTTTTATCCCCTCTTTTTCAAAAATGAGGGTTTTATCCCATCTTTTCAAAATGACGACTTTGCCCTTTATGGGCAACATCGAAATGTACGTATTTACATACACATATCACTATGCATGTCACATATATATGTCACGTATTTGTATGGTGTATGTATGCATGTTACATATCATATTCGTGCGTCTTCATACGCATGTCACATACGTATTCGTATTCGTCTATCCCCGCATGCATGTTGTATTCATACGCATGTCACGTACACATATCATTCGCATGTCCACGTACGTATGTCCTTCGCATGTAACGCACGTATATGTATTCGTCTATCTCGTATGCATATCGTATTCATACACATGTCACGTACGTATGTCGTTCGCATGTCATTGTTGACACCTAATTTTCAATCACTTTTTCTCTTTTAAAATTAATTAAAAATTGTCATAAAAATTCATAAAATTGGAAATTCAACTTTGGGGACCTTGGCTAAGCTCAGGGAACCAATTTTGACCAAAAGATAATTTTTCATATTTTCAGTATTTTTACGTATTTTTTATTTATTTATTTTTAAAAATTAATAGAAAATTCATAAAAATTCATAAAATTAAAAAATCAACTTTGGGGACCTTAGCTAAGCCTAGGGAACCAATTTTGACCAAAAATGATTTTTTCAATATTTTCATATTTTTCGGTATTTTTATTTTCGAAAAATTCATAAAAAAATTAAGAAAAATGAGAAAATTGAAAAATCAAGTTTGGAGCCTTGGCCAAGCTTAGGAAACCATTTTTGAATAAAAAATAATTTTTTTATTTTTTTTTATTTTTTTATTTTTATTTTTATATTTTAGAAATTAGGAGAATATTTAACAAATAATAGCATTTGATGCCATAAAAATGTGAAAGAATACTCAATATTTTTACTTTAATTTTCTCTTCATTTTAACTGAATAAATTCTGAAAAATTTAACCCGCGATTAAGAGTTTCCTTGTCAAATTCATCTTGTTATATTATTTAAATAATTTCTAGAAATTTCGTTTTAGCTTTGTAATTTTCCATTTGCATTTCCGGAGTCGTGGCATTGTCCTCTAATGGTCCAAATTCTTTTAATGGCCTGATGGTGCATTTTCCATTGTTGTGTTCGGTTTTTCGAATTCAAATGATCATTTGAAGAATTTCTCCATGCATTGCACATTTATTTTTCCTGCATTTCCATTTTCGCATTAACGGACCGAAAGTACAATAGATATCATTAATCCTGCACGTAAAGGGCAATATTACTGATGTTCTCGGCACATACCTCTACTTGGATTATCTTGAGCAGAGCATTTTTCAATAGAGATCAACCATATCCATGCTCTTTAAAGCTTCGGTCAATAGAATGATGATGGTGGACTATAAACTATTGCCATTGATTATTACATAGATGCTTTCGGTGGAGATCACACGTTGAGGGCAGGAAGTTGAAGCTTTGGTGAGGGAACCCAAAAATAATAAAAAAAAAGTTAGTGGGTGAGGATAAAAAAATGGGAGGAAGATTATTTTATGGGGGGCTTGGATTAAAATAAAGGAAAAGAGGACAAGTCGCAGGCTCCTTTTGGGAAGGTTTCTCACGTGGATTCTAAGGGGGAGGAGACCACACTTTCTCTCAAAATTTAAAAAAAGGGGGTAGCCATTAAAAAAAAGAATGGGAGGGGAGGCTAATACAAAAATGAAAAAAAAAACATTGATAAGGGAGAGGACATCTTCATTTTCTCCACGAAAAATTCCTCAACGAGGAGGCACCCTTCGACCGCAACTACCACCTAAAATTCTGATTGAAAGCCACGGGCTGAGGGAAGGGCAGTTGGGATGAGAGTCCCACCGGTTCCTGCCAGCACTGAGATGAATAAAAAGATATCATGGAGCTGGAGAATGAGGATGGAGGCCAGTCTTAAAAAGAAAAAAGGGGTCTTCAAGGGGTTCTCGCGCGGATGGAAGCCGGGGAAATCTCCTTCGGCCGTCATCTCTACCCAAAAAACTGACCCTCTTTCTCTCTCTCCTCCTCACTACACTCTCTGTTCCCAAATATCTCCGAAAGCTCTTTGCTCGTGATGATCATCCGTGTTAAAAAATTCTTGAGGACGAAGCCATGAACTCAACCTCGAGGCACTTGTCGACACAATCCTCGCTCTTCGCCTGTCATAATTCCGGCCCAGTTTCATTGCGAGCCGGAAAACGCTGTCAAACCCCAGTTTTTACCGCGAAACTTGTCTGTTTTTGCCTCACGGTTCGCAGTGTCGCTGAATCCAGTTTCTTCAATTCATAATAGAAGACCGGCGGTGAAGGTTTTCCGGGTTCCCTCCTCCTCTTTTCTCGAGATCCACCAGAACCCGACCCCTTCGTAGTGTCGCAACGAGGATGACGCCATGAAGACAGATACCGACGCAGCACGCGTTCCCGACCCTCCTTCGTGGGACGAAAAATCTAGGCTCCGATGCAGATGCAGCTCCGAATGCCGGGAGTGGCGGCAGGAAGAAGCGTAACAACGATGAGAGTCTAAGAGCAATGGGGATGAGGCCGATTTCGATGGGTCGTTCCCGAAGAAGGTGGCAAAGTTGGTTCCGATGACGTTTGAGGAAAATTTGACTGCTAGGAAGAAGAGGATGAACAGTAGTCGGGCCGAATGGAGTTGGACTCCGTTCCAAGCAGGCGGCTCTTTTCTATCTTTGGACCCCTCAAATTTGGGCTCCGTTTAACTGAAGGTAGAAAAGATGAATGGGCTGTTTTGTGAAAAGTTGAAGAGAATTTGAGCCTAGGTTCAGGCCTGCGTTCCCAGGTTTGACCCGTTCGTTTGGGCCTCATCTAATCTAGCAACTAGGCCATAGGGGTCTGGACTCGGAGCCCCTTTCGGTTGAGTTATCGGATTTAGTCCCCGTTCTATCATTATTCTTGCAAAATTCCTGAAATGATCATAAAAGATATATATATATAATAAAAATTCAGGAAACATACTCAAGAAAACACATAAAAAAATAAAAATAATAAAAAAAGGAAAATAGTTAGGAAATGTCATTATTTGCTTATTATTATTTTTTTAAAATTAGGCTGTATATGCTTGCACATTAATTGTTTTTCTATGTTTAATTTGCATGACTCAATTGCATCTGATTATATAAATATCTGAATAAATTGCTATATATTTCTTGCATGATATTTAGAGTTTAATTCAAGCTGCTCATTTACCCTTTAATCGCTTAAATTTCACTAATTATTTCTTCCGAGTTGAACGTAGCTAGGAAATTGATATTTCACTTTGGCAATCGACGGCGATGCCCATGTAAATGATAGCCCACTATGGTTCAGTGACTGAAGACCGATATCCAATCTGGTTTATTTTTATACACACTCACCACTCTTTTATTCCCCTATTTTTCTAAATTTTTATGTCAGGTAAAAGGAAGATTTCACATCAACGACGAGTCCCACGGAGGTGCAAAATCGGCCTAGACAAGCTCCTAAGCTGTCCACCGATTTCTCAGCTGATCTTTGACTAAAAGTCCCTCTTAATTCAAAAGCGACTCTCTATATTGGGAACATAGAGAGCGAAAATCAATTATAGAAATCCCCTCCCAGAAAATGGGAGATAAGTGCTCCTTCCACTCTTCTGGTTTTAGGTGCAGATTAGCACATATCTTGTATACTGACACTTCACTCTATTTTATGTCAGGAAGCCGCAGCTCTATATCAACAATCAACCCTACGGAAGCACAAAATTGGCTTGGAGGAGTCCTCATGCGCGCACAAATTTCAAATTGCTGAATCAATTCGTTGTATTTCATTTTAAAGAATTCATACCCCAGAATGGAGAGGACAAAGTCCATCCGCAATTTAAATACCTGCACTATAAATCCCAAAGGGAAGAGCCAAGTCAATGCTTAGCCTCCCATTGGAGGTTTTTACTTACAGTATTTAAATACCTGCAACTTAAATACCTGTACCTTAAATCCCAAAGGGAAGAGCCAAGCCAATGCTTAGCCTCCCATTGGAGGTTTTTACTTACAGTAGTTAAATACCTGCAACTTAAATATCTGTACTTTAAATCCCAAAGGGAAGAGCCAAGCCAATGCTTAGCCTCCCATTGGAGGTTTTTACTTACAGTATTTAAATACCTGCAACTTAAATACCTGTACCTTAAATCCCAAAGGGAAGAGCCAAGCCAATGCTTAGCCTCCCATTGGAGGTTTTTACTTACAGTAGATAAATACCTGCAACTTAAATATCTGTACTTTAAATCCCAAAGGGAAGAGCCAAGCCAATGCTTAGCCTCCCATTGGAGGTTTTTACTTACAGTATTTAAATACCTGCAACTTAAATACCTGCACCTTAAATCCCAAAGGGAAGAGCCAAGCCAATGCTTAGCCTCCCATTGGAGGTTTTTACTTACAGTAGTTAAATACCTGCAACTTAAATACCTGTGCCTAAAATCCCAAAGGGAAGAGCTAAGCCAATGCTTAGCCTCCCATTGGAGGTTTTTACTTACAGTAGTTTAAATACCTGCAACTTAAATACCTGTGCCTATAATCCCAAAGGGAAGAGCCAAGCCAATGCTTAGCCTCCCATTGGAGGTTTTTACTTACAGTAGTTTAAATACCTGCAACTTAAATACCTGTACCTTAAATCCCAAAGGGAAGAGCCAAGCCAATGCTAGGCCTCCCATCGGAGGTATTTATTCACTGTCATGTACTTCCTATAATTTAATTTTTGAATCATCAGACCCAAAAGATGAGTAGGTCGTAATACTGCACAGAAGTCGTTAACACACTCCCTCTTTCGGCTTCAGGGAATCTTTAACACTTAAAAAAATATAACAAATAAAAATATATACCATCCATGCATCCTATTTAAAAAGTGAAAACACAAAAGAGAATACCCTACTAGAGCCTTAGGAATAAACCAAGCCTGAGTTACCGAATTAGGATATCCATGAAATTAAGGTACCGAAAGGGCATTAGTTTTAATTAACTAGTGTAACCAAGTCCCCGAGCTCATAATCTCTGGTTCGCAGGAATAAATTAGTTCTCCCGCTAATTTATTTAGGTTTCTAATCGACCTACCAAGAACGATTAGTGGCGACTCCAAATTTCAAAATCATTTAAAATAAAAATCCAAAGTCGCGATTCGGTAGGGCTTGTTAGGGTCCGCGTTAGGTTAGTCAAATCTAATTAACCTAATAATCCGTTAACCCCTTTCGAATTTAAATTAATTTTTTAGAGGGTCACGACAGCTTGGCGACTCCGCTGGGGACAGAGATTTTTAAATTTTCGAAAAAAGATACCAATTGGAATACTTAAATTTTTTCGAAATTTTAAGAGTCTTAGTGGACTTAGGCCAATGAAAATTTCATGCATATCTCGCTTCTGGCGATATTTTTTGGGACTCATTCTATAGGTGTTATATGTTTTTGCAGGATGGGAGTTATAAGGGGCGGAGTGTTTGGCTAACCCCTTTGTTTTGCAGGCTCGGTGTTGGGTTTATTTGTTTAATTTCGCACATTTTTAGAAGCGCTGTTTTGATATCAATTGTTGTGCATGTCTTGCATACTCTGAGGATCACGACACCTGCACACACAAGCGTCTAAACCCAAGTCGCGAAATTCTTCCTAGAAAACCATAGATAGGGATCGAATATGCAAAGCTCTTGCGTCGATTGCGCTCGGGTTGACCATATTTTATTCCGCTCATTATCTGAATTGACAATTCTTCCCATTGTGATTTGATTGCGCGGAGGGTAAGTTTGTCAATTCAGATAGTGGGAGCCTTTTTAGGTCCATACCTTGTCTCTCCTTCTTTTATTTTCTAGAATCCACTCCTCACTTGAGTCATGCGCATGACTATGTGATTTGCATTTCTCCTAGGTAAAAGTAAGTTCTCTAATTTTATCTTGTATTTATTTTCGGTCGGTCCATGCTAGGTGTTAGTCAATTTTTGAGCTTGATATTACGACCATTCTTTTTAAAAGAAAATAAAAATTAAATTTGTCCCTCATTTCTTTTATTTTTTTTATTTTTTTATTTTTTATTTTTTTTTTGAAAAAATGATGTAAAAAAATCCATTCATGGGAATTTTATTAACCAATAAGGGATTTTTGTCATATTTTTATTGCTTCAATAAAAATGAAATTTTCCTGAAAAAATTTTCCTCTGAAAATTTCAATAAAAAGAAAAATTCCTTAAAAAAAAAACTCTAGTAGACATCAAGTGATTTTATCACATTTTTCAAATTATAAAAAACTTGCAAGAAAATTCTTCTCGAGAAATTCGCTCATGTTTTTCTAAGAAAATTTTCTCTAAATAAAATTAGACTAATTGACCAATAAGAGATTTTTGTCATGTTTTTTTTCTCTCCAATAAAAATGAAATTTTCCCGAAAAATTTTCCTCTGAAAATTTATTTCGATAAAAAGAAAAATTCCTTTAAAAAAAAACATCAAGTGATTTTATCACATTCTTTCAAATTATAAAAACTTGCAACAAAAATTCTTTTCGAGAAATTCGCTCATGTTTTTCTAAGAAAAGTTTCTCTAAATAAAATTAGACTAATGTCTCGGGGGAATTTCGTTAACCAATAAAGGATTTCTGTCATGTCTTTCCTGCTTCAATAAAAATAAAATTTTCCTGACAAATTTACCTCTGAAAATTTATTTTGATAAAAAGGAAATTCCTTCAAAAATTTTAGTAAACGTCAAGAGACTTTGTCACATTCCTTTAAAAAAATAAAAAAAAAAGAATAATAAATCTGAAAAAAATTCTGTATCAGAAATTAACCCATTTCTTCCTAAGGAAATTTTTTTTTCTTCTGATTTCTCTATAAAATAGAAAAAATCAAATTGGACTAATATAGGAGTCATGGACCGACATTTCTTGTGTCGCATACTAATTATATCCTTTTCTTTTGCAGAGAGATCCTAGATACCCCAGACGGGTGTAAAAATTAAGTTCAATAATATATCAAGAATCATCTTCAGAAATACCAAAAGACGAAAAACACCGAGGCTTCAACCGTTAATTCTGGGGGGCAAACGAACATTGTCCATCTTTGACAGACAAAGTTGTGTCAATCCGTAAACTTGTATGGGCAGTGTATTCTGATATGACGGTGGATTTATACTGATTAAACATGGGGGCATATTTAATGTATTGCAGAGGATCCCGCGTCTTTTGAAAAACAATATGGATTATATAATCAGAACCCATGAAACAAATACCTTTACCTGATCAAATCAACCAGAGACCGGTCTTAAAATTTCCTCTTATCCGAAACATGCGGAGGGCTTTAGAGGACCGAGGTTCTATTAATGAACGTGGCCCACATGAATTTCTCCCGACGCTACAGGCGACCGACACGAGCAAGTGGACGCCGAAAGAAACAAAATATGGATAAAAGTGGGCACACAACAGGTGGCCGGATTTACTACCAGCGCACTGATCGAGTTGTCATAGCGTTATTGTTCGTGATCTCAAGATGGATAGTGGGGGCCATGTCGCGACCTTCTAAAAAAATTTTAAATTTTAAAAGGGGTTAACGGATTATTAGGTTAATTAGATTTGACTAACCTAACGCGGACCCTCCCAAGTCCTACCGAATCGCAACTTTGGTTTTTGTTTAAATGATTTTAAAATTTGGAGTCGCCACTAATCGTTCTTGGTAGGTCGATTAGAAACCTAAATAAATTAGCGGGAGAACTAATTTATTCCTGCGAACCAGAGATTATGAGCTCGGGGACTTGGTTACACTAGTTAATTAAAACTAATGCCCTTTCGGTACCTTAATTTCATGGATATCCTAATTCGGTAACTCAGACTTGGTTTATTCCTAAGGCTTTAGTAGGGTATTCTCTTTTGTGTTTTCACTTTTTAAATAGGATGCATGGATGGTATATATTTTTATTTGTTATATTTTTTTAAGTGTTAAAGATTCCCTGAAGCCGAAAGAGGGAGTGTGTTAACGACTTCTGTGCAGTATTACGACCTACTTATCTTTTGGGTCTGATGATTCAAAAATTAAATTATAGGAAGTACATGACAGTGAATAAACACCTCCAATGGGAGGCCTAGCATTGGCTTGGCTCTTCCCTTTGGGATTTAAGGTACAGGTATTTAAGTTGCAAGTATTTAAACTACTGTAAGTAAAAACCTCCAATGGGAGGCTAAGCATTGGCTTGGCTCTTCCCTTTGGGATTTAAGGTACAGGTATTTAAGTTGCAGGTATTTAACTACTGTAAGTAAAAACCTCCAATGGGAGGCTAAGCATTGGCTTGGCTCTTCCCTTTGGGATTTAAGGTACATGTATTTAAGTTGCAGGTATTTAACTACTGTAAGTAAAAACCTCCAATGGGAGGCTAAGCATTGGCTTGGCTCTTCCCTTTGGGATTTAAGGTATAGGTATTTAAGTTGCAGGTATTTAACTACTGTAAGTAAAAACCTCCAATGGGAGGCTAAGCATTGGCTTGGCTCTTCCCTTTGGGATTTAAGGTACAGGTATTTAAGTTGCAGGTATTTAACTACTGTAAGTAAAAACCTCCAATGGGAGGCTAAGCATTGGCTTGGCTCTTCCCTTTGGGATTTATGGTGCAGGTATTTAAATTGCGGATGGACTTTGTCCTCTCCATTCTGGGGTATGAATTCTTTAAAATAAAATACAACGAATTGATTCAACAATTTGAAATTTGTGCGCGCTTGAGGACTCCTCCAAGCCGATTTTGTGCTTCCATAGGGTTGACCATTGATATAAAGCTGCGGCTTCCTGACATAAAATAGAGTGAAATGTCAGTATACAAAATATGTGCTAATCTGCACCTAAAACCAGAAGAGTGGAAAGAGTACTTATCTCCCATTTTTTTGGGAGGGATTTCTATAATTGATTTTCGCTCTCTATGTTCCCAATATAGAGAGTTTCTTTTGAATTAAGAGGGACTTTTAGTCACAGATCAGTTGAGAAACCGGTGGACAGCTTAGGAGCTTGTCTGGGCCGATTTTTGCATCTCGACAAGATTTTTGCTGTTGACGTAGAGATATCCTTCTCCTGACATAAAATATGGACGAAAAAGGAGATGGAGAAAGTGTATACAATTTGTGCTAATTTGCGAGTAAAACCATAAATAAATGAATAAATAAAAACACTTAGCTTGAATTTGTTTGCTCGTTGACGAGGATGAACTCTTGATTTATATTGATCGATGAAGGAATTTGTGATGATAACCCCTAGCTTTAAACTCCCATCATCTTCAAAATTCTCTCTCTTTTGGTATTTTCTTTCTCTCAAAATTTTCTTCAATCTCCCAAAACTCTCTCAAACATCCAAAATTTTCTCTCCAAAAAATTCTCCCAAACACTTCAAATTTTCTCTCTCAAGAATCCTTTCTCAAGCTCACTTCTTCCTCCTTTTATAACCTACTCATCTATCTCCCATTCTAATTTTTCCACTAACTCTATCTCCCATTCTAATTTATCCACTAACTCTTCTTCATTTTCATCTTCCATTCTCCATCTCTATCTCACATTCTAATCTCTCCACTAACTCTTCTTCATCTTCATCTTCCCTTCTCCATATTTATCTCCCATTCTAATTTCTCCACTAACTCTTCTTAATCTCCATCTTCCCTTCTCTATTCTTATCTTCCATTCTAATTTCTCTACTAACTCTTCTTCATCTCCATCTTCCCTTCTCTATTCTTATCTTATTTTCTCCATCCATTCTTCTCCAACTTCTCTTCTTCATCTCCTCTTCTTCATCTTCCCTTCTCTATTCTAATTTATCCACTAACTCTTCTTTTTATTATTTGTAAAATAATCCTTCAAGAGTTAGGTATTTACACTCTAGTCCTTGAATTTTAAGTATTTACAATTCAGTCCCTGAAAAAAATATATTTCTTTAAGTCCAAATCTCCTCACAATTTTTGACACACCAAAATTTACCACATGTCAAATTTAAGCTCATTTCTTGTCGCTGAAAATAATGCATAATTTAATTAAAACCCTTTTGCAAAATTAAGTCATTCTGGGTATAATTGGGCCAAGATGAAAATTTAAAATATTAGAAGACAATGTCACAACTCATAAAAAGTGAAAGTTAAAAATAAGTTGACTCAAATTAAATTTTTTTAGGCCCGATTCGAGATTATACTCGTGAAGGAACACGTGACTCGAATTGGATTTTTCTGAATTTGCGATGGCCAATATGAAAATAGATTTAAAATAAAAATATTAACTATCTTTGTGTATTTTTTGGCCTCAAATGTTATTTTTCCAAAATTTTCAAATATTTTTGTATTTTTTTAAAAAAAATTAAAATATATATAATATGAAAAATTATTTTTTGGTCAAAATTCGTTCCCTAGGCTTGGCTAAGGTTCCCAAAGTTGATTTTTCAATTTTATGAATTTTTATGGATTTTCTATTAATTTTCGAAAATAAATAAATACAAAATACGTAAAAATACTGAAAATATGAAAAATCGTTTTTTGGTCAAAATTGGTTCCCTAGGCTTGGCTAAGGTCCCCAAAGTTGATTTTTCAATTTTATGAATTTTTATGGATTTTTATTACTTTAGCAATAGAAAAAATGATTAAAAATCAGGTGTCAACAGCTGCCCCTCTTTGAAAGGAAGCTCGGTAGAGGTTCATTTCAAAGACGAGATGACACCTGGATTCTTATCGACTCAATACAAGGAAATAAAAAGAGTTGTGACATGATTGTTCCACTGAAAATGAAATGAGAACCTAAGGATTCGTTATATAAAAAAACTTTATGGTGGTTGAACTTGAACCCGTATGGTGGATCAACCCATGGTAGATTCCTAATAAAAGGATTCTACTGATTAAAAATTGAATTAAAATTTGACCCGTATGGTGGGTCATACCATTTGACCCGTATGGTGGGTCGTACCATGGTAGATTCCTAATAAAAGGATTCTACTGATTAAATTTTGATTGAGATTTGACCCGTATGGTAGGTCACCACATGGAGATACCTGTAAGAAGGACTTGGTGCCTGTAGAAAGGACTTGGTGCCAGTAAAAAGGACTTGGTGCTTTGCCTGTAAGAAGAACTTTGTGCCTGTAAGAAGGACTTGCTTTGCCTGTAAGAAGGACTTGCTTTGCCTGTAAGAAGGACTTGATTTGCCTGTAAGAAGGACTTTGTTTGCCTGTAAGAAGGACTTTGTTTTGCCTGTAAGAAGGACTTACTTTGCCTGTAAGAAGGACTTGATTTGCCTGTAAGAAGGACTTTGTTTGCCTGTAAGAAGGACTTTATGCCTGTAAGAAGGACTTGATTTGCCTGTAAGAAGGACTTTATGCCTGTAAGAAGGACTTTGTGCCTGTAAGAAGGACTTGATTTGCCTGTAAGAAGGACTTTGTGCCTGTAAGAAGGACTTTGTGCCTGTAAGAAGGACTTGATTTGCCTGTAAGAAGGACTTTGTGCCTGTAAGAAGGACTTGGTTTGCCTGTAAGAAGGACTTAGTTTGCCTATAAGAAGGACTTGGTGCCTATGAGAAGGACTTGGTTTGCCTGTAAGAAGGACTTGGTTTGCCTGTAAGAAGGACTTTATGCCTGTAAGAAGGACTTGATTTGCCTGTAAGAAGGACTTGTTTTGCCTGTAAGAAGGACTTGATTTGCCTGTAAGAATGACTTTGTGCCTGTAAGAAGGACTTGTTTTGCCTGTAAGAAGGACTTGATTTGCCTGTAAGAAGGACTTGATTTGCCTGTAAGAAGGACTTTGTGCCTGTAAGAAGGACTTGTTTTGCCTGTAAGAAGGACTTGATTTGCCTGTAAGAAGGACTTGGTTTGCCTGTAAGAAGGACTTATTTTGCCTGTAAGAAGGACTTGGTGTACCTCAAAGGGTGCCATTCTGGAATCTGGAAAGATCAGGAATCCTGCAGAAGCTCAAACCCAAATTATATTATCCTGTCGCTTTAGGAATAAACCAAAGAGGCAGAGATCAAAAGGTCTCGAACATTTCTGTCCTTGAGACAAATCATGCTTTATTGAAGAAGGTGGATACCTGTATGTACCGCAATGGATTCGAGTACCCCAACAACCGTCAGAATTCATTCTCTTGAAAGGTTCAGGTTGAAGATATACTTACCTGAGAATTTGGAAGAAATGCTTGGTGGCTTCTCGACAACCAGGCTTGTTCATTCAATAATCGCTGAATGAATTTCAAGACTTTGGAAGGTAGTTTGAACATTGGGAATGTGTTGCCTGTCAGGCAGTATCAGAGGTAACATGTGCAAGCATTTTCATCAATGAGTTGATCGGTTCATGTAAAACTATTCAACCAAGTCGGCAATGATTAGAAGTAGTCTGTGTGATAACTCATGATGCAATCAATCCAAATATGGATCATGCAAAACTATTCTGTCAAGCTTGCATTACCAATTCTGTTTAAGGAGGTCCTCATAGTATGAACGCCTCGAATGTAATCTGAATGGGGGACTTCAATCCGAAAGGGCCTTCTCTCACTCTGGGGAAAGGCTGTTTATCTGTAAATTAAAATGTTAGACTTGCGTGGAAATGGTTTGCCTTTCCTCATCCTGTCATGCCCCATTCTGCACATTTGATGTCTCATGTGCAGTTTATGCTCTAAGTTGGAGTTGGTAAGTTAAACACACGGAATAGTCATACATAATTCATGAACTGTGTAAGCACAATGCAGATGTGACAATTTTTTAGCATTACGTGTGTTTATATAATGTGCAAATATGGGCGGATTTAAATTGCCCCTGGTATATGGGCGGACCGAACAAATTGGGAAGCCTACTCCTTATGTCGAGGGGTGGTTCGTCTCAAACTTTGTCTCTACGTGATGAAGCATATGGGTGAGGGAGCATTTCGGTTTGTTTAATGACAGCGACCGCCACGGTTTAGCGGTTGAATGCCCCTGTAAAAAGCAGAGAAATTATTCTCGAAATCAAACGAGATAAGGAAGACATATTTGCTTTTTCGCTTCAGAGCTTGTGATCAATTTGCCCCATTTTTCACCAGAATAGATCTTGTCAGATGATCATAATTTTCTTTTGGATTTGTCTCCTTCAACATGTTAAATGTTAGTGTAAATATTTCCTGTAAAAAGAAAAAGAGACATATCAGCCAGTATTAAAAGGGATAAATTGAAAACGATACTGATTTACCCTTCATCTTGAATGTCTTGCACGAGTCTTTTACCAGTTTTGTTGGATTGAATTTTCCTCGACTTTTGTTGGGCGCCTCACCATTATGGGAAGACTATGGTAAAATACTGACTTTGATATTACTCGTCGAGTATTCCATTCGGTCCATTGGACCGTAGATGTCCATGGGGCTTTCTTTTCAAGGGTTAATCCTTGGGGATAACGCAGCCCTGTTGTATCACCTTGGGCCATGTTACGGTATTTCTCGAGGTAATTTGCAATCCCTGTTAAGAATGGAATAAGACAATTCAAGACTTGAGATGATTATGTGCACATTAGAACGATACAGAATTACCCATTTCTGAGATTGTTCGCGTCTTTTGCTTGTACTTTTCTTTGTCCGAAGCTGTCTATCCCGTGGTAATGCCCATGAGTTGATTTGCCCCCAAATTTTATCCAACCTGTATTCGGATATGATTGCGTTCTCGGGTCAATTTGCAATTTCCTGAGAATAGAAGGGGCTTAATTTTAAAACTTGGAGCAACTGAAGGTAAATTGAAACGATACGGAGTTACCCTTCAGGTTTATGCAGATTTTCACTCGCCATCAATTCGTCGCGAGGTTGGTGAGGTGGCGGATTCGAGCATTTAATAGGGGGAAGTCGGATTATTACTCCTTGCTTTTACACATTCACAAAAGCAGAAAAACACATCACGCAAGGAAATAAAACACATTCACTCATTCAGGATTAGTTCCGCTTCCTCTGCAGGCTCTCCCATGATCGGCTGGCTTCATCCCAAATTAGGTATGCATCGGCCATATTGAAGGTCTCGTGGTCACTGGCTGAATAAGTGCATCACAGTCCCGATGCTTTACCGATATCAAACTGGTTGATTATGGCGAAAAGATCATCGTCAATGTCCGCTTGGTGGTGATCTGTCCCTTCTTCCTCGCGAGGTATTGATGCTGATCCAGTATCATTGGTCCTTTTGTACCCTCCTCCAACAGAACTCGATCCTGTTATAAACTGGTCTAACTCACCTCTTAAACGTGCATTTTCGATCCTCAGATCATACATTTCATCGAGGGTGAGGAGGAGGCTATTGCAGTTGGGGCAGGTGGCGGAGTCAAAAGTCTCTTTATACATCTTGTTTTCCGCTCGGAGGTTTTCATTTTCAACTCTTAGAAACTCGGCTTCGTTGTGCTCATGACGAGCCTTCATTCGGGTTCGCCTATTTTGAAACCAGAACTTGATTTGCAAAGGTTCAAGTCCTAACTCTTGACTCAGTTCCATTTTCTGTTTGCCGTCTGGCATAGGGCATGTTCTGAAGAAATCCTCAAGCCTTTGTACCTGCTCCTTAGTATGGCGACGGTAACGCTTCTTTTGACCCCTACCGTTATTGTCCTTATCTTTACTGAGATTTTGGACGTCGTCGGCGGAAGAGCCAGGCTCCATAGGCTCGATCCCAAACATGGCTTCGAACTCTTCCTCTCCCATATTCAGCAGGCAATGATAGCTCTCGGGAGTATTGGGTTGAGACATCTTTGATTTGGTTGATGATTTCTCAAGATTTGCTACTCGCTTCCGGTGTTTTCACTCTCTTTGAATTTTTCTGAGCGATTGCCTATGCCTTAAGACCCTCTTCCGAGCATGGAGTCTCTTTTAAAATTAAACGTGGGTTTAGCAACTGTATTGCTTCTTCCAAAGGTCCGGCCTTTCTCAATCCTCTTTTCTTATCGTGTCTCTTGCTCGGCTCGTCTCCTTCCATCTTTTCGTGATAGGGCCCCTTGTTGTTGTCTTCACCGTCAATTTACTGGCGAGTTCTTCAATAAAGACGAGTCGTATCTCTTTTCTGCCGAAAATGTCTTTGTCTCCCACTCAGCTTATTTTTTATCTTTTCTTTTTCAAAGTAGTGGCGTCCCGTTTAGCTTTGCCGTAGAGACGTCGGATTTGCTTGGCTGGAGATTGGAGACGAGTAGCGGAGGTGATACTGATAGGGAATGTTAGACAGGAAAATCTGGCCAGTAAAGACTTCCCCTGCAAAAATGAAAGAGAATGCGGCAGTATATGTTCTTCATATTCTAGAAAAATTGGAACGATACTGTTTTACCCTTGTGTGTACTTCTATTGAATTTGAATTGAGGAAGTTCCTTCATTTGGACTGGATTGAATTGTATGTCCCGAGTTGCCCTTCACTTTGAGCTTGCCACGTAAGTGCTTTGCTTAGTTGGGCCTTATTTTCTTTCGGGTTGCCTTGGACCATCATCATTTTCTATGCCATCGGGTCCGTGGACCGGAGGGCTCCTTTAATTTGAAGGTTACCTTCGAGGCAAATGAGTCCTATCGCGTTCCATTGGGTCATTTCATTTTGCGATTCCCTGGGTGAGAATGGAACAAATCCAATTTAGCATTTTGCAACGATTGAGGGTAAATTGGAACGACACACAATTACCCGTCTTCGAGCTTGCCTGGGCATTTCACTTGAAATTTCCCTACGTGAGGCCATTCAACATTTCTCATTATGGCAGTCAGCGATGTTACCACAAATTGATCCGCCCTAAATCTAGCATAAAAAGGGATTCACGCATTCGACGGGATAAAAAAATAAATAAATTGCCCCCTTGTCCCTGAATTAAATCGAGACACCTAGAAAGTTGGAAAATATCATACGCAGGGGAATTAAGCATGAAATAAAATGTGCACTTATTCAAGGTCAGTTCTGCCTCTCCTGTGGCTCTTCGATAATCAGCTAGTCTCGTGTTGGTTCGGGTGTGGATGATCGATATTTGAGAGTCCCTACTCACTGGCTCCTGATCGCGGCTTGGGACGTCTGTCAACCCTAAACTGGTTGACCAGGGCAGTAAGCTCATCATCTGGGTAATCTCTTGAACCTTCCAGCAACTGATGCTCGAATTGGGCATTGTTGTTGGCAAATGCTGGCGGTAGATTTCTCATTCTGTCCTCGCCATGAGCAATTTGACTTCTCGTGCTGGAGCCTTCATCATTACTCGAGAAAGTGTGGGGATCACCAACTGTCCTGCTGCCAAAAACTCCTTCCATTCGAGGATTAAAGAAGTGGAAGTGCTCAGGATAATTTCTTGTCTGATTCTCTGGCTGCGCAGGCGCGCTGATCATGGGATGAATTCTAGCCACGGGTTGGTGCTCAGACCAAGGAGTCTGAATACACTGCCCCTGCGGTCTATACTCTTGAAGAGCATTAGGGTGATTCTGGGGGATACTTTGATTAATGCCTGGAGGATTGATGGCACGGCTACTGGCTTGGTTGATGATGGGAAGTGGCTCGCCCCATGCTAACCCGCGAAACTTATGGTGGCGAGGAGACTCGACATTCAGGCTTGGATCAGTCCCGCCTTGGTTTTCTTGATTCTGAGCTGCATTGTGTTCTCTCACCCTTTTTCTGTACTTCTGAAGATGACTCGAAACATTTGCTTTAGTGAGTCCCTCTACGTTCATAATTTCCAGTATATGTTGCGGCCGTGCCGAATCGATTCCTACCTGTTGAACTGCATTAACAAACATACGATGCAGCTCGGGAGACCAACTCATCTTCTTTCTCCAGTTGCTTGGAACAAAATTGAAGGCTTGATGCTTGTTCTCATGGTCGTGCAATTGCTTCCTTACCACGTGCTGCCATATGTTTTGAAGCATCTGAACCCTAACTGGTTTCGTTACGACGTCTTGGGCCCCATTTAAGACAGCCTTCATTATGGCTTGCTGATCATCGCTTGCCGATATTACGAGGACTGGCATGTTTAATTTAGAATTGATGACTTCCAAGAGAGTGAAAACATCCATGTCAATCCCTACCATGGCGGTGAGGACGATATCAAACTGGTCACCACTCCTCCTTAATATCTCTAAGGCCTCTGTCGCATTTGCTTGAGCTACAACCTTATACCGGCATTTTCTTAATACGGTAACAAGGATTGACAGAGAGACTGGATTACCGTCAATGGCCATGACCAGTAGACCCTCAGGGTAAGGAACTTCATCAGCTTTGACCAGGGTTGAACATGCGCCCGTTCCCCTAATACTCGACATATTTCTGGATCTAGGACTGCCGATTCGAGACCGCCTCGGGATGTCTTCTCGGACTTGAGGGATCACGAGATCGTTGATGCCTTCTCGTAACAGGCTTTGAAAGCCGATGCTTTGATGGTGAAGGTTTTGAATTCCTCTCCCGCGAGAACTCCTTCCTCTCTATCTTTCTCCTGCGAGTTCTTGCGAATGAACTCTGACTATCAAATGGGGACAAGTTCTCTCTCTGGCAATAGCAACGACTTCCCTCTTCACGGGCAGCGCTATTAGATTTTCCGAGGGAAAAAATCTGATATTCAGCTTTTGATCAAAGGGGAAATCCTTATTTCTCGCTCAGTTTGTCTTCTTTTTTCTTTTCGTGATAGAAAGCCCCTGTCAAGATCTCCACCGTCGATTTACTGGCGGGTCCTCCAATGAAGACAAGTCGTATCTCCTTTTCGCTAACGTTTGCCGTGTCTTCCACTCAGCTCATCTTTCCGTCTTCTTTTTCAAAGTGGCGGTGTCTCGTCAAACTTTCTGCGGAGATTTCGGACTCGCTTAGCTCGCAGTCGCCATCTGATGGGAATTCGAGCCAACGAGGGTAGTGCCAATAGAGAATGGTAGATAAGAGAAATCTTAACTGGTTGATACCGTCACTATAAAATCAACATTTACTTCAAAGCAGATTACCATCTTCGCATTCCGCTCATCTGCCTCACCTCTCTCCCCCTTTCTTTCGTATTCTGCTTTCAAAAATGGCCAATTCTCCTAACCATACCTTATCCGCCGAAGTCCTAGCTGGGTGGGAGAGACTCTACAATCTTCTTGGTAGAGGTTACGCTCATATAGCCAAAAACTCTACCGTTGAGGCTGAAATCCTCGGTTTATTTAGGACCGTGGACGCTGCTTCTGTTGAGGGTACCCAACTAGGGAAGGAGTACCGGAACTTCTCGACCCTCTTCATCAATTTTCTAGCTGCCTATAACCGTGCTTATGAGACGGTCCTTGTGACCGCCGTCGTGAAAGCCCGTTACCGAGACCGGCACGAGCGTCTGGCAACAGTTACGTTTGTGGCTGATAATCACAAAAAGGCCCTCAAGTTTGCCAACGATCAGCTTTCGTGGCTGGTTCGTGAGAGGGGAAAGTTGGTGGACCGTCTGGCCTTGGTCCGAACTTACGCCGAACAGGAGCCAGGCAATATTGTGATGAGGTGTAAATGTGGTTGGCTGCAGGAGAGACTTGATGACATTACGGCAGACATTGCTTTCGAGAGGGCAGCGGTTCCGGACCTGGAGTTTGCCGTTGAGCATTACGAGGCCACTATGGCCCAGGTTAAAGAGAAGTGCGATCGCCTCTTCTTTAGGCTCGCGGAGCTTGATCCCGAGAGCGCCCGGTGCATCCAGAGCATCAACTGTTTGGAGAGTCAGTTGAGCTCTTTCGTAATGGTCATCAGGGCCCAGTTTGGCTTTACCTTTCCTCCCCAGTGAGTTGTTGTAATACTCTTTGATGAATGGAATGAAAGAAAAGCTTCACATGTTTTGTTTTGTTTTTTTTTTTAATTTTCCTGCTATCGTTTCTTCCGCATAGCATAACAGAACGATTTGAGGTACCGAAGATGTCGAGGCTTAATGTTTTTCTTGATGTTCTTGTTTAATTGCTCCAGACGATGATATCGAGAACATTGATGAAGGGTTCGGCGGTGGCCCCCACTATCCATCTTGAGATCACAAACAATAACACTATGACAACTCGATCAGTGCGCTGGTAATAAATCCGGCCACCTGTTGTGTGCCCACTTTTATCCATATTTTATTTCTTTCGGCGTCCACTTGCTCGTGTCGGTCGCCTGTAGTGTCGGGAGAAATTCCTGTGGGCCACGTTCATTAATAGAAGCTCGGTCCTCTAAAGCCCTCCGCATGTTTCGGATAAGAGGAAATTTTAAGATCGGTCTCTGGTTGATTTAATCAGGTAAAGGTATTTGTTTCATGGGTTCTGATTATATAATCCATATTGTCTTTCAAAAGACGCGGGATCCTTCTGTCTGTCAAAGATGGACAGTGTTCGTTTGCCCCCCGGAATTAACGGTTGAAGCCTCGGTGTTTTTCGTCTTTTGGTATTTCTGAAGATGATTCTTGATATATTTTGAACTTAATTTTTACACCCGTCTAGGGTATCTAGAATCTCCCTGCAAAAGAAAATGATATAATTAGTATGCGACACAAGGAATGTCGGTCCATGACTCCTATATTAGTCCAATTTGATTTTTTCTATTTTATAGAGAAATCAGAAAAAAAAATTCCCTTAGGAAGAAATGGGTTAATACAGATTTTTTTTGCAGATTTATTACTCTTTTTTTATTTTTTTTTTTAAGGAATGTGACAAAATCTCTTGACGTTTACTAAAATTTTTGAAGGAATTTCCTTTTTATCAGAATAAATTTTCAGAGGTAAATTTGTCAGGAAAATTTTATTTTTATTGAAGTAGGAAAGACATGACAGAAATCCTTTATTGGTTAACAAAATTCCCCCGAGACATTAGTCTAATTTTATTTAGAGAAAATTTTCTTAGAAAAACATGAGCAAATTTCTCGAAAAGAATTTTTGTTGCAATTTTTTATAATTTGAAAGAATGTGATAAAATCACTTGATGTTTACCAAAGTTTTTTTTTTTGAAGGAATTTTTCTTTTATCGAAATAAAATTTTAGAGGAAAATTTGTCAGGAAAATTTCATTTTTATTGAAGCAAGAAAAACATGAAAAAAATGTCTTATTGGTCAATACAATTCCCCCGAGACATTAGTCTAATTTTATTTAGAGAAAATTTTCTTAGAAAAACATGAGCGAATTTCTCGAGAAGAATTTTCTTGCAAGTTTTTATAATTTGAAAAATGTGATAAAATCACTTGATGTCTACTAGAGTTTTTTTTTTGAGGGAATTTTTCTTTTTATTGAAATAAATTTTCAGAGGAAAATTTTTTCAGGAAAATTTCATTTTTATTGAAGCAATAAAAACATGACAAAAATCCCTTATTGGTTAATAAAATTCCCATGAAGGGATTTTTCATATCATTTTTTCAAAATCTTTTTAAAAGAAATGAGGGACAAATTTAATTTTTATTTTCTTTTAAAAGAATGGTCCTAATATCAAGCTCAAAAACTGACTAACACCTAGCATGAACCGACCGAAAATAAATACAAGATAAAATTAGAGAACTTACTTTTACCTTGGAGAAATGCAAATCACATAGTCATGCGCATGACTCAAGTGAGGAGTGAACTCTAGAAAATAAAAGAAGGAGAGACAGGGTATGGACCTAAAAGGCCCCCACTATCTGAATTGACAACCTTACCCTCCGCGCAATCAAATCACAATGGGAAGAATTGTCAATTCAGATAATGAGCGGGATAAAATATGGTCAACCCGAGCGTAATCGACGCAAGAGCTTTACATATTCGATCCCTATCTATGGTTTTCTAGGAAGAATTTCGCGACTTGGGTTTAGACGCTTGTGTGTGCAGGTGTCGTGATCCTCAGAGTATGCAAGACATGCACAACAATTGATATCAAAACAGCGCTTCTAAAAATATGCGAAATTAAACAAATAAACCAAACACCGAGCCTGCAAAACAAAGGGGTTAGCCAAACACTCCGCCCCTTATAACTCCCATCCTGCAAAAACATATAACACCTATAGAATGAGTCCCAAACAAGATCGCCAGAAGCGAGATATCCATGAAATTTTCATTGGCTTAAGTCCACTAAGACTTTTAAAATTTCGAAAAAATTCAAGTATTCCAATTGGTATCTTTTTTCGAAAATTTAAAAATCCCGTCCCCAGTGGAGTCGCCAGTCTGTCGCGACCTTCTAAAAAAATTTTAAATTTTAAAAGGGGTTAACGGATTATTAGGTTAATTAGATTTGACTAACCTAACGCGGACCCTCCCAAGTCCTACCGAATCGCAACTTTGGTTTTTGTTTAAATGATTTTAAAATTTGGAGTCGCCACTAATCGTTCTTGGTAGGTCGATTAGAAACCTAAATAAATTAGCGGGAGAACTAATTTATTCCTGCGAACCAGAGATTATGAGCTCGGGGACTTGGTTACACTAGTTAATTAAAACTAATGCCCTTTCGGTACCTTAATTTCATGGATATCCTAATTCGGTAACTCAGACTTGGTTTATTCCTAAGGCTTTAGTAGGGTATTCTCTTTTGTGTTTTCACTTTTTAAATAGGATGCATGGATGGTATATATTTTTATTTGTTATATTTTTTTAAGTGTTAAAGATTCCCTGAAGCCGAAAGAGGGAGTGTGTTAACGACTTCTGTGCAGTATTACGACCTACTTATCTTTTGGGTCTGATGATTCAAAAATTAAATTATAGGAAGTACATGACAGTGAATAAACACCTCCAATGGGAGGCCTAGCATTGGCTTGGCTCTTCCCTTTGGGATTTAAGGTACAGGTATTTAAGTTGCAAGTATTTAAACTACTGTAAGTAAAAACCTCCAATGGGAGGCTAAGCATTGGCTTGGCTCTTCCCTTTGGGATTTAAGGTACAGGTATTTAAGTTGCAGGTATTTAACTACTGTAAGTAAAAACCTCCAATGGGAGGCTAAGCATTGGCTTGGCTCTTCCCTTTGGGATTTAAGGTACATGTATTTAAGTTGCAGGTATTTAACTACTGTAAGTAAAAACCTCCAATGGGAGGCTAAGCATTGGCTTGGCTCTTCCCTTTGGGATTTAAGGTATAGGTATTTAAGTTGCAGGTATTTAACTACTGTAAGTAAAAACCTCCAATGGGAGGCTAAGCATTGGCTTGGCTCTTCCCTTTGGGATTTAAGGTACAGGTATTTAAGTTGCAGGTATTTAACTACTGTAAGTAAAAACCTCCAATGGGAGGCTAAGCATTGGCTTGGCTCTTCCCTTTGGGATTTATGGTGCAGGTATTTAAATTGCGGATGGACTTTGTCCTCTCCATTCTGGGGTATGAATTCTTTAAAATAAAATACAACGAATTGATTCAACAATTTGAAATTTGTGCGCGCTTGAGGACTCCTCCAAGCCGATTTTGTGCTTCCATAGGGTTGACCATTGATATAAAGCTGCGGCTTCCTGACATAAAATAGAGTGAAATGTCAGTATACAAAATATGTGCTAATCTGCACCTAAAACCAGAAGAGTGGAAAGAGTACTTATCTCCCATTTTTTTGGGAGGGATTTCTATAATTGATTTTCGCTCTCTATGTTCCCAATATAGAGAGTTTCTTTTGAATTAAGAGGGACTTTTAGTCACAGATCAGTTGAGAAACCGGTGGACAGCTTAGGAGCTTGTCTGGGCCGATTTTTGCATCTCGACAAGATTTTTGCTGTTGACGTAGAGATATCCTTCTCCTGACATAAAATATGGACGAAAAAGGAGATGGAGAAAGTGTATACAATTTGTGCTAATTTGCGAGTAAAACCATAAATAAATGAATAAATAAAAACACTTAGCTTGAATTTGTTTGCTCGTTGACGAGGATGAACTCTTGATTTATATTGATCGATGAAGGAATTTGTGATGATAACCCCTAGCTTTAAACTCCCATCATCTTCAAAATTCTCTCTCTTTTGGTATTTTCTTTCTCTCAAAATTTTCTTCAATCTCCCAAAACTCTCTCAAACATCCAAAATTTTCTCTCCAAAAAATTCTCCCAAACACTTCAAATTTTCTCTCTCAAGAATCCTTTCTCAAGCTCACTTCTTCCTCCTTTTATAACCTACTCATCTATCTCCCATTCTAATTTTTCCACTAACTCTATCTCCCATTCTAATTTATCCACTAACTCTTCTTCATTTTCATCTTCCATTCTCCATCTCTATCTCACATTCTAATCTCTCCACTAACTCTTCTTCATCTTCATCTTCCCTTCTCCATATTTATCTCCCATTCTAATTTCTCCACTAACTCTTCTTAATCTCCATCTTCCCTTCTCTATTCTTATCTTCCATTCTAATTTCTCTACTAACTCTTCTTCATCTCCATCTTCCCTTCTCTATTCTTATCTTATTTTCTCCATCCATTCTTCTCCAACTTCTCTTCTTCATCTCCTCTTCTTCATCTTCCCTTCTCTATTCTAATTTATCCACTAACTCTTCTTTTTATTATTTGTAAAATAATCCTTCAAGAGTTAGGTATTTACACTCTAGTCCTTGAATTTTAAGTATTTACAATTCAGTCCCTGAAAAAAATATATTTCTTTAAGTCCAAATCTCCTCACAATTTTTGACACACCAAAATTTACCACATGTCAAATTTAAGCTCATTTCTTGTCGCTGAAAATAATGCATAATTTAATTAAAACCCTTTTGCAAAATTAAGTCATTCTGGGTATAATTGGGCCAAGATGAAAATTTAAAATATTAGAAGACAATGTCACAACTCATAAAAAGTGAAAGTTAAAAATAAGTTGACTCAAATTAAATTTTTTTAGGCCCGATTCGAGATTATACTCGTGAAGGAACACGTGACTCGAATTGGATTTTTCTGAATTTGCGATGGCCAATATGAAAATAGATTTAAAATAAAAATATTAACTATCTTTGTGTATTTTTTGGCCTCAAATGTTATTTTTCCAAAATTTTCAAATATTTTTGTATTTTTTTAAAAAAAATTAAAATATATATAATATGAAAAATTATTTTTTGGTCAAAATTCGTTCCCTAGGCTTGGCTAAGGTTCCCAAAGTTGATTTTTCAATTTTATGAATTTTTATGGATTTTCTATTAATTTTCGAAAATAAATAAATACAAAATACGTAAAAATACTGAAAATATGAAAAATCGTTTTTTGGTCAAAATTGGTTCCCTAGGCTTGGCTAAGGTCCCCAAAGTTGATTTTTCAATTTTATGAATTTTTATGGATTTTTTATTACTTTAGCAATAGAAAAAATGATTAAAAATCAGGTGTCAACACTACCGCCGAACCCATCATCAATGTTCTCGATATTATCGTCTGGAGCAATTAAACAAGAACATCAAGAAGAACATTAAGCCTCAACATCTTCGGTACCTCAAATCGTTCTGTTATGCTATGCAGAAGAAACGATAACAGGAAAATTAAAAAAAAAACAAAACACGTGAAGATTTTCTTTCATTCCATTCATCAAAAAGTATTACAACAACTCACTGGGGAGGAAAGGTAAAGCCAAACTGGGCCCTGATAACCATTACGAAAGAGCTCAACTGACTCTCCAAACAGTTGATGCTCTGGATGCACCGGGCGCTCTCGGGATCAAGCTCCGCGAGCCTAAAGAAGAGGCGATCGCACTTCTCTTTAACCTGGGCCATAGTAGCCTCGTAATGCTCAACGGCAAACTCCAGGTCCGGAACCGCTGCCCTCTCGAAAGCAATGTCTGCCGTAATGTCATCAAGTCTCTCCTGCAGCCAACCACATTTACACCTCATCACAATATTGCCTGGCTCCTGTTCGGCGTAAGTTCGGACCAAGGCCAGACGGTCCACCAACTTTCCCCTCTCACGAACCAGCCACGAAAGCTGATCGTTGGCAAACTTGAGGGCCTTTTTGTGATTATCAGCCACAAACGTAACTGTTGCCAGACGCTCGTGCCGGTCTCGGTAACGGGCTTTCACGACGGCGGTCACAAGGACCGTCTCATAAGCACGGTTATAGGCAGCCAGAAAATTGATGAAGAGGGTCGAGAAGTTCCGGTACTCCTTCCCTAGTTGGGTACCCTCAACAGAAGCAGCGTCCACGGTCCTAAATAAACCGAGGATTTCAGCCTCAACGGTAGAGTTTTTGGCTATATGAGCGTAACCTCTACCAAGAAGATTGTAGAGTCTCTCCCACCCAGCTAGGACTTCGGCGGATAAGGTATGGTTAGGAGAATTGGCCATTTTTGAAAGCAGAATACGAAAGAAAGGGGGAGAGAGGTGAGGCAGATGAGCGGAATGCGAAGATGGTAATCTGCTTTGAAGTAAATATTGATTTCATAGTGACGGTATCAACCAGTCAAGATTTCTCTTATCTACCATTCTCTGTCGGCAACACCCCCGCTGGCTCGAATTCCAGTCAAGCGGCAACCTCAAGCTGAGCAGACCCGACGTCTCTGCAGAAAAGTTGGACGGGCCGCCACCACTTTGAAAAAGAAAGAATAAAAAACGAGCTGAGTGGGAGACAAAGAAATTTTCGGCTGAAAAGGAGATACAACTCGTCTTTATTGGAGGACCCACCAGTAAATCGACGGTGGAGATCTTGACAAGGGCCATCTACCGCGAAAAGAAAAAAGGAAGACAAACTGAGCGAGAAACAAGGATTTCCCCTTTGATCAAAAGCTGAATATCAGATTTTCTCCCTCGGAAAATCTAATAGCGCTGCCCGTGAAGAGGGAAGTCGTTGCTATTGCCAGAGAGAGAACTTGTCCCCATTTGATAGTGAGAGTTCATTCGCAAGAACTCGCAGGAGAAAGATAAAGAGGAAGGAGTTCTCGTGGGAGAGGAATTCAAAACCTTCACCATCAAAGCATCGGCTTTCAAAACCTGTTACGAGAAGCCATCGACGATCCCGTGATCCCTCAAGCCCAAGAAGACATCCTAAGGCGGTCTCGAGTTGGCAGTCCTTGTTCCAGAAATATGTCGAGCATTAGGGAAACGGGCGCATGTTCAACCCTGGTCAAAGCTGATGAAGTTCCTTACCCTGAGGGTCTACTGGTCATGGCCATTGACGGTAATCCAGTCTCTCTGTCAATCCTTGTTACCGTATTAAGAAAATGCCGGTATAAGGTTGTAGCTCAAGCAAAGGCGACAGAGGCCTTAGAGATATTAAGGAGGAGTAGTGACCCGTTTGATATCGTCCTCACCGCCATGGTAGGGATTGACATGGATGTTTTCACTCTCTTGGAAGTCATCAATTCTAAATTAAACATGCCAGTCCTCGTAATATCGGCAAGCGATGATCAGCAAGCCCTAATGAAAGCTGTCTTAAATGGGGCCCAAGACGTCGTAACGAAACCAGTTAGAGTTCAGATGCTTCAAAACATATGGCAGCACGTGGTAAGGAAGCAATTGCACGACCATGAGAACAAGCATCAAGCCTTCAATTTTGTTCCAAGCAACTGGAGAAAGAAGATGAGTTGGTCTCCCGAGCTGCATCGTATGTTTGTTAATGCAGTTCAGCAGCTAGGAATAGATTCGGCACGGCCACAACATATACTGGAAATTATGAAGGTAGAGGGACTCACTAAAGCAAATGTTTCGAGTCATCTTCAGAAGTACAGAAAAAGGGTGAGAGAACACAATGCAGCTCAGAATCAAGAAAACCAAGGCGGGACTGATCCAAGCCTGAACGTCGAGTCTCCTCGCCACCATAAGTTCCCCAGGTTAGCATGGGGCGAGCCACTTCCCATCATCAACCAAGCTAGTAGCCATGCCATCAATCCCCCAGGCGTTAATCAAAGTATCCCCCAGAATCACCCTAATGCTCTTCAAGAGTATAGACCGCAGGAGCAGTGTATTCAGATTCCTTGGTTTGAGCACCAACCTGTGGCTAGAACTCATCCCATGATCAGCGCGCCTGCGCAGCCAGAGAATCAGACAAGAAGTTATCCTGAGCACTTCCACTTCTCTAATCCTCGAATGGAAGGAGTTTTTGGCAGCAGGACAGTTGGTGATCCCCACACTTTCTCGAGTAATGATGAAGGCTCCAGCATGATAAGTCAAATTGCTCATGGCGAGGACAGAATGAGAAATCTACCGCCAGCATTTGCCAACAACAATGCCCAATTCGAGCATCAGTTGCTGGAAGGTTCAAGAGATTACCCAGATGATGAGCTTACTGCCCTAGTCAACCAGTTTAGGGTTGACAGACGTCCCAAGCCGCGATCAGGAGCCAGTGAGTAGGGACTCTCAAACATCGGTTATCCACACCCGAACCAACACGAGACTAGCTGATTATCGAAGAGCCACAGGAGAGGCAGAACTGACCTTGAATAAGTGCACCTTTCATTTCATGCTTAATTCCCCTGCGTATGATATTTTCCAGCTTTCTAGGTGTCTCGATTTAATTCAAGGACAAGGGGGCAATCTATTTATCCCGTCGAATGCGTGAATCCCTTTTTATGCTAGATTTTAGGGCGGATCAATTTGTGGCAACGTCGCTGACTGCCATAATGAGAAATGTTGAATGGCCTCACGTAGGGAAATTTCAAGTGAAAAGCCCAGGCGAGCTCGAAGACGGGTAACTGTGTGTCGTTCCAATTTACCCTCAATCGTTGCAAAATGCTAAATTGGATTTGTTCCATTCTCACCCAGGGGATTGGAAAGTGCCTCAAGAGTGTCGCAAAATGAAATGACCCAATGGAATGCGATAGGACTCATTCGCCTTCAAGGTAACCTTCAAATTAAAGGAGCCCTTTGGTCAACGGACCCGATGGCATGGAAAATGATAATGGTCCAAGGCAACCCGAAAGAAAACAAGGCCCAACTAAGCAAAGCACATATGTGGCAAGCTCAAAGTGAAGGGCAACTCGGGACATACAATTCAATCCAATCCAAATGAAAGAACTTCCTCAATTCAAATTCAATGGAAGTATACACAAGGGTAAAACAGTATCGTTCCAATTTTTCTAGAATATGAAGAACATATACTGCCGCATTCTCTTTCATTTTTGCAGGGGAAGTCTCTACTGGCCAAATTTTCCTGTCTACCATTCCCTATCAGTATCACCTCCGCTACTCGTCTCCAATCTCGAGCCAAGCAAATCCGACGTCTCTACGGAAAAGTTGGACGAGACGCCACTACTTTGAAAAAGAAAGGATAAAAAATAAGCTGAGTGGGAGACAAAGACATTTTCGGCAGAAAAGAGATACGACTCGTCTTTATTGAAGAACTTGCCAGCAAATTGACGGTGGAGACAGTAACAAGGGGCCCCCTTCCACGGAAAGATGGAAGGAGGCGAGCTGGGCGAGAGATACGATGAAAAGAAAATCGAGAAAGCCAGAACACTCGAGAGAGGCAATACAGTTGCTAAACCCACGTCTAATTTTAAAGGAGGCATCTTCTTGATAATTCTCATTCGTGCTCGAAAGAGAGACTCTTAAAGCATACGCAGTCTCCCAGAAAAATCCAGAGAGTAAAAATACAAGAAGAGATATCAAACTTTGAGAAATCGTTAACCAAATCGAAGATGTCTCAACCCAACACACTTGAAAGTTATCGTTACTTGCTGAATATGGGAGAGGAAGAATTCGAAGCCATATTTGGGATCGAGCCTATGGAGCCCGGCCCTTCCACCGACGACGTCCAAGAGCCCGGTAAGGACAATGACAACAACGGTAAAGGTCAAAAGAAGCGTTACCGTCGCCATACTGAGGAGCAAGTACGAAAGCTTGAAGCTTTCTTCAGAACGTGCCCTATGCCAGACGGCAAACAAAAAATGGAACTGAGTCAAGAGCTAGGCCTTGAACCTTCGCAAATCAAGTTCTGGTTTCAAAATAGACGAACCCGAATGAAGACTCGTCATGAGCACAACGAAGCCGAGTTTCTAAGAGTTGAAAATGAAAACCTCCGAGCGGAAAACAAGATGTATAAAGAGACTTTTGACTCCGCCACCTGCCCCAACTGCAATAGCCTCCTCCTCTCCCTCGATGAAATGTATGATCTGAAGATCGAAAATGCACGTTTAAGAGGTGAGTTAGACCAATTTATAACAGGATCGAGTTCTGTTGGAGCAGGGTACAAAAGGACCAATGATACTGGATCAGTATCAATACCTCCCGAGGAAGAAGGGACAGATCACCACCAAGCGGACATTGACGATGATCTTTTCGCCATAATCAACCAGTTTGATATCGGTAAAGCATCGGGACTGTGATGCACTTGTTCAGCCAGTGACCACCAGACCTTCGATATGGCCGATGCATACCTAATTTGGGATGAAGCCAGCTGATCATGGGAGAGCCTGTAGAGGAAGCAGAACTGATCCTGAATGAGTGAATGTGTTTTATTTCCTTGCGTGATATGTTTTTCTGCTTTTGTGAATGTGTAAAAGCAAGGAGTAATAATCCGACTTCCCCCTATTAAATGCTCGAATCCGCCACCTCACCAACCTCGCGACGAATTGATGGCGAGTAAAAATCTAGATAAACCTGAAGGGTAACTCCATATCGTTTCAATTTACCCTCAGTTGCTCCAAGTTTTAAAATTAAGCCCCTTCTATTCTCAGGAAATTGCAAATCGACCCGAGAACACAATCATATCCGAATACAAGTTGAACAAAATTTGGGGGCAAATCGACTCATGGGCATTACTACGGGATGGACAGCTTCGGACAAAGGAAAGTACAAGCGAAAGACGCGAACAATCTCAGAAATGGGTAATTCTGTATCGTTCTAATGTGCACATAATCATCTCAAGTCTTGAATTGTCTTATTCCATTCTTAACAAGGATTGCAAATTACCTCGAGAAATACCGTAACATGGCCCAAGGTGATACAACAAGGCTACTTTATCCCCCAAAGATTAACCTTTGAAAGGATAGCCCCATGGACACCTATGGTCCAATAGACCGAATGGTATGGGGGATGACAGTAGGTCCGAAATATCCCGAGTTCGATCCTCGAGGGTGGGGAATGTTGTATGTATTATAAATAAATGAAACAACTTTTTGTGCATTTCCTTTTGCAAGCAGGAATACTCGACGAGTAATACCGAAGTCAATATTTTGCCGCATTCTCGGCCTAATGGTGAAGCATCCAACAAAAGTCGAAGAAAACTCAATCCAGCAAAATTGGTAAAAGACTTGTCCAAGGCATTCAAGATGAAGGGTAAATCAGTATCGTTTCCAATTTATCCCTTTTAATACTGGTTGACATGTCTCCTTTTCTTTTCACAGGAAATATTTAAACTAGCATTTAACATGTTGAAGGAGACAAATCCAAAAGAAAATTATGATCACCTGACAAGATTTATTCTGGTGAAAAATGGGGCAAATTGATCGCAAGCTCTGAAACGAAAAAGCAAATATGTCTTCCTTATCTCGTTTGGTTTCAAGAATAATTTCTCTGCTTCTTGCAGGGGCATTAAACAAACCAAAATGCTCCATCGCCCATATGCTTCATCGCGCAGGGGTAAAGTTTGAGACAAACCACCCCTCGACATAAGGAGTAGGCTTCCCAATTTGTTCGGTCCGCCCACATACCAGGGGCAATTTAAATTCGCCCATATTTGCACACGTGATGCTAAAAAATTGTCACATCTGCATTGTGCTTACACAGTTCATGAATTATGTATGACTATTCCGTGTGTTTAACTTACCAACTCCAACTTAGAGCATAAACTGCACAGGAGATATCAAATGTGCAGAATGGGGCATGACAGGATGAGGAAAGGCAAACCATTTCCACACAGGTCTAACATTTTGATCTACAGATAAACAGCCTTTCTCCAGAGTGAGAAAAAGCCATTTCGGAATGAAGTCCCCCATTCAGATTACATTCGAGGTGTTCATACTATAAGAACCTCCTTAAACAGAAGTGGTAATGCAATACATGATCTATATGTTGATCGATTGCATCATGAGTTATTACATAGACTGCCTTTAATCATGGCAAACTTAGCTGAACAATTTTGTATGAACCAATGAACGCATTGATGAAAATGCTTGCACATGTTACCTCTGACATTGCCTGACAGGCAATACATTCCCGGTGTTCGAGTTACCTTCCAAAGTCTTGAAATTCATTCGGCGATTATTGAATGAATAAGCCTGGTTATCGAGAAGCCACCAAGCATTTCTTCCAAATTCTCAGGTAAGTATATCTTCAACCTAAACCTTTCAAGAGAATGAATTCTGACGGTTGTTAGGGTACTCGAATCCATTGCGGTACATATAGGTATCCACCTTCTTCAATAAAGCATGATTTGTCTCAAGGACAGAAATGTTCGAGACCTTTTGATCTCTACCTCTTTGGTTTATTCCTAAAGCGACAGGAGAATATAATCTGGGTTTGAGCTTCTGCAGGATTCCTGGTCTCCCCAGCTTTCAGAATGGCACCCTTTGAGGTACACCAAGCCCTTCTTACAAGCAAGCAAAGTCCTTCCTACAGGCAAAGCAAAGTCCTTCTTACAGGCAAATCAAATCCTTCTTACAGGCATAATGTCCTTCTTACAGGCATAAAGTCCTTCTTACAGGCAAATCAAGTCCTTCTTACAGGCAAATCAAGTCCTTCTTACAGGCATAAAGTCCTTCTTACAGGCAAATCAAGTCCTTCTTACAGGCAAATCAAGTCCTTCTTACAGGCACAAAGTCCTTCTTACAGGCAAAGTAAGTCCTTCTTACAGGCAAATCAAGTCCTTCTTACAGGCAAATCAAGTCCTTCTTACAGGCAAATCAAGTCCTTCCTACAAGCATTAAGTCCTTTTTACAGGCGCAAGTCCTTTTTACAGGTACAAAGTCCATTTTACAGGCACTAAAGTCCTTTCTACAGGCACTCAAAGTCCTTTTTACAGGCACCAAGTCCTTTTTACAGGCACAAAGTCTTTTTTACGGGCACAAAGTCCTTTTTACAGGTACAAGTCCTTTTTACAGGCACCAAAGTTCTTTTTACAGGCACCAAGCCTTTCTACAGGCACCAAGTCCTTCTTACAGGTATCTCCATGGGGTGACCTACCATACGGGTCAAATCTCAATCAAAATTTAATTAATAGAATCCTTTCATTAGGAATTTACCATGGGTTGACCTACCATACGGGTCAAAATTTAATCAGTAGAATCCTTTTATTAGGAATCTACCATGGGTTGATCCACCATACGAGTTCAAGTTCAACCACCCTAAAGTTTTATATATATATATATAACGAATCCTTAGGTTCTCATTTCATTTTCAGTGGAACATTCATGTCACAACTCTTTTTATTTCATTATGTTGAGTCGATTAGGATTCAGGTGTCATCTCGTCTTTGAAATGAACCTCTGCCGAGCTTCCTTTCAAAGAGGGGCAGCTGTTGACACCTAATTTTCAATCACTTTTTCTCTTTTAAAATTAATTAAAAATTGTCATAAAAATTCATAAAATTGGAAATTCAACTTTGGGGACCTTGGCTAAGCTCAGGGAACCAATTTTGACCAAAAGATAATTTTTCATATTTTCAGTATTTTTACGTATTTTTTATTTATTTATTTTTAAAAATTAATAGAAAATTCATAAAAATTCATAAAATTAAAAAAAAAATCAACTTTGGGGACCTTAGCCAAGCCTAGGGAACCAATTTTGACCAAAAATTATTTTTTCCATATTTTCAGTATTTTTCGGTATTTTTATTTTCGAAAATTCATAAAACAATTAAGAAAAATGAGAAAATTGAAAAATCAAGTTTGGAGCCTTGGCCAAGCTTAGGAAACCATTTTTGAATAAAAAATAATTTTTTTTATTTTTTATTTTTATTTTTATTTTTATATTTTAGAAATTAGGAGAATATTTAACAAATAATAGCATTTGATGCCATAAAAATGTGAAAGAATACTCAATATTTTTACTTTAATTTTCTCTTCATTTTAACTGAATAAATTCTGAAAAATTTAACCCGCGATTAAGAGTTTCCTTGTCAAATTCATCTTGTTATATTATTTAAATAATTTCTAGAAATTTCGTTTTAGCTTTGTAATTTTCCATTTGCATTTCCGGAGTCGTGGCATTGTCCTCTAATGGTCCAAATTCTTTTAATGGCCTGATGGTGCATTTTCCATTGTTGTGTTCGGTTTTTCGAATTCAAATGATCATTTGAAGAATTTCTCCATGCATTGCACATTTATTTTTCCTGCATTTCCATTTTCGCATTAACGGACCGAAAGTACAATAGATATCATTAATCCTGCACGTAAAGGGCAATATTACTGATGTTCTCGGCACATACCTCTACTTGGATTATCTTGAGCAGAGCATTTTTCAATAGAGATCAACCATATCCATGCTCTTTAAAGCTTCGGTCAATAGAATGATGATGGTGGACTATAAACTATTGCCATTGATTATTACATAGATGCTTTCGGTGGAGATCACACGTTGAGGGCAGGAAGTTGAAGCTTTGGTGAGGGAACCCAAAAATAATAAAAAAAAAGTTAGTGGGTGAGGATAAAAAAATGGGAGGAAGATTATTTTATGGGGGGCTTGGATTAAAATAAAGGAAAAGAGGACAAGTCGCAGGCTCCTTTTGGGAAGGTTTCTCACGTGGATTCTAAGGGGGAGGAGACCACACTTTCTCTCAAAAAAAAAAAAAGGGGGTAGCCATTAAAAAAAAGAATGGGAGGGGAGGCTAATACAAAAATGAAAAAAAAAACATTGATAAGGGAGAGGACATCTTCATTTTCTCCACGAAAAATTCCTCAACGAGGAGGCACCCTTCGACCGCAACTACCACCTAAAATTCTGATTGAAAGCCACGGGCTGAGGGAAGGGCAGCTGGGATGAGAGTCCCACCGGTTCCTGCCAGCACTGAGATGAATAAAAAGATATCATGGAGCTGGAGAATGAGGATGGAGGCCAGTCTTAAAAAGAAAAAAGGGGTCTTCAAGGGGTTCTCGCGCGGACGGAAGCCGGGGAAATCTCCTTCGGCCGTCATCTCTACCCAAAAAACTGACCCTCTTTCTCTCTCTCCTCCTCACTACACTCTCTGTTCCCAAATATCTCCGAAAGCTCTTTGCTCGTGATGATCATCCGTGTTAAAAAATTCTTGAGGACGAAGCCATGAACTCAACCTCGAGGCACTTGTCGACACAATCCTCGCTCTTCGCCTGTCATAATTCCGGCCCAGTTTCATTGCGAGCCGGAAAACGCTGTCAAACCCCAGTTTTTACCGCGAAACTTGTCTGTTTTTGCCTCACGGTTCGCAGTGTCGCTGAATCCAGTTTCTTCAATTCATAATAGAAGACCGGCGGTGAAGGTTTTCCGGGTTCCCTCCTCCTCTTTTCTCGAGATCCACCAGAACCCGACCCCTTCGTAGTGTCGCAACGAGGATGACGCCATGAAGACAGATACCGACGCAGCACGCGTTCCCGACCCTCCTTCGTGGGACGAAAAATCTAGGCTCCGATGCAGATGCAGCTCCGAATGCCGGGAGTGGCGGCAGGAAGAAGCGTAACAACGATGAGAGTCTAAGAGCAATGGGGATGAGGCCGATTTCGATGGGTCGTTCCCGAAGAAGGTGGCAAAGTTGGTTCCGATGACGTTTGAGGAAAATTTGACTGCTAGGAAGAAGAGGATGAACAGTAGTCGGGCCGAATGGAGTTGGACTCCGTTCCAATCAGGCGGCTCTTTTCTATCTTTGGACCCCTCAAATTTGGGCTCCGTTTAACTGAAGGTAGAAAAGATGAATGGGCTGTTTTGTGAAAAGTTGAAGAGAATTTGAGCCTAGGTTCAGGCCTGCGTTCCCAGGTTTGACCCGTTCGTTTGGGCCTCATCTAATCTAGCAACTAGGCCATAGGGGTCTGGACTCGGAGCCCCTTTCGGTTGAGTTATCGGATTTAGTCCCCGTTCTATCATTATTCTTGCAAAATTCCTGAAATGATCATAAAAGATATATATATAATAAAAATTCAGGAAACATACTCAAGAAAACACATAAAAAAATAAAAATAATAAAAAAAGGAAAATAGTTAGGAAATGTCATTATTTGCTTATTATTATTTTTTAAAATTAGGCTGTATATGCTTGCACATTAATTGTTTTTCTATGTTTAATTTGCATGACTCAATTGCATCTGATTATATAAATATCTGAATAAATTGCTATATATTTCTTGCATGATATTTAGAGTTTAATTCAAGCTGCTCATTTACCCTTTAATCGCTTAAATTTCACTAATTATTTCTTCCGAGTTGAACGCAGCCAGGAAATTGATATTTCACTTTGGCAATCGACGGCGATGCCCATGTAAATGATAGCCCACTGTGGTTCAGTGACTGAAGACCGATATCCAATCCGGTTTATTTTTATACACACTCACCACTCTTTTATTCCCCTATTTTTCTAAATTTTTATGTCAGGTAAAAGGAAGATTTCACATCAACGACGAGTCCCCACGGAGGTGCAAAATCGGCCCAGACAAGCTCCTAAGCTGTCCACCGATTTCTCAGCTGATCTTTGACTAAAAGTCCCTCTTAATTCAAAAGCGACTCTCTATATTGGGAACATAGAGAGCGAAAATCAATTATAGAAATCCCCTCCCAGAAAATGGGAGATAAGTGCTCCTTCCACTCTTCTGGTTTTAGGTGCAGATTAGCACATATCTTGTATACTGACACTTCACTCTATTTTATGTTAGGAAGCCGCAGCTCTATATCAACAGTCAACCCTACGGAAGCACAAAATTGGCTTGGAGGAGTCCTCATGCGCGCACAAATTTCAAATTGCTGAATCAATTCGTTGTATTTCATTTTAAAGAATTCATACCCCAGAATGGAGAGGACAAAGTCCATCCGCAATTTAAATACCTGCACTATAAATCCCAAAGGGAAGAGCCAAGTCAATGCTTAGCCTCCCATTGGAGGTTTTTACTTACAGTATTTAAATACCTGCAACTTAAATACCTGTACCTTAAATCCCAAAGGGAAGAGCCAAGCCAATGCTTAGCCTCCCATTGGAGGTTTTTACTTACAGTAGTTAAATACCTGCAACTTAAATATCTGTACTTTAAATCCCAAAGGGAAGAGCCAAGCCAATGCTTAGCCTCCCATTGGAGGTTTTTACTTACAGTATTTAAATACCTGCAACTTAAATACCTGTACCTTAAATCCCAAAGGGAAGAGCCAAGCCAATGCTTAGCCTCCCATTGGAGGTTTTTACTTACAGTAGTTAAATACCTGCAACTTAAATATCTGTACTTTAAATCCCAAAGGGAAGAGCCAAGCCAATGCTTAGCCTCCCATTGGAGGTTTTTACTTACAGTATTTAAATACCTGCAACTTAAATACCTGCACCTTAAATCCCAAAGGGAAGAGCCAAGCCAATGCTTAGCCTCCCATTGGAGGTTTTTACTTACAGTAGTTAAATACCTGCAACTTAAATACCTGTGCCTAAAATCCGAAAGGGAAGAGCTAAGCCAATGCTTAGCCTCTCATTGGAGGTTTTTACTTACAGTAGTTTAAATACCTGCAACTTAAATACCTGTGCCTATAATCCCAAAGGGAAGAGCCAAGCCAATGCTTAGCCTCCCATTGGAGGTTTTTACTTACAGTAGTTTAAATACCTGCAACTTAAATACCTGTACCTTAAATCCCAAAGGGAAGAGCCAAGCCAATGCTAGGCCTCCTATCGGAGGTGTTTATTCATTGTCATGTACTTCCTATAATTTAATTTTTGAATCATCAGACCCAAAAGATGAGTAGGTCATAATACTGCACAGAAGTCGTTAACACACTCCCTCTTTCGGCTTCAGGGAATCTTTAACACTTAAAAAAATATAACAAATAAAAATATATACCATCCATGCATCCTATTTAAAAAGTGAAAACACAAAAGAGAATACCCTACTAGAGCCTTAGGAATAAACCAAGCCTGAGTTACCGAATTAGGATATCCATGAAATTAAGGTACCGAAAGGGCATTAGTTTTAATTAACTAGTGTAACCAAGTCCCCGAGCTCATAATCTCTGGTTCGCAGGAATAAATTAGTTCTCCCGCTAATTTATTTAGGTTTCTAATCGACCTACCAAGAACGATTAGTGGCGACTCCAAATTTCAAAATCATTTAAAATAAAAATCCAAAGTTGCGATTCGGTAGGGCTTGGGAGGGTCCGCGTTAGGTTAGTCAAATCTAATTAACCTAATAATCCGTTAACCCCTTTTGAATTTAAATTAATTTTTTAGAGGGTCGCGACAGTCATGTACGTATGTCATTCGCGCGTCACGCACGTATTCGTATTCGCATATCTACGTATTCGTATATCATATTCGTATGTCCGTTTTTGTGTGTCGTATTTGTATGTCAACGTTTGCGTTCATACCTTTTATGCATTTCATTTTAAAGTGAAAACATAAAAAGAACACCTTACCAGGGTCTTAGGAATAAATCAAGTGAGAGTTGCCAAAATATGATATCCATGGAATTAAGGTACCGAAAGGGCATTAGTTTTAATTAACTAGTGTAACCAAGTCCCCGAACTCATAATCTCTGGTTTGCAGGAGTAATTTAGTTCTCCCGCTAGGTTACTTAGGTTTCTAATCAACCTACCAAAAATGATTAGTGGCGATTCCAAATTCTAAAATCATGTGAAAAAAAATCAAAGTTGCGATTTGGTAGAGCTTGGGAGAGCTCGAACTAGGTTAGTTAATTTAATTAATTAATCTGGTAATCCATTAACCTAAAAATGAATTTTAGGTCGCGACAGGATGATGAAGAGCATTCATTTCTCTATCCTATACACTACATCCATTGTACAGCCCAATTAAGCCTGTATATTCATTTCTCAAATCCCGTTCCGATTTGAAGATGACGTCATCACTAAGGAACAGAACTGAAGAGATCGGATCAACGGAGAATTCCCAAAATCTTGCATTTTACATCATGTGATTGTTTGACACAGCTTTTGTCTGTGAATATTCATGTTGTTTTAATCTCTCATTCAAAATCATGGGATTTTAAAAGAAGAGCAAATTCCGCCTGAAAGAAAAGGACCTGCTCCCGAAAAAGAAAAAAACAAAAAAACCTCTTCCGAAAAAGAAAAAAAAAGAGAGAAAGAGAGATAGCTCTCTCTAAAAAAAAAAGAAGAAGAAAATGGGAGTCGAGAGTAAGGAAAAGCAAAGGCTAGTCCCACAGAAAATCCATGGCAGTAAAAGCAAAATGCCTATCAAAAGCAAGGCCTATGCCCATTCAATCCTCGTTCATTTGCAAAATATGTTGAAATTTGGATGTGCATTTTATCCTTTCTGTAAATCCCAACCGGATGACTTGTAAAGAAAAAGTCTCCAAGAGAGTCAAATGGGAAATTGCAATCATCAGCGGAAACTCCATCCTCAAGCAGTGATGGCACATTTTGAAATCAATTTCAAAAGGCTAAGATTGGTGGCAAGACAACAATGATCACTAGTATCAAGCCATTCTCATATATTTTCTGAACCAAAGCGAGCCTTTTCGTTTCTCAGTCCCAAATCCTAACATACGTTACAACTATTCAAAGTCTCTTCTGATTATGGCACATGAAGTAACGTAGAGTTGAATGATCTTAAGCATCGCTCGAAGAAGTTCGAGCAAGATTATTTCTTTCTCATTTTTGCAGGGTTCTTGACTTGTAAACCCAGAGCAGATGATGAAGATCTTCTTTAAAGGCCTTGACTCCACAGGAGTCCCATTTGGTAAACCATTGACCTAGCCCATATTACGGTCCTAATCAAGACCTCCAGATCGGCTCGGTAGTACCAATTGCAGATTACTCAGACCCTTGTTGAAGACGATGATGGTAAGATTGAGTGATTTCTCTTGAATCCTACAGTTATGATAAATAGCTTTTCTCAAGAGTAGGAGAAAGCTCTTTCGGACTGAAGTCCCCCATTCAGAGTACATTCGAGGTATTCACAATGTAATTACCTCCTTGAACAGAATTGGTAATGCAAACTTGACAGAATAGTTTTGCATAAATCCACTGAATGAATTTCAGCATGCATGCCTATACATGTTACATCTAAACATTGTTTAAGCACATGCATCCCTAATATTCGAGTTACCTCATGAGGTCTTGAAATCCATCCAAGGATGATTGAATGAACAAAGCCATGCTGGCAAGTGTCCACCTGGCCACCTTCCAAGCTCCCAGGTAAGTTTTCTGAACCCATTTTTGAATATCTTGTGTTTATACTGACATGACTTGTGTAGCACACCCTCTCGATGTGGTCGCCGCCCTGTGAGATTAGCGGCACATTTCCCTTTCGGATTGTCCAAGACCCGCTCTAGCGATCTCGAAACTCTTCTGGATCATCAAAGACCAGCTCTAATGATCTCGGTCCCTTTCAGATCATCAAGTACCAACTCTAATGATCTTGAAAGAAGTCTACCTTTCAACTACCCAGAAAACCCAAGTAAGTTTTCTAACCCTTTTCAAAAATCGCAAATTTTGAGTTTGCACCAATGAGAAAGCACATTTCTAAATTTCGTCCAGTTCATAATCGACATGCTCTTATGACCTACATGAAAAACTTGTTCGAACCATGATCGACATGCTCTTGTGGTCTCGACAAATTTTATCAAAATCATAATCGACATGCTCTTGTGATTTTGGTACCCTATCAAGTTCATGATCGACATGCTCTCATGTTCTTGATCTTATCCATCCAGTTCATAATCGACATGCTCTTGTGTCTGGATGCTTGTTCGAACCATGATCGACATGCTCTCGTGGTCTCGACAAATTTTATCAAAAACCATAATCGACATGCTCTTATGGTTTTGATACCCTTTCAGATCATCAAGGACCAGCTCTAATGATCTTGAAAGAAACTATGTGACTCCACTCGAAGAGATGTAGTGGACACATCCCCTTACAGATATTGCGCTTTCTCGCATCAGGGGAAACTTCTAGTAACAGATAAGCACCAGTACCTTAAGATTCTTGCATCCACAAAATGCCCAGAGCTTAAGGGAATCACTAGCATTATGAAGTGTCTGGTAAGACCGACATTTTATATGCGATCCATGTGCAGGTTTCTTTAATCCGTTTTCTCGGAGCAGAGAAATCTTAACACATGTTATTTACAATCATGCACATCATGCATCATTGCACTTGCATATAAAATGGGATTAAAACTCCCCCACAAAAAAATCAAAAATCATCATCATCATTCATTTGCATTGTCAAAATTTAGGTTCAATTTTGTCTTTGAGCGAAACCTCTACGAGTCTCCGCCCAAAGAGGGGCAGCTGTTGACACCTAAATTTTGACTTTTTAAAATTCATTCACTTAAGTACATAAAAAACGAGAATTTGTTCTCACCAAAAATTAATTTTTTCATGCATTGCATATTTAATTTTTTTGTCGGTCATGCATTTTATTATGGCTAACGACGGAGGATTTGAGCTTAAATTGAAAAACGATTGGATTGAGCATGAGGGAGGTGTGCCGAAAGGCTTATAAAGTTTTGAACTTAAAAGAAATTTTTCCACATGGACTAAATTACAAATACATAAAACTTCAGGGACTGAATTGCAAATACATAAAACTTTAGGGGCTGAATTGCAAATACATAAAATTTTAGGGATAGTGGAGAAATTAGAAAGGAAGATGGAGAAGGGGAGATATAGAAGGGAAGATGGAGAAATTAGAAAGGAAGATGGAGAAGAGGAGATATAGAAGGGAAGATGGAGAAATTAGAAGAAAAGATGGAGAATGGAAGATGGTAGAATTAGAAGGGAAGATGAAGAATTAGAATGGGAGATGGAAAGATTAGAATGGAAAATGGTGAATTAGAAGGGAAGATGGAGATAAAGAATGGAGGATGGTGGAATTAGAAGGGAAGATGAAGTTAGTGGAAAAATTAGAATGATAGATGAAGATAGAGAAAGGAAGATGGGGGAGTAGGCTATAAAAGAGGGATTTTTAGAGAGATTAGAGAGAAATTGGGAAGACTTTGGAGATTGGAGAAAACTTGAGGAAAGATTTTGGGAGAGAAGAAACTTTAGAGAGAAAAAGAAAACAAAAAAAAAGAGAGAATTCTTTTAGAAGAGAGAATTGAGGGGAACGAGAGTTCGAAGCTCGTAGTTACCATCTTTATCGACCAATACAATCCGCGAGTTCATCCCCGTCGTTCGAGCCGCGATCCGCAATCTTGATCCATGAGGTAATCCGAGGTCCGAGTTCGATAATCAAATCCGCCAAGTTATGTAACGATTTTAATCATTTAGAATATTCGAAATTGTGTTGCCTAAATGGATTGATTTGAATTTCGATTATACCTTGTTGGACATATTGCATTTCTTTGGAATAAATTGCATATCCAATTTTTGAGATTTTTATTGCACGTTGTAATATTTTCTTTAAAAAAAATAAAAAAAGAGGTTTGCTTTTGTTGCACATTTTCACATCATGTAGATAATTGCACGTGTAATTTATCTTGTAAATATTTAGATTAAACCGCACGCATTGCATATAATTTAGTTCCTTACATTGTCATAAAAAGAAAATAAAAAAATTGCACCTTTGAATCTCAAGTGAAAATTCATCAAAATTGCCAAGTTGAACATTTTCATGAAATTGGTACCGAAAGGGCGCTAGTAGAAATATTAGTGTAACCAAATCCCCGAACTCATTAATCTCTGGTTCGTATGAATAAAGTATTTCTCCCGATACTTTATTTAGGTGTCTAATCAACCTATCCAAAATGATTAGTGGCGACTCCGACATAAATCCTTCTTTTGATGAATTGAACCTAAGTCACGATTTGGTGGAACTTGGGAGAGTTCGAGCTAGGCTAGTTAATTCAATTTAATTAACCTGGTAATCCATTAACTTTAAAAATTGGGAAACTGATTTTTTTAGGTCGCGACAGTTTGGCGACTCCGCTGGGGACTAACTTGAATTTTTTGAAATTTAAGGAGGACTTAGGCCAGAAAAATTTCATGAAAATTCACTTGGTTTGGCAATTGGTTGAATTTTAATCCTTAGGTGTTAAATGGTTTTGTAGAACGGGAGTTATAAGGGGTGGAGTGTTTGGCTAACCATTTGTTTTGCAGGTTTGGTGTGTGAAACTTGTCATTTAATTTTTGAATTATTGAAGCGGTGTTTGCATTTAATTGTTGTGCATGATTAATCGCTTTAGCACTACATCACACACCTCCCGTGGTCGGACCTGAGCCACTAGTTTTAGGATGGTATTGTGATTTGGTTTTAGCGTTCGCCGTGAGATCACGTCGAAAGTTAGTCCAGATTCAATCCCGAACTTCTTTTTAAAAATGAGTTTCAAAAGTTATGCCTCAGGCTTGGTAAGATTACCAAAGCGGTGGTTTTAATTTTTGACTCGAGTAGCCGAAGTGGAAAGGCCCGTTTAATCTTGGTTACGTCGCGGGATAGAGACTAATCTTGATTATGTGCGCGAGATTGTCGCCTTGCCGTAAGTCTTTCGCTTCAATTTGTGAGCCTTTAGGATAGTTAGAATAAGGTTAACCCACGAGTCATGTGCATGTCCATATGATTGTTTATTTTCCTATCCCACGGTAAAGTACGCTTCTGAACTTCATCTTATCTTATGTTATTGTTTGGGTCGGTCCATGACACTTAGGATTGTGGCGCGTGATTTATAGACAATGGGACACATTGATATCTGTTTCGTGTACATTCCAAAGGCCGAGTTGAAGCAGATGTGGAGGCACTTGAGCATTGATGCACAGACATATGCCCTTAGTCGTATGGGTCACGTATTGCCACTTTTGGATATCAAATTACAGACTAAGGTCATGCAGGCGCTTGCACATTTCTGGTGCCCATATACTGCTACTTTCATTTTAGGTAAGCACGAGCTCACTCCGACTTTGGAAAAGTATGACCTTGCCATTGGAAAACCTTTGAGCATTGATTTAATTCGCCCTTATGTGGAAATAGATCCAATTTTCATTTTTGCTGAGTTTTTGAAAATTAGCGAAAATAAAATGAGGAAAATTTTAAAAGGAAATTGTCATATGTGCCCTTTCTCATTCCTCGTTGAACTTTTTTATGAGAGCAATTTATACTTGCAAAGCAGGATCTTTATTCTAGCTTTCTTCGGACTTGTGATCTTTCCGCTCCAAAAGGATTTTATTAGTCCATCCATGGCTTGGATAGCTAGGCAAGTTTGCAGTGGAATGAACTTTACTAATGCTATCCTGGCCGAGACTTTTATATCTTTGACTCGTTTTAAGCAAAACAAGGAAAAAAACATTTCATGCTCCGGTTGGACTTTTGCAAATGTGGTTTTTCTCTCATTATACTAAGTTCGGCTCAAAAATGACCATTCCACGGGTAAGTCAAGAGGAAAACCCAATTGCAAAATTTCAAGAGCTGCAAAAAAATATTGCTAGATTGTCTTATTCCGAGTGGATTGATTTATTTAAATATCCTAGTCCCAAGGTTTTTCTATGGCAAGCTATATGGTTTCAAGTCTCTAAGGCTCGTTTGTACCATGGTGAGCGAGAGCCTATACTTCTTTTGGGTATTACCGGTATGACGCAGTATCATCCTCTCCGTGTGGTACGGCAATATGGAGTTTTACAGGATATCCCACCACCTTTGGGGCCAAACACTTTTCAAGTTAAATTCGTTGCAGGCGAGAATTATAGAACCGAGATCAAGCATCTTGACCAAACTTGGCTCAAGTTCAAGACTCGCTCACTATTACTACCCAAGGAGGAGCTCGAGGGAAAGGAAAAATGTTATCATGCGAAGGCTCGGTATATTAAATATCATTTGATACCAACTCACATGCTTCCGAAGTTCCCGTTGGTGATTGTGAAACCCACCCGTCAAGCCGAGATCGAGACCTATGCAAAGAAGACGCAAAAGGCGAAAAGACAAATGAAGAGCTTGGCTAAGGAAAATGCACGACTTCGGAAAGAGTTGGAGGCCCATTTGTCTATAGATTGCGTCACTACAAAGAAAACAAAAACAGCTTGATTTGCCATGTTTAGGATTGTTGTTCCATGTTGCATTTTCATGACTTTATGAGCTTTTCTTGTAATAAAGGTTACTGTTCAGATATGACTTTCTGGTATTACATAATTTTTATTGAACTTTATAGTTTTCACAGAAAACATTCACAAGACCCTAATTCATCACTCAAAATTTTTTTTGAATCAATTCAATGTATTTTCCATTTATTACTGAATTTAATGTGAAAGAAAAACTGTCTGGATTCTGGAATTTTCTCGACTTCACTTTTGTTTTTCCATTTATCACTAGAAAACATGCTCTTTTGAGAAATATTAAAACATGAAAGTTGTAGATTGGGCTTTTAATTAGTGAATTGGAAATTTTTGGGCATCAATTCACATTTTTGATGACCCATTTATCCTCGAAGTAAAAACCGGACAGATCAGTTTTCTAGGCAAAAGTTTTACAAAGAAGTATTAAACTGTATTAATCCACAAAGAATTTGCCTGTGACCAAAACATGAAAGTTGTTAATCATCATCTTGGGTATCGGCTCCCAAATTTTCATACTATTTTGACCTCTGTACGAATTAATATGATTTTTCTCGTAAAGGTCGACGAAACTGGAAGCTACCTGAATCAATCCTTTCGTTTTATCTTTGCCTCATTTTGGAGCTTAGAGAGTGTCATGGACCAACCCACTTTTCTCACACATTATACTTACCCCAATCATTAATTTTGTAGGTAATTCATCACGGATCTCCAGCACCCACATATTACCCGGTCAGTGACGAGAAAAATGGCCGACAAAGTTGAGATCAACTCTATCGTTCACGAAGCACTGCAGGGAGCCTTGAAGGAGCACACGAACATGATGAATAACCATTTCGAGGGAATGCTGTCCTATGCGATGGAGAAGTTGACAGCCGATCTCCTAGGCCAACTGCAACTGTCCAGCTCCGTCTTTCCAGCCAAGGCAATTCCTTCACTAGACAACGCTGGCAAAGGCACTGACCGTGCTCCCATATATGTTCCACCCCTTGAAGATGTCATTATCACTAGTGCCAGCTCTAGCGCATCGCTTGTTGTCCCCACACCCCAAGCTAGCCCTGTGGCTGGGGGAATAAGCGAAGAAGCCATGAAAGCCATTGCTCAAATGAAGCAGCAGATACGAGAGATGGAAGGGGCGCACAACATACCATAGATTGACCTATCTGTTTTTTCAAAGGTTGATGTGCCAGAGAAGTTCAAGATACCCGATTTTGAGAAGTACGATGGCACTTTCAATCCAGTTCAACATGTCCAGATGTACCAAGCAAGAATGGGAAGGCATGTGGCAAACGGCCCTCTGATGGTTCAGACTTTTTAGGCCAGTCTAAAGGATGCAGCCATGAGGTGGTACATTGACTACGAGATCTATCGCATGGATGATTGGGAAAAGATGGTTACTGCATTTGTCAAGCATTTTAGTTTCAACCTGGACGTCCTGACCACCAGAGAGGACCTGGAACAGTCAGAGATGAAGAAGGGTGAGACAATCAAGCAATACGCCTCTAGATGGAGGAATATTGCGTCCCAGTTAAAGCCAGTCCCGCCTGAGCAGGAACTCATGAGATTATTTGTCTCTACCCTCCCTCAAGCGATGCAATCACGTATTTTGGGGACTGAGGCAACATCGTTCAGCCACCTCATTGCAATGGGAGAGGAAATAGAGATCGGAATCAAGAAGGGATGGTACGGAGATGCTGGTACCAGTGCAAAGCGGTTTGGAATGAAAAAGGACAAAGAACCAGCCCCACAGGTGAATTTTACCTATACGCAAAGGCCTCTAATTCAAGCGCCAAAAGTTCAACAGCAAGCCAACTTTGACACTCAAGGGCAAAGAGGATTCAGGCGTAATAATCGGCAATTTTCCCCACTTCCCGGAACTCTTTCCCAGGTCTTGATTGTCCTACGTAAGAAAGAGCTGTTGACATCAGAACCGATGCGCCCGAACTATGCATCCTTTGCAAGGTACGACCCGTCAAAGAAGTGTGATTACCACCGCAGTGAGCTTGGGCACGACACGGATGAATGCTTCGCCCTCAAAAACCGGATCCAGGACTTGCTCGAGTCCAAAGCATTCACATTCCAGGATAATCAACAGCCCAATGTCCAAAATAATCCTTTGCCTGATCACTCGGGCAAGGTCAATGCTATTTTTGGTTCGGAAGCTGATCCAGTTGGCGGTTTCAAGGCGCGGATAGTTGACACCTTTGATGCTCTAGTTAGGGCAGGCTATTATCGTACCGGAGAGGTGATATCTTTTGACCAACTGAAGAAAAAAGTCTTCACCCTGATCGACCAAGGGATGATCATATGTACTAGCCAAGATGGGTTAGTGGCAACTACGTCACAGATAATAATAGACTGGGATCAAGAGTTTGCAGCTTTAGCTATGATAGAAGGTGTGTCCGAGCAAAAAGCCGATCTGAATAAGAACGATATTACAGAATTCATTAAAGATGATCCAGAATTAGCTGACATGCCGCCCTTGGAAGACGCTTGTGATGATGGACTCGGGATTGTTATAGTCGCTGCACCACAGCCATTCCCGTACGCAGATGATAAAGCAGTACCATGGTCTTATGATTTAGCATTGGTGACTAGATCGGGACGGGTTTATAATCATGATCAGTCAGCTAAGCATGTTAATGAGAAAGAGGCTAAGGAATTCTTAGCAATCATCAAAGCCAGCGAGTATAGTATAGTTGATCAGCTGAGAAAGTTGCCAGTCCAGGTTTCCTTGCTGGAGCTCCTACAGTCATCTGAGAAGCATCGAGACTCATTAATGAAGGTATTGGGGGCAAGTGCACGTGCCTGAAGATATTGATCAAGACAAATTAGAGAACTTTGTTGGGACAATCCTACTAAAAGATCAAGTAGCATTCGCCGACGATGAGATCCCGATTGAAGGGCGAGGTCACAATATGGCCTTGCACATAACGGTGAAACACAAGCAAACCCATGTAGCCCGGGTACTGATCGACAATGGTTCGGCTCTAAACTTGTGTCCCCTAGCTACTCTCAACCGCCTGGGTATTGACTTAGCCAGAATGCAGACCGCCAACACTTCGGTTAAAGCATTCGATGGTATGAAGAAGAATGTTCTGGGATAGATCAACCTTGAAATTCAAATTGGACCTTCCATGTTCGATGTTCTGTTCCAAGTATTAGACATCCCTTCAGCCTTCAATTTGCTACTTGGCCGTCCATGGATCCATAATGCAGGTGCCGTACCATCGAGTCTTCACCAGAAAGTTAAGTTTGTAGTCAAGCAAAAACTGGTGGTTGTCCATGGTGAGGAAGATCATCGCATTTTCAATGCAACCGCCATTCCTTACATTGAACCAGCCCATACTGAAGAGGACTCGTATCATGCTTTCGAGTTGATACACACTATCCACGCCTCACCAGATAGCCCTTTACCGGTTCATGAACTGTCAAAAGCTTCTCTCATGGTTGCCAAGGTAATGGTGGGCAATGGGTACGAGCCTAGTACTGGTTTAGGCGAAAGCATTCAAGGAATGCTCACTCCGATCGAGGCTAGTGGACAAATCCATACAGCTGGCTTAGGATACCGGGAGATAGGCACCGTGGACGAGGTCGCTAGTATCATCGAATTAACCATGGATGCCAAAGCCTGATAGGCTGTGGAAAGTCAGAATATAGACCTTTACCCCTGCCTCTTTATCAGACTTTCATTTCAGCCGGAGTGGTGGGCGGCTATGATGAATTGAATAAATTCAAGGATGATCTTGGCATAGTCTTCCCCGACTCAAAAGGACAGAAACCTCCGCCAATGGTTTTTGATAACAAAGATGCTGATGATGATAACATACCTAGCCTAGTCGACTGGTTTGGAGACTTAACTATTGCTGCAATATCTGAAGATCCAATGCAGGTTAATGAGAGCCCCAATGAAGAGCCTTACATGGTGCCTAAACCACCAAGATCGTCCGTCAATGCCATATTCGACGATCCACTGGAGGGTTTAGATTCAGAGTGACATCTTCGTGTTTATGTTTTCCCCTGCGTGGGAACTTCCATCGTTTTCTAGAATTTCGTTTCCATGTCATTTTCTAAGATTTCCTTTTATGTTGCACTGCACGATTTCCCTTTCAATAAGATGTAATTAATTGATTCTTATATCAATAAAATTACAGATGTTTTTATCAAAAAAAAATTTTGAATCTTGTCGAAGTATTCCAAACCAACCCGATGACGATAACCAACGATCGAACAATATTGTCATTCATGGTAAGAACTGAGGGTTGGGCTTCTTCAAGCAATTCTCGTCCCGCGGTCTTAAAAAAAAAATTTCGAAGGAAGTAAAATACCGTGTGTTTAAACCTTGTTTGTTTTTCTGACTCAACTACCTTATGTTCAGGGGCAAACATGAGGAAGGAAATGCAGTGGATCCTACCATATGCCATGCCAATGACTCGGATAGTTTGGATGAATCAGGTTCTGGCATCGAGGAAATACAACGGAATCTTGAACACCATGAGAAGGTTAAAGCTCTAACTGGCGAGAAAACTGTCGCAATAAACCTTGGCAGTGAAGAAAACCCCAAAGAGATTAAAATCGGGGCGAATCTTCCTATGGGCACAGCTGAGCGTCTGACGAACCTTTTAAAGGACTACTAGGATATCTTTGCCTGGTCTTATGCAGATATGCCCGGTCTTGATCGATCAATCGTCGAACACTGTCTACCGACCGATCCCTTGATTGAACCTAAGAAGCAAAGGCAGCGAAAGGCTAAACCAGAACTCGCAAAGAAGATTGAAGAAGAAGTCATGAAACTTATCGACGTTGGATTCATTGAAGTTACCCAATACCCGAGTTGGGTGGCCAACATAGTCCCGGTCTTGAAGAAGGATGGTCGTGTACGAGTCTGTGTGGATTATCGTGACTTGAATAAAGCTAGTCCGAAGGATGATTTTCCTCTCCCACATATCGATGTGCTTGTCGATAGTACAACGGGTTTCGAATTATTCTCATTCATGGACGGTTTCTCTGGCTATAATCAAATCCTGATGAATGAGGAAGATAAAGAAAAGACAGCATTCACAACCCCATGGGGGGTGTTCCATTACAAAGTTATGCCTTTTGGTCTCAAGAATGTCGGGGCAACATACCAGCGAGCGATGGTTGCGCTATTTCATGACATGATGCATAATGAGATTGAGGTCTACGTTGATGACAAAATTGTTTGAAAGGCTGCGAAAGTTCAAGTTACGCCTCAACCCCGCCAAGTGTGTCTTTGGTACCAGCTCGGGTAAATTATTGGGGTTCATTGTTAGTAACAAGGGCATTGAGATCGACCCGGCCAAGGTAAAGGCTATTTGTGAGCTTAAGCCGCCAACGACCGTCAAGGAAATCCGTAGCCTCATGGGTAGAGTGAATTACATTACCCGATTTATTGCTCAGCTGTCTGAGACTGCTAAGCCATTTTTTAGGCTACTCAAGAAGAATGCACTGGTCAAATGGGATGGTGAATGTGAAGAAGCTTTTGAGAAATTGAAGCAGCATCTCATGAATCCACTCATACTTGTTCCACCCACTTCGGGATGCCCCCTAATCTTATATCTTACAATTCATGATGAGTCTTTGGGTGCTATGCTTGCTCAGACAAGTAAAGAAGATGGTAAAGAACGAGCTATCTACTATTTGAGTAAAAAGTTCACAACCTCCGAACTGAATTACTCCGAAGCGGAAAAGACGTGCGCAGTACTAGTCTGGGTGTTACACCGACTACGGCAGTACACTTTGCATTACCAAATATTCTTGGTGACGAAATGTGATCCCATCAAATACTTACTAAATCAACCCGCCTTAGTTGGGAAGCTTGCAAAGTGGCAGATTCTCATTTCTGAGTTTGACGTCCAGTATTTGTCACAAAAGTCAGTCAAAGGGCGAGTAATAGCTGATGTCCTGGCCGAAAATCCGGGACAACATGAAGATGTCGACCATCCCGAAGATCGAATCATGTCGGTAGGTGACTATTCTTGGACCATGTTTTTTGATGGAGCCGTAAATTTGTCCGGGTCAGGTACCGGTGCAGTGTTGATATCCCCAGGAGGACAACATTATCTAGTGGCAGCGAAATTGATTTTTCCTTGTACTAACAACATCGCAGAGTACGAAGCATGCATTCTTGGATTGCAAGCCGCAATTGAGATGGGAGTAACCCGGCTTAAGGTGTTTGGGGATTCAGCGTTGATTATTCTGCAAACCGTTGGGAAGTGGAAGACACGAGATGCCAAATTGCTGCCTTACCATGAATATCTTGATGAATTAGTGGTTGAGTTTGATGACATCTCATTTGAATATCTATCTAGAACGCAAAATCAGTTCGCTGATGCATTAGCAACCCTATCATCAATGTTGCAAGCCACTGATGGGCTAGAAGTTGAGCCTTTGAAGATTGAGGTATTGAGAAGACCGGTTTATTGTATGGTTACGACCGAGGAACCGGATGGTAAGCCTTGGTACCATGACATCAAGACTTATATCTAAAAGCAGGAGTTTCCAGAGAAGAGTATTGCAGCCGATCGGAGGTATATAAAGAAAATGGCCTCAAAATTCTTTTTGAGTGGCAAGTGCCTGTACAAGCGGTCCTTTGATTCGATCCTTTTGAGATGCATTGATTCTACAGAGGCAGTCCGTCTGATGATGGAGGTGCATGAAGGGATTTGTGGTCCGCACATGAACGGCCACATGCTGGCCAAGAAGATCATGAGGTTGGGATATTACTGGCTCACCCTTGAGAGCAATTGCATTCAACATGTCCGGAGTTGTCACAAGTGCCAAATCCATGGTGACAAAATTAATGTTCCTCCAAGTGAATTGCATCAGTTATCTGAGCCATGGCCATTCTCTATGTGGGGTATCGACGTGATCGGCCCTATCAATCCGAAAGCATCTAATGGGCATCGTTTTATTCTAGTCGCTATTGATTATTTTTCAAAATGGATCGAAGCCGCATCGTATTTGGCAGTCACAACACGAAATGTTGTGAAATTCATCCGTCGGGACATTATTGCTCGATACGGTTCGCCTGAAACCATAATCACAGACAATGGCTCAAATCTGAATAACAAGCAAGTGGATGAGTTGTTCAAAGAATTCAAAATCAAGCATCTGAATTCTTCTCCATATCGCCCTCAGATGAATGGAGCGGTGGAGGCAGCCAATAAGAACATCAAGAAGATCTTAGCTAAAACGGCTAAGAATCATCGTGATTGGCATGAGAGGCTGCCATTTGCACTCATGGCATATCGAACTTCAATTCGAACATCTACTGGGGCAACCCCATACTCTCTTGTATACGGAATGGAAGCGGTGTTACCAGTTGAAGTAGAGATTCCTTCGTTGCGCATATTGTCGCAAGATGGGCTAGAAGAAGTCGACTGGATCCAACAGCGGATGGATCAATTGAACCTGATTGATGAGAAGCGGCTCAAAGCCATTTGTCACGGCCAGTGCTACCAGCAAAGGGTCGCTAAATCCTTTAACAAGAAAGTCAGGCCTCGACAATTCCAGGAAAGAGATCTTGTTTTGCGAAAGTTGTTGCCCATAATTCCACTCCCAGAAGGGAAGTTTGCGCCAAACTATGGTGGCCCGTACGTTGTGAAGAAGGTACTCCCATGTGGTGCTCTAATTCTGGCAGAGATGGATGGTCGAGTTTTTACCAATCCTGTTAACTCTGATATTGTAAAGAAGTATTATGTTTGAATTGTTTTGACATAATTGATAATCTGAAGTTTTCATGATTCTCCAATGCATGTCTATTCAATTCCTGCTTACATTACTAATCTCCATTTGGGATGGTTTCAACTGGGAAAGTCTCTTTGGTCCAATTGAATTTACCAACTTTGAATAGGGAACGTAAATTACATATGATACATCGAGTGTACAGAATGGGGCATGACGGGATGATGAAAGGTAAGCCATTCCCATACACATCCCATGGTCTAATCTCCAGTGAGATGAGCAGTAGTAGGGATCCGCATTCCTCGAGGCGATGGGTTTTCTCGCAAAAGGTACCATAGCCGAAGTGACAGAGGCATCCAATTCCCCATCCAAATGCTACAGGTGTCCATTGCAAACCTCATTGAGCGGCGATTTCATTTTCTTACCCCTGTCAAGAACCACCCCACATTGGGGCAAGACAAGGTAATTCCAACAATATCAAGAGATAAATGGTTAGAAATTCTCTTGCTTTGACCAGCATCAATTTTCGAGTGTTTCTTTACATTAAACTCGAACTTTAATTCAAGTGCCTTAGGATGATGAAGAGCATTCATTTCTCTATCCTATACACTACATCCATTGTACAGCCCAATTAAGCCTGTATATTCATTTCTCAAATCCCGTTCCGATTTGAAGATGACGTCATCACTAAGGAACAGAACTGAAGAGATCGGATCAACGGAGAATTCCCAAAATCTTGCATTTTACATCATGTGATTGTTTGACACAGCTTTTGTCTGTGAATATTCATGTTGTTTTAATCTCTCATTCAAAATCATGGGATTTTAAAAGAAGAGCAAATTCCGCCTGAAAGAAAAGGACCTGCTCCCGAAAAAGAAAAAAAACAAAAAAACCTCTTCCGAAAAAGAAAAAAAAAGAGAGAGAAAGAGAGATAGCTCTCTCTAAAAAAAAAGAAGAAGAAGAAAATGGGAGTCGAGAGTAAGGAAAAGCAAAGGCTAGTCCCACAGAAAATCCCTGGCAGTAAAAGCAAAATGCCTATAAAAAACAAGGCCTATGCCCATTCAATCCTCTGTAAAATATGTTGAAATTTGGATGTGCATTTTATCCTTCCTGTAAATCCCAACCGGATGACTTGTAAAGAAAAAGTTTCCAAGAGAGTCAAATGGGAAATTGCAATCATCAGCGGAAGCTCCATCCTCAAGCAGTGATGGCACATTTTGAAATCAATTTCAAAAGGCTAAGATTGGTGGCAAGATAGCAATAATCACTAGCATCAAGCCATTCTCATATATTTTCTGAACCAAAGCGAGCCTTTTCGTTTCTCAGTCCCAAATCCTAACATACGTTACAACCCTTCAAAGTCTCTTCTGATTATGGCACATGAAGTAACGTAGAGTTGAATGATCTTAAGCATCGCTCGAAGAAGTTCGAGCAAGATTATTTCTTTCTCATTTTTGCAGGGTTCTTGACTTGTAAACCCAGAGCAGATGATGAAGATCTTCTTTAAAGGCCTTGACTCCACAGGAGTCCCATTTGGTAAACCATTGACCTAGCCCATATTACGGTCCTAATCAAGACCTCCAGATCGGCTCGGTAGTACCAATTGCGAGATTACTCAGACCCTTGTTGAAGACGATGATGGGAAGATTGAGTGATTTTTCTTGAATCCTACAGTTAGGATAAATAGCTTTCCTCAAGAGTAGGAGAAAGCCCTTTCGGACTGAAGTCCCCCATTCAGAGTACATTCGAGGTATTCACAATGTAATTACCTCCTTGAACAGAATTGGTAATGCAAACTTGACAGAATAGTTTTGCATAAATCCACTGAATGAATTTCAGCATGCATGCCTATACATGTTACATCTAAACATTGTTTAAGCACATGCATCCCTAATATTCGAGTTACCTCATGAGGTCTTGAAATCCATCCAAGGATGATTGAATGAACAAAGCCATGCTGGCAAGTGTCCACCTGGCCACCTTCCAAGTTCTCAGGTAAGTTTTCTGAACCCATTTTTGAATATCTTGTGTTTACACTAACATGGCTCGTATAGCACACCCTCTCGATGTGGTCACCACCCTGTGAGATTGGCGGCACATTTCCCTTTCGGATTGTCCAAGACCCGCTCTAGCGATCTCGAAACTCTTCTGGATCATCAAAGACCAGCTCTAGTGATCTAGTTCCCTTTCAGATCATCAAGGACCAGCTCTAATGATCTTGAAAGAAGTCTACCTTTCAACTACCCAGAAAACCCAGGTAAGTTTTCTAACCCTTTTAAAAAATCGCAAACTTTGAGTTTGCACCAATGAGAAAGCACATTTCTAAATTTCGTCCAGTTCATAATCGACATGCTCTTGTGACCTGCATGAAAAACTTGTTCGAACCATGATCGACATGCTCTTGTGGTCTCGACAAATTTTATCAAAATCATAATCGACATGCTCTTGTGATTTTGGTACCCTATCAAGTTCATGATCGACATGCTCTCATGTTCTTGATCTTATCCATCCAGTTCATAATCGACATGCTCTTGTGTCTGGATGCTTGTTCGAACCATGATCGACATGCTCTCGTGGTCTCGACAAATTTTATCAAAAACCATAATCGACATGCTCTTATGGTTTTGATACCCTTTCAGATCATCAAGGATCAGCTCTAATGATCTTGAAAGAAACTATGTGACTCCACTCGAAGAGATGCAGTGGACACATCCCCTTACAGATCTTGCGCTTTCTCGCATCAGGGGAAACCTCTGGTAACGGATAGGCACCAGTACCTTAAGATTCTTGCATCCACAAAATGCCTAGAGCTTAAGGGAATCACTAGCATTATGAAGTGTCTGGTAAGACCGACATTTTATATGCGATCCATGTGCAGGTTTCTTTAATCCGTTTTCTCGGAGCAGAGAAATCTTAACACATGTTATTTACAGTCCTGCACATCATGCATCATTGCACTTGCATATAAAATGGGATTAAAACTCCCCCACAAAAAAAATCAAAAATCATCATCATCATTCATTTGCATTGTCAAAATTTAGGTTCAATTTTGTCTTTGAGCGAAACCTCTACGAGTCTCCGCTCAAAGAGGGGCAGCTGTTGACACCTAAATTTTGACTTTTTAAAATTCATTCACTTAAGTACATAAAAAATGAGAATTTGTTCTCACCAAAAATTAATTTTTTCATGCATTGCATATTTAATTTTTTTGTCGGTCATGCATTTTATTATGGCTAACGACGGAGGATTTGAGCTTAAATTGACAAACGATTGGATTGAGCATGAGGGAGGTGTGCCGAAAGGCTTATAAAGTTTTGAACTTAAAAGAAATTTTTCCACAGGGACTGAATTACAAATACATAAAACTTCAGGGACTGAATTGCAAATACATAAAACTTTAGGGGCTGAATTGCAAATACATAAAATTTTAGGGATAGTGGAGAAATTAGAAAGGAAGATGGAGAAGGGGAGATATAGAAGGGAAGATGGAGAAATTAGAAAGGAAGATGGAGAAAGGGAGATATAGAAGGGAAGATGGAGAAATTAGAAGGAAAGATGGAGAATGGAAGATGGTAGAATTAGAAGGGAAGATGAAGAATTAGAATGGGAGATGGAAAGATTAGAATGGAAGATGGTGAATTAGAAGGGAAGATGGAGATAAAGAATGGAGGATGGTGGAATTAGAAGGGAAGATGAAGTTAGTGGAAAAATTAAAATGATAGATGAAGATAGAGAAAGGAAGATGGGGGAGTAGGCTATAAAAGAGGGATTTTTAGAGAGATTAGAGAGAAATTGGGAAGACTTTGGAGATTAGAGAAAACTTGAGGAGAGATTTTGGGAGAGAAGAAAATTTAGAGAGAAAAAGAAAACAAAAAAAAAGAGAATTGTTTTAGAAGAGAGAATTGAGGGGAACAAGAGTTCGAAGCTCGTAGTTACCATCTTCATCGACCAATACAATCCGCGAGTTCATCCCCGTCGTTCGAGCCGCGATCCGCAATCTTGATCCATGAGGTAATCCGAGGTCCGAGTTCGATAATCAAATCCGCCAAGTTAGGTAACGATTCTAATCATTTAGAATATTCGAAATTGTGTTGCCTAAATGGATTGATTTGAATTTCGATTATACCTTGTCGGACATATTGCATTTCTTTGGAATAAATTGCATATCCAATTTTTGAGATTTTTATTGCACGTTGTAATATTTTCTTTAAAAAATAAAAAAAGGGGTTTGCTTTTGTTGCACATTTTCACATCATGTAGATAATTGCACGCGTAATTTATCTTGTACATATTTAGATTAAACCGCACGCATTGCATATAATTTAGTTCCTTACCTTGTCATAAAAAGAAAATAAAAAAATTGCACCTTTGAATCTCAAGTGAAAATTCATCAAAATTGCCAAGTTGAACATTTTCATGAAATTGGTACCGAAAGGGCGCTAGTAGAAATATTAGTGTAACTAAGTCCCCGAACTCATTAATCTCTGGTTCGTAGGAATAAAGTATTTCTTCCGATGCTTTATTTAGGTGTCTAATCAACCTACCCAAAATGATTAGTGGCGACTCCGAGATAAATCCTTCTTTTGATGAATTGAACCTAAGTCACGATTTGGTGGAACTTGGGAGAGTTCGAGCTAGGCTAGTTAATTCAATTTAATTAACCTGGTAATCCATTAATTTTAAAAATTGGGAAACTGATTTTTTTAGGTCGCGACAAGAATGATTGTATTAAAGCACCCATGACTTCTAATCTCCATTTAACTCCCTTTCTGTTCATTCTTTCAAAGAACGCCCACGATTCTTTAGCACTGTGGCCATTCTTCCTCATGACCGTGATGACCATAGAGCATGTCACATGATTTGGCTAAACATTATTAGCCTCCGTTGCCTCATACACCTTCCAAGCATCCTTGTAGCTCCCGGAGCTCATCAGCCCAGAAATAGCTGAATTGTAAACACGAACATCTCTGAACTCTATTGTGTTCGGTTAATTTTCAAAAAGAACCAGCGATTTGTTCCCCATTGGAGCTCTTCTATCCACGATAGTGCCCACTAGAAATAAAAATCCAACTTCAGATCCGGGGAGAGAGAAGGACCCGTCAAATGAAAATTTATGTTCGGAAATCTGAATGCAACAACGGAAATATACATCATCAAGCCATTGAAAAATTTAGAATATTAGAGGATAATGTCATGACTCCGGAAATATGAAAATTAAAAATTACGGGACTAAAAATGGAATTCCTACCAATTTTTTTTTGTAATTAGTCTAGAAATGGGATTAATAAATTAATTCCCGATTCTAGATTAATTTTCATGGATTCTCTTCAGCTAAAATGATGAAAAAATTAAAAGAAAAATACTGACTATTTTTTATTTTATTTTATTTATTATTATTATTATTTTTTTTTATATTTTTGTGGGCCCAAATGCTATTTATTTATTAAATATTTTCCTAATTTCTAAAAAAATGTAAAAAATATGAAAAATTATTTTTTGTTCAAAAATGGTTGCCTAGGCTTGGCCAAGGCTTCCAAAGTTGATTTTGTAAAATTTATGAATTTTTATGGATTTTCTTTTAATTTTTGAAAATAAAAAATACTGAAAAATACTGAAAATATGGAAAATCATTTTTTGGTCAAAATTGGTTCCCTAGGCTTGGCCAAGGTCCCCAAAGTTGATTTTTCAATTTTATGAATTTTTATGAATTTTCTGTTAATTTTTGAAAATAAAAAATAAAAAATACTGAAAATATGGAAAATACTTTTTTGGTCAAAATTAGTTCCCTAGGCTTGGTCAATGTCCCCAAAGTTGATTTTTCAATTTTATGCATTTTTATGAATTTTCTATTAAGTTTCAAAGAGAAATGATGATTAAAAACTAGGTGTCAACAGGTACAAGCAAAATTGGCTCATACAAGCCCAGAATGTCCACCAAATTTTCACCTGACCCGTCGAGGGATTTTGATTCAAATTTTTGAATCAATTTGTCGTATTTTATTTTAAGGAATTCAAATCTCAGAATGGAGAGGGCAAAGCCCATCCACTAGAGGTCGTTTATTTCCTACAATTTAATTTCTGCACCATTAAATCCTAAAGAGAAGAGCCAAGCCAATGCTATGCTGCCCATTAGAGGTTTTTACTTACTGTCATTTAAATTCCTACAATTTAGTTTCCGCACCATTAAACATCAAAGGAGAGAGTTAAGTCAAGGCTAGGCTATCTATTGGAGGTCTTTATTTACTACAATTTAAATTCCTGCACTTTAAACCCCAAAGGAGAGGGCCAAGCCAAGGCTAGGTCATCCATTGGAGGTCTTTACTTCATGTAATTTAAATTCCTGTAATTTAATTCTTGCACCATTAAACCCTAAAAGGAAGAGCCATGCCAATATTAGGCCGCCAATTGGAGGTTTTTACTTATTGTTATTTAAATTCCTGCAATTTAATTTCCGCACCATTAAATCCCAAAGGGAAGAGCCAAGCCAATGTTAGGCCGCCCATTAGAGGTTTTTACTTACTGTCATTTAAATTCTTGCAATTTAATTCCTGCACTATTAAACCCCAAAGGGAAGAGCCAAGCCAATGCTAAGCCGCTGTCGCGACCCAAAAATAAGTTTCAAGTGATGAATGGAATATCAAGTTAATTAGATTAACTAACCTAACGCGGACCCTCCCAAACCTTACCGAATCGCAAGTTTGATTTTTGTATAAATTATTTTTAATTTTGGAGTTGCCACTAATCGTTCTTGGTAGGTCGATTAAAAACCTAAATAAATTAGTGGGAGAACTAATTTATTTTTGCGAACCAGAGAAAATGAGTTCGGGACTTGGTTACACTAGATTACTCTAACGCCCTTTCGGTACCATTTCATGAAAACTCATTTGGGATGGTTGAGAAAAGTTTGGATTAAACTGACCAGAATGGTAAAATGATCATTTTTCAAAAATTAAGAAGTGAAAATGAGTCAAACCAATTGAATGTGGTCATTTCTTATTTGTTTTTCACAATTTCATAGAATTTTCGAAATTTTTCGAGATAATTTACCTGTAAGGGGCAAAATCATCACTTTGAAAAGAATCAGGAAGAAAATTCATCAAAAATAGGATTGGCCCGTCGAAATAGCCCGTTTCATAGTTTTTGGAATTTTTGACAATTTTCTAAATTTTTCGAGACAATTGGGGGATTTTTCTGATGATTTTTTATTATTATTAAACTTTTTTTAAAATTTGTTTAATATTGGTTTTGTCTTGTTTTATCTTGTTTTGTTTGTTTGTTTATTTGTTTTATTTTATTTTATTTTTTGGTTTTTGGATTTTATTTATATATATTTACATTATTTTAATATTATGTCATCATATTATTATAATATTAAACCAAGAAAATCCGGTCGGGCTTCGGCCTTCAGGCCCGCGGATATGGACTGCATCTAGATTGGGCTCAGACCATGAGCCCAAATCCGCAGTCAAACGAAGCAAAGTGTGAACTTAGGTCTAAGCTTCACTCGGCCCAAAACTGAATTCGACCCTCACATAGCAAGCCCGCACTCTTCTCCTCGGCGTCTAGGACAAAGTCAATTGTCAACGCCCTTTTGCATGTTATTGGCAAGATAGTGACATTATGGCTGGTTTTTACGAAGGAATGGCTAGCTGTCTTATCATTGGCTACTTCACTAAAGCACTGCACATTGGAGGGGTTATATTTAATTCAAAGGAAAAAAAGTTGCATGAACTTAAACAAGTGATCATATGCAGCAATATCTGCAACAAAAGCTTCTACATTTAAGTGGGTTTTGCCAAAGCTATATCTTATATACAATAAGAAAACCGCCAGCTACATCTGTTGAGAAAAATTTGAAATTATGTCTAATTGTTGTAAAATATTGTGTCGAAGAGAATAGAGAGATTAAGAAGAGAGAACAAATGAATACCAAACAAGACCAAAAGAGAGAATTTTATTTCCAACTCTTGTGTACACCTTACAATGAGCAAATATACTCTGCTATTTATAGGAGAATAGGGATACATCATAGAATGGAGGAACGGTTAGGAAGATGAAGGGATGCAAACGGTTAAGAAGATGAAGGGATGTATGACCATAATGTGTATATTAAGTAGAATGAATATAATGAATGTTTATGTATTTTATAACACTAATGATAAATCCTTGGTAAACGAAATTCACAACATAACATGCAGCATTAGCAAAATGTCGGCACAATAAAACTTAGAAGAAGAACACATCTGTCCAGTGCTTATACACGCGAAACAGAATACTTGCTCTGGACTGTCCCCACAAAACTATTTGACAGATGCCTCTGACCAGCTCCATTTTTCATGAAAGTGGGTTCAAGCGAAAGATTAAAATCTTCCAACACATTTTCGCATTCAGTACAGCGTAAGGCACCATCGTATGGCCGGTCCACCGCAACGAACTTCGCGCAATGAGTGCACCATCTCTTCGTCCCCGCGCAAAAGGGGACTCTACCGCGGACTCCTGAATCGCCTCGACAGGAATTAATCCGCGCGCACTTGCAGAAATGGAGAGACCCGCTGGTTTGCAATTCGAAGTACACAAAGGAAGAGCCGACTTCGGCTCTCGAGTGGCAACTAGCCATTGGCACTGGCGCCGAGGACTGGTCCTAAAATTCTTCCATTGGATCTCTCCCACACTTTGGCTTCCGTTTTCCTTCTCAAATGAAACAAGCATCTATTGGAGCACTAGATTCAAGTCTCTGCCCGGTTCGGCTGATGGCCGCGAGCTTAGAGGACGGTCGTCAATGGCTGCTTGGGCTCGGAGAGAGAGAGAGAGAGAGAGAGAGAGAGAGAGAGAGAGAGAGAGAGAGAGAGAGAGAAGGAGGACACGATTCAACCGACATGGTGATTTCGGGTCTGTCGCGAGTCCTAGGCTGCTTGGCCGTCAATGGAGCTTGAAAATATTTCGAGATGAGTTACGAAGCTCAAGGCAGGTTCGGCAGTCCGAAAGTCGTCCATGGCATGCACCTTTTTCTTCTTTGTCAATCCTTCCTCTTCACGTACTGGTTCTTCAAGAACCAACACAGGAACCTTCACTCTAGCTCCTGAACCTTGACTCTTCTACTCATAATGCTTGCGAAAGTCTTCCCTTCTCCCTTCAGTCATTCTCCGTCATTAGGTGATTGTTAAAGTCCTGAGCTTCGGTACTACCGTGGACTGTTGTGCGGCCTCGCATCATGGACGTGAGGTCGTGGCGGTGGTGGGATGAACCCTCCGTCACTTTCGGTGGCGTAGTCTGAAACTCTAATTGGAAATCGCTGTTGTTGTGTATATTCGTTCGTGTATGTCAAATAGAAAGTAGTCAGACAAACCTGAATCGCAAAGCAGACGAGAACTAAATTGGAGATAAATATCCGAGCCCGACGAATTCACGTCATGTCCTTAAGACAAATTCGTCCCCTCAATCGGTACCCAAGGTGTAGTGGGGTGCCCCTTGGGGCCCAAACCCATTAGTGAGGCTCCACAATATAAACCCTTTTTCCATCTCTTTTCTATCCATGTGGGACTTTTCATTCACCTTCTTCATTCACTTTTTTATGGGTTTTTGGGTTCCCAAAACCCAACAATCGCCACAGCCGCCACAAGGACACGTGAAGAGTAAGTCCGAACTCTACCAGCCATTCTCCAGATGATGGCCTCCGGAGGAAATTTGTCGAAAAGAGAGTGAGAAAGCGACCGCCGTGAGGTAAAGCTTTGTGAGGGCCGGTGGATTTACGCTAGCTCCCCCCTAAAGAACTCGATCTTAATGTCGACAACAGCGAATGAGCCCGTGGCCATGAACGTCCAGGGTGTCATCGTCGACCACCATTCGAAGGCACGCGAGTACACGGCCTTCACTTCGTCGGAGAGTTGGTTAGCCGGCTGGAACGCGTAGGTCAAGTCGACCTGGCCGTCCGACCAACGCGGGATCCCCGGGAGGAAGATATAGAGGCCGACGGCGTTGAAACGCGAAGCGTTGACCAGCGCCTCCTCGCCCGAGTTCAAGGTATTCGACCCGTTGACGATGTCGGGGTTGCCGCAATGGATCCGGACGATCTGCTTGAGCATGGCGCCGTCGAGCTGACCAGTAGAGCCGAAGTTGAAGTCCGCGACTCATTGATTCTCAACCGCCCCCCCCCCCCCCCCCCCCCCCTTCCTTAAGTTTTCGTCCCCTTTTCTTTTTTGGAGCACGCACGAAAACCCTTTTCCTTTGTGAGTGGTCAGTCATCATCATCATTGTGTCCCCTCTCCTTTTCTATTTCGGTGGCCATATGCAGAGATAATCCTGAGCTCCCATTCCTTAGCTAAAAGTTTGGTGAGATTCTCCACCTTCCACGTTCCCACCAGATATTCCAAGATGTCGGCGTAGTCCTTAGCTGTCCATTCGTCGAGTTGCTTGCAATTGCCGATGAATTAGTTTTATTCCAAGTGTTGGCTGAAACATCGTAGCAGTACACTTCATTAATGGCGTCTTCAGACCAATCACAACCTCCCATAAAGTACATCTCCTTCTCCAACGCTTCAAATCCCACACTTTTTCTCTTTGAAATTTGTGGTGGAATGGTTTGAATGTGCTTCCAGGATCTTCGCAAGGAATTGGGGTCTAATACACAATAGAAACCATGTTCTTGTTTGTCTCTACATGAAACGTAGATCCATGCTTCGTCAAGATTATGCTTTCTCCAATAAGAATACCCATCGTCCCTACATATAATGTCTCTCCATCACTTAGACACACTTCGAGAATATATGAAATTTTCGTGGAAATCTTGCCACGCAGGAAAAAGCAACGTACTCCGGAAGCCGAGGTATCCGAGGCTTTTGGGCAAGTTCATTTCCAGTCGCTATTTCAAATATACTTTGAATATATTCCACGATAGTGCCTTGGCTAGGAATCATGAAATCTAGGTTTCAAAGGAAGAAATTTAGTTGTTCCCCGCACCTTGCTTCACAACATGCTAGTAAAAATTCTAGTCTCCAAAATGAAAATTGAATATCGCTTTAGGTACTTAGGTTCTCATACAATCGGAGAAGACGAGATCTCCTGCTTCCCTCTAATCTGCGGCGAAGTAATGCAACCACTAAGCCCCTTCCCTCTGACAAATAATCTATCGCCCATTGCAACAAGTCGGCATGGAGGTTAAGTCGACAATTGCAACACTCTCAATTCCAGTTTGATTTTTTTTCAAAAATTTATTTGACCAAAATTAAGAGAAAATTAAGAGAAAAAAAATGCTGACTATTTTTTCATATTTTTATAGGCTCAAATGCTAATTTTATTTTCAAATATTTTCCTAATTTTTGAAAAATATTAAAAAAATACTAAAAATATAAAAAATTATTTTTTGGTCAAAATTGGTTCTCTAGACTTAGCCAAGGTCCCCAAAGTTGATTTTACAATTTTATGAATTTTTATAAATTTTTTAATTAATTTTAAAAAAATAATGATTAAAAATCATGTGTTAATAGCCATCCATTGGAGGTTTTTACTTACTATCATTTAAATTCCTGTAATTTAGTTTTCGCACCATTAAATTCCAAAGGGGAGAGCCAAGCCAATGCTAGGCCGCCCATTGAAGGTTTTTACTTACTGTCATTTAAATTCTTGCAATTTAGTTTCCGCATCATTAAATCCCAAAGGGAAGAGCCAAGCCAATGCTAGGCCATCCATTGGAGGTCTTTATTTATCGCAATTTAATTTCATGTAATTTAATTTCTGTACCATTAAGCCCCAAAAGAGAGGGCCAAGCCAAGGCTGAGCCATCCATTGGTGGTCTTTATTTATTATAGTTTACCTCATGTAATTAAATTATCGAATCATCGACCTTAGAATGAGTAGGCCAAGCCACTTGTTGGAGGTCGTAACACTGCACATAAATCGTTAATACAGTCCCTCTTTTGGCTTCAGGGAATTTTTAATACTTTGAAAATACCAAAAAATACCATCCATGCATCCCATTTAAAAAGTGAAAACACAAAGAAGAGGACACTCCACTAAAACCTTAGGAATAAACCAAGCCTAAGTCCCCAAATTAGGATATCCATGAAACTAAGGTACCGAAGGGGCATTAGTTTTAATTAACTAATGTAACCAAGTCCCCGAACTCATAATCTCTGGTTCGCAGAAGTAATTTAGTCCTCTCCCTAATTTACTTAGGTATCTAATCAACCAACCAAAAATGATTAGTGGCGACTCCAAATTTTAAAAAGATTTGAACAAAAACCAAAGTTGCGATTCGGTAGGACTTGGGAGGGTCCGTATTAGGTTAATCCATCTAATAAACCTAATAATCCGTTAACTTGGAAATTTTCCACCGAGCGAAAAAATTTCCGGATCGTGGCAAGGGATAGAGAATTTGCACATAAAGTTTATAGTGGTTCGGCTATATTCAAGCATAAATCACTTTTTCACGCTAGCAACCAATCGATTGGATTTCAATATTGAATATCTCAAATGTTACAACATGGTAACGATTTCCGAGTCAATAAACTTATGTCTAACATTCTCTTACTTGGATGAGAATATCTAAGTATTACAGTGTTTGGATCAAGAATACATGAAGAATGCGAAACTCTTTTGATCTTAAAATTTAAGATCCTACTCTCTTGCTTACACACTCTTCGAAATTGAGACGTTCTTTTCTACCCTCCACCTCCAACTACCTGTTGCAAGGCGTTCAAGAATCACTATCCAAACTTTCCCGTTTGGACAAGACTATATCAAAAGGATCTCATAGCCGTTGAGGTTGATAAAAGAAAGAATCCCCATTAGATCAAATCTCCTATACAATTGTGATTATGGGTTTCCATAAATAGATTAATTCATTAGGTGAGTCATCCTTATCGTCCTTAACCCACGTCCCTAATTGATATTCATGATTAAGAATCTCCAAGAACAATCCAGCTTTATTTGCTAGTCGTTGTGTCAATTTATAATCTCAATTAAATCATCTCGAATCTATCTCATGATATTCTGATCATTGCATGTAAAATACTTCCTCAGACTTGAGCTACATAATAACATTTGAGCTCCTTTAGTAGCGTCTGAGACTGTCAAATGCAATATCTAGAACTTCACTTGAACTTTCATCTTTTGGTCCCTTCAAGCATATTGGTAATCACGATTCTACCTCGTTGTTCACCTATTCAAGATCCATCCAAGCTTTACCGAACTTCCCGTTCCAAGCTTGTTCACCTCCTACTCAGATGCCTCTACGCCCAGTGCCTTTCTCACCATTACTAGAAAACTCGTAATGTAATTCAAACGTTTTGTTAAGACAACATCTACATAATGACTTGTGCATTTTCAATGGTTCTATTCAATCAATTAAAAATATTAATAGCCTTTGATTTATTTTGTCATCTTCAAAATATCATAAGAGATTTTCCCTAACCCATATCAACGAATTTATCGCGGTCGTTAACTAATTGAATTCAGTTAAGATTAACTTTGAAGATGAGTTGCATGCTTTGATTCTATTATCCTTATTGCCTGATAGTTGAAATACTACCGTTATTACTATTCATTTGGGTCAAGAAGCTTAACATTTGATGAGATTTGCGATTTGATTCTGATTGAAGACATTTGTAGAAAAGAATTGGTGAACTCTGCTTTAACAGGTGAGAGTAGAGGAAGAACTGGTACTCATCTTAGCAGGATTAGTGTGAACATGAACAGACAGTCTAAGATTGGTGGGGTTGTCTATTAAAATTGTGGCAAGAGTAGGCATCTTATAAGAAATTATCTTGAACCAAAAGATGAAAAGGATCAAGGAATTAAAGTTGAGTCTACAGATAACATTGCAAATGTAGCTAAAAATTATTATGATGGTTTTGATTGTGTCTTGTCTGTCACAAAGGATTTGTCATTTGATAGATGGATAATGATTCTGGTTGTTCAATTCACATTACACCAAATAAAAACTAGTTTACTAATTATTAGCGCACGAGTAGTGATAAAGTCCAATTGGGGAACAACGTCGAATGCAATGTAGTGGGTATTGGGGATGTTAACATCAGAATGCATGATGGTATTGCTAGGACATTGGCTGGAGTAAGACATATTCCCGAATTGAAAAATAACTTAATTTCCTTTGGTGCCCTAGATTTAGTCGGAGATAGGTATTCTTCACAAGGTTGAGTTCTAAAGTTTGTCCGAAGTGTCTTGGTGATAATGAGAGGAATTAAGCATGGTGGCCTGTATGAACTTTTAGGTGAGACAATGATAGGTTTCAGTCTAGAGATGCATATATTCAAGAGTCTAATTACTCTTTGAGAAAGACCTGAGTGTTTGTGCTGATGCACAAATTTGATGCTATTGTTAGAAACACGCACTCGAGAGCTTTGATTGAAATGGAGAATGATGAGTAAATCGAGTATGTATGAACTGACAATACCATGGAGTTCTTCTACTCAAATCTAATAAAGAAATTCTACATGAATAAAGGCATAGTGAAACACCGCATTAATGCCAACAAAACACAATAATATGCAAAATTGATGAGTACAACATTTTTTGAAACAACCCACAAAATGATCTCTAGTGTTGGTGTGGCTGGAAAATTCCTAGCAAATGCACTTAGTATGGTAAGCCACCTAGTGAATAGATTCCTATCAACAGCAATCAGATATCACACTCTCAAAGAAGTGTGATCAAGTAACGTTATTGATTATTTTATTTTAAAATGTTTGGTTGTCCGTGTTATTATCAATTAAGTGATGGTAAGCTCGATGTGAGGGTAAATTGAATATTCCTTGGCTATGCACGAGGTGAGTGGGGGTATTATTTGTGGTACCCAAGCATAAATTCGCTTGACGATAGCAGAAAAATTACATTTGATAAGTTTTCGGTATTTCTGGCTAGGGGTAATTGTGGTAGTGTTAATATAGATCTGAACGTTGTTTAGTTCAAGATGGAGGTACGACCAAAAACTCTTGATGTAGTAGGCATTGATGCAGTAATCGATATAGATGATGTTTGTAGCGAGGTGGAGCCTATAAAGCCAACACTTGCAAGGTGCATGTTTAACCTTCTATCAGTTATGAATTCAATGATGTTTTTGCTTTATTTGTTAGACAGGATGTCGTGCCGGAAAATCTTTGTGGAGTAGTTAACTATGTGTTTGACACCTGATTTTCAATTATTTTTTCTCTTTTAAAATCAATATAAAATCTATAAAAATTCATAAAATTGAAAAATTAACTTTGGAGACCTTGGCCAAGCCTAGGGAACCAATTTTGACCAAAATTTTTTTTTTTTCATATTTTCAGTATTTTTTTCGGCATTTTGATTTTTTGAAAATTAATAAAAAAATCCATAAAAATTCATAAAATTAAAAAATCAACTTTGAGGACCTTGACTAAGCCTAGGAAATCAATTTTGACCAAAAAATGATTTTTCATATTTTTGATATTTTTCAGCATTTTTTATTTTTGAAAATTAATAGAAAATTCACTTTATTTCTATAATTTTCAATTTTTACGTTTTTGGAGTCGTGAAATTGTAATTCCTGGTATCATTGTTGCTTTAGTATTATGATTTGATGTTTCTAGAGAGGTTGGGAGAAAAGACCAAGTCAAATCGAAGCAACTAGTTTCTTCTTCAAGTTCGAGGTTGGAGGAAATTTATGCGATTACCTCAGAAGAGACGAACCATGAGAAGGAGGTGATTTTGACGAGAGCGAAGATGAAAGAGAAACCCAAGACGCACTTCTGCTGGTTTACCAAACCAGGGTGATACCTAAAGAAATGCCCTTGAGATGGACGAAGTAACAGCAGTTAATGTCAACTTTAAATTAATTCAGGGACGATAGTGGCACAAGATATCAAGGAGTTATCCTCGACCAATCCAATAACCACCTATAATGGGAAATCAGCGTCAAGTGGGAGTTTTATTTCCTACCTAATACCAGCCGTTGCACTTGGAACAATGGGGTATTGTTACGTGTGGTGGAAGGGCTGGTCGTTCATTGATGCGATGGTTTTTACAAAGTGCAATATGGAAAATGCTGCTGCGACTGTGTCATAACAATTAGAGAATGTGTCTCAAACAATGGCAACAACAAAGGGGCACATATCAAAGAGGCTAGAGAGCTTGAATTGGAAGTTTGATGAGTGAAAGGAGATATGCAAGCCTATCGTATATGATATAAATGACACGAAGTTGAATCTATCTCAGATAAGACTCAACGTAGAAGTAATCCACCAGATGGTTTCTCGGTCGGAAGACAATTGAGTTGTTTGAGAGTAAACAGGATGTCACGAACGGTGGTTTATAGTATCTCCGCCAACCAGTGGGTGGTCCTCAAGGTGGCCGAAATAGCAGAAAGATTAAGGACACCAACGGCACACCGGCAACTTGAGATTGCTGCGAACAGACAAAGAAGATTGGTGAGGTCCCGGGGACAACAAACCGAAAGAAGAAAAGCAAAAGGAGGCAAGTGGAGCGAATGATCGAAAATAGACGAAGGTAAAGGAGAAAATAGAGGCATGTGGAGTCACCAAAAGAGGAAAACATCATGATGGTGGTGGTGGATGAAAACTGACTCCAAGCATGTGATGGTGAAGCTCCACGAGGAGAAAAAAGGAGATGAGGAAACGAAGCCAATCAGCCAAAGTCACAATCACTCTTCAGACTTCCACTAACGAAAAGAATTTGGGCGAGTTTATGCAACTGGTCTTAATGACCATGGACATCTTGGAACTTCAGACGATGAATTGTATATTACTGAGCCTGTAGAAGTTCCTGGACTGGTTGAAGAAATTATATCTGCTGGCTACCATCACTCTTGTGCCATCACAGTGGATGAAGAACTCTACATGTGGAGGAATAACTCAAGCGGATAGCTTGACCTCGGAAAAAAAAAAACAAAAATCTGTAAAAGTTGTCCGAGCACTAACTAAAGTGGAGTGCTTGACTGGAATGTTTGTGAAGTTACTCGGTCTCAGTACTCGACCTCGACAGCCTTGCTTTTGAGCAAGGTGGCCTTTTTATGGCAAATAGAAGGACCGATCTTCTTGTCAACTCCTTCAAGCATCTCAGCAAAGGATGTGAAGAAATTCGTGTGGCAGTTTTTAAAAGCTAAACCAAATCCCAACGAGAAGCTTGTTAAAATATTTGTCTTGCCTGATTGGGCACAACCAGCTTTCAGAGGGATACAACGGCTGGACCATGTTCAAAGCAAAGTCTACGAAACCGCTCCTTTTAGTGCAGGGAACATCCTCTTGTGTGCTCTTACTGGAGCTTGGAAAATTAATATAGCCGTGCTGACCATACTCCAGCAAATCGTTTGGAACAGAAATTCGGGTGGATCATTTAATCACAGAAACTCTAAGATTGTTTATGCGACACCTATGAAGGCACTTATTGCTGAAGCTGTTGGTAATCTGTTTAACCGTTTACAAGAGTATGGTATCGGGCACGTACTCACTTTCATCGCACTCAACCTCGCCCACAGGATCACTGCCGCCTCTAAACTCTCTCTCGTCCTCATCAAAGACACCGCGAACACCGTCGCTGCCACCGAGCAAGATCGACTCAAATAGAAGCTCGTGCAAAATGCTCAAGGAATGGTGTAATTCTTCATGAGGAGTTGACCGGGGAAGTTTCTCGATGGATCGTCCTCGCTCCTCCGGACCAGACCCTTCTTCCACTCACCGGAGGGGGCGGCAGCTGCCGCGAAACAACGAACCTTAAAATCGAAGCCCTTCGAGTTTCGACCTCTCTTATAGCTTGGCCGGTCACCAGGTCGAATCCTGGTTCGCGCTTGCTCTCAACTACTTCGGGAACTCCCGCGAGAAACCAAGAAGACGAACCTCAGAAACCCTCTCGACCTCAGTCGAGCTCCTGAAAGAGATTGAGCGATTATCTTCATCGTTCTGGGTTTATACGGGTTCTGGAGGAGCTTTACCGGGGACCGCGGAGTCTTCACATTTGCTGAATCTAGTGAACGAAGCAGCCATTCTTGCAGCTAAGCGTGACCTTAAAGAAATCAGCAAAAATGAGAATACTACAATCAGGTTATTAATGATCTTGACAAGGAATTTGATCATTTGAGGGATGCTCTCGAGGTGAAACTGGAGGAATTTAAGGACAAGATGATGGTGGTGTTTATTTCGGACGGGAGACTTGTCAGGTAAAGGAGATGTTGGACCACCTAGAGAGTGTGCTGGCTAAGGAACCTGTTATCGTGAAACATGGTCAATCCATCGTTGAAGTGAAGCCTCAGATGATTCAACGGCTCACAGGTCATCTCTCAGCTTCCTAAGGTTACCATGCATGCAGACGAAGGGCATGTGGAGAGAACCTCCTTGGAGAGCTCAAGTCCCGAGAGCACGGCAAGAGAGATCTTCTCCTCCTTCCCAGACATGGTCCTTGTTAATTCTTGAGGATCCATTTCTTTCCGTCTCACGTTCTCCGATGACGTTATCGTAAATCTTGTCCGGCAACATGTCCATTTTCCATCTCACTCAGCCGCGCGCGTAATAGATGTCTCTTGTTGCATGCATTTTTGGCCGACAGTCGCTGGAAATAAAGCGAAGATCTTCTCGCTTAGATTGAAAGGCGAACAGGGCAAGGACCACATGTAGTCAACAAAACTATGCGCCTCCTTTCTCCTGATGGATTCGCAACGCTGAAAACGTGGTGCACCCAAGGGCTCGGCAACGCAAAATCATGCTCATTTGCTTCCAGTATCCGCCGAAGGACGAGAAGGTCAGCTTCAGGTAAATGTACATCTCGGTGAATACAAGTTGCTGGAAATGTACCGAGAAGAACTCGCGATGCTGTCAGAGGCCATGTTCGACCCGAGGGATGTAGAATTTGGAGGATGAAATTGCTTCATTCTATAAATCTGGTGTAAAGTAACAGTATATAAAGAAGTACAAACCTAACGGGAAATGGAAAGGTATCCCACGAAATAAGGAAAAGATATATACCCCAAAACTAACCCAAACTAACCCGACTAACAAAATATACAACGCCAATATACAGGAAATAAATCCTGAGATACCCAATCCTAAAATACCACAACTGGCCCAATCAGAATCACAATAAGCAGTTAAAACCAGTGAGTCCGGATTGAGGTAGATTCCTTGTCCTGGAGACTGCTTGAGATATCTAAGAACTCGCATGGCTACATCCCAATGGTCTTGACGCGGATCCTGCATAAACTGTGATAGAATATGAACTGAATAACAAATGTCTGGTCGTGTAATGGTCAAATAAAGAAGGCGGCCAACTAGACGACGATAGCGACCTGGATCAGAAAGAGGAGAACCCGAGTCAAAAGATAAGTGATGTTGCTGTTCCATGGGAAAAGGTGATGGGCAAGAGCCAAGCATACCACACTTAGTAAGAATGTCAAGTGTGTACTTGCGTTGATTAAGAAATAATCCAGATTTGAGTTGAGTGACTTCAATCCCCAAGAAGTAGCGCAAAGTACCCAAATCTTTAATCTGAAAACAGCGATCGAGATACTGCTTAAATGACCGGCAATGCTCAGTATTGTTACCTACAATGATCAAATCATCCACATAGACAAGAACAGCAAGAAACAAGCCATTCATTGAATAAGTAAATAAGGAATGGTCAGCGGCAGATTGAATAAAGCCATAACGGCGAAGAGCATCGGCAAACTTAGAAAACCAATTCCTCGATGCCTGGCGAAGACCATAGAGGGATTTGTGAAGACGGCATACATTGCCAGAGCCCGGGGAAGAAAAACTAGGAGGAATCTTCATATAGACTTCCTCTTCCAAATCGCCGTGCAAGAAGGCATTATGGATGTCCATTTGATGAATTTCCCAACCTTTAGCAACAGCAATAGTGAGTAAGCAACGGACCGTGACAAGTTTAGCCACCGGAGTGAAGGTCTCATGGAAATCAACACCTTCTATCTGAGTAAATCCTTTAGCGACGAGGCGAGCTTTATAACGCTCGATCGAACCATCGGCGTGCCGCTTGATTTTGAATACCCATTTGCATCATATCGGGTGCTTCCTAGGAGGTAATTTCTCAATAGTCCACGTGCAATTGAGTTCTAACGCACGTATCTCTTCGGCCATAGCAGCGCACTAATGTGGGCTTTGAACAGCTTGTTGGTAAGTCCTGGGTTCAATGTCAGAGTCTATGGCCGCAAGAAAAGAAACATGACGATTAGTGGCACCTGAATACGAAAGAAAATTCTCAATAGGATAGGATGTACCTGAGGAGTGTGATGGAGCGAGTAAGCTTGAGGAGGGGGGGTCATAACGTGCCGTGTGACAAATGAAATCAGAAAGACGCTTTGGCATTTGACGTGGGCGATCAGATCGACGGAGACTTGTGGTGTTCGGAGATATGGCATCATCAGTTGTTGGCCGTGGCAGACCATATGCATCGGTGGAAGCCGAGTCTGGTAGTATAGCGGTGGACCTTGCTGACTCTATTGGACATCTCGAAGTGGAACTGAAATGGTTTGGAGAGACTCCAGTGCAACGAGCATCAGAATCTGACTGATTGGTCCGATGAAGATGTGGCGCCCCAGGCTCGCCACGTGTACTATCGGCTTTAATGATATTTAATTAAGAGTAATGCGCAAGCGGATAATAAAACACAGCACTTTTTAATATAGGTCGACGAACGTCGGGTCTATTCATACTTACAACTTGGGAGATATATCGGGAGGCATCAAAAAGTGGCCTGTCGCCCTACCCGGTAACCAAAATGTGAACAGCCGCCAGAGCTGACTGTACCCAAAAACTCCCGTCACAAGGACCCAACTAACAGACGACGGCAAAAGGAGACTCGGCCAGTGCCGTACAACATGACAACTACACTACTAGACCACATGGCCTATCTAAGGTGCCACGAAAACAAAAGGCAAAGGGCCCAGAAGGCCCAGACCGTCCTCAAGGACCCCATAAACAGCAACCAGAAAGTGGGGGATTTCTCCAACATCAAATCCCCCGTCGATCCAAAGGGTGGTCGTGACAATGATGGCCTCCATATTGGGTGCGTCAGGGAAAACAAAGGGTTCTACACTCTGTGTCATGCGTAGCGGTATCCCGTATGAAATAGTCGGAGGGCTAGCCATGATTACCTAAAAATTTTTAACAACAACGGGGTGAGATAACTCAGCAAGTTGAATTCTCTAAATCACCGACTAATCGATCCAATGCCATGAACAAGCAACGGTAAACAGATGAACACCTCATTCTCTCTCTTCCTTTAGAACATAGCGTAACGGATGACATAAGAGAATAATATGTTATGAAATATGCAAGTAGCCATATGCAACTGAGATATGTTAGTTGTCACTATCGCGATTCCATCATTTCAATCTTAAAATTTCAATGATTGTCTCGTACCGCCTCAGAGACCGATCCAGATCACACAGCAGGATCACCCAGATCACACAGCAGGGTCTTCCCATAAACTCCATGGGGTATAAATTTACATTCGGCTACGAAGCCCACTCTACGATCCATAACCGACGCAAATTCACAGTGTGCGAGACTTCTATTTAAAATCAAAGAGAATTATTTGGACCAAAAAGCCCATTTGCGCAATTCCTAGTATTCACCAATTCGTATTATGTGCTAATGCATGCTTATATGATATTTCATATAATAATAATAAAAACAAGCATTAATGCCATAAGTAAGCATCGTACTAACTAGTAAGGACACTTGCAACTACTTTAGCCTACTCCCTTATATTCTGCCCACAAGCATTCGATCAAGGTAGTAGTGAATAGTTTAGCATAATTTAATAATTAAAATTAAAATAACTACAGAAAAAAATCTGCAACAAGATCACATAAAAAGATAACGATTTGAGCAAGGTCTTCATTAACTTCCCCAAATTTATCTCTTGGAGACTCACGGCCACTAGTCCTCCTACTCCAACTAAATTAATACTTAACCTGTTAGACTACCACATCCACCCAATCATTTTATTTGTCATTTCCTTTCTTTTTTTTTTTTTTTGTCCCAGACTTGCTCTATTCGGATTCCATATCAACGTCTCCCGCGGTGGTTCAAAAACACCAACACAATTCACCCAAGAACCACAGGCCTCCATACTATTGAAATACGGTATAAGCAACTAGGATTAACCACTAAGTGACCAGGAGATTTCCAAATTTCACTCACGGAGTACGAAATCAAACGGCTCACCTTTGCCTAGCCGTCCCAAAATTTGCAGCTAAACACCCGATCTACCACATCCATTATCTTACCTCAACATGCAAGATGAGCAAAAAGGACTCTCAATACTGTTTCCATTTTAGCAGCTCAATGCAACCCATTTTTTTTTTCATCCTGCCTTCGCATTGAAGCAACTAGTGGATGGGTTAGAAAAATCAACTTGCCTTGAACTTCGCCGGACACCCAAACTTGAGCTCACTGGTTGTCGCGCAGCTGCAGAACGCCGGTCGAATGGAGGGAGCAAAACCAGAGGAGGCAGGAGTCTTTTGGTGGTGACACTACCGAGGGAGTTGGGCAACAAGTAATATAAGTTCTTCTTTACTTGGTCTCACGTTGGGCTATACTCACTTAAAAGAATTAGCCCACTTTCTTGCTGCCAATTGAGTAATGGAATTTTATCTCCCATGGGTCTTCATGAAAAACTGTTGGGCGTGAAATGTTTCACCTTTTGCGGGCCAGGGGCTAGCAAATGAAGAGAAAGTCACTTTTATCTTGAGATTTTCACGTGGCCAACCCAAAGGAAATCGAACCGAATGGTAAGAAGAACATTTAGGCCCAACGCTAATCGGGTCCACGACTGGGCCACGCGACGACCTTTAGGGAGACCAGTCATCTTCTTGGGTCAAGCCTATTCCAAGAGCCGTTCAACTATGGCTGGATCCAAACTCTCACCACTCAAACATTAATTGTTCGTTGGTCCGTTAAATAACCCAATGATTTAATTTACATCGCCTAGTACTTCATTTAGCATAAGCCAGCTTTCTAATCCAGTTCGATTAATTTCTAACTATTAGGAACTATATATAAAAAAAATGGGGCGTTACAAACTCTTCCCCTCTTATAAAATTTCGTCCTCGAAATTGTTCACTTCCTTACATCATTCAAACAAAAACGGATACCGCTCTTTCATTGTGGCTTCGCTTTCCCATGTTGCTTCTTCTTGATCGTGATATTGCCATAGAACTTTCACCAATGGAATCACTTTAGTTCGCAATATCTGTTCCTTTCGATCCAATATCTTGACCGGTTGCTCAATATAGCTGACTCTTTCATCTACTTCCACGGTATCATGATCCAACACATGAGATGGGTCCGCTTGATACTTTCTTAACATCGACACATGAAAGACATTGTGGATATTAGACATCTTTGGTGGGAGTGCCAATCGATATGCTACCTCACCAACTCTTTCCAATATTTCGAAGGGTCCGACATACCTCAGTTTGAGCTTTCCTCTCTTTCCAAACCTCGACACTCCCGTCCTCGGCGACACCTTCAGAAATACATGATCGCCCACTTCAAATTGTAGAGGTCGCCGTCGATTGTCTGCGTAACTCTTTTGCCTACTTTGCGCCGTCCGTAATCGCTCACGGATTACGGTTACTGCATCCGAAGTGATCTGGACTAGCTCTGGTCCTGTCAATTTCCTTTCGCCTACCTCGGACCAACATGTAGGCGTTCTACAGGTCCTTCCATATAGTGCTTCGAAGGGCGCCATGGCGATACCTTTGTTGATAGCTATTATTATAAGCAAATTCCACTAGAGATAATTTTTCATCCCAGTTTCCCTTAAAATCAATGGCGCAGGCACGAAGCATATCCTCTAATATCTGATTAACTCTCTCAGTTTGTCCATCCGTCTGGGGATGAAAAGCAGTACTAAACTGCAACTTAGTTCCCAACGCCTCTTGCAATCCACGCCAAAAATGCGATGTAAACTTCGAATCTCGATCCGACGTGATAGTCACAGGAACACCATGAAGTCGTACAATATGCTTGACATATAGCTCGACGTATTTTTCCATCGAGTAATTTGTCCTTACTGCCAAAAAGTGGGCTGATTTAGTCAGGCGATCGACTATCACCCAAATAGAGTCATATCCACTTGATGTCCTTGGAAGCCCCTGAATAAAATCCATGGTGATATGCTCCCATTTCCATTCTGGAATTTTCAACGGCTCCAATAGTCCTGCCGGTCTCTGGTGTTCTGCCTTAACTTGTTGACACGTCAGACATTTGGCCACATGTTGAGCCACATCTCTTTTCATTCCATTCCACCAAAAATTTTGTCGGAGATTCTGATACATTTTAGTACCTCCTGGATGGACGCTATACCTACTCCTGTGTGCCTCGTTCAAAATTTCTTCTTTTAATTCAGCATTATCAGGCACACATAAACGTCCACGAAAACGAATAATTCCATCCTCCGACATGCCAAACTCCACTCGCTTCCCTTTTTCTGCTTCATCTCGAATTTTCAAGAGGCTTTCATCGTTTTGCTGCAAAGCTTTGATTCTCTGTATCATCTCAGGTTCAATCCTGAGCGTCGCTAAAATACCAGTCACTTCGTCTAATTCAATCTTAAACTCAGAATCTGAAATTTTCTCCAATAGGCTCCATGTTCGAGTCCGCAGACTTGCAAGTTGAGCAGATTTTCGACTTAGTGCATCTGCTACCTTGTTTGCCTTCCCAGGGTGATAGAGTATGTCGCAATCATAATCCTTCAACAACTCTAACCATCTCCTCTGCCTCATGTTCAACTCTTTTTGAGAAAATAAATATTTGAGGCTTTTATGGTCAGTGTATATCTCGAATTTCTCACCATAGAGATAGTGCCTCCATATTTTTAGTGCAAAAACTATCGCTGCCAACTCTAAATCATGTGTGGGATAATTCATCTCATGTGGCTTCAACTGTCTTGACGCATAGGCGATCACCTTTCCATGCTGCATCAAGATACCTCCAAGACCCTTATGCGAGGCATCGCAATAAATAACATATCCTCCAGATTCTGATGGTATCGTCAGAACAGGCGCTGTGGTCAATCTTTTCTTGAGTTCCTGAAAACTCCTTTCACAATCCTCATTCCACTGAAATTTCACATTTTTCCTGGTCAGCTTAGTTAGGGGACCAGCTATCTTGGAAAATCCTTCTACAAATCTACGGTAGTATCCTGCTAGACCCAAGAAACTACGGATCTCTGTGACCGTCGTAGGTCTTGGCCATTTAAGCACTACCTCTACCTTAGCTGGATCTACTGTTACTCCTTCTCCAGTGACTACGTGACCCAGGAAAATAACTTGCTCCAGCCAAAATTCACACTTACTAAATTTGGCATATAACTGGTGATCCCTCAAAGTCTGCAAAACTAACCTCAAGTGCTCTCCATGCTCTTCCTGTCCCTTTGAGTATACTAATATATCGTCTATGAAGACGATCACAAATTTATCCAAGAAAGATTTAAACACCCGGTTCATCAAGTCCATGAATGCAGCTGGAGCATTAGTCAAACCAAATGGCATTACCAGGAACTCATAATGACCGTACCTTGTTCGAAATGCCGTCTTAGGGATATCCTCTTTTCGGATTTTTAATTGATGATATCCCGATCGAAGATCAATTTTCGAGAATATGGAAGCTCCTCGAAGTTGATCCAATAAATCGTCAATCCTCGGAAGTGGATATCTATTCTTGATTGTCTCTTTGTTTAACTGTCTGTAGTCTATACATAGCCTCAAGGATCCATCCTTCTTTTTCACAAACAGCACTGGTGCACCCCAAGGTGACGCACTTGGTCTGATATACCCTTGATCTAATAACTCTTGCAGCTGCACTTTCAATTCCTTTAATTCCGCTGGAGCCATTCTATATGGTGCCTTAGATATAGGCTCTGTTCCAGGAGCTAATTCTATCACAAACTCTACTTCTCTATCTGGAGGTAATCCTGGCAGTTCTTCTGGGAACACATCTGGAAATTCTCTAACTATCGGGATTTCCTCAAGCCTCCCTTCTAGTTTCCCTTTATCATTTACAATTGCCAAATACCCATGGCATCCATCAATCAATAATTGGCAAGCCTCAACAGCAGAAACAATCATCTTAGAGGCATTCGCTTCATTCCCTCGAAATTCAAAACTAGACTCGTCTGGTGGATTGAACAATATCAACTTCCCATAACAATCCACCGTGGCCCGCAGTCTATTCAGCCAATCCATGCCAATAATAACATCAAAATCGTATATTGCTAACACCACCAGATCTATCACCTGTCTCCTCCCCTCAATCTCAATCTCACAATTTTTGCAAACTAGAGTCGACAGCACACTTTCCTTTATTGGCGTCGAGATAGTCAAAGGCAGTTCTAATTGGCTACTTTCTAATCCATGCAACTTCACAAATCGAGCAGATATAAAGGAATGCGTGGCACCCGTATCGAATAAAGCATAAGCCTTATGACCACAGATAGAAATGATACCTGTAATAACGTCCTTGGAAGCCTCAGCTTCCTCCTGAGTAACTGCATATACTTTTCCTTGAGCCGGTGGCCTCTGATGCCCTTGTGGTCCTCCATTTCTTGGTGCCTGCCGTGGCTGCTGAGGAGGAGTTGCCCGTGTCTGCATCCTGTTTCGTGGGCAATCCCTCACCATGTGTCCAGTTTGGCCGCACCCGTAACATCTCCTAATTGATGGACACAGAGCAGACCCATGAAAATTTCCACATCGACGACATACTTCGTCAGGATTCATCCTTCTTTCTCCAATCCGCACTCCACCTAGTTTATTGAAATTTCCTCCAAAGCGCCTTTTGTTAGGATTAAATCGGGGTCGGCCTAACTGCATTGGCCTTTTGCCATGTCTCTCGCCATCTTGAGCCCCTATAGGCTTTGATCTCACCTCGTCTCCAATCATTTCCTGCTCCACATACTGTGCACGATTATACACTTCCCTGTAGGCCATTAGTCCGAATGGTGCTAAATGCTTTCGTATCTCTGATTTCAGACCTTTCAGGAATCTCTTTGCCTTATCCTCAGCATGCTCGACTAGGCGAGGAGCAAACCTAGACAGTTCAGAAAACTTGGCCTCATACTCATCCACTGTCATCCCTCCTTGTTTCAGTTCCACAAACTCCGTCAGCTTCCTATCTCTCGCGCAGCTCGAGAAATGCTTCTCATAGAAAGCAGTCACAAAAGTTTCCCACACAATCCCTGCTCCTTCGGGAAATACTGTATCCTTCATTGCCTGCCACCAATACATGGCATTTCCATCTAACTGGTATTCTGCTAAGGTCACCTTATCTGTATCATTACAATTCAGTAACCTGAAGATCTTTTCCATCTCTTTAATCCATCGTTCTGCCTCCTCAGGATTTCCAGTTCCAGTAAACTTCGAAGGTTTTAACTTCAAAAACTGCTCCACTAATCCCTGTGCCCTCCGATCATTTGTCCCTGCATTGACTGTAGCCTGTTGCTGCGCCTGCTGCGCTAGCAATTCTCCCACATGAGTCAATGCCTGCAAGATACCGTCAACCCTCGGGTCGACAGGACCAGCACCTGACGGTTGTGCATTCGTATCAGCCATCCTTACGCTCTGCACGCAATCGTTTCTCCGATAAGTAACAAGTAAACTTGTCACTAAATTTAGATAAGTAACATAAATGTTACTAATACCTAAGTTAATAGTTATAGCAGTTACATGCACGGTCACCCTAGACCCTAAAGTTTTAGCGCACCTTATCACTCCAGGTAAACCTATGCTCTGATACCACGTCTGTGGCGCCCCAGGCTCGCCACGTGTACTATCGGCTTTAATGATATTTAATTAAGAGTAATGCGCAAGCGGATAATAAAACACAGCACTTTTTAATATAGGTCGACGAACGTCGGGTCTATTCATACTTACAACTTGGGAGATATATCGGGAGGCATCAAAAAGTGGCCTGTCGCCCTACCCGGTAACCAAAATGTGAACAGCCGCCAGAGCTGACTGTACCCAAAAACTCCCGTCACAAGGACCCAACTAACAGACGACGGCAAAAGGAGACTCGGCCAGTGCCGTACAACATGACAACTACACTACTAGACCACATGGCCTATCTAAGGTGCCACGAAAACAAAAGGCAAAGGGCCCAGAAGGCCCAGACCGTCCTCAAGGACCCCATAAACAGCAACCAGAAAGTGGGGGATTTCTCCAACATCAAATCCCCCGTCGATCCAAAGGGTGGTCGTGACAATGATGGCCTCCATATTGGGTGCGTCAGGGAAAACAAAGGGTTCTACACTCTGTGTCATGCGTAGCGGTATCCCGTATGAAATAGTCGGAGGGCTAGCCATGATTACCTAAAAATTTTTAACAACAACGGGGTGAGATAACTCAGCAAGTTGAATTCTCTAAATCACCGACTAATCGATCCAATGCCATGAACAAGCAACGGTAAACAGATGAACACCTCATTCTCTCTCTTCCTTTAGAACATAGCGTAACGGATGACATAAGAGAATAATATGTTATGAAATATGCAAGTAGCCATATGCAACTGAGATATGTTAGTTGTCACTATCGCGATTCCATCATTTCAATCTTAAAATTTCAATGATTGTCTCGTACCGCCTCAGAGACCGATCCAGATCACACAGCAGGATCACCCAGATCACACAGCAGGGTCTTCCCATAAACTCCATGGGGTATAAATTTACATTCGGCTACGAAGCCCACTCTACGATCCATAACCGACGCAAATTCACAGTGTGCGAGACTTCTATTTAAAATCAAAGAGAATTATTTGGACCAAAAAGCCCATTTGCGCAATTCCTAGTATTCACCAATTCGTATTATGTGCTAATGCATGCTTATATGATATTTCATATAGTAATAAAAAAAACAAGCATTAATGCCATAAGTAAGCATCGTACTAACTAGTAAGGACACTTGCAACTACTTTAGCCTACTCCCTTATATTCTGCCCACAAGCATTCGATCAAGGTAGTAGTGAATAGTTTAGCATAATTTAATAATTAAAATTAAAATAACTACAGGAAAAAAATCTGCAACAAGATCACATAAAAAGATAACGATTTGAGCAAGGTCTTCATTAACTTCCCCAAATTTATCTCTTGGAGACTCACGGCCACTAGTCCTCCTACTCCAACTAAAATAATACTTAACCTGTTAGACTACCACATCCACCCAATCATTTTATTTGTCATTTCCTTTCTTTTTTTTTTTTTTTGTCCCAGACTTGCTCTATTCGGATTCCATATCAACGTCTCCCGCGGTGGTTCAAAAACACCAACACAATTCACCCAAGAACCACAGGCCTCCATACTATTGAAATACGGTATAAGCAACTAGGATTAACCACTAAGTGACCAGGAGATTTCCAAATTTCACTCACGGAGTACGAAATCAAACGGCTCACCTTTGCCTAGCCGTCCCAAAATTTGCAGCTAAACACCCGATCTACCACATCCATTATCTTACCTCAACATGCAAGATGAGCAAAAAGGACTCTCAATACTGTTTCCATTTTAGCAGCTCAATGCAACCCATTTTTTTTTTCATCCTGCCTTCGCATTGAAGCAACTAGTGGATGGGTTAGAAAAATCAACTTGCCTTGAACTTCGCCGGACACCCAAACTTGAGCTCACTGGTTGTCGCGCAGCTGCAGAACGCCGGTCGAATGGAGGGAGCAAAACCAGAGGAGGCAGGAGTCTTTTGGTGGTGACACTACCGAGGGAGTTGGGCAACAAGTAATATAAGTTCTTCTTTACTTGGTCTCACGTTGGGCTATACTCACTTAAAAGAATTAGCCCACTTTCTTGCTGCCAATTGAGTAATGGAATTTTATCTCCCATGGGTCTTCATGAAAAACTGTTGGGCGTGAAATGTTTCACCTTTTGCGGGCCAGGGGCTAGCAAATGAAGAGAAAGTCACTTTTATCTTGAGATTTTCACGTGGCCAACCCAAAGGAAATCGAACCGAATGGTAAGAAGAACATTTAGGCCCAACGCTAATCGGGTCCACGACTGGGCCACGCGACGACCTTTAGGGAGACCAGTCATCTTCTTGGGTCAAGCCTATTCCAAGAGCCGTTCAACTATGGCTGGATCCAAACTCTCACCACTCAAACATTAATTGTTCGTTGGTCCGTTAAATAACCCAATGATTTAATTTACATCGCCTAGTACTTCATTTAGCATAAGCCAGCTTTCTAATCCAGTTCGATTAATTTCTAACTATTAGGAACTATATATAAAAAAAATGGGGCGTTACAGAAGAATTTCGGTTTGTTCCAAAAAATTCACTGGTCTTCGCTCTACATTGTTGACCCGATCTGTCTCCCTTTCAACCTCCCACTCAACTGACGTCGGATTAGTTGGTGAAGCTGATCCATCCAAGTACAAAGGTGTGGCCCGTGTTTCATCACTACTTGCATAGTGAGGTTGTGATGCTCCAACAAAAGGAAAAATGTTCTCATAAAATTGGATATCTCGTGAGACAAAGATCTCATGAGAATCGAGATCATAAACTCTCCAACCCTTCTTGCCATAAGGGTATCCAACAAATATACATCTACGTGATCGTTCCTTGAATTTATCTTTATCTCTGGGCCTGTGATGAGCATAACATAGTGACCCAAGTACCCGTAATTGTGAGTAGGGAGGCAATTTGTTAAAGATTACCTCGTAGGGACTTTTGCCTGATAATATGGGTGTGGGCGTTATATTGAGCAAATAAGCTGCAGTCGAAACACATTCTCCCCAAAAGCGGATAGGTAGGTTTGCCTGAAAAAGAAGTGCTCGGGCCATATTGAGGATGTGGCGATGTTTTCGTTCTACTCGTCCATTTTGCTGAGGAGTATCCACGCATGATGTCTGGTGAATTATCCCACGTTGTAAGAAGAAGTCCTGCAATTCCCTCGAAAGGAATTCTAATCCATTGTCACTTCGAACGATCGTAACAGATTGTTTAAATTGATTTGCTACCAAATTGTAGAATCCTATCAGAAATCGTTGGGCCTCCGATTTTTCACGTAGAAGATATAACCAAACACCATGACTGAAATCATCAACTATTGTTAAAAAATAACTAGCACCAGAAATTGACTTAGTTTTATATGGACCCCACAAGTCGCAATGTACCAGTTGAAACAATGCACTAGCTTTATTCAAACTAATTGGGAACGGAGATCGAGTCTATTTTGCGCAATGACAAATATCACAATTCTTATTGACTTCTCCAATCAAACTGATACCCTTGAAAATAACATGGCGAGAAGGATGTCCAAGTCGCTGGTGCCAAATCTCATTATCAATTGTGATAGCCGAAAATGCAGACGTTGAGGAAGCCACTCGCCTTAGATAATAGACCCCCCCCCCCAATGGAGCTCACCCATTCCAATCATCCTCCTCGAGGTTAGGTCCTGAATCAAGCACAAACTAGCAGAAAAGGTTACTCGACAATTCAACTGGGCTGATAATTGAGCAACAGATATTAAATTGCAGGAAAATTCCGGCACATATAACACATTAGGAAGGTTCAGTTGGTTTGCAATTCGAACTGTTCCAACTTTGGTGGCTTGGACTGAATGTCCATTCACAATATAGATGGGTGGTTTCCCATGAAGAGGAGTTGAACTGATATAATAATCCGTGCACCCGGTCATATGCCTCGAAGCCCCTGTATCAATGATCCAATTAACATCAGGACTAATGCATATCAAATTGTTACCGGAAAGTGGCTCATAGTCAGCATCATCCGCCCCGACAATGCTCAACAATCTTTGAAATTGAGCTGGGGACAACTCAGAGAGTTGACCAAATTTACTATTGCTTGGCCCTGTCCGCTGTCCTTGGTGAGTCTGGACAACGTGAGCTTGGAGAGTTGCAGATCCGTGATTGAACTCATCTCCTGCGGTTGCTGGGAGCACATTCCGCCTTGGTTGTCCATGACCAGTTGACTTTCCCAACCTTCCTCTCCCTTTGGACTGATTCTCCCAATCAATGGGTCGTCCATGCAGTTTCCAACAGCTGCTCTTGTAGTGGCCTGTTTTGTTGCAATGTTCACAAAAGGGCCTACCTTGAGTAGCGTATTGCGGTTTGGCTTCCTGCACGGTCTTTTGCGAGGAAAGCAGTAGCCTCGGGTCCTGTCTCATTAGCTCGAGAAACAATCTTTTGTCGTTCCTCATGAGTGACAATAGAATAAATACGATTAAGTGGTAGGAGAGGCTTTGTGCTCAGAATATTTGATCGTACCGTACCAAATTCGGGATTGAGGCCCATCAAGAATTGATGAGCTTTCTCCTTTTCCCGCTGAGTAGCATAGGTTGTCGCAGCCGCGCACGTGCAGGATGGGAAATCGAGATAATTCTCGAGTTCATCCCAGAGTCCCTTGAGCTTAGAATAATATTCCGAGATTGATCATCCTTCATGTTTAAGAAGACAGATTTGAGATTTGATTTCATAAATTCTCGTTTCATTACCTTGTGAGAATCTTTCTCTCAAATCGTCCCATAGAGTTTTGGTATCGTCAATACACGCTATACAGGGCTGCAATCCTTTCTCCAATGAATTGGAGATCCACGCAACGACCATCGAATTGGTTATTGCCCATTGTTCTTCGTTGGGCTCACCGGCATTCGGTTTCTCGATTGAACCATCGATGAAACCCAATTTATTCTTGGCTCGGAGTGCAGTCTTCATAAGCCGCGACCATGTGAGGTAATTCTCACCGTTTAGAAGACACGAGACGAGAATATTCCCTGGACTATATGAGGAGGTAAGCGTGAAAGCAGTGGAGGTTATCATGGCTGGTTGAAGGAAAAGACGTCGAATGTCAATGATGGGATCGGTCTCAGAACCTTGCTCTGATACCATGTAGAATTTGGAGGATGAAATTGCTTCATTCTATAAATTTGGTGTAAAGTAACAGTATATAAAGAAGTACAAACCTAACGGGAAACGGAAAGGTATCCCACGAAATAAGGAAAAGATATATACCCCAAAACTAACCCAAACTAACCCGACTAACAGAATATACAACGCCAATATACAGGAAATAAATCCCGAGATACCCAATCCTAAAATACCTGTAATAAGGGAGAAGCTCCTCTATGTCACCTATGTCTACTCTGGAACTGGAATGGAGAAACCCGATTACACGGCAATGGTGGACGTGGATCCGGACTCGCCCAGCTACCCAATGGTCATCCATGGGCTTCCATGCCGTGCTTGGGCAACGAACTCCATTACCATGGATGGAATTCACGTAGCTCGTCATGGAGATCCATCAACCGAGAGACATTTCCTGATCTTGCCATTTTTAAGACCAATCCTCAAGCTTTAGTTCGACATAAGGGTTCAACGAGGAAGGAAGCCTTCACCAAAGGTTCAACCTCCAGTACGTGTTGGATGGCCAGAGCTGGAGGAGAACAATATATTGTCGCTAAGTTTCATGGGCTTGGGGAGAACGTGGCTGGCCAAAGTACTAGCTCGTGTGGTGTGTGCCTCACTTGTTATTGCGGATGCGATGACATCAACAGAGGTAGGCCTAGCGTGAAGGAGCCATTCGAGATCAAGTCAGGCGTCGTGTGGGATTGCTGTGAGAACTGCCAGAATGAAGATCGTCGACCTGGGGACCGACGTCTCGCTCTTGTGAAGCAGGTCCGACGAGAATTACATCAGGAGTGACCAGATCATGAATGGTTATTTGAACAACCCGGAGGCAACCGCGAGAAATTTCCGAAGAAGAAGGAGACTGGGCTAATCAATTTGGGGTGGTAAGTCTTCCCTTGAGCCTTTACCTTGCTGTAATTTTATCGTGGTTGAATGATATGGGGAATGGCTTTTAGTAAATTACGAATAGGGCTCGTTTTGGTTTAAGCGTATTGGGTTGTCTATCTGCAAGTAATTTTGGGTTTGTTGCATCTTTTGAGCCTTCGCTTCAGAGTAGAACAGGACCTTGGGCCGATCTTCTTAATCGTAGGATTTAAAGTTCACAAACTGGGCTCATTAGCCGAGCCCAATTCGTGTACCACCGAGACTATGAAAGGTCTGGCCTAGTTAAGCCGGAATAGGGTTAAACCCAGTGAAAGAACCCGGCGCAGCTTGATTTTAACTTGCATGAGCCGGGTCGACCCGACCCGGTTCCCAAATAAATAAATAAAAATATTAATAATAACAGAAATCATGAAAATTCCTTAAAAAAATAAAAAAAATCAGAAAAATCGGAAAAATTCTAAAAAATTCTTAACAATTAGGAAACGGGTTATTTCGACTGACCAATCCTAGTTTTGGTGAATTTCCACCTCGATCTTTCCAAAATGACAATTTTGCCCCTTATGGGCAAATTATCTCGAAAAATTCTGAAAAATTCAGGAAAATCTCAGAAATTAGGAAACGGATCATTTCGACTGACCAATTCTATTTTTGATGAATTTCCACCCCAATCTTTCTAAAATGATGATTTTGCCCCTTATGGGCAAATTGTCTCGAAAAATTCAGAAAAATCTCAGAAATTAGGAAACGAGTCATTTCAACTGACCAATCCTATTTTTGGTGAATTTCCACCATGATATTTTCAAAAAGACGATTTCCCCCCTTACTGGGCAAATTGTCTAAAAAAAGTTCAAAAAAAAATTATTAGAATTGTGGGAAATAAGGAATGATCACATTCAACTGGTTTGACCTATTTTCACTTCCCAATCCTTGAAAAAATAGCCATTTTACCCTTCTAGTCAGTTTGACCCCAAATCTTTCCAAATCACCCCAAATGAATTTTCATGAAATTGGTACCGAAAGGGCGTTAGAATAATCTAACGTAACCAAGTCCCCGAACTCATAATCTCTGATTCGCAGAAATAAATTAGTTCTCCCACTAATTTATTTAGGTTTCTAATCGACCTACCAAGAACGATTAGTGGCGACTCCAAACTTAAAAATCATTTAAAGAAAAAAAAATCAATCAATCAAAGTTGCGATTCGGTAGGGCTTGGGAGGGTCCACGTCAGGTTAGTTAATTTAATTAACCTGATAATCCGTTCACCCAAAAATTTATTTTTAGGGTCGCGAAACTATGTAGGTGGAGTTGGTGCCTCGATGAGGTCCATAGTTATAGTGAAATTCAAGCATGGCTTGAACTTGGAAAACCTCTATGACGGTTGAGCCCATGAGGAACCATGGGAGAGTAGCAGCAAAGATGATTCTATTGGAGTGATTATGATTTGGCTTAACAATTGAGCAAAAGTAGAGATATTAACGAGTATCAAAAGAAATTGATGTGAATTTAAATATGTTTCGAATTTAAATTTGTTGAACAAGTGTCAAAATTAAATGGGGCGAGTTTGTTTCGATAAATAAAGTCCATGTTGAACTTTTGTGATCACGTAAGATTTGGTACGTTGGCCAAGCTCTCTCCATTAAATGCACGCATGCTGCTAGAGAATTAAGAACGCGGTTGGAGAGACGCATGGAACCGCAGTGGAGGAAAGAGGACGGTGTCCCAATTTGCATTAAATGTGTCCATTGCATGGGGGAGAAAAAAAGGAAAGAGAGGAGAGGACATCGAGTGGGAAATTGGAGACGACGCATTATAATGACAAAGTTGGTGGGTCCTCTTCATTGAATGTCGGAGAATTTTGGTAAAAGGAGGACGAAGCAAAATGATGACCATTCCTCGTTGTCTTGCTCTTTCCTCTTTTTCACACGAAGAGCTTCCTCCATAAATCATGACGAGGAGGAGTGATGACGTAGAGAACTCTGAGACCACACAGAGGAGAACTGTGCAGAGAGTCCTTCTCGTGAAGGTTTACTTGTTGTAAGTATAGCCGCCAGTGATTTAGCTAGTTAAATTGTTGAGAGTAAAATTTGTATAATTTCTCAAGTGAGATTTCACGAGAAATTATGAGAGACTAAGCACTGTATAAATTATTAAGTATATTTAGGATTGGAAAATATCAAAAATATGATTGAGTGTTCGAATAATTGTAATTTTATTGTATCGCTTGTTTCTATAGTGTAATTTCGTGTTGCTTTCTCTGTGGGGACGTAGGTTCTCAGAGTCCGATTTTCTTTTCTTCGTTCCCACAAAATCGCTTGATCAACGGAGAAGATTCTTAAGCTATAGTTGCTTTGACTTTTCTCCTTTATAGTAGAATTGACTCATCATATGGCGAGCACAGCAATTGGTCTCCTCAACCCATATTTTTTCTTCCATTAATGATAAATCCCTCCCTGGATATTATTCTTTTCTTCCTATTTGATTGCCTTTGATTGAGGGAAAGGCTGCAAAATAATTAAGGTGAGTGGTTATATCTGATTAGTGCTCGCTCTTGTCAATATGTCGTTGTTCATAATAGTGATAATAAATTTGGTTTTTCATGAGCTTATGATTGTTTCTTCCCGTTGCTCAAGAGCAATGAAAAGAATTCTCTTGTTCTACCTTCAAGTGATCAAACCTCAAATGCAATTGGCACTTTTTTTGTTCTCCCATCGAGTGATCAAAACCAAGTCACCTTTTAAGAGCCCGGTCATTGGACTTGATCCTTGGCATATTCTTTAGAATATTCTAATTTTTCCTTTTTGTTTAGAAGCCATCCTAATATAATGATTTTAATTCGATTAGTGTTAGTAAAACTTGCAAGTAACACTGATGCCACCCAGATTGAAACTACATAGATTCTTATGGATGAATAAATTTTGAAGGTCCTTTTATTTGGCAAGTTAATTTCCACACACACGACTTACTAGCAATTGCTATTTCCTTCTTTTTCTGTTTTTGGGACATTAAAGATGGTTGAGAAGGCTGCCACCCAGAGCAACCAAAGCCGCCAAGTCGGTGACATCTCCATTGAAAGGCTTCCTCAGAGTGACGATGACTACAGCAGAAGAACGGGTAATCAACCTTTTCTTCTTATCTCATATTGTCTAGTTCTTTCATACTTGTCTACTACAAATTTGATACATTTGCCATGCAAAATGTACACAATTTGTACTAGGAGTAACGGTTTAATTTGCTTTATCCAAGTGTAATTCCTTCATAAATTATTGAAAAAAATAACCTCAAGAGACAATCAAAGTTCTCCAGATGTAAAGAGTTGATCGGGCTTTATCGGTTGACCGATCAGGGACCTTATGGACAGCGACTGTGCACGCTACAACAACGATGGTAGGAACGAGAGTGCTTTTGCTGGCATGGGCTATTGCTTAGCTGGGTTGGATTGCTGGCCCTGCTGTGGTGTTCTTGTGCTCCTTTATGAGCTACTACACCTCTTGCCTCCTCGCCGATTGTTACCGCAGTGGCAGCAAGCGTAACCTCACGTACATGGACTCTGTTCAGTCGATTCTCGGTATGGAATTCAAGTGATATATTGTTGCTTCCAGTTATTTGACTCCTACACTTTGACTAAATTTCCCATCACCCTGTGTCTCCAAATGTTCAGCAAAATGGGCCGCGTAACTTTTGATTTGGTGATGATAGTTTCAAGGTATTCTCAGGTGGAGCAAAGGTAAAAGCATGTGGTTTTATTCAATATTTGAACATATTGGGAATGGCCAGCAACATAACGCTTAGCGCATCTGTCGGCATGATGTAAGTACAATTCTATTTCCCAAACTCATGACAAATCTATTTAGCAGATCACAATGAACTTCCAGTCTCACTGTTTCTAATATAACCTAGCCCTTTCAATTTATACACGTTCCCTCTTTCCAATAAAAGGGCGATAAAATATATGAATTGCTTCCGTAAGAGTAACGGGGAGAACGAGTGCTACATTTTGAGCAATCCAAACATAATCATGTTCGGCATCACAGAGATTATGGTGTCCCTGATTCCGCATTTCGATCAAATATGGTGGATTTCTATGGTGGCTACTGTCATGTCCTTCACATCTTGTTTGATTGCTATTGGCCTAAGAATTGCCCAAGTTGCAGGTACAGGTTTCTTCTTTTCTCAACAAATGGCCCAGAAATTTCAAGATGTAATATTGCCCATATACAAATAATAAGTTGATTCAAAAACCAATTTTTTTTCTTTTCTTGATGAGCAGCTAATGGAAGTTGGAAGGGTAGTCTAGGAGGAATAAGCGATAAAGATGTGCCTGAAAAGATATGGAGGAGTTTCGAAGCTGTTGGGTATATCGCCGCGGCGTACTCATTTTCTGATATCCTTATTGAAATTGAGGTACTTAAAACACAATTCCATCTGTCAAAAAAACTAAGGAAATGGTTAAGAGTGATAGAACAGAATGGAAATACCTTGTTATCTTTGGCAGGACACCATCAGATCCCCACCATCAGAAGCAGCGACCATGAAGAAAGCCATTGCTTGTAGTACCGTGGTGCTCAGGACCATCTACATGCTCGGTGGCTGCATGGGCTATGCTGCTTTCGGTGATGCCACTCCCTTGAATCTTCTGACCGGCAATGGTTTCGACAAGCCATTCTAGCTTCTTGAACTAGCCAACGCTGCCATTGTGATCTTTCTCGTTGGAGCATACCGATTATACTGCCAGCCGATTTTTGACTTCGTCGAGAAACATGCTGCTCATAGATGGCCTAGTAATGAGTTCATCAACAAAGAGATAAAGATCCCGGTACCGGCGTCCTTGGGCCGATACAAGATGAAGCCCTTTAGGCTTGTTTGGAGGACTGTTTTCAGGATCCTGACCACCGTGATAACCATGCTATTCCCTTCCTTCAACGCCGTCGTGGAGATCATCACCTTGGGATTTTGGCCTTTAGCGGTCTATTTTCCCGTCGAGATGTATATCAGACAGAAACAAATTCCCAAACGGAGCACTAGATGGGTATGCCTCCAAATGCTAAGCATGGCCTGTCTTGTGTTATCGATCATGGTAACTGCGGGTTCGAATGCAGGGCTTAATGACGACCTTAAGGATTATCGGCCATTCATGATGAGCTACTAAAAAAATGCACGAACCTTTGGTTGATCGGCCATTTCAACAGGAAACAATAATATCATTGAAGTTCTAGTTGCACTGTTTGTATAGAATTGTGGGTATTATAGAATTCCCAAATTGTCGTTTCTTTTCAAAGGGAAAAATATCCGAATATTTTTTATGTAAATTGCCACCTCCATGTACATTGGATTAGGCTCCACTAACAGGATGGCAGGCGTGACGACTATTGATGTATCAAGGCTGCAATATTATCTTTTATTTTATTGAGTCAATTTGCTGATGTCCTATTTTCAAGGAATTAGTTAGTCGTTATCTTTATTTGATCAGTCCTATCTTGTAGGATTGTTTAGTTGCATATTTTTTGCTATTCTGTTAGTTTGTTGCTGATTTTGTGGATCAAATAAGCTATTAGTTAGTGGGCAACATATGTTTATAACGTAACTGTTGACACTTGATTTTTAAATCATCTTTTCTCTTTTAAAATTAATAAAAAAAATAAAAAAATTCATAAAATAAAAAAATCAACTTTGGAGACCTTATCCAAGCCTAGAGAACCAATTTTGACCAAAAAATAATTTGAGTATTTTTCAATATTTTTATTTTCGAAAATTCATAAAAAAAATCAAGAAAATTGAGAAAATTGCAAAATCAACTTTGGAAGCCTTGACCAAGCTTAGGCAACCATTTTTAAATAAAAAATAATTTTTCATTTATTTATTTATATATATTTTAAAAATTAGGAAAATATTTAATAAATAATAGCATTTGAGGCAACAAAAATACGTAAAAATAGTCAATATTTTTCTTTTAAATCCCTTTTCATGTTGGCCACCACAAATTTAAAAAAAAAAAAAAATCCAAAAATCCAATTCGGGGCCGTGTATTCCTTCACGAGCATAATCTCAAATCGGGCCTAAAAAATTCAATTTGAGTCAATTTATTTTCATTTTTCACTTTTAGAAGTTGTGACATTATTCTCTAAAATTCTAAATTTTTATCTTGGACCAATTATACTCAGAATAACTCAATTTTACAAAAGGGCTTTAATTAAATTTTGCGGCAAGAAATGAGTTTAAATTTGATATGCGATGAATTTCGACTAAGCATAGGAGAGGTGTGTTGAAAATTTTGAGGAGATTTGTACTTAAAGAAGTATTTTTTTCAGGGACTAAATTGCAAATACTCAAAATCTCAAGGACTAGAGTGTAAATACCTAACTCTTAAGGGATTATTTTGCAAATAACAAAAAAAAAGAGTTAGTGGAGAAATTAGAAGGGAAGATGAAGAAGATGAGATGGAGAAGAGAAGATGAAGAAGAGGAGATGGAGAAGAATGGATGGAGAAAATAAGATAAGAGAAGGGAAGATGGAGATGAAGAGTTAGTGGAGAAATTAGAATGTGAGATATATATAAAGAATGAAAGATGGAGATGGAGAAGAATAGATGGAGAAATTAGAATGTAAGATAGAGATGAAGAACGGAAGATGAAGATGAAGAAGAGTTAGTGGAAAAATTAGAATGGGAGATAGAGTTAATGGAGAAATTAGAATGGGAGGTAAATGAGTGGGCTATAAAAAGAGGAAGAAGAGAGCTTGAAATGGGGGATTTTTGGGGTGAGAAAATTTTGAATGTTTGAGAGAGTTTGGAGAGATTTCAAAAGAAAAAATTTTGAGAGAGAAAAATTCACCGCCGTGGAACAAGCCTTGGTGACGCGACGGATTCATCTCCAACGAGCTCTAGGCGCATTAGCATGTGCAATTATCTGGTAACTCAATTTTTCATGTTTAGATGACGAAATCTCGAAAACAAATATACTGAACATTTGTAGATGACTTCGAGATCTTCGATTTGATATATTATGGCGCGAAAATGGACGTCGTTTGCTATGTCAAAAGGGTCCCGAAATTGAGAGCAGAAATCTGGAAATATGGTGATCAGAACCTGAGATGAAATTTTTCTAATCTGACCTTTCACGCTAAATGATTTTTCATAAAGACCTCTTCATGACATTTGTTCATAAGATCTTAATGCATAACATATAAAAAATAAAAAATATTCATGCACGTTTTGTATTTTTAATGCATTTAATGAAATCATGCAATTCTGTTGGCGTCCTTGAGTCTGAGTGTTTTTCTGTGCGTGGTCATATTGATTCGTAGTTATCTCATGTTTAGAGTCTTCTTTTGAAACTTCACAAAAAATGAAAGTTGTTCATTGGGGTCTTGTTTAGTAGACCAGAAAGTTTGGTGCATTAATTTTGAGATTTGTGTGTCCATTTGAGCTTAATCCTGAAGTATGTCTGTTTTGTGAAATTTGTTTTTTTGCTGCTGAGCTCTCATGAAAGACCATTTTCTACACGAAAATAAGTGTCTTTTTAATAATAATGTAAAACATGAAAGTTGTCAACGACACATTTTTCCATCCACATAAAACATCTCATAATTTTTGCATACATTTCATTATTTCTTTTGTATTTTATGGTTATTGCTTTCTCCCTAAGAATGTTCATGGACAGTATGATTTAATTCGTATTTTTTGTGTTAATACATTGGAAAATGTAAAAAAATGGTCTCAATGAAGTTTAATCAGCACGTGTTAAACTTCTTTTGAGCGTTTGAATTGTCTTAACTCATTGGTGATTGTGCATGTCCGATTGGATAGTTCATTATTTTCATTTGTCTTTCGGCCCGATGCTTTGAAGACTGGAGTATAACCGATGTCCATTCCGGTCCGTTTTGTTGTACTCCCGACCCACAAGGCTTGGCGACGGGTGTTTGACCGATGTCCATTCCGGTTTATTTTTGTATTCCCGATCATGTCTCAGGTTTTATTTAATTGGTCTGTAATTATTCACCCGACGAGTTGCGGATTTTATTTTCACTGTCCTTAGGGTAGTTTTATTTTACCTACTCTCTCTTCACATCTTTGTTTGCGTTGGGTGATTTTACAATCTTTTATAATACATCCAAAATCTTAAAAAAATGTAGAAAATCAAAAAATACAAAAAATGTGGAAAATATAAAAATACAAAAAATGTCTTTCATGTGCATTTCATATAGTATAGCTCATGCATATTTTGCCATGTCATGTACGCAAATTCACGTACGCATGTCCATATTCGTATGTCACGTACGTATGTCGTATTCATATATTCATGTCGCATGTCGCGTATGCATGTCTACGTACGCATGTTACGTACGTATGCCGTATTCGTGTATTCATGTCGCATGTCGCGTACGTATGTCACGTATGCATGTTGTATTCATATATCCATATACGTATGTCATATTCGTTCGTCCACGTACGTATGTCATTCGTATATCTACGTACGCATGCCGTATTTGTACGTCTACGTTCTCATGTCGCATTTGTATGTCTACATTTGCATGTTGTATTCATATGTCTTCGTATTCGCATGTCATATAAATTAGATTTCATATTGCATGTCATCTAAAATAGGATTCATACTTATTTGCATCAAAACCTAATTTTTTAAAAACCATCATGCATGTTCATCATACTTGTCATGTAATCTAGAATGCATAAATCATGTAGTTTCATGTCTTAATTGCATTTATGTAATTGCATTTGCATTGCATGCATTTAAAAAAGAAAACCCAAAAAAATTGCACATTTGAATCTCAAGTGAAAATTCATCAAAATTGCCAAGTTGAACATTTTCATGAAATTGGTACCGAAAGGGCGCTAGTAGAAATATTAGCGTAACCAAATCCCCGAACTCATAATCTCTGGTTCGTAGAAGTAATTTAGTTCTCCCGCTAATTTACTTAGGTTTCTAATCAACCTACCAAAAATGATTAGTGGCGACTCCAAATTTTAAAACCATTTGAACAAAAAAAAGCCAAAGTCGCGATTTGGTAGAGCTTGGGAGAGCTCGAACTAGGTTAGTTAATTTAATCAATTAATCTGTTAATCCATTAACCTAAAAAATTAATTTTAGGTCGCGACAGTAACGTCAGTCTTGAGTCTGTTTTTTAAGCAAATTTCAGATTTCTGAATAAAAGAAGTTCCCTTCCAATAAAAAAAAATACAGTTTTTGTTATCAATTCTTCTTATATTCTTTGAGAAATAACATTGGTATTAGAGCCAGGTTCATCTTAAGGGGCTTTGAGAGACTTGTGAGATTGATTGAGAGTTGTGTTTGCATCCATAGAAGCTAAGGCAAGATGGAGGCAGGATCGAGTGGTTTTTCAGCCATGGCTCCACCAGTGTTTGATGGAGAAAATTGTCAAGCTTGGTCAGTAAGAATGCGAGCCTATCTAGAGGGTTGTGATTTTTGGGAAGCTGTGGAAGAAGATTATGAAGTTGCTCCCCTTCCTGACAACGCAACCATCAATCAAATCAAGTATCACAAGGAGAAGACAACAAGGAAAGCAAAGGCAATGTCTTGTCTATATGCTGCTGTCTCACCTGCCATTTTCAGTAGAATTATGGCTTGTGAATCAATCAAAGCTATTTGGGACTTCCTTAAAGTTGAGTATCAAGGAGATAAGAGGATCATAAGCATAAAGGGGTTGAATCTGATTAGAGAATTCGAGAGACTACAGATGAACGAGTTTGAGACAATTAAGGAGTATTTTGATAAGTTAATAAGCATTGCAAATCAGGCAAGAGTTCTCGGCACTGACCTCTCTGATAATAGGTTAGTCCAGAAAATTCTTGTCTCCTTGCCCGAAAGGTTTGAGGCAACCATTGCCTTTTTGGAGAATACCAAGGATTTGTCTCAGATCAGATTTGCAGAATTGCTAAGTGCTTTGCGAGCACAAGAACAAAGGAGGTTAATGAGGTTAGAAGGTAGTACCGAAAGAGCTTTGTAGGCCAAAGAACAGTAGAATATATGAGGGAAAGGTAAGAAGTGGAAATGGAATAAATGGAATGGTAGTGGTGGTTCAGAAATTATTGCGAGAGAGAATAATGCTGGTAATTTCAAGAATAATTGGGGAAGGTATTTCTCATGTCAGCATTGTGGAAAACAAAATCATCCACACTTTAGATGTTGGAAGAGGCCAGATGTAAGATGCAGAAAATGTCAAAAACTTGGGCACATTGAGAAGTTCTGTAAAGAGAAGGGAGATCATCAGCAAGGTGAGGCACATGCTGTAGTTCAGCTAGAGGTAGATCAACTTTTTGTTGCTTCTTGCTTCTCCTCTAGTACTCCATGTGATAGTTGGCTTGTTGATAGTGGTTGCACAAACCACATGACAAATGATGAAAAGTTATTTATAGATCTTGACAAGTCATTGAGGTCAAGAGTGAGAATTGGGAATAGTGAGTACTTAGAAGTGAAAGGTAAATGGACTGTAACAATAGAGAGTTGTGCTAGAACTAAGCTAGTTTCTGATGTGATGTATGTACCTGAGATTGATCAAAATTTGCTGAGTGTGGGGCAGTTAGTAGAAAAGGGATTTAAAGTGATATTTGAAGAGGGGATGTGTTTGATATTTTACTCCGATAGTCAAAAGCTGTTCAAAATAAAGATGCAGCAAAAGAGTTTTTCTCTGAATCCTCTCGAGAAGGAACAGGTGGCATTCAAGTGTCAAGCTAGTGAGTCAGAGATATGGCATAAGAGGTTATGGCACTTTCACCACAAAGGCTTACTGTTCATGTAGAGGAATGAAATGGCAACGGGGTTACCAAGTTTGGAAGAGCAGATCATAAGATGCAAGGCTTGTTTGCTGGGCAAGCAGACAAGACTTCCTTTCAAAGAATCAACTTGGAGAGCTACAAAGAAGCTACAGCTTATTCATATAGATCTCTGTGGTCCACGAGTGACTCCTTCACCGAATGGCAACAGGTATTTCATTATTTTCTTTAATGATTATACTAGAATGTGCTGGATTTATTTCATGAAGCAAAAGTTAGAAGTTGCTGAGATATTTCTGAATTTTAAGAGATGGGTTGAGAACCAAAGTGGTTGCAAGATTCAGGTCATCAGATCTGATAATGGAATAGAATACACTTCACAAAAGTTTAACTCTTTCTGTGAAGAGCCTGGAATTAAGCATCAGCTTACTGCTCCTTACTCTCCACAGCAAAATGGAGTTAGTGAGATGAATAATAGAACAATTATGGAGATGACAAGGTGTCTGCTGCATGAGAAAAATCTGCTAAAAGAGTTTTGGGCAGAAGTAGCAAACACAACAGTTTTTTTGCTGAACAGATTGTCTACAAGGGTATTGGAGAAGAAGATGCCATTTGAAGCTTGGTTTGGTGTTAAGCTAATTTTAAGAAATTTGAAAGTGTTTGGCTGTTTGTGTTTTTCTCATATTCCTCAGGTCAAGAGAGACAAGTTGGGAGAGAAAGCTGAACCTGGGATCTTTGTTGGCTACAGTTTAGTGTCGAAAGCCTATAGGATTTATCAACCACAAATAGGGAAGGTGATCAGTAGCAGAGATGTTCAGTTCTTGGAAGATGAGCAATGGAACTAGACAGTTGAGTCACAAGATAAGCACAAGGAGGTCTCACTAGAACCTGACGAGCTGGTGGATGATGTTCCAATTAAAGGTACCAGATCTCTGACTAATATATATCAGAGGTGTAGTGTGGCTATTTTAGAACCTTCAGGTTATGAAGAAGCTAAAGGTGATCACAGGTGGATAAATGTAATGTATGAAGAGTTGGTTATGATTGAAAAGAACCAAACATGGGAGCTAGTGGAGAGGCCTGAAGACAGGAAGTTGATTGGAGTAAAATGAGTTTTCAGGACCAAACTCAATCTTGATGGCTCAGTGAATAAGCATAAAGCCAGGTTGGTGGAGAAGGGATATGCACAGGTTTGGGGAGTTGATTTCTCAGAAACCTTTGCCCCTGTAGCAAGACTAGATACAATTAGAATGACTCTTGCTTTGGTAGCTCAACAAGGATGGATGGTATATCAGCTAGATGTGAAATCTGCTTTTTTGAATGGAGTGTTGCAGGAGGAGATTTATGTTGAGCAGCTAGAAGGCTTTGTCACAAATGCCAGGAGGAAAAAGTTTATTTGCTGAAAAAGGCTCTTTATGGATTGAGGCAAGCTCCCAGAGCATGGTACAGTAAGATGGATCAGCATTTGCTGGGCTTGGGTTTCGAAAAAAATCCAAGTGAATCCAGTCTATATGTTAAGAAATTAGCATCTGACTTAATAGTGGTGTCACTTTATGTAGATAATAAGCTAGTGACATGAAGTAATAGTGCTCAGATTACTGCATTTAAGCAAGAGATGATGAAGATGTTTGAAATGACTGATCTTAGTGAGATGTCGTATTTTCTGAGGATGGAAGTTAGGCAGACTCATAATAAAGTTTTTATCAATCAGAAGAAGTACTTGAAGAGATTCAACATGGAGGAGTGTAAGAGTGTGATTACCCCCAATGGGTCAGAAGGAAAAACTTCATAAGAATGATGGATCAGAACCTACAGATGAAAGAATTTATAGAAGTTTGATTAGCTGTCTTATGTATCTCACTGCAACTAGACCACACATCATGTTTCCTGTAAGTGTCTTGTCTAGATTTCTTGATTATGCAAATGAGTTGCATATGGTAGCTGCAAAAAGGGTGTTGAGGTACTTAAAGAGTACTCTTTCATATGGGATTAAGTTTTGTAAAGTTCAAGAGTTCAAGTTGCAAGGATATTTTGATAGTGACTGGACAGGTTCAATGGATGATATGAAAAGCACTTCCGGTTATTGTTTTACATTTGGATCGGCATGTTTTTCTTGGAGTTCAAAGAAACAGTAAATAGTGGCTCAATTAACTGCAGAAGCCGAGTTCATTGCAGCTACTGCATCTGTAAATCAAGCATTATGGTTGAAGAAGCTGATGGATGATCTGCATTTGGAGCAAGAAGAAGGCATCGAAGTATTCGTGGATAATCAAGCTACTCTGGCCATTTCACAGAATCCAGTGTTTCATGGAAAAACAAAGCATTTTAAGATCAAGTATTACTTCTTAAGAGATGTACAGAAGACTGGAGAGGTGAAACTGGTGTACTGCAGTTCTGAAGACCAACTTGCAGATATATTCACTAAGTCATTTCATGTTGGTCGATTTGAACTTCTCAGGGCAAAGCTAGGAATGTACAGCACTTGATCCAGGAGGAGAGTGTTGATGTATCAAGGTTGCAATATTATCTTTTATTTTATTGAGTCAATTTGCTGATGTCCTATTTTCAAGGAATTAGTTAGTCGTTATCTTTATTTGATCAGTCCTATCTTGTAGGATTGTTTAGTTGCATATTTTTTGTTATTCTGTTAGTTTGTTTCTGATTTTGTGGATCAAATAAGCTATTAGTTAGTGGGCAACGTATGTTTATAACGTAACGTCAGTCTTGTGTCTGTTTTTCAAGCAAATTTCAGATTTCTAAATAAGAGAAGTTCCCTTCCAATTAAAAAAAATACAGTTTTTGTTGTCAATTCTCCTTATATTCTTTGAGAAACAACACCGACCCTACAAGATTGACATGAGTGCGAGAAATTGTGGTATAAAAATCGAAGGTCTCATATCAATGTCATGAACACATCGTCAACCAAGAAAGAAATTTCATAGATGGAAAGAGTTGGATATATTTACAGGGTAAAAAGGAATACAGATGTATGGATAACAATAACAATGTCGTGAGAGTGATTTTTCCACCTCTTGGATGACAAGTAAAGAAATGTAGAGATGGAAACCCAGTACGAATTGGGGATGCACAATAAGTACTTAAACCCACGTCTGACACGTCTAACATGTCTAACATGTCTCTTTTTCTTTTGACAGGAAATGTTAATACTAACATTTAACATGTGAAAAATAACCCAAGATACAAAATTACGACCATCTGATAAGATCGATTATGATGAAAATGGGGCAAATGGATGGCAAACTCTTAATTGAAAAGAGACACTGCAAAATTCTCTCAGCCTCGATACACTTACACATTTCATAAACATGCATGATGCTTAAAAATTTCCACATCCGCATTATATTTGCACATTCCATGATTTATGCATGACTCTTCTGCATGTTTACTTTACCAATTCTGACTTGGAACATAAACCACACATGATGTCTCGAATGTGTAGAATGGGGCATGACAGGATGATGAAAGGCAAACCGTTTCCACACACGTCTTACATTTCAATCCACAGTGAGCTGGGTGCTAAATAGGTTTCGTATTCCCCAAGGCAATGGGTTTTCTCGCAAAAATTACGATACCGAAAGGAAGGAGGCAATTGCTTCTCTATCCTAAACACTACAAATGACCATTGATAACCCATTTGAGCGACGATTTCATTTTGTAACCCTTGTCAAGAACCACCCCACATCGGGGCCAAACGAGTACAGTCCCAGCAATTTCATGAGGTAAATGGTTAGAAATTTTCTTGCTCGGACTAACATCAATTTTCGAGTGCTGCTTTGCTTTTAACCTTGTACGGTGATTCAAGTGCCTTAGGATGACGAAAAGCATTCGTTTCTCTATCCAATACACTTTTATCCTTTGTATTGCCCAATTAAACTTGCATATTCGTTTCTTGAAAACCTCGTTGGTGATCATTGTTTATTCCGAGATGAAGATGACGCCACCTTAAAACAGGAGAATTCAAAAGAAATGGGTCTACATAGAGTTCCTGAGCCATCTCTACAAGTGTGATCTTTGATATGCACGTATATGACAACATAATCTTTGCAAATTCATAAAAAAAAATCGAGCATGAAAAAGTAAAGTGCCAGTCAAAAGCAAGGCCAATGCTCATTCAAATCAATGTAAATCCCTAATGGGATTTGATTGCAAAAGAAGACTCTTTGAGGGAACTAAATTGCAAAATATACAGTTAAAATCTACACCGGCCGGAAGCGACGGTGGTATCAGCAGAAGTCGACACTCTTCTCATACGACGATGGTGCCCTTTGAAGTCTATTTTAAGAAGGTCGAAACTAGTGACAAAGATGCAGTGATCACTAACGTCAAATCCACCTCATATTCTTCTGGGCCAAAATAAGCCTTTCTCAATCCCCAATCTTAATCTACGTTACAACCCTTGAAAGTCTTTTCCGATTAAGGCGCTTGAATTAACGTAGAGTCGAAATATTTTAAGCATCGCTCGAAAAGGTATGAGCAAGACTATTTCTCTCTCATTTTTACAGGGTTCTTGACTTGTAAACCCAAAGCAGATGAAAGACTTTTTTTGTAGATGGCCTTGACTCAAAAGAGTCCCCTTTAGTAAACCTTTCACCCAACCTACATTACGGTCTTAATCAAGACCTCCAGATCGGCTTGATCGTACCAATTGCGAGATTACTCAGACTCTTGTTGAATGCGATGACTGTAAGATCGAGTGATTCATTTTCAAATCCTGCAATCAGGATAAATAGCCTTCCTTGAGAGTGAGAAAAAGCCCTTTTGAACTGAAGTCCCCCATTCATATTACATTCGAGGTGTTCATACCATGATAACCTCCTTAGACAGAATTGGTAATGCAAACTTAATAGAATAGTCATGCATGATACATATTTTGATTGATTGCATCATGAATTATTACACAGATTGCTTCTAACCACTGCAAATTTTGCTGAGTAGTTTTGCATGAACAGATAAACTCACTGATGAAAATACTTGTACATGTTACCTTTGATACTGCTTGACAGGTAACACATTCCTGATGTTCGATTTACCTTTCAAGGTCTCGAAATTCGTTCAGTGATTATTGAATGAACAAGCCTGGTTAAATCGGGTTTGAGCTTCTACAGGATCACTGGTTTTCCCAGATCCCAGAATGGTACCTACCAAGGTAAGTTAAATCGGGTTTGAGCTTCTGCAGGATTTCTAGTTTTCCCATATCCCAGAATGACACCCTTTGAGGTAAGTTAAATTAGGTTTGAGCTTCTACAGGATCACTGGTTTTCCCAGATCCCAGAATGGTACCCACCAAGGTAAGTTAAATCAGATTTGAGGTTCTGCAGGATCCCTGGTCTTCCCAGATCCTAGAATGGCACCCTTTGAGGTAAGTTAAATAGAGTTTGAGCTTCTACAGGATCACTGGTCTTCCCAGATCTCAAAATGGTACCCACCAAGGTAAGTTAAATCGGGTTTGAGCTTCTGCAGGATTCCTGGTTTTCCCAGATCCCAGAATGGCACCCTTTAAGGTAAGTTAAATCGGGTTTGAGCTTTTACAGGATCACTGGTCTTCCCAGATCCCGGAATGGTACCCACTAAAGTAAATTAAATCGGATTTGAGCTTCTGCAGGATTCCTAATCTTCCCAGATCCCAGAATGGCACCCTTTGAGTTAAGTGAAATTGGGTTTGAGCTTCTGCAAGATTCCTGGTATTCCCAGATCTCATAATGGTACCCTTCAATACCAAAAAGTCCTTCTTATAAGCACCAAGTCCTTCTTACAGGCATCCAAAAGTCCTTCCGACAGGCACCCAAAAGTTCTTTCTATAGGTACTAAAGTCATTTCTACATGCAACCCAAAGTCCTTCTTACAGATAACACAAAAGTCCTTCTTACAAGCAACATAAAAGTCCTTCCTACAGGCATCAAAATCCTTCTTACAGGCAACCCAAAGTCCTTCTTACAGGCACCCAAAAATCTTTCCTACAGGCACCAAAAAGTCCTTCCTACAGGCACCCAAAAGTCCTTCTTACAGGCAACACAAAAGTCCTTCTTACAGGCAACACAAATGTCCTTCCTACAGGCAACCCAAAGTCCTTCTTACAGGCAACCCAAAGTCCTTCTTACATGCAATACAAAGGTCCTTCTTACATGCAACACAAAAGTCCTTCTTACAAGCATGAAAGTCCTTTTTACAGGTACCAAGTCCTTTCTACAAGCACAAAGTTCTTCTTACAGGCACTAAGTCCTTTCTACAAGCACTCAAAGTCCTTTTTAAAGGCAGCCCAAAGTCCTTTTTACAGGCACAAAAGTCTTTCTTACAGGCAACGCAAAAGTCCTTCTTACAAGCAACCCAAAGTCCTTACAAAAGTCCTTCTTACAGGCAACCCAAAGTCCTTCTTACAAAAGTCCTTCTTACAGGCAACCAAAGTCCTTCTTACAGGCAATCAAAAGTCCTTTTTACAGGCCCCAAGTCCTTTCTACAGGCACAAAGTCCTTCTTACAGGCATTTTCATGAGATGACCTACCATACAGGTCAAATCTCAATCAAAGTTTAATCAGTAGAATCCTTTTGTTAGGAATCTACCATGGGTTGACCCACCATACGGGTCCAAGCTCAACCACCCAAAGGTTTTCTTATAACGAATCCTTAGGTTCTCATTCCACTTTCAGTAGAGTATCCATATCAGGCAACCGCCACACAACGGGCAGGTAAGTACCAGGTAAACTCGCTCCTCTATTTCTCCCTCACTTCATAAAAATCTCCTCCAGTCCGATTTGGAATAGAACTTACTCAGACAGGTATTGGAGATCAAATGTCACAACTATTTGCATTTTCTTGGGTTGAGTCGATTAAGATTCATGTGTCATATCGTCTTTGAAATGAACCTCTATCGAGCTTCCTTTCAAAGAGGGGCAGCTGTTGACACTTGATTTTTAATCATCTTTTCTCTTTTAAAATTAATACAAAATCCATAAAACTTCATAAAATTAAAAAATCAACTTTGGAGACCTTAGCCAAGCATAGAGAACCAATTTTGACCAAAAAATAACTTTTCACATTTTCTAAATTTTTTTCGATATTTTTATTTTCGAAAATTCATAAAACAAAATCAAGAAAAAAATAAGAAAATTACAAAATCAACTTTGGAAGCCTTAGCTAGGCATAGGCAACTATTTTTGAGTAAAAAATAATTTTTCATATTTTTTGTATTTTTTTAAATATAATTTTTAGAAATTAGGAAAATATTTAATAAATAATAGCATTTGTGGCCACAAAAATACATAAAAATAGTCAATATTTTTCTTTTAAAACCATTTTCATGTTGGCCTTCGCAAATTTAAAAAAAATCTAATTCAGGGTCGTGTATTCCTTCATGAGCATAATCTCGAATCGGGGCCTAAAAAAATTCAATTTGAGTCAATTTATTTTCATTTTTCACTTTTAAGAGTTATGACATTGTTCTCTAATATTCCAAATTTTCATCTTGGCCCAATTATACCCATAATGACTCAATTTTACAAAAGGGCTTTAATTAAATGAGCTTAAATTCAACATGTGGTAGGTGTGTCGAAAATTATGAGGAGATTTGGACATAAAGAAATATCTTTTTTAGGGGACTAAATTGTAAATATTTAAAATTCAGAGACTAGAGTGTAAATACCTAACTCTTGAAGTATTATCTTGCAAATAACAAAAAGAAGAGTTAGTGGAGAAATTAGAATAGAGAAGAGAAGATGGAGAAGAGGAGATGGAGAAGAATAGATGGAGAAAATAAGATAAGAATAGAGAATGGAAGATGGAGAAGAGAAGATGAAAAAGAATGGATGGAAAAAATAAGATAAGAATAGAGAAAGGAAGATGGAGATGAAGAAGAGTTAGTGGAGAAATTAGAATGGGAAATAAGAATAGAGAAGGGAAGATGGAGAGAAAGAAAAGTTAGTAGAGAGATTACAATGTGAGATAGAGATGGAGAAAGAAAGACGAAGATGAAGAAGAGTTAGTGGAGGAATTAGAATGGGAGATATAGTTAGTGGAAAAATTAGAATGGGAGATGGGTGAATATGTTATAAAAGGAGGAAGAAGTGAGTTTGAGAAGGGAATTTTTTGGAGAGAAAATTTTGGATGTTTGAGAGGGTTTTGGGAGATTGAAGAAAAATTTGAGAGAAAAAAATACCAAAAAGAGAGAGAATTTTGAAGATGATGGGAGTTTAAAACTAGAGGTTTATCATCATCAATTTCTTTATCGATCAACATAAATCAAGAACTCATCCCAGATTTAAAGCTAAGTGTCCCTCTACTCTCTTTGATTTTTTAATATAAACTAGCCCAAATTTTCTACTCTTCTCCCATTTCCCCATATTTGATTTTAAGCAGAAACCAATTATATCCGTCAAGCACTTCTCATAATGCCATTGAAGCTAAGTGCTTCTTTCATTGTTCTAATTTTTAATGTGAATTAAATCATATTTGCTCCATTACTCCATTTCTCCATATTTTTATGTCAGGCAAAGGACAACTCCAAGTCAACGGTAAATCCCATGGAGGTGTAAGATTGACGCTAACGAGCTCTTGAGTGCCCATTAAATTTTCAATTGATCCGTCGATAGATTTCGGCCCGAATTGTCAAATCAATTGGTTTTATTTTAAAGAATTTGAACCCCATAATGTGAAGGGCAGAGCCCGCTCACTGGAGGTCATTTTAAATTTCTGCAATTTAAATTCATGCACCTTAAACCTCAAAGGAAAGGGCCAAGCCAAGGTTGAGCTATCCATTTGTGGTCTTTATTTATTGTCATTTACTTCCTGTAATTTAATTTTAGAATCCCTAAACCTCAAAATGAGTAGCTCGCAGCACTACACAGAAGTCGTTAACTCACTCCCTCTTTCGGCTTTAGGAAAATACTTAATATTTTGAAAATGCAAAAAAAAAATGTCACTCACGTATATTCCATTTAAAAAAATGAAAATACAAAAAGAGAACACTCCACTAGAGCCTTAGGAATAAACCAAGCATGAGTTGCCAAATTATGATATCCATGAAATTAAGATACCGAAAGGGCATTAGTTTTAATTAACTAGTGTAACCAAGTCCCCGAACTTATAATCTCTGGTTCGTAGAAGTAATTTAGTTCTCCCGCTAATTTACTTAGGTTTCTAATCAACCTACCAAAAATGATTAGTGGCGACTCCAAAATTTAAAACCATTTGAACAAAAAACCAAAGTCGCAATTTAGTAGAGCTTGAGAGAGCTCGAACTAGGTTAGTTAATTTAATCAATTAATCTGGTAATTTATTAACCTAAAAAATGAATTTTAGGTTGCGACAATGTGTATGAGAGAGAGAGAGAGATGACTGAAATAGGAAGAGTGGGATTGAAGAGGTTGATGGGCCGTTCCGAAAGGAACATAATGTGGGCGGATCGTTGACCCCCAACACTCGTTTATTTTCGAAGATTTTTTGTTTTTTGATACTAGAATGCAACTTCCTGGTTCTCCTCTTAAATTTGCAGAGGAATGCAGAGATTTAAGAGTTTCTAGTGAATTTTATTGTCCATTATTATTCAATGAGCGGCCCACCTTGTTGAAGAATATCCGCTTACTCGTATATTCATGAAAAATCTGACACATCACTTAATATAGCAATAGCAATATAGTTGAACATTATTGGTATAATAATTACTTAACACCTTTATCCAGTGTCGATGTGGAAAATGTATTAAGAAAACACGTTATTTAACGGACGAAGTCAACCATGGATATAATATAAATCATCATATGTATCGAATTCATGTGAGTGATTTCTTCGATTAGATCAATTTTATTTACGAATCTTGAGCTGCTGATAAAATCATGTAACCCCACAAAATGTACAAACCATTATGTCTTGCAAGTTGGCATAAGACTATTCCCGCATCTTCTTTGAATTCTATACTCCGCCCATTTATAAATACACATACTTCGATCCCTCCTGTCACGCCATTCTAAAGCCTAACCTCCCTCCGTCCCTCCCTCTCTCTCTCTCTCTCTCTCTCTCTCTCTCTCTCTCTCTCTCTCTCTTTGAGAGTGTGTTTTGAGCCCTTTGGTTTTTAGGTGGGTATCACAAAACACAAAGCAACCTCAGAGTCAAAGAAACACAACAGACTCTCCCCTGATTTGATTCGGTTAGTGTTAATTGAACTTTCTCGTAGAACTAGATGCCACCCACATTGAAGCAGCATGGCTTCTGATGGATGAATAAATTTGAAGGTCCTTTCATTTGGCAAGACATGATTTAGTTTCCACAAACACCACTTATTGACAATTTGTTGTTTCCTTCTTTTTTGTTGTTTCTTTGGGACATTGAAGATGGGTGAGAACGCTGCCACCAACAACAACCAAAACCACCACCACCACCACCAAGTTTGTGCCATCTCCGTCGAAATGCTTCGACTCCATCGACGACGATGGCTGCCTCAAACGCACCGGTAATTGTCTAGTTCATTCTACTTGTTCAGTACAAGTTTGATGCATCAGCCGTGCCAAATAGATGTCGTCTGCACAATGAATAACAGTTTAATATGCTTTGTCCCAAGTGTTATTCCTCACAAAATTACTGGAAAAACTAACTTGAGAGACAATGAAAGCATTCCAAACGTAAAGAGTTGATCTGATTTCATCGGTTGACTGATCAGGGAACATATGGATGGCGAGTGCGCACGTAATAACAGCTATGATAGGATCAGGAGTGCTTTCGCTGGCATGGGCCATTGCTCAGTTGGGTTGGATTGCTGGCCCTGCTGTGATGTTCTTGTTCTCCTTCCTCAGCTACTACACCTCTTGCCTCCTCTCTGATTGTTACCGCACTGGCGATCCCGTCTCCGGCAAGCGTAACTACACCTACATGGACTCTGTTCGCTCGATTCTCGGTATGGGATTCTATTAATATATTGTTGCTTCTCATTATTTGATTCCTACATTTTGCTTAAATTTCCAATTACCTTATATCTCCAAATGTATAGCAAAATTAGTCTGCCAAACTTTTAATTAGGTGATAATAGTAATTCTACATGCTCAGAATATTAACATTCTCAAGGTTTTGATCTCAGGTGGAGCAAAGGTAAAAGCATGTGGTTTTATTCAATATTTCAACCTATTCGGAATCGCCATCGGCTATACCATTGCAGCATCTATCAACATGATGTGAGTAGAATTCTATGTTCCCAAACTCTCAACAAACTCATTTAGCATATCACAATGAGCCTCCAATTCTACTATTTCTTATGTAATCTGTCGGACTCAATTATTTACATATTCCCTCTTTCCAATGAAAGGGCGATAAAACGTTCGAATTGCTTCCACGAGAGTAACGGGGCGACCCCGTGCCACACGTCGAGCACTCCATACATGATCATGTTCGGCATCACAGAGATTCTGCTGTCCCAGATTCCAGATTTTGATCAAATATGGTGGCTATCTATTGTGGCTGATGTCATGTCCTTTACTTACTCTTCGATTGGTCTCGGCCTAGGAATAGCCCAAGTTGCAAGGTATAAATTTCTTCTTTTCTCCAGACAGACGGCCAAGAAATTTCTGACAGATAATACTACTAATACCTTAAATAAGAAGATGATTTAAGCGATATCTTTTCTTGCCGAGCAGCTAGTGGAAGTTTCAAGGGTAGTCTTACCGGAATAAGCGTTGGAGCTGTGACTGAAACACAAAAGATATGGCGGAGTTTCCAAGCTCTTGGAGATATTGCCTTTGCGTACTCATTTTATGTCATCCTTATTGAAATTCAGGTACTTAAACTTAATTCCATCCGTTCAAAAACTAAGGAAATGCTTAAGAGTGGATAAAACAGAATGAAAGTTATATTTCTTTTTCTTGTTAACTAAAAGATTCAAGCAAAAATTTGTATGGCTAAGCCGGAGAGTTAAGTCATGAGCGCCGTGAGCTCAAGAAAAATTGTATCTTTGGCAGGACACCATCAGATCCCCACCATCAGAAGGAAAGACCATGAAGAAGGCCACTTTTCTGAGCACGGCGGTGACGATGACTTTCTACATGCTCTGTGGCTGCATGGGTTATGCTGCTTTCGGTGACGCCGCTCCAGGAAATCTTCTGACCGGCTTCGGTTTCTACAACCCATTCTGGCTTCTTGATATTGCCAATGCTGCTATTGTGATCCATCTTGTTGGAGCATACCAAGTATACTGCCAGCCGATTTTTGCCTTCGTCGAGAAACAGGCCAGTCAGAGATGGCCTGATAGTGAGTTCATCGCCAAAGAGATGAAGATCCCGGTGCCAGGCTTGGGCCAGTAGAACATGAACCTCTTTAGGCTTGTTGGGAGGACGATTTTCGTGATCTTGACCACCGTAATATCGATGCTACTCCCACTCTTCAACGACATTGTGGGGATCCTTGGTGCCTTGGGATTTTGGCCTCTAACAGTCTATTTTCCCGTCGAGATGTATATTAAACAGAAACAAATTCCCGTTTGCTGCATCACAAATTTCCTGATTAGTGCCGTCCTTCTCTTCTGTCTAATCGATCCTCCCCCGGCTTCCAATTGTATGCAAAATAATCCTGCATTTCCCATTTAACTTTTGCCTCGACAAATGATTTGGCAATACTTCTGATTTCACTTTCACTCATTCCAATTGTTCAAGGTTTCATTACTTTCTAATTACCTAGGTGGCCTTCATGTCAAATGGACAGCTCTGCTTAGATTAATCTTCCCGGAATGACTCCGCCCGTGTAGGTATTCTTATCGGTCCGGGGGTATATGCTTGGCATACGCAGTCCATGTGTTTCTTTAGTAGTTTAAATTTTTAGAATAGACAGCAACCTGACGAGGAAAATAATGAAATCCCAACGGAAAGAAAAAGAAACAAGAGAAACAAAATCTAGAGGGAAGCTGGTATGATCAGTCTCTGTTCACCAAAATCCATATATGTGTAACTTCAATTTATGGCTAAGCATGGTTCCAGGTCCAAAAAAAATTAAAGAATCTGTTTCGACGAGAAAGATCTAGGTTCTAAATAGATGGAAGCTAAAACCCGTAATGGGTTTTTGCATTTATTCCATAGCATCCAATGACGATATTTATGACTAAGATTTTTATTTTGTTAATGCTTCAGATTTATTCATGCATCTAAATATGAGTTGTGCTGAGTAGATTATAGCAACAAGTGGCAGTCATTAATGGTGATGATTCTTTACAATTGTTCAATTAAGAACACATGTAGAATCTATGTAAACCCTAGAATTTGTGACAAGATAGGTTCAAAATTTCACGGTATGTAAAGTAAGTTTCACGTTCCAAATAATAAGAAACTTGCTTCGACAAATAGATTTTAGATGAAATCAATACGAAACTTTCGAATCACTCATCCCTTCATCAATCCTATCAAAAGTAGGGCTACAGCCTTTCGTGACCACATTCAACTTTTTCTACATCCTATCCCCAACGTGCAATTCGGCATAGAATTGACCTTTCCGATCGTGAACGCAAGCACCGTCCTCATTCCCGGCAATATCTTCCCTACTAGAGAGACAGACAACGACCTTCACTTGTTGGAAAAGACTTCGAGTCCTCAAAAGACGCTGCTCATTACACAGATTTTCATGACATCCTAAAAGAGAATAAAGTAAAAAACAAGAAAATTTGTCATGCATGAAGATCTGAACCTCAGTCCTGAGTCCACGAAGGTGTCATCTGAGCTGAGAATACAAAAGCTGACAGCTAAAAGGCAGAATCAAAAGGGGAGTCCAAATAATTGAAAATCTGTGGAATGAGCAGGAAAAATTGAATGGGTTAAACTTGGAAATGTCCAAGGCAAGGTAAATGTTGAGAACTGTTTCTGTACTTTAATCAGGAAGCAGCCAACTTGGAAGAGAACACTGAACAGGGACCCTAAGTAGAAATGATTTTTAGGAAGAATAGATATTTAAATGCTCCATCAGAACCACCAAAGGTGCTGCGTCATGTTTATTCCCTTTTTTCCATCATGATCTGTGACCAGTAACGCTAAAAATCATATGCTGGTGGAGATATCATGAGCATCTGTTGCACTTAGACGTGCTTCTTCCACACACACACAAAATAAAAATCCTTACAGGTATGTTGTTTGAATTACTGAGTGTAGATAACGGTGTAAGTAGATGACACTAGACTGCACAGCATAAGCAGCTCTTCCATAACTTCCTTTCACTATCTTCTTTCTGCTCTTTAATTGAAATTATCCTAAATGGAGATCAAATGGTGAAAATCATGGAAGCAGAATGCAAGATCTACCACTAATTTCCGGTAGTTAATCACATAAAAGGATCCCCAGATGACACGACGCATTGCAATAACATGAAGTAATCTCGATAGAAAGAAATTCACCCATGTATTATGTTAAGTTGTCTGGAGTCAATGCATATTTAATGCCCATCTTAGCATCGCTTCCATTTTTCAAAAGGGATTTACTCATTCCATCTCAATTCAAATTTTTTCATCTGTCACGAATTTCAAGATTTTCCTACGCTCTTTAAACCAATTTTGCCAGCACATATACAAAAATACATATGCAATAGACATCACCATGCAAGCATTTGTAGACATAGATGTCCTTGTAGATATAAATTCGCAGATTTGTTCATTTAAAGGGAAAACTATCCAAATTTCTCAAAAAAATTACTACACCATCGGCCAATTGCCTGTTTATTGGGGGCCAATTGCTTATTTAAGTAACAAGATCACGATCATCTGATTAAGAGGTTCGGCAGCAACTCTGCTTCCTTTTTCTTTCCTTTTTTGTTTGGAAGGGAAACCTTAGACCTCGAGCAATGATGAAATAAGTGACCTTACAGGAAGAAACAGACTGTTAGCTTACATGCGAAACCGAAAAAAACCTATCACCATCATTACGAAAAGATATCACACAATGATACCTGGAGGTGTCATGTTCATCATCGAAACCAGAACTGTCCGCTAAATGAAAACATTTCTTCTATATAGAGATGTGCAGAGCAATCATACAGATCAATACAGATGAGGTTACACACTCAATGAATGGAGCTATATCACAACCCAAGAGGGAAAAAATTACCAAAAAGAAGACAGTCTTCTCATTCTCAAGGAGAAGCAGATGTAGTAAGAGTTTTCCATCAATGGAACCAGCGCATGCTATTCTACAAAAGCACAACATTCCAACCCATAACACAATAGCCTTCAACTTCTTTTACCTCGTGAGGGACTTAATTGCGGCGACTGGCAATGTTCCGCCACTCTTGGAGACATCAACGGGATTGTGCATAACTATGCTTTATGTGTGCACATGTGCACAGTACATTTCATCAAGGAGGTGTGCTACCATTCTTCCGTATGGAGCAGACTCCCATTCCACCAAAAATATCACATGGTTGCCAGCAACACAGCATTGAAGAGGCAAGGTGGCTCCAGGATTTCAAAAGAGCTCCTCCGAATTGAATTTGTTCCAAGCTTCCTGTAGCATTATTAAAACATCGATATCAGTAAAAAGTCATCCCTCGGACGAGAATTCTTCATTTGAGTTGTGAGTGCTTCCTCCAATTATTGACAAATTGCTTGCTACATAGCAGCACTAATACGACCCACATTTACATATATGACCTGAAAGTTTACAGTGATATAACATGCGCAAGACCAGCAGAGAAATGACCAATAGGAAAATTTGATATCCCAACTACCTTAAGGAGGTCAAACACTTTTTCAGCAACGTATTTCTGCTGTAGATTAGCACCTTTCTGCTGCACTTTATCAGGATGAATGCATAAGGTTGCTTTCCTGTACACCTTCTTCACTGCTGCAGCAGTTATCAGGTCCGTCAAAGACACAGGCTGCCAACCACATTCAGGCCAGAGCACCTATCACAAATCAGAAAAAGAAAAATCAGCATCTGCAAAATACAAATCAGTGACCAAAATATCCATCACCAAAAGCAAATAATACCAGTCAAACAGACTAATCAAGTTGCAAACCACAGTTCTCCATTGAGTAAAATGCAACCATTATTTTAAGTTATAAAATGGAAAAACTTATTTAAGACATACATATTGCATAGTTGAAAGCAGAGCCCGTAGGTTCCCCTCTTTGCCAGCAGCCCAACGCCTGATCTCCACATCCAATGTTTCACCGATTCTCTGAAAATCATCCAAGCCAAAATCAAAGAGAGAAATTCACTAATTTGAAATTTTGACCAAGAATCACTATAATTAAATAGCTAACGCGCAATGAACATGAATAAATAGAGGAGATATGCAACCTGTATACAGTGATAGTCAACAAAAAGTATCAATTCAAAAAATCAAAACAAGCTTCAGACTTATTCTGGCATCTACATTCAAATTTACTATTTAATGCTGTTCGTCGTCTAAACTGTGTGGGACACAACATTGGACAAAAGCATCCTCACTTTTCCCCAGTTTACCTGGGGGCAAAGACCATAACATTAAGGGCATTCTTCAAGCCATAGAAAGTGCACACTGAGCCTTTGTTATTCATCAGATTAAAGACGATTCATAAGAAGCCGATTGTCATTTAATTTTTGCCAAGGACAAAAAAGAGATTCTGCAATAAATGGGAAATATTCCTAGTCCAATTGCAGAAAATCCTTTAAAAGTGAAAGTGAAAAAAGGAGGACCTAAATAAAGCCAAACTAGATAGAAAAGCCAAGTTCAACCTCAAAGGAAAAAATCCAACAAAATCCAAAAGGCACACAAATTATAGTAACCTATGTTATCATCTCCTCAGAAAGTCTAATTCAGGGTAGCACCAGCCACTGCGCAGCACTGTTCAGAATGAGATGCTTCTTATATCATCCTTTTTACTCGGCTCCTATCTATAAGGGCACTGCAGAATCATTTCCAAAAATTTTATATACAAGGGAATAAACATCACTTGCAAAGGAGAAAAGTTTTTGTGAGATGGAGAAAGTTGCAGATTGTTGAAGGATTCACTGATGGCAGAAGTGAGTTTTTGGTGAGATTTTGGTACAGCATTGACAGGCAGTCGTTTTTAGCCCTTCATTGGGGAGCTTAAAGCCTGAACCTAACATTCAAAATCATTTAAGACTGCACCGTAGAAATTCAAGGATAGCCAAGCTTTATGACAAGGTATACCCAATAGTCATTACATTTGCAGAATCTTTCTGCATCTAAGCCATGAGCTCAACACTCAAAAGTAGCAGACACAAAAAGAAACTTAAACATAAGGAAATCACCACAGCTTCTTACATGTCTCTCAGCCTGCTCCCTTTGAACCTGAAGATCCCGCTGATTCTTCTCAGCCAGAGCTTTAGCCTAAATAGGATAGACAAGACATAAATCTGAGAGAGAGGTCCAAAGTAATCAAACCATCACAAATAAAGGTAAGTGTCAGCATCCATCATTCACGAGAGAGGCAATATGTCCCCTTAGCAAGCATATACCGCTCGTTCTTGAGCCCTCTGGTGGCGCTCTAACCGAGCTCTACGTCTTTCTTCGCTTTCTCCCTCGACTTCTGGGAACTCCCCAGATGACGCTACTCCTCCTTTTGGTTATCAGAGGGAGTAAAAGTTCAGTAAACAATCAAAATGAAAAGCATGTGAGAAAGCTTTCATGTCTCTGCAAAGTTCATGCATGCTACCTCCAAAAATTGAAGAAAGATCATCGACAATATTTGTAGCTGATGAAGCTTTTCTCATGCTTGATGAAGTAGATTCAGATGTCTTGGCGACATCAGGCCCCTTTCTGCTTTGTGGTTGTGTTTCAAAGAAAGGATCCTGAGACATCAAAAATTAGGATTAAAAATCATTTTTTTTACAGCCATTGTAAGGGCAAAAAAGGCAGCAACTCAGCTCTAGGTTCAAATACTCACTGCAGAATTTGCCCTGGGCCGCGGAGCACTGCTTGCTCGACCCATGCTGAAAAAGGATTCGAGATCATTATCATTCTTTTGTTGGTTGGCCCTAGCAGCCTTTTCTCGAGCCTCCGCAGCAGCCCTCTCTCGAGCCTCCGCAGCAGCTCTCTCCACAGCAGCTCGTTCTGCTTTCATCCGCGTTTCAGTAGCCCTCCCCCGTGCTTCCCTATCCCTTGCTTCTGCAGCTGCTTTTTCAGCTCTTTCCCTTGCCTCCGCAGCTGCTCTTTCACGGGCTTCAGCTTGTGCTCTCAGCACTGCTGCCCTTTCCGCACGCTCTCGAGCTTCAGCATTCGCTTTCTCGACAGCAGCCCTTTCAGATTTTACACGAGCGTCCATAGCTGCTCTGTCACGTGCCCCAGCAGCTGCTCTCTCACGTGCCTCCCTAGTAGCCCTTTCCACTGCTTGTCTGGCCCTTTCCCTCTCAATTTCCCTCCTCTCCCTTTCCTTTTCAAGTCTCCTTTGTTCCCTCTCTTTTTCTTCTCTTTCTCTCTCCTTCTCAAGTCTCCTTCGCTCCCTCTCTTCCTCTTCCTTCTCCCTCTGCAGCCTCTCGCGATCTAACTTCTCTTGCTTTTCCCGGAGAGCTCTCTCATGAGCATCCAGAAAATCCTGGTCCTTCTCGAGAGGCATGGTGTCTCTACTTCTAGCAGTCTTACTACTCTCTCTTTCCCTCACCTCCTTTGCATGCCTAAACTTAGCCTCTGCCCTCTCCATGGCTTCTTTCATGGCTGCTGCAGATGCAGCAGCATCAGAGTTCATACCCATTTCCTCACTATAAAAGCCATTAGAATGATCATCAACACTATTTCTACCCCTGCCCATCACAAAATCTTCTAATTCATCGATTGGAGATGAAGTTGAACTCGTATAAGCAGGAGGGACTGACCTAGGGTCCTCAAAATTTTGAGTGGAATTTGGGAATGAAGAAAACTCATTAACATTATTCTTCACATTTGCAGATCCAAAAGACCTACTTCCTGCCCTTGAGACTCGTGCTGGTCTTGGAGGAGGAGGTCTAGAAGGCGGGGGCACACTCGTAGGTTGTGTAAAAAGAGGAATTTCTGATACTGTGAGCCATACCTCATCATAGGATGAGACATTTTCTTCATATCTTGGGGACATGTCTACTGGACTACTGGCAACATTCCGATTGGCCTGCGCATAGGAAGGATCAGAAGCAGTTTGACCAGCAGACATGTCAGTACCTTGAGAAGCAGGAGGAATATCGGAAAAGGTTTGATCAGATTTAAGATCATTATCTACAGACAAAGACTCTTCTGCATAGTTATCTGGACCCCTCTTAGAGCTGCGGTCTCTTCTCAGAGGACTTCTATCGTTGCCGGTATTGGTTCTTTCAGATGAAAATGGCGGCATAGATTTTCCCAAGCCATCGAATGGATCCATGTCATCATATGCTCCCCCACTGGATACAGATGGAGCATCAGTTTTCATGCTCTCGGATTTACCAAGCTTACTAAATTCTTCCAATGGGTCAGTGGAAAGGCCTGAAGATGTGGCCACATGGGGTGAGGTTGATCCTAATGACACAAATGGATCTTCTGTCATTTTACTCGTGTGATGTGTCGGCTCAGAAGACCACGTAGGCTCTGGCATTGGCCTGCAGAAAAAGTAGAAGTTGGTGTGTGTACTGAGGAATATCTCATACATTTGTGCAAACAGAAAATGAATAAAAGTAAAACTACCGGCATAATTACAATTGACAAGATAGCGATCCCAGATAACATTCTTTAGGGTGCTTGGGGAGGGGCTGGGGTGAGGGTTGAGTTGAGAATGCAGTTATAGGACGGCTGGGCTATAGCTATGCAACTCCTCATGTCATTTTAAACAAACCTTACAGAAAATAAAATAAATATCATCTAGCATTGCAGCGGCTACAGAAAAGCACAGTTCCTTCTATATCACAAGACCCAGTCATTCCATGTCAAGAAAACAAGGCAAAACAGAAAATGGGCCAATCCCGTTCCAAAATATTAAGTTCGCCAAATAACCTCATAAACTTCATGATTTGGCTGTTGCTCTTGAAATCACCCTTGAATTTTGTAAAGATTAGATTTAGAAACATCTCAGTCATTGTCAATGCTAATTTTCAATATACTTAGTGACCTTATCATGTCACACATTCAAAAATTCTTATTTACAATCTGAGAAAAATAAATAAATAGCCTGTTAGCTCCAAAGTAGAAATGTCAACCCCAGCCCCAACCCCCCCCCCAAAAAAAATTAAGAAAAACAAAAAAGCCTTCTACTTTCGTCCATAGCTCTATATAGACATAATATACAAACATTTTATGTAATCCATTGGTGCAATCGTAATTAGGCAACTAAATCAGACAAAATCCTCTCGAATGTGATCAACTATACTAACGGTTGTCCTCTATAACTAATACTATCTTCCAGGCTGATTCAAATTACTTCATTAAACTGAAAAATCTTCTGATGTCAGCATATCGAGGAGTTCATCATAAATGGCTGACAAACCCAATTAGAAGCAAATCGCCATAAGAGCGGCATATGTTGTCTCCCAGTTTTTCCAATAACAAGGCATGGGGTATGCAAATCTTTGGCAAACCTTTGGCAACATTTGTTGTATGTTTTACTGTTTACTACTTTTTAGTCATAGAATTTCCATGTAAGTACTATGAATTACATTTTTTATTAAATTATACACATTTTTCTCTAACAGAACGCATAGATTGAGAATCTTTGATCCTCCAAAAATTCACCAATGCATACTACATTCTCATGGGATTGTGATGGGGATTTTTATCTCCAAATAAATAAATAAATAAGAGTTGCAATTGGTTATCCAGAGTTACAGATTTGCATGCTCGCTCTTGACAACCTTTCGCCATCAGATTGAATCCAATCTGATGAAGTCTGTAAGTTTGTAATCATCACTAGATGGCTCGTATTTGGATAATCTGACAAAACTTGACTCCACTCAGTCAGATAAAGTTATAGAAGTAGCAATCAGAGTATCCCAACGTCTTTTATCAAAAATGAGAAGTTTTCCCCTTCACAAATCCCAATTTCTCCACAAGAATATCGCTCCAAGAAGGGGAAAAAAAGGGGGAGAAAAGGTAGATACTATGTTCAACACTGCACTTTTCCACAGAGAGATCGAACTTTCCATCTCCAGTAAGAAGAACAGATAGACCATTTCGTGCCAAATGCAATGGAGCACGTCAATTGAAGATGATTGATCATTGCCATGAAAACGCAGCGTTCCTACTGTTAATCACACTAGGAAATAAAGAAAAACTGATTGCGAGTTTGAAAGAGAGAAGAAAAGAATAGGTGATCAAATGAGCAGATTTTGGCAGTGAGAGAGGGAAGAAAAATCAAAGTAGATAGTACAAGTTTAACAGACATTAGACAATTTTATTTGGGCTTGTCGTTAAGCATGTTTAATGACAAGAAATTCAATTTTCAAAACATTAACCATACATATCAAAGAAGAGTCTGATTAAATGATAAGTCAATTCGCTTTTCTTATAAACACAGTTTCCTTCTCAGTGTATCACCTAAAATATTCATATATGGATATCTTGGAAATACAGGTGGCAACTTCCTCAAAATGCCATATTTGGGAAGGCTGTGGACTGTGCATGGGAGGAATTTGTGGGAGGATTATAAGATTTGGAAGTCATTTTCTACTATTTGAAAATAAAAGAGAAAAAATATGTCATAGGCTCATATATCCAATATCTCAAATTACAAAAATATATATAACGGTACAAGATGTGTATGCCAGTGACCTGCTCGGTATGGTAGATATATAATAATGAAGGTTATAGAAGTAATCAGTCTACTATTTATTCTCTATCATTCCTCCTGACCAAAGAAGCAAAAGAAAGTTGATTCTCAATCCCCATTTTCAATGCCCTTACTTCCTTTCTTTTCAATCCTCTTTCCTCCCACTTCTCTTCATGTCAAGTGCAGCACAAAAGTGGGAACCCAACTTTCAAAAAATAACATAGTACCAATAGATCATTCCAAAACCCTGATGGCTACAGGGTAGAGGGTACAACAATGTTCTCCATATCCATATAGGGAATCTGCAGAGCTTTGCCACATAAATACCAAATTCTATTTGGCCATGTCAGTTCAATGCATACCCTGAGATCGATGACAAATCCACTGAGATCATAAATGAAATCCAAAGAAAGAGAAGTATGTGCATAGTGCAAACAGCAGACGACGCTGCAAGAGATTAAAGAACAGATAAACTACTTAAATCAAACAATGATCAACACTATCTTGATCAACCAAAGCTAGCTCTAGCTGGCGTAATCAAAATACGCTCAATTAGGAACAATGCTGACAAATACTAAATCTCTACAACACTGAAAACACTTCAAGTCCGCAATGTAATCAACAAACAGAAACAAAGGCAGTTAGCAAATACCTGTTTTTAGTAGGAGGACCGCTTCCTCCAAACCCAGGAATTAAATCATCGTCAAAACTCGGGGCACTCCTTTCATACCCCTTACTCTTGGACTCGCCTTCCTTCTTTCCAAATCCACCCAAAAGATCGTCAAACCCACTATTTTCATTCCCTTTTCTCCGTGGCGGAGATTCGGAAATGGACCTGAAGACATCCTCATATTTCACCTCGGAAGAGCTCTTCATGCCCGGAACACCTTCAAATATATCATCGTCGTAGACCGGCTTATCATACACCGGCGAACCCGGCGATCTGGAGCTCGAATTGAACATTGAGTCGAAATCAAAACCCGAATCGCCACCTCGGCTCTCTGATTTGCTCGTGCTCCTCGCATTGTTGGCGAAGAGATCATCCAAGTCGTCTAGGGTTTGGGACTTCGCATTCGGCTTCGAGCCGTAGGTGTGATCGGAATTGGAGACGCGAGAGGATCGAGATCCGAGATCGAAGTCGAAGGACGCCGTCGTGGAGGCGGCGGACGAGGAGGGTTTCATCGGAGCCGACTTGCCTTGGGGTTTGAAGCCGAAATCGGCGTTCAAGAGGGCGTCCAAGTCGTTCATTGCCGGCGGGTCGGTGGGTGATGGTCTTTGATTGATGGGTCGCTCCGATCAATCGGCGGATCTCCCTGCCGGGAGATTAGAGGGCGAAATTGGCAAGAACGGAGGGTTCGTCGGGTGATCCGCGAAGTGGAAAAACTCGATCAAAAACTGAGATCCGATGACGAAGAAGATGATGACGAATGAGAGAGAGGGAGGGAGGGAGAGAGAGAGAGGAAGGTCGGGCTGCTCCTCCTCTGGGAATGATGGTGGGGGTGGGGGCATGAATTGAAAAACTTCAAGGAAAATGCGAAAAAGTACGCGTTTTTTGAGTGCGTGGGATGGGAAGGATCTGACCTTGACCTCTATTTCACTCTTCTTCTCCTTTGGCCCTTGTTCTCCCTTCCCCCATTCTCATTCACCACCTTCTGCTCTTATCCTTAATTTTTTCCGATTTCCTCATGTTGTTTTTCCTTTTCTCGTTATTTGCATGATTTGGTAAATCTTAAGCTTTCGGTGATGATAATCCACTGTTACTACGACGTGTGAGTCATTTTCGATATTTTTTATAAAAATTTATTATATCGATTATAAATTTTCTTAACTATATGAAACTAAAATGTGTCATTAATGATGGTGTTTTTCTCTCTCTTTTTTTTTTTCTCTTTCTACTCCACATGTACTTAATCTAATGAAGTTGAGGAACCCACTGCCATAGCCATGAATACTTTAGCAACTTTAAAGTCTCCATCTAGGATAAGGTAGAAGTGGATAAATTATAGCCAAAGATAGTAACTTATGATTAAAACATTTTAACTTATAATAGGTTTTTTAAGAGGGTACAAAAACTCTATCACAGAAATTAGTTTCAAATTTCTTTTAACATTTGATTTATGTGATTCTCTTTCCACTTGGTCGGCTTCCCAATTCTTTTTCTTTTTTTCCCCCTTTGCACAGAACCAAAATTATCATGATTTCGTGCAAATCATGCCTAATTTTCCTAAACTAATTGTGACATATGCACGTTAAAAAAAGGAAGGGGAAAAAAACATACGGAATGGCAAAACGAGAATGAAAAGTATTCTAGCTTTTAATATATTTTTAGAGGTATAAATAAATTCCGACATGATAGCAATATTTTTCAGTTCACTCGCTTTACAACATGGCCACCGGCGCTTCCAGCACACCAATTCAGCGTTCTGTTTTTGACTCGTTAACTTTAGTTCTTTCAACTCGGCATTTCCTCATTTGGACAACATAAGATCTTTCGATTTTGAACCGAGGCAACCCCCCTATCCTCATTTGTTTACCTTTGATCTCATCATTCAACTCAGCATGATTTTAATGTGAATTAGGATAACCTTTTCGTCGTAGAGTAATTTACCACATTTCACAATTTTTCAGGGACGCATTTGACATCGACTTGTCGAATAAATAAGAAGCATATTTACCAAATTTTAGTAAAGCGAACCACTCGAGAACACCATTCCCAAGTCATAACGTGAGAACCTTCGAGCATTACCCTACTATCTGCTGGACATTTATGAGATAAAACTTGATGCCGGTCTTTTACCATAACCAATGGTTCAATGCAATGTCCCATCTTTCGTGAGACGCTGCATGGACCTCAACCAACCGTCAATAGACTCAATACTATGTTTGAACTCTCTCTCTCTCTCTCGCAGTTGGAATGTAAGTTGAGTTGCTCCAGTCCTTTCGGAGAAAGGCCAATGTCAAACACCCCCCCCCCCCCGTACTCACCATCCAGACATCGACATGAGCAGACATATGAACCCTAACCACCGGAGATGCTGCATATTTGTGCCGACACCAGAAACATGATGCTGTTATTACATATCTAGTCGTCGCAGGATCACGACACATCCAGGGATGTTAAATGCTCCTTTCCGATACAATTAAAGAGAAGCAATTATAGGAAGCAGATCAGCAATAAGATTTAAGCTTCCCTCAAGCCTTACAAGCCTATTAAGTGTTGGGAAAATATGGTATAATGGGATGAATAAAGGAATCAGACTCTGAGCCGTGATAGCACTCTCTTTAAGGAATTATTTGCCCCACAACATTGCTAATGGTTACTGGCAAAGATCCTTCAGGATACAACAGAATCTCAAGCGAGATTATTAGATAGCAATTCTAATAATTCTCCAAGAACTCTCTAGGAAACAATCGAAAACGAAGGCCGTATCTACTTTAGGAAGAAAACGAAACTCTGAAATTTTTGAAAAATGTGTGTTTAGACGAACAGAATAGTTAACCATATATTGAGAATAGAACACACCCTTTCGCGTCCGAAAAGTGATTAATTCTCATATATCTCTTCGTGTCCAATAATAGTTCATTCGGATATACCTCTTTGTGTTTGAATAACTGCACATTCGGACATACCTATTCATGTTCATTGCTAATTCAGACGGACGCAACCTTTCATTTTCTGAAAAACTGTTTCGTCTGAAAATTGCAACTCTTCGTTATTTGAAATTAAAATTCCAAAAATAAATAAATAAATAAATAACAATAATAATTAATTACTTCAACTCTTATGTGAACAGTCACACTGTTTCGGTAGAGTTTAGTAGTTGATTATTATTATGATTTTGAAAAATAAAATAAAAATAATTGTCAAATAGTGCCGATTCTAAACCGCAAGCGTGCTAAGTGCGCCAAAATCGCGCACCCGCACGCGGGTATGGTGGGAACTAGCCCACTTGCCCATTTATCTTTTTTCAGAATACTATTATAATATTTTAATTTATAAACTAATTTGCACTTTCCCATCTTTTCCATGTGAGACAAAAGAAAAGGCACTTTTGTTTGTTTTTCCAAACAAACTTCAACATTAAGCCACAAAAGTGGAGCACCAACCAAACTATTCACATTGGCGTTAAGTTCTAATACGAGGGTTCAAACTATCAAGATAGAAGAGAAAAGACCAACGGCACTAGTTCCTGCAAGGAGAGATCATTTACGGGAAAAAAAAAAAAAAAAGAGGGGGGGGGGGGGGGGGAGGGGGGACTAGGTAACGGAGGAGTTGAAACTAAACTTCGCAGATGGCAACCTTGTCAGCCACTATTAGAGTCAAAAGGATTGGCTGTCATGAAGCATCTCTCAAGCGATCACACTCGCATCCGCTTGACATCAGCCTCGGGAACACTTACGTCACTTCTGCTATCCTGCCGCTGAACCTAGAAATAGGAAAAGCAGATCAATGATCTAATCTGGCTCATCACAAGCTAGACTCAAACCTTGTTGTGCTGAATGTAATAGCTTTGTCAATTTCATTATCTAATCTGAACTGCATTTTCTTTCTTTTATTGGTCAAGTAAACTGATTGCAATCTTAAAGATAACAAGTAGAATTAGTCTCTGTATTTTCAGAATCAACAGTGGGGATGGTTGTAGTATTAGAGTTTTAAGAGCCAGTGACTTACGGTTTCATCAGGAACAAGGGCATATCTCTCTGATGGGGAGACCCATGTTTTTCCTGCGTAAAGTTTGAATGCATATAAAAAGATGCAAAATATTGTCGCATGGTGAATGGTAAAAGGCAGTGACAATCAAGATCCATTAAGTACCTGATGAGAGATCAAGGTTTGAGGACTGAATTTGCTGTCCACTAGTTCCATCAACACTCAAAGCCTCGATCATCTTTGGCATGTTCCTACACATTTTCCAAGCAATTATCATCAGTGAAAAGATATAGCAACAACTATGTTAATCCCACAAACATGAAGTAATGCAGACCATGCTCATTATCACCAGGTAAAGGTCTTATTTTCGTTTTCTATTCCTTCAGATAGTCATCAGCTCCCTAACACAATCACATATCTTCAATATTACCATGATTACATATTCTCCACAACAGTGACCATGGTCTAGATCAATCACTGGAGTTTTCAAAACCATTAGCTGACAAAATATGAAATGAAGTACTGTTTCTTTTCTTTTTTTCTTCTTTTCAAAATTGAGGAAGGTTTATTAATTTTTTCTTAAGCTTTCAAGTCTCCAACTCAATGCATTTGACTGTTAGATTATTACAGAGATGAACCCAACTCGGAGTACAAACCGTAAAAGAAAATACCTAGTAAACCGATCACAAGAATACCAGTTACAGTACCTATTATCCAAAGAGGAATCCTTCCAGTAATATCGGCCATTTAGTCTACCAAACCAAACCACACATATACATTTCGCCCAAAGAAAAACCCCACATGAGCAGATGGCTCACTTGAGAGTCACCACGTCCATGTAGTACTGGATATTTCCACTTCGTAAGAGAACTCAGGACTTGATTCAATCAATTCTCTGCCAGAAGCGTAAACATCCAGACAAAGGGTGACAACATACTATCTCATAATCTTGGCCGTAGTCCAGATTAAAGATTCTTCTTCATATGCAAATATCAGTTCAGTTCCTTGATAGATGCAATAAGCAAAATGTACGCTTGCATCAATTTTCCCATAGCTTGTAGATAAACACTAAGAGTTCTCACAGGAAAGAAGCAATTAAATTACGTCGAAGTATTTGGTGACTGTATGCAGCAACTTACAGAGTACAGGGTTCATTGCTCTTAAATAATGCCAAAAGCATAAGAAGCAATAAAAGAAAAATGCATGTGGAAAGTTTTACCTATCAACAGATTCCCCATGCCCAAGCTGTCCATTAGTTCCTCTACCCCAGGAGAAAACATTGCCTTGTTCAGTAACAGCTAGAGTGTGCCTCCATCCACATGAAACCTGAGCTACTTTCTGTCTCAAAGGAAAAGAACAAAGAACGTATTGGCACCAGAAGTAGGAAAAGTCAATAAGGATGAAAAGTCGCACTCTCGTCCGTGCGAGAAAGGAAATCCCACAGAACTGAAAATAAGTGCCATTAGCTATCCTATCAGCTATCCCGATAGATGGAAGTAAGGATGTGCCTGCTCATTAGGGAATTTGACTTCCACAGGAGCACAATGATCAATGTTGTCACCCACTCCAACCTGTCCAAACTGCATATAAAAGAGGAGAAAGTATCAGGTAATTTGCAGTATCGTGACTAAAGCATTAGCTTTAGAAGATAATTACGCAGAAATTGAAGAATATCAACATCGACATCAACATCACCTTTATCCCAAACCAATTGGGGTCGGCAGTCGATGAACCCAAAGCGAAAAGCTTAAAATATACTAAAATAAAAGTAAAAATATGGCTACCCAAAAATAAATAAATAAATAAATAAACATATAAATAAATAGAAATGACTAAACATGGCACTCTGGAACATAGGAAATCCCCCCTTCTACAATGCGGATAGCTTTCCTTCACTCCGTCCTAAGGCAAACCATACGCCAATCTATTTCCCGCTCTATTAAATCTTGTTTTACTACCTTCCCCCAAGTAAGTTTCGGCCGACCTCGTCCTTTCTTCATATCGTTTTCTCGGTAACACACTTCTGTTTTGGAAAAACAACTCTAACACCAGTACATCCACTAATTAAAATCATACAATGCAGTGATTCTTATTTGTTTATCTCTCTAATCTTGATAAACTAAAAAACATTAACTTGGAAGGCATCAATCCACATTAAAATTATATAATAAAAGCATTATGCATCAACTCAACTATTTCGGTATTATCTCATAAACAAAGTGCATATTGAAGTCACGTAATAGTATTTCATTTATTTGGTGAATCCCAAGAACTGCGATAGAGGGTATCAATGTGATTCTGTAAAACATGTGGAGTCTCCCTCCAATTTTGCCAAAACCTGACGATCAACCTAGAGATATTTACCAAAAGAACATTAAATCCCACGCTAACGAAACCAATACCATAGGCAATGGCAGATCCAGACTACACATGCCTAAAAAAGAATACCCGAGCATTCAGCAAATGTTCATTAAATGAAAAGAATATACAGAGAGAGCAGAGCTCAGTTTAACTGAAAGGCTTCAAAACGTCCCAGACCAACAAAAATGCGCAATTGCTGATTGAACTGATTAGCAAGGAGAAGTCAAGCCAAATGATGATGAAAAGGAAGTAAATAACCAACCTTGTTCCAACCCCAACCATATAGTTTTCCATCAGAAGTGAGCGCCATAGTGTGTCTCCAGCCACCAGATATCTGGAAAATAGAAGTTGGTACATTTGAACAGAGATAGAGTGTTCGTCTGACCAGATACAGTCAGTAAAGCCTATCTCAACTTAACATTTACCCATCAAGGAATTAAAAGTCCTAGCACGAATAAAAAGCCTAGACTAGGGGAAGAAAGAATGCGGAAAAGGTGATGAAGTGATGCCAATTAGAACTACATAAGCACACATCTTCATCAGTCATGAACTATAGGTGGTAGGAGAAAGTAGAAAGTTGAGTATTCTTTTATTTATACATTGTTCAAATCAAAACAGGAAACCAGCAAAGCTAAGTTCAAAAAATCACTCCCGTGGATCCATTCACAGGCACTTTCTAAAAGTCAGTTGTTCCATTTCTCCTCTAAGGACCTTTCATCAATAATCTTTGGTAGGCCAACAACAGCTTTAGTTGAAGGATGTGTCACCTGAGAAACAAAACTTCCATGCAATGCCTCCAGCTTGTGAGGAACAAGGTGATCTTCAAAATCTCCATGTCCAAGTTGACCATATTTGCTCCATCCAAAGGTGTACAAGGCACCAGAAGCAGATACTGATATTGAATGTCGCCATCCGCAGGCAACCGTAACCATCTTTTCTTGGTTCAACTGATTGAATTCGTAAGAATATTAGAACCCATGGTCCTTGATACCATACAATGAAACAATACAACCAAAAGATTATGATATGTTTGCAATAACAAATAATAAAGTTTTTCCTTCAAAAGTCAAATGCAGCATTGTTTTTCATGCACATCAAGAGCAAGCTACCAAGACAAAATGTTCTCTCCATGTCAGGAAACAATTGTGGTCCATATACCACCACATAGCACGGAATTTTATAAAGTTGAAAGTAATTATAATTTATATTGGGTTAACAAAATGCTTCTTGTTTTGGCTACAAGTTCTTTTTTAAGAGAAGTTATTACTCAATCTAAAAATCAGTGCCCCACAACCAATATTGTACTTAAGTCATCCAGACAAAACTAGTTGCTGGTGAAAAACCGTCAATTCCAGAACAAGCTAGCACACATGAAATTTGAAAGACACAAGAAAGTTGGCAGAATAACGAAGATGAAACTAATAATATACAAAGAAAAGATGTATCGGAGACTCAGAGCTGCAGAATCAAACCCATTTCTCTCACGGTAATTTGTGAGGTAATCATCTAAACTGCTTTACGTCTGTTTTATTTTTTTTTTTGGTAAAGAAAAAAAAAAGGTTCTCTACACCTCAACTACCCAAAGTAATAAACATATAGCCTAGCAGTGGCTTGCCTTCACAGTGAACATATTGCAGCCTGTTAAGCAGTATCTAACGTATATTTTATGAGCACATAGGTGATTATGACTGTTAAATGAAGTCAAACTGTCTTGCACTTTTCTCACTACAAATGCTGATTGGTTAGCAGAGAAAAACTTCCGAGTATTTGTCTAACTCTTCATGCATAGTCTCCTGATGGAAAACTTTGCATCAAAGGACAAACAGCATGGGATGATTGAAAATTATTTTAACTAGTAAAACTCCACATCACCAAATTATTAACTTACATCAACTGCAGAAACTGCCTCAGGAACTAAGCGATCATTTCTGTCACCTAGGCCCAGGTTGCCGTAACGGCCCCAACCCCATCCATAAAGCTCTCCAGCTTCTGTCACTGCAGCAGTATGTTCAGCTCCAGCTGCAACCATTTTGATAGGTATCCCCTAGAAGTTGCATCACCATGGCAAAGCAAAGAAGTTATTAAAGAAAATCCCTCATTCTTCTACAAAGTACGCTGTAAAATGTTCCGGTGTGTCATTAATTTGTATTGGAACACAAATGGAGGCTCATTGTAGAGGCCTCAAATAGTCATGACATTATGCAGCCTCGGAAGAAAGATTGAGCGTTATTTCTGGTAGTAGCGCACACACAAATCTTTCTCAGAAAGGATGCCGGTGAAAGATGGCTTGTCCAAGCAGTGAGCATCAAACAACCTTATTGACATTATTCCCAAGAAATAACCTGCCAGTACCTGGAATGCATTTATCTTCTGTGGCAGAAGAGAATCTTCAGTGGTGCCAAGACCAAGTTGACCATTTTGATTCCTCCCCCAGCTTCAATCAAGCAAAGAATTTGTAAGGAAAAGTGTAAGACACTTGTCTGGTTTTGCATTGATGACTTCAACCTAAAGCATTCTATCGGGGAACAATAACAACATGCAGGAATCACACTGGATAAGTTCCTTACTGAGATGGTTACAATAAGCTCCAAGGTAGGATTGGCAATTCGTTTGTTTGTGTCACAGTCATATTATGTCAAATCTAGGTCCAATCCGAACATGGCCACATTCAGTAAGCATTCCATATTTTGAAATGCAGACATGAAATTCATTTAACAGACTATACAATAACATGTCAAACAGTCAAAGATATAATCTCTTAATTAAACATGCAAAAATGTGTTTAAAAGTATATTAACGTGTCATGATGCATATATCTAGAGATGTTCAGTTGAACGAATAACACATTGACATGTTCAATTAAGAGTGTCATAAACAGGGTTAAAAGGGTCAACCTGCGAATGACACATTTATTGTTCATGTATAAACAGGTTGACCCGTTTATGACATGAACATGATGAAGCTCAACAAAGCACGCTAGCTACGTGTTATACCCCTACTCTGAAGCTGTGAAAGGGTTAGTGTTGATGGTCCCATCATTACACTGCAAAAGCACTAAAGCACTGGTCTTGGAAGGTCCAAAATGAACACACGTCATATCACTAGCAACCTATGTGTCATACATCACCAAAACTTGGAAATGTACAAGACTGCATAAAATGGGTCAGCCATTTATGGAACACTTTTGCTAGCTTGGCAGAAGATATAGGCACTCAGTGGAACAAATAGAACTGAAGACACAAAATTTAACTTTAGTAGGTACTTAAAGGAAATAAAACCTCATGTGCGAGTAACTTTCATTTATGTTAGATTCTATCTGTCCTATGTGAGCTCTTTTATGTGTATCTCTTTAGAACCCCAATTCTTTTCTTATTCAGCTCAGTGCCCTCAACTTTTAGTTTTTTTTTTTTTTAAATCCATATCACACTGAAATGAGGCAAGCCACCAATTTAAAGATTACTCAGTCACATAGCCCAAAAGCTTGACGCTGGCCCTCCCCCCTCGGACAGGTAACATGTGCGTGCACCCACACTTTCAAAGAGAAAGAGAGAGAAAGAGAGACCAAACAATATCTTCTCAAAAGAAGGGAAAAAAAAGTTACGTGAGCTCATCAAAATTAGATTATTAGAAGATCTTTCCATCAAATACTTGTGCAATTAAGGAGTTTAGCATGTGACTACCTGCAGTGAGACATGTCATACTGAAATACAGCCAAAATAGAACGAAACACAAGTCAAGCAATGTCGAAAATTCCTGTGACTCACGATCACAAGAAAAGCGATTCAGCAAAAAGAATCTGAAGATACTAAGCATTTAAACATCCAGGTTATCCCCTCCTAAAACTGTGGGGATGAAAAGAAGTTCAGGATTGGTTTACATCTTATTCACCTACAAACAATTACTGAGTTTCTGATAAACACGGTATTAACATGAATAAACACATAAGAGAATGTGATAAACCTCTGGACTTCTCCTTCGACAGTCACAGCCAAACAATGGCTATCCCCACAAGCAATTTGCTTTATTCTCAAACCCTGTAAAGCTTTGACCGGTTGAGGCGTAAAGACGTCGCTAGAGTTGCCATGACCCAACCTCCCAAAGTCACCCCTGCACAATAAACAATAGGCTTGATTCTCCTCCGACTGACAGGGTTCCTAGTATTAATGTTGCTTATGCAAAAACTAACCTTTCCATAAGGTAAATATGACATTTTGTAGATGAAGAAAGGAGTTTAAGTTTATGTTCTAGAAGACCTATTCTTTTTTCTGTCTTTGTCATAACCTCATCGAGAACATTCACCTCAACGGTAGTTATCTCAAACAGAAATTCCAAATAAACCTAAAAGCCAATCTGAAAGTGAAAACATCTATTCAGGTCCAAGCAGCTCCCCAAGGTGACACTACCATTCAGCAGAATGATTGAAAAAGCCCAAGATTTTATACTGTAATATTAAAAGATTGGAACAGACCATCCCCAGCTATACACCACCCTAAGTGATTCAGTATATGCAGTAGTGTGATCAGCTCCACAAATAACAGATGCTATTTCTTGACCATCCAATGCACTCAAATGTGTTGGTAATGAACGATCTTCAGCATCCCCATGGCCTAGTTGGCCATCCTCCCCTCGTCCCCATGAGCAAACAACATTTCCAGCTGCAGACGACAGAGAGTAGGCTTTAAAAATGTATGAGGCCAACCTAAATTTAAGAAGTTATTACTCAGCACAAAAGTTCGGCCATGCAAAGCTTGTACAGACTCTCAAGCACTATGGCGCCGGAACAATGATTGAACTAGAAACACACAGAATCTCGACCCCGATGAATAACCAAATGAAGGTGCATTAGGCTCCCAGCCCTAATCAAACCAAAAGTAAGTCAGTTGCATACCAAATCACCGACTGACAATCAGCAAATTTCAGGCAAAGGTTTTCGTCCACAATTTATCATCCTGTGAAGGTCAAACGCAACAATACAGAGTGGCATGAGCAGCAGTAAATGATCTCAAATTTCCAGAACCTACACTGTCAAGCAAGCTTTCTGGAAATTCTTATCAACGGGCTCGCATAGGTTTAAATCCATTTGTATGTGCTAATTATATTGATTACATCCAACTCACACCTTGATTACCTTTCAAACTAGGGGTGTAATCGGATCGAATTGAATTGAATCGACATGGTTTAATGATCAACTACCTCAAGCTTCAGTAGCTCAAGTAAGCTCAAATAAGCTCCAGGAGCTGATTTCTCCAGATTGAGCTCTATTTACCAAGATGGAGCTCGATTAACTTAAGTTTTCAACAACCTCAAGCTCGAACAAGCTCAAAGTTTTGGATAATCTCGGATCTATACTCCTCAATTTGCTAACAAATTTCATTCTAAGCTCAAGTGGAGCTCAAAGTCCAATACCATAGGTAAAATAAATATCACAAACGTATCATATAATCAAGACGAGACATTCAACGACTTGATTGAACCCAAGAGCTGCTTGGATCACGTATTTTCATGTTCAAGCTTCACTCAATAAAATGACCAAGCAACTAGAACTCAACCCAAACTCAAGATGGATCCGTCCATCTGTCCTCAAGTAAAATGCAATTTGAGATAGATTAAGAAGATAGGTCAACTCATTTGTGGCCTCATTTCAAACATTACAAGCAACAGGGACGCACTCGTATGCCCTTAAAATGCACAGAAACGTCGGAAGACAGAACCAGAGCTATGAAGCGCCAAAAGGAAAGGGACCAGAACCCCCATGTTAAAAGACATACGACAATATACACGACACTCTCAACTATAATGCCCCGCATTTTGCAAAAAACCTAAAAAAAAATGAAAAAGAAAAAACAGCTTTTAGCTTTTAGCTTTTAGCTCTTTAGTCCTAACAATAGAGCGCAATGTTAGCAAGCAATGCGGCGCAGCACACGGCAAAGTTGCTCAATGGAACACCCGAGAAGCTAATAAAACTAAAGGATCGAGGATCCACAATATGAATCGCGAGCCACATTACCGCGCATTTCGTCGTAATGCAAACACAAACAGCAACAAAACCGTAGGGGAGCACAAAGCAGAGTTCGCGAAGCTCACAGAGAAGCGCGAGGGAGTGACTGGCGCCAGCGGAGATGAGAAGCACGCGCCGAACGGGAGCACTGACCTCGCCACTGCCGACACTAGCCGAATCCTCCTCCATTCTTCCTTCTTCTCCGGCGAAGAAGAATAGAGAGCGGAGCGCAGGAGCTTACCTTCGATTCAGCGAGCGACTGAACTGAACCACCGGTAAATGATAGGCGGAAAGAAGACTGACCCGGGTGGGAACACAGAAGAAGGTGCAGAGCTCCCTCGGGAGCTCTGCAAAAGAGGAGAGGGAGAAGGAGAGAGGGAAGGTGCTGCCGAGGGATGGAGAGAAGAGGAGAGGCAAGAAATAATGGAGGGATATTGGGTACAGGGGAGCGATGGTGACGTCACGCGCGCGTCTTCCTAACATCGCCATTCATCCTCTGTTTTGTCCGCTTCATTACCCACTCTCGCCCACAGTGTCACAGACTCAGGAGACGAAGAAGAAGAAGATGAAGAAGGGAAGTTCAAAAGATGAATAATTGAAAGGAAAAGACTGGTGAGAAGATAGAGGCAGTTGAACCCGACAGCAGCGGCATTGAATTTTTGGCCTAAAGAGGTGTTTTCCTCTGTGTCCGAGCTCATCAAAATCCATCTCGTCTATTGATCATGTGACTTTGCGCGAATTCCGCACGCTTCTCACGATGTCTAATAAAACCTCGACCTACCAAGCGGTCTGACGTCGTCCATAAATTTTCATTCAATAGACAACGTCGTCCCTATATATTTAACTTATTAAACTTTTTAAAATATTTTTACATGATCCAAAGACTACATTGCACATTTATCAATAATTTAGGAACCACGTGACGAAATGGCATATTGAACTAAAGTTCTGAGGTCACATTATTCGAATTGAAAGTTTTCGGGCACGAAGGAAGTTCAGAGTCCGGTTGTGCTGTTATGCATTGAAAGATCAATTCACAACCGACTCAAATTGAAAGGATATTTCCATTCCAAACGTTTCGAAAACTTTAACTTACAGCATTGGGGCTAGTGGTTTTGAGCATTACAGTGAGCCTTCCTCCGTTTTATATTGATCGTGGCCGATAACGAAGTATCTCATGAAACAATTACGCGATAATGTACCGCGCATGTTTGTTTGTCAATTTTCGACATTTTCCATAAGTTTCCATTAATATTAAATTGTAATCCATATGTTTGTAAAAAAAAAAAAAAGGACTCTTTCTAGTTGATTAGAGCATTTTCGTCATTTACTTTTTATCTGCTTAATTTTTTCCTTTTCTTTTTTTTTAATTTAAAAAAATGAATTTTTTAACTTTTAGTTTTTATTTTTAAATTTAACTTATCAAAAGACGAAAATGCCCTTGATTGGCCGACCGGCGAGTTCAGGCACCTATTTGGAACAATCATTACCACTCCAAATCTTTATTTGAGAAAAACATGATACCTTAGGTCTTTATTTGAAATTTTTCCTTAAACTAATGATAAAATCGATAGGTGAACTTACATGTCAATAATTGACTGATGCAAAAATATCAACAAGTCTCAAATTTATACACGAGCGGCAAAATTTAAAAAGATAAGTGAAAAGTCAAAAACTAAAAACTTTCATGGTTGGCGTGGTGATTTACAGCTAAAGTGAGAGACTAAAATGGAAAAAGCCAAACTCACATGTTAATCAAAAAACAGTGCTGGAGTGACTTCTTGCTTGCCTACTGCCTAGTATAAGTTAGCCCCTTGTTTGAAATAGTTATTATCATTTTTAGCCCTTATTTAAGAAAACAATGATACCTTGTGTCTTTATTTGAATTTTTTCTTGAAAGTTATAATAAAATCGATAGGTGAACTTACGTGTCAATATTTGATTGATGCAAAAGTCTCGACAAGTCTCGCATTTTATACACGAGCAGCAAAATTTAAAAAAGATAAGTCAAAAGCCAAAAACTTTTATGGTTGATGTGGTGCTTTACTGCTAAAGTGGGAGATTAAAACGGAAAAGGCGAAACTCGCCTATCAACCCAAAAACAATGTTGGAACAACTTATTGCTTGCTTACTGCTTAGTGCAGATCAGACCCTTATTTGAAACAGTCATTATCACTTCAAACCCTTATTTAAGAGAATGAGGATACCTTGGATTTTTATTTGAAAATTTCCCTAAAATTTATGATAAAATTGATAGATGAACTTGCATGTCAATAATTGACTAATGTGAAAGTCTCGACAAGTCTCCAATTTATACGCGAGTGGCAAAATTTTTAAAAAAATAAGGGAAAAGTCAAAAGCCAAAAACTTTTATGGTTGACGTGGTGATTTACAACTCAAAGCGGGAGACTAAAATGAAAAAGGCCAAACTCGCATGTCAGCCGAAAAACAATGTTAGAGCAACTTGTTGCTTGCCTACTACCTAGTATAGGTCAAGTCCTTATTTGAAATAGTTATTACCCCCTTCAAGCCCTTATTTGATAAAACGATGATACATTGGGTCCTTATTTAAAATTTTTCCTGAAAGTTATGATAAAATTGATAGGTGATTTTACGTGTCAATAATTGACCGATGCGAAAGTCTCGAATTTATACAAGATCAGCAAAATTTAAAAAGATAATTGAAAAGTCAAAAACAACTTTTATGGTTGACGTGATGATTTACAGCTAAAGTGGGACACTAAAATGGAAAAGGCCAAACTCGCCTATCAATCGAAAAACAGTGTTGGAGTGACTTTGAAACAGTCATTACCACTTCAAGTCATTATTTAAGAAAACAAGGATACGTTGGGTCTTTATTTGAAAAATTTTCTAGAATTTATGATAAAATTGATAGGTGAACTTACGTGTCAATAATTGACCGCTGCAAAAGTCTCGACAAGTCTCGAATTTATACACGAGTAGCAAAATGTAAAAAGATAAGTGAAAAGTCAAAAGCCAAAAACTTTATGGTTGACGTGGTGCTTCACAGCTAAAATGGGAGACTAAAATGGATAAGTCCAAACTTGGCTGTCAATTGAAAAATAATGTTAGAACAACTTATTGCTTGCTTACTACCTAGTGAATATTGGGTCCTTATTTGAAACAGTCATTATCATTTTAAGTATTTATTTAAGAAAAAGAGGATACCTTGGGTCTTTATTTGAAATTTTTTTCCTAAAAGTTATGATAAAATTGATAGGTGAACTTATGTGTCAATAATTGACTGATGTGAAATCTTAACAAGTCTCCAATTTATACATTAAGCAAATTTTAAAAAAATAAGTGAAAAGTCGAAAGCCAAAAACTTTTATGGTTGACGTGGTGATTTACAGCTCAAAAGCGGGAGACTAAAATGGAAAAGGCCAAACTCGCATGTCAACAGAAAAACAATGTTGGAGCAACTTTTTGCTCAACTACTACCTAGCATAGGTCAGGTCCTTATTTGAAACAGTCATTACTACTTCAAGTCTTTATTTAAAAAAATGATGACATCTTAGGTCTTTATTTAAAATTTTTCTTGAAAAGTTATGATAAAATTGATAGGTGAACTTACATGTCAATAAATTGACCGATGTGAAAGTCTCGAATTTATAGAAGATCAGCAACTTTTAAAAAGATAAGTAAAAAGTCAAAAACAATGTTGGAAAAGGCCAAACTTGCATGTTAACCAAAAAACAATGTTGGAGCGACTCCTTTTTTGTCTATCGCCTAGTGTAGGTCAGGCCCTTATTTAAAATAGTCATTACCACTTCAAGCATTTATTTAAGAAAACGAGAAATCTTGGGTCTTTATTTGAAACTTTTCTTGCAAGTTATGATAAAATTGATAAGTAAACTTACATGTCAATAAATGACAGATGCGAAAGTCTTGACAAGTCTTGAATTTATAAATGAATAGCAAAATTAAAAAGATAAATGAAAGTTCAAAAGTTAAAAACTTTTATGGTTGATGTGGTAATTTATAGCCAAAGTGGAAAACTAAAATGGAAAAGGCCAAACTCGCCTCGAATTTATACAAGATCGGCAAAATTTAAAAAGATAAGTGAAAAGTCAAAAGCTAACAACTTTTATGATCGATGTGATGATTTACAACTAAAGTGGGAGACTAAACGGAAAAGGCCAAACTCGCCTGCCAACCAAAAAATAATGTTGGAGCGACTCATTTCTTACCTACTGCCTCGTGTAGGTTAGGCCCTTATTTGAACTAACCATTACCACTTTAAGCTCTTATTTAAGAAAACAAGAACACTCTGGATCTTTATTTGAAAATTTTCCCGTAAGTTATGATAAAACTGATAGGTGAACTTACATGTCAATAACTAATTGATGCAAAAGTCTTGACGAGTCTCGAATTTATACACAAGCAGCAAAATTTAAAAAGACAAGGGAAAATTCAAAAGTCAAATACTTTTATGGTTAACGTGGTGATTTATAGCTAAAGTAGAAGACTAAAATGGAAAAGGCTGAACTCGCATGTGAACTAAGTAACAATGTTGGAGCAACTTCTCACTTGCTTACTGTCTAGGGGTGAGCGGTTTCAGGTTCCGAGTAGGTTCCACATAGAACTTGGAACTTACCATCTAGTACAAATTTTTTATTTTTCAGATTTTAGAACCTATCCTGCATACCGTGAAATCTGAAACCTACCTTGTTATAGGTTTCAGGGTCCCATTCTAGGGTATCTCAGAACCTGCCTTATTTGATCCAATAATTTTATACCATCGTACTCGTCAGTTGCTGTTCAACATCATTTCCTCTCTTTGACCCGGTATGGATAGCAATAAATTTATAGTGCTTGATTCCTTTCAAAGTAGCTATGCAGACATTTGAAAATTTAACAATAATGCCAAATTGAGGAAACAGAAGAAGTGCGTTTAAATTAAAAAAAAACGGTGGTTCTAAACAAAAATTTAATCGTTCCTAACCTCTTTATGGACAAAAATTATACTAGCAAGAAACCTTTTATTCTCTTCCGAAACCGCCTTAATCAAATTTGTCGAGAAAATCAACTAGTATGATTCGACTCCGGGTCCAGTTCCAATTTCGATTCCGGTTCAAGTTTAGGATAGAACCGAGAACTGAAACCGAAATCTACGATTTCTATAAATCCGGAACCGAAAATTGGACCCTGTTTTACCAGAACCACGCACCGAACTAGAACCACATGTTCGATTCTCTGGTTTTTGGTTTTACTCTGTACCCATGCTCATCCCTACTAATGCCTGGGCTAAATGAGGAGGACCCATTTTTCTTTTTCTTTTTTTTGGTCTTTTTCATTTCTTAATTTTTTTTACTTTCCCGCCTTGATTAGATTACCGGGAACGGTGAAGCGGTGTTAAATGACGGTGAAGGAATTAGGCCGCCAAGAGACCTAACTAAAGGTCAGCGAAGAGAGGCGCGCGATTGCGCACATGGCTTGTTAGGCGGAACAGGAATCGTCCACGTGTCAAAAAGGGAAAGGACGGGAGACAAGGAAGCGGTGCAGCGCTAATCTCGGTCGGCCTCTCTTGTCTGGGACAAACACGGCAGCGAGAAATTGCAAGAGGGAAAACTCGAGAACTAAGAAACAATGTTGGAGCGACTTCTCACTTACCTACTGCCTAGGAGTGAGCGGTTTCAAGTTCCGGGTAGGTTTTACCTGGAACTTGGTACCTACCATCTAGTACAGGTTCGTTTTAGGGTACTCAGGAACTTGCTATACTTGATCAAATAATTTTATACCATCGTACTCGTCAGTTTCTATTCAACATCTTTTCATCTCTTTGATCTGGCATGTATAGCAATCAATTTATAGTGCTTGATTCATTTCAGAGTAGCTATGCAGACATTTGAAAATTTAACAATAATGCCAAATTGAGGAAATAGAAGAATTGCGTTTAAATTAAAAAAAAAACGGTGGTTTAAATGAAAATTTAATTGATCCTAACCTCTTCATGGACCAAAATCATACTAACAAGAAACCTTTTATGCTCCTGTGAAACCGCCTTAACCAAATTTGTCGAGAAAATCAATTAGTATGATTCGGTTCTGGGTCCAGTTCCAGTTTCGATTCCTGTTTAGGTTTAGGGTAGAATCGAAAATCGAAACCAATGGTTCTTATAAATTCGAAACTGAGAACTGGACCCTGTTTTACCAGAATCGCGAACCGAATTGGAACCACATGTTTGATTCTCTGGTTTTCGGTTCTATCCTGTATCCATGCTCACCCCTACTACTGCCTAAGGTAAATGAGGAGGACCCATTTTTCTTCTTTTTGTTTTTTTTCATTTCTTAATTTGTTTTACTTTCCCGCCTTGATTAGATTACCGGGAACGGTGAAGCGGTGTTAAATGACGTTGACGGAATTGGGCCGCCGAGAGACCTAACTAAAGGTCAGCGAAGAGAGGCGCGCGATTACGCACATGACTTGTTGGGCGGAACAGGAATCGCGCACGTGTCAAAAAGGGAAAGGACGGGGGACAAGGAAGCGTTGCAGCGCTAATCTCGGCCTCTCTTGTCTAATCTCGGTCTCTCTTGTCTGGGACAAACACGGCAGCGAGAAATTGCAAGAGGGAAGAACAGTTTTCACTCTTTTCTCCTGCTCCTCCACTGAAAAATTAGTAAAAAAGTTTGTGGGATATGTTGTAATCGTACAAATTGAGGTTTAAATCTCTCTCTCTTTTTTTTAATCGAATCCTATACATTTTATATTTATATTAATTCATTCGATTCGATCAATTTTAATTAAAAATTAATGATATGATAATTTTTATATGATACATTAATATTTTTTTGAACATTTTTCTTTTTTTCTTCCTTCCCTTCTTCCTTTAGTCGATCGCTGAATCTTGACAATTGACCAAAGGCGAGAACCAACAAGGCCGTCCTCGCCCGTCTCTAGCAAGGGTCAATTATGGCCAGGCTACGGCACCTTGCTGACCCTTGCCTCTGGCTAGTTGTGAAGGTTCGATAACTAGCTAGAGGAAGAAGGGAAGAAAGGAAGATGACAAATAAATACAAAAAAATATTAAAATATCATTAAAAATGATCGCCAGTGTCGGTCATGCCACGCTAGTGATCCTCGTCTAAACTGGTTCTCCTGCACTGAATTGAAACAAATGCAAAAAATTTTAGGATTCAACCGACAAAAAAAGCTTTATGATTGAATCGACACAATCGCGATATTTTTAGGATTTTTTTTTTGGACAATTCTCCCTTATATCGACTAAGACTACTCCGATGGATGGTTCAAATTGAAATGGAATTAGATCAGACACCAGGATGTCCGTCTTTGTTATATAAATGACTTAGATTCACTAAATAGCAATTGCAATTGCACCCACGTTCGATTCGAGTCGAATTCACGCCATGCGTAACACAAGCCGAAGGCACTACCACTTTCGAAAGAGCACAGAGGAAACATCACAGTACCCGAGCTCGATCGGGTGCCAAAGTCCATGTTAGTGGACTGAGGACGCTAGGGCGCGCATGGTAACACTTCTCATCGAGAATTAACTTCTGATAGAGAAGTTGATTTTTCAACTTCTCACCAGAAGCAGAAGTTGATTTTTCAACTTCTCTATCAGAAGTTGATTTCTGATAGAGAAATGCATTTGAAGCGCGCATGGTAACGCTTCTCTTTGTCGGCGGCGGCGGCGGGCGGCGGCGGCGACCGGCGGTAGCTGCGAAGATTAGAAGTGATTTTTGAAGCTGGGAAGTAATTTTTTTTTACTTCTCAAGTTGGCCAAAAAATCCAACCATAAGTAGAAAAGTCTACCAGAAGCGAAAAAATTTACCAAACGGATTTCTACTTCAGAAGTGATTTTACCAAACGGATTTCCCTGCCAGAAGTTGATTTCTCTGCCAGAAATCACTTCTGGAGTGTTACCATGCGCGCCCTAACAAGTCACTCCGAGAATGAATAAGCAAAGCGGGTTTACATAGAATTAAGCTTTTGGCTTAGGTGCATTTATTTCTAAAAAAACAAATAATTGGAAAATCATTTTTTAAAGAATAACCATTTGTATTGCTTATAAAAATAAATGAACGAATGTAAATTATTTTTGATAACATATTATTTTTTAAATAAATTTTTCAAGCTACATAATCAATTACTTTTCGAAAAATATTTTTCAAATCACTCGTTCTTCATAAAACAAATGGAGCCTTAGTGAAAGGAAGGAATGACTTGGATGCTCCGCTATGGATAATGTGTTTGGGGACGTTGTGATTGTTGATTGACTCGTTACTCTAGAGTAGTCGTATAATGGGCATATAAAAACATTTTCTCCATCTTGGGCTCAGGGATGAGATTAAAAGATTTGACAGGAAAAACAAGAGACAAGCTTACTTTAAAAAGAAAAAAAAAAGAAGACTAACATTATCACATAAAGTTATTTATTTAAAAAATATACATATTTAAAATTATTTTTTGTATCGCTTTAAACAATAAGTATTGCATAATTAATAATCAGTCGTGTTCAGATGAAGTTGATTTTGGCAAAACATACGCCCGGCCATTGAGAGGCCAATTGGGTCCCTCGAGGAATGGAGAGAGGCCCTTTGCACGCATCATGGGCTGCTTCTTTGTTAATTGACCAGAGGCTTTTTCGTTTTCTCCCATGCAAAAGTTCTGAGGAATTAATGGAAGTACTAGTGCTAATGCATGCAAGTTCCCACCGAGGCAGCAATAACTAAAGCCACTTGGCTTCGTTTGGTCGTCCCAATTCGAAGTGGGATATACTCCAACTACTGTCCTCAGCAAGTAACCTTCGTTGGGAAGTTGTCCTGGTGCACAGCAGGTGGAACTTGACGCTCGAGAGCATCGTCGCCCAAAAGCCGATGGTGTGTTGGCCGCTTTATTTCGCCGACCAGCGGGGTGAACAAACCGGCTCACGCATTTTTCGCTAAACAAACAAAGTCTACGGCCGAGTTTAGACTTCTTTTCACCCTACCCTCACCCATTGGAACACAATTGCCGGCAAGCGATCGCATGATTGGCATGGTCGGCGATTGCGCAATGTTTAGAAGTGATAACGATCGACCATCTATGTAGTGATCCTCCGGCGGTGGCATGATTGGAAGATAACATGAATTGTCATTTAAAATTTTTTTTTAATCAAATCTAGGTTTATATCGTCTCTAGACCGGATTTCTTATCCGGCATTTTGTCCTATTTATTCAAGTTTATCTAGTTCGAAAAACGTCGCTAAATATCAGATATAATAATTTATTATTCTATTCGGACTCATATTCGGGCTACCAAATGTAGCCGCCTTCGAGGACACATGTACACGAGGGCAAACATAAAAAAGCAATGTTAAATTAAGTCAGTCTCAGTAATACGTCATGTGGTGATAAAGAGTTTCACGCATCCGCAAAATTCTTCGTAGACTAGTTGTTGACATACGTAAAAGCCATAATACTGTCGAATCGTCAACTATTTCGTCCGGCTCTGCATCGCCTTTCTAAATTCCACAATACGGAATTTCTCTTGGCCAATCGATGATGGACTTTGTGCCGGAAAGTTATCTTTGGAAAATGATGACCAGGTTCCCATGAATCAAATTAGCATGTTAAATAAGGTTTAGTCAGAGGTGTCAAATGGGCGGATCGAGTCGAAAATGGTGCGATTTATATTGACCCATTTAACTCGTCTTGATCAATTTTCATGCGGTATAAATCTTTTGATCCATACTCGACCCGTTGTACTTAAGCATTGCATGTAATTTGGTAAAAAAAAATGATGTTGCTAAAACACTTCATGTAATACAAATCTAGTGAGAATTTTTGGTAATATTTATATAAAAAAATTATGTATTTATTTTTTTAAATTTTTTTTTTCCAAAACGATGGTCGGGCAGCCCAACGACGTTGACGTCGAGAAGGTGGAAGTTTTGGTTGCAGCGGCGCTTCACTGCGAGACCCGCCATGAACCAGGAGGTTGAGATGCTTCTGCGCCATGAAAGTTGAAAATCTGTAATCAGACTCAAGCATAATCGCTCGGCTCGGGTCTTATCTCTAAATTAGTGGACAGTGCGGCAGGGTGATTGTCCTTGGATGTCCCAACCTAGGAAGGATAACTCAGCAAGTGCTTAGGGACAAGTCACTGTTTTTCTCTGTTTTTCCTTCTTATAAATCTATGGAAGATCATAGAGTACGATAGTTCCCTGTGATAGAGATGATTCAGGAACAAGTACGCTTTGCTCTCTCGTTAGTGTTTATCTTTGGTGCTTACGATCCAATCTGATGAATTCCCTAGTTGGGCGAGGGCCGGCCGCCCCACCTTGGTGTCGGCAAGGGCTTGCCGGTGTCGCTAGACTCTTTTTGGGAGGGAAAAAAAGTAAAAAATTTAAAAAAATAATTTTTTTTTATGAAATCAATTTATGATCCATTTATAATCTATTTAACACTCATTCTATTGTTAAGTGACTCATTTATGACCCAATTAAGTTTGTTAAGCAATTCATTTATGGCCGTACTCTTAAATGCGGGTTAATATATAGATTTTTGACCCATTTTGTCATCTCTAGATGTAATCAATTGGAATTAGTCTAGTGGTTTCAAGCTCCCAAAAATGAAACGTGGTCAAATAACTCAATCAAAAATTAAATTGATATGATAACTAGAAAATTTTGTTTGAGTGGTCCATTGATCTCAAAGAAATATATGAAGTACCGCGCGCCTAATAAGTGGTGCTAGGAAACTGCGAGTTGACATTTAAATGAACGAGTCGTCTTTTTTGTCGAATAATCTTTTAACACGTCGGTTAGTACGCCAGATTTGCGTGATCCATTAGGGTGTGTTTGTTTTACGGAAACCTAAAGATTTGAAAAAACATTTTTTTTAAATGCCTATATCACTCATAAAAATAAATAAATGAATATAAAATATTTTCATCACCGTGAAAATAATTAGAAATAAATTGTTATCAATAATGAAAATATTTTTCGTTGACTAATTTTTTTTTAAAAATACAAGCGTTTATTTTTTAAAAAATATTTTTCAAATTTTCGATTTTCCGCGAAACAAACATACCCTAATATGACTAGCATTTCTCGTTACAAACTTTTTTGAGCATAATGTCCTAATTTTTTTTAAATATTTTTCTTTTCTTCCTATGGTCCGCGGGCAAAGAGAGGAGAGAGCGCTAGATAGATTTACAAGAAAAAACATCTCTTGAGCATAATGCTTTAAAAAGAAATGAAAAAAATATATAAAAAAAGTTCTAAAATATATTTCATCGGTATCGATTTAGTCTTAAACCATTCAGTTGAACCAATTTAATCTTAAATCTTTTGCACCGTGCCAATTTAGTCTATCTGATCAATTTTAGCCGAAAATTACTAAGGTGGACACTGGCCATCCTATGTGTCACAGTTAACGTTAACGTGAGCATTTTTACAAAATTTTTAAGAAAATAAATTTATTATTATTAATTTCTTTTTTACCCTTCCATTTTGGTAGGTAAGGCGGCCCTCGTGGCCAAAATGAAAGGAAAGAAAAAAGAAATATAAAAAAGAAAAAAATTATAAAAAAAGATTCAAAATCATTAAAAGGGGTTCATAATCAGCATTGACATCCATGCTAGTGATTTTTCGATTAAAATTGAAAGGATAAATTCAGTTGGTATAAATATAAAAGATTTATAATTAAATCGATTCAATTAGAAAGTATAAGAATGTACTTACTTTTTACAAAATGAAAGAGCTTTCAAGACTAGAGCTGCAGAAATCTAATTGGCAATCATTTCTAGCTACTCTTCCTTATCGAGAACAAACGGCAGACAATGTCGATCTATTCGAAAGAAAGGCCCACGCAAACGTGACGACCTCTTTCACGCTCTCTCTCTCTCTCCCTCTCCCTCTCTTCCTTATCTCTGGAAATCAACTCCAATCTTCAGCAAGATCCAAAGCCTTGGCGGGTCTCCGACTCAGTCCCAACTCACACAACTCGATCCTCTTTGCAACCGCCATGGACACCGAAGCTCCATCGTAACAATCACCTCCCGTACTCCTTCTCACCTCGATTTTCCGACGTTTCCCATGTTTCCCAGCCACGTTTATTCCTTGACTTTTTGCTCTGTTTTGTCCTTCCTTTTCCTTTGTGGTTTCCGGACGTCCACTCAATTCAATCTAATCTCATGGCGCCTCGCGATCGATCGAGAGAACTTTACAAGGAAAACTATTTGTCTCAAGAAAACGTCTGCCAAACAACCTTTATACTTTTGCTTGCATTAAGCTAAACGCGCATCATGTTTTGCTGATTTTTCATGGAAACATGCAATCTTGTAGGCTTACTCAAGGCAGTCTCTTACGTTTTCGACAGTTAATTAATCACATCTACCGAGCAGATCTGTCTGACGTGGTTAATGGACTTGTGTATCCATGTTATGGCAAAGTTATAGTCATTCAAATAACTTAGAGGCAGGTCATGCATAAGAAGTTTAATAAGTTGTCAATTCAGGAAAACTACCAAGTTAGTCATAAGCTTAATATAGGGATGTCGACTCAGCTCTCAACTTCACAACTTGCCAATTCTAATATAGTCTTTTCGATCAATCTTTACGAGAAATCACAATTTGCAACTAACTTGTAAAAACTTACGCAAGTAATCTATATCTTTGTCATAATAAGAACAAGTCTTCAAATACAGTCTATAATTTATGCGTCTAAATACCCTCTTTCCCTAAATTAATTGATCCTACCGAAAACACATCATCTCCCTTGTGTATTAGTACTTCTCATACCAAATCCTAATCCTTGTTTAAAATAGGGATTTAGATATCAATCTGTGTCATATTGCCTTAGTTTCATCTCTCAATATCCGTGCTATGCCTTTGATTACTAGATTAAATTGGAGGCATCCAAAATGCCTAATTTTCATCTTCATAGGTCCACGAAACTCGATTAAGCATCTTTTACTCAATGGTTCGTTAGTGTCTTAAGAGTCATAGACATGATTTCAGTTCTATGAGTGAATGAAGTGTTTCGAGAAATATTTGTAAAATGATCCCGCCCGCACTTCCCTTGGGCCTTTTTTGGGTTATTATTTGGCAAACGGGGTCCTTTTACTTTAGTCAGACGTAGGGCTCATCAGATTCGACGGTTCAATTTGGTTTGATAATTCGTATATGTTGTCCACCCAATAATTTTTGCTTGATCTTAGTGGCTACTTGAGGGATTAGTGCTCCACTACTTTATCAAATGACGAGTATATTAAAAAGAAAAGGGTTTAGTGCGGTTTCCGTCGTCCCATTGCCAAATTTTCCACGGATTAGGCAAATGCAGTATGTTATATTGTGTTGGAAGCAGCCTAACATGTTCGAGATTTGATTTGAATGATCCCAATCATTGCTCATCAAGAATACCTAATAGGAAGGGGTCCTATTACGGTAGGATGTTGAAATGGAAGAATACCAAGATAGAATCAATTCCGGTGATTATCCAAATTAGAGGAATTCCAATCAATCAAGGAGATTTTCAATCAAGAGGCGATTGCGAAAATCAATTAGGGAAGATTCTAATTTGGATGGAGACATATCATTATATATAGAGCGATTGAGTGGAGAACTTTTTGTGTGTAGCAGAAAATTACTCCAAAGAGATCACAAGAGTTCTCAACAACGTGTAAACATGAGAGATCTTGAGAGTTCATCAAGTGAGGGTGCGTTTTGGGACAATTATGACAATTTTTGTGAGAGAGGCATCATTAGAGTATCGATCGTAATCTTTTGAGTATAGTGGAGCAGTTTCTAGACTAGCGTCCCATGGTTTTTCCCGCATCAGATTTTTCACGTAAAAACTTTAGGTGTATCGCTCTTCTTGTCGTCTTTTTATATTGCAATGGTATTTATGTTTTTCTCAAAAGAGAAAATATCGCATCATATTGCGTGATTTGACGGTTAGAATTCTATTGCGATTGACTACGATCCAACTTAATTTACAACAAAGTGGTATCGAAGCAAGGTTGTCAAAGATGTCAAAAGATAGAGACAACATGATCAAGCTCACGGCTACAAATTATGCAATATGGAGGTGCAAGATGGAGGTTCATCTCTGTTGGAATTTTGCACCCATAAAAGGTGAATGAGGTACTCCCACATAGGTTAGAAGAGAGATGAAAAATGGGTTTAAATAGTGGAGCTTCTCTAATGAGTTTGAACTCCAAGGGATACCCCACTTTTATAGAGGAGAAAAGTCTTATACAAAGTCGGACCAAGTCCACAAGCGCGCGTCGCCGTCCATTCAGCCGGCTCGGATCAGGCCGAGCCCAAGTCCGAGTTAAACCCATTTATTTTATTTCTTTCGAATAGACATATTTGTTCGAATTTTTTTATTGCTTTAATCTTTTCGAATGATGTCTATTCATAATCTCTCTTCAAGCTATCAGTTCGGCCAAACAAAGGTGTTGATTTGACAATAACCGAACACTGAATGAAGGTGTTGATTCAGCAATACGCGAACACCGAACCAAGGTGACTTTGTGAATCTCCGATTGGACTAGTTACTATATATTCATATTTTTTCAAAGAAGAATAATGGGCATTTCCTTCTATCTTCGAAAACAATCATCCATTTATTCTCATCTGTGCGATAATTCCCAAAGTTGTATTTGAAGGAATTTTGTTGAACAAGTATCGCTTCAACAAAATAGTAATCCGTTCTATCTTGGGAGACGATTGTCCATACAACCTTGGGTACCGGTGGAGGAGACAAATTTGTTTTAAAGACACGACATGAATTCGTCGGTCTCGGATCAATCACCTAATCAACCATTCATCTACACTTGATTCAGGTTTGTCTAATTGCTTCCTTTTGATATATGCGAACACACACAGAAACGACTACAATCTTAAGACAAATTTCTCTATCTTGTGTTCGCTTTCAAATGTGTTCATTGAGTGCTATCTTATCATCATTTGCTATGGTCATGCTAGTGCAAGGTATTGAATTTGTTTATTCATTTTTGTGGTCTCAGCGTGCGTTGCTAGTCCATTAGTTTATGTTGTCATTTTTTCGAAAATTGTATTACTCATGTTGTCGTATATTCACTTGCCCATTCATTTCTGTTTTCGTAATAGAAATGGTTTCGATATCAATAATGCTTGTTGCGTCTATTCCAACTCATGAAAAAAAGTTAGAAAAGTTCAATGGGTCTGATTTCAAGAGATGACAATAGAAAATGTTGTTCTAACTCATGACTTTGAACTTGACAAGATTCCTCATCAAGTATGCTTCTAAGTTGGATGAGGCAGAGATAGACAAAGAAAGTTTGCTGCAGTAGATGCATAGAAGCATTCTAACTTCTTGTGTCGCAACTACATCCTCAATGGTTTGGACAATATCCTGTATAATGTTTATAGCCCGTTGAAAATGGCTAAGGAATTATGGGACAATCTATACAAGAAATACAAACGGAAGATGTCGAATTGAAGAAGTTCATAGTCGGCAAATTTCTGGACTTTAAGATAGTTGATTGCAAGACCGTCTTAAGTCAAGTTCAAGAACTTCAAGTGATTATGCATGACATTTATGCCGAGGGTATGATTCTAAGTGAATCATTTTAAGTGGTTGCCTTCATTGAAAAGTTGCCACAATCTTGAAAAGATTTCAAAAATTACTTGAAACACAAGAGAAAAGAATTATCACTTGAAGATTTGATTGTACGATTGAGGATCGAGGAAGACAATAGACTTTCTGAAAAGAAAGTTGGTAGCAAACTAGAGGTTTCAAGTTTGAGTGAACATCTCAGCAAGTTGATCCCACAAACACTTCGCTCCCACTACTTGAGAAAATTGTGGGCGAAGAGCAGGATCAATAGAACTAAAGAGAATAACCCACGCCTTTCGATCAGCAACTGTCCATGCCTGAATTTCAGTGGCACGCTGCTTAATCGCCTCAGGAGATGGCTTGGATGAGTCGGTGTCCATGAGTGTAACAGGACAAATACAGAAGCCTTCAACATGGTCGAATAAATCTCGATAAACTAGTGCAGCCATGGCCGATGGCTTCCAGAGTGAATAGTTGGAATTATCAAACTTGACATCTATGCGGTCACTAGAATTGCCTTGATGTTAGGTTGATCGGATGCAGGAAGCACGGATTAAAGGTACAAAGTAAATCTCTAGAAAATGAAAGAATAAGGAAAAATGAAAAGAAATTATGGAGGCAAGAATACATAAAAGATTGATTAAGACAAGCAAGAGTGGCGTGGCTCAATCTCTTTGTCTTAATTTATGATGCGGAAGATTCAATTATGGCAACTGCAAAGCATACTGTCAAAACAATGAGCCTATTATCTTAATTTCTAATGCGAAAGATCCAATTTATGGCAACCGCAGAGCATACTTTTAAAATAATGAAATTGGCTCTAATACCATGATAAGAAAGAAAGATAAAGAGAGAATAATATTTGTTTTCTTCATCAATGGTGTGTGAAACAATAAGCTTAGTGTTCTTTCTATGTGGGATCAATAAGAAAGAAGAAAAATCTACAAGCCTATACATTCTAACTACATATTCTATCACTTTTAACCCTCACTCCATGAAACATAATTGTCGGCCGATGATAACAACTGGCATGGTAAGCGATGGTGCGGTGGCCAAAAGTGACGATGATAGGCTATCTTGGTGGTGATCCTCGCGCGGTGGTCACAAAAAATATCCAAATGCCTCAATCCACCACTCCGTCGGAAGATAACATGAATTGTTAAGATATTTTTTAATTATCTTGTCCAATCTGAGTTTATCCCATTCTTATACTAGATTTTTTATTCGGCATTTTATCCTAATCCATTGGAATTTATCTAGTTTGAAGAACGTCGCCAAATACCATATGTTATCCTATTCATATTCAAATTCGGACTACTGAACTCAGCTGCCATCGAGGTCACATAAATCGGAGGGCAAACTCAGTCTCAGTAAAACATCACGTGGTGTTGAAGAGTTCCATGCATTCACAAAGTTCTCCGTAGACTAGTCACTGGCTTACGTAAAAGCCATATGTAGAAGGATATGGATTCAATAATTTTTCATTGATCAAAGAGGAAATTTATATAGATTTGGAGAAACAAACTTCTCCTTAAATTAAGGAAAAACAGAAACAACAATATTTAGATATGCAACAGCAAATAAAAAAAAAATCTTTAATAAGAATTCTGCAACAGATTCATGCCACGTCAGTATGCATCAAAAGATGCAATCTTCAACACTCCTCCTTGCCTCTTTTGATGCAAACTCCAATCTTCTCTCTCAAATCTTCAAATCTGCCTTTCGGCAAAGCTTTTGTCAGAATGTCAGCAAGCTAGTTTTCTGTCTTGCATTGAACTAAGACAATTTCATTGCTCCATTGAACTTCTCTCAGGAAATAATACTTAATCTTGAAGTGTTTAATTTTCCCATGAAACACTGGATTATTAGAGATTGCGATAGCTGCTTGATTGTCAACAAGAATCTCTGACGCTTTCTTCTGCTCAAACTTCAAGTCTGCCAGCAATTTCCTTAGCCGCAATGCCTGATTAACAGCAGCAGTAGTTGCTATATACTCTGTTTCAGCTGTGGACTGAGCAACCACTTCTTGTTTCTTCGAACTCTAGGAGAAAAAACCTGAGCCAAGGCTAAGCAAATATCCAAAAGTACTCCTCATGTCATCATAGGATCCTACCCAGTCACTATTAGTATAACCAAGTAGAATCACTCCTTTTGCCTTCCTGAACATGATTCCAAAATCTACAGTGCCTCGGACATACCTCAGCACTCTTTTTGCAGCCTTGAAGTGTAACTCACTTGCACAATGCATAAATCTGGATAATAAACTTACAGCAAACAGAATATCAGGCCTTGTTGCAATGAGATACATTAGACACCCTATTAAGCTTCTGTACAAGTGTTCATTCACTTTATCAGCGCCATCATCCTTGCAAAGCTTCTCATTCTGCATCAGTGGAGTGCTTATCGCTTTGCAGCCTTCCATATTGAACTTCTTCAGCACTCCTCTCGCATATTTTTGCCGTCCAATGAAGATACCTTTTGCAGATTGATGTATCTCCATCCCCAGAAAGTAAGACATTTCTCCCAAGTCTGTCATCTCAAAAGTTTCCAACATCTGATTTTTGAATTGCTTAACAAGATCAAAGTTGCTTCCTGTCACAAGCAAACCATCGACATATAATGAAATAACAACTAAATCAGCATTTTGGATCCTTATATACAGAGTCGATTCACTGAGACTCCTATTGAATCCAATATTCAGCAGAAACTCATCAATCCTGCTATACCAAGCTCTTGGAGCCTGTTTAAGCCCATACAAAGCCTTATTCAACCGCAGGACTTTAGCTTCTTCTCCTTTCACAGCAAAACCTTCAGGCTGTTGCACATAAATCTCTTCCTCTAGAAATCCATTTAGGAATGCAGACTTCACATGCAATTGGTACACTTTCCAGCTCTCTTGAGCTGAGAGTGCTAGCAGTAATTTGATGGTGTCAAGTCTGGCTCCTGGTGCATATGTATCAAAGAAGTTCACGCCAAATTGTTGAGCATATCCCTTCACTACAAGCCGTGCTTTGTGTCTATTCACAGAGCCATCATCATTATACTTGACTTTGAAGACCCACTTGACACCAATAGTCTTTTTTCCGATTGGCTTATCCACCAAGCTCTAAGTCTCGTTTTTCTCGATCATCATCAGTTCTTCCTTCATTGCTGCGACCCAGCTAGGATCTCTTGCAGCTTCTTCAAAATCTGCAGGCTCAAAAACAGCCACATTACATCTCTAATACATATCAATTAAAGATCTAATACCTCTAACAGGAGGATCATCTTGATCTTCTTCGTGTACCTCTTGCTCAGCTGTTTCTGGGACATCATTGAAGACTTCAATCTCCTTTTCTGACTTATCCCAGTTCCAAGTAGCAAATTCATTGAAACTAACATCCCTGCTTACTATCACTTTTCCGGTCAGTGGTTGATAGATCCTGTAACCTTTGGTTATGCTGCTATATCCTACAAGAATCCCCACTTCAGCTTTTTGATCAAGTTTTACTCTCTTCTCCTTGGGTACATGGGAATAGTATACACTACCAAACACTTTGAGATGTTGCACTGAAGGCTTGTATCCTCTCCAGGCTTCAAATGGAGTTTTATTCTTCAGCGTTCTGGTTGGCAATCTGCTCAGCAAGTAAGTGGCAGTATTCACAGCCTCAGCCCAAAATTTCTTGGGCAACTTCTTTTCAAATAGCAGATACCTCGCCATCTCCATGATGGTTCTGTTTTTCCTTTCACTCACACCATTCTGTTGTGGAGTGTAGACTGCTGTAAACTGATACTCGATCCTTGCCTCTTCACAAAACTCCTTAAACTTTTCAGAGGTATACTCAGTGCCATTATCTGATCTAATCACCTTAATCTTCTTATCACACTGATTCTCTACCCATTTTTTGAAATTCCCGAATATAGTAGCAACCTCAGACTTTTGTCTCATAAAGTACACCCAACAAAATCTGCTGAAGTCATCAATAAACAGTACATAATACCTTCTGCCATTTAGTGATTCAGTCCTCATTGGTCCGCAGACATCTGTATGAATAAGTTGCAACATCATTTCCGCTCTCCAAGTCTTATTTTGAGGGAAAGACTTCCTAGACTGCTTCCCGAGTTGACATACTTCACAAATTTCGTCTCTTGCTTTAACATAGGGTAAGTTCTGCACTAATTCATTTCTATGCATGAAGTTAAGTGCAGAATAGTGAAAATGTCCCAACCTTTTATGCCATATCTGTCCCAAATCAGCCGCAGAAGAGTAAGCTAAGTCTGTTTGCATGTTTGCCGAAAAACTTTTGCCCTTCATCTTCACTGACAACAACTTAGTGCCAGTAGTATCAAAAATTTCGCAGGTTTTATCCTTGAACACCACAGCATAGTCTTTCTCTAAAAGCTGTCCTACACTTAGCAGATTTTGATCAATCTCAGGAACATACAAAACATCAGAGATTATTCTTGTACCTGAGCTAGAATCAATAGCAACATCACCTGAGCCTTTAACCTCAATATAGTTTCCATTCCCGATTCTGACCTTTGAAGAATGTGATCTGTCCAGCTTCACAAACATGGCTTCATCATGAGTCATGTGATGGGTGCATCCACTGTCAATCAGCCATGCTTCACTAGTGATGTTACTAGCAAAGCAAGTTGCTACAAAGAGTTGCTCCTCCTGCTGTTGATCTGCTGCTTGAGCAGATTGCACTCCTTTTTGCTTGATTTTGCACACCTTTTCCACATGACCCTTTTGATTGCATGACCTGCATACAACCTCTGGTCTGTACCAGCTTCGCCAATGTGGATGGGACGCTTTTTTGCAATGCTGACATGGCGAGTACTTCTCCTTTCTATCCTTGTTGTTTTCACCATTCTTCTTACCTTTATTCCAATTCTGTCTCCCCGATTTGTTGCTTTGCTGCTCCTTTTCTTTAGCCTGAAAGGCTCCTTCAAAACTAGATTCTTGTCTCAGCGCCCTTCTCTGTTCTTGAGTTTGCAGAGCATTCATCAACTCTGTCAGGGAGATCTGCGAGAGATCTCTTGAGTTTTCAAGAGATGAAATCTTCGCTTCAAACCTCTTTGGTAAGCTCACCAGTACTTTCTCCACAATTCTTCTGTCGGGCAGCTCCTCACGCACGATCCTGATTTTGTTCACCACACTCAAGAGCCTATCAAAGTACTCCTTGATGGTTTCAGTTTCTTTCATTCTCAGAAGTTCGAATTCTCTTATGAGATTTAGCACTTGCATCTGCCGGGTTCTTTCATTACCTTGAAAAGCCTCTTGAAGAGTGTCCCAAGCTTGTTTAGTTGTTTCACAAGCCATAATCCTGGTGAATACAGGTCTTGGCCTTCGATCTCCTTCTCACTTCATCATTATGATCTCTGATTTGAGCTACCGTAGGATCTTCTTGCAGCGGCTGAATTTCAGAGATCACAGCATCCCACAAACCACTCGCCTCTAGGTAAGACTTCATTTTGACAGACCATATTTGGTAATTCTCCCCTGAGAAAACCGTTGGTGCTGCCATGAAGTTTTCGTGCCATGGGTGAAGCTATTTCGGTAAGGTTCCTCACTATATCACTCATACTCACACACACGCAGGCCCCTTAAGAACTAAAAGCTTTGATACCAATCTGTAGAAAGATATGGATTCGAATAATTTTTCATTGATCAAAGAGGAAATTTATACAAATTTAGAGAAACAAACTTCTCCTAAAATTAAGGAAAAACATAAACAGCAATATTTAGATATGCAACAGCAAATAAAAAAAAATCTTTAATAAGATTTCTGCAATAGATTCATGCCACGTCAGTATGCATCAAAAGATGCAATCTTCAACACCATAGTACTGTTGAATTGTCAACCATTTCGTCTACCGCTCTGCAACGCATTTCTGAATTCCACAGTAGGTGATTTCTCTTGGCCAATCGATGATGGACGGAACTTGTACTCCGCGCGGGGGATGAAATTTGGAAAACCATCTTTGGAAAATGATGACCAGGTTTCCATGGATCAAATTAGCATGTTAAATAGGGTCTAACAATGGGTATTTGGTTTAGCGGTTTCAAGCTCCCCAAGTTTAACATGGTCAAATCATTCAATCAAAAATTAATTAATCTAATAATTGGAAAAATGTAATTGAGCCGTCAACTTCTCTCTGTGAAATATATATATATATATATATATGAGGACAGCACGCGCAAGTGACCTATCCGAAGAGAGCCCCACGCAGACACCTCTTTCACGTTCTCTCTCTCTCTCTCTCCTTTTCTTATCAACGTCCAATCTTCAGCAAGAACCAGAGCCATGGCGGCTGTCCCACTAAGTCCCAAATCACGCGACTCGACCCACTTTACAAGGCCGCCATCCTTCAGACGATAAAACCACAATTGATATCCATTTGCACTTCCCCTTCAGCCGCCATGGACACCGAAGCTTCATCGTAACGACCTCCTCCCTTCTCACCTCGATTTCCGACGTTTCCGTGTTTCCCAGCCACCGCGTTCATTCCTTTACTTTTTGCACTGTTTTGTTCTTCCTTTTCCTTGGTGGTTTCGGACAGGTTCGAGACGAGCGAGATGTTGGGGACTTTCCTGGCTTCCACCCCGCTGCTGAAGGAGGCGTGGAGGCTGTGCAGCGCCGCGAACGAGATAGGGTGCGGTGGCTTCGTGGCGGAGCAAGTCGGGGGCGTGGGGTACGTCGCGTTCTCGGGCGTCCAGGAGCTGCCGGTGCTTGGTTGGGATCCGAACTGCAGCTTGCTGGCGCCGCTGGATGCAGCGGGCCACCAGCTGTTCGCACCACTGAAGTGCCGCTACGACGGCGAGGAGCCGGTCATGGTCCACTCTGGAGTGCTTCACCTCTTCCTTCATTATCATTCGCGCCTTGACTATCGAAGCCAGGTTAGAAATTACGACTTCCTAAAATTACCGTTATTGAGTCTTCTCGAAAAGTTGAATTTTACGTCACCGCCGAGGGTGCTTTCTACAGTTTTGGTGGTAAATTTCTTGAATATTCTAACAAACAGCACAGTAAAATAGCTCAACTTATGGTAAATGATGGTAGCGGTGCTTAGTAATTATTCTTGATAATTGTAAATTCCTTACATATATAAATGACTAGTAATTGTGTAGTAATTTAACTTCAAGTCTTGTGAGACTAAGTATTCGAGTTAATAAAGTTATGGGGGTATTTTATAGGCTCAAAGTTTTTTTTTTACTCACCGTACGTTGGTTTAATCGTCAAGTAAAAAGAAAGGAAAATGACAAAAAAAAGTCCCCAAACTTTGATAAAATATGCCACGTATTCGTTTGACTTTTAATTTATTTAATGTGGTCCATGAACGATTATTAATGTCTAATTTGGTCCCTATACTATCTAAAAATGTCTAATGTCGTCCTTTGTTTAATTGAAGTTAATGGAATATGTGATTTTCAATTCTTTAAGTTTGAACAATGAATAATTATTAAAAAAAAAAGTTGCTCGTGAATTATCCAAGTACGATATTCACTTCTAATCAAGATATAATTATATCATCAAATAACATAGATATGTTACCGCCCTAATTTACTTTTCCCTTTCCTAAATTAGATAGATAAAAAGATGACATCTTGACTCATCGTCTTTAAAAATTCATCTTATCATGCGATGATTCACATCATCAAATAACGTACAGTTTGTCATTTAAGCAAATGAAAGGACTTCATTGATAATACATCAATAGTTTAGGGCTCACATCGAATAAATTAAAATTCGTGAATCACGTTGCGTATTGAGTCAACATTTAGGAAATTTCGTCTCGTTTTCTTATTGAAAAAGACTAAGAAGTCTATTTCCTCACGAGTCAATCCGAACACGTACTCATGTAATGGCCAATACCAGACGATTCGCTGGAAAGTGAGCCTCGCTATTTGATACTGCGCTATCCCCAAGAATAATAACCAGTTCTACAGCTTAGTGCTGTTTTACATTTAATTTGCCGTCCACTATGTAATTTGATAATTATTGCCTACCTATCTTCTTCCTCGGGTTAATAAATCATAAGTCGACTGGTCCCGGTTGCACATAATTTAAAGTCCCCTTGTGCACCTGGATATCGCCATGATGCTCTATGGCATGGAGGAAAAAAAAAAAGAAAAAAAAGAAAAGAAGGCAAGATTATGAATCTCTCGGGAGAAAGATTAAGAGAATTGATTATATAACTGTATTGAGGTGATCGTAAGAATAATAGTTTATTTGCGGCAATAAAAAATAAATAACATTTAATTAAAAATTATTATGAAATTTACTATTTTAAGAATTTATGGCTCACAATGTTATCCTCCTCACACTTATTCAAAAACTGTTATGCTAGCAAAACCCAAAGGTTAATATTGTCTCGACCGAGAATAACATGAAAGAGGGCCGTTCGAGATAGGAATTGATCATATTTAATGAATCAGATGACCTTGTAAGGAGATGTAACACAAGATATGGAGGGTTTACAGAGAACTTTCATCATCCGAAACTTTGTGATGAGATTGATATAGCCGACCGTGTTTAGTATGATTAAGGCTTGGTCTATTATAGTTGCATGAAACCAAATAACATAATATATAGAGTTCAGAATACCATGACAACCGATCAAAGTTGGGATAATTGTCCAAAAAGTTCTAAACATACTGTACGGCGGCTAATTTAATCCTAAACCTTTTGATGGTTTGCTAATTTAGTCCAAAACGTTTCAATTGTGCCAATTTAGTTCTAAACCTATTATATTTGGATAATCAGGTGAAATGACCACATTCACAAATTGTCAACATATATAAAACTAAGTTGGCAAAACTTTAAAAGTTAGGACTAAATCGACACAATTGAAGAGTTTAGAATTGAATTGGCAAACCGTTAAAATGTCTAAGACTAAAATGACACAATTGAAAGTTTTGAGACTAAAGCGGCCACTGTATAGTATGTTTAGAATTTTTTGGACAGTTTTTTGATACTCAAGATTGTATATTCAAATTGATAGGCATAGGGAAACTAAATTGAGAGATGCTTTCTCATTGCGTTTTGTTCGTATCCGCGCACCTTTAGGACATTGGACTTGCAGTTGTAGACTCTTGACTTTTAGTTGAGACCCCGAGAGTCAAGACAGCTAACATGTGTTTCCCTTGCCTCCGAGCCTTCCTTCTTTCAGCATGCAAAGCTTATCTTCAGGAATTATGATGTTAATACATGGTCATTCGAATGTCAAAAAAACAAAAGAAAATTTGTCGTTCCACTAAGGCTCTGTTTATTTCACAGTATTCCTGAAAAATATTTTCCAAGTCATTTTTTGGGAAAATAGCGATATTTTTCGGTGTTTGGTTGAAACCTGAAAACGAATTGAAAAATATTTTCCGCCGTTTGATAAGGAAAATCAATTTTCATTGCACGTAATTTTTTACTTTTTAAATAATTTTTAATTATTTTTTTTATTGTATTCATTTTTCATTTTAAAATTCGAATATTTTTTTCTTATTTAAAATTTAATTTTTTTTTTCTTCCTTCATCTTCTTCCTTCCTACACTGCTACTCCTTCCTCAGTCTGGCCATCGGCCATGATGCAAGCCGGCGAGTCCCGAGCTCGGCCTTGATCAAAGTTGGCAAGTGAGTGGCCATGGCTGGTGAGCGAGGAAGTTGAAGGTGGAAGGTGGCCTTGGTGATGGACTTGGCGACGTCAAGGAATGGCTCCTCCGGCACATGCTTCTGGCGGTGGGCGAAGGCGCGAGGGTAGAGGGAGAGAACATGGATTGAGGAGAGAAAGGAAAATTTTCCTATTACGCGTGCAAGAGAAGTTGAGATAGCGGGGAAAATGATTTTCATTCCTTAAAAATGAAAATCAATTTTCTCAATTTTAGAAGGCTTTTTCTTTTGACTGAAAGTATTTTTCATTGATCATTAATTTTCCACCCCAAATACTGAAAATTAGAAAAAATATTTTCCGTGGAACAAACAGAGCCTAAATTCTATGAAATTTGCATTTTTGACGCATGGTTTTCGGCAAACTAAAGATAGTTCTTCAGAAAACTAAATTGTAATGTTTTATCGGTCAACCCCGAGGCCTTGTGAGATTGATCGAGTGGACGAATATTTCGGCGTGGTAAATTGAGTTTTTGTTTCGCTTGTAATGATGTTCTGCTAGGCATGTTTGATACTTCGTGCCTCTGACCTCTGCCAAAGAACCTTTATACTTTTGCTGGCATTGACCTAAATGCGCATCACGTTTTGTTGATTTTTCATGGAAACGTGCATCTTGTACGCTTACTCAGGACAGTCTCTTATGTTTTCTCAGTTAATTAATCACATCTACCAAGCAGATCTGTCTGATGTGGTTAATGGACGTGTGTATCCATGTTATAGCAAAGTTATGATCAATCAAATAACATAGAGACAGGTCATACATAAGAAGTTTAATAATTTATCAATTCGGGAAAACTACCTAAGTCCCAAGCTTAATGTACGGATGCCAATTCAGTTTTAAACTTCACAATTAGCCAGTTCCAATATAGTCTTTTCGATCAATTTTCGCTGAAAATCACAATTTACAACTATCTTGTGAGAACTTACACAAGTAATTTGTATCTTTGTCATAATAAGAACAAGTCATTGAAACACAATCTATAATTCCTACATCAGAATACCCTCTTTGCTAAATTTATTGATCCTGCCAACAGCACGTCATCTCCCTTGCGTATTAGTACAGCTTTTTTATACAAAATCCTGATCCGTGTTTAAAATAGGGGTTAGATATCAATCCGTGTCATATTGCCTTAGTTTTATTTCTCAATATTCGTGCTATGCCTCTGATTACTAGATTAAATTGGAGGGATACAAAATGTCAAATTTTCTTCATGATGAATTGTTCATCCTTATAGGTCCACGAAACTCAATTAAGCATCTTTTACTTAATGGTTCATTAGTGTCTTAAGAGTCATAGACATGATTTTAGTTCTCTGAGTGAATGAAGTGTTTCGAGAAATATTTGTGAAATGACCCCTCCCGCACTTCCCTCGAGCCTTTTTTTTGGGTTATTATTCGGCAAATAGGGTCCTCTTACTTTAATTACACGTAGGACTCATCATATTCAACGGTTCAATTTGGTTTGATAATTCGTATATTTGGTCGGCCCAGTAATTTTTGCTTGATCTTAGTGGCGACTTTAGGGCTTAGTGCTCCACCACCTTGTCAAATGACAAGTTTAGTAAAAAGAAAAGAGTTTAATGCGCTTTCTGCTGCCCCATTGCCAAATTTTCCACAAGATTAGGCAAATGCAACATGTTATATTGTTATTATTTTTTTGGTCGGAGCAACATGTTATATTCGATAGGTAATAAACATACTTTAGAACAACGCGTAGTGTGTATTGATCTATATAATTGTACATGGTTGCTGCTGGTGTACCTCCACTATCCTAATGAATAGGCCCATGTTTAGGTCCGCCGTTTCATCTTTCGAGCCTATCTATGTTGATCAAGAATCGCCGGCAGGTCTAACGGCTCACTGAGTCCATGTAACCTCGATACATGTCTATACGAATAGATTGAGAAGAGAATTGCTTGTTCGGGTCTGCCATTTCTGGATTCGTCTCTATCCACATTGATCAAGCCTATCAATGTGACCCTAATACATGTGCCATGCGGGTAGATCTAGTCTATCTACTTGTTAAACATGTTTGCACACATAGCATAATCTGATGAATTGTCGTTTTGACTTGCTTAATAAACAGTTATGTAGTTATAAGGCGCACATAATAACACTTTTGAAAATGAATTTTTGCTCTAAAAATGCTTCAGGAAATCTTTAATGTGTATGCAGATTGAAAGCTTGTTGGAAAACACCAAGTCCATAGTGATCACCGGCCACTCCATAGGAGGATCAATTGCCTTCCTCGCAGCTCTTTGGCTCCTCTCCCGCCTCAGATCCATCTTCTCACCCGTCTCGGTCTTATGCGTCGGTTTCGGCTCTCCTTTCCTCGGCAACGAGTCGCTTTCCCAAGCCATCCTCCGCGAAAGATGGGTCGGCAGCTTCTGCAGCGTCGTGTCGACGCGCGATATAATGCCGAGGTTATCTCTCGACCAATCGCTTGTTCTGACTCCTCAGTGGCAGGCCCTCGTAAGATTCTGGTACCCGTCTATGATGTCACTGTACCCTATGAATTCCCCTAACCTCCAATTACCTGAAGAAGACAAAGCCGGGTTTTTTTCCTTTGTGACGGCCAACATGGAGCGCCTGGCGAAAGCAGGGGAAGGCTCGGGAAGGTCGTTTTGGCCGCTTGGGAATTACTTGTTTTGTTCAGATGAGGGCGCGATTTGCTTGGATAACGCGGTATCGATCACCAAGATGATGCAATTGATGCTATGGACAGCTTCTCCAAATTGTATCGTTGAGGAGCACCTCAAGTATGGGCAATATGTTGAGGGACTTGCTCATCAGTCTTTGAAGAGAAGCTTCACGGAAGGAGACCTCTCTGAATCAAGCTATGAAGCAAGTGTTTCGATGGCTTTGAACTCCTCGGGGACATATCGACAAGTAGGAACCCGGCACCTTAGACCGTCGAGTCATTGCAATATGTAAATGTATTGGTCTAGGCTTTTCATTGCTGGGTGCAATTCCTCGAGTTCATGATTTCTTTGATCCCCTTCTTTGCAGGTATTGATTGCACCGTTGGCAAAAGATTGCTTGAAGATGGCAAGGCAAATGGGGCGCAAGCCGAACCTAAACGCGGCCAATTTAGCCATTAGGCTATCCAAAATCTATCCTTACAGGGCAGAGATAGAGTGGTACAAAGCTTGTTGCGAGAAGTCCGACGAGCAAAGAGGATACTACGATTCTTTCAAGCAGAGTGGGGCCTCAAAGAGAGAGTCCAAGATAAACATGAACAGGTACAAGCTCGCGGCCTTTTGGGACGATGTCGTACACATGATGGACAGGAAAGAGCTGCCGCATGATTTGCACAGAAGGACGAAATGGGTGAACACAGCGTATTCCTACATGCTACTCGTGGAGCCATTGGACATTGCCGAGTACTATCGGTCGGGGATGCACCTTAAGAAAGGGCACTACATAAGCAATGGAAGAGAGAGGAGGTACGAAATTTTCGATCAGTGGTGGGCTGAGAGAGTTAATAGCGAGAATCTGGAGAGTAGGAGGACCAGGTATGCAAGCTTGACCCAAGACAGTCGCTTCTGGGCAAGGGTGGAGGAAGCAAAGGAGTGGCTGGACAACATTAGGAGTGAGAGTGACCCAAGAAACTCGGCCTCTCTTTGGGATAGACTCAATGGGTTTGAAACTTATGTAATGAAGCTGGTTGAAGAAAAGGAGGTGTCCGCTGATGTTGTGGCTCAGAATTCGAGCTTTAGTCTGTGGTTAGAACAATGGAGAGCATTGAAATCGCAGATTTATCCCCTTATCATGTTGCAATCGATGCCACTTACTTAGGATGATGGCGTGTGCCGCTGACTTTTTATTAGTTTAACGTTAACCGGCCGCGAGTCAATATCTAAGGCACATGAGATCGGGACACATCAAGAGGAATAAAGGGGTGTACAATTGGCGTGGCATTGAGCTCTCTGGGCCGATAAGCAGCCGCCCCCTTCGGATTTGGAAGCTTGGTCTCCGTGGCCATGGAGGAGCCACTGCCCTGAGATCTAGAGGATGGAACCCACCATTGCCACTGGACTTGGTGGTGAGGCTGAGATCTCGGTGGTCATGGAGGAGCCGCCGTGATTGATGCCAACGTAGCAATCCCAATGTGAAGACAACAATTGGTACTTGCAGGAGAAGGAAAATTTGCGTCTGAGATAGAGGATCGGCATCCTTAAATTTACACAGACGGCAACAAACTTCTCATTCCTCTGTGTCAGAATTAGTTCCATAGTTTCTCATGTCCGACAAGGATCAAATTCGGCTCCCACGTATGTTTCTTTGACATTGTACACCATTCGGCTGGGGATTAATTCGTCAATCTAGTGTTGTATTGCAATAGAGCAAATTTTTATGTTGCCGGGAACTGATGTGGGTTATGAGTATGTCAAATCCTGGCAGACAGACAATCTTTTATGTACAGATTATCATGCTGATGATAAAACTTGATACGATGCACCGGCGATGATATTCTGCAGTTGCATTACCTCTCAAACTTTCTCACCGATCGACCAAAGATGCAAGAGGGACTGCTGAGTGATGTGACGATAGGAAATCCAGTTCTGTGTTTTAAACAAATTCAATATTTCATGCTGTTGATATCGAAATATTGTAATCCGATTCGGTATCTTGAAAACGACACGTGGAGAAAGGCGCTATTGGTAGATCCCCAATTACGGTAACAAAAAAAAATAATTTGAAAATCATTTTTTTAAAAAAATAATCATTTGTATTGCTTATAAAAATAAATGAAGGGGAAAAAAATTTATCGTCTGAAAAAATATGTAGATATAAATTATTATCGATAATATAATATTTTTCATTAACTAATTATTTCAAACGATATAAAAAAATTGCTTTTCTAAAAATATTTTTCAAATAATTCGTTTTTTGTGAAACAAATGGAGCCTTAGCGAAAGGAAGGGGCGACTTGAATGCCTCGCCCTGGGATAATGTGTTTGTGGACATTGTGATTGTCATTTGACTAGTAATTCTACGTTAGTTGTGTAAGGGATATATAAAAACAATTTCTCCATCTTGGGGGGTCGGGGATGAGATCAAAAGATTTGACAAGAAAAACAAAAGACGAGCTTACTTTAAAAAGAAAAAAAAGAAGACTAACTTTTTTTTTAGAGAAAGTCATTTATTTAAGAAATATTTTTTTAAAAGTAATCATTTGTATCGCTTTAAGAAATAAGTATATGCATTATTAATAATAAGCCATGTCAAACAATTGTCAGATGAAGTTGGTTTTGGCAAAACAAACACGCGGCCATTGAGAAGCCAATTGGGTCCCCCGAGGAATGGAGAGAGGCCCGATGCACGCATCATGGGCTGCTTCTTTGTTAATTGACCGGAGGCTTTTTCGTTTTCTTCCATGCAAAAGGTCTGAGGAATTAATGGAAGTACTAGTGCTAATGCATGCAAGGTCAAACCTAGGCACTGCTGTTATTAGCGCTTTGCAGTACCTAAGCCACTTGACTGCGTCTGGTCGTTCGGATTCAAATTGGAATATACTCGGACCGCTATCCTTGTCAAGTAACCGTCTATGGGAAGTCGACCTTAGAGCATGACCACTCTCAACAGACACAAGTTCATGGAATTATGGTACGGCCTCATGAACAGCGGAAGGCACTTCCTATGGGTCTCTAGGAAGTCGGCCTTAGAGCATGACCACTCTCATCCAGCTCTGCGAAAGGTTGGGCTTTGACGTGAAGGACTTATGCGGCAAGAAAGTGTTGGAAAGGATGATCTATCCATAACTTGCACGACAAATCATCTTTAGACTCCTTCTCACCCTCTCTAGGCGAAACATAATTTGCTGGCCAATGATAACGACTGGCATGGTAAGCGATGGCGCGGTGGCCAGAAGGGACGATGATAGGCTATCTTAGCGGTGATCCTCACGCACTGATCATGACAACTATACGGATGCGTCAGTCCACCACTCCATTGGAAGATAATATGAATTGTGGAGATATTTTTTAATTATCTCATCCAATTGGATTTATCCATCCCTACACTGGATTCCTTATTCGACATTTTGTCTTGATCCATTCGAGTTTATCTGGTTCGAAGAACGTCACCAAATATCATTCATTATCCTATTCAAATTCAAATTCGCACCACCAAACTTAGCTCCATGGAGGTCACATAAATCTGAGGGCAAACTAAATATCAATGTCAGTTTAACTGTCGCGTGGTGTTAAGATTTCCATCGCCTGCACATTTTGAAAGGGAGAGAGAGTCCACCCCGCCCCCCACAAAAAACCATTTCTATCTTTCCGTTCTTGGCTTCAAGTTTTTTTTTTATTTGTTTGGGTTATCTTTCCTTTTCTCTTCAATTAAGTTTTGAGAGCTCGCGAGTTTGAATAATTTTCTACAGCTGATCTTGGGTAGACGTAGAGATCAATTTGGCCATTCATCCAATCAACAACCATCGATAGGGATGTTCATGATGTGGGTCCATAAACTCTCTGAGATTATGCCGCTCTCCTCTTTTGGCTTAAATTTTAAGTCTAGATTTAAGGATTTTACTCTCCTAAGCTAGATCTAGATATAGGTCTAGGAGTTTCCTACAGGAATTTGTTCTATGCTTTTTCAACAAACTAACGTTAATGTTATTGCTTGATGATTGTGATGGAAAAGTCGAACCTAAATGCACATAGCAAGCCATTGCAATTGGTGTTAGAGTTTTTGATGCGCGCTCATTACTGAATTTAATGATTAATCGCCACAATTTTATGATGACAAATTTATTCTTGAAGGATGAAAATATGTTTTGTTATTTGCTTTTTTCTGAGAGATTGAAAGCATTTATATACCTCTCGAATATTAATATTCCCAATTAAATAAACGAGCGGTATTTCTATTCCATTAATCATTTAACACATCGGTTCGGTTAATCCGTCAAATTTGCGAAATCAATTTTACTATAATAGCATCCCTCGTACAAACTTTCTTTTTCTTCCTATGGTCCACGTGCAAAGAGAGAAGGCGAGAGTGCTAGATAGGGTCGCAGGAGCGGACAGAGAAAGGTATAATCAAAAACATCTCTTGAGCATAGTGATTTAAAAGGAAATGAAAAAAGTACCAAAAAATCGTAAATTTATTGCAGTGATATCATTTTAGTCTTAAACTATTCAATTTAATCAATTTAATCTTAAACTTTTTATATTTGTGTCAATTCGGTTTATCTTAGTTTAATTTGGCCGAAAATCACTGAGGTGAACGTCAGTCATCCTACGTGGTACATCAATGCTGACGTGAATATTTTTACAATTTTATTATTATTTTGGCAGGTGTCGCCTACCAAAATAAAAGGAAATAAAATAAAAAAAATTATAAATTTTTTTTAAAATCATTAAATAAAGGTACATACCAATATCAATCGTGCCACTTAGGATAATCAATATCCTTGCAAGTGATTCCCTTGAACTGAAAGACTGAATTTATATTAATATAAAAAAATTTAAAATTAAATTCATCCAATTGAAAAGTTTAAGAATGTAATTACCTGTCACAAACAAAAGAGCTTTCAAAATTGGGCAATCATTCCGGATCCTCTTCCGTAGCGAAAACGTCCCGCAAGTCATCAGAAAGAAAAAAAAAAAAAAAGGGGAAAAAGACCACGAACGGCAGACAACGTCGACCTACACGAAGAGAGCCCACTGCCTCTTTCACGTTCTTTTGTCTCTTTCTCTCCCTCCCTTCCTAATCTCTGGAAACTAACGTCCCATCTTCAGCAAGATCCAAAGTCCTGGCGGGTCTCCGACTCAGTCCCAACTCACACCACACTCGATCCTCTGTACCACCGCCACGGACACTGAAGCTTCATCATAACGACCTTCCTCCCTTCTCCTTCTCACCTCGACTTCCGACGTTTCCATGTTTCCCGGCCACCACCTTTATTCCTTTACCTTTTGCTCTGTTTTGTTCTTCCTTTTCCTTGGTGGTTTCGGACGGGTTCGAGACGAGCCAGATGTTGGGGACTTTCTTGGCTGAAGGAGGCGTGGAGGGCCTCCAAGTGTTTTTTTACCAATTTAATCTTAAATCTTCTGGAGTTGTGCCAATTTAATCCGTCTCATTAATTTTGACCAAAAATTACTGAGATGGACATCGATCATCCTTCATGGCTTAATTAACGTTAAGTGAATATTTTTACAAAATTTTAAGAAAATAAATTTGTTATTGTTTCTTTTTTTTCCTTTCATTTTGGCAAGTGAGGGAACGAAAAAAAAATGAAAAGAAATTTTTTACGATTAATATTGACGTCTACGCTAGTGATTTCTGATTAGAATTTACTAAATCAACTGAATTGATATCAATATAAGAAAATTTAGAATTAAATTAATTCAATTAAAAATTTGAGAACGTAATTACTTTTCACAGAGAAAAGAGCTTTCCAGCTCTTCTTCCGTACCGATAACCGGTTATTGCGTTCTTAATCATAAAAAAAAAAAGGTTTTTTTGGGGTTTGGGGGGGGGGGGCGGCAGACGTCGTCGATCTATCCGAAGAGGGCCCCCACGCAAAACGCCACTGCGTCTTTCACGTTCTTTTGTCTCCTCTCTCTCTCTCTCTCTCTCTCTCTCCCTTCCTTATCTCACGGAAATCAAAACGTCCAATCTCCAGCAAGATTCAAAACCTTGGCAGGTCTACGACTCAGTCCCAACTCACATGACTCGACCCTCTGTACAACCGCCATGGACGCCGAAGCTTCATCGTAACGGCCTCCTCCCCTCTCACATCGATTTCCGACGTTTCCATGTTTCCCAGCCACGTTTATTCCTTAACTTTTTGCTCTGTTTTGTTCTTCATTTTCCTTTTCCTTTGATGTTATGGACAGGTTCGAGACGAGCGAGATGTTGGGAACTTTCCTGGCTTCCACCCCGCTGCTGAAGGAGGCGTGGAGGCTGTGCAGCGCCGCGAACGAGATAGGGTGCGGCGGCTTCGTGGCGCAGCAAGTCGGGGGCGTGGGGCACGTGGCGTTCTCGGGCGTCCAGGAGCTGCCGGTGCTCGGTTGGGATCCGAACTGCAGCGTGCTGGCGCCCCTGGATGCGGCGGGCCACGGGCTGTTTGCGCCGTTGAAATACCGCTACGACGGCGAGGAGCCGGTCATGGTCCACTCCGGATTGCTTCACCTCTTCCTTCATTATCATTCGCGCCTTGATTTTCAAAGCCAGGTTAGAAATTCCGACTTCCTAAAATTACGGTAATTGGGTCTTCTCGAAACGTTGAATTTTACCGTCACCGCCGAGGTGCTTTCTGCAGTTTTGATGGTAAATTTCTTGAATTATCTAACAAACAGCATGGTAAAATAGCTCAACTTATGGTAAATGACGGTAGCGGTGCTTAGTAATTATTATTGATAATTATAATTTGCTCACGCGTCCTTATAAATGACTAATAATTTGTACTAATTTAACTTAAAGTCTTGTGAGATTAAGTATTCGAGTTAATAAAGTTATGGAGATATTTTCACCGTACTTTGGTTTAATCGTCAAGTAAAAAGAAAGGAAAATGACAGAAAAGATCTCCGAACTTTGATCAAATATGTGACAACTTCCTTTGACTTTTAATCTATTTAATATGATCCCTGAATAATTAATAATATTTAATCTGGTCCCCATACTATGTGAAAATATCCAATGTCATTTTTCGTTTAATTCAAGTTAACGGAATCTATTAATGTGATTTTCAATTCTTTCGGTTGGAACAACGTATAACAAATAAAATAAAATAAGTCATGCATGAATTATCCAAGTAAGATATTCATTTCTAATCAGGATATAACCACGTCATCAAATAACATAGAGAAGTTACCGCCCTAATTTTACTTTTCCTTTTTCTAAATTAGATAGATAAAAAGATGGACATTTTGACATATCATCTTTGAAAATTCATCTCATCATGCGATGATATACATCATCAAATGACGAATAATTTTTTGTTTAAGCAAATGGAAGGACTTCATTGATAATAAATCAATATTTTAGGACCTACGTCGAAAAAATTCGTGAATCACGCTGTGCCGAGTGTCCCGAGGGCAGATCAATCCGAACACATACTAATATAATGGCCAATACCAGACGATTCGCTGGTCGGTGGGTCTCGCTATTTTATATAAATAGCTTAGTGCTGTTTTATATTTAAGTTGCCTACCTATCTTCTTCCTCGGGTTAATAAATTATCAGTCGACTGGTCCCGGTTGCACCTAATTTAAGGTCCCCTTGCCCTAGCAAATCTTCAATAGTGGTGCACTTGGCAATCACCAAGATGCTCTATGGCATGGAGGACAAAAAAAAAAAGACAAGATTATGAATCCGTCGGGAGAAGGATGAAGAGAATTGATTATGTAACTGTCTTGAGGTGATTGCAGGAATAAATAAATAAATAAAATTTAATTAAAAATTATTATGGGATTCACTCTTTTAAAAATTTGTGGCTCACAACATTATCCTCACACTCATCCAAAAATGTTATACTAGCAAAGCCCAAAGATTAATGTTGTCTCAATAGAGAATAACATGAAAGAGGGCCGTTCGAGACGGGAATTGATCATAATTAACAAATCAGATGACCTTGTAAGGAGATGTAACACAAGATATGGAGGGTTTATAGAGAACTTTCATCATCGGAAACTTTGTGATGAGATTCATATAGTCGACCGTGTTTAGTACGATTAAGGCTCGATCTGTCATTGTTGCACGAAACCAAACAACATAAGTTCATAATACCATGACAACTAATCAAAGTTGGGATAATTGTCCAAAAAGTCATAAACATGCAGTACGACGGCCAATTCAATCCTAAATATTTTGAGGATTTGTCAATTTAGTTCTAAAGTTTCCAATTATGTCAATTTAATCACAAACTTTTTGAAATTTTGCCACTTTTGTCCTAAATCTATTATATTTGGGTAATAGGGCGAAATGACCCGCATTACAAATTGCCAATGTTTTAGAACAAAATTGGTAAAACTTCAAAAGATAAAGACTAAATCGACACAATTGAAGAGTTTATAATTGAATTGGCAAGTCGTCAAAATATTTAGGATTAAATTGACATAGTTAAAATGTTTAAGATTAAATTGGAAAAACTTCAAAAGATTTAGGACTAAATTGACATAATTGAAAGTTTTAAGATTAAGTTGGCCGCCGTATAATATGTTTAGAATTTTTCAGACAATTTTATTTTTTTATCGTCAATATTGCATATTCAAATTGATGGGCATAGGGCAACGAGCCAGGACAAGCTAAGGGGACAACTAGTGATGAATGGCAATAATAACTTAGGACCACCAACAAGGACAATCCCGATCATATTCGCAATTTAGTGCAGGCGCACTAATAAATTTCTTAAGCCGGGAAAGCCAGAGCAGACAACAAGATTCCTGGCAAGGACTGAATCGAAAGATGCTTTCTCATCTCTTTTGTTCGTATCCACCTGCCTTTTGGACATTAGACTAGCAGTTGTGGACTCTGACTTGTAGTTGAGACACAGAGGGTCAAGACAGCCAAAATGGGTTTTAGTTACCTCCGACCTTTCTTTCTTACACATGCGAAGCTCATTTTCAGGAATTACAACCTTAATACATCGTCATTTGTATGTCAAAAACAAATAATTTCAGATTTGTCGTTCTGTGTCATCATATGAAATTCCGAATTTTTGACGTATTGTTTGCTGCAAACTAAAAATATTTTTCCTTGTAAAGTTCTCTCGATTGATCCTGAGGGCTCGTGAGATTAGATTGAGTTGAGTGGATGAATATTTTGATATGGTAGATTCAACTTTTGTTTCGTTTGTAATGATGTTCTGCTTGACATGTTTGAATCTTCGTGCCTCTGACCGTCTGCCAAACAACCTTTATACTTTTTCTTGCATTGACCTAAATGTGCATCACATTTTGTTGATTTTTCGTGGAAACGTGCATCTTGTACGCTTACTCAAGACGGTTTCTTACGTTTTCTCAGTTAATTAATCACATCTACTGAACAGATCTGTCTGACGTGGTTAAAGGACGTGTATATCCATGTTATAGCAAAATTTTAATCAAATAAATAACGTAGAAGACCGATCATGCATAAGAAGTTTAATAAGTTACCAATTCTAAAAACTGTTGGGATTGACAATCCAACTTAGGGTGAATAGGTTGTTTCAAAGAACTTTGACAATTTTGCGGAAAACAACAACCACTCTAGAAAGATTAGTTTACCAGATATTTCAAGTGTCATGACCTGATTGTTCTTGAATGTGAGAGAGAATAAGATCACACAAGATTTACTAAAAATACCAAAGTATATTTGGAAATCAGGTGCAGTATATATTACAAACATCTGGTGGCGCTAATGTGTCGATAATAGTTAAACTTCATATAACGGGTCAAATATCTACTAAGACATAATGTAGAAATCAGGTCAAGCACATGTATCAAAACCGTGAGAAAATTATGTACTGAAATGTATGAAGATCTAGAGAAATAAGAGCACATAAAATAGTAGGTGATATAAAAAGATATGGTGAGTAGATGTTTCATGAAATAGTATCTGAGCATGTGCAAGACTAAGTAAAAATTCAAGTAAAATGCAAGCACACAAGATATATAGTGATTCAGCTTTATCCCCAAGCCTATGTCTACTCTCAAGACTAATAGTCACAACTTGGACCGAAATTCACTAGTAATATACTCAATAAGTTATAATTGGCAAGCACTGATCCTTTTGCTTGATAGATCATACTATCAAGACTCAGGTAGTACTCTTACTCTTATGCACTTGATCTCTTGCACAATTACAACATAGAAAGATTACTAGAGAAGATCTCTTGGGATAACAAATATACAACAAGAGAAAAGTGGCTCACAACAATTATAAGCATTTTACATTGGCCTAGGAGCTATTCATTATATAGGCAACTTCATTCTTCCCATTGGAGGGGCTTGAGAACTCTTAACTAGTCGTTAGAGGTTTGTCAGAACTGTTGTAGCTATTGCTTCGGACACTGTTCTGAAATAGTTGCTCTGACATTGTTCTGAAACAGCTGCTCTAACACTGTTCTGAAAAGCTGACAGATGTTAACAGCTATATTCTACTCGACAAACTTTCTAATCTTTCTTTGCGGATTTTCACCCGCTAGCGGCTATATTTTTCTTCCCAACAAAACATCCGCACATGTTCGTTGCTCAAACAATACCAAATCCGATATCGACATAAACATTATCACACCTAATCTTTGGGTTCGTTGGTCCTCCAAGTTATCATAAACATCTCATCATCTTTGCCTTGTTCTCCTCATTATCAAGAACTTCATCCTTGTACCTAGTCTTCGTTGAACTCATGTCATTGATATTATTATAATCTTTGTAGCAACCACATTCTTCAAGACCAAAGATCTGGTGAGTGGATCAAGTGACTAGAGCCTTTCAGGAGTAAACATCTGCACAATCCCTCATCCATAATCAGGATGTTCACATCTTTATAGTCTGTTGATGCTGTTTAATGAAAAGCCTTGTGGTCGACTTACTATCAATCAACTAATGATCCTTTTGGCTTCTTCAATATCTAAAGATTTCTAAGGACATTAGCATTCTCGCTAATTTCTCATCTGCAGTGATTCACAAGGATCATCGGTGCTGTCTCAGTCTTCCATCCAATCTTTATAAGGTAGGTACACTCTACCAAAGATCTATTGCTCCGATAACAATTCGATGTCTTTCTTCTAGTCCTTCCAAGCATATTTGCAATTGTACCTCCTTCAAGCTGTTCACCTTCACAAATGTGGTCCTTCCAAACTTTAACAAACATCACAGTTCTAGGCTTATTCATCATCAGTAGACCCATCTAATTGTTCACATGATCTTTGTACCTCCAAGCCATCACAATATCCTCTTCTTCTCGGCTTGTTCACCTTTGGTAAAGGTCCTTCCAGATGTTCACCTTATAGAGATCCTTCTAGCTTGTAGACATCTTCAATGCCCAATATCTTGTTCACCTCAGAGATCGACTACCTATCCCAAAGATTAGCAAAGTAGATCTTCATCTTAGAAGCATCTGATACATCATTTGCATATCGACTTGTACATTTATATCCCGGTATAACTCAACCAATGTACATATTAATAGCCTCTGATTGTTTTTGTTGTCATCCAAACAAGATTCAAGATTTTTTTTAACAATCATCACATTGGTGATATTCCCAACAAAAACTACCAAATTAGTCCTAAGCTTAATGTATGAATGCCGATTTAGTTCTAAACTTCACAACTTGTCAATTTTGATATAGTCTTTTCGATCAATTTTCATTGAAAATCACAATTTGCAACTAACTTGTAGAAACTTATACAAGTAATCTATATCTTTGTCATGATAAGAACAAGTCGTTCAAGTACAATCCATAATTCCTATGTTAGAATACCCTCTTTCCTAAATTAATTGATCCTACCGACAACACGTTATCTTCCTTGTGTGTATTAGTATAACTTTTTATACAAAATCCTAATCCGTGGTTCAAATAGGGGTTAGATATCAACCTGTCTCATATTGCCTCAGTTTTATTTCTCAATATTCGTGCTATGCCCCGGATTACTAATTTAAATTGGAGGCATACAAAATGCCAAAATTTTCTTCATGATGAATTGTTCATCCTCACAGGTCCACAAAACTCAATTAAGCATCTTTTACTTAATGGTTAATTAGTGTCTTAAGAGCCATAGACATGATTTTAGTTCTAGGAGTGAATGAAGTGTTTTGAGAAACATTTGTAAAATGACCCCGCCCACACTTCCCTCGTGCCTTTTTTGGGTCATTGTTCAGCGAACGGGGTCCTCTTATGATTCATCGGATTCAACGGTTCAATTTGGTTCGATAATTCTTATATTTGGTCGGCCGAGTAATTTTTGCTTGATCTTAGTGGCTACTTTAGGGCTTAGTGTTCCACTACCTTATCAAATGACGAGTTTAGTAAAAAGAAAAGGGTTTAGTGCGCTTTCTGCTGTCCCATTTTGCCAAATTTTCCACAAGATTAGGCAAATGCAACATGCTGCTGCTGGTGTACCTCCACTGCCCGTGATTAAAATATTAAATTTTTTGAAGGCTTGGATGGGCCGACGTGGTTTTGTCCTTCGAGACTATCTATGTTGATCAAGTATCGTCAGCGGGGTCTAACAGCTCGTTGGGCCCATGCGACCTTAATAAATGTCCATACAAATAGCTTGAGAGAATTGCTTGTTCGGGGCTGCCATTTTGTCCTTCGGGTTCCGTCCCTATCCACGTTGATCAAGCATATCCATGTTACCTTAATACATATACCATGCGGATAGATCTAGTCTATCTACTTGTTAAACATGTTTGCACACATAGCATAATCTGATGAACATATTGCTGTCGTTTTGACTTGCTTAATAAATAGTTCCGTAGTTATAGGATGCACATGATAACACTTCTGAAAATGAATTTCTGTTCTAATTTTCTGTAGATGATTTTGTGTTAATAATATTTCGAAAGTAAAGATTTTCAACTGCTATCAAACGAATTTCTCTGATTAGAAATTAACTTCTATAGCAGAAATAGAATAAAGGTGCGGATGATAACACTTCTAAGAGTGAATTTTTGCTCCAGAAGTGCTTATGGAGCATAAATCCATTTGGTAATGCAACTTCAAAAGCAGGAATCCTTTTAATAAAAAGTTTTACTTCTGAAGGAAATTTCTATTTCCAAAGTGAATTTTCACTTTTGAAGTTGTTTTTCCCCCTAAATTTAAGAAGTTAAAAAAATTGCTTCTCAATTCAAAAAGTACTTCTCACCTCATCTTCTTTTCATTATGCCTCTCTCACCCAATCAAGCCTCTAACGTTGCCGACCACTGCTACCAACCATCGACCTTCGCGAACCACCGTCACCCTTGGCCAACCCCTACCCAGCCACCACCACCCCCGTCGACCACCACCCGCCACCATTGCCAACCACCTCCTTTGGCTACCATCGACAACCCCTCACCGTTGACCTTTGCCCACTGCTATCCGCTGCCAACTTTTGCCGACCGCCATTGCCGCCACTATCAAGTCGCATCTTTGGCCGTCGGAGTAAAAAATAAATAATTTTTTTAGAAGATAAGTAATATATTTAACGATTATTATTTTTTAAGAAAATTTTAAAAAAATTAAAAAATGAAGTAGAAATTTTTTGGCTGTCGACAATAATTCGTCGTAGGAGATTTTGTGTTAATAATGTTATAGAAGCAAAAGTTTTCAACCGTTACCAAACGAATTTCAATTATCAAGAATCAATTTTAAAGTAGAAGTAGAAAAATCAACTTCTACCCAGAAGTTGATTTTTGAAGCAGAAGTGTTGCCATGTGCGCCCTTAGCAACTACATCATGAACAGTAATTTCTACTGGATCCACTCGTGTAATTCTTCCAATTTGACTAGATTCAGCGTAAGTTTTGACTTTCAAGTGAAGTTTTTGAAGCGCTGTAATTGAGATTTTTTCCGGGAAATGTTTAACTAGATTTCGGGAAATCTTAAATATGCATGCAGATTGGCAGCTTGTTGGAAAACACCAAGTCACTAGTGATCACAGGCCACTCCATGGGAGGATCAATTGCCTTCCTCACAACTCTTTGGCTCCTCTCCCGCCTCAGATCCATCTTCCCACCCGTCTCGGTCTTATGCATCGGTTTCGGCTCTCCTTTCCTCGGCAACGAGTCGCTTTCCCAAGCCGTCCTCCGCGAAAGATGGATCGGCAGCTTCTGCAACGTCGTGTCGACGTGCGATATAATGCCGAGGTTATCTCTCGACCAATCACTTGTTCCGACTCCCCAGTGGCAGGCCCTCATAAGATTCTGGTACACGTCTATGATGTCACCGGACTCTATGAACTCCCCTAACCTCCAATTACCTGAAGAAGACAAAGCCGGGTTATTTTCCTTCGTGGCGGCCCACATGGAGCGCCTGGCGCAGGCAGGGGAAGGCTCGGGAGGGAGGTCGTTTTGGCCGTTTGGGAATTACTTGTTTTGTTCAGATGAGGGAGCGATTTGCTTGGATAACGCGGTATCGATCGTCAAGATGATGCATTTGATGCTATGGACAGGTTCTCCAAACCGTATCGTTGAGGAGCACCTTAAGTATGGGCAATATATTGAGAGACTGACTCATCAGTCTTTGAAGAGAAGCTTCACGGAAGGAGACCTCTCTGAATCAAGCTATGAAGCAAGTGTTTCGATGGCTTTGAACTCCTCGGGGATATATCAACAAGTAGGAACACGGCACCTTAGATCGTCGAGTCATCGCAATATGTAAATGTATTGGTCTAGGCTTTTCATTGCCAGGTGCAATTCCTCGAGTTCATAACTTCTTTGATCCCCTTCTTTGCAGGTATTGATTGCGCCGATGGCAACAGATTGTTTGAAGATAGCAAGACGAATGGGGCGCAAGCCGAACCTAAACGCCGCCAATTTAGCCATTAGGCTATCCAAAATCAATCCTTACAGGGCGGAGATAGAGTGGTACAAAGCTTGCTGCGACAAGTCCGACGAGCAAAGGGGATACTACGATTCTTTCAAGCAGAGGGGGGCCTCCAGGAGAGAGTCCAAGATAAACATGAACAGGTACAAGCTCGCGGCCTTTTGGGACGATGTCGTGCACATGATGGACAGGAAAGAGCTGCCGCACGATCTGCACAGGAGGTCGAAATGGGTGAATGGGGCGCAGTCCTACATGCTTCTCGTGGAGCCATTGGACATCGCCGAGTATTATCGGTCGGGGATGCACGTTAAGAAAGGCCATTACATAGGCAACGGAAGAGAGAGGCGGTACGAAATTTTCGATCAGTGGTGGACCGAGAGAGTTGTTAGCGAGAAACTGGGGAAGAGGAGGACCAGGTACGCAAGCTTGACCCAGGACACTCGCTTCTGGGCAAGGGTGGAGGAAGCAAAGGAGTGGCTGGACAACATTAGGAGTGAGAGTGACCCAAGAAACTTGGCTTCTCTTTGGGAGAGACTCAACGGGTTTGAAACTTACGCAATGAAGCTGGTTGAAGAAAAAGAGGTGTCTGCTGATGTTGTGGCTAAGAATTCGAGCTTTAGTCTGTGGTTAGAACAATGGAGAGCATTGAAATCGCAGATTTATCCCCTTATCGTGTCGCAATCGATGTCACTTGTTTAGGATGATGATGCGTGCCCGCTGAGTTTTTATCAGTTTGACATTAGCAGGCCGGGAGTCGAGATCTAAGGCACACGGGATTGGGACGCATCAACGGCAATAGCGGGACGTACAGTTGGCATGGCATTGAGCTCTTTGGGCCGATAAGAGGCCGTCCCCTTCGGATTTGGCGCGCATGGTAACATTGCTTCGGAAATCAAGTTGATTTTTTTTACTCCTACTCGAAAACAAAAATTGATTTTTTTACTTCTGCTCCAAAAATTGATTTTTGATCAAATAAATTCGTTTGATAACAATTGAAAATTTCTACTTTTAAAACATTGTTAACACAAAATCTTTTATAAAAAAATTATTGTCAGCAGCTGAAAATTTCTACTTTATTTTCAAACATTTAAAAAAAATTAAAAAATTTTATTATTAAAAAATATTATTTAATTTTTTAAAAAATAAAAATTATTATTTATTTTTTACTTCGGTGGCCAGAGATGGCAACTTAGCGGCGGTGGCCAGCGGTGGTTGGTGATAGATTGCGGTGGTCGATGGTTGGCAATAGCAGCAGTGATTGGCGACGATCAACGATCGGTGACAACCGACGGAGGTTAGTGGTGGGCAGTGGTTGGCAGCAGCCGGTGGTGGGTGGTGATCGACAACGACAATAGTCAACGAGTGATAATGGTCTCAGGTAACGATGGGTGGAGGTTGGCAATAGTTGGCGGCGGGCGATGATCGACGATGGGTGTGGGCAGCAATCGGTGGAGGTCGGTGACAGATGGTGACAGTGATGGTAGGCGGTAGTGGCGATCGGCGGTTGGCAACCAGGGGCGATGGGTTGTGGTGATTGCGAGCGGCGATGGGCGATGGCAAAGGTCGGCAGAGGTGGATGTGATTAAAAAGAGAGTGAGGTGAGAAGTATTTTTTGATTTTTTTTTTCCAAGAAGTACTTCTTGATCTGAGAAGTAATTTTTTTTCAATTTTTCAAATTAGGGAAAAAAAACAACTTTAGAAGTGAAAATTCACTTCAGAAGTAGAAAATTCTTTCAAAAGTAAAATTTTATACCAAACGGATTTCTATTTCAGTAGTTACATTATCAAATGGATTTCTACTCTAGCAACACTTCTGAAGTAGAAATGCACTTTCAAAAGTGTTACCATACGCATCCTTAGCCTCCGTGGCCGTGGAGGAGCCACTGTCTTGAGATCTAGAGGATCGACCCCTCCATGGTCAACGGACTTGGCGGCGAGGCTAAGCTCTCAGTGGTCATGGAGGAGCTGCCGTGATCGATGCCAACAGCGATCCTAATGTGAAGACAACAATTGGTAGCCGCAGGAGATAGAAAATTTGCATCTGAGATAGAGGATCGGCATCCTTAAAGTTATTCAGACAGCAACAAACTTCTCATTCCTCAGTTTGAGTCAGAATTAGTTCATAGCTTCTCATGTCCAACGAGGATCAAATTTGGCTCCTGCATATGTTTCTTTGACATTGTACATCATTCGGCTGGGGATTAATTATTGCAATAGAGCAAGGTTTTTATGTTGCCGGGGACTGAGTGGGTTATTAGTACGTCAAGCCTGGCAGACAGACAATCTTTTATGTACAGATTATCATGCTGATGATAGAACTTGATACGATGCGCTGGCGATCACATTCTGCAGTTACATCGCCTCTCAAATTTTCTCACCGATCGACCAAAGATGCAAGAGGGACTGCTGAGTGATGTGAAGACAGGAAATCCAGCTGTGTTTTGAACAAATTCAATCTTTCATGCTTCTTCAGAATGTTAACTAAGTGGTTATGTCTTGCACGAAGAAGGTATCAAGTACGAATGCTCATGACACACGCCTGAGGCAGAACACTATAGAATTTTTCTCAAATAATCCTAGGGGCAATCAATTGACTATATCGAAACATCGGATCAAACCTTTCCATTGTGTGCGTCGATGTTCCTAACAGGTCCCTTAAACCATCTCCGGGCGTCAAGCACCCACCAAAGCATTGTCGTACCTAAACCCACAGCTAAAGCAACCGGTGCATAGTTGAAAGTGTCCCATGTAATGGGATACAGAGTCGGCAGGAGAAACACCGAGCATGTATAACATATCCACAGAAACGCTATCAAACAGATTGGTCTACTTGCCTTGCCCAAGTAAAACGGCCCAGGCTTGAAATTCTTCTCTTCCATGACCATCCTCGCGAATATCGGGACTGCGTATCCTCCGACCCATCCTATCGTGCATATGGAAGTGATGGCAGTGAAGACTACATTCACTTTCAATATCGGAATTCCGAGTAGAACGCAGATGGCCGCGCAGAGCCACACCGCATTGGACGGGACTTTGTGCTTCGGATGCACTTTTCGCCATATCGATGAAAATGGGATGCCCTTGTCTCTTGACAACGCATATACCTGAAGAGAGCCGTGGTGCAGGGGTTATGTATCAATAGACAGAGCACCCAAAACTTTTCAAATGGTGAAGCATAACAGATGGAAATAGGAATGGATACCGACCACTCTTGCTGCACTGGTGGTGATGGAAAGCCCGCCGAAAAAGAATGAACCCCATATAATGAACAGCAAGATGATTGCACCAGTAGAACTGTGATACCTCCCATGGAATGCATCATAGAGTATTTGAGCTGGAACGAACACACCCGCCGTCTCATTGGTCGGATCATACAGATATTCAAAGTCCTGAAAGTTTCAGAATGCACAACATGTGTAATACAGCAGAAACAGTTTCAAAAGCAACCCAAAGTGATAGATGGAGTAACGATGCGCAGAAGAGTGGGAAAAAATGCATATGTGCATTCTTCAGCCGACCATTTGTATAAATTTAGACATACTGCGTTACTGACTTCACTGTCGGTAAAAGGTAGTGGAATGGAGTTCCCTGGTGACGAGAGATGAGGCTTATGTGGGAGTAACTTAGAAATCCATGAGAGGTAAAATTGTGTGTTCTGTTTACTGAAGCTGCAAAAATTTTCCTCATTCCACTTGCTACTTAATTACTTCCAACAAAGAAATACTTTTACTTAATAAGTAGATATGAAGAGTTCCTTACCTGAATGCTAAAAGTAAGAGCCAATATATAGGCCCATCCAAACACTGAAATGATCCCTATACTGGTAAGAATCGCAATGGGACCGTTCTTGTCAGCGCCTTTAGTTTCTTCAGTTAGATGCGCAGCTGCATCATACCCGTAAAGTGAATACTGACTGACGAGAAAAGCTAGAATTACCGCATAAGGTTTGCTCGATATCCCAGTTGATTCAGCCATTTCGAAATGGCTAAACACAAAAGACGCAGACTGTGTTGTCAGTGCTACGAGCGGAAGCATTATAACTATGATGATCCCACCGATTAACTAAAAGGAAAAGGAAACAGAGCTTCGATTAGTAATGGAAAGCATCTCATAGGTCACTTATTTTGGTCCACACAAACTATTCACATTTTAAGGTTCTGGTAGAAAATGCTCAAGATTTAGAATATACCTGCCACCATATAGAGATTATGTCGATGAAGGCAATTACTTCAAGTGCGAACGTGTTGAGGAACGCCCATATGAAAGTAAGACCCATGTACATGCATAAGAACAACCACTTCGGCGCAAGGTAGCCACCATCTTTGTTTGTGCCAGTGCACAATAATATGATGCTCTGAAGGGTTTGTGATCCTGCATATGCCTTCCGAAACCGCTCGTGGGATCAATTTCACTGCACCAAGCTTTGACAGACGCTACTACGAAGTAATGCGACAGGAAACAGAAGAAGAAGCAAACAGAATCCGGAATCTACCTGAGTACCGATGCCCGCAATGAGGCCTATCGCTTCAAGCCAAGCGCAACACCATGAAGCAAATGGACCCCACTTGGGGCCAGCCAGATGGGCAGCCCAAAAATATAGGGAACCAGTCGTCTGTTAAAAGTTCACAAAGATAAGATCATTAGATATCTTGGAAAAGCATGTACTTCCTTTCCAAAGGAACCCTCCAAATAGCATAAGTAAAACCTATATCGAGGAAAATGAAGCATTTAGTACTTTGGAGGACTTTGTTCCTAACTTCCTTTAAATTCTGTTGGAAACAGAACAGCAACTAAGTTATGATGCCCCATTTTCCATTCTCTGAAGTGTTCTTGTTAAGCTTCTCTTGAAACAAAAGTACAGAGAATCCCCTTAAGGTTCAAATTTGCCAGGCATTTCAGCTAAGAAAAGAGCTTTGCAGTTCGGGATTACACCAGTATAACTTCCCGTGTCCTTCGGTTTGTTCATAAATTCATGTAAGACGTTATGACTAGAGGAGTCTATTTAAGACCCAAAACAGGTTCCTTCTTTTACACAAGGGAAATCTCATCATGCTCAGATGAACAATCTTTCTGTTAAGTCTAATGACGCCACCCTCATAACTTTTTAACCTTTCAAACAAGCTCAAGTGTCGAAAGGTACTAAATGCACTAACAAATTCTCCTAAGCTATCACGAAGACTTCAACGATAATACTAAAATTGTCAAACAAAGACGACATAACTAATAAAAAGGAGAACAAGTAACGAGGAGCAAACCGGGAAAGAAGAGCAGATCTCAGCCATTGCAATCCCGACAAACCAAGTGAAGAACGAAACCACAACCCATCCCCAAACCAAGCTTGCAGGTCCTGCATACAAAAGGCTTGATCCATACAGAGGTGTGATCCCAGTGAAGAGTGTCATCGTCGAAAATGATATTGCAAGAGTCTTGAACAGAGTCTGCCACCGAAAAATATATGAAAACAATTATACAATTGAAGCGTGGAAAAAGGGAGGGGAAATACGCTAAAATTTGAAGTTACCATCTCTCTTCTGAGCTCTTGCTTGTAGCCCAGTTCATTCAACCGCTTCTCCCCAGTATCCATTTCTGGGAATTGGGTGTTGGTCTCTGCTTCTTCGTTGTTTAACCCCATGTCGGATCAAAAGATTTGTCAAGTTGTTGGCTTGTTCTTGTGTTCAAGATTACCTTCAAATTTTCATAAACCGAATTTGCGTAGAGACCAAGAGCAGAGAGAGAGAGAGAGAGAGAGAGAGAGAGAGAAGCATTGACTCATGCAGATTTTCCTGAATATATAGGCATGGACCATCATGTTCTGGCGATGAATTTACCGACTTGTAGAATTCCAAATAGAAACTAAAGAAAAGGATAAAGGGTGGTGTAATAATATATTTCAGTTTTTTCCAACATTTTGACTTGCGGCTAGTCGGTTGCATACTGAGAGTAAGAGGTCAAACAAAACCAAGCTCACATTATTCGAGCAAAGAGAAACATCCAAGCTTTTGCAATTGAAGATTGTTATTCATTCTGACATGTCTTTGTGTATGTAAAGCTGGAGGTTGCTTGCAAATTGAGCCAATAGGAAGAGTTCCATTATGAACATGCTTGCATACTTTTCTTCCTCTTTTCCCTTCTGGTTTGAATAGTCTAGTTCAGACTTGATGTACAACGCCGAGTTGTTCTTGACCACCAAATCAAGTCGAATTCAGCTACCCTGTATACTCTATGTCCACACTTTACGTCTAAACATGCGAAAGAAAACACAAAGTAGTAAAAGCTAATGAACCCAGATGAAAAGATGGGATCTTTTTTTGTTTTTACCTCAATTGAACGATGTGTTGGGTGACCACAGATGTCAACAAAGCAGAAAGAGATGGACACGTGGAAGGAGATGGACATAGACTTCTTCAACGATGACGGCAGCAGAAGAACAGCAAATAATCATATTAATTGGGAGGATTGGCGGAAGGTTGACAACCGAATATTCTATACCAGCATACTAACGCCGGAAGTGAGAGACCGCACATGGGGACAAAAGATTGTGATCTCTTTCTATATGCTTGACCTCTATTGCATCAAGATTTTATCTTTTTTAAATTTAGACTCTTTCCAAACACAAAGCAACAGTGATCCTACATATCAAATAGTTTACAGGCCATCTGGATAAACTAATATTACCCGAGTTTTTTTAATTGCAATATTACCCAGTTTTCTCTCTCGCTTTATTAAGACGTATGAAGAGAAAGTAAAGCGTTCATGTTGAATAAAATTAATTAATTTTTTTTTTCATAGGATATCCAAACTTTCGACTCGCCCATTTCTGCAAATTTATGCAAACTGTCCATGGAACACTGAATTTAATCCTGAGGTTAATCTCTAATATTGAGATACATATGTATGTATATGTTGTTTAAGGGAAACTTCAAGTCATGGCAACGTAAACCCCCTTCAGACAGCGAGACGGATAAAGAATTGGCGGCTGCAATCGTGGGGTTCCATGTTACGTATAACATATCTCCGTTGACTTTTCAATTTTGGTGGCCTGGAGAAAAATCCTTGTTTCTCATTGCGAATTGGACAACACTAGGAGGGGGGAAGTTGCTATTTGCATAGAAGATAAATCTTAAAGCACCTCCTTTTCGTTCGTTTTCGTTCTTTAGAAAACTTAGTAAGCAAAATGCCAGGCCTTGACAATTCATGCTTGAATTGGCTTTTGCCCGTGTTCGAACACGTCGGCTATTTTCGGATTTTTTTCTCCAATTTAGGATTCAAAAAATATATTTACTAAAATAGGATAAAAAATATATATTTATCACTTTGAGATCCGCACGGTATTAGGAATGCTGCAGAGGGCCCACGCGGCACTCACGGCCGCAAGACTTTAATTTGTTTGTGGTTTTGATTATATTTATTAAATCTATCTTAATAAATTAATTATGTATTTACATACTAAATAAATTAAATTAATCAAAAATTTTACCTTAATAAATTAATTATTTTTTAGTAATTATTTAAATACTAAATAAATTATATTTAGAAATTTATATAAATATAAAATTATAAAAATAAGTTAAAAATGAGAAAATAATAAAATTAATAAAAATAAAGAAATTTGTTAATATGTGTGTAATTAGTTTATTTAATAAAAAAATAATTAATTTATTAAGATAAAATTCTCAATTAATATAATTTATTTAATATGTAAATAAATAATTAATTTAGTAAGAGAAATTTAATAAATATAATTAAAACCACATAAAAAATGAAAAAAATTAAAGGCTCGCGGCACTTAGAATGCCACACGGGTCCACGCAACACTCAGAATACCGCACGGGCCCGCACGGCTTTTCGACTGCTGCATAGGGCCCGTGCAACATTCCTAGTGCGCGGAGATCCCAAAGTGATAAATATTTTTTTACCCTATTTTGGTAAATATTTTTGTAATCCTAAATTGGGGGGAAAAACCATTATTTTCAAGAATCGCGGTTTCTGTTGAACCGGAAACTCAAAATATTCTTAGGAGCCTCCAAGAACAAGCGAACTTGGGAAGATGAAACTAAGGACGCGCATGACAACCATTCTGTTCTAGAAATAATTTTTAAAACAGAAATAGATTTTTCTATTTTTGCCAAAAACAAAAATTTTTTGTTTCTGATTTTGGGCCAAAATCTATTTTTGAAATAGATTTTTGTTTCAGAAATAGAAAAATAGATTTACGTTGCCAAACGAGTTTCTGTTCCAAACGAAAGACATAGATTGAGCATTTGTAGGTTCTGCCATGAGCTCAGGGAGAGGGCTCAGTTTGTGATATATTTCGGCCCTAGGTTTATTCTTCTTTTCCTTTTTGCTCTTGATTGAAAATAAGCGTGGTGTCAAACATGCAGGTTGGATGCAATCTGGTTGCATTACACAGGTCGGTTCTATGCACGCGAAATAAGTTGGAACAGAAACAGAGAAATAGAAACGTTGTCATGCTCGCCCTAAATGAGCATCGCCAGGCAGATAATTGAGAATGAGTGTGGCGAGAATGCCATAGTAGGTGAGGTACAAGGCATTGCCTAATCAGGGCCCAATTTCCTAAAAGACCACCAACTTTAAGTCAAGTTTCAATTTTGACCCAAATTTTTTTCTCATAAAAAAGCATCAACTTTAGGTTGAATCCCAATCGTGGCCCCAACTATCTTTTGTCTCATAAAAAAATATTAACTTGAACTCATATCTTAATTCTAGCCTAACTTTTGTTATCGTGGGAAAAAGCATAAACTTTTAGTCGATACCCAAATCTAGTCCCTGCCAAGATTTTGTGACGTTTCTGCCAGTTACATATGGAAGGCGTCAAATTGTCAAGCATTATTGGACTAGACCCTAACGAGAGTCGGATTTGGATACCAACAGGAATTTGGTGCTTTTCTATGAAATAACAAAAATTTGAGACCAGAACTGATATCTGAGCTAAGGTTGATGCTTTTTAATGAAGCAAAAGAAAAAAAATGAGCCAAAATTGGGCACGAGCAAAAGTTGATATTTTTTTTATAAGATAAGAAAAATCCAAAATTGAGGCTCAGTCTAAAGTTTGTGCTTTTTAAGGAAATTAGGCCGCCCAATAAGTAATAACTAATCATCAATAGGAGAACACTTTCCTGATACAAATGATCAATAAACAATAGAATTTGCTTCTCATGATAGGCTATCACTTGCGTTTTTCATTTGAAAAGCTTTAGAAAAAGATATGAGAAGTACCTCTGTCCTCTAACAGATAAATGACATCAACACAATAAAGAATCTGAGAAATCTGCCTTCAGAAATTCTTGTAGGTATGTAGAAATACAAGGATATTTTGTTTACAAAAAATGCAGCTCCCGTTTTACTTCGCCCAAGAACGTAAAGAATGATACCGCTGCTTCCTGGAAAGCGTCACAGGAGCAATTTAAGGGGTGAGCTTTGCCACCTGAAACACCAGTTAATTAGTAAGATAAGGAGCTCAAAAAATATTCTGTTTACTCCTCTCCATAAGAAAAAAAAAATGCACGAAAAAGAATCTTGAAGTGCCCTCACTGATATGTGGGGTTTAAAAGTTGAGTTTTGCGGTCAAGTTGGATGACCAGAATACCTACTATATGTTGCAAATACATGCACCAGGACTAACACAGAAGAATGTGATTGCATTCAGATTTTTAAGCTAACATGCAATAATTTTTTGGATGAATGAGGTCATAATTTCAATGCCTCTGTCGCAGTCCAAGCACAAACCATCTTGAGTTTTCTCATTCCATGATCGAAACCTATTCAACCAAATCAATTCTGTGGTGTATTACCTCAGGCGTCAGTGACCGTGTTTGGAGAGACATAGAGAAAACAGTCATGTCACGATGGACTGTAATGCTCATGTGCCAGGAACAGCATCAAAAGAATGGAGAACTTCCTCCAACATCACCCTTGTTTGGGTGTCAAGTGGGTTCTCCGGCTTGTCTGAGTGAGCAATGTTTAACAGATAGAGCTTCTTTGAGGTCACAAATGCAGCCGAAAAGATCCTTTTCATCCCTCCCCTGGTGCTGTCCACTATGTACTCAAACTCATAAACTTGCAAGCCTGCATGGCCTGATCTCTCTGCCACTCCAACCACTTCAGCATCTTTCGTACTTTCCTGTTTGGAAAAAAAAAACGGTTTTGAGCAAAGGAAGCTTCAAGCCAAAGCCAAAAGTATCAACATGTAATTTATAGGTTTACAGACGAAGAGCCTATGGACCTGAATGAAGCCAATTTTGATTAATTAAATCGTGACAATAAAATATGATAAAGAAATGAAAGTCATGTGATGAATGCATTTTACATATTCAATATGTGATTAAGCGATAATCATAACCACACCAACATGTCTGATAATAGAACACTGAATGCAGCTGAGCCAGAGTTTTGGTTTAGTTTTCCTCTTTAATTATTCAGGTTTTAGATCTGGTCAAATATCGAAAGAAACGGACCATGTCAGGTCAATATTGGTGTAAAATGCGGGTAACTTGAACTGCAACCTTGAGCAACCACGCCTCACAAGGCAGCCAATAGTACAGAGGATGCCTCACAAGGCAGCCAATAGTACAGAGGAGCATCTATCATTCGCCATTATCTGTATAGCCGAGAATTCTCTCTCTCTCTCTCTCATTATGTCGATCATCTTTTATGCATGTATAGAGCATTGAGTTCGAATTATCTACTCACAAATGAGCTCATCCATCTTGATGTACATTTGAATCTACTATTTCCAGCCTTTTGAGTAAAACATCAATACAGTTACCATGTATGCGGCAAAATAATTATGTAGCAAACTTAAAAAAATCTACTGCAGAAAGATACTTCACGTTGATGTTTCCTCTCAAAAAGACAGCTCCAAGCATAATATCTAGAAAAATCTTTTAAGCAATTCTAACAAAAACCAAATTATCTACCATTTTAATCCATCGCCTGAAAACAAAAGAGGGTTCGGACAACATACTTTAAGACATACCACATTTAGAACGAAGCAAGCAATTAAACAAGCACCTACTTTGCGCTTTTCGGCTTGTATGAGCTTGTCCGCGACGAACTGAGGACTCCCAAATTCGCCAAGGCTAGCAAGACGAACTGGACTAACCACCACTCCCACGTTGTTGCTCCCCTTGTTTGGCTCCTCAAACAGCACCGTCGCTCCTGCTTTATCCACCTTCAGCGCCAACAAAAAAATCAACCCCAAATTTACTCGAACAATACTCGGACGGTCGCAGCATTTTAGCAAGCCTGACATCCATAACACATTCTACATGTTATATTTACCTTAATCCAAGAAGGAGGTTTGAGGAGAGTGAAGCCCTCCTTGGAGTCTGTGTACCTCTCCATCTCCACTTCTCGAGGCAGCATCGCCATCGACGCGCGCGAGCCAAACCCATTTAGCAAGATTGCAAGAATCGAGAGGCTCAGCGCCCTCTTGCTCAAACGAACTGCTGGCGAGAAAGTGTCGTCCTCGTGGGGAAAGACCGAGACTTGGGTGCGAGGACTGCGGTTCTGGGTTGGGATGCGAGGTTTGGTGATCGAAAATGAGAGATCGGATTTGAGAGAAGGGAATAGAAAGGGCCGAAGCATGAAGAGAGGGTGATGAACTGAGAGGGCCAAGCAAAGCTGGAGAGCCATCGCGGTCGAAGTGGAGGAGAATTGGCGCAAATATTGACATCACTGCGTCGGGCGATGGAAAGTGAAGCGCCTCTACTCGTCCTGGCTTTTGTAAAATGGATATTGTTTTACAGATTTTTTTTTTTCGCGGAGTTTTCTCGCACTTTTCATTGGTCTATTTTATTTACTTATTGACTTTCTAAAGGACAAAAACATATGAAAAATTTCAAATAAACTTTGAAGTACCCTCGTTATTTTAAAATATGACATGATCAATAACAATTTCCTCATTTACTTTTTTTCTTTTTTCTCAATTTTGTTTCCTTGTTAAAGTCGGCGAGGATACGACAATTCTCGTCAACCACTGCATGAGGGCCGACAAGGGTCACCTCGCCCAAGCCTTTGCTGGCCAAATCAGGCAAGGGCTCGTGCAAGCGAGGTTATCCCCCTCCTTGACGACCTGCTTAGCCTGTAGTTATCGAAAGCATTTGTTATCGCTTGAAAATTGTCATTAACGAAAAGTAAGGAGAAAGAGAAAAGAATAAAAAGATAAAAGGAAAAGATAAAAGAGAAAAAAAAATAAAAGATAAATGGCGAAAAAGTCATTGATTAAGTTATTCTTTAAAATAATGATGACATTTTAATTACTTATTCCAAATAATAATGGTACTCTTTTTTTCTATTGTTTGGAACAAGATTTCATTAAGACGAGACAAGAACAAGAACAAGAACACGACAAGGCCATGGGGTTTTCGGTGGGCTTGATAACCGATCGAAAGGAAGAGAGCCATTCCCATTCCCAAGGGAATTTGCGATCCAACCTGCGACTCAAGCTGAAGACTTGGTTCAGAACTCGTTGACAGAAACTCGAGGGCACCGACCAATGCCACCGTCTTAGCTTTGCTCGGCTGAGTGCGACTCTGACCAGTTCTGCGAAGCCGTCCACCGACTCTCCATGTCATTCCTACAGACGCAGCTGGTCACCCATTGATGTTAATCTTGAGGGTTTGTTTGATCAGGGCCTTTTCAATCTGCGGTAAGGGGTTCTCGATTGCTCTCACCTTTTTCTTCGACCTAGCCCGACGTATGAGGCACTGGTTTTCCTCCCTGGCTGGGCTCATTAGATTCTTTGGGTTTGGCATTTGACGGCGAAAAACAGAGTTATTTCTCTCTTGCCAGAGGACCGTAGCTAGATGGCTGAAGCTTGCTGAGGTATGGTTGAAACTTAATAGCCATTCGTCAATTCGGCCAAGATCATAAGGCGCAATGGGAATCTATATCACAGAGTTTTGCCAAGCTTGACGAGTCCACAGACAGAGCAGAAAGAGGTGCTCCGCCATTTCTGGGCGTTGCTTGCATAAATCGCCGGTACTTTCCACCACTATACCCCGCTCTGGCAGGTTCTCCTTTACGAACAAAGCATTCTGGCATGATCCAATCGGAAAAAATAGACCATATCTTTCGTGCAGTGTTACGGATGGCCTTCACTTTGAAAGATCTCATGTAAAGTTGCCAATTAATTTGTAATAGGAATATTAACCACACCTGTTATTTATGCAGCTCGATCTTCCTAAGTAAAGAAAGGATAATTTCATAATATCAAATCCACGATGCTAGATGATTAATTGCGCTTTCCTTTATTATTAACCCTCGACCATTGATAAAGCTAACGACCAATGGTGAATAAATTATTAGGCGACAATGCCGACAAGATAAAAAAATAAAAATAAAAGGGTTAATACAATCTCGAAAAATAAAAAGAGCAAGACAGAAAAATAAAAAGAGCAATACAATCTCGAAATTAGCAAAAATTAGAGATTTTACCCCGTCAAAATAGAGACATTCGAACCCATAATTTGAATTTCTCCACCTCAAATTGCTCTCATGAACCACGACTTCGTAGAAACACTTCTGTTATTCATTTTGATTTTAGTGATTTCAGCATTAGCTTATTGAGGTTTCCATGGCGCCGTGCTTCGTGATGACCCGAGTGTCGCAAGAGTTAGACTTGAGTATGGTTGCGAGCTTTATCGTCTGAAACGTGAAAAGCGAAAAGCCCCAAACCCTCACTCTCCTTCGTTTGAGCTCCGAGCCGAGTCGGTGGGAAATCTCCTCCTTTCAATCGAATATTTTCTGCAAATTAGCTGTAAAAGTCTTCACTTTGCTTTGGCTTCATGAAGTTGGTAAGTCTCTCTTTAACTTGGTGTTCTTATACGCTTTCATTTGTCAATCGACGTATCTGGTGCATGCATTCGGTTAAATTTGAATTTGAGATACACCCTCTTATGCAGACATGCCTGAGCAGAGGTAAAGGATTTTACTTTCCCCCATGTCATATCCTGAGTGTCTGTGGGTTTAGGATCTTGATTGATTGCCCCATAGACCTGTCTGCTCTCGCTGCTTTCGCCCCAATACCTCCCGGATTTTCTGCTGGGAAAGATGAAGAAGATTTTGGACGTTCAATTGGCGAATCCGATGGCTGTCAGTCTGGGAATGAAGAGAGGAAGAATATTGAGAAACCCATGGATGCAAAGGCTTTGATTCGTTCCGAACCGTGGTACAAAACTGTAGCAAACCTGCACTTGTGGAACCTCTCGTTCATTGATGTAGTGTTGATCTCGAGCCCCTCTGGGATGCTCGGGTTGCCGTTTCTTACTCGAGCGAAGGGCTTCTCCGCAAAGGTGACCTTCATCTCATTGATTGAATTTGGGGTGATTTTTATGTATATGGTTGACTGTTAGTTTTATTATTGATTGGCCTTGGGCTTGTGCATTAAAAGAGTATAACTTGCTTGAAGATTCACGCTTTTACCTTAGATATATGTAACCGAGGCGGCAGCGAAACTCGGGAAACTTATGATGGAGGACCTTGTTTCAATGCATGAGGAATTCAGGCAGTTTTATGGATCTGAAGAATTCGGCAGTCCTCACTGGATGAAGTGGGAGGAGCTGGAATCACTTCCTTCAGCAATGAAGGAGATAGTGTTGGGCACTGATGGGATCGAGCTTGGTGGATGGATGCCATTGTACAGGTAAGGAACAGTATTTGTAGTAGTACTGTTTTGTAGCTAAATCACATACAAGATGTGGTTTGATAGTTTACCATGGCTTAGATTCTCATTGTAACCATCTGCGAAGCACAATGACTAGTTTTTGCTCTCAGCCCTCCCTTAGTTAGGAAGGAGCCCAAACTTTTTAGTGGGCTGTCGGTTTGGTGTGCCTTTATAATATGCTTTAATCTCCCGAGATCCAGACTAAATTTTGATGTTGGGAGTTCTATTCTGCAGCCAAGGCTTGAGATGCCTTTTCTTGTTAGATGACTTTCTTGATAGGTTATGCATCTCTAAATTATATGCACGAAGGTGCACTACTTGTGGTCAGAAGCTGCAGCCGTTAAATATTATGAAGCGTTGGTATCCTTGTATCTTCCGAGTTGTGATCAAGCATGTTGCAGATTACATCTTACTTTTCTTCCTAGAAACTGCATTTTTGTTTGTGGGCTAACCTTTAAAGAGATAGTGATGAAGGGTGCCTCGCAGTGCAGCTGACATAGAGTATTGTGCTAAGAAGTTTCAAAAACTCAAATATGCGGAAGTGGCATGCTACAATGGCACAATAAGTATCAAACCAATCAGCTCCGGGTTGGAAATAGGAGCCTGTAATTGGACAATAAGATGTCCAGATGGAACTATAGCATTTGTCTCAAGCTCTGAATTTGCTCCCGGTCATGCTTTGGAGTTTAATTATAAAGCTCTTCAATCATGCGATGTGCTAATATATTCAGATTTTTCATCTCTGGATATCCTGGGAACTGCCAACAAGGGGAGTAATTACACTACTCCTGAGGATTCAACTTCAAGGTAAGCTGTTTTATTGAGTATACCTCCTCTTAGGGGGTGAATATTATGACCAAATGCATGGTTGTACAGTTTAGTACCATTTGATTCTTCCACCTCTTCTCTCTTTCTAATACCGGTAGCTTTTAACACTTGGCATTTATGAAATTAAGCTGTGAGCTTACTGTGATGAAACCAGTGATCTGGAGGAGCTCTTACTTCATGCTGATGAGCGCTCGGAGGAAATGGACAAATTGAATTTTATATGCTCCTGTGCAGTTGATGCTGTTAAAGCCGGTGGTTCAGTACTCATTCCCATAGGACGACTTGGAATCATCCTACAACTCTTGGAGCAGATATCTGTTTGCCTCGAATCATCACATTATAAGGTATTCCATTGGTTTGCATTTAAAATTTATACTGTGACACTGATTTTCTCTTACTTCAGTGGATTTTAGATAAAGCTGATGCTACAAGCATAAAGTTTGAATTTTACTTGAAATGAACTTAATGATGGTGATCAAAGCGCAGACTATTTGTGTTCCTACACAAGAAAATCACCTAGACCCTTTTTTTATGATGAAAATCACCTAGACCGAACTATCTGCTATGTTGTTTCCTTTAGTTGCACCTTCGAAACAGCCAGGTGATCAATTATTATGCTATATCTATACCCTCTTCTAAAACCCTGAACAGGCTATAATCACTCTATATTTGGCACTTCGTCCACATTGGATGCCCTGAGTATTTCTTCATCTGGTTAGGATTTGATGGTGTATTAGTTAGTTTGATTGGCTGTCGCCACATTCTAACTGTAAACCAGTCTAACTTGATGAGGGTTGCTGATTCTGCGGATTGTGTATTCAGTTTATCTGTCTCGCTTTGTGATGGGTTTTACAATGTAAGGATGTGGGAACTCCTTTTGCACTTTCGAACAGCAAACTGTTCTTGTGCTTCAGAACCACAAGAGCAACAAACATAATCCTCCTTTCGTTTTGCTGGATAAAAATCATTGGCTGTGGTCATCCTGGTAGTGTTGTCTCCTAGGTGATCATGCAGTGCTAGTCTCAGGATTTTGCCTTTTGCAATTGCTTTTGCGAACTAGTGTTCTGGTGGCTCTCACTGCTGCAAGTGAAGTCTATGTCCAATGTACTTCCCGAATGAGATATTCCAGAATGAAAAAAGCATTCAATATTTTTGGAAAATTGGTTCTTCAGAGTTCTCTGTCTTATAACTAAAACAGTCCTTGTAATACCATTTGTTCTCTCCATAGGTTCCCATATTTGTTATCTCATCAACAGCAGAAGAGTTATTGGCATATACCAACATAATACCCGAGTGGGTGTGCAAACAAAGGCAAGAAAAGGTATGTAACTGAGGCGTATGATTTATCTATGTAGGAAGTCTCCAATTGATCATTTACATCCCTAATAAAAGCAAACTTTTTTTTTTTTTTGATTTTATGTCCTTCACAGTTGTTCTCTGGTGAGCCATTATTTGCACATGTCGAGCTTTTGAATGGAGAAAGGCTGCAAGTGTATCCTGCAATTTACTCACCTAAGCTATTGTACGATAACCTTTTCTTTTGACTGTGCATCTTATTACCTAATTGTATCCTCTGATAGCTGTTAGAATGTGTGCAGACTTCATTGGCAGGAGGCGTGCATTGTATTTTGTCCTCACTGGAGCTTGCGACTTGGCCCAGCTGTTCATTTGCTCAGACGCTGGCATGGGGATGAAAAGTCATTGCTCATCTGGGAGGTGCTAATCACTTATCTGACAACAAAATTTGCTTCTACATTTCCTATTTATCAGCGCATAGAACCATTCAACAAGTGGAACCTTTTGTTCAATTTGCAGGAGGGCATGGATAGTGATATGGCTCTCTTGCCTTTTGATCCGAAGGAGATGAAGATGAAGGTCCTTCGATGCTCATTTCTTTCGGGAATAGTGTAAGGACCATGTATTAACTATTTCGCATTGTCTTCATGAGAATGAACTACTTTTTCGGTGCAATTGCTTTGCATTCATGCATGTCCATTACCTATCAAAATATTATGCTTGCACATTTTATCTCATGGATGACCTCACCTGTAGGTCGAACAAGCTTCAACCTTTAATCCACGTATTGCAACCGAAGTTTCTTGTGGTAATATCACCTAAACTTCCATACATTCTCTTTCTGATGACGGTACTTTAGACTGATTACTTCTCTGTTCTTGCACTTTATGTCGAAGATAGTTACCTGAAGATTTTAGGCAGCAGATCATATCCCCATTTGCAGACTCAAACTCAGTCCTTCACTACTCCGTGAATGAGACATTAAAGCTGCCTACCCTGAAGGAAGGTTCAGAACTAGAAATCACAGCAGACGTGATCTCTCGATTACATTGGAAAAACTTGAAAGAGCAAAATTTGAGCATCGCAAGATTGAAAGGCAACCTAGTCATGTGTGATGCCAGAAGGAGGATTCTATCTAGCAACGAGCTGCCATGCTCAAATAGTGAGCCCCCGTTGCTTTGGGGGGCTCCAAATTTGCAAAAGCTCCTGACTCGTTTATCAGAGATGGGTATTAGCGGATCTCTACAAGAAGGCAGTGCTTCTGGTGGATCGAGTGATGCTCGTGTCTTGCGCATCAATGCTCCTAGTGAAGCTTTACTTGAAATCAGAAACACGAGTACTATAATCGGTGCTGCGAATGAGGAGTTGGCTTTCCGTGTTAGGGAGGCTGTGGACAGCATCCTAGAAGGTACTTGATCTCGTGGCTTACCTATATACTCCTTACAAATGAGCTAACAGAAGAAGTTGCTTCTCGGCGAAACGTTGTTGGGGTTTACATTGTTACTGGAATGTTTTGATGTAAGCTTGGACAACAAGAGAGACGCCGAAAGCCAGCATGCACATCTGTGAGTGGACCCTTAAGTCATGTGGAATCATAGCAGACATGTTGAATTGAAAAATCTCAGATCTGGCAATTTGGTTTCTTTCGACTCATCCCATGGCTCAAACTGGATCCGAACTAAACCAAATCTTGCCCTGAATTAAATATGAACTGAACCATCACTTCTTTCTGGTTCAATTTTTCCTTTTCATTTTTTGGGGCTGAGGGCTGGCGGGGAAAAATACTCACCTGATTTTGAGGATTATAGAGGGAGAGTAGAGAGAGAAAAAATGTCTCTTCGTGCGGGAAAATAGGGATCTTCTATTTGTTCAATGGCTTCTCTTTTCCTCCTTATTTATGCCTTACTAGATAAGGGGGCCATCTGCGGCTGAGATGGCCCACAGATCCATCGGACGGCACGGAACTGTTGCATTGATGTCATCGGAAAAAAAAAACAAAGTCAGTGTTCACGTGGGCTCGAAGTAAGAAAAATTATGAAAAAAATCTTAAATCCATTATAATTATTATGAAAGTAATAAAAAAAATCTAATATTTTTAAATAATTTGTCATTTTAACCTCTTTCTTTATTTGGTGAGGGCCGGTGGTAGGCTATCGGCCATTGGTGACTGGGCAAGGGCTCACGACGCTCACCCAATGGCTATGAGCCCTTAAAAAAATAAAAAAAAAATGAAAAAAATCTGAAAATTTCTGTAAAAATTTGTCCAAAAAAAGAAAAAGAAATTACATCAACTTCGATTTATTAAATAGACTAAATTGACACTATTGCAAAAAAGTTTAGAAATGAATTGAAAAAAAAAAAAATTAAAAACGAGTCGAGAGCAACTGGACATGAGCTAGTGATGAATTGTCAACGGATTCGCTTGTATGATCGGATTTGGATTTCGATGTTTAAACTCGAGTCGGGTTGGTTTGTCGGGCTATACCCATGGACCCTGGTCATTCGGATTTCGTATAGCCGTCTCCGACAGACGAACGAAGAACAGAAAAACATCCTACCAGAACATTTGACAGATCAATCGGAACAGCTTCGTTCCTCTTCTTAGCAAATCAGACGAACGAAAAAGTCCCTCTTTTGGATCGTTGGGATGCGAAATCTCCGCATTCCTAGGGTTCCCCGATCAGTATCTTGATCGACGTTGAAAGCCTCGCTCATCGTCTTCCTCTGTACAGTCAATTCCGGGATACAATTTTGACTTCATCAATAGGCGCTGATCGTGTAGTTCGATTTGATTTATGGGGAATTTGTTTGTGAAGAAGCCTAAGGTCACCAACGTCGATAAGGCTATTCTATCTCTCAAGACTCAGAGGCGCAAGCTCGGTCTATATCAGCAACAGGTCCTCTTTTCTTCCTTTTCGTTTTTGAACTTTTTGGTGTGTCCCGATTGATTTCCTCGTTTCCTCTGGTTTTCTTATCGTGTTTCGCTGGTTCTTGCATTTGAAATTTTAATTTCGGTTCTTTTTCTTACCCTTAATCGACAAGTTGGGCAACGGTTTAAGGTTTCGTAGTGTTTGAACTGGGGTGAAAGTGATTAATTGCGTTTCTCTTTGAGTCGCGGCTGACGCTTGGATGATTTTGGGTCTCAATAATAAGTTCCAATGAGGGTTTGGCAATGCCCCGTTTGAAGTTCTGTTTTTGTCCTCCATTCAATTCGGCTGCACGATTTTCTCTGTAATGCACATTGGACTCGGTTTGGTTCAAATTGAGCAGTAACATTAATAATGAGGTCGAATTGCTTCATGGGTGCTTAGTAGCTTGTATCCATATTGGATTAGGACTAGAAAATTTGTGTTGCTTCCAGTATTGTGGAATCGGTATTATTGGTGCTAAGAAGTACATAAGTGAGATCATTCACCGTGGCATGGTGATTTCTCAAGTCCCTTTGCTGTCACGCTCTTTCCAGCTTGAGGCTGTTATTGAAGCTGAAAAGCAAGCTGCTCGGGATCTGATCAAAGAAAAGAGGAAAGAAAGGGCATTGTTAGCACTGAAGAAGAAAAAGGCACAGGAAGATTTATTGAAACAAGTGGATGCATGGGTTCTTAATGTTGAGCAACAGGTAAACCTCTGCTTCTGTGTATCGTTTCTTCAGCAGAAGTGTTGCTTCATTCTTTTAATCCATCTGGTTTGTGGCCTCTGACATGCTGTCAACTTTGTAATGGTAATGATTCTTGCCATTTGTAATGAGTTGCATGTTCAGTTGGCAGATATCGAACTCGCAAGCAAGCAGAGGGCTGTCTTTGAGAGCCTCAGGTCAGGGACAGAAGCAATCAAAGCAATTCAAAGCGAAATTAACTTGGATGATGTGCAAAAGCTAATGGATGACTCTGCTGAAGCTAAAGCTTATCAAGATGTGAGCCAATCTCAATTTTGTCTCTCTCTTTTGCTTGCCCATGGATGTTGTAATAGTTGTCTTTGAAGCTGTACAAGAACTGTCAAAATTGAAGAGATTTTTTTCTGAATAACGTAGTCTCTCTTCACATGATTACAACGCTCAAATTTTCATGTCAGAAACCAAATAAGTTCGGTTGTTCTGAAACAGAGCAAGCAAGCTTTCCATCTTTTTTAATTCTCTGTGTCAGAGAAAAGCCAAGTTCTGATTGCTTTTCTCATCGCGTGGAAGAGTATTTAGAGGTAGTGTGAAGCATGAAGCGCACTGGCTTATGTGGTGACTAGCCCTTTGGTGGTCCGTTGGCTTTTGCAAGGGCTACGGGTGGACCTCACGATGAGCATTAGACATTGCTATTTGCTCCGCCAATTGAGATGTTCAATTTTTAGAGATGTCTTTCCTTATGTCCATAGGCGTATGCTTCTTTTCTTTGGCTATATATTAGCTGTGTCTTCCAATGTGTTGCAAACTTGTCAGATAATGGCAGCATTGAACCTCTTTTCATCAATGCATTATATTTTTTGATGCTTATTCCTATCTTTGGGAATCTTTTTCCCAAACAGAAAAATGAATCTTGAGATGCATTACTAATAAGATTTTCACTCTTGAGTTGCATTACTAATAAGATTTTCTCTTCGCTCCTTAATATTTAGGAAATTAATGCAATCTTGGGAGAGCAATTATCAGCAGATGATGAAGAGGAGGTTCTTGCAGAATTTGAGACTTTGGTATCACAGGTACGTTTGGTTCCCACTAGACGCATCTTTGGTTTCCAAGTAATCGTGCTTCTAGTCTGTCCTATTTCAAGTAGGCATTTTAGGTTATCTGCCTCATGAGGGAGAACATTGTTTTTATTTTCCAATGTCATTTTGACAACTACCTTATAAATACACCTCATTCAAAATATAATATCCATTACCTTTGCAGGTATTATTTAGAGCAGAATGTGAAGTACCGAATAAGATATGATGCATTTTCATTAGCTTTTGCCTGTTATGTTATGTTATGTTATTCTTGAAATACTTATAAAACAATATTTCTTTCTTTCTCATGTTCTTTGACCAAAAATTGAAGCTTTATGAAATTATGATATGTTCTTTTTGTGTTCTCCCATGTAGAATAACCTTTTTTGCTTCAATTTAGATAAATCCAATGGAATAACTTACCATGCAAGACGTGCATTTACTATGAAGAGAGTTTTAGCTTTTCCTTTGAATATTAGGATTGCTTTTTTGGGGGGGAAGAAATTTTTACCTTCAATTTTTCAGTTGGATGATTTGATGTAAGATAGTTTTTTATTTTGTAAGATCCTTCGGATTGTTTTTTTTTTGGTAAGGAAACGAAAGAAGTTGGAGAGGATCCTTCGGATTGCTTGGATTTACAAAACTCAATTCTTTTAATTAGTTATGAAGTGAATTGCTTTTTCTTCGCTATGTCTCCATTCTGGATTTTGATCTGATTAGGCATTCAAAATATAGAAGAAAATATGATTTGGCTGACGAAGAGGAAACTTTTTAATTGTAGATTGCTATCCAAGATATGCCTGAAGTTCCTACAACAGCTCCAACTTCTGAGGTAGTCGAAGAGACACTTGACCTTCCTGAAGTGCCAAAGGAAGCACCTGCAGCTGCCAATGCTGATGTAGATGATGCCGAAATTGCCTCAAAAAGAAAGGGTCTCTCTCTCTCTCTCTCTCTCTCTCTCTCTCTCTCTCTCTCTCTATATATATATATATATATATATATATGTATATATATATATGAAGGCTGACTTGCTTGATTTGTCTTTTTTCTCAGCGGTTATGGTAAGTATTGATGCACATCTTTTCTTTGAAACAGTTTTGGAGGAACCACTGCCTGCTTGAATTCAGCTTGAAACAACATTACCATCTGCTGATTCCTGGTGTGCCTATTGACTGTTCCTGTTGCCTACTCTGCATACTTTGTATGTTATCAGATGGCAATTCGATTGGATGTTCTGCTTTATGTAAATCTTAGTTTGTCTTATAATGGAAAAAATACAGAAATTTTTTTGCCATGCAACTGACATACACTTCTTCGAGTCTTGGTGCTGCTGGATTTCTCATGTCTTTTAGCTTCTCCTGTGTCCCTTGTTTGGCTTTCCAAGAATGCCCAAGTCAGAACTACAGTATGATTTTGATCTCCATGTGAAAGGAAAATAATTATAGTGCAGATGTTTGTATTCTCATTTCCTTTTTCTCTGGAAGATGTTTCCATGATTTACGCCAACCATTTTGGTTGTCATATTCATTATTTATTTTGATGAATGAGCGATTCTTTCTGATGATGGTTTTTGTCCATTCGATCTTTTAGTTTCTCTTCACTCTCCCCCAGGATCCAGGATGCAACATAGGGGCTTTTGGATGTAACAAAATAGTTGCACCTGTTATTTGGCAGAAAGCAAAATAAACAGGCAGGCCACTCTGCTCAATTTACTAATTCTAAAATGGCTGAATTCAAAATGTAGTTGTCGACGAACTTGATCGGAGACATTTTTCTTGCTTAGCAAAACACATAAAATGTTTGCTGTACACTGGAAGAGTTGGATCTGTGACATTATGAGCCCCATCTCCAGACAAGTAAACTTGCATCGTTAAAAGAGATTTGACTTGACGTAAAGGTACTGCTTATGGTCTTTCAGCCCAAAAAGCAGAATAAAGAGGGCTTCTTTGTCCTAATTGCGCAGCCTTCGTTGAATTCTGCATTGGAGATGATTATTAAACAAATGGGTACGTTTTTCCAGATAAATTTCCCTCTTTTCTTACTTTAAGGTTGCCGGATCCATTAGCCAAGCATTGGCTGTATCCGATGCTCATTTCTCCCCCATTTTCTTAGCATCATCAATGACACAAAGAGGAATCTTAAACGATATAGACGAGAAAGACGGCAATGGTCGACCTTCGTAAAACGTGGCTCTTACACAAATGCTTTGTGATGGACATCTCTTCCTGTGCGAATTGGGAAGACTAATTCCCTCGAAATTCTTTTGTTTTACCATCCGTTAAGGTGTTCGAGCTGAGCTTTAGAATTAGCTTTCGTGGTCCTTCTAAAATTGCACGATCTGAATTTTTTGTGAGCTTCTCTAAAAACAAACCAGACTACAGTTCAACTTAATTCCTCTTTAAGTTTGAGTAGCTGTAATGTCAAAATCTTGTCAGACTAGAGCTTAACATCCCCAGGCCTCATCCTCACCAACTAGTTGCATTTTGCATGGAAAAAAGAAAGCATAAACTTCTGGGTTCACAACGTCCGTATAGGCTCACTTTGTTCACAACATCCGCATAGGCTCACTTTCTCCTCGTGCGACCGTTAAAATTTCTACAAACTGTCGTGTTCAGATAATGTGATGAGTGTCACCCAATAATCATGTGTTTCAGTTGGTTTTATCATAACCATAATCAAAGGAAACTTAGAGCTCAGCAATATTCCTTAGGATGTCCCGGGAATATATGAGAAATAGCTTTTGTGTGGCATTGGCTTATATCAGCTAGTCCATTTTCTTTCCTATCTTCCAACAAGATTCCTGAGAAACTTTGTTTGTTGTCCGCAACTATCGTTTTGAACTTTGCCAAAAATGCAAACTGAAAACAGCTAGGTGCTTGTGTTGGTCTTTACAAATATGGAGGAGTATCTATTATAGAAGTTAAAATAACATACCTGAATCTTTCAAGGACCTCAACAAGAGGAGCCCCCACTACTAAAGCGGCACTGGAGAAGGCGCTAAATTGGTAATGACATCGACAGAAGCTGTCATGCCTTTAATACAAAAAGAATCATCTCCATCCTAGGAGATCTAAAAATCACCTATCAATTCCAACTTGCATTGGCACGACAACCAGCTAGAACTTCCCTAATCCAATCCAAATGCGCATAGATTTCCTAAGTCTGCTTTTGCCTGTCACAAAGCAGAGTAAGCGCATCTTAGTCGCTTATCCATCCAAAACAATAAATATCATCCACGCAACTCCATAAATTGCCATGCTCATGAAAAGCAGGGGACTTGATTGAATAAAAGATCTATTAAAGAATAACCAATGTTAGCCATGAGAGAATGAGAAAGATGTGCACTGCATGATGATGATACCGATGCTTTAATTGGCTTAATGTTGAAGGACATATCTTTAAGAAAGAATAGGGTAGTCAGAATTATATCATCAATGCGGCTGATCTCTCGAGCGATCAGAAGTGAGACGGAACAGCCCATGCATCTATTCTCCAAGAACAATTCAAGGTAATCTCAGTAACAATTATAGAGGCACGCCGATCATAAATTTAAAAAGTGAAGATTTATTAAAACCCAATAAAGAGCTCGTAACTCAAAATTACTGACACTGTGAACCAGAACAGGATTCTGTGAAGCTAGAGAGAGGGGCGATTCATACCTTGGTGATAACAGGCCATTTGAAGGGTTTGAGAAGCCAGCAAACACATTTGAGTATGACTTGGTCAAATATGTGAAGTTGGCGATTGCAGGTAGAGCAGGCACACGTTCACCTTTCTTTAAAAGGTCTTGTAAATTAAGTCTCTGCAAGGTCAAGACGGCCCTTGACTCCTTCCAAATGAAGGCGATTAGACCATTATGCAATACATAGAGTGAACCCGGCTTTGCACCAGGATATCTAAAACCATAACCATTTGCAATGCCCTCCCCAACGAAAGCATGATCTGTAGTCACAGGGAGGGAGTTAGCATCACTACTCCAAGGAAATGGATCTGATGATGGCTGATCTATATTGGCAATAAACATTGCCGAACCGTTTGGATGAAGAACATAGTGGGTGCCTTCTAATATTTTGGTTGCAATGAGAAAGCACTGACCCTCGGACTCCTCGTACGAGAGCATGAGAAGGAATAAAGCCTTCCCAGGTTTATCTTCTGTAGGCTTCCCTGGAGGCCATCCAAATGTCCCACCCCACAAACCAGCATATTCTTGGTCAGGTTTTGGGAGCCTCAGAGGTAGTTTGTAAAGGGCAAAACGACTGTCATGCATATTTGGCCATGCTCGATATGATGATAACTTGACAGTGGATGCATTCAACGCTAATCCCATCATATCACCGGATCTCAGAAACTCTTGAAGCTGCGCACGCTTACTCTCACTACTTGAAGAACTATTTCTCAGAACTGCATGGCCGCCATTAAACGAGATAGACTTCCCGAGGATCTGCTTTATGCCATACCTAAAATACCCACCGAGTGTTTTCTTTTTGGCGCATTGTCCGTGAGCATTGTCGCTACTGAAAGAATCGATAGCGCTGCTCGATCGGTCAAGACTCTTCCTGATTTCGCCCAGCCCCAACTGAGTCAGATCAGAAGTTATTTCTAGACACAAATCACTGTGCTCTTCACCAAACTTACAAGATTGCATATGAAATATTAAAGATCTCCTCTCATTCAGGAGCAGCATGTCTTTCCGAAAGTTCTCATCATCATCCCTCAGACGGGCAAAGAGAGGCCCATTGGCTGAGTCGGGCACCTTTTGACGTACCCGGCTGGTTACAACCTCAAGCAACTTTGTTCTATCACTGAAGGACAGCCTGCTGAAGAGCACCTTCGTGTCATTCTGTTCTAATACCGTCTGCGACCTTGACAATGCACTGTCTGTCCTACAGATCGTGCTTGAATCCGAGTACTGAACAAAGCTCTTACCGTGCGCCAACTTACCCCCATTCTTTTGCAACCTCGGTTCCACCTCAAGCAGCAGCACATTGCAATTCCTATCGATATGTTTGAGAGATCCGGGATAAACATAGTCGACTCCTCTTTCCCTACCATGCAGGAAAAATGAAGCAGAACCATCAAAATCCCCGAAGATTTCAAAAACCGGCGCCCACAATATAGGGCCATCTTCAATCCCCAGTGGCCCCAATTCTTGCGGGATTATCCGGCACCCAACAACCGAAACAAACCCTGGCATGACATAAACCACATTACCAAGCTCGGGATTCTGGTGAACCCAAATTCCAATTAGCGGCTGGACGCAGAAGAGAAAGCGGCAGAGCGCCCTATACGACGACACCCCCTTCCTCCATTCGATCAAATCTTTGTGGTGGATAACCCCCAGTGCATAACACTGAGCGAGCCAAACCTTCTCAGATTGCGCCAGAGCATATAGGCTCCGGCAACACAGGCCGAGATTACATAAATCCCTCGGCGACAGGGACTGGGAGACAAGGGCCAGGACATCATCAGGAAGAGCTTGAAACAAGCTCGGATCATAATCATCAGGTACCATATCCAACCAATCGACAAACCCAGGGCACCAAAGAAATCACTACTTTAGCCACGAATCTATCACTACACGCACGAATCGGACCATCCCATTCCCACCCACTTCCGATCTCACAAATCGATCGGCAGAAATGATCTTAACAACAACAGCACTGGCCCCATAAACAGAGCTGAAAAATGGGCTACGTGTCCTCGACCTCAGGACCTTCGTTTCCAGCACGAAAGCGTGGAAACCCACATCAATCTTCAGCGTCGCTCCCTGAATCTGTCGAGCTCAAGCATGCGCGAGGAGGAGGAGGAGGATAAAAACAAGAGAAGCGAGGCCATGGAATGAGTGCAGAAGCGCATGTGCGGAGATCCGACGAAGACCGGACAGACGAGGCGGGTCAATTCATCGCCACCAATATCGCAGCCCCAGCTCCTTCGATCTCGATTGGGCGAAAATTGTGGACAAAAACCGAGAACAATCACAGTAGTGTTTGAAAAGACGCCATTTTTTATTTTTCTGGACGGCTTTGGAGTAATCAGTATCACTGTCCCTTTCGTTTGCGCCAGCAACTTCCGGACAAGAAGACCGAGAAGCCAGAAGCCAAGCTGGTGCGAAATGTCCATTTTGCCCCGGGGAGGACACTCGGTCAAGGGCCACTATTCCTTATTAAATTTTTAATTTCGATGGAAAGAAAAGTTTATTTTAATTTGTTGTTTCCGTCATTTTCATTGGCTGTTGATACGAGGGATAAGGCGGAAGTATCATTATTTTCTCAAATAAATACCTACAAAGACCTGAAATGGACTTTTCTTTAAAGAATGACCTAAATTGTCATCATTGTTTCGAAGAAAAACCTAATCAAAAGGCGTTATCGCCCTTCACTATTTTACAAACGGTAAGATCACATCTTCAGTGCTAAATATCCATTTGTCTTGGGGAGGACATTCAGCCGAGGGTCACTAGCCCTTTTTAAAATTTTAATTTCAATGCAAAGAAAATTTTAATTTTAATTTTTTATTTCCATTTTTTTCATTGGCTATTGATGTTTTCTCAAATAAAGATCTGAATTGGACTTTACTTCAAATAAGGACCTAAAATGCTCCTATTATTTCAAAGAAGAGCCGAATCGAATTGTCCTTATTTTCATCCTTTACTATTTTGCAAATGGTAAGATCGCATCTTTAGTGTCAAATGTCCATTTTGTCTTGGGGGAGGACATTCGGGCAAGGGTCACTAGCCCTTATTAGATTTTTAATGACGATGGAAAGAAACATTTAATTTTAATTTCTCTTTACCAAAAAAAAAAGAGCATTTAATTTTAATCTTTTGAATTTCCGTTATTTTCATTGGCTGATGATATGAGTAAATAAGTACGAAAATTATGAGAGACGTGAGCCTTGGGCAAAGGCGAGGGCAAAAGCGTCCGAAGGGGAAAAGGGTACTTTGTCTGGTCAGTCACATGTTTCTGGCTCGCGATCGAACGTCCAATGATTCAGAGAAGTCAGTGGAGAGAATATTAAGGGCCTGTCATTGTGGGCCCCGGCCCACGGGGGTGCTCCCTTCGAGGTGGGGCCCGCCCATGGATGAATGATTAGTGGGACTTCGGGAATTCTTCGAAGGTACACTTCTTGGTTTTTTTTTTAAGGTAAATTGATTTTACGGCGTACTGTGATTTTTTTAAAAAAAAATTAATTAGTATTATGTACCGTAATACTATGTGATAGAAATAGAGAGTAAAAGTGCGGCTTGAGAAAGAAATTTCGAATTTTCATCATGGTTAGAAGCTTATTTATTAATTAATTGTTATTTGCTAGTGCAACGATTGATTGATTGATGGATCCATGGATTCAAGGGATCCAAATAGATATTTATGTTTCTTGACTTTTTTTTTTGTTTAGACCGGAGATATTTTTTTTTTCTTTTTTTTCACTTGACCGGTGGATTCGGAACTAGGGAAGAAAATTCAAGGAAGACGGCTCGAGGAAATGAGGAAGATGAAGGTGAACTTCCAAAGCCTTTTCTTGGCCAAAAAAAAAACATTTCAAAAAGCGTTCTCTTTATTGAAATACAAGGTAGGTGCTTAATTTTTTCTTCCTTTTCTCTTTATTTGGATATATTTTCCTTTCTTCTTTTTTTTCCCTCCCTTATGGGTGCTTCTGGACAGAGGAAAAAATAGTTAAGATAAGAGCTAATAAAGCAAGAAATACAAACCAAGGTGAAGCTGAATCTCTTAGCCCAAAGAGGAAAAAAAAAGGATGAAGGTGGGTATGGCCCGTTTGGGTTCTTTTGTTTGCCCAAATCAAATGGATTTTCTTCACTGAACTTACGAAAATATATCAAGTTTAACCAGATTTGCGTGTGCCCGAAAGAAGAAATTCTAATCATCGCCGGATGAATTGAGGCCACATTCGTACACTGACAATCTTTCTAAATAGGTTGAACCGCTGAAAGTAAATGAAGATATAACACGTGTGGAGTCGAAGAAAGTAGCGAGCTAATCACTGAATTGATGCAAATAGGCGCAAACCCTAACATCGCCACAACCCATTTGCTTCTCTCGCTCCTTTCTAGCATAAAGAGGTTAGCTATTGTGACTTCTCGGATAATCATGGCGTAAGGCAAGGGATGGTCGAGTGCATACCAATTTCTTTCGGAATAACATTTTATGTACAAAGTTCCTAACAAAAATCTACTCGTAATAAGAAATACCTCCCATTTCCCCGCTTTATTTACTTTCAAAGTTGTGATCTTATAGGAACCTTGTCGGTTTGTTAGTTGCCAAGTCCAAAGCACGTTTCGGCCGGCAAATTCCTTGTTCGGCCATGTCCCCTCCATTTTCAGGCCCGGCTATTTTATGAGAAAACAACATACAAGTTTCAACGCGATGGATGACATTTTCAGTCGGGCACTAGGCTTGAAAAGGTCTAGTCTAGTTTGCCCGCAGTTTGCTTGTTTCTCGAGTATCATCCACGTGTATTTCGTCATCAATTGCCTTATGTAAGTAGGTGATTTTTCTAGCTGCTCATTAAAACGATCGATTAACTGGACATAAAGCGAACTAAAATTAGCAGGTAAATCTTGATTTGAGAAAAAAACTAGTTCTTGCATGTGCCTACTTTACAACACATGATTACCTCGTCTATTACAGAGACATCGTATATGGCTATTATAGAGGCAGTAAAAGAGGCTTTGGAGAGGTCGGTGTGGATCATTGCGTGACTGTTGTCCATTTGTGATTGTCGGAGTGCTATACATCTTGCTAAAGATCAGATGTGTCATGAGAGGACAAAAAAAAAATAGTGATACGCTAAATCGTTTTATTCGAGACATTCTTGCCGATGGTTATGTTAAGGTCTTGAACATTTGTATAGAAAATAATCCAGGTCATATATTGGCGAAACCATTGCGTAGTGCCAGATCAAGTCATTACTTGGATTTGATTAATGTTTATTGTAGCTGAGTTTTACTTTGGTAGAAGGAGAAGATTGTTTATTGCTTATGTTAAAGTGGAGATTTGTGGAGCATGTCTTGAATCGTTTATAGACTTGCGTGAACATCAGGGCTTGAGCACTGTATAAATATTGTTTTTCTCAATTTATTAGGTTAAGAAGTAGAGACAAAAAGAGTCTAGGAAAAATTTTAAAAAAGGACATGAAGTACTCTTATTTTCTCAAATAAATACCTAAAGTGGATCTTGTTTCAAATAATAGCCTAAAATATCCTCTTTGTCTCAAAGAAAAGCTTGAATAAGGGTATTTTTATCTTTTTTTATTTTTTTTCTTTTTTTTTTCCTATTTCTTTTTTTCCTTTGTTTCGACTGGCGAGGGTCACCTGACAAATGAAAAAAAGAAAAGAAACGGGAAAAAAGAAAAGAAATAGGAAATAAAAGAAAAGGAAATAAAAATATGACCTTGATTAGGCTTTTCTTTGAAATAAAGAGGGCATTTCAAATCCTTATTTGAAATAAGATCTACTTCACACCCTTTTTTTGAAAATTTTCCTAAGTTTTTTGAGCCACCTTTTGTAACCCTTAAATTTTCATAGCGGATTTGCTTTTCCACTCTCCGTGGCTTTTCCCACAAGGATTTTTAACGTAAATCTGTGCGTTCTTTTATTCTTCTCAATTTTAATTTCGTTATAGTTTCTTCATCGGTCAAAATAATTAGTGCATTATTTACGGTTGACTTTTCCCATAAAGTAAGTACCGATACTCGAATCGATTCCTTCGTGTCCTCGTTTCATTTCTTTGTTGATTTCTCTTGCTCTCGATCTAATTACAAGGATATGATCTGTTTCCGCCTCATTATATTGCAATGTTGGCATTATACGAATAAGCTAAGAGCATTGAAAGACCAAGTAATTTCCGAGAGTCTTTCTTCAAATATTTCGACGCGCTTTGTATTTTTTTTTTGGCAAGTTAGTGCGTGAGACTCTTATGATAACATCTGAAAGAAAACATTAGCTCTGGTTGCATATGTCTACCTTTTTAGCTATTAAATAATAAATGTGTGCAGTAAAAATAAAAATGGATAATCAACTGACAACAATAAGAGGGGAAAAAAACATGTCGTCTATAGAGTACCCGAGTTTCGCAGGTGCAACGCAAGGGCACGGACGACCAAGGTGGCACCAACGAGAGGCGTCGCTTTAGGTGGACTGCTCAGTGTTGATGTTAGGCCCCGCGGTAGCTCATGAATCACTCGCCGACAGGAATGCACGATTAGGCTGCTTTCGCCGGAAAACCTATAACCACAGAATAATTGTCCCTCGGCTCAGTGGTAGATCGAATGTAGCAAGGCAGGGATGTCACGGGTAAAGGACGGCTGTAGGGAGCATCGGGGGAGGGCTTTCGAGGTTGTCAGAGCAACCGGTCTTGTTGGCAGCCGGCTGGAAAACAGAGCCAATCTACTCTGTTTTTCTTTTTTTGAAAAAATAGAGGCCATTGTAAAGGGTAGCATCAGGCCGGTGGAATTCCCATTTCGAATCAGCGGGGAGGAAGGGTCAGTGAGCAGAACAAGAAGTCTCGACCTTGAGCAGCTCCGTCTTCGACTCAGCAGATCACCATAACATCGGGCTTGGAACCGAGGCACTCGTCGTGGCTTCATAAAAGGCTTGTCGTCGGGTCTCGGAACAACTTCTCACGGTAGGCCGGCGGCTGCCTCAGCTAGCTGGATTCGTGGTTGGAACAGGGAAGTCAGCTACTACGTCTGTCACTGGTTGGAGGAGGCAACGTCGAGGAAGTACGGTCTAGACTCTCGCTTGCTCTACTCTCTCTCTCTCTCAATTTTTTTTCTCTCGTGTATATTCTGAATTTTCAATTACGAGGCATAGATATGATTAAATAGACAAATCTCGTGTTTCATGATGTTCTTCTATTTACGAAATAGTCCCCAACTTTTGAGTATTTGTGATTTGGTCCCTAGGGGCGGAATTTATTCCAATTTACCCCTATGTCGTTAGGCCAGCCCATTAAATGGGCTTGGCTGACTTGTGGGCTTGAATTAGAACCTATTCTCATTAATGGACTGAAATTAAAAAGATTTTTGCCCAAGAAAGGTCGGGTACCAAGTAGGCACTTTTGTTGAACCTGTTGTGCATCTAAGAAAGGTCATACACTAAGCAGGCAACATATTACAGCTTAATTAATAGTAATGCCCGAGAATGGTCGAGCACCGACTATGCACTCACTGTTCATCTTGCGGTCCTTCTGAGATAGGTCAAATACTAAACATGCAACATATTGTAACCCTATGGTAATGCCCAAGAAAGGTCGGGTACTTAAAGGCGTCCATTGTTATCCCATTTATGTGTTCCAAGTTAAATTCGGATCACCCCATGTTTCTTTATAATCCTGTCACTCGACCCTTTCAAGTTGTCCCTTATATTTTCAAACCCTAGGATTATTTGAGTTAAAACTCAGGTGTTCCTTGAGACTGTTATGGGCTGTGGTGCGTCCGAATGAGGTTTGGATACTAAAAAGGTATCTTTCTAAAAACTCATCAAGCACTATGATTAACCTAGAGGCAAAATACATACACTAAATAGGCAATCCGTACCTCAAAGTTCATTTTACCGTCCCCGCAAGGTAGGTGACTTCAAGTATGTTATGTATTGTTTGCATTAGTATTTCCATGCATCATACCTTGTTGCATTAGAAAATGGGACTCATAATCCCGATAAAAAAAAATTATTGCACTTGTACAGTTAAATTTTAGGCATCATTTGTCTTTGAATGCAACCTTTGAGAGCTCACTTTTAAAGAGGGGCAGCTGTAAACACCTAAATTTTGACTAATTCATTTAGAAATTAATTGGATAAAATTAAAGATTGCGCCTGGCCCCTAAAAAAATATTAATAATTTCCATATAATTTCTAATTAATTTAAGCCTTCATTACATTTTAATCAGACCTATATCAGGGACTGGACTTAAAACAGACCAGTGGAGCGAGCCACCACGTGGAGCAAAAAGCAATGAGGAATAGTGGCCGAAAGTTATCTAGCAAACCGGCCTTGTTTGGCTTACATTTGGTTTAATTCCGCCCGTTAAAAGTCTAATTGAAAAAAAGGGCTTGAATAATTAAAGTCCATAAAGCTGAATAAGGCTCGAATTAAGCCCACAAGAGGACGAATTTTCGACCACACAGATGATGAGCCCTAGCCGAAATTCACCTGGATAAACGGTAAATCCAATCTCAATTCAACCTAATTTTACCCCATTATAGTTAGGCCCGTTAAATCAGCATAAATTAATTAAACTTAAGGCCTAACTCAGCCCATGTAGGGTGTGAAAAATTTGGCCAGCTGATGTACTGAACTTGGCCAAATTCAACACAAGGAATGAGCCGAGTAGATGCAATTTGGTCCTTCAAGAACCTAATTGAAAAGATGTCGTAATTCCGAGTCAACTTTACAAATAGTAGAAAATTAAGGCCCTTGACTTATCCTAATCTTTCCTATTTATACGAGAGAGAGAGAGAGAGAGAGAGAGAGAGAGAGAGGGGGGGGGATTAAGGGCGCGCATGGTAACACTCCAGAAGTGATTTCTGGCAGAGAAATCAACTTCTGGCAGGGAAATCCGTTTGGTAAAATCATTTCTGAAGTAGAAATCCGTTTGGTAAATTTTTTCACTTCTGGTAGACTTTTCTACTTCTGGTTAGATTTTTTGGCCAACTTGAGAAGTAAAAAAAAATTACTTCTCAGCTTCAAAAATCACTTCTAATCTTCGCCGCCGCCGGTCGCCGCCACCGGTCGCCGCCCGCCGCCGCCGCCGCCGGCCGAGGCAAAAAGAAGTGTTACCATGCGCGCTTCAAATGCATTTCTCTATTAGAAATTAACTTCTGATAGAGAAGTTGAAAAATCAACTTTTGCTTCTGGTGAGAAGTTGAAAAATTAACTTCTCCATCAGAAGTTAATTCTCGATGAGAAGTGTTACCATGCGCGCCCTAAGGGTGCCAAAAAGTGGGATAATAGGGTCTATTTATAGGCCTTTAAGTAATGATTACCTTTCATGGGATAATAAGGGCGTGCATGGTAACACTTCTCTACCAGAATTAACTTCTGATAGAAAAGTTGATTTTTCAACTTCTCTATTAGAAGTTGATTTCTAATAGATAAATGCATTTGAAGCGCGCATGGTAACACTTCTCTTTGCCACCGACTGACGGCGGGCGGCAGCGACCAACGGCGACCGGCGATTAGCGGCAGCTACGAAGACTAGAAGTGATTTTTGAAGCTGAGAAGTAATTTTTTTACTTCTCAAATTGGCCAAAAAATCCAACCAGAAATAGAAAATCCAACTAGAAGTAGAAAAGTCTACCAGAAGTGAAAAAATTTACCAAACGGATTTTTACTTCAGAAGTGATTTTACCAAACGGATTTCCCTGCCAAAAGTTGATTTCTCTGCCAGAAATCACTTCTGGAGTGTTACCATGCGCGCCCCCGATGAGTTTATGTGTCCCTAGACCTCATGATGATTTCTAATACTTGGTCATTACTTTTTTTTTTCATGTGGCTCCCTCGTTAAATAGGCTAAGATATGATTATGATGGCCTCTAGATTCTCTTAAGTGGCCTAGGCACAAGTGATCCAATAAGGAGGTCTCACTTGGCTTGCCATCATGAAGTTTGGATTAATACATAAATGGTAGTCCAAATGGTCTAATGGGAATATTTCACTTGGCTAATAACTCTAAGATTTTGTCATGATGGAGGACACATGTGACCAATGAGGAATGGTCCAAATGTTAATCTACTTTAGGTGAGGTCTCCCTATTGTCCATAGACTAGGGTTGTGTCTCCTTTGTTGACACCTGATTTTTAATCATCTTTTCTCTTTTAAAATTTTTCAGTATTTTTCGGCATTTTTATTTTTTCAAAAAAATTAATAGAAAATTCATAAAAATTCATAAAATTGAAAAAATTAACTTTACGGACCTTGGCCAAGCCTAGAGAACTAATTTTGACCAAAAAATGATTTTTCATATTTTCAGTATTTTTTTAGTATTTTTATTTTCGAAAATTCATGAAAAATAAAGAAAAAAATGAGAAAATTGCAAAATCAACTTTGGAAGCCTTGGCCAAGCCTAGGCAACCATTTTTGAACAAAAAATAAATTTTCATATTATATATATATTTTTTAATTTTTTTTAAAAAAATACAAAAATACTTGAAAATTTTGGAAAAATAACATTTGAGGACAAAAAAAATACACAAAGATAGTTAATATTTTTATTTTAAATCTATTTTCATATTGGCCATCGCAAATTCAGAAAAATCCAATTCGAGTCACGTGTTCCTTCACTAGTATAATCTCGAATCGGGCCTAAAAAAATTTAATTTGAGTCAACTTATTTTTAATTTTCACTTTTTATGAGTTGTGACATTGTCTTCTAATATTTTAAATTTTCATCTTGGCTCAATTATACCCAGAATGACTCAATTTTGCAAAAGGGCTTTAATTAAATTCTGCATTATTTTCAGCGGCAAGAAATGAGCTTAAATTTGACATGTGGTAAATTTTGGTGTGTCAAAAATTGTGAGGAGATTTGGACTTAAAGAAATATATTTTTTCATGGACTGAATTGTAAATACTTAAAATTCAAGGACTAGAGTGCAAATACCTAACTCTTGAAGGATTATTTTACAAATAACAAAAAGAAGAGTTAGTGGATAAATTAGAATAGAGAAGGGAAGATGGAGAAGAGGAGATAAAGAAGAGAAGTTGGAGAAGAATAGATGGAGAAAATAAGATAAGAATAGAGAAGGGAATATGGAGATGAAGAAGAGTTAGTAGAGAAATTAGAATGGAAGATAAGAATAGAGAAGGGAAGATGGAGATGAAGAAGAGTTAGTGGAGAAATTAGAATGGGAGATAAATATGGAGAAGGGAAGATGAAGATGAAGAAGAGTTAGTGGAGAGATTAGAATGTGAGATAGAGATGGAGAATGGAAGATGAAAATGAAGAAGAGTTAGTGGAGAAATTAGAATGGGAGATAGAGTTAGTGGAAAAATTAGAATGGGAGATAGATGAGTAGATTATAAAAGGAGAAAGAAGTGAGCTTGAGAGGAGAAATTTTTTGGAGAGAAAATTTTGGATGTTTGAGAGAGTTTTGGGAGATTGAAGAAAAATTTGAGAGAAAGAAAATACCAAAAGAGAGAGAATTTTGAAGATGATGGGAGTTTAAAGCTATGGGTTATCATCACAAATTTCCTCATCGATCAATATAAATCAAGAGTTCATCCTCGTCAACGAGGAAGCAAATTCGAGCTAAGTGTTTTTATTTATTCATTTATTTATGGTTTTACTCGCAAATTAGCACAAATTGTATACACTTTCTCCATCTCCCATTTTTTCCCATATTTTATGTCAGGAGAAGGATATCTCTATGTCAACAGCAAAAATCTCATAGAGATGCAAAAATCGGCCCAGACAAGCTCTTAAGTTGTCCACCGATTTCTCAACTGATTTGTGACTAAAAATCCCTCTTAATTCAAAAGAAACTCTCTATATTGGGAACATAGAGAGCGAAAATCAATTATAGAAATCCCTAAAAAAAAAGGGAGATAAGTACTCTTTCCACTCTTCTGGTTTTAGGTGCAGATTAGCACATATTTTGTATACTGACACTTCACTCTATTTTATGTCAGGAAGCCGCAGCTCTATATCAATGGTCAACCCTATGGAAGCACAAAATCGGCTTGGAGGAGTCCTCAAGCGCACACAAATTTCAAATTGTTGAATCAATTCGTTGTATTTCATTTTAAAGAATTCATACCCCAGAATGGAGAGGACAAAGTCCATCCGCAATTTAAATATCTGCACCATAAATCCCAAAGGAAAGAGCCAAGCCAATGCTTAGCCTCCCATTGGAGGTTTTTACTTACAGTAGTTAAATACCTGCAACTTAAATACCTGTACCTTAAATCCCAAAGGGAAGAGCCAAACCAATGCTTAGCCTCCCATTGGAGGTTTTTACTTACAGTAGTTAAATACCTGCAACTTAAATACCTGTACCTTAAATCCCAAAGGGAAGAGCCAAGCCAATGCTTAGCCTCCCATTGGAGGTTTTTACTTACAGTAGTTAAATACCTGCAACTTAAATACCTGTACCTTAAATCCCAAAGGGAAGAGCCAAGCCAATGCTTAACCTCCCATTGGAGGGTTTTACTTACAGTAGTTAAATACCTGCAACTTAAATACATGTACCTTAAATCCCAAAGGGAAGAGCCAAGCCAATGCTTAGCCTCCCATTGGAGGTTTTTATTTACAGTAGTTTAAATACTTGCAACTTAAATACCTGTACCTTAAATCCCAAAGGGAAGAGCCAAGCCAAGGCTAGGCCTCCCATTGGAGGTGTTTATTCACTGTCATGTACTTCCTATAATTTAATTTTTGAATCATCAGACCCAAAAGATGAGTAGGTCGTAATACTGCACATAAGTCGTTAACACACTCCCTCTTTCGGCTTTAGGGAATCTTTAACACTTAAAAAAAATATAACAAATAAAAAAATATACCATCCATGCATCCTATTTAAAAAGTGAAAACACAAAAGAGAATACCTTACTAGAGCCTTAGGAATAAACCAAGCCTGAGTTGCCGAATTAGGATATCTATGAAATTAAGGTACCGAAAGGGCATTAGTTTTAATTAACTAGTGTAACCAAGTCCCCGAGCTCATAATCTTTGATTCGCAGGAATAAATTAGTTCTCCCGTTAATTTATTTAGGTTTCTAATCGACCTACCAAGAACGATTAGTGGCGACTCCAAATTTCAAAATCATTTAAACAAAAACCAAAGTTGCGATTCGGTAGGGCTTGGGAGGGTCCGCGTTAGGTTAGTCAAATCTAATTAACCTAATAATCCGTTAACCCCTTTAAAATTTTAAATTTTTTTTAGAGGGTCGCGACATCCTTCTAATTGGTTCACTTGTCATAAGGCTATTTGTCCATACTTAATATCTTTAAATGTTATCATTGCTTGATAAAATATCTTAACTAAAATACCTAAGGCTTATGATGGCTTTAACCAAAATATCTAAGCAAAATGTCTTCTGATGACTGTCAAGCTAAATATTTTCTAGAATCGTCCAAAGTCGATTTATGATCGTTCTTTGATCAATCCATATGATTGATTCAGTTGTCTCATGATCAATTCCTCTTTTATTCCATGGTTGTTCTATGGTTTCCTCTATAAGTAAGGTTAGGATGTCGTCACAAGTAGTCATGGCCACGGGATTAGTTTGGGCCTGAAACCGGCTTAGTCAAACTCGAAACCGGCTCGTTGACTGGGCCGGCGGTTTGGAACTAGAACCAACTCATGGCCATAAGGGCCCAGTTTCGGTTCTTTAAAATATGAAACCGGAATCGGAACCAACGATTCAATAGAACTTTTGGCCTCAAAAAATAATATATATTTTTTAATGTATGATAAAAAAAATCATAAATACCCCTTCCGTCCTTCATTTTTCACACAAATTCTTTCTAATTCTCAAGTCTTAATTACGTTTTCGGTTCTCTAATTTCTTATTTTCTTTATTTATTATCTCATTTAATAATTTTCTATTTCAAATTCTTTTTTCATACCCTATATTTTTTCATTATGCCATATATATATATATATATAAAGACAAGGGAAAGTAGAGCTAGTGGCAAAGGTAAGAACACAATGGGGGAATCTAATTATCTTGATCCTCATGATTATGCAGATTAGAGAGTTAATATAGATGATGAAATCAATATTTTTCCTAATATGAAGCAAGTCCATACGCAAGAAAGTCTTCATCCTCCTATCGATACTTAAAAAATGTCAATAACAAAGGAGCGGGAGCGTACATCCGACTTATGGGATCACTTCATGAAGATTGAAAATTTTGAAGAAGGTCGAAAAATGTATAAAATAGTTTATAAATATTGTGATAAAAGATACAAATATGTAGGTGGACAAGGATATGGAACATTTAATCGGCATCTTAGGACGAGAATCCAATCGAAGCGAGAATTGACATTGAGCAACAACAAATTTTCGGATACGTCAATCCTAATATTTCTCTTTTATTTCGTTATAATGAAAAAAAATTATAAAGAAAAGTTAGGTAAATTTATTTTTATTGAACATTTATCATCTAGTTTTTGTAAAGATTTAGTTTTAATAAATTGATACAAAATGCATATATTCCACAAGCAAAACGTGTTCCTAGAAATACACTTAGACTCGAAATTAAAAATCTTTATAAAAAAGGAAAAAATTTACAAAACTTTTCCATGAATTTTAATGGACGTGTGTATATACGTAGTGATATTTGGAGTGATCATTGATAAGTTAATTTTTATATGAGTATAACATGTCATTGGATAGATGGTGATTGTAATATTTTTTTAAAAAAATATTGCATTTAGAGTTTTTGATGATAGGCATACAACAAATAATATTTATAGATTAATTAGGTAAATTTTAGAAGAATATTATTTTCTTAGTAAATTTTTTTCAATTGATTTTGATAATGCAATGGCAAATACTACTTCAATTATTGAACTGAAAAAAATTTATAAATCTATTTTTGGTGGATAATTTTTTCATGTTAGATATACTTGTTATATTTTAAATTCACGTGTACGAGATGGTTTAAAAAATCTTGATATTTTTTCTCAACCCAATAAAAATAACAATTCAATTCTTATGGAAACATCCCCCAAATAATGAAAGAGCGGTCAAAATTTTGTAGAGCAAATGAAAAAAAAATCAAAAAGATTTCTAAGAGATGTTCCAAATTGTTGGAATTCCACTTATAAGTTGCTTAATAAATCTTTTGCATTTAGAGATTTATTATGTGCATCTCAAATTATTTTATACCCATAAGAATGGGATAATTACAATTTTTTTAGATATTTCAAAGTTTTTAATGATGCAATTTATACTTTATCCGGTGTTTATTATCCTACTACGCATTTATTTTTAATTGAATGTATTAATATTGTTGGAGTTTTTGAAGAAAATGAAAATGATGAGAATTTAGGTGGTACTATTAAAACAATATAAACAAAATGGCTACATTATTATAGGAAAATTCTTATTATTTATTTAGTTGCTTGTGTTTTTTATCCATGTAGTAAATTAGATTGTTTAGATGATTATTTGAATACGTATTATGATTATTTATATTTAATTGATACTATATATATTAGAACTATACAAACAAGGGCTAATAACATAATAACAGAATTATTTAATGAATTTTGTAGAACATATAGTGGATATGGATCTCCTCAATCTAGCGACTTATAGAGTGGGAACATAGATAAAATTAGTAGAGGGTACCAACTTCTGCTACATTGGCAAAAAGAGCAAAAAGGAACAATGGAAGTAATTCTGAAATAGAGAGCCATCTAACTATTTCTTTTGAGTTTGATGAATCTCAAGGCATTATAAATTCACAATATTGGATTGGTAGAAGAGGCATTCCATCTAATATCCAAATTTTGCTCTGATTGCAAAATAAATTTTAGCATCCTATTATTCAACATTTACGGTGGAACAAGCATTTAGTATTAGAGGCAATATTTTGAATGAACGACATTTAAGATTAGGCCCCAATTCGGTGAAATCTCATCACAATTTAATTTTTAAACTCAAAAATCTTTTGACTAAAAAAGAATCGAAATTAGTTCGGAATAGCTGGCGATTCGGCAGTTCGGAATCAGAACTAGGTTTTGATTCCTCCAAATTTTGAATTGAAACCAGCGGTTCCGGAACTGTGGCCACGAGTAGTCACAATGGATAACTTCTTTAAGAAGTCAAGGAATAGCTTCTTAATAAGCTAGAGGATAGCTTATCCAAAAAGTTAGGGGGTGGCTTGCTCAAGAAGCTCCTTAGTGGTTTGTTGATCAAGTTAGAACATATCTAATTTATCACTTTCTAAGTTTTCTAATACGAGAAAATTCTGGATGTCACAGCAATTATGCAAGTTCGAATTCGATATGTAATTGTATCCTATTTTACTCATAGACTTGGTCATTATTAAAGTTGTTATCACTTTCATAGAGGCTTATTTCTGTTTATAATTTCTAGTTACAACAAACAGTTTTGCATTACATATATTATGTTTCCAACAATTTTAAGGTGATTATATTTTGTTAATGTTTGTTGGGGTTATAAGAATGTCGAGATGGCTAATGACAATCAAGTGCTTTATAATGTCCAGAACGTTTCTAGTGACATTCCGTTGGTTGATTCAACCATTACTAATGGAGTGGTTCACATTTCGAGGCTTGGTTCTGTGGCAGCAAATGCTAGGAGCCTTCAAGCTAAGACCATTTATGGTGGTACGGGAATACATCTAAAGGCTTTGTTTGCTTTGATAGAACCATCTCCAGTTACACCGATTGAAAAACTATAGAAGTTCATTGGTGTGGGCTTTAAACGGTGGTAGTAGAAGATGTTCTTCTATCCAGCTACGCTGAATCTGATCAAGTACTTATCGGAGGTTTGCATGATAACTAGTTCACATGAGCAAAATGTCATGACGCTCGGAGAGGTGGAGGCTTGGAAGCACAAAAACTTCATATACAAAATTATATCCTTAGATGTATAGTGAATTCGCTATACAATGTTTACAGTAACATTGGAACTGCTAATAGGTATGGGAGTCTTTAGAAAAGAAATACAAGATTGAAGATGCAGGTAACAAGAAATTCGTGGTTGCCAAATTCCTTGACTTCAAGATGATAGATTATAAATCTATCATGAATTAGGTTCAAGAATTGCAAATAACTCTCGGTGACATCTTTATTGAGGGAATATCATTTAGTGAATCGTTTTAAGTGGCGACTATCATTCAAAAGTTGCCTTTATATTAGACAAATTTCAAAAATTATTTAAAGCAAGAAAGAAAAGAAATGAGCCTTGAAGATCTAATTCTGTGCCATAATCTTCTGGTTTTGCCCTCAGAATCAAGGAGGATAATAGAAGGAATCCCTCCTATAAAATCAAAAGCCAACATTGTTGGGTCTTTTAATTCCAAGCAATATAAGAAAAGAAATAAGTCTTTTTAAGGAAAAGGAAAGCATAAAGAACACTCAAAGAAGTTTCAATTTTGCTTCTAGAAAGCTTGGCCACCGAGCTAAGGATTGCAAGAAGCGCCCAAACAAAGGCAAGGGCGGTGGTACAACTAAGCAACTGAATCTGATAGAGTAGGAAGATCGCGAGAGACTTATTGCTGTGGTGATGTCTAAGATATCCTTGGTTTCGAGCAATATCCATTGGTGGTTGGACACAAGTGCCACAAATTACATTTATGTGGAAAAACACATGTTACCATCTTACATAAAGGCTCAAGAAGGAGAGAAACTTTATATGGCTAACTCTACATCAGCAAAGATAGCCGAAAGAGGAAAGATGATTATGAAGTTCCCATCCGATAAGGAGATTACCCTGCTAAATGTACTTCAAGATGATCTTGAAGTTCACATCCGGTAAAGAGATTATCTTGCTAAATGTATTGCATGGATCGAAGGCCTAGAAGAATATGATTTATTGCTCATTACTTGTCAAGAAGGGTCTCAAAATTATTTTTGAATTTGACAAATTTGCAATTTTCAAAGGGGATGTGTGTGGGAAAGGGTAGTTATCTATTCGAAGCCAATGTGGCTATTGATGTAAAATCAAAATTCTTAGAATTAGGAGCAATTAAACAGCATTTTGAAAGATTTTAGGAAGTCAACTGTGTGATTTTAAGAATCATAGAAACCATAAAAGGACATTTTATTAAATTTTGATGGTATATTCTAAATTAAAAAATATCATTTTATATTGGGTTAATAACACGAAAAATCAAAAACTGGTACACCTATGACAAATTTATGTTAAATTACTTTTTTGACCATGAAAAATTTTAAACTGGTGCACCTATAACAACTTTATCTCAAACTATTTTTTGATTATCAAAAATCCATACTGGTACATTTGTGCTAAATTTATCATAAATTAATATTTTTTACTACGAAAAACCTCAAACTATTACACCTATAACAAATGTATCCTTCGTTAAATTGGGTTAATATCATAAGAATCTCAAATTGATACACTTATCGCAAATAGAGGGTAAAAATCCTCAACTGGTGTGCTTGTGAACCGTCATGTACCATCCAAATCAGTAATTTGACATTAAATTTAAAGAAAACTAATGAAGAGTAAATTTGTCATAAGTGTGCCAGTTTATGATTTTTTATGGTAAAAAAATAGTTTGGGAATCAATTTATCATATGTATACCAATTTAGAGTTTTTCATGATATTATCCTTTTTATATTTCAAAAGAAACGAGGACATTTTAGGCTGTGTATGGCAATACTCTAGAAAAAAATGTTTCTGTTCTCAAAATATTCTTGAAACACTTTAGAAACAGAAACCCGTATGGTAAAAAAGTATTTCCAAAGTGTTTCGAGAACACTTTTAACAAGTAAAAATATTTTTAGAGCAGAAATAAGAAATAAAAAAAATTGTTTATATGTCATCGAAACACTTTTTAGAAATACATTTGGAACATTTTTTTAAAAACAATTGGGAATACTTTTGTTCTTAAATACTTTATTCTCTTTTATTCTTGCACGAGATTCTCTCCTTCTATGTTCCTCGACCAGTCGACATTGTAACTCCTCCGGTGAGTTTCCATCGATTCCTCTTCTTCTCGACAACCAACCGGCACTCGCTCGCTCAGATCTAGGTACGGCTTGGTCTTGCGCGGCAAGCAAGCGCGAGACAAACCCTGCTATCGCCGACTGTCTTAGCCCTTGGCCGATGATGGCAAGGGTTGGCCTCATGTGCTAGATTTGGGCAGGGCTCGTCTGGGCAGGCTTGCGCGAGTCGAATCCCACACTCGACTGGCGATGGTGGGGTTCGACCTCTTGCTTGCTGCGCAAATACATTTATATCTTTTTTTTTTTGGGAAAAGAATTTTTTTGCAATTATCAAATGACTTTTTGCTCTCAGAAATCATTGTCGGAAACAGAAATAGAAAAAAATATTTCTATTGCAAAAGTTATTTCGAGAACAGAAATGTTATCATTGGTGGCTTTACCTCGTGTATCCGGAAACAAAAACCACCCCCCGCAAAAAAAAATAAAAAACTATCCTCCACTGTCAGAAAGGCGGGAAACCTCCTCTTCTCGAAAAAGCGCAAAACCCCGCAAATGTCAGTTCATCCGTCACGTTTCGGAATCCCGCAAAACCGACTCCCTTCATTTCTTCACCTTCGCCTCCGCTCGCTCCCCAGCCGCCACTAAGACCACCGATGTCCGGCGGCGGACGAGCCATCAACGTTCTGAGCGTGGCGGAGAAGCCGTCGGTGGCGAAGTCGGTAGCCACCCTGCTGTCAAGGGGCCAGGGGATGCGGGTCCGGGAAGGGCGGTCGCGGTACAACAAGATCTTCGAGTTCGACTATAGCATCAGGGGGCAGTACTGTCGTATGCTGGTCACCTCCGTTACCGGCCACCTCATGGAGCTCGATTTCGAGGAGCGGTTCCGCAAGTGGCACTCCTGCGATCCCGCCGATCTCTACGCCGCTCCCGTCCGCAAGTCCGTCCCTCAGGTAAGAAACAATAATGCCTGCTTTTTGTTCTTCAACACATGAAAGACCGCCTGAAGAATTGATTTTTCCTATTGTGAACAAATGCTAATATGTATTGCGTGGGCGGATAAAGTAATTGCTGCCATTTACAAATATGAAAGGGCGTAATTCAGACCATAAGTCCATTTCTTTGTCTGATCATAGTTGGGGGAATAGCCTGTGGGTTGTATGTTTCTGTTTACTTCTTATTGAAACTACAGGACAAAATGGATATAAAGAGGACATTGGAGGAGGAAGCTAGAAGGTGCCAGTGGCTTGTGTTATGGCTTGATTGTGATAGGGAAGGCGAAAACATAGCATTTGAAGTTATGGACATATGCACTGCAGTAAACCGTAATCTAACCATAAAAAGGGCTCGGTTCTCTGCTTTGATTGAAAGGTCTGGCCAGATTATTTTTTTTTTGTTTTTTCGTTTTCGTTTTCGTTATAGTTACTCAGTGTTGACGTCCTATCTTTGTAATGCTAGGGAAATACATGACTCTGTGCAGAATCTTGTTGAACCCAACCAATGGTTTGCTGATGCTGTGGATGCAAGGCAAGTGAGTGCTTTCTCATTTCTGGTGAAATTCTACTGTCATAAGTGCTGTGAAGTCTGTTCAGCAAATGGCTCCAGCCACACGCTTTCAGACTATTTTTCTGCATGTGAAACTAGATTGCCTCTTTGCATAAGGTGCTTTCTTTCTTTGATAGCCTGCTCATTGTGGGATAGGGAACTAATTGGAGCTTCATGCAGGAAATAGACCTCAGGATAGGTGCATCTTTTACAAGGTTCCAGACTATGCTGCTAAGAGACGCATTTGTCATTGACTCTGCTGCAGACGACCGAAACCTTGTCCTAAGTTATGGTCCATGTCAAGTATGGTGACTTAGGAGCACATTTCTCATGATTCTGAATTTATATGTTGTTGCATATTCTATAGTTATCTTGTTCTTCATCAGTGCAGTTCCCTACACTTGGCTTTGTGGTTGAACGATTTTGGGAGATACAATCTCATGAACCTGAGGAGTTTTGGACAATTAACTGTTCTCACAGATCTGAAGAGGGCATTGTGACGTTCAACTGGATGTAAACTGTGGCTGTCTTGGTGCATTATATTATTCTTTCAATTGTTTTTGGTTCTTATTGAAATGGAAGTCTTTCTTAATTTTGTAGGCGTGGACATCTCTTTGATTACACTTGCGCAGCTATAATTTATGAGATGTGTGTCGAGGAGCCAACTGCAACTGTATGTTATGCTGAATATTGTGGTTGGATTGACTACTGGTTTGATGATAATACTCTAAATTGCTACGTTGGTCATACAGGTCACAAGGGTTAGGCAGCAGGAGAAATTCAAGTATCCTCCACATCCTTTGAGTACCATTGAGATGGAAAAACGTGCTTCTAGATACTTCCGAATGAGCTCTGAACATACCATGAAGGTGAGTGGATGGAACCTGGAGTTTATAAGATCATATTTAGCTGTATGCTTGGACAGAAGGTACCTAAGAAAGATGCTTTTAGATATTTGGGATCAATTTTGCAAAAGGGAGGGAGAGATTGATGAGGATGTAAGCCATAGAATTAGAGCACGTTAGATGAAATGACGCAATGCATTAGGATTTTTGTGTGATCGCAAAATCCCTCTTAGGCTAAAAGGAAAATTTTATAAAATGGCAATAAGACATTCAATGCTATACGAAGCTAAATGTTGGCAAGTACAAGGATGGATAAGATAAGAAATGAAGATATTTGACAAAAAGTTGGAATAGTACCGGTGGTAGAGAAAATGAGAGAATATAGATTGAGATGGTTTGGACATATTCTTCGTAAATCCCCAGATGCCCCGATAAGAACTGAAGTTTGTTACCGAGAGCATGATATGAAGAAAGGAAGAGGTTGGCGGAAATTTACTTGGGGGAAAGTAGTAAAATAAAATTTAATGAAGTTGGTAATAGATTGGCGTACAGTCTGTCTTAGGACGGAGTGGAGAAAAGTTATACGCATTGTGGAAGGGCAGATTTCCTATGTTCCAGATTGTCCTTTTTAGTCATTTTTCCCTATATGTATTTATATTTGTATCCCCTAACCGGTCTTTGCTTTTATTTTAGTTTATTTTATGTATTTCTATTGAGGTTCATCGAACGCCGATCCCAATTGTTTTGGGATAAAGGTGATGTTGATCGACTCGTAAGCTGATTAGGACTTTTTTTTGCAGTAGATACTCTGCTTTTCATATATTGGTGAGTTAGAATGGCTGCTATCAATGAGTGTCTCCTTTTGTTGATCATGGCAGCTTGAAATTCTGGTCATTTTATGGCCCAAATTATGCTTTTTGTTTCAAAGTAATGTTGCCAAAATTTCGGTTTTTTTAACTCTTTCATAATTTTTTCTAGTAAGAAGGCTTCTTGGCTCTTCCAATCTAAGCAATTGAGTTACGTTTCTTGACATTGTATACTCTTCTTGATTTCCTGAAGGATAGCTATTCTCTTGCTATAAACAGTATGTTTGTGCTTTTCTATATAGCGAACTTTCATATCCTCATACCTCATTGTGCGTTCTATTGCTTTTATTGTTTTTTTAGAGTGAGATTAGGAAGTTCAGTTACATTTGTTTACAATTGTTTGGTTTTCTTGACTAATTTATATCAACTCTAGTTCTGTTTACTTTTCTTGATGATATGTAGTCTTTTTGATTCACTAGAAGATATCTATCTTCTTAAGATAAGGTTTTTCTGCATTTAAAAAGTTCTGGGTCCTTGCATATCATTATGCCTTCTATTTTTTACCATTCTTTAACTGGCAAATAAGAAGCCTACTGAGCTCAGTTTGATAACCCCCAATTTGTGATTGAGAACTTAGTGGGGAATTTCACGTGCTGGGGTTTACCTAAACTTAAGGGAGCTTCTTTGTCATTGCAAGAAAAAAAATAGTCAAATGTTTTGTTTTCCGGATCTCTTGCTTACTTTTGAGGAACGCTATTCTTTTCCCATCACTAACTTGTGTCGATGACTTGCTCTTTTCTTGTTGTTTTAGGTTGCGGAAGAGCTTTATCAAGCAGGTTTTATAAGTTACCCTCGTACTGAAACTGACAATTTCTCTGCCAGGACTGATTTGCATGTGAGTATCTCTTACATTATGAAGGTGGAATCACCAATATTTCTTTTTTGATCAAAATTTTGACTGAAATACAGATGATAGAAATACTTCTGCAGTTTATGAACTGAATTATGAGTGGAGAATGTTGGGGCAAAACAAAATGGACAGAAATAATTTGCAACAGCATTTATCTTGGTATTGTGATGCCTACATAGCATTAGGTCAGAAAGCACAAAAAAAAAGCACTCAGGATTGAAAGCCCGCAGTCAACTTCTATTGCCTCCTGAGTACATTGCCAATCAGATATACTGATTTCAAAGCAAGAAATAGTTAGTGGCAGATAGAAAGGTGGTAAGAGAATTCTTCTCTTTTTAGTATTTTCGTGATGGCAAAACCAAATCATCTGAATTGAGGTTGGTGCATTTTTTGCTGCTTTTTAATTGATTGTCTGCTGATGAGCAACAGTATGATTTTACAATAGTATGGCTATCAAAAACTATAGGAGATTTGATGGTTAATTGCCATCTTTTTTTATGATCGGATCAGCAGAAGGATTTGACCTGCTGCTCTGAATTGCAATTAAAAATTTTGAGATGTGCATTAAGATGATGTATTTTGCCACCTCGTTCATGTGAGTAAAGGGCTCCCTCCCATTTATGAAGAATAAGTTGAGACATGCATATTTATCTCTACACAGTGTTGAATGTGTGCAACCGCTGTTAATTTGTTTGTCTGTTTATATTTTTTTTTTGGATGCTGCAATTGAAGTAATGGAATTGTTGTGGAATTTTGAAGTCTCTTGGTTTGGAAGCTTTCCATGTTCATGATGTGGTGCTTGTGCAAGAGATAACACAGATTTTTGGAGGCTGAATGGCTGTTCATAAATAAGTCGGTTGGTGAGAACAGTATTTGAGTGGATGTCCTTCATCAGTGGAGACATCACAGATTTATCTTATTTCAGACATATAAGCTTCTTTCAAGTATATGATATTAGCTTTTGGGTTGGAATTAGGATCATGTCCCATTGCAATATTTACATCTAAGATTGATATTCTGGGTAGTCTAGGTTCTTTTGAATTGAGCTCTCCAGTTATTAAGACCTTCCCCGTTTCAACCCTCGTGTAAGCGATAAAGCCAGCAGGTTATGAGCTTCTTTTAACTTGCTGAGGCTTGTTAGAAGGTCTCTACTTCAGGCTTTACTATTGAAGAGCCGAGACTTCGGCTCTTGTTGTAAGCATCCGTGATATTCTCTTGCATTATGCTTATTGGCCATGTATTGTTTTTCTGCCTTCTTTTGGCTATTTTCCTCATTTTGAATTGTGTTTCTTGGTCTGAGTATTTGTTGACATGTAGGCTATTGCGCAAGAGCAACAAGGGCATCCTGTATGGGGATCATATGCACAGCGTTTACTGGACCCCAGCTCAGGTCTCTGGAGAAACCCCAGCAATGGTGGCCATGATGATAAGGCCCATCCACCAATTCATCCAACAAAATTTTCTGGTGGGGAGACAAATTGGAGTCAGGACCATCATGTAATTGAGTCATCACGATCTCTTAAAGGAATCTTTCCCGTTTCTCTTTCATATATTAATTTCGCTTTGGTTGTAGACTTTAATTTGGACCGTGGCCTACACACACAGAAGAAAAAACACCAAACACCCACGCACACCACACTTAATTCCTATATATTTTGTTTTTATTGCAGAGACTGTATGAGTTGGTCGTTCGCCATTTCCTGGCATGTGTTTCACAGCCAGCCATAGGGGCAGAGACCACTGTTGAAATGGATATTGCTGGTGAGCAGTTTGCTGCATCAGGGCGCGTGATTATTGCTGTGAGTTCTGTTGTGACTTTTGAGCTTGCCATTCAATTTTTGAGGAAGGAAATAATTTATGTTCCTGATAATTGGATTTTATAGGATTCATCATTTTCAGAAAAAAAAATAAAGTTGCTAAAATAGAAGCGATCATTTCAATGTATTGTTTGCTTGGGGACAATTGACATTTTTTAAGTGGCTTTTTCATTTACTAGTGCTCCATCTCTCCTAAAATTTCAAGTTCTCTTTTATGGTCTGGATCTGCTTTGTCCACCCGTTTTATGTATCTTACCTTCACTCATGTTGGTCATTTCAGTTTTGAATTTTGATTATCTAGAGTTTCCTTTGCACAAGGATGTTGATGGGACTGGATTAAGCAGTGTAGGTTTATAAGGTACACGGGCTGCGTCTCTAGTTTTTAGTATCATAATGGAGTTCCTACTTTAGTTGTCCCTTCTTTTCCTAACAATGTGAAGGTCTGCATAAATTATTCTGTAGGTGAAAAATAAAAGCCGATGCAGTGATGCTCTTTTTCAGATTATTGCTTCACTTTTCTGTGGGTGCTGGCTTAATTCTTGTTGAGGCAAACTGGAAAATTTGAATTAGGTGGAGATTATTTGTACATAAATTTTTCATATGTTCATAATGCATCACAATGAAATCAGAACTATTGGATTAGCCTCTTTTATTTCTGTGATGACCCTCAGGTGACTGGGAGGCTGCTCATGCTAATTGAAATGAGTTTCTCTGGGTTAATTTTCCGAGTCAGCTGAGAATGAGTTCGTTTTATAGACAGAAAGGTTACCACTTGTGACCGGGGAGGTCATGGGGTTTAGTCGTGGAAACATTTTTGGAGTAATGCTAGGCAAAGGTCTCATATGATAGAACTATCCCCTGATCCTTGCATGGGGGAGTCTCATGCAAGAGGCCACCCTTGTTGAATGTGCTAGAGGTGAGGCATGTAAGTACTATTTTAGAAATACCATGGGCTTGCATATCACCTCTAGAAAGGATGATTCCTTTTGGGAATTGATCAATGTTGTTTCTGTCAGTGTGTCTCAACAGACCATTGGGTTTTGCCTCCTTGAAATATTTCACTGGCATCTATTTGATTCAGTCATGTTTGAATGTCATGACCTTTCTGTGTATCTGAGAATGAGACTGTTCTATGCTTGGAGTACATAGGTATATCACATTAGTTCTGGTTCTTGTTGAATCTTGTTGTTGCTTATGATATTGTGGTGAATCTAATTGGTCTTGTTGGCCAGAAAAATTACTTGGACGTTTACCGGTTTGAATCGTGGGGAGGTTCAGTGATCCCAACTTATGTACCTGGACAGCAGGTTTGCCACTGAATATTGCATCTCACTGATTTATGTTCCTCCATGTACAATGATCCAACCTCAATATTCATCTGCCTTCCTTTGATTTTTTTCACACACTAATAGAATGTCTGGAATAGCTCTTTCATTGTTAGTTTATCACGCATTTATCAAATCTAGAATACTGTGGCCCTGCACCATTTGATATTAGCCCATTTCTTGATGCTTTCTCATCTTTCAAAAGGACAAGAACCTAATTTTGAAGGAGATATATTAACACTACAAGATTACACTATGGCAAAGTTTCACTTTGATTTGGTATGGACAAGGAAAACTAACTTTGTTTCTAAAAATAATGTGGTTCCTTTTTGCTCCGAAGGCAAGTGTAAGTCCCTCCAAATGAAAGTAATTGCTGCTGTTTTGAAAATATTAGATTCCCTTTCAGTCCCACAGTTGGGAATAACATTGATTAGAGATGTGATAGCTCATTATGCTATCAGGCTTGGGTGAGCTTTTGCAAGAGGCTCATCTTGCTCGTCTAATGTGTACTGCTTCATTCTTCTAGTTTGTTGGAAGTGCTATGAGAAGTCTTTTTGTGCACAATTTTATGTATGGCAGGATTCCCCTATGTAGCCATTTTGTACAGGGGCAGTATCCATGGTACCTTATTAATGAAATTTTGTTTGTCATTCAAGACTTACCGACTCTGGGTAAGAGTTCTTACTTATGTGATCAACAGGTGAATGAAGTTCGATAGAATCCGAAGACGATTGAAATCCTTAAAATACACTGTCCCTTTCTCTCCTAATGAGCCGAAAAAAGGGAGGAATTATCTTAGTAATTTTCTTCTTTCCAACGTGTTAGAGGAATAACTCAACATTATTATTGATGTAAAATAGAGGGTATATATACATATCAAACCCTAAAGCACTATTTATACCCTTTTTACCCTTTTTATCCTTCTAACACTCCCCCTCAAGCTGGAACATGAATATCAAACATTCCCAGCTTGTTACAAATGTACTCAATTCTACCACTTCCTAGAGATTTGGTGAAAATATCAGCTAGTTGTTCACCGGTCCTAACATAACTATTAGAAATAACTCCAGCCTAAAGTTTCTCACGGACAAAGTGGCAATCAACTTCGATATGCTTGGTTCGCTCATGGAATACTGGATTTGAAGCAATATGAACAGCTGCTCGATTATCACACCACAACTTCATTGGCACAGGATCTTCGAATCCAAGTTCAACTAATAACTGACGCATCCAGACTAGTTCACAGGTAGTTTGAGCCATAGCTCTGTATTCTGATTCTGCACTTGATCTCGCCACAACACTTTGCTTCTTACTTTTCCAAGATACCAGGTTTCCTCCTATAAAGGTACAAAAACCTGATGTGGACCTCCTATCTATAGGAGATCCCGCCCAGTCAGCATCTGAAAAGGCTTCCACCCTTTTGTGACCGTGATCTTGATAGATAAGACCACGACCTGGAACTTTCTTTAAGTATCTCAAAATTCTGATTACAGCATCCTAATGCGAGGTACGAGGAGAAGACATAAACTGACACAAAACACTCACTGGAAAGGCAACATCAGGTCAAGTGATAGTCAGATAATTTAATTTTCCAACAAGTCTTCGATACTGTTAGAAGGGTAAAAAGGGTATAAATGGTGCTTTAGGGTTTGATATGTATATATATCCTTTTTACATCAATAATAAAAATATGAGTTATTCCTTTGACATGGTATCAGAGCCAATCTCTAAACCCTAGATCTGAACTCCGGTGACCACCAAACCCTAACCCACCTCCGGCGAACCCAACCCCAACTCCGGCGAGCCCAAATCCTGACGTCGCGCAGGCCTGGCGACCACCTCTCAGGTGTCGCCTGAAGCCGGCGACGCCTTTACTGAGGCCGGCGACCCATTTTCGACATCCCCTGAGGCCGGCGACCCATTTTCTACCATCCCCTGAGGCCGGCGACCCAGTTCCGACCAGATTCCAGCACTTTTCCGAGGCCAGCGACCTATTTTCGACCATCCCCTGAGGCCGGCGACCCATTTCCGACCATTCCTGAGGCCGACGACCCTATTCCGAGCATCCCCTAGGCTGGTGATTGAGCAGGGAACCAGCGACCATCTCTGGGTAGTTGCATTCCTTTGTGTTGATTGATGGTTGCTGTTTGAAGATTAATAGGCTGATATGTCTGAGGAGGGTAGAGTAACTTTGAGTTGGTACTGATCTGTGGTTGAGAACGTGATAATTTATGGCTGTGGAGGTGATTATTTGGAGAATTTGGTGATCCTTTATTGATGTTTCTTTGATTGTGGGTTATCGGTAGTTCATTCGAGAATTCTGGTGGTTAAATGTTGGTGTTGTGACAGCTTGTGGATTCTGTTGTTGATTTGATGAGGTGTTTAATGTTTTAATTTGCTGGTCTGAAGAATTTTCTGAAGCTTGGGTTATGGCGGAGAGCAAAGGCACAGTGAGTGAAGTTGTGTCTGCATCCTTTAGTCGTTTGACGGAGGAAAAGTTAGCTGGTGTCTCTAATTACCAGCAATGGAAGAGAATTGTGATGGTGGTTTTGACTGGGAGAGAACAACATCATCACTTAACAGGTGAAAAATTTGCTGCTGATACTAAATGGGATACCATAGATGCCAGGATTCTTGGGCAAATGTGGAACTCTATGGAGTCTCATGTGGCAGCCTTGGTTACTCACGTTACAACGGTTAAAGCCTTATGGGATTATTTGAGTGTTCTTTTTTCTGGTGAAAATAATCTCTCGAGAATTTATGAGGTTTATCAGGATTTCTTTAGAGTTGATAGGAATGGCCGACCACTTACTCAATTCTTTGCTGAGTTTAAACAGATGTATGAGGAGCTCAATTGTCTTTTACCAATTACATCTGATGTTGAGAAGATGCAGGAGCAGCGAGAACAATTGGCTGTTATGAGATTTTTGGGAGCACTAGGACCCGAATATGATTCAGTTCGTTCACAAATTCTTGGAGGGAACACTGTGGCTTCATTAACAGAGACCTTTTCTCGGGTTTTAAGGGTTTCACGTGAATCATCTAAGGAGATATCCTACACAGGTGATAGCTCGGCTCTTGTAGTCCAAGGGAACCGTGGTGGCGGTCGAGGCCGTGGTGGTGGTCGCAGTGGACGTGGTTTTGGTAGTGGCAGTAGTGGCCGTGGGTTTAGTAGAGGCCAATCACAATCATACAGTGGTACATCTGGCGACACGGTGAATAATAATGGTTCGGCACGTATCTGTCATTATTGTGGTGTACCTGGACACATTCAACGTTTTTGCTATAAACTTCATGGAAGGCATTCTCACTCAACAGTAGCTAATTTAGCTAATGCAGCAGAGTCAGGCATTTCTTCGCAGTCTTCTGAAGGAGGAACACTTAATAGAATGTCTGAAGAGGAACTTGCAAGATACAATCAATTCCAGATTTCCCAGCTGGTTTCCTCCTCCACAACCACTTTTGCTCAGACAGGTAATGCAACGGCGTGTTTTTCATCCACCTCTCGCCCCTGGATCATTGATTCGGGTGCTACCGATCACATGACTGGATCTTCAGGTATCTTTCTACCTTTCATGTGTCTATGTCCAGTGTTACCTTAGCTGATGACTCTCTATCCACAGTGAAAGGGATAAGCACCGTTCCACTTACATCCTCAATATCTTTTATCTTCGGTCATGTACCTCCCAAATTTTTCGTTTAACCTTATGTCCGTCAGTCATCTCACCAAAAACGTCCCAAGTCCTTTGTATGAAACTGCTATTGCAAGTACAATTTCAACTCTTTAATTCCTGCAGAATCATCTCCAGTTATGACAATATCATCCACATAGACGACAAGAAATATTCGACCGCTTGTAGAAACCCGATAAAACATAGAATGATCTCCTGTACATCTACACAACCCAAGCTGAAATATAGCCTCAGTAAACTTCCCGAACCAAGCTCTGAGAGACTATTTCAAACCATATAAAGATTTTTTTAAACGATATACATGACCAGACTCCCCCTGAGCAACAAACCCTGGTGGTTACTCCAAATATACCTCTTCCTGCAGATCTCCATGAAGAAAGACATTTTTAACATCAAGTTGAAATAGAGACCAACAAGCAGAAGCAGCGAGAGAAAGTAAAAGACAAACTAATGTCATCTTAGCCACCGGGGAAAAGGTATCACCATAATCAACTCCATAAACCTGTGCATATCCTTTAGCAACCAGTCTAGCCTTGAGACGAGCAAGAGAACCATCAGGATTAACTTTGATAGTAAATACCCACTTACATCCAATGGCAATCTTCCCTATAGGTAAAGGAACAAGTTTCCAAGTCTGATTTTGATCCAGGGCCAGTAGTTCCTCTTCCATAGCAGCCCTCCAACCTAGACTAGATAAGGCTTCGGCAACAGTTTTAGGAATAGGATGTGTATCAATGGTCATCAAACTAGTTCGACAAGAGGCAGATAAACCAGAATATGAGACAAACTGTGCAATCGGATGTTGTGTGCAACTACGAATGCCTTTGCGATGTGCAATAGGAATATTAAGGTCAGTATGTGACTGACTTACCTCAGGGTCAGAAGATGAAGGAGACGAGAGAGGCTGAGGTACATCTGTAGGGGGCTCCACGTGTTGATGAGTACGTCTACTATAAATATACTGGATAGGTGGAGGAACTCTCGAAGCGGGTGTTGATTCCATAATGACATATGTCAAAGAATCATTATCCACGGTATGGGGTTCCGTTGGACTATCAGAATAAACCGTAAACTCAAAGAAGGAAACATCTGCAGTGATAAAATACTTCCGCAAAGAAGGACAATAACAGCGATAACCCTTTTGTGTACGTGAATACCCAACAAAAACGCATTTTAGAGATCGAGGATCAAGTTTGGAAAGTCCTGGACGATGGTCACGAATATAACAAACACAACCAAAGATACGAGGGGGCAAATGGAACAAGGGGTCAGAAGGAAAAAGAAGAGAGTGGGGAGTTGCACCTTTAAGATCAGAGGATGGCATGCGATTGATAAGATAACAGGCAGTCATAACAGCGTCAGCCCAAAAGGTTTTATCTACCTTCATTTCAAACATCAAAGAACGTGTAACTTCTAACAAGTGACGATTCTTTCGTTCGGCAACACCATTTTGTTATGGTGTATCCGAACAAGAAGATTGATGAAGAATGCCTCGCTGAGACATGTATTCAGAGAATGATTTAGAAAAATACTCTTTGGCATTATCGCTGCGAAGAATGCGAACATGAACAGAAAATTGAGTGTGTACTTCGTTAACGAATGCACAAAAGATTGAAAATAACTCAGAGCGACTTTTCATTAGATACAGCCAAGTGGCTCTTGAATAGTCATCGACAAAAGTAACAAAGTACTTGAAACCCAACTTGGAAGTAACAGGACATGGAACCAAACATCAGAATGAACTAAAACAAATGGCCGAGAAGCCTGTTTATTGACTCGTGGACTATAAGTAATACGATTTAATTTGCCAAACTGACACGACTCACATTCTAAACTAGATAAGGAATGAAACCGGGAATCAAGCTTCTTCAAGCTTCCCAAAGGTGGATGACCCAAGCGACAATGAACTTGATGCGGTGAAACTGTTGAGCAAGCGACACCGGTAGCATCATCAAACACGTATAACCCTCCCGACATATGGCCTTTACCAATCGTCTTCTTCGTCTTCAAATCCTGAAAAACACAAGATTCGGGATAGAAGGTTACAGAACAGTTATATTCTTTGGTGAGATGACTGACGGACATAAGGTTAAACGAAAAATTTGGGAGGTACATGACCGAAGATAAAAGATATTGAGGATGTAAGTGGAACGGTGCTTATCCCTTTCACTGTGGATAGAGAGTCATCAGCTAAGGTAACACTGGACATAGACGCATGAAAGGTAGAAAGATACCTGAAGATCCAGTCATGTGATCGGTAGCACCCGAATCAATGATCCAGGGGCGAGAGGTGGATGAAAAACACGCCGTTGCATTACCTGTCTGAGCAAAAGTGGTTGTGGAGGAGGAAACCAGCTGGGAAATCTGGAATTGATTGTATCTTGCAAGTTCCTCTTCAGACATTCTATTAAGTGTTCCTCCTTCAGAAGACTGCGAAGAAATACCTGACTCTGTTGCATTAGCTAAATTAGCTACTGTTGAGTGAGAAGGCCTTCCATGAAGTTTATAGTAAAAACGTTGAACGTGTCCAGGTACACCACAATAGTGACAGATACGTGCTGAACCATTATTATTCACTGTGTCGCCAGATGTACCAATGTATGACTGTGATTGGCCTCTACTAAACCCACGGCCTCTACTGCCACCGCTAAAACCACGTTCACTACGACCACCACCACGGCCTCGACCGCCACCACGGTTCTCTTGAACTATAAGAGCCGAGCTATCACCTGTGTGGGATATCTCCTTAAATGATTCACGTGAAACCCTTAAAACCCGAGAAAAGGTCTCTGTTAATGAAGCCACAGTATTCCCTCCAAGAATTTAGGAACGAACTGAATCATATTCTAGTCCTAGTGCTCCCAAAAATCTCATAACAGCCAATTGTTCTCGCTGCTCCTACATCTTCTCAACATTAGATGTAATTGGTAACAGGCAATTGAGCTCCTCATACATCTGTTTAAATTCAGCAAAGAATTGAGTAAGTGGTCGGCCCTTCCTATCAACTCTAAAGAAATCCTGATAAACCTCATAAATTCTCGAGAGATTATTTTCACCAGAAAAAAGAACACTCAAATAATCCCATAAGGCTTTAACCGTTGTAACGTGAGTAACCAAGGCTGCCACATGAGACTCCATAGAGTTCCACATTTGCCCAAGAATCCTGGCATCTATGGTATCCCATTTAGTATCAGCAGCAAATTTTTCACCTGTTAAGTGATGATGTTGTTCTCTCCCAGTCAAAACCACCATCACAATTCTCTTCCATTGCTGGTAATTAGAGACACCAGCTAACTTTTCCTCCGTCAAACGACTAGAGGATGCAGACACAACTTCACTCACTGTGCCTTTGCTCTCCGCCATAACCCAAGCTTCAGAAAATTCTTCAGACCAGCAAATTAAAACAATAAACACCTCACCAAATCAACAACAGAATCCACAAGCTGTCACAACACCAACATTCAACCGCCAGAATTCTCGAATGGACTACCGATAACACACAATCGAATACCCAAAAAATAAACATCAATAAAAGATCACCAAATTCTCCAAACAATCACCTCCACAGCCATAAATTATCACGTTCTCAACCACAGATCAGTACCAACTCAAAATTACTCTACCATCCTCAAACATATCAGCCTATTAATCTTTAAACAGTAACCATCAATCAACACAAAGTAATACAACTACCCAGAGATGGTCGCTGCTCAATCACCAGCCTCAGGGGATGCTTGGAACTGGGTCGCCGGCCTCAGGGGATGCTCGGAACAAGGTTGTCGGCCTCAGGGGATGCTCGGAACAGGGTCGTCGGCCTCAGGGGACGTCGGAAATGCTCGCCGGCCTCAGAATAGGCGTCGTCGGCCTCAGGCGACACCTGAGCCTGGCCTGGGCGACGTCAGGCGACGCCTGACAAGAGGTTGCCGGATCTTCGCGACGTTAGGCGACACCTGACGAGGGGTCACCGGGCCTGGATTTGGGTTTGACGGCTTGGATTTGGGCTCGCCGGAGTTGGGGTTGGGTTTGCCGGAGGTGGGTTAGGGTTTGGTGGTCGCCGGAGTTTCAGATCTAGGTTTTGAGTCTTAATTTGGCTCTGACACCATGTTAGAAGAATAACTCAACATTATTATTGATGTAAAATAGAGGGTATATATACATATCAAACCCTAAAGCACCATTTATACCCTTTTTACCCTTCTAACACAACACAAGAGCAATTGCAGTCACCCACGTTACTCCTAAAACCATAGTCCAAATCTGTCTGGTCTAGCTACAAGGTAACAATAGGTGATGATACAGAGACTGTCCTTCATTCTAGTGTAAAGGGATCTATTGACCAATGTTTTCTCTTTATTTAAAGATTAACCAAAGTGAGAAAGGTCCTGAGGCTGCTTGTTTCCCAAGAGAAAAAGAAGATTAAAGGAACTCTGTCTTTCGATTTCCAAACAGATTTCCATGGGAAGAGCATATTATGTTGCATTTTCATCTGAGTAGAGATGGTAGGATTTGACCTAAAAAAAAAGTTTCACTCCCAATGGTACTATTATTGATTGATTTCTAATACTAGGCTCAATCGTTAGTTGTGGGGCCTGACAACCCCACATCACTCTTTTATTGGTTATCGTTGCCTATAGTATGCTCATTTATCATGTTTTCTGGCTACGTCTATGAAAGTTTTGAACATGCCATACTATTGCTTTTTTTTTTTTTGTAACTTTTTATAATATCTCATCTACTAGATGGGAATATTGGTTGCAATCAGTGGTTACTTTTGGTTTTCTAATTCTCGACAGCTTACAATTGCAGTTCGTTTTCACGCTCTTCTCTTATTTGAATTCCTTAAATGCACTAATGTTTCACTGAGATGTGAAATATGGTGATTGTCATCTATAAAAGTGATGTGTGATTTTAACAGTTATTAGGTAAGAACCAACATAAAGTGCCTGAACAAAGAAATGAACTTAACGAATCACATACCAAGGGATGCAGAGAACCATAGAGTCAGAAACGAAACACAGAGACATTTCTGTGGGATGTTTTGAGGAAATTTATTCTGAATAATATTTGTCAATATTTCGATTATCTGCTATAATTTGCTTGGAAGTTCAAGGCATAGACGTGTGCTCTTACTGTTGCCATCTATATTACAGTTCATCCCAACAACTTTGACACTGGATTCAGGAGTTACCAGGCCCCCGCCACTTTTAAGTGAAGCTGACTTACTGAACTGCATGGACAAGGTGAAAAAGATTATTTCTAATTTTATTTTTCAGTCAAATTTCTGAATATATGATCATTGGTCATGGGTTTCTACTGCATTAGATGTATGTTGCAATAGCATGTCTCATTATTTGATAACTAGCTCTCATCAACTTTGTCTCTTCAGGCTGGCATTGGCACTGATGCCACGATGCATGATCACATAAAGAAGCTACTTGATAGGTTCTATGCGACCAAAGACCAGAATATGCGCTTCTCACCAACTAACCTGGTAAATTTTTTTTGCATCTACCTTGTAAACAGAATGTTCTAATATTTTATTACTGATAAAACTCAATATATATACATAACAAACCCTAGATAACCAAAAAACCATTATGCCCTTTTTCTATATCTCTAACATACCTCATTACTTCTAATTACCACTCTATAGCTATGTCATATTTCCTTATTTTATAGCACTGTTTTCCTGGCTATGAACTCTTGCTTTAGACAAGTTCAGAAACAACACGTTCCCATATTTAGTTGGCTTTGTAGTAGTTTATTGAGCTCAATTGACGAGTGGCATATTGGGTAAATTTCTCGAGACATGGCATTCACACATGTAGAGACTCAGCATATGGGAGGAAGTTACACCATTTTTCCTTATTGGGTATCTTAGTTCAATGAACATAGTTTTATCTCCAAATGGCTCAATTAATTGTATTATGGAAAGAAATCTGGCTTTGTTTTATTCAGATCAAGCAAGCACAAAGTAAGTTTGTCTTCTATGTTTTTATCTTTGCTAATTGGTGAACATATGAACAGGGTGAGGCTCTAGTCATGGGATATGATGACATGGGGTAAGTAATATGGCTTATTTTCAACTTGAATGAATATTGTCTTTTCACAATTTTTGCTCGTCTCAACATCCTTATATTCATTTTTGTTGGTGTTGTTGACGAATTTGGAATTTTACTTTATAAGTAGTTGAGTTTATATTTTCTTTGTCCTTGTTGGAAACTTGTGACAGCGGTCAAATTACTTTTGACACACTTCAACTTTCATCTGCTTTGTTTATAAAGACTTGCCAAATGCTTCCTTGGAACTTTGTAGTCTCTTGGAAGTAGAAGTAGCTTGGTACTCTCAAACACCACATAGGATGTAGCATAAGTTGTGTAAACATATGAGCAACAGGCCATCACAACATCTTAGCTAGATTGTTCTTATAGCCCTTTATGTCTCGCTGAGTAAGATGCAATGTATTGTGAGAGCGCTGCCATTTTTTGCTCAGGTACAAGCTTTGGAAGCCTAACCTCAGGTCAATGATGGAATTTGACATGAGGGCAGTTAGTGAGGGTGCCAAGACGAAAGCTGAAGTTCTGGAATCCTGCTTGCAGCAGATGAAAGCTTGCTTTCTAGATGTACGGTAGTTACTCCTTTCTGCTGCTTCTTGCAACAAATTGATGATCGACTTCAATGTGTTTGTGATTCTATAATGTGTGGGAGGGGGCCTCTTGTTTAATGGATCCTCTCGTTAAACAAAGTCCAGAGAACAGATTTATGTTCATTTGGAACCAAGTTTTTAAGAAAGATCGTTTGACAAATGGAAGCTGATAACTGAGACTGACTAGTTCTGCTCCAAACTTTCCCAGAGATCCCACTTTAAATGTCTGAGTGTCGACGTATTTGGGTATTAAAGTCTCTTGAATGGTTGTGGGTCCCTGGGTACTTGGTGGATTTTCAATATTCTTGTCTCTATTGGAAGCAGAAAATGTAGAATGCATCACGGCAAAGTGAGTCAATAAATGAATATCCACTTCCCTAGAGCGAAGGATAGTGAGGATGATAGCAATGTTCTGTAACAAAGTTTTCTTGGGTTACAATGCACTTTGTGGACAGAGCTGTTGATAATGATATGGATGAAGAACAGGAAAATGATTATATATAGGCTACCGGTGTTAATTCTTGCAGGCCAGGTCAAGTAAACAAAAACTGATGGAAGCCATGGCTGTGTTTTTTGAGAGGTAGATTCTCAACTTATGGCTTCTTGATGCATTTGTACTGCTGTTACTGTGCATCTACTGTTGATGCTGCAGATCCGCTCGAACAGCCAGAGATGAGCAGCGTATGATGGGAGAAGTTGTTCGGTTATGTGGACTCTGTCATCAATCAAATATGGTGCTCAAGCGTAATAGGGTAATGGACTATATATCCTTCGAGAGCATAATTGTACTTTTCTCTTGTTCATTTGTCGTGTCATTGGATTTCCAAATAACTTCTGTTTCCGCGTTGCACCCAAATTATCTTCCTGAAACACACTTACCTTGTTTTCCATATGTTATGTTTTATGACACGGATTTCATTGCTCAAATTTGGTCATATAGAGTGATGCAGATTTAGAAATCGCAGCGATTTTGCTAAAATTAGATGCTTTTCTATTGCCTAACCATTTACAACTACTTGTTCTTTGATTTTGATCACATTTAATGTAAAAAAATTGCTTCGTATTACGTTATACCTGAGAAATTTGTTTTCATTTATGGAGTCCCTGAGTTACAGTACAATAGGAATTGTTGCATACTGTTCTGTTCCTATGTATATGGACCATATGATTGCACGACACACACGCACTGTGTGCATCCAAGTAGAGCATGGAGAGTGTTGGAATAGACTCAATCTTGCATTATCTCCTCACATGTTATGGTAAAAAATATTTTGTGCGCTGGTAATGAGATTCATCACTTTGATGACCTGATAGTCGATTTTAGCTTGGTTCCATCGGTATATTATTGATGATTTCAAGGAAGAAAAGTAGTTTCTTCTATTTCTTTTTTTTTTTTTTCGTTACAGAGAATATTACACATAAATAAAGTCTAGGACAGCTATGCTACAGAAAGGAAATAAAAGCAGAAAAGGAAAAGATTTCCTACTTCCTGATCTTGAGGATTCAGAAATAAGGGAAATAAAATAAATGGAAACAAAACATAATCATATCCCAAGATTTTCTCTTGATTTCCCGAGATCTCCCGATTCTTCGACAATTATAATGCAAAATGATTGGTATTTTGCGAGTTTAAAATTTTTCATTTGTAATGGAAGATCCATGTTGCAGGAAAATCGGGTTCATTTAGAAGTACTTCTATGTGTTCCTTTAAAGCAAGCTATCCTGCCAAAATGGAAAATTTTGTTTCAAAAAGTGTATTTTTGTTTGGTTTTAAATTCTCTATGTAAAAAAAAAAAACACAATTATAATCCCAACAAGAAAGGCATGAGCAATAAGCGAAAGGAAAAAGTGAAACCAAGCACACCAGTACTTGAACATAATTTATAGTGATAGCGGCCAAACCTTTCGAAGTATCCTTTCCGGTTATGTTTTAATGGCTTCCTCCACTTATCTTGAAAAGATGAACCTAGTTTTCAAATGTAGAAAGTGCCTTTTGGCTTCATTTGAAGAGCAATTTGCTATTTGTACACGGTTATCGACATAACCCATTTTAAATAAAAGTTGGACGCTTTTTGATTCCAATGCACAAAATGCACATTTAGTTTTTCGCAAAGGGTTTATGAAATATTTTCGGGCTTTTATGGAATGCAAATAGATACGGAAACCATAAAAGATGAGGCCATATTTGCAATGATTTGGAACATTGGTTATGTTTTTGAGAAGGTTTTAAAGGATGGGTAGTTACAATAAATCCAATAGGATTGGGCGCTGTGTGGATCATGCATCTTGAGTAATGAATGTAATGAATTTTAGTAATGTCTGTACTACTCACACTTTGTTTATCTTCTGAAAGATAATTTCAGTTAACTCCTTCACTTTGAACAGGATGGCAATTTTATGGTTGGCTGCCTTGGTTTTCCACAGGTTCTTTCATTCTCTGCCACACTTTTAATTTAAGTAAATAGTACTAATGCCTGTATGGAGTTTTGTTTTGGGGTGGGGGGGTGGTGTTTGACTACACTCACACAGTCACTTCTAATTTAGTTACAGGGACATTACTTGCATACTCACTCTGTTTACAGGGCTATAGGAGATATTAGAAAAATAGAGTTCGTGATCGCTTACTAGAAAGATTCCATCAATTCATTCTACTGGGGCAATCTGTTGGGTTTATACTTAAACATCTAAATCTTGGTAGATGGACACAACTACTATCTGCTTCATTAATATCTATGGGGTTTTCTTGGAAACTCCTCGCAGTTGAGAATGGCACTGTAATACCCTATTGTTTTACCAACTCAAGAATCCTTTAAATGATTTTACAGGACCGTATAACCTTTTGATGCTATTTTCATGCTAGAATAAAAAAGAAAACAGAAGAATCTTTGTATAAACAATTAGGATACCCCAGTAATTAAGTTACGTGAAAATGATATTGCACTAAGATTAGAACTCTTTGTTCTGAGGTTATATATGTACAGTCATATTGCTCTTGACCCAATTTTTTCTGTGCAAATACAGTGTAGGAATGTTGTATGGCTTCCTGGGTCAGTATCAGAAGCAGTTGTGACAGCCAATATTTGCAATTCTTGCAGTCCAGGTTTTTGTCAATCTAATGCAATCGGCTTTAGGAGTGCTAACTGGAAATTGTTGTTTGAAATATCTCATGTCTAGCTTAAACCTAAGACTTTTAGAGTAAGGGGATGTATCTGTGGTGTGGCTATCTTCGTGTAATCCAAGTATTGTTTCCTCGTACAGCAGACGAAACTGCCTAACCTGGTTGTCATAGAAAAGTGAATGTTTCCATATGCATTGTTTTTACTACTTTGTTTACTATGGTCAACTCTAGCTATGGAAAAAGGAAAGAAGAAACTTTATTTTCTCTATCTATACAGTACCTTGAATGAAGATACATCGTTAGAGCTGAGTTTTCCTTCTTTTTGTAGCACCTGCTCTAGGTGCCCTGAAAATTACAACCAAAAAGGACCTTTTTTATTGACTACTTTTTTTTTACTCCTGGATATTGTTACAAATGCCAAGGACGGCCTGATATCTATGTATTATTAGAACTTTCACTAGATCTTGGTTGTTAATCCTCAATTGTTCGCATGAGAATCTTCTTCATGGTTTTGGTGATTGCTTTGCATTTTTCATAAGTAACATATTGTTCACCATTTCCTTTTTACTAACTACGAATGTTATTTGTCATATTTAAAAATTCTGTAGGTCCTGTCTATATGATTCAGTTTAAGTTTCGACGGTTGGAAATTCCTCCAAACTACAGTGTCGACCATCTAGGTATGTGCTTTTGTCCTGCAAAGTCAGGGAATGCCGTTACAAACTCGAACCAACTTGTGCCCATATTTAAAAAATTACAGCTTGTGTTTTATTCTTCATCTTACCGGAAGCTCTCTTTTTAAAGTTTTTAAAGAGCTCGTGTTTTTGTAGAAAGATTTTTTTGCCACTAACAGCGAGGCCTGTGGCAGCAGCCATCTGGCTTTTGAAACCTCACCATTTCATTATGCACAAAGAATTGTCAATAAGCTTCCTTACCTATGTAGGCAATGCTTCTATGATATTCATTGATCGGTTCTCTTTCCATTACCATGCTGCTTTTTTATGTCTGCCGATAATATTTACAGGCCTTTCCCTTGTCAGATCATCTAGTTGGCTTCCTTTAGCTATAAGACTATCTATTTATGTCATAACTGGTGATGTTAGCCCTCGACCTTTTGTTCCCCATACTTGTTTCTGTAGCTAGATTTAGTTAACAGTGTTGAATTAGTATCCCACATTGCTTGATGACGGGTACTAAATGCTCTTTATATTCATATAGTCTCCCTCTACCTATAAGCTTAAGCATTTGGATTAGACTTTCTAACATGGTATTAGAGCCAGTACTTACCCTTTCACGAATGTGTGTGGTCAAAATTCCATGTGAATGCATGTTATCAAAATTCCATGTGCCGCTCGTAATCCGGCTTGCACGTGAGAGGAGATGTTGAAATAGTATCCTACATTGCTTGATAACGGGTCTTAAATGCTCTTTATATTCATGTAACCTCTCTCCACCTATAAGTTTAAACTTTTGGGTTGAACTTTCTAATAAACAGAAATATAATTGTATGTCGTCTCCTTTTACTTACTTGGGGATGATTCATTTTCAGTTTTCTATTTGGCTAAATCGAAATTTACTTTGAAATTCTATCAGGATGCATTGGCGGATGTGATGACACTCTTCAACAGTTGACAGAAATATGTGGAACGGGGTCTCGTATGTCAGGTTGGTAAAGTTTTTTTTTTCGCAGAAGTCAGACTTCGCTGAAATTGAAAAAAGGATAAAAATGGTGCTTTGGAAAATACTCTTACTATATCATGCCATGCCGCCCATGGGCTTTCCTAATCATGGTATAAATTTATGCTTTTGAAGTAGATGATTGATTTAAAAAATCGATAAATGGCAGTTAAATTATCTAATAACTGTAATTTACTTTTCAATATTTTGTTTATGTTTCTTTCATTTACGTGTGTGTGTTTTTTTTTGGCTTACTTTTATATGGCTTGCCTTTTGTTTTGTATAATGTAATTTATATTCATCTATCTTAACTGTACTTTTCATGTTTTAATTTATAATTTATTTATTCTTACGTGGCTTAACTTTTATAAGAAGTTTGCTTAAGTTTGGTTAGTTCTTAGAAGAATATGTTTGGTTCTTTGATTCTAAGAGACACCTCTTGTTTGTACACTTACATTAGCAAGAGTTGTAGAAAACACGTTCTATTATTTTGCCCTTCCAAATAGTGCATGCCCTTGAATTGTTTAAGAGACTCTTCTTACTAACGCACTTCCTTAGTGAGGGTATTAATGAGGGGACAGAATTTATCATTATCACTAGTTGTTTTGACTACTTGGTTTCTGATTTTACATCATGGATCTCTTTGTTAACATCAATTTGAAATTTGTCAAAGATTTGTGTGCATGTATAGGTTCAAAATGGTAATTGCTGTCAATGCACTTTTTGAAAGAAGACTTTGGTTTGTAAAGATAGTCTGTATCTCTCTCTTCTCTGCTTCACTCGTATGATGTAATTCTGAATCTGGTAATGTAAAATTTTCTCAAGTAATAGGTGCAGTCATGGAATTTCCTACCTCAAGATTAGTTATCTCATCACTTTTGCAGTTCTCTTCTTGCGTGAAAAGGAAGAATTAAGAAAACTGACATGGAAATCATGATACTGTTACGGCATTACTAAATTGTGTGAAAAGGAAGAATTAAGAAAACTGACATGGAAATCATGATACTGTTATGGCATTACTAAATTGCTAGCTTTAATGTTACCCCTATGAGGAACCACAATCATGATCTTGAAATCTATGTTAACCATGATATATCCAGCAGCAAGAGGAGGAGGGCCCACTCCTTTGTCCACTTCTGTCCAAAGGAGTAACAGTAGACAGCAGGCTTGCAGCAACTGCCGGCAATTGGGGCATTCTTCCACTGGTTGTCCCTCAATCATTTCTGGCACCCGAAATTCTCGGTCTTGGAGAGCAGACCAACAAGATGGTATGCTAGTCAAGTTAATTCTCTCTTTTGTTCAAAGATTAGGAAGGGTGCTGATTCATTTTCTCTAAAATGTCTTGGAATTTTGTATGCCCGCAAGAGGATAGCAAACAATACGACAAGTAAAGAACACCCAGTACTGGTTATTTTATCACGAATGGTTGTCCTTTGAAAAAGTGAAACGGGTCTTTATTTTATTTTTCCAATCTGAATGGTTACGTTTTGAATTGTCCTACTAAGTAATTTTATCGAACAGAGTTTTATATGTCGATGTTCCTTTTTTGTGATATAATAATGAGATTTCTCGTAGTAGTTTATGTTCACTTAACCGATTTTTTGGACCTCACTTTGCTAACTTCTAGAAATTTAGCTTGAAATAAATTCCTAATTTAGCCTAAACTAAAAGTTTTTTCTTGGTTAAAATTATCTTTTTGTTGGTTTTCTCCGAAATAAGATGACATGAAATGTTTCTTTTCTGGGTCAAATGAAAATTTGCAGTTGGTTTGAAGGCAAGTTGGTTTTGAGCTTCATGACGATGAACCTTTAGCAGTTAGACACACTGAAAAGATAACTCTTTTTCCAATTTATTGTTATATCAGTTAATCTATTGTCAAAGAAGTAGAAACATAATCTGTCAGCTATCATTGAAGATTAAAAAGGTGGCTAAACACTTCTTTTCCATTTCTTCCTGGCTCACTTGATGTAGTAAAATAACCGGAATAATTTGTAGGGCCATCAACAGAAAGCATTGCATAGAATGACTTTGAGCAGTAGTTGCTGATGGATTGTGAAATGATAGTTTTACTTCCAACATATGGATTCTTATTTCACTATCTATTTTGAACTCCCAACCCAAAAGAAAGTGAACACTCTTACTCCCAACTCTCTCCTTCACTAGGTGTAGTTGCCAGCTTGCAATTACTTTTAGTGCTGCTTGCATAGCAATAACCAGCATGATCTTGGTCACTCCATATTCTCTGTTTTACTATGCTTATCGATCTCTACATCCTTCTGTTTACACTGAGAGCACTTGGCCATCAAATTTATGCTCTTGCTTTAGACTGATTCCATCCACAGTATGTAAATGCAAGTAGTCATTTGCAGTCTGGGGCTGGATATCCCTTTCTTTGCAACTACAACTAGATGTTCCTCAACGAGAATAACTTAATGGTCCTCAAAGAAGACATTGCGACAGGAGTTGCTGTGATACACTGATAGCTAACAGTGCATTAATGATTGGAATTCTTTCATTGTGCCCAGCCAGTTTGAACCCCGCAAAGTTGATAACTGCTAATTTGGTGCATCTGAATGCAGGAGGGTTGTCAATTTCCTGTAGTACTTGTGGAGCATCATGTCCTTTGAAAACTGCTAATACCGCAAATAACAAAGGAAGGAAATTTTACTCATGTCAGTCAGAAGGATGCAATTTCTTCGTGTATGAATCTACTTACTATCTGCAAGATCTGTCGTTCATTTTCAGTTCCAGTTGGACCACATATCATATGATTTCTTGATCCCATCACTCTCTTACTTTTACTTTGTTTACTATTATCCTAGAATGCCCCCTTTGTCCATTTCTTTTTTTTTTTTTTTGGTTAAGTCTGAGGACTTTTTCCCAATGTCCAATGTGTAGGTGGGAGGATAGCCTCCAAAATGGTGGAGGAAGACATGGTGCAAATGGAGGTGCGAGTAATTCAAGAGCTCATTCCAATAGGGGTGGACGAGGTGGTAACAACGCCACCAATGGGACTTTTGTTTCTGCGACTGGTGACCCCATTAGTGGAAGATGTTATGTTTGTGGAGATCCTTCACATTTTGCTAATGTTTGTCCAAATCGATTTACTTAATTCCTTCCCCTGCATGAAACTCCAGTTGCCTAGTCTCCTTTTCAATGTCAATCCAAGCTAAGGCAAAAAATTTAAGATCATCGTTTGGAAGTTGTGCATATGTGCGTCTGTGGTTAGGTTTTAGATCTAAGTAAGCTTTTGCTAGTTTCTGACAAGAGTTTTTTTGATCTGAGAGATGAACCCTAAAGATGTTGATGTAAATGGGACTTATGGACAAAGCATCTTTAGGTGAGTTCTTGTCTGGAGGAGGTTGTCTGTATCAGATTTTCTTGACGTAGTTCAAGCACAATAGCATTTGTATAGAAGTGATTTTTTTTTGGTATAAATAGTTTAGCCATGTTGAGAAGCTGCCTTAACCATGATGACATGATTAAATTTCCAAACAGCTAATCATTAAATTGTAAGCCTTGAGCAATCATGCAGCAGACACATGATTCTCATTACATGAATGGCGATCACTGTATATTACTGAGGATAATTTATGGAATTCATGCTTCATCATTATCATATCGTCGAGGTCTATAGAGATTACATTCTTCTAGTAGTGTCGTTGACTTCAGCCAAATCGCATCACAGTACATTACAACTTGAACTGGAGTCTACTGCGTTTTTCTGCGGAACCTCATCAAACTTGGTTCTTCCATGTTAAAGGAGCAATCCGTAATAGCCATAAAGTTTAACTGAAAGTTTAATTTACAGTAACTTCGTATACAATAGCCAATAGTAATGTCAACTAACACATTTCTAGCCCAACATATCAAAGAAGGTTTCTGATGACTCTTGTTAGAGTATCCATACAGCGTAAAAGTTGCTCGTGTCTGCTTCCACAAGTAAATATACCATGATGAAGACCGAAGCGAGCCCATGATGTGATGATGTGAACTTACTACTGATTGAAGAGTTGAAGTTCATCGGGAGACAACACATAGATATTGTAAGCATCAGCGAGTACGGAAATCCCAGTAAAATGACGAGAATTGTCCTTGCAGAGGTCAGAAAAGCCATGGTATTCATCACCGCGGAGTAGATGGGAAAGATTCCGAGCCTGGTCATGTGTCCAGCAAGATGCAGTTCTTCTTCACTGCCACTAAAATTATTACCTGTTGATGTTGGATCGGAAGTGGTGGTTGCAGGTCGTCGTGTTGGCGCTTGGAAAGTAATTGCGAGGTGATTTAGCACGGTTGCTGTTTTCATGGACATTTAAGCAGCTGTCCCACCATTCGAAGATGGTAAGTTCTTCACTCAAGAGATCTGCAAGCCTTTTGACGCTTGAGAGGCACGAAGCTCTTTTTGCTTTCGCAAAGCGTAGGATTTTCCCCACTTCTTCGTTGTTATTATACTGAAATGGCTCAGTCCAGAGCAGTCAAACCTTCCAAATTCTTTGCGTTCACGATCTTATGGTTAATCAGCAACTTGATGACCTTAGCATGAATAAAGCAAGCAGCCACTTGTCAACCAAAAAAAAAAAGTAGAAAATTGTTTTTTTGGCGTCAATGGCTTATGAGATGAAAACACGAATTCATCGGTAATAATTGTAAAAATAGGCTAGTAGCATAGCAAAGGAGAAGCTAATAACAATAATTAAAATAATCGCATGACCCCAGGCCAGTTTGTGAGGGTAGCAATAAGCAGGACGGTATTGCCATCTTCCTCTTCATCCTTCCAGTTCAGTATCTCTTCCATCTCGACTCGCATTAGCCATCTGAACAAAACCTTGACCGACCTGTGCTTGCCGTTTTTTATGGCAACATGCACCGCTGTCTCGCATTAGCTCGTCAAATCCTGTCGTGTTTCGTTTGATAGCTGTGGCATGGAGGAACTTGTATGGATAAATTTGTTCCATGTTCTAGCAAGTGTTGCAATAGTCTCCGACGGTAGCCTATTATTCATAACATGTGCATACTTTATTTCTAGTTTATTTCATCTGCTTCGTATGTCAACGTGTAGTTCCTTTCTTGGTCATTAAAACTAAATTCGGCTTGAACTTGTGGACATACAGTTGATGGATATTCTTCTTCTTTGGTGGTTGTCTTCTTAGGCATTAAAGCAAAATTTATTTTATTTCATCTGGATCGTTTGTTAATATGCTTCTTCGTTGATGAATATCTCATGTTCCAAGGACCTGTAAAAGGCTTTTATATGGCCGGTTCTCCACTCCTCTCCATAACACAGGCTATGTGCACACATTCTGCATTTGCGTTGGCCCAGCATATGCTCAGACTGCATTTGTGTTGACAACAAATTCACTGTCATCATCATCAAGCTCGGCACAATAAGCATCATCAAGCAAACATCATCTTTAACTCATCACTAAAAAATTGAACTAATTAAACTCTAGTATTTGCATTATAAAAAGAGATAATAACATAAAAGTTCACAAAAAAAAAAAACCTCCCACTTAGAACATCCATTAATGACAGCTCAACCTCCAAACTCCGCTCTAAAGCTCTACTAAAATAACACCTAGTGAGAACGAGAAAAAATTAGCATTGAACTGTACCAATAGGGGCTTTTTCATTTTGAAGAGTTATATTTAAACCTTGATTTTTTATATACTAAAATACCCTTCTCCAGCGGCTGCAACGGTTACATGCTCACCAACTAGCAAACATTTGGTTGGCAACGACCTCAGGCCCCTATTTGAGCTGATTTTGCCACTCTAGGCCGTTTTTGAGAAAATGGCTCCACTTCATGTCTTAATTTGAAAATTTCCCTTTTTCCACCGTTACTATAGTTCATTCTTGTACGAGCTGCTGCGAAAACCAATTGTAGAAAAAAAAACTTCCATAACGGTCTGTATAAATAGAACCATTCAGGAACACTCCCGTTACAAAACTGGCATATTTCCTTGCCAGTACACAAACTACGGAAGGTGATAAAACTGTTTCATCCAACATGGAAGGACTCATATCCTCCAATGCCACCCCCAGCTTCCAACTAGCAAGCACTTCCGTCAGAGTTAGGCTCGTCCCGTGATTTCGATTCCATGATTTAAAGATGTACCATACTCTTAGTCTTGCTTTACATGGTGCTTTGATTCCAAAACAAGCCGGAGTGATAAAGTTCAAAAAGCCTTTTCACAATTAACATGCAGTTCCCAATTCCTAGTCTTGAAATCTTTTGAACCCGAGGCAATGAGTGCAATCATAGTTCTCTTTTCAGTCATTGCTTCAGATGTTCCTCCCTAATCAAGTTATACACCGGAAAGCTGCAGCCAGCATGTAAACAGAATTCTGAACTCTAGCGGCACCTCCACCAAACCTAGTGGCACTGGCTGTATACATTTGATTAGGCAGGATCGGAGTTCTGATGATCAAGGTACTGGGGCAGGACAAGAAAATGCATTATCAATTGAAGTACTGAGTAAACCCTAAACCATATCATCAGCATGTTTAGGATCAGAAATCTAAAACAAAACTAACTTGAAGAAGGCACCAATTTCAGAGAGCATAGACCAAGAAAACCTCAAAAATTGTACCTCTACAGAAAGCAGACCTTCATCCTAAGCAGCACCACTGCCATGACCTCTTTAGAGTGGGGCGCACTTTGTGGTCCCAAGTAAACTAGTGTGACTTGTTGGCACACCTAATTATCTTGGAAAATATATATGAAGTCGGTGTGGTCAACTATCAGCTTCACCCCCAAAATCAGTGTAAGAAACCACAATCTAGAACATTCCATACTCCATGTATGACTGAGCAAGAATGGGATGAAACTGAAGGTTGATAAACCTCAAAGATTAGAAGCCTTTTTTGCAAGGCATGTCTCATCTTCTATAGGGCTTGAGGTGATAATTTTGAAACTCAGTTCCAAATGTTATGGATTCCTCATCAAGCTTCTTCTTCAATCTTCTCCAGGTTCTCAACTTGTCAGATTGAATCAAGCCTCTGTAAAGTGTCTCAAACGTAACCTTTTGAGGAAGAAAGCCCTTCTCGATCATCTCCACAAAGAACGTACAGGCTTGCCTCCATTTCTGCTTCTCACACAAGTCATGAATCAATAAGGTATAGGAATCTAGATCTGGCCCCACACCATTTTTCTTCATATCCTCCCAAATTTCCCTCACGATCTCCATCTTATCTAACTTCACAAACATTGCTATGAGAATGTTGTAAGTATGCATAGTGGGCACACAGATATTATCCTCCTTCATCTTCCTATACAACTTTAGCGCACTGTCGACATCTTTCCTTCCCCTGTACTCCTTGAAAAAGCAATTATATGTTGCAGCACATGGACTCACCCCATTCCTCACCATCTCCTCAAGCAACTCCTCAGCATCGTTGATCCTCCCGCATGAACAGAGACATTTGACGACAGAAGTATATGTCGCCACGCTCAGGCTAATTCCCCTCTCCTTCATCATCTTCATCTTATCGAGCAATAAATGCGGCTTATGTGCCCTACTATAAACGTGCAACACAATGGAATAGCTAGTCACGTCAGGCTCGATCCCTCTGTCGCGCATTTCATCAAATACCTTATCAGCAGCTCTCAATGTCCTCTCGAACCTCACATCTGGATGCAAGCTCGCTCTCCTACAAATCCCATTCAATAACACATTGTACGTCACCAAATGAGGCTCTACCCCCCGCTCTATCATATCATTCAAGAACCTCTCCGCCATGTCTATCCTGCCAATCTTGCACCACCCATAAATCAAGATTGTATACATTTTAGCATCTGGGTCAAAATCTCCACAAGACTTCCTCTTGTTAAAAATCTCCACGGCCACTTTCACGTACCCATACTTACAAAGCGTGTCAAGCAAGTAATAGTAATCCTTATTGCCTGATCTATGCTCAACGAAGCTACACATGTCGTCGAATGCACGCACGGCCTGGCGCGTGAGCCCGGCAGCGATCAACCTTCGTATGAGGATAAAGAAAGTGGCAGTAGTCGGGTTGAGGTTGTTCTGGTCCATCTCGACGATGAGCTGCCAAACGGCGTCGAATTGCCGCACCTTGGAGAGGATGTCGATGAGGAGGTTGTAGGATGTCGTGGTGAGAGGCGGGTCGGGGAGGGACTTGGCATAGTTGAAGAGGGCGATGGCGATTTTGGAATTGTGGTGGAGGCGAAGGAGGGTTTGGTGGAGGAGAGGAGGGGAGAGAGAGACGCCGTGGAGCTGGAGCGATGACTCCATGGCGTGGAAGGGGTTGTGGTGGTAGAGGAGGATTTCGGATATCGATTCGGCATCGCTCGAGGGCTCAAGGGCGGGGAGGTGGTCGTCGGAGACGGAGGTCGCACGGTCGAGGACAGCGGTGCAGAGGCGGCGGAGAGGGAGTGCGATGAAGGGAGCGAGAGGGGTGACAGCTCGTGTCAGGTTGAGCGCCATTTTGCCGGCATATGCAACTTCTTCTTTTCCTCTCTTCATCTTGTGCATACGGATGTATAAAGTATGGAATATTGCATATTGGTCCAAATGTTTAGACTCTTTTGCAATGTAGTCCCTTACTTATACTTTATTCAGTGTTGGTCCAATCTGAGTATTTTTTTTTTCTCCTTTCCGAGGCAGTGGTTAGTCTTTGAATTTGAAAGACGGTGGGTAGTTTTCTTTAACCATTTGGCAATTTTAGCAAAGAAAGTATTTTACGACAAAATTAAATTATAGACGAGAGAACAAAAGAATTTTCCTTCAAAAGATGGTACAGATAATGCAAGGGTCAAATGTGAAAAATAAAAAGCGAGACAAAACTATTTTGTAGTACTTCCACTCTTTCAATGTTATTTTGTTTTATCATCGCGGGAAGAAGATGAGAATCATGTGTAAAAGCATGGGTTAAAAGCTTATTTACCGTTGAGGAAAATATTGACACTTGTGAAAAATGAGACAAAATGGTGGTTATGCATAAAAAAAAAAAAGAATGGTTGCTTATGTAGTACAGACACGACACAACATATCGGCATGTGATTTCTAAAAAAATAGAAAATTTCAACAAGTTAGGACTCATATATTAAATATATGTTTATATATATAATAAATTATTAAATATATATAAAATTATCAGTGGTGAGTTTTTTCTTTTTCTTCTATAAGTGATTTGTGGTTAGTTTTTTTTTTTTGACTAAATGGGTTTATCAATTTTCAAAATGCTTAAAATTGATCCTATGAATGTCGAAATGGCGCATCGAGATACGGAACTCGCATGTCCCTGATGTGTCTGTTTTTATCTATTGACAATCACGCATGCCCAATAAATGAGTTTTGTTATTGCGTTGAGACTTGCTCTCTGAGCATGCGTGACTGCGAATAGATATGCATGAAAAGGGAAAATCCATTTGTTTTTTGGGACAAATGGAGTAGATAATCAGTAAACATATATCAACTAGACGGTCACTTGATGAAGAGCGAGCAGGGACTTGCTTTGATTTTCATATATTTTAATGCAAAGATACTAATGGAAAATCCAAAAAATGTGAGATATTTAAGTTTTGACTTAAACACAGATTAAATAAAACGATAATAGAATTTGATCACAAGATTATTACATGAATAATACAAATAAATAAATGAATTCACGATTTTAAAAAAGGTTTTGTGAATGAGTGCCCCCCCACACAATACTCACTAATCATACTTTGAAACTCCATTTAATTCATGAAAAATGAGCAATTTAAAAAATATTTTTTAAAAAGTAATCGCTTATATCACTTAAGAAATGAATAAATAAAAAAATTCATCACCTATAAAAATAATTAGACATAAATTGTTATCGATAATGAAAATAATTTTTGCTAACTAATTTTTCTAAAAAATATAAGCAATTACTTTTCGAGAAATGTTTTCCAAATCACTTACTTTTTGTGGAACAAACAAAGCCCATTTGTTACGCAAAAATAAATTATTTTCATTATATTTTTTGAAAAATGATCACTCATATAGTATTTTTATTAACTAATTACAATGGAACGTAATAATAAGCCAACGAGAACTGCACATATCTGGGTAGACAGCAGGAGATACAAAAAACTGCAGGTGGTCAAGCACCAGATCACCCGGCCCAAAAAATAATAACAATACAATAAAACAATAATAAGACGTCAAAGAATCGTCATGGACTAAGTCAATCGCGGCCCTTGATTTCGCGGACTCACAAAATCAACAGTTGTGAATGTGAATGTCGGCATGGCAGGTTTCATTCCTTCCATTCATATGACAAAATCCAAGGCTTTGTAACGCTGTCCTCACTTTACTGTTCAACATCTGACTCCATTTGTCCGAGAGCTAGACATTCAAAAAAATCGATCACTTCCTTTTCGGTTCTTTCTGCATCTCTGGTTTTCTCAAGCTCCAGATTCAATTCTGCAAGTTGCTTCTCAATCCTCGCCCCCTTGTCGGGTAATCTTGAGATTGTAGCCTGCATTTGTTCAGAAGGTCATCACAACATTCTGAACTATTTGGCTACAAATCTGAACTTCTGCTAGGAGCAGCATGCTTATACAAGGAATGTCAACTCATAGGAATGCTTAGAAAAAGCTTACATTCATCACAAGAAAGAAAAGGTAGTGCCCTTGACTCCCTAATAAATTATCTGTTTGTAATTTTTCTATGAAAGAGTGTATATGGCCAATGGTCCAAAATGTCCATTAAAATGGTTCTCTTCGAAAGTAACATTCTCTACCATCGGAATAGTTAAATCCTAGACTCCTGAACTAGCATATCCATCTTATGAGCCATGTAAGACACCAGCCAAAGCTTGGATGGGTAGCTCAAATATGATACTGCACTTGGTGTACAGGGAATTAACTTGTGCCGTATGTCTAATGCATACAAAAGTGTTTGCCTGTAAACTCCTAAGTCAACTCCATGAGACTAAATTATGACCCCGTTAAGGAGACTCTTATCCGTTTACTTCATCTGCAAGTTAATTCACATAACCAAACAATTACCGTATTTATGATTAAATACAAAAAGGTACAAAAAGGACGGAAAAGGAAATACTAAAACTAAAAGGCTAAGTTTGGTTGCAAAAGGAACATATTAGCTAGCATGGGAAACTTTTCTCGGACAATGTAAAGTACCTTATCAAGAAGCATGCGTGACAACCAATTAATACGTTCTTTGATATCTGATTCTGTCTGTTTACCAGCACTATGTGGGCTATGGTTTTTCCTGTTCAGTGTGACATCCTTTGGCTTGAAAGCATATGCAGCCCTGTCAAAGACGTAATGTCGTTTCTACCATCAATAGATAAAACGACGGACGATAAATGCCAGACTCAAAGTTCAATTCCAATAATTACTCGAAATATGATAGGGGGATCAGCTGAAGCAATGTTTCACCGTCGTCACTACCATTATTACTATGTGAATTGTTTCATCTTAAATCGACTCTTAGACAAGTGGATGCAGCCACATGCTTCTCCATGAATATGCTTAGCAGGAGGGACTTCACAGACTCACTTGTGACTACTAAAACTCCATCTGGCACGAGCAACAACAGTTAAAGGTACGGACAAACATGTCGTAAGCACTGGCTTCAAGAAATAGCATGATGATGCTCAACTTACCCATCAACATTACGTTCCAATGAAGCACCTGATGATGAATTACCTACAAAAGCAGTACTCTTGACCCTGCAGCCACAGTGAGAAGGCCATTGAGATTGATTTCAGAAGTTGAAGTAAATGTTCTACTCATTGAACAATACAGCATTCAGGAATTGTGGTAAAAGTCCACTTTTTGACAGTTTACATTTACTTTTCTACAATGCCACCAGATGACCATGAATAGCTTCTACTGATTCTTTTCCCCGGCCTAAAACAATTTTACCTTTGGAAGTTTGAATTCAACTCCTAAACTCCAAAGACAAAAAAAAAAAACCTTCTGTACTCAATCCAGAGTAATGAGGGAAGAAATTTTTCCTATATGACAAATTCTTTCACCTCTTTTATCCTGATATGCTTTTGCAGACATCAGAAAGAGAATAAACAATTGATACAAAGGAGAACCATTAGAGTACTTAAATATTAAATCACATCTTCATCCAACCGTTTAAGCTTTTATAACAATCGGTAGTGGTCCCACAAAATCTTACAAAAACCATTAGCTGAAGTATACAATACTTGGTAAAGCACCTTATCACTTCCACTTCTTCATCTACAACTTGCACCGGTGCTGTCTTCGAGTAAAGTAAACTGTGGTGACTGATACCAGCTATGCCCAAAGTCTCAAGGAACTCTGTATGGTTCCTTAAAGACTCATCCCTGAGGAAGTTGGTACAAGAAAATGACCCATAGAGATAAAAAAATCAAGCTGGTTCAACTATGATGAAGCTGTTCTATTAGCACAAAATTCTTAGCCAATAAGAAGCAAACACTTAGTCCCCACAAAATTATATGCACAGCAAAAATGTCCAAGACAACAAAGGAATATAAGCCGCTTTATGATTTTCCATCTTTTAAACTGCCAAACATCTTGAAAGTGTAGGAAAGCAAGCCATGTCAAGGAATAGGAATAACTCTTTTGACCAGCGACGATACTAAACCACAGAGAATGGAGGCTAATACATCTTGACTTGGTGATCATGCTCCTCATACAACTGCTGCTGAGTTGGAGAAATGTCAAACCCCTCTTTGGGAAGGCTGAAAATCTCCTTCAGATCCTGGAACAGCCAAAAATCAGTCCAAACAACCCTAACCCCAAGTTTAGATAAGTATGGTTTTGGGTGCTATTCAAGGCAAATTGAAGACACAGAAATCCCAAACCCCAATCTGAAGAATTTTATTGTGATCTAATCCAAATAGATAAGTACCTGCTCGCTAAAGTAGCGAATTTGCTCTTTATGTTCAGTTGCTGTTTTGAACAATCCTCCCTTGAATATCTGAACCGAACAGAATGGAGAAACAATAAAATGACAGCTGTCATTTGCGCATTAACCCCTATGTGCTTTCCATGCCCATGAGAGAGTTATGCATGTTTGCAATACACTACTTATGTGATATATTGAGCAACTCACTCTTAAAAACACACGATCGCATTGTATAAGATACTAGCTTCTTATGAGAAAACTACGATAATAATCTTGTCTTGATTGGTTTAATCGACAATTTGCATGCGGTGACACATGGAGTAGCAGATACATCCGATACTTTTGAGGCATGCATAGTTTAGCTCATCGAGAGCCAAAGAATTCTAGTGAAACACCTAAGGCTCGTGATCGTAGCATTTCATAGTAACATCTGCTCCAAGATAATAATGTTGCCTACCATAGCGATTTTTAAGTAAATTCTCTTGTATCTTAAATTGCATACAAGCCCCAAAAATCTCTTTCCATTTCACCAATTGAGATCATATCATAATTGAACAACACAAAACCTGCTTTCTGTATATCTTCTCCTCAATAGTTCCACATGTCATCAACCTATACACAATGACATCCTTCATCTGTCCAATTCGATAGGCACGATCAACACTTTGGTTATCCGTACTGTCAAAAAGAAAAGCATACATAAATGAACAGACATATGCTCAAGATCTGCTTCTGTATTCATGCATGAAAACAGCTGCAAAAAGTCTAAGTTATGTTTGAAAGAAGGAGGGGAGGGAAAATGGATAGAAACCCACAACCCCCCCCCCCCAACCAAAAAAAAAAAAATCAACTAAAATAATGTAGCTTTAAAGCAATAAATACACCTTTTTTCCAAAAGAACTAAAATAATTTGTGGTATGTGCTGACATTATTAGGACAGCAGAAAATAAATAAGAGCCAATGTAAGCACAAACTTGTATTGCGCCATGAGTTTCTCCAAGTGCATTTAAATTGAAGCACCAAAGTACCACCCACCCTCCATTGAGACAAAGGCCTTTGGAGAGCTTTGGAGATGCAATTGCATCTCTCCAAAGTAAGTGAAAAATTGTGCTAAACGCTATTTGCATTTGCCCAAGGGACTTTAGAGCCTCAAAGCCCCTTTAGAATGCTAAACCAAACAGAGCCTATGTAGAAACTTAGGAGTAGAAGTCAACGTCAAGAAAGTACCTTTCCTTCTAGGGAGTATGCTAAAAACAACATAAGATTATATCACTAGGATGGTAGTTTTTAGCTCTGTCATATGGTTTTATGAGTCAACTAAGGGGGGATCAAGTTAACTGTGTAAAAGTAATGACTACGTCAATTCGAGGCTGACATGATGTTTCTTACATGTGTATTTGCATCATTAGTTAAGTTATGTTGGTATCATGAAATATTATTTAGTATGGTAGTGTGAAGCATAAAGTTGGGTAAGAACTTGTATCGTCTACCATAATAATATCACCTTTGACAATTATGGTTTAGAACTCAAACAGTTCGCAGATTCTTACATAATTAATAGCCCCTTTATGGCATTGAATATACTCTTACAATGTAATACATCAACAACATCAACATCAATATTATCTTTATCCCAAATCAGATGGGGTCGGCGGTCGATGAACCTAAATAGAAAAGCATAAAATATACTAAAATTAAACAAAGACAGGGATACAAAAAAAAAAAAAGGAAAAATGACTCAACAAGATAATCTGGAACATAGAAAATCCTCCCATCTATGATGTGGATAATTTTCCCCCATTCCGTCTTAAAACAGACCGTACGCAAATCTATTTCCCACTTCATTGAATCTTGTTTACTACCTTCCTCCAAGTAAGTTTGGCCGACCTCTTCCTTTCTTCATGTCATGTTCTCAGTAACAAATTTCTGTTCTTACCGGGGCATCTAGGGATCTACGGAGAATATGTCCAAATTATCTCAATCTATGTTCTCTCATCTTCTCTACCACTAGTATTATTCCAACTTTTTGTCGAATATCCTCATTTCTTACAATATAATAAGAAAAAAAAATCTTCCCTTCTTCTTTCCTCTTTCATGTACTTGCAAAATTGGTTGAATTCATGGCCAACAATAGAATAAGCAGTGGTACCTTGGATTCCATGCTGGATCAACAACAATGACGCGGTCTGCTTTAGTAAGGGTGAGGCCTAGACCACCAACTTGAGATGTCAAGAGAAATATAGGTGCTCCAATGCCTTCTTGGAAATTCTAAGTTCATAGGATAAGAACAGTACATGAGCTTGCTGACCTTACAAGCCAGACATCAACCATCTAAATTAGCAAAATACTAACATTTACTGTCTTGATCCTGTCGATAGCTTTTGTGGTACCATCAATGCGTAAGTACTCATAGCCACGGGACAGCAAGGAATCCTAATTGCAAAAGGATTCAGGAAAATCAATCGCCAGAATCGAGCAAATCAACAGTTTACTAGTATTTGGAGATATTTCAACTAAAAATTGCAATATCGACATTGGACGTTAGAAAAAGTGGAAAATTAACATCTTGAACTACACACTGCACAAGGAAAAGCTCCAACTAAGCATAGGTTGTTCAATATGATGTATCAATTGCTTTATAGATCAGATCGTCTTGCAAAGCCTTTTTACTTTTTATTTGATTCTTGACAACTGATTTTATATTGCCAGAAATTTTGCTTTTCATAGCCACTATCAACGGTTCACCATATGTAAATTAAGGAAGCAGGGAAAAAGTAAGCCTTCAAGCCAATATGCTAATCAACCACCACAAGATATCAAAACATAGTTTCATTGAATTAGTGACGATCGAAAAACCAGGGGTATATATCTATACAGACTCATACTTGTGAGATTTAAAATCAACATGGAATAATCAGATGTGCCAGCAAAGGATAAACTTTACAGTTTCACAAATCAATGTTGCAACTTCTCAAAAGTAGTTCCAAGCAAAACCAAGTCAAACCTGGATAAGATCTAGCATCTTGCGAGTCTGAGAAAAGATAAGCACATTGTGGCCATCCGGAATTAAATTGTCCTATAAAAGAGCATCAAAACTTATTTATGGTAATCTCTTTCAATTTCATCACTAAAATATAGATGTGAAGTACCTACCAATAATGACATTGTGAAGGATATTTTGCAAGATATTGTGTCACTTGTCTCCTGAAATTCATCTTCCTCACCAATATCAGCTATATGCATCGCCAATTTCTCTGCCATACCAACATCTTCAGGATTAACCATTGAATCCATCCCTTCAAGAACATCTTCAGCAGCTCTCTTTGTTAACAATAGTGGATGATCACATATCTTCTTCAAAATCTGATGAAAAGAAGAGTACAGTTATAAGTTTTTGTTTTGGAAACAAAACAAATCAAAAAAGTAAATTACACTGTTATATCAAAATATATGATATACACTGTCTACACATCTTCTAACAACTTGAGTATTTGGAAAAGAAAAAAAGCAAATTTGCCTAACATACATCTTAGCACAGATCAAGAGTTTGAGTCTCGGTACTCTCTTTTACTGTTATTCTAATATGGAGTTCTCTGGATTTAGTTTTATTTTTTGGCTTAATCTAACTCTTGCGGAGGACTCACTTTCATTTTTTCATAGCCCAAAACACCTGAAAACGTTCAAAACGTACAAATTTTGACATGTAGATTCCCATACAATTTTTTTCATTATTTTTTGAAGTTTGGACAATAATTTTAATTGTCGTGGGAAGGCAAAAAGTTGTTTTTTTCTTTTTAAAAGGCACAAAAAAACAAGCCCTTAGCTTTCCTAGTTCTGAGCTTCGCTTATCTTGTCGATGTCATTACATTCACAACTGACATTTCAAGTGAAAGTAACAACCGAACAAGAGATGAAGGGTTACAAAATACGCCAAGTATCAGGGCCCATTCTCTAACAGGTTAACTTTTCTCTAAAAACGGCTGAAGTAGCGTAGATAGAATGATAAACTTACAGTCAGGAAAGAGGTTTTGTACCTATCCTCTTACTACAATCAAAGAGATGGAAGTAACAAATGAGAGAAAACTTTATTTTCAACCAGTCATCACTTGCCTGAGAATGCATCATGCCATTTGGTGTACTGTACATTAGCAAGGCTCAATAAGTGGATGCTGAAGCCTTCTTAAATTTCATTTTTGTATGAGCCATTACTTATGCATACAGATAGTTAGATAGAGCACATAATAAAGAATGAGATAAAGGTTAATAGTCAGAGGATACCGTCAATGCAGCAAGTGGTGAGTTGCCGAAGGAAGAAAGAACCAACTCACTGTTCAAAAAGGCTTCATAGAGTCGTCGCTGCAATATCAGAATTTTAGGATCAGCATGTTGAACCCTGGGACCAACACTGTGTAATAGGAACCTAGGCTGAAGAATGCAACTTGTACCTGGCAATTCGTCAATCTCAACCACACGATCAGTTCACTCTTCTTCGACAATTTGGCAACTTCTCCATCATCTTCATGAAATACTTCGCTCTTAAGGCGTCGTAAGAAATAAGGTTGAATGCGTTCCCTCAGCTCCTGGAGCAAAAGGAACTACTCCTCATTTCTATTTCTTTTTCTTTTAAGTGAAAATTATATAGAAGTAAAGCAAGCAAGTACCTGATTTACAATATGAAACCAGAAAAGGAAAATAGAAAAAACCCACATTATTAACGGAGAAATGAAAATTAATGCTTATTACAAGAAAGAAAGTGTTGAGTGAAGCACAATAATCAACAGAAAAGGTCAACTTAAACAAATCTATTCAGCTCGAACTTCAATAGTACCATTACTTTCTTAAGTTGCTTCATTTTCTTCTTGGGCAGAGATACTCACATCTTTCTTATGACTATCGTGGGACATGTTTCAATCAGAATTATACGACTTAACGACTTGTAAAACCCCTGCATAATAAGATAGACCACAAGGAAATACTAAGCTTTCTGGTTAAAGAAAACTACCGTAGCCAAAGATGATGAACAGATAAAATCTCAAGACTCTGCAATTCATATTTCCAATGGAGGATTTTAATTTGTTAGCATTTACCAGGAAACTATACAATATGATTCAACATTGCCTTTTCAAGATTATAGGGCCTCTTTGGACAAAATGTATGCTTAATTAATTTGGCAGCACAGGCCAAAAGAAAATCTACAAGTTGCAAGACTCTGAAAATGTGCTCAGTAAGGCGCTACTGTTTCGGAGTCATTGTTCATTTTCCTGCCACTAAACTTGTTCCTTTGAAAGCATATATCGATGATCTGCATTTATTCATGTAGACAAAAAACAGCTTCAGTCAAAACAAAGATGTGATGGAAGTCGACTCCTATACAGCGTTTTTGTAATTCATTTGACTTAGTCAAGCCAGTATTCCCAACTCTTGTTCTGACTCATCTGACTTAATGATGCCCAATTTCTAACTCTCTGGCAATTAGATGGCAAATCATCTAATGGCGAAACCACTACATAAAAGTACACAAGACATACTGCTAAAAAAGAATACAATACCTTTGCAACTGCAGAACCAATGCGCTTTTCTCTGTCTGAAGCTTTTTTTTCATTTCCACGAAGAATGGGATACTCATATTTCTCTTTAAAGCTGTAAGAATATTTGAAACTCAGCCATGGGAAAAAACAATGAGACATGATACTAAGGACGTTTAGAAAGCAAGAGAAGTACACTTTGTTATCACCCAGTAGTTCAGGACAGCAGAAGTTAAATAGCGCCCATAGTTCCTATTTCAGCATTAAACAACGGCACACGGTATTAGAAAAGTATATTGTATTATGAAGACATACACATATGAAAGCAGTGTATCAATAGAAGCCATAAGGATTACCCTTAGATTGTTCTGAATTGGTGTGCCACTAATGATAATGCGATGAGCAGCTGGTATCTCTAGTAAACTTTTTGCTCTCTGCGTACTTGGATTTTTTATGAGATGTCCCTGGAGTTGTCAGCAATATGTGAGATATTGTTAGTGGTACATACCACAAGTCCTGAAAGCACCATTCTACTTGTGCGTAGAATAGGAAGAGGGTGTCCCACAGACAACATCGTCTAAACCAGAAAAAAGGAAGAGAAAAACAGTCTCACTGGTAAATAAGTTAGCGGTTGTTTCCCAACTTTACGCTTGGGAAGAAGTGTTAACTGAGCATTTATTTCATTACAAATAAGAGATAAATGCAAAATGATTCTGTTGTAATACAGAAGAAGAGCTAATAGAGAAAGAAGTGATAAAGTTTATTGCGTCAAAAAGAAAAAAAAAAATACAAGTCAAATACGCCAGGCGTGCAGGTAACAGGCACAAAAACAAATAACAACTCACATACAGTTTCCCCAGACATTTTCCAACTTGTGTCTCATCGACCAATAAGACTATCCATAGAAAATACACACAGTAGAAACATCTTGGATGTGCCATGTTGGTTCTCATAATTTCGCAAAGAGATTGAACATTAACTTGAAATGTGATGATGTTGTAACCAGTACGACTACTACTAGTGTAAAGTACTCCCCCACTCCTTGATGTCTCATTACCCAAGTCAAGGACTTAACGTGTATCATTGAGGATCTTGTCAAGCTGCTCAAGAAGCCAAGCATGCCCATCTCTCCTATTCTTCCCGGCACTTTCTTCACATACAAATCTTGTGCAACTCCTAATCTTTAAAACATACTCAACACAAAAGGAGGAAAATAATGCAAGGCAATGCTTAATATATGAGCAAATGAGAAATGCAAGGCTTCTAATTTTTGGCCGTCCAAGTGCAGCAAATGCATCATTACCATTAACTTCAATTTCCTCGAATAGATGGCATCCATTTTCATCATGCATGCAAAGTTGTATGCCACATGAAGTCTTGACTACATATTAGCTATTGTCTTCTCAAGCTACTGACTGACTTCATATTGCCAGTGTTGGTACATATATGTTCCCTTCCTTTTTTTTTTCTTTTCTAATCTAACAAGACTTATATTCCTCATGAAAAGGCTTCAAATGAAGTAGATATGCATAGGCAGAAAAACAGAACTTACACATATATAACAGACTAAAATATTACAGGTGTTAGCGACTTTCCATGAGCAATGAAGCTATGGAGAACACTAGGAAAAATAATAACATAGAGTTGATACATCAATTTCAATGATTGGTTCCACCACTTTTAATGATTTCTTCCATAACTCCATTTTGAATCAACAAAATCAAATGCTTTCAAAGAGAAAGTTGCCAATTATCACAGCACACTATAAAAAATAAGCTACATTAAAGGCAAAAGAGGCATGTCTATAATAAACAGTTAATTAAGGAACTGCTAAATTCAACAGTAAGGAAACCATCCTCCGCAGCTATATACCCACCTCATCAAGAATCATATAATCCCATGTGATGCTGTCCTCATCCAGCTCATCCCTAAAGTAAGAATCGCCCCGCAATGATTTTGAATTGTTCCGCACTATATCATAAGTCGTTAAAAGAACACCTTTGTCCTTCAAGCAACGCAATTGTAATCAATCATCAAAAAGACACGCATTAATAAATAAAGAGCAAGAAAAAATCATCTAGCAACTACTAGAAGAAGTGTAGAAAGACAACTCCAACCAGAATGCATATATCTTGCTGATCTTAAGATCATGGATTACTTCAAATTCTAACTTGGCAATAGTAGCAACATGAAAGATACTAACTGCAAAAAGGATATTTAATTGCATGACGAACATATGATCATGCAGAAGTTATCTTGACCTACTCTATAGAGCTAACCAAGCGACAGAAAAACTACAACCTGAAGCACATATTGCAGTTCGTATTGACGAGCCTTTGGACAAGTCCCATAGTATCTGCACACAAAAGGATGATGCAATCTCTCTTAAAACAGTTATGAGGATACCAGTATAACCAGAGTATTTAAAGTTAAAAAGCAGGCAGCCTCACTCTCTTGTCTTTTCAGAGAGTCCTACAGCTGATAGTTCTTTCAACCAGTGAGAAAGCAAAGTCTTTGGTGCCACAATAAGTGCCCTTCTTATCAAACGGGAATGGAACAACCCAGCTAAGAATCCACAAATCTGCAAAAAGAATTGAATCTGTCTCAACCATGCGTAATCAGCCATTAAGTATAACTAACAATTGCCACACAACTACCTGCATTGTTTTACCCAAACCCATGTCATCACCCAAAATTCCACCCTTTCCTTTACAATGCAGGGACCAGAGCCACTTTAAACCGTCAACTTGATGAGTATACAACATCTTCGCAATTTTGCCAGGTAATTTATATTTTGATTTCAGGCCAGTCAAGATAAAATCCTTTTTATCACCCATGAGTACACCATCAGGAGAGTCATCTATAATATCAATCACATTGTCGTCGCCGTACTTCATGCACTCACCGGATGAGTTTTCGCATGCGATTGAAAATGAGGATTCAGCACTTGCATACTCGGGCGCATCAATTTTATTCTGTTCAAAAACAGTCTGACCTTTAACTATGGGAGTATGATCCTGGGTGGTCTCATTCTGTTTAGGAACACGCTTCTTCTCAACTGACAACAGCTCAAGCCTGGAGGTTAAGTCGATAAGAATATCCCTGATATCATTTCCACTTCCCCCACAAGTTTTGGGTGGCAGTGGGGAATCGAAATCAGCAATGTCAGAGAGCTTTGGCTCTTCGTGGGAGGATCTACTAGCTGCATCTGCACCATCCTGGGAGGAAAGTTTGCAGAGCCGACGCCTCCCCTCAATTTTAATCTTTGCCAGTTTATCCTTCTCTGTCACACCAATGATCTCAGGTTCATAGGCTACTTCACCAGTTTCAGAGTCATCATACTTTCGAGATGAAACTTCGCAAAGGCTTTGTCCTTTCATGTTGACCTTCGTCACATTTTTTTCTTCTCCACTATCGCGTGATGAAAGTTTGCAGAGGCGGCGCCTCCCTTCAATTCTAATCCTTGCTGGCTTATGTTTCTCTGTCTCAGTGACAGACTCAACCTCAAGGGTCGCTTCACTAGTTTCAGAATCATCCAAGTCTTGAGACGAGACTTCTTGAATGCATTTTCCCTCCATGTTGACCTTCCTCGTGATCATTTCTTCTGCAAGTCTCCCACATAATCCCAAATTCACCATATTAAATGGCATTAAACAAAGTATTATCTCGACTTCTGGATAGAATCATTGCCAAAGACAACTACGGAGGGCCTTTTTCTCCCCTTTTAGGACAATAGTAATAGAGCCCTCAATTACAAGTATAGAACTAATACTAACATGACAAGATGAGAGTTCAACGTTCCTGCATGGAGACTATCGGTCGACAAAAACTACATTTCAGCAGAGAGGTTGAAGAGCTCAACAGAGAAAATACTTGATAAAATTCCTTAATCGCGAAATACAAAACTAGCTGGCTTGAGCTAACATATTCGAAAGACTTTCAAAGGCGCAAATTTTCTTGTTCGAAGGCAATAAGAGACTCTGGTTTATGAAGGATATGAAGTTAGAAACACGCATTGGAGCAACTTCAGAAGGGCAGACAACAAATTAGCAAAAAAAAACTAATGTACGGAGAAACTGAGAAGACAATACCCAGAGGAGAGTCGTCGAATTCAGTAATCGCCGAGAACTGAGGAATAGCGTGATCATCGCGGAGATCGCGATCGTCTTCAACGACGGATGATGGCTCTTCCACCTCTGCACCAAAACCCACACATTCCCGAGGACCATTACTTCAACGCACAGCAATAATAAAAGAAAAAAAAAACCCTAAACGACGAACAAAAAGACGGGAACTAATTGGCACGGGGAGAAAAAGCGGAACCCAAATGAAAAGCAGGAGGCGAAGGAGGGCGGTTCCAGTCGATGGAAGACGAGGGCTTGGAAGGGCGCGGACTGGTGAGGTCTTGAAGAAGGCGATAGTGGCTATCGTTGAGGCTCCGTGGCTTCCTCCGACTCGCCATTGGAGTGGATTTTCCTCTTCCTCGACCTCAACTCTTGTCGGACAGACACGGAGAGAGAGTTTGCAGAAAAAATGAGGTTCTTGTTCTTGCTGCTTGCTTTTGTTGTTTCCCGCTTGTGTCCGCGGATTTGAAATTTTGATTTCCAATTTATATTTGGCATTTGATGTTGCGATCGGAAACCTGCCTTTGCAGAATCTGATTAGTGGGTGATTTAGCAAAGTTATTTTTGGAGAACATTTATCCAATTGATTCAGAAAATCTATTAATTATATCGAATCATTTATGTAAAAAAATAAACCTTTTTTTTTTCAAATATTGAAGATAATAAGAAAACGAAGCGAGAAATTCATGGAAAGGGCTCCTTCGGTTGAACTGAGTTGAGATACAAGTGCCACAAAGTAGAAAAGAAATCACACCTTATGATGCCTTAATAACGATCTATAGGAAAGGAATTACACCTAAAGAGAATGCCTAACAAATGAGGTGCCTTCGGGGTGCTGTCCTTCACGAGAGTAGAGTAGATGATGAAGTGTCGTGCTTTCCTCTTGCTCTTGTTGGACACGTTCCTCTAGAGTTAATTCTTGTAAAAGCTAATCATGCCCTATTATACTGATTTCTAAATTCTTGTAAGATGAGCCAGACTTACCATCTTCCAAGATCCGTTGGTTAATATTGATGGGCTAATTGGTTCGGCATTTGACCAAGGCACTTTGAGAAAATACAAATACCTTTGAGCTAATGGGGTTTGATCAAATGCAAATACTATTTGGTAAACTGTAACTAAAAAGTGTATTTGAATGCAACTTTGACGTAAATGCCATTTGATTAAAAAAAATGCTTTGTAAATGATTCAATTTTTTAAATTATTTTTTTATTATTTCAAATAATTTTTATTTTCTGAAAAAAAAAATATTTTTTATTTTTTTATTATTTTCTTTAATTATATTTTTTTATTATTTGAATTTTTAATTATTTTTGCGAAAATATTATTTTTAATTACTTTCTTTAATTGTTTCGATTTTTTTTTAATTTTTTTAGAAAAAAATTATTTTTATTTTCAATCATTTTTATTTAATTATTTTTTATTTTTATTTTTTTTAAATTAATTCCTTAAAAATGGAAAATAAAAATGATTAAAAATAAAAAAATTATAGTTGCATTTCGGAAATGTAACTTTTCAAAGTACCTCTTGAGGCACTTTGAACTCAAGGCCTTTAGAAAGTATTTGAGATACAATTTTGCATCTCCCCAAAGTGAGTCAAAAAAGTAACCAAACACCTTTTGTATTTGGTCAAGCGATTTTAGAGCTCCAAAGCTCATTTAAAATACTAAACCAAACAGGGCATGAACGTGGACTCCAATGATACCATTGATGCCGTTAGAATTAGTAATCCACAAAGCAATAGTGGAAATTATCGGAAAGTTGGTGGCTCAACTCTTTAATCATTTCAAACTGTCAACGCCGTCATAGCCAACTCTATCAATGTATTTGGAAAGAATTTGATCCCAGCCACGGTCGCCAATGCGTTGGTAGATATAGACGAAAACTTAGCGGAAGGACTAATAATCTTTGTTTACATCTCCAACTATAGGTTTTAAGCATTGCTCAATAAGAGCCCTGTCTTCATCCAACAAACGTAGCATACAATTTTATGGGAAAATTGCTGCTTCTGGATTTGTTTAGTAAAATTTGAAAATTTCTATTTCCGAAATATTATTAAAACAAAATCTTCCACAAAAAATGAATGATCATAACCTGAAATGCATGTTATTCTAGAAAAATGAAATTCAAATACTGACCGATTTACGTATAATTTGTTATTTAATTATTTATAAAAATGGGGATCAATTTTATGGGGAAAATTCTGTGAATGAATAATGATGACATAGCTGATATGTTCACACCAAAAGCATGGATAATTCTAGTGCTTCCTCAGTTGGGCCTCTAGCTTGTTTATATCGTGATGGCCATAGTATATAAACCTTTTTCATGCCTAAACCGTCTCTAGTTCAAAGGTGTATCATTATACATTCGGTAAACCATAGAATTGGACAAGTTGGTTTATAATAAGCAATATTACTTTCCAACAATTTGGTGTAGTGCTTGTTGAGAACCTTAGGAGAAATATCGAGGGAGTGCATCTGAAAATGACCATCGCAAATCCTACATAGTGCTTTGAAAGGCGTGAAGAATATCGACAAAAAGAAACATGCATACATTTTGCATTCTTAACGTCAAATTATCTTGCTTTCAAGAATTTGAGAAATAAGATAGATGACTTGAGGAGTTCAAAGAAGATAATAACAATAATATAATTGTCTTTGTGGGATTGTTCAGTCTATTTTAAAATATTTGTGGGATGCAATTTAACCAACTTATATCAATTGCTCGATCCAATTTGCCATGACTGTGTCTTTGTGGATTGTCATTTAATCAAATCATGGAAGATTTATTTCTTATAATTCATTAAAAAAATGATATTCCTAAAACAATTTCACTTCATACAAATTTTAGTGACAAATTATTATATTTTTATATTTTAAAAATACTTTTTTTGAAAATTTTATTTTTTTTATTTAATGGCCAGGGGGAGATTGGTGTCGGTGTTGTCGTCATCGGCAGCAGTGGACGATGGTTAGTAGTGGCAACAGACAATGATCATTGATGGCTAATTGTCTATTTTTTATTTTAATTTCTGTAGAGAAGTAACTTTTTTTTTTACTTTTGAAATTTGCCAAGAAAACAAAATTTGAGGCAAAAATTGCTTCAGAAATAGAAAATGAAGTTGCATAATCAAATATATTTCTGTTTCAAAAGTTGCATTATCAAGCATATTTCTATTCCAGATTCTACTTCAAAAGTATTACGATGTGCGCTCTCGTCCAGTGACCAAATTTAATTTCACAACTAATTTGATAATTATAACCATGATTTGTACCACATAATCTTTCTTAAAAAATGAAGATTTGAAATGCTTTTCCCGTTCCATTCCCATAGGATTTTACTTATGATCAAATATAGGAGTTCTCACTCCAATGCAATCTCATGATATATCAATGAAAGAGATTAAAATCATTACTCTGTTTCATTTCATATCTTTCCCATCTCATTCATTGTACCAAACGCAACATAAATAGAAAATCTTGACTTGCCTATGTTTTGGAAACGGTGTGGCTTGAAGAAACTTTTTTTTTTTCTCGCTCTATTTTCCTCCTCTTTGTTGGCTCCAGACACCCACTATCATATAGCTTTGACTTCACTAACTTTGCGGGTCCCACTGTTAACTTAAGATTATTTTTTCTCTTTTTTTTTCCTCCATTTTCTTTTGTTTCAATATTGCTAGAGATAAAACTACCCATACTTCTCACAAACATCATTTATTAAGTTTAAATGTAGGGGTCACTCTTGATTTTCACAAAAGAAAACGAAGAAAAAAAAAAGAAAGTAATAATATTAAAGCAAGAGTGGGACTCGCAAGAGATAATGTAGTCAGATCAACAATATAGGGAATGTCAGGAGCCAATAAGAGAGTGAAAATAGTGCGAGTTTTTTTTTTTTTTTATGAGTAGCTCGAGTAACAATCTAGGTGAAATACCGGCAGACAATGTGCCATTTTTCTATGGTCTACTTAATCTATGCAAGCTGATGAGGTACCTTCAAACGAAAAAGGTGCCAGATTATTTCCCCTTCATTTGAAAAGACATGCACTTATGCTACCGAACCTCTATTCATTTTACAGATCCTCCTCCACAAGAACAGCTCGAAAATGGCATTTTATTTGAGGAAATAGTTTGTTCGGCGAGCGGCAGAAAATTTTTTTCCCCGTAAGAAATGATAGTCGATTATTTTCAATGGAAAATCTCAATTAAAACTAACACAATATAAGCAAAACCTCACGAGAAATAGAAGTCAATCTGAGAAATATACACGTGATAGATCATTGTCCCTTATGCTTTTGATTTTGCTTTAATCTACTGCTAATTTGGAAAAGAAAGACGAGCATTCCTCAAATATACCATAAACGGAGGAAGGCATAATGGCATCCAAAAACTTGATTTAAGCTGAAGAAGAGAATGGCAACAAAGATCATCTCAAGTTCCACAAGGTTTAGCAAATAAAAAAAAGAAGCGAAAGTGTCGCGAGCTTGAGTTAAAATAACCTTTTTTTAGCATATTTGGACTTCCCAGCTTAGAGAAAAGGCAATCATAAAATTCACGATTGAGGATGATGGCATATTTACAAGACATGCATAAGAGTTCCAACTATTCATCAGCTTGCTAATGCCAACGTTAAACGAGAAAGTCGTCCCAGAAAGCTGAGAGTTCTATTTCCAAGGGATCATCCTCGTTCAAGTTTTACACAATGTATGATCTATTTGAACTTTGAAATGAGCTGTTTGTTACTACGACTTACAAAATTCTCTTTATAGCATGTGTACATAACGAACAAAAAAGTTCGAAAAATTCACAAACCTCAAGTGATGGAATTGACTCGCCTTCTCGTAGAATATGTCATCGAATTCGAGAAATCTCCTCTTCCATGTTCCGGTGCGTATCTAGATTTGTAATCGGTACTCCTATTCTCGTCATTGGCCAGAGTCGATCGCAATGTTGAAATGATCTAATCATCCCATTCAAGATGCCATCGATGAAGCTAGCGGGATTTCGCTCTCGTGCGATCTAATGGACGCATCATGGAACGAATTGCCATCTTGGCCGTTGTGATCATTTTGGTTCACTACGGCGGCGGCTCCGAAATGCACCTGCTTCCCACCGTTCCCAGGAGAATCCACATGAGAGCCGCTGACTTTTATGGATCCGGATGCCACATTATTGTTCCCGATCTTACCCCCGCCAAATCCCCCTCCGCCCCCGCCCCCGCCGCCCATTCTATGGTTTGAGCCGCCATCGTCTCCACCACCACAAACAAATCGAAAACCACATATCCGAGAAATACATCGATAACTACACGTGAGAAGCCAGAAGAGCCATGGAAAGGCCACCAAGGTCATCCCGGCGTAGAGAAGCCAACTTGAAGATGTGGATTCAGGGAGGCTCATGTACCTTATGAGGAAGCCGCCGCCGATGGCCAAGCATAGCAATATGAAGGAAGCAGCAAGCCATATGAACGCCCTCCCAGCCCTCGGGTCTCCTATTGGCATTTATTTGTTCTTCTCGATCGTGGACCCAAAATCAAGATTTCAATAGAGAAGAGAGAGAGAGATTTTCTCTTCGTTGTTGCTATCATCCATGGTATGGAATATGGATCGTGACTCCAATCCACGAGTCTCTCTACGTGATGTGATCAGATGGATCGAACAAGTTCAGACAAAAAGGTTGTTCTGGCTTCTATTGTTGCATGAGATCTGTCGTGCACGAGTTCATGGTCGGAGGGAAGACCTGTTCAAGAGTTGTTTACGAGAAAAATGGTTAGAGACAAGACATAACCCACGAAACGAGAGAGAGAGAGAGAGAGAGAGAGAGAGAGAGAGAGAGAGAGAGAGAGAGAGAGAGATGATTTGTTGTCATGTTATAGGTGGCAGTAATCAATTTGCGGCCTATGTATGCGTAAAAGGTCGGAACATTAACGTTACCTCATTAGTTGTGGTAATTTGTCCAATCATAATGTACAGTCCTTGGGCTGAGCCACAAACCTGCGCTACGATGAAAAAAGATAATGTTTAAATATAGAGTAAATTATAGAAAAAGTCATTATAGAAAAAGTCATTAATCTATTACATTAGTGTCAATTCAATTCTAAACTTTTTTTATTGTACCAATTTGATTTTAAATTTTTTGTGTTTGTGCCAATTAAGTCCATTTTGAAAATTACTGACATAGACATCGATCATCCTATGTGGTGCGGCAACTTGACATTGACATTTGTAAATCATTTTGTTCCTTTTTTTTTGTCTTTCCTTTTCTTTTTCTTTACTTTGTATTCTTTTCTAAGATTGAGGGCTGGTGGACTCGTTGGCCAACCCCTTTCGGCTGCAACACCCTTCTCCAGTGCCAGCGAGGGTCGCCGGTCCTTGCCTGAGGTTGGCAGAGTCCTTGGCCTAAAAAAAAAGACTAAATAAAAGAAAAAGAAAAAAACCAAAAAAGTTATTAAAAATAAAAATTTATATATATTAAAATATCTACGTTAGCATTGATCATGCCATGTAGGACGATCGGTGTCTATGTCAGTTATTTCCAGTCAAAATTAATCGGATGGGCTCAATTGGCATAACTAAAATGTTTATAACTAAATTGACACGTTGTGGCTTTTTTCACGCTTTTCCCCTTTAAATATATGGTTGTTTTAAGAGTATGAACATAAATAGTTTTGTTAGAAGACTGGGAAGATGAGTGACTCATAAATTGCTTGATTATTGTGTTGACATCAAATTGCGAAGTTAGAAATAGTGATTCATTACTTCGTATATTACACTGTTCTTCATCTACAATCATATGTTATATTATGATAGTCTATTCAAATTTAGGCATAATTTTTCGTGAATTAATCTGATGAGACTGAATAACCGTTGGATTTATTAAACTGAAAGTAGAGATGTAAGCACGTGTCTATGGGGAATTCTGGCATAAAATCTTTGAGATCAAAGTTACCATTGGATTTTTCTTTAAAATGTTTTATCTTCTTGTAGTCGACATGTCATTGAGCACTTTTTGTACTCCCCTGACTTACGTGACCTACCGCATAATTTGGGTGCCTTGTAGAGCCACCAAAGTTGACGGCTCACACGAATCGGGCGCGCCCAATAACTTCAAAATGTAACAAATCGACAAATATATTAGCAGATCGGACTTCGACTCAAAAAAAAAAAAAAAAGCCAGATCGGAAGATATCAAAACTCTTTTGTACCGACAGATATATGTAAGAAAGCTTGTAAAAGGGATGAACAATCCCGTCTTACTGTTTTCAGGAACCGTGATCGTATGATACTGTGGATTGGTTTTCATACATCGGACTAATAGCCCCACGGATTGCTTCAAGCTATAACTAAAGCACGAGTTTTTTTTTCTTTTTCCCGGAGAATATGTTACAATGCCCCACATATTTATTTTTCAAAAGAAAATCATTCATCTCTATTTAAACAAGATAAATTGGCCAAATGCATCATCTCTTAGGTCAAGAAACGTCATGATCCATTTTCCCGTCATCATCTCGATGGATGAGGGTACTTGAATTAAATAATTGAATAAGAGAATTCATATCCTCCTCAAATGATCAGTTTTAGTGCACTTAAACAATTATCATTTGAACTGTACCGTATAGCTACTGGCCAGAAAGATAAGAAAAAGAAACAACTTGTACCTTATAGCTGGCAAGCTTCAACAAGGGAAGGTACCATTCGAACAAAGTCAATCATATCTTCCATTTCTCCTAGGATTTCACATATTCAAAACCCCATTGACTCGGCGAAGAGAGTATTCTTCCTGGGCATGTCAAGTTTGATTTTGCTTGCTCCACTGTACAAACGCGGAAGTTTCGTCTGCTGGCCGCCCCAAATTTCCTAAGTAATTGTCATGGCTTTCGCACGCTGTCTCGATTCCTATTTGAGAAGTTCATATGTTATATATTAGTTCAAGTTAGAGAGAGAGAGAGAGAGAGAGAGAGAGAGAGAGAGAGAGAGAGAGAGAGAGAGAGAGAGAGAGAGAGAGAGAGAGAGAGAGAGAGATGGCCGGGCTGTTCGATAAACAAGCAGAGATATACGCAGATGCGAGGCCGACATATCCGAGGGAGTGGTACCAAAAGCTGGCTGCTCTCACCCCCCGCCAAGCTTTGGCTTGGGACGTTGGCACGGGCAATGGTCAAGCTGCTCTTGGGGTTCTCTCTCCCTCTCTTCTCTTGCAAATTTGAATGCTTCTAGGGTGCGTTTGGTTAGGGGAAAACTCCATGACGAAGGAAAATGATTTTCAGGAAATAATTGTATGGAAAATGGTTAGTTTCCCTATATTTGGTGATACGTGACTGAAAATACCTTTTGGTATTTGGATCTCATTCGAAAAATGATTCAATTTCATGATTTTATCTAAGGCAAATTTTTTTTATAAAAAATTTTAAAAAAATTTTATTTTCTTTTAATTTTTTCCTTCTTTCTCGGCTAGTGGCCGACCATGGTGACAGTCGGCGCTAGCCACAAGCGAGGATGATCTCCCCTAAGATCGGTGAGCTCAAGGCCTTGCCAGAGGTTGGCAAGTAGCGACAAGCTGGCGATGCCGAGCCTTGGGCAAGATTGTCATCACTTGTGGCCGGCTATTGGCGAAGGAAGAAGCAAAAACAAAGAAAAAGAATTTTAATTTTAATTTTTTAAAAAATTGGAAAATGAAAAAATGAATATTAATACTGAAAAATATTGAAAAATTCGAGAGGTGCAGTTGCAAAAGTGTTTTCACCTTTTTAGATTTAGGAATTCACTTTCCTAATTTTATACATAAATATTTTACTGATCGAAAAATGTTTTCGGTTGACCAATCATTTTTCGCGAATCAAACGGGTGAAAGCCCGGAAAACTAATTCTCGGAAAACACTTTCTCTCAAGTAAACAAGCCAATTTAAGCAAAAAAATTTGTGATTTTATGTTAAGCTAGATGAAATTTTTTCATTTCCACCTTTGTGTTCGTTAACAGCTAGCTACACAACCAACAGTAAAAAGTCTATTACTGTATGCAGACGATTATACTGTTTCGTTCTAGGAAAACACATTTTTGCGTGCTGGTAAAGTCGAACTTGATATGCCACGGAATACAAATTTGTGTTGTTCCATAGCAATTTGTGTCCTTTGCTTCATTTCCCTTGCCAAATGTAGGTCGCGGAACATTATCAGCAAGTGATTGCGACGGACGTGAGCGAGTCACAACTAAATCATGCCATCCCGCACTCCCGTGTTCGGTACATTCACACTCCGGCATCCATCTCTGATGATGAATTGTTAGCCATGATTGGTGGTGAGAACTCTATCGACCTAATCACTGTGGCTCAAGCCATACATTGGTTCGACATCCCCAAATTCTACTCCCTCGTGAACCGTGCCCTTCGCAAGCCTGGGGGTGTGATTGCGGTTTGGTGCTATCAAGCCATCCAAGTCGGCCCTACCTTCGACCCCGTACTGAAAAAATTCCTCGACGCGACGCTTCCACATTGGAATCCTAACGTCAGGTACGTGTTCGACCAATACAAGACATTGCCGTTCCCTTTCGAGAGTGTCGGTTTGGGATCTGAGGGGAACCCAGTGGCGCTCGACATACCAAAGGAGGTTTCTTTTGAGGGAATGTTGGGGATCCTGAGGTCGTGGTCTGCTGTGTCGACGGCGAAAGAACGAGGAGTGGAGCTGTTGAGTGAGGGGGTTGTTAGGGAATTTGAGAGGGCTTGGGGTGGTACGAAGCTGGCGAGGAATGTGGTCTCCAAAGCCTTCATGCTTGCAGGGAAAGTGAAGAAGTGATGTTCCTTGTATGATTATTGGGAAGGGCATGTGTTAGAATATGTCTCGAGTTTGAATCTGAAACGAAAGTCTAAATATTCCAAATTCAATGTTTTCTATTTTGTCTTGATATAAAGTTAGAATTGCCCAAGCCAAATAGAGAAGGAAAATAGTGTCAAATTAATATCCGGATTCCATGGATTATGTATTGGACGAAATCTGTTTTGAAATCCGTGGATGTCTATCCTTTTCTTAAGTTACTAGAGTTGGCCAAGGAAGGGTAAAAAAAGTGGCAACTTCATCGTGGGTTTGCGCCGCGCTTAATTGCATCCTGGTGAAGATTAGCTAGTGTTTATAGCCGTGAAATTCTTATATTAAGATTTTGTTTAATTTTTTTTATGAGATCAATAGATTATTTCGTGAGAAATTTGGGAGCTAAACGTTACGTGCTTTATCGGGTGTAATTGGGATTGAAAAATACTGAAAGATTTTGAGTGATTCGAGTGTAATTTGTAATCTCCATTGATCGCTTGATTTATAGTGAAATTTATTGTTGCTTTCCCCATGAAAGTAGGTCTTTATGACCGAACCACGTACATCTAGTGATTGATTTATTTTCTTGTTATGTCTAATTTATTATTTGATCGTTTGCTCTTGCGTAACAACATGTTTGCAAATTGTTTCAAATAATAAGGCCGCTTCAAATTGTTTATTAATCCTAGCTACTCCTTTTATCATTTTCTATGTTGCTCACTCATTTCTTTGAAGCGTTGGAATAAGGCTGACTCTATCAATGAGCTATATAAGGTTCAATTTGCTTTAAGTTCACAAGAGGTACATTGATTTGTGGCATGTTGCCTTCTGCAATTAATTATTGTTGAGCAGCGAACATGAAAATGTAACAGTGACAGGTGATTCTTAGAGGTATCAAAATGGATTTTTCAACCCATATTTAATGAGTTGGGTCATATATGGTAAGTCAAGTTTTAATAAATGGATTTTTAATGTGTTTGAGTTGTAAGTCTAATTAGATATGGGTTTAAATGGGTTATTTACAACCCATTTAGCTTAAAATTGTTTTTAGTTGAAGAAATACAGAAGAAGATAAAAATAATAATAAAAAGAAGCGGAGGACTTTGTCCAAGAGGAGATGCAGTGTACTTAGCCTTTTTATATCCCACTTTATCCTATTCTGGCTAATAGCCAAACACAAGAGAGGATGACTTTTATCTTATTTTGATTTTTATCCTGACTACCAAACGCAGTTGCTCCTTTTGCTGGTGCTCAGCGTATCAACCTTCATTTCCTTCTGAGACTTGGTTTTCAATTCTACTTTCTGATGTATTATTCTATTGTCGAGGAAGGATTTGAGCTTGAATTTTTGCGGTGAAGCTATTTTGTGTTTGAATAGGCTCTTATCCATGGGATCCTGTTTCTTCATCGTCGTCCCTTGCTACGTCTGCCAGATTAGCTGACATATCCGATCGAATGACCACCTCCAGTTGAGCTTGTGAATCCATGTAGAGCTGATAGTGTTTCGTGAGAGAGAGAGAGAGAGGTGATGAAAACACTCTGCATTTGATGACATGGTTAACGGAAAATATTTTAGGAAAAAAGTATATTTTCCTTTCCAAATAGCAAAAATATTTTTCTATTTAATTTCATATTTCAGTCAAATACCGAAAAATATGATTATTTTATCAAAAAATGACTTCCGAGAAAATATTTTTCAGAAATGACATATTTTTCGCAAAATAAACGGAGCCATAGCATGAAAAAGTTTAAAGAGGAGGGGAATTTACCCCATGCCAAGGCCAAGGCAAGCGATAATAGAAGACAAGTCAATAAGGCAAAGAGATCAAAACAAATACTCCATAGCGAATAGTAAATACATGGTGAGGGAGCGCTTATGTGGAGCAAACTTTTGTTTTTTTTGGCAGAGAATGAAGCAAATCCTATTTTTGCAAAATGAAGGAGATTTTTCTAGTTACGTAGAATCCCACGTGTTGTCATTGAGAGGAGATGCTTTAGGACAATTTTATCTATATAACATTGGACCGAGATCTTAAATCTGTCCAACCAAATCTATAGAATAATCATATTTTAAATATGTTAAAGACTTTTCAAGCGTGAATGATAATCATTTTGTTCCCGAGAGTTATTTCTAGCCCCTATATGAGTTCCTGAGTAGAAAAACGCGTTTGATAGCGACACAAAATTTCTGTTTCTAGAACAATTCAAACAAAAATTCATTTGATACAAACATAAAATTTCTACAATTGTCGGGCCTCAGCTAGTGATAGGGGATAGGGACGCGAGAGAGGGAGACTGCATGCTCGAGAGAGTGAGTGTGTGATGAGAATAACTCTTATGTGATAGAAAAATATAAAATTTCTACTTCTCATTTTTGTACTTATTTATGGCTAAAAATTTGTCTTGGAAATAGAAAAGTGAAATTATTTTACGAAACAGATTTTTATTCCAAACTTGTTAATGGGACTAGAACAATAAAAAAGAAAAAATGGAATGGTTATCATTCACATCCTTAATGACTTTCACATTTTTGCAATCTGTGCAACATGTGAAAATCTCTCTCACACCTATTGTTCCAAAAAACCGTTGTTCAGCTAATGTTCTCCAATGTTCAATACCTTGTGCTTTCTTGTAAGACTGAAAAGCGTAATGCCTTGTACTTTGAAGAAAGTTAGCAGCATCTCAAGCATTGACGTATGCACTTTGTTATTTCTCGGGGGTTCTCACCTTTTGTCTTCTAAAGCATTGCACCAGAGCAGGTTGGGTCGTTGTCATCGAAGTTAAAGAGTCAATTTTGAGATGGCACTTTCCTTTTTCCCAAGTAAGAAAATCGAGGATTGTTTGGCAGGAAAAGTCAAGAAAATCGAGGGTTGTTTGGCAGGAAAAGTCCCTCTTTTAAGGTTTCACATCCACTTTTATCTCAAGAAGGTGAAAACTTGGTAAATTGGTGTCCTCTGATGCACACATTCGTTTTCACCCGCGTTGTTGTCATTGCCAATTTGCAATTTATGTAAGAGGTATGTCACAGTTGCATTAGAAGGATAATCAAAGGGATTCAAGGTAAATGAAACAGGTTCTCTAGGATTAGTGCTCCACAGAAATGACTTCACTTTGAAGCTCCCTTTGAGAAGAGAATGAATGGGTACAATGGGCCAACATGTCTACGTTTTATAGGTGAATACAGCCACATTTTGTGCGGTGGGAATGTGATCGTGTTGGCTTGATGTCTAAGCTAAGTACGTTTTTTTTTCTTGTCATTCTTGTCCTAATGAACTGATGCCATAAAACTCCATTTCCATACAAAAGAAGTCAATGACTTGTGACAGTAAAATTTTTCATGCTATAGACTTATAGAAATTGGATTATAGTTTCAACAGTTGACAATATAACTTCATTAGGAAGCAGTTCAGTTGGGTCCAAAACCTGCAAGTGGGGCAAGGGCAAGAAACGTGACTTGGGTTTGAAGCAAATAAAGGTCATGCACCAAAATCATCTAAGTGAAAGTTTAGGACTGAACTTTAAGGGCTCAAAAGGAAGGGCGGCAGGAAAGTCGATTATATAATCTCTGTATGTCATCAAGTTGAAAGGACAAGAGATCAATCACCATGAGTGATTGAACGTGTAGGACCCTGAAGCATACTGGTGATAGCACTCGTTCCTCACGAACAGAGCAAGCTGGGAGTCATCGGAAGCTCCCATCATCTGCTTCCCCAGAATCTCCTCATCATTACTCTCTCCACCATTTCATGTAGCTGCTCTTCTCCAGGAAAATCTCGGACGCAACAACGTACCTCTCGAGGAGGCTCATCACGTACCGCTCGAACTCGATCAGCTTCTCTCTCTCCACAGCCGAGTTCGGTCCTCCACTCCTCAGCGACCTGCCTGAGATGATCGCCTCCTCGACGTGCGCCCAGAAGCAAGAATCCTCGGTTAGAATGTTGGCCGAGACTTTTTCGCGTCTTGAGTTGACCGAATTACACGAGGCGCGGCTTCGCGGGTTCTCTTTTAGCCATTTCTCCAATAGGATGTAGTGCTTGGACTTTCCTTCAGTTAGGTAATTCCTTTCGCCCATCGCATAGTACTCTGCAATGTCGAGTGGCTCAATCATCCTCCGGTACGTGTTTCCCCCAAAGAGCCATGCTGGCCGAAGCCACGCCCCCTCCTTCTGAGGCTTCTTCTCCGACTCCTTGACAACGCGCTGCCAGTATTCCTTCAGTGTCTCCTTATATGTGATGACTTGGTAATCGCGCATGTTTGGCTTGCTCTTGTAGCTGTCGTAGTACCCGAAACCGTCAGACGCCGTCATTTTCTTATACCATTCGAGGTAAATCATATATTTTTTTCATTTGCATGTCAATAGCTTTGCTGGAGATATCGCTTCTTGCTGCCGCTTGGATTCGGGCCGCGGATTCTTTTTCTGAATTTAGGACTCTCTTCATCTGAGCATTGACGTTCTGCTGCCGTTGCCTGTGTGAAAGCTAGGAGCAGTAATGAACAAAGAGATGGTCACAAGATGAGTCATTTTATCAAGGACAAATCCTAGAAATTCTCGGAAGGTTTAAAGCAGGACTAAATTCAGCAATTGCATGCACGCCACAACTAAAACTATAATTCAGAGAACCTGATCAATGTGATGTGTACTTTCCATTTTGTGAAATACCAACAAATAAATGAAGGTAAAATCATAACGCAATGACCTACCTCACTTTGTGTGAGGCCGATCGCCGTCACTTGAGCAATTATCCCAGCCCTAAATGAATCGGGTTCGTCCCGTGCCAACCAGCTTTGGTCCTTGCATATGGATCTGGCTTCGAGACGTTCAATGATGCGACCGTAATGCAAACCTCGCAACTCTTGATTTGGACCATTCTCTGTGCTGCTCCTGCTCGAAAGCAGCTCTTTCGTGGATTCAGGAGCTCCGAAACACGCCCCGCGTGAGTCAGAACACAAGAGGAAAGCACCGAAAGGCATGTAAAGGCTTGGCTCACCATCAGGTTGAAGCCAGAGTGTAGGGAAACGATCATCCTTATGGACCACGTGCAAGAAGCAAGAGTTCCACGCCGATAACTGTGATATGGCTTGTTGGAAGCCATTGTCGCCGAGGAGAGGCGACCCAAAAGTAATACAGAGCGGCCGTATAGTGGTTGAGGCATCGAGCACGTCTAGAAGCCATAACGTGAATAGAGAGGCCACACATCCAGCTAGGCAGTGTCCAGTAATAATATGCGGGGTCAACTTAGCAGATTCTGCAATCTGCGTTTGAAGTAAAACAAGCAAAATTGCAGATTTTTCAGGAGCAATTGTTTAAAACATCAATGCCAAACTGTTGCACTAAGAACAATTCACAGCTTGAACAGTAACATCGATCCCCTTAGAAGTTTCTTTTCTTTTCAACAGCAACAATTCACAGCTCTCTCTCTCTCTTCTTTTTCTACGGAAAATGAATGATTTGGACAACATTTTTTTAAAAGCGATTGCTCGTATTACTTAGAAAAGTAAATAAACGAAAAATAATTTCATTATTCACGAAAATATGTATATATAAATTGTTGTCGCCAATGATAATATTTTTCATTGGCTAATGATTTCAAGCAAAAAATCATTTTTCTAAATCTAAGTAGAGTTTTCTGCCGACTCATTTTTCTTAAAGAACTAAACGCCGGAAAATGAAAAAGATATTTTCTAGAAAATTGTTTCTCTCAAAACAGGAGGAGCCATAGGCTCATGAATAACTTGAAAAGAAAGCCAAAGATGAAAGGGTATTACCTGAGCTTTCAGGGGATAGAGCTTATCTTGGAGAGAGTTGAACAGAGAAATCGCAGCTTTGTTAATGGAAAAAGACGGGTTGTTCTTGGAGCAGAGAAACTTAAACTCAGAGGCCTCGGATGAAGAAGAAGGGACCAAACCGCTCTCTTCCTGGAGATAACTGGTAGCAACCGGTGGGGTCACGAAAGCAATGATTTTGTATTGTGGATGTTCAAATTCTTTAAATTTCATTGTTTCAGAAGATGGCGGGCTTTGGTGATTGCGGTCAATCTGGGACCGGAGCTCAGAGATTGCAGCCCATGAATTGAAAAGAAAACCGGAGGACACGGCCAAGTTCGTCAAATCGAGTCCGTTGCTGAATCTGCAAAGCAAAAAACAAATAAAGAACAAGAGACCAACTGGGGAACAAGAAACAAGAACGCGTCCTTTAGGAAGCGAAACCGGTCAAATTTTGTCTCTTTCGCTTTCGGAACAAACCATGAAGTTGAGAAAGATAAAAGAAGCTTCTTCTTTTCTTTTGACACTTACAGAGGCTTAGCAGGATCAACAGATTCCATTGTCGGAGCTTCGTTATTGGGCTGCTGTTCTTGCAGAACCGGCGAGTCGAATTGGCAGATTCAGAAGCAAAGTGGCGGTTTGCCCCAGACGGGGCCTCTGAATCCCACGCCAATAGCTGGTTCTTTGTCAACTTCCCGGAAAAGCATGCGTCCATGTATGATTACGGGGAATAAATTCTTTCTGAAATGCCAACCAACCAATGGAAAACCGGAGCGTGTATAAACTACGAAGGACGGTCCATTCATCTGGCTTCGTCGTTTTGACTTTTCGTATTCTCCTCCGATCCAAAAGAGGATTCTTACTGTTAATTTAGTATTTGACTAGGAAGACCATTTAAAATCAAATGCTATTGGTCCACGGGTGAAGCTAAACGTTGGCTATGTAGGAACCAAATAAAAAAGGAAGGAGGAATTTTGCGGAAGCTTGGAGGATTTAATTTGAAGAGAATAATAAAAATGCAAATGAGAGAGCAATACTACAAAATACCTTTGCCAAGGTTTTACACAAAGAAAATCAAGCTTTGCTCTAAGCTTGTTCTTACAAGAACTCTTTCTCTCTCTCTCTCTCTCTATTTCTTCTCCTCCTTGGTATGAAACTTACAAGAAAACCACACATATTTATAGCCAATTCTATACCTAATTTTTGCCAAACTTAAATGTCTTTATTTGACTACACTTAATTTTATCAAATTCAAGCACACCTAAGTTGTCCATTTTTGACAATCAATAGTCAAAAATTGAGGCTTAAGCACACCTAAGTTGTCCATTAATAGTCAAAAATTGAGGCTTCTTCTTTTTTTGACTTTCTTCCAAAATTTATTTTAATATTTTCAATAGGCTAATGGAAAGCTGTTAAGGCTAAATAGACCAAATAAATTCAGAAATCCTTCTCTTAGGTTGGGGTCAGAGTAGAATTCCACGTTGACTTTGCTCCCGAATTAAGCCCACCTCTTAAGATTTAACGTAATAATCACGTGATCACGTAAATATCTTGTATAACTAGAAGCTTGTCAGACTTTCTAAATAAATATCATGTTACCTCATTTTTAAGTCTTTGGGATGAAATTTCTAACGATTTAACAATATCAATAATACGATCTAAAGTCCATTAACCCAATAATTAAAAGTAAAATGATCAGCGCACATGATATCAAAAAATTCAACCCAAAAGTTCTCCCCTCGAATCGGTGCAGCTCATTGCTGGTAAGTGTTATGCCCAGAATTTTCGGTACTTGTTGACCAAAATAAACACCACCAGCAGGCCCGCCATCCTCCGGCGAATCAAACCAGGAAACCCCATAAGGAATGGAGATCGGACACTGTCAAACGCTCGCACGCGCCACCACCACTGGCTATCCACCCGGCCCGAGCCTTTGAAGATATTTCATCCATTTTCACTGCTCATTTCCACTAACAGCCATCACCATTTCCCTCCTGAAGCTGTGGCGAGTCTTCCCAATTCTGCCAGTTAAATCCATGTGCGAACAGAAGCATAGATGCTTCCGTAGGCACTCAACATAATCTGCCAATCCACATGTGTTCTGCACACATGAGAAATCAATACACATGCTAAACACGTGAGGAGCAAACGCCTCCATAGAACACAAACCACATGTAGAACTCGTGAAGATTCCTGTAAGTGCCGATTAATGAGAAGTACTAAGCAAGTTATCAATCCAGCAAGGAACCATGCCACCTGTCCAGGTAGCAAGGGTAATATCGCGTGTCCAAAGTAATGGAGCATATCAAGGATAGATGAAGTAAACTATATACATGGGTGCTAATGAAAAGTAATCCCACCAAAGGTCCAAAAACTTTACAAGGAGTGCCGAAGAAGACCAAAAAAACCCTCCTTGAATTACTTGGCGGGAATACATTTATCAACAGGTAGTGATTGTGTAATTCCCCGAAATTATGGCCTAGAAGTCCGTAAAGTACGAAGGACGTGAACACAAACCACACGATCGAAAGAGATTTAGTTGACACGACTAGGCTAGAGGCAATCGACAATTATTGTGGTTTCAACTCAGAAGTCCTAAAGGTAGAGAACGTGGACACGATCGATCTGAGCTAGGAGGCAAAGCTATAGCTAAGATATTGATAGTTATTAATCTAAATAACTGCTTGAAGAACTGGTCAAAGAACATCGTGGGAGATAATAGACATGGTAGCTATCGACGGGCTAAAAGTCACAACCACTGAAGGTAGTTACCTACTCAACCATTATAAATATCACCAAACATCCATAGAAGAAGTCTCTTGAACAAATAAAAAAAAATATTATTTTATCTTTACTTATCGTATTGCACTTTACTTTTCTTAACTGTAGCTTTCAGATTTTCGTCATCGTGTCAAACTCCGGCGTTATTCTTTATCTTAGATTCTGCACCATCTAGTCAAACTCTGGTATAGTATTAACGCATGTTCAAGCTCTGTCGTTGAGTCAAACTTCAGCATAATTTTGGGTGCGTTGGTTCGTTATTTTTTGAAGAAAATCGTGCTCGCTAAGCCATCTCGTCAAGTTAAACTTCGGTATGTGTCGCGACCCTCTAAAAAATTTTAAAATTTTAAAGGGTTAACGGATTATTAGGTTAATTAGATTTGACTAACCTAACGCGGACCCTCCCAAGCCCTACCGAATCGTGACTTTGGATTTTTATTTTAAATGATTTTGAAATTTGGAGTCGCCACTAATCATTCTTGGTAGGTTGATTAGGAACCTAAATAAATTAGCGGGAGAACTAATTTATTCCTGCGAACCAGAGATTATGAGCTCGGGGACTTGGTTACACTAGTTAATTAAAACTAATGCCCTTTCGGTACCTTAATTTCATGGATATCTTAATTCGGCAACTCAGGCTTGGTTTATTCCTAAGGCTCTAGTAGGGTATTCTCTTTTGTGTTTTCACTTTTTAAATAGGATGCATGGATGGTATATATTTTTATTTGTTATATTTTTTAAGTGTTAAAGATTCCCTGAAGCCAAAGAGGGAGTGTGTTAACGACTTCTGTACAGTATTACGACCTACTCATCTTTTGGGTCTGAAGATTCAAAAATTAAATTATAGGAAGTACATGACAGTGAATAAACACCTCCAATGGGAGGCCTAGCATTGGCTTGGCTCTTCCCTTTAGGATTTAAGGTACAGGTATTTAAGTTGCAGGTATTTAAACTACTGTAAGTAAAAACCTCCAATGGGAGGCTAAGCATTGGCTTGGCTCTTCCCTTTGGGATTTAAGGTACATGTATTTAAGTTGCAGGTATTTAACTACTGTAAGTAAAAACCTCCAATGGGAGGCTAAGCATTGGCTTGGCTCTTCCCTTTGGGATTTAAGGTACAAGTATTTAAGTTGCAGGTATTTAACTACTGTAAGTAAAAACCTCCAATGAGAGGCTAAGCATTGACTTGGCTCTTCCCTTTGGGATTTAAGGTACATGTATTTAAGTTACAGGTATTTAACTACTGTACGTAAAAACCTCCAATGGGAGGCTAAGCATTGCCTTGGCTCTTCCCTTTGGGATTTAAGGTACATGTAATTAAGTTGCAGGTATTTAACTACTGTAAGTAAAAACCTCCAATGGGAGGCTAAGCATTGGCTTGGCTATTCCCTTTGGGATTTAAGGTACAGGTATTTAAGTTGCAGGTATTTAACTAATGTAAGTAAAAACCTCCAATGGGAGGCTAAGCATTGGCCTGGCTCTTCCCTTTGGGATTTAAGGTACAGGTATTTAAGTTGCAGGTATTTAACTACTGTAAGTAAAAACCTCCAATGGGAGGCTAAGCATTAGCTTGGCTCTTCCCTTTTGGATTTATGGTGCAGATATTTAAATTGCGGATGGACTTTGTCCTCTCCATTCTGGGGTATGAATTCTTTAAAATGAAATACAACGAATTGATTCAACAATTTGAAATTTGTGCGCGCTTGAGGGACTCCTCCAAGCCGATTTTGTGCTTCCATAGGGTTGACCATTGATATAGAGCTGCGGCTTCCTGACATAAAATAGAGTGAAGTATCAGTATACAAAATATATGCTAATCTGCACCTAAAACCAGAAGAGTGGAAAGAGTACTTATCTCCCATTTTTTTGGGAGGGATTTCTAGAATTGATTTTCGCTCTCTATGTTCCCAATATAGAGAGTCTCTTTTGAATTAAGAGGGATTTTTAGTCACAGATCAGATGAGAAATCGGTGGACAGCCTAGGAGCTTGTCTGGGCCGATTTTTGCACCTCCGTGGGACTTGCCGTTGATATAGAATTATTCTTCCCTGACATAGAAATATGTAGGAAAATGGGAGAGAAAGTGAAAGGTTTGCACTCGTTCAATAATAATAATAATAATAATAATAATAATAATAATAATAATAGTAAGAACAACAACAATGATGATGATGATGATGATGATGATAATAATAATAATAATAATAATAATGCTGGCAAATTAAGTAAAATAAAAGAAAGTAAAAAGAAGTAGGAGATCACTTAGCTTCGATTTTGTACTTGGCGCATCCAATATTTGGGGCATGCACTTACTCAAAATAAATAGTCAGCGAAGTTTGGCGAATTAAAAGATAAAATGAACATCTCGAATTAAACTTCAATTACCATACCAATTTATCTAATGAGATAGCATTACAGCACAATTTACCAGCACATTTATGTGGCGACCAATAACCATGTATATATAAATCCTAATTAGTTAACATGGGCAAATAGAAGCATTCCTTCTAAATTGAATAATAAGTATCATTCACAGATGGAAGAAATGTAAAACAAAAAAAAATAATAGTAAAAGTAATCGGGAGCATTAAATCTTCCACAACAAACTGCTCTGCGGACCGTTCCCAACTATGTGCACCAAAGTCTCAAGAGGTATGAGACAGATTAAGGATGAAATACTAGACAACCATAATTATCCCATCTATCTTTTTGTCCGGCCAAAAGATGATACCCGACTGAAGTCAAAAACATGACTCGCGTACTACCAACCCTTCACCATCGATTGGACACTAATAAAAGAAAAATACTCCGAAACAGTGCTTATTTAAGATTCCATCGAAACAAGAGAAAAATTGAAGCTAAAACTTGCGAGACAACCGAATTATCAAAGCAAAATGAGCTATAGTTACCGGTGACGTCCCCAAGATAAATATCCTTGTTTCCAGTAACTCTGCCGGTTCGAGCTTACCTTCACTAATATATAATTTGGAATGTATGTATTGTGATCTCGAAAATATTCAACCCTTTGTTTATTTTCGGGTGATAGAGTATGCAATATGAGTAAATCACGGGGACCTCTTGTAATTGAATCAATCCCAGTAGTTGGCTCAAAACGCACACATTGAGGCAGAATTCAAGTCAAGGCAACAAAAGTAAAGGGTCAATGCAAACCATTTTTTTTTCACAAATAACTGAAAGACATTGTTGACTTTTAAAGTGCATACGACCTTTCCAATGATGTCCGAGTTAGCACTACTAAAGGCAAAAATGCAAAACTTGATCAGTCAGAAAAGAAGGTACTTAAAAGTTAGCCAGAAGAAAAAAAGAACTTACGCCATAAGAGGAAATCTTCTGGAACTACAACCTGTTTAGCAGTTAGATATAAAAAAAAAAAAATAAACCCAAAGTAGAGAAGTGTGGTGACAACGATCGAAGAGAAGCAATTGTACCGGTGTAGCTAACATACAATGAGGCATGCTATAATCCTTAAAGAATGACACTTCTGTTCTTGAAGTTACTTACGGAATCAGAGCTCGTCATGCAGGTTGATGCCAGACCACACGCACACTCGTGATTACTGGCTATCAAAGTGGATAATAATTGGAAGACCACCATCATCTTTTGCTCGTGCAAGGAGAACAAAGTTAACTGATTTCTTCCCAATTTGATGGACCATTTCCTTTATGAACCAAAACTGTCACGGTCGCCAGAATATAGCCCACACACAAGTGACATTTGGCTCACGATTAGTCTCACAAACTTCTTTTTTAAACACTCAATGGTCAGATTACGCAAATAGATCATTTTTTTACAATCCTAATTGCAGCTCAAATAGAAATCCTAAAATTGCAGAGGTTCAGATTGAATATCTAGAGAAACATACGTATCGAGTGAGAGGCCCCAACATATTCCATTATATCTCATAGGGCACTTTCGGTAGTGAAATCACAAGCGACAATACCCAGCAAAATGTCTTCTGATTCTTCTTCGTCAGCTTAAACTCCCTTTCTTCACTTCTCATTTCCACTAGACCGTTGCACATTTTCTTCATAATTTAGTCGACGCTCGCTTCGATGCTCATTGCACTACTGGATCTTTCACGTTCATGTTTACTCGTCTACACCTTAGCTCGTTTCTTTGTTTTGGCCTATGAGCTGTTTCTCAGGGTGAATTCCCGTAGGTCTCTATCTCGCCAAAGACTCTGGTAGTGAGAGGTCCTAGAAGAGCCCCTTCTGTAGCTTCTCCCTTTCTTCCGATGTCGAAGTCCATCATGTAGATCTTCCTTCGTTCACCTACCTCCTCCATCCGTTCTTCTTCTTCACGTGATTTTTCCTCTTTTTGTTTGATGCTCTTTTTTTTTTTTTTTCTTTCCACTATTGTTCCATTGGCAGCGACTTGTGCATACGCATTGCCCTTGGTATAACCAGTAACACCGTAGTTATAGATGAGCTCCAGCATAGTTGTCTCATATTCACCAACACAAGGCATCATGGTCAAGGCGTGCTTGTACTCAGGATTATCATTTTTTCGTCAACAGTTTCATGTCTAATGCCTTCTTACGAGACTTAATCGAGCGCCCCCAAAAGCATCGAACGGGAATCATTTTTTTTCTCTTATGATGATTTGAACTTTTGCCTTATAAAATTGCAAGTGGACCTCTGAAGCAATGATGCTGTCTTGCTCCATCATGCAATTTCCCCGAGGGTCTCAATGACTGCGTCCTCTCTTGAGTCTGCCTATGTTCCAATATTGACCGTATCCATCTGCTTATCCATGAGCTTTGACATCCCTTTCACTACCTTATAATGATGGATACTTCTACACTTCGGCGGGAAAGTTTATGGGTGCAAATGTTTGGATTTGCTTCTTGGTATCTTCGCGGCACCGAGTAACGTCCACAATATTCGTAATGCTTGTGTTGCGCTAATATTCTGCACGCCTTGAGCTGTAAATTTGCCCGAAAACAGCTCTGTTTTAACTTGGACAGCAGCTAATCGAATCCGAAAGAGCAGCGAAACGGCCTTATACCTGTTGCAAATTTTCTAGACGGAAACTGCAGTAAAAATCAGTATAAACTGCAACTTTTCAGCATCAAACAGCACCTATTTCGGCACCGAACAGCGACTGGATTGACCTCGGACAGTGGTGTTAGAATCACCGACCAGCGAGGAGAAACCAATCTCGAACTGTGGTAAAACCAGCCCTGAAAGAGCGACGAAACGTGGACTGAACGGCGATGAGACCACGCGCCGATTAGCAGAGATGATGGGCCTTGAACAGGAGTAGAACCGAAGCTGCAGTCGCAGCGAATAAGCAGAAACAGTGGTGGAGTAGCAGCTGAATAGAGGTGAGAACGACCAAACTCCACATCTAGCAAAAGGAAAGTTCATGCTATTTTTTTCTCCCTGACGTGAACCCCTTTTTTTTTCTTTTATTTTTTTTTTATCTTTCTCCCGTTCTGAACGTGAATATGTGGCTGTGTATTCTATTCTCTTCCCCCTTCATCCAGTTCTTTTTTTTATTCTTTTGCCTTCCTTTCTCTTTTCGCCAGACGTATCTCCCTCCGAAGCCTCCCCTGGTCAAAGTATTATCATCTCTTTCACTTTCGGTGCTTTTCCCATGAAATTATTATTTTATCTTTCCCCACTTCCCACCTTCGTTTGTCACCTTCTCTTCTCATCCTACTCACTTTTTTATTCTACTATCACCGAAAGGATTTAAATCATGGACTGTATCATAATGAGAATTCCACTACAGCTTTAGGTCCATCCGGCCATTTTCCGTCTTCATTTTGGACTCGTCTACCTGAAGTTTTATAGCTAAACCCTTCTTCCCAACATCCCACCGTAACACACATGGCTACAAGCGAACAGTACGTAGAAGAAAACAACCCCATCAGGTTTAACCTTGCTCCTGTATTTGGACAAACCTCGTCAAAGCTGCCACGCCAAGCCCGTGCATTGCTAGACCCTTACCAACATTCTCGTCGTGAAAAGGAAGAGGGAGAAAGTTAGTTAGCTAGTCATTGTAACATGGGTTTCGTGGGCAGTCTCTGAGAAATTTTAACTTCATCTTTGGTCAGTCGGGGGGACTAAATCGAGAATAAAAGTTCTAATTAAACCCCCTTTTGTCCAAAATTGAGAGATCTCGGGTACCATTGGGCTGAGATAGAAATTCTGGATATTAAAGGACAAAGTCACGACTCTCGAACTGCAGAAACTGAAAATTATAGAGCTAAAACGAATTTTCTATATATATATATATTTACAATTAATCTAGAAATGGGATTAACAAATAACTCTCAACTCAGAATTAATTTTTGTAGATTTTCATCATCCAAAATGAAGAGAAAATTACAAGAAAAATATCGACTATATTTTTTTTACATTTTTGTGGCCTCAAACGCTAATTTATTTTCAAATATTCACCTAATTTTAATTAATAATTAATTTTTAAAAAAATATTAAAAAATACAAAAAATTATGGAAAATCATTTTTTTTGTCAAAATTGGTTTCCTAGGCTTTGCCAAGGTTCCCAAAATCGATTTTCTAATTTTATGAATTTTAATGAATTTTATATTAATTTTTGAAAATAAATAAATAAATAAAATACGTAAAAATACTGAAAATATGAAAAATCATTTTTTGGTCAAAATTAGTTCTCTAGGCCTGGCCAAGGTCCCCAAAGTTAATTTTTCAATTTTATGAATTTTTATGGATTTTTCAAAAAATAAAAATGCCGAAAAATACTGAAAATTTTTAAAAGAGAAAAGATGATTAAAAATCTGGTGTCAACAGTATGGTCTACATTTGTATGTTTTCTTTTAAGTCCAGCTGTACCGATTTTCTTTAGATTGTACTCATTACATCTCTCTATCGAGTCATAATCTAGTTGAGATCACATTTGTGTAATTTTATCGAGATTTGTGCAAATCTTACTTGTTGATTTTCCGACTATCTAAATTTCTCCTGTCCAAGATCTCCATAGGATCCTTTATCGTATTTAAAAATCGAAGAACATTTTGGTGAAAGATATTTTGTCGCAAAGAAATTCCGGCAAAACAGCTTCCCATATGGCTTACCAGCGTCCCATATGGCTTACCAGTCCAATCCGCTCACAATTGTTGACCAAACTAGTTCAGTCGGACTTCAGATCGGTTCAGCCCGATGCCCGACTGGTTCGACGCTATTCTCAATCGGTTCAGCACCATTCATACAGGTTCTTGGCAAAATCTGGCATGGTTTTGGGTGTTCTGGGTCCATTGTTGGGGTTATTTTTCAGCCTATCGACTGCTCACTTATTTCACTGCATTTTAAGTTATTGTGTTGTTCGATTTATTTTCAAACTCAACTTGACTTATTTCAACACACCTTGAGTTCGAGGAGATGCTAGATAATCTATAATTCGTACTATCTTATGATCTATGTAGCTGTGGTTTACTGTTGACCATTGCCTTATATAAATGGCCTTGTGTCTCCCGTTCAGGATAGATTCCATAATCACGATATTCATCACTTCTCTCTTCCCCTCATTGTATTTCAACTTTCTTGATTTCAATCTAGGTTTTTTTTTTTTTGAGTGGAAGTATTTTCTGGAAATTTGTTTTCCGAACTTTCATCCGTTTGATTTGTCAAAAATGACAAGTCAATCGAAAATACTTTCCGGTCAATGAAAATGCTTATACATAATATTAAGAAAGTGAATTTCCCAATCTGAATAAGATAACACTTTCTAGGATTGCTTATCTTGAATTTTTTAAATATATTTTTATATTTTATATTAATTTTAATTATATTTTATCTTCTTTTTGTTCTAGTTTTCTATTTTTTTTTTCTTTTCTTTGATCATAGGCCTTTATGACGGTTAGTGACCAGCCATAGGCATGGGCCAGTGAGGCTCGAGCCTTGCCAGATCTGGGGCTTGAGGGAAAGCCTTGTTGATGTTGCCATGGTTCGACGACCAGAGAGGTAGAAGAAAGATAGAAAACTAAACATAAACTAACAAATTTAAAAAGTAGATTTTTTTTAACCTAAGATAAAATCATGAGATTGAAATCATTTTTCAAATGAGATTCAAACACCAAAAAACATTTTCGGTCACATATCCACAAATAATGAAAATTTAACCATTTTCCAGGAAAATGATTTTCTAAAAAGCATTTTCCTTTAGCATGGAGTTTTCCAATGAAACTAACGCACCTAAGTTCATTTTCTAAAGTACTCTATATAAATTGACGTTCTTCTTCTTTTATCTGCTTTCTTACGTATTCTACTAATATATTTTTTCTTGTATGAATTTAGTTTTCCGTCCCACTTCTCTCATAAACAGTGTAAAACTTAAATTAATGCAAATTGTCTTGGACTCCAAGTTATTGGCAATTTTCTCTCTCGATTGCTAATTTACGCAACCAGAACGGTAATGCTCTGAGTAAAAGAAAAGGTAATTCGTGCGAAGTGATCCTGGATTTAAGAATGGCTAGGTGATCGACAAATTCTGCTAAGATCTAGTCTTACTCCAATGCATGTCGGAGAATTCTAAGCATGGCAGGGAACTGAAAACCCAAGGAAAGGGAATTGTGGATTTTCTTGTGCACGTTTATTTCATTTACTCACTGGGACTAATCCCAGAACGGTATAACGAGGTCTTATATTGACTTTACCTGATGTTGTTTCCCTTTTTCATTTGCTTTGCTTTTGATGAGTATATTGTTATGATTATTGACTTCATTAGTTCATGTTGGTGCACTTGCTTTTGAATGATAGAATTGCATAATCAGTGATTAAGACCGAAAACATTGTATCAGGGACGGTTTTTTTAAACCCGCGTTACGTGAAACTAGAGCAACCAAGTCTGTAAACTCAAAATATGTTTTCCAAAAGCAAGATGAACTCCCGCTCTTTAGACGGCGAGGATTTTTTTAGACGTTTCATCACATTATTTTTTTAATTGTTTATTTATATTTCTTTTTTTATATTTCTTTTTTTCTCGGCTAGTGGTGTAGCCATGGTGATGACAGGCAACTAGCCACAAGAGACGGCCAATGAGGTCAAGCATTGCCTGAGGCTAGCAAGGCACTAGTTTGGCAGATCTCGGCGAGGTCAAGCCTCACTAACCCTCTCTTGAGAGCATCGAAAAATGGTGAAGGAAGAAAGAAGGGTTAATATCGCGCAAAACTCTAAATTAGTACACCTATAATAAATTTATCTTAAACTATTTTTTTGACCATGAAAAATCCCAAACTGGTACATATATAACAAATTTATCCCAAACTATTTTTTGACCACCAAAAATCCCAAATCAGTATACTTGTGATAAATTTATCATAAACTAATTTTTTTTACCATGAAAAACTCCAAATTATTATACTTGTAATAAATTTACCCTTCATTAAATTGGGTTAATACCAAGAAAAATCTCAAATTGATATACCTATGATAAACGGAGGGTAAAATTCTCAAATTGGTATACTTTTTAATTGCCACGTGCCATCCAACTTAGTAATTTGACGTTAAATTTAACGAAAACTAACAAAGAGTAAATTTATCATAAGTATATTAGTTTGGGATAAATTTGTCACAAGTGTATTAGTTTTGAGTTTTTTGTGGTAAAAAATAGTTTGTGGTAAATTTATCATAGGTGTATCAATTTGGAGTTTTCCGTGATATTAACCCAAGAAAGAAAAGGAAAAAAGTCAAAAGAAAAGGTAAGAAAAAACAATATATATTTTTTTAACTTTTTTAAAAATTGTCTCGATGCGGTCTACATGGACCTGGGCCCGGCCTTGAGGACTTGGGGTCGGCCTCAATGGACTCGATCCTGGGTGTCGCAGAGTTGGTCCTACTGCCAAGAGCTTGGGAAAATGATTTCATATTTTTTTAAGCTTTGATAAGAAAATATTCTCTATTTGATTCTTTTTCTTAATTGAACCAAACACCAAAAATTGAGGAAAATATTTTTCCAAAAAAGTATATTTCGTGAAACAAATGAAGCCTTAATGTTCAGGATTTGTTTTCTCTTCATGAGAGAGCTTTTGATTTGGAGTCAGCATTTAAAAGAACTATAGATGTTACCCAAGAGAGTTATTGAAGTTTCGACTCCTTGTTTACAATTCAAGATCTATGCATCAATTGAGTCTTTAGATTTTCCAGTTTAATGAAATTGACTTCGCATTTATTGTTGTTTATTCCATTTTATATGAATTTCTCAAGGGAGAGGCGGGGATCTCATCTAGCGGGGATCTCATCTATTTCGAAATTTAGATTAGCGTTAATTTCCTAGCAAAATTGAATGGATGGACGGAATTGATATGAATATGAAAATATTTACCATTAAAATGATCCAATTGAAAGGTTTATGACTAAATTGGTTCAAATGCAATATGTTTAGCAATTTCCAGCCTAAATTGGTACCAATTTAATTTTTTATTTAAAAAATTATACAAAATATTCACGTTAGCACTGGCCGCGCCACGTAGGACCGTTGACGTCCAAGTTAACAATTTTCGGTTAAAATTGGCCAAATTGATTCAATTGATACAATTAAAAGATTTAGGACTAAACTGGCACAAACGCAGTATATTTAAGATGCTTTTGGTACTTTTTCCATTTTATTGAGATCTGCAGAACATCTTTGGCTTCTTGCGAAATTGCCTACATCTGGTACAATGTGCTAGATGAAAGAGTATTTCAACGGTGCCTTCGCGACGAAATTCAGGACTTGCCGGAGCTTCCCGACAGTCCGGTCATTTTGTTTCTTAAATGCTGGTCGCTACAGATAGTCCCAAAACTCTCGGACCTTACTAATTTAGCTGAATTGCTCCTATCTGATGGCTCTGCAAATGGGCATGCTTCAAATATAGTTCAAACTTGGGACTTGCAGTGGATAGGGAAGTTAACCAGACTAGACAAGCGCTTTCTTTTTTTTTTTTTTTTTTTTTTTTTTCTCTCCCTTCATTGGGAGCTTTCTCTCTCGATCTCGATCTGAGAGTTCTGTCTTCTCGTTTTATTGCGCTTCCACTCCCCCATTGTATCCACCACCCTTCGGCTCGGTGCTTCCACTTCTGTTGTGGCACGCAACCATAACGTTTAATCTCGCTGCGGTCCTGTCGTGGCTGTGATTCTTTCTTCACTGCTACTTTCAAATGTCGTCATCCGTTGGTGCATCTTGAAATTGAGCCTGCTCAATCTTTTTTTCTGGATAGAACAATAAAAGAGTGTCAAAGCATAGCTGCAATTTTGAATCAATACAGCTATGCCTCGGGGTCAACCCAGTAATTTGAATACATCCAACACATGATCTAAATGTGAAAATTTAGAGATTGTCCGCAAAGATTGAGGCAAAATATGGCTACTGAGCTGTGAGTGCTGATTCTAGAAAAAACCGGCAAATATTTGGGAATTCCTTCTGATTGGTGCGAAGCAAATATTTGCATGGATTATGATAAGAGTCAACATGAAGTTAGAAGGCTGGAAAGAAAAGTTGATATCCAAAGTCCGGAAAGAAAACTCTCCCATAGTACGCTATATCCATCTTTAAAGTTCCTATCTCTATTTGTCGTGCTATAGAGCAGAAAATTGCTGCCTTTTGGTGTAAAAATGAGGAAAACAAAACATTGTTGCATTGGAGAAATTGGAATGTGCTAAAACTTAGAGAAATTGGAATGTGCTAAAACTTAGAAAGGATAATGGAGGACTGGGCTTTAGAGACCTTATAGCTTCCAACAAGGCAATGCTGGGGAAACAAGCGTGGAGAATGATTCAAAACCCAGCATCTTTATGGAGTTGTGTACTTAAAAGGACTCTACTTCCCTCATTGTCATTTCAACCAAGCAGGTAAGGTGACACGACTGTCTTGGGGGTGGCAAAGCCTCCCAATGGGTAGAGATGCTATTCTCCCCTCCATTACGTTGTCAGTTGAAAATGGGGGAAAAAAAAAGATTTAGATAGGATAAATGGCTTCCCAGAGGAGTGATAGGGGGACCATCAAACAGAGGAGAACCAAAGCAGGTAGTTGATCTGATACAGAAGGAAAAATTCAATGTGGAATACACAGACCCTACATGCTCTATTTGATGAACAAACCTCCAATGAAATCCTCTCAATTCCGATGAGGTCTCAATTAATGGAGGATAAATTGATATGGAACAATATACTAAATCAGGATCCTATACGGTTAAGAGCGGATACAACAGATTTAGGGAGGCATCCGAGAAACAAATTGCAACTTCAGCTTCTACTTTGTATCAGACGCCTCGGAAACTATGGACAAGGATTTGGCAGGCAAAAACTGCTCCAAAAATCAAATTTTTCGTATGGGGCACGAGTCAAAATGCTTTACGCACCAAAGAAAACTTGTTTAAAAGGAAAATTGTTCAAGAACCTACCTGCAGTCTGTGCAACCAACAGGTTGAAACAATCGAGCACTTATTCATACGTTGTCCATGCATGGACAAATCAGGGGTGGTCAGACCCGGCCCTGCATATTCAGATCTCTAGTCAAGGACTCACTAGAATTGAAGAATGGCTATTAAATTTCAAAAGTACCTCAGTTTCTTTTGATTTACTCACGGTGGTATGGAGGAACAACTTCATCTTTCGAAGTCAATCCCCAGATTCACAGCAACTCTTGAGCTTTGCTATGGCCATGTACCAGAATATAAGTCGATGGACTAAACCCGAGAAGAAGATCAACTCAAAGTATTACAAGTCGGAGACACACAATGTTGTCTTCTACTTAAATTTCACGGATTGTAAGCCTCAACACCGGTTCTAAACCTTTTATACGATTGTCAATTCAATTCTAAACATCTTAGTTTTGTCTATGTAGTCTTGAACCTTTTCATGAAGTTGAAGTATAGTCATTCCAGCCAATTTCACCATGAAAATGATGACATGGTGGTCCAATCATCGTTGACCATCTTACGTGGCACAGTCGACATCTGACGTGAAAGAAATTAAGCAAAACTACATGGGAACCTAAGCCACAAAATCCCAAATTGTCCACGTAGGTACCAGTATTGCTTCCCCAATTCGTGTTATCCTAAGCCCGAGCACTTGTTGAAGTGTTCTCTCTCCACACGGCCAAAAGTCGCGATGTACTTGAAGTAGAGTCAGACTGTTCAGAGCTGGTGGGAGCAGTGCTGAAGTCTAACCAAGCTCCATGGGATGTACAACCACTTATTCAAGAGGACCGATGATCCATGGGCTTATTTAAAAATCTGAAGATAGCACATTGCGGACGCGAATCCCTAATTCTCTCAACTTGAACCCTAGTTTTCCACCAAAATCCAGCATTGGCATAAGCGACCTTGAGATTCTGCAGCAGCAGAAACAACAAAGAGCGCTCGTGTTTTTCTGAACATTGAAGTCGAGAATCTTTCAAGTTTTCATGACTACAGAAGAAAAAAGGCAGAGAACAATTGAAAGGTACATCTTCATCGTGGTCTCGATGTGAGTATTACATTTGTGTCGGTGTGTCGTTGTTGCGAGTTTATTCGCATATGATGTTGCTGATCCTCCATCGTGTTGCCTTTTTTTTAAAAAAGGGCCGAGATGAGTAGTGAAGTATTAAAGATTTATTAGGTCTCCATTTTCCTCGGGCAAATCTTCAAGTGAATCATGCACCTTAGATTCCCGATGGGGCAATCAAATTTTCACCAAAGGAGCACAACATTGAAGAATCAATCTCTCTAAAGTTGAGCAGCTAGGAAAACTAAGGGTTCTAGTCGCGCCCCAACTACGTTAAAGAGTGAAAACTTTCAATTTTTTTTTCCCTCCTCCACAAGTGAATGAACCAAACGACGGACAGTCAAATTGCAAGAGTATTATTAGTCAGAGAAACCAAAACCGTCTTTATTCTTTCTTGAAATGGAACAATTATTATGTGCTGTGCTTGTGGCGTACGTTTGACGTTTTGTGTAGGGTCAAGATAAGTAAAGGAGGTACAAGCAACATCACATGTGAGAAACCGACAACAACAGCGCACCAACACGAATATCTTATAGGACGTCAAGAGCACGCCCATATCGGGACCCCAATGAACGATTTACTTTTTGACTGTTCTGTGTGTTTGCCCTCTGCTGTTGTAAATAATTGAAGATTCTGGACTTTAATGTACCCCACTAAACGAGCACTCTTTGTCGTTTCTATTGCAGAATCTCGAGGCCTTTGCTGCGACACTGGAATTTGATGTGGCGAAGTGGGCGGTTCGATTTGAGGGAATTGCGCATTCTGATGGATGAATGGTCGTCCGATTTATCTAATTTTTTTTTGTTGGGGGTTTTTGGCCTGTGTTTTTTTTGTGTGTGTAACTTGAGTGAAATGTGTTTGAATTAGGGCTCGAATTGAGGGCAATGTGGAATCTGAAGGAACTGGAATCACGCAAATTGAGGGAGCAATTAGGGTTCCTCTGTGGCAAATATGGGGTTCAGTGGCTTCAGTTCTTTGTTTTTTTGGTCATTTTCGCAAAAGGACGCCAATTTGCTTAGCAAAATGGTGTTGTTCCGCCTAAATTTTTTGACCGGTCGTGTCATATAACCAGGCTGTTCAAAAATCTAACCAGATCATTTTTTGTGGTTTGATTTGGTTTAAACTTTTTCGAAACCAGATCAAACCACAAAAATCCTACTGTACAGGTTGTTGATTTTGCTAGTCATATTTACCACGCAAAGTGGCCTATTGAAACATGTTTGATTTCCTTTTTGTGTGAATTTATGAGCTGTTGTGAGTGTAGATTTTGGTTTATTTTTCATGAAATTACATTAGATAAAGAGAGAGAAAAAAAATGAACGAAGAAAGAATGACTAAATTGATTCAAATCCTAATAATGGTTTGGCTTGGTTTATTCTTAATTATAATACGACTTGAGGTCCCTTTATTTCACGAAAAATGTGATGTTGATGGAAAATCTTTTTCAAAAAGTCACTTTTTTAGGGAAAAAAATAATATTTTTCTGTGCTCGGTTGAGATCTAAACTGAACTGAAAAATATTTTCAATTGTTCAATAAGGAAAATCTGTTTCGATTTTTCATGTCATAATTTGGTCGGAAATTGCTTATAAATTTTTGAGAAAAAAAATCAAATTTCTCAATGATTTTTCATGTGGCCAGCACGGAGAAGAGGAAACTCCATGCGATCTTGAAATGATAATGTCCTCCAACTTATTATTTTTAAATCCGTCAACTTTATTGACTGTAAATCGGCGGCTGCACCGCAGCGAAGTTGCCAATCCGAATATTCCGAAACTCCCTGAACCTACAAGTCAACTAAGTCAATTTTTTTTTAATTTCTTTGACAAAAAAAAAGCCAATTTTAATTTCGCGAATGGACTGGCAGTTGGCTCATATCTCGAATCTTCGTAAATTAATAGTGTCCTCGGAGAAGACTTTAAAAGTCTTCGTCGTCTTACTTTAATATTAAAGTCACCGACTTGCATCGAGATCTGCAAAACCTCTCGGCTTCTTGCGAAATTACGTATAGCTAGCCGTGTTAGATGAAAAAGTACTTCTATATTGGCTATTAGAGAGAGAGAGAGAGAGAGAGAGAGAGAGAGAGAGAGAGAGAGAGGGTGAGGGTGACCCTGCTAAGTGCGAAGTAAGCTTCTATGGCGAACTCAGAGACGGGGGCGAGCACCAGCGATTCACTAGGAGGTGAGTACCAGGTTTTCCTGAGTTTTAGGGGGCCCGATACTCGACGTGGATTCACCAACGTCCTCTACCATGCCTTGAAAGATGTTGGGATTCACGTTTTCATTGATGATGAAGAGCTTCGACCAGGTGAGGTAATTAGTGGCAACCTTCTGCGAGCGATCAACGACTCTAAGGTGTACATACCCATCTTCTCCCGAACCTACGCATCGAGTCACTGGTGCCTCCGCGAGCTTGCGAAGATGGTAGAGAACACCTTTAAATCTGAAGATGGGAATAAGAAGGTGATATTGCCTGTCTTTTATGACGTGAGACCTGACGATGTCAAGCTAAAAACAGAGTTGTACAAAAATGCCATATCGAAGTTGGAGGAACAGACGAAGGATCAGAAAAAGAAGTTCAGCACAGAGGACGTGGAGACGTGGCGGCATGCTCTGCGCGAAGTGGATGGAATCAAAGGGTGGGAGTCGCAGAAATATCCAGGGTAATCATCTAACCTTGAATGTGAATCTTATTTTTTACGATTGATTCATAGGTTCTAATAAAATTCATTAGTTATATTCCTATCCAATTTCCCTGAATTTAACTAGAAAATCTCAAATTCTTCTTTTATTTTTTCTAATCACATCATACCAATTTTTTTTTTTCTGGCCTAATAGGATTGCTATAATCTCATTCTGGACCTAATTTGCATCGTATAAAAATTTGGCTTTCGTTGATCCTTTTCATACTCACTTTTGATACATGTATGTATTAAGATTCTAAATGTATGCTAGCGAACTTGATATTAACCTGCATGCAGTTGCATTTGGAAAGTTGTTTTCCACGTCAATAGAAATAAGTAAATCTAATATTGACGTAATAAGCCACACATTCATATTTTGATTCTTCTGCTTGATTCAAAGATCAAAACATTTCTTTTCCTCTATTCCTTCGACTTATACTTGGAGTGGATGTTCAAGTTTGTAACCCATCATGTTCTTCAAGCTTTGAGGGTAACGTTGAACTTTTATCGAGTCTTTGGTCCATCTTGTCCGGTTCGTGCCCTTTTTATGTTGGATAAATTCTAAAGACATTTGTCCATCCATACAGTTATAGACATGATAGACATGTGATATCCCACGTTACTACTGGGTAGAGTGATTATGAAAAGTAAATTATTGAGTTAAACTCTCATCAGAGCGTGACGTGTGTGCACACAGATGAGTATATAGATATAACTCAAGACATTTGATGTAAATTAATTATTCTTTTTTTAAGTGAGATAATAATGTAGTGGAAAGTTTTTCGTGTCCTTGAACAGCGATGAACATTAAACAAAATGAACTCGCAAAGTGAAATGCTGTTTAACAATTTTATTTTGGTAAAGAAATAAGAAGGCTTTTTCTTACACTTGTTTTATATTGGTTTCTTACGTGGTGGTTCTTTCGTAGATGCAACAATAAAGTATCAACATTAGATTCCTGGCCCCTTCACTTGTTGGATTTTGAATAAGAACCGCTCATTTATATACTCCTTTTTTCTGCTCTTTTAAGTTGTTTTTGCGCAAGAATAACGATCTGATAACATAAGAACGGTATATTATGATTATGTTATTCGTCCATAATTTTAAAAAGTTTCCATGGGAACAATGGTTAAGATAGATTGAAATTAGTTGACTTAATATACGGTTGGTCAACTGGCAAGGAAATGTATCTGTGACTTTTTCTCAATTGAAACTGTTCAACTTTGTGGCAGCGATGGAGATCTGATTAAGATGGTCGTTAAGGAGGTTCTAGAATGGCTCAAGACAAGACAAAGAGAAGTAACCAAAGATTTAGTTGGAATGGAGGATCGAATAGCAGCCATAAACAATTTATTAGACGTTGACTCGGGTGGTGTGCGACTTATTGGGATTTACGGGATGGGCGGAGTGGGTAAAACAACACTTGCTAAAAAAATCTTCAACCAACTATGTCCTCGCTTTGGGAAAAACTGCAGCTTTCTTGGTGACGTAAGGGAAACGGCAAAAACCAAGGGCTTAGTCAAGCTGCAAGAACAACTATTGTCCGATATCTCTAAATCTAGAGTAGCTCGCGACATTATTAAAAGTGATGATGGGATCAAAGCGATTGAAGAAACAATTTGTAACAAGGAGGTACTAATTGTCTTGGATGATGTCGACAACGGCGACCAAATCCGAAAACTAATTGGAAGGGATTCTTTGTATGCTGGTACTAGGATCCTTGTTACCACTAGGGACATTGGGGTTTTGAATATCAGGGGATTTAAGTATGGATTTGAGCGTTATGAACTGGAAGGGTTGAGTGACGAACATGCACTTCAACTTTTTAGTAGGCATGCCTTCAACTATGACTCTCCTCTAGCGGATTACCACACTCTTTCAAAAGACATTGTGTCTACCACGGGTGGACTACCTTTAGCTCTTGAAGCAATAGGTTCATTGCTTTTTGGTGTTGAAAAAAAAAAAATATGGAAAGAGAGGCTAGAGAAGCTAAGGAAAACACCTAATCAGGATGTCTTGGGAAAGCTAAGGATTAGCTATGATGCCTTAGAGTCGGATCATCAACAGATATTTCTTGATGTCGCATGCTTTTTTATTGGTGAGAATAAGACTAATCCAATCTACATGTGGGAAGATTATGAGTTTGGCCCAGAGGATGCCATTGATTGCCTTGTAAAGAGGTGCATGATAAAGGTTTTAGACGGTGATAGGTTTTGGATGCACGATCAATTTAGAGATCTTGGAAGAGCAATTGCTAAGAAGGAGCGTACCCGGTTGTGGGATAAAGATGACGTCGTTTGCGAATTAAGATCGACAGAGGTGAAGTATGACAATATTTGAATACAAATATTCTTAGTTGAGGATTCACGTTTCTTAATCGGGAGCTACTCTTCTGTTCCATTTTTTTCTTCTCTTGACGAAATAAATTGTGCCATATTGACGAATTCCTGCTCCTTCTCCTCAATGTTGTTGGCAGATCAAGGGAAGCGTTAAAGCACTCCGCTTGGAAGCCATGGCTGGAAACCCCATAACTGTCACTGCGAAGGAAATTGAACAGTTCCCGAATCTGCAGTTTCTTTGGTTGAGTGACGTAATCAGCCAAGGCGACTTCACGGGCTGCCTTTCCAAGTTGAAATGGATTTATTTGAATCATAATGGCAGATATCCAGGGTACAGAACAACCAATTTTCATCTAGAAAACGTGGTCGTGATGTATACTCGTTTCTATGAGTGGGCAGAATGGTACAAGAGCCCTGTCCCAATCGTGGTAGGTTAGAAGTCTTCTCATTTAATGAAGGGGAAAATCTATTGAATTTACAGTCTAATTTTGTCATTTAGTGAGAGGATCAAATGACAAACGATACAAGTTGGGAGCCCAAATCCATATTTATTTCGTGTACAGACATCTAATTCTCTGTCCTGATGTTTAATTGGCTTTTGTAGGAGGCAAAGAAATTGAAGGTTCTCAACCTTCGATGTGCTGATTGGTTACACAGGATACCAACCTTTTCTGGATGCTCAGTTTTAGAGAAGTTGACTATTTTTAATTGCGGAATTTTCGGAATTGATTGCTCTATTGGGGAACTGAAGTGTCTGACTGAATTGATTGTGGAGGGTTGTGAGAAGCTTTCACAATTGCCTGAACAAATTGGCGAGCTAAAGAATCTTCGGCACCTCTCTGTTAAGAGATGCCGCAACTTGAGGGAACTCCCTGACTCAGTTTCCAAATTAGAGTCGTTGACGGAGCTGGATGTAAGCTCCACGGGGATTACAAGCTTACCGGATTCCATGGATAAGCTTAGTCAACTCCATACATTGGACCTAACTGAGTGTCAGTTGCAAGAGTTGCCGGAGCTCCCCAAAAGTTTGACCTCTCTACAGCTTAAAACTAGATCGTTGAAAATTATGCCTGACCTCTCAAACCTTTCTAATCTAGTTGAACTTACCCTATCCCATCGCTCTGAAATCGGTCTAAGAGCATATCCAATTCAACCTTGCCACTTGCCCTGGATTGGGGGGCTATCCAAACTGAGGAAGATGGACTTGTGCCTTGAAAATGTCCACGCAACGTCTACTGATTGGGCTTCCCTTACTCTACTGGAAGAACTTACTCTCTACGGACTAGACTTGCAAATGCTGAAACTCGATGGGCTTCCTCAGTTGGAAAAGCTGACTATCGAATGCTGTGTACTCACAAGTCTATCTATTACATGGAGTTTGGGAAAACTGAGAGAAGCCACTGTGAGTTCTTGCAACGAGCTAGTTGAAGTTCAATTTATTGGTGTCTTAAAATTGATGGAGATCTTGGAAATTAGGGAATGTGGATCTTTGGAGAGGTTGGTTTGTGCGTCGGAGGAGGAGCCAGGGTGCAATGAGCAGCAATCTCACGAGTTGACTGAAGGTCTGCGAAGAGCGTCCATTGTCTCAGGATCCCTAAAGATGCTTCAAAACCTCAGTCTGGAGAGATGCCCAGAGCTACAGGAGATTCAATTTGATTCAATGATGGAGTCATTGGAAATTTTAGTTGTTACGTGCTGCGATTCGTTAAGAAAGTTAGGCGGTCTATCAAACTTGAAGAATTTGAAGACATTACAAATTGAAAAGGCCAACAGCCTGCAGATTGTGGAGGGCATTGACGAGTTAGAGCGTGTGGAGAGGTTGACGATTGATGGATGCAGATCAGTGGGAAGGATTATAGATGTATCAAGCTCAAAAATACCGAAGGAGTGCCGGATGGAGTTGCGGTTCTGTGGGGAGTTGCCCGGAACTGATCCATATGGTCCAAGCATCACTTGGGAGTGTTACAGAGAGAAGATTCTGAATGCACCAACACAAGCGTCGGCCTCTGACATCGAAACGACTTTTCCCAACTGTGAAGTAGAAACAGGGGATCCTCTATTGGAACAGGTGCGCCTTCTTTCTCTTCATGGATCATCACTGTTTCTTCTGCTTTATTTGCTTTCTGTTTCTGCTTTATTCTGGTGAAGAGAGACCATAATATGATTCTAACACGCGCAAGTGCAACCATGGAAAGTCTCATTATTTTCACACTTACTAGGACGTGTGCCAACTTGGGAAGCGAGGTAAGGGATCTTATCTCCCTCACCATCTAGCTGAGAATCCATGCCCTCCTTCCCATTTGTGCTTTTGGTTCTTTTGGTGCTGATCACAATTACTCAAATGACATGGAGCCTATTCTTACCCCCAAAAATTGATGATGCAACTTCAGGTCTTCTTTTTCACTTGATAAAATCGATACAGTGGAATAGGATCACGCAATCTAACATATTCACGAGATACGAGAAAATTAAATAAGAAATAGATTCAACACACCCAATTTCCGTAGCTTTGTTCAAATAATGATCTAGATCCATGGGAAGAGTGGCAATAATGGACCTGCTTCAAATTAGGAGATTCTAACATAGATAATAGTCTCTCAATTCCAAGCTCCGATTCCAACAAATTCTCATCCAATGTATCACTCTACCTCGAATACTGTTTTTTTTCTCAAACGAAAACTCACATAGAGCACCTTAACAATTTCAAGAAGATATAACGTATAGTAGCACCAAAAGGATTTGAAAACAGTGTCATAACGCATCCTGCACATGTCCTCAGCTCCACTTGGTGCTTGGTTGCTTCAGGCTAGCTTGTCCAGGCTCTGGGCTACCAGGCTCGACCCAATATGGTTTGACTCACCGGCACCGGCACCTCTGCAAGCGTCTGGGAATGACCCTCTGAATGCCCATACACATGTAGATGCCTATTTGCACCGCTTCACTTGAATCCAAGCTGGCATTCTTGACAAAATGTCCACGGTGGCTCAAGTTTGCAGCTAAGTCACAGTCACGATTCGTCGCTTTACATTGTTGTGCTCTCCTAACGCCTTCCACTGGCTGTTCAACTGCCATATGTGTATTGATCGATCTACATGTCCATAGGACTCTCTGCCACAAGTATCTTCTTGCACATGTTATCACTGATGCAAAACTGTCGATCAGTGTTGGTCGTTACTGAACTGGATTTCTGTGCCAAAATGACTAGCCAAGTCCATCGGCCACACTACCTCTTCCACTTCTTTCACGGTCGCTCTTTTTGGCCTCAGTCATTGATGAAATTACCATATCTCGTAACAAAACCAACCTACTCTTATCATAACCCACAAGAGTAACGATATAACGGCTTACTGATCGACCACTCTCTTGGTTGCCTCCTTGACTCGGGTCTATTTACCAACTTACTACCACGCTAAGTGAACTGGCTTCTCTGAAAACCAACGAATACTAGAGGACTCATTTCATGTATACACGGACTGACCATAAAAATTACCAACAGCATGTGAAAGACCGGACCTTGTACTTAAACCTAGACAAGGCATATCTCTACAATCACCAGTCGTAGCATGTGAAGTTCGAGATATATGCTCCACCTCCTCCCCCTTGCACAATGACAAATTAAATGATGTCTTAAACGTGCACCTGGAGGGGTATTTACAAATCTTGCCAGCTTCATGTCGTGGCGCTTGAACTCCTCCCGTGCAACTCTTCGAGTCATTCTCAACATTCCAGCTTTCCTATCTATTTGAATCTCAACATGCGACACTTCATCCACTGCTTCCAAATTCCTCAAGTAGGACTTTACATTCAATTGTCCCTCCAACTCGTCCACCTTCACTGACAACCGTGAAGCCTCAAGTCTGTGCTCACGACAGAATATCTGTAAGTTGTTAAGGAATACTGCCACACTGCACAATCTGTCTCCTCACCGGCACTCTGCTCATTTTTGTGTTCTTTTTCCAACTCCACCTATTTTTATGTACACCATTTTCATCTTTCTTTATAATTGGTTACTCCTATTATGAATTAGAGCAAACTCGTTAAAAGTTAACGTCTTTGCTAATCATAAATCAAGGTGAAAATTCATTTGCACCATATGTTGTGTGCCTTCACCCCAAGTGCATATTTAAGGAATTTGTATCTCCTGGCCCTTAGCTTCAGTGTGCCATCTTTCACATGATTATAAGTAGGGAAATTACACATCTCAATCCAGTGTATTTAGCAACTTGCTCGACCACATTTCCTCAGATTAGTGCAATCAATTGATATTTATACTACATGTTGTATTCATGGCCAAAATTGGAGAGTAAAGACTGAGCTCTCTCCAATGAAGTTACGTTCATCATCCTTCAAGTTTGTAGAAGTGTGGTGTGTTGACAGTAGTGTGGCGTCTCACTAAGCCTTCCTCAGTGCTAATCGGCTAAATTTTTTTGAAAGCTAGGGATAAAAATTTTAAAAATTAATAAGACTAATAAATCATTTTTGAAAAAGAAGGTAGGAGCATCGGGCTTCGTTGGCAGGGGCTTGTGACCCTTGCCTAGTATTGAGGAGGGCCGTTGGGCCTCGTTTGGGTCAAACCACGGTGGCACCATTATTGCTGTAGACAATCTACCAGCCAACAATCAAGCGGGCATTACCCCCAATCAACACCTTTGTTGAAGCTACGACACCAACTTGACGCCATTTTCGACAACTGTCATGCCAGTACTTGATCCTTGCGAAAATCCACTTTTGTCTCCAAAATCAGATTTCCTTGTTTTCTTAACTTGTGTCAAGTCTTGGGAAAGTCATTAAGACAGTTGCTTTGTTCCAATTTTGAGGGAATGAAGATATTTGAATTAGTGAATGCTGCCTTGATTCTAATAGATTTATGTTCGATTGATGCTTTAGGGAGCATTCTTAGGATGATTAATCTAGGACGAACATCTAGTGAATTTACAGTCTAATTTTCTCATTTGGCGAGAGGATCAAATGACAAACGATACAAGTTGGGGGCCCAAATCCATATTTATTTCTTGTACAGACATCTAGTTCTCTGTCCTGATGTTTAATTGGCTTTTGTAGGAGGCAACGAAATTGAAGGTTCTCAATCTTAGTGATGCAGATTGTTCACACAAGACACCAACCTTTTCCGAACACTCAGTTTTAGAGAAGTTGAGTATTTGTCGTTGCCAAGGTTTGGCCGAAATTGATTGCTCTATTGGAAAACTGAGGTGTCTGACTGAATTGATTGTTGAGGATTGTGAGGAGCTTTCAAAATTGCCTGAACAAAGTGGCGAACTAAAGAATCTTCAACACCTCTCTCTTGCGGGATGCTTCAAGTTGAGGCAACTCCCCGACTCAATTTCCAAATTAGAGTCATTGAAGACGCTGGATGTAAGGCACACGAGCATTACAAGCTTACCGGATTCCATGGATAAACTACAAAGCCTGTCATCTCTCAATCTATCGTACACAAAGATAGTGAAATTGCCTGGGACAATGAGCAAGCTTAGTCAACTCCATACACTGGACCTATCTGAATGTCATGAGATCCAAGAGTTGCCAGAGCTCCCCATAAGTTTGACCTCTCTACAGCTTAAAACTAGATCGTTGAAAATTATGCCTGACCTCTCAAACCTTACTAATCTAGTTGAACTGTCCCTATCCGATGAATCTTATGGCATTGTAAGATCAAATCTAATTCAACCTTGCCACTTCCTCTGGACTGGGGGGCTATCCAAACTGAGGAAGATGGACTTGAACCTTTTCAAAGTCCACACAACGTCTTCTGATTGGGCTTACTTTCCTCTGCTCAAAGAACTTAGTCTCTGTGGACTAGACTTGCAAACGCGGCAGCAACTTCCATCAAACCTGAGAGTTCTAGATCTTTTTTACATTCAAGGGAAACAAATAGAACTCGATGGGCTTCCTCAGTTGGAAAAGCTGACTATCTTACGCTGTGAACTCACAAGACTATCCATTACATCGAGTTTGAGAAAACTGAGAGAAGCCACTGTGCATTTTTGCTACGAGCTAGTTGAAGTTCAATTTATTGGCGTCTTACAATCGATGAAGATCTTGGATATTAGGAGTTGCAGATCTTTGGAGGGGTTGGTTTGTGTGTCGGAGGAGGAGCCAGGGTGCAATGAGCTACAACCTCGCGAGTTGACTGCTAATCTGCAAAGAGCGTCCATTGTCTCAGGATCCCTAAAGATGCTTGGACACCTCAGTCTAGAGGAATGCCCAGAGCTGCAGGAGCTTCAATTTGTTTCAATGATGGAATCATTGGAAAATTTAGTTGTTGATGGCTGCCATTTGTTAAGAAGGTTAGGTGGTCTGTCAAACTTGAAGAATTTGAAGAACTTACTAATTCGATATGCCCACAGCCTGCAGATTGTCGAGGGCATTGACGAGTTAGAGTATGTGGAGAGGTTGATGATTCACGGTTGCAAATCAATAGGAATGATTATAGACGTATCAACCTCAAAAATACCAGACAAGTGCCAGGTGGATTTGTCGTTCTGTGGGGAGTTACCCAGAACTTGTGGTAGCATCTCTTGGGAGTGTTACAGAGAGAATGTTCTGAATGCACAAACACAGGCGTCGGACTTTGACATCAGAACTGATCCATATCATGCAACCCTCATGTGGAAGAGATACAGAAAGGACATCGAATTTTCCGACTGTAAAATAGAAACAGGGGATCCTCTGTTGGAACAGGTGCGCCTTCTTTCTGTTCGTAGATCATCACTGTTTCTTCTACTTTATTTGCTTTCGGTTTCTGCTTTATTCTGGTGAAGAGAGATCATAATATGATTCTAACACGTGCAAGTGCAACCATGGAAAGTCTCATTATTTTCGCACTTACTAGGACGTGTGTCAACTCGGGAAGTGAGGTCAGGGATCTTATCTACCTTACCATCTGACTGAGAATCTATGCTCTCCTTCTTCCTATTTGTGCTTTTGGTTCATTCTGTGCTTATCACAATTACTCAAATGACATGGAGCCTAGTTTAATTGATGATGCAACTTCAGGTCTTCTTTTGCATTTGATAAAATCGATAGTGGAATAGAATCACACAGTCTAACATAATCACAAGATATGAGAAAATTAAATAAGAAACAGATTCAACACACCCAATTTGGAGTGATCTAGATCCACGGGAAGGGTAGCAATAATGGACTTGCTACAAATTAGGAGATTCTGACATAGATAATAGTTTCTCAATTCCAAGCTTCGATTCCAACAAATCCTCAGCCAGTGTATCGCTCAACCTCAACTACTGTTTTTTTTTTCCAAACTAAAACTCACATAGAGCACCTTAACAATTTCAAGAAGATATAACGTGTAATAGCACCAAAAGGATTTGAAAATGGGGTTATAGCGCATCCTGTGCATGTCCTCAGCTCCACTGGGTGCTTAGTTGCGCTGGGCTAGCTGGTCCAGGCTCCCGGCAATCAGGCTTGAGCCAGTATAGCTTGACTCACCAAGTGTTGGAGCTGTGTCTCAGTGCTGCTGCTGATGCTCTGTCATTTTGGCCTTTTTGTTATTTAGTCAAGTTTGTTTGTTAGGCAGTTGGTTTGTTAGCTATTTTCTAGGAAGTGGAACAAGTCTGTTTTGCACGTTTGTGTGCGGTTCTAAAAAGGTTCCTAAATTTTGCTTGTGCTATATAGTTTTTAGAAGAATGAAGTTTTAATGTTTTTTATCCCATCTCTCTTTGTGCAACTAGAAGTTTGAGTGAATTAGCTGACTACATCAGCAATAACAGCAAGCCCTCTGCAAGCTTCCGGGAATGACCCTCTGAACTCCCATATGCATGTACATGCCTATTTGCATACCTTCCCTTGAACCCAAGCCGTGTCCCCATTGGCTTAAGTTTGCAGCCAAGTCATGGTCGTGATTCGTCGCTTTACATTGTTGTGCTCTCCTAATGCACTGTTCAACTGCCATTTGTGTGTATCGATTGGTTTTGGTCATTACTGAACTGGATTTCTGTGCCAAAATGACTAGCCAAGGCCCTCAGCCACAGTACCTCTTCCACTTCTTTCACTGTCGCTCTTTTTGGCCTCAGTCATTGATGAAATTACCGTGTCTCATAACAAAACCTACCAACTCATATCACAACTCACAAGAGTAACGACATAACAGCTTACAGATCAACCACTCTCTTGGTTGCCTCCTTGACATTGGTCTACTTACCAACTTACTACCACGCTCAGTGAATTGCTTTCTCTGAAAGCCAACGAATACTGGAGGACACATTTCTTGTATACACGGGCTGACCATAAAAATTACCAACAGCATGTGAACGATCAGATCTTGTGCTAAACCTAGACAACTTAAATGATGTCTCAAACTTGCACCAGGAGGGGTATTTGCAAATCTTACTAGCTTCATGTCGTGGTGCTTGAACTCCTCCCGCATAACTCTCTCAGTCATTCTCAACATTCCAGCTTTCCTATCTCTTTGAATCTCTATATGCAACACTTCATCCACAGCTTTCAAATTCTGCAAGTAGAACTTTGCATTCAATTGTCCCTCCAACTCATCCACCTTCATTGGCAACCGCAAAGCCTCAAGTCTGTGCTCACCACAGAATATCTGTAAGTTGTTAAGGAATACTACCACACTGCACAATCTGTCTCCTCACCGGCACTCTACTCATCTTCATGCTCTTTTTACAACTCCACCTATTTTTATGTACTCCATTTTCATCTTTCTTTATAATTGGTTACTCCTATTATAAATTAGAGCAAACTCGTCAAAAGTTAATCTCCTTGCCCTTAGCTTCAGTGTGCCATCTTTCACATGAGTATAAGTAGGGCAATTACACATCTCAGTCCAGTGTATTTAGGAACTTGCTTGACCACATTTCCTCAGATTAATGCAATCAATTGATATTGATGGCTATACTACATGTTGTATTTATGGCCAAAATCGGAGAGTAAAGGCTGAGCTCTCGCTCTCTCCAATGAAGTTATGTTCATCATCCTTCGAGTTTCCAGAAGTGTGGTGTGTCGGCTAGTATGGTGTCTCACTAAGCTTCGTCAGTGCTAATTGGCTAAATTTTTTCGAAAAGATAGGGATAAAAATTTTAAAAAAATTAATAAAACAAAAAAATCATTTTTGAAAAAGAAGGTAAGAGCATCGGGCTTCATTGGCAAGGGCCCGTGACCCTTGCCGAGTATCGGGGACTGGGAGGGCTGTTGGGCCTTGTTTGGGTCAAACAGCGGTGGCACCATTATTGCCATAGACAATCTACCGGCCAACAATCAAGCGAGCATTATCCCCACGCAACACCTTTGTTGAAGCTACACACCAACCTGACGCCATTTTCGACAACTATCATACCAGTACTTGATCCTTGTGAAAATCCACTTTTGTCTCCAAAATCAGATTTCCTTGTTTTCTTAACTTGTGTCAAGTCTTGGGAAAGTCATCAAAAAGTAGATCAAAGCCTAACAGTTGCTCCGTTCCAATTTTGAGGGAATGAAGATATTTGAATTAGTGAATGTTGCTTGATTCTAACATATTTATGTTCGATCGATGCTTTAGGAAGCATTCTTAGGGTGATTAACTGTGAGGAAATCCCTTTATGATGATTCCTGCTACTGTCAGGCAGATGCGTTTGGGTGTTGTTGTCATATGATATTTGGGGAATATGTTTTCTTCTTTAAGATGTTTAACACCTTAGATATGATATTTCTCCTCAGCAAGATGATGGCGACAAGGATGACGATGACGAGGATGACGGCAGGGTTGACGACGAAGAGGATGATGAGCATGAGGACCATGAGAACAATGACGGTGAAGATGACGAGGTCAACAATGTGCATTCGTCTCGCCGGCCTTCACCGGATTCATCCATGGACGATCATGATGAGAACGATGATGTCGACAAGGAATTTGAAGGTGAAGCCGACCGTAATAGCTGTAGCAAGGAGGACGACGACGATGACCATGACGAGGAAAAAAACGAGCACGAGGTTTTGCGGTCATCTCACAGGCCTCTGCCAGTTTGCTCCTTTGGCAATAACGATGAGAACAACAATGTCAATGAGGTAGGCAAAGGCGACAGCAACGGTGACAAGGAAAGGATGAGGATGAAGACGAGGTTGAGGACGAGGAAGAGGAAGAGAGGGACCATGAAGAAGCCGAAGGGGAGGTAAGACACCACAACAACCTAAAACTCAGCTGAAATATGTTTTCTGCTAAAAAATTCATGCTGATTTTTTAAACGCTGAAATTAAATCCAGCAATAGTTATTCCTCTAAATCGCAAGCTTGCTGCAACCAAAAACTGTGATTGAAGAAATTGATATTGAAACTGTCGGTTTTCAAACTAAAGAAGGGCTTTTTGCACATCGTCGTCCCAACTTTGCCCTGCTTTCTTCAAATCTAAGTGCCTAATGATTGAGAGAGAAAAAAAAAACTAATAAAAAGAGTCACACCAGCAACTTTTATTTGTCAATTTGGACGGAACTAAGGGATTATGTTGATTCTGGCTAGTTGCTTGCATTGGGGTGTTCAAATTAGGTGGACTAATGCCATATGATATTTGAGGACTTTGACCTTTTCCTGTTCCACCTTAAACATAAACATGATATTTTTCAAACGTCCCTCTCCTCAGCAAGATGACAGTGATGACTACAACCACAATGAATCCGATGACGACACGGAAGACAATGGTGATGAAGAAGGCCACAGCGGCGACTAGGAAGACAATGAGCATGAGGTTTTGTAGTCGTCTCGCAGGCCTCCACAGGTTCATTTCGTGGACAACGATGAGAAGGAGGAAGTTGAAAGGCGAAGGCGAAATGATGGCAACGACAAGAAAGAGGAAGAGAGCGATGCCAAAGAGGAGGTAAGAGACCACAACAACCTAAAACTCCGCTGAAATATGTTTTCTGCTAAGAAATTCGTGCTGATTTTTTCAAATGCTGAAATTAAATCTAGTAATAGCTATTGCTCTAGATCGCAAGCTTGTTGCAAAAAAAAAAAAAAACAATGATTGAAGAAATTTATATTGAAACTGTTGGTTTTCAAACTAATTAAAGAGGAGCTTTTTGCACATGGTCGTCCCTGCTTTGCCCGACTTTCTTTAACTCCGAGTGCCTATTTATTTGTAGAAAAAAAAAGTAATAAAAAGAGTCACGTTATTGACACCTAAATTTACGGGAAAAGCAGGTTGTGACACACGTCAGCAATTTTTATTAGTCAATTTGGACGGAATTAAGAGATTATATTGGTTCTTGCTAGTGGCTTGCATTTGGGTGTTCAAATTAGGGAATAATGTCATACTATATTTGAGGACCGTGACCTTTTCTTGTTAAGATGTTTAATCCACCTTAAACGTGATATTTTTCAAATGTCCCTCTCCTCAGCAAGATGACAGTGATGACTACAACAAGAATGAATATGACGATGAAGAATACCGTGGGGGCGACTACAATGGTGAGGAAGACAATGGCGACTAGGAAGACAATGCGCATGAGGTTCTGTAGTCGTCTCGCGGGCCTCTACAGGTTCATTCCATGGACAACAACGATGAGAAGGAGGAAGACGAAAGGCAAAAGCGAATCGATGGCAACGACGAGAAAGAGGAAGAGAGTGATGATGAAGAAGCCAAAGAGGAGGTAAGAGATGGAACAGAATGACGTACTTGGCTTTTTATTTTTCCCCTTCGAAACATGGGGCGAGTTGACTATGACTACTAGTTGAAAGAGTGTTAATGCCCATATCCTTCCGGTCTCAAGAGCTGTTCGGCGAAACCACCTTAGTTTATCATCTCTTTCATTTCTTGTAAGGTTTTATTCTTTTCCTTCCAAATGTTCAAATGTTATTCACTCGTTCCTTTTCTCTCCATTACACGACAATGTTGTGCAAGTGCCCTAATCATTCCGTGAATTTGTTTGGATTGTACTCGATGGTCTGTTCTGATTCAGTGTATGCATCTCATTATGTGGAGATGTGCCCGTCGAAACATGCTTTATGAATCCATCTTCGCTGATATTGTTTCGGACTCATTGGTTTATCACTCCAGGACACTGAATAATCATAAAAACGAGATGAATGTTCTTTTCCCAGACCAAATCCTTCTTCCTCGGTTTTTTAGGTAAACAGGTGGTTACCATAATTCTTCCCCTCGTAAGGTTTTTTCAGCGTTGATCACATTATAGGCTGACTCCAACTTTCTTGTTAATTGAGACCCAAATTTAATTACGGCTTCTTGTCTAGTACATATTATAATTTCTCTCGGACTCCATTTTCACTGTCCTTTAAAGTGTGCATATCAGTAGGAAAGGAATTAACGTACTCAATCTCAGATACAAATCTCTCCAAGTTGATGTGATGGCCTTGCAAAATCATAATGGATTGCAATGCCGTCTTAAGTGATACTTATTTCGCCATTGCTATTCAACTGGCAGGAATCGATTCTATTTCCCACTCGAGTAGGCACTAGCCCACCTTTGTACCGATTGTGCCCATAGATCCTGATATCTTGAGATAGAGATAGATCCTCATGGGGTTATTACATTTATGATTTTGATCATCAAATGGCAAATAATAAGAGCATTCTATTTTTATCTACCGTATCGAGGAATTTATTTATGATTTTGTTTGGGAAAACTTAAAATAAAAACCTTGGTTAGCATGTACGGTGGCCTGTCTAGCCTCTCTTATGTTAAAAGTAAAAATTATTTAATGACAATGAAGTAAAAACATTTCTATCTTTAATTTAATTTGATAAAAATAATTCAAATGATTTTATATGACCCAATTGTCCACAGGAAAATTATCAGCAAGTCATAAACATATTGTATATGTATCAATTCAATCTTAAAATTTTCAATTTAGCCAATTTAGTTCTAAATATTTTCAATTCGTCCAATTTAATCTTATACCTTTTGATGATTTGCAAATGTAACTCTTTCGATCAACTTTGGCTGAAAATCGCTGACGTTGACGTCGTCAATCACAGAGGACAGCTAGCGATAACTTTATAATTTTTTTTGTGTATTCTGATTTTTTAAAAAATAAATTTCTTAGTTTTCATTTCTTTCTTTCTTTTCCTTATCAAGTTCTTTCTTTTCCTTATCAAATCCAGAAAGGGTTGTTGACCAACCGATCCTTGCTAGTCATAGGTGAGGGTCAGTTGAACCTTATAGACCCTTAGATGAGGGCTAGCGACTCTCATTGGCTGCTAGTAGGGGCCACAACCTTCACCGGGTTTAGAAGAGGAAAAAAAAGAAAGAAAAATAAAAAATAAAAAATAAAAAATTATAAAACATTTCAGATAGCTTATAAATTTTATTAAAGTTATTTACGTAAGTGCTGGTGGTGCCAATTAGGACGGTAGGCATCTACGTATGTGTTTATTGGCAAAAAAAGAAAAGAAAAGGACTACACAGGCAAAACGTTAAAATGTTGAGGACTAAATTGACCTATTGTAAATTGAATAGTCATAAGTGCAATAGATTTAAGATTTTTTTTTTTTGCAATTCTCCAATTGTCCACATGGATCAATGGGTAATAGCCAAAGAAAAAAAAAAGACATCATTCAAACATATATCCGACAGTGTGAAATATAGAGCAGCATGTACACAGCGAATGTTTTTTTTTTTGGTCAAAAATACAACACAGCGAAATTGAAGACTAGTAGTTGATTCAACAATAAAAATTGGCCCGGCCCATTAGCTTTGGGCCTTAGCCCCTGGTGAAGGTGGAGCTTATAGGTCAGACGGCCCCATTCAGGTTTTCCTCGGCCCCTTTGTCTCATCCCATGTTCACGCTGAACGTAACTTGAATTAAAAGCAAGCCCACAATATATAGAGGTAAGAGTGCTGTTACCTTAAAAATTCTTACATTAGGCGCATATCCGGATTTCTATTAGATCAAATCCGTCAAAAATACCACTCCTAATTGTGGTGGCGAACAATCAATCGCTTCGTTTACAATCGCTCCAAGTCTCTCTCGTTTGCAGAGCTCTCTCTACCCCTCTGGGTAGCTCCCCCATATCTTTAAACCCTAGCCTCCCCTTGCCTGTTTCCGGTGTTCCCTCCCTTGGAGCTACTTACCTCTCGATGGAAAACCCTAACCCTTTCCTTCAATTCCTCTGACTCTACCCCCAATATGATTAACCCCTTTATACCCCCAGTACCAGGCTACCCCTAATCTTTCACCCATTACGCCACTGGCCTCAACCGTTGTTGAATAATCTCCAGTCTGCTCCTCCTCCCACCTATCTCTTACCATGTAAGTTTTTCTCCCATCTGTTTTTGCCTGCTCTTTCAACTATGGAAGATGATATTGAACATGACCTGCGAATGGCGGCCCTTAGCAAGAGAATGAAACATTTATGGCCAAAAAGAAAAACTGCTATGGTGGATGATTTAATATCAGAAGAAAGTCTACAGGAGGGAGAAAAAATAGTTTTCGGTAAGTTACATGGCTGCTTGGAAGTGAACTTCCAGGCCTTTCAATCGACAATGAAGAAAGCCTGGAAAAATGATAGTATTATCTACGAACAGCTTATGCCTGGTCTTTTCCAATTTGTCTTTCCCATTGCTGAAGAAAAAGCCAGAGTCCTAGAATTGGGGCCTTGGTCCTTCGCACGCCACGTGCTTGTTCTAAATCCCTAGACACCTGGTACCCTTCCACAGTGCAATAAGTTCGACTCCTGCGCATTCTGGATGCATATTCATGGGCTCCCTGTCGAGGGCAGAAGGGACGAAGTTATCAGGAATATTGCGGCTAATTTAGGCGAAGTTCTTGCGGTGAAATCTGATGTTAAGAGCTACTCAGCCTTTTCAGTAGGTAAAGTTAAAGTTAACCTGAAACTATCCAGCCCGTTGGAATCTGGCCTGCTTTACAGCTTCAAGGGGAAGGAACATTGGCTGGATTTTCGATACGAACGTCTCCCTATATATTGCTATTCTTGTGGCAAATTGGGGCACTATGCCCAAAAATGTAGTGAGATTCCCTATGATGAGGAATTTTTTGCAAAGGATGAGAACTTACTGTATGGGTCCTGGCTGAAGGCAGAGTTTAATTCTTTCAGTCCATTCTGGAAGTCATTTTATGAACCACCTAAGGAAGATTTAGCTGAGGAGGAGGTGATCCCTGAAACACCAGTAATTCCAGCTCAAGAGAATATGCTCCATATGGTTCTGATTAGTCCAGACGAAGAGAGGGGAAAAAGGAAAATACCAGACAGCAAAGGACTGGAGGAGACTTACCCCGTGATGGAAAAGGAGACAATAACGATGAGCCGACCCTCTCCCTTATTACTAGAGCTCCCTTCAACTCAGCAAGGCATTATGTCCCTGCAGAAATCCAAAAATGTTAATAAGGGCAGGCAGGCAAAAAAGGGAAAGCGGTATAGCCCTTATGGAAGACAGAGCCTAAATACTCAGGTTCTGGACGAGTATGATCTACTGGATACTCAAATTATTGCTGTGGAAGACACAACCTTTCGGGCTATGGTGGTTGGCTCTAATAAGCCACTGGGTTACAAATGACTCTCTTATGTTGGAACTGTCAGGGGTTGGGCAATCCCCTGACAGTTCAGGCCCTTCGGGCCATGATGGCTTGGGATCGGGCCAGTTTGGTCTTTCTCAGTGAGACTAAGAACAAAGAATCCCTTATTTCTCGTATTTGCGGAAATCTGAAGTTCTAGTTTTATTTTACTGTTAACCCTGTAGGGATTGGGGGTGGCCTGGCCATGCTATGGAAAGAAGATGCCTTGGTTACAGTACTTTCAGCCACAGAGCAGTTTATTGATGTCCACTACAAAGACCCGAACCATAAAAAGCAATTCAGAGCTACTTTTCTGCATGCCCCAGCTAACTTCCAGCAAAGGCTACAGATGTGGGAACAGATGAGACAGTTTCGAACTCAGAATGGCTTCCCCTGGGTGTGTATGGGGGACTTTAATGAATCTCTTTACCACTGGGAAAAGGTTGGTAAGAGAGATATAGAACGCTATCGCATGCAGACTTTCCAGAATTTCCTTAATGACTGTGGCCTCATGGATATAGAAAGCAAGGGTTGTGTCTTCACATGGGCCAATAATAGAAGAGGGGAGGAGTTTGTTAAGAAAAGGCTTGACAGAGCGGTTTGCAATATAGAATGGAGAGTTGAATTTCCGGAAGCCGAAGTTTTTGCGCTCCCAGCAATAGGATCAGACCACAGCCCACTACTGATGGCTTTATCCAGGGACCTAGTAAGGAATAAAAAGCTATTCAGGTTTGAAGCATACTGGCAGGAACACGAGGAGTGTGGAAACATAATCAAGCAAGCATGGCACTCCCCTAAGCTCAAATCAGCTGACTTAGTGCTTAGAATCAAAGCTGTATCTAACTCCCTAGCTGTATGGAGCAAGAAGACCTTCTCCAACAACCAAAAACATATCAACCATTTACTTTCCGAACACCAAAAAACCACAAATGACCTGCATCTTCCTCAGGACCAAGCGAAACAACAGAATATTAAAACTGAAATTGAGAATTCTTGGAGAAGGGAAGAGATGTACTGGGGGTTACGATCGAGAATCAACTGGCTGCGTTGGGGTGATAAGAATACTAGGTTCTTCCATGCCATAACTATTCAGAGGAGACAACGCAATAGAATTTCCATGCTGAAGAATGAGGACAATGGATGGATCCGCGACCCCAGGGAACTAAAGGATATGACTGCGAGCTTTTTTGAGGGGTTGTATCGCACGGTAGGACCTCGGAACATAGACTTGGTATTAAACCAATGCCCTGTCCTGGTCACTGAGGACATGAATAAGGCCCTATCTGTGGAAATATCTCTACTGGAAGTACAAGCTGCGGTTTTTCAAATGGGTTCCCTGAAAGCTCCGGGCCCGGATGGTTTAAATGGCCTGTTTTTTCATCAAAATTGGGAGGAAATAAAGCTGGAACTTTTTCAGGAGGTTAGATCTTTTTTTTGACTCTGGAAAACTAAATCCTGAGTTAAATAGGACTCATATCACCTTGATCCCTAAGGTTAAAAATCCAGAAACGCTAGACCAGTTTAGACTAATTAGTCTTTGTAACTTTGCCTACAAAGTAATCTCAAAAGTTCTAGCTAACAGATTGAAGCCGTGGTTGAAGGAGATCATCTCAGAAGAACAGAGTGCTTTTGTGGGGGGCCAACAGATCCAAGATAACATTTTGATCGTTCAAGAGGTGCTCCACTAATTGAGAGTGAGGAAAAGAAAGGCAAAATTCCAGGCAATGCTCAAACTTGATATGAAGAAAGCATACGACAGAATTGAATGGGATTTTCTGGAAGCTTGTATGAGGAAAATTGACCTTTGTGATTGGTGGGTGAGTAGAGTGATGTCTTGTGTACCTACAGCCTCTTTCAGTATTAAGTTTAACGGGGAACCTCTTCCTTTTTTCAAACCATCGAGAGGTATACGACAAGGCGATCCCTTATCACCCTTCTTGTTTATTTTAATGGCTAACTCACTCTCAGCTCTAATGAGGATTGCTATTGAGGAGGGCACTCTCTCGAGGATAAAACTGAACAGATTCTGTCCTACCCTCTCACACCTCCTATTTGCGGATGATTCGATATTCTTCTTGGACGGGAAAATTGTTGAGTGCCAAAATCTCATGATGATTCTAAACCAGCATTGTTATGCGTCTGGTCAGGCTATCAATCTCAATAAATCTAGAGTTTTTTTCAGTGCAGATTTCCCCCCAGCTTTAAAAAGCAATATGGCTGTAGTACTAAGGGTCCCTATTCCGGATAAAACGGGTAAGTATCTTGGTATCCCTTCTGACTGGGGAAGCTCGAAAAAAGATATGTTTGCATGGCTCTTGGCTAGAGTGAACTCAAAATTAGAAGGCTGGAAGGAAAAAATGATTTCGAAGGCTGGAAAGGAAGTGCTGATCAAATCAGTGGTTCAAGCCCTCCCCCAATACGCAATGTCTATCTTTAAAATCCCACTATCTATCTGTAGATCTATTGAAAGGAGGATTGCAGATTTCTGGTGGAAAAATAGTAAATCTAAAGCAGGACTTCACTGGAAGAAATGGGATGTTTTAAAGAAAAGGAAAGATGAGGGGGGTTTGGGATTTAGGGACCTTATCCTCTTTAACAGAGCAATGCTAGGAAAACAAGCATGGCGTCTAGCTCAACACCAAAATGCTTTATGGGGTGCTATTCTGAAAGGGCTTTACTATCCTAACTTTCTTTTGGCAAGCTGATAAGGGTTCTCGCCCCTCATGGGGCTGGCAGAGTATCATATTGGGTAGAGAAACTATCAATGATGATGTGAGATGGTCAGTGGGTAATGGCATGAAGATTAACATTCGTGAAGATAAGTGGCTGAAACAGGGGATCATAGGAGGACCTGCCAATCAAAATGAGCCTGTAAAAGTTGCTGACCTGATCTTAAACGGGGTACCCAAATGGGATGAACAGACCCTAAGGAATCTCTTTGAAGATTCGCTAGTAAGGGAAATCCTAGCAATCCCACTATCAACCCTAGCTACTGAGGACAAACTGGTTTGGACAGCTACTCAATCTGGCTTATTCTCAGTCAAAAGTGCCTATAATTCTATTAGAAAGAAAGAGAGTACACAGAATTCAGATCAAACATCTACCTCTTTTAGCCCCTCACGCAAACTGTGGAATAGAGTCTGGAATCTCCAAGCACCACCGAAAGTCAGGATCTTCATCTGGAGAGCCTGCCAAAATGCGTTACCTACGAAAGAGAATTTGATGAGAAGGAAGATCATAGAGGAAGAGCTCTGCCCTTTTTGCAATTACCAGGTTGAAACTACCGAGCATTTGTTCTTCCATTGTCCATGGACTGCAGAGATTTGGAATCACCCAACCGTTAGTATACAGATCTCTGTTGCGGCAACAACGAGAATAGACAGATGGCTCGATGAACAGAGCAGTAATACGACTATCCCTCCTACGTTCGAGACAATCGCTACGACTCTCTGGGCTATTTGGAAAGCACGTAACGATTTCATCTTTCGAAACAAATCTCCAACCCCCGAAGCTATAATCGAAGAAGTTGAAGCCATTTTAGAGACCTATCGGAGATGGAATAGACGCAGCGTCAAAGAATCTCTCACCTCTGTTCCGTTGAAGTGGATCCCGCCGAGAGATGAAGCCCTCAAGTTGAACATCGACGCCTCCTTCGACGCCGGAAGTAGATCTGCGACGGTAGCTGGGGTTCTTCGAGACAGAAATGGGAGTCTGCTGGGAGGCTTTGCGGAAAAAATCGAAGCTTTATCTCCTCTTCAAGCAGAAGCTAGGGCTTTGTTGGAAGGGGTAAGTCTTCTTGCTTCTGGAAGACTTGAGTTCCTGTACTTGGAAGTCGACTCATCGGTCGTGGTGGATGCTGTACTTGGCCGAAAACCCACGCCTTGGGAGATTGAAGCATGCATTCTGGAAGCTCGAGCCCATCTTCTTCGGTTCCCAAATGTCATCGTAGGCCTTTGTAATAGGGCTGCAAATAAAGTGGCCGATTGGGTCTCCAAGGCCCACCGCCTAGACTATCTTCCTCAATCGTGGTTGTGCTGCCCTCCCCAACCTTTATGAGCCCTTTTGTGTTTTGATGCCCCGTCCTTGGGCTCATCCCAATAAATAAAAATCAAGTTTTCTGACAAAAAAAAAAATCCGTCAAAAAAAAAAAATTTGCAGGAGGGTTTACTTGAGGTTCCACTAAGAGACACAAGCACAAATTTGTAGCGAGATTAGGAATTGCGGAACATGCTGGGTTCAGGAATTTGGAGGAATTGTATGTGGTTGTGGAAGACAGTGGACCGTTCCCCGTTATTGGCAACCAACCATTGAGACTCACAACTTAACATCCTGAAGCGATTTTTTTTTTTTTTTGTGATTCGGATGGTAAATTTCGGAAGTTGAGGACTTATTAAAGTTGGTATGGTTAGGTATTGGTTTCTCTCACTTGCTATGATTGAATTTGGAGGGAAAATATCAAAAGAAGTCATAAAACTATTGTATTTGTGTTAATCCAGTCCTAAACTTTTTGCATTTGTGCAGATTGAATCCATTCGATCAATTTTGATTGGAAAATGCCGATATAGACAATGGTTGTCCCACATGATTTCGCCGACACTAGCATGGAATTTTAAAATAATTTTTAATATCATTTTATTTATTTATTTATTTATTTATTTTACGTATTTTTTCATTCAATGTCTAGATATTAAAGATTGAAAAACAGGAAAAATAAAAAGAAAGGGAAAGATCAACACCAACCTTCTTGTCAAAAAAGTCATTAATATCGGCCCTGCCCATTAGCTTTTGGGCCTTAGCCCCTGGTGATTAGCGCTACAAGTGAAAAATCTTTTTACTTCGTCTGTTTGCATTAGTCTAGTCCAAAGTAGAACCAAGTAATTTTGTCTTTTGTGGTGTTTGATCCTGTCGTGTTCGTCGCGTACATCCAAAAGCCGAAGAAAAATAACGTGAGATCAAATAAAGTCGTTGGGGGTGGACATGTTAAGCTAGAGCTAGCTTAATTAATTATGCATCTTACCAAAATCATCATAAAGTTGTGTAGATCTCGCGCTATTATGAGAATAAAATATGTGGACACGTGGCATAGAGATTTGTTTAAGCATTTGGTGTTTGTGGTCACTGGTCAGAACTTTTAATCCGTCTATAGTTTTCATTTCCTATATCAATTACTTTTACAATAAATGAAGCAGGATCAAGATAATGATTTGCTGTCATCTTATAGACCGCAGCAATCAATTTGCGGCCAATACATATCAAAGATGAAATAAATTTTTTTTATTTTCTTATGTTTTTTGTTGTGGTATGTGAGTTTGGACATGGCCTCGGCTCTCGATCTTTCTGTGCCCTTGCTAGATCCGGAGAACGGTTGGGACCTTCGATTCCAATTAAGACGATGTCTACATCAGTGACATTAGCGATGCCCTGTCAAAGTTAGTCAGAAATATTTTATTGACAAAATATTTAGAGCTAAATTGACTAAATTAAAAGATTTAAACCTAAATTCAAATCTGCACAACATATGTATGGCCTTTTTTATATTATAATTATCACGTGTAAAGTGTGAAAGAGTACATCTTTATGCGTTTATTTGATGGCAAATGGGGTAAAATTAAAACATGTGAAAAAGTACAGCTGTAATCATTATGTCCTTCACCTCATTATTTCTAAATCCTTCGACTTTATTGACCATAAAATTGGGAGATTCACCTACTGAGAAATTGCTGATGAGCGTTTTTGGTGGCAAATGGGGTTGAATTCGAATATGTGAATTGTTGAGAGAAGCTTTTTACAATGAGTATATGATGATTAGGAAATTGCATCATTTGTTAATTGTTCCACACTCTTCTTTCTTTCAAACACTGGGCAAGTTTAGATTTGAATAGTAGGGAGTGCAATGAACAAAGCAGAAACTCTCTAAAGACCCCAAGGCAAAGAAGCACACAACCAGAGGCAGATCAAGAGGAGATGGTGCGTCTGTTCGACGGGAACCAGATTACTTAATATTGGAATTTCTGTAACATCGGTAATATTGAAAGAGGATTGAGATTCAAAATTTTTCAAACCCTAAAAGAATTCTTGCCTAATTTTTTCCCCTCCCTTTTAATAAATGACGTGACCCAATCTTGACCGTCCTAATGAAAATGGACGGCCTGATTTGACTAATGTTATCCATGTCACAGAAACTCCAATGTTAGATGATCTGGATTTTGATTCGACAAGCAAGTGGAGATCTACATTGACGTTCGTTCAACATACTCAGCATGCTGGTGCTCCTTGCTTGCTTCTCGCACTCCTCGTCACTCCCTCGCCTGGGATGTTGGTGTGAGCAGATCTTCTGGGTTTTGATAATAATTTTTTTTAAAAAAAGGGTTGACCAGATATGATGGCAGATCTCGCGAAACGCGGCACTTTTTCTGAACTTTACATATCAAATGCATGTCTTGCTGAAGAGGAATTTGGAGGAGCAGCATTCATTTGCCGTACTCACCTTGTATGAACATCTTCCTTTCTTTTTGCTTTTGGGGGCAATTGACTAGACATAAGGTGCAGAGAATGAGTGAAGTTTTAGCTCGTCCTGGATGAGCTTTAGGACTTGGCTTCACTTCAATATCTACCAGAATCCTCAGATACTCCTTTTGACTCTTCTCATTGGTATTGAGAAGTTGATTTGTTTGATTTGATTTTGTTTGGGGCTAGGATTGGCTGTGTATTGACTTACTAATCACTAACTGAAGATGGTAATCCTTCAGTTCCTCGTAATTTATCTCAAATCCGTCATGTTCGTTTGAATGTGAACTTTAAAACTGGACTTCAACCCCTGCCTGAGTGTCTTCCAAGCTTCTTTCCCTCGTGTTTTTTTTTTTCCTATTAAATGGGTTTCTCTTTCCTTCTCTTTGCTTTTATGATGATTGATCTTCCACCAAATTCTACATTGTCTTACTTTCTTATCAAATTTATCACATAGGGTCAAAGAACCGTCTCTGACCATCAATTTTGAAGCTTTGCTTCTTTCATTACTACCAGATTGTTCTTGTCACTTACGACTCTGTTCGTATGCCCTGCACTTGCTTGTGAAATAGGTAGCCGATCACTACGATCAGGTTATCGCCACCGGTACGAGCGCAGCCCAGCTAAAATGTGCAATGCAGCATCCGAGGGTCTGCTACTTCCACACCCCGTTTCCCATCTCCAAGGACGAAATCGTGTCCTTATTCGGAGGTGAAAATTCAGTGGATTTGATAACGGTGGCTCAAGCGGTGCACTGGTTCAACCTCGCCAATTTCTACTCCCTCGCGATCTGCTTGCTCCGGAAGCCGGGAGGCATGATCGCAGTGTGGTGCTACAATGATGTTGAAGTGAGCCCTACGTTCGATCGAGCAATGAAACGCTTCCCTGACACTACGCTGCCGTTCTGGGACCCCAGCATAAAGCACGTATTTGATGGTTACGAGAGACTCCCCTTCCCATTCAAGAGCGTGGACTTGGGATGCGAAGGCGAGCCGTTGCCACTCGTTATACCATAGGAGCTCTCCTTCGAAGGGTTTCAGAGGATTTTAAGGTCATGGTCCGCAGTTACTACGGCTACGGAACAAGGTGTTGATTTGTTATACGAAGTTGTAGGGAAAGAGCTCGAGGGCACAAGGGGTGGTCATGATCTGGTCAGGTGCATTGTGTACAAGGCTTTCATGCTTGCCAGCAGAGTGTAAGCTGTAAATTTCTGTGTCCTCTTTTGACTCACGTTAGAATAGAATTGGACTGGCACGGGCGGTTCCGATGATCCTTTTGATTGCCATTTTTCACAGGCTGAGATCTTATGAAACCTTAGCTCGGGCCTTGTGCTGAGCTGATATGAATATGCTCTTGGCATATCTCTGTCAAGCATGTCGAACTTAGGTGGGGAAGGAATGATGTGGAATAGAATTCTATACTTGGGCTTCTTTTTTCCTCTAAGACTTGTGGCTAGACGTGCGTTCAGTTCAATTTTCCCAACGCACTTTTAGCCTCCAAAGCCCCATGAGAGAATGCTAAAGCGTTTGGTTTAGCTTTAAGCCATCATTTGGCCGAATGCTGGCATTAGAAAAGCTGAAAACTCAATGTTAGTAGGAGCTTTCAGTATTTGAGCTTTCAGTATTTGGCTAAATGCATTTTCTCAAAGCCCATTTTAAATGGTGAACTATAACTACCCTATGACCGCTAGTTGAAAGAGTGGGGGATGCCACTATCCCTCCGGTCTCAGGCGACGCGGCGTGAAACTGGCTCATTTTTCCATCTCCTTCGGTTCTAATCCGGTTCTATTCCGGTTCTATTCCTTTCCTTTACATTAGTTGAAAGGCCAATTCGCTCCTTCTTTTTCCATCCATAACCTGACTACCCACCCTATTTATTTCACGCATTGTTTGGAATTTACTTCTAAATCTGTTCCCATCCGATGTCTGCAATTCTAATTACGTCCACGAGAGGTCCCCTGCGGAAACATGCTTCAAGAACCTGTCTTTGCTGATATTGTAGAAGACTCGTTGGTTTACCACTCTATGATACTTCTAAACAAAAACAAAAACATCTCATTAGAATGCGATGGCCTTCCAAATGACAAATTAAAGATGCCAATTTTTGTTGCTCAGTTTTCGCTCGTTAAAACTTTGCCTCGACAGGAATCAAACACGATTCTTGCCAATCAATTCATGAACCCAATTTCAAAAAACCTAGTGGCCAATAATAAGAAAAAAAAGTATGGAAAAAACTTGCAAAAGAATGAACCAAGTTCCATGCACAATTTATAGTAGGCAGAAAAGTTACCAAAAAAAGTCTTGAACATATTGTAGTTGTGTCAATTTAGTCCTAATTTTTATTGTTACCAATTCAATCTTAAACCTTTTGTAATTATGCCAATTCACTCCATCCGACGAATTTTGATAGGCTAGTGCTGACGTGGATGTCGGTTGGCCAGCAACATAATATTTCAATTTTATTTTAAATTTCATTGAATTATTTTATTTTATTTTTATTTTTCTTTTCCCCTTCCCTCTTCTTCCTCCAGCCAGTCCAGCTAGTTGCTGGCTGGAGAAGAGGGGGGGGGGCGGGGAATAAATTTGTTTTTATATATTATGTCGCTGGCCAACTAACGTTCATGTTAGCGTTGACCGGCCAAAATTCACCGGATTAACTGAATTGACATAATTACAAAATATTTAGGACTGAATTGCAAAAAAAAAAAAGTTTAGAATTGAATTGGAATAATTACAATAGGTTTATGATTTTTTCATCATTTTCCCGATTTTTGGTGAAGAAGAAGTCATCAACAGTCAGTGAATTAAACGAGAAAAGAAAAAGGTAGGTCAAATGTTCCACGGGAACAGAAACATAGCTTTACTTTGAACTTTTGCATCCTCCTTTGGTATAACCTTAAACAGCTATCCAAAGTAATACAAAAGAAGGTTTCAAGAACAAGACTTCATACAATTATAAACAAGATTTCATTCAAAATCATAACGAACCGCAATGCTATCCTAAAACGGGTAGGTCCAAATCTACCAAACTTGTTGCCGTGAGGGAAAAGAATTATTAGAGTATCTAAAAGGATCCTAAGAATCCATGCGTGAATAACAATCCGTAATCACTAATTACAACTCACCATAAGTGTTCACTTTTTTTTAGTAGAACATACATTCAAATGTTTCATTGAGAAACTAATTCCCTCAACCTAATTGATTGGATCTCGATAGAACTTTATTTGTGCCCTTGGGTTCCAACATGCCATTTCATTTGATTGGCAAAAACGATGGCAAGCTGCGCATACCTTGCATACGAGCTGTTTTCCATGTTTGAGCTATTTTCCCGGCCTTTGACTTGCGTGTTAGCAAGACCACGAGATCAGTAGAGTATCTCATGGACATGTAGTTCACCTACCTAAGTCCTAAGGTGTGCTCTTCCTTGTTTTAAGAAAAAAAAAATGATTTACCAAGTGATATGATAAAGTTTAACTACGCGGCTTGACCATAGCGTATGTAGAAGTTTACCGTCTTGTTTTCTTTATCACACTTAGCATTTGTAGCATCATTATCCTTTTGATGACCACGTCATAGATAGCTAATCGAAATGTGATAGTTTAGAGGGCATTTGGGGACACACTTTAACCCATTACTTCTAGTTTTAGCTTCCGATATTCAATTCGACTTTCTGTTCGTGCTTAAAAATTCGACGGAATCCAAACAGTAAAATCGAGGAGCAAAAACTACTTCCCCAACTTTTACCTTGTGATTATGGCTTTTGAGGGAACCTCCATGAACTTTCCAGCTTAAACCTTGACCTGTAAAATGTAATCATAGGGCAGTCAACCCAACATGTTCGGAGATCATAACCATGGTTGTTGCAACAAAGGCGGAAGCCTATGTTTTGTCTTGTCCATCGCTAGTTTAGCCCGCTATCATGCCTTGGTTGAAGCCGAGATTCACGTCTTCAGCGATAATGGAGAGTTTCAACCAGGCGAATAGAATGAGTGATTGATGACTCGAAGATCTATATACCCATCGTCTCCCCAAAATTTCCTTCGAGTCCCTGGTGCCTCAAAGAGATTGCAAGGATGGGGGAGAACACCTCTAAATCTAAAGAAGGTGGGGATAAGAAGGTCATATTGCCCATCTTTTATGATGTGGAACTTGTTGATGTGAGACAGCAAAAGTGTTGGAGTTGGTGAATACTTCGAGGACTATTGTTTATCACACCGGGTAAGCGCACGTGAGTTTATGAAAATCGAAATATGAACCGACGATATGAGATCCCTGCGCTCGGAATATGGGGGTTCGGGGGCAACACTCCCGACATGAGGGTCCTGTTGCCTGGTTAGCGGGCGGGGGTTCCGCTCCCCGGAGAGTGGACGGCTGCCCCGCTCGTCGATGCGTGGGCAGGGGCTTGGGGGCAACACCCCTGAAACAACATCGGGTTTAGGCTTTTATTTAAGTAGGCCCGTTTGTTGTGGGATAAATGGTTTTCGGATAGACTAGAGTTTTAAGCCTATTATTTTTAAGTTATATATATTGTACTCGTATGAGCAATCAGTGTAACGAGCGAAAAAATATAGTGAAATCCCTTTGCAGGATGTAGCTCTATTCTGGGGTGAACCTGGGTAATCTCATGTGTCATCCATTTTCTATTTTGTGTGATTGCATTGATATTCAATTTAGAATAACTCCCATAAAAAAGAAGTGGTATGGTGCTGCCATAATGAATTTGGAGCGAAAGAACAGCTCCGATGATGTAAACATGTGGCTGCAAGCTCTTAGAGAAGTTGGTGGCCTCAAAGGGTTCTGCTCGAAGAATCATACATGATAACCATCTAACTGTGAATGTGAAAATTAATTTTTGGGAAAATTTCGTTTAAGGGCTCGAAGTATTCTTGTTTTTACAAATAAGGGCCTAAAGTGCATCACGTTTCAAATAAGGGCCCGAAGTGCCCTTTTTGTATCAAAAGAGAGCCTGACGAAGGGTATTTTTGTCATTTCCTTTTTTATTTTTCTTTTCTTTTCTTTTTTTCCTTTGTTTTGCCGGTTTACCCTCATGAGCACCATTCATCGTCTTCAACCTTAACTCAAGGCACTGTTCATCGTTTCTTCAACCCAGGCCTTGCCCCGGCGAGCCAAGACTGGCCTCGACGACCTCACCTCGGCGAGCAGAGGGCAGCCCACCGGAACCAAATTGCGGAACACTAGCAGCCACAGCAACTCTAGACCCACCCCCATTGCCAGCAACCCTCGGCTACCTCAACCTAGAAGCTCAGGGACATGTTCTCCGATAGGGGGCCCCTCTACCGCCCAAGTCCTCACGGTGGTCACGCTCGTCTAGCTCAGCGTTGTCCTCCTCCTCCTGGTGAGCCTCACCTTCTTGGGGACCCTCATCGGGCTTTCCGTCACAGCCCGGTCCTCATCCCCGCGGCGCTCACCATTGGCCTTGCGGTCGCTGAGTTCGTGACATTGAGAGCGTTTGGGGGTGGCCCACCGCAACCAAATGGCGGAATACCAGCAGCCACTGCAACTCCAGACCCACCCCCACACTAGCAACCCCTGGCCGCCTCAACCCAGAAGTTCAGGGATATCTTCTTCGATAGGGGCCCCTCCACCGCCCAGGTCCTCACGATGGTCACGCTTGTCCCGCTCAGTGGTGTCCTCTTCCTCCTGGAGGGCCTCACCTTCTTGGGCACCCTCATCGGGCTCGCTGTCACAGCCTCTCTCCTCGTCCTCTTTAGCTCGGTCCTCGTCCTTGCGGCGCTCACCATCGACCTCACGGTCCCCGGGTTCTTGACATCGAGGGCGTTCGGGATCACGAGGCGAGGCCATCGAGGCTAGCCTTTGGCTCGCCGGGGCAAGGCCTGGGTTAAAGAGACGATGAACAGTATCCTGGGTTGAGGTTGAAGACGATGAACAGTGCTCAAGAGGTGAATCGGCGAAATAAGGAAAGAAAATAAAAATAAAAAAAATGAAATGACAAAAATACCCTTGATCAGGCCCTCTTTTGAAAAAAAAAGGGTACTTCGGGGCCTCATTTGAAACGTGATTCACTTTGGGCCCTTATTTGAAAAAATAAGAGTACTTCGGGCCCTTAAACGAAATTTTCCCTTAATTTTTTTTACAAACCAAAGATAGATCTAATCAGTATCCATTAATTATATCCAACTCCAATTCCCCTAAACTGAACTAGAAAGTCTCAAATTCTTTTTTTTCTTTAACCTAATAGGGTCATTATCATTTCGTTTTTTTACCTAATTTCTGTTGTATAAATATTTGTCTTTGCTTCATCTGTTTTATATTGTGGTGAGATTCCTACTGTATGCTATTGATCTTTGATTATGGAACTGCGTGATTTTTTTTCCATGTCAAAAGAAAAAAGTATATCTAATATTGTAGTAACTCATCACACCTTAATATTTTGATTCTTCTATTTCTTCTGGCTAGAACTTTTGTTCTTCTGCTTGATTTAAGGATCAAACATTTCTCTTCCTCTATTCCTTAAACTTAAACTTGTAATGGATGTTCAAATTAATCTTGTGCGGTCTTTTATATATATAAAGACACTTGATGGGATTTAATTTTTCTTGTTTAGAGTGAAATAATAATACAGTCATACATTTTTAGTGTCACTGAACACGATGAATATTCAAATGAATGAACTCACAAAACCTAATTCTGTTTAATATTTATTTCGGTGAAAAACAAAAACAAAAACAATTTTTCTCACACTATTTCATTTTTTTTTCGGTTGAAGATGTAAATATTATAGAGTAGATGAAGTACAACAACTTAGGGGCATCTCCCAGCATTGCAAATAGAGCTAATAATTCAAAAGATAGAGGTAGGAAGTCTCCACATAGTAGCCAAAACTAAATTTGTTTGGGAAAGTTGAATTTTTTGGTAAAGTGAAGCTCTACCTCTTATATTTTTATGCATCTTGACCAAAATAATATGGATGTTAGTTGACTTGTTTTGGAACCGTCTCTGGTTGCGCTCCATCCAAATACAATACATGGTTGTGAGGAAAAATACCTTTAGGAGTCTCGCCACCAAATCGTTGCCCATTGTTGCCCTAATCATCCATGCAAGTTCCTCCTCATTCCATCCCCATAAAGAATGCCTAATCCCATGTTGCACTAGGATAGTGTGCCAAATGTTACCTGTCCACTCACATTAGAAGAATAAATGTGCTTTGTCTTCTATATCGGTCTTACAGAAGTTACATCGGATATCAACTGAAGTCATCCATTGTGCTATGATTTTAGCTATCGGTAGTCCATCTCTGTAAACTAACTAGCCAATAAAGTTATGTTTGTTAATGTCGCTGCTCCAAATTAGGTTGTACCACTTATAGTTGGTCCCCCATGCCTGAGTTTGTCATATATATCTCGACAATAGTACCGTGAGCTAGATGTAACCAAGGTAAGAAAAGGTCGCAATTTGAGAAGACATCACTAACTCCAAGCCATACTACCCCTCATATTGAGCTACATAATTGGGGTGTCTCTACATTTTGTGTTGTGAACCCAAATGCTCCAAAGGGAAGAGGATGGATGATTGATGAGGTTCCACAGTGTACGGCCTAACAAAACTTTGTTCCATAAGTTCAGATCGAGCAATCCAATCCTCTTTCCCTTTTAGATGAGCAAACTACTTTCCAAGCAACCTTGTGCAATCCATGGTTTGTTGTAGAACCAGCCCATAACATAAGAATAAAATATATTCTGGCTCATACGTGGTGTTCGTACATGAAGTAATAACGTACAAAGATTAGATTACTGGCTCCATGACTAGACTGATTAGAATCTACTTTGATTTGTTTATGAAATTGATCCACAAAAGAGATACGACAAAGACTTGTTAGATATTTGAATAAGAACCATATCTGTGTGCTCCTTTTCTGTTCTTTTTTATTCTTTTGCGCAAGTATTGTCGATTTCATAACATAAGAAAAAAAAATATTCTGATTATGTTTCGTTCAAAAGATAAAAGTTTGTTACATAAGAAAAATTCACTAAGCGTTAGTAAATTAACATTGTAGTCTCGCCTTGGTTAAATACTACAATATATCCCAAATTTGATCGTCATCTCAACTCCTTCCAACATGCTTACAATATTGAAGATAATCAGATTGAAATTAGTAGACGGTTAAATACTAAGCTTTTTCCCTCCAAATATGTTTTGACCTTGTGTTCCCACCCGGTTAATTTATTGCCTTTTTCTCAATCGAAATGGTTCAACTTTGTGGTAGTGATGGGGACCTCAGCAAGTCGGTTGTTAAGGAGGTTGGGGATAGGCTCCAGACAGAACGAAATAAAGATGTGTGGCTTATTGGAATTTACAGGATGCCCGGGATTGGTAAATCAACATTTTCCAAGTACATCTTCAACAAACAATATCCTTGCTTTAAGAAATACTACAGCTTTCTTGATGACGTAAGCGAAATGGAAAAAACCAAGAGCTTAGTCACTCTGGAAAAACAAATACTGTCCGATGTGTCTAATTCTAGATTGACTAGGAACATTGAAAAGGTTGATCATAGGATCAATAGAATTGGAGAGACAATTTGCAACAAGAAGGTACTAATTGTTTTGGACGATGCGGATGACGTCAACCAAATCCAGGAACTAGTTGGAATGGATTCTTTGTGTCCCGGTACTAGGATACTTGTTACCACTAGGGAGAAAAGAGTTCTGAAATTCAGGGGATTTAAGTATGAAATCGTGCCTATGAAATGGAGGGGTTGAGCGACAAACATGCACTTTAGCTTTTTAGTAGGCATGCCTTCATAACAACTCTCCTCTAGTCGATTACTACACTCTTTCAAAAGGCATTGCCTCTACTGCGGGTGGACTACCTTTAGCTCTTAAAGCAATAGGTTCATTGCTTTTTCTTTGGGAAGAGAAAAAAAATATGGGAAGAGAAGCTAAGGAAAACACCTAATAGGGATGTCTTGGGAAAGCTAAAGACTAGCTTTGATGCCTTAGAAGTGGAACAACAACATATATTTCTTGATGTTGCATGCTTTTCATCGGTAAGAACTAGACCGGTCCAATCTACATGTGGAGAGATTGTGGGTTTAGTACGGAAGATGCTATTGATGTCCTTATTAGCAGGTTTATGATCAAGATCACAGTGTTGAGGAAACTATCCCGCCAAGAATTTTGATTCTGACAAAACTCGTTTTAAGAAGTCTAGTTAATGGAAGTATATCTTCCTTGCAGAAAATCACAATGTGAAAAGAGCGTTGAATATCCCACAACTGGCGTTCAGACTCAAGGAAGAGTCGTCACCATAGTGTTTTTGAATGGTCAGAAGGAGGAACTATGCTTGTGCCTCTAAATAAATCAGAAGGAGGAGTCTGCGTTTGAGTAATTCAGATGAAGTGTTTGACTGCCTCAAATGGATTCAGATGGAGGATAGCATTGCCTTTGAAGACCTCAAGAAAGACTCATGTGAGACGTCGACAGTAGGATCCGTAAGAGCTCAGATTCACAGAGTAAAGCTGAATCAGATTCAGAGACTTCACAAAGTTTGAAAGCTGTTTCTGAATGGATTCAGATTCTGCAACTGGACTAAGAAGACCCACGATTGACAAGAGTCCGATTGATTCTGGAAATTACGGGAAGTGAAAGGATTCGATCTACAGGATTATTGTCCATCTTTATTAGGACAAAATCCTTGATTGGATATTATCTTTGCTTTCCTTCCTCAGAGGATTCAACATCTCTCAAAAATGGAAACTGAAGATTTAGTTGTATGGGCGACTGAATCTGAAGCAACCAGAATCCTTCTTCAACAGCTATCTAGCATCTTTCCAAGTTTATCTCGTTCAATGAAGGTTGATTGAAGATTGACGAGTGATCCCGTGGAACACCTTGACAACGGTTAGTTCGAGGTGAAAGGGGTATAAAAGGAGAGTACTTGTATTCGTTCAAAAAGTATGAGATAGAAAAAGACGAGCAAAAACTGTTGAGAGAATTATTCTAACTTCTCGTGGAAATACCCTTGTGAGTCAGTTGAGAGAAGTTCATTGTAACCTTGTGATTATCATAGTGAAATTCAGCCAACCGGCTGTCATCGTGGGAGAGTGGATGTAGGCTTACTATAACCGAACCACTATAAATCTGTGTGCACATTTCTTCTTCTGAACTCTCTTTTTTCATGCATACTTGATCTGTTTCATTTCAATATTCGGTTTCTGTGTTTGCTGGCGCTTATAATTCAAAATATTCAGAAGCACCTATTCACCCCCCCTTTAGGTGTCGTTGCTAGCCATATCACACAGATGACAATAGGTTTTGGATGCATAATCAATTAAGAGATATTCGAAGGGCGATTGCTACTCGAGCATTCTAGGTTGTGGGCTAGAGACATTTGAGGTGAAGTATGACTAAATTCGAATAGGAAATTGATTACCCTGTTATTCACTGAGAATTCACAATTCACAAAATAACATTGTGGGATATTGACAAATTCCTGTTCTTGCTCCTCAATGTCATTGGTAGATCAAGGGAAGTGTTTAAGCCCTATGTTTGCAATCGGACTTATCGACTCAACCTCCTGTAACTATCACTTCGGAGCAAATTGAACGGTTCCCACGTCTACGGTTTCTTCGGTTTTCTGATGTAACCTGCCAAGATGACTTTATGGACTGTCTTTCCAAGTTGAAATGGGTCAATTTGCATAACATTCGTGGACATTCTGGTCGAGCTTCTCCACATTTTGAGGCAATTAATTTGCATCTCGAAAACGTGGTTGTGCTGAATCTTTTTGGCCTTGGGTTCAAAAGGTCAGCAATCTGATCAAGGTATGAATTCAATGAAGGACAAGATATGATGGATTCGTAGTATGATTTTCTCATTTGGGACCCTAAATCCGTATTTATTTCTTGTACAGACATCTAAGTGTCTATCCTGATGTTTGATTGGCTTTTGTAGGGGGCAAGAGAGTGACTTGCAAACCCTCAAACTAGAGGTGGCCACGGGCCAGTTCCGGCCCAGAACCGGCCCAGTCAACGGGCCGGTTCATTGTGAACCGGAACCGGCCCGTATGGTGCGGGTCGGTTTCGGGTTGTAAAATTTAAAAACCGGCCCGGTAGCCGTTTGGAAACAGCTATTATATAGCCGTTTCCAAAAAGCTATGGTCAACCAAACGGCTATTAGCCATTTGGTTGACCAACGGCTATATAGTCGTTCAGTCAACATTTTTTTTAAATAATTATTAAATAATTTTTTAAATTTTTTTTAAAAAAATCATAACCATTATAAATACCCATCTTCACTCTTCATTTTTCCTCACAACTTCTCTCAAGTATCAAATTCTCTCATTTCTCAAATTCTCTCAAATTCGCTCAATTTCTTCCGCTCAATTCTCTCAAAAAATGGCTAGTGGAAGAGGAAAGAGCCCGATGATTCCCGAAGAATCCAATCATTCTCATGATCCTCATGAGTATACACATTGGGGATACGATGATGAAGATGATATCAACGTTATTCCTAATGTCGATCACATCCCGATGCAAGAAAGTCTACAACCAACTACCAATACCGAAAAAGCATCAACAACAAAAGAAATGAGTCGAGGGGGTGCATCCATCATATGGCAACACTTCACCAATCAACATTTAGAAGGTAATGACTACAATCTCATATGTAACCATTGCAGAAAAGTATACAAGTTTACAAGTGGAAGTGGCTATGGAACATATCAATGACATTTGGCATCAAAACATCCAACGGAATTCGGGATCGACATGAGGCAACAACAAATTCCCAAGTTTGTCGATTCTAACATTTATAATTTATTTCGTTACGATAGAAATACTTATGAGGAAGAATTTGCTAAATTTACTGCCGTTGAACATTTAGCGCTTAATTTTGGTGAAAATTTTGGTTTTAATACTTTTGTACAAAATGCATGTACTCGACAAGCAAAACCCGTTTCGAGAAATACGGTTAAACGCCAAATGTTTAAACTTTATAAAAAAGAAAAGATGATTTGAGAAATTTTTTTGCATTTTTCAATGGACGTGTGCATATAGGTAGTGACATTTGGAGTGATCCTTGGCAAACTCATTATTATATGGTTATTACATGTCATTGGATAGACGATGAATGGAACATTCAAAAAAGAATTATTGCATTTCGAGTTTTTGATGAATCGGATACGGCACATAATATTTATAGAATAATTAAGCAAGTTTTAGAAGAATATTTATTGGTTAATAAAATTTTTTTCAATTGGTTTTGATAATGCCGTGTCAAATACTGCTTCTGTTCGCGAGTTAGAAACAATTTGTAAACCCGCTTTTGGTGGAAATTTTTTTCAAATTAGATGTGCTTGCCATGTTTTAAATTTATGCGTACAAGATGGTTTACGAACTCTTGAAAATGCTCTTTGTCCAATAAAAACAGCAATTACATATTTATGGAAATATTCCCAAGTTATGAGAGAATGTGGTAGATTTTGTAAACAAAATGGAAAAAAACAAAAAAAATTTCCAAGAGATGTTCCACATCGTTGGAATTTTACATACGAGTTGCTTAATCAATCTTTTTCATATAAAGAATTATTATGTACATTTTTTGCGAATTATGTTCCTCAAAGTAATTTATACCCATAAGAGTGGGATATTTGCAAAAGAATTTAGATTTGTTAAAATTTTTTAATAATGCAACTTATACTTTATCCGGTGTTTATTATTCTACTACACATTTATTTTTAAGAGAGTGTCTAAATATTGTTGATATTTTTCAAGAAAATGATGGCGATAATCAATTATGTCCAACTATTATAGCAATGCGAATGAAATAGATGCAATATTATACCAAAATTCCTATTATCTATTTGGTTGCTTGTGTTTTGGATCCACGTACGAAAATGGAGGGCTTATTTGATGATTTGAATTCATACTATGAGTGTTTACATTTGGTTGAAACCGTAAATATTAGAGATATAGAAAAAGAAGTTAAAGATATAATAGTAGAATTGTATAATGATTTTTGTAATAGATATAATATAGTTGGTGATAGTGGCACTTTTTCCCAAGTTAGTGGCACGCAAGGTAAGCACCTAAATAGAGGGTCTAGAAATCTAATAAATAGACAAAAAAGACAAAAGGGAATAATGGGAAATATTTTTGAAATAGAAATTTATTTAACTACTGAATTTGAGTTTCCTCAATCAGACGACATTGATTTCCAAATTCTAAAGTGGTGGAATAATCATTCAACTCAATTTCCAGTATTAGCTCACATTGTAAAAGAGATTTTAGCAACCCCTTGCTCAACAGTTGTGATTGAACAAGTATTTAGTATTGGAGGTAATATTTTGCATGACCGACGTTCGAGATTATCTCTGGATTCAGTTGAAGTTCAAATTTGTGTCGATGATTGGACAAAGGCGGCATATCGACAACAAAAAATGGATCGCAACAACGAATCCGAATTCTTCAATGACGAAGATACCACCGCCCGGGTACCACCGCCACGGGTAGCGACGATTGATGATGAGGTAAGTATGGGGTTATCAAAGGTAAAAGAACTACATGTGCTTTGATTCTTCTATCCCTAAGAAGATATGTAGGCGCTTAATGATAATTCATTAAGTTCAAGCCCTTTCTTCCCTCTCCTTTTTTTTTCCCCCGATCCATAAATTTGATTACAATTTGTATTTGAAAATTTATTATTTCATAATTTTATCTTTTTTATTTCATAATTAATTATTTAATTTTTTTTTATTTCTTAAAATTTTATTTGAAAATTGGTTTGAACCGGACGGAACTGGAACCAGCCCTTGAACCAGCCCGAACCGCCGGTTCCGGTTCATGATAGTCCTAAACAGGAACCGGCCCGGTTCCGAACTGTGGCCACCTCTACCTCAAACTACTTCCGTCAAACTCGACAGCTTTAGAGCCCTTGCGTGCTCGAGTGAAAAAGTTGATTGTCGAAGGGGGTGAACTCCTCGAGAGATTAAGTATTATAGGATATGAGAGCTTGCAGGTTGTCAAGGGCATTGGCAAATTAAAGCTTTTGCAGTGGTTGGAAGTTAAAGGTTGCGGATCAATGGAAAGGACTCTCAATGCATCAAGCTCTAAAATACCAAATGAGTGTGAGATATCAATAATGGATTGTAGGGAGTTACTCGACACTGGTCGAGATGGTTCAAGCATCACTTGGGAGTTTTACAGAGAGAAGATCCTGAAAACGGTGCGCCATCTTTCTTTGCACTATTCATAGATCATCACTGTTTCTTCTCCTTTATTTGCTTTCTATTTCTGCTTTATTCTAGTGAAGCGAGACAATGAACTGATTCTAAAATGTGCTACCATGGACAATCTCCTCACAATTTCCCATCTTAGTGGGAATATCCATATGCTATGCGTGTTTCTTACTGTGGAAGTGAGGTTAGTGATCTTAAATCACTCACCGTCTGGCTGAAGGACCTCAGCCCATCTTCTTATTTCCTTCTGCCGAACCAGCAAAAGAAGAAGAAGAGAGGAGATAGAAACGGAACAAGGGGAAACAAACCGAGAGGGGGAAAGTCTCTGACATGCTTTGGATGTTGCGACTAGTCAAATTAACTCGCTTCCGAAGCCTCGGTAAGAATTCAAAACTTTAATTAATCCAATTGGATAAGTTTTCTTGGTTAAGGTATAATTTTAGTTCAATTCAAAATTTAGGCTATAAGGTTGATTCTAGAGGTTGTTGCCACGGAATGGTAGATTTCATCTCAACTCTTTTGCCCTGAATTTCGGACAATCTCTCGTGTAGTACTTTACCAAGTTGCGTGGAAACATTGAGGGTATCATAACTTGATTTTGAATGGCAGTTACCTCCAACACAAAACCCTTCATATGCTTTTCTACCTCGGATCATTAAACTTCGAGCTAATCCCTATGACAGATTAGCTTCTCGCTATTTCTTCTCTGACTCTTTTGAAAACAAAAACAGACTCGACCTTTTCCAAAGAGGCTGTTTTTTCACATCATGAACAGCGAATTAGGGAAAATTTTCTCAAGAATCCAGTAATAAAGCCAATGACATCTAAGCCAAGTCCTCATTTGGTATCCTCTCCCCAACGCTCTTTAGATCCGGGATGAGTTTATTAAACTCGTCCAGGGTGCGCTCTAATGAACATCCACTCAGTCATCCCGGAACACCATGTGCCTTCTCCGCTCAGCCTGAGCATTTGCGAACGGGCTCCCTGGAATGACCATCCAGATGCCCGAACCTTGGTACATGCCTAGTATTAAGTACGATGATGATCCTATTTTTGCAGGTTTTAAGACCTTCGGCTCGACAGCTGACCATTACCGACCAGATGTTCTGGAAAGATTCAAGGCATGGTTTGCAAGCATATTATAATTATATGCAAGCCTTGAGTTTTGGAAGAAGAAGCTGAAAAGCACGAGGGTTTCGAAAAATGCTTTGGAACTAGGGAGATGCCCATGTTTTGCTGGGTCTAAGATTGTTGTTTTCTACTTTGTTCTGAATGTTGGTTCTTAATCTATTTTTCAGTTTATTGGTACTTCAAGTTGATACACAGAATGTTGATCGGTATTGCCTTGATCGTTCTGCAAAATTCGTTCATATTGTCCGATTTTTCCTTCAATGAGCCCAACCCAATAACCATTCATTTTACATTTCTTTGGAAAAGTAACGCTTGTGATAAATAAAAAAAAAGAAGCGCTCGTGATAAAAGTTAATAACATGAAGTCTTAGTTGGCATTACCAAATGTACCGAGGTTGATTAGATGCAGTTTGATATTTGTCTATCTCATCATTTTTTGGCTATGACGAAGCAACACCTATGCTCCTTTTTTTCTTACCACTGGTTACTTTTTTTTTTCCTGTTGATATACTAATACTCATCTTTATCTTTCTATAATGTGCATTTCAATTGTGAATAATGTGCGACTAATTTTTTTGTGACAATTGTTAAGTGTTTTTGGTTGATACTTTAGAGTCATGTGTCTATAAAAGTACATTGTACAAATTTCTACAAGACTTATTGAGATCAATATAACAGAGAAGCACATTCAAAAGTTCATTCATAAACTTACTATAAGCCTGAACTCAAAATTTATGCTCTCCAATTATAAAGTGTTATCTTCACAGACTATAAATAGTGATAGGTGTTATACATCGTTGATTATTCATTCACTCACATCCGAAGAGTTTAAGTAACGGGACCTTAATTTTATTTTATGGTACTTGGCAGATCATTAAAATAGTTGGTAATTTTGAAAGTATAAAGAAATGTCGGTACTTCCAAAACCAAGCGAGACAGAAAAAAGATTCTGCAACGATATTTCAATGTGACGAATGTTGGTACTTCAATAAAGGTTGGTAATTTTCAATAAAAATTAGTAATTTCAAAGGCGAAGGTTAGACGCTATAATAAATGTTGTAGATCATTAAAGAGTGCGTTTGGAAAGGATTTTACAGAAAGCCTTTGAGAAAATGCAAATACCTTTAGTTTGAAGGCATTTGGGGAAATGCAAAAGCTGTTTGATAAATTGTAATTAAAAAATGCCTTGGGAAGAGAATTTGGGAAAATGTTGTTTAGTAAACATATATTTAAAAAGTTATTTAATATAACCTATTTAGATTTTTTTATCTTATTTTTTTAAAATTGGAAAAAGAAAACAACGACTGCTGTGTTTATATGTTTGCATTGAGAATAATGTAAAAGAGACATAATAACAAATTTATAAATAAAAAAAATCATATCAAAGTGTACTTCTTTCATAATTAAAAAGAGAGTACTTTTATTATAATAAACATAGTCACATATGCATTGATACAAGATTTACGTTATCATTGAAAATTACAACCATCCATAAATATTTACTAAACTCATGGCTATTTGATCATGTAAAATTTCCATGTCAGAAGATAAATTATCATTTGAAGTACTAGTCCCCTCATTTACATCATTAAGGTTAACTGAATATCCATAATCAAGATCTAAATCTGCTCTTGCAAAATGTGTATCGTTGATAATGTTTCTCCGTATATAATTGTGCAAAGTCATTGCTGCTATCACAATTGTCACGTGTTTTTCAAATGGGTAACTTGGCATTTGCTTTAGAATCTTCCACTTCTTTTTTAACACACCAAAGGCTAGATCAATTTTTTTTTAATCACAGTGAGGAATGAGAACGGTTGAATACCTCTCAATAACCTGTAGGTGTGGGATCTTGTAGAAATTCTGGCAAATGATATCTAACTTCTTTGTATGGCCCCAAATAACCTATTCGATTTGGATATCCGGCATCTATTAAATAATATTTATCTACACAAATATAATGTAAATTCAATTAACATAGACACATGTATACATATTACTCTACAAAAATCATTAATTTATGAACCTGGTGTTGACACCTAAATTTTGATTTTTTTTATTTTTTATTTTGTATAAAAATGAGAATTGATTCTCGCCAAAAATAATTTTTCATGCATTCCATGTTTAATTTTTCTGCATTGCATTAAGGCTAACGGCGGTGGATTTGAGCTGAAATTTGATAGGTGATTGGACTAGACATGGGAAAAATGCGCCGAACATCTTGTGAAAATTTCTTCAGGGAGCGAATTGCGGATACTCAAAATCTCAAGGACCCAATTGCAAATGCTCAAAGTCTCAGGGACCCAATTGCAAATACTCAAAATCTCAAGGACTCAATTGCAAATATTCAAGATTTCAAGGGCTAGAATGCAAATATATAAAAATTGAGGGATCATTTTGTAAATAAATAAAAGATAAGTTAGTGGAGAAATTAGAAAAAGAAAAGATGGATGGTCCTCCACCACAAAAAAAATGTTTTCCATTAAGAGAAAAAGAAAGAAAAAGAAAGAAAAAAGAAAAAAAGAGAAGTTAGTGGAAAAATTAGAAAAGAAAAAGATGTCTTCCACTAAATAAAAAATGGATGGTCCTCCACAAAAAAAGATGTCTTCCATTAAGTGGAAAATAAAGATAAAAAAAATTAGTGGAAAAACAAGAGTGGAAAATAAAGATAAAAAAGGTTAGTGGAAAAATAAGAGTGGGAAATAAAGATAAAAAAGGTTAGTGGAAAAACAAGAGTGGGAAATAAAAATAAAAAAAGAGTTAGTGGAAAAATAAGAGTGGGAAATAAAAATAAAAAAAGAGTTAGTGGAAAAATAAAAATGAAATATGAGATATGTAAAAATAAAAAAAAAAGATAGAGGAACACACTATAAAAGGGGGAGGAAGGAAAGATGTTAGAGGGGATTCATTCTTGAAGAGAATTTTGCAAGACATAAGAGAAAAGAGAGCCAAGAGGGGGGAGGAAGAGAGAAAAAATATGGAAGGATTGGGATTTTGAGAGAAAAAATAAGAGTGATCTTGAGAAAGAAAAAAAAAACCGAAGAGCGACCGCGGAGAGCAAGGGAGGAGGAGGCCGGAATATTTCTCCCTTCGTCGCGCCACCGTCCTGGGTTCATTATCAACGCAACTCACCACGTCACGAGAGGTGCAAGTCCACAAGTTTTTTTTTATTTTCGGATCAGCATACCCAGTGGTCTTGCAACCGCATTTTTCATACCTAAATGACAAGATCTTGAAAACTTATCTTCTGGAATTTTGTAGACGACTTTGAGATCTTCGATTTGATATATTATGGTATGAAAATGGACGTCGTTTGCTATGTCAAAAAGGTCCCGAAATTGAGAGCAGAATCTGGAAATATGGTGATCAGAACCTGAGAAGGAAATTTTCTGATCTAACCTTTCACGCTAAATGATTTTCCATGGGTTATTTTAGACTTCGTTTCATAAAGACCTCTTCATTACATTTGTTCATAACATCCTAATGCATAACATATAAAAAATTAAAAAAATATTCATGCACGTTTCATACTTTTAATGCATTTAATGAAATCATGCAATTCTGTTGGTGTCCTTGAGTCTGAGTGTTTTTTTTTTGTGAGTGGTCATATTAATTCATAGTTATCTCATGTTTAGATTCTTCTTTTGAAACTTCAAAAAAAATGAAAGTTGTTCATTGGGGTTTTGTTTAGTAGACTGGAAAGTTTGGTGCATTAATTTTGAGATTTGAGTGTCCATTTGAGCTTAATCCTGAAGTATGTCTGTTCTGTGAAATTTGTTTATTTGCTGCTGAGCTCTCATGAAAGACCATTTTCTACATGAAAATGAGTGTCTTTTCAATAAGAATACAAAACATGAAAGTTGTCAATGACACATTTTCCCATCCACATAAAAAATCTCAGAAATTTTGCATACATTTCATTATTTCTTTTGTATTTTATGGTTACTGCTTTCTCCATAAGCATGTTCATGGACAGTATGGTTTAATTCGTATTTTTTGTGTTAATGCATTGGAAAATGTAAAAAAAATGGTCTCAATGAAGTTTAATCAGCACGTGTTAAACTTTCTTTGAGCGTTTGAATTGTCTTAACTCATTGGTGATTGTGCATGTCCGATTGGATAGTTCATTATTTTCATTTGGTTTTCGACCCGATGCTCTGAAGACTGGAGGATGACCGATGTCCATTCCGGTCCGTTTTGTTGCATTCCCGACCCATGAGGCTTGGTGACGGGTGTTTGACCGATGTCCATTCCGGTCCATTTTTGTTGTATTCCCGATCATGTCTCGGGTTTTATTTAATTGGTCTGTAATTATTCACCCGACGAGTTGCGGGTTTTATTTTCACTATCCTTAGGGTAGTTTTACTTTACATGCTCTCTCTTCACATCTTTGTTTGTTTTTGGTGATTTTGCATTCTTTTATAATACATCCAAAATCTAAAAAAAATAAAAAAAAATACCCTAAAAAAAGTCATTCATTTTGCACAACATGTAATATTAAACATCATGCATATATTGTCATGTCATATCTGCTACGTCATGCATATAGCATAGTCCTTGCCACGTCATTACATTTCACATGTCATATAGTTAGATTGTATTTGCATCACATTTGACAAAAGAAAACCCAAAAAAAATTACACATTTGAACTTTAATTCAAAATTCATCAAAATTGCCAAATCAAACATTTTTTCATGAAATTGGTACCGAAAGGGCATTAATTCAAAAAAATTAATGTAACCAAGTCCCGAACTTAAAATCTCTAGTTCGCAGAAGTAATTTAGTTCTCCCACTAAATTACTTAGGTTTCTAATCAACCTACCAAGAAATGATTAGTGGCGACTCCATGTTAAAAATCTTTGCATGATTAAACATTGAACCTAAGTTGCGATTTGGTAGAGCTTGGGAGAGTTCGAACTTGGTTAATTAATTTCACTTAATTAACTTGATAATCCATTAACCTAAAACTGGATTTTTAGGTCGCGACACCTGGAGGAGGATGAGGAAATTGTAAATCATGTCTCCCAATGGCTTCATAGAAGATACGAGCATCATGACCTTGTCCTTCTCAATCAGCCCAAAGATAAATAAATTCCATGTTAAAATTACACACTATCAATACATTTTGAGTCAGTGTTCCTTTTCGACCAATAAAATGAATTTGATCATGCATGCCATGGCTGGAATATGTGTGCCATCAATAGTCCCAATACAATACTAACACAAAAATGAAAATATTATTGTATAATTGAAATATATGTTTAGTTCTACATTTACATTGCATTAGTGAAACGTACCTTAAAATAGGGATTAAATGTTTGATTATTCATTATCTTCTTTAGAACTTTTGTAAATTGCTGATCAGATGGTTGGATCAAATTTTTTCCCATTGCACATACTTTATCTAATACTAAGTTAAAGTACCTGCTTATGGTTTCCCCGGAGTGCTGAAAACACTCTTGTACTAAATTATTTTCTTAAAATAAGAAGAAATATTCCAAACATTTCTGTCACATCAATATTCCTAGTTTCTTTTAGACCATAGCTTGTTACTAAATCATGCATTAAACTATTAAATACAATCCTATCCATTCTAAACATTTGATAGCACGTTATCGAATTACATCTTCGCCATCAACTCTTCTAATCATTCATTTCATGTATATGAAGATGACACATAGGGTTCTTTGTAACTATATATTGCTTGATAAGTCATTGCCACCTGAGCGACTCCTGCAATTTGCCAATATTCTTCTGCCTCTTTTTCATGATTTTCTCCTTTAGAGGAATCATCCATTACTGGTTAAAGTAACAAAATATAGAGTTACAGTCAAAACATAGATTAATAATCTAAATCATCCATAAATAGAAATCATCCATCATATATATGCAAACTGCACCCAATCAAAAGAATACTAACTCAAAACAGTTCTCACATTAGAACATAATAGGAATAGAGTTCATACATAGTGCAAATGGAGTGCAAATCATACCAATTGAAAATAGGTCTCACATTACAACAACATAACATATGTAAGAGTTCAAACAAGCAGCTAACATTCTAGTGAAGACTATTATACTCTTCCAACTTAAACTTGAACCACTCGACTTTTTCTTCATCTCCATCCAAGTTCATGAAGATCTTCTGGTTGTCTTTCTTTTCAGCAATGTGTGAGAGTGCAAAAAAGTATAACTTTCAGTCTTGCTTAATCTCAGGTATGGCTTTCAATATTTGCATAATTTCCTTGTAAGGATCAAACACCCTTGCAAGAGATGATACACTGCCCCTACTCTCAACAGTTGAACAAAGTCTGTCAATTTGTGATGCTAACTTAACTGGTTCAATCAATTTTTTTCCTTTCTTTCCTCCAGCTTCCCTATGCACCACTCTTTTATGGCTCTTAGTTGAACTTGGTTGGACAATATTTTCACCTATATTATCCTCTAAATTATCATTAGCAGATCTTTCACCATCACCTGTATCAGCTTGTGGGGAATCAATATCATCATTATTAATTAAACCTTGTGTAAGATTCCATGTGACACTTCCAATCTCAACCATACCACTGAACATTCTATCCAATAAAACTTCAATATCTGGATGTGTGCCTTTCATTCGAAAAACCTTAAACTTATTATCCTTATGTTATAATAAAACATTTTGTGAATTGTATCATAAAAGGTGAACTTAGAAAAAAGTAACAAAATAAGAGATGAACATCTTAATTTTCGTCTTCCACCATTCATCATATGCACCAATGGTCTTCTTCCTTGTATCCCATCCCAATCTTGTTTCATTTAGAAGCAATTTCCTCCATCTTTTGTATTCTTTCTTAAGATTATCCCAGTTACTCTTCATTTAATTTTTATCATACTTTTTGCCCTCAACTCTTGAAACTTGTTAATTATGATTGTCTATCCATCTCTTTTGTTGCTTGCAGGATAATTGCCTATTTCAATTTGTTCAGTGCACAACTTACAAAAAAATTTTATATCTTTTGGGCCCCAATGTACATTTTCCTTTGATGAACTTGCCATCTTCTAGTAAAATGAAGAAAAACATTTGAGATCTTGTTAAGGCATCCAACAATGAATTGAAATATGCAAATACATGTGTGTAGCAATGAAGACCTTATTTCTAAGGCATCTAAGAATGAATCAAAGGTCTTGCTCTTGCAATTACATTAAGCAAATGCAGGTTTACAGATTTGAACTATACCAACAGTGAATACCTGGATATGTTAAAGACGTAAAAGCCAATATGATGGGAAGTGACAAATGCTTCAATGAATTAACAAAGAGAGCATGCACCAGCCAATTTATTTTATGTCTAATTCATCAACTTATCACCAATATGCAAACTGAGCATGTTGCCAGGAAGTCTCTGTAACATATCCTAGTGCTTTGAAAATTTCAAGATTTCAAAGATAATAACCTTTGAATCTCATTAGGGATTGTCCCCTCTAGGCGTTGGTAGAAATCTGCATCAATATCTTCCTACTTCTCCAACATCCTAATTGCACGGGGTAATCTTCTTATGGAACTAGCACACATCCTTAGTATTTTCAAATGTTTCGAGTTCCCAAGTGAATTTGGAAACTCTGCAACACGTTATGGGATAGATTCAACTGGACTATCGATTTCAAATTCCCAATTGAATCCTGACTTCTCTTGAGCAACTTTTACACCCACTCAAAGATAAAAGTTCAACCTTTACCAGCACTCCAATTTCTAGAGGAAGTTGAGAAATTTCTACATGTTCCTAAGAGAGCCTCAATAGATAGGTTAAGTTACTAATTGCCTACTCACCCCCAACCAAAATAGAAGCAAGTCACCTATCGAAATAGTCCCAACTAGCGAAATCAGTATATAGCCAAAAAAAATTATAAAGGAAAAGGAAAGAAAGCAACCACCTAACGCCATGTTTAAGCCGATATGAAATAATCATCGCCTACTAAACGCACCATCACACATCAATGAAGGCAAACTCATAGGAACAATAGAGTGGGCTATTCCTGTGAGTTTGTAGACCATTTATAGAAGAACAACACGAGCCATTTATAGAAGAAAAACATAGACGCGGACGATGGAAATGGAAAGTTAAGTGGCACGAGTTTATTAGATTTGCTGAATTGAGCCCAAGGAAAATCGTTGATTAAAGAAGGCAAACTCATACGAACAACAGAGTCCCTAAACGCCTTGACTGTGAACTACACGCTTAGGCTCATAGTGCCCAAAAGATGAAATGAGGCACTCCAGTAGATCCACCAAATTTGTGAAAAACTCTGAAATGATGATAATCAAACACTAGACAAGCAAGGAGAAAGTCATAAGGCAAGAAGGTCGTGCGAATACCTTACCGTTGTTGATCGGAGGAGAGCTGTGCTAGTGTAAAAGAAGAGATGCAGATATAGAGTTTCTATTTTGATAAAAGGGCTAAACTTGGAATTAAAAAAATATGAGGACAATAAGTGCAAAAAAAAATTTTAATCACTCATAGTAGATGCCGAGAATGCTGGAATGCTCTACTTTGGGCTTTTGGCCTTGGGAATGCTCACTTTTCTTAGAGGATGCTTACAAATTTTTTACCAAACACCTAATATTTGACCTAAAGGCATTTGAGTGGCCAAAGCCCCTTCCCAAATCTGATTCCAAATGTAGCCAAAGTAGTTGGTAATCTCATACACATAAAAGAAAAAATTTGTTGTTTTTCAAACCCAAATAAGATAATAGGGAATTAAAACCTGGTTGTCGAGTTTGAACATTAATGACACCTGAGAAAATCTCCATAACCAGAGTAAGTAGATAAGGCGACATCGGATCTCCATAGCGAATGCCCCTTCTGCTAGGGAAGAAACCATGTAGTTCCCCATTGATAGAAATAGAGAACTTGTGGATTCTAACATAGATGATAATGAGATTGATAAACAACTCAAGGAAGCCAAAGGCTCGCAAGACCAATAGCAAGAAGTGCCAATTGATGGTGTCATAGGCCTTTTGAAAATCCACCTTAATAGCACATTTTGGTAGGAAAGGTTCATCGTGGAAGCCGGAGAACAATTCTTGAGCTAGAAGAATGTTGTCGTTGATGCATCGGCCTTTAACAAATGCATTCTAAGGGGGAATAATAAGAGAAGGAAGGATATAGGATATCCTATTCACCATAATCTTTGTAATGCATTTGTAGATGGTGTTGTAATAAGCAATCGGCCTAAAGTCATACATGTTAGTGGCATTCATCACCTTTGGCACCAAGGAGATGATAGTTGCATTTGTTTCCCGTAAAAGTAGTCCAGTAATGAAGAAGTCTTGGATAGCCAAGATCACTGAAGGGCCAATGATATCCTACGAGGCCTTAAAGAATTTAACGTTAAACCCATCAAGCTTTCGGACCTTGCCAGCAGCTAGGGAGAACATGGTGTCATGAATCTTGAAAGCCGATATAGGCCGAGCAAAATATTGGCATTTAACATGATCAAGAGGGTGTTCTATTACTGACTAGACATCTTGTACCAAAGGTCGAGTATTTAAATGCGAGTGAGCAAGCAAGTCTTCAAAGTAGGAGACTATATGCTGCTGGACAGAGAACAGATTCGTCATAGGGATACCAAAGCTATCAACAATAGAGAGGATTCTATTGTGATGCTGCCTTTTATTCATGAAATGTTGTAAGTATTTGGTGTTCAGGTCCCCTTCTTTAAGCCATTAGACCCGAGATTTCTGCTTATAAAAGACTTTTCCTTGGAGACAAAGAGTGGAAAAGATTTGGAGCCAGTCTTTTTCTTGATTGGCTAAGCCATGATTAAAGGGATCCATGACAAGAGCGTCCTAAATAGAAATTAAGGCAACCTTAGCTTTAGTGGTGCAAGCCGAGATATCAGAGGAGTCCCTATTGAGTTGCTTAAGCCAATTTTTTTAGTAACTTGAGTTTCCTGCAGATTTGGAACATAAGAGTCCCAGGAAAGTCAATAGCTTAAACCTAATTGACCAAGAGCAAGAAGGAATCTTGAGACATCCAAAAGTTAAAGAACTTGAAAGGCTGCCTAGAGTTGGGAGGAGCCAAAATTCTAATAACCATGGGAGTGTGATCAGAGACCCTCGGGGACAGGAATGAGGCTTTAGAAAAGGAAAAGTCGATACTCTGCTAGGACTACTAGCATCTCTTTCGATGGTATATTGGTAATTGATGCAATGTTTCTTTCTGGTTCGACTCTTGGCATTCGAGAGGCCACTCTACAAGATCTTTTCTGATATGGAAATTTATCGCTTAGGAATCTCTAGAAATGCCACGGTGTATGGCTTTCTATCCACAACCCACCAACCCTCTCAGTTGATGGCAACAATTGAATCCTGGCCTGAACCTCTTCCCACACTCGTCTCTCAAAACCCTTATCATCTCATTTGGCTTGGGTACCCCTTAGGGGTTTTCTCCATTGCAAGGACTTGGGATTTCATACATACCAGAGGTTAAGTTGTGACTTGGCATTCGCTTATCTGGGACCAACATATTGCCCCCCCACACTCTTTCCAACTTTGGATTATCACCTTTAACAAGCTAGCTACCCAAGTACTATTACTCAACTATCATAGAATTCAGAATGACATTCGCACCTTTTGTGAATGTCACTTAGATTCCATTGATCATCTCTACTTCAGTTGTTGTCATATAGGCACCCTTGCTCTCTTTTGGGTCACCAGATATAATCTAGTTTGGCAAAACATTACATGGCACAGTAATCTTTAGTGGGTGTTGTAGCACATTCGTGGCCAGCACTTCGAGCAGTGCATTGCTAGATTTTCTTTGGTGCTCTATGTCACATTGTTTAGACTGAAAGGAACCACATCCTTTTTTGTAGCAAGAGTTTTATCTTACTATCCATTAAGGCCCACCTTGTCAAGGTAGTAGAGATAAGGGGCTGACCTTTAAACATGTTAATGATACGCCTAGAAATCGATAGGTACAAACCAGTTGGGATATCGATACTTCAATCTTTGATTGATCTTCGGCCACTCATTTTTTTTTGGCTATTTGTTTGGCCTTTTTGATACTTGTGTATATCTAGCCAATTGTCTTGGCCTCTTTCTTACTTTATATTCTCTCTCCCCCCATTCAGATGGCCCTTGCACTCTTTGTAACATACCGTAGTATGTAGATTGGGTTTTGTTTTGTAACCTATGCTTTTTTTTAATCAATATGCTTCTTATCTTACTAGAAAAAAGATAATAGGGAAAATTGTAAAAAAAAAAAAGTCCTACACCTATTGTACTTTTGCCGATTCAGTCCTAAATCTTTTCATCTTTTGCCAATTTTATCCTAAACCTTAAATATTTTCACCCTTTGCTAATTCAGTCATTCCATTCAATTTAGGTCGGAAAAAAGGTTAATGCCAACGTAGACGTTGACAATTAAAAATGGTGACTTTTTTTTCCTTTATGTTCCCTTTTGGGCAAATTGCCCCAAATCTAAACACCCAACTTCACTCCATGAGTGATTGCAAGAAACTCCACCATACGAACCCTAATTTGCCCACCACCAAAGCCCTTGACTCCTTGACGACGAACAATGGGCGTTACCCGTCGAATGCTGGACGACTCTTGACGACACTTCTCCCCTTCACTGTGACTCTTGCTGGTCATCAGATGCTCAACCACACTGATCCCCTTCACGACATTGACCCTAATGTGCTCACCACTGTAGCCTTTGACTCCTCAACGATAAACGATGGGCAATGACGCTCCACGACACTCAACGACGCATTGGCAGATTTCCATGAGGAGCTTGCTGGGGACCTCAATGACAAGTACTTGGCAGAGAGGATGAGATATGGTCACATGGTTTGTCAAGACCTGATTCATCCATGCCTAGTCTTGAGCCAATTCAACCCCAAGGTTCTGCAACGAACACTGCATAAAGGCATGCATCCTTTTGGACTTTCCCACTTCGAAATGCATAATGTTTTAGCTCTTGTAAGCCCACAAAGATCTCGAGGTTTGTAGTTTTTTTTTGTGTGTGTGAAAGGCAATCAAGAATGAGGCTTCTTTGATAAATTGAGCTCTTGTTATTCTTGATTATGATACTTTGAACTGAAGCATCGCATATCGGATGATTATCTAAGTAATATTCAACCTGTTCAATAAAATGCCTAATTGAAATGCTTGCATGTCCGTAAGAGAAGGTGATGTTAGAATACTAATTTGAGTAAACTCATGTTAGTATTAGGTTTGTCTCTTGTATCTTTTCGTATGAATTCATATCTTCTCAGAATATTCCATCTTCGTACTTTATCATGTGTAGCTTCAAAATCCAGTTTTGACTGTCGACTTTGCACCCTAGAAACCAACCCAGGTGCTTTAATCTCACTTCTTTTAAAAACTGGGGCTTATCATGGACACCGATGTAGGAAACCACACCCCGTTGTCGCGACCCGAAAAAAATTAATTTAATTTTTTTTCAATCGGGTGAACGGATTATCAGGTTAATTGACTAACCTAATTCGGACCCTCCCAAGTCCTACCGAATCGCAACTTAAGTTCTTTTCATGTAAAAGATTTTTGATTTGGAGCCGCCACTAATCATTTTTGGTAGGTCGATTAGAAACCTAAATAAATCAGCGGGAGAACTAATTTATTTCTACGAACCAGAGAAAATGGATTCGGGGACTTGATTACGCTAGATCATTCTAATGCCCTTTCGGTATCATTTTATTTCATGAAAGCTCATTTGGGATGATTGGAAGAAGTTTGGGTCAAACTGACGAGAAGGATAAAACGGTTATTTTTCAAGGATCGGGAGGTGGAAACATCAAAAATAGGATTGGCCAGTCGAAAAATTTTTTTTAGGTGGATACGCGTAAATTAATGACAACACAAATACAAATGCGGTATGTGGATATAGAGACATACGAGTACGACATGACATAATCGAAATTTAAATCAATTCATTTGGGCAAGAAAATTCTCGAAGATTTAATGGTTAGGATTGTTACCTGATTTGACAGATTTGATTGTCGAATTCGGACCTCGTGTCACTTTATGGATCAAAATCGCGGCTCGAACGATGGGGATGAACTCGTGACTTGCGTTGATCGGTAGAGGAATTATGGATGGTAACATCTAGATTTAAACTCCCACCATCTTCAAGACTCTCTTTTGAAAAAAAAGGATTCTCTCTCTTTTTTTTTTATTTTTTCGTCCTTTCTAATTTTTTTTTGAATCTCTCAAAACTCTCTCAAACATCCAAAATTTTCTCTCCCCCTAAAAAATCTCTCTCAAACACTTCAAATTTTTTTTCTCCAAAGAATTCCCCTCATCCAAACTCTCTTCTTCCTCCTTTTATAACCCATTCATTTATCTTCCATTCTAATTTTTCCACTAACTCTTCTTCTTCAACATCTTCCATTCTCCATCTCTATCTCACAATCTAATTTCTCCACTAACTCTTCTTCATCTCCATCTTCCCTTCTCCATATCTATCTCCCATTCTACTAACTCTTCTTCATCTCCATCTTCCCTTCTCTATTCTCATCTATTCTTCTCCATCTTCTCTTCTCCATCTCCTCCTCTCCATCTCCTCTTCTTCATCTCCTCCTCTCCATCTTCCATTCTCTATCTCCTCTTCTCCATCTTTCCTTCTCTATTCTAATTTCTCCACTAACTCTTCTTTTTATTATTTACAAAATAATCCCTCAAATGTTAAGTATTTGCACTCTAGTCCATGAGATTTTAAGTATTTGCAATTCAGTCCACGGAGAAATATTTCTTTAAGTCCAAATCTTCTCAAAATTTTCAACACATCTCCCCTATGCTTATTTCTTGCCGCAAAATTTAATTAAAGCCCTTTTGTAAAATTGAGTCATTCTGGATATAATTGAGCCAAGATAAAAATTTAAAATATTAGAGAATAATGTCACAACTTCTAAAAGTGAAAAAATGAAAATAAATTGACTCAAATTAAATTTTTTAGACTCGATTCGAGATTATGCTCGTGAAGAAATACACGACCCCGAATTGGGTTTTTTTTTAAAAAAGTTTGTGATGGCCAACATGAAAAGGAATTTAAAAGAAAAATATTGACCATTTTTACATATTTTTTTGTGACCTCAAACGCCATTATTTATTAAATATTTTCCTAATTTCTAAATATATATATATATAATTCAAAAAATATGAAAAATTATTTTTTTGTTCAAAAATGGTTGTCTAGGCTTGGCTAGGGCTTCCAAAGTTGATTTTATAATTTTCTCAATTTTTTATGGATTTTCTATTAATTTTCGAAAATAAAAAGTGCTGAAAAATACCAAAAATATGAAAAATTATTTTTTGGTCAAAATTGATTCCCTAAGCTTGGCCAAGGTCCCCAAAATTGATTTTTCAATTTTACAAATTTTTATAGATTTTGTATTAATTTTAAAAGAGAAAACATGATTAAAAATCAGGTGTCAACACCCGTGCCCACTATTAAAAACTGCTAAGCGGTTATCCATGTTCGATTTTTATTCTAAAAAGATATGTTCTTTTCTTTTTGAATAAAATTAATATATATATCTCTCTCCTCACTCACGTCAGTTATCGATGAAAAGAGAATGACGACAGACGACACTCCTGTTTTTCACTGTTGTTCTGCGATCGAAGTGTGGAATCTTTCCGAATTGTGAACTGACTCTTAATTTGTGGCAATTACGGCACATCCCTTATGTGATGTGTTGTTCGATCAGTGATGCAAGTTAGGTTAAAGCATGTTTTTCTGCATGTGTTTTTATTGAGAAACAAGGAATTTGTTTGCCCTTCATTGGTATCAGAGCCCATTAACTTATTTTTCCTGATTGCATAACCTTGTTTGCATTAATTTTCTTCATTGAATTTGAAAATCCTTCGACGCAATTTTTTGGAGTTACTATTCATGAGGTTTTCTTGTCTTAAATGAAAGAAATTTTTATTTTTTATTTGAGCGATTCGAAGTGCTCGGTGATACAAGAATTTTGATATATTATAAGTCTTGAATGGAGGTTGGATATGGCCGCAATGGTGGCTGGAAGCCTGTGGTCACCGACAGCGATTTCGTAAAAAAAAAAAGTAGCTGAGGCCATGGGCACGCGGCCCAAGCCATTGGCCAAGGCCTCAGGCCCATGACCTAAGTCATGGCGGCCCAGGCCATTGGCCGAGGCCATGGGCAAATATCCCAGGCTATTGGCCGAGGCCTCAAGCTCGCGGCTCGAGCCCGTGGGATAGTTTGAACCGTTAACCCATTGACCCGTTGACAAAAAAAAAAGAGAGTCAACCTAGAGGTACTTATATGTTTTTGCTTTGCGTGTCTTTTATTACGATATGTTCGTAATCATTCTGTGATGATGGATTTTAGTAATCCATATTGTCCTGCATTTGTTGTAGGAACTATGGAATGCCATATAGTGTGAATCCTTGTATTTTCATGAAATGAAAAGAAAACAATTGACACTTGCAAGGTTTGTTGGTGAATTGGATGTTTACCAATGGGATGGTGGTGTCGACATGATGACACATATCGTTAGGGTCAATAAAATGACACTTGCAATGTTTGATAAAAACACTAATGTTAATATTTGTTATTCCCTATTTACATCTTCCTATATTATTGATAATGATCTAAACGTGTGGCATGCTAGACTTGGTCATATTGGCTAACAACGTATGAACAGATTAACCAAAGAGGGATTAATGGGCAATATTGAGAAAGTCGAATTGCCCACTTATGAGCATTGTCTAGTGGGAAAAACAAATCGAAAGCCATTTGGAAAAGGAACAAGAGCTGAATTTATATTACAATTAATTCATACTGACATCTGTGGCCCGATGAATGTAAGGGCAAGGCATGGGCCTGTATACTTCGTCACTTTTATAGATGATTACACTCGATTTGGATATATTTATTTGATTTCTCATAAGTCTGAAGCGTTAAGCTGCTTTTAGATATTTATGACCTTAGTGAAAAATCAATTAGATAAGAAAATAAAAGCATTAAGGTCCGATTGAGATCGAGAATACTTATCTGATGAGTTTAGAAATTTGTGTAATGAAAAGGGAATATAAAGACAATTGTCTATCCCATACACCCCACAGCAGAATGGTGTTGCAGAAAGAAGAAATAAAACCCTAATGAAAATGGTTAGGTTTATGATGGCACAAGCTAATTTGCCAACTACCTTTTGGGGTGATACTTTGCTAACTGCTGTCTATGTACTTAATCGTGTGCATTTAAAGTCAATCTCTTCCTCCCCATATGAGCTGTGACTAGATCAAAAACTTGATTTGAGTTTTCTTAAATCTTGGGGTTGTGCTGGTTATACTCATATGTCCTCTCATAAATATGAAAAATCAGGACCTATAGGCAAAAAGAGTATTTTCACAAGATACTTAGAGCACTCAAAAGGGTATGTGTTCGTAGGCAAGCAAGAAAGTGGAAGTATGATTGAATTTGAATATCTAGATGTCATATTATTAGAGAATGACTTTCCGAGAAAGGGTGAAATAGGTGAAGATTATTTCACATTTGAAATCTTGGATTAAGATAATGGGATATATTAAAATAATGATCCCGGTGAAAGCAATGTGAGAAGTGGGGAAGTAAGTACGAACGAGTCTCAATTGCAGCCACTTGATGAGACGATGATGTTATCTAATCCAAGTGGGAGCGTAATGGAAAATGACGTGCCTAGGATACAAGCTTCTCTAAGACGAACAAGTCGTAAAAGCATTCCTCGTTGATGCTTTGAGATTGAAGGGGAAGCATTCATAGTCATTCCGTAAGATGCGGATGAGCCAAGAAATGTAAATGAGGCTCTATTTTGCTCTGATAAGGAAATGTGAATGAAAGTAATAGAAGAAGAAATGGAATTAATGAAATCGAACCAAGTTGGGGAATTGGTTAATATTCCGGAAGGATGCAAAGTTGTTGGGAACAAATGGGTTCTCAAAATAAAGCGTAAAACTGATGGCTCAATTGAGAAATATAGAGCTCCCCTTATAGCAAAGGGGTATAACCAACAAGAAGGATTCGACTATGAAGATACATTTTCTCTTGTAGTAAGATTTATCTCAATTCGCCTTATTCTGACAATAGAAGTTAGCTTGGATATTGAATTATATCAGATGAATGTAAAAATTGCTTTTCTCAATGGATAATTAGAAAAAAAAATTTACATGGAACAACCCGTTAGGTTTGTCACTAAAGGCCAAGAACATAAAGTATGTCGACTTTTGATATTGATAGATGGCCTCAAGCAGTATTTAAGACAATAGTATATACGTTTTTATAATGCCATAATGGCATATGATTTTGAGATGATTAATGAATATAATTGCGTATATATAAAAAGGTCTAAAGGTTATTTTGTGATTTTATCATTATACGTTGATGATAACTGATTATCAGAAGAAATATGGAGTTTGTCAAGACAGTTAAAAGTTGGCTATCATCTAATTTTGAAATGAAAGACATGAGTGAAGTTACGTACATCCTTAGAGTTAAGATTTCAAGAGATCGTTTGAGAAAGTTGTTATCTCTTTCGCAAGAGACTTACATAAATAAAGCCCTTGAACGATTTCGTATGCAAGATAGTAAATCCATTGATACTCCTATTGCAAAATGTGAAGATCTGAACCATAGAATGTGTCATAAAACTCCACAAGAGCAAGCAAGAATGAAAAGCATTCCTTATGCAAGTGCCGTTGGAAGCTTAATGTATGCTATGAAGTGTACTAGACCTTATATTTATTATGCTGTTGGATTGGTGAGTAGATACCAACCCTATTCAAGTCAAACACATTAGGCTACTGTTCAAAGAATCCTAAGGTATCTGAAAGTTACTATTGATTATGCGTTGAGTTATCAAGGAAATAATATGCACCTTAAGGGCTACACTGATGCTGATTGGGGTGGAAATTTAGACGAAAAAAAATCTACCTCTGAAAATGTGTTATTATTAAATAATGTCGCCATATCATGGAGTAATAAGAAGTAGAAGTGTATACCTTTATCTACTATGGAAGCCGAGTTCGTGGCTTTGTTGGCTTAGAAGATTTTTGGATCATTGATGTGTCACTGATGAGGTTGCAAATCCAGTTTTGATATACTGTGATAGTCAAGCAGCAATAGCTTATACCAAAGATCTCAACTTCCATTGTAAGACCAAGTACATAGACATTAAGTATAACTATGTTAAAGATGTAATTGCATGAAAGAATATAGACATACAGTATATATCTATGCATAAAATGTTAGCAGATCCGATGACGAAATCAATTCTTAGAGATGTTTTTCATTGTCATGTGAAATCTCTTGGACTGTGTAGAATCTAATATACTACATATTGTAATTTTTCTAAATGTTCACAATTAATGAAGTTTGAAGTTATTGCCTATGAATTATTGCAATATTTATGGATAATGAAGTTTGGTGCTTTATGTTGAGAAGGTATGTCGGACAGATGAGAGATTAGCCCACTCACAATGGTGATTGCCTCTATTTACTTTGTGTTGAATAGAGATGAGACAAAATTTAAGCTCATTATCTAAGTGATAATTAAGAGCTCCAGCTTAAATATATATGTCACCTTAATGGAATGTTGAGATGAGGACTCAATATTTACTATGTCCAAAAGTGAAATAACCCACATATTTCACTTTATCTATCTTTATTGCCAGATGTGAGTTTTGATAGATGCTTTTTGTTGACACCTGATTTTTAAGCATTTTTTCTATTGCTAAAGTAATAAAAAATCCATAAAAATTCATAAAATTGAAAAATCAACTTTGGGGACCTTAACCAAGCCTAGGGAACCAATTTTGACCAAAAAACGATTTTTCATATTTTCAGTATTTTTCGGTATTTTTATTTTCGAAAATTTATAAAACAAAAAATGAAGAAAAAATGAAAAAATTGAAAAATCAACTTTGGAAGCCTTGGCCAAGCCTAGGCAACCACTTTTGAACAAAAAATAAAATTTCATATTATATATATTTTTAATTTTTTTTAAAAAATACAAAAATACTTGAAAATTTTGGAAAAATAACATTTGAGGCAAAAAAAAAATACACAAAGATAGTTAATATTTTTATTTTAAATCTATTTTCATATTGGCCATCGCAAATTCAGAAAAATCCAATTTGAGTCACGTGTTCCTTCATGAGTATAATCTTGAATTGGGCCTAAAAAAATTTAATTTGAGTCAACTTATTTTTAATTTTCACTTTTTATGAGTTGTGACATTGTCTTCTAATATTTTAAATTTTCATCTTGGCCCAATTATACCCAGAATGACTTAATTTTGCAAAAGGGCTTTAATTAAATTCTGCATTATTTTCAACGGCAAGAAATGAGCTTAAATTTGACATGTGGTAAATTTTGGTGTGTCAAAAATTGTGAGGAGATTTGGACTTAAAGAAATATATTTTTTCAGGGACTAAATTGTAAATACTTAAAATTCAAGGACTAGAGTGCAAATACTTAACTCTTGAAGGATTATTTTACAAATAACAAAAAGAAGAGTTAGTGGATAAATTAGAATAGAGAAGGGAAGATGGAGAAGAGGAGATGAAGAAGAGAAGTTGGAGAAGAATGGATGGAAAAAATAAGATAAGAATATAGAATGGAAGATGGTGAAGAGTTAGTAGAGAAATTAGAATGGAAGATAAGAATAGAGAAGGGAAGATGGAGATGAAGAAGAGTTAGTGGAGAAATTAGAATGGGAGATAAATATGGAGAAGGGAAGATGAAGATGAAGAAGAGTTAGTGGAGAGATTAGAATATGAGATGGAGATGGAGAATGGAAGATGAAAATGAAGAAGAGTTAGTGGAGAAATTAGAATGGGAGATAGAGTTAGTGGAAAAATTAGAATGGGAGATAGATGAGTAGATTATAAAAGGAGGAAGAAGTGAGCTTGAGGGGGGAATTTTTTAGAGAGAAAATTGGAAGTGTTTAGGATGAAATTTTTTGGAGAGAAAATTTTGGATGTTTGAGAGAGTTTTGGGAGATAGAAGAAAAATTTGAGAGAAAGAAAATACCAAAAGAGAGAGAATTTTGAAGATGATGTGAGTTTAAAGCTAGGGGTTATCATCACAAATTCCTTCATCGATCAATATAAATCAAGAGTTCATCCTCGTCAACGAGCAAGCAAATTCGAGCTAAGTGTTTTTATTTATTCATTTATTTATGGTTTTACTCGTAAATTAGCACAAATTGTATACACTTTCTCCATCTCCCTTTTTTTTTATTTCCATATTTATGTCAGGAGAATGATATCTCTATGTCAACAGCAAAAATCTCGTAGAGATGCAAAAATCGGCCCAAACAAGCTCCTAAGCTGTCCATCGATTTCTCAACTGATCTGTGACTAAAAGTGCCTCTTAATTCAAAAGAAACTCTCTATATTGGGAACATAGAGAGCAAATATCAATTATAGAAATCCCTCCCAAAAAAACGGGAGATAAGTACTCTTTCCACTCTTCTGGTTTTAGGTGCAGATTAGCACATATTTTGTATACTGACATTTCACTCTATTTTATGTCAGGAAGCCGCAGCTTTATATCAATGGTCAACCCTATGGAAGCACAAAATCGGCTTGGAGGAGTCCTCAAGCGCGCACAAATTTCAAATTGTTGAATCAATTCGTTGTATTTTATTTTAAAGAATTCATACCCAAGAATGGAGAGGACAAAGTCCATCCGCAATTTAAATACCTGCACCATAAATCCCAAAGGGAAGAGCCAAGCCAATGCTTAGCCTCCCATTGGAGGTTTTTACTTACAGTAGTTAAATACCTGCAACTTAAATACATGTACCTTAAATCCCAAAGGGAAGAGCCAAGCCAATGCTTAGCCTCCCATTGGAGGTTTTTACTTACAGTAGTTAAATACCTGCAACTTAAATACCTATACCTTAAATCCCAAAGGGAAGAGCCAAGCCAATGCTTAGCCTCCCATTGGAGGTTTTTACTTACAGTAGTTAAATACTTGCAACTTAAATACATGTACCTTAAATCCCAAAGGGAAGAGCCAAGCCAATGCTTAGCCTCCCATTGGAGGTTTTTACTTACAGTAGTTAAATACCTGCAACTTAAATACATGTACCTTAAATCCCAAAGGGAAGAGCCAAGCCAATGCTTAGCCTCCCATTGGAGGTTTTTACTTACAGTAGTTTAAATACTTGCAACTTAAATACCTGTACCTTAAATCCCAAAGGGAAGAGCCAAGCCAATGCTAGGCCTCCCATTGGAGGTGTTTATTCACTGTCATGTACTTCCTATAATTTAATTTTTGAATCATCAGACCCAAAAGATAAGTAGGTTGTAATACTGCACAGAAGTCGTTAACACACTCCTTCTTTCGGCTTCAGGGAATCTTTAACACTTAAAAAATATAACAAATAAAAATATATACCATCCATGCATCCTATTTAAAAAGTGAAAACACAAAAGAGAATACCCTACTATAGCCTTAGGAATAAACCAAGCCTGAGTTGCCGAATTAGGATATCCATGAAATTAAGGTACCGAAAGGGCATTAATTTTAATTAACTAGTGTAACCAAGTCCCCGAGCTCCTAATCTCTGGTTCGCAGGAATAAATTAGTTCTCCCGCTAATTTATTTAGGTTTCTAATCGACCTACCAAGAACGATTAGTGGCGACTCCAAATTTTAAAATCATTTAAACAAAAATCAAAGTTGCGATTCGGTAGGGCTTGGGAGGGTCCGCGTTAGGTTAGTCAAATCTAATTAACCTAATAATCCGTTAACCCCTTTTAAAATTTAAAATTTTTTTAGAGGGTCGCGACAGACTGGCGACTCCACTGGGGACAGAGATTTTTAAATTTTCGAAAAAAGATACCAAATGGAATACTTAAATTTTTTCGAAATTTTAAAAGTCTTAGTGGACTTAGGCCAATGAAAATTTCATGGATATCTCGGTTCTGGCGATCTTGCTCTGGACTCATTTTATAGGTGTTATATGTTTTTGCAGGATGGGAGTTATAAGGGGTGGAGTGTTCGGCTAACCCATTTGTTTTGCAGGTTCGGTGTTGGGATTATGTTTAATTTCACTTATTTTTAGAAGTGCTGTTTTGATATCAATTGTTGTGCATGTCTTGCATATTCTGAGGATCACAACACCTGCACACACAAGCGTCTAAACCCAAGTCGCGAAATTTTTCTTAGGTAACCATAGATAGGGATCGAATATGCAAAGCTCTTGCGTCGATTGCGCTTGGGTTGACCATATTTTATCCCGCTCATTATCTGAATTGACAATTCTTCCCATTGTGATTTGATTGCGCGGAGGGTAAGGTTGTCAATTCAGATAGTGGGGGCCTTTTAGGTCCATACCCTGTCTCTCCTTCTTTTATTTTCTAGAGTCCACTCCTCACTTGAGTCATGCGCATGACTATGTGATTTGCATTTCTCCAACGTAAAAGTAAGTTCTCTAATTTTATCTTGTATTTATTTTCGGTTGGTCCATGCTAGGTATTAGTCAGTTTTTGAGCTTTATATTACGACCATTCTTTTAAAAGAAAAAAAAATTAAATTTGTCCCTCATTTCTTTAAAAAAAATTTTGAAAAAAATGATGTGAAAAAAATCCATTCATAGGAATTTTATTAACCAATAAGGGATTTTTGTCATGTTTTTATTGCTTCAATAAAAATGAAATTTTCCTAACAAATTTTCCTTTGAAAATTTATTTCAACAAAAAGAAAAATTCCTTAAAAAAAACTTTAGTAAACATCAAGTGATTTTATCACATTTTTCAAATTATAAAAACTTGCAAGAAAATTCTTTTCGAGAAATTCGCTCATGTTTTTCTAAGAAATTTTTCTCTAAACAAAATTAGACTAATATCTCGGGGGAATTTTATTAACCAATAATGGATTTTTTTTCATGTTTTTATTGCTTCAATAAAAATGAAATTTTCCTGACAAATTTTCCCCTGGAAAATTTATTTCAATAAAAAGAAAAATTCCTAAAAAAATTTGGTAAACATCAAGTGATTTTAGCACATCTTTCAAATTATAAAAACTTGCAAGAAAAACCTTTTCGAGAAATTCGCTCATGTTTTTCTAAGGAATTTTTCTCTAGACAAAATAGACTAATGTCTCGGGGGAATTTTATTAACCAATAATGGATTTTTGTCATGTTTTTATTGCTTCAATAAAAATGAAGTTTTCCTGACAAATTTTCCCCTAGAAAATTTATTTCAATAAAAAGAAAAATTCCTAAAAAAAAGCTTTTGTAAACATCAACTGGTTTAATCTCATTTTTCAAATTATAAAGACTTGCAAGAAAATTCCTTTCGAGAAATTCGTTCATGTTTTTCTAAGAAAATTTTCTCTAAATAAAATTGGACTAATGTCTCGGGGGAATTTTGTTGATCAATAAAGGATTTCTGTCATGTCTTTCCTACTTCAATAAAAATAAAATTTTCCTGACAAATTTACCTCTGAAAATTTATTTTGATAAAAAGGAAATTCCTTCCAAAATTTTAGTAAACGTCAAGAGATTTTGTCACATTCCTTTTTTAAAAAATAAAATAATAAAAAAAAGAGTAATAAATGTACAAGAAAATTCGATATCAGAAATCAACTCGTTTCTTCCTATGGAAATTTTTTCTGATTTCTCTATAAAATAGAAAAATCAAATTGGACTAATATAGGAGTCATGGACCGACATTCCTTGTGTCGCATACTAATTATATCCTTTTCTTTTGTAGGGAGATCCTAGATACCCCAGACTGGTGTAAAAATTAAGTTGAATAATATATCAAGAATCATCTTCAGAAATACCAAAAGACGAAAAACACCAAGGCTTCAACCGTTAATTCAGGGGGGCAAACGAACACTGTCCATCTTTGACAGACAGAGTTGTGTCAATCCGTAAACTTGTATGGGCAGTGTATTCTGATATGACGGTGGATTTATATTGATTAAACACGGGGGCATATTTAATGTATTACAGAGGATCCCGCGTCTTTTGAAAGACAATATGGATTATATAATCAGAAATTATGAAATAAGTACCTTAACTTGATTAAATCAACCATAGACCGGTCTTAAAATTTCCTCGGATCCGAAACACGCGGAGGGTTTTAGAGGACCGAGGTTCTATTAAAGAATGTGGCCCACGAACGCTCCCCCTATGCTACAGGTGCCCGATACATACGAGTGGACGCCGAAAGCAACAAAACACGGTTGAAGTGGGGCACGCAACAAATGGCCGAATTTATTGGCACACTAATTAAGTGGTGGTAGCTTTATTAATTTACATGATTGAACACGGGTCTCTAGGCGGCTGGTGGAAAGCCACACTGAATGCCTCTCTAATGTTCTTGATATCATCGTCTACCGCAACCCGCGAGAGCATCATGAAGAAGATTAAACCTAGACGAATACGTCTACTTAGTTTCATCGCACGTTCTCGCCTTTTGTCGATGTCCAAAATTAATGCACAAGCTAGAAGTAATCATTTCCCTTTCCCCCCTATTAAATGCTCGGAGCCGTTAACCGCACCAAACTCGAAAAAATTAATATCGAGACGAAATCTGCGTAAATTTGAAGGGTAAATCCGTATCGTTTCAATTTACCCTTAAATTGCTCCGGTTTTAAATTTGATCCCTTCTATTTTCAGGAATTTGCAAAAGCGACTCGAGAATACAGTTGTATCCAAAAACCAAATTTCCTGGTCGGGCTAAATTGGGGGCAAATCAACTCATGGACATTACCACGGGATGGACAGCTTCGGTTAAAGAAAAATACAAGCGAAAGATCCGAACAATCTCAGACATGGGTAATTCTGTATCGTTCTAATTTGCATATAATCATCTCGAGTCCTGAATTTTTTTATTCCATTCTTAACAGGGATTGCAAATTACCTCGAGAAATGTCGTAATAAGGCCCAAGGTGATACAACAGGGCCACGTTATCCCCAACGATTAACCTTTGAAAAGAAAGCCCCATGGACACCTAGGGTCCAATGGACCGAATGGTATGGGGGATGACAGTAGGTCCGAAATATCCCGAGTTCGATCCCCAAGGGTGGGGAATGTTGTATGTATTATAAATAAATGAAACAACTTTTTGTGCATTTCTTTTTTACAAACAGGAATACTCGACGAGTAATGTCAAAGTCAGTATTTTACCATAGTCTTCCCATAATGGTGAGGCGCCCAACAAAAGTCGAGGAAAATTCAATCCAACAAAACTGGTAAAAGACTTGTGCAAGACATTCAAGATGAAGGGTAAATCAGTATCGTTTTCAATTTATCCCTTTTAATACTGGCTGATATGTCTCTTTTTCTTTTTACAGGAAATATTTACACTAACATTTAACATGTTGAAGGAGACAAATCCAAAAGAAAATTATGATCATCTGACAAGATCTATTCTGGTGAAAAACGGGGCAAATTGATCACAAGCTCTGAAGCGAAAAAGCAAATATGTCTTTCTTATCTTGTTTGATTTCGAGAATAATTTCTCTGCTTTTTGCAGGGGCATTTAACCGCCAAACCATGGCGGTCGCTGTCACTAAACAAACCAAAATGCTCCCTCACCCATATGCCTCATCGTGTAGGGGCAAAACTTGAGACAAACCACTCCTCGACATAAGGAGTGGCCTTCCCAATTTGTTCAATCCACCCACATACCAGGGGCAATTCAAATCCGCCCATGTTTGCACATTATATAAACACACATGATGCTAAAAATTGTCACATCGGCATTGTGTTTACACATTTCATGAATTATGTATGACTATTCCGCATGTTTAATTTACCAACTCCAACTTAGAGCATAAACTGCATAGGAGACATCAAATGTGCAAAATGGGGCATAACAGGATGAGGAAAGGCAAACCATTTCCACACAGGTCTAACATTTTAATCTACAGATAAACAGCCTTTCTTCAGAGTGAGAGAAAGCCCTTTCGGAATGAAGTCCCCCATTCATATTACATTCGAGGTGTTCATACTATAAGAACCTCCTTAAACAGAAATGGTAATGCAATACATGATCCATATGTTGATCAATTGCATCATGAGTTATTACACAGACTGCCTCTAATCATTGCCAACTTAGCTGAACAATTTTGTATGAACCAATGAACGCATTGATGAAAATGCTTGCACATGTTAGCTCTGACATTGCCTGACAGGCAACACATTCCCGGTGTTTGAGTTACCTTCCAAAGTCTTGAAATTCATTTGGCGATTATTGAATGAACAAGCCTGGTTGTCGAGAAGCCACCAAGCATTTCTTCCAAATTCTCAGGTAAGTATATCTTCAACCTGAACCTTTCAAGAGAATGAATTCTGACGGTTGTTGGGGTACTCGAATCCATTGCGGTATATATAGGTATCCACCTTCTTCAATAAAGCATGATTTGTCTCAAGGACAGAAATGTTCGAGACCTTTTGATCTCTGCCTCTTTGGTTTATTCCTAAAGCGACAGGAAAATATAATTTGGGTTTGAGCTTCCGTAGGATTCCTGATCTCCCCAGATTTCAGAATGGCACCCTTTGAGGTACACCAAGCCCTTCTTACAGGCAAACTAAGTCCTTCTTACAGGCAAACCAAGTCCTTCTTACAGGCATAAAGTCCTTCTTACAGGCAAACTAAGTCCTTCTTACAGGCAAACCAAGTCCTTCTTACAGGCAAACCAAGTCCTTCTTACAGGCATAAAGTCCTTCTTATAGGCAAACAAAGTCCTTACAGGCAAAACAAGTCCTTCTTACAAGCAAATCAAGTCCTTCTTACAGGTACAAAGTCCTTCTTATAGGCACAAAGTCCTTCTTACAGGCATAAAGTCCTTCTTACAGGCAAATCAAGTTCTTCTTACAGGCAAACTAAGTCCTTCTTACAGGCAAACCAAGTCCTTCCTACATGCACAAAGTCCTTCTTATAGGCAAATCAAGTCCTTCTTACAGGCAAGCTAAGTCCTTCTTATAGGCACCAAGTCCTTCTTACAGGCAAATCAAGTCCTTCTTACAGGCATAAAGTCCTTCTTACAGGCAAATCAAGTCCTTCTTACAGGCATAAAGTCCTTCTTACAGGCAAACAAAGTCCTTCTTACAGGCAACGCAAGTCCTTCTTACAGGCACAAAGTCCTTCTTACAGGCAAAGTAGGTCCTTCTTACAGGCAAATCAAGTCCTTCTTACAGGCAAATTAAGTCCTTTTTACAGGCAAATCAAGTCCTTCTTACAGGCACAAGTCCTTTTTACAGACACCAAGTCCTTTCTACAGGCACCAAGTCCTTCTTACAGGTATCTCCATGGGGTGACCTACCATACGGGTCAAATCTCAATCAAAATTTAATCAGTAGAATCCTTTTATTAGGAATCTACCATGGTACGACCCACCATACGGGTCAAATGGTATGACCCACCATACGGGTCAAATTTTAATTCAATTTTTAATCAGTAGAATCCTTTTATTAGGAATCTACCATGGGTTGATCCACCATACGGGTTCAAGTTCAACCACCCTAAAGTTTTTTTATATAACGAATCCTTAGGTTCTCATTTCATTTTCAGTAGAACAATCATGTCACGACTCTTTTTATTTCCTTGTATTGAGTCGATTAGAATTCAGGTGTCATCTCGTCTTTGAAATGAACCTCTACCGAGCTTCCTTTCAAAGAGGGGCAGCTATTGACACCTGATTTTTAATCATTTCTTCTATTGCTAAAGTAATAAAAAATCCATAAAAATTCATAAAATTGAAAAATCAACTTTGGGAACCTTAGCCAAGCCTAGGGAACCAATTTTGACCAAAAAACGATTTTTCATATTTTCAGTATTTTTCGGTTTTTTTATTTTCGAAAATTCATAAAACAAAAAATGAAGAAAAAATGAAAAAATTGAAAAATCAACTTTGGAAGCCTTGGCCAAGCCTAGGCAACCACTTTTGAACAAAAAATAAAATTTCATATTATATATATTTTTAATTTTTTTTAAAAAAATATAAAAATACTTGAAAATTTTGGAAAAATAACATTTGAGGCAAAAAAAAAATACACAAAGATTGTTAATATTTTTATTTTAAATCTATTTTCATATTGGCCATCGCAAATTCAGAAAAATCCAATTTGAGTCACGTGTTCCTTCACGAGTATAATCTTGAATTGGGCCTAAAAAAATTTAATTTGAGTCAATTTATTTTTAATTTTCACTTTTTATGAGTTGTGACATTGTCTTCTAATATTTTAAATTTTCATCTTGGCCCAATTATACCCAGAATGACTTAATTTTGCAAAAGGGCTTTAATTAAATTCTGCATTATTTTCAACGGCAAGAAATGAGCTTAAATTTGACATGTGGTAAATTTTGGTGTGTCAAAAATTGTGAGGAGATTTGGACTTAAAGAAATATATTTTTTCAGGGACTAAATTGTAAATACTTAAAATTCAAGGACTAGAGTGCAAATACTTAACTCTTGAAGGATTATTTTACAAATAACAAAAAGAAGAGTTAGTGGATAAATTAGAATAGAGAAGGGAAGATGGAGAAGAGGAGATGAAGAAGAGAAGTTGGAGAAGAATGGATGGAGAAAATAAGATAAGAATATAGAATGGAAGATGGAGAAAAGTTAGTAGAGAAATTAGAATGGAAGATAAGAATAGAGAAGGGAAGATGGAGATGAAGAAGAGTTAGTGGAGAAATTAGAATGGGAGATAAATATGGAGAAGGGAAGATGAAGATGAAGAAGAGTTAGTGGAGAGATTAGAATATGAGATGGAGATGGAGAATGGAAGATGAAAATGAAAAAGAGTTAGTGGAGAAATTAGAATGGGAGATAGAGTTAGTGGAAAAATTAGAATGGGAGATAGATGAGTAGATTATAAAAGGAGGAAGAAGTGAGCTTGAGGGGGGAATTTTTTAGAGAGAAAATTGGAAGTGTTTAGGATGAAATTTTTTGGAGAGAAAATTTTGGATGTTTGAGAGAGTTTTGGGAGATAGAAGAAAAATTTGAGAAAAAGAAAATACCAAAAGAGAGAGAATTTTGAAGATGATGTGAGTTTAAAGCTAGGGGTTATCATCACAAATTCCTTCATCGATCAATATAAATCAAGAGTTCATCCTCGTCAACGAGCAAGCAAACTCGAGCTAAGTGTTTTTATTTATTCATTTATTTATGGTTTTACTCGTAAATTAGCACAAATTGTATACACTTTCTCCATCTCCCTTTTTTTTTATTTCCATATTTATGTCAGGAGAATGATATCTCTATGTCAACAGCAAAAATCTCGTAGAGATGCAAAAATCGGCCCAAACAAGCTCCTAAGCTGTCCATCGATTTCTCAACTGATCTGTGACTAAAAGTGCCTCTTAATTCAAAAGAAACTCTCTATATTGGGAACATAGAGAGCAAATATCAATTATAGAAATCCCTCCCAAAAAAACGGGAGATAAGTACTCTTTCCACTCTTCTGGTTTTAGGTGCAGATTAGCACATATTTTGTATACTAACATTTCACTCTATTTTATGTCAGGAAGCCGCAGCTTTATATCAATGGTCAATCCTATGGAAGCACAAAATCGGCTTGGAGGAGTCCTCAAGCGCGCACAAATTTCAAATTGTTGAATCAATTCGTTGTATTTTATTTTAAAGAATTCATACCCAAGAATGGAGAGGACAAAGTCCATCCGCAATTTAAATACCTGCACCATAAATCCCAAAGGGAAGAGCCAAGCCAATGCTTAGCCTCCCATTGGAGGTTTTTACTTACAGTAGTTAAATACCTGCAACTTAAATACCTGTACCTTAAATCCCAAAGGGAAGAGCCAAGCCAATGCTTAGCCTCCCATTGGAGGTTTTTACTTACAGTAGTTAAATACCTGCAACTTAAATACCTATACCTTAAATCCCAAAGGGAAGAGCCAAGCCAATGCTTAGCCTCCCATTGGAGGTTTTTACTTACAGTAGTTAAATACTTGCAACTTAAATACATGTACCTTAAATCCCAAAGGGAAGAGCCAAGCCAATGCTTAGCCTCCCATTGGAGGTTTTTACTTACAGTAGTTAAATACCTGCAACTTAAATACATGTACCTTAAATCCCAAAGGGAAGAGCCAAGCCAATGCTTAGCCTCCCATTGGAGGTTTTTACTTACAGTAGTTTAAATACTTGTAACTTAAATACCTGTACCTTAAATCCCAAAGGGAAGAGCCAAGCCAATGCTAGGCCTCCCATTGGAGGTGTTTATTCACTGTCATGTACTTCCTATAATTTAATTTTTGAATCATCAGACCCAAAAGATAAGTAGGTTGTAATACTGTACAGAAGTCGTTAACACACTCCTTCTTTCGGCTTCAGGGAATCTTTAACACTTAAAAAAATATAACAAATAAAAATATATACCATCAATGCATCCTATTTAAAAAGTGAAAACACAAAAGAGAATACCCTACTATAGCCTTAGGAATAAACCAAGCCTGAGTTGCCGAATTAGGATATCCATGAAATTAAGGTACCGAAAGGGCATTAATTTTAATTAACTAGTGTAACCAAGTCCCGAGCTCCTAATCTCTGATTCGCAGGAATAAATTAGTTCTCCCGCTAATTTATTTAGGTTTCTAATCGACCTACCAAGAACGATTAGTGGCGACTCCAAATTTTAAAATCATTTAAACAAAAACCAAAGTTGCGATTCGGTAGGGCTTGGGAGGGTCCGCGTTAGGTTAGTCAAATCTAATTAACCTAATAATCCGTTAACCCCCTTTAAAATTTAAAATTTTTTTAGAGGGTCGCGACACTTTTGAGTAGAATAATTGCGTGAACTCAAGTTAAATATTAAGTATGTTTAAACTATTATCTTACGGTATTGAATGAATAGACAGATGCTCCATGTGGAAGGAGAAAATATCTTAATACGTATTTCATATTAGTATGTAGAAATTAACCAATGAGAGTTGACAAAAGTTTAGATCACAATTTTATAAGCCATGTGAGACTCTCGAGGAAAAGGATCCCTTATTTAATGCCCTTACGACTCTTTATTTTTTTTTTCAAGATCTCTATTTAGTGTTTGTTACCTTAAAGTGTTGCCAATGGTCATGAATTGATTCGACCTAATGAGACATTTCTAGAAGAGCAAGTTGAACTGAGATTGAGAGGTCTAATAGAAGAGGAAGATCGATTTAGAGTTTTAAGTCACACTATAGATTTCTATTCATAAACTAGTCAGTTATGATTATTTAATATGATCATAACTATGAATATAACATATGTTCGGTCGCACGGAATATATACCTTAAAGTGTTGCAAACAGCTCTAACTATGGTTCTATGGTGTCTAAACTTTGAGCTGTCATATACTCCTAACTGATGTATGACAACGAGCTCTCAATGTATGCTGGTCGCACGGAATATTTGTCAATATGAACTTTACAAAAAAGAGAGAGTTATGCTTAACCCTCCATGGGCAGGTAAGAGTTGTTAGTCTTCTATGGGCAAGTGAGAGCTGTTTGCTCTACATGGGTGAGTGGGAGATATTGGAGTGCATAGGGCTTACCGTGGACACCCATGTAGGGAACCACACCCCATGCCCACTATTAGTAATTACTAAACGGTTATCCATGTTCGGTTTTATTCTGAAAAGATACGTTCTTTTCTTTTTGAATAGAATTAAGATATATATATATCTCTCTCTCCTCACTCACGTCAGTTACCGATGAAAAGAGAACGACGACAGACGACACTCCTGTTCTTCACTATTGATTTGCGATCGAAGTGTGGATCTCTCTTAATTGTGAAGTGACTCTTAATCTGTGGCAATTATGGTACGTCCCTTGTATGATGTGTCATTCGATCAGTGATGTAAGTTAGGTTATGGTATGTTCTTCTGCATGTGTTTTGTTAAGAAACAAGGAATCTGTTTCCCCTTCACCCTCTCTCCAAATTGAGGACACTTTTAATAGTCATATTGTCTCCTACATCATAATGGGTACAATGCAATGCCATGAAACAAAGCGTCATCTCTAATGGATTTACTGAAGTCCTATGAAGCAAGCCAACCATTGTTTTGTTTCAATCATGCTGTTTGTCTCTATGCTTGCGCCCTTGTCCTCTCCTTCATTGCACAAAGCACAGCTCTGAGTTTTTTTTTTGTTGGGTTTTTGCATGAGAAATCATTGATTTTGAGACTAAAGCTAGAGGATGGTGGAGCTAAATTCATCCCCAGGAATGTGTAATGCATATGCACTTTTTTGGATGGTAGACCTAGTGTGTCGCACTTGAGAATTTTTTAATTATTTATTATTTATTTTATCTTTTTAAATATTTTTATTCTTTTTCTAGTTTTTTGGTTTCGGCCGGTCCTCGACCTTGAGTGACGTCAAGGCCAAGGCTTGTTGGAAATATCACCAATGTGGCGATTGTTGGAAAATACCCAATCTTGTTTTGATGATAACAAAGACAATCAAAGGCTAATGATGTGTGTAGTGGTTGAGTTATACCATGTGATATATGCATAAGCTGAAATACATATGATGCACTAGATGTTTCTGATATTCGAAATGGACTACCAATGTTTAGGGTTCATTGCCAATCTTTATGATGAACAAAATAATGGGCATTGAAGATATCTACAAGCCAGAGGATCTTCATAAGGTGAACATCTGGAAGGACTTTGATCAAGGTTGAATAAGCAAATAAGAATGATGATGTTCGTGATGTCTTGGAGGTACAACTATTGAGAGAACAATGGATGGACCTTCATAAAGATGAACAACTTGGTGGAGTCCAAATTGCCAATATGATTGGAAGGACTAGAAGAAAGATCTAGTATAGTGGATTGTTATCAAAGCCGTAGATTGTTGGCAAAGATAAGCTAATTTATAAAGATCGGGTGGAAGATTGTGACGATATCAATGATCCTTGTGAGTCCAATGAAGATGAAGAATTGGATACTGATGTCCTTGAAAATCTTTATATGTTGAATGAGCCAAGAAGATTGTTGGATAATTAATCACAAATCATCCTCATGGTTTTTCTATAAATAGCACTAGTGGACCCAAAGATCAGGTGATGACAATGTTTATATCGATGCTGGAAATATCAGGTCATGATGATGTTTGGATAATGACCATCTGAGGATGTTTGTTGGAGTTTGAAATATAGTCGTTGAAGGGGAAAGATGTGTAGCAAAAGATTCGGTAGTTTGTCGAAAAACAGGATTAGGTGTCTCTCAAATTTGTTAGAGTAGCAATTTTAAAACAGTGTCAGAAATAGTAGCTACGGTAGTTCCAACGAATCTCTAATGGCCGGGAAGGTTGAAGTTGTCTATATAATGGAAGACCTTCGAGGCTAAAATGTTAGATAGCACAATGTAGAATGAATATACTTTTTGTGAGCTACTTTCCTGTTGTTGTTTCTTTGTTTTCTCAAAAGATATTCTCTATCATGATCTTTCTATATTGTAATCATGTGAAAGATCAAGTGTACAAGAATGAGAGCAGCAGCTAAGTCCTGATAGTGTGATTGATCAAGTGAAGAATCAAATCTTGCCAATTGTAACTTGTCTTGAAGATTACTAGTGGATTCCAGCTTTATTGTGTTTGTTAGTCTTGAGAGTTGATGTAAGCTTGGGGATAAAGCCAAACCACTATATATTTTTGTGTGCTCCTTTTTCTCAAGATTTTTATACACTTTAACGCACAATCAGCTCACATTATTTGAAACATCTACTTGACAGAATTTTGACAACGTCTTTGTAGATGTTTGACCATAATATTTGAACTTGAACTTGTTTTATTCCGCATATGTTTTTCATATCTCTCATACAACCTATTCACCCCCTCTGGGTTATATTGTTAGCCTTAACAAGGCTGGCCTCGCTAGATCCGGCTAGGCAAGGCACGGCTCGGCGTTGCTCGAGACCGGCGACCTCGAGCCTCGCCAACCTCAGGTGATGTCGAGCCTGGCCTCGCTATATTCAACAACGCTTAGCCTGAGCTCATCGGCCTTGGGTGAGTAGCTTTTGCCGATCACTAGCTATTGTCGTGGCAAGCAATTGGTAGAGAAAGAAAAGGAAAAGATTTTAACAAAAGGAAAAATAATTAAAAAGTAAAAAATGAAAAAAAATCAAAATATTTTTTAAAATATTTTCTTGAGAAGAGGAAATATTTTCCCTCATTGTTGAAGGAGTTTTTTCCATGTGTGGAAAATATTTTCCATGATTGGCTTATTTTTCACGAACAAAAAGTCGGAAAATTCGGAAAATATTTTTTTAAAAATTGGTTTTTGCAAAATAAAAGGAGTCTAAGTTAAGGGTCATACTCATTGCTACGATGATGGATTTGGCATTTCCACTGACTTTACTTCGACTAGACCCGCAGAATTCCTCCAGTTTGGTCAGGTCCATTGTGTATAAGGATCAAAACAATTTTGGTTTGTCTGACCTGTAATACATTTGCAATTAAACGTCTGTACTGTGTTTCACTCACTTTTGCAGGAGGGAAAGAAATTGAAAGTTCTCACTGTTGAACATAGTTTGGGCATAACTAGAACACCTAGTTTTCCAAAAGGCTCAACTTTAGAAAGATTGACTCTTGAACATTGTGCTCATTTGGTGAAAATTGATTGCTCCATTGGGAATCTAAGGGGCCTTGTTCACTTGAATATTAATTTGTGCAAGGAACTTCAAGATTTGCCCGAGGAAATTGGAGATCTACTAAATCTTCAATACTTTTCGGTAAGGGACTGTTCCAGCTTGAGTGAACTATTAGGATTCGACGCACAATCAAGTTGACGTAAAACGTAAAGCGAGAAAGAGAAATTAAGGCACGAAATTTTATCTAGGTTTACCATTGAACTTGGGCTATGTCTAGTAGATGATTCCACTATAATTTGCACCTCACACCTCTCATTATATCCCTCAATTACAAGAGAAAAAGAGTAAATATAGTAGCAGCTTATTCATGATCCCAAACCCAAACTGCTAAAGGAAAAATATGGGCTTAAATTGTAAAAGCTCTCTAATGTCCATGGGGCACTACACCCTTGAGATCCCTACTAGGATGGCTCCCCTAGATTCCTACTCGTTTAGTGTGGAGCGGGACTCATGTGCTTTTTTGTCATAGGAGAGTATGAACCAAACCCCAACATAAACTCCCCAACTCGGTTTCACAATTAACATTGTTGATGAAGCTGGATGTGTCGTCCACAATGATTACAAGATTACCTGATTCTATTGGTAGGCTAACACGTTTGGTAACTCTCAAGATCTCATCCACAACGATTGCCGAACTTGCTAATTCTATCTGTGGGTTAGAGAGACTTTCGTCATTCCATGTGAGTCACAATGTGAAAAAAGAACGCCCTACCTTCATGGTAAACTTAGAATCTTTACGAGTATTCAAATCGTTAGGCGGGGATCTTTTTGCAACACCTTGGGAGTGACCTAGCATTATTGGAAGGTTGAGGAATCTAAAAGAGTTATACGCAGACTATTTTACAGAGCCAGAGGGTGAAGTTCCTCCTGAAATTGGAGAATTGTCCTTGCTAAGAATCTTAAGCTTAAAGAATGCTCGGATCATTACGGTTCCTGGGACTATTGGCAAGCTTCGCCGCCTCCAAATACTGGACTTAGAAGGTTGTGTTGAGATTCAAGTGTTCTCGGGGCTTCCCAACAGTTTAATCATTTTGCGTCTGAAATCCCAGTCGCTGCAGATAGTCTTTAACCTCTCAAACCTTACCAATTTAGTTGAATTGCTCCTATCCGGTGGCTTTGAAAATGGGAACCCTTCAAGTACAATTCAAACTTGTGACTTACAGTGGATTGGGAGGTTATCCAAACTGACAAAGTTGAAATCGTGCATGTTAGATGTCCCCGCGCGCCGCCTTCAGATTTGAGTTCTCTTTCTCTGCTCAGCCAGCTTACTTTATTTGGACTAGGTCTGCGAACTGTCAGGAAACTTTTATGTTCACTACTGGAGTTGGAAGTGAAAAATGTCAATTCAATAGATTCACTATCATTGAACTTGAAAAATTTGATGGAATTGAGGCTCTTTGACACTCAAATGAATGAAATACATCTTGATGTCCTTCCGCAGTTGGAAAAATTGACAATGTTGGAGTGTAAACTCTTCGAGAAATTGTGCGTTCTGTCAACCATAGAGAAACTGAAAGTCGAGGTATCTTGTTGTACAAGGCTAGCATAAATTCGATTTCTCGGTGCATTGGAATCATTGGAGAAGCTTTCAGTCGAAAAGTGCCATTCCATGAGAAGGCTAGGCGGTTTATCAAACATGAATAACCTGAAGGATTTACGAATGCAGGAGTTCCCTGGGATACGAGTCATCGAGGGCCTTGATGAATGGAGGCAACGTCTTCCAAGCTGGAGTTTCTGACAGACAATCGCATGTCTGATAATCCCGTTAGAACTCCAAAACATGCTCACTGAAAATTCTATTTTTTGTTACTTGAGTGTTGAACCAATCCTAAAATGTGCAATCAATGATCAATCTCATGTTCGATAGCATTTCTTCGTCGGAAATATCCACCTTAAATGGTCTCCATCATCATTTCATATGGACTGATGCAACTCATAGAACTCAATGATGCCTTGCTTTTGCAGGTCCGATAGCCCAGAAGAAATGGGTTTCCTCCCCCAACCGGATTGTTTGGAGAGATTGACGACATGTTTCTCAAGCATGCTAGACGGTATCTGCAGGCTTTTCTAGTTTTTCAACTTAAGAAGTTTTCAATGGCAACAGTTAGAATCAGGGAACTAAAATAACAGAGTCCATTGTGTAACATCCTCTTTTTTTTATTATTTGTTTTCACTCTCTCTCTCTTCCCCATGCATCCCCCCACTTCCCACGCACACCCCACTTTCCCCCATCATCTTTATTTATTCCTCACCCCAATAATTTATATTTTTCTCTCCCTTCCTTTCTAACTTATTCTCCTACTTTCTGCCGCATGTCCCCCATCCTATCCCCTTTCACTATTGCACCGTGGACCACCTTCCTGCCGCACTCTTCTTCTTCTTCTTCTTCTTCTTCTTCTTCTTCTTCTTCTTCTTCTTCTTCTTCTTCTTCTTCTTCTTGCTCCCCTGATTTTGGCCCGACGCATCTTCCTCCTCCTCCACCGCTGCAGCTCCGTTCGTTGGCCGCTCGAGCTCACCACCGTCACTCACTTTTAGATCCGTCGCCCTTGAGCTCTGCTTCACCCTCGCGCGAGCATGTCGCCGCCCGAAACCCCCAAATCCGAGACCCTCTCTCTCTCTCTCTCTCTCTCTCTCTCTCTCTCTCTCTCTCTCTCTCTCTCTCTCTCTCTCTCTCTCTCTCCCCTGTTCCGCCCGATCTAGCCTCGTAGCCGTTGTTTTTGACATTGTGGGATCGTCCAGTCGACCGGAGCTCATTTTTCGTCGCCTCTGGAGCTCGCCGCCGTTCGCCGGAACAGTAACCGGCGTGAACAGTAACTCCGGTGAACAGTAATTTCGGCGTGAACAGTACTCCGGCGTGAACAGTACCAGTTGTCGCCGTCATCGCCAGATCGCTGGAAATTTGTGAGTTTGCCTCTAACTCTCGGTTAGGTCGTTAATTGCGTTCGGGACTAGAATAATTAGTCAATTATGGTGTTCAGGTACAATAATTGTGGTCGGATTAGTTAGAGATTGGGTTAAGTTAAATGACCACAATTAAATAAGTTAGACTGATTAGTTAGGTGAACTGTGGCTAGTTGATGAGTAGACTGAATTGTGTGACTGCGAGCAAGTGATTGGCTAGAGCCGAGTGACCGATGAAATGTTTGATTGATTGATCGACTGGCGGATTAGGCGCTCGTGGATAGTTTAATTATCCAAGCTCATGTTATTGAATTATTATCAACTGCTTGGTGTGGTGATCAATGCCTGACTGCTGAATGTTCTGTTTGGTCTATGATTGACTGTATGAGGGTTGATCACCCATTTATAAATGCAAAGTCTGGTGGATAAATGCATGCATCATATAACCGTATGTGAAATTAAATTGATACTTGAGCATGAAAATGGCCTGTGGCCGAGTTTTAAGCACGCTCGTGTGTGGATGCATTGGACTAAATGCAGAGATAAAATCGGATTGGTTGGATTGCGTGCTCGTGTGGTCATATGATGGGCTTAAAAATCCGTGCCAGTCGTACGGTTATTCCTGATAGTAACGTGTCGTGCCAGTCGTACGAATCTTACGGACTATCGGATGCCGATCGCAGCTTGTGATGGGCCGAAGCCCTTATGGGATTCCTGATATTGCCGTGTCGTGCCAGTCGTACGAATCTTACGGATTATCAGATGCCGTTGCCGAAGGGAAAAGGAACGAAGCCTGGTCATGCCAGTTGACACTGCCAGTCGTAGTGTGGATACTGCCAGTCGTAGTGTCGGGCCACACTAGTCGTGTGAGCCGAGCCCAATGGTTGTTAATAAATTGGAATCCGTGTGGAGCATTACGTGTGCAAGTTACTGTGGGATTCTGATTGTTCGCCTTGATTGATTAATTTATGTGAGGAGCCGAGTCTTGCATATGTGTGATCCAAGGCGTGGTAAGCTTGCATGTGGTTGGTTTTTGGTACTATTGGATGCCTGAGCGAATCAGCGCCCTAGCCGGGTTTAGGCGCCGACTCATTGAGATTTTTTATCTCATTCCACGTCGTTGATAACTTTTTCAGGTCCGAAACATTGAGGAAGACGAGGGCGTAGTAGGTCTCTCTTTTGGGGGTAGATACGAAGTTAACCCTGCCTGACCTTATGACTTTTTGTCGGTTTTAAGAAGCCGCCCCGAAGAGTGGGGCTATATTTACTGTAGCTTCCGTAGGGTTGAAGAGTATCTGCCCTTTTGAATGTTTATCGTGTGTTAAACTGGTTTGGATTTTGTTAAACTGATTTTTATTGAGTGATCTTTTATCCTACTATTTATCCCGGTTGTTATTGATTGTACGGGGAGTTTGTACGTTTCCGCATGCGTAGAAAATAATTGTTTGGTCGTTAGCATGCCTGGGACGCTATCCTTTTCGACCTGAGGCGTTTTGGTAGGGTTGCCGTGGGCCCCAGGGATCGGGGCGTGACAACCCCGCCCAAGAGTGGTATCAGAGCAAGGTCAGCCTGAACCATTTGGTCGTGGCTTGGAGTGATAAGGAGCGATGGGAATTGGGATAGTTAGTAGGATCGTAAATTAATGCATGTGACTGCTATTTTTTTTTATTTGAGTTTTCGAGCTGCCTTCTCACAGTTGGTTGTTATTAGGGTGGGCAGGACCCCGTACGTTCCTACGAAATGAGCAACCAAGGTGGGAGAGCACCTCGAGGTAGGCCTGCCAGAGAGGATCCGAGGATCGATGGGATCCTGCAAGCATTGAGAGTGTTGGGTGATTTGATGGGTCAGCAGATGAGGAATCAGGCAGCTTCAGCCGCTGAGGCCCCACAAGGAGATGGACCAGCTGGGAATGGAAATAATGGACATCAGACTCAGAAGTTGGTGGAGCAGTTTTTGAAGCTGAAGCCTCCCAAGTTCTCAGGAAATGGAGATCCCGAGACTGCTATCTCGTGGATCGAGGAACTGGAAAAGACATTTGCCCTGCTGAGGTGTTCGGAAGAGGATAAGGTCACTTTGGCCGTCTATCAGCTGCAGGGGAACGCAAGTACTTGGTGGAAGACGTCTAAGGACAGAATCTTTCCCGAGGGTACGGCCCAGGCTTGGGGTGCTTTCGTGGAAGCCTTCAACAACAAGTACTTCTCGGATACTGCAAGGGAACAGAAGATGGCTGAGTTCCTTCGCTTGCGCTAGAACCACCTGTCAGTAGACCAGTATGAGGCCAAATTTGCTGAGTTGTCTAAGTATGCACCAAGGATGGTGGAAGACCCAGTGGATAAGGCCAGAAGGTTTAGAGATGGGCTGAAACCCGAGCTGAGAAGTGTGCTGGTACCGCTGAATCTGAAAGATTATAATGAGCTGTATGAAAGGGCCCAAATGGTGGAGCGTGATCTAGCAGAAAGGGCTATCGCATCTGGATCGCGGTTTGTGCCCTCAGGCGGGAATGACAATCGATTTGGGATGAGGCCGATGTTTGGAGGAAAGCATCATATCCCGCCAAATCGGAATGGTGGCATCAATAAGCCGGTGCCTAACCGAGGAGATGTCTACCGCCTTTGCCGAAAGAAGCACGGACCTGGTCAATGTCAGTTCCGCAGCGGAGCTTGTTTTGGATGTGGCCAGCCTGGTCACCATGTGCGAGACTGCCCCCAGAGACAGCAAGCTAGGCCGTAGTATGGAGGACAGTCTGGAGGGAATGTGCAGCAGAATTTTCAGAACCAACCTCAGGCACAAGGACGAGTGGTTGCTGTCACTCGAGATGAGGCGAAGGATTCGCCGACCGTCACAAGTACGGTCCTCTTACATGATCAAATAGCATATGCTCTGTTTGATCCTGATGCTACCCATTCGTTTGTGGCTGAACAATTTGTTAAACTTGCTGGGTTGAGTCCAAAATTATTGGGTACCGTGTTTAAGATTTCTACGCCTTTAAAAGATAGCGTAGTGACTGCAGTAGGTTGCCCTAACTGTAAGCTAGTTATAAATGGTCACGAGGATAAGATAGATTTGATTGTGCTGGAGATGTTTGACTTTGACCTGATTGTTGGAATGGATTGGCTGATAAGGCAAAGAGCCACAGTAGACTGTTACCGTAAGACGATTCAATTTAGTCCGCCGGACGGGACTAACTTTGAATTTGTGGGTAATAAAGGAGGTACCTCAACTGTAGTGATTTCGTCACTAGAGGCGACTCGCCTGTTGGAGAATGGCTGCTAAGGTTACCTGGCAACTGTAGTAGATGCGTCTGTTGAAGAATCTAAGTTGGAAGATATTGCTGTGGTGCAAGAGTTTCCAGATGTTTTTCCCCAAGAGTTACCAGGGTTGCCACCGGAGAGAGAAATTGAATTTGTGGTAGAGTTGGCCCCTGGGACAGAGCCAATTTCTAAGGCACCGTACAGAATGGCATTATCGGAACTTAAAGAGCTTAAAGTGCAGATGCAGGAGTTATTGGATAAAGGATTTATCTGCCCCAGCGTATCACCATGGGGAGCACCTGTCTTGTTTGTCAAAAAGAAAGATGGGTCGCTAAGGTTGTGCATTGATTATCGACAATTGAATCAAGTGACAATTAAGAACAAGTACCCACTGCCGAGGATTGACGATTTGTTTGACCAGTTGCAAGGAGCTTCAGTATTTTCTAAGATTGATTTACGGACGGGATACCACCAGTTGAGGATAAAAAGGGAAGATATACCGAAGACAGCATTTAGGACGCGGTATGGACACTATGAATTTACTGTGATGCCATTTGGCTTGACGAATGCTCCTGCCGCCTTCATGGATTTAATGAACAGAGTATTCAGGGAGTTTTTGGATAAATTCGTCATTGTGTTCATAGATGATATCCTGGTGTACTCGAGGAGTCCAGAGGATCATGAGGAGCACTTGAGGGTAGTTTTGGAAACCCTCAGAGCGCACCAGTTGTATGCCAAGTTCAGTAAATGCGAATTTTGGTTAGCTCGTGTGGCGTTCCTAGGCCACGTGGTGTCTGGTGAAGGGATTGCTATAGATCCATCGAAGATCGAAGCGGTCATGGATTGGCCAAGGCCTACGACAGTGACAGAAGTACGGAGCTTTTTGGGTTTGGCAGGCTATTATAGGCGCTTCGTGGAGAGATTTTCGGCGATAACTATGCCTCTGACGCGTCTATTGAAGAAAGGAGAGAAGTTCGAATGGACAGACAAGTGCGAGAGTAGTTTTCAAGAGCTTAAGCATAGACTAACTACTGCTCCTGTTTTGACGATTCCGTCTGGCCCTGGAGGCTTTGAGATCTATAGTGATGCGTCATTTGAAGGCTTGGGTTGCGTTCTGATGCAACATGGAAAGGTAGTGGCATATGCATCTCGCCAGTTGAGGCCTCATGAGTTGAATTATCCGACACATGATTTGGAGCTAGCTGCAATTGTTTTTGCGTTGAAGATTTGGAGGCACTACCTAATTGGAGAAAAATTTCAAGTGTATACGGACCACCAGAGCCTCAAGTATCTATTCTCGCAGAAGGAGTTGAATATGAGGCAACGACGTTGGATGGAGCTTTTAAAGGATTACGATTGTGAAATCTTGTATCATCCAGGTAAGGCAAATAAAGTTACAGATGCTCTGAGTAGGAAGTCGGCAATTGCTCAAATGATGGTCCATGAATGGCGTCTATTGGAGGAAGTACGAGACTCAGATTTTAAATTGGAAGTGAGTCGTCTGTCAAGTCTCATGGCTACATTGAGGATTGAGCCAGAAGTGCAGGCTAGGATTAAGGCCTTGCAATCGACAGACCCTGCAATCCAAAAGATCCTGCAGGAAGACTCGGCCAATAGGAGAGTTGACTTTCAAGTAACTGAGGATGGGATACTTCGGTTTCGAGGACGCCTGTGCGTACCTGCAGATGAAGATCTAAGGGAAGAAATTTTATCGGGAGCACACCGTAGCAGCTACAGTATTCATCCAGGGAGCACGAAGATGTACCAGAATTTGAAGCAACATTACTGGTGGAATGGGATGAAAGCTGACATAGCCAAGCATGTGGCTAAGTGTTTGACTTGCCAGCAGGTCAAGGCTCAGCATTGTAAGCCTGGAGGATTGCTGCAGCCCTTGGAGATTCCAGAGTGGAAATGGGAGCATATCACGATGGACTTTGTAATGGGATTGCCAAGAAGTCAGAAAGGACATGATTCAATCTGGGTTGTGGTTGACAAACTGACGAAGTCAGCACACTTTATTCCAGTGAGGAAGGACTTTGCTTTGGACAGATACGCTGAACTCTATGTAAAGCACGTGGTGAGACTGCATGGAGTGCCAGTGACGATCACTTCGGATCGTGACCCTAAGTTCACTACCACGCTTTGGAAAAGCCTACAGACTGCGTTGGGAACAAAGCTGCAATTCAGTACTGCTTATCATCCGTAGACAGATGGTCAGTCTGAGAGGACAATTCAGATGCTTGAAGACATGTTGCGAGCCTGTGTTTTGGATTTTAAAGGTAGCTGGGAGGAGCAGTTACATCTGGTCGAGTTTGCCTACAACAACAGTTACCAGCAGAGTATCAGAATGGCACCATTCGAAACACTTTATGGCAGAGCTTGTAGAACTCCTATCTGTTGGGATGAAGTGGGCGAAAGGAAGATTACTGGTCCTGAGTTGGTACAGCAGTCAGTGGAAGCTGTCAAGGTTATAATAGATAGACTCAAGACAGCGCAGAGTCGTCAGAAGAGTTACGCTGATAGGAGACGAAGACCTTTGGAGTTCCAAGTAGGCGATCACGTGTTCTTGAAGGTGTCGCCTATGAGAGGAACGTCTCGTTTTGGCAAAAAGGGGAAATTGAGCCCGAGGTATGTAGGGCCGTTTGAAATTTTAGAGCGGATTGGAACCTTAGCATATCGTTTGGCGTTGCCACCGAAGCTGTCTCAAGTGCACAACGTCTTTCACGTGTCGATGTTGAGGAAATATGAGCCTGGCCCAGCCCATGTGCTAAGTTTCGAGGAGATCGAGTTAGATGAGCGAGTATCATACGTGGAGCGCCCGGTGAGGATCATAGACAGGAAAGAGCAAGTACTTCGACGCAGGACGATTCCATTGGTCAAGGTAGTTTGGCAACACTACGGAAAAGAATGAGCAACTTGGGAAATCGAGGAAGTTATGAAGGAACTGCATCCTTTTCTTTTTGAAGAAATGTAATCCTTTTCTTTTTGAAGAAATGTAACAGCAGTTTAATTTCGAGGATGAAATTTCCTAAGGTAGGGAGAGTTGTAACATCCTCTTTTTTTTTTTATTTGTTTTCTCTCTCTCTCTCTCTTCTCCCATGCATCCCCCCACTCCCACACACACCCCACTTTCCCCCATCATCTTTATTTATTCCTCACCCCAATAATTTATATTTTTCTCTCCCTCCCTTTCTAACTTATTCTCCTACTTTCTGCCGCATGTCCCCCATCCTATCCCCTTTCACTATTGCACCGTGGACCACCTTCCTGCCGCACTCTTCTTTTTTCTCCATTTTCTTCTTCTTCTTCTTCTTGCTCCCCTGATTTTGGCCCGACGCATCTTCCTCCTCCTCCACCGCTGCAGCTCCGTTCGTTGGCCGCTCGAGCTCACCACCGTCACCCACCTCTAGATCCGTCGCCCTTGAGCTCCGCTTCACCCTCGCGCGAGCTTGTCGCCGCCCGAAACCCCCAAATCCGAGACCCTCTCTCTCTCTCTCTCTCTCTCTCTCTCTCTCTCTCTCCCCTGTTCCGCCCGATCTAGCCTCGTAGCCGTTGTTTTTGACATTGTGGGATCGTCCAGCCGACCGGAGCTCATTTTTCGTCGCCTCTGGAGCTCGCCGCCGTTCGCCGGAACAGTAACCGGCGTGAACAGTAACTCCGGTGAACAGTAATTCCGGCGTGAACAGTAACCAGTTGTCGCCGTCGTCGCCGGATCGCTGGAAATTTGTGAGTTAGCCTCTAACTCTCGGTTAGGTCGTTAATTGCGTTCGGGACTAGAATAATTAGTCAATTAGGGTGTTTAGGTACAATAATTGTGGTCGGATTAGTTAGAGATTGGGTTAAGTTAAATGACCACAATTAAATAAGTTAGACTGATTAGTTAGGTGAACTGTGGCTAGTTGATGAGTAGACTGAATTGTGTGACTGGGAGCAAGTGATTGGCTAGAGCCGAGTGACCGACAAAATGTTTGATTGATTGATCGACTGGCGGATTAGGCGCTTGTGGATAGTTTAATTATCCAAGTTCATGTTATTGAATTATTATCAACTGCTTGGTGTGGTGATCAACGCCTGACTGCTGAATGTTCTGTTTGGTCTATGATTGACTGTATGAGGGTTGATCACCCATTTATAAATGCAAAGTCTGGTGGATAAATGCATGCATCATATGACCGTATGTGAAATTAAATTGATACTTGAGCATGAAAATGGCCTGTGGCCAAGTTTTAAGCATGCTCGTGTGTGGATACATTGGACTAAATGCAGAGATAAAGTCGAATTGGTTGGATTGCGTGCTCGTGTGGTCATATGATGGGCTTAAAAATCCGTGCCAGTCGTACGGTCCGTGCCAGTCGTACGGTAATTCCTGATAGTAACGTGTCGTGCCAGTCGTACGAATCTTACGGACTATCGGACGCCGGTCGCAGCTTGTGATGGGCCGAAGCCCTTATGTGATTCTTGATATTGCCGTGTCGTGCCAGTCGTACGAATCTTACGGATTATCAGACGCCGTTGCCAAAGGGAAAAGGAACGAAGCCTGGTCATGCCAGTAGATACTGCCAGTCGTAGTGTCGGGCCACACCAGTCGTGTGAGCCGAGCCCAATGGTTGTTAATAAATTGGAATCCGTGTGGAGCATTACGTGTGCAAGTTACTGTGGGATTCTGATTGTTCGCCTTGATTGATTAATTTATGTGAGGAGCCGAGTCTTGCATATGTGTGATCCAAGGCGTGGTAAGCTTGCATGTGGTTGGTTTTTGGTACTGTTGGAATATTTTATTGCATAGGATGCCTGAGCGAATCAGCGCCCTAGCCGGGCTTAGGCGCCGACTCATTGAGATTTTTATCTCATTCCACGTCGTTGACACCTTTTTCAGGTCCGAAGCATTGAGGAAGACGAGGGCGTAGTAGGTCTCTCTTTTGGGAGTAGATACGAAGTTAACCCTGCCTGACCTTATGACTTTTTGTCGGTTTTAGGAAGCCGCCCCGAAGAGTGGGGCTATATTTACTGTAGCTTCCGTAGGGTTGAAGAGTATCTGCCCTTTTGAATGTTTATCGTGTGTTAAACTGGTTTGGATTTTGTTAAACTGATTTTTATTGAGTGATCTTTTATCCTACTATTTTATCCCGGTTGTTATTGATTGTACGGGGAGTTTGTACGTTTCCGCATGCGTAGAAAATAATTGTTTGGTCGTTAGCGTGCCTGGGACGCTATCCTTTTCGACCTGAGGCGTTTTGGTAGGGTTGCCGCGGGCCCCGGGGATCGGGGCGTGACACATTGTGCCCCGCACATCGAACATTACAGGTTAACCAATGGCTTGATATTGACTTCCATCCACTTCATCAAACTTGGATAGAAATCACTGTTAAGAAGTAAGTATGACAGGGAAAGAAGAATGCAGATTGGACAGGGACTTGCTCTGCTCTGAGGATTTATTGTTCATTTTTCCAAGCTAAGTCAAAGACATTGTGGTTCAGCGATCAATATGATATCTTTCCTGGACTATGTCTGTCCCGAGCCAGGAGGCATGAGCGTTGGGGCTGTCGAGTTCAAAGTCGGCCCTACCTTTGGTCTGACTAGAGAAACTCCTACGACTAATACAATGCGTCGGTCCGGAGGAGGATTTCGGTGATGGATTTCTAGGTATTTTGAGATTTCTTGTATTTCTAGGCTCGAGCAGAGGATACGAAACTTGATGGAGCATTGAGTTGGGTCAGAGTGAAAAATGCTGAAAATGCAAGTGTGTGATATGATGAGAACTAATCTAAGAATCCCACCCCACTTCCCATTTGTTTGTAATAGGAGAGGTAGATGGACGTGGGGTATGTTGCCTTTGCTAATCAATTAAAGTTGATCATAGAACATGAAACTTGAAAATGCTCTTTAATGGAGTCAAGCGAGTGAATTCTCATTTCAAATGGAAAATAAATAAGCCCTTCGTCATCTAACATCTAACAAAATTATTAGGTTTCGTAGCCGCACGTTAAAGAAAGCTGAGCTTTTTTATGCAGCTTACTTTTTTTTGTTGTTGATCCTCCGATGTACCTAGATGGATCTCGATGAGTTTGTATGTGGATGCACAACACAATAAGGTTACGTTTTCTTGATTGGATTTCTAGTTAACATATGATAGGATATGAAATTCAGGTATTTTTGCTTTAACCTACTCAACTGCGTGGTATTAAAAGCCATATATTTTTCACATCATATTATGTGTGTTGTTTGGTATAAATGGCTTACCAGTTTAAATGAGCTTAAAAAGTGCAAAAACGGAGATGAAAAGAATCTCTCGTGACACTCTTGTCTAATTCTTTTTTTTGGCTTATTTGTTATTATTTTTTCCTCTCCTTTTTTGATACTCTGAAATTTTCTATATCCCAAATTCAAATATCTATATTTAATATTATCTTAACTACATTAATTTAAGAAGTTTGTTATTCGAGAAAAATAACTTTTATAACGTGGATATTAAAAAATCTATCGACCTTTATCCCACTTCCTCATAAAATAATTTTGTCTGGGCTATACCCAATTGATATCCTATTGTATTCTGTCTTGAGTAGGCACCAAAAAAAAAAAAACATATCCTGAATTTCATCTTGACTACTAAATGTAGCCCAAGGAAATAAAGAACTTCGTTGTGCCTTCAAACCCTTCAATCTGTTTCCTTTTTTGGAGGGCTTGTCGACGATATTCTATGTTCATTCGAGTGCATCAGGAATACTTCGACTTGACTGGGAAGCACAACAAGCAGGAGCGACAAAAATGGATTCCTAAAACTATACAGCGGAAAACATGAAAAACATGCCTAGAATCATCCTGCATCACTGATTGTAAAAGAGTACATCACGCAACAAAGGTACCTTGATTTCCACAATTTGAGTGCTACAATGTAGTCCAGATAGAGTTCTTGTCTAATGATTTCACGTTCGGGAGAGAAACAGAAGAATGTCATCAGTCTTCTTCATTGTTCTTCTCTCTCTGTTCAACTTCATTTTCTTATAGAGAATAACTGAGAGAATGTAAGAACGTTCTTTTTACAACATTCTAAAAAGATAACCGCCTTTGGCAGTTTTTCCAAGTGGGTATTGGGTTGGGCGACCCACGGCCACCCATAAAACCCAACAAGGAAACTGAACTATTAATATAGAGGTTAGGCAAATGAGGGGGAAAAAAAAGAGTTACAGAGAAGAGGGCTGCTTTATAATTTATATATTAGGAGTGAGTTAAAAATGGTAAAAGCTGTCACACCAAATCCAATCCAACAGTTTATTGCGGTTTGGTTTGGCTTAAGAGTACTTTTGAACAAAAACGGTTCAAAAATCGAATAGACCCTTTCTTGTGGTTTGGTTTGGTTTCAATTTTTTTGAAACCAAATCAAATTACGACATTGTATTATTTAAATTATTAGTTTGGTCAATCAATTTTACCATTTATATACGAAGTAGCCTATTGAAATAGATGTTGTCTACATAGCCAGACCAATATAACAAGGATGAGGAAGAAACTCGAAAGAAATTGGGCGTGTGAAACGGTGCACCTTTCATGCGTCTTGGACTCGATTTTTTAAATGGGCCTCCACCGACTTTATTGACTGTACCTACTGGGAAGTTGCCTATACGCGTTTTTGATGGTGCAGGGTCAAATTCAAATATGTGGTGCTATAATTTTCTGATAATAATCCTTGATGTCGGCATAGAAGGTCCTGTTCATGATTGGGAAGTCAATGTTAGACAAGTTTCCTAATGAGGCCACTGCTCTCGAAGTTGGAAAAGAGGTCTGAACCGATCATATGGGATCCAGATGGGATCCGAAAATTCCAAAAGTCCGTGAATCTATAGGTCAGCAAAGTCAATTTTGCTTTCCCAAATCGATTGGTAGTTGACTCATAATCTATACTTCTTGTAAAATTAATCATATTTCAACGGTCCTCTATAAAGTTCTAAAAACCTTGGTCGTGACTTACAATATTAAAACAACCGGCTTGTATTCGGGATTCGCTAAACGGTCCTCTATATAGTTCTAAAATTCTTGGTCGTGACTTTTAAAATTAAAGCCACCGGCTTGTATTCGGGATTCGCTAAACGTACTTCAACACTGCCTATTAGAGATAGAGAAAGAGAGCTGATCCTGCTAAGTGCGAAGTGAGCTCCTATGGCGATATCAGAGACAGGAACGGACACCAGCAGTCTATTAGGAGGTGAGTACCAAGTGTTCCTGAGTTTTAGGGGGCCCGATACTCGTCGTGGATTCACCGACACCCTCTACCATGCCTTGGTTGATGCTGGGATTCATGTTTTCATCGATAACGAAGAGCTTCGACCGGGCGAAAGAATTGGAGGTAACCTTCTGCGAGCGATCGATGACTCTAGGCTCTACATACCCATCTTCTCCCCAAGCTACGCTTCGAGTCATTGGTGCCTCTGCGAGCTTGCGAAGATGGTGGAGAACACTTCTAAATCTATAGAAGAGGGGAACGAGAAGGTGATATTACCCATCTTTTATAATGTGAAACCTGATGATGTGAAGTTGAGAACCCCATTATACAGAAATGACATTCTAAATTTGGAGCAAATGATGGAAGACAACAAGAAGAAGTTCACCTCTCAGAATGTAAATGCGTGGCGGGAGGCTCTCAGAAGCGTTGGTGGCACCAGCGGGTTGGACTTCCAGGATCACACAGGGTTACCATCTAACTGCGAATCTGTTGATTTTTACAATTATTATATAATTCTTTCACAATCAAGTTCTCTGGCATACATTAGGAATCTTAACGTAGTAGTAATCTACCTTTTTTATTTGTTTATGAAATTAATCTACAAAAAAGATGCGAAAAAGACTTGTTAGATGTTTGAATAAGAATCACTTATCCATATACTCCTCTTCTCTTCTTTTGAATTGTTTTTACACAAGAATTGTCCATCTCATGATATAACGACATATTCGTCCATGATTTTAACGTTTCCACTTATTTAATGGTTGTCACTGGCAAGTAAATGAATATGTTGCTCTTTCTCAATCGAAACTGTTCAAATTTGTGGCAGCGATGGGCATCTAAGCAGGGCCGTTGTTGAAGCAGTTGTGAACAAGCTCCAGACAAGACAAAGAAAGGTGACTGAAGATTTAGTCGGAATGGAGGATCGAATAGCAACTATAAATGATTTATTAGGCATCAATTCCGGAGATGTGCGGCTTATTGGAATTTGTGGGATGAGCGGCATTGATAAAACAACCCTTGCTAAAAAAATCTTCAACCAATTATGTATGCGCTTTGAAAAAAACTGCAGCTTTCTTGACAATGTAAGGGAAATGGCAAAAACCAAGGGCTTAGTCGAGCTGCAAAAACAATTGTTGTCCAAGATCTCTAATTCTAGAGTGGCTCACAACATTGTTGACATTGATGATGGGATCAAAGCGATTGAAGGAACAATTTGCAGCAAACAGGTACTAATTGTTTTGGATGATGTTGATGCTGGCGACCAAATCCAAAAACTAATTGGAACGAATTATTTGTGTCCTGGTACTAGGATACTTGTTACCACTAGGGACATTGGGGTTTTGAATATCAGGAGATTAAACTATAGATTGAGTGTTATGAATTGGTGGGGTTAAGTGACGAATACACACTTCAACTTTTTAGTAGGCATGCTTTCGACAACGGCTCTCCTCCGGCCGATTATTACACTCTTTCAAAAGGCATCGTTTCTACTGCAGGTGGACTACCTTTAGCTCTTGAAGCAATAGGTTCATCACTTTTTGGTAAGAAAAACAAAAAAATTTGGGAAGAGAGGCTAGAGAAGCTGAGGAAAACACCTCATGAAGATGTCGTGGGAAAGCTAAGGATTAGCTATGATGCCTTAGAGCCCAATCAACAGCAGATATTTCTCGATGTTGCATGCTTTTTCATCGGTGAGAAAAAGCCTTATCCAATCTACATGTGGGAGGATCTTAGGCTTGGCCCAGAGGATGCCATTGATTGCCTAAAAAATAAGTGTATGATAAAGGTTTTAGACGATGATACGTTTTGGATGCATGATCAGTTTAGAGATCTTGGAAGAGTAATTGCTAAGGAGCAGCGTACCAGGTTATGGGACAAAAACGATATCGTTCACGAATTAAGATCGACAGAGGTAAAGTACGGAAAAATTTAGATAGAAAATTGCTTACTCTTTTCCTTCATTTTTTTTTATTCTCTTGACGAAATAAAATTTTGGGATGTTGATGAATTTCTGCTCCTTCTCCTCAATGTTAATGGCAGATCAAGCGAAGCATTCACGCACTCCGTTTGCAAGCAGAGTATAACAACCCCATAACTGTTACTGCGAAGGAAATCAAAAAGTTCCCGAATCTACAGTTTCTTTGGTTGAGTAACGTAATCTGCCAAGGCGACTTCACGGGCTGTCTTTCCAAGTTGAAATGGACTTATTTGAGTTTCAGTGCCGTTGCTACACAGGATCATCCGCAGTTTATGACAACCAATTCTCATCTGGAAAACTCGGTTGTGATGCATAGTGAAGGATATAGGTGGACAAAAGATTCGTTCCAGAGCCCAGTCCAAATCGAGGTATGTTAGAATCCCTCTTGGTCTAATTTTCTCAATAATCTAGGACAAACATCTTGTGAATTTACAGTCTAATTTTCTCATTTGGTGAGAGGATCAAATGAAAAACAATATAAGTTGGAAGCCCAAATCCATATTTATTTCTTGCACAGACATCTAATTCTCTGTCCTGATGTTTACTTGGCCTTTGTAGGAGGCAACGGAATTGAAGGTTCTCAATCTTCAATATGCTCATTGGTTACATAGGACACCAACCTTTTCTGGATGCTCAGTTTTAGAGAAGTTGGCTATTCTTCATTGCGAACATCTGGCCGAAATTGATTGCTCTATTGGGAAACTGAGGTGTTTGACTGAACTGATTATTGAGGATTGTGAGCAACTTTCAAAATTGCCAGAACAAATTGGCAAACTAAAGAATCTTCAGCACCTCACTATTAGAAAATGTGAGTGGTTGAGGGAACTCCCCAACTCAGTTTCGGAATTAGAGTCGTTGAGGAAGCTGGATGTATCATCCACGAGCATTACAAGATTACAGGATTCCATTGACAAAATACACAGCCTGTCTTCTCTCAATGTGTCAAGGACAAAGATAGTGAAATTGCCTGGGACAATGAGCAAGCTTAGTCAACTCCATACACTGGACCTATCTGATTGTCATGAGATCCAAGAGTTGCCAGAGCTCCCCATAAGTTTGACCTCTTTATGGTTTAAATCTAGATCGTTGCAAATTATACCTAACCTCTCAAACCTTACTAATCTAGTTTGTCTGTCCCTATCCGATTACTCCGATTCATATGCAAGATCAAATCCAATTCAACCTCGCCACTTCCCCTGGATTGGGGGGCTATCCAAACTGACGAAGATGAACTTGTGTCTTAAAAATGTCCATGCAACGTCCACTGATTGGGCTTCCCTTACTTTGCTGAAAGAACTTACTCTCAATGGACTAGACTTGCAAACACTGAAACTTGATGGGCTTCCTCAGTTGGAAAAGTTGACTATGAAACGGTGTGTACTCGCAAGACTATCCATTACATCGAGTTTGAGAAAATTGAGAGAAGCGGCTTTGAATGATTGTACCAAGCTAGTTGAAGTTCAATTTATCGGTGTCGTACAATCAATGGAGATCTTGGATATTAGGCAATGCGGATATTTGGAGAGGTTGGTTTGTCTGTCGGAGGAGGAGCCAGGGCGCAATGAGCTACAAGCTCACGAGTTGACTGATGGTTTGCGAAGAGCGTCCATTGTTTCAGGATCCCTAAAGACGCTTCGAAACCTCATTCTAATAAGATGCCCAGAGCTACAGGAGATTCAATTTGTTTCAATGATGGAATCATTGGAAAATTTATTTGTTTATGGCTGCCATTCATTAAGAAGGTTAGGTGGTCTATCAAAATTGAAGAATTTGAAGGAATTAGAAATTTATGAAGCCGACATGCTGCAGATTGTTAAGGGCATTGACGAGTTAGAGTGTGTGGAGAGGTTGACGATTCATCTTTGCAAATCAATGGGAAGGATTATAGACGCATCAAGCTCAAAAATACCAAAGAAGTGCCGGATGGAGTTGTCATTCTGTGGGGAGTTACCCGGAACTGCTCCATATCGTCGATATGCATCTGATTCAAGCATGACTTGGGAGGGTTACAGAGAGAAGATTCTGAATGCACCAACACAAGCGTCGGCCTTTGACATCGAAACTATTTTCTTCGACTCTAAAGTAGAAACAGGGGATCCTCTGTTGGAGTAGGTGCGCCTTCTTTCCGTTCATAGATCATCACTGTTTCTTCCGCTTTATTTGATTTGCGTTTTTGCTTTGTTCTGGTGAAGAGAGGCCATCATATGATTCTTTCTTCTGCTTTATTTGATTTCTGTTTTTGCTTTGTTCTGGTGAAGAGAGACCATAATATGATTCTAACACGCGCAAGTGCAACCAAGGAAAGTCTCATTATTTTCGCACTTTACTAGGATGTGTGTCGGCTTGGGAAGTGAGGTCAGGGATCTTATCTCCCTCATCGTCTGACTGACTGACTGAGAATCTATGCTCTCCTTCTTCCTATTTGTGCTTTTGGTTCATTATGTGCTTATCACAATTACTCAAATGACATGGAACCTATTTTTAACCCAAAAATTGATGATGCATCTTCAGGTCTTCTTTTTCACTTGATAAAATCGATACAGTGGAATAAAATCACGCAATCTAACATAATCACGAGATATGAGAAAACTAAATAAGAAATAGATTCAACACACTCAAATTAGAGTGATCTAGGTTCATGGGAATAGTAGCAATAATGGACCTGCTACAAATTAAGAGATTCTAACATATATAGTAGTCTCTCAATTCCAAGCTCCGGCTCCACCCAATCCTCATAGGCTCATATATTGTTTCGCTCAACCTCTAATACTGTTTTTCTCAAAATAAAAACTCACTGAAGAACATTAACAATTTCAAAAAGATACAACGTGTAATAATACCAAAAGGATTTGTAAATAGGATTAAAACGCATCCTACGCATGTCCTCACCTCCACTGGGTGCTTGGTTGTGCTGGGCCAGCTGGTCCAGGCTCGAGGCAATCAGGCTCAAGCCAGTATACCTTGACTCACCGAGCCCTCTGCAAGCATCCGGGAATGACCCTCTGAACTCCCCATTCACATGTAGATGCCTATTTGCACACCTTTCCTTGAACCCAAGCCGACATTCTCAACAAATGTCCACATTGGCTCAAGTTTGCAACCAAGTCCCGATTGTGATTCGTTGCTTTACATTGTTGTGCTCTCCTAACGCCTTCCACGGGCTGCTCAACGGCCGTATATGGGCATTGATCGACCTACATGTCTATAGGACTTTCTGCCGCAAGTGTCTTCTCACACCTATTATCACTGATGCAAAACTGTCGATCAGTGTTGGTCATTACAAAACTGGATTTCTGTGCCAAAATGACTAGCCAAGTCCCTCGGCCAAACTACCTCTTCCACTTCTTTCGCTGTCTCTCTTTTTGGCCTCAGTCATTGATGAAATTACCTTGTCTCATAATAAAACCTTCCAACTCGTATCACAACCCGCAAGAGTAACGGCATAACGGCTTACAGATTGACCACTCTCTTGGTTGCCTGCTTGACTCGGGTCTACTTACCAACTTACTACCACGCTAGGTGAAATGCTTTCTCTGAAAACCAACGAATACTGGAGGATCCATTTCATGTATACACGGGCTGACCATAAAAATTACAAACCACATGTCAAAGATCAAATCCTATACTAAGCCTAGACATGGCATACCTCTACAATCACTAGTCCTAGCATGTGAAGTGCGAGATATATGCTCCACGTCCTCCCCTATGCACAATGACAACTTACCAGGAGGGGTATTTACAAATCTTACCAGCTTCATGCCGTGGTGCTTTGAACTGCTCTCACGTAACTCTCCATGTCATTCTCAACATTCGAGCTTTCTTATCTCTTTGAATCTCTATATGCGACACTTCCATCCGCTGCTTCCAAATTCCTCAAGTAGGACTTTGCATTCAATTGTCCCTCCAACTAATCCATCTTCATTGACAGCCGCAAAGCCTCAAGTCTATGCTCACCACAGAATATCTGTAAGTTGTTAAGGAATACTACCACACTGTAGAATCTGTTTCCTCACCAGCATTCTGCTCATCTTCGTGCTCTTTTGAAACTCTACCTATGTTATTGTAACCATTTTCATCTTTCTTTATAATTGGTTGCTCCTATTATGAACTAGAGCAAACTCGTCAAAAGTTAACGTCTTTGCTAATCATAAATCAAGTTGAAAACTCATTTGCACCATATGTTGTGTCTCTTCACCCCAAGTGCATAGTTTAAGAATTTGTATCTCCTTGCCCTTAGCTTCAGTGTGCCATCTTTCACGTGAGCATAAGTAGGGCAACTACACATCTCAATCCGGTGTATTTAGCAACTTGCTCGACCACATTTCCTCAGATTAGTGCAATCAATTGATATTGATGGCTATACTACATGTTGTATTTATGGCCAAAATTGGAGAGTAAAGACTAAGCTCTCTCCAACGAAGTTATGTTCATCATCCTTTGAGTTTGCTCAAGTGTGGTGTGTCAGCAATAGTGTGGTGTTTCATTAAGCCTTCCTCAATGCTAATCCACTATTTTTTTTTGAAAAGCTAGGGATAAAAATTCAAAAAAAATAATCAAACTAAAAAATTATTTTTGAAAAAGAAGGTAAGAGCATCGGGCTTCGTTGGCAAGGGCCTATGACCCTCGCCAAGTATCGAGGAGGGCCGCTGGGCCTCGTTTGGGTCAAATGGTGGTGGCACAATTATCGCCATAGATAATCTACCGGCCAACGATCAAGCGAGCGTTATCCCCACCCAACACCTTTGTTGAATCTACGACACCAACCCGATGCCATTTTCGACAACTATCATACCAGTACTTGATCCTTGTGAAAATCCACTTTTGTCTCCAAAATCAGATTTCCTTGTTTTCTTAACTGGTGGGAAGTCTTTGGAAAGTCATCAAGAAGTATATCAAAACCTAACAGTTGCTCCGTTCCAATTTTGAGGGAATGAAGATATTTGAATTAGTGAATGCTGCTTGATTCTAATAGATTTATGTTTGATTGATGCTTTAGGAAGCATTTGTAGGGTGATTAATCAAGGACGAACATCTAATGAATTTACGGTCTACTTTTCTCATTTGGTGAGAGGATCAAATGACAAATGATACAAGTTGGGAGCCCAAATCCATATTTATTTCTTGTACAAACGTTTAATTCTCTATCCTGATGTTTAATTGGCTTTCATAGGAGCCAACGAAATTGAAGGTTCTCAATCTTCAATATGCTCATTGGTTACACAGGAAATCAACCTTTTCTGAATACTCAATTTTAGAGAAGTTGACTATTCTTCATTGCGGACGTTTGGCCGAAATTGATTGCTCTATTGGGAAACTGAGGTGTCTGACAGAATTGATTATTGAGTATTGTTGGCAGCTTTCAAAATTACCTCAACAAATTGGTGAACTAAAGAATCTTCAGCTCCTCACTATTAGGAATTGTGTGGGGTTGCGGGAACTCCCTGACTCAATTTCCAAATTAGAGTCGTTGACAAAGCTAGATGCAAGCCGCACGGGGATTAAAAGCTTACCGGATTCCATGGATAAACTGCACTGCCTGTCATCTCTTGCTCTAACATGGATGGACATAGTGAAATTGCCTGGGACAATGAGCAAGATTAGTCAACTCCATACTCTAGACCTATCTCATTGTTATGAGATCCAAGAGTTGCCGGAGCTCCCTAGAAGTTTGACCTCTCTATGGTTTGAATCTAGATCGTTGCAAATTGGCCCTGACCTCTCAAACCTTACTAATCTAGTTGAACTGTTCCTATCCAGTTCTGATCTAAGGTCAAATCCAATTCAACCTTGCCACTTCCCCTGGATTGGAGGGCTATCCAAACTGAGAAAGATGAAATTGTGCCTTAAAAATGTCCACATAACGTCTACTGATTGGGCTTCCCTTACTCTACTGGAAGAACTTACTCTCAATGGACTAGACTTGCAAACGCTGAAACTCGATGGGCTTCCTCAGTTGGAAAAGTTGACTATCGTACGGTGTGTACTCACAAGACTATCCATTACATCGAGTTTGAGAAAACTGAGAGGAGCCACTTTGAAATCTTGCAATGAGCTAGTTGAAGTTCAATTTATCGGTGTCTTACAATTGATGGATTTCTTGGATATTCGGCACTGTGGATCTTTGAAGAGGTTGGTTTGTCTGTAGGAGGAGCCAACGCGCAATGAGTTACAAGCTCGAGAGTTGACTTATGGTCGGCGGAGTGCGTCCATTGTCTCAGGATCCCTAAAGATGCTTCAAAACCTCCGTCTGGAGAAATGCCCAGGGCTACAGGAAATTCAATTTGTTTCAATGATGGAATCATTGGAAAAATTATATCTTCGTGGCTGCAATTCAGTTAAAAGGATAGGCGGTCTGTCAAACTTGAAGAATCTAAAGAATTTACGATTTCAAAATGCTGACAGCCTGCAGATTGTCGAAGGCATTGACCAGTTAGAGCGTTTAGAGGAGTTGATTATTACCTGTTGCAAATCAATGGGAAGGATTATAGATTCATCAAGCTCAAAAATACCAAAGGAGTGCCGGATACAATTGGAGAAATGTGGGGAGTTGCCCGAAACTGTTCCATATGGTCCATATCGATATATATCAAGCATGACTTGGGAGTGTTACAAAGAGAAGATTCTGAATGCACCAACACAAGCGTTGGCCTCTCACATTGAAACCACTTTTTCCGACTGTGAAATAGAAACATGGGATCCTCTGTTGGAACAAGTGCGCCTTCTTTCTGTTCATAGATCATCACTATTTCTTCTGCTTTATTTGCTTTCTGTTTCTGCTTTATTCTGGTGAAGAGAGACCATAATAGGATTCTAACACGCACAAGTGCAACCCTGGAAAGTCACATTATTTTGGCACTTACTAGGACGTGTGTCAACTGGGGAAGTGAGGTCATGGATCTTAGCTCCTCCCTCACCATCTGACTGAGAATCTAAGCTTTCCTTCCTATTTCTACTTTTGGTTCATTCTGTGCTTATCACAATTACTCAAATGACATGGAACCTATTTTTAACTCCCCAAAAATTAATGATGCAACGTCAGGTTTTCTTTTTCACTTGATCAAATCATTATAATGGAATAGGATCACGAAATCTAACATAATCATGAGATATGAAAATTAAATAAAAAATAATTTCAATACACCCAATTTGGAGTGATCTAGATCATTGGGAAGAGTAGCAATAATGGACATGCTACAAATTAGGAGATTCTTACATAGATAATAGTCTCTCAATTCCAAGCTCCGATTCCAACAAATCCTCATCCAGTATATCGCCCAACCTCAAAAGTTGTTTTTCCTCAGCTCCACTGGGTGCTTGGCTACGCTAGGCTAGCTGGTTCAGGCTCCCGGCAATCAGGCTCGAGCCAGTGTAGCTTGACTCACCAAGCCCTCTGCAAGCATCCGGGAATGACCCTATGAACTCCCATACACATGTACATGCCTATTTGCATACCTTCCCTTGAACCCAAGCCATGTCCACATTGGCTCAAGTTTACAGCCAAGTCACGGTTGTGATTCGTCGCTTTACATTGTTGTGCTCTCCTAACGCCTTCCACGGGCTGTTTGACTGCGATACGTATGTATCGATTGGCCTCCATGTCTATAGGAGTCTGCCACAAGTATCTTCTCACACATGTTATCACTGATGCAAAATTGTCGATCAGTGTTGGTCATTAATGAACTGGATTACTGTGCCAAAATGACTAGCCAAGTCCCTCGGCCACACTACCTCCTCCACTTCTTTCGCTATCGCTCTTTTTGGCCTCAGTCATTGGTGAAATTATCTTGTAACAAAACCTTCCAGCTCGTATTACAACCCACGAAAGAAACGACATAACAGCTTATAGATCGACCACTCTCTTGGTTGCCTGCTTGACTTGGGTCTACTTACCAACTTACTACCACGCTAAGTGAATTGCTTTCTCTGCAAGAAAACGAATACTGGAAGACCCATTTCATGTAAACACGGGCTGACCATAAAAATTACCAACAGCATGTGAAAGATCAAATCTTGTACTAAACCTAGACATGGCAAACATCTAAAATCACTAGTCCTAGCATGTGAAGTACGAGATATATGTTCTACGTCCTCCCCCATGCACAATGACAACTTAAATGATCTCTTAAACGTGCATCAGAAGGGGTATTTACAAATCTTACCAGCTTCATGTTATGGTGCTTCGAACTACTCTCATGTAACTCTCCATGTTATTCTCAACATTCCAGCTTTCCTATCTCTTTGAATCTCTATATGTGACACTTCATCCACTGCTTCCAAATTCCTCAAGTAGGACTTTGCATTCAATTGTCTCTCCAACTCATCCACCTTCATTGACAACTGCAAAGCCTCAAGTTTGTGCTCACCCCAGAATATCTGTAAGTTGTTAAGGAATATTGCCACACTGCAGAATATGTTTCCTCACCAGCATTCTGCTCATCTTCGTGCTCTTTTTGAAACTCCACCTATTTTATTGTAACCATTTTCATCATTCTTTATAATTGGTTGCTCCTATTATGAAGAAGACCACACTCGTCAAAAGTTAACGTCTTTGCTAATCATAAATCAAGTTGAAAACTCATTTGCACTATATGTTGTGTCCCTTCACCCCAAGTGCATAGTTTAAGAATTTGTATCTCCTTGCCCTTTGCTTTAGTGTGCCATCTTACACATGAGTATAAGCAGGGCAATTACACATCTTAATCCAATGTACTTAGCAACTTGCTCGACCACATTTCCTCAGATTAGTGCAATCAATTGATATTGATGTCTTTACTACATGTTGTATCCATGGCCAAAATTGGAGAATAAAGACGGAGCTCTCTCCAACAAAGTTATTGATAAATTTAGAGATAAAGAGCTCGAATGTAATTTAACGAGGTTTGGCTGAGAAAGCCTACGTCCTCAGGAATCCTCTCTCAAAGTTTGTTATGAAATCTTTGAGAGAGGGACTGCCCTTTTTATTGATAGAGGCTCATAATAGTTTCTTGAATTACAGGGAATATACAAAGCAACAATTGAACAAGGAAAGAATAACAAATCAGGGGAATATCCTATAATATTCTCCTACCAAAGTAGGATGATCTTGTCGATTTGGTCAACACTCCCCCTCAAGTTGGACCGAAGATATCATCAGAGGTCAACTTGTTCACCATGTTCTGAAACGGTCCTTTAGCAAGGGCTTTGGTGAAAATATCGGCCAACTGATCTTCACTTCTAACATATGGAGTTTCGATGGTGTTGTCTTGAACCTTTTCGCATACAAAATGGCAATCCACCTCAATGTGTTTTGTTCTTTCATGGAACATAGGATTTGAGGCGATATGAGCAGCAGCTTGATTATCACAAAACAGCTTCGTAGGTGACGTTCTTGGTTTGCACCCTAATTCTTCGAGGAGAAGCTGCAGCCAAACTATCTCACTAGTAGTAGTAGCCATTGCTCGATATTCTGCTTCAGCACTTGAATGGGCAACAACATTTTTCTTTTTACTTTTCCAAGTAACAATATTACCTCCTACAAAGGTGCAGAAGCCTATAGTAGACTTCCTGTCATTGGGGCTTCCAGCCCAATCTGTGTCTGCATACCCGACAATATCTGTATGTCCGTTGTTTTTCATTAAAATACCCCTTCCTTGTGTAGCTTTCAAGTACCTTAGCAATCGATCAACCAAATGCATGTGCCCTTGAGTTGGATTTTGCATGAATTGGCTTACATAGCTGACTGCATAAGTCATATTTGGTCGAGTAATAGTCAAGTAAATTAACTTGCCTATGAGACGTTGAAATTCTCCAATATCTTGCACGGGAGTATTATCAGCAACAAATTTGCTATTGTAATCCATAGGAACATTTGCTGGTTTGGCCCCCATTTTCCCTGTTTCTTTTAACAAGTCTAGAATGTACTTTCTCTGTGACAAAAACAAACCCTTATGAGAGCTGGCCACTTCAATCCGTAAGAAATACCTCAATTTTCCAAGATCTTTGATATCGAATTCTCGGCGAAGATATTGTTTGAGAGCCTTAATCCCAGATTTATTGCTTCCGGTGATAACAATATCATCAACGTAGACGAGTAGTATTACAATACCACCCTCATCAGATTTGGTAAACATTGATGAGTCGGCCATACTTCGTACAAACCCGAACTTTGTAAGTGCACCACTGAGCTTGCCATACCATGCTCGAGGAGACTGCTTGAGTCCGTAGATGGACTTCCTTAATTTGCAAACCATCCTTTCTTCATTTTGCAAGGCATGGCCTGGGGGAAGATCCATATACACTTCTTCTTCAAGGTCTCCATCAAGAAATGCATTTTTCACGTCCATTTGACAAAGCGACCACCCACGATTGACTGCTACGGACATAAGAACACGAACCGTATTCATCTTCACAACTAGAGCAAAAGTCTCCTTGTAATCAATGCCATAGGTTTGTGTGTAGCCTTTAGCTACAAGGCGGGCTTTTATACCTTTCGACTGAGCCATCACTATTGTATTTAATCTTGTAAATCCAACGACAACCAACAGAACGCTTTCCATCAGGTAATTATACCACATCCCAAGTGTGATTTTTATCAAGCGCCCAGAGTTCCTCCTTCATAGTTGTAATCCACACTGATTGATGTTTGGCTTCTTCATAACTGTTGGGTTCTTTTGCACTTTCAAGAGCACATAAGAAACTCCAAAAATGATGAGAAATTTTATCATAATTGACACAGTCTTTGATGGGATACTGTACCGTGTGATATGTAGTAAAATCCCTGAGTCTAGTAGAGGGCCTAGAAATCCTCATAGATCGGCGAACTGGTGGTGAAGATGCTCTAGGAAATTCTTCTATCATGATTTCTTCCCCAGAGTGTGTTTCATTCATCGGCTCCGGATGTAGATCGGTGTCATGTTCTAATTGTCCTCCATAACTTGTTTCTGAAGCGGATATATTGGTGGGTACCACAGGTGAAGCAGCAATACGAACAGGGGTAACTTCTCCATAATTTGTTGAGAGGTCAGTGTACTCCCCCTGAAGTTGGCTCCTGTCAGAATAATACATATTAGTTTCATCAAAGTGGACATCACGAGATATATAGAGGTGCTTTGTAGTGGGCTCGTAACACTTGTATCCCTTTTTAGCTGAAGAATAGCCAATGAACACGCACTTCCGAGCACGTGGATTGAGTTTACCATCATTCGAGTGAACATAGCATGTACTGCCAAAAACCCTCAAATGTGAGACATTGAACTTCTTCCCATATAAAATTTCTACCGGGATCTTGTATTCAAGCACTCGGCTAGGGAGCCGATTAATGATATAGCAACTTGTGAGAACAGCGTCGCTCCAATATTTTTTGGGCATATTTCCCGAAAAAAGTAAGGCTCGGGTAACTTCTAAAAGATGACGATTTTTCCTTTCTGCTACGCCATTCTGTTGGGGCGTCCCAACACAGGAAGTCTGATGAATAATACCCAAGTTGCGCAAATAAGCTTGAAATGCTTGATTGGTATATTCCGTCCCATTATCCGTGCGCAACACTTTGATGTTTGTCTGAAATTGATTTTGTATCATAGCACAAAATTCCTGAAAAACAATAAAAACCTCACTTTTGGTCTTAAGAAGATACAGCCATGTAGCGCGAGATTTATCATCAATAAAAGAGACGAAATATCTATAACCATCCCGAGACTCAATGGGAGCACTCCACACATCAGAATGTATTAAATCAAATAGTTCTAAAGAAATACGTGTGCTCTTGGGAAAATGAAGTCTATGTTGTTTAGCGAAATGACAACAATCACATAAACTGGAATCATGAGATAATGAGCTATCAAGAGTGTGTAAAATCTGATCAGATGGATGATCCATGCGTCTATGCCATAGTTCCGATGTCTTCTTAGCATTCTGGGTTGCACTTAACGCCTCAGGGTATTGATCCATGACATAAAGCCCATTATGCAACCTCCCTTCACCAATGGTCCTCTTGGTGATGCAATCCTGAAATAGCACCTTAGAAGCAGAAAAAATGACATTGCAGTTCCATTCTTTCGTACATTTACTAATAGACAAGAGATTTGAAGATAAACCATGTACGATCAAAGCATTAGAACTCTTAGACAGCATCTTAAATTTTACTACTCCTTGCGTAGGGACCTGTGCTCCGTTAGCAACAATAATGGGAGGAGAATCATTGGAGACAAGTTTAACCATCATTTGATCTAAATTACACATATGGTCAGTAGCACCCAAGTCTATAACAAACTGATTTTTGAACTGCGTCAAGAACACCTTACCAGAAGTTTGTACCATGTGGCTTGATTTAGGAGATAGGCCCGTTGATCCAGTTACTTTAATGTTGGACCCCTGGCTCTGCAAAAGTTGTTGAAATTGAGTTGTAAGACTCTCAAGTTTGGCCTTGAGTTCACTTGGGTCAATTGGGTCATTTTGGGCAGCCAATTTTGCTTCTACCCCCTTTTCTCTGCCAACCCGCAAATGAGGATAAAGGACCCAGCATCGGTCCTTGGTGTGACCATCACGATCACAGTGTTCACAATGAAAACGACCGATTTTCTTCATCTTTCCCTTGGCAAATCTAGCGACGGCCTCCGTCGGTTTGTTGGTCATGACATTGTGGGCCGAGATCTCAGCGGTTCCTTTTATGTTCACTGGTGCTGAATTCATGACCCGACGCCTGGTTTCCTCTCCCTGGATCATGGCACAAACTTCGGTGAGGGACGGCAAGATAGGGCTCGTGAGGATTTGTCGTCTGAGATCATCGTATTCTGGCCGAAGGCTAGCCAGAAGTTGAAAGATCCGATCTTCCTCCTCTCTACGAACATAATCAACAACGGACTGAGTGGCGGGGCAATATTGTTGAAGCTCGTCCCACCTCCTCTTGAAATTTCCGAGATGCGAGGTAAAAGATTGATTCTCTTCTTGCTTTGAATTTGCCAATTCTTGATGTATTTCAAAAATTCGAGAGGTATTTCTGAGTTGCCCATACATTCTAACCAACGCATCCCATAGTGCTTGAGCTGAATTAGAGTATGCAAAAATCTCGTAGATCTAGGGCTCCATGGAGTTGAAGATCCAGGACATGACGGAGTTGTCATTGGCCAGCCACTCTTCGTATCCAGGATCATTTTCTAGAGGAACTTTGATTTTACCGTTGATGTGGCCGAGTTTCAAACAGCCTCCAAAAGCTACGATTATAGCTCGTGACCAAGGAAGGAAATTCCTTTCGTTCAGAAGCATGTTGGTGAGGTGTTGGCTGTGAGATTCTTGCAAAAAACCTTTGGTAGAACAAGTTGCTGTTCCCAAATTCTTGCCGGCATCCTGTCCTTCCATGGTGACAACACAGCAACAAGGTAACTAGAAATAGTCGAAACAAACAATAACAGATTAAGCTTAAACCTGCTCTGATACCATGATAAATTTAGAGATAAAGAACTCGAACGCAATTTATCGAGGTTCGGCTGAGAAAGCCTACGTCCTCAGGAATCCTCTCTCAAAGTTTGTTATGAAATCTTTGAGAGAGGGACTACCCTTTTTATTGATAGAGACTCGTAATAGTTTCTTGAATTACAGGAAATATACAAAGCAACAATTGAACAAGGAAAGAACAACAAATCAGGAGAATATCTTATAATATTCTCCTACCAAAGTAGGATGATCTTGTCGATTTGGTCAACAGTTATGTTCATCATCCTTCGCGTTTGTTGAAGTGTGGGGTGTCGGTAATAGTGTGGCGTCTCACTAAGCCTTCCTCAGTGCTAATCAGCTTTTTTTTTTTTTGAAAAGCTAGGGATAAAAATTAAAAAAAATTAATAAAACTAAAAAATTATTTTTGAAAAAGAAAGTAAGAGCATTGGGCTTTGTTGGCAAGGGCTTGTGGCCCTTGCCGAGTATCAGGTAGGGCCATTGGGCCTCGTTTGGGTCAAACGGCGGTGGCACCATTATCGCCATAGACAATCTACTGGCCAACAATCAAGTGAACATTATCCCCACCCAACACCTCTGTTGAAGCTACGACACCGACCTAATGCTATTTTGGACAACTATCATACCAGTACTTGATCCTTTCGAAAATCCACTTTTGTCTCCAAAATCAGGTTTCCTTGTTTTCTTAACTTGTGTGAAGTCTTGGGAAAGTCATCGAGAAGTAGATCAAAGCCTAATTATTGCTCCGTTCCAATTTTGAGGGAATGAAGATATTTGAATCAGTGAATGCTGATTGATTCTAAAAGATTTATATTCGATTGATGCTTTAGGAAGCATTCTTAGTGTGATTAACTGTGAGGAAATCCCTTTATGATGATTCCTGCTACTGCTAGGCAGTTGAGTTTGGGTGTTATTGTCATATGACATTTGGGGAATAAGTTTTCTTCATTAAGATGTTTAATCCACCTAAGATATGATATTTCTCCTCAGCAAGATCATGGTGACAAGGATGACGGCAGGGATGAGGACAAAGAGGATGATGAGCATGAGCACCATGAGAACAATGATGGTGAAGATGACGAGGTCAACAATGTGCATTCGTCTCGCAGGCCTTCGCTGGATTCATCCGTGGATGATAATGATGAGAACAATGATGTCGACAAGGAATTCGAATGTGAAGCCAACCGTAATAGCTATAGCAAGGAGGACGAGGATGAGGACGAGGATGACCATGACCATTACCATGGCCATGACGAGGAAAAAAATGAGTTTGAGGTTTTGCAGTCATCTCGCGGGCCTCCACCGGTTTGCACCATTGGCGATAACGATGAGAACAACAATGTCAACGAGGAAGGCAAAGGTGAGAGTAATGGTGACGAGGAAAGGATGAGGACGAGGAAGAGGAAGAGAGGGACCACGAAGAAGTCGAAGAGGAGGTGAGACACCACAACAACCTAAAACTCAACTGAAATATGTTTTCTGCTAAAAAAAATCGTGCTGATTTTTTCAAATGCTGAAATTAAATCTAGCAATAGTTATTGCTCTAGATAGCAAGCATGTTGCAATTAAAAACTATGATTGAAGAAATTGATATTGAAACTGTTGGTTTTCAAACAAAAGAAGAGCTTTTCGCACATAATCATCCCAGCTTTGCCCGACTTTCTTCATATCTGAGTACCTATTGATTTGTAGAAAAAAAAAGTAATTAAAAGAGCCACATTGTTGACACCTAATTTTAAGGGAAAAGAAGGTCGCGACACACATCAGCAATTTTTATTAGTCAATTTGGATGGAATTAAGAGAGTATGTTGATTCTTGCTAGTGGCTTGTATTTGGGTGTTCAAATTAGGGAATAACGTCATACGATATTTGAGGACTATGACCTTTTCTTGTTAAGATGTTTAATCCACCTAAACATGATATTTTTCAAACCTCCCTCTCCTCAGCAACATGACAGTGATGACTACAATGACAAGGAATATGACGATGACGACAAGGAAGATGATGGCAATGAAGAATGCCATGGGGGCGACTACAATGGTGACTAGGATGACAATGCGCATGAGGTTTTGCAGTCGTCTCGCGGGCCTCTACAGGTTCATTCCCTGGACAACAACAATGAGAAGGAGGAAGGCGAAAGGCAAAAGCGAATTGGTGGCAACAACGAGAAAGAGGAAGAGACCAATGATGAAGAAGTGAAGAGGAGGTAAGAGATGGAACAGAATGAAGTACTTGGCTTCTCTTCCCTCCCCCCCCCCCCCCCCCTCGAAACATGGGGCCACCTGACTATGACTACTAGTTGTAAGACTGTTGATGCCCATATCCTTCGAGTCTCGAGAACTAATCGGCGAAACCACCTTAGTTTGTTGTGTCTTCCATTTCTTATAAGGTTCTATCTTTTTCCTTTCCAAATGTTCGGGTGTTATTCACTCCTTTCTTTTCTCTCCATAACACGACAATGCTGTCTAAATGCCCTATTCATTCCGTGAATTTGTTTGGATTGTACTCTCTTATTCGGTGTATGCATCTCATTGTGTCGAGATGTGCCTCATAAAAACATGCTTTATGAATATATCTTTGCTGATATTGTTCTAGACTCATTGGCTTACCCCTCCAAGACACTGGATAATCACAAAAACAAGATGAATGTTCTTTTCATAGACCATATCCTTCGCTGTTGGCCTTTTAGGCAAATAGGGGATTCCCAGAATCCTTCCCCTTGAAGGCTTTTTCAGCGTTGATCACAATTATGGGCCGACTCCACTTTTCTCGACAATTTAGGCCCAAATTTAATTAGGGCTTCTTGTCCTGCACAAATTGTAATTTCTCTCTCTACCTCCATTTTCGCTCGTCTTTAAAGTTTGCATACAGGAACATCTAGTAGGAAAGGAATTAACGTATCCAATCTCAATTACAAATCTCTCCAAGTTGATGTGATGGCCTTGCAAAATCATAACGAATTGCCGCTCCATCTTAATTGATACTTATTTCACGATTTCTATTCAACTGACGGGGATTGATTCTATTTTCCACTTGAGTAGCCAGTAGCCTGCCTTAGTATCGATTGTGCCCTTCAACAAAGTGACAAGGGAAATCACCTGATGTCTCAAGATAGACATAGATCCTCATAGGGTTACTACATTTATGATTTTGATCACCAAATAATAAGAAGGCCCTGTTTTTATCTACTTTGTCAAGGAATATATTACGATTTTGTTTGGGGAAACTTAAGATAAAACCCTTGGTTAGTATGCACGGCCTATTTAGCCTTTCTTATGTTAAAAGTAAAAAGTATTTAATGACATCAAAGTAAAAATATTACTATCATAAATTTAATCTAATAAAAAAAATTCAAATGATTTCAGATGACCTAATTGTCCATAGGAAAATTATCAGCCAAAGTCATAAACATGATGCATATGTGCCAATTCAATCATAAATCTTTCAATTTAACCAATTTAGTCCTATATTTTTTGACAATTTGTAAATGTAAATCTTTTGGCTAATATTGGCCAAAAATTACTGACGTTGATGTCGACGTCGACAGTGTCACATAGGACTGCTCTCAATAATTTATAATTTTTTTATAAAGTTCTTAGTTTTCGTTTTCCTTCTTTTTTTTTTCCTCATCAAGTCCGGTGTGGGTCGCCGACCAACCATTGCGGTCCATAGACAAAGGCTAGCCGAACCTTGTAGACCTTAGGTGAGGGCTAGTGACTCTCATCGGCCACTAGGCAAGGGCCACAACCCTCGTCAGGCTTAGAAGAAAAAAAAAGAAAGAAAGAAAAAGAAAAAATATAAAGCAATATAAAAGATTCAAATAATTTTTAAATTTTATTAAATTTTTTTATGTAAGTGCCGGCCATGTCAATTAGGATAGTAGGCGTCTACATCTATGATTATTGGACAAAAAAAAATAACTACATTAGCGAAACGTTAAAATGTTTAGGACTAAATTGACCAATTGTAAACTGAATAGGCATAAGTGCAATAAATTTATGACTTTTTTGGCAATTCTCCAATTGTCCACATGAATAGAATTTTAAATTTTATTGTAGAATACCAAAAGTCAATGGTTAACAGCTAAAAAAAAAAGACATCATTCAAACATATACCCTACAATGTGAAATATGGAGCAGTATGTACACAGCGAAATTGAAGACTAGTAGTTGATTCAACAAAACTTGCCTAGCACAAATTGTAATTTCGCTCTCTGCCTCCATTTTCACTCCTTTTTAAAGTGTGCATACAAGAACATCTAGTCGGAAAGGAATTAATATATTTAATCTCATATACAAATCTCCCCAAGTTGATGTGATGTGTCACGCCCCTGATCCCCTCTCGGGAACGCGGCATCCCGTTCCTGCGGAAGATACACCTCGCACTCGCCTGGTTCACGATATGCGACGGCCCAGGGATATTTTCTCTTCGTCGCGACCAGACGACGCAACTTGCGCCAATCTCTCATACCTGCGGAAGCGTGCCTTCTATTCATACACACAAGCATACATAGCAAAGGGGTAGCATAAACAAGATGGTCATAAACAGCATTACATAAATATAATTAGCGTTAAGTACAGACTCCCAAAAGAAACCACTAGCTGTAGATCATCCTACGCTCAACTAATCCTCAAAACATCGGGATTCTGCCATAACTCAGTCCTCCTCGTCGGAATCCTCCACAGGGTCCTCCTCTGGATCCTCCTCCTCGGTATCCATCGCATCGCCCTCCTCGTGGCCATCTATCTCGGAGCGCCCTGGAGACGGCAACTCCTGCTTCGGGTCGGGGTCGATCATCTGGCCTCCATATTCTACAGGCTGGAGCCAAAACGGGTCCTCCTCCATGGGAATCGGGGAATCTCTCTGGGGTCCCTCAAAGCCATGTAAGCCCTCTCTAAACCAAGCCTCAAACCTATGGGGCACTAAATAAGGACCTCCCTGATCTACGAGTACAGTCGTCACATGCCTATGCCACAGGGTAACGTGCATATCAAAATGGAGGGTAACTTGGGTGTCCATCTGGATCGGCAGACCAAAAAGCATCGGTGGCACATCCATCACTGGCGACCTGGATCTGAAAAAGGTGGCAACCAACGCCAGTGAGTCGAGGACTCAGCAAGCTCACCACTAATCCTAGCGTAGGGTAGGATATACGAGTGGGGTCGGTCCTAACCAGTAACTAAGGTCCGGAATTCAGAGTTCAACGCTCTCTACCTCCCCAGTTATCATCACACCTCATATGGCCAATACGAGTTTCATCATAACAATTCATGCAATACAGACGGGCAATATCAACAACTAGCAGTCATATTATGCAAATGCCACAGGCCTCAAACGGCCATCACGGATCCCATGGGTCAGCCTGCCTATCCCTCCAATTCCCATCAGGGCTCGATCTCAGTGCCACACGGCAATGCCACGCTGCGTCTCGGACGCCTTGTGCTGGCCTCCCTTTTCTCTCCATTTCCCATCAGGGCACAACCAACAGTGCCACACGGCATATATTCTCGGTGCCACATAGGCCCGTACCACACTACGTTTCTGACGCCTTACGTTGGTCTCCCTTTTATCTCCACTTCCCCTCAGGGCACAATCTCACGTCACATCTCCAGTGACTCATGCAATGCTCTGAATTGTCGCGACCCTCTAAAAAATTAATTTTAAATTTTAAAAGGGGTTAACGGATTATTAGGTTAATTAGATTTGACTAACCTAACGCGGACCCTCCCAAGCCCTACCGAATCGCAACTTTGGTTTTTGTTTAAATGATTTTAAAATTTGGAGTCGCCACTAATCGTTCTTGGTAGGTCGATTAGAAACCTAAATAAATTAGCGGGAGAACTAATTTATTCCTGCGAACCAGAGATTAGGAGCTCGGGGACTTGGTTACACTAGTTAATTAAAACTAATGCCCTTTCGGTACCTTAATTTCATGGATATCCTAATTCGGCAACTCAGACTTGGTTTATTCCTAAGGCTCTAGTAGGGTATTCTCTTTTGTGTTTTCACTTTTTAAATAGGATGCATGGATGGTATATATTTTTATTTGTTATATTTTTTTAAGTGTTAAAGATTCCCTGAAGCCGAAAGAGGGAGTGTGTTAACGACTTCTGTGCAGTATTACGACCTACTTATCTTTTGGGTCTGATGATTCAAAAATTAAATTATAGGAAGTACATGACAGTGAATAAACACCTCCAATGGGAGGCTAAGCATTGGCTTGGCTCTTCCCTTTGGGATTTAAGGTACAGGTATTTAAGTTGCAAGTATTTAAACTACTGTAAGTAAAAACCTCCAATGGGAGGCTAAGCATTGGCTTGGCTCTTCCCTTTGGGATTTAAGGTACAGGTATTTAAGTTGCAGGTATTTAACTACTGTAAGTAAAAACCTCCAATGGGAGGCTAAGCATTGGCTTGGCTCTTCCCTTTGGGATTTAAGGTACATGTATTTAAGTTGCAGGTATTTAACTACTGTAAGTAAAAACCTCCAATGGGAGGCTAAGCATTGGCTTGGCTCTTCCCTTTGGGATTTAAGGTATAGGTATTTAAGTTGCAGGTATTTAACTACTGTAAGTAAAAACCTCCAATGGGAGGCTAAGCATTGGCTTGGCTCTTCCCTTTGGGATTTAAGGTACAGGTATTTAAGTTGCAGGTATTTAACTACTGTAAGTAAAAACCTCCAATGGGAGGCTAAGCATTGGCTTGGCTCTTCCCTTTGGGATTTATGGTGCAGGTATTTAAATTGCGGATGGACTTTGTCCTCTCCATTCTGGGGTATGAATTCTTTAAAATAAAATACAACGAATTGATTCAACAATTTGAAATTTGTGCGCGCTTGAGGACTCCTCCAAGCCGATTTTGTGCTTCCATAGGGTTGACCATTGATATAAAGCTGCGGCTTCCTGACATAAAATAGAGTGAAGTGTCAGTATGCAAAATATATGCCAATCTGCATCTAAAACCAGAAGAGTGGAAAGAGTACTTATCTCCCATTTTTTTGGGAGGGATTTCTATAATTGATTTTCGCTCTCTATGTTCCCAATATAGAGAGTCTCTTTTGAATTAAGAGAGACTTTTAGTCACAAATCAACTGAGAAATCGGTGGACAGCTTAGGAGCTTGTTTGGGCGATTTTTGCATCTCTACGAGATTTTTTGCCGTTGACGTAGAGATATCCTTCTCCTGACATAAAATATGGAAAAATGGAGGTAGGAGAAAGTGTATACAATTTGTGCTAATTTGCGACTAAAACCACAAATAAATGAATAAATAAAAAAACACTTAGCTCGAATTTGTTTGCTCGTTGACGAGGATGAACTCTTGATTTATGTTGATCGATGAAAAAATTTGTGATGATAACCCCTAACTTTAAACTCCCATCATCTTCAAAATTCTCTCTCTTTTGGTATTTTTTTTCTCTCTCTCAAATTTTTCTTCAATCTCTCAAAACCCTCTCAAACATCCAAAATTTTCTCTCCCAAAAAATTCTCCCAAACACTTCAAATTTTCTCTCTCAAGAATCCTTTCTCAAGCTCACTTCTTCCTCCTTTTATAACCTACTCATCTATCTCTCATTCTAATTTTTCCACTAACTCTATCTCCCATTCTAATTTCTCCACTAACTCTTCTTCATTTTCATCTTCCATTCTCCATCTCTATCTCACATTCTAATCTCTCCACTAACTCTTCTTCATCTTCATCTTCCCTTCTCCATATTTATCTCCCATTCTAATTTCTCCACTAACTCTTCTTAATCTCCATCTTCCCTTCTCTATTCTTATCTTCCATTCTAATTTCTCTACTAACTCTTCTTCATCTCCATCTTCCCTTCTCTATTCTTATCTTATTTTCTCCATCCATTCTTCTCCAACTTCTCTTCTTCATCTCCTCTTCTTCATCTTCCCTTCTCTATTCTAATTTATCCACTAACTCTTCTTTTTATTATTTGTAAAATAATCCTTCAAGAGTTAGGTATTTGCACTCTAGTCCTTGAATTTTAAGTATTTACAATTCAGTCCCTGAAAAAAATATATTTCTTTAAGTCCAAATCTCCTCACAATTTTTGACACACCAAAATTTACCACATGTCAAATTTAAGCTCATTTCTTGTCGCTGAAAATAATGTATAATTTAATCAAAGCCCTTTTGCAAAATTAAGTCATTCTGGGTATAATTGGGCCAAGATGAAAATTTAAAATATTAGAAGACAATGTCACAACTCATAAAAAGTGAAAGTTAAAATAAGTTGACTCAAATTAAATTTTTTTAGGCCCGATTCGAGATTATACTCGTGAAGGAACACGTGACTCGAATTGGATTTTTCTGAATTTGCGATGGCCAATATGAAAATAGATTTAAAATAAAAATATTAACTATCTTTGTGTATTTTTTGGCCTCAAATGTTATTTTTCCAAAATTTTCAAATATTTTTGTATTTTTTTTTAAAACAATTAAAATATATATAATATGAAAATTATTTTTTGGTCAAAATTCGTTCCCTAGGCTTGGCTAAGGTTCCCAAAGTTGATTTTTCAATTTTATGAATTTTTATGGATTTTCTATTAATTTTCGAAAATAAATAAATACAAAATACGTAAAAATACTGAAAATATGAAAAATCGTTTTTTGGTCAAAATTGGTTCCCTAGGCTTGGCTAAGGTCCCCAAAGTTGATTTTTCAATTTTATGAATTTTTATGGATTTTTTATTACTTTAGCAATAGAAAAAATGATTAAAAATCAGGTGTCAACAGCTGCCCCTCTTTGAAAGGAAGCTCGGTAGAGGTTCATTTCAAAGACGAGATGACACCTGGATTCTTATCGACTCAATACAAGGAAATAAAAAGAGTCGTGACATGATTGTTCCACTGAAAATGAAATGAGAACCTAAGGATTCGTTATATAAAAAAACTTTAGGGTGGTTGAACTTGAACCCGTATGGTGGATCAACCCATGGTAGATTCCTAATAAAAGGATTCTACTGATTAAAAATTGAATTAAAATTTGACCCGTATGGTGGGTCATACCATTTGACCCGTATGGTGGGTCGTACCATGGTAGATTCCTAATAAAAGGATTCTACTGATTAAATTTTGATTGAGATTTGACCCGTATGGTAGGTCACCCCATGGAGATACCTGTAAGAAGGACTTGGTGCCTGTAGAAAGGACTTGGTGCCTGTAAAAAGGACTTGTGCCTGTAAAAAGGACTTAATGCCTCTAAAAAGGACTTAATTTGCCTCTAAAAAGGACTTGATTTGCCTGTAAGAAGGACTTGATTTGCCTATAAGAAGGACTTGATTTGCCTGTAAGAAGGAATTACTTTGCCTGTAAGAAGGACTTAATTTGCCTGTAAGAAGGACTTTGTTTGCCTGTAAGAAGGACTTTATGCCTTTAAGAAGGACTTGATTTGCCTGTAAGAAGGACTTTGTGCCTGTAAGAAGGACTTGATTTGCCTGTAAGAAGTACTTTGTGCCTGTAAGAAGGACTTTGTGCCTATAAGAAGGACTTAATTTGCCTGTAAGAAGGATTTTGTGCCTATAAGAAGGACTTGGTTTGCCTGTAAGAAGGACTTGGTTTGCCTGTAAGAAGGACTTGATTTGCCTGTAAGAAGGACTTTATGCCTGTAAGAATGACTTGATTTGTCTGTAAGAAGGACTTTGTGCCTGTAAGAAGGACTTTGTACCTGTAAGAAGGACTTGATTTGCCTGTAAGAAGGACTTACTTTGCCTGTAAGAAGGACTTGATTTGCCTGCAAGAAGGACTTGATTTGCCTATAAGAAGGACTTAATTTGCCTGTAAGAAGGACTTACTTTGCCTGTAAGAAGGACTTTGTGCCTGTAAGAAGGACTTGCTTTGCCTGTAAGAAGGACTTAATTTGCCTGTAAGAAGGACTTGGTTTGCATGTAAGAAGGACTTTGTTTGCATGTAAGAAGGACTTTATGCCTGTAAGAAGGACTTTGTGCCTGTAAGAAGGACTTGATTTGCTTGTAAGAAGGACTTTGTGCCTATAAGAAGGACTTGATTTGCCTGTAAGAAGGACTTGATTTGCCTGTAAGAAGGACTTTGTGCCTGTAAGAAGGACTTTGTGCCTGTAAGAAGGACTTGATTTGCCTATAAGAAGGACTTGCTTTGCCTGTAGGAAGGACTTTGTTTGCCTGTAAGCAGGACTTGATTTGCCTGTAAGAAGGACTTTATGCCTGTAAGAAGGACTTGGTTTGCCTGTAAGAAGGACTTTATGCCTGTAAGAAGGACTTGATTTGCCTGTAAGAAGGACTTGATTTGCCTGTAGGAAGGACTTAATTCGCCTGTAAGGACTTGGTTTGCCTGTAAGAAGGACTTTGTTTGCATGTAAGAAGGACTTTGTTTGCCTGTAAGAAGGACTTTATGCCTGTAAGAAGGACTTGATTTGCCTGTAAGAAGGACTTTGTGCCTGTAAGAAGGACTTGATTTGCCTGTAAGAAGGACTTTGTGCCTGTGAGAAGGACTTTGTGCCTATAAGAAGGACTTGATTTGCCTGTAAGAAGGACTTTATGCCTGTAAGAAGGACTTGATTTGCCTGTAAGAAGGACTTTGTGCCTGTAAGAAGGACTTGATTTGCCTGTAAAAAGGACTTGCTTTGCCTGTAGGAAGGACTTTATTTGCCTGTAAGCAGGACTTGATTTGCCTGTAAGAAGGACTTTATGCCTGTAAGAAGGACTTGGTTTGCCTGTAAGAAGGACTTTGTGCCTGTAAGAAGGACTTGATTTGCCTGTACGAAGGGCTTGGTGTACCTCAAAGGGTGCCATTCTGAAATCTGGGGAGACCAGGAATCCTGCGGAAGCTCAAACCCAAATTATATTCTCTTGTCGCTTTAGGAATAAATCAAAGAGGCAGAGATCAAAAGGTCTCAAACAATTCTGTCCTTGAGACAAATCATGCTTTATTGAATAAGGTGGATACCTGTATATACTGCAATGGATTCGAGTACCCCAACAACCGTCAGAATTCATTCTCTTGAAAGGTTTAGGTTGAAGATATACTTACCTGAGAATTTGGAAGAAATGCTTGGTATCTTCTCGACAACCAGGCTTGTTCATTCAATAATCGCCGAATGAATTTCAATACTTTGGAAGGTAACTCAAACACCGGGAATGTGTTGCCTGTCAGGCAATGTTAGAGCTAACATGTGCAAGCATTTTCATCAATGCGTTCATTGGTTCATACAAAATTGTTCAGCTAAGTTGGCAATGATTAGAAGTAGTCTGTGTGATAACTCATGATGCAATCAATCAAAATGTGGATCATGCAAAACTATTCTGTGAAGTTTGCATTACCAATTCTATTTAAAGAGGTTCTCATAATATGAACGCCTCGAATGTAATCTGAATGGGGGACTTTAGTCCGAAGGGGCTTTCTCTCACTCTGGGGAAATGCTGTTTATCCGTAGATTAAAATGTTAGACTTGTGTGGAAATAGTTTGCCTTTCCTCATCCTGTCATGCCCCATTTTGCACATTTGATGTCTCCTGTGCAGTTTATGCTCTAAGTTGGAGTTGGTAAATTAAACACGCGGAATGGTCATGCATAATTCATGAACTGTGTAAACACAATGCAGATGTGACAATTTTTTAGCATAATGTGTGTTTATATAATGTGCAAATATGGGCGGATTTGAATTGCCCCTGGTATGTGGGCGGACCGAACAAATTGGGAAGCTTACTCCTTATGTCGAGGGGCGGTTCATCTCAACTTTGCCCATGTGCGATGAAGCATATGGGTGATGGAGCATTTCGGTTTGCTTAATAACAGCGACTGCCGTGGTTTAGCGGTTGAATGCCCCTGCAAAAAGTAGAGAAATTATTCTTGAAATCAAACGAGATAAGGAAGACGTATTTGCTTTTTTTGCTTCAGAACTTGTGATTAATTTGCCCCATTTTTCACCAAAATAGATCTTGTCAGATGATCATAATTTTCTTTTGGGATTTGTCTCCTTCAACATGTTAAATGTTAGTATAAATATTTCCTGTAAAAAGAAAATGAGACATGTCAGCCAGTATTAAAAGGGATAAATTGGAAACGATACTGATTTATCCTTCGTCTTGAATGCCTTGCACGAGTCTTTTACCAGTTTTGCTGGATTGAATTTTCCTCGACTTTTGTTGGGCGCCTCACCATTATGGCAAGACTATGGTAAAATACTGACTTTGATATTACTTGTCGAGTATTCCTGTTTGCAAAAAGAAATGCACAAAGAGTTGTTTCATTTATTTATAATACTTACAACATTCCCCACCCTTGGGGATCGAACTCGGGACATTTCGGACCTTCTGTCATCCCCTCATACCATTCGGTCCATTGGACCGTAGGTGTCCATGGGGCTTTCCTTTCAAAAGTTAATCCTTGGGGATAACGCAGCCTTGTTGTATCACCTTGGGCCATGTTACGGTATTTTCTCGAGGTAATTTGCAATCCCTGTTAAGAATGGAATAAAACAATTCGAGACTTGAGATGATTATGTGTAAATTAGAACGATACAGAATTACCCATGTCTGAGATTGTTCGGATCTTTCGCTTGTATTTTTCTTTAACCGAAGCTGTCCATCCCGTGGTAATGTCCATGAGTTGATTTGCCCCCAATTTAGCCCGACCAGGAAATTTGGTTTTTGAATACGACTGTATTCTCGAGTCGCTTTTGCAAATTCCTGAAAATAGAAGGGATCAAATTTAAAACCAGAGCAATTTAAGGGTAAATTGGAACGATACGGATTTACCCTTCAAATTTACGCAGATTTCGTCTCGATATTAATTTTTTCGAGTTTGGTGCAGTTAACGGCTCCGAGCATTTAATAGGGGGGAAAGGGAAATGATTACTTCTAGCTTGTGCATTAATTTTGGACATCGACAAAAGGCGAGAACATGCGATGAAACTAAGTAGACGTATTCGTCTAGGTTTAATCTTCTTCATGATGCTCTCGCGGGTTGCGGTAGACGATGATATCAAGAACATTAGAGAGGCATTCAGTGTGGCTTTCCACCGGCCGCCTAGAGACCCGCGTTCAATCATGTAAATTAATAAAGCTACCACCACTTAATTAGTGTGCCAATAAATTCGGCCATTTGTTGCGTGCCCCACTTCAACCGTGTTTTGTTTCTTTCGGTGCCCACTTGCTCTTGTCGGGCGCCTGTAGCATTGGGAGAAATACTTGTGGGTCACATTCATTAATAGAACCTCGGTCCTCTAAAACCCTCCGCGTGTTTCGGATCCGAGGAAATTTTAAGACCGGTCTCTGGTTGATTTAATCAGGTTAAGGTACTTATTTCATGGTTTCTGATTATATAATCCATATTGTCTTTCAAAAGACGCGGGATCCTCTGTAATACATTAAATATGCCCCCGTGTTTAATCAGTATAAGTCCACCGTCATATCACAATACACTGCCCATACAAGTTTACGGATTGACATAACTCTGTCTGTCAAAGATGGACAGTGTTCGTTTGCCCCCCGGAATTAACGGTTGAAGCCTCGGTGTTTTTCGTCTTTTGGTATTTCTGGAGATGATTCTTGATATATTTTGAACTTAATTTTTACACCCGTCTAGGGTATCTAGGATCTCCCTGCAAAAGAAAATGATATAATTAGTATGCGACACAAGGAATGTCGGTCCATGACTCCTATATTAGTCCAATTTGATTTTTTCTATTTTATAGAGAAATCAGAAAAAAAAAATTCCCTTAGGAAGAAATGGGTTAATACAGAATTTTTTTGCAGATTTATTACTCTTTTTTTTTAAGGAATGTGACAAAATCTCTTGACGTTTACTAAAATTTTTGAAGGAATTTCCTTTTTATCAGAATAAATTTTCAGAGGTAAATTTGTCAGGAAAATTTTATTTTTATTGAAGCAGGAAAGACATGACAGAAATCCTTTATTGGTTAACAAAATTCCCCCGAGACATTAGTCTAATTTTATTTAGAGAAAATTTTCTTAGAAAAACATGAGCAAATTTCTCGAAAAGAATTTTTGTTGCAAGTTTTTATAATTTGAAAGAACGTGATAAAATCACTTGATGTTTACCAAAGTTTTTTTTTTGAAGGAATTTTTCTTTTATCGAAATAAAATTTTAGATGAAAATTTGTCAGGAAAATTTCATTTTTATTGAAGCAAGAAAAACATGACAAAAATCTCTTATTGGTCAGTACAATTCCCCCGAGACATTAGTCTAATTTTATTTAGAGAAAATTTTCTTAGAAAAACATGAGCGAATTTCTCGAGAAGAATTTTCTTGCAAGTTTTTATAATTTGAAAAATGTGATAAAATCACTTGATGTCTACTAGAGTTTTTTTTTTTGAGGGAATTTTTCTTTTTATTGAAATAAATTTTCAGAGGAAAATTTTTTCAGGAAAATTTCATTTTTATTGAAGCAATAAAAACATGACAAAAATCCCTTATTGGTTAATAAAATTCCCATGAAGGGATTTTTCACATCATTTTTTCAAAAATTTTTTTAAAAGAAATGAGGGACAAATTTAATTTTTATTTTCTTTTAAAAGAATGGTCGTAATATCAAGCTCAAAAACTGACTAACACCTAGCATGAACCGACCGAAAATAAATACAAGATAAAATTAGAGAACTTACTTTTACCTTGGAGAAATGCAAATCACATAGTCATGCGCATGACTCAAGTGAGGAGTGAACTCTAGAAAATAAAAGAAGGAGAGACAGGGTATGGACCTAAAAGGCCCCCACTATCTGAATTGACAACCTGACCCTCCGCGCAATCAAATCACAATGGGAAGAATTGTCAATTCAGATAATGAGCGGGATAAAATATGGTCAACCCGAGCGTAATCGACGCAAGAGCTTTACACATTCGATCCCTATCTATGGTTTTCTAGGAAGAATTTCGCGACTTGGGTTTAGACGCTTGTGTGTGCAGGTGTCGTGATCCTCAGAGTATGCAAGACATGCACAACAATTGATATCAAAACAGCGCTTCTAAAAATATGCGAAATTAAACAAATAAACCAAACACCGAGCCTGCAAAACAAAGGGGTTATCCAAACACTCCGCCCCTTATAACTCCCATCCTGCAAAAACATATAACACCTATAGAATGAGTCCCAAACAAGATCGCCAGAAGCGAGATATCCATGAAATTTTCATTGGCTTAAGTCCACTAAGACTTTTAAAATTTCGAAAAAATTCAAGTATTCCAATTGGTATCTTTTTTCGAAAATTTAAAAATCCCGTCCCCAGTGGAGTCGCCAAGCTGTCGCGACCCTCTAAAAAATTAATTTTAAATTTTAAAAGGGGTTAACGGATTATTAGGTTAATTAGATTTGACTAACCTAACGCGGACCCTCCCAAGCCCTACCGAATCGCAACTTTGGTTTTTGTTTAAATGATTTTAAAATTTGGAGTCGCCACTAATCGTTCTTGGTAGGTCGATTAGAAACCTAAATAAATTAGCGGGAGAACTAATTTATTCCTGCGAACCAGAGATTAGGAGCTCGGGGACTTGGTTACACTAGTTAATTAAAACTAATGCCCTTTCGGTACCTTAATTTCATGGATATCCTAATTCGGCAACTCAGACTTGGTTTATTCCTAAGGCTCTAGTAGGGTATTCTCTTTTGTGTTTTCACTTTTTAAATAGGATGCATGGATGGTATATATTTTGATTTGTTATATTTTTTTAAGTGTTAAAGATTCCTTGAAGCCGAAAGAGGGAGTGTGTTAACGACTTCTGTGCAGTATTACGACCTACTTATCTTTTGGGTCTGATGATTCAAAAATTAAATTATAGGAAGTACATGACAGTGAATAAACACCTCCAATGGGAGGCTAAGCATTGGCTTGGCTCTTCCCTTTGGGATTTAAGGTACAGGTATTTAAGTTGCAAGTATTTAAACTACTGTAAGTAAAAACCTCCAATGGGAGGCTAAGCATTGGCTTGGCTCTTCCCTTTGGGATTTAAGGTACAGGTATTTAAGTTGCAGGTATTTAACTACTGTAAGTAAAAACCTCCAATGGGAGGCTAAGCATTGGCTTGGCTCTTCCCTTTGGGATTTAAGGTACATGTATTTAAGTTGCAGGTATTTAACTACTGTAAGTAAAAACCTCCAATGGGAGGCTAAGCATTGGCTTGGCTCTTCCCTTTGGGATTTAAGGTATAGGTATTTAAGTTGCAGGTATTTAACTACTGTAAGTAAAAACCTCCAATGGGAGGCTAAGCATTGGCTTGGCTCTTCCCTTTGGGATTTAAGGTACAGGTATTTAAGTTGCAGGTATTTAACTACTGTAAGTAAAAACCTCCAATGGGAGGCTAAGCATTGGCTTGGCTCTTCCCTTTGGGATTTATGGTGCAGGTATTTAAATTGCGGATGGACTTTGTCCTCTCCATTCTGGGGTATGAATTCTTTAAAATAAAATACAACGAATTGATTCAACAATTTGAAATTTGTGCGCGCTTGAGGACTCCTCCAAGCCGATTTTGTGCTTCCATAGGGTTGACCATTGATATAAAGCTGCGGCTTCCTGACATAAAATAGAGTGAAGTGTCAGTATGCAAAATATATGCCAATCTGCATCTAAAACCAGAAGAGTGGAAAGAGTACTTATCTCCCATTTTTTTGGGAGGGATTTCTATAATTGATTTTCGCTCTCTATGTTCCCAATATAGAGAGTCTCTTTTGAATTAAGAGAGACTTTTAGTCACAAATCAACTGAGAAATCGGTGGACAGCTTAGGAGCTTGTTTGGGCGATTTTTGCATCTCTACGAGATTTTTTGCCGTTGACGTAGAGATATCCTTCTCCTGACATAAAATATGGAAAAATGGAGGTAGGAGAAAGTGTATACAATTTGTGCTAATTTGCGACTAAAACCACAAATAAATGAATAAATAAAAAAACACTTAGCTCGAATTTGTTTGCTCGTTGACGAGGATGAACTCTTGATTTATGTTGATCGATGAAAAAATTTGTGATGATAACCCCTAACTTTAAACTCCCATCATCTTCAAAATTCTCTCTCTTTTGGTATTTTTTTTCTCTCTCTCAAATTTTTCTTCAATCTCTCAAAACCCTCTCAAACATCCAAAATTTTCTCTCCCAAAAAATTCTCCCAAACACTTCAAATTTTCTCTCTCAAGAATCCTTTCTCAAGCTCACTTCTTCCTCCTTTTATAACCTACTCATCTATCTCTCATTCTAATTTTTCCACTAACTCTATCTCCCATTCTAATTTCTCCACTAACTCTTCTTCATTTTCATCTTCCATTCTCCATCTCTATCTCACATTCTAATCTCTCCACTAACTCTTCTTCATCTTCATCTTCCCTTCTCCATATTTATCTCCCATTCTAATTTCTCCACTAACTCTTCTTAATCTCCATCTTCCCTTCTCTATTCTTATCTTCCATTCTAATTTCTCTACTAACTCTTCTTCATCTCCATCTTCCCTTCTCTATTCTTATCTTATTTTCTCCATCCATTCTTCTCCAACTTCTCTTCTTCATCTCCTCTTCTTCATCTTCCCTTCTCTATTCTAATTTATCCACTAACTCTTCTTTTTATTATTTGTAAAATAATCCTTCAAGAGTTAGGTATTTGCACTCTAGTCCTTGAATTTTAAGTATTTACAATTCAGTCCCTGAAAAAAATATATTTCTTTAAGTCCAAATCTCCTCACAATTTTTGACACACCAAAATTTACCACATGTCAAATTTAAGCTCATTTCTTGTCGCTGAAAATAATGTATAATTTAATCAAAGCCCTTTTGCAAAATTAAGTCATTCTGGGTATAATTGGGCCAAGATGAAAATTTAAAATATTAGAAGACAATGTCACAACTCATAAAAAGTGAAAGTTAAAATAAGTTGACTCAAATTAAATTTTTTTAGGCCCGATTCGAGATTATACTCGTGAAGGAACACGTGACTCGAATTGGATTTTTCTGAATTTGCGATGGCCAATATGAAAATAGATTTAAAATAAAAATATTAACTATCTTTGTGTATTTTTTGGCCTCAAATGTTATTTTTCCAAAATTTTCAAATATTTTTGTATTTTTTTTTAAAACAATTAAAATATATATAATATGAAAATTATTTTTTGGTCAAAATTCGTTCCCTAGGCTTGGCTAAGGTTCCCAAAGTTGATTTTTCAATTTTATGAATTTTTATGGATTTTCTATTAATTTTCGAAAATAAATAAATACAAAATACGTAAAAATACTGAAAATATGAAAAATCGTTTTTTGGTCAAAATTGGTTCCCTAGGCTTGGCTAAGGTCCCCAAAGTTGATTTTTCAATTTTATGAATTTTTATGGATTTTTTATTACTTTAGCAATAGAAAAAATGATTAAAAATCAGGTGTCAACATGAATGTATGCAGGGCCCAGATGATCACATCAATAACTCAACACCGAGCATGCATGCAAATGACTATAAGTGCAGGAGCAGAGCACGTCATTCAATCAACCAGTAAACCTCATGTTCATCAAACCAAACAGACATAGATCGTATGCCTCTACTCTCGAAGTCTCGATCATCTAGTTCGCCTTACATCTCATACAAGAATCTACCATGCCATCACTTACCCAAGGGCAACCCACTAATCGAGCCCATATAAACCAAGGTCTAATCTATTTAAGAGTCTCTAGTCAATTAGGCTAAGTCCGACTGGGCCTAAGGCCCATTTCAATAGTTGAGGTCCAATAATTAATTCTTAAATTAAATCATATGGGTTGGGCCTATTATTTTATTAATTTCGTGTGAGGCCCAAGCCCATTTCTAAAGGTTTACTATTCCAGCCCATATTTGTTATTTTAGGCCCAATTTGAGCACCCAAGCCCATATACATTTTTGGGTTTCATTCTTTAATGTTCATGGACTTAATTTAGGCCCAATTTAAGTGGATTTTCGTCCATTAGTGGCCCATTAGTTAGATTAGGCCCACTTTGTTTGATTTTGGCCCAATTACTTGATTTTAAAGCTTCCAAGCCCATTAGTCCCCTTTGGCCCATTAAGTACACGCCTAAGCCCAACAACACAGCCCACAAATCATGTTTTCAAGCCCCTTTTTGATTGTTAATCTCGTCCATAAGCAAGCCCAATAGTTGTATCTTGGCCCGATAGCTTGTTTTTGATCAAATTAGTGCAAATCAAGTCCCCTAAGTCCACTAATACCTCACGGCCACTCCATCACACGCCTAAGCCATCACTCACAGCCCACACTCACATTTTTCCAGTCCAATTCGCGGACTACCAGCCCCCTCATACGGCTCAAAACAAGATTCCCACAAGATAGCCTAAGGTAAGTTGCACATTAATCTCGTCTCGGCCTCATATCAAGCCTAACCATCTCTAGCAATACCTCCCACATGCATATACTACTAACCTAGACTAAGATTAGTAGTGGAACTTACTTGGAACGGTCGAAAACGACGACGACGACGGACGGAGCGAGGAACGGCCGAAATGAGCTTTCGGCAAGGGAGGAAAAGGGCGGCGGTTCGCGGCTGTTTCGGTGGTTTCACGGGGTTCCAAGGGTCCTAAAATAGCCATTTACCCAGCCAAAGACATGAGGAATGCAAGGGAACAAGGTGGGACAAGTTTGGGCTCAAATGGAAGCAAAATGACGGACGAAACGACGGAGAAAGGGGGGCTGTTTTAGGCGTCCATAAGGGGCGGTCCTTCCACGAAAATGAGAGGGAGAAGGGTTGAGGGACTTACCAAGATGAGGGGACGACGAGGGGTGGCCGACGGCGACGGCAAGGCGGCGGCACGGACGGTGGAGGCGGCTCGGCGGCGAGAGAGAGAGGGAGAGAAAACCGAGAGAGAGTTGAGAGATTTCGGGAGAGGGGGAGAGAGGAGGGTGGCCGAATGAAAGGGAGTGAGGGAGGAGAGAGAGAGAATGAGGGTTTAAGTGAGATTTGAGTGGGTTAGGTGAGTGAATAGTGTAGAATAGTGACTAGGATTTGATGTGTACTTTGAATGACACTTGATTGACATTCTTGGGAATTGAACCATGATTGACTTGCCTTGGAAATTGTGCCATGATGGATTTGATTGATTGACAGACATTTGATTGATTTGACAACTAATTTGACTTGCCTCGATTTGCGTGCCAAATGCACCGATCGGGTCTCGAGCGCGAACGAATTCTAGATAGGATTTGATTTCGATTGATCGAATCTACTCTCAAAAATCCTAATTTAACTAATTCTAAGGACTGAGCATTTCCTGGGGGCATTTCGGTAATTTTCCAATCGTGTCTTGCTTCTCGACGTTCACCGGCTGTCTGCCCTTCTGGCGACATTTCTGGAACTGACTTCGCCTCTTAATTGTGTTTGTCTTACTAATTCGATTGTCCGAAGTCGGATTTTATTTCGTGGTCAATTTCATTAAATAACGACTCTGTCTCTGTCTCAGACTAACGGGCGGCTGTTTGGAAAAATTCTTCCCAGATAGCCTTTCCCCTTCGGTTGGTCAACTCAGGGTAGCTAATCCTGAGTGAGCATCGATCAGAGTGTATTAACGAAGTATTTCCATTCATTCAGAATTTCCGATAATCGGGTCGAATTTTCGGACTGTCACATGATGGCCTTGCAAAATTATAAAGAATTGCAACGCTGTCTTAAGTGAAACTTATTTCACAATTTCTATTCAACTTGCGGGGATTGATTCTATTTCCCACTTGAGGAGCCAGTAGCCTGCCTTTGTACCGATTGTGCCCATCAATGGAGTGACTAGGGAAATCACCTGATGTCTCGAGATATACATAGATCCTCATAGGGTTACTAGATTTTTTATTTTGATCACCAAAGGACAAATAATAAGAACGTCCTACTTTTATTTACCGTATTGAGGAATATATTATGATTTTGTTTGGGGAAAGTTAAAATAAAAACCTTGGTTAGTACGTATGGCCCATTTAGCCTTTCTTATGTTAAAAGTAAAATAATTCAAATGATTTCAAATGACCTAATTGTCCATAGACAAATTCAGCAAAAGTCATAAACATGTTGCATAGTATTAATTCAATCCTAAATCTTTTAATTTGACCAATTTAGTCTTATATCTTCTGATGATTTGCAAATGTAACTCTTTCGGCCTACATTGGCCGAAAATCACTGGTATTGATGTCAGTTGTGTCACATAGGACTGCTGGTGATAACTTTATAACTTTTTTGAGTATTCTGAATTTTTTTTTATAAAGTTCTTACTTTTCACTTTCTTTCTTTCTTTTCCTTATCAAGTCAGGTAAGGGTTGCCAACCGACCCTTGCAGTTCATAAGTGAAGGTTAGCCAAACCTTGTAGATCTTAATTGAGGGCCAGTGACTCTCATCGGCCACTAGGCAAGGGCCACAACCCTCGCTTTACTTAGAAGGAAAAAAAAAGAAAAAAAATAAAACAATTATAAAAGATTCAGATAATTTTTAAATTTTATTAAATTTTTTTTATGTAAATGCGGGCCATGCCAATTAGGATGATAGGCATCTACGTCTATGATTATTGGACAAAAAAATGACTACATTGGCAAAACATTGAAATGTTTGGGATAAAATTGACCAATTGTAAACTGAATAGGCATATGTGCAATATTTATGACTTCTTTGACAATTGTCGACATGGATATAATTTTAAAGTTTTGTTGTAAAATACGAAAAGTCAATGGTTAATAGCTAAAGAAAGAAAAAGGACATCATTCAAACATATACCCTACAATGTGAAATACGGAGCAGCATGTACACAGCGAAATTGAAGACTGGTAGTTGATTCAACAATATTTGCCTTGATGCATTAGTGAGTTGTAGCTTAGTATGTATGACGAAAGAAATGAGAAGCACCATTTCGTTAACACCAGCAAAAGAGAATGAGAAAATTTCAAATAAAGGCCTAAAGTGCCATCATTTTCTTAAATAAGGATCGAAAGTGGACCTTGTTTCAAATAAAGAATGTTCCTATACCTGACTGGGATAATCTTCTAGATAGAAATGTGTGGACCTTGTTACAAACAAGGTCCTAAATCTATTTAAACTTGGAACATCCCTTATTTGAACATGTGAAGATAACATGCGCACACATTTCTGTCTAAGAGATTTAAATAAGAAAAATTTCAATTTAAACTTTTTCTTTCAAGAATTTCAGTTTAAACTTGGAAAAGGATAGTTATTTAAGTATTTTCTTTATTATTCTCTTCATTACATTAATTAGCAACTTGTTCCCTGTTATATGACTATCACTCATAAGCACGGTTGCTCGAACAAAGGTGCGGAAGCCTATGTTTGTTTTCTAGAGGGAAAATAACCAAAAAAGTCCTAAAATCTATTGCATTTTTATCAATTCAGTCGTAAATATTTTAACTGCACCAATTGAGTCCTAAACATTTCTACAATTTAATAATTGAATTCATTCCGTTAATTTTGACCAAAACTCATTGATGTGGACATCAAGATTGCGTATGATAACCATTCTAATTTTGTGATTATGTTCCCAATAACAAAAAAAGATCAGAATCCTATTCGATAATGTAAACGATTCTGATTTATTCGTAGGAATAGTTTTGAAGAAAAAACAAAAAAATGGTTCTAAAAAAAGAATCACTTTTAAGAATCACAAAACAAAATGAACTCCCATATCTCCTACTTTTCTCTTTCAGTTCTCTCATCACTGTTTCCTCGACCTAAAACAGAACAAAGTCTCTTTTTTTAAAAAAAATAAGATAATAAAAATAAAATAAAAAATCGAAAAAAATTCTAAATAATCCCTCAAAATAGAAGAAGTTTAGATTAGGCTAGTTTGACCCCTTTTTTATACATAAATTTAGATCTATATTTCTCAAATTTCATAGATTTTGTTCTTTTTAGGAAACTCATAAACACCTTTAAAATTAAACCCAAATTACATTCTCTAACACCTTAGGGCTTTCTTTGAATTTTATGATGCGATTTATCAATGCCATGATCATTAATTGTGCACTTGATTTTATTGGTTGTGATTTGCCTAGGTTTATGTGCTTTAGACTTAGTCTAGTTTTAGAAAATTTTGGAAACAAGAAAAATTAACTAGCGTGAATACTTAGCAAGCTCTCGTTCTTAAGTTTTGGATGAATTAAGATTGAGATTTGATTTTATAGAACCAAAAATGTACACCAATGCAGGGCAATGAATGGGATTTTCTTGAATAAATGAGAGTGTCGCTCATGTTAGTTGCCCGCTTGTTCAAAAGAATTGGATGAAACCCCACAACAAATTGCGAAAATGACTCATGATGATTCTTGATATTTATTTTTACATTTCAATATGCAATATGTTATATAAGAGAACTACTATGAATTAATTTTCAATTAATTCAAAATGTAGGATGAAATTTCACAAAGTAATTATGTAATTATTTGACTTAAATGACAAAAATTGAGAAGAGAAATCATTCTCGAAAATGAAAATTATGTGCAGTTACCAAACGTATTTCTATTCCAAGAATAGAAATTCTATACAGTTACCAGACGAGTTTTGATTTTCTAAAATTCATTCGAGAACAAAATCAGAAAATTCGTTTTAATCAGAATCATTTTTTAGAATTAGAATGGTTATCATACACTCACTAAGTGTCCTACGTGGCTTTACCGGCGTCGACGTAGATAATTTTTTAATTTAGTATTTTTTAGATTAATTAATTAATTTATTATTGGCTCTTTTCGCGAATCTAGGTGAGGCAAATCTAGGCAAGGCGGCTTGCTCACGGCTATGATGTCGTCATGCAGATTTAGTCGAGGGCATCCCAACCCTTGCTAGTGGCCAATGAGGGCCCGGCGACCCTTGCGGGCGATAGTGAAGGAGAAAAGAAGGAAAACATAAGAAAACATAAGCTCATTACATTATTTGTAAAAATATTTAAAATTGAAAAAATTATCCACATTGTCACAAGTGATGCCATGTAGGACGCCTAGCGTCGATGAGTGATTTTTAGCCAAAATTACACTAATGGATTCAGTTGGCAAAACGTGAAAAAGTTTAGGATTTAATTGGCACAGTTAAAATATTTAGAATTGAATTGGTTAAAATAGATTTTATGGTATAGACGCTTATGATATCCTCAAATAATACGTCATTAGAGGATTAACTCTTTATCCCCCTCATACCCTTTGGGACTTGATTTGCTCTTAAGCTTTGAACTTGTACTCATTAAACTCTTCTAAGTGAATGGCGGTTAGTATTTTCAGGCCTGGAAAAAAAAAATCTTCTTTTGATTGTCTCTTGAAAAAGTTTTACACTAGATTCGCATGGAATGTACAAGATTGGTCAACAAAATGACCACATAAAATTCTAGTAACGCGACTAAAACATTGTGGATCCTTGCAATTAAGGGCGACACGTTTCGCACGTACACACGTTATCATGTGGAAACAGATTTACGCAACTAAACAAGAATAGAACAACATTGGGAGCAAAGATTATGCAAGACGTATCTGGCCAAATGTCACACACGCACGTACACAATCCATAATAGTCTTGTAGTTAGATGACACCCATCTTTCTGTGAAGATGAAGCCGAATAGTGCTCGTGTAATGGTCCGGGAGCTGCTCGCCCCTAATCGTGATGATTCTTATGACTTATCATACATTGGCCTCTTTTCTCTTAACAATATGGCTTCAATAGGGAAGGCAAGAAAACTTTCAGGAACTTATTAGTTTTCAGAGCTATTTTAGTTTGAGATGTACTTATTAAGAATAACTAAGTTGTAGATGAACTACAATTTTCATACAAGTAGCTTCGAATATTCAGCAATGAAGTTTGAAACAATTTTGTTACTACTTCATAACTCGTTCAAAAGTTTCATATAAAGAAACTGCTTATGTAGTGTAAAGATGACTTACACAAGTTTATTTACGGGTGAGTGTGTGTGTGTGTTTTTTTTTCCTATAGAGCTTGATTTAAGAAATCTATTGCTAAGATTCTTATTGTGCGTTTATTAATTGTTATAAGTTTTCTAAAGTTGTTCTTTTCCCGATATCTCTTATTGAATAATGAAAAAACGCTAGCTGTTTTACGGGTGTGTGTTTTTTCTAGCATATGTGCCCCCAAAAACTTTATTCCTGGATGTGTCCCGACACACAATTAGATCTAAGAGATTATATTTGATAAACGTTTATTAAGTCTCAAAAGTATATGGATATATCCACATAATTTTTAGATGCCCCGATCAATTTTGAGAGAAAGATAGATTTGAACTTGTAATTAGTTAAATATTTAATATGTGCCACGTGCAAAGTTAAGAGTAACGTCTATATCACATTGTCTATTATAATGATAATGATGCCTGGGGTTGAACCAGATGCACTGTTGCTATGTTTTGGGTAGCTAGGACGCGCCAAGGCCAGTGATCACAAGTGTGCGTAGGGCCAAACATATCTCAGAATTATTGTGAGGATCGATCACGAACGGTGAAAGATGTCCCAAAAAATTCTTGTTACTTCGTCTGTTTGCATTAGTCTAGTCCAAAGTAGAACCAAGTAATATTGTCTTTGTGGTGTTTGATCCTGTCGTGTTCGTCGTGTACATCCAAAAGCCGGAGAAAAATAGCGTGAGATCAAATAAAGTCGTTGGGGGTGGACATGTTAAGCTAGAGCTAGCTTAATTATGTATCTTACCAAAATCATCATAAAGTTGTGCAAGATCTCGCGCTATTATGGGAATAAAATATGTGGACTCGTGGCATAGAGATTTGTTTAAGCATTTGATGTTTGTGGTCACAACATTTAATCCGGCTATAGTTTTCATTTCCTATATCAATAACTTTTACAATAAATGAAGAAGAGACCAAGATAATGATTTGCTGTCATCTTGTAGGCGGCAGCAATCAATTTGCGGCCAATACGCATGAAAGATGAACAATTTTTTTATTTTCTTATGTTTTTCGTCGTGGCAGGTGAGGTTGGACAAGGCCTCAGCTCTCAATGGCCTGTGCCCTTGCTAGATTGGGAGAACGGCTGGGACCTTCGGTAGAAACCGACTGTTCTAATTAAGATGATGTCCACGTGGACATCAGTGATTTCCTTTGACAAAGAAAAAAAAGACATTAGTGATTTCTTGCCAAACTTAATTGAAAATACTTTATTGACAAATTATCAAAATATTTATGATTAAATTAGTCAAATTTAAAATTTTAAAATTAAATTCAAATCTACACAACATATATATGACTTTTTTTATTATAATTATAATTATCACATGTAAAGTTCGAAAAAGTACATCTTTATGCGTTTATTAGATAACAAAAGGGGTCAAATTAAAATATGTGAAAAGGTACATCTGTATCATTATGTCCTCCACCTTATTATTTCTAAATCCGTCGACTTTATTGACCATAAAATTGGAAGATTCACCTACTGATAAATTGCCTATGAGATTCGACCAAAAAAAAAAATTGCCTATGAGCTTTTTGGTGGCAAATGGGGTGGAATTGGAATATTGAAGTGTTGAGAGGAGCTTTTTACAACGAATCAATGATGATTAGGAAATTGCATCATTTGTTAATTGTTCCACACTCTTCTTTTTTCAAATACTGGGAAAGTTCAGAGTTGAATATTGGAGAGTGCAATGAACAAAGCAGAAACTCTCTAAAGACCCTGAAGGGAACTAATCCCATAAACATACGCAGCGGATTACACGAAAAACATACCCAAGATCTTACTTGAATCATTGATCGGAGAAGTATATCACGTAGAATGAACATACCTTGATTGTCACAGATTAAGAGTTACCGTTGCAGTTCCTCGAGAGATCTTTCGTCCGTTTGACGATCGAGAGAAAAGGGGAGTAGTTTGTCATCGTTCTTTCTTGAACGTTAACCACAGACGTGAACTTTTTCACGTTCTTAAAAGAGTAACTGCCTTTGGCAGTTATCTCTTATGGGTAATGGGCTGGGTTAGCCCATCTTGGGCGACCCACCCATCTATTTAACCCAACATCTCCCACTCGTCCATGATGGGCTAAACATAATTCTCACTTGCCCACGAAGGGTCAACTCCCACTAACCCATGAAGGGTTAAGCATAACTCTCTCTTTTTCTCTTTTCTGCAAAGTTCATATTAACAAATAATCCGTGCGACCAGCATACACGAGAGCTCGTTGCCATACATCTGTTAAGAGTATATAGCAGCTCAAAATGGGCAATTAACTCAGAGTAGATCCAGTATGCAGTACCCTATATCAATCAGTCACATTTACATCATATCTCTCTTGATCTCCTCGAGTACTCGGATACATTGTGTTCACAATCATGATTAAACTCAAATAATCACAATTAGTCGACCTGTGAATACAAAGATAAAATGTGACATCAAAACAAATCGATCTTCCTCTTCCCTTAAACCTCTCAATCTCAGTTCAGCTCGCTTTTCTAGAAATGTCCCATTAGATCGAATCAATCTCATGACCATTGGCAACACTCTAAGATAGCGAACACTGAATAGAAATCTTGAGAATAAGTAAGAGTCGTGAGGGGACTAATTTGAGGAATTTTTATTCTCAAGAGTCTCACACGGCTTGAAAATTGAGATCAAAACTTTCGCCAACTCTTATTGGTCGTCTTATGCATACGCAATATGAAATACGTATTACGGTATTCTCTCCTTTCCCATGGAGCGTATGTCTTTCGACTTAATACCGTACAGATGATAGTTTAGACATACCCAATGTCTAACTTGAGTTCACAAATCTACTCTCCTTAAAGGAATCCATTAGAACTCACATCTCGCATTAAAGACAGATAAAGTGAAACATGTGGGCTATTTCACTTTCGGACATAATAAATAATATGTCCTCTTCTTAACTCTCTGTTAAGGCGACATCTATATTTTAAGCTCGAGCTCTCAATTATCACCTAGTTAATGAGCTTAAAATTGTCTCATCTCTATTCATCACACAGTAAATAGAGGCGATTACCCGTGTGAGTGGGCTAATCTCTCATCTGTCCGACATACCCTCTCAAAATAATGTACTAAGCATTTATATGCATAAATGTCATACGAACTCATAGGCATCAATCATGACAACAAATATCATTAACTGTGAACTTTGGGAAATATAAATATTTAGTACTCCAACTTCTACGTATTTCTAGAGATTTCAATGTAAGGAACTAATCCCTTTGTCAACATATGACCAAAAAAAATCTCTAGGAATCGACTTCATCATAAGATTTGCAATCATTCTTTGCGTAGATATGTATTATATGTTCACATCTTTTCGTATAATCATGTTTTTCATAATACCATACTTCGTGTCTATATGTTTGGTCTTGCAGTGGATCCTTAGTGTAAGCTCTTACTGCTTGGCTATCACAATTAACTAATAATTGAACCTGCAGTACATTAGCAACATCTCATTGATCCAAACATCTTTCAAACCAAATACCCTTTCAAACTGCTGTTGATAACACCACGAGATCAATTTCCATCGTGGATAAAGCTATACACATTTGCTTCTTACTACTCCAAGATATGACGTCATTATTAAGTAAGAATGCAAATCCATAGGTAGAATTTCTCTCATCTAAACCTCTTCCTCAGTCAATATCAGTATAGCCTTCAAGGCACAGATCTCAACCTTGATTACTCAATGAATAATCAGCAGCACTATTCAGATACCTCAGGATTCTATTGACGGCAGTTTAAAGTGCTTGACCTGGATTGGATTGGTATCTACTCACCATTCCAACTACATAACAAATATCAGGTTTTGTACACACATAGCGTACATTAAGCGTCGCATAGCACTAGGAAATGAAACACTTTCCATTTCTTCATTTGTTTGTGGAGTCTCATGTTACATTTTGCAGCTCGAACCTTCACCTCTTACAATAGGAGTATCTCTGGGTTTATAATCTTACATACAAAATCATTCAAGGACTTTACTTATATAAGTCACTTGTCAAAGAGATCACAATCTCTTTGAACGAATTCTTGAAATCTTAATTTCAAGAATGTATGCGGCTTCAACTAGTTCTTGGCAGCATTAACAAACTCCATATTGCTTTTAGCAATTAGTATATCATCAACATATAATGATAAGATCACAAATTGATCTTTAGATCTTTTGATATATACACAATGATTTTCCTTAATCATTATAAAATGAAATGCCACTTTGGCATTTCAAAAAATATATATACCATTCTCTCGAGGACTGCTTAAGGCCATATATCAATCTCAAAAGTTGATACACCTTTTGTTCTTGGTCTTCTATAACAAACCCAATGGGTTGTTTCATATAATTCTCCATTGAGAACTACAGTCTTTACATCTATTTGATGTAATTCAAGATCCATATCAAAATAAGGTGAATTGAGGTAAATCTCACTATAAGAGAAAAAAACCTCTTCAGAATACACCATTCACTACAGGGCGAGCCTTATATCTCCCAATCGAGCCATCAGCTTTACGCTTCATTTTGAGAACCCACTTGTTCTCAATGGCTTTGTGTTTACTTGGAAAATTAACCAATTCACAAACATGGTTTGATTCCATTGACTCCAACTTTTCTTCCATTGCTTATATCCACTTTTCCTTATCAGGGCAAGTCAGAGCCTCGTTCATATATATATATATATTTGGCTCATCCACTTCTTGTGGAGCGACCATATGGACTAATCATGAAAGCTTCCCTTTCAATGTCAAAATATCGACGGAAAATGCTTTTGCGACTTATTCGCCAAATTGGAAACCGTACACTTAGTACATCATGCTCCATTACGCTCCCACTCGGATTAGATAACGACGGCATATTCACACCAAGTGGTTGCAATTGAGACTGGTTCGAAACAAATTCCCCACTTCTCACATTGCTCCCACTTGAATGATCTCTCTCAAATATGTTATTATCACTATCCAAGATTTTAGATAGAGAATAGTCTTCACATATCTCGCCCTTTTTCAAAAATTCATTCACTAAGAATGTGATATCTTGTGATTCAAATTCAGTTACACTCCCACTTTCTCGCTCACCTATAACATAACTCTTTCGAGTGCTCTCGGTATCTCATAAGGATACTCTTTTTGTCCTTAAGGCCAAATTTCCCAAACCAGTGGGAGGACTCGTGCGTATAGAAAGCACATCCAAGGTCTAAGAAAATCTAAATCTTATTTTCGACCTGTCCACAACTTATATAGAGTGAAAGTAACTGATGTAGAAGGTACACGGTTAAGTATATAGATAGCAATCAGCAAATTATCACCACAAAAGGTGATTAGTAAATTAGTTTGTGCTATCACAGACATAACCATTTCTCATAGAACCTGTTTTTTCTCTTTACAACTCCATTCTATTGAGGAATCGTTGGAATAGTCAATAATCTTTCTATTCCTTTTTCATCACATTGACCTCTGAACTGATCAGGTAAATATTCTCAACCTCGATCGGATCTCAATGCTTTTATTTTCATATCCAATTGATTTTCTACTAAAACTCATAAATTTCTTAAGGCAACTCATGCCTCGGATTCATGAGAAATCAAATTGACATGTTCGAAACGAGTATAATAATCTATAAATGTGATGAAATAAACAGCCTCATACCTTCCTTTCATATCATTGAACCACATATATCCAAATGGATTAATTGCAAAGGAACCTCAGCTCTTGTTTATTTTCCAAATGGTTTCCTCGTTCTTTTTCCCGCCAGGCAATGCTCATAAATAGGCAAATCAACTTTTTCAATATTGCCCAATAAGCCCTATTTGGCTTATCTAATCATTCGGTGTTGGTCAGTATGACCTAACCTAGCATGTCATTTATTCACATCATTATAGAGGATGTGAAAAAGGGGATAACAAACATTCATGCTATTGTACTCAACAATCAGCAAAATAAAACCATCTATAAATATCCATAATCATATTAACTTGTTCCTAACGACAAGTCATCACCATTGTTATGAAAGTTCAAACTAAAACCAAGTTTAACCAATACTAACACGGAAACTAAGTTCCGTCGAGTTTCTGGAGCATTCAACACATTATGCAGGAATAGGGTGCGACCATCGCACATATTTAGTTGGCAAGTGCCAATCCCTTTAAGTTCCACTAAGGAATTATTTCCCACATTTTTATCCACTTTGCTCCATATGGAACTCGTTGAAATTCCACGAAGGCATTTCTATCTTTCGTTACATGGTTTGTGGCCTCTAAGTCTATAGTCCACAAAGGATGTGGTTCGGTTACGAAAACTGAACTAGAGACTAAAGTAACACTATTAAGTGTACAAACGATTTCTACTTTCTTATGCTCATCACATTTGCGAGCAATTATCCCTTCTTGCCACTGAAAAAAAAATATTTCACTTTTGAAATATTTTTCTTGAAAGGACGCTTTCCTTTCCTATATCAATTAAACTTCGATTTCTTCCTGAAGAATTTATACACTTGCCCTTCCACTTCTTAAACCCACCTTGACGTTTACGCTTGGAGCTTGAAGCCCCATGTGAGCTAGAACCAGCATAACAAATGTTGGTTTCTGGTTTAGCTGTCAAAAAAGGCGATCCATCTCTAGCTCAAGATAGCGCATATCATTCTCAAAAGTCGTTACTTTTCATTGTGGATTAAGTGGGTTCTCATATGCACTCAGCTATGAGACAAAGGATGGATTACTGCTTGCATTTGCTGCTCATTAGTCAAAACGTGTCATGTATTTTACAGTTCACTTATCATGTTTGACATACGCTATAAAAGTTGTTTCATATTCTGCCCATAAAGCATCATATATATGTCGAACCATATAATGATCTGTCTCGAGTTGGTGAACGATGTCTAACCAAACTTAGTTTTTAATGTCTCCCACTTGACTTCGGCATTTTCATAAATGCCTGAACTCACGCATAAAACCAATTTTCATGCTACTCTGCAACATAATGCGAGCAATAGAGTTCATCATTTTTCATGCAGCAATGCCTCTTTACATTTTTATATTGTGCAGTATTCCCATTTTCAAGTTCTTTCGTACTAGGTCAAGAGCTTCTAGTGCTTCATGCTATCTAGCACTTACTAGATTCTCATATTCCAGTTTTTATAATTTTCGCCATTCAAATTCTCTCCTTCGTCAAGCTTAGCTACGATATTCTAATAAGCTATAACCATTGTATCTGAACACGAAGTTCTATAGACATGTCTTCACAAATTATCAATGCCTAACATTTATGCATCTATTGTACACTAACTAATTACATTAATAAATAATTTCACATAAGGTCTCAGATTTGAAAGTTCACTATGTTCCCAATCATCGTCTAAGAATCCTCGCTTGAAATTACCATTAATATAATCATTTATGTAAAATTGAGTTCACTAAAGTTACTAAAACTTTTTAGAACTCTCCACTCAAATAAAGATCATAAATCACATAATGACCTCTATATTTTGTAATCATAACATGGCATAGCATGATTTGAAGTAATACATAAATAATTCATGTATCAAAACATACTCTAATTATGGCATACAAGATATAAATAGCAAGTACATTTAATTTCATGCAAAATATACATAATACCGCATGTAAGGGCAAATCAGTAAATTTACGTGGGCAGGGACTAAATTGTAAATTAGTCAGCTAGGAGCGAAAAAATAAATTCTGGCGTAATTCAGGGGCCTAAAGGGTAATGCACGCATCCAAGGGAAAAATGGCAAAGCACCGTGTGGAAGACAAACGGGCACCCTTTGCCGCATGGTCTTCTTCAATTTTATTTCACCATCATTTACTCAAACAATCCAAATAGCCCAGCGGTCTAAGGCGTTAGGATCCAGTGAAAAAAAGTCGTGGGTTCAAATCCCACCTTTTTCTATTTTACCCTTAGGAACGTACTCTTCTTCAAATATAAAAGGTTCTGACTTTAAACAATGAAAGTCAGGTTGGTGGAGTGGTAAGGTGCACTTCATTCCTTTAGAGATGGCGGGGGTTCAAATCCCAATGAGTATCCTCCCTTTTTTTTTTAATCTGGTCGCGGGCCCCCGGGCCCCCTTGGCCTTAGGCTACCCGCGCGTACACAGCAGACATCTCCCTTTTTTTTTTAATCTGGTCGCGGGCCCCCTGGGCCTTAGGCTACCCGTGCGTGCACAGCATACGTCCACTGCCCCGCGTGTAAGTGCCATAACCATGAGCATTCTTTTATTATTATAAAAAAAAAAATAGAAGTGAATCCATGCACGTGAGGCACACGTGCTAGCTTCGCGCAACAGACGGAAATTTTCTAGATTTCCTTCTCTCGGACTTCGCCTTCGGTTATGCCTCCTTCAACTGCTCGATTCTCTTTTGATTACCCACCTTATACCGAAATCAATAGTGGGTTTTGAACATCACATCGGCACGACCACATAGGTTCAAGAATCAACAAAAACGGTGGAGTATTTTGCCTGAAATCGAGCATTAACTACTTGGACGCGGAACCCTAATCTGCGGAATTTCATCGCGAAATTGGCCTACAGCGGACAACCAAATGCCGAGAAACCATAGGGCTTTTGTTCCCCATGGCCGTGCGACCTTACTTCCCCGAACCCAGGCCGTGATATGCCGGAATTTGGCCGGAATCGGCGCATTTCTTCCCGGCCAGAATTGCCCAATTTATAATATATCAAAAAATCCCACGAAATTTTCACAAAACGATCAGGAAACAAGAACACATGGCTCTGATACCAATGAAGGGAACTAATCCCATAAACATACGCAGCGGATTACACGAAAAACATGCCCAAGATCTTACTTGAATCACTGATCGGAGAAGTATATCACGTAGAATGAACATACCTTGATTGTCACAGATTAAGAGTTACCGTTGCAGTTCCTCGAGAGATCTTTCGTCCGTTTGACGATCGAGAGAAAAGGGGAGTAGTTTGTCATCGTTCTTTCTTGAACGTTAACCACAGACGTGAACTTTTTCACGTTCTTAAAAGAGTAACTGCCTTTGGCAGTTATCTCTTATGGGTAATGGGCTGGGTTAGCCCATCTTGGGCGACCCACCCATCTATTTAACCCAACAGACCCCAAGGCAAAGAAGCACGCAAGCGGAGCCAGTTCGACAGGAGATGGCGGGTCTGTTCGACAAGCAAGCGGAGATCTACGTTGATGCTCGTCCGACGTACCTGGCACACTAATCAATAACTGAAGGGGTTGATCCTCCAGTTCCACGTAATTTATCTAAAATCCTTGGTGTTGGTTTGAGAACTTTAAAACTGGATTTCAACCCCCGTCTCCGTGTCTTCCAAGCCTCTTTTCCCTTTAGTAAATTTTTTTCAAATGGGCTTCTCTTTCCTTGTCTTTGCTTGTATGATGATTGATCTTCCACCGCTTCTAGATTGTCTTATTTTGTTGCCAAATTCATCACATAGAATTAAGGAATCGTCACTAACCAGCAATTTCAAAGCTCAGGTTCTATCATTACTGCCAGATTGTTGGTCACTTACAGCTCTGTTCATATGCCCTGCACTTGCTTGTGGAATAGGCAGCCGATCACTACGACCAGGTGATCGCCACTGATACGAGCGCAGCCCAGCTAAAATGTGCGATGCAGCAAGGGTCTGCTACTTCCACACCCCAATACCAATCTCCAACGACAAAATCTTGTCCTTAATTGGAGGTGAAAATTCAGTGGATTTGATTACGGTGGTCCAAGCGATGCACTGGTTCGACCTCCCCACTTTCTACTCCCTCGCGACCCGTCTGCTCTGGAAGCCAGGAGGCGTGATCGCAGTGTGGTGCTACAATGACGTCGGAGTGAGCCCTACATTCGATCGAGCCATGAAACGCTTCCATGACACTACGCTGCCCTTTTGGGACCCCAACATGAAGCAAGGATTTGATTTGTTACCCGAAGGCGTGGTGAGAGAACTTGAGGATGCATGGGGTGGTCCTGATCTGGTCAGGTGCATTGTGTACAAGGCTTCTATGCTCGCCGGCACAGTGTAAGCTGTAAATTTATGTGTCCTCTTTTGACTCCAGTTTAATAGAATTAAACCGGCACGGGCGGTTCCAATGATCCTTTTGATTGCCATTTTTTATCAAGCTGAGAACTAATGAAACCCCTTAGCTCAGATTTCGTGCTGAGCTGAACATGCAAGTACTCTGGCATATCTCTGTCAAGCATGTCTAACTTAAGTGGGGAAGGAACGATGTGGAATAGAATTCTGTACTTGGGGCTTCCTTTTTCCTCTAAAACACATGGCTGGATGGCTATGACTGCTGGTTGAGAGAGTGGTTAATGCCGAAATCCCTCCGGTCTCAAAAGACGGGGCGCGAAACCGGCTCAGTTTTAGGTCTCTTTCGGTTATAATCAGGTTTTATTCTTTTCCTTTTCATTAGTTGAAAGGCCAACTCTCTCTCTCTCTCTCTCTCTCTCTCTCTCTCTCTCCCCATCAATGACCAGAAAATCATATGCAAGTGCCTTATTTATTTCACGCAATGTTTGGAATTTACTTCTTAATCTGTTCCGATTCCGATTCAGATCATGCATTTCTAAGAACATGCTTCAAAGGTGCCCTGCGGAAACATGCTTCAAGAACTTGTCTTTGCTGATATTGCTCAAGACAGGTTCCAAGAGCAAGACTTCACATAATTAGAGAGAAGAGATTTCATACAAAACCATGTCGAACCACAATGCCATCCTAAGTGATATTTATTTCGCGCTCCCTCTTCAACTGGCGAGGATCGATCCACCTTCCCACTTGAGTGGGCAGTAGCCCGTCCTCGTACTGATTGCACCCATCGACGGAGTAATTAGGTAAAGCATTCGACACCTTGGGTTAGACGTAGATCCTCATAAGGTTACTACAATAGTCCCCACTGCACACTTTGATGGACTCCCCCAGTCGGATCACTCAGAGTTTCTCCCACTGAATCAACGCCAAGACGTGCTCGTCTTCCCCGCCGCGGCTCCTCTTATCATACTTGGGGACTCATTGCATTTCCATCACTGATGCGTTCTTGATCACACACTTCTTGTACTTCCCAAAGGGTGTACACATTGTCATTATGAACTGTCTACTAGAATAGTAACTTTCTTAATGTAATATTTGTAAAAGATGTCGTGATAATTACTTGCGGTATTCACAGTTGAATTCTTATATAGATGAAAATAATTTTTGGATTTATCCTAATAGGAAATAGCTTTGATATATTCAAGCCCGAAGCACCCTGATAGGGAAAGGGTTATGTGTCTCGCACTCAATATTCAATTACAATTCTTGAGAGTTATTAGGGTTCGCGATTGGTGTTTCACTAGTAATGGCTTCACCTCAATGAATTCACATAGATATCCTAGTTCTTAAAAGACTCTGTACCCGCAAAATTAGAATTACTTTGAGTAACTTGTCCTTTTAATCCTAACTTAGTTTGGAGCTTTTAGCAGTTAAAATTTGACCTAAAGGCCAAATAATCGACTAAAAGATCGTCCTGTTCTTTGTCTACCGAATCGAGGGATATAGTATGATACTTGTTTGGGGAAACTTAAAAGGTTTATAATTCTACTTACAGCCTGTTTGTCCTTTTATTTATTAAAGGTATACTGGCATCTAAGCAACAACGTAACTCTTTTAAATCTAACTTGCAAACAAAAATCAAACGATTCGGAATGGCCCACATGACAAAAAAAATTAATGAAATAATCCCATCTAAAATTGGGTAGGTTTAGTTCAAAAATAAAATAAAATTCGATAGGTCCAAATCCACCGAACTTGTTGATTAGAGTGTCTAAAAGGATCCTAAGAATTCATGCGACAATAACATTCCATACGTACTTATTACAATTCACACCATTAAGTGTTCACTTTTTTAATAGAACGTACATTTAAATGTTTCATTAGGTAATTAATTCCCTCAAACTAATTGATTGGGTCTCGATAAAACTTTATTTGCGCCCTTGGGATCCAACATGCCATTTCATTTGATTGGGCAAAAAGACGGCAAGCTGGGCATTCCTTGCATACGAGTTGTTTTCCCGGCCTTCGACTTGCCAGTTAGCTAGACCACGAGATTAGTAGAGTATGGAGTTCACCTACCTAGGTCCTCAGGTGTGCTCTTCCTTGTTTTAAGAAAAAATGATTTACCAAGTGATATGATAAAGTATAACTACGCTGCTTGACCATAGCGTATGTAGAAGCTTACCGTCTCGTTTTCGTAATCACACTTGGCATTTCTAACATCATTGTCCTCGTGATGACCACGTCATAGAGAGCTTATCGAAATGTGATAGTTTAGAGGGCATTTGGGGACACACTTTTACCCATTACTTCGAGTTTTTAGCTTCCAATATTCAATTCAACTTGCTGTTCGTGCTTCAAAATTCGTCGGAATCCGAACAGTAAAATCGAGGAGCAAAAACTACCTCCCCAACTTTTACCTTGTGATTTTGGCTTTTGAGGGAACCTCCATAAACTTTCCAGCTTAAACCTTGAACTGTAAAATGTAATCATAGGGCGGTCAGCCCAACGTCTTCAGAGATCATAACCACGGTTGTTGCAACAAAGGCGAGAATAGTGTAAATAAAAAAGTCATAAACCTATTGTATTAGTATCAATTCAGTCATAAACTTTTTTTTATGTCAATTCAGTCATAAACTTTTTGTATTTGTACTAACTGAGTCAATCCGGTCAATTTTGATTAGCATTGCTAACGTGGACGATGGTTGTCTTATGTAGCATGGCTAGTGCTGACGTGGATATTTTCAAATATTATTCACATATTTTTAATATTTTTGGTTTTTTCTTCTTCTTTTCTTGCAATTTCTTTAATTGGGGGCTGAGGACCCTCATCGGCTTGGGTGAGGGCCACAACACTCTCGCCTAGGGTCGGCAGGGCTGGCTGACGACCTTTGCCTGTCCCCAATAAAAAAAAGTGCAAGAAAAGAAAAAGAAGAAACAAAAAAATAGTAAAAAAAATTAAAATGTTTATACATATTTGAAATTATATTAAAAAACATTCATGTTAGTGCCAGTTATGCCACGTAGAACAATCGATATTTACGTTAGCGATTTCCAATCAAAATTGGCTGAATTGACTCAATTGGTATAAATGCAAAAATTTTAAAACTGAATTAGCCTAAATACAAAAGGTTTATGAATAAATTGAACTAATAAAAAGTTTACGACTAAAGTGACATCAATGCAAAATGTTTATCACTGAATTAGCACCAAAATAATATTTAAAACTGAATTGATACCAATGCAATAGATTTACGACTTTTTTGATCATTCCCAACAAAGGCAAAAGCCAATGTTTGCCATGCCCATCACTAGGTCATCCTACTTTTTAGCTCTCTCTTTCCCCATCAAGAAAAAAAATATTGTTGAGAAAAAAACTTTTGGCCTATTAACCTTGGGAAATCAATAATTAGGGGTTTACTGATTTCTAGAGGGGTACTCTATGTTCCCAATTTATTTTTGATTGGTCGCATTTGGTCGTTCAAATAAAACTCGAGATATCATATATTTTTATCTTATCCTATGTGTGGTAGTTATCCTGGACATGATAAAGGGATTATAAGGGGGATAAAATTATCATAAAGAGAGGGGGTGGGATAGCGCTGGATAGGATTTCGTTTATCTATAACGTCATGAATTGCACGCTTGTTGTGACCTAAAAATCGATATCGCAGGTTAATGGATTATCTGATTAATTATTTAATTAATCCAACTCGGACTCTCCTAAATCCATACCAAATTGCAACTTATGGTTCAATATTTAACATGCAAAGATTTTCAAAAGGAGTCGCCACTAATCATTTTTTGGTAGGTTGATTAAAAATCTAAGTAACTTTGTGGGAGAACTAAATTACTTCTATGAACCAGAGATTAAGAGTTTTCGGAGATTTGATTACGTTAGATTACTCTAACGCCCTTTTGATACCATTTTATTCCATGAAGAAAAAAAAATCATTCGAGAATGCAACATTAATTAATTTTAACCTAAGTTACTAACAAAGGTTATCATGCGGGTGCACAATCAATTAATTAAACAACCAGAAGTCAAGATAATCAATGGAGCATGCACCACAAAAAACATTTATTTTTTTATTTTTTTTATGAATGCATGAATGACTATACTATATGTAATGCATGAAACTATTCTGCAATGCAATGACATAAATTAAATGCAAGACTAAAGTACGACTTATATGACATGGCAAGAATGATGACGTGCAATGATGACATGGCATAGATTGACATAGTAAAGATGACATGGCATAGATGACGTGGTAAAGATGACGTGACATAGATGACATGGCAAATATGGCGCGGCATAAAAGAAGTGACGTGGCAAGAATAATGACATGCAAGGATGACATGGCATAGATTGACATAGTAAAGATGACGTGGCATAGATGACGTGGCATAAATGAAGTGACATGGCATAGATGACGTGGCATAAATGAAGTGACATGGCAAGTGTGGCATGGTATAAATGATGTGGTACAGATAACATGGCATGGATGATTTATTTAAAATTTTCGGGTGAATTTATTTCTTAAAATAGAACTATGTCAAAACAAAATTTATCTTGTATATTTTAGAGTTTGAATTGACCTAAATCATAATATATTAAAGATAGATTATTTTAAACATGAAATTCTATTTAGGCATCCAATTTCTATTCTAAAATGCAATCTAACCTAAATATTTCACAAAAAAGGATTAGATATGCAATTATCTACATGATGTTATTTTTTAAAAGATGCCATTTTTAAACATGGAAATGAATGAGTGCGATTTTTTTTAAAAAAATTTCGAGATTATATCATGCGATGGGTGTATTCTAAAAAAAAATACAACAATCAAGCAATTCAAGTCAAAATAGGAAATCGAATACGTCAACCAATTCAATCAAGAAAAGTGGAAATATCAATCAAGTTTGAAATATTTCGCGAATACTTAAGTTAATCTTTAATCCGTAATCCTACGATAAACGATTAAACTTAAATGCTTGTCTAACCAAATATTCCATTAATAATTATAAAGATAGACTTTCTCGATCGTATGGTAAGTTGCGGATTAAGAAAGAAAATTTTTCTAATGAAATCTGAATTTTTGCGAATTTTGGGCCGGCGGAATGGCTTGCGGATGGACTAGTGGAGGATGCTCGTTCACTGGATGAGCTCGCGAACCAAGGAGGTGTTCGCAATTCACCGCCCAAGATCAGTCACGAAGATGCGGGCTTCTCGGTGGAGCACCACAGTGCTCGTCAAGGATGTGGTGACGAGTCCTTTTAGTCGCCGAATTCTTGAAACTTTTGGGACAAACTGGCTTTTTCTTCTCCTTTCTTTTTGTCGGAGGAAAAGAGGTCGAACCACCCTTTTTTTCGTCTTCCCTCTTTAGACTTCCCTTTGCCCGTTCTCTAGACTTTCAGTAAGAGGAAAACAAATGGTGAGAAAAGAACGAAATTTTGACCGCAAGCTGCACTCTTCATTGGTTGACCCATAATGGACCGAACATGGAAAGGTTTTGCCGGTGCCACTGGGATTCTTGAGGGATTGTTTATCTTCGATGAAGAACCTGCAAAAGGAATAGACAAAATAGCAAATCTCCGTTGGGGTTACGGACTGGTCCGAAGCTATGCAGGAGCGCCTTGAGTTGATGCACTCATTGGGCAGCAGATTCGACTGGCAAGATCACCACAGCTAGTCGGGATAGCTCACATCGCGGTGGTTCCTGGACTTAGCGGCTCGCTGGAAATTTGAGGCTGCTTGCGTTGATGACTGTGGAGCTCGTGACCAGCGCATGTCTTTGGACTAGATTATATGCGGCCTCCTCTTTTTTTTTTTTTTCAGCTCACGTCTCTTCTCTCTTGGCCTGTGACAACAAGTCCTTAAAGTAACTCTAGAATAAAAGGCTTAATTATTCTGCAAGTTTTTAATTAATAAATTAACTTTTCACTTGTTTTCATTACAATTTTCGGCCTCCTAATGAAGATCATGGACTTTAGCCGAATCTTATGCTCTTGTGTGCTCAGTCCAAATAATCCAATTAAGCTCAAAACCTTGCCATTGATACAAATAAAAAATTCAATGCATGAAAAAAATAAAATATGCAAATCATGAGGAAATATTTTGGTGAGAATAAATTCTCATTTTTGTGCAATATAAATGAAAAAATCAAAATTAAAATTTGGGTGTCAACAACGCTCAAGCCCCCATCTCTTCACAAGCCCCATCCACCTCTCTAGTGGCGAGCCACCTCTCCAATTACAACGTGCAACTTCTCTGGCGGAGGCGGGTAACTTCTTGGTGGTCCCGATCTGGTTCGTCATCCCTTTCTTTAGCCCCCATCAACTTGCAGATTTATCAAACCCCTAAATGTTCATATACTTCTCATGATCTCGCTCTTAAACTTGTGTTGAATGGAAGTGCGGGAAATCCGCTGCCGAAATGATGTTCATGCATTGCCTTAGGATTCAGCCAGTTAGAAAAATTTGTGCGACACCTTCATGCGATACGATGGTCTCTCAATGGCAAAATACTACTGTAGTATCTGTATGATGAAAGGTACAGACACTTTCTATGATGTCAATGTTTTCCATAATATCATTTTTCAATATAATAACAATATTTTCTGGTATTTGGTTGAAATATAAAAATGACTGAAAAATATTTTTTGCTTTTGGGTAGGGAAAATCAAATTTGATTTTCCTCCATGCACTATATTTTATATTTTATATTTTTCTCTTTTTATTTCTTTTCTCCTCTTTTGCCACAAATGAGCTTGAGCCTTGCCATAGGCCATCGAGCTCGTCAGCATCGGGTGAGGGCGAGCCTCACCTTGGCCTTGCTTGAGGCCGGCAATGCCTGGCCTCGCCTTGTCAGAAAAAATGAGGGAAAATATTTTTTTCTTCTCAAAAAGTAAAAATTATTTTCTTCGCTTTTGAACGTAGTTTTTGTCCATGAGAGGAAAATATTTTTTTTGATTATTTATTTTCTATGAATCAAACGTTGGAAAAATAAAAATATTTTTTTAAAAAAATATTTTTTACGAAATAAATGGAGCTTTGGTCGCGTTTGGGTCAAGTTTTTTTTTTGTTGCCGTAGGGGGAGAACTCAGAGAATCTTCATCCGTGAGAACTCCTGCGCAAATCACACTAAGACAAATCATGCTTTCCTATTTCTAGTATCGTATAAGCCCCAAATTTCATGAACCGGTTACTCCTTGAAGATTTGTCTCGTGTGAGAGGGAGTCGGCCGAAAGCAAGCCGTAATGAGTGGGTAGCACCAGATCAGCCGCAATCCACACTATGTCCCAGTGGGTGTCATGCCATTATGCATTCTCAATAAACGTGTGACAACTCAAGATCCGATTTGACCAAGCTCCGCCTCTTCATGAATTCAATGCAAAGATCTTGATGTTGACTCGACCAATCTCCCTCGCAGGCGCAAATCAAGGACAGCAGGATCCCAGGTGCGACGGACACCCAATCAAACCCCAAAGATGGCCGGCATGTTGTGCCACGTTCACGTGCATGACCCATGCCCAAGATCTCGATTGAATCTCACGAGGGTTTCTGATTCTTGAGTAGGACACATGGGTCTACACCGACCAGTGAGGGCCTCTTGAATTTCTCCGATATGCTTTACAATCGCCAACATGTCCAATGATGTCGAGCGCGTGCAGCGACAAACAACTTGGACCGGAGAGGCATAATCTGAACTAGAGAATTCTCTTTGTGGTCATGGACTTTGGTGGGGTATTGGGGGTGTAATTCATACTTTTTATTGATAAAAAAAAATGGAGGTGTAACAACAAATGCGATATACTAATTATATTGGACTTATGCCCATAAATAACTATTGCTATGTGTTATCTTTTTTTTTTATAATTGAGGAATGTAATAAGAGGTGCATGGTGCTAATTATAATAGAATCCTCTCTTGAACATAACTCTAGTTTAAAGGTGATTTATGATAAAAGTTTGTGTTTTGATTTTTCTTTCTCGCTTTTACACTTTATTTCTTGTGCGCTGAATCCCAACAATAAGGCCCTTCTTTTTCCCATTGACATATATATCATCAAGGTTGTGCTGCTTTCTTTAGGGTTTAATTCCCTACACTCTCAAATATCTCCGACTGATATTAAGGCCAACACTTTCCTCGAGTACAAACACTGTCGAATGGACATAGAGTTACCCAGCTAAACAAGAAAAGAATGACAGCGAGAGCAACGATTATGCATGCTTGATACATCAAAACCCACTAGACAAACCCACAATATTCGAGTAATATCTATATTAAATGGTCTTTTAGTATTGATAATGATGCATTTGACTAAGCTAGATGCACTGTTGCTAGGTTTTGGCTAGTTAGGACTCTTCAAGGCCAACGAGCACAAGTGAGAGGTTGGGCCAAACAAATCGCGTAAATATTGTCAGAATCGATCTCGAATAAGGAACATGTCCCAACGAATCTCGCTCTTCGTCTGCTTGCACTAGTCAAGTCCAAAGTCGCAACTCCCACCATGCAAGTTTTGTTTTGTTTTTTTTTCTGGTGTTCGATCCTGTTGGGTTCGCCGTATACATCCAAAATCCGAAGGAAGATAATTGCAAGATCAAATAGGTTGTTCGGTCGACATGTCAAGCTAGAGCTAGCTTAGTCAGGCGACTTCACAAAAATCATCATAAAGTTGTGTAGATCTCGCGCTATTTTGGGACTACAATCTGTGGACACGTGGGTATGGATTTATTTAAGCATTTGGTGTAATGACAAGTTTTGCTTAAGAGGGAGAAGTTTACGAGATATTCGAAGGGGAAGTCGAACCTTTCAGCTCTTCCGAATGGGAGAAAGGTAGCATGACCACTCAGCCGAGCAAAACCCTAATGGCTAAACATCATAACACTTACTTCCTTTAACTTCCTCTTTTTAAGTTGGAAATAATCCATATACTATTTCAACTCTAAGTGCAGTATCAAGCAGTTTTACTGCGATTTGCAATTAAGAAAGTGTTGGAGGTAAATATATAACTATTTTCCTTGATTCTCCATATATATCAATATTGTGCATATATCCCCCTTAATTGTGCATATTTGTGATTGATTATAAGTAATATGTTGTCACCTCAAATAATCATCTAACAACACTTATAAATAGACTCGTATACTTATAGAAAACTAAATAGAAATTATATATTTCTCTCTTTCACGTTATTTTTATATGAAAAGATGTTGAAGTTAACTCACACATTTGACCCAAAAAAAGAAGAAGAAAAACTCGCATGATTTATTTACAGGATTGCAGCTTGGTTCATGGACAAGTCTACTCCATGCACTGAAAGTTCTGGCCATGTGTAAAAAACACGTTCAACAGATGGGTCGTCGCGATACGTCTAAACCCAAAAATCGAACCTAACTCGTTACAGAACAGTGGACGAAAATCTTCACAAAGATGAGCGGGCCAGGCTTTTGTAGCCCCTCTTCGCATTGCGGGCCTAGTTGTAAAACCAGTAATATTCTAGCCCCAAGAGAAATGATCTTCTAGGCTCCGTTTGTTTTACGAAAAATAGCCTCTTAGGGGAAAACATTTTCCAGAAAGTCATTTTCCAAGAAAATAACAATGTTTTCCGGTGTTTGGCTAATACTTAAAAATGAACTGGAAAACAATTTCTGTCGTTTGGCAAGCAATTGATTTTCTGGCGGCGGCGACCGGCGGCGGCCGCGGCGGGTGGCTGTGGGCGGCGATCGACAGCCGGGGACTAACGGCGACGATCGGCGGAAAATGATTTCCTCTTTTGAAAATGAGGAAATCACTTTCCATACTTTTCAAAGGGTTTTTTCCATAGGAGAAAAATATTTTTCGGGATTAACTTATTTTTCGTTTCCAAACACCGAAAAATCTAAAAAATATTTTTCAGGAAAATTTTTTCCCCTTACGAACACAGCCTTAGTGAGCAAATGATTATGGGCATCTAGGGTTACACTTCCCAAAGAAAAAGAACAAGACACGTGGCTCGTGGACAACTGTGAGGAAAGGGATAGGGGTCACATGATTTCTTGTCTTCTTCGTAGGACGAGACAAGTGTTGGAATTCGGAAAATGATTCTCATCAACCAAATTTGTCTACTCCTCTCCGTGTCGACCTTGGAAGGCATGTATTTTGTCTCATGTCTTACGTCCTTTTTTACCCCCACGCACTCTCCATAGATACTTTGAAAGCTTAATTAAAATCTCTCCAAAAACAAACAGAAATTTGTTTTTTCTAACGTGAGAGCGAGTGAGAGAAAGAGAGAGCGGATAACAACGTCGCATACGACGAATAAAGCATTAAAGATGGTAGGAGTCACGTACGATCTTGATATTTGAACTTTTTGAACTGCATATCTATAAGTACAGTAAATCTATAAAGTGTATTTAAACAACAAGCAACTCATATTCAACTATCCAATAAGTCTTTGACACGTTATCTATTAAACTAATTTCCTATAAAATGTTTTGCAGTGTTAGTTTGATTAATACAGTAGAATAATGATATTTCAAGTTTATGCTTTGGTAGGGTTAGTAGGGATCCGAATACAATGTTCTCAAGTGTTTAATTAGGATAAGTAGGGATCAGAATTTGAAAGAATCCCATAATGTACAGAACATGTACCTTATCTAAAATCCAAGAAAATACCAACAACATGCATGAGTTTTCATCTTTGAGATTTTGAAAACCCCTAAAGGTAACTACTTAAGTTAAAAAGATTTGGAAAACTTAAGCCGACTTTGTATATAAAGAGAATTGCCAAAAAAAGTTATTACTTTTCTTTTTGCCAATTCAATCCTAAAAATTTTACGCTTGTGTCAATTTGGTCTCTTTGCCTGGCCGACACTAACATAATGCGACCGGTGCTGATGTTGATTATTTTTAATAATATTTTAATATATTTTTTATTTTTATTTTCTTTCTTTTTTCCTCTCTTCTTCCTCTAGCCGGTTGTTGAGCCTAGCGACTGGCCAGAGGCGAAGGCTAACGAGGCATGACCTTGTTGATTGCGGTTAATGAATGGGAAGATCGCAAAATTGGAAGAACAAAGAATTTTTATGTTAGACGCATGGAATTGGCTAAGCATTTTCTTCAAACAAATATAGAACCAAAATGTATGGTTACCAATTCTTCCTCCTTATCTATGACCCATCATTCAAATTAATGAAGGTAAGCTAATGAGGTCAGATATTAATGAACTCTATAGAAGAGTTATCTATCGAAACAATACCTTTATTGATTTATTAATAATAAGTAGACCTCGTTGGCCTTTGCCTCTCTCCGACCGCTGGGCTCAATGGCCGACTAGAGGAAGAAGGGAGAAAAATAAATATAATTAATTAATTAATTATTAAAATATCATTAAAAATTGGCTATATCAGTACCGATAGTACTACGTCAGTGTCGACAGGCCAAATAGACTAAATTAAAATAAATGTAAAAGATTTAGGACTAAATTGACAAAAAAAAAAGTTCAGAACTGAATTGACATAGTTGTAATAAGTTTAAGATTTTTTTTGATAATTTTCTCCGCTTTATCAGTAGATATTCCATAGAAACGACTATGGTACTTGAGTTTTTCTACATAGTACACATCATATTTTAATAATTCTAGAAGACTACAATGTTGGAATTTAATTTAAAAATTAAGGGGCCTAGTTGTTTGTTAGTGACAAAGTGACAGGATTAAGGGCTGTTGCTCGTCCCTGTTGTTGGCACCTTAGCCCTCTTCTCCAAACCTTTGCGTCAACCTTTCTAATGGACTGTTTTAAGACAACTTACCTTTTAGTGAATAGTTTAGGCTTTTAAATTATGCACGAGTCAGTGATGATTAGGCACTAGATTATCCAGAACTACAAAATGGGCGGCTTTGGCCTTTCTCTACTCCAACTCTTTAAGGATCTTACACTAGCTCATGTCGTCGATATCGTTTTATTAAAATAACTATAAACTTACTCAGACCGATCTATCGAAGTTTGGTATGCTAAGAGATGTGACGGATTAATTGTGAGTATTGGGTATGCCCTACTTTATTTAAATATCTGCTTGTGGTTCACGATCTTATGACTATTACACCAAATTCGTAGATTGATTGAGATATATATTACTGCCGGTCGTTCCATTAAGCATCGATTATAAAAGAAGGGTTAATTCTAGCCTTGGTCCCAGAACTTATCCAAACATCACATTTTGGTCCCTCGACATGCCCAAATGTCCACATTGTTACCATCAAATTATCAATGTCGCAACTGCTCGAAGACAAATTCTTTTTTCCAGATTGTTCGAGTGAAGTAATGTACCAATATAAGATGACAAGAATGTCTTGTCCGAGTCCTTGACATCGCAAATAGGTGACATTGATTAGGTGACCAGGCACACAAGATGACGAATGGGGAATGATTATCCTTAATTTGCCACATGAAGAAAGGAATTCGAATAAAGGTGTCGTAGCATTTTATGAGGTTTTCAGTGATTACCCAATTTCATAGTGTTGCAAATTCAAAATATGTATTACCAAGCACATAGTTACAACGTACTTCACAGCACAACTAAGCACAACACTATTACCTTTCAACTAAAGATGGACTAAACGGGATCTAAATCCATTATGAAAGCCCAGATTTAAGATTACAAAATTTTAAATCCAGGTTTTCAAGTGGTAAGCAAATAAAAAAAAAAGGTGCTACTTGGAAAATATTGTTAAAACAAGAATATAATTTAGTTGGTCAGTTGGTGCTGATAAATTTTCATCTTTTTTTTTTGGTAAGGCTTTGCTGAATAAATTTCATCCTTATAGTTGAATAAGTCTATATTCTTATGAGAGGCTTATCAGAACATTTCGATTTAACAAATCCATGATGATGCAAGTAAACAAGTAAGCCACTTGCATCGGTAATGACTTCATTAATCCCTGAGTCGATAGCGTAAATCCACAAAGTTCTATTAAGTGGAGGATGATATGATCTTGGTGATACTCTACGGGGAAAAAAAAAAATCTTTGTTCTAAATATTCATCCTTGTTTTGTTGTCCAAACCGGTAGCTCCCATCTTGCGGGTGCTCTATAAGTAGCTAGTTTGTTCAGCAGCAAAATCGCGTCCAAAAAAAATGTCTTTCCTAATGGACAGAAGCACTTCATCATCAACTCTTGTTCTGTGTCCTGTAATGGAGCTCAAGGATGAGAAGGAGACCCTCCTGTTTGACCCCTCCTCGCTTCAGAAGCAGCCAAACTTGCCAAAGGAGTTCATCTGGCCACACAAAGACCTTGTTCACACCCACGATGAGCTCAAAGAGCCCCTCATAGACTTGTCAGGCTTCCTTAAAGGGAACGAGGAAGCAACTTCCCAGGCTGCTGAGCTCATCAGGAATGCTTGCACCAACCATGGGTTTTTCCAAGTCATCAACCACGGTGTCGACCCGGGCCTCATATGTGCCGCCCATGATGAGATCGACACGATCTTCAAGCTCCCCATGAGCAAGAAGCTCGCCATGAAGAGGAGGCCCGGAGCCGCCAATGGTTACTCCGGCGCGCATGCAGATAGGTACTCATCCAAGTTGCCATGGAAGGAGACATTCTCTTTTGGATTTCACAAGAATGAGAGTTCTGAGCTTGTGGTGGTTGATTACTTCAAATCTGTCTTGGGTGATGATTTTGAACATACAGGGTAAGATCATTTTGTGGTGGCTGATCCCAAGCATCTCACTTACTGGGTGAGGCGCACGGCGATCGAACTACCTTTTTTCATTGTTTTTATTTTACCGATCTATATACCTGCATGTGTCAAGAATTTTTTCCATGTCCATAGGGAAAATAAAGTTGAAAATAGATCAGCCTAGATACAAACAAAGATGAGTTGGTCATAGTCTTACAAAATTCAACATCTTGACAAAATAAACGGCTTGAATTTCCATTCAGTTTCATGTTACCTTCTTCCCTTTTTCTCTTAGAGAACAATCCTTCTTTCCAAGTCATTTTCCGCCTTTATTTAGGCTAATCTCATATACCACTACCAATGCATGAATGGAAAAATCTTGAGCTTTATGTAATAACTAGCTATTACAGTCTTTAAAATAAACATGCGATCTTGATCAGGTGGGTGTATCAGAAGTACTGTGAGGCAATGAAGGAGCTAACACTGGTGATCATGGAGTTGCTGGCGATAAGCTTGGGGATCGATCGCATGCACTACAGAGACTTCTTCGAGGATGGGCTTTCGTTAATGAGGTGCAATTTGTACCCGCCGTGCATGAACCATGGGCTCGCGATGGGCACGGGTCCTCACTGCGACCCGACCTCTGTGACCATCCTCCACCAGGACCAAGTTGGAGGCCTCCAAGTTTTTACAGGCGATAAATGGCAAGCCGTCACGCCGCGCCGAGACGCGCTCGTCGTCAACATTGGAGACACTTTCATGGTACTTCCTCGCTGTTTTTTTCCCGATTCATGAAATCGAACTAGAATCAGGTCAAAAATTCTAAACGTTGATAGATCTAATTTGCTGATCCATACCGTAATTTTTCAAGACCTTTTCAAAAGTTATAATACACTCATCCAAATCATCACCCTTCTCTAATTCTTTCCCTTACATATAATTATCGTTAGGCAGTACCTCTGTAGTTTTTCGAGTAGCATACAAATTGCCTAAATACAGGGTCGCAATAAGGGCGCACATGTCAACGCATCTGCTTTAGTAATCAACTTATGATCAGAAATTTATTTTTCTACTTTTACTCAAAAGACAAAGTTTATTTTTCTACTTCTGCTTCAGAAACTAATTTCTAATTGGAGAAATTCATTTGTAACAGTTGAAAATTTCTATTTCTGAAACATTATTAACACAAAATCTTCTGTGAAAAATTATTTTCGACGGCGAAAATTTTTCTACATCATTTTTAAACTTTTTAAATTTCTTTAAAAATCATTTTTATTATAAAAATATTATTTACTTTTTAAAAAATTTATTTTTATTTTTTTTACTCTGGCTGTCGGATATGGTAACTTGGCTGCGGCGGCCAGTGCAGTGGTCAATAGTTACTGGCAGGGGACGGTGATCGCGATTGGCGATGGTCGATGGTAACAACGATTGGCAGTTGGCGGTGCTCGATAGAGGTTGGCGTGTAGCAGTGGTCATGGGTAGCGATGGGTGGACGGAGGCAGTGGTTGGCGACGGGTGGCAATGGTCGTGAGGGGTAGCGACAGAGGTTTGTTGTGGCCGGCAATGAGTGATGGTTGACAGCTGGCAATGGTGGCGAGCGGTGATAGGCGGCGGTTGGTGGAGGTCGATGATGGGTGGCGGCTAGTGGAAGTTGGACATGGGCGGTGAGAAGTATTTCTTGAGTTTTTTTTTTTTCAATCAAAGTTCTTTTTGAGTTAAAAAATAATTTTTTTAACTTTTCAAATTAAGGGAAAAACAACTTCAGAAGTGAAAATTCACTTCAGAAGTAGAAATTTCTTTTAGAAGTATTTTTTTTACCAAACGGATTTTTATTTCAGAAATTATATTATCAAATGGATTTATGCTCTTTTACATGAGAAAGAGACTTAGAGTGCGCATGGGTGGCAGCCACTAGAGCTAAAATTAATTTTCAAAAGTATTATCATGCGCACCCTAAGTCTCTTTCTCATGTAAGAGAGTCTGACTTGACAAGTTCTTGAATTGGACTAGTGAAATCCTATTTCGACATCCATCATGCCGCAATCGTATATCGATTTGCTTTGCATATGGATCTTGTTCATCCTATTCTCATTTCTCCAATTTCATGTGTCCTTCACACGGACTCATTGTGATTTAAATGTAAGAGAAGGTGTTAAAAGATATTAGATAGGCTTAGGTGTGAAATTATAATAGGATATGTATTCAAATGGTCTCCTTTTATTAAAATCTCAACTTTTGGTTTCAATTTTCTAACAACCGCAAAATTACATTTCCAACGTTTGGAAGATCTTGCACAATTTAAGATGTTCAGAATTCAATTGCATGGCGTACAACAAAGTTTAGGACTTGCGATGTAGATGTACAGGTAGGTGTCCACAATAGAAGGATGCAAAAGTTGCTCATCATTTAGCTTCGCCTCTTTATAATCTGCTAAGGTAAACATATCATGAAAGAAAAAAGGTCGACAAAAGATACAAACTAAGCGAATCAAACAGGCTTCAAACAATCGGAGCAATTTTAGCTAAAAGTAATCAGCGTGGTCCGGCCAAATAAGTCATCACCGGTCGATTCATATATAGACGACTTGTGGCGCCATTATCGTCCCCTCTTGATACTAAAATTGTACTTCCATTGGTTCTCGGCTTAGTAATGTAACATCTATCATTCTTGACAATGACTTGACGGGTCACGACTCAAACAAAGCATAGAGATGAGATTGGCCGACGAATTAGTCGTGCATCATTAGGTCAAGAACAACGCCAGTAGCTAGACCTCTTCTTTTTCGTCCTGTATTTTAGCTGTTCGCTTGAATCATCGGCCAACTTGTCCTTCGACCGTATGCGCTTGCCAATGAACTTGCATGGCGACGTGGGCACTCGTGGGACCATTAGTACCTTCACTTTCTTCTCCATGATAATCTAGGGTTTATTCCAGATAAGAGCGTGATGTGTGAGGAGCTGTAAAAAATTTCACATAAAAACCTAGGATACCATCTAAGGTTTCGATATTTGTCAGTGTTAGATTAGGAAACCACTCTCAATAACTGTTTTAATGGCGATTGATCAAGAAAGTACTGGATTGCAGGCGTTAACGAATGGGAGGTACAAGAGTTGCTTGCACAGGGCGGTGGTGGACAGGGAGAGGGAGAGGAGGTCGCTGGTGTTCTTCGCCTGCCCGAGAGAGGACCGGATCGTGAGACCCCCACCGGATCTTCTGAGGACCGACTTGGAAGCGCCAAGGAAGTACCCGGACTTCACGTGGTCCGACCTCTTCGAGTTCACTCAGAGCCACTATCGCGCTGACGCCGCTACCTTCCAAAGCTTCATCCATTGGTTCCTATCTCCCAAACCCTAAATCTGTCTCTCTCGCTCTCTCTCTGAAATGTTCAACTTATTGTTCTTCTTGCTAGCCAGTTTTCTCCTTCCTTGCTTTTTCTTTATTAGTTTTGGACATGCATGGGCTTTGGATGCTGTGGATCATCATTTGGTTTGTCTTATATGTGTCATCACTTTGTCCCATCTCTCGTCTGTACAGATTCCCCCAAATCTTCCATATTTTGGATTATTTGCGCATGTAAATCATTGCGTGTACGTGTTGGTCTATCTCAGCTTTCTCGCCACATTATTATATAGTTTCGTTTCTTCTGGTGGGTGTGTTGTCTTTTGTATGCATGGTTGAGTAAGAGTGCACAAACGCTTTAGGAGTGTCACGAAAACCATTTTTCTCAAAAATTTAAAATCGTTAGAAAATGGGTTTACGAAGTATTCGTATCATATTTCTCAGCAGACAAAAAGAAAATAAAGTGAAACGAAAAAAAAAAAGAGATTTTTATATTGACATGCATTCACTGTTTAAAAGTTGTGCAGTACTAGATCAGACTGCGTTGATGTCTCATGTGTAATCAATAAGATCTAAAATAAATATTTTATAAATTATTAGTTTTTTTTAATAATAGTGCACAAAGTTCGGTCCCCATTTTGTAAGCAGACGAGAGCATGGCCCCATATAATCGAAGAGAAGGGATATGGTCAAGAATTCGTTCGTTGATGACTTGCTTGATAACGAAGGATTTGGAAGGGGTCTACATCCATTTTAAGAACTTTGTCCTAAGGAATTGCAACATGACCCAGTGGCCATCCTCGTGCAGACTTAACCTTACGTCTATTTCAGTGTGACATGATTGGACAACTTCCATTCGAGATTGAAAATTGCAAACTCGGCCACCATGAAGTGTTAGCACGTGTGTCCGTTATGAAATTGGAAAAGCTTCTGGAGAAAGTGGTGCCCATCTTGGATTATGCGACATTTGGTGGTAAATATCTTTTCCTCCTCTTTCTTATCGAAAACTACAATTCAAGTACGCTAATTGAGATGATTTCACAAGAGAATTTTCCAGAGTTTAATCCACTATGAGCTGATCTAGAGACTGTTAAACGCACAATTTTTCTAGTAAACTTATATTGTAATAAATGGACGCTCTAAATATAATAATTGATTATAATTCTTTTTTAAAGGAAAAGTATGTAATAATTGACATGTATAGATAATCCAGTCGGCACTAAAAATGGCCGGTTTTTTATCATTTATTTTTCAGCAAAAAGTTACCTCTTGACCACCCTGTTAAAAGTTAAGACGTAGTCAAATTCATTGCAAAAAAATTATATCCAGATCTACATGTCGATATTTATTTTATTACGACATTTTTGGCTATATATGCCCAGGTTCCAGTATGGAGTTGTGGAAAAACATTTGTGTATCTGAATATAATTTTAAGACTTTACAAGTCTTCTGAAAAATTAAGATGAGGTTGTAGTTTTCTCGGCAATGGACTTCATAGTAACCAAATCTGAAATTTGAATACCTTCCCTTTGGACCCTTCAATACCTTGGCAAGCACGAACCCCAAAAGTATTTCTGTGGCACAAAATCATTTCATTTTCAAAAAATATTGGAATGGATTTTGGTACTTGATTAAATAAAAGAGTATGGGGATAGAAAATGCAATTTGGTCATTATGTTCAAGATGACTGTTTGCAACTTTAGGGAACTATATTGGCAACTTTTATGAATTTTATGTAAACGCCATTTGTTATAGATCATTTTCCAAATAGGGCAAACAAGCTGTAAATAATGTTATATATGACATAATGCATGATAATCTGGTCGTCTCAACTCCCAAAAGGTTTGAGAGTCAACTCCTTTATATCTTAAGAAGCTAATATACCCTCTCTCTTACTTGGATGTGATTTATACTCTCCATTGACAGGAAAGCATGGGATCCCGCTCTTTTTTGCTTGGGCCCATGAATAAATACTACTATATATACTCTTTTTCGTTTATAATTGAATGATATAACAAAAGGTAGGAGATATATTAACTATAGTGGAATCCTCTACTAGACGTAGCCCTATTTTAATAGTGAACCAGGATAAAACCGTGTGTCACAATTTCTCTTTTTTGCTTTTACGCTTTAATTCATTGTGATTGTGCACCGACTCCTAACATCTCTCACAAAACTTAGTGATTGAACCTTCAACATTGAGTTCAACTCTTTGACATGGGATTGACCTTCCATGTTCAAACCCACTGAAGTTCAAGGTTATTGACACAGAAAGTTATTAATCATCTTACTTTGGTTCAAATTTTATGTTCCGTACAATGTTTAGACGCAATTTAGAAAGTAAGAAACCCAGGTCGAATTTCATCAAAGAATAGGAATGCATGAAATTTCTTCAAAACTTTCGTCACACATCACTTGTTTACAGATTGATGTAAACTTTATACTGGTATGGTCTATTTTCACCTATTTGATATAGATTTTGGGTTTGACTTTCTAATATAGTACCAAAGTCAAACTTTGCCCTAATTATTTCGTACGTAAGGCTCTTCGTTTGTTAATTCCACATGTCGTTCTCAACACCGGTTTATACATGAGAAATGACTTGTCTTTGTAGTTTGTACGGCTTATGTCCCCTTAAAGTTCTGGGCTGGATACTCTTGCATTGGACCAATATTATACCATAGCTATCATTTAATGGCCGTGGGTGAAATATGACATCATACCGTCTACCGATTGAATAAATACAACATAGGTGCGCCTCCTATGACTTTATAACTGCTATTTCTTAATCTTACATCAACCTGGGTAAACTCAGATCGAGATGTTGAACTACATTCTCTATTAATTTTTACATTACCGGTCCTGGAAAATACATAAATTTTCAATCAGCCTCGTGTTTGGTGTGCTTTGGTCAAAACTCAAGGAAATTCGTACAGTGGATCTTTCTGATCCTGAAGCTAAATGAGGTAATCTAAATTCACGGTAAATTATATGAAGCAACATAACTGTGGCCTCACAATATTCATGCGGATTAGAGCATGCGGTCATTGCGTTACCATCACAATTTCTTGAAAGCATTCTCACCTCATGATGGCCTCCAATAATCACAATTCACTGTGGTATTGCCCTCATGACTAGATTCGAATTTATAATGAGAATCTGATGTAGAATCTGAACGAAAGAAGACATTAGCAATCCGAAAGGGATACGTTTTATTTCATGGAAAAAGTAGCTGCTTGCTTTATCACAAAAAGAAAAATATAATACGACATCATAAATTGGGATGAGGGATGCCTCTAGAAATAAGATTCTATGTCCAAGAAGATCCCCCTTGGTCCATTGGACATCATAAATTGGGATGAGGGAAGTGTCTAGAAATAGGATTCTACGTCCAAGAAGATCCCCCTTGGTCCATTAGACATCATAAATTGGGATGAGGGAAGTGTCCAGAAATAGGATTCCATGTCCAAGAAGGTCCCCCTTGGTCCATTGGGGATACTATTTTGGGATGGTGGTCGGTAATAATATACTTGAAATAGTATCTGGCCCTACACTTTGCTGGTCAGAAGTGCAGAGACTTTGGTTGTTCGTCACATCAACACGAGAGGTCGTCGAGCTCCGACCACTTTGGTAACGTCTGGGGTCAGCGGCAGAAAAAGGAGAAGATAAAGGAGGGCAAAATCAAAGACTGTTTCACTTTGATTGTCCACGTCGCTCGTGGCGGGTTTTCTTGTGGATTAGACTCATGCAATGACCTGAACATATGAGCAGAATCTTCTACGCCTCTAGTTTTCTCTGACTTTCCTTCTCACCTTCTAGCCCTTGAGCTCTCTTTAGTTTTTACCTTGGCTGTGCATAAGGGGGATTGTGCAAGATGATCCCTGATTCACATTTTCCGAGTTCTACGACACCAAATCTTCAATCATCACATGATAATACGCAAACGTGTTCAGTAGTTTCATGTTTTCCTTCAAATCATGGTTACGATCATTGCCTAATAATTTCAGCGATCTGCGATCATGGATGTGGATCTCAGGTTTTTTAGGCCCAAAATCAATTACTTGCATGGCTCGGCTCATGTCCTAGCAACAAGGCCACAACTATAGAGCCCTTTTGCTAACCGGAGGTCATATGGGCCAACATATTTCAATGGTGCTCAGTATTGAGCAAACCCATCGAACTAGAGGAATAGTCACAAGTCATCAAAGAGATTGAAACGAAACTAGCTTATAATGCAATGTCCGACCAAAAGAAAGAAATACAATTGTAGTAAATTTTTTTACGACAGTTCATGTGATCCCAGAATTACTAGAGATTAACTAACCGGGCCGATCAGCATTATCCAAACCCAGAAGTTTATTAGAGTTAGTTAAGACCAAAGTGCTCGATCACGGCATAGCCATTGTCGTTTGCATGAAACCCTTAAATAAATTTTTTCTGCTTACGGCCGTTTCCCAGAAACTTCGTCTATGCCTCTCCGTTCCCGGGCCCAAAACCCCCGCACCTCTCTTTTGACATGGCGCCTACCTATTTTTGATCAACTAAGGTCTCCACACGCTCGTTCAAGACGAGACACATCAAAACAGTTTTAAGTCTATTACGATTATACCAATTCGGTTATATACTTTTTATTCTTGCCAATTGAATCTTAAACTTTCTCCATTTGTGTTAATTTAGTCCATCCTGGCAATTTTGGCCGAATCGCTGACATAGACACCAATCATCTTATGTGGCGCAACCGATGCTAACATAGATAATTTTTAATGATATTTTAATCTTTTTTGAAATTTTTATTACGTCTTTTTTTACTTTTTTTTTTGTTCTTTTCTTTTTCTTTTCTTCCGTTCCTTCTTCCTCCACCTTGCCGACCTCTAGTGAAGCTTGCCTCTATTGGTCATTGGCGAGGCTTGACCTTGCTGTTGCTAGTCGAGGTTGGCCTTGCCCTGTGCCGACTCAACCTAGCTAGTGGTCGATGAGGGCAAGTTTCACCAAAGGCTAGCAATGTTGACCTTGCTGTCTAGAAGAGAAGGAAATGGAAAAAAAAAAAAGAGAAAAAAAGAAAAAGAAAATAAAAAAATATTGAAGATTGTTAAAAAAGTTATTCAAAATTATTCACGTCAGTGCCGCCACACCATATAGGATAGTTGGCACCTATATCTACAATTTTCAATCAAAATTATTCAGGTGGACTGAAGTGGCACATTGTAATATGATTGAGATTTTCTTGGTAATCTTCTCCTCGTTCATGTCATTACCCCAATGAATTATCATCTAAATTATTCTCATGGATCAACTTCTGTGTCAACGTGAAATGAAGTATGAACATAAGATTGAATTATTGCATCATCCGGGTTTGCGCAAGTCCTACCTCCACAAAAATCCAAGGGGGAGCCTGTAATTTCCACCCATCGACAACATTTTTGGATTAACTTTTTCTCAAAACTTTAAGCCATAAAACAATGACCAATGAGATATTATCAATTACTCCTTTTTTAACTCTAAAATATCAATGTGAGAATTCTTTCTATCATTAACTTTGTGTATGGACAGCCGAGTTACTTAAGACTTGGTCACTCGTCCCTTTGTTTTTCCGAGATAAGTTGTCCATTTGATTGCTCACAAAATTCATCTTGACCGCTAAGTCCCTCCCTAAAAAAAACTAAGCACCTCCCCCCTTTGGAATTTTGCTCACTTATGATTATCAATAGAGAAAGGATTGATCTTTGATACACAGGTCGTTTTAGGTCTCTACTAGTCCTAGGTAAGCTTGAAGCTAATGTTGACTCTTTTAGCAAAAAGTGTGATGTCAGCACGATTTCATATCACTCTTGCAGTTCCATATATAAAAAAACTTTAGAAATCTTAAATACTTGCAATCAAGAGGGATTTGTGGTTTTGCAGTAGATTACTGCTCGCACAGAGAGATTCATGGCACTTGATAACGCTGTTCAATCGAACGAATACAACACTTCTTTAATTTTCATACTACACTCAAGGCCACTCGGCTCCAAAACTAAAGTTCACGCACTTCCTTTTCGATTCGATTGCTATTTTTGATGATTGTTTTTCGAACCTTAATAGACAAGGGAAAGAGATAACAATTTAATTTGCGCCACCAGTCCCATCGAGACACTATGAGGGAGGGTCTTGAAGGGATTAGGGTTATATACATTTGCTAATAAAAAATTAGAGCATACATTGCCGATGTGTAAAAAACAAAAAAGAACTTTACATAAACAGTTTAATTCATCGAGCCATTTATTAACTAACCATTCTTCCTTTAACTATCCAATTAGGGGTCTAGGAGGCCGCTTGTGGAAGGATGTTTTCCACATCAAAGGTGAATACTACCTTTGACCTCGGCAATCGCTATGGTGACATTTATTTCATCATCAAAGCTCAATCGAATTTGACCCAAAAATAAAAAAAAATAAAAGGATTAATGGACCGCACAAGCAATTGACCAAACTGCAAATGGTCCTCATCAGAGTAGTTATTTGTGCTCGGGTAGTGCCGAGGAAGACATATTTAAGTCCGCTAATTAGTTGCCACGTGCGCATCCCGATCCACTCCTCAGAAACTTCAGATTCCTCTTCTTCCTTTTCCCCCTCTCTCCCCGTCGAACGCCTCTCCCTCCACGGCCAGCTTCACCCACCTGAACCTCTCGCGCAACTGGCTGTCCGGGCCCCTGTCTGCCGTTTTCGTCGCAGCGCTCGGTGAGCTCCGGGTCCTCGACCTCGGCTTAACGGGCTCTCAGGCGAAATCCCCGGTCTTCCCTAGGACAACGCGGTCGAGGCCATGGATTTTTCCAGCAACTCCTTCCGCGGTGTCATCCGCCCCCCTCGATGTTCCAGTTTGGGCGAAACCTGACCAGCTTCAACGCCAGCAACAGCCACCTCGCACGCGCAATCGCATCGCCGATCTGTGACGGCCCAAACCCCAGCAATCCCCCCCCCCTCCTCCTCTTGTCCGCTCACTCGACTTGTCGGGAAACAGCCTGAGCGGGGAGATCCCTGCTGGGATAAGGAGCTGTTCGGATCCAGCGGTCTGCCCTGCGGGCTTCAATTCGCTCCCTCGGGAGGTCCCTGACGAATTGCACGCCGCGAAGTCGCTCGAGGAACTTTCTCTGCATGTGAACAAATTGACGGGGCGATTGGCCATGACACTTGGGGATATGAGCAATCTCGGAGTTTTTGCTCTGTACTCCCAACAATTTCAGTGGCTCCATACCTGAGCAGTATTGGGAATTTGGCCAAGCTTGAGCGTTTGCTGCTTTACATCAATGATTTAACTGGACCGTTGCCTTCTTCATTGAAGAATCGAGCAGCGGTGAGGGTGGGCGAGGGAGATCAACTTCCGGACGGCAAGACGGTGCCATTCAGGAGGTGGCCGGAGAGCGAGAGGCGGAGGACACAGAGAGAGGGGGGGAGAAAGAGTGGGGCCCATAGTGTGTTCGTGGCGACAAATTAGTGGACCAATGTATGTCCAACCTGGCACCCAGTAGATTCTCCGAAGAAAAGACTGAATTTTTTTTTATCGAAAAGAAAGGACTGAATTAAAACGCATATTATTGAGCTTCTCCTTACGTACAGGAATCGAACATAGGCGGATGATGTCACTCTCCCAAATGGGTCGGGCATATCATCGAGAACTCGGGAGCATGGTGTGTAACTGAAGCAGCAAAAGATTGAAAACAAGCATGCAGAAGATGTCCGATGACGGAACAGAACATCAGACAAAAAACACGGGAGCCACCTAAAAGCGCGGAACCACCACAAAAGCAGGACTCGGGCACCGAGCATTCAACGACCGATCAACATCATGCAGCGGTCTTTGGATGATTTCTTCCTGCGCACGTCCCGTCGCGGCCGAGAAGAAAGCCCGAGATCTCAGCGATGGGGGCTTTAAAGCTTCGGAACAAACAGGCGAGCACGAGACGCTTGATGCGTCCTCGCCGGGGAGGAAGAAGAAGCAGCTCCTTTTGACTCTTCCCTGCCAATTCCTTCTCTTTCCCGGCTTCGGCTTCGGCTTCCTGCATGTAATCCATCGCGCTTCCTTTCTCGTGCATTTTAGAGAGAGAGAGAGAGAGAGAGAGAGAGAGAGAGAGAGAGAGACATATGAGGCTTGGTCCTGCTTGAATGGACAGATGCGTTGGCTTGGTGCTCATATTTATAAGGTGGTCGTGCGGTATTTATTTATTTATTTGTTTGTTTCTTTGCGTCTGAATGGAGAATGAACTTAGGTACCGCAGGTATAGTTCCAGGAAGTTTCGATCAAGTTTAGTTTCGTCCACACCGGATAGACCGACACAGTATGTGCGAAACCCATGTGATGTGGACAATATGATTTCCTAGGTTAATGCATGCTGACTGCGTTTGATAACACTTACGGGGGAAAGTTTTTGAAAAATCGCAAGATTGCATTTATTTCACAAAAAAAAATGAATAATTTAGATTTTATTTTCGATTTCTTATATCTCTTAGAAATAATTAGTCAATAAAATCAATGATATTTTATATATTTTTGTGGACTATGAATAAAATGTTGACCTTTCATTTTGCAAGTATCGATCTTTTTTTTAATGGTTTTCAAATCATTAATTTTCAATAATAAAACAAATGAATCCAAGTGAAAGGATTTTTTTTTTAATGATTTTCAAACCATTCATTTTGTGGATAATATAGCGATCCTTTTTTTTTTTAATGATAATAAGGATATTTTCGGAATTCTAAAAGTTCAGCGGTAACAAAGTTGGTAGGAAACATGTACACGAGCTTTCGATAATGCCGAATCCCAAAGCTAGTCCGGACCTACCTTGGTCTAAGGAACTCCAGCGGACGTCGCCCCAAAGCTCTGCAAAGAAAATTTTACCAGAAGGTTTTGACGTTTACTCGAAATCCTGTAGGGGCTCAAAGCCTTTGACAAAGTGGCTACCAATCAGCCAACGTTAGGACAATGCACTCACATCGCGGCTTCTCTCTCTCTTTCCTTGATTTCTCGAATTAGTCAACAAGAGCCATTAATAAAGTTGTCCGTAGACATTGACGCGCTGCTCACGCAGGCGATTGATTTTCTTCGCAGTTTGCCGTCTTCTTCTCCGACTTGTTATTGGTGGTGGGTTATTTCTTAGCTGCTCACCTGAGCAGATGATCGCCGCCTCCTTTTCCGAGTTGTTTTCTGTCGGTTCTTTTTCAGTTCTTTCTTACTCAAAAGAAACTATAACCATGAATAGGAACTCCGATTCTGAAGATCGCTTTGATTCAACCATGGAAAAATAATAGATCCCACATCTAACACTGTTGAGACGGGTGGTATGTAACTTTTTTTTTTTACATCTCTCTTATCCGATGCCTTTGAGACGGTGGGTAATTTTATTTTTAGCAAGCGGTGAAAAATATGAGATTTGTAGGAAAAAGCTACCCCGAGCATGTCTAGTCTTAGTACTACGATGGCCCTATTATTAAACCAATTGCAAGTCTAGAGCCCATATAGCTTAGGTTCTTTTTGTGGCATGTAAAACTTCCTAATCCGCTTAAGATTTGGACCGAGTTTTCCTGGTTGCTCCTTGCTGATTTGCGTACGATACTTGGGCATGTTTAAAAGCGTTGATCCGGCGCACTCTAACATGCTACGCGAAATAGTTTTGCAACCTACAAAATAAGAAACGAATCGCAAGGAAAAAAGCTCGTGATGTAGAATATAACATACTATTTTCCATTACCAACTAGCGTAATGATTGAAATAAAAAAGCATAGGGGGCCTAATCCTTCAGTTGACGGGAAAAAACGGCTACTTATTATCTTATTATTCTCACCATTAAGTTACTGGTTTCCCACGAATATACAAATGGGACGAAAGTCGCATGTCCTTATTCTCTTCAATAATTTATCATTCTCCCTCGTCTATCAAACTGTCGAAAAAATTTAGAAAGATTTAGACCTGGATTTGTAGTGGGAACTGTAGTCGACCAATAGATCTCCGATCGATGTGTGGAAGCTAACGTAGCTTTTGCTATGATCAAGAATCAGAATAAGATCTTCTGGATCCAACTTTTGGATTCAGATAACTGGTCTAGGAGGGGTCTGATCAAAATTACACCCTTCGATTGTATATGTTGAAATAAATTCAGAAGAACGAACACAGAACACGAGAATTTACGTGGTTCGATCACAAAATGATCTACGTCCACGGGCGAGGCAAAACAAAATTCCACTATAGATCAAAGAGTACAGATTTTCAGAGGTTTATTACATCAACATTAACCTTAAAAGAATAAACTTTTCTGCAGTATAAATAGTGCCCCCAAAAATTTTTCTCGGGGGCTTCGCCCCCGAACCCCCATAGAGATCCGTTTACTCCTCCAAAGAGATTTGTTCGCTTTGCTCTGGGTTGAGCCGTTTTCGCGTCGCAAACAAATCTCAAACTTCCCCTTTTCTTTTTTTTTTTCTTCTTCATTTTGGGCCACACAAGTAATATATCAAAGTCGGGTGATGAACCGGATCGGGTACATAAAATTCAAGACATATTCAACAGTATATATGCAGCTCCTGGGAGGATCCCAAAACGAAGTTGTATTTTACTGCGACAATTGATCCTTTGTCTGAATTGTTGGAATCAAAACAAATAAGGTGATTTTGGAAATTTAGAACAGTGGGCACAAAAAATCAAAAGGAAGAAGATCTTTTATTGAAGTTCCCTTCCTTTTTGATGGACACATAACACAAGATACATGTTTATGTTCTTATAACATAACACTTACAATAAAAGTTCACAAAGCAAAAAGAAAAAGTGAAAAGATAAGCTTACAAAAGTCAAAAGATACAAACATCAGTAAATGCAAAAGACAAAAAGACAAGGCATTAAAAGCCTTTATCACTGAATGCAAAAAACAAAGTCAAAAAAGAAAAAAAAACACCATAAATGCATTTGAATCATTTGTGATCGTTCATGGTGGAAATCACTTGCTTCAATTGTTCATCTCATTAACTGCTTGTGAACTTGTCTTTGTTCTTCTCGGCGCCTACCATGAATCACAACCAAATCAATTTTATTAATATTTTAACATGAATCACGATACAAATCAAGTTCATAAGCTTTGGAAAAAGTTATCAAACAAAAAAAATTAAAATTATTACATTTGTACCAATTTAATCATAAACCTTTTAATTGATGCTCATCGTCGACTAGTTCTATCCTTTTTTATTTATTTATTTTTAGCATGTTTTAATATAATTTATGTAAAAAAAATTGGTAAAGGTAAGTATAGGATTGACAATCAAAATCGCGGTAACAACGTAAACCAAGCGCAAAGACCAGAACAAAACAACCCTTCACCAGAACCTACACAAATGTAGGGACGGGTGCAGGGCTGTGGGAAGGGATCGTGCAAAGAGCTAAACAGGGGAACAAACCCCCGAAGATACAAAGAGAACAAAAAACAACAACAAGGCAACCACAAACAAAAGGAACCAACAGACAAAGGATCACAAAAGGATCGAAAGGGAGCAACCCCAAGAAGTCAAAATACGCCTATTGTAGGGATTATCATCTACATCCTTGAAGGTCAAAGCCTTATCCTGGATCACCTTGGAGAGGTACTTCTTGAGCACGGTGGTATCACGAGTCTGGTTCCTGAAAATAATTTGATTCCGCTCCAACCAGATCAAGTAACAAAGGGCAGCGAAAGAAAATCGAATAAGATATTGGTGAAAGTGCTGACCACCAAGTTTCCTGGTGGCCCAAAGGAGATTCTCCTGCCAAGCTCTATTCTGCCAGGAAATACAGCACTTAGAAGCCCAAAAACCAACTAGGACTTGGCGAGCAACAATACAAGAGAATATTTCCATAACCAATGTAAAGAGGTAAGGCGATATGGGATCCCCTTGAGGAATACCTCTTCCACTGGAGAAAAAGCCATGAAGCTCACCATTGATCGACATCGAGAACTTGGGAGAGCGAACGCATTCCATAATTAACTTGACAAAAGTCTCGGGAACACCGAAGGCAAGTAGAACCAATTCCAAAAAAAAAAAAACGACGTCGTTTTAGCCTTAAATTTCGTGTTTCAGCCATGATACGCCACATAGGAGAGAGAAAATAAAAATAAAGAGCCATCCACAGTTTTCGTTTGCCAAATTAGATAAAATTAACAAAAAGATTTGATTGCATCAATTTGATAAATTTTAGAACTTAATTGCACTTTTTTTAAATTTTAAAACTCAATTATACTTTGGTGATAAGTTATAGGACTTCCAACGGCATATCCCAAAAAATAACTTTACATAAACAGTTTAATCCATTATTGAATTGAGGGTTTTTATTATTAACCAACAAGTCTCTCGTTAACCATCCAATTAAGGATGTAGAAGGCCGCGCGTGGGAAGATATTTATATTTGTCTTTTCCTTATGTACAGGAATCGAACATAGGAGGATGACGTCACTTTCCCAAATGGGCCCGGCATGTCATCGAGAATTATGGAACATAATGTATAACTGGACCAGCGAAAACAGACCCCAACATCGGACGAAAAACACATGCCTCTTCCCGCGCGAAACCACGACAAAAGCAGAACGCAGGCACCGAACTTTCAACAACCGATCGACATTATGCAGCGGTCTTAGGACGATTTCTTCCAGCAACACCAACGAGTGAGCGAAGATAAGAGAGGTGGCTTTTGATCTGCTGTGGGAGCACAATTCACGTTGTGGCCGAGAAGAAAGCCCGAGATTTTCACGACGAGGGCTTTCAAGCTTTGGAACAAACAGGCGAATATGGGCCGGTTGGGAGGAAGAAGAAGCAGCTCTTGACTCTACACCGCTAATTCCTTCTCTTTCATGGTTTCCTGCATGTAATACTTCGCGCTCCCTTAATAGACATGGGGAAATAGAGAACAATTTAATTTGTGCCAACTATGAGAGAGGTTCTTGAAGGAATTAGGGTTATATATGTTTGCTAGTAAGTTACAAAAATTAAAAAGATACATTACCGGTGTGTAAAAAAAGAACTTTACATAAACAGTTTAATCCTTCGTTGATTGAGCCTTTTATTGATTAACCATTCTTCCATTAACCATCCAATTAAGGGTCTAGGAGGCCACTTTGTGGAAAGATGTTTTCCACGTCAAAGGTGAATACTACCTTCGACCTCGGCAATCGCTAAGTCGACATTTATTTCATCATCGAAGCTCAATCGAATTTGACGCAAAAAAAATAAAAAATAAAAGGATTAATCGACCGCACAAGCGATTGATCAAACTGCAAATGGTCGACATCCGAGTTATTATTTGTCCTCGGGTTGTGCCGAGTAAGACATACTTTAGTCCGCTAATTTTTTGCCACGTGTACATGCTGGCATACTTCTTATTGGTCGTCGAGTAGTGCCAAGAACGACATATAGTGCTGTACTGATTTGTTGCCACGTGTACACCCGTTCCACTGTTCAGAAACTTCAGATTCCTCTTTTCGTTCTTTTCCTCTCTCTCCCCCCGCCGCCTCTCCCTCCCCGGCCCCCTCACCCACGTCAACCTCTTGCGCAAAGTGGCTTTCCGGGCCCATGCCGCCGTTTTCAACGCCAGCAACAACCACCTCGCATGCGCAATCCCATCGCCGATCTGTGACGCCCCAAACCCCAGCAGTTCGCTCCTTGTCCGCTCGCTCGACTGGTCGGGAAACAACCCGCAGCGGCGAGATCCTGGCCGGGATAAGGAGCTGCTCTGACGGCAGTCTGCCGTGCGGGCTTCAATTCGCTCGCCGGGGAAGTCCCTGACGAATTGCATCAATGATTTAACAGGACCGTTGCCTTCTTCATTGAAGAATCGAGCACTGGCAGGGTGGGCGAGGGAGGTCAACTTCCCGACGGCGAGACGGTCCCGTTCAGGAGGCCCGAGAGCGAGAGGCGGCGGACGCACACAGAGCGGCCGGGGTTTTGCGGGGGGAGGGGGCCGAGTGGGGCCCACAGTGTGTTCGTGGCGACAAATTAGTGGACTAATGTATGTCCTACCTGACACCCAGTATTTTCTCCGAATAAAAGACTGAATTAAAACGTATATTATTGAGCTTCTCCTTATGTGCAGGAATCGAACACAGGGGGATGACGTCACTCTCCCAAATGGGTCGGGCATGTCATCGAGAATTTTGCAACATGATGTGTGACTGAAGCAGTGAAAGATTGAAAACGAGCAGCAGAAGATGTCCGATGACGGAGCAGAACATCAGACGAAAAACACGGGGAGCCATCTTAAAGCGCGAAATCACGACAAAAGCAGAACGCGGGCACCGAACTTTCAACGACCGATCAACATCATGCAGCGGTCTTAGGATGATTTCCTCCTGTGCATGTCGCATCGCGGCCGAGAAAAAAGCCCGAGATCTTAGCGACGGGGGCTTTAAAGCTTCGGAACAAACAGGCGAACACGAGACCCTTGATGCGTCCTCGCCGGGGAGGAAGAAGACGCGGCTCCTCTTGACTCTTCCCTCCTAGTTCCTTCTCTTTCACGGCTTCAGCTTCAGCTTCCTGCTTGTATGCCATCGCTCTTCCTTTTTCGCGCTCTTTAGAGAGAGAGAGATGAGGCTTGGTCTTGCTTGGGTGGATAGATGCGTCGGTTAAGTGGTCATATTTATAAGGTAGCCGTGCGGTATTTATTTATTTATTTTTCGTTTCTTTGCAATCTGAACGGGGAATGCTTGCTGGTCAGCATGTATAGTTCCAGGATGTTTCATATTGTCCCGATCAAGTTTAGTTTCGTCGATGCCGGACAGACCGAAGCAGAATGTACAAAATCCATGTGATGTGGATGTGGCAAATAACGTTTCCTATGTGAATACATACTGACTGTGTTTGGTAGGACTTACGGGGATTTGAGAAAATGCAGGGCTATGTTTGTTTCATTAGATTACATTTTCGATCACCTGTATATTTCCGAAATAATTAGCTAATAGAAAATATTTTTTCATTACCAACAACATTTTATGTTTATATATTCTCGTGGACTTTGAACAAAATGCCATTCTTTCATTTTATGAGCAGTACAGCGAATTTTTTTTTTTTATGGTTTGCAAACCATTCAGTTTCAACAAAAGAAAAATCTAGGTGAATGGGGTTTTTTATTTAAATGCAAATAGTGGTTAGTGAAGTGTAAATGCATTAGGAAACAATCTTAGATTAAATGTTGTTTGGAAGAAACTACACCTACAAAGGGTTACTTTTTCTTTTTCTTTTTTTTAGAAAAAGAATAAATCTCAAGCCTTTGCCGATGGGGCTCAGGCTACTAGTGAGCCAGATCTAGCGTTCATGAGGCCTAAGGGTTATGTAATCAATGCAACCATCATTTGAGGTCGCTAGCAATTAGATCTGGCCTCGTTGACGCTAGTTTTGACTCGCTGACGACGTTAAGTAATAAAGATATTTTTGAAATAATGAAAGTTTAGTGATGGCAAAGTCTGTAGGTCCCCCTGATTCGACGATGGAAAAATGGTAAATCCCACGTCTAACACAGTTGTGACGGGCAATGTGTGACTTTTTCTTTTTTTTTTTTTACACATCTCGTGTCTGATACCATTGAGATGGTGCGTAATTTTACTTTTAGCAGGTGATAAAAAAACACGAGATATGCAAGGAAAAAGCCGTGCGAGAATGTTTACTCTTAGTACTGCGATGGACCTTTTGTTAAACCAATTGGAAGTCTAGAGTCCACACAGCTTAGGTTTTTTCTTTTTTTTCGTGGCATGTAAACTTTCAATCAATCCTATCGCTTAAGATTTGGACCTACTTGTCCCGGTTCATCGATAAGCCTACAACACTTGAGCATGTTTAAAAGCATGGATCCGAAGCACTCTAACACGCTATCTGAAAATAGTTTCGCAACATACAAGATAAGAAACGAATCACATGAAAAAAGTCCATGTGTAGAAGATAATACTATCTTCCATTGCCGATTAGCGCGATCATTAAATTCAAAAGGTTTCGCGGCCTAATCCTTCAGTTGATGGGAACAAACAGACACTTCTTAGCTTATTATTCCCACTATTAACTTACTAGTTTAAATTATCTTTTCCCACAAATATAGGGAAAAGGACACTTTTAGTGCCCAACGTTGTGTACGGAGATTATTTTAATGCCAAAAGTTTTAATCGGATCACTTTAGTGTTAAGTTTTTTGAAAAACGATTACTTTAGTGCCAAGTCGCTGGAATTCTGACGTTACATTATTTTGTTGATATTGGAGACTGATGTGAATCCAACGAGGGCTTAGTCATTTACAAAAATAAATAAATAATCTAAAAATTGGAATAAAATCAAAATATAAAGATTTTATTTAACATAAATTGAAAAATTAGGTTAAAAAATTAACCAAAAAAAAGTAAAAACTCAAAAAAAAAAAGAGAAAAGGGTTAAATGACGAGGGCTTAAGCCTCGCTGCTGCTACCCCACCGTAGCTAGTCGGTATAGCCAACGGGGGTTACCGAGCCCCAGCTAAGGGGTCTCTAGTGGAGGTCCTCACTTGCGGCCAGCAGGGGTCACCGGCCCCTAGCGGGGGCTTGACAATCCTCGCTAGCCATGCCCCACCACCGTCAACCATTGCCGATAATGATGGGGGTGGCAGCAGTAAGGACTTTCAACCCCTTGCTGCTTGGATTTGAAACTTTTTTTTTAATAATTTTAATTTTAATTTTAATAAAATTTTATTTTAAATAAAATTAAATTTTAGCTAATTTTTAAAATTGAATTTGATTTATTTTAATTTATTATAAAAGCCAGAAGTCCACGTGGACTTATTAATATTTTTAAAATGTCATTTTACATTAAAAAATAATTATTAATGACACGTGGCACTTTTGATTGAAAAATTTCAACAGATACACAAAAGTGATCATATTGTTTTCGATTTGGTATTAAAGTGATCATTTTGTCTCCAATTTAGTACTAAAGTGAATCCAATTAAAATTTTTTGGTGCTAAAATGATCTCCGATTATAATTTTTAACACTAAAAATGTACTTTTCCCCATAAACATACAAATGGGATGAGAGTCGCATATCCTTATTCTCAACAATTATTTATCATTCCCCCTCCTCGATCTCGAGTAGTGCAAAGTAAGACATATATTAGTCCACTAATTTGCTGCCACATGTACATGCGGTTCAGTCTTCAGGAACTTCAGATGTCCTTTCTTTCTTTTCACCCTCTATCTGATTTCCTTTCTTTCTTTTTATCCTCTATCTTTCTCTCCGTACTCCACCTCTCCCTCCCCGGCCACCTCCTGATCAGCGCCGTCTAGCCATCGCTCAGCAAGTTGACCTCCCTCACCCACCTCAACCTCTCGCGCAACTAGCTATTCGGCCCCCTGTCTCCCTGTTTTTCTTAGCGGCTCTCGGAATCGGCTTCGACGGGCTCTCTGGCGAAATCCCCATTCCTTCCTTGGGACAACGCCGTCCACACCATGGATTTTTCAAGCAACGCCTTCCACGGCGTCATCTGCCTTCCTCGCTTGAGGAACTTTCTCTGCATGTGAATCAATTGACGGGCTGATTTGCCCTGAAATTGGGAATTTGAGCAATCTTATCTCGAGATTCTTGCTCCGTGCCCCCAACAATTTTAGTGGCTCCTTATCTAAACAGTATTGGGAATTTAACCAAAAGCTCGAGTATTTGCTGCTTTAAGTCGATGATTTAATGGGACCGTTGCTTCTTCATTGAAGAATCGGGCAGCGGTCAGGGTGGGTGAGGGGGGTCAACTTCCCGACGGCAAGACGATGCCGTTCGAGAGGTGGACCGGGAGGCGGAGCGGAGGAGGGGGGGGGGGGGGAGAGAGGGGGAGAAAGAGTGGGGGCCCACAGTGTGTGCCTGGCTACAAATTGGTGGACTAATGTAAGTCCTAAATGGCACCCAGTGTTTTTTTTTTTTTCCCGAAGAAAAGACGGAATTAAAACGTATATTATTGACCTTCTCCTTATGTACAGGAGTCGAACATAGGAGGATGACGTCACGGCCATGTCATCGGGAATTTTGGAACATGATGGGTTACTGAACCAGAACATCGACCCAAATAAATAAATAAAATAAATAAGACCAGAACATCAGACGAAAAACGCATCCATCTCCCGCGCGAGACCGCGACAGAAGCATAACGCAAAAACAGAACTCAGGCATCGAACGCAACAAACAACCGATCAACATTATGCAGCGGTCGTCTTAGGATGAGATGGTTTCTTCTTGCGACACCAACGAGTGAGCGAAGATAAGAGAGGTGGCTTTTGATCTGCTGTGGGAGCGCACGTCACGTTGTGGCCGAGAAGAAAGCAGGAGATTTTCGTGACCAGGGCTTTAAAGCTCCAGAAAAAACAGGGGAATATGAGACGCTTGATGCGCGCGCGCCGCCCGGGAGGAAGAAGAAGCAGCTCTTGACTCTTCACTGCTAATTCCCTCCCTTTCATGGCTTCCTGCATGTAATCTTTCGCGCTTCCTTTCCCGGGTTTTTGAGAGAGAGAGAGAAGGAGATAGAGAGATGAGGCTTGGTCTTGCATTGGGTGGAGAGATGTGGTTATATTTACAGGTAGTCACGCGGCATGCTTTTCTGTCTTTTAGTTCCGGTCTGGGGCCTTGCTGGTCTGGATGCAATAAGTTCCTGGAAGTTTCAGATAGACTCGATGCTTTTATTTAGTGACGACTTACGCCAACAACGACAAGACCGAATACACAAAATCGATTTGTCCAATATGATTTCCTCAGTGAATACCTAATGACTTGTAACTCGTAAGGTTTTCGGGGAAAGCCTTCAAAAGAATGCAAGGCCTCGTTTGTTTCGGGAAAAAAAATACTTTTGTTTTGTAAGTGTTTGCTTATGTTGCTTGATCTAATTAGCCGATAGAAAGTGTTCTCATTATCTACAACACTTTATATCTAGACACTTTCATGGATTATGAAAAATAAAAATCACTCATTCATTTTTGCAAGCAATATAGAAAATCCTTTTTCGAAAAATATTTTTCTAATCATTCATTTTTTGCGAAATAAATAGAGCTTAGGTGAAAGGATTTTTTCTAATGCAAATAGTATTTGGTAAAGTGTAATTTAAAAGTGCATTGGAAAACAATTTTGGTTTAATTTTTATTTGGAAAAATTGTAAAGAAATTTTCTTGTCTTGTTAAGAAAAGAAAAAACCTCCAATATTCATCGGCAAGGCTTCAGCAACCAGTGACCCAAATCTGACGCCAACAAGGCTTGTGGTTGCTGGTCTCCATATTTGGCCTCGTCGACGTCGAATTTGGCTTGCGGTGGTTAGTCTTGGCCTCGTTGACAACGTTGCATGGTAAGGGTATTTTCAAAATTATGAAATTTTAGGACCGCAAAGCTGGTAAGAAAAATTACCGAAAAAATCTTAAACATTTTTTATTTGCCAATTGAGTGCTAAACTTTCTTCATTTGTATCAATTGAGTACTTCTAGCTAGTTTTTGGTCGAAAATTGATAACATAGACACCGATCGTCACATGTAACATTGTTAAATTTGGGTGCAATTTTTTAAATTTAAGGAAAAATTTAAAATAATGGCCACAAGTCCTCTTATTTTTTCTAGTAAGGGTTTGAAGTTGACCTTATTTCAAAGAACGACCTGAAATGTCATCATTGTCTCAAATAAGAGCCTAAAGTTGATATTGTTTCAAATAAGAGCCTGAAGTAACTATATCAATCTCAAAGAGGGGCCTAACACATTATTGATTATGGGCATTTTTTTTTGGTCATTTTTCATTTTTTTTTATTTTACTTTTTTATTTTCCAAAAAAAAATACTAAAACTATAAAAAAAAATGAAAAAAAAAGCCAGATATAGTCGGAAGGGGCTGCCCTCTCGCCTATATCTCCTTCTTCCTTTTTTTTACTTTTACTTTTTTTTTTAATTTCTAATTTAACTAATGAAATTAAGTTAAAATTACATTTTGAAAAAAATGCCCTTAATCAACCAAAAAATTTGGTTGGTCGACCAGTAAAGTCAGGCCCTTTTTTGAAACAACCAAAGCCATTTAAGACAATTATGGCACTTGAGGTCCTTATTTGAAACAAAATCCACTTCAACCTCTTATTTGAAAAAATGAGAGTCCATGGAGTTCTTTTTGAAATTTTTCCTAGATTTAATTTATTTGATTTTTGATGTCTTGCTTTTTTTTCTTTTCTTTTTACTGGTCAACAAGAGGCTGCAAGCAACCAATCATTGGGCGAAGGCCTATGGCCATGGTCGTGGCAAGGGTTGCAACCCTCTCCTTGTGGTTGGCGAGGGTTCACTAACCTTGCACTCGACTAGTGAGCCCTTGCACTTGGCTGGTTAGCCCTCGCTCACAATTGAGCGAAGCCCGAGATCCTCCTTGCGACTAGCGAGGTCTCGTAGGCCCTCACCCTATGGCCGGTTGCCTTTTGTCGACCAATAACCAAAAAAAAATCCATAGGTGAGTAGGACGAGAACAAAACAAAGGGGTTCTCTATGGAGTATTTAAATTGTCCTATGTCGGCAATGCCACGTAGGAGAGCTGGTGGACGGCTGACGTCCATGTTATCAATTTCCAATCAAAATTGATCGAAATGACTCAATTGATAAAAATGCAAAAGGCTTATGATTCAATTGATAAAAAAAAAGAAGTTTAGGAATGAATTGACACAAGTGCAATAGATTTATGATTTTTTTGGCAATTTTTTTCAAAAAAAAAAATGTTTTAGCCTTTCGAAAATGCTAAAGCCGAAGTTATTCTGGACTGGGCTCGGTCCAAATGACTTCAGTGGAGATTGCAAATACAATGCATTTCCCAAATAAAGCTGCTCGTTGACAATATGATAATATTGTTAGTTATTTTTTATCAAACGATTTCTCAATTAACGAGTATTTTATTGTCGGATGAGAGAATTAAACATCGGACCAAAAACACACCGCCATTTTCCCACGCGAAACTACTACAAAAGCAGAACACAAACTCAGAAACTCAGGAACCGAACGCAACAACCGATCAACATTATGCAGCGGTCTTAGGATGATTTCTTCCTGCAAAATAAGAGAGGCGACTTTTGATGTGGGGTGGGAGCGCACCTCGGGTTGCGGCCGAGAAGAAGAAAGCTTAAGATTTTAGTGACGAGGGGCTTAAAGCTCCGGAACAGACGGGCAAATATGAGATGCTTTATGCGGCAGCGACTGAGAGGAAGAAGAAGCACCTCTTGACTCCCCCACCCCCCCCCCCCCCCGGCTAATTCCTTCTCTTTCATGGCTTCCCGCTTGTAAGACATGGCGCTTTCTTCGCCGTGCTTTTTAGAGAGAGAGAGAGAGAGAGAGAGAGAGGAGGGTTGGTCTTGCTTGGAAGGGAGAGATGGATGTGGTGTTGGAATTTATAGGTTAGCCGGGCGACATGTTCGCTGGTCGTGGTGTATATTTCCTGGAAAGTTCGATGTGCTCGCTGTGGTATCTCGGATTATTCTTTAAAAAAAAAAAAAGGTCGGTCAAAAGAAGCAGCCAATTAAGGAAAAACAAGAAAAAGTCAAGGAACCTTAAAGACCCTATCACGTGAGCAAATGATTCCTTTTGCGGTTAATTTGCTGTCTCCTCTTCTGAGTTGTTTATTCTTTGGTCCTTTCTTTCTTAGCTGCACATGATCTTTGCACTTTGCGACGGCCTCCTTTTCCTAAGTTGTTATTTGTTGGTTCTTTCTTAGTTCTTTACTGTTCAAAAGAAACTATAACTATGTGTAGAACGGACGATTCCGAAGATCATTCTAATTCTTTGATGGAAAAATGTTAGATCCAAACATCTAACACGGTCGTACTTTCGACAAACATTAGGTACACGAGCTGTGTAATCTTCTTATTTATTAACATAACCCATTGCTGATATCATTGAGCTGGTGGGCGATTGTATTTTCATCAAGTAACTAACTCCGAAATGGTGGCCAACGGGGGACATATACAAGTAAGTTATACAAGCATGTCGTCTTAGTATCGCGATGTACCAGATTATGAAAGCAGCTCCAAGCCCTAGAGTCCAAACAGCTTAATTATTATTATTTTCCTCGTGGGATGTCAATCAATCCTACTCCACTAAAGATTTGGACAGACTCTTCAAGGTTGATCCTTGCCGATTCACATACAATACTTAGGCATGTTCCAAAGTGGGAAAAATCGTCGTAAAATTCCTAAACCTAATTCACGTTTATAAATTCAGTAATAGCCCTTTTGATTTAATTAATTGAGGCCTAAATCCTTTCACATTTTGTCAATTGAGTACATTCGATTAATTTTAGTGAAAAAATTGTTGCGTCAATGTCAGTCATCCTACGTGACATAACCGGTAGTGGCGTGAAACTTTTTAATGACAGTTTCATATTATTCTAATTTTTATTTAGTTTCTTTTCTTTTACATCTTTGTCTGGCGATCGCCGACGAGGGGCTATCGACCCACTCCTAGTCTAGGTGAGGGTTCTGTGGCCATCACCTATACCAAGTGAGGGCCTCTGCACCTTTGTTGGCCAAGATGTGAGGGGTCAGCCCTTGCCTAAGTCTAGGCAAGGACGTTGTGGCCCCTCACCTACCACAAGTGAGGGTGTCGAGGCCCTCACCTAGCTGGCCACAAGTAGGGGTCGTCGGCCTTCGCCAATGGCTAGTGCCCCCACTTGCCACAAGTGATGGCATCAGGGCCCTCGCCTAGCTAGCCATAGGCGGGGGTCATTGGTCTTTGCCGATGGCTAGCGCCCTCACCTGCCACAAGTGAGGGTGTCGGGGCCCTCGCCTAGCTAGCCATAGGTAGAGGTCCCTAGCCTTTGCAGGTGGTTGGCACCCTTGCCAACCAACATGCGATGGGTCGTCTATCACCTAGATCCAAGCGAGGACGCTGCGGCTATCGCTCGCCACAAGTGAGGGTATCAGGGTCCTCGTCTAGTTGGCCACAGACGAGGGTTGCTGGCCTTCGCCGATGGTTGGTGACCTCGCCGACCAGAGATAATTGATATAATTATAATAAATTTAAGACTTTTTTTTTGATAAATTTTCCCTAAATCAATCCTAGTATCGGAGGGTCCTCTTGTGCAAAACCCAAAAAACTTCCTTGACTGTGGCATGCATGTAGGGATGTCGAAAATGAGTCAAACCCATATTTGGACTCACATTTATTGGAGTGGGTATATATCTCCTTAAATTATGTCAAAAGCGGTTCCAAGGTGACAAACCCAAAAAAGAGGGTTTGTAATAAATCCAGTCTCAACCCCTTTAATCCAAATACTTAAGTTGAGAAAACATCGTCAATTTGGGGATTGAGTTAGGTTTAGGGGGTCGAAAATGGATCCGACCCCATTTAATCTACATTGATATATTTTTATGTAATACAATTTTAGCGACGCATATTCGAACCTAAGCCATACCCAATCCACCACTCTCCAATTCATAGTAATCTTCCCCCTTACTTATTGAAATGTTTCGTCACAACCTTGTTGGGATGGACCTCAAGGGGTCATCAGATTGCTAGGCAGGCACATATAACCCTCTTTCTAGGTGGTGCTTATGCTTTGCGCGAGCTCTCTCAAGCCCTACCCACTGCAATTTGGATTCTCATGTATTACTGATTGGATTTTTAAACTAGGGTAATTATTCACCTGTTCTAGGGCCCTTTAGGAACCGAGTATAACGTGGAAGCACGTCTTATCACGAACCAAAATGTGGGCTTTAGAAACTTGGTCGCACTAGTTATGGAGCTTTTCCCTTTTCGTAAAACATATTTCTTGCAATCTTTTTTTTTTTCATTCCTAAAAGCATGTGAATGTACGTTGTCAGGTATAATTGCACAAAAAAACAAAATAAAATGGTCAATAACAAAGTAGATAAATAAGAAGGCAAAAGAAATACAAAGTAAAATAACTCGCAGCCAATGTCAGTGGCCTTTTAGATTTGCACTATGATGATCAATAACCAGGGATAACCCAACATTCTCATCCACCATTCTTTTTTTTTTCTTTGGTCAGACATCCGCCCATTCAATCATCACATGTTATGCGTTCAGAAATTTGATTTTCCTCTCAAATCGTCATCGCAATCATTGCCTTAATGGGTTTGCAGCGATTGGTGATCATGGATGTGAATCTCGGGACTTTAGGCCCAAAATCAACCACTTACTTCACTTTTTGCAATTATACTAGTTCAGTCAATTTAGCTGATTAGGGCTGATGTAGCAAGTTTTTAATAATATTGTTATTAATTTTTTAACAATTTTTTTCTGTCTTTTTTTCCTTTTTTTTTGGCCAACAGGAGACTGTCAACCACCTGCTAAGGGCCTGCAACCTCTCGCCCAGTAGCCGCAAGGGCCACATCTGGGCAAACCCTCTTTCAGGGGCTAGCAAAGGTCACTGATAGCCTCTTGCTGACCAAAACCGAAAAAAGAAAAAAGACAAGAAAAGACAAATAAAAAATTTGCTAAAAAATTTCTAAAAATTTCTAAAAATTTAACAGATTACTAAAAATTTGCCACGCCAATGCCGTCAACGGTACATTAGCACCGCCGGACCAAATGGGTTGCATTGACATAATTGTAAAATGTTTAGGACTCAATTGTCTAAAAAATTTTAGGACTACATTGTCAAAATTACAATAGAATTAGGGCTTTTTTTGATGATTTGCCCGCTTTTGTCCTAGCAACAAGGCCACAACTCAATTGCCATTTTGCCGAGTAGAGGCTATTTGGATTTTTGGTCCAACATTCTTCAATGTTGCTGAAACTCCAATTTGGCCACGGTATTAATATTAAGCAAGCCCATCGAATTAGACGACTAGTCAAAAGCGACGAGATCGACAACTAACGTCCGACAAAAAGAAATACATGAAATATGCAAGTACCAAATCTCAGTAAACTAAAGCACAAGAAAAAAAAATCTCAGAAAACTAAATTGTGTACACGAGTAGCACTGTTTTAGACCAATAAACAAATCTATACCCAGATGTTTATTAGAATTAATTAGGACCAAAGTGCTCGATTACGGCGGAGCTATCGTCATTTGCATGCAAACCTCACAAAGGTTTTTCCTCTTACCCGGTTTCGCAGAAACTTCGTCTGTGACTTGGTTCCCTGGCCCAAACCACCACGACAATCCCCTTTTTACGCATGGCGTTTACTACTTTTGATCAACTCCTGTCTCTGCTCTCCCGTTCAAAAAAAAAAAAATCCAAAAAGTGATAAACTTATTATACTTTTACCAATTAGTCTTAAATTTTTTTGATTTTGCATATTCAGTCATAAATCTCTTCACATTTATCAATCTAGTCCATTCACCTAATTTTGGCTTAAAATCATTGAAGCAGACACTTTTTAATAATATTTTTCTTTTTTCAATTTTTATTTTTTTTTAGAATTTTTCTTTTTTTCCCTTTTTCTTTACTATGGCCATTGAGAGTCATCGGGAACTCACCCAGATTTGGGCAAGGCTACCTCACCCGAACCAAGGTGGCCTTGCCTCGGCAAGGGTGGCATAGCCTTTGCCGATCATAGTAATGAAAGGGGGTGCGGGGGGGAATAAAGAAGTTTGAAAAAAAAAACTAAAATGTTATTAAAAAAATCCACTTCAGCGCTAGCGACAGGGTGACGTCCATGTCATCGATTTTCAATGACAATTGGCCAAATGAACTAAATTGACATAGTTAAAAGGTTTAGGATTGAATTGGCAAAAATGCAATAAATTTAGGCATTTTTGGATAATTTTTAACTCTCATTCACGTGTGTAAACCCAACGAATTATCTTGTGCGGAACTTATCGATTTACTCTCTAGGACCAACTCTTGTGTTGCATGAAATGAAAAACGAATTCAAGGTTGCATCCAAGGTTGCACAAGTCATGCTCGACTAAGTCTAATACCTTCACAAGGAAGAGATCCAAGAGAGAGTCCATAAATTGAGCGTTTTTATAACCCGTTTAAATTCACCTCCACTTAAAAGTTCAAGTCACGAAGCTAATGGTTAACTAGTATGATCAATTGCTTCGTTCAACTCTAAAAATCTGACGTGGGACTTCTTTCTTTCATTGCGACGGATAAATCTTTAGCACTTTATATGGACAACCGAATAAGTTAAGACTCAATGACTCATACTATTACAACAATTCAATTTTTTTTCCTGGTTCGAGATAAGTTTAATCACACCAATTCATCATGACTACTAAGTCCCTCCCGATAACTAAGCACCTCCACCTATAGAACTTACGATTGTTAATCGAAAAAGTGGATTAGTCTTTGATACAAAGGTCGTGTAAGTCTTTCGCACATAAGCCGTCTCCATCTATCATCAACAAATTAAGGTAATAAAGAAAGTCACGACTGTCTGATCTGTCCATGAAGATCAGATATTCATTTCTTTTGGGGGTAATAACAATCGATGCCCTCGTCTTCCTCCGTCAAAATTGGATTGAAAGTGATTGTTACGTGTCCAACTGATTGTTTCTGATCCTTTTCCTGTACTGAGCTGTCAACTGTAGTGCTGATCGTTACAAACAAAAAATGTTGCAATATTTATAATTGATTCTTTTATTATGTACAGGAATTGAACATAGGATGACGGCACTTTCCCAAATCGATCGGTCATATCACTGAGAATCTGTGGACACGATGGATAACTGAACCAGTAAAAACATTGAAGAAAAGTAGCAGACGATGTCGGATAAGATAACATGACATCGGACGGAAAAAAGGCACGGCCATTTTCCCTTGCGAAACTACTACAAAAGTAGAATTCATGAACCTAACGCCACAACCGCTCGATATCAAGCGGTCTACGATAATTTCTTCCTGCAACCCTAGCGAGTAACCGAGGATTAAGAGTGGTGACTTGTGATTTTGCTTGGAAGCCTTACGTTCCGTTGCGGCCAAGAAGAAAGCCGGTGGTTTTGCCCACGAGGGCCTTAAGGCTTCGGAACAAACAGGCGAAGACGAGGCGCTTTATTCGTCCACGCCGGGGAGGAAGAAGAAGCAGCTCTTGTCTCTTCACTTCTAATTCCTTCTCTTTCATGGCTTCCTGAATGAGAGTGAGTCGTAGTGTTACTTGGGTGGAGAGATGTGGTGCGATATTTATACATGTAGTCGTTAGTCTTCGGCTGTGGGTTGGGGGGGGGGGGGGGGGGGGGGGGGTGGGTTTCCTCGAAGGTGCCTGCGTGACCTTGGACTCCGATTCTTTTCTTCTAGTAATCCGTCGACAGACATACCGACAAATATCGATGGACTTTGCTAGCTAAGCATAACTATTTTTGGATAGTTATTAGGATAACAATATGTCGTTATCAGTCTTTGGTTTGGTCCAATAGTCTATTTTGAGCCACAAAAAATAAATAATAATTAATTAAAAGTTATTATATGGCTCACTTTTTAAGAATTTGTGGTTCGCAATATACTATTATTCCCACAGTCATCGAAAGATTGTTGTTCTAGCAAAGTCCCATGATGCTGATGGGATGATTTATATGTTTTCATCAAATCCAAGCCGAAGTTTGGATTCCTCATCTTAGGGTTTGCGCATCTTGAATTATTCGAAAAGAATGTCATCAACATAAATCTCGATTAAAAAAAAATTGTGAATGGAGATTAACGACCTGCTCAGTGCTCACGTGTGTGGAATCATTCTTTGCAGTTTTCAGTTGCACGGCCGCCTTTTACTTAGCTGTTTGTTGGCTCTTTCTTAGCTAGCCGCTTGCGCGAGCAAATGATTTCTTTGCCGGTTGCACCGCCTACCAGAACTATATATAGAAACTACGATTCTGAAAATCATATTGGTCCTAATCCTTCAACTGATGGGAATAAACAGCTACTTCTCATCTCTGATTATAGTTAGGGCACAATGGTAACTATTCTGTTTTTAGAGTTAATTTTAAGTCAGAAATAAATTTTTTATATTTCTAATTTCTGGAGGATTTTTCGAGCAAATAAGATATTTATACCAAATTTCTATTTATGAAATAGAAATTCGTTTGGTAGCAATATAAATTTTTAGGGTAGCTGGTGATCGGCCAACGACCTCATGATAGGCGGACCAGCGGATGGCAGACGACCGACCGACGAACGGTCTATAGCTGGCGATCGATGATAGAGACTCGAGAGAGAGGGAGTGAGCGATGAAAAAATTATTATTTTTCATTAAGTTCTCATTTCTGTTCCAAATCTATTTCTGAAAAAAAAAATTGCGTTATGAAACAGATTTCTATTTCAAACATATTTTTGAAACAGAAATAGAAAAACAGAATAGTTATCATTCGTGTCCTTAAAATCGCATGATTATGAATGTTTTTTTTTTCCACAAATTTACAAATGAGACCAAAGTCTCTCACCATCATTCTCGGCTGTTCTTTATCATTCTCCATCATCTATTAAATTATAGAAAAGCACATAATAAAATCAGAAAGATTTAGACCTGGGATCGCATTGGGAACTGTAAAGTGAGGTCTTTTTTTATTTGTTGTCAATCAGACGACGTTGACAAAAATGGCCATGAAAAAAAGATCACCGAGCAGACGCTTTTTGCTATGACTCACGTATCAGAAAAGGATATTCCCGATCCACCTTCTGGATTCAGATAAGACGGCTTACGACAGAGCGATTCTTGATTCTGGTACGAGTGAATGTTCCATATATAAACTCTAGGGAGTCGAACGTTCCCGGAAAGATCCGAAACGGAGTTCCATTCACACTTACTCAATTACTCTCGTTTCATTTGGCTGTGCATTTGCTTTTCAAGATGATTCATGTTCACACAAGAAATGGAAAGGCAGAATTAATTTGGGATGTTCTTTGGAGGTTTGTTTGATATGACTTGCTTATTCGCGTACTGACTGATTTTGGCAGGCCATTTTAAAATTCAATTTTGTAGATGATTCTTGACAATTACACCCTTAAAGTAATCTTCAAGTTATGGATGCCAAGTTCAACATCCCGTAGTAATCTTATTGTGATTATAAATTTGATAAGTTAATACCCTCAATTGTATTTTTATTCTTCCTTTTGGATCTCATATTAACTATAGGGACTAACCTGCACCACATTCCCCTTCCAAGTAAACTCCAGATAATTGTTGCTACTTCTTAAAAACATGCATTAAATATGGGTCTCCCTAGTGTAAGTTCTCTTTTTCTTTTTCTTTTTTTGCCGTAACCAACCAACTTCATTTAATTAGCAAAGTACAACAATGATAACTAGCGTGCGAATGACAATCATTCTCCTCTGGCCTCTTATTTCTAGCTAGAAATATATTTCTCTATGTCTATTCCCTGAATGGGTTTATGAATAGATATACACATCTAATAACGACACAATTCTCAGAGCATAAATTGTTTGATAACAATATAAAATTTCTACGGTTGGACAACTAGTAGACAGAAACCGAAGGTAGGAGAATATTGACTGATGATCAGTGACAGGCATTTGTAATCGGTGGCAAGTGAACAGTAACTGGGCACTGGAGACCGACAGGCAACACCCAGTGAACAGCAACCGGGAACTAGGCACTAAAGACCTACAACTGGCAGCAAGGAATTGAAGGTGGTTGCCAGCAAATGAGGACTAGTGATTGACAGTGGGCGAGTAGCTACTAGCGAATGGCGATCGGGGACCGATGCCCTAAGACCGATGATCAACAATGGGTGACGAGCGACCAGCAATAGGAAAGTGAGACAGAGAGAGATTGCACACAAGAGAGAAAGAAGGAGTGAACATCAATATCGACATTATCTTTATCTCAAACCAATTATGGTCGGCGATCGATGATCCCAAATAAAAAAGCATAAAATATACTAAAATCAAAGCAAAAATAGGATTACAAATAAAAAAAACATATAGGGAAAAAATGACTAACGGGACAATTTGAAATATAGAAAATCTGCCCCTTCACAATATGAATAACTTTCCTCTATTCCATCTTAAGACGGACCGTAGGCCAATCTATTTTCCCACTTTTTTAAGTCTTATTTTATTACCTTCCATGAGAAGTTTTGGCCGAACTCTTCTTTTCTTCATGTCATACTTTCGGTAATAAACTTCTATTCTTACCGAGGCATCTAGGGATTTATGGAGAATATGTCCAAACCATCTCAGTTTATGTTCTTTCATTTTCTCTGCCATTGGTACTATTTTATCTTTTCGACGAATATCTTCAGTTCTTATCTTATTAATCCTTGTATGATTACACATCTATCTTAACATCTTGATTTTTGCTACTTTAATTTTATTTCTATTTCTACTGCAGAAATAAAAAGTAGTAGAATTTTTTTACTTTTTCATTTTTGTTTCAAACTTTTTTCTCTGCCAAAAATTTGCTCGTGAAATATAAAAATAAAATTACTTTACCAAATGAATTTATGTCCCAAATATATTCTCCAAAATAAAAAAAAATAGAAAAAATAAAGAAATAAAATCGATGTCATATGTGCCCTTAGCAATCCAAACAAAACAAATCTCGAAAGGATATGGGATTTTAGACAACCAATTAGAAGGACTGGACCTAGACGATGGACTTTTATAATTCAGGCCACTCAATGATTTGCTTCTCCTGTACGATGGACCACAACCACATCTTTCAGTTGGCCAGGCGACACTTGCGATCTTTAATTAAATTCCCAAGGGCCATGTAAGCTTTGTTAGATTCTCTAATTATATTAAAGAATTATGACACGTGGGCTAACAAGATTGCGCAAAAAAGAATTCCGCTCACTCGCCAGAAATAGGGGGCTGTTTGTGGTAAAATTAAACAATGAATACTATTTGGGATTTTGGCTTCTCTTGTGGTCCACGTTCATGGGAAAATTTTGGGGTTTTGGCTTCTCATGGGGTCCTTATCCAAACAAGCTACCGATTTGTAAGTAAGCTGCATTGGCTTGAACGGTTGGGCCGCTAGGATCATCAATAAATCCTTGTTATTATCAATGACTGATGTGCGGGGTTTTGACTTCTCATATGTTCCTTGCTGAACAAGCCACCAATTTACAAGCTACACTGGCTCGAATGGTTGGGCCGCTAACGTTTGGGCCGCTAGGGTCATCAATAGATCTTTGTTATTATTAGCAACTGGTGTGCGTTGGGAGAAGTCAACCGGGTCAAGACATAACGATGAGTGGCGAGTGCGTTTGTCCCCATTCAACAAACATTGATCTCATCGTCTACCTCCATCCGAATAAAAGTTCTAAAACATGACGTCTGTACAAATCTGGAGTTGTCATGCAGCACCAAACTTGAAATTGCAATAATTGATACGTGTCCACATGATGGGTTCTGGTCCATTTTCCTATATGCTAAAATGTGTCCGCTACGGATGCTGATTGTGACTGATACAAACATAAATAGCCTAAGTATCTTTGTCGTACGTGCAGGAATTGAACATAGGTTGACGTGGCTTTCCAAATTCCATCTGTCATATCACCGAGAATTTAGGGACATGATGAATAACTGAAGCAGGGAAAGACTTAGATCAAGCAGCAGGAGACGTCGGAGGAGAGAACGGAACAATCCGATGAAAACAACGCCAAACCGATCTTGATTGAGAACAAGAGAGCGATCCTTGCACTACAAAAATAAGGGTTTTTAGCCACGAAAAATTAGCGACGAAAAATAATTCATCGCTAATTTGCGATGAAAATAGCGACGAAAATAAAATTCGTCGCAAAATAACAAAGGTTTTTTAGCCACGAAAAATTAGCGATGAAATAAAATCGTCGCTAATTTGCGACGAATTTAGCGACGAAATTTTTTTTCGTCGCTAATTTGCAACTAATTTAGCGACGAAAATCAATTTCGTCGCTAATTATTAGGGACGAAAGTAATTTTCATCGCTAATTAGCGACGAATAGCGACGAAATTAATTTTCGTCGCTAATTATTAGCGACGACTTTGATTTTCGTCGCTAATAGTGGCGAAATTTATTTTCCTCGCTAATTATTAGCGACGAAGATAAGGTTTCGTCGCTAATTAGCGACGATTTTGATTTTCGTCGCTAATTATTAGGGACGAAATTAATTTTTGTCGCTAATTAGCGACGAAATCGATTTTCGTCGTCGCTAATTAGCGACGGCAGAACTTTTCGTTGCTAATTTGCTGAATTGGACTTCCCCTTATACGCAGAAAACGTCCTCTCGTCCTTTCTTCTCTCTCTCTCTCTCTCTCTCTCTCTCTCTCTCTGCTTTCTTCATTATAGAGGGGCTCACGAGAGATCCGAGCGGCCGAGATTACGCTGGCGGCTATCTAATGGATGAAGAGTCGGTGGGAGGGTCTCACGAGACGGCCATTAGAAAGTCGCTCCTGGATTTTCTATTTCTCGACTCCTCTCTGTGTGTCTCTCTCTCTCATGGCCGTGCCGGATTTCGGCTCTCTAGTGCGATTCTTGGAAAACCCTAACTCACTGACCGTGGGGTGAATCAGGTAAATCGTTTTCGGTTCATCTCGTGATTGCTTTGATCTTTGTTTTCCAATTTCGTGTTTGAAGCTGTTGGTGTTCAATTTGCATCTGGGAAATTGGGGGAAAGTTTCTCTCGATTTTCGTTGTCGATTTTCTGAGCTCTTGATGGGATCGCCCGAAAGAGTGACCCGGATGCGAACGAAATTGCCGATTCATTCTGCGGGAGGGTCGGCGATCTGGTCCGGCCGAATTTAAGCTTTGGCAATAGTGGCGGCTATAGTTGTTTTATTAGAGAATTGTAATCATACGTAATGGATACTCAATTAGCTTGGTCTGCGATGTTTGTTGTCGTTTGGTTGTTCAAGCTAAAGTTATCTGGTAGGTTTTCGAAGCTGCAGGGTGAGCTATGGAATTTGTGCTTGAATCTTGTGCATTTGACTGATGGTGATAGTCTGTGTGGCAGCATGAAATTCTGCTAAATTAGCAATTTAAGCTGCATTTAACCCCACCAAACAGCTGCGACTCTGCATTGCTGTTTCTGCATTACGTTTAAGTCATCAATTATTCTCGATCATTTTAAACTCATCTGGTTTTTTGAATTTGCATGGCATTGAAACAAACAAGAAGGCGAACAGTGTTGATGTTTGATGGATAATGATCATTCCGATGGATAGCATGCCTGCTGCATCCTGGGAGCGTGCACATCGTCTTTATGAAAAGGTGTTTTTCTTCACCTACTTAATTGAGAGGTCTATGCTCATGTTTCCACATTTTGATGCATGCTCTTCATGCAGAACATTGAGTTGGATAATAGCCGTCGCAAGTCTACCCAGGCACGAATTCCATCTGACCTGACCATATGGCAACAGATGTGTGAGAACTATGAAAAGATAATCCTTGAGGATCATTCATTTTCTGAGAAGTACAATATTGAGCATGCTTTGTGGCAATTGCATTACAAGAAAATTGAGGAATTGAGAGCTGAGAGCACACTATACTGCTGTTCAAGCATCGGCTAATTCAAATGCATCATCGAATGGGAAAGGACCCTCCACTCGACTAAACCGAATAACAAAAATAAGGCTGCAGATTAAGACTTTTCTCTCTGAAGCAACTGGGTTCTATCATGATCTGATCTTGAAAATCAGATCAAAGTACGGTCTCCCTCTTGGTTATTTGTCAAAGGATGCAGACAATGGGCTTTTGTCTGAGAAAGATTGAAAAAAATCTGCCGATGTGAAAAAAGTTTTAATATCCTGTCACCGTTGCTTGATTTATTTGGGTGACCTTGCACGTTACAAAGGTCTCTATGGAGAACCTGACTCGAAAGCTCGTGAGTTTGCAGCAGCTTCCAGTTACTATGTCCAAGCTGCATCTCTTTGGCCGTCTATTGGAAACCCCCATCATCAAGTTTTTTATATCAATAACCCAACAAAACTTTGAGGGAGTGAATTGCTACAAATTGCTACACTTTCTAGTGCTGTCTGGATGTTCATACATAAAAAAATTGCTTTCTCTGCAGCTTGCTATATTAGCTTCGTATTCTGGGGACGATTTGGTAACTATTTACCGATGTTTCCGGAGTTTGGTTGTGGATAACCCATGTTCAACGGCAAGGGACAACTTGATTGTTGCCTTCGAAAAGGTAATCCTTAAGATAAAATGCATTCCTTACATGCTATGAAAGTAATTCTTCAGGTTTAATTTATCAAATTATTGTGTGTCACGGGTTTAGTTTCTCAAATTATTGAGTTTATTTCACGCTAGTTTAAGAGATTGTACGTGTCCTGTCTTCTTTTCTGATGTTTATAGTATCACATCTTGGGAGAGGTTATTAGGATCTGGATCCTAAGAAAGATATTATCTTATTCATGGGTGGTTAGTAGGATCGGATCAAAGATCATAGGGTGCTACTATTGAAGCAACTTAAGTAGATACATCTGATTTTTTTTAAAGAATTGTCTTATTGTGTGGTCTTACACAACTAAGTGCAACCTTCGTTCGTGTCTTTTCTCAAGGCTATCTAGGGAACGAAACATATGTCATGTGTGTTTCCCCAAGACTAAGTGCATTATAATATGCAGAGGCATCTTAGTATAAATAGATGAGATATAGAATGTTATAGGTAATTTTTCTTTCGCTATTTAAGCATTAGGTTATTGTATAAGCTGTTTGTATTGATGTTCGATTCTAGCATCGTTCTCACATTACTGAACTGTTTAGCTTATTCTATACATGCATTTGGCTTTCTTCCTTACAGGGAAGAAATCTTCTCGTGATAGGGACAGCAAGTGCAGGGAGTTTCTTGGATTCAATTGATGTTGTCATAAGTAACTTTTTCTATATCTCGTGTAATCTTGAATGTTATTAGTTCAAAAGTTCCTAGATTCATGAAGATGTGAGTATGCATTGCTATACTTCTAAAGGAATGGTAAAGGTGGAAGACTCATCTTTTTATGTGATATTAGCCAATCTTGAGACTCTTATTGTGAGTTTTATGCTTTCCTTCTTAATGTCAGGGCATATAGTAGCTATGTGGATGGATAAATACCGTTGAGCTTCTACCAAGTTCATTTTTCCTATGCGGAGGGGGAGATTTGTTAAGGATGATCTGATTCACCCTGAGGTTGCTTAAGCAGTTGCTTTAAAGTGCTCAAGATTATTTATTCTCTCATTATGTGTACTATAAAGAAAAATGTTTATGTCATTCTTGTGGGAAATGTAGATGAATGTACTTCATTTTCATATTATTATAATATTTTGATGTTATTAAGTGCTTAATCAATGTTAAATATAAATTCTAGGAATTAATTTTGCTTTTGATTAGATTTAAAATTGAAAAATAAAAGAAATGATTTTATCATACGATCACAAATAATAAAGTTCGTTGCAAAAAAACATTTCGTCGCTAAATTCGTCCCTAAACAATATTCGTCGCAGAGTTTCGTGCTAAAGAATTAATAAAAATTTGTCGCTAAATTCGTCCCTAAATAATATTCATCATGGAGTTTGTTGCTAAAGAATTAATAAAAATTCGTCACTAAATTCGTCCCTAAACAATATTTTTCGTTGCTAATTAGCAACGTATTTTGCCACGAACTGATTTGCGACGAATTTTGCCACGAACTGATTTGCGATGAATTTTGCCACGAACTTATTTGCGACGAACTTTGCCACGAACTCATTTGCGACGAACTTTGCTACGAACTGATTTGCGACGAATTTTGCCACGAACTCATTTGCGACGAACTTTGCTACGAACTGATTTGCGACGAATTTTGCCACGAACTCATTTGCGACGAACTTTGCCACGAACTTATTTGCGACGAACTCATTTGCGACGAATTTTGCCACGAATATAGTACGTCGCAAATTAGCGACGAAATTTGAGATTTTTCGTCGCTAAATTTTGCGACGCCGAATTGGCGACGAAAAATTTTTCGTCGCAACTTCATTTAGCGACGAATTTTGCTAAAATTTTCGTGGCAAATGTCGTTGCTAAAACCTTATTTTTTTGTAGTGTTGATCCTGGTTATCGTTGATGGTTCTACACGGGCGCAGGGGAAGCGAACTTTCCCTGAAGCGCTTCTTCCGCGATGGAGTTCTATTTAATGGCGTCACTCCACAGTATTGTCGTCCGACCCTGTGCTAATTATCTCATTGGGCGAAGGATGATATAGGTTTTCGTCTCACAGTCGAACTAAGCAAATAATTCTGGAAATATTTGGCTCGGGGAATCTCATCAGATAGTTATGTCACTTACGTCATAGAGTGATCGTAACATGTGTATGTTTGCTTTAGGGGAAGGTTTTATGATAAAGAAAAATATTTCCGAAAATCATTTTCTAGGAAAAGAGTTTCCTCATTGTAGGTTAGAGAAATCAACCTCCTAACTTTACACATGCATATTTTCTTTAACTGTAAATAATTTTTCATTAACTAGTCATTTTTAGCAAATCAAAACACACAAAAATTTGGAAAATTAATTAGCGCAAAATTTTCTCACTTAAATAAATTAATCGCTTCTATCCATGGGCTAGGGCCTGCAATGTATCTGGAGGGGCTAGAAGAAACGTGCTAAATTGAACGGCCCGACCAAGCCCAACGTGAAACCTCTCTTTTAAGTTTTCGTGACTTTATTGTTTCACAGGTTAAAACTAGGTAATCCTAAGGGTAACTTGGGCTGCATCGTCTTACGTGAAATTACTGTCCAAGTTGCCTCGCCGGCAGTAAGCGTTGGTTGGGGATCTTTGGTCTGCAGCACCGTCCAGAATTTGGATCTCCTCCCTCGCAGCATCCTAGACTCTCCCGATGCAAGGAAACAGATGGGAGTTTTTTTCACCCTTCTCTCATGACCCTACTTTGCTAACTATGACTATTTAACCTCCGGGTGTTTTTTGTCGATTCGCATGACTTCAAAATGCCCCAGCTACTGGGGTCAAGAGTGTATGAGTTATGGTATTGCTTTCGGCTATTGGACTCCAAACATATAGGAGTAGCATGCAGCACTCCACTAGTTCACATTACAGCATGATGCTTGTATTGCTTTCCGACAACTCCAATTTCACTTGGTCCAAAGGCCCATCGAAATTGGAGCAAGAGTCTTTCGAGGTATTGTAAGTGGGAAAAAAAAAAAAAACAGGAGGCCAGCTACGTTGACTTATCTAAGAAAGAAAGGGCGTAATTGTACGAGAAGAATGCATGTCGTGACCTTGTGAGAGGTGAACTATCCAAAAGGAAGCTGATAAATTTCTAAGCGTAACAATAACCACGGATTCTTCCAAGCCTTACTAATCATAACTTTGGGGCTTTAACTTAATTAATCTAAACATGAAATTCAATTAAGAGTCTCCACTAATCTATTATGGTTTAATAAGAAACACAAGTCAAGTGTGGGAGAACACTTTACTTCTGCAAATCAAAGATTTCATATATATGGGGGACTTGGATTTGCTAGATAAATCTAATGCCCTTTTGTCGCAACCCTCTAAAAAAATTTTAAATTTTAAAAGGGGTTAACGGATTATTAGGTTAATTAGATTTGACTAACCTAACGCGGACCCTCCCAAGCCTTACCGAATCGCAACTTTGGTTTTTGTTTAAATGATTTTAAAATTTGGAGTCGCCACTAATCGTTCTTGGTAGGTCGATTAGAAACCTAAATAAATTAGCGGGAGAACTAATTTATTCCTGCGAACCAGAGATTAGGAGCTCGGGGACTTGGTTACACTAGTTAATTAAAACTAATGCCCTTTCGGTACCTTAATTTCATGGATATCCTAATTCGGCAACTCAGGCTTGGTTTATTCCTAAGGCTATAGTAGGGTATTCTCTTTTGTGTTTTCACTTTTTAAATAGGATGCATGGATGGTATATATTTTTATTTGTTATATTTTTTTAAGTGTTAAAGATTCCCTGAAGCCGAAAGAAGGAGTGTGTTAACGACTTCTGTGCAGTATTACAACCTACTTATCTTTTGGGTCTGATGATTCAAAAATTAAATTATAGGAAGTACATGACAGTGAATAAACACCTCCAATGGGAGGCCTAGCATTGGCTTGGCTCTTCCCTTTGGGATTTAAGGTACAGGTATTTAAGTTGCAAGTATTTAAATTACTGTAAGTAAAAACCTCCAATGGGAGGCTAAGCATTGGCTTGGCTCTTCCCTTTGGGATTTAAGGTACATGTATTTAAGTTGCAGGTATTTAACTACTGTAAGTAAAAACCTCCAATGGGAGGCTAAGCATTGGCTTGGCTCTTCCCTTTGGGATTTAAGGTACATGTATTTAAGTTGCAAGTATTTAACTACTGTAAGTAAAAACCTCCAATGGGAGGCTAAGCATTGGCTTGGCTCTTCCCTTTGGGATTTAAGGTATAGGTATTTAAGTTGCAGGTATTTAACTACTGTAAGTAAAAACCTCCAATGGGAGGCTAAGCATTGGCTTGGCTCTTCCCTTTGGGATTTAAGGTACAGGTATTTAAGTTGCAGGTATTTAACTACTGTAAGTAAAAACCTCCAATGGGAGGCTAAGCATTGGCTTGGCTCTTCCCTTTGGGATTTATGGTGCAGGTATTTAAATTGCGGATGGACTTTGTCCTCTCCATTCTGGGGTATGAATTCTTTAAAATAAAATACAACGAATTGATTCAACAATTTGAAATTTGTGCGCGCTTGAGGACTCCTCCAAGCCGATTTTGTGCTTCCATAGGGTTGACCATTGATATAAAGCTGCGGCTTCCTGACATAAGATAGAGTGAAATGTCAGTATACAAAATATGTGCTAATTTGCACCTAAAACCAGAAGAGTGGAAAGAGTACTTATCTCCCATTTTTTTGGGAGGGATTTCTATAATTGATTTTCGCTCTCTATGTTCCCAATATAGAGAGTTTCTTTTGAATTAAGAGGGACTTTTAGTCACAGATCAGTTGAGAAATCGGTGGACAGCTTAGAAGCTTGTCTGGGCCGATTTTTGCATCTCTACGAGATTTTTGCTGTTGACGTAGAGATATCCTTCTCCTGACATAAAATATGAAAAAAAAAGAGGAGATGGAGAAAGTGTATGCAATTTGTGCTAATTTGCAAGTAAAACCATAAACAAATGAATAAATAAAAACACTTAGCTCGAATTTACTTGCTCGTTGACGAGGATGAACTCTTGATTTATATTGATCGATGAAGGAATTTGTGATGATAATCCCTAGCTTTGAACTCCCATCATCTTCAAAATTCTCTCTCTTTTGGTATTTTCTTTCTCTCAAATTTTTCTTCAATCTCCCAAAACTCTCTCAAACATCCAAAATTTTCTCTCCAAAAAAAATCCTCCCAAACACTTCAAATTTTCTCTCTCAAGAATCCCATCCTCACTTAAGCTCACTTCTTCCTCCTTTTATAATTTACTCATCTATCTCCCATTCTAATTTTTCCACTAACTCTATCTCCCATTCTAATTTCTCCACTAACTCTTCTTCATTTTCATCTTCCATTCTCCATCTCTATCTCACATTCTAATCTCTCCACTAACTCTTCTTCATCTTCATCTTCCCTTCTCCATATTTATCTCCCATTCTAATTTCTCCACTAACTCTTCTTCATCTCCATCTTCCCTTCTCTATTCTTATCTTCCATTCTAATTTCTCTACTAACTCTTCTCCATCTTCCATTCTCTATTCTTATCTTATTTTCTCCATCCATTCTTCTCCAACTTTTCTTCTTCATCTCCTCTTCTCCATCTTCCATTCTCTATTCTAATTTATCCACTAACTCTTCTTTTTGTTATTTGTAAAATAATCCTTCAAGAGTTAAGTATTTGCACTCTAGTCCTTGAATTTTAAGTATTTACAATTTAGTCCCTGAAAAAATATATTTCTTTAAGTCTAAATCTCCTCACAATTTTTGACACACCAAAATTTACCACATGTCAAATTTAAGCTCATTTCTTGCCGTTGAAAATAATGCAGAATTTAATTAAAGCCCTTTTGCAAAATTAAGTCATTCTGGGTATAATTGGGCCAAGATGAAAATTTAAAATATTAGAAGACAATGTCACAACTCATAAAAAGTGAAAATTAAAAATAAGTTGACTCAAATTAAATTTTTTTAGGCCCGATTCGAGATTATACTCGTGAAGGAACACGTGACTCGAATTGGATTTTTCTGAATTTGCGATGGCCAATATGAAAATAGATTTAAAATAAAAATATTAACTATCTTTGTGTATTTTTTTTTGCCTCAAATGTTATTTTTCCAAAATTTTCAAGTATTTTTGTAATTTAAAAAAAAATTAAAAATATATATATAATATGAAATTTTATTTTTTGTTCAAAAATGGTTTCCTAGGCTTGGCCAAGGCTTCCAAAGTTGATTTTTCAATTTTCTCATTTTTTCTTCATTTTTTGTTTTATGAATTTTCGAAAATAAAAATACCGAAAAATACTGAAAATATGAAAAATCGTTTTTTGGTCAAAATTGGTTCCCTAGGCTTGGCTAAGGTCCCCAAAGTTGATTTTTCAATTTTATGAATTTTTATGGATTTTTTATTACTTTAGCAATAGAAAAAAATGATTAAAAATCAGGTGTCAACAGCTGCCCCTCTTTGAAAGGAAGCTCGGTAGAGGTTCATTTCAAAGACGAGATGACACCTGAATTCTAATCGACTCAATACAAGGAAATAAAAAGAGTCGTGACATGAATGTTCTACTGAAAATGAAATGAGAACATAAGGATTCGTTATATAAAAAAAACTTTAGGGTGGTTGAACTTGAACCCGTATGGTGGATCAACCCATGGTAGATTCCTAATAAAAGGATTCTACTGATTAAAAATTGAATTAAAATTTGACCCGTATGGTGGGTCATACCATTTGACCCGTATGGTGGGTCGTACCATGGTAGATTCCTAATAAAAGGATTCTACTGATTAAATTTTGATTGAGATTTGACCCGTATGGTAGGTCACCCCATGGAGATACCTGTAAGAAGGACTTGGTACCTGTAGAAAGGACTTGGTGTCTGTAAAAAGGACTTGTGCCTGTAAGAAGGACTTGATTTGCCTGTAAAAAGGACTTAATTTGCCTGTAAGAAGGACTTGATTTGCCTGTAAGAAGGACTTACTTTGCCTGTAAGAAGGACTTTGTGCCTGTAAGAAGGACTTGCGTTGCTTGTAAGAAGGACTTTGTTTGCCTATAAGAAGAACTTTGTTTGCCTGTAAGAAGGACTTGATTTGCCTGTAAGAAGGACTTTATGCCTGTAAGAAGGGCTTGATTTGCCTGTAAGAAGGACTTTGTGCCTGTAAGAAGGACTTGATTTGCCTGTAAGAAGGACTTGGTGCCTGTAAGAAAGACTTGGTTTGCCTGTAAGAAGGACTTAGTTTGCCTGTAAGAAGGACTTAGTTTGCCTGTAAGAAGGACTTGATTTGCCTATAAGAAGGACTTTGTGCCTGTAAGAAGGACTTGGTTTGCCTGTAAGAAGGACTTAGTTTGCTTGTAAGAAGGACTTGATTTGCCTGTAAGAATGACTTTATGCCTGTAAGAAGGACTTGATTTGCCTGTAAGAAGGACTTTGTGCCTATAAGAAGGACTTTGTACCTGTAAGAAGGACTTGATTTGCCTGTAAGAAGGACTTGTTTTGCCTGTAAGAAGGACTTTGTTTGCCTGTAAGAAGGACTTTGTTTGCCTGTAAGAAGGACTTGATTTGCCTGTAAGAAGGACTTGGTTTGCCTGTAAGAAGGACTTAGTTTGCCTGTAAGAAGGACTTTATGCCTGTAAGAAGGACTTGGTTTGCCTGTAAGAAGGACTTAGTTTGCCTGTAAGAAGGACTTTATGCCTGTAAGAAGGACTTGGTTTGCCTGTAAGAAGGACTTAGTTTGCCTGTAAGAAGGGCTTGGTGTACCTCAAAGGGTGCCATTTTGAAATCTGGGGAGACCAGGAATCCTACGAAGCTCAAACCCAAATTATATTCTCCTGTCGCTTTAGGAATAAACCAAAGAGGCAGAGATCAAAAGGTCTCGAACATTTCTGTCCTTGAGACAAATCATGCTTTATTGAAGAAGGTGGATACCTATATATACCGCAATGGATTCGAGTACCCCAACAACCGTCAGAATTCATTCTCTTGAAAAGTTCAGGTTGAAGATATACTTACCTGAGAATTTGGAAGAAATGCTTGGTGGCTTCTCGACAACCAGGCTTGTTCATTCAATAATCGCCGAATGGATTTCAAGACTTTGGAAGGTAACTCAAACACCGGGAATGTGTTGCCTGTCAGGCAATGTCAGAGCTAACATGTGCAAGCATTTTCATCAATGCGTTCATTGGTTCATACAAAATTGTTCAGCTAAGTTGGCAATGATTAGAAGTAGTCTGTGTGATAACTCATGATGCAATCAATCAAAATGTGGATCATGCAAAACTATTCTGTCAAGTTTGCATTACCAATTCTATTTAAGGAGGTTCTCATAATATGAACGCCTCGAATGTAATCTGAATGGGGGACTTTAGTCCGAAATGGCTTTCTCTCACTCTAGAGAAAGGCTGTTTATCTGTAGATTAAAATGTTAGACCCGTGTGTAGAAATGATTTAACTTTCCTCATCCTGTTATGCCCCATTTTGCACATTTGATGTCTCCTATGCAGTTTATGCTCTAAGTTGGAGTTGGTAAATTAAACATGCGGAATAATCATACATAATTCGTGAAATGTGTAAACACAATGCCGATGTGACAATTTTTAGCATCATGTGTATTTATATAATGTGCAAACATTGGCAGATTTGAATTGCCCCTGGTATGTGGGTGGATTGAACAAATTGGGAAGCCCACTCCTTATGTCGAGGAGCGGTTTGTCTCAAGTTTTGCCCCTGCACGATGAGACATATGGGTGAGGGAGCATTTTGGTTTGTTTAGTGACAGCGACCGCCATGGTTTAGCAGTTAAATGCCCCCCATTTTTCACCAGAATAGATCTTATCAAATGATCATCATTTTCTTTTGGATTTGTCTCCTCCAACATGTTACATGTTAGTATAAATATTTCCTGTAACAAGAAAAGGAGACATGTCAACCGGTATTAAAAGGGATAAATTGGAAACGATACTGATTTACCCTTCATCTTGAATGCCTTGGACAAGTCTTTTACCAATTTTGCTGGGTTGAGTTTTCTTCGACTTTTGTTGGATGCTTCACCATTAAGCCGAGAATGTGGCAAAATATTGACTTCGGTATTACTCGTCGAGTATTCCTGCTTGCAAAAAGAAATATACAAAAAGTTGTTTCATTTATTTATAATACATACAACATTCCCCACTTTGGAGATCGAACTCGGGATATTTCGGACCTACTGTCATCCTCCATACCATTCGGTCCATTGGACCATAGGTGTCCATGGGGTTTTCTTTTCAAAGGTTAATCATTTGGGATAACGCGGCCCTGTTGTATCACCTTGGGCCTTGTTACGATATTTCTCGAGGTAATTTGCAATCCCTGTTAAGAATGGAATAAAAAAATTCAGGACTCGAGATGATTATGTGCAAATTAGAACGATACAGAATTACCCATGTCTGAGATTGTTCGGATCTTTCGCTTGTATTTTTCTTTAACCGAAGCTGCCCATCCCGTGGTAATATCCATGAGTTGATTTGCCCCCAATTTAGCCCGACCAGGAAATTTGGTTTTTGGATACAACTGTATTCTCGAGTCGCTTTTGCAAATTCCTGAAAATAGAAGGGATCAAATTTAAAACCGGAGCAATTTAAGGGTAAATTGGAACGATACGGATTTACCCTTCAAATTTACGCAGATTTCGTCTCGATATTAATTTTTTCGAGTTTGGTGCGGTTAACGGCTCCGAGCATTTAATAGGGGGGAAAGGGAAATGATTACTTCTAGCTTGTGCATTAATTTTGGACATCGACAAAAGGCGAGAACATGCGATGAAACTAAGTAGACGTATTCGTCTAGGTTTAAACTTCTTCATGATGCTCTCGCGGGTTGCGGTAGACGATGATATCAAGAACATTAGAGAGACATTTAGTGTGGCTTTCCACTAGCCGCCTAGAGACCCGCGTTCAATCATGTAAATTAATAAAGCTACCACCACTTAATTAGTGTGCCAATAAATTCGGCCATTTGTTGCGTGCCCCACTTCAACCGTGTTTTGTTTCTTTCGGTGCCCATTTGCTCTTGTCGGGCGCCTGTAGCATTGGGAGAAATACTTGTGGGTCACATTCATTAATAGAACCTCGGTCCTCTAAAACCCTCCGCGTGTTTCGGATCCGAGGAAATTTTAAGACCGGTCTCGGGTTGATTTAATCAGGTTAAGGTACTTATTTCATGGTTTCTGATTATATAATCCATATTGTCTTTCAAAAGACGCGGGATCCTCTGCAATACATTAAATATGCCCCCGTGTTTAATCAGTATAAGTCCACCGTCATATCAGAATACACTGCCCATACAAGTTTACGGATTGACACAACTCTGTCTGTCAAAGATGGACAGTGTTCGTTTGCCCCCCTGAATTAACGGTTGAAGCCTTGGTGTTTTTCGTCTTTTGGTATTTCTGAAGATGATTCTTGATATATTATTGAACTTAATTTTTACACCCGTCTGGGGTATCTAAGATCTCCCTACAAAAGAAAAGGATATAATTAGTATGCGACACAAGGAATATCGGTCCATGACTCCTATATTAGTCCAATTTTATTTTTTCTATTTTATAGAGAAATCAGAAAAAAAAATTTCCTTAGGAAGAAATGGGTTAATTTCTGATACAGAATTTTTTTTTTGCAGATTTATTACTCTTTTTTTTTATTTTTTTAAAGGAATGTGACAAAATCTCTTGATGTTTACTAAAATTTTTGAAGGAATTTCCTTTTTATCAAAATAAATTTTCCGAGGTAAATTTATCAGGAAAATTTTATTTTTATTGAAGCAGGAAAGACATAATAGAAATCCTTTATTGGTAAACAAAATTCCCCCGAGACATTAGTCTAATTTTATTTAGAGAAAATTTTCTTAGAAAAACATGAGCGAATTTCTCGAAAAGAATTTTTGTTGCAAGTTTTTATAATTTGAAAGAATGTGATAAAATCACTTGATGTTTACCAAAGTTTTTTTTGCAGGAATTTTTCTTTTTATTGAAATAAATTTTCAGAGGAAAATTTGTCAGGAAAATTTCATTTTTATTGAAGCAAGAAAAACATGACAAAAATCTCTTATTGGTCAATACAATTCCCCCGAGACATTAGTCTAATTTTATTTAGAGAAAATTTTCTTAGAAAAACATGAGCGAATTTCTCGAGAAGAATTTTCTTGCAAGTTTTTATAATTTGAAAAATGTGATAAAATCACTTGATATCTACTAGAGTTTTTTTTAAGGAATTTTTATTTTTATTGAAATAAATTTTCAGAGGAAAATTTTTTCAGGAAAATTTCATTTTTATTAAAGTAATAAAAAAATGACAAAAATCCCTTATTGGTTAATAAAATTCTCATGAAGGGATTTTTTCACATCATTTTTTCAAAAAAAAAATTTTCTAAAAAGAAATGAGGGACAAATTTAATTTTTATTTTCTTTTAAAAGAATGGTCGTAATATCAAGCTCAAAAACTGACAAACACCTAGCATGGACCGACCGAAAATAAATACAAGATAAAATTAGAGAACTTACTTTTACCTTGGAGAAATGCAAATCACATAGTCATGCGCATGACTCAAGTGACGAGTGGACTCTAGAAAATAAAAGAAGGAGAGACAGGGTATGGACCTAAAAGGCCCCCACTATCTGAATTGACAACCTTACCCTCCGCGCAATCAAATCACAATGAGAAGAATTGTCAATTCAGATAATGAGCGGGATAAAATATGGTCAACCTAAGCGCAATCGACGCAAGAGCTTTGCATATTCGATCCCTATCTATGGTTACCTAGGAAAAATTTCGCGACTTGGGTTTAGACGCTTGTGTGTGCAGGTGTTGTAATCCTCAGAATATGCAAGACATGCACAACAATTGATATCAAAACAACGCTTCTAAAAATGTGTGAAATTAAACATAATCCCAACACTGAGCCTGCAAAACAAATGGGTTAGCCAAACACTCCGCCCCTTATAACTCCCATCCTGCAAAAACATATAACACTTATAGAATGAGTCCCAAGCAAGATCGCCAGAAGCGAGATATCCATGAAATTTTCATTGGCCTAAGTCCACTAAGACTTTTAAAATTTCGAAAAAATTTAAGTATTCCAATTGGTATCTTTTTTCGAAAATTTAAAAATCTCTATTCCCCAGTGAAGTCGCCAGTCTGTCGCGACCCTCTAAAAAAATTTTAAATTTTAAAAGGGGTTAACGGATTATTAGGTTAATTAGATTTGACTAACCTAACGCGGACCCTCCCAAGCCCTACCGAATCGCAACTTTGGTTTTTGTTTAAATGATTTTAAAATTTGGAGTCGCCACTAATCGTTCTTGGTAGGTCGATTAGAAACCTAAATAAATTAGCGGGAGAACTAGTTTATTCCTGCGAACCAGAGATTAGGAGCTCGGGGACTTGGTTACACTAGTTAATTAAAACTAATGCCCTTTCGGTACCTTAATTTCATGGATATCCTAATTCGGCAACTCAGGCTTGGTTTATTCCTAAGGCTATAGTAGGGTATTCTCTTTTGTGTTTTCACTTTTTAAATAGGATGCATGGATGGTATATATTTTTATTTGTTATATTTTTTTAAGTGTTAAAGATTCCCTGAAGCCGAAAGAAGGAGTGTGTTAACGACTTCTGTGCAGTATTACAACCTACTTATCTTTTGGGTCTGATGATTCAAAAATTAAATTATAGGAAGTACATGACAGTGAATAAACACCTCCAATGGGAGGCCTAGCATTGGCTTGGCTCTTCCCTTTGGGATTTAAGGTATAGATATTTAAGTTGCAAGTATTTAAACTACTGTAAGTAAAAACCTCCAATGGGAGGCTAAGCATTGGCTTGGCTCTTCCCTTTGGGATTTAAGGTACATGTATTTAAGTTGCAGGTATTTAACTACTGTAAGTAAAAACCTCCAATGGGAGGCTAAGCATTGGCTTGGCTCTTCCCTTTGGGATTTAAGGTACATGTATTTAAGTTGCAAGTATTTAACTACTGTAAGTAAAAACCTCCAATGGGAGGCTAAGCATTGGCTTGGCTCTTCCCTTTGGGATTTAAGGTATAGGTATTTAAGTTGCAGGTATTTAACTACTGTAAGTAAAAACCTCCAATGGGAGGCTAAGCATTGGCTTGGCTCTTCCCTTTGGGATTTAAGGTACAGGTATTTAAGTTGTAGGTATTTAACTACTGTAAGTAAAAACCTCCAATGGGAGGCTAAGCATTGGCTTGGCTCTTCCCTTTGGGATTTATGGTGCAGGTATTTAAATTGCGGATGGACTTTGTCCTCTCCATTCTGGGGTATGAATTCTTTAAAATAAAATACAACGAATTGATTCAACAATTTGAAATTTGTGTGCGCTTGAGGACTCCTCCAAGCCGATTTTGTGCTTCCATAGGGTTGACCATTGATATAAAGCTGCGGCTTCCTGACATAAAATAGAGTGAAATGTCAGTATACAAAATATGTGCTAATTTGCACCTAAAACCAGAAGAGTGGAAAGAGTACTTATCTCCCATTTTTTTGGGAGGGATTTCTATAATTGATTTTCGCTCTTTATGTTCCCAATATAGAGAGTTTCTTTTGAATTAAGAGAGACTTTTAGTCACAGATCAGTTGAGAAATCGGTGGACAGCTTAGAAGCTTGTCTGGGCCGATTTTTGCATCTCTACGAGATTTTTGCTGTTGACGTAGAGATATCCTTCTCCTGACATAAAATATGAAAAAAAGAGGAGATGGAGAAAGTGTATACAATTCGTGCTAATTTGCAAGTAAAACCATAAACAAATGAATAAATAAAAACACTTAGCTCGAATTTGCTTGCTCGTTGACGAAGATGAACTCTTGATTTATATTGATCGATGAAGGAATTTGTGATGATAATCCCTAGCTTTGAACTCCCATCATCTTCAAAATTCTCTCTCTTTTGGTATTTTCTTTCTCTCAAATTTTTCTTCAATCTCCCAAAACTCTCTCAAACATCCAAAATTTTCTCTCCAAAAAAATCCTCCCAAACACTTCAAATTTTCTCTCTCAAGAATCCCCCCCTCAAGCTCACTTCTTCCTCCTTTTATAATCTACTCATCTATCTCCCATTCTAATTTTTCCACTAACTCTATCTCCCATTCTAATTTCTCCACTAACTCTTCTTCATTTTCATCTTCTATTCTCCATCTCTATCTCACATTCTAATCTCTCCACTAACTCTTCTTCTTCTTCATCTTCATCTTCCCTTCTCCATAGTTATCTCCCATTCTAATTTCTCCACTAACTCTTCTTCATCTCCATCTTCCCTTCTCTATTCTTATCTTCCATTCTAATTTCTCTACTAACTCTTCTCCATCTTCCATTCTCTATTCTTATCTTATTTTCTCCATCCATTCTTCTCCAACTTTTCTTCTTCATCTCCTCTTCTCCGTCTTCCCTTTTCTATTCTAATTTATCCACTAACTCTTCTTTTTGTTATTTGTAAAATAATCCTTCAAGAGTTAAGTATTTGCACTATAGTCCTTGAATTTTAAGTATTTACAATTTAGTCCATGAAAAAATATATTTCTTTAAGTCCAAATCTCCTCACAATTTTTGACACACCAAAATTTACCACATGTCAAATTTAAGCTCATTTCTTGCCGTTGAAAATAATGCAGAATTTAATTAAAGCCCTTTTGCAAAATTAAGTCATTCTGGGTATAATTGGGCCAAGATGAAAATTTAAAATATTAGAAGACAATGTCACAACTCATAAAAAGTGAAAATTAAAAATAAGTTGACTCAAATTAAATTTTTTTAGGCCCGATTCAAGATTACACTCGTGAAGGAACACGTGATTCGAATTGGATTTTTCTGAATTTGCGATGGCCAATATGAAAATAGATTTAAAATAAAAATATTAACTATCTTTGTGTATTTTTTTTTGGCCTCAAATGTTATTTTTCCAAAATTTTCAAGTATTTTTGTATTTTTTTTAAAAAAAATTAAAAATATATATATAATATGAATTTTTTTTTGTTCAAAAATGGTTGCCTAGCTTGGCCAAGGCTTCAAAAGTTGATTTTTCAATTTTCTCATTTTTTCTTCATTTTTTGTTTTATGAATTTTCGAAAATAAAAATACCGAAAAATACTGAAAATATGAAAAAATCGTTTTTTGGTCAAAATTGGTTCCCTAGGCTTGGCTAAGGTCCCCAAAGTTGATTTTTCAATTTTATGAATTTTTATGGATTTTTTATTATTTTAGCAATAGAAAAAAAATGATTAAAAATCAGGTGTCAACACCTTTCGATACTTTTTTTTTTTGTTTCAAAAATATTTTGCAAGCAGTCTTGGTCAAATTTAAGCCTAAACCATTAACATATGAACTGTGGTGCGCAAGCAAGAATTTAACCCTCCATAAATCAAAGCAATAAATTAATTGCTAGAAAGGAAAAAAGAACTTCAATTTGTTGAGCAAAGAAAAGGCAAAGCTTTACTACTGTCCAATGCAACAAAGGTTTTGCAAGATATGAACATGGAAGCAAGTAATAATGCAATGCATGACCTAAACATGGTTTCTAAGTATAATATGCAATGTTGACTATTCTGTTTGGGTTTTTTCGTTTTAAGTAATGGTAAAATCTAAGTAATGTCTATGTAAATTCTAATTTAATATGCACGAACTATTAGACTATGGACATGAGATTGTCCCGACGAGGAATCTCACTGTAAGTCATTAGCTCAGTTTGCTGATATTGCCAAGCGGTATTGAATTGTGCTTTCACGGAAAAAGATGGTGATAACTAAAAAAGAAATAAAGGAAATGCATCTCGAGGATGGTTCTTATTATCCTGGCAATAACATTACAAAGGAATTCTGGAAGCTTTCTGATGAGAATCTTTCCCACAAACAAGGACAACAATTTCTAGGTATTGTAAACTACGTAAGAGACTCTGCGACAAAGATCTAAAAGTTCATGCACCCCTTACAGAAGATGCTTTATAATGAACCTCGTTGGGGAAAGTCTCAGACGGTTGTAGTCAAGACACTTGAAGAAAAATTTAGAATTAAATTAACTCAATTACATTAAGTTTATTACTGTAATGGTAATTTTTCCCTTCAGTGTCACGACCCAAAATTTGGAATATCTTAGGTTAATGGACTATTAGGATAATTATTCGACTAACCTAATTCGGACTCTTCCAAATCCTATCAAATCGTAACTCAGGTTCAATTTCATGCAAAATTTATCTTGGAGTCGTTACTAATCATTTTTGGTAGGTCAATTGGAAATCTAAATAAAATTGTGAGAGAACTATTTTATTTCTACGAACCAGAGATTAAGTATTTGGGGACACGGTTACATTACTTTTTCAGTTAATGCCCTTTCAATAACAATTTTCATGAAAGATTCTTTAATGGGTGATATGAATTAATTTTTTCTTTTAGGGTTTTCTCTTATGCAATGCTAATGCAACTAACTATATGACATGGTGATTATGACATAATATAAAATATGCATGAGTGACACACCAATTATGCATGACATGGCAAATATGATTCTAAGTTATATGCTATGCAATGATATTTTTGGTATTTATTTTTATGTATATTCGGATTTATGAAAAATCACGACGAAAGATTACCCTAAAGTGAAATAACATTCATTATAGTTTAAGAAATTGATTTCCCAAAGCCCCAACTTATATTAAATGTTTTTTTATTCAAAATATGGAAAAAAAAATGATGATTTGCTTCAGAAAAAGGGTCAATATTTTTTTATTTTTTTATTTAATTAACAAAGAAAAACCTGAAATTTGAACAAAAATAAACAAATTTTCCCATAATACACCTTTAAATCTGAAAATTCCGATTAAATTTATCATACCCTTAGATTCGGGTAAAAAAAAAATTTGGTACAGAATAACATTGTACCCATTCTACGATGGGTCAGAATACAAAATTCTATATGAAGTTGCCAATCCATTCCATCAAGATTGAGGACATGGCACAGAATTCCTATGCAAGTATGACCATACTTCCAAATTGAAGTCAAATATTACCCATAGCACATATTCCAAGGGACAAGGTATGATTGGGAGCATGTATTAGGGACATGATTATTTATTGGGGGTAAGTACACTGAAAGTACCACAACTTTTGTACGGCGAACACTTAAGTGTTATAATTTTTTTTTACTCACTTAAGTACCAAATCAGAGCAAAATCGATCACTTGAGTGCCACTTTCGACAAAATGTCCGACATGGAATTTTTTTTATTGATTTATTCGTCACACTTGAATTTTTTGTCATTATTTTATATTATTTTTCAATTTTCATTTTTCTGGTTTTGGCATTAGCCTGGCGAGGGTCACTGTGGCCCTCACCGACCACAGATCTATTGTCAAAGGGCGAGGGCCGTTGCAGCCGCGCCAACGGTGGGTAGGGGCCCTTGTTGCCTCGTATGCTACGGTTGTGAAGGCCTTCGCGCCCTTGCTCGCGGTCAGTAGGGCAAGGATGAACACAAGCAAGGGCACAATGGCCCTCACCGGTTTGGGCGAGGGCCTTTGCGGCCATGGTTTGTGAGGACGCGAGGGCCCTTACCGGTGCCGACCCTCGCCCATGGTTGTCACAGCCTCGCCAGTCAAGGGTGAGGCGGCCCTCGATGATGGTTCCGTGGCCCTCACCAGCCAATGTCAAAAACCAAATTTTTTTAAAAAAGGAAAATAAAAATAATAAATAAAAAAATAAAGATATTCCAAAAGTATTAAAAATTCAAGAAAAATAGTGCTAACAATGCCATGTCAAATTTTTCAGGGTTCACGTAGGATTTTCAGTGAGCCAAATCGCCAATGTCACTCAAGTGATTCATTTTTAAAAGTCGTGGCACTTAATGAAGTGAAAAAAAAGTTATGGCACTCAAGTGATCGTCATATACAAGTTATAGCACTAACGGTATACTTATCCTATTGTTTATTTAAGTACAAACTTCAACACAAAAATAAATCAAACAATTACATAAGTAAATATGCATGAAAATAATAGAACGCAAAGATGGCCACATATGCGACGAATAAAGGCAAGATAATTCACAAGGGAAGCATAATTAGCAAATTTCGAGCAATTAGAGGGCATTGCCAAAATTCCAAAGGCCACAAACCTTGTCCGCCGAGATTTCATCTCTTCAAAAACGTGCAGCTGTCCGATTAGATCGTGAAAATAATAGGCAAGATAGTTCCAAATTTTGAATGATGTGTTTTTCGGTCAAGATAGATTATATCCATAAGATATGGACGATATTCCACGAAATATATCAACTTTCCGAACCATCCGAAATAGGAAATAAAAAAATCTGATTTTTTGTGCAATTTTCCTAATTTTTGGACTTTGTCAAACTTAAGGATCAATTTTCATTCAGTTCCTTTTATGAGAGGTCCTGGGTTCAAAACTTCTTGAAGTTAAGTGGCTTAACCGAAGGCATGTGGTTGTGGGGTCTGCGGGTCCTTCCGAGAACTAGTCGTGTTTCACTGCTGGTTTAAGCACAAGCTCGCCGGCCACGCGGACACCTCGGTGTCACGACCCACCACTCTCGAGAAGAGAGATGTGGGCTAATGGTATTGCTAGGCCCATTTTTAAATCTAGACTTAGCTCGGGTCCTTCTAGGCCCATACCAAATCGCGTCATGAAGTTTTAAATCAAAGTCGACCTTAGCGTGGTCGGGTGATATGTGCTCAGTGTGCATGCCATTGGAGTCACCACCAATCATTTCTTGGAGGGTATGATTAGAAACCCTATTAAGCGATTGGGAGAAATCGTTCGATTCTGCGAAAATCAAAGATTTGAGTTTAGGGACTTAATTACGCCAATATTACTATCGACGCTCTTTCGGTACCTAAGTTGAGAGATTTCCTAATCTGAGGAGTTCATGCAGGCGAGATTGGGTAAGGTAGGCTCTAAGAGTCTAAGATATTCATGCAGGTGAGAGTATCTATCCTATCAATCACAATTGTCAAAACAAAAGCGTAATCAAGGAATCAATTCAAAGAGAAAGCACATCACATCAAGTCAATTCAAAAGAAAGGGGGGTCCTAGAAGACTAGAAAACACACTAACTAGGTTAACGGATGATTTGGAATGATTTGGGTCAAATTGACCAGAGGGGCAAAATGGTCATTTTAGAAGGTCTTGGAAGTCCAAAAATGTGAAACTAGGCCAAACCAGTTGAAAGTAGTTTTTCCTTAATTTTCACAAATTTCGGGATTTTTCTGGATTTTTCTTGATATTTTTTAGAATTTTCAAAGACTTTCTAAGGGCTTTCCTATTTTTTGGAATATTTTCTATATTTTTTGGGATTTTTATTTTTTTATTTTCTAAATTTTCTCTATTTTTCCAAACATTTTCTACATTTTCTAATAAATTTCTCAAATTTTTCTAAAGTCTTTATGATTTTTTTATCACTATATTTTCTATTTATTTACAATTCCCTAATCTTTCTAATTATTTAAGCTTTTTCGAAATTTTTATGACTCTCATGATTTTTTTTTATTTTATTTTTTTATTTTTTATTTATTTATTATTATTTTTGTTTATTTTTATTTATTTATAATTTATTTTCATTAATATTTATTTATTTACTATTTATTTATTACTATCTATTATCCTATATATTTTATATTATTATTTTCTTTCGGTTTTTATTTTTATTTATTGTTTTTATTTTGTTTTGTTTTATTTTATCTTATTTTTTTTTATGATTTTTACTTTTTCCAGGATTTTTTATTTATTTATTATGTATTTCGATCTTTATTAATTTTGTTTTATTTTCTGGACTGGATCGGGTCGACCCGGCCCATGACCCGAAGGTCCAAACCTAAAACTAAGGACCCAAAACCACGCCGCTTTATTATTTATGAATTTCTGTTATTATTATTTTTTAATTTTATTTAATTTCCTATATTTTCTTATTACTATTTTTTATTGTTTTTTTATTATTTTTATTTGTCGGGCCAAATGGACCCGGCCCACTAATCAAACCCAGCTTGAAACCTAAAACTAACCAGCTAAAGCCAAAACGACGTGGTTTAAGTGCTTACTTTTGAATTTTCGAATTTCTTTTATTTTTTATTTTCCCGCTCATACTTTAATCCTACGCTCATAAGCTCTCCACGTGGCTTAATCTCGGCCGCTTATCCTATCGCATTAATCCTACGGCTATTGAGCTTCCACGTGGCATGATCTTGGCCAATCATTCTTTTTACAGAATCTACGGTCACGATCTGACCTAGAGACCATCTCTACGGTCCATTCCTCCAACTAACCTTACGGTCGAGATCGAAACTAAGGGCTAAATCATGGCCATCCATCGTACATACCAAACCTATGGCCTTTGATCAATCTTGTGACTCAATATCCACTGCCTATTTTTATTTTTTATTTTCTAAAAAAAAGATTATAACATTTGAATCAACATTTTTATTTTCGAAAAATGCTAGATCTCAACACGTGGCAAACTCTCATCCGTTCGATCAAGTTTGTTAATTCCCCAATTCGGTTACAACGGACAATCCACGTCACCATTGACCGGGTCAACGTGTTGACGTGTCGCTGACGTGTCTCGACACGTCATCACCACGTCACACGTTGACCGAGTTAATGCTGACTGGACTTGTCTTCTTCCCCGAACACTAAACCTAAACGGACGGTCGGAACCTATCGACAGTGATCTGACGGCGGCGTCAACGCCGATGGACCTGATTCAAACGCGAATCGATTCCTTTCTTCTTCCCGATCAACATACAAGAAATCTAGCAAAATCTGACGGCCAGAACAAAGTAATCGAAGCTCATGCGGTCACGGCCATAGCAAGTTCAATCACTCGATTCCGATCATAACTATACGATTCTATCACAGAGAAGCATCTTTGAAGGTTAAGAAGACTTACCTCAAGCTCTGATTGAGCTTGCAATTGCCAGGTTTAGCTATCGAGGTCGCACACGTTTGGGCTAGGGTCGGACTCTCAATTTGTAGTTTACATGTGGTTTCGACTCAAAAAGAAGATGCAGAAATGTTCAAGAAGAAGGAATGATCAAAACACCTCAAGAATATTGGAGAATAACAACCAGAATCGCAAAACACCATGTGAGTACAGAACTGAAACTCGAGTTACAGACTCACCTTTCCGAGCTCTGTATGCAACGTGAGCTGACCAAATCACTTCCTAGAGCCGCGAAGAAGCTTCTTGTAGAGGTATCTAACCTTGATTTGGTCTGGATTTTTCTGCTCGAAGATTCACCGTTCGAGCTTCGAGCGGCGACAATGGCGATTACTCTCTCTCTCTCTCTCTCTCTCTCTCTCTCTCTCTCTCTCTCTCTCTCTCTCTCTCTCTCTCTCTCTCTCTAGCTATGGCTATGGCTATGGCCCCTCTATGACCTTTTTTCTCACGGGCCTTCTCCCCTTTTTATATGGGATCAGCCCACCACCCTTCTCTATAAGCCACGTGCGTAAAAATAAAAATGGGGAAGAAGATGGGCTGCAGCTAGGTCGGGTCGGGTTGCGGGGTCGAATCTTGTTCGACCCGGCAGACTCGATTTTGTAAAAATTGAAGAATTGATCACCCAAACTCGAAAATTTAAGAAATTAAACCCCAAAATTGGATTCTGGGGCATTAATTTTGTCTAAAAATGAATTTTTCCCCGACAAAATGTCACGCCTTGTATTAAAATTTCAATTTCCAAATTTAACCTGAGATCTATTTTGCAAAATTCAACCCCTAAATTGTCTTTTTTTCAAAAATTGATGCCACCAATGGATTCAGAAGGTCAAAATCTAGGGGGTGACGGGCTTTGCTTTTCAATTTAGTCCCTAGAAAATTTTTAATTTCATTTTAAGCATTTTTAAGGACTAAATTAAAAAACCAAAAATTCCATTTTGGTCCCTTTTGCAAAATTGGGCAATTCTCGTGGAATTTTGGACTGAATCTTAATTTTAAAAAATATATGGGAATGCCACGACTCCAAAAATGTAAAAATAAAAAATTAAAGAATTAAAATGAAATATCTAGAATTTTTTCAATTAATTTGAAAATGAGATTAATGAAGGAAGACCCATTTCCATATTAATTTTTTCAAAATTTCTTTGGCCAAAATGAATATAAAAATAGAATAAAAATATGGACTATTTTTTCATATTTTTGCGGCCACGAATGCTATTTTGTATTAATTTTTCAATATTTTTCTATATTCTAAAAAAATATAAAAAAATGCAAAAAATAAGGAAAATTATTTTTTGTTCAAAATTGATTTCTTAGGCTAGGCTAGGGCTTGCAATGTTGATTTTGTAATTTTCTCATTTTTTCTTGATTTGGTTTTATGAATTTTTGAAAATAAAATGCAAAAATACCAAAAATATGGAAAATTATTTTTTGCTCAAAATTAGATCCCTAGGCTAGACCGAGGTCCCCAAAGCTGATTTTTCAATTTTCTGAATTTTTATGGATTTTCTAAAAAAATTTTAAAAATCAAATTAGCCAAAAATCAAGTGTCAACACTCGGTTATAAAAAAAAGGATCAATTTTCGTTGAGCAAGGGCCAAATGCCTAGAGCAACGCATGGCTGGCCACGTCTCACACGACTCTAGATTGGAGCACGGTGCATAAAGCAATCGATAGCATACGAGGTCGGGTGGGGATGGCACGACAAGGTGCAAAAGCTCAAAGATGTTCGAACCTTGATAAACGACAAAAAATTCTTCCTTTTTTTCGATAAAAAAAATTTAGATCTTTTCAAGTTTGATTGCATAGATATGTAAATTCAGGAAGATATATGCAAAAACTTCAATCAAATGTTCACATATTTGCAACCAAAGAGAAAGTGATTACCTTTTACCAAGCAAAAATCTGCACCGAACAACCTATAAGAAATCGCCTAAAACAATGCTGCTTTCGATTTGATTTGTGACGAATCGAGCTCCAAATAGTAGCAAAATGGCCCCCTAAAACCTACGAAAATCAAGCTTTAAATGATGGGCAAAACAGGGGCTGATCAGCCTTTGAACCAGAGCTGATCAGTAGCTAGATTGGCGCGGCAGCAGGCTGTTTCGGGTGTCGGGGAGCTGCTATGGCATCTGCGCAAGGGACAGCGATGCATGGTGGTGCACAGTGGACGAAGGGGAGGAGAGCCTCGACCTCAGGGAAACTCTCTAACTCCTTACTTCTCAAGCTTTGCTCTGAATTTTCTGCATGAGAATCAATGAATCTAACCCTAGCTTAGCATTCTATAGAGGACTTGTAATCCTAGTCCAGGTAGGTTTCCTAAATCGAAAAAAAATTCAGAATTTAATTAAGCCTTAAGAAGTCCAATTACCTTAAAATTCCTTGAGATTTTCGGTCACAAGGGGGTGCATATGGGCAAGCTGGATTTTTCCTGTTCTTGTTGACTCTGATGCATATTTTCGGGCTCAATTTAGGCTTTAATTGATTAATGGATAATTAATTAAAAACCTTTAACATTTAAATGAGCATACGAGACTGAATTAAATCTGAAAATGAATCAAGGGCCCCTTAAAGTATTCGGCACATATCCCCGTGCCTTAGCAGAATTTTCCATATCATGCTTAGTTTGATTGCTTAAATAAGTGCAGTCAGTCCAAAATAATGCAAATACAATGCATAAATAAGAAAATTAATTATAAATGATGAATTAATTATTTTCAGTAAGAACGAAAGTTAGTTCTAATTTTCATGTAGATATTAAATGATTAAAAAGGTTAATCAAAATTTAAGTGTCAACGTTCGGCACCTCCTCTTTCTTCGTCTTCTTCCTCTTGAATCCGTCCCTTTCATCTCCTACCTCAATTTTTTATGCTTCCTCACAAGTTGCTCCTCTTTTGAGGTAGCCTCTCTTTCTTCCTGGACCTTCTCTCTGTTTTCATAATTGTACACATTTCAAACATTTCTGGGGAAGCAAACGGGTGAAAATCTGGAAAAACTAATTCCTAAAAAGCACTTTCACTCAAACAAACACATCCTTATGTTTTTTTCCCTTTCATAATAATGGATGACAATGAGCTTTATAAGAAAATAAACGTCAATTTCTGTATTTTCAATGGTCGAGGTTGAAAGCAGCATTCACCGTTAATGTAAAGACAGTTTTACAAGCGACCTTAAGCACTCTTAAATTGATGGTTAGCGAGAGACTAGTTAGCTAATAAAATCCTCAATCTAACGGTTGATTAGACCGCTTATGTAAAGTTCTCTTTACACTTGTATTGTACGCTCTAATTTTGCTAACATCATTAATAAACCTACACAATGAACCCTTGGAACAAAAAAATGAAAAATGCCTCTATCCATTGTGCAAAATATCGTTGAAAGCAATGTTTTTCATGGTGCACAGAAGATGGTCCATGATGAGGATAGCATGATTGAGTTTCGCCCCAGATCAATCCATCGGGCTTATGCAGACGACTGGTATAGAGGAAGTTTCTAGCCTCCGAAACGGGGGCTTCGGCAACATTGTTCGAGGGCTTTCCATGCAAATGATGATGGCCATCCCGTATTCCAGCACTAATAAATTTTACGGGCTTAGTGAATTGCACATGGGTTCAATGACAAATCCATTTACAACCTAAATATAATTAGGCTTAAAATTCATAGCCATTAACAACATACTTGTTAGAACTTGACTAACCTAATTTTAACACATTTTAACGAATATGAGTTAAAATAAGGAATTTTGAACCCATATTCACACCTCTACCTAGGAGGACGTAGTCGCTCATTTCTCCGAGAATAATAGGACAAGAGGTCCACCTGAACCAGCGAAAGATTGCCAAAGATATGCCGACTGCCAAAAACATTTATAAAAAAAAAAAGCGAAAAGTATTCACACTTTTTATTTAATTGATAGCGCGCTCGTGCAGGACAAAGAGAAGGAGATGAAACTGTAGAAAAGAGAAACAAAACATAAACATGGTTTGTATGAATTAGCCTATACAAACTGTGGAGACAGATACGGGATGAGATAACAGAACATCAGGCGAAGAACAAGGAGCATTTTCCAGCTCCGCGCCTCTGCACAAGCAGAACACAACAGAGAACTCGAGAAACCAAGATTATATATAGCCGTCCAGGATGATTTCTTTTGCGACTCCAACGGCGTGACCGCAGATAAGAGAGGTGACTTGTGATTTCTACGTGAGAATGCATGCTGCGCTACGGCCGAGAGGAGAGGCCGACAAGGGCTTTGAAGCACTGGACCAAAGAGGCGAAGATGAGACGCTTTATGCCTCCGCGCCTGGGAGGAAGAAGAATCACCTCTTGTCTCTTCACCGCTAATTCCTCCTCTTTCGCAGCTTCCGGCATGAGATCCATCGCGCTATCTTTCCCGTGCTTTTTAGAGAGAGAGAGAGGAGGCGTGATCTTGCTTGGTGGGAGAGATTTGGTGTTTATAAAGGTGCTGAGTCTCTTGGCATGTTTGGTGGGTGGCATGTGTTTCCTGGAAGGGCGAGGTTTCCTTGAATGTTCGTGCGGACGATGCCCTCGCTTTCCTTTGCTTGATTACGTGAACACCGGGAAAAACCGGTGCATGTCAGAATCTCTTATCCATAATACGACAACCTACGCACGGACAAAAAGTTGTCAGTGGAGACCAACGAGCTGGTCAGGTGATCAAATCTTTCCCCTTGCAGTTTGCACCGCCTCCTTTTCCTAGTTGCTGTTTGTGGATTCTTCCCATGAGAGGGATAGCTTTATTTTTTTTTATTATTAATATTAGGTATACGAAGTTGTGTATTTTTACACAGCACTCTGAGGCCATTGAGGTAGCGGGTCATTTTATTATGAGTCATGCTATTATAACAGTGTGACAGTATAACGGTAGAATGCTAGACATAAGATGAGATATATGTCCCGTCATGATTGCTAAATATTTTTTGTTATTCATAATACTTGTGTTTGAGATTGCATCATTATACTGTTAAGTTGTCAGCTTATCAAATCTTTTTTACTAATTGCACAATTGATGTGTAGAAAAAAAGAACTCTAAATATTACGGTGGATGTATTCTTTTGCCTATCGCAAGTCTAGAAAATAATGGGCCAAATAGCTTAGGTTTTTCCCATTTGCATCTCAAAACACCCCCAACCCCAAATACCTTGGGAACCTTACGGGTTGTGAATATTGTTATCCTTGATCCTTAGAACTGAGTACTTGAACGAAAAGAAGTCTGATTTTACGAACAAAAAAAAATCCCAATCAAATCTTACCCAACTTGAGATTGAGGTCGAGTCTTCACAATCGATCCTTGCCAATGCCCAAAGAATACTTGGGGCATCTTTAAATTGCGCGGTACCAAAGTAGCCGATCCGCTGTAGGAAATTGTTTTGCAATCTCAAAAATAACAAATCATCCGACTCTTCGTGAAAAAATCTTTCGAGAAAAGTTAGCGCATAGAGAATAACATACGTTTTCATTGCTGATAAACGAAATGACTGCACTCCGTAGCTTAGGCGCATATTGGTCCTAACACTTCAGTTGATGGGCTACTCCTTGTCCTGCCGGGAGACATGGCATCTCATGATTGGGTTTAAACAATCTTTTTCCACAATTTATAAAGGGGAGGGAAAACTCTTGTCGTTATTCTGATACTATAAGCATTGTGGACCTTTGGGATCAGAAAAGGATCACCTCGATCCACCTTTTAAATTCAGATAAATCCGAGGGCTCATGGTGGGGCCTGGATCAAAACAAAGTTAGAAGAGAGAGAGACATTAAAGCTTATAAAAACATATACAAAAGAAGAAAGCAATAGGGAGAGAAAGCAAACGCTAAACAATGCAGAGCATTTTTCTAATTGAAAAATATTTTCCTGACAATATGATCAAGAACAGTGCAATCTTAACCATGGATTCACATCATCACCACGTGTTTTATATAAAGCACGCATTGATTGAAAAATCGTGTGATTAGAAATAACTGATAGTATTATCAGACTGTCAAGGTAATAGCTCCCCTTCTAATTAGTTAATTATAGAGAGATTAAACCTTATTAAAAACAACAAGAAAGAAAAGTGAGCATTTAAAAATGCAGAGTATCTTTTAATTAACTAGAGAGGGAGAGATTAAACCTTATACAAACAAGGAAAAGTGAGAGCTTTCTAAATTAATCAATTAGAATTGCTCAGCCTCTTTCTCTAATCATTTAATTAGAAAATGCTCGACATTTTTAGTCTAATTGAAATTTCTACAAAAAAAAAAATCTAATTTAAATAAGATTTGAAAAGTAAAATTGTAAAATATGCCACGAAGGAGAGAGAAACCAATTAAAAATGGCATGCTGATGTTCTTTGTTAGATAAATTGATGGCGTTAACACACGGACTCAATAATAATTTGCAAAATTTTTAGGACTTAATTGCACTTTCGCAACAAGTTTTAAGATTTATATTGCCTTTATCCCAATGCTAAATGATGTAGCTACGTTTGGTGGTTAGGATAAAATTCAGTATATGACAAATTTTATTTTATCTTGTGTTTGGTGCCTGCTTAAGATTGGATAAAGTCGAAGGGATATAGCCCGGATATAATCACCCTAAGAGAAAGGTGAGATAAAGGTAGATATGATTTCTAGTATCCATAATATAATGTTATTTTTCCCAAATAACAACTTCTTAAATTAATAAAATTTACATAAATATTTGAATTCTTATATAAAAATTTAAAAAAAGGAAAAAAAATTAAATTTTATCATATCTTGTGTTTGGTGCCTGCTCAAGGCTAGATAAAGTCGAATGGAGCCCGGACATAATCATCTCCAAGGGGTAGGTGGGATAAAGGTGAATAGGATTTCTAATATCCATAATATGAAAGTTATTTTTCTAGAATAAAAAACTTCTAAAATTAATAAAATTTACATAAATATTTGAATTCTTATATAAAAATTCAAAAAAAGGGAAAACATAACCAAAATTTCATTTTTAGTCATTCCTATTTTTATTTATAAATTCGATCTCTTTCTATCTTATTATAAATATATAGTATAAGCGAGTGAAAAATAACATAAAATAAGCAAATAAAAGTAAAATGTATAAGAGTGTCGTGAGAGGTTCTACCATCCCCGTTTGCACAATTTTAGGTTCATTTTCACTTCTATGCCATTTATACCAAACAATGGACATGATAGGATGTGAAAATATCCACCTTGATTACTATGATTCACCAAATAGTAGAGAAGATATAGAAAAATCCTCGGATTCCATATCTATATGTCCATGCCCAAAATCGACTCCTTGCCTGGCTATGTCCTAGCCACTAAGCTACAACGCCAAAGCTTAGTTGCCCTTTGGCCAACGAAAGGCTATTGTGGGCCAACATAGTACAATGGTGCTAAAATCCATTTGGGCCACAGTATTAAGCAAACCCATCGAATAGAGGAATAGGCGAAAGTGATGAAAGAGAACGATAAGTAACTTATAGTGCCATGTATGCCACATGTAATTACCTACTCTTAGTAAACTAATTTTTTTTTACACGTGTAGCACTTGTTTAGTAAAATTTTCTACGAGATTTATGTGCTCCAATAATTAATAGAGATTAACTAACCGGACCAATAAGCATCATCCGAACCCAGAAGTTCATGGGAATCAATTAAGACCGAAGTGCTCGATTATGGCATAGCCATCGTCATTTGCATGGAACCCTCAAACAAGTTGTTCCGCTTACGTCGTTTCGCAGAAACTTCGTCTATAACTTGGTTCTCGGGCCCAAAACACCACCTAAACACCCCCCCCCCCCAATTTTCAGGCATGGCGTCTACTACTTTTGATCAACTCATCTCCCTACTCTCCCATTCATGTGGAACCCAATGAATTCTTATCTAAGTAATTCTCATAGACCAGCTTCTGTGTCGCATGATATGAAAAATCACGCAAAAATTGTATCATTAGAGCGCCAGGGGTAGCGACGCTCATGCCTTGCCTAAGTTTAATACCTTCATAGGGAGGAGATCCAACAGAGATCTTATATTTTTAGCCCATTAACAATTTGCTTAGATCCACTCCACTTGAAATTTAAGCCATGAGTTGATGGCCATCTAGGTATTATTAGTTGCTTCTTTTAGATCTAGACTTCCAATGTGAGAGATCTTTCTTTACGCAAGCCGAGATTTGTATTGATTTTTGTTAGGATTTAGCATACAATTAAAACAAAGTAAAGCGAAAAAGCAAAAAAAAAGAAATCAAGATATAAGGTTTATCCCACTCCATTTGCAATTTAAGCCATGATTTGATAGCTAGCTAGGTATTATGAGTCGCTTCCTTCAAATCTAGACATCCAATGTGAGAGATCTTTCTTTACACAATCCGAGACTTGTATTGATTTTTGTTAGGATTTAGCATACAATTAAAACAAAGTAAAGCGAAAAAGCAAAAAAAAGAAATCAAGATATAAGGTTTATCCCACTCCATTTGAAATTTAAGCCATGATTTGACAGCCAGTTAGGTATTATGAGTTGCTTCCTTCAAATCTAGACATCCAATGTGAGAGATCTTTCTTTACACAATCCGAGACATGTATTGATTTTTGTTAGGATTTAGCATACAATTAAAACAAAGTAAAGCGAAAAAGCAAAAAAGAGAAATCAAGATATAAGGTTTATCCCACTCCATTTGAAATTTAAGCCATGATTTGACAACCAGCTAGGTATTATGAGTTGCTTCCTTCAAATCTAGACATCCAATGTGAGAGATCTTTCTTTACACAATTCGTGACTTGTATTGATTTTTGTTAGAGAGAAAAAGCAAAAAAGAGAAATCAAGATACAAGATTTATCTTAGGGGTGAGTGCTTCCCGATCTAGTTCGGTTCCCTTAAAAACCAAGAACCAGACCGATGGTCCTAGTTCCTAATTTTAGGAATTGGGGAACGGACCGACCCACCGGTCCAATTCCCGGGTAGTCTAATGAAACCAGTAAAATGTTCAATAATCAAGGAAAAAGAATACCAAATGAAGCAATAAGCCTAATTTTCATACAATCTCTTTTCATTTGGCCTCACAATATGGTGACTTGTGAATGAAGATATCGCAATGCAGGTAGAGAAATCACAAGAGCGACAATTGAATAAAGAAAAAGGACAAGGCAAGGACAAAAAAAATTCAAAATAAATAAATAAAATCGATTGGTCTAGTTCAGTTTGATCCTATACCCTCAGAATCGGGAACTAGATTGCTCAGTCATCGGTTCCAATTTTAAAGATTGAGAACATGATCGCCACCCTTAGAATAGAGAACCGGACCATTGGTCTGGGTCGGTCTTACTTGTTCAACTCTATTTTATTATAATTCACCCTTAAATTAAAGCTATATTTAGCAAAGAAATGCACTATAATTAGCACTTCGCCCCTCTCACTATATCACTCAATTACAAGCAAAATAAGGTATATCTAATAGTAGCTATTCATGAGCCTAAGTCCAAACTATCAATGAAAAATATAGGCTCCGATCATAAAAGGCTTTTGGTATTCAGGGAGTACTACCCCTTTGAGATCCTTGTCAAGGCGGCTCCTTCGGACCCCTACCCGCTTTCCCTGTACTTACCTGTCAACGGGGAGTATGAAACATACATCAATAATTTTTTTAGCCAAAAACCTATAATTTTGCAAATAGATGCAACGGTCTTTATGGACCCCCTCAAAACGGTATAAATCCACTTATCTTGTCTGATTGCTTCGGTGTGGTCCTTTCTCGTACCTAATAGTCCACCTATGATATGCTATCAACATGAGTTCATTTCATTATCACAAGATCCATACAAAGCCTAATGAATCTAAAATACTTAGCGTTCGAGAGTGATTTGTATTATTGTTTTGTATTGACATAGCATGAAATTGACACGATTGCAATAAATCACTACACATGGAGAGATCCATGGTAGATGATACCAATAGTCAACTGAACGAACACACGATGCCAATAAATTTCAAACTTTATTCAGGCACTTGGACGAAGCTCCTGAATTAAAGTTAGCACACCTCTCTTTCGAATCATGGTAGATGATATTGATGGTCAATGGTTCTTTCTTCTTCTTCTTTTTCTTTTGGGTCAAAGTTCGTTCTTTCTTAGCTAGCTGCTCTCGTAAGCAAATGATTTCTTTGTAGCTTGCACCGCCTACTAGAATTAAGTACAGAAACTACAATTCTAAAGATCATGTTGGTCCTAATTGACAAAAATAATAAAGGAATAAGAAATATTGAAAATGTTCTTCACTATTTGTGTATTCTGTACATAGTACAAAGAAAGGATCAAATAGAGAATAAGCATGATACATTTTCCTAATTAATCCCGATTGATTGAATCAATTAATTCTCAATCTTTGCTATTAGAATCGGAGTCAAGAATCAAATCGGATCGTTCTCCAACACTGTCCCTCAAGCTAGCAGCTTATATATATCAAAGACGCCTAGCTTGTTTAGAAGATATGCATGTTGTCTCTTGCACAAAAGCTTAGTGAAGACATCTGCAGGTTGCTCCACAGTTCAAATTCCTTGAATTGTAACAATCCTTTCTTGAATTTTTTTTCTTGAGTAAAATGACAATCAACTTCTTTATATTTTTTTCTTTCATGAAAAATTGAATTCGCTGCCAATTTGAGTGCTACGTCATTGTTACAAAATAGTTTACACGCTCCATCAATTTGTACCCCAAGATCTGATAGTAAACCCCGTATCAAAACTATCTCATGAATAGTTTTTACCATAACTTGATATTCTAATTCAACTGATGATAAAGAAACAGTTGATTGTTTGTTTGTCTTCCATGAGATTAAACATCTTCCTAGTTTAATGCAAAAACCTGTGATAGATCTTCTGGTCATTGGAAAAGTCACATAATCTGTATCACAATAAGCTGTCATTTCCATGTTGCAATCATGAAATAATAAGATTCCAAGTCCTGGACATCCTTTCAAATACTTCACGACTTTTAGTGCCGCATTCATGTGCGATTGTTTCTAGTTATGCATAAATTGGCTGAGTATCTGCACTACATAACATATATTAGGCCTGGTCATGGTGAAATAAATCCATTTTTCCATGAGTTGCTGATATCCTGATGGATCTCTAAGTAATGGATCTTCATTGGGTAACGTTGAGCTCTTATCATATTCAAGTGTTGTAAGCTTGACATTTTGCTCAACGGGAATAATGGCTGGCTTACATCTCGAAAATCCTATTTCAGATATGATCTCCAAGATAAATTTCTGTTGACTAAGACATATTCCCTTGTTAGATCTGGCTATCACAATATCAAGAAAATATTTGGGAGGTCCCAAATCTTTGATGTGGAAGGTAGAGTGCAAATAATCCTTAAATTGCTTAATAGTGAAATCATTATTTCCCATAATAAGTATATCATCTATGTATATCAATAAGTAAATGGATAAAGTACCTTGGGTCCATGTGAATAGGGCATAATCATGCTTGGAGTACTTAAAACTTGCATCTGTGAGTGCAGTAGTGAATTTGGTATACCATTATTGAGAAGCCTGTTTGAGACCATACAGGGATTTACGGAGACAACATACTCAAGACTCTCCCTATCTGCGTAAACCTTGTGGGAGTTTCATGTATATTTCTTCATCTAAATCACCATGAAGAAAAGCATTTCTTCATCTAAATCACCATGAAGAAAAGCATTATGGATACCCATCTGATGTAATTCCCAATTATGAAACTAGCAACTGATAGAAAAGAGCAGACAGTTACCTCTTTAGCAACTGGAGAGAAGGTTTCATGATAATCTAAACCTTCTCATTGTGTGAACTCTTTAGAAACTAGCCGAGCCTTGTAATGTTCAATGGAACCATCTGCCTTGTATTTAATTTTATATACCCATTTGCAACCAATTGGTTCTCTGTTTAGAAGTAGAGGAACTATATCCCAAGTATGATTATCCATAAGGGCAACTAATTTGGCTTCCATAGCTTGTTGCCATCGCAAGTCACATGCGGCTTCTTCATAAGATAAAGGTTCCTGTTCCTCAAATATGCGACTAATACAACACATGTGTTTTACTGACAGTTGATTAAAAGAGACATATGAAGATATAGGGTATTGTGTACCTAGAGAATCCAACGCGGGGCAAATGTAGTCTTTTGCCCATGTAGGAGCATTAATTTGACGTTCGGATTGCTGAGATGGTTCAGGAGTTGGTTGTTCCAATAATGAGGGAGATGACTGATCAATATGATGTTGTGGAGGTGGAATTGATAAATCTTCCTTCTCGATGGATGGCACAGTCGACTCCATTGTCTGGTTTGAGTATTTAGGAGCTTCTATCGTTTGATCAGGAGTTGATCAGGCGTGACGAATACATATAGTGAAGTTATAGAGAAATCTTATTCAAATAGGAATTGATGACGTTTTGACTCCGATATAGTTGTTTGGGAAGAATATGTTGATTCCTGAAATGGGAATACATCTTCATGGAAAAAAAACATCTCTACTAACAAAGAACCTTCCTGTAGATATTTCCATAACCCTATAACCATTCTAGAGAGAGGATATCCCATGAACACACACTGAATGGCACGAGGATCCATTTTCTTCGAGGACCCACGTTTGTTGTGTAACATAAGCAGCCAATAACTCTCAAGTGTCCAATTTTTTTGTGGTTTGTCAAAAAGCATTTCAAAAGGAGATCGTCTCTCAAGAATTCTAATTGTCGTGTGATTAATCAAATAAGCCGCTGTGACCACACAATCATCCCAAAAAATTTCAGGGATAGAGTCTTGATATTTTAAAGCTCAAGCTACTTCTAAGAGATGGCAATGTATGCGCTCTACAACCCCTTTTTGTTGAGGAGTGTAGGTGCAAGAGGTTTTATGAAGTATCCCGTGAGAAGCAAGGAAAAATTTGCACTCTGTAGTGAAAAGCTCATGTCCATTGTTTGTTCGAATTTTATGGACAGACTTGTCGAATTGATTTTTGATTAAGGAAAAGAAATTTGAAAATTTTGAGAATGTTTGACTCTTGGTTTGCATGAGGAAAACCCAAGAGGCATGAGTATGATCTTCTACAATTGTTTAGAAAAAACAAGACTCATCATGGTTTGAGGTATGATAGAGACCCCAGATATCTATATGAAGCATAGAGAATGTATTAGTAGCTCGAGATGTGTTTACTGGGAATGGTGCTCGTGATTGTTTTGCCAACGGACAAATTTGACAATTTGGATGAGGAAAACGAGCACTATGACCTAATTGTTGATGAAAACGAGAATTTTTATTGCTGGTGGCAGCATTATATGAAATGAGTTTATTGAATAATGATATATCAAAACCCTTTGGAAAGCTAATCCAAAAATACAATCCTTGTACAACATTACCCAAGCCCATCATTTTGCCAGTCGAATGATCTTGAAAGAAACAGTTTTCGAAATTGAATATGATGCAACAAGAGTTGTCTTCACAAATCTTGCAAACTGATATAAGGTTGAATTCAAATTCAGGAATGTAGAGAACATTTTTTAGGGTAATGCTTGGACTAAGCTGAGCTGTTCCAATTTTGGTGACATGAGTAACAATACCATTGGGAAGATGAACATATGCATTAGGATTTGTTTGTGGTGATCAGAAAAAATTTTCTCATCACATATTATGTGGTGATTAGCGCCAAAGTCGATTATCCATGCATCAACTGAAATACTATTATTATTAGGAAAAGAAGTACTTGAAAAACTTGCTGCTTTATCTATAATCTTTAATTGATTCAATGCCCTCATGATATGTAGGTATTGATCATTAGTAATGGTCTGATTTGCCCTTTCAGTCCCTTGTGCCAAAACCTGATAAGTAGAAAAATTTTTCTCTCTTTTCTCTTTATCATTCGGTTTTCCATGTAACTTCCAGCATGTATCAATAGTGTAATGCGAATGTTTACGATAATCACACTATTTACCTTTACTTTTGAAGTTTTGTCCATTTCCTCTAGCTGACGTAGTGCTTCATGGGCCATATGATTTGAAATTCAAACATGATATAGCCTGATGAGAGCCGCCTAATGCACCCGCATAGATGGTTGAATGAGAGCTATCTGATCCCTTCTTGTAATCTAGACCGTCCATCCTTGAAACCCTATTATTTGGGTTTTCTTCATCCTAGCAATTAGATTGTCTCCCGTTTGCCCCAATGGAGGTCTGAGGTTGCGGTGGCAATAGCAGTCCTAAGCCACTAGACGGTCGCTATGGTATCCTCGGCGGAGCAACGAGCGTCATGCTCCCTCCTATCTTCACGTATTCTGTTGTGGCTAGCCATTGGTTCTCTTCTTGCACTGCTAGCTAATACATCCGGCTAAGTGGAGGGAAGAGATCCATGGCAAGGATTTGGGAATGAAACAGTGAGTAACTTTCGTTTAGAATCAATAAAAAAACGTGTTACCTTCTCTCTTTCTCGAATCTTTCTATACTGTTCCAGTGTCGATTCGGGTCCTTAAGGCTCCTCCTCAGCCACCTTGAGCTCATTCCATAGAGCTAAGAGTCGGTCGAAGCAAGAGGTAATCGAGAGGTTCTCGTGCTTCAACTCCGATAGAGCTTGTGTGAGCAAGAAATGCTTCGCTCGATCCATTTTTCCATACATTTTCTAGATGCTATCCCACATTTTCTTTGAGTCTTCGGTCGGTGGGAGGACGACGGTGATGTCGGGGGCTATACAGTTCCCAATTTAGGTGCGAACAAGTTGGTTGCATGTGCGCTAATCACTATTTCTGTTCGTCGGTCGGGAGAGGCACAATTCCATCGAGGAATCCGTCCTTATCCTTGGTCACAAGGGCTTGCCGGAAATCTTGAGCCCATGTATTGTAGTTATAGGGATTGGTGAGTTGTCAGTTTATAAGCCGGAGCTTTGGTCCGTTGGCCTGCAATGTGTAAAGTGCGTTGCCAGGTTCTAGACGGCTGCTGGCGGCTGAAAGGACATACAGGTAGAAACTAGGTTGCAGTCCCGAGTAGGGATTCATCCCTTGACCCAGTAAAGTCGGGTCCGATCTGTGGTCCGAATATCGCCATCTAGACCCAGTCAGCTAGGCTGTTTGGGTGATTGGAATCCATTGTTTTGGTAGCCACTGGACGTAACTGGAAGGCTGGATTGGAGTTGGTGCCGTAGCTAAGGATTGTTGTGCAGGATCCTGTTCATGGTGCGTTGGATCATCTTGATCTTAACTCTGATTCCGAGGTGAATTGATGGACGATTCCTCCATCGCAGGCAAGATTCTTTGTTGATTTTCACTAGTTTTTCTGTTCTGACCCTTTTTTTGGCATGTATGCAGGTGTTTGAATTCCTACCCGAAGCGCTAATTCGTTTTGCCGGACAAGATTTGCAACAATGAAATTAGAGAGATATCGCGGACAATTCGGAAGAATTTTTGCGGAAGCTAGGTTAGAACCGAAGGCTCTGATACCATGACAGAAAATATAAAAAACATAAAAGATGAAGAAATATTGAAATGTTCTTTGCTATTAGTGTATTCTATACATGTCAATTTTTATAGTACAAAGAAAGGATCAAATAAAGAATAAACATGATACATTTTCCTAATTAATCCCGATTGATTGAATCAATTAATTCTCAATCTTCGTTATTAGAATCAGAGTCAAGAATCAAATCGGATCTTTCTCCAACACTAATACTTCAATTGATGGGAACAAACAGCTACTCCTTATCCTCTGATTAAGTGTCTCATGATTATGACATGGGTTTTGGATTCAGAACGATTCTTGGTTCTGGTATGAGTGAATGTTCTATATATAAACTCAGGGAAGTCGAACGTTCCGAGAAGGATCTGAAACGGAGTTCCATTCAACGGGGTCACTTATTCAATTACTCCCGTTTCTTTAGTTGTGCAGTTGCTTTTCACGTTGATTCATGTTCATACAAGAAATGAAAAGGCTGATTTAATTTGTGAAATTGACTTAAAGTAACCTTCAAGTTATGAACTAAGTAGACCCACGTCAACACACGACACGACATGATATGCCGACACGTTATTTCTCGAAAGAACAAAAAATTTTGACACATTGGGATACGTTATATTTTAAATTTATGTTTTTATATATACATGATAAAATATCATGTATATATAACAAAAAATTCAACGATGATTTTTTTCCCATCTTCTACTTCTATTATTAAGAATTCACGATTAAGTTTTTTGTTTTTTGGTTGGCTGGTTATAGTAAATTTAGAGCGGCTAAGTATATGATTTACGTATATTACCCCTAATTTTTTTTAAACACTTAAAATTGACCTCGTGCGTATTGAAATGACATATCGAAATATTGGACTTCCGTGTCTCTAGCATGTTTGGAGCACGAATCATGTGTTGATCGCATGTGGGAGAGTGTCTGACACGCATCCGACACGACACTGAGACCCTCGAAAAGTGTCAGTGCTTCCGAGGTTATAGATGCCAAATTCAACATCCCGTAGTAATCTTATTGTGGATATACATTTTATAAGTTAATACCGTCATTAGTATCTTTATTTTTCTTTTTGGATCTAAGATAACTATAGGATTTGACCTACAGCATATTCCCCTTCCAAGTAAACTCCAGATAATTGACGCTATTTCTTAAAAACATGCATCAAAATGTTGGTCTCGCTAGCCTAAGCTCTCTTTTTCTTGGTTTTTTTTTTAATCGAAACAAACCAACTTCATTTAATTAGCGAAGTATCACAACGATAACTAGCATACACACATAATAAATCTCGAAATGATAGTGGGGCCTAAACAGCCAATTAGAAGGAATGGACCTTAGATGATGGGCTTTTATAGTTCAGTCCACACAATGATGTGCTTCTCGCGGACCATAGACCACAACCACATCTTTCTGCCGACCAGGTGACTCTTGCAATTTTCAATTAAATTCCAAAGTGCCACGTGAGCTCTCTATGCTTCGCTAATTACATCAAAGAATTATGGCCCGTGAGCCAACAAGATTGGGAAAAAAATAATTCCGCTCACTCGCCGGAAATAGTAGGGGTGAGCGGTTCCAGGTTCCGGGTAGGTTCCGCCCGGAACCTAGAACCTACCCACGAGAACAGGTTCCTCGTTTTTTGGAACCTGGAACCTACCCTGTGTATCCTAGAACCTGGAACCTACCCTGTCACAGGTTCCAGGATCCGGTTCCAAGGTACCCGGAACCTACCAATTTCACTAAGAAAACTTGCAAAAAAGAAACTCCAACATCCACATAATCATGTTCGGGAATATTTGATGGCCTGAGCCTCCCAAGGTTCTACCATGGCATACAATGGCTATCAGAGGCAAAAGCAAATAATTAGACATCTGTACACATATTAAAATACATTTCATGACATGTTTGGGAGGTTTGAGTTCGATAGCAAGCATGCATCATTAAGGAATTACGAAATGGGAGAAACGAGCCCATTGCAGAATTAAATGCTCACCAAAGATGGACTTGCACCAGAAATATCTTTGATTTGTTTTCTTGTAGGTGAACTCTGTGAAGTGGAATTGGAATTTACTTCCAGCTGGTGAAGTCTTTGAACTGCCTCTGCCTCACTACCCTGCGAAACAAGGAAATTTACAAATTATTAGATGTAGATCCAGTCAATAAATAAAGAATCTGCCAAACCATAGCACGGCATACATAGGAAAGAGCGGAAAAAGAGTACACTTCAAATGTACCCAATTTTTGCCTGAAAAAAAAAAAACCTGCCCAAGAAGAAAAAGGCAAAAGGCTTCCTCAAATTTCAGATCGATACCATCCGATGCTATCAAGCATTCGCAAATAACTTTTGCCCTGTTGATCTGCATCCATCAGTAGCACATTTTAACATGAGCACAAAAGAATGTAAACATGGAGTCCAACCAAAAAAAAAAAAGGCAAGACCTTTGAAAAAGGCCATGTGGAGGACAAAGAAGAATGATGAAGTATATTGGCTGTTCTTACCAACTCCATTTGCTTCGCTGAAAACCCGAGAGCAATATGAGCTATCAGCACCATGTAGAAACAATCAAAATCAACAATGACCCTCTGATTTTGAGATTTGAGAGATTTCTTGTTCTTCCTTGTCATCGCCAGATCATCCCAGGGGAGAAGATCTATTATTTCTGTAGCCATAAGTCTACTCAGTGCTTCATCTAAAAAACATGCCCAATCTTGGACTTTGCATGGAGTTTCCACATCAAGGCCCTGCCTCAGCAATTCACGCAAGGCTGCAAGTGCTCCCCGTCTACGTTCAGCATTTTCAGGAGAACGAGGCATGCCTAGCAATTCCAAAGTGCAAGCAGGGGCAAGCTCCTCCAAAGATACTTCGATCTACATTATTCATGAAGGAAATTAAAACAAGTACAACTTAAAGGAAAGACGAGACACGCTGTAGCATAGATATATTCAAAAGGAGTCTATCTTTCCCAGACAGAAATAATGTCTTATCTAAAATTAACCATCTATTCAGGTGCTGGTTACCACTTTAAAACCCTTTTAGTGATAACCAGGGCAACAGGATTGAAAATTACTAAGAATTCTACACAAAAAATAGATTCCACTGCAATTTTACAAAAGACACTAGTAAATTGCATATGATGTTACCTGAGGCAGCAATGGCATTTTTCCAAGGGAAATTTTACTTCTAAGAAGACTCTGAGCACGAGCAAGGGCTTCAAATCCTTGGGACACTTTGTTCTTCTCAAAGCAAATCTTGGCAATTGCACACTTCAAGAAAGCGCCTAAGATAAGACAAGGAAGGATAACAACGCTGCTACACATCGATGAAACTCTCTTTTCTCTTGGTGATTTTTCTCACCTCGGCTAGTGCCATAGATAGAAGTAGATCATGAACATGCGGCTTTGCATCTGGATGTTGAAGAGCTGCTTGACCAATATTTAGCACCAGTTTTTCTTCTCCAACCTGCCATAGACAATAAAAGTGGCAACATTGCACCTATCACCTGAACCACTGAGCATTTTCTTTCCTATTCAAAGAGCTTTTCTTTTCAGAGTAACAGTATTCTATGATGACAAGGGAAAATTAACGTCATTAGGAATAGCTACACAAACACCAATGCTTAGCTTCTGCAATTTATGTAAAATATACCTCTTGAAGGAGGCAGAGAGCGCCAGGTAACCAAGACCATGGAATTCTAAGAGATGATTTGGGTAGGATTTTTTCCCTCGTATTTCCAGAATATTCTGGTTCAAAAAGAAGTTTATCCCTCACGTCCATAAGAAGAGCCTGCAATAAAACGAATAGCACAAAAAATTTCCCTTTAATTAATTGAAAAAGATACTGATGGAACAAAAAACAACAAGAATGAACCTTGAAGTTGCTACCTCTCGAGAATTGATGGCATCCATTGTGTACCCCTCCTCTACCTCAGCACGTTTCAATTGCATAACAGACTTCACAATCTCATCTTTCTCTGCTTGATCAGGAAGCCCAAGAAGCTACAAGCAAATGTAATCTGCTGTGAGTGGCTCAGCAAATGAAAAACAAAAGTGCAAAATGCTAGATAACAGCAAATGCACGATCGATTTGTGGATTATTTGAGCCTTTTTCATATTGGCCATGAAGGACAAGAATTGTGCATTAGCAGAGTACACCTAGAAAGGATCAATTTCATATTGGAATGTCCCAACGCTACAATATCCTTCCCCAAGACTTGAGAGAGGTGATGTCTTCCAAGCTATGAGCCTCTCGTGCGAAACAACAGCCCCTCCACTCCCCTCCCCAGGATGGGCTAACTCTTGCCAGTTGATGAATGAGCAACCGGTAATAAGAACTAATCTCGCTTCATTTCTCAGTTGACTAGACCCAGAGTTAACTTTAATAGCGTACTGAGCCAAAATCTAAGCAGGTAAACGAACCAAATGAGCATTTTCCTCGAGCATACACCTATTTGAACGAAGTAAATCACCTGATAACAAGTGACGGGGATGTCGACGGCGGCATTTCGAGTCGGCGGATTCTCCAAAACGCGAGCCGTCTGGGTGGCCTTCAATCTCCACGCGCGGACCCCGACCGCTCTCTCCGTCGGACGCGGCCCACTCACGACCCCGCGGACTCCAATTCTAGAGATGGTCGCCATTGCCAAGTTCGAGAAGTTCCAGGGAGAGGTCGATGATGGCGTCGAAGAGGGTGTCGATTGTCGAATTCTCCAGAGTCCGAGAAGAAGGAAAGGAATAACGCTGAAGAACAGAGTGAGAACTGAGAAGGAACATTAGGGTTTATTAAAAAAACCGGTTCCGGTTCGATTCCAGGGTAGAACCGGGAACCGGAATCGGAACCGCTGGTTCTTTAAAATTCGGAACCGAGAACCGGACCCTAACCTATTAGAACCTGGAACCAAACCGGAATCACCGGTTCGGTTCTCCGATTCTCGGTTCTACCCGGAACCTATGCTCACCCCTAGGAAATATTGGGCTATTTAAGTTAAAATTAAACAACAATGCTACTTGGGGTTTTGGCTTCTCATGTGGTCCTTGCCCGACCATATGGTTTCGGACAAGCCACCGATTTGCAAGTAAGCTGCACCGGCTCGAACGGTTAGGACGCTAGGGTCATGAATAGATCTTTGTTATTATTAACAACTTTTGTGCGTTGGAGAAAGACAACTGGGTCGAGACAAAATGATGAGTGGCGATTGTTGGGTGGGTCCGCCTCCCGTGGGGCCCAACCGGCAAATAAAGAAAATAAGAAACAAACAAAAAGAAAGAAAAAGTCAAAAAGTAAAGAAAAAAAAATAAGAAAAAGACAAAGGAACAAAAAGAAAGTGTGGGATCCTTCATGGAGTCCTGTAGCCGAGAGTGAAAGACGGGAGAGAAAAGAGAGCCGAGCATGAGAGAGGGAAGAGGAGAAAAAAGGGGGCGGCTTTGCGGTATCGATTCAAAGACCGAATATCCACGAAATTAGCTTAAATTTATGGATGTTGTTCGTGAAGCCGAAGTCTACAAGTTGATTAGTTTCGTTTGTTGAAACTCATCTTCGAACTCTCGTACTGCGATTAGGATTTTTTGTTCCTCTTTATATTGTTCCATCTTTGTAACGAGAAAATGCTCATTTAATGCTGATATTGAATGTGACTAGAAAGAAACTCCTTTATATGTCCTTTTTATTCTTAGTGATTAGTAGAAATTTTGGATTATCTGTGATTTTTTTTCATTTCAAATTTTCTATGTAAATCTTGGCGTGTTATCTTTTTATCATTTTATTATTATATTTACTCATTATAAGATTGTTTTGCTGGATATATATTATTGATTGTTGCTAGAGAAAATCGATTTAGTTTTGAGTGAGTTTAATTCTAAATTAACTTAATTTGAGGTAAAATGCTGTCCGTGTTTTCCCAACAGCGGGTACCTTTCTCCAATTCAAGAAACGTCGATCTCATCGTCTTCCTCCATCCAATTAAAAGCTCTAAAACATGACGTGTGTACAAATCTGGGGTTGTCGTGTGCCACAAAATTTGAAATTGCAATAATCGATACCTGTCGTCCTCATGATGGTTTCTGGTCCTTTTTTCCTTGCTGATTGCGACTGATACAAATATAAATATGGCCCCCAGGAAAACGGAAGAGGTACCCTATTTAATTATATTATTGACCCTTTTCCATGTGTGTAGGAATAGGACATAGGTTGACGTGGGATTCCAAATTCTGTCGGTCATATCACCCAGGATTTAGGGACCTGATGGATAACTGAAGAAGTGAAAAATTTAAAACAAGCAGCAGAAGACGTCGGAGGACAGAACCGGACATCAGATGAAAGACAACACAAACAAAGGAATCAGAAATCGAATGCAACGACCGGTTAACACTGTCGAGCCGTCTAGGATGATCTCTTTCGTTCAACCATAACGCCTTTTGTGATTTTACGTGGGAGCCCTACATTCTGTGGTGGCCGACAATAAAGCCGTTGGTTTTACCGAAAAGGTCCTTATGAGTTTGGAACAAACAGGCGAACACAAGATGGATTATGGCCGGTCTTGCCTCTTTGCGGCCAATTCCTTCTCTTTCATAGCTTCAGGGATGGAAACCATCACGCTAGGGGAGACGAACTTTCCCTGAAGCTTCTTCCCTAACGGAGTTCTGTTTAACGGCTTCACTTGTCAATGCTTCCATCTCCATCACAGTATTGATCAGGTTCATCAACTTGAATCCGCTTGCTTAACCCCCTTCCTTCCCCATGACTTTCATGCCATGGACGGACATTCGGGGTCCATAGGATCTCCTTTTCACATTGAATGATTAGGTTTAGACTTTTATATAGCTGTACTTTGCTTTTCAGGTTGATTTTTTTCTACTCTTAGGAAAAATGGAAAGACTGATTTCATTAGTAAGATTGATTTGGGGTGCTTTTGCAGATGCTCATTTCGTATGACTCTACATACTTAATGGTTCTGTCAAGTCATTTTGCAAATTAAATTTTGTAAATCATTCTTGATGGTGATGCCCTCATGGTCATTTCCAAATTATGAAGTTCGACATCCCCGTAGCAATCTTGTTGTGGATGCAAATTTTTAGGGACGAGAGCATTAAGTTTTAAACGTTTTTACCTTTTACTAACTGAGTCTATTCAGCTAATTTTGATCTAAAATTGCTGACGTGTATCGCGACCTCCCTTTTGGATGAACCGCCCATCGATAAGTAACTTATAGTGCCGTCTATTTAGTATGTAATTACCGAATCTTAGTGAACTAACTGTTGTATATGTGTAGAACTGCTGTAGTTGTACTTGCTTGCGTGGAGACATGAATATTTTATATGTATGATGATTAGCCCTTCGGGCTGTTTGGGGTTGGGGGGGGGGGGGGGGAGGGGACTAAGATTGTGCGGAGAAGGCTTTCTTGAAGGTTCGTCGGAGCGTCGTCGGATGTTTTATTTAACCTAGTCGTCAACGGAAGACCGATAAAAAGAAAAAAATTACACGAGATGGGAAATATGCGACGCCAAATAGAATAAAATGGATATTAGCCTACGTAAATTAAAGAATGTTGGGACAATTTACAATCGCGGCCTTTTTCTTACTTAATGTCTGCGGACGCGGCGATTTTACCTGTTTTCACAAAATCCAAACCGGAATTTCGAATACCGAACAAAAAAGAAAAAGAAATTATCCCCTCCCAAGTCGCTTAATTTAGCAATTAGTAAATTAGTTCAGTACATATGCGAAAGTTATTATGAGAGAAAGTTAGTCAACAGAAACGTCCAACAAAGAAGTCGTCGATGGAGATCCACGAGCTGCTCACGTGAGGAAACCGCCTCTTTCTGTTTTTGGTTGCTATTTGTTGCTTCCACCGTCCTCGATCCCACCAACACTTTTTCCTTTTCTCTCATGGCATGTCAAATTTCACATCAATCCTACTTGACATTGAGTCTGGGTCTTGATGATGGACCCTCTCCGATATGCGTAGAAAACAACTACTTCGTATCCTATTATTAGATTTGATTATATCTTGATTAAGACTGCAGATTTAGATTATCTTTTCTCGCGGATTTACAAATGGGACTAAAGTCTCTTACCATTATTATGAGCGGTTGTTGATCATTCTCCCTCCTTAAAATCAGAAAGATTTAGACTCGACTTTTTAACGGGATCTGTCGGGTCTTTTTCCTTGATTGTCAATCAGACGGTATCGAGAAAAGACGGCCAACAGAACGATTACTGATCAATATATGGTGTCATTTAGGAATCAGAAAAGGTCTCTCCTCGATCCACCTTTTGGATTTAGATCAATTAGAAGGCTCTCATGAGAGAGTGATCCTTGGTTCTGGTTTGATCGGTTGTTCTTCGTATGCACGCAAGAGCAGTCAAATGCTCCTGGAAGGTTCATCCTCTCGAATCCCTGACTTGACCCTTCCCTTTCATTCATCTTTATTCTAATAAGTCATGTACATGCGCATTTCATAATTCATGTTTCATACAGTTTGTGCATTTGCTTTTTACCTTTACCTGTATTCATACAAAAGACAGGAATACTGATTTAGTTTTTGAAATTGATATTTGAAACTTCCCTGGATGTTTGTTTAATATGACCCACTATGAGGACATGAAGTTCCGCACCCTCTTAGTAATTTTATTGTTGATATAGGTTTTATATAAGTTAATACCCTCATTCTTTTTTAAAAAAAAAATTCCTGCAGCACACTCCCCTTCCAAGTAAACAATTACTTCTTAAAAGTATTGCCTTAAACATTGCTCCCGCTAGTGCTTCCTTAGATTCACTAATTAAATCAAAGGAAAATAACCCATGAGCCGGCAACATTGGGCCCAAAACATTCTGCGCACCCGCACCAGGTACCCAAAATAATGGGCAAATTAAGTCAAAAGAAATAATATTCTATTTTCGGATCATTATTCATGGGAAACATTTTGCTATACTGGATCATGTCGACTTTTGGATTGCATGAACTCCACGTGGGACATACAATATCATTGGGCCAATTGAACACGTAATGACCTTTCAAGCTCACCAATTTGCATGTGAATTGCACTGGCTTGAACGGTCAGGTCGCTTGGGTCACAAATAATTCTTAATTATTATTACCAACAGATGCAATCTCTCTCTCTCTTCTTAAAATAAAAATAAAAATCTCTGCAAAAATCAACCTAGTTCAATCCTACTGCGAAAATCATGTCCATTTGTACCTTTCCAGATAACCTTTTCCCGTTTGACAAAAAAAAAAAAAGATAACCTTTCCCCGTAGATGGTTAAATAATGTAGCAGACTTTTTGTGGATCAATTTTCTTTATTGGGGGGTTCAATGACAATCAGTGTCGTCATCATCCTCCATCCGAAAGTAAATTCTAAAGCATGCCTATTGCCTACATCTCTCGTTTTCTTATCTAGTACCAAGGAACTGAAATGAGATGCGGGTCCACATTAAGGTTTCTTGTCCTTTTTCTGACACTTAATGTCAAAAGTTGATGCTGGCTCTGGTTGCGACTGATACAAACAAAAGCATGGCCGCTTGAAAGCAAATACCCTGCCGGAAAATAGCGAACGAAGTACATATTAATGATATTATCGTTCCGATAAAAAAAAAAGGCCCATATTATCGACCCTTTTCTTACGTACAGGAATTGAAAATCAAGCGCGTGACACCGACGATTTTAGGACTCGACGTACAACTGAAGCAGTGAAAGATCGAACACAAGTGACAGAAGATGTCAGATGGAGCCCGCCGAAAACCTACTACAAAAGCAGAACATGACACACAACTTAGGAATTAAGCCCGACAGCCCATCATCGCTATCGAGCGATCTAGGATGATTTCTTCCGGCAGCCGCCCCAACAACGAGTAAGCGAAGACGAGGGAGGTGACTTGTGATTTGACGTGGGGGTGCATGTCGCGGCGCGGCCGAGAAGAAAGGCGGCTTTGAAGCTTCGGAACAAACTGGCAAACACGAGGCGCTTTACGCGTCTGCGCCTGGGAGGATGAAGAAGCAGCCCTTGCGTCTTCACTGCTGATTCCTTCTCTTTCATGGCTTCCTGCATTGGAGCCATCGCGCTTCCTGCATTTAGAGAGCGAGGGAGAGGGAGAGAGATGAGGCCTGACCCTGGTTATATAGTGGTAAGTTTTGCGAACTGGAGGAGGTTTCCATGAAGTTTCCTTTGGACTCGACGCTGTTATTGGATTTTAATGCTCGACCGAAAACAGTGTTTTACTGGGCACCCAGATGGTGGAAGCCTTTTCTTGGGCGTCCTATATATAACACCGTCCATCATCGAGACCGATAGTTTTATTTTGGATAATTATTGGGTACATAGGCCACCATGTAACTTTTCCGATACCATTTGTTAAGGTGCCATTCATATTCTCTATCGATACTTTGCACCCATATTTTATTAATAATTTGGGTTTATACCTATAAATAGCTACTGCTATATATTATTTATTTTATTTGTAATTGAGTGATGTAACATAGAGGTGTGGGTAAGTATAAAATGAGCGAGGGAAGTATTTATTGGAAGAACGTGAATCAATAAAAGAGATGCTTAAGGGCTGGTTAAAAAAAAAATGGGACCTGGGTGCCACGCGTCATTTATTAAATGGGACCGCGCCGTGGTGATGTGGAGGGGTTGGCCTGTACAATTTTTTCTCGTGATTCAAAGTGACAAAAACGATTTGATTCTACCACTTCGTTGTCTTACAGAAACTAAATGATTTAAACAGTATTTTTCAAAAATTGATCGCTTGTATTGTTTAAAGTAATCGGTCTTATAACTTAAGATTGTGGGACCACCGATATTGAATCTCATACGTCAACGGCTAAGGTCCAGTATTGGTAATCCGGCAGTCACAAACTTACGTGCAAATGCTACCTCATTGCATTTTAGGCTAGAGTACAATGTCTCAACTAGGTGCTTTTGGTAAGTACATCGAAGATCGGGCTAAAAACCTGTGATTCTTGTAGCATCCTATAGCGGAATCAAAATACTAGTAAGCAATAAGGTAAACGGTCCGAAATTTCATTTTTATTCATTCCTACTTTTATTTGTAAATTTGATCTCTTTCTATCTTATTATAAATATTTAGTACAAGCGAGGAAAAAATAACATAAACTAAGCAAATAAAAGTAAAGTAGATAAGAGTGTCGTGAGAGATTCTACCGTCTTCATTTGTACAATTTTAAGTTCATTTTCACTTATATGCTGTTTATACTAAACAGTGAATATGTTAAGATGTGAAAATATCCAACTTGATTACTATGATTTATCAAACGGTGAATAAGATATCGCAAAATCTTTAATTTCATATTTATATATGTCCAGGCCCAAAATCGACTACTTGCCTGGTTATGTCCTAGCAACAAGGCCATAACTTAGTTACCCATTTGCCAACGAGAGGCTATTGTGGACCAACATAGTTCAATGGTGCTCAAATCCATTTGGGCCACAGCATTAAGCCAACCCATCCAATAGAGGAATAGGCGAAAGTGATGAAAGAGAACAATAAGTAACTTATACTGCCATGCATGCCATATATAGTTACCAAATCTTAGTAAACTAAATTTTCTACGAGATTTATGTGCTCCAATAATTACTAGAGATTAACTAACCGAAGTTTATGAGAATCAATCAAGACTGAAGTGCTCGATTACGGCATAGCCATCGTCATTTGCATGGAACCCTCAAACGAGTTCTTCCGCATACATCGTTTCGCAGAAACTTCGTCTATAACTTGGTTTCCGGGCCCAAAACACCACGTAACCCCCCACATTTTCAGGCATGGCGTCTACTACTTTTGATCAACTCATCTCTCTACTTTCCTATTCGTGTGGAAAAACCCAATGAATTATCATCTAAGTTATTGTCATAGACCAGCTTGTGTGTCGCATGAAATGAAAATCACACAGAAATTGTATCATTAGAGTGCCTGGGGCAGCGATACTCATGCCTTGCCTAACTTTAATGCCTACATAGGGAGGAGATCCAACAGAGATCTTACATTTTAGCCCATTAACAATTTGCTTAGATCCATTCCACTTGAAATTTAAGCCATGAGTTAACAGCCAGCTAGGTATTATCAGTTGCTTCTTTCAAATCTAGACATTCAATATGAGAGATCTTTCTTTACATAAGCCGACACTTGTGTTGATTTTTTTTTTGTTAGGATCCAGCATACAATTACAACGAAGTAAAGCGTCAAAGCAAAAAAAAAAAAAAAAAGGTCAAGACATAAGGTTTATCCTAGGGGTGAGTGATTCCTGGTCCAATTCGGTCCGGTCCGGTCCGATCCCCTCAATAACCGGGAACTGGCTTAATGATCTCGATTCCTAATTTTTGAAATTGGGGACTAGTCCAACAGTCTCGAGAACCGGACCAGTACAGTTCCTAAGCAATCCAATGGAATCAATAAAATGCCCAATGATTAGGCAAAAAGAATCCCAAATGAAGCAATAAGCTCAATTTCCATTCAATCTCGTTTCATTTGGCCTCGCGATATGTTGATTCGTGAATGATGAATTCGCAATGCAAGTAGCAAAATCATAGGAGCAACAATTGAACAAAGAAAAAGAACAAGGTAAGGACAAAACAAAATTAAAAAAAAATTAAAATTGATCGGTTCAGTCTTGTACCCTAAAATCAGAAACCGGACTGCCTAGCCACTGATTTTAATTTGAAGGACCGAGAACTGGACCGCCACCTTTTGGAATTAAGAACCAAACCATCAGTTTGAGCCGATCCAACTTGCTCACCCATAGTTTTTCGTGATTTATCCTTAAAATAGAACTACATTTAGTAGAGAATTTCACTATAGTTAGCACCTCACATCTCTCGCTACATTACTCAACTATAAGCGAAATAGAGTATATATAGTAGTAACAATTTATAAGTTCAAGTCCAAACTATTAATGAAAAATATGGGTTCAAATCATAAAAGCCCTACGGTATCCAAAGAGCGCTATTCCCCGGAGATTCCCAACAGGACATCTCCCCTAGACCCATGCCTGCTTCTCCTATATTTTTCTGTCAATGAAAAGTATAAACCATATTACAACAATTTTTAACCAAAACATGTGTTGTCACATACGAAGGCAACCTTCTATATGGACTCCCTCCAAAAGGTATAGGTCCACTCATCTTGTCTGATTGCTTCGATGTGTTCCTTTCTCATACCTAAGAGTCCACCCATGATATGCTATCAACATGAGTTCATTTCATCATCACAAGATCCATACAAAGCGTTATGAATCTAAAATATTTAGCATTCGAAAGTGATTTGTACTATTATTTTATACTGACATACAATGAAATTGACGTGGTTGCAATGAATTAGCACTTGTGCGGAGAGATTTATGGTGGATGATACCGATAGTCAGCCGAACGAACCCACGACACCATTAAATTTCAAACCTTATTCAGGCACTCGGACGAAGCTCCTAAATTAAAGTCAACACACCTCTCTTTCGATTCATGGAAGATGACACCGATAGTAAATGGTTCTTTCCTTCTTTTTATTTTTTTTATTTTTGGGACAAACGTTCCGGGAAGGATCCGAAACGGAGTTCCATTCAACGGACTCAATTAGTCCCTTTTCATTTGGCCATGCATTTGCTTTTCATGTTGATTCATGTTCATACAAGAAATGAAAAAGCTGATTTAATTTGTGAAATTGATTTAAAGAAATCTTCAAGTTATAAACTAAGTAGCACCGACATCGACACGTAATACGACATGACATGCCGACACGATTTTGTTCCAAAAATAAAGAATTCCGACACGTTGGAATACGTTATATATTAAATGTATATTTTTATATATACATTATAAATTATCATGTATACATAAAAACATCAGCAGTGAGTTTTTCCTTTTTCTACTTCTTTCTCTACCAGGATGCACGATTAATTTTTTTTTTGTTGGCTAGGTATATTAAATTTGGAACAACTCAGTATAAGATTTAAGTGTGTATGTGTGTGTATTATAAATATACATTTTGACCCTAATTTATTTAAAATACTTAAAATTGATCTCGTGTGTGCTGAAAAGGGGTGTTGAGATGTTGAACTCTTATATCTCTAGCGTGTCTAGAGCATGGACCGCATGTTGATCGTATGTCGAAGAGTGTCTGATATACAGCCAACACGACACAAAGACACTTGGAGAGTGTCAATGCTTCCTGGGTTATATATGCCAATTTCAATACCCCGTAGTAATCTTATTTTGTATGTACATGTTATAAGTTAATACCCTCATCAGTATCTTTATTTTTCTTTTTGGATCTAAGATTAACTATAGGAACCAACCTGTAGCATATTCCCCTTCCAAGTAAACTCCAGATAATTGACGCTACTTCCTAAAAACATGCATCATAATATTGGTCTTACTAGCCGAAGCTCTCTTTTTCCTTTTTATCAAAACAAACCAACTTCATTTAATTAGCAAAGTACCACAACCATAACTAGCATCCAAACATAATAAATCTCGAAATGATAGTGGGGCCTAAACAGCCAATTAGAAGGAATGAAACTTAAATGATGGGCTTTTATAATTCAGTCCACACAATGATTTGCTTCTGGCAGATCATGGGCCACAACCATATCTTTCTGCTGGCCACGGTGACTCTTGCAATCTTCAATTAAATTCCAAAGGGCTGTGTGAGCTCTCTTAGCTTCACTAATTACATCAAAGGGTTACGACACCTGAGTCAACAAGATTGGGCTAAAAGGAATTCCGCTCCCTCGTCGGAAATAGTGGGCTATTGAAGTTAAAATTAAACAATAATGCTACTTAGGGTTTTGGCTTCTCATGTGGTCCTTATTCATGGTAAAATTTTGGGGTTTTGGCTTCTCATGTGGTCCTTAGTCGACCATATGGTTCCGGACAAGCCACCGATTTGCATGTAAGCTGCAATGGCTCGAACGGCTGAGCCATTAGGGTCATGAATTGATCTTTGTTATTGTTAACGACTTTTGTGCGTTGGAGAAAGACAACCGGGTCCAGACATAACGACGAGTGGCGAGTGTTGGTTGGGTTCGCTCCTGTGGGGCCCAGCTGACAAATAAAAAAATGAGAAACAAACAAAAAAAGAAAGAAAAAAAATCAAAAAGCCAAGAAAGCAAGAAAGAGACGAAAGGAACAAAAAGAAAGTGTGGGCTTCTTCGTGGAGTCCATTAGCCGAGAGTGAAAACGGGGGAGAGAAAAGGGAGTTGCTGGGAGTGAAAAATCGGGGAGAGAAGAGAGAGCCGAGCATGAGAGAGGGAAGAGAAGAAAAAGGCGCACGGCTTTGTGATCTCGATTGGAAGACCAAACGTCGACCGAATTAGCTCAAATTTCTATGTGTTGTTCATGAAGTCGGGATTTACGAGTTGATCGGTTTCGTTCGTTGAGACTCGTCTCCGAACTCCCATATTGCGGTTTGGATTTCTTGCCCCCATTTTGTATTTTTCCACTTTTGTGATGAGAAAATGCTCACTTAATGTTGGTATTAAGCCTCTAATATGTGACTAGAGAGAGAAACACCTTTATATATTCTACTATTCTTAATGATTAATGGAAGTTTGTGTCGTCCATGATTTTTCCCGTTTCGAATTTTCCATGTAAGTCTTGATGTGTTTTTTCCTTATCATTTCACCGTTATATTTACTCGTTGTGAGATTGTTTTGCTAGATATATATTATTGGTTGTTGTTAGAAGAAGTGGGTTTAGTTTCAGAAGAGTTTCATCCTGAATTAGCTTAATTTGAGGCAAAGGACTGTCCATTTTTTCCCAATAGAGGGTACCTATTGGGGTGGAATAAAAATTAGCACACCCCTAATCTTGATAAACTACGTTTCGAAGGCTAAAAAGTAATCGCAGCAAAAACAAATAAGAACGACACCAAGATTTTAACGTGGAAACCTCCTCGATGTAAGGAGTAAAACCACGGCCCGAGGCACCCACCAAACTTCCACTATATCAACAATCAGCAAAAATACAAGTGTTCTTCTCCGATGAATAATAATCAGAGGTTAAAGCTTCTTCTCAGTTCAAAGAAACATCAAGAACAAATCTCGGTAATCACTATGTGAAGCGATTCAAATAAGAAAGAACTAGAAAGGAAAACACCGAATCTGGACGTCTGCAAAACGTGCTGAAATCGCAGGCTAGAATGCTCCGTTGACACGATCCACCGTTCAGATTACAAAACGACAAGTCTGGAACAACTCCTCAAAATTTCAGCAAGATCCAACGGTGCAATAAGCGGCAAACGTTGATTTAGTGGACGCCCTGTAGGCTGTACAGCAGAAGACAGAACTGAAAATTTTTACTGCACGTTCTGTTTTTCATATCTGCGTTTTTCTTCTAAAAAAAATATGAACTAAGGTAACCCTAGCTTCACTTGCAAGATGGTGTGGACTCATGGGCTTCGAAAATAATCATCCATGTCAAAGATACATGGGCATGGGCCGCTCTCAACATAGGAGAGACAAACATGGCCCAACAAAAAATATGAACTAAGGTAACCCTAACTTCACTTGCAAGAGGGTGTGGACTCATGGGCTTCGAAAATAATCATCAATGTCAAAGATACATGGGCATGGGCCGCTCTCAACATAGGAGAGACAAACATAGCCCAACAAATCTCCCCCTCTCGACTATGTAGAGGAGCTTGCCGTAATACCGGCGACTCGACGACAAGCAACAATCTTTTCTCGTGATAAAGCCTTTGTCAACATATCCGAACCATTGTCATCAGTATGAATCTTCTCAAGATACACCAACTTAGAATTCACAACATCTCGAATCCAGTGGTACCGCATGTCAATATGTTTTGACGTCGCGTGAAAGGTAGAATTCTTCACAAGATAAATTGCACTTTGATTATCACAAAAGAGAACATACCGGTCTTGGTTAAATCCAAGCTCTTGAAGAAAGTTCTTCATCCATAGTAACTCCTTGCACCCCTCCGTGGCTACAATAAACTCCGCCTCAGTGGTAGAAAGTGCAACACACTTTTGCAGTCTTGACTGTCAAGAAACTGCTCCCCCTGCAAAGGTAATCAAGTAGCCCGAGGTTGACTTCGAGTATCAATATCTCCGGCCATATCTGCATCTGCATAGCCAACTAACTCTGGCGTATCACTTCCAAAGCAAAGACCAAAATTTGAAGTACCACGCAAATACCTCATGATCCATTTCACAGCATTCCAGTGTTCTTTCCCCGGATTAGAAAGAAAACGACTCACCACACTAACCGCATGGGCTATGTCGAGCCTCGTACATATCATCACATACATTAAACTCCCAACTGCAGAACTATATGGCACCTTCTGCATATATTCCTTGTTTTCACAAGTAGAAGGACACTGCTCGCGGCTCAATTTAACACCAAGAGGGAGAGGAGAACTTACCACTTTAGCATTTTCAATTTTAAACCTCTGTAGGACTTTGAGGATGTATTTCTCCTGTGATAAGAAAATCTTTCTTTCTTCTCTTCTCCTAACAATTCTCATAGCAAGAATCTATTCTGCAGGACCCAAGTTCTTCATAGCAAAGGATGTGCTTAGTTGCTTCTTCAACTGATTAATACGAGACATATTCCTGCCAATAATCAGCATATCATCCACATAAAGCAAAAGGATAATAAAATCATCATCACCAAACCTCTTGAAGAAAACGCAATGATCAGTATTGGTTTTGATGTAGCCTTGCTCCCCCATAATTGACTCAAATTTCATATACCACTGTCTAGGAGCTTGCTCCAAGCCATAAAGGCTTTTATTCAACTTACATACATATTCTTCCTTCCCTTTTGCTGTGAAACCTTCGGGTTGTTCCATATAAATCTCTTCTTGTAAATCACCATGAAGGAAAGCCGTCTTAACATCCATTTGCTCAATCTCCAAGTCAAGACTTGCAGCTAAACCCATCACAACCCGAATAGATGACATCTTCACAACAGGAGAAAATATCTCATCAAAATCAACTCCTTTCCTCTGACTAAATCCTTTGACCACCAATCTTGCTTTATAGCGTAGACGGGAGTTGTGTTCTTGCTTCACCCTATAAATCCATCTGTTCTTCAAAGCATGCTTGCCCTTAGGCAACTTCACCAACTCGTAGGTGTGATTCTCATAGAGTGATTTCATCTCGTCATCCATGGCATCAATCCACTCCCGCTTTTGCTCACTCTCCATAGCTTTTTCAAAGCACTCAGGTTCCCCTCCATCTGTCAGTAAAATATATTCATTAACTGGATACTTGGTAGACGGTTGTCGATTTCTCGACGACCTTCTGAGTGGAATAGGATCAGGACCCTCTATTGTCAGTGGTTGCTCAAGAACACTATCATCCGTCTCAATTGTATCATGCTCATCATTCTGATCTTCAGCAGGAGGGACTATACTCATATCTATATTCTCTTTCTCGGGTTGATGTAGAGGTGCTTTCAACTTGTCAATATCCTCTATCATCTCGTCCTCCATAAAAACTGCATCTCGACTTCTAACAAGCTTCTTGTGAATAGGATCATAAAATCTATAGCCGAACTCATCATGACCATAACCGACGAAAACACACTGCTTCATCTTCACATCAAGCTTAGTCCTCTCATCCTTGGGAATATGCACAAAAGCTTTGCATCCAAAGACTCTCAGATAATCATAAGAAACGTCTTTACCAGTCCAAACTCGATTCGGTACATCAAACTGAAGCGGAACACATGGCATAAGATTCAATACATGAACTACAGTGCTAAGTGCTTCACCCCAGAAAGATTTAGGCAACTTGGCCTGTGAAAGCAAACATCTCACCTTTTCTACAAGTGTTCTATTCATCCTCTCAGCTAGCCCATTTAACTGAAGTGTCTTAGGTGGCGTCTTCTGATGTCGAATACCTTGCTGTGCACAATATTCATCAAATGGTCCCGAATATTCACCTCCATTATCCGATTGAATGCACTTGAGTTTCCTTCCAGTTTCCCTCTCCACCGAAGCATGAAACTGTTTGAATACATCCAGAACTTGGCTCTTGTGCTTCAAAGTGTAAACCCATGTCTTCCTCGAATGATCATCTATGAAGGTGAATAAATACAGAGAACCACCCAAAGTCTGAATCTTCATAGGACCACATAAGTTAGAGTGCACCAAGTCTAGCAAATTTTCTTTCTTGGATGGCGTGGAAGATTTAAAAGAAACTCGATTCTGCTTTCCAGCCAGACAATGAGTACACTTCTGCAAATCAACACTCTTCAAACCAGATAGAGCATTCTTCTTACCCAATAGAGTAAGGCCTTTCTCACTAATATGAACAAGCCTCTTATGCCACAATTCAAAAATAGTCACATTCTCTACTACATTCACGGCATAATTAGAAATCTTGGCTTGCAACATATATAAAGCAGATAACCTCTTACCTCTAGCCATAATCATCGAACCCTTGGTGAGCTTCCACTGTCCATTGACAAATGTATTGCAGTAACCATCATCATCCAGTTTTCTCGTAGAAATCAAATTCAAACGGATATCTGGGATATGCTTCACATCTTTCAGGTTCAACTTTGAACCGTTGCTGGTCTCCAAGCATACATCTCCTATACCAACAACCTCAGCCTCACCGTCATTACCCATCTTCACGAACCCAAAACTGCCAAGTGTGTAAGACGTAAAGAAATCCTTCCGAGATGTGGCATGAGTGGAAGCACCACTATCTATCACCCAACTTGTCTCATGGTTAGCCAGATTAATCACATCACTGTCATAAACAATCAAGAAATCTTCAGTGGCAGTGGCAACTCGCTCTTCATCACTGCTGTCATCTGTTTTCTTCTCTTTATTCTTCTCTTTGTATTTTTTTTTATATTCTCCTTCTTCAACAATCTGCAAAATGGCTTAATGTGGCCCTTCTTGCCACAATGATGACATTCCACATTCGCAAACTTTCCCCGTGACTTGCTTCTGCCTGCTTTGTTCTTTGGACCACAGCTATGACTTCTTCCCCTAGACTCGGTAACCAAAATATCAGACTTCGAAGAGGAACCAGAATTAAAAGATTTCCTTCTCATCTCTTCATTCATACAACTTGCTTTCGCCAAATCATATGTAACCACGCCTCTAGGAGCAGAATTAGAGACCGATGTCCGGAACGTATCCTACGTGTGTGGCAAACTGCCAAAGAGCCACAATCCCAGCAACTCATCTTCAAAATTAAGACCCATGGAAGACAACTGATTTATATAGCCTTGAAAGACATTCACATGATCCGCCATTGAAGTGTCATCTTTATATTTCAACCCCAGCAGTTGATTTATCACGAGCATCTTGTTGCTTCCGGTATTGCTAGCATACAACTCCTCAAGTTTACTCCAAAGAGTTCGAGCATGATTTATTCCAATAACGTGATTCAACACGTTGTCCTCAACCCATTGTCTGATAAATCCACACACCTGCCGATGAAATATAGTCCACTGCTCATCAGTCTTATCATTAGGTTTTTCAGTAGAAAACACTCGTAAATAATAACTTTTCACATAAAGCAAATCTTCCATCCGAGACTTCCAAGAAGAATAGTTTGATCCGCTCAACATAATCATTTTACTCGTATTAGCCTCCATCATTCAGTACAGGATCACAATCAAACAAAACCCTGCTCTGATACCACTTGTTGGGGTGGAATAAAATTAGCACACCCCGAATCTTGATAAACTACGTTTCGAGGACTAAAAAGTAATCGCAGCAAAAACAAATAAGAACGACACCAAGATTTTAACGTGGAAACCTCCTCGATGTGAGGAGTAAAACCACGGCCCGAGGCACCCACCAAATTTCCACTATATCAACAATCAGCAGAAATACAAGTGTTCTTCTCGGTTCAAAGAAACATCAAGAACAAATCTCGGTAATCACTACGTGAAGCGATTCAAATAAGAAAGAACCGAAAGGGAAAACACCGAATTTGGACGTCTGCAAAACGTTCTGAAATCGCAGGCTAGAATGCTCCGTTGACACGATTCACCGTTCAGATTACAAAACGACAAGTCTGGAACAACTCCTCAAAATTTCAGCAAGATCCAACGGTGCAATAAGCGGCAAACGTTGATTTAGTGGACGCCCTGTAGGCTGTACAGCAGAAGACAGAACTGAAAATTTTTACTGCACGTTCTGTTTTTCATATCTGCGTTTTTCTTCTAAAAAAAATATGAACTAAGGTAACCCTAGCTTCACTTGCAAGATGGTGTGGACTCATGGGCTTCGAAAATAATCATCCATGTCAAAGATACATGGGCATGGGCCGCTCTCAACATAGGAGAGACAAACATGGCCCAACAAAAAATATGAACTAAGGTAACCCTAGCTTCACTTGCAAGAGGGTGTGGACTCATGGGCTTCGAAAATAATCATCCATGTCAAAGATACATGGGCATGGGCCGCTCTCAACATAGGAGAGACAAACATGGCCCAATAGTACCTTTGTCCCATTCAAGAAACCTTGGTCTCATGGTCTTCCTCCATCCCATTAAAAGCTCTAAAACATGACGTCTCTACAAATTTCGGGTTGTCACGTGGCACCAAATTTGAAATTGCAATAACTGATACGTGTCCCCATGATGGTTTCCGGTCCTTGTTCCGCATGCTAAAATGTGTCCACTGCTGATGCTGATTGCGGCTGATACAAATATAAATATGGCCCCCAGGGAAAACGGAAAAAGTACCCTATTTTTATATTACCGATCCTTTTCCATGTGGGTAGGAATTGGACATAAGTTGACGTGGCTTACCAAATTCCGTCGGTCATATTACCGAGAATTTAGGGACATGATGGATAATTGAAGCGGTGAAAGATTTAAAACAAGCAGCTGAAGACGTTGGAGGAGAGAACCGAACATCAAATGAAAAGCAACACAAACACAGAGATCAGGAATCGAACGCAACGACTGGTTAACTTCATCGAGCCCTCTAGGATGATCTCTTTCTTTCAACCAGAACGCCCCTTGTGATTTTACGTTGGAGCCTAAGTTCCATTGCGGCCGAGAATAAAGCCTATGGTTTTACTGAAAAGGGCCTTAAGGGTTCTAAACAAACAGGCGAACACGAGACAGATTATGCGTCCGTGCCGGGGAGGAGGAAGAAAAAGCCGGTCTTGCCTCTTCGCGGCCAATTCCTTCTCTTGCATAGCTTCAGGGATGGAAGCCATCAGGCTTTCTTTCCCGCGCTTGGTGAGGATCTGATGAAGATCACCACATGGTTTGCTCAGCACAAGGCGAGTTTAACAATTTGAAGCAAACCTAGAAGAGGAAGAGATGTTTTCCCCTTGGGTTGAAGTGTAACGAGAGAGTGATTCTTGATTCTGGCCATAATGGATGGCTCTACTTTCCCTGAACCTTCTTCCCTAACGGAGTTCTATTTAACACGGCGTCACTTAATGCTTTCCCTAACACAGTATAGATCCGGTTCATCAACTCGAATCCGCTGCTTGACTCCTTCCTTCCCATGACTTTCCTGCCATGGACATTCGGGGTTCATAGGATCTCCTTTTCACATTGAATGATTAGATTTAGACTTTTATATAGTTATAGTTTGCTTTTTAAGCTATCGCGACCTAAAAATCAGGAAAATTCCAATCTTAGATTAACGGATTACCAAATTAATTAGTTAAATTAACTAACCTAATTCGAACTCTTTCAAATTCTACTAAATTGTGAGTTATGGTTCTAGTGATTATCTTGCAAAAGATTTTCTTTTAGCCTCTACTAATCATTTTTTTGGTAGATCGATTAGAAACCTAAGTAAATTAGTAATAAAACTAAATTATTTTCATGAACCAGAGATTTTAAGTTTAGAACTTGGTTACATTAATTTTTTAAATAAATGCCATTTTGGTATCATTTTCATGAAAAATGTTTGATTTGACAATTTTGATGAATTCTAATTTGAAGTTAAAAGGTGCAATTTTTTTTTTGGTTTTCTTTACGAACTTTCTTTTTGTATTTTTTGTGTAATTTTTTTAAATTAAAATTAAAATGAGAGTGAATGGGTTCAAGATTAAGTTGTAATTTTGGGATTTAATTTGCATTAATTCTCAAAAACTAAAACAATTTTTTCACTGTACGCCTACATCTTTTAAAAGTTAAAATGGATTAAAATTTTTTTTTGTTGAGTACAATCCATTAGACAGGATTTATAGGATATCCTATCTTTCTAAAAATGATAAGACTTGATTTTTAATAAATCATATATTCCTTTTTTTTTATTTTTTTGAGATTTTTGTGACATGAAATTAAAAGATGGGACATGAATGAATTTTTTAATTTTGAATTTTATAATTTTTTTAATATTTTCAATTTTTAAGAATGAATTTAAATTGAAGTCGCAAGTCTTTTAATGAAAAGATATTTACCGCTAAATCTTTCGAATTAAGTTTTGATCTAAAGCTTGATAGATCGACTTTAAAATTTGAAATACTCGCTAAAGTTTGATAGATAGACTTATTTTCATATGTGTAGTTGCGCATTAAGAAATTTATTAATAGATTATATTTTGAAATATTTTTGATATTTTTTAGTATTTTCAGGAAATTTTCAAATTATCACAAGATCACACAAAATTTTCGAAAATATTCGCAAATCTTCCAAAGAATCATTGATGATATCTTCTCGAGATACGATTTGAATATATTCAGCAAAAATCAATTCACAAGATGATTATCTAAATCAAAACAGCTGAATATCCTCAAGCTATGCACAATTTTCAAAAATATGCTTTTAGCTTCGAAAATTCATTAGGCAACCATTATCCATAAAGATTCAACAAATATTCAAGTATATTCAGAATGTTATGGATTAGAAAATTACCTAATTTGAAAACAAAGCAAAAACTTGAACCCAAGCAACCTTCTTGGACCGAACGGTGAAGGTGTTTCGCACGCCTAAAGGAATTCGAAGCAGAAAACTGCACCTTCAAGCACCGAACATCGAGTATTTTGTGCTAAAACAGTACGGTAAACAACCCCGAACTTCTGAGCACAATCTGCACTTGACAGTTAGAAAAAAAACGCCCAAAAAATATGCAGTTCTTTTACCTCGGACGGTTCCGAACAGCAGCAAAAACTAATCCTTGAACGGCAGCAGGATAGACACCAAACAACAGCTCGGGAACACTAGAACAGGGAGCAGCGAACAGGACAAAAAGTAGAGCAAGGAGTTGATCGATAGACCTTGCGGTCCCCCACCAAAACCATAGTAGCCACAAAGCACAAGCAAGTTGGTCATGGCAGCAACGTCTAGCTTGCTTTTCTCGGCCCGTACAGAAGTGAACAGCGACAAACAGGGACAGAGGAAAATTGATCGCCGAGGAAGAAACGTGATGCCCAATGGAAGACTTCAGCAAAAGATTTCTTTTTTTCCCCTCTCTTTGTTCTCTGCCTTTTCTCATGTGAAATCTCAGAATTTTTCCGTCTGTGACCCCCCCTCCCCTCTTGTGTTCACGTGAATTTCGGAGCCTTCCATCCCCTCCCCACGTGCAACATTGTTTCTCATGCCTTTTGTCGACCATATGCATCCTCTGACCAGTCTCCTCTATCCTCAAGTGGCTGACTTCTCAAGATATTTGTTTTTTTTTTTTTAAGTTCTATCGGAAGATCAATTTTCCATATAATTCAGATTTGTCACCCCGATTGCTTATGATCTTTCCAAGAGCAACATATTAAACGGACTAGGCTGAAAAATAACAATCTCGCGAGCTTAGCCTAATTAAATTAATTAAGCTCAAAGCGCTCAATTAAGTCCATCCATTGCCCGTCCAATGCAAATGTAATGCATGGATGGAGAAATTAAACTATCCTGTACATCAAAAAATGATTTAAATATTTTTTTTTTAGGAACTAAGATTAGTTCCTAATTTTTGTGCAAAAATAAATGATTGAAAAGATTAGTCAAAAATTAGGTGTCAATGCAAGTTGATTTTTTTATACTCTTAGGAAAAATGGAAAAACTGATTTGATTAGTAAGATTGATTTGTGGTGCTTTTGCAAATGCTTGTTTCGTACGACTCGCTTGTTCACACACCCGTTGATTTTGTCGGGTCAATTTGCAATTTAATTTTGCAAATCATTCTCGACGATGATGCCCTCACGGTGATCTCCAAATTATCAAGTTTGACAACCCCGTAGCAATCTTGCTGTGGATGCAAATTGTTAGGAACAAGAGCATTAAATTGTAGGCATTTTCACATTTTACCATTTGAGTCTATTCGACTAATTTTGACCAGAAATTGCTGACGTGTATCGCAACCTCCCTTTCGGATGAACCGCCCATCAATAAGTAACTTGTAGTGCCACGTATGCGGTATGTAATTACCGAATCTTAATGAACTAACTGTTGTACACGTGTGGCACTGTTTTAGTAAATCTTTCTACGACATTCATGTGCACCGAGAATTATTAGAGATTAACTAACCCGACCGATAAGCACATCCAAACCCAGACAAACCCTCAAACAAGTTTTTTCCGCTGAACGCCGTTTCCCATGAACTTCATCTACACCTTCGTTCCCGGGCCCCAAACACCAATCAAACCCCTCCCCTTCTTTTGGCATGGCTTGTGCTTCGTTTGACCAACTCATCCCTCTACTCTCTCACCTTCATGTACATAAGCCCAATGACTTATCCTGTGCAAAAGTCATTCATCAGGTTACTCTCATGTCCAATGACTATCGTAGAGAAAATTGTCAAAAAAAAGTTATAAACCTTTTGTACTTTTACTAATTCAATTATAAATTTTTGAAGTTTATCGATTCAGTCCTAAACTTTTTCACTTCTTACCGATTCAGTCCTATTGACCGGAAAGCGCTAACGTAGATAATTTTTAATTTTTATAAAAAAAAATCAAATTTTATATATTTTTTTTTCTTCTTTCTCACTTGCAGGCTTCCATGGCTGGCGGGGGCTAGTGGCCCTCACCGTGGCCCGCAACCCCTTGCTCATGGCCCCGAGGGCTTTGCAGCCCTCGCCCAAGGGCTGCCAGCCATGGAAGGCAGCAAGTGAAAAAGAAAGAAAAAAAATTTAATTTTTTTTTATAAAAATATTTTAAAAATTGCTTGCGTGGAGGCGTGAATATTTATGTAAAAGGGTTAGCCCTTCGGTTAGTTTGGTTGGGGGACTGTGATAGTGGGAAGGAAGGCTTCCTTGAAGGTTCGTGGGAATGTCGTCAGTGGTTTTATTTGACCTAGTCATCAACGGAAGACAGATAGAAAGGAAAAATTGCACAAGATGGAAAAGATTAGTCACTCCAGATTTAATAAAATCGATCAAATAAAAGAATGTTAGGACAATTTTACATCGCGGCCTTTTTCTTACACAATGTTTTTGGAGGGGAGAATCATTTGTGTCTTCGCAAAATCCGAACTTCCGGTTCGGATTCCGTGTGTCATGACTAGAGGGGCAAAAAAAAGAAATTATCCCCCCCTAAGTCGCTTAATTTATCAATTAGTAAATCAGTTCAGTATATCTCGAATTGTTCTAAAAGAAAGCCGGTCAACAGAAACGCCAATTAAAGAAGTTGTCGGATCGGATGGAGATTCAGCTCACGTGAGCAAATGATTGCTCCTTGTTCGCGTCGCCTCCTTCGCTTGTTGCTATTTGTTGCTTCTTTCTTCCTTGTTCGCACCGCCTCTTTTTCCCTCTCTCTCACTGCACCGGCTTGAACAGTCAACCTTTCGAGTAACATCGACGGCACAGAAAGAAGCGAACTTTCCCCATATGCGATTAGTTAATGTTGCAGGATGGAGTAATTTAACAATCTCTGTCGTCTTCCTCCATCAAATTTGGAATTAAAAATGATTGATACGTGTCCATGTGATGATTTTGCGCTCCTTAGAAAACTGAAAAAGCGTGAATAGAATATACATAATTGATCTGTCTTCTTATATATTGCGACCGAACATACGATGAAGCCACTTTCCTAAATGGGTCGGCCACATCACCGACGTATTACCGACCCGCAGTGAAAGATTGAAAACAAGTAGCAGAAGATGTCGGACGACGTAAGACATCATCAGACGAAAAACACGGCCAGATTCCGGCGCGAAACTACTACAAAAGCAGAACACAAACACAGAAACTCAGGAACCGAACCGCAGCTCCCCATCAGCACTATCGAAAGGTCTTGGTGAAGACGGGAGCGGTGGCTTGTGACGGGGGAGTTTGCGTTGCGTTGCGGCTAAGAAGACAGGCAAGGATTTTCGCAACGAGGGCTTTCAAGCTTCGGAACAAGCAGGCGAATATGAGACGCTTTACGCGTCCACGTCCACGCCTGGGAGGATGAAGAAGCAGCCCTCGACTCTTCACCGCTAATTCCTTCTCTTTCAGAGCTTCCTTCATGGCAGCCATGGCGCTTTCTTTCCCGTGCTTTTTAGAGAGAGAGAGAGAGAGAGAGAGAGAGAGAGAGAGAGAGATGAGGGTTGAATATTTTATATGTATAATGGTTAGCCCTTCGGGCAGTTTGGTGGGGGGACTGCAATTGTGCGGAGGAGGCTTCCTTGAAGGTTCGTGGGAATGTCGTCGGATGTTTTATTTAACCTAGTCGTCAACGGAAGACCGATAAGACGAAAAAATTGCACGAGATGGAAAAGGTGTGACGCCAGATAGAATAAAATGGATCTTAGCCTGCATAAATAAAAGAATGTTAGGACAATTTTCAATCGCGGCCTTTTTCTTACTTAATGTCTGCGGATGGGGTGATTTACGCGATTTCACAAAATCCAAATCACCTCCCAAGTCGCTTGATTTATCAATTTGTAAATTAGTTCAGTATATATGCGAAAGTTATTATGAAAGAAAGTCAGTCAACAGAAAGGTCCAATAAACAAGTAGTCGACGGAGATCCACGAGCTGCTCACGTGAGCAAATGATTCCACCTTGCTGGCACCGCCTCTTTATCTTTTTGGTCCAATGCACCGCCTATTGTTGCTATTTGTTGCTTCTTCCTTAGTGGATCCCACCAACACTTTTTCCTTTTCTCTCCTGACATGGCAAATTTCACATCAATCCTACTCGACATTGAGTCTGGGTCTTCATGGCGGACCCTCGCCGATGCGTGTAGAAAACAACTTCTTCGTATTCTATTGCTAGACTTGATTATATCTTGATTAATACTGCCGGTTTAGATTATCTTTTCCCGCAGATTTACAAATGGGACTAAAGTCTCTTGCCATTATTCTGAGCATTTCGTTATCATTCTCCCTCCTCAAACTTTGAAAGATTTAGACCCGGGTTTGTAACGGAAACTATCGAATCCTTTTCCTTAATTGCCAATCAGACGATGTCGAGAAAAGACGGCAAACAAAAAGATCACCGATCAATATATGGTATCATTTAGGAATCAGAAAAGGTATCTCCTCGATCCACCTTTTGGATTTAGATCAATCAGGGGGCTCTCATGAGAGAGTGATCCTTGATTTTGGTTTGACCGGATGTTCTTTGCATGCACGCAGGAGTAGTCGAACGTTCCCGGAAGGTTCATCCTCTCGAATCCCTTGACTTGACCATTCCCGTGGCTTCTTTCATTCATCTTTATTCTAATAAGTCATGTACACGTGCATTCCATAATTCATGTTTTGTACAGTTTGTGCATTTGCTTTGTTTAATATGATCCATTATGAGGACATGAAGTTCCATACCCTCATAGTAATTTTATTGTTGATATAGGTTTTATAAGTTAATACCCTCATTCTTTTTTTTTAATTCCTGCTGCACAGTCCCCTTCCAATTAAATAGATACTTCTTAAAAGTATTGCCTTAAACATTGCTTTTGTTGGTGCTTCCTTAGATTCATTGGGCCAATTGAACACATAATGACCTTTCAAGCTCACCAATTTGCATGTGAGTTGCACTGGCTTGAACGGTGGGGCCGCTTGGGTCACAAAAAACTCTTAATTATTATTACCAATAGACTCTCTCTCTCTCTTTTTTTAAAAAAAAAACAATCTCCGCAAAAATCAACCTAGTCCAATCATACTGCGAATATCGTGTACATTTGTGCCTTTCCAGATAACCTTTCCCCATAGGTGGTTAAATAATGTAGCAGACTTTATGTGGATCAATTTTCTTTATTGGGGGGTCCAATAACAATCACTGTCGTCATCCTCCTCCATCCAAAAGTAATTCTAAAGCATGCCTATTAGCTACATCTCTCGTTTTCTTGTCTCGTACCAAGGAACTGAAATGAGATGCGTGTCCACATGAAGGTTTCTTGTCCTTTTTCTTACCCTTAACGTCAAAAGTTGATGCTGGCTGCGACTGATAGAAACAAAAGCATGGCCACTTGAAAGCAAATACCCTGCCGGAAAAGAGCGAACGAAGTACATACTATCGTTCCGATAAAAAAAAATTACATATTATCGACCCTGTTCTTACATACAGGAATTGAAAATCAAGCGTGTGACGCTGACGATGTTACGACTCGATGTACAACTGAAGCAGTGAAAGATTGAAAACAAGTGACAGAAGATGTCAGATGGAGCCCACCGAAAAACTACTACAAAGGCAGAACATGACACACAACTTAGGAATTAAACCCGACAGCCCATCAACGCTATCGAGCGATCTAGGGTGATTTCTTCCGGCAGCCCCAACAACGAGTAAGCGAAGACGAGGGAGGTGACTTGTGATTTGACGTGGGGGTGCATGTCGCGGTGCGGTCGAGAAGAAAGGCGGCTTTGAAGGTTCGGAACAAATAGGCAAACACGCGGCGCTTTACGCTTCCGCACCGGGGAGGATGAAGAAGCAGCTCTTGCGTCTTCACTGCTGATTCCTTCTCTTTCATGGCTTCCTGCATTGGAGCCATGGCGCTTTCTTTGTCGTGCTTTAGAGAGAGAGGGAAAGGGAGAGAGATGAGGCCTGGCCTTGGTTGGGTGAAGAGATGGGGTGTTTATGTAGTGTTAGTCGTTGGGCAAGTTTGGGTCGACTCCGGTGGAGGTTTCCTTGAAGGTTCCTTTGGACTCGATGCTGTTATTCGATTTAAGTCGTCGACCGAAAGACTCTCTTTTACAAGGTACCCAGATGGTGTAATCCTTTTCTCACACATCCTATATCTAACCCCGTCCATCATCGAGACTGGTAGTTTTATTTTGGATAATTATTGGGTGCATATGCAACCGTGTAATTCTTTCGATACCATTTATTGGGGCGTAGTTCATACTCTTTACCAATAATTTGCACTCGTATTTTATTGATAATTTGAGTTTAAACTCATGAATACCTACTACTAGATATTACTTATTTCATCTGTAATTGAGTGTCGTAACAAAGAGGTCTAAATGAGTATAGAGTGAACGGGGGAAGTATTTATTGGAAGAACGTGGATCAACAAAAGAGATGCTCAAGGGCTGGTCCCAAAAAAATGGGACCTAGGCACCATGCGTCTTTTATTGAATGGGATCGCCCCGCGGTGATGTCGAGGGGCCGGCCTGTACAATATTTTCTTGTTATTCAACATGACAAAAACAATTCGATTCTACCACTTCGTTGTCTTGTGGAAACTGAATGATTTGAATAGGATTTTTCCAAAAAAAAAAAAAGAATCGGTTGTATTGCTTAAAATAATCAATTAATGAAAAATATTTTCTTTGTTGCCAACAATTTATAATTAAACATTTGGATAAAAATATCTTCATTTTTTATTTTTGTAACCAATAAAAATGATTTTTTTAAAAAAATAAAAATTTTAAATCATTCCTTCGTCACGAAATAAGGAACGAGGGGTGAGTCCTATAACTTAAGATTGTGCGACCACCGATATTGAATCTCATATGTCAACGGCTAAGATCCGGTATTCGTAATCCGACGGTCACAAACTCACGTGCAAATGCTACGTCATTGGATAGTAAGCTAGGGTCCAACGTCTCAACTAGGTGCTTTTCGTAAGTACATCGAAGATCGGACTAAAAAACTGTGATTCTGGTCGCATCCCATACCGGAATCAAAATATTAGTAAGCAATAAGGTAAAACGGTCCAAAATTTCATTTTTATTCATTCCTATTTTTATTTATAAATTTGATCTCTTTCTATCTTATTATAAATATATACTACAAGCAAGGAAGAAATAACATAAAAATAAGCAAATAAAAATGAAGTAGATAAGAGTGTCGCAAGACATTCTACTATCTACGTTTGTGCCATTTTAGGTTCATTTTCACTTATATGCGGTTTATACCAAATAATGGACATGATAAGATGTGAAAATATTCAATTTAATTACTATAATTTGTTAAACAATGAATAAGATATAGCAAAATCTTTAGATTTCATATCTATATGTCCTAGCAACAAGGCCATAACTTGGTTGCCCATTTGCCAACGAGAGGCTATTGTGGACCAACATAGTTCAATGGTGCTCAAATCCATTTGGGCCACAGTATTAAGCAAACCCATCGAATAGAGGAATAGGAGAAAGTGATGAAAGAGAACAATGAGTAACTTATAGTGCCATGTATGCCACATGTAATTACCAACTCTTAGTAAACCAAAATTTTTTACACGTGTAGCACTTGTTTAGTAAAATTTTCTACGAGATTTATGTGCTCCGATAATTAGTAGAGATTAACTAACCAGACCAATAAGCATCATCCCAACCCAGAAGTTTATGAGAATCAATTAAGACCGAAGTGCTCGATTACGGCATAGCCATCGTCATTTGCATGGAACCCTCAAACAAGTTCTTCCCCTTACGTCGTTTCGCAGAAACTTCGTCTATAACTTGGTTTCCAGGCCCAAAACACCACGTAACCCACCTCATTTTCAGGCATGGCGTCTACTACTTTTGATCAACTCATCTCTCTACTTTCCCATTCGTGTGGAAAAAACCAATGAATTATCATCTAATTTATTGTCATAGACCAGCTTCTGAGTCGCATGAAATGAAAAATCACGCAGAAATTGTATCATTAGAGTACCGAGGGTAGCAAAACAAATGTCTTGCCTAAGTTTAATACCTTCATAGGGAGGAGATCCAGCAGAGATCATACATTTTAGCCCATTAGCAATTTGCTTAGATCCATTCCACTTGAAATTTAAGCCATCAGTTGACGGGCAACTAGGTATTATCAATTGCTTCTTCTTTCAGATCTAGACATTCAATATGAGAGATCTTTCTTTACGTAAGCGGACACTTGTGTTGATTTTTTTTTGTTAGGATTCACCGTACAATTACAACGAAGTAAAGCGTAAAAGCAAAAAGAAAAATCAAGACACAAGATTTATCTTGGGAGTGAGTAGTTCCCGGCTTGGTCTAGTCTCCTCAATAACGGAGAATTGGACCAATGGTCCCGATTCCTAATTTTCAAAATTGGGGACTAGACTGACAGTCTCGAGAATCGAACTGGTCCAGTTCGCGAGCAATCCAATGGAACCAGTAAAATGCCCAATAACTAGGGAAAAGAAATTACCAAATGAAGCAATAATCCCAATTTTCATACAATCTCATTTCATTTGGCCTCGCGATATAGTGATTCATGAATAATGAGATCGCAATGCAAGTAGAGGAATCATAGGAGCAACAATTGAACAAAGAAAAAGAACAAAGTAAGGAGAAATTTTTTTTTAAAAAAAAATAAAACCGACTGGTTCGATCCTGTACCCCTAGAACCAGGAATCGGACTGTCTAGCCACTAATTTTAATTTTAAGGACCAGAAACTAGACCGCCACCTTTTGGAATTGAGAACCGAACCACTAGTCTAGGTTGGTCCAATTTGCTCACTCATAGTTTATCCTGATTCATCCTTAAACTAGAGCTATGTTTAGTAGAGAATTTCACTATAATTAACACATCGCTCATCTCACTACATCACTCAATTATAAGTGAAATAGAATATATATAATAGCAACTATTTACAAGCCCAAGCCCAAACTATCAAGGAAAAATATGGGTTCACATCATAAAAGTCCTTTGGTATCTAGGAAATATTGCCCCCTTGAGACCCCCAACAGGACAGCTCCCCTAAACCCCTGCCTGCTTCTCCTTTATTTTTCTATCGACAAGAAGTATAAACCATATCTCGACAATTTTTAATCAAAACATGTGGTGTTACAGAGCAGGGCGATCTTCTGTATGGACTCTCTCCAAAAGGCATAGGCCCACTCATCTTGTCTGATTGCTTCAATGTGGTCATTTCTCATACCTAAGAGTCCACCTATGATATGCTATCAACATGAGTTCATTTCATCATCACAAGATCCATACAAAGCATTATGAATCTGAAATATTTAGCATTCGAGAGCGACTTGTATTATTGTTTTGTATTGACATAGCATGAAATTGACACAATTGCAATGAATTACCACTTGCACAGAGAGATTCATGACGGATGATACCGATAGTCAAATGAACAAACGCATGACACCATTAAATTTCAAACCTTATTCAGGCACTCGGACAAAACTCCTAAATTAACACACCTCTCTTTCGATTCATGGCAAATGACACCGATAGTCAATGGTTCTTTCTTTCTTTTTTCTTTTTTTATTTTTGGGTCGAACTTTCCGAGAAGAAACCGAAATGTAGTCCCAATCAACGGATTCAATTACCCCCGTTTCATTTGGTTGTGCATTTGCTTTTCACGTTGAGTCATGTTTATACAAGAAATGAAAAGGATGATTTAATTTATGAAATTGACTTAAAGTAATCTTTGAGTTATAAACTAAGTAGCACCAACATCGACATGTGACACGGTACGACATGTTGACACGTTATTGCTAAAAAAAATAAAGAATTCCGATACGTTGATATACATTATATATTAAATGTATATTTTTATATATACATTATAAATTATCACGTACATATAAAAACATCAACAGTGAGTTTTTTTTTCTTCTGCTTCTTTTTCGGTCAGGGATGCATGATTAAGTTTTTTTTTAGTTGGCTGGGTATATTAAATTTGGAGCAACTGAGTATATGGTTTAAGTGTGTGCATATATATGTATTATAAATCTACATTTTGGCACATAATTTATTTAAAATGCTTAAAATTGACATCGTGCGTGCTAAAATGGCATGTTAGGATGTTGAACTCATGTGTCTCTAGCATGTATGGAGCACGGACCGCGTGTTGATCGCGTGTTAGAGAGAATCTGACATGCATCTAACACGACACAAAGACCCCTGGAGATTATCGATACTTCCAAGGTTATGTATGCCAATTTCAACACCCCATAGTAATCTTATTGTGTATATACATTTTATAAGTTAATACCCTCATCAGTATCTTTATTTTTCTTTTTGGATCTAAGATTAACTATAGGAACTAACCCGCAGCATATTTCCCTTCCAAGTAAACTCCAGATAATTGATGCTACTTCCTAAAAACATGCATCATAATATTGGTCTCACTAGCCCAAGATCTCTTTTTCTTTTTTCATTGAAACGAACCAACTTCATTTAATTAGCAAAGTACCACAACGATAAGTAGCATCCAAACATAACAAATCCCAAAGGGATAGCGGGGCTTAAACAGCCAATTAGAAGGAGTGAACCCTGGATGATGGGCTTTTATAATCCAGTCCACACAATGATTTGCTTTTGGCAGACCATGGACCATAACCATATCTTTCTGCTGGCCATGGTGACTCTTGCGATCTTCAATTAAATTCCAAAGGGTCATGTGAGCTCTCTTAGCTTGGCTAATTACGTCAAAGAATTATGACATGTGAGCCAACAAGATTGGGCAAAAAAGAATTCCTCTCGCTCGCTGGAAATAGTGGGCTATTTAACTTAAAATTAAAAAATAATGCTACTTGGGGTTTTGGCTTCTCATGTGGTCCTTATACATGGGAAAATTTTGGGGTTTTGGCCTCTCTTGTGGTCCTTACCCGACCATATGGTTTCGGACAAGCCATCGATTTGATAGTAAGCTGCACTGATTCCAACGGTTGAGCCGCCAGGTTCACGAATAGAGTTTTGTTATTAGTAGCGACTTGTGTGCGTTGGAGAAAGACAACCAGGTCCAGACGTAATGATGAGGGGCGAGTGCCTTTGTCCCATTCAAGAAATATCGATCTCATCGTCTTCCTCCATCCAATTAAAAGCTCTAAAGCATGACGTCTGTACAAATCGTGCGGCACCGAATTTGACATTGCAATAATTGATACGTGTCCCCATGATGGTTTCCGCTCCTTGTTCCCTATGCTAAAATGTGTCCACTACGGATGCTGATTGCGACTGATACAAATATAAATATGGCCTCCAGGAAAACGGAAAAAGTACCCTATTTTATATTATTGATCCTTTTCCATGTGTATAGGAATTGGACATAGGTTGACGTGGGATTCCAAATTCGGTCGGTCATGTCACCGAGAATTTAGGGTCCTGATGGATAACTGAAGAAGTGAAAGATTTAAAACAAGCAGCAGAAGACATCGGAGGAGAGAACCGGACATCAGATGAAAAACAACGCAAACACAGTACTCAGGAATCGAACGCAACGACCGGATAACATTATCGAGCCATCTAGTATGATCTCCTTCTTTCAACTGGAACGCCTCTTGTGATTTTGCATGGGAGCCCTACGTTCCGTCGCAGCCGAGAATAAGGCCGATGGTTTTACCGAAAAGGGCCTTAAGGGTTTGGAACAAACAGGCGAACACGAGACGGATTATGCGTCCGCGTCGGGGAGGAGGAAGTATTGAAAATATTAAAATAAATTTTGGAAGAAAGTCAAAAAAAGAAGAAGCCTCAATTTTTGACTATTAATGGACAACTTAGGTGTGCTTAAGCCTCAATTTTTTACTATTGATTGTCAAAAATGGACAACTTAGGTGTGCTTGAATTTGATAAAATTAAGTGTAGTCAAATAAAGACATTTAAGTTTGACAAAAATTAGGTATAGAATTGGCTATAAATATGTGTGGTTTTTCTTGTAAGTTTCATATCAAGGAGGAGAAGAAATAGAGAGAGAGAGAGAGAGAGAGAGAGAGAGAGAGAGAGAGAGAGAGAGAGTTTTCTTGTAAGAACAAGCTTAGAGCAAAGCTTGATTTTCTTTGTGTAAAACCTTGGCAAAGGTATTTTGTAGTATTGCTCTCTCATTTGCATTTTTGTTATTCTCTCCAAATTAAATCCTCCAAGCTTCCGCAAAATTCCTCCTTCCTTTTTTATTTGGTTCCTACATTTGGTATCAGAGCCAAGTTATGGCGTCCACAAGTTCCGTTCAATTTCAACTTCCAAAGTTGAACGGAAAGAATTTCAACAACTGGTCCGTCCAGATGAAGGTTTTGTTCAAATCGCAAGATTTGTGGAACCTGGTGGAGAATGGCTACATCGAAGTAGCTAATAACGAAGAATTCAATGCCATGAGAAAGGAGGAGAAGGATTCGTTGGTGGAGTCCCGAAAAAAGGATCAGAAAGCATTATATGCGATCTTTCAAGCCGTGGAGGAGACGATATTTGAAAAAATATCGAATGCCGAGACCGCCAAAGCAGCGTGGGATATTTTGCAAAAATCCTACAAGGGCGACGATCGTGTTCGAAGAGTTCGGCTTCAAACACTTCGAGGTGATTTTGAGTCTTTAAGCATGAATGATTCTGAATCTATCTCTTTGTATTTTGATCGTGTACAAAACATCGTTAACCAATTGAGGGTTAATGGTGAAACACTCCAAGATGTACGAGTCGTAGAAAAAATCTTGAGGTCTTTGACTGAAAGATTTGACTACGTTGTTGCGGCAATCGAAGAAGGCCAAGATATATCAACTATGACGTTGGAGCGGTTGATGGGTTCATTATGCTCGCATGAGCAAAGAATGAATCAGAAGTCCGTCAGTTCATATCCCGAGCAAGCTTTGCAAAGTCGTATCGCTCCATCAAATCGAGGAAGCTATCAAGGAGGTCGAGGTCGCGGAGGAGGCCAAGGAAGAGGTGGAAATTCCAATTTCACCGGGAAATTTAAAACACGTGACAAATCAAAAGTCAAGTGTTTTAAGTGCAACAAGTTCGGACATTACAAATCCGAATGCCATGCAAAGGCGACGTACGAGCAGGCGGAGCACGCACATACCACTGATGCTGAAGAATACATGGTGCTAGCATGTAAGAAGGATGACTCAAGCACTGTAGATACCAACATATGGTATCTAGATACTGGTTGCAGCAATCATATGACTGGCCGGAAGGAATTATTCTCGCAATTGGATGAGACGAGTCGTGGTGAAGTCAACTTCGGGAATAAATCAAAAATTCCCGTGATTGGCAAAGGTAACATTAATATCAAGTCAAAAGATGGTACTAATGTTGCTATTGCAGATGTTTACTTTGTGCCAGGACTTTTTTGGAATTTGCTAAGTGTTGGGCAACTTTCCGAAAAAGGCCACAAAGTTCACATTGAAAATGGAATTTGCACCATCAGAGGTGTCAACAACAAGTTGATCACAACGGTGCAAATGACGAAGAACCGGATGTTTCCCATGACTCTTCAGACGAAGAATCTCTTGAGTTTTCAAGCGATGATGAAAGACAACAACTAGCTGTGGCATCTTCGATACGGTCATCTAAATTTTCGTGGACTAAAACTACTGGTCCAGAAAAGGATGGTGACCGGCATGCCTTTAATCGAATGTCCAGATCGTCCATGCGAAGGATGTCTCGTTGGAAAACAACATCGAGAATCATTTCCAGTAGGGAAAGCCAGAAGAGCAAAGCAACTTTTGGAGCTGGTACATACAGATATATGTGGCCCTGTTGAGGTTGAATCAGTCGGACAAAAAAGGTACATGCTGATTTTTGTTGATGATTTTACCAGAAAAATTTGGGTATATTTCTTGAGAGAAAAATCTGAAGCATTTGCCAAGTTCAAAGAATTTAAAGTCTATGTTGAAAAACATAGTGGCTTTAATCTGAAGACGTTGAGATCGGATAGAGGGGGAGAATTTACCTCAAATGAATTTGACAAATTTTGTAAAATTCATGGAGTAAAACGTCAGTTGACTGCCAGCTATACACCTCAGCAAAATGGTATAGCAGAAAGAAAGAACAGGACAATTTTTGAAATGGCAAGAAGTATGTTAAAAGCCAAAAATTTGCCTAAGAATTTTTGGGCAGAAGCGGTTGCTTGTGCTGTATTTGTACTAAACAGGTGTCCAACAAGGAGTGTTCTTGGAAGAACCCCAGAAGAGGCTTGGAGCGGCAACAAGCCAGATGTTTCGTTTCTACGAGTATTTGGGTGCATGGCATATCCCCATATACCAGATGAACGAAGAAAGAAGTTGGATGACAAAAGCGAGAAGTGCATCTTCATTGGCTATAGTGACATAACTAAAGGTTATAAGCTGTATAACCCAGTCACTGAAAAGATAATTATCAGCAGGGATGTCCAGTTTTTTGAAGATGAAGCTTAGGACTGGAACCAAAAGGGTGACCAGAAAAGTATCACCATCGAAGATGAACCATTGGAGAAAGAAATAGAAGAGCCTCCATCATCTTCAACTAGTGGTACATCTTCACCAACAGCAGCTTCAGAACCATCACTACGTCGTTCACAACGACTGAGGGAGACGCCAGCAAAATTCAGAGATTACGTGGTCACAGGAGGCGATGGCAGTGATAATAACGGAATCACTGATGAAACATTGGTAAACTTTTGTTTGTTTGCTGAATGTGATCCTGTAACCTATGATGAAGCAGCTGCAGATGAAAGGTGGATTCATGCAATGGATGAAGAGATTCACTCCATTGAGAAGAATGACACATGGGTGCTAACTTCTTTACCACATGGTAAGAAACCCATTGGCGTCAAGTGGGTGTACAAGACGAAGTACAAACCCAACGGTCAGGTGGACCGTTACAAGGCCAGACTGGTTGTAAAGGGCTACAAGCAAAAGCCAAGTATTGATTATTTTGAAGTATTTGCACCAGTGGCTCGGATGGATACCATCCGGATGATCTTAGCACTTACAGCTCAAAATCATTGGAAGATCCATCAAATGGATGTGAAATCAGCATTCCTCAATGGTGTTCTTGAAGAGGAAGTCTACGTGGAGCAACCACAGGATTATGAGAAAGGGCATGAAAATCAAGTTTACAAACTGAAGAAGGCTTTGTATGGGCTACACCAGGCACCTCGTGCTTGGTACACGCGTATCGAGACATACATGTTAGAGCGTGATTTTCAAAAGTGCCCGTATGAGCATACATTGTATATCAAGTCAAATACTAACGGTGACATAATAATTGTGTGTCTTTATGTTGATGACTTGATATTTACTGGCAGCTGTGAAAAAATGTTTTCAGAATTCAGGGAGGCTATGACTAGCTAGTTCGAGATGACTGATTTAGGATTGATGTCCTATTTTCTTGGGCTTGAAGTGAAGCAGACAGATAATGACATATTTATTTCACAGCAGAAATATGCTAATGATATTCTGAAGCGATTAAAAATGGAATCGCTCAAACCAATTCGAACTCCCGTAATTGAACGTTTGGAGCTGAAGAAAGAAGGAACCGGTGAATTGGTAAATCCCACTTATTTCAAAAGCATTGTTGGCAGTTTAAGATATTTGGCTTCTACAAGACCAGATATTACCTATGGAGTGGGAATTATTAGCAGGTTCATGGAGAAACCATACCAATGACATTTACAGGCGGCAAAAAGAATTTTGCGGTATGTCAGTGGAACTCGTGATCATGGAATTTTATATTCTTATACTGACAACTTTGATCTGTTGGGGTATACAGATAGTGATTGGGCAGGTGATACTGAGACTCGAAAGAGTACTTCAGGGTATGCTTTCTTTCTTGGATCAGGAGTAATTTCTTGGTCTTCGAAAAAACAGCAGGTTGTTGCACTCTCGACAGCTGAAGCAGAATACATGGCATTAGCTTCAGGGGCCTGTCAGGCAATATGGCTTCGATGGATGCTGCGTGAATTGATGCATGAACAAGCAAGTCCTACTAAATTGATGTGTGACAATAAGTCGGCTATTGCATTAGCCAAGAATCCTGTATTTCATGGCAGGAGCAAGCACATCGACATCAAGTATCACTATATTCGTGAGCAAGTCAAAGATGGTGAAATTGAACTTAATTTCTGCAGATCAGAAGACCAGATTGCAGATATTCTGACAAAACCATTGAAGGCTGATTTGTTCGAAAGATTGAAGACGATGCTTGGCGTTATGAACTTCCAAAATCAATTTTAAGGGAGGCTATTGAAAATATTAAAATAAATTTTGGAAGAAAGTCAAAAAAAGAAGAAGCCTCAATTTTTTATTATTAATGGACAACTTAGGTGTGCTTAAGCCTCAATTTTTGACTATTGATTGTCAAAAATGGACAACTTAGGTGTGCTTGAATTTGATAAAATTAAGTGTAGTCAAATAAAGACATTTAAGTTTGACAAAAATTAGGTATAGAATTAGCTATAAATATGTGTGGTTTTTCTTGTAAGTTTCATATCAAGGAGGAGAAGAAATAGAGAGAGAGAGAGAGAGAGAGAGAGAGAGAGAGAGAGAGAGAGTTTTCTTGTAAGAACAAGCTTAGAGCAAAGCTTGATTTTCTTTGTGTAAAACCTTGACAAAGGTATTTTGTAGTATTGCTCTCTCATTTGCATTTTCGTTATTCTCTCCAAATTAAATCCTCCAAGCTTCCGCAAAATTCCTCCTTCCTTTTTTATTTGGTTCCTACAGGAAGAAGAAGCAGGTCTTGCCTCTTCGCGGCCTCTTCCTTCTCTTTCATAGCTTCCGGCATGGAGGCCGTCAGGCTTTCTGATCAAGATCACCAGATGGTGTGCTCAACACAAGGCGAGTTTAATAATTCTGGCTATAACGGATGGCTCTATATATACACGCTAGGGGAGCCGAACTTTCCCTGAAGCTTCTTCCCTAACGGAGTTCTGTTTAACGGCTTCGCTTATTAACGCTTCCATCTCCACCACAGTATTGATCAGGTTCTTCAACTCGAATCCGCTGCTTGACCCCCTTCCTTCCCATTGACTTTCATGAGTATTTTATTCCAAGAAGCCATGGACATTCGGGGTCCATAGGATCTCCTTTTCACATTGAATGACTAGATTTAGACTTTTATATAGTTGTACTTTGCTTTTCAAGTTGATTTTTTTTTTATACTCTTCGGAAAAATGGAAAAACTGAATTGATTAGTAATATTGATTTGTGGTGCTTTTGCAGATGTTCGTTTTGTATGACTCGCTTGTTCACGTGTAGCACTGTTTTAGTAAATCTTTCTACGACATTTATGAGCTCCGAGAATCATTAGAGATTAGCTAACCCAACCAATAAGCATATCCAAACCCAGAAGCTTATTAGAATTGATTAAGACTAAAGTGCTCGATTACGGCATAGCCATCGTCATTGGCATGGAACCCTCAACCAAGTTTTTTCCACTAACGCCGTTTCCCAGAAACTTCATCTCCACCTTCGTTCCCGGGCCCAAAACACCCAACAAACCCATCTGTTGCTTCTTTCTTCTTTGGCCGCACCCCCTCTCTTCCCCTTTCTCTCACGGCATGTCAAATTCCACGTCAATCCTACTCGAACATCGAGTCCCGCGTCTTCACGGCGGACCCTCACCAATGCGCGTAGAAAAGACAGGACTACTGATTCAGTTTTCGAAATTGATATTTGACGTTTCCCTGCACGTTTGTTTGATATATGACTCACTATGAGGACATGAAGTTCCAGACCCTCATAGTAATTTTATTGTTGACATAGGATTTATAAGTCAATACCCTCATTTTTTTTTTTAATATTCCCGCAGCACAGTCCCCTTCCAAGTAAACTCCAAACAGTTGATAACACTTCTTACAAATATTGCCTTAAACATTGCTACCGCTAATGCTTCCTTAGCGTCTCTAAATAAATTAAAGGAAAATGATCCGTAAGCCGACAAAATTGGGCCCAAAACATCCTGCGCACGCGCACCGGACACTCAAATAGTGGGTAAATTAAGCCAAAAAGAAATAATTGCATGTTTTAGGGTTTTGGCTTCTCATGGGATTCTTATTCGTGAGAAACATTTTGCTATATCGGATCGTATAAATTTAGCACATGTCAACTTTTGGATTACATGAACTCCACGTGAGACCTTCAATATCATCAGGTCGATCCTTTTCTTATGTAATGACCTTTCAACAAAAGAGATGCTTAAGGGAAATATTTATTGGAAGGACGTGACTCAAACAAAAGAGATGCTTAAGAGCTGATCTGGAGAAAAAAAAAAGGGGGGGGGGGCCACATGGGTGCCATGCATCGTTCATTGAATGGGATAGCCCATGGTGACGTGGAGGGACTGGCTTATGCAATATTTTCTCAAGTGTTTCAAAGTGAGAAAAATGATTCAATTCTACCATTTTGTTCTTTAGTGGAAACTAAATGATTTGAACAATATTTTTCAAAAAACGATCGTTTGTATCGCTTAAAATGTTATTATCAATAATTTATAATTAAACATTTAGATAAAAAATTTATTTTCTTGATTTTTATAAACGATAAAAGTGATTTTTTTTAAAAAAAGAGAAATTCTAAATCATTCCTTCGAAATAAGGAGCAAAGTGAGTCTTATAACTTAAGGTCGTGGGACCGGCGATATTGATTCTCATACGTCAACGGCTAAGATCTGGTATTGGTGCTTTCCGTAGTACATCGAAGATCGGACTAAAAAACTGTGATTCTTGTCGCATTCCTAAGATTCGTCGGAGTGACTTTTACATTTGATTTTTTATTTTGACGACAAATTTCTTGGTTCTTACTGTTTGATTTTAATTAATATGAAACACCTTTTGACCCCCCCCCCCCCAAAAAAACAAAACAAAAAAACATCTGAAACATTTGAAAATGTGCAACTACTTGCATATGAAATCACATATGAGTTTTTTTCTTTTTGGAAAATTACTCTAGACCTATTTGGAAACAATTTTGATCCAAAAAAGTTATTCTGATTAGAATCATATTTTTTTATTCTATCCTAGATGATTTTTAGAGAATCAAAACGCGTTTGGTAACTGCATAAAATTTCTGTTCTCGAACGGAAACGTGTTTGGTTGTTGCATAAATTTTTTATTCTCGAAAACAACCATGTGGCGAGAACTCTTTTTCAGAAATATTTCATCTTTTTAAAAATATTTTTTAATTTTTAAAGAAATTACATTTTTAAAATTTCCCCTTTTTATTTTATTTTTATAATTTTAATTTTTTTTCATTTTTATATTTTTTAATTTCCCCCCTTTTTAAAAATTTAATTTTTTTGTTAGATTTTAAAGCTTATTTTTAAATTTAATTTTTAAAATTTAGTAGTTGATAAATTTTCAAATCTAATTTTAATTTTTTTTAAGTTCAGAAGTTCACGTGGACTTAATGTTTTTAAAAGAACTGAGATTTTTTTCTTTTTTGTGATTCTCAAAAGTGTTATTTTTTTTTGGGAGAATCAACTTCTTTTTGCTTTTTATTTTTGGTCCAAAATTGTTTCCAAGGGCAAAATCGAATTTAGAATCATTTGCGTTACCAAACATATTTTTGATCTTTTTTGTTTTGGGAAACAGAATCGCCTAATCTTTTGGAACTGAAAAAGTTACTTAAAAAATCCTAAATTTATTGCACTTTTATTAATTCGGTTCTAAATTTTTCAATTGTATCAATTAAACCTAAATATTTCCATGTTTTGCTAGTGAAGTCCATTTGGTCAATTTGGTTGGAATTCGATGATGTCAAGACACCAGCTAACTTTTAAAATTTACGCATGTATTTTATTGATAGTTTGGCTTTAAACTTATTAATAGTTACTGCTATATATTATTTCTTTCGTTGTAATTGAGTAATGTAATAAAAAGATGTGAAATACTAATTATAAAAGAATAATCTACTAGATATAACTTTAGTTTAGGGGTAACCAAAATAAACCTTGTGTATTGATTTTCTCTTTCTCGTTCTTTGGCTCTATTTCGTTGTGGTTCTGAGCTAAATTCTAACACAATTGAGATGGTAGATAATTTTATTTTTAACATGTAATGGACGGTTCATTTCAACGGTAAGGAGCATGGGATGTATAGGGAAAAAAAAAACTACATGAGCATATCAACTCTAAGTATTATGATGGACCATCTATTAAATCAGTTGCGAGTCCAGACCATGACAGCCCCAACAGCTTAGGTTTTCATGTGCAAGTCAACTTTCAATAAATCCTACTCTACTTAAGATGTAGAAACGGTTTTCGTGGTCTATCCTTGCCGATACTCGAACATTTTTAAAAGCGTGGCACTAACGCATTCGCAACATGCTATGCGAAATGATTTTGCAAGCTAAAAAAAATTAAAATTGATTTTTCACTAAAGAAATTGACGCAGCGCGAACGTGATAGAAAATGAGAATACGCAGAGCGTAAAAAAACAATCTCCAAAGTCAATATCAAATATTCTGCCTTTTCTCTACTTAGAAAACGCCTTTTATATGAGGCGTAAAACCTAACCCTAATAGGTATCCAACATAAAGCCCAAAATTACAAAACTGCCACTATAAGCAAACAAAATAACAAAAAATAAAAAAATAAATAAAGAAAAAATTCCTCTGATATTATGTGTATCATGATCCTTTTGACTTCCGTCGAGATTTCTACTTATCTAATCGATCGAAGAATATATCGCTAAGATTTTCCACATCAGAAATAGCATGAGAAAAAGTCGGCGCACATAAAGTGATAGACTTCCCACCATTTATAAATGAAAAGTAAGGGTGGCGCACAACACTTCTGTTCCGAAAATTAATTTATATTTATAAACTAATTGTGCTTCTAAGTAAAAATCGATTTTTCTAGTTCTGCAGAGAAATAAATATTTTTTACTTCTTCAAGCGGCTCCAAAACTATTTATAAATAAAAAAAATGCTTCAAAAATAAAAATAATAATAAAATTACATGATCAAATGATTTTCTATTCTAGAAGTTACATTACTTAATGAATTTATATTCTAAAAGTATTTTGAGTGCAGAAATTTTACTTCGAAAATGTTGTCGTTCGCACCAAAGTCTCTGGCCATTAATCTGAGCAGTTTTCTATCCTTCTCCCTCCTCTATTTATATCAGAACGAAGGGAGAAAAAGCATAATAAAATCAGAAAGATTAGACCTGGGCTTTGCCTTGAGATCAGTGTCCCTTTCCTTTATTGTAAACGGCACGAGCCGAAGGTTCTTGGAAAGATCCCCAAGCTAACTTGCACTCGATGACGTCAATCAATTCTTCCTCCTCCGCCCATCAACTCAGAATACGTTTCTTAACCCTTCCCATGATTTCCCTATGTTTTATTCTTGTAAGCCATGCGCACTCGTATCGCATAAGTCAGCTTTCATTTTGTCGTGCGTTTGCTTCTCATAGGGGTAGAAGGGAGAACGTTGTGAAAGTGGCCTCGTTATCCACACCTCCGGTAGGATAAATGAGGAACCGATCGACCCGGGTTTTCATGAGGGTTGATGGATCCTGGAATGCTTGTCATGAGTGCTAGCGCATACTCTGGGGCGATCATCACCACTTGCACTTTGCATCTCGACATAGCAGGATGACTCGCGGGTTGATGTATCATTACCCTGATAATAGGACAAATGATTCATCTATCTCGCATGATGAGACGAGGAGAAATAGAGCCAAGACCTACAAAGAAAAATGTGATTAGAAGTAAGTGGGTTTCTTAAATCAAGGAATTGGTCTCGTAAATCATTTTTCACGCTAATCTTTGAATCACGGGTACGAAGTTCTAACTGTTAGGACTCGGCGTACAATCAAATCGAAGTGAAACGTAAAGCAAGAAAAAGGAAATTGAGACACGAGATTTTATTCTAGTTCATCCTTAAATTAGGACTACGTCCAGCAGGGGATTTTCACTATAATCTGCACCTCACACCTCTCGTTACATCTATCAATTACAAAAGAAAAAGAATATATATAGTAATAATTATTCATGAGCCCAAGCCCAAACTATTAAAGGAAAAATATGAGCCTAAATCGTAAAAAGCCCTCTGGTGTCTATGGGGCGCTACCCCCTTGAGACCCTCGCTGAGACGACTCCGCCGAATCCCGGCCTGCTCAGCATTGAGCGGGACCCACGTGCTTTCCTATCGTAGGACAGTATGAACCATACCCTAACACTAACACCCCATAATAATCTTATTTGTTTGTTTTTTCCCTCTATGTTCAACACGCCCTCGTCATCAGTACGTCATCACACTACAAAATTAGGCTTCTCTTTAATTAAAGTTAAAAGAGATCATCTTCGTTTACGTCTTTAGTTTCTCATGGCACCCTTAAAATTTCGATCATAAAAATTAAAAAAGGATCCTTAGTATAGATAGACTTTAAGGACAACTAGTAAATAAAGAATTCAAATCACCTGTTTATTCCCAGTCAATCTCTTTAAAAAAAATAATTTTTTTTATAGATATCTTCGCGTATTCGACTAATCTTTACAAGATTTGAATCCCTCGTACTCCACATTGGGTAATTCTTCATCTAAGGTCTGATTCGTTTAGGTCAATGCTAGTGTAAGAAGATAAACATTGTGGCTTTGGCAAAAACGTGGAGCAGTGTAGGCGACAAAACAAAAAAAAGCCGAAGATGTTATGGTTAATTCAAAAATCACAAGAAAATTAAAATTGGATTAAAAAATACAAAAATTTATGTGGAAAACCGTCGGTGAGAAAAGTCATGGGAAGAGGAGAAGCAAATCCACTATGTAAATTCAAGGATTACAAAAAGTAACTTGCAAACTCTTTTTGGTTTGGACCAAAAAGAAAAAAAAACTCTTTTTGGTGGCTCATAAAATTCAAGGATTACAACATTAAGACTCTTTCTGTCTCTCCTTTGAACCTAGTAAATTAAAAAAAAAAAAAAAGAACACGCTGCTCCATACTGCAAGGGCGTAGCCCTCACAGCTACCGAGGATTGGTGTTGGGCCATCTAATTAATCGTGTACATAAGTATTTTGACAACCGGTGTTTCATATAGCTGTGCATTCGCTTTTCACCATTATTCGTATTCATACAAGAAACGAAAAGACTCATGAAATTGATTTATGATATTCTGGGGACATTTGTTTAATATGACCCACTTGTTCGCATACTTTTCTTTATTTTATCAGAATCAGCTTCCTCTCCTTTGGGGTGGTCGATGACCTTCATCCAAAATTAAGTTCTAGAGCATGACATGCATACATCTGTCGGTTTCATGTCTAGTGCCCAATTGGAATGATTGATGCGTGCGTCCAGTTGGTCCTTTTTCCTATGCTAAAAATGTCAAAAATTGATGCTGATTGGAATTCGAATGACTGACGAGTGTGTGCACTTGGTCTTTTTTTCCTATGCTAAAGATGTCAAAAATTGATATTGATTAGAATTGGAATGACTGATGCGTGTGCGCACTCGGTGCTGATACAAACGAAAAAAAAGGGGGCCACTTTGAAAGCTGAGACAGCAAATACCCTGTCGGAAAAGTGCCAATCAAGTACGTGTCTACGTCCAGGAATTGAAAAATCGAGCCTGTGGGTACCGTAGTTTGACGTGCGTTTCCAAAATGGATCGCTCATGTCAAACTTGAAGGACACGATGTACGTACGACTGAAGCAATGAAAGATTAAAAACAAGTGGCAGAAGGCGTCAGCTGAGTTAACGGCGCATCCTGTTTTTCCTCTTAATATTTGATTCCGATAAAACTACCATTCTTAAGAAGGAATTTAATTAATGCTTTGAAAAACATTATTGTAGATATGACATGTAAATAGAAAAACTTATGCTGTTTTCCAAACTTGATATTCGCACCGCCTCTTTTTCCCTTTCTCTCACGGCATGTCAAATTCCACATCCAGCCTACTCAACATCAAGTCCAGGTCTTCATCGCGGACCCTCGCCAATGCGTGTAGAAAACTTGGGGGTGTGCCTAAAAGCATGGTACCGAATCGCTAGTAACTTACCCCACAAAATATTACTACGAACTTCAAAAAAAAAAAATAAGAATTGATATCGAGAAGAAAAAAGAATCGCACGGAAAAAGTCGGGGGGACAGAAAATGTTACTTTTATTTCATTGTTGCTTAACGAAATGATTTAGCTCAAAAGTGTAGGGTCACAGGGGCCCTAATCCTTTGGATGATGCCTTGATGGCGGCGATTTCTTATCATTCCGACAAAACAACTACTTTGTATCCTATTACTAGACTTGGTTATCTCCTGATTAAGACTTGGGTTTAGATTATCTTTTCCCTCAGATTTACAGATGGGACTAAAGTCTCTTACCGTTAGTCTTAGCCGTTCTTGATCATTCTCTATTGCGTAAATCAAACGAAGAACAAAAGCGGAACAACGAGATTTACGTGGTTCGATCAGATTGATCTACGTCCACGGGCGAGGCAAAACGAAATTCCAATATATCAAAAGGAGAGTACAAGTACAATGAAACCCTAATCACAATATATATATTGTGTCTCAAAAAAAAAAGGAAAACCTAATTCCTCTGGGTTTGGGCCTACGGCCCATTCAAATAATATGTCAAAAATTCAAGACATATTTAACATTCTCCCTCCTCAAAATCAAAGAGATTTAGACCCGGGGTGTGTAATGGGGACTGTCGGATCCTTTTCCTCGATTGTTAGTCCGACGGCGTCGAGAAAAGACGGCTAACGAAAAGATCGCCGATCGATATGTGGTAGCTCTTACACATTTCGCTATGATTTAGGAATCAAAAAATGTTCCTCCTGGATCCACTTCTTGGATTCAAATCAGTCAGAGGGCGCTCATGAGAGAGCGATCCCTTCTTCTGGTTTGACCAGGTGTTCTTCCTATGCACGCAGGGTAGTCGAACGTTCGTGGAAGGTTCATCCTCTCGAATCCCTGACTTGACCCTTGCCATGACTTCTTCCATTCATCTTTGTTCTAATAAGTTATGCAAATACGCATGCAATATTTCATGTTTCGCACAGTTTGTGCATGCCTTATTTTGTGTAATCATTCTTGTCAAAATTCAGCCATATACATTATGGCCATGTAGTTCAACATCCTCTTTTTATTTTTATTGTTAATTTTTTAAGTTAATACCCTCATTTTATTTTATTTTTCTTTTCGATCCTCGTTTAACCATAGGGCCTAACCCGCTGAGCAGTCCCCTTCCAAGTAATCTCCAAATAGTTGATACTACTTCTTAAAAATATTGCATTAAACATTGCTCCCCGCTAGTGTAAGCATCACTAATTAAAGCAAAGAAAAATGACCCGTGAGCCGACAAAATTGGGCCCAAAAAATTCCGTGCACATTCACATTTTGACTTCTCATGGGATCATTATTCGTGGGAAACATTTTATTGTCCTTGGATCACATAGATCCAACACATGTCAATTTTGGATCGCATGAACTCCATGTGAGATCCACAATATCATTGGCTGATTGAACCCGTAATGACTTTTCAAGTCACAAATTACTCTTAGTTATAGTTACCAGCCGATGCATTTTTTTAAAATCTCCATGGATGTCACCCGAGTCCAGACATAACACAAGCATCGTGTACCTCTGTACCTGTCGAGATAAACTTTACCCATGGAGCAGAATTTATGTAGATCGATTTTCTCATTTGGGGTGTCAACGATAATCAATGTCGTCCTCCCCCTCCATCCAAAAGCAAGTTCTAAAGCATGACAAGCATGCCTACCTCCCTCGGTTTCTTGTCTAGTACCAAATTGGAACTGAAATGAGATGATGTCCACATGAAGATTTCTTGTCCTTTTTCCTAACACTAAAGGTAAAAAATTGATGCAGATACCAAAAAAAAAAAAGGGCCACTGGAAAGCTGAAAAAGAAAATATCGAAAAGAGCGAATGAAGTACATATTTTATTCTTTACCAAAAAAAAAGTACATATTTTATTCATCTTTTCCTGATGTGCAGGAATTGAAAATCAAGCATGTGGTCCCGTAGGATGATGCAGCTTTCCAAAATGGGTCGCTCATGTCACCGACGACGATTTTAGTACACGATGTACAACCGAGGCAGCGAGAGACTGAAAAACAAGTGGCAGAAGATGTCGGATGCGATAGCCATTTTCCCCAGCGAAACTAGTACAAAAGCAGAGCACGACACAGAACTCCGGAACCGAACGCGATTACCCATCAACACTATCGAGCGACCTAGGGTGATTTCTTCCTGCAACCCCAACGAGGAAATGAAGGCAAGAGAGTTGACTTGTGATTTGATGGGGCTGTGCAAGTCGAGTTCCGGCCCAGAAGAAAGCCAAAGATTCTAGCGGCAAGGGCTTTGAAGTTTCGGAACAAACAGGCGAACACGAGATGCTTTATGCGTCCGCGCCGGGGAGGATGAAGCAGCAGCTCTTGCCTCTTCCGTACCGGATCCTTCTCTTTCATGGCCTCTGGCATGGGAGCCATCGGGATTTATATGTCGTGCTTTTGAGAGAGAGAGATGAGGCCCGGTCTTGCATTGGGTGGAGAGGAGATGGGGTATTTATACATGTAGTCGTTAGTCTTCGGCTGGGGAGTTTTCCTTGAAGGTTCCTGGCATCTCCTGCTCCTTCGATTAAGTCGTCGACAGAAAGGCAATCCATCCCCTTCCCCAGTTACCTCGTTTGTCGATTAGTACAGCAGTTCGGTATATGTCTCAATTTTTCTAAAAACAAGGCCGTCAGCAGAAACGCCAATCAAGAAGTTGTCGTTGGAGATTAACGACCTGCTCTCGTGTGGCAAATTGTTCCTAGTTGACATTTGTTGGCTCTTTCTTGTTAAAACTAGAACTACGTGTAGAAACCATAGACTCTGGATTGTTGTCTCGGTTGGTGTCTGGCTTTACCTTGCGAGCTTGATGCCTCTTAGGTCTAGGCTTGTATTTACAGATCAGATTGTTGCTGGTCTGTTTTGTTTCTGTCTCGGCTTTGGTCTCTCGGTTTGGTTGCCTTGTATGGCTTGGTGTCTTTGGTATTCGCTTTTGGCTTCTCTATTTTGTTTTTGTAGCTCTTGCGCCGTTACACCCTCGCACCCTATGGGACACCCGCATGTGTCGCTCTGGGTACGAGGTTTGTTTTTGGCTTAGGCTGTATTTTGCTTGGGAAAGTTAATTATATACTTACCTTACCCAAAAAAAAAAAAAAAACCATAGACTCTGGAAATCAGTCTCAGTTGTTTCATGGAGAAAATACTAAGGTACACCATGGTGTAACCCCTTTTTTTTTTTTTATACATCCCATATTTAATTCCATCCATTCAGACCCCTCGTTTTGTTGTAATTCTTCAAATACCATCGAGACGGTGGATAGTTTTATTTTTAGCAAGTAACTAAACGATTCATCTCAACCGTAAGAAACATGAAATGCATACGAAAAATTGTTATAAAGGCATGTCGATCTATTATGAAACAAATTGCGAGTCTGGACCACAATGGTCCATATAGCTTAGCCTTTTTCATGACACGTCAACTTTCAATGCAGCCTCCTCCACTGAAGATTTAGATCAGGTTTTTACGGTCGATCCTTGCCAATACTCGAACTAAAGCATTCGCAAGATGCCATGTGAGAGGATTTGGCAAGCTAAAAAAATAACGAACGATCCAACTGTTCACGAAATAATTAACACGGAAGAAAGTCTGCGCATGAAAATCATATACTTTCCACAATTTGTGAGCGAAACCTAAGTCTCTGACCATTATTCTCAACAGTTTTCTAATCATTCTCCCAACACAACAAAATCCGAAAGATTAGACCTGGGTTTGCCTCGGGAACAATCAGGTTCTTTTCCTTTATGGTCAATCAGACGATGTTCGGAAAAAAAGGGACCGACAAGAGGGATTAGCCATTAACATGTGCCGGCTGATGTAACTTCTTGTCGTGACTGGGGATCGATTCCATCCTTTGGATCCCAGCTGAATCGGAGGGCTACCAAGAGTGGCGACTCCTGTTGATTCTGGTTTCGGTTGATGTTCCGTCCGAAGGTTTCCGGGAAGGAACCCTAGCCGACTTCTACTTGACGGCTAAGACTGATATAGACTTTAAGGACGATAAGACTAATTCAATTAGGTCATTTAATAATGTAAATCATTCTCAACAATTTCACCTTTACACATCTTCAAATCATGGGCGTGAAGTTCAACATCCATATAGTAGTCTTGCCGTAAACATATAGTTTACAAGTAAAAAACACCTCATTTTCCCCCCTTTTGGATGTAAGTTTGACTATAGGACCTAACCTGCAGCACAATTCCCTTCCAAGTAAACTCCAGATAGTTGATGCTACTTCTTAGAAACATGAGTTAGACTTTGCGCCTGCTAGTGTAAGCTTCCGTAGCTCCGTTAATTAAATCAAGGAAATAAAATGACACGTGGGCCGACAAAATTAGGGATCTCATGGGATCCATGATCAAGGGAAAATGATCAAGAAGAAACAATATCTTATTTGGAGGGTTTTTGGCTTCTCATGGGATCCACGATCAAGGGAAAATGACTAGCTGCACCCTAATCATATAGATCCAGTGTATATCATCCGTCAAATCGTGGGGACTCCATATGAGGTTCACAAAATTACTAGGCCAATTGAAGCTGCAATAACTTTGTCAAGCCCAACAACTGGCTTGACCAGCTGAGCCTCTCACATCTCCAATAACTCTCGTTATATTTTTAAATAATTGATGTAATTTCTTTTTTCTTTTTTATCTTTGTGGAAGTCGATCAGAGTCTAATCATATCATGACATGAGTATTTACTATCGAGTACCGCACAAGGATATAGACTTTCTCCATAAATGATTAATTAATGTAGCAGTTTATCAGGATTAATTTCCTTTTCTATGGGGATCAATGATAATCAATCTTGCACTCCTCCGTCATCCAAAATTGATTTGTAAAGTATGACATGCATACATCTTTCGGTTTCATGTCTAGTACCCAATCGGACTTGAAACGACTGATGCGTGTCCTCATGGCCCTTTTTCCTAAATGAAATGTCAAAAGTTGATGCTGATTGAGACAGATACAAACAAAAACATGGCCACTTGAAAGCTGAGAAAAAAAAAAGCCAATCAAAATACATGCTATCGATCTTTTTCTTATGTACAGGAATTGAAAATCGAGCCTGTGGTACCGTAGGATGACGTGGCTTTCCAAAATGGGCAGCTCATATCACCGACGATTTTAGGACACGAAGTACGATTGAAGCAGCGAAAGATTGAAACAAGTGGCAGAAGATGTCAGATGAGATAACGGAACATCGGACGGAAAAGACGGAGCCATTTTCCCGCAGAAAAACTACTACGAAAGAAGAACGCGACACAGAACACAGGCACCGGACGGCACCACACATCGACACTATCGAGCGTCCTAGGATGATTTCTTCCTGCAACCCCAACAAGGAAGCCAAGACGAGGGAGATGACTCGTGATTTGATGCGGGGGTGCACGCTGCGGCGCAGCCGAGGATAAAGCCGAAGATTTTGCCGGCAAGGGCTTCCAAGCTTCGGAACAAGCAGGCGAACACGAGACCCTTTATGCGTCCTCGGCGGGGAGGATGAAAATGCAGCTCTTGCCTCTTCAATCCCGATTCCTTCTCTTTCACGGTCTCCTGCATGAGAGCCATCGGGCTTTCTTTGTCGTGCTTTTTAGAGAGAGACAGAGAGAGATGAGGCCTGGTCTTGCATTGGATGGGGGTATTTATACCTGTGGTTGTTTGTCTTCGGCTGTCTGGTCGGTGGACTATTCGTGCTGGTGGAGGATGCTTCCTGGAAGGTCCCTGGCATCCTGCGATCAAAAGTAGTCGACGGCAAGATCGACAGACAACGATATAACAAAATTCGAATACGTGTGACGACTAAAAAAGACAATCCATCCCCTTCCCAGTCACTTTGTTCATCGATCAGTACAGCAGTTCAGTATATGTCTGAATTTTTCTAAAAAGGAGGTCGTCAATAGAAACACCAATAAAGAAACTTGTCGATGGAGATCAACGGCCTCCTCTCCTCGGATGTGGCAAATCATTCCTAGTTGTTATTTGTTGCCTCTTTCTTAGTCCTTTCTTGCTAAACCTAGAATACAGTGTAGACACCAGAGACTCTGGTAACGATTCTAATATGTTTTATGGAAAAATACTAGGTACACAGATTGTGCAACCCCATTTTTACACATCCTACATTTGACACCGTCTGTTCAGAGCGATAGTTTTGTTTTGGATAAATATCAAGTACATAGGCCGTGTAAGCCTTATGATGCCATCGAGACGATGAATAGATTTATTTTTAACAAGTGACTAAACAGTTCATCTCAACGATGGGAACATGAAATGTGTAGTCAAAAAGATTATACAAACATGTCAACTTTGGTATTATGATGGACCTATTACTAAACCAACTTGCGAGTCTAACCTCAATGGCCGAAACGGCTTGGGTTTTTTCAGCGAGTCCTACTCCACTTAAGATTTAGACCGGGTTTTCATGGTAGATCCTTGCCTATGCTCGGACTAAAGCCTTCATCGCATGCTATGTGAGACGATTTTGCAAGCTAAGAAAATAACAATTGTTTCTGACACTTCACAAAAGAAATCACATCAAACAAAGTCCGGACATGAAAAATAAACTACTTTCCTTAATTTATAAAGAAACCTCACGTCGATAATCAATATTCTCTAGAGTTTCCTATAATTCAGAAAAATTAGGCCCGGGTTTGCCGTGGGATTTCCTCCTTTATGGTCAATGAGACGACGTTGAAAAAAAGGGCCAACAGGAGGGATCACCCATCAACATGTGCCGGGCTGATGTGACTTCTTGTCGTGAATAGTGATCGAAAGGATGTTCTCCCTCTACCTTTTTGGATCCTGCTGAATCGGAGGGCTCCCGAGAGTAGCGACTCTCATTTATTCTGGTTTCGGTTGATGTCCTGTCCGAAGGCTCCGGGAAGGAACCCTGTCCACGCTTCCTCTCCTCCACATAAACTCGAATAGGTTGCTTGACTTGACCCTTCCCACGACTTCCATGTAATTTATCCTAGTAAGTCATTTGCATTCATATTTCAGGACTTGCGTGTCGTATCGTCGCGCACTAGGGTGATCAATAGATTTATCGGTTATTATCAATTAGCGCATTTGGGAAAGTCAGCCGAGTAAAGACATACCATGTACCTTTGTCCCTTTCAAGAAACATCCACCGCACCAGGCAGTAAACTTTCCCCGTAGGCGATTAATTAATGTACAAAGCATGGATCATAACGATAATCAAACCCGTCGGCGTCCTCCATCCAAACGTAAGTTCTAAAAACACGACATCTCGACATCTCTCGTTTTCTTTGTCTAGTACCCAATTGGAGTTGAAACTATTGATTGCGTGTGTCCCCACACGATGGTTTCTGGTCCTTTTGCCACGTACCGAAATGTCAACTTCGGATGCTGATTGCGACGGATACAAACAAAACTATGTCGCCACTAGGAAACTGAGAAACCGAATACCCTGCCGAAAAGGGGCTTTTTTTTTTCAAATTAGGATTAAAAAAATATTTACAAAATTAGGGTAAAAAAAATATTTACAAAATTGGGGTCCGTGCGGTACTTATAATGGCGCACGGGCACTCATCTGGCCCATTTTTATTTTTTAATTTCTTTTTTTTACTTTTTTTAATACTTATATAACTTTATAAATACAATTTTGTAAAAAAAATTTACCCTAATTTTGTAAATAATTTTTTTAACTCTAATTTGGAAAAAAAAAACCCGCCGAAAAGACTTAATAAATATATATTATTGGTCTTTTTCTTATGTACAGGAATTGAAAATCGAGCCTGTGGTGACAAAGACGACGAGGACTTTGGGACACGATCTATAACTGTAACTGAAGCTGTGGAAGGTTGAAAAGAAGCAGCATAAGGTCTCCGACGACATGATAGCACATTGGACGACAGACACGGAGCCATTTCCCCGCTCGAAACCTACTACAAAAGTAGAACACGACACAGAAGTCAGGAATCGAAACGCGACTACCCATCAACATCGTCGATCGGTCTAGGATGATATCTTCCTGCGACCCCAACGGGTAAGCGAAGACAAGAGAGGTGACTTGGGATTTGACATGGGGGTGCGGGTTGCGTCGCGGCCGAGAAGAAAGCCCGAGGTTTTAGCGACGAGGGCTTTAAAGCTCCGGAACAAGCAGGCGAACACGAGACGCTTTATGCGTCCGCGCCGGGGAGGACGAAGAAGCAGCTCCTGCCTCTTCCCTGCTGATTCCTTCTCTTTCATATCTTCCTGCATGGGAGCCATCGCGCTTTCTTTGCCGTGATTCAGAGAGAGAAAAAGAAAGAGAGAGAGAGAGAGTGCCTTTTCTTCAATGTTTTCCGCAGTCCCAAACTGTCGCGGTGGCTGGCTCCTTGTACCGCAAGGTTGGGCCTCGTTTTTTTTTTTTTACTCCAACCATAGCGGCCCCAAACTGCTGCGTACATTGGGCCTCCAATCTTATTTTCCCGTCGTTCACAGCCAGGCTAAATTGATCGGTTCCTCTAAATGGGCCAGACCAATTTCGTAATAAGCCACAAGAGGAAACCTATTATCAATTGAATTGAAAATTGAAATGGGCCGAACTTCGATTGATTTGGGCCGAATTTCGGTCTTCAGCTATCAACTTCCACACTTTGAGCCGGAAAGCTATTTTCGAAGGACGTCAAGCCCATTTGCTTCTTGGCTGCCGTCCCTTATACAGCCCATCGCGAGACAACTTCGTCCAATTTGAATCCTAATTCATTCGGCCCAAATCAGCTTTCTAATCCATTTAGTCAATTTCTTATTTATTTAGAACTATACAAAGTGGGGGCATTACATTTGGTTTCTCATGGGATTCGTAATATAGATTAGACTTAAGGGCGAAAACTAAATCAAGAATCCAAATCACTTGTTTTACCCCCAAAATAGAGCCTATTAGTCAGCCTCTTTCCAACTTTCTTGTTGTTTTGTAGATTTTTTCGAGCATTCCACTAATCTTTACAAGATTTGAATCCCCCGTCCTCCACAAAGCGGGAATTGCCGCTCTTCATCTAAGGTCTGACATGTTTTTGGCCAATACTAATCTAAGAAGATAAACGTTGCGGCTTTGGCAAAAATATCGAGCGGTCTAGGCGAAGAGGAAGGCGGTGACTCGTGTTGTGGGAGTGTATGTTGCGATGCAGCCAAGAAGAAAGCCGAAGATGTTATGATTCATGCTGAAACTAAAACACTACTAAAATTCAGAAAAATAAAAGAACAAGCAGATTTACATGGAAAACCATTGCGGGAAAAAATCACAAATAGAGGAGAAGCAAATCCACTGTGAAAATTCGTGGATTACAAAAGGTGACTCGTAAAATCTCAAAACTCTTTCTGGTGGCTTGTAAAACCTCAAGACTCTTGAATACCTGAGGTCCTTTTTGCTTTATTGTCAATCATAGGACGTTGACCAAAAAATGGCCAAACCAAGAGATCACTCATTAGGTACTTTTTGCTACGAGTAGGAATCAGAGAAGGATCTCCTGGAGCCACCTTCTGGATTCGAATAAATCAGACGGCTCATGAGAGACTGATTCTAGCTTGTGGTGTCAGTGGGGGATGTTCTACACATTCACTCAGAACTTTCCAGGAAGGTTCATCAACTCTTCCAATCCGTCACTTGACCCTTCCCATGACTTCCGTATATCTTATTCCAATTACTCATTTACATACGTATTTGATGACCCGTGTTTCAATAGTCGTGCATTCGATTTTCGCCTTTATTCGTATTCATACAAGAAACGAAAAGACCGATTTAATTCGTGAAATTGACTTCTTATGTTCTGTGAACATTTGTTTGATATAACCTCATTTTTTTCCCTCCCTTTTGGATGTAAGTTTGACCATGGGGCCTAATTTGCAGCACATTCCCCTTCCAAGTAATAGTTGGTACTACTTCTCAAAAACATGCATTAAACATTGTTTCCCGCTAGTGTAATCTTTCTTAGCTTCACTAATATCAAATGAAAACAAAAATTGGGCCGGAAAAAATTTCCACTCACCCGCGCCAAAATAATGGGTTATTGAAAAGACAAAAACATTTTATTTGGGGTTTCGGCTTATCATGAGATTCTTATTCACGGGAAAATCATAAGCCGTACCTGGACCATTTAAGTCCTGCGAATGTCATTCGTTGGATCGTGTGGACCCCATGTGGAACTCACAAGATCACCGGGTCAACTATAACTTCAATTACTCGTCAAGCTCACCAATTTGCAAGTAAGCCAAACTAGCTTAAACGAACAAGTCGCTAGGGTCATCAATAGACCTATCAGTTATTATCAACCGGTGCATTTGAGGTAGTCAAGCGAGAACAACCATACCATGTACCTTTGTCCCTTTCAATAAACATCCACAGCACCAGGCAGTAAACTTTCCCCGTAGGTGATTAATTAATGTACAAAGCATGGATCATAATGATAATCAAGCCCGTCGGCGTCCTCCATCCAAACGTAAGTTCTAAAAACACGACATCTCTACATCTCTCGTTTTCTTTGTCTAGTACCCAATTGGAGTTGAAACGATTGATTGGGTGTGTCCGCACACAATGGTTTCCGGTCCTTTTGCCACATACTGAAATGTCAACTACGGATGCTGCTTGCGACCGATACAAACAAAACTATGTCGCCACTAGGAAACGGAGGAACCGATTACCCTGCCGAAAAGACCGAATAAAATATATATCATTGGTCCTTTTCTTATGTACAGGAATTGAAAATCGAGCCTGTGGTGACAAAAGACGACGAGGACTTTGTGACCCAATCTATAACCGTAACTGAAGCAGTGGAAGGTTGAAAGGAAGCAGCATTAGATGTCCGATGACATGACAGCACATCGGACGACGGACGCGGAGCCATTTCCCCGCTCGAAACCTACTACAAAAGCAGAACGCGACACAGAAGTCAGGAATCGAAACGCGACTACCCATCAACATCTTCGATCGGTCTAGGATGATCTCTTCCTGCGACCCCAACGGGTAAGCGAAGACAAGAGAGGTGACTTGGGATTTGACGTGGGGGTGCGGGTTGCGTCGCGGCCGAGAAGAAAGCCCGAGGTTTTAGCGACGAGGGCTTTAAAGCTCCGGAACAAGCAGGCGAACACGAGACGCTTTATGCGTCCGCGCCGGGGAGGACGAAGAAGCAGCTCCTGCCTCTTCCCTGCTGATTCCTTCTCTTTCATATCTTCCTGCATGGGAGCCATCGCGCTTTCTTTGCCGTGATTCAGAGAGAGAAAAAGAAAGAGAGAGAAGGAGAGAGTGCCTGGTCTTGCCTTGGGTGGAGAGGGGAGATGGGGTATTTATACATTCAGTCGTCTACAGTCTTCGACCGTCTGATGGGTGGAATGTCTTTTGGTGGTGGACGAGTTTCCGAGTTTCCAACTTTCCACGAAGGTTCCTGCCGGGTTAGCTTCACCATGGAGCCTATGCAGGGAGGGGTTTCATAAATAAGCCATGGGGAGAGTTTGTTTCAGACTCAGAGACCCCTGTATAACTCTGTTTCCCCCCTTTTTCTTTTTCCTTTTTCCAAAAAGTATTTCTTGTTTGGAAACTTTCAGAATTTCGTGTCCCCAGTAGTAATTATTATCAGCATATGTGTCGGTGAACTCTGTCGGAAAACTTTCGGAATTTCTTCTCCCCAGATTGGGGCAGCAGTAAAAATGGACCTCAAAATGGGACCATATTGAATGATTATGTGAATATTCACTGTTCTTGTCCCTGCTCACAGTGGGTTGTCTCCCCCCACCCCCCCCCCCCCCCCTTGAATTACCAATTTCTCCTCCCCATATTGAATAAACTCTTATCCCCACTTCTGTTCTGAATCCTGGATTTGAGTTGAGGAGAGCGAATCTCATCGACCCATCTCTCAGTCATCATTCAGCCAATCTTTGCGTAAATAACTAGGTACGCAGACCGGGTAACCTTTTTCTTTCTTTCTTTCTTTTTTTTTTCTTTTTCTGCGCATCTGATACCGTTGGGACGGTGGGTATATTTATATTCGGCAAGCAACTAACTTCTTATCTCGAGGGTAAGAGACATGAGATTTGTAGGGAAAAAAAAAAAAGTCACGCGGGCATGTCAACTCTAAGTATTATAATGGACATATTATTAAAACCAATTGCAATTCCAGGACATAATTGCTTGGACCCGAACAGATTAGGTTGTTCATGGTATCGAGAAAACATTTTTCTGAATATTTTAATTTTAAAAAAAAGCTATCATTCTTTCGAAAGAATCTGGTTAACACTTTGAAATGCATTATTGCAGGTTTACCAGTGAATGAAAAAGCTTACATTGTTCTAATCCTGGTGTCCAGACTCAAGAAGAAGTCATCACATATATGCTTCTAAATAAAGTTGAATAATGTTATTCAGACGAAGTAGAACATTACTTCTGAAGATTCAACTTTTATCTTGGCAGAAGACTTATGTGAAATACCAACAAACACTTTTTCAAGCTCATTTTTACTACTGTTAATATGTTCAGATTCAGAAGATCTTTTTACTTCTGAATAATGTTCAAATTCTGCAATATTCACTTTCCAGATTCTAAAGACTCACGTTGGGAGGTTTCCATTTGAGCTGTGTTATTTATGGACGTTTGTAATCTTTGATTGATAGGATTACTTTGCAAATAAATTTACAGAATATCCTCGATTTGAAATTACCTTCCATGGGATAAGAAAACTTCCATGTTTAAACAACTCCACTCATAAAAACTGAAGATTTTTAGTTGTATAGGCATCTAAATCTAAAGGGTTCATATTTTACTCGAACATCTATCAAATTTCTCAGAATACAATATCTTCTAATCAAAGTTGATGGCGTCCAATCAGCGATTGAAGATTAATCATTCGGAAGATGTTTGAAATGGCTAGTTCAAGGTTGGAGGCATATAAAAGAAATTCATAGTGATTGTTGCAAGTAGCAATAAGAACTTATAATTCCAAAGTGCTTGAATGATTCAGGTTCACATACTTGTCAAAGCAAAAATATTTTATCTTTGAGATGTTTTGTACAGGAAAAAGTTGGGCTAACAACATCATTACTCTTGGCAGAGTAACGGTGCAATCTTGGCCCCACAATTTTCCTTGGAAACTGGACGACTTCTTTGTTCGGTTTCCTTGAGAAATTTTGGTGGATGTGTTTTGCAATTCCCCCACAAAAAAAAAAAATTCCAACCGGTGGAAAGTTTTGCTGAAGTAAGTTAAAAAAGGGGACTAAAAGAAATACAATATTAATAATGATTGCATATTCATTTGGTTTAATTCTTGTCTCACAAACAATTTTTCCTTTAATCCCACATGTGAAACTTCTCATACGTGAATATAACAAAAACTAAGAAAAACAACCCATGACAATACAAAAATTATGATTAGACCTATTCATCACCACCAATTGAGCAACCATGGCTGTAAGCTCAAATTCGAGTGGCCCTAGTAGCCTTGAGCTTCAAGCCGAGATAAGATTTAGAGGACACGACCAATGCAAGTGATTATGCCTTCCACAAACATAAACTTGTGCATTCATGATTGCATGCAAGCTTAGAGCTTGAGCTTGCGGCTATGGTGGCTATGACAGACGATTACTCTTTTATAGTGTTTGATGCAGTGCTTATTTGTGGCACATTTTAATGTGGATCAAATCATAGTGTGACACTAGTATTCCAATTTTTTTTTTTTGCAAGCAATTATGCAATTCATATCAATAAAAATCTATTGACAAAATATAAAGGATAACAGAAGGGCTAACGTAGGGCACTTTCTAACATAAAGAACACAGAGGGATGATTTTGATTTTTGGCCAAAACTATATTCATCACCAGTTATATTATTCCTTTAATAAAATAAAAGATAAAATCTTAATTTATTGCACACTTTTTTTGCATCCGGTTGCGCACCTCTCCTAAGCTGAAACTTGTGGTCAATACGCCACCGTTAGAAATTCATTGTAACAATATTGTCCTCCTAGTAGGACTCGTTCTGAAAAAGAGTGAGTGTCTGCTATCTCTTGTAATCTTTCAATGATTCATCTAGTGAAATCTAACTAATGAGCTCTCGGCATAGAAGAGTGGATGTAGGCTTATCTAAGCCGAACCATTATAAATTATGTGTGTAATTTTCTCTACTCTAAGCTCATACTTTTGTGTTTTGATTATTACACGTTATCATTCTGAATTTGATACGGTATTTTATTTAGATTCTGTTTAATTTTACATTAATTTTTAAAATTGTTCAGAATCAAATATTCACCCCATTCTAAGTGATCATTGCTAGATACAACACATGCCATGTCGACTGTCAATGTAACCAACCCTAGTTGGGATTAGACCAGGTCATTCATGGCTGATCCTTACCAACGTGTTTACAATGCTTGGTCATTTTTAGAAGCGTGGTACTGAAGCACTCATAACGCACCGGTAGATCTATCAAATAGGTGGATCGATTACAAATCTAGCAACCCATACCTAACTCAACCTATATCGGACTCAATCCATTTTGGTATAGCACTTTTATATTTAAATCTAATTTAGAAATTTCTATTTTTTTAAAAAAAAATTATTATTTTTTCTACGAAATCCCCGAATTCCCTTCTTCCTCCGTCGGCCACGGCTACTTATATTCCTAATCATAGATGATATGCTTCGTGCTATCATTAGGAATCAAAGAAGGATCTCCTGGATCCACCTCTGGGATTCAGATAAAGCAGACGGCTGAGGATGGAGCGATTCCTGATTCTGGGTTTTGAAGGTGGGGGTGGTGGTGTGAGAATTGGGCTTGGAGAAGAAAAAATAAGAAAACAACAGGCCCAAGTCCAAGTCACTTAAGCCCATTCTGAGTGTTTTCTTGTGTTTCAGCTAGCACGCAGGCGAACAAACGAGCAAACCAAGTGACAGGAGGAAAGGAAGAGAGAGAGAAGATCATTCGAAACAAGGAAAGGAGAAAACGAAGAAAAGAGGGAGAGATTTTCACGCCTACGCGTTTGGTGCATCTTGACAAACTGAATCAACTTCATTTCGCAATGTCCATAAGGATTCAAGTCCTTTACTCATCTAATCGGAGAGTAAATTTCGAAATTGAGTCCCGCATTCGCACTTATATGAAATTTTTAAGTGCGGAATTCGATTTAGGAGTTGTTAAGCCGTGGAATTTTGTGAAAATGATAGGTTAAGGTGTTACGGTGCCGTGAGGTATAATAAAAATCGATTCTGAAGTACGGTTTTTGATCGAAACGAATTTTTTTGTATGGTTTTAGAGTGCTGTGGATCCGTTGCTAGCATCTGTCGAGTTCCATTCGGAAAGCTTCTTGATGGTCTCACGAGGTTAGTCCAGCGGAAACTGAAACCCCATGCTCTCTACTCCGTGCTCTAAAACCCTTCCGTTTCTCTCTAGAAGTCGGTAAGCTTTTGAGTTGGAGCGAGACTATCTTGAGCTCGATTCGGATGGATAAGTTTCCAGGCCTAGAACCTGAAATCGATCATGTTATAAATTGATTTTCGGTTTTTGAATCATTGAACTTACCCCCATTTTGTCTTGAAATTTATTTTCGAACCTGCCCTGTTTTTTCGGTCCAATTTTGGGGTCTACCTGAGAACATGTTTTTCCTTGTTTTCTTTTCCTAATTTCATGTTTTTCAACAAAATAATATGAGTAGCAATAAAAAAAAAATCAAAGAAAAAAATAAAATATTCTATCCGCTAAAAACAACATTCTCTAATATGAGCAATATAAATTACAATTCAAAAAAAAAATTTAACAATGTAAAATATAGTAATAGTAAGCAACATGATGCGAATAGAGTAAAAACCGGTTCCCTGGTGGTTGGAACCGGAAACTAGACCGGTCCTAACTAGTTCCCAGAAATTGGAACATGTTTCCAGGCCGATTTGAAGAGGGACATATTTCCGGACCTATTTTTCGGATGATCCGGTTGCGCACCCCTTGGTTATGGAGAGGCCGACTTGGTCGCAGATTGGTTAGCTAAGACTCGTAGAGACGAGTCCTTCGTAGAAATTGGTTTTCCTCTCCTCCCCCAAGTTGTTTTGGATCTACTTGGAACCGATGCCCACTTATTGGACTTGCCTAGCATTTAGCCTCATTTTAAATTCGACGAAGACCGGGTTTCTGGATTCTGGTCTGACAGGATGTTCCCCACATATACCTGTCGGGGAATCGAAGGTTCCTGGAATGATTCCAAACAGAGTTCTGTTCATTCATCAACTCGAATCCGTTGTTTGACCCTTCCCACCACTTCCATATATTTCATACTAACTTAGGTCATGTACATTAGGAGTAAGTCGGGTTTCATTTAGTTGTGCATTTGCTTTTCAAGTTGATTTATTATCCATACAAGAATTGGAAAAGCCCGAACTCGTATGTGCACAATACATTCACTTCAATCTTTTTATTGTGACACCAAAAATCTCAAATTTGTAAATGTGCGAATCACACGCTTATCAGAGTCACCTGATGCTTTGGCGGCGTTGGTTGGTGGCACGATTCAAAACTCTGATACCCTCCCTCGCAGCTTGCTAGACTCACCCAACGCAAACGATAGGAATTCTTTTCGCCCTTCTCTCGTGCTACTACTTGGTTATGGATTACCCATGACTATCTAGCCTCAAGTTGAGTGTTGTTGATTCGCATGACATTCCACGAGCCACATGGTTTTTGGATTGGAGTGTACAAAGCTATAGCGATGCTTTTGGCTCATAGATTCTAATCTTACATTCTAAGGCTAAGATGCGGCACTCCCCTGTTTTACCCAATAGCACGGTGCTTGTATTGCTCTCCTGCACCATGTATTATGGTTGACATTCACATCATCGATTTCTAGCAAAAATTGGTTGAATGAGCTTAATTAGCACAAATGCAATATATTTAAGACATTTTGACACTTTTTCCAACAAGAAATGTATCTAAAGAACCGACGCAATAGGAATGTCATTCTGGATGAGAGGACAAGTGCCTCCACCACCACGGCCTTGTGGAAGCATAGATGATAGGACAAGTGCATTTGCCAGCCTCACCTGAGGTCGCTTGACCTTAGGTGAGGCTAGTGGCGGCTAATCAGAACTCACCAGTGGTTCGTCGGCCGCCTATTGATGGCTGAGGCCTTTGTTGAAATTGGGGTCTTCAAAGACATTTGTGTAATTGTGAAAGTATAGCGGCGGTAAAATTGGAAAAGAAAAAAAAAAGAATATTTGCATTCTAGAAATGCAACGTTCCAAAGTGCCCCTAGAACCGATTATCAGCTAATTTGTACTTATTTGATCGTAGGGTTCTCCTACTTTCTTTCGAAATGAACTCCCAGATTACGCAAGTACAATATCCCTGCAAATGGGCGCTGGAGGACAGAATTTGCCATTAACATAATCGAAAGTGCCCAGCGGCGGCAATAGCCCCCTCCCCAACACTCATTACGCCTCCATTCAGATGAAGAACTTAGCCCCACTAATCCTTTCAAACCATCTTCGATTGCTTTTCGTTTCTTGTACGCAAGGTCTACCCGATCACTTTCCGCGGTTCTTGTTCATCTGTTATACCCTTAACGTTCAGCACAAGTAGCATTGAATGACAAAATACCAACAGCATCCAGTTTATTTGATCCTTACCCTTGTTTACATTACGATAATACATCCAGCTGCTAAAAACTCACGACGAGGCAAGCTATGGCCTGCCTAGTCTCTACAGAAATCTAAAACTTCACTAGCATTGTCTCTTGGGAAGCTTAGTACTTAACAAGATGCCCAGTCTGACAAGTATCAAGTGCCATAGCCATCACTGCATTAGATTTTCCTCGGACTGATTAGCGAAATCTTCATCAGAGCTGAGAAAATCAAACCGGCTTATCAACCGTGGACCCCCTTCTGCTGTTTGAGTTTACTTCTAGGTTCTGAAAGCAAAATCGTATCTTTGATTCTGCCTTCATGTGCAGGAGGCAGAGGAAAATCAGAAAACACATGTTCTCTGCCTTTGCATTTTCCCTTTCGGGCCGGGGAAAGGCCAGCAACCCAAGAAAGCATCGCCGTCATTGCTCCTGCACAAAGATAGGGATCATAAGCTCTTACAACTGCTCGTTAAGAGTATGATTTCCGGCAACCTTGGAAGTTTCAATCTCAAATCGGACAGACAAATATGAAAATGGATCTAAAGGTTCGAACTGGTATAGTTCGGTTTGAATTTTATTCTGTTCTTTGTGTACCCAACCAGCGTATTATTTTAGGCTAACAAGTGGACTCTGTTTTGGGGCTCAACAAACGATTTTCCTTATCCCACATGAAACAATGTGCAACTTCTACAATAGTTATCACATTTTCTTGCAAGATGCTTAGGAAATTACTGAGTCAGCAAAAAGGTGAATGACCGAAAATGCACAAATAGAAAGTCTTGTCGAAAAAAATTCATGTTGTTACCTGCTTGAATAGCTCTTGCTCCTGCCGGTACCGCTTTCAGTTCTAACTCGATCGCGACTCCCCTGATCTTTCGCAACAGGACTCATTTTAATCCTCGACACCATGTCCGGATTCTTCTGATCAGGCCCTTCGAACGATGTCCTCGGCGAAATCTTCGACCTGCTGTTCCGAGATGTTGCGGGCTTCTTATTCGATGCCAGGAAAGACGGGAAAAACATCTTTATCAAGAAAGTTCCGGTCTCCAGGCTATCACATCTCGACACCTGAAGATGCTGATGACTAGTGGTCCTTGTGACTTTCTTCCTCTTCTTCCTCTTCTGGTTTTTATCTGACTCTGCCTCAGCACTTGGAAGCTCAAATTTTCCCTTTTCCTCCTCTTGATTCTCCTGCAAAGCAATCCAAATTCAATTATTTGTTCATCATTACTAAAACATCATTTCCTTAATCAGCAGAACTTTTTGCCCAGATTGGTTTCAAAGTATAGACAATATATGAAGAGCACTTATAGAGCACATCAGCATGATACTATGCTATGTCTACTGTACGATTACAGATATAAGATCAGATTTCAATATTGAATAAGAAGTGAACCGAACCGAACCGAGTCCCCTAGTACCTTCAAAGATTGCTGCTCATCCACGATATCTTTGAGGGAAAGCTCGTAGCTCGACTCGGGCAAGTTCTGGATCATCTCCATCATCTCTCTTCTTCCTTCTTCGATCCTCCGAGTCCTCGAGGAAGGAGAGAGATTGCTGTAGTGGTGATCTTGGGGAAGAAGTGGGGATGTGTCCACATCTTTGGCGACACTCACCGACATGTTTTCGCGCTTCCACAGAGTTGGCGAGTCAGGATCACAGTTTCTGCTGTGATGGTTTCTCATTTTACTCGGAACCCAGAAATCAAAATCAAGATCTCTGCTCTTCTCAAGAGGGTTAAGGGACTTGGGAGTGAGAGAGAAGATGTGGTTCTGAGAAAACATGGCTTGACAGAGGGAGAAATTTTGGGTTGTTGGAGAGTGATGTCCATGGGGGATGGGAAGCGTGAGTCGTGTGTGGTGCTATAAAGGTTTCAAATGCCACAAAAGTCATTGCCGTCTTTGATGGGAGGTCAAGGGACTTGATTCAAACAAGCTGTCTTTTTTCTCCGTTTGTCCAGATTTACACATTTCAACTCGTTCGTCCAACTCTTGCATGGTTAGTCCATATATTACAAGTGCAAAAACCAAAGGCTAAAAAAAAGAAAAGAAAAAGGGAATACCTGAAACTTTGTAAATTGGGGATTTGTGCATTAGAATTCCTAAAACTTATCACGAAAGTGTAATTGACTCTTAAAACTTTGAAAAAGTTCAACCAAGTTTTAAAACTTATCAAATTTGTGTAATCGAATCATCCATCTATTTTGTCCAAATTACTTAGCGAGAAATACTAACGTGCCTTTTTCAATGTCTTTTCCCTCCTATGTGGTGATAACATGACTAAACCATGAAACATAACGCCAAAACGACTTCAGTTTGGTCTAAATCTAATTTTGAACGCAAATATTATTTGTATTAAATTTAAAATAAGAAAAAAGGAAAGGAAAGGAAAGGAGAAACGAGGTAGGAAGGGCTATAAGCCCCCACCATAATTGGGATGGAGGCAACTAAGGTGGGGGATGGCCGATGACCCTCCCCTAGATTAGGTGAGGGCTGCCACTAGCAGCCAATTCCCGTCAATGGCGGACCTCGCCCATTCTGGGTTAGGGCCAAGACCTTCACCCAGACGAGGGCGAGGCTTGCGATTGGCGAGGGTCATTGGCCCTTGGCCAGAGCCTAGCAACCCCCTCCAACCATCTCCCACCCTCGTTGATGATGGGGCGGCGGCATCCTAATTTTGCTCTTTTCTTTTTAAAAAAAAATTAAAATTAGCATATTTTTAATTTACATAAAATACGTATTAAAAATTAAATTTGGATCAAAACGACATCATTTTAGCCACGTCATTATTATATATGATAAAAAAAAATAAGAAAAAAAATTACATTATCATTTTCCATTAGCCAAACTAGATGGAGTTAACGGAATGCCTCGATTGCCCTAATTCGGTAATTTTCGGAACTTAATTACACTTTTTATAAGCTTTATGACTCAATTTCACTTTCGCGACAAGTTTTAAAATTTCCAATGCACATATCTATTCAAAAATTATCATGCAACGAGAGAACACCATGTCTTCACGAGACGCGATTGGCTTACCAATTGAAACTACCGAACTTGAACACTATCAAGCCAGTTAATATTCTAGATGAACATCTGTCCTTATTCCGTCTTTCCATGCCTTACTTTCCGCGTAAGATCAGAAAACAGGGACTCCATTCCCTTCGCTTTTCGATTGGTTAGGCAAAAGGAACTCCACCATGATGCTTTTTAAATGGTCAATTTCTGCCGCTAATCCAATAGTCTTTTTTTTTTTTTGTGTTGGACACATTTAGTCAAAGCTTGTGTTGATTAGACGCTACAAAGCAAGGGGTGTCATTATCGGTGCATTTTACTTCTAGAAGTTGGAAATTTGTGCTTCTGTCGAGCTGGAGCTGGGTCTTGTCTAGTTCACAAAAATCTTTGGACTCATTCTAGCTCACACGTTTTTGCTAGGCTTCACCAGCTCACAAGTGGCAGGTGCTCTCTTCCCTAAATTGATAGGATGAACATTAGCTGAGCAGCCATCCTTATCATCATAACTATAATAGGAGTAGCAATATTGGGAATCTCATAATGACAATTAATTGAATCTCGGAGAATTCTCTTCAACCCTCATTTTAATACACAAAGATAGATCATCTACTCTACTCTATGCCCAAAATCAAGTTCCCCTTAGTAGCAAAATAGATAAATCCTAGTGGTTTTGCTCAAAATCATGGGAACCATGGGATTGTGCCCACACATAGACTTAGCCGGTGAAATTGTTAGATATGGCTAATAATACCTGCCTATATAGACGGGAAAAGCATAAAAAAAAAACCGTAAATCTATTGAATTGATACTAATTCTATCATAAACCTTTCAATTTATACCAATTAAGTCCTGGACATTTTGTATTTGTGTCAATTTAGTTCATCCGAAATTTTGGGTAAAAAGCAGGAATAAGATTGATGCTGACTTGGATAATTTTTTTTATATTATTTCATTAATTTCTTCTCTTTCTTTTATTTTTTTCCCATTTTAACAGATAAGGTCGCAACCCTCGATTAGGCCATTGCCGACCGTGGAAGGGTCGCAGTTCTTGCTCGGCCCATCGTCGGCCACTAGCAAAGGCCGACGTCCATGTTAGCTATTTTTTATCAAAATTGATCGGATGAACTAAATTGATACAAATGAATAAGCTTATGACTAAATTGGTCCTATTAAAAAGATTAGAATTGAATCGATACCTATACAATATGTTTAGAATTTTTTCGATATTTTTTTCCCATATAGACATGACACGGGCTAGATATGTCTAAATTGGATATTTCTAAGGTTTCATGATCATTATCGCATTTGATTTGAAAGTTACTATCTTGATAAAGAAAGTTACTAAACTTAAAGTTACAGTGCATAATTGTGAAAAGCACGACCACAGTAGGAAAATTACTCTCGCGAGATGCTCTCGCGTGTTTCTTCCACGAAACTATAGAGGTATGTGTATACATTTTCCCATTGCAAAGAAAGAGGACAACAACATGAACATGTTGCCTTGACAAAAGAAAATCCTCTTATTATCTTTTCAAAATTTTTTTAATCAAACTTCCCTTCAAACGTCGATTAAAAAGAAAAAAACCAAAAGAGAGGGCAAAAGCAACGTTAAAATAGTCTCTCTTGAACTTTGAACTACGCTACAACTAGGCTGACCGAGTCACATCTTCTTTCCCGTTCCCTCGAATGTCAAATGTCAAATCTAATGGAGGAGAAACACTGACCTACGAGAAACAGATAAATTTGAGGATTGCCAGAATGCAAGGAAGAAAACATGATCATGATAGAGAGAGAGAGTTTCATGGATTTTAGGGTATGCCCATAATGCACGTCTTCCAGAAAGCCATCCCATATTTTCGGTCAGCTGCGTTGAAAAGGTCACATGACGATTGGTAGTTTCTTTTCTTGCCAATTGGACATTTTTTTTGTCCCTTGTTCTCGCCGGAATTCCATACCAAATTGATTTCCTAAAAGGGTAGAGAAGGATACCGATCTCACCTTACTGCGTACTTACAATGTGTGCTTACAGCAACGGTTACTCACGAATCATGACTATGCCTACGGTGTACTAATTATTGACCTAAATGGAATAGAGTAGCCTGAGAATATCATTCTTGCTCTCTTACCTCCTCACCGTGGATATCGGGACTGCCCGCACTCGACCAATGACCATTGCTACTCGGCATTAATGACCATCGTCGTCCCATGCCAGCTTACCCTCATCGGCCCACAATCAACCCCATCCGGCTAGTGGCCCGCCGCCTACAAGGCGACAAGACGGCAACCCTCCATGGGCAATCACTAGCCACAGTGGCGGTAGGAAGAAAGTATAGATGCCATGATAGAGCATTTTGGATGACATCATTCCTTATTATACTAGTATCACACCTAGTAAAATAGTAACTTAAAGCATTACTAACACCAACTACTTATCATATCGCAGGCTCATTTCAAATCTGCAACCCAAGGCACCATAATAAGGGTTATAGATGGTACAAATTAGAATAAATTACATATAAATAGCAAGATCAAATGGTTGTGGACGGTGATGAAAGATGTAGTTGTTTGAATTTTGAAACTGAAACCCGTGATTATTATGACATCCACAGGATCTTTTAATAAGGAATTGTCTTGACCACCAGCACAAAAAAGAGACACGTCAGCTATAAAAATCTAGCTCCATTCTTGCGAAGACCAATTTAACTCGATAATCTTCTTAGATGTGCACATCAAATTAACAGCACTCGAGCGCTCAACACATCACTTACTAAGAAAATTAAGAATTGACCTTGCAGAGAATAAGTGTTGTCTTAGGATTCTTCCAACCAAAAAACATGACATAGAAGGATATATCTTATAGCGAAATTCCATGAATCCATGAGCTAAAGCCAATGATATGTTATCTACATTTGTAGTTTTTCAGTTGATGATGGTAGTTTCCCAAATGTTTCAGCAAATTCTATTATCTCACATGCTAGGAGATTGCCCTTAAAAAATCGAACCTATACAGCTGCTTAATTCTTACGTCAGAAAGATAGTATTCAATTGTCAAAACAGAAAAAGCAGTTCAGACGCAAAGGAAGCAACTAAAGCATGGCATAACTAGGGGCCAGGAAAAATCAGGGATGTGAATCAACTGCATTAGAGATAGCAATTCCAATTGCCTCAAACAACTGATGCAACGACGAAAAGCACAATGCTTTGCATGCAAAGTTATTTTACATCTTCTGTCCACAGACACATCTCTTCTCAGCATGGTTCCAAAATCCACTCTGGTTTTTAGGTTTAGTTATGTCAAGATCTAGAACAAATACCATGAGTTACACGTGTACAGTAAAATCCTAGCATAATTTTTATTGTTGGGAGCAGAACAACACCACAAATACAGGTTGCTCCTACGCAATCCCATGGACAACCATCAGCCACAACTAAAAGAATCATAGGCAACAACCCTCTATTTTTCTATGCCCATATTTTCCTGAATTCCTGAAGAACAATAAGCACTGACTGAGAAGAAACAAAGAATGGAACTCCATACCAAGCTCTAAACTGCTTCCTTGCTGAAGCAGAAGCCAGACAAGAAATCATGGGAACAGTGAATAGTATGGTGCTTCAAGCTGTATATACTTTGGAGAGAACTTCCGCAATACCATCGCTTCCCTTAAAGGGAATTGGACAAAACCATTTTCACAACAGGTCATGCGTTAGCATCCAAAAGAACCAAAAATGGCAAGGTAGAAAGTATCCATTTTTCCTGCCACAGTGAGGTCAGAATCTGAAAATATGTACACAGAATGCCATTACCAGATAGCATCTAAGCAATCTCCACCTACCTCACACTAAACCACCAGGTACAATGAGAGACTTTCATGATGCCCGATTTTCTTTGGACCACGAGTCCTTCCTGAAACTTAGTTGTATCTTTAACATGAGGTCCTCTGGGAAGGTATGAATTGTTCATTCCTAGAAGAGCTTTGACCTTGCAGCTGTAGCCTCTTCAGCATCTTCTGTCTAAACAGTTTTTATTTGTTACCCACCATCATCATAATCATCTTCTAGGATGAGCCTTTAGTTGGGCTCAGGAACATATCCAGCTTCCTTCATATGACAAGCTAGTTTCCCGAGCACTTCATCTATGTCTCCTATCCGATAGTGGAATCTGTCCTTTGCTGGAAATTTGTGCATTTCATTCTTTACCTCAATCCAACTGTTTGCCACATCTTTCGTCAAATCTCTATTCTCCATTTGCTTTCTTACTCCGCAGGAATCATCCCATCTGTTAGTTGCAGCATATATGCTTGATAACATGACATACCTCGCAGCATTTCGGGGTTCCAACTTCAGTAGAGCATCCACAGCTTTTCGGGCAATAACTAGATTACCATGGACTTTGCATGCACCCAAAAGTGCACCCCACATTCCAACATGGTCTGATTTGTTCGAGACACTCTCCATTAAGTCCATGGCTTCCTCAAGTCTGTTTTTCCTACCGAGCAGATCGACCAAAATAGAATAGTGATCAGATCTTGGTTGAAGGCTGTAATCCTTTTCCATTGAATTGAAAATCTGAAGCGCTTCAACATCTAGACCAGTGTGGCTGCAAGCAGATAGAGCGCCAAGAAAAGTGACATGGTTGGGTCTTACATTTGTCTCCAGCATCTTCTTGAGAAAAACAAGTGATTCATGCCCTAGACCATTTTGAGCAAACCCAGTTATCATTGAGTTCCATGATACAACATCCCTTTCCGGCATCCTCAAGAATAAGACCTGAGCTGATCTCATGTCACCACATTTGCAATACATGTCGATCAGAGCATTCCATATAAATATGTTACCCAAATCTATATTAAAGCAGGTCCTAACGATGCAACCATGAATCTGTTTGCCTCTTTCAGCAAGTGCTTGATCAGCACAAGCACATAGAACACTGACAAAAGTATGAGGACTTGGCTGTATTCCTTCCTCATGCATTTGAACGAAAAGGTCCAAAGCTTCATCACCATGGCCATTTTGTGCGAAGCCTGCTATTAGTGCAGTCCAAGAGACTGTGTTCCTTGCTGGCATATTGTTAAATATTGCACAAGCATCATCTAAGTTATGAGCTCGCGTATAAGCAAAAACCATGGAGGTCCACGACACGATATCCTTTTCAGGCATAACGTCGAACAAGGCACGGCATATATCAGCTCCACCGCATTTCCCATAAGCATCAATCAGAGAATTATAAATAATACTAGTAAATTCCAAACCCATTATGATGGCAACTCCATGAAACTGGCGCAAGAACTTCAATGCACCCAAGCGAGCACAGGCACCCACAACACCCACAAAAGTAAATTCGTCCATGAATAGACAGTCATATTCTTTTTGCATCTGCATGAAGATACTCAGAGACTCCACATAAAACCCATGACGGGATAGCCCAGAAATCAAGGAATTGTAAGAGACAAGAGCCCTCTGCGGCATTTCATCGAACAAGCCGAGCGCCTTCTTGAAATCGCCTATCCGGGCATATGCAGATATGATGGTGTTCCAAGAGCAACCGTTCTTCGTATCGAGATCATGAAAAGCCTTGTGGGCGCTTTGGATGGAAGCGCATTTGGAGTACATACTAATGAGATGGTTGACGATGAAAGGGTCGCCGGCGAGTGCCGTCTTGATGAGGTGGGAGTGGAGGGCCATGCCAGTCTTCAAGTGTTTCTTGGCAACGCATCGTGTTATGAGAGAGACATAGCGATCGATGGTCGGGACGACATCGCTGAAGAACATGGCAATGCACCGGTCGGCGCTCTCTCATGACTTATACGGATAAATTCCCAGAAGAGCTGACATAGACGTAGGTAATGGAATGAAATAGAGGTTCATGTCGTGGTTGTACGAAAAACAGAGTGAGAATGTAATCAAGTAGTTTGACCACCAAAAAAAAAAAATTGTAGTCAAGTAAAGGTACCAATATCTAACATAAATTTTACAATATGATTATGTTTACTTTAACTCGTAGATATCTATAGCACGACAACGTGATGTTAGAAAATTAACTTAATTTCCAGTCATCTTTTTAGAAATAAGAACATCACAATGGTATAAATTGTTTCACAAAAGAAAAAATTAGCACCAATATATCAATCTATTGTCTATTTGCTATTATTCGTAGCTAATTATAAAATAGGATTAATGTCACTAAAAATTCAAAAACCGATATATTTGTGATAAATGTATTTCAAATTAATTTATTGACCATAAAAAAAATCTAAACTGGTACACATGTAATAAATTTATTTTAGACTAATCTTTATCGTCAAAACTTCCAAACTTGACTGATACACTTGCAACTTATTTACCCTTTGTTAGTTTTCGTTAAATTAGGTTAATACCACGAAAAACTTTAAATCGATGCATGTGTGACAAACAGAGAATAAAAGCTTCAAATTGGTACACCTGTCAATAACCAAGTGTAATTTAAACTAGATAAAACTTAATGAAAATTAATAAATGGTAAATTTATCATAAATATACGAGTTTGGAATTTTTTTTATAATAAAAGAATTGATTTAAGATAAATTTATCATATATGTACCAGTTTGGTGGTTTCTTGTGGTATTAATCATCATTTTGTTATATTTATTTCCCAATTCCCAATTATTGGACCATTCAAATCTATATAATAGGATAGAAAAAAAAAATCTTGAGATTTTCCTTGTTAAAAAACGAAAATTTGAGGATTTCATCAAGTGGTAATTTGGACATTCCCATTTCACATCAAATTTTTCGACTACATGAAGGTTGGATGGCTGCCCGTTGCCCAGCCCGCTAACTGAAGTGCTAACCGAACGCACTATTTCGGCTTGCGACTGTGGATGAAGGCACTGGCCTCCAGTCTCCATAAGGGAACTGAATTGAGCAAATTCACCTTCAAGATTTGTCTAGCAAGGTCATAATTCAAGGCAACTATTCTGCCAAAGAGGGTTTATTGTACATCAGGAACTTATGGAAGAAGCTTCGGAATTTGAAAATTCATGAATGGCTCCAAGTGCATTTGTGGAGACTTGACTGCGGAAACACTGCCCACTCGCGGCAAGCTAAGCCAGTTCATGGTAGTTTCAGATAAGTTCTGCCCATTTTGAGAGGGGCCGGAGGAGACCCTAGCTCCTACATTTTGTGCTCGATTCACCAGTGACCTGAATTGTATGTAGTCAAGTTGGCTGGGGTTTGGACAGGTCAACTTCTTTTGCTGTTTTGATTTCAAACATTGTGCTATGCAATCTCTGAGACTCCTTGCTTTCGGCCTTCCACCTGACATTTATTGTGTGGATTTTTGCAATATGGCCGACATAGTTTAATGGGTTTTTATAGGAGCATCGAAACAGAACTCTGGAAGCTCATTCTCAAATTGATCTTCCTTCTGTAATTCGACGTATCCTGGACATCTATCATGAGTTTGAGATGGAACGTCGCTGAACGTTGCTCGCAGTCACGAGTTGTGTACAGTGACCCTCCTAAAAGTACTCCTTCGCCTTGGGTTCAAGTGATCATTAATGTAGCGATGCATGGTTCTCAGGCCTCCATTGCCGCTTTGGCTAGGGATCATAGCGGTCATGTGTACCTCAACCTTGTGTCTGGAACTCACGCTCTCTCGCTGCTCTCTATGCCGAGGGAAACACTATTTTATTAGTGATTCAAGTGGCTTCTGAACAGGGGTGGAGAGATGTCCATGTGGAAAGCATTTCTTTCACTTTGATAAAAGCTATGATTTCTGGAAATAGCTCCTCTCACTGCGAGCTTGCTGATCACCTTCCACTTGTATTGTAACTTTTTTGGGGCTTTATACCTTTCTTGCCGAATGCAACTTGTGGAGGCACCTACTCCTGAAGGGTCTCATCGTCATTACAAGATTATTAATTAGTATAATCAAATGGTTTATAAACTAATAACATAATGAAGATCTCTTGCCTTCTTGAACTCTGGCATTTTGTGCCAAAGAATCTTTGGGCTTGGAGAAAATTTCAACCCAACTCCACTAGAATACCTCAAAAGTCGAAACAAACGCGTGCTCACTCATTTACAGTCGCCAGCAACTCTTCACCTTCCTGGAAGAGTATGGTGAGTGAGGGTTAGCAGACTATCTACTGAAAAGTCTCTCTTCAGCTGAGCTCAAAGCGAAGAACGTTTATTCTCGGGATCTTTATCTGCTTCTCAGCATTTGATCCAGACTCTTCATCTTCACCCCCTCCATCCCTGGTAATTTCCTCTCAAATATAGCCTTTTCTCATTAATTTGATTAAAACAATAGAGGGAATATCGGATCGGTATCAGTTCTTTCCATAGTTGACTCCATGATTGATCTCTGCAATTTGTATCTAACACTAATAGTTTTAGCCTAACTCTAGTCACATGCTAAACCCTGCTCATCTGCTTCCATCTATGCAACAGTCAGGCCTCAGATCTTTAAACACAATTCCACTCCTATGCATCAGATGGTTGATAAATCTTAGAGATTTATGTAACTCGGGACCGAATTTACACTCTTTAGGAACTGGCCGGCCCTCAAAGCTGAATTAGTTTGAATTAGAATCGGCTGATTTCATCTGTTTTACAGCAGAGACATATTAGGATGTTATTGTCTGGTGATTAACAGTAAGAACACTCCTAGACAGAAATTTGGTATCTTCAACGCAGTAAGTAACTGTAGAGACAGACTGAATAGACCCCACTGCTTTCTCGTAAAATGCAGCTCTCATCCCGAGACTCCTGCGTGTTCAAACTTAATCTACTGGAAAAACAGTCATATCATTCATGTTTCTTTTTTCTGTTGAAATTTTATTTAGTCCATAAGTGATTAGTAATCCACTCTTCTTTTTCTGATGTGCTGATACTTTCTGGCAGATGTGAATAACAGCTTCACGCCTAACTAATGCTCACCCATTGACCCTGTTTCAGGTTGTTAATAACCTAAGAGATGGCTGTAGTTAGGGATCAGTCTATGCTCTTTAGGAAATAGTCCGATGTTGAGGGTTGAATTAGCTGCAGTGTGATTTCTTGATTTCATTTTCTAATGAGATGGTCATAAGGGAATGCTATTGTTCGCCTGCCCCCATTAAGGTCAAGTGAGCAACTAATTGAGTGTTGTGGAATGGTTTTGTCAAATCTATTTTGGTAAAAACCAAAAGAGGAAGGTTTCATCATAATTTTTGTCAGATACTAAGATAATTAGTTAACCTACAGGCCACAGTAGGCGCTTATGTGCAGAGGACATTCAACCTTAACTTTTAAGGAAAATTTTATCTCATAAGGAAAGAATTTAAGACAAAATAAGTTTACTGTGATTTATCTTCTTGAAATTTTCCTATTTCCAATCAATTTCTAGTGTGGACTAGAACCCCTGATTCCACAATGATTTGGAGATATATTCCTTTAGAATTGAGATGGGTCAACTTCTCTACGATGTTGTTACTAAAATAATAGGACATATTTTGGTGTCTAGTGCAATGCCCCAGAAGGAGTTCGTGCATTTGCCATTGAGGTTTCTCTAGAGATTTGCTCAAAACAGAGTTTTTGAGAGAAATGATGATAATCATTTCTCCACTTTCATAATAAACTTTTCCAGGTGGGGTATCAAGTCCTTGTAAGTCCTCTGAAAATCTAGGGAATGGAGAAGTCAGTGGGACATGATTATGAAGTATTCTTGAGCTTTAGAGGACCGGATACTCGCTGCGACATCACTGATATCCTTTACAACAGCCTCATTGATGCTGGAATACGAGCATATAGAGATGATGAAGAGCTTCGCATTGGGGAAGAGATTGGCCCTGAGCTTCTCCAAGCCATTAAGCAGTCGAAAATCTCGATTCCCATCTTTTCTAAGGAATATGCTGCCAGTAAATGGTGCCTGATGGAGTTGGCCCAGATGGTGGAGTGCAAAGAAAAGAGGGGTCAAAAGATCATGCCAATTTTCTATCACATTGCACCATCCGAGGTTCGTTACCAAACTGCAAGTTACGGAGAGGCCATTAGTTCACACATAAATAAGCAGCGGTATACTGATGATACTATTCAGAACTGGAAGGAAGCTCTCGCCAAGGCTGGAGCATTAAGGGGATGGGAACTCAAGGAGAGGTGCTTGAATTCATTTTTGTTCATGATTTGCTCGTATCTTAGATATTATTCTGTTCATCTCCATTTAACAGTTTTGTTCTTTTTGCCTTCAAACTATCAGGGGCAAAGGTGAGTTCACAAAAGAAGTAGTTCAGAAGCTTTTGATTGAGTTGAAAAAGAGCTACTTGGCAGTATCTAATTGCTTGGTTGAAATGGACGCTCAAGTGGACAAAATCATGGAAGCTGTAGCTGAACAAACCACTGAAACAAAGATTGTTGGTATCCATGGTATGGGTGGTGTCGGAAAGACAACTCTAGCCACAATCGTCTATAATAAACTGTCAGCTGATTTCGATAGCCATTGCTTCCTGTCAAACATTCGAGATAAAAAGATTGTGAGTTTGCAGAATCAGCTTATCTCTGATGTCCTAAGAACGAAATGCCTGTCTATCACTGACATTAATGAAGGAATTACTGTGATCAAGGAGAGGCTATCCTCTAAAAAGGTCATACTTGTTCTTGATGATGTCGATCAAAAGACTCAGCTGGATGCTCTTGTCAGGGTGGGTGAACCATGGCTTGGCAGAGGAAGCAAGGTTATTATTACCACAAGAGACAAGGAACTTCTCAAAGATGTCGATTTTCAGCATGAACTTACTGGAATGGATTTTGATCATTCTCTTCAACTGTTTAGCAGACATGCCTTCAGAAGAGATCGTCCTCCAGCAGAACATCTTCCCCTCTCGGAAAAAGCGGTACAAATCTGCGGCGGTCTTCCTTTGGCTCTTGAGGTGATAGGATCATTCTTAAATGGGAAAGACAGGAGAATTTGGGAGACCACATTAAAGAAGCTGGAAACCGTTCCTGCTAAAGAGGTTAAAAGTAAGTTGATAATCAGTTTTGAGGCATTAGAACCTCGAGAGAAGGAAATATTTCTCGATGTTTGTTGCTTCCTTGTTGGGTTTGATGCGAGAATTGTGATTCATATGTGGGACAATGGTAAGTTTTTCCCTGAATGTGCTCTTGGAGTCCTCCAACAGATGTCATTAATAAAGATTACAGAACGCAACCAATTGTGGGTGCATGATCAGTTAAGAGACCTTGGGCGAGATATCGTTCGTGGAATAGCTAATTTCAAACCAGAGAAGCAAAGTCGGGTGTGGGATCGAGAGGAAGCAATCGATGTTCTTCAAAGAAAGGAGGTAAAGTGTTTGCTTTGTTATTCCTATTCAAAGAGACGAGTTCTACTCCTTGACTTTTCTTGTTTGCTTTTATCTGAACCAAGTCGTTACTTGTGTGCTTACTACAATCAGATGCCCATCTGTAAATTATATTGTAAATTGATTTTAAATTATGAATAAGATGTGCATTCCTCAAGTACGTTCAACTCAAATGCCTTCAACTGGGAATTATGAGATCACCAGCTTCTTTTTCCCTTTTTTGCTTTGGCAGGGAACAGAAAACGTTGAAGCAATATGCCTCAAGTTTGATCATCAATCTCAATGCTTCTTTAAGAAGGAAGAATTTGCAAGTCTATCAAATCTAAGGTTTCTTCAAGTGGATTGTGGAGACTTGGATATGAACAACCTTCAGCGTTTTTCCGTAACCAACTGGTTCAGGAGGAATCTACCCATCCTTCCCGAGTTGAGATGGCTCTCATGGCATAACTTCATCCAGCATTTTCCTTCAGCCAACTGGTTCCAGCGGAATCTACTCATCCTTCTGGGGTTGAGATGGCTCTCATGGCATAACTTCATTCAGCATTTTCCTTCAACCAACTGGTTCCAGAGGAATCTACTCATCCTTCCGAATTTGAGATATCTCTTATGGCATGAGTTTCCTGTCATTTTCCAATTGACCGCAGTTAAGCTAGTGATTCTTGATCTATCACGGAGTGAAATTACAGATGATTGGGAGGGATGGAACCACCTTAAGGTATGGTATTCTTTCAACATGAACTTGCTATATTGACTCTGCTGTCCTGTAGCTCCCAATGACCCAGAATTAACATCTTCTCTTCATCACAGATGGCAAAGAATTTGAAGGTTCTAAATTTGACTGAATGCAGAAGTTTGCGTGGAACTCCTGACTTTTCTGCTCATGAAAATTTAGAGCAACTGATTCTTGAAGGGTGCAACGAACTAGTTCAAGTTGATAGGTCCATTGGTAAGCTAAAGCGTCTAGAGTTCTTAAACCTGACAGGCTGTCAGGAACTTCGGACATTGCCAGACGAGATGGAGGAACTGGAAGCCCTAAAAGAACTAATTGTTGATTGGACCTGTATTACCAAAATTCCTGAGTGGAAAGGAATGAAGAAATTGGAAACTTTCAGCGCAAATCAATGTCATTCACTGAGTATATGCAATTTAGCTGGTTGCTTAACATCACTATCAAATCTTAGGTTGGAAGCTACAAACATTACTGAACTTCCATCTGGAAATTTTAGATCTCTTGTTGAGTTGGATTTTTCTGAGTGCAAAATTCAAGAGTTACCCATTTCAATAGGGGAAATGAAGAATTTGAAAGAACTAAGAATGGACTGCACCAGCTTGAGAAATCTACCTAGTGCCATTGGAATGTTGGAGAAGCTTGAAGTGTTATCTGCTCGCGACTGTAGTAATTTCGAGGGGGAAATTCCAGTTGAGATTGGAAGATTATCATTTCTGAGGATCTTGAATTTATGGAATACGAGAATTTCAGAAGTACCTGAGCTTCCTGAAAGTTTGACCGATTTATCCCTTACAACTACAGCTCCAAGCCTCCAGTGGATCGCAAGGTTAAGAAAGCTAGAGTACTTGCAGTTGAAATGTCATGGGATTGCCACCCTACTACCTTCGGATTTTAATCTCCTCTCTAGGCTCAGGTCGCTCCAGCTCTACGTAGATAACCTAGAATGCCTACCTAGGCTTCCTGGGAATTTGTCAGACTTCTATTTTCACGGGCAAAGCAGTGCAATGGTAAAGTCGATAGATCTTTCACATTTGGATAAGCTATCAGAATTGCATGTCTACAACTGCGAACAGCTAACAGAGATTCGAGGCCTTGAACGTTTGAAGAACCTGAAATACCTTCATCTTGATAATCTTCCATCGCTGGTGAATTTGCCTGACCTGACCAACTTGAAGAAGCTCTGGGGACTTTGGATAGCAAATTGTCCTAAACTGGTCGAGGTTCGAGGTCAGCTAGAATCGTTGGAGCTGCTTGATATAAAGTCCTGTGAATCTCTAGAAAAATTGCCTGATCCATTAAGCTACAAGAACATACATAATTTCACTATAGATGGCTGTCGGAAGATAAAAGAAATTCATGGCCTGGAAGATATGGAGCACCTGGTAGTGTTAGATCTTATGAATCTTCCGTTGCTAAAGAAGTTGCCTGACCTGACCAACTCCAAGAACCTCAAGGTACTGACTCTAGTGCGCTGCGGTCGCCTGGTGGAGATCCGAGGTAGGCTAGAATCATTGGAGAAACTTCATATTGATCACTGCAAATCTCTGCGAAAGTTATCTGATCCTTCAAGCTTCAAGAAGCTAGAGCTTTTGGCAATGTATAAATGTAAGAAGTTCGAGGAGATTCTGGAATCCGATGAGTATGGAGATCTGAAAAAGGTGACGAGTATAGAAGAATATGGGAGGTTAGTGCGTTATATCACGTAGAATATACTTGCGACCACAAATTGATTGCTACGTGTACAGCAGCAACGGACTGACTGTTTAGGAATGCGACGGCATGCCCCCCAGTGAAAGCATGGCATGCGAATCGACCTGGCGGAGATCTCCATCCGGGACTGGCGACCACGTCTTGTGCGCTTCATTCTGTTCCACGAGGGATGCACGTCTCTCTCTCTCTCTCTCTCTCTCTCTCTCTCTCTCTCTCTCTCTCTCTCTCGGTTATGCCTGTTCTTTTCTAATTGTCATCTCACTTTGGATACATACTTCAACATAGAGATAGAGAGAGACAATGTGATTTGCAGAAATCATGATACCAAGAGCTATCAATTCCAGATTGCGCATCTCGTTTTGGGATATGTATCAACCCTTACCTCAACTTCTCGTGTATGAATAACATCCATTGACATGAACGACAGTTTTTGGCTTTCGGTGAGATTGATCAAGAATTGAAGATGGCTGGATCCAGAAGTCTTTCGCAGAGAGTGACGTTCTCGAGACAGTACTATGAGTGTCTTGCATTCAGTGCCACCAATTCAATTATACATCAGCAACCATATCCTGTTAATTTCCCATAAGATTCCAATATTGAAGAAATGAACAAGTAGGGGCAGAACATCCAGTTAATGATCCGGTGCTCTGTTTCTTTGAGCTTGAGCTCCTTGTTCTTTTGCCTCAGCATTTCATCCCCCTTTCTTTCAACATCTCCTGCAGTTCATTCTCATGACTACTTGTTGAGGCTGCTACTTGCTTCTTTGGGTTTTCCCTGGCTTGCTCTTCTTCGGGGACATCTCAATGTCTATGACATCATCTGTCTTGATGATTCTGGCGGCTGCGAGCATTTCTTGCTTTCTGTTGCAACAGTCGCTTGAAGACTGCATTCTTCTTTACTGTCGTTCTCCTTCTTGTTAAAAGTTGTGGCATTTCCTTTTACTTGTCTTAGCCAACATACTCAAGCAAAGTAGCCTACTTTGCCAGATACGCAGCACCGTCCGCTACGCCTTCTATTGTCCTTTCACGATCTCGTTGATTTCCCCCTGGATGAGTGCTCCTCCCTTCTGGTCGCCTATGCCATTCACCATGAATTTTCCATTGTTTACCATTCTTAGAGCCAGCACTATTTTTCTTCTGGCTCTTGAAATTGGGAGTGAGCATGGTTTCAGGATAAAATCGATATTCGAAGATCTGCACTAGCGATTCCAGGTTCCCAATTTTTAGGAACCACCGGTTCCAGTCCAGAATCGGTGAAGCAGAACCGAAATCAGGAAAATAGGACCAAGATGCATTTAAAAAAAGAGAGGGAGTGAGAAAATAGGACCCAAGCTTGGCTAAACTGATCAAGAGTATTGGCAAGCTTGGCTAAACTGATCAAGAGTATTGGCAAGCTTGGCTAGAATCACGCTTTAACTAGGCTTGGCAAGAACATCGCCAAGGTAGATAAAGTCTTAGCATAGTGTGACAAAACCAATGGCCCTGGCCGCTCTGCAAGAAAGTGCGGATTGTTAGATGATGTATTAGGACCTGATGTTTTATGCTCTCTCTTTTTTCTGTCTTATGTTTATGCTTGTTTAGCTTCTTAGGGTGGTCGGAGTCATAGGTTGCCTCATATGCAAGTTAGACTGTTTCTATTTTCTGTTAAGTTATTTCCTAATTTTAAAGAAGTGGAGTTAGTGGTCAGTTATTTTTATGCTTTGTATTTAATATTGAATGGAGTATCAGTTTTTTGGTGTGTTGCCCCAATTCTCTTGTGCACTCTCTATTTTTCTTGAACAAATCAGTTTGAGTGTGAGTGTGCTTTGCAATGTCTCTACAAAACAGTGAATGAGAGTGTGTGAGGATTGAGTGAAAAATACAACAATTTGGTAGCAGAGCTAAAGCATCTCAAGGGCTGTGGCAATGGAAGCTGCATCAACCATTGCTGGCTTAGCTAGCATTACTCCTCCGATCCTTGATGGGAGCAATTATCAAGTCTGGCAAGTGAGAATGCAGGCATTCCTTGAAGGAGCTGATTTGTGGGAGGCAATGGAAGATAACTATGAAGTGCGACCACTGGGGGAAAATCCAACTCTCAATCAGATCAAGCTCCATAAGGAGCGTACAACAAGAAAGGCTAAGGCAAGAGCAAGTCCGTATGCTACTGTCGCGACCCAAAAAAATAATGTTTCAGGTGAACGGATTATCAGGTTAATTATATTAACTAACCTAATGCGGACCCTCCCAAGCCCTACCGAATCGCAACTTTGGTTTTTGACTAAATGATTTTTTTCTTAATTTTTTGGAGTCGCCACTAATCGTTCTTGGTAGGTCGATTAGAAATCTAAATAAATTAGTGGGAGAACTAATTTATTTCTGCGAACCAGAGATTCTGGGTTCGGGGACTTGGTTACGCTAGATTACCCTAACGCCCTTTCGGTACCATTTCATGAAAACTCACTTGGGATTATTGGGAAAAGTTTGGGTCAAATTGACCAGAATGGCAAAATGGTCATTTTTCCAGGCTCGAGAAGTGAGAATAGGTTAAACCAGTTGAATGTGGTGATTCCTTATTTTTCACAATTTTTGAGAATTTTTCGAAATTTTTCGAGACGATTTACCCATGAGGGGCAAAATCGTCATTTTGAAAATATCAAGAAGGCAAACCATTCAAAATAGGATTGACCAGTCGAAATGGCCCGTTTCCTAATTTTTGAGGTTTTTCTGAGTTTTCTGAATTTTTCGAGACAATCTACCCATAAGGGGTAAAATCGTCATTTTGGAAAAATCGGGAATGAAATTGATCAAAAATAGGATTGGTCAGTCGAAATGACCCGTTTCCTAATTTCTGAGATCTTTTGGAATTTTCCAAAATTTTTCGGGACGATTTGCCCATAAGGGGCAAAATCGTCATTTTGGAAAAATTGAGAAGGAAATTGATCAAAAATAGGATTGGTCAGTCGAAATGACCCGTTTCCTAATTCTTGAGATTTTTCTGACTTTTTCAGAATTTTTGGGATTTTTTCTAATTTTTTTGGAATTTGTTTTGAAAATTTTTTTTCATCTTTTTTCATTTTTCATCATTTTTCATTTAATTTCGAATTATATATATATATTATTTATTTATTATTATTTATTATATTTTTTTTTATTTTTATGTATTTCCGGACCGGGTCGGATCGACCCGAATCACCTAAGACACAAAACCTAACTTGGGCCTAAATCAAATTATTATGTTCTTCGAGAAAGATCCAAATTTAAAGCCCACTTGATACCTTAAATTTAAATATGAGTCCACATATCAAGTCCAAACCCAAATCAGACATAGTTCACACGATGAAACTCAATGTACTCATCTTTCCTTTTAGCCCAAGTTTTATTATCTGGTCCTCCCTAACCGTGGCAGCCAAATATTCAAACATCAAGGGTCTGTTCAACAGGTTTGACCAAGGGAAGAAATAACGAAACAATTGCAGGTGACTTGACAATGGTGCAACACAAGTACACGACATTGGCAGACGCATTCTCTTCATCATGCACATAAACAAACGCACAACTTGCAACATCCTAAGTAGAAGAAACTTAGAGATTAATCAGCCAAGGATGAAGATCTTACCTTCGAAAGTAGCAGCTGGGGAGGTGGTTTTTTCATGCATGATGGAAACAACGGTGTGGCCGAATGAGGCATGCAGGGTTCTAATGAAAAGGCTTCGGCATCCAATCTGCATGTTCTCCCTAGGTGTGCCCACATACTTTCAATCAGAAGTCGCCCCCCCTTTTTGTTGTTGCAGTGCCTGAATTCTTAGTGAAGAAAATGAAGTGCTGGTGCTATTAAACCAAAAGAAGTTTTTTTTTTCTGGTCCGACATGAGAAATCCCCTTTTCGATGGCATCTGGTATCGACATGTATTCTCCACTAAAGATATGCCCATCTTCTCGAGTTCCTGAGGCCGCGGGAGGCCTTCGTGATTATTGTTATGCTCGAATCAGCAAGCATAGTCCTTCATTTTGATTGTTAGAAAGAGATGGCATTTGGAGTTAAAACCCCACCAAAGGAGCCAATTATGCAGTCCCACCTTGAAGCAATCCATACCGGGCAAAGAGGAGTCAAAGCTCTAATTCTAGAACATTAACAGAAGTGATCAAATACTTCCTACTTCCTCTGCTCGATGAGATCCCAATGCAGAAAGAACTATAACTAATGCAGTATGACGAGCTCCACAAGATACAGCTTTTGCATTGATATTTTCCCAAGTTGGAGCATCCAAGAGCCTAGGGAGAGTCTCAGCTTGATCTACCCCAGTTCCCAATTGCCCAAACTGATTCCCGCCAAATGCATATACATCACCATCAGCAGAAACGCATATAGTACGCCAAAGCCCCACAGATACTCTGACTATTCTGATGCCCAATAGAGAAGACACGTATGTTAGACTCAAATCATCCTCCGTGGCGCTCCAAACGTCTTATTCCACCTAATCGACTGACCAGTATCACACTCACCATCAACCAAATTAGACGTTGGATTCAATCGAGCGAGAGACGATGGCCCTGAAAAGTGATCATCTTGTTTTCGACTCTGCTCAAGTGCTCCCCCGGTTGAAGCACGTAGGCAGGGCACAACCGCCGCACCAGCTCGAGTACGAGCACGACCAATGAGAAAACCCTCAGTCCCCGCACTTGGATCCCATTTTCACCTCAGTCCACGCACTTGGATCCGATCTTCATCCCAGTCCACGTCTTTTAAAATCTGCATAGTCCAAAACACCTTTGAGCATTGACAATGCTCTGCGCTCTCTTGTGTCCGTTTCCTTTTCACTATAAGATCTCGAACATTAGCTCCAACCATTTTCGTCCCCCTTTAGGAGATATCCCCAGTTGATTTCCTCCAGAACCAGCTATCGCTGCTACTGGGTCCCTTTTTTTTTTTGAACTAGCTGAGCATGTCTAGCTCTAACATATGGAGTATTACCAGAAGGGATGTTCTGAGTTGCATGAAACTCCCCCCCCCCCCCCCCCCCTCATTGTCGCCAGAGCCACCTCAGGAAACCCCTCTCCTTGGTCTCCATACTAGGTCGTTTTATAGCAAGAAGGGCCTCCAATAAAAAGGTCGCAACAGCAGCAAGATCTGCAGCCATGTCAAAACTGCAGCTCGGATGAGATAAAGCAATTCCAGCAGTTTCCAATACGTTCCCAAGGAAGCAGGCATAGCCGGGAAGATCAAGTGAGAAATCCTTGGGCAATATATTAACGTGATTGTTCACACAGAGTGCCATCGGATGTATGTAGTGTTGAATCAAGCCTTGTGCTGCAAAAACCTCTTTCAGATGGGGGAAAAGTTGCCATGGGAAAGGAATCGTGAGAAGCTGAGACGAAAACTCCGTTGAGGATCAATGCTTGAACAACTACATGGTTCCTGACTGGTGTGAGGGATCATTTGGCAAAGAACCCACTCCAATGTAGGGACAGATCTACTGAAAATAAAACTTTTCCTTGTTTCCTGCCCTACTAGAACAATCTCTCTAGACTTAGCAAACATGCTTCCCTGCAAGAGACAACGAACCATCTTGCAAACCCATGGAAGTCTAGGATCTATCAGCAAAGCTACTGCCTCTAGCAAGAGAGTCATAAGTTGGCTAGATTCACTTGACGTCATGATAAGTTGCTCCCTGAATTTACATCTATTTTTATATGCAGCATCAAATGCAAGAGTACGCAAGTCGTTTCCCTCTAAAGTCCACCAAAGCCTGCCTGGACAGATAATCTTCCCCAGCAAAGAGGCTCACAATGTCACCACTATCACGAACGTATTTCCGAATGGGCAATTTCCACTTCCTTTCTTCCTCTATAGCATTTCTGAATTATGATAGCTGCCAATGTCTGCTTCTGCAACCACGGCCGTCGCTCACGCTCCAAGCATTCTTGATTGCCTGAAGAAGCTCAACACATATCTTCTCGCCGACGGGAAACGCGTCGTTGTCTCTGAGCACATGGAACCCAACATCTACAGCTTGTTGTAAGAGAAATCAGTGAAGCCCACGCGGGTGTCTTCGCCTCTGAAGTTCAGGAACACGTCATGGTTCTCAGGGACGGCCTTCGTTTGCTTGAGCAGGATTTTACGAACATACATGGCCAGAGAGGCCAGTAGAACAACAGCTAAAGAATGCATTGCTTTTGTTTACCCAGCCATTAGAGGACTTCATCCGTGAGAACGTTAACGATATTGCACCTTTCTTTTCATAATCTGGCCCTGCTTCACAGGTTATTCTTCTCGGGTTCTGCTTTTTCTCTATACTTCCAGCAGCAAAATGTTTTTAGGGTAGCTTACCGTACCTCAAAGAGAGAGAGAGAGAGAGAGAGAGAGAGAGAGGCCAGTCCCCTCAAAGTCGATGCCCTCTTCAGACCAGTTGGAGGAGTCCCCGTTATTGAGAGACCATTCTGGGTCTTCGTGGATGGACTCCTTGAATGAAAAGCAGAGCACGACCTTTAGCATTACTGATTTTCAATCTCCCACTAACGAGTGGACATGAGAGCGAAGATCTTGGACGGGTCAGTCATGAAGATCAATGTCGGTGAAGGTGGATCAAGATCGAGCAGCTTTTAGTATTTCGAGTCTCCCCATCAAGCCTAGTCTAGTCTCCCCGAGATCTCCCAATATCCATCCCCAGTTGATAGTCTTCGTGGAGTAGAATCCTCGATGGAATAAGCTGGTCAACCTCCTTTTTTGAGTGTCCCTGTATGGAGCCAAATTCCATCCTCCTTCTCTGTTCAGTATCTTCGAGGTGATATAAACGAAAGCTTGCTTAACTGATGCTGGTAGAGAGAGAGCTCAAGCTGTCGCACAGTAACGCTATTAGACTAGTGGTGAGAGTTGGCACACTATATCCAGTATTGAACGGTCAGAGCAAGGACAAAAGAAGACGCCATTACAGCGGGGCCTCTGGCGAGCTCTTTGAAGATGGACGAGGGGAGAGGGAGGTAATGTGAGTGGATGAGGAAGATGTTCTTGTGCTGGATGAAATGGTAGGACCGGTGGGTGGTGTTGGGGGTCGCTAAGGTATAGAGGGTGAAGATGTTGATGGCGTAGCGGACGAGGGCTTGGGCGAAGAACGGCGACGTCTTCATGCACGCCGCGGCCGCGATTGCGGACGGGCCGTCTTCAGTGGTCGCGACGGAGGTGGAGTTTTCCGCCTATGACTGGATCCTCCACCCCATCCTTGACCATTGCCTCGGCTCCTCGCGATCTTGACATTTTTTTGTGAATCCCACACCCGAGCGAAGTCTTCATGCTCGCCGTGTTGCTAGCTCTAGATATTAGAGCTACCAGATCGCCCACCACTAGCATGATCAGAGAGCTCAACTCTCCATCCATCTTTACCTATTTGATCCCGTGAAATGCATTTTGCCATTCAAACTAGATTTCCAACTGGACGACGATCATCCTTGTTACCATTCCAAATGCGCGGAACTCATTTCGAGATCAAGTCCCCGTAACATCGGAATCCAGGCTACCCCCATAAACTCGTGCCATCATTTCCAAACCATCCAAGGCTTTTTCTTTTCAATGACTATCCCCCCTGTATCTTTCCACAACTACACGAGTTGAAGGTGCCCCATCATCCCCGGGGTCCTGTCAAAGAGAATGGTAGATCTTGCCCCCCCTATGCCCCTTCAGCCACCAGTCTTTGATTTGTCAGCTTGAACAAACCTTCCCTCTCTTCCCTTCAGCCGAAAGTTTTCTAACTCCTCCTGCCCCTCTAAATATCTGCGTTTAGTTTGAAAGGTAGCCGCCGTACGAAGTCTTCAGCTTCCTCTAATTTTCCTACGGTCAACTAGCCTTCCATGACTACATGCCGACAAAATCGCCAAGAAAGTCGTAGAATTTGGGCAGCTTCCCCTGGTCAAGATTTGCCACTGCACTAGTTGCTTCAATGAGAGTTGCGCACGTAAGATTAAGAGGATGAAACCCCCGACTCTGCATCTCAAAGAACAAGTCAATGGCCTCGGCAATTGACTCGTTGTGGACATAACCCGATATTATTGCTGTCCATGCCACAGCATCCCTATCAGGCATGACGTCGAAGAGTTCACATGCTTTAGAAACTTGTCCAACACTCAAATAACCATCGATCACGAATGTCCATGAGATCCTATCGCACATAGGTGCTGCGACAAAGAAATTGTTAGCTTCCTCCATCTGTCCACTCCGATTCACGAAATTAATTCGACTTCGATTCTCATAGTTGCATTTGCGGGGACACTTTCGCAAAATCAATCTTGTGTGTTTGACTAGCTAATCCTGCGAGCGCAACAATGCATTACGGAGAGGTGCCTTGAATAAAAATTTAAAATCGGAAAAACGAACGCAATCGCGGTAAGTGCACTATCAGGCCATTGAAAAATTTGGACTATTAGAGGACAATGTCATGACTCCAAAAACTCAAAATTCGAAAATTATAAAGCTAAGATGAAATTTCTACAATTTTTACAATTAATCTAAAAATGAGATTAACAAAGCAATTCCCGATTTCATATTGATTTTTGCAGATTTTATTTGGCTAAAATGAAGAGAAAATTAAAAGAAAAATACTAACTATTTTTTTGTATTTTTGTGGCATCAAATGCCATTTTTGCTGAATTTTCAATTATTTTTGTATTTTTCAGAAAATATTAAAAAATACGAAAAATATGAAAAATTATTTTTTGTTCCACAATGGTTGCCTAGGCTTGGCCAAGACTTCCAAAGTTGTTTTTTCAATTTTCTCATTTTTTCTTGATTTTCTATGAATTTTTGAAAAAAATAAGAAAATACCAAAAATACTGAAAATACGAAAAATTATTTTTTTGGTCAAAATTGGTTCCCTAGGCTTGGCCAAGGTCCCCAAATTTGATTTTTCAATTTTATGAATTTTTATGGATTTTCTATTAATTAATTAAAAAAATTGATTAAAAATCAAGTATCAACAGCTACTATTACTCTTGCTATTTTTAATAGGATTATGAATCTGGAATCTGCAAAAGCTATTTGGAATTTTCAGAAGAAGGAATATGAGGGCAATAATAAGATAAAAGGAATGAAAGCAATGAACCTTAAAAGGGAACTAGAAAGGATGAAGATGAAGGAGAGTGAATCAGTGCAATATTTTGCTGATAAGCTCCTGGATTTAGCAAATAAATTGGCAACTCTAGGCACTGATCTTGGGGGAGGAAAGACTCGTTGAGAAGCTCCTATGTTGTGCCTGAGAGATTTGAAGCTACTGTGGCATCTCTTGAGAACACAAGAGAAATCTCAGAGATGCAATTTGCTGAAGTAGTTAGTGCTCTTCAAGCACAAGAGCAGAGAAGTGTACTAAGGAGAGGAGATGAGTCTACTGAAGGAGCAATGCAGGCAAGAGTGAAGTATGGAAGTGGTGAGAAAAAGAAGCAAGGCAACCATTCTGGTGCTCAATAGACCGGTTCTGGTGCTACTGATGCACAAGAAAGGAACGGGAGTTATGAAGCCTGCAAGCACTGTGGGAAGAAGGGTTACCCCTTCTTTAGGTGTTAGAAGAGGGCAAATGTGAAGTGTAGAAAGTGTGGGAAGATGGGACATATAGAGAGAATCTGCAAAGGAAAGAGTTCTCAGCAAGGAGAAGCTCAGGCTACTACAGGTGAAGTGGAGCAACTGTTTGTTGCCTCAGGTTTTGTGACTCAGGTCTCATGTGATAGATGGCTCGTGGACGGTGGTTGTTCCAATCACATGTCAGGAAATGAGACAATTTTCACTAAGATTGACAGATCAGTCAACACCAGAGTGAGAATTGGGAATGGTGACTATCTAGAGATTAAAGGAAGAGGCAATGTGTTGCTTGAAGGCACTGGAGGAGTGAAGTTAATATCTGATGTTTATCATGTTCCCAAGATAGATCATAATCATTTAAGTGTGGGGCAATTAGTTGAGAAAGGCATGAAGATTGCGTTTGAGAAGAATAAGTGTGCTATTGCAGATGAAGAAGGCAAATTTTTATTCAGGATCCTTATGCAGAATAAGACCTTTGCATTTGATCTTGCAAGTGAAGAGAGCACAGCTATGACATGTGTGCAGGGTCAGGAGGAGCTATGGCACAGAAGGTTGGGGCACTTTCATTGTAAGGGATTGCAGTTTATGCAGATGCATGGTTTAGTTGATGACCTACCTCAGTTGGGAAGTGAAGAAACTGATTGTGAAGCCTGTCTACAAGGGAAGCTAGTAAGGAAGTCATTCCAAAAAGCAACACGGAGGGCCAAGGAGAAGCTTCGACTAGTACATTCAAATGTCTGTGGACCTATGCTTGAAGAATCACTGAATAAAAGCAAGTACTTTGTGACCTTTATTGATGACTGCATAAGATTTTGTTGGGTATACTTCCTCAAACAAAAGTCAGAAGTTGATGAAGTTTTTCTAAGTTTCAAACAGGAGGTGGAGAATGAAGCAAACTGTAAAATCAAGACAGTGAGAACTGATAATGGTGGTGAGTATACCTCAAAAAGATTCAAAGTTATCTGTGAAGATTCAAGTATAAAGCATCAGTTTACAGTTTCTTACACTCCTCAGCAAAATGGAGTGAGTGAAACAAAAGCATTGTGGAGATAGGGAGATGCATGCTACAAGACAAGCAACTGCCCAAGAGTTTCTGGGCAGAAGTAGTGAATATTGCCGTTTTCTTGTTAAATAGGCTACCAACCAGAGCTCTCAACAAGCAAACTTCATTTGAGGCATGGCATGGTTACAAACCAAAGGTGAGTGGATTGAGAATCTTTGGTTGTTTATACTATTATGTGACTCCTTCAATCAATAGAGATAAGCTTGATCATAGGAGTGAGGCTGGTATTTTTGTGAGGTATAGTTCTCAGTCTAAAACCTATAAAGTGTATTGTCCTGATACACAGAAGATCATTGTTAGTAGAGATGCGTTTTTTTATGAAGATAAAAGGTGGGAGTGGACAATAAGTGAAGAGGAAAAGGCTAAAAGTAGAAGCATTCTAGCTGAAATTAATATGCAGAATGAGTATGAGCTGATTGAGGATGAACTGGTAGATGATCTGTCTGTGCAAGGTACCAAACCACTGGCAGAGGTCTATGCCAGATGTAATGTGACTCTGCTAGAGCCTGAAATAGTTGAGCAAGCAAAAGGAAGTGTTGAGTGGGTATCAGCTATGAAAGAAGAACTGAGCATGATCAACAAGAACAACACATGTCAACTTATTTCTAAGCCTGATCACAAGAAGACTATAGGTGTCGAATGGGTTTTTAAGACAAAATTGAACGTAGATGGCACAGTGAATAAGTATAAAGCTAGATTGGTTGCGAAGGGATATGCTCAAGTAAGTGGAGTAGATTACTTTGACACTTTTGCTCCTGTTGTTCGTATGGATACCATCAGATTGCTACTAGCTATTGCTACACAGAAAAGGTGGACCATTTATCAGCTAGATGTGAAATCAGCCTTCTTAAATGGTGATCTTTCTGAGGACATCTATGTAGATCAGGCAGAAGGATTTGCTGTTAAAGGTCAGGAAGATAAAGTTTACAAGCTAAGGAAAGCCTTGTATGGGCTGAAACAAGCTCCCAAGGCGTGGTATAGCAAAATTGACTGCCATTTGCACCAATTTGGGTTCAAGAAGAGTTTAAGCGAGGTCACTCTGTACTACAAACAAAGTGAGAATGGTCTTGTGGTGATGTCTATTTATGTTGATGATATGTTGGTTACAGGAGAGGACGAGAGTGAAATAGTGAAGCTGAAAGCAGGACTGATGAAGCAATTTAAGATGACAGATCTGGGGAGAATGTCTTATTTTTTAGGATGGAGATTCATCAGAAAGAGGGTGAAATATTCGTTTGCCAGAAGAAGAACATCAGAGAGGTTCTGAAGAGGTTTCAAAGGAGAGAGTGTAAACCAGTGACTACTCTTGTGGATCAGAAAGAGAAGTTAAGCAAGGGTGATTTGCATGATTCTGAGCATGAGAGTGAGTACAGAATACTAGTGGGCTGTCTAATGTATTTAGTAGCTACTAGACCTGACATTCAGTATGCAGTGAGCATTTTGTCAAGGTTTCTTCACTATGCAGGTGAGGAACATCTTACTGCAGGAAAAAGAGTGTTGAGGTACCCGAAAGGGACTCAGAGCTATGGCGTGAAGTTTAAAGAAGTTTTTGAAATGAAGTTAGTTGGCTTTGTGGATAGTGACTAGGGTGGTTCAGCGGAGGACATAAAAAGCAGAACAGGCTACTGTTTTTCACTTGGATCAAGTTGCTTCTCGTGGAGTTCAAAGAAGCAGGAAATAGTAGCACAGTCAACAGCTGAAGCAGAGTTTGTGGCTACAACTGTAGCTGCAAAGCATGCAGTATGGCTCAAAAAGTTACTAGGTGATTTAGGGCTGCAAGAGGATGGTCCGACTGTGTTGTATGTGGACAATCATACTGCAATTACAATTGCTCAGAATCCAGTTTTTCATGGCAAGACTAAACACTTCAAGCTGAGATTCTATTATTTGCGTAAGGTACAGCAGGATGAAGAGGTGAAACTAAAGTATTGGAAAACAGGTGATCAGATAGCTAATGTCTTCACCAAGCCTCTTGCTGTTAGTCGTTTCAATCAATTGATTCATGAAGTTGGGATGTGTCCAGGTCTCTAATCCAATGAGGAGAAATGTTAGATGATGTATTAGGACCTGATGTTTTATGTTCTTTTTTTTTTTTTGTCTTATGTTTATGCTTGTTCAACGTCTTAGGGTCGGAGTCATAGGTTGCCTCATAGGCAAGTTAGACTATTTCTATTTTCTATTAAGTTGTTTCCTAATTTTAGGGAAGTGGAGTTAGTGGTCGGTTATTTTTATGCTTTGTATTTAATATTGAATGGAGTATCAGTTTTTTGGTGTGTTGCTTCAATTCTCCTGTGCACTCTCTATTTTTCTCGAACAAATCAGTTTGAGTGTGAGTGTGCTCTGCAACGTCTTTGCAGAATAGTGAATGAGAGTGTGTGAGGATTGAGTGAAAAATACAACACGGATGGCTACTTCACAAATCACCTTCTTAAGCTTGCCATCCTCTTCACGAATCACGCTCGTCTTGGTTCCTCATAACAAGACGGCAAGCTTGATGATCAAGAAAGTGAGAGGTTGATGACTGGTTCATCAAACAACTCGACTTTGCAGTACTTGCTTGGGATTTGAATCGATGGACTTCTAATTCATTCTTTGCTCATGCAAGGATGACAAACCCATCAACCACTCCAACGTCATGGTTGATATGTCTTAGTCCTTCTTCGATTGTCGCAACAACATGGTCAAATCTTTTTATCAAAGACCTCAAAATTTTTTCTACTACTAGAACATCTTTGAGTTCTTCACCATTAACCCTCAATTGGTTAACGGTGATTTGCGCACGATCAAAGTACAACAAGATAGATTCAAAGTCGTTCATGCATAAAGACTCGAAATCACATTGAAGTGTTTAAAGCCATACCCATCAAACACAATCATTGCCTTTGTTGGACTTTTGCAAAATATCCCACACGGTTTTCGTGGCCTCCACACTCGATATTTTTCAAATATCTTTTCCTTAATGATTTGAAAGACCGCATATAATGTTTTCTAATCTTTTTTTTCTAGACTCAATCAATAAATCCTTCCCCTCATTTCTCAAAGAGTTGAATTCTTTGGCATCGGCCACTTCGATGTAGCCATTCTTTACTAGGTTCCACAAATCTTGCGATTTGAAGAGAACCTTTATCTAGATGGACCATTTGTTGAAATTCCTTTCGTTTAACTTTGGAAGTTGCAATTGAATGAAACTAGCGAATGCCATTACTAGCTCTGAGTTCACGATCCTCGATCTACGTTCCCGGTCTCTAACCTTTGATTTTGCTACTTCGGTTCCCGACCACCTTGGCTCTTGTACTCCATCGCTGGCCACCTAGGCTTTGACACGATCCCTGCCATGCTAGCTCAGGTAGCTCTGGTATTGTAAAGGGCGCAACCATGCCGTGTATACCACTTGTAGTGTATGCAGAAGCATTGGAACAAAAAGGATTTGATGAGGAGCAAATAAATATATAAAGTAAAGTAAAGAGAACTACATTCGAAATGACTTTTGCACGGGCTTAAATGGAGAAAATACAAGCGCTTGTTCTCACAAATCTCTATCTCTATATATGCTAAAGCTCTCTCAAGACACCCATTCCACCGAGTAAGCACGCTTACATGTAAGGGATTCCTCCGCCAATGAAGTCAGCAAAAATGACGTGCAAGGTGTTCCCTTGTCACTTGAGAGTCAAAAGTTGGGGCTCCTTATCTTTGACTCTTATTTTACTTGGACGGTAGTCATTAATGAGTCCACTTGATCGAGTCATCTTTGGACATTCGAAGAATCGAAAAAAAAAAAAAAAGCCATACACCTTGCACTCATGCACTTGGCGAAAGCTCATGCAATCAAAACCAAATATGAGTTTTTCTTCTTCAATTCAATGTAAAAAATGTAACCTTATCTTATGTAATAATATGGATAAGAGATTATCCATAATTTGACCAATCGCCTTGCATTTCAACCTCCAAATGCCAAGTAGAAATACAAATCCAAGTAGAACTTTTCCTCTTACTTTCTCGTATTAGGTGTTCACCCCAACACAATGGTCGCAAAGGTACTTCAGTTTTGATAACTCAAAATAGATGGGGTTAATACTGCGAAAAATCACAAATTGATGCATATGTGACAAATTTACATTACTTCAGTTTTGATAACTCAAAATAGATAGGATTAATACTGCGAAAAATCTCAAATTAGCGCATATGTGACAAATTTACCTTAAATTATTTTTTTTACCATGAAAAATCTCAAATTGGTACACCTATGACAAATTTATCCCAAATTATTTTTTTTACCACCAAAAGCCCTAAATTAATACATCTATGATAAATTTACCCTAAACGAATTTTTTTACCAAGAAAAACCACAAATTATTACACTTGTGATAAATTTGCCCTTTGTTAAATCGGGTTAATATTATGAAAAATCTCAAATTGATACACTTGTGATAAATAGAGGGTAAAAACCTCTTAATTAGTACACTCATGGACTATGATGTGCCATAAAACTCAGCAATTTGACGTTAAATTTAACAAAAACTAACATAGAGTGAATTTGTCACAAGTGTACCAGTTTGGGGTAAATTTGTCACAAATATACTAGTTTGAGATTTTTGATGATCAAAAAAATAATTTAAGATAAATTTATCACTGTATACCAGTTTATAGTTTTCTGTCGTATTAACCCAAATAAATTTCGATCTACATGCGCTGGGGAGTGAGGTCATTACTGCGTTTCAAGTTTCACCATTCCGAAGATTTTCAGTCGGGATTTTAAGTTCTCGTCGTGGAGGCGGAGACATATGAAACTTTGGCAAAATTCTACCGTCCCGTGAGATCGGAAATTGAAAAGTTCCTGTGTTGGTAGAATTCCAATTTGGCGAACAGTCATGCTGGTAAAACAATTAATAAATAAATAACTGGTTGCTTGCTTGCTAGGCAAACCGGTAGTAAATTACCAACATTATCAGAAATTTATTTATAATTTGTCCTTCGTCATCTACTTATAATTTCGTGATATTTATAACCGATCGTCATTCCCAATGATTGGACTATTCAAGTCTTAAATAACAGGATGATTAAATTTTTCATAATGATTTTCCTAGGGTATAATAACAATTTCAGGATTCCTTCTGGTGGTAATATGGACATTCCCATTTCACCCTGAATTGTCCAACTATATGAAGGTCGGATCGATGAATGCCGCACCTGCTAACTTGCTAAGTGCTAACCAAACTTATGATTTTGGTTGCAGCTATTGAAGTCCCGGCCCGCTCTCGCAAGTTCTGTTGCAACTAGCAAGTCCTCACCCTCCTGCATCAGCAAAGGCACGTGAAAAGTCTTTCCAGCTGAAGTCAGGAAACACTAGAGAGACACCAAGAAGGTTACCGCGTCGGTATTGGACATGGACACGCGTTCGACACATGGTCAATGCATATCGGAGGTCCACGTGTCTTATGATTGAACCTTTATCTAGATGGACCGTTCAAATCTATAAAAAGAATGCAACAACCATAAGAAAAAAAAAATCTATAAAAAGAAAAAGGCTTGTTTGTTGGTAACCTTTATTTTATTTTTTATTTTTTTGGTCGTTTGTTGGTAAACTTTCACGGGTAACTTTTTTGGAGCTTTATACCATTCGGGTCGAATTCAACTTTTGGAGGTCCAAGCCTAACTTTTGTTGTATGATCTGAGTAGCACCGACGTCGATATGCAACAAATAACACGACACGTCAGTACATCATTTTTCAAAAGATAGATAATTCTGGCAGATTAGAACAAGTTGCATATGAAATGCATATTTTTATATATACATGATAATTTTAAAGAAGTAGTAGTGAGTTTCTTCTTCTTCTGTTAAGGATTCGTGATTATCATTTTTTTGCTAGCTGAGAATATTAATTTTTGGGTGATTGGATATATAACTTAAGTACATATATTTTGATAAATTTATATTTTGACTCTTAATTTATTTAGATTACTTAAAATTGACTACGTGTGTCGAAATGACATGTCGGAATGCTGGACTCGCGTGTCGCTGACATATCTCGAAATGACTAGGTATGATCGGGATTTGGATTACTTCAAATTTAAATTGCCACAAAATAAGCCAAATATTTCAAAGATGGGCACAATATCCACAGGATTTATTCAAAATTCAGATAATTCAAGTTTAGACAACATGATATTTAAAATATACTCGAGATAGACTTTATTAACGCGGATAATGTTGAAATTTGAACCGACCGGAATTGTGGATCCCGACAGCTCGGACGCACAACGGCTCCTGTTGGTGGTGGGCCTCGAGCGGTTCTCGGCGGCTACCAGGGCACTGTCTTTTGCGGGCACGAACTGATGGCCTGCCAAAAGTGATGATCGGCTCGAGGTGGCAAAACAGAGATCCTGCAAGACGGAATAAAAAAGAAATTTGCGCGTATGGCCCCAATCAATCCACCGAAGGCAAGGGGCCCCAAGACTCAATGTCGGCCAAAAGCTTTCTCGATCATGAACAGGAAAGAAACATGTCTATTCTATTTCTGCATGAATGAAAGTACAAACCATAAAGCCCAGACGAAAATCCAAAAGAAATTAAATTCACCACTTGGACTTATTTGTCCGGATCATGATCCTTTTTGACCGGAGTGGGTGGGTCACCATCTCCAAGCCCGCCAATCTCTTTCAGCCGTGTTCTTTTGTGGCTTTATTTCCTGTCGCACGAAATACTGGTGAAATTATCCACACGGAAATTCACCAGTGGACTAGAACTGAGGAGAGGAGAGGAGAGGAGCGGCGCATGGTGGTTCACAATGGACAACGACCGCGCGGTTGGGTCGGTTCCCGATGAAGGGTAGCAACAACGTTGGTCAAGCTTCGACGAAAACCTGCAAAATAAGAGTTGTAACTCGGCTGGGACTGAACAAGCTCACGACATCGGTTGTTGGTGGACGTTTTCGAAGCTGGAAGACCCCCCCAAAGATGCCCCCAACGTTTGATTGCTTCGATCGAGGAAGCTTTTGGACTCTTCTCTGTGCTGCTCCTCTTGTATGCATGGGCGTGCTTCAGACAAGAGAGGGTTAGAGATCGAGAGAGAGAGAGAGAGTCCCTTTTCTGACTTAATTTTTTTCCTTCCCTGTCACCTCTCAACGAAAGAAAAAGTTCTCTCTTCTTTTTGCCGTGTCTTCAATGTGCATGGCCTCAAGGAAACAGACGAGCATCTGACTTCTTGTGGCCGTGCATGGTAGATGAGTGGCCCCTTTTTACTTAGACATAAGGATCAATATATATATATATATATATATATGTGAAAAATTAGGATGAGAAAAAAAAATTTCTCCTTTTGAAAAAAAGAAAATATTTTCTCCACTTTTGAATGTTTTTTTTCATAGGTACAAAATATTTTCCTCAACTTATTTATATTTCGAGAAACAAATGCCAAAAATCAGAAAATATTTTCCTGAAAGCTGTTTTCCACAAAATGAACAACAGCCTCCCATTTCTTTCCCAAAAAAATAAATAATTTAAAAAATATTTTTTGAAAAATGATCATTTGTATCACTTGAAATAATTAGTCAATGAAAAATATTTTCATTATTGATGATAAATTAGATCTAAACTTCTTTATACACAATGAAAATATTTTTTGTTCATTCATTTTCTTAAGTGATATAAGTGATTGTTATTCAAGAAATATTTTCCAAATTGTTTATTTTCTTCGAAACAAATGGAGCCATAGTGCATTTCTTTCAGTGAAAGTGTTTTTTTCGAAACTGATTTTTTGGACTTTTACTCGTTTACTACGCCAAAAAATAACTTAGTGAATAGAAAACACTTTGCGGCCAATGGAAAGTTCATGCATAAAATCAGGTAAGTAAATTTTTCAATCTAAAGAGGTGAAAATCCTTTTTGAAATTGCTCCTCTTGAATTTTTTAATATTTAAATATTTAATTTTAATATTATTTTAGTTTCTTTTTCTTTTCTTTTTTCTCTTCCTCTTTCCAAGTTGACAAGCTCAAGGCTCGTCAAATTTGGGAGCCTCAAGCTCATCAGCCTCGCTCACTAGGACAGGTCAAGCCTTGAGCTTGCTAGATGCAAAGGAGCTCAAGACTTGCCAGATCCGACAAGCCCTCGCTAGTGCCTACCAACGGACAGTCGCAATGGAGGGAGGAAGCACAAAAAAAAAGGAAAGATAATAAATAAATAAAAATAATTTAAAATTTATTTTTATTTCATTTTTCAAATGAGATCCAAACATTGAAAGAACGTTTCCGATCACATATCACCAAACAAAAGAACAACTGTTGTCCTAGAAATCATTTTCCTTTTTCATGAAGTTTTTTGTAAAACAAACATATTTGTGAAAAATTTTCAATGTTTTTGTAAATTAATTCCAGCATCTTCAAGGGAGAGGGAGAGATAATCAAGAAAGACTATATCTTTACTCAATTGACTTATTATTACACTTTATTAGAGAAGCGTATTTATATATAGACAGTATGCATAAAAAAAAGGAAATAATATATTCTATCAAGGAAATAGGAAATCACAAATATCAAATAATATCCATAATATTTAAGGACATCTCTAAGAATATTCTTTGGTAGGGAAATCTCCAATATCCATAAATACACTTCAACACAACTTCTCAAGCTAGAGCATCCAACTTGTATCTGATAAGTGCAAATTTCATCCAAAATGACCAAGCATCGTGTAAACCAGACCTTATGATAAACAAGAGATTTTATTGGAGTTGAGATGACTAAAAATGGCATAAAGAAAGAAAAGATTAGGGCTTAACTTGATTCCTTTTCTCTTAGTAGCTCTAATACCATGTAAAATAATTTTAAGATCTTCAAGAGACAAGGAGAAAGAATCAAGAAAAACTACATTTTCACTCAATTGGCTTATCATTACACTTTATTAGAGAAGGGTATTTATACCCGAACAATATACATTGAAGGAATAATATATTTTAATAAAAATAGGAAATTACGAAATATCAAATAACATTACTAATATTAAAAAAAATATCTCTTGGAATGTTCCGTGGCTCTCCTCCCTCGAGTCTGAATGGATAAGGCCATGTTTCAATCGCGTATGTTTATTGTATGGCCAACAGAAAAAAAAAAATTAAAAATCGCGTGTACCTCGATTGAAGTGAAGAAGAAGCTTCCTCCTTAAGCTTCTGAAGACAATAGGATATATTATATGCAATGTTGCTCAAGAAAAAGATTGGCAACAATCATTGACCTGAACAGATCTCACATACATTTGTTTCCCATCGCGACAGAAATCATCACAGCATTGTTGTCAATTTGTCATAGTTTAGAGGCTGTACCAAGGTTGGTCCTCGCCCTTGGCATTGATCGTCGCCTCCATCGTTTCCATCATTTTGCACAACCCAGTGAAGAGGTGAAAGCAGACAACGTGATCACAGATGCTGATGGTGATTCTGCTGTTCCATGTCTATTGATAAATCATCTCAAACACTGGAAGTTGTGAAGCCATGTCAAGTTGTTACGAAGTGTTCTTGAGCTTTAGAGGACCGGATACACGCTTGGACATCGCTGATATCCTGTATACCGGTCTCGTTGATGCTGGAATTCGAGCATACAGAGACGATGAAGAGCTCCGTACTGGGGAAGAGATTGGTCCATTGCTTCTCCAAGCGATTGAGCAGTCCAAAATCTCGATACCCATCTTCTCCAAAGGTTATGCCGATAGTAAGTGGTGTCTTATGGAGTTGGAACAGATGTTGGAGTGCAAGAGAGATACGGGGCAGAAGATCATGCCCATTTTCTTGGATGTCAGGCCATCTGAGGTTCGAAACCAAATTGGGGATTACGGCGAGGCTTTTCTTTCGCACGTGAAGAAGAAGCAGTTCAATGAGAACACCATCCATGGGTGGAAGGCTGCTCTCAATGAGGTGGGAGCGTTGAAGGGATGGGATTTCCAAAGCAATCCGAACAGGTCTTCCTCTTTATCATGGTGTATTATCTGTTTTGCTCGAGAGATGAATTTTCTCTTCTTTTTTTCGTAGGTTTGTGTTTTGGCACCTTAATCTAATATCTACGTTCTTTTGCCTCTAATGCTTTCAGAGGAAAAGGTGAGTTCGTAAAGGAAGTTGTCAACAAGGTTTTGATTGAGTTGAAAAAGGCCTACTTGGTGGTATCTGATTGCTTGGTTGAAATGGACAATCATGTGGATGAAATAATGAGAATGGTATTTGCCGACACCGATGAAACTACGATTGTCGGAATTCACGGCATGGGTGGCGTTGGGAAGACTACACTTGCAAAAATTGTCTACAACCAACTCTCCCATCATTTTGATGGTTGTTGCTTCCTTTCTAACATACGAGAAACTTCCGAGCAGAAGGGTATTGAGTATTTGCAGAATCAGCTCATCTCTATGCTCCTTAGAAGGAAATGGCTAGACATTGATAATGTGGATGAAGGGATTAGGATGATTGAGGAGAGGCTATTCTCTAAAAGAGTTCTACTTCTACTCGATGATGTCGACAAAAGGATTCAACTTGATGCTCTCCTGGGGAAGCGCAAATGGTTTGGCAAAGGAAGCAAGCTTATAATTACCACCAGAAACAAGGATGTTCTTCATGAGCCCAAAGTTGATTGGAGTTATGAACTTCCCTGCATGGATTTTGACCATTCTCTGCAACTTTTCAGCCGACATGCATTTAGAAGAGATTATCCTTCGGAGGAGTACCTCCCCGACTCCATAAAAGCTGTAAAGATTAGTGGTGGTCTACCTTTGACTCTTGAGGTTGTAGGTTCGCTTTTATCTGGAAAGAGCAAAGCACAGTGGGATATTATATTGGAGAAGCTAGAAATAGTTCTTCATGAGGACGTAAAAAAGAAGTTGAAGATCAGTTTTGAGGCATTAGATGATAGACAAAAAAGCATATTCCTTGATATCGCCTGTTTCTTCATTGGTTTCGATAAAAGAATTGTGATCCATATGTGGGAAAGTTGCGAGCTTTTTCCTGAAGAAGCCATTGAAGTCCTCCAGCAGATGTCTTTAATAAAGATTAAAGAAGACAGCTGCATTTGGATGCATGATCAGCTACGAGATCTTGGACGTGAAATCATCCGTCATGAGTGTGCTATGAAATCAGAGAAGCAAAGCAGAGTATGGAATCATAAGGAAGTATTTGATCTTCTTATGAGGACGAATGTGAGTACACAAATTCATTCTGAAGAGAGAACCGATTAAAAGAATTTCTTACGTGTGTTATTTCTTTTCCACTCACAGTACCGACACATCTCCTACAATAACATATAAATTTCGAGGAAAGATAGCACGTCAAATAAATATAATTTTTCAAACAAGAACTATGCGCTCTCTAACTGCTATTTCCCTTTTTCTATGACCAGGGGTTAGAAAATGTTGAAGCAATTTGTCTCGAGTTTGACAGTAGTAGTGAATACAACATTACATATGAAGCATTTGCAAGTCTATCAAACCTAAGATTCCTTCAAGTGGATGGCGTAAACTTCGAAGAGACAAGTACAAACCCGCGTTGCTTTGCTCAAGTCAGGTCTTTTCGGTGTGATTGCTGCTTAAATGTTCTTCCAGCCATTTTTTTCCACAGGAGTCCACGCATACTTTGGATGTTGAGATGGCTTTCGTGGCATAACTTTCCTGCAACTTTTGAGCTGACCACTCTTTCCCTGACAAAGCTAGTGATTCTTGATCTATCATGTAGTAAAATTACAGGAAAATGGAGTGGATGGAGCCACGTCAAGGTAGGAGCCTTGGAGGTGTTTCAAAATAATTCGATGTTCTATTTTTTAAACTTCCTCTTTCGTTAATGGGATTGAAATTTTGTTGTTCTCCCTTACAGATAGCAAAGAATTTGAAGGTTCTAAATTTGACTGGATGCATGAAGCTAAAGAGAACGCCTGACTTCTCATCTCATGTATCTTTAGAGAGATTAATTCTTGAAAGATGCCAGAATTTGGTCCATATTGATCGATCTATTGGTCAGCTAAAGCAGTTAGTTTACTTAAACTTAAAGTTCTGCACTAAACTCAGCAAGCTGCCAGCTGAGCTTGCTAAACTAGAAGCTTTGACAGAAATTCTTGTGGATGGAACATCAATAAAAGAAATTCCCGAATGGAAAGGAATGAAGAAACTGGAAATCCTCAGTGCTCGTAATTGTAAATATTTGAATAATTGTAGTTCAGTTGGCTACTTAGCATCATTATTGAAGCTTTCATTGGTAGCAACTGAGATTACTCGACTACCAGAGTCCATTGGGAACCTGCAATCATTAGTCGAGTTGGATCTATCCCACTCACAGATTCAAATGCTACCTTCTTCATTAGGAAACATGAAGAATTTGACAGTACTGAGAATACGCTGCAGTCCCTTGAGAAAACTACCCAGTGCCATAGGACTGTTGGATAAGCTTGAAGAGTTAGATGCTGACCGCTGTGGACATTTGGAAGGGGAAATTCCAAGCAATATCGGGAGATTAAAGTTTCTAAGAGTCTTGAGACTGACATACACTGGAGTTTCGGGATTGCCTAAGCTTCCTGAAAGTCTGACCAGTCTGTACTTTGGCACTTGGTCAATGAAGACATTCCCAGATCTCTCAAACCTGTTGAACTTGAGAGAATTGAGTTTAGTTTTGTGGGGTTCTAGAATGGACCCTTCTGAACTAGAGAAAGTTTCCAGTCCTTGGTGGATTGGAAGGTTACGCAAGCTAGAGTCTATATGGTTGGAATCTCCTTACCTGACCACCCTATCTTCAGACCTCATTCTCCTTTCTCAACTCAAGGAACTTGAGCTCTGGTGCGAGAACATGAAATGCCTCCCGAGGGTTCCTGCAAGTTTGTCGCGCTTAGTCATAAAAGGTTGTTGGGAAATGAAGACATCAATAGACGTTTCAAACTTGAGGGCACTAACGGATTTGGAAGTTACAAGCTGTGAAGTAGCAGAGATTCAAGGTCTTGAATGCTTGGAGAACCTGAGATCGCTGAAGCTTGTTAGAGTTCCATCACTGGAGAAATTGCCTGACCTCACTACCTTAAACAAGCTCACGAAAGTTGAACTGTATTATTGTCCTAAACTGTTCGAGATTCAAGGCAGACTAGAATCATTGGAGATTCTCCGTATTGAGTTCTGCGGATATCTGGAAAAGCTACCGGTTCCATCAAGCTTCAAGAAGCTAAAATATTTTAGGACATATGAGTGCGAGAAGCTAAAAGATTTGCTGGGATCTGATGATTGGAGGACTTTGAAGGAAGTCACTAAGTCTGAGCCAGAGAAGTAAATAGGTTGAGCCAAGAAATCAGAGGTGGCAGGTAAAGAGAAACTTTTTTTTCTTTTTTACCTATTGGAATTAACTGACACATTGATCTGTAAAGAGTGTAATGATTACTGCTTTATATTTAATGATGGTCCAATCAGTTTTCAAATCTCTCTCTCTCTCTTCTTCTTCTTCTGCTTCTTCTTAATTCTCCAGTCTGTCTATGGTCAATTCTGTCACGTTTAGAAATTGGGAAGGATTTTCATTCACAGAAATCATGATCATTTCCCTTGCTTTCATGGCCAATTTCAAATTTAAGCACAACTGGTTGTCTAATTCGCAGCGAAGATAGTTACTATTGCTTGTTATGTGATGACTCTACTTGCCACAAGTCCTTCATTTCTTATGCAACATGTTTACTTGTCAAAAGACTATTGATATTATTTTGGTAGTCTTACTGTTCAAATATTAGGATGTCTGCTGTTCATCAGAGTACATGGAAAGGGGAAAATAAAGGCTTAGAATTAGATATGTCTAAGGTTAATTTGGTTTAGAGAGTAAGACATAAAGAACTAATTGAATTTTCTAAGGGGTGAGTTTAAGCAAGCTGTGAACTGCAGGCTAAGGCTTCTTGGGGATGGGAGAGTCCACTAAATGGGTATAAACATTAGCCCGGGGTCATTGATTGCCCATCGGAAAGGAGACAAGTGAATGAAGGCTTAAAGCTTCAGACATTGATTGAGAAAAGTTGATTCAGCATGAGAGATGGTACTCAGTTGCCGATCAGTGCGAAAGGGGGAAGGATGAACCATTTTTGACCAATGCACAAGAAGAGAGGAAGCAACTGTGAGGACAGTGTATCATTGACCTAAACAAATAAGACAGGCAGAGCATGCCATTCAGAGCAGTCAAGGGTTTGGCTAGTTGTCCTTTTTCGTGGAAAAGAAGAAAATGAGAAGTTATGTAGGTGTTGCCTTGCCAAGCATCACGAAGCCTTGGCAGCCCTCTCTTGGGTTGCACCGACTGTTGAGCTTCTGTCTTTGCCTGAGCCGCTATGAGTCGAGGTTGAGGGTCGAGCGACCCAGATCTAGCCCTTCAGCGGTAGTTGCCAAGGACAGGCGACCTCAGTGCTGCCTAGCCTCGTGCCATGCGTCCTTGGCGGTCTCCAGGGCAACCTTCTGATTAGTTATATTGGAATCATCTCATTGCATTTGGCTAATGAGATTTAGTTGTAGCTGAACAGTAGTCTCTTCTGAGTTGGTACATCGTGATTCAACAATATGAAATTATGAAGCAAAATGGTGAGATGAGATAATAGCAGAGTTGGAGAACTTTAGCACATGAGAGAGACAAAAAAACCATTGATTTCAACGCTTCATCTGGGATCGATATATAATCCCTCGGCATGCCTTTTTATTGTGGATTACAACGCTCAACAGACTGCCCACCCAGGTTCTCTTGATGAATTATCATCGTATCACGGAAGGATCTTGCCCCTTTTGTCGCGGCCGCCCGGACTCCACTGATCACCTTTTTTTTCGGGTGTAATATTACGGCTTCTTTGGCTCGTTTTTGGGCTGCCAAGTGCTCTCTCTCCTGGACTAATAAGTCCTGGTCGGAGAACCTTCTTTGGGCTATGAACCACTTCGGGGGCAATCAATTCGACCACCTCATCGCCCGGTTCTCATTCGCGGCTCTCTGCCATTTGATTTGGACAGAATGGAACAACATACTATTCAGAAATCAGACCAGTGACATCTCTGCTCTTAAGACGCATCTGTTGAAGGTCGTCCAAGACAAGGCCATCACATTCCAAGGAGTGGATGACAGCCGAAGGAATAGGCGGATTTTGACATCGTGGGAATACTCTCTCTCGGTCCTTGCTTAGCTCGAGTGTTTTGCTTGCTGTTTGGCTACTATTCGCTTTGTTTTGCTGCTGTTCCTGTTGTAACCCTTCGGGGTCTTGTCCCGTGTTTCCCGAGGCGCAATTTTCCGTCAGCCCTGTACTCCTAGCAACATTTGTGTTGCTCTGGGTGGAGGGTTGTTTTGTATGGATCTTTGCCCTTCGTTTCTTTGTAAGCGCATTTGATAAGTCAATATACTTATTACCTTTACAAAAAAAAAACCATTGATTTCAGTCACTTCATTGTAGTTTTTTTCTATTGTACTTTACTCAAACTTCAGTACACCAGTTCTAACTGGTTGCAAGTCAACTGTCATAGTATTATTTCTTTCCTGTTCTCTAATGAACGAATGTCAACATCTCTACTGTTACCTGAACTAGTTAAGGCTAAATTGTCCGCGGATTTGTGAGTTTATTAAAGTCTAGCAAAGCCAAATGTTGGCTATCAATAATTCCTTGATTTCTGCCTTTCTGTGAAAATTCCTTATGATAAACCCCAGCTCCTTTATGAACTAGAAATGGTATCTAACCGTAAGAGCTTGAGTCGTTTGACAGAATTTTTAGTCAGATGTTGTTATTTCAACATGATTTGACTATTGAATATATGGATAACGTCAAAGAAGGGAGGTTATGAAAATAACTGAAATAGAATTCACGCTTCCTTTCTATGGCCTAGTAAGTTAATCAATCAAGCCGATCAGAAGGACAAGACATTTTTTCTGTGGCAAATTGTACTTAAGATTACCCTCTTTTGACCTGCAATTATAGGTTCAGTTCAGTCACAGAAAGTGAAAAAGAATGAAGAGAAAGGCAATCTTTGAGCAGTGCTTTCTGATTGTGAAGCCTTCACCAGAAAAGTTTAAGATGGACCAAATAATACGTATTCATTTCTTAATTAAACTAAACTTAGTAGTGCATCAAAAGAAAAATAAATTGAAAAATGAACAGACTACTAATGTCGCTCTGCTTTTCTGTTCTTTCCTATTTCATTGGCCAATTGGAGCATTACTCAGAATGGCGTTTGCATCTTTTTGGTGAATAATGCTGCATTTCCATGTAGATAACAAACGGATGCAGGCATTCTGGATGGTAAATCCTGTTGGAAATATGGTATGAGTGAATGAGAAATTGTTTCTCAAAGAACACCCTTGAGTTGGAATTGGAAAGTGGGAAACACTAGTCCTACATTGAAAAGGAAGAAGGCTTTCAAGTGCTTTATATATGGTTACACTCCTTTGAAGAAGGCTTTCAAGTACTTTATATATGGTTACACTCCTCCGAAAGCCCATGGCCACCTCTACTTGCGGTGGATAGTCATGACTTGGGCGCCCACACTAGTGAAACAAACATTATCGGAATGGGTGGCATGGGTGGTGTTGGAAGACAACACTTGACAAAATTGTCTAGAATAAATTTTAAGATGGTTTTCATCGTTATTGCTTCCTTGCTGGCATTCGAGAACTCGTCAAAGCAACAGTGCATCGAGTATTTGTAGAATCAACTGATCTCTAGCATCCTCCAAAGAGTGATTAGTTTTGGCAATGGAAGCAAGGTTATAATTACCACAAGAAACGTGGGAGTACCCAAGTACAGAAAAGTGATTATTAACTACTCATTTATTTTTCTGCTGAAGGGTTGAAAGGAATGTATATCGAGCTTATATCTCAGTACTCCTTTGCAGATGAGAAATTAAGAGCCTATTCTGAGGTTCCTCTAACAAGGATTTCTTGGCATATCTTCCGTTGCCATAGGAATCCACTCGTTGTTCTTCGAAGTTGAGATGGCTTTCATGGCACTGACATTCCCAAGAATTTTAGGCTGAACACTTTTCCTTACAGAAGCTGGTTACCCTTGATCTGCCATGGAATAGTGGTAGATGGAGGAACATCAACGTTCGATATGGTTAGTTGCAAATTTTTATGATTACTCTCGTTGCCATTGAAAGACGCGAGATTTGTTTGTGATCACCGTACATAAATTTGAAGGTTCTAAAATCCAACTGGATGTGAATAGTTTGTGCATCTCTTGTCATGCGAGTTTGGAGCGACTGATTCTTGAAACACGGCGAAAGATTGGTCCAAATTGATGCGGCCATTCGTCAACTGAATCGTTTACTTCTCTTAAACAAGACGTACCCTAAGAAACTCTACCAGAGACTATGGGGAAGACGGCATCTCTAACAGGGTTGGACCTATCCCTTTCATCTATTCAAGAGTTACCTTATTCAGTAGGAGACTTGATTAATCTGAATGGGGATGGTTAGAGAAGCTTGAAGCGATAAAGGGTGATGAAGGGGGAATTTCCGACCGATAACAGGAGACTTAAATATCTGAAGATCTTGCGGTTGACAAGAACTCCGATTCTGGTATTTCCTGTGCTTGTTGAGAGTCTAAACGAATCCATGCTTTTAATTTTCTTAATGTAACTGTTCCCAGATCTCTCCTACCTATTGAACCTAAGACACTTGTGTCTGTAGGTGTCGAGGTATCCTGAGGACACTCGTGGACTTAAGGAAGCTCCATGATCCTTCAAGGATTAGAAGGTTACGCAATCTGGAGTCCTTGGATTTGCAAGCTCGGCAAATCGCCACCTTATCTTCAGATGTCTTTCTTCTCCCACTTCTCAGGAAACCTGTGCTCGGTTTTGACCTCCGGTCTTTGCGCATCCTATTTCACAGGGGAAGGTAAACATCAGCAGACTCCTTAAACCCGAAACAACTCTCAGTTGTGACTGGTTCTTGTTTGCGTATAAAGCCAACACAGTTTCAAAGCCTTGAAGGATTGGAGAACCCGAGAACTCCAAGAACTCTTCCATGCCTGTCGTGCCTTCTATCACTGGAGTGACACCCTGACCTGCCATCCTTAGGAAGCTCACGAAAGTTCATCGATCGGCCTGTCCTAATCTGGTAGAGGTTCAAGATAGACTGGAATCCTTAGAGACTGTTCATATTTGGTGCTGTGAATCTCTGGAGACGTTAACCGATCCATCAATCTTCAAGGAGCTAAAGCATGCAGGAACAGCTTCATTTTTTTTTTTTTTGTTACATTCAGAATTATCAAAATTATTCAACAAGTATTTATGTTTCAAATGTAAATAATTCATTGTTTCCTATAGTAATTCACTTGTTTTATGTACTTAATTTACAATTTCACTAAAAATAATAATAAGTTATACGGTATCAATATGGCCAAGAATTATTAAGTGGCTTACAACAAGGTATTAAACTTATCACCCCTTAATTCATAGCTTAGATTTGCTTATAATTAAAGTTTAACTTGCATTTGTGAGTCTAATTGATAGACTATTTAATTCTTAGCATTAGTAAATGTTCATTGAGAGAAAATAATAACACATTATTTTCTTATCCACCGTTCGAGGGAAATTGACATTTGCTAAGCGAAAAATAACACAAATGATCCTTAAATTTTGGCTTGATATGCATGAACCCCAAACTTTTAATTTGACCAATATGATCCCTGAACTTTAACTAAATGAGGAATGTGGTTGCCGAACTTTCAATTTATTTAATTTGATCTCCAAACTTTTAAAGTACGTTCCACTTAATCCTAGAAATATTTTTTTTTTTTAAAGAAAAAGTTCAAAGTTTCTCCGAAGTTGATTTCGTGGGAGTGCTGCGTCATTTCCTAGTAGCCCTCTTAACATTCCCGCGCGTCTAGCTGAAGAGAAGCATATAACGGTCAACAGAAACTCCCACTCGCAGTCACCCCTCTCTATGCGAAACCTCTCCGAGAGTTCACTTCTTACGATGATGTGATGGAATGGGGAGGCATGCACGGGTCAAGGCCCTGGTGGGCGACCTCTCTTTTGCCACTTCATCCCCATTCGCCAAACTCTTGGACGGTTGCGGCCGGTCCAAGTCGGCGCGGGACGTGCGCCGCATCCACGCTCGGATCGTCAAGTCCCAGTTCTCCGCCGAGGTTTTTATCCGGAACCGGCTCATCGACGTTTACGCGAGATGCGGGTGTCCTGATGACGCCCGCAGGGTGTTCGACAGAATGCCCGAGAAGAACACCTTCACGTGGAACGCGATTTTAGGCGCGTTGATCAGATTGGGGTCTCTCCATGAAGCGGAAAAGATATTTGGGTCGATGCCTGAACCTGATCAGTGCTCGTGGAATTCGATGCTGTCGGGTTATGCGCAGCATGAAAGATTTGAAGAAGCCTTGGAATGTTTTGGTAAGATGCATAGGGAGAATTTTGTGCTTAATGAGTACTCATTTGGTAGTGCTGTTAGTGCGTGTGCCGGGTTAGCAGATATGGACCTGGGCCAGCAGATTCAGGCTTTGATATCGAAGTCCGAGTGCTCATCTGATGTTTATATGGGCTCTGCTCTTATTGATATGTACTCTAAGTGTGGGAATGTGGCTTGTGCGCGGAGGGCTTTTGATGAAATGAGTTCTCGAAACACAGTTTCTTGGAACAGCTTGATTACATGCTATGAACAAAATGGTCCAGCCAGTGAAGCTCTTGAGGTTTTCACCAGCATGATGGATTGTGGGTTTGAACTAGATGAGGTTACTTTAGCCAGTGTGGTCAGTGCCTGCGCTAGCTTGTTGGCACTTAAGGAAGGGACACAAATTCATGCCCGCGTTGTAAAATGTGACAAATTTAGGAATGATGTTGTTTTAGGAAATGCATTGGTTGATATGTACTCTAAGTGCTCTAGAGTTAGTCAAGCCAGATCAGTTTTTGATCGAATGCCTACCAGGAATATAGTGTCAGCCACGTCCATGGTAAGCGGGTATGCAAAAGCAGCAAGTCTAAAAGCTGCAAGAGTAATGTTCACGAGGATGATGGAAAAGAATGTAGTTTCTTGGAATGCCCTCATTGCAGGGTACACCCAGAATGGAGAAAATGAAGAAGCATTTGGTTTATTCCACCTTTTGAAGAGGGAAGCCATTGAGCCGACGCACTACACATTCGGAAATTTGCTCAATGCGTGTGCAAATCTTGCTGATCTGCAGCTGGGGCAGCAGGCTCATGCTCATGTCTTGAAGCATGGATTTCGCTTCCAGTCCGGAGAAGAATCTGATATTTTTGTTGGAAATTCTCTTATAGACATGTATGTTAAATGTGGAGCTGTGGAAGATGGTTTATGGGTGTTCAAAAATATGTTGGAGAGGGACAAAGTCTCGTGGAATGCCATAATTGTCGGATATGCACAGAATGGTTATGGCATAGAAGCACTTGAAATATTCAGGAAAATGTTGGTATCTGGCGAGAGACCAGACCGTGTCACAATGATTGGGGTTCTATGTGCATGCAGCCATGCAGGCCTGGTTATAGAGGGGCGCCATTATTTCAAGCTGATGGTTGAGGAGTATGATCTGGCACCTGTAAAGGACCATTATACGTGCATGGTCGATTTGCTTGGCCGAGCAGGTTGTCTCAGTGAAGCAAAGGACTTAATAGAGACAATGCCTATGCAAGCTGATGCTGTTGTTTGGGGTTCACTGCTCGCTGCCTGCAAAGTTCATAAAGATATACTGCTAGGAAAGTATGTTGCCGAGAAGCTCTTAGAGATTGACCCTTCGAACTCTGGACCTTATGTTCTGCTCTCAAACATGTACGCAGAATGTAAAAAATGGGGCGAAGTTGTCAAAATAAGGAAGCTGATGAGACAACGGGGAGTAGTCAAGCAGCCTGGTTGCAGCTGGATAGAAATTCACGGTCAAGTTCATGTTTTTATCGTCAAGGACAAGAAGCATCCTGATAAGGGTGATATTTATTCTTTGTTAAGATCTCTCCTAGGACAGATGAAGCGAGTCGGGTACGTTGCCATTACGGACGATTACGAGTCCCATGAGGAGCTGAGTGAATCGGACTTAATGTCCTATGAAATGGAAATGCCAGCTGATGCCGCTGTTTGTTAGTTCATGGAGAGTTATTATCCTTTGGTTTCTGTTCATAGTTCATGCCAATCTAACATCGGATAAAATGCGTGTGGATAGAATCACTCTCTTTTCTCTCCTTAATCCTCACCCGTTGCAATACACAAGTCTACGTGGAGGACATAAGAAGCAGGAGATCTGCATTAGTGTAAGACTGTACCACGAACTAATTGGAGGGGTCAGTGTTCTACAAATTGACGGGTCAACAGACCGCAACGTCTTCCCGAAGGAACAGCAGAATAGAAGGGGCAGACATTCGAAAAAGACAAGTGTGCCCAGTCTGAGCAAAGCATCATCCCTTCAAGGTGTGAAACTACAACCTTGGTGCAGTTCGTCTTAGTACTAGATAATGTGGACAAGCAATCAGAGCCTGTTATTTTAAATGAATAAGCAAGGGAGTTTTGATTCAAGAAGTCAGGAAAGGAGTGAAAGGACGAGATCGAAGCCAGTTCTCAGAATGACCAAGAAGAAGGCAGCCAGAAAAATGCCGACTTTCTAAATTAACTCAAATTAAAAATTCTGCTTTATAAGTCATTTTCTTTTGATAAACCAGCTCATCTTAAATAAGTAGGATCGATTGAACTGTGAACCTGCCACAAATACAGAACCGCAGGATCGATTGACTAATCAGGTCAGGCTGGTTCTGTTGTTTTATTTTTCTTTTTACACCACAAGACAGAAAAATGACAAGACAAGCGGTTTCCAACACGTTGCATTCAAATAAATTATGTGCAATAAGCCAGACTCTCTCTTTTTCTTCCCACTCTCCCGGCATGAGTACCATCGCAGAATTGCTTCTGCTCTACAAAGGAACTTTATAAAGGAAGCTACTGAAAAAACATTAACGGACACCAACAATAGAATTTTCACTCCTAAGCAAGCCTGGCTTGCTTCCAATTACTGATGCATCTTCATGGACCGACATTCCAGAGAAAGCGATGGAAAAGGGTTTGACAGAGAATTTCTTTTCCACGTCGATGCAATGTCATCTGAAAGCGGATAGGCGCAGCACATTAGTATGACAGGCTTGGTCATAACAGCAAAGAATAGATTTTATCGTAAATTCCATTCAAACCGTGAGAATGATAGTTCTCACTATGCAAAGAGAGGAACTGTTGAAAATCCACTTACCATTTGCAAGAAGTCAAGGACAGTGTCCGTCAAACCCAACAATTGGCACGGACTGTAAATACCAAGATGAAGCGAAGGTGCAAAAACACGAGAGAGCCTGATTCAATCTTCCTGACATAAGAAGAGATCAAATTCAGGATAGGGTATAATCAAAAGATTAGCTGTGTAATGGATTATTCCCATTCTGTTCTCTCTCTCTCTCTACCTCTTTTCCTTCCAGTTCAAGTGGAGAAGCAGAGAGGACATCTCCACCATGAAAGCAGGTAGGCCACTGACCTTATAAAGTGAAGACCAGAGGTTTCATGCATAGGGCACGCAGGGCCAAGACAATAAAAAAGTAAAGGCTTCATGCAAAGCAAACAGAAATAGCGTTGGAGGAAATCTACTAATGTGCTTGAAGTATAGTACCACTTGTGCAAGTAGATGGACAAAAAGATACCCATAGTTCAATTTCGACATGTAAATATGCAGACAAAACACTAACGGAATGGCAACATGGATCATAAAGCTTTCAGAGCACGAGTCTTGTCCTCACCACGGTCATCAATAGAAGGAAATGCTGTATAATAATTTCCGCCTGTTCTGCTTTTCAAAATTAGACACGATGTCATCAATAGATTCCTCCCAAGACTCGGCTGCTTCTATCTGTGGACCAGAAATTACAATAAGCAATTTCTCAGCATAGAGATATTAAGCATATACTATCATTATTACATAAAGCATTGCCACTCAAAGACCTCTCGACAAAGATCTAAAGCAAGCTGAGCTCCAGTTGCTGCCTCCTCATGGTTATCCTTTACCTCCAAGTTAATCACAAGTACAGTCTTCATAAGAGTCTGCTCTCGGGTGTTGAGATCTGCAAAATATGCAGTCTTGTCAACATTCCATGGGCAAAACGTCGTATCCATCCCATCTATAATTGAAGGTCATATCACTCTCAAAGAGCTAGTTCGAACAAAAATGCTCTTTCACTTCAAGAAGCATTGATCAGTCAAAGGTTCATATTGGGGGCTTTTTGCCCCGAACTTTTCCTACCCCACAGTAGCAGAAACTACTCCCCCAGCTTCTGGCTTGTGCTTTTCATTTTCAAGAGTTAATATATATGGAGAAATACATAAATACCATCTTTACTAACTCTATTGTCCAGAAAAATAATTATTTCAAAATTCACAAATTACCAGCATCAGATTTAATAAAACCATAGCCAAAGCCAAAAACCCATGGCTAAATGTATGCGAAACAAGGTTTAGATCTATATACTAGCAAATTAAAAATAAGACCAGCTAACATCCTTATATACCCTACTAAGTATCAAAATCAAATTGGCCCTGACAAAAGGGGTAAAGAATGGAAGAAGTTGCAGAAAGAGAGAATGGAACTAATAGAGCCAATAGTTACAAGAGAAGGGAAGTATTAACATCCCTCTCGTGGCAGTTCGCTCTATTAGAGCAGTCACCTTCAACAATATCTAAGAAGCATTACAAGAATTCAAATGTCGCTTTTGATGATGAAGCACTTGAGAAATCAAAAGAAGTCCAGATGAATGGATATTAAAACAACCAAGTACTTTATAAGGATAATAAACTAAACAAACAAGGTTAAATTAATTGTGAACGGAATAGCTGTACAAACACAGCTAGCGTCTAAATGACGGAAAAGAATATATTCTCAAAAAGTAACAATCTTGTTATGCTTTTCAAGAAAAACAACTACAGATAATGTCTATAGAGGTTTCTCCAGATCAAGCAAAGCAATTCTTCCGTATCATGCATCTGCCCTCACTAATATAGAGTAATGGGCATATACATGCAAAGCCAAAACTCAAAGAATAATAAACAGAGTGGCAAGTTAGATCATGTGACAATAGACCTCATAATTTCTGAGATGGAATAAGATATATCCAATGACAGAAGCTGGAACGGAAAAGATAAGAACCTTCAAGAACCATATCAAAAACCTTCTCTTCAAATGTAAGCACCACATCGAAGGGGCCATCAGGAGAGTTCTCTTGCCATCTTTGAGGTGCTAATTTCACAGACATATTCCTCTTGAGCATAGGCAAGATGCCATTGCGCTTGTAGCTGAAACTCTTGTGAAGGTTTTGCTTTGCTTATTGCCAGGGAAAAAAAACAAAACAAAGTGTCCGAATTCCGCTTTGAAATATAACCAGCAGCCATTGACCACTCGAACCTTTAACCGAACAACATTCCATCACAACCAAGCCAGCTCCTTTTTGTTTTCATAGCACAAAATGACCGATTTAAACTGAACTAGCATTCTCACAGCCAGACAAATATGCAAGTTACACACTAACAATCAAACAAATAAACACTACGAAACGATGAATTGACTCCCATCAGCCCAAACAAAAAAAAAAAAGATCCATCAAATTAAGGGCTTTCCACTGCAAAAATATCGTCTTCCAGGTGAACATGCTGAAAGATTTTATCAATTCGTGCCGTTCTCGAATTTCCCGATATCGCCCGATTCAAATTAAAAATCCACGGTCCTACAATTCGGAAGGCGAAGGAACATCCAATGAGAAAGGCGGGTCACTTCAGCAACGACAAAGCAGCGATCGAACGAGGAATTAACGTGCCATGAGAGGATACAGATCGGGGTCCTTGCGCCGGAGCTCTTCGAACATGTGCTTGTAGGGAGTCCCGAAGTCGTAAACGTTGGGCTCCCTGAGGGATGGACCGGGGAGCTTGACGTGCGACCCCGTGCCGTACGACGTCACGTCGAAGCCTTCCCTCTTGAGGAGGGCGTGAGCCTCCATGCTGCGGTTCTGGTTCGAGGAACACACCATGGCGTATCGGGGCCTCATAGCTCGCTACCCTTGTGGAATCGGATCGAAGCTGCGTCGCTAGTCTGAGTTCCGCGTCCCAGAGGGAGAGAGAGAGAGAGAGGAGCGAAAAGGGAAGATTTTTAGTTAAGGGGTTGAGCAGGAAGGGCATAGGACAGGAGGAGGAGGAGAAAGACTGTCGCGCTCGCCATTACTCTATTAAACTTTTGCTCTAGTCAGAGTTGAGCAATTCGGCCCGTTTTTCATTCCGAACCGAAAACCGGGACCGGAAGGATAGATTTGTAATTTCCAAATTCGAGAATCATACCAAAGGTGTTCGGATCAATTCATATAATTTTTGAACGGTCTAGTGAAATCAATTACATGTACTTGAAATTATTATTATGTCGTCGCTATTATCTCAACGTGATATCTAATATCTAATCGACAGAAATACGGGTGCGTCCTCTTTTTACCTTTTTAGCCGATCAAAGAACATATGCTTTGATTTACTCTAACAAATGTCACTGGCCGATGCTAAAGATAGAAACAGCATGATTTTTCATCTGCGGGCCATGGGTCGGTCCATGGCATGGTTCATGACCAAAAGTTCACGTAAGTTTCACCACCTATCCTTGTACAAGGATATTGTGGCGTCAACGCTCCTACTTTCGTGAGGGTTTGAAATTAACCCACATTAAGAATTTTAGAGGAGAAGATTGTACTAGAAAGAATGCCGAGAACATCTATATAATAACATTTAAATGAAAAAAAATAAAATTATTATTGGAACCCTAGTAATAGTTTGTTCTGTGCAGGTGGTCTTCCCACCTCCCAGAATTGAACAGAAAATTAGAGGTTAGTCCATGTTAAGAACCTAATTGATGAGGAATCAATTCTAGACTCCAAGATATGTATGGTGAAATTTCAGGTTTCAAAAATATGGAATAAGTTTCCATAGTTAGGTTCTAGGGTTTACGCAAGCGGCACCTGGAATGTGTAACAAGTTTTTGTATTTTTTCTTTTTGTATATGTCTTTGTATGATCCTGCGATATTCCATGGCATATAATAATGAGTATCTAGTCTAGAAACACTAGTCCGAGCTTTCATTTTTAGTAATATATATGAAATGTGACTTTTAATTTGTTAATATTTCATATTTATTCGTGAGCCCAAATATAAGTTTTAGTTATTTAATTGTAGTAGCAAGTGGTGATTATTTTACGTGATGATTATTGATTTTGATAAATTCGTAGCAAATACTGCTTCAATTATTGAATTAAAAAAGATTTGTAAATCTACTTTTGATGGATAATTTTTTTCACGTTAGATGTGCTTGTCATATTTTAAATTTATGTGTACAATATAGTTTAAAAATTCTTCAAATTTTTCTCAACCCAATAAAAATAGCAATTCAAATTTTATGGAAACATTTCCAAATAATGAAAAAAAATGGTTAAAATTTTGTAGAGCAAATGAAAAAAGACCAAAAAATATTTTCAAAAGATGTTTCAAATCGTTGAAATTTTACTTAGGAGTTACTTAATCAATATTTTGTATATAAAAATTTATTGTGTGCATTTATTTTAAATAAAGTAACTCAAATTAATTTATTCCCATAAGAATGGGATAATTGCAAAAAAAATTAGATATTTTAAAAGTTTTTTTTGGTAAAGTAGATATTTTAAAAGTTTTTAATGATACAACATATAATTTATTCGGTGTTTATTATCATATTATGCATTTATTTTTAATAAAATGTATTAATGTCGTTGGAATTTTTGAAGAAAAATGAAAATGATGAGAATTTAGGTGATACTATTAAAATAATGCGAACAAAATGACTACATTATTAAGGGAAAATTCCTATAATTTATTAAGTTGCTTGTGTTTTTTATTACGCTATAAATTAGATGGTTTAGGTGATTATTTAAATATGTATTATAAATATTTATATTTAATAGATACAGTAGTTATTAGAATTATACAAACAATAGTAAAAAATGTAATAATAGAATTATATAATGAATTTTGTAGAACAAATAATGTAGGTGATAGCGGATATGGATTTTCTCAATTTAATGACTTACAAAGTTGGAACATATATAAATTTAGTAGATGGTATCAACTTCTGTTGCATAGTAAAAAAAGCAAAAGGGAGTAATATGAAGCAATTCTAAAATAGAGAGCCATCTAACCATTTCTATTGAATTTGATAAATCTTAAGACAGCATAAATTTCACAATATTTGATTGATGGAAGAGACATTCTACTCAATACCCAATTCTTGTTTTGATTGCAAAATAAATTTTAACAATTTCTTGTTCAACAGTTGCGGTAGAACAAATATTTAGTGCTATAAGCAATATTTTGGATGAATAATATTCAAGATTAACTCCCGAATTGGTGAAATTTCCAGCTTGTGTTGATGATTGGATAAAAGATCAATATAAATAGCAAAAAATAGATCATAATAATGAAGCTGAACTATTTAATGAAGGAGATATTACCGTTACCGGTACAGAAATGGGTAACTACGATTAAGGATGAGGTAATTATGGGGTTATTAAAGGTAAGAGAATTACATGGACTTTGATTTTTTTATTCTAAGAAGATATGTAGGCTCTTAACGATAAATCATTAAATTCAAACCCCCTTCTCCTTCTTTTTTTCATTACATTTAATTTTAATTTTTTATTTGATAATACATTATTTCATAATTTCATAATTCATTATTTTCTTTTATTTTATAATTCAATATTTGATAATTTGATTACAAATTCATCACAATTTAATTTTTAAACTCAAAAACCTTTTAAAAAATCAATATCAATTTGGAACAATTGGCGGTTCCAAAACCGTGGTCATGTCTATCCTTTTTTTTTTGCCTTTTCGAGCTTTATCGAATTATATATGAATATTGATCTGTAAAAAAAAATCATTGATTACTCTCAGCTTTTAATTAGAAGTTATCATGTCACTTCCTAATTTTTTTATTCCTCGTGTCACTCTATGAATAGAATAAGTGTTAAAAAGTCCAAATCGAGAAACAAACGTGGAACGTAAACACATGCATATAAAAATCATATAAATCTCATAAATAGACGAATATCTCAACAATAAGGTAGCTCATAGAATTCATATGAGCAACAGAATTAATAATGGTCGACGACAAATTGAATATTCAACGAGAAAAAATGCAACAATAATTTAAGTTCATTTTTTTTATCAGATGATCATCATTATCTTTTATTTTTTTTATTTTTATTTTAGCTTTCAAGAAAAGATAATTCAAGGTCTCTATGGGACACATGTTTCATCTTTTTGAATTCTGTAAATTGAAATCAGATTTTGGAGATAAAAAATACCGTGAACCGTTACTTTTAAACTTACCACCAAAGGCAAATTAGATGGAAAATTGATATCCATCGATATTAATTACGTTCAATTTATGTTGAAGCAGTAATTAGGATAGAAAAGGATGTTAACAAACGTAACCTTCGGTAAATTTAATTAGGGAAACTCCACGAATTAAAAATGAGGAAAATCCCTTTTTTGAAATTAAATTAACTTGAAAAATGGATTTCTTTTTTAGGCAGCGGCTAGTTTGTGAAGCATTGACAATTTTCGAGGGCTTCCATGCTATGTCAAATATTATCCGACATGCGATGGATATGTGGTTAGCATTCCAGACAAGCGACATGCAAGTCTAGCATCCCGACATATTATTTCGACAAGCACATGGTCAATTTTAAGCATTTTAAATAAATTATAGATCAAAATATAAATCTATCAAAAATAATCAATTACCCCAAAATTAATATATCTAACAATCCAAAAAAATTTAATCATAAATCCCTAACGGAAGAAGAAAAAACTCATGGGTGATTATATATACACACACAACATGTTTAACATGTCAAAATTCTTTATTTTCTTTTTAAAATGTCATGTCGGATCAGGTCAGATCGGGTCGGGTATATACACACATCGCATCGGACCTGTCAAAATTCTTTATTTTTTTTAAAATATCGGGTCGGGTCGGGTCGGGTCGGATGTTGGCGTTACTTGGCTGCCAGTTACATAAGCTCATCGGGAGAAATCCATAAAATTGAGTAATTAATAAATAATCTCAGTGTGTGTGGTCAGCCAGAGACGGTCCAGACTCAGAACATGGAGCTTCATCCGTCCCCGCGCGTTTCCTCTCTCGCTGGTTCTTCTTCTTCTTCTTCTTCTTCCTCGTCTCGCTTGTTTCTCGCTTTTCGTTTCCATTCTTTGCATGCGCATGGCAATCGCACAGCGTTATGTTTCATGGTGCCACTGGGTGATCGATGGAACTTCTGGGAGTGAATTCACATCGCATACTTGAGCCTCATGTTAATGGCGGAGGAACACCTGTTGGTTTATGTCTAGGGAATGTGGTGTTTCGGGGGTGGAATCATATCCGCAATCGCCAAAATCGTGCTGGATTTCACTTGGACTCCAAATTTGCGGGAGCTCGGAGGAGATGTCGTTCGCCGGGAACCGGCGGTCCGGTTCGTTGCTCGAATGAGACGGAGAAGCATCCGCGGCTGGCTGCTGCCCGTGTTATTTACGGTGTAGCCCCCGCCATGGGTCACAACCAGGTTGGACTGGCTTTTGGATTCTGGATTTAGTTTACCGGAAGGTTACTCTCGAAGAGGATACTGTTTGTCTAATGGCCGGATCATGTAATTGTCATGGTGTGTCAAGTCTTGTTCGTATTGCTTCCTGGCTTAGTCTGTTCTCATTTGGTGTCTGAATGATGATTCTGTGTTTTAGAATTGGACAAACTGACACGAGGTTCTTCAAGATAATTCAATTGGAAGTTCGAGTTTAGATGATCACTTATGTAGCTCTGTTATCAGATCCTTGAGATGGTTTGGTTGATCAGCAGTAATGTCAAGCCATTGAGAAGCTTGTGATTGGATTCAGATTAAAACGATGATCAATTGTCATGGAATGAGATTCACGATGGAACATGTTTTGAGTTGCTCTTTTTCCTTTTCTGTGTTTGGTTCAAGAGTTGCCCCAGTCGGCTTTTATTGGCCCCTGTTCTTGTTTGTAATTGCGCTTCGTGGTTTCATATATCTTCTGATGGCCAGCGTGTACCAATGGCAGGAGTCCCATCCTGAATCCCATTTTAGGGTCCCAGCAATTGTTACAGCTCTTGAGAAGATGAAACTCACTCCAAAGGTATCGAACTCCTCTTACATATGATCCCATCTATCACACATTAGTTATTCTTACTAATTATAGATTGCCTTTTTTACTTGCATCTGTTGTCCTACACTTCTTAATTGATTTTGACCAGAAACTGTAGAAATGTTGTTTAAGTTCGAGTTATAATATAATGAGTAGAGTTTTCAATTGTGCCTGAAATCTGGCCGGTAGATAATCCGGTATCTGCTTCTTCAGCAACTCAAGGAAAATTATTTTTGATTAATGTGAGGAAAATATTACTGACGGCCCAACATATGCTGCCATCAAGCTGAGGCTTTAGTATCTATGCAATAGCCCATGGAGCCACAAGGCACTAAATAGTAATGATTTTTCTTACAGGTTCGCAGTGACGACATTGTTGAACTTCCGACTGTTAAGCCTGCTTCTGTTGATGATCTATTGCATGTTCACACGAGAGCTTATGTATCTGGTCTTGAGAAGGTAGCTTCACTCACCAAGTCACCCCTATTAGTTTTATCTGACTCACACTTTGCTTTTTGTCTTTCATTGTGACGTTCACAAGCAGTAATGTTAGTTCTTGGCATCAAAGAGAAGTTGGCCTTCCGGTATAAGAGTTTTGCTTGTTTGTCCCATGTAGCTTGATAGCCATAGAAATCAATTAAAGCATGTATGGACGGTTGTAGAGCTATTTAAATTTTGTCCATGTGTGCGTGTAAGAGAGAAAGCTGTGAATTTTTGTCTTTCGTTGATGTTCCTGAGATGGGGGTTGACAGGAAGGTTCTTTTCCAGCTGATTTGGCGGGTTCTTTCACCTATTCAAGGCTTTTTGTTGCCGCGAGAGTGCTGATTCTTCGTCGTGCCCAACTTTATTGCTAATTAGAATATCTAACTGCTTGTAAAATGGAAAGAGGAAAGTTATACATGGCAAATGATTAATTGTTAAATTGATTGGGGGTGTCTGGACATAGCGCAATCAAGTGAACATACAGAGAGTCATTACATTACAAAGTAAAAAAGAAAAAAAATTGACAACAAGCAAACAAGCTGATGCTGGAATCCATCTGAGTGGGATCAGTCACCAGCAACATTTTAGCTTTCTGTTGAGCTCTTAGGCTTCCAAGGTTAGACTTGACCCAAATTGCTGAATTGAGATTCCCATTTTTGGTGCTCATGTTTCGTTGGACAATTCAGACAGTTAGTGTAAAATTCATTTGCTGCTTGTATTGTTGTGTTCCTCTATGTTCTCAAGAGAAATTTGCTTAAAATCCCTAAAGACTTTTTGGCTGTACAATTTCTTTGGTAGCATGTTCAATAGATTGAAGTTTGATGAACTCTTTTATTTTATAGGCTATGGACAAGGCTTTAGAAAAGGGCATCATCTACATTGAAGGCTCTGGACCAACGTATGCCACTGCTACTGTAAGTTTGGTTAATATGTCACATCAGGAAGAGTTAGTATTGTTGGAGGCTCCAGTTTTATTACATTAGTTCAACTGTAATGGATGCCACATGTTTACAAATTAGTTTCTACCTCTGCTATGATATGTTATGGTCATGTAAGATATTGCTTTTGTTAGGACTATAAAGGGTAAATAGGTCTTTAGGACTCTTAGGGTTTAGTTTGGTTGCTGAATACCAATGTATAATCTTTATTTACTAAAGAATAGAATATCAATTGTTTCTCACATGGTATTAGAGCCATGTTGAAACCCTAAACTTAGAGTAGCCACTCATCGCTGTCGACCATTGGCCACCGCCGTTGACCACTAGCTACCTCAGAAGTCGACGAGCCCAGATCTGCCGAGCCCAGACTCATGGTATATTTTTTTACTACTGATCAGGAAAAATTGGAAGCGAGTCTAGAACAAACCCTAGAGTTTGCTCCATATAAATTTCTTTGTGGAGAGTACCAAAAGGGATATTGTTGCTATTATCCATTATTGAGAAAATACTTCATAACTGCTGATGTTTCATTATTTGAATCCACTCATTATCGTGATGTTCCAATTTCTATGTCTGAGTTGGATGGAGAATTATATGTGACCACCATTCGGTCAATAGCTCCAGCTGTTTCACTGGTATCTACATAGGAACCACCTCCTCTAAAGGTTTATACTCAATGTCCTCGGTCTACTCCCCCTCTTTCTCCTATTACTACTATGTCATCTTTCATCTCGGATCTGCCATTAGTTGATCCTCCTCTTGTGTCTAATCTTGGTCTTCCTATTGCTCATCACAAAGGTACACGTGCTTTTACTCAACATTCTATTCAAATTTTATTTCATACTCTTATGTGTCTCTTTCCTTCAACCTTTTTATCTACTATTGAACAATATCGTATCCCCAAGTCTATATCTGAGGCATTGCAAAATTCTAGCCGGAGGATAGATGTGGAAGAAGAATTAAAGGCTCTACAGGTGAATCAAATTTGGGACTTGGTACCTCTTCCTTCAGGCAAAACTGTTATTGGTTGTAGATGGGTATATGCTATAAAAATTAATCCTGATGGTTGTCTTGCTAGCGAGACTTGTTGCGAAAGGATATGCTCAGGTGTATGGGGTTGACTATTTCGATACTTTCTCTCCTGTTGCCAAGTTTATTTTTGTTCATATTTTGATCTCTCTAGCTGTCACCTATAATTGGCCCTTGTTTTAGTTTGATGTCAAGACTTCCTTTTTGCATGGTACCCTCCATGAAGAAGTTTATATGAAGTAATCTCTGTGGTTTGTTGCTCAGGGGAAGTTTGGAGGATTGATTTGCAAATTAAGAAAATCTTTGTATGATTTGAAACGGTCTCCACGATCGAGGTTTGAAAGATTTTCTAAGGCTGTACTTTCCTTTGGACTGTCTAGATGTGGAATGATCACTCTTTCTTTTATAGACACTCAGAGAAAGACAAGCTGTTCTAGATTGGCACAATTATAGAAAGGTATTGTTTTGTCTTAGCGAAAATAAATCAAAGCCTCTTGATTCACCCATGGAACAAGGGGTTAAACTGGTTGCTGATGGAGGAGAACTTTTCGATATCCTAAGAGATATAGAAGATTGGTAAACAAATTGAATTGTTTTATAGTTACTTCACTAGATATTTCCTTTCTAGTTACTGTGGTAAGCTAATTTTTGTCTTCCCCTTCTACATCTCACTAGGATGCAGTAATTTGGATTTCAAGGTGCTTGAAGAAGACTCAAGAGAAATGAATTGTTTACCAAAACCATGGTTATAACAGAGTTGAAGGATTTTCTGATGCTGATTGGGCAAAGTCTCTAGATGATAGGAGATCTTGGTTGGAAGATGTCCGGTGTTATGGAAGAGTAAGAAATAGAGTGTTGTTGCTTGCTCTAGTGTTGAGTCGGAATATAGAGCCATGACACAAGTGACACGTGAATTTGTGTGGATTTAGCAGTTATTGACTGGGTTAGGCTTTAAAGCTTTAGATCCTATGCCTTTATGGTGTGATAATAAGGTTGCGGTGCATATAGCTGCCAACCTCGTGTTTCATGAGAGAACAAAGTATATGGAGGTTAATTTTCATTTTGTTTGAGAGAAGCTACAGAGTGGAATGATTTTTCCTAGTCACATTAGAATTGGTGAACGACTTGTAGACATTTTACTAAACCTCTGGGTATTGGGAGGATAGAATGTAAAAGTAATAGTTAGGCATGGTTAATATCTATGCTCCGGCTTGAGAGGGAGTGTTAGAATTATAAAGGGAAAATTGGTCTCTAGGACTCTTAGGGTTTAGTTTGGTTGCTGAATAATGATGTATATATCTTTCTTTATTAAATAACAGAATATCAATATCTCTCTCACCGCTTCAAAGTACATCAAATGTAGACATTCCTATGATGAAAGGTAGCAAGTGCATAGAAATTTTTTTTTTCCTTAAAACAATTTCTCTTTCAAGCTATATTGTACTTTTGATTGATTACTATGTGTAATCTTCAAATTCGATAAAGATTTATTCAGAAAAAATTAAAATGCATATTTGAATGCATAAGATTTGATGGGCAATCTTGCAGTCTCTTGGAATGTGTTGACGGTATGAAGTATTCCAGCAACCTATAGTTCCAAACTAGAGGAATCTATCTCACTCTATATATAAATTAGATCATGTCAAACTGATTATATCGATTGTTGAACTGGAACAGCCAGAGTACTTCATTGTTTAGGAGCATATTGTGTCAAGAGCACGAGGGGCTGCTAACCAGTCTATAGGATTGTTTATAAGAAGTATGCTCAGCAATGGCCAGGACAATGTCAATATGTTAAATAAGAAGCTGTCCTTTTAATGAAGAATGTCAGGAGAGATCACTTCTCTTTAACAGTCAATGTCAATATGTTCATAAGCTGCCCCTTCAATGAGGAATGTCATAAGAGAGCATTTCTCTTTAACAAGAAATGAATCTGGAAGTGTACTGTAGAAGTCCATCCTGCAGCTTTCCTGCTATCCATACCGTCTTGGCGAGAGTATCTCAGCTGATAGATAGTGATAAAATGCACACAACCTAAAGTGATATTCTTAATCTTATGAAATTATGATCCCATTGCATGTAGTAAAGATGTCACAGATAGATTTCTTCATACTAAGCGCAAAATTATCTCATAGCTGCGTGGATAACCCCTTCAAATGCTTTCTTAAACTAATGACGGTTTCAAATGCAGACATTCCAGGAGTCACTTGTTGCAGCTGGAGTTGGAATGGCTTTAGTTGATTCAGTGGTGATGTCCCAATCCAGCACGTTAGTCTCTTTTATGTTTAGATCTCACCACGTTTGCCATCTTTATTTTTGTGATTGCTGAATTTTGTTTGCAAAATACACTTCATTCATGGAAGGAAGAATTAAATTAATATTAAAGCTGAACTCCTCTACATTTCCCAGGTAGACGCATCCAGAATCACCCAGAATCCACCAACAGCTTTTGCGTTGATTAGACCTCCAGGTCACCATGCCATTCCAAAAGGACCAATGGGTTTCTGCGTTTTTGGAAACATAGCTGTAGCAGCTCGCTATGCTCAACGTGTACACAGATTGAAGCGCGTCTTCATTATTGATTTTGATGTTCATCATGGAAATGGGACCAACGATGCTTTCTATGATGATCCAGACATTTTCTTTCTTTCGACACACCAAGTAAGATTGGCATGGATTTTCTCTAGATTTCAAGTATCTTGAACTCTTCGACTTTTGAGTTATAATTGACAAGATGAGGGCAGCTAAGAAAATACTTCTGCTTAGAGAGAATTATACCAAACTTCTCAGCTGTTAGTGAGCTTAGTATATTTTTAAGCTGATAATTTTTGTTAACTTAGAAGGGGAGCCTTGGCGCATCTGGTTAAGGTGTTGCCGTGTGACCTGGAGGTCACGGGTTCGAGCCTTGGATGCGGCCTCTTGCAAATGCAGGGTAAGCCTTGCCTCCTTTCACCCTTGTGGTGGGGCCCTTCCCCGGACCCCCGCCTCGCGGGGATGCTTCGTGCATCAGGCTGCCCTTTTAATTTTTGTTAACTTAGCTCTTGAGTATATGTAAATGTAAGACCATGTACTTTACTCCATTCGGTTATGCAGGATGGAAGCTATCCTGGTACGGGTAAAATTGATGAGATAGGTGTTGCAGATGGGAAAGGCACGACCCTTAATCTGCCATTGCCTGGGGGCTCTGGAGACATTGCTATGAGGACTGTGTTTGATGAAGTCATTGCACCATGTGCACAAAGGTTCAAGCCAGACATCATCCTCGTCTCGGCTGGGTGAGGGAGCCATTTTCTTTACACACACACACACACACATATTGAGGAGAACTTGAAATTTTGTGCATTTCTTTGAGCTCCATCAACTGTCTGACATCGTCTGTCTGTCTGTAACTGAAGGTATGATGCCCATGTGTTGGATCCGCTGGCAAGTTTGCAGTTCACTACAGGAACCTATTACGCACTCGCCTCCAACATCAAGCAACTTGCGAAAGAACTTTGTGGGGGACGCTGCGTTTTCTTTCTGGAAGGAGGATACAACCTCCAATCACTCTCTTATTCTGTAGCGGACTCTTTCCGAGCTTTCCTTGGGGAGCCGAGTCTGGCATCCAAGTTCGATAACCCCGCGATATTGTATGAGGAACCCTTGGCCAAGGTGAAGCAAGCAATACAGAGAGTGAAGAACTTGCATTCATTGTGAATGTTCCAAAGGATGTGATGAAGTGTCTCACTTTGTATGGTTAGTAGCATAGATGTACGGCGAAACCAACTAGGCAGTCTCTTTTGTTGTATTGGGACCATGCCATAGTGAAAATTGTACATGCGTACACATACAAATGTCACACATGTATAATAAAGTGAATGCTAACTATTTTAAATATTCAAATCAGTCTCTGTCTATAAATCTCCGATTTAAGAGATTTTCGTGGCTCGATGTGTAACTCATTACTTAATTGGAGGGGCCATGTCCACAATCCATGGCTTGAATGGCTAACATACAGCCTTTCCCATTTGAATAGACTGCCAAATCATTGTCCTATGCACCATGTTTGGATGGAGTGCATGGAAGAGTAGTCAATCGGGTCGTTACCTGGAGACTCCGACCGAATAACTAAACCAATTTCTTTATGTCTGGTTTTTGCGATGGGCACTAGGACGGAAAATCATATCTGAAATGCAGTTATGATAGAAAAGAATTTGTCATCTCAAAGATACCATGAACCGCCACCTTTGAGATTCAAGAATCTCAGGTAATAAAGTGTGATGTCCCCTTAACCTTAAAAAGAGGCATCTTCACAATCCACAACTACCTCAGCCACATAACACATAGCACCCCATAGGTCGCTTAACCAAGGAATGTTAACGAATTACCTGCCTCTCTCTCTCTCTCTCTCTCTTGCTGCAATCGTGAATCTCTTCACATGACTAACCCAAAAGGGAAAAGAACAAGAAAATCTACCCAATGATGATGAAGAAATTCGTATCTCCCCCTGCAAAATTTGCCATGAACGTCTTGCTCTGACTCATTTGTCGAAGTAACAGGCGGTATTTAGGTGGTGGGAGCCTTGTTGGGAGAACAACAGAGGGAATAGGACGATAAAGCAAGCGATGGCGGACGCGAATGAATCGGAAGACTCGATCGTCTGTTACGCGCCGACCATGATCACCACGAACGGCATATGGCAAGGCGATAATCCCCTGGATTATTCCCTGCCCCTCTTCATTTTGCAATTGACCTTGGTGGTCGTCGTCACGCGCGTTATGGTGTACATACTCAGACCTCTACGCCAGCCGCGAGTTATCTCGGAGATCGTGGTAAGTTGGTCTATGGTAACTTAACGTCACCTTCGGCAGCAAAGAAAAGAAATGCGGTCGGATTTCCGACCATTAATTTCAATGTGCTATAACTCCATGAACCTGCGTTTTCCTTTCCTTGCATCAAGGTGGATATCATCAAATGACCAATTCTGTGTTCTGCTTGTTGTGTCCATCGTATTACCATCATTCGACCGATGAAATTGCATTTGCTGGTCATTTTTCCATCAATAGACTCCAGGTTAATGAGGCAGAAGAATCACCTAAATCCTGCTTGTCATGAAAACATAGGGGAATTTGACATGAATCGGGCCCCTGCATTAACTCCAGAGAGGAAAAAGGAAAAGTACGGTGCTGCAAAAGTTTCTGCATGCACATGTATTTTTCCTTTCGTCGCCGACTTCGAACTTGCGCTGATAACCACATCTAATTAGATTCGATCTTTTGAAACAGGGAGGAATACTGCTAGGGCCATCGGTCCTCGGCAGGAGCAAGATGTTCGCGAATACAATCTTCCCACTCAGAAGCGTGATGGTGCTCGAGACGATGGCGAACGTGGGGCTGCTCTACTTCCTCTTTTTGGTCGGAGTAGAGATGGACATGTCGGTGATCAAGCGCACGGGAAGGAAGTCTTTAGCAATTGCCCTCGCGGGCATGATCCTGCCCTTCATATTCGGAGTCGGTTTCTCCTTCCTGTTGGGCACTAAGGGAGGAGCCATCACCCAAGGCACTTACATCCTGTTCTTCGGGGTAGCTCTCTCGGTGACTGCGTTTCCAGTACTTGCTCGGATACTTGCCGAGCTCAAACTAATTAACACGGAATTAGGACGGGTTGCGATGTCGTCTGCTCTTATCAACGATATGTGCGCTTGGGTACTCCTAGCTTTGGCCATTGCATTGGCAGAAAATCGGAGTACTTCCCTTGCATCCCTGTGGGTGGTGCTATCTAGCGTCGCTTTTGTCCTCGTGTACATTTTCATAGTGCGACCCGCGATCGCCTGGATGATTCGGCGGACCCCAGAGGGAGAAACCTATAGTGAGTTCTACATATGCCTGATTCTCACCGGGGTAATGATATCGGGCTTCATTACAGACGCCATAGGAACGCATTCTGTCTTCGGAGCATTCGTCTTTGGACTGATCATTCCAAACGGGCCACTAGGAGTTACTCTGATCGAAAAGCTTGAGGACTTCATTTCGGGGCTTCTGCTTCCTCTATACTTCGCAATCAGTGGGCTTAGGACAGATATAAGCAAGATTTCAGGGGCGACCAGCTGGGGGATTCTGGGGCTCATCATTTTACTCTCCAGCGTAGGCAAGATTGCCGGGACTCTCATAGTTTCCACATTCTACCAGATGCCGATCCGAGAAGGAATTACACTTGGTTTGCTCATGAACACCAAGGGCCTAGTCGAAATGATTATTCTTAATGTGGGCAAGGACCAAAAGGTATGAACATTACTTGCAATTCCTCGCGTAAGATTCGGCTTTGGGATGCTATCATCTGTTTGCGCAAGCCATCGGACTGTGAAGATGAAATGAAACTTGGGATTTTGCAGGTTTTGGACGACAAATCATTTGCAGCCATGGTGATTGTAGCCGTGTTCGTCACCTCAATCATCACACCTGCCGTTACGGTAATTTACCGGCCTGCCAGGAGATTCGTACCTTATAAGCGTCGAACTATTCAAAGGTCGAAGCCCGATGCAGAGTTTCGAGTGCTTGTATGCGTCCACACACCTCGAAATGTGCCAACAATCATCAACCTCCTAGAGGCTTCCAACCCCACCAAAAAATCTCCAATCTGTGTCTATGTGCTCCACCTAGTCGAGCTCACTGGCCGTGCATCTGCCATGCTCATTGTCCACAATACTCGGAAATCAGGTCGACCAGCCCTGAACCGTACACAGGCTCAGTCTGACCACATCATCAATGCCTTCGAAAACTACGAACAACATGCCGGTTGTGTAACTGTCCAGCCCCTCACAGCCATATCACCGTACTCCACGATGCACGAGGACATCTGCAACTTGGCAGAGGATAAGCGAGCGACTTTCATCATCATCCCTTTCCACAAACAGCAAACGGTCGATGGAGGGATGGAAGCCACCAACCCCGCTTTCAGAATGATCAACCAAAACGTACTGGCAAACAGCCCATGCTCCGTCGGGATTCTTGTAGACAGAGGCCTAAATGGGTCTACCCGCTTGGCTGCGAACCAAGTAGCCCATCATATTGCAGTCTTGTTCTTCGGGGGAGCTGATGATCGCGAGGCATTAGCGTATGGATGGAGGATGTCCGAACACCCTGGAATCAACCTCATGGTGATGAGGTTTGTGCCAGGTGAGGAGGCGATCGACACAACAGCCAGGTCCACCAACGAATTGGGTGACTCCAGTATATTATCGATTGTGACAGACAGTGACAAGGATAAGCAGCTCGACGAAGAGTATGTAAAGGAGTTCAGGATCAAGAATGCCAATGACGAGTCGATTCTTTACGTTGAGAAGGTAGTCAATAATGGGGAGGAGACAGTCGCAGCTATACGGTCGATCGATAGTTCACACGATCTTTTCATAGTGGGAAGAGGGCAAGGGATGATATCGCCGCTCACAGCAGGGCTCACGGACTGGAGCGAGTGCCCTGAACTTGGAGCAATTGGAGATTTGTTAGCATCATCGGATTTCGCGGCAACCGTGTCGGTACTCGTAGTGCAACAGTATGTTGGTGTCGGACCGCAGGGAGAAGGCCTTGGAACACCAGACAGCCCTGGGGACTCAAACGACCTTCAATTTGGCCATATGAACCGGCGGTCATCACCACAACCGCGAGGTTATAGCCCTTGAATTTCAGGGTGCAGTATCTTTGGACAGCTCAGGATCCTAAAGAGGACCATAAATCAACTTGGAGTACGGAAAGAAAATTCTGGACACAACGGCTTTACCTGTATAAGCACAATATACAGCAAGTGCGACCACTGAGCATGGGAAGGACTGACAGAACTTGGTTTTGGTTCTTTTTTTTTGCTTGCGAGTAACCGTGCATGTGGTTGTAGATTTTAACGACTGCAATGCCTCCTTCAAATTGGTGGTGAAAAACAGGAAGGACTGTATTTCGTCAGGCTTGATGGATTGTAAAGTCAGTGTACAGAAAGAATCTGTGTTCTATTCATAGAAAAGACATCTTAACCTTCCTAGGAACAACTGGTCCGTGAAACATGATTCATTCGACCAAGCTTGTCCGTATCAAACGACGGATGGATACGTCTAATACGTATACCGCTAGGCGAAAGCATTAGTATGGATCACGTGTCAATCACGTACATGTCCATAATCTTGCACCGATCTTCCTCGTCATAATATGCTTTTACTGATAGGTTTGATCAATCTAAGGCTCGATCGGTTTCATTGGAAATGGAAGGTCACATTCAGATAAACCAACTGGAAATGGAAGGTCGCAATCTATACGACCCCACACGGCTTGAGACTTGTTTGAAGCTTCGACGGCTTGCATTGTGGCACTCACATCAAGCGTTGCAAGTGACCAAGACAGAAGATGAAGTTAGCATGAAAAGAGCCGTAAGGAAGCGAAAAAGAAAGCTCAGGCCTGCAGTGAGAGCGCAGTCAGTGGTCATACCAAACGTTCCAGAACAGACATAACAAGATGATGAATTGAGCATTTTCTTCAGAAAATGCGCATTCAGAACTCATATTGTCGGATGCCCTTTTGATAATTTGTCAAAATTGGGAAGAACAGGTCACATTTCTGCAACTTCTTATTAACTTATGTTTGCTGTTGGCGGCTAGCTTTTTGCTTCTTTGACTGGTCAATGGTGAAGGCGACGTCTTCCTAGAGGTGAATAAATAAGTTGAATGGTCCAGACTTGGTTTTTCTCTTGCCAGCTCACAAATCTTCTAAAATGTCTTAGGAAATCATTTTATTTTTCATAGCTGAGGGTGGATAATATTGAACTCATTATAAAAATAGTCAAAATGAAATAAAAAAATAGAAATATTCCATATTATTCTAAATTGTCAGGCTTAATCCTGAGACCTACCCCCACTTCGTCACTTCATCTACGATTCCTCTTTCTTAGTGCCTTTTGTGGGTAATTACCCGAATCACCTAAAAATATCCTATAATATAATCTTCATATATCTGGGATTCACAACAGTGAGAAGAAATTATTTAGGTCATTCATGCGACATGTCATTGAACAATGATCTATGTTCTCTTGAACAAATATGCCATGCGCTTCTTGCTTTTGAAGGCCTATGGTAACCTTAAAAGTAGGACTGAGCATAATGGACCGACTAGCTTAAGAAGCGCCCATACCAAACCGCCAGTTTGGTTCGATTTCTAGGGATTTGGGTTGGTTCCTGATTCTATAAAAGTGGGACTGGTTACGGCCGGTCCAATTTTCAGTTCCAAGGAAAGCCAGACCAACCAGACCAAATAATATCTTTTTATAAAAAAAAATTTCAAAATGTAAACCTAAATCTAAATCTAAGATGCTTAAAATACTTAGTATGACTTCCAGGTTTAGCGATATTGTGATGCAATTAACGAGAGTTGATCTGGTAAATATGTTGTTAACGATAAAAATTTAACTACAAATCACAAAAACAAAAGCAAAAGCAAAATGCGACCAGTCCAATGATTAGACCGCCTGAGAACCAAATTAGACCGATCAGATCCGATTCTCGGTTTCAGGGTAGGATCGGATCAGATCAGACTAGAAACCTATCACCCCTACTGAAAAGGATGTGTTAGGTATAATACAATATCGACTAACCTTAGTTAAATTGGTTTGTTCGATCAGTTAGATCTAGGTCGTTGATCTAATTAATTTGGTAAACTCTCGGCTAAATAGCTCGTCTTGGAGGACCAAACCCAGCCGCGCAGAAAGTAAGGTGCTAATAGAAATAAGCCGGATTGACCAATCAAAGTAAAAGATTTAAGCATGAAATGGCAAAGAGATTCCATGCTTCATGAGTCAGTCATGACATGGCTCTTATTACCTAATTAACCTACTATGTTTTATAATTGAAATTGTTCCACTCTTTGACCAAAGGAAATTATGGTGGAGGTGTCACTTATGCCCACATATGATATGAAAATATGATTTTGGTTACCGTATATAAAAGCACCAATAGTTGGTCTTTTTTTTTTTGCAATGAAAAGAACTAAACAAAAAAAATATCTCAAAAGTTTCATTTTATTCCCCCCCCCCAAAAAAAAAACAAAAAAAAGTTTCAATTATTTGTCATTTCTGCCGCATTGAATTTTCTCGTGCTATGCGTTGGTGTTATTTTATTTCCTGAACAGGCAAAATGCTACTAATTAATTAAACAATAGGATAATTCCTAAAACGGCGTTATATTAAAGCAAGTTGCTAAATTGAAAAGATCAATGATTTTTTATAGATATAAGCTCGAAGAAATACTGAATATAGCAGCCGGCTTCACATGACTCGATTTGGTCGAACTCAATTATCAAGTCATTAACTTTGCCATAAACTTATGTTGGACCCCATTGGATTTAGGGAAAATTTTAAATAAGGGCATGGACTCCTTTCATTTTTTCAAATAAAGGCCCAAAGTACTCTTTTTGTTTCAAAAGAGAGCATGACCAAGGATATTTTTGCCATTTTTTTTTATTTTCTTTTTCCTTTTCTTTTTTTCCTTTGTTTCGCCAAGACCCTCTCCAACGCATTGCTCAACATCTTCAACCTAGGGCATTGTTCATCATCTTCAACCCAAGGCACTGTTCATCATCTCGCTGATTGGCGTCACCCTCGAGGCTAGCAGTGAGCAAAGGGCCGCCTCGATGGCCTCGCGCAAGCAAGTAGAGGCTGGCCCTCACTGGCCTCCGCAGGTGAATCGAGGGTTGCCCTCGTCTCGCTGGCCAAATTTGGTGAGGGCAGCCATTGGGTGAGGCCAACGAGTGCTACCCTCAACTCACCTAGGTGAGGCCGTTGAGGCCAGCCCTTGGCTAACCTAGGTGAGGCTCTCGTCAGCCTTGAGGGCGGGGGTGAGGCTGCCGACAAGGGTAGCGGCCCTCACCCTGGTGAGGCAAGAGCTGCCCTTGCCAGATCTGGCCAACAAGGACAGCCCTAGAGTCGGTCGCTCTCGACTCGCCTAGGCGGGGTTAGCGTGGGCTGCCCTCAGCTTGTCCGAGCGAGGCCGCTGCCGTCGCTGAGGTCCTATCTCAACCCTCGCTAGTGGCTGATCATTGAGACCGATCATCGGTGAGGAGCTAGGGAAAAAAATAAAAAAGAAAAAAAAGAAAGGAAAAAAAAGTCAAAGAGATGAAATGGCTAAAATGTCCTCAATCGGGCCTTTTTTTGAAACAAAGAAGCATTTTAGGCTCTTTTTTTAAACAAGATTCATTTCGGGCCCTTATTTGAAAAATAAAATCATTTCAAGTCCTTAAACGAAATTTTCCCTTGGATTTATTTTTACTGAATAGTGGAAAAAATTTGGCATGGTAAACCATCCATTTGCTACCAACTTCGGCAAATAACTAGTGAAGACTAGAGTTGTGATTTCCTTGTTTTGGCAAGAATTTTTTTTCTTTCGACAAATAGGGCTTGGATTCAAAGCCTTGATGATGAAAATAAATTTTCTTATCCTTTTCAATCAAATATTTGCCGAAAATATCCTTTAGAGTTTTACTTTGACCCGTACTATTCTTGTTGTGTGTTCCCTCCAGCTAAGGCGATTGCACGTGAAAAGGGACCTGGGGGCTTTGAAAACTAACAATCTATCTATATATGGTCCAAGTAATAGTTTGACCAAATTAATTGGGGGGATTATCTGTCCGTGGTCACCATCAGAGACCAGAAATTAACACGTGGCAATCAGTACGACCATCAAGTTGAAGGAAAAGAAAGTGGATGGAAGTTTGTCGTTAACGCCTCCACCCCACTTTAAATTAAATCTTTTTATAAAAAAAAAATTAATCCAAAGGTTTAATTTGATAATTTTGTATTGTGTGCTATCAGTTAATGGCGAGCAATTAAAATAAATGCCGCGCGCCAATTGCTCGGCCAATGATTTGTGAAGGTCGACAGCAAAGTAGATTTTGACGAGTAAGTTGTGTAATTAAACTTCAATCGACATCATCATCACCTAACGCCAATTCCAGACAACTTAGTGTTCAAAGGTCAAACTTCTATTCACATCTCAACTCTAATTTAGTAATGTTTTTTGATGGATGTTAGTGGCCTCTTGTCGTCTTTTGTTTTTATCTCTTTGGTGTTACTTGGCGTGCTCTCTGTCTCTCTCTCTCTCTCTCTCTCTCTCAATTTGTCCTTCGCATTCATTTTTCTGAAGTGCATGCACACGGATTTCTTAAATTGGACAAAGAGAAATTGGGAGACTAAAGAAAAGCATACGAACCAGACTTGTAAGGAAAAATTCAGATCTCACTACTTTTATCTTGATTAAATTTACTAATAGGCTTTTTCTAAGCACGTATAAAAATGAAAAGTCGTCTTTTTTTTTATGTAAGCGACGAAACCTTTTTGCTTGAATCATGTTTTGTGATGAATCTACGATGGAGACCCTAATTTGTGATTTTTTTTTTATCTATCGAAGGAAGAAATGGAGTTAGAAAAAGCAGTTTAAGTTGGCCATGTTCCAACTCCCATGTCCAAATCAAGATATCAGCAATATGTGATCGGATGGGAGTTTAAAGAATTCCTGTGAACAGTTGAGAAACTAAATAGTTGAAGAGAAAGAGTCATATTGGACTCATCTACTCATAAAACTAAAAAAAAAAAAAACGGTGAAAAGAGATGAGATAATGAAATTTTGCTAATTTGGGTAAATTTTCCACTAAAAACAAAAAGGATTTTGCTTAATCACCGAAAGAAGAACAAAAAATCACGAGGTATTAAGAAATTCCTGTGCATAAAAATCATAAATGAGACTTTTGTTGAATATAGAGCAATTTTTTTTTATCTCATGGGTGTTCAGATTAGTAAGTTCTATTAATCTCACAAATTAAATTTTGCATTGACTATGTCGATATTTCTAAGTTACGTGTATCAATCACTAATTAAGTGCCCCTATTCAAATAAATATTTGAGCACTGAATGGGTGCAAAATTTTGTATAATGCATTCATTTGGGTCATCATGCAAGGAAAGAAACATTAAGTTGCTTAGTTTCTCCGAACACATACTTTCACCTTTACTCCTAATAGAGCTAATAATTAGAATGTTCACATAATATACTAGCTTATTGGCAAAGTAATCATCACCGAGAAGATAAAAGTAAAACTATCGAGTACTCAGCTTGTCGAATCATATTAAGAAGTTTCTTTTAATTGAGAAAATAAATTGATTTTCAATTTTTGAAACAAATTGTCACGATTCCTAAAGTTGCCAATTAAAAAAAAACAATGTTTGCTGTCGGTGTGGTCCTGGTTCAATCTTTGCATGTGACAAACAAACAAGAAAGATATTAGCACTCACTGCTCCAACTAAGTTACCAACTTTCAAACTCAAAATAAAGAATCAATTGAAAAAACCTCAAAGCGGCCAAATAACCCCTTAATATTTTTCATCCAATCACTTTTTGCATATATAGAATCAATTAAAAGGTGAAGATGATGATGATGATGATGATGATGATGATGGTGATGATGATGATGATAATAATAATAATAATAATAATAATAATAATAATAATGCAAAGAACAAGAAGAGGAGGATTTGAACTAAATGAGTCAAAAAGATAAAAACTTTAGGTGCAGAGCGTGGAGGGTAGCTAGAAGCACATGTTTTGAAAGTTACGACTCTTGTGAGGAGTAAGTCTTGTCACTATTCCAAGATCAAGAAAATCTACCATTAGATAGCGGTTTTTCATTTTTCATTTTTTGGTTTTTCTTAATGAATTGATTATTTTGGTCCGGCTTCAACTTTACTGTCGTACATATAAAAGGGGCTTCAAATTATAAGTGAAGTGGGGAATTGAAAGTCATCCCTGAAAACATGGGCTGTTTTATATTCTTGAGGCTCTTCTTTGTTTTATTATGTTGTTCTTTCATGTGAAGATTAGGGACCTGTCTGTAGATATTTTATTTGAGGACATGATGTTCTGGGCCCTTTGCCATTTATTTATTCACACACTAAATATATATATATATATATATATATATATATGAAAGCTCAACTTAATTTGAGTTGTGTTAATTAGCCGTGTGGAACTAAATTTCAAAGCTTTCGTCCCTTGTATCTCTCCAAGTCCTCATGGAGGTGGTCCCTAATTTTGCATCATAATCAGTACCGTTGTAGAATGATATTAGCTGTTTCAATCTGCTTACTTACGTTCGACCCCCAAAAAAAAAAAAAAAGAAAAAAGAAAAAGATATCTGCTTACTCATGATCTGACTTTGCTTACTTACGTTATTCATTGTGATTAATTCAAATTTCTTTGGATGGATTCTCTGGATGTATTAGCAGAAACATGAAGCTATTTAGATATTCAAAGCAATAAGTTCCCCCACAATTTGGTCAACATACCAAAGGACGTCGGAGTGATTTACACTTCTCTCTCTCGCACGCACAGACGCATACCAAGCCAACCTACTTATGGAGAATCCAAGTTCAAAGAAAACTGCCACTCTTCCCTCTTTAGTGGGTCAGTTTGACCAACTTGATGAATATATTGTCAGTCTGAGAGGACGATGGAGAAAGTTGAGTGGGGGGGCCATCTTTCCAAATATTGTTCCGTCTTTCTAGTGGCAGTCTCTTGCTCATTTCACCAAGGATAAGACCCATCTTTTGGCCTCATCTCCTCTCCCTAGCTCTCTTTCTCATCTTGTCTCTTCATGCTGGTGTTCTCATCTGATTCCTCCGACTAAGATCTTAACTTTCTGCTTTTTCCAGTCTTCCCTATCTTGCTCTTCATCGCTAGTGCGGAGTTGTGACTTCGCGTCACCGGCATCATCGTTTGTTCCTTGGTTTTGTTTGAGGTTGATCTTGATCCTAATGAGGAAGGCTGAAATGGGAGCACCCCATTTGTTCAGATGCCCGATAAGCCTGGAGCTGTTCACAGATCCAGTTACTCTTTGCACTGGCCAGACCTATGACAGGCCCAGCATTGAGAAATGGCTTGCTGCCGGCAACGTCACCTGCCCCGTCACAATGCAGAAGCTCCATGACTTGTCCGTCGTCCCCAACCACACTCTCCGCCATCTGATAGATCGGTGGCTAGAGACCCGCCATCAGTTCAATCCGGGTCTCGGGACAGTTCATCCTGATCACTCCGTGGTGGCCACACTGAAGAGTACACTTGAGTCCCAGGAGGTGAGCGTGGTAAGTAAGCTCCAAGCACTAGGGGAAATCAGTGTTCTATGCGAGGAATCCACGTCGAGGTGTAGTTTGTTTCTTCAGCTGGGTTTCATCCCTTTGTTGTTGGAACTGATTCTTGGGAAAGTGGAATCCGAACTCTCCCTTGACTATGTAAAGTTCCTAGAACAAGCACTGGCTTGTACTCTGCGATTGCTGGCCAATGGAGGAGTGAAGTCACTGGACATACTCAAGGAAGACTCTAAACAAGCATCATTGGTGAATTTGTTCAAACATGGCACAAATAGTATCAAGCTCCGCATTTGCCAAGTTGTGGATACAATCTCGTCGTCTTCAGAAACGAAAGATCTCTGTGCTGTTCTTGGCCGAAACCACAATTTCCTTAGTCAAATAATTCTCCTCCTTCCCGAAAACTTCGAGGTTTCCGAGGCGGCAGCGAGGGCGATATGGTCATTATGTTCCCTAGAGTCGAATGGGAGGAATCTAGTGAGAGAAGGCGCGGTGGATGGACTGGTTGCCCTCCTTTCTGCTTTGTCCGCTGAAAAGGAGAGACGCGAAAGATGCTTCTCACCACTAGCGGTGTGCGCAATAGAGCGGCTGCTTCAAGGGAATGCCCAGGCGAAAGAGGCATTGCTCGATAACCCAAACGGTGTATCCTCTCTCGTCAGGGTGGTCTTTGGAGCATCAAGCCATGAAGGGAGCGAGAGCGCGGTCAATTCCCTTATGATCATATGTTGCGATTCATCGTCGGCACGAGAAGAGGCAATCGGCGCAGGAGTTTTGACACAGCTGCTGTTTCTTCTACAAAGCCAGTGTAGCGCTAGGACCAAGACAAAGGCTAGGATGCTGCTCAAAATGCTTGGATCATCCATTTAGTCCTGGGAGACGGTAAAAAACAATCAAAGCAAAAAGGAAAAACATGTACACTACAGGAAAAAAAAAAGTGGGGAATCAAAGAAAGAGTGGTTGAATGCTGGGACTTGATTGGGATGTCTGATCTGATGCCTATGTGGATCTTGATTATGATTTGCCATCACTCACTCCGTTTACTGGTAGTATCTACATTTCCTGTAACATCATCCCCTGTATAAAATATCAATTTATGTCTCATCAACTGTAATAAGATTTCAAAGAAAGCAACTGTTTTTGAGTATATTCTGGATGCAGCGGTGGCCCTGGAAATAGTTGGGTCTTTTAAAGAACTCTTAGGAAAATCAACAGAACCAGTTAAAGTTCCGGTTGCAAACAGACGTGAAATTTCAGGGATAGCTGATCAGGCTCAGTCTTTTATAGTACAAGAGAGACTATGGTGTCTCCACATTTAGATATCATTTAGTTGGAGAATGGCCACACAAGACAAAGCCACCAAAAAAAAAAAAAAAAGCGAGGAGAGAGTGGCAGAGTAGCCTCGGTTCTTTATCGAGATTTTCAGAGAACGCTCACTCACTTTGCTTTCTGAAAAATCCAACTTAGTTTATAGGCACAGAATCAAGAAGGGTGAAGTAAGGAGTGCTTTTGAATGAACCTTCTCTATACCTAAGGTCATTCAGAAATCTCGTAACGCGATTTCTTCACTGAGGTTGCCGGCCTGCTTATCGAGTTCAAATTGCTAGCTCGCATTTCTTATTATATTAACGTGAGTGCACATTATGTAACATTGTTTGGAGAAACAAACGAGAGTCATTTGTCCAAATCTTTTCCATCCCTTGCTTATGGATAATGGATCCGCTTAAGCAGTTTTAAAATTAGATGCCTTGAGCAAAAGTCTCAATTTTGGCCGGTCGTTCAATGCATGATCAAGAATGCACTTTACCTACCCTCAACCTTGTAGAAAAGACACCAAAGAAAGAGTGGTTTAAAGACCAACATATGTTGATTGATAAGTTGAATACCACCATCAAAAGTTCTCTTCAATAACCGATGGCCCGTACCGACAAAAAGACACAAACAACTCAAACTTAAGAGACTACTATGCTCGGGTTATGAGAAAGTGAATTTCCGCAAGTTCCCTAGTCCAGATTACAGTAGCCGGTCTGTTAATGAGTTCGAGTTGGAGAGGTTGGCTTAGCTCGATGTCCGAAAACTGACCCAAAATATCTGTGACGCACATGAAAGAGAGGGAGGTTTTTCGAAGAAAGGGGTTCCACGCTTTCAGACCATAAAATGAACCAGTAGGCGGCAGTCCTAATTTCTCTTACATGAAGGACTTTGGTACAGGAGCAACAGCAAGGCACTCTCATGCTTCTGCGACAGAGAACCGACCATCCTTTGGCAGTAACGGTCAAAAGCAAGTAGGCTAAATTCAACTGTTGTTGACTTTCCAGAACCGATATGTCCCAAAGTAGCTGTCTAATGTGAAATTGGTACTGGCACTAGCAGAAAGTGGAATTCACAACTTGTTAAAGCAAAAGGCCATTTGGGAGTACATGCATACAATTCCTCGAGCCATGCCAAATAAGTTACATTCAGTCAACATCACAACAGTGTGGAGCACGTCATGCGACTTTGACAAGGTTTAAGGGCATCATGAATTTTCAACATGGAATCATCTAGTTCAAGGGGATGTTGTCCATACTCCACCCCACCCCCCAAACACACCACCCCCACCCCCTCTCCAAAACCCCCCCTTCCTTTCAGATACTACAAGAACGTGCCGAAAACACAAGAAAAGAAAACAGAAGAATAGTGCTATTGCAACATTCACTGTTGGTTAAGTAAGTTGAGCATGGCAGAAACAGAACCTCATCAATTTGAGAATGTCTAAACTGGCCAGAGTTCGCTTATCTGAATTTCTCGAACTATAGTGTAACCATTCAATGCTATGTATACGAAAAAAGTATAGTCTTGCCTGATTTACAAATCTTGCCGAAGTTCTTGCTAATACAAGCTAATCTGCAACTGCTCTGCTCTTTTCGTCTTCACAAACAGATACAGATAGGCCAGTTTGCCAAGTTAAAAGGAGATTACGAGTCACAGAGCAGGCTGTTGAACTTTGCTTTGGTGGCCCAACGCGGCTACCAAACTCCGTGGAAAGAAGAAATGCAAACCAAGAACTTTGAAGACTTCTCCTACATACCTAAACAGTAGCATCAAGCAACACGTCCGAACATAACAAAACATGTACCCGACCTGACTCGATAAAGGCAAGCACCTGGTGTGATTGGTACCCACATGAAAACCAATTTTTACCAGAAAGAAAGACTTCGTACAACCCTCGCGCCTGCATACTCTTTGATGTGAAGTCCATCTAGAAGGAGGTTCCTGGCAGGTACGACATTTGAAAAAAAAAAAACAGAGAGAGACCCACAAACAAAAGCATGCAATCAAGAATAAAAGAATTATAGTAGGTATCTGTCAATATGACTGTAGCGTGTATGTGCATAACCTTTCTGTGTGATTGTTATCTGTGCTATAAACTGGGTAGGTAAAAGAGGCCCCGGTTTCTTGCAGGAAAGGCAAAAGAGGACAATTTGCAGCTCCAAAAGCACTTTTAAAGTAAAGGAAAATAGCTAGCAATCCTTATGCCAAACATAATGATGGTGATGATAACATTAGTAACGATCACACTAGAGGAGTAGGGTCAAAAAGCAAGCATCTCAAGTTCAAGCATCATTGGGGCCCGGTGTATATGATAGCATCCTCGCGAGGTGGGATCCGGGGAAGGGCCCCACTATAAAGGTGAATGGAGGCAAGCCTTACCCTGCATTTGCAAGAGGCTGCGTTCAGGACTCGAACCCGTGACCTCCAGGTCACACGGCAACACCTTAACCAGATGCGCCAAGGCTCCCCTTCAAGTTCAAGCATTCTTGACGAGCAAAAAATTAGTACATCTTATATGCTGGATATGCAATCAAGAACAAGTACCTCATGATATAGGATAGAGCACTCAAAAGGGTTTCTCGGGGACATTTTTTCATATGCGCAAAAAAAAAAAAAAAAGGTCTCCCAGGATGACCAAGACGAAATTAAGGAAAGGGTGCTTTCCTTGTGCCATCCTCAAATGAAAACAAATCCCAAATGTGCATCAGACGACCCACCGATTTTGCTGAAGCTTCTGGGTGTAGTTCGGGAGATGGGTGACAAAAGTCCAGGAGTCAAAGTATATCCCTACTTGCTTTAGAGTTTGAACTACAGTAAACTAATTCAAGGGAATGCTGTAGCAAGTTGTTGCCTTGATTCGTTGCCCAATTATTGCTTTCCCAAAGTCCAAACAGTATGTTGGTATTAGCACTTGACAAAGTGTGCCTGAAGATGGTTAGAATGACAAATTTGGCATTCTCTAGGTAAACTCTAACCATCCTATGAATGTTTCCTCCCATCCCAATGCTAATGAAAACGCCCACAGATAGCCGTATTGATTGTCTCCCCTTCTCTGCATTACTTTTAGAGGTTAAGACAAATTCTCATGGGTAGTGCAGTCAAACAGGCATGCTGATATCTTTTTTCCCGCGATAGTCAGAATCAGTACATCAAGGAGGTCAGCTGTTAATAGACAAGAAAGTATCAAAAGATTGATGGTGAACGAGCAAGCTTACAAAAGTAGCTACCACAAATATGTATCCACAACCCATACATCTACAGCTCAAAAACAGCAGCAACGATCATGATGCAGTTTGTCCTTTGAGGCAAAGCTAAATGCAATTTTTCATAGCCTCACAAAGCACAAAGGCAAAGGATTTAGCACAGATATCAGGGGTAGAAAAATCATCAGTTGCCATTTTGCTGCAAAGCTTATCGAAGAGTGAGTACAATGATCCATCTCAGTCACAAACTCTACTATACAGCCTAACTTTCTCTCGGCAAATTGGATTACATACAGGTCCACAAAGAATAAGATATAAACACTTATATGACAATACAAATCAGTTGTTGCTGACCAGCTACGTAGGAAACGAGATAACTATTTGTTTATGTAAGTGTGATGAATCGCTGTAATGAACTGACTAAACTCGGAGGCCAGTGCTTCATCTCTTTTACATACGAAAGATCTGTGTAGTGGGGATCCAGTAGGGTTGCAATTGTGAACTGGTTTTCAGCAAGCAAGGGGGCATGCTTGTCCACGTATAAGGCTGCTGCAAGAGCTGCATGGACTTCTGCACATTCATTGCAAAAAATCATCCCTATGAAAACACCAAACTTTTCATTTCTCAAGGATTGCACCAATCTTAATTTTTGACAAGTACCTGGATATCCCTTCAATGATATGGAAACATCCTCCATCTCTGCAATAGCTTCTTCCCTATCGCCAACCTCATACAACACTAATGCCCTCCCGACTCTTGCATATTCTGATAATGCAAAGTCTTTATAACCTTCAATCACCTTGAATTAAAGAAAAACAAAGTCAAATTAGGGATTTCAAATGTCTTCGCAATATCCAAGTACAAACAGAATGTTGACTCGATATCAAGGCCAATGCATGAGGCTCCTGCATTGAGGGATGAAAGCAGTCACAGATATCACCGGCTTGAATTGATAAGAGTTCAGTCTTCCTCAATAAAACCTTCTCATACAGATTATCGTACGTAAAGTAGGAACTTCAATTTCATATACGTGAAAACTCAAAAGATTCTTGTGACAGGGGCAGGACTTCCGCGCAATAGACGACTCCAGGACAGTTGACGTTTCACAAACGGTCAAAGATAACAGAGAAGTATCAAGCATATCTAACTGATGATGATGGGATCGAGTTTCTCTTTCAATGTTATGCACTCAATCAACTTCTCGAAATCATATCAAGCAGGTACCTCTCGATTAACTACCCACCAGTTCGGAATCCCGCAGGAGCAAATTAAGAACCCAGTCGAGTATCGAGATTCAAAAACCACGTAACCCCGTTACAAACTCTTCCGAAACCTCGAGTGCGTGCTTCGACTTCACTATACCTCAACGCTCTCGCAACACGCATTCCAGCTAAGTCCTAACACTAACAGGAGCAAATGCAGGATTCAACAAGAACAAAAAATAAAGTTCAAGAGATTAAGAAAAAAAAAAAAAGGCAGACGCACCTGAGTGAAGTAGAAGAGGGCTTTGTCAAAATCACCTTGAGCCTGCAATTCTCGCCCTTTCTCCAGCAGCCCCACGGCCTCCGCGACCCTCCGAGACTTGGCAGCGCTCGCGCTTCGCTCATCGGGGCTCACGGGGTCGAACCCCTCCAGAGCGTGGCAATGGAGGACGTTGGCCGCGTCTTTGGCGGCCGCGGCGAGGAGGAGAGCGCGCGCCGGGAGAGAGAGGAGAAAGAGCCGTCTGCTCGAGAGGTTCTTGGTACGTGAAACGGATGGTGGTGGGTTCACGGTCTGAGGGTGGAGACTTGGGGGTTTCGAGCTTGGAGGATGCGAAGGAAGAAGATGAGAGACGGGTGCTCTGCAATTGCAGTGGCATGTCCCCATCGTCAACTCTGCAATTTCTTGGGGACGAGAGAGAGAGAGATTTTTTTTTATCGAAGCCTTCTTTTCCTTTTCCTTTACGGATTTATCAAATACACCTCTACAGAATTTGAGGAAAATTCCAAATAAATAAAGATTAAAAGTATCCTGTTTTTCTCAAATAAAAGCTTAAAGTAAATTTTATATTAAATAAAAACATAAAGCGCCTTTATTATTTGAAAAAACTTAGACCAAAAACAATCTTTTCATTTAATTTTAAATTCTTATTTTATTTTTCTATTTTTCCTTTCTCTTTTTTTTTTCTCTTTTTCCTCTCCCTTCCACTGGCCATCGCCGAATGGCCGGGTTTGGGCAAGGCCACATGAGGCCAAGGGCAAGGGCCACCCTCACCGCCCAGGCAAGGCTAGGCTCAGCTCACACCGCCACCCCAACCAAAAAATCATCCTCAACCATTTAATCGATTTCACATGGTTAGATAAGAGCTCGAGCCCATTTCAATGGCAGGTTTGTTTCACCCCATTTTGCAGAGGATATCTTCATTTTGATGCCCAATTGATTCTCGACAAGAAGAAGGTGAAATATACATGGGTGTCTTTTTAACTTCTTCTTTTCTTTTTTATTTGCCCGGTTACACATTGTATTGGATTCAAAACGGGGCGCGAATGATGTAGATAAGAAAGAACCAAGCATGTGATATTGCATCATTGGGCCATTGGTGGGGCACCCTCTCTTGGGCTAGGCAGGCGACCCATCCTAATGCCGGTGACATTCGCTGGTAGTTCGGCAATGGCTGGGGAGAGGAAGGGCAAAAAAGAAAAAAGGAAAAAATTTTAAAAATTAAATATCAAAAAATGCCCTTCAACCAAGTCCTACCTTAAAATAATAAAAGTACTTGAGGCTCTTATTTGAAATAATGTCCATTTCAAACTCTTATTTGAGAAGGCACTTTAGGCCCTTATTTGAAAATTTTCCTTTTTATAAGATAAGCTGAAATATATATTGGTTCTACCTCCTCTTTTTTATGAAGAGAATGAATCTTTCTATCAGAGGGTCAAAAAAGAAAAGAAAAGAGAACCCTCTAGTCCTGTGTTCAATTTCGAATTTTGCTTGGCATGTTAATGGTCTTTATAGTAAGAGTGAATACCACCAAAAACTCTAAATAGGTATACATATGACAAATTTATCTCAAATTATTTTTTTTACCACAAAAGATTTTAAATTAGTACATCTATGATAATTTTACCACAAATTATTTTTTTTAACCACCAAAATCCCAAACTGACACATTTGTTATAAATTTACCTTAAATTATTATTTTGATCATCAAAAATCTCAAACCGATACACATGTGATAAATTTACCCCATGCTAATTTTATTAAATTGGATTAATACCAAGAAAATCCAAGTTAATATACATGTGACAAATAGAGGATAAAAACCCAAAATGTGTATATCCGGCAATTGCCACGTGTCAACTAAATTAGCAATTTGATGATAAAATTTAACAAAAATCAATAGAGGGTAAATTTGTCATATGTATACCGATTTTGAATAAATTTATCAATGGTATACAAATTAAGGATTTTTAGTGGTTAAAAAAATAGTTTGTGATAAATTTATCATAAATATACCACTTTGAGATTTTTGTGATATTAACCCTGTTGACACCTAAATTTTGATTTTTTTTATTTTTTATTTTGTATAAAAATGAGAATTGATTCTCGCCAAAAATAATTTTTCATGCATTCCATGTTTAATTTTTCTGCATTGCATTAAGGCTAACGGCGGTGGATTTGAGCTGAAATTTGATAGGTGATTGGACTAGACATGGGAAAAATGTGCCGAACATTTTGTGAAAATTTCTTCAGGGAGCGAATTGCGGATACTCAAAATCTCAGGGACCCAATTGCAAATGCTCAAAGTCTCAGGGACCCAATTGCAAATACTCAAAATCTCAAGGACTCAATTGCAAATATTCAAGATTTCAAGGGCTAGAATGCAAATATCTAAAAATTGAGGGATCATTTTGTAAATAAATAAAAGAGAAGTTAGTGGAGAAATTAGAAAAAGAAAAGATGTCTTCCACTAAATAAAAAAAATGGATGGTCCTCCACCACAAAAAAAAAAGATGTTTTCCATTAAGAGAAAAAAGAAAGAAAAAGAAAGAAAAAAGAAAAAAAAGAGAAGTTAGTGGAAAAATTAGAAAAGAAAAAGATGTCTTCCACTAAATAAAAAATTGATGGTCCTCCACAAAAAAAGATGTCTTCCATTAAGTGGAAAATAAAGATAAAAAAAGTTAATGGAAAAACAAGAGTGGGAAATAAAGATAAAAAAAGTTAGTGGAAAAACAAGATGTAAAAAAAAAAGAGTTAGTGAAAAAACAAGAGTGGGAAATAAAAATAAAAAAAGAGTTAGTGGAAAAATAAAAATGAAATATGAGATATGTAAAAATAAAAAAAAAAGATAGAGGAACACACTATAAAAGGGGGAGGAAGGAAAGATGTAGTGGGGATTCATTCTTGAAGAGAATTTTGCAAGACATAAGAGAAAAGAGAGCCAAGAGGGGGGAGGAAGAGAGAAAAAATATGGAAGGATTGAGATTTTGAGAGAAAAAATAAGAGTGATCTTGAGAAAGAAAAAAAAAAAACCGAAGAGCGACCGCGGAGAGCAAGGGAGGAGGAGGCCGGAATATTTCTCCCTTCGTCGCGCCACCGTCCCGGGTTCATCATCAACGCAACTCACCACGTCATGAGAGGTGCAAGTCCACAAGTTTTTTTTTATTTTCGGATCAGCATACCCAGTGGTCTTGCAACCGCATTTTTCATACCTAGATGATAAGATCTTGAAAACTTATCTTCTGGAATTTTGTAGACGACTTTGAGATCTTCGATTTGATATATTATGGTATGAAAATGGACGTCGTTTGCTATGTCAAAAAGGTCCCGAAATTGAGAGCAGAATCTAGAAATATGGTGATCAGAACCTGAGAAGGAAATTTTCTGATCTGACCTTTCACGCTAAATGATTTTCCATGGGTTATTTTAGACTTCGTTTCATAAAGACCTCTTCATGACATTTGTTCATAACATCCTGATGCATAACATATAAAAAATAAAAAAAATATTCATGCACGTTTCATATTTTTAATGCATTTAATGAAATCATGCAATTTTGTTGGTGTCCTTGAGTCTGAGTGTTTTTTTTCTGTGAGTGGTCATATTAATTCATAGTTATCTCATGTTTAGATTCTTTTTTTGAAACTTCACAAAAAATGAAAGTTGTTCATTGGGGTTTTGTTTAGTAGACTGGAAAGTTTGGTGCATTAATTTTGAGATTTGAGTGTCCATTTGAGCTTAATCCTGAAGTATGTCTGTTCTGTGAAATTTGTTTATTTGCTGCTGAGCTCTCATGAAAGACCATTTTCTACATGAAAATGAGTGTCTTTTCAATAAGAATACAAAACATGAAAGTTGTCAATGACACATGTTCTCATCCACATAAAAAATCTCAGAAATTTTGCATACATTTCATTATTTCTTTTGTATTTTATGGTTACTGCTTTCTCCATAAGCATGTTCATGGACAGTATGGTTTAATTTGTATTTTTTGTGTTAATGCATTGGAAAATGTAAAAAATGGTCTCAATGAAGTTTAATCAGCACGTGTTAAACTTTCTTTGAGCGTTTGAATTGTCTTAACTCATTGGTGATTGTGCATGTCCGATTGGATAGTTCATTATTTTCATTTGGTTTTCGACCCGATGCTCTGAAGACTGGAGGATGACCGATGTCCATTTCGGTCCGTTTTGTTGCATTCCCGACCCATGAGGTTTGGTGACGGGTGTTTGACCGATGTCCATTCCGGTCCATTTTTGTTGTATTCCCGATCATGTCTCGGGTTTTATTTAATTGGTCTGTAATTATTCACCCGACGAGTTGCGGGTTTTATTTTCACTGTCCTTAGGGTAGTTTTACTTTACCTGCTCTCTCTTCACATCTTTGTTTGCTTTAGGTGATTTTGCATTCTTTTATAATACATCCAAAATCTAAAAAAAATAAAAAAAAATACCCTAAAAAAGCATTTTGCACAACATGTAATATTAAACATCATGCATATATTGTCATGTCATATCTGCTACGTCATACATATAGCATAGTCCTTGCCACGTCATTACATTTCACATGTCATATAGTTAGATTGTATTTGCATCACATTTGACAAAAGAAAACCCAAAAAAATTGCACATTTGAACTTTAATTCAAAATTCATCAAAATTGCCAAATCAAACATTTTTTCATGAAATTGGTACCGAAAGGGCATTAATTTAAAAAATTAATGTAACCAAGTCCCGAACTTAAAATCTCTGGTTCGCAGAAGTAATTTAGTTCTCCCACTAAATTACTTAGGTTTCTAATCAACCTACCAAGAAATGATTAGTGGCGACTCCATGTTAAAAATCTTTGCATGATTAAACATTGAACCTAAGTTGCGATTTGGTAGAGCTTGGGAGAGTTCGAACTTGGTTAATTAATTTCACTTAATTAACTTGATAATCCATTAACCTAAAACTGGATTTTTAGGTCGCGACAGCTTGGCGACTCCACTGGGGAGATTGAATTTTTCCAAAGAAAATTTAAGGAGGGCTTAGGCCTGAAAAGTTTTATAAAAAATTTACTTGGTTTGGCAATCTTGTTTGAATTCTAATCCTTAGGTATTAAATGGTCTTGCAGAAAGGGAGTTACAAGGGGAGTAGTCTATGACTAACCTTTTATTTTGCAAGTTTGGTGATAAAGGGAATTTGATTTTAATTCTTTGAATTATTGGAGTGTTGATTGATTTGAAATGTTGTGTGTGCCTTAGTATAATTGCACTACACCACGTGACTGAACCCGAGTCATACCAGTAGTTTTAGGATGGTATCCAAATGGTTCTTTAACCTTGGCGGTAAGGCTTCGCTAAAGGTTATCCCATTTAGATCCCGAAACTTTTTCAAAAAATGGCTCAAGGGTCGTCCTCTTGCACGTGAGGCAACGATGCATGAGTATTGCCCTTGTCGACCGAACTAAGCCGGAGTGATAGACCCGACTAGCCATGCCTATGTACGTGAGGCAGCGACTAGTCATGGTGAACGTGCGCGAGGCTGCGACCTGTCGGTCCGTCTATCACTTCACTTTGCTAGGAGAGTTAGAATTAAACTCACGATTCATGTGCGTGTCTTTGTGATTGGCATATTCGGTTTTGAAAGGTAGTCTCCAAACCCTTCTCAGTCATTTATGTATTTTTTGGAGTCGGTCCATGACGTTGATAGACGAGTCGATTGAGCTAGTGGTATTCTACGTTGCTGTATTTCGGATGTATCTAGCTGCCTTGTACAAATTTGTCGACGTCCTTTAAGCCATTTTTGGGTCTTTGCTATTAAACGAAAAATGTTTGGAAGATTTTGAACTATCACGTGAAAAAATTTCAGATTAATCCATCATGTTTTCCATTTTTTATCGAATTGATAATGAAGGAAAAATAATCTGGATTTTCAGAAAAACCACAGACACCGGTTTGTTCCGTCATTTTCCACTAGAAAAGTGATTATTTTGCAAGAAATCAAAACATGAAAGTGGTTAAATGGACTTTGAACTAATGGCCTGCAACTTTTGGGAGTTTAATTCATGTTTTTGATGGCTCGTTTGGCTCCCAAATGAAAACCGGACAAATCAGTTTTTCTCATCGGAATATTTTTGAAATACGCATTAAACTGTATTGATCGGTACATTTTTTGGATAAAGTCAAAACACGAAAGTTGTGTATAATTATCTTGGCCATGTGTCTGTAAATTTTGGCATCATTTTGAGCACTTGTTGAATTTTCACGAATTTTTTGTCAAACGTGGATGAACTGAAATCTTCTGAAATGGAATCCTGTCACCGTATGTACACCATCACCTTTGTCCACAAGTTACACTCAGATGGGAAGGAGTCTAGGCACCTGTCATGGATCGGCCTTCAATAGATTTCTTCTCATTTCATTCCTGTTTCTTTTACAGGTAATCATGATGCGTACACGATCTAATGAGGCGCGATATACGTTGATATTTGCCTCGGTCGATTCACTCAACCTGAATCGAAGGCCCTCTGAAGATAATGATGTCGTTGTAGACATTGGACATCCCAACTTTGTATTTTACCATTGGAAGGGGGTATATTAAAAAAAAAATGCACATACGAGGAAGAGAAGCTTGTAACTCATGTATTTGTAAAAGGATCCGTGAAATTGAAGTGGATTCTTTTTGCTCGACCCTTGTTAAGTCCTGTTGATGTATTCGGTGAACATAATTGACGGAAGGATCATTTTTTCGACCAAACACGCTGTGCCAGAGTTCTGCAAATTGGAGATGGGCCTGCTCAATCATTTTCTGATGCTACAACCGATGATGCCGTAAAATATGTTCAAAAATCACCAAGGTTTTAGTAGATGACATTACTGCTGAAGCACCCGGTACTGTTGTTATGGATAATGCAAGAATCAAATTCGGCTAAACATGAAATATGAGATGACGAGAAAACTGAAAGTCAAATGTATGAAAACTCTCATTTCATTCCATAGATTAACAAGCATTACAGTGGATTACTGGGGTGAAACGGTGAAACCAAACTGGGCTCTGATAACCATTACGAAAGAGCTCAACTAACTCTCCAAACAGTTGATCCTCTGGGTGCACCGGGCATTCTCGGGATCAAGCTCCGCGAGCCTAAAGAAGAGGCGATCGCGCTTCTCCTTAGCCTGGGCCATACTGGCCTCATAATGCTCGACGGCAAACTCCAGGTTCGGAATCTCCGCCCTCTCGAAAGCAATGTCTGCCGTAATGTCATCAAGTCTCTCCTGCAGCCAACCGCATTTACACCTCATCATAATATTGCCCGGCTCCTGTTCGGCGTAAGTTCGGACCAAGGCCAGACGGTCCACCAATTTTCCCCTCTCACGAACCAGCCACGAAAGCTGATCGTTGGCAAACTTGAGGGCCTTCTTGTGATTATCAGCCACAAATGTAACTGTTTCCAGACGCTCGTGCTGGTCTCGGTAACGAGCTTTCACGACAGCAGTCACAAGAACCGTCTCATAAGCGCGGTTATAGGCGGCCAGAAAATTGATGAAGAGGGTCGGGAAGTTCCGATACTCCCTCCTCAGTTGGGCACCCTCAACAGAAGCAGCGTTCACGGTCCTGAATAGACCAAGGATTTCAGCCTCAACGGTAAAATTTTGGGCTATATGAGCGTAACCTCTACCCAGAAGATTGTAAAGTCTCTCCCACCCAGCCAGGACTTCGGCGGAGAAGGTATGGTTAGGAGAATTGGCCATTTTTGAAAAGCAGAATATGAAAGAAAGGAGGAGAGAGGTGAGGCAGATGATCGGAATGCGAAGGCGATAATCTGCTTCAATTTAAATACTGATTTCACAGGGGCAAGTCCTTATCGGCCATATTTTCCTATTTGCCATTCTCTGTCGGCACCACCTCTGTTGGCTCGAATCCCCGTTAGTCTACAATCTCGAGCCGAACGAATCCGAAATTCCTGCTAAAAAGTTTGAGAGGACTCCACTACTTTAAAAAAGAAATAAGAGATAGAGGAGCTGAGTGGGAGACAAGGCTATCTGTAGCAGAAAAGAAGAGAAGACTTGTCTTCATTCATAAACAGGGAAAATGGATCGCCTGTAAAGCCGACGCTTGGGACAGGCGGAGGAGATAACGCCGGGAGCCCTACCACTATGAAAAGATGAGAAAAGACGAGCCAAGCAAGAAACACGCAGGAAAGGTTGAGAAAGACAGAACTCTCGGGAGAAGTAATACAGATGCTAAGCCCACGCTAAATTTTAAAGGAGACGTCCTCCTGATGATCTTCATCCATACTTTGAAGAAAGTTTTAAAGCATACACGGTTCAGAGAGAGTGAAAATACAGAAAGATATAGCAAATCTTGAAGAACCATTTGCCAAATCGAGGATGTCTCAATCCAATACTCTCGAGAGCTATCGTTACTTGCTCAATATGTGAGAGGAAGAGTTCGAAACTATGTTTGGGATCGAGCCCATGGAGACTGGCCCTTCCACCGATAACGTCCAAGATATCAGTAAAGATGCCGACAACAACGGTAAGGGTCAAAAGAAGCGCTACCGTCGCCATACTAAGGAGCAAGTACAAAGGCTTGAGGATTTCTTCAGAACATGCCCTATGCCAAACAGCAAATAGAAAATGGAACTGAGTCAAGAGCTGGGACTTGAACCTTTGCAAATCAAGTTCTGGTTTCAAAATAGATGAACCCGAATGAAGACTCGTCATGAGCACAACGAAGCCGAGTTTCTAAGAGCTGAAAATGAAAACCTCTGAGTCGAAAACAAGATGTATAAAGAGGCTTTTGACTCTGCCACCTGCCCCAACTGCAATAGCCTCCTCTCCTTCGGTGAAATGCATGATCTGAGGATTGAAAATGCGCATTTAAGAAGTGAGTTAGACCAGTTTATAACAGGATCGAGTTCTGTTGGAGCAGGGTACAAAATGACCAATGCTACTGGATTAGCATCGATACCTTCCGAGAAAGAGGGGACAGATCACCTCCAAGCGGATATTGACGATGATCTTTTCGCCATAATCAACCAGTTTGATATCGGTAAAGCATCGGGGTTGTAATGCACATGCTCGGCCAGTGACCACCAGACCTTCAATATGTTCGATGCCTACCTGACTCTGAATAAAGTTAATTGATCACGGGAGAGCCTGTGGAAGAAGCAGAATCAATCCTGAATGAGTACACATGTTTTATTTCCTTGCATGATGTGTTTTTCTGCTTTTGTAATATATAAAAGCAAGGAGTAATAATCCGACTTCCCCCTATTAAATGCTCGAATCCGCCACCTCACCAACCTCGTGGAAAATTGATGGCGAGTAAAAATCTGCATAAACCTGAAGGGTAACTCCGTATCGTTTCAATTTACCCTCAAATTGCTCCCTATTTTAAATTGGATCCCTGTTATTTTCAGGAATTTGTGAATTGACTCGAGAACACCGCCATACTCGAATGCGAAATCCTCTTGTTGAATGAAACTGGGAGCAAATCAATTTGAGGATATTATCACTGAATGGACGGCTTCAAACAAAGAAAAATACGAGCGAAAGAAGCGAGTAGCTTCAGAGATCGGTAATCTTGTATCGTTCTAATTTTTCCATAATCGTCTCGAGTCCTGAATTACTTTCATTTTTAACAGGGATTTTAAATGGCCTTGAAAAGAACCGGGAGGTGGAATTGCCCAATCCAATGCAACAAAGCCACGTTATCTCAAAGATTAATACTTGAAAGAAAACCCTCATAGACGCCTAAGGTCTCATGGACCAGATGGCATGGGGAATGACAGTGGTCCGAGATGTCTCGAGTTCGATCCCCAGAATTGGGGAATGTTGTAAATATTGTAAATAAATAATATAATTTTTTATACTTTTGCAGAGAGGAGCAAGAATACTCAATGAACAAGACCAAAGCCTATATTTTGTCACGACCTTGGCCCGAATGAGAAAGACCCAACAGAAGTTGAGAAAAACTCAGCCCAGCGAAGCTGCTAAAAGGGTCACGCAAAGCATTCAAGATAAAGGGTAAAACAGTATCGTTTCCAATTTATCCCTTCCGATACTTGCTAACACGTCTCCTTTCCTTTTACAGGAAATATTTACTCTAACATTTAACATGTTGAAGGAGACAACCTCAAAGGGGAAAATTACAATCATCCGATGAAATCCATTCCGATGAAAATGGGGCAAAGTGATAACAAATCCTAAATTGAAAGGGAGAGTATGTCTTTTTTAACTCATCTGATTTCAAGAATACCCCTTTCTGATTCTGTTATTGCAGGAACATTCTATCGACAGCCATGACAGTTGTCAACATTGAGCAAGCCCAAACGCATCACATCTTCACTTGACTCCTTCACTCATGCATTTCATTATGCAGGGGCTGTTGACACCTGATTTTTAATCATTTTTTCTATTGCTAAAGTAATAAAAAAATTCATAAAAATTCATAAAATTGAAAAATCAACTTTGGGGACCTTAGCCAAGCCTAGGGAACCAATTTTGACTAAAAAATGATTTTTCATATTTTTAGTATTTTTACGTATTTTTTATTTATTTATTTTCGAAAATTAATAGAAAATCCATAAAAATTCATAAAATTGAAAAATCAACTTTGGGAACCTTAGCCAAGCCTAGGGAACCAATTTTGACCAAAAAATAATTTTTCATATTTTCGATATTTTTCGGTATTTTCGAAAATTCATAAAAACAAAAAATTAAGAAAAATGAGAAAATTAAAAAATCAAGTTTGGAGCCTTGGCCAAGCTTAGGCAAATATTTTCGAACAAAAAAATAATTTTTTGTATTTATATATATTGTTTATATATTTTAGAAATTATGAGAATATTTAATAAATAATAGCATTTGAGGCTACAAAAATATATAAAAATAGTCAATATTTTTATTTTAAATCCCTTTTCATGTTGGTTATCACAAATTTAAAAAATCCAATTCGGGGTCGTGTATTCCTTCATGAGCCTAATCTCGAACCGGGTCTAAAAAATTCAATTTGAGTCAATTTAGTTTCATTTTTTCACTTTTAGGAGTTGTGACATTGTTCTCTAATATTTCAAATTTTTATATTGGCCCAAATTATACTCAGAATGACTCAATTGTGCAAAAGGGCTTTAATTAAATTCTGCATTACTTTCAGTGGCAAGAAATGAGCTTAAATTTGACATGTGGTGAATTTTGACTAAGTATAGGGAAGGTATGTCATAAATTGTAAGGAGATTTGGACTTAAAGAAATATTTTTTCAGGGACTAAATTGTAAATACTTAAAATTCAAGGACTAGAGTGCAAATACCTAACTCTTGAAGGATTATTTTACAAATAATAAAAAGAAGAGTTAGTGGATAAATTAGAATAGAGAAGGGAAGATGAAGAAGAGGAGATGAAGAAGAGAAGTTGGAGAAGAATGGATGGAGAAAATAAGATAAGAATAGAGAAGGGAAGATGGAGATGAAGAAGAGTTAGTAGAGAAATTAGAATGGAAGATAAGAATAGAGAAGGGAAGATGGAGATTAAGAAGAGTTAGTGGAGAAATTAGAATGGGAGATAAATATGGAGAAGGGAAGATGAAGATGAAGAAGAGTTAGTGGAGAGATTAGAATGTGAGATAGAGATGGAGAATGGAAGATGAAAATGAAGAAGAGTTAGTGGAGAAATTAGAATGGGAGATAGAGTTAGTGGAAAAATTAGAATGGGAGATAGATGAGTAGGTTATAAAAGGAGGAAGAAGTGAGCTTGAGAAAGGATTCTTGAGAGAGAAAATTTGAAGTGTTTGGGAGAAAATTTTGGAGAGAAAATTTTGGATGTTTGAGAGAGTTTTGGGAGATTGAAGAAAATTTTGAGAGAAAGAAAATACCAAAAGAGAGAGAATTTTGAAGATGATGGGAGTTTAAAGCTAGGGGTTATCATCACAAATTCCTTCATCGATCAATATAAATCAAGAGTTCATCCTCGTCAACGAGCAAACAAATTCAAGCTAAGTGTTTTTATTTATTCATTTATTTATGGTTTTACTCGCAAATTAGCACAAATTGTATACACTTTCTCCATCTCCTTTTTCTTCCATATTTTATGTCAGGAGAAGGATATCTCTACGTCAACAGCAAAAATCTCGTCGAGATGCAAAAATCGGCCCAAACAAGCTCCTAAGCTGTCCACCGATTTCTCAACTGATCTGTGACTAAAAGTCCCTCTTAATTCAAAAGAAACTCTCTATATTGGGAACATAGAGAGCGAAAATCAATTATAGAAATCCCTCCCAAAAAAATGGGAGATAAGTACTCTTTCTACTCTTCTGGTTTTAGATGCAGATTAGCACATATTTTGTATACTAACACTTCACTCTATTTTATGTCAGGAAGCCGCAGCTCTATATCAATGGTCAATCCTATGGAAGCACAAAATCGGCTTAGAGGAGTCATCAAGCGCGCACAAATTTCAAATTGTTGAATCAATTCGTTGTATTTCATTTTAAAAAATTCATACCCCAAAATGGAGAGGACAAAGTCCATCCGCAATTTAAATACCTGCACCATAAATCCCAAAGGGAAGAGCCAAGCCAATGCTTAGCCTCCCATTGGAGGTTTTTACTTGTAGTAGTTAAATACCTGCAACTTAAATACCTGCACCTTAAATCCCAAAGGGAAGAGCCAAGCCAATGCTTAGCCTCCCATTGGAGGTTTTTACTTACAGTAGTTAAATACCTGCACCTTAAATCCCAAAGGGAAGAGCCAAGCCAATGCTTAGCCTCCCATTGGAGGTTTTTACTTACAGTAGTTAAATACCTGCAACTTAAATACCTGTACCTTAAATCCCAAAGGGAAGAGCCAAGCCAATGCTTAGCCTCCCATTGGAGGTTTTTACTTACAGTAGTTAAATACCTGCAACTTAAATACCTGTACCTTAAATCCCAAAGGGAAGAGCCAAGCCAATGCTTAGCCTCCCATTGGAGGTTTTTACTTACAGTAGTTTAAATACTTGCAACTTAAATACATGTACCTTAAATCCCAAAGGGAAGAGCCAAGCCAATGCTAGGCCTCCCATTGGAGGTGTTTATTCACTGTCATGTACTTCCTATAATTTAATTTTTGAATCATCAGACCCAAAAGATGAGTAGGTCGTAATACTGCACAGAAGTTGTTAACACACTCCCTCTTTCGGCTTCAGGGAATCTTTAACACTTAAAAAAATATAACAAATAAAAATATATACCATCCATGCATCCTATTTAAAAAGTGAAAACACAAAAGAGAATACCCTACTAGAGCTTTAGGAATAAACCAAGCCTGAGTTGCCGGATTAGGATATCCATGAAATTAAGGTACCGAAAGGGCATTAGTTTTAATTAACTAGTGTAACCAAGTCCCCGAGCTCATAATCTCTGGTTCGCAGGAATAAATTAGTTCTCCCGCTAATTTATTTAGGTTTCTAATCGACCTACAAAGAACGATTAGTGGCGACTCCAAATTTCAAAATCATTTAAACAAAAACCAAAGTTGCGATTCGGTAGGGCTTGGGAGGGTCCGCATTAGGTTAGTCAAATCTAATTAACCTAATAATCCGTTAACCCCTTTTAAAATTTAAAATTTTTTTTTAGAGGGTCGCGACAGACTGGCGACTCCGCTGGGGATGGGATTTTTAAATTTTCGAAAAAAGATAACAATTGGAATACTTGAATTTTTTTCGAAATTTTAAAAGTCTTAGTGGACTTAGGCCAATGAAAATTTCATGGATATCTCGCTTCTGGCGATCTTGTTTGGGACTCATTCTATAGGTGTTATATGTTTTTGCAGGATGGGAGTTATAAGGGGCGGAGTGTTTGGCTAACCCCTTTGTTTTGCAGGCTGGTGTTGGGTTTATTTGTTTAATTTCGCACATTTTTAGAAGCGCTGTTTTGATATCAATTGTTGTGCATGTCTCGTATACTCTGAGGATCACGACACCTGCACACACAAGCGTCTAAACCCAAGTCGCGAAATTCTTCCTAGAAAACCATAGATAGGGATCGAATATGCAAAGCTCTTGCGTCGATTGCGCTCGGGTTGACCATATTTTATCCCGCTCATTATCTGAATTGACAATTCTTCCCATTGTGATTTGATTGCGCGGAGGGTAAGTTTGTCAATTCATATAGTGGGGGCCTTTTTAGGTCCATACCTTGTCTCTCCTTCTTTTATTTTCTAGAGTCCACTCCTCACTTGAGTCATGCGCATGACTATGTGATTTGCATTTCTCCAAAGTAAAAGTAAATTCTCTAATTTTATCTTGTATTTATTTTCGGTCGATCCATGCTAGGTGTTAGTCAGTTTTTGAGTTTGATATTACGACCATTCTTTTAAAAGAAAATAAAATTTAAATTTGTCCCTCATTTCTTTAAAAAAAAATTTTTGAAAAAATGATGTGAAAAAATCCCTTCATGGGAATTTTATTAACCAATAAGGGATTTTTGTCATGTTTTTATTGCTTCAATAAAAATGAAATTTTCCTGAAAAAATTTTCCTCCGAAAATTTATTTCAATAAAAAGAAAAATTCCTTCGAAAAAAACTCTAGTAGACATCAAGTGATTTTATCACATTTTTCAAATTATAAAAACTTGCAAGAAAATTCTTCTCGAGAAATTCGCTCATGTTTTTCTAAGAAAAGTTTCTCTAAATAAAATTAGACTAATGTCTCGGGGGAATTGTATTGACCAATAAGAGATTTTTGTCATGTTTTTCTTACTTCAATAAAAATGAAATTTTCTTGACAAATTTTCCTCTGAAAATTTATTTCGATAAAAAGAAAAATTCCTTCAAAAAAAAAACTTTGATAAACATCAAGTGATTTTATCACATTCTTTCAAATTATAAAAACTTGCAACAAAAATCTTTTCGAGAAATTCGCTCATGTTTTTTTAAGAAAATTTTCTCTAAATAAAATTAAACTAATGTCTCGGGGGAATTTTGTTAACTAATGAAGGATTTCTGTCATGTCTTTCCTGCTTCAATAAAAATAAAATTTTCCTGACAAATTTACCTCTGAAAATTTATTTTGATAAAAAGGAAATTCCTTCAAAAATTTTAGTAAACGTCAAGAGATTTTGTCACATTCCTTTAAAAAAATAAAAATAAAAAGAGTAATAAATCTGCAAAAAAATTCTGCATCAGAAATTAACCCATTTCTTCCTAAGAAATTTTTTTTCTCTGATTTCTCTATAAAGTAGAAAAAATCAAATTGGACTAATATATGAGTCATAGACCGACATTCCTTGTGTCGCATACTAATTATATCCTTTTCTTTTGCAGGGAGATCCTAGATACCCCAGACGGGTGTAAAAATTAAGTTCAATAATATATCAAGAATCATCTTCAGAAATACCAAAAGACGAAAAACACCAAGGCTTCAACCGTTAATTCAGGGGGGCAAACGAACACTGTCCATCTTTGACAGACAGAGTTGTGTCAATCCGTAAATTTGTATGGGCAGTGTATTCTGATATGACGGTGGATTTATACTGATTAAACACGGGGGTATATTTAATGTATTGCAGGGGATCCCGCGTCTTTTGAAAGACAATATGGATTATATAATCAGAAACCATGAAATAAGTACCTTAACCTGATTAAATCAACCAGAGACCGGTCTTAAAATTTTCTCGGATCCGAAACACGCGGAGGGTTTTAGAGGACCGAGGTTTTATTAATGAATGTGGCCCATGGACACTCCCCCGATGCTACAGGTGCCCTATACATACGAGTGGACGCCGAAAGCAACAAAACACGGTTGAAGTGGAGCACGCAACAAATGGCCGAATTTATTGGCACATTGATCGAGTGGTGGCAGCTTTATTAATTTACATGATTGAACGCGGGTCTCTAGGCGGCTGGTGGAAAGCCACACTGAATGCCTCTCTAATGTTCTTGATATCATCGTCTACCGCAACCCACGAGAGCATCATGAAGAAGATTAAACCTAGACGAATACGTCTACTTAATTTCATCGCACGTTCTCGCTTTTTGTCGATGTCCAAAATTAATGCACAAGCTAGAAGTAATCATTTCCCTTTTCCCCATATTAAATGCTCGGAGCCGTTAACCGCACCAAACTCGAAAAAATTAATATCGAGACGAAATCCGCATAAATATGAAGGGTAAATCTGTATCGTTCCAATTTACCCTTAAATTGCTCTGGTTTTAAATTTGATCCCTTCTATTTTCAGGAATTTGCAAAAGCGACTCGAGAATACAGTCGTATTCAAAAACCAAATTTCCTGGTCGGGCTAAATTGGGGGCAAATCAACTCATGGACATTACCACGGGATGGACAGCTTCGGTTAAAGAAAAATACAAGCGAAAGATCCGAACAATCTCAGACATGGGTAATTCTGTATCGTTCTAATTTACACATAATCATCTCAAGTCTCGAATTGTTTTATTCCATTCTTAACAGGGATTGCAAATTACCTCGAGAAAATACCGTAACATGGCCCAAGGTGATACAACAAGGCTGCGTTATCCACAAGGATTAACCTTTGAAAGGAAAGCCCCATGGACACCTACGGTCCAATGGACCGAACGGTATGAGGGGATGACAGTAGGTCCGAAATGTCCCGAGTTCGATCCCCAAGGGTGGGGAATGTTGTAAGTATTATAAATAAATGAAACAACTTTTTGTGCATTTCTTTTTGCAAACAGGAATACTCGACAAGTAATATCAAAGTCAGTATTTTACCGTAGTCTTGCCATAATGGTGAGGCGCCCAACAAAAGTCGAGGAAAATTCAATCTAGCAAAACTGGTAAAAGACTCGTGCAAGGCATTCAAGACGAAGGATAAATCAGTATCGTTTCCAATTTATCCCTTTTAATACTGGCTGACATGTCTCCTTTTCTTTTTACAGGAAATATTTATACTAACATTTAACATGTTGAAGGAGACAAATCCCAAAAGAAAATTATGATCATCTGACAAGATCTATTTTGGTGAAAAATGGGGCAAATTAATCACAAGTTCTGAAGCAAAAAAAGCAAATACGTCTTCCTTATCTCATTTGATTTCAAGAATAATTTCTCTGCTTTTTGCAGGGGCATTCAACCGCTAAACCACGGCAGTCGCTGTTATTAAGCAAACCGAAATGCTCCATCACCCATATGCTTCATCGCACAGGGGCAAAGTTGAGATGAACCGCCCCTCGACATAAGGAGTAAGCTTCCCAATTTGTTCGGTCCGCCCACATACCAGGGGCAATTCAAATCCGCCTATATTTGCACATTATATAAACACACATTATGCTAAAAAATTGTCACATCCGCATTGTGTTTACACAGTTCATGAATTATGCATGACCATTCCGCGTGTTTAATTTACCAACTCCAACTTAGAGCATAAACTGCACAGGAGACATCAAATGTACAGAATGGGGCATGACAGGATGAGGAAATGCAAACTATTTCCACACAAGTCTAACATTTTAATCTACGGATAAACATCATTTCCCCAGAGTGAGAGAAAGCCCCTTCGAACTAAAGTCCCCCATTCAGATTACATTCGAGGCGTTCATATTATGAGAACCTCCTTAAATAGAATTGGTAATGCAAACTTGACAGAATAGTTTTGCATGATCCACATTTTGATTGATTGAATCATGAGTTATCACACAGACTACTTCTAATCATTGCCAACTTAGCTGAACAATTTTGTATGAACCAATGAACGCATTGATGAAAATGCTTGCACATGTTAGCTCTAACATTGCCTGACAGGCAACACATTCCCGGTGTTTGAGTTACCTTCCAAAGTCTTGAAATTCATTCGGCGATTATTGAATGAACAAGCCTGGTTGTCGAGAAGACACCAAGCATTTCTTCCAAATTCTCAGGTAATTATATCTTCAACCTGAACCTTTCAAGAGAATGAATTCTGACGGTTGTTGGGGTACTCGAATCCATTGCGGTATATACAGGTATCCACCTTATTCAATAAAGCATGATTTGTCTCAAGGACAGAATTGTTCGAGACCTTTTGATCTCTGCCTCTTTGATTTATTCCTAAAGCGACAAGAGAATATAATTTGGGTTTGAGCTTCCGCAGGATTCCTGGTCTCCCCAGATTTCAGAATGGCACCCTTTGAGGTACACCAAGCCCTTCTTACAGGCAAACCAAGTCCTTCTTACAGGCATAAAGTCCTTCTTACAGGCAAATCAAGTCCTGCTTACAGGCAAACAAAGTCCTTCCTACAGGCAAACAAAGTCCTTCTTATAGGCAAATCAAGTCCTTCTTACAGGCACAAAGTCCTTCTCACAGGCAAATCAAGTCCTTCTTACAGGCATAAAGTCCTTCTTACAGGCAAATCAAGTCCTTCTTATAGGCACAAAGTCCTTCTTACAGGCATAAAGTCCTTCTTACAGGCAAATCAAGTCCTTCTTACAGGCACAAAGTCTTTCTTACAGGCAAATCAAGTCCTTCTTATAGGCAAATAAAGTCCTTCTTACATGCAAACAAAGTCCTTCTTACAGGCAAATTAAGTCCTTCTTACAGGCAAAGCAAGTCCTTCTTACAGGCACAAAGTCCTTCTTACAGGCAAAGTAAGTCCTTCTTACAGGCACAAAGTCCTTCTTACAGGCAAATCAAGTCCTTCTTACAGGTAAATTAAGTCCTTCTTACAGGCACAAAGTCCTTCTTACAGACAAATCAAGTCATTCTTACAGGCATAAAGTCCTTCTTACAGGCAAATCAAGTCCTTCTTACAGGCAAACTAAGTCCTTCTTACAGGCAAACCAAGTCTTTCTTATAGGCACAAAGTCCTTCTTAGAGGCAAATCAAGTCCTTCTTATAGGCACAAAGTCCTTCTTACAAGCACAAAGTACTTCTTACAGGCAAATCAAGTCCTTCTTACAGGCATAAAGTCCTTCTTACAGGCAAACAAAGTCCTTCTTATAGGCAAATTAAGTCCTTCTTACAGGCACAAAGTCCTTCTTACAGGCAAATCAAGTTCTTCTTACAGGCAAATCAAGTCCTTTTTACAGGCAAATCAAGTCCTTCTTACAGGCAAATTAAGTCCTTTTTATAGGCATTAAGTCCTTTTTACAGGCACAAGTCCTTTTTACAGGCACCAAGTCCTTTCTACAGGCACCAAGTCCCTCTTACAGGTATCTCCATGGGGTGACCTACCATACGGGTCAAATCTCAATCAAAATTTAATCAGTAGAATCCTTTTATTAGGAATCTACCATGGTACGACCCACCATACGGGTCAAATGGTATGACCCACCATACGGGTCAAATTTTAATTCAATTTTTAATCAGTAGAATCTTTTTATTAGGAATCTACCATGGGTTGATCCACCATACGGGTTCAAGTTCAACCACCCTAAAGTTTTTTTTATATAACGAATCCTTAGGTTCTCATTTCATTTTCAGTGGAACATTCATGTCACGACTCTTTTTATTTCCTTGTATTGAGTCAATTAGAATTCAGGTGTCATCTCGTCTTTGAAATGAACCTCTACCGAGCTTCCTTTCAAAGAGGGGCAGCTGTTGACACCTGATTTTTAATCATTTTTTCTATTGCTAAAGTAATAAAAAAATCCATAAAAATTCATAAAATTGAAAAATCAACTTTGGGGACCTTAGCCAAGCCTAGGGAACCAATTTTGACTAAAAAATGATTTTTCATATTTTTAGTATTTTTACGTATTTTTTATTTATTTATTTTCGAAAATTAATAGAAAATCCATAAAAATTCATAAAATTGAAAAATCAACTTTGGGAACCTTAGCCAAGCCTAGGGAACCAATTTTGACCAAAAAATAATTTTTCATATTTTCGATATTTTTCGGTATTTTCGAAAATTCATAAAAACAAAAAATTAAGAAAAATGAGAAAATTAAAAAATCAAGTTTGGAGCCTTGGCCAAGCTTAGGCAAATATTTTCGAACAAAAAAATAATTTTTTGTATTTATATATATATTGTTTATATATTTTAGAAATTATGAGAATATTTAATAAATAATAGCATTTGAGGCTACAAAAATATATAAAAATAGTCAATATTTTTATTTTAAATCCCTTTTCATGTTGGTTATCACAAATTTAAAAAATCCAATTCGGGGTCGTGTATTCCTTCATGAGCCTAATCTCGAACCGGGTCTAAAAAATTCAATTTGAGTCAATTTAGTTTCATTTTTTCACTTTTAGGAGTTGTGACATTGTTCTCTAATATTTCAAATTTTTATATTGGCCCAAATTATACTCAGAATGACTCAATTGTGCAAAAGGGCTTTAATTAAATTCTGCATTACTTTCAGTGGCAAGAAATGAGCTTAAATTTGACATGTGGTGAATTTTGACTAAGTATAGGGAAGGTATGTCATAAATTGTAAGGAGATTTGGACTTAAAGAAATATTTTTTCAGGGACTAAATTGTAAATACTTAAAATTCAAGGACTAGAGTGCAAATACCTAACTCTTGAAGGATTATTTTACAAATAATAAAAAGAAGAGTTAGTGGATAAATTAGAATAGAGAAGGGAAGATGAAGAAGAGGAGATGAAGAAGAGAAGTTGGAGAAGAATGGATGGAGAAAATAAGATAAGAATAGAGAAGGGAAGATGGAGATGAAGAAGAGTTAGTAGAGAAATTAGAATGGAAGATAAGAATAGAGAAGGGAAGATGGAGATTAAGAAGAGTTAGTGGAGAAATTAGAATGGGAGATAAATATGGAGAAGGGAAGATGAAGATGAAGAAGAGTTAGTGGAGAGATTAGAATGTGAGATAGAGATGGAGAATGGAAGATGAAAATGAAGAAGAATTAGTGGAGAAATTAGAATGGGAGATAGAGTTAGTGGAAAAATTAGAATGGGAGATAGATGAGTAGGTTATAAAAGGAGGAAGAAGTGAGCTTGAGAAAGGATTCTTGAGAGAGAAAATTTGAAGTGTTTGGGAGAAAATTTTGGAGAGAAAATTTTGGATGTTTGAGAGAGTTTTGGGAGATTGAAGAAAATTTTGAGAGAAAGAAAATACCAAAAGAGAGAGAATTTTGAAGATGATGGGAGTTTAAAGCTAGGGGTTATCATCACAAATTCCTTCATCGATCAATATAAATCAAGAGTTCATCCTCGTCAACGAGCAAACAAATTCAAGCTAAGTGTTTTTATTTATTCATTTATTTATGGTTTTACTCGCAAATTAGCACAAATTGTATACACTTTCTCCATCTCCTTTTTCTTCCATATTTTATGTCAGGAGAAGGATATCTCTACGTCAACAGCAAAAATCTCGTCGAGATGCAAAAATCGGCCCAAACAAGCTCCTAAGCTGTCCACCGATTTCTCAACTGATCTGTGACTAAAAGTCCCTCTTAATTCAAAAGAAACTCTCTATATTGGGAACATAGAGAGCGAAAATCAATTATAGAAATCCCTCCCAAAAAAATGGGAGATAAGTACTCTTTCTACTCTTCTGGTTTTAGATGCAGATTAGCACATATTTTGTATACTAACACTTCACTCTATTTTATGTCAGGAAGCCGCAGCTCTATATCAATGGTCAATCCTATGGAAGCACAAAATCGGCTTAGAGGAGTCATCAAGCGCGCACAAATTTCAAATTGTTGAATCAATTCGTTGTATTTCATTTTAAAAAATTCATACCCCAAAATGGAGAGGACAAAGTCCATCCGCAATTTAAATACCTGCACCATAAATCCCAAAGGGAAGAGCCAAGCCAATGCTTAGCCTCCCATTGGAGGTTTTTACTTGTAGTAGTTAAATACCTGCAACTTAAATACCTGCACCTTAAATCCCAAAGGGAAGAGCCAAGCCAATGCTTAGCCTCCCATTGGAGGTTTTTACTTACAGTAGTTAAATACCTGCACCTTAAATCCCAAAGGGAAGAGCCAAGCCAATGCTTAGCCTCCCATTGGAGGTTTTTACTTACAGTAGTTAAATACCTGCAACTTAAATACCTGTACCTTAAATCCCAAAGGGAAGAGCCAAGCCAATGCTTAGCCTCCTATTGTAGGTTTTTACTTACAGTAGTTAAATACCTGCAACTTATATACATGTACCTTAAATCCCAAAGGGAAGAGCCAAGCCAATGCTTAGCCTCCCATTGGAGGTTTTTACTTACAGTAGTTTAAATACTTGCAACTTAAATACATGTACCTTAAATCTCAAAGGGAAGAGCCAAGCCAATGCTAGGCCTCCCATTGGAGGTGTTTATTCACTGTCATGTACTTCCTATAATTTAATTTTTGAATCATCAGACCCAAAAGATGAGTAGGTCGTAATACTGCACAGAAGTTGTTAACACACTCCCTCTTTCGGCTTCAGGGAATCTTTAACACTTAAAAAAATATAACAAATAAAAATATATACCATCCATGCATCCTATTTAAAAAGTGAAAACACAAAAGAGAATACCCTACTAGAGCTTTAGGAATAAACCAAGCCTGAGTTGCCGGATTAGGATATCCATGAAATTAAGGTACCGAAAGGGCATTAGTTTTAATTAACTAGTGTAACCAAGTCCCCGAGCTCATAATCTCTGGTTCGCAGGAATAAATTAGTTCTCCCGCTAATTTATTTAGGTTTCTAATCGACCTACAAAGAACGATTAGTGGCGACTCCAAATTTCAAAATCATTTAAACAAAAACCAAAGTTGCGATTCGGTAGGGCTTGGGAGGGTCCGCATTAGGTTAGTCAAATCTAATTAACCTAATAATCCGTTAACCCCTTTTAAAATTTAAAATTTTTTTTTAGAGGGTCGCGACAGGGGCAAGGTCAAAGATAAGCTACTTCTTGACTTAAGGAGTAGATTTCTCATTTGTTTGATCCGCCCACTTAACCAGGGGCAATTTACATACTTGTACATATTTTTGCCACATTTGCATGGTGTTCACACAATTTCATGTTTCATGCATAACTATTCTGCATGTTTAATTTGTCAAATTTGGCTCGGAGTATAAATTGTACACGATGCATCGAATATACAGAATGGGGCACGACAAGGCGAAGAAAGGCAAGCCATTTCCACATACGTCCTGTATTTTAATCCACAGTGAGTTGAGCGAAGAATAAATTCCACATTTTCCAAGGCAATGGGTTTTATCGTGAAAGATACGATAGCCAAAGTGAAGGAGGCATTCATTCTCCATCCCAAACACTTCAGGTAACCATTGACAACCCATTTGAGCGGCGGTTTCATTTTGTAACCCCTGTCGGGAACCACCCCACATCAGGGGCCAAATGGAGATAGTTCCAACAATATCATCATGAAAAGGGTTAGAAATTTTCTTGCTTGAACTGACATCAATCTTCGAGTGTTTCTTTGCATGATACTCGAACTTTAATTCAAGTGTTTTAAGATGACGAAGAGAATTTGTTTCTCTATCCTACACACTCATCCTTTGCATAGCCCAATTGAGCCTGCAAATTCATTTCTCAAGCCCATATTGGTGATCATTGCTCATTTCAAGGCAAAGATAATGCCTTCCCCCCAAAGGAGCAGAATTGAAGACTATTGGGCAATAGAGAATTCTCGAATGAGCCCATTTCATATGCTAGAATTTTCATGTAATATCTAGTATCATATTTTGAAAATCATCTTGTTGCTAAAATTTAAAGCCACAAGATTGTCAAAGAGAAAAAATGCAGCCTAAAGAAAATGGGCCTGCTCCCAAAAGGGAGTCGGGAATAAGAAAAGCAAAGGCTACTCCAAAGAACCTCGGGCAGAAAGAGCAAAGTGCCTATCAAAAGTAAGGCCAATACCCATACATTTGTAATGAACTTCTGACTTTGAACATATATTTTGAGAATTCCCGAAAAAGCATCCCCAAAGAAGTCAGTTTGCAAAGTGTAAAAGAACTACCACCCCTCAGCCAATGGTGGTATTCATTGAAGACAAATTTAGGAAAGTCAAAGATCGGTGACAAGACTGCAATGATCACCAATACCAAGCCCTTCTCATATATTTTTCTAAGCCAAAACGAGCCCTTCGTTTCTCAGACCCAAATCCCGACCTACATTACGACCCTTGAAAGTCTCTTCTGATTAGAGCACTTGAATTAACGTAAGAGTTGAATGACTTTAAGCATTGCTCAAAGAAGTTCGAGCAAGATTATTTCTCTCTCATTTTGCAGAGTTCTTGACTTGTAAACCCGGAGCAGATGATGAAGACTTTTTTTTGTCAATAGCCTTGACTCGAAATGAGTCCCTTTTGATAAGCCTTTGACCCAGCCCACATTACGGTCCTAATCAAGACCTCCAGATCGGCTTGATCGTATCAATTGCGAGATTACTCAGACCCTCGCTGAATGTGATGATGGTAAGGTTGAGTGATTTCTTTTCAAATCTTGCAATCAGGATAAACAGCCTTTCTCGATAGTGAGAGAAAGTCCTTTCGGACTAAAGTCCCCATTCAGGTTACATTCGAGGTATTCATGACATGATAACCTCCCTAGACAGAATTGAAAATGCAAACTCGACAGAATAGTCATGCGTGATCCACATTATGAGCATACACATATGGTTTTAATCATTGCAAACTCAACTGAATGGTTTTGCATGAACCGGTGAACTCATTGATAAAAATTTTTGCACATGTTATCTATGACATTTGCTTGATAGGTAACATGTTCTCGATATTCGAGTTACCCTCCAAGGTCTCGAAATTCATTTGGTGATTACTGAATAAATAAGCCTAGTTGTCGAGAAATCACTAGGCCTTTCTTCCAAATCCTCAGGTAAGTATATCTTCAACCTGAACCTTTCAAGAGAATGAATTCTGACGATTATTAGGGTGTTCGAATCCAGGGTGGCACATACGGTTATTCAGTGCTAGAACAAGCAGGCATGACACAGTCAGCCTGTCTATTTCTTGATCATTAACTCAGAAGACACAGGTAAGTTTTCTAAACCCTTTTGACTCATGATTGAGCCGCTCTCATGAGATATTTATCAGTTCACGATTGATAGGTTCTCGTGTTCTTGATCTTTGTCAAATCACAATTGACAGGTTCTTGTGATCTTGACCTATCTCTACCAGCTCATAATTGACCCGCTCTCATGAGATTTTTATTAGTTCACGATTGACAGGTTCTCGTGTTCTTGATCTTTGTCAAATCACAATTGACAGGTTCTTGTGATCTTGACCTATCTCTACCAGCTCATGATTGACATGCTCTCATGGGATTTTTATCAGTTCACGATTGACAGGTTCTCGTGTTCTTGATCTTTGTCAAATCACAATTGACAGGTTCTTGTGATCTTGACCTATATCTACCAGCTCATGATCGACATGCTCTCATGAGATTTTTATCAGTTCACGATTGATAGGTTCTCGTGTTCTTGATCTTTGTCAAATCACAATTGACAGGTTCTTGTGATCTTGACCTACCTCTACCGACTCATGGTGGCCTATGGTGGTCCCAAGAGACACAATGATGCCGCTTGAACCATAGTTCAAGCACATTCTTTCAAATCATATCACGCGCTGTTTCGCATTTGTAGGAAACTACGAGTAACAGACAGGCCACTCAGTGCCTTGAGAATCTCGCAACCACAAGAAGCTTGAAAATCAAGGGAATCATCAGCATTATGAGGTATCTGGTGAACCAGGTATTTTATGTGCGATCCATGTGTAGGTTTCTCTAATCCATTTCTTTGGAGCAGAGAAGTTTTGACACATGTTATTTATAGTTCTGCATATCATGCATCAATTCATCTGCATAAAAAATGGGATTAAAACCTCACAAAACAAATTCATTCATCATTTCATTTACATAAAAAAATGGGATTAAAACCCCAAAAAAGAAATTCATTCATCATTTCATTTACATAAAATGGGATTAAAACTCTCACAAAAAAAATCATCATCATTCCTCATTTGCATCGACAAAATTTAGGTTCAATTTGGTCTTTGAGCGAAACCTCTGCGAGCTTCCACTCAAAGAGGGGCAGCTGTTGACACCTAAATTTTGATTTTTTTTTATTTTTTATTTTGTATAAAAATGAGAATTGATTCTTGCCAAAAATAATTTTTCATGCATTCCATGTTTAATTTTTCTGCATTGCATTAAGGCTAACGGCGGTGGATTTGAGCTAAAATTTGATAGCGATTGGACTAGACATGGGAAAAATGCGCCGAACATTTTGTGAAAATTTCTTCAGGGACCGAATTGCGGATACTCAAAATCTCAGCGTCCCAATTGCAAATGCTCAAAATCTCAAGGACCCAATTGCAAATACTCAAAATCTCAAGAACTCAATTGCAAATACTCAAGATTTCAAGGGCTAGAATGCAAATATCTAAAAATTGAGAGATCATTTTGTAAATAAATAAAAGAGAAGTTAGTGGAGAAATTAGAAAAAGAAAAGATGTCTTCCACTAAATAAAAAAAATGGATGGTCCTCCACCACAAAAAAAAAGATGTTTTCCATTAAGAGAAAAAGAAAGAAAAAGAAAGAAAAAAGAAAAAAAAGAGAAGTTAGTGGAAAAATTAGAAAAGAAAAAGATGTCTTCCACTAAATAAAAAATTGATGGTCCTCCACAAAAAAAGATGTCTTCCATTAAGTGGAAAATAAAGATAAAAAAAGTTAATGGAAAAACAAGAGTGGAAAATAAAGATAAAAAAGAGTTAGTGGAAAAACAAGAGTGGAAAATAAAGATAAAAAAGGTTAGTGGAAAAATAAGAGTGGGAAATAAAGATAAAAAAAGTTAGTGGAAAAACAAGATGTAAAAAAAAAAGAGTTAGTGGAAAAACAAGAGTGGGAAATAAAAATAAAAAAAGAGTTAGTGGAAAAATAAAAATGAAATATGAGATATGTAAAAATAAAAAAAAAAGATAGAGGAACACACTATAAAAGGGGGAGGAAGGAAAGATGTTGAGGGGATTCATTCTTGAAGAGAATTTTGCAAGACATAAGAGAAAAGAGAGCCAAGAGGGGGGAGGAAGAGAGAAAAAATATGGAAGGATTGAGATTTTGAGAAAAAAAAATAAGAGTGATCTTGAGAAAGAAAAAAAAAAACCGAAGAGCGACCGCGGAGAGCAAGGGAGGAGGAGGCTGGAATATTTCTCCCTTCGTCGCGCCACCGTCCCGGGTTCATCATCAACGCAACTCACCACGTCATGAGAGGTGCAAGTCCACAAGTTTTTTTTTTATTTTCGGATCAGCATACCCAGTGGTCTTGCAACCGCATTTTTCATACCTAGATGACAAGATCTTGAAAACTTATCTTTTGGAATTTTGTAGACGACTTTGAGATCTTCGATTTGATATATTATGGTATGAAAATGGACGTCGTTTGCTATGTCAAAAAGGTCCCGAAATTGAGAGCAGAATCTGGAAATATGGTGATCAGAACCTGAGAAGGAAATTTTCTGATCTGACCTTTCACGCTAAATGATTTTCCATGGGTTATTTTAGACTTCGTTTCATAAAGACCTCTTCATGACATTTGTTCATAACATCCTGATGCATAACATATAAAAAATAAAAAAAATATTCATGCACGTTTCATATTTTTAATGCATTTAATGAAATCATGCAATTCTGTTGGTGTCCTTGAGTCTGAGTGTTTTTTTCTGTGAGTGGTCATATTAATTCATAGTTATCTCATGTTTAGATTCTTCTTTTGAAACTTCACAAAAAATGAAAGTTGTTCATTGGGGTTTTGTTTAGTAGACTGGAAAGTTTGGTGCATTAATTTTGAGATTTGAGTGTCCATTTGAGCTTAATCCTGAAGTATGTCTGTTCTGTGAAATTTGTTTATTTGCTGCTGAGCTCTCATGAAAGACCATTTTCTACATGAAAATGAGTGTCTTTTCAATAAGAATACAAAACATGAAAGTTGTCAATGACACATTTTCCCATCCACATAAAAAATCTCAGAAATTTTGCATACATTTCATTATTTCTTTTGTATTTTATGGTTACTGCTTTCTCCATAAGCATGTTCATGGACAGTATGGTTTAATTCGTATTTTTTGTGTTAATGCATTGGAAAATGTAAAAAAAATGGTCTCAATGAAGTTTAATCAGCACGTGTTAAACTTTCTTTGAGCGTTTGAATTGTCTTAACTCATTGGTGATTGTGCATGTCCGATTGGATAGTTCATTATTTTCATTTGATTTTCGACCCGATGCTCTGAAGACTGGAGGATGATCGATGTCAATTCCGGTCCGTTTTGTTGCATTCCCGACCCATGAGGCTTGGTGACGGGTGTTTGACCGATGTCCATTCCGGTCCATTTTTGTTGTATTCCCGATCATGTCTCGGGTTTTATTTAATTGGTCTGTAATTATTCACCCGACGAGTTGCGGGCTTTATTTTCACTATCCTTAGGGTAGTTTTACTTTACCTGCTCTCTCTTCACATCTTTGTTTGCTTTGGGTGATTTTGCATTCTTTTATAATACATCCAAAATCTAAAAAAAATAAAAAAAAATACCCTAAAAAAGTCATTCATTTTGCACAACATGTAATATTAAACATCATGCATATATTGTCATGTCATATCTGCTACGTCATGCATATAGCATAGTCCTTGCCACGTCATTACATTTCACATGTCATATAGTTAGATTGTATTTGCATCACATTTGACAAAAGAAAACCCAAAAAAATTGCACATTTGAACTTTAATTCAAAATTCATCAAAATTGCCAAATCAAACATTTTTTCATGAAATTGGTACCGAAAGGGCATTAATTTAAAAAATTAATGTAACCAAGTCCCGAACTTAAAATCTCTGGTTCGCAGAAGTAATTTAGTTCTCCCACTAAATTACTTAGGTTTCTAATCAACCTACCAAGAAATGATTAGTGGCGACTCCATGTTAAAAATCTTTGCATGATTAAACATTGAACCTAAGTTGCAATTTGGTAGAGCTTGGGAGAGTTCGAACTTGGTTAATTAATTTCACTTAATTAACTTGATAATCCATTAACCTAAAACTGGATTTTTAGGTCGCGACAAACCCTTATAATAATAAAGATATGTAAATGGTCACTATGGTGGTGCCCTAGACATGCTTATGTGAAAAAGAGACGCCATGGGGCTTTCATAGTAGAGATGCCGGGATCATTGTTGTTTAGGGTTTGCATAGTTTTTAATTTCTATTAGATTATTAGGTCTGAAGACCCCTTAATTCCTGTATCTCTAACATTTAGAGTTACTAAAAAAGAAGCTAAAACCTATTGCAATTGTACCAATTCAATCACAATTTTTTTTTGTCAATAAAGTGTTAAACCTATTATATTTTATGCCAATTCAATTCATTTTGCCTATTACTGTTGACTAGTGCTGTTGATGCTGACATGGCCTATCTTTAATAATTTTTCCAAATTATTTATTCATGTTTTTCATGTATTTTTTCTTTTTCTTTGTTTTTTTCTCTTCATTCTTCCTCCAACTGGTCGTCGAGCTTGCATTCGGCTACTAGTGAGGTTGTGCTTCATAGACCTCTACTTTTGGCCGATTGCCGGGCTCGGTATTGTTGAAAATTGGCCATGTTAGCGCCACATCAATGCCAACCGGTCAAATAGACTGAATAGACATAAATGCTGGATTGACAAAAAAAAAGTTTAAAATCGAATGGACATAATCACAATAAATTTGAGACTTTTTTCTTAATTTTTTTTTTCCGTTTATGTATTTGTTGGATTACGGAGATAACCATATAGTCTTTTATTTGCTGCGGGGGGAAAAAAACTTTGCTATGAAAAAGCTACTTGCCACGTGGAAAACTAACAATTTCTAAGGCTTCATTTGTTTCACGAAAAATAGCCTCTTGGGGGAAAACATTTTTCAAGAAGTCATTTTCCAAGAAAATCATAATATTTTCCGGTATTTGACTAATACTTAAAAATGAACTAGAAAACAATTTTCGTCGTTTGGCAAGCAATTGATTTTTCGGTGGCCGACGACCACCGGCGACCGGCGGCGGCGGGTGGCCGTGGGCGGCGATTGACGGTCGGGGATCGACGGCGGCGACCGGAGGAAAATGATTTCTTCTTTTCAAAATGAGGAAATCACTTTTCATACTTTTCAAAGGAATTTTTTCATAGGAGGAAAATATTTTCGAGGGTTAGCCTATTTTCTGCCCCCAAACGCCGGAAAATCCGGAAAACATTTTCCATGAAGTCCTTTTCCGTTAAACAAACGGAGCCTAAGTAAAGAAAGTTACTTTTACTTATTTGTTAGATAAAACAAAACATTAGTTTGTTGATTTTCCAATCTTACTTCAATACTCAATTCAAAGAGATTCCATGAACTTTATTTTCTACATTATTTTTAGAATTCACTGCTGTGCTAATCTCCATGTGCGACAACAAATTAGCAAATTAAGGCTGTTGTCTCCGTAATTTTATAAGGAGAGACGTAAAAGTAACCAAATCGGATCGAGAGAACCTAATGTGACGATTAGACGATCATAAAAATAAAAATAAAAAAGAGCAAGTGTGAAATGACATAAAAACTCACTACTTTGGAGATGTCTCAGGCCGGGCAATCAACAGAAGAAAAGCCAAAATGTCGCTATAATGGTCCTGGACGGCCCTCGATCGTTGTTGAATGGGGGGAAAGGATTAAAAAAAGTGTTCATTGCTTCAGTCAACGTCACAAAATTCTCTCACTACTTTGGAGATGCCACCGGACAATCGACACAAATGCGGGAATTTTTACCCTTACACCCATCTTGCAGCAGGAATATAACCTCGAATAGCCATGGATGAAAACCGGCCGATGATGCCTTATTTACATAAAATGACGTGGAGTGAAGGGCCAAAAACAATCCGACACATATTAAGTATTTAAAAGACAACTTGCCAATTGCGTGTAATCCGAGAATGTAGCAATCACTCTCATGGAAAACTAGATGAACTAAATAGATGACCACAGTAGGCAGCAATTACGTCTAAACTAGAGGTGAGCATCTTGTTTTGCTTCTTTATTGTTTCCGGGATCATCTCGGTGTAAGGTCATGAAGTATAAGATGCAGCCGCAACCTCTGGACATTGTTACGATGGTAGCTTCATACGTCGACTCGTTCTAGCTGTAGGTCCTGGGACTTGAGAGGGACGTATTCGGCCAAGAGATAGACCTCGAGATGATCCGCGAGAGCCGACTTTTTGATGTTCTCGTGGTGGTACGACTTGCACACGAAGTAGATAACTGTCTGCACGACGAGGCCGAAGAGGAGCAGCTTGAACAGGAGCAAGAAACAAAGGATCGCAAACCCTAACCTCACAAACCCCGATCCGGATCCGTAGGCCACAAGGACGTTGAACATCGTTTGGATTGCCACGGCTCCAATCGTTAGCAAGAGGATGATAGCTATCGACACCCCGAGTTTACCCTTGATCAGGTCCTTGCTCTTGAATAGGGCCTGAATACCGTAGATGTCCTCTAGGACTGAAATCACACAAGCCAAGTGCCAAATCACCGAGACATACACAAACCCAGAGAAGTATAAGATGAGGAGGATGAAGATTAGGGCTATTATGATGGCGGCAGAGTCGACAAGAGAAAACAAGACGTAGAAAAACAAGAGGTAGAAGATTAGAAAAGTCACGAGGTTGTAGGCGAAGACAGCGAGAAAACTCCATAAGAATGTGATCATAAGCCTCTTCCACACCTTCGGGACAACGTTCATCACTCTCCCAAAAGTGATCGGTTTCGAGGTGTACACGCACGCGATCGTGTACACGACCGCGGACGTGGAAAGAAGAGAGAAGATGAGATACAGGACGAAGTAGACAGCCCTAAAGAGCCAGAGCTTGATTATGTCCGAGGTCAGGTGGTCGAAGAGCTTATTGTATGTGGGGCTGTCGGCTTTGGTGCGGTCAAGTTCGCCCTCGTCATGGTGGATCTTTCCGAAGAGCAAGTCGGAGATCTCTATGTGAGCTAAGAAGATGAAGGAGAGAGGGAGGATGAGGGCGAGTGTGATTTGGCTGAAGATCTTCCTCCATGTGAAGATGATCTTGATGGATTCCTTGATGATGCCAAACAAACCAAGGAATTGCATCTCCTCTTGCTCTCGATCCATCATCCTCTGATTCCCCTAATTTGTGGAGCTTCAAGACTGAGGGTGTTACAAGTAGAGCCCGGTCTTTAGGCAATGATTAATCGTCCAAGTGAGTTTATATATACATGAGGGTACTCTATCATAAACGAAAAGAGATAAGTTAATACATACAAAACAAACCAATCGTGCTTAAAATATTATGTAATTGTCATGCTGACGGCCTTCTCTTTCTACTGTGTATAACTATGTACATCGGGACGTATATATTATTTTATCTCAATTTAAGGAGAAAAGTGTAAAAAAAATCATAAACCTATTACATTGATACCAATTCAGCTATAAATCTTTTAACTGTGTTAATTTAGTAAACCTTTTGTATTTGTGCCAATTGTATCCATTCGGGTAACTTTGGGTGGAAATCACTAACGTGGACATTTTTTCATAATTTTTAATATGTAATTTTTATTTTTAATACTTTTTTTTGGTTTTTCTTCTTTTCTTGTTTTTCTATTTTTTACCTTTTAAGATTGAGGGCTGGCGAGCCCCTCGCCCAAACCCGTGAGAGCCGTGGTGCCCTTGCCTAGCCTAGATATAGCAAGTGTGTCATGGCCCTCGCCTAGTGCCAATGAGGGCCACTAGCCTCAATCTAAAAAAATGAGTTAAGAAAAGAAAAAAAGAAGAAGAAGAAAAACATAAAAAAATAATTATAAAAACAAGTGGCCATATCAATACTAGCCATGTCACACAAGATAATAGGTGTCTGAGTAAAATTGGCTGAATGGACTCACTTGACATAAATACAAAATGTTTAAAACTAAGTTGACATAATTAAAAAATTTAGAATTGAATTGGCACCAATGCAATAACTTTGGGATTTTTTTGACACTTTCCCCCCATTTAAGGAATAATTTGCTTGAATCTTCCAACCAGTCGCGCGTTATGATACGGAAGAGATTAGCACTTTGGGTTTATAAATTGAATATTAATCCTTCTTAGAAGACACGATTTAAGGAATAATTTGCTTGAATCTTCCAACCAGTTCATTTTTTTTTTGAAGTCTCGCGCGTTATGATATGGAAGAGATTAGCACTTTGGGTTTATAAATTGAATATTAATCCTTCTTAGAAGACACGATTTATCCTTTGATTCTCCGGATCTACACACACATATATATATATATATATATCCAAGAATTGGAATATATCTGCAAAGTCTTCAAGTGTGTGATATTCGGGGAAAGAGAAAGGAAGCAATGCATTTCTATTTGGGAAGAGACACGGTAAATCCGGCAAGCGAAGGTACCAAAGTCAATAATCTAAGGAAGCAAGTGTTTTGCCTAGATTGAACCTCCTCTCAAGTAACCTCTTGAAATGACCTAGATGTCCAAGAAATCAGTTAATTAGATGTATCGTAAGGTCAGCCATTGATCATGAAAGATACATAGACCAATCCCATGAAGATTTAACTTTTAAAATATGGTTAAACAAAACTCAGCTACGCAAGTGGCATTAACACAAATCATCAAGTAATTATACACTTGATTGGACTGACTCGCACTGAATTTTTCCTGGGAAGTACAATTAATTATGAGGTCTGTATAATCTCTATGTCATCGTTGATCTTCTGAGTCACATAAACTCCTAGATATGCCTGGATATGCTCAGCCAAGAAAGATTTGTCAACATTCTTATGGAGGCCAACATCCAACTTGCAGACGAAGTACATCACCGTCTCGGCGACGTGTACGAAGAGAATCGCCATGAACAGCAACAAGAAGCACGTCGCTCCAATTCCTATTGAAAGCGCTCTTTCAATCTCAACATCAAGCACAAAGAACGGGTTGACCGGGGTTATGGCTTTAACGAAGAACGTCGACAAGTAACAAGACATACCGTTTGCTTGGAACTTGTCTCAACTAATCCGAGGAAGGTTTACTTTGCAGATGAAGATGTGATTTAATGATGATTATGTATAGAAGAGAGATAAAAGAAGAGACGAGGGACCCTCAATGGAACGTGGTTCAGATGACCAATTGTATAATCCCTTGGAAGCTTACATCCACCGTAGTCAATCTCCAATTCTTTTTGTTTTCTTTGGGAAGGACTCATTATCTTTTAACGGAGAGCAATACAATGAGTTACAATAATTAATTTGGTAAGTACAGCTATCGCACAACCTAGCCAGATCTCCTTCTATATTGGGATTAAGACGATATGGTGTCCTTATTGTTCCAATGCTCCCCCTCCAAGATGAAGCAAAGACATCATCCAAGGTTAGCTTGGATATTGTAGTTTGGAAAACACCTTTAGGGAGAGCTTTGGTGAATACATCTACAAGTGCTTATCACTACAGATATAGGGAGTTTTGATTGTCTTATCTTGAACCTTCTCACGAATAAAGTAACAATCAACTTCTGTATGTTTTGTCCATTCATGTAAAATTAGATTTGAGGCAATATGAATTGCAACTTGATTTTCATAAATAACTTAATTGGAGACTTAGGATTCCAAACCCCAATTCTTTCATAAGCAATCGAAGCCAAACTATTTCACCCGTAGTTGAGGCCATGGCTCCGTTTTTGACCTTTGCATTGGACCTTGCCACATTAGCCCCGCAACAACCCCCCCCCTTCCTTTTTTTGAACTTTTTCAAGTAACTAAGTCACTACCTATAAAGGTGCATAAGCATGGAGTTGATTTTTCATCCGTAGAGCTCCCAACCAATCTGCATCAGTGTACCCTACAAAACTGGTATATTAATGTTTCTTCATCAAAATACCCTGACATGGACTAGACTTTAGGAACCAAAGTACACGATCAACAAGCGGCATATGTCCTTCAGTAGGAGTATGCATGAATTGGCTTTGCATAACCAATTTCTTAAGCAATATATGGGTGAGTAATGGATAAGTAGATAAGCCATCCAACAACCTTTGAAACTGACTTCTATCAAGTAATGGGCTGACGTTGTCCATAAACTTAGTATTATAATCCACGGGAGACTCTGTAAGAGCAACTCTAAGTTTTCCTGTCTCTTTTAACAAGGCAAGAGTTATTTCCTTTGACAAATAAATAAACCTTTACTAGAGTAAACCACCTCTATACCAAGAAAATAATATAGGCGTCCCAAATCCTTAACATCAGACTTCACATTCAAGTGTTACTTGAGAGCCTTGATTTCATGAAAATTATCACCAATAGCTATATATCATCCATGTAGACATGGACAACAACCATTTCTTTGGCACTTTGCTTCCCAAACAATGAGGAATTCGAATCACACTTTTTGAAATCCACTTTCAAGAGAGGAACTTAATTTTTCATGCCAAACACATGGCGATTGTTTGCAACTGTAGATGGCTTTATTAAGCTTGCATACTGCATTGGGTTGATTTTATTAAGAATGTCTAGGTGGAATGTTCATATGATCTCCCTTACCCAAAAAAAAAATGTTCATATGATCTTCTACCGGTTCATCTTGTAAGAACGCATTTATAGTATCCATTTGAAAGAGTGGCCAATCACAATTTACTACTGTGGACATCAATACTATCATTGTGTTCAATTTTCCTATAGGAGTAAATGTTTCTTTATAGCCTTCACCATATATTTGAGTGTAACCTTTGGCAACAAATCTTGCCTTGTGACGCTCAATGGAACCATCACTCTTATATTTAATTTTATATACCTATTTGTAGCCTACAGAATGCTTTACTTTGAGTAAGGTAATGGTACCCAAATGCAATTTTTATCGAGCGCTTCTAGCTCTTCTTTCATAACATCTCGCTACACTCGAGAACTTCTGGCTTCAAGAAAGGTAGCAAGTTTTTTCTGAGCATCAACACTTGATAATAAATAAAAAAAATGGAACCTAGGCGAAATTTTATCATAGAAAATATAATCTTTTATATGAAATATAGCACAATGACATGTGGTGAAGTCACGGAGTTTGGTAGATAGCTATGAAATTTGAGTAGTCCTACAAATAGAAGTAGGAGTAGCAAAAGCAGGTATAGACTCTTCTATCTCACAATTTCATCTGCTTGCTCTGAAGCAAAGAGCAAGATCGCTGATGTGATCAGTCACAATCAACAAGTAAGCAATTTCAACATTAAACGCACTAAAATTCTTTCATTTGTTAGCTCAATTAAAATATTCTTAAAAGCTGAAGCCACTGTGTTGACACCTGATTTTTAATCATCTTTTCTCTTTTAAAAATTTTCAGTATTTTTCGGCATTTTTATTTTTTGAAAAATCCATAAAAATTCATAAAATTGAAAATTTAACTTTGGGGACCTTGGCCAAGCCTAGAGAACTAATTTTGACCAAAAAATAATTTTTCATATTTTTAGTATTTTTTAGTATTTTTATTTTCGAAAATTCATGAAAAATAAAGAAAAAATGAGAAAATTGCAAAATCAACTTTGGAAGCCTTGGCCAAGCCTAGGCAACCATTTTTGAACAAAAAGAAATTTTCATATTTTATATATATATTTTTTAATTTTTTTTTAAAATACAAAAATACTTGAAAATTTTGGAAAAATAACATTTGAGACAAAAAAAAATACACAAAGATAGTTAATATTTTTATTTTAAATCTATTTTCATATTGGCCATCGCAAATTCAGAAAAATCCAATTCGAGTCACGTGTTCCTTCACGAGTATAATCTCGAATCGGGCCTAAAAAAATTTAATTTGAGTCAACTTATTTTTAATTTTCACTTTTTATGAGTTGTGACATTGTCTTCTAATATTTTAAATTTTCAACTTGGCTCAATTATACCCAGAATGACTCAATTTTGCAAAAGGGCTTTAATTAAATTCTGCATTATTTTCAGCGGCAAGAAATGAGCTTAAATTTGACATGTGGTAAATTTTGGTGTGTCAAAAATTGTGAGGAGATTTGGACTTAAAGAAATATATTTTTTCATGGACTGAATTGTAAATACTTAAAATTCAATGATTGGAGTGCAAATACCTAACTCTTGAAGGATTATTTTACAAATAACAAAAAGAAGAGTTAGTGGATAAATTAGAATAGAGAAGGGAAGATGGAGAAGAGGAGATGAAGAAGAGAAGTTGGAGAAGAATAGATGGAGAAAATAAGATAAGAATAGAGAAGAGAAGATGGAGATGAAGAAGAGTTAGTGGAGAAATTAGAATGGGAGATAAATATGGAGAAGGGAAGATGAAGATGAAGAAGAGTTAGTGGAGAGATTAGAATGTGAGATAGAGATGGAGAATGGAAGATGAAAATGAAGAAGAGTTAATGGAGAAATTAGAATGGGAGATAGAGTTAGTGGAAAAATTAGAATGGGGGATAGATGAGTAGATTATAAAAGGAGGAAGAAGTGAGCTTGAGAGAAAACTTTTTTGGAGAGAAAATTTTGGATGTTTGAGAGAGTTTTGGGAGATTGAAGAAAAATTTGAGAGAAAGAAAAAACCAAAAAGAGAGAGAATTTTGAAGATGATGGGAGTTTAAAGCTAGGGGTTATCATCACAAATTCCTTCATCGATCAATATAAATCAAGAGTTCATCCTCGTCAACGAGTAAGCAAATTCGAGCTAAGTGTTTTTATTTATTCATTTATTTATGGTTTTACTCGCAAATTAGCACAAATTGTATACACTTTCTCCATCTCCTATTTTTTCCCATATTTTATGTCAGGAGAAGGATATCTCTACGTCAACAGCAAAAATCTCGTAGAGATGCAAAAATCGGCCCAGACAAGCTCCTAAGCTGTCCACCGATTTCTCAACTGATCTGTGACTAAAAGTCCCTCTTAATTCAAAAGAAACTCTCTATATTGGGAACATAGAGAGCGAAAATCAATTATAGAAATCCCTCCCAAAAAAACGGGAGATAAGTACTCTTTCCACTCTTCTGGTTTTAGGTGCAGATTAGCACATATTTTGTATACTGACACTTCACTCTATTTTATGTCAGGAAGCCGCAGCTCTATATCAATGGTCAATCCTATGGAAGCACAAAATCGGCTTGGAGGAGTCCTCAAGCGCGCACAAATTTCAAATTATTGAATCAATTCGTTGTATTTCATTTTAAAGAATTCATACCCCAGAATGGAGAGGACAAAGTCCATCCGCAATTTAAATATCTGCACCATAAATCCCAAAGGGAAGAGCCAAGCCAATGCTTAGCCTCCCATTGGAGGTTTTTACTTACAGTAGTTAAATACCTACAACTTAAATACCTGCAACTTAAATACCTGTACCTTAAATCCCAAAGGGAAGAGCCAAGCCAATGCTTAGCCTCCCATTGGAGGTTTTTACTTACAGTAGTTAAATACCTGCAACTTAAATACATGTACCTTAAATCCCAAAGGGAAGAGCCAAGCCAATGCTTAGCCTCCCATTGGAGGTTTTTACTTACAGTAGTTAAATACCTGCAACTTAAATACCTGTACCTTAAATCCCAAAGGGAAGAGCCAAGCCAATGCTTAGCCTCCCATTGGAGGTTTTTACTTACAGTAGTTAAATACCTGCAACTTAAATCCCAAAGGGAAGAGCCAAGCCAATGCTTAGCCTCCCATTGGAGGTTTTTACTTACAGTAGTTAAATACCTGCAACTTAAATACATGTACCTTGAATCCCAAAGGGAAGAGCCAAGCCAATGCTTAACCTCCCATTGGAGGTTTTTACTTACAGTAGTTTAAATACTTAAATACCTGTACCTTAAATCCCAGAGGGAAGAGCCAAGCCAATACTAGGCCTCCCATTGGAGGTGTTTATTCACTGTTATGTACTTCCTATAATTTAATTTTTGAATCATCAGACCCAAAAGATGAGTAGGTCGTAATACTGCACAGAAGTCGTTAACACACTCCCTCTTTCGGCTTTAGGGAATCCTTAACACTTAAAAAATATAACAAATAAAAATATATACCATCCATGCATCCTATTTAAAAAGTGAAAACACAAAAGAGAATACCCTACTAGAGCCTTAGGAATAAACCAAGCCTGAGTTGCCGAATTAGGATATCCATGAAATTAAGGTACCGAAAGGGCATTAGTTTTAATTAACTAGTGTAACGAAGTCCCCGAGCTCATAATCTCTGGTTCGCAGGAATAAATTAGTTCTCCCGCTAATTTATTTAGGTTTCTACTCGACCTACCAAGAACAATTAGTGGCGACTCCAAATTTCAAAATCATTTAAAATAAAAATCCAAAGTCACGATTCGGTAGGGCTTGGGAGGGTCCGCGTTAGGTTAGTCAAATCTAATTAACCTAATAATCCGTTAACCCTTTAAAATAAAATTTTTTTAGAGGGTCGTGACACACTGTATTTAAATACGAAATTCTGTAGGCACAGATTCATTAACTATCAATGCCCAATATTTATACATCTATTTTACACTAACTAATTATATTAATGAATAATTTCACATAAAGCCTCAAATTCGAAAGTTCATTATGTTCCCAATTATTATAAAAATCCTTGTTTGAAATTATCATTAGCAAAATTATTTATGTAAAAATGAGTTCATCAAAGTTACCAAAACTTTCTAGAACTGCTGACTCAAATAGAAGATCATAAATCATACAATAATGCCTTTATCTTGTAATAAAAACAATGGCATAGCATGATTTGAAATAGCATACCAATAATTCATGTATCTAATCATAGTCAAATTTTAGAATACAAGAAATAAATAGCAAGGGAAAAAGGACGCCTTTAGTGCCAAAAGTTATGGATGGATATCATTTTGATGTCAAAAGTTTCTGTCGGATCACTTTAATGCCAAATTAGAGACAAAAGGATCACTTTAGTGCCTATTCCAGTTAAAAGTGCTACATGTAATTAATAAATAATTTTTTTAATGTAAAATGACATTTGAAAAAAAAATACGTCCATGTGGACTTCTGCACTTTAAAATAAATTAAAATAAATCAAATTCAAATTTAAAAATTAAGTAAAATTTAAAATTGTTTCAAATAAAAATTTTATTAAAAATAAAATTAAAGAAAGCTTAAAAACTTAACAAAAAACCTTAATTTAAGAAAAAAATTAGAACAAGGAGGCGACGGCCGCCATCGCCCCCACCATCTCCGGCAATGGCCAACGATGGTGGGGAATGGCTAACGGGGGTTGCCGCCCCTAGCCATGGCCCACCCTTGCCGCTTGTTCTACAAACTTTCATTTTTTTATTTTTATTTTTTGTTATTTTTAACCTACTTTTTTTTCATTTATTAGATTTTTATTTTTATTTTTGTAAATTAACTATGTTTGTATTCTTATTTTTATTTTACTTTTTTCAATTTTTACCTTTTTTTAATTGCTAACTAGACTTTGCCGGAGCTATGTCAGCTTCAAATATTAATAAAAGAATGAAATGTTAGATTTCGGCAAAGCAAATTGGACTTGGCACCAAAGTGATCATTTAAAAAAAAAGACTTAGTACTTAAGTGATTAGATTAAAACTTTTGGTACCAAAGTGATCTTCGTACAGAACTTTTGGCACTAAAAGTGTCTTTTCCGTCAAAAAGTACATTAAACTTTATACGTGCTATCAACAAAGCATGCTCTGCACAATCTTTATGTAGTTATCCACATCTAACACATCTTCTGTATTTTTCAAAAAAAAAAGAAGAAGAAGAAGAAGAAGAAGAGAGAAATCCATGCAAAAATACTTGAAAAACATTCCAAAATATGTGCATCATGGGTTCTGTATGTATTTTAATAACTTTAAATACATCAAACAGGTACAATACCTATACCAAATTGAAGATAATTTTATGACGAACACAATGATGCCCCAAAAGTCCCAAATAGACATTGCACGCGCCCACATGCGTCAGTCAAAGCCTCGGTGCTTGTGGTTCACACTTGATTAACTACCTACGTCGACAGGTCAGCAGTCAAAGGTATTGCGAACCAAAAAAAGAGGGAAAATTTTTAGGTTAATGGATTATTAGACTAATTAGATGACTAACTTAATACAAACTCTCTCAAGCCCTACCAAATTGCAACGTTGGTTTATTATTCAAATGATTTAAAATTTGGAGTTAACACTAATCATTTTTGTTAAGTTGATTAGAAACCTAAATTTATTTGTATGAACTGAAGATTTTAAGTTCAGGGAGTAGGTTTCATTAATTAATTAAATTAATACCCTTTCAATACCTTAAATTTCATGAAAAGCCTAAGCTAGGCAAGTCAACTTGAATTGATTTCACATCATGTTCAAAAGGAGTGATTTTTAGGTTTTCTCTTGCTTAAGGATATACTTAAATGACATGGAAACTATCTAAATGACGAGATTAGTATGCACACGCTAGAATGCAATGCATGACTGTCGCGACCCTCCCGAGATTTTCCGAGATCCCGAGGGAGCTAATGGATTGCTAGGCCCGTTGGGTATTTGGGCTTAGCTCAGGCCCTCCCAGGCCCATACCAAATCGCGTCAGGAAAATTTAAATCAAGGTCGACCTTAGTGTGATCGGGTGACACGTGATTAGTGTGCATGCCATAGGAGTCGCCACCAATAATTTATTGGAGGGTATGATTGGAAACCCTATCGAACGATTGGGAGAGATCGTTCGATTCTGCGAAAACCAGAGAAATGAGTTCGGGGACTTAGTTACGTTGACTCGCAAGTCGACGCCCTTTCGGTACCTAAGTTGGATAATTTCCTAATCTAAGGAATTCATGCATGCGAGATTGGATAAGGTAGGCTCTGGGATTCTAAGGGGTTCATGCAGATGGGATTATCTGTTCTATCAATCATAATCAGGGAAATAAATACGCAATCAAGAAACTAATGATAAAGCAAACATACCACATCAAGTCAATTACAAACAAAAGGGGGGTCCTAGAAGTCTGAAAAATACATCAATTAGGTTTGAAGATGGTTCGGGATGGTTTGGAATGATTTGGGTCAAATTGACCAGAAGGGTAGGATGGTCATTTTAGAGGGTTCTGGAAGCCGAAAATGTGAAATTAGGTCAAACCAGTTGAATGTGGTTTTTCCTTAATTTTCACGATTTTTAGGAATTTCTCTGATTTTTCTAAAATTTTTTATAATTTTTTTTTATAATTTTTTAGAGTTTTTAAAGAATTTTCTAAGGATTTTCCTATTTTTTAGAATATTTTCTATATTTTTTGGAATTTTTATTTTTTCATTTTAGGATTTTCTAAGACTTTCTAGGGATTTTCCTATTTTTTAGAATATTTTTATATATTTTTTGGAATTTTTATTTTTATTTTCTAACAGTTTTCCTAAATTTTTCAAAACATTTTTTATATGTTTTAACAATTTTTCTGAGTTTTTTTTTTAGGTTTCTACGAATTTTTACGATTTTTCTATTGATTTTCATTTATTTATTTTCCCATAGTTCCCGAAATTTAAAAAAAAATTTAGGATTTTCAGAAAGTTTTTTATTATTTTTATATATTTTTATTCTATTTTTGTATTTTTTTCACTTTTTATTTTCCTATTTTTTCTAATTTTTTTATGTTAATTTTTATCATTTTTGTTAGTTTTTCTTAGATTTTTTTATATTTTATTTATTTTTTAACCTTTTTTTAATTCTCCGGACCGGGTCGGGTTGACCCGGCCCATCAGCCGCGCGGTTCTGAACCCACGGACCCTGGGGCTAAACGACGACACATCAAAATTTTTGAATATTTTTTATTATTTTTGTTTTTGAATTTTTAAAGGGTTTTCTAATTTATTCACTGCGCGCGATCGGACGGCTGAGGAGAGGTCACATGGCCTCTTCTCGCGCGTCAGATCCGCAGACTAGAATGAACGGCGAGGGTCAAAGGGTGACTTGATCTCGACCCTCCATTTAGCTTAGTTAATCCAACGGCCACGATCAATGCGACGATCTAATCTGGACCATCCAACCTATCGACTAAGATCAACAAGCACGATCAACTCTCTGACTCGATCCTAGCCGTCCATTGTATTCTGTTATGATGCTAACAAATTCGTACAAACTATGCTGAAGTGGATGCCACGTGGCACTCCACGTTGCGCCACGTCAGCGCCACGAGGGACGTTGACCAGTCAAACGCCTGTTGACTGGTCATCGTCTTCTACCTCCCGACGACGTCCACGGACGGCCGGCGTTGGTTCTTCTTCATCGGACGGTGAAACGCCGACCGATCAAAGATCGGCCGTCACCATTAGACTCCCCAAATCAATATAAGTCTGCCCTAGCCAGATCTATCGGCAGAAATAAGAATAATCGAGCATGAACCAGTGCGATAACGGAGAAACCTAACTCAACAACCAGCACGTATGCATTCAATTGGAACTTCCAGAGGCATCACAGAGAATTCAAGAAACATACCTTGGCCTCCAATTGAGCTCTAGGTCCTCAGATTTGGCTATCTAACTCTCGACATCATCACGGAGGTTGAAGGTTTCACACGAGGACTCTCGCACAGAATTGATGCAAAACAGATGCAAGATGAGGTTCAGGAGTGCAAGAGGAATAAAACCCACAAAGAAAAATGGAGAATTATGGCCGAATTAAAGAATTGCCATTGGAGCGTCGAGCTGAGCACGAGCTTAAAACTCACCTGTTCAGGCGTCGGTGAGCTCTGAAAACGGCACGGGCCACCTCCTAAAGACTTTAGTAAACTTCCTAAGATGTTTTTATGCCTTCATTTCCTCCCCGTCGCTCAAGCTCTTCAATTGCAGTCTCGGGCTTCCAGCTTTTTTTCGAAAAAACAGAGGTCCCTCCCTTTGAGCTTTTTTGCCTCCTTTCCTTTTAAACCCGATTCGGGTATTTCAATTCTCTTCAAAATCCCGAGATCACCTCATGTGATCTCGCCCAAACCAACCTCCAATCTCCCGGAATCTCTCACCCTCAACAACCTATTTCCAAATTCAAGCGTGCGCAGGAGGGTTTTGGAGAAGATGATGACTATTTGGGTCGGGTCGGGTCGGGTCGGATCCAGTTCGACCCGACTGACCCAAATCAACTATTTTCTTCAAATTGGGCTGTATAAATTCATAATTTCTCCAATTAAACCCCAAAATTGGATTCTATGACACAAAATACATTGGAAAAGTGAATTTCAACGTCGATTTTCCCAAGAATTGGCATAAAAACCCAATTTTAAAATTTGACCCGAGGGACTAATTTACAAAATCCAAAGTCCTAATGGCCTTTTTTGCAAAAATTGATGCCACCATTGGATTCAGAAGGTCAAAATCTAGGGGGTGACGTCACCCTATTTTCAATTCAGTCCCTAGAAAATTTTTAATTTCATTTTTAGTGATTTTAGGGGCTAATTTGAAAAATCAGAAATTGCATTTTAGTCCCTTTTGCGAAATTGGGCAATTCTGAGGGCTTTTGGACTCGATTTTAATTTTGAAAAATAGAGGAAGATAACACGACTCTAAAAATGTAAAAATGGAAAATTAAAAATCTAAAATGGAATTTCTAGAATTATTTGAATATTCTGAAAATTTAAATTAACAAAGAAACCCTAGATTCCAGACCTGATTTTTCAAAATTTATTTCTCTAAGATGAAGAGAAAATTAAATTAAAAATATTTACTATTTGTCGGTAATTTTCTGACTTGAAATTCTATTTTTTTTTATTGATTTTTATTATTTTCCTAATTCCTAAAAATATTAAAAATGCAAAAAATAAGGAAAATTATTTTTTGTTCAAAATTGGTTCTCTAGGCTAGGCTGAGGTCACCAAAGTCGATTTTTCAATTTTCTCACTTTTTATTTATTTTTTATGAATTTTTGAAAATAAAATGGAGAAAAATATGTAAAAGAAGGAAAATTATTTTTTGCTCAAAATTGGTTTCCTAGGCCAAACCAAGGTCCCCAAAGTTGATTTTGCAATTTTCTCACTTTTTATTTATTTTTTTATGAATTTTTGAAAATAAAATGGAGAAAAATATGAAAAATAGGGAAAATTATTTTTTGCTCAAAATTGGTTCCCTAGGCTAGGCTGAGGTCCCCAAAGTTGATTTTTCAATTTTATAAATTTTTATGAATTTTCTAAAAAGTTTTGAAAATAAAATTGGCCAAAAATCAAGTGTCAACAATGACAAACAATCATGTGCAGTTTTACCCTACATGCAAAGTACGAATTAATTGAAAGACATGCAAAGGTGGCATAACATTATAACATGCAAAACAATTGTGTTCTAATTATATGAATATCATGGCAATTATCATGCATTTGTTAGACAATATGACCAATAACATCGATATTAACATGATGAACGAACATTGACCAAGCATTAGACATTGCTTATGTATGAAAAACACATGCGAATGACATGGCATAATATGATGGATAATGATGTACCAAATGCCAAGCGAATATGACATGCAATATACGAACATGTGACGCAAAATATGACGGCAAAATGATGATATGCAAACATGAGATATGCAAAATATGAGATGGCGAAGTATAATACATAAACATCTAGCATACGGGCGACACGTGCAAATATGATATGCAAAACATAAATCGCACCTAGCCTACATGAGAATGCAAAAAATGGGATATGTAAAATATAACATGCAAATATGCAATATGCAAAAAAGAATGATGACGTGCAAGCATGAATGTGAACATGAGATATGCAGAATATGGCATGTTTAAAATATGAATCCTAAACTATATGAAATATGATAGAAATGATTTTTTTTTAAATTTTCGGCGATTAAAGATGTCCTTGGAATCAATTAGAATATCTTAATTTATTCCAAATAACTCATGAGATAAGACTTCAAGGAAACCCTATCTTCCTAAAATCTTAATTAGATAAGGCTTATAATGCTATTTTTTCTAAAGGATTTTCAAGTTATACAGAACTCAATCGAGATAAAGATTGCACAATTCTCAAAAGAAGTCAATCCACAAGACAAATCATCCAATACCATTGTTTGAATTTTGTTGAAAATTAGCATTCCTACTTCAAGTTGGCTTGTTGACATTAGTAGATTGAATCTAAGTAATCGTAGATTCGATCGACTAATTTCCCATTTTTCACTAAACCAAATGATTGTATCCGAATAATCACAGATAATACTTGCCTAATTTGGGAAATACATTGCCCTTTAAGAAAGAAACTTTCCTAATTTGGATTAGGGTTTTTATTCAGAAAAATAGGCCAAGATGTGATTATCATTTCAAAGTTGTACAACACTTTTTCCGAACTTTTTCGATAAAAATCAGAACTTTAAGTAGATCTTGCAAAATCGCTTCCTTTGGTCGCAAAAACAAGTAAATTCGGCAAGATTCATAAGCACGTACGAAATCCCAATCCAATATTCACATCTTGGCAATTGATATCAAAACAGTTCAAATTGGAGGACGCGATATTTGAAACAGGTCGGATAAGACTTTTTAGTGCTGAAACTTGCAGCTTAAGTTTTAGACTCCACGGACCAGTCAGCTAGGATCTCCATGACATTCGAGCAAGACAGCGGTGGACTCGCAGCTTGCTCTTAACCCTAGCGGAACAGCAGCTCCAGCATTCGTCGGACAAATCGAGGGACTCGTGGCTGACTTTGGTGATGCTCGGGGCACTTTGAGCTGGGACCGGGATGGCGATGCTCGAACTTCTTTGTTAATTGTGATCACAAATCAGAGATGCCGCAAACTGCTAAGACTTCGCTGGCTTCCCTTGCTGGACTTCGAGAAAATCCTCAGAAAACTTTTCTGGGCCATTGTAACCATCGCCAATTGAAGGCACTGATTGGTCCCACACCACAAAAACTGCAAGAAACACTAAAAACCCAAAACAGAATGATCAAAGGGATCCTTTATAGAGACTATAAAATCTGCTCGTTGCTTCTTCTTCTTTTTTTTCTTTAATGTGATCCGGTGGAGTCTTTCTTTTGGCGTGATCTGCAGAACATGACTTCTCTTGAAAGAGATGAAAAATCAACATCTCTCTCTTCATGTACAGAGTCAAAGAAAGAGAATAGAACTTCTTCCTCTATTCTGGCCGTGTCTGGTGAACATTTTGTGGCCCCGGATTGCGATTGTGTGAACTTCCCGAATGTAGCCGTGTGATGAAACTCTCCAGCCTCCGGTGGTGCTCTAGTAATGCTCACAATGGCAGAAAGAAGACTTATTGTTGGGGACTTCACAGGTTCGGGAGTTCAAGCGATACTGCGCAATAATACTGGGCTGATCTCAATTAAATTAAAGCTCACAATTAGTCTCCCTCGCCCCCTGCAGTTTTCGGCAGGCTTATATGGAAAGGGCTTGACCGAATTCTTAACTTCGTGGTCTTAACGCACATTTTCGGGGCTCAAATTGGACTTTAATTAATTAAAAGCCTTTAATATTTAAATGAGCATAAATGAGCGGAATTAAATATGATAATAGGTCCAGGCATCTTCAAATTTTCGGCACATATCCCCATGATTGGCCGAATTTTTCATGCCATGCTTCGTCCGATTGCTTCTCAAATTAAGCTCAATCCCTTGCCGTCAGTGCAAAATAATGCAAATGCAATGCATGAATAAGAAAATTAAATGTAAATGATGAAATAATTATTTTTTTTCTTTTGGAAGAACTAAAGTTAGTTTTAATTTTCATGCATGAATTAAATAAATAAAAATGATAATCAAAATTTAGGTATCAACAAATGTTGACTTTGTCAATGGGTCAAGTCATGGACCGAGTTGGAACTTGGGTCAGATTTGAAATCGGGTTGATTTGGTTTAGGTCTCGAGTCGGCCATTTCAGCGTGCGACATTGCGACGGTTGTGTCACATGCGACGCATGTAGCGCTGGAAGACCATGCGCAGGGTCCCTCGGTGACGCGTGTTAGCGCGTGTTGGCTCCTCCGATGGCCTTTGGCAGTGGTCGACCCCTCAGATTGTATGTATCGTTAAGATGGACCTGGTGGTATAGTAAAAAATAATTGTCATTGAGCAAAATCTCATGAAAAGGCAACGTTTCACCTCGGCCTCGGGAGACCCGGTCCCATCACGACATGTGGGGTGCGTGGAGCACGTGCGGCCTCTACTGGTATCACCTCGCGACAGGCGACCACTCCAAATTCTTGTATCATCGCGCCCGTTCCATGTATGTATTCAAAAATCATTTTTGTTGCATAGAAAGTCACAAATGAGCCGCGAGCAGTACCGATGAAAAATGATTTTCTCGCACAAAATTTCGACGACAATCATACCCGTACATCAGGAAACAAGAACAAGGCTTTGATACCAATGAAGGGGAACCAATCTCAGTACATACTCAATGGATTATGTTAAAATAACAAGCCCATGAACAACTTGAATCGCTAATCGTAAATGAGTATATCACCCGAGGGATATACTGTGATTTCCACGTATTAAATGCTCCTATTGTAGCCTCAAGAGAGATCAGCCATCTACAATACTTGCGCTCGGGAAGAGGAGAAAACAAGTTCTTGTTACTCACGCGGAAGAACCATTGTTCTTCTTGTTTTCTTATTGACAAGAAAAGAACATAATTGCCTTGGTAGTTACTTCACAATTGAAAGACGTCCAATGTGGACAAGGGCTGTGATAGCTTACACGGGCGGATCACAATCCTTCCCATGAATCCCAATAATTAGGTTTGTTAATAAGGATATTCGCATTACCACGGGACATGTGGTTTGAATATTATACAAAATTTAAAAGTTGGCATAAGATTCTTATATAGCTTGTTGTTCCAATATTATCACTTTGAGTCATTTTTAAAAATAAAACAGAAAAATGAATCTCATCTTTTTGCTTTTTATTTTGTTTTTTTTGGGTAAGTCATTTTCCATTTTAAATGGTGGAAATCTCACTAGTTCCTTGACAAAAGACTACGAGATTGGCAAAGCCTGTATTCCCGTTCCCATCTTCAAAACCAGTGGCTAGCATTCCATAGTCGATTTTGGAAAATAACTAGTCATGTAATCTATTTCCTATTCATTTTAAAGGAAAATTCCAAATAAGGGCCCGAAATGATCTCATATTCTCAAATAAGGATCTGAAGTGAATATCGTTTCAAACAAATGCTTGAAGTGGTATAACAATTCAAATATGGGCTTAAAGTAACCATGAAGTCTCAAAAAAAGGGTCTAACTTAAAGACATTTTCATCAATTTCCCTTTTCTCATTATTTTTTCGTTTTTCTATTTTTTTTAGATTAGAAAAGTAGGTTAAGAAAAAAAAAAGAACACATAGACAAGAGGGGAGCCCTCTTGCTTGAGGTCGTCCCACCGCTAGGGGGACTATAGCAAAGGTTGACAGGATCGCCGGTGCCTTGACGAGGGCCGACATCCCTTGCCCGAGATTGGGTGGGGGTCACTAGCCCCCAACCTGACTAGGGCTAGTGCCAACCACCCTTGTCTAGTATAGGGTGAGGGTCGCCAGCCCCCACCCTAACTAGGGTGAGCATCCACGATCCTCTTGCTTGTGTGTGCATTTTTTCTTTATTTCTTTGAATTCAAAAAAAATAGAGAAAGGAAAAATAAAGAAAAAAAAACAAATAAAAAAGTGAAATGACAAAAAAAAAAAGCTCTTGAAATCAAGTCCTTTTTTTGAGGCTGTTTGGTCACTTTAAGCTCTCATTAGAAATAAGGTTCATTTCATACTTTTATTTGAGAAAATATAGGCACTTGAGATCTTTATTTAGAAAATATGGACATTTTAAACTCTTATTTGAAATAACGTTCATTTCGAATCCTCATTTGAGAAAATAAAAGCACTTCACGCCCTTATTTGGAATTTTCTCTCTTTTCAATATGGGATACCAAACATGGGATATGGTGGTAGCATTTCTCCACATATCTTATTTGTGCTATGACCGCACTGTCTGAGTTTCTAACCAATTTTTTTTTTAATTTTCTAATTCTTTATCTTTTTTAAAATTTCAAAATTGTTTTTCTTGGAAGAAAAAGGGGCTTCGGGCCGGGCCCTTGAGCACGGCTCAAACATGGGCCACATCTCTGGTTACATTGGTTTTGTCCTAAAGCTTAGGACATCAAATAGGCTCTTACACCGAGCCCACTCAAATGAACTTGACCCATTTCATCAAAAGTTCAAGGCTAGCCTAAAAAACGAAAAACCTAGGTTAGACCCCAAATCATCCAGTCACAAGCCCACCATCCAACAAATTCCTAATGTGATGACCTGACTCAGTATTCTAGAACCTTTACAAAATTTCCCCACAGCCGAGCTCATTCCCTTCCAAGGAGGAATTCCTTTGCATACAACCCATTTTTGAATTTAGATTGTGGGATATCTACAAAAATTAGTTTTCAATTGTCTTAAGAATTAAAATTCTGAAGATTTGTTGTATCCATGGAAACTAAAGCTAATGTAAAAGAGGAAGAGTTTTAACATAGTAAAGAAAGATTAAAAAAAAAATCATGATTCAGATGTTATTTGCTTGCGAAATAGAATTTTCATGCCAATTCAATATAACACGAGGGTTTAAACGGAATTTATCGGTAAAATTTCAAGATTGAATTCTCTGATAGATTTGCCTTTATCGTGTATTATCTTGAGTAAAGAGATGAACAAACTGAGGGACACAAGTGCAGGTGCTTTGCGAGTATGTTACTAAAATTCCGAGACGACAAACTCGTTCGCCTTTGACCGGTAGTCTGTAGTTACGTGGGGGAAACCGGTTAGAAGGTCAGGACCTGCTTTTCACAAAAGAAGAAAGCGTGGACGGTGAGAAGTCCACACTCGACTCGCGTCGCTCTTCACTTTACTCCCAAAAAAGCCCATTTCTTCTGTTGACTGATCAAGGTATGTACGTACATCACATACTGACGTACAGGGTCACCAGCTTATTGATCTTTGAGAATTTGTATGAATGTCACCACGTTTGGCTTGGATTCCCACAGAGTTTAATAGTTCATGCATCTCAGGCTCGTGACTTTATTTTTGTTTTTGCTTCTGTTTTTCTCCTCTTCCTTTTTTTCAGATTCCTCTGTTCTGAAGGTTTCATGTTTGATCACTGGTGGGTTCCTGAGAGACACTGTGTTCTTTCTGTCTATACACTCAGAGAACTGTCGATAATCCGTTGAATCGTTGCAATCTGACAGCAGTGTTTCGAGCATTTTGTGATCCATATGTAGTGCGAGAGACTTCCTTATTACCTTTTTTTTTTTTTAATATGTCATTCGTCTTGGGCTGAATTGTGATCACCCTTCTGTTGATGTGGAAGAAGCTCAGCTAACTATGGATATTTAGAGATAGTATAGAAAATCACTCTCCTAATTTCCTCAAGACTTGTTATGGTGGTGCTTCTCAAGGGAATTTTATGGTCTAGACGGCGACATTCATTGAACTAAGCTACTTCTCGTTGATCTTATCATTTTCTTCCATTTCCTTCTGCTCAAGGACAATATGGTGGGGCTGTGGCTTGCTATGAATGAAACTGGTGTTAAAAAAGATTCAACTCGTTCATGAAATAGGATGTTCAAAAGGCACGTGAAATCTTGATTTCCAGTTCGTCACCTGTTAGTCATGTGTTTGGTTAGTTCTTGTTAGTTCTCACTTCTTTTCATTCGTCCAATGTTATCCAGAATATGGATACTGAATAAATGTCGTCAAGGATTCGTAGATTCAGTTTATGCATATTTTGTTTCACCCTTAGTATCCTTTCCTTTAAAGGTCCGCATTTCTTTTTTTCAATAGAAATTATCTTGAACTTTTATTGTCTTCTGAGGTGTGTAATTCCATTCCACTAATGCCTAAAAACCTAGCACTTGATTCGCTGCATTATTAGTTATTTTGGGACACTGAGGCAGCTCTAGCACTCCTCTGTTACCGTAGGATGTTTTTGATTCGGTTCACCCAAAGCGCTTGAAGATTTTGTCTTCACAGCTGCAGGCCTTTACTTTGAGTGCTTGATATTATTGGCTAGCAACACTTTGCTTCATGGAGAGGTTCTCCCGGACACTTGAAGGTCTCGGCCATGGGGAACAATATCAGCAAAACATTGATGCTGACGGATTGCAGATAAGTCAGCAAATTTCTGCGGTATAAATGATTTGGTCGATTTTTCTTGTATTTTAGCTCAAGTTGGAAATTGTCAATCTCAATAACCCATGGCAAATGATGCGGTCATATTAGTGATAGGAAGCTATTTTTCCAAAGAGAGGGAATATTGCAAAACTGTCATTAGCTTGTGGATTTTGTCCTTAATTCTACTTGAAGGCACCTTCTCGTCACACTTACATAGTTGAGAATGGTATGCAGGACGTGTTCACAGACTACGAGAGGGAGCATATAGATTATGCAATTGCCCTTTCGCTTTCAGAAGAAGATCAGAAAGGAGGAAATTTCATTGGTACATCGCCAAGCTGTAAGCATTTACAATGACCATTCAATGGATGATTACACAGGTTGCAATCTCTTCAATAATGTGGTGAATATGTGATGGCTCTGTAATTGATCTGTCAAGAGTAAGAAGACTTAGGAGCAAAAGTACTGAAGCATACGCAAAAGAATGTCTTCAAGCCTTGTTCCTACTCTCCATTTCATTTCTTATTAGCATGTTGAAGAGACTGACACTCATCAAGAGCACCTTTAGGCTATTAGTGTTGCTGGAGTTCGAATTGCAGATTGTGGAATCTGTTCACCTTTTTGTACCATAACAAATTCATGCTTCTCTTTTCTGCTACCATTGCACTTCATTATATGTGTAGAAATTACATGTTTAAAATCTACATAATTAATTGAGCGGTTCCCATGATTTATCTGTTATGGGCATCTATTCTTCAGTTAAGCAATTTATACAGTGACAAGGGACCATCTACTTATTGACTGCTCTTTCTCCAAAGCTATATGGGCATCCCCTACAGTCATATGCATTTTTTCAAGAATGCCTGGCTCATGGGAAGAAGAATTGGAGTGGTCATCAGCTCTTTTTAAAGGCAAATCCCCCAGTTGTATATTGCATAAGCCAGCTTGCAAGATCTGGCACTATCATACATTGAAAGCTAGGGATCATAAGATCCATGTATCACATAGCTATTCAGTCTGTGAGATTACTCATGCTACCAAATGTGATGTGAGATTTAGATTGTCAACAGAAAGTGAACTTGCTGTTTGTTTTAGTGATCAAATCTCTTTCTTCTTGGGCGATTCCTTTATATTAGTTTTCTGTGAGGGCTTGTATCCTGATTAGTCCACCTTCTATTGTGTTTGTTGCAACATTAACTCCTTACTTATCAATAAAGAAAGTTTACATAGACAATTGAGAGATTCCATAATTCGTCTGTAAAATCTTTTTCTAGATGATGAATATCAATCCAAATACAAACAAGCTTCTAAAGACCTGTTGGAAATAGAAAAACATCGTGCTAAAGCTCAGTTGGTAGAGGATGAACTACTGGCCATAGCTCTCCAAAACAGTTTAAATGTAGAAGATCGATCTGGAAAAAGCAATGGAAATTCACTTCAACTTCATCCTGCTTCATCTTCAGGCTCAAGGTATATTCAGCTGTTGAGCTTTCTCGTCTCAGGTTATCTCTTGACATGTCGGTCCAATTTCCATCTTTCATTTTGAGAGGTTTCTACCATCTATTTTTTTTTTTCAACACTTAAACGCTTATCTTATTTCTCAGATATGAAAAAGGATATGAGATAATACAATGTTCAAGTCTTGAGATGGAATGTAGAAGTTGGTGAAATAGAGTGGCTTTAGCTTTGATACTGATTTGAAGATGTGGGATTCCTCTGTAACCTCTCTTTTCCTTTGATTTAAAGGTGTAGTTGGGGAGAAGTTTTGGTAATGAACGGAAATGTGATGAAGCTGATATTATGTAGATGTAACAGGTGAGGCATAGAACAGAGAGATCACGACATTAACTAGTGTATGTCGAGGTGCTGAGTTTTCCAATCGGTACAGAGGCAATAAAAATGTGGCTGATAAATCCAATTCCTATTTATGGGGCTGAAGAATTTTTCGTTAATTTCAAATATAGTAACGTGAAGCACAGGTTGCTGGAGTAGGTGTTGAGATATGTTGAATCTCAAGACAAAATATGGCTATTTGATCCTATGTCAGTTCTACTGTCGTACTGAAGCAATTTCTTTGAGAAATTACCTGCATATCAACTTGCCGTTACCGCAAGTTCTCAGCAGCTCAGCTGGCAGAGAATGCATGATTGATATAACACTACTCTTTTGCTAGATGGACTTATTTCGCAATCGGGTTAACTTACAACATCAATCATTCAGTATCTGTGCAGGTTGCAAGAGTCAGATTGGTCTTGGAGATTCCCTGACTTGCATGGGTGCTGATTGGCATCCGAAATGCTTTTGCTGCCACGCATGTGGTCTTGCAATTGCTGAGCTTAAGGTAAACTCTTAGGTTCACTTAACTTCTGATTGAGGTTTGGCCTATAAGTTTTTCAACTATATTAGTTTCCACAGTACATACCATATAATGAATAATTGATATTGTAGTTTTCAGTGTTCGGGGAACACCCCTATCATGAAACATGCTTCAGAGAACACCATCATCTAAGATGTGACGTTTGCAAGAATTTTGTAAGTGCTTTCTCATTGAACTTGGGTGCTGTATGGAAAGGTTATTTAGAAAGGATTATCAAGTGAAATCCTAAGCTACGAGAAGTGTAAGACAGTCTGACAGGTTTTGACTTTGATTAAAAGATAAAAGGAAATTGATTTAAAGGGTGTTTGAGATTACTTTTTGGAAGTCTTTTCTGTTTTATAAGACTTAAGAAGCAAAGGAAGTGGAAACCATAGCAGTTAAAAAACTAATTCAAGAGGCAGCGCAGGGTACGCTTGGAGCATTTCTGATGTAGCTTTTCTATGCGGATGTTAACCTCAACTAGAAATCTTCAGTGTAAAATTCATGTGGGGAAACTCATATTCACTCTAGAATAAATTAATAGACACCCGAGATTGCAATACTAAGTTACGATGCTGCAGGGCACTGGAAACACCCCAGTTACGGTACCAAAAGTTAAAGAAGCACCGAATACCAAGCAGACTGAAAGCCATCTGCTGTTTGGCTGATGATCTAGTTAATAAGTCAGATTCTTTCAATATTCACGTGATACAAATGCTATACTGGCAAATCTATGATGAAACCTTCTTTTTTTCATAAAATTGCTACCTCTAGAATGAAATGTTGTCTGTCCTTTATATGGTCTGCTTCTTTTGCTGCACGTAGCTGCCAATAAACGCAAAGGGAATGGAGTACGCAGCTCATCCTTTCTGGATGCAAGTGTATTGCCCAGCACACGAGCAAGATGGGACTCCAAGATGTTCTAGCTGTGACAGGGTGGAGGTGAGTTCTCGCACATAAACGTCCTGCTTTGCTTGCTGGTAGAACTGTAGGACATTAACTCGTGACTATAGCGCTGTTCTCATTTTCCCCGCATCATTGCTGATGAAAGAACGTTATTTCTGTGTAGCCAAGAGACAAGAGGTACTTGCCGCTTGATGATGGTCGAAATCTATGCCTAGAGTGTCTAGAATCTGCGATTATGAATATCGATGAGTGTCAACCTCTTTATCTCGAAATGCAAGGATTCTACGAAAGCATGAATATGAAAGTGGACCGACAGATTCCTCTACTGTTGGTTGAAAGACAAGCACTGAACGAAGCTATGGAAGGAGGAACAAATGTAAGCACTTATGCAAGTCTTATCTAGGTCAATATGGTCCCAACTATCAACATTTTATTTCGTCTTTTTTTGGTTTTATGCTCACTTGAAACTTCTAAAGGGACATCATCACTCGGACGAAACTCGAGGACTATGCTTATCAGAAGGACGGAGTGTTCCCACTGTAAGAAAAGCTCTTGCTCATAGTTGATATATTGGGCTATCATCAAATGTGTGCGTTGTGACTTTATTTGACGGAAAAAAAAGAGATTTCCGAGTCGCTTTTCAATAATCCACCAGGTTATCCGAAGGGCAAGAAATGGAGCAGGCAACCAATCTATTGATATGATAACTGAACCGTATAAGCTGGTTCGTTCATGCAACGTGACTGCAATCCTCATTTTGTATGGTCTTCCTAGGTATGTGAAGTTTTGAAGCAAATATCGGTTTTCTTCTGCATGAACATTGCACCGTGCTGATTATACTCGGGAAAACAGGCTGTTGACAGGCTCAATCCTTGCTCATGAGATGATGCATGCTTGGCTTCGACTTGAAGGTTCTTCTTTTATGGCCTATGATATCTTCTCTTATTTTAGCTTAAGAGGAACAGCATATCTGATAAGAATGTAGAGAGATATAAGCATAAATCAAAAGTAGTCAATATTGCATATGCTTTTCCTTTTCCTGTGGGAATTTTAGAGGGATAGAACTCACGTCAATAATTTTCAGGTTATCGTAACCTTAGTCCAGAAGTTGAAGAAGGCATTTGTCAAGTCCTGGCTCATATGTGGTTGAATTCTGAGATCGAATCAAGCTCTGCATATGATGTTTCGTCACCATCGTCGTCATCTTTCTCAACATCGAAAAAGGGAAAATGGTCAGACTTTGAGATACAACTTGGCAAGTATTTTATGCATCAAATAAGGACTGATGTTTCAATGGCCTATGGAGAGGGATTTAGGTTAGGAAACGAGGCAGTGGAGAAGCATGGCCTTAGGAAGACGCTCGATCACATTCGACTAACGGGGACCTATCCACTGTGATCTAATAAGTGGCCGCCAGTGGAACTTTGATTTTCTGTGGTTAGTGACTTAATACAGCATGAGCAAGGGCATAAGTAGAACTTTTGAATGCATTAGCCATCAAGTTCGCTTGATGCTTATATAGCAGATGTCAGAACCAGAGATATAACAAGATGTTGTGTTTTATTTTCTAGAGTAACAGTACAGGTGTCGGGGAAGTGCGTATGTATATGCTTGTGCGATTTTTCAGCTACACGTAATGTTGGGTTCATCATGAGAAACTGATTGCAATGCCAACGTATCTCATCTTGCGGAGTTGCTGCATCAGGAATTGGCTTCTGTTCAAACAGTTCGGTTGGCATAAATCAGTTAATGATGAATCACTGTACCATCGCAATGTCTATTCTGCCAATGTAAGCATCGCAGAGCAAGACACAAATTCAGAATCGGGGCCTCAAGTGCCCAATATGTTAGTCCCGAGCGGGGGAATATCGTTATAACCCAAGGAGACTGGAATATGCGGTGCAGACCGCCCCGTCACTTTTTCAAGAATGACGGTGCGGTCAGGCTATCATTTTTCATTAATTTAAGGTCGCACAAAAGGTCACCCCTCGAGAAGGTTGTTAAGGACAAGGCCCTCACGTTACGTCGAAGGCCCCTCTAGAAACTGGAAGATGCAAGCAAGCTAGGGCATTAACCTGTCGGTCTTTATTTGATTGGAGAATCTTTCTAGAATTTTTTTGCCGCCTATTTTGGCTCTTCCTTTCTCTTTTGTACTTGTCCCTTCTCTTAAACCCATGACACCCTTCCACCCTTAGTGACACTCTGGTGTCACCATGAGTGCAAGGACTCTCCTTGTGGTGTTGGGTTTCGTTTTTGTAAATTTGCCTTCTGGTTATAGTCAATACATCTCTTACCTTTGCTCAAAAAAAAAAAAATTAGATCACCCCTCTGCCCGCCCTATCCCACAACAAAGCAACGTAACAGTACTTAGTCGAAACAAGAATACCATCTCCAGCAGAGTTTCTGACCACTTTTAAATGTCCGAGGTGCGGGTACCTCGGGGCTTCCCTTTACAGCTTCAAAATTCGCTTGTCATATCCCCACAATGATTTTTTTTTTTTGAAAAATTCAAATAAAGATATCAAAGGTCTTTATTTTCTCAAATAAGGGCTCCAACCGAACTCGATTTCAAATAAGGGTATGAAGTACCTGCTTTATTTTAAAAAAGGATGACTTTTTCGTCTTTTACTTTTTTGCAAGTTTTTCTTTTTTTCTTTTTTCTATTCTTTTATATCTTGTTTTCCTTTTATTTTTTCTGTTTTCTTTTTTCTTTTTCTTCTACTTTCTTTCCTGGCCATTGCCGAACTCAAATTGGGCCCGCCCTCGCCGACGTTAGGCAAGTGTTGCCTTCGCCTAGCAATGGCTTCCCTCGGGCGTTTAAGGTGAGGGAAGAGGAAAAAGTAAAAAAAGGAAAAAAGAAAAAGGAAAAAAAAGGAAAAATTGCAAAAAAGAGTAGGCATAGGCATTTTTCTAAAATAAAGATGACATTTCATGCACTTATTTGAAATAAAGTCCACTTCAAGTCCTTATTTCAGAAAATAAGGGCACTTGAGATCCCTAATTGAGATTTTTCTTTGTCTTTTTTTATTTCACCTGTTTCGGCCTGTGCTTTAAAAATTGCATCGGAATATAATAAGAAACGGTCTCTTTTGTCTTTGAACAACTACTGCAACTCCCTCTCAAAGTCTGCACATGCCCTGCTAGTAATCCCCAAAGAGATCCTGCAAACAACACATTCTGGAAACAGTCTAAATTCATAATCGAGGACAAGGAGATAGACCTACTCCCTCAAGCCGGGGATTGGTCCACCACCTTGATCTTTACTCGTCACACTTGAACGACTCGACAATGATCTTCCCCCTGGATCTCGATCGCTGCAGATCAATAACAGGCGCATGGTGTTCATCGCTGTTGACTATCTTGATTGACCAACAACCTGGAAGTCGTGTCATTGTCACGTCAACCTTAAGCGGTATTAATTTCAAGAGTTATTTTCAATAACTCAAGATGTCTCACAAACCAAGAACATCGCGCCATTATCACGTACATGAATTTGAATTTCTCAAATTCTGTATGCGATTTTCATTTTATCTTGCTTTGCTGAAAGTCTTTGGCATTGCTCGTCCACTGGATGATGGGAAAGCAAGTCATGATGGACTCTCATTCAATGAGCAAGAACAATCAGGAACCAAGGACAAAAAGTGAAGTTCATTGACGATCACAGGAGAAATTCATGTTCAGCCAGCAGCAAATAAACAAAGGATACAGAATAACTTGTCTTCTGATAGCGTTTGTTCACAATACAAATTTTGCACCAAGAGAAACATAACGATGAAATGTTCAGGCTTGGGGGAAGCTTACGGCCAGTGAAACTGGTCATATCGACAGCCCGTTCAAGTATGAAGAGGCGAGGAACCAATGGCCACTTGTGTGTCATCCACTCACTGTTGAGCAACCGTTTGGCTTCCTCGAAGACTACAAGGTTTTGTCCAATATGTGCAAGGGCGCTGCAACCGCATTTGAGGCTCGTTCCACAGTCGACAAACATAAGAAATTGCATAGCCGTTTACATAGAGAAAAGACCCACAAATAGCTTTCGCATATTGAGGTGTGATGGGCCACCCAATGGGGCCAGATTGGAAGTTGTACCGTTGCTTCAGATATTGCCATGTCTGCAAATCCATATAATGTCTCCTGCAAAAAAAAAAAATCTTTGGAAAATTATCAAACTAAAGTCTTAAATCTATTACACTTTCACCAATTCATCTGTAAACTTTTAATTTTGTCAATTGAATCATAACATTTTCACATCTTGTCAGTTAAGTCCATCTAGCTAACTTCAATCGGTAATTATTGATGTAGACACCGGGTGTCCTATGTGACATAGTCGGCACCAGCGTGCATAATTTTTATAGTATTTTAATAAACTTTTATTTTGGCTTTTTCTTTTTTCCATTTTTCTTTTTTTACATTTTACGTATTACTTTTTTTTATTTTTTATTTTTCCTTTTCCATTCACTAGGCCACATTGATGTCCAGTGGAGATCACTGGGCTTCAGCTAAGTGTCGCCCTTGCCAGCCTCGGGCAAGGGCAGTCCTGGCTTAGCTAGCAAGGGCAACCCCCACCCTTTGCAAAGGACTGCATTCACCTGATGTCGACAGGGGCTACCCTTCTATGAGGCTGGGGACTTCGCCAGCCATCCATAAGGTCTGGTGGCAACTGGCAAAAGGAAAAATAAAAATAAAAACAAGAAAACAAAAATTCAAAAAATTCAAAAAATATTAAAGTATGATAAAAATTGTCCACGTTAACGTAGTCAGTGCCACGTAGGCCAATATATGTTCAAGCTAGCAATTTTTGCCCAAAATTTTTGGGATAGTCTTGATTGGCAAAATGGGAGGATTACCAAAAAAGTCCTAAACGTATTATGGTTGTGTCAATTCAATCCTAATTTTTTCAATGTAGTCCTAAAGTATTTGTATTTATGTCAATTAAATATATTTGGTTGACCGACGTTGATATGGCACTACCTGTGATGATGTGACCATTTTTAATAATATTTTAATTTTTTAATATAACTATTTTTTAATCTCTTTTTCTTTCTTCAAAAAACATTAAAATGTCGATAAAAAATTGGCAACATTGGCACCGGCCGGATCAACTAAATTGGCACAAATACAAAAGTTTTAGGATTGAATTGATTATAAAAAGAGTTCACGTCTGAACTGTCACAATTGCAATAGGTTTCGGACTTTTTTTTTGATAACTTTCCTTGGTAAAACGTGAAAAGGTTAAGAACTCAATTGACAAAATTAAAATGTTTAAGATTGAATTAGTAGAAGTACAATAAATTCAGGATTTTCTCGTAAAATTTTCCCGAAATCTTGAGAATGTAAGTGATTCTATATGTAAAACAGATTAAGAAAATTAATAATGGAAATTATACTCTTTGTATTAGTAATCATCTGAATGATTTATATTCTTTCCTGATACTTCCATCCGGCAGTCATTCTAGTAACGGGAATAACTGGAATGAAGAACACCAAAGAAAATGTACAATAAGATCATGATATGATCCTTCTTTGGGTTTTTGATAGGATTACTATTAAATCCGCCACTACCTCAGGAAAAGAAACAATCACACGTTCACAATTAGACGAGAGGCATTCGAGTTTGACATTAGTTTTGTGATTAAATTCTTCTACGTGTCAATCATCCAAGATGAAAAAATTTGGCTGTGATTATGTGGGATACAAAATTCATCCATAGTCTTATTTTTATTAAATCCTTCTTACAAAATTGAATATGCATGAACCGAACTTGAGATTCTTGGCTCCGATACCAAATAAAAACATAAATTCAAGGAAGAATTTGCAAAAATTTCTCCCATTATTGTTGGTTGTCCACATGTATACCATTTCCATTTGCTTGATTTTACACTATTTATATTGAAAGACAAGTCCTTAAATGAATAATACCCACCATTGTCATGGCTATTCGAAACCCCATGATTAGTGCAGTAATGAGCTTTCTAGATCTTTCACTTTTGGTTTACCTTAGTTAATATCAGTTTCTCCTTTTCAAAGGTTGGCCAATATAGGATAACTGAAATTGAAACCCTAAACCAATAGTGTCAACTCAAAATAACTGCCCAAAACAGGATTGATGAGTATAAAATTAGCTTCTCAGAGAACCAGGATCCTCGCGGAATCAACAATGGCAATGTCAAATAAGGCGTTGGCTCTTTGCATTATTGCTGTGGTAATATGCTCATTCATGACAAACAATGTGGGCATTGACGCAAAGATGATCGGCTACGGCAGACTTAGGGAAGGGGGCCGGGCATATTGCAAGGGCGCACATTGTTTGCCTCCTCCATCCAATTCTTATAAACACGGTTGCAAGAAAATTTACAAGTGCCGCGGTGTGGGATGAATTAATTTCTTGGAAAAACTAGAAGGGTGTTCTCAAGAGTTTGTAATCTATAAGACCTAACTAATTAACTATAAATTTATTACATCTGGATGTGGGAGATTATTACTTTTTCAAATTGATTTATGTCATCACAATTAATAGTGGACAAGTGATTGATTTGCATGCTACAGCCTTATATGTGCTTCTCGTGGTAGGATTTTCATCTTTCTTATTCGGGACTTCTTTTTGTCTACCTCCGAGACTCAAGATCCAAAATGCCTTAAAAATTACGTCGAATTTTGATTATATTCAAATCGCGAAATTTGTTCAACTAAAATGCAATTGAAGGTCTCTAAATCTAGTGTCATAACTGATTCAGGGTAAGAAAATGACAAGAGAGGACTCGATTTGTAGTTTTGGCTCAATTAGGGCATGGATTCCTCATATTGCAGATAATCATGATCCCAAATGAATTTTTCAACACTAAAGTACCCTAATGAAATGGGAATTAAAATAAAACAAATAACTATTTTTCTAGAGTTTTCTAGCCTCATTCGGTATTTTTCTCAATTTTTGGCCAAATTTAACTGGAAAGAAATTTCTTATCTCTTTTTCTCAATAAATATGATGTCAAACTTAATTATATGCTGATGTATGCAATTATATTGCACTAATGCCTTAAAACCTAGCACTTGATCTATTGCCTTATGAGTTATTTTGGGGCCACTGAGGCAGCTTTAACATTCCTCCATATTTGCAAGATGTTTGTGCTTCTGTTATGTAGCGACCCTCCAATGGTCTGGGGAATACGAGTTTAGAGGTAATGTCAAGTTGGAAGCAATGGTCCTCAAACAACGCGGTTCTCCCAAACCTTTACCTATCGTGACTTTGGACATTATTATTTTTTTGTTAATCCTAAGAGAATACTATTATGTGAGAATAGCTTGTTGAGGCCACTTAGGAGTTGAGTGAGATATGGGACTATATCTCACTTCTTATATAACTAGATATTTAAGGTTTAGGACTTGATTACACTAGTTGTTTAAACTAATGTACTTTCGGTGTCCTAACTTGATTGATTATCAACTAGGTGTAAACATGTAGTCTTTTTATCCAATCATGAGTCCTAAAGGTCTTAGCTGCTAAGTGTCAATCGATTCTCTTTGTTATTATTATGATCTTGAAATGTAATCTAACCATTTAATTAAAACAAGCAAATCACGGCACAAAAGCGATATAAAAGACTTACAACCAGGTGATCAAAATAGTAATAAAAGAGCAATTAAAGATAGAGGGCAATAGGATAATCTAGTATGAGTAGGTAAAAAATATAGCATTACATTGTTATTGAGCCTCAAGACAGCAATCCCCATGAGCTAAATTCAATAAAATAAATAAAACTAAGCTACACCTAGTGCTAAAATCTAACAACCTAATCAAAGTCCGAGTTTCTAACCATTTATTATTATTATTATTATTTTGAGTTCTTTATCTTTTTCAAAATCCCAAAATTATTTTCCTTGGAAAAAGAGGATTTCGGGCTAGGCCACTGAGCTCGGCTCAAACATGGCCCACATCTCTGGTTTCCTGGGTTTTGGCTCTCATGCTTGGGACGTCAATGCACTCTTACGTCAAATCAAACCCACACTAGAGCCCGACCTGACTCAGCATTCTAGAACCTTCACGAATTTCCCCACAGCTGAGCTCATTCCCTTCCAATGAGGAATTCCTTTGCATACAACCCATTTTGAAATTTATTTTTGGTCAAAACCCCATTTTGAATTTAGATTGTGAGATGTTTACAAAATTAGTTTTCAATTGTCTTCAGAATTAAAATTCCGAAGATTTGTGGTACATGTGGAAAACTGAAGTTTATGTAAAATAGGAAGAGCTTTGACTTAGTAAAGAAATACAGAAAATCATGATTCGGATGTTATACGCTTCCAAGTAGAATTTTTCCTCCCTTCCATGATTATGACCCTCTTAGTAATTAGAAGGGAAAAAAGGGCGTTTCACAGAATTTATCGGTAAAATTTCGAGGTTGAAATCTCCGATGAATTCACTTTTATCACGTAATATCATGAGTAAAGAGATGAACAAATAGAGAGAACTAAATTCTGAAACGACAAACTCATTCGCTTTTGACCAGTATTCTGTAGTTACGTGGTGGAAACCGGTTAGAAGGTGAGGACCTGCTTTTTCGCAAATGAAGAAAGCGTGGACAGTGAGAAGTCCGCACTCAAGTCAAGTTGCTCTTCACTTTACTCCCTGGCAAGCTCACTTCTTCTGTTGACTAAACAAGGTTTGTACGTACATCACATGCTGACATACACGGTCGCCAGCTTCTTTATCTTTGATCATTTGTATGAATGTCACCATGTTTGGCTTGGATTCACACAGAGTTTAGTAGTTCATGCATCTCAGGCTTGTGACTCTATTTCGGTTTTTGCTTCTGTTTTTCTCCACTTCCCTATTTCAGATTCCTCTGTTCCTGAAGATTTCATGTTTGATCACTGGTGGGTTTCTGAGATACTCTGTGTTCTTTCTGTTGATGCACTCAGAGAACTGTCGATGATCCGTTGAGTCGTTGCAATCTGACAGCAGTGTTTTGAGCGTTTTGTGATCCATGTGTAGTACGAGAGACTTCATTACTACCTGTTCTTGGGCTGAATTGTGATCACCCGTTTGTTGATGTGGAAGAAGCTCAGCTAAATATGGATAGTTAGCGATAATATAGAAAATCACTCTCCTAATTTCCTCAAGACTTGTTATAGTGGCGCTGCTGAAGGGAATTTTATGGTCAAGACGACGACATTTATCTATCTAAGCTACTCTCGTTAATCTTATCATTTTCTTCCATTTCCTTCTGCATAAGGACAGTATCGTGGGGCTGTGGCTTGCTATGGCTGAAACTGGTTTTACAAAGTTTCAACTCATTCATGAAATAGGATGTTCAAAATGCGCATGAAATCTTGATTTCCTGTTCGTTACTCGTTAGTCATGTGTATGGTTAGTTCTTGTGGGTTCTCACTTCTTTTCATTTCTCCAATGTTATGCAGAATCTGGATACTGAATAAATCTCGCTTAGGATTTGTAGATTCAGTTTGTGCATATTTTGTTTCACCCTCAGTATCCTTTCTTTTAAAGGCCTGCATTTCTTTTTTGGGACATGATCTGCTGCGTGATTCGATTCCACTAATGCCTAAAAACCTAGCACGTGATCCGCTGCATTATGAGTTAATTTGGGACACTGAGGCAGCTTTACCACTCCTCTGTTACCGAAAGATGTTTGTGCCTCGGTTCACCCAAAGCACTTGAAGTTTTGTCTTCACAGCTGCAGGCCTTTACTTTAAGTGCTTGCTGTCATTGCCTAGCAACATTTTGCCTCATGGAGAGGTTCTCCCGGACACTTGAAGCTCCCGGCCATGGGGGACGATATCAGCGAAACATTGATGCTGATGGATTCTGGATAAGGCAACAAATTTCCGTGGTATAAATGGTTTTTGCAGATTTTTCTTGTATTTTAACTCAAGTTGGAAATCGTCAATTACAATAATGCATGGGAAATGATGCAGTCATATTATTGATTGGAAGCTATTTTTCCAAAGAGAGGGAATATCGCAAACCCTCATTAGCTTGTGGATTTTGTCCTTAATTCTACTTGAAAGGCACCTTCTCGTCACATTTACATGGTTGAGAAATGGTATGCAGGACGAGTTAACAGACTTTGAGAGGGAGGATACAGATTATGCAATTGCCCTTTCGCTTTCAGAAGAAGATCAGAAAGGAGGAAATTTCATTGGTACATCACCAAACTGTAAGCATTTACAATGACCATTCAATGACACAGGTTGCAATCTCTTCAATAATATGGTGAATATGTGATAGCTCTGTACTTGATCTGTCAAGAGTGAGAAGGCTTAGGAGCAAAAGTATTGAAGCATACGCAAAAGAATGTCTTCGAGCCTTGTTTCTACTCTCCATTTCATTTCTTCTTAGTATCTTCTACGTTGACAAGAGTTCCACTCAGCAAGAGCACTTTTAGGCTATTGGTGTTTCTGGAGTTGAAATTGCGGATCGTTGAATCTGTTCACCTTTTTGTACCATAACCAATTCATGCTTCTATTTTTTGCTACCATTGTACTTCATTATATGCGTAGAAATTACATGTTTAAAGTCCACATAAATAATTAAGCGGTTCCCATGATTTGTCTGTAATGGGCATCTATCCTTCAGTTAAGCAATTTATACAGTGACAAAGGACCATCCACTTATTGACGGCTCTTTCTCTAAAGCTATATGGGCATCTCCTACAGTTACATGCATTTTTTTTAGAATACCTGGCTCATGGGAAGAATTGGAGTGGTCATCAGCTCTTTATAAAGGCAAATCCCCCGGTTGTATATTGCCTAAGCCAGCTTGCAAGATCTGTCACTATCATACATTGAAAGCTGGGGATCATAGGATCCATATATCACATAGCTATTCAGTCTGTCAGATTACTCATGCTGCCAAATGTGACGTGAGATTTAGATTGTCAATAGAAAGTGAACTTTCTATTTGTTTTAGTGCTCACAAATCTCTATGTTCTTGGGGGATTCCTTGCTAGTAGTTTTCTGTGAGGGCTTGTATGCTCAATTAGTCCCCCTTCTATCGTCTTTGTTGCAACATTAATTTCTTACTTATCAATAAAGAAAGTTTACCTAGATAATTAAGTGATTCCATAATTCGTCTGTAAAATCTTTTTCTAGATGATGAATATCAATCCAACTACAAACAAGCTTCTCAAGCCCTGCTGAAAATAGAAAAACTTAGTGCTAAAGCTCAGTTGGTAGAGGATGAACTACTGGCCATAGCTCTCCAAAACAGCTTAAATGTAGAAGATCGATTTGGAAACAGCAATGGAAATTCACTTCAACTTCATCCAGCTTCATCTTCAGGCTCAAGGTATATTCAGCTGCTGAGCTTTCTCGTCTCAGGTTACCACTGACATGTCAGTCCAATTTCCATCTTTCGTTTTGAGAGGTTTCTACCATCTTTATTTTTTCAACACTTAAACGCTTATCTTATTTCTGCGATGTGAAAAAGGATATGAGATAATATAATGTTCAAGTCTCGAGATGGAATGTAGAAGTTTGTGAAATAGAGTGGCTTTAGCTTTGATACTGACTTGAAGATGTAGGATTCCTCTGTAATCTCTCTTTTCCTTTGATTTAAATGTGTAGCTGGAGAGAAGTTTTGGTAATGAACGAAAATGAGATGAAACTGATATTTTATGTAGTTGTAACAGGTGAGGCATAGAATAGAGAGATCACGACATTAACAAGTGTATGTCAAGGTGCTGAGTTTTCCAATCGGTAAGGAGGCAATAAAAATGTGGCTGATAAATCCAATTCCTATTTATGGGGCTCAAGAATTTGTTTGTTAATTTCAAATATTGTAACGTGAAGCACAGGTTGCTGGAATAGGTGTTGATATATGTTGAATCTCAAGATAAAATATGGCTATCTGATCCTATGTCAGTTCTACTTTCGTACTGAAGCAATTTCTTTGAGAAATTGTCTGCATATCAACTTGCCGTTACCGCAAGTTCTCAGTGGCTCTACTGGCAGAGAATTCATGATTGGTGTAACAATACTCTCTTTTTAGATGGACTTATTTCACAATCGGGTTAACTTACAACATCAATCATTCAGAATATGTGCAGGTTGCAAGAGTCAGATTGGTCCTGGAGATTTCCTGTCTTGCATGGATGCTGATTGGCATCGGAAGTGCTTTTGCTGCCACGCATGTGGTCTTGCAATTGCTGAGCTTGAGGTAAACTTCTATGTTCACTTAACTTCTGATCAAGGTTTGGCCTATAAGTTTTTCAACTATATTAGTTTCCACAGTACATACCATATAACAAATGATTGATATTGTAGTTTTCAGTGTCCGGGGAACACCCCTATCATGAAACATGCTTCAGAGACCACCATCATCTAAGATGTGACGTTTGCAAGAATTACGTAAGTGCTTTCTCATTGAACTCGAGTGCTGTTTCAAAAGGTTGTTTAGAAAGGATTATCAAGTGAAAATCCTGAGCTACAAAATGTGTCGCACTCCACTGCAAAACCATTTGACAATCTGATAGGTTTTGACTTTGATAAAAGATGAAAGGAAATTGACTTAATGGGTGTTTGGGAATGGTTTTTCGAAGTCTTTCCTGTTTTACCAGACTTAAGAAGCAAAAGAAGTGAAAACCATGGCAGTTAAAACTAATTCAAGAAGCAGCGCAGGGTACACTTGGAGCTTTTCTGATGTAGCTTTGCTATGCGGATGTTAACCTCAACTAGTAATCTTCAGTGTAAAATTCATGTGGGGAAACTCATATTCACTCTAGAATAAATTAATATACACCCGAGATTGCAATACCAAGTTATGTTGCTGCAGAGCACAGGAAACACACAAGTTACGGTGCCAAAAGTTAAAGAAAAACCTAATATCAAGCAGACTGAAAGCCTTCTGCTGTTTGGTTGATGATCTAGTTAAAAAGTCAGATTCTTTCAATATTCACGTAATACAAATGCTATACTGGCAAATCTATGATGAAACCTTCTTTTTTTCATAAAATTGCTACTTCTAGAATGAAACGTTGTCTGTCCTTTATATGGTCTGCTTCTTTTGCTGCACGTAGCTGCCAATAAACGCAAAGGGAATGGAGTACGCAGCTCATCCTTTCTGGATGCAAGTGTATTGCCCAGCACACGAGCAAGATGGGACTCCAAGATGTTCTAGCTGTGACAGGGTGGAAGTGAGTTCTCGCACATAAACGTCCTGTTTTGCTTGTCGGTAGAACTGTAGGACATTAGGACATTAACTCGTGACTATAGCGCTGTTCTCATTTTCCCCGCATCATTGCTGATGAAAGAACGTTATTTCTGTGTAGCCAAGAGACAAGAGGTACTTGCCGCTTGATGATGGTCGAAAGCTATGCCTAGAGTGTCTAGAATCTGCGATTATGAATACCGATGAGTGTCAACCTCTTTATCTTGAAATGCAAGGATTCTATAAAAGCATGAATATGAAAGTGGACCAACAGATTCCTCTACGGTTGGTTGAAAGACAAGCACTGAACAAAGCTATGGAAGGAGGAACCAATGTAAGCACTTATGCAAGTCTTATCTAGGTCAATATGGTCCCAACTATCAACATTTTATTTCGTCTTTTTTTGGTTTTATGCTCACTTGAAACTTCTCAAGGGACATCATCACTCGGACGAAACTCGAGGACTATGCTTATCAGAAGGACAGAGTGTTCCCACTGTAAGAAAAGCTCTTGCTCATAGTTGATATATTGGGCTATCATCAAATGAGTACGTTGTGACTTTATTTGATGAAAAAAAAAAAGATTTCCGAGTCACTTTTCAATAATCCACTAGGTTATCCGAAAGGCAAGAAATGGTGCAGGCAACCAATTTTTTGATATCATAACTGAACCTAATGAGCTGGTTCGTTCATGCAACGTGACTGCAATCCTCATTTTGTATGGTCTCCCTAGGTATGTGAAGTTTTGCAGCAAATATTGGTTTTTCTTCTGCATGAACATTGCACTGTGCTGATTATTCTCTGTAAAACAGGCTGTTGACAGGCTCAATCCTTGCTCATGAGATGATGCATGCTTGGCTTCGTCTTGAAGGTTCTTCTTTTATGGCCTTTGATATCTTCTCTTATTTTAGTTTAAGAGGAACAGCATATCTGACAAGAATGTACAGAGATATGAGGATAAATAAAAAAGTAGTCAATATCGCATTTGCTTTTCCTTTTCCTGTGGGAATTTTAGAGGGACAGAACTAACCTCAATAATTTTCAGGTTATCGTAACCTTAGTCCAGAGGTTGAAGAAGGCATTTGTCAAGTCCTGGCTCATATGTGGTTGAATTCTGAGATTGAGTCAAGCTCCATAAATGATGTTTCGTCATCCTCGCTGCCATCATCGTCATCTTCATCAACATCGAAGAAGGGAAAATTGTCATACTCTGAGATACAACTTGGCAAGTTTTTTACCCATCAAATAAGGACTGATGTTTCAATGGCCTATGGAGAGGGATTTAGGTTAGGAAACGAGGCAGTGGAGAAGCATGGCCTTAGGAAAACTCTCGATCACATTCGACTAACGGGGACCTATCCACTGTGATCTAATAAGTGGCCGTCGGTGGAACTTTGATTTTCAGTGGTTAGTGACTTAATACAGCAAGAGCATAAGTAGAACTTTTGAATGTATTAGCCATCAAATTCGCTTGACGCTTATATAGCAGATGTCAGAACCAGAGATGTAACAAGATGTGTTTTATTTTCTAGAGTAACAGTACAGGTGTCGGGGAAGTGCGTATGTACATGCTTGTGCGATTTTTCAGCTACACGTAATGTTGGGTTCATCATGAGAAACTGATTGCAATGCCAATGTATCTCATCTTGCGGAGTTGCTGCATCAGGAGTTAGCTTCTGTTCAAACAGTTCGGTTGGCATAAATCAGTTCATGATGAATCACTATGCTATTGCAATGTCTGTACTGCCAATGAAAGCATTGCAGAGTAAGACATAAGTTCAAACTCGGGGCCTCAAGTACCCAATATGTTGTCCCGAACGGGGATCCATCTTGATATCCCAAAGAGACTCGAATATATGGTGCAGACTGTACCGTTACTTCTTCGAGAGTGATGGTGCCGTCAGGCTATCATTTTCCATTAATTTAAGATCAAACAAAAGATCACCCCTTGGCCCACCCTACCCCACAACAGCAAAGCAATATAACAGTATTTAATTGAAACAAGATTACCATCTCCAGCAGACTTAGCAGTGGTCGTTTTTAGAAAAATATCTTCAAATCATTATTTTTTTCGTGGAATAAACGCACTTAATGAATAATATTTTGCTTGTCTGTTCACGGAATTCTATGGATGAGTTTCATCCACAATGACCGTTAAGTATTTCTTCGTCTTGATCTTATGTTTACTTGCAAATACTTATGATCTACTTAATTGGATGAGCAGCGTCAGTAACTTGCATTTCACGCCTTGATGAATGTTTGCGCCACTCAAGCTTAGTCAATAGCTATCCATCCAAGAAGTCTATGAGGTGCGTGTAACCCAAGGCTACAACTTCGAGGACAGCAGCTTCTTCTATGACTTCTAGATTTGTCCCTCTACTGCTTTAAAATTTGCTTATCATATCCCTGCAATGATTTTTTCTTTCTTTCTTTTTGAGAAAAATTCGAATAAGGGCATCAAGGCCTTTATTTTCTCATACGAGCTCAAACTAAATCTTATTTTAAATAAAGGCTTGAAGTGTCTTCTTTATTTCAGAAAAAGGGCATGACCGAATGACATTTTTTCCTTTTACTTTTTTGCAAGTTTTTCTCTCTTTTTTTTCTGTTCTTTTTTCTATATCATTTTTTTTTCTATTTTAGTTTTCTTTTTCTGTTCTTTTTTCTTTTTGGTTTTTCTTTTTTCCCACTTTCTTTCCTATCCATTGCCGAACTCAAACTGGGGCCACCATCGCCGACATTGGGCGAGGGTTGCCTTGTCCTAGCTTCTTCTGGTTCATCTTCTGATCACCATGGAGAAAGAAAGAGCTGCAATTTTAGCAACAAGAGGTAAGGTTTTTTCCTTGCTTCTGTTAATTTCTTTGTTACTCTTGTCATTGTCATTGTTTAAGGGAGTCATGTCCCCTGGATAGTTTATAACTCTTTTTTTCTCGCCTGGGCAAGGGCAAGGGCAAGGGTGAGGATCGCCTACCAGATGAGGGCGACTATCGCCTACAGCTTGCGATGGCTGGGGGAGGGGAGAAGAGGAGAGGAGAGGAGAGGAGAGGGGAGAGGGAAAAGGAAAACAGAAAAAAGAAAAAGAAAAAAGGAAAATTTGCAAAAAAAAAAATAGTAAATGGCGAAAATACTCTTGGGCCATGCCCATTTTTGAAATAAAAGTGGCACTTCAGAATCTTATTTGAAATAAAGTCTACTTCGACTCCTTATTCAAGAAAATGAGGACACTTATAACTATTAATTGAAATTTTTTCTTTTTCATTTTTTATTTCACCTGTTTCAGCCTGTGCTTTAAACATTACTTCGGCATATAATAAGAAACAGTCTCTTTCGTCTTTGAACAACTAATGCAACTCCCTCTCAAAGTCGTGCATGCCCCGCTAGTAATCCCCAGAGAGATCCTATTAAATTTTTTAGACATCAATGACCGACTCAACCCCTAGAGCAATCCCAAACTACACATTCTGGAAACAGTCTAAATTCATACTATCTTGAACCATTGACAGAGCATCTCAGCTGTGGACAAGGAGATAGACCTACCTCCTCAAGTCAGGGATTGATCCACCACCTTGATCTTTACTCGTCGCACTGGCACGAACAATGACTCGACAATGATCTTGCCCCTGAATCTCGGTCGCTGGAGAACAATAACAGGGTGCATGGTGCTCATCGCTGTTAACTATCTTGATTAACGAACAACATGGAAATCGTGTCATTGTCACGTACTTTTGGCGAGTTTAATCACCAGTTGCAACCTTGAAATGATATTAATTTCAAGAGGTATTTTGAATAACTCAAGATGTCTCATAAACTAAGAACACCGTGCCATTGTCACATACATGAATTTGAATTTCTCAAATTCTGTGTGCGATTTTCATTTTATCTCGCTTTGCTGATAGTGTTTGGCATTGCTCGTCCGCTAGATGATGGGAAAACAAGTCATGATGGGCTCTCATACTATGGGCAAGTACAAGCAGGAACCAAGGACGAAAAAGTAAAGTTCGTTGACGATCACAGGAGAAATTCATGTTCAGCCAGCAGCAAACAAACAAATGATGCAGAATAACTTGTTATCTTATGGTGTCTGTCCACAATACAAATTTTGCACCAAGAGAAACATAACGATGAAATGTTCGGGCTTGGGGGAAGCTTACAGCTAGTGTCGCTGGTCATATCGACAGCCCTTTCACGTATGCAGAGGCAAGGAACCGATGGCCACTTGTACGTCATCCGCTCACCTTTAAGCAATCATTTGGCTTCCACGAAGACTCCAAGGTTTATCCAACACGAGCAAGGGCGCTGCAACCGCATTTTAGGCTCGTTCCACAATCGACAAACATCAGAAATTGCATAGCCGTTTACATAGAAAAAAAGACCCGCAAATAGCTTTCACATATCATGGTGTGATGGGCCACTCGATTGGGCCAGATTGGAAGTTGCACCAACTGTCACTTAAGATATTGCCATGTCTGCAAATCCATATAATGTCTGTGCAGAAAAATCTTTAGAAAATTATCTTTAAAAAAAAAGTCCAAAATCTATTACACTTTGGCCAATTCATATCTAAACTTTCAATTTTGTCAATTGAACCATAACATTTTTATGTGTTTATCAGTTGAGTTCATCTGGCCAACTTTAATTGGAAATCGTTGATGTAAATGCCGAATATCCTATGTGACACAATCGGCACTAATGTGCATAATTTTTTTTTTATATTATTTTAATGTACTCTTATTTGGGTTTTTTTTTCCCTTTTTACATCTTACGTATTCCTTTTTTTTTTTGCTTTACTTTTTTCATTCTTTTTTCCTTTCCGTTTGCTAGGCCTCATCGATAGCCAGCAGAGGTCGCCGGCTTCAGCTAAGGGTTGCCCATGCCGGCTTCGAGCAAGGGTAGCCCTAGCTTAGCTAGCGAGGGAAACCCTTGCCAATCTATGAAGGACTGCCCTCACCCGATGCCGGCGAAGGTCACCCTTGCGTGAGGCTAGGGACTTCGCCAACCATCAATGAGGTCTAGTGGTGGTTGGTGGAGGCAAAAAAAAAATCAAAATGAAAAAATTTTAAAAAATTTTGAAAAAATATTAAAGTATGACAAAAATTATCCACATCAGTGTAGTCAATATCATGTAGGTCGGTAGATGTTCAAGTTAGCAATTTTCAGTCAAAATTTTTTGGGTAGATTCAATTGGCAAAGTGGGAAGACTACCAAAAAAGTCTTAAACTTATTACAATTGTGTCAATTCAGTCCTAATTTTTTTTTTCAATATAGTCCTAAAACCTTTTGTTTTTGTGCCAATATAATCTAATTGGCCGAATGTGCCAAGTGGCACTACCTATGATGATGTGGCCATTTTTAATAATATTTAATTTTTTTCTAATTTAATTATATTTTATATTTTATATTTTATATTTTTTTATATTTTTTTTCTCTTTTCTTCCTTTAGCTGACCACCAAGCTTGGTGACGAGCCAGAGGCAAAAAAATATAAATAAACATTAAAACTCAAAAAACATTAAAATGTCATTAAAAATTGGCAACATCAGCATTGTCCCGCCAAATGGAATAAATTGGCATAAATGCAAAAAGTTTAGGGGTGAATTGGCAAAGAAAAAAAAGTTTATGTCTAAATTGTCATGATTGCAATAGTTTCAGATTTTTTGGTAATTTTCCTTGGTAAAACGGGAAAAGGTTGAGGACTCAATTGACAAAATTAACAAGTTTATGACTGAATTAGTAAAAGTATAGTAAACTTAGAATTGTCTTGTAAAATTTTCCCCAAGTCTTGACAATGCAAGTGATTCTATACATAAAACAGATTAAGAAAACTAATAATGGAAATTATACCCTTTGTATTAGTAATGATCTCAATGATATATATTCTTTCCTGATACTTCCATACGGCGGTCATTCTAGTAATAGGAATAACCAGAATGAAGAACACCAAAGAAAATGAACGATAAGATCATGATATGATCCTTCTTTGGGTTTTTTATAGGATTCCTATTAAATCCGCCGCTACTTAAGGGAAAAAACAATCACACATTCACAATTAGATGAGAGACATTCGTGTTTGACATTAGTTTTGTGATTAAATTCTTCTACGTGTCAATCATTCGAGATGAAAAAATTTGGCAGTGATTATGTGGGATTCAAAATTCATCCATAGTCTTCTTTTTATTAAATCCTTCTTATGAAATTGAATACGCACGAACCGAACATGAGATTCTTGGCTCCGATATCAAATAAAAACATAATTTCAAAAAAGAATTTACAAAAATTGCTCACATATTGTTGGTTATCCACATGTATACCATTTCCATTTGCATGCTTTTACATTGTTTATATCGAAAGACAAGTCATTAAATGAATAATACCCACCATTGTCATGGCTATTTGTAACCCCATGATTAGTGTGGTAGTGAGCTTTCTAGATCTTTCCCTTTTGGTTTACCATTAGTTAATATCGGTTTCTCCTTTTTCAAAGGATGGCCAATATAGGGGAGCCGAAATAGAAACCCTAAACCAACAGTGCCAACTCAAAATAACTACCCAAAACAAGATTGATGAGTATAAAATTAGGTTCTTAGAGAGCTAGGACCTTCACGGAATCAACAACGGCAATGTCAAATAAGGCGTTGGCTCTTTGCATTATTGCCGTGGTAATATGCTCATTCGCGATGAACAATGTGGTCGTCAATGCAAAGATGATCGGCTACAGTGGCATTAAGGAAGGGGGCCGAGCATATTGCTAGGACGCTCATTGTTTGCTTCCTCCATCCAATTCTTATGAACATGGTTGTGAGAAAATCAACAGGTGGCGCGGTGGAGGATGAATTATATTCTTGGAGAAACTAGAAGGGTGTTCTCAAGAGTATGTAATCTAAAAGACCCAACTAATTAACTATAAATTTATTACGTGTGGATGTAGGAGATTATTATTTTGTCAAATTGATTTATGTCATCACAATTAATAGTGGACAATTGATTTATTTACTTGCTACAGCCTTAAATGTTCTTCTTGTGGTGGGTTTTTCATCTTTCTCATTCGGGACTTCTTCAAACTTGTCTATCTCCGAGACTCGGGGTCCAAAATGGCTTAAAAAATAGGTCGAAGTTTGATTCTGTTCAAATCATGAAATTGGTTCGACTAAAGTGCAATTGAAGGTCCCTAAATCCGGTGTTATAAGTGACTCGGGGTAAGAAAATGATAGGAAGGGACTCAATTTGTATTTTTGGCTCAATTAGGGCATGGATTCCTCAGATTGAGGAAAATCATTATCCCAATTGAATTTTTCCACACTGACGTGGCCTAAGTGAAATTGGAATTAAAATAAAATAAATAACTATTATTCCAGATTTTTCTAGCCTCATTCGGGGTATTTTTCTCAATTTTCAGCCAAATTTAAATGGAACGAAATTTCATATCTCCTTTTTCTCAATAAATATGATATTGAACTTAATTATATGCTAATGTATGCAATTTGTATTGCGCTAATGCCTTAAAACCTAGCACTTGATCAACTGTCGTATGAGTTATTTCAGCACCAATACCACTGAGGCAGCTTTAACATTCCTCCATATTTGCAAGATGTTTGTGCTTCCATTACGTAGCAACCCTCCCAATGGTCTGAGGAATACAAGTTTACAGGTAATGTCGAGTTCGAAGCAATGGTCCTCAATCGACACAGTTTTCCCAAACCTTTACCTATCGTGACTTTGGAGAATTCATTAAATTTTTTTGTTAATCTTAAGGGAACACTATTGTGTGAGAGAGTCGTCACTAGCCTAATGAGGCCAGTTAGGAGCTAAGTGAGATACGGGAGTATATATCACTTCTTATGCAACTAGAGATTTAAGGTTGAGGACATGATTACACTAGTTGTTCAAACTAATGCACTTTCGGTGTCCTAACTTGATTGATTATCAACTAAGTGTAGACATGTAGTCCTTTTTATGCAATCATGAGTCCTAAAGTTCTCACCTACTAAGTGTCTATCGATTCTCTTTATTTTTATTATAATCTTGAAATGTAATCCAACTATTTAACTTAAACAAGGAAATCACGACACAAAAGCGATATAAAAGACTTACAACCAATTGATCAAAATACTAATGAAAGAGCAATTCAAGATAGAGTGCAGTAGGATAATCTAGTATGAGTATGTCAAAAATATAGCATTGCATTGTTATTGCGCCTCAAGACAACAATCCCCATGAGCTAAATTCTATAAAATAAATAAAACTAAGCTACACCTAGTGCTAAAATCTAACAACCTAATCTAAGTCTGAGTTTCTAACCATTTTTAATTTTTCCATATTTTTGAGTTCTTTATCTTTTTTAAAATCCCAATATTATTTTCCTTAGAAAAAGGGGACTTCTGGCTAGGACACTGCTCAGCTCAAGCATAGGCCACATATATGGTTTCCAATGGTTTTGGCTCTTAAGCCTGGGACATCAATGGGCTCTTACATCAAATCAAACCCACCACTGTCCAACATATTCCTAATAGATCCACACTAGAGGTTGACCGACTTAGCATTCCAGAACCTTCACAAAATTTCCCCATAATTGAGTTTATTCTCTTCCAACGAGGAATTCCTCTGCATACAACCCATTTTGAATTTAGATTGCGAGATATTTGCAAAATTAATTTTCAATTGTCTTAAGAATTAAAATTCCGGAGATTTGTGGTATCTATGGAAAACTAAAGTTCATGTAAAATAAGAAGAGTTTTAACTTAATAAAGAAAGAAAATCATGATTTGGATGTTACTTGCTTCCTAGTAGAATTTTTTTCACCCTTCCATGATTATGACTCACTAATTTGGGAAAAAAAAAAAGGGGGGGACACTTTTCAAGGAATTTTTCGGTAAGATTTCGAGGTTGGATTCGCTTTTATCATGTATTATCTTGAGTAAAGAGATGAAAAAATAGAGAGACATAAGTGCAAATGCTTTGCAAGGATGTTACTAAATTCTGAAACGACACTCTCATTCGCTTTTGACCAGTAGTCTGTAGTTACGTGGTGGAAACTGGCTAGAAGGGGAGGACCAGCTTTTTCACAAAAGAAGAAAGCGTGGACAGTGAGAAGTCCACACTCAAGCTCACTTCTTCTGTTGACTGATCAAGGTATGTACGTACATCACATACTGACATACAGGGTCACCAGTTTGTTGATCTTTGATCATTTCTATGAATGTCCCCACTTTTGGCTTAGATTCACGCAGAGTTTAATAGTTCATGGATGTCAGGCTCGTGACTTTATTTTTGTTTTTGCTTCTGCTTTTCTCCTCTTCCCTTTTTCAGATTCCTCTGTTTCTGAGGGTTTCATGTTTGGTCACTGGTGGGTTTCTGAGATACACTGTGTTCTTTCTGTCCATACACTCAGAGAACTGTCGATAATCCGTTGAATCGTTGCAATCTGACCACAGTGTTTTGAGCATTTTTTTGATCCATGTGTAGTGCGAGAGACTTCATTGCTTCCTGTTTTTTTTTTTTTAAATATGTCATTCGTCTTGGGCTGAATTGTGATCACCCTTCCGTTGATGTGGAAGAAGCTCAGCTAAATATGGATATTTAGAGAAAATATAGAAAATCACTCTCCTAATTCCTCAAGACTTGTTATGGTGTTGCTTCTGAAGGGAATTTTATGGTCTAGACGGCGACATTTATCGGACTAAGCTACTTCTCGTTAATCTTATCATTTTCTTCCATTTACTTCTGCTTAAGGACAATATTGTGGGGCTGTGGCTTGCTATGAATGAAACCGGTTTTGCAAAGTTTCAACTCATTTATGAAATAGGACGTTCAAAATGCGCGTGAAATCTTGTTTTCCTGTTCGTTACCTGTTAGTCATGTGTATGGTTGGTTCTTGTGGGTTCTCACTTCTTTATATTCGTCCAGTATTATGCAGAATCTGGATACTAAATAAATCTCGCTTAGGATTCGTAGATTCAGTTTATGCATCATTGGTTTCACCCTTTGTATCCTTTCCTTTAAAGGCCCACATTTCTTTTTTTCAATAGAAATGATCTTGAACTTTTTTTCTCTTCTGAGGTGTGTAACTCCATTCCACTAATGCCTAAAAACCTAGCACAAGATCAGCTGCATTATGAGTTATTTTTGGACACTGAGGCAGCTTTAACACTCCTCTGTTACCGTAAGATGTTTGTGCTTCGGTTCACCCAAAGCACTTGAAGATTTTGTCTTCACAGCTGCAGGCCTTTACTTTAAGTGCTTGCTCCTATTGGCTAGCAACATTTTGCTTCATGGAGAGGGTCTCCCGGACACTTGAAGCTCCCGGCCATGGGGAACGATATCAGCAAAACATTGACGCTGACGGATTCAGGATGAGTCAACAAATTTCTGCGGTATAATTGGTTCTTGTAAATTTTTCTTGTATTTTAACTCAAGCTGGAAATCGTCAATTTCAATAACCCATGGGAAATGATGCAGTTATATTATTGATTGGAAGCTATTTTTCCAAAGAGAGGGAATATCGCAAAACTCTCATTAGTTTGTGGGTTTTGTCCTTAATTCTACTTGAAGGCACCTTCTCGCCACATTTACATAGTTGAGAACTGGTATGCAGGACGCATTAACAGACTATGAGAGGGAGCATATAGATTATGCAATTGCCCTTTCGCTTTCAGAAGAAGATGAAAAAGGAGGAAATTTCATTGGTACAACACCAAACGGTAAGCATTTACAATGATCATTGAATGGAATGATTACACGGGTTGTATTCTCTTCAATAGTGTGGTGAATGTGTGATGGCTCTGTAATTGATCTGTTAAGAGTGAGATGACTTAGGAGCAAAAGTACTGAAGCATATGCAAAAGACTGTCTTCAAGCCTTGTGCCTACTCTCCATTTCATTTCTTCTTAGTATCTTCTATGTTGAAGAGATTCACACTCATCAAGAGGACTTTTAGGCTATTATGCTGCTGGAGTTGGAATTGCAGATCTTGAATCTGTTCACCTTTTGGTACCATAACCAATTCATGCTTCTCTTTTCTGCTACCATTGTACTTCATTATATGTGTAGAAATTACATGTTTAACGTCTACATAAATAATTGAGTGGTTCCCATGATTTGTCTGTTATGGGCATCTATCCTTCAGTTAAGCAATTTATACAGTGACAAGGGACCGTCTACCTATCGACTGCTCTTTCTCTAAAGCTATATGGGCATCTCCTACAGTTATATGCATTTTTTCGAGAATTCCTGGCTCATGGGAAGAAGAATTGGGGTGGTCATTAGCTCTTTTTAAAGGCAAATCCCCCTGTTGTATATTGCCTAAGCCAGCTTGCAAAAACGTGTCACTATCATATATTGAAAGCTAGGGATCATAGGGGCCATATATCACATAGCTATTTAGTCTGTGAGATTACTCATGCTACCAAATGTGACGTGAGATTTAGATTGTCAAACAGAAAGTGAACTTGCTGTTTGTTTTAGTGCTCACAAATCTCTTTGTTCTTGGGGGAATTCCTTGCTAGTAGTTTTCTGTGAAGGCTTGTATGCTGGATTAATCCCCCTTCTATCGTGTTTGTTGCAACATTAATTTCTTACTTATCAATATTGAAAGTTTACATAGATAATTCATTGATTCCATAATTCGTCTGTAAAATCTTTTTTTAGATGATGAACTACTGGCCATAGCTCTCCAAGACAGTTTAAATGTACAAGATCCATCTACTAACAGCAATGGAAATTCACTTCAACTTCATCCAGCTTCATCTTCAGGTTCAAGGTATATTCAGCTGTTGAGCTTTCTCGTCTCAGGTTATCTCTGACATGTCAGTCCAATTTCCATCTTTCATTTTGAGAGGTTTCTGCCATCTATTCTTTTCAACATTTCGGTTATCTTATTTCTGAGATATCAAAAAGGATATGCGATAATACAATGTTCAAGTCCTGAGATGGAACGTAGACATTTGTGAAATGGAGTGGCTTTAGCTTTGATACTGACTTGAAGATGTAGGATTCCTCTGTAACCTCTCTTTTCCTTTGATTTAAATGTGTAGTTGGAGAGAAGTTTTGGTAATGAATGGAAATGTGATGAAGCTGATATTTTATGTAGACGTAACAGGTCAGGCATATAGTAGAGAGATCACGACATTAATTAGTGAATGTCGAGGTGCTGAGTTTTCCAATCGATATGGAGGCAATAAAAATGTGGCTCATAAAATCCAGTTCCTATTTATGGGGCTGAAGAATTTGTTTGTTAATTTCAAATACAGTAACGTGAAGCACAACTTGCTGGAATAGGTGTTGAGATATGTTGAATCTCAGGACAATATATGGCTTTCTGATCCTATGTCAGTTTTACTGTCATACTGAAGCAATTTCTTTGAGAAATTATCTGTATATCAACTTGCCGTTACCGCAAGTTCTCAGCAGCTCTGCTGGTAGAGAATGCATGATTGGTGTAACACTACTCTTTTTTCAGATGGACTTATTTCGCAATCAGGTTGGCTTACAACATCAATCATTCAGTATCTGTGCAGGTTGCAAGAGTCCGATTGGTCTTGGAGATTTCAAGAGTTGCATGGATGCTGAGTGGCATCCGAAATGCTTTTGCTGCCACGCATGTGGTCTTGCAATTGCTGAGCTTCAGGTAAACTTTTATGTTCACTTCACTTCTAATTGAGGTTTGGCCCATAAGTTTTCAACTATATTAGTTTCCACAATGCATACCATATAACGAATAATTGATATTGTAGTTTTCAGAATCTGGGGGACACCCCTATCATGAAAGATGCTTCAGAGACCACCATCATCCAAGATGTTACGTTTGCAAGAATTGCGTAAGTGCTTTCTCATTGAACTTGGGTGCTGTATCAAAAGGTTGTTTCGAAAGGATTATCAAGTGAAAATCCCGCGCTAGGGAAAGTGTAAGACAGTCTGACAGGTTTTGACTTCGATAAAAAGATAAAACGAAATTGACTTAAAGGGTGTTTGAGAATACTTTTTGGAAGTCTCTCCTGTTTTACAAGACTTAAGAAGCTAAAGAAGTGCAAACCATGGCAGTTAAAAACTAATTCAAGAAGCAGCGCAGAGCACAGGAATCTTTTCTATGCGGATGTTAACCTCAACTAGTAATCTTCAGTGTAAAAGTCATGTGGGGAATCTCATATTCACTCTAGAATAAATTAATATACACCCGAGATTGCAATACTAAGTTACGATGCTGCAGGGCACAGGAAACACCCTAGTTACGGTGCCAAAAGTTAAAGAAACACCGAATATCAACCAGACTGAAAGCCACCTGCTGTTTGGTTGATGATCTAGTTAATAAGTTAGAATCTTTCAATATTCACGCAATGCAAATGCTATACTGGTAAATCTTCTATGAAACTTTCTTTGTCTCATAAAATTGCTACTTCTAGAATGAAAAGTTGTCTGTCCTTTATATGGTCTGCTTCTTTTGCTGCCTATAGCTGCCAATAAACGCAAAGGGAAATGAGTTCGCAGCACATCATTTCTGGATGAAAAAGTATTGCCGAGCACACGAGCGAGATAGGACTCCAAAATGTTCTAGCTGTAACAGGATGGAAGTGAGTTCTCGCTCATAAACATCCTGCTTTGTTTGCTGGTAGAACTGTAGGACATTAACTCATGACTATAGTGCTGTTTTCATTTCCCCCCCCCCCCCCCCATTGCTGATGAAAGAACGTTATTTCTGTGTAGCCAAGAGACACGAGGTACTTGTCGCTTGATGATGGTCGAAAGCTATGTCTAGAGTGTCTAGAATCTGCCATTATGGATACCGATGAGTGTCAACCTCTTTATCTCGAAATGCAAGGATTCTATAAAAGCATGAATATGGAAGTGGACCCACAGATTCCTCTACTCTTGGTTGAAAGACAAGCGCTGAACGAAGCTATGGAAGGAGAAACCAATGTAAGTACTTATGCAAGTCTTATCTTGGTCAATATGGTCCCAACTATGAGCATTTTATTTACTCTTTTTTTGGTTTTATACTCACTTGAAACTTTATTAAGGGACATCATCACTCGTACGAAACTCGAGGACTATGCTTATCAGAAAGACGGAGTGTTCCCACCGTAAGGAAAGCTCTTGCTCATAGTTGCTAGATTGGGCTATCATTAAATGTGTACGTTGTGACTTTATTTGGCGAAAAAAAAGATTTCATAGTCGCTTTTCAATAATCCACCAGGTTATGCAAAGGGCAAGAATTGGAGCAGGCAACCAATTTATTGATATGGTAACTAAACCTTATAAGCTGGTTCGTTCATGCAACGTGACTGCAATCCTTATTTTGTACGGTCTCCCCAGGTAATGTGAAGTTTTGCAGGAAATCTCAGTTTTTCTTCTGTATGAACATTGCGCTGTGTTGATTATTCTCGGGGAAAACAGGCTGTTGACAGGCTCAATCCTTGCTCATGAGATGATGCATGCTTGGCTTCGACTTGAAGGTTCTTCTTTTATGGCCTGTGATATCTTCTATTATTTTAGTTTAATAGGAACGGCATATCTGATGAGAATGTACAGAGATATAAGCATAAATCAAAAGGAGTCAATATTGCATTTGCTTTTCCTTTTCTTGTGGGAATTTTGGAGGGATAGAACTAACGTCAATAATTTTCAGGTTATCCTAACCTTAGTCCAGAGGTTGAAGAAGGCATTTGTGAAGTTCTGGCTCATATGTGGTTGAATTCTGAGATCGAAGCAAGCTCTGCAAATGATGTTTCGTCAGCCTTGTCGCCATCATCGTCATCTCCATCAACATCGAAGAAGGGAAAATGGTCAGACTTTGAGATACAACTTGGCAAGTTTTTTAAGCATCAAATAAGGACTGATCCTTCAAAGGCCTATGGAGAGGGATTTTGGTTAGGAAACGAGGCAGTGGAGAAGCATGGCCTTAGGAAAACTCTCGATCACATTCGACTAACGGGGACCTATCCGCTGTGATCTAATATGTGGCCGTCGGTGGAACTTTGATTTTCAGTGGTTAGTGACTTAATACAGCATGAGCAAGAGCATAAGTGGAACTTTTGAATGTATTAGCCATCAAATTCGCTTGACGTTTATATAGCGGATGTCATAACCAAAGGGGTAACAAGATGTTGTGCTTTATTTTCTAGAGTAAAAGTAAAGGTGTCGGGGAAGTGCATATGTACATGCTTGTTCGAGTTTTCAGCTACGTGTAATGTTGGGTTCGTCATGCGAAACTGATTGAAATGCCAACGCACCTCATCTTGCAGAGTTGCTGCATCAGTTCATCAGGAATTAGCTTCTGTTCAAACAGTTCGGTTGGCATAAATCAGTTCATGATGAATCACGGTACCATCGCAATGTCTGTTCTGCCAATGGAAGCATTGCAGAGTAGGACATATATTCAGACTCGGGGCCTCAAGTACCCAATATGTTTTCCCGAGCGGGGATCCATCTTGATATCCCAAGGAGACTGGAATATGTGGTGCAGACTGCACCGTTACTTTTTCAAGAGTGATGGTGCTGTCAAGCTATCATTTTCCATTAATTGAAGATCAAACAAAGGATCACCCCTCAGCCGACCATATCCCACAACAACAAAGAAAAATAACATTACTTAATCGAAAAAAGATTACCATCTCCAGCAGAGTTTCTGACCACTTCTAAATCTCCGACGTGCGTGTACCTCAGGGCTACAACTTCAAGGACAGCAGCTTCTTATGCCTTTTAGATTTGTCCCTTTACAGCTTCAAAATTTGCTTATTATATCCTAGCAACTATATTTGTTTTTTTTTTAGAAAATTTCAAATAAGATCGTCAAGGGCATTCATTTTTTCAAATAAGGGTTCAAACTAAACCTTATTCCGAATAAGGGATTAAAGTGCCTCCTTTATTTCAAAGAAAAGCATGATCGAATGACGTTTTCGTCTTCTATTTTTTTGCAAGTTTTCCTTTTTTCAGTTTTTTTCTATATCATTTTTTCTATTTTCCTTTTCTTTTTCTTTTCTTGTTTTTTATTCTTCTTTTTTGCCACTTAATTTCTTTCCTGGCCATTGTGGAACTCAAACTAGGGCTGCCCTCACCACCGTTGAGCTAGGGCTGGGCAAGTGACCCTCGTCTAACACCGGCAAGGGCAACCCTTGCCAGGCCAGGCGAGGGCGAGGGTTGCCCTCACCTGGCCAAGGCTTCCCTCGCCCAATGCCATCCCAGGCATTTAAGGTACGAGTTTTGCCTTCACATTTTCATTTTCAATTTTCAGTTTCCCTTGTTGCCTTGTTCTTCTTCTGGTTCCTCTTCTGATCACCGCGAAGAACAAAAGAGCTACGATTTCAGCAACAGGAGGTATGGGTTTTACCTTTCTTCTCTTAATTTTTTTTTTTAAAAGTTCTTGTCATTCTCTTTGTTTAAGGGACTAATGTCACCTAGATAATTTACAACTCTTTCTTTCTTGCCTAGGCGAGGACGAGCATGAGGGTTGCTCGCCAAATGAGGGTGGCTTTCCCCTAAGGCCTACGATGGCTGGGGGAGGGGAGGGAGGGTACTTCATGCAGTTATTTAAAAAAATATCCACTTCGAGCCCTTATATAAAAAAAAATAAGGACACTTGGGACCCTTCATTAGAATTTGTTTTTTTTAATTTCACTTGTTTCAGCCTTGTGCTTTAAAAATTGCTTTGGCACATAATAAGAGACGGTCTCTTTCTTCTTTGAACAACTACTGCAACTCCCCGTCAAAGTCATGTATGCCCCCCTAGTAATCCCCAAAGAGATCCTGCAAATTTTTTAGACATCAATGGCCGACTCAACCCCTAGAGCAATCCCAAACTACGCATTCTGGGAATGGTCTAAATTCATACCTTCTTGAACCATCCACAGAGCATCACAGCCGAGGACAAGGAGATAGACCTACCTCCTCAAGTCAGCAATTGGTCCACCACCTTGATCTTTGCTCGTCATATTGGAACGAACAATGACTCGTCAAGGATCTTGCCCTTGAATCTCAGTCGCCAGAGAACAATAACAGGGCGGGCATGGTGTTCGTGGGCAAACATCTTGAATGAGCGACCCGAAATGAGATACTTGTCCTAGAAACCATTGTAAAACACAGAGAATGAGTGAAGGTCTTTGCAACCTATATAAAAGCCGCAAAAAAGTTTGTTTAATGCCCCAGTATATTGAATTGAAAATGGATTTTATACTTTTGGCAAGTTTAATGACCCATTGCATTATCCAATCTACATCTCCTTCATCCAAATCTCCGTTGACTATCTTGATTGACCAACAACCTGGAAATGGTGCTATTGTCACGTACTTTTGGGGAGTTTAAGAACCCATTGCAACCTTGAAACGATATTAATTTCAAGACAGTATTTTCAATAACTCAAGATGTCTCGCAAACCAAGAACATCGTGCCATTGTCACATAGATGAATTTGAATTTATCGAATTCTATGTGCGATTTTCATTTTATCTTGCTTCGCTGAAAGTCTGGCATTGCTTGTCCGCTTGATGATGGGAAAACGAGTCGTGATGGACTCTCATGCTATGAGCAAGTACAAGCAGGAACCAACCAAGGACAAAAAAAGTGAGCAATAAACCATTGACGATCACAAGAGAAATTCATGTTCAGCCAGCAGCAAATAAACAAATGATACACAATGACTTGTTTTCTTATAGTGTTTGTTCACAAATGATACAAACTTTGGGGCACAAAAGAAAAAGCCGGCCCATGTCATTAAATCGAATGTGTTGGCTTCATTTGCATCGTACTCTGACATCTGCACCAAGAGAGACATAATGATGAAATTTTGGGCTGGGGGAAGCTTACAGCTTGTGTAACTGGTCGTATCGACAGCCCGTTCAAGTATTAACAGGCAAGGAACCAATGGCCACTTGCATGTCATCCTCGTCCTCGAAGACTCCAAGGTTTGTCCAATACCTGCAAGGGCGTTGCAACCACATTTTAGGCTTGTTCCACAATCGACAAACATAAGAAATTACATAGCCGTTTACATAGAGAAAAGACCCAAATAGCTTTCACATATGGTGGTGTGATGGGCCAACTCGATTGGGCCAGATTGAAAGTTGCACCAACTGTCGCTTAAGATATTGCCATGCCTGCAAATCCATGTAATGTCTGTGCAGAAAAATCTTTAGATAATTATAAAAAAAAAAAAGTTCTAGGCTGCGTATGGTAACCATTCTCATTTTTTGATTCTGTTCCGTGGAACAGTAAAAAATGATAATCATGTTTGGTAACCCAAATAATTCCGATTCTGATTCTGTTCCCAGAATCAGTTTTACAGAATCAGAATCAATTTTAGAGTAAAATCCAGAACAAAAAAAAACTTGGTTCTGAAAAAAGAATCACTTTTGACAATCACAAAACATAATGAAATCTCACATCTTTCACTTTTTTTTTCAGTTTTCTCATCACTTTTCTCTTAACCTAATAAAAATAAAAAAATTTAAAAAAAATTATAATTTTTTTTTAAATCACAAAAAAATTTAGAAATTTCCAAAAAATAGAAAAATCTTAAATTATGCTAGTTTGACCCCATTTTCATAAATTGAGGCCTAAATTTTCTAGATTTCCTAAATTTCACTCTTCTACAAAAAAAATATTGCAAAAGATAAGGGCATCCAATATGCGGATGGTAACATATATAATCATAGCCGTGTGTGACAAAATGTGGCCATCTACACGTAGAACTGGAGCCAAACACTCATTTGAATTTAGGACAAATTGCAAAATGATAGTGAAGGACTCATACTTCATATGAAAGAGGACAATTTGGTCTTTTTTCAGTAGATAATTTGTTATTTGGTTATTATATTTGTATGTATTTGGACAACGCAACATTTAAAGAAAAAATGAGTCCTTAATATGGAAACGTGTCTCATGCTTCAATCAAACTTCAAATATCATGTATTAAAATTTGTGTTTCATTTATGATATGCTAAAAAAATAAATGTATTTTAAATTATTTTTGTGTGCATTGGAAATTAGCCTTCATTTAGGATGAAATTTTACAAAGTAACTACATAGTTATTTGACTTAAATGAAAAAAAAACTAGAAAGAGAAACAGTTTTTGAAAATATAAATTTTGTGCAATTATCAAACGCGTTTCTGGTTCTTCAAAACTCATCCAGGAACAGAATCAAGAAAAGTCATTTTAATCAGAATCAGTTTTTGGGATCAGAATCATTATTATACGCAGCCTAAATCTATCAAACTTTTAGGGCCTACTTGGTAACCATTCTGATTCTATGATTCTGTTCCCTGCAATAGTAAATAATGAGAATCATGTTTGGTAACGCAAATAATTCTGATTCTGATTCTGTTCCAAGAATCAGTTTTGGAGAATCAGAATCACTTTTAGAGCAAAATCCAAAACAAAAAAAATTTGGTTCTGAAATTATAATCACTTTTGAGAATCTCAAAACAGAATGAAATATCATATCTCTCATATTTTTCTTTTAGTTCTCTCGTCACTTTTCTTTCAACCTAATAAAAATAAAAATAAAAAAATTTCGAAAAAAAATTGAAATTTTTTTTAAAAATCACAAAAATTTTAGGAAATTCCTAAAAATAGAAAAAGCTTAGATGAGACTAGTTTGACCTCATTTTTATAATTTTGGACCTAAATTTCCTAGATTTCATAGATTCACTCTTCTACAAAAAATATCGCAGAAGATGAGGGCATCCAATGTGTGGATGGTAACATATATACTCATAGCCGTACGTTACAAAATTTGACCATTTACACGTGGAGCGGGAGCCAAACACCCACTTGAATTTAGGATAGAAGTTGCAAAATGATAGTGAAGGACTTGTATATCGTATCTGTTGACACCTGATTTTTAATCATCTTTTCTCTTTTAAAATTAATAAAAAAAAATCCATAAAAATTCATAAAATTAAAAAATCAACTTTAGGGACCTTGGTCAAACCTAGAGAACCAATTTTGACTAAAAAATAATTTTTCATATTTTTTTGTATTTTTTTAAATATATTTTTTAGAAATTAGGAAAATATTTAATAAATAATAGCATTTGAGGCCACAAAAATACATAAAAATATTCAATATTTTTCCTTTAAATCCCTTTTCATGTTGGCCATCGCAAATTTAAAAAATCCAATTCGAGGTCATGTATTCCTTAACAAGCATAATCTCGAATCGGGACTAAAAAAATTCAATTTGAGTCAATTTATTTTCATTTTTCACTTTTAGGAGTTGTGACATTATTCTTTAATATTCCAAATTTTCATCTTGGCCCAATTATACCCAGAATGACTCAATTTTACAAACAGGGCTTTCATTAAATTTTGCATTATTTTCAATAGCAAGAAATGAGCTTAAATTCAACATGCGATAAGTGTGTCGAAAATTGTGAGGAGATTTGGACTTAAAGAAATATTTTTTCAGGGACTGAATTGCAAATACTTAAAATCTCATGGACTAGAGTACAAATACCTAACACTTGAGGGATTATTTTGTAAATAACAAAAGAAAGAGTTAGTGGAGAAATTAAAATAGAGAATGGAAGATGGAGAAGAGAAGATGGAGAAAAGGAGATGAATATGGGAAGATGGAGAAGAGGAGATGGAGAAGAGAAGATAAAGAAAATAAGATGAGAATAAGAAGGGAAGATGGAGATGAAGAAGAGTTAGTAGAATGGGAGATAGATATGGAGAATGGAAGATGAATATGAAGAAGGGTTAGTAGAGAAATTAGAATGTGAGGTAGAGATGGAGAAGGGAAGATGAAAATGAAGAAGAGTTAGTAGAGAAATTAGAATGGGTGATAGAGTTAGTGGAAAAATTAGAATGGGAGATAGATTAGTGGTTTATAAAAGGAGGAAGAAGTGAACTTGAGAGGGGAATTTTTTTGGAGAGAAAATTTTGGATGTTTGAGAGGGTTTTGGGATATTGAAGAAAAATTTGAGAAAACAAAATACCAAAAAGAGAGAGAATTTTGAAGATGAAGGGAGTTTAAAGCTAGAGGGTTATCATCATCAATTTCTTCATCGATCAACATAAATCAAGAATTCATCCCAGATTTGAAGCTAAGTGTCCCTCTACTCTCTTTATTTTTTAGTATAAACTAGCTCAAATTTTCTACTCTTCTCCCATTTCCCCATATTTGATTTCAAGCATGAACCAATTATATCCATCAAGCACTTCTCATAATGCCATTGAAGCTAAGTGCCACTTTCATTGTTCTAATTTTTAATGTGAATTAAATCATATTTGCTCCATTACTCCATTTCTCCATATTTTTATGTCAGGCAAGGGACAACTTCAAGTCAACGGTAAATCCCATGGAGGTGTAAAATTGGCGCTGACGAGCTCTTGAGTGCCCATTAAATTTTCAATTGATCCGTCGATGGATTTCGGCCCGAATTGTCAAATCAATTCGTTTTATTTTAAAGAATTTAAACTCCAGAATGTGAAGGGCAGAGCCCGCTCATTGGAGGTCATTTTAAATTTCTGCAATTTAAATTCCTGCATCTTAAACCCCAAAGGAGAGGACTAAGCCAAAGCTGAGCTATCCATTGTGGTCTTTATTTATTGTTATTTACTTCCTGTAATTTAATTTTTGAATCACTAAACCCCAAAATGAGTAGCTCGCAGCACTGCACAGAAATCGTTAACTCACTCTCTCTTTCGGCTTCAAGGAAATACTTAATATTTTGAAAATGCCAAAAAAATGTCACTCACATATATTCCATTTAAAAAAGTGAAAATACAAAAAGAGAACACTCCACTAGAGCCTTAGGAATAAACCAAGCCTGAGTTGCCAAATTAGGATATCCATGAAATTAAGGTACCGAAAGGGCATTAGTTTTAATTAACTAGTGTAACCAAGTCCCCGAACTCATAATCTCTGGTTCGTAGAAGTAATTTAGTTCTCCCGCTAATTTACTTAGGTTTCTAATCAACCTACCAAAAATGATTAGTGGCGACTCCAAATTTTAAAACCATTTGAACAAAAAACCAAAGTCGCGATTTAGTAGAGCTTGGGAGAGCTCGAACTAGGTTAGTTAATTTAATCAATTAATCTGGTAATCCATTAACCTAAAAAATGAATTTTAGGTCGCGACAGTATCAAGGAAGATAATTTGATTTTGTTTTCAATGATAATTTGATTGTTTGACCGCTATATTTGTATGTATTTAGACAACGCAACATTTAAAGAAAAAAATGAGTCCTTAATATGGGAATATGTCCCATGCTTTAATCGAACTTCAAATGTCATGTATTAAAATTTGTGTTTCATTTATTATGACACGCTAAAGTGTGCATTGGAAATTACTCTTCAATTTAAAATAAAATTTTACAAAGTAATTACATAATTATTTGACTTAATTGAAAAAAAATTAGGAAGAGCAACAGTTTTTCAAAACAGAAATTTTGTGCAGTTATCAAACGCGTTTCCGATTCTTTAAAGCTCATTCAGGAACAGAATCAGAAAAAGTCATTTTAAGCAAAATCAATTTTTCGGAACAGAATAGTTACCATGCATGCCCTTATTAGTTCATCTCTAGATTTTTAACTTTGGCAATTGAATCATAACATTTTCACGTCTTGTTAGTTGAGTCCATTTGGCTAACTTTAATCGGAAATTATTGATGTAGACGCTGGATGTCCTATGTGATATCATCGGCACTAACGTGCATAATTTTTTAATATTATTCTATTCTATTGTTTTTTTTTATTTTTTACACTTAACATATTACTTTTTTTCCCCTTTACTTTGTTTATTCATTTTCCCTTTCCGTTCGCTAGGCCTCGTCGATGGCCAGCGAAGGTCGTCAACTTCAGGTAAGGGTCAGCCTTGTCAACATCGCGCAAAGGCGTCCCTAGCTTAACTAGCGAGTGCAACCCTCACCAATATGCGAAGGACTGCCCACACTCGATGATGACGAGGATCACCCATACATGAGGCCGAGAACTTCGCCAGCCATCAACGAGGTCTAGTGGCGGCTGGTATAGGGAAAAATAAAAAAAAAATTGAAAAAATATTAAAGCATGATAAAAATTGTCAACGTCAGCACAATCAGTACCACGTAAGCTAGTAGATGTTCAAGGTAGCAATTTTTGGCCAAAATTTTTGGGATAGACTCAATTGGATGGAAGGATTACTATAAAAGTCCTAAACCTATTAAATTTCTTTCAATTCAATTCTAATTTTCTTTCTGTACAGTCCTAAATCTTTTGTACTTGTGCAATTCAATCTATTTGGCCAATCGGTGCTAATGTGGCACTACTTGCGATGATGTGGCCATTTCTAATAATATTTTAATTTTTTTTAGAATTAATTTTTTTCTTTCTTCCTCCTACAACCGATCTGCAAGCCTACCGACAAGCCAAGGCAAAAAATAAATAAATAAAAATAGATAAATAAACATTAAATTCAAAAAAAATTAAAATACCATTAAAAATTGGCAACCTTAGCATTGGCCCGTCAAATGAACTAAATTGGCACAAATACAAAATGTTTAGGGTTGAACTGGAAAAGCAAAAAAGTTCATATTTGAATTGTCATAATTGCAATAGATTTCGAAATTTTTTGATAATTTTCCTTGGTAAAATGCGAAAAGGTTGAGGACTTACTTGGCAAAATTAAAACATTTAGGACCAAATTAATAAAGAACACCAAAGAAAATGTACAATAAGATAATGATATCATCCTTCTTAGGGTTTTTGACAGGATTACTATTAAATCCGCCGCTACTTAAATTCTTCTTCGTGTCAATGATCCAAGATGAAAAATCTTGGCTGTGATTATGTGGGGTAAAAAATTCATCCATAATCTTCTTCTTCTTCTTTTTTAATTCTTCTTATGAAATTGAATATGCATGAACCGAATTTGAGATTCTGGGCTCCGATACCAAATAAAAACATAAGTTCAAGAAAGAATTTAAAAAAGTTTCTCACATTATTGTTGGTTGTCCACATGTATACCATTTTCATTTGCAGGATTCTACGTTGTTTATATCGAAAGACAAGTCCTTAAATGAATAATATCCACCATTGTCATGGCTATTCGTAACCCCATGATTAGCGAGCCTTCTAGATCTTTCTTTTTTGGTTTTCCATTAGTTAATGTCAGTTTCTCCTTTTTAAAGGATGGCCAATATAGGGAAACTGAAATTGAAACCCTAAACCAACAGTGCCAACTCAAAATAACCGCCCAAAACAAGATTGAAGAGTATAAGATTAGCTTCTCAGAGAGCTAGGATCCTCACGGAATCAACAATGGCAATGTCGAATAAGGCGTTGGCTCTTTGCATTATTGCTATAGTAATATGCTCATTCGCAATGAACAATGTGATCGTCGACGCGAAGATGTTCGTCTACGGCGACATTAGGGAAGGGGGCCAGGCGTCTTGCAAGGGCGCACATTGTTTGCCTCCTCCATCCAATTCTTATGAACGCGGTTGCTCGAAAATCAACAGGTGCCGCGGTGGATGATGAATCAATGTCTTGGAAAAATTAGAAGGGTGTTCTCAAGAGTATGTAATCTAAAAGACCCATCTAATTAACTATAAATTTATTACGTGTGGATGTGGGAGATTATTATTTTGTCAAATTTATTTATGACATCACAATTAATAGTGGACAATTGATTGATTTGCTTGCTACAGCCTTTTATGTGCTTCTCGTGATAGGTTTTTAATGTTTCTTGTTCGGGACTTCTTTAGACTTGTCTACCTCCAAGACTCGGGGTCTAAAATGCCTTAAAAATTAGGTCGAATTCTGATGTTGTTCAAATCGCAAATTGGTTCGACTAAAATACAATTGAAGGTCTCAAATCAGGTGTCATAACTAACTCAAGGCATGAAAATCGCAAGAATGGACTCAATTTGTATTTTTGGCTCACTTAGGGCATGGATTCCTCAGATTGGGGAAAATCATGATCCCAATTGAATTTTTCAACACTGAAGTGGCCTAAGTGAAATTGGAATTGAAATAAAATAAATAACTATTTTTCATATTTTTCTGGCCTCATTCGGTATTTTCCCCAATTTTTAGCCAAATTTAAATGGAAAGAAATTTCAAATCTCTTTTTCTCAATAAATATGATATGGAACTTAATTATACGTCGATGTATGCAATTGTATTGCACTAATGCCATAAAACCTTGCACTTGATCTACTGCCTTATAAGTTATTTTGGGACCACTGAGATAGCTTTAACATTTCTCCATATTTGTAAGATGTTTGTACTTCCATTTTGTAGTGACCCTCCCAATGGTCCGAGGAATACGAGTTTAGAGGTAATGTCGAGTTTGAAGCGATGGTCCTCAATCAACGTGGTTTTCCCAAACCTTTACGTATCATGACTTTGGAGAATTCATTAAATTCTGTGGTTAATTCTAAGGGAATACTATTATGTGAGAGAGTCCATCACTCGCCTATTGAGGCCGCTTAGGAGCTAAGTGGAATACGGAAGTATATCTCGCTTCCTATGCAACTAGAGATTTAAGGTTGAGGACGTGATTACATTAGTTATTCAAACTACCGCACATTCGGTGTCTTAACTTGATTAATTATCAATTAAGTGTAGAAATGTAGTCTTTTTATGCAATCACGAGTCCTAAAGTTCTCACCTGCTAAGCGTCTATCGATTCTCTTTACTTTTATTATGATATTGAAATGTAATCCAACCATTTAACTTAAACAAGGCAATCACGACACAAAGTGATGTAAAAGACTTACAACCATTTAATCAAAATAGTAATAAAAGAGCAATTCAAGATAGAGTGCAATAGGATAATCTAGTATGAGTATGTCAAAAATACAGAATGCAATTGAGCCTCAAGACAGCAACCCCATGAGCTAAATTCTATAAAATAAATAAAATTAATCTAAACCTAGCGCTAAAATCTAACAACCTAATCAAAGTCTGAGTTTCTAACCATTTTTAATTTTCTTATATTTTTCTCGGAAAAGGGGGACTTCGGGCTGGGCCACTGCTTGGCTCAAACATGAGCCACATCTATGGTTTCATAGGTTTTGCCTCTTAAGCTTGGGACATCAAATCATACCCACCACTGTCCAACATTGTCCTAGTAGATCCATACTAAAGGCTAACTCGACTCGACATTCTAGAAGCTTCACGAAATTTCCTCACAATTGAGCTCATTCCCTTCCAACGTGGAATTCCTCTGCATACAACCCATTTTGAATTTAGATTGTCAGATATTTACAAAATTAGTTTTCAATTGTCTTAAGAACTGGAATTCGGAAGATTTGTGGTATCTAGGTAAAACTAAAGTTTATGTAAAATAGGAAGAGTTTTAACTTAGTAAAGAAAGATAGAAAATCATGATTCCGATGTTACTTGCTTCCATGGACAACTTTTCCACCCTTCCATGATTGTGACTCACTTACTAATTAGAAAAAGGGAAGGGGGGGTGTTTCACGGAATTTATTGGTAGAATTTCGAGGTTGAAATCTCCAATGGATTCGCTTTTATCATGTATTATCTTGAGTAAAGAGGTGAACAAATAGAGAGACATAAGTGCAAATACTTTGCGTGTGTGTTACTAAATTCTGAGACGACAAACTCATTAGCTTTTCACCAGCAGTCTGTAGTTACGTGGTGGAAACCGGTTAGAAGGTGAGGGCCTGCTTTTTCACACAAGAAGAAAGCGTGGACAGTGAGAAGTCCACACTCAAGCTCACTTCTTCTGTTGACGTACGTACATCACATACTGACATACAGGGTCACCAGCTTATTGATCTTTGATAATTTGTATGAAAGTCACCACGTTAGCCTTGGATTCCCCCAGAGTTTAATAGTTCATGCATATCAGGCTCGTGACTTTATTTTTGTTGTTGCTTCTGTTTTTCTCCACTTCCTTTTTCAGATTTCTCTATTTCTGAAGGTTTCATGTTTGATCATTGGTGGCTTTCAGAGATACACTATGTTCTTTCTCTTTACACACTCAGAGAACCGTCGATAATCCGTTGAATCATTACAATCTGACAGCAGTGTTTTGAGCATTTTGCGATCTATGTGTAGTGCGCGAGACTTCATTACTTCCTGTTGTTTTGTCCCCTTTTAATACATCATTCGTCTTGGGCTGAATTGTGATCACCCTTCTGTTGATGTGGAAGAAGCTCAGCAAAATGTGGATATTTAGAGAAAATATCGAAAATCACTCTCCTAATTTCTTTGAAACTTGTTATGGTGGTGCTTCTATAGGGAATCCTCTAGTCTAGAAGGACAATACCGTGGGGCTGTGGCTTGCTATGAATGAAACCGGTTTTGTAAGTTTCAACTCATTCATGAAATAGGACTTCCCAAATGCGCACGAAATCATGGTTTCATGTTCGTTACCTGTTAGTCGTGTGTACGGTCTTAGTTCTTGGGGGTTCTCCCTTCTTTTCCTTCTTGCAATGTTATACAGAATCTGGATGCTGAATTAATCTCGTTGAGATTCATAGATTCAGTTTATGCATCTTTTGTTTCACCCTTAGTATCCTTTCTTTTAGGTTAACGGATTATCAGGTTAATTAGATTGACTAACCTAATACAGACTCTCCCAAACCCTACCAAATCGCAACTTTGGTTTTTATTCAAATGAATTTAGAATTTGAAGTCGCCACTAATCATTTTTTGATAAGTCAATTAGAAACTTAAGCAAATTGGTGAGAGAACTAAATTGCTTCTACGAACCAGAGATTATGAGTCCGAAGACTTGATTAAACTAGTTAATTAAAATTAATGCCCTTTCGGTACCTTAATTCCATGGATATCCTAATTTAGCAACTCAGGCTTAATTTACTCTTAAGGCTCTAGTGAGGTGTTCTTTTTTTTTTTTTTGCTTTGTAGAAGGAATGCATGGATGGTAATGGGTACATGGATAAGCAAAAGATAAATATGTAAATATAGACACGCGAATGTATACATGTGAATGCAGACATGTAATCATGAATATGCGAGTATGGATATACAAATATGACCTGCAAATGTGAACGCACATTACATGCGATCGTGGACACGTAAATACGACATATGAATGTGGATATACAAATACAGCACACGAGCGCAGACATGCAAATGGGACATACAAATGCGCATATGTAGACGCGACATATGAACGTGGACATGCATATAGGTATACGAATACAGACATGCAGATACGAATACAATTATGCAGATACGAAGACGTACAAATACGACATGCGAATACGAAGACGTACAATATGGCATGTGGATTTGAAAATGTACGAATACGACATGCGAATATGAACACACACAAATACGATATGCAAACGCAATATACGTACGCGGACATACATATGCGACATGCGTACATGAACATGTGTATGTGTACGCGAATCATGCATACCTGAACATGCGTATACGACATGTGAATGCGTACATACGGACTCAACACACGAATAAATCATCAAAAATAGGATTGGCCAATCGAAATGGTTCGTTTCCTAATTTTTGGGATTTTTTTGAATTTTCTAAAATTTTTCAAGACGATTTGCCTATCAGTGGCAAAATTGTCATTTTGAAAAGATCGTGAAGAAAAATCATCAAATAGATTGGCCAATCGAAATGGCCCATTTTCTAATTTTTGGAATTTTTCTTAATTTTCTGGAATTTTTCAAGATAATTTGCTTATAAGGGGAAAAATCGTCATTTTAAAAAGATTAGTATGGAAGATCCTCAAAAGGATTGGCCAATCGAAATGGCCCGTTTTCTAATTTTTGAAATTTTTTTGAATTTTTTGTGGATGAATATGCACGAATTAATGACAATACGAATACAACGTACGTTCGTGACATGCGAATTCGATATGCATACGTGTATATGCGAATATGAAGTATGTATCACAAAGTCAGTCAAAAGAATACATGAGATCTTTACGCTACCAAGTAGAAAACAGAGCCTACAGCGATCTAGGATTCGGATCAAAAAATACATAAAATTGTAATACGAATACATTTGCGGCATAGAAAGGTATGCATAAGCTATACTATTTGAAGTGCACATGAATAACATTTTTTGGTATTTTGAATCAAATAAGATTGACGATATCGAATATTATGAATATAAACGCAATATTAAAGGATGCGATATAAAAAGTAGTATATAAAGATAAGCATTAAAAATTCCCTAAAGCAGGTGGCTCGGCCTACCAATTCTGGGATTTGATAATGTAGAAATCAAAGCGCATGAAATAGAGTACAGAAAGCAGCAAATAAAGAACCTCCAGCAAATGGCTCGGCCTACCAATTCTGAGATTCCATGGTATAGAAACCAAAACACATAAAATAGAGTACAGAAAGCAGTAAATAAAGAACCTCCAGCATGTGGCTCAGCCCACCAATTCTGGGGTTTGATAATATGGAAATTAAACTGCAGAAAATAGTATACATAAAGCAGTAAATAAAGAACCTCCAGCATGTGGCTCAGCCTACCAATTCTTGGGTTTGATGGTATGGAAATTAAAATACAAAAGATGGAATACAATAGATCTTTACGCCACCAAGTAGGGGGCAGAGCCTACCGCAATCTAGGATCGAATCAATAAAAAGATGCAATTCAAAAAAATAGTAAATAAATATAAGCATTAAAATTGCCTGAAGCCGGAAAGAGGGAATGAGTTAATGACTTCTGTGCAGTGTTACGACCTCCAGCACGTGGCTCGACCTATCAATTCTGAGGTTTGATAATGAGAAAATCAAAATACAAAAGATGGAATACATGAGATCTTTATGTTGACACCTGATTTTTAATCATTTTTTTCTATTGTTAAAGTAATAAAAAAATCCATAAAAATTCATAAAATTGAAAAAATCAACTTTGGGGACCTTAGCCAAGCCTAGGGAACCAATTTTGACCAAAAAATGATTTTTCATATTTTCAGTATTTTTACGTATTTTTATTTATTTATTCTCGAAAATTAATAAAAAAAATCCATAAAAATTCATAAAATTGAAAAATCAACTTTGGGGACCTTAGCCAAGCTTAGGGAACCAATTTTGACCAAAAAATGATTTTTTCATATTTTCAGTATTTTTACGTATTTTTATTTATTTATTCTCGAAAATTAATAAAAAAAAATCCATAAAAATTCATAAAATTGAAAAATCAACTTTGGGGACCTTAGCCAAGCCTAGAGAACCAATTTTGACCAAAAGATGATTTTTCATATTTTCATTATTTTTACGTATTTTTTATTTATTTATTTTCGAAAATTAATAAAACAAATCCATAAAAATTCATAAAATTGAAAAATCAACTTTGGGGACCTTAGCCAAGCCTAGGGAACCAATTTTGACCAAAAAAATATTTTTCATATTTTCAGTATTTTTACGTATTTTTTATTTATTTATTTTCGAAAATTAATAGAAAATCCATAAAAATTCATAAAATTGAAAAATCAACTTTGGGGACCTTAGCCAAGCCTAGGGAACCAAGTTTGACCAAAAAATAATTTTTTGTATTTTTTAATTTGTTTTATATATTTTAGAAATTAGGAGAATATTTAACAAATAATAGCATTTGATGCCATAAAAATGTGAATGAATACTCAATATTTTTACTTTAATTTTCTCTTCATTTTAACTGAATAAATTCTGAAAAACTTTAACCCGCAATTAAGAGTTTCCTTGTTAAATTCATCTTGTTATATTATTTAAATAATTTCTAGAAATTTCGTTTTAGCTTTGTAATTTTCCATTTGCGTATTTTCGAAGTCGTGACATTGTCTTCTAGTGCCTCGTATTACGTTTAGGTCCAATTGCCTTCAATGTTGAGCTTAAAATACCAAAAGTGTCGAACTGGTCTTAATCTTCTAGGACGAAAGGGCCATTATCCATTGTATACCCAAGAAAGGTTGCAGGTCCTTTGGGAGATTTCAAGTCGCTACGTTAACTTATGGGCCTTGGCACGCCACTTTCGATGTTTTCAAATGTTAGTGGAAGACCGGCAAAAAGAATTCATGAATGAAAAGGGGAGACCACAATCAGGAACGATGAAGAGGATCGACTACTTGCTCAAGAAGGACGTAGAGGACAAGACAAGGAAATTCTTTGCTAAGACTATAGTATTTAATACCACAAGATAGGACGCATTTTGGAGTAGGGAAGCCAACGTCGATCTTAACAAAAGGTGGCAGACAAAAGATCATGGGGGCAATAAAAAATTAAAGGATGATTATTTTATGGGGGCACCTAAAAGAGAAGAAAAGAGGACACGGACGTGGAGAGCTAAAAGAAGATGAAGGGGAGCTCATGGACGGAAAAAGGAGGAGTAAGAAAGAATAAATAAAAAGGGGAGAGTAAGAAATAATAAAAAAGGGAGGAGGCTTTACGGAAAGAGGAACTTGAGAGGATAAAAAAGACGGAACTCTCTTTTCGGGGGTTCATCAGGAGAGCTCCGAAGATTTTCTTGGGCGGGAGACTGGTTCTTCGTTTCTCGTTTTGGTTGATTGGGGTTCCGAACGAGAAATGGGGGTTTAGAGACTTAACAGACTTGAGAGACAAAGGGAGAAAGATGAGAGAAAAGCTCGCGAGCCATTGGCGCCCACATCACGGAGACCGTGTGGAAGTATATTGGAAGACGATTGGTCAGCATGGCGTGGACCGTGCAACTTCTCTTACTCGGATTATCTGTCAAGGTAAGATTTTCATCTGGAATTACTTATCTCTTGCAACTTCTACAAAATGCATCGCTCTCGGGTTTTGCGTTCTGGCCTTTGGTTGCTGTTCGTGGAGGAACTCGAGAGCAGGTTCGGGGTTGCGTCGGTGAGCGGCGGTTTATTGGCGGAATATGCGTTCACCGGTGTTGAGTCCAATCGGACAAGGAGTTGCCGTGTTTTCCCGTCGGCAAGCTCAAGGGACTGCGCTTTATGTACTTGTTTTGCTTCAAATTATGGGGGAAGATGCAGAGCAACGCATTTTGCGAGACCATTATTTTATTCTTTCACTATCTTACCACTTCTTCCTTTGATGATTTCTTAGCGAGATAGTCTTACTGCTATTAACTATATCTTCGCAGATTATTGCCCGATTATAATAGCCTTATACATCTAACATTGTATATAATTTTTACAGGTATTTATCAACTCTAAACATCTGAACTGTTAAGTTTATTATGAAAATTGAGTAGTATTTGTTCGGGGTACTCATTTTAAATCTCTACTTACGGTTTTCGTTTAATGCTTAACTTTTCCTTTTTATCCTTTAGATTATAAATGATAGATCCTTGAAAGTAGAGTAGCATAGTTAATTATGATGCGCCTCAATATTAAGCATTGAAAATTGATTTTTTAGCCAATAACGTTATGTATGATGATACAGACTCAAACTGGTAGTTTAAAGCTGTTTAAAAATTCCTAGATTTGAAGCGTTTGACCATTTAGATTAATATTGCTAGCTAGTTTCCTTTATAGTTTAATGACCAGCTTATACAATTCAATTTTGGGGAATATTTTGTTTAAGACTCGGAGGAACGAAATTGTCTTATGTATTTCGGGTTCGACCTGATTATCTTTTTTTAATTAATTAATTAATTAATAATAATAATAATAATAATAATAATAATAGTAAAAAATTTTCAAAAAATAATAATAATAATCTGAAAAAAAAAGGAAATGTATAAGAAATGTTTCTATTTGTCCATTTTTTCTAATTAGAATTTACATGTATGGTTATCGATGTTTTTTTTTTTTGCCATATAAATGTGTTTGTAAATTGTGTCTTAATGTCATTTTATTAGATAAATTAGCAAGGTAATTAGAGTTAATTCGAGACGTTCATTTTATCTTTTAGTTCGCTGAACTTCGCTAATCATCTACTTGGATTAAGTGCATGTCCCAAATATTGGTTGCATCGAATTGACATTCCAATTTGGCGACCGAAGACAATACCCATAGAGATGGCAAAAGGACAATTCCATATCAACAACAAATCCCATGGAAGTGCAAAATTGGCCCAAACGATCTCCTAAGTGCCCACCAATTTCTCAGCTAATCTGTTATTAAAAGTCCCTCTTAATTCAAAAGACTCTCTATGTTGAGAACAGAGAGAGCGAAAATCAATTCTAGAAATCCCTCAAAAAAAATGGGAGATAAGTGCTCTTTTCACCCTTCTGGTTTTAGGTGCAGATTAGCACAGATTTTATATACTGACACTTCACTCTATTTTTATGTCAGGCAGCCGCAGCCCTACATCAACGGTCAATCCTACGGAAGCACAAAATTGGCTTGAAGGAGTCCCTAAGCGCGCACAAATTTCAAATTGTTGAATCAATTTGTTGTAATTTATTTTTAAGAACTCAAACCCCAAAATGGAGAGGCAAAACACATCCACTGGAGGTTATTTAAATACCTGCACCTTAAATCTCGAAGGGAAGAGCCAAGCCAATGCTTAGCCTCCCATTTGAGGTTTTTATTTACAGTAGTTTAAATACCTGCAATTTAAATACTTGTGTCGCGACCCTCTAAAAAAATTTTAAATTTTAAAGGGGGTTAACGGATTATTAGGTTAATTAGATTTGACTAACCTAACGCGGACCCTCCCAAGCTCTACCGAATCGCAACTTTGGTTTTTGTTTAAATGATTTTAAAATTTGGAGTCGCCACTAATCGTTCTTGGTAGGTCGATTAGAAACCTAAATAAATTAGCGGGAGAACTAATTTATTTCTGCAAACCAGAGATTAGGAGCTCGGGGACTTGGTTACACTAGTTAATTAAAACTAATGCCCTTTCGGTACCTTAATTTCATGGATATCCTAATTCGGCAACTCAGGCTTGGTTTATTCCTAAGGCTATAGTAGGGTATTCTCTTTTGTGTTTTCACTTTTTAAATAGGATGCATGGATGGTATATATTTTTATTTGTTATATTTTTTTAAGTGTTAAAGATTCCCTGAAGCCGAAAGAAGGAGTGTGTTAACGACTTCTGTGCAGTATTACAACCTACTTATCTTTTGGGTCTGATGATTCAAAAATTAAATTATAAGAAGTACATGACAGTGAATAAACACCTCCAATGGGAGGCCTAGCATTGGCTTGGCTCTTCCCTTTGGGATTTAAGGTACAGGTATTTAAGTTGCAAGTATTTAAACTACTGTAAGTAAAAACCTCCAATGGGAGGCTAAGCATTGGCTTGGCTCTTCCCTTTGGGATTTAAGGTACATGTATTTAAGTTGCAGGTATTTAACTACTGTAAGTAAAAACCTCCAATGGGAGGCTAAGCATTGGCTTGGCTCTTCCCTTTGGGATTTAAGGTACATGTATTTAAGTTGCAAGTATTTAACTACTGTAAGTAAAAACCTCCAATGGGAGGCTAAGCATTGGCTTGGCTCTTCCCTTTGGGATTTAAGGTATAGGTATTTAAGTTGCAGGTATTTAACTACTGTAAGTAAAAACCTCCAATGGGAGGCTAAGCATTGGCTTGGCTCTTCCCTTTGGGATTTAAGGTACAGGTATTTAAGTTGCAGGTATTTAACTACTGTAAGTAAAAACCTCCAATGGGAGGCTAAGCATTGGCTTGGCTCTTCCCTTTGGGATTTATGGTGCAGGTATTTAAATTGCGGATGGACTTTGTCCTCTCCATTCTGGGGTATGAATTCTTTAAAATAAAATACAACGAATTGATTCAACAATTTGAAATTTGTGCGCGCTTGAGGACTCCTCCAAGCCGATTTTGTGCTTCCATAGGGTTGACCATTGATATAAAGCTGCGGCTTCCTGACATAAAATAGAGTGAAATGTCAGTATACAAAATATGTGCTAATCTGCACCTAAAACCAGAAGAGTGGAAAGAGTACTTATCTCCCATTTTTTTGGGAGGGATTTCTATAATTGATTTTCGCTCTCTATGTTCCCAATATAGAGAGTTTCTTTTGAATTAAGAGGGACTTTTAGTCACAGATCAGTTGAGAAATCGGTGGACAGCTTAGGAGCTTGTCTGGGCCGATTTTTGCATATCTACGAGATTTTTGCTGTTGACGTAGAGATATCCTTTTCCTGACATAAAATATGGAAAAAAAAAAGAGGAGATGGAGAAAGTGTATACAATTTGTGCTAATTTGCAAGTAAAACCATAAACAAATGAATAAATAAAAACACTTAGCTCGAATTTGCTTGCTCGTTGACGAGGATGAACTCTTGATTTATATTGATCGATGAAGGAATTTGTGATGATAATCCCTAGCTTTGAACTCCCATCATCTTCAAAATTCTCTCTCTTTTGGTATTTTCTTTCTCTAAAATTTTTCTTCAATCTCCCAAAACTCTCTCAAACATCCAAAATTTTCTCTCCAAAAAAAATCCTCCCAAACACTTCAAATTTTCTCTCCCAAGAATCCTTTCTCAAGCTCACTTCTTTCTCCTTTTATAACCTACTCATCTATCTCCCATTCTAATTTTTCCACTAACTCTATCTCCCATTCTAATTTCTCCACTAACTCTTCTTCATTTTCATCTTCCATTCTCCATCTCTATCTCACATTCTAATCTCTCCACTAACTCTTCTTCATCTTCATCTTCCCTTCTCCATATTTATCTCCCATTCTAATTTCTCCACTAACTCTTCTTAATCTCCATCTTCCCTTCTCTATTCTTATCTTCCATTCTAATTTCTCTACTAACTCTTCTTCATCTCCATCTTCTCTTCTCTATTCTTATCTTATTTTCTCCATCCATTCTTCTCCAACTTCTCTTCTTCATATCCTCTTCTTCATCTTCCCTTCTCTATTCTAATTTATCCACTAACTTTTCTTTTTATTATTTGTAAAATAATCCTTCAAGAGTTAGGTATTTGCACTTTAGTCCTTGAATTTTAAGTATTTACAATTCAGTCCCTGAAAAAATATATTTCTTTAAGTCCAAATCTCCTCACAATTTTTGACAAACCAAAATTTACCACATGTCAAATTTAAGCTCATTTCTTGTCGCTGAAAATAATGCATAATTTAATTAAAGCCCTTTTGCAAAATTAAGTCATTCTGGGTATAATTGGGCCAAGATGAAAATTTAAAATATTAGAAGACAATGTCACAACTCATAAAAAGTGAAATTTAAAAATAAGTTGACTCAAATTAAATTTTTTTAGGCCCGATTCGAGATTATACTCGTGAAGGAACACGTGACTCGAATTGGATTTTTCTGAATTTGCGATGGCCAATATGAAAATAGATTTAAAATAAAAATATTAACTATCTTTGTGTATTTTTTGGCCTCAAATGTTATTTTTTCAAAATTTTCAAATATTTTTTGTATTTTTTTTAAAAATAATTAAAATATATATAATATGAAAAATTATTTTTTGGTCAAAATTCGTTCCCTAGGCTTGGCTAAGGTTCCCAAAGTTGATTTTTCAATTTTATGAATTTTTATGGATTTTCTATTAATTTTTGAAAATAAATAAATAAAAAATACGTAAAAATACTGAAAATACGAAAAATCGTTTTTTGGTCAAAATTGATTCCCTAGGCTTGGCTAAGGTCCCCAAAGTTGATTTTTCAATTTTATGAATTTTTATGGATTTTTTATTACCTTAGCAATAGAAAAAATGATTAAAGTTCAGGTGTCAACAGCTGCCCCTCTTTGAAAGGAAGCTCGATAGAGGTTCATTTCAAAGACGAGATGACACCTGGATTCTTATCGACTCAATACAAGGAAATAAAAAGAGTCGTGACATGATTGTTCCACTGAAAATGAAATGAGAACCTAAGGATTCGTTATATAAAAAAACTTTAGGGTGGTTGAACTTGAACCCGTATGGTGGATCAACCCATGGTAGATTCCTAATAAAAGGATTCTACTGATTAAAAATTGAATTAAAATTTGACCCGTATGGTGGGTCATACCATTTGACCCGTATGGTGGGTCGTACCATGGTAGATTCCTAATAAAAGGATTCTACTGATTAAATTTTGATTGAGATTTGACCCGTATGGTAGGTCACCACATGGAGATACCTGTAAGAAGGACTTGGTGCTTGTAGAAAGGACTTGGTGCCAGTAAAAAGGACTTGGTGCTTTGCCTGTAAGAAGAACTTTGTGCCTGTAAGAAGGACTTGCTTTGCCTGTAAGAAGGACTTGATTTGCCTGTAAGAAGGACTTTGTTTGCCTGTAAGAAGGACTTTGTTTTGCATGTAAGAAGGACTTACTTTGCCTGTAAGAAGGACTTTGTGCCTGTAAGAAGGACTTGATTTGCCTGTAAGAAGGACTTTGTTTGCCTGTAAGAAGGACTTTATGCCTGTAAGAAGGACTTGATTTGCCTGTAAGAAGGACTTTGTGCCTGTAAGAAGGACTTGATTTGCCTGTAAGAAGGACTTTGTGCCTGTAAGAAGGACTTGGTTTGCCTGTAAGAAGGACTTAGTTTGCCTATAAGAAGGACTTGATTTGCCTGTAAGAAGGACTTTGTGCCTGTAAGAAGGACTTGATTTGCCTATAAGAAGGACTTGCTTTGCCTGTAAGAAGGACTTTATTTGCCTGTAAGCAGGACTTGATTTGCCTGTAAGAAGGACTTGGTTTGCCTGTAAGAAGGACTTTGTGCCTGTAAGAAGGACTTTGTTTGCCTGTAAGAAGGACTTAGTTTGCCTGTAAGAAGGACTTGATTTGCCTGTAAGAAGGACTTTGTGCCTGTAAGAAGGACTTGATTTGCCTGTAAAAAGGACTTACTTTGCCTGTAAGAAGGACTTTGTGCCTGTAAGAAGGACTTGGTTTGCCTGTAAGAAGGACTTGGTGCCTGTAAGAAGGACTTGGTTTGCCTGTAAGAAGGACTTGATTTGCCTATAAGAAGGACTTGGTTTGCTTGTAAGAAGGACTTTATGCCTGTAAGAAGGACTTAATTTGCCTGTAAGAAGGACTTTATGTACCTCAAAGGGTGCCATTCTGAAATCTGGGGAGACCAGGAATCCTGCAGAAGCTCAAACCCAAATTATATTCTCCTGTCGTTTTAGGAATAAACCAAAGAGGCAGAGATTAAAAGGTCTCGAACATTTCTGTCCTTGAGACAAATCATGCTTTATTGAAGAATGTGGATACCTGTATGTACCGCAATGGATTCGAGTATCCCAACAACCGTCAGAATTCATTCTCTTGAAAGGTTCTGGTTGAAGATATACTTACCTGAGAATTTGGAAGAAATGCTTGGTGGCTTCTGGACAACCAGGCTTGTTCATTCAATAATCGCCGAATGAATTTCAAGACTTTGGAAGGTAACTCAAACACCGGGAATGTGTTGCCTGTCGGGCAATGTCAGAGCTAACATGTGCAAGCATTTTCATCAATGCGTTCATTGGTTCATACAAAATTGTTCAGCTAAGTTTGCCATGATTAAAGGCAGTCTATGTAATAACTCATGATGCAATCGATCAACATATAGATCATGTATTGCATTACCACTTCTATTTAAGGAGGTTCTTATAGTATGAACACCTCGAATGTAATCTGAATGGGGGACTTCATTCCGAAATGGCTTTTTCTCACTCTGGAGAAAGGCTGTTTATCTGTAGATCAAAATGTTAGACCTGTGTGGAAATGGTTTGCCTTTCCTCATCCTGTCATGCCCCATTCTGCACATTTGATATCTCCTGTGCAGTTTATGCTCTAAGTTGGAGTTGGTAAGTTAAATACACGGAATAGTCATACATAATTCATGAACTGTGTAAGCACAATGCAGATGTGACAATTTTTTAGCATCACGTGTGTTTATATAATGTGCAAATATGGGCGAATTTAAATTGCCCCTGGTATGTGGGCGGACCGAACAAATTAGAAAGCCTACTCCTTATGTCGAGGGGTGGTTTGTCTCAAACTTTACCCCTGCGCGATGAAGCATATGGGCGATGGAGCATTTTGGTTTGTTTAATGCCCCTGCAAGAAGCAGAGAAATTATTCTTGAAACCAAACGAGATAAGGAAGACATATTTGCTTTTTCGTTTCAGAGCTTGCGATCAATTTGCCCCATTTTTCACCAGAATAGATCTTGTCAGGTGATCATACTTTTCTTTTGGATTTGTCTCCTTCAACATGTTAAATGTTAGTATAAATATTTCCTGTGAAAAGAAAAGGAGACATGTCAACCAGTATTAAAAGGGATAAATTGGAAACGATACTGATTTACCCTTCATCTTGAATGCCTTGGACAAGTCTTTTACCAATTTTGCTGGATTGAGTTTTCTTCGACTTTTGTTGGATGCTTCACCATTAAGCCGAGAATGTAGCAAAATATTGACTTCGGTATTACTCGTCGAGTATTCCTGCTTGCAAAAAGAAATGCACAAAAAGTTGTTTCATTTATTTATAATACATACAACATTCCCCACCCTCGGGGATCGAACTCGGGATATTTCGGACCTACTGTCATCCCCCATACCATTCGGTCTATTGGACCATAGGTGTCCATGGGGCTATCCTTTCAAAGGTTAATCTTTGGGGATAAAGCAGCCTTGTTGTATCACCTTATGCCATGTTACGGTATTTCTCGAGGTAATTTGCAATCCCTGTTAAGAATGGAATAAGACAATTCAAGACTTGAGATGATTATGTGCACATTAGAACGATACAGAATTACCCATTTCTGAGATTGTTCGCGTCTTTCGCTTGTACTTTCCTCTGTCCGAAGCTGTCCATCCCGTGGTAATGACCATGAGTCGATTTGCCCCCAAATTTTGTTCAACTTGTATTCGGATATGATTGCGTTCTCGGGTTGATTTGCAATTTCCTGAGAATAGAAGGGGCTTAATTTTAAAACTTGGAGCAACTGAGGGTAAATTGAAACGATACGGAGTTACCCTTCAGGTTTATCCAGATTTTTACTCGCCATCAATTCGTCGCGAGGTTGGTGAGGTGGCGGATTCGAGCATTTAATAGGGGGAAGTCGGATTATTACTCCTTGCTTTTACACATTCACAAAAGTAGAAAAACATATCACGCAAGGAAATAAAACACATTCACTCATTCAGGATCAGTTCTGCTTCCTCTACAAGCTCTCCCATGATCAGCTGGCTTCATCCCAAATTAGGTATGCATCGGCCATATAGAAGGTCTGGTGGTCACTGGCTGAACAAGTGCATCACAGTCCCGATGCTTTACCGATATCAAACTGGTTGATTATGGCGAAAAGATCATCGTCAATGTCCGCTTGGTGGTGATCTGTCCCTTCTTCTTCGGGAGGTATTGATACTGATCCAGTATCATTGGTCCTTTTGTACCCTGCTCCAACAGAACTCGATCATGTTATAAATTGGTCTAACTCACCTCTTAAACGTGCATTTTCGATCCTCAGATCATACATTTCATCGAGGGTGAGGAGAAGGCTATTGCAGTTGGGGCAGGTGGCGGAGTCAAAATTCTCTTTATACATCTTATTTTCCGCTCGGAGGTTTTCATTTTCAACTCTTAGAAACTCGGCTTCGTTGTGCTCATGACGAGTCTTCATTCGGGTTCGTCTATTTTGAAACCAGAACTTGATTTGCGAAGGTTCAAGGCCTAGCTCTTGACTCAATTCCATTTTTTGTTTGCCATCTGGCATAGGGCACGTTCTGAAGAAAGCTTCAAGCTTTCGTACTTGCTCCTCAGTATGGCGACGGTAACGCTTCTTTTGACCTTTACCGTTGTTGTCATTGTCCTTACCGGGCTCTTGGACGTCGTCGGTGGAAGGGCCGGGTTCCATAGGCTCGATCCCAAATATGGCTTCGAACTCTTCCTCTCCCATATTCAGCAAGTAACGATAACTTTCAAGTGTGTTGGGTTGAGACATCTTCGATTTGGTTAACGATTTCTCAAAGTTTGATATCTCTTCTTGTATTTTCACTCTCTGGATTTTTCTGGGAGACTGCGTATGCTTTAAGAGTCTCTCTTTCGAGCACGAATGAGAATTATCAAGAAGATGCCTCCTTTAAAATTACACGTGGGTTTAGCAACTGTATTGCCTCTCTCGAGTGTTCTGGCTTTCTCGATTTTCTTTTCATCGTATCTCTTTTCTGCCGAAAATGTCTTTGTCTCCCACTCAGCTTATTTTTTATCCTTTCTTTTTCAAAGTAGTGGCGTCTCGTCCAACTTTTCCGTAGAGACGTCGGATTTGCTTGGCTCGAGATTGGAGACGAGTAGCGGAGGTGATACTGATAGGGAATGGTAGACAGGAAAATTTGGCCAGTAGAGACTTCCCCTGCAAAAATGAAAGAGAATGCGGCAGTATATGTTCTTCATATTCTAGAAAAATTGGAACGATACTGTTTTACCCTTGTGTATACTTCCATTGAATTTGAATTGAGGAAGTTCCTTCATTTGGATTGGATTGAATTGTATGTCCTGAGTTGCCCTTCACTTTGAGCTTGCCACATATGTGCTTTGCTTAGTTGGGTCTTGTTTTCTCTCGGGTTGCCTTGGACCATCATCATTTTCCATGCCATTGGGTCCGTGGACCGGAGGGCTCCTTTAATTTGAAGGTTACCTTGAAGGCGAATGAGTCCTATCGCATTTCATTGGGTCATTTTATTTTGCGACACTCTTGAGGCACTTTGCAATTCCCTGGGTGAGAATGGAACAAATCCAATTTAGCATTTTGCAACGATTGAGGGTAAATTGGAACGACACACAGTTACCCGTCTTCGAGCTCGCCTGGGCTTTTCACTTGAAATTTCCCTACGTGAGGCCATTCAACATTTCTCATTATGGCAGTCAGCGACGTTGCCACAAATTGATCCACCCTAAATCTAGCATAAAAAGGGATTCACGCATTCGACGGGATAAATAAATTGCCCCCTTGTCCTTGAATTAAATCGAGACACCTAGAAAGCTGGAAAATATCATACGCAGGGGAATTAAGCATGAAATGAAAGGTGCACTTATTCAAGGTCAGTTCTGCCTCTCCTGTGGCTCTTCGATAATCAGCTAGTCTCGTGTTGGTTCGGGTGTGGATAACCGATGTTTGAGAGTCCCTACTCACTGGCTCCTGATCGCGGCTTGGGACGTCTGTCAACCCTAAACTGGTTGACCAGGGCAGTAAGCTCATCATCTGGGTAATCTCTTGAACCTTCCAGAAACTGATGCTCGAATTGGGCATTGTTGTTGGCAAATGCTGGCAGTAGATTTCTCATTCTGTCCTCGCCATGAGCAATTTGACTTCTCATGCTGGAGCCTTCATCATTACTCGAGAAAGTGTAGGGATCACCAACTGTCCTGCTGCCAAAAACTCCTTCCATTCGAGGATTAGAGAAGTGGAAGTGCTCAGGATAACTTCTTGTCTGATTCTCTAGCTGCGCAGGCGCGCTGATCATGGGATGAGTTCTAGCCACAGGTTGGTGCTCAAACCAAGGAATCTGAATACACTGCTCCTGCGGTCTATACTCTTGAAGAGCATTAGGGTGATTCTGGGGGATACTTTGATTAACGCCTGGGGGATTGATGGCATGGCTACTAGCTTGATTGATGATGGGAAGTGGCTCGCCCCATGCTAACCTGGGGAACTTATGGTGGCGAGGAGACTCGACGTTCAGGCTTGGATCAGTCCCGCCTTGGTTTTCTTGATTCTGAGCTGCATTGTGTTCTCTCACCCTTTTTCTGTACTTCTGAAGATGACTCGAAACATTTGATTTAGTGAGTCCATCTACCTTCATAATTTCCAGTATATGTTGCGGCCGTGCCGAATCTATTCCTAGCTGCTGAACTGCATTAACAAACATACGATGCAGCTCGAGAGACCAACTCATCTTCTTTCTCCAGTTGCTTGGAACAAAATTGAAGGCTTGATGCTTGTTCTCATGGTCGTGCAATTGCTTCCTTACCACATGCTGCCATATGTTTTGAAGCATCTGAACTCTAACTGGTTTCGTTACGACGTCTTGGGCCCCATTTAAGACAGCCTTCATTAAGGCTTGCTGATCATCGCTTGCCGATATTACGAGGACTGGCATGTTTAATTTAGAATTGATGACTTCCAAGAGAGTGAAAACATCCATGTCAATCCCTACCATGGCGGTGAGGACGATATCAAACGGGTCACTACTCCTCCTTAATATCTCTAAGGCCTCTGTCGCCTTTGCTTGAGCTACAACCTTATACCGGCATTTTCTTAATACGGTAACAAGGATTGACAGAGAGACTGGATTACCGTCAATGGCCATGACCAGTAGACCCTCAGGGTAAGGAACTTCATCAGCTTTGACCAGGGTTGAACATGCGCCCGTTCCCCTAATACTCGACATATTTCTGGATCTAGGACTGCCGATTCGAGACCGCCTCGGGATGTCTTCTCGGACTTGAGGGATCACGAGATCGTTGATGCCTTCTCGTAACAGGCTTTGAAAGCCGATGCTTTGATGGTGAAGGTTTTGAATTCCTCTCCCACGAGAACTCCTTCCTCTCTATCTTTCTCCTGCGAGTTCTTGCGAATGAACTCTGACTATCAAATGGGGACAAGTTCTCTCTCTGACAATAGCAACGACTTCCCTCTTCACGGGCAGCGCTATTAGATTTTCCGAGGGAGAAAATCTGATATTCAGCTTTTGATCAAAGGGGAAATCCTTGTTTCTCGCTCAGTTTGTCTTCTTTTTTCTTTTCGTGATAGAGGGCCCCTGTCAAGATCTCCACCGTCGATTTACTGGCGGGTCCTCCAATGAAGACAATTCGTATCTCCTTTTCGCTAACGTTTGCCGTGTCTTCCACTCAGCTCATCTTTCCGTCTTCTTTTTCAAAGTGGCGGTGTCTCGTCAAACTTTCTGCGGAGATTTCGGACTCACTTAGCTCGCAGTCGCCATCTGATGGGAATTCGAGCCAACGAGGGTGGTGCCAATAGAGAATGGTAGATAAGAGAAATCTTGACTGGTTGATACCGTCACTATGAAATCAATATTTACTTCAAAGCAGATTACCATCTTCGCATTCCGCTCATCTGCCTCACCTCTCTCCCCCTTTCTTTCGTATTCTGCTTTCAAAAATGGCTAATTCTCCTAACCATACCTTATCCGCCGAAGTCCTAGCTGGGTGGGAGAGACTCTACAATCTTCTTGGTAGAGGTTACGCTCATATAGCCAAAAACTCTACCGTTGAGGCTGAAATCCTTGGTTTATTTAGGACCGTGGACGCTGCTTCTGTTGAGGGTACCCAACTAGGGAAGGAGTACCGGAACTTCTCGACCCTCTTCATCAATTTTCTGGCTGCCTATAACCGTGCTTATGAGACGGTCCTTGTGACCGCCGTCGTGAAAGCCCGTTACCGAGACCGGCACGAGCGTCTGGCAACAGTTACGTTTGTGGCTGATAATCACAAAAAGGCCCTCAAGTTTGCCAACGATCAGCTTTCGTGGCTGGTTCGTGAGAGGGGAAAGTTGGTGGACCGTCTGGCCTTGGTCCGAACTTACGCCGAACAGGAGCCAGGCAATATTGTGATGAGGTGTAAATGTGGTTGGCTGCAGGAGAGACTTGATGACATTACGGCAGACATTGCTTTCGAGAGGGCAGCGGTTCCGGACCTGGAGTTTGCCGTTGAGCATTACGAGGCCACTATGGCCCAGGTTAAAGAGAAGTGCGATCGCCTCTTCTTTAGGCTCGCGGAGCTTGATCCCGAGAGCGCCCGGTGCATCCAGAGCATCAACTGTTTGGAGAGTCAGTTGAGCTCTTTCGTAATGGTTATCAGGGCCCAGTTTGGCTTTACCTTTCCTCCCCAGTGAGTTGTTGTAATACTCTTTGATGAATGGAATGAAAGAAAAGCTTCACGTGTTTTGTTTTGTTTTTTTTTTTTAATTTTCCTGCTATCGTTTCTTCCGCATAGCATAACAGAACGATTTGAGGTACCGAAGATGTCGAGGCTTAATGTTCTTCTTGATGTTCTTGTTTAATTGCTCCAGACGATGATATCGAGAACATTGATGATGGGTTCGGCGGTGGCCCCCACTATCCATCTTGAGATCAGGAACAATAACGCTATGACCACTCGATCAGTGCGCTGGTAGTAAATCCGGCCACCTGTTGTGTGCCCACTTTTATCCATATTTTGTTTCTTTCGGCGTCCACTTGCTCGTGTCGGTGGCCTGTAGCGTCGGGAGAAATTCCTGTGGGCCACGTTCATTAATAGAACCTCGGTCCTCTAAAGCCCTCCGCATGTTTCGGATAAGAGGAAATTTTAAGACCGATCTCTGGTTGATTTGATCAGGTAAAGGTATTTGTTTCATGGGTTCTGATTATATAATCCATATTGTTTTTCAAAAGACGCGGGATCCTCTGCAATACATTAAATATGCCCCCATGTTTAATCAGTATAAATCCACCGTCATATCAGAATACACTGCCCATACAAGTTTACGGATTGACACAACTTTGTCTGTCAAAGATGGACAATGTTCGTTTGCCCCCCAGAATTAACGGTTGAAGCCTCGGTGTTTTTCGTCTTTTGGTATTTCTGAAGATGATTCTTGATATATTATTGAACTTAATTTTTACACCCGTCTGGGGTATCCAGGATCTCTCTGCAAAAGAAAAGGATATAATTAGTATGCGACACAAGAAATGTCGGTCCATGACTCCTATATTAGTCCAATTTGATTTTTTCTATTTTATAGAGAAATCAGAAGAAAGAAAAAAAAATTCCTTAGGAAGAAATGGGTTAATTTTTGATACAGAATTTTTTTCAGATTTATTATTCTTTTTTTTATTTTTTTAAAGGAATGTGACAAAGTCTCTTGACGTTTACTAAAATTTTTGAAGGAATTTCCTTTTTATCAAAATAAATTTTCAGAGGTAAATTTGTCAGGAAAATTTTATTTTTATTGAAGCAGGAAAGACATGACAGAAATCCTTTATTGGTTAACGAAATTCCCCCGAGACATTAGTCTAATTTTATTTAGAGAAACTTTTCTTAGAAAAACATGAGCGAATTTCTCGAAAAGAATTTTTGTTGCAAGTTTTTATAATTTGAAAGAATGTGATAAAATCACTTGATGTTTTTTTTAAAGGAATTTTTCTTTTTATCGAAATAAATTTTCAAAGGAAAATTTGTCAGGAAAATTTCATTTTTATTGGAGAGAAAAAAACATGACAAAAATCTCTTATTGGTCAATTAGTCTAATTTTATTTAGAGAAAATTTTCTTAGAAAAACATGAGCGAATTTCTCGAGAAGAATTTTATTGCAAGTTTTTATAATTTGAAAAATGTGATAAAATCACTTGATGTCTACTAGAGTTTTTTTTTTAAGGAATTTTTCTTTTTATTGAAATTTTCAGAGGAAAATTTTTTCAGGAAAATTTCATTTTTATTGAAGCAATAAAAATATGACAAAAATCCCTTATTGGTTAATAAAATTCCCATGAAGGGATTTTTTTACATCATTTTTTCAAAAAAAAAATTAAAAGAAATGAGGGACAAATTTAATTTTTATTTTCTTTTAAAAAGAATGGTCGTAATATCAAGCTCAAAAACTGACTAACACCTAGCATGGACCGACCGAAAATAAATACAAGATAAAATTAGAGAACTTACTTTTACCTTGGAGAAATGCAAATCACATAGTCATGCGCATGACTCAAGTGAGGAGTGGACTCTAGAAAATAAAAGAAGGAGAGACAAGGTATGGACCTAAAAAGGCTCCCACTATCTGAATTGACAAACTTACCCTCCGCGCAATCAAATCACAATGGGAAGAATTGTCAATTCAGATAATGAGCGGAATAAAATATGGTCAACCCGAGCGCAATCGACGCAAGAGCTTTGCATATTCGATCCCTATCTATGGTTTTCTAGGAAGAATTTCGCGACTTGGGTTTAGACGCTTGTGTGTGCAGGTGTCGTGATCCTCAGAGTATGCAAGACATGCACAACAATTGATATCAAAACAGCGCTTCTAAAAATGTGAGAAATTAAATAAATAAACCCAACACCGAGCCTGCAAAACAAAGGGGTTAGCCAAACACTCCGCCCCTTATAACTCCCATCCTGCAAAAACATATAACACCTATAGAATGAGTCCCAAACAATATCGCCAGAAGCGAGATATGCATGAAATTTTCATTGGCCTAAGTCCACTAAGACTTTTAAAATTTCGAAAAAAATTCAAATATTCCAACTCGTATCTTTTTTCGAAAATTTAAAAACCCCTTCCCCAGCGGAGTCGCCAGTCTGTCGCGACCCTCTAAAAAAATTTTAAATTTTAAAGGGGGTTAATGGATTATTAGGTTAATTAGATTTGACTAACCTAACGCGGACCCTCCCAAGCCCTACCGAATCGCAACTTTGGTTTTTGTTTAAATGATTTTAAAATTTGGAGTCGCCACTAATCGTTCTTGGTAGGTCGATTAGAAACCTAAATAAATTAGCGGGAGAACTAATTTATTCCTGCAAACCAGAGATTAGGAGCTCGGGGACTTGGTTACACTAGTTAATTAAAACTAATGCCCTTTCGGTACCTTAATTTCATGGATATCCTAATTCGGCAACTCAGGCTTGGTTTATTCCTAAGGCTATAGTAGGGTATTCTCTTTTGTGTTTTCACTTTTTAAATAGGATGCATGGATGGTATATATTTTTATTTGTTATATTTTTTTAAGTGTTAAAGATTCCCTGAAGCCGAAAGAAGGAGTGTGTTAACGACTTCTGTGCAGTATTACAACCTACTTATCTTTTGGGTCTGATGATTCAAAAATTAAATTATAGGAAGTACATGACAGTGAATAAACACCTCCAATGGGAGGCCTAGCATTGGCTTGGCTCTTCCCTTTGGGATTTAAGGTACAGGTATTTAAGTTGCAAGTATTTAAACTACTGTAAGTAAAAACCTCCAATGGGAGGCTAAGCATTGGCTTGGCTCTTCCCTTTGGGATTTAAGGTACATGTATTTAAGTTGCAGGTATTTAACTACTGTAAGTAAAAACCTCCAATGGGAGGCTAAGCATTGGCTTGGCTCTTCCCTTTGGGATTTAAGGTACATGTATTTAAGTTGCAAGTATTTAACTACTGTAAGTAAAAACCTCCAATGGGAGGCTAAGCATTGGCTTGGCTCTTCCCTTTGGGATTTAAGGTATAGGTATTTAAGTTGCAGGTATTTAACTACTGTAAGTAAAAACCTCCAATGGGAGGCTAAGCATTGGCTTGGCTCTTCCCTTTGGGATTTAAGGTACAGGTATTTAAGTTGCAGGTATTTAACTACTGTAAGTAAAAACCTCCAATGGGAGGCTAAGCATTGGCTTGGCTCTTCCCTTTGGGATTTATGGTGCAGGTATTTAAATTGCGGATGGACTTTGTCCTCTCCATTCTGGGGTATGAATTCTTTAAAATAAAATACAACGAATTGATTCAACAATTTGAAATTTGTGCGCGCTTGAGGACTCCTCCAAGCCGATTTTGTGCTTCCATAGGGTTGACCATTGATATAAAGCTGCGGTTTCCTGACATAAAATAGAGTGAAATGTCAGTATACAAAATATGTGCTAATCTGCACCTAAAACCAGAAGAGTGGAAAGAGTACTTATCTCCCATTTTTTTGGGAGGGATTTCTATAATTGATTTTCGCTCTCTATGTTCCCAATATAGAGAGTTTCTTTTGAATTAAGAGGGACTTTTAGTCACAGATCAGTTGAGAAATCGGTGGACAGCTTAGGAGCTTGTCTGGGCCGATTTTTGCATATCTACGAGATTTTTGCTGTTGACGTAGAGATATCCTTTTCCTGACATAAAATATGAAAAAAAAAAAGAGGAGATGGAGAAAGTGTATACAATTTGTGCTAATTTGCAAGTAAAACCATAAACAAATGAATAAATAAAAACACTTAGCTCGAATTTGCTTGCTCGTTGACGAGGATGAACTCTTGATTTATATTGATCGATGAAGGAATTTGTGATGATAATCCCTAGCTTTGAACTCCCATCATCTTCAAAATTCTCTCTCTTTTGGTATTTTCTTTCTCTCAAATTTTTCTTCAATCTCCCAAAACTCTCTCAAACATCCAAAATTTTCTCTCCAAAAAAAATCCTCCCAAACACTTCAAATTTTCTCTCCCAAGAATCCTTTCTCAAGCTCACTTCTTTCTCCTTTTATAACCTACTCATCTATCTCCCATTCTAATTTTTCCACTAACTCTATCTCCCATTCTAATTTCTCCACTAACTCTTCTTCATTTTCATCTTCCATTCTCCATCTCTATCTCACATTCTAATCTCTCCACTAACTCTTCTTCATCTTCATCTTCCCTTCTCCATATTTATCTCCCATTCTAATTTCTCCACTAACTCTTCTTAATCTCCATCTTCCCTTCTCTATTCTTATCTTCCATTCTAATTTTTCTACTAACTCTTCTTCATCTCCATCTTCCCTTCTCTATTCTTATCTTATTTTCTCCATCCATTCTTCTCCAACTTCTCTTCTTCATCTCCTCTTCTTCATCTTCCCTTCTCTATTCTAATTTATCCACTAACTTTTCTTTTTATTATTTGTAAAATAATCCTTCAAGAGTTAAGTATTTGCACTCTAGTCCTTGAATTTTAAGTATTTACAATTTAGTCCCTGAAAAAATATATTTCTTTAAGTCCAAATCTCCTCACAATTTTTGACACACCAAAATTTACCACATGTCAAATTTAAGCTCATTTCTTGCCGTTGATAATAATGCAGAATTTAATTAAAGTCCTTTTGCAAAATTAAGTCATTCTGGGTATAATTGGGCAAAGATGAAAATTTAAAATATTAGAAGACAATGTCACAACTCATAAAAAGTGAAAATTAAAAATAAGTTGACTCAAATTAAATTTTTTTAGGCCCGATTCGAGATTATACTCATGAAGGAACACGTGACTCGAATTGGATTTTTCTGAATTTGTGATGGCCAATATGAAAATAGATTTAAAATAAAAATATTAACTATCTTTGTGTATTTTTTTGGCCTCAAATGTTATTTTTCCAAAATTTTCAAGTATTTTTGTATTTTTTTTAAAAAAAATTAAAAATATATATAATATGAAATTTTATTTTTTGTTCAAAAAATTTAAGCTCATTTCTTGTCGCTGAAAATAATGCATAATTTAATTAAAGCCCTTTTGCAAAATTAAGTCATTCTGGGTATAATTGGGCCAAGATGAAAATTTAAAATATTAGAAGACAATGTCACAACTCATAAAAAGTGAAAGTTAAAAATAAGTTGACTCAAATTAAATTTTTTTAGGCCCGATTCGAGATTATACTCGTGAAGGAACACGTGACTCGAATTGGATTTTTCTGAATTTGCGATGGCCAATATGAAAATAGATTTAAAATAAAAATATTAACTATCTTTGTGTATTTTTTGGCCTCAAATGTTATTTTTTCAAAATTTTCAAATATTTTTTGTATTTTTTTTTAAAAAAATTAAAATATATATAATATGAAAAATTATTTTTTGGTCAAAATTCGTTCCCTAGGCTTGGCTAAGGTTCCCAAAGTTGATTTTTCAATTTTATGAATTTTTATGGATTTTCTATTAATTTTTGAAAATAAATAAATAAAAAATACGTAAAAATACTGAAAATACGAAAAATCGTTTTTTGGTCAAAATTGGTTCCCTAGGCTTGGCTAAGGTCCCCAAAGTTGATTTTTCAATTTTATGAATTTTTATGGATTTTTTATTACCTTAGCAATAGAAAAAATGATTAAAGTTCAGGTGTCAACAACTTGCACCTTAAATCCCGAAGGGAAGAGCCAAGCTAGTGCTTAGCCTCCCATTGGAGGTTTTTACTTACAGTAGTTTAAATACCTGCAATTTAAATGCCTGCACCTTAAATCCCAAGGGGAAGAGCCAAGCCAATGCTTAGCCTCTCATTGGAGGTTTTTACTTACAGTAGTTTAAATACCTGCAATTTAAATACCTGCACCTTAAATCCCGAAGGGAAAAGCCAAGCCAGTGTTTAGCCTCCCATTGGAGGTTTTTACTTACAGTAGTTTAAATACCTGCAATTTAAATGCATGCACCTTAAATCCCGAAGGAAGAGGGCCAATGCTTAGCCTCCCATTGGAGGTTTTTACTTACAGTAGTTTAAATACCTACAATTTAAATACCTGCATCTTAAATCCCAAGGGGAAAAGCCAAGCCAATGCTTAGCCTCCCATTGGAGGTTTTTACTAATAGTAGTTTAAATACTTGCAATTTAGATACTTGCACCTTAAATCCCAAAGGGAAAAGCCAAGCCAGTGCTTAGCCTCCCATTGGAGGTTTTTACTTATAGTAGTTTAAATACCTGCAATTTAAATGTCTGCACCTTAAATCCCAAGGGGAAGAGCCAAGTCAATGCTTAGCCTCCCATTATAGGTTTTTACTTATAGTAGTTTAAATACCTGCAATTTAAATACATGTACCTTAAATCCCAAAGGGAAGAGTCAAGCCAATGCTAGGCCTCCCATTGGAGGTGTTTATTCACTGTCATGTACTTCCTGTAATTTAATTTTTGAATCATCAGACCAAAAAAAAAATGAGTAAGTCGTAATACTGCACAGAAGTCGTTAACACACTCCCTCTGTCGGCTTCAGGAAATTTTAACACTTAAAAAAATATAACAAATAAAAAATATATACCATCCATGCATCCTATTCGAAAGGTGAAAACACAAAAGAGAATACCCTACTAGAGCCTTAGGAATAAACCAAGCCTGAGTTGCCAAATTAGGATATCCATGAAATTAAGGTACCGAAAGGGCATTAGTTTTAATTAACTAGTGTAACCAAGTCCCCGAACTCATAATCTCTGGTTCGCAGAAATAAATTAGTTTTCCCACTAATTTATTTAGGTTTCTAATCGACTTACCAAGAACGATTAGTTGCGACTCCAAATCTTAAAATCATTTAAACAAAACCAAAGTTGCGATTCGGTAGGGCTTGGGAGGGTCCGCGTTAGGTTAGTCAAATCTAATTAACCTAATAATCCGTTAACCCTTTTGAAGATAAAAATTTTTTAGAGAGTCGCGACACTTTACACCACCAAGTAGTGGGCAAAGCCTACCGCAATCTGGGGGTTCGGATCTTTTAAGCGATAAATGCAAAAAAAATTACAATACGAGTACGCCATTTGGATACAAAGACATATAAATACGACATGGCGTAATCGAAATTTAAATCAATCCATTGGGCAACGAAATTCTAAAAAATTTTAATGGTTATGATCATTACCTGATTTGATGGATTTGGTTGCCGAATTCGGACCTCGTATCGCCTTGTGGATCAAAATTGCAGCTCGAACGATAGGGATAAACTTATGACTTGTGTTGATTGTTGGAAGAATTGGTGATGGTAACACCTAGCTTTAAAACTTCTACCATCTTCAAAATTCTTTTTTAGGAGAGAATTTTCTTTCTCTCTTTGATTTTTTTCTTTCTCTCCAATTTTTCTTCAATCTCTTAAAACCCTCTCAAACATCTAAAATTTTCTCTCTAAAAAATCTTTCTTTCTAAGCTCCGTTTTTCCTCCTTTTATAACCCACTCATCTATCTCTCATTCTAATTTCTCCATTAACTATTTTTCATCTCCTTCTCCCCTATTCTATCCCCATCTTATTTTCTCCACCTCCTCTTCTCTACCTCCTCTTCTCCATCTTCCCTTCTCTATTCTAATTTCTCCACTAACTCTTTTTTTAATTATTTACAAAATAATCCCTCAAGTGTTAGGCATTTGCACTCTAGTCCCTGAGATTTTAAGTATTTGCAATTCACTCCCTAGAGAAATATTTCTTTAAGTTCAAATCTCCACACAATTTTTGATACACCTCCCCTATGCTTGGTTGAAATTCACCTCATGTCTAGTTCAATCGCTTGTCAAATTTAAGCTTATTTCTTGCTATTGAAAAAATGCAAAATTCAACTAAGGCCCTTTTGCAAAATTGAGTTATTCTAGGTATAATTTGGCTAATATAAAAATTTAAACTATTATAGGACAATGTCACAACTCCTAAAAGTGAAAAAGAAAATAAATTGACTCAAATTGAATTTTTTATGTCCAATTCGAGACTATGCTCATGAAGGAACATATGACCCCGAATTGAATTTTTCAAATTTGTGATAGTAAACATGAAAATGGTTTTAAAATAAAAATATTGACTATTTCTATGTATTTTTATGGATTCAAATGTTTTTTTATGAATTTTCAAGTATTTTTGTATTTTTCAAAAAATATTTAAAAATATTAAAATATGAAAAATTATTTTTTGTTCAAAATTGGTTCCTTAGACTTGGCCAAGGCTTTTGGAGTTGACTTTTTAATTTTATCATTTTTTCCTAATTTTCTATGAATTTTCGAAAATAAAATGCTGAAAAATACTAAAAATATGAAGAATCATTTTTTGTTCAAAGATAGTTTCCTAGACTTGACCAAGGCTTCCAAAATTGATTTTGTGATTTTAATATGAAGTTGATGTTGTACTTCAACTTTATGTGAGTAGATGTTATTGATGTGCTATCCGGGATTGCTTACTCGCAAATTCCATTCCATGAAGTTAGTGTTCAAGCGATGAAAATCTTATCATAAGATTTACATGTTAATTCCTTCTTAAGATTGAGAGATTATTTTGTGAGGAATTTGAGCAAAACACTGTGTATGCTATTAAATGTAATTTGGGACTGGAAAATACTGAGAGTATTTGAGCGATTTGAGTGTGTTTGTAAACTCCATATATTATTTTATCTATAGTGGAATTCATTGTTACTCTCCCATGGACGTAGGTCAATACGACCAAATTATGTACATTAGGTATCCGATTTATTTTCTTATTCTATCTATTTATTATTCGATCGCTTATTCCGCACAATACCACTAATGCCTAAAAACCTAGCACATGATCCGCTGCATTATGAGTTATTTTGGGACACTGAGGCAGCTTTAGCACTCCTCCGTCACCATAAGGTGTTTGTGCTTCGGTTCCCCAAAATGTCTTCAAAGCTGCAGGCCTTTACTTTGAGTGCTTGCTGCCATTGGCTAGCAACATTTTGCTTCATGGAGAGGTTCTTCCAGTCAATTGAAGGTCCCAGCCATGGGGGCCGATGTCAGCAAAACATTGACGCTCACGGATTCTGGATAAGTCAACAAATTTATGCCGTATAAGTGGTTTTCGTAGATTTTTCTCAAATTTTAACTCAAGTTGGAAATCGACAATTTCAATAACCCATGGGAAATGAAGCGGTCATATTATTGATTGGAGGCTATTTTTCCAAAGAGAGGGAATGTCGCAAAAACTTTCATTAGCTTGTGGATTTTGTCCTTAATTCTACTTTATGGCACCTTCTCGTCACATTTACGTATTTGAGAACTGGTATGCAGGACAAGTTAACAGACTATCAGAGGGAGGATACAGATTATGCAATTGCCCTTTCGCTTTCAGAAGAAGATAAGAAAGAAGGAAATTTCATTGGTACATCACCCAACTGGAAGCATTTACAATGACCATTCAATGGATGATTACACAGGTTGTAGTCTCTTCAATAATGTGGTGAAAGTGTGATGGCTCTGTAATTAATCAGTCAAGAGTGAGATCACTTGGGAACAAAAGTACTGGAGCATAAGCAAAAGAATGTCTTCAAGCCCTGTTCCTACTCTCCATTTCATTTCTTCTTAGCATGTTGAAGAGACAAACTCATCAAGAACACTTTTAGGCTATTAGCGTTGCTGGAGTTGGAATTGCGGATTGTTGAATCTGTTAGCCATTTTGTACCATAACCAATTCATTCTTCTCTTTTCTGCTACCATTGTACTTCATTATATGTGTAGAAATTACATGTTTAAAGTCTACATAAATAATTGAGTGATTCCCATTATTTGTCTGTCATGGGCATCAATCCTTCATTTAAGCAATTTATACAGTGACAAGGGACCATCTACTTCTTGACTGCTCTTTCTCTAAAGTTATATGGACATCTCCTACAGTTATATGCATATTTTCGAGAATTCCTGGCTCATGGGAAAAAGCATTGGAGTGGTCATCAGCTCTTTTTAAAGGCAAATCCCCCGGTTGTATATTGCCTAAGCCGGTTTGCAAGACCTGTCACTATCATATATTGAAAGCTAGGGATCATAGGATCCATATATCACATAGCTATTCAGTCTGTGAGATTACTAATGCTACCAAATGTGACGTGAGATTTAAATTGTCAACAGAAAGTGAACTTGCTTTTTGTTTTAGTGCTCCCAAATCTCTTTGCTCTTGGGGGGTTCCTTGCTAGTAGTTTTCTGTGAGGGCTTGTGTGTTGGATTAGTCGCCCTTCTATCGTGCTTGTTGCAGCATTAATGTCTTACCTATTACAGAGATAATTGAGTGATTCCATAATTCGTCTGTAAAATCTTTTTCTCAATGATGAACTACTGGCCATAGCTCTCCAAAATAGTTTAAATGTAGGAGATCAATCTACAAACAGCAATGGAAATTCACTTTAACTTCATCCAGCTTCATTGTCAGGCTCAAGGTTTATTCAGCTGCCGAGCTTTCTCGTCTCAGTTTATCTCTGACATGTCAGTCCAATTTCCATCTTTCATTTTGAGAGGTTTCTACCATCTATTCTTTTCAACACTTAAACGCTTATCTTATTCCTGAGATATCAAAAAGGATATGAGATAATACAATGTTCAAGTCTTGTGATAGAAGGTAGAAGTTTGTGAAATGAGTGGCTTTAGCTTTCATAATGACCTGAAGATATAGGATTCCTCTGTAACCACTCTTTTCCTTTGATTTAATTGTGTAGCTGGAGAGAACTTTTGGTAATGAACGGAAATGTGATGAAACCGATATTTTTTGTAGATGTAACAGGTCAGGCATAGAATAGAGGGATCAGGACATTAACTAGTGTATGTTAAGGCTGAGTTCTCTAATCGATACGGGGGCAGCAAAAATGTGGCTGATAAATCTGGTTCCTTTTTATAGTAAAGTGAAGCACTAGTTGCCGGAATAGGGGTGAGATATGTTGAATCTCAGGTCAAAATATGGCTCTCTGATCCTATGTCAGTTCTGCTGTCGTACTGAAGCAATTTCTTTGAGAAATTATCTGCATATCAACTTGCCGTTACTGCATGTTCTCAGCAGCTCTGCTGGCAGAGATTGCATGTTTGGTGTAACACTACTCTTTTAGATGGACTTATTTCGCAATCGAGATGACTTACAATATCAATCACAGAATCTGTGCAGGCTGCAAGAGTCAAATTGGTCTTGGACATTTCCTGAGTTGCATGGGTGCTGATTGGCATCCGAAATGCTTTTGCTGCCACGCATGTCGTCTTGCAATTGCTGAGCTTAAGGTGAACTTTTATGTGCACTGCACTTCTGATTGAGGTTTGGTTTCCACAGTCCATACCATATAACAAATAATTGGTATTGTAGTTTTCAGTGTCCGGGGAACACCCCTATCATGAAACACGCTTCAGAGACGACCATTATCTAACATGCGACATTTGCAAGAATTACGTAAGTGCTTTCTCATTGAAATTGGGTGCTGTATGAAAAAGTTCACTTTACGTAAGTCAGATTCTTTCAATAATCATGTAAAACCAATGCTATACTGGCAAATCTACGATGAAACTTTCTTTGTCTCATAAAATTGCTGCTTCTAGAATGAAATGTTTTCTATCCTTTATATGATCTGCTTCTTTTGTCGCACCTAGCTGCCAATACATGCGAAGGGAATCGAGTACGCATTTCATCCTTTCTGGTTGCAAATTTATTGCCGAGCACATGTACGAGCGAAATAGAACTCCCAGATGTTCTAGCTGTGAAAGAATAGAAGTGTGTTCTCGCTTCCTGCTTTGCTTGCCGGTAGAACTGTGGCACATTGACTCATGACTATAGCGCTGTTTTCAGTTTCCCCGCGTCATTGCTGAAGAAAGAACGTTATTTCTATGCAGCCAAGAGACACGAGGTACTTGTCACTTGGTGATGGTCGAAAGCTATCTCTAGAGTGTCTAGAATCTGCGATTATGGATACCGATGAGTGTCAACCTCTTTATCTCGAAATGCAAGGATTCTATAAAATCATGAATATGAAAGTGGACCAACAGATTCCTCTACTCTTGGTTGCAAGACGCGTTGAAAGAAGCTATGGAAGGAGGAACCAATGTAAGTACTTATGCAAGTCTTATCTAGTTCAATATGGTCCCAACTATCAACATTTTATTAAATCTTTTTTCGGTTTTAAACTCACTTGAAACTCGTTAAGGGGCATCATCAATTTTATGAAACTCGAGGACTATGCTTACGAGAAGTACAAAATGTTCCCACTGTAAGAAAAGCTCTTGCTCATAGTTTTGCTAGATTGGGCTATCATCAAATGTGTACGTTGTGACTTTATTTGACGAAAAAAGATTTCAGAGTCGTTTTTCAATAATCCACCAGGTTATGCGAAGGGCAAGAATTGGAGCAGACGACCAATTGATAACTGAACCTTATAAGCTGGCTCGTTCATGCAACGTAACTGCAATCCTCATTTTGTATGGTCTCCCTAGGTATGTGAAATTTTGCAGCAAATCTCAGTTTTTCTTCTGTGTGAACATTGCACCGTGCTGATTAATCTCGGGAAAACAGGCTGTTGACAGGCTCAATCCTTGCTCATGAGATAATGCATGCTTGGCTTCGACTTGAAGGTTCTTCTTTTATGGCCTGTGATATTATTTTAGTTTAATAGGAACAGCATATCTGACAAGAATGTACAGAGATATGAGCATAAATCAAAAGGAGTCAATATCGCATTTGCTTTTCCTTTTCCCGTGGGAATTTTAGAGGGACAGAACTAACGTCAATAATTTTCAGGTTATCCTAACCTTAGTCCAGAAGTTGAAGAAGGCATTTGTGAAGTTCTGGCTCATATGTGGTTGAGTTCTGAGATCGAATCAAGCTCCACAAATGATGTTTCGTCATCATCGTCGCCATCATTGTCATCTCCATCAACATCGAAGAGGGGAAAAGAGATACAACTTGGCAAGTTTTTTAAGCATCAAGTAAGGACTGATGTTTCAATGGCCTATGGAGAGGGATTTAGGTTAGGAAACGAGGCAGTGGAGAAGCATGACCTTAGGAAAACTCTCGATCACATTCGACTAACGGGGACCTATCCACTCTGATCTAGTAAGTGGCCGTCTGCGGAACTTTGATTTTCATTGGTTAGTGACTTAATGCAGCATGAGCAAGAGCATAAGTAGAACTTGTGGATGTATCAGCCATCAAATTTGCTTGACGCTTGTGCAGCAGATTATCGGAACCAGAGGCATAATAAGGTATTATGTTCTATTTTCTAGAGTAAAAGTACAGGTGTTTGGGAAGTGCATATGTACATGCTTGCATGATTTTTCAGCTACGTGTAGTGTTGGGTTCATCATGAGAAACCGATTGAAGCCAATGTATCTCATCTTGCGGAGTTGCTGCGTCTTAACAAATCATAACCGGTGACCAGAAAGCATCACTGCTTCTTTAACTACCACAAACTGATAAGACCAAAAAAGAAAAAGAAAAAACTACCGTCTGCATGATATTTTCTTCCCAAGCTGACCCGATGGCCAGTCCTCAGACTTCACACTCGTCAGTAGGCATATGGTAATCAGCAGATGTAGTACATTGCCCAAACAACAAACATCGAGGCTTCGTTTGCATAGGGTGTACAACAGGACTAAGGATCAAAATTTCAGGTGATCATTTGCCGTAGGAACTCTAAGGGAACCAGCAGTTTGTTCAGGCCTTCTAGTTTTGCATACAAAACATACTACACCCCCAATCATAACACTCGCTCTAATGTCATGCCATCCATAGTCATCGACACAAGACATCAAATCTGCAGAACAAGCTAAAGAAATTAATAACAATCGTGTCATACTTCCATGTCTCTCTGTTGAGCGGTTTCTACAAGCAAGTTCCACTAAACAGCAGAAAGAATTGTTGCAAAGATGGACAGGGCAGAGTCTGCTTTCTGCTACAGTGCTATTGCTAGCCAAGTCACTCTCTTCATCAATACAGCCAAAATGAAAGTCGCTCTCGAGCGAAACAGTATAGATCTATGTTGCGGTTAGCGAGTAACCTCTTTCAGAATACAACAGAGAAGATCCCAACTGACCAAGCCCAAAAAGTTCCTCCTTCAACCAGAGTAGTAGAGCACAAAACCCCAGCAACAGGAAGATATTGAGCTGATGAGCGGTGGAGTGTCATTGATTTCCCTCTCACCAAAATGTAAAGCAGCAACAATGAATCTTGGATGTGTGCAAAACGTAGAATAGCCATGTAACAAATGCTTGATTAACAACTTGGAATTATGATCTCTCTCGAATTTTGGCTCTGGCAAAAATAACTCCAGCCAAAAGACCTGCAAGACATAACCACATGACACACTATTCCGAGGTTGTGCCTGGTATAGCGAAAACTAAAGGAAGAAAATTTACCAAAGAAGATGCTTGCAGAGTTTTCCAAACTAGTCGGTACTTTGAATAGGAAGATACCGGCAATAGATAATGGGATCTTATTCAATGAACCTACAAGGCTGCATATGATATCTGGTATGAGAGATAATCCACATATTGTTTACATGAAGAGAATCCATTTTACCTCGAAGTCCAACTTATCACATTAATATGCCCCTTCAAAAGTCCTATTGCGAAAAATTAATTATCTTCTACTCGCATATTCAACTCTTTCATGGGTCAAGACCAAGAAGGACAATTTTTAGCTTTCGGATCTTTTGATAATTATGATCAAGAAGGGAGAGAGGGGATCATTTGAGTAGAGAAAAGGCAAATAAAAGATAAGACCATTTCCTATTAGACTTCACAAATCTTCAGCTAAATAGTTGGCCAGTAACAAAAGGATGATGTTGGTATCTTCCCTCTCTTTTATTCCGTATACATAAACATGCACCAAAGCTTGACTGTATAAATTGCTAAAGCCACATCATTTTCTGCTGGTCAACAGCAATGAGGACTTCACAACTCAATCAAAAATAGGAACTCAATCATCGAGCATAGAAGGTACATTCGCGTTGGCAAAAAGATTTAACCTATAAATATCAGCATAACTAAAAGTGTAAGAGAGCAAAATATCTCCAACATCAACCTAACATAAATACATGTGACAAGATGTAAGCATCCAGAGAATTAATTCAGATCAATATATTTGGAAATATTGTTTTATTCAGCTTACAAGCCCACAAGATAATAAGGGCATTTAATTAGAAACACAACATACAAGACAAGTGACACATAGTATAATGTTACAAGAAGAACTAAGCCTGATAGAAGTACATGTGAAACAAAAGGTGCAAGAAGCAGCACACTTTTACTGACATGAGAATTCACACATGACTTGAGTTGCAAGATACTCTTCATCTGTAAAATTTGCCAACTAGGACTCGGGTGTTTAAACCAAAAATGACTTCGAAAAAATAATGAAAAATGTCAACATAAGAGCAAAAATTCCTATAGTCAACATGTACTTAGGGTTCATGTTCTTTTTTAGATTCTTCCTAAAGCCATGGAGTAGAAATTTTCTTAGTCACCCCTCGGGGCGCAATTAGCGCTCAACTAACAGGTAGGCACACCCATGTTCCCGTGGTCAAAAAACCACAGTTTGACCACTAGCTGTTTAAAGTCTATTTATTGGCCAAAAACAGGATTTCTTTCGTAAACCACAACAAACAGTAATCACTGTCCAAAAAACTCTAAGCTTGAATATTGTATTGATATCAGACAGAGCAAACTTGATGTTCAAACCTGTACGTGGTGGCCCCTGTTTGATGAAGAAACCACATAGAAGTAAAGCTTATAGCCAACCCAAGAATCCCACTAAATGTCATCACCAACCAAAAGGTTGGTAACCTTAAAAGAGGCCTGCAATTACAAATATATAGGCAAAATATCGTAAGCTTAACTATATCCGTTTTAAAACTACGTATTGCACCTATCACGCGAGCACGTTTTCTTGATTGGAAAAGAATTAGAAGCTTAATAATATGTTGTAATCAATACAAACAGCAAGATCACAAAAACATTGTTTCTTCATATTGGACAGCTAAGTAGCTCCGACACTGACGCATGACAAGCGATACGACGTGACACGACACGATACATTTCTCAAAAAATAGAGAATTCCGATACGTTGAGACACGTTGTATAAAAAAGTTTCTATATACATATTAACTTTGATTCTCAAAAAATAGAGAATACCGACCCCAACTAGTTTGGGATAAAGGGTATGCTGATGTTGATGTTGATGTTGATGTTGATACATATTAAATTATCACTTTTATGATTATTTCAATCAAAATTAATTTGATTCAACTCCACAAAAAAATAATTAACAAAAAAAACCCTAGAATGAATTTACACTAAAAACATTAATCCACCATTCGTTAATATCGTTCATTGTTTCAAATTGACAAATTCATACATTTCATTCCAATAATCCACAAAACTTGGAGGAAAAAAAAAAAGCAAGCAATCAACATTCCACCATTAAATTTAACATTTAACAATAAGTTGGGAAAAAAAAATCTACATTTCTTCTTCTTCTTCTCCTCTTTATGTTAGGGAGTCCCGATTAGCCTTTTGTGTGTGTGTGTGTGGGGGGGGGGTTGGCTAGATATATTAATTTTGAAGTGGCTGAATATATAATTTAAGTATATATATTTATGATGGATTTTACATTTGACCCCTAAGTTATGAAAATGTTTAAAATTGACGCCGTGCGTGCTGGAATGGCATGTCGGGATGCTGAACTCGCGTGTCACTAGCGTACCCGAAATGCTAGCCACTTGTTGGATGTCTGACACCTGTTGACCACGCGTCGATCGCGTGTCAAACGCTTGCTAGTATCATACACACGTCCGACACCGACGCAAAGGCCCCGGAGAGTGTTCGTGCTTCCTAGTTAGACAAGACATCCTCATCTTACTTACAATCACGAGTGACAGGCATCCACTTGGTTAATATGAATGTCAACATAACACACTGTCAAAAGAACATATTCAGCCGTCAAAGAGAAAAATTGGCAACCAAAAATAAAAACACAATACACAGCCACATGAGATTCAAGCTAATGGTCAAGGACAAATAAATTGCCAACAGGTTGAAGGCACCCAATAAACTAAAGGAGAACCAAGATATAAGCTTAAAAGTCAGTCACCGATCAGCAGAATTTAACAAACATATCAACAATATATAAACCAAAGTATAATAATTTTAACAAGACCATGAGGCAAATAAATAATCATGAAATGAAGAAAGAGAAAACTCACGTTTTAATCAGGTAGTCCACCTCATTGAAAACACATATAAGAATAACTCCAAGGGGCAAAGAGAGGGTATTGTTTAGAAGGACCATAGAGAACTCATTCAAATTTCCAGATTTTGTGACTTGCTTTGCTGTATCCATAACTCTACGTAGTGTTAGCTGCATTAGAAAAAACAAGTTCATAGATAAATGGATGCACACCAGTTCGGCTTTAATTGGCAACTTAAACGAGTGGAAGTGCTTGGTGAGAGAAAAGGATGACAGATCCCATAACCCATTCAGGATAAGGTTGTGTAGTTTTAACAACCACTGGGAACAATAATAGAAAAGTGGCAGTATGCACACTTCATTGCACTTACAGCCAACTTAAGACCAAATTATCATCTGGCTAATTTATGCACAAAATATGCAATTTCATCTGTTCATCTAGGGACGGCCCACCTGTTTGGGAGGGGTTGCTTGGGGAGTCTGTTCTACATTTTTCAGAAGTTTCAGCAGTTTGTATAAGCATTTGGAAAATCTTTCAGAGTACTAGAAGGGACACCCATAGCAGTTCCGATTTGGAATAACTAGTGAGAAGTACATTTGTAGATTTCATTTGAAACTTGCAAAGTTTATCTAAGTATCAAGAGTTTTCATTATATTATCAATGGAAATTCTACACTCTATGTCTAACTTCTAAAAATAGGTAGTTGAAACTTCCACTTGACATTAAGGAACCTTGAGCATACTCACTGAATATGACGCTGTTAAGAAACAATTAGTAATCTGCCATGCATAGCCAATTGCATGGAAAGATAAATCAGTAATCCCTCCAGAAATCGCTGAAATGATCTGCCAAATCAATCAAAACTTTCAGTAGTCATACATTTCCGAATTCATGAGAATTCCTAAAGTAGCAATCCATCAGAAAGAGGAAAATGAAGCATAATCATGCAGGAGAGCTAATCCTTCTGCAGAGACTACCGATGGAAATTTAAAGTGCAGAAGAACCAGCAGTAAGAGTATGCAGCCATGACAATGCAATTAATAATTAAGCACCTCACAGATCAGTTTGCCAATACAAGATGCATGGATATCCACATTCTCCCGTGAACTTAACAGAAGATTCAATACACCAGAATAATGCTTGCTACATTTGTAAAAAGACAAATCTCAGGTGAACCAATTTTTAGATTATATACATTTGTTATGCAACTATAAGCTTTCTCTTTAACTGGAGATTGTCAGTCTTGATCTTGGTCCTCATGAAATGAAATGAAAAGTCAGAAACATACCATCAAGAACAAGGCAGCCCAAACTCTATTATCGTGATGCTTATTAAATAGGTACATCTCCCCAATAGCTGTAATCACATTCGTAACATTCTTCAGGACAGTAACCATGGCAATATTAATGTACTTTAAGCTGCAGAAACAACAATGATAAGTCAATTTAATTGACTCATTGAAAAAAAATTGATATAATCTTTATGAAGACATTTGGCAGTAAAAAGCTGGTTTTGAATCACAACCATGTGATAGGAATTTGGGGGTGAAAGACAGGAAATAAATGGAACACTCATGAGAAAAATACGTAAATTCGTCAAGCCCCAAGAAAGGACTTTCTGTTCCATGCCTTGAAATGAAATATAACTCCAATTTTTTTCAAATTACAAACAAATTTAATTGTATATATCGATACTATATGTGTTTTATAATATTGGGGTTCACTCGATTCCACATGCTAAAACCTAAAATTCTTACTGCCCCATCCACAGAATTAAACAGATGGCCCTGCATAGAAACCAAAACCTAGTTTTTCTCACTGTAATCCCAAACCAACTGAAAAAAAAATGGTAGATCGGAGTTTAATGAGTTCTGCGCAACTGTCCAACGAGATATGAAATTTCGTGTTCTATGACGAGCAATGTTTGCATTGAATTAGCAGCATGGTCTAAGAGTTCAAATATACATGGATCCTACAAGGGGAACTTTGAGTATTCAGTAACTTGAATCACCATCTCAGCAACCTGTGTGCCCCATCCATACCAAACATCAAGCAACAAGTACTCTAAACTCTCTCTAGGGTAAGTTCAAGGGGAGTTGTTATCAAAGATTACATGGTGGACCACACAAGGTGGACACAAGGTACACCTGGAATACTGATAGCGGCGTTTAACCCAGAGAATAGAATACTGGGTAGAGGCTATTGAAAAGTTCGTATGGACATCAGATTAAGTAATTTCAGACTTTTGAGTCTATTACATTGAAAAACATCATAAGAGATGTAGACGTTGTAGATTTAACACTTCATTACACCTCTTGATAAGGATGGTGATAGAAAACATCAGGGACAAAGATGGTGAAAGGAAAATTTCAACCATGAACAGCAATTTACTTTGGCCCTGCCGGTAGAACAGTATAAACAGACAGACCACAACCAATTTGCTATGCTTCGACAGGTATGCAGAAGATTATTCCAACTTCCTACAAAGCTGTATCCAATTAATTCTAGGCCAGAAATGTAATCTTAACCAGTTGAATGACTATGATATATATGCATGCGAGGAGACTTCCCAGAAGAGGACATCAAAAAGTAGGCCAATGCCAAGTAGTGAAAGATTATAATTCCTGGAAAAAAGAAAAAAAAATCAACATACCTGAACATGCTTGTAATGAGCATTCCAACAAATATGACATTCACAGGCAACCAGATCTTAATCAATTTGAATGTCAGCGGTTCTGTTGATATCACACCGAAAACGCTCAATGTAGACACAATGATAACTGAGATAAGATTCTGCAATCCAAAGAGTCATGTGCTACGTCAGAAATAGTAAAAAGTCATTAGATATTCAGCACATATCCTAACATAGGGACAATATTGTAAACAAAACTACTACAGTAGGAAAATCACCTGGTATAGCATCAAGGATATGCCTGCATTGAAATCATAGCTGGAGAGTACAAACTTGTTGACTAGGATCATGCTGCAGGACGATATGCAATATGAAAGCCCAGATAACAAGGCCTGGTTGTGCACTTTAAATGTCCTTCCACTTCTCGTTGTCCTTTCTCTATCTTTTCCGAGCCTTCCACCTTCCAAATCAGATTCTCCATTTTCCAAAGGTTTCATTGTATGTGATAATCTGCAGTAAACAACATACAGGATCGTCAGTGCATAATAAGGAGTAATAGCCAGGAAGACAAAGCTTAGAAGAGAGGAAGGAAAAGGTAAGATACACACTACAGTCGCAATACATTGACACTTCAACGCAATGTGAGAAATCAGATTACGAGGGTGCAGGGAAGCCTATGACTCCAGCATAATTAAATAAGTCCCACCAAAAACTGGAGAACCTAAAGGTGAAAATTAGGTTTGAGGCATGGGGTCACACATGGGGATGTGGATTGTCTGCTTCAATCCAACTCTACATTGTGAACCACATCAAACCTAAGTTTTTGGGTAGGGAATTATAAATTGTGAAACCGGGAACCGACCTTGAGAAAAGGACGCTACTGACCAATTAAACCTGTTCACATCCAATTTGGTTCACGGGTTTCATCTGATTCTGTTTTTCTTCATTTGTTGTGTTTTCCTCCTTCCACAGTGCACATTACGCACTGCAGTTGCATCGCGCAAGTTGGCTAATTGCTCATTTTCACTTACAATCCACCAACAGTCTGGAAGCATAACCACAAACTAACACACTATAAGTGTTTCAGGCATGAGAGCGAAAAAAGAAAAAACATAAAAGGATACACTCTAATTGACATAATCAAGGAACAAATCAAAAGGAGAACAGACAAGGACAAGAAACAATAAGCTGATAAATTACCACAACAGCAGTGACTTCGAGTGGTCACCTCTTACAAGTAAAACCAAGTGCCTTCTTCTATCAATGTCTGAAGAAAAAAATTCTAAAAAGTCAAAGTATCAACTGTAAACTGTGGCTCATAAAAGGTAATGTAACTAAGTAAAGCAAATAATGTGAAGTGGAAGCTTAGGTATCACAGTACCGATAGCGTACCAGTCACCAAGTCTCACCGGAACTGTCCTAACCTAGATCTCTGTTGGAGTCAGCAAATTTGCAGCGCAAAACCCCTTTTTGGCACCAATATCATCTGATGATTCCCTCTCACATGTATGAGCAAAGAATCTGCTGGAGCACCTAAAGATGAATATTCAAGTCACAAGGTGTCTACAGCATTCAAAAATTACTCATGAAGCGACTAATTTTTGCACACAAAAACATTCAAACCGAAATCACTCGTGCCATTGCCTCTCACAATAAGATAGTTTTAACTGGAATTCAGAACATAAGACGTCCCAATATCGTTCCAATTACTAACTTTCATCAATCTATAATTAAAGAAGTGCTTCCAAGCATGATCGAGATTCCTCTAACCCACGAAGATTGAACTGACCATACTACTAATATGAGCCAGAAATTGATTACATATACAAAAAGAGCAAATCCCGCAGCTGATGCAAATCCTTCCAAATTAACAAGTTAAATCAAAATTGCCGACTTCATCAGCTTCCCAAAAAAAAAGCGCCAGCAACTCGCATGCTTAATAATAGTCGGAGAATTAGTCGGAGCAGGTGATTAAGCTCATAGATTAACGAAGCAAATAATCACGACAGAGAGAGAGAGAGACAGAGACAGAGACAGAGAAAGTAAACTCAATGCCCCACTGATCAATCCTATTGCCCGAAGAAAACACAAAAACGAAGAACGCGAAAAAGAAAGAAAAAAAATCGAACAAAACCTTCCAATTCGTAATCGTCCCAGTCAGTGAGAGAGATTGCGCTCTCCGAAATGGGAGATCGGGGTTGAAGACGAGCTGGAAATCGCGACGTCTTCCTGGAGCTCAACGAGTTCTGCAGAACCCGAAGAAAAGAGAGTGCAAAAAACCAGAGCTTTCACTTTCCGATTCGTCGAGCCTGCGATGTATTGAAGCAGGCGACCTTGTGGGGAAGGGAGAGAGAAGGGGGGGGGAGAGAGAGAGAGAGGACTCCAAACAGCTTGGCGCGTTGACCATTCAAAAACGGAAGAGTGAAGCTTTTTGATTGAGTGAAAATGGAGGCTCCCCTACAGTTTGCAGATCCTCCACGTTTGACCACTTGGTCAACTCTTTTTGAAGCTCGCAAGCTCACTTTTTTCTTTTCTTTTCTTTTCTTTTTCGCCAAAGTCGAGATATCTGATGATTTTCTGTCTAAATTTCAATTTTTTCAAAATGATATCATGAAAAGAATCGCCCTGGCGATTATTAAGAAGTTCGCGATTTTCTTCTATGCACCATATTTTATGTGCAACGCGTGATCGGAACACTTTGCAAATCGAAATATCTGGAATTGAGTACATTAAATATTTAAATTGGTATTATTAGATTCAGCAACGTCCATAGTTTTAATCAGATGACATGAGATGTGGGGGAACCACGGTGAGAAGTTTAGTGCAGTTTTGCCCAACACAAAGCGCAGAATGAGTCAAAGTTCACCGGCTGGGGAAGATACAGGCCATATGACCTTTACGTAAAAGATGTCTGGGGAGACCATGTTGTAGTGGCCAAGCAACCGATCGTGGTAGTTAAGCGTCCATCGTTGAGCAGTGTCAAGCAATTTGGCAAACACATGGAATGGAACTCTTTCTTCTTGCTTTCTCCCGCGAACTTTTCCTTCCGCAACACCCGAAAAGATACATGGAAGAAACTCGTTCAATGATTCCGCGTGACAAGTACAGTTTGTTTGCCAGAATCGGCTCGAAATCACGGTCATGGTAATCGGAACATAATTCTTGGATTGAGCAGTAGGAACTGGTTTCGCCTGTTGTGTTAAATTGAGCTGCATTTTACTTCCCTATTTTCTTTACGTTCCAGTGGTTCTCGCAGCTATCTTGAATAGTTTAGAGAAGAGAGAATCATTGATCATGTATTTTCTTGATAGACTCGAAGCTAGAATACAGCAACACAAAACTGCTGGTCATTTATGTTCTTGGCATTCATTGCTAGGGTTTAACATTTCCACGCATATTTTTGACACTTATGACTACTTGGGAACATTGCAAAACCTGGCCAAAGGCAAAGCTACAGCAAGAAGAAAGCGGACCTCTTTGTGCCATAGAAATCAGCATACTTGGATTGCATCGGCAATCTTATAAGACCTGCTCATACAGACCTGTCGGTCGCATCAGTGTTCAACGGTAGAATGCTTCCCAGGGCCACCCATTTACACTCCAAGCGGTGGGAGGGAAGCAAGGTCGATGAATGGGTGAGTTGCAACTTAAGAACCTAAACTGAGAAGCTGATTTTTACCTAACATGAATATCATGTCGGATTTTTCTTCTATGCAATACCAACAGAAACAATCAATTCCCAAGTCTCTCAAGTAGTGTAATAGAAATTCCAACACGCCGTACACATGCACATAGACATCAATCATAGAAATTGTATCACATCCAAATATAATTTGCATTTATACTCATTGCGTTGTGAGCACTGCTCATAGAAACAAACTTTCAACTCAAACGCGGTGGCCACAATAAAAATCTAGAAAATAAGCAAGACACAACCCCGCATTAAGAAAGGGGATGGTATTAATCCTTCTTGTTGCCTTTCCTCTCTAGATATCATGCAAACAATCAACATACAATAGCAGTGTCAACAATTTATGTCATTGATATAAGCTGCTTGCTTATCTTTGATGAAATCCGTAATTCTGACTGGATCTCCACAAGAAATAACTTTCCCATCTTCCATATAAATGGCACCATCTGCATACTCCAGCTCCTCCAGCCGATGAGTCACCCATAATGCAGTAACTTCTTCCGATTTGTCTAGAGAATTTTTTACTGCTTTGATCACACCAATCTAGTGAGATAACGAAAGCAAAGGGTTCAGGCTCAAACCTATCTGAATATTAAGTTAATTTAGACAAAAACTGTCAAGAAGTTCACATATCCCATTCAAACACAAACTGAATGCAATTATTTTTTCTTTTGGCCCAATGTAGTAACAAGTCTAAACCAAACCAAAAAGCAAAAGAAGATCTATTTTAGAACATACTTCTTAGTTTAAAAGAATTTGATTTTGCAATTACTCAAGCCTATGGGATAATACCTGATCCGTTTCATCTAAGAATGTAGTGAGCTCATCTAATAACAGAACTTTACAAGCTTCAGCCAAGGCCCCCGCAATGGCTATCCTCTGTTTTTGACCACCACTGAGGGTTTGAATTGGTCTCTGCAAGGTGAGCATCATGTAACTCTACCATGACTCAGACATCAGAATATACTTAAAGTGTCAATCACCTACTTGCATGTAGTCAGACATGCCCACAGCATCCAAAGCTTGAAACACCTTGGACCTTACTTCCTCTTGGGTAAGATTGGACTTGCCAAGGCCAAATGCAACATCAGCTTCCACAGTCGGCATTATAACCTGAAACATGCAAAACACTGGTATTTCATACGTTATTGGTATCATCAAACAGAGCATATTTTGGACTTGCAGATGATCCCGAAGATAACAAAAGATGAAACTCTCCCTCCCTCCTCGCTATGCATGTATGCACGCAACACATGCATTCTCAACGTATGTTCATAATATAACGGGTGCTAGCCAAGATCGATACCACTTACAATTGGCAGTGAACCTGATTTAACACAACCTGCTCCATCCCTAGGAATGTAGGCCATCCCATAACATTATTGCAGGGAGTCGCTACATTTCTACTAGCTTCAGAAGAAAATTTCTTCAAGTGTTTAGGGCGTTTAAATATTACGGTCCTTGAGGTTTTGACTTTGTCCAGCAGATCTCATCCAGAAGTACCACAGAAGGCCAATCATGACTAATATAAAGCAGACAGGTAGAAAATACTACAATTAGTAACATAAGGATTGAAGTGAAATATATATCTGCTCTCCAAACTCAGTATAAACTGACCAACATGGTGGGCAACTCTTTACTTCAATTTTAATATTTACTAGTGCACAAAGCCAATAGTTTACAAAGGCAAGCCTTTAAGCCTGAGAGACACATCAGAACTTTCATGTCATTTGCATGCCAACATATAAGTCTGTCTACAACAGAAATTCGCAAATCGTCCCTGCTCAGCTATCATGCAAAACAACTCTTCAACACGACCTTCAAATTACCCCTAACCAACCGAAATTTCTCATACATTAGCCAATGTCCGCTTCTCAACAACCAGAAAATAATGCTAGGCATCCGGTCTTACGATGTCTATGCATCTCTACAGGTACAAGAACCAGCATATATTCACAAGATCCCCCAATCAAAAGCATCCAACAGCCCAGAACTAAAAGCAGGATAAAACTACTAACGGAACCCTGTTGAGTTCTTAAACATGTTGAGAATGCTAGGCATCCGGTCTTCAAATATCATGCAAAACAACTTTTCAACACGACCTTCAAATTACCCCTAACCAACTGAAATTCTCTCATACATTAGCCAATGTCCACTTCTCAACAACCAGAAAATAATGCTAGGCATCCGGTCTTACAATGTCTACGCATCTCTACAGGTACAAGAACCAGCATATATTCAAAAGATCCCCCAATCAAAAGCATCCAACAGCCCAGAACTAAAAGCGGGATAAAAAGACTAACGGAACCCTGTTGAGTTCTTAAACATGTTGAGAATGAAAGAGCTAACCTGATGGTCAGGATTTTGGAGAACAAAACTTCTGGGCCTCCTGACATTCACCTTCCCTTTAGTTGGAGTCAAAACACCAGCAAGAATCTGAAAAAATAATTAAACCATTAGGTGCATGAATAATATTATCGGACAATTAGACAAAAGAGAGTGAAAGCACCTTCAAAAGGGTTGACTTTCCACAACCATTGGGACCAAGAAGCATCCAGAATTTTCCCGAAGGAATACTTATGGAGCAGTCATTGAGAATGGGCACCGATGCCCCCTGCCCCGTCGGAATAGAGAAGTTCACATTCCGAGCTTCAATGGCGAAGTCATCACAAGCATTGGCCCTTTAAGAACACAGAGAAAAACACACACGTGACTCGCGAGACAGACACCCACTTGCCTAAAAGCAAAAGAACCCCCCACAGCACTTGATTTGTTTGCAGAAATGCCAAGCTGAACAATTTGCACATGAGGCGTGCCTTCCGCTTTAGAGAGAGAGAGAGAGAGAGAGATATGGACCTGGAGAGTGGATTTGAGCGGACAAGGGAAGAATGAGCGGGCGATGAGTGAAGAGGAGCGAGGAGATTCATTGCATTTTGAGGGCGATGTCTCTTCACTCGCTCGGAACTGGACCCAAAATGTTTGCTTTCAGCTCCGACGAGCAAAAACCAGGTCTCAGGTCATCGGGTTTTTTTCCAATTTAAGTTATTATTTATTTATTTTTATCATTGAGGGTTTAAATTTTTTTTTTTTTACGCTTTTGAGACCCGCCCGGTACTCAAAGTGCCGTGGGGCCCACGCGGCAGTGTTACTGCCGCGCCAAGCCCAACGCGGCACTTATAGTGCCACGCGAGCCCATTTCTTTTTTTTTTCTTTTTTTTCATTTTTTTATTTTAAATCTTCATTGTATATAAATTTTGTAATTTTTGATGAGTTTCTAATAATTTCAAATTTATATAAATTTGTATATATAATTTTTTTCCTTTTGAAGCTTTTTTTAACATAATTATCAATAGTTAATTAAAAAATTTATTAATATGTATGTAATTAATTTATTAACTATATAAATTTTCCTTTTCAATTAATATGTATATAATTAATTTATTAATCTTTCTTTTCAAATATTATTTTTTTTACTTTGAGGCTTATTTTTATAACTTAATTCTCAATAATTAATTAAAAACTTATTAAGAAATATGTAATTAGTTTATTTAGTATGTAAATAAAAAACATCATAAAATAAAATTAATAAGATATTCAGATTACAAAAACATGGATAACACGCTTAATAAATTAGTACCATTGCATTTTTTCCCCGTGCAATTGCATTTTTTTTATAATTTCATAATTCAATGTATGTGTTTATGATAATTTTATATTTATATAACTTTGTAAATATAAATATTTTTCTTTTGAACCTTATTTTTATAACATAATTATTAATAATTAAATAAAAATTTATTTATGCAAATAAATAATAATAAAATATTTGAAAAGAAAGATTAATAAATTAATTATATACATATTAATTTGAAAAGAAAAATTTCTATAGTCAATAAATTAATTACATACATATTAATAAATTTTTTAATTAACTATTGATAATTATGTTAAAAAAATAAGCTTCAAAAGGAAAAAATTATATATACAAATTTATATAAATTTGAAATTATTAGAAACTAGTCAAAAATTACAAAATTTATTTAAAATGAAGATTTAAATTAAAAAAACGAAAAAAACGAAAAGAAAAAACAATAAATGGGCCCGCGCGGCACTCAAAGTGCCGCGTTGGGCTTGGTGCGGCAGTAAGACTGCCGCGCGGGACCCAAAAGCGTAAAAAAAAAAATTTAAGCCTTAAATGATAAAAAAACCTAAATTGGAAAAAAAAAAACCCCAGGTCATCGTACCCGGTCTCCCGAGTCGGAAAACATCTGTTTCGTTATCGCTGGTAAAAGGTATTATTTCAAGCATGTTAGTTTTGGCCCAGCTGATTTTAGTGCCAAAATTTTTGGCATGATCAGTTAAACACCGATTTAATAAAAATGGGCTTACTTAGAGTGATCGACAATTTAAGAAACTAGAAAGCATTATTTTAAATAAACAGTTCCACATGACTCGCCGACAAAGTGAAATTAGTAAAATAAATATTAAAAGATGTTATAGTCCATCTTTTCATCCCAAATTAGTGAATCCGGTAAAATTACTTGTGTTCTCCAAACAAATTCGAGCCTACATCTCTCACATCTCTGACCTACCAAAGCAATTTTCCTCGATTTGGTAGTGACTTTTCAGTTCTTTCTCGGTAGAATTCACTTTGATTTCCCTTTCATTGTGCCGTGTGAACGCACTTTGTTTACATATAGGATTCAACTTCTGAAGTAAATTTTTGCAATTCAAAAGATCTGTACTGGTAATTTTTATTTCTTCCTGCTTGTGACATCTACATAGTCTTCGACTTCTTTACCCCTTTCGAGCAAACTCAGCATCCATAGCATTAAGAACAAACTACAATTCGAAGAGGAAGGGCCATTCCAAGAAGATCTACATGATCTCCAATTTCCCTTATCCTTCAGAGCCGATTTGCAATCGCAGAAGCTTCGAAGCAGTAAAATTTATGATAAGTACCAATATTGTGTTCCAATTACATATGCCAGATGCAATGGATTTACATAGATGTCCTACAAAAGAATTACAAACGAATATGCATCTCCGCATTTGCCACTCTGGCAATGTTCGTTCACTTACGTATTCCAATGCAGCAGATTTTATGTGGATTTCCTATAAAGAGAATTACAAATGAATGTGCATATCTGTTCTTGCCACTATGGCAATGATCCTACGATCGATCATCTGCACTAAAATGAAAGAATGGAATTTTAGGGGAAAAAAATGGTTTGCCCCCTTGACAATGAAATGCTTTATAGCTGAATGTTTGAGACACCGGATCCGGAAGGCAAACTTGCCCATTTCTTTCTCAATATGCCCTGTATTCCTGTAATCTTCACTGACGATCAAACTTTCAGAGCATCTCTTCTGACATTAGCTCTCTTGTCCACATTTAGACATTTGCCATCTCATCAAACTCCCCAACACGTTGGAGCCCAACACAAGCTGGCTTATCTTTACGGCTCCCAATAGTACGTCTACCGGCATTTAATTTCATCAAGGAGGGTAGAGGTCGAGGTACTGGGACATTCTTTGATCTGTACAACTTTCTCATACTCTCATTGAAATTGTTTGATGACCCAAGAGACGAAAAAGAATTAATCTTGCAATTGTCTGGCTCTTTGGCAACTGGGCTCTCAATCTGTACTACTTCAGCAGTATCTTCCTCGACTTTTTCTTCATTTGATTCCTCACAATGCTCCAAAGTATATCTACCTTCTCGGCATGACAGTTCAGGCTGAGTCTGCTGAATAGTGGTGCAAATAATGTGTGATGGCTCATCATTTCCGGAAGCAATTTTCTTATCTTCCTGCAGATGGATAGAGCCTTCAAAACCAATTCTGGCCCTACCAAATAGTGTCAGTGAGGGCCGTTTACTCGGAGGAGATAAATCTGAAGCTTCATTCCCATTTGTGGATGGTTTGGCTGATTTTCCTTCACGGGCCACAAAACTATGAGCTTGCTCAGATAATGAAGGTGGAAACTTCATGCACTCAGAAGGGATGTCAGTGTCAATGGGAACTTTGGGGCTGATGCCTAGAAGATTCCAGATAGGGTCCTCTGAGGCTATTTTAGTGCCAATACAATTTCTCTTGACATAATCCAGTTCCATAGCCCAACAGTTTGGTGTTGTTGACACCACCCTCTTAGGGGCAAGAGTCTGCAAGGCCCATTCTAATTCATCCCTCGATGAGTGCATAGAATAACAGACATGCCAAACACCAAACTCGTCCCTAACTGCTTCATCGAATCTTTGTCTTAGTTTAATTGCTGCCAGTGAATACTCCTCTTCACACGCATACCATTGTGATGAAGGCCGAATTATTAGGGGTTTGGGCTGCAAACTAATTCGAGCCTCCTCAAGTTTTGCTTTAGCCCTTTCGGACAATCTAGGGAAGGCATCAAACAAATGGAAACGAGAAGATGGATCTTCTGAGAGGATCTCCGGGAATGTGAGTGCCAGAGAATGAAAACACTCTGGATGGGCGGCTTTATCAACATAGATCTTGGACCCAAAGGTCCGTGATACCTCAGCGAGTACCTCTTCCTGGCCGAGTAAATCGCAGGTCAGGTAGACAACTGGAGCATCAGGGTGCTTCCATATACAATTAATCACCTGCATAAACAATATACATGCTTTCTGTTATTTTTCCACAACTTTAAACCAAGAGATTCAAATCCCTCCCCATTTTTGACAAACAAAACTTCACAAAGACAAAGTGAGTTACTAAATTGCAGCCCATATCAAGATGAATCCAAATAGCCAACACATGAGCAAAACTGGAGTTTAGGGCAATGAAGATCACTATGCAAATGATAATGACAATATCAAATAATAGTACAGCAGGATGAAAAGTTGAACGCTTGTTGGTTGACTAAAAAAGTCTTGAAGCTTTGGCATGAGAGGATGTAGACCAACCATCTAGCTTGAATAAATAAGCCTCAGCAGCCCACTCAAATTCAGCACTCTTTATTAATGCAAATGAAGCCGTCCTCACGACCCTATGGCTGCCCTATGAAAACAAAATATGCGGGTGGAGATATGACTATGCTATGCAATTCAATCAAGGGAATGAGGATGAGAGGCTATGCGGCAGCTAATTTGATTTGTACCTGTCGTATTGCTGAATGCTTGCTTGGCATGCTTTGGTGGTACTTTCCGAATGTGCAATCCAAGTAAACCAAATCAAGTGGACACTGCGGCTCCTTGCCTTTTCCCCCAATGTATTTGTTCGGTAAGTTCAGTACACATTCGGGAGTCAATCTGCAATCTCCCGTGTGCAAAATGTTACCAAAGGTTCCCTCAAACAAGAACATTACAGCTCCTGGCATTCAAAAGACCAATACCAGGCGATAGATCATATGTCAATAGCATCCCTAAAAATCATCAAACCAAAAAACGAGAAAGGACCCCCTAGTCCCTACGCAATGATGAATACAAAAAGATTATGGATGAAATCCAAAACATCAAGACAAGGTGAGATTGTGCATATTTTTGCGTGATAACTCTCTTCGCCTGATACACAAGAAGTAAAAAGAAGCGGTAATCGCATCTTTATCTAGAAAATTAAGGCAAACAACAGAAAAAATGAGATTCATAGCAGTTCTAAATTATAAACAACAGCAGAACGCTATTTGAATCATGTACCGGGGCAGTGATTGGCATCGAAAGCAGTAACTGCAAAAGGCCCATCCGGATCGTCGACCACCAAGGACTGCCCCGCCTCGATTTCGACGAACAAGGAACCGTCAACCTGCACCAGAAACCACCACCACACCCCACCAAACAACAAAACCCTAATCAGCAATCAACCGACACGGACTACCCAAGGATTCCGAGCCATAAAACGAGGGATTCTGGGAAAGAACCTGAGGGAAGTGATGGAGGACGAGGGTCTTGGTGAGACGGGTGGAGTAGATGGGGAGAGAGGAGGGGGAGGCGATCCCGACGGAATGGTCTCGGTGGGCGTGGGTGAGGAAACGGTAACGCTTCTCCCGCCGGGAAGACGAAGGAGTCCATGTGTCCACCGAGAACGGCAAGCCCTTGGGCATCTCCACCGGCATTCTCACACTTCAAGTTTCGATTCTGTACGGAGATTCTGCTGATCGAGCTGTCTTCCTATTTGAATGAGATTGCCCGGAGAGAGAAAGGGGCCGAGGCGGGGCGGCAAAGCGAGGGAAAGTGGTGGGAAAGTCGAAATAGGAATATATTCCTTTTCATTTTTCATTTTTCACTGAATTAATAATTGAGTTATTTAATAATCATTACTTTTAGGGAAAATTTGAAAAAAGGCCACCAAGTGCTCTCTTTTTTTTTTTCAAATAAAGACCTGAAGTGAACTTCATTTTAAATAAAAACCTAAAATGTTTACATCGTGTCAAAGAAATGTCTGAAGTGCACGGCATTTCAAATAAAGATCTGAAATAACTATATTTGTCTCAAAAAAGGGGCATGAGACACTTTAGTTATGGGTGTTTTGGTCATTTATTATTTTATTTTATTTTCTATTTTTAAGAGATTTTGAAGAAAAAACAAAAAGTAAAAAAAATAAAGAAACATAGGCACCCCACCGGTCCTCTCGCATGTGTTTTTCCTTTTTTTGACTTTTTGTTTTTAATTTAATTTCACAAAAAATTATATTAAATGTATATTTGAACAAAAATACCCTTGATCAGCCGAAAAATTTGATCATCCGATGCGGTTGGGCCCTTATTTGAAATAATCATAGCTACTTCATGCCTTTTTTTTTAAAATAATGATGGCACTTCAAGTTCTCATCGAAATAAAATTCACTTCACATTTTCATTTGAAAAAATAAAAGCACTTGATACTCTTCTTTAAAATTTTTCCTTCCTTTTATCACTATAAGCTTCGGTCCAAAGCAATCGTTTTCATGCTACGATTGAATTATCAAATAAATTTGTAAATCGAGTTTATAAAAGTTTCATTTACTGATGAATTTTCGCAAGGTGTAAAGATATTTTGTCTTGCTCGTGCTTCGTAGTTCACGACAGCACAAAGACGCACACGCGCAACATGCCGAGAGGGGACGAACATAGACACGAGAAGTGATCAACGGAGAAGACCATGCAAGGCGGTTCTCGAGGGGTAATGTCACAGGACAGGCGCGCCCATGAATAATATAATCATGTAAGATTTTCGAGCGGAACGAGCCTGACTCGAGCCCAACCAAGTTGGAGAGGCTTCGTACTCAACAGCTCCCGTCCAAACCCATCAACATTTGACTTCGAGTGCTTGACGGCTAGTGAGTTGCCTGGGAAAACAGTCTGCGGTTAGGCCCATGAGTAGACCGACGTCGATGTCATGGTCAAGCCATGCAAAGAAGATGAAACAGTACGAAATTCAGCTGAGCAGAGTTGACATTGCATTCCGCTGCCATACAATCACCAAAGCTGAAGGAAAAACGGCTGGGACCTGGGGGGTTGAATTCATTGCCCCAGTTCTAATGCAAACCCACTCCCAAGATTACTCAAAGCTCCAAAGATTATCCAAAATTTCTAGCCATTTGCAGTCTGAATGCAATCAACCCCAAATTCTTGATTTGAGTTTCGACTCTATCCCGCATCTCTGGTCACCTCTAACCATGACGGGAATTTTACTTCCGACGCATCAGCCACCGGAATCCATCCTCCTGTGTCCTGTTGCCATTTTCACAGAGCTCGGAATAGACCACAACATTACCAGGACTACATGTTTGAGTCTTCTGTGAATCTAGCTCTATGGAACATAGAGCTGCGGCATGAAAAAAAACGGCGACACCAGGTGCCAACACTTGAACTGATGACTTTTCCAGATTCACTTCCATAATCTGAACACACACTCCACATATTTTGGGAACAAGTGGAACTGAGCAGACAGAAAGTGAAGCACCAAAGGGCCAAGTCCTCTCTTTTAATCAGGCTAGCAACAGTTTGTGTAGTGATCTTATAACTTCTAAAACTATAAACAAGAATGTTACAAGCATAGATATCGCCTTTATGAGTTACAACAATCAACAAATTGTTACAGGATTCAAACTACAGTACTTTCCCTCATCACAAAGTTCCATCGCCCTTTATTATATGCAAGGAGGAACTTGCAACACAAATGAGAAATTTCAAGTTCCACCATTATCCATGGGCCTCTTTTCAACTTTTTTCTTTAAGCTTTTTGTAGAACCAGCCGGAGAAATCTCCCCCCACCCCCAACTTCATACGAAGGGACGCATTGCAGTACTCTCTCTAAATACAGCATAGAGCTTACCCGCTCCTCTCCTGTGATGATTGAAAAGGATCTACAGTTTCAGTTTGCTATTTACATCAAATAAGTGCCCTTCTCGGGGATCCATTGGGCGTCCGAGAACTGAAAAGAGCTGTTTCGTTCCAAGGATCCAGAGGCTGTCTCGTGTTTGGTCTTGTGGGATATATGGAGTAGTCGTTCAAGGTGTAAGCATTGTGTCCAGCAGGAGCATAAGCTGGGTGAGGAGGAGACAGAAAACCACTCCTGTGTGCATTTCCAAAATGACGCAATGGGCTTGAACTTGGGGACACGGGCAAAGACGTTATCATTCTCACATCATTCCTGCTAGTAGAAAAATAATTTTGATACACATCCCGAAATAAAATATATATATACTCTATTCCACAACAGAACACGCACACACACATGGGAAAAGCAAATACCTTGGGCTTCTCAAGGCTCGTGTGGGAGAAAGCATTCCTGCTGGCTTTCTCGTGTAGTCCACTTCAGGAGGAGTCATACTTCCCGGAGTCACACTTCCCCTGTTGGAGAGGGAGACCATTCCAACTGGCTGTCTTGGGTAGTCCATTTCAGGAGGAGTCATACTGCCTGGGGTCATGCTTCCTCTGTTGGGATGCAGATCCAGTGCTGGCTGCTCAGAGAAAAAGAATGAAGTAAATGCCAGTTCATCATCAATGTAACCAGTCTCAATTTTTGGTACGCTAATCTTCTATACAACAACTAAATTCCTTTCTTCATTTCCTTGTTTGGGGATGAAGAAGAACCAAACAAACTGAGCAACCTATGCAAAGTTCGTTCATACAAAGTCACCATAAATAAGTCCGCAGTACTTACTCAGAGAGCAGATACACAATATTATACAAAAAACCAGCCTTAATGCATTCAGCATAAAACCTCCAAAGAAAAAACCTAATGCAAAATCTTTTTCTAGCCAGAAACTTAATGCAAGTTCACAACAAACCTTTCTCACAATGCATCCATCTCCGTGTTTCAAATGCTTCTTAGATAAACATAATCTCAAAGTAGATAGTGCAACACTCTTTCTCACTTAAAATAAAAGAATGAACTAAAACAAAAGCATTCCAGAAGGCTTTACCGGCGTGCGGGTCGCCTTAAACACTGAAGGGAAGGCATTTCTGGTTATGCTAATATTAGATACCGTTGATGTTGCCAGGTCCCGAATAAAAGGGTGGTCAAGTAGCTGTGCAGCTGTGGGGCGGGCCGATGGTTCCCGCTGCAGACACAGCCTTATGAAACTTTTGGCATCATTAGAAAGGTGATCAGGAATTTCAGGCATATCTTTGCTGTTTCCAATTTTAAAAATGGCAGCCACCTGTTTAATTCGATATTAAAGAAAACAGCTTTAGTCCTGCAGACTCTTGGAGAACTGAGAGAAAAAAGCACATTGATGTTCAGGATAGTCTAACCGCACCCCTTCATACTGACTCCAGGGCGGCTTCGATGTTGCCATTTCAAGAACAGTGCATCCCAGGCTCCACAAATCAACAGCCAAATTGTAGCCATTTGTGTTCATCACGACCTGAGGTTAATAACTCAACAAAATAAGAGGGCAAAGATGAGGGATAAAGAGAACATCAATAGAAAGTGAAATGAAACGTATGCAACCACGGGTGAAGGAACCATCTGTAGTCCACCACCAGATGCGTACATGCAGTGCAGGAAGAAGAGAGGAAGGGAAAGGAAGAAGAGGAGAAAGGGGGGGGGTGTTTGGGTTAGAGAGAGAGAGAGAGAGAACCTCAGGTGCCATCCAGTAAGGGCTACCCTTGAAAGAAAGCATTGATTGGCAAGATGTTATCTGTATCAAAACAACAGAGGTAAGAATTTCTCAGTATGAATATAGTTATGAACACTACATCCTGCAAAATTGTTCACCTTCAAGAAAAATTGTTAATAAAGTCCATCCCCTACGTTAACTATAGGGCACCAAGGGGGTGCAAACCCATACACAGAAAAAGCTCAAAACTAAAGGAGCTCAGTTGCAAGATAAATTCACTAAAACGTCGATTAATCCCACCCAGACATAACTTTCCACTGTATCAAAAGTGCTTTCAACCAACTTAATAATTACAAAGAGGACCAGTCTTCTTTTCGATAAATTTTCGAAAACCAAACTGAACCGGCCGGTTCAATGGGACAAAGGAACCTAGTCTGGCGCGGTTGCCTTGTATAAACCATCTCCGTGTTGGATCGCTTAAACCAGGTGCTGCTCCCTGTCTAGCTTGGTCTCCCGTATGGTTTTCAATACATTGCTCTCCGATGAAAGTTTTCTTACCATACTCTTTCCAAATCAACCAAAAAACAGCAGATGGAAAAACATGGGCATGGCTGAAATTTCTCTCTTATTAGAGCCAGTTTCTATTATGGGACCATGGGTTATGGGCTCTCCATGCTTCCGTTGTGCCACTCTGATTTTGCTACCAACCTTTACATCTCATCCTTACCCAAATTGTGCTAATTCCATAGGATCTACGCATAACATTGTCAGCATTAGCAAAAAGAGCATACACACCTCCCGAAAGCTGTGGCCGTGTTTGCAGGTTGGCATGAGTATGTGGGTGAGAGAACACTCATATGATCACATGGTAGCAAGAATTTGTCGTTCAGCCACTCAGGCTAGAAATTACTGAACTTCAGAATAAAGTGATCTCTCACATAACAGGTACCCAATAAAGTAAATGAAGATTTCTAACTTGGCCAAGGAATCCTCATGTCAAACAAAAAATCAAGGGGCGGGCACTGTTTACCCTAGGGTATAGTTGCAATGTAGCCCCTAAAGTTGAAATTTGCATTAGACCATTCAAAATAATTAAAATGTGATGTTTGGGTGTATCTTTGTTCGTAACAGTAGTTAAAGAGAATCATGAAATACATACGGAAGGAGTAACATGAATCCCCATGAAGACTTGCTGTCCTTTGCAATATTGAAGAAAAGGAAATTTAAAACCACTTATTGATTCAAATGACATACATGCTTCGCCATGCCAAAGTCTGCCAATTTGATCTCACCATTGGGATCAACTAAAATATTTGCACCTTTAATGTCCCTGCAAGGCGCGAAATATCATCAACAGAACTTAATAAAACCTATAAAGTTGGCCAACCTATTTACAAGAAATCAACAACTCTTGTTGAGAGGCAATTACCTATGCACCACGTTTCTTCCGTGCAAGTAGGCAAGGCCAGAAGTAATCTGCCTGGTATAATTTTGAATAACAGGTTCCTCAAACGCACCATACTCCTGGAGTAATTTGTGGATTGAACCACCAGACACATACTCAAGATAAACTGAGAGGGTATCTTCTCCCTACAAGAACAACAGATGCAGAATACCAAAAATTTAATTCACTACAGTTCCACACATAAGTGACAATGTTTCCATTTTCTGTTTATTTGCGTGCATTCCAATGCACGAGCCAATAACTTTTGGGTTTCCTAGTAAAGCATCCACCCATACCAGTTCACTTCCAAAGTATCGCACTATATTTGGATGGCGAAGTTGACTAAGCAAGTTTATCTCCTGCAGATGACGGAAGACAGCAAGTTCATCATTTTCATACCACCAAAAGAGTAAAAGCACTAAGTTTACATAAAATGGGTTTGACAGTTGACCTGATTAAGCTGCTTAAAACTCTCTTTTAATGTCTGATCATCTGAAGCAATCTTCACTTCCTTTATAGCACACATTTGCCCTCCTTCACTGTAATGTTTGCAGAAAGACAAGTTAACGAATACGTCGAAGAGGCTGAAGAAAAGAACATGGATAGGGACTTCCACCATTCATCCAAAGTAACCCATCCAGAGTAGATGACAATCAATGAAGGAAAAGTGAGACATCCCAATTCGTCTACTTGCAAGCAAGTTTTGGAGAAGAAGTACCTGTTGAACCCAAGGTAAACTTGCCCAAAAGTTCCTCTTCCCAGAAGTCTTCCCTTCTTCCATTTTGAAAGGGTAAAAGTCGGGCTTTCAGGCGCCCCACTGTTTCTGCTGTTGGGCAATGAAGATGGGCTAGTAGGAGAACTCGGGGGAAGAGGCAGCGGATGGTATTGACTCCTACTATCATCTTGCCTTCCTGATTGTGGAGAATCAAGACTGAAACCTGACAATCGTGTATGGAGAGGCGAAGTGGGGCTTGTGGGCCCCCTCGAACAAGCTCCGGGGCTCCTTGGCCTTGCAGTGCACTTTGTGTCGCTAGGTCCCCTGTCATCAAAACACCACATACATCATACTTACACATGCTGTTCCTCCATTTTACCCATCGCGCCTCTTAGAACAACATTAAGTGCCATTCCTCCATTTATTGAACTTCAAGCTTTCTAAAAAATGATATTCACTCACTAGTCGTCTGATCTTCTTCAACATAAGCAAGACGCAAGCATCACTTTTAAGTCTGAAGTCTTTGCATATACGACCATACACGTTGTTGAGCCTAGCAAACCTCAAACGACAAAAGCAAGCAGAACACGCCGCATACACAACAAGAAGGGATCGAAAGGATTGGATTAGAAAGCCCCCAACAACCTCAGATGCGTAAGACACGAATTCGCCGCCAAACTGACCTTGTCCTTATTTTACTTGAATTGAAACGATAAAGGTTCCGACTTCGAGAGAAGAAAGACATAATCAAGAGACAAGACCAGAAAACAGTCGACTCTTTCAATACCATATCAATCAAATACCAAAAAACCGTCCTTACGCAGCTGATCATCTACTCTGATTACACAAAACCAAGACAAAATCGCCACTCGGTATCACCTACACAATAAGAGAACGTCAACTCCAATAATTCATGCTAGCCCTAGAACCACGCACCAGATATTTCAAGATCCCAACTTCACGCGTCGCCGAATCATCAACCTCCGCCAAAGGTTAAAATCGTACATAAAAATATATATATATTAGGGCAAGAAGGAGATAAATCGCGAATCTCATAAAGCCCAACCTCTGGAACCCCAATTGGGCATGACCATTGACCACCTGGTGATCATCCGACGACCCGGAGGAGCTCACGCTCGAGACGGAGACCGACCCATTCTCGATCCCCTGAACGGAGGAGACCAAGGGCCGAGGCAAGGGGAGGCCCCGATCCGAATCGAAGCCCGAGAACCCGCCGACGGCCCCCCCAAAATCCCTGCTGTTCCGCGGCGAATTCCTCGAGGAGACGACGTCGTCCAAGCCCTTGGGCTTCCCCTTCGCGTCGTTCTTGATGGACGATTTGGCGAGACTTGGGTGGTGGGTGGCGGCGGCGGCGTCCTCTCGCGTCTTGTTGGATTTCCTCGACCACCAAGCAGGCATATTTTTTTTTTGGTGGGTTCTTGAGAGGAACGGAAAAAAAAACCAAGGAACGAAAAAAAAAAAACCAAGAAACGGGACACGAGAGAGAGAGAGAGAGATTGAGTCTGCAGAGGTGAACAAAAGTGGAGAGACAGAGTCAAGATGGAAAGTTTGGACTCGGCTCTGAGCGAGGATCTATATGGGAAGAAGCTGCCAGGAAGACCATGAGTTGAAGAGAGAGAGAGAGAGAGAGAGAGAGAGAGGGCAAAATTAACAAAGATAATTTGTTTGGCGTTTGCTTTCTTTATAGAGAGAGAGAGAGAGAGAGAGAGAGAGACTGAGGAGTGAGAAACAGCTAATAAGTGACGGCGAAATGGTTGGGACGGCGGGATAGTGGTTGGATAATGGTGGGAGGTGATGACGTGCCAGGTTCCTAGAGAGAGAAACTTCCGGGGTAGAGAGAGAGCGAGCGAGCGAGCGAGGGAGACAAGCGCAGAGGAAACGCGGAGGAAGAGGAGCAGGGGGGCGCATTGGGGGAGCTCGCGTTGGTTAACCTGGGTTGTCCGGCTCCCCCAATTCCGCCCACGTGTCAAAATTGCCCTTCTATATGCAAAAAAAAGTTCATAATTACCATCCGAGGAAAAATCAACAAAAGTTTGTGCGCATGCCCCCTTCTCACGTCTGCTCCTCAATTCGGAAAAAGGCCCCCCCAAAAAAAAAAAGGCATTGCATGAGGTCGGCACGCTTCGCGAAAAATAAATTATTAAAAAATAATTATCTATATCATTTAAAATAATCGATGGACGAACATATTTTTAAAAATCATTTATCCTCTACGAAATAAATGCGCTCATAGTGTAAAATTAACTTCGCATTATCTATTTTCCATCTAAACCGGCGATTCGTGTTGATTGCGTCGATTTCGTAATTATATCGATTAATATCGATACTCGAGTAATGCCATTTTTATTCAATAGGCCATGAGATTAGAGTATGCAGAAGACAATTCAATTCGTGTCCATTATTATATTTCGCCGTGTTCGAGTTTCCTCCGTGTATTTCTTAATTTGTTTCTGCCCCCAACACCGTAGGCAACAATGCTTGATCAGATTTTTCAACTATATTTGGTACAATTGTGATGGCTCTTCGAACAAAAGAAAAATGCCACGAAAGGAAAGAATGAATAGAACACAAAACTGAGGAAAATTTTCAAATAACGGCCTAAATTACTCTTATTTTCTCGAATAAAAGCTTGAAGTGGAGTTTATTTTAGACAAAAGCCTAAAATGCTCTAATTATTTTAAAGAATGGCCTGACCAATAATATTTTAGTCATTTGCTTTTTAAAATTTTTTTTCCTTTTCTCTTTATATTTTTTCCCCTTCTTGCTGGTGTGGAGGGGAACTCGAAGACTTGCAACAAATTGCGGAACAAGATGGAAGAAGGAAGAAGACAATGAAGAATAAACTACGTAAAAATAAAAGAAGGAAATACATGCTCATGTACATTGGCCAAATCTGGTGAGGCCGCCCTCGACCTGCCCAAATCAGGTCGCCCTGCCCTGCAAGAACAACCTCGCCTCGCTCCGTTTGGTGAACTTGAAGGCCTACAGCATGGTGCAAAGGAAGATGGAAGAAGGAAGAAGCCAATGAAGAGTGAACTGAAAAGGAAAAAAAAAAAGCAAAGAAATGATTATAGACATCGCCCAAATCTGGCAAGGGCCAGCCTAGCCTATGGCCAATGAGGGCAACCCTCGCCTCTCCCAATGGCGGGTTGCCCTCGGTTTGCCTAGCCCTCACTAGTGGCCGGCCGTCATTTGAGATCAAACATTGACAAGAAGGAAAGGATAAAAAAAAGGGTAAACATAAAAATATATATATATGTCGTAAATGTCCTTGGTTAGGTCCTCTTTGTTATTTCATGCCATTCTTTCAAATAAGGTCTATTTTATACTCTTATTTGAGAGAAAAAAAAAAGAACATTTCAGGCCACTATTTGAAAATTTTCCTAAAATTGAACATAAAAGACCAACATTTTTTATGTCCTATTATAATGGAAAAGACTAACATGGCGGTCCAAAAGTCAAAGGTAAATATGTTATTGGATTACTTCACTATTTAATATGTTAAAATCTATTCATATTCGAATAATATGTACACGAAAAGAAGTAATCTAATTCAATAATAAAACTGGTTATCGTAGGAAACAACGAAAACTGTAGAGTCACTTAATCTCGCAATATTCTAATAGTATTCTAACATCTCATGCCCCAGTTGTTTCAAGGAAACCAACTGGAGTTGGGTCAGGAAATTAGAAAAAATCGAGCAAGAGGACGAGCCTTTATCCGCGGTTTGATCGGCAAAGGAGACATGGACAAGATCGATGGTAACTCGAAGAAGATATCGTCCAGTAATCGTTCTCGATATGTTTGGTGAGCTCACGAAAAACTTCACACAAAGTACTCAAATCAAGTATTTCAATAGCGTAGCAGTTACTCTATCGTCGATCAAACCCACTCAAGAAATAAGACTTGACGCATGTTTGGCTTGAGTGAGATAATTGTCATCTTAAACATAAGAAACTTCCATGCCTAAGAAATAATGAATCAAGTCCATATCTTTCATCTAAAATTGGCTGCTAAGACATTTATTTTAGATCCGTGATTTCTTCGATGTCATCTCCTGTAATGATCATAAACACGAGCTAGAACCAAGAGTGCCTCGATCATTATGATGAACAAATAATGCTTCGTCACGAGAGTTAAAATGAAATCCAAATTGCTCGACAATAATACTGAATTTGGCAAGACCACCATTCAACAATTCATTCTTGTGATCCATTTTTAAAAAAAAATCTACCTCCATGCTGATGCAAACGTTATTAGCACCAACCTAGAACCAACAATTAAAAAAAGGAAGAATTACAAAAAAAAAAATCACATATTTATTGTAATTGTGTCAATTCAGTCATAAATTTTTTTTACCAATTGAGTCATATACTTTTTGTAATTATGTCAATTCAATTCATTTTGCTAGTTAGCATAGATGTAGCGTCATTAGTACTGACGTGAATAATTTTTAATATTTTATTTTATTTTTCACGTTGTCAAGGCAGACATGGATAAATGATTGTTTGAAATATGTGCACATTTTCGTGTCAAGAGTAAACCGATTAAGCTTAGAACTTCATCTGATCCCATGTCACATCAATCCCTTTCTATAGTTGTCGATTTGATCTTATCAAGACCCTCTTTGCGACGTTTTAAAACAATCCAATTTGGGAACCCCCAATATCATGTCGGGAGACATCATCCATATGCTTATCCTACCGAATGTACGGACAATGTTAACAAAACTTCATTTCGCTAAAGTTTCAACTGAGTAATGAACATCGAGTTAGAGCGATGGCCACGATCAAGTTTTATCGGGTTCCCAACTCATCGTTCAAAAGTCCACATCAGAAAGCTCGAGTTCAAACCTGTCAACATATTCAGTTGGAGTCACATTCACTCAAAGCTTAAGTTAATAAATTGTGGGCAAACTAAGATGTATTAAATGCTTATCACCACATTAATTATTTGATGTGAGATTTCTTTAACACAATTCATACATGCATCCTAATAATCTTTCCCTTACGTGTAAGTTCAGTGCTAGGTTTGATCTCCACTTAAATCTTCATCAATGCTCAACTTCATCCGCACGTTGACCACTAGATTAATTTCTTAAGATATTCACCAAATACTGATATATATTGGGAATGGGTCACCAATTAACCATTGGCTTTGATATTAATTTTCAGGAGTGCACATTAAAAATTTGATATCTTCAATCGGGGATATCGCTAAGAGGAAGCTCGAGTTCAAGTCCGTCGACTTATCTAGTTGAGTCCACATTCATTCAAAATCTTAAGCCAATGATTTATGAATCAACTATGATATATTAACTGCTCATCGCCATATTAATTTTTTGATGTAGGACTTCTATAATACAACTCCCACGTGCATCTTAACATAAATTCTATAAGTCGAGACAAGATTTGGGTGTCGGATGGATTTTGAGTCCTATATAGAAATTCCAAAACGGGTTTCAGATTCAAATGATGAGCACCCCAAATTTCATCGTTTGCTTTTCGGGAAATCTTCATGAAATTTAATCGTTTGTTCTCTAGCAAACCGACATACCCTTAACAACTAGTGATGCTAAAAATGTCGTTGTTACCTCCACCGTCGCGATTATTCTCCATGTTTTTCGCATGTGGTAAACTCCAATAAAAACCAGGACATAACACTCCATTCCCAGGATAAATTGCTATGCAATGACCTACTTTTGCTCAGCGTGAAGCGTCTACTCTTTGCGGCTGCCCCACGAAAGGAGAAAGTCGAGCACCTACCTATCCTACGACAATCCTAGGCCAAAACCCTAAAAAACGAGAGACAAAGGAGGAGGAAGGGGGGACGAAGGAGGAAGAGAGAGAGGGCAAACACTAAAACGAGCGGGGCAGGAGGGCCGGGTCGCAATCCCTTCCAGAAGAAGAGGGAATACGGACAAACTTTTGGGGGGAGGGCAATCGCATGTGGATTGGAAGGATCCTTCTCGGTTAGCCATTACATCATTTGACATGGGATTGACTTTAGTCTTGCAAGATGAGACGAATCGTCTTCGAGAAGCAATCGGGAGTGGTTGGTTCGATTGGATGGTTGCTTCTAGACGTGTACTTGTCGAAGCAAAGGAGTAGGATTGAAATTTTGCAAGTGGTCATTCGATGATACATGACGCGAGAGTTCATGCGAGACCCAACGATCGGTCCTCTGTGGAGTGGGATCGGGGTTTAGGGGACCATCTAACTTCTTTGCATGGACCAGTGCGAAGCCATCATGGAAGATCTGTCGCCATCATCGACGTAATTTAATAGTCTACATAGGAATAAGTGTACCGAAAATCATAAAACTTACCATGAAAGTGATCAAATCCTAAAACCCGCCACAAATGCGTAATCGAGTCCTAAAAATTATCACGAAAGTGCAATCGAGAACTTATCATAAAAGTGAAATGAAGTTTTAAAATTTTTCAAAAAGTGCAATCAACGTGTGAATTCAAGTCGTTCCGTTGAATGTACTTTTTTGATAGTTCGAGGATTCGATTGCACTTTTGTGATAAGTTATTGGACTCCCAACGCGCGCACACATATATATATATAATTTCTCATATGTTTGTGCATTATACAGTGTGTTTGCAAAGTGAATAGAATGGCCTACCGGTTTCCATTCACTGTTACATCCGTTTCATTAGAGATTAATGATCTTTTAATAATACCTTTTTAAGGAATGGTGGGCTCTATATGAATTAGTGGCTAAACGTCACCGCCTAAAAAGCTAAACTATTGATCTTATTTCTTTTGATTGGTTACGAGATGCTGAACAACAAAGTTATTCGGTCCACGCGAATAATTCACTGCAAATTGAAAGGGTAGTAGAAAAAAAAGATATCCCCAAAACCTACCTTTGAATTGAGTCCGAACCTATCTATTCCGATCGGACAAAAGGTCTATAGGAAGCTTAGCCTCTGCCCTAATGCTTTTTTGTTTGACGAGGTGGCATGATGATTAAAAAACTTCAATGCGAACGCAATTCATCGTCGTGAATCGAGTCAATCACGATCCCTTAATCATACACATGATCTCACGAAAGTTCAATGAATTCGAATTCCCCGGTCTTGGTAGGGGAAAACAATATAATAATTCGAAAGTTCCGCGATCGGACCCGGTCGTTCCTCACGTTCACACGTGAAAGTCTTTTCCATGTCTTTTCGTAATTTTTTTTTTTGGGGGGGGGGGGCGGCTTGTAGGAAATATCGAAGCGCAGGAATCAATGTCGACCGTCGAAAAAGTCAAGCACATGGTGACGGAAACTTTCGTACGGAAAGGCCAACGACGCTCCCAACCCACATTGCATACCCCCCCCTCGGTTGACCTCGTCCGTCAACGCGTTATGCGCTTTTGGCTCTCTCTCTCTCTCTCTCTCTCTAGAAAAGGTCAGAAGCTTTTCTAGGGTTGTGATTAGCGCTGTATTAATCCCTAATTAAAGATGGCATGCATTATCATTAATTTGGCTGAACCCATAGTGCTAAACGAGTCCGGAAATGACGGGACCCATTTTGAGATCCAGTTCTATCGGACAACAGGCGGCTATCACCGCAAGGCATTCCGTCTGTCGCTTTTTGTTTACTGTGGTAACTGCCACGTGTTATTGTTAGATCGGTCGAAAATAGATTATGAATCTATTTCTCATCCCATGCGTGATGGGCTGAGCTGTTAAATGAGTCGGATATATTTGAATAAATTGATCAAAAATATGTTTAAAGATATGGGCGTTAGCTGAGTCGTAAATGGATTTTCAATTTACTTTTGCCCAACTTAGCTCATGACTCTTTCTTCATTTTCTCTCGCCTCGCTCGATCTCGCATGCACTCATTCAACACTCCTATCTCAGTTTTGAGTATAAATTTTCCTAAATTGAGTTATATACGAAAGTGTTTTACAAATACATGAGAGGATAGGTATTGTGTTTTGTACACGTCGAGCCGAGGCATAGGTCGCTAGAATGGGTCCGTTTGGGTCCAACCATGTTCGATTCGATTGGATCCACTCGTTTAACGGGTCTATTTTATCATTATCGTGCACTTTTTGATAGAATGTTCGGCTTACAAGGCTCTATATGAAATGGTGCCGTCGAAGTCGTTGAACCCGCGTGGTCAATACGTTCATGTTCAATTCATTGCCTTGTCAATCGAGACGACTTGCCCCGTGGAATTTTTAGTGACATTTTCGCAGATCACTTCGTGTGCATGGCTTTTGCCCTTTATAATGATTTGATTGAATGGATGATAATCATCACCTCGAGCCTCTTCTATCTGCATATGCCTCGGTGCCGTCCAGCTGATGATACGTTAATAGTTTAGATGGGCCAGTGGGAAAGTACTCGGAAAAGGACTCGGAAAGCGATGACGCAAGAGACTTCTTTATGAAGCTCCTTGAGTGCTCTTGGTGCCAAGGTCGGGCCAATCAATGTTCGTCTCGATCGTCCTACTTAACTATAATCGATTTTATTGTTCATGTAATTGAATTTATTTGATCACGCATACGCATGCGTGTATCTCATTGTTGGTTCTTCCACCTCTGCCTCAAATTTTTTTTTTAAAAATAAAATAAAGGAAAGATGACACAAACGATTCGTGAACTTCGACTCAATGTGAAATGTGGTCTATGCATTTTTACTTTATTCTATGTGATCTTTGAACTTTAACCTAATGTGTAATGTCATTCATGAATTTTCAATTTGTTCAATGTGATCTCTAAACTTATAATGCATGTCCAATCTAGTCTCTCGATCATATGAAAATGTTTAACGTTGTTGTTGAACTTGAATTAATGGAAGATGATTTGAACATTCTCATATGGTTTAAGGATTAATTCGAACATGTATCAAAAGTTTAAGGATCAAATCAAATGAAATCGAAAATGCAAGGACGAGATATGCACGTCGGGCTAAAGTTCATGGATCATATTGAACAAATTAAAAGTTCATGGACCATATTGCATATTAAGCCAAAGTTTAGGGACTGTTGGTGTCATTGTTCCTTAATTAAAAATAAAAACCGGGAAGGATGAAAAATTAAAAAGAGAATTCTCATAATTGGCATTTTCTATGAAAAGAAACTCGAGAGGAGGGAAAATTCCTTTTGGCAAGAAAAGATTTGTATAATTCGAGAAAGCGACATTCAATAAGGACAGTTGTTCAATATCGATGAAGCAGTTCATAAACTAGCATGACATCATTATCACTTTGGAAAGGGAAATTTTAAGATTTAAACCGTCTAAACCCTAAATCTATATTTATCCACAAGCTCGATAAACTAATATTTGGAATCTAAACATCTGGACAGTTTGCTGCGACAAGCAAGTTTGAACTATAATTTGCATTCTTTTTATCGTGTCTTTTCCTCTTGCTACAAGCCTATTATAACTTTATAGGAAAAGAAAACTCTTTCGTATTAAGGGCGGCTGGCGACTTACTATAAAAGTTTACCATAAAGACCCCACGCGCATTAGGGAATTTTGGATTTGACCCATAATTACTCCGCCTCACCCATGACCTAAATGTCCCAGGTCGGCGAGCCCGCCACCAATATGCTTACGGTCGGCAAGATACACTACAGTTAGACAACGCCGGCGCGAGATGTTTAGATATACCGTTCACGACACGAGTCGAACTCATGACCTCGTGAAAGATAGGCAATCCTTTTATCTTTGACCCTACAATCTCGGTTGTAACTTTATCAACTCATTAGCATGCATGGTGTTCTGTAAAAAGAAAATCCCCTCCCCACTCCACGATTCCTAGACCTTCTAGCAATACAATGATGGCCACCAACAATCATAGACTATCTAACTTAAGATTAATACCTTTTACATTATTACAAACACGAAATAATCATCATTGCACGCGTGGATTTCTTCCAAAAGATGCCCTAATCTCAAATCGATCTACCGTCTCCCCAACTCCAGATTCCATTGCCCAACCCAACCCTAAACTTCGCATCGTCATGAACAAACATAAGAATCTAATCTAATTTTAAAAGGAAACTCGTGATAATTGAGGAGACAAAACTAGATTATAGGCCTTGCGGCTTTATTGGGCTTTGTCGATATCGGACATCAGAAACGTCATTTAAACCACCTTTTGCTACGTGACATAATGTAGGACCCCATCGCATTTGAAGAAAAGGTGGGTGTGAACATGATTGGCATCAACCATTTTCTACAGAGAGACTTTTAGACCCAGTCCCCCCGTGGACCTTATCATCACCCGAAGAAGGTTGGAAATTAACTGGAAGGGCACGTTAAATTAGAACTGACGTTTTTCAAGCAGGCCGGACGTCAGCTATATCCGAAACGAGATAAGCTAAGCTAACGACCCAAATCAAGCCTTCGATAATCCAAAATTCAAGCATTATGCGCGACTAGATTAAGCGAAAATTCGCAGGGGTGGCTTCATGATGTATTTCGAATTCGAGCGGAATAATTAATCTTTCGGTTCGCGCAAAAGGTTTCGGATGATATGTCGGAGGGTCCAAACGATATATGTTGGTCCAAAATTGAAGAGATTCATGAATGTTGGGGGTGTGCCCCCCGTAGAGAATTATTGATGCCGCCTCTCATGGAATTGTTGGCCCCCTTTGTCAGAGTATTTAGCGGCCTCGGCCAAAAGGAAGAAAGGAATTTGTGTGGCGCTCCTTTGCTCCGCGGCATGCGGGGTGCGAGCAAAACAATTTACAACCTCAAATTCCTTTTCTTTCAAGAGAAAGGAATTTCAAAAAATCTCGATTTTGCGATATTGAATGTGATCATTTGTAAATTATTATTTTGTTTCATTCTTTTAACGACGCCTTACAACTAACCAACTCCTATACGAATTTATCAATCCTTATTTGGATGACTGACATCAATTAATTTTTAGGTTACCAACTCTCATTTGAATTGTTTATAGTTTTATCAATTTATCGACAGCAAATACTATGGGGTAATTTAGTGAGAGAAAATTCTGGTGAATTTCGCTAATTTAGGCCGATCATTTCTAAAATATAGTTAGTACCGGGGTAGATAAAGTTATTGATTCAATTGAAAAGTTTTTTTTTTGGTAAGGATGATTCAATTGAAAAGTTGCTAAATTGAAAAATATAAGTAAATGTAGCCAAGTAAATCAAATGAGATTTTCGATCAGAAAAATTCAAATGAGATATTGTAACCCAAAACTAGTTGGTAATTTGATGTTGACAAAAGATACTAAGACACTCTGATTTAGGTTGGCAATTTCATAGAGTTGGTAAAATCCGAAGCCTTAGTAATTGCACAAATAAAATTTGGTAAGTTAGTAAAACATTTGTAATTTGCAAATGCTGATAAAGTTTGTATTACTTAAATATGTTGGTGGGTTACCAATAAGTTACTTAAAAAAAAGGATAATCGGTAATTTTACTTGCCAACAGTTTTTTTTTCACACTTATCGACACTTATTTAAATTTATTATTACAAAATAATCCGTAATTCTCGATACGAAACAACATAATTTTGCTATTTAGAAGGGACCTACCTAAGGACACATAAATTGAAAACATATCTCTTAATTGGCATATAAATCGAGAAAATATAACTAGAATGTTATATCTGTGCATCGCAATAACATGAAATTACTTAAGCTTGCAATTTTTTTTTAACAATAATAAACCATTTCTACCGCGTCCTATTCCAATACGACGATGGCAGGATATTAATAACCTTTGCAACATCCACGGAAATAGAGAGAAAACTCGAGACCCATTTATTGGTATAATTTTATTGATATAATAATAGATAATACAAAAGATGAGAATAGCTGAAAATCTATTTTAAAAAACGAGAAAATAAGAAAAAAAAAGTCCAAAGTTTGCTTACTATTGTGGCCGATGGTTCTGCTGATTTCCTCGAGCTTGCTCGAGTATATTGCGCTTGTTTCCTATTGCAGGTGCGTTATTTATTGCTGCATCACCTACCCTTGGTGCTGCGTGATGCTTCTGGTTGCTGATGGTGCTCGGTGCTTAGCCGTGGGCTGGTTATCGCTGCTGGTTGTGTCTACTCCTGGGAACCTTCTTCTGGACATTCTCTGTGCTGTCCTCGAGTTCTTGGTTGCTGCTGCTCGGTCTGGACTCCAATCAGGCCCTCCCTGGCTGGAACCAGATTAGTCCATTACTTTACTCTTGTGGATCCAATCTGGAGGGCCGCCAACTGCTGCGGCGTCTGTTGTCTGTTGGTGCTGCTTCTAGCTTCTCTTGCTGCTCTGGTTTGCTGTTCCTGGGCTTCTGTTGTGGTTTGCTGCTGCTTGGTCATCCTGCGTCGGCGTCGTCTAGTGCTGGAGACCTGCTGCTGCTCTGCGTGCTGCTCTTGCTGCTTTGTTGCTGAATTTGCTTCTCGGCTTTGTTTCGTCTGTCGGTGTTGTTGTTGTAGTCCCTTTGTTTCGGCCCCCTGTTTTGGCCGCTGTTTTCCTGGTGCCCTCTGTGGTCCCTTGTTCTGTTCTTATTCTTGAACTCGCCTTAAACCCTTGCACCCTTGGAGACATTCCTGTAACCTTGGGTACGAGGTTTGTGTTTGGTTTTTTGTATCGCGTATTTGATTAGCTATTATTATTCTTACCTTACCCAAAAAAAAGAGTCCAAAGCGTGCAAGGACCGTCCTCAAGGATAATTCTATCCCTCCTAATATGAAACTTGGTGCAATAGGTTTTTAGCGACTTTTTTTTCTAAGATATGACAGACTTTCTTTTATACTTTGCACCGAATATTAAAAGAAATAGAAATAATATTAGTGTATAACCCAGCAAAGAAGAAAATGAAAGAAGGGCAGATGGGAGTATCTACAAAGGTTTTTTTTTCTAGGTAAGGTGAGTATCTACAAAGGTTTTGGTTTGAAGTTTTTACATTCAAACGAAAGAAGAAGTTTTTAAACCGTTATAATCGATTAAAATTATGACCGTTATAAACCTATTATAAATTAATGAAGAGTTTACAAAGAAATAAATTAAACATTATAAATCCATTAGAAAATCGTTATACGGCCATTGCGAAATCATTACAAAGTGATGGCTTTCATTGCAATCATAATTATTCTCAAAATCATTTTCATCAAATATTTCAAACTGCTAAAATATCCAATAATGCCACATATTTCAAAAAGTTTTGGAAGGAAAAAAAATAGAATGTTGGGCTATTGGTGCGTAATGCATGCATTGGACTGGTGCTTGTTAGGTCACGAACCATCCCTAGAAAGAATGAAATATATTTATGAAATCATTGACGAAGTTCAAAAGTTTTATGAACCAAAAATATCTATGTTGTGAATTATAATTTTTCACCAATCATATTAAACTCCCGCAAAATTTGTCGTTCAACGCAGCTTTGCGCTAATAGGCCATGCATGTGCTTGGTTTATTCATAAATACTCTAGAGCTTTTCTTCAAAAATTCTCATAGGAAACGGCCTCATCTGACACTTATATAGGTGATTCCATCAAGTATATTTTGAAATTTAATACACCACCAATAATAGCTAAGGAATTCATTCAAAACTTAGCTCAACCTCTTTTTCTATTGCAATATTGCACTGTTCTCACCTTAGAAGGGAAAACAATTTTCTAGTAGTGCAGCACTAGATTAACAAGTGATTTGTTGTTGCCCATACGAACCTAATTCAGAAAACGCGGCCTTACAGCTTAAGGACGTAAATGATAATCAATTTATTCATGAAAGCAATTTCTAATTAGAAATAGGTTATTTTATTTCTATTTTCCAGAAAAGTTTCGAAGTAGATAAATGCGTTTGATAAAGACATCAATTTTTTGTTCTAGAAATAAAAATTCGTTTAATAAGGATATAAAATTTCTACCGTTGTGGGCTATCGGCGGATTGTGACCAGTGAATGGCAGATTGCAATCGACGATTGGCGATAAGGACATGAGAGAGACCGAACGCGAGGGAGAGTGAGCGACAAGAAATTTTTTTATTTTTATTTCTGCTAAAAAAAAAATAAAGAACAATTGTTTCAAATTTATTTGCAGACACATGAATAGGATGGTTATCCGCGGCGCGCTAGATCGAGAAGCTGCCGCCTTTTCTCATCGCTCCTCCGTTGCAGTACCATGAAATTCGCCATTGATTGAGAAGCCCTAGCTAAATTACTCCGCCCCCTCTCTCTCGTTTCTTCTTCTCTTCGGTGGTGGTGGTGGGAACCTCTTCTTGTTGATGATGGGGACAGCTTGCCCCACTCTTTAACACATAACGCCGCTGCCGCTGCAAGGCCGTTGACAAATTGGGCTAGGGTGGCAGCCCTCTACGTCGTAGTGGAGAGGTCCAGCGAGCTTCCCAGGCAAGTGGCGAGGCCGGAGACGGCTTCGGCCTCGCTTGTCTTGGCTTGCCGGTGGGCCACTAACACTCTCTGTTGTGTCTTTGCTTTGCTGACGAAGGCAGCAGCGGTAACCCCTCCCGCCTCGCCTGAGTTAATCCCCAATATGACAACCGACAATACTTACTGCTCGAAATATATGCATGACTTACTCCGAGTAGTACTTGCAAGGCGGAATTGTCGCTCCTCTGAGGCATGTCGTAGCTCGGGGACAAGCTCCATGTCCTGAGCGGCGGAGGAGGAAGGCAGAGAGGATTAGCCGGGACGAGAAAAGAAGGCCTCTTTATCACCACTGTAAAGTCTTTAAACTCTCCTACCAATCAAAGCATCAGAACCATGTCGTCTGAAGATGGCTCTAGTTCTTTGAAGTTCTCTTTCGGGGAATTCATCTTCTTTTCCGGCTGATCGGGAAGGATGGGGAAGCTTGGCCATCACTAACTTGTTCAGGCAAATTTTTGCTTCATTTTCTCTGCCACCAGATGCAAATGGTGGAGGCTTTTGGGACACTGGCATCTGCCATTGCGGAGGATGGTTCCACTACATGAAATTAATCTCGCAAGACCCGTTTCGCGCCTCTTCTCTAACTCCACAGACACTCAACAGCCACAACTATTCACCAAAAACTCCTCTTCACCCATCGGTCCCATTGAACCTTCTCCTGTATCGGATGTCATCAGATCATGTGCGTCGTCTCCGCTCTACCTGCTCAAAGCTTGCATTTGCTTTGGACGCCATTGAACGACCCATCTCCGCGGTTTTCAATTTTATGATTCGGGGATTGTCACAGAGCGACATTCCTGTTACAGCATTGGACCTGTATTGCGCAATGCATCTCCAGGCAGTGAGTGCGAATCATTTGACCTACATATATGTTTTCAAGGCTTGTGCTCGTCTGTGATGTTAGGCACGGTCAAATGGTCCATGTCCATGCGTTAAAATGTGGGCTCGGTACGCACGTTTTCGTTTCCATGCTCTGCTACATTTGTACTCATGCGGCAGCGATCTGGTATCTGCGCAGAAAGTGGGTGATAAAATGGAGGAAAGAGACTTAATCTTTTGGAACTCCCTCATCTGTGGGTACAGTCAGTGTGGTGCATTTAGGGAGTTTTCGAGACTATTTAATGCAATACAGGTGGCTAACATGACGGCAGATGCCGTGACAATGGTGAAAGTTGTCTTGACTCGTAATTATTTAGGGGAGTCAGAATTCGCAGATCATGCGGCGAAGTACATTGAGGAAAAACTTGTCGTCGTTGATGTTTATTTAGGAAACACTTTAATGGATATGTCTGGACGGCATGGTTTGGTGGAATTAGCTTGGCAAGTATTTGATCGCATGCGCCAAAGAAACTTGGTTTTGTGGAGGAATGCAATGATCCGGGGGAAATGCAAAAGTGAGAGACTTCCACAGGTTTTTTGACGAAATGCCCAAGAGGGATGTTATCTCGTGGACTTCGATGATCACAGGTCATGCTCAATTGCGATGGCGGTGAAGCTCTTCCAAGAAATGATGGTGGTTAATGTGAAACCAGACGAAGTTACAATTGCTAGCGTGCCATCTGCTTGTGCCATTTAGGCTCACTTGACATTGGAAAGGCAGTTCATAGCTACATAAATGAGCATGGCGTGAAACTAGACACTTATGTTGGGAACTCCCTCATAGATATGTATTGCAAATGTGGATCTGTTGAAAAGGCGCTTGAGTTATTCAAACACATGAAGGAGAAGGACGCTGTCTCGTGGACTTCTATGATTTCTGGCCTTGCTGTGCATGGTTTTGCCAACACTGCACTGGAGCTTTTATCAGGAATGTTGAGTGAAAGAATTAAGCCCACTCGTGGAACCTTTGTTGGGTTTTTATTGTCATGTGCTCATGCAGGACTGGTAGGGGAAGGACTAGCATTCTTTATGAGTATGGAAGATGTTCATGGACTCACCCCAGAGATGAAACAGTATGATTGTGTTGTGGATCTTTTGAGCCGCTCCGGTGATGTAGATAGGGCATATGAGTTCATTACAAAAATGCCGATGTCTCCAGATGTTGGAGGATATTATTGAGTGCTTGTAAGCTTCACGGCAATGTGGTATTGGCTGAAAATGCAACAAATGAGCTTCTTGAATTGGATCGTTGTAACAGTGGAAACTATGCTCTTCTGTCAAATACTTACACAAGTTCCCACAGATGGGATGATGCGTCCAATGCGAGAGAACTGATGGAGGAGACCGATGTGACGAAGCTTTTTGGTTGGAGTACTATCGAATCTAATGGATTGCCATCACATAGCTCTTGGCACCGTATTCCTATTAATCCCACCAGCACCATGCATCCAAAGAAGGAATTAGGACTATCGTAATCCATCATTGCACAGGGGAAGTGATTTTTACTACTGAATTGGCATGAGACGCCGCAACAAAGTTTATCTGCTTATGTCATACTGAATGTCTGTGTAATGGGATTTACATGAAGTTACCTTCTCCCATGCAACTTCTCAGCTGCTGTTTCGGATGCGCTTAAATTCAGATGTTCTCAACTTTGATGAACTCTTTGTGGTGGCGACGTATCTCGGGAGTGAACTCATGCTTCCTAGTGCCGTTTTGAGCTGCTACACGCCGGAGATGGTCGTCTGCACTCAGTAATTACTCAGAGCGATTGGTGAGTGTCATTAGCGAGTGAAGCTCATTTAGTCAAAGCAAGCAGACACCTCTCTTTTGGATAAAGTCAAATTACTAGCTCAGTGGAAGATTCATCGGATTCAGAATGTGCAGCTGTGCACTGCTGACGAGGAGTTCATCGGATTCCCGTCAGCTTTATGGTCGAATCAGAAACATCAAAATCAAAGTGGAAGCTGTTCATAATATCGTTCGCAGCAGCTTAAAATTAATGCTGTTAAGGTGAATCCCTCCATTTCTAGACTCTCGCCTTGACCAGTTCCATTACCGGTGAAGAACAACACCCAGGACCGACTTCAATTGCTCGGTATCTCATTTTTACCATAAATCTTGCCCCTCAGAGAAAATCTAAGGTCAAAGAGAGATCAAATCAATCATAGTCTCCGTCATATTTTGTTAAGATTAACTAAGAGTGAGCAAAGTTTCGGGGTAAAACCGAAAAGCGAAAAATCAGATCGGTGAAAACATGATAGGCTTCAAGTTTCAAAAATTAAAGATAGGTTCTAAAGTCCATGTGGAACCTGAAACTGCTTACTCCTAAGATTAACTTTACCGTCAAACTAAATGAAAATAAAGATGGGTAACCCACGATGGAAGATCATATAAGCAGACACAATAATCATCACAAGAGCACATCAAGACCGGCTCGGATTCTGAGCCATGCATTCCACATAGATGATACACACCCCGCAGCATATAATGCCATTAAACTTCCGCAAGTAGATTATGACATGAGGCGTGAAAACATGACAAGATTAGCCAAATTCATGATGTTTTTTGCTAAGATGCCACAATTGGCAAGCACAAGGAATGCAAAAGAAAGTCTTTGATACTTTCAAGTGCGATGACGATCACTCTCAAGTATTATTTGCCGCCACTATTGTTGTTGTTGGCTTTAGAACAAATATACCTCCAAAATTAACATCAACCACCTTCTATGCTGTCCAAATGACGGCTAATCAGAGGTTATGCTACATAGGCTCGTCATATGATGAAGCTGGGGAAGGGACCGATCAACAGTACAGATAATACATTAGCCTAAATATACAAAATATGCACTACAGTACCAGCTAATCTATTAAACCCTTGATACGTGTATAAACAAAGATAGTAATAATCGATAATCGCTCAGCCAATTTATGATGGTTGGTCGAACGTCGGATCCCGCTCGGACTTCCAACTTTCGCAGTTTTCACAATCATTCGGGAGTTTAGGACCCGGACAATATAATCAAACGAACCTTCTAAAATAACGAGATAAGTTAATCATCCAACTTTCTGGGAGGGTTTTGTAAAACCGTCAAAATTAACTTCGGGTTAAGGTCAACACAAATTAGATCAGGCACAGAACAAGCACATGTCTGGGATGTTCTTTGAGTTTCGGTTCGTGCTCTAACATTATTAGGGTGTTCGATAAGTTTGAAATCTATTTTAGCAAGATGGATTCTCACGTCATAGAAAAAGTATACGATATATACGAAAGAAGGAAGGCTTCGCCATCACTCAATCTCTCACCTTCGGATTCAATTCTGGAGAGATCTGCTAGTGCTCTAGACTGCGTATGATAACGATTTTGATCCAAAATATTGATTTCGATCAAAATGACTTTTTCTGATTTTATTCTTGAATGAGTTTTTGAGAATCGAAACTTGTTTGATAACTACACAAAATTCCTGTTCCTAGAACAGAAACGCATTTGGTAACTATGTAGATTTCGAATTTTGTTCTCAATTTTTGTCATTTAAGTCAAATAATTATGTAATTGCTTTTTAGTTCCAAGAAATGAAATCTCATTCTTATTTCATCAAAAACTTAAGAATAAACATTGTCTTCACTCATAACCCAACAAAAAATATCGATGTTGTATTCACGTTGGTTACTTTTGTCTTTTTCCAAAACTTTCTAAAACTAGACTAAGATAAAATATATAAACCTTGACAAATAACAACCAATAAAATCAAGTGCACAATTAAAAATGATGGGACTGATAAATCATATCATAAAATCTGAACAAAGCCCTAAGGGCTTTGAGAGTGTTGTTCGAGTTTAATTTTAAAGTTGTTTATGAATTTCCTAAAAAAAAATAAACTCCATGAAATCTAGAGAATCTATATTCAAATTTATGAAAAAAAGGGGGTAAAGCTTGCTTAACCTAAGCTTCTTCTATTTTTAGGGATTTTTTTTCAAAATTTTCAATTTTTTTTTTCAATTTTTTAATTTGAATTTTATTATCTTTTTTCCTTTGAAAATGATACCTTGTTCTATTTTAGGTCAAGAAAAAAGTGACAAAAAAAAAACTAAAAGAGAAAAGTAAGAGATGTGTCATTTCATTCTATTTTGTAATTCTTAAAAGCCATTCTTTTTCAAAATTATTTTTTTATTTTTGTTTTTGCTCCAAAAATTATTTTCGAGAATATAATCAAAATCAGAATTATTCATGTTATCAATATTTTTTTTAGGAACAGAATTATAAAAGCAGAATGAATATGGTACAGAGTCCTAGTGTAATTAAACGAGCTTTAAACGAACTTAAAGGACATTAAACGGACTGGAGAGATTTCTTTGGAATTGGGCCTTGACCATATCGCTATCTACCCAGGAAAACGTAGGACTGCTGCGTCAACAAAAGAAGGAAGACGTCGCCATCACTCAAATCGGATCTCCCTACTCCTACGGATTCCATCCTGGAGAGATTTGCAGGTGCTCCAGTGTTGGATCTCCATTGGTCAAGCCTTCACCAAACCTCCACGTTGCATGCCTCACCGCCGGGCTCCTCCCTACGATTTGTGACCACCCGATCGAAGCCGCTCACGTGGTCCTACGACGCTGTCCCCACGCAGCCACGCGTCGGTTTCTGTACAGCGTCATCTCACAGTTACCAGCGACCTTGGCAATATAAGGAGGAGGAGGAAGCTGACGATTTTCAAGCCCCACTTGACGAAACCCAACGTTTATGTGAATCCCGGCACGCTACATTCTCTCTCTCTCTCTCTCTCTCTCTCTCTCTGTAAAATGATGGAGGAAGAAGGAGCATCAATGGCCCTCATGGAGGGCAGAGCGGCCATCGAAAGCGAGCCCAAGACGCTCAGCTTCCATCAGATAAAGCTTGCCAGGGTAAGGATCGCATACATAATCAGAAACCTCTCTCTCTCTCTCTCTCTCTCTCTCTTTCATGTTGCTTTTCAGAATAAGCAAATGATTTTTCGATGTGGGAACTAATCAGCACGAGTTTGGATTTGGTGATCAATATCGGCAGGAGGCGGCTCTGTACGTGGTGAACACGAGCACCATGGAAGAGGCCTTGAGGATCTTCACCGAGGTCATAAATAATGTGTTCATCTTGAAGCAACCTCCCCTATTTAATCTGCAGTCTTTTCTCCTGGTGTGGTAATCGGCAGACTTGCTGCGTAATACAGGGCTTGAAGCCAGTGATTTCTTGTGGCAGCAGACTCAATCTTGAGGAAGAGCCTAAGGATGACGATCGCGAAGAATCCCGACTGCCGTCTCCGAGGGCCGCGGTTTCCGCGCCATTCTAGCTCCCTCTCGCCGGAGGGAGGCCGGACGCTTTTCACAGATGCCAAAGGACTTTTCTTCTTTGATGCGCTTACCAATACTTCTCATTCATTTAATCAAGTGACTTTAACTTAGGTACGGAAATGAAAATCTGGATACCATTTCTTCCTCTTGCCAGATCCCTTATGTTCCCAGTTTACGCGTACTAGAGTCTCCAGCTTTTGTGGCTGCTTCACATGTAATACTCTTATACTGTATATCTCCAGGCTCTTAAAAATCGTGGACATCCAATGCTTTTCTAAGATGTTAATGCCGGTTCCAAATGGGAAGAATTGTCCAAAAGTGATAAATTTATTTTACAGTTCTAAATTTTTTTAATTTTGTCAATTGAGTCATAAATTTTTTTTTATATTTTGCTAATTAATTTTATTTTGGAATTCGTTAATATGAATGTCGGTCGTTCGATCTACATATTTGAAATGAATCATTTTTAATAATATTTAATTTTTAATTTTTTGCTTTTTTTTTTCTTTTCTTCCTTGATGGTCCGCCATGGGGGCTGGCCAAGCGAGCCTTGGTGAGGGCTCCCCTAGCTAGGTTTGGCTTAGGTGAGGCCAACTATTGCTGGGCCTTGTTAGACATGCCGATGGTCGCCCATAGGCAAAAGGGAGAAGAAAGGAAAAAATAAACTTAAAAAAAAATACAAAACAATAAAAGAAGTCAAATGCAAAAATTAAAATATTATTAAAAATTATTCTTGTCATGTAAGATGATCAATTTTTTTTAAGGTCATGTAATATGATCAGTTCACATTAGTAATTTTTTGATAAAATTAAACGGATGAATTTAATTGGTAAAGTATTGAAAAAATTTAGGATTGAATTGAAAAAATGAAAAGATTTAGGATTTTTTGAATATTTTTTTTTGTTTTAATGATATTTAGCATTTGAAAAGATTTATGACTAAACCGTTAAATCATAAGAATGTGTTTGGTCATTCGAATTTTTAGTCGTCGGGTTAGAGCTAAATAGGATAGGATAAAAAATTATGGGATATTGTTATATTCTATTCAATATTTGGTGAACTGCAAATTTAAAATAGGATATTTTCGGGATCATAATAAAAATTATAATCATTTACGTTACTAAACAAGATTTTCTTTTAGGAAATAGAATCACAAAATTAGAATGATTACCAGACGCACCCTTAGTGTAATTAAACAAGTTTTAAGCGAACCGGAGAGATTTGTTTGGAATTGGGCCTTGACCATATCGGTATCTACCCAGGAAAATCTTGCTTATCAATACTTTTCGTTCATTTAATCAAGTGATTAACTTAGGTACGGAAATGAAAATCTGGCTAACCATTTCTTCCTCTTGCCAGATCCCTTAGGTACAAACTATGAAGTTTGTTTGGTCTTTAGAATTTTTAGCCGAACTAGATAAAAGATATGATAAGAAATCTTGGGATCTTATTCAATGTTTGGTGAATTGAGATCTTATTTAATGTTTGGTAAATTACGGATTTAAAGTTGGATATTTTGATATTTTATTCTATTCATTATTTGATGAAAACTGGGGATATCAATATAAATACGGTATATTGTGTCCATGATATTATATGAAATAATATCGATCTTGTCATCATAAAAATATCTTTTGTGTGATTTCACGTTGTTATAGATTGTTCTCCACGGCAAAATTTTTTTTTTACAAAAATTGCAATTCATTTGTCGAGAGCAATAATTTTTTTGTTTTTGTTTTCAAACTAGTGTCATAAATTAATTAAAAAGCCGAAATGACGAGTGTCATCGTTAAAACAATGGATTGATAAGGTTTACTACTACGGTGCAATCACAAGTTCCACGGCCAAACGCAGCAAATAAACAGCATCGACCTGCCATTGTCAAATTCAGTTTCTCCTAAACGAGCATAAGCACGACGAGGAAAATCTCTCTTTCCCAGCCACATGTCAACTAAAGTCATCAGAAGAAGATCAAGAAGAAGAAGCAGTAGTTTTCCCAGTTGTTCCAAATCTTGTTTCATAATCCTCGCGGTCAGTCTTGCTGCATTCGTCTTTGATCTTCAATCGTATAAGCTGCCCTGCGAACGCTTCTGTAACCTTAGGCTCCTTACGTTGTTCGACTGAACTCATTGACTCCGCGCCCATCGAAAGCCAATAACAAAGCAGGCATGCTTTTTTGTTCCTTTTCTTTTAGCTAAGAAGGGAACCCCTTGCCGAAGATCCTTCTCTTTCCCTGTGAAGATAGACTCCTATTTGTTGCTTTGCGTGGGTCATAGGGCGCGCTTCGGGCGGGCAGCTTAGAAGGAGAAGAAGAAATTTGGGTCTATTTCACACTTTTTTTTTTTTCTTAGGATTATGTTTTTATCCGGACTATAATCTCTTTATATTTTATTGTATTTTATCCTTGACAGTTCCCAAAGGCGGGATACGATAAAATTAATCATATTTTAATTTTTTTTCGGATGATCAAACGTGGCAATTTCTCGGTCTGATAAGCCTTAAATGGCTTTCACGTGGTGCATGGCCGTCCCATCTCAACAAATTCTATATGTCTTTCGAAGTTTCCCACGGCAAGTGTAAAGTAGAGGAAGCCCATAAATTGGTGGGAACAGGAGTCCAAGGAAATAAAAAAATTCAGAACTTCTCAGACCTTTTGGTTGCTCGAGATTGATACACATGTCAATCAAATCATTTTGCAATAAAAATCTGCAGCCTTGTCATTGTTAGGGAAAAAAAAAAGTATCAAAGAAAATATAAATTTGGTCCTAAATCTTTTCAATTTTGCACCAATTTGATTCATCCATTCAATTTAGATCGAAAATCCTTGATGCGGATGTCGACTGTCCTATTTTATATAATCGACGCTGATGTTGATTGTTTTTTTTTTATTTCCCTTCTTTTTTGTGCTAATGGCTAATCGCTGGCTACTAAACACAGGCAATCGCTATTGAGGTGGGCGAGGGTCGTCCGGGGTTCTTGCCAACGCTCGCCTTGCCCAAACAAAGCCAATCCTCATCAGCCATGTCATGTAAAATTCACGTTAGCGTTGACCGTGCCTCACAGGCCGGCCGGCGTGCAGGAGAAGCGACGTGGAATGTAAAATGAGCAGAAAAAGTACGAAAAGTTGAGTATTTCATATTTCGCTTGTTCGGTACATGTAGGACGGTGAAGAATGGGTCGGTCTTTATAGGAGAAGATGTTTAAATAGTAAGAAGTCGTGCGTAAGCTATGCTAAATGTATGCAATGAATTATTCCAGCTTTATGGAATTGAAAATTTCCCGGACTGATTATAGTCGAGCTCAAAGTGAAAACTCCTTACGCGAATGAAACGATGTCGTTTAACCGTCTCACCTCCTCCAAAACCAATCTAAAACCCACAAAGAAGGAAGTCGGGGGATAAAACTACGCGAGCAGTGTGGCACCGTCGTTGTTCCTCCCGCGAGAAGAGCAAGTGGGATTCCGACAGTGAGCTTCTTCATTTTAATGGTGGAACGAGAGAAATGAGCTCTCGCGGCTTGAAACCTCTCGATTTCGCTCTGGTCCCGAGGCCGGCCTCTCTCTCCAGAGCCTCGCACACTCGATTATCCTTCTCGGTGTCTTGCCTCGGTCGCTCCAAGCGTGTTGGTGGAGCTGCTTCTCGGTCGATCCTCTCCGCTGGGCGCCGGAAAGGGTTCGATTGTGGCATACGCAGTGCTTCCAATGCGGGTTCCGGTCCCAACTCACTTGCGACATCCGTAGACTCCGCTGAGGAGGACCCCGAGTCGGCTCAGATATTCGAGGTTCGGTTTCTGGGGCTTCAAGCTTTTGACTGATTATGTTAAGGTCTTTGTTGTTTATGTGATTTGGATCAGCGTCGTGGGGTGTTCTGGGATTTTGGATTATGCTTTTTGCTCTGATAAGTGAGGCTGTTCAATGCTGGAAAAAAGCTGGGTATTGGATATGCATTGGTGGAATGTATTCAAGCGCGACTCTTGAGTTGTGGCCCTTGTAAGGTTGCGGGTGCGTCTGCTTTGTAGCCCTACAATCTATGAGAACATTTGTTTTTCGTAAATTGACCTGCATTTCCAGCTTTTTCAATGAATTTTGGCCGATTTACCTAGACAAAATAGAATCACCCTTCTATCGTTCGGCTCATGCAAAATATAACCGGTTCTTCAGACTCTGTGTGGCTACTCTACTTTTCTTATTGGTACAGCACACCTCTCACCTGGCTCACTCTCTCTAGATTCGCATACAACTTACGAAGGCATTATTCATGGCTAGTGGGATGGTTTATTTAGCACATTCTTTTCTTATTTGAGCCTTTTAATTAAGATTAATATGGTAGAGGGTGTGATGAAAGACTTGAGGGAATCAGTCAATTAAGTCTATGGACAGTCCCCCACTGGGACGCACATGAAGGGATGATCCTTCTGTTCTCTGTACTATTCATATTTCTGTTAGGAAGTTGCTTTGGCTGCAGGGGTTTGAGGTTCTTATGGTTCATTGATGCTTGTCTTCAACTTCATAATTAGCTGGTATTGATGTTGAATACCTTTTGCTTTCTTAATTTCGTAAACGCTCTAAAGTTTTTCAATTTTCAGAAACTGAAAGATGCTGAGAGACAACGGATAAGTAAGCTGGAAGAGCTTGAACGGAAGGCAAACGTCCAATTAGAGAGGCAGCTGGTCATGGCTTCGAGTTGGAGCAGGGCCTTGCTGACTATGCGGGGAAAGTTGAAAGGAACGGAGTGGGATCCCGAAAATTCACATAGGATTGATTTCAGTGATTTTCTGGGTCTTCTTAACTCCAATAATGTCCAGTTTGTTGAGTATTTGAATTATGGTCAGACAATGTCAGGTTGGTTGATTTTCTTTGCTGCTATTATTTGAAAATAGAAAATTTTCACTATTTTGCACTATCATTCCCTAAGATCCGGCCTTTTCAACTAGTTTCAAATGCCTTCTTGTTTAGCTATTTTGGTACCCGTTTTATGAGTATAATATATTGCAATTTTGCTACATTAGGTTCTAACCGTGGGACAGTTGGAACACATAGGATCATTTTCACTAGATATCCTGGTTTTTCATCTCATGCGAGCCTATCAAGGAGTATCATGAGCTAATGCTATTGCAATAACTTGAATATTATATTGTTCCATAAATACCTTTTTTAAGACCAGTAGCTCCACGGAGGGAAGAAAGCAAAATAGAAAATAAGGAAAAGGATAAACAACAAATAACCTGATGAAAGAGAGAAAGGAAAAGATCAAACTTATGAAGACAGTTACTGTGTGTGAAATGATGATAAAGTCTTTTCTCCCACTAGATGCAGCTGCTTCAGTTAGTTTGAATTCAAAATTTATGCTTATCATCTAGAATGCCTGTGTACTGTCATTGACGCTTTGTGAGTAGCAGAGAATACATGTTTTGCTAGCTTACGATAGTTCCCTTCTTGAATAGGATAGAAAACATGCCACTACACCATGCTTCATGTGGATTCTATTTCTTATCTGATAAATGAATTTTCAATTTTTTGCAGTAATCCTACCGTACCATAAAGATGAAAATAGACAAGGTGGCCAAGGGGATTCACAGAAAGAAATAGTTTTCCGGCGCCATGTGATTGACCGTATGCCGATTGATTGCTGGAATGATGTTTGGCAAAAGTTGCATCAACAAATAGTGAATGTTGATGTAATTAATGCGGACACAGTCCATGCTGAAGTTTACTCTACTGTAGCGACTGCAGTGATATGGGGTATGCGGCTTGCCTTGTCAATTGGCTTGTATCTTTGGATTGATAACATGATGAGGCCAATTTATGCAAAATTGATACCTTGTGATTTGGGAAAACCAAGCGAGAAAATACCACAGCCAATTAAGCGACGAGCGCTTGGATCATTAGGAAAAAGCCGGTAAGTAATTGTAGCTTGCAAGTTCTGACAGTTGAAGTTGCTGACTTCCTGTTTGGCTTGTTCTTGCAATTTAATTCTGCGTGGAAACTATTACCTCCCTTTTTGCTTACTCATTTTTCTTTCTTTTGCTGAGTCCATCATTTGGTTACTCAATTATAATCAAGTTTCACTGTGCGGTGCAGATCAATAATCTTGATCTTGCTTCATCTCAAATTTTTCAGATGCAGTCTTTTGTTACTCACTGCAAAATTATTTTGATCTACTGGTTATGTGAGTCTAATATCTATTGTTAAGAGGTATGATATTCCTTTCTGTCAGTTGAAAAGTTTAGGCACATGATAAAGCAAAGTTTTATGCATGATAGGATATACTCCTGCTTTCAAAAAGGGCTTTTGGGTCCTTTTGTCCAAAGGCCTGAATCTGCAATGCTTTCTTCCTTCGTATCAGCAATGCGCACATATGAATGAGGAGAAAATCCTTTCTTTTCGTGGTAATAACCCAATTTAATGGAAACCGACAGAGGGTGAATTTGTTACAGGCGTACCGGTTTAGGGTTTTTAGTGGTCAAAAAATTAGTTTTGGGTAAGTTTGCCACAGGCGTACCAGTTTGGATTTTTTCGTGGTATTAACCCTTTAGTGATTGCAATTTTTTTTCCCTATCATGGAAAGAGTTACATTCCTAGTCGTAGCAATGTAACTCTTGGTCTTTGTCATTTTTTTTCCTTCGCCCTTGGAGTAACTCATGCATGCAATTGTGAAGGAGAAAATGCTTTGAGCAATAAATGCTTTTGCTGTCAAAGATGGTAGCCATGTAGTTTGTGCCGATAACAGTTGACTAGGATCTAACCTTTCTATTACTATTTCCCAGGGCAAAATTTATCTCCGCCGAAGAAAAAACTGGAGTTACTTTTGATGATTTTGCTGGTCAGGAATACATCAAGCGGGAACTACAGGAGATTGTAAGAATCCTTAAAAATGAGGAAGAGTTCCAAAACAAAGGAATCTACTGTCCCAAAGGTGTGCTTCTGCATGGGCCCCCTGGAACTGGAAAAACATTGTTGGCTAAGGCCATTGCTGGTGAAGCAGGGCTACCTTTCTTTGCAGCCAATGGAACAGACTTTGTGGAGGTAAGGGATTAGTTCTTATCCTGAATGGTTAAGCTAGAGGGTGGCTACTGATAGATCTTTATATGGGTCATCTTGCTTTCTTAGATATGGGGAAAAAAAAAAAAGAAGGCTTCCATAGTGATGAACCGTTTTATTGAACAAATCAGGATTCCGAAGCATTTGAGAGTACTTGTGTGGAAGGTTCTTATTGTGTTAAATTATATACACAAACCATTGGGATGAACAATCCTGAAATGGTATGGTGCCATATAAAGGTGTACTTTCGTGTTAACATGTAACATTTACATATCATGTTGTGGAATGTAGCAATTTGTTTTGATTTCTTGGGACATGTTGATTGGGAAAATGCGCCTGCAATAATTATGGTGGAAGTCTTGTTTTGAAAAGCAGCAGTTGCCTGTTAATCCAAATAACTCAATTTTATCCCTTGTGAAAATGCATGGAGTATTTGGAATATTTGATTTTTACAGTGTAAGTTTCTATGGACTTCATTCTATGGTTCACCAGTAGGGTCAAAAACTATGCTGACCACTCCTAGAAGTGAAAAATCTGCGTTTTAGTGGTTGAGAGCAGCGGTGGTGCACTCACTCTATGGAACATATCCATTCTAGAGTTGTGGGGTCTGTGATTTTGGTGACTCACTTCTTACTGTCCTTGGGGTTAGTGGTGTGTTTTTTGGACCCGTGATTGACCGGTTTTTGTCTTTGCTTATTTTAATTTTCTCTTTCTTTATTTTTGAAAACTAAATTTGATTGCAGACAGTATACAATATCTCACTTGGTAGTTGGTACAGCTGCTGGCAAAATCGTGTCATCTTTGTCATTTCTTTTTTATTGGAAAAGAATAAATGCTTAAGGCTAGATGTTGTTCCTGTGGCATCATAAATAAACTCCTAACTTCTATTTCTTTTTCTCCAGATGTTTGTAGGTGTGGCCGCATCTCGAGTGAAGGACCTTTTTGCTAGTGCCAGATCATTTGCACCTTCCATTATTTTTATTGATGAGATAGATGCTATTGGTAGCAAAAGGGGCGGACCTGATATTGGAGGGGTGAGACAGCACATTAAGATTTCATGCTCCGTCGTTAATAATAATCTGCCATTTCTGTAATGTAAGAAGCTGGCGTGTTCCTCTATACTACCCTAGTGAGAAAGTTCCTTGCATTTAAAGAATCTCAAAGCGTTGTCCCAGGAATTGATTGATCCCACATCTGTTCAAGAAAACCTGTGCAATTACTAACATGCTCTTACTTTTGTCATCTGGTAGCATCTCTCAGAGTCAAAATTTCTAGCTTTCTGTCAGCAGCAGTATGCACATTTGCATAATTTGGGTGTGTTGTGATTTTCAAACCTGCTTTAAAGGTTCTATCTTTGTTCACATATGAAATTGGAGGGGGTAATTCTGGATTGACCTGTACCTTTTCCTTTTTCCAATTGTTGATCCCTCGAAATTGTTTGAAAGAATGTGGGATCAAGGTACCTTGAATGCCGAATTTGCGTATGTTTGACATTATTTTTATTAGATTTACCCTTAAGATTAGACTGCCTATTTGGATTGAAATTTGGTCTATGAATTTTATCATCAACACTATTATGGGAAAATTCAAAAGTATCTATTGCCTGCCCTTCGAGGACCTGGCATAAATCTCCAACTGTGGCGTAGGAAAGGCCCAAAGCCAATCCCAGGGTGCTGATGAGCATATTGAACCATCCATGTGGCTGAGAGCCCTCACAGCCCAGCACAACGACGCAATTATTTGAAGAGATTGTTGGATCTGTAGTTGGAGGTGCCACTTATTATCTTATTGAACAAAAATAGATTACCCTGAAAAGAAAAAAAGTTATTTCTATGTTCTTAGTAAAGCTTAAATGTCCTTATTGATTTCTGAACCAAGTTTTTGCAGTTCACTGCAAAAAATATGCTGATCCAGCTACAGAAAAGGCTATGAAAGAGCAAGCTTGTTCCTGCATGTTGCTAAACTGATGTGCTGGAATGCTACATATCAATTCTTTGTGGGATTGTTATCAACTAAGCTAAAAGTTTAAGCTTTTAGGTTAAGACTTGATTCAACATTTAAATGCTCCAATGCTTCCCTTAATGCGGAGGCTAAAATTTGACCTTAAGCATGAAAATTAGTACTTGGGAAGGTAAATGTTGGACTTGGAGAGGTTTTTGCATAGGAATTTGTGGCACTACTGCCAATAAATCTGAATGCTAAAGAAATTGATGAAAACACATTACAGTAGTTAAATGCTTATATATAGTATGGGACATTTTCTTCTTTCTTCATCATCCTTGAAGGCTTTCCATTGCCTGAAGCTGTTATTCAGTCTTAATAACAGTGTAAAGAATAGTTCTTTGAACTTTTCAGTTGCTTGTACTTTATTACCCTCAGCTTCAAGTTTGAGATCTTACTTAAGCCTGGAGTTTACGTGTTTTATTTATTGAGCTTTCAGTTCATATCATCTCTCTCTCTCTCTCTCTCTCTGTGACATCTCTACATGTATATGCGCACACGCCTGAACTTCTGTGTTTATATTATCTCTCTCTCTCTCTCTCTCTCTCTCTCTCTCTCTCTCTCTCTGTCATCTCCACCTGCTGCTTTTACAGGGTGGTGCAGAGAGGGAACAAGGTCTGCTTCAGATACTGACAGAACTGGATGGTTTTAAAGTCTCTACGGCACAGGTTACTTCCTATTTGTATAGATAAACACTGTACATGCTTGAAATAATTTCCATATATTGCAACCATCATTGCCTCTAATTAAAATTTGAACTGCTGATAAAAAGAAAACTGAACCAAAATATCACTAAACTGCTTATCATTTCAGGTCTTAGTCATCGGTGCTACAAATAGGCTGGATATTCTCGATCCAGCTCTCCTGAGAAAGGGTCGATTTGACAAGATTATACGAGTCGGTTTGCCATCTAAGGATGGTAGATTGGCCATATTAAAGGTATTTTAGTTGCTATTTCAGCTTGCAAATTCTAGCATTGCATGGTTTAATGTTTCAGATATTCTCTGCTGATCACAGGTGCATGCCAGAAACAAGTTTTTTCGCTCAGAAAATGAAAAGGAGGTGCTACTGGAAGAGATTGCAGAGCTTGCGGAAGATTTTACTGGAGCAGAGCTGCAAAATATATTGTAGACATAATTTAATTGTCATTTCTGACAGTAAAGGATAAGTGCAGAGACAGAGAGAGAGAGAGTCTAATATTTGTTTATCTCTATGATAGGAATGAAGCTGGAATTTTGACTGCCAGAAAAGACTTGGACTACATTGGGCGAGATGAACTTCTGGAGGCGTTGAAGAGGGTAAGTGGTGGCTCTCTACCTTCTGGTTCTCTTTGAGACAACCCTTACATCACTTTGATGTTGTACGACTTTGCAGCAAAAAGGAACATTTGAAACAGGCCAAGAAGATAGCACTGAGATTCCAGAGGAATTAAAATTAAGGTTGGCATATAGAGAGGCTGCTGTTGCTGTTATCTCGTGCTACTTTCCAGATCCCCACCGTCCTTTTACTGAGGTCCAGGGACTATGCTATCTGGTTCATGCTGTTTGGTGTTTTAAACTGTTCTCGTGCTCAAAAAATTTTCTCATTTGTTTTGACTTCTGCAGACAGACATTAATTCAATACAGAGCCAGCCAAATATGCGCTATAAGGATATCTCAGGCCAAGTGTATGCAAGGAAATCAGATTATGTGAACTCCATAATCCGAGCTTGTGCTCGTAAGTTATTTATGTATAGATATGATTTCTTATTGCCATTTTGCTTGTCAATTAAGGAAGCAATACCCTCAATCTTCTCTTTGACAATATTAGCTTTTTTTTATTTTTCTTCTATCTACTGTTCCTGTTGTTTTGCTGGGATGGGGCGGTGGCATTGGTAGTTTGGATCGTGAGGCCCTGACTATTAATAATATTTGAAGCACTTGGACTTGCCTGCAAAACTCCATTTTATTTTTTCAATGTCTCTCAAAATTTGAAAAGGAAGAAGGGATATAAACCCCAAAGCAATTTAAATGCAGTTTTGTGTTTCCATCATGGTTGCATTTTCTACTTTCTTGATTTACAAAACATCTTCCTTTGATTTGCTCGTGGCCTTCATGTGCATTTTTTTGCTTTGTTGACTCTATGTTGCAGCTAGGGTAATAGAAGAGGAAATGTTTGGGATCGATAACATGTGCTGGATATCGTCTAAGGCAACACTGGAAGCTTCCAGACTTGCAGAGTTTCTGATTCTGCAGACGGGGATGACTGCATTCGGAAAAGCGTACTATAGAAATCAGGGCGATCTTGTGCCAAATGTACGTATGGCCGATCCAAGTATGACAACATTGTATTTTGCCCCATAAAAGAGCTACTTTTTGAAACAGTCGTCCAAATATAGTGAAACAAATATAAGAACTTGATTAATTCAACAGCTAGCAGCAAAACTGGAAGCTCTTAGAGAAGAATACGTGCGGTTTGCTGTGGAAACATGCGCCTTGGTACTTCGGGAATACCAGTCAGCCGTAGAGACAATCACAGGTCGTGATTCTTATATACCAAGTCATTAATGTTGAGGATAAATGTTAGTGTACTTGATGTTTTTTAATTAAACAGGTTTTATGTGCCTTCTTAGCTATACTAACTTCTCTTTCCTAGTTCCTTAATGTGGTTATGCTTCACAGATATTTTATTGGAAAAGGGAGAGATCAAAGCTGAACAAATTTGGGCTATTTATAATGGCACCCCTCGGATACCTCAGGTAATTTTTTAGTTCATGAGATATTGAAAATATTTACTTTGGTTGTTTTCTGGTCCCCTTCCTTCAATTGGCTTGATTAGTTATTCAGTGATGAACCAATAAGCATTTGTTCTGTTCTTCCTTAAGCTACACCTCACTTAGGTGAGTGTGGTTGGAAGCAAGCTAACACAATAAGAATCTTCATTATCTAACCAAACTCCACCACCCCCGGTTCGTAGAATTGAAGGATCATGGTAGAGGAATAGGACTTATGAGAGCTAGCATGAACTTATTTAGTGAAACATGTCTTCATTTATTAGTTTAAAATTTTAAAATAGTTGACCGATCCATAAAACACTACAAATCGTAATTGGCTATTACTTGGATGTCTTCAACCATCTTCATAAACTGGAACAGAATTTTTTTTTATTAAAAAAAGGGTAATGCATGCTATAAAGGAAGGGGAAATTTGGCTATAGCGTAAGAACAGAAAGTGGGACATATTCATCGCAAAAGTTAGAGAGAGAATTGTTTGTTGCTTCATGACTCGAAGGAATCAGTGAAGTATGATTTTTGAACTATGTGTTCTCATCATGTAACACTAATGTCAATCTATTGGTCCTTGTCCAGCCGTCTGTGAGTCCTGTAGATGAATATGGAGCTCTCATTTATGCTGGACGATGGGGTATTTATGGGATAACACTACCAGGGAGGGTTACTTTTGCACCGGGAAATGTTGGATTTTCCACATTTGGTGCACCTCGTCCAATGGAGGTATGTGTAACTGTGGTTTAGAGAGGTTTTTTGCTACTATATTTTTCTCAAGCAAAACGATGTTGCCTTGCCTTTTTGTGCAGACTCAAGTTATCACTGATGAAACTTGGAAGCTGATTGATGGTCTATGGGATGAGGGGGTTCAGCAAATCAAAGCTGAAGCTGCCATGGAGATAGAAGAAGACAATGAAAAACCTCAACTTCTTATGGCGAGCCATTTCTTTTGAAACTACAGCACATCAGAATATCTTTGAGGTTTGTCAATAATCATGGATTTCTATTCCGCACATCAACTGTTATTGATCAATTTTGTAAATTTGAGCATAGTTAAGAAAGCATATTTGACATGTACAAAAGCAAGACGAGACAGCGCGATCTTTTTAGGGGAAGCTGTAATGTCCCATCAAAGCTAGTAGAGAAACTGATAGCAGTAGATTCAAACGCATCTTTTCTTTAGATTTTCCAGTTCAGGTGATACATATTGCATGATTTTGTTATGGTGGAAAGCTGCAATAAGGTTTTTTGGCATCTTCCAATGTTCATATACCGGGGTGTGAGGGAACTTATGTGCATAGTCAAAAGCTTGTTTAGTCCTCGGATGTGCTTCTTTTTTTTTTTTTTTTGGGGGGGGGGGGGGTTTCAAACCTCGGATGCGCTTCAGAGCCTATTTTTGAGCTGTGCATGGGGAAATGACATGCTATGCCTTCTGTGATGATCTGCTGGGGATGAGTAGGAGAGTTACTCCGATTATTCTGTCATCTGTTGTTTTTAGTCCAAACCAATGAGCAAGTTCTAACCATTTCCATTGAGCACTGAAAAAGAAAAACTGCTGAGTGGATGATTCTGTGCATAAGTACACATTCCATTTCATCATTTCTCTCCTTATGTGGTATTTCTTTTTTCTTTTTGTTCTTGGCAAGGCTCTTATCTGCAACTCAACTAACAAGGTGCCTGACAGACGAGCAGCTAGATATATCTTCAGGGGTAAGCAGCATTGCTTATTGCGGGGCTTCTACTTCACAACACGGTGTTAATGAATCCCCTGGAATCCGAGTACTCCGAGGTCTGATCCATCTCAGAGGTGCTCTCGAGCGATTGACATCCATTTGTGGGCAGCATAATCTTGACTGTGCCAAACTACAAGCTCAAGCATGAAAGAGAGCAAGGAAGATTTGAAAACTAGGACGACAGAGCGAATGGTCTCAAAATTCACCGAATGTAGTTCTTTTTTTATTGGTTGGAACCGAAATGTAGTTCAGTGTACAGAATTTTTGACAATTTTGCAGTTTTGTATTTATATGTGGGTTCCGGGAATCATTTTTGGTTTTATTTGTAGATAAGGCATGCCTAAAAGCTATTAATGATGGTGGCACTTCAAGTATGAACTGTCAATGGGATAGAGAGATGCGGGCTTTTTACAAAAATGGGTAAAAAAAAATTACATCTTTACTGATTTGGGTCTAAATGGGTAAAAAATACAAAAAGGGGGCTTGTTCGGCAGGGAGATGTCCCTGGTGCTGGATAATTCTGTTCGGCACCAGAGGTGCCGAATAACTTATTCCCCACCTTCCTTGCCAGATTAGAGGGGGCCCTCCCCCTCCAATTCGGTACCCGATTTTTTTTTTTACGGGCTTTTTATGAAATGGAGATGAAAAAAATTCAATTTTATTGATTTGGTTCTCTCTCAGCTCAATTGCGGAACGGCTTCTTGCCTAACGGCAAGGCCCCCTTTTCCTCGCTCTCTTAAGGGACCTGTTTTCTCCCTTTTTCACTGAATTTTAAAAGCCTTCTTCTAACAGTTCACGCGGAGTTCTTCTTTTTAGAAGTAAACTTTTAAAACTTAACATAAAGTTTTCAGAAGAATGAGACTTCTATTAAAGGTGAAGACGGAGAGAAATGATTTGGTCATTTTACGAAGACAAAGAGAGGGAACATAAAGGAAATAGAAAAAAAAGCGGAGAGAGAATCAAGAGAAAATCGATAGAGAAAAGAGGGATTTAGAAGTCAGTCGTCAATTTCGAGCGTCTCTATATCGGTAGTCAATTATTCCGTCAACATTTTCTCGCCATCGAATCAGGTAATATTTTATTTTATGATATGTTTTCTTTTGTCATTTGTGTTTTTCCTTTCATTGCTTGTAATGTTAATTTTTTTTACACGACAGAGAAAATAGAAGAGTGGAAGTATCAATTGCTCCCATCTCGATAGACGTATGATTTTTGGGTTAAGTTAATGCTTATATTCTTGTTAAAACATGCTATATTTTAGTATTGTGCATACACTGTTTCGTTGTTATATTGTGATGTTTTACATGTTATTTAGTTCAAAAAAAATATCTTATTTTTTATCTACATATATGTTTGTTTTGCACTGAAAAATATCTTATTTTTGTGTTACTCATATCTTTATTTTGCATGTCGATACATGTGTCACGAAAGATTTTGTGCGTATTAAGTCCAAATTTTATCATGATTTTTGAAATTTTGGAGGGTTAATTGGAGATGATTTTCAAGATATTAAAATAATAACTGAATGTATATGTCTAATGAAAAACATTTATGGGAAAACATTATTACCGTAGGAACTGATAATTAGATCGGACAATTTAAATTTGATCTTTGGTTAAATATGAGCTGTTCTAATTTGTTGCCTAATGTAACGAATGTGGGCAACCCAGTTGGACAAACCTTGACGATATAAATCATTTATAATAATAAGAATTATCCCAAAGAATAAAAAAATTGGAAAAGAAATTGAGAAAAAATAAATTAAAAAATAAAAACATTCCTAAAATTGTATTGTTTTATTCCTAAAATATCTTATTTTAGCGCTGCATATATCTTTATTTTGCATATTGAGATATGTCTGAGGAAAAATTTTATGTGTATTAAATCATATTTTCATCATATATTTGAAATTTTATAACGTTAATTAAATATGATTATTAGAATATATGTATTAATACGGTCTTTAATAATAAGAAGTTCCTAGATAATAGAAAAATTATGAACAAATGAAAATAAAAAACATCCTAAATAAAAAAATGCATAAAACTCTATTGTGAAAGTTTCGATTCAAACTCGAGTGTGTTTGGGCCGGCTTTTTGAGTTTGTGAGTTGGATCGGATCGACCCGATCTGGAAAATGAATAGGAAAAAGAAAAAAAAGGAAAAAGTAAATTGTAAAAGAAAAATAATAATAATAGATAATATTAAAAATAGAAGCGACGTCGTTATTTGGGTCAAACTCCTGGGTGTTCATGTCCGGTTGATCTAGTTGATCCAACCAAAAAATATTTAAAAAAATATTAAAAAATAAGAAATCACAAAAAAATTAAAAATTATGACTGAAATCATAAAATTTTCTAAATAAAAAAAATTAGAAACATTCAATAATTTTTTTTAAAATCTGAAAAATTAGAATTTCGTCAATTAATTGACTAGATGTTATTGTTGATGATTTTGGCCTTTCATTCATTTTTAAATGACAATTGTATCACTTATCTATAAATATTTTTAAAGAATACTTAAATTCATAAATATTTTTGTGACCCTATTTATTTCATTTGTTATATTCATAGTTAAATGTTCATTTATTAATGTGTAGAGAAAAAAATTACAAAATTGTACATGCAAAATAATTTGTAATTTATTTAGTTAACAGAATGTTTACATCTTTTATCACTATACAATGGGGAGGTAGAATAGTACAAAATCAATTTGGATATGATTACGAAGGTGACCAATGTGTTATGTTTGAGTTTGGAAACATATCCACATTTGATGAGTTACGTGCTACAATTGAGTGCAAGTTAAATATAACAGGTTCATTACCAATTTGATGTATAGATAACCGGTTGGAACAATCGGTTGTATAATGTACAGAATTGTGGATGTTCATAATGATAGCATAGTTGAGAGAATCCAACGGTTTACACGTTTGTCCGGTTATATGGGGTTTCTACAGTTTTATGCTATTGTAGATGAATACTAATCGATAAATGATTTAATTAGGGAAGCTTCAAATATTGGTGAAGATGATGTTGATGTGGATAATTAGTCTGTGCAATACGATGATAATTATGATAGTGATGAAGAAGATGATTCATGGTTGAGAAGTGACAACAACGATGAAGAAAATGACGATATTGATGCTTACTACAACACCCATTGTAGTAATCTCAATTTTTCGTTAGTACATCCATCGCCCTTTTTAGAGATTGACTATGATATAATGCAAATTGATACAAGAATTAAGCCGAGCCATATGTTATTTGATTCAGCCGAAGAATTTCGTGTTAGAATGTTAATTCCGTTACAAGATGCAGTACAGTTGACTGCAAAAGAATATTCTCTGCTGAGAAATCATTACTTTCATAGTAAAGAGACCAAAAAAAGAAAAACAAAATATATTATAAAGTGTGGTAATGCAAACGAACCGTGTGATTGGAGGCTCCGTACATTGAATAAAGCGGGTAACCTATTTTGAAAAATAACTAAATACAGTGGGCCACATACATGTCGTAATCCACAAATGTCAATAGATCATTGGCAACTTGATCAGAAGTACTTTTCCAGCCAGATAGAAGCAATGGTTGCCGCCCGACTAGATATAAAAATCAAGCCACTAATGGCGATGATTAAAGATAAGCTGGGTTTCCAATCTACTTATTGTAAAATATGGCTAGTTAAACAAATGACGGTTGCCAAAACTTTTGGAGGATGGAATGACTCGTACGATCAATTAAGAAAATACACGAATATGACGAAATTAATAAGTCCGAGTTTTCATTTTGTGATCGAGGATTGCCTTAGGCAAAATTAGAGTTACAAGATTTTCAATCGGATGTTCTGGACTAATAAACACACAAGTGCAGGCTTCAAAAGCTGTCATCTTGTGATTTTTGTCGATGAAACTTTTTTGTGCGGTAATATCAAGGAACGCTCCTATGTGCGGCCTCATTTGATGGGAATAATAATATATTTTCATTGGCATTTGTTGTGGTCGATTTGGAAATTGTTGATGATTAATAATGATTTATGGATCTGTTGCAGATATATGTCACTAATGGCTGAGATGATGTTTGCGTAATATCGAATGGACATATTGGGATTCAAAAAGCAATGGAGACGGATGGGTGGCATCCTCCACATGCCCACTATAGATTTTACATTTGGCATATTGTCGGCAATTACAATAAACACTTCAAAGATGCCGAAGACGAAAGAGCTATTCAAATGGCAGGTAAAATTTATAAATTACGTAATTTGAGAAAATTACTTGTTTATAAAATTATGTGATAAGTACTTATTATTATTGTAATGTACAGCTTATAAGAATCAAAAGTAAAAGTTTCTAAATATCATGAATCGAATGAGGGAATTGCATCCATAAATAGCTTAATGGTGTGACTAGGTTCCTTGGGATAAATGGACAAAAGCTTATGATAAAGGAAAGAGATATGGAGGGATGACTACGAGTTTAGCGGAATCGGTTAATGGGATGTTGAAGGGATTTTGTGCTCTGCTTATAATAGTTATGATGAATAAGATATTTTACCAGTTAGTTCATTATTTCGATATGAGAAGAACTACATATAGGGCACGAACGAGGGATGGATATATACTCAATTTGTGAGTGTTGACACCTGATTTTTAATCAATTTTTCTATTGCTAAAGTAATAAAAAATCCATAAAAATTCATAAAATTGAAAAATCAACTTTGGGGACCTTAGCCAAGCCTAGGGAACCAATTTTGAACAAAAAATAAAATTTCATATTATATATATATTTTTAATTTTTTTTTAAAAAAATACAAAAATACTTGAAAATTTTGGAAAAATAACATTTGAGGCCAAAAAAATACACAAAGATAGTTAATATTTTTATTTTAAATCTATTTTCATATTGGCCATCGCAAATTCAGAAAAATCCAATTCGAGTCACGTGTTCCTTCACGAGTATAATCTTGAATCGGGCCTAAAAAAATTTAATTTGAGTCAACTTATTTTTAATTTTCACTTTTTATGAGTTGTGACATTGTCTTCTAATATTTTAAATTTTCATCTTGGCCCAATTATACCCAGAATGACTTAATTTTGCAAAAGGGCTTTAATTAAATTCTGCATTATTTTCAACGGCAAGAAATGAGCTTAAATTTGACATGTGGTGAATTTTGGTGTGTCAAAAATTGTGAGGAGATTTGGACTTAAAGAAATATATTTTTTCAGGGACTAAATTGTAAATACTTAAAATTCAAGGACTAGAGTGCAAATACTTAACTCTTGAAGGATTATTTTACAAATAACAAAAAGAAGAGTTAGTGGATAAATTAGAATAGAGAAGGAAAGATGGAGAAGAGGAGATGAAGAAGAGAAGTTGGAGAAGAATAGATGGAGAAAATAAGATAAGAATAGAGAAGGGAAGATAGAGATGAAGAAGAGTTAGTAGAGAAATTAGAATGGAAGATAAGAATAGAGAAGGGAAGATGGAGATGAAGAAGAGTTAGTGGAGAAATTAGAATGGGAGATAAATATGGAGAAGGGAAGATGAAGATGAAGAAGAGTTAGTGGAGAGATTAGAATGTGAGATAGAGAAAGAGAATGGAAGATGAAAATGAAGAAGAGTTAGTGGAGAAATTAGAATGGGAGATAGAGTTAGTGGAAAAATTAGAATGGGAGATAGATGAGTAGATTATAAAAGGAGGATGAAGTGAGCTTGAGAGGGGATTCTTGGGAGAGAAAATTTGAAGTGTTTGGGAGAATTTTTTGGAGAGGAAATTTTGGATGTTTGAGAGAGTTTTGGGAGATTGAAGAAAAATTCGAGAAAAAGAAAATACCAAAAGAGAGAGAATTTTGAAGATGATGGGAGTTTAAAGCTAGGGGTTATCATCACAAATTCTTTCATCGATCAATATAAATCAAGAGTTCATCCTCGTCAACGAGCAAGCAAATTCGAGCTAAGTGTTTTTATTTATTCATTTATTTATGATTTTACTCGCAAATTAGCACAAATTGTATACACTTTCTCCATCTCTTTTTTTCCCCATATTTTATGTCAGGAGAAGGATATCTCTACGTCAACAGCAAAAATCTCGTAGAGATGCAAAAATCGGCCCAGACAAGCTCCTAAGCTGTCCACCGATTTCTCAACTGATCTGTGACTAAAAGTCCCTCTTAATTCAAAAGAAACTCTCTATATTGGGAACATAGAGAGCGAAAATCAATTATAGAAATCCCTCCCAAAAAATGGGAGATAAGTACTCTTTCCACTCTTCTGGTTTTAGGTGCAGATTAGCACATATTTTGTATACTGACACCTCACTTTATTTTATGTCAGGAAGCCGCAGCTCTATATCAATGGTCAACCCTGTGGAAGCACAAAATCGGCTTGGAGGAGTCCTCAAGCGCGAACAAATTTCAAATTGTTGAATCAATTCGTTGTATTTCATTTTAAAGAATTCATACCCCAGAATGGAGAGGACAAAGTCCATCCGCAATTTAAATACATGCACCATAAATCCCAAAGGGAAGAGCCAAGCCAATGCTTAGCCTCCCATTGGAGGTTTTTACTTACAGTAGTTAAATACCTGCAACTTAAATACTTGTACCTTAAATCCCAAAGGGAAGAGCCAAGCCAATGCTTAGCCTCCCATTGGAGGTTTTTACTTACAGTAGTTAAATACCTGCAACTTAAATACATGTACCTTAAATCCCAAAGGGAAGAGCCAAGCCAATGCTTAGCCTCCCATTGGAGGTTTTTACTTACAGTAGTTAAATACCTGCAACTTAAATACATGTACCTTAAATCCCAAAGGGAAGAGCCAAGCCAATGCTTAGCCTCCCATTGGAGGTTTTTACTTACAGTAGTTAAATACCTGCAACTTAAATACCTATACCTTAAATCCCAAAGGGAAGAGCCAAGCCTATGCTTAGCCTCCCATTGGAGGTTTTTACTTACAGTAGTTTAAATACTTGCAACTTAAATACCTGTACCTTAAATCCCAAAGGGAAGAGCCAAGCCAATGCTAGGCCTCCTATTGGAGGTGTTTATTCATTGTCATGTACTTCCTATAATTTAATTTTTGAATCATCAGACCTAAAAGATAAGTAGGTTGTAATATTGCACAGAAGTCGTTAACACACTCCCTCTTTCGGCTTCAGGGAATCTTTAACACTTAAAAAAATATAACAAATAAAAATATATATCATCCATGCATCCTATTTAAAAAGTGAAAATACAAAAGAGAATACCCTACTAGAGCCTTAGGAATAAACCAAGCCTGAGTTGCCGAATTAGGATATCCATGAAATTAAGGTACCGAAAGGGCATTAGTTTTAATTAACTAGTGTAACCAAGTCCCCGAGCTCCTAATCTCTGGTTCGCAGGAATAAATTAGTTCTCCCGCTAATTTATTTAGGTTTCTAATCGACCTACCAAGAACGATTAGTGGCGACTCCAAATTTCAAAATCATTTAAACAAAAACCAAAGTTGCGATTCGGTAGGCCTTGGGAGGGTCCGCATTAGGTTAGTCAAATCTAATTAACCTAATAATCCGTTAACCCCTAGAAATAATAAAAATATTTTCAGAGGGTCGCGACAGACTGGCGACTCCGCTGGGGACAGAGATTTTTAAATTTTCGAAAAAAGATACCAATTGGAATACTTAAATTTTTTCGAAATTTTAAGAGTCTTAGTGGACTTAGGCCAATGAAAATTTCATGCATATCTCGCTTCTGGCGATATTGTTTGGGACTCATTCTATAGGTGTTATATGTTTTTGCAGGATGGGAGTTATAAGGGGCGGAGTGTTTGGCTAACCCCTTTGTTTTGCAGGCTCGGTGTTGGGTTTATTTGTTTAATTTCGCACATTTTTAGAAGCGCTGTTTTGATATCAATTGTTGTGCATGTCTTGCATACTCTGAGGATCACGACACCTGCACACACAAGCGTCTAAACCCAAGTCGCGAAATTCTTCCTAGAAAACCATAGATAGGGATCGAATATGCAAAGCTCTTGCGTCGATTGCGCTCGGGTTGACCATATTTTATTCCGCTCATTATCTGAATTGACAATTCTTCCCATTGTGATTTGATTGCGCGGAGGGTAAGTTTGTCAATTCAGATAGTGGGAGCCTTTTTAGGTCCATACCTTGTCTCTCCTTCTTTTATTTTCTAGAGTCCACTCCTCACTTGAGTCATGCGCATGACTATGTGAATTGCATTTCTCCAAGGTAAAAGTAAGTTCTCTAATTTTATCTTGTATTTATTTTCGGTCGGTCCATGCTAGGTGTTAGTCAGTTTTTGAGCTTGATATTACGACCATTCTTTTTAAAAGAAAATAAAAATTAAATTTGTCCCTCATTTCTTTTAAAAAAATTTTTTTTTTTGAAAAAATGATGTGAAAAAATCCCTTCATGGGAATTTTATTAACCAATAAGGGATTTTTGTCATATTTTTATTGCTTCAATAAAAATGAAATTTTCCTGAAAAAATTTTCCTCTGAAAATTTCAATAAAAAGAAAAATTCCTTAAAAAAAAACTCTAGTAGACATCAAGTGATTTTATCACATTTTTCAAATTATAAAAACTTGCAAGAAAATTCTTCTCAAGAAATTCGCTCATGTTTTTCTAAGAAAATTTTCTCTAAATAAAATTAGACTAATTGACCAATAAGAGATTTTTGTCATGTTTTTTTTCTCTCCAATAAAAATGAAATTTTCCCGACAAATTTTCCTCTCAAAAATTTATTTCGATAAAAAGAAAAATTCCTTTAAAAAAACATCAAGTGATTTTATCACATTCTTTCAAATTATAAAAACTTGCAACAAAAATTCTTTTCGAGAAATTCTCTCATGTTTTTCTAAGAAAAGTTTCTCTAAATAAAATTAGACTAATGTCTCGGGGGAATTTCGTTAACCAATAAAGGATTTCTGTCATGTCTTTCCTGCTTCAATAAAAATAAAATTTTCCTGACAAATTTACCTCTGAAAATTTATTGATAAAAAGGAAATTCCTTCAAAAATTTTAGTAAACGTCAAGAGACTTTGTCACATTCCTTTAAAAAAATAAAAAAAAAGAATAATAAATCTGAAAAAAATTCTGTATCAGAAATTAACCCATTTCTTCTTAAGGAAATTTTTTTTTCTTTCTTCTGATTTCTCTATAAAATAGAAAAAATCAAATTGGACTAATATAGGAGTCATGGACCGACATTTCTTGTGTCGCATACTAATTATATCTTTTTCTTTTGCAGGGAGATCCTAGATACCCCAGACGGGTGTAAAAATTAAGTTCAATAATATATCAAGAATCATCTTCAGAAATACCAAAAGACGAAAAACACCGAGGCTTCAACCGTTAATTCTGGGGGGCAAACGAACATTGTCCATCTTTGACAGACAAAGTTGTGTCAATCCGTAAACTTGTATGGGCAGTGTATTCTGATATGACGGTGGATTTATACTGATTAAACATGGGGGCATATTTAATGTATTGCAAAAGATCCCGCGTCTTTTGAAAAACAATATGGATTATATAATCAGAACCCATGAAACAAATACCTTTACCTGATCAAATCAACCAGAGACTGGTCTTAAAATTTCCTCTTATCCGAAACATGCGGAGGGCTTTAAAGGACCGAGGTTCTATTAATGAACGTGGCCCACAGGAATTTCTCCCGACGCTACAGGCGACCGACACGAGCAAGTGGACGCCGAAAGAAACAAAATATGGATAAAAGTGGGCACACAACAGGTGGCCGGATTTACTACCAGCGCACTGATCGAGTTGTCATAGCGTTATTGTTCGTGATCTCAAGATGGATAGTGGGGGCCACCGCCGAACCCATCATCAATGTTCTCGATATCATCGTCTGGAGCAATTAAACAAGAACATCAAGAAGAACATTAAGCCTCGACATCTTCGGTACCTCAAATCGTTCTGTTATGCTATGCGGAAGAAACGATAGCAGGAAAATTAAAAAAAAAAAACAAAACAAAACACGTGAAGCTTTTCTTTCATTCCATTCATCAAAGAGTATTACAACAACTCACTGGGGAGGAAAGGTAAAGCCAAACTGGGCCCTGATGACCATTACGAAAGAGCTCAACTGACTCTCCAAACAGTTGATGCTCTGGATGCACCGGGCGCTCTCGGGATCAAGCTCCGCGAGCCTAAAGAAGAGGCGATCGCACTTCTCTTTAACCTGGGCCATAGTGGCCTCGTAATGCTCAACGGCAAACTCCAGGTCCGGAACCGCTGCCCTCTCGAAAGCAATGTCTGCCGTAATGTCATCAAGTCTCTCCTGCAGCCAACCACATTTACACCTCATCACAATATTGCCTGGCTCCTGTTCGGCGTAAGTTCGGACCAAGGCCAGACGGTCCACCAACTTTCCCCTCTTACGAACCAGCCACGAAAGCTGATCGTTGGCAAACTTGAGGGCCTTTTTGTGATTATCAGCCACAAACGTAACTGTTGCCAGACGCTCGTGCCGGTCTCGGTAACGGGCTTTCACGACGGCGGTCACAAGGACCGTCTCATAAGCACGGTTATAGGCAGCCAGAAAATTGATGAAGAGGGTCGAGAAGTTCCGGTACTCCTTCCCTAGTTGGGTACCCTCAACAGAAGCAGCGTCCACGGTCCTAAATAAACCGAGGATTTCAGCCTCAATGGTAGAATTTTTGGCTATATGAGCGTAACCTCTACCAAGAAGATTGTAGAGTCTCTCCCACCCAGCTAGGACTTCGGCGGATAAGGTATGGTTAGGAAAATTGGCCATTTTTGAAAGCAGAATACGAAAGAAAGGGGGAGAGAGGTGAGGCAGATGAGCGGAATGCGAAGATGGTAATCTGCTTTGAAGTAAATATTGATTTCATAGTGACGGTATCAACCAGTCAAGATTTCTCTTATCTACCATTCTCTATTGGCACCACCCTCGTTGGCTCGAATTCCCATCAGATGGCGACTGTGAGCTAAGCGAGTCCGAAATCTCCGCAGAAAGTTTGACGAGACACCGCCACTTTGAAAAAGAAGACGGAAAGATGAGCTGAGTGGAAGACACGGCAAACGTTAGCGAAAAGGAGATACGACTTGTCTTCATTGGAGGACCCGCCAGTAAATCGACGGTGGAGATCTTGACAGGGGCCCTCTATCACGAAAAGAAAAAAGAAGACAAATTGAGCGAGAAACAAGGATTTCCCCTTTGATCAAAAGCTGAATATCAGATTTTCTCCCTCGGAAAATCTAATAGCGCTGCCCGTGAAGAGGGAAGTCGTTGCTATTGCCAGAGAGAGAACTTGTCCCCATTTGATAGTCAGAGTTCATTCGCAAGAACTCGCAGGAGAAAGATAGAGAGGAAGGAGTTCTCGTGGGAGAGGAATTCAAAACCTTCACCATCAAAGCATCGGCTTTCAAAGCCTGTTACGAAAAGGCATCAACGATCTCGTGATCCCTCAAGTCCGAGAAGACATCCCGAGGCGGTCTCGAATCGGCAGTCCTAGATCCAGAAATATGTCGAGTGTTAGGGGAACGGGCGCATGTTCAACCCTGGTCAAAGCTGATGAAGTTCCTTACCCTGAGGGTCTACTGGTCATGGCCATTGACGGTAATCCAGTCTCTCTGTCAATCCTTGTTACCGTATTAAGAAAATGCCGGTATAAGGTTGTAGCTCAAGCAAAGGCGACAGAGGCCTTAGAGATATTAAGGAGGAGTAGTGACCCGTTTGATATCGTCCTTACCGCCATGGTAGGGATTGACATTGATGTTTTCACTCTCTTGGAAGTCATCAATTCTAAATTAAACATGCCAGTCCTCGTAATATCGGCAAGCGATGATCAGCAAGCCCTAATGAAGGCTGTCTTAAATGGGGCCCAAGACGTCGTAACGAAACCAGTTAGAGTTCAGATGCTTCAAAACATATGGCAGTACGTGGTAAGGAAGCAATTGCACGACCATGAGAACAAGCATCAAGCCTTCAATTTTGTTCCAAGCAACTGGAGAAAGAAGATGAGTTGGTCTCCCGAGCTGCATCGTATGTTTGTTAATGCAGTTCAGCAGCTAGGAATAGATTCGGCACGGCCGCAACATATACTGGAAATTATGAAGGTAGAGGGACTCACTAAAGCAAATGTTTCGAGTCATCTTCAGAAGTACAGAAAAAGGGTGAGAGAACACAATGCAGCTCAGAATCAAGAAAACCAAGGCAGGACTGATCCAAGCCTGAACGTCGAGTCTCCTCGCCACCATAAGTTCCCCAGGTTAGCATGGGGCGAGCCACTTCCCATCATCAACCAAGCTAGTAGCCATGCCATCAATCCCCTAGGCGTTAATCAAAGTATCCCCCAGAATCACCCTAATGCTCTTCAAGAGTATAGACTGCAGGAGCAGTGTATTCAGATTCCTTGGTTTGAGCACCAACCTGTGGCTAGAATTCATCCCATGATCAGCGCGCCTGCGCAGCCAAAGAATCAGACAAGAAATTATCCTGAGCACTTCCACTTCTCTAATCCTCGAATGGAAGGAGTTCTTGGGAGCAGGACAGTTGGTGATCCCCATACTTTCTCGAGTAATGATGAAGGCTCCAGCACGAGAAGTCAAATTGCTCATGGCGATGACAGAATGAGAAATCTACCGCCAGCATTTGCCAATAACAATGCCCAATTCGAGTATCAGTTGCTGGAAGGTTCAAGAGATTACCCAGATGATGAGCTTACTGCCCTGGTCAACCAGTTTAGGGTTGACAGACGTCCCAAGCCGCGATCAGGAGCTAGTGAGTAAGGACTCTCAAACATCGGTCATCCACACCCGAACCAACACGAGACTAGCTGATTATCAAAGAGCCACAGGAGAGGCAGAACTGACCTTGAATAAGTGCACCTTTCATTTCATGCTTAATTCCCCTACGTATGATATTTCCAGCTTTCTAGGTGACTAGATTTAATTCAGGGGCAAGGGGGTAATTTGTTTTTTTTTTATCTCGTCGAATGCGTGAATCCCTTTTTTATGCTAGATTTAGGGCGGATCAATTTGTGGCAACGTCGCTTACTGCCATAATGAGAAATGTTGAATGGCCTCACGTAGGGAAATTTCAAGTGAAAAGCCCAGGCGAGCTCGAAGACGGGTAACTGTGTGTCGTTCCAATTTACCATCAATCGTTGCAAAATGCTAAATTGGATTTGTTCCATTCTCACCCAGGGGATTGCAAAGTGCCTCAAGAGTGTCGCAAAATGAAATGACCCAATGGAATGCGATAGGACTCATTCGCCTTCAAGGTAACCTTCAAATTAAAGGAGCCCTCCGGTCCACGGACCCGATGGCATGGAAAATGATGATGGTCCAAGGCAACCCGAAAGAAAACAAGGCCCAACTAAGCAAAGCACATATGTGGCAAGCTCAAAGTGAAAGGCAACTCGGGACATACAATTCAATCCAATCCAAATGAAGGAACTTCCTCAATTCAAATTCAATGGAAGTATACACAAGGGTAAAACAGTATCGTTCCAATTTTTCTAGAATATTGTCGCGACCCTCTAAAAAAAATTTAAAATTTTAAAAGGGGTTAACGGATTATTAGGTTAATTAGATTTGACTAACCTAACGCGGACCCTCTCAAGCCCTACCGAATCGCAACTTTGGTTTTTGTTTAAATGATTTTGAAATTTGGAGTCGCCACTAATCGTTCTTGGTAGATCGATTAGAAACCTAAATAAATTAGCGGGAGAACTAATTTATTCTTGCGAACCAGAGATTATGAGCTCGGGGACTTGGTTACACTAGTTAATTAAAACTAATGCCCTTTCGGTACCTTAATTTCATGGATATCCTAATCCGGCAACTCAGGCTTGGTTTATTCCTAAAGCTCTAATAGGGTATTCTCTTTTGTGTTTTCACTTTTTAAATAGGATGCATGGATGGTATATATTTTTATTTGTTATATTTTTTTAAGTGTTAAAAATTCCCTGAAGCCGAAAGAGGGAGTGTGTTAACGACTTCTGTGCAGTATTACGACCTACTCATCTTTTGGGTCTGATGATTCAAAAATTAAATTATAGGAAGTACATGACAGTGAATAAACACCTCCAATGGGAGGCCTAGCATTGGCTTGGCTCTTCCCTTTGGGATTTAAGGTACAGGTATTTAAGTTACAAGTATTTAAACTACTGTAAGTAAAAACCTCCAATGGGAGGCTAAGCATTGGCTTGGCTCTTCCCTTTGGGATTTAAGGTACAGGTATTTAAGTTGCAGGTATTTAACTACTGTAAGTAAAAACCTCCAATGGGAGGCTAAGCATTGGCTTGGCTCTTCCCTTTGGGATTTAAGGTACAGGTATTTAAGTTGCAGGTATTTAACTACTGTAAGTAAAAACCTCCAATGGGAGGCTAAGCATTGGCTTGGCTCTTCCCTTTGGGATTTAAGTTGCAGGTATTTAACTAATGTAAGTAAAAACCTCCAATGGGAGGCTAAGCATTGGCTTGGCTCTTCCTTTTGGGATTTCAGGTACAGGTATTTAAGTTGCAGGTATTTAACTACTGTTGACACTTGATCTTTAATCATTTTCTCTATTGCTAAAGTAATAAAAAATCCATAAAAATTCATAAAATTGAAAAATCAACTTTGGGGACCTTAGCCAAGCCTAGGGAACCAATTTTGACCAAAAAACGATTTTTCATATTTTCAATATTTTTACGTATTTTTTATTTATTTATTTTCGAAAATTAATAGAAAATCCATAAAACTTCATAAAATTGAAAAATCAACTTTGGGAACCTTAGCCAAGCCTAGGGAACCAATTTTGACCAAAAAATAATTTTTCATATTTTCGATATTTTTCGGTATTTTTATTTTCGAAAATTCATAAAAAAAAATTAAGAAAAATGAGAAAATTAAAAAATCAAGTTTGGAGCCTTGGCCAAGCTTAGGCAAATATTTTCGAACAAAAAAATAATTTTTGGTATTTATATATATTGTTTATATATTTTAGAAATTATGAGAATATTTAATAAATAATAGCATTTGAGGCTACAAAAATATATATAAATAGTCAATATTTTTATTTTAAATCCATTTTCATGTTGGTTATCACAAATTTAAAAAAATCCAATTCGGGGTCGTGTATTCCTTCATGAGCCTAATCTCGAACCGGGTCTAAAAAATTCAATTTGAGTCAATTTATTTTCATTTTTTCACTTTTAGGAGTTGTGACATTGTTCTTTAATATTTCAAATTTTTATATTGGCCCAAATTATACTCAGAATGACTTAATTGTGCAAAAGGGCTTTAATTAAATTCTGCATTATTTTCAGTGGCAAGAAATGAGCTTAAATTTGACATGTGGTGAATTTTGACTAAGTATAGGGAAGGTATGTCATAAATTGTAAGGAGATTTGGACTTAAAGAAATATTTTTTCAGGGACTAAATTGTAAATACTTAAAATTCAAGGACTAGAGTGCAAATACCTAACTCTTGAAGGATTATTTTACAAATAATAAAAAGAAGAGTTAGTGGATAAATTAGAATAGAGAAGGGAAGATGAAGAAGAGGAGATGAAGAAGAGAAGTTGGAGAAGAATGGATGGAGAAAATAAGATAAGAATAGAGAAGGGAAGATGGAGATGAAGAAGAGTTAGTAGAGAAATTAGAATGGAAGATAAGAATAGAGAAGGGAAGATGGAGATTAAGAAGAGTTAGTGGAGAAATTAGAATGGGAGATAAATATGGAGAAGGGAAGATGAAGATGAAGAAGAGTTAGTGGAGAGATTAGAATGTGAGATAGAGATGGAGAATGGAAGATGAAAATGAAGAAGAGTTAGTGGAGAAATTAGAATGGGAGATAGAGTTAGTGGAAAAATTAGAATGGGAGATATATGAGTAGGTTATAAAAGGAGGAAGAAGTGAGCTTGAGAAAGGATTCTTGAGAGAGAAAATTTGAAGTGTTTGGGAGAATTTTTTAGAGAGAAAATTTTGGATGTTTGAGAGAGTTTTGGGAGATTGAAGAAAATTTTGAGAGAAAGAAAATACCAAAAGAGAGAGAATTTTGAAGATGATGGGAGTTTAAAGCTAGGGGTTATCATCACAAATTCCTTCATCGATCAATATAAATCAAGAGTTCATCCTCGTCAACGAGCAAACAAATTCAAGCTAAGTGTTTTTATTTATTCATTTATTTATGGTTTTACTCGCAAATTAGCACAAATTGTATACACTTTCTCCATCTCCTTTTTCTTCCATATTTTATGTCAGGAGAAGGATATCTCTACGTCAACAGCAAAAATCTCGTCGAGATACAAAAATCGGCCCAGACAAGCTCCTAAGCTGTCCACCGATTTCTCAACTGATCTGTGACTAAAAGTCCCTCTTAATTCAAAAGAAACTCTCTATATTGGGAACATAGAGAGCGAAAATCAATTATAGAAATCCCTCCCAAAAAAATGGGAGATAAGTACTCTTTCTACTCTTCTGGTTTTAGATGCAGATTAGCACATATTTTGTATACTAACACTTCACTCTATTTTATGTCAGGAAGCCGCAGCTCTATATCAATGGTCAATCCTATGGAAGCACAAAATCGGCTTGGAGGAGTCCTCAAGCGCGCACAAATTTCAAATTGTTGAATCAATTCGTTGTATTTCATTTTAAAAAATTCATACCCCAAAATGGAGAGGACAAAGTCCATCCGCAATTTAAATACCTGCACCATAAATCCCAAAGGGAAGAGCCAAGCCAATGCTTAGCCTCCCATTGGAGGTTTTTACTTATAGTAGTTAAATACCTGCAACTTAAATACCAAAGGGAAGAGCCAAGCCAATGCTTAGCCTCCCATTGGAGGTTTTTACTTACAGTAGTTAAATACCTGCACCTTAAATCCCAAAGGGAAGAGCCAAGCCAATGCTTAGCCTCCCATTGGAGGTTTTTACTTACAGTAGTTAAATACCTGCAACTTAAATACCTGTACCTTAAATCCCAAAGGGAAGAGCCAAGCCAATGCTTAGCCTCCCATTGGAGGTTTTTACTTACAGTAGTTAAATATCTGCAACTTAAATACATGTACCTTAAATCCCAAAGGGAAGAGCCAAGCCAATGCTTAGCCTCCCATTGGAGGTTTTTACTTACAGTAGTTTAAATACTTGCAACTTAAATACCTGTACCTTAAATCCCAAAGGGAAGAGCCAAGCCAATGCTAGGCCTCCCATTGGAGGTGTTTATTCACTGTCATGTACTTCCTATAATTTAATTTTTGAATCATCAGACCCAAAAGATGAGTAGGTCGTAATACTGCACAGAAGTCGTTAACACACTCCCTCTTTCGGCTTTAGGGAATCTTTAACACTTAAAAAAATATAACAAATAAAAATATATACCATCCATGCATCCTATTTAAAAAGTGAAAACACAAAAGAGAATACCCTACTAGAGCTTTAGGAATAAACCAAGCCTGAGTTGCCGGATTAGGATATCCATGAAATTAAGGTACCGAAAGGGCATTAGTTTTAATTAACTAGTGTAACCAAGTCCCCGAGCTCATAATCTCTGGTTCGCAGGAATAAATTAGTTCTCCCGCTAATTTATTTAGGTTTCTAATCGACCTACCAAGAACGATTAGTGGCGACTCCAAATTTCAAAATCATTTAAACAAAAACCAAAGTTGCGATTCGGTAGGGCTTGGGAGAGTCCGCATTAGGTTAGTCAAATCTAATTAACCTAATAAACCTTTCTAGAGTCCTTTTAAAATTTTAAATTTTTTTTTAGAGGGTCGCGACAGACTGGCGACTCCACTGGGGACGAGATTTTTAAATTTTCGAAAAAAGATACCAATTGGAATACTTGAATTTTTTTCGAAATTTTAAAAGTCTTAGTGGACTTAGGCCAATGAAAATTTCATGGATATCTCGCTTCTGGCGATCTTGTTTGGGACTCATTCTATAGGTGTTATATGTTTTTGCAGGATGGGAGTTATAAGGGGCGGAGTGTTTGGCTAACCCCTTTGTTTTGCAGGCTGGTGTTGGGTTTATTTGTTTAATTTCGCACATTTTTAGAAGCGCTGTTTTGATATCAATTGTTGTGCATGTCTTGCATACTCTGAGGATCACGACACCTGCACACACAAGCGTCTAAACCCAAGTCGCGAAATTCTTCCTAGAAAACCATAGATAGGGATCGAATATGCAAAGCTCTTGCGTCGATTGCGCTCGGGTTGACCATATTTTATCCCGCTCATTATCTGAATTGACAATTCTTCCCATTGTGATTTGATTGCGCGGAGGGTAAGTTTGTCAATTCAGATAGTGGGGGCCTTTTTAGGTCCATACCTTGTCTCTCCTTCTTTTATTTTCTAGAGTCCACTCCTCACTTGAGTCATGCGCATGACTATGTGATTTGCATTTCTCCAAAGTAAAAGTAAATTCTCTAATTTTATCTTGTATTTATTTTCGGTCGGTCCATGCTAGGTGTTAGTCAGTTTTTGAGTTTGATATTACGACCATTCTTTTAAAAGAAAATAAAAATTAAATTTGTCCCTCATTTCTTTAAAAAAAAAATTTTTGAAAAAATGATGTGAAAAAATCCCTTCATGGGAATTTTATTAACCAATAAGGGATTTTTGTCATGTTTTTATTGCTTCAATAAAAATGAAATTTTCCTGAAAAAATTTTCCTCCGAAAATTTATTTCAATAAAAAGAAAAATTCCTTCAAAAAAAAACTCTAGTAGACATCAAGTGATTTTATCACATTTTTCAAATTATAAAAACTTGCAAGAAAATTCTTCTCGAGAAATTCGCTCATGTTTTTCTAAGAAAATTTTCTCTAAATAAAATTAGACTAATGTCTCGGGGGAATTGTATTGACCAATAAGAGATTTTTGTCATGTTTTTCTTACTTCAATAAAAATGAAATTTTCTTGACAAATTTTCCTCTGAAAATTTATTTCGATAAAAAGAAAAATTCCTTCAAAAAAAAAACTTTTATAAACATCAAGTGATTTTATCACATTCTTTCAAATTATAAAAACTTGCAACAAAAATCTTTTCGAGAAATTCGCTCATGTTTTTCTAAGAAAATTTTCTCTAAATAAAATTAAACTAATGTCTCGGGGGAATTTTGTTAACCAATGAAGGATTTCTGTCATGTCTTTCCTGCTTAAATAAAAATAAAATTTTCCTGACAAATTTACCTCTGAAAATTTATTTTGATAAAAAGGAAATTCCTTCAAAAATTTTAGTAAACGTCAAGAGATTTTGTCACATTCCTTTAAAAAAAATAAAAATAAAAAGAGTAATAAATCTGCAAAAAAATTCTGCATCAGAAATTAACCCATTTCTTCCTAAGAAATTTTTTTTTCTCTGATTTCTCTATAAAGTAGAAAAAATCAAATTGGACTAATATAGGAGTCATAGACCGACATTCCTTGTGTCGCATACTAATTATATCCTTTTCTTTTGCAGGGAGATCCTAGATACCCCAGACGGGTGTAAAAATTAAGTTCAATAATATATCAAGAATCATCTTCAGAAATACCAAAAGACGAAAAACACCAAGGCTTCAACCGTTAATTCAGGGGGGCAAACGAACAATGTCCATCTTTGACAGACAGAGTTGTGTCAATCCGTAAACTTGTATGGGCAGTGTATTCTGATATGACGGTGGATTTATACTGATTAAACACGGGGGTATATTTAATGTATTGCAGGGGATCCCGCGTCTTTTGAAAGACAATATGGATTATATAATCAGAAACCATGAAATAAGTACCTTAACCTGATTAAATCAACCAGAGACCGGTCTTAAAATTTTCTCGGATCCGAAACACGCGGAGGGTTTTAGAGGACCGAGGTTTTATTAATGAATGTGGCCCACGGACACTCCCCCGATGCTATAGGTGCCCTATACATACGAGTGGACGCCGAAAGCAACAAAACACGGTTGAAGTGGAGCACGCAACAAATGGCCGAATTTATTGGCACATTGATCGAGTGGTGGCAGCTTTATTAATTTACATGATTGAACGCGGGTCTCTAGGCGGCTGGTGGAAAGCCACACTGAATGCCTCTCTAATGTTCTTGATATCATCGTCTACCGCAACCCACGAGAGCATCATGAAGAAGATTAAACCTAGACGAATACGTCTACTTAATTTCATCGCACGTTCTCGCTTTTTGTCGATGTCCAAAATTAATGCACAAGCTAGAAGTAATAATTTCCCTTTTCCCCCTATTAAATGCTCGGAGCCGTTAATCGCACCAAACTCGAAAAAATTAATATCGAGACGAAATCCGCGTAAATTTGAAGGGTAAATCCGTATCGTTCCAATTTACCCTTAAATTGCTCTGGTTTTTAAATTTGATCCCTTCTATTTTCAGGAATTTGCAAAAGCGACTTGAGAATACATTCGTATCCAAAAACCAAATTTCCTGGTCGGGCTAAATTGGGGGCAAATCAACTCATGAACATTATCACGGGATGGACAGCTTCGGTTAAAGAAAAATACAAGCGAAAGATCCGAACAATCTAAGACATGGGTAATTTTGTATCGTTCTAATTTACACATAATCATCTCAAGTCTCGAATTGTTTTATTCCATTCTTAACAGGGATTGCAAATTACCTCGAGAAAATACCGTAACATGGCCCAAGGTGATACAACAGGGCTGCGTTATCTCCAAAAATTAACCTTTGAAAGGAAAGCCCTGTGGACACCTACGGTACAATGGACCGAATGGTATGGGGGGATGACAGTAGGTCCGAAATGTCCCGAGTTCGATCCCCAAAGGTGGGGAATGTTGTAAGTGTTATAAATAAATGAAACAACTTTTTGTGCATTTCTTTTTGCAAACAGGAATACTCGACAAGTAATATCAAAGTCAGTATTTTACCATAGTTTTGCCATAATGGTGAGGCGCCCAACAAAAGTCGAGGAAAATTCAATCTAGCAAAACTGGTAAAAGACTCGTGCAAGGCATTCAAGACGAAGGATAAATCAGTATCGTTTCCAATTTATCCCTTTTAATACTGGCTGACATGTCTCCTTTTCTTTTTACAGGAAATATTTATACTAACATTTAACATGTTGAAGGAGACAAATCCCAAAAGAAAATTATGATCATCTGACAAGATCTATTTTGGTGAAAAATGGGGCAAATTAATCACAAGTTCTGAAGCAAAAAAAGCAAATACGTCTTCCTTATCTCATTTGATTTCAAGAATAATTTCTCTGCTTTTTGCAGGGGCATTCAACCGCTAAACCACGGCAGTCGCTGTTATTAAGCAAACCGAAATGCTCCATCACCCATATGCTTCATCGCACAGGGGCAAAGTTGAGATGAACCGCCCCTCGACATAAGGAGCAACACATTCCCGGTGTTTGAGTTACCTTCAAAAGTCTTGAAATTCATTCGGCGATTATTGAATGAACAAGTCTGGTTGTCGAGAAGACACCAAGCATTTCTTCCAAATTCTCAGGTAAGTATATCTTCAACCTGAACCTTTCAAGAGAATGAATTCTGACGGTTGTTGGGGTACTCGAATCCATTGCGGTATATACAGGTATCCACCTTATTCAATAAAGCATGATTTGTCTCAAGGACAGAATTGTTCGAGACCTTTTGATCTCTGCCTCTTTGATTTATTCCTAAAGCGACAAGAGAATATAATTTGGGTTTGAGCTTCCGCAGGATTCCTGGTCTCCCCAGATTTCAGAATGGCACCCTTTGAGGTACACCAAGCCCTTCTTACAGGCAAACCAAGTCCTTCTTACAGGCATAAAGTCCTTCTTACAGGTAAATCAAATCCTGCTTACAGGCGAACAAAGTCCTTCCTACAGGCAAATCAAGTCCTTCTTACAGGCATAAAGTCCTTCTTACAGGCAAATCAAGTCCTTCTTATAGGCACAAAGTCCTTCTTACATGCACAAAGTCCTTCTTACAGGCAAATCAAGTCCTTCTTACAGGCACAAAGTCCTTCTTACAGGCAAATCAAGTCCTTCTTACAGGCATAAAGTCCTTCTTACAGGCAAACAGAGTCCTTCTTACATGCAAACAAAGTCCTTCTTACAGGCAAACCAAGACCTTCTTACAGGCAAATTAAGTCCTTCCTACAGGCAAAGCAAGTCCTTTGTACAGGCAAATCAAGTCCTTCTTACAGGCAAATCAAGTCCTTCTTACAGGCACAAAGTCCTTCTTACAGGCAAACCAAGTCCTTCTTACAGGCATAAAGTCCTTCTTACAGGCAAATCAAGTCCTGCTTACAGGCAAACAAAGTCCTTCCTACAGGCAAAGCAAGTCCTTCTTATAGGCAAATCAAGTCCTTCTTACAGGCACAAAGTCCTTCTTACAGGCAAATCAAGTCCTTCTTACAGGCATAAAGTCCTTCTTACAGGCAAATCAAGTCCTTCTTATAGGCACAAAGTCCTTCTTACAGGCATAAAGTCCTTCTTACAGGCAAATCAAGTCCTTCTTACAGGCACAAAGTCTTTCTTATAGGCAAATCAAGTCCTTCTTACAGGCAAATAAAGTCCTTCTTACATGCAAACAAAGTCCTTCTTACAGGCAAACCAAGACCTTCTTACAGGCAAATTAAGTCCTTCCTACAGGCAAAGCAAGTCCTTTGTACAGGCAAATCAAGTCCTTCTTACAGGCAAATCAAGTCCTTCTTACAGGCACAAAGTCCTTCTTACAGGCAAATCAAGTCCTTCTTACAGGTAAATTAAGTCCTTCTTACAGGCACAAAGTCCTTCTTACAGACAAATCAAGTCATTTTTACAGGCATAAAGTCCTTCTTACAGGGAAATCAAGTCCTTCTTACAGGCAAACTAAGTCCTTCTTACAGGCAAACCAAGTCCTTCTTATAGGCACAAAGTCCTTCTTACAGGCACAAAGTACTTCTTACAGGCAAATCAAGTCCTTCTTACAGGCATAAAGTCCTTCTTACAGGCAAACAAAGTCCTTCTTATAGGCAAATTAAGTCCTTCTTACAGGCACAAAGTCCTTCTTACAGGTAAAGTAAGTCCTTCTTACAGGCAAATCAAGTTCTTCTTACAGGCAAATCAAGTCCTTTTTACAGGCAAATCAAGTTCTTCTTACAGGCAAATTAAGTCCTTTTTACAGGCATTAAGTCCTTTTTACAGGCACCAAGTCCTTTCTACAGGCACCAAGTCCCTCTTACAGGTATCTCCATGGGGTGACCTACCATACGGGTCAAATCTCAATCAAAATTTAATCAGTAGAATCCTTTTATTAGGAATCTACCATGGTACGACCCACCATACGGGTCAAATGGTATGACCCACCATACGGGTCAAATTTTAATTCAATTTTTAATCAGTAGAATCTTTTTATTAGGAATCTACCATGGGTTGATCCACCATACGGGTTCAAGTTCAACCACCCTAAAGTTTTTTTTATATAACGAATCCTTAGGTTCTCATTTCATTTTCAGTGGAACATTCATGTCACGACTCTTTTTATTTCCATGTATTGAGTCTATTAGAATTCAGGTGTCATCTCGTCTTTGAAATGAACCTCTACCGAGCTTCCTTTCAAAGAGGGGCAGCTGTTGACACCTGATTTTTAATCATTTTTTCTATTGCTAAAGTAATAAAAAAATTCATAAAAATTCATGAAATTGAAAAAACAACTTTGGGGACCTTAGCCAAGCCTAGGGAACCAATTTTGAGCAAAAAACGATTTTTCATATTTTTAGTATTTTTACGTATTTTTTATTTATTTATTTTCGAAAATTAATAGAAAATCCATAAAAATTCATAAAATTGAAAAATCAACTTTGGGAACCTTAGCCAAGCCTAGGGAACCAATTTTGACCAAAAAATAATTTTTCATATTTTCGATATTTTTCGGTATTTTTATTTTCGAAAATTCATAAAAAAAAATTAAGAAAAATGAGAAAATTAAAAAATCAAGTTTGGAGCCTTGGCCAAGCTTAGGCAAATATTTTCGAACAAAAAAATAATTTTTGGTATTTATATATATTGTTTATATATTTTAGAAATTATGAGAATATTTAATAAATAATAGCATTTGAGGCTACAAAAATATATATAAATAGTCAATATTTTTATTTTAAATCCATTTTCATGTTGGTTATCACAAATTTAAAAAAATCCAATTCGGGGTCGTGTATTCCTTCATGAGCCTAATCTCGAACCGGGTCTAAAAAATTCAATTTGAGTCAATTTATTTTCATTTTTTCACTTTTAGGAGTTGTGACATTGTTCTTTAATATTTCAAATTTTTATATTGGCCCAAATTATACTCAGAATGACTTAATTGTGCAAAAGGGCTTTAATTAAATTCTGCATTATTTTCAGTGGCAAGAAATGAGCTTAAATTTGACATGTGGTGAATTTTGACTAAGTATAGGGAAGGTATGTCATAAATTGTAAGGAGATTTGGACTTAAAGAAATATTTTTTCAGGGACTAAATTGTAAATACTTAAAATTCAAGGACTAGAGTGCAAATACCTAACTCTTGAAGGATTATTTTACAAATAATAAAAAGAAGAGTTAGTGGATAAATTAGAATAGAGAAGGGAAGATGAAGAAGAGGAGATGAAGAAGAGAAGTTGGAGAAGAATGGATGGAGAAAATAAGATAAGAATAGAGAAGGGAAGATGGAGATGAAGAAGAGTTAGTAGAGAAATTAGAATGGAAGATAAGAATAGAGAAGGGAAGATGGAGATTAAGAAGAGTTAGTGGAGAAATTAGAATGGGAGATAAATATGGAGAAGGGAAGATGAAGATGAAGAAGAGTTAGTGGAGAGATTAGAATGTGAGATAGAGATGGAGAATGGAAGATGAAAATGAAGAAGAGTTAGTGGAGAAATTAGAATGGGAGATAGAGTTAGTGGAAAAATTAGAATGGGAGATATATGAGTAGGTTATAAAAGGAGGAAGAAGTGAGCTTGAGAAAGGATTCTTGAGAGAGAAAATTTGAAGTGTTTGGGAGAATTTTTTAGAGAGAAAATTTTGGATGTTTGAGAGAGTTTTGGGAGATTGAAGAAAATTTTGAGAGAAAGAAAATACCAAAAGAGAGAGAATTTTGAAGATGATGGGAGTTTAAAGCTAGGGGTTATCATCACAAATTCCTTCATCGATCAATATAAATCAAGAGTTCATCCTCGTCAACGAGCAAACAAATTCAAGCTAAGTGTTTTTATTTATTCATTTATTTATGGTTTTACTCGCAAATTAGCACAAATTGTATACACTTTCTCCATCTCCTTTTTCTTCCATATTTTATGTCAGGAGAAGGATATCTCTACGTCAACAGCAAAAATCTCGTCGAGATACAAAAATCGGCCCAGACAAGCTCCTAAGCTGTCCACCGATTTCTCAACTGATCTGTGACTAAAAGTCCCTCTTAATTCAAAAGAAACTCTCTATATTGGGAACATAGAGAGCGAAAATCAATTATAGAAATCCCTCCCAAAAAAATGGGAGATAAGTACTCTTTCTACTCTTCTGGTTTTAGATGCAGATTAGCACATATTTTGTATACTAACACTTCACTCTATTTTATGTCAGGAAGCCGCAGCTCTATATCAATGGTCAATCCTATGGAAGCACAAAATCGGCTTGGAGGAGTCCTCAAGCGCGCACAAATTTCAAATTGTTGAATCAATTCGTTGTATTTCATTTTAAAAAATTCATACCCCAAAATGGAGAGGACAAAGTCCATCCGCAATTTAAATACCTGCACCATAAATCCCAAAGGGAAGAGCCAAGCCAATGCTTAGCCTCCCATTGGAGGTTTTTACTTATAGTAGTTAAATACCTGCAACTTAAATCCCAAAGGGAAGAGCCAAGCCAATGCTTAGCCTCCCATTGGAGGTTTTTACTTACAGTAGTTAAATACCTGCACCTTAAATCCCAAAGGGAAGAGCCAAGCCAATGCTTAGCCTCCCATTGGAGGTTTTTACTTACAGTAGTTAAATACCTGCAACTTAAATACCTGTACCTTAAATCCCAAAGGGAAGAGCCAAGCCAATGCTTAGCCTCCCATTGGAGGTTTTTACTTACAGTAGTTAAATATCTGCAACTTAAATACATGTACCTTAAATCCCAAAGGGAAGAGCCAAGCCAATGCTTAGCCTCCCATTGGAGGTTTTTACTTACAGTAGTTTAAATACTTGCAACTTAAATACCTGTACCTTAAATCCCAAAGGGAAGAGCCAAGCCAATGCTAGGCCTCCCATTGGAGGTGTTTATTCACTGTCATGTACTTCCTATAATTTAATTTTTGAATCATCAGACCCAAAAGATGAGTAGGTCGTAATACTGCACAGAAGTCGTTAACACACTCCCTCTTTCGGCTTTAGGGAATCTTTAACACTTAAAAAAATATAACAAATAAAAATATATACCATCCATGCATCCTATTTAAAAAGTGAAAACACAAAAGAGAATACCCTACTAGAGCTTTAGGAATAAACCAAGCCTGAGTTGCCGGATTAGGATATCCATGAAATTAAGGTACCGAAAGGGCATTAGTTTTAATTAACTAGTGTAACCAAGTCCCCGAGCTCATAATCTCTGGTTCGCAGGAATAAATTAGTTCTCCCGCTAATTTATTTAGGTTTCTAATCGACCTACCAAGAACGATTAGTGGCGACTCCAAATTTCAAAATCATTTAAACAAAAACCAAAGTTGCGATTCGGTAGGGCTTGGGAGAGTCCGCATTAGGTTAGTCAAATCTAATTAACCTAATAATCCGTTAACCCCTTTTAAAATTTTAAATTTTTTTTTAGAGGGTCGCGACAACTACTATAAGTAAAAACCTCCAATGGGAGGCTAAGCATTGGCTTGTCTCTTCCCTTTGGGATTTAAGGTGCATGTATTTAAGTTGCAGGTATTTAACTACTGTAAGTAAAAACCTCCAATGGGAGGCTAAGCATTGGCTTGGCTCTTCCCTTTGGGATTTATGGTGCAGGTATTTAAATTGCGGATGGACTTTGTCCTCTCCATTTTGGGGTATGAATTTTTTAAAATGAAATACAACGAATTGATTCAACAATTTGAAATTTGTGCGCGCTTGAGGACTCCTCTAAGCCGATTTTGTTCTTCCATAGGATTGACCATTGATATAGAGCTGCGGCTTCTTATCTCCCATTTTTTTGGGAGGGATTTCTATAATTGATTTTCGCTCTCTATGTTCCCAATATAGAGAGTTTCTTTTGAATTAAGAGGGACTTTTAGTCACAGATCAGTTGAGAAATCGGTGGACAGCTTAGGAGCTTGTCTGGGCCGATTTTTGCATCTCGACGAGATTTTTGCTGTTGACGTAGAGATATCCTTCTCCTGACATAAAATATGGAAGAAAAAGGAGATGGAGAAAGTGTATACAATTTGTGCTAATTTGCGAGTAAAACCATAAATAAATGAATAAATAAAAACACTTAGCTTGAATTTGTTTGCTCGTTGACGAGGATGAACTCTTGATTTATATTGATCGATGAAGGAATTTGTGATGATAACCCCTAGCTTTAAACTCCCATCATCTTCAAAATTCTCTCTCTTTTGGTATTTTCTTTCTCTCAAAATTTTCTTCAATCTCCCAAAACTCTCTCAAACATCCAAAATTTTCTCTCCAAAAAATTCCTCAAACACTTCAAATTTTCTCTCCCAAGAATCCTTTCTCAAGCTCACTTCTTCCTCCTTTTATAACCTACTCATCTATCTCCCATTCTAATTTTTCCACTAACTCTATCTCCCATTCTAATTTCTCCACTAACTCTTCTTCATTTTCATCTTCCATTCTTCATCTCTATCTCACATTCTAATCTCTCCACTAACTCTTCTTCATCTTCATCTTCCCTTCTCCATATTTATCTCCCATTCTAATTTCTCCACTAACTCTTCTTAATCTCCATCTTCCCTTCTCTATTCTTATTTTCCATTCTAATTTCTCTACTAACTCTTCTTCATCTCCATCTTCCCTTCTCTATTCTTATCTTATTTTCTCCATCCATTCTTCTCCAACTTCTCTTCTTCATCTCCTCTTCTTCATCTTCCCTTCTCTATTCTAATTTATCCACTAACTCTTCTTTTTATTATTTGTAAAATAATCCTTCAAGAGTTAGGTATTTGCACTCTAGTCCTTGAATTTTAAGTATTTACAATTCAGTCCCTGAAAAAAATATATTTCTTTAAGTCCAAATCTCCTCACAATTTTTGACACACCAAAATTTACCACATGTCAAATTTAAGCTCATTTCTTGTCGCTGAAAATAATGTATAATTTAATTAAAGCCATTTTGCAAAATTAAGTCATTCTGGGTATAATTGGGCCAAGATGAAAATTTAAAATATTAGAAGACAATGTCACAACTCATAAAAAGTGAAAGTTAAAATAAGTTGACTCAAATTAAATTTTTTTAGGCCCGATTCGAGATTATACTCGTGAAGGAACACGTGACTCGAATTGGATTTTTCTGAATTTGCGATGGCCAATATGAAAATAGATTTAAAATAAAAATATTAACTATCTTTGTGTATTTTTTGGCCTCAAATGTTATTTTTCCAAAATTTTCAAATATTTTTGTATTTTTTTAAAAAAATTAAAATATATATAATATGAAAAATTATTTTTTGGTCAAAATTCGTTCCCTAGGCTTGGCTAAGGTTCCCAAAGTTGATTTTTCAATTTTATGAATTTTTATGGATTTTCTATTAATTTTCGAAAATAAATAAATAAAAAATACGTAAAAATACTGAAAATATGAAAAATCGTTTTTTGGTCAAAATTGGTTCCCTAGGCTTGGCTAAGATCCCCAAAGTTGATTTTTCAATTTTATGAATTTTTATGGATTTTTTATTACTTTAGCAATAGAAAAAATGATTAAAAATCAGGTGTCAACAAATATGAAGAACATATACTGCCGCATTCTCTTTCATTTTTGCAGAGGAAGTCTCTACTGGCCAGATTTTCCTGTCTACCATTCCCTATCAGTATCACCTCCGCTACTCGTCTCCAATCTCGAGCCAAGTAAATCCGACGTCTCTACGGAAAAGTTGGACGGGACGCCACTACTTTGAAAAAGAAAGGATAAAAAATAAGCTGAGTGGGAGACAAAGACATTTTCGGTAGAAAAGAGATACGACTCGTCTTTATTGAAGAACTCGCCAGCAAATTGACGGTGGAGACAGCAACAAGGGGCCCCCTTCCACGGAAAGATGGAAGGAGACGAGCTGGGCGAGAGATACGATGAAAAGAAGATCGAGAAAGCCAGAACACTCGAGAGAGGCAATACAGTTGGAAAACCCACGTCTAATTTTAAAGGAGGCATCTTCTTGATAATTCTCATTCGTGCTCGAAAGAGAGACTCTTAAAGCATACGCAATCTTCAAGAAAAATCCAGAGAGTGAAAATACAAGAAGAGATATCAAACTTTGAGAAATCGTTAACCAAATCAAAAATGTCTCAACCCAACACACTTGAAAGTTATCGTTACTTGCTGAATATGGGAGAGGAAGAGTTCGAAACCATGTTTGGGATCGAGCCTATGGAGTCCGGCCCTTCCACCGACGACGTCCAAGAGCCCGATAAGGATAAGGACAACAACGGTAAAGGTCAAAAGAAGCGTTACCGTCGCCATACTGAGGAGCAAGTATGAAAGCTTGAAGATTTCTTCAGAACGTGCCCTATGCCAGGCGGCAAACAGAAAATGGAACTGAGTCAAGAGCTAGGACTTGAACCTTCGCAAATCAAGTTCTGGTTTCAAAATAGACGAACCCGAATGAAGACTCGTCATGAGCACAACGAAGCCGAATTTCTAAGAGTTGAAAATGAAAACCTCCGAGCGGAGAACAAGATATATAAAGAGGCTTTTGCCTCCGCCACCTACCCCAACTGCAATACTCTCCTCACCCTCGATGAAATACATTTTCTGAGGATCGAAAATGCACGTTTAAGAGGTGAGTTAGATCAGTTCATAGCAGGATCAAGTTCTGTTGGAGCAAGACACAAAAAGACCGAGACTATGGGACCAGCATGGATGCCTTCTAAGGAGGAGGTGAGGTATCATCACCAGGCAAGTGGCATTGGCGACGAACTCGCCGCCATGATCAGGCAATTTGATGCTGATGAAGCACCAGGGCTTTAATGTGCATACGGATCCTGTATTTCAAAACTAGTGATCACGGGACCTGCAACACAGCCGACGCGTACCTGATCTGAAACAACGCTAGCTGATCACTCAAGAACCTGCAAAGGGAAGAAGATCAAACCTGGACGAATACGTCTACTTAGTTTCATCGCACGTTCTCACCTTTTATCGATGTCCAAAATCAATGCACAAGCTAGAAGTAATCATTTCCCTTTCCCCCTTATTAAATGCTCGGAGCCGTTACCGCACCAAACTCGAAAAAATTAATATCGAGAAGAAATCCGCGTAAATCCGAAGGGTAAACCCGTATCGTTTCAAGTTACCCTCGAACTACCCATGTTTTAAAATTAAACCCCTCATATTTTCAGGAATTTGCAAAAAGACCCAAAAACGAAATTCCTTGGTTGGACTAAATTGGGGCAAATCAACTCGTGGACATTACCACGGAATGAACAGCTTCAGACAAAGGAAAGTGCGAACGAGAGACCCGAACAAATCTCAGACATAGGTAATTATGTATCGTTCTAATTTGTTCATAATCATCACAAGTCCTGAATTGTTTTATTCCATTCTTAACAGGGATTGCAAATTATCTCGAGAAATACCGTAACATGGCCCAAGGTGATACAACATGGCTGTTTTATCCCCAAAGATTAACCTTTGAAAGGATAGCCCCATGGACACCTACGGTCCAATGGACCGAATGGTATGGGGGATGACAGTAGGTCCGAAATATCCCGAGTTCGATCCCCGAGGGTGGAGAATGTTGTATGTATTATAAATAAATGAAACAACTTTTTGTGCATTTTTTTTAACAAACAGGAATACTTGACGACCTTACCAAAAAACAGGAATACTCGACGAGTAATATCAAATTCAGTATTTTACTATAGTCTTGCGATAATGGTGAGGTGCCTAACAAAAGTCGAGGAAAATTCAATCCAGCAAAATTGGTAAGAGACTCGTGCAAGGCATTCAAGACGAAAGGTAAATCAGTATCGTTTCCAATTTACCCCTTTTAATACTGGTTGACATGTCTCCTTTTCTTTCTACAGGAAATATTTACACTAACATTTAACATGTTGAAGGAGACAAATCCAAAAGAAAATTATGATCATCTGACAAGATCTATTTTGGTGAAAAATGGGGCAAATTAATCACAAGTTCTGAAGCAAAAAAAGCAAATACGTCTTCCTTATCTCGTTTGATTTCAAGAATAATTTCTCTGCTTTTTGCAGGGGCATTCAACCACTAAACCACGGCGGTCGCTGTTTTTAAGCAAACCGAAATGCTCCATCACCCATATGCTTCATCGCACAGGGGCAAAGTTGAGATGAACCGCCCCTCGACATAAGGAGTAGGCTTCCCAATTTGTTCGGTCCGCCCACATACCAGGGGCAATTCAAATCCGCCCATATTTGCACATTATATAAACACACATTATGCTAAAAAATTGTCACATCTGCATTGTGTTTACACATTTCACGAATTATGTATGATTATTCCACATGTTTAATTTACCAACTCCAACTTAGAGCATAAACTGCATAGGAGACATCAAATGTACAAAATGGGGCATAACAGGATGAGGAAAGTTAAACCATTTCTACACACGGGTCTAACATTTTAATCTACAGATAAACAGCCTTTCTCTAGAGTGAGAGAAAGCCTCTTCGGACTAAATTCCCCCATTCAGATTACATTCGAGGCGTTCATATTATGAGAACCTCCTTAAATAGAATTGGTAATGCAAACTTGACAGAATAGTTTCGCATGATCCACATTTTGATTGATTGCATCATGAGTTATCACACAGACTACTTCTAATCATTGCCAACTTAGCTGAACAATTTTGTATGAACCAATGAACGCATTAATGAAAATGCTTGCACATGTTAGCTCTGACATTGCCTGACAGGCAACACATTCCCGGTGTTTGAGTTACCTTCCAAAGTCTTGAAATTCATTCGGCGATTATTGAATGAACAAGCCTGGTTATCGAGAAGCCACCAAGCATTTCTTCCAAATTCTCAGGTAAGTATATCTTCAACCTGAACCTTTCAAGAGAATGAATTCTGACGATTGTTGGGGTACTCGAATCCATTGCGGTATATATAGGTATCCCCCTTCTTCAATAAAGCATGATTTGTCTCAAGGACAGAAATGTTCGAGACCTTTTGATCTCTGCTTCTTTGGTTTATTCCTAAAGCGACAGGAGAATATAATTTGGGTTTGAGCTTCCATAGGATTCCTGGTCTCCCCAGATTTCAGAATGGCACCCTTTGAGGTACACCAAGCCCTTCTTACAGGCAAACTAAGTCCTTCTTATAGGCAAACCAAGTCCTTCTTACAGGCAAACCAAGTCCTTCTTACAGGCATAAAGTCCTTCTTACAGGCAAACTAAGTCCTTCTTACAGGCATAAAGTCCTTCTTACTGGCAAACTAAGTCCTTCTTACAGGCAAACCAAGTCCTTCTTACAGGCACAAAGTCCTTCTTACAGGCAAATCAAGTCCTTCTTACAGGCAAACAAAGTCCTTCTTACAGGCAAAACAAGTCCTTCTTACAGGCAAATCAAGTCCTTCTTACAGGTACAAAGTCCTTTTTACAGGCACAAAGTCCTTCTTACAGGCAAATCAAGTCCTTCTTACAGGCATAAAGTCCTTCTTATAGGCAAATCAAGTCCTTCTTACAGGCAAACTAAGTCCTTCTTACAGGCAAACCAAGTCCTTCTTACAGGCACAAAGTCCTTCTTATAGGCAAATCAAGTCCTTCTTACAGGCAAACTAAGTCCTTCTTACAGGCAAACCAAGTCCTTCTTATAGGCAAATCAAGTCCTTCTTACAGGCACAAAGTCCTTCTTACAGGCACAAAGTCCTTCTTACAGGCAAATCAAGTCCTTCTTACAGGCATAAAGTCCTTCTTACAGGTAAATCAAGTCCTTCTTCCAGGCAAACAAAGTCCTTCTTACAGGTAAACAAAGTCTTTCTTACAGGCAAATCAAGTCCTTCTTACAGGCAAAGTAAGTCCTTCTTACAGGCACAAAGTCCTTCTTACAGGTAAAGTAAGTCCTTCTTACAGGCAAATCAAGTCCTTCTTACAGGCAAATCAAGTCCTTCTTACAGGCACAAGTCCTTTTTACAGCGCAAGTCTTTTTTACAGGCACCAAGTCCTTCTTACAGGTATCTCCATGGGGTGATCTACCATACGGGTCAAATCTCAATCAAAATTTAATCAGTAGAATCCTTTTATTAGGAATCTACCATGGTACGACCCACCATACGGGTCAAATGGTATGACCCACCATACGGGTCAAATTTTAATTCAATTTTTAATCAGTAGAATCCTTTTATTAGGAATCTACCATGGGTTGATCCACCATACGGGTTCAAGTTCAACCACCCTAAAGTTTTTTTATATAACGAATCCTTAGGTTCTCATTTCATTTTCAGTGGAACATTCATGTCACGACTCTTTTTATTTCCTTGTATTGAGTCGATTAGAATTCAGGTGTCATCTCGTCTTTGAAATGAACCTCTACCGAGCTTCCTTTCAAAGAGGGGCAGCTGTTGACACCTGATTTTTAATCATTTTTTCTATTGCTAAAGTAATAAAAATCCATAAAATTCATAAAATTGAAAAATCAACTTTGGGGACCTTAGCCAAGCCTAGGGAACCAATTTTGAACAAAAAATAAAATTTCATATTATATATATATTTTTAATTTTTTTTTAAAAAAATACAAAAATACTTGAAAATTTTGGAAAAATAACATTTGAGGCCAAAAAAATACACAAAGATAGTTAATATTTTTATTTTAAATCTATTTTCATATTGGCCATCGCAAATTCAGAAAAATCCAATTCGAGTCACGTGTTCCTTCACGAGTATAATCTTGAATCGGGCCTAAAAAAATTTAATTTGAGTCAACTTATTTTTAATTTTCACTTTTTATGAGTTGTGACATTGTCTTCTAATATTTTAAATTTTCATCTTGGCCCAATTATACCCAGAATGACTTAATTTTGCAAAAGGGCTTTAATTAAATTCTGCATTATTTTCAACGGCAAGAAATGAGCTTAAATTTGACATGTGGTGAATTTTGGTGTGTCAAAAATTGTGAGGAGATTTGGACTTAAAGAAATATATTTTTTCAGGGACTAAATTGTAAATACTTAAAATTCAAGGACTAGAGTGCAAATACTTAACTCTTGAAGGATTATTTTACAAATAACAAAAAGAAGAGTTAGTGGATAAATTAGAATAGAGAAGGGAAGATGGAGAAGAGGAGATGAAGAAGAGAAGTTGGAGAAGAATAGATGGAGAAAATAAGATAAGAATAGAGAAGGGAAGATAGAGATGAAGAAGAGTTAGTAGAGAAATTAGAATGGAAGATAAGAATAGAGAAGGGAAGATGGAGATGAAGAAGAGTTAGTGGAGAAATTAGAATGGGAGATAAATATGGAGAAGGGAAGATGAAGATGAAGAAGAGTTAGTGGAGAGATTAGAATGTGAGATAGAGATAGAGAATGGAAGATGAAAATGAAGAAGAGTTAGTGGAGAAATTAGAATGTGAGATAGAGTTAGTGGAAAAATTAGAATGGGAGATAGATGAGTAGATTATAAAAGGAGGATGAAGTGAGCTTGAGAGGGGATTCTTGGGAGAGAAAATTTGAAGTGTTTGGGAGAATTTTTTGGAGAGGAAATTTTGGATGTTTGAGAGAGTTTTGGGAGTTTGAAGAAAAATTCGAGAAAAAGAAAATACCAAAAGAGAGAGAATTTTGAAGATGATGGGAGTTTAAAGCTAGGGGTTATCATCACAAATTCTTTCATCGATCAATATAAATCAAGAGTTCATCCTCGTCAACGAGTAAGCAAATTCGAGCTAAGCATTTTTATTTATTCATTTATTTATGATTTTACTCGCAAATTAGCATAAATTGTATACACTTTCTCCATCTCTTTTTTTCCCCATATTTTATGTCAGGAGAAGGATATCTCTACGTCAACAGCAAAAATCTCGTAGAGATGCAAAAATCGGCCCAGACAAGCTCTTAAGCTGTCCACCGATTTCTCAACTGATCTGTGACTAAAAGTCCCTCTTAATTCAAAAGAAACTCTCTATATTGGGAACATAGAGAGCGAAAATCAATTATAGAAATCCCTCCCAAAAAATGGGAGATAAGTACTCTTTCCACTCTTCTGGTTTTAGGTGCAGATTAGCACATATTTTGTATACTGACACTTCACTTTATTTTATGTCAAGAAGCCGCAGCTCTATATCAATGGTTAACCCTGTGGAAGCACAAAATCGGCTTGGAGGAGTCCTCAAGCGCGAACAAATTTCAAATTGTTGAATCAATTCGTTGTATTTCATTTTAAAGAATTCATACCCCAGAATGGAGAGGACAAAGTCCATCCGCAATTTAAATACCTGCACCATAAATCCCAAAGGGAAGAGCCAAGCCAATGCTTAGCCTCCCATTGGAGGTTTTTACTTACAGTAGTTAAATACCTGCAACTTAAATACTTGTACCTTAAATCCCAAAGGGAAGAGCCAAGCCAATGCTTAGCCTCCCATTGGAGGTTTTTACTTACAGTAGTTAAATACCTGCAACTTAAATACATGTACCTTAAATCCCAAAGGGAAGAGCCAAGCCAATGCTTAGCCTCCCATTGGAGGTTTTTACTTACAGTAGTTAAATACCTGCAACTTAAATACATGTACCTTAAATCCCAAAGGGAAGAGCCAAGCCAATGCTTAGCCTCCCATTGGAGGTTTTTACTTACAGTAGTTAAATACCTGCAACTTAAATACCTATACCTTAAATCCCAAAGGGAAGAGCCAAGCCAATGCTTAGCCTCCCATTGGAGGTTTTTACTTACAGTAGTTTAAATACTTGCAACTTAAATACCTGTACCTTAAATCCCAAAGGGAAGAGCCAAGCCAATGCTAGGCCTCCCATTGGAGGTGTTTATTCATTGTCATGTACTTCCTATAATTTAATTTTTGAATCATCAGACCTAAAAGATAAGTAGGTTGTAATATTGCACAGAAGTCGTTAACACACTCCCTCTTTCGGCTTCAGGGAATCTTTAACACTTAAAAAAATATAACAAATAAAAATATATATCATCCATGCATCCTATTTAAAAAGTGAAAATACAAAAGAGAATACCCTACTAGAGCCTTAGGAATAAACCAAGCCTGAGTTGCCGAATTAGGATATCCATGAAATTAAGGTACCGAAAGGGCATTAGTTTTAATTAACTAGTGTAACCAAGTCCCCGAGCTCCTAATCTCTGGTTCGTAGGAATAAATTAGTTCTCCCGCTAATTTATTTAGGTTTCTAATCGACCTACCAAGAACGATTAGTGGCGACTCCAAATTTCAAAATCATTTAAACAAAAACCAAAGTTGCGATTCGGTAGGGTTTGGGAGGGTCCGCGTTAGGTTAGTCAAATCTAATTAACCTAATAATCCGTTAACCCCTAGAAATAATAAAAATATTTTCAGAGGGTCGCGACAGTGAGTACCCTTTTGTAGAAAAATATTGACGTTGCAAATAGGCATGAGGTGACCCAGTTCGGCTCTGATTCAAGAATCTTTGAAGTTAAAATTGGATATGATAGATCCAAAAGATGCACATGTGGAAAATTTTAAGAGATGAAAATCTCGTGTTCACATGTAATTGCAGCGTGTCAGAAATATGCAATTGATTACAATACAATGGTAGATAAATTTCACATTTTAGATAGCACACTTCAGTACTATTGGTATATGTTTCATCCATTGGGGGATCCAGATTACTGGCCTGAATTTGAGGAGTTGTCATTAATGCCAGACCCGCACCGTATTAGAAAGAAAGAAAGACCTCATGCATTACGCATACGTACGAAGATAGATTGGAGCACTCTAAGAAGTAGTGATTTGACTAACCATTACAACTATTATGGAAAATCAAGACACAACAATCAAACTTACGCATATAGATCGGTTTAAGATACTTTACGCCTTCTGAGTTATCGTACTTATTCAGTAATTTTTTTATCTGAAAAAGTATATTATTTCCACCTTTTGTCGGTCATAAGTGATATTCGTAAAATTTTAATTGTATAGCTATTCATTTTCAAGTAATGATTTAGGTAAATGGCGATAGTTTCCTTCTTCAAACCTTGAAAGAAGCTATGGATGAGTCGACTTTAATTTATAAAACTATATTTAGAGACTCGATAGCAGATCTAGATAATTTATCTTTTTAATGTACGCGAAGGGAAATATCATTTGTGTGAGCTCTCATTAAGAATGAGCCGGACAAAATATTAGTATATTATTATTATGCATTTTTCCTTCTGCCTCTCTAGAGATTTTGTTATTTTTTTGTGATTTGGGGGCCAAAATAAAAATTGCCATAGAGAAATTTCGGACACTATTGGAGGGGGGGATAAAAAAAATTCTGGGCACTATAGGGCGATGTCAAAACTCCTAAAAAATGAATAAAAAATTATAAAAAAAGACTGAAATTGCATTTTTTTAATCCTAATGCGGAGTTGCGTTTGTGAAGGAATACACAATCCCCAATTGAATTTTTCAAATTTAAATGGCCAAACAAAAAAAGATATTTAATTTAAAATATTAGATTTTTTTCCCTATTTTTTAGGCCATGAAATCTATTTTTTTATTTTGGAATTTTTTTAATATGGAAAAAATATTAAAATTTTTGAAAATTCCAAAAAATTAATTCTTCTTTCAAATTGGTTCCTCAAGCTTAGCTAAAGCTTCGAAATTTGATTTTCCAATTTTATAGATTTTTTATGAATTTTTTTTATGAATTTTCTTTAAAAACTTGATTAAAATTCAGGTGTCAACACATAACAATATCATATTTATGATGTAAACAATTCTAGCAAATCAAAATTATAATAATACATAAGAATCATCAACCCTGATTACATTAAATGATGATGTCGTCCCCCTATATGGCCTTTTGTTCCGTAAATTGGTCGTCTCCTGTGTTCGGCAGGTCTATTATTGTACCGACGACGAGATTCTGGTTGCGTGGATTATGTAGATGACGAAGGCATATCCTCTTCTAACAACCATGATTGTGATGCATCATTAAATTGAGCAAACATCTCATGCTTAGACGGTACATATGGAGTAAAAGCATATTGGGAAAAATAAGGGAGATCAAATGTTCCAGCAATCAGAGAAATTACGGGATTGTGGGGACGAAATCTCGCATGAAATGAGCCAGCGAACTGGCCGAACCCCGAAGTAAACTCTGTTTGACCGAACCTACGATTGAACCCATGAGTGAATCTGTCGTATTATAGACTACGAGATAAAGGATGACATCTGTATCTTGCTGAGCTCTAGTAGTCCTCCAGATTGATTGACTTGTCTGAGGTGGGTCATCTTCATGAGATCCAATAGGTATTGTGGTAGATGCTGATTGGGGTTATGGAATCGTTATTAGCCGTCTCTCTTCATTGAAGGCATGTAGCATTACTATAGCTATCATGCTTATCTGCCGTATGGTCTCTCGCATGTTCTCTCAATCCCAAGATGTAGCTCTGCATAATGATATAATTTGTTCCACGCCATCAGGTTGTTCACGAAATCAAAGTCAATAGAAGTTATCAAACGCTAACAATTTATATTATTAAAAAAATAATCTAAAGTAAATTACAAGTGTTCGCACTAACCGCTGCACCTATTGCACCTCCCGTGTAAGAAATCTACCGCCATATGCATGCACGGTACCACTTCATGTATTCTGAATGGAAGTGAAGTGGCTCCATTGTAGGATTAAATCGGACTATATAGTTTGAACGATTGTTCCACAATTCAATTCACTCTCTGTGCTTTTCGACTTAATTCTTTGTAATTGCTTAATTCAATGGCATGAAAGAGGTTATGATCATTGGGAGGATTCGGCATTTCTTACTGCATGCCAAATTGACGAAGCACTCGGTCATGATAATGTCACTCAACTATATGAAAATAAATGAGTGGGACACAAGCTGTCCAAATTTCTTTTCCCTTCATACAGTAATTTGGTAGAGTTTTGAGAATGTCATCAGTGGATGGCTCCCAAACAATATGTTATCGTATTGAAACATATCAAATTAAATGAAGAATTAATTTGAAAGCTAACATTACATTGAAGTCATTGATTTCTATCATGACTTACATCACTGAATGTCATTCTATTAAATTGGTAGTGTTGATGTGACAAAGTATGTGTGGGCACTCTAGTTGTTTGTAGGGGTTGAAACCAACTGCAGGAAAAAAAAACTGGTTACATATATTGTTATACACATTGAATTTTTTTTTATCTCTACAGTGTGCAATGGTGACAAAAAAAAAACAAATACATATAATACACGGACTGAAAAAGGTTTATCACTCACGAGCTAAAAAAACATATATATATATCACATATCGACTACCAAGAGGTACATCTTCAAAAGGACCACTGCTTCTGATGGATGGTGACATACAACTGAATCGATCCCACGCCCAAATTTGCAACACATATAGGGCACCACTCATTTGTTGCGCTGATGGATTGGTGGCATTGCATAGCTTCCGATACAACCACGCAAGTGCTGCTGAACCCTAACTGTACGGCCTACGATCCATGAGGTTTTCTAGTAATGGAAGAAAAATTACACTTACCCTCGCATCTAATTTATCATAAAATATGGATCCTCCAGCTAATTGCAGAATGAATGCTCTCGCATATTGCATTATAGTAACCTCATCGACATTAGCTAGAATTTCATTAAAGCATCCTCTTAGCCAGGTTATCTTTACCATCGAACCACGTATTTGATTGGGTGGGGACTGGTGATCAAGTAGATTCTCACAAACATCGTTCCAATTCTTATTACTCGGGCAAGCAACTGCATTTTCATTAATAGGAAACCTTATAAGAGCCTCGATATTCTGCAGGGTAATTATTTTTAGGTCACGACTGAATATACTTTCTTTGTGTCATGTCTACAAATAGAATAAATAAACTTCATAAATATCGCATAATGTTCCTGAGGTGCTTTACCCATAACGGGTACAATCGTCATTTATAAAGGAATGAACAAAAAATAAAAAAATAAAAAGTTCTATTCAATTAATTAAAAATCCTAATTTTTAACATTCTTCTGAAATTTTTTTTATAATAAATCATAAAATTTGCTCAATTTCTTTAGAAAATTTTTACGATTTTTTTCATGATTTTTCGATTTATTATTTTCTAAATTTTCAATTTAAATTTTTTATTTATTAGGCCAATCCAGGGTTTGACCCAAATAACGACGCCTCTCCCATTTTTTATGTTTTCTATCATCATCATCATCACATTTTTTTCTATTTTTCTTTTTTCTTTTTTTATTCTTTTTTCTGACTTTCTGACCGAGTCAGTTCAACCCAACTCACAAATCGAAAGAGCCGGCCAAAATCCACTCAGCTTTCAATCGGGACTAAAATGACATAATTTTAGGAATTTTATTATTATTTTGTTATTATTTTTGCTCAATTTTTTTCAAAATTTTCTATTCTTTGGTATATTTTTTTGTTATTATAAACTAATTATATGGTCATGTTCATTAATTAGGCAACTAAAATCAATGGCTCATATTTAACCGAACATCAAATCTAAATTTTCTAATCTAATCATCAGTTCCTACGGTCTATATCTAATAAGGTTTTTCCACAAATTTTTTTCATTATTCCTGTAGATTTAGTTATTATTTCAATATTTTAAAAATCATATCCAATTAACTCTCCAAAATTTCAAATTTCATGATGAAATACGGGTTTAATACGCACAAAATATTTTGTGAGACATGCATCGACATGCAAAATAGAGATATGAGTAGTGCAAAATTAATCTATTTCTCGGTGCAAAACAGACATATATGTAGCGCAAAAATAAGCTATTTCTCGGTGCAAAATAAACATATATGTAGCGCAAAAAAAGACATTTTTGGGACTAAACAACATGTAAAATATTACAATACAACAGCACAACAGTCATTGCATAGTACTAAAATAACATGTTCTAACAAGGATATAGACATTACCTTAACTCAAAAAGCGCGTGTGTGTCGAGATGGGAGAAAATGATACTTCGACTCTTCTAACTTCTCCGCTGTCTACAAAAAATTAATATTATATGCAATGAAATGAAAAATGTAGATGGCAAAACAAAACAAATCATAAAGTGAAATATTACCTAGTTCGATGACGAGGAAATATTGACGGAATCAATGACTGCGATACGAACACGCTGAAAATCGACGAATGACCTTTAAAAATTTTCTCACTCGATGCTCTCTGTTTTCTTTCGATACGTTCTCCGTTTCTCCGTCTTCAGAGTTTCTTCATATCCTGCTCTTCAAGTGTCTATTATATGATAAATTTTCTTACAGGAGACGTAAAAGAAGGACGGTGAAAAAATGGGTGATAGTCTTCTCCAATTCGGCAAGAAGAGAAGGGGGGGGAGGACCTCCCACCCTCTAGTTCGGCTCCAGAGGAGCCAAATTGGCATGTCGGAGGTGCCAAACAAGCCCTACTTTTGCGATATTCTCCGGCCGCGACTGAAATCGGTGAAAATGTTATTTTTTAAATTCGTTTTCGTAAAAAGCCGGAGAGATGCAGTTGCTACATACACTTTGTGGGGACAAAATGAAAAGGAATAAGCGGATTGTGTCAAATCATTGAATTTTCAATTAAGATATCTGTCTCTCGACGATACTAACATGCAAGAGTGTACAATAAGTCTGGATCCAGCTCAGCCAGCTTCGTAAGCACATACGGGTGGATCGACTTTTGCCGAATCTCATGCAGGTGGTCTACGATTTCTCTTCCATTCTTCGGCTACGATGTATGGAGCCTCGCCTTTATTCGGAAGCTGTACCAGCCGATGATGCGATATGAACGTCGAGACTCAGTATGTTTCCTTCCTTGAAGAGGTCTCGCCGACTGATTTTAGATTGAAATCGTAAGAGTGAAATGGAGCTCTGGCTATAAGAAGCTCATGTGCTCTCACCTCTCACTTGGTATGCAGGAATGGAGAAGCTATCGTGAAGAAGTGGGCAAGGCGTCCTAAGGATAATGTCTTCAAGATAGACATTTCTTCGATTATCGACACGGTTGGCTACGGTGCAGAAGCCAATACTTAAAATTTTCTTTTCCTAGTCTTACTTAAATAACCCCATAAATAAAAAAAATAATTTGTTATTATACTTTGTATAATACTCCAATAATCTCCCACTGTTTTGTAAGCATAATGATACCCTTTTAACTAAATCAAGAATGAAATTCACAAGTTGTTCCTAGAAAGGATTGGAATTAATTTTTTTCAAAAAAATTCAAATAAATACTTGGGTGTCGATACACACGTTGAACAATTCAAAGTATGTCAACATCTTAATCTTAGAATTCTTAAAAATTATTCATTTCTCTTCCTGTTCATGATTTTCATCACTTCTATTCAAACTTTCCCAATAGTTAAGGATCATATTGGCATCATCTCGTGTTGCCATGAAGCTAAATTAATTAATCCAACATTATGTCCTCCTTATTTAGTTTATCTATTAATTTTTGTGTCGATTTTGATGTTTATGCTAATTTCGAGGCCAAACTTTCTGTTCATTAAATGTTTAGGTGACTTTTGTAATTGGTTTGGCGAACTTGTCTTTTGTGCTTCTAGCTAATCTGGTAGTTCTTAATATTAAAAAGGGGGAAAATTTCAAAAAAGGGCTCCAAGTGTGCTCATTTTTTTCAAAAAAGGGCCCAGAGTTTAACTTGTTTCAAATAAGGGCCTAAAATGTCCAATTTGTTTCAGTTGAGGGCCTGAGTTCGCCGGCCAGTTAAATGTTCACCGGCCGGCGAGGATGTGATATTTCCGGCGACTGGAACAAGGGCATTTTTGTCCAGTTTTTTCAATAAAGTAAAAAAGCTAACTTTAAATTAAGTCCCAAAACCTTTACACCATCTTCTCTCCAACAACAAAAGAAACTGTTGCTTAAACGAGGAAGTGTTACGACAGCATGCACCGCGCGAGCGTTGGTGACCTGCAACCAGGAGGTGGTGTGAATTCGACTACAGTGGTGGCGCCGGCGCCGGCATCGACGACAATCGAAGGGTAATGGATTTTGAAAGAAACTCTAAAACCCACGTTCTCTTAACCAATCACTGCTGCATCTCACCTCATTTACAAGCTTCCGATCCTCGTTGGTGACTTCTAGAACATACGCGCTTCATTTTCTCATGGTCTGGAGTTTGAAGTCTAGGTCTGCGAAGGTGAGTTCCATTGTGGCTATTCTGGTTGCTGTTAGATTGAAAATATACACCGAATCTTCAGGAAGTGTTGGTTTAAAATCTCATATGATGAAGATTGAGTTGATGATTTAGATGCATATTTGCTCTTATTGTGATGGATTGAAGCGAGTCGCTAGTTTAAACTTGTGTATAAATTTCATGAGCGAACCGCACACCACATGCTCGACGGAATGCTTAAACCGAGTCTATGTTGATTATACATATCTGCTCTTTGGGGTTTTTTTGTTTGCTTTTCGTTTTGGTTTTGGCTTTTTGACCGAGACCGATTATAGCCTTCACAGTGCCAAAAAAAAGGGCTTAAACATCTTATTTGAAGATATAATAGACATCACACATGATCTCAAATAAGTTTTGTATATTCGTTTAAAACCTTATGGATCTGTAAGTAGAAAACAAAAAATCACTACTGCATTTGGCCAGACTTCATATTATTTTTCCATTATGGATTTCTATCTATCATGTTTTAAAATGATGTGTCTAGATAATTTAGTATTGTAGAGTTTGCATTGCTTGTAGACTTTCCTTATTGGTAGTCATAACTTTCTTATTTGTAAAAACTTTTCTGTTTTGCTCTATTAGCTACAATCTATTGATGACAATGTATGATTTTGCTACAGACTCCAAAAGATAAGAAGAAAAGTGCACTGAAGTGCAAAAGGGACTTCAAGATTCAGCATCAAAAGCTTCATTGAGTGTGTCTTTAGATGCTAGTATATCTGCTGCTTCTGGGAAATTGATAATACCATCTAACATTGAGAAGACAATGTCAGACTTACTTGTTTGATAATTGAGATGGATGTGATTCGTCATGTTTCTCAAGCTAATAAATCACTAAGATGGATGCGCCAATTGCAAAGTAATGAGGCAGAGTTGCTTGACTGTAGCAGCGGAGCTGCTGAATGGAGTATCGTTGCAAATGAAGTTCTCTATTTGTGCATGTGGTGATGCCGACTGTATTGAAGTTTGTGATATTCAATGCTTGCGTACATTAAGATTGGATAGAAATGGTCCATGAAGGAGCTGAGAATGTCATCTGAGGTTGCATTAGAATGGGCTGTGATCAGTGGAGCTTTCTATTGAGTGTTGCGCTGTGCACACATATCTAAGTTGTAAACTTAGATGTGATTGTCTCTTTTTGTAATGCAAATATTAAAGTTCAATATATGTAAGTGTTTAAAGATGAGATGTTGATGATCAATAACTTCCTATTGTTTGATACTTCTCATATTTCACATCTAAAGTCCTTTTTCAGTTTGGATTCAATAGACCTTGTGTTTTAGCGATGGTTGATAAAAAAAATGCACAATATTACCGCACTGAGAAATTCATTTCAAGTACCCAGATGTTTTTTAAAGACCTGGGATATTATTCGCAAGAGAATTGAGTATTGAATATGTTTAACTCCACAATGCAGTTCTCGAGCCACTAGTCAATCTCATGATATAGCAGGGGAAAGAAAGTTCTGGAAAAGATATGCAAAAAAAAAAATAGCACTTGCTTGCACATAATCACATCATCCATCTTCACTTGCCAAACTATCGCTTTAAATAACAGAACAATTCAATATTCTGATACATAGTTCACATACGAAATAGATACATCTTCTACAATACCAAAAGTACGTGTATACACGTATATCTAGCAAGCATTCCCCTTTACACAAAATCGGAAAATGGAAAATCAGAATCCTCTCATTAGGAGTTGAGTGACTCAGATGTAAATCTTCAAGTCTCTTTCCTTGCTCCGGAAAGATGAAAGTGAGAAAAACGCTAGTGGTGTTGTAAAATTTGAAATGGCATGTAAGTAAGTTACTCAGAAAAGAACATTACTTCGCAATAAAAAAACTGACCTTCCTAGATAAAATTGCTTGCACTAAAGTTAGCCCTGCGAGAATGATCCTGCAAAAAACCTGTAAATAAAGCATCAAAATCTTTAGTGTTTTAAGTGCTATGTAAATGTTTATTCCGCTGGGGTTAAAAAGAGTAAAAAATTTGTCATATCTATATAGTCGCAGGTATATGTTCCGATTTTCCAACCCATTGCAGATGCACATTTATATTTCACAGCTTCAACTATTTGTTTTAGATCTTCATTTATCCCTTATCATACCAAAAAAGAGAAATAGGAGCCCATGCGGACTTACTTGTTTGATGGCAAAGAGAAACTTCACAAACATCCCAAAAAGTTATTGGTCTTTTTGGTCTTGTATATCTCAAAAAGTTGCTAGTCTTTGACCACTTTCAATTTTGGGTCTTCACACCCTCCTCTTTATCTGCAATTGAATTAAAAATTAAATTAGGTAGTCAAAACAAAGTCAAGCACAAAAACACTTTTATGGCAATGAAAATGTGCATAGGAAGGTTCCTGTAGCTACTTTAAGGGATTCTTGGCATTGAAAAGAGATCTTTTAAAGAATCGTCTAGAACAAAACTACTTACCTCCCCAACAAAGGCCAACAGCCCCAATTGCAAATGCACATTTATATTTCACAGCTTCAACTTTGCTTTGCATCTTCATATATCCCTTATCATACCAAAAAAGAGAAATAGGACCCCATGAAGACTTACTTGGTTGATGGTAAGAGAAACATCACAAATATCCCAAAAAGTTATTGGTCTTGTTGGTCTTCCATATCTCAAAAGGTTGCTCATTTTCCATATCTCAAAAGGTTGCTCATTTTCCATATCTCAAAAAGTTACATATCTCAAAAAGTTGCTTTGCATCTTCACGTCCTTCTCTTTACCTACAGTTGAATCAAAATTTAAATTAGGTAGTCAAAACAAAGTCAAGCATAAGAACACGTTTTTGACAAAGTCAAGCGTAGATGGCTACTCGCATCTTCTCTCTTCCCATAGAAGATATCGAGCTTTCCATGTTGTTAAAAAATGATGCAGGTAGTTCAATGGTCTCAGTTTGTGATACTAGGGCTAATGGAGTGCTTTCTACCACATCTTGTGAGCATGAGGCGGATGTAGAAGTTGCTAGGGCTGTTAATGTTGCCGCGATTGTTGTTGTTGATGCAATTGATGGATTCTTGCAATAATATCTGTTATGGCCTAACCCACTGCATTTCCCACAAGTGATTGTGGTATTCTGTCTCTTCAACTTGGTTCCTACGGGTGCTTGCACAACTTTCTTCTTCCTCTTCTTTAAATTGTTATTGGCTATTTCATTTACCGATTTTGTTCTTTGTTTCTTCTTTCTACCAACTTTCTTAGGCACATCTGGTGGGAGTAAACGCTCTCTAGCAGGCCATGTGTCCTTGAAATCAACAACATGCACAACATGGTTATAAGTTTGCATGAATGTTTTCAAACTGAAACATGTGTGAACCCATTTTTCAGGCTGTTCCTTCAGATATACAAGAGCTGCAACGGCATGACAACAAGGGATTCCACTAATGTCCCATCTTCTACAACTACAAGTTTTGTGTCTTATATTAACTACCCTCTTATCTCCATATGGTCCACTACATTCAAACTCATCCTCCCCATTCCATGTAGGAATCCACGACGCTGAAAACTTTTTTTGAAGATCCAATATCTCCTAGATCTTAGGACAAATCACACCATTGTAGTTGGCCACTCCATCTCTTTGCTTATGAATCCTTTGCATGAGTTGCACTCTTATAGCTTCAAGCAATGTGATGATAGGCTTGTCTCTAGCATCAATGATGCTCTTGTTGAAGCTTTCGCACCAGTTATTTAAGGAAGCGTCGCATTTTGAGCTTGTTCTAAAGTGGGACTTGCTCCATTACACTGGAGGCCTCTGGGACAACCAATCATAAGCTTTTTCATTAACAGCCTTAGGTTCTCCCATTGCCAAGTCAAAATCACATACCCTAGTTGCTATGGCTGCCTTCCAAACCAAAAGTTTAAGTTCTAATCCTTTGTGATGTAACCTGAAATTCTCATAAAGATGCCTTAAACAAAATCTATGTTCTGCTTCAGGCATCAAATTATCTAATGCTTGCACCAATCCTTTCTGCTTATCACACATGAAAGTCCAGTACTTTGAATTTGTTGGGTCTGTAATCCCCAAATCTTCTACGATCATACTAATGAACCAATGCCATGTCCTATATGTTTCTTGTCCCACGACTGCCCATGCAAATGGATACATCTGATCATTTCCATCTAGGCCCACAGCTGCTAGAAGTATACCCTTGTAGCCTGATGATAAATGACAACCATCAAACCCTACAAAGCGCCTGCATCCTTCTAGGAAACCCCTCCTCAATGCATCTAGACATATATAGACTCCTTCAAACTTGAATTGGTCTTGACATTGCTCATTCTTGATTACACAAGTGGATCCAGCGTTGGAATCAAGAAGTGCTTGACAATAGCTTCTAAGCATCCCAAATTGCTCCTCCTCGTTTCCCGTGACCATACTCATAGCTCTAACCTTGGCTCTATAGACCATCATCTTGGATAACTTCAAAACATTCTCAGACTCCATTGTTTTCTTCATTGAAGCACTCGGCCATGTTGGATTATTCCTCAACCGATCACAATATTTGTTTGCCAACCATTTAGAGCTCACTTGAGGAACATGTAGAGCTTTATTACATGTATGCACGGGGTTGAAGGTTTTAACTTGTAAAGTCTGTTCCCTCTGCACTTTGGAAGCATATATAAGCCAACTACAACCATCAGAACACACCGCCCTCAACCTATTTGGCGCATTCTTAGTGAACCTCACCTGTTTCCCATTTTTGATGGCATAATTCATAATTGCTTCTCTAAACTCCTTAGCATTGCTAAAGCACATCCCCAATTTGAAAGTAGGATTCTCCATATCGACCTCAACATTAAACTCAGGATGTGTATACTCAACTTGACTACTCATATTCAAGAAATCTACATTATCAGATAATGTATCTAGATACAAGCTGATGTCTCCAACCTCCGTATCCCTCCGCATTGAACTACCTTCCTCCATATTCCTCTGCATTGAACTATCTTCTCGACGTTGTACATTTCTTCTGTATAACTCATCAAGATCAATAATCACAAACCCATCTTCTTCAACACCCTCAACACACCTATCAAACGTGGCATAATTCACTTCTTCACATTCATCACTCGAAACAAATAGAAGGGGAAAAAATATCAAACTATAATTACAATCCTCATCACAAGTATGCGTAAGTCATATAATGAATTAGCCATTCAAAGTGCTATTTTCGTCCTTGAAACACTTCACCTTATCCTTATAATTTGTGGACAATATCCCACATGAAATCTGTCAAAACAGTCTCATAGTATGGCATTTTGTCATATACAAAAGAATAACATATGAAAGTATTTGGGCCATGAACAAATACTTGAAAAATAGAGACCACGAACACAAAAAACAAAATCACATACTTGTGTATAATTAACAACAAAACATACGCAAAAAAAAAGAGACATATTCAAAGTCAAAGCATAATTACTTGATAATCATGGATCGCGAACGACATATAGAGATCACGATTACAACGAATACAATTAGAAAATGCACTATAAATATAACTTGTCACTAGAAAATAAAACTCACTTTCATTGATGCTGCTGCCATCAGTGTCGCATTCCACCACATGCCCACTGCTTATGGACATCTTACTCAACAGGCGTAATGGCCTTGTCCTGATTGAATAAAGTGGTTGAACCAACTTAGGAAACTAACCTTTATAAAAAAGAAAGAAATTAGAGGATTTAGGAAATTTAGGATTAATAACTCGGTTCAAGCATTCCGTCGAGCATATGGTGTGCGATTTGCTCATGTAGTTTATACACAAGTTTAAACTAGTGACTCGTTTCAGTCCATCACAATAAGAGCAAATATGCATCTAAATCATCAACTCAATCTTCATCGGATGAGATTTTAACCCAACACTACCTGAAGATTCAGTGTATGTTTTCAATTTAAGAGCAACCAGAATAGCCACAATGGAACTCACCTTCGCAGACCTAGACTTCAAACTCCAGACCATGAGAAAATGAAGCGCGTATGTTCTGGAAGTCACCAACGAGGATCGAAAGCTTGTAAATGAGGCGAGATGCAACAGTGATTGGTTAAGAGAACGTGGGTTTTAGAGTTTCTTTCAAAATCCATTACCCTTCGATTGTCGTCGATGCCGGCGCCGGCGCCACCACTATTGTCGGATTCACGCCACCTCCTGGTTGCAGGTCACCAACGCTCGCGCGGTGCTTGCTGTCATAACACTTCCTCGTTCAAGCAACAGTTTCTTTTGTCGTTAGGGAGAAGATGGTGCAAAGGTTTTGGGACTTTTAATTTAAAGTTAGCTTTTTTACTTTATTGAAAAAACTGGACAAAAATGCCCTTGTTCCAGTCGCCGGAAATATCACATCCTCGCGCGGCCGGTGAACATTTGACTGGCCGGCGAACTCAGGCCCTCAATTGAAACAAGTTGGACATTTTAGACCCTTATTTGAAACAAGTTAAATTCTGGGCCCTTTTTTGAAAAAATGAGGGCACTTGGAGCTCTTTTTTGAAATTTTCTCTTAAAAAGGAGAAAAAGCAAAGTATATATATATATATATATATATATGTCATTTCCAAAAAGAAAAAATTATTGAAAACTGAAAATGGGAAACCCTCCGACAAGCCCACTTCCCTCTCCCCTACGAGGGCCACAGCAGAACTGCGCTGAGCTTGAGGCGCACGAACTGTTGCTAAGAAGCAGAAGCAGACGGTAGAAGCTTCACGGTTGACGTTACGGCCGTGGCGTGGTGCTGCCGCATCAGGAGCACACCCTTTTCGCCGCTGTGGGCGACGGCAACGGGCCTTTACCTGATGCTGACGGCCGGTAATGACGCCAAGCTCCTGTCTTTCTCGAAACCCATGATTCTTGCATTAACTTACCCGCGAGCAGTTCGAATTCCAGGAGGTTTTGTGTTCTTTGCGGGCTCATCCACAACTTGTTGTGCTCTTCGAGCTGTTGAGCTCGACGAAGCGAGTGAGTCTAGCGACGATCGTGACTACGCTGAGTCCAAGCAGAGGATGGAGCGTTTTGTCTCCTTGGGCCAGCTAGGAAAAGCGCTGGAGACGTCGAATTCGATGGGTTATTCGCCTGGGAAGCCGACAGTGTACGATTACAATGCCTTGATGTACCGTTACCTGAAATCGAGAGACGTGGTTTTGGAGGAGTTGATTGGAGTGTATCATGGAATGAAGAGTTTTGGCCCTGCACCTAATGCTTTGACTTTCAATACGCTTCTCAATGGAATGTTGTCTCTTGGGCACTTGAAAAGTGCATGCTTCATTGCTCGAGAGATGTGGGAGTGTGGCTTCTTGCCCTCCTTTAGTTGTTTGTTGAAATTGTTGAAGAAATCGCTAGGATTGGGGAGCTTGGCCGATGCACTCGAAGTGTTTGAGTTAATGCTCCAGTGTGAGTATAACCCCACTAAGCCCACGTTGAGATCCTTAATCTCTATACTTTGCAAAAGGGGCATGGTCCAGGAGGCCCATCAAGTTGTGTCTGCTCTTTTCGACAGGGGTTGTGTTTGTTGTATCTACAGTTGTAATCAGATTGTCTGGGCCTTGTGCAAGTCTGGACAGAGTTATATTGCTCTGGAGTTGCTATACTGGCTGAAGAAGAGGGGTATTCATCCTAATGTTTGCTCATACACAGCTTTGGTTTATGGATTTAGCAGGGAAGGGTCATGGGAGGAAGCTTTTCAATGCTTGGATGTCATGAAACACGATGGATGTGAAGCCAACGTGATAACTTACACTGTAATTATAAAGTTCCTTTGTGACAATGAGCGGATTGAAGAGGCATTAGCCCTTCTGTCCAAGATGGTTAAGGAAGGGTGTCGTCCAGACTTGTATACATACAATATCATTCTTCGGGAATTGTGTCATCTGGATATGGATGTTTCAGACGTTTTTCAGATGATTAATGAAAAGGTTCTTTCACCTGACCCATATACATATTCTGCTTTGGCCGGAGGCCTATCAAAATTTGGCAAAGTAAGAATCGCATTCAATCTTTTAAGTGATGCAATTTCCACAGGCTGTAGCCTGGATGTTTGTGCGTATAATATTTACTTATTGTGTCTATGTCGCACTAATAAATCCATGGAAGCTTTGTCTGCCCTGGAAGATATGATAAGAGGGGGGGTTGTCCCGAATAATGTTTCGTTCAATACAATTTTGAGTGGTTTCTGTAACGAAGACAGAATTGACGAGGCTTTAGAGAACTTTTACCGTTTTAAATGGATTGGCAATGGACCAGATGTAATTTCTTTCAATACAATTTTGTCTGCAGCATGCAGACGGAGAAAATCTGCAATGGTTAGAAGGGTCTTGGACCTAATGGAGTGCGAAGGCATTAAGCTTGATGCTGTTGGTTCAACTTGCTTGATTGAATATTATTGTGAATCTGGAAAATTTTCAGAGTCTTTTAAGATATGGAAATCCATGATATGTAATGGACCCAGACCGACAATTGTTACCTTAAATGTGCTTTTGGACAAACTTTGCAAGAATAAGCTACTTGCAACTGCTCACAGGATTTTCTGCAGCATCAGTCATGGAATTCTTCCTGATATTACCTCATACAATATTCTCCTAAATGCATACGTGGAAGAGAAAAATTATGCAATGACTGGTAAGCTTCTCATGGATATGCATCAACAGAAACTAAACCCCGATGTTGTCACATATGGTACTGTGATTAAGCAGCTCTGTGAGGAAGGAAGGATTTCGGCTGCTCTTCAACTCAGGAATCAAATGATGAAAAATGGGCTTACTCCAAGTATTGCAATATACAACACCATATTAGCCGCCATGTTTCGGAGAGGGAAGTTCTCAGATGCTATTGCATTATTAACCACGATGGTCAAGGAAGGGCGTGAGCCTAGTGAAATTACATTGAGAATTCTTAATCGAACCATGTCCAAGGGTTGTATGAAGAGATTTCCAAAGGTTGCCAAAGTTCTAGAGTTTGCCTTCTCTGATCATCATGAAAGTAAATGCCATTGATGATTATTGGCACAGTATGTTCACGTTAAGAATCCAACTGAAGTGAAGAAGTTGCACTTACAAGTGGTGGGTCGTTAACCTGGATTTTCTTCATCAGGTCATGTTATCTGTACCATCTTTTCAGTGGTTAATTGTGTGGATGCTGACTCTGAATATGAAATATGATGAATTAGGCTCGTGCAACTGCTGGATATTTTCTTGGCTAGAATTAAAATTATTCCAAAGTCGGTTTTGCGAGAACTTGTGAATGGTGGTCAGCTAGTGGATCTCTTCATCTTCACCCTCTTGATTTTAAAAAATTTCACAACCTCAGCAATGTTCAATCAGACTTGATCTAGAACATTGCTATAGAAACGGTAATCAGGCAGGGAAGAGAATGGATAGACTGCAGATAAACTACAGGTGCAATATGTAACTATTAGCTCAATCGAGTCAAAGAAGTCTTTCCATTATATCTGTTCTATTTTGGTAGGTTAGAGTCAGAACATTTATATAGAGAAGAACGGAAAAGACATGCACAAACACTTTGAAGAAAGCTATCAAGTACTTGGATAATATGGAGGATATGGTGCAGCACAGAGCACAGTGGTGTAAACAGATTCATATAGCTACCTCATGTATTGAGTTAAAAAAAAAAAAAGCTATGTTAATGATAGTCATCTTGGACTGTGATACATGACTGCAACTGGAATTGACTTAGTATGTCTTCAACCCAGTCTCAAATTATAAAAGAATTAGAAAAGGGGAAGAATAGTTTGCTATAGATTTGATGTGCCTATAGTTAACTTCATAAACAATGTGAAGAGAACTGTATGATGCTTACGAGTTAAAGAATTTAAGGAGAACGAAACATCTCTGACTTGTCAACTGTGGTTTCATAATGTGAGAATAATGTTTATGGTCATATGGACATGCTAAAACTCTACTTTTCTTGGTCCTTGTTCAGTCGGCTGTGAGCCCTACAGATGAGTTTGGAGCTATCATTTATACCAGGTGATGAAAAATTAGTGAACAACACTGTCAGATAGGGTTACAATAGCACCTGGAGATGTTGGATCCTTGACATTTCTTGCGCCTTGTCTGATGGAGGTATGCTTAGATGTGGTTTAGCCAGGTTTACTGCTACTATTTTTTTCCCACTGCCAGATAATGCCTGAATTTTTGCTCCATTCATTTGCCAACCCATGTCAGTAGTGATGAAGCTTGAAAGTTGATGTATGGCATATGGGATAAATCTGTTCTGTGAGATCAAATGAAGCTTCAGGGGATACAAGAAAATGACTATGGGAAGCCTCAACCTATTTTGGCAAGCCATTTATTCTGAAAGAAAGTAACAGCGCATCTTAACACCGTCTTTAAGGTTCGTCTGCATTCTTTCCTTTCCACATCATTTCTTCCTCTTATCAGTTTTTACTTTATCAGTTTGTATGATTGAACCTTTTTTTTCATTTGAAAGAGAACAGAGCTAATATGCACATAAGCAAAATATGATGCAGATCCATCTCTAGGGAGGAAACCCTTCTGTTCCTTCGAAGCTGTTAGAAAAACTGTTACTGTGGGTTTTGCATTTCTTTTTGTTTGATTTTCAGGATTGCATGTTGTGTTTTATTGCATGTTTCTGTTGTGGTTGGATGCTGCATAACGTCTGCTTCTTTAAGGAACTTGAGTCTACCTGATAGTTCAAGGAATAGTTTAAGTGCGTTCATGTTCAGCGTTAAAAGCTAGTTTAGTGGTAACCCTTGTTTCGGAGACTATTTCTGACTGCTGCATATAAAAGATTAATATGTTACACACACTGTAATGATATTCGGCTGTTGAATAGAAAGTCAATCTTGGTCATTAAGGGCACGTGGTAACACTTTTGTAAGTGGATTTTTGCTTCAAAAGTGTTTCTGGAGCAGAAGTCCGTTTAGTAATTTAACTTCAGAAGTGAAATTTAACTTTAGAAGTGAATTTTCACTTCCGAAGTTGTTTTTCTCCCAATTTGAGAAGTTCAAATAAATTGCTTCTTTATTCAAAAAGTACTTCTTGCCTCACCCTTTTTTTGACCTCCCTTGCCGCCGACTTCCATTCCCACCGATTGCTGACCACTATCCACTGCCACCCACTGCCTCCCGTCGCCAACCACTGACGGTCATCGCCCACTACTGACTTCCGCTAGCTGCCGCCCCTGACTATTGCCAACCATCGACCATTGTTCGCTGCCACCCGCCAACTGGCACCCACCACCGACCCTTGCCAACCACTGCCCATCGCTGACCTCTGTCGGCTGTAGCCGACCGCAGACCATTGCCCACGTTGACCTCTGCTGGCCATCGCAGGGGCTGCCAACCACCGCCAACCCCTGCCGCCACCGAGTCATCGTCTCTGGCCGTCGGAGTAAAATATACATAATAATTTTTATTTTTAAAAGTAAATAATATTTTTTAAAAAGAAATTTAAAAAGTTAAAAAATGAAGTTGAATTTTTTCGGCTACTGACAATAATTTTTCATAGAAGATTTTGTGTTAATAATGTTCCAGAAGTAGAAATTTTTAACCGTTACCAAACTAATTTCTTTGATTAGAAATAAACTTCTAGAGCAGAAGTAGAAAAATCAACTTCCAGCCAAAAGTTCATTTTTGAAGTAGAAGTGTTGTCATGCGCACCCTAAGCAATCAATAATTTCTAACCATTCTTTTCGTATTTGATTTGAATATCCAATTAAAATAACTGCTGACATATTCAACTGTTTACAAATACATAGAGGATTAGTGAACATGGTTTAGCCTCATATCTGGACTTTGACCTCATCGTACCAATAAGCAACTAGATATTTATTCGTTCGAATACAGTAATATAGTAAGCGATATAACTTATTGCCGGTTTCCTCTTTCACTATCAATCTATCGCCGTGGTTCATATGGCGAGCGAGTGCTCCTGAGGTCTGATCTCTCTTTATAGGTGCTCTCAAGTGATTGGCATCATTGTACTTGGAAGTTGATATCGGTGAAGGCCCATGTTAAGGACACTAAAACACTCGGCATATAAAGACTGGGATTGAGGATGGAGCAAATTGATGATGGCAAAGAGAATGTTCTCAATGGATGTCATTTTGAGTTGTACACATTTACAGGCGGCTATAAGAATTAGCTTGGCCATCGTCTTCAGATGATTCTTGGTGGCGTGGTATTTGAAAAATTGCATAGTCCATCAGAATAGACCTTGTACATGCCTTTATTCAATTTAATATTCTGTCAAAAATCTTCCACTAGATGCGGAAGTACAGTAGCTCTGAATCAATTTCTACCTGTAGGCTGCGCAGGGAGGGAAATTTGGGGAGGAGACCTGCAATGTGATTTGCACTCTCCCAATATGAGGTATACTTGGCAATGAGGCTTTCATGTTTAACATTTCCATTGAGATTTTTACCAGCCTGGCTGTCATTTAAGATAAAAATTCTGTCCTTTCTTTCTTTTCCTACAATCTCCATGAAAGCCTTCTTTTTGAAAGTCCAGTTCCCAGTTTTCAGGTTGAAATGATAGAGTGGAAGGAACCTCTGGCCATAAGAGGCTACAAACTCCAGCGCAGCGATAATGTACTCGAACTCCTCCTCCGAAAGGTAGTAGGGAAAGCTGACTCTGGTCCATCCAGGCTTCCCTCCCAGAAAACCCTGTTATAAAGGTAAACTCACAGAAGATTAGTAAAATGCTTAATCTTATACATAGATCCTTCACCTGTATGGCTATTATGGTTTGTAAACCTTCAAGGTTTTTAATGTCACTCTATTACAGGAAAGAAATAAGCATCTTACCTCTTGAATGGCACATCTAATTGCATGGGACCGAGCTTCACTGATGCCAAGTAGGGCATGACCATATGGACTGGCACAAGCACACCCGCCTCTTGCTTGAATGCCAAAGAGGTCATTGAGGAGGGTGGCAACAAAAGGTCCATGGAGAGGCTTCTCTCTTTCTTTCCCCGTTTCTCCCCACAGGTAAAGCCCCCCCTCTCTTTCCTTCTTATCACCGTCTGGTGGTGAATTAGTTGTTGAGTATATCAGGAAAGACAATATAGCTTGTCTCTTAACTGTTTTGTTCCCAAGAATCTCTATGTTCTTGTTTGTTGAGAGCCTTTTGATTGCTTCTTTGATGTACTTCTGCTCCAGTTTCTCAATCACTTCACATCCCACGTAGTCTTTCAACCAAAATGCCAATGCTGCTCTTGTGATCTGAATAATTTGTGGAGTCCCAGCATTCTCTCTTTCTTCAATGTCTTCCACATATAATGTATCCTGCTAGGCAAGTAATTTAACAAGTTACCAACTGATAAAAATTTGAATGCTTTGATGATAATTGCTTTAGCTTTTGAATTTGCTCTTGCCACTTGCAACGATCAATGCTTTTACCTTTTCGTTGAAGCCATTCACATAATTAACAGTTCCTCCTCCACAGGTCGATGGGGGAGATGATCCAAGCTGATAAAGAGCCTTGCTCATTAGTAAAATTCCTGGAGACCCAGGTCCACCTAGGAACTTGTGCACACTGAGGAAGATAGCATCATAACTGTCGATTTCCCCCGATCTCATGTCGATTTCCATGTAAGGTGCACTGTTCAAAATTGAGCAATTCAAGGCCAGTTAGACAAAGGTAACGTAATGAAGTGATGTAATCTTTTCTTTTTTAACAAGCTACCACAGAATTGGCTAGTCCTGTTAACTTTTTCTCAGTAAGTGCAAACGGTCTGTTGTTGAAAATTCTGTGAAAATGAAGGGCTCACCTAGCTGCAAAATCAAAGCATGCGAAGGCATCAAATTGGTGAAGCAGCTTCGCGACAGCTCTTGTGTCGGTATAAATCCCGGTGACATTACTGCAAGCTGAGAAAGAACCCAGAATTGGCCTGTTTGCATCTCGATAGGACTCAAGCTTTTGCCTTAAATCTTCCATGTCCATCAACCCATCTTCGTCTAGTCCAATCTCTATGACTTCTGCTAGACTTTGCCTCCATGAGAGAAGGTTGGAGTGGTGCTCATAAGGCCCGACTAGGACCACCCATCTCTCTTCGCTTGGCATGCACTTGGTCATCCTCTCTCTGAGGATCGATGGAACTGCGATGCCCATGACTTCTTGGAGTCGCTTGATTGACCCGGTGGATCCTGATCCGCAGAACAAGATCGCGTCCTCAGGCCCACCTCCTAAGCACCGTTTGATGTAGCTCGAGGCCTCGTGCACTGTCTTGGTGGTCCGGTGACCCACGTGGCTGTCGGACGTGTGTGAGTTACCTTATGCATGTACGTGAAAATACCATTCAATATAGTGTGATTTCATCTAATGTACAATAGACGTCAAAGATGGTCAACATAACTTAATGTTGTATATAACGTGCACCTTGGGATTTTGACCATTATAGGACTATAAGGCTACAGATAAAACTGAAACGAGGACAAATTGGAGTCGTACATGCACTTGTACGCACCATGGAGAGTTGTTTCCTATATCTGTCTAAACTGCAGAAGACCGGGGCATTTTTTGGGAAATTTCTTTCAAATATTTTCGTCAAACAAACGCACCTCAAATGAAACTCAAACCTTGGACTTTAAAAGTAAAAAAACAAAAAAAACAAAAATTATTGATGTAGACCATTATATGATTAGGCCAAAGGTTAGGATTCCCTCATGCAGTAAGTTCAATGTAGTATTAACTAAACGTAGATCAATTGTTTTCTACGAAACTGGAAGAAAAATCTCGTACACACTCGACACGCGTACCGTAAAACGGAAGGATGTTGTCGACGATGAAGTCCTCGACATAGCGGACACAGCGGCCGGAGGCAGTGCTGTCGGCGTACGTGAGCCTTCGCTTGCCGAACGGTGAGTTGAACTCGGCGTCCCCACCGATGATCTGAGAGCGGAGCCACGAGAGCTTCTTCTCCGCATTGGAGGCACTGTCATTGCCGCTCACCGCCGGGAGTCCCACGCCGAGCTTCCGAAAGGATTCTGAGTTCTTGCACAGATCATTCCTTGGCGATGGCGATGGACTGCCCTTGCCATTTCTTGTGTTGATGTACTTGTTCATGGTGTTGAGATGGGATTGCCTCATCAAGCTGGGTTGCTCCAGTTCCATCGTCTAGCGAAGAAGGAGCCAACAAGAGATCAATGCCTTCTCTCTCTCTCTCTCTCTCTCTCTCTCTCTCTCTCTCTCTCTTTGGGGTGACGGGGTTTTTTCAAGGGTACGAGGCAAAGAATGAATGATTCCATGGGCGTAAATATAAGGTGGGTTTGGCATGAGAAGTCAAAAATAGAAGAAGCTCCCTTATAAAATTATTTTTTGAGTTTGCATTACCTTTCATGAAAGAAATTGTTTATGGGATTCTGGTGGGCAGCGTGACTCTGTGGCTGCCAGTCTTTAGACTAGAACGCCGATTGGCTATCTGGTCGCACATGGACTTGATACTTCTTTTTTGTTGGACGACGCGTATTGCCCGGCAAAATAATAATTGTCCAAAAGATTTCGAAACTACTAGACGGCAATCAATTTAGATTTAAAATTTTAAATTATATCAATTTAGTCATATACCTTTCGATTATGCTAATTTAGTTGTAAATTTTTTGATGATTTACTAATTTAGTCTTAAACTTTTTGACAGTTTATTAATGTAGTCTTCTGGGCCAATTATCCAAATAATACGTTTACGATTAAATCGACAAAACTTGCAAAGGTTTAGGACTAAAATTGACGCAATTGAAATGTATAAATTGACAAAACTTCTAAAAATTTATGACTAAATTGACACAATTAAAACATTTAGGACTAAATTGGAAAAAAAAAACATTTAGAATGTTTTAGATTGTTGGAAGCACAGCACGTAGCAGAAGTCCAATTCCTTTGTCAGGGGAGATTGCCAAGATGAAACCCAAGTGTGAGCCCGTCAACATATTTAATTAGATTTACATTTACTTAAAAGCTTAAGTGTATGAGTGTTGGCCAGCTTGGATATGTTGACTACTCTAGACAACAATAATTCTCCAATGTGAGACTTCTTTAACATAATATACACGTGTATTCTAACAATCTCTTACTCATGTGTTAGCTCTGCTGGTAGGTCTACTCCATTTTAATTTAAGTTTCTTTTTGCACTAACATATCTCAATTTGAATCTCTATCAACGCACATCGGGCTCGCCCAAACCAAAAATTGCATTGGTCATCAGATTTATTTTTTAATATATTCACCAAACACCAATATATAGGTCTACTCCCTCATAATTTAAGTGTCCTTCTGCATCAATATATCTTAACCTGAATCTCTATCAACGTCCATCGAGCCCGCTTGGCTTGAAAATCACATTGGTCACTAGATTCATTTCTTTATATATTCACCAAATACAGATATATATATATATATTGAGAGTGGGCCACTAGCCAATCATCGGCTTTGTACCCAATTTATTGCAAGTGCGTAGCAGAAGCATGATAATTTCATTCGAAAAGATCGTCAAGAGGGAGCCCAAATCCGAACCCGTTAATATATCCAAACGAAAATGAATAGATGCACACGAAATATGTACGAAAATGATCTTAATTCGTATACACACATGTTCCAAGCAAGAAAGATGGAGTTTCGAAATTCATATTTTTGCTTCTAACTCAAACTCGAGATATATTCTAATATAAATAGTAAAAATCATTTTCATTAACTAATTATTTCAAACGGTACAAGTAATTACTTTTAGAAAAATCCTTTTTCACATCAATCATTCTCTCCTAAATAAACGAAATATCGGGATACAGTTTTTTTATGCTGTAAACATCTGCCTTAAGTGTAAACATCTTCTCAATCTATGTGACGCTTTGTTATTGGTTAGGTAAAGGGACGAGTTTGAATTCAAAACGATGAGTGGGTCGGATGCACCATATAAGTGGACCACTCTAATCCTAGAAAGGATGACAAAGTCAAGTAATTAAGACCATATATCTTTATTTAGAAGAAAATATGGAAAAAAGCGACCATGGCAATCTTGTTGACTGTTGTTACAAGAGTTTTCGTATCGAAAAATTTTTCAAGAATTTCTAGACTTATTATACTTTTTATCCATTTAGTCTTAAATATTTTAATTATTTTATATTTTTTTGGGTTGGGAATTATGCTGATTGAGTTTTAAATATTTTCACACTTTTCAAGTCCATATTACTCATGTGGATGCTGGTTCGATGATGGCCGAAGGAGAAAAAAATTTAAAAAAAAAAGAGGAGAAGGAAAAAGAGAGAGATAGAGCAACAAGTAACTAAGGAAAAGAGAAAAAAAAAAGAAAATAAACAAAAATTAAAAAAATTATTATTAAAATTGTTCATGTCTGTATAAAAGTTTTAAAAATTTCATTATTAAAAATTATCGGCAATAAAGTGCATGCTTAACTTGCTGAACAACTTTTGACCCAAAAAAAAAAAAAACCTTTTGGAAAAGAAAATGTATTTTAGGATTTAGGGTCAGATCAATACGAGGTAATTGATATGGACATCCAAGATTTGATTTGACCACGTCAGCAATGGGGCCCAATGGGAAACGACACGAATAATTTCTGATTCAATTTAAGCAAAATCCCAATCAGTGCTCACGAATTCTGGGGGTTCATCTTTCTTCCGCCTTCGCTTCTGATTGGAGCATTGACGTCAATTCGCACAAATTATTTACCACGCGGGGCCATTCGCATACCATTGGCCAAATTCCACGTGAGTCACCTTTTCATTCGATTTTTTCTTTTACTATTTTGACTTTTTTATTTTATAATTTATCCTTTTTTTTGGGTCAAATATAATGTGTGATCAATCGAGAGAGAGAGACCCTTTTTCGCCGCAATCAGTTTTCTTCCTCCGTTCCGGTGTATACTCACTGGTCATGTTTCTTTTATTTTTTTGGGGAAATATTTGCTGAAGTCCTAAAACTAGTCACAAAAGTACAATTGAGTCCTTAAACTTTCAAAAAGTACAATCATAGTCCTAAAACTTGTCAAAATGGTGTAGTCGAGTCTTTTTATTAACGCTGTTCAGTTTGACTAATTGCTAAAACAAGAAAGATAAGTCGAAACACACGTCACTCTGATTCAAATTTGATTTTTAATATAACTATTAATTAAATTATTTTAGAGAGAGAGAGAGAGAGAGTAGAACCAGTGAGGTATTGTAGGGCCCTCACCATCATTGCTGCCGCCCCCACGATTGTCGGAAGGATCGACAACCCTGGTCGACTACCAGCGATAGCATGTAGGCCATCGTTCAGTTTAGGCAAGGGTCATTGATCCTCACCGGAATAGGGTGGACGGCCACCCAGGTGGGGTTGTTGCCTAGCCCCATCCCAGCAATGCGGCAGCCCTCGACCCAATTTGGGTGAGGGCTAGTGACCCTCGCCCCTGTTGACCCTCGCCATGAGTCTGTAAAGGTCGTCGAACCATGGCCAGATCTTATTACCGGTTTTAATTCTTCCTTTTTTTAATTTATTTTAATTTTAGCTTTTTAAAAGTAGTTTAAATAAAAATTATATTAAAAATCATGTCTAGACCAAAGTGACGTCATTTTTGTCACATCATCGCCACGTAAAAAAGAGAAAATATTAGAAAAAGCCACATTAACATTTTCTGTTAGCCAAATTGGATAGAATTAAAAAATAAAAAAGACTCAATTGCATTCTTTGCAAGTTTTATGACTCAATGGCACGTTCATGGTAAGTTTTAGGACTTCAAATGAACATATCCCTTTAATTTTTTAACCGTTATCAATACTTCTTCATATTTATTGGCATAGATAAAATTCCATATTTCTTGTCACGGAACAATATGATTGTGGTACGTTGGCCATTCTATAATGCATGGTTATGCGCTAATGGAAATCTTCATAAAACGCTAGACTATTGAGGTTGAAAACTATTTCGGGCTCGGTAAAAAAAATAGAAGACATTTTCATCATATTCTCTTTGGATCATCTTCAATAGTTGTTAACCTTCTTTCTTTAAAACATTAGAATAAACAAAAATTGCAAATAACGACTACTTCTAGCTGTTAATCTTCTTTCCTGGTAAAATAGAAAATTGCATCTCTTCTAAAAAATTTTCTTTCACATACATATTTTGCATGTCATCATCACTTTCTAATTTAGAGCACACATAAAGAGAAACGATAATAATGGGATAAGTGCAATAGAAGTCCTAAAATTTATTGCAAAAACATAATTGAGTCTTAAAACTTTTATAAAATGGGATGATTTTGGATTTTTTTTTGGGTATGTTCAATTTTTTCGATTTTTTCTCTCGGATTTTTAAACATTTTCTTTATATTACTTTAATTTTTTTGGACCGGGTTAGTAGACCCGGCTCACCTGATTAGGGGCCGACTCGGGCCCTAAGAAAAAGACACTTATCAGGCTCGATTAAAAAATTCATCTTTTTAACCACTTTAAGAGATGGCCCAATTTTTGTTCTCTAGCCCAACTGGAACGACCGCAGGTTCTCATCGCCACCGACCTTTTTCTGCTCGTTATCTTGTTCGGTTTTCCGGATCCAAACATGCAACAAGTGAAAATAACGATCGAGTAACTCACGAGGGTGGCCGCCAACCACGAGCTGCCGCCTCCAAGCGGGCTGTTGTGCCGTCTCTGGACCTGCTCGTTGCGCCGCCGCACCGTTGGATCTGCACGTGCGTTGCCGCCGTTGGGTCTGCTCGGTTGAAGCCCGCCGCTTGCTTGAACTGGTGTCCTTCCGCTGCTTCGGCCGCCAACCCCTCCTCTCCCTTGAAGCCCTCCGTTCGACTCCATTTTTTAGAGAGCTCACCGAGCGCACTCCCTCTTCGTTCCTTCTTCTATTTACCACTAAACTCCCCTATGTTCTTCTTTTTCTCAGAAACTGAGAGCTTCCCTCAAGACTCTTTTTTTTTTCCGCTTTTGCCGCAAGAGCTAGTCAAGAGCGCTTCACCAAACCTCACTTCTCGGTGACTCGTCGGAGTGACTTTCTCAGGCCGTCCACACTCGTCGATCCACACGTTCGGATACCGACGCTGACCTCGTTCACCTTCACAGCTGGCTAGCCACGGCCTTCGTGCAGACAGGGGCATCAGGAAGATAGGAAACCTTGTGAGTGGGAGTGGCGGCAAGAGATCGTCGGATGATTCTCTTCTCGGAGTGAGACTGCGGACACCGACCTCGTTTTCCTCTGCGGCTGCTACCTTCACGGCAGGCCACGCTGCCGTCGCACACCACGTGGTCGCTTTCTCGAGCTGCGACAGCGCTGATAGCCTCAAGGCGGCGCGGTTTGCACTCTCCTCGATCGCGCTCTTTCTTCTTTTCCTCTGTTCTTCCCTTGGACTCAGCTCATCTCCTTTTCTCTCAGATCCACTCTCTCTGCGCTCCCACGAGCTCTGCTAAAAACGAACCCCCAAGAGTCGTTCTTCTTTTTCTTACGTTTCTCTCCTTGCCTTTTTTCTACTCTCTTCCCATTTTTTAGCTTCGCCGCCAGGCTAATCCCCAAAACAGACTCCCCGACTCTCCTTTTTTTAGGCCCTCTGCGAGCGTCCCTTTTTGAGCATTCAAGATCACCGGAGAGTAGCCGAGATTTTGGTGTAGTTCCTGGGGGGAGGGGATGCAGGTTTTGACTAAGCTTATTTTTTGTTTCTGCCCTATTAACTTTTCAATGAAACGCGAAAGAGGGAGGACGACATTCCACTTCTGCTTCCGCGGTTGCGTGGGAGGCTGTGATGGGGTTCGGTTCAAAAATGGACTGGACCGGTTTGACCGGTCCGGTTCAATTGAACCGGCAGATAGAAATCGGATCGGCTCGGCCCGCTGTGAAAGTAAACGGAAAAAATGCAATTTTGAGTATAAGGGTCAAATGTCATAACTAGCAAAAAGGTCAAAAGAAGTCTAAAAAGAACTCAATTTGTGATCTTTGTTCGATCAAGGACCTAAATGCAAAACTTTGGAAATTGAGGTTCCCAATCAAAATTTTGAGATTTAAAATGAACAAAAATGTAGTCGGGATTAAAAGAAGACTAACGACTATTTTTTATATTTTTCTGGTCCCAACTGCTATTTTTGTAATTTTCTGCTATTTTCTAATATATATATATACTGAAAAATGCAGAAAATACTGAAAAAATATTTTTTTTTGTTGAAAAATGATTCCCTAGGCTTCGCAAATGGTTCCAAAATTGATTTTTAATTTTTATGAATTTTTATTAATTTTTATTAATTTTCTAAAAAGAATGATTAAAAATCAGGTGTCAACAGACAAGTTGTATATGATAAATTATCATGTGTATAGAAAAAATATTAGCGGTGAGTTTCTTCTTTTCCTTCTAGTAGGGATTTCCGATTAGATTTTTTTTCTGATTAGGTATATTCATTTTGGTTTGGGTATATATATATATAACACAAGTATATATATTTTTAATAAATTTACATTTTGACCCATAATTTATTAAAAATGCTTAAAATTGATCCTGTCATGGTAGAAATGGTGTGATGGGATGTTGGACTCGAGTGTTGTTGATGTCTCTAGAGCGCTAATCATATGTTGATCGCATATGAGCGAGTGTCTAAGTGTTAGTACTTCCTAGTACTTGACAATTATTTTGAACTCAATTTTAAAAAGTAAGAGATTCGTTCATTATTTGCCAATCATCTTTAAGCAAACTTACCGTATTGTCCATCTATAGTCATAGAATATTTTAAATGTATATATATTTTTTCATGGGACTGTTTTGGTAAACTTTGAGATTGAAATGGTCATTGAGCTTGTTTAATTAGTAGTATAGATATATTTTCAGGTGACTATTGGCTTGTACATTTTGCTATTATTCAGCTTGTATTTAGTATGAATTTTAGGAATATTAATAGTTTAATTAAGTAATTCAATAGAATGTGCATTTTCCATAATTTCTAAAGCAATTCAATTGTTTCAACGGAATTAGATTGAATGTACGACCAAAATATTGGACAAGTCATTGTAAGATGGAGAGTTGCAATTTGAGAAAATTATCAAAAAAGTCATCAACCTATTATAATTGTGCTAATTCAGTCCTCAACATTTGTAATTATACCAATTTAATCCTTTCGCCCAACATTAGCTGCCTGGTGCTGATGTGGTGCTGCCGACGCCAACGTGGCAGTTTGAATAATATTTTAATGACATTTTGATTTTTTTCACAATTTTTTTTTTGGCTTAGGGTCGACGAGGGTTGCCAACTAACCCTCACTGTCTCTAGGCGAGGGTTGAGATGCCCTTGGTATAGTGAGGTCGTTGCGGCCGTCGCTTGTGGCCGGTGATGGTCGGACGGTGACCCTCACCCATCACTAAGGTAGAAAAAGAAAAAGCAAAGGAAAAAAAATTATAAATAATTTAGAATATTATTAATATATTATAAAAATTACCACGTTAGCGTTGACAGCCTGATCGATGTCACGTCAATGTCGGCCAGTCAAAATTGAATGAAAGGACTAAATTGACACAACTAAAATAGAGTTGTGATTTTTTTTGGCACTTATAAACTACTCAATATCCAATCTTCCTATTAGATAGAATCACCTCGAGGATTAATCTCCATTGATTGATTTAAAAAAAAAAGATCATTTAACTATTGAAAGATCAGAAATTTGAGAGGATTACTCGCCCATAAATCAAATCTTTGAATTCACAGATCAAGCTTCTACGAAAGGAAATTATGTTTGGGATGATTACCAATCAATCAAGATTCTTTGTTGTCACGACCTATTTTTCTCCCACCCAATGGTCCAACAGGTTCTAAGATATTGCCATCTATCCATGGCATGAACTCTCTCATGTCATTCCTCGCATGATGTTGAATTTCGTTTTCATGATTAGCAACCTAAATCATTATTAGGACTCACCACTAGTCTATTGAGGTCGGCAAGAAATAAATCGAGACATGGAAGTATCGTTTCAATTTCTACCCAACTAGAGTATCCAGGTTTGATGACTTGTTTATGGTAATTAGTTAATCAATGCACTTTCGATACTTAACCGGTCAATATTTCTTAAGGTGACAATACATTCTTTCTATCATTCAAAGCCTACATGCATCTAATTATTACTAAATGATCATGCATAATATTTTTCTGTTATTTTTGTGCAATTATCACTTTAAGCCCTACCCTAATACTAGGAAAGCAATTAACATACAATTTTATTGAAACACAGTGCTATAAATAAACACTCAAATATGGAACATAGCTAACTACTGACTAGAATCTAAACATGCAGGCCAATAAATATTAGGTACAATCTCGAATATCAAACTCGAGACATGATCGAATGTACACAAATCAGACTAGACTAGACATCGGTCGATCACTATCACCAAACAGGAGCCTAAAAGGTGCTCATTAGGCTAAAAAGGTAATACAAATTATTTTTAATGTTTTTCAATTTTTGAAATTGTTTTTTAGAATTTTTTCTGATTTTTTAAAAATATTTTTCAATTTTTTGGAAAATAAAACCAAAACGACGTTATTCAGCCCTACCAAGAATGACATCATTCTATCTTGTCTATGAACACATAGCGGCGTCGTTCTGTGCTGTGCCCAAATGATGCCGTGTAGCCAAGTACACTCGCTGATTTGACCCGAGACCCGACCCAACTCGCCCGACTGATAGGACTTCAACGTGCAGCCTCAAAACGATGTCGTGTCCTTTGGCCCAAACGATGTTGTCTAGTGACTTCATGGGTAAGTCGGAAACGGTGTCGATTAGCCCCGGGGCTTTAGACTCAGGTCCGGCCTGGCTCCACGATCTACCCAGCTCCACCTCCGTTCGATTACCTACTTATGCCAGGCCTCCCATAAAATGACGTCACCTTCGGCCAACCTCCACATATGGGCTCGCCAGGACCTATTTTGTGTCGCCGGGACCTATTTTGTGTCACCGGCGCCTCGCTGGATTTCGGCAGACCAAACCAACACCACGGCGAGCTTCGCCTGCCTTCTGCACAGCCTGGGAAACCTCGGCTTACTGGCCATGACTGACCAAAGGCTCGGCAATGGCTCGGCAAACCTCCCAAAGGCCTTCCCTGTTCTGTCTCCTTACGGCCAAAGCTTACTAAAACTTGATTCGCCAAATTGGCCCAAAATAGCACATACCAGAGGCAAAGGAGCAAAGCAGCAGCCAAACCCAACTACAATAGGCATATGTTGGGTCCTGATTGATGAGGTTTATCTAATCAATCGGAAGAACGGCAGAGATAAGAAAAAAAAACGAACGATACGATTTACCCAGGTTCACCTAGAAAAGAGCTGCATCTGCGGTCTGTATTATTAGGTTTTCTGTTGCACGGTTACAATGAACGAAAAACTATATATATATATATATATATATGCTCGAAAAGGGCTCCACAAACAGCGAGACCTCCGTGTCGGGGGTGTTGCTCCCGAATCCCCGCATTTCATGCGTAGGGATCACATGTCGTTGATTCATATTTCTATTTTTCTAAGCTCACGTAGGCATGCCTGATGTGAAAAATAAGAGTCCTTGAAGTATTCGCCATCTCCAATATCGATTTGGACAAAAAGGGATCGGTTCAGGCGGAAGGACTGCGGCAACAAAAAACAAGGGAGAGGGATCGAGGGAGTGACCGAGGCCAACAGCACAAAACTGAACTATAATTGCACCACGATAGTGATCTACAGCAAGGGTGAAGTCGTAGGAACTACCTAAAAAACTCACCGGATCGGGGAAACTAACGGTCTCAGCTCGACGAGCCCATGGGTACAAAAAACTGAGCAACCGAGGGAGACCGAACAGAAACCAACTTGGCGGGGCTTGATTGGCGGCGAATTAAGGAAAGAAGACAAATGGACATTGGCAAAAGGCCTGCCTCCTCAAGTGTGTGATAGATTCCTCCTGCTTTCGGCCAATTTCTCTCTCAAATCTCGGTTTACTCTCTCTCTCTCTCTCTCTCTCTCTCTCTCTCTCTCGTTTCTTGGCTTCCCCTCGCAAGCTTCTCTCTCTTCTCTCTCATCCAGCTTGCCTTTTATAGGCTGAGGAAATATCGGGGGAGAGGGATCTTGGCCGTGGAGCGAAGAAGCGGCTGGATGAGAGAGAAGAGAGGAGGAAGAAGAAGAAGAGAAGAGGGAGAGAAGAAGGCCCGGCCCGCGCGCACAAAAAATAAGGGGGAAGAGGTGGGTCTACACCCGCGGCGGGAGGAAAAAGAGGAAGTAGGCCCACACTCGAATGAAAAAAAGTAAAGAGTACGAGCCGAGTTGCCAGCGCAGATCCGGTTCAACCGGCCCGATCCGATTCCGAATTCCTTTCTTTTGTAACTTTTTCTTATAAAAAAATTAGATCTAATTTCTATTTTCCAAATTTGCAATAAAATAAGAAAAAAGGAAGACTCCTATTTTGACCTTTTCCTACTTTAAGCCTTAAATAAAAATTTAATTTAATTTAAATGGGACCGATAAAATTAAGTGTCAACACTCATATGGAAAGTTATGAAGATGATCTCTAATATTGATGGTTAATCTGTATATTTTAGGACAGAAACACCAACCAGATCATTAGCTATTAGTAAGTGATATTAAATCATAAAAATAATCAAGATTAAGTTTGTAAAAACTTTGATGATTGCACGAAGATGCATGATATATCTTGCCACAAATGATCGAAGATGTCTTGTGAGAAATTGCTTCCATCATTATATAAGCATTTAGCATATTAAATATATAAGGCATAATGACATATTCATAATGTGCCCTCAAAGTGCTTCACAAGTCTTTTCGAGATATAACTGCATTTTTGTCAACTTCAAAATCTAATAGAATTACTCAATAATACTTATCTATAATCTAGACTGGTCATTGTTTTTTTTTACTTAAGTCATGTGGGCGCCACGTCAATTTTGTTTGTCTTTCGTTGTCCACACCAGTCACAACGTAAAATTTAATGGAATTAACGGAATCGTATGACGGGGTACATGTGTTATAAATTGAATGGCATTGGCCCGAGAGAGAGAGAGAATATTGGAGGTTTTGGTGACATTTTCTTTTACCCACAATTTAGGTGGAAAGAGATTTCCACTAATGAAAGCCGTCAACCGCTCTCGGCCACGTGTGTCCTCTCTCCATGCTTCCACTAGCCTAGCCACGTGGTGTGCCGGCCTCCGCATTGCCTTCCTTTGCTAGGAAGATGGCATTTTCATTCATTTACTTGTACGAGGCCCTACCAACTCCTCTCTTTGAGTGGAATGCTTCTGCCGTTTGAATCTTGATCTCTATCTCTATAGAAATGCCGATCCTTTAAGCTGCAAGTGTCTTTTTGAGAGGTTTCAGTTCAACTAAAGTCAATCAAAAGGATAAACTCGATCTATCTTTCCAGCTTCCGCTCCTTCGATATCTCCCAACGTGTGGCACTCCCGCGTCTTCCATAGTCAGCCCACCTCAGATTTCTCTACATATATGTTATGTACGCATTTCCTTCGAAAATTATATCTTCAGATTTTCACCCGGTGGTCCCTATTTTATTGTTTTTTTTTGTCCCCCTCTTTTAAACTCGATCATTAAAATAGGAATTGGAAAGCTGTGCTTATAAATGGAGTTAGCTACGATGATGGTGGCATTACAGTTGTCGTCCACCTAAGTAAGAAACCACAGAATCAAATTGGAACGAGAAATTGTTTAATACGAAGTAAGCATATTCAAGTGGCAACTTGTGAGCTCAAGTTGCAGCAATGTGACCAGATTCTATGTTGGTTTATAGAGATTGCAATCATCCACGACACACCCACTTCAATTACGCATCGAGTTTCTTCTGCGACACCTAAAATTGATTAGGGACCACGTCTAAAATTAGCAAAAATCAACCCCGATTAAATTTCTCGTCAAAATTACTAAATATCCTTCAAATTCAAAACATAATTTTAAAGCTAATATGGATGTTTGCGTATTAAAAGCCAAGCATTGTGAGAATTTCAAGAGTTTCAAATTATAAGAATACTTAAAGTGCGTGAATCGTAAGATTTAAATAAAGTAAATAGCAAAATGAAAGCCAATTCAGATAGAATTCAAATTAATAAGCTATGTTCTATAAAAAAAAAAATTGCGTGCATTGATGGCCTTTTAGCTTAGTCGCCGGGAAACGAAGTGAATTATCATTTGACCAAAAAAAAAAGTGAATTATTAATTTTACTTTTAGATGGTTTTTAAAGAAACTATTGGAGGAGGCCAAGGACTTGGCGCCAATGAAACAGGACAATATTCGAGCATCTTTGAAGGTCAACGGAATGAAAAACCGGAAACAGGGAATGCTTCCCCAGAATACTGAAGGCGCCGTTTGTTGCAGCCTCGTACTGAGACCAGCAAACCACTGGTCTGGTTTTGACATGGTCTTTGTTCTTTCTCTCTCTCTCTCTCTTGTTCATTGTACGCTGTTTGGTGCTCAACTATGAGTTTTCTAATCCTCTGTGTGATCATCGTCCACTACAAATACACGTCAAGAATTTCCTCTTCTTCACATCCATGAAACAAGAAACAAACTCCATCTTTATCTAGTCGCTGAGGAAAGTTGCTGTAAAAGATGTCAAGCACTGTCGGGAAAGTCATTCGCTGCAAAGGTACTCATATGGTGTTCTAGTCTATACACATTCGTTAGCCAATGTTCCGCTTGATAATGCGATGGGGGTCTTGAGTTCTTCGGCTAGAGGGGTTGTTTGGATCTTTATCACATTAGTACTGCATTGGAATTTCTCTTTCTGGTTGTGAGAAGAGCTCCGCCATTTGATCTTGAATTTCAAAGAAGGAAGGTTAGGGAAAAAAGTCGATACTTAATCGTCAGCGACGTTGTTGACTGATTTATGCAACGGCCAGATTCAGTGGCATTCATGATGTGTGTGTGTGTGTGTGATTTTGATCGAGTGAATGTCTTTATCGCACTACTTCATTCAACGAGCGAATTTTGTGTTGCAGCTGCGGTGGCATGGGAAGCAGGAAAACCATTAGTACTGGAGGAAGTGGAGGTTGCCCCTCCACAGGCGATGGAGGTTCGTGTGAAGATCCTTGTAACTGCTCTCTGCCACACAGATGTTTACTTCTGGGAGGCTAAGGTAACCCTTGCTCATTTTGTGTTGCCGCTCATGTTCCTCATTAGTTTTCCATCTATGTTCATAGTGTAACTCTGTTGGTTCTTCGATTTTCAGGGACAAACCCCTGTGTTTCCCCGCATATTCGGTCATGAAGCAGCTGGGTAAGGCCTACAACTTCACATAATTACTCCACTCAAATTGTGTTTTCCAATTGTAAGTTGTAACCGTCTTTATGTCGATTTTCAGCATTGTGGAAAGCGTTGGTGAGGGCGTGATGGAACTTAAACCCGGTGATCACGTGCTTCCTGTGTTCACCGGGGAGTGCAAGGAGTGTCGGCACTGCAAATCTGAGGAGAGCAACATGTGTGACCTCCTCAGGATAAACACAGACAGAGGGGTGATGCTGAACGACGGCAAATCGAGGTTCTCGATCAATGGGAAGCCCATTTACCATTTCGTTGGGACTTCGACTTTCAGCGAGTACACCGTGGTTCATGTTGGTTGCCTGGCCAAGATCAACCCGGCCGCTCCCCTTGACAAAGTCTGTATTCTCAGCTGCGGGATCTCCACCGGTATGTGAAGAACTAAGATCAGAGGCATTTGATGATCGAAACAGCATGTTACTTGCTCACAAAGATATACTTCGAGAGAAATTGATCTAAATCTTTCTTTGAAGGTCTTGGGGCGACCCTGAATGTTGCAAAACCACCAAAGGGTTCAAGCGTTGCGATATTTGGGCTAGGAGCAGTTGGCCTTGCCGTGAGTTTCTAGAAACCTTGCTTCGTGTCACTCATTTTCTATGAAGTGATGGCAGATGTTTTAGCGAAGAGTTCTCTCGGCAGTGTTGCTGATACAAAGACGCCGTTCTTTTTTTCCCTGTCGAATTTTTCTGCCAGGCCGCCGAAGGTGCTAGAATTGCTGGGGCTTCAAGAATTATTGGGGTTGATCTAAATCCGAAAAGGTTTCACCAAGGTGGGTAGAATTCTTACAACTTCAGTACCCACTTTCGCTAGATCAGAAGATAAGTACAAGGCTTTATATGTATGCTAGATGGTGCCAAGCAATTCAGTATCTACTTTTCGAATATCCACGAATTCGGCACTGGAGATGAGTGCTGCTCAGTTCAACTTCAACTGTAATTGTCTTACGATGATTTGTCTTCTCCATTTGACAGCCAAGAAATTCGGCGTTACTGAGTTTGTGAACCCAAATGATCATGACAAGCCTGTTCAAGAGGTCAGTCAACGAGTACATGTAATAGAAAAAAAAGGAAGGAACTGGGGACTTCTTTTCCGTTCTAATTCTGCAACTTCACCATTTGCAGGTGCTTGCTGAAATGACTGGCGGAGGAGTCGACCGAAGCGTTGAGTGTACCGGAAGCATCAATGCCATGATTTCTGCCTTCGAATGCGTGCATGATGTATTTTTCCTATAGCTTTTAATAGTAGGCCTTTACAGACATTGCACGTAGCCATGAATTACAAGTTTTTCCGTGATCCGGACTCGCAGGGTTGGGGTGTGGCCGTGCTGGTCGGCGTGCCGAACAAGGATGACGCCTTCAAGACCCACCCGATGAACTTGCTGAACGAGAAGACGCTCAAGGGCACCTTCTTTGGCAACTACAAACCGCGCACCGACCTCCCTAACGTTGTTGAGATGTACATGAGGAAGGTAAAGTACATCAAACACCCACATCACAATATGTTGCGTGCTTCTTGCTTGTGACTCAAGTCTTATGTTCTATCACTCCGTTGGGTATCTTCAGGAGCTTGAACTGGAGAAATTCATCACTCATGAGGTGCGCCTGTCGGAAATCAACAAGGCCTTTGAGTACATGCTCCGAGGCGAGTCTCTCCGGTGCATTATCCGGATGGACGCATAGTGCGCCACTGATCTGCCGCCGGGTTTCGCAACGTTGGAGTGCCATTACAGAATGCAGAAGAATGTTCCTTTTCTTTTCTCTCATGCCTTTCGCCTTGGTTTTCTTCCTCTGTACATGATGAAAATAACACCGTAACTCAGTTGCAGAAGTCATTGAGCTCTCTTCAGTCGATATATCTAGCTTTATCAGAGTATTTCTCGGTCACTAAATTTTTAATGGCATCCTCCTAAGTATATGAACATGACTGCTCATGCTTTCAATCAAGATCATTAACCTTTTGGCTCTGAAACTTCTGTGCAAATTACATGTCAGAGATGCATGGATTGTCCCTTGAAACACCTTCGATAATTCTAGACATTGCTGACTTTAACTATAATGCAAACTCATTTTTCACATATCTCAACAAACTACGAGATTTCAGTAATAAAAAACTTGACTTATCGATCAAGAAGTATTCCGTTTCCAAAAAGAAATCGGACTTTTTATGGTGATAGTAAATTACCGAAGAAATTGGCAAGAGTAAAAAATTATTTCTTAAAAAAATTCATGTTACTTGATTCTGAGTATTTCATTGTAAATTACCAACTCATTTTGACAGTATTACCAACTTTTAGTTTTTTTTTACCAACACCTTGAATTTACCAACCCAATTTTTTTTTTGAGCCTGCAACTCATCACCAAACTTTATTTGAGCAATTAACTATTTTTTTCCAGTTAATCTTCCAACTAATTTTGAGTTATGAACTCTCATTGAGGTATTTGGCAATGTTTTTTTTTTAAAAAGTATATCAAATTTGTTATCATTTACAGTTTATCAACTTGTATCTATCCTTTTACAAAGTAATTACTAACTTTTCTCCGATTAGACAACTCACTAATTTTGTGAAACCAACTCTTATTTGAGTTTATTAGCAAGATTGATTCTCTTTTCTAAATTATCAACATCTCTTATCTTTAACAAAAACTGTTTGTCTTATCATTTACCAATGGCTCAATTTTATATGGAATCACCAAGATATATTTGCGTGACTTACCAACTTATCTTTGGTTAAGTTACCGATACCTTATGAGTTACCAATTCTAATTGAAATTATTTTCATTTGTTTATTTACATTTTTCCCTAAATTCACTAGTCACCACTTTTATTTACCATGCTTAGCAACTTGTTAATTTACCTACTCTCGTTGAAAATTACCAGCCTCAATTAAAACGATTCTCAACTTTTCTTTGGTTAAATTAATAATTAGCTGTGCGATAGCAACTCTTATAAGAGTTAGTTTTCACTATTTTTTTTTAATTACCAAATTCTATTATCATTGACAAAAAGAAAATTCTCTTATCTTTTACTAACTTTATTTGATCAACGCCTTATGTCTATATTATGTTTTATGAAGTTACAAACCTTTTTTTTTGTCTGACATACAAACATTTTTCCGATATAAGTTATTAGATAGTTTTAAGTGATCAAGTCTCATTTATTTTACTAACCAACGCTTATTTGGCTTTATTTCAAAAACAAAATTACCAACGTTTTAATATGGTTACCACTTTTATTTGCCACCCGATAGAAAAGTTGATTGATGAAAAATACCAAATGATTGTTAATATTTAATTCAAGTGAGAGTTGATAATTCAGAACTCGTTGATAATTTAATTGGAGGGAATTTGAATAATCACTGATAATAAAGTTATTAAGTCACATAGCAGTTAGTAAATTTAAGGCATAGTTAAGGAAAGTAAATAAAGGTTGATAAAAGATGAGAACAATTGGCAATTAAAGGATAAATAAACTTGCTGAGTAACTCCTATGAGAGTTGCTTACCCAAAATCAATGAGTAATTTAATTGGAAAAAAATTGGATAAGTCAATCTAATCGAGAATGATAATTTCTAAAACTTGATAAATTCAAGGCATTATTAAGAAATGCAAATAACAATTTATCAAGAAAATTTGGCAAATTAGAAAAAGTCAAATAAACGCTACCGACTCAAATGGAAGTTAGTAACCCAATCCAATTTAAGGGGAGACAAAGCTGCTGAGTCACCTCAGGTTGGTAATTTCTTAAAAGGAGGTAGCAAACATAAGAATTCGTAAATAAGGTAAATAAAAGTGAAGAATTCAATCGAAAAATGATAAGATATAAAGAAAAACAATTATTATGGTTAGTATGCATTATAAGCAACTGAAGCAGTTCTTTTATAATTATATGAGGGAGTTCCAATTTCAAGTGGCCACTTGGGAGATCAAGTTGCCTCTCAAGTTGCAACTTTTACCAACTGCTTCGCTGACCATTTATAAAGGTTCCAATCGGCGATTACGCAATTCAATTTGGTATATATGCGATTAGATTCCCACAGATAAATTTATTCTTTATTGTGTGTTGCGGGGCTTCTAGCCCTCAATTTTCGACGGGATTTGAGAGACTGACGTAGTAACAATATCATGATGGAATCTCAATCATAAATATTATGAATTCAAAAAAGTATGAAGCTATGGCGGGACCCTACCTCTGATCTTATACTTGACATTCCACCATGATACTATTATATGGTCGTGCTAACATGACCCATTTTCAAATCAAGTGACATTTGTAATGCAAGTTAGAAGCTTGGATCTTTTTTTTTTTGGTCAAAACAGAAGCTTGGATTTAAAGACCACTTCAACATTTGATTTACTCTATGGACTTTACCTATAACCAAATGATTTAAATGTAAATAATTATGGGTATATAAATAATAGAGGTGCTCAATGTATATTCATTTGCAATAAGTGAAAGTCACTTACAAAATAGAAGTCAAATTCCAAACTACAGAAGTTAAGGCTAACATTAGATTTTAAGATCTCAACTTATCCCAACACATAATAAGAGTCATTCACGATAATAGGGAGCCATATTCAATAATCAAGTGAAGGTCAAATTCCAAACGACAAAACTAATATTAAAGTTAAGACTAATATCTCCTTAAACAGAAAAGATACTCCCATGTAGGCCATTATAGAAAAACACATATCCAAAATGACATTATTAACATGAGTGATCATAATCTTTTCTACGATTGCTCTCTTATTCCTTCGTCGTGACAAAAATCACTTAAATAATCAAACTCAAAACTCATAAAGCATGGAACAAGAATTCATGAATAGAGATTAGATAGGGAAAATGATACTTTTAGTGCCAAAAATTATATACAGAGATCACTTTGATGTCAAAACTTTTAATTGAATCACTTTAGTGTCAAATTTTTGAAAAATGAATATTTTAGTACAAAGTCCAATTTGGGCCGCTGTAGATCCAATGTGGCCTTATTTTATTAATATACATGTTGATGTGGCTCACCGGAGGTCAACTATGACATTTTTTAAAATTTAAATTTTTATTTAAAATAATTTAAAAAACAAGTTAAAAAAAGAGTTTTAAAAAAAACGAAGGATGGGATATTGGGTGGTGAGGGCTTACTATAACTCTCATTTCTGTCGCCCCACCATCACTGGCAATGACCAGCGGAGCATGGCTAGCGGGGGTCGCCAAGGCTCGGCCAAGGGCACTTGTCTCTACCAAGGGCCGCGTGGCAACCCTTGCTAGCCATGCCCCACCACCGTTGGCCATTGCCTGCAATGATAGGGGCAATGGTGGTGAGGGCTTTCATAAGCCCTTATCCCTCAGTAATTTTTTTTATAGGTTTTTTGTTAAATTTTAAACTTATTTTTAATTTATTTTGAATATAATTTGTATTTTAAATGAATTTATTTTTAGCTAATTTTTAAATTTGAATTTGAATTATTTTAACGTGTAAAATTCCAGATGGCAGCTTAAGTGGATTTATTTTTTTAAAATGTCATTTTACATTAAAAAATTTATTTATTAATGACACGTGGTAATTTTGAACGAATTTGGCATCAAAGTGATTCTTTGGTCTCTAACTTGGCACCAAAGTGATCAAGTGGAAAATTTTCGATATCAAAATGATCTCCGTGTATAACTTTTGATATTAAAAATGTTTTTTTTTTTCTAAATTAGATAAGACACAAGCCAAAATCTGGGCAGATGATTCAAGTATAGAAAAAATCACGTCGTTGCTCGTGCACTAGCCCGTTAATCTCCATACAAGCCGATGCCTTCACCATTGTGCTTTCAACAATTAATTTCTATGCATGAGTCCACAGTTTCTTTGCAGAAAATGAAACAAAAACACAAACAGAACACACATTACCGCTGTGCTCCCACAAAGTGGAACAAAGCAGCTGGAGCTGATTGTTGAACAGACGGATAAGGCCAACAAGGCAAAAAGACCCCCGAGATTCTGAGCTGTGAAGGGCAACGCGTTATCGCAACCCCCCCCCCCCCCCCCCCCCCCCCCCCCCCCCCCCCCCCCCCGGGGACAAAAAAAGGGAAGGTCAACGCGTCGGAAAACCAGAAACTGGAAACGACCCAGAATACAAAAGGCGCCGTAAGAAGTAAGCAGAGCATCGTCGTCCCCGAAGGGAAACAAGCACACTGGTTTTTGGTTGACGTGGTTTCGGCTGTTTTCTTTGTTTTCCTTTTCTTTCTCCTCTCTTTATTGCACGTTAATTGGTGCTTAACCGCGAGTCCTGTCTTCGCGTCGTGGGCGGGAGATACCGTCTTCGAAACCAAGTACACTGTTTTCTGGGTGGCATGGTTTCGCCTTTCTTTTCTCTCTTCCTCGGACGTTGATTGGTTGCTTCAGCACGAGTCTTCTCTTCGCCTCGTGGGCTACAAATACCATCACCCATCACCCGCTTCTCTTCACATCCAGAAAAAGAAATCATCTTTTTCATCGCTCAAGTCGAAAGAAGCCGAGGAGATTGTACAACTATGTCGAGCACTGTCGGGAAAGTCATTCGTTGCAAAGGTGCGAGCTTCTGCGATGAAAAAGCTTCAGCATTTCATGCTTTCCAGTTGTCTAATTTATGGTTTTCTGGAACTCCCCCCTTGATTATATCCTCCTCAAGTACGTGTTTTTGCCGATTATCAGGTTGATTATGCAGCTGGGATTTAGGACTTGTGGTTAATGGTTGGTTCTGTTAGTTTAATTGTGCCCACTGCATATAATGATGTTGCTTGAGTTGCTAAATCCACTGCTTAAAATGGTCCCCATTATGCCAGCGTTGGATGGACGCAGAGTCTCCGCTGACTCTGATAATTTCCGCTCTCTTGTGTTCAAACGAAGCTTTAAGTTGAAAGAATCTGAATACGGTAGTAACCCAATTCGGGTTTCTGCCATTGTGTCCGTTTTGTAGATTTGTCATTGAATAAGCCATTTCTGCTAAATTGCCCAGTTTGGTCTTCCGCCCCCGTTCATTGTAATATCAATCCCTCTTCCTTAGAATACACTCTGATCACAGTTTTTACCTTCTCTTCAAAACATCCAATCACTGCATTCTACTTGCATTGACCGAATGATTTTGGATATTAGCTGCGGTGGCATGGGAAGCCGGAAAGCCGCTGGTGATAGAAGAAGTGGAGGTGGCTCCTCCGCAGGCCATGGAGGTTCGCGTGAAAATCCTCGTCACAGCACTCTGCCACACAGATGTATACTTCTGGGAAGCCAAGGTAAATAGATGTTCCCTCCTACGATTCGCATGTTCCTCGTGGATTTTTCATGTAAGCAGTTAATTAGACATGTTGATCCATCAATTTTCAGGGACAAACTCCAGTTTTCCCTCGCATTTTTGGTCACGAAGCAGCAGGGTATGGCCTACTTCTTCATTTGATATTTAATGGGCCTCAGTTTTATTCTTTCCTTCATTGTTGCTTATAAGTTGTGATCTTGTAAAATTCTTAGGATTGTCGAGAGTGTCGGTGAGGGTGTGACAGAGCTCAAACCTGGTGATCATGTGCTTCCAGTGTTCACAGGGGAGTGCAAAGAGTGTCGGCATTGCAAATCTGAGGAGAGCAACATGTGTGACCTCCTCAGGATAAACACAGACAGAGGAGTGATGTTGAACGATGGCAAATCGAGATTCTCGATCAATGGAAAACCCATTTACCATTTCGTCGGGACATCAACGTTCAGCGAGTACACGGTCGTTCATGTTGGTTGCCTAGCCAAGATAAATCCTGCTGCTCCCCTGGACAAAGTTTGCATTCTGAGCTGTGGAATCTCTACTGGTGCGTAATTGAAAAGGTGCTTTTTCTACCTTTTCATTCATCATATCAGTCATGCTAATCTGAGTTGCAATGCAGGTCTTGGGGCCACCTTGAATGTGGCAAAACCTCCGAAGGGTTCGACTGTTGCTATATTTGGACTGGGTGCTGTTGGCCTTGCTGTGAGTTTCTGCAATTCTCTCCTGTACATGTATTTTTTAACTGAAAACTGCTTGTGCTTTCTTCTTGATCTGAAAAGACTATTCTTTATGAGTTTTTATCAGGCGGCTGAAGGTGCCAGAATTGCTGGAGCTTCAAGGATCATTGGTGTCGATCTCAATCCGAAAAGGTTTGACGAGGGTGAGTACAATTCTAACAAGACTGATACTTGGAATCTGGACAGTGTGTCAGCTGTCCCGGTGTTTCATTTGACTTGGTCACTATGGAAGTTACTTAACAGCATTCCAGAAAAAAAAAAAAAAAAAAAGGTCGTCTCTGGAGTTTTGAGTACTGAAAGGGAAACAATAAGGTTGCCTCATCATCAAGCTTTCGCTAGTTTCCTTTGTTTACACTGTAGGCATTTTGATCCGCTCTACTGAGTATAGTTTAATATTTTCTTCCGAATGAATTTGCGATTCCTTCTAACCTTCTGCTGATGGTCAATTTCTTTATCTGAACAGCCAAGAAATTTGGCGTCACCGAGTTTGTGAACCCAAAAGATCATCATAGGCCAGTTCAGGAGGTTAGTAGACCAGTATGTTAAGCTGGAAAACTGAAAAAATTCAAGAAGGGGACTTTAATGTAGGTTTGTAATAATATGATTCCATCATCCTCAGGTTCTTGCTGAAATGACTGACGGGGGAGTCGACCGAAGTGTTGAGTGCACAGGAAGCATCAATGCCATGATTTCTGCTTTTGAATGCGTTCACGATGTAATCTCCGATGAATTTTGCTTACTGGCATATAAATGACTTCGCAAAGTCATTGACGAAAATATTCATATTCCTCTGTTTGCAGGGATGGGGCGTGGCAGTACTCGTCGGAGTGCCGAACAAAGATGACGCCTTCAAGACTCATCCGATGAATTTCCTGAATGAGAAGACACTCAAGGGCACCTTCTTCGGCAACTACAAGCCACGCACCGACCTTCCAAATGTTGTCGAGATGTACATGAGGAAGGTAAGTGAACTAGAGTTGCCTCTTTGATGGATGTGTGAGATAAATGGTTTCATCTTAAACTCAGTACAAAAGACATGATGACGTGATTCCCACAGTGGCTAGTATCAACTAGGTTGGGGGAAGATACGGTGGCCTCATCTTCTTCGAAACTTTAACAAACTCGATGATGCTGACTTCAACCCTGGCTATCTTATTTCTGCAGGAGCTCGAGCTGGAGAAGTTCATCACGCATGAAGTCCGCCTCTCCGAGATCAACAAGGCTTTCGACTACATGCTTAAGGGAGAGTCGCTCCGCTGCATCATCCGCATGGATGGATAGAGGAGCCCTTAGCCATCGATCGAGTCCATCAGATGCATTCGATCTGGTCCCCGAATGTACAATTGCCAATAAAAGTTGAAACATAGGATATGCTGGAAGTTCCAAGGGTCTCCTCTCCTTTCTTTGTTCCCTCATGTTTGTACTGTGAATACTATGTTTATTTATGAACGGAGTTTCAATTTTCAAACAAAGATGCCAGTCCGGATCGTCACTGTATTTCTGGTGCGTAAGAACTTCAAAGCCAGTTATGAAACCACATCACCGCTGGATAACCGATCTTGATTCACGTCCCCGGTCCGAGTTTCCCGGAGCATCCTAAAAGGACCGGCGAAAACGGTTCTCGTTAACGAGCGGTCTTAGAGCGCCAGTTAAACGTACTGTTTGAGGAACATTTCAGCTTACAAAACTGACAAGTAAATTCTTGTTGCAGGACATTCGAGCAGTCCGGTGTGTTGAAAATTGTCGTCGTAGTCTTTTGTTTGGTTATTTGACAATTGCTTCAAGCGCACGTGCCAATAAGTTTAAAGAAAAATAATGCGCAGTGGTTATGCCAAACGTGTAAATCCTGGTTTAGATCCATCCTAACCGGATATGGAGAAGATAAAATTATTTCAAGCACCGACAAAAGACCTTCAACGAAAGCGTACCTGCACTTGAAATCGACACAGGTGGGTAGGCAGAGAATACCTCAGGGCGCGAGACAACTCTCCTTAAGAAACTTAGCAAAACAGCCCGTAACTTTGGGAGTAACTGTTTTACGTCTTTGAGCACGCTTGGAGCGTTGGATTATGTCTCGAAGAAAATTCGATTGTTGTGAATAACGTATCAGAGCCACTTCGATGATGAGCGAGAGACTGAAAACACAAGTCTCCGCAAAGTTTCCATCTTGTTTTGGATTTCGGATGATCTCAGGTCCACTTCAACTTCGACCAAAAGGAAAAGTCCACTTAACGATGCAACGATGCACGAGCGACTGAATGGGCCGGGCCGGGCCGACCCAATAAATTTCCCGCCAAATCAAACGAGGACGCGCCAACATTCCCCCTCGCTTCTCTCTCTCTCTCTCTCTCTGAGCTTCTGCTTCTTCCTCTTTGCGAAGAGAGAGTCGATTCCCGTTCATCTCCATCAACGGTCACTCCACGAACATATATTCTCAGCAAAAGAAGAGAAGAAAAACGCTTCAATTTCAGAGAGGGAAGAAGCGGAGTGGGGGGAAATGAAGGGAGGAACGGTCCAAATCAATTGGCACGAGACCAAACCAGTCTTAACCCTAGATTTCCACCCCCTTTCCGGCCTCCTCGCCACCGGCGGTGCCGATTTCGACATTAAGGTGCTCCTCAATCTTTCTCTGGTCCCTTCCATTTTCTTTCTTCTTTTTGTGGTTGCTCGTTCCATGCTTTTCTTGTGCTTAATTGCTATCGCCATTTTGTAGCTCAAAGTTTGCAATTTGACCGTCGTCTTTTACCGTTTTTTTTACCGTTTTTTTTTTTTTAATCTCGGCGTGTTTCTCCGGTTTGCTTCGACTTTGTTTTCGGCTTTTTCTGCTGCTCTTAAGTTGATTTACGAGGCATTTTACTCGTGTTCGCTGTATCGCGTCTATGCTTTCCGGAATATAGTGAGTGTAACTGCCGTCTTCTTTCTCGGTGTTCCGAAAGACAGTAAATTTGTCCGCCTATGGAGTTCGAATTTGTAGCCCTTTACTTTAGATTACTTGATGAATTCGAGTTCAGTGATAATTAGTGCGTCGTGTTTTGTGGAAGTGCCTAATACCTTTTCCCTGATGGTCATTGGAACTGTTCTTGTTGGATTGTTCTAAGTTTGATCACCCCCCTAGATACGGTGGATGTCTCATTTTCCAAATAGCAGGTGGTGTATATGAGATCCAAGTTAAAGTTGAAGGGTCCCACCATATTAAATTTGAGTTTCGGAGTCTTATGTAGTTCTTAGATAAGATGAGTTGCTAATTTCTCATTTAACCTGAAGAATAATTCTGCTGTGACTGTGTTTTCTTAGCTTTGGCTTCTAGTTTGCGAAGAGCAGAAGAAAGGTCCTGTAGCAGTGTATCAGAACAGTCTCACGTACCATGGCTCTGCAGTAAATATCCTGCGCTTTTCTCCATCAGGTAAGAATACTCGATGCTGGTTAAATATGCTCAATGTGTTTAAAGCATATGAGGAGGATCTACTACTTCCCTACGTTTCTTAAGATATAGATAACCACATTTCTATCTAGTAGTAGTCATACACATCACCATGTCTTGCAACTTACTGACACGCTTATAGGCGTCCGTGCATTGCATCTTTTGAGAGTCAGACTTTATCTCATGATAATAGAAGCTATGACAATTGAACATAACTTTAAATCTTACGATAGTAGATAGCACTTAAGTGTTTTCATCAATAAATAAATTTAAGTATAGATCTGGCTCAATCATTTTTTTCTTTTTTAGAGGTAAAGGATTTATTTATTTTTCAGTCATATCTATCTTTGGCTGTATGCCTTTTAGATTTGATCCTTGCTATGAACATCAATAGTTGCATGGTGATAAAGGAAATAAATTGTTTTGATATGAGTTTTCATGTACTCCTTACATATGTATGAAATACAGTAGTCAATCTTCATTGTGATCAGCTTCCTGCATAGGATTCTAGTTGGGGTGAAATTCCTATTCCATAGATGCTAAATTGAGCTGAAAATTATAGTGTTAATGTCATTAAAATTCAAACTAGTATAATCATAACTTATTTAGTTTAAACTAATTTTCATCTCACAAAAAATCTCAAAGTGATATCTCATGACACGTTTATCCCAAATTTTTGGTGTCATGAAAAGCCCTAAACTGATATCCTTATGACACAGATACCCCATATTAAATTCCATCTCGCAAAAGGTCTCAAACTAGTACCCCTGATCGAAATGTACTCTCCCTTAAAACACATGCGTGTCAACACATGTGCATTTTCCATGTCAGATTTGTCATTCTCCACGTGAGATCCGTCTTGCAGTCGTTTGCCACATGTGGTAGCATATATGCTTTTTAACGGGATTTTGGCCGGAATGCTAATGGAGAGAATGTTTGGGTCAGGGATACTGTTTGGGTTTTTTTGTTTGACAAAAATTAGCTTGAGGTAAATGTGTATCGGATTATGATTTTTTATGAGATTTCATGGAGTACCAATTTGAGATTTTTTTTGTGAATTGAAAAATGAGTTTGCGGTAAATGTATTATTGGGGCACCGATTTGAGATTTTTGCTGGTATTATCCCTGAATTATAATTTATCAATATGAGCAAGTGCAGCCTTTAGAGGTGTCAGTTTGGAGTATCATTTAAAACACTCAGGCATATAGAATGAGTATGGTATCACATGAAACATTTTTTGTTTTCTCTAATTCTTGAATAAAATGCTCTTCTTTTGTTACTGTATTTACTGCTGTGAATTCCCACAGTCAATAATAATCTTCTATGTCATGCAGGGGAATTGCTGGCCTCTGGTGCTGATGGTATGGTGTCAACTCATGTTTCAAGCTACTTTTCCAGTACAGGTTGGGAGCCTTAGGTAGTACGAAGAGGCTAATTGGTTTGATAGCATGTCTTGTTTTTCAGGAGGAGAGCTGATCTTATGGAAGTTGCACACAGGAGAAGCTGGTCAGATGTGGAAAGTTCTCAAGACATTATCGTACGACCATCTCCTCCAATATAATGTTGTGCTTCTTCCTTCAAGGAATTTGCTGATTTCCAATGTCAGATCATGCCAATCATCTTTAGCATTTTCTTCTTGGAAGTTGTCTGTTAATGACTTGAGAAGAAGGAAATCTTTCAAACTGAAGAAGGGTTGACAGTTTCTGTTCGTGTCAACTGTTGGTGTCATTTTGGCTGTTCCAGATCGGATTTTCATTAAAAATGAGTGAAAACGTTTCAATTAGTGTCAGTTCGAGTTCAGTCACGCTGTGCCATGCAGGGTTCGGATTTCTCCCAGTATATTCGATTTGGGTTCAAGTCGTGTTCTCATGTCGTGCCGGGAATTGCCAGTCCTCTGTAGGCTATTTCGTATATACATTAATGTTAGAACTATTATATTTCTTAGCTAATGTAGGCTGTCAGGACATGAGAGAACGGCTTGAAACATGAGAATATTGGTATTTGTATAATTTGAGGAAGCATAAGCTAAGTTTAAAGCCAGGTGGAACAGATTCATTGTGTTGTTGCCTGGCTTTAGGGATGTGGGTTTCAGCTCATACGGTGATGCACATATTTTGTATTTCATTTTGCTATTTTGGTTCATTAAGTAGTGTGGATGCATATTGGCAAGAAATTGGCCAGTCTTTGTAGAGTAAATCCTGTTTTAATATGTGTCACTTTTTTGTGAGCCAGGTTTCATCGGAAGGACATTTTGGATCTTGAATGGTCCAAAGATAGTGCATTTCTGATTTCAGGATCAGTTGATAATTCTTGCATCATTTGGGACATTAATAAAGGTAAGGACTATCCAACTAAGAACTTTCAGTTTTATAATTGAAAATGTTGATGAACGAATTAGCTACTCCTTTTCAGGATCGGTGCATCAGATTTTGGATGCTCATTTGCACTATGTTCAGGGGGTTGCATGGGATCCGTTGGCTAAATATGTTGCTTCTCTCAGTTCAGATAGGACCTGTCGAATTTACGTTAGTAAGCCTCAGACAAGAGGAAAGAGTTCGGAGAAGATGAATTATGTCTGTCACCATGTTATCTCCAAGGCAGAACCCCAGCTACCAGATGATTCAAGGGTATAGTTAGAGAAGATCTTCTTTCTCATGTCCTAATGCGACTAAATCTAATATGGTGTTTAGAAATACTAAACGTCTTTTGTGGTTTGTGACAGCCTGCAAAAAGTCATCTATTTCATGACGAAACGTTACCATCATTCTTTCGAAGATTAGCCTGGGCACCAGATGGATCCTTTTTACTCGTGCCTGCCGGTACTTGCATGATTCCCTGCATTTTCACTTGCCCTTTTATTTCTCCCAACCTTTTCAACAAATTATTATTTATGATTCTCGGTTCTGATTTCTGTGAATGAGCTCCATCTTAAAGTAGTATTCTCAGCAATATTTTCCTGAAGTAGTTTGAGCTTGCAATATTTGTCGCATAACATCAGGTCAGTTGCAACAAAAGATATATCCTCCTACCAATGTTGCTTCTCCACTACTGCAGGTTCTTACAAGTTATTGCCTTCAGCAGAACCTGTAAATACTGCCTATATATTTTCTAGAAGAGATCTTTCAAGGTACGACCCGTCTGCAATCTTTCTTTTGAGAAGGCTTCTTTATTTTTAGGACACTATCTGTGTTAACAAGCTTAAGGTAATAATGGCTTGGAGATAGCATAATGTTGGAATATGTAAAGTATTGAAATTAGGTTGCCTACCTAATGTTGGAATTAGGTTGCCTACCTAATGTTGAAAGTTAGGCAACCTAATGTTGAAAGTTAAGCTCTTACCTAAATTAAGTCAAATTAGGTTTCCTACCTAAATTAGGTTTCTTACCTAACCTAAGTCTTTTGTTCTTGTATATATAGACCTTGTAATCTCTCAATGCAAAGTAAGAAGAAGAAACATATTCTTTTCTTCATGGTATCAGAGCCCTAGGTTAGATTTCTGGATTTCAAATTACAGCCTTCATTGCTGTTTATTCTCCAGAAAATTCTTCCTTTGTACGCAGCCACATTACTGCTCTTGTATCCTTGCTAATCTTCTCTTTCCAAAATGACCACATCCGAAACCACACCCAAAGCCATAGATTCTCCCTCTCCTACAACCCAATCAGAGGGGGACGCCTCGTCACACATGACAGGTGATCTTCAGAATATGAGGCCAACCTATAGACTGAATGAGAAAAACTATCTCAAGTGGTCACAATTCGTCAAGACGTACCTAAAGGGCAAAGGAAAACTCAGCCATCTGCTGGGGACGGGACCCAAGCAAGGAGATCCTGGTTTCGATGCATGGGATGAGGCTGATTCCATGATCATGTCATGGTTATGGAATTCTATGGAACCAGCCATAAGCGATACTTGTATGTTTCTACCAACAGCAAAGGGGATCTGGGATTCTATCCAACGGACGTACTCAAAGGCCCGTGATGCAGCCCAGGTGTATGAAATTAAGGTGAAAACCAGTGGGACAAAGCAAAGAGGTAAAACTATCACTGAATATGCTAATTCTCTGCAGAACTTATGGCAAGAACTCGATCATTATCGAGTATTCCACATGCGGTGTCCAGAAGATGCAGCCATTCTGAAGAATTTTATTGAAAAGGATCGAGTCTACGATTTCTTAGCAGGGCTTGATTCTGAATTTGATCAAGTCAGAGTTCAAATACTTGGCAAGGAGGAAGTACCATCATTGGAGGAAACAATTTCCTTGATCCGGGCAGAAGAAAGCCGTCGATCTGTCATGCTCAAACCACAAGCAGTAGAAGGGTCAGCCTTGACAATCAAAAAGGTTGATGAGAAGGGTGGCCTGCCAAGGAAAGATAACCGGGACAACTTGTGGTGTGCCTATTGCAAGAAACCAAGACATACAAAGGAGCAATGCTGGAAATTGTATGGCAAACCCACTTCTTCGGGCCGAGAATGGGTGAACCGGGCAACACAGTCAAGGCCTCGTGTCCACCTAACCGAGCAAGCTGGTTATGACGAAGTTAAGGAGAAAACAACCTTCAACAGTGAAGAAATTGAGAAAATAAGAGGTTTGTTAGGGTCTCTTAATAAACCCTCTGGTGCATGCTCACTAGCACTCTCAGGTAATTCTTGGGTTATTGATTCCGGCGCTACTGATCATATGAGTTACACCTCATCACATTTCAGGACCTATACACCTTGTCCTAGCAATAGAAAGATTATTGTGGCAAATGGATCACTTGCTACTGTTGCAGGTGTTGGAGATGTCCCTGTCACACCAAATCTTGTCCTTAAAGATGTCCTTCATGTCCCTAAACTGTCTTCCAATCTTATCTCCATACACAAACTCACAAAAGATCTTCATTGTCAAGCTGTTTTTTACCCATCTTACTGTGTTTTTCAGGATCGGGACTCGAAGAGGAGGATTGGACTTGCTAAGGAACAAAGTGGACTGTACTACCTTGAGACACCTCTCACTATAAGAAGAATCATGATTAATCTATCTTCATCGTTTCTTAGTACTTCAAACAAGGAAGCTATTTGGCTTCATCATTTTCGTTTTGGTCATCCGTCCTTTCAAGTCTTGAGTGTCATGTTTCCAGCCTTGTTTAAGGGTCTGAATATTAAAGATTTCCATTGTGATGTTTGCGAGTTAGCCAAGCATAGCCGGGTATCATTTCCTATTAGCAATCATCGTAGCTCTAACCCTTTCGACTTGATACACAGTGACATTTGGGGACCTTCCACGGTTCCAAACATTTCTGGAGCCCGTTGGTTTGTCACTCTAATTGACGATTGCTCTAGAGCTACTTGGACTTTCTTGCTCAAACAAAAATCTGATGTGAGTAACATTATTCCTTCATTTCACTCCATGATTCAAACTCAGTTTGGGGTCAAGATTAAGGTCTTTCGATCAGATAATGCGAAAGATTACTTCAATCAAGTATTGTCCTCTTATTTTCAAAAGGAAGGCATTATCCATGAGTCATCTTGTGTGAATACACCACAACAAAATGGGATTGCTGAAAGGAAAAATGGTCATCTCCTTAACACAACTCGTGCCTTGTTGTTTCACGGGCAGGCTCCTAAAACCTATTGGGGGGAAGCTGTCCTTACGGCTACATACATGATCAATAGACTACCATCACGTACATTAGATCACAAGACCCCTATGGAAGTTCTTTCTCAGTTCTATCCCCATTTCCGTACATCTAATAGCCTTGCACCTCGAGTCTTTGGTTGTATTTCTTTTGTCCACATTCATCAACATCAACGAGGAAAGCTAGATCCTCGTGCGGTCAAATGTGTGTTTCTTGGTTACTCACAAACACAAAAGGGCTATAAATGTTATCATCCCCCTTCCAAAAAATTTTATCTCTCCGCAGACGTCACTTTTGTTGAAAATAAACCCTATTTTTCAAAACCTTATCTTCAGGGGGAGATTTCACTCATGGAAGATGAGGAAGATAAGGACCTTGGGGTTATTGATAACCTGGACTTATCATCCAATGTCCCTGTCAATCCAAATTCCTCCACCGTAGCTCATGAATCTACCTTGAATCCTATCTCTCCTCCATCACATTCTCACACAAACCAACCAGTTTCTGTTCCTATTCCTATTAGTTCAACTCGTTTTCATGATTCTATGAGATTTTCTCAGGTGTACTCAAGGAGGACAGCCGTTCCAACACAAGAGCAGGTCCAAAATGCCACTTCGAGTCCTGCCAATGAGAGCACGGTAAGTTCTGAACCTCCTGTGAATGAACAGCTTAGTGATACACCTGAGACTGATCTTGATTTACCTATTGCTGTTAGAAAAGGGACAAGAGAATGTACCAAAAAATCAGTTTATCCACTATCAAATTATGTGTCCCTTGATAGGTTATCATCACCATACCGAAACTTTATTGTGAGCTTAAACACTATTGCCGTCCCTAACACTTTATCTGAAGCACTATCAAGAGAGGAATGGAGGAATGCCATGAAAGAAGAGATGAAGGCACTAGAAAAGAATAAAACGTGGGAAGTTGTTGACAGACCAAAAGAGAAAAAACTGGTTGGCTGCAAGTGGGTATTCACTGTGAAGTACAAGGCAGATGGTTCTCTGGAGAGGTACAAAGCAAGATTAGTTGCGAAGGGTTACACTCAAACGTATGGAGTGGATTACCAAGAGACATTTGCACCGGTGGCTAAAATGAATAGTGTAAGAATCTTGCTATCTTTAGCTGCTCATTTTAACTGGGTACTTCAACAGTATGATGTGAAGAATGCCTTTTTGCATGGAGATTTGGAAGAGGAAATCTACATGAACATGCCACCTGGTTTTGAAGGAAAGGAAACAGTTCAAAAGGCTTGTAGACTAAAGAAGGCATTATATGGACTCAAGCAGTCACCTAGAGCCTGGTTTGGACGATTTACTAAAGTCATGAAGGCATCTGGATATAAACAAAGCCAGGGAGATCATACACTATTCATAAAACACTCGGATGCAGGGGGAGTTACAGCATTGTTGGTGTATGTTGATGACATAATAGTCACGGGCAATGATGAAAGGGAGAAACAGCGGCTGAAACAGAACTTGATTAAGGAGTTTGAAATAAAGGACTTAGGAAAGCTACGGTATTTTCTGGGAATTGAGGTTTCATACTCAAAGCAAGGGATCTTTATTTCACAGCGAAAGTATGTGACGGATCTCTTGGAAGAAACTGGAAAGCTTGGTTGCAAACCAGTAACTACTCCGATTGAGCCGAACCAGAGACTCGCAGAAGCAAAAGAGGAGACAACAGTGGATCGAGAAATGTATCAGCGATTGGTAGGAAAGCTGATTTACCTTGCTCATACTCGACCAGATATTTCTTATGCAGTAAGCTTAATTAGTCAATTCATGCATAATCCAAAGGAGTCACATCTACAAGCTGCTCATCGAGTCCTACATTACCTAAAAGGGAGTCCAGGAAAGGGAGTACTATTCAAGAAGAGTCCCGATCTCAAGCTAGAGGCTTATACAGATGCGGATTATGCTGGATCAGTGGTTGACAGGAGGTCTACAACTGGTTATTGTATTTTCCTTGGAGGTAACTTGGTAACTTGGAGAAGTAAAAAACAGAATGTGGTGGCAAGATCCAGTGCAGAATCTGAGTTTAGAGCAGCAGCTCAAGGAATATGTGAGCTATTGTGGCTCAAGATCATTCTCGATGACTTGAAGGTTGAGTGGCAGAGTCCTATGAAGCTGTATTGCGACAATAAATCTGCAATTAATATTGCTCATAATCCTGTGCAGCATGATAGGACGAAGCATATTGAGATTGATAGGCACTTCATCAAGGAGAAACTTGAAGATGGACTGATTTGCTTATCTTATGTCCCGTCAGGACAGCAAGTGGCAGATGTCTTAACCAAAGGACTTAATGGTGGAAGTTTTCACGAGCTAGTTACCAAGCTGGGAATGGAAGATATCTATTCACCAGCTTGAGGGGGAGTGTTGGAATATGTAAAGTATTGAAATATGTGTTGAATAATGTTGAAAGTTAGGCTAGAGTTAGTTGGAATTAGGTTGCCTACCTAATGTTGAAAGTTAGGCAACCTAATGTTGAAAGTTAAGCTCTTACCTAAATTAAGTCAAATTAGGTTTCCTACCTAAATTAGGTTTCTTACCTAACCTAAGTCTTTTGTTCTTGTATATATAGACCTTGTAATCTCTCAATGCAAAGTAAGAAGAAGAAACATATTCTTTTCTTCACATAATTAAAGCTAAAGTACCATATGTTAGTTGCTCTGCGTGAAAGTAATCTTGGGGTTACTCTTCAAATTATTGATCACATTGGGGAGATGGTCGAATCAAAGTGCAGGCATCATTTTTTATGGTTTTGTAATACAGTTCCCTTGTTATTCTGATATAACCTCAAGGAAGGAATAACATAGGAACTGGGAATTCTGATCTTGCATATCTACATGGGTAGCTTCTTTGTCTTGCTTTTTAAATCTTGTACATTTTAGTTCGTCTGACACTTGTCAAGCTTTCTCATCCAACGGCAAACAATTATCAAGCCTGGCCTTTCATTTGTCCACCGAAGAAACTCTCAGGGCTTGATTTTGTTTTCTTAATCTGCAGACCTGCTATACAGCTTCCTGGAGCTAGCAAACCAATTGTTGCAGTTCGTTTCTGTCCTGTGGTATTTACTCTTCGAGGATCCAACTCTGGTATGTTACATAGATCAGAATGTCGTTTCCAAGCAAAGAAAAGGATCAAGTGGGGCATTAAGTCGGATGACTTTTGATGCTTTTGCAGCAGGGTTTTTCAAGCTCCCTTATCGCATTGTTTTTGCCGTGGCTACTTTGAATTCCTTGTACATCTATGACACAGAAAGTGTCCCACCAATAGCAGTTTTGGCTGGTCTTCACTATGCAGCTATAACTGATATTGCATGGTAAGTTAGGTGATTTTATTCAATAGTGCTAAAGTTTACTCTCTGCCAGCCAGAAGCTTTTTTATGGTGGGTACAGCTATTCTGTGAAAGTCAACATAAAAGTTGAATGTCTGCTAGCTGCGCTTCTGTGCTGCAATTACTTTGGTGCTGGAACATTTGTTGCCTTAATTCTGATCATAGTACTTTTTCCTGACTTAGACGCATTGGGCTAAGTTCTGGAGCCACAACAGAGAAAATCTCCTGCATCCCTTAAATTCAAGATCGACATTTAAATTTGCAAACAGCTCTGTAAAGGATTTTGTTACTCTCTGGACTTTGTGTATTTGTTGAGCAGTGAAATTTAGGTATTACCTTTAGATTGGCGCTAAATTCCTGCTTCTATCTAACCCATAGTGGGTTCTAATTTTTATCATAATAAAATGATACCGTGACGTCAATATGTGCGCTCTCTACATTCTTAGTATTTGTTGAAGTATTGTAGGCAACGTTTGATATAGCGTATCAATCATACTTCTGTTGTTAGATCCTATGTTTTCTTCTTAGGAACCTGATTTGCTTCCAAACACTGTAGTTGGTATACAGTATGTGCTAATAAGTGCTACTAATTGCTCTTGAAAGGTCTCCAGATGCTCATTTCTTAGCACTTTCTTCTCAAGATGGCTATTGCACCTTGTTGGAATTTGAAAATAATGAGTTGGGATCCCGTGCCTCCATGTCAGGTTGGTTTACTTTTATGTCCATTGCTTGCATCTATCCATCTTAAATTAGCTTCTCTTGGTTGGTTAAGACATTCTTTTCACCATTTCAGCGGAGAATATTGCGGAGGAAAAGAAAACTGATGATCACAAGGCGGAGGTTTCAATTGAATCTACAACCAGTGATAGGAACATGAAGGCTCAGGCAGACGAGGGAGATGTGAAGGAGGTGTCTCCTATTGTAACGAGCTCTTCTGTCCCAAATAAGCAGGCCAAGAGGCGCATTACTCCAATGGCAATCGATTAGACATAAATTGTGAATGTTTTTTGTTCTAAGTATGCTTTATGTTACGTCCACATTGCTTCCAATGGAATAAGGAGAAAAAGTTACTACTCATTTTTTTTTCCCACATCGCTAAAATCATGTTTGATTTCTAGGATCTTCATGCTTCCTATTGGAATCATGCTATTATCTTGTTAGTATAGACCGGCTTCATATTTTAGATCATACAGTAAATTAACTACTGATGGTGGAATCAGTTGATCTGCTCTCTGTTTCGTGTGAATGCTGTCTGAGTGGTCACAAGGCAATGACCCTCAGATTCCAACTTGTTATAAAGGTGGCGATTCATTGTAATGCTGGACCATGTGCTCTGCTTTTTCTGGATTTGCTTTTATCTCAATCGATCAATCAGTTTGTTTGAATTTTGTTCAAGTTACTCTGCTTCTTTACAGTTTCTTTACTTTTACCCTGTTCTCCGGAAAGGGCTTAACCGTTGCAAGGGAAATGATTGAATACAGCAGCTAGTCAATGCTCTTTACATGAAAAACAAGAAAAGAAAATTAAAGGTTCATACTGTCCAGCCCTTGCCCAGATTTATTCCCATTTTGTCGGGTTTTGTTCATCATGTCCCTTGCAAAACCTGTGTTCTCATAGACTATCTACTGATTTCAAGGGCAAGCTAAACATGACAAGTGCTTCATGCTACCATTTTGCACCCTATTTGTTTCCTCCATATGTGGAATACGTGCGTCATTAGTTCTTTGAGGCATTTTCGCCTTGAATGTGGAGGCTTTGTTTCAATGAAGATCTCAATCACAGCACCAAAAGCAACAGACACCTCAAAGGAATGGCTAGCATCTGTAAACCCTGTTACAGCCTCATGGAAGAACCAGAGGAGCGTCCAGAAATCAAGTTGTTTGAACTTTGTACCACTTCCTTTCCTCTTTGTTGGAAACAAAATTGTGTAGTTGTTGGTAAAATACAGTGTAACAGAAAATAAAAATTATTGTTACATCTGAGAGATGATTTTGACCTCTGTGACCAAAAAAAAAAACTAAAGAATTGCAGAAAGAATGAAAAAAATCGGTTTGTGTGATGAAACTCTTCTTCGCTGAGCAGCTATATCATTCTCCAAGGAATCTGGATTTAATCGGAGACTTGCCAATAGTATCAGCCAATGTGCCAAAACAATCAGCAAGGGGAGATCATTGCGGACAGATCAATAAAACTTGATCAGCAAGGAGAGATCAATGCAGACAGATCAATAAAACTTGATTATTCCAGCTCTTTATGGGTTGGACAATGTAGCAATCGCTCTCATAAACTGCAGACCTATATATTCTCTTCTTCAATCTGCACGTAGTTTAAAACAGGTCAGAAAAGTAAATCATTCTAAAAAGCGGAAAACAATTTATTGGGTAGTATCAGAAGGCCATAAAGGCTTTGCCATGCAGGAATAATCATATAGAAGAAAGGAATGCAACTTGACAGGTCAGAAGGTAGCAATTTGCGCCTGTGGTCAATTACAGCTCAATAAGATCGTCTTATGCATCACTCAAATATGATAAAATCAGGAAGACTTCATTTATGGAGTTCTGCATAACAAATGCAGTCCTACCTGAATATAGTGAATGAATACAAAAGATAACTGTGGACGAATAATATTATGGGTGCCTAATGTTTATGTAAGTATACTTTAAATGGCCCATTTGTTTGAAGGAAATTGTTACTGGGAAATTTTTTCCGACTTTCGAGCTTTTTGAATAACAGGAAACTAATCAATGCATGGGAAATGTTTTCCATGGACTGAAAATAACAACCTTTGATTGGGGGAAAACTGACTTTCCCTTCTGGCAAGAAGGCATTCTCTTTCGCTAAACTACCAAACAAGTGAAAACTAACTATTTTCCTTGAAAATGATTTGAATGGAATATATATTCCTCTGTCATGATGTTTTCAGGGAAACCAAACACCTTTGTATCGCCTATATATTTTTTACAAGGAGAAAGTATCTTATGTTCTAAATACACATGGCACAATTGATGTGATATAACCAATCAATCACCACTATCCGCATGCTATGAATCTCATCTTATTTAATGCCATGTGCGTATGCCTCTCACTTTTGATTAACCGGTGGCAGTTAACCACATGTCACTCCTATATGGTGTACTCATTACATAAGGTGCCTACTCCTTTACATGGTTAATTCCAACTTCATCTCCAAGTAGGCAGCAAGAAGAGACAAACAAGCAAAAGGATGACATAAATGAAAACAGAGATTGGAACTGACCCCCCGGTGCCATTATCTATGGAGGCGATTCATGGTTAGTAAGAAGGTAATAAAGGAGAATTTCATTCCACATATCAGGTAATCCCGGAAGACACCAGTGGCTGCAGTCGGGCACAGATGGGTTATCACTCCATTTGCCCACGTGTGCATCAATTCTGAAAGCTGACAGCGATGTAATGCGCAAAAGGGTGATAGGAAAGCTCATGTTCTTCACCACCTCCTCCGCAATGTCTGCAAAAACGTGTTGGTCTGTCCTGCTAGCTTCCAGAAGGGGGTACTGAGTCACGTTGCAAGATCTACTTCTTGGGTCACTGATACTGAGATATATGGTAATAGTCATATGGAAAGACAAAAAAATCATGTCCAAGTTGATATGGAGTCTTGCATGTAAATAAAACAGCATGATGAACTAAGTATGCAATCTCTTTAACTTTATCCAAACAAAGATGACACCAGTAAGTTATGCTTTTGACAAATGTTCTCTTTAGACCAAATAATCAGGCATCCTCAGAAATCAAATTTAATCAATTGATTATGAAGAAAGATGAAACTACTCCTTCAGGCATCTATTATCTATCGTAATGACACCCCTTCTGGCATGGAAAAGTTTGAATCATAGGCTAAGCTTGATATTACAGGAAGTGAAAGGAGAGCCCACTTCTGAAGACAAAACTAATTTTATTCCCCAACAAAGAAAAGTCATTTAGAGATCGAATAGTTGCCAAGAAGGCGATGGTGCAACATATCTCCAATACATATCAAACAGGAAAATTTAACATAAAGCAATACCTCCAATGAGATGGTTCAAAAGTCCTGAAGAAGACACTTGTTCGTTTTCTGTCAATTGTTCTCTCGATCCACGATGCCCAAGTGTCAAGTGCTACTCTGAAAGCACCAGGAATTGACATTCCAAGCTTTAATGAACTTCCAACCTGGAAATAACAACCCCTGCCGAACATAAAGTTCAGAAGCAAAGCAAACGCGAAAACAGATTATGATAACAAGGCACAACTAAAGAGCTGATTTCACAAGGCTTATTCTTCATCTGTACAATGGGAGAGCATAGAGGATGGAGACAAAGATAATGCAAGCTGCCCGTCTTCAAGAGTGTTACGCGTTCAACGGAGAATAAAGGCCAAAGGTGGACAAAATATACAAGTAATAGCCCAAACTAATTTGAAAAAACGAATTCTTTTAGTTGGAAAATGATATTGTACATCATCTTCATGGTAGAGAAACCGCATTAGTACAGAATTCGATTCAGGCTGCCATATCTGTTAGAGGAGATAGAAGAGAATTAATGAATCCTGGGAAGTATAGACTGAACACTGTGCAAGATCACAAAGTATATGTACTTTCTGATGGGAAATCTGCCAAGATCATATGTAAAACTTGCTGCATTGTCACTAATCTTTAATATTGAAAGCATTCCCCTTGAACTCCACAGGCAAAAACAAAAGACAGAAATAGACAAAGGAAGATAATGTTTGGGGTGAAATTTAACTCTACCAAATAAATAGCCCAGTCTTAATAAGATTGTGAATGCTTGAAAGAACCTACAGACATGGCTGGCTATATAGAGAATCATTGCCATGTATGTATGTCGGAACTACAATATGTACAATTGTCTGAGATAAACCATTGCCAGTTTCTAGCTTTGGGTTGCATCTTTTTCATTTGAAATCTTTTGAGATCCACCAAGAGCATAAAACACAAAAACTTGGAACATTTGATGCTGTCAACAATAGAACAGTGCATCATCAATGAGCGTCTGAGTACCACTTATGCTGATGACAGGACAAGAAACTTACGTTTCAAAGAGCTTCCCTGGCACCCACCACTGCCCTGTGTTGAAAATTAGAACATCTGTATCAACCCAATGACTACTAATATCATCAAGTTTGTCCAATTTAAGCGTTGATCTGACCCTTCTCGGTGCATGCCTAGGCATCCAACCATGTTGCACCAGGAAAACAGACCGAAAGAATTCAACAGTGAAGTTGAAGGAACTAAAGCGAACACCTAAGAATCTGATCCGCTTTGTGATCTTACTCCCATTTAATTCATACACACTCTTCTTATCCTCCACTCCAGTCATGAGTAAACATATCAATGACTCCCACTGAGACCTGCTCATCGAATCACCAACAAAGACAAGCCTTCTGTTTCTCAGCCACTCAAGTACAGCACGCACATCAAATTTCGGAACGTCACAGTTCTTGGGCTTCCACCTCCACTTAAGATATTGAGCATCTGTCCTACCATTACCCAAGCAATTGAATCCTTGCTCAGCGAAAGGACATTCTGTAGCATTGTACAATGGGTAGCTATCATCCTGAATCCAACTCCCATCACAAACATCACAAACGCTCATCGACTCATTACTCTGGGAACTAGTGTCACCATTGGAGGTATGCTTCAGACTAGGAACCACGAAAATATAGCTGGCAGAAATGGCCAACAGGAAAGTAAATAGAAACCCAATCACAATAGGCACATGAAAGTGGCGAGAAACCACGGTGGGTCGGCCAACTCTTGGGCTTCCAATAGTCAAGGCCCTGCGGTTCAAGGAAGCACTTCTGTTGAAAGTATGCATTATCTTAGAAAGCCATAGAACCAAGATTCAATGGACACTCTTGCCATAGGAAACGCTGTTAGCATATGAGCATCCCATAAACCACTTTTCCTCATAGGACTTCTGGATCAACCTATCCAGAGAGTTCCATTCCATCAAAGACCATCAGTCTAACAGTGCAATTGCACTTGTGCCCATTCAAGGCAACAAAACCATCGCCAAATCAAAGTAGAAATGCAATCAAAAATCGAAATTTGACATTCTGATAATAAATCCACGAGATCCCCCCATAAATCCCAGAGCTATATGTATATCCCAACGCCTCGTATTACTGTTTAATCATAACCCAGCAAGAAACCGACCGAAATATTGCAGAAACATGGACCGAATCTCAGAAAGCAATGAACTTGAATGCAGAAACATTGCACTCGGGCAATGATTCATATATTAACGCCAGGAAAAGCATGGATATTCAAGTAGCGCATCGGGTGATGCTGAGAGTTCAAGATTTTACCATTCGATGCGACCAGATCGACAGGTGATTCAGTAGCGGGACAAGATCCGAGGTGGTTGTGAGAGAGAGAGAGAGAGAGAGAGAGAGAGAGAGAGAGTGGCATTTCAAAATCGAAGACAGAGAAGCCTGGACAGAGTGGTTTGATATTCAAAGTAGTTATTACTTGGAATGGAAGAGGTCAGCCTCGCCATTTCGGTTGAGTGGCATGGGAACGTAAGAAAATGAAACACGACCAAGCTTTGTCGTGTCTCTTCACCTGCCGATGCCTTTTTTTAATTTCTTTAATCACCGTCCCAGATCACAGGCTCAATAGTCATGGCCACGGCCGGATTGAGCCTAGAACCAACCCGAAACCGTCCCAATCAAATCTGAATCGGCCCGTGCATCGGGCCCGCGATTCCAACCCAAAATTGGCTCGGGCGTGAGGGCCCAGTTACGGTTTCTTCAAATCTTGAACTGGGCATCGAACCAGTAGTTCCGAACTGTGAAAAAATGAGAATAAAAAAAAAGAAATTGGCAACGGCTCTTTCTCTTTGGCGATTGTTGCCAATGGTCACCTAATATTTTTTTAACTAATTTCTAACCTATGATATAAATATCTGTTTCTATTTCTTATTTTCTCCATACAAATTCTCTCTTCATCTAAATTCTCTCAAACTCTCAATTATTTATGACATTCAATTTATTATTTTCTTTTCTTCAATTGCGTTCTCTAATTCCTTGTTTTCTTTATTTATTATCTCATTTAATAATTTCTTTTTTTCAAATTCTTTTTTCATACCTTATATATTCTTTTGTATTATACCATATATTTTTTCTATATAAAAAATGGAAAGTGAAAGTAGAACTAGTAGCAAAAGCAAAAGCAAAATCAAGAAGGGAAAATTCAATTATCCTCCTAATTCTTGTGATTATGAAAATTGAACATCGAAGTTGATGTAAATGGTAAAATTAACATTATTCCTAATATGAAGCAAGTCCAAATGCAAAAGAGTTTTTATCCTCCTACCGGTATGATGTAATTTGTAAATATTGTGGGATAAAATATAAATATATCGGTGGAGCCGGATATGAAACATCTAAACAACATCTTAAGAGAAAATACCCAATCGAAGTGAGAATTGACACAAATAACAATAAATTTTTGGGTATACAAATCCTAACACTCCTCCTTTATTTTGTTATAATGAAAAAACTTATAAATAGGAATTAGGTAAATTTATTTCCGTTGAAAATTTATCATTTAGTTTTGGTGAAAATTTTGATTTTAATCAATTTATACAAAATACATGTGTTCTATAAGTAAAACGTGTTCCTACAAATATACTTAAAAGCATAATTAAATATCTTTATAAAAAGAAAAAAATATTTTCAAATTTTTTTTATGAATTTTAATAAATGTGTGCATATATGTAGTGATATTTAAAGTGATCATTGGTAAGTTCATTCTTATATTGGTATAACATGTCATTGGATAGATGATAATTGGAATATTAAAAAAAAATTATTGCATTCAGAATTTTTTTATGATAAGCATATGACAAATAATATCTATATATTAATTAAGAAAATTTTAGAAGAGTATTATTTGCTTAATAAATTTTTTTCAATTGGTTTTGATAATGTCGCGGCAAATACCGCTTCAATTATTGAACTAGAAAAGATTTGTAAATCTATTTTTGGTGGATAATTTTTTTAACATTATATGTATTTATCATGTTTTAAATTTATATTTATAAGATGGTTTAAAAACTCTTGATATTTTTCTCGATCCAATAAAAATGATGATTCAATTTTTATGGAAACATTTCCAAAAAAATGAAAGAATGATCAAAATTTTATAGAGCAAATGAAAAAAAAAACCAAACAAATTGCCAATAGATGTGCCAAATCGTTGAAATTCTGCTTACGAGTTACTTAATAAATATTTTGCATATGAAAATTTATTATGTACATTTATTTCAAATAATATAACTCAAATTAATTTATACCCACAAGAATGAGATATTTGCAAAAAGAAAAAAATTAGACATTTTAAAAGTTTTTAATGATACAATTTGTACTTTATCCGGTGTTTATTACCTACTACGTATTTATTTTTAATATAATATATTAATATTGTTGGAGTTTTTAAAGAAAATGAAAATAATAATAAATTAAGTGACACTATTAGAACAATGCGAACAAAATGACTACATTATTATAGAAAAAATTTGTACTATTTATTTAGTTGTTTGTGCTTTTTAATTTACGTTATAAATTAGTGTCGCGACCTTCTAAAAAAATTTTAAATTTTAAAGGGGTTAACGGATTATTAGGTTAATTAGATTTGACTAACCTAACGCGGACCCTCCCAAGCCCTACCGAATCGCAACTTTGGTTTTTATTTAAATGATTTTGAAATTTGGAGTCGCCACTAATCGTTCTTGGTAGGTCGATTAGAAACCTAAATAAATTAGCGGGAGAACTAATTTATTCCTGCGAACCAGAGATTATGAGCTCGAGGACTTGGTTACACTAGTTAATTAAAACTAATGTCCTTTCGGTACCTTAATTTCATAGATATCCTAATTCGGCAACTCAGGCTTGGTTTATTCCTAAAGCTCTAGTAGGGTATTCTCTTTTGTGTTTTCACTTTTTAAATAGGATGCATTGATGGTATATATTTTTATTTGTTATATTTTTTTAAGTGTTAAAGATTTCCTGAAGCCGAAAGAGGGAGTGTGTTAACGACTTCTGTGCAGTATTACGACCTACTCATCTTTTGGGTTTGATGATTCAAAAATTAAATTATAGGAAGTACATGACAGTGAATAAAGACCTCCAATGGGAGGCCTAGCATTGGCTTGGCTCTTCCCTTTGGGATTTAAGGTACATGTATTTAAGTTGCAAGTATTTAAACTACTGTAAGTAAAAACCTCCAATGGGAGGCTAAGCATTGGCTTGGCTCTTCCCTTTGGGATTTAAGATACAGGTGTTGACACCTGATTTTTAATCATTTTTTCTATTGCTAAAGTAATAAAAAAAATCCATAAAAATTCATAAAATTGAAAAATCAACTTTGAGGACCTTAGCCAAGCCTAGGGAACCAATTTTGACAAAAAAAACGATTTTTCATATTTACAATATTTTTACGTATTTTTTATTTATTTATTTTCGAAAATTAATAGAAAATCCATAAAAATTCATAAAATTGAAAAATCAACTTTGGGAACCTTAGCCAAGCCTAGGGAACCAATTTTGACCAAAAAATAAAATTTCATATTATATATATTTATTTAATTTTTTTAAAAACAAATACAAAAATACTTTAAAACTTTGGAAAAATAACATTTGAGGCCAAAAAAATACACAAAGATAGTTAATATTTTTATTTTAAATCTATTTTCATATTGGCCATCTCAAATTCAGAAAAATCCAATTCGAGTCACGTGTTCCTTCACGAGTATAATCTTGAATCGGGCCTAAAAAAATTTAATTTGAGTCAACTTATTTTTAATTTTCACTTTTTATGAGTTGTGACATTGTCTTCTAATATTTTAAATTTTCATCTTGGCCCAATTATACTCAGAATGACTTAATTTTGCAAAAGGGCTTTAATTAAATTCTGCATTATTTTCAGCGGCAAAAAATGAGCTTAAATTTGACATGTGGTAAATTTTGGTGTGTTAGAAATTGTGAGGAGATTTGGACTTAAAGAAATATATTTTTTCAGGGACTAAATTGTAAATACTTAAAATTCAAGGACTAGAGTGCAAATACTTAACTCTTGAAGGATTATTTTACAAATAACAAAAAGAAGAGTTAGTGGATAAATTAGAATAGAGAAGGGATGATGGAGAAGAGGAGATGAAGAAGAGAAGTTGGAGAAGAATGGATGGAGAAAATAAGATAAGAATAGAGAATGGAAGATGGAGATGAAGAAGAGTTAGTGGAGAAATTAGAATGGGAGATAAGAATAGAGAAGGGAAGATGGAGATGAAGAAGAGTTAGTAGAGAAATTAGAATGGGAGATAAATATGGAGAAGGGAAGATGAAGATGAAGAAGAGTTAGTGGAGAGATTAGAATGTGAGATAGAGATGGAGAATGGAAGATGAAAATGAAGAAGAGTTAGTGGAGAAATTAGAATGGGAGATAGAGTTAGTGGAAAAATTAGAATGGGAGATAGATTAGTAGATTATAAAAGGAGGAAAAAGTGAGCTTGAGGGAGGATTCTTGAGAGAGAAAATTTGAAGTGTTTGGGAGAATTTTTTGGAGAGAAAATTTTGGATGTTTGAGAGAGTTTTGGGAGATGAAGAAAATTTTGAGAGAAAGAAAATACCAAAAGAGAGAGAATTTTGAAGATGATGGGAGTTTAAAGCTAGGGGTTATCATCACAAATTCCTTCATCGATCAATATAAATCAAGAGTTCATCCTCGTCAACGAGCAAACAAATTCAAGCTAAGTGTTTTTATTTATTCATTTATTTATGGTTTTACTCGCAAATTAGCACAAATTGTATACACTTTCTCCATCTCCTTTTTCTTCCATATTTTATGTCAGGAGAAGGATATCTCTACGTCAACAGCAAAAAATCTCGTCGAGATGCAAAAATCGGCCCAGACAAGCTCCTAAGCTGTCCACCGATTTCTCAACTGATCTGTGACTAAAAGTCCCTCTTAATTCAAAAGAAACTCTCTATATTGGGAACATAGAGAGCGAAAATCAATTATAGAAATCCCTCCCAAAAAAATGGGAGATAAGTACTCTTTCTACTCTTCTGGTTTTAGATGCAGATTAGCACATATTTTGTATACTAACACTTCACTCTATTTTATGTCAGGAAGCCGCAGCTCTATATCAATGGTCAATCCTATGGAAGCACAAAATCGGCTTGGAGGAGTCCTCAAGCGCGCACAAATTTCAAATTGTTGAATCAATTCGTTGTATTTCATTTTAAAGAATTCATACCCCAGAATGGAGAGGACAAAGTCCATCCGCAATTTACATATCTGCACCATAAATCCCAAAGGGAAGAGCCAAGCCAATGCTTAGCCTCCCATTGGAGGTTTTTACTTACAGTAGTTAAATACCTGCAACTTAAATACTTGTACCTTAAATCCCAAAGGGAAGAGCCAAGCCAATGCTTAGCCTCCCATTGGAGGTTTTTACTTACAGTAGTTAAATACCTGCAACTTAAATACCTGTACCTTAAATCCCAAAGGGAAGAGCCAAGCCAATGCTTAGCCTCCCATTGGAGGTTTTTACTTACAGTAGTTAAATACCTGCAACTTAAATACCTGTACCTTAAATCCCAAAGGGAAGAGCCAAGCCAATGCTTAGCCTCCCATTGGAGGTTTTTACTTACAGTAGTTAAATAACTGCAACTTAAATACCTATACCTTAAATCCCAAAGGGAAGAGCCAAGCCAATGCTTAGCCTCCCATTGGAGGTTTTTACTTACAGTAGTTTAAATACTTGCAACTTAAATACCTGTACCTTAAATCCCAAAGGGAAGAGCCAAGCCAATGCTAGGCCTCCCATTGGAGGTGTTTATTCATTGTCATGTACTTCCTATAATTTAATTTTTGAATCATCAGACCTAAAAGATAAGTAGGTTGTAATATTGCACAGAAGTCGTTAACACACTCCCTCTTTCGGCTTCAGGGAATCTTTAACACTTAAAAAAATATAACAAATAAAAATATATATCATCCATGCATCCTATTTAAAAAGTGAAAATACAAAAGAGAATACCCTACTAGAGCCTTAGGAATAAACCAAGCCTGAGTTGCCGAATTAGGATATTCATGAAATTAAGGTACCGAAAGGGCATTAGTTTTAATTAACTAGTGTAACCAAGTCCCCGAGCCCCTAATCTCTGGTTCGCAGGAATAAATTAGTTCTCCCGCTAATTTATTTAGGTTTCTAATCGACCTACCAAGAACGATTAGTGGCGACTCCAAATTTTAAAATCATTTAAACAAAAACCAAAGTTGCGATTCGGTAGGGCTTGGGAGGGTCCGCGTTAGGTTAGTCAAATCTAATTAACCTAATAATCCGTTAACCCCCTTTAAAATTTAAAAAATTTTTTAGAGGGTCGCGACAGCTTGGCGACTCCGCTGGGGAATAGAGATTTTTAAATTTTTGAAAAAAGATACCAATTGGAATACTTAAATTTTTTCGAAATTTTAAAAGTCTTAGTGGACTTAGGCCAATGAAAATTTCATGGATATCTCGCTTCTGGCGATCTTGCTTGGGACTCATTCTATAGGTGTTATATATTTTTGCAGGATGGGAGTTATAAGGGGCGGAGTGTTTGGCTAACCCATTTGTTTTGCAAGCTCGGTGTTGGGATTATGTTTAATTTCACACATTTTTAGAAGCGCTGTTTTGATATCAATTGTTGTGCATGTCTTGCATATTCTGAGGATCACAACACCTGCACACACAAGCGTCTAAACCCAAGTCGCGAAATTTTTCCTAGGTAACCATAGATAGGGATTGAATATGCAAAGCTCTTGCGTCGATTGCGCTTGGGTTGACCATATTTTATCCCGCTCATTATCTGAATTGACAATTCTTCCCATTGTGATTTGATTGCGCGGAGGGTAAGGTTGTCAATTCAGATAGTGGGGGCCTTTTAGGTCCATACCCTGTCTCTCCTTCTTTTATTTTCTAGAGTCCGCTCCTCACTTGAGTCATGCGCATGATTATGTGATTTGCATTTCTCCAAGGTAAAAGTAAGTTCTCTAATTTTATCTTGTATTTATTTTCGGTCGGTCCATGCTAGGTGTTAGTCAGTTTTTGAGCTTGATATTACGACCATTCTTTTAAAAGAAAATAAAAATTAAATTTGTCCCTCATTTCTTTTTAGAAATTTTTTTTTTTTTTGAAAAAATGATGTGAAAAAATCCCTTCATGGGAATTTTATTAACCAATAAGGGATTTTTGTCATGTTTTTATTGCTTTAATAAAAATGAAATTTTCCTGAAAAAATTTTCCTCTGAAAATTTATTTCAATAAAAAGAAAAATTCCTTAAAAAAAAAACTCTAGTAGACATCAAGTAATTTTATCACATTTTTCAAATTATAAAAACTTGCAAGAAAATTCTTCTCGAGAAATTCGCTTATGTTTTTCTAAGAAAATTTTCTCTAAATAAAATTAGACTAATGTCTCGGGGGAATTGTATTGACCAATAAGAGATTTTTGTCATGTTTTTCTTGCTTCAATAAAAATGAAATTTTCCTGACAAATTTTCCTCTGAAAATTTATTTCGATAAAAAGAAAAATTCCTGCAAAAAAAAACTTTGGTAAACATCAAGTGATTTTATCACATTCTTTCAAATTATAAAAACTTGCAACAAAAATTCTTTTCGAGAAATTCGCTCATATTTTTCTAAGAAAATTTTCTCTAAATAAAATTAGACTAATGTCTCGGGGGAATTTTGTTAACCAATAAAGGATTTCTATTATGTATTTCCTGCTTCAATAAAAATAAAATTTTCCTGATAAATTTACCTCTAAAAATTTATTTTGATAAAAAGGAAATTCCTTCAAAAATTTTAGTAAACATCAAGAGATTTTGTCACATTCCTTTAAAAAAATAAAAAAAAGAGTAATAAATCTGCAAAAAAAAATTCTGTATCAGAAATTAACCCATTTCTTCCTAAGGAAATTTTTTTTTTCTGATTTCTCTATAAAATAGAAAAAATAAAATTGGACTAATATAGGAGTCATGGACCGACATTCCTTGTGTCGAATACTAATTATATCCTTTTCTTTTGCACGGAGATCCTAGATACCCCAGACGGGTGTAAAAATTAAGTTCAATAATATATCAAGAATCATCTTCAGAAATACCAAAAGACGAAAAACACCAAGGCTTCAACCGTTAATTCAGGGGGGCAAACGAACACTGTCCATCTTTGACAGACAGAGTTGTGTCAATCCGTAAACTTGTATGGGCAGTGTATTTTGATATGACGGTGGACTTATACTGATTAAACACGGGGGCATATTTAATGTATTGCAGAGGATCCCGCGTCTTTTGAAAGACAATATGGATTATATAATCAGAAACCATGAAATAAGTACCTTAACCTGATTAAATCAACCAGAGACCGGTCTTAAAATTTCCTCGGATCCGAAACACGCGGAGGGTTTTAGAGGACCGAGGTTCTATTAATGAATGTGACCCACAAGTATTTCTCCCAATGCTACAGGCGCCCGACAAGAGCAAGTAGGCACCGAAAGAAACAAAACACGGTTGAAGTGGGGCACGCAACAAATGGCCGAATTTATTGGCACACTAATTAAGTGGTGGTAGCTTTATTAATTTACATGATTGAACGCGGGTCTCTAGGCGGCTGGTGGAAAGCCACACTGAATGTCTCTCTAATGTTCTTGATATCATCGTCTACCGCAACCCGCGAGAGCATCATGAAGAAGATTAAACCTAGACGAATACGTCTACTTAGTTTCATCGCACGTTCTCGCCTTTTGTCGATGTCCAAAATTAATGCACAAGCTAGAAGTAATCATTTCCCTTTCCCCCCTATTAAATGCTCGGAGCCATTAACCGCACCAAACTCGAAAAAATTAATATCGAGACGAAATCTGCGTAAATTTGAAGGGTAAATCCGTATCGTTCCAATTTACCCTTAAATTGCTCCGGTTTTAAATTTGATCCCTTCTATTTTCAGGAATTTGCAAAAGCGACTCGAAAATATAGTTGTATCCAAAAACCAAATTTCCTGGTCGGGCTAAATTGGGGGCAAATCAACTCATGGACATTACCACGGGATGGGCAACTTCGGTTAAAGAAAAATACAAGCGAAAGATCCGAACAATCTCAGACATGGGTAATTCTGTATCGTTCTAATTTGCACATAATCATCTCGAGTCCTGAATTTTTTTATTCCATTCTTAACAGGGATTGCAAATTACCTCGAGAAATATCGTAACAAGGCCCAAGGTGATACAACAGGGCCGCGTTATCCCTAGGGATTAACCTTTGAAAAGAAAATCCCATGGACACCTATGGTCCAATGGACCGAATGGTATGGGGGATGACAGTAGGTCCGAAATATCCCGAGTTCGATCTCCAAAGTGGGGAATGTTGTATGTATTATAAATAAATGAAACAACTTTTTGTGTATTTCTTTTTGCAAGCAGGAATACTCGACGAGTAATACCGAAGTCAATATTTTGCCACATTCTCGGCTTAATGGTGAAGCATCCAACAAAAGTCGAAGAAAACTCAACCCAGCAAAATTGGTAAAAGACTTGTCCAAGGCATTCAAGATGAAGGGTAAATCAGTATCGTTTCCAATTTATCCCTTTTAATACCGGTTGACATGTCTCCTTTTCTTGTTACAGGAAATATTTATACTAACATGTAACATGTTGGAGGAGACAAATCCAAAAGAAAATGATGATCATTTGACAAGATCTATTCTGGTGAAAAATGGGAGGCATTTAACCGCTAAACCATGGCGGTCACTGTCACTAAACAAACCAAAATGCTCCATCACCCATATGCCTCATCGTGCAGGGGCAAAACTTGAGACAAACCGCTCCTCGACATAAGGAGTGGGCTTCCCAATTTGTTCAATCCACCCACATACCAGGGGCAATTCAAATCCGCCCATGTTTGCACATTATATAAATACACATGATGCTAAAAATTGTCACATCGGCATTGTGTTTACACATTTCACGAATTATGTATGATTATTCTGCGTGTTTAATTTACCAACTCCAACTTAGAGCATAAACTGCATAGGAGACATCAAATGTGTAAAATGGGGCATAACAGGATGAGGAAAGTTAAACCATTTCTACACAGGTCTAACAATTTAATCTACAGATAAATAGCCTTTCTCTAGAGTGAGAGAAAGCCCCTTCGGACTAAAGTCCCCCATTCAGATTACATTCGAGGCGTTCATATTATGAGAACCTCCTTAAATAGAATTGGTAATGCAAACTTGACAGAATAGTTTTGCATGATCCACATTTTGATTGATTGCATCATGAGTTATCACACAGACTACTTCTAATCATTGCCAACTTAGCTGAACAATTTTATATGAACCAATGAACGCATTGATGAAAATGCTTGCACATGTTAGCTCTGACATTGCCTGACAGGCAACACATTCCCGGTGTTTGAGTTACCTTCCAAAGTCTTGAAATTCATTCGGCGATTATTGAATGAACAAGCTTGGTTGTCGAGAAGCCACCAAGCATTTCTTCCAAATTCTCAGGTAAGTATATCTTCAACCTGAATCTTTCAAGAGAATGAATTCTGACGGTTGTTGGGGTACTCGAATCCATTGCGGTATATATAGGTATCCACCTTCTTCAATAAAGCATGATTTGTCTCAAGGACAGAAATGTTCGAGACCTTTTGATCTCTGCTTCTTTGGTTTATTCCTAAAGCGACAGGAGAATATAATTTGGGTTTGAGCTTCCGTAGGATTTCTGGTCTTCCCAGATTTCAGAATTGCACCCTTTGAGGTACACCAAGCCCTTCTTACAGGCAAACTAAGTCCTTCTTACAGGCAAACTAAGTTCTTCTTACAGGCAAATCAAGTCCTTCTTACAGGCATAAAGTCCTTCTTACAAGCAAACTAAGTCCTTCTTACAGGCAAACCAAGTCCTTCTTACAGGCAAACCAAGTCCTTCTTACAGGCAAACTAAGTCCTTCTTACAGGCACAAAGTCCTTCTTACAGGCAAACCAAGTCCTTCTTACAGGCATAAAGTCCTTCTTACAGGCAAATCAAGTCCTTCTTACAGGCAAACAAAGTCCTTCTTACAGGCAAAACAAGTCTTTCTTACAGGCAAATCAAGTCTTTCTTACAGGTACAAAGTCCTTCTTACAGGCACAAAGTCCTTCTTACAGGCAAATCAATTCCTTCTTACAGGCATAAAGTCCTTCTTACAGGCAAATCAAGTCCTTCTTACAGGCAAACTAAGTCCTTCTTACAGGCAAACCAAGTCCTTCTTACAGGCACAAAGTCCTTCTTACAGGCAAACTAAGTCCTTCTTACAGGCAAACCAAGTCTTTCTTACAGGCACCAAGTCCTTCTTATAGGCAAATCAAGTCCTTCTTACAGGCACAAAGTCCTTCTTACAGGCAAATCAAGTCCTTCTTACAGGCATAAAATCCTTCTTACAGGCAAATGAAGTCCTTCTTACAGGCAAACAAAGTCCTTCTTACAGGCACAAAATCCTTCTTACAGGCAAAGTAAGTCCTTCTTACAGGCAAATCAAGTCCTTCTTACAGGCAAATTAAGTCCTTTTTACAGGCAAATCAAGTCCTTCTTACAGGGACAAGTCCTTTTTACAGACACCAAGTCCTTTCTACAGGCACCAAGTCCTTCTTATAGGTATCTCCATGGGGTGACCTACCATACGGGTCAAATCTCAATCAAAATTTAATCAGTAAAATCCTTTTATTAGGAATCTACCATGGTACGACCCACCATACGGGTCAAATGGTATGACCCACCATACGGGTCAAATTTTAATTCAATTTTTAATCAGTAGAATCCTTTTATTAGGAATCTACCATGGGTTGATCCACCATACGGGTTCAAGTTCAACCACCCTAAAGTTTTTTTATATAACGAATCCTTAGGTTCTCATTTCATTTTCAGTGGAACATTCATGTCACGACTCTTTTTATTTCCTTGTATTGAGTCGATTAGAATTCAGGTGTCATCTCGTCTTTGAAATGAACCTCTACCGAGCTTCCTTTCAAAGAGGGGCAGCTGTTGACACCTGATTTTTAATCATTTTTTCTATTGCTAAAGTAATAAAAAAAATCCATAAAAATTCATAAAATTGAAAAATCAACTTTGAGGACCTTAGCCAAGCCTAGGGAACCAATTTTGACAAAAAAACGATTTTTCATATTTACAATATTTTTACGTATTTTTTATTTATTTATTTTCGAAAATTAATAGAAAATCCATAAAAATTCATAAAATTGAAAAATCAACTTTGGGAACCTTAGCCAAGCCTAGGGAACCAATTTTGACCAAAAAATAAAATTTCATATTATATATATTTATTTAATTTTTTTAAAAACAAATACAAAAATACTTTAAAACTTTGGAAAAATAACATTTGAGGCCAAAAAAATACACAAAGATAGTTAATATTTTTATTTTAAATCTATTTTCATATTGGCCATCTCAAATTCAGAAAAATCCAATTCGAGTCACGTGTTCCTTCACGAGTATAATCTTGAATCGGGCCTAAAAAAATTTAATTTGAGTCAACTTATTTTTAATTTTCACTTTTTATGAGTTGTGACATTGTCTTCTAATATTTTAAATTTTCATCTTGGCCCAATTATACTCAGAATGACTTAATTTTGCAAAAGGGCTTTAATTAAATTCTGCATTATTTTCAGCGGCAAAAAATGAGCTTAAATTTGACATGTGGTAAATTTTGGTGTGTTAGAAATTGTGAGGAGATTTGGACTTAAAGAAATATATTTTTTCAGGGACTAAATTGTAAATACTTAAAATTCAAGGACTAGAGTGCAAATACTTAACTCTTGAAGGATTATTTTACAAATAACAAAAAGAAGAGTTAGTGGATAAATTAGAATAGAGAAGGGATGATGGAGAAGAGGAGATGAAGAAGAGAAGTTGGAGAAGAATGGATGGAGAAAATAAGATAAGAATAGAGAATGGAAGATGGAGATGAAGAAGAGTTAGTGGAGAAATTAGAATGGGAGATAAGAATAGAGAAGGGAAGATGGAGATGAAGAAGAGTTAGTAGAGAAATTAGAATGGGAGATAAATATGGAGAAGGGAAGATGAAGATGAAGAAGAGTTAGTGGAGAGATTAGAATGTGAGATAGAGATGGAGAATGGAAGATGAAAATGAAGAAGAGTTAGTGGAGAAATTAGAATGGGAGATAGAGTTAGTGGAAAAATTAGAATGGGAGATAGATTAGTAGATTATAAAAGGAGGAAGAAGTGAGCTTGAGGGAGGATTCTTGAGAGAGAAAATTTGAAGTGTTTGGGAGAATTTTTTGGAGAGAAAATTTTGGATGTTTGAGAGAGTTTTGGGAGATTGAAGAAAATTTTGAGAGAAAGAAAATACCAAAAGAGAGAGAATTTTGAAGATGATGGGAGTTTAAAGCTAGGGGTTATCATCACAAATTCCTTCATCGATCAATATAAATCAAGAGTTCATCCTCGTCAACGAGCAAACAAATTCAAGCTAAGTGTTTTTATTTATTCATTTATTTATGGTTTTACTCGCAAATTAGCACAAATTGTATACACTTTCTCCATCTCCTTTTTCTTCCATATTTTATGTCAGGAGAAGGATATCTCTACGTCAACAGCAAAAATCTCGTCGAGATGCAAAAATCGGCCCAGACAAGCTCCTAAGCTGTCTACCGATTTCTCAACTGATCTGTGACTAAAAGTCCCTCTTAATTCAAAAGAAACTCTCTATATTGGGAACATAGAGAGCGAAAATCAATTATAGAAATCCCTCCCAAAAAAATGGGAGATAAGTACTCTTTCTACTCTTCTGGTTTTAGATGCAGATTAGCACATATTTTGTATACTAACACTTCACTCTATTTTATGTCAGGAAGCCGCAGCTCTATATCAATGGTCAATCCTATGGAAGCACAAAATCGGCTTGGAGGAGTCCTCAAGCGCGCACAAATTTCAAATTGTTGAATCAATTCGTTGTATTTCATTTTAAAGAATTCATACCCCAGAATGGAGAGGACAAAGTCCATCCGCAATTTACATATCTGCACCATAAATCCCAAAGGGAAGAGCCAAGCCAATGCTTAGCCTCCCATTGGAGGTTTTTACTTACAGTAGTTAAATACCTGCAACTTAAATACTTGTACCTTAAATCCCAAAGGGAAGAGCCAAGCCAATGCTTAGCCTCCCATTGGAGGTTTTTACTTACAGTAGTTAAATACCTGCAACTTAAATACCTGTACCTTAAATCCCAAAGGGAAGAGCCAAGCCAATGCTTAGCCTCCCATTGGAGGTTTTTACTTACAGTAGTTAAATACCTGCAACTTAAATACCTGTACCTTAAATCCCAAAGGGAAGAGCCAAGCCAATGCTTAGCCTCCCATTGGAGGTTTTTACTTACAGTAGTTAAATACCTGCAACTTAAATACCTGTACCTTAAATCCCAAAGGGAAGAGCCAAGCCAATGCTTAGCCTCCCATTGGAGGTTTTTACTTACAGTAGTTTAAATACTTGCAACTTAAATACCTGTACCTTAAATCCCAAAGGGAAGAGCCAAGCCAATGCTAGGCCTCCCATTGGAGGTGTTTATTCATTGTCATGTACTTCCTATAATTTAATTTTTGAATCATCAGACCTAAAAGATAAGTAGGTTGTAATATTGCACATAAGTCGTTAACACACTCCCTCTTTCGGCTTCAGGGAATCTTTAACACTTAAAAAAATATAACAAATAAAAATATATATCATCCATGCATCCTATTTAAAAAGTGAAAATACAAAAGAGAATACCCTACTAGAGCCTTAGGAATAAACCAAACCTGAGTTGCCGAATTAGGATATCCATGAAATTAAGGTACCGAAAGGGCATTAGTTTTAATTAACTAGTGTAACCAAGTCCCCGAGCCCCTAATCTCTGGTTCGCAGGAATAAATTAGTCCTCCCGCTAATTTATTTAGGTTTCTAATCGACCTACCAAGAACGATTAGTGGCGACTCCAAATTTTAAAATCATTTAAACAAAAACCAAAGTTGCGATTCGGTAGGGCTTGGGAGGGTCCGCGTTAGGTTAGTCAAATCTAATTAACCTAATAATCCGTTAACCCCCTTTAAAATTTAAAAAAAATTTTAGAGGGTCACGACAACAGGTATTTAAGTTGCAGGTATTTAACTACTGTAAGTAAAAACCTCCAATGGGAGGCTAAGCATTGGCTTGGCTCTTCCCTTTGGGATTTAAGGTACATGTATTTAAGTTGCAGGTATTTAACTACTGTAAGTAAAAACCTCCAATGGGAGGCTAAGCATTGGCTTGGCTCTTCCCTTTGGGATTTAAGGTACAGGTATTTAAGTTGCAGGTATTTAACTACTATAAGTAAAAACCTCCAATGGGAGGCTAAGCATTGGCTTGGCTCTTCTCTTTGGGATTTAAGGTACAGATATTTAAGTTGCAGGTATTTAACTACTGTAAGTAAAAACCTCCAATGAGAGGCTAAGAATTGGCTTGGCTCTTCCCTTTGGGATTTATGGTGCAGGTATTTAAATTGCGGATGGACTTTGTCCTCTCCATTCTGGGGTATGAATTCTTTAAAATAAAATACAACGAATTGATTCAACAATTTGAAATTTGTGCGCGCTTGAGGACTCCTCCAAGCCGATTTTGTGCTTCCATAAGGTTGACCATTGATATAGAGCTGCGGCTTCCTGACATAAAATAGAGTGAAGTGTCAGTATACAAAATATGTGCTAATCTGCACCTAAAACCAGAAGAGTGGAAAGAGTACTTATCTCCCATTTTTTTGGGAGGGATTTCTATAATTGATTTTCGCTCTCTATGTTCCCAATATAGAGAGTTTCTTTTGAATTAAGAGGGACTTTTAGTCACAGATCAGTTGAGAAATCTGTGGACAGTTTAGGAGCTTGTCTGGGCCGATTTTTGCATCTCTACGAGATTTCTGCTGTTGATGTAGATATATCCTTCTCCTGACATAAAATATGGAAAAAAAAGAGATGGAGAAAGTGTATACAATTTGTGCTAATTTGCGAGTAAAACCATAAATAAATGAATAAATAAAAACACTTAGCTCGAATTTGCTTGCTCGTTGACGAGGATGAACTCTTGATTTATATTGATCGATGAAGGAATTTGTGATGATAACCCCTAGCTTTAAACTCCCATCATCTTCAAAATTCTCTCTCTTTTGGTATTTTCTTTCTCTCAAATTTTTCTTCAATCTCCCAAAACTCTCTCAAACATCCAAAATTTTCTCTCCAAAAAAATTCTCAAACACTTCAAATTTTCTCTCCAAAAAATTCCTCCTCTCAAGCTCACTTCTTCCTCCTTTTATAATCTACTCATCTATCTCCCATTCTAATTTCTCCACTAACTTTTCTTCATTTTCATCTTCCATTCTCCATCTCTATCTCACATTCTAATCTCTCCACTAACTCTTCTTCATCTTCATCTTCCCTTCTCCATATTTATCTCCCATTCTAATTTCTCCACTAACTCTTCTTCATCTCCATCTTCCATTGTAATTTCTCTACTAACTCTTCTTCATCTCCATCTTTCCTTTTCTATTCTTATCTTATTTTCTCCATCCATTTTTCTCCAACTTCTCTTCTTCATCTCCTCTTCTCCATCTTCCCTTCTCTATTCTAATTTATCCACTAACTCTTCTTTTTTTTATTTGTAAAATAATCCTTCAAGAGTTAGGTATTTGCACTATAGTCCTTGAATTTTAAGTATTTACAATTCAGTCCCTGAAAAAATATATTTCTTTAAGTCCAAATCTCCTCACAATTTTTGACACACCAAAATTTACCACATGTCAAATTTAAGCTCATTTCTTGCCGCTGAAAATAATGCAGAATTTAATTAAAGCCCTTTTGTAAAATTGAGTCATTCTGGGTATAATTGAGCCAAGATGAAAATTTAAAATATTAGAAGACAATGTCACAACTCATAAAAAGTGAAAATTAAAAATAAGTTGACTCAAATTAAAATTTTTTAGGCCCGATTCGAGATTATACTCGTGAAGGAACACGTGACTCGAATTGGATTTTTCTGAATTTGCGATGGCCAATATGAAAATAGATTTAAAATAAAAATATTAACTATCTTTGTGTATTTTTTTGGCCTCAAATGTTATTTTTCCAAAATTTTCAAGTATTTTTGTATTTTTTTAAAAAAATTAAAAAAATATATATATAAAATATGAAAATTTATTTTTTGTTCAAAAATGGTTGCCTAGGCTTAGCCAAGGCTTCCAAAGTTGATTTTGCAATTTTCTCATTTTTTCTTTATTTTTCATGAATTTTCGAAAATAAAAATACTAAAAAATACTAAAAATATGAAAAATCATTTTTTGGTCAAAATTAGTTCTCTAGGCTTGGCCAAGGTTCCCAAAGTTAATTTTTTAATTTTATGAATTTTTATGGATTTTTCAAAAAATAAAAATGCCGAAAAATACTGAAAATATTTAAAAGAGAAAAGATGATTAAAAATCAGGTGTCAACAATTAGATGGTTTATGTGATTATTTGAATACGTATTATGAATTTTTATATTTAATTGATGAGGTAAATATTAGAACTATATAAATAAAGATTAAAAACATAATAATAGAATTATATAATGAATTTTGTAGTATATATAATCTAGGTGAGAATGGATCTTCTCAATCTAGTGACTTACAAAGTGAGAAAATGAGTAAAATTAGTAGAGAGTATCAATTTTTGTTGCATAGGCAAAAAAAGCAAAAGTGAGCAATAAGAAGAAATTTTGAAAAAAAGAATTATTTAACCGTTTCTTTTGAGTTTGATGAATATGAAAATAAAACAAATTTGATAATATTAGATTCGTGGAAGAGGCATTACACCCAATATCTAATTCTTGCTCTATTTGCAAAATAAATTTTAGTGACTTCTTATTTGACAGATGTGGTAGAACAAGCATTTAGTGCTGGAGGCAATATTTTGGACGAACGATGTTCAAGATTAGCTACCAATTCAGTGGAGACTGAAGCTTGTGTTGATGATTAGACAAAAGCTGAATATCGATAACAATAGATAGATCGCAATAATAAAGTCAAATTTTTAATGATGGAGATACCACCGATATCAATATTGAAACCGGTGGCAACAATTGAGGATGAGGTAAATAGAGGATTATCATATATAAGAGACCTACATGAGTTTTGATTCTTCTATTTGTAAGACGATAAATAGGCGCTTAATGATAATTCATTAAGTTTAAATCCCTCTTCCTCCATTTTTCCTCCCAAATTTGATTGCAATTTGTATTTGATAATTCATTGTTTTATAATTCATTATTTTCTTTCATTTCATAATTCATTATTTAATAATTTGATTACAATTTTATTATAAATTCATTACAATTTAATTTTCAAACTCAAAAACCATAATTGAAATCGAAGATTCCATTTTCGATTTTGAACTGGAACAAGGCCCAAAGTTAGCCCATAATTGTTAGTTCAAAATTGAAATCGAAACCACCACTTAAGGACTTAGTTCATGTTTTTGCTAAATTGGAACCGAAATCACCGGTTTATGAACCAAAACTAGCGGTACCTGGCTTGTGGCCATGACTAAGCTCACAACCCAATTTAGTCTGCATTTCCTTTTGTGGATGATATTTTCATATTGGCAAAAATTTCAAAAAAAAATTCTGTCAAAGTCTATTTCCATAGCCTCAGAAACTATGAGTCTATTGTTGGGGTTATCCCACATCATTGTGGAAAAGGATTGACGATCGATTTATAAGTGTGAGGAAAAGCCTTCAAAAAGAATTCTACCAGCATTCCTTTTTGGAGAAGCAAACTACATATTGATTATAAAAGGGGCTAGTGATTAGCTAGTTGAGATTTTGATATAGAAAGATACCTAAATTAATGGAGAGCATATCCTATGAGTTATATTAAATAAATCTCACATCAAAAAATTTATTGGGAATGCACAATAGAAGCCCAATACCTTCGCTTTGGAAGATCGCTAAAAAGCGGTCCAAGTCCGAGCTTGTTAACAGTTAGACCCACGTTTACTCAAAAATTTAAGCCAATAAACTATGAGCCAACTTGTATATATTAACTATTTAGTACCATATCAAATTTTCGATATTTGACTTTTCTAACACAACTCATATATGTATCTTAACAAATCAACACCACATCAATTCTTCGATATTGGACTTCTCTAATACAACTCACATGTGTATCTCAATAAATCTCTCCATCACATCTCAATGTGAATCTCTAGAGATCTCCAATGCCCACCTTCTCTCTCTCTTTTTTTTTTTCCAATTTGGCATTTGAAAAAAATATTTACCAAAATAGGCTTAAAAAAACATTTATCAATTTGGGATCTGCGCTGTACTATTAATGTCACATGGGCTTGACGTGGCACAACCAATGCCACACGGGCTCGAATGCCGAGCGAGCCTAAACCCTTTAAATAATTTTTTTATGTGGTTTAACATTTATATTTATATAACTTTCTAAATATAATTTCTCCCTTTTCAAGCTTATTTTTATAACTCAATTATCAATAATTCATTAAACATTTTATTAATATGCATGTAATTATTAAATTTAGTATGTAAATAATTAATAAAAGATAATTAATTTATTAAGATAAAATTTAAATTAATATAATTTATTTGGTATGCAAATAAATAATTTATTTATTAAGACAAATTTTTAATTTTTTTTATAAATTATTTACAAAAAATAAATTCATTACATACATATTAATAAAAATTTCTATTAATTATTGATAATTATGTTATAAAAATAAGTTCCAAAAGGAAAATAATTATTTTAGAAAGTCATATAAGTATAAAATTATAAAGGCAAATAAAAATACGAAATTATAAAAAATATTAATAAAAATATGAAATTTTATTTCATTAAGATAAAATTTTCAATTAATATAATTTATTTAGTATGTAAATAAATAATAAATTTATTAAGATAAATTTTTATTTAAATTTTTGTTAATTGTTTACAAACTATGCAAATTACTCACATACATTTTAGGAAAATTTTCAATTAACTATTGATAATTATGTTATAAAAATAAGTTTCAAAAGGAAAAAAAATTATATTTAGAAATTTATATAAATATAAAATTATCAAAAATAAGAAATTAAAAAATTCATATAAATATAAAATTATCAAAAAAATTAAAAATTGGAAATTGAAAAATCTAGAAGGTTATATAAATATAAAATTAAAATATTATTAAAAAAATATGAAATTTTATTAATATTAATGTAATTGATTTATTTAGTATGTAAATAATTAATAAAAATATTCAGGTGGTTGGTACGATAGCTTTTTTTTAATTTTTAATTTTTTGTATAACTTTCTAAATACAATTTCTTCCTTTTGAAGCTTAGTTTTATAACATAATTATCAATAATTAATTAACATAACTTTGTGAATATAAGTTTTTTCCTTTTGAAGCTTATTTTTATAACATAATTACATATTAAATAAATTAATTATGTACATATTAATAAATTTTTAATTAATTATTGATAATTATGTTATAAAAATAAGCTTCAAATAGGAGAAATTATATTTGTAAAATTATATAAAAAAAAATAAGAAATTAAAAAAAAGCTGTAGTACCGGCCTTTTGAATATTTTTTTATTAATACTAACATACTAAATACATTAATTACAAACATATTAATACAATTTTATATTTTTTACTTATATTTTTTCTAATTTCATATTTTTATATTTTTCATAATTTTATATTTATATAAATTTATTATAATCTTTTTCCTTTTGAAAGTTGTTTTTATAACATAATTATCAATATTAATTGAAATAAAAGTTTTTAAATTTCATATTTTTTATATAACCTTCTTAATATAATTTTTTTTTCTTTTGAAACATTTTTTTATGTCATTCATATTTTTATTTGTTTTTATAATTTTATATTTATATAATTTTTTAATGTCATATTTTTTTATAATTTATATTTATATACTTTCTAAATTTAATTTTTTTTCTATTTTTATATTTTTATAATTTTTATAATTGTGTACTTTTTATTTTTTTGATTATTTTTATATTTATATAAATTTATAAATTTTTTAATTTCTAATTTTTATTTGTTTTTATAATTTTTTATTTATATAAGTTTCCAAATATAATTTTTTTCCTTTTGAAATTTATTTTTATAACATAATTATCAATAATTAATTGAAAATTTTATTAATATGTATGCAATGAATTTATTTATTATGTAAATAATTTGTAAAAATTTAAATAAAAATTTATATTTATAAATTGATTATTTATTTAAATACTAAATAAATTATATTAATTGAAAATTTTATCTTAATGAATTAGTTATTTTTTGAAAAATTTATCTTAATAAATTAGTTATGTTTTATTAATTATTTATAGACTAAATAAATTAATTACATGCATATTGATAAAATTTTTAATTCATTATTGATAATTGTGTTATAAAAATAAGTTTGAGCAGGGGGAAATTATATTTAAAAAGTTATGTAAATATAAATGTTTTTTATAAATGTAAATATAAATGTTAAAGCACATAAAAAAACGAAAAAAATATTTAAAGGGTTTGGGCCTGTTGGGGGCTTACGGACCTTGGGCTCACACGGCACTTTGAATGCTGCCCAAGCCTGGGCAGCATTTACATTGTCATATAGGGCTCATGCAACATTAATAGTGCTGCGCATATCCTAAATTGGTAAATATTTTTTAAAAACCTATTTTGGTAAATATTTTTTAAAATCCTAAATTGGAAAAAAAACCACTTCTCTTTCTCCAGACCAAACCATGAAGGCTATCATCCCAATCACTAGATTCTTTTCTTGCGATATTTTCCAAACACCGAATAGATTGGGAGAATACCTACATTGAGCTCGGATGTGAGGGGAAATTATTGTGCATTGGTCACCGGGTTTTTTTTTCTTAAGATATTTGCCAAACACAGAACAAATTCAGAGCATACCCAACACTAAGCTGACATGGGATGGGAGGATTGTTAGTTGCATTTGTGAATTATGTTAAAAAAGCCTCACATTGAAGAATTTGTTGGGAGAATATAATAGAAATCCAATACCTTTGCTCGAGGAGATCATGAAGAGGGAGCCTAAGTTTGAGATCAACATATACAATTGGACTTACATTTGCTTAAAATATTAAGCTAATAAGTTATGGGCCACTCTAGCACAACTCACATATGTATCTCAACAATCTCCTACTCACATGTTAGTTTAGTGTTAGGTTTGCTCTCTTTAATCAAAGTATCCTTCTGCATCAATTCACCTCAACTTGAATCTGTAGGATCTCACCTTCTTTTTCTCCGGACCGAATCATGAGCGATGCTATCCTGAAAATTGCGTAAGGCAATGGGAGCCCACCATCAACTTGGCTCTGATATCATTTTTGGGAGCATACGGCAAAAGTCCAATACATTCGCATGAAGAGATCGCTAAGAGGGAACCTAAGCTCATCAACAATTTAGTTGGACTTACATTTACTCAAAAACTTAAATCAATGAATTATGAGCCTATTTGGATATATTAACTGCTCAACACTATATTAATTTTTCGATGTTAAACTTTTTTAACGCAATTCACATGTATATCTCAAAACCTATTTGGTAATCTTTCTATTTCTCCATTTTTCTATTTTTTTATTACTTGAAATTGAAAAAGACCAGAATTCTATTTGTGTATGTCAGTTCATTTTTCTATTCCTCGGATCAAATCATTGTCCAAGGAACAGATTTAAAACAAAAACAACAAATTTAAAAAAAATTACTTTTTTGTTCTAGGGAACAAAAGAAGAAAAAGTCATTTTAGAAAAATAAGCTCAGTGTAATCTGACCCAACCTGCACAAGCCTAAGTCACTGGGTCTAGCCAGGTCAGTTTCAATATGTCTTTTTTTTTTTTCCAAAAGACCAATTATACTTTTAACTTCCTTAGTATACTTGTCGTCAAAATAATGTCAAGATAAAATCAAAATAATCAATTTGATTTCTTTTTAATTTATGTGTTAAAAATTTTCTTTCAGCACCCTTGAATACATTTTATAGAAGATACATCGGAAATTGGTATGCAACATGAAAGAATTGACGTCAATAAAAGGATGCTTAAATTTGTATTTGAATACCTTGTACCTGCATATATGAATCATCTTAATACTTGAGTTTTATTGAGGCCTATTTTTCATTTATCGGAGGTGGGCCTGACGGGAATCGACAAGGAGAATGGAGTTATATATTATCAATTTTTGGATTGAATCTCTTGATATTATCTTTTGATTAATTATAATTCTTTTTAAGAATTCTTGGAAATGCAGGTGAGGAGGGAAGAAGAAGAGGAAGAAGTGCCAAAAAAAAAAACGACCTGAACTGTCAAACTACCCAAAGTCATTTACTCATTACTTAGCTTGACCTAACCTGAAGAAAAAACCCAGAAAATTTCAAGTCAAGTGGGTTAGGGTAGGGCCAACTCCGGTATTTTTGAAGCACTTACTCACTATTAAGTTGAATTTTCTAAGGCTATCTTAGAATATTTTCATCAATTAAGTCCCTACAAAAGAACATTTTTATCCTAACAAGAATTGTTAAGTCACATTTTTGTAATTAAATGAACAAATTGAGAAAATAAATTTTTTAGGTGGTACCAAACGCATTTATGTTCTTTTTCTACTCCGAAAATAGAAATTTTGTATAGTTATTGTCGCGACCCGAAAATAATTAGTTTCAGGTGAACGGATTATCAGGTTAATTAGATTAACTAACCTAACGCGGACCCTCCCAAGCCCTACCGAATCGCAACTTTGATTTTTTGTTTTTATGATTTTTAATTTTGGAGTCGCCACTAATCATTTTTGGTAGGTTAATTAGAAACCTAAATAAGTTAGCGGGAGAACTAATTTATTTCTGCAAACCAGAGATTATGAGTTCGGGGACTTGGTTACGCTAAATTACTTTAACGCCCTTTCGGTACCAATTTCATGAAAAATTCATTTGGGATGATTTGAGAAAAGTTTGGGTCAAACTAACCAGAAGGGTAAAATGGTCATTTTTCAAAGACCGGAAAGTGAAAATAGGTCAAACCAGTTGGATGTGGTCATTCCTTATTTTCCACAATTTCTGAGAATTTTTCAGAATTTTTAGACAATTTGCCCATGAGGAGCAAAATGGTCATTTTGAAAATATCAACAAGGGAGATCATCCAAAAATAGGATCGGCCAGTCGAAATAACCCGTTTTCTAATTTCTAATATTTTTTGAATTTTTTTTCGAAATGCATGCACCAATGACAATTCAAATACAACGTGCATTCGAATATTGCAAAAAGAAAGCAATCCAATCAATTCGATTCAAATATTAAAAATCGACCCACCAGGCATGCAAATCAAATATGCAAATTGATAAAGATGAGAAATTTACCTGACTTGTGAATGAAATTTTTTTTTCACATTATCGAATCGATTTGGGATCATAGACTGCAAACTCGCGGCTAGTGACCGGTGACGGCTACAGTTGGACTTGTGATCAAACGATGAGGCTTCTCGCTTCGGTGCTTGACCCAGATCACATGCTCGAAACGATAGATCAACCAACCTCGCCACTACATATTCGCCCGAATAGCGATAAAGCTCGGCGTCATGTATAAATGGACGGAGATCCGCTCGGTAGAGAACGGCGGCACACTTAACAACCGTGACAGCGACGTGATATCAATACAGTTAGGCTCCAAACCAAGGGTACGATGTGGGTTGACGCCCCGATTCCATGTGCGCCATAAAGAGGAACAAAACAGAAACGAATAGACAAATCCGAAGGCCTAGTATGGATCGAAGGCTTTGCTGTCTCTGTTTCTGGTGATGACGATTCTACGGTGGATGCGGCCCACTGGAACACGATTGGGAGATGACTATTGAACATGAAAGTCTTTCAGGTAGGAATCCATTCTCGCAAAGTTATCCAAACAAGCCATCCGCACCTTTCTCAAGCTCAGCAAATGTCTTTCGATGCTTGGAATTTTGAACTAAGACCTCTTTCTTCAAAGCAGGGAGTTATCCTGTGTTTAACTGCTTCAAATAGAAGACAAAGTTTACAAGAGCCTCCAATCGGTTTCTATCTTGAAAGCTTTCAACTGTAAGCTTGAGAACAACAAGCTTACGCCATCGGTTCCTTGCATTTCGACCACCTTCGTTTAGCTTTAAGGCCAATCTTTCAAAACCTGAAGTATCCTCTCGCCTTACTGTCTCTATATTCCTGTACTCATTGGAGCGCATAAAATTCACAAACTTCCCTTGCTATTGCTCCGCAAAAGGGTTCATCTCCACCTCAACTATAGCAGTTATGTCACTAACTGCAGTACCATTATCTCCATCGTCATTGAACAGCTCCTCACGAATCTCACCAGAATCAATAGGCATCAATTCCATTACCGCCTTAGTCGCATTCCACTTGCAAACCATCCCACACTTCCTTCCTTTGGGCAGCTTGAGGACTCAATTATCCCCAGCTTCAACTTGGTGATCTAACCGAATACCCAGCTGCACCTTCTCCTACCCTGGCTTAATTTAATCTTCTTCGTTTACTTTTCTTCTTCTCTTGTTTGAGTTGTGGACACGCCGCGAATAACCGTAATGGAACGATTCCGAGCAGTGTGAACTCTATATATCCACCTGAGAGCATCTTGTGGGGGAAAAGTAGTATTGCTCTTCAAGAAAGCATTAACTCACGAACACGCGTGCCATAAATCTGACAACAGATCTTGAACAAAATCCAGTAACGGGAATAGTTTGGCAAATCATCAGCAGAGGAACTTCAATGAAAGGTGACCAGAGTCCTTTGTTCCAACTTAGCTTCGGTCGAACACGCTCTCACTATGAGCATGTCATTATGCAGCAGAAATTTCGAGAAAACAGAAGCGCAGACAAGAATTTGGAACTAGCACCTGCAAGCGGGTTCAGTTGAAGCCCCAGCCTATTTATTAGATACACCATGCTGCCATCACCAAGTTTACCAAAGTAGCTATCAAGAACAGCAACCTCCTCTGAGAAGCTCCCTCTTTTGACCTTCTACTTTTGGCTGACTGATTTCTTCACTTTGAGCGAGAATGATTGCTTGAACTCTTCGTTGCTCAGAGTGAGCAAACTTGTTTAGCCCCCCCCACACCATGACTATTGCGCTTCTGACTTCTCTCCATGTTCCTCTTGTTCCACTAGAAGGCATCGATATTCTTAGGGAGTAGTATCTTTTTCGAAGTAATCAGCTTTAACAATGTAGATTTGCCCATACCATTTGGTCCAATGAGACCATATTTCTTCCCATGAGATATCATCACTGATGTGTTCTTTAGCAATCTGGGCGAGACAGAGAAGTTGCCAACAGTAATATCCTTCACATTAACATCTACATCCTCTTCGTCAAGAACAGAAGCTCGACCACTCATGACAACAATGAAAGCATCGTGGTCATGCTTCAGAGCTTCCCGTTTAGCTTGTTCTTTCACCTTCAAATTAGTGAGTCTCTAGCTGACGTCTTGGAACCTTGTTTTGATCTCCTCAGAATACCCTTCGCTGCAATATTGACTGCATCCATCTTCGACCTCTTTTAATTTGATGTATCACGGGCCCTTTGAGAAGGCTCGGGCAACCGTTTCGTTCCTAGTCCTGTGGCCTCCGATCAAATTCCCGTCTACTAAGGAATTCAGCTGGTCTCCCCTCGGTCGGATGCATGGGGGCTAAAGGAATGCTTCCCTTTCTCTTCCACCTACTCTATCGGACGGCAGCGAATGCAAAGGGGGAGAGTGCGGCTGCCGTTGAGGCCGCGAGTAAACCAACAACCAGGAACCGCCGCGTAGAACCCTTTTGCACCTTTCCATGGTGGCGGGCTGGTGGCCACATCGCTGCTACAAAGATTGTTGCTCGCGACAGCATTCGTGCTGATGGCTAGAGATGCTCCAGTGGGTGGTAAGCGGATAATTTACTCTCCGAGAGGTCGAGGTTACCGAGGACTGGTATGTCAGAGAAGCTCATAGGGATTGGGTCGCCGAGTTGGTTAGAACTCAAGTCTACGGTTACCAGCTTCCAGTGTAAGAGCAGCTCAGGGATCTTACCCAAGAGTCCATTGTCATTTTTTTAAAGTATTCCGCTGCTGCGCCTTCACTAAATATTTCGAGAAGCTGATCTTCTTCTCCCTTCTTCTACGTGCATGTAAGCATGCATGTTTGCGTGCAAGGTGATATCCGAGGAGGAGGATCGAGGGGCTGGTGCCGTACGCAAAACCACTCCCAGACCATCCACACCAGCCATTTTCTTCGTTCTCCGTTCGTGGCCAGCGCAGTGTTTAGAAAATGTGCATCTTCCACTTCCTAGTGGGAGCGAACTCGCCACTGACCTAATCCTCGGTGGTCTTCAAGTGAACGAAATTCTTCCCGTTGTGGATTCGCGTGGTGGTGTCGATGAACTCTGGCAAGATAAAGGACCGGCGCGCCCATGTCTTCTTGTTCTTGAGGAGGATTTTCCTGCCTTTGACCTCTGAGAGGAACGCATTGACAAAGACCCCCTTCAATAAGGATCTCCCCATCCTTTTATTTTTGTTCACGCCCTTGAGTCCGACAGTGACGGCAAGGGGTGTAACGATGACATGTGAGGAGAGCTTCGGTGACGGCGATGATGGCCATCTCGGCAGACTTGATGTAGCTTGGCAGACACGAGCTGGAGACGCGCCTGAAAATGGACAAGGGACGGCTGTAATGACCGTGGTGACGTCAAGGCTTGGATTGTCGAACCACCATTTGAACCGGACGGAGGAGATTGCGCACATTGGAGCCCTGTCCACCCACGGAAAGCCACACTGGTATAGCTGGGAATCGGACGGCGAGTAGGAGAGTTTGCACCAGTTTATAGCTTTGGCCGGGCCTCTCTCAGGTCTCCGTTGAATCAGTAGCCCTAGGACCGGTTCTATTCAACTCTCTAATCCGCAATCTCGCTGTCGAGACTCTTGGATTTGCTAGTTTTCATAGCTGAGTTCGATCAGCTGCCGATGACACGGAAGTCCAGGATTCAGGAAGAACCCTGGTTACTGTCCCCTTTTTTCTTTTTAGCAGCCAACCATAGAAGCTGAGGTTTCAGGGTCCATTCCCCCCAGTCCGCCCATCAGACAATGCTTTTTTAGTCAACCGTCATGATGATGTCCCATGCCTGCCCTTTCTCTTTTTCAATGATGCTGTCTCTCGCATTGCATCCTCATGGTAGGTGGGAATTCCCTAAGAGAGAAGCGTGATGGACCGAACCGCTCCATCGAGTGATATCCATCCTTCAGCGTCTGTATTTCTTGAGAACTGTTTAAAAGGAGATCACAACATATTAATTCACCAGACTTTGAACGGTAGGAGGTATCCTTGCACGGATTTGAGGAACCTCCGTGCTTGGGCAGATAGCTATTGTATTCATTTTCATCTGGATAATCTTCACTCCTCATGAAAAGCGTGTGTTTTAAAACATGAGTGAGACCGTATGCCTCTCCTTTTGTACGTGATGGACTAGCCGTTCTCCTGGACTTTTCAGCGCTGGGGAAAGTCGCATCACTGAAGAGCTGGAAAGCCAGCCGTTAGTCTCTACTGCTGAGCAAATTTGGGTCACCCACTGGTCCTCGTCAAAAATCTCCCCTAATCTCGACATTGACAATTTGGTTTTGATCCCCCAAGACTTGTTGGCTCCGCTGCTTAATGTTCAACGCAGTAGATTTCACCATCGACATCAAACAGTAACTTCTCCTCCTTCGACGGCCATTGATTTGCCACCTGGATTTTTTCTTCAAATCTTCATAACGCTTCTCTTTCTCCACGAACTACGGATCATACTGGAATATGTCAAGACTAATTTCTGGATCGATATCCTCCTAGAGCTACGTCTCATGTGTTAGTTGATCTTCTTGTTCCGCAAGGTCCAGCTATGGGCAAACCGCAGGATGACCTTGAGACTTAGCTTCTCTAATGGCAAGGAGGCCTTAAATCAAAAACCGAATTCGCTCATCTGTTCCACTTTCAATGAAGTATTCCATGAAACCGTTCCAAGACCTTTTAGGAGAAAAGTCAATCAGCAAGTAATTGAGGTTGGTCATTCTGTTTATAAGCTTCTTGGAGTTGCGAAATGATCTTTCTTAATAGAAACTCCCCGTCTTCCGGCAAACTTTCTGTGGACAACAGCGACCATGGCAGCAAAGACATCTATGAATTCTAGCGAAGCCATTTGTGGGTATGTCCATGACCCGATTGCCTTAGCACATTAGCTAAATTCCCTCGTTCTGCAATTTGCCGCCATATTGATTTCATTTGTATCGGTCTCTGCAGCTCTAGCAGTGAGCTTTGCTGGAACGAGAATAGATGCCAGAATCAGTCGTCTTCGAGCCCAAGCTTCATTGGCATTGGCCACTAGCTCTACGGCTATAATGAACCACTTTTCTTTATTCATTTGAAAGACCATGGACCCCTGTTAGCCCAACTTACGCATTCCTCAGTGAGTTCTGTTCCATCAACTCCATTACTTCTCCCACGAACATCTTATGAGTTTGTGTGCCGATATCGTAACTAACTCAAGCAAACGTGGCCTTCCCTCTTTTATCCCCAAGTGCTGATACTTCCTTCAATGTAGCCACTAGTCTTTTTCCTTACGTTTTCTGGAGACACCCACCAAGTGGTCATTATCGGACCCCCCCCCCCCCCCCCCCCCCCCCATTTTGGATTCTCCAATACTAATGAAGGAAATTTAAAAAGGGTGCTCCACAAGAGTATCAAGATCAGCAATGAGCTGTTTCGTCCATTTCAACCCTTAGACTTAGACATGTCAAAGACGAGGGCCTTTAATTTTGATTTGCACACGCACACACGGTAGAGGCGGCTGAGAACATCATCAACCTGTATCGATTCTGAACAATCCCATTATTAATGTTAGTGCTTATTGGGCATCTCATTTGAGCACAAAGCAAATCAAGTCATTTCGGGTACAATTTGGGGTCAAGAAGATAATCTAGAATACTAAAGGACAATATCACGACTCCGTAAATGCAAAAATTGAAAATTATAGGACTAAAATGAATTTTCTAAGATTTTTACAATTAATCTAAAAATGGGATTAACAAAGTAACTCTCGAATCAAAATTAATTTATGCAGATTTTATTAGGCCAAAATGAAGAGAAAGTTAAAAGAGAAATACTAACTATTTTTGTGTATTTTTGTGGCCTAAAATGCAATTTTATTTTCAAATATTATAATATTTTCCTAATTTTTGAAAAATATTAAAAAAAGAAAAAAATATGAAAAATTATTTTTGTTAAAAAATGATAGCCTAGGCCTAACCAAGGCTTCCAAAATTGATTTTGTAATTTTCTCATTTTTTTCTTGATTTTTTATGAATTTTCGAAAATAAAAATGTTGAAAAATACCAAAAATATGGAAAATCATTTTTTTGGTCAAAATTGGTTCTCTAGGCTTGGCCAAGGTCCACAAAGTTGATTTTTTTAATTTTATGAATTTTTATGGATTTTTTTATTATTTTTAAAGGAGAAAAGATGATTAAAAATCAGGTGTCAACAGTTATCAAACACATTTTTTTCTCAGAAATTCATCTAGAGAATAGTGAAAAATGTTATTTATGAAAAGAAATTATTCTTGCGGACAAAATATTACCAAGCGCACCCAAAAGCAGCTTTTACAACAAAAGAACTAAAATACCCTAAAAAGCTTGTAATAATTTTTTAAAAAAAAACGACAAACCAGGTGGTCCAACGTAGTTTTAGTTCTCATCTCTCGAGTATTGGATGGGAGAACTTCTCTACGCTAAGCCACTCATCTTTTCAATCGAAAGACCAAAATATCCTTCTCCCCCTTTCATTTGTTGCTGTTTTTTTTTTGTATAGCAACCTAACCAACATAACTACCTTTATTTCTATTTTCTATCTTAAATATCAATTTCACAATATAATTATCAAATTTCACCCACTAAAATATCATATATGATGCATCATGTTATGAGAAGGTCTTTATTTTTAATTTAAGAAAAGTTATATAAAAGGTTAGAAATTTCATTTGTTGCTTTTTTTTTATAGCAATCTAACCAACATAACTACCTTATTTCTATTTTCTATCATAAATATCAATTTCACACAATAAAATATCATTATATGATGCATCACGTTATGAGAAGGTCGTTATTTTTAATTTAAGAAAAGTTATATAAAAGGTTAGAAATTTCTAGTTATAACTGAACACACAATTAACTGTCCATTTTTTATAAAATAGTTTGAGGGAAACTTAATTTCAAAGCTGAAAATTAAAATTCAATCTAATAATCAATCAGAGTTTGACCTTATGTGTGATTTTTAGAAATACATTGTTGACACCTAAATTTTGACTTTTTAAAATTCATTCACTTAAGTACATAAAAAAATGAGAATTTGTTCTCACTAAAAATTAACTTTTTCATGCATTGCATATTTAATTTTTTGTCGGTCATGCATCTTATTATGGCTAACGACGGAGGATTTGAGCTTAAATTGACAAACGATTGGATTGAGCGTGAGGGACGTGTGCTGAAAGGCTTATGAAGTTTTGAACTTAAAAGAAATTTTTCCACAAGGACTGAATTGCAAATACATAAAACTTCAGGGACTGAATTGTAAATACATAAAATTTTAGGGATAGTGGAGAAATTAGAAAGGAAGATGGAGAAGGGGAGATATAGAAGGGAAGATGGAGAAATTAGAAAGGAAGATGGAGAAGGGGAGATATAGAAGGGAAGATGGAGAAATTAGAAGGAAAGATGGAGAATGGAAGATGGTAGAATTAGAAGAGAAGATGGAAAGATTAGAATGGAAGATGGTGAATTAGAAGGGAAGATGGAGATAAAGAATGGAGGATGGTGGAATTAGAAGGGAAGATGGAGATAAAGAAGGGAAGATGGTGGAATTAGAAGGGAAGATGAAGTTAGTGGAAAAATTAGAATGATAGATGAAGATAGAGAAAGGAAGATGGGGGAGTAGGCTATAAAAGGAGGAAGAATGAGAGCCTTGAGAGGAGGACTTTTGGAGAGATTAGAGAGAAAATAGGAAGACTTAGAAGATTGAAGAAAACTTGAGGAGAGATTTTAGGAGAGAAGAAAATTTAGAGAGAAAAAGAAAAAAAAAGAGAGAATTCTTTTAGAAGAGAGAATTGAGGGGAACGAGAGTTCGAAGCTCGGAGTTACCATCTTCATCGACCAATACAATCCGCGAGTTCATCCCCGTCGTTCGAGCCGCGATCCGCAATCTTGATCCACGAGGAAATCCGAGGTTCGAGTTCGATAATCAAATCCGTCAAGTCAGGTAACGATTCTAATTATTTAGAATATTCGAAATTGTGTTGCCTAAATGGATTGATTTGAATTTCGATTATACCTTGTTGGACATATTGCATTTCTTTGGAATAAATTGCATATCCAATTTTTGATATTTTTATTGCACGTTGTAATATTTTCTTTAAAAAATAAAAAAAAGGGTTTGTTTTTGTTGCACATTTTCACATCATGTAGATAATTGCACGTGTAATTTATCTTGTAAATATTTAGATTAAACCGCATGCATTGCATATAATTTAGTTCCTTACCTTGTCATAAAAAGAAAATAAAAAAAATTGCACCTTTGAATCTCAAGTGAAAATTCATCAAAATTGCCAAGTTGAACATTTTCATGAAATTGGTACCGAAAGGGCGCTAGTAAAAATATTAGTGTAACAAAGTCCCCGAACTCATTAATCTCTGGTTCGTAGGAATAAAGTATTTCTCCCGATACTTTATTTAGGTGTCTAATCAACCTATCTAAAATGATTAGTGGCGACTCCAAGATAAATCCTTCTTTTGATGAAATTGAACCTAAGTCACGATTTGGTAGAACTTGGGAGAGTTCGAGCTAGGCTAGTTAATTCAATTTAATTAACTTGGTAATCCATTAACTTTAAAAATTGGGAAACTGAAATTTTAGGTCGCGACAGCTTGGCGACTCCACTGGGGATTTGTTCTTAATTTTTGAAAAAATTTTAGAACCTAGAGGACTTAGGCCAAGAAAATTTCATGAAAATTCATTCGGTTTGACTTGGTTTGATTCTAATCTTTAGGTGTTAAATGGTTTTGCAGATAGGAGTTATAAGGGGTGACGTGTTTGGCTAACCCTTTATTTTGCAGGTTTGGTGTGTGGGAATTAGAATTTAAATTTTGCACATTTTCGAAGCGGTATTTACATTTAATTATTGTGCATGATTAATTGCTTTAGCACTACATCACACACGTCCTGTGGCCAAACTTGGGCCACTAGTTTTAGGATGGTATTGTGATTTGGTTCTAGCGTTCGGAGTGAGATCACGTCGAAAGTTAGCCCAGATTCAATCCCGAACCTCTTTTCAAAAATGAGTTTAAAAGTTAGGCCTCAGGCTTGGTAAGATTACCAAAGCAGTGATTTTAATTTTTAACTCGAGCAGCCGAAGTGGGAAGGCCCGGCTAATCCTGATTACGTCGTAGAGGATCACAACTAATCTTGATTATGTGCGCGAGATTGTCGCCTTGCCGTAAGTCTTTCGCTTCAATTTGTGGGCTTTTAGTGTAGATAGGCTAAGATTTAAACTTACAATTCATGTGCATGTCTATGTGATTTGCATGGTATTTGTTTTTTCAAGGTAAAGTAAGTTCTCTAACTTCATCTTGCATTTATTCTATTTTGGGTCGGTCCATGACATTGTTAGATTGGTCGAATTTTTCAAGGAAATGCAATCCAATGAATTTCTCCCCATGTTCTAATTTACCTTTCTGTGTTGCGCGATTTTTGTAAAATTCTATGGTCAAATTTTGGGCAAACACCTTTAATGAAAGTCGTAGCCAACATGATGATCTTCCACATATAAAAAAATTAGAACCAATGGACGTCATTTGCTTGGGACGAAGTTGGGCCAAACTCACGTTTTTCTAAATAGGTAAAAAATGCAAAGCATTCTGACTGATCGACTCTCCTCCTCGTGAGAATTTTTCGAGCCTCTTCGACTCAATTCTGGATCTCGACCAAAGAATGAAAAATGTCTAATAGACTCTGATATTGCACTTCAAAAAGTTTCAGATAAATCCAATCCGTTTTCCATTTAATACAGAATTTGTGATCCAATGGAAAGCAGTCTGAAATTTTGGCAGTTTCTAACCTCATCTTGTTTCATTAATAAGCACTGCTAAACAAGCGTTTTTGCTAGAAATCAAAACATGAAAGTTGGAGAATGGACTTTAAACTATTGGCCTGAAAAATTTTGGACCTTAACTCACATTTTTTATGGGCCTTTCATTCATTAGACAGAAACTGGACAAATCAGCTTTCTAAACAAATTTTCTCCAAAGATGTATTAAACTGTATTGATCTGTACATTTTTTGGATAAAGTCAAAACATGAAAGTTGTGCATAATCATCTTAGCCATGTGTCTATAAATTTGGGCATCATTTTGAGCACTTGTTGAATTTTCACGAATTTGTTGTCAAAAGTGGACGAACTGAAATCTTCTGAAATGGAATCCTGTCACTGTATGTACACCATCACCTTTGCCCACAAGTTACACTCATATGAGAAAGATTCTAGGCACTTGTCATGGACCGACCTCTTTTTGATCACATACTCATTATTCCCTCTACTTTTACAGGGAATAATAGGTACCCTAGGCGGGACAAATTAGACTCGTCGGTGATAACAAACTAGGAATAATCATGAAGAATACAAAACGACAGAAAATTACCGATGTACTAGCCGATAACCCTGGGGGCAAGCGAAGAGATCAAATCTCCCGGAGACAGAATTGTGTCAATCAGTCAGCATTTATAAGTTATGTATTTTGATCAGGCGTGGGGGCATTCTTAATGTATTGGAGGGGCTCCTGTATTTTTGTTGAAAAAAGCGTAAACGGTGTAATCGAGAACCCATGAAGCGTGTATATTGATCCGACCCTGCAACGCCTTCTTGATTTAATCGACTAAAAGCTTGCTTTTTAACTCCCTCGGATTCGAACCACGTGGAGGATTTTGGTGGATCGGAGAATTATTATTGAGCGTGGCCCACAGACGTTTCTCCTAATGCTACAGGCGACTGACACATTCAAGTGGACGCCGAAAGAGATAAGGCGTGAGTAAAGTAGGGCACGCAACGGGGGGCCGGGCTCATTATTAGCACATTGACCGAGTGGTTGCAGCTGTATTAATTTGAATGACCAGTCACGGGCCTTACTATGATCGATGGGGGTTGCCACCGAATCCTTTTTCCGTGGTTTCGATATCATCATCAGAGAAAAGTAATGGGGGTCTCGCTTTTGTCTGTTAGACGATGGGCAATCATTTCTCAGCCACCACCTGTCGAGATAAGATAAGATTGAGGCAGTCTCACCAATTAAAGTAGAAATACACTTCCTACGTATTCTTTCGGAGGTACAATTGATAGAAGCGGATTGAATCTAGTAGAGGGGGATGACCTTGTCCTACGAAGTTTGCTGTCAACAGTCCTTATTTTAGAAGGAAAGTTTGCTCTGGACTATGATGGTCCATATGTCGTGAAGAAGGTGCTCCTAGGAGGTGCTCTGATTCTAATTGAGATGGGTATGAGAAATACTTTAAGTCATTCATGCTATACGAGAGAAGAAATGACAAGAAAAGTAAACAAAAAAACACGTGAGGCTTTTCTTTCATTCCATTCATCAAAGAGTATTACAACAGCTCACTAGGGAGGAAAAATAAAGCCAAACTGAGCCCTGATAACCATTACGAAGGAGCTCAACTGACTCTCCAAACAGTTGATGCTCTAGGTACATCGGGCGTTCTCGAGATCAAGCTCCGCGAGTCTAAAGAAGAGGCGATCGCACTTCTCCTTAGCCTGGGCCATACTGGCCTCGTAATGCTCGACGGCAAACTCCAGGTCTGGAATCGCCGCCCTCTCAAAAGCAATTTCTGCCGTAATGTCATCAAGTCTCTCCTGCAGCCAACCGCATCTGCACCTCATCATAATATTTCCCGGCTCCTATTCGGCATAAGTTTGGACCAAGGTCAGACGGTCTACCAACTTTTCCCTCTCACGAACCAGCCACGAAAGCTGATCTTTGGCAAACTTGAGGGCCTTCTTGTGATTATCAGCCACAAATGTGACAGTTTCCAGACGCTCGCGTCGGTCTTGGTAACGAGCTTTCACGACGGCAGTCACAAGGACCGTCTCATAAGCGCTGTTATAAGCGGCCAGAAAATTGATGAAAAGGGTCGGGAAGTTCCGGTACTCCTTCCCCAGTTGGGTACCCTCAACAGAAGCAGCGTTCACGGTCCTGAATAGATCGAGGATTTCAGCCTCAACGGTAGAATTCTGGGCTATATGAGCATAGCCTTTGCCGAGAAGATTGTAGAGTCTCTCCCACCCAGCCAAGACTTCAGCTGGGAAGGTGTGGTCAGGAGAATTGGCCATTTCAAAAAGAGGAGAAAATTAAGGCAGACGAACGGAACACGAGAGTATTGGAGAAGAGAGAGTTATGATAGACTAGCGAAATGAAAAGACGGTAATCCGCTTCACGTTAAATATTGACTTCACAGGAGCAATATCTATCGGTCAAATCCCCCTACCAGCCATTCTCTTTTGGTGTCGTCTTTATCAGCTCGAATCCCTTGGCACGTCTGTAATCTCGAGCCGAGCAAATCCGAAATCGTTGCAAAAAAAGTTTTGAGGTGATGTCGCCACTTTGAAAAAGAAGAAGGAAAAGATGACTTGAGTGGAAGACACGGCAAACTTTAGCGAAAAAGAAGATAAGGCTTGTCTTCATTTGAGAACGGGGAAAAGACCTCACCTGCAACGCCGACGCTTGAGACAGGTGGAAGAAATAACGACAGGAGCCCTACCACTATGAAAAAGATGAAAGAAAACAAACCGTGCAGAAGACACGGCAAAAGGTTGAGAAAGACATGAATCTTGGAGGGGGCGATACAATTTTTGAACCCGCGCCTAGATTTTAAAAGAGGCATCCTCCTAGTAATCTTCATCCATACTCAGAAGAGAGTTTTAAGCATACACCCTTGCTCAGAGAGAGTAAAGATACAAGAGAGAGCTGCAAACGTTGAGGAACCAGTAACCCGTCAAGGATGTTTCAACCCAACATATATGAGAGCTACCGCCACTTGCTGGACATGGGAAATGAAGAATTCGAGGCCATGTTTGGGATCGAGCCCATGGAACCTGGCCCTTCCGCCGACGACGTCCAAGATCTCAGTAAAGATAAGGAGAACAACGGTAAGGGTCAAAAGAAGCGTTACCGTCGCCATACTAAGGAGCAAGTACAAAGGCTTGAGGATTTCTTCAGAACATGCCCTATGCCAGACGGCAAACAGAAAATGGAACTGAGTCAAGAGTTAGGACTTGAACCTTTGCAAATCAAGTTCTGGTTTCAAAATAGGCGAACCCGAATGAAGACTCGTCATGAGCACAACGAAGCCGAGTTTCTAAGAGTTGAAAATGAAAACCTCCGAGCGGAAAACAAGATGTATAAAGAGGCTTTTGACTCTGCCACCTGCCCCAACTGCAATAGCCTCCTCACCTTCGATGAAATGCATGATATGAGGATCGAAAATGCGTGTTTGAGAAGTGAGTTAGACCAGTTTATAACAGGATCGAGTTCTGTTGGAGCAGGGTACAAAAAGACCAATGCTACTGGATCAGCATTAATACCTCCCGGGGAAGGGGAGATGTATCACCACCAGGCAGGCGACATTGACGACGAACTCACCGCCATGATCAACCAATTCAATGTTGATGAAGCACTAGGGCTGTAAGGCACATGGAGTCTGTATTTCGAAGCTGGTGATTGTCGCGACCCTCTAAAAAAATTTTAAATTTTAAAGGGGGTTAACGGATTATTAGGTTAATTAGATTTGACTAACCTAACGCGGACCCTCCCAAGCCCTACCGAATCGCAACTTTGGTTTTTGTTTAAATGATTTTAAAATTTGGAGTCGCCACTAATCGTTCTTGGTAGGTCGATTAGAAACCTAAATAAATTAGCGGGAGAACTAATTTATTCCTGCGAACCAGAGATTATGAGCTCGGGGACTTGGTTACACTAGTTAATTAAAACTAATGCCCTTTCGGTACCTTAATTTCATGGATATCCTAATTCGGCAACTTAGGCTTGGTTTATTCCTAAGGCTATAGTAGGGTATTCTCTTTTGTGTTTTCACTTTTTAAATAGGATGCATGGATGGTATATATTTTTATTTGTTATATTTTTTTAAGTGTTAAAGATTCCCTGAAGCCGAAAGAAGGAGTGTGTTAACGACTTCTGTGCAGTATTACAACCTACTTATCTTTTGGGTCTGATGATTCAAAAATTAAATTATAGGAAGTACATGACAGTGAATAAACACCTCCAATGGGAGGCCTAGCATTGGCTTGGCTCTTCCCTTTGGGATTTAAGGTACAGGTATTTAAGTTGCAAGTATTTAAACTACTGTAAGTAAAAACCTCCAATGGGAGGCTAAGCATTGGCTTGGCTCTTCCCTTTGGGATTTAAGGTACATGTATTTAAGTTGCAGGTATTTAACTACTGTAAGTAAAAACCTCCAATGGGAGGCTAAGCATTGGCTTGGCTCTTCCCTTTGGGATTTAAGGTACATGTATTTAAGTTGCAGGTATTTAACTACTGTAAGTAAAAACCTCCAATGGGAGGCTAAGCATTGGCTTGGCTCTTCCCTTTGGGATTTAAGGTACAGGTATTTAAGTTGCAGGTATTTAACTACTGTAAGTAAAAACCTCCAATGGGAGGCTAAGCATTGGCTTGGCTCTTCCCTTTGGGATTTATGGTGCAGGTATTTAAATTGCGGATGGACTTTGTCCTCTCCATTCTGGGGTATGAATTCTTTAAAATAAAATACAACGAATTGATTCAACAATTTGAAATTTGTGCGCGCTTGAGGACTCCTCCAAGCCGATTTTGTGCTTCCATAGGGTTGACCATTGATATAAAGCTGCGGCTTCCTGACATAAAATAGAGTGAAATGTTAGTATACAAAATATGTGCTAATCTGCACCTAAAACCAGAAGAGTAGAAAGAGTACTTATCTCCCATTTTTTGGGAGGGATTTCTATAATTGATTTTCGCTCTCTATGTTCCCAATATAGAGAGTTTCTTTTGAATTAAGAGGGACTTTTAGTCACAGATCAGTTGAGAAATCGGTGGACAGCTTAGGAGCTTGTCTGGGCCGATTTTTGCATCTCGACGAGATTTTTGCTGTTGACGTAGAGATATCCTTCTCCTGACATAAAATATGGAAGAAAAAGGAGATGGAGAAAGTGTATACAATTTGTGCTAATTTGCGAGTAAAACCATAAATAAATGAATAAATAAAAACACTTAGCTTGAATTTGTTTGCTCGTTGACGAGGATGAACTCTTGATTTATATTGATCGATTAAGGAATTTGTGATGATAACCCCTAGCTTTAAACTCCCATCATCTTCAAAATTCTCTCTCTTTTGGTATTTTCTTTCTCTCAAAATTTTCTTCAATCTCCCAAAACTCTCTCAAACATCCAAAATTTTCTTTCCAAAAAATTCTCCCAAACACTTCAAATTTTCTCTCTCAAGCATCCTTTCTCAAGCTCACTTCTTCCTCCTTTTATAACCTACTCATCTATCTCACATTCTAATTTTTCCACTAACTCTATCTCCCATTCTAATTTCTCCACTAACTCTTCTTCATTTTCATCTTCCATTCTCCATCTCTATCTCACATTCTAATCTCTCCACTAACTCTTCTTCATCTTCATCTTCCCTTCTCCATATTTATCTCCCATTCTAATTTCTCCACTAACTCTTCTTAATCTTCATCTTCCCTTCTCTATTCTTATCTTCCATTCTAATTTCTCTACTAACTCTTCTTCATCTCCATCTTCCCTTCTCTATTCTTATCTTATTTTCTCCATCCATTCTTCTCCAACTTCTCTTCTTCATCTCCTCTTCTTCATCTTCCCTTCTCTATTCTAATTTATCCACTAACTCTTCTTTTTATTATTTGTAAAATAATCCTTCAAGAGTTAGGTATTTGCACTCTAGTCCTTGAATTTTAAGTATTTACAATTCAGTCCCTGAAAAAAATATATTTCTTTAAGTCCAAATCTCCTCACAATTTTTGACACACCAAAATTTACCACATGTCAAATTTAAGCTCATTTCTTGTCGCTGAAAATAATGCATAATTTAATTAAAGCCCTTTTGCAAAATTAAGTCATTCTGGGTATAATTGGGCCAAGATGAAAATTTAAAATATTAGAAGACAATGTCACAACTCATAAAAAGTGAAAGTTAAAATTGGTAAAATCGTTTTTTGGTCAAAATTGGTTCCCTAGGCTTGGCTAAGGTCCCCAAAGTTGATTTTTCAATTTTATGAATTTTTATGGATTTTTTATTACTTTAGCAATAGAAAAAATGATTAAAAATCAGGTGTCAACAGTGATCACGAGACCTTCAACATGATCGATGCATATCAGATCTGGAGCGAAGCTGGCTGATCACCAGAAGACCCGCAAAGGAAGCCGAGCAGTTCCTAAATGAATACATAAGTTGTATTCCCTGGCGATGGATGTTATCTACTTTTATCAATGTCTTGAATCTATATAAAAACAAGAAGTAGTAAACTTTCTCCCTCTTATTAAATGCATGGATCCGCCGCTTCACCAAACCCGGGGAGGAATTAATAGCGAGTAAAAATTCGCGTAAACTCAAAGGGTAACGCCGTATCATTGCAATTTACCCCCAATTGCTCCACTGTTAAATTAGATCCCTGCATTTTTAGGAATTTGCAAATTGACCCAAGAACACAGCCATACTCGAATGCGAAGTCCTCTTATTGAATGAAACTGGGGGCAAATCAATTTGCGGATATTATCACTGAATGGACGGCTCCAAACGAAGAAAGACGCAAACGAAAGACCCAAGCATTCTCAAAGATGGGTAATTTTGTATCGTTCCAATTTATCCATGATCGTTTCAAATTCTGAATTACTTTCTTCTGTCTTAACAGGGGTTGTAAAATGCCTTGAAAAGAACCGGGACGTGGAATTGCCCAATGCAACGTAGCAAGACCACACAATCTCAACGGTTAACTCTTAAAGAAAGCCTCCATGGACGCCTACGGTCCAGTGGACCGGATGGCATGGGGAATGACAGTGGTCCGAGACGTCTCGAGTTCAATCCCCAAGGTTGGGGAATATTGTAAATGTTGTAAATAAATAACACAATTTTTTGCACATTTCTTTTTTGTAGAAAGAAACAAGAATACTCGACGAATGAGACCGAAGTCAATACTTTGCCACAACCTTGGTTCTGATGGTGAAGTGTCCAACGAAGGTCGAGAGAAACTCAACCCAGTAAAACTGGTAAAAGGATCGTACAAGGTATTCAAGACAGAGGGAAACGTTTACACTAACATGTCGAAGGAGACAACCCCCAGGGGCAATTCAAATTCTCCCATCCCTGAGAATTTTCTTCCATACTTGCACATTCTGCAAATACGCGTGATGCAAAAAAAAATCTTCACATCTGCATTGTGTTTACACATTCCATGATTTATGCATGACTATTCTGCATGTTTAATTTGCCAAATCTAAGACGCAATTCCAGATGTCGCCCACTTGACGGACATACAATTCGGTCCAAATGAAGGGATTTCTTCAATTCAAGTCCACAAGAAGTACATACGAGGGTAAAGCAGTATCGTTCCAAATTTTTTCAGAATATGAAGAATATATACTGACGCATTTCCTTTCATTTTTGTAGGGGTCATCACTGTGCCGGATAGGTAAGTATCCATTCCCCTTAAAACTCAATAAAATCCAAAGAAAAATCTTGGAATTCTCAAAGCAGGCGCCAAAGTTTCTGCAACTCATTCACATGGACAAAGACAACTCATGATCCCCAGAGTCTTCTTGTATGCTTGCATGACTTGTTCATCAAGATTTTCACAAAAAATCTCATGAGTTTTTTGACATCGATCGATCAAGGCAAATCTTTACTTCACCGACCCTTTGGCCATGCGACATCAGTTAAAGGAACACCGGGCAAATAGAAGAAGTCCTTGTCCACCAAATTCCCAAAATCAAACTCCCAGCTAGGGCATGTACGGGGGCAATTTTGGATTCTGCCAAAACCTGGCCTGATTGAGAACAAAACTAACTGATACGAGCTCCAACTTGGAAGAAAGGGAAGTGTCCTATCTCTTTATCATATGTCTTTCAAAGTAACACCTAATTTTCTTCTTGCAGGTGCCAAGCTAGAGGACATGCCTTTGATTGCTACTACTGAAGCAAGTCAAAACCAGAGCTTCCCAATATTCGTTCACTCCATCATTTTAAGACCCTATTCATGCACATTCTTTTTATACAGGGTCAATTGTGGGAACAAGTAATCAACCAGAGTTCAAATTCAAATCCCCAGCAGTGACTATGTCTGGGGTAATTCCCAATTTTGGCAAAAGCCATGATCGCCTGATGTGATCCATCCTGATGGAAATAAGGCAAACAAAGGCATTCGACCAACCATGTTGGTCTTCGCCATATCACAACTAGAGCAAACATATTCTGGGGCAAACATGAGAATGAGCTCGTCCTCGACTCAAACGCGTTTGATCCGCTCGCATGTCTTGGGGCAACTTAGATTCCCCTTCATTTGTTTTTGAAAAGCATGGCAATTCTGATTAATTGCCACATCTGTCTGGTTGAAAAAATGCTTGCACATTGTGTGGTTCATACATGATTGTTCTTCATGATTAATTTACCAACTTTGAATAAGGAACGTAAATTACATATGATGCATCGGATGAACAGAATGAGGCATGACAGGATGATGAAAGGCAAACCATTCCCATACACGTCCCGCAGTCTAATCCCTAGTGACATGAGCGGTAGTTAGGATCCGCATTCCTCGAGGCGATGGGTTTTCTCGCAAAAGGTACGATAGGCGAAGTGACAGAGGCATCCATTTCTCTATCTAAACACTACAGATGTCCATTGCAAACTCCTTGAGCGGTGGTTTCATTTTCTTACCCCTGTCAAGAACCACCCCACATTGGGGCAAGACGAAGTAATTCCAGCAGCGGCATGAGGTAAATGGTTAGAAATTCTCTTGCTCAGACTAGCATCAATCTTTGGGTCTTGCTTTGCATTTTACTCGAACTTTAATTCAAGTGCCTTAGGATGATGAAGAGTATTCATTTCTCTATCCTACACACCACATCTATTGTACAGCCCAATTGAGCCTGTATATTCATTTCTCAAACCCCGTTGGTGATCATTTCTCGTTCCGATTTGAAGATGACGTCATCACTAAGGAACAGAACTGAAGAGATCGGATCAACGGAGAATTCCCAAAATCTTGCATTTTACATCATGTGATTGTTTGACACAGCTTTTGTCTGTGAATATTCATGTTGTTTTAATCTCTCATTCAAAATCATGGGATTTTAAAAGAAGAGCAAATTTCGCCTGAAAGAAAAGGGCCTGCTCCCGGAAAAGAGAAAAACAAAAAAAACATCTTCCGAAAAAGAAAAAAAAAAGAGAGAAAGAGAGATAGCTCTCTCTCTCAAAAAAAAAAAAAAAAAAAAAGAAAATGGGAGTCGGGAGTAAGGAAAAGCAAAGGCTAGTCCCATAGAAAATCCCTGGCAGTAAAAGCAAAATGCCTATCAAAAGCAAGGCATATGCCCATTCAATCCTCGTTCATTTGTAAAATATGTTGAAATTTGGATGTGCATTTTATCCTTCCTGTAAATCCCAACCGGATGACTTGTAAAGAAAAAGTCTCCAAGAGAGTCAAATGGGAAATTGCAATCATCAGCGGAAGCTCCATCCTCAAGCAGTGATGGCACATTTTGAAATCAATTTCAGAATGCTAAGATTGGTGGTAAGACAGCAATGATCACTAGCATCAAGCCATTCTCATATATTTTTTCTGAACCAAAGTGCGCCTTTTCATTTCTCAGTCCCAAATCCTAACATACGTTACAACCCTTCAAAGTCTCTTCTGATTAGGGCACATGAAGTAACATAGAGTTGAATGATCTTAAGCATCGCTCAAAGAAGTTCGAGCAAGATTATTTCTCTCTCATTTTTGCAGGGTTCTTGACTTGTAAACCCACAGCAGATGATGAAGATCTTCTTTAAAAAAGGCATTGACTCCACAGGAGTCCCATTTGGTAAACCATTGACCTAGCCCATATTACGGTCCTAATCAAGACCTCCAGATCGGCTCGGTAGTACCAATTGCGAGATTACTCAGACCCTTGTTGAAGACGATGATGGTAAGATTGAGTGATTTCTCTTGAATCCTACAGTTATGATAAATAGCTTTCCTCAAGAATAGGAGAAAGCCCTTTCGGACTGAAGTCCCCTATTCAGAGTACATTCGAGGTATTCACAATGTAATTACCTCCTTGAACAGAATTGGTAATGCAAACTTGACAGAATAGTTTTGCATAAATCCACTGAATGAATTTCAGCATGCATGCCTATACATGTTACATCTAAACATTGTTTAAGCACATGCATCCCTAATATTCGAGTTACCTCATGAGGTCTTGAAATCCATCCAAGGATGATTGAATGAACAAAGCCATGCTGGCAAGTGTCCACCTGGCCACCTTCCAAGCTCTCAGGTAAGTTTTCTGAACCCATTTTTGAATATCTTGTGTTTACACTGACATGGCTCGTATAGCACACCCTCTCGATGTGGTCACCACCCTATGAGATTGACGGCACATTTCCCTTTCGAATTGTCCAAGACCCGCTCTAATGATCTCGAAACTCTTCTGGATCATCAAAGACCAGCTCTAATGATCTTGAAAGAAGTCTACCTTTCAACTACCCAGAAAACCCAGGTAAGTTTTCTAACCCTTTTCAAAAATTGCAAACTTTGAGTTTGCACCAATGAGAAAGCACATTTCTAAATTTCGTCCAGTTCATAATCGACATGCTCTTGTGACCTGCATGAAAAACTTGTTCGAACCATGATCGACATGCTCTTGTGGTCTCGACAAATTTTATCAAAATCATAATCAACATGCTCTTGTGATTTTGGTACCCTATCAAGTTCATGATCGACATGCTCTCATGTTCTTGATCTTATCCATCCAGTTAATAATCGACATGCTCTTGTGTCTGGATGCTTGTTCGAACCATAATCGACATGCTCTCGTGGTCTCGACAAATTTTATCAAAAACCATAATCGACATGCTCTTATGGTTTTGATACCCTTTCAGATCATCAAGGACCAGCTCTAATGATCTTGAAAGAAACTATGTGACTCCACTCGAAAAGATGCAGTGGACACATCCCCTTACAGATCTTGCGCTTTCTCGCATCAGGGAAACCTCTTGTAACGGATAGGCACCAGTACCTTAAGATTCTTGCATCCACAAAATGCCTGGAGCTTAAGGGAATCACTAGCATTATGAAGTGTCTGGTAAGACCGACATTTTATATGCGATCCATGTGCAGGTTTCTTTAATCCGTTTTCTCGGAGCAGAGAAATCTTAACACATGTTATTTACAGTCCTGCACATCATGCATCATTGCACTTGCATATAAAATGGGATTAAAACTCCCCCACAAAAAAAATCAAAAATCATCATCATCATTCATTTGCATTGTCAAAATTTAGGTTCAATTTTGTCTTTGAGCGAAACCTCTACGAGTCTCCGCTCAAAGAGGGGCAGCTGTTGACACCTAAATTTTGACTTTTTAAAATTCATTCACTTAAGTACATAAAAAAATAAGAATTTGTTCTCACCAAAAATTAATTTTTTCATGCATTGCATATTTAATTTTTTGTCGGTCATGCATTTTATTATGGCTAACGACGGAGGATTTGAGCTTAAATTGACAAACGATTGGATTGAGCGTGAGGGAGGTGTGCCGAAAGGCTTATGAAGTTTTGAACTTAAAAGAAATTTTTCCACAGGGACTGAATTGCAAATACATAAAACTTCAGGGGCTGAATTGCAAATACATAAAATTTTAGGGATAGTGGAGAAATTAGAAAAGAAGATGGAGAAGGGGAGATATAGAAGGGAAGATGGAGAAAGTAGAAAGGAAGATGGAGAATGGGAGATATAGAAGGGAAGATGGAGAAATTAGAAGGAAAGATGGAGAATGGAAGATGGTAGAATTAGAAGAGAAGATGAAGAATTAGAATGGGAGATGGAAAGATTAGAATGGAAGATGATGAATTAGAAGAGAAGATGGAGATAAAGAATGGAGGATGGTGGAATTAGAAGGGAAGATGGAGATAAAGAAGGGAAGATGAAGTTAGTGGAAAAATTAGAATGATAGATGAAGATAGAGAAAGGAAGATGGGGGAGTAGGCTATAAAAGGAGGAAGAATGAGAGCCTTGAGGGAAGGACTTTTGGAGAGATTAGAGAGAAATTAGGAAGACTTTGGAGATTGAAGAAAACTTGAGGAGAGATTTTGGGAGAGAAGAAAATTTAGAGAGAAAAAGAAAAAAAAAAGAGAGAATTCTTTTAGAAGGGAGAATTGAGGGGAACGAGAGTTCGAAGCTCGGAGTTACCATCTTCATCGACCAATACAATCCGCGAGTCCATCCCCGTCGTTCGAGCCGCGATCCGCAATCTTGACCCACGAGAAAATCCGAGGTTCGAGTTCGATAATCAAATCCGTCAAGTCAGGTAACGATTCTAATCATTTAGAATATTCGAAATTGTGTTGCCTAAATGGATTGATTTGAATTTCGATTATACCTTGTTGGACATATTGCATTTCTTTGGAATAAATTGCATATCCAATTTTTGAGATTTTTATTGCACGTTGTAATATTTTCTTTAAAAAATAAAAAAAAGGGGTTTGCTTTTGTTGCACATTTTCACATCATGTAGATAATTGCACGTGTAATTTATCTTGTAAATATTTAGATTAAACCGCATGCATTGCATATAATTTAGTTCCTTACCTTGTCATAAAAAGAAAATAAAAAAAAATTGCACCTTTGAATCTCAAGTGAAAATTCATCAAAATTGCCAAGTTGAACATTTTCATGAAATTGGTACCGAAAGGGCGCTAGTAGAAATATTAGTGTAACAAAGTCCCCGAACTCATTAATCTCTGGTTCGTAGGAATAAAGTATTTCTCCCGATGCTTTATTTAGGTGTCTAATCAACCTACCTAAAATGATTAGTGGCGACTCCAAGATAAATCCTTCTTTTGATGAAATTGAACCTAAGTCACGATTTGGTAGAACTTGGGAGAGTTCGAGCTAGGCTAGTTAATTCAATTTAATTAACCTGGTATTCTATTAACTTTAAAAATTGGGAAACTGAAATTTTAGGTCGCGACATACATTTGTAGGTTGCTAAAGTTATAAACATCATTTATTTGTGTTTTTTTTAGTTTCTTACATTTTAATATGAGCTGGAAGATGAGATTGAAAATTTATTTACACATTTTGCACTTTGAAACTCGCGTAAGATTTTTTTTTTGGGGAAATTTTTAAGCAAATTTTGAATTTTTTCATCCACTCAGATTGAATTTACAATTGATATTAAACAATTTCTTCATAGCAGGAGTTGAACAGTAGGAAGTTTCACCTTTTTTTTCTTTCCTTTTATGTGTTTATCCTTTGTTAATACATATCTAAATATAAATACATTTGACATTTGATTATGCTTTTAAGAAATTAATCTTTTTCATTTTTTGATTGATTTTTCTTTTTCGTTTTTATCAAGATTGGGTAAATGATTAAATTGAATTTTAATTTTCAACTTTGAAATATAATTTCACTCACACTATTAAAAAAAAAGGCTATTCATAAACTGTCATAAATAAAAAGTTCTTGTGAATGATGAGACCGTAAATTAAGATTGACAACATTCTCTAGGAAAAATGATATTAAGAAATTGATGGCTTAATGGGTGTAATGGGGCATTTCTATTGTGAAATTAATGACAAAGATTATAAAAATAAAGACGGTTTTGTGGATTAGAAAGAAACAATAAATTGAAAAGAGAGGAGAGTATTGCGGTAAGCTAACTAGAAAAAAGGGGCGTCCTAGTCAAAATGAGGATGTAAATAGCGCCATCCAACTTCTTATGCATAAACACAAATAAGAACACTAGACTATTTATAACCTTTACAAGAACCGGGCTCACTTCCCTTGTATATTTCTAGAAATTAGTGGTTCACCTCTCCACAAACATCTATAATTTTTTTGGGGGAAAAGAGGAGGTGAATCTTTTCCTTCATTAACTCACTTTTTAAAAAAGTACAAGAAAAATAAAATTCTATTTATGCAGTTTAATTCTGGACATACCCACGCATCCTAAACGGCTTTTTTCACAAAATTTACTTGAAAAGAATAATTATTTCAATTTTTTTACTGTGATTTATCAAAATAATTAGGATTTGTGATCAGCACCCATGAAATTTTTTTAATGGTTCCTTTTACAGGTAACGTTGTCGCTTTAAAGGTTGAGCTAAATAATCAAGTCGATATAACTGTAGCAATGGCCACACGATTATGATATTCGAGTAATAAAAAACATTGTAGATTAAAAAAATTACAAAAAAAATCCCAAACCTATTTTATGAATGCCAATTCAATTTTAAACCTTTAATTTGGCCAATTTAGTCCTAGATATTTTGATGATTTGTCAATAATCCAATCGATATAACTGTAGATACTTGAGTAATAAAAAACATAAATTTGGAAAAATCACCAAAAGAATCATAAACCTATTATATGAATGCTAATTCAATTATAGACCTTTCAATTTAGCTAATCCAGTCTTAAACCTTTTTAAAAAAATTCCTTAAAAGGAATAAGTGTTTCAATTTGTTTATCGTGATTTATCAAAATAATTAGGATTTGTCATCAGCACCTATGAGATAGTTCCTTTTACAGGTGACGATGTATCCGCTTGAAAGGGTGGGCTAAAATAGTTAAGGCGACATAACTATAGCAATGACCAGACAGTTATGATATTTGAGTAATAAAAAAACAGGTTAATACCACGATAATCCCAAAATGGTACATATGTGATAAATTTATCCCAAATCATTTTTTTTACCATTAAAAATCTCAAATCGGTACACTTGTGATAAATTTATCTTAAACTATTTTTTTTAACCATAAAAAATCCTAAATTGGTACAAGTACGATAAATTTACCCCCAATTAATTTTTTTACCATAAAAAATCCCAAACTGATATACATGTCACAAATTTACTATCCATTAGTTTTCATTAAATTAAGTTAATAACATAAAAAAAATCGAACAAATAAAGGGTAATGTATATACCCGACAGTTGTCACGTGTCATCCAACTCAGCAATTTGATGGTAAAATTTAACGAAAACTAACGGAGAGTAAATTTATCATAACTGTATCAGTTTGTGATAAATTTATCATAGGTGTACCAGTTTGGAGATTTTGATGGTTTAAAAAATAGTTTTTGGTAAATTTATCATATGTATACCAGTTTGGAAATTTTGGTGGTATTAACCCTAAAAAAATTATAGATTTGGGAAAATCACCAATATAAAATCATACACCTATTATATGAAAGTCAATCCAAGCCTAAATTTTTTAATTTGGCCAACTTAGTCCTAAATCTTTTGATGATTTATCAAGGTAGTTCTTCTAGTCAATTTTGGCCTATAATTGCTAATGTTGACGATATATACTCTATGTGGCATGGCAAGAACTAATGTTGATAATTATTGGATTTAAAAAAAAATCTAATAGTTATAATTTTTTGAATTCTTTCTTGTTTCTTTCCTTTCTTTTTTTTTTCCTTTCTTTCTCCGTGCCAGGCCTCGGAGATGGTTGGCAAAAGGTTGATCTCACTAGCCTCGAAGATGGCTGACGGCTTGCCCTTGCAAGATCTGGTAAGGGTCAACCTCACTAACTTTAGGTAAGGCTCGACCTCGCTAGTCCTCACTTGTGGCCAGTCACCAACCTTTGTGATTGGCAAATGAAGAAGGAAAGGAAAAAAAAAAGAAGAAAGAAATTTAAAGATTCAAAAAAGTTAAAGAAAAGCAAAAAATTATCCATGTGAGCATCGGATATGTCATGTATGATTAATAACGATTGTAGGGCAAAATGGATGATAAGATCATTTACTAAATTGAAAGGTTTAGGGCTATATTGGTATCCATATAATTGGTTTATGACTTTTTGGAAATTATTCCCCGCGAAGTTTCATGTGGAAAATAATATAGTTGAATACAATTCAAGAAAAAAAAGATGATCAATAACAAACTTCTATTAGAAGTATGATCACAAGAAATGCTAATTAACGAGGGAAAATAACCAAAAAAAGTATTAAACATATTACAATTGTACCAAATTAGCCTAAATTTTTTTTTCGCCAATTCAATCATAAGCTTTTTGCATTTATGCCAGTTTAGTTCTTTTAGCTAATTTTGATTGGCCAGCATCGACGTAGACTTTTTTTAATAATATTTTAATGCTTGTTCCCTTTTTCTTTTCTTTAGTTTGTTTTTTACGAAGTTAGCCCAATGAGGGCCGAAACACCCTCGCTAGCAATGGGCAAGGGCATTATGGCCCTTGCCCAGCGCCGGTGAGGGTCAACCCCTGTTGACCCTAGTCTGGGAAAAATTATTAAAATACTATTAAATAAATCAACTTCAACATTAGCTGGCCAAAACTAGCTGGATGGACTGAATTAGTGTCAATATAAAAGTTTTAGGACTGAATTGACTAAAAAAAGGTTGAGGAATGAATTGACACAATTACAATAGGGTTATGATTTTTTTTTTATATATAATTCTCACAAATGAATGATGATGAAACCTCGTTACATGTTCAAAAGTCCCTTTTGTGAAATATATTATAGATTATAGAATTCAAACTTTAATATGCTGCAGTTAAAATAGTTTCACTCGTGCTTAGATCGGTTTAAGCTTAATGCACTAACGATGGCAATTTTCTATTTTTTCGGCAACAAGAAGGGAGCCAACCCAATAGTTTCGTAATCTTGTCAAAACCCATTGCAAATTGTCGCAATTAATAAACGGATCCTATTCCAGTTCAACCCCATTTAACACAGAATTAATTCATCTAACTTATTTATATTTAAACGTTGTACATGATTAACATATTTTCATATTTAAAAAATTGAGGAACCGATTTAGAGAGGCAAATAACTTGGAACCTAGAAGAAGTTTTTGTATTTTTCTTGTTTTATGTTTCCATGTGATTATGTAGTATTCCATTACATTCGATGATGAGTGTGTAATTTAGAACTAGTAGTCTGAGTTTTAATTTCACATGATTTGCATGATTGAGACTTTTACTTTATTAATGTATTTATATATTTTTTGTGTCTACATATGAATTGTGATAAGTGAATTGTAGCAATAAATAAAAGTCATTAAAAGTTATGATTCATTACAATCACTCAATTAAGAATATAGAAATCTATGACATGGTAAGTTTCAAATTTCAAATTTTAAGCATGTAGGGTAAGTTCCATCGAACTCACCCTGAAACTGCTTACTCTTATTGAGTTTAATTTCAATTAGGGTTTTCCATTTTCTACTTGGAGGTCCCTTTCCAAGTGTCCTGCACCTGCATTTTGACCTTTCTTTTTTTGTCTGTATTGACCCTCTCTAACGCACATGCGCATGTACATAAAGTAATCATTCTCTACTGTTTATCTCATTTTGTATTTGCAGAAACAATGATATCGATTACCACAAAGAACCCATATAGTTCTGTTACAAGGAAACCCAGGCTTGATTCGTTCGATTAGACCAGACCATTCCAATCACATGACAGAACAACGAAATGTGCACATTAGGCCATACGAAAACAACGTAATTTTCCATAGGAAAAAAGTCACAAAAAAATCTTTACTCCATTATGATACATTTATCCTAATTTTTTTTGTAACACAAAAAATTCCAAACTTGTATTCTCGTGACACATTTACCCCAAACTTGTACCCATATGATACATTCATCTAAAATTTTTTTACACATGCCTACTAGTTAGGAATTTTTGATATCACAAAAAAATAAGTATAGGGTATATGTGTCACACGCGAATAAGTTTGAAATTTTTGGTATCACAAAAAAAGTTTAGAACGAATGTATCTCAACCGATATAGTTTAATTTTAATTTTTTTTTTTGTTGGTTTTTTCCATCCAGATCCATGTATTGTGGTAGGCTCTGTGTTCATCATATTCATAAGAAAAATTTATCTGATATTTTTCGAGCCTTTTCAACTCATTTTGGAATTTCGAAGAGGGACGAAAAATTCTACATACTCTATTTAGAGGGTTAATTCTTCATAATCTATTTAGAGGGTTAATTCTTCATAATAGTAATCCTAAAAGTAAGAAAGAACGCCGCTTAATAGAGTACTAGAAAAAGGTCAAATGATCAAAAGAGAATTGTTTGCCAAGATTAAATTAAGAAAGAGTATGATTGATAATTTTTTAGCTAGTGAAGCATTTTAAATTCTAACGAAAAAAAGTGTTTTAAATTATTTTGACCAAAAAAGGTATTTTAAATTATTTTAGGAAATATCATTTTCTTAAAGCACCAAGCATTTGATTGGTAAATTAAAGTATTCCATTAAAAAGCCCAGCAATGGCCATGAGTTTTTTTTTAATATGCCTTTCTTTAGGAAAGTTCTCCTATCTGATTATAAATAGGAGAATTAGCAAAAAAAAAAAGTCTTAAATCTATTGCAATTGTGCCAATTCAGTCCATTTGGCTGGCTGGTGCTGACGTGAAACTTTTTTAATAATATTTTTTGAAATCTTTAATAATTTTTTCTTTTCTTTTCTTTTTTGGTAATTTTCTTGATTATATTTGAATCACGAAAAATATAATTAAAAGAGTTTGTGATAAACTTGTACATGTAAAAAAAATGTTTAAGAAAAGTAAATAACCAAAAAGATGATGAAGCCCCTCAACATGGAAATTAAGGGGCCAACTCTAAAGCCCCTCCTCAAAAGATTTAAATGAATGGCCTTCCTTGAGCCAATTGTAATGAGTCGCAAGGGGCCAAGGGGGAGCTGTAACTCACCCAACAAAAAATCATCTTTTGTGCTGGAACCGACAATTTTCCTTGAGCAAAACCTCACCATATACCATTTTGGGTTAGTGTCCAAGCATGATTCTCGTTCTCCCAACCATGCCCAAGTTTTATATATTTGGAAATGCATAATGTTTGACATGATCCGATTGATTTGGACATATCACAACGTCATTTCAAAAAGGCACAAACGATGACATTTGATACGATATGGTCTTAACTAAACTAATTGAACCAAATTCTCGATTGATTTGATAACACACCATTGACCCTACTCATTTGATATACACAATTAGCTGCATGATCGATCGATGCGTGAATCCTTTCTTTTTTCCTTTCATTTTTCAACAGATAAGTGAGCTTCATCTATATGTGTATAAATGGAAGATAGACCCACCTAACATAGAGTCGGTCCAACATCGATGTACATGCATGGACATAACCCGATCCCTTACACATTTTTGTTTCACCCTTTCGTACGTGTATTTCCTGAACTAGCTCATATATTGTTTCGCCTTATTATTTGGTTGTCTAAGAAGGGTCTCTCTTATGGTCGCTAATTCCAGTGCTAAATACGGTGCAGAATATCAATTAGAGTTCAAAAGACAATGGCGACCCCCATGTACCTGACATGCTTCATTATAGATTTTTCGTCCTTAAATTGCACAAAATCATCTTCTCCTTGTAGAAAATTAGAGACGTAGATCTCGTTATATTCTCATGGTTGGTGTCTTTCGCATCCAAACTCGAAACAGACCCTAGGAATTCCATATCTATACGACGATGAATGTGTCTTTACTTGACTTGAAAGAGCTTAAGCTACAAGAAGAAACAATGGCAATATTAGCTTGCTAAAGCAGCTACTCATTAAAAACTTCGAGGTATGCTTCGGCGAAGCGTCGATCCGAACCATTCATAGATTAACGAACTTTCACCATGTGTCGTCTGTAACGTTGGTGCCCCATGAGTTTTGTGGGCTTTGAGCGCCGCATACTCGTGATTAGATAGCAATTTAAGGTGGGGGATAAGATTCAAATGGTCTCTAAACTTTTGCCCGATTTGTAATCTGATCCCTAAATTTTTAATTTATTCGATATGGACCTTGAACTTTAGCTCAATGTGCAATGTGGACCTAAAATTTTGATTTGTCCAATGTAGTCCTTGAAATTTTGATATATCTCCAATATAGTCCCCAAGCTATATAAAAATGTTCAATATTATCCTTTCGTTAATTTAAGACAGAGACAACATTAAACATTTCCATATAATCAAAGGACTAAATTGAGCGTATACCAAAAATTCATGGTTCACATTAAACAAATTAAAAGTTGATGGACCATATTGTACATTAGACTAAATTTCAGAGATCATATTGTACAAATTGAAAGTCCATATACAACATATACATTAGATCAAATTTCAGGAACCATTTGTATATTTTTTCCCTTTAAAATAAGAGGAAAGCTAGGTATACCACATATATATATGTGTGTGTGTATCGTAAATGATCACCACACTTAAAAGTTTGCTAGAGAAGCTGTGGTCTGAAGCATGAGATAATGAATTCATTATAATGTACAATGTGGTTTCTGAACTTTGCACACCTTTTCAATATACCTAGCGTCTATGTTTTTCCTATAGCTTTTTTTTCGCTAATTGGTACAAAAAGGACAGGATTCTCACGTATGACATTTAATCTTCTACTCATGGACTTCAAAAAAATATTAGAAGAATCCTAAACACATTGCACTTGTGCCAATCTAGTCAAGAGCCTTTTAATGGTGTCAATTTAGTCCTAACTTTTTTGTTGCAAAAGTAAGCAACCGAGTAATAAAATAAACATAACAAAAAAAAATCGGACACCGTACTTACATACTTCAAACGTAAAGACCACGAGAAGAGTAGTAACGAATTTCACTATATATCAAGCGATACAATGGAAATTAAAACCACACTTGAGTCATTCAAACACTTTCAGTATTTTTCAGCTCCCAATTATATCAAATAACCCATAAGTATTTAGTCACACAATTCCTCGTGAAATAATATTTCAATCTCATGAAGGAATTACATAAATCTTACTTAAATTTAATGGGCTTCGACACTTGAATACTTGGTGTAATTCCATAAAAATGGCCATTGCCAAGCACTCGTGAAAAAACGGCGCTTCAATAACTCTTCTACGTAACCGACAGTGAAGCCCTTGAGAATTTGTATATAGGCCGCCACCAGAAAGAAGCAAATATTCAGATTGGTCAAGAAATCAACACCTAGCTATAGAAGGAAACAACCAACTAGAGCCAATTCAGTCTGATTCCTTCAAAAGGCTTAAACTCGAGATATATTTTGACACTTTTGACGTAGAGCCAATCCAATCCTCCCAAATAATTTTGACAGGATATTACTAACGTGGACACTATATGGCATACATGGCACGGTCGATATTGGCGTGGACTTTTTTTTAATATTTTTTAATTTCAATAATTCTTTTATTTTTTCCTCTCTTGGATAGCAAGGGCTAACGCTAGCAAGCCCGTCCTCACTGGCCACCGGAGGAAATAGGTGAAAAAAAAAGACCAAAATAAAAGAAGTAAAAGAAATATTTAAAAATATCTACGTTACCGCCGACTATACTGTATCGGCCGTCTAGCGTTCATGTCAGCTATATCCAATCAAAATTAGCTAGAATGACTGAATTGATTCTAAATCAAAAGGTTTAGGAGTAACTTAACATCAATGTAATAGATTTAACACTTTTCTAACATTTTCTTCTGTGGACCTTGACTCAGGATCAATTAGTTGGGAACAGGACCAAAAGCAAAGAAACCTTGAAGTGGCCGTTCTCTTCGTCCGCAGAACTAGGGTTTTGATTCGAGGAAGCAAGCGGGCAAGTAATACCAAACAGGGAAAGATTGTCCCAACGGGAAGGAGGAGGAAGGGGAGGAGGAGGAGGAGGAGGGTTAGGCATTATATATGTCGAGAGAGAAAGGATTGATTCAGATCTGACACAACCCATGCTTTTTCTCCCAAGGCATTTAAAGGGGAGGAAAACGAAGGTCATAGGATTCAACGCCCATTGGCCTCCACTCGATGCAAGTACTAACAGCGACCGGGCTTACATGCAAAGGATATGAAGCTCTGCATTAATGGAAAAAGATGTAGAAAAGTGGGAGTCTCTCCTGTTCGGTCTTAAAATGGCACTTGGAAAGCTCCCCAGATGACATCAGGCCCTTGAAAGAAAAATGCACGAGTCTAGTGAAGTCGGGCATGTTCTTCCTCATGGAAAATTTCTTCACAAAACCCTCGTTTACTTGCGAAGCAGTAACCAAGTCCGAAGCGTTTGCCCTAGAAAAGTATCATATCTTAGCCTAGTAATGGTATAAACCGGGTTTTATCTACCAGAGAACGCTAATTAGCATGAGAGGACTAGGGCATGTCCAACAATGTCGGCGGTTTGATGTATGTCTCCATTCCGTGGAAACATGTATTGACGTGATTATTGAAGAATTGGAGCCATTTTACTTCAAAAAGAGGCAATGCGTGTTAGTTTCCAATACTCCATGGTACTATCAAGCAATTGTTTTCTATTTTGAAAATTTATGTTTGAACCAAACAGCCGAACAAATGTCGGGTATATAAACTGGGATCCATAATGCATGCAACGCATCCAATTAGAATGCAAGAAATCATCTACAAAGATGAGAAAATAGAAGAGCCACCCATAAGATTCGAACAAAGGTCGAGAATATTATGTACTCGAATGTGAAAGGTCAAATGGCTCTCGGGTAATGGAATTATTGTGGTAGATGACGAATATATACTTTGCTTTGCAAGATGGCAGGATTCAACATTCCTATAGCGACCAACTACTAGAAATCAAGGAGAATAAATGACCTAATGCCATGCGATCCGAATGATATATAAAACCCTATTGATATAAAAAAAAATACATGAGGCAAAGGTGGATTAAAATTTTACAGGAACTTTTAATAAGTGAGCACAAATGAGCATCCGAATTGCATCCTCTCTCAATGATTTGATTTGTTAGAGGATCCCTTGCAATAAAATCCATACAAAAAGAGGGTGAAAGCCACTATATCACTAATTTCACAAACGAGAAAGTTTAAGAGTAACTTTAGGAACAAGATAATTGTGTGCACAATTAGGGTTCTAATCAACATGTCCTACACAAGTAACTAGCATTTGAGATCCATTAGTAGCACCGATTCAAGCAAACGAGAAGAAACAGTTTATTATCGAGACAATGCCGAAATATAAGTCATTGTTACGTGAATTGATAGACAAATAAAAATGAAAATCGTGAGATATGTTTGAATGGTTACTAAGGATCACTAGATATGAACATCTGGGCAGACCAATGATCATCCAAATAGGAAAAGAGAGAATAGGTTGCACCATAAAATTAACAAATGAAAACATTTCGAAAATTCAATGCCCACATGTTCTACATGCCCGCCCATGAAATCGAACGATCCATTTAGCTTGGTGATTTCTTAACAAAAATAAGCCCAGCATTGTAAGATCGCACATCACAAAACTTTCAGTACCGGTGCGACGAACTCAACTTGAGTAAGATACTAAACTACGCTGACCAAAAATTTCTGAAGCAATGGAGTGAGAGCTATCGGCGTGGTAGCCAACTTCCACCTCGAAGGTGAGCAAATTGCTCTATGACAACCAACTGAAGTTCACTAGGATATGTTGTGAAGATGTCTTCAACAGAAACAATTGATGGAAGATAAGGACGAAGAACAAAGAACGACAAGTAACACGAAGTAATTCACAACTACGGAGGACATAGGAGACAAGCTCGAGAAGTAAATCCCAATGACGAGTATCTGTGAAACTTCAGAAAAAGGCGGCTGACTGGTTGCGAAAACGATGAAATGAGAATGCGGCACGGGAAAAGTCGGGGCCCCGGGCTCGAGCAAAACGTATAGTCTCAACCTCAGATACGATGATGCTTACCTTTTCTCGACTCTGGCGCCGAACAAAACCTAAGAACTTGGAAGCAACAATGGATAAATGCGAGAAGCTACTATAGATATGTTGTACTTTATGTATATATGAAGGTGTTCAAGATTTAAAAAAAAAATGGTCCAATTTATCGACAAAGCAAGGAATGAAACCTAGACGCAGATGACTAACAGGATGGAATCATCCCTACATGATATTCTAATGGTCGGATGATATCCCAATAGTTCTTTCTAGACATGAAATATTTGTTGATCTGCCATCCGCCGATACCTGCGGTAACGAGAACCTAAAACTACTGCTTTCCGAACGCAGGAGTCTCCTTCAGAGCCTAAGTTGGTAGTGGATAGAGCAATGTTTTCAGGGAGGCAAATCGATACGCAAATATCTACGACGGAGGAAGCTTCGGATTCCCGATCACCCACCAACGGACATTTTTTTTTTTTGTTTGCAACACCTCCAACGGGATCGCAAGCTGTAGCTTTGCTGCACTTCCTAGATCTACCTAAGCTGTAGTTTTTTTTCCCACGATCATAGACTTGCGTCCTCTTGGGCGTACCCGGAAAGGAAAGAAGGAATCAAGCCCGTTCCAAAGAAATGTTTTTTCGTAAGTCCAGGAGATTACGGTTTCAAAACCTCCTGGAAAAAATAATAACACAGAGGAATTGCACATGAATTATATTCAACTAAAATTCAATCACGATTACAAGATCCAATCATAAATTATCCTCACTAAATCAAATCCATATATGCACGCATTAACTCATGTCACGGGGGAGAGAGAGAGAGAGTATAATCATATGCAATGTCAGGGTTTTGTTCCAGGAAGAAACTTGGCCAAACCAAACTTTCCGGCCAAACTAGCAGACTTCCTAACTCTCTCTCTCTCTCTCTCTCTCTCTCTCTCTCTCTCTCTCTCTCTCTCTCTCTCTCTCTCTCTCTCTCTCTCTCTCTCTCTCTCTCTCTCTCTCTCTCTCTCTCTCTCTCTCTCTCTCTCTCTCTCTCTCTCTCTCATATATATAAATCGCATGCAAACATAAATATACTATATAATATACATATGGTGGTACGTAAATCAAGCTGTAACGGTTATGATTATTGGATATCCCCTCATAGTCAACCAAATCCTAACAAACTTTGGTTTGACGACCCCTTAGAAACTATATCTTACACTTAGATCTTGCATAAATTAATATATCTTAGGACTTCACCAATTTATAGTATACACTTCCTTGTGGTAAATCATTCCAATCCAAATATGATGACCCCATAAAGTACAAGTATACAAACTTAAATTATTCGTTGATTACCTCATGGCCATTGAAGCATGAATTGCCGCCGCCGCCGCCATCATTGGACCAAAATCCGAACCTAGCTCCAACTTGTGCTTCAAAAGAAGATGATGAGGTCGTGGAGGGTGGTTTGCTCGGTGCAATCACGCCTTGCCAATCCCCTCCCACCAAGCCCCCCGTGAATGCCCCCGAACCTGGTGTGGCGTTATGGTTATCCGGCTGTTGAAGCAAACGGATTTGCCGCTTCAAGAACTTCACATAGCGAATAGCCTCATCCAGCATCGAAGCCGTGTCCATCTTCATCCCGCCGGGGACGAGCCTTTGGAGGATCCTGATCTTCTCGCTTATCCTTTCCCGCCGGAGACGCGCCGCCACGCTCTGAGGATCGTCGCTGATCCGCACATTCCGCCTCTTCGGCTTCCGAATCGTCGCCGGGTCAATGTCAACCGGCTGCATCGCTGCGATCTTGTACATCATCTCTTTCATGGCTCCGAGCTCCTCTTCAGGTTCCTCGTCGTCTTCATCTTCGACTTGATTCGCCACAGCCCCAAGGCTACTATCATTCACAAAGTGGGTTGATGGGAGATGGATGCTAGACCAAAGTGAAGTGAGAGGCGGGTGATGATGATGGTGTTGGTCATTGGCATGGAGGGTTTGATCTTCCATGCCCAAGCCAAGATCCCAAAAGCTGGTCGAGAACTTGCTTGGGTTGAAGTCCATGGCAAAAAGGTGAAAAGGGTTAAGGGTTTGCTGTTGTATGCAAGAGAGAGAGAGAGAGAGAGAGAGAGAGAGAGAGAGAATTCCGCGGTATGTATATTCGCTACGATTTCCAAAAATGGTTATGACTTGTGGCTGTAATTAGACCTAGGTTTGTGGATAAAAATGTTTCCCTAAAAGTATATAAAGAAGGGTTTTGTGGGCTGTTAAAAAAGGTCGATGCAAGTATTTTTTGCAGCTTTATGAAGGCTGATGGCACTTTGGTGGAGAGAGAGAGAGAGAGAGAGAGGTCTATTTATTTACGCTACTTCTTTGATTGAAGAGGGATATGACGAAACCATGGTAAAGCGAAAGGGAAGATAGTTAGAAAAAGGATGGCCCTACCAAATTGAATAATCAAATGGCTTGGATTGACTTTTCTTTTCTCATTTTTTTTCTTTTTGTGGCAGCAGCTTGGATTTTTTCTTTTTCTCATTTATTTCTTGATAAAATCCTTTTGAGATCTCATTCCAATTTATAGTCATAATTCCAATTGTAATTTTACTTTTAGCTTATTAAACTTTTTGTGATCGACCCCTATCCTTATGGTAGTGCCTTTCTACGGTTTGTGAAAGATATTTGCCAATTGTTTTGGAGTTTCACAAGTCAACTCGAAATGTAACGCGTGTACACCTCAAAGTACTACATTCAAAGATGGTGACTCCGAAACCGCTCACTTCTCTCTCTCTCTCTCTCTCTAGCAACTAACTACGGTATTAATCCACATAATTCTTTAATTACTTAGTATATAGATCTTTAAAAAGCACGAATCTTGCATTTTTATTAAAGTCGAAATTTAAAACGTGTTAGAAGGAGATGTACGAGCTTAGCCAGCCATTACTAGTTGCCGTAACTTGTTAATGTAATGTTAGCCTATAAAGGAGATGTCCGAGCTTAGTTTATACTCTGTTCATTCTTGCTTGACGAATATCCAAATCACAATCTTCGAGTCATTTCTTGTGAAGAGGATGATAGAACTTCAATTTATCGAAATTTGCCCATCGCCATTGTATTGAATCCTTATGTGCCAATGGAGCTTTCCAAAGAAAAGTTCACTTGATTTCAAATTGTGCGTAACATTCTCTGTCGAACGCCAAATGGTTTATGTAACTTCTACGGCAGAAAACCTTGGAAAAATATTGGATCGTGTATATTGTCTGTAGGAGCTGAAGATTTTCCTCATAAAACCTGCTAAATGTGACAAAAATTAGATAAATTTGGTAGTGACATGGTTGTTCAATTAGTATCTATAAACTCCCAAAAAAAATGTACGATAATGTGCTATAGTCGTTATACATATGAAAGCTGCGCGTAGTAGTGCATATAGAGAAATAGGTATTGAAAGCAAAGGTTTCCCTTTATTTTACGTCCAATCAAATTGATCAAGTCGTAGATGGCAAAAGTGGCAAGCAGTATAAATTCTTGATAAAATTATCAGAAAATTATCAAAAAAGTAATAAATCTATTCTAATTGTGTCAATTTAGTCTTGAACTTTTTTTATCAATTGAGTCCTAAACTTTTGCATTTATACCAATTTAGTCCATCCGGGTATATTTGGTTGGTTGAGCTGATGTGGATTTTAGCCGGCGCTGACTTGGGCCACGGTATTTACGTGAACAAATTTTAATAACATCCAATATTTTTTCAAATTATTTATTTATTACTTTTCCTTTTTATACTTCTCCTTCTTATTCCAACTAGTCGCCTAATCGACAAGCCGATTTGACAACCAGCTAGAGGAAGAAGGGGGAGAGGAAAAAAATTAAATTAAAATCTTAAAAATTAAAATATTGGTGAAAATTATCACGTCAGCACCGGTCAGTCAAAGTTGGCTTGATAGATCGGATTGGCACAAATACAAAAAACTTATGACTCAATTGGCCAAAATAAAAAAAAAGTTCGGAATTGAAGTGGCACAATTTGAATAGATTTAAGATTTTTTTGGTAATCTTTCCTATAATTATGAAATCATGCATGACATGTTTTTTTGTCCTTTTTCTCTCTTCCTTTTCCTTGTGGCGAAAGACGTGTAGTTTATCTTGTTAATCTTTTGGTCCTTGGGCTATAGTAAATCATGGTTTTAGTTAAAGGAGATAACTTAGTGCCCTTTTAGGGTTTGGAAAGTTTCTGCAAGAGCTTTTAGTCAAGTAAGCCTGTGAGGCTGATGTCTTGTATTCTGTTATCCAAGAGATTATGAGGCGGTTTCGAAAGGCCCCTGACGACTAGACAACATGGAAGTCCCGCTCCCCGGTAAGCGGGCGGGGGTTCGGGGGGTCGTCCTGACGGGGGTAGCGGGGGCAGCGCCCCCAAGCCGCCAAAGACGTTTTATATTCAGTCATAGAATAATTTATATGAAAAAGTTAAATATTTTAGGCTATGTAGACAATTTTGTAAATTTGTGCCATGTAGGGTTTCGCTATATATATTGAGGGCGAAGTTGGTTGTAAACACTTTTCCATGATAGTGAAACAGATCTCATCTCCCTGTGGATGTAGACAGGCGGAACCTCTCCGTTGCCGAACCACGTAAATTCGTGTGTTATGCAAATTTCCATTACTTTCTTGCATCGTTGATAGGATCGAATTCAGATATTCGACAAAGCCAACTTCTTATCATGTATAAAAAGATACTTCGCCACCCGCTTCCGATGGATCGAACATGATTTAGTAAAATGTGATTGATTGAGTAAGTCTCCATATATAACTCAGAATCTATTAATCAGTTCGTAGTTACACGAGGTTGCACCGACCTGTCTAATTCTAACTGAACTTAGGGTAATTCTCTACCCAAATTTTCTTTTCTTTTCTTTTATTATTATTATTTTTTTGTGGGGCACCTTTTCGAAAGTGTCCTGCACATGAATTATGGCGACTTTCGTATGTTCGTATTGAATTGTATTGGGGGTGAGAAGACATGCGCATGCACATAAAGGCAATCATTCCTTAGGGTTTCGATTCCGGGCATTCTCGGAAACATGTGTGGTGAAGCCTGAATTTGTTTGCAATTCTTGTACGGTCAAACGAAATACGTGAAGTCACTCTCCATGATTGCGAGCCTAAGAAGTAACCATATAGTTCGTGAAATTAAATATATAATCTTTATCTTTCTTTTCTTTTTTTTGGCTGAATATAAGGACGAAAATTTTCGTATTTTCCCCCTAGAAAAGTGGGGTCACTAGCTACCTGCCAATATTGTCATTTTCACGAATACCAGCTGGAAACATTTTCGTGGGTCTGAATTTTTTTTATTTTCTTAGCAACACTATGTGCAATAATTAACATACTTTTTGTGTCCTGATCTTTATATGCATGTGATCTCTTAAGTAGGATTCTTATCTCACTCGAATTAACCCCTTACGCCTTAGATATATGATCTGTTGAATGGGAAAGTCATATTTAGGGTTATGATCTAATCTGACCCGTGTTAAAGACAACATTCACCTTCTTCTTCTATCAACTAGATTGTCACATTCGTATGTTGTCTATGACAAGTTCGGATTGTTACTGGATCGTGAACTTTAGAAAAAGAAATTATTAATCTTGTAAATGATCTTGATATTTATTAAAATTCCAAAATTAAGGGCTGTTATTGTGCAAAGGAATTTAGAAATGCAATCTAATTAAAATTTCACGGTCCAAATGAAAGATGCTAAGATGCTGAGGCTAACCAACAATTATCGACTGCAATAAAATCTTGAATATGCGTCTCCCAAAAGCATTCTTGGCCCTCACCACACGCTTAATAATGTTGGAATTCATTGCAAGTCCTGTTAGCCATCATGCCAAGACATATCTTTGCAATTTCCTTTCTTCTTTAAGGAATATATGACGGTAGCATAAACGATCCCTAAACTTTGATCTATGTTTGACCAAAAAAAAATTGGTCTACTATGCTATTTCATCCCTGAATTTTTAATCAATGCAATATGATCCTTGAATTTTTGTTTAAGTGCAATGCTATCCCTAAAATTTTAATTTGTTTAATATGGTCCATGAAAAGTCATGGACCAAATCGAATATTGGAGCAAAATTCCAGGACCGCATTAAAAAATTTAAAAAATTTGGGGACGACATTACATGTTGAACCAAGGTTTAGGATCCATACTAAATAAAATTAAAATTTTAGGGACTATATTGCACATTTAACTAAAATTCATAGACCATTTATATCATATAATAGGGGGAAAAAAACACTGATCTACTCTGCCTGTAAAGCTAGATAACTTCTATGGACCACGGTTAACTATTATATATGAATCTAAGATTGCATTTGTAAGTAAAGTTTCATAGGCTAGAAAGCTACATCTAGATATGACAAGTCCACCTATCAAAAATCACCACGTTGAGGTACGAACCCCACAGAGCAGGACCGTCCAAGTAAATAAGATGTGGTAGGCCACATAAAACAGAAGTTACACGCAAAATCTTGAACGTAGAGAGGCTGGACTTGATAAAGTCCCTTAATTGCTGTCTCGAAGCTCTCAGTTTAAACACGGTTATGGAAGTTCGGTGGTACAAATCCAAATCAATGACCGCCATCGTAATCAACACACGGTTGCTACTTTCCTTCATTTTCTGAAAAGAACCTCGCAGCAAATTTATGGTGCAGAAATTAACCACAGATTGTAGGAGAAATACTCGGCATTTTAACTCATCCTTACATTAATCGTGCCTACCGAGCTTCACTTTAGCATTTTTGAGATACAATTTCCTGAAAATTAGTCGTTTTTTGCATGGCGTATATTGGTAAAAAATTAAAAATAAAAAACTTGGGTATTAACTTTCTTATGCAACGGCTAATTTTTCCATGTCATCTTGATGGAGGGGGTAAATGTGATTCACTTTTTTATGTCAACTTTGAAAGTTATCCATGTAATTAACGTCGTGCTGCTAGCATGCTTATGTGAATTAGGTCGACTAATTAATACATTAGTTGTGTAAAAAAGGGGGGGAGATCAAAAAGGAAATTATTAGCATCTTCTGTTAATTGAACTTTAGAGCAAATAAGCATCTGCCAATTAGGGTGGAAACCTATGCATGTAAAAACATGGAAACTCCATGATCAATTAGCTGGTGAACTCCAGAGCTAGGGTATCAGTTTCTTACCTTTTCCAGCAACTAATAATGGAATTACCAGATCGGGAAAGACTATCCAAATGGAAACAGGAGGTGGGGAAGGGATCACATATACTCCTTGTCAAAAGAAGAAGGGACTTTGCTTTATCAATTAATTGAATGTGATGAAAAAGGGTTAACTTGTAACTACGAGGTGGATTGATTCAGATCTGACACCCATGCCAAAGCATTCAAAAGCAGAGAAAATGAAGGGTCGTGAGATTCAACACCCTTTTTGGCTCCACAAGAGTCAGTACTAATATAGTGACTCGGCTTACATGCGTGAAGAATTTCAACTTCTCTATTAATGGAAAAAGGGCAACAAAAGTGAACCTCTCTCTTGTTGGGTCTCAAAATGGACCTTGGAAAATCTTTCCCAAAGGTAAATTTCCTCTCGAACCCTAGAGAACATCCCCAAACCAATGAAGATTTCTTGTTTTTCTTTTCTCTCTTTAGTTGAAAAGATTATTAATTAGACTTAGCTCGATTGACGGTGAAAAGAAAAAAAAGAGAGATTATATGTTGATTGCTCTGAGAGAGATCTGGACATTCGGTGCCGCTAGATCTAATCTCCTAGTCCATGTAGAAAGGAAAATGAATTTCACTTTCTTCCTTTTGAGAAGGGAGGAATAGGATAATACTATTTATTATCACTTTTTCCAGACCTTCGAGAAAAGCGTGAAAAAATATGCTTCAATAAAATGATCGCTCAATTACCCCCTAGAATGGAAGGTGAGATCATTTTTTTATTAGTATAAATATATTATTAAGTGCTCTATTTTATTTTCTCATAGAGCTCGAAGGATAGCTGTTTATGCACTGATATAGGTGTAAGAGAGGAGTTGTGGTGGCCCCCCTACGACCATCCAAATCTTGCCAGTGAATAAAAAGTCGGATCTATACTGGATCTCATCTCAGTTGCCCTATCTATTCTCCTGATGAGAGGTTTGGTTTTAAACTTGGTTTGAACAAAAGAAGTATTCCATGCCAGTATGCCTTGGATGATCCACATCTCAAGATCAGGTGTTGATGAGCATATTGAACTAGCCACAAGACTTAGAGCCCTCATAGTACAGTCACAATGACGGAATAGTCACACCTCAATTATCATGGAAATGCTAGAAAAATACTTCGATTTATTGATTTATCGCCAAAATTGTCTTACAACCAAGAGCTTATTATCTTGTGGATCATTAGGTCATAATGCTCTTCAGAGAGTTATCAACATTTGTCAAATTTTATTCCTATCGAACGAAAGCCTATTAGATCAAACGATAAAGACATTATTGAAAAATATGGCTTTCCTGGATGGAAAGAAAATTGGATTCATGTAATAGTGAGAAAAGTGTCCCACAATATATATATATATATATATATATATATATATATATATATATATATGCAACAGCCTTGGCATCGAGGATGTCATATGGAGGGGCATTCAAAAAACTTATCGAATTGATAATTTAACGTGAAAAAAATGTTCAAGAAAATATTTAAAAAGCATGTCTCACATTTCATCTAATAGCCATTTAATATATCTTTACTTTAGAAAATACCAAATATTTACATGATTTTTCACCTTTGGATACCATTTTGCACTTTCACATCAATTAGTCATGAGTGCCTATTTACAAAATGTCATTTTCTTTCCAAAGATGCTCATCCCCAAATGCTCAATTCTCCACAGCTACTCAAAACACTCAAAATAAAATCGCTTAGACCCTAATCAAGTTGTAAAGATGAGTTCGCAAGGAGGGACAATTTGGTCTTTTGAATGTGGCATTTTGTTTCGTGGTAAGTCAACTGAATTTTGAAAAAAAAAAAGTCACTGGATAAAGAATGATGTATATTTTTTTCGTATTTTCCCAATTTTTTTTTAGAAACATGTTGATATTTTACTAGGCTTAACATCTCTTTTTAGCATTTAATTACAGCTACCGAATGTGAAAAATTAGGTAAATGCACTACGAGACTTATATTCCCCCTCGCCCTCCTCCAAAGCATTTGTTCTTGATTCATCTTGATTGTTTTAGCCTTTCTTTGACCAGATTGTTTGTATTTTTGGTCTGTACATCTAGGTTTTGGATCAGGGAGGGGAGACTATCGAATTGAATATCATCTAGAAATAAACCAATGCATGTCATAACATAAGAAAGAGCAAAAATGACCAAAGACAAGTACCCCAACAAGGGAATGCATACAAGTAAATCCTTTCTTGGTTGAAACAACGCCCGAGCATGATACTTCACGGACTTATGAAATAAATCTGTAGTTAGAAAACTGTAACAACGATAATGGGAAAATTGTCCAGAAAATCCTTAACCCGGTGCATTTTAGCCAATTCAGTTATAAATCTTTTAATTTTGTCAATTGAGTCTTAAACATTGTCACATTTTGCCAATCGAGTTCATCTAGTCAATTTTGATAGAAAATGATTGACGTGAGTGTCGGCCGTCCTATGTGATACGGCCGGTTTTAACGTGGATAAATTTTTTAAAAATTTTATATTTTTATATTTTATTTATTTTTCACTTTTTCTTTTCTTTTCTTTTCTTTTTCTAGAAGTGGCTGGCGAGGGCTGCAATGCCCTCAACTTCAACTGGCTAGGGCTTTGCGACTCTTACTTTCAAAAAAGAAAAGGATAGAAAGAAAAAAAAAACTAAAATTGACGATGGCCAAAGTTCACATCAGCGAATTCCAATCAAAATTGATCGGATTGATTCAATTGGCAAAATATGAAAAGATTAATAATTGAATTAGCAAAATTAAAAAGTTTAAGATTATATTGACAAAAGTACAATAAATCTAGGACTTTTTGCATAATTTTCCCCAACGGTAACCCATACACATGCATCAAGTCCTTACATCGCTATACCAGTCCTCCGATTCGCGAGGCTAAAACTGAGCCATTGAGATAATCAATGTGGTCCGATAGCTCTAAACATGTCGTTTTGCTGAGTAGTACAGTCTCTTTTTCCCTTTCGTTAGTAAGGAAACCTGAGACTTCTTGGAGCAAAGCGTTGGTAAAAAGTTTACTCAATGCCCTTTTGTTGGATGACTAAGGAAAGATAATTAATTTTCCTGCATGGGGCCTGAGGACTGAAGAGTACAGCTTCCTTTTGTCTCTTGTTTTTTTTTTTTTTCCATTTATTATCACCTTTCCTTTCGTTACGAGCAGCGAAGATACAACGTTAGGACAATGAAAACTTTTAACAATGCCATGAGCTCCCTGTGACTGTAGCATATATAGGTTGACAGAAGGAAAGAGGGCCAGACATGCAGAAGCTACTTACCCTAAGAGACGACCCAAAGATGGTTGCACCATAAATGCTACCGGCAGCAATTATTTTGTAGCAGACATCACTATTGAGAGGGACTTCTTGGTAGTCAAACACGTGCATCAATCGCCAGATTTTGAATGAAAAGTGAAATTCGTCCCACGCTTAAATCACCTGACATCTTGACGTGAATGTCAATTAACAATCAATCATTCTTCATTATTGGGTATTAACCAACGTAAATGTAGATGGTGTGAAAATAAAGACACTCTAGATCGACATAATATTATGTAATGAATGTGATTAACAAAATTACAAATTGCATTACTGAAATATTACCCATAATCGCTTGACAGAAGGTACTCATGTGATCTCCATTCATGTATTAATTCAAGATTCTAGTTGCACATTCTAATATAATATAGCAAATATTATTCTTTTTGTGTGCATGAAATCTTGCCGCCCCTCGCTGTAAGCTTTTATGGCGCATAATGTAGATTTTGTCCTGAACTTTGGTGAATGGACGTCAAGACACCACACTATGCTGTGTTTCATTAGTACATGATGTCCCATAAGGTGCAATAAATGGGACCATCCTACTGCTGGCAAAAGTACTTCGCTCCTTCTCTTATGCGTACTTCGTTTGACACATTTACATTTGCTTTGCGTTTTTTTTTTTTCGACTACTCTAAATTGGACACTCCTCCTTCAATCGTGAATTCTCTGGCCAGCATGACCACTGCTATTTTAAGCCTATCACAATCTTAAGTACGTAGGTACGTACATGGGCGTCATAATAGATATACGTATTGATTGCAAATATCGGTTCACGGAGGTTCAATCTGTTGAAGTTATGTATCAGTTCAGCTGCTAAGATTTTGTCATTCTGTTATTCATTCAAATTGTTTGTTAGATGGTTAGTTTGTTAGCTATTTTGCAGGAGGTGAAGCAAGTCTGTTTCTCTGTTAGCTATTTTCTAGGAAGTGGAAATATTTGTTTTGCACGTTTGAGTCAGGTTCTATTTAAGCTTGTACTTGACATTTTTTTTCGTAGAATGAATGAAGTTTATTCTGATTTCTTCATCCTCTCTTTCTCTATGTGAAAACAGAGGTTTGTGTGTATTAGCATTTTCTGCTTCTGAAGGATTCAGATTCAGAAGCAACTTCTGACTTCTTTCTGAAGGATTCAGATTCTGAAGCAACTTTTAATTGCCTTTTGAAAGATTCAGAAGCAACACAATCTACGCGACCTTTATTAGGAACCTCTCAAAATTTTCGGGATAGCTAATAACCCATGTCTTCGGTATGTTGAGAGCAGTAATACACAAAGATTCCAGTCCAGTTCTTCATGTGAATTTGTAATTTTATCATTCATGTCCAAAAATATTTGGTTGTTTACAACAACTTATCATTAAATCATAAAATTTACTTCTTGTCACCATTAAGGAGATGAGTGATTATATATTGAGCATAGTGTTTTCTTTTGATCTCCTGATGGAAACTTGTATGATATGTGAAACACCGTTCAAAATATTTGAGACACGACTTATTTATATAGATTGATGATCTTCATATCAAATCAATTGGAGTAAGTATACCGCAAATGTTATTACATATGTATGGTGTTCACTTAAATGCTATAATTTTTTTTTTTTGCTCACTTGAGTGCTATAACTTTTAAAAATCAATCACTTGAGGCCATGGACGATTTGGTTCACCGAAAATCCTATGTAGACATTGAAAAATCTGACGTAGCATCGTTAATGCGATTTTTTGAATTTTAAAATATTTTTTGGAATATCGTTTTTATTTATTTATTTTGAAATGTTTTATTTTACTTTGATTTTTTTTTGCATTCGCCGGCGAGGGTCACTAGCGACCCTAATCCATCCTAAGGGCTAAGGGCAAGGTAACCCTCCGTCGACGGGGCTGCGATAGCCATGGGCAAGGGCGTTCGCAATCGTGTCAGCGACGGGCAAGGGCCCTCGTAGCCCCGCTGACCATGGCAGCAAAGGCCCTCGCATGCGGTCAGCGAGGCGATGGCAACCGAGGGTTAGGGCGCAATGGCCCTCATTGACCGCGATGGAGGGCCTTCATGGCCATGGCCAACGGGGCCACGAGGGCCCTTGCCCAGATTTGCCGAGGGCCTTCGCACCCTTGCACAACATGATTGTGATGATCCTTGCCCACCACCGGTGTGGTTGCCACGATCCTCACCCACCATTGGCATGGTTGCGACGGCCCTTGCCCAAGGCCATCGCAGCCCCACCAGTTGAGGGCGAAGCAGCCTTCACACTTCACTGTTGGATTCGTGGCTAGTAAGGGTTCCCGGTGACCCTTGTCGACCAATGGAAACCCAAAAAATATATATAATAATGACAAAAAATCCACATGTAACAAATAAATCAATAAAGAAATCAATTTTGTTTCGATTTGATACTCAAATGGTCGAAAAAAATTATAGCACTCAAGTGAGGGCCATCTGAAAGTTATGGTACTTATACTCTACTTACTCCCAAGTCAATTAGTTATCAAATATCATCAATTCTTTATGTATTATCAATATCTCGACGCGCAATTTATTAAAATAAAAACTTTTCTTTTCTTTATTCCTTTCTTATCACCATTAGTTTGATAACCTAAATCAGATAGTTATTTTTCAGGGAGAAAAAAAAATCATAATGTCCTTACCTTAAGAGTTTAGAAGTACACGGATGACTTGAAAGACATCAAATTAACATAGGGCCGACAAAATAAGGTATTTTTTATACCAATATGGTAGCTATGTTACTGTCGCGACCCTCTAAAAAAAATTTTAAATTTTAAAAGGGGTTAACGGATTATTAGGTTAATTAGATTTGACTAACCTAATGCGGACCCTCCCAAGCCCTACCGAATCGCAACTTTGGTTTTTGTTTAAATGATTTTGAAATTTGGAGTCGCCACTAATCGTTCTTGGTAGGTCGATTAGAAACCTAAATAAATTAGCGGGAGAACTAATTTATTCCTGCGAACCAGAGATTAGGAGCTCGGGGACTTGGTTACACTAGTTAATTAAAACTAATGCCCTTTCGGTACCTTAATTTCATGGATATCCTAATTCGGCAACTCAGACTTGGTTTATTCCTAAGGCTCTAGTAGGGTATTCTCTTTTGTGTTTTCACTTTTTAAATAGGATGCATGGATGGTATATATTTTTATTTGTTATATTTTTTTAAGTGTTAAAGATTCCCTGAAGCCGAAAGAGGGAGTGTGTTAACGACTTCTGTGCAGTATTACGACCTACTCATCTTTTGGGTCTGATGATTCAAAAATTAAATTATAGAAAGTACATGACAGTGAATAAACACCTCCAATGGGAGGCCTAACATTGGCTTGGCTCTTCCCTTTGGGATTTAAGGTACAGGTATTTAAGTTGCAAGTATTTAAACTACTGTAAGTAAAAACCTCCAATGGGAGGCTAAGCATTGGCTTGGCTCTTCCCTTTGGGATTTAAGGTACAGGTATTTAAGTTGCAGGTATTTAACTACTGTAAGTAAAAACCTCCAATGGGAGGCTAAGCATTGGCTTGGCTCTTCCCTTTGGGATTTAAGGTACATGTATTTAAGTTGCAGGTATTTAACTACTGTAAGTAAAAACCTCCAATGGGAGGCTAAGCATTGGCTTGGCTCTTCCCTTTGGGATTTAAGGCGCAGGTATTTAACTACTGTAAGTAAAAACCTCCAATGAGAGGCTAAGCATTGGCTTGGCTCTTCCCTTTGGGATTTAAGGTGCAGGTATTTAAATTGCAGGTATTTAACTACTATAAGTAAAAACCTCCAATGGGAGGCTAAGCATTGGCTTGGCTCTTCCCTTTGGGATTTATGGTGCAGGTATTTAAATTGCGGATGGACTTTGTCCTCTCCATTTTGGGGTATGAATTTTTTAAAATGAAATACAACGAATTGATTCAACAATTTGAAATTTGTGCGCGCTTGAGGACTCTTCCAAGCCGATTTTGTGCTTCCATAGGATTGACCATTGATATAGAGCTGCGGCTTCCTGACATAAAATAGAGTGAAGTGTCAGTATACAAAATATGTGCTAAACTGCACCTAAAACCAGAAGAGTGGAAAGAGTACTTATCTCCCGTTTTTTTTTGAGGGATTTTTATAATTGATTTTCCCTCTCTATATTCCCAATATAGAGAGTTTCTTTTGAAGTAAGAGGGACTTTTAGTCACAGATCAGTTGAGAAATCGGTGGACAACTTAGGAGCTTGTCTGGGCCGATTTTTGCATCTCTACGAGATTTTTGCTGTTGACATAGAGATATCCTTCTCCTGACATAAAATATGGGGGAAAAAAGAGATGGAAAAAGTGTATACAATTTGTGCTAATTTGCGAGTAAAACCATAAATAAATGAATAAATAAAAATACTTAGCTTGAATTTGTTTGCTCGTTGACGAGGATGAACTCTTGATTTATATTGATCGATGAATGAATTTGTGATGATAACCCCTAGCTTTAAACTCCCATCATCTTCAAAATTCTCTCTCTTTTGGTATTTTCTTTCTCTCAAAATTTTCTTCAATCTCCCAAAACTCTCTCAAACATCCAAAATTTTCTTTCCAAAAAATTCTCCCAAACACTTCAAATTTTCTCTCTCAAGAATCCCTTCTCAAGCTCACTTCTTCCTCCTTTTATAACCTCCTCATCTATCTCCCATTCTAATTTTTCCACTAACTCTATCTCCCATTTTAATTTCTCCACTAACTCTTCTTCATTTTCATCTTCCATTCTCCATCTCTATCTCACATTCTAATCTCTCCACTAACTCTTCTTAATCTCCATCTTCCCTTCTCTATTCTTATCTTCCATTCTAATTTCTCTACTAACTCTTCTTCATCTCCATCTTCCCTTCTCTATTCTTATCTTATTTTCTCCATCCATTCTTCTCCAACTTCTCTTCTTCATCTCCTCTTCTTCATCTTCCCTTCTCTATTCTAATTTATCCACTAACTCTTCTTTTTATTATTTGTAAAATAATCCTTCAAGAGTTAGGTATTTGCACTCTAGTCCTTGAATTTTAAGTATTTACAATTCAGTCCCTGAAAAAAATATATTTCTTTAAGTCCAAATCTCCTCACAATTTTTGACACACCAAAATTTACCACATGTCAAATTTAAGCTCATTTCTTGTCGCTGAAAATAATGCATAATTTAATTAAAGCCCTTTTGCAAAATTAAGTCATTCTGGGTATAATTGGGCCAAGATGAAAATTTAAAATATTAGAAGACAATGTCACAACTCATAAAAAGTGAAAGTTAAAAATAAGTTGACTCAAATTAAATTTTTTTAGGCCCGATTCGAGATTATACTCGTGAAGGAACACGTGACTCGAATTGGATTTTTCTGAATTTGCGATGGCCAATATGAAAATAGATTTAAAATAAAAATATTAACTATCTTTGTGTATTTTGTTTGCCTCAAATGTTATTTTTCCAAAATTTTCAAATATTTTTGTATTTTAAAAAAAAATTAAAATATATATAATATGAAAAATTATTTTTTGGTCAAAATTCGTTCCCTAGGCTTGGCTAAGGTTCCCAAAGTTGATTTTTCAATTTTATGAATTTTTATGGATTTTCTATTAATTTTCGAAAATAAATAAATAAAAAATACGTAAAAATACTGAAAATATGAAAAATCGTTTTTTGGTCAAAATTGGTTCCCTAGGCTTGGCTAAGGTCCCCAAAGTTGATTTTTCAATTTTATGAATTTTTATGGATTTTTTATTACTTTAGCAATAGAAAAAATGATTAAAAATCAGGTGTCAACAGCTGCCCCTCTTTGAAAGGAAGCTCGGTAGAGGTTCATTTCAAAGACGAGATGACACCTGGATTCTTATCGACTCAATACAAGTAAATAAAAAGAGTCGTGACATGATTGTTCCACTGAAAATGAAATGAGAACCTAAGGATTCGTTATATAAAAAACCTTTAGGGTGGTTGAACTTGAACCCGTATGGTGGATCAACCCATGGTAGATTCCTAATAAAAGGATTCTACTGATTAAAAATTGAATTAAAATTTGACCCGTATGGTGGGTCATACCATTTGACCCGTATGGTGGGTCGTACCATGGTAGATTCCTAATAAAAGGATTCTACTGATTAAATTTTGATTGAGATTTGACCCGTATGGTAGGTCACCACATGGAGATACCTGTAAGAAGGACTTGGTGCCTGTAGAAAGGACTTGGTGCCAGTAAAAAGGACTTGGTGCTTTGCCTGTAAGAAGAACTTTATGCCTGTAAGAAGGACTTGCTTTGCCTGTAAGAAGGACTTGATTTGCCTGTAAGAAGGACTTTGTTTGCCTGTAAGAAGGACTTTGTTTTGCCTGTAAGAAGGACTTACTTTGCCTGTAAGAAGGACTTTGTGCCTGTAAGAAGGACTTGATTTGCCTGTAAGAAGGACTTTGTTTGCCTGTAAGAAGGACTTTATGCCTGTAAGAAGGACTTGATTTGCCTGTAAGAAGGACTTTATGCCTGTAAGAAGGACTTTGTGCCTGTAAGAAGGACTTGATTTGCCTGTAAGAAGGACTTTGTGCCTGTAAGAAGGACTTTGTGCCTGTAAGAAGGACTTGATTTGCCAGTAAGAAGGACTTTGTGCCTGTAAGAAGGACTTGGTTTGCCTGTAAGAAGGACTTAGTTTGCCCATAAGAAGGACTTGGTGCCTATAAGAAGGACTTGGTTTGCTTGTAAGAAGGACTTGGTTTGCCTGTAAGAAGGACTTTATGCCTGTAAGAAGGACTTGGTTTGCCTGTAAGAAGGACTTTGTGCCTGTAAGAAGGACTTTGTGCCTGTAAGAAGGACTTGTTTTGCCTGTAAGAAGGACTTGATTTGCCTGTAAGAAGGACTTTGTGCCTATAAGAAGGACTTGATTTGCCTGTAAGAAGGACTTGGTTTGCCTGTAAGAAGGACTTATTTTGCCTGTAAGAAGGACTTGGTGTACCTCAAAGGGTGCCATTCTGGAATCTGGAAAGATCAGGAATCCTGCAGAAGCTCAAACCCAAATTATATTATCCTGTCGCTTTAGGAATAAACCAAAGAGGCAGAGATCAAAAGGTCTCGAACATTTCTGTCCTTGAGACAAATCATGCTTTATTGAAGAAGGTGGATACCTGTATGTACCGCAATGGATTCGAGTACCCCAACAACCGTCAGAATTCATTCTCTTGAAAGGTTCAGGTTGAAGATATACTTACCTGAGAATTTGGAAGAAATGCTTGGTGGCTTCTCGACAACCAGGCTTGTTCATTCAATAATCGCTGAATGAATTTCAAGACTTTGGAAGGTAGTTTGAACATTGGGAATGTGTTGCCTGTCAGGCAGTATCAGAGGTAACATGTGCAAGCATTTTCATCAATGAGTTGATCGGTTCATGTAAAACTATTCAACCAAGTCGGCAATGATTAGAAGTAGTCTGTGTGATAACTCATGATGCAATCAATCCAAATATGGATCATGCAAAACTATTCTGTCAAGCTTGCATTACCAATTCTGTTTAAGGAGGTTCTCATAGTATGAACGCCTCGAATGTAATCTGAATGGGGGACTTCAATCCGAAAGGGCCTTCTCTCACTCTGGGGAAAGGCTGTTTATCTGTAACTTAAAATGTTAGACTTGCGTGGAAATGGTTTGCCTTTCCTCATCCTGTCATGCCCCATTCTGCACATTTGATGTCTCCTGTGCAGTTTATGCTCTAAGTTGGAGTTGGTAAGTTAAACACACGGAATAGTCATACATAATTCATGAACTGTGTAAGCACAATGCAGATGTGACAATTTTTTAGCATTACATGTGTTTATATAATGTGCAAATATGGGCGGATTTGAATTGCCCCTGGTATGTGGGCGGACCGAACAAATTGGGAAGCCTACTCCTTATGTCGAGGGGTGGTTCGTCTCAAACTTTGTCTCTACGTGATGAAGCATATGGGTGAGGGAGCATTTCGGTTTGTTTAATGACAGCGACCGCCACGGTTTAGCGGTTGAATGCCCCTGTAAAAAGCAGAGAAATTATTCTCGAAATCAAACGAGATAAGAAAGACATATTTGCTTTTTCGCTTCAGAGCTTGCGATCAATTTGCCCCGTTTTTCACCAGAATAGATCTTGTCAGATGATCATAATTTTCTTTTGGATTTGTCTCCTTCAACATGTTAAATGTTAGTGTAAATATTTCCTGTAAAAAGAAAAAGAGACATATCAGGGATAAATTGAAAACGATACTGATTTACCCTTCATCTTGAATGTCTTGCACGAGTCTTTTACCAGTTTTGTTGGATTGAATTTTCCTCGACTTTTGTTGGGCGCCTCACCATTATGGGAAGACTATGGTAAAATACTGACTTTGATATTACTCGTCGAGTATTCCTGTTTGTAAAAAAAATGCACAAAAAGTTGTTTCATTTATTTATAATACATACAACATTCCCAACCCTTGGGGATCGAACTCGGGATATTTCGGACCTACTGTCATCCCCCATACCATTCGGTCCATTGGACCGTAGGTGTCCATGGGGCTTTCTTTTCAAAGGTTAATCCTTGGGGATAACGTGGCCCTGTTGTATCAACTTGGGCCATGTTACAGTATTTCTCGAGGTAATTTGCAATCCCTGTTAAGAATGGAATAAAACAATTCAGGACTTGCGATAATTATGAGCAAATTAGAACGATACAGAATTACCCATGTCTGAGATTGTTTGGGTCCCTCGTTCGCATTTTGCTTTATCTGAAGCTGTCCACTCTGTGGTAATATCCATGAGTTGATTTGCCCCAAATTTTGTTCAACTTGTATTTGGGTATGATTGCATTCTTGGGTCGATTTGCAAACTCCTGAAAATAGAAAGGATTAAATTTAAAACCTGGGTAGTTCGAGGGTAATTTGGAACGATACGGATTTACCCTTCAGATTTACGCGGATTTCTTCTCGATATTAATTTTTTCGAGTTTGGTGCGGTTAACGGCTTCGAGCATTTAATAGGGGGAAAGGGAAATGATTACTTCTAGCTTGTGCATTAATTTTGGACATCGATAAAAGGCGAGAACGTTCGATGAAACTAAGTAGACGTATTCGTCTAGGTTTGATCTTCTTCCCTTTGTAGGCTCTTGAGCGATCAGCTAGCGTTGTTCTGGATCAGGTACGTGTCGGCCGTGTTGCAGGTCTCGTGATCACTAGTTTTAAAATACAGGATCCGTATGCACATTAAAACCCTAGTGCTTCATTAGCATCAAATTGCCTGATCATGGCGGCGAGTTCGTCGTCAATGCCACTTGCCTGGTAGTGATACCTCTCTTCCTCCTCAGAAGGCATCCATGCTGGCCCCATAGTCTCAATTTTTTCGTACCTTGCTCCAACAGAACTTGATCCTGCTATGAACTGATCTAACTCACCTCTTAAACGTGCATTCTCGATCCTCAGATAATGCATTTCATCGAGGGTGAGGAGAGTATTGCAGTTGGGGCAGGTGGCGGAGCCTCTTTATATATCTTGTTCTCCGCTCGGAGGTTTTCATTTTCAACTCTTAGAAACTCGGCTTCGTTGTGCTCATGACGAGTCTTCATTCGGGTTCGCCTATTTTGAAACCAGAACTTGATTTGTGAAGGTTCAAGTCCTAGCTCCTGACTCAGTTCCATTTTCTGTTTTCCGTCTGGCATAGGACACGTTCTGAAGAAATCTTCAAGCTTTCGTACTTGCTCCTCAGTATGGCGACGGTAACGCTTCTTTTGACCCTTACCGTTGTTGTCCTTGTCCTCACCAGGCTCTTGGACGTCATCGGTGGAAGGGCCGGGCTCCATAGGCTCGATCCCAAACATGGCTTCGAATTCTTCCTCTCCCATATTCAGCAAGCAACGATAACTTTCAAGTGTGTTGGGTTGAGACATCTTCGATTTAGTTAACGATTTCTCAAAGTTTGATATCTCTTCTTGTATTTTCACTCTCTGGATTTTTTCTAGGAAACTGCGTATGCTTTAAGAGTTTCTCTTTCGAGCACGAATGAGAATTATCAAGAAGATGCCTCCTTTAAAATTAGACGTGGGTTTAGCAACTGTATTGCCTCTCTCGAGTGTTCTGGCTTTCTCAATTTTCTTTTCATCGTATCTCTCGCCCAGCTCGTCTCCTTCCATCTTTCCGTGGAAGAGGGCCCCTTGTTGTTGTCTCCACCGTCAATTTGCTGGCGAGTTCTTCAATAAAGACGAGCCGTATCTCTTTTCTGCCGAAAATGTCTTTGTCTCCCACTCAGCTTATTTTTTATCTTTTCTTTTTCAAAGTAGTGGCGTCCCGTCTAGCTTTGCCGTAGAGACGTCGGATTTGCTTGGCTCGAGATTGGAAACAAGTAGCGGAGGTGATACTAATAGGGAATGTTAGACAGGAAAATCTGGCCAGTAGAGACTTCCCCTGCAAAAATGAAAGAGAATGCGGCAATATATGTTCTTCATATTCTAGAAAAATTGGAACGATACTGTTTTACCCTTGTGTGTACTTCCATTGAATTTGAATTGAGGAAGTTCCTTTATTTGGACTGGATTGAATTGTATGTCCCGAGTTGCCCTCACTTTGAGCTTGCCACGTAAGTGCTTTGCTTAGTTGGGCCTTATTTTCTTTCGGGTTTCCTTGGACCATCATCATTTTCTATGCCATCGGGTCCGTGGACCGGAGGGCTCCTTTAATTTGAAGGTTACCTTCGAGGCAAATGAGTCCTATCGCATTCCATTGGGTCATATCATTTTGCGACACTCTTGAGGCAATTTGCAATCCCCTGGGTGAGAATGGAATAAATCCAATTTAGCATTTTGCAACGATTGAGGGTAAATTGAAACGACACACAGTTACCCGTCTTCGAGCTCGCCTGGGCTTTTCACTTGAAATTTCCCTACGTGAGGCCATTCAACATTTCTCATTATGGCAGTCAGCGACATTGCCACAAATTGATCCGCCCTGAGTCTAGCATAAAAAGGGATTCACGCATTCGACGGGATAAAAAACAAATTACCCCCTTGCCCCTGAATTAAATCTAGACACCTAGAAAGCTGGAAATATCATACGCAGGGGAATTAAGCATGAAATGAAAGGTGCACTTATTCAAGGTCAGTTCTGCCTCTCCTGTAGCTCTTCGATAATCAGCTAGTCTCTTGTTGGTTCGGGTGTGGATGACCGATGTTTGAGAGTCCCTACTCACTGGCTCCTGATCGCGGCTTGGGACGTCTGTCAACCCTAAACTGGTTGACCAGGGCAGTAAGCTCATCATCTGGGTAATCTCTTGAACCTTCCAGCAACTGATGCTCGAATTGGGCATTGTTGTTGGCAAATGCTGGCGGTAGATTTCTCATTCTGTCCTCGCCATGAGCAATTTGACTTCTCGTGCTGGAGCCTTCATCATTACTCGAGAAAGTGTGGGGATCACCAACTGTCCTGCTGCCAAAAACTCCTTCCATTCGAGGATTAAAGAAGTGGAAGTGCTCAGGATAATTTCTTGTCCGATTCTCTGGCTGCGCAGGCGCGCTGATCATGGGATGAATTCTAGCCACGGGTTGGTGCTCAGACCAAGGAGTCTGAATACACTGCCCCTGCGGTCTATACTCTTGAAGAGCATTAGGGTGATTCTGGGGGATACTTTGATTAACGCCTGGAGGATTGATGGCACGGCTACTGGCTTGGTTGATGATGGGAAGTGGCTCGCCCCATGCTAACCTGCGGAACTTATGGTGGCGAGGAGACTCGACATTCAGGCTTGGATTAGTCCCGCCTTGGTTTTCTTGATTCTGAGCTGCATTGTGTTCTCTCACCCTTTTTCTGTACTTCTGAAGATGACTCGAAACATTTGCTTTAGTGAGTCCCTCTACGTTCATAATTTCCAGTATATGTTGCGGCCGTGCCGAATTGATTCCTACCTGCTGAACTGCATTAACAAACATACGATGCAGCTCGGGAGACCAACTCATCTTCTTTCTCCAGTTGCTTGGAACAAAATTGAAGGCTTGATGCTTATTCTCATGGTCGTGCAATTGCTTCCTTACCACGTGCTGCCATATGTTTTGAAGCATCTGAACCCTAACTGGTTTCGTTACGACGTCTTGGGCCCTATTTAAGACAGCCTTCATTATGGCTTGCTGATCATCGCTTGCCGATATTACGAGGACTGGCATGTTTAATTTAGAATTGATGACTTCCAAGAGAGTGAAAACATCCATGTCAATCCCTACCATGGCGGTGAGGACGATATCAAACTGGTCACCACTCCTCCTTAATATCTCTAAGGCCTCTGTCGCCTTTGCTTGAGCTACAACCTTATACCGGCATTTTCTTAATACGGTAACAAGGATTGACAGAGAGACTGGATTACCGTCAATGGCCATGACCAGTAGACCCTCAGGGTAAGGAACTTCATCAGTTTCGACCAGGGTTGAACATGTGCCCGTTCCCCTAATGCTCGACATATTTCTGGATCTAGGACTGCCGATTCGAGACCGCCTCAGGATGTCTTCTCGGACTTGAGGGATCACGGGATCGTTGATGGCTTCTCGTAACAGGCTTTGAAAACCGATGCTTTGATGGTGAAGGTTTTGAATTCCTCTCCCACGAGAACTCCTTCCTCTCTATCTTTCTCCTGCAGTTCTTGCGAATGAACTCTCACTATCAAATGAGGACACGTTCTCTCTCTGTCAATAGCAACGACTTCCCTCTTCACGGGCAGTGCTATTAGATTTTCCGAGGGAGAAAATCTGATATTCAGCTTTTGATCAAAGGGGAAATCCTTGTTTCTCGCTCAGTTTGTCTTCCTTTTTTCTTTTAGTGGTAGAGGGCCCTTGTCAAGATCTCCATCGTCGATTTACAGGCGGGTCCTCCAATAAAGACGAGTTGTATCTCCTTTTCTGCCGAAAATTTCTTTGTCCCCCACTCAGCTCGTCTTTTCATTCTTTCTTTTTTCAAAGCGGTGGAGTCCCGTCCAGCTTTTCCGTAGAGACGATGGATTTGTTCGGCTCGAGGTTGCCACTTGGCTGGAATTTGAGCCACCGGGGGTGTTGCCGACAGAGAATGGTAGATAGGAAAACCTATAAGGACTGCCCCTGTGAGATCAGTATTTAAATTGAAGCAGCTTACCATCTTTGCATTCTGCTCATCTGCCTCACATCTCTCCCCCTTTCTTTCATATTCTGCTTTCGAAAATGGCCAATTCTCCTAACCACACCTTATCCACGGAAGTCCTGGCTGGGTGGGAGAGACTCTACAATCTTCTTGGTAGAGGTTACGCTCATGTAGCCAAAAACTCTACCGTTGAGGCTGAAATCCTCGGTTTGTTCAGGACCGTGGACGCTGCTTCTGTTGAGGATACCCAACTGGGAAAGGAGTATCGGAACTTCTCGACCCTCTTCATCAATTTTCTAGCTGCCTATAACCGAGCTTATGAGACGGTCCTTGTGACCGCCGTCGTGAAAGCCCGTTACCGAGACCGGCACGAGCGTCTGGCAACAGTTACGTTTGTGGCTGATAATCACAAAAAGGCCCTCAAGTTTGCCAACGATCAGCTTTCGTGGCTGGTTCGTGAGAGGGGAAAGTTGGTGGACCGTCTGGCCTTGGTCAGAACTTACACCGAACAGGAGCTAGGCAATATTGTGATGAGGTGCAAATGCGGTTAGCTGCAGGAGAGACTTGATGACATTACGGCAGACATTGCTTTCGAGAGGGCAGTGATTCCGGACCTGGAGTTTGCCGTTGAGCATTACGAGGCCACTATGGCCCAGGTTAAAGAGAAGTGCGATCGCCTCTTCTTTAGGCTCGCGGAGCTTGATCCCGAGAGCGCCCGGTGCATCCAGAGCATCAACTGTTTTGAGAGTCAGTTGAACTCTTTCGTAATGGTCATCAGGGCCCAGTTTGGCTTTACCTTTCCTCCCCAGTGAATTGTTGTAATACTCTTTGATGAATGGAATGAAAGAAAAGCTTCACGTGTTTTTTTATTTTTCTGCTATCGTTTCTTTCGCATAGTATGACAGAACGATTTGAGGTACCGAAGATGTCGAGGCTTAATGTTCTTCTTGATGTTCTTGTTTAATTGCTCCAGACGATGATATTGAGAACATTGATGAAGGGTTCGGCGGTGGCCCTTACTATCCATCTTGAGATCACGAACAATAACGCTATGACAACTCGATCAGTGCGCTGGTAATAAATCCAGCCACCTGTTGCATGCCCACTTTTATCCATATTTTGTTTCTTTCGGCGTCCACTTGCTCGTGTCGGTCGCCTGTAGAGTCGGGAGAAATTCCTGTGGGCCACGTTCATTAATAGAACCTCGGTCCTCTAGAAACCCTCCGCGTGTTTCGGATCCGAGGAAATTTTAAGACCGGTCTCTAGTTGATTTAATTTGGTTAAGGTATTGTTTCGTGGGTCCTGATTATATAATCCTTATTGTCTTTCAAAAGACGTGAGATCCTCTGCAATACATTAAATATGCCCCAGTGTTTAATCGGTGTAAATCCACTGTCATATCAGAATATACGGCCCGTACGTGTTCATTAACTGACACATGTCTGAGTCCGAAAGGATCGACCTCCTCACTTGCCCCCAGGATTAAGAAATCAGCAATTTCCTGTCTTTTCGTACTTCTAAAAATAATTCGTAGTGTGCGTTATTGAACCAAACTTTACCCCCGCCTGGGATACTTGGGATTTCCTACAAAAGTAAAGGATATAATTAGTACATGACGCAAGAAAGGTCGGCCCATGATTCCTATATTAATCTAATTTTATTCTTCCATTTTGTTGAGAAATCAAATGAAATTTTCTTAGGAGGTCACATGTGGATTTTTCAAAAACTAATTTTCTTGAGATTTTCATAACTTGGAAAGTGTGATAAAATCTCTTGATCAAATTTTCTGAAGGAATTTTCTATCAAAATAAATTTTCAGAGGTATATTTATTAGGAAAATTTTATTTTTATTAGAGCAGGAAAGACATAACAAAAATCCTTTATTAGTCAATAAAATTCCCCCGAGACATTAGTCTAATTTTATTTAGATACAATTTTCTTAGAAAAACATGAGCGAATTTCTCAAAAAGAATTTTTGTTGCAAGTTTTTATAATTTGAAAGAATATGATAATGTTTACCAAAGTTTTTTTGTGAAGGAATTTTTCTTTTTATCGAAATAAATTTTCAGAGAAAAATTTGTCAGGAAAATTTCATTTTTATTGAAGCAAGAAAAACATGACAAAAATCTCTTATTGGTCAATTAGTCTAATTTTATTTAGTGAAAATTTTCTTAGAAAAACATGAGCGAATTTCTCGAGAAGAATTTTATTGCAAGTTTTTATAATTTGAAAAACGTGATAAAATCACTTGTTGTCTACTAGAGTTTTTTTTTAAGGAATTTTTCTTTGTATTGAAGTAAATTTTCAGAGGAAAATTTTTTCAGGAAAATTTCATTTTTATTGAAGCAATAAAAATATGACAAAAACCCCTTATTGGTTAATAAAATTCCCATGAATGGATTTTTTTCACATCATTTTTTCAAAAAAAAAAAAAGAAATGAGGAAAAAATTTAATTTTTAATTTTTATTTTTTTAAAAGAATGGTCGTAATATCAAGCTCAAAAACTAACTAACACCTAGCATGGACCGACCGAAAATAAATACAAGATAAAATTAGAGAACTTACTTTTACCTTGGAGAAATGCAAATCACATAGCCATGCGCATGACTCAAGTGAGGAGTGGACTCTAGAAAATAAAAGAAGGAGAGACAGGGTATGGACCTAAAAGGCCCCCACTATCTGAATTGACAACCTTACCCTCCGCGCAATCAAATCACAATGGGAAGAATTGTCAATTCAGATAATGAGCGGGATAAAATATGGTCAACCCGAGCGTAATCGACGCAAGAGCTTTACATATTCGATCCCTATCTATGGTTTTCTAGGAAGAATTTCGCGACTTGGGTTTAGACGCTTGTGTGTGCAGGTGTCGTGATCCTCAGAGTATGCAAGACATGCACAACAATTGATATCAAAACAGCGCTTCTAAAAATATGCGAAATTAAACAAATAAACCAAACACCGAGCCTGCAAAACAAAGGGGTTAGCCAAACACTCCGCCCCTTATAACTCCCATCCTGCAAAAACATATAACACTTATAGAATGAGTCCCAAACAAGATCGCCAGAAGCGAGATATCCATGAAATTTTCATTGGCTTAAGTCCACTAAGACTTTTAAAATTTCGAAAAAATTCAAGTATTCCAATTGGTATCTTTTTTCGAAAATTTAAAATCCCGTCCCCAGCGGAGTCGCCAGTCTGTCGCGACCCTCTAAAAAAAAATTTTAAATTTTAAAAGGGGTTAACGGATTATTAGGTTAATTAGATTTGACTAACCTAATGCGGACCCTCCCAAGCCCTACCGAATCGCAACTTTGGTTTTTGTTTAAATGATTTTGAAATTTGGAGTCGCCACTAATCGTTCTTGGTAGGTCGATTAGAAACCTAAATAAATTAGCGGGAGAACTAATTTATTCCTGCGAACCAGAGATTATGAGCTCGGGGACTTGGTTACACTAGTTAATTAAAACTAATGCCCTTTCGGTACCTTAATTTCATGGATATCCTAATCCGGCAACTCAGGCTTGGTTTATTCCTAAGGCTCTAGTAGGGTATTCTCTTTTGTGTTTTCACTTTTTAAATAGGATGCATGGATGGTATATATTTTTATTTGTTATATTTTTTTAAGTGTTAAAGATTCCCTGAAGCCGAAAGAGGGAGTGTGTTAACGACTTCTGTGCAGTATTACGACCTACTCATCTTTTGGGTCTGATGATTCAAAAATTAAATTATAGGAAGTACATGACAGTGAATAAACACCTCCAATGGGAGGCCTAACATTGGCTTGGCTCTTCCCTTTGGGATTTAAGGTACAGGTATTTAAGTTGCAAGTATTTAAACTACTGTAAGTAAAAACCTCCAATGGGAGGCTAAGCATTGGCTTGGCTCTTCCCTTTGGGATTTAAGGTACAGGTATTTAAGTTGCAGGTATTTAACTACTGTAAGTAAAAACCTCCAATGGGAGGCTAAGCATTGGCTTGGCTCTTCCCTTTGGGATTTAAGGTACAGGTATTTAAGTTGCAGGTATTTAACTACTGTAAGTAAAAACCTCCAATGGGAGGCTAAGCATTGGCTTGGCTCTTCCCTTTGGGATTTAAGGCGCAGGTATTTAACTACTGTAAGTAAAAACCTCCAATGGGAGGCTAAGCATTGGCTTGGCTCTTCCCTTTGGGATTTAAGGTGCAGGTATTTAACTACTATAAGTAAAAACCTCCAATGGGAGGCTAAGCATTGGCTTGGCTCTTCCCTTTGGGATTTATGGTGCAGGTATTTAAATTGCGGATGGACTTTGTCCTCTCCATTTTGGGGTATGAATTTTTTAAAATGAAATACAACGAATTGATTCAACAATTTGAAATTTGTGCGCGCTTGAGGACTCCTCCAAGCCGATTTTGTGCTTCCATAGGATTGACCATTGATATAGAGCTGCGGCTTCCTGACATAAAATAGAGTGAAGTGTCAGTATACAAAATATGTGCTAAACTGCACCTAAAACCAGAAGAGTGGAAAGAGTACTTATCTCCCGTTTTTTTGGGAGGGATTTTTATAATTGATTTTCCCTCTTCTATATTCCCAATATATAGAGTTTCTTTTGAAGTAAGAGGGACTTTTAGTCACAGATCAGTTGAGAAATCGGTGGACAACTTAGGAGCTTGTCTGGGCCGATTTTTGCATCTCTACGAGATTTTTGCTGTTGACATAAAGATATCCTTCTCCTGACATAAAATATGGGGGAAAAAAGAGATGGAGAAAGTGTATACAATTTGTGCTAATTTGCGAGTAAAACCATAAATAAATGAATAAATAAAAACACTTAGCTTGAATTTGTTTGCTCGTTGACGAGGATGAACTCTTGATTTATATTGATCGATGAAGGAATTTGTGATGATAACCCCTAGCTTTAAACTCCCATCATCTTCAAAATTCTCTCTCTTTTGGTATTTTCTTTCTCTCAAAATTTTCTTCAATCTCCTAAAACTCTCTCAAACATCCAAAATTTTCTCTCCAAAAAATTCTCCCAAACACTTCAAATTTTCTCTCTCAAGAATCCCTTCTCAAGCTCACTTCTTCCTCCTTTTATAACCTCCTCATCTATCTCCCATTCTAATTTTTCCACTAACTCTATCTCCCATTTTAATTTCTCCACTAACTCTTCTTCATTTTCATCTTCCATTCTCCATCTCTATCTCACATTCTAATCTCTCCACTAACTCTTCTTAATCTCCATCTTCCCTTCTCTATTCTTATCTTCCATTCTAATTTCTCTACTAACTCTTCTTCATCTCCATCTTCCCTTCTCTATTCTTATCTTATTTTCTCCATCCATTCTTCTCCAACTTCTCTTCTTCATCTCCTCTTCTTCATCTTCCCTTCTCTATTCTAATTTATCCACTAACTCTTCTTTTTATTATTTGTAAAATAATCCTTCAAGAGTTAGGTATTTGCACTCTAGTCCTTGAATTTTAAGTATTTACAATTCAGTCCCTAAAAAAATATATTTCTTTAAGTCCAAATCTCCTCACAATTTTTGACACACCAAAATTTACCACATGTCAAATTTAAGCTCATTTCTTGTCGCTGAAAATAATGCATAATTTAATTAAAGCCCTTTTGCAAAATTAAGTCATTCTGGGTATAATTGGGCCAAGATGAAAATTTAAAATATTAGAAGACAATGTCACAACTCATGAAAAGTGAAAGTTAAAAATAAGTTGACTCAAATTAAATTTTTTTAGGCCCGATTCGAGATTATACTCGTGAAGGAACACGTGACTCGAATTGGATTTTTCTGAATTTGCGATGGCCAATATGAAAATAGATTTAAAATAAAAATATTAACTATCTTTGTGTATTTTTTTGCCTCAAATGTTATTTTTCCAAAATTTTCAAATATTTTTGTATTTTTAAAAAAAATTAAAATATATATAATATGAAAAATTATTTTTTGGTCAAAATTCGTTCCCTAGGCTTAGCTAAGGTTCTCAAAGTTGATTTTTCAATTTTATGAATTTTTATGGATTTTCTATTAATTTTCGAAAATAAATAAATAAAAAATACGTAAAAATACTGAAAATATGAAAAATCGTTTTTTGGTCAAAATTGGTTCCCTAGGCTTGGCTAAGGTCCCCAAAGTTGATTTTTCAATTTTATGAATTTTTATGGATTTTTTATTACTTTAGCAATAGAAAAAATGATTAAAAATCAGGTGTCAACAGTTACACACTTGTTAATTTAATTTTCAGAATTATCAGATCCATGCATATCAAATAAAAGTTAAGGGTGCGTTTGTTTTATAAAAATAACTTCATACTAAAGGAAAATAATTTTCAAAAATCATTTTCCAGAAAGATGGTTAATTTTTCTTTGTTTGGCGATATGTGACTGAAAATATTTTCTGATGTTTTAATCTCATTTGAAAAATAATTTCAAAATCATGACTTTATCTCAAAAAAATAAAAAAATGAATTAGAAATATTTTATATTTTTTTCTTTTTATAATTTTTTTCTTTCTTTTACCTTTTTCTTCTTCCTCCACCGCAGCTATGCCTCGTTCGCCTCAAGCAAGTCTAGTGAGCTCAAGGCTCATCGGCCGATCAGCTATCACCAAGACTCGGTGACCGGTGGAGGAAGAAGAAAAAAGAAAAAGAAAAGAAAAGACAAATTAAAACAAATTATTAAATATTAAATATTAAAAAAAATAGAAAGGAGTAATTTTAGAAAGTGTTTCGACCACTTTAGATTTAGGAATTTACTTTTCTAAAGTTGTGCATGAATTTTCCATTTATTAAGTCATTTTCAACAAACCAAATGGGTGAAAATTCAAAAAACTAATATTCTCATAAAATACTATTACATAAACAAAGGCACCATAAAGTAAGAATTTTGTAATGTGAATCCAAATCGGCTTTTATGTCGAGATCAACTTATGTTCTCTTATGGACACCCCGGTTATCAAAAAAAAATTATATTCTCTTATGGCACAGTAGCATTTAGCGCATTCTGTCATATCAAATATTGAAATCTACATTTAAAAAAAATGCCTATTTGTTAGACAATTGCATGATATATAGTTAAAGGAAAAATTACGCAAAAGACAAAAAAAAAAGTACTTTAGGGAATTGAAGGTGGAATCAGATGAAGGGGAGATTAACATCGGAAACCACATCCCCTTTATTTGGTCAACAAATTAGTCAACTTGCCCAATTTCAAGAATTGAAGTGTGCTTTCTTGCAAAATAATTAATTTAAATATATACTTCCTCTTAATTTCCATTTTTTTTTATAAAGGGGATTAATCGAAAAACTAGTGAGATGGCTTACACTATTGTGATCCATGCAACCTGAATTTGGTCCATCTCACGTTCTTCCCGCACTTTTTTTTTTATAATTTTTTAAAAAATTATGGTTAATGCTATGAAAATTCTAAATCGGTACACCAAAATTGGTACAAATCTACTCTAAACTAATATTTTGATTACCAAAAGCCTCAAACTAGCGCACATGTGACAAATTTATCCTTTGTTAATTTCTATTAAATTTCACTATCAAGTTACTGGATTAGATGACACATGACAGTTGATAGGTGTATCAATTTGGATTTTTACTCTTCGTTTGTCATAGGTATATCATTTTAGGATTTTTCATGATATTAATCCAATTTAATGGGAATTAACGGACGGTAAATTTGTTACATGACTACTAGTTTAGGTTTTTTGTGATAAAAAAATTAGTTTAAGGCAAATCCATTATAGGTGTATTAGTTTGGAGTTTTTCGTGGTATTAACCTAAACAATTATACTGATTTCTCTATATCAAACACTTTTTAGATTGGACAAAAATATTTATAATGCAAGTCTTCTCAAGGGGTCAACCATAACGGTAAAATTTTTTATTGGACAACAAAAAATCACGAAGAACAGGCTTATGTGAATACTCATTTCAGCGTTAATCATGGCCCATTAAACTAAGACAAGCCCATTTGACCAAAAACTAAGATAAGCCCTTCCCCACGGTGTTAAAAGCCCAGGCCCAAACGCGAGCCCATTGAAAACTTTTCTTTTTCCCAAATTTTACCAGTGCAAATGAAGCTCGAGGTGCAAAAGGAATTTGAGCCCAACTTTATACCCAGAAGGCCAGAACAACCCTAGAGCTCAAATGAGAAATGGCAAACATAAGTGAAGTACTACTTTAAACAAATGAACAAAATAATCTACAAAAGTATAATTTACTATAAGCTTGATCGGATTGGTGGCTCAAACGTGAAATTATTTGCACTTTCCCCCCGGGGGGTAATCTTTAGGCAAAACTTCATTCATTAACCAAGCCAGTGTCATGGACTCAAAGTGGACTTCCATATACCAATTGCCCATTGATTCGAAGAAGGAATCAAGTCCATTGGAACAACTATGATTGAATTCCGTAGATTGAAATCACTATAACTTACCAGAGTCCTCACTTTCGGTTACAGCGATTCATTCAATTTTAACTCTACCGGTGATATGTCTTGGTATTCTCGTTATGACATTTCTAATAATAAAGAGACATGATGAATGGAAATCTATGAGGTATACTAGTGTCATGGGCCCAAAGCTTCCTAGTAGAGAGGACAAGCCCATGCAACACTTGGTGAATGGGAACAACAAGCTAGCCTTCCTCGATAGATCCTTTCCAACGATAATATGGCAATTTGCATCCTCATAACTGATCACACCTGGCCCAATTCAATTAGTGCATCCAGTCCATTGAACGAGATATGCAAATCACTATAACACCACAAATGATATAGCTCTATCATGACAGTTATTCGTAAATAGGATCACCTCTTGATTCGCTTATACATGGGAGGCAATCTCGCCTTTAGAGATCCTTTACGATATAATCATCACATTCCTAAATTCCTAATGCAAACACTCTTACTTGACTTCACAAGGCAATTGTATCTACCTTTCTGTGTTTCTCACACTTCACCTTAATATCACAAAATCTCAATTTTAGCTCATATGGATACAAGAGAAATCGGACTATCACACAAGCTAAAAGACACAGAGCCTCTCTCTCTCTATATATATGTGTGTGTAAGGGGGGTTGGATATCAAGTAGCGTCATAATATCATTCTTTTCTTTTCTTTTTCCTTTTTTACAACTATAAAAAAAATGCACATGTGAAATAAAAAAAAGAAATTGATTTAATCCTTTATCTCTCAACAAATGAGTAGAGATAATATACATTCCTATGATTTGTATCCAAGGGTCGATTAATAATTGAAAATTTGGATTATTTAATTGCGAAACTTAACTTTCTTTTAATATGATTAATATCTCCAATCTAATAGGTAATAAGGGATTCATGGATAAAGATCGAAATAAAACAGTTATATATTAATAAACTGAGAGGATAGTCTTGGTTTACTAGAGACATTGACATCCATCGATGCTCGTGCACATGTCGGGGGCATGGCCCAATCACAGGTTGGCATGTGTCAAGAAGACGCGAGCCGACAACGAGCCCACATGCCTTGCTCCAAGTCCACTAAGCCAAGACTCCTTAAAGCGTCTCAATCGAACAAGCATAATCTACAATTCTCTGGCCATCCTAGCTCATTCTTGCACGCAGCAATGCTCGGGCGAAAAAAATTAAAAAAAAAACTGCACCAAATCCTCTGATAATTACATTTGTTAGTAAATTCATGCAATAACATTAATAGATAGGGTTAATACTATAAAAAAAAATCTCAAATTAGTACACCGTGACAAATTTGTCTACAAATTATTTTTTTAACCATATAAATCATAAACTATTATACATGCAACAAATTTATCCCAAACTTTTTTTGACCATCAAAAGCCCTAAACTAGTGTATCCATAATAAATTTATTCTAAATTGATACACTTGTGATAAACTTATCATCTGTTAGTTTTTTGTTAAATTTTACCATCAAATTGTTGAGTTGGATAACACATGACAGTTGATGAGTGTAACAATTTGATATTTTTACCCTCTATATGTCACAAATATGTTAATTTGGATTTTTTCAGGGTATTATCCCAATTTTACAGAAACTAACGAAAGATAAATTTATCGCAGGTGCACTAGTTTGAGATTTTTTGAGATAAAAAATTAATTTTTGGTAAATTTATCATGATACAATTGCCACAAAAATATAACTCAAGCTAATTTTTACCACAAAAAGTGGTTAATACCACGAAAAACTCCGAATTAGTACAATTACGATCAACTTTCCCCAAACTAATTTTTTATCGGAAAAAAATCTTAAATTGATACAATTGTGATAAATTTACACTAAATTGGTACACACGTAACAAATTTATTCTCTATTAATTTTCATTAAATTTTACCATCAAATTGCTAAATTAGAATACTCGTAGAAATTGATGGATTTTTCAATTTCGGATTTTTACTCTATGTGATCCTTGAATTATGGGATTAAGGATTACATTGCATATTAATTTGTTCACATGGTACAATAGCTTAAAGTTTGGAGATAATGTTGATCAACTTGAGATCTTAAAAGTTCAGGGAACATATTATATATTAAATTAAAGTTTACAGAATATTTATGTTATTTTTTTTAATAGGAACGTCAGTCTCCGATTTTTTTTTTTTTTGGGAAGAAGAGGGGGGAGAATCTCAAAGAGACTCTTCCTTCTGCTCTGCGCTATCGGAAGAACCGAAGTTGCAGATCCGTTTTCTAAAGTGACGTGAAGATTGAATTGAACGGTGAATTCCATAGCTAGGAAGGGAAGGGAACCACCCCGTGACTCCAATTCCTCTCGTGAACCTCTCCCCCCGGCATTATCTCCACCATCAATTCCAACCCACTACCTTCCAAATCCCACTGAACCCCCCATCATCATCCGTAACGCCATGACCCTCCCCTTCTCCTCCTCCTCCTCCAAGAGATCACCTATAAAACCCACCTCCTCCTCTTCCTCCTTCAAGCCCATCTCCTCCTTCCTCTTCGTCTCCATGGCCTCTCTCTTCCTCCTCTCCCTTCTCTCCCTCTCTCTCCTCCTCTTTCCCTCCATCTCCTCCGCCGCCTCCCGCCACCCCCATCAGTCCCCTTCCTCCCCTTCTTCCCCGGAGATCCAGCGAGCCTGCAAGGCCAGTAGATTCCCCGACCTCTGCGCCTCCCAGCCCTACCGCCTCCCCGCCGCCCCCTCCTCCCTCGACCTCCTCCTCGCCGCCATCCAGATCTCCTCCGACCACCTCGCCACCGCCCAGTCCATGGTCGACTCCATCCTCTCCTCCTCCGCCGGCAATGTCAACCGCACCACCGCTGCCAGGAACTGCGCCGAGGTCCTCGCCTTCTCCCGCCGCCGGACGGAGTCCACGACCGGGGAGGCGCTCCCCGGCGGCCGTATCAAGGACGCCCGCGCCTGGCTCTCCGCCGCCCTGCTCTACCAGTACGACTGCTGGTCGGCCCTCAAGTACGCCAACGACACGAGCCAGGTCGACCAGACCATGGCGTTCTTGAACACGTTGACGATGTTGACCAGCAACGCCCTCAGCATGCTCGTCTCGCTCGACCGGTTCGGGAAGGACACCGCGGCGTGGAGGCCGCCGGCGACGGAGCGAGACGGGTTTTGGGAGGACGGTCTCGGCGGCGGCGGCGGGGCGTCTGGCCTGGGGTTCAACGGCGGGGTGCCGCCGGGCCTCGCGGCGGACGCGACGGTGTGCAAGGACGGGGGCAGCGGGTGCTACGCGACGGTGCAGGCCGCCGTCGACGCCGCGCCGAAGAACGGCGGGGGAGGGAAGAGGTTCGTGATCCACATCAAGGAAGGGGTGTACGAGGAGAAGGTCAGGGTTCCGTTTGAGAAGAAGAACGTCGTGTTCCTTGGGGACGGCATGGGCAAAACCGTCATTACGGGATCGTCGAACGTGGGGCAACCAGGGACTTCCACCTACAACACCGCCACTGTTGGTGAGTTTTTGTTGTTTTTCAGGTTCATCGTCGCAAAATAATTTCTTACATACTTTCATTCCTATGAAGAATGTTTTCAATCCCATTTAGTACTCATTAATAGTTATTTTTTAAGCAATCTTATGGTATTTAACTATTGATTCGCCCTCCTAATGTACCTTGGAAACTGACAAGATCTAATCGGAATTGTCCTTTATTCGTGCTGGCCTGTGGTAATTTTCGGGTTCAGGTTCGTGAAAGATAAGCCTTGGTGTAAAAGCCTGCCCAATCTGATTAGCATTGACGAACTTGTTGCAGGAGTGCTCGGCGACGGATTCATGGCGAGCGGGCTTACGATCCAGAACACCGCGGGTCCCGACGCCCACCAGGCAGTGGCGTTCATGTCGGACAGCGATTTCTCGGTCATCGAGAACTGCGAGTTCCTAGGAAACCAAGACACCCTCTACGCCCACTCCCTCCGGCAGTACTACAAGTCCTGCCGCATCGAGGGCAACGTGGACTTCATCTTCGGGAACTCGGCATCCTACTTCCAGGACTGCCAGATCCTGGTCCGCCCCCGGCAGGTCAAGCCCGAGAAGGGGGAGAACAATGCGGTGACGGCCCATGGCCGGACCGACCCCGCGCAGTCGACGGGCTTCGTTTTCAATAACTGCTTGGTCAATGGCACCGAGGATTACATGGCGCTGTACCGGAGCAAGCCCCAAAAACACAAGAACTTCCTGGGGAGGCCGTGGAAGGAGTACTCAAGGACGGTCTTCATCCAGTGCAACCTCGAGGCCCTGATCACGCCTCAGGGCTGGATGCCGTGGAGCGGGGATTTCGCCCTGAAGACGCTCTACTACGGGGAGTTTGAGAACACGGGGCCTGGGTCCGACGTATCGAGCAGAGTGTCGTGGAGTAGTCAGGTCCCGACCGAACACGTCGATACCTACTCGGTGAAGAGTTTCATTCAAGGAGACGAGTGGATTCCGACATCTTCTTGATCCGAGAGGATAGAGAGAGGGAGGGTTAATAAAATCGAGATTTCTAGCTCAGAGACGAGCGAGATGGGGAATTTTTTCGAACCCGCGACACCGCAATTCTCACCCATTCGATGTACATGAAAAGTTATCAAAGTCGTCTTTAGTTTCATTAAATCAATTAGTGGCATCGGCTGATTTGATCAAGTTAACATCCACGGTGAGCGGGAACTACATTGTCCATTACAGGATGTGTTGGGCTCATGAATAGAGCGGACCGTTTTCTTCTATGGCAACCCTTGGTTTCTTCATTGCTGGATGCAATTATTTGTGTCTCCAGCAAGAACGGACTTTGAAAGTTGCTGCTTTTCTTACCAACGGTTGAAGCTAGCAGGAAGCAAAGAAGTTCCTGCAATTGATTCAAATGTGGTTGTACCATGTAAACTCAAGCACACTCGCTATCGATGACTACAAAAGTTTGTCTGCATATGGCGTGATGTGCTGACGTCTATATTTAGCTGTTCCGACCGCACTAGACCGACCAATAGTGGTACACTTTAGAAGTGGGAGCATGGGAGTATTTGGTTTGGTGACGCGGGAAAGCATGTTGTCTTGCTTGGCTTGTAGGCAAAGATGAAAGGACCATAATGATCGGTTCATTCATTCGTGGCCACACAAAGGTGCCGGGATTTGAAATGGGTAGGCCATGTTTCCCCTGAAAAGAATGTGAAATGGCCCTTTTGAACATTGGCTAATGTTTACAAAAAAAAAAATCGGAAAAGGAAAAAAAAAATTTTGGATGAGTGTCACGGACCGAATTCTCCTATACTATTGTGAGTTAAAGAGCAGAGTTTCATGGGAGTGACGTCATGGTGGGTGGGTTAGGAGCCTTGGGGCGGAATAATACCATCTTCGAGGATCTTTAAAGGTGGGGTCGGCCCTTCACACACAAGCTTGTCAACCGTTAATGCAGTTCTCTCTATGAAATTATGGCAGGTTCTTGTGAACAAGACACTAGATCTCTAGGAAAATTGTCAAAAAAAAAATTCCTAAATTTATTCCATTTTTATCAATTTAATTATAAACGTTTTTATTTTGCAATTCAGTCCTAAATCTATTGCGTTTGTGTCAATTCAGTCCTAAATTTTTTTGTAACAATTCAGCCCTAAATATTTTGTGTTTGTGCCAATTCAGTCCTTTTAACTTGTGCGAATGCCAACCAGCGATGATGTGATGTCGGCACTAAATGTAAATAATTTTTAACATTTTATTATATTTTCATTTTTATTTTTTTTATTTTCCTTTCTTCTTTGTTGAACTTGTCACTAGCATGGGCGACGCTTGTCGATGCTAGGTGAGGTCGGCCTCGCCTAGTGCTGCAAGGGCTCGCCTAACGACAGGAGGTTAATCTTCTTCTTCCATGGATGGGTTATTGTATCGGAGAGCTTCGAAACACCATTTTCCCAGGTTGATTTTGCTCGAGCTTACCTAGCGCCAGTAAGCACCTCCCCCCACCCCACCCCCACCCCCAGCACCAGTGGCCAACGGGGGTGAGCTCGCCTGAGGTCTTCGGCCTTAGTCTCGCCAGTGACCAATGCGAAGAAGAAAGCAAAAGAACAAGGAGAAAGGAAAGAAAAAATAAAAAAAATTATTTTATAAAATTTTGAAATATCATTAAAAATTGCTACGTTGGCACCAGTTAATATTTGTGTTGGTCGAAAGGACTAAATTAACACAAATAAAAAAGGTTTAGAATTGAATTGACATAAATATGAAAAGTTTAGGGCTGAATTAATATAAAAAAATATCTATGATTGAATTGATAAAAGGGCAATAAATTTTTAAAAAAAAATTGGGACAATTTTCCCTTGGACCTTGTGTTAACTGTTAAGGCATCGTGGAGTCATGGGTTCCCTTCCCAATCGCGGGAACCGTCTCGATGACATGTTCACCCGGACGGACGTCCCACTTGGAAATCTTGACCCCTGTCAAATCCAATCGGTGGGACCGAGACCGACCCGTCACCTAAATCACGGGATGAAAGGCAGAAGAAGTTCTTCCAATCAGCCAAAAGGTGCGACAAGACGAATGGACCTCATTTCCTCTAGGCTTTGCTTTTCTAAGATGCCTCTCTCTTGGTCGTGACCATCTAGTTGGGAATTGGAGAAGATCTTCCGGGGGGTCAATTGGTCAAGTTTCGTGGGGCGTTAAAACTGGTGCATTGCAAAATTCAGCATATGTCCTTGTAGAAGGCAATCAGCCGGCAGGATTGGCTCGTCAATTATGGAATCTACTCGAAGTCCGACTTTGATTTTATGAAAACGTCGCCACGGGCACGGTGGGGATGGTTCGTTTTCGAAATTGATTGACTAATTGTATTAGGAACTATTGTATTTACCCCCCCAAAAAAAAAGGGTGCATGGCAACTTTTGAGTGGAAAAATGTATACCCTTTTTGCTACTCGATTTTTGTCGTTCTATCCCACACATTCCAACTTTAGGAATCGTGCTTTTTGGATGGAACGACGTCGTTAAGATGCAACGTATATGGATCAACCCCCGGTTCGTAATGAGCCTTAGGTGCATTAATAGCTTTCTACCTAACGATTTAATCTATTGGATCAAAGCTTATGCCATGTATCAAAGTCAATTTCCATATCTTCATACGTGTGTTTCCCCAAAATGAGCCTGACATGAAGACTTTCAAAATGTGGGTTGATTTGGAAAATCTACAAAGGATGTGAAGGGCCCTTTGTTGATTGATTCTTGGATAGGAAATGTGGATCGATGTGGAAAATTAAAGGCATGAGGATCATAGGTCATCGCGGCCGGCCGTATGAAAGATTTCGAGAAGATAAAATTGAACAGACTTGTGTTCATGAATTGATTGGCGCTCATCTGCTCAAATCGGCCATTGTGCTGGTAGCTTCACAATCGAGTGGGGGTAGTCACGATTGCAACCGAAATTGTTAGCTTCGTGACTCAAAAACTTGTCTTGTCATCGATTCATCGATCTTCGCTTCAACTTCGGTTCCTTGATCGACTTAACCAAGTTTCATTTGCCGACGCTCATGGCCCAACGCTTATAGTAATTTTGTATTATATCACTCATCGACAACTTTTCATCGTCTTCATCGATCACCTGAAGTTGCCGATCAAAATCGATCATGCCCGGCTTGATCTTTTCCGGTTCAAGTCGAAGGGCAGGGATTAGGGCAACTTGTTTTGCCAACAGTCAATTAAGTAACCATGATGTAGGTGGAATCCTCCTAAGCCTCCTCACATCCTTGGCATTTTCAACGGGCACAGGAGAGCAGGTGCAGCGAAACAAAATTGCAACCTGACCCCCTTTCAATTCCCAACGACTTCGAAAGAGCAGGTAATGCGCATTGATTAGCTTTACCATAGTAGATGGAGATTTAAATCAGGGTAGCCTCTATATTTAACTACCTCCCCCACAACTCTTTTTTTTTTTTTTTGACTTTTTCGGAGCACCACGTGACCCTTTGTTAAACGCTCGATATTTCGTGATTGATTGGTTTTCATAAATGATTTAATACTCAAGAAGCATTTACCCATCTTTCAAAATTATCAAAAACAAAAAAGCCATAAATCTATTGCATTTGTACCGAGTTGATCATAAATATTTTTCTATCAATTGAGTCCTAAATTTTTTGTATTTGTGTCAATTCATTGGCCAAAACATTGGCCTCTAACGTGGACTAATTTTAATAATATTTTTTTATTATTTTTTCTTTTTCTTTCTTTCTTTTTTTTTTCCATTCCTTCTTCCTCTAACTGTTCAACGTACCTCAGGCAATTGGACGGAGGCGAGAGCTGGTGAGGTCGAGGATGAAAATATCTCCTCCAACTTCGCCTCCTCTATAAGTAAGCACACTCAAGCGTGTGTGTTTTGTAGAGATGAACTTGTTGCAAAATGGACGAAGATCCTCCCAGTGGCTAGGCCAAGCTCACCCTTGCCTCTATCCAGTCACCAAGGTTTGGCAACCGATTGGAGGAAGAAAGGAAGTTATAAAAAAAAAACAAGAAGAAGAGAGAAATAAAAAAAATTAAAGAATATTAAAATATTATTAAAAGTTATCCACGTTAGCAGTCCATATCCATGTTAGTGATTTCTGGCTGAGATTGGCTTGATGATTAAATCGACACATGTAAAAAATTTAAAACTCAATTGGCAAAAAAATTTAGAATGAAATTGCACAAATATAATAAGTTTACAACTTTTTTTTTTAATAATTCTCTCGATCTTTCCTTTTTTGTTGGTCTTTATTGAATTTCTCGTGGACAGGAAGAATAATAATAATTATTATTATGAGAAGCTAAAGTAACTTCTTTTGAAAAATGATAGCTTGCAACTCTTTCTTCTGAAAAATCTAAATCATCACGTGATGGCTCGAATTTCCCATATTTAGTGACTGCTAATGCGAAAAAAATAATCTTGTATTTGGTGGCTATTTCCTTATGGAACTTACTAGCCTGACAGTTTGAAAATATTGTCAGTTCAAATTGTCAGTGATTTCTGATCAGACAATCTCTCAATGAATGAATATTTTATGCAAAAACACGTTATGATATGTGTGAATTTACAATTGACGTTATACAGTTTGGGAGCATTTTCCTTTCCTTATATACTCCATTGATATTTAAATGCGAGAAATGTCCATAAAGTCAGCATTTACGTCTGACGAAACATATGAGGTTTAAAAATCTCCTGAAGTACGACGTGCAATGTGGACGGGGGTGTCGCTACTCGCTAATGGCTGTGGCTCACCATCTCTGGCGCCATGTGGCGGGTAAGGCAGTGGATGTGACAATAAATTGAAATATTAATTGATCTTTTGCAGCAATTTGTCAAAAGAGGCTGAAATTTAGTCGAAGGGAGTTCGGAAATTCTTTGGATTAGTCAACGAGAGTTTGAAATTTTTTTGACAAATGAAAGTTAAAAGCATTATTTAGAAATAGTAGAAAAATCGGAATAAGTTCGTGGTGCATAGCAAAACTTTTACTTTTGAACAAAAGTTGATTTTTTTTATTTTTTAAAATAAGCTGATTTTTTTTTTACTTCTTCAAGTGGCTTACTTCTATTATAGAAGTTACGTTATCAAATAAATTTTTACTCCATAACCATTTTTGAAGCAAAAATTTTACTTCAAAAGTGTCGTCGTGCGTGCCTTGAAAGCTTTCTTGTGATGCTTAACGAGTTGGCAAACAAATAAAAATATAATATCGACATGAGAGATTGCTATTTTTATTAACATAAATTAATGGCTAAGAGGCATGTGACATGTGCTTTTGACATTAGGATAATCACAAGTATGTCAAATTAAAAATTTTAAATCTTTTTGAAATTATGTGAAAGAAGTTCGCCCTATTGAAAAGCTGAAGGAAAAAATTTCACAAAAGCCCCTTGAAAATATATAATGATTCTAAGCGTAATAGCTTATACAAATTTCAACTGCAATAGGGATTGCGACGTAGCGACGTGCTACACCTAAATGATTTTGTAATGTCAGAGCGATCATGGCTTCTGTGTTTGCGTTAGTTTTCATGATACCTTCGTTTGGTTTTCATTGTTTTTCTTGAGAAAGGCGGGCTCTTTTGCTGGATCGAACTTGCAGACCGATGACTAAACGTTCTCGGTCGCCACCCCGCCCCGCCCCGCCCAGCCCCGCATTGTCCAGTCGGATGCCCAAGACAACAACTTGAGTTTTCTTTTAATCGGGGGAAAAGGGGCTCTGTTATTTATTCCTTCGATCATAGGACACAATTAAGTAAAACATCAACTTATATACAAGATGCAGATGCCAGCAAGAACAAAAATACAAAATGCAAGGTAAAACTAAAAGGAGGGAATGAATGTTTCTTGATCTAGTTCTTTGGTCGGGACCAATTCCTCCGATCGATGCTGTTCCATGTCCGGAAACCGAGCAAGAATCGACTTGACAGGGTCGGTTCGTTCCGTTCCGATTTCAGGCTCTATCCTAGAATGATACTCATCATTTCTGAAGCTAGTACTCTTTGACGCTCCATAGTAACCCCGAAACGCAGCTGCAAGGGGCCCAACACAAACCCAATAATAGCACCTCTGGCTCTCCCTAAGTGTAAATCCCTTCTGGTTTGGGCTTTGTACGATGACATTGGTCAATCGATGGATCAGCCATGTCATGATGATAATTATGCCTGCCTTGGATTAGACTTCCTCAATCCCAAATTTAACGTCATCTTTAGCCACAAAATGAATGTTCTTTGCGTGGCCAGCGAAACCAGCAAAGCATAATGAACGCCAAGGAGCAGAACCCACCATAAGTAGAGTGTAGCACCACTGACCCCAGAAGAAAAACATCGACTAGAAACAGAATTTCGAATGCGGTAAGAGTCCCATGCGATGTATAATTGCTTGAAAATAGATTATTCTTTGTTTAGTATGCTAAATAAGTATTTCGTACATTGTTTAAGTGGAAATATCTTGGATAATGACGTAAATGATACTTAAATTTTAGTGGAAATTCATAATTTTGTAGCTCATTTAAATGGGATTGATAAATTAAATTATAGCCCAATTCGACAGCTTTTCCTTTTTGCTTTTGGTTAATTGGCCCAAACTGTTTCGAGGTTCACTCCACTCGATGTCTACTCTATATTCGCCCCCTGTCCACACTGCAGCTGAAACTGGTCACACAACTTAGTCTCCGTCCTCTGTCGTCCATGGCGGTCCTCCTCCTCCTCCTCCTCTCCCTCTCCGCCACCTCCAATGCTATCGACCACCGTCAACATTTCACGGACCCATCACACTCCTCCCTCTCCCTCGTCCCACCCCAGGTCACCCAGGCCTGCAGGGCCACCAGATTCCAAGACCTCTGCGTCTCCTCCCTCTCTCGCTCCAAGCCACCCCCCTCCAAGCAATCCTCCCCTCCCCTGTCCGTCATCCTTGCCGCCGTCGCCGCCTCCTCCGACGGCCTCAACACCGCCCAGTCCATGCTCAAGTCCATCCTCGCCTCGTCCTCCGGCCACCGCAGCCTCAACCTCACCGTCCACTCCAAGAACTGCCTCCAGATCCTCCCCCTGTCGCAGCACCGGATTGGGTCGACGGTGGCGGCGCTGCCCCGCGGCAGGATCAAGGACGCCCGAGCCTACATGAGCGCGGCCCTGGAGTACCAGTACAACTGCTGGTCGGAGCTGAGCTACTCGAACGATACGAAGATGGTGGACCACACGATGTCGTACCTGAACACCCTCATGTCGCTCACCAGCAACGCCCTGAGCATGATGGTCGCGTACGATGTTCGCGGGCCCGCGATGGGCTCCTGGAGCCCTCCCGCCACCGAGCGGGCCGGGTTCTGGGAATCCGGCCCCGGCCGAGGGCCCGCCCCGGGGTTCTCCGGCGGGGTCCCGCGGGGGCTGACGGCGGACGCGACGGTGTGCAAGGGTGGCGGCCGGGGGTGCCACCGGACGGTGCAGGAGGCCGTGAACGCGGCGCCGAACAACGGCGAGAGAGGGAGGAGGTTCGTGATCCACATAGAGCAAGGGGTGTACGAGGAGATCGTGAGGGTCCCGTTGGAGAAGAAGAACGTGGTGTTCGTCGGCGACGGCGTGGGCAAGACGGTAATTACGGGGTCTCTGAACGCCGCGATGCCTGGAGTCTTCACCTACAATACGGCTACTGTTGGTACGCTTTTCATTTCTTTTCATGTCCTTGGTTTGTCCGAGGCTTTTAATTTTGTCGGCTTGCTCTTTCGGCGGTAATCCCACAAAATGACTCAAATTATATATAAACTTTATTGTCATTTTAAATTTTAAATTTATCCCATATAAATCATACATTTTCATTGGATATTCAATTTAATTCTTAATTTATATGAAATTATTTCATATTATCTCTGAACTTGAATTACTTTAAACGAAGTTGGTGGAAGCATCCAACGAAGATAAGGTTGCGTGGCAAAACTGTAAAAAATGTTGGAAGTGGTGGTGCAATGAATTACAAATGGATTGCAGCAAAAGGACAGAAGATGTGATGGTGAATCATTATTTCTAGCTGGAGGGAGTTCTGCTTTCCAGACTCATTTTTCTGGAGTGACTTTTCCTAGTGGACCATTCACTTTCAAAGCCCTTCTTTCACTGTTCTTTTTGCTGTTGGTCTTTTGAAATTTGTGGTTGTGGAGGTGATCGCTCCTGTTGCTTTCACCCACATTGTGAAAATTGAAATTAGGGTTGACCTACTGATCTGATCTGCTTAACTTGATCAATTTGCTGTCACTCCTTGATATGATTCTGTGTTGAGGAAAAAATTTGTAGTAAATCTTCACGAGGAAATGTAGCTATTAGTAAAGAGAGAAGTGAATTCGGTCGACGGTGGAAGTTATGGCACGTTGTTTGATCCGACGTTTGCAGGAGTATTCGGTGACGGGTTCATGGCCCGTGGAATCACGTTCCAGAACACGGCCGGACCGGACGTCCACCAAGCCGTGGCCTTCAGATCGGACAGCGACCTCTCCGTGGTCGAGGACTGCGAGTTCTTGGGCAATCAAGACACCCTCTACGCCCACTCCCTCCGCCAGTTCTACAAGTCCTGCCACATCGAGGGCAACGTGGACTTCATCTTCGGGAACGCCGCTGCTGTGTTCCAGGACTGCACAATCCTGGTGCGGCCCCGGCAAGTCACCCCCGAGAAGGGCGAGAACAACGCGATCACGGCCAACGGGAGGACGGACCCTGCCCAGTCGACGGGCCTCGTTTTCCACGGTTGCACGATCAGCGGCACCAAGAGGTACATGGAGCTGTACCGCAGCAATCCCAAAGTGCACAAGAACTTCTTGGGCAGGCCGTGGAAGGAGTACTCCAGGACAGTGTTCATAGGTTGTCATATGGAAGAGCTCATAACCCGGGAGGGATGGATGCCATTTAGGCAGGATTTCGCGCTGAAGACGCTATACTACGGAGAGTTTGGGAATTCAGGACCCGGGTCGGACTTGTCGGGGAGAGTATCCTGGAGCAGCCGCATCCCGGCTGAGCACCTGAACGAGTACTCCGTGCACAACTTCATCCAGGGCAACGAGTGGATTCCGTCGTCGTCCCCTTCTTAACTATGAATCGAAATTACATCGGGGACGACGGATCTAGACGCGGTTGTGTTTGTGGAAAATGTAGGAAGAATCTCGGCATGAGCTTGTCGGACGTTTGTAATCTAAGATATATAGTATGGGGGCGGAAGATTAAATCCAATCTTCTGTGCATGTAGTAGACGTATGAAGAAGGATAATCTCATTTCTGCAGATTTAGAGAAGTCTTTGTTTGACTAAATCAGAGAAACTAACGATAACGAAACTCATGAAAATCAGGAAAGAATGCGGAACGTTGGATGATCGCAAGGGTATTTCTAGCCTATTCCCCTCTCTCGTAATGAAACAATGGTGCGCATACTTTGATAAAGTATGTTTTGAATATATGTTCTGAAGAGAGACTAATGTCTAATTGATGGTGATATTTAACTTAGCCAACTCTTTATTTGTATAACCATTCACCCCCTCTTCAGATAAAATTTCTCATCAAAACGATGAGTTGAGTCGGCTACAACATAATTAATGTGCATAATATAATGTAACCCTAATGAAATTAAATAACCCATCTTCTTCACTAAGATTTAGTTGGACCTCTTCATGGTTAGCGGGCACAAAGTTTAGTATAATCCAGAGGGGCAAAAAATAGAAGACAAAAGGAAGCATTAAAAGGGCCCAACCGGGTTCGAACCGGTGACCTCTTGATCTGCAGTCAAATGCTCTACCACTGAGCTATGGACCCTTCTATGATTCGTTGGCGACAGTAATAAATTATAATCATAAATCCATGGCTCTGCTCCAATCGCACCAGGGTGACGTCCTCATATTTCTCGTGTGGTTTATGATACTGGGCAACAGCTTAGTTTCCGGTACGAAGTAACAACGAAACTGCCTTAAGTTTTCAGGGTAGAAAGTGATGAAGTGGTGCTTGATTCTTCTAGCATTGGGAGACAAGATGAACGGGCATCTTTGATTCTTCTGACCAAGTTACATTTGTTTTGTCCAGTTGTTATTTGCAATCAAATCCAATCTCGGAGAATCAAGGGGGGTCTCTATCAGACACCTTATGCAATAGGAAGAGGTGGCAAAGAAAAATCGAACCGATCGCCGGAAGATCGGTCTCTTCCCGTGAAGGAACTTTAGTTTGGCATGGACCTGAAAAAAGAAGCATCATCCCTCGGATACTCACAACTGGGAGAGAGATGCTGAAGAGATCGCCGGAGGCGAGGGCGGGAGGAACTCATTGTCGGTCCAGTTCGTCTCGCCCCAGTGTTGCAACATGCTCTTCCAGTCGCACAGATTGTCGATGCACTTGCTTAGCCGCGCGTCCTTCACCTTGATCTTCCAATGCCCGTCCGAGTAGTTGGCATTCTCGGCCTGTCTCCGATCCCACTCCAGCTGCGCCTTCTGCTTCGACTTCAACATGCAGAACTGCTTCAGGACGTCCGGCATCGCGTCATGGACCCTCCACCAGCGCTCGTGCGCGACGTTACTGGCAAACTCCTGGAAGAAGTCGACGTTCCAGTTGCAGTCGTAGTCCCGAAAGCAAAGCCACGGCTTCACTCCTAGATAGTGAAGCACGTAAAGGATCGGGGGTTCTGCCCCGAAGAGCCGAGTCTTCATCCGCTTCTTCTCTTCCTCGTCGCCGACCCAGAAGTGCTTCAAGAAGTTCATGTGTCTTGGGATCCGGTGCCACCACGTGAAGATCTCGTTCAAGTAGCCTTGGTCGCCACCATTGTAGGACTCTATCTCATTTATGTGCTTCATCAGAAGGTTGAACGTGCAATTCGAAGGCTCGATCACCATGACACCAGAGTTGAATAGGGTGCCATTGTTCCCGGTGGCCGATATTTCGGGCATTGCAAAGAGGAAATCGATGTTTCGGAGGATGAGCAGGTCAGCGTCGATGAATATGATCTTGTCATAGTCTGTCAGCTGCCACAAACGGAACTTGCTGTAGTTCCACTCGTTGTAGGCGTCTTTCTCGGCCTTCGGGTTTCTGATCCGCTGTATTGTGCGGATCTTCCAACCAGCCGCCTCCAGACCGCTCCTGTGGTAGTTGCTGATGGTATCGTCCACGAGTATCACGAGGTCACGGGTCGAACCGGCCATTCTTATGCTTTGAGCCGCAGCTATCGCCCCACAGACGTATACATGAGCAGAGTGAAGGATGGTCGCATAAGCTTCTCGGCGTGGATCTCCCGCGTAAACCCGCTCTGTTTGCAAGAAAACGGACTTGTGACATCACATACGGGATAGCATATAAGATGGTGGCATGAATTTCCACGAGAGAGAGGGAGAGATTGTTATAGAACGGACCTCTGACATTGAGAGGAAGAGCAAGTTCACATGACCCAACAGGGAGCTGCAACTTCTCTCTCAGGACACTCAGATTTGGCCTGTAAAGCCAAACATTGCCCATCTTCACGACAAGCTCTTTGCAGGTGAACAAGTTGGGCGTCGGAAAGCAGTTAGTAACAAAGAGGACATGCACTGGATAGCTCCCTTTGGCTGATGACGCAAGCCGCGCCGCTGTGAGCTGCAAGTGGAGCCTCGCCACATCTCTCGACCAATTGCCCTCGTCCCTGCATGGAAGTTTCACGGCAACCAGATCAAGCCGCACAGCTGGTGGTTTGATGCGCGGTAGGTTCGGGCAGATGGGTATTTCGGTTTCTTCTTCTTCGTCTATCCACTCCGGATATAACGAATCCCAGGTGACGCTTGTGGCAGCATGTTCCAGGGGCAGGACAATGTGGTCTGCCCTCGGGAAAAGCTGCTTCCAATATGCGTTTTCGCTATCGTTGAAGTTTAAAAGGCCGATTCCGTGATAGTCGTTTTTCCCATTTAGGCTGTCTGTTACGTCTCTAATGTCCTCCCAATCTACGTTCAAATGCGACATGTATCGCGGGTCTGATCCGCCCCATATCCATCTGTTGACAAAACTTGGCCTGAAAGCAATAGAATAAAGAAAGTTACGATTGCTGCCTGCTGGCCGTACCTGAGTAAGAAATTGAGATGCCTGTCCCAAGTGTTTGTACATTAAGCAATACATGGACACTGTCTCTGTGTTTGACATATTTCTTACCGAATCGTGGATGATGACAGACTTTCGCTATTGTAAGCTTCTGGACGGTAGAGGATCGTTGCCAACGTGCCAAATATAGTAATAGCAAGGAGGAATTTCAATGAAGAGAACTTGCAGTTTGCGCTCTTATATTGGAGGGGCAACTGGAAAGATTTGTTGATTCCTTTGAATTTACTCCGCTGCAGTTTCCTCTTGTGTATTTCTTCACTGATTCAAGTAGACATTGGCGAAAGGGTTAGCAAACAAAAGAGATAAGAAAGTACGTGAAAGTGGTAGATGATTCCAAGCAGCTTAGCAGAATTATGCATAATTTTTCCGATAGATGTAGCAAATCAACTATAAAAAGCAAAATGTTCGTGAAGTAAATTCAAATGTTAGTCCATCTTTAGTCAGAACAGATGGATAATAACTACATCGGCAGATAAATATTTTTGTTCTAATTTGCTTGGTTTGAAGTATGAACCTGTAAAAGTTTTGAGTTTTTACTGATATTTTGAGACTACTATTGGCTTCTAATCCTAAAAGCCAAACTATTTGCAGACGAGTAGCAAATTGCTGCAGCAGCTGCTTTTCTAGATTGATGATCAATTGGTCTTCAGCTAAATAGTTCGCGGAAGAAATTTCCTTGAGCCTGAGACCTGATTTTTGGTGACATTATACCAATGTGTACATTGTGCAAAACTACGCAGCAGTGTTCATCTGGGATGAATTTCGATCCATAGTCTCCGCGAAAAGGACATTGGGGTACTTCATAAGTAGGTAGAAGCAGACTGTGACTCTTATAAGGAGGCTCTCTAAGACTGCTACAGAAGTTCACATTGACTTAGCAATTGCAAGCAGAACATGTTGGAATTTTACGTAGCATAACCATTTCAAGTATTTGATCTAGATGTAAAAACTAGAATTGCGTAGCTTATGCAGTTAAAATTCATTTTTCAGGGACTTCAACGTTTCAAATAAAGCTTTCTCTGTAAGTAAGCTCCCCCATGGTTTTAATGAAACATAATCTGATATTTGAATGAAGAATAAACTCACTTTGATAATGACAATCTGTGTTTGATCTCGAGATTATCGTCTGAACTTCCCATTGCGTCTCTCAGCTGGATTTACTCAGAGCAGGTGAATCCAACATCTGATCGACAAAAACAGTGCGGAAAAATCATCAAACATGGTCAGAAAAAGACTAAACCAGATGCGTTGGTCACGGCAATTTGAGTAGCTGAATTTAATTAGGACGTTATTACACATAAAGAATGGCAGAATCAAGAATTGGGCAGGCAAGCATTTTTCAAAGTCGGGAAGATTGTTGTGTCAAGAAGTTGTCTATGAACAGATAATTCGACGAAAACCAAATTAAGGCCCTTCTGTGACATTCACAACATTCCGCATTCCTGGCCAAGAGATGGGTAAGAAAAACACTTCCCTGACTAGAATTCCCTTGAGAAGAAGAAAGTACAGCAGAAAATTTTGGACCGCTGAATATTACATGGATAAAACCAGAGAACTAATTCAAGAAACACCAACTCTCAGATGAAACTTGATCAAGAACGACAGTGTTCAGGCAGTAGAGAGAGAGAGAGAGAGAGAACGACTTACAAACCTATGCGGTTCCGGGGTCTCTTCCAAATGACATGGAGAAGCAAATGAGATGAGACAGGTCTATGAGGTGTCAATATAAAGAGGATATGACTTTGTGTTTGAATTCCTGTTCACACTTTGCTTTCCATTGCTTTTAGAACTGCTTCATCACCAACCCCAACTTACCTACTTTTTCGTTCTTCTCTCTCCCCGGTGTGTTTTTGCTACTTCTCTCCCACTTTATCCTGATGTCCTGGCAAGGACGGATCAGCTGTTACTTTCTCCAGGTCGAATATCGAGTTCAAGTTGCGGTTACACTAACACGGATATAGATGGAAATGACAATTAAATAGGTACGACATGCTACTTTTATGTTAGTTGTTAGGAATAAAACATAGACTTACATTGAAATTCTCTGCAAATGCATTAGGAAATTGCAGAGGATAGGAACGTGCGGGCCAGCTTTAAAAAAAAAATGCAGAAATTACATGCTGAGTAGCAATTGTTATAGAAATGGATAAAGGACTACCTTTGTCAACTCGTGCCAAGCCACCAAACCCTAAGAAAGTCTTACAATGATCATTATAGAAGTGGGAAAAATGGGTTACTCTGATCTTTAACCTTTTTCTCCAAAAGTGCTAAACAAAAATTGTCATCATTGGAGGTAGTTGCTGCATTAGGTTGAAGAGAACAGATTAGTTGATGATGCCTTATGCATACGACAGTGGAAAGCGAGTCAACTCATGCCCCATCTCCCTACCCAAATTGGGTAAAGCCTATCATATTACTTCAAGCTATAGGCTGAAGATTCATATGATCCGTTGGAAAGCTGACTGTTAAACCAATTGGCAATTATAGTCGATGCTTTTTGGTTAAGTTAAAAAGTTCCTGTAAATGATACCCTTTCATAAAGGGTGTTCTGTCATTTGTTAGAGAGGTGAAACCTCTATATCCCCCCCCCCCCTCCTCCTTTTTTTTTTTAGGTTATTACCACAAAAAACTCCAATTTGGTGCAGCTATGACAAATTTATCCCGAATTAATTTTTTTTCCACCAAAAACCCCAAATTAGTACACTTGTGAGAAATTTACTCTCCATTAATTGTTCTTAAATTAGGTTAATATAAAAAAAATCAAGTTGAAGCATATATGGCAAAAGGAAAGAAAAACCCTAAATCGGTACATTTGTCAATTATCACGTATCATCCAACTTAGCAATTTGATGGTAAAATTTAACGAAAATTAATTGAGGGTAAAATTTATTACATGTGTGCCAAATTTGAGGTTTTTGATGGTATCAATCCCCTTTTTTAGCATACAAGAAGTATGGATAAAAAGACTGGGCGATCATAAGGGAAAAAAATTTGGACTATAGGACAATATCGGTTGCATGAGCCTATGGATCGAGTCAGTGCTTTTTTTTCTCTTTTTTTTTGGTCGAAGGTCAAGTCAGTGTTTACTCTTTTTTATCTTTTGCACTTTTTCTTTCTAAACTCTAATATGAAGAACCAGAGAGATGACTACAGGAATCACTTTTGTCGTTCTTGGCCTTGCTCCATATTTCTTAATGCTAAAGTAAAACTAACTAAGGTGGAATTGAAAGACCAAGCAAGACCAATAATCCAAACAAAATTTCGCCAAACCACAGAAAAAAAAAGGAATGAATGCAAACACAGTCAAAGACTGCAATTAGAACGTTTAATGAGATTAGGTTGGTTGACAACCACTAGTTATCACTTTCCAAAGGGACATCTCACTTTCCATCTGATACCATATCATCATGCCAAAGATCTAAGCATTCAAGTGAGGTTGAGCTGATTCCAGAAACAAGATAAGAAGTACAAACTCATAAGTCTTGATTGGGAAAAGTCTCTTGTAATTATATAATACATTTGAATCCATTAACCAAACATTTGATCGACCACCATGAATATTAGCTTCGAAGCTTCAAAAAGGGTGGGAAAAAGGAGCAGGAGAAGTCCACGTGGCGGCAACCCGACTGCACACTTGCGATGCAGATGAGAGTCGAACTTGGCTATTCTATTTTGGCCCTTTTGGATGGAAGCCGTGCACCCATCGCTACGTATCTCTCTGTTTACGCTATCCCATGCACTAATCTTACTACTATATTCCATTTATACACACACACACACACAAACATATGCCTGTAAAAGTATGAAGATAGTGTAAATGGAGATGGGACACCGTATGAATGTTGTAGTGGAAGCAAAGCAAACCGAGCAAAAGGTAAAAGAATGAGGTTCCGAGGCAGCTGTCGACGTATTCATTGGGAAGCAAAAGAGAGGGCTTTTAGCCAATGTTTCACTTGCACAACCAATTTTAGCCAAAGATGGGATGGAGTATAAATCATTTTTTACAAAGTAATTCACAAAGGGTATACCCATCTTCTGTTTTCCTTTTATTTTTTCTTCTTTCATGTTCATGTTGAGATTTCGTTTGATGTAGGAAAACGAAATGTACCTAGAAAACATAGGTAGGTGTCTGCAAGGAAATTTTTGGGTTACGATAGGCACTATGTTTGGCCGTTCTTAGTTGGTCTACTTGGTGAATTCAAGGAGAGTTCCTGACGAGCGGAAAAGAGTTTGAAGTTTGCACACATGATTATTTCTCTCTAAAGTTTCTTCTCCCAACCATCTGGGTCCCCTCCTACTTCCACATCACAACCAAACATTATTTTAGCGCCACATATTGAGGTTTCATTAACGCATCTGAATCATGCTTAAGCCATACTTAATGGAGCAACTAAGATTAACGAATCTGAATCATGCTTTAGCCGTACTTAATTTTAGCTTCAAAGATTACCAAAACATATGGGGAGGGAAAAAAAAGATAAAGCTTGAAGGAACCTATTCATAATTGCTAACAGCAGAGAGAGAGAAGCCGCGAATAAGCTCATCAAACACTTACAAGCATGGGCCACTAATATCCATGCGCAGCCTCACGTCCCTTTCAGTAATGCAATCTCTTTCGCCTTTCGTATGCACTTACACTTCTCTAGCCTTGCACGTTAAAACCATGAAACTGGAAGTGTCTATGCTTTTGAAACCCACGGTCTGGCAATCAATCCTGGCTAAAAAACTTGACATTGCCGGCAATATAGATTACGCAATATTTATTATTTAAAAAAAAAAGAGGTTTCTTCCAGCCCAAAAGATAGATGAGTGAATGTACTAAAATTTGATCATGAATGTCAGCCACCGAACAAGGGTCAATGAGAAGTTCAAAATTCGTCATTCTCAAGCAGCCATGTCTATGTCTGCTGAACGAAGATGCTTATCATTTTTGCCTCCACGGCCACCGCTCCAGTACAGAGCAACCAAATATAAAACACACACGTTCCCCTTGATTGTATATGGCCAATGACAGATTATGAGGGATAAAGGAATCCCTTTACTTGATAAATGAAGGAATAATATTGTTATACTATCAAGTGGCCTCTTCCCGAGTTTATGCATCAGGCACAGATAATTTCTCCTCTTTAGGCGGTGCAAACTGTTTGCAAAGCTTGGATCTTGTCCAAGGATCCATAGGAGGTCTCTGTGGAGGTTGAGGGGCAGGAGGCTTTGACTGTCTAAGTTCATTTTCTCTGTCAATAAACCTGTGCAAGTGCCATTCAGCAAAATATAGCCTGTTAAGACATCTAATTGCACAAACCACTCAGAATGCACATAAGAACATCACTAAAGCGACATCGAGATTCATTACGAACCACTCTTGTAAGGATCATGTGTCATTGGATATCAATGCCCATGTGAAGCTTCCCCAAAGCTCCACTCACTTTGCATCGTCGAAATAAATAACAAACCCTCTCCCCCTAACAACACCACCAAAGCGACATCGAGAAGCACTATGAACCACTCAGTTTTCACAAGATGTCAATGTGGTCTCCCTCCCTAACAACATCACCAAAGCAACATCAAGATTTGTTACGAACCACTCTTGCGAGGATAATTTTTCAAGCTTCCTCAAAGCTCCACTCACTTTGCATCATCGAAATAAGTAACAAACCCTCCCTCCCTCCACTTTGCACCAGTGAATAAGCAACAACACCCTCCCTCCCTGTGGGGGCCCTAAACCACAGGAAACCAATGACTTGAAGTTCCATATTCTTCCATTTGACGATTCTCTCAACTCCTCTCTCCCTCATAAGTAACAGAAGCTACTAAAAAGCCATTGGATCAAACTTGAAACTTAGTTGCATACTTTTAAACCCCTTGCACAGCCTGTTCTAGCTCATGAAATGGCAGACGTGGACGACAGCTTTAATACCAACAAACATTAAAAGAAAGAAATAGAATTATGTCCTTACTCAATATAAGCCATGGGTGCAGCATCACCAACTCGTATGCGAGTTCGAAGAAGTCTTGTATATCCACCAGCTCTATCTCTGTATTGACATACATGAAAAAGGTAAGGTTTATAACAAATGAAGGAATGAAAGACTTCTGAGCTTGTACTCACTTGTATCTATACGCCAATTCGGTGAATAGTTTGTGAAGGACATCATCTCCTCGCACAAAAGCAGCTGCTTGCCTGGCAGCATGAAGGGTACCCTGGCAAAATATAAAAAGTATCGCAAAAGAGTCAAACAGTCAAACTAACATGAACTCAGCACAAAATTTTACTTGGCCGACAGTACAGGAATAGTTGAATAGGATGGGACAAAACTATTGAGTTTACAAAGATGTGTACCCAAAACACTAAGGTAAAACTCTTCGATCATCAAATTTTCTGTTAACTTCACTGAACTTCACTATGAATTAGTGAAACCACTCAATTTTTAATCCTCTTTCGAATTTATCACTCTAAAACTATCTTGTCAAGATACAAACAGAGATTTCACATGACTATCCAACTTGTCAAAGTTTGAACACTGAACTTGAATTCCACGATTTGAAAACCCTTGCCACCAGCCTCCTTCTCCTCTCCCTCTCATCTCCACACAACTTCCTCCTCCTACCTCCATGAAGGGGAGGGTTTGAGCCAGATCTCTCCATCTCCTCCCCTCTTCACGAGGTCTAGTTTCGAAGAAAATCAAAAGAGCTTCGTGAAGGTTTCATTCTCACTATCAGATCTACACCCGTTCAACCTTTTTATTCTGCATGGCAATGGAGTTGGGGACCTCGAGCCTAGGTGTGCACCATCAAAAGGCAAAGCTGTAGCAACAGATGATGATTCAGGGGTATGCTTATTACAAAAGATGAATTCGGTGATTGGCCGCCGATTTGGTTTGAAGAAGCCATAGATTTGCTCTTTAAGCATGTGATCCCTATCCTTGTTCTAATGATTCATTTTGTGATCTGAAGCTTGTTTTGTTTTGAAATTGTAGCAAAGATGTCTCTATTATTATTTTTTTTTTGCCAAAATGAATGAAATGTTACTTTGACAAAAAAAAAAGATTTTAAAAGTGAAATTGTAGTACCAATCTCAAAAACTGAATTTCATTATTGAATTGATGTCAAAAGATGAGCCATTACAATTATGTTAAAAAAAATATCTTTTCAGATTTTTTGTAGTGTTCTTGATTGTAATTAACAGAATGATAAAATGAAACAATGTCAAAAGATGAGGGCTCACAATTTAGAAACTTCAAGCCCTTCTAAAAATTGACAAGTTTGGTACCAATCAAGGTGAAGTATTTCAAATAGTATATTTCTGGATAACTTCCGCATTATTTTGTCAGATTGTCGAGTTCCAAAAGAATTTCTTTTTCAACAACCTAACATCTAGAAGCTACATCAGCTAACATCTTTAGAATCCGAGATTAACCAGCCACTGGAAAGTACTTAGCCAGTAGAACTGTAATGATGAAAGATGAGAATGAAGCAAATTTTTCTTATCACGTCTAAACATGCACCAAGTGGTGAACCACTTCCAACAATTAGAACCAGACTTCGATTAATGAAGCTCCCCCAAAACCTCAGGGCATTGCACGACAAAATTATTAGCTACAACCTAAAAAGTATGTCATTCAGGGGTAACTGAAAATCTATCATCGTCAATGGCAATAATGGCAGAAAAATTACATGATCGTACCTCTTTACCGAGCTGTACCATATTATCAGCCAACCGCCGGACCTCTTTGGCCTGCATTTTCAAGATCAATACAACATATGTAGTTAGAGTGGTAATCGTTGTCAAGCACTCCATAGACACAAAAACGAATAGCATAGCAACTTACCTTAGCCACAGTGGTTTCAATACGCTCATGTTTCACCAGCTGCGATACCATTGTCCTGTTCACCGAATGATTCCAGCAAATGTAAAACCTTTACAAGCCCAAAAGGTTCGAATTCAAATCCTTAGAACAGAGTTGCGACAAACCTCAGCATAGACATTCTGTGAGCAGCAGGCCTACCAAGCTTCCTAAACTTGGTCATTTCTGGCGAAAGATTGTAGACATAATAAGCATAATCCTCAAGAATTATTAAAACAGAAGATTTTTCAACATTACAACCACCATACAAAAAGAAAAAAGAAAATCATCGCAACTTCTTAATGTGCTGCGATGCTTGATAGGGTATGACACTGTGGTTATGCCAAGTTCATCATTCCAGGGTCTTTTTACCTTTTTAAATCACTCTTCATTAACAATTCTCCACAAACCGCTCTCAGCTACCATAGAGCAAACGCATTCATCTAAAGCATCTGAATCTCAGCAAATCGAAACATGGAAATCTCGCGTAGACAGTTCGAACTCGCCTTCAACTGCGGTGTAATTTCAGTCTCGGACTCAACAAATCGACAAAAGCGGCGAGGAGGAACTGGACGACGATCAATTTGTTGAGCAAACATGAAATTTCAAAGAGAACCCCAAGAGAACCCATGAAGTGCGGTACTCCGAGAGATTGCTAGCGCAAGAGCAACCAAAAACCAAGAACGCGTGAAGATCATGAGAAGGAAGAAACACGTACCGGAGTCCGACCACGCACAGCCGAAGAAGGCGAAAATGGAGCGGCCTTTGGATTTGACGATTGAAGTCCGAAGAGGTTTTGAGGTGAATAGGGGTTTTGAGGTGGTTTTAGGCTAAAGCCGGTTCGGATGACGGGCCGGGCCGGCCTGGACCTCGTATCAACGTAGATGAAGTTATCTGGACCGTGCAAGACTATCGCCAAATTGATCAATATCAGAAGCGGACACTGACTCAATTCGTGCATTTCATCAAACAGTTGGTAGACATTCAAAGGAGCAACTAAAAGTAACAACGATAGAGAGGGACTCGCAGCCAGATCACAGCTAAAGCCGTATAGTCAAAGTGAAATTATCCCAAGCCCACTAGGATCAGTTTTAAGTTGAAGGACATGCCATACAATCCAATGCACAGAGAGAGTGAAAACTAGCTCTACATCATCAAGCCGTATAGAGCGTGTCCCTTTTACCCTGCAAGTTGCAGGCTGCAACAGAATGTCCAGAAAGAAGACAAATGCGCCGGGCCAGGCATAGGGAAAAAAAAAACTTAATCATGTTAACACACGACCAGATCCCACCGAACTCAACCCACAGAAACTGACATATGATCTTCACAGGCATGAAAACGATTTGAATTCGATTCAAACAAAGCCTAAGCCGAGCAAACTGAGCAACCGATTCGTCGACTCTCGAAAGATGAGATGGAGGTCATTTGGAACCAAAAGAAAAAATGGGGAAAGCCCACGAATCGAAACGCGAAACTTACCTCGAATTGGAGAGAGACGGAACGAGAGAGAAGATTGCGAGCGATGGAGGCGGCGACGGAGGCGCGTGACGGCCGCTTGCTTGTGTTTTGCTACTCGCGACTTGCAGCTTCAGGGCAAGAGATTGCTTGCAAGAAAACTGGGTTGGGTTGGGTAAGTTCACGACGACTTGGGACTTGCAAACCTTATTGGGTCGCAAATGGGCCAAAAGTGGGTCGAAAATGGATTTTTGTGTGGCCCATATTTGACCCATTTAGTTTTACCTCGGTATTTTGAATCCATTTTTAGTGACCCTCCAAAAGTTGATGATTCATATAAGACCCATTTTATATAAAAAAAAAAATAAATCAAATATGAACCTAACACTAGCTCAAGAAAATAAAAGATATTACTTGATTTACAGGTACATCGTCCTGTTTTACTCGGATCGATGACATGAACCTAAGACTGTGGCTCAAGAAAATAAGAGACATCATTTTACATCAGTGACCATCAATTTCACTCACTTGATCATTGCTTGTAATTCAGGTACATTTTCCATCCGATTCAGATCGCAAATACCTTTTTTCCTGCAGACATATGTAAAGATGTGTTTAAGAATATATGCTCGTGCGTGTGTATTTATTGTGCAGTGTTACGTACCAAAAACACGTTGTATAAAATTATTCGAATTTCGCATGGGTATTAAGTTTAAGACACTAGATAAGAGTGTGATTATCCGAAAGTTTTGGGCAAATTTCTTGCGTGATATATATCCTCTCTTATGCTATTTCTATTTTATTTATGCTTAGGTATGGCATCTCTCCAAAACTCTTCTTCGTGGATCTTTTGCTATGATTCCTCGTTAGTGACCCAAAAAGTCCTAAACCTACTATGATGCTACAATCGTGTCATTTTAATCGTAAACATGTTGCATTTATGTCAATTCATTCCTTCCGGCCAATTTTGGCTAGTCAGAACCGATGTAGATACCAACCGCCGCTGATGTGGCTAGCCACGGTGAGGTTGGCCTCACTGACTCTAGCCGATCGCCGATTTGGCTGCCAACTAGAAGAAGAAAAGCAAAGGGAAAAAAGAAAAAAAAATTAAAATACTATTAAAATATTATTAAAAATTGTCCACTTCAACGCCGGTGTCTACACAAGCTCCGATCGACATCTCCATCAGTACCGACGGCCAAAGTTGATTGGAAAAATTGAGTTGGCATAAACATAAAAATGTTCAGGATTAAATTAGCACAATGACGATAGATTTATGACCTTTTTTTTTTGCAATTTTCCCTTCGTCATTGCATCATATATAGCCTTACTCTTGTTATATTGCATGCGTTATCCAGTATATGGAGCCAAATTCAATCGAGTCAAATGGTACCAAGTATTCGCTTTTTTTCTTATGTTACAATTGCTAAAAAAAACATTAGGCTAAAAGATTAGATCCTTAACGAGTTCGAGTTATTTGTAATGAGTCAATGTAACTCGTCCCCATGATTTAGAATAGATACTTGGTGACGTACGAATGCTGTATTTTTCCAAGATGTATATAGTCACATTTTTACCCTCCAGCTAATATCACTTGTTAGAGGGTGATGTCAAATCACGAATTGATCTCATATCTTATTATGCCACTTTTCTGATATAAGGACCGTGGATAGCGATTTAACTCAGTAGTCTAGGTAATTTCGCCACTGTTATTCGTTTGGGCATAGAGCATTGACAAAATCGTCACAAAAAAGGATGATAAGGTTTGATTGATTTTGTGCCTATGGTCTCAAATGGTGATTGATTGGCTATCTTTCATTTTTTTTTAAATTATTATAACGAGGAAATCTAATCTAGTCATGATGTTAGTACGATGAACATGGGCACGGTTCCACAATAGGTCTATTATAAAGTAGATGAGGCAATCAAAGATGATTTTTTAAATAATAATTTGTTCATGGGAGTCTTCTTTCGTCGCCATCAATTTTCATATCATTAGGAAAATTTTCCATTCGGAGGCACCTTCGCTAGAAGATCGTGAAGCAGCCCTCGTGATGTAGCCTCTATTGGGTAGTCTCAGGCTTTTTTTTTTTATCTCAAAAGTTAGCTCAAAAGATGAGACTTTCCATCACATTTATAAAATGGCTATCAACTCCTTTCATAATTGATGTGAGACAATCCCAACAAGCTCTCTCTTACACGTCAGGCCATGAGTCGAAGCAACAATAGCCTGCATCTCTTTTGTGTGGCTCTTGAGTCCAAATATATTGGTAACTTGAGTTCTGATATCAGTGTTAAGTGATTTTGAGCCTTTCTCATTTCACAAGCTAACTCAAATGACGACCCTTTTCCTCGTGCTTATAAACAAACTACTAATTCCTTTCATAACCAATGTGGGACAATCCTAATAATTTTAGCCAAAATTATTAGTAAGCTTTTTTTTTTTTGGTCTTTTATCTTCTTTTTTCTTCTAGGTTAAAAGCTATACCTCTTATGTTAGAGATGTAGAGGTAACAGCTGTTAATAACAGAAAAAGAAGCGCAAAAAGGCGTATAGAAAGAAAAAACAAGAAAAAGAAAACTCGTGGCGGTTTTATGAGTGTTCTCAATTCTTTGTGCTCCAATCTTGGGAGAAGATCATCAATTGTATTTCAACTTCCTTGAAAACTATCGAATTCGTAGAGTGCTTTTGCGGGGAGACGTAACACAAGTTTGGATAAACTTCGATAACAAATTTTTTGGCGCGTTCTCCTGATTCTGTTCTTTTTATCATTATATTTTGCTAATATGGGTTGTTTGCTTAGATTATTTTTATGGAATTAATGCGCAATTCCTAACAGCCTCACTTGACAATCGTGACGAATCGAAAATGGAGTTTTTTTTTTTGCAAATTGGTCATCGATATCTAATTAAACTCCTATATTATAGAAATAATTATGATGCTAAATTTCTTCCAGTTGCTTGACCCCGGATTTGTTCTCTTAAAACCATATACTAAGAATAAGATTTCTTCTTATTTTTTTTTCCTTTCCTGTCCTTTTTGCACACATCGGAAGAAATCTCTGAAACAAAAAGAAAAAAATTCTAATGAAAATTTCTCTTTTAAACGCAACAGTATTTTTTCATTTAAAAACTGCTGGTAGAAGTCATTGCACAGGCAAATTCGATAAACCATCTCTAGATGTGTCTAGTATATCAAATGAAAGTCAAAAATAAACATGCAGTGGAATGAGAAGCATCGTTCAATCAAACTTTAGTACATAATTTCTCGACATGTTAAAATAGTAAACATCGGTTCAATCTTTTTGGGATAATTATGTGGGTCATAAAAACTAGTATTATGTAACCATTTTTTTTGTAATTTTTTTTGTTCGAAAGAAAGATTTCATTTATTAATCATGATAATACTCGAGAGACTCACATAGAATGCTTTCAAGCTTCAAAATAACTATAGAAAAAGAAAATTTCAGAAAGCAAATAGCAAAGTATATTCTGCAATTACCCACCGGCTTGGTGGCCCAGTGGTTGGGCGATTACACGGTTGCAGGTCGAAAGTTCGAGTCTCGACTCGAGCGAATAGGCTCATGTGGAAAACACGATCTTGGGTGTCAGGTGTCTTATCCGGAGTGCCGTGGTGGTGGATTCCTACGGCCCTCCCTGGGGGACTAGTCGGGCTTCACCGCCGAGCGTGAGCGTAAGCTCCCTGACCGCGCGGAACCTCTGGTTACAAAAAAAAAAAGTATATTCTGCAATTAGAAACACACTCTTAACCTCAAAAAAAGATCCATCGCCATAAAATTCCGACGACCGATCACCAGATTCAGTGATGAGCACATACTGAGAACTCTCACACCAATTGCGACGGCTTGTGGTGTGCGTTTAGGTTTAATGTCTCCATCACCATCGTCGAGTAATAACACCAACATCAGTATGTTGAAAAAATACAAATCAAATACATGCGAGGAACTCAAATCTATATCCAGATCTAGTTCGGGAAAGTAAAATCTATGGATCTAGACCTAAATCTAAATCGAAAGAAGAAAATAGCCTAATCTTGAAGAGTTTGTAGAAACCCATCACGAACATCATCATCGATGGCCGTCGACCGGACGAATGGCCAAATTAGTTTTCACATTCGCCCAAGATTAGCTACAACAAATTATTCACACTCACAAACTCCTAAAACATATTGAGAGAGAGAAAGAAAAAAATCCAAGCAAAGAAAAAAAAAAGTGTTGAACTCCCACAGAAGATCTTCAAATGCTGATGACCCTCTTTGGAGATTCGATGAGGATTAATGGTCGACCCTCACTAATGTCTAGTGAGGGCAAGGGCCGTCTTTTGGTGGAGGCATCACTCCAAGATGGTGTTGGATGGTGGCGGCGGGTGGTGGCAACGCCATACATACAGTACGGGCATTGACTTCTGCTTGATTTAGGCAAAGGGAACACTAGTTTGACTGTGGAAAAAACAAAGACCGGGAAAAGTTGCCAAGGACCATTTTTGAATACATTTTCATAAATATCTTACTTAAATGCTCGAGATAAGATGAGGTTAAAGTTGTCAGCGACCATTTTTTTCCTTGGTAGGCTATAATTGAAGAATGTGACTCGGAAAAAGTGATGACATTCTACGCGTGCAGGCACATAAATATGCAAATTTCATGGTTTTCCACATCATTGCGGTACGCAAATTTCAACTGCGGGTGGCTAAACAAAAGTTGATTGGCAAGTAATTCAAAAAGGTACATATATTTCCCCACGAGAAGATGCGAAAGCCCCATTCTTAGTCTTAGGCTATGTAATGGTCCTTATTAGAGAAAATTACCAAAACAATAGTAGATATAATATAATTGTGTCAATTTGGACCTACACTTTTTTCGCATTAATTAAGTCATAAACCTTTTATAATAGTGCTAATGCAATCCATTTAGCCGATCGGCGTTAATGTGGTAAAATTTTAATAATATTTTTGATTTTTTGATTTTTTCAATAAATTTTTTTGCCTTTTCTTTACTTTTTGTTTCTTTTTGGCTTTGGGACGCAGCCTCCTCCTGGCCTCTAGAAGATGTGAAAGCCCCTTTCTTAGTCTTAAGGCTATGTAATGGTCCCTGTTAGAGAAAATTACCAAAACAATTATATATATATTGCAATCATGTCAATTAATGCTATATTTATTTTTGTATCAATTAAGTCATAAACCTTTTGTAATAGTGCTAATACAGTCCATTTAGCCGATCGGCGTTTGATGTGACAAAATTTTAATAATATTTTTTTATTTTTTCAATCATTTTTTTTGCCCTTTCTTTTCTTTTCGTTTGTTTTTGGCTTTGGGACGCAGCCTCCTTCCGGCCTCTAGCAAAGGCCGGCCATGGGTGGAGGTTGTTTGCCCTTGCCCCGGGGGGCAGCAACCTCCCCTAAACCTCAGCCGATCCTGCCAACCCAAAGCCAAAAGATAAAGAAATAAATTGTAATTAAAAAATTAAAAAATTCAAGATATATTAAAATATTATTACAAATTTGCCAGGCTAGTGCTAGCCGATCAAATGGATTGAATTTGCATAATTATAAAACGTTTAAAGATGAATTAGCAAAAAAAAAATAAGTTTATGATTGAATTGATACAATTGCAATAGTTTTATAATTTTTTTTGGTAATTTTCCCATAATTATTATAAGGAAAAATTCATCATTATATCTAGGATAATTTCTTATGAATTGTCATTTTACCCTTGTAAATAAATTAGTCGTTGATGTTGTCGTTCTGTGAAACATAGCTTGCTTCATAAGCATTACCGAAAGTGCATCTTGGGGAGCTGTCCTCGATATTGCTAGTCTCGGAATTTCCTAGTTTTTTAGTACTTGTTTTTTTTATATAAAATTCAAGAATGAGAAAATATTATTTCAGCGAACACTACTTAAAAAATTAAAAGATCTGACATATCATATTTGTATATATTTTGGACAAGCGTTTATTGTATAGAGGTTTAATTTTAAAACTATAGAGAATAATGAAAACATAAATGCCAATCAAGAAAACATTGTTCAGACAGTCTCGTTTGCTTTTTCTACTGATCAGCCAGCCGCATGGAAATTTGTTAATTTTAGTACTTCTTCTTATCATTTCTTTTTAATTTCTAAATTTAAAATATATATCTATAATTAATTCACTACCAATAAAAATACAAGACCTTTTGTGTCAATACTTGTTCCTAAGCATGCATGGATCCTAGAAAATTTTGACAGGTCTATTAATTATGGCAAATTTTTTACTTTATAAATTAACTTCTATTTAGAAATCGATTATTTTATTTTTTGAGAGAAGTAAATTTTTTTTACTTTTTTTGAGTGATTTTAAAATTACTTGTGAAGTAAAAAATGCTTTAAAAATAATAAAATAAAATTATATAACTAAATGAATTATTATTTTAATAGTTAAGTTATTAAATGGATTTCTGTTTTGGAAATATTATTGTTTTAGAGATTCTATTTCAAAAGAAGATAAATTGTCACTTACAGCAAGACTGTTGAAGTGGGCTCTCCTTCCGACCAAAAAAAAAAAAAAGTGGGCTCTCCTCCTACTCTCTGTCTCTCTCTCTCTCTCTCTCTCTCTCTCTCTCTCTTCTATCTACCTTCGCATGATCTTTGCTGCAGCCTTCGAAGACACTGCCTAATTTATGTTCCTGTCCTGTCAAATCGTCGTCGACTTTAAAGCAACAAGACAAAACCAGATTCTGCAGAAGAAATGAAGGAAACCGCATTTAGGGCGCGCCAGACTCAGAGACTCCCCGCCCTCTTTTCACGCCACTTGTTTTCCCATGGCCAGTGGTTTTCCCGTGGAATTAAAATTTCCATGTCGCTCTCGTTCTGATTAGCTGCCCTTTTTCCTTTTTTTTTTTTCTATATGAATTCTTTTTGGATATGGTTGACATGGTTTGAGGTGTTCTTTATTCACCACCCTACAGCTACGTAGTATACAATAACATTTTGCGTTTGGTTGCCAAGGGCTGTTGGGATCGGACACAATCTGTCTTGAACTGCTCGTCATCAATCCCCATATGTTAAATAGCGTGCAGATGCTTTGAGAACTTAGATAATGTTGAAAATTCTCCATAAAATGTTTTATCTTGGCAACCACCGTGATGCCGTGCCTCGGATTAGGGAAAAATTTCTAACAAGGACCTCGTTATGAAGTAAACTTTATTTTAAACGAGGACCTAAAGTGAATATATCAATTTGAAAAAGGGCATAATTTAACTTCAGGTCAAGGATATTTTCGTCATTTATTTTTTTATTTTTCTTTTTTTTTTATTTCTTTCTTTCCTTTTTGTGGCAAGTGATCTCATGCAATGGCAGCCCGCTGGTGGTGCCCAAGGAGGGTCCGGCCGGCTCTTTCTTGAAAGCCACAGTCGACAGGATCGCCTACGCGAGCCTAACCCTCGCTTAGGACTCGATTTTTCGCTAACTCTTTCGAATTTGATTAATGAAAAGTGCTCACGTGATTTTTTTTAAAATATTTTATCTCTCTTACATGGTGCTAAGGTTATCTAAATCACTAAAATAATGTTGTTTTGATCGGAATCCTAACTTTTGGCCAAAATCTTAATTAGATTAGGTTACAAAAATTCAAAAAAATTCTTCCATGGAAAACAAAAGAGAAAAAAAGCCTAATTTATATATTAAAAAAAACACACACACACACACAAAAGAAAACACAGGCAAGATCGTCATCCCACTGCTGATGGGCGATGGGGTTGCTTGCGCCTTGGTGAGGGTCGGCTCTCTCCAAAATTGAGAGAGGGTCGTGCCAAGGTAGGTTTGCGGGAGGGTCACCAGCCCTCGCGCAAGTCACGGTGATCTCCGATTCTGGCATGGCCCTTCGGTCGATGGGGTCACTAGCCCTCACCGAGCCATTGGTGACCCCGGCAACCATAGGTGGGAGGGTTGCCAATATTTTTTTTATATTTTTTTTAATTTAGCTTAACTAAAAATCTGGTTAAAAGTATCTTTAGACGAAAATATTTTTGACCAACCAAAATATATAGCCAGCAAAAGAGCTCACGCTCATTTTTGAAATAGCCTTAATCACTTAGGTCTTTATTTGAAATAAAGTCCACTTCAAGTCTTTATATGAGAAAATGAAGACATTTCAAACTCTTATTTGAAATTTTTCTCATATGAATTTAAAAGGTATTAGTAAAAAAGGATAGAGTCCATTGTGTGGAAACCAGTTGAATGTATATAGTTCTACATATTATGCTTATGGTAGCTACAAAAGCGTGGAGTCGAGGACACAGCAATTTGGATGACCGGACTATCACGATAAGTATTTTTGGACTGCAAGATTTAAGTCGCCTAGAACTCAAAGGTAAGTGAATTTCTCATTATAACCTAGTTTTTTTTTTAATTCCAAGGAGAGCTAATGCTTAGCAGGTACTTTGATCCGATCGTTTGATGGTGAAAGGTAAATTAAAAGTGGTGCGGTGGTAGTTTTCGAGGAGCGAAAATGCAAAGTGCCTCTAGAGTTACGCGTGTATATAATTGTGCGGGAAATTACAAAAAGAAATTTTAAATCTATTATGTTTGTGCTAATTCAATCATAAATATTTTTTTTTTCCGATTCTATCTTAAACCTTTTGAATTATGCCAATTCAGTCTATTCGACCATGCAAAGATAGTGGACTAAGGAGGCGCGATTATGCTCACAAAATTTTGGAAGCATCTTTTGAAGCAATTTGATTTGTTTTTGCAAATAAGGAGAAGTGTCATGCAACCTCGCCTTGATTGATAATGTTGTGATGCAAAAGGGTGGATCCACTTTAACTACAATAGAATATGACAGATGTTTGAATAAATGTTTCAACCAAATGCAATCAGTTCCACTGGACCGCCTGAAAATTAGACCAGTTCCAATCACCTCCGATTTTGAAAATTGGAAACCAATCTCTTCGGTCTGATTTCAATTTTGATGTGGGAATTGAGATGCTCCCAAACCGATCACCCCTGATGATTACAAAGGGTCCTTCACATCTCTCACATGGACAAATGCCTTCTCCCTAAGAACAACCACTTCATGGTGCATTTATCCTGATTACAATCTCTAATTAAAAGACGAGTTCAAAAACCTCTAAAGAATGTCCAATTTTTCTCTGTTTGTGCTTGTCAACTTTGTCGATTCTATCAAACTTTTAGGACCAATATTTCAATGGTTATCCTAATTCGTCAGGTTGGTTGAGGGTGGCAAAAAGGGATGTCGGAGAAGGAGAGGGCGTCCTCAAAGTCACTGGGAAGGGCGGTGCCCGACATGGACGGGATTGTAAAAGGATGGACAAGTCTTACGAGCTTCATTGTTCATTTTTAATTTTAATCATGCAAATCAAACACTCATTTGAATAAGGATGAATCCATTCTATATCCAGATGTCAACAAACATTGGATGGGATAGTGTAAGGATGAATCTATCCTATATCCATACGTTAACAAGCATTGGATGGGTATCTAAAATCCTATCCAATCTGACATTGTTCTATCTAGCAAAAATGTTTAGATGAAAAAAATGCAGCCTTGTAGCACTCCAAATCCGAACCTTGCAGTTGAATCTGATAGATGTTGTATACATGAAATCTTGCTTAAAAAGTCTCGATAAAATTCCTAGAAAGCACTATATCCAAAACCTTGCTTTAGTATGGGCAGTCAATCAACTCTTCTAATAATGGCAGGATCTTATTGAATCGTCTCACCAGTCTTTTGAGCGAATTTGTCAATGATTTTGGACGGAGACAACCTTGGGATATCATAATAAATTGATGCGAGATGCTCTTCAATTTTGAAACCCCAACCGTACTCCAGGAGAAAAATTATTCAAAAATCCTAAATTTATTATACACCACCGAAACTCATATGATCGATTTTCATTATTTTTTAAAAATTTTCTAAAAATTTTCTCTCTTTTATTTTCCTTTTCTTTTCTTTTATTTTTCATTTTTCATTTTTTTTCCTATTTCCCTCCGCAATGGCTGGTGGAGATCGTCGGCCACATGCAAGGGTGTCACGGCCTAAGGGAAATAAGGAAAATAAAGAGAAATTAAAAAGGAAAGAAAAGAAAATGCAAGAAAAAAAATTCATGAAATTTTAAAAAAAATTTTAAAAAAATGCCCCCGTCAGTAAACGATGATATTTAAAAATTGAAATGAGGATCGTAAGAGGTTTGAGATTTTTTGGACAAAATCCATCCTTGAAAATTACATATTGCAATTTGCAACCGTATGACTGATCGTAACACTTATGCTTGGTTCTGCAGCGCCGCGGTCTGACCGATTGCTGGACTTATCCTTTGAATCTACACCTTCCATTTTCCTTGTGCAAATTTTCCATTCTAAGCAAAATTTGACTCGTGTTATTCTCGAATTTGAACCATAAATGCAGTTTTGTTACCATCAAAATTCATTCGGGACTACCTTCTAATATTACTTACGATAAAAAGATCAATGACACATAAAACAATAGAACAACATGAAGAGGTGGATGCTCATGACAATACTTCAGGAGTAGAATTTCTTCTTCGAAAGTGCTTATGAAGTACAACTCCATTTAGTTTTGCAATGTCATTTTTCTACTTCTGAAATATTTTTTTTTTACTTCGTAAGTAATTTTAGAGCCACTTGAAAAACTAGGAAAAACTTACTTCTCTCAAAAAGTAGAAAAAAAAACAAATTATGCTCTGAAACAAAAGTTAATTTCTAGAATAAAAGTATTGCTATGCATGCCCTTAACTTCATCATTAGGTCCTACTCCCATTCAAGTCTTAATCTCGTCATGTCATGTTGGCTAGTAGATGTTCATTTCAACTCATCGCTTCAAGCTTTTGTATATATTCTTCTAACAAAAAATATTTAGCATGATCTTCATCTTGCCGCCTCTCAATCTATATTTAGATCCGTCACCTTATATTCTGCTATTGTCGCCCCCACATACATGTCAATGAAGGATGAACAAAATAGAATTAACTTATATAGCGATGATCTCAACCAATTTCTTTAAAAAGGAAAGGTTTGCTCAAGTCAAATATGACCTAATTTAAAAAATAAAAAATTAGATTCAAACTTGTTATTTGATAATATAATCTCGTCTTACCTAAGTTCGAATCCAAGGAAAGTGGAATAATGCCCCCTCTCTTTGTGATGGTATATTTACATATATATCATCCCACTTCACTCTCTTCCTATTTCTTCATATTAGAATACACGACAAAATAAAGCATAAAAATAAGAAATAGAACTCGAGACATAAAATTTTTTATCATGATTCATTCTTAAACTAGAGTTACATCAAATAGAGAATTTCACTATAATTAGCATATCGTACCTCTCGCTTTATCCACACAATTACATATGAAAAAATAAAAAACATAAGCGTAAATCCAAACTATAGCAAATCTTTGTATTTTTCTTTCGAAGAAAAATATGACCTCCGCCTCAATAGTTCATTTTCTCCATCTTTATGCATGCCATTCATACTCCTTTCGTTAACGGCATAAATACACTAAAAAAGCACCATATGTTCTATAAATTATTTAGACAATGAAAAGAAACAAAGCATAGAATTATTAGGTTAAAGAATTATGTCTCAGATAAATAAATCATTTAGTCAATTGAAGAATTCACCAATTAATGTGGGGGAAATAATAGGGTCAATATTTATTAACTCCTCATCAACGAAAAAAAGAAAAATACGTTTTCCCTCTTCACTTCGAGACACATCACTCACTCGCCAACCCAAAATTTGTCAAAACCTTGGACAGCTTCCTTCTCCAAAACAAACATCAAAAGTCAGAATGAATTCACTCTAATCAGCAGCAGTTGATGCTCATGTTCGAGAATTGGCTAGACAGGCCAGACCCACGATTACCCAGATCGCCCTTCTTGGATTTCACCATAGATTTGGGCAGGAAAGAAGCACCGTTCTTGATCTTCTGCGCGTGATCACCATCTTTTCTGTCGCCTGCAGTTGAAGCACCGCCGGTTCTTGAAGCTGGGTCTCCGAGACGGCTCCCGGAGAGCCACTTGGAGAGCATGTAAGCGGTGGTCCTCCATGGAGGCAAGTAGAGGCCTCGCTCCCGGAGCGACTCCTTGGCCGCCGAGCAGAGGAGGGAGATGATCTGGTTGAGCTTGACCTCGTCCCCGACGAAGATCAATGGCAGCGCGTCCGTGAGCTCCCTGTAGCTCTGTGTGGGCCTCGCCACTTCGAACTGAGACTTGAAGTCCACGTCCACTATCAGCCTCTTCGTCTGATGGTGCTGGTGATGATTCTGATGGCCAGCCACATCCTTGGTCAACACATCGATGTACTCATAATCTCCTGTTCGAATACCGCAGAGAAATTAAAAGATTTGCTAGTTCAGATTTAGCTTACTCTCCGATGCATGGAAGATTACAATTCGAGACACCCTCTTCCAGATTTCTGCTAAATCGCACATTTTTTTTAGTTTTTTTTTGGCAGAAAACGACTGAGTTCATGGACGAAAAAGAAGCAATTTTCCCAGTTACTTCTTCATTTTTCCAAATACAGACAGTACGAAAGAAAACTACTGTGCACTCGAACTTTCCACCTTTCACCTGAAGGACACACAGATAAAAATGAAAGAGAGGAGCAACAGAAGGCGCGTGGCCCCACCCGCCACCACCCTAATTGGGGAATTTGCCGGCGGAGAGAGAGAGAGAGAGAGAGAGACCAACCGCCGGGGCAACCGAAGGAGGTGTCCCAACAAGTGTGGCAGAGAGAAGCATGGAAGCCGTCCATCTTCAGCCTCATCACCAACCATCTCTTCAAGCCCGTGGTCTTCTCTGTAACCCTCTTGCGGCTCATGTGCTTCAACACACTCTTGAGGACATCAACCTCAGCTCCTGTTCCGCTTTCAAGCACATCCTGAAAACCCCTCAAGAGAAACAATAATCAAGTTCAGAACTCATATGCAAACAGTGAAAAGAGAAGACCCGATGAAAGCAGGTGAACATACCCTCAAGGCAAGGAAATACGAGTGGTGACGATTATCAGAAGCTTTCAAGCACCGGGAGGAAGATGATGAAGATGGTGATGATGGGTAGTCATCAGACTCGATGAAGTCTTGGACCATCTGAACCAGCTTCTCATCATCTTCCATGTTATCCATCTCTCTCTCTCTCTCTCTCTCTCTCTGGAGTGTGCTTTATGGGTGAAAGCTTTGGCTAAGGAGTTGGCTCAAGCAATGGGATATATATATCTGGGACGACATGACACGAGGTGAGTTACGCGGTGGGAAAATATTAACCCACAGGGAGAAAGGTGAAGTGGTGACAGATGAGGTCACGATGATAAGTACATATCTCTTTTCCCATCATAGAAAGGCCAAATATATGGTGAAAACGATATTAGTCTATCGAGAGAATATTTCTGCAGATTATCCTCTTTCTTTCCCTTCTTTTTGTTTTTCTGTATATCACAGTAAGGGGGGCATGAAATGACACGCGAGGGCTGACTGTTCCCACATTTCCATGCTAGTTAGTACTCTCTTTTGGGCGGCGATCTCATGACGGACCGATAATGGAGATCTTTACTCGGACTGTCTGCTGCTGTGCAATCTCGTGTACCTATGTCTTATCCGGAAGAGATATGCTCTGACGTTTTTGAAAAGATGCTCTTGAGTTAATCTCGAGTGAATTTGGATCCCATGAATGGAAATGGATCTCCTAATATGAAAAATCCCTAATATTCCCTCTCATTAAGAGGAAAATTTTAAATAAGAAAGGATTCAAAATTTTTCAAACTTCAAAAAAGTTTCCACTTAATATTTTCCCCTCAATATTAGAGCATATTAGAGAATTTCCATATTAGGGAATCCGAATACCCTATGAATGATAACGATGTTGAGAAAATTACCATATTCATTGAGCAAAAGCAAAGCAGAGAACTTTTTTTTTTGGATAAACAGAAGATATAAACTAAAATAAACCACGGTCTAAAATCAACAATCCTTACTTTATCAATAAACAAAATATAAGATAATTTCCTAGGAGGCTACAAGTAAAAAGTGGTATTTAATCAATTCGTTACACCAATATTAGCAAGCATATATGTGGATCGATTACCTTCCCAAAAGATATGATGAATTTTGAACTTAGAAAGAGATTCCATGACTCTTCTAATATCTTTAGGTAATGCCGATCTTGTGGTATCCATTAGACACTCATGGTTAACAAGTTCAACTATAATTTTGGAGTCCATCTCAATGATGAGTTTATGAAAATAATATTTTTTTGGTACGGTAAGTACCAACCGTAGCGCCCATAATTCAGCTTGTGAAGACGAACATATTCCAAGAAATGAGGTAAAATCACCAAGCCAATCATCCCATTCATTTCAAAATTATCCTTCTACTCATGCAAGTCTAAGATTACCTTTAGACACTCCATCCGTATTTAGTTTAATCCATCCCGGTAGTGGAGGATCCCAAGCGACCATAATGGCCGAAGCACGTGACCCACTTTTGACCAAGTTGATCGTTGGCAAAGCCGTGATTTCCTTTTTGTATGATTGAACTACATATCTAGGATGGGAAGGAAAAACAAACTTTTTTGGAAAAACAACTTGTTTCACAATTGCCAAAAAAACCATATACTCACACCAAAGATAATATTCCAATCACGGTGAGAGTTGAATCTCCCCTTGTTAGCCAGGTTGGATTTCAACCATTGAAAAAAGTAGAGAACTTTGTACATAATCTCCCATAGACAAGTTACAAATAATTATAAGGTGTGTATGTATGAGTGAAAGAATTTTTTGTGAATTAATCTTTTGGACTTTCACACGTTTGGGGTGTGCATGGTAATACTTCTAGAAAATGGATTTTTGCTCTTGAAGTACTTTTGGAGTAGAAATTTATTTGGTAATTTAGGGTTATTTGATAATTTTTTTGTTCTCTTATTTTTTTTGGAACAAAAAAAGAATTAGAAACATATTTAGTAACGCAAATGATTTTGATTTTGATTATACTCTCGGAAACAATTTTGGATAAAAAATAAGAACAAAAAAAAGTTGATTCTTCAAAAGAAGAATATTTTTGAGAACCACAAAAAAGAACAAAGTCTTAGATCTTTTAAAAAGATTAAGTCCATGTATGCTTTCACGTGAACTTCTGAGCTTTAAAAAATGAGATTTGAAAATTTTATTAACAACTAATTTTTTAAAATTTAAATTTAAAAATAAGCTTTAAAATTAAAAAATCACAAAATTATAAAATAAGGAAATTAAAAATATATATTTAATAAAAAAAATAAAAATAGGGGCAATTTTAAAAAAGTAAAAGAAACTTTTAAATTTTGAAAACTTTAAATTTTTTTAAAAAAGGTTTAGAAAAATGGAGAACCAAAAAGAAAGAATTTTAGCCACTTGGTTGTTCATGGGAATAGAAAATTTATGCAGTTACCACACACGTTTTTGTTCGAGAATAGAATTTTTGTGTAATTACCAAACGTGTTTGATTCTCTAAAAAATCATCCAAGGTACAGAATTAGAAAATATGATTCTAATTAGAATCACTTTTTTTATTAGAATAATTGCCAAACAAGCTCTTAACTTTTGAAGCAAAAATCCATTTAGTAAAAAAAATTACTTTCAAAATAAAATTCTACTTCTGAAATGAATTTTCATTTTTGAAGTTGTTTTTTTCCCAATTTGAGAAGTTAAAAAAATTCTTCTCAACTTAAGAAGTACTTCTCATCTCAGCCATTTTTTTATTAGTCCCTTACCCTTTTTTTGACTACACATGCCTTCGCCCATCGTCAACCTCCGATGCTACACATCAATGACCACCCCCCATCCCTACCCCCCACCCCTAGGCCCGCGACTATTGCCACCAATCGCCCCTAGTTGCCAACTACCGACCGTCGCCCATGACCATCGCCAGCCATCCCCCATCGCTGCCCACCACTGCCCCATCTTTGCCAACCACTTCCCATGGCCAACCTTCGCCCATCATTGCCTGTGATCATCACCACCAATTGTTGCTCGCAATCACCGCCACTCGTTGCCAACCACCGACGCTAATTGCCGGCTACCACCCATAGCTACCCGCAATCGCGGCAAATCACTGTCCACCTCCTACTGCCACTAGTTCCCGCCAATTGCTACCCCCCTCGGGCAACTCGTCGACCACTGGCCCGCCCACCGCCGCCCCCACTACTAAGTCGCCGGAGTAAAAAATAAAAAATAAATTCTTATTTTTAAAATATACATAATAAATTCTTATTTTTAAAATATAAATAATAATTTTAATAATTTAAAATTTTAAAAAATAAAAATAGACATTTTTCAGTTGTCGACAATAATTAGAAGATTTTGTGTTAATAATATTTTAGAAGTAGAAATTTACAACCATTACCAAACAAATTTTTTTAACCAGAAATCAACTTGTGAAGCCACAGTAGAAAATCAACTTCTACTTCTGACTAGAAGTTGATTTATGACATAGAAATATTGCCATGTGCCCCCTTGGTTGGCTGAGAATGATCTTTCAATGAACAACCATTTACCGTCGAAGACAAGATACATAATTAATGTTGGGAAAATTCATTTACCTAACCTTGAGAAGGAGAAAATATTTTTCTGAAAAATATTTTTTCCAAAAAACATCATTTTTATCATGAAATTCTCCTCAAAGCAAACACACCAATGGCAGTAAGACATACATTAATATATTGGGCTTCTTGCTTCATTCTGTTTGTGTGATTACTATCCATTGCGGAGTGCATTCCAAGCAAATCTTGAGCATTACGAACGACTAATTAAATCTTAAGAGATTGCCGGGTTGATTATGATTCGAAAATTAGACAACGCGTCGAGAATCTTGGGGGCGTGGTTAGGGGCCTCATAGTATCAACCTTTTGATGGTGCCATCTCACGAGCTTCCGGTTATAATCCTTAAATCAATGACCAAGGAAATGGCTTGCATAAAATTTTCTTAAGAAAATTCAATCCAAAAGCTTGAAGTACCTTCATTTCTCAAATTAGAGCCTGAAATAGATCTTATTTCGTATAATGGTCTAAAGTACCATTGTTATGTCAAAAAAAAGATCATGATGAAGGGCATTTTTTTGTCATTTACATCTCTTTTCTTTTTTTTTTCTCATTTCTTTTTTATTTGTCGTGAGGGCCGGTGAGGGCCCAACAACCCTCGTCTAGGCCCTCCCTCGATGGTTGTGGGTGAGGCAGTTCTTGCCCAAATTTGGTGAGAGCCGATCTCGCTTCTGGCCGCCTACCAGCAAAAACTAAGGGAGAAAAAAGGAAAGAAAATAAAAATAATAAAAAATAAAACAACGAAGATGTCCTCGATTAGGATATTATTTGAAATAATGAAGGTACTTCAAGTTTTTATTTGAAATTTTCTTAATTTTTTGTGTGTATTTTCTATTTTTATCAACATATATTTCCTAAGAAAAGCATGACAAAGAATCTCAATTTAAAAAAAAAAGAAAGAAAGAAAGAGAGAAAAAAAAACAAAAACAAAAACAAAAACAAAAACAAGAGTTAAAGTGAACTAGGCGTACGACCGGAAAGAGGCGAATCCCATGAACCTAGATATTGCCGGGGTGAGGAAGGAGGCATATCCTAGTAAATCTTTAGATACTAGATTACCCAGTGAGGCACAATGATAGTGGCAGGCGACAAAATTGATGTGCGAGAAATATCCTTTGTGGTGACCCAATTTTTGAGCAGACAACACATTAATGGCAGATTTAATTAGCAAGCTAATCGTCGTCTTTTTTTTTTTTGGCTCCTTGCCTAGGCTTCGTTCGAGAGAGAGAGATTCGAGGGGAAGAAAACAGAGACAAGTTCATCCAATTTTGAATCTATCTCTTTCATACGCACGTAAATTTAAAAATGAATTTGGTAGGTAAGTCATGATACTGGCTAGCAGGATCATTAAGAAGGGGTGAATAGATTATTCTACATAAACTTGAAAAGTAAGTACGGAATTGGAACAATCAAATTAGATATGAATACGACCAATTTGAACAGGGCGTGAATATGATCAAAGTTCCTATAATATTCAGAGGTGCAAAAGCTATAGGAAAAATTTTATCGGAACGTGATAAAATGAAATCAGATTTTGAGACGTGATAATATGATTTTTAAGGATTTATTTACCTCACAAAGTTACTAATGGTTGGTTTCCTGGAAATATCATCCATGACATAATAAAGTCTCGATAAGAGTAATAAATAATTAATTAGGATTTTTTAAGGGAAATAATTAGAAACAATTGCTGCGTATGTTTTTGAGAAAACGAAAAATAGAAGTAAAAGTATTGAAAATGAGCACAGTCACTCAATTTATAATAGTTGAAAGAAGACAATATTTCATGTCTCAAAAACTATCATCCGAGCACAACTATACGTGTTAAAAGAATAGTTAATTTCGGACAGACCTCTTCGTATCTTAATTCAAACATAACTCTTCATTGTCTGAAAAATAGCTTATTCGGACACAACTTTTCATTGTTTGAAAATTGCATCTTAGACATAAATAATTAAATAAAATTCAAAAATGAATTTTAAAAAAAAATAACTACAATGCCAATTCCGAACTGCGATCTCACAAAATGCTAACTATACTTAATAATCGTGCACTCTCATGCGAATATAGTGGGATCTAGCCTATTTTCTCATTTCTTTATTTTGAAAGATGATATTAGTCTTTTAACTAATAAAGAGACATACATTCTTCTTTTCTTTTCATCTTATGTAGTATTGGAAAAAGGGCACATTTTGTTTGTTTTGCAAGCAAACTCCAATAAAAGCTTCTATCAAGTAGTAGCTAGTTTCCATCAGTCAATCAATGAGAAATTACAGCAGTGAATCTGCTAATACTCAAGCACTTCTTCTCGAGATAGGTGCTGCTCATACAAAAGCTGATTGGACTTATCATCCCACACCTAAGCACAAGCTACTGCTCTATAAGCACCATCAACACTTCTAAAAAAATTACAATCCTATGCTCACTGAAGAAAAATATGAAAACGTGAAACTCTTTTGAACTTTGGAATTTTTCACTCTCGATTATATCTCTCTTCGGTACCTTGGTCTTCTTTATGCTCCTCAGTGTCGAGAACTTCCTGTCGGACTATCATCAATCTCCAAGCTGGTCATTGTACACTTGACAAGGAGATTAGAGTAGCTATTGATATTGATTAATCAAAGATCCCAAGAGATTTGATCGCCCATACAAACAAATCTCAATTTCCATCGGTAGAGATTGCTTCGGCTTTGGAAACAACCTTTCCTTTGGGGAGATTGTCAATCAATTAGATATCTCGTATGATTGAAAATCCTATAGAGGTAATCTCAAAATTGATAGTCCATCATGGTCTTCTATAGAGGGGATCATACCATATCACAAATTGTACAACTGTGAGATAAAATATCTCAAAGTCATAATTTTGAAGATTACGTCAAGAATTTCGTCTATGGTAGAATAGGTTTTTTTGTTAATATTTGGCCTACTCTACTGATATCGAACCCTTTCCTTTGCTAATATTCACGTTGTAGCTATGCTAATATTCACCGAGTAACCAAGTGGATACTGTAGACACAAGGCCCTGATGCTTCCAAGTCAATATAAGCTTCCCATTTGTCTGGACTAATTTACGTAGGTCTTTAGTCATAAGGAATCCTTTGAACATGAATATTACCTGAAATAAACAATTCTTACATTACTTAAGATCAATGTAAGATATTGATAGTTTTGTCAACTTTAAAATATGTTAGGAGGTTTTCTCGATAGGTTAAACAAGGATTAGTAACAAAGAACTACTTAATTCCTAAAATCAAAGAAAATTTGATGAGTCACTTAAGGTTAGTAATCTGCGTAAAAAAAGGTAAGTTTAAGGCGTGGCTAAGAAATGAAAATAGGATTTTTTGGACTATATGAAAACTGGCAATATAAAAAAAAACCAAATACAAGGCAATATTTTAATGGGAAAAAATTTGTTGAGTCTATAATTTGTGTCGCTAATCTCCAAACAGAGTTAGTAAATGTAAGATGTTGCTAACCGAGAAGAATAAAAATGCGTGACTCAATAAAAATAGTTAAATAGACAACAAAAAAACAATGGAACGTTGGAAACTCAAATAAGAGTTAGTAACCCAAAAGTAGTTGTTATTTTGATTGGGAAAAAAAGTGGAAAATCATGGTATAGATTCATAATTTCATATAAAAGTTAATGAATAAAAGTTGCTGCGTCGGTATAAGAATTGCTAATTTGTAAACTATCCCACTAGTTGATAATGTCATAGAAATGTTCCTAAGTTACTTGAGAAAAAGTCATCAATCTTTATTTATATCAACATTCTTTTTAGGGTTAATACCACGAAAAATTCTAAATTGATATACATTTGGCAAATTTTCCCCCCACTATTTTTCACCACGAAAAATTCTAAATCGTTATACTTGCGACAAGTTATTTTAAACTATTTTTTACTACAATAAATCCCAAGCCAATACACATATAACAAATTTACACCAAACTATTTCTTTTAATTCAAAATTCCCAAATTGGAGCAAGCGTGGCAAATTTACCCAAACTAATTTTGTAACCACTAAAAATCCCAAATTGATACATTTGCGATAAATTTACCCCCCGTTAGTTTCCGTTAAATTGAGTCAATATCATGAAAAACTCTAAATTGATGCACTTGTAAAGAAAAGAGGGTCAAAACCCAATTTGGCTTCACTCGTCAACTGCTATGTGTCAATCAACTCAATTATTTGATCATAAAATTTAATGAAAACTAATTGAGGATAAATTTGTCACATATGTAGAAATTTTGATTTTTGGGGTTTAAATAAATAGTTTGGGGTAAATTTATCATAGGTGTATTGATTTGGGGTTCTTGATGTAAAAGAAAAAAAGGTAAGTGGTAAATTTATCACTTCGAGGTTTTTTGTGGGAAAAAAAATTTGGGGTAAATTTGTCACAAGTATATCAATTTAAAAGTTTTCATGGTATTGACCTTTTTTTTTTGTAATTATCAATATATATTGAAATTTACCGGCATAGGTTTATTTTTTTTGGGACGCGAAACAACATAATCATGCTAAATAAATTTGTGAACGATAAGTGTGGTGATTGTTACTCTGAAGGAAACCAATGGGTGAGTTTGGAAAGGCTTTTGAGAAAAGCCTTCGGAAAAATGCAAATGCCTTTAAAGGTAACCTTCACGCTACCTTGGGATTTTAGCTTTGGAAAGGCTCACTTTTCTTGGAGGATGTTTAGAAATTTATTTGCCAAACACCTAAAATTTGGTGCAAGGGGTTTTGGACGCCCAAAACCCTTTAGGAAAGCAATTCCCAAACGCAGCAAATGTCCCTACAGCAAGGGAGACTTAACGTATATGAACTACCAAGTTGGAATGATGTAATGCGTACAATAAATCACCTGCAACTATAACCACCACATAACATTAGAAAACGAAAAAGTGTGTGTTGAATGGAAGCATACATTAGACAAACGCTTAACCTCCAAAGTCTGCTTGAAATGCCACTAAATTTCATATGGGTTATATGGGCTGTGTATCATTATAAGGGCTTATTTGTTTCGCGAAAAATAAATGATCGAAAATATATTTTCTTAAAAATAATCAGATATATCGTTTATAATAATGAATGAACGAATTTTTTTTTATCATCCACGAAAGCATTTAAATATAAAATATTATTGATATTGGATATTTATTTTTAAGCGATATAAGAGATTATTTTTAGGAAAATATTTTTCAAATTATTTATTTTTCGCAAAACAAACGGATCTTAAGAATCTTTTTGTTTTTAAGTTAGGATAAATACATCATAAGTCCTAAAATTTATCATAAAAATGTAATTAAGTTATAAAATTTATTGCAAAAATACAATTGGATCCTAAAATTTTCGAAAAAGTGTAATCAAGTTATAAAACTTGTTAAATCAGTGCAATCAAGTTATTCCATAAAGTTTATCCAATTTGGCTAACCAAAAATGATGACATAATATTGTTTGTCAAATTTTTTAAGATGTGGCGCCGAAGCAGTGCCCACCAAGCACCACATTAGGAAAAAAAAATATGAGAAGAAAAAATATTTACCGCTCATCTTCTTTGTCAAGCTAGGCCATGGCCAGTCGGGCTTCTTTGAGCTCGTGGCCATGGCCGCTGGAGCTTCTCTAAGCTCCGGGCCATGGTTACTCAGGTTTCATGGAGCTCGGTCATGGCTACCCGAACTTCATCAAGCTCGCGGCCATGCCCGCACGAACTTCCACGAACTTGTTCAAGAACCAATGGCTTGTTCCTGGAGATGCTTCTCCCTCTTGAACGGACTTTGAACCATTCCCCCTGAAAAAGTAGCTAATTTTGGATGGCAAAAAACCATCCATTGATGGTCGACCAATACAGCGTTGCAATCGATCATGTCCAACACAGTGATAGTGGCCAATTGCTCCCGCAAAATCGAGTCTTTTTACGGCGAGTAAAACTGAAATGGCTAGAGTACCGAAAAAGGGAAAATGACATCTGTAGACGAAAATGCTGGCTATGAATTTGCAGGTGGATATGCGCACAAGATTGGCTTGGGCTAGGAAGCAATATGTAAAGCCAACGAAGAAAGGAAGCATTAAAAGCCGGACATTTTGCTGTTTGAGATTTGATTATGGCCAAGCTCGAAGATGCTCGAGCAGCCATGGCCGTGAGCTCGACGAAGCTCGGGTGGTCTTGAGCAGCCATGGCTAAGCTTGACAAAGTCAACGATTCATCCATGGCTAGGAGCTCCAAAAAGGCCGAGCCGCGAAGAAGATGAACGATATCTTCTTTTTACTTTTTCGATAATTTTCATTTTTTTTTTCTTATGTGACATTTGATGGTTGGCTGGTTGCCACATTGGCCTCACATGTTTTAAGGAAAATATTAAAAGCCATGCCAGCATTTTCTTAGCGAAAATAAACGAAATTAACAAAAAGACTTAATTGCACTAGTTGATAAGTTTTAGGACCTAGATTGTAATTGCGTATGAATTTTCATGACAAGTTTTGATTTTTGATGCACTTATCCACCGAAAGTTCATTCAGGATTACGCAGCAAATTTACCTGTTTAAGCACATTTTCTCTTTCACTTGAAATAATACCTTGATTTCAGCTTTAAAATTGTGTAAGATCCGAACTTCATCATTTCATTCTCTTCAGTTGCAACTTCTTTGTTGACCTGCCAATTAGAACTGTGGAGACAAAAAGAAAGCACCGATGAGGCTGGTGGTAATATTTTCAGTCGAGGTTCTTTAACGGGCATAAATCGTCTTGATACCAACCACCAAAGCACTAGAACAAGGTTAGCTCTGCAACTGATCCTCAAGTAGGGAAAATAGGTCCATTGCAGGGTGGGTGGCCGGCTCAGAAACGGGAAAACCTAACGGAGTAACCCCAACACTAGGATCAGAGATGCTAACAGACAGACCTGTTTACAACTGGTCTTTATCTTGTGTCAAGTATGCTCCCCAGACATAGACTACGTTCAAGGTAGTACTTTTGGTAAGATAAGAATATAACTGCGTGAACAGCACGTGTCCAAAAATGAACTTCAGAGGGATCAACTCACTAGTCAAAATATAGTCGCATCTGGAGTCCCAAGACACATGTAGATACTATATTATATGTCATCTCAGCATGGATTCAAGGTTTTCAAAGTCATATTGATGCTGTTATCTGTTTTCTTTAAACATGAGCCAACATATGCACGCTAATAAGAGGATGAGCTATTCATGTTATCACCATTTCTTGTATCCGCTGCAGCTTCATTTCCTACATCAAACTATTAGATCTTTTCAAACATTAGGCAACATGATCGTCCTGTTCAATTACGAAAAATGTTCTTAAGCAAGCATAACAATAACTTTACTGATCTGAGATGCATGCGTAGATACTAGATCCTATTTAACCACCCTTCTCTAAGTACTTTTTCAAGCCAAGTCTACCTTCAACTCTCGGTGTTATTTTTGGCCAATGGCTCATTGCACATATGTCTTCAATCTTTTATAGAAACAAGTTAAATTGAGCCTTGAAATAGGGAACATGGCCTTGGCGAAGTGACAGACCGTTCAAGATGGAAGATGTCTTCAGTTCAATTCCTATCCTCTTCCCATCTTACCAAATAAAAGAAATAAAATTGCTATTCATTACTGGAGACAGAAATGAGCTCCCTGAGTGAAGTCGACCAACTCCAATGTAGGAACAAGCAGCAAGAATCTCTAATCAAAGAAATTGCCCTTTTTTTTTTTTCCACAGTTGTAATGCAAAGAAGATTTGCTTTATAGCTAACTTTTGCGCATCTACAATTCCAAAATACAAAACTTCAGGAAAATCCCTCCTTTGTCCTACTTTCACTATGCTGCATAGAGGCCGGCCCGTTAGATGAAGACCATACTATAGCTTGAAAGGATAAGCAAAATTGTTGGTATTTCTCCAACGCCCCAGAAGATGAGAAAAATTTGAATGGTAGAATGGAATATATTATAATCTATTATTAGTAATGTCCAGGCCACTTTTGGCGACAACTTAGACGAAGTGATGAGTAGGATATTCATGCTCGTACCCATTATAGTCATAATAGAGCCTCTCCCCCTTGGCAATATCACGAGTAGCAACCAAAAAGACCCTGCACTCGCCATTCACATTGTACCTCACGCATTTACAGTTCTGCTTCTTTTTACCATCCCTGCATAATATTTTATGAAGTCTAAGCAGAAGGACCAGCATAAGCTCTTGATATCTTTGGGAGAAGGAACGGTGAATATCTGGTGTGAAAACACTTCAAAACAATTTGAGATGGCAAATCATGCAAAGTGATGTTTGAAATTCAGCTACACAAAAAGTAAAGGTGATTTTCTTTTAGAGTACAATGCATTAAAATAAAGAAGTCGATGATGAACAAAAGGATTAAAGTAGCTTACGCGGTGTGATTGTTGATGCCATTTATAAAGCGTGCAATGTTTCCACGTTTATCAGGACAGATGACAAGACTTCTAGATGAATCATTTGCTAGGAGAAGAGTCATCATACTATCGCAATCGTCTTTTTCTCGGTTCTTAAGGTAATCCACATCACCAGTGTACTCTGCAATAAATGTCATGTCTTTAATCGGACCATCAGCTTCTACAGTGAAGCTGCATCATGATGGAGCGAGCAAAAGGGACCAATTAAACAAATGCGTAATGGTACAGTAGATATCATAAGAAAGGTTGATGGTGATAGTAAAGTAGTACCCTTCACATGAATCAAAAACTACAAGAAGAGGAGGCCATTCGCCTCTTTTAGACATTGCTCTACAGTGCTCCAGAGTTTCAATATCTTCTTTAGAAAGAACCTGGTAGGAAATTGAAACACTTCAGAAAAATAAGCTGTCAATTTTGTGTGCAGATGATGTCAGAAAAGAAGTATATAATCCAAACCTGCATGCCACCTTTTTCAAGCTTTGCCTGATTAGCTGATCTAGGAGCCCATCCTGGTAAGTATGTGAGATCATCACTGAACTCCATGTTTAGTGCTGTCAAAGCAGAAGCAAGTGAACCCATTTCTCGCAACCTTTGGGAAGGATCCTCCACTGGAGTAAATGGAAGGAGTCTCCTCCTTTTCTTCTGCATAACCAAAGGCCCTGATCGCTTCCGACGCTTCCTAATGTCTAAATGAAAGGAAGAATCAAACTAGTTGCCTCAATAGTCAACAAATGTACGAGATTAGAGACTTTCCAAGTTCTCTTTTGCCAATAATGACTTCAGCAATTGGTGTAGTCACTAATGCAAGTGTAACAAAAAAAGCGGCAGATTTGAAATGTAATAGGAAGTTCAAACCGTAAAACTTTCAAGACAAAAGAATCCATGTAATTCAGTGGACTGTGTGACGGTGTCTTTGCCTCTGCTCAATGGCCTAATATGGGTGGTTGTAGTCTATAAACTTCGAACCAGAGGAAAGAAACACCAATAAGCTTGATTCTTTGTCTAAAATTAGGGGGCAGGGGGTTGGTTCTCCTAGGCTTTCTGGCCAAACACATGAAGTCGGATGAAGACATCGAATTCCATATTAGGAAAAGTGTGATGATGTTTTTTTCCTGGGCTCAATGCCTAATATGGGTAGTTCTAGTCTACATACTCTGAACAAGAGAAAAGAAAACCTGATAACCTCTATTCTTTCTTTAAAAGAGCAAAATGATCAAACATTGAGTGACATAGGGAAACTAGTCACGCATGCTCGAGTAAGAAGATGCAAGTCTGGGAAACATGTCAAAACTCAGAGGTTGTAGCATTAGTGCAATGCCGGAGCTACCTAGATCAACCACATTTAGCGAGGACGCACTTGATCCTTCTTGTTCTTTACCGCATCAACCACATTCAGCTAGAGCTCTAAGACTCTAAAAGCTCTATCTGTTATGTTCACTATCTAATGAGGACAACTCCCATGAACTAATAACACTACAATCAGAGATCAAAACATGAAAGATCAAAATGCCAATGGGTTCTGATTGGCCATTCACGTTAACAATAGCACCTAAGACAGGCTAATCAAAATCTTGACCTTGAGCTTGAGGAGACCCGCATTTCACATCGACACAACTGGACCTTTGGATCCTGAAGAAGTCGATGATCTTCTTCTGCGAAAATTCTACAAAAGAAAGTTATGATGGCACAATCAATCACACCCTCATCAAAAAAACAATATCTTGTAGGAAAAACCAAGAATCGAAGCATCGGATTGATAATGCCCCCTACTTCTTACTCTTCTGTGTTCACAACACTTGGGGCAGAGCCACGAACCCATTGGGAGCTTCACGACGATCGGCCTCAGGCAATTCATGTGGAACCCCTTGTCGCATTTGTCGCACAGCAGCAGCTCAGCGGCCCGGTCGCCGGACCGGCATTGCTCGCAGATCACGTCGCTGTAGCTCTCTCGCTCCACCACCGCGTACTTGGCCTTGGCCAGCACCTCCGCGATCGTCTTGTACTTTCTCGGTTGCGGCGGCGTTGGAGGTACCGTCCGCCGCGATGACCCGCTGAACCGGATGAATTTCCTGGCCGGTGCCATGTTTGCCTGGGTGGGCTGCGATAGGGTTTGATAGGATTGTTCAGAGCTTTATGAGCTGGAAGAAGTAGAGAAAAATGCTCTGTCTCCACCAATTTTTACCTCCTTTATAACATGAGTTAACGAAACTCACATATTACAACACCTCACAGCACAATGTATATATATGCAAGGCACAGCTTTTACAAAACAGACCATTTTTGCCAAAATATACAAATTACAAAGCTTCTAAACACATTTATATTCCACAGCTAATGCCAATTGGACCCCAAATCACATACTAAACTTGCGAGGTGACTCATCAATAGGGTTTCGCTTTGTTTCGGGGGAAATTTCGACATTCCCGAAAAATGTTTTCCTAAGAGAAAATGGCGATATCTTCTAATGTTTGCCTCAAATACGAGAATAAACCGGAAACTATTTTGTATCATTTTGAAAAAGGGAAACACTTTACTTTCCAAAATAGACATGCACAATTCGTGTGTATAAGAGATACGTAGCCGGGAAAGTACCGATTGCATGAGCCGTGATTTCTCCTGCCTAGCCACTCGAGACCTAAGCACAGGCATGGGGGCTTGGGTGGCCTTGATGTGCCTAGGTCCAACCGCCAGTGACATGAACATGGGAGTCAAGTTTCCACACATGATTGCCGAGAACTAGAGCACGACACCAAGGTCTTGGGCCTCGGTATCGGGGCACCTAGGCCCAACCTTTATGGACCTAGGTTAGAGTGTCGAGGAACTGGAGCGTAATGCTTGTGACTTGGGTGTGAGAGCCGGGTAATCAGGCATGATTGTTGAGGACCCAAAAATGAACATCGAGTTCAAGCCCAACTTTTGTGGAATTAGTCCCTGACTTGGATGTGGGAGTCGAATACTTAGGCATGGACTTTGGGGTCCTGAGCACATGCACCAGGATCCCGAGCATGGCCATTGGGGACTCAGTCACGAGCAGTAGGGTCTTAGACCTTGTCTTTGCGGACCTAGGCCTGTTTTGGACATGCGAGTTGATTATCCAAGCATGGTCACGAGGGACCCGGGCACAGACATCGAGGTCCAAGGCATAGCCACTAGTTGCTTAGCCAGGCGCTTCGAGTCCTAGGCCCACCTTGAGAGACCTAAACTCGGCTTCTATGGACTTAGGCCTAGGCATTAGTGACTTGGGCATAAGAGTGGGGTACCTAGTATGGTCGCGGGCCATCTAAGGCCCTAAGCTGAGGGACTTGGAACCGAGGCCTGGCCTCAATGGATATAGGCGTAGATGCTAGCGACTTGGGAGCGAGAGTTGGGTACCCAAACATGGTCCCTAAGACACAAGCATAGGCCTTGGGGTTCCAAGTCTAGCATCTATGGACCCACATCCGATCTCTACGGACTCAGGCTTGGGCATTGTTGACTTGGCTATAGGAGCCGGGTGCTTGAGCATAGGCGGCGAGGTCTCAGACTGACCTTTGTTAACCTAGGCCCAGTCATTGAGGAATCGATCTCGGTTGGATGGGCCTAGACCGATCTGGGAACCAGCGTCGGGGTTTCTTTGCTAAGCGTAAATGTCCTTGGTCTAAGCTCCATTGCACACTCTTACTTTGTAAAAAAAGTCTTCTGACTTTCAAAAGAGGCAATTATTTTTCGAATTTAAACATAGATTTTCTGTTAACTACAAAACGTATCTCTGTTAACTGAATTTCCTAAACAGTCCAAATGTTGGATTATGAGGAAAATCTTTTTCGACATAATATTTTTTGCAAAACAAACATAACGTAAGACTCATCCTACATAATCAACACCTTGAGCGTTCTTTTTACATTTTTGCCACATGTGAAATGTATTGTGCCTTGTCACGAATGACGTCAAAATAAATTCCCAGCTCCTAGCAAGAGAAGGGTTGCAAGTGATCATCAACACAAGAGAGCTTCAATAAGGGGGGCGAGTCCGTAGCTATGCAAGGTAATTCATTAAAAGATCTAATTTTCAAATTGTCGGCATAGTGAGTACTCTTTGAGGGGGCATAACTCACATAGAACCGATGGAAGTGCTACAAATGGTATCCGAATAGAACTCTCTTTAGTAAATGCGTGGTTTAAGGATGGACTAGGCCCTTAGTCGACTTCATGAGAATGGAGAATGATCGCCAAGCTCAAGTAAGTTATGGCTGTTAATAGACATTTAAAATGGCAGAAAGAGGTAAGAGTGGCAAGTCAAATATTGAATTAAGAGAGTATTATCCTAGCATTGTAATCTATACATTATGATAATCTATACATTATCCATACTTGCTAAATTTCGAGTCGTATGCGTCTGCCCATGACTTTCAGTCATCACACATGCATCTTGAATCTTAATTTTGCTATAGTCCTTGAGACTATTCATTTTTCGTCAATATGTGTGATGCATATGACTTTTCAAGAGCAGAAATGTTGTTTTATCATTTACTTTTTTGTCATAAAAAAAAGAAGATACACAAAATCTCTCTGATGTTTGAAAGTCTTATACATTGCCATCAGATTTTCATCTATTATGCAGTTTTCCGAATTTTGGAGATTTACCTTCTTCTTTTTTTTTCTCTTTCAGTTCTTTTTTTAATGAAAATATTTAAAAGATGACTTCTCTAAAGAGAGAGAGAGAGAGGAAATTAAAATAAATAGTAAAAGAAAATAAAATTGGACGTAACTATTTTTCCCTAATATGGAATATAATATCAAGAGTTGTAAAAGGAAGGATGAGTTATGGAATACTTGAGAAATATATGAAATCTCTATTGCACAAAGCAAGTAATTGAACGATAAAATAGATAGAATAAGAAAATAAATCGAACACCAAATTTACATGATTTGGTCGTAAAGATTGGCGTCCATAGAGAGAGTAACAACGAATTCCTCTATGGATCAAGTAATACGATGGAGATTACAACCAGTCGAGTCACTCAAACACTCTCGGTGTTATCCTAGTCTCCAATTACATCAAATAACTCACATAGTGTTTAGCCCATAATTCCTTGCGAAAGAATTACACAAATCTTACTCTAAAATTTAAATGACTTTGACACTTGAATACTTAATGCAATTTCATGAAAAAAGACCCCCACCAAGCACTCGTGTCAGCGATGCTTCAACTACTCTGATAGAAGGCCCGCGCGTAACAGAACATACATACATGTTTATGTGTGCCCAAAATCTTGGTCCAAGTCAATAGTCCACTTTGAACTTTCCTTCAATGGCCAAGACTCCAACGCACACTGTACTTCAACAAGGGGAATAAACATATAAAATAAAATCTTTTAGTTTCCTCTTTTGATTAACTTCGCCGATTCCAACTCGCCATAAAGGAAGTTACCCTATTATATTTTGTTGGATTTTGGACGCTCGTAAAATATCTAATTTAGAATATTCACATTTTTTATTTGGGCTCAAATTCAAGATATAATTTTTAACAATCTCTATCTTGACTTGATGTTTAAGTCAAGTCACAATCACTTCGCAAATAATTTGAACTATGCCGTGACTCCCCCAAAAGCCCCTTCATAGGCTCAACCACCACAAACGTCGTTCAAGTTCAAGCCGCTTGAATTTGGCTATAACCATGTATCTCATTAGAACAACAAATGCATATACACCTTTAATTGTTCTACGAGGATTTTTGAACATGACCTTCTCTACCACAGAAAAAGCAAAATCATCATTGCATCAATATCTATCAGAAGCCCAAACATGTAACTTGTCAATATCAGCAGTTACAACAAATGTTGTCTCTGTAGGCTCCCTCTCAACAAGCACTATCTGTACTAATTATTTCACTAGTACTTGCTACTTTAGAAGTTTTTTATTGCAACTCTATTTCAAGCTGAATATCATCTAGATCCGTATGAACACTGCTATAAGCACTTCGCTCACCTTATGCATAGCCTAGTGTCGCGACCTAAAATTCATTTTTAGGTTAATGGATTACCAGATTAATTAATTAAATTAACTAACCTAGTTCGAGCTCTCCCAAGCTCTACCAAATCGCAACTTTGATTTTTTTCACATGATTTTAGAATTTAGAGTCGCCACTAATCATTTTTGGTAGGTTGATTAGAAACCTAAGTAAATTAGCGGGAGGACTAAATTACTTCTACGAACCAGAGATTATGAGTTCGGGGACTTGGTTACACTAGTTAATTAAAACTAATGCCCTTTCAGTACCTTAATTTCATGGATATCCTGATTTGGCAATTCAGGCTTGGTTTATTCCTCAGGCTCTAGTGGAGTGCTCTCTTTTTGTGTTTACACCTCCATAAGATTTACCGTTGACTTGGAGTTGTCCTTTGCCTGACATAAAAATATGGAGAAATGAGAAATGGAGAAAGTGTATACAATTTTGTGCTAATTTGCGACTAAAACCACAAATAAATGAATAAATACAAACACTTAGCTCGGATTTGCTTGCTCGTTGACGAGGATGAACTCTTGATTTATGTTGATCGATGAAGGAATTGGTGATGATAACTCCTAGGTTTAAACTCCCATCATCCTCAAAATTCTCTCTCTCTTTTTGGTATTTTCTTTCTCTCAAATTTTTCTTCAACCTTCCAAAACTCTCTCAAACATCCAAAATTTTCTCTCCAAAAATAATCCCTCCTCCCAAGTTCACTTCTTCCTCCTTTTATAATCAACTCATCTACCTCCCATTCTAATTTCTCCACTAACTCCATCTCCCATTCTAATTTTTCCACTAACTCTTCTTCAACTTCATCTTCCATTCTCCATCTCTATCTCACATTCTAATTTCTCCACCTATTCTTCTCCATCTCCATCTTCCCTTCTCCATATATATCTCCCATTCTAATTTCTCCACTAACTCTTCTTCATCTCCATCTTCCCTTCTCCATTCTCATCTTATTTTCTCCATCTATTCTTCTCCATCTTCTCCTCTCCATCTCCTTTTCTCCATCTTCCCTTCTCTATCTCCTCTTCTCCATCTTCCCTTCTCTATTCTAATTTCTCAACTAACTCTTCTTTTTGTTATTTGCAAAATTATCACTCAAGTGTTAGGTATTTGCACTCTAGTCCCTGAGATTTTAAGTATTTGCAATTCAGTCCCTAGAGAAATATTTTTTTAAGTCCAAATCTCCTCACAATTTTCGACACACCTCTTCTATGCTTAGTCGAAATTCACCTCATGTCAAATTTAAGCTTATTTTCTGCCGCTGAAGATAATGCAAAATTTAATTAAAGCCCTTTGAAAAAATTGAGTCATTCTGGGTATAATTGGGCCAAGAAGAAAATTTAAAATATTAGAGGATAATGTCACAACTCCTTAAAGTGAAAAATAAAAATAAATTGACTCAAATTGAATTTTTTTTTTGGCCTGATTCCAGACCATGCTCGTGAAGAAATACACGACCCCGAATTGGATTTTTTTTAAATTTGCGATAGCCAACATGAAAAGAAAAATATTGAATATTTTTATGTATTTTTGTGGCCTCATATGTTATTATTTATTAAATATTTTCCTAATTTCTAAAAAATATATAAAAATACAAAAAAAATTATGAAAAATTATTTTTTGTTCAAAAATGGTTCTCTAGGCTTGGCCAAGGTCTCCAAAGTTGATTTTTCAATTTTATGAATTTTTATGGATTTTTTTATTAATTTTCGAAAATAAAAATACCGAAAAATACTGAAAATATGAAAAATCAATTTTTGGTCAAAATTGGTTCCCTAGGCTTGACCAAGGTCTCCAAACTTGAATTTTTTAATTTTATAAATTTTTATGGATTTTTTGTTAATTTCAAAAGAGAAAAGATGATTAAAAATTAGGTGTCAACACCTAGGAACATACACTTTTTTGATATTCCATCGAACTTGTCATCACTAACTCGAATATAACATGGACAATCAAATATTACAATAACAGAATAATCAAGAATTTTACTTGGTTACACTTTTTTGGAAGCCCGACATCCAATCGCGGTTAATGGGGATCTATTTACTAGGTAGCTTGCCGTACTAAACACATTCACCAAGAATCTCCTAGCCATACTAGCATTAAAGAGTATTTTATGTGTCGTCTCTAGTAATGTTCTGCTCATCAATTCTGTAATATGTTGTGGTTCACTAGCATTAGTGCGTTATCTCACTATGCCTTCATTTATGCAGAATTCTTTTAACAACTTTAAGCAAAACTCCATGCTTTTGTCAGCCTGCACATATTTGATCTTTTCCTAGTCTCCTTTTCGACTAAAGCTCTCAATTATCTGATCCTGATAATAGCATTAAACTTGTGTCTAAATACAAACACCCAGGTCCTCCTCCAGTAGTCATCGACAACTGTTAACACATATCTAGCACTCTTTTTTGAAAGATACTGTGACATCCTGCGAACATTCAAGTGAAGTAATTCTGCAATTCTCATAATTTCTCTAACAATCACACTAAACTGCACTTTGTGCTGTTGATATAAATCACAGTACCTGCATATATTTAGTTTGTCAGCAATATAATCACACAATAAACTTTTTTCACTTAGAACCTTTACACTTTTTTCGCTAATATGCCCAAAATGAATGTGCCACAATTCAAATTTTCAAACTTATGCATTTGATTTCTTCACGGTAAAATTTGTCACCATCTCATCTTGAAACTCATATAGGCCATTGTGTTTAATTCTTTTCGTTATCACCAAGGCACCTTAAATATTTTTCAAAGTTCTACATTTCAAAAAATACCGACACCTAGCTAAATAGCACTCAAGCAAGTCATATTTTTTTTCAACTCTGGAATATGCTTAACTCCAGTCAATGTCCTCATAATACCATCATGCATTATGATTCTAATATCACCAACACCTACAATATTACATTACGTGTTGTTCTCAATTGCATTTTACTACTATCCATGCATTGATAAGTAATAAATTAGTTTATGTTTTTTTTATAACCGAGGTGTCCGCGCGGCTGACCAGTTTGTGCTCAAACCAGCGGTGAAGCACGACTAGTTCTCGGGAAAACCAGCAGACCCCACAACCACGGGCCCCCGATTAAGTCACCTAGCGCCGATAAGTTTTGAACCCAAGACCTCTCGTGAAAGTAATAAATTAGTTTATGTTTGTGTAGCATGAAAAGAACAATCAGAATCTATAATCTATCTACTAAATGATGAATCATCAATGACAAACAAGAAATAATCAGCATTATCCGAATTACTATTAGCTATAGTTGCAACATCATTTACAGACTTAATTTCAATTTCCTTACCTTTCTCATTTTTCAACTTAAAACAATTCCTTCTAAGATGCCCCATTTTATCGCAGCTCCAATAGACAGCACCATCAGTCCTAAACTGATTACGTCTGTTCATGTTTATACTATTTCTGCTAACACGAGCACCGGTTCTTTTTCTATTTTTACCTAATAAAGTGGTAGACATAGATTCACTAGATTCTCTTCTATGTATATTCTCACTTAGAATCAAATCACGAATCCCATAAAAAGTCAAACCGATTGACCAGAGGAATTATCAACGGCAGTAATTGTAGTATTTCACCTAATCAAATAATGAGGATAATAAAATCAAAACACATACCTCATCTTCAAAGCTAATATCAACTGAACTCGATTGACTAATAATCACATTAAATTCACTGATATGATTAGTAATTGATGCACCTTTGCCCGTCTTCAAATTAAACAAACGTTGCATCAAATAAACCTTATTAATCACAGATGGCTTCTCATACATATTCAATAGGGCTTTCATCAAACTCATAGTGGTATTCTCTTTCACGATATTAAATGCAATATTATGAGACAACGTCGGCCGAACAACACACATCGCTCATTTATCCAATAATTCACAGTCAGCTTGCTTCATCGATTTTGGTTTCTCCCTAGACAAAGGTAAGTACAATTTCATCTGATATAAATAACCCTCAATATACATATTCCAAAAACTAAAATTCTTCCCATCAAATCTTTCGATTTTCACTTTACTTTCTTTTATTCCCATTGATTCGCTTCAACGTAGTCCAGCCTAGCTCTTATACTAATTATTGCACGGTTGAATAATAAAATAGACAAAGCAAGAAAATAAATCGGACATCAGATTTACGTGGTTTGGTCGTAGAGACCTATGTCCACGAGAAGAGCAACAATAAATTTCACTATAGATCAAACAATATGATAGAGATTACAATCAGTCAAGTCATTCAAATACTCTCATTGTTTTTTCAGCCCCTAATTACATCAAATAATTTACACAGTATTTAGTCCTACAATTCTTCATGAAATAATATCTCAATCTCATGAAAACATTACACAAATCTTACTCTAAGATTTAAATAGCTTCGTGTCGCGACCCTCTAAAAAATATTTTTATTTGATTTCTAAAGGGGTTAACGGATTATTAGGTTAATTAGATTTGACTAACCTAACGCGGACCCTCCCAAGCCCTACCGAATCGCAACTTTGGTTTTTATTTAAATGATTTTGAAATTTGGAGTCGCCACTAATCGTTCTTGGTAGGTCGATTAGAAACCTAAATAAATTAGCGGGAGAACTAATTTATTCCTGCGAACCAGAGATTATGAGCTTGGGGACTTGGTTACACTAGTTAATTAAAACTAATGCCCTTTCGGTACCTTAATTTCATGGATATCCTAATTCGGCAACTCAGGCTTGGTTTATTCCTAAGGCTCTAGTAGGGTATTCTCTTTTGTGTTTTCACTTTTTAAATAGGATGCATTGATGGTATATATTTTTATTTGTTATATTTTTTAAGTGCCAAAGATTCCTTGAAGCCGAAAGAGGGAGCGTGTTAACGACTTCTGTGCAGTATTATGACCTAGTCATCTTTTGGGTCTGATGATTCAAAAATTAAATTATAGGAAGTACATGACAGTGAATAAACACCTCCAATGGGAGGCCTAGTATTGGCTTGGCTCTTCCCTTTGGGATTTAAGGTACATGTATTTAAGTTGTAAGTATTTAAACTACTGTAAGTAAAAAGCTCCAATGGGAGGCTAAGCATTGGCTTGGCTCTTCCCTTTGGGATTTAAGGTACATGTATTTAAATTGCAAGTATTTAACTACTGTAAGTAAAAACCTCCAATGGGAGGCTAAGCATTGGCTTGGCTCTTCCCTTTGGGATTTAAGGTACATGTATTTAAGTTGCAGGTATTTAACTACTGTAAGTAAAAACCTCCAATGGGAGGCTAAGCATTGGCTTGGCTCTTCCCTTTGGGATTTAAGGTACAGGTATTTAAGTTGCAGGTATTTAACTACTATAAGTAAAAACCTCCAATGGGAGGCCTAGCATTGGCTTGGCTCGGCTCTTCCCTTTGGGATTTAAGGTATAGGTATTTAAGTTGCAAGTATTTAAACTACTGTAAGTAAAAATCTCCAATAGGAGGCTAAGCATTGGCTTGGCTCTTCCCTTTGGGATTTAAGGTACAGTTATTTAAGTTGTAGGTATTTAACTACTGTAAGTAAAAACCTCCAATGGGAGGCTAAGCATTGGCTTGGCTCTTCCCTTTGGGATTTATGGTGCAGGTATTTAAATTGCGGATGGAATTTGTCCTCTCCATTCTGGGGTATGAATTCTTTAAAATAAAATACAACGAATTGATTCAACAATTTAAAATTTGTGCGCGCTTGAGGACTCCTCCAAGCCGATTTTGTGCTTCCATAGGGTTGACCATTGATATAGAGCTGCGGCTTCCTAACATAAAATAGAGTGAAGTGTCAGTACAAAATATGTGCTAATCTGCACCTAAAACTAGAAGAGTGGAAAGTGTACTTATCTCCCATTTTTTGGGAGGGATTTCTATAATTGATTTTCGCTCTCTATGTTCCCAATATAGAGAGTTTTTTTTGAATTAAGAGGGACTTTTAGTTACAGATCAGTTGAGAAATCAGTGGACAGCTTAGGAGCTTGTCTGGGCCGATTTTTGTATCTCTACGAGATTTTTGCTGTTGACATAGAGATATCCTTCTCCTGACATAAAATATGGAAAAAAAAAGGAGATGGAGAAAGTGTATACAATTTGTGCTAATTTGCGAGTAAAACTATAAATAAATGAATAAATAAAAACACTTAGCTCGAATTTGCTTGCTCGTTGACGAGGATGAACTCTTGATTTATATTGATCGATGAAGGAATTTGTGATGATAACCCCTAGCTTTAAACTCCCATCATCTTCAAAATTCTCTCTCTTTTGGTATTTTCTTTCTCTCAAATTTTTCTTCAATCTCCCAAAACTCTCTCAAACATCCAAAATTTTCTCTCCAAAAAAATCCCCCTCTCAAGCTCATTTCTTCCTCCTTTTATAATCTACTCATCTATCTCCCATTCTAATTTTTTGACTAACTCTATCTCACATTCTAATTTCTCCACTAACTCTTCTTCATTTTCATCTTCCATTCTCCATCTCTATCTCACATTCTAATCTCTCCACTAACTCTTCTTCATCTTCATTTTCCCTTCTCCATATTTATCTCCCATTCTAAATTCTCCACTAACTCTTCTTCATCTTCATCTTCCCTTCTATTCTTATCTTATTTTCTCCAACCATTCTTCTCCATGTCCTCTTCTCCATCTTCCCTTCTCTATTCTAATTTATCCACTAACTTTTCTTTTTGTTATTTGCAAAATAATCCCTCAAGAGTTAGGTATTTGCACTCCAGTCCCTGAATTTTAAGTATTTACAATTTAGTCCCTGAAAAAAATATTTCTTTAAGTTCAAATCTCCTCACAATTTTTGACATACCTTCCCTATACTTAGTCAAAATTCACCACATGTCAAATTTAAGCTCATTTCTTGTCACTGAAAATAATGCAGAATTTAATTAAAGCCCTTTTGCACAATTGAGTCATTCTGGGTATAATTTGGGCCAATATAAAAAATTTGAAATATTAGAGAACAATGTCACAACTCCTAAAAGTGAAAAAATGAAAATAAATTGACTCAAATTGAATTTTTTAGGCCCGGTTCGAGATTATGCTCTTGAAGGAATACACGACCCTGAATTGGATTTTTTAAATTTGTGATGGCCAACATGAAAAGGGATTTAAAATAAAAATATTGACTATTTTTATATATTTTTGTGGCCTCAAATGCTATTATTTATTAAATATTCTCATAATTTCTAAAATATATAAACAATATATATAAATACAAAAAATTATATTTTTGTTTGAAAATAGTTGCCTAAGCTTGGCCAAGGCTCAAAACTTGATTTTTCAATTTTCTCATTTTTCTTAATTTTTTGTTTTATGAATTTTTGAAAATAAAAATACTGAAAAATATCGAAAATATGAAAAATTATTTTTTGGTCAAAATTGGTTCCCTAGACTTGGCTAAGGTTCCCAAAGTTGATTTTTCAATTTTATGAATTTTTATGGATTTTCTATTAATTTTCGAAAATAAATAAATAAAAAATACGTAAAAATACTGAAAATATGAAAAATCTTTTTTTGGTCAAAATTGGTTCCCTAGGCTTGGCTAAGGTCCCCAAAGTTGATTTTTCAATTTCATGAATTTTTATGAATTTTTTATTACTTTAGCAATAGGAAAAATGATTAAAAATCAGGTGTCAACACTTCGGCACTAGAATACTTTGATGCAATTCCACGAAGAAAGGCCCACACTAAGCACTCGTGTCAACGGCGCTTCAACCACTCTAATAGAACGCCATCACGTAATTAATAGAATATACCTACATGTTTATATGTGCCCAAAAATTTAGTCCAAGTCAAAAGTCCACATTGAACTTTCCTTCAATGGCCAAGACTCCAACGCACATTGTACGTCAACAAGGAAAATAAACATATAAAATAAAATGTTTTAGTTTCCTCTTTTGATTAACTTCACCGATTCCAACTTGCCATAAAGGAAGTTACCGTATTATATTTTGCTTGATTTGGGACATTAGTAAATTATTCGATTCTAAATATTCACATTTTCGCTTTGGGCTCAAATTTGAGACATATTTTTAATAATCTCTACCTTGGCACGACGTTTAAGCCAAGTCATTACCGCTTTGCAAATAATTTGAACTTCACTACTACTCCCCACAGCCCTCCGTGGGCTCAACCACCACAATTGTCGTTCAAGTTCAAGCCTCAAACCGTGGATCTCATTAGAATGCCAAATGCATATCTACCTTTAACTACTATACAAGGACTTCCGCATACAATTTTCTCTACCACAAACAAAGCAAAACTATCTCTACCACAGATAGAGCACTTTCGATCTTTATTTGAACAAAGTTTACTTCATATCTTTATTTGAGAAAATGAAAATACTTGAGGTCTTATTTGAATTTTTCTCTAAAAATGATCACAAACTTATTTCTCTTTTGGCCATTGATCACAAACTTAACTAAGAAAAACGATCTGACAAAAAACAAAACTAAGAAAAAAGATCTAGTATAACTTATATGCATTCTTTAAATTTGTTAATAGTAATGTCTTACCCAACTTAAAACTAATTGAAGTCCAAATCCGAAATAGCACAAATTCATCATGCTCGTGCTTTTTTCACTCATTTTTTAATTATGATACCCCTATCGCTTTAAAGTGGCCACATTATTCCTTGTAGATCTCATTCTTGATTTAAAATTAATGTTTTTTCCTTTTTTCTTCCTTTTTCTTCTTTTTGCTTGGTTTCATTTTTACCGACAGACAAAACTTTCTATGCGCATCTCAAACGACAAACAGAGAGGTCAAATGTGGGGCCAACTCTTGTTTTAAGATTTATTCTTAAATTTTTCCCTTCGTTGCTGGTCTCTTCTTGTTCTGATTTCTTCCCATTTCGGAGGAAATTATCGTCCCACTTTTCCAAAAAAAAAAATTATTTGTCAGGTTACCATCTAATTATTGTGTATATCAAACCATTATTCCAAAAATAAACGAAGCACAAATAAGAGAGAGCAGAATTATCTACAAGTTTTAATGAATGCATTTTGTTTAAGTAAAGTTTATATTTGTCATTACATTATAGTCCATGTATTTTAATTGCACAATTTTTCAAAATATATAATAAAACATTAAAAATACGACAAAGTTAAGTACATTAAGAATATTAAACATCTATTATTGTGTAAATTCAAAAGAAAATGCTCCCTAAAACCTTATTACGTGAAATATTATATTTGAATTATTACATGGAATAACTAGCCATTGATTAAACAAAGATGAAAAGGTAAGTAATAATCTTAAATCAAGAGTGAGACTCGCGTGGGATAATGTGGTCCATTCAAAGTGGTAGGAGATGTAGAAGCGAAAAATGGAGTGCAATGTGAACCATTCATTAACAGTAAACTTTTCTATTACAATTTTTTAGGAAAAGGTACCAAAAAAGTCCTAAACCATTGCATTGGTGTCAGTTCGGTCATAAATCTTTTAATTGTGCTTATTTAGTCATAAGGCCTTTATATTTATGCTAGTTGAGTCCATCCGATTAATTTTAGCCAGAAAATGCTGACGTAGACGCCATTTATCCTAGGTGGCCCGACCAACATTGATGTGGGCATTCTTAATAATTTTTTATACGTGGTGTGACCAGCATTAACATGGACATTTTTTAAAAAATTCTTAAAAAAATTGAAATTTCAATTTTTTTTCTTTTTTTTTTGTCCGGCCCAAAATGAAAGGAGATAAAGAGAAAGAAAATTACGTTTTTTTTAAAAAAATTACGTTTTTTTTAAAAAAATTACAAATTCAATAATTTTTTTTTATAGAAAATATTTAAAAATATCCATGTTTAGTACCGGTCATGCCACGTAGAACGATGGACATCTACGTCAGATATTTTCAGCCAAAATTGGTATAAATAGAAAAGACTTATGACTAAATTGACATAATTAAAAGACTTAGTACGCAATTGGCACAATGCAATAGGTTTAAGACTTTTGTGGCACTTTCCCCCAATATTTTGCGTTACTTAAGGCCTTTTGTTTTATTACAAGCAACACCAAATCAACACAACTTAAAGCGATGACAAATTCGACTCAAGTCACAACAGTCCAAGTTAACTCGAAAATCAAAATCATCATCTCGTGACTAGCCAAAAGTGATTTTTTTAATTAAAAAATTGAGTAAATTGAATTTGTTTGAGTAGATTTTTGCCTCACTTTTTTTTTTCGGGGCACAACCCTACTTCCAATCACCATGTTAGCCAACTTTCAATCCGAAACAACTTAACTATTGTGTCTAGATTCCACAAATTCAAGAAATAGACTTACTGCAGTGTACTAATTTTCAATTGCTTCGTTGAAATCTCATTAAATTATGTAAAAATACATATGTGGGTTACTAATTGGACTTTCATTGTATCTATATATAAATAGGTGAAAATGCATTCGTGAGTACGCTACAAAAGAATTACAGATCACTCGATAAACGTGTGGCATATAAGCGTTCTCTAGTCTCTGTCCACTAATAATCGAATCCTTCGCATTAGGGAAAGGCCAGGCCCATTGGCCTTCGCACAAAAAGTCAAACGAACAGAAAGTTTGACTGGGCCAGGGCTCGACACAGACGAAGCGATGAAATTGCAGATTGGGGCTTAGGCTTTGTTTCGGAAAATTAAGGGAGATAATAGTTTTTCCTCCAAATCTGAGATTACTCACTAACAAAAAAAAAAATTCATCCTTTTATCCATTTTGCTCCCCAACTTCCGCTTTTCCGCCACCTCCTCTGTTCCTCGAACGATGCAGATATCTGCTTCATTGCACGCTCCGTTTGTTCTACAAAACAAAACAAAAAAATGATAAATGATTATGAAAAAAAATTTCTTAAAACAATGGTTTGTCGTTAGTAACAAGGATATTCTTTATCGACTAATTATTCCGAACGATCGTTTTTTAAGAAAATGTTTTTTAAATTACGGAGCTTAAATCTCCATTCTTCTTAATCCGACCCCGTAAATGCTGAGTCCGAATTGGGCCCCTTTAGCACCTAGAGATCATCCTCGAGCAAGCATCCTTTGCATCCATGGCAGTCTGCCCAGCTCTGTCCAGAAGCAGATGATATACACAGCAGTCTTCCCACTCCTGTTGATAATCAAGCCCTACCTGCTCCTGTGGATCGAAGAGTCACCCTCGAGGGTCGAGCCCCATTGTTCAAACTACAGTCCCTGACATGGAAAAAATACAAAAAATTTGTCTGCCCATCTCTTTCCAGAAACAGAAAATATAGACTTGTGGAGGCAAAGGCGGGACGCGTGGGGGAATCCATCCATATTTGATGCACCATTTGTCAGATTCCAGCGGGATTCGAATCCGTAAGGGATCGCAAAGTTTTTGCAGTAACTATCGATCAACCATTCCCGCCTCCACAAGTCTCCGTATCATCTGCTTCTGGAAAGAAATGAGCAGACGAGTTGATGGACTTGACCTACCTGTCGAGTCAAATCAAGCGAAAAACTGTTGGGAGACCTCGAAAGCACCGTGGGTTTTGCGAGTTTTTTCACAACTTCGATTCTCTGCGTTTAATTATTGTTATTTTTTAATTTTTGAAAATAAGTTTGAAATAAAAATCCGTTTAACAAAACGATTTCATTCTTCTGTTTTCGAAATAAATTATTAGCTCAGAAATAAATTTGAAATAAAAATGAAAAATAAGAATTTTTCATTTTTCTATTTTTAAAAAGAAATAAGAATAAGAATTCTTTTTTTTACTTACTCCCTCTCTCTCATATCCTTGCCTTTAGTTGCCTTCCGCAGTCAGTTCCCCCCTTGCCGGTCTCCAATCCCTGGCTGCCTCTCTAGTGCTGCTACCATCGCCGGTCTTCGACTGACAATAGTAAAATTTTATATTGTTATTAAATGAATTTTTATTTTGAAAATAGAAATTTTGTGTCATTATTAAATGTGACATCCCGATTTTTCTCGCCTAATTAATTAAGAATGACAGTTATATTAGAGTCAATTTATTTGACTTAGAAATTTACTATGTTAAGTAAATTTTAGAGTCGGTGATGTGAGAATAATTTCTCGGATGAGGAGTGACAATACAAAGGGGACACCCTAAAAATGTTAATTGAGTTACTAATTAAATTATTGAGACAACTATAGTCAATTTATTTTTACTATGGTCAATTTATTTTTACCATAGTCTAAACTAAGGTTAATAGACATAATATACATAATTAAGCTTGTGGGGGACAAAATGGAACTTTTATTCCCCAAATTCATAGCCGGCCAACATAGGAAAGCATTGAAGAAATTGGTGTGGACCAATTCATGATTTCAATTCCATGATATTGTCCCATATTTATTATTCTTTGGACCAATTTCATGATTTTGTCCCAACATAATTATGACTCCCCAATTAATTACTAAACCCATTATCTTTCCACTCTTTCAAGAACACGCTCTCTCTCATTCATTCTGAATCAAAAACAAATTTCACACCACAAATTACTTTCAAAGAAGATTAAGAAAGATCAAGGGTGATTTTTCTCAAAGATTGAAGTGTTCTTGGCATTTGAGGCAAGTTTAACATCTTTCTATTACACTTTTATGATTCAAAGTTTGCTAGGCTTGATTTATTTGGAGCATGATATGAAAATGGATGTGTGAATGATAAATTTCGTGCTCATGTGGAGAGAAAATGGCCAAATGGTTGGGTTGAGCAAGCTGCCCTGAAAAGAGATAATTCCTACCCCTCTGTTTTGCTATTTTCGTACTGGTGTATATAGACTCCAAAAGACTAAGATCAAAACACGAAAAATGATTCTAACATCTTGAACTGTGTCATATAATTTTTTTGGGAATTTTTGAAGTCCATTTGGTCAGTCTAAAGGCCTTACTTAAACACGGGTCTGATCTGTACTAATCTGTAGCTACCCTTGGCTCCTGTTTTCACTATTTTTGTACCACTCTTTGTGGACTCCAAAAGATCGAGAACAAAACACGAAAGTTGGTCCTAACATACTAAGCTACAACGTATATTAAATTTGGAATTTTTGGGATAAACTAAGTTGGAATTAAGATCATACTTTGAACTAAGTGTGTTCTGTTTCTGGGTTTGAAAATCTACTTCTGATCTAACCTTTGAAGATTAATATTTTCGTATCTCTTCTTGTGGACATGTATAACTCCAGAACAAAACACGAAAGTTGGTCCTAACATACTAAGCTACAACATATATTAAATTTGGAATTTTTGGGATAATCTAAGTTGGCATTAAGATCATACTTTGTACTAAGTATGTTCTGTTTCTGGGTTTGAAAATCTATTTCTGATCTAACCTTTGAAGATTAATATTTTCGTATCTCTTCTTGTGGACATGTATAACTCCAGAACAAAACACGAAAGTTGGTCCTAACATACTAAGGTACAACATATATTAAATTTGGAATTTTTGGGATAATCTAAGTTGGCATTAAGATCATACTTTGTACTAAGTGTGTTCTGTTTCTGGGTTTGAAAATCTATTTCTGATCTAACCTTTGAAGATTAATATTTTCGTATCTCTTCTTGTGGACATGTATAACTCCAGAACAAAACACGAAAGTTGGTCCTAACATACTAAGCTACAACATATATTAAATTTGGAATTTTTGGGATAATCTAAGTTGGCATTAAGACCATACTTTGTACTAAGTGTGTTCTGTTTCTGGGTTTGAAAATCTATTTCTGATCTAACCTTTGAAGATTAATATTTTCGTATCTCTTCTTGTGGACATGTATAACTCCAGAACAAAACACGAAAGTTGGTCCTAACATACTAAGCTACAACATATATTAAATTTGGAATTTTTGGGATAATCTAAGTTGGCATTAAGATCATACTTTGTACTAAGTGTGTTCTGTTTCTGGGTTTGAAAATCTATTTCTGATCTAACCTTTGAAGATTAATATTTTCGTATCTCTTCTTGTGGACATGTATAACTCCAGAACAAAACACGAAAGTTGGTCCTAACTTACTAAGCTACAACATATATTAAATTTGGAATTTTTGGGATAATCTAAGTTGGCATTAAGATCATACTTTGTACTAAGTGTGTTCTGTTTCTGGGTCTGGAAATTGGTGCTATTTCTACGAGTTTGAGTGAAAAATATAAAATGATTTAACTCAGGGTCTGGTCACGAAAGCTTTAGATCTGGATCTTCACTACCACATAATAAAATTTGGTGATTTTTGGGATTGATTTACTTGGGTAAATGTTCAAGTTTCGTTCAGTGTGCGAATCTGTTTCTAGAGATGTCATTCACGAAAATTGGGTGAAACACTTTGATCCGTAGGTTTGATGCTCAAGAGCTTAAAATGAAAGTTGATCCTCACTGAGTGAACTACTATTTGGTAAATTTTGGGAATTTTATGATTTTAATTAATATGTTAATCGCGGTGATTAACTGGGTCTAAATCTGCCCCGATTTCAGTAATAAGATGAATTGAATTGTAATGTGAGAAAATGTTACTGTGAATGCCAAATGATGAGAAATTGAGTGAATTGCATATTACATGATCATATGGCATACCATTTAATCACATGTGTGCATTGATCATGGAGGAAAAAAAAAGTTGAAAAGAAAATTCCCATCGGACAGCGTACCGATGGAGCCCCAGGTGTTTGGGAAGCCCCTATTGTGTAATCAGGGTAGCCCCTGCTGTGTGATCAGGGAAGCCTCCGGAGTGGAGATGCCCAAGTGTGGAAATCTTGGTAGTGCCATGCGCGAATGTCGAGGAGGAATTCGTGGGCCTTGGCAAGGAATTCTGTTGAATTGTGAACAGAAAGATGAATTAAAGATGAGATAAATGCATAACTGCACATTTATGTATGCATGGCATTTTCATCTGTGTGCATTTTATTCCCGCTATGATTGCCTGTTGATTGAGCTAATGTTATAAGTTTAGTGAATAAATCGAAAGAATATAAAGCTAAATTGCTAATTGTGTAAAAAGGCATGTCTTGGATAAATTAACGTCTAGTGATAATTGAATTGTATTTGTAATATTTGGATGTTTTATTTGCTGAGCGTTGGCTCACTCTTGTTGACCAACACGTTTCAGATAATTAGACATGGTGGGGTGCCCGAGGAGATCCTGTTATAAATATGTTATCAAAGGCCATCTACCGGTTTGGGCCTTTTTCTTCTTGTGCTTGATATATCCGTCAGGACGACCGGATATTGGTATTCTGGTAGAAAGGAGTTGACCCTTTCTGTGTAGCCTAACAGAAGGCTAGTATTTTCTTGTATGCCTTAGGTGTTTATTTTCGGATATGGCTAATGTATGAAATTGAACTAGTTAAAGTTTAATGAATGTGGTATTTTGAAATTATGTAAATCTTCCGCTTGCGTTAATGTAACTGGAACATTAAGATAATGGAAGCGCGTTTCGTCACAGCCCTCTTTTTGTGGTATCAGAGCTTAGGGTTAAATGGAGTGATAAGGTGCGCTAGTGGTTGAAATGCTTGGTAGGCGCGTACGCGGTTAAAACTTACAAATGCATGTGATTGTAGTTGTTTTGAGATTGGCAGTAGCTTATGCTACTTACATGATTAGCAGTAACTTATGTTACTTATCAGTTAAATGGTTAAACTATTACTAATGATGGTGAACTTGGTTGGGACAATGTATAGAAGACTAAAATAACACAAAATGGTGAGAACCGAAGAAGTTGCGGAAGGACTGAACGAACCAATCCTTGACCCTCGAGTGGATGGAATCCTTGAGGCACTGGCCAATGTGGGAGCCCTGATGGAGAGGCAAGCTCAACAACAAGTGGTGGCAAACACCGAAGCTGGTGAACGTCGAACGCAGAAACTAATTGAACAATTTCTGAAGTTGAAACCGTCCAACTTTAGTGGGATCGGAGACCCAGACGAGGCAGAACAATGGATTGATGGGATGGAAAAGATCTTCCGACTGCTGAACTGTAATGGTAATGACAGAATAACCCTGGCTGAATATCAGCTGGAGGGGAACGCCAAGTACTGGTGGAGGGCGTCAAGGGAGACAGTATTCCCAGTAGGTACAGTAGTGACCTGGGAAGGCTTTGTTGGAGCGTTCAATGCCAAGTATTTTTTTGATTGTGCTCGAGATCAGAAGATGGCTGAATTTATGAGGCTCACTCAAGGTAACCTGAAGGTGGATCAATATGAAGCAAAATTCGCAGCACTATCGAGGTTCGCTCCTCGTCTGATCGAGAATGGAGAGGACAAAGCTAAGAGATTCTTGAATGGCCTGAGGACGGACATCAGGAAGCAGTTGGTACCACTGAATATTAGAAGCTATAACGAGCTATATGAGCGAGCCCAACTTGTGGAGCAGGAGCTGATAAGAGAGAGGATCGAGATAGGGAACCAGTGGAGACCAGCACGTCAAGATGCAAGAAACAACTTTCGCCGGGATAAGAGGCCGATGCAAATGGGAAAGAAGCCGTTTAACTCTAACAAACGGTATCAACCGGGAAGTTCAGGGAGGATGTGGAACAACCAATCTGTAGAGAGGATCCAACGCCCAAACGATGTATGTCGCACATGTGGTGGACGCCATAGGAACCTGCCGTGTCTTGCGCTGAGGAGATGTTTTAAATGTGACCAACCGGGACATCTAATGAGGGATTGCCCCCAGAACGGACAACAGCAACGTGGTGGCATAGCATCGAGGCCACAACAAGGTGGAACGATACTGCGAGGAAATGGTCAAAGACCCCCAGCTCAAGGGAGGGTATATGCAATCACCCAGGAGGAAGCAGAGGCTTCTAAGACTGTTATCTCAGGTATTCTCTCCCTATGTGGACAAAGTGCTTATGCATTATTTGATACGGGTGCTACGCATTCTTTTGTATCCGCTCCGTTCGTGAAATTATGTGGATTGAAAACTAGAACACTAGAAATACCTCTTAGCGTATCCACACCCCTGAAAGATGTAGTATTATCCACCCTGGCGTGTAAAGACTGCGAGATGATTATAGGAGGACGAATCCTAATGATAGATTTGATAGTATTGACTATGTACGACTTTGACGTCATAATTGGGATGGATTGGCTTCAAAAGCAGCGAGCCAAAGTAGACTGTTATAGAAAGGTAATCCAGTTTAATCCATTGGATCACCCTAACTTTGAATTTCATGGAAATGGGGTAGTTCCATCCATGCCACTTATTTCGGCAGTGGAAGCTCATCGACTCCTCGAGGATGGATGTCAAGGTTGCTTGGCATATGTGAGCAATCAGAATAAAGAGGAAGTGAAGCTTGAAGAAATTCCAATAGTTCAAGAATTCCCTGACGTGTTCCCTGAAGAATTACCCGGATTACCTCCAGAACGGGAGGTGGAATTTGTGATTGAATTAGCTCCGGGAACAGGACCAATTTCAAAAGCTCCGTATCGGATGGCCTTAGCGGAGTTAAAGGAACTAAAGGTACAACTGCAGGAGTTACTAGATAAGGGTTTCGTTCGACCTAGCGCGTCTCCGTGGGGTGCACCGGTATTATTTGTAAAGAAGAAAGATGGGTCATTACGTCTCTGTATCGACTATAGGCAGTTGAATCAAGTCACAATCAAGAATAAGTATCCACTTCCAAGAATCGATGATTTATTTGATCAATTACAAGGATCGTCAATTTTCTCTAAAATTGATCTGAGGTCAGGCTACCATCAATTGAGGATTAAGGAGGAAGACATTCCAAAGACTGCGTTCCGAACTCGGTATGGACATTACGAGTTTCTGGTTATGCCTTTTGGGTTAACCAATGCACCTGCCGCATTTATGGACTTGATGAATAGGGTATTTAAACCATTCCTGGATCAATTCGTAATTGTCTTTATTGACGACATTCTGGTATACTCGAAAGGACTGGAAGAACATGAAAACCACTTGAAATCGGTGCTCCAAACCCTCAGGGAACATAAATTGTATGCTAAGTTCAGCAAATGTGAATTTTGGCTGGATCGAATCACATTCCTAGGTCACGTGGTGACTAGTGAAGGAATCTCAGTGGATCCGTCTAAAGTTGAAGCAGTAATAAACTGGCCTCGACCAACAACGGTAACAGAGATTCGAAGTTTCTTAGGGCTTGCGGGATATTATCGAAGATTTGTAGAGGGATTCTCACGTCTTGCTGGCTCCTTGACTCAGTTGACACGAAAAAATGTGAAATTCGAATGGACTGAAGAATGCGAGAAAAGTTTTCAAGAGTTAAAGCGGAGATTGACTACGGCACCTATTCTGACAATACCATCGGGACCCGGAGGATTTGTAATATACAGTGACGCATCCCACAAAGGACTTGGGTGTGTCCTGATGCAACATGGAAAAGTCGTTGCTTATGCATCCAGACAGTTGAGACCGTACGAGCTGAACTATCCAACACATGATCTAGAACTTGCTGCAATCATATTTGCACTGAAAATCTGGAGGCACTATTTATATGGGGAGAAATTCGAAATTTATACGGATCATAAGAGTTTAAAGTATCTGTTCTCTCAAAAGGAATTGAACATGAGGCAGAGACGGTGGATGGAGTTGCTGAAGGACTACGACTGTGAAATCTTGTATCATCCTGGAAAGGCGAATAAAGTAGCGGATGCTCTTAGTCGAAAATCGGCACTGGTAGTGGCTAATCTGATGATAAAAGAATGGAGTCTACTTGAAGAGATTTCAAATTCGGAGGTTAGGCTCGAGGTGACTGATGGCACTAATATATTGGCTGCTCTTAGAATTGAGCCTGAGATTATACAACGTATTAAGACCCTGCAACAATTGGATCCTGAGATCGCGAAAGTTCGAGACAAAATTCTAGAAGAAAAGGCACCAGACTTTCAATTGTCTGGAGACGGAGTCATAAAGTTTCGTGGACGCCTTTGTGTACCCAATTACGATGACACAAAAGAAGAGATCCTGTCAGAAGCTCATCGTAGCAATTACAGTGTCCACCCAGGAAGCACAAAGATGTATCGAAACTTGCGTCAACATTTATGGTGGAATGGAATGAAGACCGATATCGCCAAACATGTCGCCAAATGTCTGACTTGTCAACAGGTGAAGGCAGAACATCGTAAGCCTGCGGGATTATTGAAGCCATTGGAAATTCCAGAATGGAAATGGGAGCATATTACGATGGATTTTGTGCAAGGATTGCCAAGGACATCGAGGAATCACGATTCCATTTGGGTAATAGTGGATCGTTTGACTAAGTCCGCACATTTCTTAGCAGTACGGGTAGACTATCCATTGGAGAGGTATGCGGCATTGTATGTGAAAGAAATCGTTCGACTACATGGAGTGCCTGTTACAATCACTTCGGATCGCGACTCAAGGTTTACGGCAAATTTTTGGAAAAGTCTCCAGACCGCCTTGGGAACTAAATTACAGTATAGTACTGCTTTTCACCCACAGACGGATGGACAATGAGAAAGAGTTATCCAGATATTGGAGGACATGTTGAGAGCATGTATTATTGATTTCAAGGGTAATTGGGACGAGAAATTACATCTCGTGGAGTTCGCATATAACAATAGCTATCAGCAAAGTATCGACATGGCTCCATTTGAAGCTCTATATGGGCGAGTTTGTAGAACTCCTATCTGTTGGGATGAGGTTGGAGAACGAACTATGACGGGACCGGAGTTAGTCCAAATTACGTCGGAAGCTGTAAAGTTGATACGGGATCGAATCAAAACTGCTCAAAGTCGGCAAAAAAGTTATGCTGACAAACGACGGAGACCTCTGGAATTCAACATGGGAGATCACGTGTTTTTAAAAGTGTCACCAGTGAAGAGTATATCGAGATTTGGAATGAGGGGAAAACTGAAGCCAAGGTTCATTGGACCATTTGAGATCCTTGAAAGGATTGGCGAATTGGCATACCGGTTAGCCTTACCGCCAAAATTATCCAACATCCATAACGTCTTCCATGTGTCTATGCTGAGGAAGTATGAACCTGACCCGAAGCATGTTTTGAACTTCGAACAAATAGAAGTGGGTGAGAGGATAGAGTACGTGGAAGAGCCAGTACGAATCTTAGATCGAAGGGAGCAAATTTTGAGAAGCAAAGTAATTCCTCTAGTTATGGTGCTATGGCGACATCATGATATAGAGGAGGCGACGTGGGAAAGCGAGGATGATATGAAGCGTCGATATCCTCACTTATTCGGAAAAGCAGGTAACTACCTAAATTTCGAGGACGAAATTTTTTTTTTAAGGAGGGGAGAGTTGTGACATCCCGATTTTTCTCGCCTAATTAATTAAGAATGACAGTTATATTAGAGTCAATTTATTTGACTTAGAAATTTACTATGTTAAGTAAATTTTAGAGTCGGTGATGTGAGAATAATTTCTCGGATGAGGAGTGACAATACAAAGGGGACACCCTAAAAATGTTAATTGAGTTACTAATTAAATTATTGAGACAACTATAGTCAATTTATTTTTACTATTGTCAATTTATTTTTACCATAGTCTAAACTAAGGTTAATAGACATAATATACATAATTAAGCTTGTGGGGGACAAAATGGAACTTTTATTCCCCAAATTCATGGCCGGCCAACATAGGAAAGCATTGAAGAAATTGGTGTGGACCAATTCATGATTTCAATTCCATGATATTGTCCCATATTTATTATTCTTTGGACCAATTTCATGATTTTGTCCCAACATAATTATGACTCCCCAATTAATTACTAAACACATTATCTTTCCACTCTTTCAAGAACACGCTCTCTCTCATTCATTCTGAATCTAAAACAAATTTCACACCACAAATTACTTTCAAAGAAGATTAAGGAAGATCAAGGGTGATTTTCTCAAAGATTGAAGTGTTCTTGGCATTTGAGGCAAGTTTAACATCTTTCTATTACACTTTTATGATTCAAAGTTTGCTAGGCTTGATTTATTTGGAGCATGATATGAAAATGGATGTGTGAATGATAAATTTCGTGCTCATGTGGAGAGAAAATGGCCAAATGGTTGGGTTGAGCAAGCTGCCCTGAAAAGAGATAATTCCTACCCCTCTGTTTTGCTATTTTCGTACTGGTGTATATAGACTCCAAAAGACTAAGATCAAAACACGAAAAATGATTCTAACATCTTGAACTGTGTCATATAATTTTTTTGGGAATTTTTGAAGTCCATTTGGTCAGTCTAAAGGCCTTACTTAAACACGGGTCTGATCTGTACTAATCTGTAGCTACCCTTGGCTCCTGTTTTCACTATTTTTGTACCACTCTTTGTGGACTCCAAAAGATCGAGAACAAAACACGAAAGTTGGTCCTAACATACTAAGCTACAACGTATATTAAATTTGGAATTTTTGGGATAAACTAAGTTGGAATTAAGATCATACTTTGAACTAAGTGTGTTCTGTTTCTGGGTTTGAAAATCTACTTCTGATCTAACCTTTGAAGATTAATATTTTCGTATCTCTTCTTGTGGACATGTATAACTCCAGAACAAAACACGAAAGTTGGTCCTAACATACTAAGCTACAACATATATTAAATTTGGAATTTTTGGGATAATCTAAGTTGGCATTAAGATCATACTTTGTACTAAGTGTGTTCTGTTTCTGGGTTTGAAAATCTATTTCTGATCTAACCTTTGAAGATTAATATTTTCGTATCTCTTCTTGTGGACATGTATAACTCCAGAACAAAACACGAAAGTTGGTCCTAACATACTAAGGTACAACATATATTAAATTTGGAATTTTTGGGATAATCTAAGTTGGCATTAAGATCATACTTTGTACTAAGTGTGTTCTGTTTCTGGGTTTGAAAATCTATTTCTGATCTAACCTTTGAAGATTAATATTTTCGTATCTCTTCTTGTGGACATGTATAACTCCAGAACAAAACACGAAAGTTGGTCCTAACATACTAAGCTACAACATATATTAAATTTGGAATTTTTGGGATAATCTAAGTTGGCATTAAGACCATACTTTGTACTAAGTGTGTTCTGTTTCTGGGTTTGAAAATCTATTTCTGATCTAACCTTTGAAGATTAATATTTTCGTATCTCTTCTTGTGGACATGTATAACTCCAGAACAAAACACGAAAGTTGGTCCTAACATACTAAGCTACAACATATATTAAATTTGGAATTTTTGGGATAATCTAAGTTGGCATTAAGATCATACTTTGTACTAAGTGTGTTCTGTTTCTGGGTTTGAAAATCTATTTCTGATCTAACCTTTGAAGATTAATATTTTCGTATCTCTTCTTGTGGACATGTATAACTCCAGAACAAAACACGAAAGTTGGTCCTAACATACTAAGCTACAACATATATTAAATTTGGAATTTTTGGGATAATCTAAGTTGGCATTAAGATCATACTTTGTACTAAGTGTGTTCTGTTTCTGGGTCTGGAAATTGGTGCTATTTCTACGAGTTTGAGTGAAAAATATAAAATGATTTAACTCAGGGTCTGGTCACGAAAGCTTTAGATCTGGATCTTCACTACCACATAATAAAATTTGGTGATTTTTGGGATTGATTTACTTGGGTAAATGTTCAAGTTTCGTTCAGTGTGCGAATCTGTTTCTAGAGATGTCATTCACGAAAATTGGGTGAAACACTTTGATCCGTAGGTTTGATGCTCAAGAGCTTAAAATGAAAGTTGATCCTCACTGAGTGAACTACTATTTGGTAAATTTTGGGAATTTTATGATTTTAATTAATATGTTAATCGCGGTGATTAACTGGGTCTAAATCTGCCCCGATTTCAGTAATAAGATGAATTGAATTGTAATGTGAGAAAATGTTACTGTGAATGCCAAATGATGAGAAATTGAGTGAATTGCATATTACATGATCATATGACATACCATTTAATCACATGTGTGCATTGATCATGGAGGAAAAAAAAAGTTGAAAAGAAAATTCCCATCGGACAGCGTACCGATGGAGCCCCAGGTGTTTGGGAAGCCCCTATTGTGTAATCAGGGTAGCCCCTGCTGTGTGATCAGGGAAGCCTCCGGAGTGGAGATGCCCAAGTGTGGAAATCTTGGTAGTGCCATGCGCGAATGTCGAGGAGGAATTCGTGGGCCTTGGCAAGGAATTCTGTTGAATTGTGAACAGAAAGATGAATTAAAGATGAGATAAATGCATAACTGCACATTTATGTATGCATGGCATTTTCATCTGTGTGCATTTTATTCCCGCTATGATTGCCTGTTGATTGAGCTAATGTTATAAGTTTAGTGAATAAATCGAAAGAATATAAAGCTAAATTGCTAATTGTGTAAAAAGGCATGTCTTGGATAAATTAACGTCTAGTGATAATTGAATTGTATTTGTAATATTTGGATGTTTTATTTGCTGAGCGTTGGCTCACTCTTGTTGACCAACACGTTTCAGATAATTAGACATGGTGGGGTGCCCGAGGAGATCCTGTTATAAATATGTTATCAAAGGCCATCTACCGGTTTGGGCCTTTTTCTTCTTGTGCTTGATATATCCGTCAGGACGACCGGATATTGGTATTCTGGTAGAAAGGAGTTGACCCTTTCTGTGTAGCCTAACAGAAGGCTAGTATTTTCTTGTATGCCTTAGGTGTTTATTTTCGGATATGGCTAATGTATGAAATTGAACTAGTTAAAGTTTAATGAATGTGGTATTTTGAAATTATGTAAATCTTCCGCTTGCGTTAATGTAACTGGAACATTAAGATAATGGAAGCGCGTTTCGTCACATCAAATGTGAGTTTCTCCTCAGAAACTCGTTCATCCAGGAAGAAGAAATGGAAAATTTTATTTTTGGTTAGATATTGAGCCCGAAAAAAGAATGATTGTCATTCACGCTCTAATTTTCCGTAGACTCCTGCCTTCATACTTCCAAAGAAAGGTCACGGCGATGATGAAAAGCCAAAATAAAGAAAGAAAGAAAGGAGATTGTTAGCACTGTCTGAAAGGCGGGACATGCTTAGTTCTTTACAACGGTATGGATGCCATTCGTACGCCCCTTTAGCCACTTGTTCAATGCAATCCGATCACATGCAACATCAACATATAAATAGTCATCCGAGCACTCATTTGATTTCTCTCTCCCAATTAACTTAAGTATTGGACGATCAATCCGCGTACGAAATCTGGACACCTTGACCGGTTCGTTGTGGTGCCGATCATTGTCTCGAGAAAAATGATCCGTTTGCAACCAATTCATGGTTGCATACGGAAGGTCCAAGTACCTAGGAAGCATCAAATAAGTTGGTACACAAGCATGAGATCCTTCGCTTTGGATTTCAATTCCCATCTTAACCGCCAAGAACCAAAATGCAGCAATAACCACAGTCGCGACAGAATTTTCATCCGATTTGTGTTACTATGTATCATGATTTCAATGATGTTATTAGTCTACGAGCGTGAGAGCTAGCCTCCCTCTATCACTTCACTCGAATCATCAAAGCAAACATCACGGTTCGTTAATTAATCCCACCGATTCGGTGGCTATCAGGGCCATAGTGTAATTTTCTTCAAATCCCAAGGCCAATCTTCCATTAAGGTGGACTTTTTGCATCCAAAACAAATCAAATCATGGAGCTTTTAGGTCCTATTTCTCACTTTTAAGATTCCTTCCCTCTTTATTTTTCTTTTTTTCTAAAAAGATGTCATGCATATATCATAATAAGGGAGAAGTACACTAGAAGTGTCAAAAGTTGTGTACGACTTGCTTTAGTGCCGGAAATTTCCGCACGAATCACTTAAATACCAAATCGAAGAAAAAATGATCACCTAAGCACTTTAGCGAGAAATTCCAGTCAAACTGATTACATAGCGCTTATAATAAAATTTTTAATGTGACGTTGCAAATATTTTTAAAAAAATCAGTTTACATGGATTCTAAAATTAAAAAAAAAATTAAAAGCATATGAAATAAACTAAATTTTTTTTTTAAAAAATCAGTTTGCCTGTTTCTTGTACGTCCTGAAGGTCGACGTGATCACAAGCTAAAGGAGTCTATTCTTTCCAGCGCTCGGGTCATGGGGAAGATCCACGGAGAAGAATTTCACTTGGAGGAGACGTCAAGGAGCAAATTTTCTTTTAATCATCCCGTGGTCTCGCCGAACATCCTGTAGTTTCGTTCGTCCAGCGGCTTCTCTTCGAGCCGTCATAGCAAGCCCCGAAAAATGGTTTTTTTTCCCCCTAAATTAGGTCTAAAATATATATATACACATTTACCAAATTAGGCCCAAAAACAATTTATTACAAAAAAAAGGGGCTCGCTCGGCAGTCTAATGTTCGCTTACTGACTCGAATGTAAGAGTACGTTGTGGATAAAATTCCCCTCCAACCCTACCCTTTAGGTACAAGAAGAATTTATTGAAATTTCTTCGCAAATTTAAAGGTATATTATGGACATATTTGTTTATTTTTATTCATTTTTTTATTTCCTTTTTGTTTAATCAAATTCGAAGATACAAAAAATTGTTATTTGCATATCATATAATTTACAGCATATTTTTGCCATGCCATTAATTCATGCGTGATGCCGTGTCATGTTGTTTAGTCGCATTGCATTTTTAAGAAAAATTCAAAGAGAAATCATTTAATTCACATCATCAAGCTTAAGGAAGTTTTCATGAAAAGTTTGTACCGAAAAGGAGTTAAATGAAAATTTAACGTAACTAACTCTTCGGATTCATTATTTCTAGTTCGTAGAAATAAGTTAGTTCCCACGCTAATTTATTTAAGTACCTAATTGGCATATCAAGAAAACGATCAGAGGCGGCTCTAAATTAAACAAATCTTGCATGAAATTAAATTTAAGTTGCGATTCGGGAGGATTTGAGAGAGTCCGAATTAGATTAGTTAGTTTGATAACCTGTTAACCTGAAATTCATGAATTTTAGGTTGTGACGCCATCGTAACATGAGCACTTAGGTTTACACCGCTCTTCCCAACCCTTAAGTTGCAGATCATAGTCTTGTTACCTATGTCCAGCTTCAAAAATCATCGTATGCTGACTAATTGCTTCAAGAGTATTGTCCTTGTCAACTCGATCGCGGTTGCGCACCGAAGGTCCAAGTACGTGGGGGCTACAAGTGTGAGATTCGTTACTTAACCTTCAATTCCTGTCTATCATTCAGTAAAGTGATCTTCAAAGGACCATTGTGACTTCTTATTTAATGACGATTCCAAATTTTTGCCTGCCAAGAACCAAAATGCAGCAAGAACCAGAGTTGGTGACAAAAATGTCGCGGTCGAGTACTTGGCTGATTCAAACTAACGCTCAATCGAGGCCGAATTAACACATCGAGCCCGGAGTTTTGCCATCGAGTCAAGCTTGGGCATTAGACCACCCTTTCTTGACTAGGTTAAATTGAACCCAGGACGGCCACATTTTTTTGCAGCACTTTTTAAGGGTCGGTATGTTCCTTTGAAAATCCACGTTTCAAAAGACATTTTTCTAAAAGATCACTTATATCCCTTACAACGATGAATGGATGAAAGATACTTCTATCGTCCACAACAATATTTAGGCATAGATTATTGTCAATAATAATAATAAAAAACCTTTTTTTTTCATTTTCAAGTAACACGAGTAATCATTTTTAGAACAAAATATTTTTCAAATCACTTACACTCTAAACATCATGAAAATGTGAAATTATAAAAAAAAAAGTTTATATCTATTGTGCTTTTATTAATTCAATTTTAAATCTTTTAATTTTGCCAATTCAATCTTACACATTTTGCATTTGTATCAATTTAGTCCTAAATTATTTTTTATTGTGTCAATTTAATCTTAAGCTTTTTATATTTGTATCAATTCAGTTCTTTCGGCCAATTTTGATCGGTCGGTTCTGACCTGGAAAATTTTCTATTTCTTTCCTTTTCCTTTTTACTTGTGCTTTTGCTTTCTTCTCCCTCCGTTTGCATTTGCTATAAACTCGTGCCCTGCAGCAAACCAAGAAACTCAAGAATGCGAGGAAGAAGAAGACGACCCCGCCGCCGCCGCTGCCACTCACGACTAACCCGGGCCCTTCGACGGCCTCCCCAACTCCTCGACCACCTCAGCGATGACCACCCTCTTGCTTCGCCTGCAAGTCCTTCCTCTCTGCGGAGTCCCGCCACCGCAGGTCCTCAGGCCCCTCTCTTCCGACCTCCTCCCTTTGATCCCTCGCCATTGCCCCTTAATTTCATTGTTCGGTCTCTCGCTCTGCCCTCGCATCGACGATGGGATGCTGACCTCGTTCTCTCGGTGCTGGAACTTCACCCTCAGATCTGTGGATCTCTCCCAGTCCAGGTTCTTCAGACACTTGGGGCTTTCGAGCCTGGCCACGAATTGCATCGGCCTGTTCGAGATCGACATGTTGAAGGCCGACCTCGAAGACCAGAAGAGATCTCTTGGACTAAGTGGGTGGTCGTCGCCGAGGATGAGGTGGATGATCTCTTCGGTGAAGCCATTGAAGGGGCCGGGTGGGTGGTGGGGTGCGGGTGCGGCGGTGGCGTTGTCCTCTTCTTCCTCCTCACGTTGTTGATTTTATTCGTTAGCTGCAGAGCATGAGTTTACTGTAAATGTAAACAGAGGAAGAAGGAAGCAAAAGCAAAACTAAAGGGCAAGAAACAGAAGAAAAAAAGAGAGAGAGAGAGAGTAAAAGTTAAAAAAATTAAAAAATAAATAAATAATATTAAAAATTTCCACGTTAATACCCAATGGACGGACGGAATAAATTAGCACAAATATAAAAAGATTTAAAATTGAATCGGCATGAAAAAAATTAAAATTAAATTGATAAAAATATAATAGGTTTAGTAATTTTTTTTAAATAATTTCCTCCCCCTAGTGATAGCTTCTACTCTAATGCGTCATTAACATTGAAACAGCCTATGTCACGGGGACGAATCTCCCGATATTTATGCCATGCATTCAAATCATCGAGAAACTATCAAGGTTCGATTAATTAATCTAAGTGATTTGGTGGCCATCACTGTCGTGTTCGATTAAGGTGGGCCCTTTGCGACCTAAACAACCGAAATCTTGGAGACTTCTCACTTTAAAATTGCTTCCTCCGTTTCTTCATACAATCTTTAAATATGGAAGTTAATGATAGGGCGGCTCGTCACACACTGCGAGTGCGTGTCTGGGGGAGCAAATCGGTAGGTCAGTTACTTTCCGTGGCATCGGCAAGTCAGGAAGAACTAGTAACGTTAGACCGAGGCACCCAAATTTCAGTCGTGTGTACCTAGCAAGCGTCAGGGGAATTATTGTTTTTGGACGGACTGGTCAGTCTACACCAAAATCTCAATGCCTGCAGCCAGCCAGCCGCAAGTCAAGCCCACAAGACGAGGCAAGTAATGGGACCACGACCATGTATGCGTCCGAGGATCGGTGGCCGAGGAATCATCTCTTCTTCCTCGTCCCCAGAAAGCCTATCCGGGGCAAAGGAAGGAACGTCGCTAATCTGTCTCCATCTAAATTTCAACGCCGGCAAGTCAAGCCCACGAGACGAGGCAACCCGCGATAATAAGATGAACTGATGAAGCCCAAGTGGGAAAGTCTTCCGTCGCTGCTCTTTTTGCTCATCATCCACAAGAACCCACCTGAGGAAAAAGGAGCGAAGGTAACCACAATGGCGGCCTGCGTGTCGGAGCTTTCGATCTCTGCTTTTGTTGTCGGGCTGCTTCTTCTCTCTACAAGCATCGTGCATGGCGACGTTCATTACCATGATTTCGTCGTGAGTTTGCTTCCCCTTTTTGCCCTAGAAGAAAGCGAGTTTAACTTGATAACATCTCCGTCCCTTTTAAAATCTTGGGTTGATATCGCGAAAAGCCTAAAATTAATATACCCATGATGAATTTATCGTAAATTATTTTTTTTAATCATAAAAAACTCTAAATTGATACACTTTTAATAAATTTATCTTAAACTAATATATATGTGGATGATACGTGACAATTTTCGAATGCACACATTTGGGATTTTTACTTGTATTTGTCAAAAGCATATCAATTTGATATTTTTCGTAGTATTAATCTGATTAAACAAAAACTAAGAGAGTGTAAATTTATCATATGTGTACCAATTTAAAATTTTTTTGTAGTCGAAATAATTACTTTGGAATAAATTTGTCACGAATGTTTCAGTTTGCAGTTTTTGGTAGTAAAAAAATATACTTTAGGGTAAATTTATCACGTGTGTAGTAGTTTGAGATTTTTTTTTTTTTGGTAAAAAATATAATTTGAAGTAAATTTATCACGGGTATACCCCAAAACCTATGAAGCTTTCAAATTGGTTATTGTCTCGTTAAGAGTGGGTGTTCTCTGGCTAATAGAGTGTTTAATTTTGAAAAGTAATAATTTATACGTGAGCGGGTTGCTCCTGTGGTGCAGCTGAAGGAGAAAAACTACACGAGGCTGTGCAGTACAAAGAGCATGCTGGTCGTAAACGACAGCTTTCCGGGACCGACCATTTACGTCAGGAAAGGCGACACCTTATACGTGAACGTCCATAACCAAGGCAACTACGGCGTCACCATCCACTGGTAATCTCTCTCTCTCTCTCTCTCTCTCTCTCTCTCTCTCTCTCTCTCTCTCTCTCTCTCTCTCTCATGTCGAGTCTCGGTTTTCTGTATCGAGTTCGCGAATCGGTCTTCGTGTGCCAAGTTTAAAAGCGAAATAATCGGTGAAAATTGGCCTGGGCCTTAACCGATTAACGGAGCTCACGAGATGTTGCGAAGCAAACAAAGAGACCCGCCGCGGAGATATCTGGCGAAACGGCCTTTCAGAAATGTTCTACCGCTGATCCTCTTTGTGCCTTTCTCTTTAATTGCTGACGTAGACGACTAGGTTGCTAAGTTGGATGTCGGAGTATGCCGTGCCCTTTGGATGAGGCTTGTTTGAGCCTTGCCGGCCATGGCCGCTGAGGTTGCTCGAGCTTGGTCAAGTTCGGCCATGGCCGCTTGAGGCTGTGGCTTGGTAAGAATGCTAGATTTTGTGGGTTTTGGTTATCACGTGGGGTTAGGTTGAAGAAGGAGAAGAAAAGAAGAAGAAGATGGTGATGATGACAGTTAGAGAGAGAGAGAGAGAGAGAGAGAGAGAGAGAGTATTAAGCCACGTCAACGAACTTTTGACGACGTTAATGCAACGTCAGCAAATCCCGGCCCCGGACAGTACTAGAGAAGTAGAGATTTACCAACGGCACTTTAAAAAGTACAATACGGTTTTAAACCAAAGAAGATTTGTGGGACGATTTTTTAATTTTTCTGGTCGAAAGTACAGATACCAACGGCGACATTTCAACAAGATAAAGTTCGACGCCCAGGATGAAATCGACGATAATCAGGGTACAAGAGATGGTCCCAAAAAAAAAAAAGAAAGAAAGTACATTCATCTGTTGATTTTATTCCAGCAACTTCGTACCTGGTCCTGTAGGTTGACGTATGGCTTTTGTCCTAAAATAGTAAGATTCTATTTATTTCGAAAAATAAGTAATTTGAAAAATATTTTTTAAATCATTTCTAAAATTTTTTTTTTCAGAAAAATAGTTAATTTTCCTTTGTTTCGTAATAAAGGAGTGTTTAGATTTCATTTGAAAAATGATTTCAATATCATGAATTCGCATTTTTCCAAATTATATTTCATTTTTTCCTTTTTTTTTTCTTTTCTTTCTTCCTCTTTCTTTCGTCACGGCGTCATCCATCGCGATCGGCTGGCGGCGGCGGCCACGGGAGAGCTCAGGCTCGCTGCGATCTAGCGAGCCTCAAGTTGGCCGTCCGACCTCCTATCGCTGAGGCCCGGCGATTGGCGGAGGCAAAAGAAAAACGACAAAAATAATAAAATATTAAAAAAAAAGCACCGTGCATGAATTTTTTTTGGATCGGTCGAGAAGTATTTTTATTTGATTAAATTATTTTCAACGAAAATGAGTGGAAATACGAGAGATTAATTTTTAAAAATACTTTCATGCAAACAAACTGCGCTCTGATAAAGGGATTCGTGCCAAAAGGAACGGTGGATCCAACCACTGCGATTATTGTATGAAAAGTTGGTAACACAGTAAAAGACAATGATTGGAGCAAGACCATTGCGATAACCCATCTTGTCCGCCATATCAATCTCGCCATTTTACTCCCCCAGCGACCGGTTCTAACCATGTGAACCCACAGTCAAAATATTTCACATCAAATTCGCCTTAAACCATAAACTAGAACACAGGCATTTGCACTTAATTTGACCGACATTTATCCGCCTAAGTCATTTTGGAACAAAACTTATTGGCTCGATCGTTCTTGCTCGATTGGTTACAGACGGCTAACTTCGATTTCCGACAGGCACGGAGTGAAGCAGCCGAGGAATCCGTGGTTCGACGGGGCCGAGTTCATGACGCAGTGCAACATCGGGCCGGGGACGAATTTCACGTACCAAGTTCTGTTCACGGAAGAGGAGGGATCGCTGTGGTGGCATGCTCACAGCGAGTGGGCGAGATATAGTATTCATGGGCTCATCGTCATCCATCCCGCCGCCGGAACGTCCTACCCTTTTCCGCAACCCGACGGCGAGAAAGAGATCGTGCTCGGTACGTACGGGCGATCTCGCCTATATATATATTTATTTATTTTTCCTTTTCGAAACAGTCTATTCCTTTGATGTGGCAATATTGCCGGGCACTTTGTAGCATCCTGGTATACGGAGGACGTTTACGCGGCCATCGTGGAGAAGCTCGCCGCGGGGTCAGACTTACTGGTGTCGGAGGCTTACACCATCAACGGCGAACCTGGAGACCTCTGCGAATGCTCCGAAGGTACGTAAGTATATTGTTTGGAAAGAGCATCAAAAGTACTAAAAATGTCTTAAAGTTATTGTATCAATACTAATTCAGTTTAAAATCTTTTAATCGAATTAATTTAGTCTTAAATGTTCTTACGTTACTATCGATTCAATCTATCCGGCCAATTTATGTTGAAAATATCTGACGTGAATGTTGGGTTCTATCGGCTAGATCTTTCATTTTTTTTCCCTATCAATGAATAATCTATCAAATTCGTAAATCGAATTTGAATGGATGATTCATTAATCGATCCATTACCGATTATCCATCATTTTCCTTTTTAGTTTCGCTTAATTTATATATTTCTCTTAATCCAAATAATTGAATTGAGTTTCTTTAGGAAAGTTCTTTTATTATAACTTTTAAAAATAGAATGCTATTCATGACCTTTTTTTTTATTTCTTTTGAAATTTTTTTAAAAAATTAATTTTTCTTTTGAAACCCGTATAACTAAAAAAAATTCTTTTGCAATTTTATAATTTTTTTTTGAGTTCTTTGGAAATGGGTTCAAAAAATGAATGTTGTTTTATTGGAAAACCAAAAGGAAGTTCAGTTTCCATGTCATATAAGCCGGCTGACATTCATATTAGCTATTTTCGACTTAGATGGGTCGGATGGAAGGTTTAGTACTAAATTGTTCTAATTGAAAAGTTTACTATTGAATTGGTATCAATGAAATAAATTTATCACTAAATTGTGCTGATCAATGATTATCATGCCATTGTCAAGAGATTGCTAGTTTTGAAACTCTGTGCACGTGATATGTATTACCGATAAGACTGCAGGTTCACTCTGATTTCTTCGTTTCTTTTCTTTGTCGTGCAGAAACTACGCGCAGGTTTGCGGTCGATTATGGCAAGACCTATCTCCTACGCCTGCTTAATGCCGACATGAATGCCGAGCTCTTCTTCGCAGTCGCTGACCACAACGTCACTGTCGTCGGATCCGACGCTTCCTACCTCAGACCTTTCTCCTCGGAATTCGTCTTGATTAGTCCGGGACAAACCATAGACGTCCTGCTCACGGCAAATCAGCCTCCAGGTCAGTACTACATCGCCGCTAGGCAATACTACAGCAACATGTTCAAATACAGCGGGTATGACCACGTCAACGCGACGGCAATCCTCGAGTACAGTGGAAGCTACACTTCCCCGTCGACTCCCGTCTTCCCGTCCACTCTTCCGCCGTACACAGACTACAAAGCCGCGGAGAGCTTCGTGCGAAGTATGAGGAACTTAGTCAATCCCGCTGATGTTCCCATGAATATAACCACTCGCATGTTCATCACCGTGTCGCTCAACCAATTCATGCTCAAAATCAATGATACGACTGAAGAAGTTTACCCATCTGCGAGCTTAAACAACATCAGTTGGTATAATCCTTGGACCGACGTACTACAAGCATATTACAGGTTAGCTCTGCTAAATAGTTATTACTATGATTGTCCTTCGTCAATGCTCAAAATGCGGAAAAATAGGTTAAGAGTGCGAATTTAGATGTTCTAATCAATAAGCGAACGCAAAGTTCACCAGAAGCGATATAATTTCAAGAATTGTTCCTACAATTGTGCTATAAATCAATTGCAGTAACATCAGCGGCTTCTACACGACGGATTTTCCTGACGATCCGCCGACTTTCTTCAACTTCACCCAACACAACTTGCCTCTCAACACCACGGCTCAATCGGACAGAGGAACGAAGGTGAAGGTGCTCGAGTACGACGAGCAGGTGGAGATAGTGCTTCAGAACACCGACGTGATGAACTCGTCCGAGAACCATCCGATGCACCTACACGGCCATAGCTTCTATGTGCTCGGCACAGGGTTCGGCATCTATAACAACGAGACCGACCCTCTAACGTTCAATCTGGTCGATCCGCCTTATCAGAACACCGCTTCAGTACCGAAGGATGGATGGCTTGCCATTAGGTTTAGGGCAAACAATCCAGGTTAGTACAACACGATCACACTTGGTCACGTTATCCACTACTCTTCAGCATCTTTTCCCCTGAATGATGGCAGGGACAAAATATAAGCTAATCGAATCTTAATTCTTCATTCCTAACGTTGTGTACTGTCGTTTTAGGGTTGCAAATCAATCTAAGCCCAAAGGTTAATGCTGTTGTGTTTTACCTCAGGAGTGTGGCTGTGGCACTGTCACTTGGATAAACACCTCACTTGGGGCATGAACTCTGTGTTCATCGTGAAAAATGGTGGCACCGAGGACACAAGCATCCGTGATCCCCCGGCTTATATGCCCCCGTGCAGTCCCGACGCCAAACTTCGGCTCGACGAATTCTCTGATTCCGACGAGAAGTTGTACTCGACCTCGATGTGATCCGATTTAATACCCTTTTCGCGGCATTAGCACAGGAACTCTCTCTTCCTTCCCCACCCTCTACGGCTCGAGTAAATAGTCTGCCGAGTGCAGAGGACGTCGGTCTTTGAAAACACTTTGATTGTGCAATAATTACTCGATTTTGTACACTTATTGCAATAATCTTAGGTTCATATATTAATGGCAGCTCGTGGCCTGTCTATGAACTTGACATGATTTCAGCTGCTGCTGCTGCTTCTTCTTAATATTATTATCGTTATCATTATTATTATTATTGTTGTTGTTATTATTATTATTGGAGTTGTTGTGATTACTTTGAGTCGTGGGCTAAAGTTGTGTTGGGCATATTTGGACTGAGCCCATTTTACTAATTATGTACAGTTGGCCTAGATGCAGAGCCCTCGGTTTTTCCTTTTTTTTCATTGGTTTGGTTCCATCCCATCCTATTTTACACCCTCAGTTTAAATTAGAGACTATGAAAGCTTCGCCTTGTTCGCACTCGTTATTTTCCGTGCCTAACCAAAGAATTTTAAGCTTTTTTATAGTCTCTGATTTCATATGTTGAAGTGACTTTTGACAATTGTTTACGCCTTTCTTGATGAATTAAAAAATGGTATTTATACTTTAATCGCATATTCTTGTATGTCAATATTCGCAAATATAGTTGTATAAATAGAGAAAAATTACACCTCAAATTTTAAATGTTAAAAAAAGACATAAACTTACGGTTAAAATTAAAATTCACCTCAAGAAAAGATTATGCTCAAGTCTTCTGCTAGGGAAGTGAAGCACCTTTTCGGATCAAATAGGGAATAAGTGCACCAATTATCCTAAAACTTATCCTTATAAGATAATATAGTTCTAAAGCTTTTACAAAGTACAATCAACTTTTAAACTTTGTCCAAAAGTGAATCACTGCCACTCTATTAACTCTATCAAATTGCAATGATACTTTGGCGCGCCTAGTGGGCTGCACATAGGGGGAAATAGACAAAACATGAAACCAAAAAAAAAAACCTTTAAAAAAAAAACAAACCACAACTGCGTGGTGAGAGAGATCCTATGTTTGTGTCAATCAAATGGAATGTTGCTAAATGTTTTATTAGGTGATAAAATAGGAAGAGTACATTTAGAACATTAAATTTTTGTATACGGCTTTAACCATTTTTTGCACAAAAAAGAGGGATGTTGCTACCACTCCATTTTCCCTTATGGGGGTCAACGGCCCTCGTAAGGAGGTGGCATGACCACTTGCCCCCCCCCCCCCCCCCCCCCACTGCAAGAGGGCTAATGGCGCCTATGCCAACGATTTCGTTGCGAATCCAATGCGATCAATTCCTCAAAAAATTGGTTTCAAATAGACATTCAATTTGCTTTCCTAACTTGATCAGATGTCTACCTAAGTCATGTTCACCTCTGCCTGTTCTATCTCTCGAGTCTCCCCACCTTTGAAGAAGCTTCGCACATCTTTCAGCGACATTTGGAACTCGTGAGGTGATGGCAAGCAATAAGCATTGCTGGCCAAGCAATGGCACCACCAGGGGTGTCAAGAAAAGCCCGAGTCGGCCCGACCCGGCCCAAAAAGTAGGCGTATTTTCGGGCCGGGTCTCGATACTGTTTCGCGTACGGCCCAGCCCAAAAGGAAATGGTAGGCCTGAAATTACTGTGACCTTTCACACACACCCTCTCCGCCTGGCAAATCGCCCTTCTTGGTCGTCTTCTGCTGCTTCTGCTTCTCCGACCTTGCGAGAACCGAGCAAACTCCGACCTTCCTCCGGCATGTTCCGGCAAGCCACAAACCTTCTCCACCGGCCCATCCTGACTTCCTCCGCGATGAGGGCCTCTTCCCACCCCTTCTCTGCGGATCTCCCGGCGGAGGAGACGGCGGACGCTGCGTTCGTGGAGGCGTGGAAGAAGCTGGCTCCCAAAATCGACCCGTCCAAGCTCATCATTTCGTCGAGACCCATTTGTTGGGATCAGTGTGAAGTGCCTCCACTGAGCATAAAGAAAAGCAAACGTTCGAAAGCTTTTTTTGTAGAGGAGCACCAAGTAGCTCGAATCGAGCATGTCGATGGCGAGAACCAGGAACAAGGTTCACGCGACTCTTCGTGCTGCTGATGGAACCGCGTTCGAGAAATGGTATTCATAGAGCCTGAGTCGGTTCTGGACGTACATTAATTCTCCCTTTCTTTGTTTTCTTTTGTGTTATTTGAGTGTTTGTGCGTGTTGATGCAGCGACAATTGTGGGGTGCCGGTGGCAATCGCTTTGGCCGCCATGCACGGGTGTGAAGAACCCAAGAAGGAAGTGAAGAGATTCAGAGGGTTTTGTGGTGGTCCTCTAAAGAGTAGCTATGTTGGGGAAGAGAGCACCGCAGATCAGCCCAGATCGGCCGTTTGCTTCCTCACGTTATGTCACAAGCCTCTTTTTGCTTTCACACTCTGTGTTCTTGAGCAAAAGTTGATTCAATGCCTGTGCTCTTAGTTTGGGCTGGCAAATGTTATGCTTTGGGCTTCTTGTTCCCTTGCTGAAGTTAATTCAGAACGATGGAAGAGGGCATGAGCATTTATGATCTTGCCTTATGTTCTATGTGCACGTGGACACAAGGCATATTTGCTTGCAATTTGTTAGGGCCTGACACGGTGTTCCTCGATGATCGTCCTCTTTCGTCCAACAAATAAAATCGTATTTATTAGGTATGGTTGTCTGTGGTGAGCAAAAAAATCACGATCCATTTAAATCAGATCGGACCGTATCCAATTATTTGATTTTGGATGGAGTCGACGAGTACTAATTCGGTTCTCAGGTCCAATTTCTGAAACCGGTGGACACCGGTTCGGTTCGCCGTTTCAAGTGAGAATATTCCAACCAGCCCAATCAAATCAGTCCCTTTATATTATACAAATGTATATTCTTTTAATTAAAGACATATCTCTCAAAAGCTTAGAGTTCAGATGCATCTGTCTAAATATATATATATATAAAAAGTCCAAACCCAATTTATTTTCATGTGTAATATGTGTTGTACGCTATAGATGCATTTGAAAACCTGCGTTAATTAGTTAATCAACTGCTATTGCATTTTCCATGATGCTCGATTCCATTGTTGACAATAATGCTACTGATTGCAAAGACATTGTCCTTAAGTTTTTCATGTAATAAGAATACTGAACGTAAATGTTGTGGGTAATATACTGCCAAAGTCCTAAGTTGAGCCCTTCTCCAATTGCTAGTAATTTGTTCCATTTTCTTTTTTAATTAATGTTAGTGCTCAATAAGACCGTAATTGGGATTCAATTGGGAACCAGACCAAACTGGTGGTTTGGTTTTCCGGTGGTCTATGAAACGAGCGAATGGGTCACGATTCGCTTTTTGCAAAACCAATCCCTACTAAGGGGTTTTCGATTTTAGGATGGGAACCACTCATTCTGAAACCAATCACCCCTAATTGTTCATCAAGGAAAGCTTTCTGAGAAACAGAAAGGGCATACGTTCAATTGACATCGAAAGAGATGGATTCGAGTTGATACTTCCATGTATTACAGGTAACGTAGGAGACACCTCTACATGGAAGGACATGTTTGTGGTGGTAGCTGCAAATGATGCCTTCTTGTAGTCCTATCGATTTGTCTGCATGTCGATCAACTGGGTTTTATGATTTTAATTCAGGAGAGGCAATCATACGTCATTCAGGAGCGAAAGATAAACGCAGTTTACCGGGAAGCTTTGCTTCAGAGATAAATGATGCATTTGAGGCAACGTGTAATTCTTGATCGATTCTGTTCATCGCTGCATCATTCGGCCTCCGCTTTGCTAGTTGACATTTTATCTTCCATGTGGTTTTGCACATCGGTGACAAGTCATGATGCACAGTCGAAAGATTAAGCAGCTTAGTTCTCAGAGTAAATGGTATTGCAGAGGAAGAAGTACGGTGTAGTTGCGACGCTTTGTTTTGGGAGAGACGGTGCAATTCTGAGGCGACTTGATTTTCCGGGAGTTTAGTGGACTGTTATCTTCCTTTACAACTCTGACAAATGCGAGGTAGTGTTATCACGACCGGTTCGGCATTGGTGGACTTTCCTGATCCTTGAGATGACGAGACATTGTGATTGTCTGATCACTATGGATTCTCCACATCAATGATTGATATGTACTTATTGACGTCTCTTCAAGCTCCCAAATGCTGCTTAAATGTTCTGCAGATGGAAGACGAGGCGGACTCTGCTATGATTGGGAAATTCGATCTGGTTTGTGCATCTTCTTATGCTGACGCATCCAAATCACTCACAAGCACAACCCATCTTCTAAGCATATGCCTTTACAACCTCCTTTTCGTAATCTGTCTCAGTTCTATGAAGACTATGAAGATGGCGATGACGGCGACTCCAGTAGCTTTGAAGCATTCCCTAGCTTCGACCCCTATGAATGGTAATTCTTCGCTTTATTCATCGGCATGAAGCCAACACATGTGAATCTTCAGATTTCTCCTCCGGGGTACTGCTTTACATACGTTCCCTTTAATCAGCTACTAATTCCTTGAAACTCTCTTCGGCACCAGGCGAGTGGTCCACTCATGGATCGTTCAGAAACCCAAAGCTGAAGATTGATGGCTGTTTCGAAGGTTATCGATCTGATCGACTTACTAATGGCGGTGCTATGAAATGTGGATGCCGCAGAATTTTGGTGGACTCACTGTGTTCAGTGAAGGCTGAGTCATTTTGGCTATTGTGAAGAAACATAGTTGTCCATAGTTTTAGTTGATCCTAATTCGGCATTAAGGTTTCATTTATTTCTCAGAAAAAGGATAATTAGACAAATATTTTCTTAAAAGTGATTGCTTGTATCGCTTGAAATATTAATCAAAGAAAAATATTTTTATTATTGAAGACAATTTATATTTAAATATTTTCATAATCATTTTTGTAAGCAACAGGTTCTATTTGTTTTACAAAAAATAAATAATTTTGAAAACATTTTTCTAAAAATAATCATTTGTATAGCTTAAAATAATTAGCCAATGAAAAATATTTTCCATCTAAATAGCTTCATGGATAATGATTTTTTTTTTGTTCATTCATTTTTTTCTCGTTCATGAAAATATTTAGACATAAATTGTTTATTATCCATAATAAAAAAGATTTAGACATAAGTTGTTTTTATTTGGTTTGATTTGCCCACCCCCTAGGTTTGATGATCCACTAATATCTTGCAAGATAGTCAAAGTGTTTCTTTCTACTAGGAAGGATGTGCAAGAAATTCAAGATGCCCTTCAACAACAAAATGAAAACAGACAAGAAGAAGAAGAAGATCTGATCATATGGAATTCAGGATACTCTTGGGTTTGTTGGTACATATGGGAACAAACTCAGGATGGGGACAAGAAGAAACAAGACATTCTCGTGTTTTTGGATTTAGGTAGAGACACAGGATTTGAGTGGAATGAATGATGATTGTTCGGGCTGTTGTTGTAATAAATTTTTTGAAATTGAAATTATCACCGAAGAGGCATGACATTTTTTGCGTTGTTGTCTTCTTGGTTTCATTTTGGCAGGTTGAACTTAGTTTAGCAAAGATCAATTGTTTGCTTTTGAGATTGATCCAATATGTATATTTGTGGGTTTTTCTTTCTGGTCGGAATATATATTTGTGATTGTGTTTGCTTTTTAGATTGATCCAATATGTATATTTGTGGGTTTTTCTTTCTGGTCGGAATATATATTTGTGATTGGTCATCCTTGATTATGCCATCTCTCCCGATATGTGAAAATCTAGTTTGTAATATACGGTTTCGCAATTTATCCTTGAGATTGATTAATTTCTTTTGTCTGTTGGTTTTAATAGCATTTGGATTTAAGCTGGCAGGGTTTACAGGGTATATGGGAACAGCTCCATAGTTTAAGCAATCTAAAAAAAAAAACGAATACAATATAAAGTTTTTTTAAAATAAGTCTTAAGTAATTTTGATCTTACCCTTTGTGAAATCAAGCTCTTTTCATTAATCCTGAATTATATAATGAGGATGATAGAAATATTGAATTCTTCAAAAATATGAGATTTTAGAGCTTGATTCAAAAAAAAAAAAAAAGATTCGACCCGACTTGAATATCTTGGACGTATGTGATTCGGGTATCAGTTTGGGTCGGGTCAGGTTGGATTGAGCTTGGCGCCGTTTGGTTTCGAGCCGAGTCGTGCCTAAATGAGACCCGGCTTGACCCCTCCCATCGACACCCTTGGGTGCCACCATTGCAAGATGCCCTTATCACAAAAGGCCCTCGTCCAGGTCCAGCGAAAATGGGTGGCAGCACCATCCCCAAACAAGATTCTCTGCGTAACACGCCAACTTCTTTTTATTTATTTTTTTTCCCTCTTTTATTTGCTTTTCAATTTTGGTCCTTTTTTGGATGTGGAGTTGCTTGGCGCCACATCTGATTTTTTGCTTGATCAAAATTGATGGATTTCACTGATAATATTTTCGATTTAATTGCATTATTTAGAGTTTTTAGGAGTTGATTGCACTCTAGCGATAAATTTTAAGACCTTCAACATATTTATCTCAAAAACGAACAAAGAAGCGGTAGAGAGGGAGATATATCCTACTTATTATCTCTTTCTTCAACAAAAAGGCAGGGAGAGGCGACTGGCATTAGCAATTCAATTTGGGGGCTTTGCCTAACCGCGAAATGTCTGATTTGAGTCATACCTACTCTGCATCCCCATATGATCCGAAATTGGCAAGTGACTGCCGATTAGTCAACACGGTAGAAACCGTTCTGTGGCTTGCTCGTGACGCGAATTGAACGCGCGATATTAAGAAAGATTGATGATCACTTTTATTGCTTGGGCAACGAGGCATTACTTCTGTTTACTTGCTCAAAAAGAGGGTATTGTGTATCAGCTACTCATACATTATTGTCATCTAAAAATTTAGAATTCCAGCTTCCTTTTTTTTTTTCCTCCTCCCATAATACAATAACGCCAATAAAGACGTCCCTGTCAATCTCGGCCTTTTGGGTGCAAAATACCCAGGTCGAAACAGTATATGGAAAGGAACATAGATTTTCTAAAAATTTGCCAGTCTGCAAATAGCAAGAGATATGTTCACTTACTGTTTTGCTGCAAGAATTGACAGACTTGCAGTCACCTCCTCTACCACACACTCTGCAGCTGCAGAAAATTGCAGTCCCCATCTGCTTTCTTCGGATGTTTCAAATCAGGCTTCCTTAAAAAAAAAAGAAAAATAATATTGGGGATAAGAAAGTAAAACTTGTAATAAAAGAGCACGCATGTTATCACGTTCATGTAATAGATAGATATCATGGTGAATTAACTAATACAGTTTGATTTGTTTCTGAAGTGCTTCCTCCAAACAGGAGCGGAAATGAAATAAATGAAGTTCAGTCTGCCAGACAGTACGAGATTTGTTCACTTCACTGCTGCTGCAAAAACTCGACACGTTTGCTGAGAGCTGCAGTCGCCTTTAAATTTTTGGGGGGGATGGCTGAGAAAGCGAAAAAGGTGATCAAATCAATGAATGCCTGGAGGGGACATGGCTTTCGTGTACACGCCAGGATAGGAGGAGGGGTCGGAAACTACAGTTTCGTCAACTCTTGCTGCTGTGCCATCAAATTTGAAGTGGGACCAAACACTCACCGAACCCCCCCAAAAAAACGAAATTCAAGATTTGACACCACATCAAACCTCCTTGCTTATCTCCTTTTTTTATTTTTTGTTTTTCTCTTCAGCAGCTTTGCCCACGTCATCTTTCTTCCTATTTCTCCTTTCCAAGACCAGAGAAGAAGAAAAAGAAAGAAGGGAGTCTTCTTATGTTCCTCATCGAGAAAAAGGATATTATTGAATACCATTCTATTAATCTAATATTTTTATTTTTTGTTCCCAAAAATAGATTTGAAATAAAAATTCATTTGGTAAAGTAATTTTATTTTTGTATTTTCAAGACAAATTTTTAGCTTATAAATAAATTGAGAATAAAAATGAGAAGTTGAAATTTTCTACTTTTTCGTTTCTAGAACATAAATAGAAATAATAATTCTTCTCATCATTCACTCCATCTCTCTCGCATCCTTATCGCCAATCACCATCTATCAGTTGTCGATCGAGGCCAACCATAGAAATTTATTATGCCGTTTCGAGAATAAAAATTTGTGTCATTATTATATACGTTTTTTTTTTTTGCTTAGAAGCTTGTCCAGAACTAGAAGAATATTTCTGGCCAGAAATAATTCTCAGAAACGGAATGATTATAATTCGCGCCTTCAATGTCTATGAGCTCAATATAACTTATTAATGATGTAGATTCCATTGGGTTGTCGATCTAATTCACTTACCGAAATTCCCCAAGCATAATTTCATTTCACATACGTTACTTCTCTATGTTAGTCATAGCATATCTTGTGTTACTCTTGTGCACGCCGCATTCAGCAGCACATTATGTATGATGTTACTAAAAGGAATTGTCGTATTTCGATGTGTCACATGTCCATAAGAAGATTTGATGCATTGTATTTTGGAGCATATAAAATGGTAAGATCGTTCGATGCGATAGATCCCACCGCATTGTCTTGTCACGTTATATAAGTGTTATATCAGGAACTCTCTCTCGCTCTCTCTCCCCTTTTGCCGTCGTTTGACAGAGAGGAAAGAGTTTCTTTTCATGTCCGCCACTTCTCTCTTGAGGTCACTCTTCAACCAATTTAGAGACCCATTCAAAAGCTTTTCTTCCGTCCTTTTCTACTTTCTTTGCTTCTAGCCCATTTGGTACTCCTCTTCCCTCCCTCCATCCTAACTTTGGTAGGTTAGCTAGTCAGACACTAGACAGAGGAGCTGGTTCCACACATGCACATTTGACAGAATCTCATGAACCAATAGTCCTCCTCCATGTTTGATCAAATCTGCCCCGTGTTTCCCTCTGGTTTTCTCACCACCTCTTGCCCTCCAATCTTCCCAGACAAGGCCAAGCCAGCACAGAGTACACAGAAGTGAAACATGGGTGTGTTCCGACGGGCTCTAAAGTTACTGCCATGGCTGTCTCTGTCCATTTTCATTCTCTTAGTCGCTCATTGTCATGGATCAAGAAGCACCCACCATGTGTTCAAGGTCAAGCCAAAGCAATCTCATGACAATGGGCTCGGCCACTTCCTGGGGTTCTTGCCCAGACACTTCCCAATACCAGCCTCTGGTCCTTCGAGGAAGCACAATGACATTGGCTTGCAAAGCTGCACTTCATCATCATCACCATGAAGATTTCGTCAGAGAGAGAGAGAGAGAGAGAGAGAGAGAGAGAGAGAGTTTTGACAGGAAGGTGATGGATCAATATTATCATCGTTCTGCCTCTTAATCTTTCTTCTTTTTTGGACCCTTTTTTATTTGTTCTCTTTTGCCATTTGTTGAAGCGAAAATGGAAAATGTTGGGTTGTTACTATGTACATGAAGTTGTTGGGCAAAATCTTTTTTGGAGATTGAAAGACATGGTTAGTGGGGATATGTTGACTTTATACATGAAGATTCGGCTGCTTGCTCTCTTGCTTTATTTTGAAAAAGAAGATGGAAGATGAAAAGATGCAGATCTCCCCAATGTCTTCTTCTTGAGCCTTAGCTTCTGCGTTTGGGTTTCTTTTACTTTCTGAACATTTTCTTGTTGTTCGCCATGCAGAAACCACGTCGTCTTCCTTATCCACAAACATAAAGATGAAAGATAAAGTGCAGAGTTGATTTCTCTTATGGTGGAGAATGCATTATTTTGTAGGATTGAAGCATAAAAAAAGTGAACAATTTCCAAATGATTCCGCATCAACACGATATGGGGCATCCAAAGTCTCAGGACATGATTGAAGCTTGCATTGGATCCGAAATAGTTGAAACTGAGGTTTTGAAATTTGTATGAAATCCGTATGTACATGTAAAAGGAAAGGAACATCATGATTGTTGGCTCCACAACATTGTAATGGCCTTTTACATATATGAACGCCTAAAAAATTGCCAGGTGATGCATCGAGGATGGGCTATCTCGTAACTCACGAAACACGCTTTCACTTTGAAGACAAATTAAGAAAGAGTAAGAAAAAAAATTTGTGAAAATTGTCCAAGGATTTAGGTCACAATTGGCCGAAATGATTAAATTGACAAATCATCAAAAAAAGTTTATGATTAAATTGGCTAAGTTAAAAAGCCTAGAATCGTATTGAAACAAGTGCAACATATTTAGAATTTTTTTAAATAATTTCCCTTTTAAATCTCTATAAAGGTTGCCATATGAGCGTGTCGCGTGTGTACGGACTACATAGCAATCTAATCCCCATACTTATGTACCACCGTATGACAATGTTGCCTTGAGTTTATTAGAAAGTTAAATACTAAAGGCCCAAGCTATTAGATAGAAAAAGATCGCATCAATATTCGACACTTCTGCTCACATGCAAGCCTCATTAGGAGCGGCACATGTTATTGGGGGTTGTATGCGAGGTGAATGCACATAATTGAAATGGATGATATCGATTCGGATATCGCATTAGAAAGTCTAACTCACAAAAGTTTTAATTATTAGGTGAAGAGAAATTATATGAATACGTAATAGAAACTCCAACCCGAAAAAGTTTTAATTATTAGGTGAAGGGAAATTATATGAATATGTGAAAGCTTATATGGAAGTTCTTCAAAATCATGAACTCGAATGTAATCTATATTACTTTTTAAGAAGAAAGGTTCAATCGAGAAACCCAACAGTTGGGCTTTCCTTTGTGCATTGGGAAATCTAACATGTCGATATTTTGCGTGAGAAGAGATTATTTGGCAATGAAAGAAAGTCGGCAGTTCTATGAGGGGGATACGCACGGATTGATATCGCTGTCGAATTCGCTGGAAGGCCTCGAGGCTATAACGCATAGAAAGGTCCACACCTCTAGAGATAGTGCGCAGGGACTCTCTCAGACCTAGGTTAGCTGAAATCCATGTCCCGCTCGGTGACGACAAGACAACTTCATCAAATCTGTCACCACTAATCGATCTAACAAAATCAGATAGCCACGTTAGCCAAAAAAAAAAAAAAGGAGAAAATTATCCAAAAAATTTTATCGATTTGGCCAATTGAGTATATCCAATAAATTTTAACTGAAAATCTTAGAACGGTCTGCATTGAGACCAGCTATTTCAGGAAAAAATTTGGCCGAATGAAAGTATTATGCGCAATAGCCGGTGTTTACATTGACAATTTCAAGTCAAAATTAATCGGATGAATTTAATTGGTAAAACGTGAAAGTATTTAGTATTAACTAATAAAAAATGAAAATGTTTAGAATTTAATCGATAAAAAAATGAGATATTTTAGAGTAATTTTCTGCACGGATTGTACTATATCACACTTTGTTCCTTTTAAATGTCTCGAGAATATCGACTTTTCTTTTTTTTTCTTTTTTTTCCTGTGGTGACTGATAAAACACCTCTGGAGCATCCGTGTTCAACAGCTGGACATTACGTGTAAGGGGCAAAAAAGAAAAAGTGTTGACTATAGGCGAGCTTCCGTATTGTCAATTAAGCTCAAGCTGTCAGCCACAAAAGGATATTTCGTCGTTTTCCCTCAATTTAATCATGGCTTTACGGAGCATAAACTCAATTTTTTTTATTTTATAATTTCCCGTTTAAATAAGAAAAGATGTTTGCAGCAAAAGACATGGACGAAAAATTATGTTGTGTGCATGTGCAAGCTACCATTGTCGTCCTGCCTCATGTTTTAATTGATTTAAGGATGTTTATTTCGCTGAAAGTTTTATGACATATAAAAATATATTTTATAGAAATCATTTTGAAGGAAAATGACTAATTTTTTTTATATATATTTAGTGGCTTAGGGAAAGTAATTTCATTTTTTTTTTTAGCAAAAATGAACTTCCACCGTGCAAAAGGAGGAGCACTCATCGGATCCTCGAAAGTTGAAAGCAGGTACTTAGGAACCACTTAATCACCACGTTGTTAGAGCTACAGAAAGTACAATCATGACTAATCAGTTTTTGACACCTTCATTGCTTTTTGAAAAGTTTGAGGTGACATTTGAGCTACGTGAGAAAATGACTGATGGGCCATCACTAATCCAGTGCGATAACATAAGTCAATCGATTAAACATGGTCAATGGTCTTTCAGTAAATCCAATCAAACATTAAATGTTAGCGTACTAATTCTAACCCGATTATACTCTTGACAAAAAAAAAAACCCGCCAACGTTGATATTTTAAGCATTTTTAATAAACTATAAGGCAAAATACAAATTTATCAAAATATACATACTTAAGTCATATACCAACCGTCTCAAAATTTATATACCCAATCGGCAAAGAAAAAAAAATCTAATTGTGAATCTCAAAAAAAAAAATTAAATATCGATATTTTTATATTACCTATTTCTATATATTTAATTTACAACGTGTCTCAACTTATCAAAATTCTTTATTTTTTTGAGAAATGTCATGTCAATATGTTGTATCGTATTTTGTTGCGTATCTTTTGTCGATACTACTTAGGCAAGAATTCCATATTGTCACAAAAGAAGCTTGCCTAAAAAGACCGCATTGAAGAAGCTTGATAGAGCTTGCAAAAAGCCTGGCCTAGAAATTGAGTGTTTTGAAAGGGATCCTTCTTGAAAAAACAAAAAAAAAATTTGTTAGAAAATATTCCTTTAACTTCGTACCGCAAGAAAACTATTGCAACAGATGTGTTCTAATAGCTTGATTTTCATTTGATTTATCGTATACGAGATGGTTAATGTCGAGAAATCAGTTCAAAAAAATACTTCAAAAAGATCCAGTCTAGATCTTCTAAACCAAAAGAAGAAAAGGATTAATATCATGTAAAAATCCTAAACCGATTTATTTGTGATAAGTTTGCTCATAACTATTTTTTAACTATTAAAAACTTCAAACTAGTACACTTGTGATAAATTTTACTCCGAGCTATTTTTTTTTTATCACAAAAAGAAATCCTAAACCGATACAACTATGATAAATTTATCCCAAACTGTATCATAAAAAATTTCAAACTGGTACACATGCGACAATTTTACTATATGTTAGTTTTTGTTAAATTGAATTAATATTATGAAAAATCTCAAGTTAATGTACCTGTGACAAATAGAGGATAACATGTGCACTCGGATAATTCTCATGTATTATTTAACTCAACAATTTAATGGTAAAATTTAATGAAGACTAATGAATAATAAATTTATCACAAATGTATTAATTTATACTGAATTTGTCACAAGTGCGATGTAAAGTTTTTAGTGGTCAAAAAAATAATTTTGAGGTAAATCTATCACAAATATATCAATTTGAGATTTTTGGTGATAAAAAAGATAATTTTGAATAAATTTGTCATTAATATACAAATTTGGGGTTTCGGTGATATTAAGTCGAGAAAAAGAGAAATTTCTCGGTAAAAAGTTCTCCAGGCAAGACCAAAAAGACATGTTTCATCTGTAAATGGAGAAGTCAATTTACCATATAAAATTTCGGTCCATTGTAGTTACACCGGCCTTGTAACCTTAAAATCTTGGAACGGCAGAAGAAATGGGCAACCTGGTTCAGTAAGAAGCCAGTGCTTAACTTGTAGTGATAATAGAACTCCATGACGGTAACGGAGCCCAAAAAGATCTGATACAACACGACAATTTAGCATTAGCAGTTTATTTATTTCCATTGCTACATATACAGTATAAACATCCTGGTTTGGAATTAATATCTCAACAAAGCTCGTTCTTGTTGCCTTTTTTTCTCTGTTTCCATCGCTAGCAAGATTCAACTCACGGCAGCACTGCTTCTCACAGTGCCGATCTGTTCACCCTTTGATGCAAGAAAAATGACGACAGCCAAATATACAAACTCGATGTTTAGAGTTACTGAATTTAGAACACGATTAGATGCTTATATACCTATTCCACTGCTTGAATGTGAACCAAATTCGCTAACTAGAAATTCTCCTCACCATCAATGGGTTTGGGGTAAGCTTGAATATCAGCATTGCAGCTTCCAAGTACTTAAGGCATGATCCTGTCGTAAGCTAGGAATCCGGCATACACTTTCTGGAATTGTAAAGAAAACTTTCCATTGCCGTGAATTTTAATCCCTCTTGCAGCAAGGTCTCAATCTGCAGCATTTGTTTGCCTGACAAGAGAGATGGACTGTCCCTTTATTAATATGCCTATGGGCCAAAGAACCTCTGGAAGTCGACCAAGCAGTATAAAACGATTCTGCAGCATTCACGCTGAATCCATTATTGCTCAGATTCAATGACTCCAATTGCTTTGCCATCCCAATGGCCATGGAAAGCTTTTCTACAAACGGGTTCTCCGCTGCACCAATTCTCTCCCATGAACTAGCACAGCTTTGATTGACCCCAGATGCACCAGGTTCTATCCCAGTCTGACAATCTTCACTGTCAGCAACTTCGAGATGATTACACTCACGATTCACGGTACATGGCCCATTGTGTGCTGGATCTATTTCCTTTGGAGCAGAGCTATTGAGAGGAGATTGAGGATGCATAAGACTTATCTCTACTTGCGAACTTGATATTATTTCCTCATTGTCGGCATTGCCAGCAAGATTGAGTTCCTTCAGGGAGTCGTTTTCTGTTATCAGAATCAAATGGCAGATGCATCAGAAGAAAGTTTTGTACAAACCATTATTGTAAGAGAGGGTTTTGGGCATCTAACCTGCTAGTGCCTGTGTTATTTCGACAACCCCGGAAAGCCCAAGCTGACACTTATTTAAGATCAAAACTTTTATGCTGCACTGAGGATGCACAAGTACTGATGCCAATGCACTAATTCCCTGTTCTCATAAGCACTATAGCATAAGCTCATTTCAGGTGCATTAAAATTTTAAGTATTCAATACTCAGAGAGCTCACACAGGAAAAAGGAAATGTTTTAGAGAGAAACACATATAATTAGCATAGGCAAAGGAAATACCAAAGGAGTATAATCAAATTTTAAATCCATTATTTTCAGGAATGTATACTGAGAGAGCTCATACAGTGAACCTGTGGTCTTATCATGTTGAAAATGCACACATCAATAACACACAGAGAACTTAAATGGCAAGATGATCAAATTTCTAGCACGGCTTTATTAGCTTAACTACAAGCCTAAGCCAACTCCCACTTGAAATATAAGAACAACCGTAATACTGAACCAGAAAGGAAGCATATAACGTGTCACTAAATCACTAAAAGATTATGTTAAGCTGCTTCAACTAGTGGCTCATATAAAATATCAGATAAGCTTTCGCATACACAATAAGCTCATCAACAATGCTACCAGACTAAATTGGAAATACATAGATAACATTCCAAATTATCCTATCATTTGGTAAATACAAACACCAATTGTTGACTTGTACAGTTATGGCACTCAAAATTATAGCTTGTGAAGACAACAAAATCTTCGTTATTGTTGGTTGCTACAGCATCTACAGGTTGCTGACATGAAAGCTTCATTATAGTAGTAAGCAGACAGAATTTTGAAGTAAACCGCTTTCAAGAACTTCAAATAATGGGGAGAATGATCATATCATAGTGCCATTTAGGATAATCGGGAAGTAAACAATATACCTCTTGCTTGATCAAATTCCCTCCAAGGTTCAGCTCCACAATTGCACAAACCTGAGTCTCAATAAGTTGTCTTGAAAAGTACTTTGCTGTCAATCCGCAAAATGACAAGTCCAACTTCGCAAGCTCTTGATTCTCAAAGAGAAGTGATTCACTCAATTGAAGTGCTCCATCCTGGAACCCAAACAAGCACTTCAATATAAATATACACAAAATATTACAGAGCCGTACACGTGAGTGATGCACTTATAACTTGAAGAAAGTACTCACAGTTCCAACATTGGTACCTCCAAGCATCAGTCCGGACAGAGACAACCTTTTAGCCATCTGACATAGGCTGTCAACTACAGTTTTGCTAAGCTTCAAGCCACTCAGACTTAGTTCAGAAAATCTATCCAAAAAATAAAGTTGCTAGAATCAGATGAAAAGTTGAATATCATTTCCAACCTGTGAGAAGAAATAACGGTATGGTTTAAAGTACCTTTCCAGTGAGGCAAGCTTGGAAAGCAGATAGATAATAGCATTTCCTGATATCAAGTCATTATGTCCTATTGATTTTCAGAAAAGGGAGTTAATATTACATAAATAATGATCAGTAAGGGTTTGGGGGAAAAAAAATTCTTAAGTACCTATATAAAGATGCGTAAGCACAGATCCAGCTTCCAGTGCTTCAGCGGCCTTATTAATTGTTCTAGATGTAATTGAACAGCGCTCTACATTCAAGCTATACAGGGCTATACAATGGACAACCCATGAAAAAGAAGTAATTAATGTTCAGTTAAGTAAATAAACGCATGTGCCTGTGGGTGGGTGGCTCAGTGTGCACACACATTCTCATGTAGGCATTGACATTTGGGTGCTTGCGCATGCTGTGTGCGTTTGTTTATATGCTACTACAGATGGACCTTACCCCTACAATTTTTCAGAATTGTGGAAATGTAAGATCCACAAGCATCAGTGAGACGATTGCCGGATATATTAAGTACCACCAGTCGTTCAAACAGCACAGGACATTCACAGATCTGCATGTGTAAACTCAATAAGCTTATTCAATGCTATCAAATAGGCATGCAGTTTATAGACACCAATGAAACGTTGTCCCAATACTTAACATCCACTAGCCATTTTGAGTTCAACATCTTTCTCGATATAGTTAAACATCTAAATCCCCACATCAAAATACTTTCGATTTCTCCCAAATAGCAAGGTGAAATGAAAAGGTAAATGGGGGAAGAAAATGTTTGATGGACTGTCATTATTCAATATGAACCTGAAACAATGCCGTTGGACCGAACCGGTTGCAATGCAGATCCAGACTCAAGTCTCCATAGCTCTGACCTGAAGATTGGAATATTTGTTGAAGTTTCTCCATGGTTCCATTTCCTGGAAAAATCATTCAAGTTGTGGCAGCTTTATAAATCTATATGCTGTCTTTGTTTTGGAAAAATTATTAATGAGAATTGACAGCAGCTACAAACCCCAAGAGTTCTCTGGTTGAAACTAGATATCAGATAATTACCTAGGAGATTATGGGAAAGGTTAAGCATTGCAATTGTTCCATGCATGCGCAATGCATTCAATAGTGGAGTTACTGACACATCTTGTAGTTCACATTCTGACAGAATAACTTCATCTTCTGAGACCTATTCAACAGGAAGTATCGTAGCTTTTCTTCAATAAACTCACGAATTTAGAAAAAAAGGTAAAGATATTCCAAAAAGGATGAAAGCAGTAGTCAAACAGAAAGTTAACCTACCTCCAAGTTGTATAACCTTTTGAGCAACGTCATATTTGGTTGCTCGGTTAAGTCCTCACAGCAGTCAACATACAACTTCATCAAGGGTTTCTGTACCCAACCTGTAAGGTGACATTTTATTATTAAATACAACTTTTTAATAGTGACTTCTGTAACAACACCATAAGATACTCTGCTCCAATGAAAAGTATTTTATGTGTCAGTCACACATGGCTAGCACAACGTAACCAACCAATCACAATTCCCGAGCGAAATGCATTTCAATCAACTTTTGAGTTTGAACATGGAAACTTATGTGAGAAAATGATGTGATTTTTTCAGGCAATGCTGATGTGGTTACCAAAAAAAAAAACGTTTCTGATTAAAAAATTCTTCGAGTGTCCACAAGTGCTGCAGTTCATGTTGATGATTCATGTACTCATAAACCACAGGATGTTTACATCATGCGTATATAAAATGTTCTAGCACATACCGTGAATAAGAACTTCAACCACTCCCTTTGCCAACAGGTTCCTCAAGCTTCGAACAGCTTCTAAGCATGGGAGGGGTTTTCCCTCATTTAATATTTGTTGGATGATTGGCAAGAGACCTGTATTAGACACGAGCATCAGAAAATTGCGAGAATGGGAGTCTCATGAAGGGTAATTGTCTGTGCGCGCGCGCGCGAGAGAGAGCGAGAGAGCAAGAGAGAGAGAGAGAGAGAGAGAGAGAGAGAGAGAGAGAGAGAGAGAGAGAGAGAGAGAGGGAGGGAGGGAGAGAGAGAGATGCCAAAACATTGCAACTAACAGAAGCTGAAATGATGCATCAGAAAGAATTGAAGGTAGGTTCTTGTCCGATGGATGGAATGCATGACCATAAGCAGTAGATGTTTATTGACTAACCCTTTGATCTCATTTCTTTAGAAAGATGTAAGTAGTATAGGCATGCCAATTCAGCCTTCACAGAGTCGATGTCGAATTCATCATCGGACCCAAACCTCTCAGCCTCTACATGGATAAGTTCATTGTTGATTTTGAACGATACAAATTGCTGCAATAACCACAATGTATAACAGGTTGGCAAAAAGGGAGTTAGATACCAAAAGGATAATCTCTTATCAGTCTTAATCAAGAATTTCTATACCGACAGAAGACACAATTTTCACTAGATTCCTATGGGTGTCATAATTTGTTCTAAATGCAGATGAATTTGGTATTGAGTCAGCATCAGCAGCAGAAAATAAAGGACAGTTTTAACAATTCAAAGAACAGCTACATTGAATTCTAAATGAAATTAACATGACCATGGCCACATAACAGTAGAGCAAAATCTAAATGCTCTTGAAGCAAACTGACTCTTACTTTGGATTTGTCAACGCAAGCAGGAAAATCGAAATCAACATTGTGTGATAGGTTATTGGAGACATCAAAGTCACATTTTGAGCTATCTGCCACAAAATAGTCGGGAAATACATCCTTGGTGCTCAAGGATCTGTCTTCTTTGCCATTTTCAGATGCTACTCTATTAGAACTCCTGGTTCTATAAGAACATGTGCTCTCTTCTACATTAACAAGATTCTGAAAACTCTTTGTACATTCGAAACCAACTGCAGGTGCATCCTGGCAAAGGAAAAAGAAAAGTTGAATGAAGAACTAGAGAAAAGCCAACATGGCCCAGGGAGAGAAATAATTCCATGTTTGGTCCAAAGACCTACTTACATGACATCCCCGGGCTGCTGCTGTTGCTGCTTTATTCTCTGCTACATTCAGGCATACAATTCAGACATATTCATATGACATCGGGAGCTAAAATCAAACAAGGTAATACTCACTTTCATCAGAAGTAGCTGCCCTCTCCTTAGCCATTGAGCCCCCTGCCTGAGCATGCATTTCTCCTTCATCATCAGAAAGGACTAAGCGAATGCGCTTACGATTAACAACTTTCTGCATATCACCAGATGACTTGGATGAACTTCTGGACGATGCCATCATGTGCTTCACAGGATTACCACAGTTCTCTACAGGAGCGGCTGTTCTGAACTTTGGTGAGCCTTTCTTTGAATGGAGGAAGGATATCAAAGGGGCATCATCATTTAGCTCTTCCACAGTGTTGTGAAGTTTTCTCTTATAGGAATTAGATGTAAGTGGAGAACTGCATGTGCTGGACCTACTATTTGACAAATAATCATCTTCTTCCGTGTCTGTTTCAGGGCAACAATCTCCTGCCATTGTTGGTCCTTCGAGCTCTTTCCTATCTGATTGCTTCAACTTGTCAATTAGAAGCTGCAACCTCCTGCACAGAAGAATGCGTCCTAGTTTACATACAATCAGGTGGATTCAATTGTGGTGCAACCTAAATAATCTAGGATATTGGAGTTTCACTTATTATACTGTAATTTATGGAGTTCACTTTTCGGTTCCTTAGACTATTCTACTGTTCCACTTTCTAAAACAGAAAATTCACCTTGCCTCTTCAACATTGTCAAATCTGATCATGTGGCTATAGTGCATGTTCTCTAGGGCGGAAAGCTGTACTGAGAGGAGGTTAGCTTCCACAGCAATCCTGCAACACATATTTGGAAAAGAAAGCCGAGCATTTTATGTTAAAAGTGATGACGATAACTCTGGGGGGTGATGATAATCTATGTTCAGGGATTTGAGTAATATCAGGCTTGTAAACGCATGAGTTCAACCTAAAGCAAAGCATTTCAAAGATAGCAATGAAGATTAATAATGGATGCATCATGCACGTGAAGCACACTCATTCATTGGACATACAGGCAGGTTCATGCACCTTTTCATCTTCCACGCAGTAATTGTCGTTGGAGCAACAATCATTTGCGTACTCCTACCTCACATGGGCACCAGTTTTGCTATGCACATGCACTTATATCAAACGCATCGCAAATTAATTCTAGATATCTTGAACACGTTAAATTAATGTTAGAGAAAACTCCCAATGGTTGACAACACAAACATTTATTATTTCTTTTTCTGGAGAAGCCTCTCATGCTACCCTTAACCAAAAAAAAAAACACACACACACACACACACACACACAACTGAAAAGATTAACATAAAGGAGGGCAATCACCTGTACCCCTCTTCAAAAGCGTCCAATGCACCTGTCCAATTTCCATCACAGTCCAAAACATCACCAATATTAATTTTAACTAAAGCTTGGCCCTGGAAATGATACAGACCTTGAGTAAGCATCAACAAACCATTAAGTGAAACATATACCAAAATGCTCTCACCATAAATATCAAGAATGTGATCAATGCATAAGCCATAGGGACAATGAAGAGTATCAATATGAAAGAGTATCAATCTTAGAATCTACGAACTCCTACATAGCAATAAACATTAAAGTAGCAGCATAGTTATCAAACAAGAAAACAAATCATGAATCAAGTTTTTAAAACTATGTATAGCAAAATGAAAATCAAGTCGCACGATTTGTTGAAGCGCCAAAGTTAAAATTTCACGCGATAGCTATGTATAAAGTATATGTGGAGAAGAAGTTTTTTCACCCCCAAGATAAGAAGGTTAAAAAGGTGGCAAAAAAATAGGTTTTCAAGAACTGTTGTCGGTTAAGGAAGTGAAGGTGGAAAGAAGTTGTCAAAATGCAATTCAGTGAGTTCATAGAAGATGGAAAGACAAAGCTACAACATATAGATTAGTAGCTTCCAATTGGAAAAGCCTAAATATTGTCATGGTTTGATTAAGAAAAACCGCTTTGTAGAGTTACTGACAGAACAGCACACAGACTTTCACTCAAAAAATTCATTAAACAAAACTGCTTCCATTTTTTTAAAGTATAATTCAAGTAGTTTCCTGAGCAATTACAAAGATAACTTCAACTAAATGATGTGATTTTGGACATAATGTTGCTTCATTTGTCCAGTTAAACACAAACAGAAAGTTAATGACCCATTTTGTTACAAATAATTCAGTTGACATTATTGCAAAACATCATATAACTCAAGTGGTGATGACTCCAAAATGATTGTATGAGTAATTTGTATATTCTTCAGATAGCTTTGACTTTTCGAACCCTGAATCAAGTTATGAACTTGAATAGTAAATCCTCATATTCCAATAATTATCAAGCAGAATTAGGAAAGAAAATTATTAAAGGATTAGAATTCTGAGAAGAACGACCTAACGAACCTCCATGTTGCCAATGGACTTATAAATCTCCCAACTCTTGTTGTACCATTTCAGGGCTTTGTTGAATTTTCGGAGCTTCTGGTATGATTCTCCAATAACAAGGTACGAATCACTCAGCTTTTCCTTGTCACAAAGTTCACTTGCAATTCTTTTCTTGCGTTTAGCAAACTCAAGATGCTGAAATAAATCACAGAAAACAAACCAACATAAGACCACCAAAATAAAGTAATTGGAAATAGTTTACTTATTCTGGAGAATCTGAAAATGACTCAATCAATCTATGGATGCCACTTAATCATCTAGAACAAGGTTTCTACATACACAGCTTTAAACTTTCATGAAGATTCATATTGACCATTCAGAGAAGCTCATCGAAGAATCACTACTTTGTCACTATTTCCATACATCACTAATGATTGTGCTATGGACATCTGAAACCGGAAGTTTCCAAGTGGCAAGTTTAGTTACAAGTATCAACATCCTATATCAATGATCGTTGATCGTTTCATTTTTCTTTCTTTTTATTGGTTCGGGTGGGGTGCTTAAAATGTGCGAAGAGAGAATGTAAGGTCTCTCTTTCAAGGGTGGCCTTTAGTAAATCCATGGTTGCCATTCTTGGAGTTTAGTTTTTGTCTTGGATGGCCCAGACCTGCTCTCTTATCTTTATTTTATATGCAACCATTTGTGCAACTTTCAAGCCATCAATGAACTAACGCAATTATTGTAAGAGTGACCATTTTCTTCCTCGGGACTCTAGAATTTTAACAAAAGATGCAACTTCAGTGACTATGATGACTACATCAAATATCAAGTTCCATTAGTGGATTGAATGTACCTACAACTAGTTTGGGATAAAGGTGATGTTGATTGATATGGTGCATTTTACTCTAAAGAACTAACAGCACAACATTATCTGGCTATAGACCTTGCATTATGACCAACCTTTTTCAAGTTCTCTTTTGAGAAGACAAGTCTCTTACAATGCAAAACCATGATCAAATGCTTGCTAAAAAATGTTTAAAGTGGTTATTTTCTAGAATTTTGTGAGAAAGGATATCATAAAGCTGCTTCACACCTGAGCCAAATGTTCTTACTCTCCAACACAAAAAAAAGTGCCATGTTCATAAGGAAAGAATGCAATTTCATCATGAATGATCTCATGAAGTAAGGAAGTTTTTAGAAATACCAATCTTTGAATTGATATGCAAGCAATAATCATCATTACATAAAAAGCATGATTTGAGAAGCCAAGCCATCTAAAACTTAAAAGAGAAGGAGACTTACTTTTAACCATGCTGTGATCATACTTGATTTCTCGATAAGACAGTCAAGGGACTTATTCTGTTGCAGGAGCCATTTCCTTTCACTTCCAGTGCCTCTAGCACTGACCAACTTTCTTGACAGCTTTTTAAAGTTCTGCTCCTCTAGCCTCAGCTCACCCATCACCTTAATAGCTTCATTCACTGTATTGATATTTTGATCAATTTGATCCATTAAAGCATCCTCGTCCTCCATAGATTGTGCCAGATCAAGCGCCTTTTGATAGCAAAGAATTGCCTCATCATATTTTTGCACCCTGTAATGCAATTCACCGAGATTTATGTACCCCTTTGCCTCACCTTGGCAATGCCCAATCCTTTTACAGATTATTATGTCCTTCTCAATATGCTCCCGAGCCTCATTCCACATCCTCAATTCCATGAAAACGTTTCCAAGATTATGATGTAGCCTACTACGTCCATCATCGTCTTCGATGACCTCTTCTTCGTCACATATGTCTAATCCTTTAGATAATACTCTCTGGGCCTCTACCAAATTGTCAAGATCTATTTCAAGCATACCGATATTATTATGGGCATCGATATATTCCTTTAAGAAAGAACACTTATTAGTCGGTGGGTTCTCCTTCAGCTCTTTGGCAAGCTTCATGGCAGATTTGAAATACTTCTTAGCATTTCGAATAGAGTAGTGGTCGTCTGCAGACCTCAAAAACATCTCGTGGTACGTACGACCCAGCTGCGTGCTCGCTCTTTGCTGCTCCACAAGATCATCAGAGTCCTTAGCGAGCTCCAAATGTTTCTTCTGCAGTAGTCCATAAAGTATGTGTGAAATCAAGACTAAATCACCACGCATCCACTTGCATAAACACGACCGAATTCACAATAACAAGCAATAGGAAGAATCTGCACCCAAACCGAAGCAAACGAACCGAAAGCACATGAAGAGATTCCAACAATCGTCACCAGGGATCGAAATCTGCATTCCATTTCTAGGAGAAGGAAGATTTATAAGGTAGTACCTGGTAAAAAAGGGCGTCCTTGAAGAACTCGAGCCGCAGATACATCTCCCCGAGAGACTGGCACGTCGGCAACAAGTGCTTCTCCGTCAAGTACTTGGACGTGACATCGTAGTCGATCCGCAGCCACTTGAGAGCCTCGACGTACTCGCCCCTGTTCTTGAGCATGTCCCCGATCACGTTCGCCCACCTCGCCTCTTCCTGGTGGTTCCCTTCGTCTCTCGCGCTCTGGTACGCCCGCTTCGCAGCTTTGAACTGCGCCTCGTCTCTGGCCATTTCTGTGTGCTCCGGTCGGTGATCGGCCTAGGGTTTCTGCCTGATTTTGTTGGGGGAGAGAGAGAGAGCAGCAAAATTTGAATCCGTTCGAAAAAAGTGCACTTTACCCGCCAAATCTCTTGCTAGTACCGCCGATTTATGGCAGAAATAATTTTGAAATAAAATAGAATAAATAATAATGAGAGATTAAAAGTTCTCGCATTTGGTTTCGCTTTAATCGTTTGGATTTCCCCCCAAAATCAAATAAGTAAAAATGTCGGGAACGTAAAATTAAATTTACAAAAATAAATTTTGTTAACGTGAACGGTGATGATTGGTTAAGGCCTATCCGTCGGAATTGATTTTCCAATGTTTAGAATAAGTTTCGAAATTTATCCATATTTCATCTGTATTTTTAATTGAACGAATGCAATGAACCATCAAATCAAGTTAGTATCATTTATTATTATAATCCACTGATATCGTCAGAAATGAAAGTTCATGCTAGTGGTTCATATCCATTAAAATTGATTCCTCGATTTTTGCAACATGAAAACCTACATTGCATATTTTAAAACCTAAAAATTACCTCGCATATCCTAAAACTCGATTTCAACTGGTTTGGTTCTTTAGTTCTCGATTTTGCCCTGAAACTATGCTCAACTCATTACGAGTTTTCATGTTAAATGAAAATTCCTTATGTTTGGCGAAAAATGAGTAATTCAAAAAATACTTGCTTAAAATCAATTACATAAAATAATTTATTAATAAAAAATCAATAATAAAATATTTCTCATTTGTTCATTCATTTTCATAATCGATACAGGTACTCTATTTGAGGAAAATCTTTTTTAAACTATTCACAATCCGCAAAACAAACGAAGCCTAACCGTCAGACAACCATCAATTGTTGATCCAAGTAACGTGACCATAGATTTTACAACTGATCCTAAGTGATCTTGTCTTTCTTGGTGACAATGCAAGGATAGAGACAATGTGGATGCCAGGACTTCTTAGAGACTGAATCATCCAGGCCCTTTTGCTGCTACTGTTTCAGTCAGGGGTGTCAACGGTTCGGTTCAATTCCGTTTTCCTCGAAAAACGAACCGAACTGAACCGATAAGGTAAACAACTGAATCGAAACGAATTATTATTTGAGCCGAATACGAACCGAATAAAAAATTCGGTTCGGTACGGTTCGGTTCGGATTTTCGATTTTCCTTCTTTTTGTATTTGCATTGAATGAAACCAATGAACGACCACCTGGACGAGGAAAATCGAGCAACAACCAACAAAGAAGCACGCAGATTCTAAGCCACGGAATACTCCTGTTCGTGCTCGCAAACCTTAAATAGAAAAATGGAGACGAGAATCAGATAAATAATCAGAGCTTCAACAGAAGCGACCGAGAGGGTAGAGTGTTGGCGTGGATCAATAGGGAAGAAATCGAAACAGAACAGCTCCTGAGTAGATGGAAAAAGCGGGGGGAACCCTCAACTTTTTGGATTGGTGCAAGAGAAAGCAAAGTACAGGAGCCTTCAATTCCAACTTGCGGAAAAGAACCGCCGGAATTGTTGAACTCAAGCACAGCAGTTGTCCTGCTCGGCAAGCAATAGTCTCGGGTATAGAGTTGCAGAATTGGACGCCGGTGTTGAGCAACCGGAACAGGAGCAGCAGCAGGCGCTGATGATAGCAGGGGCAACACAGCAGAGGAGCAAAACAGAGTCGCTAGGGGCAACAGTAGAGAGGACCGTCGGGCTGAGCTGACCAAGCACACCGGCGGATACGAGCTCGGCGGAGGACAAACAGGGGTATTTTGCTCCTCTGTTCCTAAAATTTTCTCGGTCGCTTCCTAAAAGAAACGAATTCAAAGTCAGCTCATGGCCCAGACGAGCAGGGGTATTTCGTGGCTCAGAATCTGTGTCAAACACAAATCACTACACAAAGCGATCTACATATACCAGATCAACAACACTCGTCGAGCAAAGGGTAAAATAAGGAATGTAGAAATCCATCGCAAACAGCAACACATATCTCCTGTCAAACATACTACTTCACTCTACCACCTCAAAATCCCAAGAAGCTTTGTCGTCTACAGGAAGGCTCGACCAAACCCGTATCTCCCATCAGACATACTACTTCACTGTACTACCTCAAAATCCCAAGCTTTGTTATTTTAGAAAATGCGCGACTCAAAAACGAACACCCCACCTGAAAAAGATCACAACTTACATCGATCACCAAAAAAGCGGGCCGGCTATGCGACTGGACAGAGTTGAGCATGCGCCTCCCAATCGTGGCGTACGCCTGGAGGACGTCCGGGCCGTCGTCATCGGTGGAGGCAGTGGCACCGGTAAAACACAAATCACTACACAAAGCGAGTTTGGACCTGGAAGCGGGTTGGGAACAGCATAAAAGCTAAGTCCGAAATTTTAAAGGTAAAGGATTTAGCAGAGAGAGAGAGAGAGAGAGAGAGGAGAGAGATGAGAAAGAAGATGAAATGTCACAGTGTGAAGAAAACATAAAGGTCGTGGGAACGGGAAAGATTAACTATCGGGAAAATCTTGTGGTTCGGTTAACCAAACTATACCGAAGCAAAATAAACTGAACCAAGAGTAAAAATCGGTTAGTTTTCATTATTTGAATAAAAAACCGAACCGAACCAAAAATACATGAAATTTTAGTTAGGTTCGGTTCGGTTTCGGTTTCGATTCGGTTCTGACCCCCCTGCTTCACTGACTAAAACTTCAGATGTAGTCAAACAGTTGCAGGAGGAAACATACTCGCTTGCCTCAGATCTCTTAGTAAACAAACTTTGTACAGTTGAGATGGAAATGAAAAGAATAAAGCAATCGAATAGAAGAATGTAAACAAGCTGCAAGACGTGAACTCCATCGGAGGTCAAAAGATGGCCCGAGGTTAGCGATACTCCACTTTCTTCAGCAACTGTCTTCTCCTTGACTCGATGATAGCTTCGTCCCTTCTTTTCGTGGTCTCTCTAATTGCCTCCTGGAAGTTCCGCTCAATCTTCCCGAGCTCTATTATCATCTCTTCGTCATCATCTTCAGCAAATAGAAAAGAAACGTTGTTCGGATAAGATCCGGTCACCACACTATTCCTCCCCTCATTCAAGACCTTACCATTGCCGCTGCTACAGGCGTGCAAATCGGCACTTGAACCTACTGAGCACCTATCATTCCACTCGTTAGAGGTAGCAGAGACATAAGACATTTCAGAACACTGATCTTCTAAAACAGTTGGGTTCTCGAGGCCAATAACATGTAATGCCACTGCAAATGGTTCACATCTCAGAGAATTGATTGCCTCACAAGCATCTACCAGAGATCCAACCGAACTTTGTCCACAGTCTGGCAAGTAGGGGTCATTCTGATGAGAAACTCTTACCAAATGACTAATGGGTACGCCAGGTTGCCAGTTCTTTACCAAGTTTATCAAAAGCAAGTCAATCAGCTCCGCTATAAATATGACATTCTGATCTTCCAACTCCAGTTGCTCAACCATTTCACTTGAAACTGAACAAGCTGTATCAGTGTCGAGGTAGAACAAGAAATGGATATTCCTGGCACGACCTGCGCATTAAAGAACATATGAATACTGATAAGAAAATTGGCAACTAAAGCAACAGGGGTCAATATTGGCAATCTAAAGTGGTAGACCAACCATTCTGATCAGCTATGCGGAGTATTAAAGAGACAGACTCTTCATCATTCACTTCTCCCTTTAACAAGAAAGAACTGCCTCTTCTTGTCCTTTGGACCTCCACACACAATGAACGTGACCCATTGCTCCCAGAGTGATCGAAAGAAGTGATTATGGGTAGCTCACCATCATCAACATCCATTGAAAACGGTTTGCTTGGTGCACTCACAGGTCCTTCTGAAACCAGACAACGGTCCCCAAATGCTCCTATTTTAGGCATGACTATATCAGGAAGTAGCAAAGGGTGGTTTTTCACAGATCCATTCGTTTGAAGGAAGGGCTCCATCAAAAGCTCATTTGCGGACAATCTTTGAGATGCTGGAAGCAGACAATTCTCGATAAATAATTTTACTTCAGGATCTTTCACCTTAGAAAGGCCAGCAGGCTTGATACCCTATAAAGACAAGAATATAAGAGAGGTCTCTAGATAACTATAATTGACTCTCAAGAAAAACAAACGTCCTTCAATAAGTCATTGGATAACTTACACATGAAACCTTCTTATATATTTGAGCAGAATTCCTGCATTCACTGTAGGGATATTCAAAAGTCACCATCTCAAGCATGCACATCCCAAAAGAGTATATATCTGCTAACTCGTTATATTTCTCATCATACATCTCAGGTGCCATAAATTCAGGAGTTCCTGTACATTCGAGACAAAAACTCAAGGTTATCACAAGAACACGAGCTTTTAAAGAGTTCCACTTGTCATAACCAGCAGACCTCTTTCTTAGGTAGAAAAGATACAACGGAACTAAAACATAGTGATGAGCACGATGTAAAACACCAATTCAAGCTAACAACTGAGGAGAAGCCGAAATGCAGAAACAAACACTCAGAATAGAAATTTACCAATTACACTTTTGGCAAAGGTTTGCTGCAATATAGTTGCCAATCCAAGGTCTCCAATTTTAACTTCTCCTACGTGTCCATTAATGAATAAGTTGTCACACTTGAGGTCCCGATGGATAACTGGTGGATTTTGACTATGAAGGTAGCTCAAACCCGTTAATATCTGCCTAGCCCATCCCTTCACAGCCTTCATGTCAACTTTCTTGTGTTTCTTACGATACCTAGATCATAAATTCCATCCACTAACAATATGGTTAAACTCATTAACTGGAAAAATAAACTTCAGGCACAGATTAAATCAGGAAAGTAACTTACTGTCTGAGGCTGCCCGAAGTGAACAACTCAGTGATAATATTGACTGTCTTATTTTTTTCATCAATCCATGAATTGTAAAACTTAATAATATTGTTATGCCTCAATGATTTCAGGAGATGCACTTCGGAATACAGCCGTTCCAAGTCATCAGGAGATTGTAGCACGTCATCAATTCGAACTTGGTTCCATGCCACTTCAATTCCATCTACTTCATCAAATGCCTTGTAACTATTACATATATGATTAAGGAATGCCACAGAATTCAAATATTGTGGTAAAGAAATGTTGCATGCAGCCGCTCCTATGTATTAACAAGGTGTGCAATTAATACTTTTATAAAGAAGAAGCTCGATAAAAAGAATCATCTTATGCGATGCACCATGTCATTTTAAACTTTCAAGTGATAAAACACTACTGAACTTCTCTCGCTAAGTCTGTCACAAAGCATTTATAAGGGTCGAGATAAAATCTTGATGTTCATACAGTTGGTTTAAATTTCTCCTCCTAATGAAAAACCAATCTCTACCTGAAAATGTGGCGTGTACAAATGCAGATAGTCCATCAAAACAAAAAGTAAAAAACAGAGGAGGTGCTATCATGGCAATGGATACACTGTCTTGAAAGCGCCTTTTCCAAGAACATCTCTATACTGTACAAAGGCACAATGAGTTACAAGTCAATAATGAAAGTCAAATTAACCTCAATTAAAAAATATATGATAGACTTTAATAAAGAAATCAAGCTACAGATAAAGGAAAAAAACTTAAGAGCTTCGTTGCTGTTGCCTCTGCATGGTTTCTCAAGAACCAGCTATCATGCAAGGACCACAATGAATCAACAATAGGATTAACACGACGTTGTGTTTGTAACCAATGACAGAAAGCTATTCAGTAAAAGAAAAAACCATGTCACAACTTACCCGAATGTATCGAAAAGTTGGATCAGTCTCGACGACATCAGGATCGGGGGGCTCCGCAAGTGCTGCACCCTCATCTCCACTTTCCACACTGACCATGCTCGCAGCTGCGCTTCCAGAACCCCGCTCTATCTCATGACAAGAAAATATCGAAACCCAAAAAATCGAATCAAACAGACACCCTAACTTCGATTTCAGAAGTTAACATATGTCTCACTAGTCAATAATCCCAGAACAAAACGAAGCAAATCCACAGGAATTCAGCAGAAACAGGCGACAATTGCCCAAGAAACAGGAATCACATAACCAGACAAAATGCTAATCGCCACAACACATTTTCATTCGCCACAATTACCTGGGTCGAAAAAAGCCCCCTATTCCGCCCAGTATAAACTAAACAATACCCAAAGGCAAGCTCGTGCGAATTGAATTCTTAAGCCAGCTCTGATAGCATTCTGCCGGCTAAAAATCACATCTTTATGGGAAGAAAACATGCAAATCCACCATACAACCCCGCCTAATCGCACCAATTCCCTCCTAAAAACCGCGATACGCAATCACAAATTGAACACGTAATGGCGAGACGTGAGGAATTACCAGAAGAAAGAATGGAGAAGCAACAGCTGAATGTCTTCGGAGACCGCTCCCCGTATGAAATGGCCCGAACGAACCGCGCCCAAAAAAGGAAAAGGGGGGGCGAAACCGAATCACCAATCCCTTATCACGATTCAGAAGACCAAGAATTTCACGAGAACAAGGCGGTCGATTCCGAATCGAATCCCGAACCAGCAACGGCAACTTGTCTGGATTCTGCTCTCGTCCCCGACAGTAATCCCTCGGAATGAAAAGATTTATTGCCAAGTTAAGTACGATCGTGTTTCGGCTCTAATCCATTAGTGAAAAAATAAATCCTACTTGTTACCCGGAGGTGACCTGAACACGAGTGGGACAGGACCGGCAAGCCACGTGGTGGTATGTTAGTGGACCGTGTCGGTGAATAGGTGACTGGGCAAGTAGGTGGTGCAAGCTGTGGGGGCCGAAACCTGGAGCCCACCTGTTGACTCACCGTCATGCCTGGGCCCATCCTTATCCAAATGCCCTTATCCTAAGATTTGGATATTTGTCAGTCATGTTTTCGGGGATTTTATCACCGTTTATAAGTGATTTTACAGAGTTAGAAAGTAACTTGGAAATCACCCGGAATCAGTTCGCATCTTTTAAACACGGGGAGGCATTTTCCTATTAAAGATGTCAATTACTATATTTCATGTGGTGTAAGCATTCCATTGCCGGTTACAAAAACTAAGGTGAGTAGTCCCAGGTCATTTAAGCCGTAAATGATAATTATTCTATTTTTGGGAATAATTTCTAGCTATGTTTTTCTAGTTTCTATTCCTTGTTCGAGTTTCTAAACACAAACTTTCTGCTCTCGAAATAAAAAGGGGCAGAAATTCGTTTGTTAACACAATAATATTTCTATCCAATTTGCTTATTACGAACTAGGGTGGCAGTCATGTTAGGTGAAAGGCTCCCTCATCAATACGATCGTTCATTAAATTCCTCCCCAATCACTTGCTGCATCACCACTACCATTTTTATCTCCCTCTGACACCACAAAGTATTTTGCTTCCTGTTACATACTACCAAGTAACGTATGTATCACCAAATACAATATACAAATCATGATACTAAGGAAACTTATCTTTGCTGAATTTAGCCCATTCGCTATTATCTTGCAAATTTTACAATAATGACATACGTAAGCGACATAATCAAAGCTTTCATCCACAATAAAAGAAAAAATTGATTTAAGTGATACCTTGATGTGAGACTCCCATACACTTAAATCATTATTGACACTTGATTTTCAATCATTTTTTCTCTTTTAAAATTAATAAAAAATTAAAAAAATTCATAAAATTGAAAAATCAACTTTGGGGACCTTGGCCAAGCCTAGGGAACCAATTTTGATCAAAAAATGATTTTTTATATTTTCAGTATTTTTAGACATTTTTATTTTCAAAAATTAATAGAAAATTCATAAAAATTCATAAAATTGAAAAATCAACTTTGGAGACCTTGGCCAAGCCTAATGAACCAATTTTGACCAAAAATGATTTTTCATATTTTTTAGTATTTTTATTTTCGAAAATTAATAGAAAATCCATAAAAATTCATAAAATTAAAAAAAAAATCAACTTTAAAAACCTTGGCCAAGCCTAGGAACCAATTTTGAACAAAAATTATTTTTCATATTTTTTGTATTCTTTAATATTTTTTTTAGAAATTAAGGAAATATTTAATAAATAAATAGCATTTGAGGCTACAAAAATTCAAAAAAAAAATAGTCAATATTTTTATTTTAATTTTCTCTTCATTTTGGCCAAATAGATTTTGAAAAAATTCAATATGGAATTGAGAATTTCTTTGTTAACTTCATTTTCAGATCATTTGAAAAAATTTCTAGAAAATTCATTTTAGGGCCATAATTTTCGATTTTTGCATTTCTAGAGTCGTGACGTTATCCTCTAATAGTCCAAATTTTTCAATGGCCTGATGGTGTATTTTCCCTTACTGCGTTCGATTCTCCGAATTTAGTTTATCATTTGACAATTCTCACTCTCTCCCTCTCTCTTTCTCTGATGCAATTCTTACATATCTAGATATGATTGGAGAGCTTGTTGGTAGAGATTGAGAAGAGCCAGTAAAAATCGAGAAAGAACGATCTAGGATTGGGAGACTACATGACATTCGATGGTTGGCTCAGTCCATTCACTAGAGGTCGTTCAAATTCCTGCAATTTTATTTTAATACCATCAAACCACACGATGGATAGACCGAACCGAGGCCGAGTCCCCCGTTGAAGGTTCTTTATTTACTGCAATTTAATTCCAGTACCATCAAACCTCACGTGGGTAGGCTGAGCCAGGGCCGAATCCCAGGTTGGAGGTTCTTTACCTACTGCAATTTAATTTCTGTACCATAAAACCCCAAAATGGGTAGGCCGAGCCAAGGCTGATCCCTTTATTGGAGGTCTTTTATTTATCGCAATTTAATTTCTATACCATAAAACCCCAAAATGGGTAGGCTGAGCCAAGGCTGATCCATTTATTGGAGGTCATTTATTTACCGCAATTTAAATTCCTATAATTTAATTCCTGCACCATTAAACCCCTAAGGAGGGAGCTAGCCAATACTGAGCTATTCATTAGAGGTCTTTACTTACCGTCGTTTAATTTACTATAATTTAATTCTTGCACCATTAAACCCCAAAAGAGAGGGTGAAGCTAAGGCTGGGCCATCCATTAGAGGTTTTTATTTACTGTCATTTACTTCCTGTAATTTAATTTTTGAATCACTAGACCCCAGAATGAGTAGGCTGAGCCATATGCTGGAGGTCGCAACACTGCACAGAAGTTGTTAGCACACTCCTTCTTTCGTCTTCAGGAAATTTTTAACGCTTTGAAAATGCAAAAAAAAAAATGTCACTCACATGCATTCCATCTAAATATTGAAAATACAAAAAGAGAACACCTCGCTAGAGCCTTAGGAGTAAACCAAGCATGAGTTGCCAAAATTAGGATATCCATGGAATTAGGGTACCGAAAGAGTATTAGTTTTAATTAATTGGTGTAACCAAGTCCCCGAATTCATAATCTTTGGTTCGTAAAAGTAATTTAGTTCTCCCACTAATTTACTTAGGTTTCTAATCAAAAGGTGCGACCACCGCACATCATCAGTTGGCAGGTGCCAATTCCTTTAACTTCTACTCTGGAGTTATTCCCCACATAAATCCATTTCGCTCCACGTGGAATTCGTCGAAATTCCACAAAGGTATTTCTGTCTCTGGCTACATGGTCTGTGGGTCCTGAGTCTACAGTACACAAAGGATGAGATTCAGTTAAAAATACAGAACTTACTCCGGGTTCTTACTCCGTCGACTTGGACTTAATAGCCTCGAGTCAGATTCAGTTCGAATAGCCGGCCTATAAAACACAAAGAAGAGTTCTAATCTAAATCATCAGTTTGAGTAATGAAAAGAGCGACTTCGATCAGGAACATCATTCACATAGCCATTCCATACTCATTCATGGCTCCTGCGTTGTTGTTCCTCGTCCTCGTGTCCATGCTCGCAACTTCAGCTTCGCAGAAACAGATGATTGTAAGCCGAGGCTCATCTCTGACGCCCAAAACCAACTCGTTCTGGCTCTCGGCTTCGGGTCTCTACGCATTTGGTTTCTACGGGAGAGGCAGTGGCTATGGCCTAGGAGTTTTCCTAGCTGGAATCCCGCAGAAGACCGTGGTCTGGACTTTCGAACGAGACAGCCTTCCATTTCCGAGCAACGCGACCCTGCGATTCACTACTGACGGAAGGCTGATCCTACAGTCATGGATGCCAGGACAATTCGAGGAGGTCGTTGTCCCCAGCGAACCCGCCATTTCGGCTTCGATGCTCGACTCTGGCAATTTCGTTATTTACAATTCGAACCTGGGCATAATCTGGCAAACCTTCGACCACCCCACGGACAGCCTCTTGCCAGGCCAGAATCTCTCTGCAGGCAATCAGTTGGTTTCGAGCGCTTCGGAGTCTGATCAGTCATCCGGTGTGTTCCGCATCAAGATGCAACATGACGGTAATCTAGTGCAGTACCCGGTGAACTCGATAGACGGACCCGACTACGCATACTGGTCGACTAAGACGGGCGGTATAGGAGACAACATCACGCTCCATATGGACGGTGACGGCTTTCTCTACCTCTTGGGCCCGGCCGGTCAATATGTGAGCAATGTCACCCGGAAAGGACTCCCAAGGAACAACACACTGTATCTTGCGAGGATCGATGCAGACGGTATTTTCAGATTATACTCGTACGACACGACCAAGAAAGGGAATTGGTATAATAGATGGTCGTCCTCAGATGACCTATGCATCCCCAAGGGGATATGCGGGCTCAACATGTACTGCGTGACGATCGACCCGAAAGTCGACTGCGTGTGCCTTCCGGGATTTGCACCTGTTGAAGAGGGAAACTGGAAGTCGGGTTGTGAAAGGAACTTCACCCAAGAGAGCTGCAAAAAAATGGGGGAAAACGCTGACTACACCATCCAGCCGGTCGCGAACACTGTGTGGGAAGACGATTCGTACTCTGTCCAGCAATTACCAACCATCGAGGAATGTCGTGCCACATGTTTGCCTGACTGCAATTGCGCTGTCGTGATGTACAACAAGGGCGAGTGCAGAAAGCAAGGCTTCCCTCTAAGGTTCGGCAGGAGAGACCTCGACAATTCCAACATAGTTTCCATCAAGCTGAGAACAGCAACATCGGACACAGATGCGCCAAAGCGAATCGAAAAGCAGATCAGGATGGACATCTTGGTCGTGAGTGTCTCATTGATCGCTTTGACGCTGATAATTCTGGTCTCTCTTGGGGTCCTTGTTTACCGGAACAGGCTTTCGGGACATCAAATGTATATAGAGCATGGGGTAAGCATCGGATCGATAGAGGATGTTGGACCGAGAGGCTTCACTTATGAGGAGCTCAAGGAAGTGACCAAGGATTTCAAGGACGAGATCGGTAAGGGGGCGTTTGGAACAGTTTACAAAGGCACTCTGCAGAATCGTCGAAAAGTGGTAGCCGTGAAGAGGCTGGAGAACATCTCATCCGATGGGGATGTTGAATTCCAAACTGAGGTGAAAATCATTGGGAGGACTCATCACCGGAATCTGGTCTGCCTGCTCGGCTATTGTCAGGATGGAGACAACAGGCTTTTGGTGTATGAATATATGACGAATGGCTCACTCGCGGATCTACTCTTTACGCCCGAAAGACAGCCACATTGGGACAAAAAGATGGGGATCGCTCGCGATATAGCCAGAGGCCTCCTTTACCTCCACGAGGAGTGTGAGACGCAGATCATCCACTGCGATATAAAGCCTCCCAACATACTAATCGACGAGAATGGGAGGGCGAAAATATCTGATTTTGGACTGTCGAAGATGTTGAAGCCGGATCAGACCAAGACCATGACTAGATTCCGGGGAACCAGAGGGTACATTGCGGCGGAGTGGCACAAGAAGCTACCCGTGACAGTGAAAGCCGACGTCTACAGCTTCGGGATTGTGTTGCTGGAGATAATTTGCAACAGGAGGAGCCTGGATTGGCGGCGCTCCGAGGACGAAGCGGTTCTCGAAGAATGGGTTTATCAATGCTTTCAGGCTGGCGAGCTAGCAAAGCTAGTGGAATCCGAGGAGATTGAAACAAAGCAACTGGAGAGGGTGGTTAAAATAGGATTGTGGTGCGTCCTGGATGATCCGCCGCTTCGTCCCTCCATGAGGAAGGTGTTGCAGATGCTCGAAGGCACCATGGACATCCCTGTGGCCCCCTCCTCCGACTTCCGTCCTCAGTTCCATATGACTTGTCTTCTTCATCTCTTCCACTTCCCACCTTGCTGAAATTTGCCACATAATGTGAGTGACTTCAGCTGAAGCATGCATGCGACTATGCTTGGTCTATTTTCATTTTCTTGATACTTTAAGTACAGTTGCTTGATACAATTCCAGTTGCTTAATGTAATTACAATAAAGGATTGGCAAATCTGCTCACTTTGGCAAGATGGTTGATGTTGGCTACGCGCGGCAGAGGTTGGATCCACCTTCCCAATTGATCCAACTGTTTGCATGAATTCATTGATATATTTGGAGGTTGGACATTGGCCACCGCTTTAATTTTTTTTTTTCCTCTTGCATTGAAACCAGACAGACGAAGAAAAATAATCCACGCATGTACTCTAATTCAAAGTTCTCATTAGAAGCTCCACCATCCCTTGTCTAAGATTGATCACGTTTCTGCAGTGTGTGGGGCTCTAAATTTTTCGTAACAGATTGATCTTCTCAAGACTTGCTTGGTAACAATTCTGTTCTCGAGCGTAATTTCTGGGCAGAAATGATTTTTTTTTGCTAATTCTGTCCCCGGGAACTAAGAAGTAGATTTTCTTGGCTTCTTATTTCTATTTCAAATATGTTACTTAGCCACTAATTTGCTCCCGGGACCAGAAAAATTAGATATTAACCCATGGTTTATCCAAAGACTGAAAATCAAAAGGAATTGGAATAATCTATAGTGGTAGAGCATGAGGACGGGAAAATACTCATCCTCAATCGGAAAGATCGTCGGTGGAAAGTTACGTTGTATATTGAGTTTCAAATGATTTTCATACGGGTGCTTATATTTAGAGTTCGAATTCCCCAGCTTGGAATTAGCCAGGTGGGTTAGTATTCATGCTCCTCTTTATGATTAAGTTGGGTTAATATCCAGAGCGGATGGAAGTGAGAGACATGAACGATTCCTATATCACATCTTACTTCACTTTAACAATTTCACATGCAAAATTTGTTGGAGGATTTACGGTGGGAAAGTTATCAGAAAAGTCCTAAACCTACTGCAGTTGTGTCAATTTAGTTCTAAACCTTATTTTTTGTCAGTTGAATCATAAATCTTTTGCATTTGTGTCAATTCATTTCATTTGACTGGCCGGTGTTGATGTGACATCACCGGCACTCGAGTGGATAATTTTTAAAAGTATTTTAATATTTGGCTATTTTTCAATTTGTTATTCTGTAACGCCATTTTTTTTCTTTTCTTTTCTTTATGTTTTTCTTCCCATTGACCAGTGAGAGTTGCCGGACCTCATTGAGCACTGGGTGAGGGCCGTGAAGCCTTTGCCGGCGGACGACGAGGGCTTTGCTTATCAATCAATCTTATCACACTTAGCCATGAGAAGGGAAAAAGTGGCAGCTCCATTGCGCCCCTCTCTCCATGGAAGTGGAATTATTTCCTTGGAGTCAATTCTCTCTACCTCCGGTCTGGTAATTAATAGAGAAGACAACATATTGGCATTCGGATGCTGTGCTCTATAAAGCACACACACGAGCTGATTCTTCACACCACAGGCCTGAGTACACAGAAGTTCTGTGACAGAACGACCATTTCTGATTTCCCAGCACAAGCACTTTCGCTCTCCTGTCATGGCTGCCCCATGCTTCTCTCTTCCCAATGGGATTCGTGTTCATGACAGCAGCTTCCCTAGGACAGAAAAACATCTGCCTTACCGACGACCTCATGCCCCCCTCCAAATCCTCGTGGCTCTCGCCGTCCAGTGTCTTTGCGTTCGTATTCTACCAGAGAGGCAATAGTTATCACGTGGGAGCCTTCCTACCGGGAACCCAAATAAAACATTGGTCTGGACTTACCAGTTACCACCAAGATAACCATCCGCTTCCCAGCAATTCCACTGTGGTTTCGACAGCAGTGGCAGAGTCATTCTGTATTCAGCACAAGCCCAGGATACCTATTTCGCCATTCCTAGCGATTCAGCCGCTTCGGCTTCAACGCTCGATTCGAGGAACTTTGTTCTTTACGACTCTAACCAGGAAGTCATATGCTCGGAGCCTTGACACACTGACGGATACCATGTTAGGTGGTCAACGTCTATTGGCATCACTAGAGACTAGAGTTGCATTCAAGACTTTCGGATTTTGCTTTATAATGGGGAGAGCCTAGTTCTGCTCTCTCCTTTTGATATCACCTCTCTCTATTAATTTCCTTACACACACTCGGCTTATGTGTGCGCTTATATACTAGGGATAAGTGTACTAAATGTCTTAAAAGTATGTCACAAAAGTTCAATTGAGGTCCAAAATTTTTAAAAAGTGTAATCGAGTCCTAAAACTTCTTAAATTAGTTCAATCAAATCCTTTTGTTCTTAATCAAAAAGTCATTTCATTAACTATATCCAACTTGGTTAGCGGAAAATGCCGACGTAGATTTTTTCTTTCTTTCTTCTACTCTGTGCTAACGTGGCTAAAAATGAAAGACAAAACCAAAACGACATCATTTTAGTCAAAATCTAATTCATAACCTAATTATTATTTAAATTAGATTAAAAATAATCAAAATTTGTAGAAAAGGAGAGGAAATATTGTAAAATTGGCCGGCGAATGGTGGGGGGAGGGTTGGTCGGGTTTTTGAGGCCCAACCAGTAGTCAATGACCCTTGCCAATCATAAGAGAGGGCCTACAGCCCTTGTCGAGATCTTGTATGAGGGTTGCAGTCCTCGCTGTCAGTCAGCCACAGTCATTGACCACTAGACGAGGCCCAGCAACCCCATCCGACCCTTGCCCTTTACTGCCTTCTTTTACCATAGAAATTTTGATTTTTTTTAAAATCTAATTTAAATAATATTTAATTTAAAAAAATCAGATTTGAAACAAAAAAAGACGTCATTTCGACCTTGTCCTTCATGTTTTAGCCATGCCAACGCCATGTAAGAGAGAGAAAATAATAAAAAAGGCCACATTAGTGTTTTTCATTAGCTAAGTTGGATAGAGTTAAAAGAAGGACTTGATTGCACCAATTTAACAAGTTTTAGGATTTAGTTGTACTTTTTAAAAGCTTTAAAACTCACGCTTTCGTGATAAATTTTAGGAGTTTCAGTGTAGTTATCCCTATATGGTCATACTATCAAGAAGGTGTTGCTTTAGATTAAAAAGGAGAGGTTGGTTTGTGTGGATCGCACCATAAATAAAATGCTAAATGCACGAGGTTGATTTTTGGGGGGGGGGGGGGGGAGAATGCTTCCTTGATAATGTCAGCACCTAAATTTTGATAATCATATGTAAGCGTTGTTGACACCTGATTTTTAATCATTTTTTCTATTGCTAAAGTAATAAAAAATCCATAAAAATTCATAAAATTGAAAAATCAACTTTGGGGACCTTAGCCAAGCCTAGGGAACCAATTTTGACCAAAAAACGATTTTTCATATTTTCAGTATTTTTACGTATTTTTTATTTATTTATTTTCAAAAATTAATAGAAAATCCATAAAAATTCATAAAATTGAAAAATCAACTTTGGGAACCTTAGCCAAGCCTAGGGAACTAATTTTGACCAAAAAATAATTTTTCATATTATATATATTTTAATTTTTTTTAAAAAAAATACAAAACTATTTGAAAATTTTGGAAAAATAACATTTGAGGCCAAAAAATACACAAAGATAGTTAATATTTTTATTTTAAATCTATTTTCATATTGGCCATCGCAAATTCAGAAAAATCCAATTCGAGTCACGTGTTCCTTCACGAGTATAATCTCGAATCGGGCCTAAAAAAATTTAATTTGAGTCAACTTATTTTTAACTTTCACTTTTTATGAGTTGTGACATTGTCTTCTAATATTTTAAATTTTCATCTTGGCCCAATTATACCCAGAATGACTTAATTTTGCAAAAGGGCTTTAATTAAATTATGCATTATTTTCAGCGACAAGAAATGAGCTTAAATTTGACATGTGGTAAATTTTGGTGTGTCAAAAATTGTGAGGAGATTTGGACTTAAAGAAATATATTTTTTTCAGGGACTGAATTGTAAATACTTAAAATTCAAGGACTAGAGTGCAAATACCTAACTCTTGAAGGATTATTTTACAAATAATAAAAAGAAGAGTTAGTGGATAAATTAGAATAGAGAAGGGAAGATGAAGAAGAGGAGATGAAGAAGAGAAGTTGGAGAAGAATGGATGGAGAAAATAAGATAAGAATAGAGAAGGGAAGATGGAGATGAAGAAGAGTTAGTAGAGAAATTAGAATGGAAGATAAGAATAGAGAAGGAAAGATGGAGATTAAGAAGAGTTAGTGGAGAAATTAGAATGGGAGATAAATATGGAGAAGGGAAAATGAAGATGAAGAAGAGTTAGTGGAGAGATTAGAATGTGAGATAGAGATGGAGAATGGAAGATGAAAATGAAGAAGAGTTAGTGGAGAAATTATAATGGGAGATAGAGTTAGTGGAAAAATTAGAATGGGAGATAGATGAGTAGGTTATAAAAGGAGGAAGAAGTGAGCTTGAGAAAGGATTCTTGAGAGAGAAAATTTGAAGTGTTTGGGAGAATTTTTTGGAGAGAAAATTTTGGATGTTTGAGAGAGTTTTGGGAGATTGAAGAAAAATTTGAGAGAAAGAAAATACCAAAAGAGAGAGAATTTTGAAGATGATGGGAGTTTAAAGCTAGGGGTTATCATCACAAATTCCTTCATCGATCAATATAAATCAAGAGTTCATCCTCGTCAACGAGCAAGCAAATTCGAGCTAAGTGTTTTTATTTATTCATTTATTTATGATTTTACTCGCAAATTAGCACAAATTGTATACACTTTCTCCATCTCCTTTTTCTTCCATATTTTATGTCAGGAGAAGGATATCTCTACGTCAACAGCAAAAATCTCGTAGAGATGCAAAAATCGGCCCAGACAAGCTTCTAAGCTGTCCACTGATTTCTCAACTGATCTGTGACTAAAAGTCCCTCTTAATTCAAAAGAAACTCTCTATATTGGGAACATAGAGAGCGAAAATCAATTATAAAAATCCCTCCCAAAAAAATGGGAGATAAGTACTCTTTCTACTCTTCTGGTTTTAGGTGCAGATTAGCACATATTTTGTATACTAACATTTCACTCTATTTTATGTCAGAAAGCCGCAACTTTATATCAATGGTCAACCCTATGGAAGCACAAAATCGGCTTGGAGGAGTCCTCAAGCGCGCACAAATTTCAAATTGTTGAATCAATTCGTTGTATTTTATTTTAAAGAATTCATACCCCAGAATGGAGAGGACAAAGTCCATCCGCAATTTAAATACCTGCACCATAAATCCCAAAGGGAAGAGCCAAGCCAATGCTTAGCCTCCCATTGGAGGTTTTTACTTACAGTAGTTAAATACCTGCAACTTAAATACCTGTACCTTAAATCCCAAAGGGAAGAGCCAAGCCAATGCTTAGCCTCCCATTGGAGGTTTTTACTTACAGTAGTTAAATACCTGCAACTTAAATACCTATACCTTAAATCCCAAAGGGAAGAGCCAAGCCAATGCTTAGCCTCCCATTGGAGGTTTTTACTTACAGTAGTTAAATACTTGCAACTTAAATACATATACCTTAAATCCCAAAGGGAAGAGCCAAGCCAATGCTTAGCCTCCCATTGAAGGTTTTTACTTACAGTAGTTAAATACCTGCAACTTAAATACATGTACCTTAAATCCCAAAGGGAAGAGCCAAGCCAATGCTTAGCCTCCCATTGGAGGTTTTTACTTACAGTAGTTTAAATACTTGCAACTTAAATACCTGTACCTTAAATCCCAAAGGGAAGAGCCAAGCCAATGCTAGGCCTCCCATTGGAGGTGTTTATTCACTATCATGTACTTCCTATAATTTAATTTTTGAATCATCAGACCCAAAAGATAAGTAGGTTGTAATACTGCACAAAAGTCGTTAACACACTCCTTCTTTCGGCTTCAGGGAATCTTTAACACTTAAAAAAGTATAACAAATAAAAATATATGCCATCCATGCATCCTATTTAAAAAGTGAAAACACAAAAGAGAATACCCTACTATAGCCTTAGGAATAAACCAAGCCTGAGTTGCCGAATTAGGATATCCATGAAATTAAGGTACCGAAAGGGCATTAGTTTTAATTAACTAGTGTAACCAAGTCCCCGAGCTCTTAATCTCTGGTTCGCAGGAATAAATTAGTTCTCCCGCTAATTTATTTAGGTTTCTAATCGACCTACCAAGAACGATTAGTGGCGACTCCAAATTTTAAAATCATTTAAACAAAAACCAAAGTTGCGATTCGGTAGGGCTTGGGAGGGTCCGCGTTAGGTTAGTCAAATCTAATTAACCTAATAATCCGTTAACCCCCTAGAATTAATTAAAATTTTTTTAGAGGGTCGCGACAGACTGGCGACTCCGCTGGGGACGGGATTTTTAAATTTTCGAAAAAAGATACCAATTGGAATACTTGAATTTTTTCGAAATTTTAAAAGTCTTAGTGGACTTAAGCCAATGAAAATTTCATGGATATCTCGCTTCTGGCGATCTTGTTTGGGACTCATTCTATAGGTGTTATATGTTTTTGCAGGATGGGAGTTATAAGGGGCGGAGTGTTTGGCTAACCCCTTTGTTTTGCAGGCTCGGTGTTTGGTTTATTTGTTTAATTTCGCATATTTTTAGAAGCGCTGTTTTGATATTAATTGTTGTGCATGTCTTGCATACTTTGAGGATCACGACACCTGCACACACAAGCGTCTAAACCCAAGTCGCGAAATTCTTCCTAGAAAACCATAGATAGGGATCGAATATGTAAAGCTCTTGCGTCGATTACGCTCGGGTTGACCATATTTTATCCCGCTCATTATCTGAATTGACAATTCTTCCCATTGTGATTTGATTGCGCGGAGGGTAAGGTTGTCAATTCAGATAGTGGGGGCCTTTTAGGTCCATACCCTGTCTCTCCTTCTTTTATTTTCTAGAGTTCACTCCTCACTTGAGTCATGCGCATGACTATGTGATTTGCATTTCTCCAAGGTAAAAGTAAGTTCTCTAATTTTATCTTGTATATATTTTCGGTCGGTCCATGCTAGGTGTTAGTCAGTTTTTGAGCTTGATATTACGACCATTCTTTTAAAAGAAAATAAAAATTAAATTTGTCCCTCATTTCTTTTAAAAAAATTTTGAAAAAATGATGTGAAAAATCCCTTCATGGGAATTTTATTAACCAATAAGGGATTTTTGTCATGTTTTTATTGCTTCAATAAAAATGAAATTTTCCTGAAAAAATTTTCCTCTGAAAATTTATTTCAATAAAAAGAAAAATTCCCTAAAAAAAAAAACTCTAGTAGACATCAAGTGATTTTATCACATTTTTCAAATTATAAAAACTTGCAAGAAAATTCTTCTCGAGAAATTCGCTCATGTTTTTCTAAGAAAATTTTCTCTAAATAAAATTAGACTAATGTCTCGGGGGAATTGTATTGACCAATAAGAGATTTTTGTCATGTTTTTCTTGCTTCAATAAAAATGAAATTTTCCTGACAAATTTTCCTCTAAAATTTTATTTCGATAAAAGAAAAATTCCTTCAAAAAAAAAAAAAACTTTGGTAAACATCAAGTGATTTTATCACATTCTTTCAAATTATAAAAACTTGCAACAAAAATTCTTTTCGAGAAATTTGCTCATGTTTTTCTAAGAAAATTTTCTCTAAATAAAATTAGACTAATGTCTCGGGGGAATTTTGTTAACCAATAAAGGATTTCTGTCATGTCTTTTCTGCTTCAATAAAAATAAAATTTTCCTGACAAATTTACCTCTGAAAATTTATTCTGATAAAAAGGAAATTCCTTCAAAAATTTTAGTAAACGTCAAGAGATTTTGTCACATTCCTTAAAAAAAAATAATAAAAAAAGAGTAATAAATCTGCAAAAAAATTATGTATTAACCCATTTCTTCCTAAGGGAATTTTTTTTCTGATTTCTCATAAAAATAAAAAAAATCAAATTGGACTAATATAGGAGTCATGGACCGACATTCCTTGTGTCGCATACTAATTATATCATTTTCTTTTGCAGGGAGATCCTAGATACCCTAGACGGGTGTAAAAATTAAGTTCAAAATATATCAAGAATCATCTCCAGAAATACTAAAAGACGAAAAACACCGAGGCTTCAACCGTTAATTCCGGGGGGCAAACGAACACTATCCATCTTTGACAGACAGAGTTATGTCAATCCGTAAACTTGTATGTGTTGACACCTGATCTTTAATCATTTTTTCTATTGCTAAAGTAATAAAAAATCCATAAAAATTCATAAAATTAAAAAATCAACTTTGGGGACCTTAGCCAAGCCTAGGGAACCAATTTTGACCAAAAAACGATTTTTCATATTTTCAGTATTTTTACGTATTTTTTATTTATTTATTTTCAAAAATTAATAGAAAATCCATAAAAATTCATAAAATTGAAAAATCAACTTTGGGAACCTTAGCCAAGCCTAGGGAACTAATTTTGACCAAAAAATAATTTTTCATATTATATATATTTTAATTTTTTTTAAAAAAAAATACAAAACTATTTGAAAATTTTGGAAAAATAACATTTGAGGCCAAAAAATACACAAAGATAGTTAATATTTTTATTTTAAATCTATTTTCATATTGGCCATCGCAAATTCAGAAAAATCCAATTCGAGTCACGTGTTCCTTCACGAGTATAATCTCGAATCGGGCCTAAAAAAATTTAATTTGAGTCAACTTATTTTTAACTTTCACTTTTTATGAGTTGTGACATTGTCTTCTAATATTTTAAATTTTCATCTTGGCCCAATTATACCCAGAATGACTTAATTTTGCAAAAGGGCTTTAATTAAATTATGCATTATTTTCAGCGACAAGAAATGAGCTTAAATTTGACATGTGGTAAATTTTGGTGTGTCAAAAATTGTGAGGAGATTTGGACTTAAAGAAATATATTTTTTCAGGGACTGAATTGTAAATACTTAAAATTCAAGGACTAAAGTGCAAATACCTAACTCTTGAAGGATTATTTTACAAATAATAAAAAGAAAAGTTAGTGGATAAATTAGAATAGAGAAGGGAAGATGAAGAAGAGGAGATGAAGAAGAGAAGTTGGAGAAGAATGGATGGAGAAAATAAGATAAGAATAGAGAAGGGAAGATGGAGATGAAGAAGAGTTAGTAGAGAAATTAGAATGGAAGATAAGAATAGAGAATGGAAGATGGAGATTAAGAAGAGTTAGTGGAGAAATTAGAATGGGAGATAAATATGGAGAAGGGAAGATGAAGATGAAGAAGAGTTAGTGGAGAGATTAGAATGTGAGATAGAGATGGAGAATGGAAGATGAAAATGAAGAAGAGTTAGTGGAGAAATTAGAATGGGAGATAGAGTTAGTGGAAAAATTAGAATGGGAGATAGAGTTAGTGGAAAAATTAGAATGGGAGATAGATGAGTAGGTTATAAAAGGAGAAAGAAGTGAGCTTGAGAAAGGATTCTTGAGAGAGAAAATTTGAAGTGTTTGGGAGGATTTTTTTGGAGAGAAAATTTTGGATGTTTGAGAGAGTTTTGGGAGATTGAAGAAAAATTTGAGAGAAAGAAAATACCAAAAGAGAGAGAATTTTGAAGATGATGGGAGTTCAAAGCTAGGGATTATCATCACAAATTCCTTCATCGATCAATATAAATCAAGAGTTCATCCTCGTCAACGAGCAAGCAAATTCGAGCTAAGTGTTTTTATTTATTCATTTATTTATGATTTTACTCGCAAATTAGCACAAATTGTATACACTTTCTCCATCTCCTCTTTTTTTTTTTCCATATTTTATGTCAGGAGAAGGATATCTCTACGTCAACAGCAAAAATCTCGTAGAGATGCAAAAATCGGCCCAGACAAGCTCCTAAGCTGTCCACCGATTTCTCAATTGATCTGTGACTAAAAGTCCCTCTTAATTCAAAAGAAACTCTCTATATTGGGAACATAGAGAGCGAAAATCAATTATAGAAATCCCTCCCAAAAAAATGGGAGATAAGTACTCTTTCCACTCTTTTGGTTTTAGGTGCAGATTAGCACATATTTTGTATACTGACATTTCACTCTATTTTATGTCAGGAAGCCGCAGCTTTATATCAATGGTCAACCCTATGGAAGCACAAAATCGGCTTGGAGGAGTCCTCAAGTGCGCACAAATTTCAAATTGTTGAATCAATTCGTTGTATTTTATTTTAAAGAATTCATACCCCAGAATGGAGAGGACAAAGTCCATCCGCAATTTAAATACCTGCACCATAAATCCCAAAGGGAAGAGCCAAGCCAATGCTTAGCCTCCCATTGGAGGTTTTTACTTACAGTAGTTAAATACCTGCAACTTAAATACCTGTACCTTAAATCCCAAAGGGAAGAGCCAAGCCAATGCTTAGCCTCCCATTGGAGGTTTTTACTTACAGTAGTTAAATACCTGCAACTTAAATACCTATACCTTAAATCCCAAAGGGAAGAGCCAAGCCAATGCTTAGCCTCCCATTGGAGGTTTTTACTTACAGTAGTTTAAATACTTGCAACTTAAATACCTGTACCTTAAATCCCAAAGGGAAGAGCCAAGCCAATGCTAGGCTTCCCATTGGAGGTGTTTATTCACTGTCATGTACTTCCTATAATTTAATTTTTAAATCATCAAACCCAAAAGATAAGTAGGTTGTAATACTGCACAGAAGTCGTTAACACACTCCTTCTTTCGGCTTCAGGGAATCTTTAACACTTAAAAAAAATATATAACAAATAAAAATATATACCATCCATGCATCCTATTTAAAAAGTGAAAACACAAAAGAGAATACCCTACTATAGCCTTAGGAATAAACCAAGCCTGAGTTGCCGAATTAGGATATCCATGAAATTAAGGTACCGAAAGGGCATTAGTTTTAATTAACTAGTGTAACCAAGTCCCCGAGCTCCTAATCTCTGGTTCGCAGGAATAAATTAGTTCTCCCGCTAATTTATTTAGTTTTCTAATCGACCTACCAAGAACGATTAGTGGCGACTCCAAATTTTAAAATCATTTAAACAAAAACCAAAGTTGCGATTCGGTAGGGCTTGGGAGGGTCCGCGTTAGGTTAGTCAAATCTAATTAACCTAATAATCCGTTAACCCCCTTTAAAATTTAAAATTTTTTTAGAGGGTCGCGACAGTATGGGCAGTGTATTCTGATATGACGGTGGATTTATACTGATTAAACACGGGGGCATATTTAATGTATTGCAGAGGATCCCGCGTCTTTTGAAAGACAATATGGATTATATAATCAGAACCCATGAAACAAATACCTTTACCTGATTAAATCAACCAGAGACCGATCTTAAAATTTCCTCTTATCCGAAACATGCGGAGGGCTTTAGAGGACCGAGGTTCTATTAATGAACGTGGCCCACAGGAATTTCTCCCGACGCTACAGGCGACCGACACGAGCAAGTGGACGCCGAAAGAAATAAAATATGGATAAAAGTGGGCACACAACAGGTGGCCGGATTTATTACCAGCGCACTGATCGAGTTGTCATAGTGTTATTGTTTGTGATCTCAAGATGGATAGTGGGGGCCACTGCCGAACCCTTCATCAATGTTCTCGATATCATCGTCTGGAGCAATTAAACAAGAACATCAAGAAAAACATTAAGCCTCGACATCTTCGGTACCTCAAATCGTTCTGTTATGCTATGCGGAAGAAACGATAGCAGGAAAATTAAACAAAAAAAAACACGTGAAGCTTTTCTTTCATTCCATTCATCAAAGAGCATTACAACAGCTCACTGGGGAGGAAAAGTAAAGCCAAACTGAGCCCTGATAACCATTACGAAGGAGCTCAACTGACTCTCCAAACAGTTGATGCTCCGGGTGCACCGGGCGTTCTCAGGATCAAGCTCCGCGACCCTAAAGAAGAGGCGATCGCGCTTCTCCTTAGCCTGGGCCATACTGGCCTCGTAATGCTCGACAGCAAACTCCAAGTCCGAAATCGCCGCCCTCTCGAAAGCAATATCTGCCGTAATGTCATCAAGTCTCTCCTGCAGCCAACCGCATTTGCACCTCATCATAATATTGCTCGGCTCCTGTTCGGCGTAAGTTCGGACCAAGGCCAGACGGTCCACCAACTTTCCCCTCTCACGAACTAGCCACGAAAGCTGATCATTGGCAAACTTGAAGGCTTTCTTGTGATTATCAGCCATAAATGTGACTATTTCCAGACGCTCGTGCCGGTCTCGGTAACGAGCTTTCACGACGGCAGTCACAATGACCGTCTCATAAGCGCGGTTATAGGCAGCCAGAAAATTAATGAAGAGGGTCGGGAAGTTCCGATACTCCCTCCCCAGTTGGGTACCCTCAACAGAAGCAGCGTCTAGGGTCCTGAATAAACCGAGGATTTCAGCCTCAACGGTAGAGTTTTGGGCTATATGAGCGTAACCTCTACCAAGAAGATTGTAGAGTCTCTCCCACCCAGCCAGGATTTCGGCGGAGAAGGTATGGTTAGGAGAATTGGCCATTTTTGAAAGCAGATCACGAAAGAAAGGAGGAGAGAGGCGAGGCAGATGATCGGAATGCGAAGGTGATAATCTGCTTCAATTTAAATAATGATTTCACAGGGGCAGTCCTTATTGGTCGAGTTTTTTCTATCTACCATTCTCTGTCGGCAACACCCCCGCTGGCTCGAATTCCAGTCAAGCGGCAACCTCAAGCTGAGCAGACCCGACATCTCTGCAGAAAAGTTGGACGGGCTGCCACCACTTTGAAAAAGAAAGAATAAAAAACGAGTTGAGTGGGAGACAAAGAAATTTTCGGCAGAAAAGGAGATACGACTCGTCTTTATTGGAGGACCCGCCAGTAAATCGACGGTGGAGATCTTGACAAGGGCCCTCTACCACGAAAAGAAAAAAGGAAGACGAACTGAGCGAGAAACAAGGATTTCCCCTTTGATCAAAAGCTGAATATCAGATTTTCTCCCTCGAAAAATCTAATAGCACTGCCCGTGAAGAGGGAAGTCGTTGCTATTGCCAGAGAGAGAACTTGTCCTCATTTGATAGTGAGAGTTCATTCGCAAGAACTCGCAGGAGAAAGATAGAGAGGAAGGAGTTCTCGTGGGAGAGGAATTCAAAACCTTCACCATCAAAGCATCGACTTTCAAAGCCTGTTACGAGAAACCATCGACGATCCCGTGATCCCTCAAGTCCAAGAAGACATCCTGAGGCGGTCTCGAGTCGGCAGTCCTAGATCCAGAAATATGTCGAGCATTAGGGAAACGGGCGCATGTTCAACCCTGGTCGAAGCTAATGAAGTTCCTTACCCTGAGGGTCTACTGGTCATGGCCATTGACGGTAATCCAGTCTCTCTGTCAATCCTTGTTACCGTATTGAGAAAATGCCGGTATAAGGTTGTAGCTCAAGCAAAGGCGACAGAGGCCTTAGAGATATTAAGGAGGAGTGGTGACCAGTTTGATATCGTCCTCACCGCCATGGTAGGGATTGACATGGATGTTTTCACTCTCTTGGAAGTCATCAATTCTAAATTAAACATGCCAGTCCTCGTAATATCGGCAAGCGATGATCAGCAAGCCATAATGAAGGCTGTCTTAAATGGGGCCCAAGACGTCGTAACGAAACCAGTTAGGGTTCAGATGCTTCAAAACATATGGCAGCACGTGGTAAGGAAGCAATTGCACGACCATGAGAACAAGCATCAAGCCTTCAATTTTGTTCCAAGCAACTGGAGAAAGAAGATGAGTTGGTCTCCCGAGCTGCATCGTATGTTTGTTAATGCAGTTCAACAGGTAGGAATCGATTCGGCACGGCCGCAACATATACTGGAAATTATGAACGTAGAGGGACTCACTAAAGCAAATGTTTCGAGTCATCTTCAGAAGTACAGAAAAAGGGTGAGAGAACACAATGCAGCTCAGAATCAAGAAAACCAAGGCGGGACTGATCCAAGCCTGAATGTCGAGTCTCCTCGCCACCATAAGTTCCGCGGGTTAGCATGGGGCGAGCCACTTCCCATCATCAACCAAGCCAGTAGCCGTGCCATCAATCCTCCAGGCGTTAATCAAAGTATCCCCCAGAATCACCCTAATGCTCTTCAAGAGTATAGACCGCAGGGGCAGTGTATTCAGACTCCTTGGTCTGAGCACCAACCCGTGGCTAGAATTCATCCCATGATCAGCGCGCCTGCGTAGCCAGAGAATCAGACAAGAAATTATCCTGAGCACTTCCACTTCTTTAATCCTCGAATGGAAGGAGTTTTTGGCAGCAGGACAGTTGGTGATCCCCACACTTTCTCGAGTAATGATGAAGGCTCCAGCACGAGAAGTCAAATTGCTCATGGCGAGGACAGAATGAGAAATCTACCGCCAGCATTTGCCAACAACAATGCCCAATTCGAGCATTAGTTGCTGGAAGGTTCAAGAGATTACCCAGATGATGAGCTTACTGCCCTGGTCAACCAGTTTAGGGTTGACAGACATCCCAAACCGCGATCAGGAGCCAGTGAGTAGGGACTCTCAAACATCGATCATCCACACCCGAACCAACACGAGACTAGCTGATTATCGAAGAGCCACAGGAGAGGCAGAACTGACCTTGAATAAGTGCACATTTTATTTCATGCTTAATTCCCCTGCGTATGATATTTTCCAGCTTTCTAGGTGTCTCGATTTAATTCAGGGACAAGGGGGCAATTTATTTATTTATTTTTTTATCCCGTCGAATGCGTGAATCCCTTTTTATGCTAGATTTAGGGCGGATCAATTTGTGGTAACGTCGCTGACTGCCATAATGAGAAATGTTGAATGGCCTCACGTAGGGAAATTTCAAGTGAAATGCCCAGGCGAGCTCGAAGACGGGTAATTGTGTGTCGTTCCAATTTACCCTAAATCGTTGCAAAATGCTAAATTGGATTTGTTCCATTCTCACCCAGGGAATCGCAAAGTGCCTCAAGAGTGTCGCAAAATGAAATGACCCAATGGAACGCGATAGGACTCATTTGCCTCGAAGGTAACCTTCAAATTAAAGGAGCCCTCCGGTCCACGGACCCGATGGCATAGAAAATGATGATGGTCCAAGGCAACCCGAAAGAAAATAAGGCCCAACTAAGCAAAGCACTTACGTGGCAAGCTCAAACTGAAGGGCAACTCGGGACATACAATTCAATCCAGTCCAAATGAAGGAACTTCCTCAATTCAAATTCAATAGAAGTACACACAAGGGTAAAACAATATCGTTCCAATTTTTCTAGAATATGAAGAACATATACTGCCGCATTCTCTTTCATTTTTGCAGGGGAAGTCTCTACTGGCCAGATTTTCCTGTCTAACATTCCCTATCAGTATCACCTCCACTACTCGTCTCCAATCTCCAGCCAAGCAAATCCGACGTCTCTACGGCAAAGCTAAACGGGACGCCACTACTTTGAAAAAGAAAAGATAAAAAATAAGCTGAGTGGGAGACAAAGACATTTTCGGCAGAAAAGAGATACGACTCGTCTTTATTGAAGAACTCGCCAGCAAATTGACGGTGGAGACAACAACAAGGGGCCCTATCACGAAAAGATGGAAGGAGACGAGCCGAGCAAGAGACACGATAAGAAAAGAGGATTGAGAAAGGCCGGACCCTTGGAAGAAGCAATACAGTTGCTAAACCCACGTTTAATTTTAAAAGAGACGCCATGCTCGGAAGAGGGTCTTAAGGCATAGGCAATCGCTTAGAAAAATTCAAAGAGAGTGAAAACACCGGAAGCGAGTAGCAAATCTTGAGAAATCATCAACCAAATCAAAGATGTCTCAACCCAATACTCCCGAGAGCTATCATTGCCTGCTGAATATGGGAGAGGAAGAGTTCGAAGCCATGTTTGGGATCGAGCCTATGGAGCCTGGCTCTTCCGCCGACGACGTCCAAAATCTCAGTAAAGATAAGGACAATAACGGTAAGGGTCAAAAGAAGCGTTACCGTCGCCATACTAAGGAGCAGGTACAAAGGCTTGAGGATTTCTTCAGAACATGCCCTATGCCATACGGCAAACAGAAAATGGAACTGAGTAAAGAGTTAGGACTTGAACCTTTGCAAATCAAGTTCTGGTTTCAAAATAGGCAAACCCGAATTAAGGCTCGTCATGAGCACAACGAAGCCGAGTTTCTAAGAGTTGAAAATGAAAACCTCCGAGCGGAAAACAAGATGTATAAAGAGACTTTTGACTCCGCCACCTGCCCCAACTGCAATAGCCTCCTCCTCACCCTCGATGAAATGCATGATCTGAGGATCGAAAATGCACGTTTAAGAGGTGAGTTAGACCAGTTTATAACAGGATCGAATTCTGTTGGAGGAGGGTACAAAAGGACCAATGATACTGGATCAGCATCAATACCTCCCGAGGAAGAAGGGACAGATCACCACCAAGCGGACATTGACGATGATCTTTTCGCCATAATCAACCAGTTTGATATCGGTAAAGCATCGGGACTGTGATGCACTTGTTCAGCCAGTGACCACGAGACCTTCAATATGGCCGATGCATACCTAATTTGGGATGAAGCCAGCTGATCATGGGAGAGCCTGCAGAGGAAGCGGAACTAATCCTGAATGAGTGAATGTGTTTTATTTCCTTGCGTGATGTGTTTTTCTGCTTTTGTGAATGTGTAAAAGCAAGGAGTAATAATCCGACTTCCCCCTATTAAATGCTCGAATCCGCCACCTCACCAACCTCGCGACGAATTGATGGCGAGTGAAAATCTGCATAAACCTGAAGGGTAACTCCGTATCGTTTCAATTTACCCTCAGTTGCTCCAAGTTTTAAAATTAAGCCCCTTCTATTCTCAGGAAATTGCAAATCGACCCGAGAACGCAATCATATCCGAATACAGGTTGGATAAAATTTGGGGGCAAATCAACTCATGGGCATTACCACGGGATAGACAGCTTCGGACAAAGGAAAGTACAAGCGAAAGACGCGAACAATCTCAGAAATGAGTAATTCTGTATCGTTCTAATGTGCACATAATCATCTCAAGTCTTGAATTGTCTTATTCCATTCTTAACAGGGATTGCAAATTACCTCGAGAAATACTGTAACATGGCCCAAGGTGATACAACAGGGCTGCGTTATCCCCAAGGATTAACCCTTGAAAAGAAAGCCCCATGGACACCTACGGTCCAATGGACCGAATGGTATGTGGGATGACAGTAGGTCCGAAATATTCCGAGTTCGATCCCCAAGGGTGGGGAATGTTGTATGTATTATAAATAAATGAAACAACTTTTTGTGCATTTCTTTTTTTTACAAACAGGAATACTCGACGAGTAATATCAAAGTCAGTATTTTACCATAGTCTTCCCATAATGGTGAGGCGCCCAACAAAAGTCGAGGAAAATTCAATCCAACAAAACTGGTAAAAGACTCGTGCAAGACATTCAAGATGAAGGGTAAATCAGTATCGTTTTCAATTTATCCCTTTTAATACTGGCTGATATGTCTCTTTTTCTTTTTACAGGAAATATTTACACTAACATTTAACATGTTGAAGGAGACAAATCCAAAAGAAAATTATGATCATATGACAAGATCTATTCTGGTGAAAAATGGGGCAAATTGATCACAAGCTCTGAAGCGAAAAAGCAAATATGTCTTCCTTATCTCGTTTGATTTCAAGAATAATTTCTCTGCTTTTTACAGGGGCATTCAACCGCTAAACCGTGTCGGTCGCTGTCATTAAACAAACCGAAATGCTCCCTCACCCATATGCTTCATCACGTAGAGACAAAGTTTGAGACGAACCACCCCTCGACATAAGGAGTAGGCTTCCCAATTTGTTCGGTCCGCCCACATACCAGGGGCAATTCAAATCCGCCCATATTTGCACATTATATAAACACACGTAATGCTAAAAAATTGTCACATCTGCATTGTGCTTACACAGTTCATGAATTATGTATGACTATTCCGTGTGTTTAACTTACCAACTCCAACTTAGAGCATAAACTGCACAGGAGACATCAAATGTGCAGAATGGGGCATGACAGGATGAGGAAAGGCAAACCATTTCCACGCAAGTCTAACATTTTAATTTACAGATAAACAGCCTTTCCCCAGAGTGAGAGAAGGCCCTTTCGGATTGAAGTCCCCTATTCAGATTACATTCGAGGCGTTCATACTATGAGAACCTCCTTAAACAGAATTGGTAATGCAAGCTTGACAGAATAGTTTTGCATGATCCATATTTGGATTGATTGCATCATGAGTTATCACACAGACTACTTCTAATCATTGCCGACTTGGTTGAATAGTTTTACATGAACCGATCAACTCATTGATGAAAATGCTTGCATATGTTACCTCTGATACTGCCTGACAGGCAACACATTCCCAATGTTCAAACTACCTTCCAAAGTCTTGAAATTCATTCAGCGATTATTGAATGAACAAGCCTGGTTGTCGAGAAGCCACCAAGCATTTCTTCCAAATTCTCAGGTAAGTATATCTTCAACCTGAACCTTTCAAGAGAATGAATTCTGACGGTTGTTGGGGTACTCGAATCCATTGCGGTACATACAGGTATCCACCTTCTTCAATAAAGCATGATTTGTCTCAAGGACAGAAATGTTCAAGACCTTTTGATCTCTGCCTCTTTGGTTTATTCCTAAAGCGACAGGATAATATAATTTGGGTTTGAGCTTCTGCAGGATTCCTGATCTTTCCAGATTCCAGAATGGCACCCTTTGAGGTACACCAAGTCCTTCTTACAGGCAAAATAAGTCCTTCTTACAGGCAAACCAAGTCCTTCTTACAGGCAAATCAAGTCCTTCTTATAGGCACAAAGTCCTTCTTACAGGCAAATCAAGTCCTTCTTACAGGCAAAACAAGTCCTTCTTACAGGCACAAAGTCCTTCTTACAGGCAAATCAAGTCCTTCTTACAGGCAAAACAAGTCCTTCTTACAGGCAAAACAAGTCCTTCTTACAGGCAAATCAAGTCCTTTTTACAGGCATAAAGTCCTTCTTATAGGCAAACCAAGTTCTTCTTACAGGCACCAAGTCCTTCTTACAGGCAAACCAAGTCCTTCTTACAGGCAAAACAAGTCCTTCTTACAGGCATAAAGTCCTTCTTACAGGCAAATCAAGTCCTTCTTACAGGCAAAACAAGTCCTTCTTACAGGCGAAACAAGTCCTTCTTACAGGCAAATCAAGTCCTTCTTACAGGCATAAAGTCCTTCTTATAGGCAAACCAAGTTCTTCTTACAGGCACCAAGTCCTTCTTACAGGCATAAAGTCCTTCTTACAGGCAAACCAAGTCCTTCTTACAGGCAAACCAAGTCCTTCTTATAGGCACCAAGTCCTTCTTATAGGCAAACTAAGTCCTTCTTACAGGCAAACCAAGTCCTTCTTACAGGCACAAAGTCCTTCTTACAGGCAAATCAAGTCATTCTTACAGGCACAAAGTCCTTCTTACAGGCACAAAGTCCTTCTTACAGGCAAATCAAGTCCTTCTTACAGGCACAAAGTCCTTCTTACAGGTATAAAGTCCTTCTTACAGGCAAATCAAGTCCTTCTTACAGGCATAAAGTCCTTCTTACAGGCAAACAAAGTCCTTCTTACAGGCAAATCAAGTCCTTCTTACAGGCACAAAGTCCTTCTTACAGGCAAAGTAAGTCCTTCTTACAGGCAAAACAAAGTCCTTCTTACAGGCAAACAAAGTCCTTCTTACAGGCAAATCAAGTCCTTCTTACAGGCAAAGCAAGTCCTTCTTACAGGCACAAAGTTCTTCTTACAGGCAAAGCACCAAGTCCTTTTTACTGGCACCAAGTCCTTTCTACAGGCACCAAGTCCTTCTTACAGGTATTTCCATGTGGTGACCTACCATACGGGTCAAATCTCAATCAAAATTTAATCAGTAGAATCCTTTTATTAGGAATCTACCATGGTACGACCCACCATACGGGTCAAATGGTATGACCCACCATACGGGTCAAATTTTAATTCAATTTTTAATCAGTAGAATCCTTTTATTAGGAATCTACCATGGGTTGATCCACCATACGGGTTCAAGTTCAACCACCCTAAAGTTTTTTTATATAACGAATCCTTAGGTTCTCATTTCATTTTCAGTGGAACAATCATGTCACGACTCTTTTTATTTACTTGTATTGAGTCGATAAGAATCCAGGTGTCATCTCGTCTTTGAAATGAACCTCTACCGAGCTTCCTTTCAAAGAGGGGCAGCTGTTGACACCTGATTTTTAATCATTTTTTCTATTGCTAAAGTAATAAAAAATCCATAAAAATTCATAAAATTGAAAAATCAACTTTGGGGACCTTAGCCAAGCCTAGGGAACCAATTTTGACCAAAAAAACGATTTTTCATATTTTCAGTATTTTTACGTATTATTTATTTATTTATTTCGAAAATTAATAGAAAATCCATAAAAATTCATAAAATTGAAAAATCAACTTTGGGAACCTTAGCCAAGCCTAGGGAACGAATTTTGACCAAAAAATAATTTTTCATATTATATATATTTTAATTTTTTTTAAAACAAAATACAAAAATATTTGAAAATTTTGGAAAAATAACATTTGAGGCCAAAAAATACACAAAGATAGTTAATATTTTTATTTTAAATCTATTTTCATATTGGCCATCGCAAATTCAGAAAAATCCAATTCGAGTCACGTGTTCCTTCACGAGTATAATCTCGAATCGGGCCTAAAAAAATTTAATTTGAGTCAACTTATTTTTAACTTTCACTTTTTATGAGTTGTGACATTATCTTCTAATATTTTAAATTTTCATCTTGGCCCAATTATACCCAGAATGACTTAATTTTGCAAAAGGGCTTTAATTAAATTATGCATTATTTTCAGCGACAAGAAATGAGCTTAAATTTGACATGTGGTAAATTTTGGTGTGTCAAAAATTGTGAGGAGATTTGGACTTAAAGAAATATATTTTTTTCAGGGACTGAATTGTAAATACTTAAAATTCAAGGACTAGAGTGCAAATACCTAACTCTTGAAGGATTATTTTACAAATAATAAAAAGAAGAGTTAGTGGATAAATTAGAATAGAGAAGGGAAGATGAAGAAGAGGAGATGAAGAAGAGAAGTTGGAGAAGAATGGATGGAGAAAATAAGATAAGAATAGAGAAGGGAAGATGGAGATGAAGAAGAGTTAGTAGAGAAATTAGAATGGAAGATAAGAATAGAGAAGGAAAGATGGAGATTAAGAAGAGTTAGTGGAGAAATTAGAATGGGAGATAAATATGGAGAAGGGAAAATGAAGATGAAGAAGAGTTAGTGGAGAGATTAGAATGTGAGATAGAGATGGAGAATGGAAGATGAAAATGAAGAAGAGTTAGTGGAGAAATTATAATGGGAGATAGAGTTAGTGGAAAAATTAGAATGGGAGATAGATGAGTAGGTTATAAAAGGAGGAAGAAGTGAGCTTGAGAAAGGATTCTTGAGAGAGAAAATTTGAAGTGTTTGGGAGAATTTTTTGGAGAGAAAATTTTGGATGTTTGAGAGAGTTTTGGGAGATTGAAGAAAAATTTGAGAGAAAGAAAATACCAAAAGAGAGAGAATTTTGAAGATGATGGGAGTTTAAAGCTAGGGGTTATCATCACAAATTCCTTCATCGATCAATATAAATCAAGAGTTCATCCTCGTCAACGAGCAAGCAAATTCGAGCTAAGTGTTTTTATTTATTCATTTATTTATGATTTTACTCGCAAATTAGCACAAATTGTATACACTTTCTCCATCTCCTTTTTCTTCCATATTTTATGTCAGGAGAAGGATATCTCTACGTCAACAGCAAAAATCTCGTAGAGATGCAAAAATCGGCCCAGACAAGCTTCTAAGCTGTCCACTGATTTCTCAACTGATCTGTGACTAAAAGTCCCTCTTAATTCAAAAGAAACTCTCTATATTGGGAACATAGAGAGCGAAAATCAATTATAAAAATCCCTCCCAAAAAAATGGGAGATAAGTACTCTTTCTACTCTTCTGGTTTTAGGTGCAGATTAGCACATATTTTGTATACTAACATTTCACTCTATTTTATGTCAGAAAGCCGCAACTTTATATCAATGGTCAACCCTATGGAAGCACAAAATCGGCTTGGAGGAGTCCTCAAGCGCGCACAAATTTCAAATTGTTGAATCAATTCGTTGTATTTTATTTTAAAGAATTCATACCCCAGAATGGAGAGGACAAAGTCCATCCGCAATTTAAATACCTGCACCATAAATCCCAAAGGGAAGAGCCAAGCCAATGCTTAGCCTCCCATTGGAGGTTTTTACTTACAGTAGTTAAATACCTGCAACTTAAATACCTGTACCTTAAATCCCAAAGGGAAGAGCCAAGCCAATGCTTAGCCTCCCATTGGAGGTTTTTACTTACAGTAGTTAAATACCTGCAACTTAAATACCTATACCTTAAATCCCAAAGGGAAGAGCCAAGCCAATGCTTAGCCTCCCATTGGAGGTTTTTACTTACAGTAGTTAAATACTTGCAACTTAAATACATATACCTTAAATCCCAAAGGGAAGAGCCAAGCCAATGCTTAGCCTCCCATTGAAGGTTTTTACTTACAGTAGTTAAATACCTGCAACTTAAATACATGTACCTTAAATCCCAAAGGGAAGAGCCAAGCCAATGCTTAGCCTCCCATTGGAGGTTTTTACTTACAGTAGTTTAAATACTTGCAACTTAAATACCTGTACCTTAAATCCCAAAGGGAAGAGCCAAGCCAATGCTAGGCCTCCCATTGGAGGTGTTTATTCACTATCATGTACTTCCTATAATTTAATTTTTGAATCATCAGACCCAAAAGATAAGTAGGTTGTAATACTGCACAAAAGTCGTTAACACACTCCTTCTTTCGGCTTCAGGGAATCTTTAACACTTAAAAAAGTATAACAAATAAAAATATATGCCATCCATGCATCCTATTTAAAAAGTGAAAACACAAAAGAGAATACCCTACTATAGCCTTAGGAATAAACCAAGCCTGAGTTGCCGAATTAGGATATCCATGAAATTAAGGTACCGAAAGGGCATTAGTTTTAATTAACTAGTGTAACCAAGTCCCCGAGCTCCTAATCTCTGGTTCGCAGGAATAAATTAGTTCTCCCGCTAATTTATTTAGGTTTCTAATCGACCTACCAAAAACGATTAGTGGCGACTCCAAATTTTAAAATCATTTAAACAAAAACCAAAGTTGCGATTCGGTAGGGCTTGGGAGGGTCCGCGTTAGGTTAGTCAAATCTAATTAACCTAATAATCCGTTAACCCCCTAGAATTAATTAAAATTATTTTAGAGGGTCGCGACAAGCGTTTGTTGTATAAAAAAAAATTAAGAGTAAAACTCAACCCTAAGCAATATTACTATTAATTTGCATTTGCATATTATGAGCACTTTTAACAGTAATAGGCCTCCATGAATTGCATTTAAATTAGCCTGTTGTTGAATGCGCTTAAGCATGTGTTGACACCAAAGTTTTGACAACTTATTTATTCGTTCGCTATATAAAAAAATTAGAGATCAACCCCGGTCCCTAAACAAAAGTACCACTGAATCATATTTTGCATATACGAGCATTTTCACTTAACAGCAATAAGCCCACATAAACTGAATTTTTAATTAGACTGGTGGCCCGACCAAAAAAAATAAAAATAAATAAATTAGACTGGTGCTAGGTGGACATAAGCGGAGACGCCTTGAGTTTGATTAAATTTCCTGGATTAAGCCCGCGGGAGGGTGGGATTTGGTCAAGTCCGTAATCTTCCTAATGTAGACCAGAAATTAGGAATTAGGACTAAAAAAAAAATGCCAAAAAGAAAGAAATCTTTGGGACCAGCGTGGAATTATATTTATAACAGGAAAGAAAAGAAAGGCTGCCATGTGCAGGGAAGTGACGAAAAAGAATTTTGATCACAGCTTTGGATGGACATGGAGCAAGGCATTTGACTGGGTATTTGGAGACTTGGAATTCTTGGCTCTCTTCATGGATTACCCACGCACAATTCCCCTATAAATCATCTAGGAAGCACGGCTACTTTTCGAGGGCTTGTTGGATGCATGTCGGATGCTTAGGCTGCGTATGGAAATACTTCAGAAAAAAAGTGTTTCTGTTCCCAAAGTGTTTCCGAAACACTTTGAAAATAGAAACGCGTATAGTAAAAAAGTGATCTCAAAGTGTTTCGAGAACATTTTTGAGAAACAAAAATACTTTTGAAGCATAAATGAAAACAAAAAAAAACTTGTTTCTGTGTTCTCGGAACACTTTTTAAAAACAAATTTGGAACATTTTTTAGAAATAATTGGAAACACTTTCTTAAAAGTAATTAAAAAAAAAATAAAAATAATTTTTTTTAAAAAAATAAAAAATTAAAATTAAATTAAAATAATTAAAAAATAAAAATAATAAAAATAATTTTTTTTCAAAAAATAAAATAAAATAAAAAATAAAAATAGTTAAATTAATTAATAAAAATAATTAAAAATAAAAAATTTCGAAAAATAAATTATTTAAAATAAAATAAAATAAAATAAAATTGATATAATAAGAATAAGTAAAAATTTAAAAATAAATAAAGTAATTAAATAATAATAAAATATTCAAAATAATAAAAATTAATTGAGAAAGATATATATATATATATATCTATCAAATGGTATTTACGTCAAAGTGACATCCAAATACACTTTTTATGGTTGATCAATTTTAATTCATCTTCCCTTTCATTTTTTTTATAGTTGATTTTGTCAATAATGAGAAATTAGGAATATAATTTTTCGTAGTTACCAAACGCGTTTCTGTTCTTTTTTTTGTTTTTGTTTCTGAGAACATAAATTTTATGTAGTTACCAAACGCGTTTCTGTTCCGAGGAATTGTTGTCAGGAATAGAAACAGAAAAAAAAATGTTTCTATTCCAAAAGTTATTTTGGGAATAGAAATGTTACCATACGCAGCCTAATACTTTTCAATATGTGATCGACACATGATCAGGACTACTCCAGGCGTATCTAAAACGTGGTTATCAAGCCAGTCAATGTAGCAAAGCCAATTTTCCGCGAGGAAAGTTCTCGCGAGAAGACGCTGACTTTCTCGTGCAGAAGAAAACAAAAGACGACCTTAAAAACTTCGAGTGCTTCGCCACCCGTGTTGAACGGATCAACCGCAGAAGATGCTCCCACGCGTTTATTCATAAAAAGAGTAGGAAAGACTTGTCGACAAGTAGGTCCGGCAGCTAAAATTGACAGGAGTGAACCACTTGTTGGTCAAAGCTTAAAAAAAAAGACCGAGAAGAAGAAGGACTTGGTAGGCTAGAGTATATCGGGAATATCATTAACTTTAGCACCACGTTGGTTTGAGTACCATAATTTTCTTTTTATTTACTTGAGTGCCACATCGAAGCAAAATCGTTCACTTGAATGTCATTTTCAGCAAATCTTCTTACGTGAGCTTTTCATTATTATTTTATTTATTTTTAGTGAAACATGAATTTTCTTACATTTTTAAATATTTTCTGGAATTTTTTTGTTTAGGTATTTTTATTTTAATTATTTAATATTTCGTGAGAAAAAAATTCTTTAAAAAAAAAAATTCTTGAATATCCCCTTGGCCAGCGAGTCACTAACAACCTTTGCCGACAATGGCCTACTCGCCCAAGGCCATCGTAGGCCACCCGATCGAGGGCAAGGTGGGGTCGCGAGGGCCCTCACCCAGCTCTAGTGAGGGCCATTGCACCCTCGCTCATGGCAGTTGGGGACGCGACGATCGTTGCCTAGGGCCGTCGCAGCCCCTTGCCCCCTCGGCTAAGGGCGAGGCGGCCCTCCCCCTTGGGCTAGCCGACTGTGGTCAACGACTGTTGCTGGTGACCCTCGCTGGCGAAGAATGGGAGAAGAAATTTATTTTTTTTTCAAAATAACTTAAAGAATAAAATAAAAAAGCGCGTGTACATTAAAAAACTCAAAAAAATTATTTCAGCAATGCCACATTTGATTTTTTGGCATCCACATAGGATTTTTTGGGTGTACTTTGACCTTGAATGCAAGACATCTAGACCCATCACATAAGAAAAAAAAGAAAAGAAAAGAAAAGAAAAAGAGAGAGATGGAGCTTCGTTTTCCTGCAACGAGCTCAATCCACCCACTTGCGTATAAGATAAGAGATTAGTAATTAGTATGATTTTATCCGCTCTTAATTTGATGATTGGTGAGAGGGAGAACCTTAGCTTGCTATAAAGGATGGACCAAAGAGCTGATTCTTCCCACCACCAAAACAAGCTCTGTAGCGTTAGGAGTAAACCTCAGCTTGCTTCAATGGCTAATTCTGCCCTTAAGCACGGGCACTTCATTCCCGTGGTTGCTACGCTTCCCTTTCTTCTCTCACTTGCATTCACCTTCACAACTGCACGTGCACAGATCAACATAAGCCTCGGTGCTTCTCTGACGCCCACCGCCAACTCCTCCTGGCTCTCGCCTTCTGGTGTCTTCGCATTCGGGTTCTATCAGCGAGGCCACGATTACGCGGTCGGTGTTTTCCTTCCCCGAACTCCGCGTAAAACCCCGGTCTGGACCGCTCAGCGAGACAATCCTCCGGTCCCAATAAATTCCACCCTGCGCTTCACCAGTGAAGGGGGACTTCTCCTGCAGTCTGCAGGAGCGCAAGACACGTTCGTCGCCATTCCGAGAGACACTGCGGTCTCAGCTTCTATGCTCGACACGGGCAATTTCGTTCTGTATAACTCGGGGCGGGATGTCATATGGCAGACTTTTGATTTGCCGACTGATACGCTCTTGGCAGGCCAGCATTTATCAGCAGGCCAACAGTTGCTCTCGGGCGCTTCCGAGAGCGACCAATCAACCGGTATCTTTCGCCTCAAGATGCAAAAGGATGGAAATCTCGTGCAGTATCCTGTAGATACTCCAGACACGGGCACGTACGCTTACTGGGCATCTGGCACCTCCACAGCCGGTGACAATGTGACACTACACCTAGATAATGTCGGTTATCTCTACCTGGTGAACACCACAGGTGCATTTGTAAAGAATATCACCACAAGTAGAGGACCTCCTAAGGAAGGAATGTTCTACCTTATGAGAATCGACACAGATGGGATTTTCCGACTGTACTCATACAACGCGACCCAGAATGACGATTTGTCCGTAATATGGCAGTCTTCTGAGGACAAATGTAGCCCCAAGGGCTTATGCGGGCTCAACCAGTTTTGTGTCATGATCGACCAAATTGCCGATTGCAAGTGTCTTCCAGGATTCGGACCTGTGAACCAGGGGAACTGGACATCCGGGTGCGAGAGGAACTTCAGTGCAGAGAGTTGCATGAGAATGGACGCGGACACTAGGTACACTATTCAAGTGGTCTCTAACACCGCATGGGAGGATGCTGCGTATGCCGTTCTTACTTTTTCGACCAACGAAGAATGCCAAAAGGCATGCTTGCAGGATTGCAATTGCGAAGCCGTGATATACGATGAGAAATCCTGCAGAAAGCAGAGGCTTCCGCTGAGATATGGCAGGAGAGACCTCAGCAATGCGAACGTACTCTCCATCAAGGTAGGAGAGACTGGATCTAAAGGGAATGGGACCAACGGCTTCATGCCGGAGGGCAAGAAAAGACCTTCTCGGAGAGACATTCTAGCCGCAATTGCATCGTGTACTGCTTTCGCATTAGTCACACTGGCAGTGTCGGGATTCATTGTTTACAGGTATCGGGTTCGGCTATATGAAGTACTCCCCAAGGAGGGAAGTAGTAGTATGATAGAGAATATTTCGCTGAGATCATTTACTTATGAAGAGCTGAAGAGAGTAACAAAAGATTTCGCCCAAGAGATTGGCAGGGGAGCATTCGGAACAGTGTATAAAGGTACGCTGTTGAATAGCCTCAAGGTTGTAGCTGTCAAGAAACTAGAGGTCTCATCGGATGGTGAAAGCGAATTCCAAACAGAGGTGAAAATTATCGGGAGGACTCATCACCGCAGTCTCGTCCAATTGCTTGGTTATTGTCTTGACGGTGCCAACAGGCTTTTGGTGTACGAGTACATGAGCAATGGGTCGCTCGCGGATCTACTCTTCAAGCCCGAAAAACAACCCTGCTGGGATGAAAAAATAGGAATCACTCGGAACATAGCCAGAGGCCTCCTCTATCTACACGAAGAGTGCGAAACCCAGATCATTCACTGCGATATCAAGCCACAGAACATACTGATCGACGAATGTAGGCAAGCCAAAATATCCGATTTCGGGTTATCAAAGCTGCTGAAGCCAGATCAAACAAACACCATGACGAGGATCAGAGGAACAAGGGGTTACGTTGCGCCAGAGTGGCACAAGAATTTGCCAGTGACGGTGAAAGCAGACGTTTACAGCTTTGGCATCGTGTTGCTGGAGATCATCTGCTGCCGAAGGAACGTGGATTGGAGCCTTCCCGACGACGAAGCCGTTCTCGAAGAATGGGTCTACAGCTGTTTCCAGGCTCGCGAGCTAGAGAAACTAGTCAATGATGAATTGATCGACAGAAGGCAGTTGGAGAGAATGGTTAAAGTGGCTCTTTGGTGCATCCTGGAAGAGCCATCGCTCCGTCCTTCGATGAGGAAGGTGCTCCTGATGCTGGAAGGCACGGTGGACATTCCGATACCTCCTTGTCCTACTTCCTTCCTCAGTGCTATCTAGACTTTCGCCACAACCGTGCCGATCGCCGTCGACAGAAATGCATTTGATTGTCAGTACCATACGTAAAAACTGTTCTGCGAGGTTTATTCATGCTAGGCGCAATGCTTGTTTTCCATTTGAATGCAACTACCTCTGTTCTTTCTCTGCTGTTCTCTCTTCTGGTTAGTAGAAATAATGCAGAAATTCTTTTACTTACTTTTCTTTTATCTTTCTCGCTAAGGCCTTAAAGTTATGAATTTGCCAATCTTTAGTTGATTAAATTGAATTATTGATTTTTCTGATTAAATTACTAATTAGTTTTGAATTATCGACTCTTATTTGAATACCAGCATTTATTTGGATTTTTTTTCTAATATATGAACTTTTGTTATCATTACCAATCTTTATCTTTTTTACAAATGCCTGGACTTTGTCATTTCTCATATGAATTTATCAACCTTTATTTGCGTGAAGTGTACCTTCTTTTCTCCTATTAAGTTACTAGCTAGTTTTGCTCTGCTCTCATTTGAGTTGCTAAAGAACACTTATTTGATTTATTTTCTATATTTGCCTACTGTTTTGTTTAATTTCAGACTTTTAACTTGCCTTATTTGCCAACCCATTAAGCTTACCAATTTTTTTTTTACCAACTAACATCTTTCTCCAATTAAGTTACCAACTAGTTTTGCAAAACCGAGTTGCAAGTGATTATTTGATTTTTTTAGGCTATAGAATATTTTATCCAGATAATTTTGCGTTATTTATCTCTTATTTGAGTAAATCATCAATATTTATTAAATTTTTTAAATTGCCAACTTTTCTTATCTTGGACAAAAAAAAATCCCTTATATACGGAATCCTAGATCCCACGAGTCACATTGGATGCTCAATGAGACCACATTATCTGGACACAATTAAAGAGTTGCCATGATAAACAAATGCGCTTCCTTTTCCACTGCGGTTCGTGATGTAAGTCCAAGTCTTCAAGCGCTAGATTTTTGCGATGACCTTGGCCAAAACCGTGTTCTTTCTACAGAAAGACTCAACGTCTCGGTAAGAGAGAGAGAGAGAGAGAGTACAATCAAGGTGTTTAGATAGATAAAGCACAAAGAAAGAGCTGACTCTTCACACCACCAACCAATAGGGGGAGCCGTTCCAGGTTTTTGGAACCTGTAATAAACCTGGAACCTATCCATCGGAACAAATTCCTCGTTTTTTGGAACCTGAAACCTACCCTGTCAAATGTTTCAAGTTCTGTTCCAGAGTCTATTAAAGTTTCACATGTATTTTTAATTAAAAAAATAGAATACCTTTAATGACCACATATTATTGTTACAATTTATTGATCATAACTCATGTTTAGACACTCATCATTAGATGCCATGGAATACTATAAGATTGCGTGAAGACATATAAAAAAAAATGCAAAAACTTATTTGAAGTTCCGAGTTTTAGAAACATGTCTGGAATCTATCCGTCAAAATAAGTTCTGAAATATACCTTGCTTGCACTAAAACTTGGAACCAATCGGTCTAATTCTTCGATTCCCCATTCTTCCTTGAACCATGCTCACTCCTACAAAACAAGTTCAAACATTAAGACAGGCTCAACAACTGCATAATCCCCATGACAGGCGCTTCACTTATATGGTTGCTTCACTTCCCTCTCATTTGCATTCATCTTTTCCAATTGCAACTTCACGGAGACAGACGAACATGAACCTTGTTCCGTCTCTCACCCCCACCTCCACCAACTCCTCGCAGATCTTGCCTTCTGGCCTCTTCGTATTCGGATTCCAACAGAGCGACGATGGTAGTCTGTCAGAGTCTTCCTCCCGAGAGCTTTACCATGAGCCGTGGTCTGGACTGGCAACTGAAACAAGCATCCCGTCCACCCTACTCTTCACTGGCCGCGGGATACTTGTCCTGCAGTCTGCGGAAGCACAAGACGCTTGTTGCCAATGCAAGCGAAACAGAGGTCTCGGCTTCCATGCTCGATATGGGCAATTTTGTTCTGCATAACTCAATGGGGGCACAAAATATGGCAGACTATCGATTCGCCATTTGATACCCTCTGGGCAGGGCAATATCCATCACCAGGCCAACAGATGTTTTCCAACGCTTCGCACAGGGACCCATCGACCAGTATATTTCACCTCGACATGCAAACAAATGGAAACAAATGACAAATGCAGGCTCAAAATGTACTGCGTGACAGATAACTAGAGTGTCGATGGTAAATGTCTCTCCGGATTTGCGCATGTGAACAAGGGCAACTGGAAATCCGGGTACGAAATGAACTTCACCGCCCCAAACCTGCGAGGGAATCAACACAAGAAGCTGGCAGTCCTGCAGGCCCCTGATCAGGCTCGCCTCACCGCCTCTATGGCCTCATATTCCTTTTGTCGAATTTTTCTAGATGATCATCTCAATCATTTAATCAAGCTGAGAAAAATTGACTTTGTAGAAGTAAACTTATTACATTACTATACTATTAATAAAATGAAAGGAAATATTTCATCTTGTATTGGTAGCAGAATATTTCACAGAGAAATAAACCCTTCCTCAACCATGGTTTACGTTCACGATTTTGGAGGTAATTACTTTCACTCGAATTAACTCTTCCCTTCAACTCGTTTCTATTACTTTCTTTCCTAATTGATTAACATTGCTCAATTATCTAGGTACTCCTGCCAAACATGATAGCATTAGAGAGGCGTCGGGAGAGAATGTGGCTTTCATCGGATTACCATATCACCCTTTACGTTGAGTGAGAGAGGGAACTTAATAAGGACATTAATTGGAATATGGTGACCAATTTTCGATAACCTTGATTGTTGCCTATTGTTTTCAATATAAAGGGAAATCTCAGATGTCATAAACTAACATGACCTGTACTCACTTTTTGCGTTGATTTTTCCTTTCCAAGTATATTTGATTTTGTCAAAGAATTTCTCATTGCATATATCTAATTTTATCAACATGCAATCTGAGAGTTCGTAAGATTGTAATTAGGTGAGGTATGAGGGAAACATCCCCGTAAAATAGGAGACTGCTATACATGATTAAGGTTGCATTTGGTTCGGCTTTGGGAATGAGTTTTGAGCAAATACAAATGTATTTAGCATAAGTAGATTCAAGAAAATGCAAATGGTGTTTGGTAAAAAATTCCTTTGAAATGCAACTTTGAGTTATGTAGTGTTTAGCAAAAAAAAAAAATTTGTCGAGGGCTTTTGACTGCTTATTTTTTTTTTAGCAAAAAAAAATCAAGTTGTTGATGAGCGAAATCTAGCGCTAACAACCATTGGCTGAGGCTGCCTAGGGTTGTTCAACCTAGGCAACCAACGCTAGGGGTCCACGACCCCACGTGGCTTTCACTAGCCACATCTGCCGTCACTAACCCTTCACCGACTATTGCGACTTGCTTTCTCCTTTCCCAAGGGTTTCGTGAGTTTAGAGGTAATGCCATTAGTCAATGGCATGGACTCTCTCAAATTCTACCTCGCGTGACGTTAGTTTTCATTTTCCTGATTAGTAACCTAAAAAGTTACTAAGAGTTGCTTCTGCCCTATTCGGGTCGGCTAGAAATCAATCAAGATGTAGAAGTGTCCTCTTGATTCCTACGCAACCAAACCATCTAGGTTCAAGGACTTGTTTATGCTAATTAAATAATAGTGTCATTTCGGTACCCACTTAGTCGATATATCCTAAAATGACCACACATTCTGCATATCATTCAAAGCCTAGAGGTATTAGCGTTAGGTGATCATACATAATGATTTTTGCCATTTTTTGGGCAATTAACTACGTAATCCTTAATCTAGTACTTAGGAAAGCAATTAACAAGCAATTTATCGAAGTGCAATGTTGTAGCAAACATTCAATTAGGTAAAATATGCCAAATAATAAGCTGGAATGAACTCATGCAAACCAAATCTATAATGGCAGTATTTAAAAGGGATCAACTTCGATACGAGGATTGGATACATAGAAATCAGATTGGGTTGGCCATGAGTCTTCAATCGTCGTAAAGCCCCAACGGGCCGCCATTTCCATGGGCATGGCTGTTGATCGCCATCAAGATATCAATTTCATGCATTTATGCAATTAAACATGTATTCACTCAAAGCAGATAATTAGAAAAGTTTAGCCAATTAAAGATAAATTGAACATCCCCAATTGAACTGTAATTCTCATGCTAATCATCCATCAAGACGAATTATCCACACGTTAACTTGTAAAGTCTAACTATGTCATGCGAATAAAACTAGAAAACGGTTAATAAAAGTGCCTGATGAGACAAAATAGATAAACATAGACATGTAAAGGCACTTACCTCACAAGGACCCAATCGGACCCGATGTTGGCTGGGTTCCACCTCTTGTGGGGCCAATTTAGCAAATAAAATAAAGAAACAAGAAAAGTCAAAACAAAAATAAAAAAGCCAAAAAGAAAAAGAAGAGAAGGTAGGGCTGCTTCTCTCATGGAGTCAGTAGCCGAGAGAGAGGAAAATAGAGAAGAGAAGAGAGAGAGTCAAGCATGAGAAAGGGAAGAGAAAAAGAACGGACACATTTTGTAGTCCTAATTTTAATGCTAAACGTTGTTAGAATTGGCTTAAATTTTAATACGTTGTTTGTGAGACTAAGGGCTATGACTTAATTTGTTCCATTCGTTGACATTCTTCTCTGGTTTCTCCAATTGCAGTTGGGATTTCTTTCCCCATTTGTATTATTCCACACTTGTGTCAAAATGCTCTTATATTGAGTATGTTGAGCCTCTAGCGTGTTACTAAAGATAAACTCCTTTGTACCTACTATTTTTTTTTTTCTGATTAATGGAAGTTTTTGAGTCGTCCATGATTTTTCCTTATTTTGGGCTTTCCACGTAAAATTTTTGGTGTGTTGTCTCCTTATAATTCTGATATTATATTAATTTGTTCTTAAGGTTGTTTTGCTGGATATATATTATCGGTGGTTGTTGGGTTAAGTCGACTTAGAGTTGAGGGAGATATTGATTCTAGATTGGTTTAGTTTGTGGTGAAGTACTGTCCATTTCTCCTCAATACCTAATGACCCAATTTTCTTTCTATATCATCCTACAAATAGCTCAACTTGCAATACTAACAGCATAGAGCAGCCCATACAACTCCTCTTTTTCTTTGGGCCTTATCAGTCAAACTCCCCAAAAGCAAAAGACCCTCCCTAGAATCGATAACTCTCTCTTTGTTTTGGACCTCTCGCACTCTCTTTTCTTTTTACCCAAGAGCACCCTGATTCAGCATCTTCTCCTATTGAGAGAATGACTAAAGAGTTATAATACACATGTTGACACCTGATTTTTAATAAATTTTTCTCTTTTAAAATTAATAAAAAAAATTCATAAAATTCATAAAATTAAAAAAATCAACTTTGGCGACCCTGGCTAAGCCTAGGGAACCAATTTTGACAAAAAAAAAATAATTTTTCATATTTTAAGTATTTTCGGTATTTTTATTTTTGAAAATTAATAGAAACTTCATAAAAATTCATATAATTAAATAAATTAATGTTGGGGACCTTGGCCAAGCCTAGAGAACCAATTTGAATAAAAAATTATTTTTCATATTTTTTTTATATTTGTTAATATTTTTTTGGAAATTAAGAAAATATTTAATAAATAATAGAATTTGAGGTCACAAAAATACATAAAAATAGTCAATATTTTTATTTTAAATCCCTTTTCATGTTGGCCATCATAAATTTAAAAAATCAAATTCGGGGTTGTGTATTCTTTCACAAGCATAATTTTGAATCGGGCCTAATATTCAATTTGAGTCAACTTATTTTCATTTTTTACTTCTAGGAGTTGTGACATTGTTCTCTAATATTCTAAATTTTCATCTTGGCCCAATTATACTCAAAATGACTTAATTTCGCAAAAGGGCTTTAATTAAATTTTGCATTATTTTCAGTAGCAAGAAATGAAGTTAAATTTGACACGCAGTAAATCTCGACTAAATATAGGGAGTGTGTCGAAAATTGTGAGGAGATTTGGACTTAAAGAAATATTTTTCCAGGGACTGAATTGCAAATACTTAAAATCTCAGGGACTAGAGTACAAATATCTAACTTTTGAGGGATTATTTTGCAAAATAACAAAAAGAAGAGTTAGTGGAGAAATTAGAATAGAGAAGGGAAGATGGAAAAGGGAAGATGGAGAAGAGAAGATGGAAAAGGGAAGATGGAGAAGAGAAGATGAAGAAAAATGGATGGAGAAAATAAGGTAAGAATAGAGAAGGGAAGATGGAGATGAAGAAGAGTTAGTGGAGAAATTAGAATGGGAGATAGTATTAGTGAAAAAATTAGAATGAGAGATAGATGAGTGGGTTATAAAAGGAGGAAGAAGTGAGCTTGGGGGAGAGGATTTTTTGGAGAGAAAATTTTGGATATTTGAGAGGGTTTTGGAAGATTGAAGAAAAATTTGAGAAAAAGAAAATACCAAAAAGCGAGAGAAGCTAGAGGGTTATCATCACCAATTCCTTCATTGATCAACATAAATCAAGAGTTCATTCCCGTCGTTCGAGCCGCAATCTTAATTCACAAGGTGATACGAGGTTCGAATTCGGCCATCAAATCCATCAAATCAGGGAATGATCCAAGCCATTAAAATCTTTAAGAATTTCGTTACCCAGATGGATTGATTTAAATCTTGATCATGTCATGTCGTACTCATATGTCTCTATATTCACATGTCGCATTCGTACTATAATTTCTTTGTAATTTAATTCTTGTACCATCAAACCCCAGAATGGGAAGACCGACCCACCCACTGGTGGTCCTTTATTTTTTGAAATTTAATTTCTTGTAATTTAATTTCTATACCATCAAACCTCACGATGGGTAGGCCGAGTCAAGGCCGAATCCCCCGTTGGAGGTCCTTTATTTTATGCAATTTAATTTCAGTACCATCAAATCCCACGATGGGTAGGCTGAGCCAAGGCCAAGTCCCCCGCTGGAGGTCCTTTAGTTAATGCAATTTAATTTCCTGCAATTTAATTTCAATACCATCAAACCCCACAGTGGGTAAGCCGAGCCAAGGCCGAGTCCATCGTTGGAGGTCCTTTATTTAATGCAATTTAATTTCCTGCAATTTAATTTTAGTACCATTAAACCCCACGATGGGTAGGCCGAATCAAGGCCGAGTCCCTCCGTTGGAAGTCCTTTATTTAATGCAATTTAATTTCCTGCAATTTAATTTTAGTACCATCAAACCCCACAATGGATAGGACGAGCCAAAGTCGAGCCCCCCGTTGAAGATCCTTTATTTATTGCAATTTAATTTTCTGCAATTTAATTGTTGTACCATTAAACCCCATAATGAGTAGGCCGAGCCACCTACTGGAGGTTGCAACACTGCACATAAATCGTTAGTTCACGCCCTCTTGCGGCTTCAGGAAATTTTAATGATTTGAAAATACCAAAAAATGTCATTCATATGTATTCCATCTTAAAAGTGAAAATACAATAAATAAATCACCCTACTAAAGCCTTAGGAATAAACCAAATCTGAGTTGCTAAATTAGGATAATTATGAAATTAAGATACTGAAAGGGCATTAGTTTTAATCAATTAGTGTAACCAAGTCTTCGAACCCAGAATCTCTAGTTCGTAGAAGTAATTTAGTTCTCCCGCTAATTTACTTAGGTTTCTAATCAATCTACCAAAAATGATTAGTGGTGACTCCAAAATTTAAATCATTTGAACAAAAAACCAAAGTTGCTATTCGGTAGAACTTAGAAGAGTCCGTATTAGGTTAATTAATTTAATCAACCTAATAATCCGTTAACCTGAAAATTTTTCCACCGATCGAAAAATTTTTAGGGTCACGACAACACCAAAACTATTATAACAAGGGCCACGACACAGTTGTCCTTTCTCAAAAGGATGCAGCCTCATTATAACTAATACTCAATCTGATATCAAATATGTATATCCATACATATACTTGATAAAGAAGTCCTTTGGTTACAAAATCAGAGCTTGTTACTAAACTATCAAAAGATATATTTACATATCCATCAAAGGACATGCAGATATCTCTACCAAAATGACATACACCTCTAACAACAACTCAAAGGGCTTATCATAGCCATATCTTGCTCACAACTTATACCTGTCGCGACCTGAAAGAAATTTTATCGTTTATTTATTGGATGAACGGATTATCAGGTTAATTAGATTAACTAACCTAACGCGGACCCTTCCAAGCCTTACCGAATCGCAACTTTGGTTTTTTTATTTGAATGATTTTAAGATTTGGATTTGCCACTAATTTTTTTTGGTAGGTCGATTAGAAATCTAAATAAATTAGCGGGAGAACTAATTTATTTCTGCGAACCAGAGATTATGAATTCGGAGACTTAGTTATGTTAGATTATTCTAACGTCCTGTCAGTACCAATTTCATGAAGGATCATTTGAGGTGACTAAAAAAGATTTGGGTCAAACTAACCAGAATGGTAAAATGGTCATTTTTTGAAGGATCGGGAGATGAAAACAAGTCAAATTAGTTGAATGTGGGCATTCCTTATTTTCCACAATTTCTGGGAATTTTTCGAAATTTTCTGACACAACTTACCCATAAGGGGCAAAATCATCATTTTGAAAAGATCAAGAAGAGAAGTCATCCAAAAATAGGATTGGCTAGTTGAAATGACTCGTTTCCAAGTTTTTGAGATTTTTTTGGATTTTTCAGAATTTTTCAAGACAATTTACCTATAAGGGGGCAAAATCGTCATTTTGAAAAAATCAGGAGGGAAATTCATCGAAAATAGGATTGACCAGTCGAGATGTCCCATTTTCTAATTTTTGAGATTTTTTTTTCTTTTGAATTTCTTAAATAAATACGCATGAATTATTCCATGTGAAATGCATACAAATGACATTTTTTTTTGTATTTTCAATGTATTAAAAATTCCTTGAAGCCGAAAGAGGGAGCGAGCTAACGATTTCTGTGCAGCGTTACGACCTCCAGCAGGTGGCTCGGCCTACTCATTATGGGGTCTGACGGTATATGAATTAAACTACAGGAAATAAAATACCACCAGTGGATGGCTCGACCTTGATTCGGCATATCCTTGGGGTTTAATGGTACTGAAATTAAATTGCAATAAATAAAGGACCTCCAGTGGGTGGGTCGGCTTTCCCATTCTGGGATTTGATGGTGCAAGAATTAAATTACAGAAAATTATAATACGAATTCGACATGTAGATATGGAGACATATGATACGACATGATATAATCAAAATTTAAATCAATCCACTTGGGCAACGAAATTCTTGAAAATTTTAATGGCTAGAATCGTTACCTAATTTGACGGATTTGATGGCCGAATTCGGATCTCATATCACCTTGTGGATTAAGATTGCAGCTCGAACGACGGGGATGAACTTTTGATTTATGTTGATCAATGAAGGAATTAGTGATGATAGCCCCATAACTTTAAACTCCCATTATCTTCAAAATTCTCTATCTCTTTTTGGTATTTTCTTTCTCTCAAATTTTTCTTTAATCTCCAAAAACCCTCTCAAACATCCAAAATTTTTTCTTCAAAAAATCCTCATCCAAACTCTCTTCTTCTTCCTTTTATAAACCACTTATTTATATCTTATTCTAATTTCTCCACTAACTCTATCTCCCATTCTAATTTCTCTACTAACTTTTCTTTATCTTCATCTTCATCTTCATCTTCCTTTCTCCATCTCTATCTTACATTCTAATTTTTCCACTAACTCATCTTCATCTTCCCTTCTCCATATCTATCTCCAATTATGCTAACTTTTCTTCATCTCCATCTTCCTTTCTCTATTCTCATCTTATTTTCTCTATCTATTTTTCTCTATCTTCTCTTCTCCATCTCCTCCTCTCCATCTTGTTTTCTCCATCTCCCCTTCTCTATCTTCGCCTCTCCATCTTCCCTTCTCTATTCTAATTTCTCCACTAACTCCTCTTTTTGTTATTTATAAAATAATCCGTCAAATATTAGGTATTTGCACTTTAGTCTTTGAGATTTGAAGTATTTGTAATTTAGTCACTGGAGAAATATTTTTTAAAATCCAAATCTCATCGTAATTTTCGACACACCTCCCCTATACTTAGTCGAAATTCACCGCATGGCAAATTTAAGCTCATTTCTCGCCACTGAAAATAATGCAAAATTTAATTAAAACCTTTTTGCAAAATTGAGTCATTCTGGGTATAATTGGGCCAAGATGAAAATTTGAAATATTAGAGAACAATGTCACAACTTCTAAAAGTGGAAAATAAAAATAAATTGACTCAAATTGAATTTTTTAAGCCCGATTCGAGATTATACTCGTGAAGAAATACAAGACCCTGAATTATTTTTAAAAAAAAATTGTGATGGCCAACATGAAAAAGGATTTAAAAGAAAAATATTGACTATTTTTATGTATTTTTGTGGCCTCAAATGCTATTTATTTATTAAATATTTTCCTAATTTCTAAAAAATATATAAAAAATACAAAAAAATATGAAAAATTATTTTTTGTTCAAAAAGGGTTGCCTAAGCTTGTCCAAGGTTTTCAAAGTTGATTTTGTAATTTTCTCATTTTTTCTTAAATTTGTTTTTATGAATTTTCGAAAATAAAAATACCGAAAAGTACTGAAAATATAAAAAAATTATTTTTTGGTCAAAATTGGTTTTCTAGGCTTGGCCAAGGTCCGCAACTTTGATTTTTTTTTAATTTTATGAATTTTTATGGATTTGTTTTATAAATTTTCGAAAATAAAAATGCCGAAAAATACTGAAAATATGAAAAATTATTTTTTAGTCAAAATTTGTTCCCTAGACTCAGCCAAGGTCGCCAAAGTTGATTTTTTAATTTTATGAATTTTTTTATTAATTTTAAAAGAGAAAAAATTATTAAAAATCAAGTGTTAACAGTACCCAAATGCCCCCACTAACAAAAATATCATATACTAACGATCGCTGACTATGGTGGCCTAAATTTTTCCCGATTAAATTAATAATGAGAATAGTAATTAACGAGCTTGAAATATGATGATAGTGAAATCGAGGGATTGTTGGTATTTTTAGTAGTGGAATATTTGAGATTATGAGATAGTTAGGTGCGAGAATTTTATTGGACTGTTGAAAATAGTTTGAGTGGTAGTTTTGGTGAAAAAGGTTCCGACGTAGAAGTTAGTTTGTGAGGAAAATGATAATGCATGTGCAATTCGTTGCTTGAGTTGTTATCTCTGGTACTTGCGTATGCTACTTATATGGATTGATTGTCGAATCCGCCATTGGTTGTAATGATTTGAAGATGGGCAATGGATATGTAGTTTGACTGTGTCTTTTGGAGGGACCAATTTTTATATTATGAGTCGCAAGTTGACTTGTTTAAGTGTTGCTAGCTATGCTAGGGCAGATGGAACCTATAAGTTGAGCGTCCTAATTGTTGTCAGTTTGTTGGGAATTGAAGTCGGATCTGTATAGGGCAGTTTCGCCATAGTATTGGGGGAAACCTAGGGGCTATTGTATGTGTGGGTTTGATCATGTAGTTTGGCGATAAATCGATGTGGATTGAAGTGGAAATGTATGTGTGGTTCAATCGAGTATTTTGTGGCTATGGGTATATGATTCGAAGTGATGGATCGTTTAGTTATGCAGGGAAATTTGATGAGGGAGTTGTAGCTTAGTATTAAGGACCATTAGGATTGGTTGGTGACTCATTAGCCATAGCCCTACTTGCGTGTTTCTTGTGGTGGTATTTGTTGCGTGCCTTAACTTGTTGCTTATAGAATTTTGCTTGAACGAATAATTGAATGGATAGCTTAGCCATTTGGCTAGATGTTTTTCTTGTTAAGTTTTGGATCACTTTTGTTGTTGAACTTTTTTTTAGATACTCAAGTTTTCGTGGTTCAAGATGATAGTGCTAGTGTTAGAGCATGGCCAAGAGGATATCGGATAGGATTCGGGAGTAGTAGTTACCCTTTGATTCCTCCTAGTGTGGCATTTGTTTTGTTATAAAAGATGATGTACATAAATAGTTATTTATTATATAAATTCAGTATTTTGTGATATGCTTAGTGTTCTTACTATCTATTGTAACCCTAATAGCAAATCCCAAGAGACTGTACCCTTTAGGCATGCCTACCTCTTTTTATGCACTTGTATGTCGGCCTCACCTCTTTGAGATTTAGCTTCCGCATGTGCTTTCTGTTATATACGAAATATCGAATTAAAATAGAGCACAATAAGCATAAGAATGGCGCCCTAGGACATAACACTTATGTCCTACTTGTAACTCTCTAAACCTGAAAGACAAGGAAGATGGAAGAGGGTGAGCTTACATGGCTCAATAAGTAATACATTTTTTCTTAGTAAATCAAACAATTATTATGCACATTTAATACTAAAAATATTACTCATTTACATCAAATTCGGAACATACCAAACCTTTACGACCAAAACGAGTTATTTATTACGTTAACATAATATATTCATAAGAAAAGTATTCGTTTCAGACTACAACCTCAAAACAAATAATGGTATAATCCATTGATCAATCTCATAAAAAAAACACATGTCAATAGTCTATCAATTAATCAATCTTATAAAAAACACATGTCAATGGTCCACCAATTGACCAATCTTATGCTTAAGATTCTAACCATGGTCATGTATAATGCCCGTGATAAAAGGCGACCAAGACTCCCCCTTGACAGATTCCTCACTTATCATACCGATGGCTTGATCCATAATGACATCCTAAACTAATATGCGCACACCCACATATCCCTCAACTGGGTTCACATCTATTTTGAGCACTACATAATTAACAACAATATTTTCCTCATATCACAGGTCAACTTGGATTCAATATCACAAACCAATCACATTCTGTTTCAAATAGGCAAAACAACAATAAATGCTCGATTCTGTTTTATACAATAAAAATGATATTTCCTAAGTCATGACATATTTAGAACTATCATTTTCAAAATATAAGTTTACAAACATAAAGAAGAAATAATTTTTCTCATTTGATGAAGACAAAAACAAACTACAACGGTTACTACAGCTGATAGGCCTAAATTCCTATCAAATGTACAAAAAAATTGATAAAAAAATAAGGAACACGCCACTTTAATGCATGACTCAACTAATTTAGACATATTTAACGATAGAATAATGATTATGTGCCAACGGAAGCTCACTCATAATGAATACCTATTGCTATCCGCTATGGATAATTTACATATCGAACTCGTTAAGGCCATAACTCCCTCCATTGAGCTCCATTTAAGCGATATTATAGTCCAAACAAAGCTTATTCGACATACTAAAGAAATCCTAGCATAGCCTATCCCAAAAGACAATAAAAAAAAATGAAGATATAAGACCCCGAAGTATACTAGTTGCACAGTACAACAACGCACCAGATTTAAAAAGCTCGTTCTGGGAAAACCGTGGCATCAATTCAACATCCGTCAAATCTCATGGCTCCATGACACTCTAAAGTTTCATCCTTAAGTATAAACACAACCAATTGACTCCTCAATCAAACTTACAAACTCATAATCTACCAAAATTTTGAATTCTACACTAATTGTTGAATACAGCTTCAAAAAGATGAAACATATTGTTGAATGCTTATCCAACACAGCATTTCATGCCTAAAATGGCTTCAGATCGTGTGGCGCAAGAATTCTCTCTCTCTCTCTCTCTCTCTCTCTCTCTCTCTCTCTCTCTCTCTCTCTCTCTCTCGATTGAGCCTTCCCTCTATTCTCCCGGTTCGTTCTCTCGTTTTTGTACCTTCTGTTGAAGGAGGAATTAACGAATCAAAATGGGGCTAGGCTCAAGCTGAGGTAAAAGGAAACATGGGCTCACTTATTTTAATTCATGGCCCATTTATTACAAGAGCAACCTTGAGCCGACTAGTCTCTAGCCAAGTCGAGGCTTAATCGCGGGATGTCTATTACGCTTGACCTCTCGCCGACCTCTACTTCGTCGCTTGAGCCCGATGATTGAGATAGGGATTGGACTCTTTGTACCACCATTCAAATTGTCACGGAGACAGGGCCAGATTCTCAGCTCTCAACTGCCATGGCGAACCTGCTCATACTACCGACGACTAGATGTCACCATCTCTGGTCTGGCTAAGCAACCTGATAGGCACCAGAGCTAACAACATCCTTCCATCGTTGCCCAACACAACCCGGCAATGTCACAGTTGGGCATTTGCAATCTGTGTCGAGCTTTGCTCCTTGGTCGCCTGTAATAACTGGAATTTTTTTTTTACTAATTAGGTCATTAAATGGTGGTGGGACCCACATAATAAAAAAAAAGAAGAAGTTGAAAGTCAAAAAAAAAGAAGAAAGGAGGAGACACAATAACTCTCCTTATCCTTTCTTCTGCAACAAATGGACGTAAAGAAGGAAGGAAGAAAGGAGAAGAGGAAGAGAAGAGAGAAAGGAAAGAAAGAAAGAAAGGAGAAGAGGAAGAAAGAAAAGAGAGGAGGGAGGAGGAGAGGTCCAAGCCACGCGCCTGGCCAAACTATTCCGACGCCGTTCAACGACGTTCGGTAAGTACTCGTATTTCCTCGTTCCTCCTATTGAAGTAATTTTCGGAGTTAGAGCTTAAATTCGAACCTAGATCGAGTTTAATTTGCTGAGTTTGTTTAAGGAGTTTTTATGCTATGTTTTTGCTTGGAGATGAAAATTTAGGATGTTGTGAAGCCGTGGGATTTGACGGACCTCAATTTGGACTTATAGTTTGCCCGAAACAAAATTTTCAATTCGGGTTGCTACAGTACCGCGCGACCAGCAACCTTCAAGAGCTGATATCTTCATTTTCGGTCATTTTTTGATGTTGATCATGTTAGGACTTTTGTAGTACGTCGAATAAGCTTCGCTTGGACTATAAGACGGTTTGGAACGGAGGTCGGTGGAGTGAGTTATGGCCTTTTCAATTCTGAAGCGCGAGTTGTTCTGGTTGCTACAGTACCCGTGCGACCAGCAACCTTCAAGAGCTGATATCTCCATTTTTCGGTCATTGTTTGATGTTGATCATGTAGGACTTTTGTAGTACATTGAATAATCTTCGTTTGGACTATAAGACGGCTTGAAACGGAGTTCGGTGGAGTGAGTTATGACCTTTTCCGTTCTGCCGCGCGAGCTGTCCACTGTAGACAGCAAAGGAAATCTGCTATAGACAAGCTTCCGTTGACGCACGATCGTCGTTATATCGTTAAATAGGTGTAAATTAGTTGAGTCGTCCATTAGAGTGTCATATTATTGGTTTTTGATCCATTTTCCGTACTTTTGAATAGGAATTCGGACGCGTGGGCTCGAGTAACAGTTGTATTTTATTTTGCCGTTATCCGGTGAGTGATACTATTTCTTCTTTGACTTGTGAAAACTCATGTTTTCTGAGAAAGTATAATATGAGTTTTTAATGTGATTTATTCTTGTGAAAGGAAAGTAGAAGCGGTGTTTAGAGCATTTTTATTGCATAAAACAGGATCGAACATTTACTGCTGTTTTGTGCTACTGATTTTGAGTTGATGATGATGTTCGTTTTGGGTGGAGACAATTTGTGATGGATTTCTACTATTGATTTTAAGTTCTTGTGATTTTGTGCTGCTCAAGATAACTGTGAACCCGACTGAGGGGTTTGTGGGTATGCGCATACTGTTTAGGATATCCTTGTGGGCCGAGCCACCGGCATTGTAGGTGGAGACCTTGCCAAGGGGGGAATCTTGGTCGTCTTTTGTCACGGGCGTTATTCGTGACCACGGTTGGAGTCTTGAGCAGTCATTAGTCAATGGATAGACCATTGACATGTGTTTTTGCTGAGATTAACCAATGGTTTAAACCATTGGTATTTGTTTTGTATTTTAAATGTGCATAGTGATTGTTCGATCCGCTTAGAAGAAGTGTATTACTCACTGAGCCGTGTTAGCTCATTTCTTTCATCTTTTTGTTTTTTTTTTCAGATCCAGCGAGTCGCCCGTAGGACGTGAGCGATCGTTAGTGGAGGACTTTTGGTTGGGGGGCTTTTGTTATAAGTTGTGAGTTGTTTTTGGCTTTGGTGAGCCTATTTAAGTTGATATTGACATTTCTATCGTTTGGAAGGAGATATGTGAATATCTGTTTATGGTTTAGTAACGAGCTCTGACCTTGTAATCAAGGAATTTCTTGAGCCTGTATATATGGACATACATGTTTGTTATCAGGTTGAATTTTGGTTAAGTTGAGGCTGCGTCCTTTTGAGAAAGGGACGGCCGTGTCACAGTCTCCTATTATGGTGGTTTGGGGTGTGACATCGCCAATCACGGTCGTCATCCACACTGAGAGGCACAAAATAACAAACAATAGACAACACAAAAAATGGCACAAGCAATTCTCGAAGCGCTCGAGTCAAAGACAAGAAGCCTCGGTCTGCTAGCTCAAGTAAAATAGGGACAATCGGAGGAAGAAACTTACCTGGTCAGAGGCGGAGGGACGGCTTGCTGAAGATTGATCAGCAAACCGAGGGGAGGCGAGCATCGTTGGACATTGAACCAAACTAGCCGCTCCCCGGCATTTCAACCCTTGTTCGATCGTCCAAGCTCTTTGTGATCTCTTGTTTTTCCTCTCCATTTTTCGTTCTTTGGTGTTCTCTTGCTGGTCGCAGTTTGTCGCCACTGGTGTTTACTTGCTGGTCGCAGTTTGTCACTGTTGGTGCTTACTCATAGGTTCATCAGAGGCGAATCAAGTCGCTCACGGAAACAGCGGGTCGGTAGTTGGAAGAAAAGTTGGAAGCCATGACAGGGAGTCACAGCAGAGAGATGGCTTTATTGTGACCTCCCTTTGCTCTCATTTTTCCCTTTCTCTGGTTACCAACTTTACGGTTGAAGGTCCCATTTGAAAATTACCAACTTCAATTAGAGTAATGAGGTTACCAGTTGGTAACTCTAATTGAAGTTAGTACCCTCGGGCTTTTGCTGGGTTCCCGATTAAATTAACAACTAATTTTATGCTCTCGATTATTATTCGAGCTATTTACAAACATTTGCTTATTTATTTATTTAAAAAATTATTTACATCTCCTATGTCTAAGAAATAAAAAAGACTTCTCCCGTTAATACCAAGTTTTTTTCCTTCTCATGAATGAGTTAAATTTGCCAACAATTAGAGTAAATTGTCACCATTTATTGGGGAAACTTTAAATAAGGACCCAAAGTAGGGTTGTTTTCTCAAAAGATGATCCAAAGTGGACAATGTCTCAAGTAAGGATTCGAATTGGCTAACTGGGTCTCAAACAAGTACCCAACTCCAAATCTTATTCATAGCTAGGGGCATTTTCGACCAACTCTATTTTTTATTATTTATTTTTCTTTTTCTTTCTTCATTTTCAATTCCTACTTGTTTTGTTTTCTTTTTTCTTCTTTTTCTTTATTCATCTTCCTCTCTACATCATCAACCCCTCTTCCACTACCGTTAGAACTAAGGGTGAGCGGTTCCAGGTTCCGGGTAGATTCCACCTAGAACCTGGAACCTATCCGCTAGTACAGGTTCCTAATTTTTTGGAACCTGGAACCTACCATTCAAACCGCGAAACCTAAAACCTATCCTGTTACAGGTTCCAGGGTATCCGAGAACCTATCGATCAATGGAGAGGCTTGTTATTAAAAAAAAAAAGAGGCTTTTAATAAAGTTGGGATACGCGAGAAACAGGATGCAGTCATAAGAAATTTTGTTGGGTTGCTATATTTTTCACACGCTCTCTTTCAAGCAATCATTCTCAAGTAGGGGTGAGCAGTTTCGGGTTTCACTTTGAATCTAAAACCTACATATCAAAACAGGTTCTTCATTTTTCGCTCCAAATTATATAGTCATCATTGGACACCATAAAACATTGTATGATCGTGTGAAGATATATATAAATAAAAAATTTATGTTGGGATCCAGGGTACAGGTTCCACGTTCCACCACTTGGAACCTGGAACCTACCCGCTAGAACAGGTTCCTCAATTTTTGGAACCTAGAACCTACCCTACATACCTTGGAACCTGGAACCAGACAGCTTCCTACAGGTTCCGGTTCCAGGTTCTCGGTTCTACCCTGGAACCATGCTTAGCCCTAGTTAGAACCAGCACATCGCTCTCATCCACGGCTACCGAGTGCCATCTCCTTTGCTCCCATCATCATCACGAATCTGAGTTCGTGGTACTCATCCGAGCTCGGGGACATGAATAGGACCAAATCATCTACAACTCATCATTGCTGCCTTCCTCCTCCGATCGAGAAGAAGCAGCCACCCTCCTCCGCTTAAGAACCAGCCCTGCCTGCTCTCAATCTCGTCCAAGGAAGTCCTACAACTTTGTTAGAGACCTCACCTCCACAAGATCAACCAAGCAGAGGCAGCGTCATTGTTGCTCCTCATCGCCTCCTCTGTCTCCACCGACTGCAGCTGCTGCCCCACCGCCACGCTTGACTCGGTCTTAACCAAGCCTGACTCAGTGCTTGAGTGCTCCACTTCTCCTCCTCCTTCCGACACCTCCACCATCGCTTCCAACTCAAAGGAGCTCCTTCAGGCATCTGATCCTCTTCCCCAGCTAAACTAGGAGCCATGTGCGGTGGGGCCGCTGCTGTGCACTGGCCATTCGATCAGATGGTGTCTTGGTGCAGCTCTTTGTGCCGGTGTAGAGTGCTCAACTTTGACGAGTCAACTTACAGGAAGTAAGCAAAGAGCCCAGACGGGCGTGGGTCAGTGTCGATAGAGATCAAGCTTCCTCCAATCCTGACAAAGCCTATGGACTTTAATGACACGGTCAAGAATCTGAAGAACAGAGACACCTACGAGCTGATTGATTGTCGGACAACTTCGCTGCTCTCCATCAAAGTCATGAAGGCGGAACAAATCACGGTGCGGCAGGAGCACAGCAAGGCCAAGAGGTCGTTCTCCGTGAGCTTGCCAGGGTTGAAGTTGTGAATCAACTCCTCGAGGCTAGCGAGCAGGAAGAGGGCTCAAAGCCAGAGCTAGAGCACTCCCCACTACCCCGGCCGTAGGGACGTACCGTCACCACCGGTGAGTCGACGGAGGAGGAGGAGCATGTCGGACAGCTTCACCATCATGAAATCGTCGTTCGATCTGCAGAGGGACTTTGGGGACTCCATGGTGGAGATGATAGGGGAGAACAACATCAAAGCGTCCAAGGACTTGGAGGAGCTTCTCGCTTGTTACTTGTCATTGAACTTGAACGAGTACCATGATCTCATTGTCAAGGTCGTCAAGCAAGAATTGAAAATCAAGAAAGAAAAAGAAGAATCAAGAAAAAATAGACTTGGACAAAAATGCCCGTGGCTATGAATAAGATTTGGAGTTGGTCCTTCTTTGAAACACAGTTAGCCACTTGGAGTTCTTATTGGAGACTCAGTTAGCTACCTCAAGTCCTTATTTAAGACATTGTCTGCTTTGGGTCCATTTTTGAGAAAACAACCTCATTTCGGGTCCTTATTTAAAAATTTTCCCTATTTATTTGTATGGTGTACCGGTTTTTTTTTTCGGACTAAGTCATCAATTAAATTTTATTTATAAATTCTCATTTGAGTTGCTTCCCAAAGCTTATGTTTTATTTCTTATTTTCAATTTATCAAGTTTCCTGCCTTTTTTTTTGGGTCTGGTAGCAAGTTTGCTACTGAGTTGCCGCCGTTTTCTTACCTTTCTTAATAAATTTTATAATTTACTAAGTTTTTTAGAAATTACTAACCTTAATTAGATTGATTATCAACTATTTCACGATTAATTTACCAATCAATTTTGTGTTATCAATTCCGATTTGTGTTAATTATGAACGTTTATTAGATTTTTCTATTTTGTAAGATTACAAACTTTTTTTATCTCTACAAGATAGAAAAACTTTCTTTTTACTTGAAATCCTAGATCCAAGACTGACCAACGGATGCTCAATCAAATCACATTGTTTTGACAAGATTGAAGCCTTGCCTTGATAAACAAACGCGGTTCCTTTTCCACAGCAGATTCATGATGAAAATCCAAGTCTTCGAGCGCGTTGCCGTGCTTAACACACTGGAAGTCTTGAGATGACCTTGACCTAAAAAGCAGACCTTCCAAGAGTCAAGGTGTCTGTAACAGTGAGAGAGAAAAACAACACTAAATGTTCAGCTCTATAAAGTGCAAGGAAAGAGCTGATGCTTTACACCACAAAACAAGTTCAAAACATTCAGGCAGGCTCAAGAGCCACATGTTCTCACTTTGCTTTGATGGCTGATTCAACCCTCCGTTACAAGCGCTTCCCTTCTATGGTTGCCACACTTCCCACACTTCTCTCATTTGCATTCATCTTCATACCTGCAACTTCACAGAGACAGACAAACATAAGCCTTGGCGCATCCCTCACCCCTACCTCCACCAACCGCTCGTGGCTCTCACCTTCCGGCCTCTTTGCATTCGGATTCTACGAGAGAGACGGTGGTTACTCGGTTGGAGTAACTCTGGGCAGTACCGTGGTTTGGACTGCCAACCGAGACAACCCTCCTGTCATGAGCAATTCCACCCTGTTCTTCACTGGTGGCGGGAGACTCGTCCTCCAGTCTGCAGAAGCGCAAGATATGCCCATTGCCAATGCTAGCGAGGCAGCGGTCTCGGCTTCCTTTTTTGATACAGGCAACTTCGTTCTATATAACACGGGGGGGGACCAAATATGGCAGAGTTTCGATTCGCCGACCGATACCCTCTTGGCAGGGCAACAATTATCACCGGGCAAACAGTTGCTTTCGAGCATTTCTCATAGTGACCCATCGACTGGTATCTATTGCCTTGAGATGCAAACAACTGGCAACCTCGTGCAATATCCGGTAGATAGTCCGCTGACCTATTACTGGTCGACCGACACCTATGGAGTCGGTGATAATGCGGCGCTAAATCTCGATAATGATGGTTCTCTCTACTTGATGAACACAAAAGGCGAAATTTTACACAATATCACCATTAGGAGGGGACCTCCTGACGAAGGGATCGTCCATCTTATTAGACTCGATGTGGATGGGATTTTGCGACTGTATTCATACCATGCGAACGGGAACAACTTGTCCGTGGAGTGGCCATCTTCTAATGACAAATGCAGCCCCGGTGGCCTGTGCGGGTTCAACATGTTCTGTGTGATGATGGATCAGAACGCCAAGTGCAAGTGTCTCCCAGGATTCACGCCTGTGAACGAGGACGACTGGAGATCCGGCTGCAAGAGGAAGTTCACCGCCCAAACCTGCGAGGGAACAGACCCCATCCCTGGATACAACATTCAACCGGTCAATAACACTGTGTGGGAGAACACCACCTATGCCTCAATGACATTTTCAACCGGGAAAGAATGTCAAGAAGCATGTCTTCGGGATTGCAATTGCCAAGCCGTGATGTACAAAGAGGGAAATTGCGCAATGCAGAGGCTCCCTCTGAGATACGGCAGAAGAAAAAGCGCCGAGTCGAACACTCTTTACATCAAGGTAGGTGAGACTGGATTGAAACGACCTTCTGGGAGAGAGGTTCTAATCGCGACTGCATCGTCTGTTGCTTTTGCTTTAGCCACACTAGCGGTGTCTGGATTCTTAGTTTCCAAGTATCGTGCTCGGGTACACGTAAGGCTTTCCGAGGAGGGAAACACTAGAATGATGGACAACGCTTCACCGAGATTGTATACTTATGAAGAGCTGAAGAAAGTGACCAAGGATTTTTCCGAAAAGATTGGCAAGGGAGCATTTGGGACTGTGTATAAGGGCACGCTGTCGAATAGCCTCGAGGTTGTCGCCGTCAAGAAACTAGAGAAGATCGCATGCGATGGGGATAGTGAATTCCAAACTGAGGTGAAGATTATTGGGAGGACGCATCATCGGAATCTCATCAAGCTGCTCGGTTATTGTCTTGATGGAGACCACAGGCTTTTGGTGTACGAGTACATGAGCAATGGATCGCTCGCGGATCTGCTTTTTGCGCCAGAAAGACGACCTCTCGGGGATGAGAAGATGGGAATCTCTCGGAACATAGCTAGAGGTCTCCTCTATCTACATGAAGAGTGCGAAACCCAGATCATTCACTGCGATATAAAGCCACAGAACATACTAATTGACGAGCATAAGCATGCGAAGATATCTGATTTCGGGTTATCAAAGCTGCTGAAGCCTGATCAAACCAACACCATGACAAGGATGAGAGGAACGCGAGGGTATGTCGCGCCAGAGTGGCACAAGAAGCTGCCGGTGACAGTGAAGGCGGATGTTTACAGCTTTGGAATCATGTTGCTGGAGATCATCTGCTGCCGAAGGAGTGTGGATTGGAACCTCCCTGATGAGGAAGCCGTTCTTGAAGAATGGGTCTACAACCGTTTTCGAGCCGGTGAACTGGAGAAGCTCGTAGATGATGAATTCATGGACAGAAAACAGTTGGAGAGAATGGTTAAAGTGGGTCTCTGGTGCATCCAGGAAGAGCCATCACTTCGTCCTTCAATGAAGAAGGTGCTTCTGATGCTCGAAGGTACAGTGGACATTCCGATACCTCCTTGTCCTTCTTCGATCCTCAGTGCCATGTAAACTCTCCACAATCGTGCCGATAGTCATCAGGAACTGCTCTGACATGAGAAAAAGTGTATTAGATCGCTAATCCCATATGCGGAAACTATTCTAGGTCTCTTTTCGTGTGTAGCGCAAGGCATGGCTGCCATTTCAATGGAAATAAATTGTCTATTCTGGTTTAAGCTATTCTTCCTTATGATCGGATATGGTTAAACGCATTGAGCGGTCATGGAAGGGGAGGGCACACAGATTTTGCCTCTCAACATTATGAATTCTACATCAGACTAAAATATGGATGCTTTACGAACTGATCAGCTAACCTGATGATAAAGGCTGAAACTCAAGATAATTTCAAACTCTAGCACCACTTTGACATTTAAGAATAGATTAAACAGATGCTGTACACTTAAAAAAGAGAATATCAATTGTCAAACTCAAAGTTTGATACCGGCAGGTGCGCTGCTCATTCCCTTTGATCTTTCTCTCATTTGCCGCAGTTTTATCAGTTTGCGAACGCTCAAAACGAAACTAACAAGAGACTCTGCAATCAGATAACCAATCACTGACATTTCTTGAAGTCGGTGTCACTGGATCATCCAAGATTCAAATGGAAAAAAAGGGAGAAAGCTTCAAAAGTATGATTCTGAAATTTCCTTTAATTTGACCCGTTCAGATGCTTTTCTTTCTTTTCTCTTCCTTGGCAGCGCACTCTGTTTATCTCCCTTTTCAGTTTCACCGATCGAATCTGCAATATGAAGAAGAAGGCTTATATATGGCTGAGGATTCCTTTTTTTTCATACAAGCCCACTTGTTACCATTTCCGAGTGGGCGAGCTAGAGAAGTTTGTAGATTATGATTTAATGGACAGACTGTAATAACTGGATTTTTTTTACTTATTAGGTCATTAAATGGTGGTGGGACCCACATAAAAAAAAAGAAAAAAGAAAAAGAGAAGTTGAAAGTCAAAAAAAGAAGAAAGGAGGAGACACAATAACTCTCCTTATCCTTTCTTCTGCAACAAATGGACGTAAAGAAGGAAGGAAGAAAGGAGAAGAGGAAGAGAAGAGAGAAAGGAAAGAAAGAAAGAAAGGAGAAGAGGAAGAAAGAAAAGAGAGGAGGGAGGAGGAGAGGTCCAAGCCACGCGCCTCGCCAAACTATTCCGACGCCGTTCAACGACGTTCGGTAAGTACTCGTATTTCCTCGTTCCTCCTATTGAAGTAATTTTCGGAGTTAGAGCTTAAATTCGGACCTAGATCGAGTTTAATTTGCTGAGTTTGTTTAAGGAGTTTTTATGCTATGTTTTTGCTTGGAGATGAAAATTTAGGATGTTGTGAAGCCGAGGGATTTGACGGACCTCAATTTGGACTTATAGTTTGCCCGAAACAAAATTTTCAATTCGGGTTGCTACAGTACCCGCGCGACCAGCAACCTTCAAGAGCTGATATCTTCATTTTTCGGTCATTTTTTGATGTTGATCATGTTAGGACTTTTGTAGTACGTCGAATAAGCTTCGCTTGGACTATAAGACGGTTTGAAACGGAGGTCGGTGGAGTGAGTTATGGCCGTTTTAGTCCTGAAGCGCGAGTTGTTCTGTTTGCTACAGTACACACGCGAACAGCAGGTTTCAAGAGCCAATATCTTCAGTTTTCGTTCATTGTTTGAGGTCGACCATGTTAGGACTTTTGTAGTACATTGTATAAGCTTCGTTTGGACTATAAGATGGCATGAAACGGAGTCCGGTGGAGTGAGTTATGGCCTTTTCCGTTCTGCCGCGCGAGCTGTCCACTGTAGACAACAAAGGAAATTTGTTGTAAACAAGCTTCAGTTGACGCGTAGTTGTCGTTCTATCGTTAAACAGGTGTAAATAAGTTGAGTCGTCCATTAGAGTGTCATATTATTGATTTTTGATCCATTTTCCGTACTTTTGAATAGGAATTCGGACGCGTGGGCTCAAGTAACAGTTGTATTTTATTTTGCTATTATCCGGTGAGTGATACTATTTCTTCTTTGACTTGTGAAAACTCATGTTTTCTGAGAAAGTATAATATGAGTTTTTAATGTGATTTATTCTTGTGAAAGGGAAGTAGAAGCGGTGTTTAGAGCATTTTTATTGCATAAAACAGGATCGAACATTTACTGCTGTTTTGTGCTACTGATTTTGAGTTGATGATGATGTTCGTTTTGGGTGGAAACAATTTGTGATGGATTTCTACCATTGATTTTAAGTTCTTGTGATTTTGTGCTGCTCAAGATAACTGTGAACCCGACTGAGGGGTTTGTGGGTATGCGCATACTGTTTAGGATATCCTTGTGGGCCGAGCCACCGGCATTGTAGGTGGAGACCTTGCCAAGGGGGGAATCTTGGTCGTCTTTTGTCACGGGCGTTATTCGTGACCACGGTTGGAGTCTTGAGCAGTCATTAGTCAATGGATAGACCATTGACATGTGTTTTTGCTGAGATTAACCAATGGTTTAAATCATTGGTATTTGTTTTGTATTTTAAATGTGCATAGTGATTGTTCGATCCGCTTAGAAGAAGTGTATTACTCACTGAGCCGTGTTAGCTCATTCCTTTCATCTTTTTGTTTTTTTTTCAGATCCAGCGAGTCGCCCGTAGGACGTGAGCGATCGTTAGTGGAGGACTTTTGGTTGGGGGGGCTTTTGTTATAAGTTGTGAGTTGTTTTTGGCTTTGGTGAGCCTATTTAAGTTGATATTGACGTTTCTATCGTTTGGAAGGAGATATGTGAATATCTGTTTATGGTTTAGTAACGAGCTATGACCTTGTAATCAAGGAATTTCTTGAGCCTGTATAAATGGACATACATGTTTGTTATCAGGTTGAATTTTGGTTAAGTTGAGGCTGCGTCCTTTTGAGAAAAGGACGGCCGTGTCACAGTCTCCTATTATGGTGGTTTGGGGCGTGACATTTATTGGTATCAGAGCTTAGGTTATGATTTTTATGGGTATAGATAAGGGACGTTGTGAGATAGTGTGATAGATTTTAATGCGTTAGTCTAAGAGACACTAAGACATAGTCTTGTTTCATTCTTGGATCCAGGTAGCCATGAGTTCTGACCGAGAGCTGCTTGCTAATTTTCGCAAAAGCAATAGGGGCAAGAGAGCTATCAACTTTAATTCTGGAGATATGCCTCAAGGCTCTAGAGGTAGGCCTTCGACAAGAGGGATGGAAGAATATGCAAGAGTTGAGTTACAAGAATCACAAGGGGAAAGCCAGCACCAAAGGACCCAAGACAATATAGCTGAAATCATTGAGCCTAGAGGCGATAGAGGCTATACTTTTGCCCAATTTAGAAAGGCGAATCCACCCACGTATGATGGGAAAATTGATCCTCTTGCAGCAGAACGTTGGATTAGGAAGATAGAGGGGATCTTTAAAGTTGAAGAGGTTCCTGAGGAGAAAATGGTTGACTTTGCTGCTCAATACTTAGAAGGAGAAGCTGAGTATTGGTGGGAGGGAATGAAGTTCGCCCTTGGAGATGAGGACACTGTCATATCTTGGAAGAATTTCAAGGAAACTTTCAACGCCCAATTCTTTCCACAATCGTTCCAGGAGCAAATGAAGAATGATTTTCTACATATTTCACAAGGCGACTCTACTGTTCTAGAGTATGCAGGCCGCTTCAACCAGATGAGTAGATTTGCGGGGCGTTTGGTGGCCGATGAAAGGGAAAAAGCCGAACATTTTGTGAGGGGACTACGGCCTGATATTCGTTTCACACTTGTGTCTCTTTCTTTACCAACATATAAGGACGTGCTGGAACGAGCAATTAAGATCGAGCGTGAGATTCCTAGAAGTGGCACACATGCTACTCCTCCATATAAGAAGCCAAAGTTTACTCATTTCCAAGAAAGTCAAGCAAGTGGCAACGCCAGACAGAGAAATATTAACAATCTCGGAAAAGGGAAGAGTTTAGTTATTCGGGGTCCTTGCACTATATGTGGAAAACATCATGGCGGTCCTTGTTACCGCAAGACTGGAGCTTGTTTTATTTGTGGAAACATGGGACATATGGCTCGTGAATGTCCCACTCAAAGGAGTGTAGCGGCGGATAGTAGAATATGTTTTGTGTGTGGACAGCCTGGACATATGGCACGTTCTTGCTCTATGAGGAAGACGGTCTCTTCAGCTGGTCGCCCCCAAGAAAACCAACAAAGACAGAAGATGACCGGAAAAGTTTTTGCTATGATGAAAGAGGATGCAGCGGCTTCTAACACCGTCGTTGCAGGTAATATCTCAGTTGCCTCACGAAGTGCTTATGTATTATTTGACTCTGGTGCTACGCATTCTTTTATTTCTACTGAATTCGCAAAGAAACTCAATGTGCCACCTGACCATCTTGAATATGAATTGCGAGTTGATACTCCTACTGGTGATTTCTTGATTGCTGAGTTTGTATTCAAGAGGTGTATACTCCGAATTGATGATATAGAAATGCCTGGAGATTTGGTGTTGTTAGATATTCGAGATTTCGACGTCATTTTAGGGATGGACTGGCTATCAAGACATCATGCTACTGTTGATTGTTATTCAAAGAAAGTTATATTTAGACTTCCGAATCAACATGAATTTTCTTTTTCGGGAAGTTGTAAAGATACTCTTCCAAGATTAATTTCAGTTATGCAAGCGAGGAAGCTTTTAAGGAAAGGTTGTTGTGGTTATCTAGCTTGTGTAAAAGACATGAGTAAGGAAGTTGCAAAGCTGGAAAATGTTCCTATTGTTAGAGAATTTCTGGATGTATTTCCTGATGATTTAACCAGCTTACCTCCAGATAGAGAGATTGAATTTTCCATTGAGTTAATACCTGGCACCGCACCTATTTCGAAGGCGCCTTATCGGATGGCACCTGCTGAGTTAAAAGAGTTGAAGGCTCAATTACAGGAGCTTTTGGATAAGGGTTTTATTAGACCCAGTGTCTCACCTTGGGGAGCTCCCGTTCTATTTGTGAAAAAGAAAGATGGTAGTATGCGGCTTTGCATAGACTACCGAGAACTTAATAAGGTGACGATTAAGAATAAATATCCTTTGCCCCGGATTGATGACTTATTTGATCAACTCCAAGGAGCTCAAGTATTTTCAAAAATCGACCTTCGCTCTGGATATCACCAGTTGAAGATAAAAGCAGATGATGTGCCAAAAACTGCTTTTAGAACAAGGTATGGACATTATGAATTTCTTGTCATGCCTTTTGGACTAACGAACGCACCTGCTGCTTTCATGGATTTGATGAACAGAGTATTCAGACAGTATCTTGATACATTTATGGTAGTGTTTATTGATGATATTCTGGTGTATTCAAAGAGTTTGGAGGAACACGAACAACACTTGAGGCTTGTTTTACAAACTTTACGCGAGAAAAAGTTGTATGCTAAATTCAGTAAGTGTGACTTCTGGCTTGATCATATTGAGTTCTTGGGCCATGTAATCTCGAAGGATGGTATTTCTGTTGACCCGAAGAAAGTTGAAGCAGTTGTTCAGTGGAATCAACCTAAAAATGTTACTGAAGTGAGAAGTTTTCTAGGGTTAGCAGGTTACTACAGGCGATTTGTGGAGGGATTCTCCAAAATTGCTACTCCACTTACTCGGCTAACACAGAAGGGGGTTAAGTTCGTGTGGTCAGATCAATGTGAGCGTAGTTTTCAAGAGTTGAAGAGGCGGTTGGTGACAGCTCCCATATTGATCTTACCTTCCGGAACTGGAGGCTTCACTATCTATTGTGACGCATCTAAAGAAGGTCTAGGTTGTGTTCTTATGCAGGATGGTAAAGTGGTGGCCTATGCCTCGAGACAGTTGAAAGTACATGAGAAGAATTATCCCACTCATGACCTGGAGTTAGCAGCGGTTGTGTTTGCCTTGAAAATATGGAGACACTACTTGTATGGTGAGAAATGTGAAGTTTTTACTGATCACAAAAGTTTGAAGTACATCTTTACTCAAAAAGAATTGAACATGAGGCAGAGAAGATGGCTAGAACTCTTGAAGGATTATGACTTGTCTATCAACTATCATCCAGGTAAGGCAAATATAGTAGCGGATGCCTTAAGTCGTAAATCTTCTGGAAACATGGCAACATTGCTCACTTCTCAGCGACCTATTTTAGAGGATATGAGGAAATTAGAGTTGGAGGTGTTGGTGCACCAGCTAGGTGCTCGATTAGCTAATCTTCGAGTGCAGCCAACATTGATTGATAGAATTAAAGATAAACAGAATGATGATTCGCAACTGGGAAAGATTAAAGAAGGTGTAGAAGCTGGGAAACAACCAGATTTTAATATCCATGCGGATGGATCATTGAGGTTTCGTGGTCGGCTATGTGTTCCCGATGATGCAGGATTGAAAAAGGAGTTATTGCAGGAAGCTCACACCACTAAATACTCAATTCATCCAGGAAGCACTAAAATGTATAGAGATTTGAGAGGAAAATTTTGGTGGATCAACATGAAGAGAGACATTGTGAAGTTTGTTGATCAATGTCTAGTTTGTCAACAAGTGAAGATTGAGCATCAGAAGCCAGGCGGACAGCTACATCCACTTGAGATACCTAAATGGAAGTGGGAGCATATTGCTATGGATTTCATCGTGGGTTTACCGAGGACACCAAGCAGTAAAAATGCTATATGGGTGATTGTTGATCGGTTGACTAAGTCTGCTCACTTCTTGTCATATCGATTTGGCCTCTCACTCGAAGACATGGCAAAACGATACATTAATGAGATAGTAAAGCTTCATGGGGTTCCGGTGAGCATTGTTTCTGATAGGGATCCACGGTTTGTGTCCAACTTTTGGAAGAGTTTTCAAAAAGCATTGGGTACTAGACTCAACTTCAGCACAGCGTTTCATCCACAAACAGATGGCCAATCAGAGAGAACTATTCAGACTTTAGAGGATATGCTGAGAGCATGTACTATTGATTTTGGCGGCGCTTGGGATGAGCACTTGCATTTGGCGGAATTCTCATATAATAATAGCTATCATTCCAGCATCAAGATGGCTCCTTTTGAAGCTTTATATGGTCGAAAGTGCAGGACCCCAGTTTGTTGGGATGATGTGGGTGAGAAAAGACTAACTGGTCCTGAATTTATACAGGAATCGGAAGAAAAAGTCAGGCTTGTTCGAGAGCGTTTGAGAACAGCACAAAGCCGCCAGAAAAGTTATGCTGACCTCAAACGGCGTAAGTTAGAATTTGATGTGGGCGATCATGTATTCCTGAAGGTTTCTCCTACGAGAGGCGTTATGAGATTTGGCACCCGTGGCAAGTTGAGTCCGAGATATGTGGGACCATTTTTGATATTGGAAAGGATTGGCGAGGTTGCTTACAAATTAGCATTGCCACCGGCGTTATCTGGAGTACATGACGTGTTTCATGTATCTTTATTACGAAAATATGTGCCAAGTCCTGATCATATATTGGATTATACTCCTTTGAGGTTAAGGGAAGATTTAACGTACGAAGAACAACCTCTACGTATTGTGGACAAAAAGGATCAAGTGTTACGGCGTCGTACGATCCCTTATGTGAAGATTCAATGGCAAAACCATACGGAAAGGGAGGCTACTTGGGAGCTCGAGGATGAAGCGAGACGCAAGTATCCTCACTTGTTTGAAAATTGAGGTAAGTGCAGTTATTCGAATTTCGTGGACGAAATTTCTTTTAAGGAGGGTAGAATGTAATAACTGGATTTTTTTACTTATTAGGTCATTAAATGGTGGTGGGACCCACATAAAAAAAAGAAAAAAGAAAAAGAGAAGTTGAAAGTCAAAAAAAGAAGAAAGGAGGAGACACAATAACTCTCCTTATCCTTTCTTCTGCAACAAATGGACGTAAAGAAGGAAGGAAGAAAGGAGAAGAGGAAGAGAAGAGAGAAAGGAAAGAAAGAAAGAAAGGAGAAGAGGAAGAAAGAAAAGAGAGGAGGGAGGAGGAGAGGTCCAAGCCACGCGCCTCGCCAAACTATTCCGACGCCGTTCAACGACGTTCGGTAAGTACTCGTATTTCCTCGTTCCTCCTATTGAAGTAATTTTCGGAGTTAGAGCTTAAATTCGGACCTAGATCGAGTTTAATTTGCTGAGTTTGTTTAAGGAGTTTTTATGCTATGTTTTTGCTTGGAGATGAAAATTTAGGATGTTGTGAAGCCGAGGGATTTGACGGACCTCAATTTGGACTTATAGTTTGCCCGAAACAAAATTTTCAATTCGGGTTGCTACAGTACCCGCGCGACCAGCAACCTTCAAGAGCTGATATCTTCATTTTTCGGTCATTTTTTGATGTTGATCATGTTAGGACTTTTGTAGTACGTCGAATAAGCTTCGCTTGGACTATAAGACGGTTTGAAACGGAGGTCGGTGGAGTGAGTTATGGCCGTTTTAGTCCTGAAGCGCGAGTTGTTCTGTTTGCTACAGTACACACGCGAACAGCAGGTTTCAAGAGCCAATATCTTCAGTTTTCGTTCATTGTTTGAGGTCGACCATGTTAGGACTTTTGTAGTACATTGTATAAGCTTCGTTTGGACTATAAGATGGCATGAAACGGAGTCCGGTGGAGTGAGTTATGGCCTTTTCCGTTCTGCCGCGCGAGCTGTCCACTGTAGACAACAAAGGAAATTTGTTGTAAACAAGCTTCAGTTGACGCGTAGTTGTCGTTCTATCGTTAAACAGGTGTAAATAAGTTGAGTCGTCCATTAGAGTGTCATATTATTGATTTTTGATCCATTTTCCGTACTTTTGAATAGGAATTCGGACGCGTGGGCTCAAGTAACAGTTGTATTTTATTTTGCTATTATCCGGTGAGTGATACTATTTCTTCTTTGACTTGTGAAAACTCATGTTTTCTGAGAAAGTATAATATGAGTTTTTAATGTGATTTATTCTTGTGAAAGGGAAGTAGAAGCGGTGTTTAGAGCATTTTTATTGCATAAAACAGGATCGAACATTTACTGCTGTTTTGTGCTACTGATTTTGAGTTGATGATGATGTTCGTTTTGGGTGGAAACAATTTGTGATGGATTTCTACCATTGATTTTAAGTTCTTGTGATTTTGTGCTGCTCAAGATAACTGTGAACCCGACTGAGGGGTTTGTGGGTATGCGCATACTGTTTAGGATATCCTTGTGGGCCGAGCCACCGGCATTGTAGGTGGAGACCTTGCCAAGGGGGGAATCTTGGTCGTCTTTTGTCACGGGCGTTATTCGTGACCACGGTTGGAGTCTTGAGCAGTCATTAGTCAATGGATAGACCATTGACATGTGTTTTTGCTGAGATTAACCAATGGTTTAAATCATTGGTATTTGTTTTGTATTTTAAATGTGCATAGTGATTGTTCGATCCGCTTAGAAGAAGTGTATTACTCACTGAGCCGTGTTAGCTCATTCCTTTCATCTTTTTGTTTTTTTTTCAGATCCAGCGAGTCGCCCGTAGGACGTGAGCGATCGTTAGTGGAGGACTTTTGGTTGGGGGGGCTTTTGTTATAAGTTGTGAGTTGTTTTTGGCTTTGGTGAGCCTATTTAAGTTGATATTGACGTTTCTATCGTTTGGAAGGAGATATGTGAATATCTGTTTATGGTTTAGTAACGAGCTATGACCTTGTAATCAAGGAATTTCTTGAGCCTGTATAAATGGACATACATGTTTGTTATCAGGTTGAATTTTGGTTAAGTTGAGGCTGCGTCCTTTTGAGAAAAGGACGGCCGTGTCACAGTCTCCTATTATGGTGGTTTGGGGCGTGACACAGACAACTGTCGAGAGAGAATGGTTAACGAGCGTCTTTGGTTAAGATGATCAAGGATTTGAGAGAAAACGTCTTGTGGATCAACATTAAGAATGATATTTTGAAGTTTGCCGAACAATGTTTAGTTTGCTAGCCAGTAAAAATTGAGCGTAAAACACTAGGGGACAACTACTCCCAATCAAAAATCCCTAAATGGATGTGGGAACATATCACCATGGGCTTTATCATCGGTTTACCAAGGACGCCAAGCCAAGTGGAAAAAATGTTATACACGTGACTATCAATCGATTCACTAAATATGCGTACTTTTTTCCATATAGATTTGGCCGGCCCTTCACTAGAAGGCATGGTAAAGCAGAATGTTAATGAGATAGTGAGGCATCATGGAGTTCTTAGTGAGCATTGATAGATATCCTAGATTTGTGCCCAATTTTTTGAGGAGTTTACAAGGTCCATTGAGTAGTAAAGTCAACTTTTGTACAATTTTTCACCCACAGATAGGTGGACAGTGACAGAGAACAATTCAGACATTAAAGGATATGCAAAGATCATGTATTATTGATATTGGTTGCTCGTGCGATGAACAACAACAATTGGCGAAGTTCACTTGTACTAATGACAATCATGTCGGCATTAAGAAGGCTCCTTTTAAAGCTTTCTCTGGCTGAAAATGTAGGACTCTTGATTGTTGGGATGATGCTGATGAAAAGAAAACTAAGGACTTGTTTGGTAACCAGTTTATTTCTCAATTTTTTTTTATGTTCCCTGGAACTAAAAAAGAATTGAAATATGTTTGCGTACATTAGTTAATTTTTCTAATTATTAGGCTTAAATCAGTGATTAGATAATAGATTTGGAACAGAAACAAGAAGTAAAAATCTACTTTTTTGTTCCCCAAAAAAAAAAGGGAAACAAGGTCATTTTCGAGAAACAAGTTCAGCTTAACCTAATGCCCATCTTTACACAATTGACACAAATTGAGAGAAGACTCTTCTTCACAAGTAGAGTGTGAGCGTGACTGAAATTAACACTCTTCTTCACCACCATCATCAAATTAAGCTTCAACCTCAGGAGCATGACTTCGACATGAGTGAAATTGTAGTTTTTATTGCATACATGTTGACTAGCAAATCTAGGAGGGTCGCCCTTGTTGGCCTTGAGCGAGGGTCGCCCTTACATATCTACACAAGAAGTGGCTGGGACTTTCTAATTTTCACACTTGATTTAACTGAATTTACTTTTTTACTTTGAAAATCTCTAATTTGGATTTTCATTTTCATCTTCTCATAGAGAAATGTGAGTTAATGTCGATTGTGACTGACATTAGCTCTATTGATCTGATAGAGTCGTACTTGCTACTCTATATTTTTTTTTGTATCGAAGGTGTTTGGGCCAGCGTCCGTATGGATCGCGCACCTCAACTAATTCTCCGGGAGGGCTAGCGCAGCATCCCACCGCCACGACCCTCCGCTTAAATCACTGGCACCTAGCGAGATTCGAACCCAGGACCTCTCGTAAAAGGACTAGAGCGCAAACTAGCTGGGCCACCGATGGGTGGGTTCGTACTTACTACTCTGTTACATTCTAATACAATGAAGAATAAATATGCTTGCTATTGTCTAGATTAATCTTGGTAGAGTCTATGGTTAGCTCACTGCTCTCCTAAATGTTTACGTAATAGAAGTTTTGTGTAGTTACACCGCACACGTTCTTCCGCTTAGAAACAATGTCCAAGGAATAGAAGTAGAAAAAAACTATTTCTTAACAGAAATTATTTTCGAGAACATAACTATTAGCAAATGCACCCTAAGGGTGTGCATGAAAATGTTTCTGTTTCGCTATTTCTGTTCCAAACCTATTCCAGAAATAAGTTTGGAACAGAAACTCGTTTGGTAATGCAAATCTGTTTTTCTATTTCTGAAACAAAAAACTGTTCCAGAAATAGATTTTGGCCCAAAACCAGAAACAAAAAATTTTTGTTTCTGGCAGAAATAGAAAAATCTATTTCTGTTCCAGAAATTATTTCTGGAACAGAATGGTTGTCATGCGTGCCCTAACTAACCCAAAGCTTATACATTAGTCAAAAGAGAAAGTCATATTGATTCAAGAACCTCTCAAAACACACAAAGTCGTTGAAAAAGTTGCGTAGATCGCAAAACGTGTAAGGTAGAATTCAATGTAGGAGATTATGTAATCTTCAATATTTCTCCCTTGAAGGGCATTATGAGATTTGGCATGTGTAGGAAATTGAGTCCACGATGCGTAGGACCATTTTTGATCTTATAAAATAGTGACGAAGTTGCCTACAAATTGGCTTGGCCACTAGTGTTATTTGGGGATACTACTAATGATGTGTTCTATGTGTCTTTATTGCATATATATATGTCGAATCATGAACATGTACTGGATTTTACACCTTTGAGATTTAAGGAGAACTTAACGTATGAAGGGCAACCTATTTGTATCGTCGATAAGAAGGATAAGGTGTTGTGAGAATGCATTGCAAAAAGAAGAGAAAATGACAAAGATGGTCCTTAAACTTTAAATTTGTTTAATGTGGTACTTGAATTTTAGCGAAATATGCAACGTGGTCCCTGAACTTTTAATTTATTGAATGTGGTCTTTGAACTTTTGGTAAATATTCAATTTAGTATCTCGACTATATGAAAGTATTGAATGTTGTCCTTGATCTTAAATGAATGGAAGAACTACATTTAATAATTTCATATAGTTCATGAACTATATTAAACAAGTACCAAAAGTCCAAAGACCTCATTGAGCAAATTAAAAGTTCATGGACCACGATGATCGTTAGGCTAAAATTTAGGGACCACATTACATATTATGCCAAAGCTCACGGATCAGTTGTGTCATTATCCTTAAAAAATAATAATTTTGTTTGATGATGTGAAGATATGAATATAATAGATATGAACACTAAATAAACTGGGATCATAAACGAGATTCGACAAATGACTATATCTAGTTTCAGCCAAAAAAAAAGAAGAAGACTATATTGATACCCAAAATTGCCCAAGTCTTAGATTTTCCAACTCGGACCGGAAAAGAACGAGCAAGAAGACATAGCTAAAATAAAATTTGCTAAGTCCTTTTGGTCGGCAAATACAGATTATCGACAAAGACTATGAGGAGTTGCCAACAGTTGATATAAGAGACATTTACTAAGTATTGAGCCATGAAATGTCAATGAGTGAAATTTGGTTAAGTCGAAAAAAGAAGCGAAGTTGAAGCGAAGATTGACGATTTAAAAAGGAGAGAGATAAAAGTCCAAGTCACGAGGCCAACAATTTCAGCCAGCACGACCACCAATTCATAAAGTCTTAATTTTCGAAAGCCATTTATAATAATGGTCGAGAAATATGGACGTTTATAACCGAAACTTACTTTCATATGATGTGAAGGTTTACCAAACATGCGGTCCAATCATACTTTACAACTAATTTGTTGTTTTATCATGAAGACCGATATATAAAAAGATAGTTCACAACTGCGAAATCTCCGACGAATTTTGCATTTGAAATTGTCAAGTGAGAGAAGTTGTGATGTAGGAATTATCCATCTCTCTTACTTTTGTTGACACTTAAATTTTGACTATCCTTTTTAGTCATTTAATTTCTGCATAAAAATTAGAATTAACGTTAATTCTTCCAAAAAAATAATTAATTTGTTATTCATATTTGATTTTCTTGTTCATACATTGCATTAGCATTGTTTTGCAACGACGCAGGAAAATGAGCTTAAATTGACGAGCGATTTGGATTAGAGTCCATCACAAATTTTAGGCAAGAATGGGAGTATGCTGAAAATTATGAGGCCATTGGGGCCTATCTCAAGCTTAGTTCAGTCCATTCATGCCTAATTAATTAGAAAGGCTTTAATTTTTAATGTCAGAATAAAAACCTAATGAAGCCCAAAATTGTGTGAATAAGCTACCATTGAAGGAAAATTCGGCTAAGCCCATCCATGGGAGTGTGCCGAAAATTCTAAGGATATTTTGACCTATTTTCATATCTTATTTGGCCCATTGTTCAAATCAGGCTTTCATTTAATTAGTCATTAATTAATTAAAGCCAGATTTGAGCCCAAAAATGCACATTATAGCTTGCAAGGAGCTGAAAATTTCGGTCAAGCCTATTTCCACGATATAGCCGAAAATTTCTGTGGTGTTTCAAGGGAATTGGACTCCTTAAGGCTAAATCAAATTCTGAATTTTTCAAATTGGGAAACCTACCTTGACTAGGAAACCTATCTCAACTAAAATTAGGAGTCCTAAATGCCTATATAAGTAACCCTATGTGTAGGGTTAAGGGGATGGTTTTTCTCACTCAGAAAATTGAGAGCCAAATAGAGAGAGAGAGAGTATAAGAAGTGTTCAGCTAAGGAAGCAAGCCTGTCATGCCCCGGACCCGGCGGACGCGCAGCATCCCGTCTCCTATCAAATTCGTTCATCGCCTGGCTAACACTAGTGATGGCCCAAGACTCGTCGTGGCCAAACTACGGCTAACAAAAGCGCGACAGAGGAAATGCACACAATCTCCTGACATATACACATGTAGGATAGAGAGATAGAGAAAATCGAATTTACATACCATATCATAAAACATTAGAGGTTCAATACATCTTGGGTGGGAAAAACTATCATCTGAACCTTGAAGACAAACCTAAGTTGGCCAAGATTAAAAAGGGGACAGACCAAATCAAAAAGTCACTAAGGTCCTTCCATGCATCATCGGGACTACTCGTCCTCTAGCAAGAGCCACTCTTCCGGATCAGACTCCTCAGGTATCGAGTAATAATCAAGTCTATGGTTGAGGGTCTGAAATGGCGATCAGCTAAAAATATGTGAGTCGAAACTCAGCAAGCACACATCTACACTTAATTTAGAAAGCAGCATACACTTCTTGCCAGAATGTAAACCATCACATGCATATTGTAACCTCAGATCATACAGATGCCAATGCAGATGCTCAATGATTCACTTGGGATCCCTGATGGCTTAAAATCACTTCCAAACTAAACCCCACCAGTGGCTCAACAGCACTTTCGATCTCAACCACATCATAGACGTCTCAGGCTTGTACCTCAACCATGTCTATTCACACCGAAGTTGGCACCCTTGTCTCTCTAGCTATCCTGTGCCGAGTACGTCCAGGCCCAAATGCAACGACCGTGGCTCAATTAGCACTGCGATCAGCACCTCCTTATCACCCCGCATTCCCAGTGGCCTCCTAGACACTGTCTGGCCGTCCCGCACGGTTCTACACACTTCGCCAAACGCACATGTCTCATGCTAGTATGTAGATCAATGATGAGCATCACATAATTCTCAATTGGCCCACCCTGTAAACACTCATGCAAGTCAGCTTTGCCACATGCATTTCCCAAGATTATTCACCTCAAAATAAATTGAATATAATAACCAGGTATTTCACGTTGCAAAAACTTACATTTCAAGATCCGATTTCCATTCTAGTCGTCTAGGCTCAAGGGCAAGTAATCTGGCACACATGAAAAATTCTAGAGTCCACAAAAATACCAATTGACCCCTATGGTCAGTAATAAATAATCGACATTCTACGTTCAAGAAATTTAATATTTTTCAACATAAAATTTTCTTTACTAGTCCCTAGCGTACCCGATATTCTAGGTCAAGTTTAAAAATAAGCTCACCTAAAAATTTGAGTTTGAGCTTGGGTCAAGCGACGATGAGCTAGGGCCAAGCAAGACAGCCATGAGCTCGGGCAGTGAACGCGACTTGGCTCGGGCGGTGGTCGAGCGCGTGAACGAAAATTGAGCAGCAAAAATGCACCAGCAACTGGCATCCCAAGTAGCCAAGGCAAGGGGCAGCAGTGGACGCAGCTGCAGCGAGCAAAAGAAGAAAATCAGCAGAACATGGTCAATTTTGATTCGAAACTAGGAATTCTTGTTGACACCTGATTTTTAATCATCTTTTCTCTTTTAAAATTAATAAAAAAAATCCATAAAAATTTATAAAATTGAAAAATCAACTTTGGGGACCTTAGCCAAGCCTAGGGAACCAATTTTGACCAAAAAATAAATTTTCATATTTTCAGTATTTCTCGATATTTTTAATTTCGAAAATTCATAAAACAAATCAAGAAAAATGAAAAAATTACAAAATCAACTTTGGAGGCCTTGGCCAAGCTTAGGCAACTATTTTTGAACAAAAAATAATTTTTCATATTTTTTGTATTTTTTATATATATTTTAGAAATTAAGAGAATATTTAATAAATAATAGCATTTGAGGCCACCAAAATAAATAAAAATTGTCAATATTTTTATTTTAAATCCCTTTTCATGTTGGTCATCACAAATTTAAAAAATCCAATTCGGGGTCGTGTATTCCTTCATGAGCATAATCTCGAATCGGGCCTAAAAAATTCAATTTGAGTCAATTTATTTTCATTCTTTCATTTTTAGGAGTTGTGACAATGTTCTCTAATATTTCAAATTTTCATTTTGGCCCAATTATACCCAAAATGACTCAATTTTGTAAAGGGGTTTTAATTAAATTCTGCATTATTTTCAGCGGCAAGAAATGAGCTTAAATTTGACGTGCGGTGAACTTTGACTAAGTATAAGGGAGGTGTGTCAAAAATTGTGAGGAGATTTGGACTTAAAGAAATATTTTTTTTCAGGGACTAAATTGTAAATACTTAAAATTCAAGGACTATAGTGCAAATATCTAATTTTTGAAGGATTATTTTGCAAATAACAAAAAGAAGAGTTAGTTAAAAAATTAGAATAGAGAAGGGAAGATGGAGAAGAGGAGATGGAGAAGAGAAGATGGAGAAAATAAGATAAGAATAGAGGATGGAAGATGGAGATGAAGAAGAGTTAGTGGAGAAATTAAAATGGGAGATAAATATGGAGAAGGGAAGATGAAGATGGAGAAGAGTTAGTGGAGAGATTAGAATGTGAGATAGAGATGGAGAAGGGAAGATGAAAATGAAGAAGAGTTAGTGGAGAAATTAGAATGGAAAATAGATGAGTGGGTTATAAAAAGAGGAAGAAGTGAGCTTGAGAGGGGAATTTTTTTGGGGAGAAAATTTTGGATGTTTGAGAGGGTTTTGGGAGATTGAAGAAAAATTGGAGAGAAAGAAAATACCAAAAAGAGAGAGAAAATTTTGAAGATGGTGGGAATTTAAAGTTAGGAGTTATCATCACTAATTCCTTCATCGATCAACATAAATCAAGAGTTCATCCTCGTCAACGAGCAAGCAAACTCGAGCTAAGTGTTTTTATTTATTCATTTATTTGTGGTTTTAGTCTCAAATTAGCACAAATTGTATACACTTTCTCCATCTCTCTTTTTCCCATATTTTATGGTAGGTAAAAAAAAGGGGACAACTCCGTATCAACGATAAATTCCATGGAGGTGCAAAGTGAGCCCAAACAAATTCCAAGGTGCCCATCAAATTTGCAACCGACCCGTCAATGGATTTTAGTTCAAATTGTTGAAACAATTTATTGTATTTTATTTTAAAGAACTAAAACCACAGAATGGAGAGGCAAAGCGCATCCACTGGAGGTCGTTTATTTCCTGCAATTTAAATTCCTGCACCATCAAACCCCAAAGGGAAGAGCCAAGCCAATGCTAGGCCGCCCATTGGAGGTTTTTACTTATTGCAATTTAAATTCATGCACCATTAAACCCCAAAGGGAAGAGCCAAGCCAATGCTAGGCCGCCCATTGGAGGTTTTTACTTACTGCAATTTAAATTCCTGCACCATCAAACCCCAAAGGGAAGAGCCAAGCCAATGCTAGGCCGCCCATTGGAGGTTTTTACTTACCGTTATTTAAATTCCCGTAATTTAATTCCTGCACCATTAAACCCCAAAGGGGAGAGCCAAGCCAAGGCTGGGCCATCCATTAGAGGTCTTTATTTACTGTCATTGACTTCCTGCCGTTTAATTTTTGAATCACCAGACCCCAAAGTGAGTAGACTGTAACACTACACAGAAGTCGTTAACACACTCCCTCTTTCGGCTTTAGGGAATTTTTAACACTTTGAAAATAAAAAAAAATACCACCCATGCATCCTATCTAAAAAGTGAAAATACAAAAAGAGAACACCTCACTAGAGTTTTAAGAATAAACCAAGCTTGAGTTGCCAAATTAGGATATCTATGAAATTAAGGTACCGAATGGGCATTAGTTTTAATTAACTAGTGTAACTAAGTCCCCGAACTCATAATCTTTGGTTCGTAAAAGTAATTTAGTCCTCCCGCTAATTTACTTAGGTATCTAATCAACCTACCAAAAATGATTAGTGGAGATTCCAAATTTTAAAATCATTTGAACAAAAATCAAAGTTGCGATTCGGTAGGACTTGGGAGGGTCCGTATTAGGTTAATTCATCTAATAAACCTAATAATCCGTTAACTTGATCGAAAAAAAATTCTTAGGGTCGCGATAATTCTCTAGGGGGTTTTTCGCCGATCTGTTTTCAGAATATAGAAACTTGAGGTCTTACGAGTACACAGACGAAAATAAAGCTCGATTCGGGTACCGGACGACCCTGAATGAATCGATTTCCTCCAAGCGCGTGTGTAAAAACACGAGAAATCGAGAGAATAGAGAGCAGCCGAGAGATGAGCAGGAATTCTAGCAAAGGGAGGGCAGCAGATTCATGTGTGGCCGAGAGGAATCAACCCACAAAAAGAAGGACCAGCTCGGTGGAAGAAGGAATGAGTAGCAACAAACCGCGGCAGATTTGGAGCAGCTGGGGAGTCCACAATCGACCAAGATGAGGGAGCAACGAGTAGCAAGTGAAAGGAAGGAGTAGAAGCAACTTGAAGTGGACTGAGCTATAGCAAACAAGGTCAACCGAGAGGATGAGGTGAAAAGGAAGTTCACAGTACAACAAGCGGCAACACGGCAGCAAAGAAACGTGAGCTTCAGTAGAAAATTCAGCCAAGAGAGTGGTCTAAGAAGAAGAGGAAAGGGAGGCCAGTGGCTGTAAAGGTTTCCCACGTGAATAGTGGGGTTTATAGTCAAAACAAATCATGTAAAGTTATCTTATTTGCATGGGGAATGAGGAAGTGGGCAGACGCATGGAAAATTGTTACACAACTGGGAGAGAAAGTGGAGCAATCAGCTGAAATTTTGGCCAAAGAAAAGCTTCCAGGTTAGCTGAAATTTCAAGTGGATATTTAAATTTACCCTTTATTAAATTAGATTAGTACCATGAAAAATCTTAAATTGATAAACTTGTGGTAAACGAAGGGTAAAAATCCTAAACCGGTATACCCCAAACTAGTACGCTTGTGACAAATTTACCCCAAACTATTTTTTTTATCACAAAAAACCCCAAACTTGTACACATATGACAAATTTACCCCAAACTATTTTTTTTTACCACGAAAAACCCCAAACTGGTACACCCGTGACAAATTTATCCTAAACTATTTTTTTGACCATAAAAACCCCAAACTGGTACATTTGTGAAAAATTTACCCCAAACTAATTTTTTTACCACGAAAAACCCCAAACTATTATAGGTATGATAAATTTACCCTTTATTAAATTGGATTAGTACCATGAAAAATCTTAAATTGATAAACTTATGGTAAATGGAGGGTAAAAGTCCTAAACCAGTATACCTGTGAAGTGCCACATGCCATCCAACTAAGTAATTTAACGTTAAATTTAACGAAAATTAACGGATGTTAAATTTGTCGCAAATATATCAGTTTGGGGGAAATTTGTTAAATGTACCAGTTTGGGGTTTTTTTGAGGTTAAAAAAATAATTTGAGGTAAATTTGTCATATGTGTACCAGTTTGGGATTTTTCGTGGTCAAAAAAATAATTTGGGGTAAATTTATCATAGGCGTACCAGTTTGGGGTTTTTCGTGGTATTAACCCTTTCAATATTAAGCCTATTTAATATAGGGTTAATACTGCGAAAAATCCTAAACTAGTACACTTGTGACAAATTTATCCCAAATGAATATTTTGATCACTAAAAACCTCAAACCGGTGCACTGATAAAAAATTTACTCTATGTTATTTTTCATTAAATTTTACCGTCAAATTACTGAGTTGGATGACATATGACAGTTGACGGGTATACTAGTTTGAGGTTTTTACCATACCTTTGTCATAGGTTATTAGTTTCGGGTTTTTTGCAATATTAATCCAATTTAATGAAAAAGTTTAAATTTGTCATAAGTATGTTAGTTTGGATTTTTTTGTGGTCAAAAAATTAGTTTTGGGTAAATTTTCACAGGTTACTAATTTGAAATTTTTGGTGGTAAAAAAATTAATTTGAGATAAATTTATCACGAATTGTTCTAGTATATGATTTTTCATTTTATTAATCCTTCAATATAAAGTACCCCTAAGAAAATCATTCCAAATTCCTTGATCACCCAAAAAGTGTGGTCCTCATGACGAAAAAGGGATTTGGGTTTCATACGAGCGACGTGAAAAACTTTAGTCAAAGTTTCCATTAAAAAATCACACACAAGAAAAAATTGACAACGTAATTGCCTTCCCTATTCAGCCACTATAGATTATTCCAAATCCCTTAATTTTCAATCTCCGGCTAAACCATAGGTTAATATTTAATCTTCGATAGTTCATATTGTTTGTTCTATACTATCAAAAGATAGATCTAGAAGTGTGAATCACTTTCAACTCGTGCTATTTTAGTAATAATACGAATGTTTCACCAACAAAAATTTCAACCTTGAGTCATGCTGTTGCATTTGATTCAGCTTTTCCAAGAGATTTTGGATGCCTTCGATAAAAATTAAGGTTGTTTGGTAAAAAAAAAAATTTGGCATCCATCTCACCAAATGCTACTCTTGGGGAAGCTGAAAGCCCAAGGAGGGCTTCAGCATTTTCATAGGGCTATTTTCAAGTGTTGATAATAGTTTTTTCTTACAAAAGAGCTCCCACTAAATTTCTCATTTTATTTTTTTATTTTTCCTATTAAGAATTTTCATCTTCTTCACCAATTTTGCCAGTGAAGCTCCGTCAAGAGTTGTGCGAGGCTCGCCATTGGCCCCTTTTACATTGAGTGAGAGGGGGACCTTGATAAGGACATTAATTGAAATATTGTGACCAACTTTAGATAACCTTGATTGTTGCTTTTTGTTTTAATATAAAGGGAAATCTGATATATTATATTTTGTTTATCAAATTATCATGATCTATATTCAGTTTTTACATTGATTTTTTCTTTCCAAGTATATTTGATTTCGCCAAAGAATTTCTCATTGCCTATTTTTAGTCTCATCGACATGAAGAGTTCCTTCTGCGTGATTAAGAATTATTAGGTCATATCACATGCAGAAGAAAACAGGAAGAAGACTTTTTGAGAACGTCTGGTGCTTGTTGGGATTTGTGAGGACAAAACCCATAAAATATGAATGAGAGTTGTGGGAGAAATAGTCCCACATGGGATAGAAGATAAAGGTATAATGGGTTTATATATTGGAGCCTTTCTAATGGGTTTGGGCCCCAAGGGGCACCCCACTTTTGTGGAGGAGAGAAGTCTTGGACAAAGTCGGACCGGTCCACACGCGCGCGCGCCGCCGCCGCCGCCGACCGGTCGGCTCGGATCGGGCCCGGGTCCGGATTAAGTCCATCGATTTTATTTTTAATTGACATATCCGTTGAAATTTTTTTTATTTTCTAAATTAATTCTCGGATGATATCTATTAGTAATCTATCTTTAAGCCACCGGTTCGTGTTCGTTAATTACCGAAAAAACGCATTGTTTCGGCATTAACCGAACACCCAAAAAAGGTGTTGATTCGGCAATAACCGAACACCGAACAATCATGACTTCGTGACTCTTCGTTAGGACTGTTTTAATACATTTGTTTTCAAACAGAACGAACGCATTATTATTCATTCATTCTGTTCTCGAAAAGAATCATCTCATTCACTCTCATTCTGTGCGATAATTCCCGAAGTTGAGTTCAAAGGATTTTCGTCGACGAAGTACCATTTCGACGAAACTGTGATCCGTTCTATCCTGGGAGGCGATTGTCCACGCAACCTTGGGTACCTGTGGAGGGGACAAATTCGTCTTAAGGACACGACGTGAATTCGTCAGGCTCGGATCAATCATCCAATCAACCATTCGTCAACACTTCATTCAGGTTTGTCTAATTCCTTAGCCTTCACTTATGCGAACACACATAGGATCGACTACAATCTTAAGACGAATTTGTTCCGCCTATTCTGTGTTCGCATTCAACCCTGTTTGTCCAGTGTCGTCGTATTGGGTTTTACTCTACTCGTTTCTGTGGTTTTCATTTTATTCCATTCTCAACAATTTCTGTTTTTGAGAATTACATTACTTGTCTTGTCATATATTCACTCGCACAATTATTTCTGTTTTCGTAACAGAAATGGCTTCGACATCAATGACGCCTGTTGCATCTGTTCCGACTCATGGAGAAAAGCCATAAAAGTTCAATGGGTCTGATTTCAAGAAATGGCAACAGAAGATGTTGTTCTATCTCACGACTTTGAACTTGGCAAGATTCCTCACCGAAGATGCTCCTAAGTTGGATGAGGGAGAGATGGACAAGGAAAAGTTTGCTGCGATGGATGCGTGGAAGCATTTTGATTTTCTGTGTCGCAACTACATCCTCAATGGTCTGGACAATACCCTGTATAATGTGTATAGCCCATTGAAAACGGCTAAGGAACTATGGGAAAGTCTAGACAAGAAATACAAAATCGAAGATGCCGGATTGAAGAAGTTCATAGTTGGCAAATTTCTGGACTTTAAGATGGTCGACTTCAAGAACGTTTTAAGTCAAGTCTAAGAACTTCAAGTGATTATGCATGACATTCATGCCGAGGGCATGATTCTGAGTGAATCATTTCAAGTGGCTGCCTTCATTGAAAAGTTGCCACCATCTTGGAAAGATTTTAAGAATTATCTGAAACACAAGAGAAAGGAATTATCACTTGAAGATCTGATTGTTCGATTGAGGATCGAGGAAGACAATAGACTTTCTGAAAAGAAAGTTGGTAGCAAACTGGAGGTCTCAAGAGCCAACTTTGTTGAAGGAGGATTGAAACCCAACAAGAAGAGGAAGACGTTTGAAGAGGGATCCACCCAAGGCCAGAAAAAGTTCATTGGCAAATGCTAAAATTGTGGAAAAGCTGGACATCGAGCCAAGGATTGTAGAGCCAAGAAGAGAAAGCATACTCAAGCTAATGTGGTGGAACAAATTTCCGATGGCGTTGAAGATATCAATCTGACTGCTATGATATTCGAGTGCAACTTGGTGGGAAACCCCAAAGAATGGTGGATTGATACTGGAGCAACTCGCCATATATGCGCCAATAGATGGATGTTCACATCCTATATGCCTATGGCACGTGATGATAAACTCTATATAGGTAATTCATCGTCCTCTAAAGTTGAAGGCATTGGCAAGGTTGCTTTGAAGATGACGTCTGGAAAAACCGTGACACTAGTCGATGTGCTGCATGTGCCAGACATACGCAAGAACTTAGTGTCTGGATCTCTCCTTAGCAAGAATGGTTTTAAGTTGGTGTTTGTATCTGACAAGTTTGTACTCTCCAAGAATGAGATGTATGTAGGAAAAGGTTATTTGAGTGAGGGTTTGTTCAAGCTGAATGTAATGACTGTTGTACCTAATGATTCTATGAATAAAGTTGTTTCTGCTTATGTGCTTGAGTCTCCTAATTTATGGCATGCTAAATTAGGACATGTTAACTACAAGTCAATAAAGAAATTGATGAGTATGGGACTATTGCCAAAATCTGATTGTCCAAATGAAAAGTGCCAAGTATGTGTTGAATCAAAGTTCTCCAAGCCTCCTTTTCATTCTATAGATAATAAAATCACTGAACCTTTAGATTTAATACACACTGACATATGTGATTTGAAAACAATACCCACAAGAGGTGGTAAAAAATATTTTATCACTTTTATAGATGACTGTTCAAGGTATTGTTATGTCTATTTGCTGAGTAGTAAAGATGAAGCTGTAAATGCTTTTAGAACTTATAAGTCTGAAGTTGAAACTCAGTTAAATAGTAAAATCAAAATGATAAGAAGTGATAGAGGTGGTGAATATGAATTTCCTTTTGAGGAAATTTGTTCTGAATTTGGTATTATTCACCAAATTACGCCTCCTTATACGCCACAGTCCAATGGCGTGGCAGAAAGGAAAAATCGATCATTAAAGGAAACGATGAATGCGTTATTGAATAGTTCTGGTTTACCACAGAACTTGTGGGGGGAAGCTGTTCTGACAGCTAATTTTGTTTTAAATAGAGTACCCCCACAAAAGGATACAACAAACTCTATATGAGAAGTGGAAAGGCAGAACGCCTAATTTGAAATACCTCAAAGTGTGGGGGTGTTTAGCTAAGGTTCCCGTTCCTAAACCTAAGAAGGTTAAAATAGAACCGAAAACCGTTCATTGTGTCTTTATTGGATATGCTCTTAATAGTAATGCATATCGATTTCTGGTTCACAAGTCTGAAATCCATGATATACATGTTAATACGATTATTGAATCGAGGGATGCTTCGTTCTTCGAGAATATTTTTCCGTATAATAGAGTATATGAGACAATCAATAATGATAAAAGGCCTAGGGAGACTACGCCTAGAAGCGAACCTATAGAGGATGAACCTAGGCATAGCAAAAGACAAAGAATCTCTAAGTCTTTTTGACCTGATTTTTTAACATTTTTGTTAGAAAATGAGTCTCGGACCATTAAAGAAGCCGTGACATCCCCAGAAGCTCCGTTCTGGAAAGAAGCTATCAATGGTGAGGTTGAATCCATCTTGTCAAACCATACCTGGGAATTGGTTGATCTTCCTCGTGGTAATAAACCACTACAATGTAAGTGGATATTCAAAAGGAAAATGAAAGCGGATTGCACTATTAATAAATATAAGGCTAGGCTTGTGGTAAAAGGATACAAGCAACGAGAAGGTCTGGATTATTTCGACACTTATTCACCTGCCACAAGAATTACATCCATAAGGATGCTAATTGCTATAGCAGCAGTGTATAAGCTTGAAATCCATCAAATGGATGTGAAAACAGCCTTCTTAAATGGGGATCTGGAGGAAAAAATATATCTGGAACAACCTGAAGGGTTCATTGTTCCAAGACAAGAGAAAAAGGTATGTCGACTTATCAAGTCACTCTATGGATTGAAACAAGCACCGAAACAATGGCATGCCAAATTCGACCAAGTCATGTTGTCGAATGGTTTTAAGATAAATGAGTGTGATAAATGTGTTTATTTTAAAAATACTCATAATGGCTTTGCCATTCTGTGCTTGTATGTAGATGACATGCTTATAATGGGTAGTGATAGTGAGGTTGTTAAAGCAACCAAACGCATGCTCACAAGTAAGTTTGATATGAAAGATATGGGAGTTGCAGATGTTATTTTAGGAATTAAAATCCAAAAGACATCTGGAGGACTAGCTTTATCGCAGTCTCATTATATTGAGAAGATTCTCGAGAAATGCAAGAATCTAGATATTATACCAGCAAAGACCCCCATAGATGTTAATCTACACCTTTCAAAGAATACTGGTGAAAGTAAAGCTCAAAATGATTATGCTAGTATACTAGGCAGTTTAATGTATGTCATGAACTGTACTAGGCCGAACATAGCTTGTGATGTGAGCAAGCTGAGTCGATTTACAATTAGTCCAAATGACAATCATTGGAAAGCAATGAAACGTGTATTGGGCTATTTGAAGCACATTCAAAATTATGCTTTACATTACACAAAATATCTAACAGTACTTGAAGGATATTGTGATGCAAATTGGATAACTAGCACAAAAGACACAAAATCCACAAATGGGTATGTGTTTACACTTGGTGGGGGGGCAGTGTCTTGGAAATCATCCAAACAAACTTGCATTGCAAGGTTTACTATGGAAGCAGAATTTATTGCTTTGGACAAGGCTGGTGAAGAAGCAGAGTGGCTTCGAAATTTCTTAGAAGACATTCCTAATTGGCCTAAACCAGTGCCAGCTGTATGTATCCATTGTGATAGTCAAGCGGCAATTGGAAGGGTAAGGAATGTTATGTACAATGGAAAGTCCTGACATATACGTCGAAAACACGATACCGTAAGACAGCTACTCTCTAGTGGAATTATCACGATTGACTATGTGAAGTCAAAAGATAATATTGCGGATCCATTAACAAAAGGCCTAATTAGAGAGTTGGTTGAGAAAATATCAAGTGGAATGGGTCTAAAGCCTATAAAATAAGTCGTCATAGCTGAAACCCTACCTAGTTGACTGGAGATCCCAAGATCTAGGTTCAAAGAGACAACTAAGTTATGCAGGTTGAGTAGAGTACTGTCAACTCTTACTCATTCCCGTATAAAGACAGTACAGACATGTGAAGGTTAAGCATAAGCTTTTAATGATTCTGATTTAGGTATGTGAAATACCACATTTTCAGAAATCACCTATGTGAGTGTGAAGTAAGGGCCGCTTCTAAGGTGAATTTGAAAGGCCGAATTCCCGAAAGCACTCATGAAACCAGGCGGTGTTCATGGCCAAAATGAATACAACAGTGAGAACCAACTTTGGTAGAGAGATAGTTGTGTGACTCCTATTGTCTAGACTTACAACGAAGGTCGACAATTCAAGGACATCATGTCTACTGATTGACCGAGTAGGTTCGATAGGTCTCACTAGGGAAAGTTCAAAGTCTCAGACTACTTATCCCAATGCAGCGTTCTCTCATGGAATAATCGCACATTGCATTCATGCATTACGAAGAGTCATGAGATCTGAACTTCTCATTCATGTGCGGGATTGTTGGGATTTGTGAGGACAAAACCCATAAAATATGAATGAGAGTTGTGGGAGAAATAGTCCCACATGGGATAGAAGATAGAGGTATAATGGGTTTTTATATTGGAGCCTTTCTAATGGGTTTGGGTCCCAAGGGGCACCTCACTTTTGTGGAGGAGAGAGGTCTTGGACAAAGTCGGACTGGTCCACACACACGCGCGCCGCCGCCGTCCGTCCGTCCGACCGACCGGCCGGCTCGGATCGGATCGGGCCGGGCCTGGGTCCGGATTAAGCCCATCTATTTTATTTTTAATTGACATTTCCATTGAATTTTTTTTTATTTTCTAAATTAATTCTCGGATGATGTCTATTAGTAATCTATCTTCAAGCCACCGGTTCGTGTTCGTTAATTACCGAACAAACGCATTGTTTCGGCATTAACCGAACACCCAACAAAGGTGTTGATTCGGCAATAACCGAACACCGAACAACCATGACTTCGTGACTCTTCGTTAGGACTGTTTTAATACATTTGTTTTCAAACAGAACGAACGCATTATTATTCATTCATTCTGTTCTCGAAAAGAATCATCTCATTCACTCTCATTCTGTGCGATAATTCCCGAAGTTGAGTTCAAAGGATTTTCGTCGACGAAGTACCACTTCGACGAAACTGTGATCCGTTCTATCCTGAGAGGCGATTGTCCACGCAACCTTGGGTACCTGTGGAGGGGACAAATTTGTCTTAAGGACACGACGTAAATTCGTCAGGCTCGGATCAATCATCCAATCAACCATTCGTCAACACTTCATTCAGGTTTGTCTAATTCCTTAGCCTTCACTTATGCGAACACACATAGGATCGACTACAGTGCTCCCCTTGCGCGTTGATAGGTCTCTTTCGTTATTGATAAAACCGTTGGAGAGGCTTGTGGAAAAGAAGAGAAGAAAAGGACAACTTGGTACGAAAATTAATCAACAGTATAGAGAGACATAGACCAATCGGATAAAAAGTATTGTGCTCTTGTCCATAAGTGATCATATTCATCCTTACTTGATGATTATAGAGAAGGAAAATTACCAAAACATTCTTGAACCTATTATACTTATGCCAATTTAATCCTAAACCTCTTTATTTTGTCATATCAATCCTAAACTTTTTGTATTTAGGCTAATTCAATATATTCATTCAATTTTAATTGAAAATCGCTGACGTAGAGCTTCCGGTGCTGACCTGGCAATTTTTCATAATATTGTGATAATTTTTTGAGTTTTAAATTATTTTTTTATGTTTTTTCTTTTTTTTTTCTCTATCTTGCTCTTCCTCTAACAAGTCGCCAAGGTTTAGTGACTCATTGACCTCAGGTGAAGCTCACTCTCACCAGGCATTGGTGAAGGTGACCCTTGCTTAGCGACGGCGAGGTTGCATCTTGCTCTTGCCAGTGGCCAACGTGTCACTAACCTTCGCCTTTGCTAGTAATTGTTTAGAGGAAGAAGAAGATAGGAAAAAAAGAAAAAGAAAAGAAAACATAAATAAATAAAAATTATATTATTAAAAATTCATATTCTCGCTAGCAGCTCCACTTATTGATTTCCGGCCAAATTTGCTAGATGGATTGAATTATAAAAAGACACAAGGTTTGGGATTGAATTGACACAATTACTATAGGTTTATAATTTTTTTTTCTATATAATTCTTTCTCATAAAGAGAGCGGATGGTGAAAACCCTTAAATAAATAGTAAATTGGGTAGCGTGTAGAAAATCAATTAGATTGGTTATCAACTATTTTATGATTAAGTTACCAATAATTTTGTGTTATTGACTCTGATTTGAGTTAATTATGAATGTTTATTAGTTTTCTTATTTTGTAAAATTATCAACTTTTTGTATATTTTTTAGGACTTAATTCCTTAAAAAACCACAAATTTTAGGTCAAATCTCAATCTGGCTCAAATTTTTTTTTTTAATTTCTCAACTTTAGGTTTAGTCCCAAATCTGCCCAAACTTTTTTTTTTCTAAAAGAAAATCCTGAACTTTAGGGATATTCAAATAAAGATTGGCTCAAGCTGATCTAGAGAGGATTGGGGAATGATCACCAGGTCAAAAGGGGCAATATCCCTTTTGGGGACTTGACCGACGTAAAATGGACTGGATATTTAAAGTTTAAACTACCGAGTCAAGCTATTTGCGTATTAAGATATGAGACTGGCGTTGAGATCCAAATGATTGGTTTTGTCCATTACAACACCCATAGGCTAGTTTATAAAAATAAATCATTTTTTTATATTAATTTGTCAAGTATTTTTGTGTTATCCAGTCTCATTTGAATTGTTCACCGTTTATTGCTTTTCTTTTATTTATTTATTATTGAATTAACAATTTTATTTTCCTGACTAACCAACTTTTTTAAATTTACCAATTTGAAAATTACAAAATTCAATTAGAGTAATGAGGTTGCCAGTTGGTAACTCTAATTGAATTTAGTACCCTTGGGCTTCCGTTGGGCTCTCGATTAAATTATCAACTAATTTCCTGCTGCTGATTTTTACTTAAGCTAGTTAAAAATGTTTATTTGTTTATTTTAAAAATGTTTCCTTCTCTTTTGTCCGGCAAATAAAAAAGATTTCTCTAATCAATACCAAGTTTTTTTCTTCTTCTTACGAAAGATTTAAATTTGCCAACTATTAGAGTAAATTGTCAACATTTATTTGTATGACTCACCGGTTTTTTTTCCCGATTAAGTTACCAATTAAATTTTCATTATAGATTCTCATTTGAGTTGCTTCCAAAGCTTATTCTTTTTATTTTTTTAATTTATCAAGTTTCCTATTGAGTTGCCACCTTTTTCCTACCTTTCTTATAATTTTTAGTAATCACCAACTCTTTTTAGAAATTACCAACCTTAATTGGATTGATTATAAAATATTTTACGGTTAAGTTATCAAAAATTGCGTTGTCAACTCTGATTTGAGTTAATTATGAATGTTTATTAGTTTTTTTTGTATAATTATCAAGTTTTTGTATCTCTACAAGGGCCTGATTCTCTAAAGAAAACCCCAACTTCAGAACAAGTTCCAAATCTGCCATGAACTTTTTTTTTATATTAGAAAAAATCCTAAATTTTAGATCCAATCCCAACTCTACCTTGAACTTTTTTGTCTTAAAAAAAAAGGTTTTACTCTAATCTCAAATATGCTCTATTAGCCTCTGTCCAAAAATCGCCATTAGTTGTCCCTAATTTTTATATCATAGAATTGTTTCATTTTGGAGAATTTCTTTAATGACGTGAATTTAATATCCACGTAAAAATGCTACATGGGTATGTACTTATTGCTCTGTTACTTTGATAATGTGGATTTTTTTTTATCCACATGAAAATGTCACATTAAGTTAGGACTAGATCACAAAGAGAATATATTAAAAATTTGTGATTTTTTTTTACAAAACAAAATTGGGGGTAGATTTGGGACTCTACTTGAAGTTTGGGGTTTTTTTCCAGAGATTAAAAAAAAGCTCAGGACATATTTGAGACTTGACATAAAGTTAGGGTTTTTTGCGAGACTAAAAGAAAGTTTGGGATAAATTTGAGATTGGACGTAAAATTCTGAATTTTTTTTCAGGGAATTAGGCCTCTCTCCGAGATAGGAAACTATCTTTTTACTTGAAATCCTCGATCCTTAAAAAACAAAAACAAAAAAAATCCTGGATCCACGAGTGACCAACGGATGCTCAATCAAATCACATTGTTTTGACAAGATTTAAGCTTTGCCTTGATAAACAAACGTGGTTCCTTTTCCACAGCAGATTCATAATGAAAAGTCCAAGTCTTCGAGCGCGTTGCCGTGTTTGACGCACCGGAAGTCTTGAGATGACCTTCACCTAAAAAAAGCAGACCTTCCAAGAGTTAAGGTCTCTGTAATATATATATATATATATATATATATATATTTAGAGAGAGAGAGAGAACGCTATAACATATTAATTTTCCATGTAGATGCGTAGCTCTATAAAGTACAAGCAAAGAGCTGCTTCTTCAAACACCACAAAACAAGTTCAAACATTAAGACAGGCTCAAGAGCCACATGTTCTCACTTTGCTTTGATGGCTGATTCAACCCTCCATTACAAGCGCTTCCCTTCCATGGTTGCCACACTTCCCATACTTCTCTCATTTGCATTCATCTTCATACCTGCAACTTCACAGAGACAGACAAACATAAGCCTTGGCGCATCCCTCACCCCTACCTCCACCAACCGCTCGTGGCTCTCACCTTCCGGCCTCTTTGCATTCGGATTCTACGAGAGAGACGGTGGTTACTCGGTTGGAGTAACTCTGGGCAGATCCGTGGTTTGGACTGCCAACCGAGATAACCCTCCTGTCGGGAGCAATTCCACTCTGCTCTTCACTGGTGGCGGGAGACTCGTCCTGCAGTCTGCAGGAGCACAAGATACGCCCGTCGCCAATGCTAGCGAGGCAGCAGTCTCGGCTTCCTTTTTTGATACAGGCAATTTCGTTCTGTATAACACGAGGGGGGACCAAATATGGCAGAGTTTCGATTCACCAACCGATACCCTCTTGGCAGGGCAACAATTATCACCGGGCCGACAGTTGCTTTCGAGCATTTCTTATAGCAACCCATCGACCGGTATCTTTCGCCTTGACATGCAAACAAATGGAAACCTCGTGCAATATCCAGTAGATAGTCCGGTGGGCGAGAACTATTACTGGTCGTCTGAAACCTTTGGAGTCAGTAACAATGCGACACTACATCTTGATAATGACGGTTCTCTCTACCTGGTGAACACAACAGGTGAAATTTTAAAGAATATCACCCTTAGTAGGGAACCTGATGAAGGAATCCTCCATCTTATGAGACTCGATGTGGATGGCATTTTGCGACTGTACTCATTCGACGTGAACGGGAACAACTTGTCCGTGGAATGGGAATCTTCTAGTGACAAATGCAGCCCCGGTGGCACATGCGGATTCAACATGTTCTGTGTGATGATGGATCAGAACGCCAAGTGCGAGTGTCTCCCAGGATTCACACATGTGAACGACGGTGACTGGAGATCGGGCTGCAAGAGGAAGCTCACCACCCAAACCTGCCGGGGAACAGACCCCGTCCCTGGATACAACATTCAACTGGTCAATAACACAGTGTGGGAGAACACCACCTATGCCTCACTGACACTTTCGACCGGGAAAGAATGTCAAGAAGCATGTATGCGGGATTGCAATTGCGAAGCCGTGTTGTACAGCTACAGAGAGGGAAACTGCGCATTCCAGAGGCTCCCTCTGAGATACGGCAGGAGAAGCCTCGACGAGTCGAACTCTCTTTACATCAAGGTAGGTGAGACTGGATTGAGAAGACCTTTTGGGAGAGAGGTTGTAATCGCCATTGCATCGTCTGTTGCTTTTGCTTTAGTCATATTAGCGGTGTCTGGATTCTTAGTTTCCAAGTGTCGTGCTCGGGTACACGTAAGGCTTTCCGAGGAGGGAAACACTAGAATGATAGACAACGTTTCGCCAAGATTATATACTTACGAAGAGCTGAAGAAAGCGACCAAGGATTTTGCCGAAAAGATTGGCAAGGGCGCATTTAGTACAGTGTATAAAGGCACGCTGTCCAATGGCCTCGAGGTTGTCGCTGTCAAGAAACTAGAGAAGATCGCATTTGATGGGGATAGTGAATTTCGAACTGAGGTGAAGATTATTGGGAGGACGCATCATCGGAATCTCGTCAAGCTGCTCGGTTATTGCCTTGATGGAGACCACAGGCTTTTGGTGTACGAGTACATGAGCAATGGATCGCTCGCGGATCTGCTTTTTGCGCCAGAAAGACGACCTCTGGGGGATGAGAAGATGGGAATCGCTCGGAACATAGCTAGAGGTCTCCTCTATCTACATGAAGAGTGCGAAACCCAGATCATTCACTGCGATATAAAGCCACAGAACATACTAATTGACGAGCATAAGCAAGCGAAGATATCCGATTTCGGGTTATCGAAGCTGCTGAAGCCTGATCAAACCAACACCATGACAAGGATCAGAGGAACGCGAGGGTATGTCGCACCAGAGTGGCACAAGAATCTGCCGGTGACAGTGAAAGCGGATGTTTACAGTTTTGGAATCATGTTGCTGGAGATCATCTGTTGCCGCAGGAATGTGGATTGGAACCTCCCTGATGAGGAAGCCGTTCTAGAAGAATGGGTCTACAACCATTTTCAAGCGGGCGAACTAGAGAAGCTTGTAGATGATGAATTCATGGACAGAAGACAGTTGGGGAGAATGGTTAAAGTAGGTCTGTGGTGCATCCAGGAAGAGCCATCACTTCGTCCTTCAATGAAGAAGGTGCTTCTGATGCTCGAAGGCACGGTGGAAATTCCGATACCTCCTTGTCCTTCTTCGATCCTCAGTGCAAGCTAAACTCTCCACAACCGCACCGATAGCCATCAGGAACTGCTCCGGCATGAGAAAAAAATGTATTGAATTGTTAATCCCACATGTAGAAACTATTCTAGGCCTCAATTCCAGTGTGATGCGAGGTTTGGCCGCCATTTCAATGGAAATAAATTCTCTATTCTCTTTTATGCTGTCCTTCCTTATGATCGGATACGGTTAAAGGCATTGAATGGTCGTAGAAGGAGACGGCACACAGATTTTGCCTATTAACGTTCTGAATGCTACATCAGACTAAACTATTGATACTTTTCGAACTGATTAGCGAAACTGATGATAAAGGTTGAAACTTGAAATAATTTTCAAACTCTAGCACCACTATGAAATTCTGCCTCCATTTTGTACACTTAAAAAAGATAACATCACTGACATTTGATCTTTCAAGTTTGATGCCCAATGCTCATTCCCTTTGATCTTTTCCTCATTTGCTGCAGTTTTTAATCGGTATGCGAACGCTCAAAATCCGACATTTCTTGAATTCCATGTCACTGGATAATCCAAGATTCAAATGGGAACAAAAGGGAGAGAGTTTCAAAAATTATGATTCAGAAATTTCCTTTAATTAAATGAACAAAGGGCTTGAAACGTTACCATATATTGTGAAATGAAGCTAAATTTGACTCGTTCAAAGGCTCGCAGCGCGTACGCAATAAATTTCTTTCTTTTCTCTTCCTTGGCAGCCCACTCTCTGTTTCTCTTCCTTTTCACCTATCGAATCTGCAATATGAAGAAGAAAGCTTATATATGGGCTGAGAGCTTTGGGCTTAAGTGAGACTTGCAATTGGGCTTATTTTCCTTTTATTCCTACAAGCCCACTCGTTACCATTTCCGGGTCGGCGAGCTAGAGAAGATTGTAGATGATGTTTTAATGGACAGAAGACCGCCAGAGAAAATGGTTAAAGAGGGTCTTTGGTTAAGATGAACAAGAATTTGAGAGAAAATTTATGGTGAATCGACATTAAGAATGATATTCTGAACTTTGTTGGTCAATGTTTGGTTTGCCAGCTAGTAAAAATTGAGCATCAAAAACTAGGTTGACAATTGCACATACTCAAAATAACTAAATAGATGTGGGAGCATGTCACCATGGGCTTTATTGTCGGTTTACCAAGGATGCCAAGCCAAGTGGAAAAAGGGTTATATGGTTGACCATCAATTGATTCGCTAAATATGTAGGCTTTTTGTCATATCGATTTGGCATTTCACTAGAAGACATGGCAAAATTGAATGTTAATGAGATTGTGAGGCTTGACGGAATTTAACCGAGTATTGTTTTTGATAGATATGCTAAATTTATGTCTAAGTTTTTGAGGAGTTTATGAAAAATGTCGAGTACTAAACTCAACTTATGTACAATTTCACCCACAAATAGATGGATAGTGAGATAGAATTATTTATAAATTATAGGATATGCTAAGATCATGCTTATTGATTTTGGCTGCTTGTTGGATGAACACCAACAATTGGCGGAGTTCTCTTACACTAACGACTATTATTCCAGCATTAAGAAAGCTCTTTTTAAAGCTTTGTATGGCTGAAAATGTAGAACTCCTGTTTGTTTGGATGCCGTTGGTGAAAAGAGATTATGGCCTATTTGGTAACTAGTTATTTCTCTATTTTTTTTTTCTTCGTTTGTTCCTCAACATAGAAAAAAGAACATAACTTTATTTATATACATCATTTAATTATTTCGGTCTTTGGAATAGATTAGTGACCAGAGCATAGATTTAGAGCAGAAACAAGAAGTAAAAAAAAAAATCTAACTTTTTGTTCCCGGTAACAAAAAGAGGAACAATATCATTTTAGAGAAACAAGATTAGCGCAACTAAAACTCGTCTTTACACAATTGGCAAAAATTGAGAGAAGACATCTTCTTCACAAGCAGAGCATTGCGTGACTAAGATCAACACTTTCCTTCACCACCATTATTGAATCAAGCTTCAACCACATAGGCATGACTTGGAGGTGAGTGAAATTATAGATTTTATTACAAATATGCTAACTCACAAATCTAGGAGGGCTGCCTTCGCCGATCTAGGCAAGGGACACCCCACTGATTTGCACAAGCAGTGGCCAAAACATTCAATTTTCACGTTTGACTCAAATCACTTCCTTACGTTGGGGCATTTCCAATTTGGATTTTCATCTTCATTTTCTTATAGCTAAGTATGAGTTGATGTCAACTTTGACTAATGTTAGCTGCCTTGATTTGGTAGAGTCATTCTTTCTACTTTGTTATATTCTATTGTGATGAAGAATAAATATGCTTGTTGCTATCTATATTAATCTTGTTGGAGTATGAGTTTAGCTTATTGTTCTCCCACATGTTTACAAAACAAAAATTTTGTGCATTTAACAAATACATTCTTCTGCTCAGAAATTCATCTGGAAAATAGAAATTGAAAAAAAAACTATTTCTAAACATAAATTATTCTCAAAAATAAAAAGGTTATGAATGCACTTTAATTGGCCTAGAGTTTATACATCAGTTAGAAGAGAAAGCAAGATTGATTCGAGAACATCCCAATCACAAAAGTTTCGTAGATCGTAAAACAGGTAAGGTGAAACTTAGTGTAGAAGATTATGTATTCTTCAAAATTTATTTTATAAAGGGCATTATGAGATTTGACATAAGGGGGGAATTGAGTCCAAGATACGTGTGATCATTTTAGATCTTATAGAACAATGAGGGAGTTGCTTATAAACTGGCTTTACCACTAGTGTTATATGGAGCACATAATGTGTTTTATGTATCTTTATTGCGGAGATATGTGCCAAATCCTGAACATATACTGGATTTTACACCTTCGGGAGTAAGGGAGAACTTAATGTATGAAAAACAACTTATTTGTATTGTTGATAAGAAGGAACAAGTGTTGTAAGGATGCACTATCCCTTACGTAAAGATTCCATGGCAAAGCCACAATGAGGAGAGGCCATTTGGAAGCTTGAGAGAGGAGGCAAGGTGCAAATACACTCGCTTGTTTGATAATTGAGGCATGTCTAAATTTCGAGAATGAAATTTTTGTAAAAAGAGTAGGTTGTAATAAATAGGCCCACACCAAGTAAGGTCTTTTAAAGTCTAATCCAAGCCCATGTTATTTCCTCTTCAATAGATGAATCGTCGAAGCTAGTAGAGAAAATAAGGAAAAGAGAAGAAGCTCATTTGTGAATAGGAAAAGGAGAAAGAGAGATAAGTTTTCGTGCCTAGCTATTTCAGAAGTCCAGACAAGCTAAATCAACTCTATTTTGCAATGCTTGACTAGTACTCAAGCCCATTATTGGTCTAACCAGAATAGTTTTTGGAATTAGGCCATAAATTTGGAGTTACGTAAATTTTGAAATGAGAGATTTGATTGAGGGGTTATTGAGTAGTGGATTTATAAGGAAATGATAGTTTAGGGCATTATGGAGTCATAGGATTTGACAAAAATCGATAATGAACTACAGTGTGACGAAATTCATGAAGTTTCACGGGCAAGTTAAGCGTATCAGACAAAGATGAACATTCACTATAAACGAGTTTCTTTATTAGCGTGTAGAAGCCTTTTTATCGATGATGAAGCCTAATCTAGTCAAGTCATTTATAAGAGCAATTTATTATTCATATTTTGATAACGTGTTTCAATAAATTTACACGAATACAAGTGTGTTGGTTCAAGTAAACTTTATAGGTTGATTTTAAACCTTGTTAGATGAGTGGTTCTATCTTTTTATTTTTTTTATTTTTTTGAACTTCTAAACTCATATATTGAAAGCGTTATGAATTAGTTATGCTATGAGTTAAGAAAGGACATTTTTGACTGCATAAAACTTGATTGAGCATTTAGTCTCATTCAGCTATTTGAAATGAAAGAAATATCTATTGAAAATAGTTAAAATTGATTACCTATAAATGATTGTGACTTTGAGTATGGTTTATAAAAGATACTCTATTCGATGAATTGAATCGTCAATAATTATATGTTTTGGTTGGAACCTGGTTTTGAGATGGTTTCTAATTTTGGGTTCTTAGTTATTGGAGATTGGGGTTTGTGGATTATGCTATAATTAGAACCTATTGAGGGGGTAAGTATACACACTATCATCTGGGCGTTCTCCTCAACAAGGAGGAAACTTGGTTGCCTTAGTCACAGGCTTTAATTGTGACCATAGCAAGATGTTGAGCATTAAATTAGTTGATGGAATAGACTATTCATGATTGAATTAATTAAGATCTATCAATGGAATAAACCAGTAATGATTAATTTGTTATTGTGAATTGATATTATTAGTTGATCTTGTATGTAAACAATTTTGTTGGAAAGATGTAATCTACTTTAGATATTTTACACATACCTTATTCTGAATTTGGGATGAATAAGCTATGAAATCAATTTCTATAGATGCATACAGAATGTTTATTCGGTTTAGAAGAGATGTACTACTCACTGATCTGCGGTTACTCTTTCCATTAATATTGCTTTTTTTTCAAGTTCTTCAACGAGCCGCAAGTTGAAGCGAGCATTTTTAGGTATAAAGTTGATTATGTTTGAGATGGACTTGCGAATTTATTGTCAGATAGAGATATGTGTGTGTATCTTCTTTTTATTTATAATTAAATGTATATATTTCGATAATAGGTTGAGTTTTGATTGTTTCCTTTTGGTGAATGGATGGTCATGGCATTTAGCCATCTTCAGAGATGAGGGAGTTACATAATAATCGTGACAGAAATAGGATTTTAGGTTGATATGAGCCACAAAAACTTCAATCAAGATATTTTCATGATGATAATGGTGTTAAAGACATCTTTTACTATTATCTTCATGGCAAGGAAGCTCAAGTGTATGTCGAGTATATTCATGGCGTTGATGATGATGACAACACTGAAGTAGGAAATGGTATAAAATATAGTACTTAGGTTGGTGATAGTTCCATTATATGCAAGGCCTAGGAAGTTACTATATCTACTTCATCAGATGATGAATGTTTGATAAATGTCAATTTCCCAAGTGACAATGATGATGAGGGACTTGCACAGTCGAGGCAAAAACAACGGTATTTTCAAGAAAAAGGATTTTCCATATTTGGTGAGTCGAATGATGTTGAACCAATAAATAGGGGTGCACGACCTCTAACTAATGGCGAAGAGACTAAATATGAAGAAAGCAAGGGTGGCGATTTTGAGATTGATAGTTCGAGAACTAAGCTTAAAGATGAACATGCTGTGCGTACAAGGAAAAGTAAGTTTCCTTCATCCTAGTGCTACTTCTATTGTTTTGAGTGTTGGAATGAAATTTGGTGATGCCAAAGAGTTTAAAGAAGCTATTATCAAGTACACCATTGGTGAACAAAGGAGTGTTAACTTCATTAGAAATTCAAAGGAATTTGTGAGAGCTCTATGTTCTCAATTGAACCGTTCATGGAAGATCTATGGCGGATTCATTAGGAAGAGTGGGTTGTTCCAAGTTAGGTCATTCGAGGAGAAGCATAGTATTTGACAATAGAGGGTAACGAGTCGTTGGTTCTCGAAGTATTTCTTTAACACTATCAAGGCGATGCTTGATACAAAAAGTCCTTAGTTGAAGATTTTGGTGAAGAAATAGATAGAGATAAATATCTCAAGGAATCAATGCAAAAGAGCTAAGTAAAGGTGATTAAGATGTTGCTAGGAAAAATTGGCACTCCAGGTGTATTTTTTTCAATTATAAAGGGAATAATTATCCAAAAAATCCTAAATCTATTGTGCTTTTGTCAATTCAGTCTTAAACCTTTTTATCTTTTGCCAATTGAGTCATATTTGCTAGAAATTGCTGACGTGAACACTAAGCACGATTGGTGTTGACGAGAAAAATTGCAAATAATATTTTAATAATTTTTCAAAATTTTTGTTAATTTTTCCTTTTTCTAGTAACTTTTCTTAGTGGCTAGCGAGTTGCCAAGCCCTTGTCGGCTGTGGGTGAGCACTAAGAAAAGAAAAACATAGAAAAAAAAAGATAAAGAAAGATAAAATAAAAATAAAAATATTATTAACATATTGTTGAAATTTGTTCAAGTCAACATTGGTCGTGCCACGTAGGATGGTTGGCCTCTAGGTCACGATTTCTAGCAAATAGGACTTGTTGACACCTGATTTTTAATCGTCTTTTCTCTTTTAAAATTAATAAAAAAATTCATAAAAATTCATAAAATTAAAAAATCAACTTTGGAGACCTTGGCCAAGCCTAGAGAACCAATTTTGAACAAAAAATAATTTTTCATATTTTCAGTATTTTTCAATATTTTTATTTTTGAAAATTCATAAAAAAAAAAATAAGAAAAAATGAGAAAATTACAAAATCAACTTTGGAAACCTTGGCCAAGCTTAGGCAACCATTTTTGAGTAAAAAATAATTTTTCATATTTTTTGTATTTTTTAAAATATATTTTTATAAATTAGGAAAATATTTAATAAATAATAGCATTTGAGGCCACAAAAATACATAAAAATAGTCAGTATTTTTCCTTTATATCTCTTTTCATGTTGGCCATCGCAAATTTAAAAAATCCAATTCGGGGTCGTGTATTCCTTCACGAGCATAATCTCGAATCGGGCCTAAAAAAATTCAATTTGAGTCAATTTATTTTCATTTTTCACTTTTAGGAGTTGTGACATTGTTCTCTAATATTCCAAATTTTCATCTTGGCCCAATTATACCCAGAATGACTCAATTTTACAAATAGGGCTTTAATTAAATTTTGCATTATTCAACATGCGGTAGGTGTGTCAAAAAAATGTGAGGAGATTTGGACTTAAAAAAATATTTCTCCAGGGACTGAATTGCAAATACTTAAAATCTCATGGACTAGAGTACAAATACCTAACACTTGAGGGATTATTTTGTAAATAACAAAAAGAAGAGTTAGTGGAGAAATTAGAATGGAGAAGGGAAGATGGAGAAGAGAAGATGGAGAAGAGGAGATGAAGATGGGAGGATGGAGAAGAGGAGATGGAGATGGGAAGATGGAGAAGAGGAGATAGAAAAGAGAAGATAAAGAAAATAAGATGAAAATAGAGAAGGGAAGATGAATATGAAGAAGAGTTAGTAGAATGGGAGATAGATATGGAGAAGGGAAGATGAATATGAAGAAGAGTTAGTGGAGAAATTAGAATGGGAGATAAATATGGAGAATGGAAGATGAAGATGAAAAAGAGTTAGTGGAAAAATTAGGATGGGAGATAGAGTTAGTGGAAAAATTAGAATGAGAGATAGATGAGTGTGTTATAAAAGAAGGAAGAAGTGAGCTTGAGAGGGGGAATATTTTTGGAGAGAAAATTTTGGATGTTTGAGAGGGTTTTGGGAGATTGAAGAAAAATTTGGGAGAAATTTGGAGAGATTTCAAGAGAAAAAATTTTGAGAGAGAAAAATTCGCCGTCGTGGAACAAGCCTTGACGACGCGACGGATTCATCTCCAACGAGCTCTAGGCGCATCAGCATGTGCAATTATCTGGTAACTCAATTTTTCGTGTTTAGATGACGAAATCTCGAAAACAAATATACTGAACATTCGTAGATGACTTCGAGATCTTCGATTTGATATATTATGGCGCGAAAATGGACGTCGTTTGCTATGTCAAAAGGGTCCCGAAATTGAGAGCAGAAATTTGGAAATATGGTGATCAGAACCTGAGATGGAATTTTTCTGATCTGACCTTTCACGCTAAATGATTTTCCATGGGTTATTCTAGACTTCGTTTCATAAAGACCTCTTCATGACATTTGTTCATAAGATCTTAATTCATAACATATAAAAAATACAAAAATATTCATGCACGTTTCATATTTTTAATGCATTTAATGAAATCATGCAATTCTGTTGGTGTCCTTGAGTCTGAGTGTTTTTCTGTGCGTGGTCATATTGATTCGTAGTTATATCATGTTTAGAATCTTCTTTTGAAACTTCACAAAAAAATGAAAGTTGTTCATTGGGGTCTTGTTTAGTAGACTGGAAAGTTTGGTGCATTAATTTTGAGATTTGAGTGTCCATTTGAGCTTAATCCCGAAGTATGTCTGTTCTGTGAAATTTGTTTATTTGCTGCTGAGCTCTCATGAAAGACCATTTTCTACACGAAAATGAGTGTCTCTTCAATAAGAATGTAAAACATGAAAGTTGTCAACGACACATTTTCCCATCCACATAAAAAATATCAGAATTTTTGCATGCATTTCATTATTTCTTTTGTATTTTATGGTTACTGCTTTCTCCCTAAGAATGTTCATGGACAGTATGATTTAATTCGTATTTTTTGTGTTAATGCATTGGAAAATGTAAAAAATGGTCTCAATGAAGTTTAATCAGCACGTGTTAAACTTTCTTTGAGTTTTTGAATTGTCTTAACTCATTGGTGATTGTGCATTTTTGATTGGATAAGTTCATTATTTTCATTTGGCTTTCGACCCGATGCTTTGAAGATTGGAGGATGACCGATGTCCATTCCGGTCCGTTTTGTTGTACTCCCGACCCACGAGGCTTGGCGACGGGTGTTTGACCGATGTCCATTCCGGTCCATTTTTATTGTATTCCCGATCATGTCTCGGGTTTTATTTAGTTGGTCTGTAATTATTCACCCGACGAGTTGCGGGTTTTATTTTCATTGTCCTTATGATAGTTTTACTTTACCTGCTCTCTCTTCACATTTTCGTTTGCTTTGGGTGATTTTGCATTCTTTTATAATACATCCAAAATACAAAACAAATGTAGAAAATCCAAAAAACCCAAAAAAAAAATGGAAAATCTGAAAATACAAAAAATGCCATTCATGTGCATCTCATGTAGTATGTCTCATGTATGTTTGTCATGTTATCCGTATGTTCGTATAGACATATCGTATTTGTTTGTTCTCATATGCATGTCACGTACGCGATGTTTGCAAATCTACATTTGTCTGTTATGATATGTTATTAACCTATGCATATTCATTCAGAAAAATAAAAAATTTCAAAATGAGGGTTTTATCCCCCTCTTTTTTCAAAAATGAGGGTTTTATCCCCTCTTTTCAAAATGACGACTTTGCCCTTTATGGGCAAAATCGAAATGTACGTATTTACATACACATATCACTATGCATATATATGTCACGTATTTGTATGGTGTATGTACGCATGTTACATATCGTATTCGTACGTCTTCATACGCATGTCACATACGTATTCGTATTCGTCTATCCCCGCATGCATGTTGTATTCATACGCATGTCACGTACGCATATCATTCGCATGTCCACGTACATATGTCATTCGCATGTAACGCACGTATATGTATTCGTCTATGCCATATGCATATTGTATTCATACACATGTCACGTACGTATGTCATTCGCATGTCATGCACGTATGTCATTCGCACGTCACGCACGTATTCGTATTCGCATATCTACGTATTCGTATATCATATTCGTATGTCCGTATTTGTGTGTCGTATTCGTATGTCAACATTTGCGTTCATACCCTTTATGCATTTCATTTTAAAGCGAAAATATAAAAAGAACACATTATCAGGGTCTTTAGAATAAATTAAGCGAGAGTTGCCAAAATAGGATATCCATGGAATTAAGGTACCGAAAGGGCATTAGTTTTAATTAATTAGTGTAACCAAGTCCCCGAACTCATAATCTCTGGTTTGCAGGAGTAATTTAGTTCTCTCGCTAGGTTACTTAGGTTTCTAATCAACCTACCAAAAATGATTAGTGGCGACTCCAAATTCTAAAATCATGTGAAAAAAAAATCAAAGTTGCGATTTGGTAGAGCTTGGGAGAGCTCGAACTAGGTTAGTTAATTTAATTAATTAATCTGATAATTCATTAACCTAAAAATGAATTTTAGGTCGCGACAGGACTCAATTGGCAAAAAGTGAAAATACTTAGAATTGAATTAGTAAAAGTATGATATGTTTAGGATTTTTTGGAAAATTTTTCTCATTATAAAGAGGAGAATGAATAGTAACCCATGTTGGCCAATACCATACTAGGGAATTCAAACTCAAAATTCAAGTACCCTAATGAAAAACATTCTAAAATTCCTTAATCAACTCAAAGAGGGTGGTCAATCTCGACGAAAATAGGATTTAGGTTCATATAAGCCACAAAAAATTTAGTCAAGATCCCCATAGAAAAATCGCATACGAGAATTTTATGTGACTTTTAGGCACTATGGGTTCCTCGTTCCTAAGTCTTCGGTTGATTGAGAAAATCACCAAAAAAGTTCTAAACTTGTTATAATTATACCAATTCAGTTTTAAACTTTTTGAATTGTGTCAATTCAGTTCATTTGATTGGTCGGCCCTGACGCGGCAAATTTTTAATAATATACAGGAAAAATTATTAAAAAGTAACAAAATATTTAAAAATTCAAAAAAAATAATAAAATATCATAAAAAAATTTGCCACATCGGTGTCAGCAGCCCAAATGGATTGAAATGGCATAATTAGAAAAATGTTTAGGATCGAATTGCCAAATACAAAAAAAGTTTAGGATTGAATTGGCACAATTAATATATGTTTAGGATTTGTTTTTTAATAATCTTCCCTTGGATGATCCATTTGTCACTATCTCAATTCACGATGGTCGCCATGTGAAGTCCATGTATCAAAAGATGGATTTAGAAGTGATGATCGCTTTCGGCTCATGCCAGCGGCATGATGCCATTGTAACAATAATGCGAAAGGCCCATCGATGGCAATTCTGATCCTAGCCCATACTTTTGGCTTTTTGTCTTATTTGATCGAATCCCATGTTTTCCTTTCACATTCCAGGGAAGTGACCAGGCATGAAACCAACACCCAAAGAGTCCGACAAGTGAAATATGAAGGCTTCCAGGACGGAAACGATACGTCGAGATAACATTTTGGTGCTTGGCCAATTTCTCTTTAAAGCACGTGTCAGTCCCAAAGAGCACGCCACAGGTTAAACCCGATTGGCCATCGCAGGGAAGTGGGAAGACTCGCATTGGTCTTACGAAGGTGACCGTCAACCTGCCATTGGACACGGGATAGAAAATAATCGAATCCTCGGACTCAATAGACATCACGAAATATTTTGCATGATCTAAGAGTTCAGATGTGTAGGACTTACATGTGAACAGAACTTGAACCTCATGTAGGAACTTAGAAAATATGAGATCGAACAATTCTCCTCAATGGTCCAAATCCTCAAATGAGAAGGTGTGAAATGGTATTTAAAGAAAACGGGTCGTGTTCAGACATCCCTAAAGAGTTCGGATTAATTGAGATCGACCAATGGAATAAATCAGTAACGGTCGATTTGTTATAGTGAGTTGATATTATTAATTGATCTTGTATGTAAAAGGCTTTGTTGGAAAGATGCAATCCACTTTTGATATTTTACACATACCATATTCCAAATTTGGGACTGACAAGCTATGAAATCGGTTTCTATAGATGCATAGTGAATGTTTATTCGGCTTAGAAGATATGTACAACTCACTAGTATGTGGTTACTTATTCCATTCATATTACTCGTTTTTGAATTTCTTCAACAACCCGCAAGTTGAAGCAAGCGTCTTTGTTATCAAGAGGAGATTTTGATAGTGAGGTTTTTTAGATATAACTTGTGTATGTTGGAGATGGACTTATGAGTTTATTGTCAAATAGAGATGTGTGTGTATATATATTTTATAAATGTATATATTTCGGTATTAGGTTGAGTTTTGGTTGTCTCCTTTGGGTGGCCGTGGCATTATCAATCTTCTCGCTGAGATAAGGGCGTTACATAACTGATCGTGATGGAAGCAGGATTTTAGATTGATATAAGGATAAGGATTTCCCGTCCCCGAGGGTATAGGTATACCGCTCCGGACCCTTCCAATTCTCTGAATTTCCAAGTCTCCGGTTGGTCCGCCGGTCAATACGTTCGACCTCCGTTAAAGTGACTGGGCATGAAATGAAATCAACACACAGCCAAGGAAAAAGTCTCCCATCGCTTCCTGGCGGAAAATGATTTCTAGGATAAAATAACATTTTGGTGTTTGGCCAATGTCTTTTTCAAGAATGCACTTGACAACTTAAGATTAAAAAAAAATGAAGACGTGACTTTACACAAAAAAAAAATTATTTGAACGGGTCAGTCCCAAAAAGAAGTCCCCGGGTTAAACCCGATTGACCGTCACGGGAAAGTGGAAGACTCACATCGGTCCTACGGAGGCGACCCTCAACCTACCACTTGACACGATATATAGAAAAACATTGGAGTCGTCGGATTCATGTGAGCGGAATTTGAACCTCGCGCAAGAACTTGGAAAAAATGAGATTGAACAATTTTTCTCGGTGGTCCAAATCCTCAAATGAGAAGGCTTGAAATGGTATTTAAACAAAATGGGTCATGTTCATATATCTCTAAAGAGTTCACATCATTTTGCCTCCGTTTATTTTGCAAAAAATGAAGTGTTTCTAAAAAATCGTTTTTTTAAGAAAATAGCAATATTTTTCGGTATTCGGATAAAATCTAAATAAAGGATTGGAAAATATTTTTTGTCGAAAAGTCAATTTTCACCGCACATAAATTTTTTAAAATTTTTTAATTTTTTTTTTAAATTTTGAATTTTTTTTTCTATTTCTTTTTCATTTTTTAATTTTTTTTTTCTGTTCCTTCCTCCTCCTTCCTTTCTACGCCGCTGGTTCTTTCTCCGCCACTCCTTCCTCAGCCCGGCCATCGACCATGGCGCAGGCCGGCGAGGCTCGGCCGGCCAGCGAGCGGCCACGGCTGGCGGGCAAGGAAGTTGAAGGCGCCGAGGAACAGCTCCACCGGCACATGCTCGTGGTGGCGGGCGAGTGCGCGAGGGTCGGCTGAGCTCAAGAACAGCGAGGCAAGCCTCAGCCTCGACAGATCTAACGAGATCGTGGCTCGCCATGGAGATGAAGATTCCCAGGAGAACGGCGAAGATCCCAGATCTCAGAGGCAGAATACTGGACTTCGCCGTTCTCTGCACGAATGCTCATTCCATGGTGAAGATCCTAGATGGCAGCCCCATCAAGGATGGAGGAGAGAACGAGGAGAGATGAAAGAGAAGTGAATTGAGGAGAGAGAGAACGTGGATTGAGGAGAGAGAAAGGAAAATTTTCCCCATTTCAGAAAGTTACCGTGAAAGAGAAGCCTGACGTAAAGGAAAAAATGATTTTTATTTCTAAAAAAAAATCAATTTTTTCAGTTTTATAATTTTTTTTATTGATCAAAAAATATTTTTCATTAATTACTCATTTTACGTCTTCCAAATACTGAAAATTAGCGAAAATATATTTCGAAAAAATATTTTCTGTTTGAGAAACAAACGGAGCCCTTCTCAGCAAGTTTTGTCAGTCAAACGTAAGACACTTTAGCCACCGAGAAGAGAAAAAGAGGGAACTCCAGTGGGCCTGTCTCTATTGAAGTCTCTGTTGACGTTGAATTCTCTGCGTCTGGTCTGCCACGAGAAGGAAAAAAAAAAAAAGGAGAGAAGACGATTTTTTTGCATTTGGAATCTGAGCTCTGTAAAGCATACCCACCAGCTGATTCTTCACACCACAAGCCTGTATACTTTAGAAACTCCATTTCACAGCACAGACACTCCCTCTCCCTCTCCCTATCTCTTCTGTTATGGCTGCTCCAGTTTTCTTTCTCCTCCTATTAGCATTCCTGTTCACAACAGCAACTTCCCAAGCACAGAAAAACATCAGCCTCTCCGACACCCTCACGGCCACCTCCAAACCCTCGTGGCTCTCATCGTCCGGCGCCTTTGCGTTTGGATTCTACAAGAGAGGCGACGGTTATTACGTGGAAGTCTTCCTTCCGGGGACTCCCAACAAAACCGTGGTCTGGACTTACAACCGAGATGACCCTCCGCTTCCAAGCAATTCCACTCTGCGTTTCGACGGCAGTGGCAGACTCGTCCTGCAGTCAGCAGAAGCGCAGGATACATACGTCGCCAGTCCCAGCGGGACGACCGCTTCGGCTTCAATGCTCGATTCGGGCAACTTCGTTCTTTACAACTCTAACCAGGACGTCATATGGCAGAGCTTCGACACACCAACAGATACCATTTTAGGTGGTCAACGTCTATTGGCATCACAGGAGTTACATTCGAGTGCTTCGGTCACTGATCCATCCACGGGTCTCTTTCTCGCCATCATGCAGTTAGATGGAGTTCTGGCGTTATATCCCAACGGTACTCCATTCACTGCCGCGTATGGTTACTGGGATTCCGGGACACCTAATAATGGTGAGAATGTGACGCTACATCTTGAGGATGATGGGTTTCTCTACCTATTGAAACCCCCGGGTGTATACCTCAAGAACTTCACAAGGCAAGGAGGTCCTAAAGAAGATATGATCTATCGTGCGACGATCGACCCAGATGGGCTTCTTTGGCTATACTCATACAACATCACCAGGAAGGACGATTGGTTAGGTGTATGGCCAGCCACGACGGATAGATGCAGCCCCAAGGGCATATGCGGGTTTAATATGTTTTGTGCGAATATGGATCTGAATCCTCGGTGCCTGTGTCTTCCAGGATTCGCACCTGTGAGGGATGGCGACGGCACTGCAGGGTGTGAGAGGAACTTCACTGCTGCAAGCTGCAAGACAGTGGACTCCTCGTCCAGCTACAACATTCAACCTGTTCCTAACACCATATGGGAGGACGCAACGTATTCCACTCTAACATCATTGACCAGTGAAGGATGTGTAGCAGCATGTTGGCAGGATTGCAATTGCGAGGCTGTCACATACAGCGGCCTGTCCTGCAGCAAGCAGAAGCTTCCTCTAAGATTCGGTAGGAGAGTCGTTGGCGGGAACTCAAACTCGCTACTTTACGTCAAGGTAGGCGTTGCTCAATCTGGTGAAGATGGAAGGAACGGCACTGTGCGAAAGGAAAAGGATAAGCATACTCGGAGAGACATTCTGGTTGCGGTTGCATCATCTATTACTTTTGCAATAGTGATGTTGGCGGTGTCTGCGATTATTGTTCACAAAAATCGTGTCTGGGTTTACAAAATGCTTCCAAAGGAGGGATTTCTGAAAACAATTGAAGATGTTGCTCCTAGGTCGTTTTCTTTCGAAGACCTGAAAAAAGTGACTGGAAACTTTTCGGAAGAGATTGGCAAAGGATCGTTCGGAACAGTCTACAAAGGCACCCTGATGAAGAATCTGCACAGTAGCGAAGTCGTAGCCGTTAAAAAACTAGAGAAGATCTCATCTGAGGGGGAATATGAGTTCCAAGCTGAGGTGAAAACTATCGGAAAGACTCATCACCGGAATCTGGTCCGACTCCTAGGTTATTGTCATGATGGACCGAATAGGCTCTTGGTGTATGAGTACATGAGCAATGGGTCGCTTGCCGATCTACTCTTTAAACCGGAAAAGCAAGCCAATTGGGATGTGAAAATCAGATTAGCTCTTCATATTGCCAGAGGCCTCCTTTATCTGCATGAAGAGTGCGCGACCCAGATCATTCATTGTGATATAAAGCCTCAGAACATATTGATAGACGACAACATGCAAGCAAAGATTTCTGATTTTGGGCTGTCCAAGCTGCTGAAGCCAGATCAGACCAACACCACAACAGGGATAAGAGGTACAAAGGGTTACGTTGCGCCAGAGTGGCACAAGAATATGCGGGTGACGGTGAAAGCAGACATTTACAGCTTTGGAGTCATGCTGCTGGAGATCATCTGTGGCCGAAGGAGTGTGGATTGGAGCCTTCCTGAGGATGAAGCCGTTCTCGAGGAATGGGTTTACTCTTGCTTCCAGGCTGGCGAGCTGGATAAACTGGTGGATTATCAAACAATAGACAAGAAACAATTGGACAGGATGGTTAAAGTCGCCCTTTGGTGTATCCTAGAGGAGCCATCGCTTCGTCCTTCGATGAGAAAGGTGCTCCTGATGCTTGAAGGCACGGTCGACGTTCCAATTCCCCCTTGTCCTACTTCCTTCCTCAGTGTCATCTAAATTTTCTTGGTAACTGCACTTCATCACCACCAAAAGCTGCTCGGGTCAGAAATGAATCGTGTTATTATTGCTATAGGCATTTCCAGTGTTTCTAGGTTCTACATTAACGCGCATTGTCTGCCTATCGTTTCAATAAAAATATGTTCCCTGTTTGGTCCTATAAAGTTCTTCCTTCTTATAGCAAGCACAACAACTTTTGAGTTTATTTCAACAACGCCTTACTTTCCTGTGGTGGCAGAGTCTATCATTCTGGTCCTGTTAGCCGCCCATGAATTTATAAGAGCATAGTGTGCGTATATAGGGAGAGGAGACGGCAATGTTTCGGCTATGGAGAAATGGTCCATGAAAATGGTTGACGCTGTTCTGACTGATCAGCTGACATCACGTGAATAATCAACAGAATTTTTGCCCTCCTAAACAGGATTCGCGCATCTTTTCTGTGTTAAATATATGAGATCGAAAAGAGTTAGCTTTTTGTATACTTAGAGAGAATATCAAACATTTCTAGTATATGGTAAGTGCGTTGAGAATCGAACTCAAATTTGATACAACAAAGGGTGCTACTTCTCACTCCTTTTTATTGTTCTCCTCAACTAATGCAATTTCACATCTCAGAATGAAGATCAAATATCAGTTTATCGACAAAACATAGACATTTTCGTGCTTTGATAAGTACCGAACACAAAAATTAAGCCTGTTCTGTCAAATTACTATAGAGAAGACCCAAAGAGGTTATCTTTTTTCCACGTTACATCTTTGCTTTTTCTGCTTAATTGCTCTTCAAAATTAGGAATTCCAGGTTGTTTCCACGGTTCGGAACCAGACGGTTCCGAACAGAACTGTCGGTTTCGGTTCGTGACCTATCATGAACGGGACGGTTCCGGTTCCGATTCATGAACCAACAGTTCCGGGCCGATTCAAGGCCCGGTTCCGGTTTCGCATGTTGAAAATCTGACACTCGATCGACACGTGTTAGTGACGGTTTGATTTGGCATTAAGAGCTTCGCTAGGCCAAAATCCGAGATTTTTGCAGTCCGAGATTCATCCATGAGGATTGTGTCATGATGTCGCATTGAATTATTTGGAGCTCAAGCTGTGGTGCAAATAATAGGATTAGGACTCCTCTTCCTACATCCAAAGCGATTCTCACTCTTTCGCTCCAACGAGGCCGCTCCCTTTTAGCATCAAACAGGAGATCCGCAGCTGAATCCATGAGAAGGCAAGAGACCGCCTGAGTAATCCGTTCCCCATATATTGAAATACAAGAGGCCATGGCAAAAACTGTCTGTGAAGTAATCTGATTGCGAGGTTTACTCTCTGATCTTGGAATACATATGAAAGGACCAACTGAATTATTTTGTGACAATGATGCGGCACTCAAATTGGCAACGAATCCAGTTTTTCATGAAAGAACAAAGCACATTGACGTTGATTGTCATTTCACTTGAGATAAAACTCAAGAAAGAGTGATTGTCACCAGAGGCATTGGAACTACAGAACAGCCTGCAGATGTCTTTACCAAACCTTTGTGCCAAAGATAGCATGCGTATCTCCTAAGCAAGCCGGTGTCTTAGACATATATATGCCACCAATTTGAGTGGGAGTGTTGGAGATATTAACAGAAGATTATGATCTCCTTAATTGAAGATCAAACTTGGAGATTTGGCTCTGATTGATTGGATTGTTTCTTCACTTTATGCATATACAAATTATGTATATTTTCTTTCCTTTATTTTATACCTTGTCAATACTACATAAACCTCTATGTACTCTGTTTATAGACAATGATTACAATAAGAAAAATTTCTCTTGGGCACACCTTTACAACTTCTTTCAAATACGCTTGAATATAATTCATCCATAGTGAATATGGACTAGCCTCCAAGTAATGTATCAGTAGGAGAAACTTTGCCAGCTGACCTCAGAATGCCGATTATAGAGGATGAAATTCCCCGAATCGTCCATGGCTGCACACGAAGCATTATCTAACGAATCAGCAATCAGTTCAAGCTTCCCAGGACTAACTTTAAGAACGAACTGACTGTCAAGGGTTAATTCCACTGTAGCATTTGAGGACACTGGCGGATCGTCTCGATTCACTATCCACACGGTGGTGTTGTGCGATTTACGAATCATCCAAATACCCACTTTAAAGCCACCGCTTTCCTGGTAGAAGCCGAATGCAAAGTGACCGGAAGGGGAGGTCTAGGAAGTTGGCTGAGTCATGGGTTTGATTGTCGAGTTCAAGCTTATCGAGCATTTCTCAGATCCAGCCGCTACGCAATATCCAGAAAGTAGAAAGATCAGTATGATGTGTGACGAAACCATGAGCAATATCTGTATATGAAGTGGGGAATTCACAACAGGGGTATGCCAGAGTTGTGAGCAAGAATTGTAACTCACTACTCCATTTAAACGTCATAAACTGACAACTTTCTTGTGACTTGCCTGCATTGACTTTCCTGAGTCACGTTGACTAGCCAAGTCATTGCTTCTCAAAAAGGAAAAAAAAAATTCACTTGCGAGACTCAGCTATCATGATACGTGGACAAGTGGAAATAGAGAACATTATTGTCGCTCCAGAAAAACCTGTCCAGTTGAATCTAAACTATTCAAATGCCCTTAAATTATTGCACTAAGATTCGACAAGAGCCTTAGTGTTAAATTATTAACAAAATTGATTGTCGATTTGACAACACTCCATAAAAAAAAGAAAAAGAAAACAAAGAGAGAAAAGAATAGTGGGACCTCATTAAATGCTAGCATGCGAATGAACATGAACGAGGAAAAGAAGGCCACGTTTGTTCTCGGAATGCATTTATTGGAGAATGAAGACAAGAAGCTCCCCAAAAGTCATTGAATTTTAAGATACACATATTTTCTCATGGCTTAAATAGTATTTTTGACTTTTATGGTGTGAAGACTGAGGGTGGTTCAAGGGCATTTATTATATGGATTTTTTTGTTGCTTTATGTTCGTAAGAAGATATGGGCGAAGGCTTATCTTCAATATTATGTTTGTCTTAGGAGAATAGTTCCTTGACTAGTGCAACTTTAGCAATAAAGAATTTCTCAATTTTCAAAGTAGTCATTATTGTTTTGGTTTCAACATTTGATATCAGAGCTAGAAATAACATTCATTCGATTTCAACTTTCAAAATTTAACAGAAGGAATTTCAAAACTATTCATTTGCGAGACTCCACTACAATGATGCGTGGACAAGTGGAAATATAGAACATACCTATAAGAATTATCCCAAAAAAACCTGTCCAGTTGGATCTAAACTATACAAATGCCATTTGATTTTGGATATCGACTTGTTCTATTCTAGTGGAAAGCCAATAAGGTCCTTAGAATATAGTCTACCAAACAATCTGCAAATGAGTAAGTAAACTATAGAGAGCATGGCATCTACCCTATACAATCAAATACCCTTTTTGTACGCACATGTCCATAACCAGAGGAAACCATATTATACCCAAAAATATGATGATTAATATCACGAATGAGACTCAAATGGTGTCTGCCCTATAATATTCCCGACCCGACAGCTCTGCAAATTAGACAGTAAACTTTGAGAGGACACGGTCAATTATTGTACAGAATGAACATCTTCTTTGCACGTACAGTTCCACCACATCATAACCTGACTGAATAATACTTTGGCCGGCAATATCTAGATTAGTGAAGATTTAAGTGTTATTGGAAAGCACTTGAGAAGGTCGCCCAACTATGCCGTCCTTGCTCTTAAAACCTACTCTGCAGAAGTTTCAATTTTCATGAGTATGCTCGGTTAGCTTGGTTTTCAAACTGTACCGTCAAGTAAGACAAAAAAATAATAATAACGCGTGTGTATTGTGAGATTTTGTGGGACCATTGCCAACTGTTCCAAAAGCTTAATCTGTTGGATGAAGGCGTGGTTTAATATTTAATTACTCTAACACTCCCCCTCACGCTTAGTCTGGTCTTTTTGTCTAGTACTAAGCGTAGAAATATATCATTGGAGAGGCAAATAGGGGTCTGGAAGGATTTGAACTCAGGATCTCCTGCTCTGATACCATGTAGAAAGGAACGCAATCCAAGCTCAGATGAAACAAGAGAAGGGAGGAAGGAAGACGATGATGCTTGGGATGAGGTGAAAAGATGAAGAAAGAAACGAGAGATTTGCCTAGAATGAATTTCTTCTCATTATTTCCTTTATTTATACAGCTTTCGTACACTATTCTAGAGAAACACATATCCCTAGGTTGTTACATTGTTTACACCACCTCCAACAGATCGGCACTATCTTCAACTAATCAGGAATGTAACTAATTACATAATTAGTAAAGGAAGGTTCCACGTCTAACTAGATTATAGAAGCTCATCCCGTGAACTTGATCTCTGTCCATCATCTCCCCTCAAGCGAACCGGTCGGTGCAACACGGAGAGCTTGCTCCTATAAGTAAGGAATTTCTGTGTGGGAATAACTTTGGTTAGGGGATCTGCCAATTGGTTTTCCGAAGATACATGGCAGATCCTCAAAGCACCATTCATCACCCTCTCACGCGCAAAATAATAATCAATCTCAACGTGTTTAGTCCGAGCATGTAACATTGGGTCAGCTGCTAATTGAATGGTGCTAAGATTGTCACAGAAAACTGTAGACGGTGTTCTGTAGGGCACCTGCAACTCCTTTAGCATACTTTCTACCCACATTACTTCTGCAACTTCATCTGCCAGTGCACGGTACTCTGACTCGATGCTTGATCTGGACACTACCTTTTATTTGTGGGATGCCTATGAGATCAGGCTCGAACCCAAGAATGTGCAATATCCACCGGTTCTTCTTCGATCATCGGGACAGCTAGCCTAATCTGCATCTGTAAAGCAAGTTACATCATAAAAGGTATGTGCTGTCAAAGTAATGCCATGAGTCATAGTGCCTTAAAGATATCTGACTATCCTTTTGACTGCCTGAAGGTAAACTGATGTCGGTTGATGGAGGAACTGACAGGTCTTGTTCACGGCAAAGCTGATATCAAGCCTTGTGTTGGTACAATATTGAAGTGCTCCTACCAGACTCTTGTAAAGAGTAGGGTCTGTCAATGGATCACCATCGTACTTTGACAAACAACTAGTAGTTGCCATAGGTGTTCCCACTGGCTTGCAGTCAGCCATCCCAGCTTTGTGCAGCAATTCTTTAACATACTTTTCCTGACAAAGCTGCAAATTACTCTCTTGTCTGGTGACTTGGATGCCCAAGAAGTAGGACAACTCGCCGAGGTCCTTCAAAGCAAACTGTTGATGTAGCTGTTCCAGAAGATTCTCAATTGCCAGGCTTTTAGAGCCTGTTACTATGATATCATCAACATATACTAGTACCACGATTATCTCAGCAGCCAATTGTTTGTAAAACATGGATGCATCAGCTCTCGAATTGACGAATCCCCACCTGCATAGGCAACCACTCAACTTCATGTACCACGCCCGTGGACTCTACTTTAAGCCATAGATTGCCTTCTTAAGGCGACAAACATGATGAGGCTGCAGGGAATGTTCAAATCCAGGAGGCTGCAACATATAAACTTCTTCCAGCAGATCACCATTTAAAAAGCCATTATGGACATCTAACTGTTTTATTGACCAGCCATGAGAAATAGCCAAAGTAAGTATAATGCGGATAGTTTGGTGCTTTACCATCGGGCTGAAAGTCTCTCTGAAGTCAATACCAGGTTTTTGATGAAATCCCTTTGCCACTAACCTTGCTTTGCAGCGTTCAAGGGTGCCATCAGCATGCAGTTTGACCTTAAATACCCATTTGCAACCTATCACTTTCTGTTTCATCTCCCGTGGGACAAGCAACCAGGTGTTATTTCGCTTTAGAGCCTCAAGTTCCTTTTTCATTGCTTCCCTCCAAACCGGTGTATCCAGGGCCTCCTGAAGTGTAGTTGGTTCTTTAGGCAGGTTTGTGGGAGTGAGGCTTTTGGAGGTCAAATATAGTTTGGGCTTATAGATTTCAGCCTTTGATCGTGTTACCATAGGATGGACATTCTCTACGGATTGTGACACTATCTCAGGTTGAGTTTCTGACATTGAACTGGTTGTAGGTACATCATGAACTATAGGAGATTGGATGTCAGATAAGGGACTGGCTGCTGCAAGAATCATAGGGGTTGCTGCAGGAATTGTTGCAGCACGTTGTGGGCCAGGAGTAGGTATGGACATTGGTAACATAGGATTTATATTGAGCGTTATGGAAGATTGTGGAGTAGCTTTGTCTGGAGAAGCAGTTTTGTAGGGAAAAGAGGTCTCATCAAACAGTACATCCCTAGACACATAAATCTTCCTAGTGTGGTGATTAAGGCAAATGTACCCCTTATGAGAGGCACCTTGGCCAAGGAACACACAAGGCTTGGAACGATTTTGCAGCTTATGCTCATTGAGCTTGCGTAGGAGTGGAAAGCATGTACATCCAAAAGTTTTTAAGGAGCTATATGCTGGTTTTTGATTGTCCAGTAGTTCAGATGGACTTGTGAACTGGAGTGGCTTGGAAGGAAGAATGTTAATTAGATTTACAGCACAGTAGAATGTATACGGCCAAAATGACATGGGAACAGCTGAGTGTGTTAGTAGAGTTAAGCCAACCTCTACTACATGTCGGTTTTTCCTCTCAACTCGCCCATTTTGCTGGGGTGTATAGGGACAGGATACCTGGTGACAAATCCCTTGTTGAAGGAGGAGGTTGTGCAGGGATCTGAATTCACCTCCCCAATTAGACCGGACAATTTTTAGTTTGGCATCATATTGAGTGTTGACCATTTTCTAGAACTGAATAAAGGCTGTTAAAGCTTGTGATTTTGATTGTAGGAAGTAGACCCAAGTATATCGAGTGAAATCATCAACTAAGGGCATGAAATACCTTACTCCCATGACAGATTTAACTGGAGAAGGACCCCAAATGTCAATGTGTACAATTTGGAAAGGGTGAGATGCTCTCGATGAGGAAAGCAAAAAAGGCAAGCTATGATGTTTACTAATTGCACAGGACTGACAGAAAGACATTTCAATGATGTTGGAAGATTTATTACAAGAGTCTAGTACTTTGCGCAGTACATCGGTACTTGGATGACCTAATCTAGAGTGCCAAAGAGAGGCATCAACCTTGGTAGACTGAGGAGCTAGATGGATAAGGGCATCCAGAGAATCACCTGGGAATGGCAAGGTAGAGGACTTTGCTGAAGCTCGGACATTATAGAGACCCTGTTGCATTGGCCCTTGGAGAAGTATGCGCTTGGATGTTTTGTCTTGACACAGAAACAGTCAGGGTGAAATTCAACAAATGCATTGTTGTCACTATAGAGTTTAGAAACACTAATGAGGCGGTTGGAAATTTTGGGAACACATAAGACATTATTCAAATGTAGAGGTGAAGGATGACGAGAAATGGACTTGTACCCGACATGAGAGATTAGAATGACATTACCATTACCAACTATGACAGTAGACTGACCTTGATAGGGTGTCACAAACTGTAAATCGTCCACTCTTGAGGTAACATAATGTGTCGCACCAGAATCTATAAGCCAATCCTCAGGAGAAGGGATTATCTGGGTAGGCTGGTCGTAGGAGCTAGAAAATGGGTTGGTGAGTGGTTGACTGTAGGAAGTAGGAGTAGTCTGGATGCGAGCAGGGTGTGAGGCTGGTTGACTATAGGAGGTAGGAGGGGTTTGGATATGGGTAAAGTTCATCTGAGGCTGATAGGAGGGATTAAGGCGATGGTAACAGGAGGCTGCAGTATGGCCGAGTTTGAAACAAATTTGGCACTTGGGTTTAGGTTTATGGAGGGTATTCCTATTTGGCCATTTGTTCTGTTGTGAGTAAGCTGGAGGTTTGTCTGAGAATCGTCTAAGAATGCTAGAGTTTGCGTTGGTGCGTATCCAAGGTTTTGTGATAGGTCTGGTGGTAGGCTGGTTTGGGCTATGAGGTGGCTGAGGCTGTTGATATCCTGAAGCACTAGAACGGAGGGAAGTATACTGAACTTGAGGAATAACGCGATCTGACACCTGACGCTTTTCCAACCGAAGATCAAAATTCAGTAACAAGTTCTGCACCTCGTCTACAGATGGCTGATCAAGACGGCTATAAATTGCTGTTACTATAGCATCATATTCAGCAGGCAAGCCTTCCAACATATACCAGAAATAGTCCTTGTACTTAACCGGCTCACCAATGGCAGCTAATTGATCAGAAAACGATTTCAACGAAGCAAGGTACTGTGGCATAGTTAATCCATCCTTTCGCAGCTGCTGCATCTGAGTTCTAAGGTTGATTATCCTTGTAGTAGAGTTAGATTCATACCTTTGCCGTAGAGTTTCCCATACCTCAAAGGATGTCTGGCAATTGACAACTTGACCCAATGGCTCAGATGACGGAGATGAGTAAAGCAGACTCATGACTGACTTGTCCGTCCGCTGCCACTGCTTGTAGTCATCATTCAGAGTATGCATGGAAGCATCCAGGTATTGTGCTGGGGCTACGGAACGGCCATTGATGAAATCTTCATATCCACCCGCGACAATAGCAGTGTGAAGTTGCCTCTTCCACAGCATGTAGTTCCCCTCTTCAAGCTTGAGAGCAGAGGTGAAGATGGTCGGTGGGAGCTGAATAGGGTTTGGAATGGGAGTGGGTATAGTAGAATTGGAGAGGGAGAGGGCCGAAATTGAGAGATTAAGTGAGGAATGGGACGGATGGGTAAGTGACGACTATTCTTGTCCTGCCATCGTCAGCTTAAGAACATCGTGAAAAGGTTGGATTGAAGGAAGCTCTTAGGCTGAGGGCTCTGATATCATGTAGAAAGGAACGTAATCCAAGCTCAGATGAAACAAGAGAAGGGAGGAAGGAAGATGATGATGCTCGGGATGAGGTGAAAAGATGAAGAAAGAAACGAGAGATTTGCCCAGAATGAATTTCTTCTCATTATTTCCTTTATTTATACAACTTTCGTACACTATTCTAGAGAAACACATATCCCTAGGTTGTTACATTGTTTACACCATCTCCAACAGATCGGCACTATCCTCAACTAATCAGGAATGTAACTAATTACATAATTAGTAAAAGAAGGTTCCACGTCTAACTAGATTCTAGAAGCTCATCCCGTGAACTTGATCTCTGTCCATCATGTATCGATGATCCAGCCAAGATAAGTCATTATTCAAGAAGTAAAAACTTTCTGAAGCAAGTGGCTAGAATTCCGTTTCTGCAAGTTCTTACCAACATTTAATGAAGTTTGAGGATCGAATTGATCGATAACGTTTAAATTCGACCCCTAGCTGAAGGGAAATATGATAAATATCTCTAACAAGTAACAAATCAGCTGGAGCCAAGCCAATCATAACGAGAGCCTGAACATATCAACAATTGTTAATGCACACTTAAACCTTGGCTGTATTATTCAACAAGTGACAGTCAACATCGCCTTCCACCAATGGAAGGAGAATGCCAGATTTCACAAAAGGTACAACAACTTAGAACATGTGCTGCAAACTAAGAGCAAACTGAAGATAGTGTTACGAAGGGAGGGTCCGGTATATCCTTGGTGCCTTCCAACATCAATATAAAATCTTTGATCGAAGGGCGAAGACTCGGATCATCTTGATTGCAAAGGAGTCCCACTTTCACCATCTTTTCTAGGTTTTTCATGTCCACTTGTTCATCATCCATGACAAGTTTCTTCAACTCTCTGGCAACATAACCCTCGTGTACCCATGTGGACAGAAGCACTTCATCCACCGTCGGAACATCAACCACCAAGTTGCTTCGGCAGCACACGGTTTCCAATAGCACAACTCCAAAGTTATAAATATCAACCTTTGGGGACAATAAGACATGCTTAAGCATTTCAAGTGCCGCATAGGCTCTCTTACCTTTGACGTCACAGAAGTTTCCAATTTGATGGCATTAAAGCCTTTGCAAACCTGAAATCAGAGAGTTTTGCCATCCATGATTCATTGATTAGAATGTTTCAAGTTGTAATAGCACCATGAATTATTTGAAGATCACATTCTTCATGCAGATATAGGATTCCTCTTGCAACTTCCAATGCAATTCTCACTCTTTCTCTCTAGGTCGGCCTACTACTCGACACGGGATAGAAAATAATCGAATCCTCGGATTCAATAGACATCATGAGAGGTTTTTGCATGATCTAAGAATTCAGATTTGTTGGGCTTACGAGTGAGTGAACCTGAACCTCATGCAAGAACTTAGAAAAAATGAGATTGAACAATTCTCCTCAATGGTCCAAATCCTTTAATGAGAAGGCGTGAAATGGTATTTAGACAAAATGGGTCATGTTTAGACATCCGTGAAGAGTTCACATTAATTGAGATTGATCAATGGAATAAACCAGTAACGGTCGATCTGTCATAGCGAGCTGATATTATTAATAGATCTTGTATGTAAAAGGTTTTGTTGGAAAGATGCAATCTAGTTTTGATATTTTACACGTATCATATTCTAAATTCGAGACTGATGAGCTATGAAATCGGTTTCTATAGATGCGTAGTGAGGGTTTATCCGACTTATAAGAGATGTACTACTCACTTATCTGTGGTTATTTACTCCATTCATATTACTCGTTTTTCAATTTCTTCAACAAGCCGCAGGTCGAAGCAAGCGTCTTCATTATCAAGAGGACATTTTGATAGTGAGGCTTTTTAGGTGTAACTTGTGTATGTTTGGAGATGGACTTAAGAGTTTATTGTCCAATAGAGATGTGTGTATATCTTTATATATATATAAATGCATATAATTTTGGTATTAGGTTGAGTTTTGATTGTGTCCTTTGGGTGGCCGTGACATTAGCAATCTTCTTGCTGAGGTAAGGGCGTTACATGACCGATCGCGGAAGTAGGATTTTAGATTGACATGAGCCACAAAAGCTTTAATCAAGATATTTCCATAGAAAAGTCGTAGGCAATAAAATTAAACCACGTGACTTTCACGATAAGGAAAAGGACTTCCCTTGGGCCCACGAGTATACCGCTTCGTACTCCGCCTTCTCTTAATTTCCAAAGTCTCCGACCTGGTCTAGCAATCAATACCTTTGTCCTACGTGAAAGTGACTGGGCATGAAATGAAATGGATCCGGATCCCTTAACTATGTTAGGGGTGATCTAAGTGATTTGGGCCGTCCAATTTAAAAATGGACGGTCCAGATTGATTAATTCAAAATTTTAAAATTCCCGCAAAAAAATTTTCCTCCTTTAAAAAAGTTGATGTTGATCAATCGGAGTAGTCCATTTTGAATTGGACGGCCCGGATTATGTAATGTCACCCCTAACATTATGTTAGGGGATCCAAATCCAAAATGAAATCAACTCCTAGCCAAGGAAAGAGTCTCCATTGCTTCTTGACGGAAAATGATTTATAGGGTGAAATAATATTTTGGTGTGTTGGCCAATGTTTTTTTTTTCAAGCATGCACTTGACAACTTAAGATAAAAAAAATGAAGACGTGACTTAAAAAAAAAAAGAAATTGTTTGAACGGGTCGATCCCGAAAAGAAGTCCCCGAGTTAAATCCGATTGGCCCATCACCGGGAAGTGGAAGACTCGCACCGGTCCTACGGAGGCGACCCTCGACCTACCACTTGACACAAAATATAGAAAACATTCGAATTGCCTGATTCAATGGACCACACTAGAGATTTTTGCCTGAGTTCAAATATGTTGGGTTTACATGTGAGCGGAATTTGAACCTCATGCAAAAACTAAAAATATAAAAAAAACTAGACTGAACAATTCTACTCAATGGTCTAAATTCTCAAATGAGAAGGCTTGAAATGGTATTTAAGGAAAACAGATCATGTTCAGACATTTCTAAAGAGTTCACATCATTGTGGCTCTATTTATTTCGTAAAAAATAAAGTGTTTCTAGAAAATATTTTTTAGGAAGTCATTTTCTAAGAAAATAGTGATATTTTTTTATGTTTGGTTGAAACCTAAAAATAAATTGAAAAATATTTTCTGCCGTTTGATAAGAAAAATAAATTTAATGGCATATAAATTTTTTAATTATTATTATTATTTAAAATTTTGAATTTTTTTTCTTTTTGAATTTTTTTTAATTTTTAATTTTTTTTTTCTATTTCTTCCTCCTCCTTCCTTTCTACGCCGCTGCTCCTTTCTCCGCCCCTCCTTCCTCAGCCCGGCCATCGGCCAGGACGCAGGCCGGCGAGCTCGAGGCTCGGCCGGTCCCGGCGATTCCCGAGCTCGACCTCGATCGAAGCCGGCCAGCGAGCGGCCACGGCTGGCGAGCAAGGAAGTTGAAGACGTCGAGGAACAGCTCCACCGGCACATGCTCGTGGTGGCGGGCGAGGGCGCGAGGGTCAGCTGAGCTCAAAAACGGCGAGGCAAGCCTCTGCCTCGCCAGATCTGACGAGATCGTGGCTCGCCTCGCCATGGAGGTGAAGATCCCAGATCGCACCCTCGTCGGGGATGGAGGAGAGAGAACGAAGAGACGAGATCGCTGCTCGCCATGGAGATGAAGATCCCAGGAGAACGGCGAAGATCCCAGATCTCAGAGGCAGAATACTGGACTTCGTCGTTCTCTGCACGGATGCTCTTTCCATGGTGAAGATCCTAGATCGCAGCCCCGTCAAGGATGGAGGAGAGAGAACGAGGAGTGAATTGAGGGGAGAGAGCGTGGATTGAGGAGAGAGAAAGGAACATTTTTCCCATTTTCATGAAGTTAGCCGTGCAAGAGAAGCATGACCTAAGGGGAAAATGATTTTCATTTTTTAAAATAAAATTATTTTTCTTAATTTTAGAAATTTTTTTATTAATAAAAAAATATTTGCCCTTCAAATATTAAAAATTTAAAAAATATTTTTCGTAAAATAAATGAATCCTTCTTCAGCAAGTTTTGTCAATCAATCGTAAGAGGCGTAGCCGCCGAGAAGAGAAAAAGAGGGAACCACCTTTCTCTGTTGAAGTTGAACTCTCTGCGTCTGGTAGGCCACGAGAATAGACAGAAGGAGAGAAGACGACGCATTTGCATTCGGATTCGGATTCTGAGCTTCATAAAGCCCACCCACCAGCTCATTCTTCACACCACAACCCTGTGTGCTTAGAAACTCCATTTCACAGCACAGACACTCCCTCTCCCTCTCCCTCTCCCTCTCCTGTCATGGCTGCTCCAGTTTTCTTTCTCCTCCTATTGGCATTCCTGTTCATAACAGCAACTTCCCAAGCACAGAAAAACATCAGCCTCTCCGACACCCTCACGCCGACGACCTCCAAGCCCTTCTGGCTCTCATCTTCCGGCGCCTTTGCGTTTGGATTCTACAATAGAGGCGACGGTTATTACGTGGGAGTCTTCCTTCCGGGGACTCCCAACAAAACCGTGGTCTGGACTCACAACCGAGATGACCCTCCGCTTCCAAGCAATTCCTCTCTGCATTTCGACAGCAGCGGCAGACTCGTCCTACAGTCAGCACAAGCGCAGGATACATACGTCGCCAGTCCTAGCGGGAAGACCGCTTCGGCTTCAATGCTCGATTCGGGCAACTTCGTTCTTTACAACTCTAACCAGGACGTCATATGGCAGAGCTTCGACACACCAACAGATACCATTTTAGGTGGTCAACGTCTATCGGCATCACAGGAGTTGCATTCGAGTGCTTCGGTCACTGATCCATCCACGGGTCTCTTTCTCGCCATCATGCAGCAAGATGGAGTTCTGGCGTTATATCCCGACGGCACTCCATTCGCTGCCGAGTATGGTTACTGGGATTCCCAGACACATGAGAATGGTACGAATGTGACGAATGTCACGCTACATCTTGAGGATGATGGGTTTCTCTACCTATTGAAACCCCCGGGTGTATACCTCAAGAACTTCACAAGCCAAGGACTTTCTAAAGAAGATATGATCTATCGTGCCACGATCGACCCGGATGGGCTTCTCCGGCTATACTCATACAACATAACCAGGAAGGACGATTGGTCAGTTGAATGGTCAGAACCGGACGATCGATGCAAACCCAAGGGCATATGCGGGCTTAATATGTTTTGTGCGAATATGGATCAGAATACTCAGTGCCTGTGTCTTCCAGGATTCGCACCTGTGAGAAATGGCAACGGCACTGCAGGATGTGAGAGGAACTTCACTGCAGAAAGCTGCAAGACAGTGGACTCCTCGTCCAGCTACAACATCCAACTTGTTCCTAACACCACATGGGAGAACGCATCGTATTCCACTCTAACATCGTTGACCAGTGAAGAATGTGTAGCAGCATGTCGGCAGGATTGCAATTGCGAGGCTGTCACATACAGCGGCCTGTCCTGCAGCAAGCAGAGGCTTCCTCTAAGATTCGGCAGGAGAGTCGTTGGCGAGGACTCAATCCCGCTACTTTACATCAAGGTAGGTGTTGCTCAACCTGGTGAAAAGCATAGGCATTGTCGGAGAGACATTCTGATTGCGGTTGCATCATCGATTGCTTTTGCAATAGTGGTGGTGGCGGTGTCTGCAATTATCGTTCACAAAAATCGTGTCTGGGTTTACAAAATGCTTCCAAAGGAGGGATTTCTCAAAACAATAAGAGCTTATTGTGGAAGCTAGTAAACTACGATTTTTATTAGGACATAAATTATTTTAGTACCAGTTGAGACGACGGCGTTCCTCTGCCGTTCCGACTCCACATAGCCTCTTGTAACTCTTGTTATAAATAATTAATTGTGATCCCATCTTAATAAAATACCGACATTTGTATTACATCAATGCTATATTACGCACATTAATTTTACTTGATAACTATCTCGCTCAATAACCGTCTCTTAATGGGAGATAATTATCTATAAGGGGCATATGTCAGTTTAAATTGGCTATGTAAATCAACCCCCTATGTCAGTTACAAAAAGAGCAGTTACGACTTCAGTTCTTATTCGTCGTTAATTTCTCACTGAAAACGTACTTAAGATTTACATTCACAGAGAAAAACTAGAGAGCATACACCATCGCTTTGGAGGGGGTAATTGATTAGAAAGATCTCGTTTTCGTCAGATTTCAACATACGTATACGAAATCATCGTTTTCATCAATGGCCGGAGGTATCGTTGACATCTAAATTTTGATTTCTCATCTAATCATTTATTTCATAAAAAAATTTAAGACTAACTTTAGTCCCTATAAAAATAACTAAATCATTCTGTATATAATTTGCAACTAGCTCATTCTGACTTTTTAGCGTGCACGAATTCGCATTTTTCAAATTGAACCGGCAGCGGATATATTTAAATGTTTCATTCGCAACACAAATGAAATCGAAAAAAAAAAAAAAGAGAAGGGTGAGCCCATGTAGTTTTTAGAGAGCACAGCTGTGACCGGATCCGAAATCCAAGCCCAACCGGTCCAAAAGTCATGAACTTGGCGCACAAATTCACCGCAAAGTTAAACTCGAAAAGGCAAACTTTGAAAATTTTGGTTGGAAGGGTAGATGAAAGATTTTTTGAGAGAAGATCGACGGATGCTCTTGAGACACTGGACGCCATGGGAGAGTTTTTAGAAGAGAAGGTTGGGTTGTGCTTTTCTCGTGACAAGGTTCTGTTGGAGCAATCCTTCAAAGACATGAAGGGCTGGAGAAGAACGTGGAGAGGACCCATTCTATGGAGCCCCCCTCTCTCTGTGTCTCGATTGAAGAAAAAGTGAGAGGAAGAGAGAGAGAGAGAGAGAGAAGGGGGCCTCACTCTTCATAAAGACATGCCAGAAAAGTTGAAGATGGTGGGGGTAAATGAGTAGAGGAGGTGAGTTTTTGTCGTTTCTTTTTCTCACCGACCAAGGTTGAATATGTGTAGTCAAGGAAAGTCAAAAAAAGGGGAGAGTCGCACATTGAAGGGGGCAGAATACTCAAGAGAAAAAAAGGGGGAGGCTCATAGTAACATAGCGTGGACAAAAATTCTGCAATTCTCTCTCAAATCACGTTCTTACTGGACAACTCTCTCTGTGGGATTGAAGTGGAAGACCTCTCCACTCATTCTCTCTCTCTCTCTCTCTCTCTCTCGATCGATCGATCGATCTTCTTGCTTGCTCGGTTGAATAGAGAGTCAAAGAACAGGTGTCCAGCAAACAAAAACAGAAAGCATTGATCCTCCACGTTTGAGAAGTTTCTCAGTTGAAATCCATTACTGATTATCTTCGGCCATGATGGTGGAAGAACTTTATTTTCTGCTTGATCTATTTTCAACGATTCAGGACAGTGAAAGAAACTTTCGTCCTCAGATTTATTGCCGATTCAATACAAGAACCAAAGCTAAGTATTCCCTATTTTTTTCCTCTAGTTATTGATTCTGATTAGATCAGTATTGAATTCTCGGTTTCATTCTTTCGTTTTCAGCTATTTCGTTTTTTGTCCCATTGGAGAAGAGACCCTTGCAGGCTCGAAGGAAATTGCACTCCAAATCCTTGCATGAATCCAGTGAAAATCCTGGGTTGAACGTTAGACCATATTCGAGTCCATTAATCCCTCTGACGTGTGGGCTCTTGTGTTGTCCTCATCGTTGCTGCACGTGATCCTTTGAAGCTACTGATTTCAAGACACCGACCCTAGAGATGGCTCTCACGAGACTCTATTACCATACAGCGCTTAGCCCTTGACTAATATCAATTATATAAGGCTCTAGAGGTGGCTCACATAAGACTCGCATCACCGGGTAGCACTTAACCCTTGACCAATCCGTATCACAATTGATTTCACAAACCCAAAATATATGACCTTTCTCAACTTTCTTCCTCAAATAGAATATATATATATATATATATATTTCATATGACATTTCCTACACCATTTTGAAATCCACTTCATAAAACTCGTAACATTTCAAAATGCCTAAAAATGTTTCTCAAATCATTCACAATTAACTAAAAGTAATAAATGTTCGAAGTAAAGCATCAAATATGCTATGAACATCAGTTTTGCTTTTTTGCCAAATCACATTTTGCACATATTATCCCTCATACTTTTCATTTTCAAAATATGAGCTTACAAAATCAAAGAATAGTTAGTATTACTCACCTCGGAATGCCTACGACCAAAAAAGAAAGATTACTCGAACCGTCAATCTCGCAATCCCGGCGTTGGAAAATCGGAGTTGAATCAACTTGGCAAGGCGTCCGGGTCGCGTACGCCTCCCTTTCTTCTTCTTCTTTTTTTTCCCCTCTCTTCTCGGGCGTGAGTTTCTCTCTGTCTCTCTCCCCGTAACTTTTCTTTACCCCTTTATAAACAGCACAGAAACCTTTTCCTTCCTTTTTTTATTATTTTAATTTTAGATGGGTCCCACCACCTTTGACTAAGTCAAGCGAAAAAAAGAAGCAATTCTTACTAACTCTCCATGCAAAAAGCCGAGCAATTGGAATATGTTTTCGTGGTGAGTACGACGGATTGCAACCATTTTAGTCATTCTCTCGATTATCACTTTGGACACCGCCCTGAAAGAGTTCAAAACCTCTTTGCTTTAGTACTGGTTTCCTCCATCAGATTCCACAACTTCATACTCCCCTCATCGGCATTTTCTGGAAATCGATGGCTCTGGATCATCCAAGATTTAAGCCGGAAAAGAAGGGAGAGAGTTAAATTTGATCGTGCTTTTCGAGTCTCTCTAGTTATAGTTTAATCACTATTATCATTTGTCGTTTCATTATTAGGAGGAGTGTACCAAAAGGGAGTTTCCAATAGGAAGTCCTCCTACAAAGTTTGCATGTGAAATTGTTAAAGTGAGATCAGATGGCATATTTGAATCATCAATGTCTCTCACTCCCATCCACCTCTCAATACTCACCCTAATTTAATAGTAACCCTCCCTGGCCAATACCATGCTAGGGAGTTCATACTCAAAATTCAAGTACTCGAATGAAAAATCATTATAAAAATTCCTTCCTCAACCCTAAGAGGGCGATCAATTTTGACGAAATCAGGATTTAGGTTGATATAAGAAACGTGAAATACGTTGGTTAAAATTTCCATAGAAAAATCATCGATTGCTTTTGCAGTAGTGATGTTGGCGGTGTCTGGAATTATTGTTCACAAGAATCGTGTCTGGGTTTACGAAATGCTTCCAAAGGCGGGATTTCTCAGAACAATTGAAGATGTTGCTCCTAGATCGTACACTTTTGAAGATCTGAAGAAAGTGACTGGAAACTTTTTGGAAGAGATTGGCAAAGGAGCTTTCGGAACATTCTACAAAGGCACGCTGATGAGGAATCTGCACGGCAGCAAAGTCGTAGCTGTTAAGAAACTAGAGAAGATCTCGTCCGAGGGAGAAAGTGAGTTCCAAGCAGAGGTGAAAACTATTGGAAAGACTCATCACCGGAATCTGGTCCGACTCCTAGGTTATTGTCATGATGGACCAAATAGGCTCTTGGTGTATGAGTACATGAGCAATGGGTCACTCGCTGATCTACTCTTTAAAGCCGAAAAGCAAGTCAGTTGGGATGTGAAAATGCGAATAGCTCTTCATATCGCCAGAGGCCTCCTTTATCTGCATGAAGAGTGCGAGAAGCAGATCATTCATTGTGACATAAAGCCTCAGAACATATTGATAGATGACAACATGCAAGCAAAGATTTCTGATTTTGGGCTGTCGAAGCTGCTGAAGCCAGATCAGACCAACACCACAACAGGAATAAGAGGTACAAGGGGATACGTTGCGCCGGGGTGGCACAAGAATCTACCGGTCACTGTGAAAGCGGACATTTACAGCTTCGGAGTGATGCTGCTGGAGATCATCTGTGGTCGAAGGAGTGTGGATTGGAGCCTTCCCAAGGAGGAAGCCCTTCTCGAGGAGTTGGTTTACTACCGCTTCCAGGCTGGCGAGCTGGATAAACTGGTGGATTATAAAACCATTGACAAAAAGGAATTGGAGAGGATGGTTACAGTCGCACTTTGGTGTATTCTAGAAGAGCCATCGCTTCGTCCTTCAACGAGAAAGGTGCTGCTGATGCTGGAAGGCACGCTCGACGTTCCAATCCCTCCTTGTCCTACTTCCTTCCTCAGTGTTATCTGAATTGTCTTGGCAACTGCATTTACCACCACCGAAAGCTCCTCGGCTTGGAAATGAACTTTAGTTGTTTTCACTATAGGAGCAGAGAACATGTGTCTAGGTTTATTGCAACATCCATTGTCTGTCTGTCTGGTCAATAAAACTAAATTCCCTGTTCTGTCCAATGCAAGTCTTCTTCGTTCTTACAGGAAGTACAACCACTTTTGAGTTCATTTCAGCAATTCCTTGCTTTCCTATTTGCTGCCATGAATTTAAAAGAGCGTAGAATGCGTATTGAGGGAAAGGGGGCGACAATATTTCGCCAATGAACAGATTGTCCATTTAGATGTTCGATTCTGTTCTGACCGATCATGCGAAAGGTTTATATAGCATACTTCTCATTCCTTTTCATTGTTCACCTCGACTGATGCAATTCTAAATGAAAACCAAATATCAGTTTATCAACAAACATAGACATTTTCAGTTGCTTGATAAGTAACAAGCACAGAAATTAAGCATGTTTTCTGAAATTACTGTAGAGAAGACCCAAACTGGTGTAGAGAAGACCCAAACTGGTGATCTTCTCTCTTTTCATTGTATCTTCTTATCTCTTTAATGGCACATAGATGAGATCAAACGTACCTGCTCTTTTTGCTCTTAGGTCAAACGTACCTTCTCTTTTTTCTCTTCTTGTAGAATTCAGGATCTTTCTTCTAGAAAGAAAAACTCCAAAAACCTTTTCATACGGTCCCTTTGAAGCTTTCTGCTTTCTACGATTTTCACGCGTGAATCAGCTTCTTTATATGGGTTGTTGAACATACTGCGCTCAAGGACACAGTTGTTTGTGATTTGTGCATTGGCTAAGTCCAATTTTATGGATTACTTGGGGTGAATAAACAGTTAAATATGCATACTATTGCAGATAGCTGCAATGGTTAATCAAGGATTGTTAGCTGCTAGCTTATGAATGTAACCCACTACTTTACTCATAATAAGCCTTGGCGCTTCTCTTGCACCCACCACCAAACTCCTCACGGCCCTCACCTTCCGGTCTGTTTGCGTTTGGTCAGAGAGGCGATGGCTAGTCAGTAGGAATTTTCTTTCCAGGAACTAAAACCTGGGTCTGGACTGCCATCAAGACAGTCCTGTTCCAAGCAATTCGTCGCTGCATTTCACTATGGATGGGCGTCTTGTTCTGCAGTGAGTGCTAGCAGAAGAGACTGATGTAGCAACTCCTAGAGATATTGCTGTTTTAGTTTCTATGCTCAACACAGGCAACTGTGTTCTTTACAACTCAAAGAAGGAAGTAATATGGCAGAGTTCAATTGACTGAAGTACAGCATTATGGAAGGCCAGCATCTATCATCAGGTGAACAGATGTTCTCGAGCGGTTCTGCCACTGATAAAATCAGAAGGCATCCTGGCATCTCCACACGGAAAAAGAAGGAAATCATGTGCAATATCCAGTAAATATTCCAGACACGCCGCCATATGCTTATTGAGCAACCATGAGATATGAAGATGCAACAACGTGGTGCTCTACCTTGACAATGACAAATGTTTCTATCAATTGAACACCACAGGTCAGAATAAAAGGAGTATCACCACAGGAGAGCCTCCTAAAGAAGGAATGATCTGCCTGATGAGAATCAATGCAGATGGGATTTTATGGTTTTACTTGTACAACACAGCCAAGAAAGGTAATATGCCCACTGTGTGGTCATCTACCCATGACAAATGCAGCCCCAGGGGCATCTCCGGGCTCAATGGCTTAAGTGCGAATACAGATCGCAATGACGACTGCCCATCCCTTAGAGGATGTCTCACCTAAATCATACTCTGACAAAGAGATGAAGGACAGGAACTTTTGCAGAAGAAATTGGCGAGGAGCATCTGGAACAGTCTACAAAGGAAGGCTGCTGAATAGCTACAAAGTTGTTGGCGTTACGAAACAAGAAAATACCTCATCCGATGCAGAAAGCTAACTGGAAAAAGATATCAAGCAGGTGTTGATTGAAAGAACTGTACAGGAGACGCAAAGAGATCACATCAAGCGGAGAAGATGAAGTCTGAGAGCATGTTTACTGACTGATTGAGAAATAACAACTAGCTTGAGAACCATCAACTGTGCTATTGAGTCACGTCTGTACAAAACATAACATTGTGAATGCTACACTTTCTAGTGTGCTTCAGCATCCGTCTGGCTACATGATTGCGCGTTAATAAAAGCACTCGGCTTTAGTTGAAGATCCTACATGGCAGAACGAAAGAGACAACCTTGACAAAGCAACTCCTGAATCTTTGGTGTTGTCTGGGCCCTAGAAGACTTGAACCTCTGTATGTGCTCTGTCTGTGCCACCTCCTACCCATTGCCTTCATTTTGCAGCTTTTGCGAGGGCATCGAAAACGCTCTTCACAGTCACCTCCTCCACGATCACGACCTTGTCCCTCGATTTCGATCCAGAACCTATTGAAACCTGCCTCCTCTTTACCCCCAAAACCTGCCTCAGAGAATAAGAATGAAAAAGAGAAGAAGAGAAAACCAATCTTTGCAAGTTTCACATTCGACATTGCTCTTCATCTCCGCAATCTTCACTCATATAATGCAATAGCCACACACAGAGACCGACTCGTCGCATTAAAGAAGAAACGAACCGAGCTCATGTACTCGACAAGCGCCGCGTTGGCCTCCCCATCCTTGGCCGGCGCGTCTATTTGGACTCCCACCGCCTCGTCGCTGAGATCTTCACAGGCATCGAAGCAACACGAATCAGAACAGAAGAGAAGAGAGATCATGGAACCAAAGATGAATACGGGAACAGGCGCGATGGAAAGGAGTATCGGACCTGTGATGGAGGCCGACTTGGAGCCGGGCTTGGCGTGGATGGTGATGGCGACGGAGGAGGGAGGGACCGGTCGTAGACATGAAGGGAAGCGCTCGGCGGAGTTGCTGCCGCCGCCGGAAGAGGACCGAGTTGACTGGGCCGAGTTCGGCTGCGATTTGCTCTTCCTCGCCGGAGGCATTGCTTCGGATCCCTCAAATTTGGTTCTCTGTTGAAATTACATAATTCATTAGAGAATATAAAGTTTACTATACTTAATTTTCAAATATTAAAAGCTACTAATCAATTACATTTGAAATTCAGATAGCTTTAAGAGTTAATATAACCTTTTTTTTTCACCCGTAATACAACCTTTGTGCTTATTAAAATTACATAAGATTACTAATTTGACTTTTAAATTAATTAAGTTGTTCATTTATATGGAAAAAAGTGCTTTTTTGCCTCATAACGTGATTTACTATTTTTATGTGCAATCACGTGTCCAAATGGTTGAAAACTCATATTCAATTAGAGGAGTCAAATATGAGTTAGCCAATTTTTAATAAATGGGTTCAAATCGTAAACTTAATTTATATGTGGATTATAATTAGGTTTAAATACAAATCAAAATTTAATCCATTTACTATAACTTATTTAGTTTATAAAGATTATTTGTTGAGTCAGCCCATTCATGTGCCTCTTGTACAAATTTTATATTTTATGTAAAATTTTTAATTTTTAATTTTTTAATTTTTTCTTTCTTTCTTTTACATAATATATTAAAAGTTCGGTTACCAATCGTGTGTCGCCCATCACTTGTCGCTGGCCACCCACTATTGGTCACCCATCGCCGGTGGGGTCGAGTATATGTTGTCAATTGAGTCGTAAAAAAAGATATAACATAAAAATTAAACATTTATTGGATATAAGGTTTTTTGAAAATTGAATTAAATATGGGATTTTTAAATTGGCTATTCTCGGATTTGTATCGTATGAAAGTAGATCAAAACGAATTAAATAGATCAATACTAGCCAGACCATTTTCAACCTAACTCAAACTCGATCCTATCAACCTGTTTAATAGGTCTAACTTCTCTATGGGCAAATAACTTTTGATATACAAAAATTACTTATTTCACAACGTTTCTTCACAATAAGTTTTATAACTTTCTAGACCAAAAAAAAAATTGTAGAATTTAATAACTATAACTTGTTTGATAATCCAATTAGAGTTGAAAATTAATAATCCACACTTAATAAGATTAAACAAGAAATATTAAATAATTAAATTTAGTCAAAATTCTCTTATTTTTGTAAGTAAGGGAGGAGTTACTTAATTCCTTCAATAGAAAAATAATTTATGGTAAGTAAAATTTTGTCGAAGAAATTAATAAAACTTATAAAAAAAGGGTATTTTTATGCTTGAGGCGACATCAATAATATTTGGTTATCGATTTTCAAATATAACAGAACAGTTTTTTGTTCGTATTTTTAACACTTAGATTATCAGCACCTAAAATTCATTGTTTAAATTTTAAGTACTTAATTTCCAATTTACCGAATAGTGTTTGTGCTAAGTAACCTTGAATTACGTGAAATTTTTTTTGACCATTCTATAAAAGCTTTTCGTGTAATAAACAAAATTTGCCTCTCTCATTGCAGTAAAATAGAAAAGCAAGAAATTCTATGCGGCTAACAGCAGGTTTCCAAATCAGAAAGTATCCTTGTCGATGTCTACCGTGACTTTTTTTTTTTGTCGGAATCTATAGTGATATTCATACTGAAATATTTAACGTACATTTAACTAGCTTTCAATGTAGAGAGAGATAGAGCAAAAGTCAAAGAGATAAAAGTTAGAGATAAGACAGATAAAAAAAAAATGTAGTGACACATAAGAGAAGAGTTATTAATCCAAAATAAAGATCCATTACCCTGAAAATTCATATATTAAGATATTATTTAAATTATATACATAAATATAGAATGGGAAAGGAAATCTTCAGCCTCAATGCTGATTTCAATCAAGAGGGAATGGAAAATGAAAATACACCAACACATCTGAGTTGGATACAGATACTAATGTTCATCTGCTACTGAAAATTCATGAATCGAAACCACATGCCAGCCTTGAAACATCCCATACACATCGTATCCGCACGACTGGAGAGTGATTCTAAGCACACTGACTCAAAATTATTGTTACATTTTACATGCATCGATGACTAGGACTCGCGATGAGATCCGAATTCCAGTTCAGACAGTGGCAGCCGTCGGACATGGAGGAACTGATATTTCAGTCGTTCCTTCCAACATCATCACCACGGATTTCATCGAAGGACGAAGAGCCGGCTCGTCCTGAATGCACCATAGGCTCACTTTCACCAGTTTCTCCAAGTCGGAGATTTTGACCGTCCAGAAGTCATCCATCAGGATGTTCTGGGGTTTAATGTCGCAGTGTATGATGGGGGTCTCGCACTCTTCATGCAGGTAGAGGATTCCCCGGGCAATTTCCGAGGCGATTGTCATCCGCTCGTTCCAATCAGGACGCCTTTCAGATCGGAAGAGCAGATCTGCGAGGGAGCCGTTGCTCATGAATTCATAGACGAGTAACCTCTTGGATGCCTCGGCACAGAAGCCGAGCAACCGAACCAAGTGCCGGTGATTAGTCGCGCCGATGACGCGCATTTCCGCGCAGAACTCCCTTTCGCCCTCGTTGAGCATCTTCTCTAGTCTTTTGACAGCAACAACTCTTTTGCCCCTGTACAGGGTTCCTCTGTAGACTGCGCCGAAAGACCCCTTCCCCAACTCTTCCTTGAAGCCGTTTGTTGCTCTCTTCTGCTCCTTGTAAGAGAATGGCCTCAGAGCAAGATCCTCAGTCAAGCCAAAATTTCCGTTTTCTACTATCTTCTTGTACTCAAGTACTCGCAACCTGAAGGCGAAAAGACCGGCGACTGCTAGGGCGATGCACGAGCATGTTGTTAGGCCTACGGTCACCGAAAGCAGTTGAATTGTTTCCTTCTTGCTGTCGACTTTCACCTCCACCTGTGAATCAGAATCATTGGGGTATGCAGCTTCTACTCCCACCTTGAAAAATGCTCTGACTGATTGCTCGGGAACTCTCTGAAGATACATAAGAGGCAGCCTTTGTTTGTTACAAGTTTCTTGATGGAAATCGTATAAAGCTACCTCACATTCGCAATCTTCCAAACACGACGTGTTGCAATCCGCTCCTCCCATTCTTTCCTCAGAATAGGGACGGTCGTCCCATCTCACTTGCTCGATGGATTCAAAGGTGAACGATGATGAGTTTTCTTTGGGGTCCCTGCACCATTCTTCCCTGAAGTTTACAGGTTCTTACTGTCGACATAATCTGTACCAGGAACGCACCGACACACCGGTTGCTCGCCGTCCATGACACAATAACTGTTAAAGCCACGTAAGCCCTTCACCTTGCACTTATTATCGGGCACTGACCATGACAATGATTCCACTTCCTCGCCGTTTTCAGTGAATTTATGAGAATACAATCGGAGTTATCCCCCCGAGTCCAATATCAAGCGGTAGATTGTCGAATTATGGTACGCTGAAGTATTTGGACCTGCTATAAGATCAGACTGTCCCCAGTAGTCTAGCAGAAGAAGTGCGCCAGTAAGATTGAGAGACAGCTGAAAATAAACAGGCGACTGGTAACAGCAAGTATCTGCAACAGTCCAGTAAGCATCAAATGTATCATTCCGAGTATGTATAGGGTAGAGACCGATGTTACCATCAGGTTGTGTAATGAGACGAAAACTTCCTGTCGAATGATTTGTATCGGATACGCTTGAATATAATTCATAACCAGTGAATATGGACTGCCCTCCAAGTAATGTATCAGTAGGAAGACTGAAACTTTGCCAGATGACCTCAGAATGCCGGTTATAGAGGATGAAATTCCCCAAATCGTCCATGGCTGCACACGAAGCATTATCTGATGAATCAGCGATCAGTTCAGGCTTCCCAGGACTAACTTTAAGAACGAACCGACCATCGAGGGTTAATTCCACTGTAGCATTTGAGGACACTGGTGGATCGTCCCGATTCACTGTCCACACGGTGGTGTTGTGTGATTTACGAATCATCCAAATGCCCACTTTAAAGCCACCGCCTTCATGGTAGAAGCCGAATGCAAAGTGACCGGAAGGGGAGGTCCAGGAAGTTGGATGAGCCAAGGCTTTGATTGTCGAGTTCAAGCTTATCGAGCACTTCTCAGATCCGGCCGCTACGCAATACCCTGAAAGCAGAAAGATCAGTATGATGTGTGAAGAAGCCATGAGCAGTATCTGTATATGAAGTGGAGATTTCACAACAAGGGTATGCTAGAGTTGTGAAGAAGAATTGTAACTCACTACTCCATTTAAATGTCATAAACTTGGAACTTTCTTGTGACTTCATGTTGACTAGCAAAGTCATTTCTCTCAAGGGAAAAAAAAAGAACTATTCATTTGCAAGACAGCTAGAAATAGAGAACGTACTGTTTGGATCTAAACTATGAGAAAATATTAGGTGCTCCTCGAGAACCAACACATCTCTTAATCACTCCATTAATTGATCGACACGTGCACTTGGGGACTCACATTTCAGATTTTTCGGTCTCTCTTTTCCCCTACCTTTTCTTTTCCCTAAACGCTCCCATGGCCTACCTTCTCTCTCTAAATTCTACAATCTGTTACTAGGCTCTCTCTCCCCTTCTCTCTCCCTCTCACGCTCCCCCCTCCCTCCATGGACCGACCACAGATCTAGCTGTACACAGCACCCAAGAGCTGTCATTGATGCGGAGAGTATTAGCAATGCGTTTTTAGATCAATTGAACAGGCAAAAATTTCACCGAAAGTCAAAGAATTAATAGCTTTGGAGCTCAAATTTGATCGATTGAAATGAAACGGCTTCCTGATCAATATTCACTCCCTTTAGCAGTGACTAACGATGAATTTTTAGCGATTCGGAGCCATTTAGTTGGAATTTTCTATTTTTTATGTTTTATTTTTCGGGGGGGTTTTTTTCACTATTAATGGCATTTTTGTAATTTTGCATTTGTGGTTTAGAATCCTAGTAAGATTAGGGTTAACATCTGATATATAAAGTGTTTTATTCATATTTTGAGGAGAAAGATTATCAAAATTGAATTTTTAAGATTTCCTTTCATGTTTTGTGTACTATCATTTTCAATTACGCTTTGTGTTGTGTCCGGTGGTATTGGAGTCTATGGCGACTGGCAGAAGAAGCGGTGGTCTTCATGATGATGATCAGGAGGTCATTTCGCTTCAACCAATCGAATTTAAACTTGAAAGCTGTCAATTCTTCGACTTTCGATGAGATTTTTGCCTGTCCAATCGGTCAGATAACACATTTCTAATACTCTTCGCATCAGCCATGGAGCTCAGGTTTCGATCCTTCTTCTTTCTCTTCATCGCTGTAGAGCGTTGTTGCCTTTGTCTCACCCGGCAGCGAACAAACATCACAAGGAGGTTCACGATGGTGCACGGGCAGCAATAGCGTAACACTGCGCAGTTCCCTACTGCTCACCTGCCACCTCAGCCAAGCGGGCCCGTCCCCTAGTCGTTGTCGTCGTGTTCGCCACAGCGCCCATTGATTCATTCGCCTCCTCATTAGGGTTCGGAAGCAACGATTGCCTTCGGTTGGCGACCGACGGGTTGTAGGTTCAAGATTTCAAGTGCTCGGCCTCACCGCCGTTGTGTCCTCGTCGCCCCACGATCTCGGCGGCTCAACCTGCGGCTCCCTCACTTCTGGTCACAGATTTGGGCGCGAGGCCATTTCAGTAGCGATGAGTGGCAATCTCAAACGCGCCACCCACGATCTCGGTAGCGAGGGAAGGCTCAATTAGCGACTAAGCGACTCTCTTGCCATCAGCCGTAGGTGATTGCGAGCCACTTCAATTGCGATCCTAATATTTTCTCCATTGCCATCCTCCCCCATATTTGCTATCAAACTCCGGTCATATTTTCACACGCACGAAACTCAGAATTCAAAATAATATAAATAGAAAAAGAAGAAGAAGAAGAAAAAGATGGGGGTGTTTAAGGAAAAGAAAAGGTGAGGAAAAAAAAGTTCGCCAAACTTGAAATGTGGGCTTCACGTGACACGTGTCAATCAATAGAGGGGTTCAAAGATGTGTTGGTGCTCTAAGAGCACCTAATATTTTCTCACTATACAAATGCCCTAATATTATTGTACTAAGATTCAGCAATAAGGTCCTTATCGCTTTGACAATACTCCATGAATACCAACAACAACAGCAACCAAAAGAAAAAAAAGAAAAAAAAAAGAAAAAGAAAAGAAGGGACCCCATTAAATGCTAGCATGCGAATGGACAGGAATGAAGAAAAGAAGGCCACGTCTGTTCTTGTAACGCATTTTCTTGGAGAATGAAGGCGAGAAGCTCCCCAAAAGCCATTGAATTTTTTCATGAAAAGGTACCCATGCTTTCTCATGGCTTGAATAGTATTTTTGACTTTCATCGTGTGAAGGCCACAGATGGTTCAAGACCATTTATTATGTGATTTTTTTTTGTTACTTTATATTTGTAAGAAAACATAGGCGATGACTCATTCTCAGTATTATGTTTTTCTTGATTAAAAAAAAAGTCAAAGGAGAATAGTTCCTTGAATAGTACAACTTTAGCAATAAATAGAGCTATTTTTCAGCATTGTAATCGAGCCACAGAACTCCAAGTGAGCTTCAAGTTGTGGTACGAGTATTTTGCATTCCAATAAAAAATTTCTCCCTTTAATCTGTGTTTGTTCCTCTATTCTAAATTTTCAAAGTTACGGTTCCAGCGTTTGACATTAGAGCTAGAAATGGCGTCCACTAATTTTGTTCAATTCCAACAATTTCAAAACTATTCACTTGCAAGGCTTAGCTACAATGATGTGTGGACTAGTGGAAATAAATAACATAATTGTCAGAATTACCCTAAAAAACCTGTCCAGTTGGATCTGAACTATACAAATGCCATTTGATTGTGGAGATTGACTTGTTCTACTCTAGTGGAAAGACATTGCCGTGAAATTATTGGACTAAGATTCAACGGTAAGGTCCTTAGAATATTGTTTTCCAAACAATCTGCAAATGAGTCAGTAAACTATAGGGAACATGGCAGTCAATACCCTTCTTGGACGTTCACATCCATAACCTGAGGAAACGATATCATAGCCAAAAATATGATGATTAATATAACAAAGATGTCATTGTTGACGCGATGCAAAATAATCCAATTTAGACTCAAATGGTGTCTGCCCTAGTAGAATATTGCCGGCCCGACAACTCTGCAAATTAGACAGTAAACTTTGAGAGGACACGGTCGATTATTGTACAGAATGAACATCTTCTTTGCACATACCGTTCCACCACATCATAACCTGACTGAACAATACTTTGGCCGGCAATATTTAGATTGGTGAAGATTTAAGTGTTAATGGAAAGCACTTGAGATGGTCACCAACTATGAGTACGCTCGATCAGCTTGGTTGTCAAAATGTACAGTTAACTTTGATTAAAAAAAAAATGACGTGAGTGTATCAGCGGTCCCACCAAAGATAAGTCATTATTCAAGAAGTATAAACTTTCTGAAGCAAGTGGCCAGAATTCTACCTGGCTTCTTACCAACATTTCATGAAGTTCGAGGATCGAATTGGCTGATATCGTTTAAATTCTACCCCTAGCAGAAGGGAAATATGATAAGTATCTCTAACAAGTAACAAATCAGCTAGAACCAAGCCAGTCATAGTGAGAGCTTGAACATATGAACAGTTGTTAACACACACATACACCTTGGCTGTATTATTCAACACGTGACAGTCAACATCTGGCCTTCTCTTCACCAATGGAAGGAGAAGGCCAGATTTCACAAAAGGTACAACAACTTAGATGATATGACGCAAACTAAGAGCAAACTCAAGACAGTGTTATGAAGGGAGGGTCCGGTATATCCTTGGTGCCTTCCAACATCGATATAACATCTTTGATCGAAGGGCGAAGGCTTGGATCATCTTGAATGCAAAGGAGTCCCACTTTCACCATCTTTTCTAGGCTTTTCATGTCCACTTGTTCATCATCCATAACAAGTTTCTTCAACTCTCTGGCAACATAACACCTGTGTACCCATGTGGAAAGAAGCACTTCATCCACCGTCGGAACATCAACCACCAAGTTGCTTCGGCAGCACACGGTTTCCAATAGCACAACTCCAAAGCTATAAATATCAACCTTTGGGGACAATAAGGCATACTTGTGCATTTCAGGTGCAGCATAGGCTCTCTTACTTTTGACGTCACAGAAGTTTCCAATTTGATTTGGCATTAAAACCTTTGCTAACCTGAAATCAGAGAGTTTTGCCGTCCATGATTCATTGATTAGAATGTTTCGAGTTGTAATAGCACCATGAATTATTTGAAGATCACATTCTTCATGCAGATATAGGATTCCTCTGGCAACTTCCAATGCAATTCTTACTCTTTCTCTCCAGGCCAGCCTGTTTTCAAAATTGAACAGAAGATCCGCGAGGGTTCCATTATTCATGTATTCATAGACAAGAAGTTTCCTAGAGTTTTCCGTGCAAAACCCGAGTAGCCGAACTAAGTTCTTGTGATGAGTACGTCCAACTGTAGCCATTTCCGCTCGAAACTGTTGTTCTCCTTCTTCCACCTCTCTTTCTAGCCTCTTTACTGCTACGGGCCTCTACCATCAGATATAGCCCCTTTGTACACCATCCAAAGTGAACCCTCGTGAAGCTTTTCCCTGAACCCACCGGTGGCTTTCTCGAGCTCAGTAAAAGAAAAGGATTGCAGGGTAAACTCTTGTGCTGGACCCAAAGCAGGAACTTTTGCCAGCCTCTCATACTTACGAAATTGGTAATGATACATTGAGAAGTAGAAGACCGCAAGCAGGCAACACAGAACTGCAACGGTTCCCAAGCTTATTGATAAGATCAAAATAAGCATCTTCTTCCGCTCGGTCACATGTTGATTGGGCCGCTTATGATTGCCAACTGGGACATGCAGTAATTTCTTGATCAGAATAGTGGAAGATTAATTTGGAGTTGAAACTGCATAGATGATGGGAAGCTTCATTTTCTCGCAGATGTCACCGTCATGCAAAGCAGCTCCACAGTTGCAGTCATCTGAACAAGACCTGCTGCATTCATCAAGGGAAAGTGGTCTCACAGAATAAGGTTGGCCTCCTATCCTAGTATTTTTCATTTGGACAATGCTAGAAGGTGAGACAGGCTCTTCTGTCCTGCAGAGTTGTTCATAGTTAGTTAGGCTGTGACAGCCGAGGAAATCATAACTTTCATCCACGAAATTAAACCCCGAGAGGCAATGACACCCTGCCTTTCCGCCTGTGACATTGCAGAAGCTGTTTGGCCCGCAAAAACCTTTTACCTGACACTGGGAATCCAGTGCTGACCACACTACCGACATATTTGAGCTCAAGGCATCACCATTCATGTAAAGGTGAGAATAGAGCCTGAAATTTCCATCATAATCCAGTGTTGCACGATAAAGTGGAAGGTTCTTCTGATCTGAACGTGAGCTTCTAGCTATAAGCTTTACGCTCCCATTCTCAAAGGACAAGGCTACTCTATCCTGGACCAACGGGTATGTGACCACGTCTATTAGTGCGGTATTGGTGTGTCAATATGCATCCATGTAATAAGTAGTGTAAATAGAACTGTATGCAACCAGATTGTGATCACCCTGCATTACAAGATGAAATCGCCCTCTCGAGTGGTCCACCGCAGATTTGCGTGAAACCAATTCCTTTTGATTTAACAGATGTTGACCAACTACAATGGTGTCGGTTGGGGAATCAAAGCTTTGCCAAATCGCAGTAGAATGGCTATTGTAGATGACAAAATTACCAGAATCGAGCATGGAGGCTGAGTCCGCTGGCTGTTGCAGTGACACAATGGGCTTGTCTTGTCCTCCCTGATTGGTTCGGACAAAAATTTCATATGTGTCGAACTCAATAGAAGAAACAGGATCGACAAGAGGATCATCTCGATTCGCTGTCCAAATGACAGTGTTATTAGGATTACCAACCAGCCAGATTCCCACGGCATATTTGCCACCTTCAGGATAAAAACCGAAGGCAAAGAGACCAGAAGGCGAAAGCCATGAAGTCTGGTTGGTGCTCGGAGGAAGTGAAGAACCAACAGGTATCGAACTGGAGGTATTGGGCGTGCTTTGTTGGGCACCAACAGCTATGGAAAGCAACAGTAGGAGGCAAGCCACTTGCAGAGAGGCCATCAGAGAAAGAGAGACAGAGATAGAGAGAGCAAAAAACGTTTTATAGGAACCCGGAAAACCTGTCCTCAGTTTTTGTAATTAAATAGAGAGAGAAGGAAGAAAGAAACAAGCACAACTGGGGAAGGACACTGGAAATAACACTTGCAGAAGAACAACTTGGGTACCCTAGACTCTTCTTTGAAAGGTCTAGTCGTCCCTGCCAAGACGCATCGGACAAAAGCGGGTACGAGAAAATATTGGGTACCCTAGTCTCTCCAACTCAGCAATAATCGACACGTATCCAGCAGGGCCCGCATGTCAGATTTTTCTATAGTCCATTTCTCCCTCACATTTTATCTTACATAAACACCCCCCACTTTCTCTCTCCCCCCTTACTATCTTCCTTTCAGCCACCGCCAATGTCAAATTGTCAATACTCAATGCCCAGAAAGCCCCAGCGCCAACCACTAGGGGTGAGCGGTTCCAGGTTTCGGGTAGGTTCCACCTGGAACCTACCCGCTAGTACAGGTTCCTAATTTTTTGGAACTTAGAACCTACCCTTCAAACCGCGGAACCTAGAATCTACCATGTTTCAGGTTCTAGGGTCCGGTTCCAGGGTACCCGAGAACCTATCGATCAATGAAGAGGCTTGTTATTAAAAAAAAAAAGGCTTTTAATGAAGGGGATACGCGAGAAACAGGATGCAGTCCTAAGAAATTTTGCAGGGTAGCTACATTTTTCACACGCTCTCTTTCAAACAATCATTCTCAAGTAGGGGTGAGCAGTTTCAGGTTCCACTTTGAATCTAAAACCTACATATCAGAACAGGTTTTTCATTTTTCTCTCCAAATTATATAGTCATCATTGGACGCCATAGAACATTGTATGATCGTGTGAAGATATATATATAAATAAAAAATTTATGTTGGGATCCAGGGTCCAAGTTCCAGGTTCCAGGTTCCAGCACTTGGAACCTGGAACCTACTCGCTAGAACAGGTTCCTCAATTTTTGGAACCTAGAACCTACCCTACATACCTTGGAACTTGGAACCAGACAGGTTCCTACAGGTTCCGGTTCCAGGTTCTCGGTTCTACCCTGAAACCATGCTCAGCCTTACCAACCACCGGGAGATTTTGATGGGCATTCTGTTTTCTTTGAATTGAAATCTCTGAGGAACTATCTCGCCAGGTTTTTTTCCAATCGGTCGAGCTCCGTCAATGGTAGCTTCAGTTTCAGCTTCTTCCGATCGGCAATTGGGCACTCTGATTTGTCCGATTACCCCGTGAATGCTTTGGATAATCCTAGTGCTGGCTCCCAATTTTTTGAAGAAATTTGGAGAGAGAGAGAGAGAGAGAGAGAGAGAGAGAGAGAGAGAGAGAGAGAGAGAGAGAGAGAGAGAGAGAGAGAGAGAGAGAGACGCGGGGCCATCGGGGTGTTTATGGAAGAGAGAAGGGAACCAGAAATTTTAGAAAAATTGGAAATATGGGCTCTAGACACGTGTCAATCATTGAATGGGATGTTTTATTATTGAGTTGGCAAGTCTGGCGTACCCAATATTTTCTCCACGACGAACGAAAGGAGGGAGATAGAGAGGAAGAGAAATCTTGGTTAAAGTAGAGACGCACTCCAACACTATTGTTTGGTAGCTTAGAGCGCGCGTGACAACACTTTTGCTTCAAAAATGAACTTCGCACTATAAGTTGATTTCTAATAAATTTATTTGGTAATTGTTAAAAATTTTTACTTCTAAAATCTTATTAGCACAAAAATCTCTATGAAAAATAATTGTCGATGGCCAACATATTTTCTACTTCATTGTTAAACTTCTTAAATTTATTTTAAAAATAAAAAAACTATAATTTTTTTTTTACTTCAGCGGCCGAAAACGATGACTCCATTGTAGCAGCGAGTCACGATGGTTGTTGGCGATGGTCAATAGTTGGCGACGCAATCGGCGACTCCCAGGGGGGGTAGGCAGGGCTGTTGTTGATGATTGTTGGCTAGGGGAGACGGTGGGACATGGTCGGCAACCAATGAAGGTTGGCGATAGGCAGTGGTTGACGACTGGCGAAGGTCGGTGGTGGACAGCGGTTGGTGGTGGGTGGTAGTTATTAAGAGCGACGATGGGCATGACCAATAGAGATCAATAGTGGGCGATGGTTGGCGGCGAGGGGTGGTGGTTAGCGGTGGGGGGCGCCGGCTGACGAAGGTCTGTGGCAACCAATGGTTAGTAGTTGGCAATGGTCATGGGCAGTAATGGGCAACGAGCGATGGAAGTAGGTGGTGGTTGCGAGTGGCAGTGGAGGTCAATGGTAGGTGGAGGCGGGCAGTGTCAAAAAAAGGGCGATCACCTAATGAAAAGAAGGTTAGGTGAGAAGTACTTATTGAGTTAAGAAGCGATTTTTGTAACTTCTCAAATTGGAAGAAAAAATAACTTCAGAAATGAAAATTCACTTTAGAAGTAGAAATTTCTTTCAAAAATAAAAAATTTTACCAAATGAATTTATACTTTGTAAGTTAAATTACCAAATGGATTTCTGCTCTAAAAGCACTTCTACAGCAAAGATCTACTTTCATAAGTGTTACTATGTGCACCCTCACGTGACGACCATTGCCACTGCTACCTCGCCTACACCAACACAAGCAGTTTCTCCCTCATCGATCACCACCCTGCTGCATGAGAAAGCTGCCCCATCATTGTTGTTGCTCTTCTAGTCTTGTTGCGGTGTTGACGAGCCTTCAACGATCTGCTACCTTCCTTGCCGATCCTGTCCTGCACCAACCCACAACGAACGCAACGATCCATTGCTGGAGTCCGCCAAGATGATCCTGCTATCCAACGAACCCAGCCGAGGTGAGAATTGGGCAAAAATTGCTTGAGAGGCGCTTGATCAACACCAAGCGAAACCAGCCATTGAATGACATCGTCCGATACAAGCAACTCTTATTTTCCTCGATCTTGCAAAATTCCTTCACAATGTTCCTCATCTTCATGATGTGCCCATGCACACCTCTAATGTTAATGAGCTTGAATGACGAAAACTTCTTAATGATGATCATGGCATGCGTTTTTTTTTTATGAAGTTTCGAATTTGCACCAGTAGCATCTAGCAATGTCTTGGCATTATCATACCGAACGACTGAACCACAAATATGAGCGGAAATTTTAGCTTTTAGGAATGTTACATTACAGTGGTTGGACCACTTCCACTGTTCATAAAGAGCAAGTTCAATAGAAGTGCTAGTATAGGTGGTTTATCTTTCCGAATAGCATAATCAATGTCCATGCACACCAATTGAAAAAGGATTAATTCCTTCCAAACCTTCTAGCTGTCACTGTTCAATTCGATAACATTAAAATGAGAAATATTAACAGGTGGGGTAAATGTATAATGTACGATCATGCTTATGTCATAAAATTTGAGGCAAATTAGTAGAGATCACATTTTACCAATGTAAATAAGTCACAAGAAATTAATCAAGCCACATCAAAATCTGCGCGTGTGCTAAATTTTTAATTTGAAAAGATTCAAAATTACTTTATGAAGAAACTATTAGATTATATTCCTTTTCTTAATTCATTTGGGTAAATTAAGGAAAATAATCCGATACTTCATCCTAATGAATCATATTAATTGAAAATTCCCATGAGATAAAATTCACTATATTAATGTGATTAATAACAAGTAATGTCATTCTTATATGTGTTCCATATATATATATATATTAGATCTAAGGATCCCTCTTCCAAAGAACTGTTAGAAATTGAGGGTGCATGGGAAGGATCGTGGTCCGCCCATGTAGGCTATTATAGCCACTCACCTTTTCTAATAACTGCAAGAGGCAGTTTGTTTATGACGTTTAGAAAAACGTCGTCTTCTTCAGACGTCGCTTTAGACATTCATAGAAGAACAAAGAGAAAACGACAACGATGACTCTCACTCTTCTCTCCGGATCGTCAAACGGACGAAATCTCTCGCTGCATTGACGACACTTAATCGGTGAAAACCCGAGGTATGTCCGTTTTGTGATATGCTTCTCCGATCAGTGATTCAAGTAAGTTTCTTGGGCTTGTTAATTCTGTGTAATCCGCTGCGTATATATCGTGGGATTGGTTCCCTTCATTGGTATCAGAGCCATGTCGTTCTTGTTTCCTGATTGCTTGAGTTTCGTAGTTGAATTAGTGAAAAACACCATTTTCGATCGTACTGTTCAACGCCTTTTGTTTTTGTTCTGTTTATCAAAAACAAATTTTGAACACATCAATAGAACGGGCTCGGCGAGACGAGAAATTTGAGTGGTCGCTCGTCACGAGGCGACACCGGGAGCCACCGCACGCGCCGTGACGGGGCGGTTTTCCTCGGGGCTGCGGCGAAACGTCGCCTTTTCATGAAATTTTGTTCAATTAAAATTATTTTTGAATGTACCATCGGGTTTGTATCTTCAATACGATTATTTTGAGTGGTGGCTCGTCACCGGAGGTGGCCGGAAGAAGGCGCACGCGCCCCACGCGCCAGAAGAGACCGGTGCGTGTGGGATTCACGCGCTCACATCAGCAGTGCCAAATAAAAAAAAAATGTGGAGGGCTTGTGGTTGTGGACAGTGGGATTCAAACCCACGATTCCGAAGACCTGAACTGCGCCTTACCACCCAACCATCGTGACTTTTGTCGGTTAAAATTGGAATGTCTTTGTATTAAACAAGGAAAGTTGCCTAAGGCAGAAATGAAAAGCGTGGGATTCGAACCCACGCCCTTTCCACTTGAAAGCAACGCCCACGACCACTGGGCTATATTTTTGTGTTTTAATGATGGCAAGTATTTTATTTGAATATTACTTGGGCCTTGAGCCCGCGCGCGATGGGCCCAGCCCAATCCATTTATCCCTGACCCGATTTGGTTCCTTAATTTTCAGAAATTGCAATTGGGTCGCCCAAATTTCCAAAAATTGTAATTTGGTCCTCGTACTTTCTGAACATTTCAATTCAGTCCTCGGACTTTCTGAAAATTTCAATTTGATCCTCGTAATTTCCAAAAATTGCTATTTGGTCCTCGAAATTTTTTGAAAATTTCAGTTTGGTCCTCAAACTTTCTGGAAATTACTTTTTAGTCCCCAAAGTCAACTCTAACAGTTGACCACGCGTTGACTGCGCGCATTGAAGCTTTGACCAATGCGTACAGGCGCGTATGAGCTCTGTTGGGGGCGTGCGAGGTACCGTTTTGTTCGTCTCGAAATTATCTTCATTTTGATATATCATTTGGATATGTTTGCTGAATTTAAAATTATAAAAATGCGTATGAAACCCAACATGCACGTATTTTGGGTTTTATTGGATGATTTTATCATGTACTTCTCTACTTGTTGAAATATGGAGAATATGGCTTACATGTTTATAATCACATGCAAATTATGTATAGCATGGTTGTTGGTAGCATGTATAAATTGTAATGTACTTGCTATTTATATCTTGTAATATGGAATTAGAGTATGATTTGATATGTGAATTTTTTTTGGATTAGTTCAAATCATGCCATGTAATGTTATGTTTACAAGATAAAGGTCATTATATGTTTTATGATCTTTATTCAAGTGGGGAGTTCTGTAAAGTTTTAGTAACTTTAGTGAACTAAATTTTACATAAATGATTATGTTAATGATAATTTCAAGCGAGGATTCTCAGACGATGATTGGGAACATAGTGAACTTTTGAATCTGAGACCTTATGTGAAATTATTCATTAGTATAATTAGTTAGTGTAAAATAGATGCATAAATGTTAGGCATTGATAGTTCGTGAATGCATGTCTATAGAACTTCGTGTTCAGATACAGTGTCTATAGCTTATTAGAATATCGTAGATAAGCTTGACGAAGGAGAGAATTTGAACGGCGAAAATTATAAAAACTGGAATATGAGAATCCAGTAAGTGCTAGATAGCATGAAGTACTAAAAGCTCTTGACCTAGTATGAAAGAACCTGAAGATGGGAATACTGCACAATTTAGAAGTGTAAAGAGGCATTACTGCATGAAAAACGATGAACTCTATTGCTCGCATTATGTTGCAGAGTAGCATAAAAAAATGGTTTTATGCATGAGTTCAGGCATTTATGAAAATGCCAAAGTCAAGTGGGAGGCATTAAGAACTAAGTTTGGTTAGACATCGATCACCAACTTGAGACAAATCATTATATGGTTTGACACTTAAATGATGCCTCATGGGCAGAATTTGAAACAACTTTTGTAGCATGTGTCAAACATGATAAGTGAACCATAAGATGCTAGCCACATTTTGACTGATAAGCAGCAAATGCAAGCAGTAATAAGTCCTTTGCATCATAGCTGAGTGCATATGAGAATTCACAATGAAAAGTAAAGACTTTTGAGAATGCTTTGCGCCATCTTGAGCTAAAGGTGGACCGTCTTCTGGCGGCTAAACGAATAATCGATATTTGTTATGTTGGTTATAGCTCACATGGGGTTTTAGACTCTAAGCGTGAACGTCAAGATGGGTTCAAGAAGTGAAAGGACAAGTGTATAGATTCTTCAGGATAGAAATCGAAGTTTAACCAGCATGGGAGAGGAAAGCGTCCTTTCAAGAAAAACGTTTCAAAAGTGAAATGTTTCAACTGTGGCAAGAAGGATTACTTTACTCGCAATTGTGGTGAGTTAAAGAAATTAAATGTCCTCTGTGCACTCAAGAGTGTTACTTATGTCTCTAGTTCAGTTTTCGTAACTGAATCTCATCCTTTGTGGACTATAGACTCAAGGGCCATAGACCATGTAACGAAGGACAAGAATACCTTCGCGGAATTTTAACGAGTTCCACATGGAGCAAAATGGATAAATGTGGGAAATAATTTCTAAGTGAAAGAAAAATGATTGGCACCTGTCAACTGAATATGCGCGATGGTCGCACCCAATTCCTGCATAATGTGTTGAATGCTCCAAAAACTCGATGGAACTTAATTTTCCGTGTTAGTATTGGTTAAACTTAGTTTCAGTTTGAACTTTCATAACAATGGTGATAACTTGTCGTTAGGAACAAGTTAATATGATTATGGATATTTCTATATGGTTTTATTTTGCTGATTGTTGAGTACAGTAGCATGAATGTTTGTTATCCCTTTTTTTCACATCCTCTATAATGATGTGAATAAATGGCATGCTAGGTTAGGTCATATTGACCAACACTGAATGATTAGATAAGCCAAATAAGGCTTATTGGGCAATATTGAAAAAGTTGATTTGCCTATTTATGAGCATTGCCTAACGGGAAAAAGAACGAGGAAACCATTTGGAAAATGAACAAGAGCTGAGGTTCCTTTGCAATTAATCCATTTGGATATATGTGGTTTAATGATATGAAAGGAAGGTATGAGGCTGTTTATTTCATCACATTTATAGATTATTATACTCGTTTCAGACATGTCAATTTGATTTCTCATGAATCCGAGGCATGAGTTGCCTTAAGAAATTTATGAGTTTTAGTAGAAAATCAATTGGATATGAAAATAAAAGCATTGCAATCTGATCGAGGTTGAGAATATTTACCTGATCAGTTCAGAGGTCGATGTGATGAAAAAGGAATAGAAAGATTGTTAACTATTCCAACGACTCCTCAATAAAATGGAGTTGTAAAGAGAAAAAACAGGTTCTATGAGAAATGGTTATGTCTGTGATAGCACAAACTAATTTACTAATCACCTTTTATGGTGATAGTTTGATGATTGCTATCTATATACTTAATCGTGTGCCTTCTAAATCAGTTACTTTCACTCCATATAAGTTGTGGACAGGTCGAAAATAAGATTTGGATTTTCTTAGATCTTGGATGTGCTTCCTATACGCACGAGTCCTCCCATTGGTTTGGGAAATTTGGCTTTAAGGACAAAAAGAGTATCCTCATGAGATACCGAGAGCACTCGAAAGAGTTATGTTATAGGTAAGCAAGAAAGTGGGAGTGTAACTGAATTTGAATCACAAGATATCACATTTTTAGTGAATGAATTTTTGAAAAAGGGCGAGACAGATGAAGACTATTCTCTATCTAAAATCTTGGATAGTGATAATGACATATTTGAGAGAGATCATTCAAGTGGGAGCAATGTGAGAAGTGGGGAATTTGTTTCGATCCAGTCTTAATTGCAATCATTTGGTGTGAAGATGCCGTCGTTATCTAATCCGAGTGGGAGCGTAATGGAGCATGATGTACTAAGTGTACGTTCTCCAATTTAGCGATAAGTCGCAAAAGCATTCTCCGTCGACTCGTCGACATTTAGACATTAAAAGAGAAGCTTTCATGGTTAGTCCATATAGTCGCCCCACAAGAAAAGGATGAGCCAAGAAATGCAAATAATGCTTCGACTTGCCCTAATAAGGAAAAGTGGATACAAGCAATGAAAAAGAGATGGAGCCAATGAGATCAAACCAAGTTTGGGAACTAGTTGATCTTCTGAACGGACACAAAGCCATAGGGAACAAATGGGTTCTCAAAATAAAGCGTAAAACTGATGGCTCGATTGAGAGATATAAGACTCGCCTTATAGTGAGATTTACCTCAATTCACCTGATTTTGACATGGATCTTGAATTACATCAAATGGATGCAAAGACTGCTGTTCTCAATGGAGAATTAAAAAGAAGAAATTTGTATGAAACAAACCGTTGGGTTTGTTATAGAAGGCCAAGAACAAAAAGTATGTCGACTTTTGAGATCGATATATGGCCTTAAGCAGTCTTCGAGACAATAGTGTACACATTTTTTCGTAATGCCATAGTGGCATATGATTATTGTAATGATTGATGAAGATCATTGTGTATGCATCAAAAGATCCAAAGATCAATTTGTGATCTTATCATTATATGTTGATGATATACTAATTGTTAGGAGCAATATGGAGTTTGCTACTATAGTTGAGAATTGGTCATGTTCCAATTTTTTAGATAAAAGATAAGAGTGAAGCTGCATGCATTCTTGAAATTGAAATTTCAAGATATCATTAAAAGAGATTGTGATCTTTTTCACAAGAGACTTAAATAAGGAAAGTCCTTGAATGATTTCATATGCAAGAGAGCAAACCCATGGATACTCCTATTGCAAAGGTGAAAGTTTGAGCTGCAGATTGTGTCCTGAGACTTCACATGAAAAGAAGTAAATGGAAAGTGTTCCATATGCTAGTACTGTTGGAAACTTAAAGTACACTATGGTGTGTACAAGACCTGATATTTATTATATAGGTCAAGTATTTTGGACTGCCGTCAATAGAATCCTGATGTATCTGAATAAGTTTGCTGATTATTTGTTAAGTAATCAAGGTGGAGATCTGCGCCTTGAAGGCTATATTGATATTGACTGAGAATGAGGTTTATATGAGAGAAATTTTGCCTCTCGATTTGCATTCTTACTTTATAATAGCGCTGTATCATGGAGTAGTAAGAAGCAAACATGTATAGCCTTATCCACGATGGAAATTGATCTCGTGGTGTTATCAGCAGCAGTACTAGAGGGTGTTTGGCTTGAGAGATATTTGGGTCAGTGAGGTGTTGCTAAGGATGCTGCAGGTTCAATTATTGATTAATTGTTATAGCCAAGCAGTAAGAGCTTACACCAAGAATTCACTGCAAGACCAAACAAATAGACATGAAGTATGATTTTGTAAAAGACATGGTTGTACGAAAAGATGTGAACATATAGTATATATCTACGCATAGAACGAATAGCAGATCTTATGATGAAGTCAAATCCTAGAGATATTATCCTTGGTCATTGTCGCGACCCTCTAAAAAAAATTTATTTTAAAGGGTTAACGGATTATTAGGTTAATTAGATTTGACTAACCTAACGCGGATCCTCCCAAGCCCTACCGAATCGTGACTTTGAATTTTTATTTTAAATGATTTTGAAATTTGGAGTCGCCACTAATCATTCTTGGTAGGTTGATTAGGAACCTAAATAAATTAGCGGGAGAACTAATTTATTCCTGCGAACCAGAGATTATGAGCTCGAGGACTTGGTTACACAAGTTAATTAAAACTAATGCCCTTTCGGTACCTTAATTTCATGGATATCCTAATTCGGCAACTCAGGCTTGGTTTATTCCTAAGGCTCTAGTAGGGTATTCTCTTTTGTGTTTTCACTTTTTAAATAGGATGCATGGATGGTATATATTTTTATTTGTTATATTTTTTAAGTGTTAAAGATTCCCTGAAGCCGAAAGAGGGAGTGTGTTAACGACTTCTGTGCAGTATTACGACCTACTCATCTTTTGGGTCTGATGATTCAAAAATTAAATTATAAGAAGTACATGACAGTGAATAAACACCTCCAATGGGAGGCCTAGCATTGGCTTGGCTCTTCCCTTTGGGATTTAAGGTACAGGTATTTAAGCTGCAGGTATTTAAACTACTGTAAGTAAAAACCTCCAATGGGAGGCTAAGCATTGGCTTGGCTCTTCCCTTTGGGATTTAAGGTACAGGTATTTAAGTTGCAGGTATTTAACTACTATAAGTAAAAACCTCCAATGGGAGGCTAAGCATTGGCTTGGCTCTTCCCTTTGGGATTTAAGGTACAGGTATTTAAGTTGCAGGTATTTAACTACTGTAAGTAAAAACCTCTAATGGGAGGCTAAGCATTGGCCTGGCTCTTCCCTTTGGGATTTAAGGTACAGGTATTTAAGTTGCAGGTATTTAACTACTGTAAGTAAAAACCTCCAATGGGAGGCTAAGCATTGGCCTGGCTCTTCCCTTTGGGATTTAAGGTACAAGTATTTAAGTTGCAGATATTTAACTACTGTAAGTAAAAACCTCCAATGGGAGGCTAAGCATTGGCTTAGCTCTTCCCTTTGGGATTTATGGTGCAAGAATTAAATTGCAGGAATTTATAGTATGAATGCGACATGTAGATATGGAAACATATGAGTATGACATGACATAATCGAAATTTAAATTAATTTATTTGGGCAAGGAAATTCTCGAAGATTTTAATAGTTAGGATCGTTACCTGATTTAACAGATTTGATTGCCGAATTCGGATCTCGTGTCACCTTATAGATCAAGATTGCGGCTCGAACGATGGAGATGAACTTGTGACTTGCGTTGATCGGTAGAGGAATTGGTGATGGTAACACCTAGATTTAAACTCTCACCATCTTCAAGACTCTCTTTTGGAAAAAAGGATTCTCTCTCTTTTTTTTTTATTTTTTTTTCTTTCTCTCTAATTTCTTTCAATCTCTCAAAATTCTCTCAAGCATCCAAGATTTTCTCTCCAAAAAATCCCCCTCCCAAGCTCACTTCTTCCTCCTTTTATAATCTACTCATCCATCTTCCATTCTAAATTTTCCACTAACTCTTCTTCATCTCATCTTCCCTTCTCTACTCTTATCTTATTTTCTTCATCTTTCCTTCTCCATCTCCTCTTCTTCAACTTCCCTTCTCCATCTCCTCTTCTCTATCTTCCCTTCTCCATCTCCTCTTCTCCATCTTCCCTTCTCTATTCTAATTTCTCCACCAACTCTTCTTTTTGTTATTTACAAAATAATCCCTCAAGTGTTAGGTATTTGCATCCTAGTCTTTGAGATTTGAAGTATTTGCAATTTAGTCCATGAAAAAATATATTTCTTTAAGTCCAAATCTCTTCACAATTTTTGACACACCAAAATTTACCACATGTCAAATTTAAGCTCATTTCTTGCCGCTGAAAATAATGCAGAATTTAATTAAAGCCCTTTTGCAAAATTGAGTCATTCTGGGTATAATTGAGCTAAGATGAAAATTTAAAATATTAGAAGACAATGTCACAACTCATAAAAAGTGAAAATTAAAAATAAGTTGACTTAAATTAAATTTTTTTAGGCCCGATTCGAGATTATACTCGTGAAAGAACACGTGACTCGAATTGGATTTTTCTGAATTTGCGATGGCCAATATGAAAATAGATTTAAAATAAAAATATTAACTATCTTTGTGTATTTTTTTTGGCCTCAAATGTTATTTTTCCAAAATTTTCAAGTATTTTTGTATTTTTTTTTAAAATTAAATATATATATATAATATGAAAATTTATTTTTGTTCAAAAATGGTTGCCTAGGTTTGGCCAAGGCTTCCAATGTTGATGTTGCAATTTTCTCATTTTTTCTTTATTTTTCATGAATTTTCGAAAATAAAAATATTAAAAAATACTGAAAATATGAAAAATCATTTTTTGGTCAAAATTAGTTCTCTAGGCTTGGCCAAGGTCCTCAAAGTTAATTTTTCAATTTTATGAATTTTTATGGATTTTTCAAAAAATAAAAATGCCGAAAAATACTGAAAATTTTTAAAAGAGAAAGGATGATTAAAAATCAGGTGTCAACAGTCATATGTTGACAAAGGGATAAGTTCTCTACATTGAAATCTCTAGAAGTGCGTAGAAGTTAGAGTACTAGATATTTATATTTCCCAAAGTTCACAGTTAATGATATTTGTTGTCATTATTGATGCCTATGATTTTATATGATATTTATGCATATTAATGCTTAGTGCATTACTTTGAGAAGGTATGTCAGACAGATGAGAGATTAGCCCACTCACACGGGTAATCGCCTCTATTTACTATGTGATGAATAGAGATGAGACAATTTTAAGCTCATTATCTAGGTGATAATTGAGAGCTCAAGCTTAAAATATAGATGTCGCCTTAACAGAGAGTTAAGATGAGGACATATTATTTATTGTGTCCGAAAGTCAAATAGCCCACATGTTTCACTTTATCTGTCTTTGATGCCAGATGTGAGTTCTGATGATTCCTTCAAGGAGAGTAGATTTGTGAACTCAAGTTAGACATTGAGTATGTCTGAACTATCATCTGTACGGTATTAAGTGGAAAGACATATGCTCCATGGGAAAGGAGAGAATACCGTAATACGTATTTCATATTACGTATGCATGAGACAACCAATAAGAGTTGGCAAAAGTTTTGATCTCAACTTTCAAGCCGTGTGAGACTCTTGAGGATAAAAGTTCCTCAAATTAGTCCCCTCACGACTCTTACTTATTCTCGAGATTTCTATTTAGTGTTCGCTATCTTAGAGTGTTACCAATGGTCATGAGATTGATTCGATCTAATGGGACATTTCTAGAAAAAGCGAGTTGAACTGAGATTGAGAGGTTTAAGGGAAGAGAAATATCAATTTGTTTTGATGTCACATTCTATCTTTGTGTTCACAGGTTGACCAATTATGATTATTTGAGTTTAATCATGATTGTGAATACAATGCATATGAAATGCTTAAAGAGATCAAGAGAGATATGATGTGAATGTGACTGATTGATCTAGGGTACTGCATACTGTATCTACTCTGAGTTAATTTGCCCAATTTGAGCTGTTATATACTCCTAACAGATGTATGGCAATGAGCTTTCGTAGTATGCTGGTCGCACGGATTATTTGTCAATATGAACTTTGCAGAAAAGAGAGAGTTATGTTTTAACCCTTTGTGGGCGAGTGGGAGTTGACCCTGCGTGGGCAAGTGAGTAATAGATAGCCCTTCATGGGCGAGTGGGAGATGTTAGAAATTGAGGGTGCATGGGAAGGATCGTGGTCCGCCCATGTAGGCTATTATAGCCACTCACCTTTTCTAATAACTGCAAGAGGCAGTTTGTTTATGACGTTTAGAAAAACGTCGTCTTCTTCAGACGTCGCTTTAAACATTCATAGAAGAACAAAAGAGAAAACGACAACGATGACTCTCGCTCTTCTCTCCGAATCGTCAAACTGACGAAATCTCTCGCTGCATTGACGACACTTAATCGGTGAAAACCCGAGGTATGTCCGTTTTGTGATATGCTTCTCCGATCAGTGATTCAAGTAAGTTTCTTGGGCTTGTTAATTCTGTGTAATCCGCTGCGTATATATCGTGGGATTGGTTCCCTTCAAGAACCTACAAATGAAATAAATGTACTAACAAATGAAGATCTTCTTCTTGATAAAGCTGATGAAATATCTGACCCAGAAGCTAAGAAAAAACAATTAGAAAGGCTCCAGTCCTCAATGAATATTACTCCCAAAACAACACTACTTATAACCTTAAAGAAATTCTTAATAGGCATAAGAAAGTCCAACCTAGACCTGTTAACATTGATGATTTAAATAATGAAATTACTCATGGAAAATTAGAAATAAAGGCTCTTAAAGCTACCCAAATCCAAATGCAAAAGGAAATGGTACATATCAAATCTAAAATAAATATAAAAAAGAAAAAGAAAAAGAAGAAAGTAGTGAAGCTGATGTTTCGAATCCAAATTGCTTAATGATTTCATTACAAATAACTTCTAGAAAATGGGTGATAGATAAAACAATAAAAATTAAAAATGAATTTATAATATATATCAATAATTAGAAATGTTGTGTCTAATCTCTAATTAATTAAAATATATAAAGATCATGTGACATCTAATTTCATGCATTACAATCAATGTCCATTACCATATGTCATCCAAAGGCTTTTAATATATAATTTAAGATAATTAGAGATGATGTGGCTATTCTCTAGTTAAACAAAAATTATATATCGGTTACTAAACATTTAATTTTATGCACACAACAGCAAGGGCAAAATAGTAAATTTGTGCAGTCAAGGGCCAAAATGTAAATTAACGAGTAAGGGCAGAATTGTAAATTAACTAAATGAGAGGGCAGAAGAGTAAAATCACTTCAAGGGAGCACCGGCCCGTGCACGCTGGTGCGTGTGGTACACGTGCCCCGAAAAACACTGCCTGTTGGACCCCACGCACGTCTTCTTCCCCGATCGACAGTTCCTTTTCTCGCACGCTGCGGTCCATATTTCTCCAACCTCGTGCTCCTTCCACCGCCCGAGTCACCTCCGACAGCAAATTAAATGATAGATAATGGAGACCACATGAACCTTAAACATTTATCGCTCCTACCATCCCCTGAGTCTCCTCTGATAACTCATTTTAGACTAAATTAAATGATGAGTAATGGAGACCACATAAACATTTAACATCGGTCGCTCCTTCCACCGCTCGAGTCTCCTCTAACAGCCCATTTTAGACCAAACTAAATGATAGGTGATGGAGACCACATAAACCTTGAACATTTTTCGCTCCTTCCATCCCCCTAGTCTCCTCCGGCAAACCCATTTTAGACCAAATTAAATGAGGGATAATGAAGACCACATAAACCTTTAACATCTGTCGCTCCTTCCACCGTCCAGAGGCTCCTCCTCCGATAGCCCCTTTTAGACCAAATTAAATGATAGGTAATGAAGACCACATAAACCTTCAACATTTATCGCTCCATCCATCCCCCGAGTCTCTTCCGACAACCCATTTTAGACCAAATTAAATGATGGGTAATAGAGACCACATAATCCTTTAACGACCATCTCCTCCGACAGCCCATCCTGAATGTGAGGTTACATCCCTGGTAACATTGTAATAAAAGTAACTGTTACATCCTCATAAACCTTTAACATCACATTGGCGCTCTGATGCAGACCGCCGAATGCATCCTACTGAGCTCAAGAAGTCGCCTTTCGAGAACCGGTGTAAATAGAGCCTGAATATGCCATCGTCATCGAGGGCCGCGCGGTGAACTGTACTGCCTCCTTCGCTAGAAAACGAGCTAAGATTGGCGAGAATTTTCCCGTACAAGCCACTAAAGGTCCGCAAAGCAAGAGTTCTTTGAGGATCAAGATTTAGCTGCAATTGCCCGGTAGTATCACTGGAACAGTACGCGTCCTAGGGGTAATTTCGTGTAGTTAACTGAGTTCGAGACAAGGTTCCCATCTGTCTGAATGGAGAATTTAAATCGACCACTCGAGCGGTCAAGTAATGATTTGCTCGAAATAAGTTCCTTTCCCTTGGGGAGGTTCTGACTGCCCACTATGGTGTCGGTCGGGAGATCGAAGCTCTCCCATATCACACGAGAATTGCTGCCGTAGAGCACAAGGTTACCGAAATCAAGCATGGAAACCGAGGTAACGGGCTCCAATGATTGAGAGCTGACAAAGGATGCCTCATGACATCCCAGATCGGCTAGAACGACGAGTTTACCATCCATAGTGAGCTTAATTATGGTGTTTGAGGAGACCAGTGGGATATCCTGGCTTGCAGCCCTCACGACAGTGTTGTTAGGCTTACCAAGAAGCCATGCTTATCCCCTTGTGGATAGAACCCAAAAGCAGAAAGATCTCACAACAATAGGCACAAGTGTAGTTGGTTCTCGAATAAAGCTATGAACCCACTAATATCCCGCCCAATACTACTGGTTCCGAGAATAGAAATTTTGTGTTTTTATCAAACGTGTTTATTCGTTCAAAAACTCATCTAAAAATTAGAAATAGAAAAAAGCATTTTCAATTAAAAATTGATTTCAAAAATAAAATGGTCATCGTTGACGCCCAAAAACAAGGAAAGAAGCAAGAGAAGGGAGTGATTTGCTCAATCACCGTCGGCGATATATCCTAGTTGGAATCTCACTAATCTTAGACAATTGCCTCGCGACAATTTCCAAGGAAAATCCTGTTGTCCAATGAAAAAGCAAGCAGAGTAGAAGAAAATTTAAGGACTCGGCGGGAGGACTGGACAAAGAAGCGAAACCCACGTGAGAAGAAAAGCTGTCCCTAGCTATGTTTTCTGCGACGACTTTACCAAAGTCAAGCCCACAAGAAGATCTCACCTTCGCTTCTGTCCAGTCCAATAAAAAGATGTGGCCTAAATGAATGCTTGCCAATGCAAACGCCAAACACATGCATAGACGGGAGACTTTTGCTCCAGCAAAGTCAATGAATCCCAGTCACCCTTAGGCCTATTGGTGTAATTTCCATATTACGGATTGTCCAAGCACTTTCGTCAAGAGGTCGGCCCAGGCAGACCTCCATTGACTAGGTAATCTCTCTCTCTCTCTCTCTCTCTCTCTCTCTCTCTCTCTCTCTAAGACCAACCAGGCAACCACAGATGGTTTCAAGTCTCCCCATGTGCACGCGGTAAGAAAAGCACTTGCAAGGACAACTCGATCAGGTCTAAATGTATGCCAGCTGGTTTCTTATTTTCTCGTGTCCTTCACTACTCAACCAAGAAAGAATCAGACAACTCATTATGCTATTTTTCCTGCTGCCAAAAATAAAGAAAAGAAAATTTAAGCTGTTCCCACAACCTGAATCGATATAATTTGGTTCCAGTCTATCATCATGTCTTGTGCATAAAGATGGCATCATTTTGAAGTTGTATGCCAGAAAACAGGGCAGGTCGATCCTTTGCGGCCCCAATTGACAGGCAAAGAATTCCAATGTTGGGCACTGCTGGCACCAAACGCGCGCGCACTTTTTAAATTAGAATCATCAAGTGTCCGGCCCATTTGTTTACTTGCATCGCCTTCATCGACCCATTAATCTCCGTTCCTGCATAGATAGCTCCATAGTCCACACGATAATTCAAGCCGATACACAGAAAATAATTCCGCAAGAGAGCTCGTACAGACTCGGCACAAGCAGTTTAGCTTTAAGAGCAGAACAGGTTTAAGGAAAATTTCTTATATTGCCCACTAAAGTAACGAGCGATTAGTTTCTGTTTACATTTCAGAATATACACCAGCATGCACTCTAAATATACTGTCGACAGATGTAACAATCCACATAACGATCTGCTGATAATCACACCAGCAGCAGATTGAACACTATAATTAAGGGTCTCTCAAGGGAAACAATTGGAAGCAAAGGCTACATTTCTTGTGTTAAAAGAACGAAATTTAGGAGATGAAGTTCTGAATTTTTTTTAAGAATAAAATGATGAGAGTCGTAGTGATAATATATATATGTGTGTGTGTGAAGAGAACACAACTCTTCATTCCGAAAAAAAACTATAGTCGAATGCATCTCTTCATTCTCAAAGGAGATTAATTCGAACGCAACCCTTTATCTTCAAAGCAAGTTAATTCAATCACAATTCTTCGTGTCCGAACCACTAGTTACATCCAAATAAATACAAACACTCGAAAGGGTATAAGAAATTGATATAAAATTCGAAATAAAAAATAAAAAAATAATTGTAACTCCATTGTAAATAATCTCACTGTTTCACTAATCAAAAAGGTTATTTTATTATTAAATTTGAAATAAAAAAATAATTATATTTCCTTTGTGAATAGCCACACTATTTCGCTAGAATACAATAGTTATTAATAACTTTTTAATAATAATTTCATATTTCAATAAACAAAGAATAGTAATTGTTGATTAGTCCCAAAACTAGTCCACGTGCAACTACATCCTTTTGATGTGGGACAAAGCATCTCTTAGTTTGTCTGTAAACAAACAAACTACCAACACTTTGTTTGTAAAATAAAATTACAAAATAAAATTTCTCAAAAAATATAGTCAATATTTTCATGCCATTAAATATACCTACATAAAGGTCTCTTTTGAGTTAAACCTTTATTTAGTGTGAGTATTTCAAAACTCTATCAAAGTTACAAGTAGCTTAGCTTTAAGCTTGTTACTCTATATAATAAAATCGGACACATAGCACTTACACTAACCTCTTATTTCAATGATAAGTTCATATTTACTTCGCATTATTATGAACTTGTGCTTGTACCTGTTTGATGAGCTCTGTAAAAAGCACTCCTAACTTTCATAAGAAACAGCACCACTTTTAAGCTCATATAGGTGAAGTATTTCCATGTGGTTTTGTTACTAATAAACATGTTACTAAATTGTATTATACTTCATTAAGATTAGAACTCAACCTCTAAACATAATAAACGATATTAACTTCTTATGTCCGAGCTAATGTCAATATCAAACAATCACATTCAATAACTTGCGTTTACCTATTAAATCTTATAACTAGTCATATGCTAGTATTAGGTCGGGTTACTATTACTGGTGATTTTATACAGAGGATTTCAGCCACGTTTCATGTGGGGCCACCTTTACCATTTCTCTTGGTAGAGCCTTTGCAAAGGGATTGACTAAATTCTTGCTTGGCCTGACATAGACAATTGTTATAGTACTATTTTAAATTAGTTGTCACACGTATTCGTGCCTTAAGCTAATATATTTAGACTTTCGATTAGAAGTGCTACTATAACCTCTTGCCAAAGTAACCTGATTGTCACAATAAGCAAAAATATGAGGCATAGGACTAGGCCATAATTTGATGTCAAAAAAATAAATTTATTATCCGTTCAACCTCTTCCCACTTGTAGCTAAAGCAAAAATTCAGATTTCATTGTTGATTGAGTTATGCATGTTTATTTCTTGCTTGCCCAAGATACAACACATCCACCTAATACGAAGATCCATTCAAAAGTGGAATGTTTATATGCCACACTAGACATCCAACTAGCATCGGTGCATCCTTCTAATATAGCCGGATAATTATTATAACAACCCCAAAATTTTTAATTCTTTTAAAGTAACCAAAAATTCAAGTGATAGCATTACAATGCTCTATACTTAAATTACTAGTGTATCTATTCAACTTACACATGAAAAAAATAATATCAAGTATAGTACAATAAATTGCATACATTAAAGTTGTGATACTGTTCTACCGATATTATAATTTAATTTGATATTGGTATCAAACAGAGTACTCATTTCTTTGAAATCAAGATGTTTAAATTTATTTAACATCTTTTCAACGTAGTCACATTGACTCAAAGAATAACCCTCACTAAGCTTTTAACTTTAATACCTAAGATAGTATATACTTCATCCAAACATTTCATTTTAAAGTTTGAAAGTAGATACTTGTTAGTCTCGATGACTCCAATCACATTTGTTCCAAAAAATAAGCATATCATCAACAAATAAGCAAACTAAGACTCCACAGTTTTTAGTAAATTTAGAATAAATATAGTACTATTATGCTTGAAACCATTGAACAATATGATTGAATTGAATTTCTCACACCACTGTTTCGGTGCTTACTTAAGCCCATAAGGAGATTTAACTAATTTACATATTTTCCTCTCATTTTTAGGAAGAAGAAAACCCTCTAGTTGTTCGGTGTAAATTCTCTCATTTAAATCTCCATTTTCTTAATACCGTCAATCTCTTGATTCTGATCTCTAGCATCAAACTGTCGTCTCCAAATTCAAGAACATGCATCTCATACTCATCAAAACCAGAGAAGCCACTCACGAGTGAGGACAGGTGCTTCTCTACCTTTCCACTCGCGAGTGAGGACAGGTGCTTCTCTACCTTTCTCATTTTTCAAGACAGGATAATACATGCCATGATAGAGTATTCTTCTAGGGGGAACGGTTGCTCTCTTCACCATTTTTTTTTAAAGCTGTACCTTAATGTCGACCAAGGAAATATATCGCTTGTCTCATTGTGTGCATCCAAATTCGTTAACAACAAAACCAAATGAAATATATGCGAATTTAGATAATTAAGAAGAGGGTCAAGCGAATTCTCCAATCTCTCATTCTCAGAAAGATCAAGGAATAGTAAAAAATAGTCATAATAGGTCAACAAGATCGATACACAAAATGCGATGATGCATTTATTGATAAACAGTTACCTTACTCAAAACAAGAACCTAGAGAGAGAATTGCGTACCAACCTGCGACAAAATGAACCACACAATCGACCAAACATGAGTCGGGTCCTTGTCCTTGGGCAAGTATACGATCAGACGCTACAATCTTGCGAACGCCTTCTTGCACTGCCCTCGGAGCATGCCCACAGTCCCTTCTGAATACTTGGCGAGGAAGGAGTTCTCGTTGCTAACAGTCTACCTCACAATGTCTGAAAAACCCCTGGCCAACTCCATGCTCATTTCTCGCCAACATTCATCAGTAATCACCATGCGAATATAGAACACAACATTGAGAAAACAGCGTCTCAGCAATATGCTTAGCAAGTGTGAGAGACACATAAATCATGTCGAATGGCTATTGGCTCAACTGAACATGGATCCCCAGTAATGGAGTCCACAGCACATTTATAAAGGAGGCTTCATTTGGTTCAAAAACCACAACACTGCATTCTCTTTATGTATCTTATGGCCCCACTTTTGCATTTGTTACCATACCCAGTGATCATCAAATTCCAAGTAGCTACACCAATCTCTGGCATATTACGAAAAAAACATCTCGGCGCTATTCATGTCAAGTTCCAAGTATTTCCATTACTAGAATAGTATTCCAAAAGATTTACTTGATGTTAAAGTAGTGTTTTACCAAGTCATTTCATTATTTTCCATATCTATGTCTCCACCAAATCGATCTATTCTAGTTGAAGAAACCGCAAACAATCTTACGTTTGAACAAAATTCACCCTTTTCTTCCTGAGAATTCTTGGAATTGGCATTCAGCGAATTTAAGAACACAAGTTTCTACGCCTTAACCCCAAAATATAAACAAAAAGGAAATCTTACAATTGGCAACTTGGAATTCCTCTTTTCCGCAGAATGCATTCTCGCGCAACGCCAAACTCCCTGCCAATCCAACGTAGTGTAGAATCCACTAATATGGTCCCTGTTCACACTTTTACCCCCATCTCCTCCGCCACGGTGCATGGCAACGTGCATAGGAAAATGCTGAAAACATCAGGCCCTTGGAAGTGGCACGCTGTGGCGTCCACATCGCCAAGACCCCCAACAGCAAAATATCCACATGCAGCGACACCTGCATAGGAAGATGTTGTTGCCGAACTCATCCTTGAAGATGTACGAACTCCGCCTAAAGATTTCTGGCCCAATTGTTGCACAATAAATCCTTAAAATTGTTGGGAAATTTGGCAAATTGATTAACATTGAAATCAGACTTTGAGGCGTAATAACACTTTCTTTATGAATTTATTTACCCCACAACATTGCTAATAGTTTTTGGCAAATATCCTTTAAGATACAATAAAGTCTTAATGGGAATAGAAAATAACAATTCTGATATTTTTCTAGGGTCTCTCAAGGGAAACAATTGAAAACAAAGGCTGCACTTCTCTTGTGTTGAAAGAACGAAAATTGGAAGAAGATCCTTACCCAAAAAATTGGAAGAAGTTCTTAATTTTTCCTAAAGAATAAAATGTAGAGAGTCATACTAATATTATATATGTGAAGAGAAGACAACTCTTCATTCCGACAATAACTTTATTCGAAAACACCTATCTTTTCATTCCCAAAGGAGATTAATTCGGACACAACACTTTATCTCCAAAGGAAGTTAATTCAGACCCAGCTCTTCGTGTTCGAGCCGGTAGTTACATTCAAAGAGACACAAACACTCCTAATGGTATAAGAAATTAATATAAAATTCGAAATTAAAAACTGATTAAAAAAATAATCGTAACTCCTTTGCGAACAATCACATTGTTTCACTAATCAAAACGGGTATTTTATTAATAAATTTGAAATAAAAAAAATAACTGTAATTTCTTTGTGAACAGTTGCACTATTTCGCTAGGACACAATAGTTATTAATATTTTTTAATAATAATTTCGAATTTCAATAGACAAAGAATAGTAATTGTTGATTAGTGCAAAAACTTGTCATGTGCGCACTCACATCCTTTCAATATGAGACAAGGCACCTCTTAGTTTGTTTTACAAACAACTACCAACAGTTCTGATTGCCTAGTATATATGGTGTTGGTCGGGAGATTAAAGCTCTCCTAGATCACCCGAGAACTGTTGCCATGGAGCACAAGGTTACTAGATTCAAGCATCGAAGCTGAGGTAGTGGGCTCCAATGATTGAGAGCAGGCAAAGGATGCCTCCTGGCCTCCCAGAGGATCGTACGACGAGTTCACCGTCCGTAGTGAGCTTAATTTTGCCGTGTTTGAGGAGACGAGCGGATCATCCTGGTTTGCAGTCCTCACGACAGTGTTGTTAGGCTTACCAAGAAGCCATGCTTTTCCCCTTGTGGATAGAACCCAAAAGCGAAAAGATCCCATGGCAATAGCCACAAGTGTGGTTGTTTCTCAAAAAGCTATGAACCCACAAATATCAGGCCCAATTTGTTTGTTCCAGAAATAGAAATTTTTTATCTTTATCAAACCCGTTTATTTGCTCATAAACTCATCTAGAAACTAAAAATAGAAAAATATATTTTCAGTTAGAAATTGATTCTAGAAATAGAATGGTCAATATTTACGTCTCAAGACCAAGGAAAGAAGAAAGAGAAGCGAGTGACTTGCACAATCACCATCGGAGAAAGCCACGCAGAGAGAGAGAGAGAGAGAGAGAGAGAGAGAGACTTAAACACAATTGCATATATCCTAGGGGGAATCTCACTAACCTTAGGCAATTGCCATGCGACAATTTCCAAGGAAAAATCCAGTTGTCCAATGAACAAGCAAGAGGAGTGGAAGAAAATTTAAGGACCTGGCGGGAGGACCGGGACAAAGAAGCAAAAACCGAAATGAGAAGAAAAGCTGTTCCTAGCTATGTTTTCTGCAACGACTTTACCAAAATCAAGTGCACAAGAAGTCTCACTTTAGCTTTCTGTCTAGTCCAATAAAAGATATGGCCAAAATGAATGTTTGCCAACTCTAAACGCTAAACACACGCATAGACGAGAGACTTCTACTCCAGGATAGTCAATAAATCACAGTCACCCGTAGGCCCAATGGTCTAATTTTCATATTACGGATTGGGGCACAAGCAGACCTCCATTGACTAGGTAATCTCTCTCTCTCTCTCTCTCTCTCTCTCTCTCTAAGACCAACCACAGATGTTTTCAAGCCTCCCCATGTGCACACGGGAAGAAAAACACTTGCAAGGATAACTTGATCAGGTCTAAATATAACTTCTCTTTTTTCTCTTCTTGTAGAATTCACCATCTTTGTTCTAGGAAGAAAAACTCCAAAGACCTTTTCTTGCAGTCCCTTTGAAGCTTTCTTCTTTCTATGATTTTCACTCGTGAATCAGCTTCTTTATATGGGTTGTTGAACATACTGTGCTCAAGGACACAGCTGTTTGTGATTTATGAAAGAGATGAGGAAGGAAAGGTGAGTAAAATATTTTCTTTTTCTTAAAAAAAAAATTCCTCACTTTTGAAGGAGTTCTTTTCCATGGGTGAAAATTGTATTTCTTGACTAGCTTATTTTCTATAAACCAAACACTAAAAAATAAAAAAAAAAGTCTAAAATTTCTTTTCTACGAAACGAATGAAACTTTTTAGACTAGAAAAAGTTTTGTTTAGTAACTACAAGTAATTTGATAATCCAACTAAAGGTGCTTTGTTTCACGAAAAACTCCATGCTAAATGAAAACACTTTTCAGGAAAATGATTAGTTTTCCTTTATTTGGTGAAATGTGACTGAATATGTTTTTTGGTATTTGGATCTCATTTAAAAATAATTTTAATTTCATCACTTTGCCAAAAAAAAAGTTTTTAACTTTTTAAATTTTAATTCTTTTATTTTCAATTTATTTTTATTCTTACTTTTATTTTTATTTTCATTTTTCTTATTTTTTTTTATTCTTCTTGCTTGGCCAGTGGATGACCACAGCAATAGCTGGCGACCAACCAAAGGTCAAGAATGAGTTCACCCAAGGTCGGCAAGCTCGACCTCGCCAAATTTGGTGAAGGACGAGCTCGCCTATGGTCTGATTCAGCAGAGGAAAAGAAAAAATAAAATAAAAAGAAACATAAAAATGTTAAAAATTAAATATTAAAATAAAAAATATAAAAAAAAAATTGAAGAGAAGCGCTTTCAGAAAGCATTTTCACCTTTTCAAATTCACGTATTCAAGTTTACGAATTGATACATGATATTTTCATTAATGGAAAGTGATTTTCATTGACTCGTCATTTTCGGCAAACCAAATAGATGAAAGCCCGGAAAATCAATTCCAAGAAAACTCTTTCCCTAAATCAAATGCATCCTAAGTATTGGAAAGAAAATATCCAAAAGTTAGTGAGACTATGAGATTAAACTTTTTTCATAATTTTAAATGAAAGTAACTTAAAATTGAATTTAGTGAAAAATTCACTTATTGGGATGAGCAAGGGAGGAGTTACTCCGTCGCCTCAATAGAAAAATAATTGATGGAATTAGAATCTCGTCAAATTTATTCATAATTAAAATTATAGTCCGGTTGATAATTATATAATATTATTGCGAAAATTACTAAACTAAAATGACATTCCATTTATAATAGAAATAAATAAACGTAGCTTTGTTCATTCTCAAAAGACTTTGACACTCCTGCACCAACAGGATGAAATGAGAGAGAAGCAACATAATTTCCATGGTTGCAGACAATTCCTATGTTGATGATGTAGCAGATACATACATCATCCTTATTTAATCCGAAGAAAGATCAACTTTGAAAAGTACGGTACGTCTCAAGCCCTGAGAATCAAACTATGATCTCATGAAATGTTGGTACAGGAGACTCTGAGGAGGGGGGAAATTCTTCTACTTGGGAACTCAGTTATAGGCAAGCAGCAGTTGGACATGGAGGGACAGCCATATCAGTTATTCCTTCCAGCATCAGCACCACACATTTCATTGAAGGACGAAGCGCTGGCTCGTCCTGAATGCACCACAACCCGACCTTGATCAGCTTCTCCAGGGACTTTCTCTCTACTTCTTCGCCCCGAACCAGCTTCTCAAGCTCTCCCGATTCGAAATGCTTGTAGACCCAAGAAGAAAGGACAATCTCCTCAGGCCTCTGGACGTTGACATCCATGTTCCGCCGGCAGCACACGATCTCCAGGAGCATGATCCCGTAACTGTAGACATCTGTCTTCAACGAGATCGGAGTGTTCTTTTGCCATTCGGGAGCCATGTATCCTCTCGTCCCTCGGACAACAGTGAAGGTTCGGGTTTGGTCGGGCATCAGGAGCTTCGCTAGCCCAAAATCGGAGATTTTGGCCGTCCAAAAGTTGTCCATCAGGATGTTTTGGGGTTTAATGTCACAGTGTATGATCGGGGCGTCGCACTCCTCATGTAAGTAAAGAATGCCCTTTGCAATCTCTGAGGCAATTCTCACTCTCTCATTCCAATCTGGACGCCTTTCGGATCGGAACAGAAGGTCTGCGAGGGAGCCGTTGCTCATGAACTCGTAGACCAGAAGCCTCTTCGACCCTTCAGCACAGTAACCAAGCAACCGGACCAAATTCTTGTGATGAGTCCTTCCAATCACCCGCATTTCAGCACGGAACTCCCTCTCGCCTTCATTGATCACCTTCTCCAGTCTCTTGACGGCAATGATTCTTTTGCCTCTCGACAAACTTCCCTTGTAGACTGCTCCGAATGATCCCTTTCCCAACTCTTCCTTAAAACCATTAGTCGCCCTTTTGAGCTCTTTGTAGGAAAATGACCTCAGGGCGAGCTCTTCGGACAAACCGATATCTCCCCTATCTAGTAACTTCCTGTACTCAAAAAGCCGCAACTTGAATGCGAAAAGACCAGCAATTGCAAGGGCAACACATGACCACATCACAAGGCCTAGGGTCACTATGAGGAGGAGAACCGTCGTGTCCTTGGTCCTTATTATGACAGGCAGTGGCGGCTCCTCTGGAACGGTCTCGCCTGTTTGATTTTCCTTTACACGCTCAAACCCCACCTTGAAGAATGCCGTTGATGATGCCGCTAATGATCCTATCATATTTGGCCCGAAGATTTCCGTTGATGATGCTTTTGGATTTCGCCAAGCATACTTCAGAGGAAGCTTTTGCTTCGTACAGTAACTACGTGGGTCCAAGAGTGCTACGTCACAGTCGCAATCCTCCAAGCAGGACTTGGTGCAATCACCCTCTTGCATTGTTTCCTGGAAATATGGAGGGTCATCCCAATACATGTTCTCCATAGGCACGATGTTCCGAGAGGAGGCCTTTCTTCCGGTATCTCCACACCACTCTTCAGTGAAGTTCCTCTCACATCCACGAGATTTCTGGTCCATATCGACGAAATTAGTGCCAGGTAGGCAACGGCAAACGGGCTGATCATCGTCCCAAGTACAATAGCTATTGAACCCACAAAAGCTCTTCACACTGCATTGATCGCCCGGAACTGACCACTCGGTGGAGGTTTTATACCCGTGAGTGCTGTTGAAACTATGAGAGTATAGTTGAAGGATTCCGTTCGATTCCAACACTGCACGGTACGTCATTGAATTGTTGATTACCAAGGAGCCAATAGGCCAGATCCGATACGCCGTCAAACCCGTATTGTTGATGAGAAGCAACTCGCCTGTCCAATTTAGATACAAATACAGACTACCAAACGGTGTCCCAGAAGCCCAGTAAGCGTCCACTGATATGTTTGGAGTGTGAATGGGATAAAGCACAAGATTGCCATCGTTCTGCATCTCGAGGCGAAATCGCCCTGTTGAGCGATTACTCTTGGACACGCTCGAAAGCAACGCAGCCCCGCAAGACAGAGATTGGCCTCCCATTAATGTATCGGTAGGGAAACTAAAGCTATCCCAAATGACACGGTGATCTTCATCGTAAAGTATGAAGTTTCCGGAGTCATTCATGGCAGCATAGGAAGCTGGTTCAGATACAGAAGCAATAGACTTACTGTTCCTGGAGTCAGTCCTCAGGAGAAGCTTACCATCAAGTGTCAATTCGAGCATGGCTGTGGACTGCACCGGATGATCGTCTCGGTTTGCAGTCCATGTGGTTGTGTTTTCTGCTTCACTCGTCATCCAGATTCCTACTGAGAATCCATCCCCGTCTGGGTAGAAACCGAAGGCAAAGCGGCCGGAAGGCGAAAGCCACGAGGTGGAGTGATTTGCGGGGGAGAGTGAAGAGCCTAATCTGATGATGTCGGGGTGTTCTTGGTCGCATGTTGCAGATCGATGGTGCACTAACAGTAGGAGAAATAAAGCATAATTGGAGGCCATGACAGGAATCTGTGAGAGATGGGAGTACAGTTTCTTTTGGCTAACTAGGGAGTTGTTGCTTTTGAATGTTGCATGCTCACCAAGACTAGAAACGTTCAGGGAAGTTGCTCACGACTAGCGAGGATGACTTTGTGAGTTCATCTTGACTTGCCAAGTCTTTGCCTGTTGGAGTTGGTTGGAGTGAATCATGGGGTGCACTGGTAGGTCATCTTGACTTGCCAAGTCTTTGCCTGTTGGAGTTGCTTGGAGTGAATGACGGGGTGCACCGGACCATTTCTCACGTTCAACCCAATCTAACCCACCCGTTTGACACCTTTACCTATTAGATCCACCCTCACTCGAAACCTTAAAGCCAATAAGTTTCTAAGCCAATTAGGATATATTAACAACTCTACACCACACTGATTCTTTGATGTGGGATTTCTTTAACACAACTAACATGTACATCCTAATAATCTCCTCTCACATGTGAGCCCCCTTAATCTAGGTATCCTGCGATGTTTATACTTCATAGGGGAAAATCTACCGTCATAAAGCTTCATTTAAACATCTAGTAGAGCTGGAAATTTCGGTTTTCATGCACAATCGCGTTTGTGCCGACTTAAAGTATTGTCTTGGATGTATGGAGGCGACCTTTCTTTCGAGAGCTTAATGCATTTCAGATTTCTTTAAGCCTCCAAATACATTTCCAATATCTATCTGTTGTGAACCTGAAGAATTATCACCAACTTAGATTTAATTTCGAGTCGTGAAGGTACGCTGCGCTTCACATGTCTTCACAAAGAGTATCGGATGACAACTGGTAACTTCTGTCCTCTAGAGGTCGAGTTTAGGAGTAGGAATTCTATAATTACATGTGAAGCCTCGGCATTGCTCTCTCCTTTGTCCATTAACTTGCAATTTTTCTCAATCCTGAAGTTCACTTCACAGCATTCTAAGGACTCAAAACCATATAAACATTGCTCATTCGACCTAAAAAGTCGGAAAACAACATTATTCCCATGAAAAAGAAAAGAAAACGAAACTCTCGTAACTAATGAAAGCTATGGAGGCTTCGGCTTCGAGATGTCTACTAAGTCGCATCGATGAGATGTAGTAGCGGACATGTGACCTGTTTATTCTTGAACAACAGAACAAATGCAAGGAGTACATGGGTGAAAATGGTTTGCTGACTGTCATGAATGTGACCTGTCACAGTGAATATCTGTGGATACCCTATGAGTTACCCAGAAGCTCAGAAAGAAAGTTGAAAATAGTCCTTCGAGTCAGGTGCAATGAGAATTAAGATGCATAGGATGAAGGGGTTGGGCATGGCGGGCGTGGCACATCCATAATACCTTCCAGCATCAATATCACATCCTTGATTGAAGGGCGGATCTCCGGATCATCTTGCACGCAAAGGAGCCCTATTTTCACCATTCTTTCGACACTTCTCATGTCTACTTGTTCATCTTTAATGAGCTTGTGAAGCTCTCCGGCGATGTAGCAGTTGTAGACCCACGAGCAAAGCAGCACCTCATCTGCTGCCGAAACGTCAACCACCATGTTGCTCCTGCAGCACACTATTTCCAGCAATACGACTCCATAGCTGTAAATATCGGCCCTTGCGGACACCATGGCGTTCCTCTGCAGTTCCGGTGCCACATAACCTCCTGTACCTCTGACTTTAGTTTTAGGACCGGTTTGATTCGGCATTAAGAGCTTCGCTAGGCCAAAATCTGAGATTTTTGCTATCCGAGATTCATCCAGGAGGATATTTCTTGCCGTGATGTTGCAGTGAACTATTTGGAGCTCACATTCATCGTGCAAATACAAGATTCCTCTTGCTACTTCCAAAGCAATCCTCACTCTTTCACTCCAAGGAGGCCGCCTTTCAACATCAAACAGGACATCTGCCAGCAATCCGTTCTCCATATATTCGAAGACAAGAAGCTTCCTCGAGCTCTCCATGCAGAAGCCGAGCAATCGGACTATATTTTTGTGGTGAGTATGGCCGATTGCAGCCATTTCAGCCTGGAATTCTTCCTCTCCCTGTTCGATGGCTCTCTCTAATCTCTTTACTGCTACGCTCTTGCCACCAGCGGACATTATCCCTTTGTACACCGCCCCGAAAGAGCCCTTACGGATCTCTTCCTTGAACCCACCGGTGGCTTCTTCAAGCTCCTTATATGAGAAGGATTGCAACGTGAACTCTCGTGCCGGACCCAAAGTAGCATCTGTTGACAGCCTTGCGTACTCATGAACCCTGTATCGATACAACAAGAAACTAAACGCAGCTATCAAGGAGCATAAAATGGCAATGGAACCCAGGCTGACCCCGACAATGAAAATAAGTGTTTTCTTCTGCTCCGTCACAAGAATCGGCTTTTTTGGGACCGGTGGCTTTCGATGAGTAACAGGGGGAGGCGTGAGTGTCTTTACCAGCAACGTGGAGGAACCATCCCCGACTTCATTTGCGAAGACGATGGGTGGCTTCATCTTGCTGCATGATTCATCTCGATGCAAAGCTACTTCACAATTGCAGTCTTCCAGGCACGACTTCTTGCACTCGCTTATCGGAAGTGGTAGTACCAAATAAGGATGACCCCCGGATTCTACGCTCTGGAATGGAGTGATGCTTGCAGTAATGTTGGCGTCTTCCACACCACAGTGCTGTTTGTAGTTGGAGCGCCTCCGGCAACCCAAAAATCTCTTGCGTTCATCAATGAAATCGAAACCAGGAAAGCAATCGCACCGCGCCCCGTCGTTGCTGCCTCTGCAGTAACTGTTATATCCACAGAAACCTTTAATATCGCATTGGTGCTCTGGTGCAGACCACCGTTTGGACACTACTGAGCTCGAGAAGTCGCCTTTCGAGAACCGGTGTAAATAGAGCCTGAATATCCCATCGTCATCGAGCGTCGCGCGGTAAACGGTTCTGCCTTCTTTGCTAGAAAACGAGCTAAGATTGGCGAGAATTTTCCCGTACAAGCCACTAGAGGTCCGCAAAGCAAGAGTTCCTTGAGGATCAAGATTTAGATTCGCGTAGTTACTCGACCAGTCTAAATCCGGGGGATAATTCGCGAAGATACTCGACCAGACTGCATCCGGGGGATAATTCGCGGAGTTAACAGCGTAGGCGACAAGGTTCCCATCAGTCTGCATGGAGAATTTAAACCGACCACTTGAGCGGTCAAGCAGTGATTTGCTCGAAATAAGTTCCTGTCCCTCGGAGAGGTTCTGACCGCCCAGCATGGTGTCGGTCGGACGATCGAAGCTCTCCCAGATCACACGAGAATCGTTGCCGTAGAGCACAAGATTACCGGAATCAAGCATGGAAGCCACGGTGGCAGGCTCCAACGATTTAGAGCCAACAAGGGATGCATCCTGACCTCCTGGGTCGGTTCGGACGACGAGTTTACCGTCCCTAGTGAACTTAATTGTCGCATTTGAGGAGACCAATAGGTCATCCCGGTTTGCACTCCACACGACAGTGTTGTTAGGCTTACCAACAAGCCATATTCCGATGCCGTACTTATCCCCTTGAGGATAGAACCCGAAAGCGAAAAGACCCGACGGCGACAGCCACGAAGTGCGGTTGGCTCTCAGAGAAAGCGATGAACCGACAGTTATCACGCCAGAGGTTGTCTGATGAGTGGGTAAGAACAGGGAAAGAAGAAAAAGAAGCGAGTGAATGACTTGCACAATCACCATTGGAGGAAGCCGCGCAAAGAGAGAGAGAGAGACTAGGACACAAGTGTATATGACATTTGCTATGCGACAATTCCCAGGAAAATCCAGTCGTCCAATGAACAAGCAAGAGGAGTAGAAGAAAATTTAAGGACTGGGCAGGAAGAGCGGGACAAAGAAGCGAAAACCGAAATGAGAAGAAAAGCTGTTCCTAGCTATGTTTTCTCTGACGACTTCACCAAAGTCAAGTGCACCAGAAGACCTCACTTTAGCTTTCTGTCTATTTCGATAAAACGATGGGGCCAAAATGAATGCTTGCCAACTCTAGACGCTAAACACACGCATAGACCAGAGACTTTGCTCCAGCAAAGTCGATGAATCCCAGCCATCGTCAGGCCTTCTGCCCTAATTTCCGGATGACGGATTGTCCAAGCACTCTCTCTCTCTCCCTCCCTCTCTCTCTCTCTCTCTCTCTCTCTCAGAGACCAACCACAGATGTTCTCCAGTCTTCCCATGTGCACGCGGGAAGAAAAACACTTGCAAGGAAAACTGATCAGTAATAAATGTACGCCAACTGGTCTCTTATTTTCTCGTCCTTCGCTACTCAACCAAGAAAGAATCAGACAACTTGTTATGCTATTTTTCCTGATGCCAAACCAAAAAACTCCCCCCAACCTGAATCCATATAATTTGGTTCCAGTCGATCATGTATTGTGAATTCCAATGTTGGGCCCTGCCGGTACCAAACAGGCACGCACATTCTAAATTAGAATCATCAGGTGTCCTGCCCGTATATTTACTTGCATCACCTTCATCACTACATAAATCTCCGTTCCTGCAAAGATAGCTCCATAGTCCACAAGATAATTCAAGCCGATACACAGAAAATAATTCAGCAAGAGAGCTCGTACAGACTCGACACAAGCATTTTCGTTTTAAGAGCAGCACAGGCTTAAGGAAAATTTCATATATTGCCCACTAAAAGTACTGAGCGATTAGTTTCTGTTTACATTTCAGAATATACACCAGCATGCACTCTAAATATACTGTCGACAGATGTAACAATCCACATAACAATCTGCTGATAATCACACCAGCAGCAGATTGAAAACCATAATTAAGAAAAACAAAGCAATAAGGTAAACGTCTCTGTACAAAGTAGGGTATGCTCATCCATGGCGATTCATCGTGCGGACAAACAAAACCATCAGTTAGTATTCCCAATTGCAGGTAATAAGAATGTACAGATTAAATATGAACAGTAGAGCTCAGCTGCTAACTCAATCTCATAATGCTTGTCTGTACATTTGTAAAAAGATTTGAGGTCGGTAAGCAGTGAATTCCACAGGTACCTCTGCTAAAATTTGACAGTACCTCTGCCAGGCGATTCTACAGCAGCAGCAGCATAATTGGGCACGCTCTGCGACCCATCAGTACCCCCATGAGAAAGCAATAAATTCTTCATCTCCTTATAACCCTTGAGTTCTTCTAAAGCATCAGCCGTTGTCTTAGATGTGAGAAGAGCAGAGGGTGTAACGCTTGAAGTGCCATCCTGAGCTGATATGGTCTGACAATACTCATGAAAGCTGTTGCTCCAGGTCTCAGATCTGGAGGCTTGTGAAGCTGTTGCAATATTTGAGAAGTCTTGGTGAAGAGGAGGAGCTTTCTTCAACATATCCACAAGAGCTCCAACAGCAGCACCCGGAGATTTTCTGATTGGCAAAAATGAACCAGACTGGAATGGATCATGCGCATGTCTTCTTTTATTGAATAAATCCACTTTGCAGAGAATGCACTAATCAGATCACTCTAACACAAGAAGTATGAAGTAACCAGATTCAATCGGTGGAGAAAGGACGGTTGTAACAATGCATTAAATCCATAGGCAGTAAAAGTGAGAGCAACACAAGTGAACTTGGATATTCTCTTGCGCTTCATCAACAATTCTGGCAGAAGGCAACGCAGATACGAGTAACTTACAATCTTGGTAAATCAGTCAAGCTTAGAAGTAGTTTGCAGAAAGCTGCTTCAGCAGAATATTCATCCAACGTAACAACAGCTTATCAATCTACAGAAGTAAAATCATAACAAATAGAGAATTTTACCAACCTAAAAGAAAATTGTTATCAAAGCTTGGTGCATGGACATCACCACATTCATATTAGGTTGCGTTTGTTTCACGGAAAACTCAAGATTTGAAAAACATTTTCCAAAAAATGATTGGTTCATATCGCTTGAAAAAAAGGTCTAAAAGAAAGTGTTTTCATCCACAACAATAATTTATACCGAATTATTTTCGTAGATGATGAATCCTAACATCATTTATGAGAAGCTGGATGTATTGATTAAATTGTGTTGCAAAATAGAATATCACGACTCAAACCTAGGACCTTTGGCCACAATCAAGAGAAAGAAGAATCGACACAATCGTTCATAAGCTATGAATCGATTGTGATGGCAACTCCGACAAAGCTCCCAATATCTTAATATTTTTCCAATCATACATTTAAATTCCAAAAAAAATGCATTATCAGAATTAAAAAGAAATACAGATGTAGCAAACAGTATTTCAATGTAGGGATTTAAAAGCAGATCACCTATAGAGGAACATGCTGAAGTAATGCAAGTAGCTCGTTTAAAAACTTGTGGGGGCAGAGAACACATTCACCTGCTACCTGGATCGGTCACATCTTCTTCATGCACATCGAATGGGCAAGTGTACTCACACTCATCGAAATCATCATGGAAAGACCTGCAGGAGCTTCTGGAATAGGAAATATGTGCTGAATTTCCAGATGATATTTTTAACCCAGAAGGTCTTCCTATGTCATCCCTTCCGACAAAGGACATCTATAAAAGAAAAGAGCAAATTTTCAATAGAACTGCTGGAAAAGAAAAGTTCGCCAGATACCTCTGCAGAGTATCTAATAATACCTTGTCAACCATTGCACCATCAAGGCTGGGACACATACTTTTATCAGCCGTTGAAGGGCCATATCTTGTACCTCTGAGAGGAGGTGAAGAAGGAAGGTTTTGGTTCTTGAACAACGTAGGGGAATTAAGAAACTTTGTTGCAAGTATATTAGCTGGAGCACTCTCAGATTGTAAAAGACCCCTGGAAAGATTACTCCCAGGTACATAAATGGGTGGGGAGGGTGAGGGAGAAGGAGAAAATGTAGGGGAGGGATAGTATTCATCAAAGCTAGCATTATCCTTATGAGCATGAGATACTTCACGTGGGTGAGGTGGCAAACCTGGAGGTAGATACCGACAAGAACTGGGGTTAGAAGCTGAAGCATAAGGCTCGGAATGGGTTGGCGAAGGCGAGAAAGTCATGGAAGGCGGAGAGGCATGGTAGTGATCAAAACTCCAACTGTGTCTCCTTGAGAATGGCAATGACGAAGGGGAGCCATGAGACACAGGAAGTGATGGAAATCTCTTAAGTGGGTCAGCTAATGGGCTGCCCACATAATCTGGTATAAGCTGGGGAGACATTGGGGTAGATGGCTCGGAAATCACATCAGATAATGATGATCGATATAATACAGAAAGGCAAAGCCTACCGGATGAAGTATCCACAGGGGTGAACCCAAATCGCTGCATTTCGGTCTCTTCTCTTTGGGTGAAGGGCTCAACAAAAGAAGAAACCCGATGGGCCAGAGAGAAAGAGCGAATTTGACCAGTTAAATTTAGGTCCCGAAATATTTTATATGCTGGCAAGAGCCGGACAGTTAGGTATAAGGATCTCAAGAGCAACATCAACTTCTTATAAATAGATGACAAGATATTACTGCTTGATCTTTTGCGCCCCTTGCCAGCATCCTTGGTCTTCCTCACCTCATACTGCACTATCCATCTTTCTATTATCTTTTCACTCCTTTCATTTCCTAGCTCCTCCTGGTCAGAGTTCCAGCAATTTGTATGCAGCTCTTTTGAGGACAAATTCCTGAACAGTTCCGTCTTGGGATAAAAATTGGCAGGGTCCCAGTTAATCGCTCTCTTCACCAAAACAACATCAACAACCATAGGTTCAAGATTGCTTTGGCGCCAAAGATCGAGATTCTCTAACGCCTCAGGGCATTCTCTAAGAGCTAAATTGAACCATTTGTCTCTTGGTCTCACGCTTGACGAGGAAGAAGAGGAGGAAGATGGGGAGGACACAGTCTGTTCACCGCTGAAATTCCTTGAAGAAATGCAAGGAGTCCTTGATTCGAGTATTATGTGGAGACTCTTGGAAAAGATTTCAGTGATTATCTGTTCCATCCGCTCGGAATCCGAGTGGGATGATGCCATGTTTGAAAACGCACCTTTTAAAATTGCCGGAAACCCCCCCAGACAGAACAGAGCATCCTAAACTCCAGCTAAAACCCCTTCACCTGCCCCAAATTCAAAAGACATCATGAACATCTCAACAAGAGAACCAGCAATCCGATGAGAGAAAAAAAATTCGCAGCTAGCACGTCTTTTCCGAGACATACAGCAACTCATACCCAATTCCTTTGGCAATATACCAAAGCTATAGCTCGCCACTTACATAAAAGTTGCACCGTCCAGTGACAGATCAAGTAGGCAGAGAGAGAGAGAGAGAGAGAGAGGGAAAAAAAAAAAACACGAACCAAGCGAAACAAGACTAGGCAAAAACATCAAGTGACGCATAGATGATAGGTTTTACATGATTCATTCGCCAGAAGTTCTTCTCCATCTGTCACCTACTTAAAACCCTAAATATGCAGAGCTACCATGTAAATCCTCCAACATAAAACCTAACACGCGAGAGAGAGAGAGAGAGAGAGAGAGAGAGAGATTACAGAGTTGAAAGAGGGCTCGCGGAAGGGTGAGTCGGAGAACACGACGAGCACTGCGACGAGTGAGCAGCGAGCGACTGCGAAGAGGACTTGAGATCGAATCGCAAGCATCTCTCTCTCTCTCTCTCTCTTCGTTTCCGATGACCTTCTTATCTGTGGAACAAACCCACGACGATTGATGATGATTAAGAAGAGGAGGTGGTGGAGATGGCGATGGAGATGGCGATGGAGATAGTCGGGAGCAAAGAAGGGTGACTGGGATGGCGTGTGGCCGAGAGGCCCCCGGGGGTCTATCTGCCCGCCCAGATTTCGGCACGTCAGCGAGGTCGTTGACGGGCTCAGTGGGGGAGGTCAATCCTGGGAGAAAAAGATCGGGTGCACCTAAAACAGAGACGGATTGGTGCACCAGCCCACTCAGACAGCGCCACGTGGCAAAAGGGGCCCACTCTCATCATATTCCCAAAATCTGGAGAATCTTCCGTCTCCGTGAACGCCGTTGGTTCGTTCCCTGCCTTCTTCTGCCTCCGCGTCTTCCCGAGGAGAGAGATTTGTTCTCTGCGTGCGATTTTCTCCCTCCCATCCCACGATTTGCTCACTGCTAACTCTCTCTCTTTCTCTCTCTTTCTGTGAAAGTCCAACCAGGAAGAAAACGAAGAAAATCTTTTGGGTTTTTCCAGTTCCCAACCCCAGATCTTTCCTCAAATCCGTGAAGAGTCCTCTGTTTCGAAGGCCATCTTGAACTGCATTGCAGAACACCACCGGATCTGCATCGCCGCTTTCACCATGGAAGACTTCACACAGAATCCAAGGGTACTCGCTCGAGGGTAGTGAACCACCTCGAAAGGATGCCCCCTTTGCCGCGAGCGCGGCTGCTTCAACAACTGCCTCCGGCGTGACCCGTTTCTTGCTCATCAACCTTCCGTTTATGCTCGTGCGGTTACCGTGCCCATTGGTCAACAATTTGTTTTCGTCCTCCGTCAGGAATGCTGAGAACCCACCATAAGGCGCCGGACAGTTACCGCCTCTTTGCTTTTTATGCTTGTTAGAATTCTCTAGTCTTCTGTGCTGTTTGGGAAATCTTTGGAGCTTAGTTGGGATGCTATATAGACTTAGTGACCATTTGAGAGGCGGAGTCGATTTATGGAAGTATCGATATGGTGTCGTCGATTATCCAAAGGAAGTTGAGAAAGGTTAAGGAGGAGGAGTCTGATCATGGTAGGCACATGAAGGGATTTGATAAGACTCAAAGTTAGAGAATCGGTGGCTGGGCCGCTAGTTAAGGAAGATGATGTCGAGGATGTTCCTCAACAAGAACATGAGGACTTTGATGAGGTTAATAACTGTCTGCTTTACACTTGTCATCCATTCTTGAATACCTGGTTCGATCGTTTTGTGCTCCATTCACTTCTCTGTTATTTCTGCACTTAGTAGCCACGATTCATATGCCGGTGCCTGTTTGACAATGAGTCAATTCTGTCTAGCACTGGGTTAGAACTGATGTCATGAGGCTTGTCGCTGACATTCTTTGATGCACTTCAACACTTGTGTGAGTAAATTATTAGATGACTCTCATGGGAAGTCAAATCGATGGGGCGAACAGATTAGTAGATGAAACAATAGGTAGTCACTTATCTCCCAAATTAGATATGTGCTTGCAACTTTGGCGATTAGGTGGATCCGGTGCATTGCATCAGTCATGTGAGGCTTCATGAATGGCCTGGAGTGGTGAGATTGTGAAGCTGTCTGCTCATGCTGTGAAAGTATCATTCATTTTTTTATTTCATATTTTCGTACTTGTATTATAATTAATTTATTAAGATAAATTTTCTATTGAAATTTTTATTAATTATTTATATATTAAATAAATCAATTAAATACCTTTTAATAAAATTTCTAATTAATTATTGATAATTATGTTATAAAAATAAGCGTCAAAAGGAAAAAAAATTATATTAAAAAGTTATATAAATATAAAATTATAAAAACAAGTACGAAAATATGAAATAAAAAAATACTAATAAAAATACAAAATTTTATTAATATGTATGTAATTAGTTTATTTAGGATTAAACAATTAATAAAAATAATTAATTTATTAAGGTGAATTTTTCAAAAAAATTAATATATTAAGATAAAATTTTCAATTAATATAATTGATTTAGTATGTAAATAATTAATTTATTTATTAAGATAAATTTTTTATTTAAATGTTTATTAATTATTTACATACTGAGTAAATTAATTACATGCATTTTAATAAATTTTTCAATTAATTATTCGTAATTATGTTATGAAAATAAGCTTAAAAGAGAGAAATTATATTTTAAAATTTTATGTAAATATAAATGTTACTAATATAATTCAATCCATATAAAAAAGCAAAAAAAAAAAAAAGAGTGTGGCAGGCAGCGCCTTGGGCCCGTGTGGCACTCAAAAAGCCGCAAGAGCCTGGGCGGCACTGTTATTGCCGCGCAAGTGCGCATGGATTTCATTACGCCGCGTTAGGCCTAGCTTGGCACTTCTAGTGTTGAACTAGGCCTCGGGCGGCTCTTTGAATGCCACCTGAGCACTGCCGCGCCGAGCCCAAGTGACATTCTAATTGCCGCCCAGGACCCAAAATCGTAAATATTTTTTTAACCTATTTTGATAAATATTATTTTTAAAAGCCCTAAATTGGAAAAAAAAAACTCGAAATTCGCAAGTAGAGTACAAATCTCTCTCCTCGAGAAGACGCGAAGACAGAAGAAGGGAAAAACGAACTAACGGCGTTCACGGAGATGGAAGATTTGCCAGATTTTAAAAATTTGATGACAGTGGGCCTCGCTTTGCCACATAGCGCGCACTATGAGTGGACTAGTGCACCCGTCTGCTCCAAGAGGACTCAATAGTTTCTCCAATCCAAGGGTCTACTAGAGCAATTCCCTTAGGGCAATGCCTCCTTATCCCCTCGTCCAAATGCACCATTTATTTCGATTCCCATGGCATCAATTTTTTTCGGAAGGTGAGCGATTCGAGGTCACTCCAGGTTCTATCTCAAACTTATCCGTTAGAAATGACTCTCTAATTTTTGAAACCCGAAATCTATATATATACTTGAAATCTGAAACTTACCTTATCACAAGTTCTAAGATTGATTATAGGGTTTACTCAAGTTCCACCTATATTTTTAATTGAACAATTACATTGAGACTTTCGTGGTTTCTCCATTAATCGACTTGCTACTCCCACTGTAAAGGTAATATCAGGCCATATTATGGTTAGGTAAATAAGACTACCTACCAATTGCTTGTACATAGTTGAGTCTTCTAATTCTTGCGCATCATCTGTACATAGTTTTACATTTCCATCCACAGGAGTAGTTATAGGTTTGCAATCAAGCATCCCAAAATTTTCTAGGGGATCTCGAGTATACTTTTGTTGACATAGGAATATTATATCCTTAGTTTGCTCAACCTCGAGTCCTAAAACATTCTTCATTTCTCCAAGCTCTTTCATCTAAAACCTCACGGAGAGATTGGCTCCCAGAGATTAGCTTTGATTTGACACATCTCTTCTTCATCGTTTCCAATTATGATTAGATCATCTATGTAAAGCAATACAATTGCAAGCTTACCGTCTTCTACCTTCACAACCAAGCTTGAGTCTGCTAGTGCTACTGAGTAACCACTTTGTACTAGGAATTCTGCAATCTTCTCGTACCATGCTCTCGAGGCTTACTTTAACCCATAGAGAGATTTCTTTAACATGCAAACGTGATTTGGATGAGCCTTGCTCTTGAGCCCATCTAGCTTCTCTATGTATATATCTCGATCTAGTTCTCCATACAAGAAAGCATTCTTCTAATTCATTTGCCACAATTTTCATGACTTGCTTAAATGCTAATAGGACTCGAACTGTGATAACCTTTGCTACCAGGCTAAAGGTCTCACCATAATCTAGACCATACTTTTGAGAGAATCCTCATGCAACCAATCTTACCTGATATCATTCTATCGACTCATCTGGTCGAGTTTTAATTTTGTAAATCTACTTGCAAGATATAGGACATATCTTTTTAGGCATTAGCACCAAATTCCATGTCGCGTTCTTCCTTAGTTATTGAAATTCTTCTTACATGGCCTTTCTCCATTTCGAGCTATGTGAGGCTTCCTTGTAAGTAGATAGCTCGATCACTCAAACATCTTATATCAATGTTGCATATGCATATTTGAGATTTGTTTTCCTCTGACTTGTTAATATTCGAAGTTGAAGTTCTTGCTCTTCAGGTTTTTCTATTTGACATGGTCGAAGCTCTTCTATCATTCTCGGACATACACCAGCTCATCATGGGCTCTTTGACTTTTGCAGTGACAATGCTCCGACTTTTTCTCTTGCAGCTATCAATTTATTTTCCTCTTCAATCGGGTGGTTCTCATCAAATTCTTTCATGAACCTCTTCTTCCATTTCCTTTGAATTTGGTAATTTAGCAGCTTGGGATGACCACCATGATGATAGTTCGTCGAACACCACATTTCTAGATGTGTAACTTCTCCCATTTGTGGGATCACAACACTTCCATCCTTTCCGATGATCATCGTAGCCCACAAATATGTAGCAAATTGCCTTCTTATCGAATTTGCTGCGTAGATGGTTCGGCACAAATGCACTACAAACACATCCAAATAACCTAAAATGACTTTTCATGGGCTTGCGATTCTTATAGCTTCTCGTATGGACCTTACCTGAGGTAATATGTTGATCACGTGCATTGTTGTCTTCATACATTCAGTTCAAAATTTTGGTGGAACGTTCTTTGCAGGTAACATGCTCCTGCAAGTCTCCACCAAATGCCTATTCTTTCTTTTGGTGACTCCATTTTGTTGCGGTGTATTCTAACAAGTAAACTATCAACATATCTTGCAATCTTGCATATACTTTGAGAATTCATAAGAAGTTTATTCTCCCCCACTATCAATAAGAAAGCAAAGTATTTTCTTGCCTATCTCACTTTTAACTTTTGTTTTAAACTCCTAAATTTTGTTAAATGCCTCTGATTTTTCTTTCATAAAATCAATCCAAACGTACCTGGAAAAATCATCAATGAACATTATCATTTACTTGGACCCTCTAACTAATGATTGCTTTACCTGACCAACTACATCTGAGTGGATAAGCTCGAGAGGCATATTAGCTCTAAATGTGGACTCTTCGTATGGAAGCTAATGTGCCTTTGCAAACTAGCATCCGGCACAAATTTTGTCTTCTTGAACTTCCATGCGAGGGAGACCCTTTAGCATATCATTTTTCATCATTACCTTCAACTTATGGTAACTAACATGGCCGAGCCATGTATGCCACAAATCAAGTGTATCACTTTTTCGAGTTTTGTCTATATACACTGTCTGAGCCGATATTACGTAGGGGGAGTCTAGTTGACACTCCTCCATGATTGGTATACCAGTGGGTTTCACACTACGGTACACCTTAACGTCTCGTGGAGACACCACATAAGTTCCTGAGTCTATGAATTGTGACACGAACAATAGATTTTTCTTCATCCATATGATAAAATTTTTTTAGTTCAATCTGATGGGAACTAGATTGGGGTGTTATCACCGTTTGGCCGACATGCACAATCGGCAACCTTGAGTTACTACTCGCACACCTATGTACATAGACATGTTTGTAAGCTTGCCTTGATCTCCACTCATATGATTTGAACACATTGAATCAACTATCCAATCAACAACGTGATTGGTCGATTTATGACTTACCATGATGAGAGCTGTCGTATCTTCTAATTCGGTAGCATTAATGGCAGAGAGCTCTTCTTGTTCCTCTACGACAATAGAGGCTTGGGAATCCCACTTCTCTTTGCTATTAGCCTTCTTTGATACTGCAACATTTGCCTTCAACTCTTTTGACTCGACAATCTGTAGTGAAATGACCAACCTTGCCACACATGTAACATTGTTCGTTTCTTCTTCTGTTGCTTTTCTTTTCATTGTTATCTTTGTCGCGATTTCGCCAAGCTCCCCCTGGCCAAAGGCTCATCCCTTCCAGTCGCTTTTAACATTCTCTACAACCTTTCCTTTGTTTACCATCTCTATAACCCGTATCAGTCCTCCTTTGACTCTTGAACCCCCTTTAATTATTGAAAAAGGCACTTTCATCTTCTTTGACCAAGACCTTACACATTTGTCTATTTAAAGTCTCTTGGTTGGCCAACAAATTCTCTAACGCGGTTAAAGTTGGCACAATTGCCCATCCATGGGTGGTCTTAACAATACCATTACACTCCGACCTTAACCCATGAATGATAATTCTTCTCATTCTCGTCTCAAAGATGGCATTCTCAGGATCCAACTTTGAAATTTCATCACAAATAGAATTAATTTTGAAGAAATATTGACTCATCGTCATGTTTTGTTGCGATATCGACAGTAGTCCATCTCCAACCTTTACAACTTGGCATCGTTTGACCTGGCGAAAAGTGCTGTCAAGTTAACTCGCCATAGTTTGTGTGCTCTTGATGTGTTGCATTAATTTATCTTCAACAATCACAGTGTGTAAAGAGCTTACTTGCTTTTATGTTCCATCTCCTTAACTCGCCATAGTTCGTGAGTGGCGTGGTGTTGTCGCCGTCATTAATATCCCACAAGTCTTATCCCTACAAGTAAAACTGCATGTGGGTACTCTAATTATTATAATTGGAGTTGTTGAGCTTCTAGACACCACTTGTCGAACTTGAAATATCTGCCATTTGACTTGGATATAATACCCAACACTGCACCAATTAAGCTTGGTTCCAAACCAATTGATCACAATCCTTGACTGTGTATTGGCAGAATTTCGACGCCCTCCGATCCTTGACTACTTACTCACGAACAATGGTCCCAAAAAGCCTGAGCTTTGATACTAATTGTGAAACTTAGGAAACGTCAGCTAAGCTTTAGAAGCATTGACAAGATTCGATAATAATACCAGTCATCGGCGACATAAAACCTAGATCGCCAATTTGATTAGTAACTCTCAACACAAGGAGAACACTCAAGGAAGGAGATGATGTGATGTTTGGTTCTGACTCGTTTCTCATGATATTGCTCAACTATTACAAGACTTACTTGTATTTAGGCATAATATATCTCTTTGTTTGACTCATAAATGACACCTAGCATTTCAAGGAGATAGAATCTTTGGGGATAAACAAGATATCAAAATACGAATAGTCACATTAACTAGACATTGAAAAACAACAACAGACAAGACTAATCAAGAAGAATCTAGAAACAAGAGAGATAGGTGGTGATTTCTTCGAGAGGAATCGGTTTCCTAATTTTTAGAACTTTGAAACCTACCCTGCATACCCTAGAATCAATAACCGAACTAATTTCATGCTCACCCTAATTTTTCCATCCTCTTGAAACTGCAGGGATGGATGCGTAGGTGGATGATTAGTCCTATTAAGGTTATTATAACCGTCACATTGCCCGTTTCTAAATATTTGATCACCAATGCTGAGAACCACCCATAATTTGAGAATACATGAGATTTGTCGAATTCGTTGTTAAAACTATACTAGGGGAACAACAGTGGTCTATAATCCACTTGCACAAAGCCAGATGCATCTATTGCTACGGCACCAGGCTTCCACCTCGTTGCAATGCGTTTTGAAATAATAGCTATTGTACCACTCCCACTATTACGTCGTCACTGGCGGTGCATGAGTAGCGATTGATCCAAAGGAGGTCGGCCGATTAGTTACGCCCCTTATCTTTTCATTTTATTTGAATTGTATGATGCATAAAATGTTTAAAATTAGATTGCCTCCGCAATGCATTATTAAAAAGTCAACAATACAGTTTAATTGATAGGGTGATATTTTGAGATGTCACATGAAAAATATGCTAAAGTCACATATTTCTCTATATTAGATAGAGATGGCTTGGCAAGCATGGCTTAGCTTGAACAACCAATGGCTCAGCAAGGGACAAGTCGTTCCTTGACTCAATAAGATTGATGCTTGAAACATTAAGGGGTGTGCTCCAGTTAAACCCCTGAATTAGCCTGGCAAGAAGCATCACCGTCATCGTTGTTCCTAGCTGAGCGCCAATGCATCCGCGTCGGCCTGTGCTGAAGGAAATGAATCGCAAGTCAGGTTCTGTGAGTACGACTTCCATGGTGTCGCTCATGATGTGCCGCTCCGGCTTGAATTTGAGGGGTTCATCCCACACTTTAGGGTTTCTGCCGAGACCCATCCTGCTCACCAGGATGTGGCTGCCCTTGGGGATGCGATAGCCGGCCACGACGGCATCCGACAAGGCAACATGCGGGACGTTGAAGGGCGTGATGGGGTGGAGCCTGAAGGCCTCCCGAGCGCATGCCTTGATGTAGTTGAGCTGGGGGATATCGGACTCTTGGACTAACCTCTCCTTTCCCACAACCCTATCTAATTCTTCTTTGGCTTTCTTCAAGAGTTCGGGCCGATTTATCATCTTCGCCATTGCCCACTCCACTGCGTTTGATGGATTGTCCACCGCGGCCATCATGATTTCCTGCCCATAATCAATACATATAAATACTGCATCAATCTTAATTCAACTTTGGGATCTAATTATAGCCACAACATTGAATTTATTGTATAATAAAATATGTAACAGTTCTAGGAAAACTTTTGGAAAAATCTCCAAAAATGTCTAAACCTATTATCAAGTGCCAATTTAGTCACCAACGTTTCAAGTTGACCTGTTTAGTCATAAATCTTTTGATAATTTGCCAATTGCCTTCCAACCAATTTTAATTTGAAATCACCGATGCATCCTACATGCAACGGTCGGCACTAATATAGATAATTTTTTTGTATTTTTTTCAAATTTCATTTCCAAATATTTACTGTCTTTTGAAATATTTTTTTTTCTATTTTTCTTTGCTTTTTCTTTCATTGTCTTAGAGAGGGTCACCAGTGACCCTCGCCGATCGTGACCGAGGGGGCAAAGCAAGCCCTTGGCAAGGCGATCCTCACTCAAATCTAGAGAGGGCCTTGGCAAGGCCACAATGGCCTCGCCTAAGGCCCTTATTGCTTGCAAGGGTCGTCAATGATTCTCACCAGCACAATTGAAAAAAAAATTCAAAAATAATAATAAGAAAATTCGATTTTTTATAAATTCACAAAATTATCAACATTAGTATTAGCCATGCCATATAGGATGGCTGGCTTCGACGTCGACAATTTTCAATCAAAATTGACCGGAACGACTCAAATGGAAAATTGTCAAAATATTTAGGATCATTTTTTATCAAAATCAAAAGGTTTAAAATTGAATTGACGCAAATGCAATAAGTTTAGGACTTTTTTTTTATAATTCCCTGGAAATTCTTTCTTAAGGAGTCTCTCGGATATATTGTAAATGGCATTGACATTAGAACGCTTAGATATTGACTACACATTTTGGAGAATCTTTTGTATACGGAGTCTTTCTTTTGTATGGGGAAGTCTGTCTTTAGCATTTTTTTGGGGGGGGGGGGGGGGTAGCTGTAAGGATGAGGCTCTATTCGTACAATTTAGTAACAAAGTCGTCTTGAACAAATATATAAAACTCCTAGGTTTTGCTTCCTAACCTTAAAAGATGACAATAAGTTTTGTACAAGAGGAAAGAATGAATTTCTCACCGTCGCCTGTGCTTTGACTTCATGTGGCGTTAGCAATGGCTTCCCTTGTGAGTCTCTAAGCATAATAAGAACATCCAACAAGTCTTGAGGCTCTTTTTCATTACTCTCGGAACTCGAATCGTCCCTCCATTGCTTGATTCTCTCGTTTATGATGGGCTCGTGCAACCTCCGAAACGTCGTCGTGCAATCTGTCACTACCTTCTCATGCCCATCAAGGTCCAGCCCTGCCAAGCATGGGAAGTAATCGGAGACACAGAATGCGTAGAGATAGTTTAGGGCGTTGAACAGTGCGTCCACATGCTGTTCTTCATCGATGGTTGGTCCTCCATCTTGCCTTCCTTTGCCGAAGTACCGCTTGTTGAACACCAACCTTCTTATCACGTTCCCACAGTAGTGCCTTGTTGTGTGCCTTAAGTTCACTTGCCCTAGGTGTCGGCATTGGTTGAAGACATGCTTCACTAGGTTATCGGCTTCCTCGGCCCTCTTGTCATGGAGCCACTTGTGTCGCGCCGGGCACATGATCTCCGACGTGAGGACTCGCCTCATCTTCTTCCACTGCTCCCCGTGGGGCGAGATGACGGCGGTCACGTAGCCGCTGCTAAACGCCCGAGCCGCCATCGAGAGGGGCCTCGACAAGAATGTGGCGTCTTGCTTCTTGAGGAACTCCCGAGCGATCTCAGGGTCAGTGACGGGAATGACGTGTGTATTCCCTATGCGGAAGCACGCGATGTCAGTGTCCATCTCCTCCATCCAACGAAGGATCCACCGGCCCGCAGGCTTTTTCCGTAGCACGTCTGGGGCGCAACCGACAAACGGCCATGGGGCGGGCCCTGGAGGCAGTGGGAGCGACTTGGATTTTCCTTTGACGTTTTTACACAAAAATTGTTTGATGATAATGCATAAAATGACTGGTGCGATGAGAATTGCGGCACCGGCCATCAAGGGGACGCTCGTCATTGTGGCGGCAATCGGCGTACCGTCAACACGTTGGCTAGTCTAGGCCTCTTGAGGTTTTATAAGTCGAAGATTGTGGGAAAATGGAGAAGATATGAGAGTTGTGCATGTACATATACATACATATATATATATATAGAGAGATGTGGCTATATGGGAAGAATGAAATCGACGATTCGATCGTTGGTAAGTTAGTCATTATCCAATTTTTTTTTTAAAAAAAGTTAGTCATTATCCAAAAGGGTCTGAATTTCTTTAAAAGCGATTAATCAGAGCACATATGCAAGGAATTAATAACTTCAGTCAACGGATTACATATGCTAATGTTTTATGAGGAATTTTCTTGTTTTCACATCTCGTCTAAGTACAATATTCATGGTTAGTTTTGGTTGTCCAAAGCTAGGGAGTACTTGAAGTTGAAGAAATGCTAGTCTGTTTCTGCTCATCTCGTACCTTTCTTGGCCTTTGGGCTAAAAGATCACGCGCTCCTTTCTCTCTTATGAGTCAAATTTTGTACTTTGGTAGTTGATTGATTCCTCAGTGTACACCAACGTTCCTTTCTCTTTAATCATTATTTCGCTCGTTTGCTCGGTCAAAAATCCTATGATGACCCCTTTACTTTTTCAAAAATATAGAAATTAGGTCCAGCTTTTACGCTAAACCCAACTTCTAACCCCTAAAAAAAAAAACTCTCCGAAATTTCAAGACGACTTTTTTTTTTAATTAGGAGCTCTTCCAACTTTCGAAAATGTGTGTCCAAAATTGTTACTCAAACATGAAGAGGTCCGTCCGAATTCATAATTATTTAGACATGAAATGTTGTGTTTGAATTTCAGTTTTCAAATTGAAGAGTTGTGTACTTTTCACTAATAGATATACACCACGACTTTGTTTATTGTTAACTCACCTCAACTTCCATTTTCGTTTCTCTAAAAAGAAAAACAATTATAGTTTAGAATTGTTTCCTCTTCAGAGTTTTTGAAGAAATATCAAAATTGCTATATGATATTCTTATTTCGAGACTTATTGTATGCTGAAGGATTTTTACTGGCAACCATTAATAATGTTGTGGACAAATAATTCTTTAAGGAGAGTGTTATCATGTCTCAAACTTTGATTCCCATACGATCGCTATGTTTTTCCCAAACAAGCACAGCAATAGATCCACAAGCAAAGCTAAATTGCATCTCAATAGTTTCCGGGTAGAATCGAGGGCCGAACTCACATGCACAGAAAACAAATTATAGGGTCGATGAAGTTTCCTTTGCATCGATACGTTGTAAGGCGTAAATAAAGGCATCATAGAATTTCATAGTCTTTTTACTCATGAAGACTGCCAACCATGGATCGAAATAATTTATAAAAAAAAATGAGAAGAAGTATTCACACGAGTGTGAACGACGAAACTGAATTGGTCGGGATCCCACTTGCATAACAGCCTAGGTCACATCGTATGATTCATGTGATTACATAAAGCCATTGCCCGAAAGTTCCACGCAAAAATGGTTTACCTAAACCCATTGACCTATTTCTGGTTCCGTCAATCTAGAGAAACCCCCTCCATTTGATTTGATCTGATTTATCCGATTGCTACATCTAACATGTAATCGGACAAGCGGCTGCTATGACAACAAATAGTACAACAAATTCTTATCATCAACAATGCCAGTAGTCGCGATTGGTGACATGGTTGGCTCGCCAACACTCAACCCTCGAATCGGTCTCTCCGCGTAGAAAGAAGAGAATGATCTCGTTGATTTCCGCTCCGGCTCGTTTCAATGCTCGGCAGATCCTCCGCCGACTAGTACGGCCCCGAGCCATGCCGCCAGGCCGAAGCCGAGGTTGTACTAGTTGACGGGAGCTTTTATTTCGCAAGTTGCGGCTTTGTTATAGTCACATATAGGATTAGTAATAACAAAATATGAAAAAAAAAAAAAAAAAGAAGCTGGAGAGAGATGAAGAAATCATGAAGAGTTGGTGGACGTACGTATGATGCGTATACAGTTACAATAGGTTGGTGAGGGATCGGAAGGACTTAGCACTGAATAGTTCTAATTTAATGTTTAATCTAATCATTAGTCGACTTAAATTGCTAATAATAGACGGAGGACTTTCCACCTGTATATGCATGTTATTATCACTACTAATAATTCTTCCTTTTTTAAAAAAATTTATGCGTCTCAACAATATATTAGTATTTACAATACATATTTTAGATATTTCTATATGGTAAAATAAAAATCAGTTATTAACCAAGTATGAGTAAGCTGTCGCCGTCTAACTTGATCCCAATCCATGAGGACATATACCGGAAGAAGCATGATGGATGCTATATGGACGAGACAACTGAATCGTGGGAATGGTGTATTGACACCTATATTTTGGCTAAGAGTTAGCAGTTCCAGATTCCACCTGAACCTACCTATCAAAAGCCGTTCCCCATTTTTTATAATCTAAAATTTATCATGCATACCTTAAAACTTAGAACCTGCCCCCATCATGGGTTGATTGGTCGATTTTAGGATTTTACCTTTATTCTTAATCTAACGAGTACAGTGAATTATTACATTTTGATGACTACCATTTGCTCTTACAATCCACTAGCCATAAATTATATTTAGACATATAAAGAATATAAAATATTAACAAAGTAAAAATCAACGTCATGATTATCATCAGAAATGGAAGCTCAGACTAATAATTTCATATTGCACACTCATCATCGAACGCCATGCTTATTGGAGGATCGCGCTTAGACATAGAACAAGGAAAACACAAAAACTCTTTCTAGGTTTTCAAGTTTCACGTTTCGAAACCTAGAACCTACCCTCGAACCGATTCTCCAATTTTTGGAACTTGAAAAACTACCCTATTTTCATCGGTTCAATTCCCGATTCTATTCTAGAACGATGCTTATCCCGAATGTCGGCAATCCATTTCATCATTCATTGTATAAAACGTAGGAGTCAATCACAGCCCCTAAATAAAAATATGGTTAAAATGGCCGCATGAATTATATTTAATATTAGACTAACTAACATCGAGGTTCTAAACTTAACTAGAATTATCTGATCTAAGCCCGCATGAATTAGAAATTCGGCCTAACCCACTGAACAACTTAAGCGGCCGAAAATGACGTGGAGAGCACATGAGGGGTACTAAATTAGGAAAAGATTGATTCATTGAAGCAACTTGGGACTAATTAGACCTTATATTATCAAATTCAATAGAGGTTTTCTTATTATCGAATATAGGATATATCCCCAGTCCAAAATAGGAAAGTGATCTCTTGGCAGAGTACCCTAAATCCAGCTTATAGAAAGACTTATTCTCATCAAGTTTGAGGGGGTTAGCAATGCAATAGAAAGAGGCTCACAAAAAGTTCACGCGTGAGAAAAAGAACGACCATAAGAGGTGCTCATTCATAAACTGTTGATCATGCCCAAATTTATATATAGAAAGGGAAGACGTTGATCTTGATTTTGTCCGGTGAGATTGGTGAGAAAATATCCGAAAGTACATCTTTAATGGAGAAAGGCTAAACCAACCACTAGATAAGACAGGATAGGTCAACGCACCGTCTCCGGGAACGATGCGTTCGTTCGTTCTACGTTAAGATGCGTTGAAATTTTGAGGAGATCTCCACGTTGCTTAGTTCATAAACCCCACCAAAGAAATCGAGCATCAGAGATTTATTAGATGCCCAAAGAATTAACCAAGAGCTGCCAATTCTCACCGGAGCACATCGCTGGTAAACCTCATCGGAATATCTCACCGTAGCTCCGCCGCCGGTAACTCTTCTTGCCACCAGTAATCGTTTGAGTTGAAAGATTTATCAAGGTAACTTCCTATTTTAGAAGCTCAATTGAATATTTAATTGATTAATATTGAGATTATTTAATTCTAACTAGAGTTTTTGGCCCCAAAAAAAAAATTTCTAACTAGATTTGATTTGAGGTGTTAGGCGTTCGTTAAATAGACGGTTTCTCTGTTTGAATCGTCTCATTTATATACTACGTTAAAATATGTCTCGAGTTTGAGTCAGAAATAAAACTGTAAATATTTCGAATCGAATAGTTTACGGACATTCGAAATCAAGCAAAATATAATGCGCTCGTGCGTTGGATATCCTTTGGCAAGAGGATGAGATTTTGAAGGATTTTTTTACGTTCTTTCTTGTTTACGTTTCTTATTAGAGTCCAAATTGACGTTGGACTCTTGCTTCAAGATAACAACGACAACAACGACAAAAAAACAAGGAAATCTACTGCACTAAAGAGAGTGGGGTTGTTTTGGATAGTCAACCGTGGAATTTGACTTGGGCCTATAAATATACGTATTCTCTGTTTCGTCGGTGCCTGTTGATTAGAGAAACCTTGAATCGCCGTGCGCGAGTGCTTGTTTGGAGTTTCTCCGTGGGTTCTTCGTTCATGGAATTACGCCAATATCTTTTAGTGTTTTTTAGCCGATTAAATCTCGAAATGAAATTGAGAGATTACTTTGTGAAGAATTGGGGCTAAACATTGTGTGCATTATTTGATGTAATTGAGGTTGAAAAATATTGAGAGTGTTTAAGTGACTCGAGTATGGCTTGTAATCTCCATGTATCGCTTATTTTATAGTGAAATTCGTTGCAGCTATTCCCGTGAACGTAAATCTATACGACCAAACCACATATATCCGATGTCCAATTCATTTTCTTATTTTGTCTATTTTGTTATTCAATCACTTGCTTCCGCACAACATGCTAGATAATAATTTGGGGGATTGGATCTTTCGGAGTAAAAATTGGACCCTCGATTAAATTCGTTCCCTTGCTTGTCGAGGTGATATTTAATGCAATTTATCATGTATGGTGTTAGATATCACATGTCATTAGATAAAGATCATGGATCATGAGCGCATTACAAGCATATCTCCGTCTCTCTCTCCATCCTCATCTTCGACGACCCGACCTGCTTATCCGTGGAACAACCCACGGCGGAGACTACGACGACGATTTATGAAGAAAGGAGATGGAGAAAGTCGGAGCGAGACAGTACTGTGTTGCGTGTGTGCGGGACCAGCGGGGACATCACCGCCCAGATTTTGCCACGTCAGCGAAGTCGGTTTTTTCCTCTTCCATCCTATTTCTAACTCTCCTCTCTCTCTCTGCCTCTTTGGAAAGTGCGGGAACCGAATCCCGCACCTACGATACTAGCATTCCTACCTTCCAATCCCTTTATCAATAAGGCCACATGCTTATTGGCACGTTAGCGAAGTTGTTGTCAAGATAAAGCACGAAGGGCAATTCGAGAGCCTCATTGATGTAATTATAAAAGTTTCATACCCATTTCAAAATAATTGATGGCGATATCTTAAAATCACCGATAATTTGAAAGTACATGAGGTTCGTCTAAAATTTACACGCATGGACAATATCTTCAAATTGTTAGGCTAGCAACTTCCTATTGTAAATGACATGGACATTAGAAAGCTTAGATATTGACCTAATCTTAGTCTTTCTTTAGCATAGGGAAGTCTTTCTCTAGGATTTTTTGCGGTAGTTGTAAGAACGAGGCTCCATTCGCACAATTTAGTAACAAAGTCGTCTTGACCAAATGTATAACCTCCTAGGATCTGCTTTATAACCTTAAAAGAATCACTAGGGTTTTTGCTCCGGTGGATACTCTTCTCGCTAGAAAAAGGAGGGTGGGGGTTCAAATCCCCACCTTCGGAAGAAGTTGGGGGTGAAAATGCGCGAGGAGGGAGTAGAATTTCGCAATTTGCGCAGGACGACGTAACGCACACAGTGGCTTGTAAAATAAACTACAATATGACCAGACCAAGAGGGGGAAAAAAAACTTAAAAGACCGACAATAATTTATACTGTGGGTGGAAAGAATAAATTTCTCCCCGTAGCCTCTGCTTTTTGACTTCATGCGGCGTTAGCAATGGCTTCCCTTGTGAGTCTCTGAGCGCAATATGAACATCCAACAAGTCTTGAGGCTCTTTTTCATTACTCTCGAAACTCGAATCGTCCCTCCATTGCTTGATTCTCTCGTTTACGATGGGCTCGTGCAACCTCCGTCGCCGTCCAATCTCTCACTACCTTCTCGTGCCCATCATGGTCCAGTCCCGCGGTTTGGCATTGGCTGAAGACATGCTTCACTAGGTTATCGGCTTCCTCCGCCCTTTTGTCGTGGAGCCACTTGTGTCACGCCAGGCATATGATCTCCGACGTTAGGACCCACCTCATCTTCTTCCACTGCTCCCCATAGGGAGAGATGACAGTGATCACGTAGCCACCACTAAATACTCGGGCTGCCATCGATACGGGCCTCGACATGAATGTGGCATCTTGCTTCCTGAGGAACTCCTGGGCAATCTTCGGGTCGGTTACGGGAACGACGTGCATGTTCCCTTTGCGTAAGCACGCGATGTCGGCATCCATCTCCTCCGTCCAACGGAGGATCCACCGACCCACGGGCTTGTTCCGGAGCATAGCTGGGGCGCAGCCAACCCATGGCCAGGGGACGGGCCCCGAAGGCTGTGGGATCGGCTTGGATTGTCCTTTGACGCTTTTGCACCAAAATGGTTTGATGATATTGTACAAGATGATCATGAGAAATAGGGCATAGGCCAAGGTGGCGAAACTCGTCATCGTGGCGGCAATTGGAGTACTGTCGACACGCTGGCTAGTCTTGGCCGATGAAGTTTTATTGGACTGCCATTTTGGGAAAATAAAGAAGAGAAGACATGAGAGTTGTGCATGACCACACACATATATAGATGTGGTCATATGGTAAAGCTGAAGTTCACCGTTCAATCACTGGCACGTAGAGGTGGCAAAATGAGTTTAGAACCCACATTTGACCCATATTTAATGATGGTGGATAATAAATGGGTTACAAGTGATCGTGGAATCCAAGTTCTTTCTCATGTGCTCAAGGAGCTCTTAATCCGTGGCTATCAAGGTATGTTTGTTCCACGTAATATATTTCTCCGGTCAATGATTCAAAATGATTATAGGGCATGTTATTTTCGCTTTGTATGTTATTGGGATATGCTCCTTTTAAAACGAAAATTGGAAGAAGACAATGTAAATAATGAACATAATCATTGTATTTACAACACAACATTTCATGCTATTCCGACAGAACACAATCATAGTTAATTAATTAAAAATTAAAAATAATAAAAATAACTGCACCTCCTACCAATTATGAACCACACCGCGCAAGCAGGCCAAGTGCTAAGCATGCCTAAAAATCGCGTGATCAGAAGCGGATATAGTGGGATCTAGCCTATTTAACTCATTTCTTCGTTCAAAAGACTATAACAGCATCTCACTTATAAAGCCTCTCCCACTTTTTCATCTTTCTAGTACGAGACAAAGAAAAGAAACTTGTATTCATTTTACATATAAACATAAAAAAATAATAATAATATGACTATTCAAGGAAAAAGAAATCGAATTAATTTTTGTTTTAATGTCGAAAGATCAAATGTTATTCCAGGCAGGAACTCGTCTATTTCGTGGAAAAGAGCAAACTATGCCCAAGACATTAGCATGGCATCATATCATAACCAACATCAACTGTTTCTCCCGTGATATAAAAGATGGAAGTATTTTTCAAGGGAAGAGATTAGTAATAGGTTTTGCTGGTTAAAAGCACTTATTGTTGCGATTATTATTGCGATCTTCATGCGGTACACATACTATATAGGACTTTTGAAACAGTTGCATTTTCCATGTGCTTTTAGCAAGTGACAAACTGATAGTTCACGATAAGATGGCCTTGATCGTAGCCACTTCCGTCGGTGTCCAGCCTTTGAAACACGCCGGCGTCCAAATCCAACCCTCCGTTGCTGCACTGGTCGACGATCCTCACCGTCGCTTGAGCTCCAGTCCTTGTGTTGGTCACCTGTGCATGCCAAAGAATAAGACCTTTTACGTAAGAAGTCCGTTAAATATGATTCCCTCTAATATTAAGACGATATGCATATGGATCATACATTTGGGCCGAAGTTATATATGCGCATACGAGTGCATCACCCCTGTGCATTTTTGAGGTTTCTTAGTTCTTACCCTTAGGCACCTGCCGCAAGAGCCCCGCCCGCGAGGCCCGGCAGGGCCACAGAAGGCGGTCCAACCATACTTCTTGCGCCATGCGAGGGGCTTGTTCGCGTCCCAAGTCGCGCAGTAAGCGTGGGCCGCGTTCAAGTCCCACCCGATCTGCTCGGGGTTGTAGTAATTGTATGTTGCCCTGACATTGGAAGCGCTCTGAGCAAGAGCAGCGGAAACGACAGAAACCAGAACTACCACGAAAATGCTAAGAAGCCTTCCCATACCAGGTGATGTTTTTTATGTTTCTGATGGGTTCTTGTGTAATATTGTGCTTCAAGAGAAGGGTCGATTTATAGATATATATATATATATAGAGAGAGAGAGAGAGAGAGAGAGAGAGAGAGAGAGAGATATCCCGAAATTACCAAGTTAGACATTTGTGTCTGTCTTTATCTGGACTAGAAGCAGTTTTCCCTTGTGGAAATGCTTCATGGAGCCCCCCACAGCCAAGATTAGTGGGAGAGGCATACATATTCAACGCGCAAAGACTAATTCAGTTAGATTAACTCAGTCATGCATTTCAAGAAAAGTCCTCCCACAACGTTTCTCCACAAGTGCACTGAAATCCCAAAACATTTAAAAAGTGTAATTGAGTCTTAAAGGTTATCACAAAAGTGCAATTAAATTCTAAAACCTTCAAAAAGTGTAATCAATTCTTGAAACTCGTCAAGTTAGTGCAATCCGATCTTAAAACTTATTAGCGATTTTTGTTTGTCAAGTTAAAACGGGATTAGTAGAATGATTTAATTACACAAACTTGACAAGTTTTAGAATTCAATTACCCTTTCGTGATAAGTTTTAATGGCTTTCAATACACTTACTCCTTGATTCTATGCATAATTATGGTTTTGTTTACCAATTATGTAAAAATATATAGGTCCTCATTGGCCAGAGCCGACATCAAGACTCAGGCCTAATGTATTTGTCCACCGAGCGCACCCCTAACATAAAAGTGCTCGGGCTGGGTTGGGCAGGCTGAGCTTTCTCAAGTAAGAAGAACAATGCCCAAACTCCTCCATTTGCCTTTTGGGTCTGGGCGGGCCACTTTGTCACCGTTAAACAAGGACGAGAACAAGCAAAAAGAGGATAACGTTCTCGACCCTCATCGACTTGGGCTATCTTCAAGTTTGAAAATTGGTGGAAAAAGGCACTAGCACTTGAAAGGAAAAAAGGTATTAGCCCTACTTACTCATCCAATGGGTCAAAAGGTTGAATTCCTATCTAGTTCGTTCCACGAGCAATATCGATTTCATTATCACCGCAGTGAAACTGGATGATTGTTACGTCACATTAATTGCAAATCTAATCGTTAGGTTTTGATAAGATTAAGATTGCAACGGGAGGTGGAGGACCAAAACCAAGTCACGTGTAAACTATATTTGCAGGACACTTTTTAGAGAGAAATAAGGATATGGATTCCATGGATTTGTTGAAGAAACTTTGATTTTTCGAAATGTGGAGCATAAGTAATATAGACCAATGTCGAAGATTTTTATCCATGAGAGCCTTCAGACAAATTTGTTAAGCGATTAAATAAGGCTAGTTTTCGGCTTTTGGTACATCGCTTGTCTCATATCAATTGAAAATCGAAAAATTTTCTATCATGCGTAAGCAATGAGGGTGAAATGTTCCATTTAGCTATTTTTGAAGGGAAGAAATTACGTGGGTTATCCCGGAACTTTTCTTTAATGTTAATGTGCCTCGCTATCTTTTTATTATTCATTTCATCTAGTCCATCGGCTTTCAAAAATTCGCTCAATGTAGCCCTTCTGTCAAGTTATCGCCATCTTAAGTGCAAACTTTTGATATGGACTATCGCTATCAATCAACATTACTATTAGACTGTTAAACTTTTCTTTAATGTTAATGTTAATGTTAATTGTTTCTAACTACACGATCTATTAATCAATGAGTATTTTATGCAAAACATAGAATGATGGTATGAAGACCAATAGATTAGATTGTACCGCACTAAACAATACTATTAGGGAAGCATGAATAAGTGATTGAGGGATACAAGATGGAAGGCAAATGTGAGCCACGTGAAAGCCAACATGGCAATAGTAAACAGAAATAACGGTCTCATCAGCTAACAATGTTGAAATTTTTAATGAAATGACTACATTGATTAAACTTTTCAAGGTTTAATAATACACATGTGCTAAATTTCTCTCAAATTAACTTTTAGTACACTTGTCACAGATTTCAGCCAAACTAATTTTTCAGTTATCCCAAATCCTAAATAGGTACACGTGTGACACATTTACCTCCATTAGCTTTCGTCGATTTTACCGTGAAATTAATGAATTGGATGATGTATGGAAATAATTGAGTCAACTTGGCAAGTCCTTGTAGAAAATTCAGGAGATGCGTCGACAGATTTTTGAGCATATTCGAGCATATCTTTTATTGGTAGTAGAGTTCGGTTCACAGAGCCTAATAATCGAAAGATTATTTTTCTCCCTTAGCCAAATCATAGGTGAATAGATAGATACTGACTTATTGGCATGGGTCATGTAGCTCCACAATTGAATGGTAAAAATTGATTGAAGCTAACGGAGGGGATATGTGTCACTTTGCATGCTAGTTTGGGATTCGTGGTGAGCCAAAATTAATTTGGCTTAAATTTGTCACATATGTATTAATTCGAAATTTTCAGTGACCTAAAAATTAGTTTAGAGTAAAGTTAAGATAGTCACAAGTATACCGGTTTTGAGTTTTTCTGATATTAATTCTAATTTTAATGTTGAAGGATCAAATGTTAATACAGTACTAAGACATTCCCATGGCATATCCTAAGTAAGAGCTATATTTTTCACAGGATATGAAAGATGGAAGTATTTGGGAATCACAACCTCAATTTGGAGTTTAATCTTTGTTGTAACAAATACAGAAGAACGAACACAGAACACGAGAATTTACGTGGTTTGATCACAAAGTGATCTACGTCCACGGGCGAGACAAAATTCAATTCCATTATAATCAAGAGAAAGAAAGGATTACAAAGCACACGGCTCACTTAACTCTCTCAAAACAAGGAAAAACTTATATCGGTGAAAAAACCCTATCGGCTCAACTATCCGCGTCACGAACTAAATCTCTATTTTCAAATCGCACAAAAAAGCATCGAGTATGTCGGGTTGGGTCGGGTCATCAACCGACCCAACCATAAAAAATTCAAGACATATGTAACAATCTTTAAGAGAATTAATAGATCCAATCGAACTAATTTTAAGCTAAAAATTTCAATTTATCGAGTTACGTAAGCTATTAAGAGATATGACGACCTGAAATTCACCTCAAACTCCCAACCTGATACTACATTGGACGGTCCAATTTGGACCTCACAAATGCTTGCGAAATGCTAAATAGTTTAGCATATCGGCACGAAAGATTAAATAATATTTTTTTTGAGATAACGCAACTAATATCATTGGAAGGAAAAGTAAAATTATACGGAAGCTTCATTATACTCCCTATTAATGTAATTTTCTCTATTCTTGATCATATATTTTCATGTCAAGCCTACTCTATTCTTGTGCAACCCTCTGTCGTTTCTTTTTCCATTTCTTTTGAATATCTTTTTAGCTTATTTTCAAATTTAAATTAATTCCTTTTAAATTTTAGAATCCACATGGAGTGAATCTTTTAAAGTATTTGCCACATCAGATTAAAAATTTAGTCATAAATTCCATGTAATCAATTTGCTTGAAATTTCTCACCAGAGGCACTCAAGTGATCGTTTTCTTTGATTTGGCACTTAAAATGATTTGGTGAAATTTTTTGGCACTAAAGCGAGCGTTGTACCCAACTTTTGGCACTTTTGTTATACTTCTCCCATATTTTTTCATGAATGCATCTTGGTTAATCCCAACTTGTCTTATTGGTTGTGTGAGATTGCAAGGTATTGTTGCGACCTAAAAATTATAGAATTGTCAAGGTTAATGGATTACTGATTAATTAAATAAATTAACCAACCTAGTGCGAGCTCTCCCCAGCTCTACCGGTTCGCAACTTAGGTTCATGTTCAAATGATTTAAATTTTGGAGCCGCCACTAATCTTTTTTGGTAGGTAGATTAGATACCTAAATAAAGCATTGGGAGAATACTTTATTTTCTTCAAACCAGAGATTTAAGTTCGGGGACTTGATTATGTTAATTTTTCAATTAACACCCTTTCGGTACCACTCTTGTGAAGATTTCTTGAATTGGCAAATTCAATTGATTTGATTTACAAAGCAAGGTGCAATGGTATTTTTTGGGGTTTTTTTATTTAAATGAATGCAACATGCAAATGCAACCCACCCTCTTGGTGGCCAAGTGGTTGGGCTTTAGACCGTTGCTGAGTAGTACTCGCGTGGTCGAAAGTTCAAATCTCTCCGTTGCGGGTTTCTCGCAGGAGGACCTCCGTTGCGGGTTTCTCGCAAGGGGACTTGGTGGCGTTCGCGCTAATACTGGGAGATTTAAGTAGAAAGTCGTGGTGGTGGGATATTGCGCTAGCCTTCCTCGAGGACTAGTCGAGTTCACAGCCCCAGTTTGAACCTTGCTCGCCAGCCTCCGGACACCTCGGTTATCAAAAAAAAAACATGCAAATGCAAAGCCTAACTATATGAATGCAAACATGACTACATGATGTTTAGACAAACCATGTGGCACGCATGATGACTTTGGAAAAAATCAAATTTTAATGCAAGAAGAATGTGAAGTCTAACATATATGGCACACAACAGGATTCGATTAAACTACATGACATGATATAAATGAGCATACATGATGTCTAAAAAAATCAAGTTTTAATGCATAAGCATAAAAAAACATGAGTTAAAATTTAAAAATCATGACATGCGAAGGATGCAAATCTACCTATATGACATGAATAAAAATGCATGAATGACGTATAATGACATGGTAAATGTGCATGATGTGATGACATAAATTATGCATGATAGACCCTATATGAAATGCACATGAGTGACATTTTTTTTTGGTATTTTCGGATTAAATAAAAGACAAAAATAAAAGATGGTCATATGTTTTTTTTGTGATTTTTTTTATGAAAATAGAGTAAAATAAAAATATAATAAACCGTCATCCGAATTTTTCCGATGAATTCGCTTCGTGCTTCGTACCCAATGTTTAGGGTCGGAAGGGAATTTATTCACGTTGTACCCCGAGGGTGGGGTCGGATGGTGAATTTAAATAAAATTTATCGGTCTGATCCCAAAGTTTTGAGATGAGATGGATAATTTCATTCGTTCGGATGACGTCGTACTTTAAGGGTGAAGTCGGATGGTCACCCATGATGCACATATCCGAGGGACAAAGGCGCAAGAGAGCATGTACTACACTCGAAGAATGTTATAAAAATATTTGACTTTAGACTATAATAAAAAAAAAATTTGTGCTACTAGGGGATAAAGAGCCAAATTTTAAAGGGTGTAAGACCCTATCCGCAAAAGATAATTACGTCTTTTAAATTAAAGGAAGACCATCTCTTAAAATATCGAAAGTAATTAAGATAATCATCCAAAATTTTTTAAAAAATTATGATCAGAGATTCCAAGGCTTATCCGATATCTTTTAGATCAAGTTCAAATCCAAGATAATCTGAATATTCCAAATAAATTCGCATGATTTAATTTGAAAATTTGCCAATATCCTTTCAAGAAAAAGAACGGATAAGGATTACTTTGAAATTCAAACGATGGGATGCATCAAATAACCAATTAAGACAATCGGGATGTCCACAAGATATGCAGAAATTCAGATTTTGATATGCAAAATTCAGTCCTTATCGCTGAATGCCCTGCCAAATATCGACCGAATATTATCTTATCAAGATTCACCGAATTTTTTTTCAGAACGTGCAAGATAATTCAAGATTAATTTGGACAATCAGCAAAAAGACGAACTCTTCAATGCAATCATAATTTTTCAGAGTTTGCACGGACAAAGGAGAATTAAAAAAAAACTATGCGTGCTTTCCAAGTTGGTGATCTCCGTGATCAATTACCAATCTCCAACGAAAAGAATTTAACAATAAACAAACCATCAATCACATGAACAACGGGCTTTAACAAAGTCACAAAGAGGATTGTTTATTACCTGGTCCGAAGTTGCTTGAAGATTTAGCGCACAAACACTGAACAACGGGGGATTTAAACACCAATTCTCAATCGAAACAGGGAGCGAATGGATGGAGAACAGCAGCAAAAATCAGCATTGAGCAATAGTTGAAACTTAGACTGATTAGCAGCGAATTTCCACCCAAAAAAGCAACGAAAATCGGGTCAACTTCATGCACGATCAGGGGCTGAACAGCAGCTCAATTCAATGTGGAAGAGTGGCAAAAACAGCAGCCTTCAAGAGTTCAAACAGTGGCTGATCAAGGAGGCTCCGAGGGCTTCAAACGATGGCTGGTATGGGGCCTTTGAGGATCCCAAACAGTGACCAAACGGCCACCGATTCGAGCAGGAACAGTGGGAGAAAACCAGTCTCATGGACAAAGTCAGCCTTCTCCTCTTGACCGGTTCTTCCTCTATGGCGATGCAATTTGGAGTCCCTGTGAAGAAACTTCGACTTGGACGTGGTCTGTTGAAGTGAAGCCCCGATGACCAACGTGTTTGAAAGTCCTCTCTTTTTTCTCGCTCTCTCTTGTGTCCCTCCTTTTCACGTGAATTTTCTGAATATCCCCCCCCCCCAATTTTTCTTCTCAATCTCGTCTCCCCACCGTGTGAGCATCATGCCTTATTTATAGCAAAACAACTAGGGTTTTGTTCAACCAAAGAGCTAATCTTCAGCTTATCTTTTTTAAAAACATCCTTACCTCTTATTAGAACACAATCAAGGTCCTTAAGGATTATTTTAAATTGGAATGAATAATGCAGACCTAAACACATCAATTAATCGTGCATGAACTCCACCAGATTTTGCTGGAACTCATGAAGATTCGTTGCCTTCATTGGACAGCTGGTTGGATCATACTGCGAATTTACTTTCAAATTTGAGCCAAAATCGAATTGGCTCAGGATCTCGAATATTGACTCAGGATCTCGAATATTGGCTCGGTAGTGGTGCTCACAACGGCATGCCAAACGATGCTAGGACATTTGCCAAGTTCGTATCACCAGAACCAAAATTGGTGGACGTCAATCAAGTGATAATCTGGCGCAACATCAAGGACCCACGTACATGCTGACTTTGCTGACCTGAGCTTGTTTGATGTTCTAGAATTGTGCTGCAGATTATTCACCAATTTTGTCTTTTGTCTGGTGTGGGCATGCTTGAGTAGAATTCTCCATAAATCTGGACACGTCCCTCCTGTGTATTGATCTTCCTTTGCTTGACTTCCCTTCGCATGTCCATCTCCTCCCCGTTGAAATCTAATAACCAATTGTCGAAAACAAATATGAGAGCATTGACCTGCACATTTGGCAATCACAAAGAATCATGAAGAGAAAATAAATCATGGGCTTAAGCAGTTTCCTTCGTCTCACGGATATGGCTCGGTAATCGTCCAGAATGATCAATCATGACATGGACCTAGTAAACAACACCCGGCCCTGTGTATAAAATGTGTGGCCCTCCCCTTGTACTTATCATGGCTCAAAAAAAAATTCAATGATGCATTATGGTCTAAATCACCAGTCAAATTAAGTTCACTTCCTTGTCTTTGACGCAAAAAGTGCATAAAAAAATGCAATGCAAAGAAAAAAATAAAAACATGATGCATGAGGAAATATTTTTTGCGAGAATTAATTCTCATTTTTTTGTGCAGTATAAATGAAAATTAAAATTTAGGTGTCAACAGTTATATAAGATACGCTAAAACTAATCCATAAAGCTGAATATCAGATATGTAATGGGACCATAATTGAATTTCAATTCCGTGAATCAATCTTGTTATACCTTAGATCAATAGGTGAAAAACGAACCCTCAAAATTCTATTGTCTTAGAGTCATGATTTACATGTAACTCGTGACCTAACATATTTTTGGAGCTAAAAAGAGATCGAACAAGGTTGGACTATCTGCTGATGGTGACATGTAGGACAAGTAGAAAAAAAAATAATTAAAAATTCATTCACGGTGCCAGTCATCATATGTTGATGGCACCACGTAAGATGGCTGACGTCCGCATTAGTGATCTCTGGCTAAACTTGATCAGGTGGACTAAATTGGCAAAACATTAAAAGGTTTTAAGACTAAGTTGTCCAAATTGAAATGTTTATGGCTGAATTGACGCAAATTCAATAGGTATACGATTTTTTAAGTAATTTTCACCAAATTTTCTCCCGTAAGAATTCTCAGCAGCTATGTTTATGTCATTATATCGACTGGAAAAGATTTTTCTCTGTGCACCTGTTTTCATAGAGTCCTCTAGAACCAAGATTATTGGGTGCCATTCATATTCAGCAAGGGTAGATCAATTCGTTTAGATTAACTCCAGTCACATTTTTCAAGAAGGCCACCATAAAGCTTTCACACATTTATTCTTCACATGTAAATGATCCTACACCGTATCATTTACAAATAGAGGTAATCATCAAGCGAAATCGGATCCAAAAGTCGGGCTTGATATGTTGCCCCCAAATCTCTCCCATAACACAAAATTTGCATATAAATGTTCGGGCAGGTTCGGCCTTTCTTATATAAAGACATTGCCCAAACTCACCCATTTACCTTTTGGACTTGGACAGATCGGGTTTGTTTTTCTGTTCCTGATGAACCGTCGTCTTAAGAGCTTTTCTTTACTTGCCTCGGGAGGACGAGAATTGACAAATGATGGGGGTAACTCTGGTTCAGTCGACGCCACAGTCGTATTGTAGCTAAATGCGGGCGGAATATAACATTCAACAAAGTATTTAGTTTGTTGGAAGCATTCAATGGAAGTTCGATACATTCTCTTGGAGAGATTGTTAAAAGAAGGCTCAAATCCGAATCCGTCAACGTACCCAGTTGGATCCAACTTCACTCAAAAGTTTAAGGTAACAAGTTATAGACCAACTATGATATATTCTCGGATGTATGACTTCTCTAACACAATTCATACATTTATCTCAACAATCTCCCTCTCACGTGTGAGTTTAGTATTAGGTTTGCTCACACGCAGCACAAGTCCAATATCTACATCTAAAGAGGTTGCCAAGAGAAAGCTCAAGTGTAAGCCCATTAACATATCTAGTTGAATACACTTCCACTTAAGAGCTTAAACTAATAAATTATAGAGCAATTATGATATATTAATTCTTCAATATAAAACTTCTCTAACATAATTTACACGTGTATCTCAATATGGTTCACGAGAACAACAATCATCTTGAGCATATTTTGAACTCATGACTGTTGGAGAACATAGTGATAACTTTCTCGCTCCTTAACAACTTAGGCTAATCTGTAGTTTGAAACAAAAACTACCACGAAAGTGGTAATAAGCCTCCCCATACCATCCAATGTTTATGTTGTGTTCTTATGTAAGATGGTTGTTCAAGAGGAGGGTTGATATATATATATATATATATATATATATAGAGATCTTTAGAAACTATTGTAAGGTTTTTCTAATGTGGGCTTATATTAATTGAGATTGTAATTATTATTTTACAAAATTAATTTATCGTTTATGGGGTTGGTCTAATAAGGTAAAACATAAAGATTTTTAACTAATCTAATATGGGCTTGGCATTGTGTGGGCCGAGTTGAGCTCGATCTCGCGATGAGAAGGCCTAGTTGGAAACTCTATAAATAATGCTCAAATCCCTCCTCTAGTCTTAACATACTCAAAACAACCTCAAATATAGAGCGCATACCGATTGGCGTCATTGAAGAGTTATCTCATTAAGTCAAGGATACAGTTGATCAGAGAGGAGAAACTCTTGAGTTTTGGATCATCAATATTTCGCATCAAGAACGATGGATTTCAAATCAGGTGCACAAAATCTTTTAAATCATTACTGTATTTCTAGATTCTAGCTAATTTGATCTTGCAATTGCCGTCTTAAGATTTATAGTGACTTACAACTACCAAATAGTTTACCTATCAAAAGAATTTTGAGCATCCATATGAAAGACATGCCTATGTCTTTGGCTTGAGTGCATACATTTTCCTTGGATATTATCGAGATGATCACAATGATTGGAACTCCAGTAGCTGCACTGATACAATAACGACATTCGAAACTGAACATGCAAGTAACCTAATGACTATAGGATCTCCAGTTGTTTCCGTGCTGATCAAATTATTAATCTTAATCATACAATCCTTTTATTGATCTTTTTGTACATTGTGATATTTTTCAACATCGACTGAGACCATTTGGAAACAATTATATGATGTCCAAAACTATCAAATACAGGCGTTCCTTATTTTCATTTAACAACGTGCAAATTAGTGTTGGACATGTTAATTTGCAATCCAGCAATGATTAATTTCTCTAGTAGTGATTTTCTCTTGAAGATCCCTTGGTACTAACTGGTTTTGTGGCATCTTGTTGTTATATCAGATCGTAAAGCTGGCCTGTCACAAATTAGTGAATATTCGATGAAAAAGAATCCAAGTAATTTTATCTATCATGTCGAAAGATCAAATGTTACATCAGGAAAGCGACTTGTCTATTCCGCCGCATGGAACACAATTAGCATCAACATTTTGTCATATGAAATAAAAGATGGAAGTATTTTTTTTCCCCCTAAGGGGCTAGACTAGTAATAGGTTTTGCTGATTAAAAACACTTATTATCATTATTATCCGTATGATATCCATGCGGTACAAACACCGTGGAGAACTCTGGAAATGGTTGCATTTTCTATGTGCTTTTCAGCACGTGATAAACTGGTAGTCCACAACAAGATGGCCCTGAGCGTAGCCACTTCCGTCCGTGTCCAACCTTTGAAATACGCCGGTCTCTAAATCCAACCCTGCGTTGCTGCACTGGTCGATGATCCTCACCGTCGTCTGAGCTCCAGTCCCTATGCTGGTCACCCACGCATGCCAAAGACATAGATCTTTACCTTCTCCAGAATAATAAGACTCCATATATGGATCATACGCTTGGACAGAAGTTACAAATGACCCCCCGCATCGTTAAGGCTTCTTAGTTCTTACCCTTAAGCACAGGCCACAAGAGGCCTAACCTTGAGGCCCGATCGGGCCACAGAAGGTGGTCCAATCATACTCTTCACACCATGCGAAGGGCTCATTCACATGCCAGGTCGAGCAATAAGCATGAACCACATTCAAGTCCCACCCATTCTGCTCGGGATTGTAGTCGTTGTACGTTGCCGAGACATTGGAAGGGCTCTGAGCAACAGCAGCGGCCACGACAGAAGCCAAAACTATCACAAAAATGCTGGTAAGCCTCCCCTTATCATGTGATGTTTTTCGTGTGTGTTCTTCTGTCAGATCTTTGTTCAAGAGGGGTTGTATATAGGGGACGAGAGAGAGAGAGAGAGAGCTGACCTCTTAAAATAATTCTCAATAGCCATATGAACATATGTCTAATGTCCTTGGCTTGATTGCTACATTTTCCTTAGATATTATTGTGCTTATCACAATGATTGGAATTCCAGTGGCTACAATGATACGATAACGACATTCAAAAGTGAACGAGCAATGAAACAAATTAAGTGTTTTGGATACTCCATCTGTTTCCGATCACTGATTGGTTACTTGCCAAACAAAGCACGCTAGGTTTTTGTCCATTGTATCTGGATTATACTCCTGACTATGCTTATTATACAGACAATTTTTTTCGAAGTTCATTAGGATCAACAATCGTTTACTACTCCCATCGGGAGAGGATTTGGATTAGATGAAATCCTCTGTTTGTAGACTTTGTCGTAGCGTCCTGGTTCTCTCAAGTCATTCACGGGCAGTTGTGCCTCTTGGCTATCAATAAGGCCTGCTGTTTATCCATAATTTATGCTGAACATACCTTTGTTTCTAAACGTATTCTGTGGGCTGATCTCGTCCAAATCAATGTGACCTTGGCTGTCTCTCCTTGGCTTATCTCCAGGGATTTTAATGCTATCAAGGATCCTTCAAATAGAATTAGCAGCTCTAATAGTTAGCTCTTGTTTTTTGATGAATTTGGCATACGCCTTGTTCAAGCCGGCTAAGAGGATCTCAAATATGTCGGCCATAAATTCATTTGATCGACCTCCTCAAGTGCCTCTTGTAAACAAAGGAAGATTGATCATGTCTTTATCAACACTCAGTAAAGCAATGACTTCTCCTTTTTCGAAGCTTCATTTTTAGTTCATGGGGTGTTCGACCACTCCCTAGTGATCATTAAGATCTTGGCCTCCCTAATTTGAAGAGGCCTTTTAAGTTCTTTAATTTTTGGATAGCTCACCCTTCCTTCATGACATTAGTCTCTCGGGTGCGGGATATCCAAACAGTTGGAACTCCTATGTTCACTCTCTATTGGAAGCTAAAGATACTCAAGGGGTAACTTAAACAGCTTAACAAAGAGTCTTTCTCTAATATCTTGGCTCGCACATCCAAAGCCAGGTCCACCCTTATGTCTATCCAGGACTCTCTTGTTATGGATCCTCTTAACCAGTCATTGGCCGATTAGAAGAAAGACTGGCTCTGTATCTTCTTAGTCCTCTGACTCCAAGAGAAACCCTTCTACAAGTAGAAGTCCCACATTCAGTGGCTTAAAGTAGGGGATTTAAATACAAAGTTCTTCCACCATTTTGTTAATGAGAAGCATCTTGGCAATAGGATCCTCTCAATTGTGGATAGCTCTGGCTACCTCTCAATCGATCCACCTTTGGTTTAGTATCACATTGCCTCCTACGTTAAAGGTTTGCTCACTCCCTTAACCCTGCCACCCCCACCGTTTTTTAGGCCCTTCAATTAATTATTGCATACCCTCTGGACCCTCTTTGGGTTCAGTTTCTATCTCAATCTATTACCATTATTGAAATTCGTAATTCTTTGATCTCTCTAACCGATGGGAAGGTCCTGGGTCTTGATAGATTCAATGTTGATTTCTTTAAAGCCACTTGGGATATTGTTGGTCTGTCCGTGATCTTGGCTGTCAAGGACTTCTTTGACTTTAGTCTTTTGCTTTGGGATTCCAACACCACCATCCTTTCTCTTGTGCCTAAAGTCCCCAACACCACTTCCATGGGTGACTTTAGGCCTATTGCCAATTGCAATACCATCTACAAATGTATTATGAAGATCATGGCTAACTGACTTGCTTGTGTTCTTCCTTTACTCATTAGCCCTCCCCATAATGCATTTGTTAAAGACCGTCAATTTAGTGGCAACATCCTCCTTGCTTAGGAGCTTTTATGTGGGTTTCACCATGAGCCTTACTTGCCCAAATGTGCCATTAAGGTGGATTTAGAAGGCCTATGATACAATTGATTGGGAGTTCTTGGAGTTGGTCTTGCAAGCCTTTGGATTCCCCTATTCATTCACAGAGGAGCACATAATGACCTATGTTAGAACTCCGAAATTCTCTATTTCTCCATGGGCACTTCTCTAGTGGTAGAGACATTTGATAAGGTGATCCTCTACCTCCCTATATATTTACCCTTGTTATAGAGATATTCATAGGCATTTTTAATTTGCAGGCATGGTTGCCAGGTTACAAATTGTTCTGGAAATGCAAAGCCACCTATCTCTCTCACTTATTCTTTGCTGATGATATTCTCTGTCACGCCCCGATCCTCAAGCACGAGCCATCACTACTGTTGACACCTGATTTTTAATCATCCTTTCTGTTTTAAAATTAATAAAAAAAAATTTCTTTATAAAAACTCATAAAATTGAAAAATCAACTTTGGGGACCTTGGCTAAGCCTAAAGAACCAATTTTGATCAAAAAATGATTTTCCATATTTTTCGTATTTTTCGGTATTTTTTATTTATTTATTTTCGAAAATTAATAGAAAATTCATAAAAATTCATAAAATTGAAAAATCAACTTTGGAAGCCTTGGCCAAGCCTAGGCAAATTTTCATATTATATATATTTAATTTTTTTTAAAAAATAATACAAAAATACTTGAAAATTTTGGAAAATTAACATTTAAGGCCAAAAAAATACACAAAGATAGTTAATATTTTTATTTTAAATCTATTTTCATATTGGCCATTGCAAATTCAGAAAAATCCAATTCGAGTCACGTGTTCCTTCACGAGTATAATCTCGAATCGGGCCTAAACAAATTTAATTTGAGCCAACTTATTTTTAATTTTCACTTTTTATGAGTTGTGACATTGTATTCTAATATTTTAAATTTTCATCTTTGCTCAATTATACCTAGAATAACTCAATTTTGCAAAAGGGCTTTAATTAAATTCTGCATCATTTTCAGCGACAAGAAATGAGCTTAAATTTGACATGTGGTAAATTTTGGTGTGTCAAAAATTGTGAGGAGATTTGGACTTAAAGAAATATATTTTTTCATGGACTGAATTGTAAATACTTAAAATTCAAGGACTAGAGTGCAAATACCTAACTCTTGAATGATTATTTTACAAATAACAAAAAGAAGAGTTAGTGGATAAATTAGAATAGAGAAGGGAAGATGGAGAAGAGGAGATGAAGAAGAGAAGTTGGAGAAGGATGGATGGAGAAAATAAGATAAGAATAGAGAAGGGAAGATGGAGATGAAGAAAAGTTAGTGGAGAAATTAGAATGGAAGATAAGAATAGAGAAGGGAAGATGGAGATGAAGAAGAGTTAGTGGAAAAATTAGAATGGGAGATAAATATGGAGAATGGAAGATGAAGATGAAGAAGAGTTAGTGGAGAGATTAGAATGTGAGATAGAGATGGAGAATGGAAGATGAAAATGAAGAAGAGTTAGTGGAGAAATTAGAATGGGAGATAGAGTTAGTGGAAAAATTAGAATGGGAGATAGATGAGTAGATTATAAAAGGAGGAAGAAGTGAGTTTGAGGATGGGGATTTTTTGGAGAGAAAATTTGAAGTGTTTGAAAGATTTTTTTTTTTTAGAGAAAATTTTGGATGTTTGAGAGAGTTTTGGGAGATTGAAGAAAAATTTGAGAGAAAGAAAATACCAAAAGAGAGAGAATTTTGAAGATGATGGAAGTTTAAAATTAGGGGTTATCATCACAAATTCCTTCATCGATCAATATAAATCAAGAGTTCTTCCTCGTCAACGAGCAAGCAAATTCGAGCTAAGTGTTTTTATTTATTCATTTGTTTATGGTTTTACTTGCAAATTAGCACAAATTGTATATACTTTCTCCATCTCCTCTTTTTTTTCCATATTTTATGTCAGGAGAAGGATATCTCTACGTCAACAGCAAAAATCTCATAGAGATGCAAAAATCGGCCCAGACAAGCTCCTAAGCTGTCCACCGATTTCTCAACTGATCTGTGACTAAAAGTCCCTCTTAATTCAAAAGAAACTCTCTATATTGGGAACATAGAGAGCGAAAATCAATTATAGAAATCCCTCCCAAAAAATGGGAGATAAGTACTATTTCCACTCTTCTGGTTTTAGGTGCAGATTAGCACATATTTTTGTATACTGACATTTCACTCTATTTTATGTCAGGAAGCCGCAGCTTTATATCAATGGTCAACCCTATGGAAGCACAAAATCGGCTTGGAGGAGTCCTCAAGCGCGCACAAATTTCAAATTGTTGAATCAATTCGTTGTATTTTATTTTAAAGAATTCATACCCCAGAATGGAGAGGATAAATTCCATCCGCAATTTAAATACCTGCACCATAAATCCCAAAGGGAAGAGCCAAGCTAATGCTTAGCCTCCCATTGGAGGTTTTAACTTACAGTAGTTAAATACCTGCAACTTAAATACCTGTACCTTAAATCCCAAAGGGAAGAGCCAAGCCAATGCTTAGCCTCCCATTGGAGGTTTTTACTTACAGTAGTTAAATACCTGGAACTTAAATACATGTACCTTAAATCCCAAAGGGAAGAGCCAAGCCAATGCTTAGCCTCCCATTGGAGGTTTTTACTTACAGTAGTTAAATACCTGCAACTAAAATACATGTACCTTAAATCCCGAAGGGAAGAGCCAAGCCAATGCTTAGCCTCCCATTGGAGATTTTTACTTACAGTAGTTAAATACCCGCAACTTAAATACTTGTACCTTAAATCCCGAAGGGAAGAGCCAAGCCAATGCTTAGCCTCCCATTGGAGATTTTTACTTACAGTAGTTAAATACCCGCAACTTAAATACTTGTACCTTAAATCCCGAAGGGAAGAGCCAAGCCAATGCTTAGCCTCCCATTGGAGGTTTTTACTTATAGTAGTTAAATACCTGCAACTTAAATACTTGTACCTTAAATCCCAAAGGGAAGAGCCAAGCCAATGCTTAGCCTCCCATTGGAGGTTTTTACTTACAGTAGTTTAAATACTTGCAACTTAAATACATGTACCTTAAATCCCAAAGGGAAGAGCCAAGCCAATGCTAGGCCTCCCATTGGAGGTGTTTATTCACTGTCATGTACTTCTTATAATTTAATTTTTGAATCATCAGACCCAAAAGATGAGTAGGTCGTAATACTGCACAGAAGTCGTCAACACACTCCCTCTTTCGGCTTCAGGGAATCTTTAACACTTAAAACAAATAAAAATATATACCATCCATGCATCCTATTTAAAAAGTGAAAACACAAAAGAGAATACCCTAATAGAGTCTTAGGAATAAACTAAGTCTGAGTTGCCGAATTAGGATATCCATGAAATTAAGGTACCGAAAGGGCATTAGTTTTAATTAACTAGTGTAACCAAGTCCCCGAACTCATAATCTCTGGTTCGCAGGAATAAATTAGTTCTCCCGCTAATTTATTTAGGTTTCTAATCGACCTACCAAGAACGATTAGTGGCGACTCCAAATTTCAAAATCATTTAAACAAAAACCGAAGTTGCGATTCGGTAGGGCTTGGGAGGGTCCGCGTTAGGTTAGTCAAATCTAATTAACGTAATAATCCGTTAACCCCCCCTTTTAAAATTTAAAAATTTTTTTAGAGGGTCGCGACAGACTGGCGACTCCGCTGGGGACGGGATTTTTAAATTTTCGAAAAAAGATACCCATTGGAATACTTGAATTTTTTCGAAATTTTAAAATTCTTAGTGGATTTAGGCCAATGAAAATTTCATGGATATCTCGCTTCTGGCGATCTTGTTTGGGACTCATTCTATAGGTATTATATGTTTTTGCAGGATGGGAGTTATAAGGGGCGGAGTATTTGGCTAACCCCTTTGTTTTGCAGGCTTGGTGTTGGGTTTATTTGTTTAATTTCGCACATTTTTAGAAGCGCTATTTTGATATCAATTGTTGTGCATGTCTTGCATACTTTGAGGATCACGACACCTGCACACACAAGCGTCTAAACCCAAGTCGCGAAATTCTTCCTAGAAAACCATAGATAGGGATCGAATATGCAAAGCTCTTGCGTCGATTGCGCTCGGGTTGACCATATTTTATCCCGCTCATTATCTGAATTGACAATTCTTCCCATTGTGATTTGATTGCGCGGAGGGTAAGTTTGTCAATTCAGATAGTGGGGGCCCTTTTAGGTCCATACCTTGTTTCTCCTTCTTTTATTTTCTAGAGTCCACTCCTCACTTGAGTCATGCGCATGACTATGTGATTTGCATTTCTCCAAGGTAAAAGTAAGTTCTCTAATTTTATCTTGTATTTATTTTCGGTCGGTCCATGCTAGGTGTTAGTCTGTTATTGAGCTTGATATTACGACCATTCTTTTTAAGAGAAAATAAAAATTAAATTTGTCCCTCATTTCTTTTAATTTTTTTTTTTGAAAAAATGATGTAAAAAAATCCCTTCATGGGAATTTTATTAACCAATAAGGGATTTTTGTCATATTTTTATTGCTTCAATAAAAATGAAATTTTCCTGAAAAAATTTTCCTCTGAAAATTTCAATAAAAAGAAAAATTCCTTAAAAAAAAAACTCTAGTAGACATCAAGTGATTTTATCACATTTTTCAAATTATAAAAACTTGCAAGAAAATTCTTCTCGAGAAATTCGCTCATGTTTTTCTAAGAAAATTTTCTCTAAATAAAATTAGACTAATTGACCAATAAGAGATTTTTGTCATGTTTTTTTTCTCTCCAATAAAAATGAAATTTTCCCGACAAATTTTCCTCTGAAAATTTATTTCGATAAAAAGAAAAATTCCTTTAAAAAAAACATCAAGTGATTTTATCACATTCTTTCAAATTATAAAAACTTGCAACAAAAATTCTTTTCGAAAAATTCGCTCATGTTTTTCTAAGAAAAGTTTATCTAAATAAAATTAGACTAATGTCTCGGGGGAATTTTGTTAACCAATAAAGGATTTCTGTCATGTCTTTCCTGCTTCAATAAAAATAAAATTTTCCTGACAATTTTACCTCTGAAAATTTATTTTGATAAAAAGGAAATTCCTTCAAAAATTTTAGTAAACGTCAAGAGACTTTGTCACATTCCTTTAAAAAAATAAAAAAAAGAATAATAAATCTGAAAAAAATTCTGTATCAGAAATTAACCCATTTCTTCCTAAGGAAATTTTTTTTTCTTCTGATTTCTCTATAAAATAGAAAAAATCAAATTGGACTAATATAGGAGTCATGGACCGACATTTCTTGTGTCGCATACTAATTATATCCTTTTCTTTTGCAGAGAGATCCTAGATACCCCAGACGGGTGTAAAAATTAAGTTCAATAATATATCAAGAATCATCTTCAGAAATACCAAAAGACGAAAAACACCGAGGCTTCAACCGTTAATTCTGGGGGGCAAACGAACATTGTCCATCTTTGACAGACAAAGTTGTGTCAATCCGTAAACTTGTATGGGCAGTGTATTCTGATATGACGGTGGATTTATACTGATTAAACATGGGGGCATATTTAATGTATTGCAGAGGATCCCGCGTCTTTTGAAAAACAATATGGATTATATAATCAGAACCCATGAAACAAATACCTTTACCTGATCAAATCAACCAGAGACCGGTCTTAAAATTTCCTCTTATCCGAAACATGCGGAGGGCTTTAGAGGACCGAGGTTCTATTAATGAACGTGGCCCACAGGAATTTCTCCCGACGCTACAGGCAACCGACACGAGCAAGTGGACGCCGAAAGAAACAAAATATGGATAAAAGTGGGCACACAACAGGTGGCCGGATTTACTACCAGCGCACTGATCGAGTTGTCATAGCGTTATTGTTCGTGATCTCAAGATGGATAGTGGGGCCACCGCCGAACCCATCATCAATATTCTCGATATCATCGTCTGGAGCAATTAAACAAGAACATCAAGAAGAACATTAAGCCTCGACATCTTCGGTACCTCAAATCCTTCTGTTATGCTATGCGGAAGAAACGATAGCAGGAAAATTAAAAAAAAAACAAAACAAAACAAAACAAAACACGTGAAGCTTTTCTTTCATTCCATTCATCAAAGAGTATTACAACAACTCACTGGGGAGGAAAGGTAAAGCCAAACTGGGCCCTGATGACCATTACGAAAGAGCTCAACTGACTCTCCAAACAGTTGATGCTCTGGATGCACCGGGCGCTCTCGGGATCAAGCTCCGCGAGCCTAAAGAAGAGGCGATCGCACTTCTCTTTAACCTGGGCCATAGTGGCCTCGTAATGCTCAACGGCAAACTCCAAGTCCGGAACCGCTGCCCTCTCGAAAGCAATGTCTGCCGTAATGTCATCAAGTCTCTCCTGCAGCCAACCACATTTACACCTCATCACAATATTGCCTGGCTCCTGTTCGGCGTAAGTTCGGACAAAGGCCAGACGGTCCACCAACTTTCCCCTCTCACGAACCAGCCACGAAAGCTTATCGTTGGCAAACTTGAGGGCCTTTTTGTGATTATCAGCCACAAACGTAACTGTTGCCAGACGCTCGTGCCGGTCTCGGTAACGGGCTTTCACGACGGCGGTCACAAGGACCGTCTCATAAGCACGGTTATAGGCAGCCAGAAAATTGATGAAGATGGTCGAGAAGTTCCGGTACTCCTTCCCTAGCTGGGTACCCTCAACAGAAGCAGCGTCCACGGTCCTAAATAAACCGAGGATTTCAGCCTCAACGGTAGAGTTTTTGGCTATATGAGCGTAACCTCTACCAAGAAGATTGTAGAGTCTCTCCCACCCAGCTAGGACTTCGGCGGATAAGGTATGGTTAGGAGAATTGGCCATTTTTGAAAGCAGAATACGAAAGAAAGGGGGAGAGAGGTGAGGCAGATGAGCGGAATGCGAAGATGGTAATCTGCTTTGAAGTAAATATTGATTTCATAGTGACGGTATCAACCAGTCAAGATTTCTCTTATCTACCATTCTCTATTGGCACCACCCTCGTTGGCTCGAATTCCCATCAGATGGCGACTGCGAGCTAAGCGAGTCCGAAATCTCCGCAGAAAGTTTGACGAGACACCACCACTTTGAAAAAGAAGACGGAAAGATGAGCTGAGTGGAAGACACGGCAAACGTTAGCGAAAAGGAGATACGACTTGTCTTCATTGGAGGACCCGCCAGTAAATCGACGGTGGAGATCTTGACAGGGGCCTTCTATCACGAAAAGAAAAAAGAAGACAAACTGAGCGAGAAACAAGGATTTCCCCTTTGATCAAAAGCTGAATATCAGATTTTCTCCCTCGGAAAATCTAATAGCGCTGCCCGTGAAGAGGGAAGTTGTTGCTATTGCCAGAGAGAGAACTTGTCCCCATTTGATAGTCAGAGTTCATTCGCAAGAACTCGCAGGAGAAAGATAGAGAGGAAGGAGTTCTCGTGGGAGAGGAATTCAAAACCTTCACCATCAAAGCATCGGCTTTCAAAGCCTGTTACGAGAAGGCATCAACGATCTCGTGATCCCTCAAGTCCGAGAAGACATCCCGAGGCGGTCTCGAATCGGCAGTCCTAGATCCAGAAATATGTCGAGTATTAGGGGAACGGGCACATGTTCAACCCTGGTCAAAGTTGATAAAGTTCCTTACCCTGAGGGTCTACTGGTCATGGCCATTGACGGTAATCCAGTCTCTCTGTCAATCCTTGTTACCGTATTAAGAAAATGCCGGTATAAGGTTGTAGCTCAAGCAAAGGCGACAGAGGCCTTAGAGATATTAAGGAGGAGTAGTGACCCGTTTGATATCGTCCTCACCGCCATGGTAGGGATTGACATGAATGTTTTCACTCTCTTGGAAGTCATCAATTCTAAATTAAACATGCCAGTCCTCGTAATATCGGCAAGCGATGATCAGCAAGCCCTAACGAAGGTTGTCTTAAATGGGGCCCAAGACGTCGTAACGAAACCAGTTAGAGTTCAGATGCTTCAAAACATATGGCAGCACGTGGTAAGGAAGCAATTGCACGACCATGAGAACAAGCATCAAGCCTTCAATTTTGTTCCAAGCAACTGGAGAAAGAAGATGAGTTGGTCTCCCGAGCTGCATCGTATGTTTGTTAATGCAGTTCAGCAGCTAGGAATAGATTCGGCACGGTCGCAACATATACTGGAAATTATGAAGGTAGAGGGACTCACTAAAGCAAATGTTTCGAGTCATCTTCAGAAGTACAGAAAAAGGGTGAGAGAACACAATGCAGCTCAGAATCAAGAAAACCAAGGCGGGACTGATCCAAGCCTGAACGTCGAGTCTCCTCGCCACCATAAGTTCCCCAGGTTAGCATGGGGCGAGCCACTTCCCATCATCAACCAAGCTAGTAGCCATGCCATCAATCCCCCAGGCGTTAATCAAAGTATCCCCCAGAATCACCCTAATGCTCTTCAAGAGTATAGACCGCAGGAGCAGTATATTCAGATTCCTTAGTTTGAGCACCAACCTGTGGCTAGAACTCATCCCATGATCAGCGCGCCTGTGCAGCCAGAGAATCAGACAAGAAGTTATCCTGAGCACTTCCACTTCTCTAATCCTCGAATGGAAGGAGTTTTTGGCAACAGGACAGTTGGTGATCCCCACATTTTCTCAAGTAATGATGAAGGCTCCAGCATGAGAAGTCAAATTGCTCATGGCGAGGACAGAATGAGAAATCTACCGCCAGCATTTGCCAACAACAATGCCCAATTCGAGCATCAGTTGCTGGAAGGTTCAAGAGATTACCCAGATGATGAGCTTACTGCCCTAGTCAACCAGTTTAGGGTTGACAGACGTCCCAAGCCGCGATCAGGAGCCAGTGAGTAGGGACTCTCAAACATCGGTTATCCACACCCGAACCAATATGAGACTAGCTGATTATCGAAGAGCCACAGGAGAGGCAGAACTGACCTTGAATAAGTGCACCTTTCATTTCATGCTTAATTCCCCTGCGTATGATATTTTCCAGCTTTCTAGGTGTCTCGATTTAATTCAAGGACAAGGGGGCAATTTATTTATCCCGTCGAATGCGTGAATCCCTTTTTATGCTAGATTTAGGGAGGATCAATTTGTGGCAACGTCGCTGACTGCCATAATGAGAAATGTTGAATGGCCTCACGTAGGGAAATTTCAAGTGAAAAGCCCAGGCGAACTCGAAGACGGGTAACTGTGTGTCGTTCCAATTTACCCTCAATCGTTGCAAAATGCTAAATTGGATTTGTTCCATTCTCACCCAGGGGATTGCAAAGTGCCTCAAGAGTGTCGCAAAATGAAATGACCCAATGGAATGCGATAGGACTCATTCGCCTTCAAGGTAACCTTCAAATTAAAGGAGCCCTCCGGTCCACGGACCCGATGGCATGGAAAATGATAATGGTCCAAGGCAACCCGAAAGAAAATAAGGCCCAACTAAGCAAAGCACATATGTGGCAAGCTCAAAGTGAAGGGCAACTCGGGACATACAATTCAATCCAATCCAAATGAAAGAACTTCCTCAATTCAAATTCAATGGAAGTATACACAAGGGTAAAACAGTATCGTTCCAATTTTTCTAGAATATGAAGAACATATACTGCCGCATTCTCTTTCATTTTTGCAGGGGAAGTCTCTACTGGCCAAATTTTCCTGTCTACCATTCCCTATCAGTATCACCTCCGCTACTCGTCTCCAATCTCGAGCCAAGCAAATCCGACGTCTCTACGGAAAAGTTGGACGAGACGCCACTACTTTGAAAAAGAAAGGATAAAAAATAAGCTGAGTGGGAGACAAAGACATTTTCGGCAGAAAAGAGATACGACTCGTCTTTATTGAAGAACTCGCCAGCAAATTGACGGTGGAAACAGCAACAAGGGGCCCCCTTCCACGGAAAGATGGAAGGAGACGAGCTGGGCGAGAGATACGATGAAAAGAAAATCGAGAAAGCCAGAACACTCGAGAGAGGCAATACAGTTGCTAAACCCACGTCTAATTTTAAAGGAGGCATCTTCTTGATAATTCTCATTCGTGCTCGAAAGAGAGACTCTTAAAGCATACGCAGTCTCCCAGAAAAATCCAGAGAGTGAAAATACAAGAAGAGATATCAAACTTTGAGAAATCGTTAACCAAATCGAAGATGTCTCAACCCAACACACTTGAAAGTTATCGTTACTTGCTGAATATGGGAGAGGAAGAATTCGAAGCCATATTTGGGATCGAGCCTATGGAGCCCGGCCCTTCCACCGACGACGTCCAAGAGCCCGGTAAGGACAATGACAACAACGGTAAAGGTCAAAAGAAGCGTTACCGTCGCCATACTGAGGAGCAAGTACGAAAGCTTGAAGCTTTCTTCAGAACGTGCCCTATGCCAGACGGCAAACAAAAAATGGAACTGAGTCAAGAGCTAGGCCTTGAACCTTCGCAAATCAAGTTCTGGTTTCAAAATAGACGAACCCGAATGAAGACTCGTCATGAGCACAACGAAGCCGAGTTTCTAAGAGTTGAAAATGAAAACCTCCGAGCGGAAAACAAGATGTATAAAGAGACTTTTGACTCCGCCACCTGCCCCAACTGCAATAGCCTCATCCTCACCCTCGATGAAATGTATGATCTGAGGATCGAAAATGCACGTTTAAGAGGTGAGTTAGACCAATTTATAACAGGATCGAGTTCTATTGGAGCAGGGTACAAAAGGACCAATGATACTGGATCAGTATCAATACCTCCCGAGGAAGAAGGGACAGATCACCACCAAGCGGACATTGACGATGATCTTTTCGCCATAATCAACCAGTTTGATATCGGTAAAGCATCGGGACTGTGATGCACTTGTTCAGCCAGTGACCACCAGACCTTCGATATGGCCGATGCATACCTAATTTGGGATGAAGCCAGTTGATCATGGGAGAGCCTGTAGAGGAAGCAGAATTGATCCTGAATGAGTGAATGTGTTTTATTTCCTTGCGTGATATGTTTTTCTGCTTTTGTGAATGTGTAAAAGCAAGGAGTAATAATCCGACTTCCCCCTATTAAATGCTCGAATCCGCCACCTCACCAACCTCGCGACGAATTGATGGCGAGTAAAAATCTGGATAAACTTGAAGGGTAACTCCGTATCGTTTCAATTTACCCTCAGTTGCTCCAAGTTTTAAAATTAAGCCCCTTCTATTCTCAGGAAATTGCAAATCGACCCGAGAACGCAATCATATCCGAATACAAGTTGAACAAAATTTGGGGGCAAATCGACTCATGGGCATTACCACGGGATGGACAGCTTCGGACAAAGGAAAGTACAAGCGAAAGACGCGAACAATCTCAGAAATGGGTAATTCTGTATCGTTCTAATGTGCACATAATCATCTCAAGTCTTGAATTGTCTTATTCCATTCTTAACAGGGATTGCAAATTACCTCGAGAAATACCGTAACATGGCCCAAGGTGATACAACAAGGCTGCTTTATCCCCAAAGATTAACCTTTGAAAGGATAGCCCCATGGACACCAATGGTCCAATGGACCGAATGGTATGGGGGATGACAGTAGGTCTGAAATATCCCGAGTTCGATCCCCGAGGATGGGGAATGTTGTATGTATTATAAATAAATGAAACAACTTTTTGTGCATTTCTTTTTGCAAGCAGGAATACTCGACGAGTAATACCGAAGTCAATATTTTGCCACATTCTCGGCTTAATGGTGAAGCATCCAACAAAAGTCGAAGAAAACTCAATCCAACAAAATTGGTAAAAGACTTGTCCAAGGCATTCAAGATGAATGGTAAATCAGTATCGTTTCCAATTCATCCCTTTTAATACTGGTTGACATGTCTCCTTTTCTTTTCACAGGAAATATTTATACTAACATTTAACATGTTGAAGGAGACAAATCCAAAAGAAAATTATGATCACCTGACAAGATCTATTCTGATGAAAAATGGGACAAATTGATCGCAAGCTCTGAAACGAAAAAGCAAATATGTCTTCCTTATCTCGTTTGATTTCAAGAATAATTTCTCTGCTTCTTGCAGGGGCATTAAACAAACCAAAATGCTCCCTCGCCCATATGCTTCATCGCGCAGGGGTAAAGTTTGAGACAAACCACCCCTCGACATAAGGAGTAGGCTTCCAAATTTGTTCGGTCCGCCCACATACCAAGGGCAATTTAAATTCGCCAATATTTGCACATTATATAAACACACGTGATGCTAAAAAATTGTCACATCTGCATTATGCTTACACAGTTTATGAATTATGTATGATTATTCCGTGTGTTTAACTTACAAACTCCAACTTAGAGCATAAACTGCACAGGAGATATCAAATGTGCAGAATGGGGCATGACAGGATGAGGAAAGGCAAATCATTTCCACACAGGTCTAACATTTTAATCTACAAATAAACAGCCTTTCTCCAGAGTGAGAAAAAGCCCTTTCGGAATGAAGTCCCCCATTCAGATTACATTCAAGGTGTTCATACTATAAGAACCTCCTTAAACAGAAGTGGTAATGCAATACATGATCTATATGTTGATCGATTGCATCATGAGTTATTACATAGACTGCCTTTAATCATGGCAAACTTAGCTGAACAATTTTGTATGAACCAATGAACGCATTGATGAAAATGTTTGCACATGTTAGCTCTGACATTGCCCGACAGGCAACACATTCCCGGTGTTTGAGTTACCTTCCAAAGTCTTGAAATTCATTCGGCGATTATTGAATGAACAAGCCTGGTTGTCGAGAAGCCACCAAGCATTTCTTCCAAATTCTCAGGTAAGTATATCTTCAACCAGAACCTTTCAAGAGAATGAATTCTGACGGTTGTTGGGATACTCGAATCCATTGCGGTATATACAGGTATCCACATTTTTCAATAAAGCATGATTTGTCTCAAGGACAGAAATGTTCGAGACCTTTTGATCTCTACCTCTTTGGTTTATTCCTAAAACGACAGGAGAATATAATTTGGGTTTGAGCTTCTGCAGGATTCCTGGTCTCCCCAGATTTCAGAATGGCACCCTTTGAGGTACATAAAGTCCTTCTTACAGGCAAATCAAGTCCTTCTTACAGGCATAAAGTCCTTCTTACAGGCAAACCAAGTCCTTCTTATAAGCAAATCAAGTCCTTCTTACAGGCAAACCAAGTCCTTCTTACAGGCACCAAGTCCTTCTTACAGGCACCAAGTCCTTCTTACAGGCAAACCAAGTCCTTCTTACAGGCAAATCAAGTCCTTCTTACAGGCAAACCAAGCCGTTCTTATAGGCACAAAGTCCTTCTTACAGGCAAAGTAAGTCCTTTTTACAGGCAAATCAAGTCCTTCTTATAGGCACAAAGTCCTTCTTACAGGCAAATCAAGTCCTTCTTACAGGCAAACTAAGTCCTTCTTACAGGCAAACAAAGTCTTTCTTATAGGCACAAAGTCCTTCTTACGGGCAAACCAAGTCCTTCTTACAGGCAAATCAAGTCCTGCTTACAGGCAAATAAAGTCCTTCTTACAGGCAAAGCAAGTCCTTCTTACAGGCAAATCAAGTCCTTCTTACAGGCACAAAGTCCTTCTTACAGGCAAATCAAGTCCTTCTTACAGGCACAAAGTCCTTCTTACAGGCAAACAAAGTCCTTCTTACAGGCAAAGCAAGTCCTTCTTACAGGCAAAGCAAGTCCTTCTTACAGGCACAAAGTCCTTCTTACAGGCAAAGTAAGTCCTTCTTACAGGCAAATTAAGTCCTTTTTACAGGCAAATCAAGTCCTTCTTACAGGCAAATTAAGTCATTTTACATGGCATAAAGTCCTTTTTACAGGCACCAAGTCCTTTTTACATGCACCAAAGTCCTTTTTAGAGGCACCAAGTCCTTTCTACAAGCGCAAAGTCCTTCTTACAGGCAGTTTCATGGGATAACCTACCATACAGGTCAAATTTCAATCAAATTTTAATCAGTAGAATCCTTTCATTAGGAATCTACCATGGGGTGACCTACCATACGGGTCAAAATTTAAATCAGTAGAATCCTTTTATTAGGAATCTACCATGGTACGACCCACCATACGGGTCAAATTTTAATTCAATTTTTAATCAATAGAATCCTTTTATTAGGAATATACCATGGGTTAACTTACCATACGGGTTCAAGTTCAACTACTCTAAGGTTTTCTTATAACGAATCTTTACGTTCTCATTTCATTTTCAGTGGAACATTCATGTCACGACTCTTTTTATTTTATTGTGTTGAGTTTATTAGAACTCAGGTGTCATCTCATCTTTGAAATGAACCTCTACCGAGCTTCCTTTCAAAGAGGGGCAGCTGTTGACACTTGATTTTTAATCATCCTTTCTGTTTTAAAATTAATAAAAAAAAATTTATAAAAACTCATAAAATTGAAAAATCAACTTTGGGGACCTTGGCTAAGCCTAAAGAACCAATTTTGATCAAAAAATGATTTTCCATATTTTTCGTATTTTTCGGTATTTTTTATTTATTTATTTTCGAAAATTAATAGAAAATTCATAAAAATTCATAAAATTGAAAAATCAACTTTGGAAGCCTTGGCCAAGCCTAGGCAAATTTTCATATTATATATATTTAATTTTTTTTAAAAATAATACAAAAATACTTGAAAATTTTGGAAAATTAACATTTAAGGCCAAAAAAATACACAAAGATAGTTAATATTTTTATTTTAAATCTATTTTCATATTGGCCATTGCAAATTCAGAAAAATCCAATTCGAGTCACGTGTTCCTTCACGAGTATAATCTCGAATCGGGCCTAAAAAAATTTAATTTGAGCCAACTTATTTTTAATTTTCACTTTTTATGAGTTGTGACATTGTATTCTAATATTTTAAATTTTCATATTGGCTCAATTATACCCAGAATGACTCAATTTTGCAAAAGGGCTTTAATTAAATTCTGCATCATTTTCAGCGACAAGAAATGAGCTTAAATTTGACATGTGGTAAATTTTGGTGTGTCAAAAATTGTGAGGAGATTTGGACTTAAAGAAATATATTTTTTCATGGACTGAATTGTAAATACTTAAAATTCAAGGACTAGAGTGCAAATACCTAACTCTTGAATGATTATTTTACAAATAACAAAAAGAAGAGTTAGTGGATAAATTAGAATAGAGAAGGGAAGATGGAGAAGAGGAGATGAAGAAGAGAAGTTGGAGAAGGATGGATGGAGAAAATAAGATAAGAATAGAGAAGGGAAGATGGAGATGAAGAAGAGTTAGTGGAGAAATTAGAATAGAGAAGGGAAGATGGAGATGAAGAAGAGTTAGTGGAAAAATTAGAATGGGAGATAAATATGGAGAAGGGAAGATGAAGATGAAGAAGAGTTAGTGGAGAGATTAGAATGTGAGATAAAGATGGAGAATGGAAGATGAAAATGAAGAAGAGTTAGTGGAGAAATTAGAATGGGAGATAGAGTTAGTGGAAAAATTAGAATGGGAGATAGATGAGTAGATTATAAAAGGAGGAAGAAGTGAGTTTGAGGATGGGGATTTTTTTGAGAGAAAATTTGAAGTGTTTGAGAGATTTTTTTTTTAGAGAAAATTTTGGATGTTTGAGAGAGTTTTGGGAGATTGAAGAAAAATTTGAGAGAAAGAAAATACCAAAAGAGAGAGAATTTTGAAGATGATGGAAGTTTAAAGCTAGGGGTTATCATCACAAATTCCTTCATCGATCAATATAAATCAAGAGTTCTTCCTCGTCAACGAGCAAGCAAATTCGAGCTAAGTGTTTTTATTTATTCATTTGTTTATGGTTTTACTTGCAAATTAGCACAAATTGTATACACTTTCTCCATCTCCTCTTTTTTTTTCCATATTTTATGTCAGGAGAAGGATATCTCTACGTCAACAGCAAAAATCTCGTAGAGATGCAAAAATCGGCCCAGACAAGCTCCTAAGCTGTCCACCGATTTCTCAACTGATCTGTGACTAAAAGTCCCTCTTAATTCAAAAGAAACTCTCTATATTGGGAACATAGAGAGCGAAAATCAATTATAGAAATCCCTCCCAAAAAAATGGGAGATAAGTACTCTTTCCACTCTTCTGGTTTTAGGTGCAGATTAGCACATATTTTTGTATACTGACATTTCACTCTATTTTATGTCAGGAAGCCGCAGCTTTATATCAATGGTCAACCCTATGGAAGCACAAAATCGGCTTGGAGGAGTCCTCAAGCGCGCACAAATTTCAAATTGTTGAATCAATTCGTTGTATTTTATTTTAAAGAATTCATACCCCAGAATGGAGAGGATAAAGTCCATCCGCAATTTAAATACATGCACCATAAATCCCAAAGGGAAGAGCCAAGCTAATGCTTAGCCTCCCATTGGAGGTTTTAACTTACAGTAGTTAAATACCTGCAACTTAAATACCTGTACCTTAAATCCCAAAGGGAAGAGCCAAGCCAATGCTTAGCCTCCCATTGGAGGTTTTTACTTACAGTAGTTAAATACCTGGAACTTAAATACATGTACCTTAAATCCCAAAGGGAAGAGCCAAGCCAATGCTTAGCCTCCCATTGGAGGTTTTTACTTACAGTAGTTAAATACCTGCAACTTAAATACATGTACCTTAAATCTCAAAGGGAAGAGCCAAGCCAATGCTTAGCCTCCCATTGGAGATTTTTACTTACAGTAGTTAAATACCCGCAACTTAAATACTTGTACCTTAAATCCCGAAGGGAAGAGCCAAGCCAATGCTTAGCCTCCCATTGGAGGTTTTTACTTATAGTAGTTAAATACCTGCAACTTAAATACTTGTACCTTAAATCCCAAAGGGAAGAGCCAAGCCAATGCTTAGCCTCCCATTGGAGGTTTTTACTTACAGTAGTTTAAATACTTGCAACTTAAATACCTGTACCTTAAATCCCAAAGGGAAGAGCCAAGCCAATGCTAGGCCTCCCATTGGAGGTGTTTATTCACTGTCATGTACTTCTTATAATTTAATTTTTGAATCATCAGACCCAAAAGATGAGTAGGTCGTAATACTGCACAGAAGTCGTCAACACACTCCCTCTTTCGGCTTCAGGGAATCTTTAACACTTAAAACAAATAAAAATATATACCATCCATGCATCCTATTTAAAAAGTGAAAACACAAAAGAGAATACCCTAATAGAGTCTTAGGAATAAACTAAGTCTGAGTTGCCGAATTAGGATATCCATGAAATTAAGGTACCGAAAGGGCATTAGTTTTAATTAACTAGTGTAACCAAGTCCCCGAGCTCATAATCTCTGGTTCGCAGGAATAAATTAGTTCTCCCGCTAATTTATTTAGGTTTCTAATCGACCTACCAAGAACGATTAGTGGCGACTCCAAATTTCAAAATCATTTAAACAAAAACCAAAGTTGCGATTCGGTAGGGCTTGGGAGGGTCCGCGTTAGGTTAGTCAAATCTAATTAACCTAATAATCCGTTAACCCCCCCTTTTAAAATTTAAAAATTTTTTTAGAGGGTCGCGACACCTACCAAAAACGCCTCAGGTCGGAAAGGATAGCGTCCCAGGCACGCTAACGACCAAACCAAATTTCTCGCGCATGCAAAAACGTTTTAAAACTCCCAGACAATTAACATGCAGGGATAAAAAAGCAGGATATCTATTTATTTAACCAAATATTTTTAATACAGTAACGAGTAGAGGATTGCTAACCCTATGGAGCTAAACAACATAAATATAACCCCGCTCTTCAGAGTGGCTCCCTAGGACTGGCAAAAAGATAGGTGGGTCAAAAAGAGTTAGCTAATCATCTACTCCCAAAAGAGGCTACTACTCTATCACCCCATCTTCATTTTGGACCTGAAAAATGGTAACCACGATGGGGTGAGAAATAAATCTCAGTGGGTCAACGTCTAAGCCTAGATAAGAAGATCATTCGCTCAGGCATCCCAATTAATAAAGTCCCATATCGACCAAGATTTTTATGAAAATATCAGCCAATTCAAGTCTTCTCTGGAAATCATTTTATTCGATGGTCACAGGATTCATTGCACACGACTGGTGTGACTTTACACTACGACTGGCAGTGTCTTCTGATAGTCCATAAGATTCGTACGACTGGCACGACACGTTACTATCAGGAAAATGGCACACGACTGGTGTGACTTTACACTACGATCGGCAGTGTCTTCTGATAGTCCGTAGAATTCGTACGACTGGCACGACACGTTTCTATCAGGAAATTAGCACACGACTGGTGTGATAGAGCATTACGACTAGCAGTGTCTCTCGGTAGTCCGCAGAATTCGTACGACTGGCACGATACGGAACTACCATGATAATACCGTACGACTGGCACGGATTTTAAGACCCTTATTGACCACCTTCTTGAATTATAAAAATCAGTCAATTTCTCATTTTTCCAACTGAACACCAATAATCAATTTATTATTCGACTGAACTCAAATCACTCCAATTATTAGATAGTCCTCTGTCGATCTCGACCTCAAGCAATCGGGCACAAAAATTTCATAACAATTCCAATTATTTAAATAAACAATCACAAAGGGCTATTGGACTACCAATCAGTTAATCAAACAATTTATCGATCGCTCAGCTCTAGTCCATCACTCGCTCGCGATCACAAAATCAATTAATTAGTCAATCTAAATTTCCAACTAGCTACTAACTACTTCGGTATTCGGTCTAACTTATTTAATCATGGCCATTTAATCTAAACCCAGTCTCTAGTTAATCCGGCCACGATTAGACTACGAGAATTTCTAATTAAAAATAATTAATTAACTAACTAATTTAATCTCGAATGCAATAAATGTCTTAGCCAAGGATTAGAAGTTGACACACAATCGTCGGCTAGTCCGACTGGCGGCGGTAATTTTCCGGCGAACGACGACGATGAAAACTATGATGTCCTTGGCTGGTCGACGGATGTCCGAAGCTCCACGGGGCGATCATTGATGGTGGTGGCCTTGGACGGTGGAGGATGAGCTCGGGAGGGAGTTGGCCGAAAGTGGGGGAAAGCAGGTCCCACAAATTTTAAATTTCATTGTCTTTGAGCTAATAAATTGGAGGACGTCACATTCTCCTTTTTGCTGAGGCTTCTATGGCCTCTATCAATCTGTTGAAGGCAGTCTCGATAATTCTTCAATTGACCTGGTCTTAGGCTTCACTTAACTAAAAGTGAGATCTTCTTTTCAGGTGGCTTAGAATTACTTCATGGCTAGCTCCTCTCTACACTTGGGTTCCAAGAAGGTACTTTACCAATTCAGTATCTTGGTGTTCCCATAATTGCATCAAGTCTTGGCAAGGCAGAATGTGATTCCTTGGTAACTCTATTACTACTAGAGCCCGTTCTTGGACTCACTAGTTTCTTTCTTTTGATAGGCGCCTACAGCTTATTAAATCAGTCCTTCATGCTATCCACATTTTTTGGGGAAGTGTCTTCACTCTTCCAAAATCTATTATTTCTTGCATCGAGCAAATTCTCAGGCAGTTTCTATGGAAAGGCTCAGATGCAAGTGTTGGTGGTGCTAAAGTTCCTTGGGTAAATGTTTGCCTCCCTAAGGAAGAAGGTGACCTGGGTATTCGCAGACTTCTCAATTGCAACCGAGGGGCTATGCTCAGGCACATATGGATCCTCTTTACTAACAAGGAGTCTCTATGATGCAAATGGATTCTTCCAAACTTTTTGAAAGACAAGAACTTTTGGACTGCCTCCGAACTGACTTTCTACTCTTAGGCGTGGAAGAAAATCTTGAACCTTCGATTGGATTTTCAGCACTTCCTTCATCGGCAGGTAGGCAACAGTCATACTGTTTCCTTTTTGTTCGATTCTTAGCACCAGAGAATGCCTCTCTATAAGGTCTATATATTGCTCTAGTATCTCTTGAAAGGCTACAGTATTTGAGTTCCTCTCCACAATTATCCAATCAGTCTCATGTAATTAGGCGTGCATGGTCTGGGCTGGTCCGGTCCCGACATGGAACCGGGGACCAGACTAGTAGTCCCAGTCCCCAAATTTTAGGGACCAAGGATCGGACCAGGATCGGACCGGACCAGGATCGGACTGAACCAGGACCAAACCGGACCAGGACCGGCGGTCCAGGCTGATCCTAGTTCGGTCTCATTGGGACCGCTAACACCAGCTATTTTACACAAGTCATTATGAACATGCATAACAAAAACCTCAATCAATCACAAACAAATAAAAAGAGTACATGAGAGAAAAGCTAGGTGGCACGAAGTTCACCAGATTTACATGTGGAAGGCAAGAAGTTCACAATCATAAATTACTTTTCCACATAAGTGTCCATGTCAACATAACTAACTAACTAAGGTCAACAAGCCTACATTATGGGGAAAATGAGGAAGAAATGAACGTTGTTTCTATATCTATTGGATGATGTTGATCTTACGGTCAACCTCCGTGGGTAAAAATGTTTTGGATTGAGTGCAAGATTCAAGAATTCGACAGTGTGGATATGCACATTGGACAGGACCACCTTAAAAAGGCCCATGTAATGCAATGCAAATTACGTGTTAGGCAATTGATCTATAAGTAATGTTTCTTTTTTTTAAAGATAAGATCGATTTGTTGATCAAATACCTAACGTGGGGAGAATCAACTCGTGGCGTGATTTGGGGAAAAAAAGTTATAACCATTTAGGTTAACTAGTTGACTATTTTTATATTTTTTTTTGTTTTTATTTTTATATCAATGTATGTATTGTTTCTAATTCTTTTTTGTAATTATCTATATACACACAATTATTATACTGGTGATCCGGTCCGAGCACCGGTCCGAGCAGTCCGGTCCTCGGTCCTCGGGGATGAGACCGGGGACCGGACCGTCCCCCTCAAGGACCGGACCAACCCGGCCGGTCCGATCCTGTCTTAGGCCGGTCCCGGCAAGTCCAGTCCAGTTTGCACACCCCTACATGTAATGGTGACCATTGCCTCTTGGTCTGACGCCCTCCCTAATATTGCTCTTGGGAATAATGATCGTTTCCTATGGAATTGTCATCCTTTTGGAGTCTACTCTATTGCTTCTACATGGGACCTCATCCATTGCAGAGGACGGGTTGTGCCTTGGCACTCCTTCATTTGGGACCGAGTTATCACTCCTCGTCATTCCATTCTGTTGTAAGAAATACGGAAAAACAAACACAGAACACGAGGATTTACGTGGTTTGATCACAAAGCACACATGGCTCACTTAACTCTCTCAAAATGAAGAAAAACTTACATCGATAAAGATACTCTAACGCAGTATAAATAGGCCCCCCAAAAATTTCGGTTGGGGACTACCCCCCGCGACATACGGCGTACCCCATTGAGAAGCTGCCTACCTAGATTTTATTGCTGAACTACTGCAGAATATCGAATGGTACGTGTGTATTCTGCAGCTGCCCCTTCACTCTATTGACCACCTCTTCTTTGGTTATCGCACTACTGGGGCCCTTGCTCGCTTCTAAGCTACCAAATGTAATTTTGGCCTGGCATAATAGTTGTTGGCAAGACAACCTTCACTAGGCTATGAGCACATTAGAGGACATCACTTTTATCAGGTTATCTCTCGTTTTTCCTTCGACGCCTTATGCCACATGATTTGGATTGACAGGAATCACATCCTTTTTGGAGCCAGACCTTTTCCATGCCAGCACTAAAGAAACGCCTCAAGAAGGTTGTCCGTGACAAGGCCTTGATCCTAAACATGCAATTGACATTCCCAAAAATCAAAGGATGCTAGGAAGCTAGGGCATTTCTCTGTCTATTTTTTATTGAGTTTGAACCCTTGTTCGATCGTCTTGTCTTTGAACTTTGGCTGTCTATTTGGCCTCTTCTCTACTTTGGGCATTATCTCTTTGCACTTTTCACTCGCCACACCCTTACACCCATAGTGACATCCCCTGGTGTCAATATTAGTGCAAGGCTTTTTCCTAGTGTGGTCGGGTTCTTTTTGTAATCCATGCTTTGGTTGGTTATATTATTCTTATCATACCCAAAAAAAAAAAGGGATAATCATCGCCTCTGCATGAAGTTGCAACATTGGCGCCCAAAGTTTTTTTCTTTTTTAAATTGACGAGTTTAGCTCAATCTACTTGTGTTGCTGCAACATTGAGGTATGAAAAATTCTGTTCTGGGAAACTTTTTATCGACGAGCGCCTTGAGCTAATCGCCAAGCAAGTAAATGCGGTCAATTTGCAGGTTTTAATACCCTACGTTTCTCATGTCATTTGAATATAGGAACCTTTTCTATCTTGTGCGTGCTACTTGCAGGTGCATCAGTACACTCATCAATGAAATTATGAGAGCGCTATACACACGTAAGCCGCATGGATACCTACATGGTAAATCTAACGCCAAATTAACAAAAGTGGATGGGCTACATTGATTGAATTTGGAAAGTTCAAGGATTAAATTGAATAAGAATAGAATTCTACATTGAACATTGAAGAAAAATTCAAAGATAATCCAATGTTGTCCCTTACTAATAATAAGAAAGTGTTCTGAAGAGTAGGGGAGGGGCATCAACAAGAAGAATGGGCCCGAGAGATTTTTTTTACAAAAGATGAGACGTGGAAGTGGTCTTTGAATCGATGAGGAATCGATCCACCGTATAACCATTTTGTGTTCAAGTGTACTTTTTTTGTGAATTTTATAGCAAATATCGTTACACATATATTTATATATGTATACACACATATATTGATTTTCATTTATTGATGATTTGTTAATTTGGGGGGTTGCCATCCACTAATTTGTCCATGCGATATATTTTTTATTTTTCTTGACTTGTTATGATGCTAGGTCTATCCTAACCACGCTTATTCGATTTTGAGTCCAATTTTGTCCGAGGGTTTTCACATTTTTTTATGCTAAACCTAAAAATGTTTATTAAAATTCCTAAGCTATGTGTACCCTAATTTAGGAAAACCTAAAAACTAATTCTAACCTAGTAGTAGTACTAAAAATCTAGGAAAACTAATCAAACACATGGATGCAATGTGAAGGATGCACCAAATACTTCGAGATTAGGAAAGGTAATTTCAGTAGACATGCATCGCAATCGTACTGACCCTTACCTTGCAATGATACATGTTGTTATCCTAAACTGTGTATAGATGACCGTTGCATGTACGAAAAAATGTATATCAGATCTGGACACAAACCATTGCTATAGTAAATGAGCAATCGGGTTCAAAACCTTTAGCTTTCGGGATAGCAAAGGAGCTATCAAAAGATACCCAAACACCGCATTCCGTTGCGGCCTCGAAAACCACAGCTTTATGTGGGGAGAGGTTGGACAAAGTGACCCAATAGTCACAGAATACTAGAATTAGGCAACGGGCCGCGGTCGATCATTTCACGATATCGAAATGAGACTTAAATGCGTATGTCCTATTGCCGGCCTCCATGGAGTGCAACGACCAAGAAGTCAGCGTTCCTAGGTTTTGGGAACAAAACTCAAATTAGAAAAGAGTTCGTAGTATGTGTTTGCTTCCTAATTATTGAGGTGTGGTTCATATTCTTTATCGACAAAAAATTACAGATAATTGAGTGATATAACAAGAGGTGCAAGGTAACAATTATAGTGAAATCTTACAGTGGACATAGCCCTAGTTTAAGGGTGAACCAGGATAAAAAAAAAATTATGTCTCAATTTTGCTTTCACGCTTTATTTCGTTGTGATTGTACGCTGAATCCTAACACTAACGTATCCACCTGATACGCAAGGAATGTCATGGGCATCGGTGTTGCAAGGTTGCGACTTAGTTGACCCTATGGATTTTCGAAGGGAAAATAGACTAAACCTAATGCAATTGTGCTAGTTTAGTCCCTTTTTTTTTTGCCAGTTCATTCCTAAACCTTTTACATTTGTGTTAATTCAGCCCATCCAACCAACTTTAATCAATCAATGCTGACGTGGAGGCAGCAACCGTCAAGCTTGATGGACCGGCGGTGAGGGAGGGTGACCGGCGACGGTGAGGCTGCTAAAGCTTTGTAGGCGCAGCGGGAAACTCACTCATACGTAGAGGTGTCAAATGGGTGGGTCGGGTCGGCTTTGGGTTGGGTCAAATATGGTCCGACCCATATTAACCCGTCTAACCCGTTTTGGCCCATATTTAATGACTCATACTCGACCCAAACCATAACTAACCCATACCCGATCTGGCCCATTTTGACCTGTATTACTAAATCATATTAATATTCTAAGAAAAATTATATAGCTCATCTAAACTATTTTAAGCTTTTCACATGTATATGTTATCAGATAAAATTTTTACATAAAAGAAAATTAAATAATAAAAAATTATTAAATAAAATAAAAAATGATATTACTAAAATACCTTCATGCAATAAAAAAATCTAGTAAAATATTTTATTATTAAATAAAAAAAATCTAATAAATAATTTTTTTAAAGTATTTTTATTTTATTTTTCTTTCATTTTTCTCCAACCACGGCGAATGGCGGCGAGCGGCGGACGGCGGCCGCAGACAACGGACCGCAACGATGACGCAGTCCGCGGCGACCGCGACGGTGGACTACGGCGGCGAACGGCGACCGTAACTGCGGCAGCAGCGTGGACGACGACCGCAACGATGGCCGCGATGGCATATGGCGATCGAGGCGGCGGCAGGTGGGGACAGCGACGACAACCGCGGCAGCGAGCGGGGACCGTGACGGCGGTGGCAGGCGGCTAGGACCGCGACGGCGGCTAGGACCGCGACGGCGGCGACAGGCGGCGGGGACCGCGACGGCGGCAACAGGCGGCGGCGACCACGACAATAGCGGCGGGCGACGATGATTGGCAAACAACGCCATAGGTCCATTTGTAAAAATAGAAAATTAAAAAAATAATAAGAAGGAAGTTTAGGCTTTGAGGCCCTAGGCCTATTTGTAATTTGTAGGAGTTATGGGTCGAAAATGGGTCCAATATGGGTAAAAAATGGATTTCATGCATGGCTCACTTTTGACCCATTTAATTTCACTTCAACCTTTTTGGTCTATTTTTAGTATGTTCTTCAAAAGCTAATGACCCATATAAGACCCATTTTATATAAAAATAAGGGTTAAATATGAGTCTTTGACCCATATTGACGTTTCTACTCATACGCTGGAATTGATGGACAAGCACCAAGAAACCTGCCAGCTGCTACTAGGTGTTGGTTGTTTGTTTGTAAAACAAAGTAGTGCATTTCCTAATCTCACGTAGGACAAACGGGAGCGTGTGGGTCAATTTATAAGGGTGAATTACAATATCTGAGCGTAGTCCTTGCTGTCGATCTAGATCATTTTTAATAAATTGTTTTGACTTCCCCTTCTGACAAGAAGGAAATAAATTTTTTTTGAACCACTGAAAATTATTTTGATTTATCATGAAATTTTCAGCGAGACAAGCGCCCTCATCGATCTCACGATCTCGTGACCGAACTGTGAACAAGGCCTAAAGGAAGGCGGCTAATTTGAGGTTTGAAAACTGCGAGCTGCTTTCCTTTGCTCATACGCATCCAACAAGAAAACGAACAATCATCATTGAAAACCCAAGAGTCTCACTTGTCGATGAATCCGGTGGTTAAATCATACCATCCCGTGAACGCAAAAGCTCTTCCCAACAAGTAAATGCCAAGGCAGTACGTCCTCAGTGAATCAGAAGACAAAGGGAATATCCCCTCGTCCTCGGTTGATTTGTGCCAATTGGGAAAGTTCGTAGGTACCGCCACTTCTGGACGAATTTGAGCATGTGACAAGACAATAACCTTAATTTTAACAAATTGTCTGCACAAAGGAAATCTTGAAGAAGAGAACTTTCACCGGTCAATAGAATGTCATTGAACCTTAAATTAAAAGACGTACATGTAGATCACTGTGTATGAACACTTCTTTGTGGGAATTACTAACTGTTTTTCCCGACCCGCGAAATAAATAATCGGTCGGAAATTGAATAATAGCATCAATGTTGTACCAAGAGCTCATCACAGCCATTGATCCCCATCAATGAAGGAGATGTTGAGAAAAGGTGAAGCCTGACTATCATTTAGTCTCTGAACGTATGGTGCTCTTAAGCTCATGTTGGCTCCTGCTCCTGAGCAATTATATTCTCCGTAGAATATGGTCCTGCATTTGATTAGAAGCCCCGTTGAAAAAGTTAAAAAGAAATGATGAATTGCGGCGCAGATAATTTCTGCTAAGGTCACGGTCATCGTTCCGATACATACTGGTCCCTGGCGGGATCATTGAAGTCGTTCCAGCCTTCGGGTGCGATGATGTCGGTCATGGTCGTGTACGCAAAGACGACCCGAGAGAACGGCCTCCATGCCCGGCCGAGCCATATTCTCCCCGTGCCCCCAATGCTGGCATTCACGAACGCGAAGCCGGTGTTCTCGTCCTTGGAATCTCGCCCGTGCGCCGTGACCGCCCCATTGATTACCTTCTGCCCCGGAGGCACTGGGTTGGCCATGGAAATCAATTGGCAGCTCTGTGATCGAAGGAGCCAATTATCGTCAATGCACGTACGCTAATTAGTGATGGAAGTCAACTTCATATATAATATATCTAGATGTAGATTGGTTTTGACTCACATTAGCCATATATCTTGAAAGTATTTCTGGAAGGATTATAAGTTCTTGTTTTCTTAGGAAGCAAGCGAATGCGAATCGAGCTCGCTGTAAAGGGGGCCTCATACCTCGTACAGCGACCTCGCGTCGCCGAAGATGAAGTCAATAGAGCCTTGGATGTAGCAATCCCGAAAGTAATGGCGACCCCTATCGTCGTGAAGTGTGTCTTGGGCTCCGAAGAACCCGCAACCCCAAAAGGAAGCCTGGTCGGCCGCAATCCTAATCGCCACCGCTTGTGCTCCGACGTCTCCGGGGCTAGGAATCGGAGCAACATTCTAAAACGGTAACACATCCCGATTACAACGACAATCGCATAGCATGAACACGATTCCCTAAATTCGATCTGGTATCTCACCATGAAGCTGATGTTCCTCGCAATGAAATTATTTGAGAAGACTTGCACCGAGCCGCTGTAGAATGTGCCGTGCGAAGAATTAGCCGTGTCGTTCCATGCAATCGCGGTCGACAAGTACCCTTGTCCTTGAAACGTGACGTTCGGCTTTGTCCTCGGGATGGTCACCTTTTCGCTGTCGGAACAAGCAACTGATTTACCGAAATTGCCATCCATTGTCTGGAGGGAAGCTAACCAGCTAACCAAATTATCCTTACTAGTAGATGCCGCTGTTGATCCAAATCACGGTCCTCTTCTGGCTGAAGTTGCCCGCCGCATCCACAGCTGCTTGGACCGTGGTGAAGTTACAGCACCCATTCCGGTCCACGCATAGGGTGGACACCGTGTTAGTCTCCGGAGGTGGAATGTCGGGCGGGAAATCATCACAAATGGAGACCTTCCTCTGGCTATCGTCCGGGTGCCTGCGGTGCCGGTGGTGATGGCGACCGACATGCTGCCCAAGAAGGGCCAAAGGACCGCGAGACAGAAAGGTGAAGAGCTCAGCGCCGAGGGAATGATCTCTAAGGGAAGAGAACGCTTTCGGGACTGCAAAATCGGTGGAAGCAAAGACCGCAACAACAGCGACCAGGATGGCGAGATACATCATTCTGAAACTCATGGCTGAGATTGGCAGTGAACGATTGAATTCGAGGAGTTGGTGAAAGGAGGGGAGCTATATGAACTGGTGAAGAAGTACAAAGACATGCTCTTGAAGTGCACGGATTGGTTGAATGCCTTGCAAATCACTCCGACCCTTTTCGTTTCGTAAGCTCAAGAAACGAAAACAAAAATTAAAATTAAAAAAAAAAATCGATCTTTCTTCGCTACCAAACTTCAAAGCTTACGGAAGAACCGCAGAAGAAAAGGCCAAGGAAAAAGAGAAAGCTAGAAAACGCTAAAGCATCGGCTTTTGAATCTCCAACTCCAGAGGGACAAAGCTAAGAAGCATCGTCCTCAAGCCCTCTCGCCTCTGATCCTCCTCGCGAGCTGGATGTCCTTGGGCATGATGGTGACCCGCTTCGCGTGGATCGCGCACAGGTTGGTGTCCTCGAACAGGCCCACCAGGTACGCCTCCGCCGCCTCCTGCAGCGCGGAGACGGCGGTGCTCTGGAACCGGAGGTCCGTCTTGAAGTCCTGCGCGATCTCCCTCACCAGCCTCTGGAACGGCAGCTTCCGGATAAGCAGCTCCGTGCTCTTCTGGTACTTCCTGATCTCCCTCAGCGCCACCGTCCCCGGCCTAAAGCGGTGGGGTTTCTTCACTCCGCCGGTCGCCGGCGCCGACTTCCTCGCCGCCTTGGTGGCGAGCTGCTTCCTGGGGGCCTTGCCTCCGGTGGACTTCCTCGCCGTCTGCTTGGTTCTCGCCATTTCTCCGGGCCTTGGGCGGATATAGAGAGAGAAGTTGAATACGGTGATGGATTGAAGAGCGAGGTTGAAGACCCGTTTGATTAAATTTTTGGAGGGTCTCGTCAGGATTATATAGAACAGAGAGCGAGATTTGAAAATTTTGGGGGCCCGATGAAAATTTTGGAAGATTTGGCGGGTGGGTTTGCGCATTAAATTGGGGCCGTCGATTGAAGGAACAAATGGACGGAGTGTGTTTCTCAGGTCAGGAGAAGCACGCGGATTGCCGCGCTGGCACGGCCTGATCTCCATTTTTTTTTCCTTCCTTTTTATTATTTTTATTCAAACTTCCTTTTTGTTGTTGACCTGTTATGTTTCAATACTTCCTTCCATGTGCTTATCGATTAATGATTACTTCATCAGTGGTTAACCTCTGCATTTTGCTTAACAAAGACAGTTGTAATTACCAGAATCAAAATCTTTCTCCACTGAAAATCTACTTTCATTGTAATAATCTTTTCACCAAAACAATACAAAAAAAAATTATAAACTTATTACATTTATACCAATACAATCATAAAACATTCAATTGGATCAATATAACTACAAATATTTTCGGACTAATCAATCCATCCTCAAGCCAGAAAATTGTTGACGTGGACGTCAAGCATCCTAAGTGACATAACCAATAATGCTGACATGGACGAATTTTATAAATTTTTTAGTATTTTTATCTTTTTATTATTTTTGCCTTTTTTTTTACATGATGATCGACGGCTAGGGTTGTGACCCCTCGCCAGCAACCAGCCCAACGAGGGTTGTCAGTGACAACGAAATTTATAAAACTTATCCACCTCAGTGTCCATTGTGTCACGTAGGATGATATAAGTGATTTTCGCTAAAAATTGAAAAATAAGGATATCATTTATTCTTGCACGACACTCTCGACTTGGGCCATCATGAGCATTGAGCAGTGCCAATCATCCCAGCCAGCCTCCTGCAGCAATCGTGTTAGTGACACTTCCACTAAGCCCTCCTATCAGTCTATCACCGGGTCCAGGTGAGTCCCTACTATCCGATGAGTTCCTGCGATGACCGACGAAGATCCAACTTCCATTTGTGACCCAGGTGAGCCTTTGTTGATGGACAGTTTCAATAGGTCACCTAGCACTGGCACCACGACCAGCTCTTCCCCAAGCACTTGCGGCGTTTCAACCCCCACGTTAGCGACCACTAGTGGTGTCAAATAGGTGGGTTGAGCCAGATTGAATATGATCCGATCAAGTTGACATGTCTAAGCCGTTTTGACTCGTAGTACCGATTCACACTAATATTTTAAATATATATATAATTTATTTAACCTATTTTAAGCTCTTCACACACACACATATATGTTAATAGATAAAAAATTCACATTAAATAAAAAAAAGAAATTAAACAATAAAAAACTAGTAAATAAAATAAAAATGATATACAATCAATTTATCCAAAATATGGGTAAATAATGAGTCATTAACCCATATTAACGACTCTGGTGACCACCCAGTGACGCCAATGAGCTCTTGCAATGATTCTAGCACACACTAGCTTTTTCGTTACCATGTCTAGCCACCTAGTGTTATAAAAAAAAATCGGGAATGAGAAGAAATAGAATCAAATTTTGAGGGGTGAATTTACTTTTCTTAAGAAATTATTTGACGCATAAGTTCGCTAATAATTACTAAAAAAAATCTTTTAAGATACAATAAAGTCTTAAAATGAAAATATCATATAATAACTTTAGTATTTCTCTAGAAAATCTCAAAGAGAAACAATTAAAAACAATGATAGATTGTTTCCTTAAAAGATAAGACAATGGAAGCTGAAATGAGGTTATTGAACAGAATCCTTGAATATATAATAGCAAAAGGTACGCAACTTTCATGACTGAAAATTGTAAATTTGGTTGCAATTATTCACGTCCAAAAAACTATTAATTCGAGCATAAGTCTCCATATCCGAAAACTATCACATCTGAAAAAATTGCAAGAGTGCCTAATAATTGTTAGGCAAAATAATAAATCGAGAATAAAAAGAATAAAATATAACCATATTTCCTTTTGAATGGTTACGCTGTTTCGCTAAAATGCAACAGTTAATTTTTTATGATTATTTAATTTGAAATTTGATGGATAGATAATAATAATTGTTGGTTAGTGCCATGGCAAGAAACCACAAGTTAGGGATGAGCTTGCCAGATTTCTAGTGAGCTTGTCCTTTGCTAGTCTAGTGAGACTCGAGCTCGCCAATCTAGCAAGGCCAGAAAGCTCGACTTGAAGGTGGAGCTTGGCCTAAGGCTGGCTTGTTTCGGCTTGTCTCATCGAAATCTGGTGAGCTCGAGCCTTGCTAATTTGTGGCAAGACTTCAGCTCACTTGCAACTAAATAGCACCGATAAGTGACATGTCATTTTTGAAAAAGAAAATAATTCTAACATGTATATATAAAATATATCAATGGTAAGTTTTTCCTTCTTCTATTATGAATTCATGATTATGTTTTTTTATGCTAACTAGGTTTATTAATTTTGGGGTAGCTAGATATATAACTTAATATATATTTTTGATAATTTTAAGCTCGATCCCTAATTTATTGAAAATACTTAAGATTAACCCTGTGCGAATCAAAATGGGGTATCGAAATGCTGGACTGAAGTATCGCGGCGTGTCTTGAGTGCTGGCCACATGTTGATCGCGTGTTGAAAAGTGTCGGAGTATCGGAGAATGTTTGATACGAGACGGAGGCCCTTGGAGGGTGTCGGTGCTTCTTAGCATGCAGTCGGTCTTCGATCTTCGCCATGGCAGCAATCGATTGAAGAAGAAGGGAAAATTTTTAAAAAAAGAAAAGAGAAAAAAACTTTTTAAAAGGAGTGCAAGAAGAAAAATCAAATCTGATTATTCATGCTAGATACTGAAAAATAAGTTTCAGTTCATTTTCATGCGGCAGCCAAACACCAAAAAATATAATCATTTTCCTAGAAAATTACTTCGTAGAAAATGTTTTCTAGATACATCACATTTTTCGCAAAACTAATGGAACGGTAGTCCAATGCTAGATTCCGATTCTAAGTGAAAATGTTGTGTATGATTTTAGTCTCATATTCTCCTTAGGAATTAAAGCTCCATTTGTTCCACACAAAAAAACTCCCACAAAAAATAAATCAATCAAGAAAAATATTTTTCATCAATAAAATAAAAATCTTCGAAAGCAGGGATAATGGTTTCCTCTTATCTTTCCTACCTACACTTCTTCGCATTCATTTTCTCTATAATTATTTTTATGAATTGTTTTAGTTTTCTTTTGTTTTATTTTCATTTTTTTAATAACTTCTTTATGTCTTTTTTCCATTTCTTTCTTATGGCCAAAGCAAGCAACGGATGAGCTCGAGCCTCTCCTATGATTGGTCACCAGGTATTCTTGTGGCCAACGATTGATAAAGGAAGAAAAAAATAAAATAAAAAAATAAAAACATTAAAAAATTCAAAAATAAAAATATTGTTAAAATTTTTGGGATATTTTAAAAGATAAATTATAAAAAAAGTATTTATATTAATGTTGATCGTGTCACGTAGGATGATCGTATCCATGTCAATAATTTCTAACTAAGCAACAATGCAGAAAATCATACGAGAAAAATATTTTTCTTATTAAACGATATATTTAGATTTCGGTTGAAGACCAAAAAATATTGTAATTTTGAAAAAGAAAACTTTCTAAAAAATATTTTGTTTGAAACATCATATTTTTAGGAAATAAATGAGCCAACGCGTGTCATCACCTTTCTTTTCACATGTGCAAGCGACATATGAGCCTTAGGTGGTAGGGCCCTCCCTCATTAAGGCTTGGATGGTGACGGTGATGCGTGATTAAGAAAATGATTTACACCGGGTACGTCGGCAGTGCAAAATATCCTTTACACCGATGAAAACCGATCCCAGCATCCCTTTAGAAAAAAAAAATCCCAGATCCAAAAATCGTGCTAAATAATAGGAGCGTGTAAGATTTCATGATAGAACCAAAAATCTAAAACTAGAATATGTGAGAATCGATCCGGTTTCAAGTTTCAAAATATATATGGTAGGTTTTTTGTTCTAAAAATTGAGGAACCTATTTTAGAATAAGCATAGTTTTTAGGTAGAACCGATAATTGAAGAACAAAATATGTGATTTCGATTCGGTTTCAGGTTCTAATAAATTAAGATCCAGTTTCTAGTTCCGAATTTTAAAGAACCACCCATTTCAATTCTGGTTCTCAATTCTTTATTGAACCAAAATCGTACTTTTAAAGACTATTTTGTACTTTCTCTTTCTACTTTTACTTTCTATTCTAATTTCTCGCTCTCCTTTTAACAAATCTCTAGTATTTACGAGAGTCAAAGGTCTCCTTTCCTACTTTATCCTTATTGAGTTTTCTGTCCATGTAAGTGCACGTCAAAACATTTAGCAGCTAAATCAATCATTTACATTTGAGTTTGTAGAATGATCTCTAGGGGAAAGAACCTCGGTTTAGTATCCATTGCTTACATCCGAGTTTGCAGCACATTTTCTGTTTTTTGTGGCACGTGACCTTTCTTGGGATAACATGGACCTAGTAGTAAGACAAGAACATTAAACAACAAATATTATTGTCGTGTACAGCGGTATAAAATCGTTTGATCGAGTACGGCAGGTTCTTGGGTACCTTGGAACTGGACCTTATAATTTGTGATAGAGTAGGTTTCAAGTTTCACGGTATACATGGTAGGTTCTAAGTTTCGAAAAACGAGGAACCTATACTAACAGATAGGTTCTGGGTCCCAAATGGAACCTACCTAAAATCTAGAACTGCTCACCCCTAGCCTATTCCAACGGGTGGGTGCACATTGTATCCTAAAATAATTTTTTATGCTTTTTTGGTATATGTCTTCATATAATTCTACAGTGTTCTGTGGTGTCCAATCATGAGTATATAAATAGTTTTCAGGTTCTAAAAAATGATGAACCTGTTTCAATGCATTAGTTTTAGGTTCTAAATGTAATATGCACGAAACTTGAAACCGCCCACCTTTATTTCCTCTTAATAGTTGTAGGGTTCGCTCTTATTTTTCTTAACTAAAAAGAAAAGAAATTGGTTGGTTCCCATACAACTTGGAACCAACCCTAGAACTTGTAATAAGGTAGGTTCTAGGTTAAGAGAGATTTCAGATTCCAAAAAATGAAGAACCTATTTTGACAGATAGGTTTTTTTACGGGTTCTACCTAAAACCTAGAACCACTTACTCCTACTAAGTATATGGCATTCCTTGACTTTAGCTAGACTAAAGCTTGGCAAAATGTGCTAAAAGTACTGACCAACCATATGTTCATATGAATTGTTTTGAAATAAAATTGAGCATTGTAATTATATTACAGAAATATAACTAGTGTTATGACATCTTAACGGCATAACCTATTAATAATCACCGAGGGTCAAACCAAACCGATAAAATCTAATAAGCGAAAAAATGATATTTTCAAAAAGGATAAATGTGTTGGAAATTTTAAAACTTGTCATAAATATGCAATCAAGTCTTTAAAATTTCAAAAAGTATAATTAAATCCTAAAACTTGTCCAAAAAAAAAATACAATTAACTCACAAAACTTTCAAAAAGTGTAATGAAGTTTTAACACTTATCAGAAAATGCAATTGAGTTATAAAACTTTTAAAAAGTGCAATCAAGTCATTCTATTGATGGAGCTTTTCTTGATTGCACTTTTTGAATATTTTAGGACTTGATTATATATTCATTGACTAGTTTTAAGATTTAATTGTACATTTTGAAAGTTTTTGGACCCAATTGTATTTTCATGACAAGTTTTACAACTTGATTGCATTTTTTGAAAGTTTTATGACTCAATTACATTCTCATAATAAGTTTTATGACTTTCGATTCACTTTTTCCCTATTGAAAATGAATGGCTATTGGTTGAATGGTACACACGACGCAATTATTTGGACACAAAACTTGCAATAGTTTATATAAATATATATCAAAATTTTTAAAGAAAATTATTGTTTAATATAAGTATTGTCCGAAGATTCTTCATGTATCGTATCTTCCCAAGTGGAAATGAATATGGACAACTCCTTGATTGCCGGCATCCACTGATCATAGATTTTGGGCTGCACTTTGTGAGACTTAAAATCAGTTTCCTCGAATGATGATTGACTTTTTCTCCTTTGCAATTTCCTAAACGCTATCAGCCAAAAATACTTTATTGATGTTCATGAATCATGTTGATGCTCTCTGGAAGAATTTCAATTATATGTTAATAGCTAGTTAGGCTTGTAATTCGCTTAATTAAAGTGATATTTACATAATGCACCATTTACAAAAAAATTCCTAAAAATATCGATTGTTTCTCTTAAACGAATGACGAAAAAATATTTCAATTATCAACGAAAAATATTTTCATTATTTACAAAAATATTTAGACATAAATAGTTATCGGAAATAAAAATATTTATCGTTAACTAATTATTTTAATCTATGTAAATAATCATTTTCAAAAGAATATTTTTCACATTAATTATTTTTTTTGAAAAACAAACGGAGTCTTAATTTGAGATAACCATGTAATTGTAGGAGACATGTTCTCGTCAGTCGAACGTGGGACCTACGAAAATTTTGTCAACGTGGAGTGATGTATCACAGAAATGTAACATTATAATGCTCCCTCAATCCGGCAGCCAACTGCATCCGGACAAAAATTGATGATTTGCCCATAAACAATGTCAATCCCTGAAAAGAATATATCATTGCATATTCTTCTGTTTATCTGTATATTATAGGTAGAATATGGTTCTCTTTATTATTCCACACATAAATACACATATATAAATATTTTATAGGATAATAACACAAATAGTTCATAAATTTTGACCCAATACATAATGTGATTCTTGAACTTTTAATTTGACCAATATGGTTCCTGAACTTTAATCCAGTATTCAATATGGTCCATGAACGTTTATTTGACCAATATGATGCATGAAATTTTGGAATATATTCAACTTAATCCATGAACTATAGAAAGATATTTAATGTAGTCCTTCCATTAATTTAAGTTTAAAGACGATATTGCACATTTTCTTATAGTTTAGGGATTTAGTTGAACATGTTTCAAAAGTTCGGAGACCACATTGAATAAAGTGAAAGTTCATGAATTACATTGCATATTGGGTTAAAGTTCAGGAACCATATTAGTCAAATTAAAAATTCAGCGATCATATTACACATTTATCAAAATTTAGGGATCATTTGTGTCATTTTTCCGTATTTTATATATGTGGGTGTGCTTTGCCTCGAAATGAAAATGCTTGCAAATTCTTTATGTGATCAATCCTTTTCATTAAATAATTTAAAAGCCCAAGATATGCTATGGTTTTTGTAATCTCCACATCCATATCAACACTCATATTTCTCTTTCTTCCTTTTTTTTTTAAGTTAAATAGTAAACATTTGCTGCGGGTGAAAAACAATAGAAATTTGGAGTGAATGCACGTTCGGAAAGGGGGTAAGACTAACCTTGATATCATGTTAGGACGTTCAATCTAAAAACTTAAATTATCAAATGGAGGGAGACCGCACGTATATAAGAAGCATATAAGACTTATTATCAAGTGATGAGAGATGATATTTCAACGTTCTAGGCGAAAGGACATACATATATTCTCTTAATTTAAGAAAATTGGGTCGTTTGTTTTACGAAAAAATTTCGAAAAAATGATTGGTTATATCTTTCAGAAAAATTAGTCAACAAAAAATATCTTCATTATCGACAATAATTTATGTCTAATTATTTTCTTGTATGATGAAAATATTCTGCATTTATTTATTTCTATAAATTATACAAATGATCATTTTTTGAAAAATATTTTTTAAATCTTGAGTTTTAAATGAAACAAACGCAACTCCGATTTACCCTTTGAGCTTCAATGCAAAAGGAAGATAATTTTCTTAGACAATTTTCCGTGGATTCTCCCGCACCACCAAAATCCTGCATCGCAAGAGGGACAAGAAGGTATAAGACACCGATGAAAAGACAGGGCCATAAGGTACCTTGAAATGTCGGGTCATTTTCCATGGTCCCCCTAGCTGAGGAACTATTCCTTATGTTGTTTCAAACATACCTAGATAGTACGAAATGCCGAAATTAAGGTTAATCTAAATTGATACATTGAGTGATGTAATGAAACATCATTAGACGTTAATATAATTCACTTTCCGATGCAATCCTTCACATCGGTTAACAAATTGATGTTGCGGATTAACCTTAGTATATCTAGTATTGTTCACCAAAACTACCGTGATCATTTTTAGGGCCCGGGGGTATGTAATTGTGAAGTGCATAAACTAAAGTTTGATCTCTATTCAAATTTAAACCCAAATAAATTCCCTATTATTAACAGGCTGTATTGTCAAGCCTCCATTATTAGGTCTTGTGTCCATCCAGCACAAAAGAACTTGCAAAGTTGCAACCAACCACGAAACAGAGCACCCCCAAGTTTTTAAACTTCCTCTGTTTCTTTGTCTCCAAAATTAATCTTATTCAAGTCCCACTCTGAATCTTCCCACTGTCCGACTATATAATCCTCCATAGCCTCCCTCCTCTCTTTCAGAACTTCAGAGAGAGAGAGAGATGGGAGCGTGCGCCACCAAGCCGAAGGTGTTGAAGTCCGACAAGGCTGTTGCTGATGCTCCAGCGCTGGCGCCTGAGGAGGTTGTGGCGGCAGGAGTGGACTCCGAGATGGCGGCCGAGATAAAGAAAGGGGAAGAGTTGGCGGTCGTGGCTGAAGCAGAGCAAAGTGAGAGTGTGAAGGAGGTGGTTGATGCGGAAGGAGGCAACAAACCCCGTTCTTTGAGTGTCATGCTCGACGAGGTAAATGACTTAGTTTCAGTCCATAAGACTCCCCCTCTTTTCATTTTTGTTGCCCTTTCACCATCCATGGAATTTAGATTCTGATTCTGACGAACGTATCAGTCTTGGTCTCGCTATACTCGAAAGGGTTTTCGAGAATCAAGATCCTGCTGTTCTTGTTTTGGTTGAGTGATTGGTTGGGTCCGAATCCTTCCATGTTCTTAATCTAATGTCACCTTTAAACGGATCAATGACAAAAGAAGACTTTGGGATTAGGCCAGGATATCTCTAAGGATCTCCCGCTAGCTTCAATCATCGGAAGGAATCTGTAGACATTCTCTGCATTGTTTCCCTTAGCTTTGATGAAATGGAATGGTTTCGCTGTCAATGGACCCAGAATCCTTTTTTTTTTTATTATTTTTTTGGCCCTTTGGATGATGTCGTCATCAAGCGTTGGGAGACAAAAGTAGCGACACGTTTCTCGGCCCTTGTCCTGTCTTTTGGGGCGTCCCTGTCTTGTTGCCATCGCTGCTCTTGGAGAATATGATTTGTCTAAACGAGACTGAAAGTCGAATCTTGGTCACGGTATAGTAAATATCAACCCATGATAACGAAATGGAGAGAAGATAGATCAATCCACGTGCTCATCCTTTGCAGGACAATCAAAAGGCCAAAGCAGGAGGTGAAATGACATCCACGGGGACGACGGAGCAGCTCGAGTCGTCGTCATCGGAGCCCCAAGCCAAAACAGAGGAATCAGAGACCAAGCCGCCCGAATCTCAGGAATCGGCTATTGAAGAGCAACAACCGGCCCCCGCCGTTGCTGCTGCCGCCGCGGCCGCCAAAGCTGCAGAAGTGGTCGAGGAAGGGAAAGCGATCGAATCTTCACCCGCTCCGGTGGTGGAACTGGCCGCGAAGAAGACGGAAACGGCCGAAGCAATTGCCAAAGAGTAATAATAATGCACGGCTCTTATTAGCTTGACTGGTTTGCCGGAGCTCTTGTTCTTAAGCCTGTTGGTCCATTGCTTATTGTCAAATATTTTCCTTTATTTTTCGGTTTGATCATAGAACTTGGTTTTATTATGTCATGAGGAATCGAGGATGTTGGTATTTTATTTATATTCCCTTTCAATTTTTTTTTGGTATGAACCAGATAGAATAATTTTGATTTTTTTTTTGGGATGCAGCTACCGCATAAACCAAATAACGTTCATTCTCAAACTACTATCGAACATTAATTGATGTTCCGTTTTGTCCATTTTGTTTACAACTGATACTAGGGCGGGGCCATTTTCATCTCCAATTTTGATTGGAATCACATGGTTTTATGCACGGCGACAATAATGCCCTTTCGTCACTTATACTCAATACGTAATAATTAACCTCACTTAAAAAAAAAACTCACTTACTTTCCATTACAATGTATCTTTTTCTTTGATTTATCCGTCGACCATTATAGGTCCTCGACCAAAAAAAGTGTGTTTCTATAAAAATAAATGTTTTTTTTAATTGTTTAAGGCTCTGCTTTTCTTGCGAAAATGAGATATTTTAAAAAATATTTTCTAAAAAATGATCGCTGATGTTGCTTACTAAACTGAATGAATAAAGAATATATTGATCGTCTACACAAATATTTAGATACAATTTGTTATTGATAATAAAAATATTTTTTATTTATTAATTATTTTGAATGATATATGTGATCATCATTTTTTGAAAAATAGTTTTCAAATCTCTCGTTTTATGCTAAACAAACAAAGCCTCAAAGAAAGTGTCCAAATTCCCTCATTAACCACTTTTGTGGGATTGTAGCTGACTTTCCTATTGAACTTACAAATGGGAGAGAATGATTGCAATTCTACCATCAACTTCTCGATTCCAATCATACTATCCTCTGCTCCGTTTATTTTGTTTACTCTCTCAAGTATTTTAATCTTTACTTTGCTTTCGACTTTATTTAATCAACTAAATAGCATATTGTTGGCATTTAAATTTTAACGACCCCATTTGGTAATTTACTGCATAAGAAAATTAGAAGTTGATCACGGCCCCTTAACAAGATATTATCAATTTGCATTTGCGTGTTAGGAGCATTTTAATTTAATGGTAATAAGCCCAAATAAATTGCATTAGTGTGGCGCTAAATGGGTTTGAGCGCGGATAAACTTAATAATTGCGTTTCCCCCACAATAACATGAAGTCCGGTCAAGCCGGTTGAGGATCCTTACAGGCAGAAATGTGCATGCCCCTTGCAGATGGATGTCTTGAACTAGAAAAGATTGAAAAGATTGCACTCGTGCATAAAAAGTGAAATTGATGAGGCATATTATATTGCAAATTTTGGCGAGGTGGGGAGCAAAAGGGAGAAATATCCTAAAATTAGGTTTGGTAGCTTGAATTTCTAGTCAAGATAGGATATGAAATGAGGCATATTCTTCAATTTTATTGCCTACTTCAATTTTATTTACTTATTTTTTTTTTATTTTTCCCTCTTTTTTGTTTTATTTTTTAGTTTTTCCCTTCCATAAACTATACTACTATACCTAAAATGTGTAATGATTTTAAATTCTATATATAGGGAATATATATTATGGAAATGAAAGAAATCCAAATAGAAAACATAAATGGGCATAAATAAAACAAAAATTGCTTTAAACAAGGAAAGTGAAAGTTATCCTACCCTGAATTTTATCATGCCTACCAAACATAGCGTAATTACCTAACGTGAATAGATCACATATCTCTTTGGTTCAAATTAGGAACACATATCTCTTTGTTTCAAATTAGGAAAATTATATCTTGAGAAAAACCCTAAATTTAGGGGTGCATTTTATTTCGTCGAAAATGAATAATTTGAAAAAAAATTCAATAATTATTACTTGAATCACTTACAAAAATGAATATATGAAAAATATCTTTCTTGTTCATGAAGATATTTAGTCATAAACTATTGTCCATAGTGAAAACATTGTTGGCTGACTCATTACTTCAGGCAATATATACGATCACTTTTAGAAAAACACTTTTCAAAAAAATCATTCATTTTTGATGAAACAAACAGGGCCTAGATCTATATAAACATGTTATTAGATGTTCATGGAGGAGAAAAAAATGCGTGAGAGAGGCCAAGGGAATGAGCTCTTCCTACTGCTGTAGCCCCTGCGCACAACTAGCTCTCATGACAGGCCTATTGAAGTTTGTTTGCAAAACAAATAAAAACTGACCTTTTCCAATCCTATATCGGATGGAAAGAAGAATGCAAGTTTTTTTTATTAGTTAGAAGACTACTATGATCTTTCAAAATAAAGAATTAGGCAAATGGGTTGGATTCTACTATACTTATGTGTGGGTGCGCGATTATTAGGCGCACTTGGCATGCTTGTGCGGTTGCGGTTTGAAACTGGCACTATTCAGCAATTATTGTTTTATTTTTGAAATTACAATAAAAAAAATTAATTGTAGAATCTTACCGAAATAGTATGACTATTCATGTAGGAGTTAAAGTTAATTTTTATTTATTATTAATTATTAATTTCAAATTTTATATTTATTTTTTAGACGAGAAAGTTTTCGGACAATGAAAAGTTGTGTTCATCCGAATTAGCAATTTTTGAACATGAATAGGTGCATTCGAATGTTTAGTTATTCGAACATAAAGAGGTACGTCTGAACTAACTATTATTGGGCACGAAGAGGTGTCTGAGAATTAACTACCTTTTTGTTTTGGTTGAAAGAGAATTAACTACTTTTTGGATGTGAAAGTGTGTTTTTTTCTCATTATATATTCAACTATTATGATCATTATCAAAACAACGCTTCTTCAAATTTCTAAATTTTTGTTTTTTTTTTCCAAAATAGATAAAGTCTTCCTTTCAATCTGTTTCCTAGAGTGTTTTAGGAGAAATATTATCATTATTATTTAATATTCTCATTTAAGACTTTGTTGTATCTTGAATGATTTTCGTCGGTAACCAAGAGTAACGTTGTGGGACAAATAATTTCTTAAAGAAAGTGCTATCATTGTTTGATTCCGTTGTTCATCACATTCGCTAAATTTCCTAACAGTACTTTGCCCTCATGCTTACACCACTACACTGCAGCTCTCGTCAACACCGCCCGCGCTTAAGCTTGCCCATGATTCCTTGCTGCCGCACATGATGACGCTGTAACTCCATTTTCGTCGCTGCCCAGCACCAGTGACAGCCCCTATAGCGATTCCAATAGTTCCAACGACCCACCTGTAGACATCTCGGTTGAGTCGTTGTTGTCTAGCGCCGCTCGCCATTGTTGCAACTCGTCCCAGGCCCTTGATAGCGATCCCTATAGTACCCAAGAACCACCAGGCACCAGCAACCATCCCAACGAGTCTCAGCCCCTTGGTGGCTTCCTGCGGCGACGTCCAACTAGCCATGAGAATCTGCAATGCCTAAGTCTCTCCTTCCAGGATTCTCGGTGTCTCCATAGTTGCCTCCATTATGCTTGGCCTTCTCCTTCATTGTTGTCTTCGTGATTTGGCATTGAAACTCATTCGAGCACACTTTTATCTCTTAATCTTCTCGCCTTCAATTTTTTTTTCCGGGTTTGTTTGGCGAACTCATTCAAAATCACCAAATTAGGATATTAAATGGCTTCAATTGGAAGTGGTTTTGAAGAGAAGTGCGACCCGAATAAAAATTAAAGGCAAGAAGATTACCAAAGGTGAAAGTGTGCTCGAACGAGTTTCGATACTTTTTCATGAAGATGAAGGCGACGATCGAGGAGTGCGCTCAATGAAGATGAAAGACTATGGTTGTTCATGTTCTGGGGGAGATAGAGAGGATGAGCCCCATTTGTTTTCAAAGTATGGCTAATTGAAGAAATAAAGAGAGAGAGAGCAATGGATTTCCATGAGGATTCGCCACGTTAACTGAGTTACTTCTATATGTCATCCAACTTAATAGTTTCACAATAAAATTTGACGGAAGCTGACGGAGACTAAATATGTCATGTGTGTGGGTGTTGACTCCATGTCTAAAGATGATTTACTTGAAACCGCAAGTTGCGATTGGTATGGACTTGGGAGAATCAGTATTAGGTGATGGCACAATCTCTTTGATGAGTAACATTTTGCACCCGCCTAGTTACCCCTTGGCTTTATCTTGGTTATCCATTTGGTGGAACGTTGATACACACATTATTAGATATGCCAAATATCTATAGCATTGTGTGACACAAAAAATATGCTACAAAAACTTCATTTGATCAAAACATGGAATTAGAGAATCTTATATACCAATTAAATTCGTGATTTAATACACAATATCAACCTTTATGTGTGGCGATTTGTTGTATATACACACTCAATTTCAATGAATTTTTTTAATGAAATTCGTCCATAAATGTTCTTGTGAAAAACCATGGAAGCTTAATTGAAAAAAAAAACATAATAATGTATATGTGATCGAGTTATTATCAATTTGGGATCGAATGTCGTAATATAGTTATCCATAGTATTATTAAAAATATAAGGATTAACACCACAAAAATTCACAAACTAGTATATATGTGATAAATTTACCTCAACTGGTATACTTGTGAAAAATTTATCTCCCGTTAGTTTTCGGTAGATTTTATTGTGCCGAGTTTTATAACACATGACAGTTGATATGTGTATTAATTTGGGATTTTTACTCTCTGATTGTCACAAGTATATTAGTTTATGATTTTTCGTAGTATTAATCTAATTTAACTGAACCTAATCGGGGGTAAATTTATCACATGTATATCAGTTTGGGATATTTTTTGTGGAAAAAATAAATAATTCAGGGTAAATTTGTCATAAGTGTACTAATTTAGAGTTTTTTCGTGGTTAAAAAAGTAGTTTGGGGTAATTTGTTATATATATACCGGTTTGGAGTTTTTTGTGCTCGCAAAATAGTTTGAGGTAAAATTGTCATAGGTGTACTAGTTTGGAGATTTTTGCGGTATTAACCCAAAATATAATTCGTAAGCCTATTGCACTATGCACAAATTTGATTTCCCTCTTTTTATTTGGATATTATTTGAACGAAACAAACTTCCCCGCCGACATCAATCAAATGAAAATGATTACGAGTGCTATTATTTTTATAACTAGTTCACTTAATAACACAAATAAAGAAAGTACCTGGACCTAATATCCGGGTGAAGACCAAAAAACGAAAAGAAAAGAAATTCTCTTGTTATTTGATAGGAAAAAAAATAAGAATGAAATAGAAATTTTTCGTAGAAGATTTTGTGTTAATAATATTCTAGAAGTAAAAATTTTCACTTATTGTTAAACGAACTTCTGTTTTGGGATCAGAAATTTATGTTGTTATCAAACGTATTTTTTTTTTGAAGAACTCATCCATAAACTAGAAATAGAAAATGGTTACCATGCGCACCTTAATAATATTCCTAGCCAGAAATCCATTCTAGAAGTAAAATGGTTACCATGCGTGCCCTAATAGTATTCATTACTTAATTGATTTTCGATAGCATTGTGATGTTTTTGCCATATTAAGCAATAGTATTCATTACTTAATTGAGTTTTGATAGAATAATGATGTTTCCGCCATATTAAGCAAAATGAGGGTAGAAATCCCCCACCCTCGCCGCTTGAACCAAGGTCCCCTTCTTTTTCTTTTTTTTTTTATAAATATTTTTTTAAAATTTTTAGCTTATTTAATTTAATTTATTATTTTTGTAATTATTTGGCTTAGAAGTCCACATGGAGAGATTTTTTTTAAACTAGCATATGAGATAATGAATTTAAATATAAAATTCACGTATTTTATTTGGTCGAAATTTCTTAGATTGGACACTTAAGTGATCATTTTTCTTTGATTTTGACACTTAAACAATCATTTTAAAAGTTTTGGCACTACACAACTTATAGCGCTTGTAGTGTACTTCTCCCTCAAATTGAACATGCAGGGTTCTTTTTTAGCCTTGCTATTAACTCCCCACTACAATATACAGGCTTATCTAAGTAGAGTTGCCTAGAAGGGTTTAACCAGTCACTCAACTAAAAGCATAAGCAGAACCTGTAGTGGAAGCATAGGTTGAAGCATATGCAGCCCCGGAGAAAATTTGCTAAGAATTGGATCTCATGTCAAGTCAGCTATGGGTTAGAAAATGAGTCAAAAACAGATTTTTTTTTTGGTTGAAGGGTCAAAATATGGTAAATGTGTCGATTTAGGTTGAAATATTTTCGATCCGACTCACACCTTACCTGACTCGCTTATTTGACGAGTACACATTGGAAGTGCATTTGTATGGCTTGCTCTTAGTAGCATGGCTTTTCATGGGGACTAGGATGGCATCGGCATTTGTAAGGTCATATGAACTCATCTAACCACGAGAAAAGCACATGGAAACAGAAAACATTTCAAATATAAACTATTGTAAACAAGATGTGTATCTTAACAGGTATTTCATGAATACTTTGAATGTAATACCATAATTAGGGCTCCGTTTGTTTCACGAAAAATGGCCTCCTGAGAAAAAACATTTTCCAGGAAGTCATTTTCCAAGAAAATGAGGTACTTTTATGGTGTTTGGCTAATATTTAAGAATGAACTGGAAAACAATTTTCGTCGTTTGCAAGCAATTGATTTTCCGGCGGTGGGCGGTGGCGGCGATTGGTGGCCGGCGGTGGCAACCAGCGGCCGGTGAGCGGGCGGCGGTGGCGGCTGGCGACGGCGATCGACCGCCGACGTGGTCGGCGATCGACAGCCAGGGACCGACGGCAGCGATCGGCGGAAAATGATTTCCTCTTTTTGAAAAGAGGAAATCGTTTTCCACACTTTTTAAAGAGATATTTCCATGAGAGGAAAATATTTTTCAGGGTCAGCCTATTTTCTACTCATCAAACGCCGGAAAACCCGAAAAACATTTTCCAGGAAGTCAATTTCCGTGAAACAAACGGAGCCAAAGCTTCCTTCGTTTTGTGGAATATAACTTTCAAAAAAAATGTTTTCTGGAATTTTAGGCATTCAGTTCATGGAATAAATGAGTCAATAAAAGTATTTTTCGCCCAAAGAAAAAACATATTCAAAAGTGAGAAAAATGATTCCCTTACCTTTCCTTCCTCCACTCCTTCACATTTATTTTTCTATTTAAATATTTTTTTTATTGTATCTTCTTTTCTTTCTTTTTATTTCGATATTTTTATTTTAGTTTTTTTCTTTTCTTTCTTCCTTGCCATGCCGGCTTGTGGCGAGGCTCGACCTTGCCTACAGTAGGTTGCCGTGATAGAAAAAGAAAATGAAAAAGAAAAAAAAGAAAAAGAATTAAAAAATATCAAAAAAATTATTAAAAGGAGTGCACATATGAAAATCAAATCCAATTTTCCACGTCGAAGGACGAAAATTATTTTTTAGTTCATTTTTAGATTTCGGTCGAACATAAAAAGATATTGTCATTTTCTTGAAAAAATGACTTTTCGAAAAATACTTTTCAAAAGCATCTCATTTTCGGCAAAACGAACAGCAATTTTGTCCATGTAATATTTTAGACATCTTTCACGTTCTTCTCTCAAACCTCATCTTTGGAACTAAATAAGGGTAAAATATTTTAGTGACTGAAGCACTTGTCATACAATTAGATCGAAAATTTTACAATTTCGAGTGCACTATCTTTTTAGCATATAAAGACACATATGGGATACGTAAACACCTTTAGGAATGACGCGTACATGTATATGAAAAAACATATAAACTCAACGATGGAGCGATTTGGATATTTAATAGTACACTTGCAACTTATGGTAACTTTATCGATGATCCAACTACGTACATATATCATACATGAAACATGCACAACTATTTTACTAATAGAGTGTAAATCTAGGACACTTCGTGCTTCGACCACTGCTCATTGCACTTGCAAGTGTGGAGATTAATCATGTGCTCGAGAAGCCTGAACCTATAGAGCATCATGTGACGAAACGTGGTATGCTGAGATGACAAAGGTCGATCAGTAAAAGATGTGAAACTGTGGAGGGGTTAGGCTTGCCAAAAGGATGGGTCAGTTGAAAACAGTTAGACCTTTTTTTTTGGTCAGAGCAAAAAAAAAAAACAGTCCAACTTAAATTGACTCATTTTTATGCGATGCAAATCTAGTGACCCATACTCGACTCCACCCGTGCTCAACTCATACCCGACCTAATCCATATTGCTAAAACACTTCAACATTTAACTCAATCAAGGAAAAGCGAGGGCAAGGAATGGGCGAAAGAGTGAAGAGAGATATGAAAATGAGTGGAGTCTAAATTAATTAGGAACTCATGTCATTTTGAATTTTGCGATTCTAAATTCACTTATGAATAAAATTAGGGATAATACCACGAAAAACCCTAAACTGGTACGCTCGTGACAAATTTACTAAAAACTATTTTTTTGACCATGAAAAACTCCAAACTGGTACACTTGTGATAAATTTACCCTCAACTATTTTTTTGACCTCAAAAAACTCCAAATTGATACACTTGTGACAAATTTACCCCAAGATAATATATTTTTGATAAATTTACATTCCGTTAATTTTTATTAAATTTAACGTCGAATTGCTTAGTTAGATGGTATGTGGCACTTTACAGGTATACCAATTTGAAATTTTTACCCTCTGTTTATTACAAGTTTATCAATTAATGATTTTTAATGGTACTAATTCAATTTAACAAAGGGTAAATTTGTCATAGATGTAATAGTTTGGGGTTTTTTGTGGTAAAAAAAAATAATTTGGGGTAAATTTGTCATAAATATACTAGTTTAGAGTATTTTATGGTCGAAAAAATAATTTGAGGTAAATTTGTTACGGGCATATCAATTTGGGGTTTTTTGTGGTCAAAAAAATAATTTGGGGTAAATTTATCATAAGTTTACTAATTTAGAGTTTTTCATAATAAAAAATAATTTAAGATAAATTTATGACGAGTGCATGAATTTTTCGTGATATTATCCCGTAAAATTAACCCCCATCGCAATTCAATCCATGGGGATTGACTTTCGTAAAGTGTAGAAGCGGCAAGAAACGGGTCATTGCCAGAAGGCTCGAACGGAGACAGAGCCTTAAAAGCTCCACATTTACGTACTCAACGGCCGCTCTGTCTGTCGCCAACCCGTTTGTGGATTGGTCCACCGTCTTCAACCTCTCAGCCTCTCTCTCCATAAAAGCAGCGTCAAAAAGGTTCAGAGCCCGAAGAAGGCTGTTCCCGATCCTTACTGATCTCTCTCACTCTCATTTGCTCTTCATTGCTTCGTAGATTCTACAGGCAAGTGATGGCGAAATCACCGGACCAGGAGCATCCTCAGAAGGCCTTCGGTTGGGCTGCCCGAGACAAGTCTGGCCTTCTCTCGCCCTTCCATTTCTCTCGGAGGTATCGCCTTCGTTCTTTTTTCTTCGGCTTTATCTGCTTTGATAGCGAAAGTGCTTCGATCGCAAGCGCGACTCCATGTTTTCCGTGTGATCGGCTCCGCGGGTGGTGGGGTTCGCTGTGTCTCTCGCGGCGATTCGTCTGCGCGAGTTCGTGCATGTGAGGGGGAGAGAGAGAGTGTGTGTGTTGTGGATGCGCCTCTCTTGCATGGGTCGGCGCTGTTGATTTTGTCCGGTCCATGGCTGATTTGTTGAATTTGGCTCAAAGTGACCCTTTTTACTATACTTGTGGATTAGATGATAAAATATTCTGGAGTGGGTCCGAGTTCTTCTTTTGGCCGCGTGTTGATTGATGAATACAATAGCTCCTCCAAGTCTGAGGGGTTCCACAGTTTTCTGTCGTCTCTATCAGATCTCTGCAGTGCAACAAAAAAATAGTTTAGATTGTTTCTTCCTGAGAAGGACGTTTCGCTTTCTTATGCCTGGGCTTATAAGCCAATGACTAGTCATGGACACGTCGTGAAAGTTCTGTTTCAGTAATTGACCCTGAGGTTACACTCTGCTTCAAGTTTTAGACTGGTCTCCCAGTGGATCGCCAGAGGATGGCAAAATAGCACATGGGTTGGGGTGATAGGTTTGTCGAGATGAAGAAAAGGTTATAGGGATGAAAAAGGAGGAAGAGGGAAGCTGAGAGGTGCACAATTGATCTCAGGGAAGCAAGAAAGGAATTTGGGTCGATTTCCTCTCTGGAGACTTTCTTTTGAGCTGGTGGTCTCCTTAGTGAGATGACAGCTAGAGCATTTTCACATGTTGGTTGTCTATCGTCATCGAAAGCTCTTTGACTTCTCTCTCTCATCCCTGGATCGGTGTTTTTTCTTTACCATCTTATTTTTAGGAATTCAGTTGGTGCCGCTGAGACTTATGCAAATGTAGTTCTTCTTCTGATGAGCTAATTTGGTGCAGAACTTTTTCCACTCATCTCCTGAGTGAGATGACAGCTAGAGCATTTTCAGATGTTGGTTGTCTATCGTCATCGAAAGCTCTTTGACTTCTCTCTCTCATCCCTGGATCGGTGTTTTTTCTTTACCATCTTATTTTTAGGAATTCAGTTGGTGCCGCTGAGACTTATGCAAATGTAGTTCTTCTTCTGATGAGCTAATTTGGTGCAGAACTTTTTCCACTCATCTCCTGAGTGAGATGACAGCTAGAGCATTTTCAGATGTTGGTTGTCTATCGTCATCGAAAGCTCTTTGACTTCTCTCTCTCATCCCTGGATCGGTGTTTTTTCTTTACCATCTTATTTTTAGGAATTCAGTTGGTGCCGCTGAGACTAATGCAAATGCAGTTCGTCTTCTGATGAGCTAATTTGGTGCAGAACTTTTTCCACTCAAACTTGTGAACAAAACACCTTTGTGAACATACAGATAGAGTCTGCTTCTCAAAGTGAGTGATGCAATGCGTTTGACGAGCATGTCTGACTCTGTATATACTCTTTTGCAGGGAAAATGGTGATGAAGATGTCACTGTCAAAATCCTCTTCTGTGGGGTTTGTCATTCTGATCTTCATATTGCCAAGAATGAATGGGGGTTCACAAATTATCCCCTTGTTCCTGGGTAGGTTAATGTTAGAGATCTGAAATTATCTTCTTCTGCCTTATCATCTCTACGACCTGATCAAATTATTTAAACAAGGGGCAAAGAACTGTACATTGTGCGGCACTCTTAAGCAAATGAAGGTTGTTTGAAGTCGTGTGCAGAGTCTGATGCTAATGTAAAATTTCAGTGTGGTCAGTGGATTAATTTCAGATTTCAGACTTTTGAGTGTAGCTTTTGACTTTATTCTCTTATGTCTTCTAAACATGTTTTTATCAAGGTACCTTTGAGTGGGTCCCCTGCATGGTGTTATTCTGTATTTTTTAAAAACTGTATCAAACACCAGCTTGCAATGAGCAAAAGGCACTTTGTATTCCAACGGTATTGCCTAAGATGTTATTTTGATGAATTGATGTGGGTGTTAGAAATCATGTCTCCAAAAACATAATGCGCGTGCATACTTGTTCTTTGCTTAGTTCTTGTGTGGCCTCCTCTTATACACTGGAAATTTGAAACGGAACGTGTATTCCCCAACTTTTTAAATTTGAATGCGTGCTATTTATATTTTTAGGCCCAAGGAGTTTCTGCAATCACTTTTGTCTATATTTCCTGAGATGTGAGAAATCGAGAGTGACTAGATTTCACTTTAACGATATTGACAGTCAAATTAAAATTTTGATCTCAACAGTGTTAATTGAAGCATTGCAAGTTTGCGAGGAGCTTGTACACTAGTTACTGTTCTACTTGTGTGTCTACAGGCATGAAATTGTCGGAACTGTGATGACAGTGGGGAGCAATGTGAAGAAATTCAAAGTGGGTGAGCGAGTAGGTGTTGGGGTCATAGTGGGCTCCTGCAAGAAATGTGAGAGCTGCCAGCAGGATCTGGAAAACTACTGCCCCCAGACAATATTTACCTATAATTCCCATTACACAGATGGAACAAAAACTTATGGTGGTTACTCTGATATGATAGTCGTTGATGAGCGTTACGTGCTTCGTTTCCCTGACAACTTACCATCGGAGGGTGGTGCGCCACTGTTATGTGCTGGAATCACGGTGTATAGCCCGATGAAATACTATGGCATGACAGAGCCCGGGAAGCATTTGGGCGTGGCTGGACTTGGTGGGCTTGGTCACGTGGCCGTAAAAATGGGCAAGGCATTTGGACTGAAAGTTACTGTCATTAGTTCCTCTCCCAAAAAGGAAGCTGAGGCGATTGAAAGGCTTGGTGCTGATTCCTTCCTTGTAACCAGTGACCCTACAAAAATGAAGGTACATGTAGTTTGGAAATAGCAACTGGTTCTTTTGTATTGGTAGGAGGACTAGCATGTTAATCAGTGCTTTATCCAGCCCTGTGATCCTCTTCTAGCCGACACCATTTGAAATTTTTGTGATGTGGGCATAGATATGCACGGACTCATCAATGTTCTATCAAAAGCTGGAGATGACAAATGTAGATACCCAAATAGAATGGGATTAGTAAGTCAGTTACGGAGAGATTAGAATACTGCAATTCTCCTAATGTAGTTCCTTTCTTCTTGCAGGCAGCTTTAGGAACCATGGACTACATCATTGACACGGTTTCTGCTGTGCACCCTCTTCTTCCATTGCTTAGTCTGCTCAAGCTGAATGGCAAACTTGTTACTGTGGGATTGCCTGATAAGCCCCTAGAGCTGCCCATCTTTCCATTGGTTCTGGGTAAGCGATAACCTAGTGCCGCATTGAGGGGGTGGTTAAATTGTTTATATGGAATTGCAAATTTGAGTTGAGCTGAAATATTTTATTACTGGAGCTCGACTCAACTCGATTCTATTGCTTGATAGTCAGCTTAAGCTCAATTGGTCAAGTATGGTTTTTTTAAACTGGAGCTCAACTTGATAAAGTTTTATATAAGCTCGAGCTCGAGCTCAATTCCACTTGTTTTACAGCTGAATTTTAGTCTCTGCTCGAGTTAAGCATGAACTTGATTTCTAATTCTTAGAATATGATAATAACAAATAATAATGCTATGTGCTTCTTTATAGTATCTACAGATGTATAACTATCGTTAGATATATAGAAGTTCAACCACTCGATCGATCCAAGTTAAGTATCTTGACTGGATGAATTACTCGAGCTACTTGAACTCAAGCATGATCTTGCAGAGTCCAGAGTGTTCTATGAGTCGAGCTTGAGTAGCTCACAAGTAGCTTGACTTGCTTATACCTTTATTTTCTTTTCACTTTAGCTTTCTTTCGTGAGATTAATTTTAAATTTGACCAGCTATTGTATATGAGCTGAAAACGTGCTATAGTATTTTTTTTTTTTTTGTAAATCAGTATAGACTTGTATTTTGCACATTGGAGATGGTAGAAGTGGTTGTACTCAGACTTGCAAGGTGCTGAACCAAACTAACTATAATGATTCCGACTTATAATTCTTTCAGGCCGCAAGCTTGTGGGTGGCAGTGATGTAGGAGGAATGAAAGAGACTCAGGAGATGCTAGACTTTTGTGCGAAACATGGTATTGCTGCAGATGTCGAGGTGATCCGGATGGACTACATCAATACAGCTATGGAAAGGCTTGCGAAGTCTGATGTGAGGTACAGGTTTGTGATCGATGTGGCCAGCTCTTTGTCACAGTAGAAATATATGGCAATGCATTCTGGATACTTCATCAGCCAGTTTCAATGACTTTTTATTATAATAAAATGAAACTGCCGATGCGAAGAATTGTGCACTTTGGTTGGTGCCGGTTTATGTTTTGCTTCTGCAAGCTTCGGCTTTCTTTGCTTCATTAAATGTACTAGTTCTGCTGTCTCGTACAATTACTTTCGCTTGTTTAGGTCATCTTCGACATTCTGTGAGTTTCGAGGAGGGTTGTATGGGGGTGGTCAGGACTTCCCCTAGGTCGGCCATCTTCCTGGTTTTGTTTGAAAAATGGCCGACTTAATGTTCAGCAGGAGACCATATGTTTGGTTTGGCATTTAAATCAACCAGAAAGTCTTGAATTTCCTGTCTAAACAAAAGGCATTGTTTGAAATTTAAAATTTTAGAGACATTAATAAAAGGATAAAAAATCTGGTTTGCGTGCAGGATATTAGATGAAAATCTGGTTTCCAACTATCAAATTATAGTAAAAGGATAAAAAAAGCGAAATTCAAAAGCGAAAGACCCATTAAACGCCTTTCGCCGTTCAAGATTGAGTCGAAACGGCTTTCGCTATTCAAGATTGATTTCGAATATCGACTTGATCATCGAGCAGGAAGACATGTTGCTTTAATGAGGTTTGCAAGCCACAAAAATCGCGCTTTAAAGGACTTCTAACTTATTTAAGGAACTTTTTATGCACAACAATTTTTGTCCAAATAATTTTTTAACGTTTGTTTATGTAAATATTTTTTTCGTTCATTCTGCGAAATGGACAGGGCTCAAGCCTTTTCCTCTTTACTTAAGGCCTTCCATCACCTGTTATTGGCAAATCGATTTGTTGACATGATGGGAACTGCCTCTTATGCTCTATTTGGGAAAAATGGAGTGAGGAAAATCTGAAGAGAAAGCAATAAACAAATTCTCTCGCTGTTTTCTCCTCGCGAAATCTTTGAAATTCTTTCCAACTTTCGTCCAAGCTTCCATCCTCAGTTTCCTTAGTTTCGAAACATCGTATTCCCGAAAATGGAGCATCTCTCTCTTAAGGAGAGCGTGCCTTGTCAGATCATGGTTGATGTCCGACGAGCATTGCTGGCTTCCACCTGCGGCGGAGCAGCAGCAGCAGCAGCGATGGTGCTCCTCTTCCTCCTCTTGAAATTGATGTGCAATCCGATTGCTCAGCTCCACACCACGATTTCAGCCCCACAGTCAAATGCACGACATAATTTCCCTCGCCCTTCTCTCGTTCAGATACGGACTACTGCGCACCACAAGTTTTGCCATGTAAGCAAAACTGACGAAGCTGTCAATGGGGAGTTGAAAGGGTTTGAATCATCACGAAACAAACGTTTAAGGGACGAAATTGGACAGCGAGGACACCCGAGGGGGTCGAAAATCGCACTTGTGTCTCAATGATTCGACAAGGCAAAAGAAGAAGAAGAAAAAAAAAAAATGAAACGGCTAACACGTTAAACAGCTCGAGAGACAGGACCATGGGAAAAATATGGGGCTGCAAACGCATCTCTTCTGTCCCGGACGCGTAGGCAGAATCGGTTAAAGCCAGAGCGCCCATGCGGTGCACGCAACAGGCAACCGACGGTACTATCTGTCCATCTCACGAAGCAGCGCCCATGCGATCCACAAAAAAAAAAAGCCAAATTTTTTTTTATCGATATTAATTCAGTAATAAATCTTAGATCTATTTAGTCTAATTTTCTTTTACTTTGGTACTAATTCAGTCCATCCGACTTCGATACCAAAAAAAAAAAAATCAGTCCATCCGACTAATATTGGTTGGAAATAGCAGACGTGGATGCCGACTATCTTACGTGGCATGGTTGATGTCGACGTAGGTATTTTTTTTAAATATTTTTTAAATGATTTTTTTCCCCGTCAATCACAGGCGAGGATGAGCTTAGAGAGGAGGGTCTCGCGCGGCACTCGCCCTTGCATAAGCGTGATGAGACTGACCCTTGCCCAGGCAAGGATAGCCCTCCCCGACCATCGACAAAAAGAGAAGGGAAAGACAAAAAAAGAAAGGGAGAAAAAATATAAAATTAAAAATTTTAAAAAAATCAATTTTTTTTTAAATATTAATGTCAGCGCTGGCCATGCAATGTAAGATGTTTGGCGTCCACATCAGCGGGTTCTAACCACAATTAGTCGGATGGTTTGCATTGGTACCAAAGTGAAAGAAATTTAAGATTAAATTGATCTAATCGAAAGATTTGGGACCAAATCGATACTAATATAATTAGTTTATAACTTTTTTCAAATACTTTTCCTCGTGATCCACGGATCACAACCCAATCTTGATTGAGATGTGAACACAACCAAAGAGATGGAAGGGTTCCCACTTTATGCTGTTTCTTTTCTAATTCAGGTGGACTATGACAAGGAACGATATAGAATGGTCGAGGGGAAAAAAAACCCAATCTGGAGAGTTTTACCTACAATGAAATGAGCTCGGACCCGATCCTTGAGCTGAGACAACTACTTTTCGATGCTGTCCTGAAAATAAAGCTTACGCAATCATCGTCCCCGAGTTATGCTACTTTTGACTCACTAAGTTTCGATTTGAAACGTTTTCTCCGTTTGTTTTACGAAAAACATCTTTCAAGATTTTTTTTTTTGAACTTTTTGATGCTTATTCACTGAAAATAAATTAGTCAATGAAAATATTTTCCAACAGTAAAAAAAATACCTTCAAAAGTGAGGAAAATAATTTTCCATTTTACATGTTTCCTTCTTGCATTCCATCACATTCATTTTCGTTTTAATTAATTAATTAATTAATTGTATATATTTGTTTTCCCTTCTTCCTTGGCCGATCGATGGCCACAGGCGAGAGACGAGCTCGCCCAAGGCCGGCAAGGCTCCACCTTGCTAGATCCAGCAAGTCACGGCAAGCCTGAGGCCTCGCGAGTCGGCCGCCGACCGCGAAAGAAGGAAAAAGAAAAAAAAGTTAAAAAAAGAAATGTCAAGTCAGATTTTTCATATCAATTTTATAGTTCATTTTCAGGTTTCAGCCAAACACCTGATAATATTGTCATTGTCCTAAAAAATGCCATCCTGGAAATGTTCCCTGAAAATATCTTATTTTCGCGAAACAAGCGGAGCCTCTCATAATTCGCAGGTCCAACAACAGCCTTTCATAATTCAGGAGTGAAATGGCCTCAGAAGAAAGAGGAGTTTGGGGTTCCAAGATTGCACTTCTAAAACGTGAGTTTAGTAGCGCACCGTCGCTATTGTCCCTAAACTGTCAGGCCGACGAGCACCACGAACCTCGCTCTAGAAGCCAACCAAGTAGGCCCAATCGATATTAGGATCACACAATTTCAATCTTCAGAGCGATGCACAAGCCCCCCCAAAAAAAAAAAACGTCGACACGTGCTCTAGCTTGTACACTTACGAGGCGATATACCATGGGAAAAAAAAAATGTGTGGCTGTAAACGCACATGTCTCCACCAGTGCGTTGAATCGAATACAAAAGCCAAAGCCTACAAAAAAAATCCTAGGACCAAAAACCACACTGTCGCTGTCGGATGTGATTCCAGCCTCTTACCACCCCACGTTAGGCCACCGATATTTAGTACCTTCCTGTCTCGCGGAGCTCTTCCGTGATCGACTAACCAAACGTGAATCTCACCGTCGCGCAATCCTGAGAAAGAGAAGCTCCCTCTTCTTGTACTTTCACATATTGAGACTATTATGTAATGGTCGAAAAGAAACAAATATATCCTATCCATTTTAGATGGCAGTGCGATACCGAATTCGGAAAGTTCGTGCATGAATTGGAATGAACTCGGAACCGCTCCTTGAGCTGAGACGACCGCTTCCGGTGCCGTCGCGAAAACGAAGTAATTGATCCGAGATTATCATGGAAAAATGCGATCATTTAAAGGGTAGAGACAACTTTATGATGGGAATGAATGACCACACATCTTGTGACCCCCACCGATTTGTGTTTATAACCACGTTTATCTTAATCTTAGGTTGGGAGTTTGGTTGGTGCGCGTGTCAATTTCCACAGAATGTGAAAGTAGTTTGGAAAAGTTAAGCTCTTTTGCGGTGGTGTTTAATCTGGCAACTCTATTTGGTAGCCAATCCTTGAAAGGATAGACAAAATGCGATCGTTTAGGGGCAATCCAATTTAAGATGTAAATATTATAAGCACACGTCTTAAGAAATTCATTTGTAACCATGTTTATCTACATCTTAGGTTGGCATTTTGTTAGTATATGCGGGAATTATCGTAGAACGTAAACACCTTTCGACAAAGTTTAGCTTTTCTAGGTGTTTTTTTTTGATAACCGAGGTGTCCGCGCGGCCGGCGAGCTTGTGATCAAACCAGCGGTGAAGCACGATTAGTCCTCGGGAGCACCCGCAGATCCCACAACCATGGGCCCCCGGTTAAGTCACCTAGCGCCGAGAAGTTTTGAACCCAGGACCTCTCGTGAAAAGAACTAAGCGCAAACCAACTGGGCCACCAGATGGTGGGTTAGCTTTTCTAGGTGTTGTGGACGGTAAACGGTCCTAAATCTATCGTAATTGTGTCAATCGAGTCCTAAATCTTTTTTTTTTATTAATTGTGTCATAAAATTTTTACATTTGTTTCAATTCAGTCCATCTAGCCAATTTTGATGGTACATGGACTTTAGCCATCCTCCGTGGTGTGAACAATATTTGTTAGTATTATGATATATATTTTTTATATTTTTATTTATAAATTTATTTTTCCTTTTTTTTTTCCTTCCCCTCTTCCTCTAGCCAGTTGCCGAGGCCGCCGGATCTTGGTAACTAGCCAAAGGCGAGGAGGAGCCTCGACCTCACCAGCCTAGCGATGGTCGGCCTCGCTTAGCAATAGTAATGTTGAGCCTTGCTAGGGGCGATAAGGCTGACCTCACCCAGCGAAGACAAAGTCAACCCGACTAGCTAGCGAAAGAATGAAAGAGAAAAAAAGAAAAACAAAGAAAAAATTAAAAAATAAATAAAAATAAAAAATATTAGAATATTATTAGAAGGTGTCCATGACAATGTTGACCGAGTCACATAAGATAGTCAATGTCAATGTTAGTGATTTTCGTCCAAAATTGATCAAATGGACTGAATTAGCATAAATGCATAAAGTTTTGAACTTAACTTGAGAAAAAAAAAAAGGGCGGGCTGGAGCCTCGGCATTTGTAGAAGGCAAAACTCAATCATGAAAGTGAATTTCAACCTCTTCCCCTAGCATTTCCTCTCCTCCAAGCCGCCAACCCCCCTTTTCCCCTCTAAGCTTACTCTCTTGGGACATCTTTCTCTTATTACCCTATCTCTTTATCTTTAAGACTCCTTGTTGATAATATGGATATATGCTCTTTTTGGATTTGCAAGCTAGCTATAGCTTTGGGTTCGGGTGCTTGCCTCAAATAATCAAGCGTTCCACGAGTTTTCGAGGCTTCTTTGTTTCTGCCTTTGGAAGCCATCTTATTTAAAAATGATTTTGTGATTAATTGATACCTATTTTGTAATACTTTTCTCTCGATCTAGAGTTAGATATAGATTTGAGTGTTTTTCTATCCTGATCTAGATATAGATTTTGGATTTACAAGGCATTTTCTTGTGTTCTTTTAACTTGTTGGTGTTGTTGTTAGTGAGGGTGCTAGAGACGCCGAACCCAAACACATATTGCCTTTTGGCAAAGTCGAAGCTGGAGAGGGAAATCTCGACTTGTACTTATTACTGATAATGATGCAAAATTTGATCATTGGCCGCCAATTGTGCGTTGATGCTATGACAGATTCGCCTTTATCTTTGTGAAATGAGTGAATATTTGAATGAAGTTTATTCACTTTTCAAATTTACTTGCTTTGTGGGATTTGTGTATCTGTGTTGAAGTTATGTACATCTTTTTCATGTGAAATGAAAAATTTCCTTCCAACATAAAGAAAAAAAAAATTCATCCCTTACACAAAATCTTTCATTCTATTATAGTAACGAGGTTTGCCGCAAGTATGAGGGGACGTTCCCTGTCACACAGTAGAACAAGTTTACTAAAACCTTCAGCTTCTGCCCAAGCTAAAGATCCACCCAATGTTCCACCTAGGGTGTCCAAGGTCGGGTTGAATTAACATAATTATAATAAATTAAATATTTTTTTAGTAATTTTACAGATAGTGAAATAATCCGTATCTCGACCCTCACAAAAAAAAAAAAAAACAAGACAAAACAAATCTGTACGTCCTAATGGGTTGCTGATCCCTTAAGAGTAGATAAACTGGCGATCACTTAACGGCAGAAAAATTGAAAAGCAGATGCATAAGCTCATGTCTCGTAACCGACATTTGACGTTGGATACCGTGTCTAGCTTCATCCGTCTGACGCAGGATATTTTCTCGTTGAAAGAGGCAAGCAAAGCACCATGCACGTTTATCTCGAAACACACAACGTCGCCCAATGGGAAATTCATCGTCATCAGAATGAAAACGAACACTTGTTGAGAATAGTCCGCGCATCAGTTTCCCTCCACTTCTGTCTATTTAAAGGCGTCCTACGTGCATGTTCACTTCACCAATGCAAACTCCCCCGTCTCCTCCTCCATAGCAAAACCCTAGTCGTCCAAAACCTCCATTGGCAAAGATACCAACAACCATCGACAAACGCTCCGGCTGCCACTGCCACAATGAGCTCCACCCCCCCGGCCACTGTCCATGCCCTACTTCTCTTGGCACTCATCTCTTTGTTTAATATCGTGAAACAGCATTTCTTCCGCAGAGCCATCAGAAACAAACGTAATCCCTTCCCACTCCCTCCAGGCCCCGTCCCCTGGCCGGTGGTCGGTTGCACCCTGGGCATGCTTCGCAACAAGCCCGTGTTCCGGTGGATCCATCGCCTGATGAAGGAGATGGACACCGAGATAGCGTGCATCCGTCTAGGGAGCACGCATGTCATTGCCGTCACCAGTCCAGCGATGGCCCGAGAATTCCTCAGGAAACAGGACTCCTCGTTCGCCTCGAGGCCGGTCACAATGGCGTCCGGCACGTTCGGCAGTGGCTACTTGACGACAGCCCTCTCGCCTTATGGCGAGCAGTGGAAGAAGATGAGGCGGGTCATGGTGTCGGAGGTGGTATGCCCAGCGCGGCACAAATGGCTCCACGACAAGAGAGCGGAGGAAGCCGATAACCTCGTGAAGTATGTCTTTAACCTATGCAAAACCTCAGGTCACCAAGTGAACTTGAGAACCACTACGAGGCACTATTGTGGGAACGTGGCAAGGAGGTTGGTGTTCAACAAGAGATACTTTGGCAAGGGAAGGGAAGATGGAGGACCAACCATTAATGAAGAACAACATATAGATGCAATCTTCAGTGCACTGTGCTATCTCTATGCATTTTGTGTTTCTGATTACTTCCCATTCTTGGAGGGGCTCGACCTTGACGGGCATGAGAAGGAAGTTAAAGAGAGCGTGAGGACACTTCGGAGGCTGCACGACCCCATAATAAGCGAGAGGATCAGACGATGGAGGGACCGTTCGAGTTCGGAGAGTGACGAAAAAGAGCCTCAAGACTTGTTAGATGTTCTGATTCTGCTCAAAGACTCGCAAGGGAAGCCATTGCTGACGTCACAAGAAGTTCGAGCGCAGATCATGGTAAAGTTATATCCTTCTTCCTATAGTGTTCGATCAAATATAAACCAGAAAAACCGTAACCTCCTGGAAAGTTTGAATTCTAACATATACACGCACGAACTAATATGCAGGAGATTATGATTGAAGCGGTGGACAATCCATCAAACGCGGTGGAATGGGCAATGGCGGAGATGATAAATCAGCCCGAGCTCCTTGACAAAGCCACAGAAGAAATAGATAGAGTTGTGGGTAAGGAGAGGTTAGTCCAAGAATCCGATATCCCCCGGCTCAACTACATCACAGCATGTGCGCGGGAAGCCTTTAGGCTCCACCCGATCGCACCCTTCAACGTACCGCATGTAGCCATGGCGGACACCGTGGTGGCCGGCTATCGCATCCCCAAGGGCAGCCACATCCTCTTGAGCCGGGTTGGCCTTGGTAGAAACCCTAAGGTTTGGGACGAACCCCTCAAGTTCAAGCCGGACCGGCACATTGCGAGTGACCAAGCGGAGGTCGTGCTGACGGAGCCCGACCTGCGCTTCATTTCTTTCAGCACTGGCCGACGCGGGTGCATGGCAGCCACGCTTGGGACAACAATTACCGTGATGCTCCTCGCGAGGCTAATCCAAGGGTTTAGTTGGAGTAAACCCTCCAATCTGTCGAGCATCAACCTTGCCGAGTCGAGAGATGACCTATTCCTCGCCGAACCACTGGTAGCTCAGGCGGAGCTACGCTTGCCAAGTCATCTCTATCTTGCGTAGACACAATTACAACGTCATAACGACATGCTTCTCTTGATGTATTACATGAATAATCGATATTAATAGAATAACTCCGGATGTCCGATGGATGAAAGCTGGAGATCCCCAGACATTTGTAACATAGGGATACAGAAATTCGGTGTCTTTTCATATGATCTCCACGTCTTGAAATTGTGTAAGTCCGACGGTTGTATGTGTTTTATTACCATTACTTATGTAATCTTTCAGACGTCAAGAGTTGTAATATTTATATATATTATGTTTTGTCCATTCATAATTTGTTTTACCTTCAATCACTGCACCTTCAAATTTATGCAATGTAATTTTTATTTGTAGAGGGCATGCGCAAAGAAAGGTGCGCAGACTCTATAATGGAAAAAGCTGTCCGAACAGATTTAGATTTACTGCATTTTTATTAATTCATTTCTTGATCTTTTAATTATACTAATTGAGTCCTAGATATTTTTCAATGGCATGCCAATTAAATCCTTCTAGCCAATTTTATTCCAAAATCACTGACGTGGACGCCGCACGCCCTACGTGGTACATCCGATGCTAACGTAGAGATTTTTTTAATAAAATTTTAATAATTAATTAATTTAATTTCTTTTTCCTCTCTTTGTTCTTTTCTTTTTCTTTACTATGGCCAGCGAGGGTTGCTGGGCTCTCGCAAGTAGTAGGCTGTGGGCGAGAGTCACAAGCAAGGTCGCCTTGCCCAAATCTTGGTGAGATTAGCCTTGCCTGCCATCGCAACGGTAGGCCTCTTATCCATTATCATTCGATCACGATGGGGGAGTTCAAACTATCCATGTAGCTAAGCTATTCCAACCATTGTTAGACGTGATGAGCAGAACGAGCATAAATAAAAGAAATTATCCAAGAAATCATAAACTTATTACTTTGGCTAATTCAATTCCAAAATTTTCAATTTTCCTAACTGAGTCCTAAATCTTTTGACATTTTGCCAATTAAGTCAGATCAAGCACTGATTGGGACGTCAATGGTGCGACTTAGGACAATTGGCGCTAACGTGGATAATTTCTTTTATAACATACTTAAAATTGAATTGCTTTATAATTTTTTTTTATTTTTTTTAATTTTCTTTCTTTCTCTTCCCTTTTTTTTTTCTATCAAGTCCGCCGAGGGCTGTTGGTCATAGGCGAGGGCCACGCGACCCTTGTAATGGGCCATTGGATGAGGGCCTTGAAGAGCTCACTGTTCAGGGTGAGGGCCGCGACTTTCGCCCAATGGCTAACAAGAGTTGTCGGCCCATGCTGGATTTGATTGAAAAACAAAGGAAAATAAAGAAATAAGAAATTCAGAATTATAAATAACTATCAATGTCAGCGTTGAACGTGCCATGTAGGATGTCTGGCGCCCATTTTAGTGATTTCTAGTCAAATTTAGCTAGATAGATTCAATTGGCAAAGTTTCAAAAGGTGTAAGACTTAATCGACAAAATTGATAATCGTTTTAGCTCATCACGTCCAAGAATGGTTGGAACAGTTCGCAAAATTCATCCCATCTTTTTCATGTGTGTATGGGTTGGTGAATTTTTTGAATTTTTGTTTCCAAATTAAATGACCAAAAGGTACGGTAAATACCCAGTAAATTAGAAATTCCTTTTATTATAAATAAGTGAAATGCTAAGAATTTTTTTTTTTGGGTCTGGGAAATGCTAAGAATTGAACTAGTCAAAATCAGTCGAAAATCAAATAAACTGGAAATTGCAAAAGATCTCAGAGAGATCCAAAGTGGGGTGCTGAGCTTTTCGTCGTCTTCTTCCTCCTCAGCGTCCGGTTGTTCTATCAATTTGAGAACTGCCGGGGATGGGGCTGGAGCTTCCGTCGTCCTCTTTATCCTCCTCCGATCGGGCGGTTTTGGTGGCGTTCATCATGAGCGGATCGCATTTTCGACGCGTAAACAAAGTTTTGTTCTTCGTCTTTCATGTGCTGAGCATTAGGAAGAGAGAGAGAGAGAGAGAAGCCAGTTAGCAAGAGAGGTACTAGAAAATAAAAGGAGTGGGGGGAAGGCGATGGATGACCACTCGGGTTACTAGAAATATATTTCAAACTGCTTTTATTTTTTAAATTTCCATTCTCATTGATAGTGTTGCGCAAAGCAAGCGATCGAGCAATAAAATAGATAGAACAAAAAAATAAATTAAACACTAGACTTATGTAATTCAGTCATAGAGACTTATATACACGGAGAGAGCAATAACAAATTACAAATCAAACTCGAGTCACACAAACACTTTTGGTGTTTTCCATTTCTCAGTTACATCAAATAACTCATGCAATGCTTTAGCTTCATAATTCCTCATGAAATAATCTATTAATCTCACAAAAGAATTAATACAAAGTTAACAATAAGATTTAATCGGCCAGAACACTCGATATCTTAGGTATAGTTCGTGAAAAACATCAAGCCTCTAGCACCAAATTAAATATCACGGCACAACAGCTTTTTGCGAAAAAAACAAAAAAGCAAAAACCCACTCCGCACACACCGCAAGGTCTACTCTATCCCAAAATAACCGAGGATAATGTATTGCCTCAGTGGCTGATAACGGGTACGGATCTGGACATCCACATGTTCGGTCAACGTAAGTCCAATTGGACTTTCCTCTTTTCTGTTTTGTTCTTGCCGATTTCAAAGCCGAAAGTAATTTCCGCACATATGAAACAAAGTCCATATATTTAGCTTTCCTTGATTTCGGATATCCGGAAAATATCAAAATATCCGACTCTCCTTTAATAATTCTTCAGTTCACTTTGTTCGTGGATTCAAACTCGATATATATTTTAATAATTGTTACAATACATGCGTGAGTTATTTTAGAAAAAGTGTCACATCGAAGAATTGACGTGTCGTTGAGCGGTTATTATATTCAAATCAGTCTATTACTCATTGGTTTAAGTTTTTAAGTGAAGGTAAGTTCAACAGGATATGCTGATGGGCTTGGATTTGGGCTCCTTCTTAGCAAGCTCCATAAGTAAAAATATTGAACTTTTGCTACGCGCTACCAATAAATAATATAAGAATTGATGGTTGATTGATAGGCCCATAATCTATTATGGTGCTTATTGAATATCTAAGAAGAAAAATAAATCTCATAATCGATGCTTGTTTCGAGTGGAGTATAATTGACATAATGGTTGGTCTAGCTGACGGTTGATTGGTGGGCTCCTAATCTGTTCAGATGCTCTTGAATATCTAAAAAAAAAAAATCTCATGATTGATGCTTGTTTTGGGTAGAATGTAATTGACATCATGGTTGGTCTGCTAAATCTCATAATCGATGCTTGTTTCGGGGTGGAAAATAATTGACATCATGGTTGGTCTGGTGAGAAGAGACCATGGACAATTGGTCTGGTGATGCGAGATAGAGACCATGGGTGATGCAATTTCAAGTTGACAGAGTAAATCTAATATTGGAGCTCATACGCGAGGAGGAGATTGTTAAAATATATGTATGAGTTATGTTTGAAAAAGTCTCATATCGAAGAATTGACATGTCGTTGAGCAGTTAATATATCCATGTTGGCTAATAATTTATTGGTTTAAGCTTTAGGTGGATCTAATATGATGTGTTGACGGGTTCGAACTTGAATTCCTTCTTGATGATCTCCCTAAATGAATGTATGAAACTTTCTACCATGTGCTTCTAACAATAAGTGTCTGTCATCCTTTTCCATAAAGACAAACATTTAGAGAGAGAGAGAGAGAGAGAGAGAGAGAGAGAGAGAGAGAGAGAGAGAGAGAGAGAGAGAGAGAGAGAGCATCCAAGCATGAGTATTGATAGTACTTGGCTGTGCTGTTGGGACATAAGAAAGATACATTTCATGGTACCCCTCCTGGAATAAGTTTTCATCTTGCCAGCCATCAATGTACGCAGCTACCCTCGCGATCCTTTTGTGTTTCCCGTTTGATTGCGATGAATTGATCGGAGATCATTCTTGTCAAATGGCGTCATCTGTAGGTACATAGAAAAAGATCTGACCGCTCAAGTCCTGGAATAAATAGTTGAGTACTCAATTTATTGCCGATTGGAATTAGTCAGGTGATTTGGTCAAATATAAACCAAGTAAACTGTAACATCTTGATTGGTGTCCCCATATGTATAGGCCATGGACACAAAGTGGTTCGAATAATTTGAATTCTCACATAAACATGCACGACCTAATATGCAGGAAATTATGATTGAAGCGGTGGACAATCCATAAAAAGCAGTCGAATGGGCAATGGTGGAGATGATAAACTAGCCCGAACTCCTTGACAAAGCCGCAAAAGAAATAGATAGAGTTGTGGGTAAGGAGAGTTTGGTCCAAAAGTCCGATATCGCCCAGCTCAACTACATCAAGGCATGTGCCTAGGAAGCCTTTAGGCTCCACCTGATCGCGCCCTTTAACTTTCTGCACGTAGCCATGTTGGACACCGTGGTGGCCGACTATTGCCTCCCTAAAGGCAGCCTTGTCCTTTTGAGCCGGGTCGGCCTCGTTAGAAACCCCAAAGTTTGGGAAGAACCCCTTGAGTGCAAGCCAGATAAGCACATTGTGAGTGACCAAGCGGAGGTCGTGCTTGTTAGAATGTATAGAATGTATAGGTTTATAGACTTTTCTTTTTTTCTATTGATCCCACATAGGAAGAACACTAAGCTCTTTTCCCTTTCCAAGCCTATATAAAGGCTTCTCTTGTACATTGTTTTATACACAATTGTTAGAGAACAATACCATTCTCTCTTAATCTCTCTTTTTTATCATGGTATCAGAGCCAAGTTGATTGTTTTAAAAGTATGCTCTGCGATTGCCATAAATTGAATCTTCCACATTGGAAACTAAGATAATAAGCTCATTGTTTTGAAAGTATGCTCTACGGTTGCCATAATTGGATCTTCCGCAATAGAAATTAAGACAATGATTTTAGAGCTATTAAGCCACTACTCTTGCTTGTCTTAGTCAAGCTTTCACGTATTCGTGCCTCCATAATTTCTTTTCTTTTTTCATTTTCTAGAGGCTTACCTTGTACCTCTAATCCATGTTTTCTGCATCCGGTCAACCTAACACCATGGGCGATTCTAGTGACTGCATAGATGTCAAGCTCGATGGTTCAAACTATTTATTCTGGAAGCCATCTGCCATGGCTGCACTAGTTTATCGAGACTTATTCGACCATGTTGAAGGCTTCCGTTTTTGTCCTGACATACTAACAGATACTCACTCATCTAGGCCATCTCCTAAGGCAATTAAGCAACGTGCCATAGAAATTCGAGCATGGACAGTTGCTGATCGAAAGGTGTGGGCTATTCTCTTTGGTTCTATTGATCCTGCTCTTCACCCACAATTTTCTCAAATAGTAGGAGCGAAGCGTTTGTGGGATCAACTTGCTGAGATGTTCATTCAAACTGGGGATATTAGAGTCTATCAGGTGGAGCAAGAAATTTATTGTACTACTCAAGGATCTCACTCCATTCGGGACTTCTATAATCACATGCATTCCCTCTGGAGTCAGTTGGATATTCTTGCTCCTATTCTCTGTCCGACATGCTTAGATTGCACTCAGTGCTCGTATACTTGACTTCAAGCTTAAGATAGACATTGTCTGCATGCTTTCCTTATGAAGCTTAGCTTCCCTTATGAAGGTATTCGCAGCCAGCTTCTCCATCGTTCTCCTAGACCGTCTCTCCTTGACGCTGTCAAAGAACTGCAGTATGAGGAAACTCGTTTGGGTCTGCTTTCCTCTTCCACAGTTTTTGATTCCATAGCTATTTTGGCTACTCCACCACGTGCTCCGCCTATTCGTAGCTCTTGCCGCCCATCACATACTTATTGTCACCGTCTTGGTCATGATGAGTCACACTGTTGGCAAAAGAAGAAGGATGTTCCGAGCCCTCCTATGCCACCACATTCTGTTCAAAACTCTACCTCATCTTCACTGGCTCAGCTAGTTACTTTGGCCTCTTTCTCTACAGATGACCATGTTACTGCTCTTGAAGCTCAACTTGCTCGATTGAGTCCTTTACTTGGTTCTTCTCCTAGCTCCAGTACTCTTGTAGTTATGTCTTCTATTGGTAGCACAACTGCGGCTACTCCCTCTTCAGGTGATACTTCTACTACCTGGATATTTGACTAAGGAGCTGTTAGACATATGTCTGCTTCCGGTGCTCGTCTTACTTAGCTCTCTGAGCTCAAGCATTCAGCACATTTTTTTTTATAGCTGATGGTTCTCCTCTCCTAGCTATCCAACAGGGTACTCTCACCGTCCCTCGGGATTTCAGTGTCCCTGATGTGTTACATGTTCCTTCCCTAGCTCTTAACTTATTATCTGTTAGATATCTTACTGATGCCGGATGTATTGTGAGCTTTACTAACAGCTCTTGCTTTGTACAGGATCATTTGAGTGGCCGAACGATTGACAGAAGCAGTAGACAAGATGGACTCTATACTATGCAGCATCTCCATCTTCCGTCTTCCTCTCTTTCTGTTCCTATGTTAACTACCCTTGATCCTGCTCGATAGCATCAGTGACTCGAATATATTCCTTCTTCTCATCTCACTGTTCTTCATCAACAAGGTGTTCTAGGTCCTATTTCTCCTGCTAGTCTTTCTCCTTGTTCTATCTATTCTTTGGGCAAGCAATCTGCTAAGCTTTTTCCTATTAGTAACTCTAAATCTATTGCTATTTTTGATCTTATCCATTCTGATGTATGGGGCTCTGCCCCGCTCTCTTTTAAGAGTGATTTTAAATATTATGTTTCATTTATTGATGATTATTTTTGTTATACATGGGTTTATCTTATGCGTCAGCGTAGTGATTTCTTTTCCATTTATCAGTCTTTTACTACCATGGTTTTTACCTAGTTTAACACAAAAATCAAAGTTTTTCGATCTGACTCGAGGGGAGAATATCTCTCGGGTGTCTTTCATTCTCTCTTGGCTAATGATGGTACACTTCCGCAGTTATCATGTCCTGGGGTTCCAGCTCAGAATGGGGTTACTGAACAAAAACACCGTCATATTTTGGAGATTACTTGTACTCTTTTACTTGCCACTCACGTTTCTACTGAGTTTTGGGCTGAAGCCCTTTTCACAACTGTTCATCTCATTAACCGCTTACTCTCGTCCGTTCTAAATCAAGATACCCCTTTTTATCGTCTTCATTCTCAACCTCTTACATATACTCATCAACGAGTTTTTGGGTGCACTTGTTTTGTCATCCTTCCACCTTCTGAACTTACAAAGCTCATTGCTCGCTCTATCCCGTGTGCATTCTTGGGTTACAGTATTGAGTATAAAGGTTATCATTGTTATGACCTAATTACACGAGGTGTACGTATCTCTCGCAATGTTATATTTCATGAGCATATCCCTTTCTTTCCTACCAACACCACACCTCCCATGTCGTCTCATATTCTATTCATGGACTTCCCGGCTGATTATTTTCCTGATCCTTCTTCTCCCATTTTCACTTCAGATTTAGTCATCACTACACCTTCACCATCTCCGCCTGTTTCCACCCCGGATCTAGATACGTTGCATGTCCCTTCTACTGCTCCTCCCGCTCTAACTACCCTTGACGAAGAGTTTAACCAATCACTCAGTTAAAAGCAGAAGTAGAGTTTGTAGTAGAAGCATTAATTGAAGCACATGCAGCCCCAGAGAAAATTTGTTAAGAATTGGATCTTATGCAAGTCAAGAATAGGTTAGAAATGGGTCAAAACATTTTATTATTTTTTTGGTCGAAGGGTCAAAATAGGTTAAATGTGTCAATTTAGGTCGGAATATTTTTTTTATTCGATCCAAACCTCATCCGACCCACTTGTTTGATGAGTCTACATTGGATGTACATTTGTATGGCTTACTCTCAATAGCATGGTTTTTCATGGAGACTAGGTTGGCGTCGGCATGTGTAAGGTTATATAAACTCATCTAACCATGTGAGAAGTACATGGAAATAGAAAATATTTTCACTATAAACTCTTGTAAACAAGATGTGCATCTTAACCGGTATTTCATGAATAATTTTTATGTAATATCATAATTAAGGCTCCCTTCGTTTAGCAGAAAATAAATTTCAGATAAATGTTTTTTGGAATTTTTGGCATTCGGTTCACGAAATAAACAAGTCAATAAAAATATTTTCCACCCGTGGGAAAAAACACATTCAAAAGTGGCGAAAATGATTTTCTCTCATCTTTGTTTTCTCTGCTCCTTTATATTCATTTTCCATTTAAATATTTTTTTACTATATCTTCTTTTCTTTCTTTTTTTAATTAAATTTTTTTTTTATTTTCTTTCTTTCTTGCCTCACCGGTCTATGGTGAGGCTTGAGCTTGGCTATAGCAAGTCGCCATGGTCAAAAAAGAAAAAGAAAAAGAGAAAGATCAAAAATCAAAACTTTAAAAATATATTAAAAAATTATTAAAAGGAGTACACGCATAAAAATCAAATCCAATTTTCCATATGAAATGACGAAAAATATTTTTTAAGTTCACTTTCAGGTTTCAGTCGAACACAAAAAAATATTATCATTTTCTTGGAAAAATGACTTTTCGGAAAATATTTTTCAAAAGCACCTCATTTTCGGCGAAACAAATAGCCTACAACAACTTTGTCCACGGAATATTTTAGATATCTTTAACGTTCTTCTCTCAAACCTCATCTTTGGAACTAAATAAGGGTAAAAGATTTTAGTGACTGAAGCACTTGTCATACAATTAGATGTTATTTTGACGAATTGATGTGGGTGCTATAAATCGTGTCTCCAAAAACATAATGCACGCGCATTCTGAGGTAAATACATCTTGTGTAGCCTCCTCTTATATCCTGCAAATTTGAAAGAGAACGTGCATTCCCAACCTTTTTTTCATTTGAATGCATGCTATTTATGTTTTTAGGCCCAAGGAGTTTCTGCAATTATTTTCGTCTATATTTCCTGAGATGTTAGATTTCACTTTAACGATATTGACAGTTGAACTAAAATGTTAATCTCGACAGTGTTTATTGAAGCATTGCAACTTTGCGAGGAGCTTGTACACTAGTTAGTGTTCTACTTGTGTGTCTACAGGCATGAAATTGTCGGAACTGTGATGAAAGTGGGGAGAAATGTGAAGAAATTCAAAGTTGGTGAGCGAGTCGGTGTCAGGGTCATAGTGCCCTCCTGCAAGAAATGTGAGAGCTGCCAGCGGGATCTGAAAAACTACTTGCCCCAGACAATTTTTACCTATAATTCCCGTTACACAGATGGAACAAAAACTTACGGTGGTTACTCTGATATGATAGTCGTTGATGAGCGTTATGTGCTTCGTTTCCCTGACAACTTACCATCGGAGGGTGGCGCGCCACTAACATGTGCTGGAATCACAGTGTAGCATTTGGGTGTGGCTGGACTTGGTGGTCTTGGTCATGTGGCCGTAAAAATCGGCAAGGCTTTTGGACTGAAAGTTACTGTCATTAGTTCCTCTCCCAAAAAGGAAGCTGAGGCAATTGAAAGACTTGGTGCTGATTCCATCCTTGTAACCAGTGACCCTACAAAAATGAAGGTACATGTAGTTTGGAAATAGTAACTTGTTCTTTTGTATCAGTAGGACTAGCATGTCAATCAGTGCTTTATCCAGCCCTGTGATCCTCTTCTAGTCGACATCATTTGAAATTTTTGTGATGTGAGCATAGACATCCACGGACTCATCAATGTCCTATCAAAAGCTGCAGATGACAAATGTAGATACCCAAGTAGAATGGGATTAGTAAGTCAGTTACGGAGAGAGTAGAGTACCTCAATTCTCCTAATGTAGTTACTTTCTTCTTGCAGGGAGCTTTTAGGAACCATGGACTACATCATTGACACAGATTCTGCTGTACACCCTCTCCTTCCATTGCTTAGTCTGCTCAAGCTGAATGGCAAACTTGTTACTGTGGGATTGCCTGATAAGCCCCTAGATCTGCCCATCTTTCCCTTGGTTCTGGGTAAGCGATAAACTAGTGCCGCATTGAGGGGGTAGTTAAATTGTTTATATGGAATTGCAAATATGAGTCGAGTCAAGTCGAAATATTTTAATAGTGTAGCTTGACTCAACTTGATTCTATTGCTTGATCCTCAGTTCGAGCTCAATTGGTCAAGAATGATTTTTTAAACTGGAGCTCAACTTGATTAAGTTTCATAGAAGCTCGAGCTCGAGCTCAATTCCACTTGTTTTACAGCTGAATTGTAGTCTATGCTCGAGTTGAGCATGAACTTGATCTCTAATTCTTCCAATATGATAATAACAAATAATAATGCTATTTGCTTCTTTATGGTATCTACAGATGTATAACTATCGTTAGATATATAGAAGTTCAACCACTCGATTGATCCAAGTTAAGTATCTCTAAACTCAAGCTTGACCGGATTAATTATTCGAGCCACTTGAACTCAAGCATGATCTTGCGGAGTCCAGAGTGTTCTATAAGTCAAGCTTGAGTCTCTCACAAGTAGGTTGACTTGTTTATGCCCTACTTGCAGCTATACAAACGAAAGATTATTCGGTAACAAAACCTTTATTTTCTTTTCTCTTAGCTTTCTTTCGTGAGATTAATTTTGAATTTGACCAGCTATTGGATATGAGCTGAAAAGGTGCTATAGTATATACATATATATGTATGTATATATATATTTTAATCAGTATAGACTTGTATTTTTCACATTGGAGATGGTAGAAGTGGTCGTACTTGAGTTGCAAGGTGCTGAACCGAACTATAATGAGTCCGATTTATAATTCTTTCATGCCGCAAGCTTGTGGGTGGCAGTGATATAGGAGGAATGAAAGAGACTTAGGAGATGCTAGATTTTTGTGCGAAACATGGTATCCTCGCAGAGGTCGAGGTGATCTGGATGGACTCCATCAATACAGCTATGGAAAGGCTTGCGAAGTCTGATGTGAGGTAGAGGTTTGTGATCGATGTGGCCAGCTCTTTGTCACAGTAGCTATATATGGCGATGCATTCTGGATATTTCATCTGCCAGTTTCAAGGACTTTTTATTAGAATAAAATGAAACTGCCGGTGCGAAGAATTGCGCACTTTGGTTGGTGCCGGTTTATGTTTTGCTTCTGCAAACTTCGGCTTTCTTTGCTTCATTAAATGCACTAGTTCTGCTGGCTCGTACAATTACTTTCGCTTGTTTAGGTCATCTTTGATATTTGTGTTGTATCAGTTGGTTAGGAACTTCCCCTAGGTCGGCCATCTTCCTGGTTTTGTTTGAAGAATGCCCGACTTGATGTTCAGCAGAAGACCATATGTTTGGTTTGGCATCTTGAATTTCCTGTCTAAACGAAAGGCATTGCTGCAAATTTAAAATTTTAGAGGAGACATTAGATTTCACTAACTATATTTTCAAAGGTTTGCGTGCAGGATGTTACCTGAAAATCTGGCTTAAAACTTTCGAATTACAGTAAAAGGACAAAAACAGCCAAATTCAAAAGTGATAAACCCATTAAACGCCTTTCGCGATGGTGCTACGTACTCTTCCTCCATTTGAAAATGAAAATGATGTATAATCTGATTGCTAGGCTCCACAATTTCAGTCCTACAGTCAATGTACGACATGATTTCCCTCACGCTTCTCTCGTTCCGATACAGATTATTACACACCACAAGTTTTGCCATGAGAGCGCACCGACCAAGGTGGCAATTTGGGGTCAGAGAGGAATTCAATCACACAAATGAACACAGAGTCGAAAGGGTTTGAATTGGCACAAAACAAACGTTTGAGAGACGAAATTGGACGGCCAAAACACCTGAGACGGTCAGAAAAATATGTGGCTGCAATCTCATGGGAAAAATATGGGGCTGCAAACTCATTTGTTCTGTCCCCAGCACGCAGGTAGAATCGTTTAAAGTCAGAGCCCAGGTCAAAGAAAGCCTAGGGCCATAAACATACCGTCGGACTACGTGCGTATGTCCCTAAGCTCATTTGCACTTTTCTGGGTCCTTCACCTGTCCATCTCACGGACCGCCCATGCGATCCACGAGAAAGTATAAAAAAAAAAAAAATTCATAAGCTTATTGTATCTGTCCATCTCACGGAGAGCCCATCTGGCTAATGACTAGAAATCGCTAACGTGGATGCCGAATATTTTACATGGCACGACCGGCATTGACGTAGGCATTTTTATATCTTTTAAATGATTTTTTTCGTTGATCACAAGCGGGGGTAAGCCTGACTAGATCTGGCGAGAAGGGCCTCGTCGACACTCACCCTTGCATAGGTGTGACAAGGCTGACCCTTGCCCAGGCAAAAAAAAGCCCTCGCTGACAACCAACAAAAAGGGAAGGGAAAGACAAAAAAGAAAGGAAAAAAAAAAAAATTTAAAAAACAACTTTTTTTTTTTAAAAAAGGTCAATATCAACATCAGCCGTACCACGTAAAATATTTGGCATTTGCGTCAAACGGTTTCTAGCCACAATTAATCGGATGGTCTGCATTGGTACCAAAGTTAAAAAATTTATAATTAAATTGATTCAATTGAAAGAGACACCGATACAATTAATTTATAAATTTTTTTAAATACTTTTCCTCGTGATCCGCCGATCACGAACTAATCTTGATTAGGATGTGAAAACAACCAAAGAGATGGAAGGGTTCCCACTTTATGCTGTTTCTTTTCTAATTCAGGTGGACTATGACAAGGAACGATATAGAATGGTCGAGGGGAAAAAAAACCCAATCCGGAGAGTTTTGCCCACAACGATGAGGGTAGACAACTTTATGATGGGAATGTATGACCACACATGTTGCGACCCAACGATTCGAGTTTGTAACCATATTTGTCTTCATCTTGGGTTGGGAGTTTGGTTGTCGTGTGTCAGTTTTCGCAGGACTCAAGGGTATTCTGGAAAAGTTAAGCTCTTTTGGGTGGTGTTTAATCTGGGCACTCTATTTGGTTGCCAATCCTTAAAGGGAAGAAAAATGAGATCGTTTAATTAAGATGCAAAATGTAATAAGCACACGTCTTAAGAAATTCATGTTTGTAACCATGTTTATCTACCTCTTAAGTTGGGATATGCGGGAATTTTCGCAGAACGCAAACGTATTTTGACAAAGTTTAGCTTTTCTAGGTGTTGTGCACGGTAAACGGGAGAATTGCTAAATAAATCCTAAATATATTACATTTGTGTCAATTGAATCATAAACTTTTTTTTTTCAGTTAATTGCGTTATAAACTTTTTGTATTTAGTTCAATTAAGTCCATCCAGCCAATTTTGGCAGGATATAGCTTACATGGACGTCCATCATGCTATGCGGCACGACTAATGTTGATGTGGATAATTTTTAATAATATTATAATATTTTTTAGATTTTCTTATTTGTAAGTTTCTTTTTTACCTTTTTTTTTTCCTTCTCCTCTTCCTTTAGCCGGTTGCTGAAGTAGCCGGATCTTGGCAACTAGCCAAAGGCGAAGGAGAGCTTTGACTTCACTAGCCTGGCGATGGTCGGCCTCACCTAGTGAGAGTAATTTTGAGCCTTGCTAGGGGCAAACAAGGTTGACCTCACAAAGCAATGACGAGGCCAACTTGGCCAACTAGAGGAACAATGGAATAGAAAAAAAGAGAGAGAAAAATATAAAAAAATATTAGAATATTATTAAAAAGCATCCACATAAATGCTGACTAAGCCACATAGGGGACGGTTGGCAACATGTTAGTGATTTTTGTCCAAAATTGATTGGATAGATTGAATTGACATAAATGCATAATTTTTTTTTGAAATCAATGCAGAAAAAAAAAATAGGGCTGGACCCCAGCATTTGTAGAAGGGAAAACTCAATCATGATAGTGGTTTTCCAAACCTCTTACCCTAGCGTTTCCTCTCCTCCAGGCCGCTAACCCTTTTCTTTTTTTTCCCCCCTTGAAGCTTACTCCCTTGGGACATCCGTCTCTCTCTCTCTTTACTCAATGTCTTTATCTTTAAGAGTCCTTGTTGATAGGTATGGGTATATGCTCTTTTTGGATTTGCAAGCTAGCTACGGGTTCGGGTGCTTGCTTCAGATAATCAAGCGTTCCACGAGTCTTCGAGGCTCATCTGTTGCTATCTTCAGAAGCCGTCTTATCTTAATGTGATTTTATAATTAACTGATAGCCATTTTGTGGTACTTCTCTTCCGATCTAGAGTTAGATCTAGATTTAGGTGTTTTTTCATCCCAATCTAGATATAAATTTGGGATTTACAATGAGTTTTCTATGTTCTTTTAACATATTAGTGTTGTTGTTGTCTCTTTGCGATGAGGGTGCTGGAAATGCTGAGCTTAAGCATGCATCGCCTTTTGGCAAAACGGTAGCTAGAGAGGGAAATCTTGGAATGTAGTCATTACTAATAATACACAATTCGATCATCCGCCGCCAATTGTGCTTTGATCCTATGACAGATTCATCCTTTGTGAAATGAGCGAATCTTTACAGACTATATTAAGTTAATTCACTTTTCGAATTTACTTGCTTTGTGAGATTTGCATTTCTATGTTGAAGTTAGGTACAATGAAAAATTTTCTTCCGACCAAAAAAAAAAAAGAATTCCAAGCGGAAGGAAGATTAAAAGGAATCATCTCTTGCACAAAATCTTTCAATATTTTTTAATAAGGAGTTGGACGCAAGCATGAGGAGACATTCCTTATCATACATAAAGTAGGACAAGTTTACTAAAACCTTCAACTTCTTCAGATCCACCCAACATTCCATACGATGTGCCTAAAGTTCGGTTGAATTGACATAGTTGCAGCAGATTTAGTACTTTTAATAATAATAATAATAATAATAATAATAATAATAATAATAATAATAATAATAATCTGTACATTCTATTGGTTTGCTGATCACAAAATGGCGATCCCTTAATGGCAGACAAATCGGAGACGCAGATGCGTAAGTACATGTCTTGTAACCGACATTTGACGTTGGATGCAATGTCTCGCTGCATCCGTTTGACACTCAGATGCACCATGCACGTTTATCTCGAAACACACAACATTGCCCAAAAGGAAATTCATCGTCAGAAGGAAAACGAACACTTGTTGAGAGTAGTCGGCGCATCAGCTTGCCTCCGCTTCTATTTAAAGGCGTCCTACGTGCATGTTCACTTCACCAATGCAAACTCTCCCTTCTCCTCCTTCATAGCGAAACCCTAGTCGTCCACTGGCAGAGATACCAAAAACCATCGACAAACGCTCGGGCTGCCACTGCCACAATGAGCTCCGCCATCCCGGCCACCATCAATGCCCTACTTCTCTTGGCACTTATCTCTTTGTGTAATATCGTGAAACAGCATTTCCTTCGCAGAGCCATAAAAAACAAACATAATGTTAAATATGTCTTGAATTTATTTGACATATTATTTGAGTGGGCCGTAGGCCCAAACCCAGAGGAACTAGATTTTCCTTTTTTGTTTGAGACACTATATATATAGCGTCGTTAGGGTTTTCTTGTTGGTGTTGGCGTTGAAAGTTTTGTGAGGGGTTTGGAGTTGTCGACAAGATCGACTTTGTAATCGTGCACTCTCTCCTTTTGATATAGTGGAATTTTGTTTGCCTCGCTCGTGGACGTAGATCAATCTGATCGAACCATGTAAATCTCGTTATTCCACTTTTGTTCTTCATTTGATTTCCGTAACAAATTGGTATCAGAGCTTGGTTAAGAGACGAAGAAGAAAGAGGGTGGCGTTTTGTGAGAGTTTTGCGTCGGCCGACCACACGTCCGCTACGCTCGGCCAACTCACTCGGCCAAGGCCCGTGATCTCGGCCAACTTCCGTCGGCCACGACCCGTGCTCTCGGCGACTTCCGTCGGCCACGACCCGTGATCTCGGCCACTTCCGTCGGCCACGACCCGTGCTCTCGGCCACTTCCGTCGGCCACGACCCGTGATCTCGGCCACTTCCGTCGGCCACGACCCGTGTCCTCGGCCACTTCCGTCGGCCTTGACCCGTGATCTCGGCCAACTTCCGTCGGCCACGACCCGTGCTCTCGGCCACTTCCGTCGGCCACGACCCGTGATCTCGGCCACTTCCGTCGGCCTCGACCCGTGCTCTCGGCCACTTCCGTCGGCCTCGGCCCGTTATATCGGCCACTTTTCTCGGCCAAGGCCCGTGCACTCGGCCACTTTTCTCGGCTAAGGCCTGTGCGCTCGGCCACTTTTCTCGGCCACCTCCAGGCGACCAGACCAGAACAGTCCCGACAACCCCCGACGACCCGATACCAAATCAAAGGGCTCTTTTAGATGGCATCTCTGAAGTTTCAGATTTCATCTTTTGATGGACAGAATAATTTTGGATTATGGAGAATAAAGATGAAAGCTTTATTGAGGCGAGAGGGTACGGTTAGGGCGCTGGACGGAAAATATCCAGACGACATGACCTCGACAGAAATAGAAGAGATGGACGAGAAGGCGCATAGCGCGATTCAGTTGTCTCTAGATGAGAAGGTTCTGCGAGAAGTCGCCGATAAGGAAACAGCTGCGGGTCTCTAGAGCAAACTAGAAAGTCTCTACATGAAGAAATCTTTGATGTCGAGACTTTATTTGAAGCAGCGTCTTTATACCCTAAAGATGCGCGAAGGTACGCCTGTTCAGGAACACTTGGATGAGTTTAATAAAATTGTTCTGGATATGAAAAATTTAGATATTAAACTTGATGATGAAGATCAAGCTTTGATTGTGTTATGTTCACTGCCTGCTTCATATGAGAATTTTGTGAACTCGATGCTTTATGGACGTGAATCCATAACTTTGGAGGATGTTAAAGCATCTTTGAATTCTGCTGAATTGAGAACGAAACTGAATGGGAATACTAGTGAAAATAAAGCAGATGGTTTATTTGTGAGAGGCAGGAACAAGAACAGGGATAAAACTCCTCGAGGGAAATCTGTTAGTCGCTCAAAATCTAGGCCACCTGGCGATAAGACGAACGTGGAGTGCTATTATTGTCACAAAAGAGGACATTACAAGTCAGATTGTCCTGTGCTCAAGAGAAAGGATAAGCAACATAGTAAAAGACCAGATGCGGTGAATGTTGCTAGCGAAGATGAGTCTAATGCGTCAGATAGTGTTCTTTCTGCATGCTCTGCTGTTAGTTTGTCCGATGATGTTTGGATATTGGACTCTAGAGCATCATATCACATGTGCCCAAATAGGGAATGGTTCACCACGTATGAGAAAATAAATGGTGGATCAGTCTTGATGGGTAATAATGCTGAATACAGAGTTATGGGCATTGGTACTGTTCGGATCAAATGTCACGACAAGGTAGTGAGAACCTTGACTGAAGTTAGACATATACCGGACTTGAAGAGAAATCTTATTTCATTGAGCAGTTTGGATTCCATTGGGTGTATGTACTCAGGTGGAGGTGGAGTTCTTAAAGTCTCCAAAGGCAATCTGGTTGTGATGAAAGGAAGCAAGGTGAACCACTTATATCATCTACAGGGTAGCACTGTTATGGGTCCTTCGATTGGCACATATAATTCTGTTTCTGATAATGATAAAACAAAACTGTGGCATATGCGTTTGGGCCACATGAGTGAGCGTGGCATGACAGTTTTGAGTAAACGTGGTTTACTTTGTAGGGAGCAGACGACTTCACTAGATTTCTGTGAGCATTGTGTTCTTGGCAAGCAGTGCAGAGTTAGCTTCAGTACTGGCACACATTTAACAAAAGGCACACTTGACTACATCCATTCTGATTTATGGGGACCAGCACAGGTTCCATCTAAGGGTGGTGCTCTTTACTTTGTGACGTTTATTGATGATTATTCCAGGAAGGTTTGGGTTTATTTTCTAAAGAAGAAAAGTGATGTATTTGAAACCTTCAAGAAGTGGAAAACCCTTGTTGAGAATCAAACTGGAAAGAAGATCAAACGTCTTAGGACTGATAATGGTCTTGAGTTCTGCAGTGGCGATTTTAATGAATTCTGTGCAGATGCTGGTATCGTTCGACACCGTACAGTTAGACACACTCCTCAGCAGAATGGAGTGGCAGAACGTATGAACAGAACTCTTTTGGAGAGAGCAAGATGCATGCTCTCTAATGCTGGCATGGAAAAAGATTTTTGGGCTGAAGCTGTTAACACAGCCTGTTATCTGGTTAATCGCTCTCCTTCAACAGCAATAGACTGCAAGACTCCTTTTGAGAAGTGGTCAGGTAAGCCTTGCGATTACTCTAATTTAAAGGTTTTTGGATGCCCTGCTTATTATCATGTTAAGGATGGTAAGTTAGAACCTAGAGCAAGAAAATGCATCTTTGTTGGATATGCTGATGGTGTAAAAGGGTATCGTTTGTGGTGTCAGGAATCCAACTCGCATAAGTTCATTATTAGTAGGGATGTTACTTTTAATGAAATGCTTATGCTTGATCAAAGGAAGATTGTTGATGAGTCTGCAGGAAAATTTGAGAGTGATATGAATGAGGTGGAGCTTTAGGTGGAGCTTCCAGAGAAGACCTCTCAGAATGATTTGAGCAAGCAAAGTGCTGTTGTTGATTCAAGTTCAGATGAGAAAGCTACAGACGAGGTGGAGCAGCCATACTCTATTGCCACTGGCAGAGAAAGAAGGCAGATTCGACCTCCTAAAAAAATATGGATACTCTGATCTGGTGGCTTATGCTCTCACGACAGCAGAAGTTCCTGAGAGAAATATGATGGTAAAGAAGATTGATACTGCTGACAATCTTGCTGATATGTTGACCAAGCCAATCCCCGCCAACAAGTTTAAGCATTGCTTGAACTTGATTGGCATGCTTGGTTGAGTTTTGCCCCTTTCTGGGGCTTGGTGGCGAGGTGAAGGAAATTCTACCTTTGTTTGAAGAGGACATATTCTTTCCTTTTGTTACATCCCTTGTTTCCTACACCGAGTTAGCTCACGTAGGCTTAGGGATGCCAGAAGAACATGTTCGGCTTCTTGACTGATTAAATTCAAGCCAAGGTGGAGATTTGTTAAATATGTCTTGAATTTATTTGACATATTATTTGAGTGGGCCGTAGGCCCAAACCCAGAGGAACTAGGTTTTCCTTTTTTGTTTGAGACACTATATATATAGCGTCGTTAGGGTTTTCTTGTTGGTGTTGGCGTTGAGAGTTTTGTGAGGGGTTTGGAGTTGTCGACAAGATCGACTTTGTAATCGTGCACTCTCTCCTTTTGATATAGTGGAATTCTGTTTGCCTCGCCCGTGGACGTAGATCAATCTGATCGAACCACGTAAATCTCGTTGTTCCACTTTTGTTCTTCGTTTGATTTCCGCAACACATAATCCCTTCCCACTCCCTCCAGGCCCTGCCCCATGGCCGGTGGTCGGTTGCGCCCTGGGCACGCTTCGCAACAAGCCCGTGTTCCGGTGGATCCATCGCCTGATGAAGGAGATGGACACTGAGATAGCGTGCATCCGTTTGGGGAGCACGCACGTCATTACCGTCACCAGTCCAGCAATCGCCCGAGAATTCCTCAGGAAACAGGACTCCTCGTTCGCCTCGAGGCCGGTCACAATGGCGTCCGGCACCTTCAGCAGCGGCTACTTGTCGGCAGTCCTCTCGCCCTACGGCGAGCAGTGGAAGAAGATGAGGCGGGTCATGGTGTCGGAGGTGTTATGCCCAGCGCGGCACAAATGGCTCCACGACAAGAGAGCGGAGGAAGCCGATAACCTAGTGAGGTTTGTCTTTAACCTGCGCAAAACCTCAGGTCCAGTGAACTTGAGAACCACTGCGAGGCACTACTGTGGGAATGTGATAAGGAGGTTGATGTTCAACAAAAGATACTTTGGCAAGGGAAGGGAAGATGGAGGACCAACCATTTATGAAGAACAACATATTGATGCGATCTTCAGTGCACTGCAGTATCTCTTTGCATTTTGTGTTTCTGATTACTTCCCATTCTTGGCGGGGCTCGACCTTGATGGGCATGAGGAGGAAGTAAAAGAGAGTGCGAGGACTCTTCGGAGGTTGCATGAGCCCATAATAAGCGAGAGGATCAGACGTTGGAGGGACGATTCGAGTTCGGGGAGCGATGAAAAAGAGCCTCAAGACTTGTTAGATGTTCTGATTCTGCTCAAAGGCTCGCAAGGGAAGCCATTGCTGACGCCAAAAGAAGTTCGAGCGCAGACCATGGTAAAGTTATATCCTTCTTCCTAGAGTGTTCGATCAAATATAAACCAGAAAAACTGCAACATCCTGATTGGTGTCTCCATATATATAGGCCACGGATAAAAAGTGGCCTGAAAAGTTTGAATTCTAACGTAAACATGCACGACCTAAATGCAGGAGATTATGATTGCAGCGGTGGACAATCCATCAAACGCAGTGGAATGGGCAATGGCGGAGATGATAAATCAGCCCGAACTCCTTAACAAAGCCGCAGGAGAAATAGATAGAGTCGTGGGTAAGGAGAGGTTGGTCCAAGAATCCGATATCCCCCAGCTCAACTACATCAAGGCATGTGCCCGGGAAGCCTTTAGACTCCACCCGATCGCGCCCTTCAACGTTCCACACGTCGCCATCTCGGACACCATGGTGGCTGGCTATCATATCCCCAAGGGCAGCCACATCCTCTTGAGCCGGGTTGGCCTCGGTAGAAACCCTAAGGTTTGGGACGAACCCCTCAAGTTCAAGCCGGACCGGCACATCATGAGTGAGCAAGCGGAGGTCGTGCTGACAGAGCCCGACCTGCGCTTCATTTCTTTCAGCACTGGCCGACGCGGGTGCATAGCCGCCACGCTTGGGACAACAATGACCGTGATGCTCCTCGCCAGACTAATCCAAGGGTTTAGTTGGAGTAAACCCTCCAATTTGTCAAGCATCAACCTTGCCGAGTCGAGAGATGACCTATTCCTCGCCGAACCACTAGTAGCTCAAGCGGAGCTGCGCTTGCCAAGTCATCTCTATCTTACATAGATACAAGTATAAAGTCATGGCGATATACTTCTCTTGATGTATTACATGAATAATACATAAAAATAGAGTAAATCCAGATGTCTGATAGATAAGAGCCGGACATCCCAAATAAGAAATCTCCAATGTGAATTATGGATTGAAGCTCGAGACATATTCTAATGCAGAGATACAGAAATTCCCTGTCTTCGATTTAATCTCCACATCTTGAAATTGACTAAGTTCAATAGTTGTAACCGTGTTATTGCCATTGTTGTGATCTAGATTTAGGCTAATGGATTACCAAGTTAATTAAATTAACTAACCTGGTAAGAGCTCTACCAAATCACAGCTCAAGTCTCAATTGTCATGCAAAGATTTTATATTTGGAGTCGCCATTAATCATTTTACATTAAGCTGATTAGACACTTAAATAAAAGATAATGAGAAATATTTTATTCCTACGAACTAGATATTAATGAGTTCGAGGACTTGGTTAAACCAATGATTCTATTAACGCCAATTTGGCACCTTTCATTTTAATGGAAATGTTTAATCAAGTAGGTTGGATTAATTTTAATCTAAGACCCTAACATGTGAGGTGATCATGCAGGTGCGCAAATATTATTTAACATAAAAAAATCAATGTGTTAAATAAATTGCAAAATTAAGGAAAAAGGAATGTACCTGGACATTGCAGCCTAGACCTAACACTTATCTCCCAAGCTTGAGACGTAGTCTATTACATTATTTTTATGATTTTCTCTAGTTTAATGAAATTTTTCGTTCATATATTTTTGTCGGTTCTCATTTTTACGAAATAACTAGAGTGCTAGAGAAGTTTTAGTGAGTGTAAAATGGTCAATTTTGTGAAGAGACCATCCTCAAATCGCTCTCTTAATAGAAGTACTATCGATTTATTATGATTGGTGGACAAGTGGCACAACGGAGTGATAAGAAAAATAACAAGACTAGACTCTCAAAGTTCCAACTACTTTTTGCCTCTCTTAACATCATCAACATCGTCCTATTCTAAGCCACACCCACGGCCAAAGATGGAGTCGGCGAGCTAGCCAGAGCTGCCCCAGCCGCCGCGCCGCAGTACCTGTGCAGTATATTCCCTTCTTCGGCCATAAAGCTGAGCGAAGTGAGCATCGCTGGCCAACAGTTGTTGGTGATGACATCGATGGCCCCGCAACACCCGGACCCCAAGCTGGTCTCCTCGTTGAGGAAGAAGAGGATGATCTCATTGTTGAACGACTTGAGCTCCACCAGCGCGTTCCAGCACTCGACCAGCCCACCAGTGGCTTGGACGGCCTAGAGCCGCACCGCCAAGTTGAGGCCCGGCTTTAGCGGGTCGAGCAGGGTTTCTATATCGCGAGTTGCGGCTCCATTGGCCGCTATGATGGCGAGGGCAATCAAGAGGAGCAAGCATTTCAAGGCCATGATCGAAGCTAGGGTCTGCGACTGAGGAAGGGTTAAGGCCACGACAGAGGATGGAGAAATAGATATGATTTAATGTTATAATAATAAGTCAAGTTCATTTGTTGATAAATGGAGGAGTTTAGGATTAGGAAAGGCTTCTTGTCATTTTATGACCGTCGTTCGCACATAGATAATCAGTAAAAATATCGAACTTACGAATTTAGATTGTTACATTACGAATACAAATAATTATATTTACCTTGTTTGTTAGGTCGAGATTGCTGAGCCAATGATTAAGTTTCTGTGGTATGAGTATTTCCTATTAATCATACTTGAAAAAAAAAACAATGTTGACCCGAATACCCATATTGTGTTGTTGGGTCCTATGTGAAAATAAATGTAAAATTTAACTTTGCATGACTAATTTTCTTAATATGTGAAAAAGCTGTTCTTTGCTTCTTAGTTTGAGTGCCCTTTGAAATGTCAGTTCTAAATTTTTGCTTTGCAAATGGATGAGTCTAAGTGCTATTAGTCGCCATTAAGATCCTAATTTAATATCCTTTTTCCATTAATTTTCTCGAAAGCTCTAAACCTTTCAATTGTGTTAATTTGATCCTAAATCTTTTGAAAATATACAAAGTTAATTATAAACCATTATTTAGATAAATGGGCGGAATGATTATAGTGACAAATTTTTAAAAGGTTTAGGACTAAATTGTCAAATTACCAAAATATTTAGGATTAAATTGGAAAAGTATATGACTAAATTGACAAATCGTTAAAAGGTTTAGAAGTAAATTGATACACTATTAGCAACGGTATTATAGGTATAAGACGTTTATGACAACTTTCCCTCAAATATTTACATTTTCTCTTGGCAAAGCTCAAAAATCATCTTTGCTTTATATCCCTTATTTGGCTTTATATCCTCTATCTTTAAGGTTCTGACTCTCTGAGTTTTAATTTGTTGTTAAATGTTTGGGACATAGAAATTTCTAGGATGGCAACCCATCGATTGACCAATGGAAATTTCTACGAAACTTTTAGGGTGACTCGTAAAAGGCATTCTCTTTTCTCGACGCGCCCTCTGAACGATACTAATGGACGAGAATTTCCACAACAATTTTGTACCCCGCGTGCCATTTTCAATTCAAACATTCATTTTACATCGTGCGAAAACCAAAGACATGACAATTAATTGTTCTTGCTATAAAACCAAAATTTTCTTGCTATGTGACGAATGTGGCCCGCTATGATATCATGGCATTTAAAGACCAAGCAAAGTCATGCACCAAATATTTCTCAATCACCCATAGTTAAGATGTTGGATCCGCCTCATCAGCTAATTAAGTTCATGATGCATAGTATTATGACAATACTCACTCCAATCTTGTTTGCCTATGCACTAAGAAAATCATAATAGGAGCATTAGGATTTTAAGTTAATACTTACCACTTAATGGGGCCTTGCACATTATTAGGTTATGTATATATGTAGTTCTAGTTGATTTTTTTTATTTTATTGTTGAATGATGGGGTTGAAATATCACGCCATTCATCTCTAGTCGCTCATTCTTCAATTCTCACGCATTCACGCACTCCCTCAGCCTCTTCAACTCCTCCCGCCCTTCGCTTCGCCGAAAACATGGTGGTTTCCGGCGAGCGCCGTAAAATGCAAGTTTTCATACAATTATTATATTGTGATCGTTTTTCATTGTCGCCTTACTTGTAAATTAATTTTATAAAATATTTTTCACAATAAATGACAGTCTCTCGTCTCGCGATGTAACTAAGAGTGTGCATGAAACACTTCTGTTTTAAAAATAAAAGTTAATTTCAATTTCTAAAGAGAAGTAACTTTTTCTACTACTTTAAGTGACTTTTAAAAAAATTTGAAGTAAAAAAGGATCCAAAAGTATATAAAAAAAAGTTACGTGATCAAATAAATTTATGCTTTAGAAATTATGTTAGCAAATGAATTTATGCTTCATAAGTACTAATGAAGCAAAACATGTAATCAAAAAAATATTGTGATGCATGCCCTAAGCGAGCAACGTGGAGGACGACTTTGACTTGCTTGTCCTCCCAAGTCTTCTCTTCTTTTTGCCCTTTTTTCTTTCGAGTAGTCTTGTCGGCTTTTGCCTTATCCTTTTCTTTGCAATTAAAGCCAGCAAAGATGGTGAAAGACTTTATGACTCGCTTTCCCTCGTTGTTGAGGATGATTCCATTAAGAGCGGGGTAGTTTAGCATATAGTTAAGGATCTTTGTCCAACGAACATTGCTGCAAATGTCAAGAACTCAAGTCATACTTGATGTAGATGCTAAGTCTGATTAGATTTCGTATTTTTTTTTCTAATTTAATCAAATGAAGAAAAATTCAAAAATCATCTTCATTTTTTATTTCGATTTCACTTTACACCCTCTATTTTTAAGACTATGAATCTTTGATGTTAAATTAGTTACTAAACGTGTGTGCATGGAAACTCCTAAGGTGACAATCCATTGATTGACCAAACGAAACTTCCACGAAGATTTCAGGATGACTCGTTAAATTTTTCAACACATCTTTTGAATAAGACTAGTGGATAAGAATTTCATAAACAATGTGCACTGCGTGCCCTTTTATTATTCAAAACTTCATTTTTAATCATATGAAAATCAAAGATATTGAAAATTAAGTCTTCTCGTTACAAACCAAAATTTTCTTGCTATATAACAAATGGCACCACTATGATATCATAACATTTTAAAATCAAGCAGAGTCACATACTAGATACTTCTGGATCATTCATCGTTAAGATCTCGAATCCGCCTTATGAGCTAATTAGGTTCATCATGTACAGTTTTATGACAATACTCACTTCTAACTCGTTTCTCTATGTATTAAGAAAACCAAAGTAGGAGCATAGTTAGGATTCTTAGATTGCATTTGTCCACCCATGCGTGAACCAGTTAATACTCAGTCGGCCTTTCACACTATTAGGTTATAGGGTTTCATCCCAAAAAAAAAAAAATTAAATACACATTCTCTCAATTTAAATTCTGAACCCCACCATTCTCACTTTTTGCAATTTATCACCACCGTCCATACAACCGAAACAAAAGTCACTCATCCAACACAATGGCACTTTCTAAACGAAATTGCTAGACGACACTTTAAACAAGGCCATAGAAGGTCCTTCACTATCTCCCCGCGTGGAGCTCCCTCATTCTTCATTTCTCATCCATTCACGCGCTCCCTTAGCCTTTTCGACTCTCGCACTCTTCGCTCTGCTGGAAACATGGCAGTTTTCGGCGAACGCCGACCTCTCGACGGCTCTATCCCTCACGAGCTCACCTCCAATACTCCCTTCCCTATCCTCAAGCTCTACGTCCTCATTGGAATTCTCAGCCTCTCCGCACTCTCCGTCGCTCTCCTCATATACTTCTGCATCCGTCTCAGCCGGACCTCGAAGAAGCGCAATACGCTAGCGAAAGAGACAAATTCGAGGGCATCATCAGGACCATCCTATGAGGTCTTCGTAAGTTTTCGAGGAGCTGAGACCTTTAGTGAATTCACCGATATTCTTTACCATGGCATGGATAATGCCGGGATCCTTGTCTTTAGAGACAGTGAATCACTCCATGTCGGTAAAAGGATCGACGATGAACTTCTACTTGCAATCGAGAACTCCAAGAGCTACATTCCCATCTTCTCCAAGAATTATGCTTCGAGTCACTGGTGCCTCTGAGAGCTAGGACACATGGCTGAGTGCACCTCCAAATCGAACGGCAATAAAGAGATTTTGCGCATTTTCTTGGAAGTGGAGCCTGATGACGTCAAGCTCAAAACAAAACTATACAGCAAAGCTTTGTTGAAGCATCAGAAGAAGTTTTGCACTGAAGTTGAGTCATGGAAAGAAGCTCTTTTTAAGGTGGATGAGATAAAGGGATGGAATTGGAAGAAAGATGAAAGGTAATAAATGTCTTAAACTTTTCTACTATCTTCTATAGATTTCCTTTTCTTCTCTATTCAATTTATTTGAGGTATTGCTGGTGAAAACGTAGCTTATTCTTTTATTGTTATTTCATTCTTTTCATTTTTCTCCCGTTTTCTAAATTTCTTTCATTTTTTGCAGTTATTGAGGAAAAAAGAGATATTTTCTAAAATTTTGAGATGAAAAAAATGTTAATCACATGAAAATCATGTGCATTACACGTGTTAATCATAAAATTAATAGACAATTAATAGTTTTAACAAAATAAAAGTGCTGGATATATTGTGTAACAGTTGAAAGATTGGTAGTAAATATGTACTACCCAAAATTTAAGGTGATTTTGTGTAGTTTTTATAAGTATTGAAGGAAAATTGGGAAAAGTACACCACAAGTGCCACAATTTGTGTACGGCGTGCACTTTAGTGCCAAAACTTTCAAAACGTTCACTTTAGTGCCAAGTTCGGAGAAAATCGTGCACTTTAGTGCAAATCCGGCCAAAATCCGGCCAAATGAATTACGTGGATTTCTCAATTTGCTTTATTATCTTATGTGGCAAATATTTAGAAGCAGTTGTTACAGTGGACATCCAACATGGCTTGTGCAAGGGTGAAAATGAAAAACGATGTCGTCGTTGGCCTCCGGTTGGCCGTGGAAATCGAAGTCCTCTCGTGGAGTTATTGCCGTTTCTTGCTTGCTGCCATGGCTCGCTCACAACTGTCCCTTACTTCCAGCCGTCCCTCCCTCATCACCGTCACTCACTCGTCCCCATCACTCACTTGCCGCCGTCGCTCGCTCACCGCCCTCCCTCGTTCGTCGCCCTTCTTGGCTCGCAGCTATCCCTCCTTCATCGCCATGGGTTAGGGTTTGTAATTTGGGAATTTAGGGTTTGTAATTTGGGGTTGAATTTGGGGATTTAGGGTTTGTAATTTATGGTTCAATTTAGGGATTTAGGGTTTATGTTTCGGTGAATTCAGTTTCAACGATGTCGTTTGCTCTTTAAATTGCTAAATCGGCCTCCGATGAGCCACGTCGTCCTCCACGTAAACTTTTCCGACGAGCCACTTATGCTTCAGATGGAACTTGGCACTAAAGTGAGCGTTTTGAAAGTTTTGGTACTAAAGTGCACGCCGTACATAAGTTTTGGCACTTGCAGTGTACTTTTCCCAATGAAAATATTAGAAGTTAAAGGGCCAGTGGACATCGGAATATTAGAATGAAATGGTTACTTGCAAACGTCTAGATTATTTTGTGTAACCTCTACAAATTGTAAGGGCAATTGAGTCACTTGGGGAGTAGTTTTTCAATAGAAAACACATTCTTAACATGGTTGTTACATTGTTGCAGCCAACCAGATTTGATAAAATATGTAATTGGAACTGTGTTGGATAAGCTGAATGTGGGAAATAAAAAGATTGTCACCGAAAATCTAGTTGAAGTTGATGACCGTGTGGAGGCTCTAATCAAAATGTTAGATGTGGGATCTGAAAGCATACAATTTCTTATGATCCACGAAATGGGCGGGATTGGCAGAACAACACTTGCCAAGTGCATCTTCGACCAACTATCTCCTTACTTCAAAGACTGCAATTTCCTTTCAGACGTCCGAGAGTCGTCACTACGCCATGGTATGGAAGTTCGTTGACTGGAGTTCTATCCCTGAGTGAATTCGTGATGCTGAAGAGGGGATCAATATGATCAAGGGAGTTCTTGGCAATAAAAGAGTTCTCATTGTTCTAGATGACGTGGATGGGAAAAAGTAACTAAAAAATTAGCAGAAAAAGGCGATTGGTTCGGTTCAGGTAGTAGAATTATCATAACTACTAGGGACCAAAGTATCCTAAGGATTGAGAGAGAAGTAAGCAATGAAGGTCCGCAAAAAAGTCAACAGACGTTTCGAATTACGAAGTATGTGAAATGGAGTTTGATTACGCTCTTAAGCTCTTCGGTAAGCATGTCTTTAGAAGAGACTTCCCCCCAAATCATTATGTCTCCCTTTCAAATAAGGTTATTTCCGCTTTGGGAATGCTTCCTTTGGCCCTCGAGTTTATAGGTTCTGGAAGAATAGAGAAGATTTGGAAGAATTCCACACACCGAATCACGGTTCGTGTGTCTCTATTTATACTGTAATAACTGAAAATAAATATGGTACATGAATCACAATCAAAATAAATATGGTATATGAAGCACAATCAAATCAAAGGATCAATTACAAAATAACTATTTATGATTATTACCACCTCGCAAGCTCAACGGGGAAGAAACAACGTTGAACTTGTCTCTTAGAGAACAAAATCGAGAACTGGGTAAGCCTTTGGTGAGACAGTCAGCAATTTGATCGTGAGAGCTAATGAAACGTATAACCAGCTGCTCGATAGATACGCGTTCTCGAACAAAGTGGTAGTCAATTTCTATGTGCTTGGTTCTCGCATGAAAGATAGGATTAGCAATGAGATAAATGGTTGAGATATTATCACACCATAAAATCGGAGGAGAGGATAACTGAACACCCAACTCTAAAAGAAGAGATTCTATCCAAATCATCTCAGCTGTCGCGTTGGCTAGGCTCTTGTATTCTGACTCAGTGCTTGAATGCGCAACAGTACATTGCTTCTTAGAGCTCCAGGAGATAGCATTAGGACCAAGAAAGATCATAAAGCCACTAAATGAGCGTCGATCATCTAGGTTGCTTAGCCAATCTGCATCTTGGAAACCATGGAGAGAGAAGATAGATCCTAGTTTGATATGAATACCATGAGTAATAGTACCCTTGAGATATCGAAGAATGTGCTTCACGGCCAACCAATGAGTAGTAGTTGGATTATGCATAAATTGATAGACTTGATTGACTGCAAATGCTATGTCTAGTCGAGTTAGAGTGAGATACTGCAGACCCCCAACTATACTACGATAAAAAGAGGGATTGTCAAAGGGATCTCCATTAGAAGAAGACAGGCGAAAGCCTGCAGAGAGTGGAGAATCGACAGGCTTACAATCCAACATGTTGTTTCATGGAAGGATATCATTAACGTACTTGGCCTGAGATAGATGAAGGTCGATCTCAACAAAGGTAGCCTCAATACCAAGAAAGTAATGTAGGGGACCCAAATCCTTCATGGGGGCTCCCAATGTCCCCGTAAGAATGATGTCATCAATATATACGAGAAGAAGAATGGTGTAAGGGTGACTATGTAGGATAAAGAGAGACGAATCCGCACAAGAGCTAGAAAATCACAATGATAATAGAAAAGTGCTGAGGCGTTGAAACCGTACGCGGGGAGCTTGCTTGAGTCCATATAAAGAGCGTTGTAGCCGATAGACATAATTCGGATAAGCAGGATCAACAAAGCCTAGTGGTTGAGTCATGTAAACTTCCTCGCTGAGATGACGATGTAGAAAGGCATTCTTCACATCAAGTTGACGAATAGGCCATTTAAGAGAGATAGCAATCGGCAGGATTGCCCGAATTGAAACTGGTTTGATGACCGGACTAAAGGTTTCCTTATAGTTAAGACCTTCCTGTTGATTGAAGCCTTTGGCAACAAGACGAGCTTTATATTTATCTACGGTGTCATAAGCTTTTTGTTTAATTCGATAGACCCACTTGTAGCCAATTACATTCCGCGACAATGGAGGAGGAACAAGGTCTCATGTGTGATTATGAAGAAGAGCCTGAAGTTCCTCATCCAAAGCAGCTCTCCATAGAGGTTTTTTTCTTTTTTGCCTTAGAAAATGACTTTGGTTGTTATAGCTCAACAGAAATAGAAAAGGCAACAGGGTGTTGTGATATGACAAAGCGAGGAGTAGGGAGGGTGCCATAACGAGGATGAGTTACCATATAATGAACTTGCTGTTGGGCAGGCTCACTTGCTGGAGCATCATGTGTAGCTTCCATGGAAATAGAGGACTGATCATTGACTCGAGAAATAGGAACAGCCACATCAACAGTAGATTCGGGAGGTTGATCAATAGTAGACTGAGTGAGCAAATGTGAAGAGTTCATAGGGAGAGGAAGATAAGTGGGAGAGTAATGACTAGAAGAAGAGGGAAGAAAAATACTCATAACTGGTACTTCAACTGGGCTCGAAGGAGACTTACTAGAGTCCATCAAGGCAGATGTATTATGTTGATATGGGAACGTGTGCTCATCAAAGATGACTTGAGGAGAGATGAATATGCGACTTGACACTGGATCAAGACATCGATACCCTTGATAATGAGAGGTGCACCCTCACCCTATAAAAACACATGGGTTAGATTGAGGCTCTAATTTGTTTTGTGCATAAGGATGTAGATAGGGATAACATTGTCGCGACCCTCTAAAAAAAATTTTAAATTTTAAAAGGGGTTAACGGATTATTAGGTTAATTAGATTTGACTAACCTAATGCGGACCCTCCCAAGCCCTACCGAATCGCAACTTTGGTTTTTGTTTAAATGATTTTGAAATTTGGAGTCGCCACTAATCGTTCTTGGTAGGTCGATTAGAAACCTAAATAAATTAGCGGGAGAACTAATTTATTCCTGCGAACCAGAGATTATGAGCTCGGGGACTTGGTTACACTAGTTAATTAAAACTAATGCCCTTTCGGTACCTTAATTTCATGGATATCCTAATCCGGCAACTCAGGCTTGGTTTATTCCTAAAGCTCTAGTAGGGTATTCTCTTTTGTGTTTTCACTTTTTAAATAGGATGCATGGATGGTATATATTTTTATTTGTTATATTTTTTTAAGTGTTAAAGATTCCCTGAAGCCGAAAGAGGGAGTGTGTTAACGACTTCTGTGCAGTATTACGACCTACTCATCTTTTGGGTCTGATGATTCAAAAATTAAATTATAGGAAGTACATGACAGTGAATAAACACCTCCAATGGGAGGCCTAACATTGGCTTGGCTCTTCCCTTTGGGATTTAAGGTACAGGTATTTAAGTTGCAAGTATTTAAACTACTGTAAGTAAAAACCTCCAATGGGAGGCTAAGCATTGGCTTGGCTCTTCCCTTTGGGATTTAAGGTACAGGTATTTAAGTTGCAGGTATTTAACTACTGTAAGTAAAAACCTCCAATGGGAGGCTAAGCATTGGCTTGGCTCTTCCCTTTGGGATTTAAGGTACAGGTATTTAAGTTGCAGGTATTTAACTACTGTAAGTAAAAACCTCCAATGGGAGGCTAAGCATTGGCTTGGCTCTTCCCTTTGGGATTTAAGGTGCAGGTATTTAAGTTGCAGGTATTTAACTACTATAAGTAAAAACCTCCAATGGGAGGCTAAGCATTGGCTTGGCTCTTCCCTTTGGGATTTATGGTGCATGTATTTAAATTGCGGATGGACTTTGTCCTCTCCATTTTGGGGTATGAATTTTTTAAAATGAAATACAACGAATTGATTCAACAATTTGAAATTTGTGCGCGCTTGAGGACTCCTCTAAGCCGATTTTGTGCTTCCAGAGGATTGACCATTGATATAGAGCTGCGGCTTCCTGACATAAAATAGAGTGAAGTGTTAGTATACAAAATATGTGCTAATCTGCATCTAAAACCAGAAGAGTAGAAAAAGTACTTATCTCCCATTTTTTTGGGAGGGATTTCTATAATTGATTTTCGCTCTCTATGTTCCCAATATAGAGAGTTTCTTTTGAATTAAGAGGGACTTTTAGTCACAGATCAGTTGAGAAATCGGTGGACAGCTTAGGAGCTTGTCTGGGCCGATTTTTGCATCTCGACGAGATTTTTGCTGTTGACGTAGAGATATCCTTCTCCTGACATAAAATATGGAAGAAAAAGGAGATGGAGAAAGTGTATACAATTTGTGCTAATTTGCGAGTAAAACCATAAATAAATGAATAAATAAAAACACTTAGCTTGAATTTGTTTGCTCGTTGACGAGGATGAACCCTTGATTTATATTGATCGATGAAGGAATTTGTGATGATAACCCCTAGCTTTAAACTCCCATCATCTTCAAAATTCTCTCTCTTTTGATATTTTCTTTCTCTCAAAATTTTCTTCAATCTCCCAAAACTCTCTCAAACATCCAAAATTTTCTCTCCAAAAAATTCTCCCAAACACTTCAAATTTTCTCTCTCAAGAATCCTTTCTCAAGCTCACTTCTTCCTCCTTTTATAACCTACTCATCTATCTCCCATTCTAATTTTTCCACTAACTCTATCTCCCATTCTAATTTCTCCACTAACTCTTCTTCATTTTCATCTTCCATTCTCCATCTCTATCTCACATTCTAATCTCTCCACTAACTCTTCTTCATCTTCATCTTCCCTTCTCCATATTTATCTCCCATTCTAATTTCTCCACTAACTCTTCTTAATCTCCATCTTCCCTTCTCTATTCTTATCTTCCATTCTAATTTCTCTACTAACTCTTCTTCATCTCCATCTTCCCTTCTCTATTCTTATCTTATTTTCTCCATCCATTCTTCTCCAACTTCTCTTCTTCATCTCCTCTTCTTCATCTTCCCTTCTCTATTCTAATTTATCCACTAACTCTTCTTTTTATTATTTGTAAAATAATCCTTCAAGAGTTAGGTATTTGCACTCTAGTCCTTGAATTTTAAGTATTTACAATTTAGTCCCTGAAAAAATATTTCTTTAAGTCCAAATCTCCTTACAATTTATGACATACCTTCCCTATACTTAGTCAAAATTCACCACATGTCAAATTTAAGCTCATTTCTTGCCACTGAAAGTAATGCAGAATTTAATTAAAGCCCTTTTGCACAATTGAGTCATTCTGAGTATAATTTGGGCCAATATAAAAATTTGAAATATTAGAGAACAATGTCACAACTCCTAAAAGTGAAAAAATGAAACTAAATTGACTCAAATTGAATTTTTTAGACCCGGTTCGAGATTAGGCTCATGAAGGAATACACGACCCCGAATTGGATTTTTTAAATTTGTGATAACCAACATGAAAAGGGATTTAAAATAAAAATATTGACTATTTTTATATATTTTTGTAGCCTCAAATGCTATTATTTATTAAATATTCTCATAATTTCTAAAATATATAAACAATATATATATAAATACAAAAAATTATTTTTTTGTTCGAAAATATTTGCCTAAGCTTGGCCAAGGCTCCAAACTTGATTTTTTAATTTTCTCATTTTTCTTAATTTTTTGTTTTTATGAATTTTCGAAAATAAAAATACCGAAAAATATCGAAAATATGAAAAATTATTTTTTGGTCAAAATTGGTTCCCTAGGCTTGGCTAAGGTTCCCAAAGTTGATTTTTCAATTTTATGAATTTTTATGGATTTTCTATTAATTTTCGAAAATAAATAAATAAAAAATACGTAAAAATACTAAAAATATGAAAAATCGTTTTTTAGTCAAAATTGGTTCCCTAGGCTTGGCTAAGGTCCCCAAAGTTGATTTTTCAATTTTATGAATTTTTATGAATTTGTTTATTACTTTAGCAATAGAAAAAATGATTAAAAATCAGGTGTCAACAGCTGCCCCTCTTTGAAAGGAAGCTCGGTAGAGGTTCATTTCAAAGACGAGATGACACCTGAATTCTAATTGACTCAATACAAGGAAATAAAAAGAGTCGTGACATGAATGTTCCACTGAAAATGAAATGAGAACCTAAGGATTCGTTATATAAAAAAAACTTTAGGGTGGTTGAACTTGAACCCGTATGGTGGATCAACCCATGGTAGATTCCTAATAAAAAGATTCTACTGATTAAAAATTGAATTAAAATTTGACCCGTATGGTGGGTCATACCATTTGACCCGTATGGTGGGTCGTACCATGGTAGATTCCTAATAAAAGGATTCTACTGATTAAATTTTGATTGAGATTTGACCCGTATGGTAGGTCACCCCATGGAGATACCTGTAAGAGGGACTTGGTGCCTGTAGAAAGGACTTGGTGCCTGTAAAAAGGACTTGTGCCTGTAAAAAGGACTTAATGCCTGTAAAAAGGACTTAATTTGCCTGTAAGAAGGACTTGATTTGCCTGTAAAAAGGACTTGATTTGCCTGTAAGAAGAACTTGATTTGCCTGTAAGAAGGACTTACTTTACCTGTAAGAAGGACTTTGTGCCTGTAAGAAGGACTTAATTTGCCTATAAGAAGGATTTTGTTTGCCTGTAAGAAGGACTTTATGCCTGTAAGAAGGACTTGATTTGCCTGTAAGAAGTACTTTGTGCTTGTAAGAAGGACTTTGTGCCTATAAGAAGGACTTGATTTGCCTCTAAGAAGGACTTTGTGCCTATAAGAAAGACTTGGTTTGCCTGTAAGAAGGACTTAGTTTGCCTGTAAGAAGGACTTGATTTGCCTGTAAGAAGGACTTTATGCCTGTAAGAATGACTTGATTTGTCTGTAAGAAGGACTTTGTGCCTGTAAGAAGGACTTAATTTACCTGTAAGAAGGAATTGATTTGCCTGTAAGAAGGACTTTGTGCCTGTAAGAAGGACTTACTTTGCCTGTAAGAAGGACTTTGTGCCTGTAAGAAGGACTTGCTTTGCCTGTAAGAAGGACTTAATTTGCCTGTAAGAAGGACTTTGTTTGCATGTAAGAAGGACTTTATTTGCCTATAAGAAGGACTTGATTTGCCTGTAAGAAAGACTTTGTGCCTGTAAGAAGGACTTGATTTGCCTGTAAGAAGGACTTTATGCCTGTAAGAAGGACTTTGTGCCTATAAGAAGGACTTGATTTGCCTGTAAGAAGGACTTTATGCCTGTAAGAAGGACTTGATTTGCCTGTAAGAAGGACTTTGTGCCTGTAAGAAGGACTTGATTTGCCTATAAGAAGGACTTGCTTTGCCTGTAGGAAGGACTTTGTTTGCCTGTAAGCAGGACTTGATTTGCCTGTAAGAAGGACTTTATGCCTGTAAGAAGGACTTGGTTTGCCTGTAAGAAGGGCTTGGTGTACCTCAAAGGGTGCCATTCTGAAATCTGGGGAGACCAGGAATCCTGCGGAAGCTCAAACCCAAATTATATTCTCTTGTCGCTTTAGGAATAAATCAAAGAGGCAGAGATCAAAAGGTCTCGAACAATTCTGTCCTTGAGACAAATCATGCTTTATTGAATAAGGTGGATACCTGTATATACCGCAATGGATTCGAGTACCCCAACAACCGTCAGAATTCATTCTCTTGAAAGGTTCAGGTTGAAGATATAATTACCTGAGAATTTGGAAGAAATGCTTGGTGTCTTCTCGACAACCAGGCTTGTTCATTCAATAATCGCCGAATGAATTTCAAGACTTTGGAAGGTAACTCAAACACCGGGAATGTGTTGCCTGTCAGGCAATGTTAGAGCTAACATGTGCAAGCATTTTCATCAATGCGTTCATTGGTTCATACAAAATTGTTCAGCTAAGTTGGCAATGATTAGAAGTAGTATGTGTGATAACTCATGATGCAATCAATCAAAATGTGGATCATGCAAAACTATTCTGTCAAGTTTGCATTACCAATTCTATTTAAGGAGGTTCTCATAATATGAACGCCTCGAATGTAATCTGAATGGGGGACTTTAGTTCGAAGGGGCTTTCTCTCACTCTGGGGAAATGATGTTTATCCGTAGATTAAAATGTTAGACTTGTGTGGAAATAGTTTGCATTTCCTCATCCTGTCATGCCCCATTCTGTACATTTGATGTCTCCTGTGCAGTTTATGCTCTAAGTTGGAGTTGGTAAATTAAACACGCGGAATGGTCATGCATAATTCATGAACTGTGTAAACACAATGCGGATGTGACAATTTTTTAGCATAATGTGTGTTTATATAATGTGCAAATATAGGCGGATTTGAATTGCCCCTGGTATGTGGGCGGACCGAACAAATTGGGAAGCTTACTCCTTATGTCGAGGGGCGGTTCATCTCAACTTTGCCCCTGTGCGATGAAGCATATGGGTGATGGAGCATTTCGGTTTGCTTAATAACAGCGACTGCCGTGGTTTAGCGGTTGAATGCCCCTGCAAAAAGCAGAGAAATTATTCTTGAAATCAAATGAGATAAGGAAGACGTATTTGCTTTTTTTGCTTCAGAACTTGTGATTAATTTGCCCCATTTTTCACCAAAATAGATCTTGTCAGATGATCATAATTTTCTTTTGGGATTTGTCTCCTTCAACATGTTAAATGTTAGTATAAATATTTCCTGTAAAAAGAAAAGGAGACATGTCAGCCAGTATTAAAAGGGATAAATTGGAAACGATACTGATTTATCCTTCGTCTTGAATGCCTTGCACGAGTCTTTTACCAGTTTTGCTAGATTGAATTTTCCTCGACTTTTGTTGGGCGCCTCACCATTATGGCAAGACTACGGTAAAATACTGACTTTGATATTACTTGTCGAGTATTCCTGTTTGCAAAAAGAAATGCACAAAAAGTTGTTTCATTTATTTATAATACTTACAACATTCCCCACCCTTGGGGATCGAACTCGGGACATTTCGGACCTACTGTCATCCCCTCATACCGTTCGGTCCATTGGACCGTAGGTGTCCATGGGGCTTTCCTTTCAAAGGTTAATCCTTGTGGATAACGCAGCCTTGTTGTATCACCTTGGGCCATGTTACGGTATTTTCTCGAGGTAATTTGCAATCCCTGTTAAGAATGGAATAAAACAATTCGAGACTTGAGATGATTATGTGTAAATTAGAACGATACAGAATTACCCATGTCTGAGATTGTTCGGATCTTTCGCTTGTATTTTTCTTTAACCGAAGCTGTCCATCCCGTGGTAATGTCCATGAGTTGATTTGCCCCCAATTTAGCCCGACCAGGAAATTTGGTTTTTGAATACGACTGTATTCTCGAGTCGCTTTTGCAAATTCCTGAAAATAGAAGGGATCAAATTTAAAACCAGAGCAATTTAAGGGTAAATTGGAACGATACGGATTTACCCTTCATATTTATGCGGATTTCGTCTCGATATTAATTTTTTCGAGTTTGGTGCGGTTAACGGCTCCGAGCATTTAATATGGGGAAAAGGGAAATGATTACTTCTAGCTTGTGCATTAATTTTGGACATCGACAAAAAGCGAGAACGTGCGATGAAATTAAGTAGACGTATTCGTCTAGGTTTAATCTTCTTCATGATGCTCTCGTGGGTTGCGGTAGACGATGATATCAAGAACATTAGAGAGGCATTCAGTGTGGCTTTCCACCAGCCGCCTAGAGACCCGCGTTCAATCATGTAAATTAATAAAGCTGCCACCACTCGATCAATGTGCCAATAAATTCGGCCATTTGTTGCGTGCTCCACTTCAACCGTGTTTTGTTGCTTTCGGCGTCCACTCGTATGTATAGGGCACCTGTAGCATCGGGGGAGTGTCCATGGGCCACATTCATTAATAAAACCTCGGTCCTCTAAAACCCTCCGCGTGTTTCGGATCCGAGAAAATTTTAAGACCGGTCTCTGGTTGATTTAATCAGGTTAAGGTACTTATTTCATGGTTTCTGATTATATAATCCATATTGTCTTTCAAAAGACGCGGGATCCCCTGCAATACATTAAATATACCCCCGTGTTTAATCAGTATAAATCCACCGTCATATCAGAATACACTGCCCATACAAATTTACGGATTGACACAACTCTGTCTGTCAAAGATGGACAGTGTTCGTTTGCCCCCCTGAATTAACGGTTGAAGCCTTGGTGTTTTTCGTCTTTTGGTATTTCTGAAGATGATTCTTGATATATTATTGAACTTAATTTTTACACCCGTCTGGGGTATCTAGGATCTCCCTGCAAAAGAAAAGGATATAATTAGTATGCGACACAAGGAATGTCGGTCTATGACTCATATATTAGTCCAATTTGATTTTTTCTACTTTATAGAGAAATCAGAGAAAAAAAATTTCTTAGGAAGAAATGGGTTAATTTCTGATGCAGAATTTTTTTGCAGATTTATTACTCTTTTTATTTTTATTTTTTTAAAGGAATGTGACAAAATCTCTTGACGTTTACTAAAATTTTTGAAGGAATTTCCTTTTTATCAAAATAAATTTTCAGAGGTAAATTTGTCAGGAAAATTTTATTTTTATTGAAGCAGGAAAGACATGACAGAAATCCTTCATTAGTTAACAAAATTCCCCCGAGACATTAGTTTAATTTTATTTAGAGAAAATTTTCTTAGAAAAACATGAGCGAATTTCTCGAAAAGATTTTTGTTGCAAGTTTTTATAATTTGAAAGAATGTGATAAAATCACTTGATGTTTATCAAAGTTTTTTTTTTGAAGGAATTTTTCTTTTTATCGAAATAAATTTTCAGAGGAAAATTTGTCAAGAAAATTTCATTTTTATTGAAGTAAGAAAAACATGACAAAAATCTCTTATTGGTCAATACAATTCCCCCGAGACATTAGTCTAATTTTATTTAGAGAAAATTTTCTTAGAAAAACATGAGCGAATTTCTCGAGAAGAATTTTCTTGCAAGTTTTTATAATTTGAAAAATGTGATAAAATCACTTGATGTCTACTAGAGTTTTTTTCGAAGGAATTTTTCTTTTTATTGAAATAAATTTTCGGAGGAAAATTTTTTCAGGAAAATTTCATTTTTATTGAAGCAATAAAAACATGACAAAAATCCCTTATTGGTTAATAAAATTCCCATGAAGGGATTTTTTCACATCATTTTTTCAAAAATTTTTTTTTAAAGAAATGAGGGACAAATTTAAATTTTATTTTCTTTTAAAAGAATGGTCGTAATATCAAACTCAAAAACTGACTAACACCTAGCATGGATCGACCGAAAATAAATACAAGATAAAATTAGAGAATTTACTTTTACTTTGGAGAAATGCAAATCACATAGTCATGCGCATGACTCAAGTGAGGAGTGGACTCTAGAAAATAAAAGAAGGAGAGACAAGGTATGGACCTAAAAAGGCCCCCACTATATGAATTGACAAACTTACCCTCCGCGCAATCAAATCACAATGGGAAGAATTGTCAATTCAGATAATGAGCGGGATAAAATATGGTCAACCCGAGCGCAATCGACGCAAGAGCTTTGCATATTCGATCCCTATCTATGGTTTTCTAGGAAGAATTTCGCGACTTGGGTTTAGACGCTTGTGTGTGCAGGTGTCGTGATCCTCAGAGTATACGAGACATGCACAACAATTGATATCAAAACAGCGCTTCTAAAAATGTGCGAAATTAAACAAATAAACCCAACACCAGCCTGCAAAACAAAGGGGTTAGCCAAACACTCCGCCCCTTATAACTCCCATCCTGCAAAAACATATAACACCTATAGAATGAGTCCCAAACAAGATCGCCAGAAGCGAGATATCCATGAAATTTTCATTGGCCTAAGTCCACTAAGACTTTTAAAATTTCGAAAAAAATTCAAGTATTCCAATTGTTATCTTTTTTCGAAAATTTAAAAATCCCGTCCCCAGCGGAGTCGCCAGTCTGTCGCGACCCTCTAAAAAAAAAATTTAAATTTTAAAAGGGGTTAACGGATTATTAGGTTAATTAGATTTGACTAACCTAATGCGGACCCTCCCAAGCCCTACCGAATCGCAACTTTGGTTTTTGTTTAAATGATTTTGAAATTTGGAGTCGCCACTAATCGTTCTTTGTAGGTCGATTAGAAACCTAAATAAATTAGCGGGAGAACTAATTTATTCCTGCGAACCAGAGATTATGAGCTCGGGGACTTGGTTACACTAGTTAATTAAAACTAATGCCCTTTCGGTACCTTAATTTCATGGATATCCTAATCCGGCAACTCAGGCTTGGTTTATTCCTAAAGCTCTAGTAGGGTATTCTCTTTTGTGTTTTCACTTTTTAAATAGGATGCATGGATGGTATATATTTTTATTTGTTATATTTTTTTAAGTGTTAAAGATTCCCTGAAGCCGAAAGAGGGAGTGTGTTAACGACTTCTGTGCAGTATTACGACCTACTCATCTTTTGGGTCTGATGATTCAAAAATTAAATTATAGGAAGTACATGACAGTGAATAAACACCTCCAATGGGAGGCCTAGCATTGGCTTGGCTCTTCCCTTTGGGATTTAAGGTACATGTATTTAAGTTGCAAGTATTTAAACTACTGTAAGTAAAAACCTCCAATGGGAGGCTAAGCATTGGCTTGGCTCTTCCCTTTGGGATTTAAGGTACAGGTATTTAAGTTGCAGGTATTTAACTACTGTAAGTAAAAACCTCCAATGGGAGGCTAAGCATTGGCTTGGCTCTTCCCTTTGGGATTTAAGGTACAGGTATTTAAGTTGCAGGTATTTAACTACTGTAAGTAAAAACCTCCAATGGGAGGCTAAGCATTGGCTTGGCTCTTCCCTTTGGGATTTAAGGTGCAGGTATTTAACTACTGTAAGTAAAAACCTCCAATGGGAGGCTAAGCATTGGCTTGGCTCTTCCCTTTGGGATTTAAGGTGCAGGTATTTAAGTTGCAGGTATTTAACTACTACAAGTAAAAACCTCCAATGGGAGGCTAAGCATTGGCTTGGCTCTTCCCTTTGGGATTTATGGTGCAGGTATTTAAATTGCGGATGGACTTTGTCCTCTCCATTTTGGGGTATGAATTTTTTAAAATGAAATACAACGAATTGATTCAACAATTTGAAATTTGTGCGCGCTTGAGGACTCCTCTAAGCCGATTTTGTGCTTCCATAGGATTGACCATTGATATAGAGCTGCGGCTTCCTGACATAAAATAGAGTGAAGTGTTAGTATACAAAATATGTGCTAATCTGCATCTAAAACCAGAAGAGTAGAAAGAGTACTTATCTCCCATTTTTTTGGGAGGGATTTCTATAATTGATTTTCGCTCTCTATGTTCCCAATATAGAGAGTTTCTTTTGAATTAAGAGGGACTTTTAGTCACAGATCAGTTGAGAAATCGGTGGACAGCTTAGGAGCTTGTTTGGGCCGATTTTTGCATCTCGACGAGATTTTTGCTGTTGACGTAGAGATATCCTTCTCCTGACATAAAATATGGAAGAAAAAGGAGATGGAGAAAGTGTATACAATTTGTGCTAATTTGCGAGTAAAACCATAAATAAATGAATAAATAAAAACACTTAGCTTGAATTTGTTTGCTCGTTGACGAGGATGAACTCTTGATTTATATTGATCGATGAAGGAATTTGTGATGATAACCCCTAGCTTTAAACTCCCATCATCTTCAAAATTCTCTCTCTTTTGGTATTTTCTTTCTCTCAAAATTTTCTTCAATCTCCCAAAACTCTCTCAAACATCCAAAATTTTCTCTCCAAAATTTTCTCCCAAACACTTCAAATTTTCTCTCTCAAGAATCCTTTCTCAAGCTCACTTCTTCCTCCTTTTATAACCTACTCATCTATCTCCCATTCTAATTTTTCCACTAACTCTATCTCCCATTCTAATTTCTCCACTAACTCTTCTTCATTTTCATCTTCCATTCTCCATCTCTATCTCACATTCTAATCTCTCCACTAACTCTTCTTCATCTTCATCTTCCCTTCTCCATATTTATCTCCCATTCTAATTTCTCCACTAACTCTTCTTAATCTCCATCTTCCCTTCTCTATTCTAATTTCTCCACTAACTCTTCTTAATCTCCATCTTCCCTTCTCTATTCTTATCTTCCATTCTAATTTCTCTACTAACTCTTCTTCATCTCCATCTTCCCTTCTCTATTCTTATCTTATTTTCTCCATCCATTCTTCTCCAACTTCTCTTCTTCATCTCCTCTTCTTCATCTTCCCTTCTCTATTCTAATTTATCCACTAACTCTTCTTTTTATTATTTGTAAAATAATCCTTCAAGAGTTAGGTATTTGCACTCTAGTTCTTGAATTTTAAGTATTTACAATTTAGTCCCTGAAAAAATATTTCTTTAAGTCCAAATCTCCTTACAATTTATGACATACCTTCCCTATACTTAGTCAAAATTCACCACATGTCAAATTTAAGCTCATTTCTTGCCACTGAAAGTAATGCAGAATTTAATTAAAGCCCTTTTGCACAATTGAGTCATTCTGAGTATAATTTGGGCCAATATAAAAATTTGAAATATTAGAGAACAATGTCACAACTCCTAAAAGTGAAAAAATGAAAATAAATTGACTCAAATTGAATTTTTTAGACCCGGTTCGAGATTAGGCTCATGAAGGAATACACGACCCCAAATTGGATTTTTTAAATTTGTGATAACCAACATGAAAAGGGATTTAAAATAAAAATATTGACTATTTATATATATTTTTGTAGCCTCAAATGCTATTATTTATTAAATATTCTCATAATTTCTAAAATATATAAACAATATATATAAATACAAAAAATTATTTTTTTGTTCGAAAATATTTGCCTAAGCTTGGCCAAGGCTCCAAACTTGATTTTTTAATTTTCTCATTTTTCTTAATTTTTTGTTTTTATGAATTTTCGAAAATAAAAATACCGAAAAATATCGAAAATATGAAAAATTATTTTTTGGTCAAAATTGGTTCCCTAGGCTTGGCTAAGGTTCCCAAAGTTGATTTTTCAATTTTATGAATTTTTATGGATTTTCTATTAATTTTCGAAAATAAATAAATAAAAAATACGTAAAAATACTAAAAATATGAAAAATCGTTTTTTGGTCAAAATTGGTTCCCTAGGCTTGGCTAAGGTCCCCAAAGTTGATTTTTCAATTTTATGAATTTTTATGAATTTTTTTATTACTTTAGCAATAGAAAAAATGATTAAAAATCAGGTGTCAACAAACATAGAGAACCAAAAACTTGTAAAGTGTGATAATTAGGAGGACTGTTATAGACAATTTCAAAAGGGGATTTAAATTGGAGAGAAATAGCAAGTAGCCGATTAATGAGATAAACAGAAACTTCAAAGGCATAGTCTCAAAATTTTTTAGGTAGGGAGGCGTGAAAAAGAAGAGTGAGATCCATGTCAACAATACGTGGATGTTTACATTCGGCAAACTCATTTTGTTAGGGAATATGAGGAGAAGGGATACGATGAGTGATACCATTATTATGTAGTTCATTTTGGAATGCATGAGAGAGGAATTCTTTGGCACCATTTGACTGTAAGTACTTGATCTTCCGACCAAATATATTTTTGACCTGTAGATGAAAGGCACGAAAGATAGACAATACTTCTGAACAAATTTTTCATCATGTAGAGCCATAAGAATTTAGTGAAGTCTTCGAGAAAATGAATATTGTATTGACACCCAGTGTGAGAGGTAATTTGGGATGGTCCCCAAATATTAGTATGAACGAGTTCAAGAAACATCTACTTTTATTTAATGTAGACGAGTAAGAGGAGTTGATAATTTTGTCCTACGGACATGCTGGACAAATGTGATCTACATTATCATTATTGAGACATATAGAAGGACTTAAAGTACGATTAACAATAGAGAAAGAAGGGTGACCAAGACGTTGGTGCCATAATGTTTTAGAGTTAGAGACAGCAAGGAAAGCATGAGAGTCACGATGACGTTCATCTCTTGATTAGAGGCAGTAAAGTCCATCCTTATTTGGGCCTCGTATTAGCACTTGGTGCGTGAGAAGATCGTTCACAATGAAGTAATTAGGATAAAATACAAAATAAGATGATCTATCATGAGCAAAATTTAGAAATAGAAATAAGATTTTTGGAAATTTGTGGGGCATAAAGAATATTAGTCATTCATAATGGACGAATAGGAGAATGAATAATGGATGATCCAGAGGCTAGAACGGGTAATGAATTATCATCACCCATAAATACTTGGGTAGCTGAAGAAAAATTATCACGTAGGTGTAAATTGGCTAAATCTGCTGTGACATGATGTGTAGCCCCCATGTCAACATACCAATGAAAGTCATTAATCCATGTAGAGGAAGCTTGAGTAAGATGGACCTGTGCATTATTGAATCAACAATATGGAGTAATATGGCCAGGTTTATTGCAGTTTTGACAGATGATGGATGGGCCTTGACAATTTTTAGTTGAATGAGATGATGAACTAGATAGTGAGCAAGGGACTGGACTTGACAAGACATTGCTAAGGACCCCAAATGATCCACGTTTTGCTCCTTTATGCTGCTACTAAGATTGTCACCTGTCTCCACAATTTCTACCACCGGTCCTTCTCCCTTTGCCACCTTTGTAAGGTTGCGAGAAGGTTGCACCAGGAGCATGTATATAGTGAATCTCGGCTGGTGCTGGTCCAAGAAGACCCGAGAGAGGGCTTGACGGTGCACTAGGAGTAGTGAGGTTTCGACAAGCCTCGTTGTTGAGAAGGAGAGCCAAGAATTCATCTGTCGACATTGTCGAGAGTGTTGGAGATAGGACCAGTGCTAAGGGCTCCAGTCGGAGCCAAGCCCAATGATAATCCTCTGATTGATTTGTTCGATAGTCTTGGGCTTTCCAATTTGAGCAAAACGATTTGCCAGTTGTTTCACAAAGTTGACAAAATCTATCATTGACATGTTATCCTTACGTAGATTACGCCATTGTTGATCCAGGAAATCAGCTTGGGCGGAGGTTTGAGAGAGAAACAGAGTCTCGAGACTGATCCAAGCTTCATGAGATGTCTTGGCACTGAGAAGATTACAACCGATTTCCTCAATTACAGCGAGCATAATGCAAGTCAGCGCGAATTTATCATGCATAACCCATTGTCAATATGCTGGATTTTGAGAAAAAAAAATACCATCTTTGGTGATGGTCTTTTCGGGTGCTGGTATTGAGCCCTCAACATATTCAAGGAGATCATATGTTTCAAGGAGAGGACTCATGATCCCTTTCCAGAAGAAGTAGTTACAGCCATTGAGTTTGACTGGGATGGTAGGAATAGAAGCCGGGAGAAGGATAGAGGAAGTTGCTGCAGAACTTTGTAGAGTTTCTTGTGGCATTGTCGAGAATTGTGGTTGAGGGTAATCGAAATGGGCGGGAGCGGGTCAATTAGAAATTGTGGTAGGCTAGGACAAGAAAATGGATACGGGAGTTACCCGATTTATGGCTATGATGCCATAAAAGAATAGATGAGATTTGGAAGAATTCCACACACTGAATTACGGTTCGTGTGTCTCTATTTATACTGTAACGATTGAAAATAAATATGGTACGTGAATCACAATCAAATTAAAGAATCAATTATAGAATAATAGGGGTGAGCATGGTTCCAGGGTAGAACCTGGAACCTGAAGATCCGGACCGATGGAACCGGAAGGTTCCAAGTTCCAAGATATGGAGGGTAGGTTCCAGGTTCGAAAAATTAGGGAACCTATTCTGACGGGTAGGTTCCAAGCTCTAGGTAGATGGAATCTGAAACCGGAACCAGGACCCTGGATCAAGTTTTTATATTTTTTCTTGGTATATGTCTTTGTGTCATCCTACGGTATTCCATAATATCCAATGCTGAGTGTATAATACATAATCACTTTATCATTAAGACTTTTACTTTTTCAATGTTTCATACTTTTTCGTCTCTAAATATGAGTTGTGGTTAGTGAATTTTAACAGTTGGTGATAGTCATTAAATGTAATTATTCATTGTAATCGTTCAACTAATAATACATGTGGAACCTGGGTGAAACCTGGAACCGACCCTGGAACCTGTGACAGGGTAGTTTTTAGGTTCCACAAAATGAGGAACCTATATAGACGGGTAGGTTCCAGGTTCCAAGTAGAACCTATACATAACCTGGAACCGCTCACCCCTACACCCGCTCGTTTTATGAAAAAATGAAGTTGACTATTAATCTCATAAATATGACTCAATAAAGCTATACATTCAACTAATTTATATAAAGCTGATCCAATACTAAAAACTAAAGAAACTTCATGAGTTTATACGGCAAACGAAAGACTACAAAAGAAACTAGTGAATAAAGAAACTCGTGCAAGTATTGACGTATCATGCCTTCTTCCCAATTCACCTTACCTAAGAAATAGACAAAAAGGAAAATGTACAATCTAGACTTTTTTTCACAAGTTGAACGAAGAGAGCAAATATTCTCATATTAGGGTAGAGTCTTTTTTTTTTTATTTTTCATTTTGCAAGTCTTTTGGGGGGGTGTTAGAACAATGGATTAGGCCTTTGAGAGATGATTTCATTTTTAAAAAATTGCTCATTCATAATATATAAAAATTGGACTAGTTGGACCAGTTGGATGGTTTCCACCCGAAATTGGGAACTGAACCGATATCCGTCGGTTCTAGAAAATTGAAACCAAAAATCGAACTGTACCCGCCAATTATGATCCAAAATTAGCTGATTGGATACGGTCCGGTCCTATTTGGTTGGATCATGATTTTTTTGCTCACCCCTAATGGGAACTGCTTCTGATGCTCTATTTGGGAAAATGGAGTGCGGAAATCAAGAGAGAAGCTATAACAAATTTTTTTAATTTTTTAATTTCTTTCCATCTTTCGTCCAAGCTTCCATCCTCATTTTCCTTAGTTTCCAAACATCGTATTCGCAAAAAATGGAGCATATCACCTAAGGAGAGCGCGCCTTGTCGCATCTCGCTTGATCTCCGACAAACGTTGCCGGCTCTCACCCATTGCGGAGCAGCAGCGATGGTGCTACTCTTCCTCCACTTGAAAATGATGTATGTATAATCTGATTGCTAGGCTCCACAATTTCAGTCCTACCGTCAATGTACGACATGATTTTCCCTCACGCTTCTCTTGTTCCGATCCAGGCTATTGCACACCACAAGTTTTGCCATGTGAACGAACCGACGAAGCTGCCAATTGGGTGTCAGAGAAGAATTCAATCACACAAATGAACACGGAGTTGAAAGGCTTTGAATTGGCACAAAACAAACGTTTTAGAGATGAAATTGGACAGCCAAAACACCTGTGAGGGTCGGGAAAATATGTGGCTGCAAACGCATTTGTTCTGTCCCCGCCACGTATGTGGAATCGTTTAAAGCCAGAGCCTAGGTCAAAGAAAGCCAAGGGCCATAAACATACCGTCGGTCTCCGATATGCGGAAGAGCGCCCATGCGATCCACGAAAAAGTGTAAAAAAAAAAATGCATGAGCTTATTATATCTGGCCATCTCACGGAGCGCTCATCGGGCTAATATTAACTGAAAATCGCTGATGTGGATACCGACTATCTTACGTGGCATAGCTAGCATTGACGTAGGTATTTTTATATCTTTTAAACGATGTTTTTTTTATCGGTCACAAGCGATGGTAAGCTTCGCTAGATCTGACAAGAGGGGCCTCGCTGGCACTCGTCCTTGCATAGGTGTGACAAGGTTGACCCTTGCCCAGGCAAAAAGAGAGACCTCGTCGACCATCGACAAAAAGAGAAGGGAAAGACAAAAAAAGAAAGGAAAAAAAATATAAATTTCAAAAATTTCAAAATCAACTTTTTTTTAAAATTATCAACATCAACATCGACCGTGCCACGTGAGATATTTGGCATCCACGTTAGCGGGTTCTAGCCACAATTAGTCGAATGATTCGCATTGGTACCAAAGTGAAAAAAAAATAGGATTAAATTGATCAAATTAAAAGATTTGAGACTAAATTGATAATAATACAATTAGTTTATAATTTTTTTAATAAGTTTCCTCGTGATCCACCGATCACGCACTAATCTTGATTAAGATGTGAAAACAATCAAAGAGATGGAAGGGTTCCCACTTTATGTATTGACACTGCTTGTTTCTTTTCTAATTCAGGTGGACTATGACAACGAATGGTATAGAATGGTCGAGGCGAAAAAACACAATCTGGAAAGTTTTGCCCACAACGAAATGAGCTCGGGCCCGGTCATTGACCTAAGACAACTACTTGTCGATGCTGTCCTCTGGAAAAAAAAAAGAAAAAGAAAAAGAAAAAGCAATTACGCAATCATCACCCCGGAGTAATGCTACTTTTGACTCATTAAATTTCAATTGAAACTTTTTCTATATGTGGATGAAAGTGAGGACTTGACTTGGTCAGTCGATCCTAGCGGTGGTTCAATTCGGAATCTAGGATAGGATGGATTGGCCGAACTTCTTTGGGTCCAAACTTCTTGGGCGTATCTGTCTATAAAAAGAAACTTTGCTAATTGCGACCCCTAAGTTCTACTTATCATTCGTTTGTTTTACCAAAAACATCTTTCAAGAAAAAAATTGGATTTTTTGGCGTTTGATTCACTGAAAATAAACTAGTCAAAGGAAATATTTTCCACCGGTGGAAAAAATAACTTCAAAAGTGAGAAAAATAATTTCCCATTTTACATCTTTCCTCCCATCATTCCATCACATTCATTTTCTTTTTAATTAATTAATAATTTTTATTTTTTTTCCCTTCTATTTTTTCCTTCTTTCTTGGCCAATCGTCGGCCACAAGCAAGAGACGAGCTCGCCTAAGGCTAGCAAGGCTCCACCTCGCTAGATCTAGCGAGTCGCGGCAAGCTCAAGGCCTCACAAGTCAGCCACGGACCAAACAATGAAAATTTTTTTATAGTTTATTTTCAGGTTTCAACCAAATACCTATTGTCATTTTCCTGGAAAATGCTTTCCTGAAAATGTTTTCTAGAAATGTCTCATTTTTTTCGCGAAACAAGCGGAGCCTAGCTCCACGAGAAAAAGAGAAGGGGAAATATAATTCGCAGGTCCAACTGTTGCCTTTCATAATTCAGGAGTGAAATGGCCTCAGAAGAAAGCGGAGTTTGCGTTCCAAAATTGCACTTCTAAAACGTGTGGTGAGTAGTGCACCGTCGCTATTGTCCCCAAACCGTCAGGCCAACGAGCACCACGGACATGTCTACACCAAAAAAGAGTCGAGGCGAGCTCTAGCTTGAATACTTAAGAGACGGGACCATAGGACAAATATGCGAGGCTGTAAACGCACATGTCTACACCAGCACGTTGAATTGATTGCAAAAACCAAAGCCTACCAAGAAATCGCAGGACCAAAAACCATACCGTCGTCGTCCAATGTGATCCCGTCTCTTACCACCCAACATTAGGTCACCGACATTAGTATCTTCCTGTCTCACGGAGCTCTTTCGAGATCGACTCACCAAACGTGAATCCAATCGTCGAGCAATCCTGAGAAGGAGAAGCTCCCCCTTCTTGTACTCTAACATAGTGAGACAATACAATGGTCGAAGAGAAACAATCCTATCGTTTTAGATGGTGGTGCCATATGGAATCCGGAAAGTTCGGGTGCTTGCTTCAGATAATCAAGCGTCCCACGAGTCTTCGAGGCTCATCTGTTGCTATCTTCAGAAGCCGTCTCATCTTAATGTGATTTTATGATTAACTGATAGCCATTTTGTGGTACTTCTCTTCCGATCTAGAGTTAGATCTAGATTTAGGTGTTTTTTCATCCCAATCTAGATATAAATTTGGGATTTACAATGAGTTTTCTATGTTCTTTTAACATATTAGTGTTGTTGTTGTCTCTTTGCGATGAGGGTGCTGGAAATGCTGAGCTTAAGCATGCATCGCCTTTTGGCAAAACGGTAGCTAGAGAGGGAAATCTTGGCATGTAGTCATTGCTAATAATACACAATTCGATCATCTGCCGCCAATTATGCTTTCATCCTATGACAAATTCATCCTTTGTGAAATGAGCGAATCTCTGCAGACTGTATTAAGTAAATTCACTTTTCAAATTTACTTGCTTTATGGGATTTGCATTTCTATGTTGAAGTTAGGTACAACTTTTTCATGTAAAATGAAAAATTTTCTTCTGACCAAAAAAGAAAAAAAAATTGAATTCCAAGCGGAAGGAAGATTAAAAGGAATCATCTCTTGCACAAAATCTTTCAATATTTTTTAATAAGGAGTTGGACGCAAGCATGAGGAGACATTCCTTATCATACATAAAGTAGGACAAGTTTACTAAAACCTTCAACTTCTTCAGATCCACCCAACATTCCATACGATGTGCCTAAAGTTCGGTTGAATTGACATAGTTGCAGCAGATTTAGTACTTTTAATAATAATAATAATAATAATTTATACATTCTATTGGTTTGCTGATCACAAAATGGCGATCCGTTAATGGCAGACAAATCAGAGACGCAGATGCGTAAGTACATGTCTTGTAACCGACATTTGACGTTGGATGCCATGTCTCGCTGCATCCGTTTGACACTCAGATGCACCATGCACGTTTATCTCGAAACACACAACATTGCCCAAAAGGAAATTCATCGTCAGAAGGAAAACGAACACTTGTTGAGAGTAGTCGGCGCATCAGCTTGCCTCCGCTTCTATTTAAAGGCGTCCTACGTGCATGTTCACTTCACCAATGCAAACTCTCCCTTCTCCTCCTTCATAGCGAAACCCTAGTCGTCCACTGGCAGAGATACCAAAAACCATCGACAAACGCTCGGGCTGCCACTGCCACAATGAGCTCCGCCATCCCGGCCACCATCAATGCCCTACTTCTCTTGGCACTTATCTCTTTGTGTAATATCGTGAAACAGCATTTCCTTCGCAGAGCCATCAAAAACAAACATAATCCCTTCCCACTCCCTCCAGGCCCTGCCCCATGGCCGGTGGTCGGTTGCGCCCTGGGCACGCTTCGCAACAAGCCCGTGTTCCGGTGGATCCATCGCCTGATGAAGGAGATGGACACTGAGATAGCGTGCATCCGTTTGGGGAGCACGCACGTCATTACCGTCACCAGTCCAGCAATCGCCCGAGAATTCCTTAGGAAACAGGACTCCTCGTTCGCCTCGAGGCCGGTCACAATGGCGTCCGGCACGTTCAGCAGCGGCTACTTGTCGGCAGTCCTCTCGCCCTGCGGCGAGCAGTGGAAGAAGATGAGGCGGGTCATGGTGTCGGAGGTGGTATGCCCAGCGCGGCACAAATGGCTCCACGACAAGAGAGCGGAGGAAGCCGATAACCTAGTGAGGTATGTCTTTAACCTGCGCAAAACCTCAGGTCGAGTGAACTTGAGAACCACTGCGAGGCACTACTGTGGGAATGTGATAAGGAGGTTGATGTTCAACAAAAGATACTTTGGCAAGGGAAGGGAAGATGGAGGACCAACCATTTATGAAGAACAACATCTTGATGCGATCTTCAGTGCACTGCAGTATCTCTTTGCATTTTGTGTTTCTGATTACTTCCCATTCTTGGCGGGGCTCGACCTTGATGGGCATGAGGAGGAAGTAAAAGAGAGTGCGAGGACTCTTCGGAGGTTGCATGAGCCCATAATAAGCGAGAGGATCAGACGTTGGAGGGACGATTCGAGTTCGGGGAGTGATGAAAAAGAGCCTCAAGACTTGTTAGATGTTCTGATTCTGCTCAAAGACTCGCAAGGGAAGCCAATGCTGACGCCACAAGAAGTTCAAGCGCAGACCATGGTAAAGTTATATCCTTCTTCCTGGAGTGTTCGATCAAATATAAACCAGAAAAACTGCAACATCCTGATTGGTGTCTCCATATATATAGGCCACGGATAAAAAGTGGCCTGAAAAGTTTGAATTCTAACGTAAACATGCACGACCTAAATGCAGGAGATTATGATTGCAGCGGTGGACAATCCATCAAACGCAGTGGAATGGGCAATGGCGGAGATGATAAATCAGCCCGAACTCCTTAACAAAGCCGCAGGAGAAATAGATAGAGTCGTGGGTAAGGAGAGGTTGGTCCAAGAATCCGATATCCCCCAGCTCAACTACATCAAGGCATGTGCCCGGGAAGCCTTTAGACTCCACCCGATCGCGCCCTTCAACGTTCCACACGTCGCCATCTCGGACACCATGGTGGCTGGCTATCATATCCCCAAGGGCAGCCACATCCTCTTGAGCCGGGTTGGCCTCGGTAGAGACCCCAAGGTTTGGGACGAACCCCTCAAGTTCAAGCCGGACCGGCACATCATGAGTGAGCAAGCGGAGGTCGTGCTGACAGAGCCCGACCTGCGCTTCATTTCTTTCAGCACTGGCCGACGCGGGTGCATAGCCGCCACGCTTGGGACAACAATGACCGTGATGCTCCTCGCCAGACTAATCCAAGGGTTTAGTTGGAGTAAACCCTCCAATTTGTCAAGCATCAACCTTGCCGAGTCGAGAGATGACCTATTCCTCGCCGAACCACTAGTAGCTCAAGCGGAGCTGCGCTTGCCAAGTCATCTCTATCTTACATAGATACAAGTATAAAGTCATGGCGATATACTTCTCTTGATGTATTACATGAATAATACATAAAAATAAAGTAAATCCAGATGTCTAATAGATAAGAGCCGGACATCCCAAATAAGAAATCTCCAATGTGAATTATGGATTGAAGCTCGAGACATATTCTAATGCAGAGATACAGAAATTCCCTATCTTCAATTTAATCTCCACATCTTGAAATTGACTAAGTTCAATAGTTGTAACCGTGTTATTGCCATTGTTGTGATCTAGATTTAGGCTAATGGATTACCAAGTTAATTAAATTAACTAACCTGGTAAGAGCTCTACCAAATCACAGCTCAAGTCTCAATTGTCATGCAAAGATTTTATATTTGGAGTCGCCATTAATCATTTTACATTAAACTGATTAGACATTTAAATAAAAGATAATGAGAAATATTTTATTCCTACGAACTAGATATTAATGAGTTCGAGGACTTGGTTAAACCAATGATTCTATTAACGCTAATTTGGCACCTTTCATTTTAATGGAAATGTTTAATCAAGTAGGTTGGACTAATTTTAGTCTAAGACCGTAAAATGTGAGGTGATCATGCGGGCGCGCAAAACTTATTTATCGCCAAATAATCAATGTGTCAAATAAATTGCAAAATTAAGGAAAAAGGAATGTACCTAGACATTGCATCCTAGACCTAACACTTATCTCCCAAGCTTGAGACGTAGTCTATTACATTATTTTTATGATTTTCTCTAGTTTAATGAAATTTTCGTTCATATATTTTTGTCGGTTCTCATTTTCGCGAAATAACTAGAGTGCTAGAGAAGTTATAGTGAGTGTAAAATGGTCAATTTTGTGAAGAGACCATCCTCAAATTGCTCTCTTAATAGAAGTACTATCGATTTATTATGATTGGTGGACAAGTGGCACAAAGGAGTGATAAGAAAAATAACAAGACTAGACTCTCAAAGTTCCAACTACTTTTTGCCTCTCTTAACATCATCAACATCGTCCTATTCTAAGCCACACCCACGGCCAAAGATGGAGTCGGCGAGGCAGCCAGAGCTGCCCCAGCCGTCGCGTTGCAGTACTTGTGCAGTATATTCCCTTCTTTGGCCATAAAGCTGAGCGAAGTGAGCATCGCAGGCCAACAGTTGCAGGTGATGACATCGATGGCCCTGCAAACACCCGGACCCCAAGCTGGTCTCCCCGTCGAGGAAGAAGAGGATGATCTCATTGGCGAACAACTTGAGCTCCACCAGCGCGTTTCAGCACTTGACCAGCCCACCACTCGCTCGGAGGGCCTAGAGCTGCGCCGCCAAGTTGAGGCCCGACTTTAGTGGGTCGAGCAGGGCTTTTATATCGCGAGCTGCAGCTCCATCGGCCGCTATGACAGCTAGGGCAATCAAGAGGAGCAAGCATTTCAAGGCCATGATCGAAGCTAAGGTCTGGGACTGAGGAAGAGTTAAGGCCACGTGGGAGGATGGAGAAATAGTGAAGGATGAGCTTATTTATAAGGATGACGGGAGAGGAACGAAAAGACGTGCATCGCTTGCATGAATAGATATGATTTAATGTTATAATAATAAGTCAAGTTCATTTTTTGATAAACAGAGGAATTTAGGATTAGGAAAGGCTTCTTATCATTTTGTGACCGTTGTTTGCACATAGATAATCAGTAAAAATACCAGACTTATGAATTTAGATTGTTACGTTCCGAATACAGATAATTATATTTACCTTGTTTGTTAGGTCGAGATTGCTTAGCCAATGATTAGGTCTCTGTAGTATGAGTATTTTTTTTAATTAGTGAGGTAGCCGTGCAATCGGTGAACTTGCGCTCAAACCAGCGATGAAGCACAACTAATCATCGAGAGGGCTAGTACAACAACCCACAACCTAGACACTCTACTTAAATCACCGATGTCCAGTGGGGAGTTTAAACACAAAACTTAGCGCTCGTGAATGCACAGTCTCAAGCCCATCTACCAACTAGGCTACCGATATGTGGGTTAGTATGAGTATTTCCTATTAATCATACTTGAAAAAAAAAAATGTCCACCAGAATACCCATATTATGTTGTTGGGTCCTATGTGAAAATAAATGTAAAATTTAACTTTGCATGACTAATTCTCTTAATATGTGAGAATGCTGTTCTTTGCTTCTTAGTTTGAGTGCCCTTTGAAATGTCAATTCTAAATTTTTGCTTTGCGAATGGATGCGTCTAAGTGCTACTAGTCGCCATTAAGATCCTCATTTAATATCCTTTTTCCATTAATTTTCTCGAAAGCCCTAAATCTTTCAATTGTGTTAATTTGATCTTAAACCTTTTAAAAATTTACCAAATTAATTATAAACCTGTTATTTAGATAAATGGGCAGAATGATTATAGTGACAAATTTTTAAAAGATTTAGGACTAAATTGTCAAATTATCAAAATATTTAGGATTAAATTGGAAAGGTATATGACTAAATTGAAAAATCGTTAAAAGGTTTAGAAGTAAATCGATACACTATTAGCGATGGTATTATAGGTATAAGACGTTTATGTCAAGTTTCCCTCAAATATTTACATTTTCTCTTGGCAAAGTCAAGGACTTTACAATTTTCTATTTGCATAGATGATTTTTTTTCTTTTACTATTTACATAAAGAATGCTATACACGGATATATGTGCTGATGAATGAAGAAGTTTTTGCGGCTTGTTTGAATTAATTTTTACTTTTCTTTTTAATTCAAATTTTTCGCAACAAATCCCATTTGACTTTTCTTAGCCCGCAACACCTGTGTTGACACCTAAATTTTGATTTTTTTTTATTTATATTGCACAAAAATGAGAATTTATTCTCACAAAAAATATTTTCCCATGCATTGCATATTTATTTTTCCTGCATGTATTTTCCATCGACGGTGGGGAATGGAGCTTAATTAGACGAGCAGTGGACCAAAACTCACAAAGTAGAATTCGGCTAACTAAGGGAGCAATTGCCAAAAATTAACCAAGGTCTTGGGGCCTAATTTGAGCCTATATCATCCCATTTAATGTTTAATTAAAAAAGAACGGGCCTTTTATGGAGCAGAATATTTTGTTACCGGATTATATTGCGATTATCCGAAGTTAAGGGACTATTTCATAATTAAACGAAAAAGCGCAAACCCTAGCTGATCATTATAAATACACGTATAGGGTTCACAATTAAGGAGGAGCCCACATGGTCACCATAGAAAAAAAAATAGAGAGAAAAACGTGAGAGAAAGAGCTTGATATCTTTGGTTCTTCCTTAAAGGTCAACCCCACTAGTTGCCTCTACTCCACCCACTCCCCTGCTGTACTTGCTGATGTTTTGCAGCCGTTGCAACAAAAAAAAAGGTTGCTGTTCGGAATCCAATTTGCTGTTGTTTGGTGCCGAGTTCAAGCTGCTGTCCAAATTTGCCGCATGAAATCCTCGTAGTTTGGTGTTTAAGTTTGCTGCTGTCCGGAGATCATTTCGCTGCTGTTCGAGACCTGGAACCACACTGTTTTGAGTGACTTATTCTTTGGTTTAGTGCAGATTTTTACTCGCTTTCTTGGACCAATTACTCCATCGTTTTTTGCAAGATCTCCTCGCAATTTGGTTCTGTTTTCTTAGGTGGATTCATGCCCAAATTAGTGCTACGAATCAAGCCCTGACGAAGCTCCTGGACGTACGAGAACCATAGCCGATCAATCTTCCTCTCGACTTTGATGCGCAATCTTTGAGCAAAGCTCGAATTAGGAAATTGCAACCGTAAGATAAGGTAAAATTCTATCCCTGAATATTAAGATTGTCTTGTTTTCCTAATTTGACTTGTTTGAATTATTTGAGTATATCTGCAATGATTTAATTGTTTAATTTGGATTGCCTAATTTGGAAGATTGCACATCAAAATTGAATCTTGAATACCTTTGAAAATCTTGCAATATGTTACTTGATTAAACTGTGAGATTGTGATTCAATATGAATATTTCAGAATTTTATGTAATCTCATGATAGTCTTAAAATTCTCTGAAGATACTCAATGATTCCCAAAATATTTCAAGATGTGATTGATTAGGAAAATTTCCTAATCCGCAACCGCATATATGAAAATAAGTCTATCTATCATGCTTTAGAGAATTATTTCCATAGCGGGTATTTCGAATTTTAGGGTCGATCTATCAGGCTTTAGATCGAAACTTAATTTGAAAGAAATAGCGGTAATTATCTTTTAATTTTTGTAACTTGAATTTTAATTTCATCTATAAAAACTAAAAAAACTCAGAAAATTAAAAAAAAACAAAAAAGGAAGATATGATTTCTTAAAAATCACGTCTTATCATTTAAAGAAAGATAAGATTTCGTAGAAATCCTATTTCATGGATTGTACTCAATAAAATCTTTTAAATCCATTCAAACTTTTAAAAGATGTAGACGTAGGGTAAAAATATTGTCTTAAAATTTTTGGGAATTAATGCAAATTAAATCCGAAAATTATAAGTTTATCTTGGGCCAATTCACTCTCTTTTTCATTTAATTTTTAATTTCAAAAATCATTTTAAAAATACAAAAGAAATCATAAAAATAAAATCATAAAAAAATTACACCTTTGAACTTCAAGCGAGAATTCATCGAAATTGTCAAACTAAACATTTTCATGAAATCAGTACCGAAAGGGCGTTAATAAAAATATTAGCGTAACCAAGTCCCAAACTTAAAAAATCTTTTATTCGTAGAAATAAAATAGTTCTCGCACTATTTTATTTAGGTTTCTAATAAACCTACCATAAATAATTAGTGACGACTCCTATTAAAAATCTTTTGCATTCAAATATTGAACCTAAGTTGCGAATTAGTAAAGCTTGGGAGAGCTCGAACTAGGTTAGTTAATTCACTTAATTAACTTGGTAATCCATTAACCTAAAATTGAAAAGTCTCGAATTTTTAGGTCGCGACAGCTTGGCGACTCCACTGGGGAACTACTTAAGCTTTTCAAAAATTTAAGGAGGACTTAGGCCAGAAACTTTTCATGAAAAAAAAATAATTCACTTGGTTTGGCAATCTTGATTGAATTATAATTCTCATGTGTTAAATGGTCTTGCAGAAAGGGTGTTATAAGGGGAGTAGTCTATGGCTAACCCTTTGTTTTGTAGGTTTAGTGAAAAGGGAATTTGATTTTAATTCTTTGAATTATTGGAGCGCTGATTGATTTGAAATGTTGTGCATGCCTTTAATGTAATTGCACTACACCACATTTGACTCGTGACCGAACCCGGGTCACACCAATAGTTTTAGGATGGTATTTAAGTGGTTCTTTAACCTTGGCGATAAAGCTTCGCTAAAGGTTATCCCATTTGGATCCCAAACTTCTCAAAAAAAAAAAGGCTCAAGGATCGTTCTCATGCACGTGAGGCTACGATGCATGGGCATTATCCTTGTCGACCGAACCAAGCCGAAGTGATTGGACTCGACTAGTCATGACTATTGTGCGAGGCAGTGACTAGTCATGATGAACGTGCGCGAGGCTGTGACATGTCGTTCCGTCCATCATTTCACTTTGCTAAAGGAACTAAAATTGAATCCACAATTCAAGTGCATGTCTTTGTGTATGACATTCTCTCCCTAAGGGTGGTAATTTCTTAAACTTTATCTCAGTTTTCCTTACTCTATTTTGGGTCGGTCCATGATCTAGGTTAAGTCATGTAGCCACTAAGAAAAGAAAGATAGTTTGATGTAATGTATTGTTTAGCGAGTCTTCATCCTAACTTTTCATTGTTCTAGGTGGGAATGTTAGTTTGCATTTACATTTTTATGTCGGATTCTTGGAATTTTTCTGGTAATAATTGTTGCTATTCTGACCAACCTTATGGTTTTCCGTAATTTTTACTGAACTTTCTGCTTGAAATTAACCCATAAAGCCTTCATGAAAAACATTCACAAGACCCTAATTCATCACCTCAAACATTTTCGGATCAATTCAACGCACTTTCCATTTATTACAGAATTTAAGGTGAAAGGAAAACTGTCTGGGTTCTAGAATTTTCCTGACTTCACTTTTGTTTCTCCATTTATTGCTAGAAAAAGTGCTCTTTTGAGAGAAATCAAAACATGAAAGTTGTAGAATGGGCTTTTAATTAGTGGACTAAAAATGTTCGGGCATCAATTCGCATTTTTGATGACCTATTTATCCTCAAATTAAAAACCGGACAAATCAGTTTTCTGAGGAACGGTTTTAGGATGTAGTATTAAACTGAACTAATCCATGAGGAATCTTCCTAATATCAAAAAATGAAAGTTGTTCATTATTGTCTTAACTATCTCATAAATTTTGGCACTGTTTCGAATAATGTGAGAATTAATACGAATTTTCTCGTAAAAGCCGACGAAATCAGAATTTGCATGAATCAATCTTTCATTCATGTTTGCTCCGTTTTTGAGTCTAGAGAGTTGTCATGGACCGACTCGTCATTTTCATCCATCATACTTACTTGTATTGTTATCTTTGTTAGGTAATTCATCACAGATCCCCCACACCCTCACAATACTCGATCGGTAGTCAGAAGAACGGCCAATCAAGCTGAAATCGCGACCATTGTGGAGGAGAAATTGAAAGAACATATGAGTACCATGAATGATTAGATGGCCGCTCTAATGACCCAGATGGAAAATTTAATGGTCAAACAACAGTAGATCAGTTCCAGCTCTCAGTCGGGAACTCTAGGCCCGACTCGCCAAGGCCTCCGTCCTGACAAAGCTCACATGATGAATGATGATCTCACAATATCTTTGGACGATGTCATTTTAACAGGCACCAGCATGCCTCTTATGACCTCGGCTCCTTAAACTATTCTCACTTCTTCTCTAACTCCGAATGACGAAAATGCTAAGCTTATAGCAAGACTCAAACAAAGGATACGTGATGTTGAGGGAACCCATAGCGTTCCCTCGATCGACTTGTCGGTGTACACTAGGGTGTAAGTGCCAGAGAAGTTTAAGATGCCGACCTTTGAGAAGTATAATGGCACATCCAATCTCTTGCAACACATTGAAATGTTTCAAGGCCTCATGAATAAATATGTTTCAAATGGACCACTGATGGTCCAAACCTTTCAGGCATGTTCGAAAGATGCTGCAATGAGATGGTACACCAATCATCAGATCAATCGAAAAGATTCATGGGAGGAGGTGGCCAATACTTTTATTAAGCATTTCAAATTTAATCTCGACGTCACTATCACTTGGGAGGATTTAGAACGGGCTGAACTGAAAAGGAGTGAGACCCTTAAAGAATATGCCACCCGATGGAGGAGCATTGCATCCCAAGTCATGCCTGAGCCTCCTGAGCATGATCTAATGAAATTGTTTGCATCCACACTTCCGCAGTCGATCCGTTCGAGAATACTAGTGACAGTTGTTCAATCCTTTAACCAATTGGTTGCCATGGGCGAAGAAATTGAGTTTGGGCTCAAGAAAGGATGGTATGGAGATTCAAGCTCGTCTGGCAAAAGATTTTTCATCAAGGACAAGGAGTCGGCCTCTAAAGTAAACATGACTTATGTCCAGAAGCCTCCAGTTTAGACACCTAAAGTACAAGTCTCCAATCGACAGGCGGCTAATTTCGGTTCACAAGATCAAGGAAAATATCAGCGAAGGAATCGTCAATTTTCGCCTCTTCCTGGAACTCCATCCCAGGTATTGGCTGTGTTACGTAAGAATGAGCTTTTGACCACTGAACCATTACGACCTGGTTATGCGACTTTTCCAAAATATGACCCATAAAAAAAATGTGATTATCATCGAGGAAAGCCAGGGCATGACATAGATAATTGTTCAATACTCAAGAATCGTATTCAAGACTTGCTCGAATCTGGGGCATTTTCCTTCCAAACGAATAGCCAACCGAATGTGCAGAGTAACCCGCTGCCGAACCAGTCGGGCAATGTTTGAAGAATCATTGATGTGGATGGGCACAGACCCATATGAGTAACATTCTTATGCTTTTGCTTTTTCCTTGCGCGGGAACCTTTATTGCTTTCTAGGACCTTTCATTCTAATTAGGATTTCCCTTTCAATAAAATATAATTTTTTATTCATAATCAATAAAATTACATAAGTTTTTTCATCATTTTTGAAATTTTTTTTAAGTATCCCAAAACAACCCGATGATGATAACCAATAATTGAAAAATTTGTCATCTGTGATAAGAACTGAGGGTTGGGCTTCTTAAGAATTCTTCTCCTGAGATTTTAAAAAACAAAAGGCTTTTCAAGAAAAATCTTCGAAAATGGCTAGCATGTAGTTGAACCCTAGTTGTCCTACCGATCCATCAACTATATGTTTCAAAATCAATTTAGGGGCAAAGGCGGGCATTCTTACTCTAGCTATGCATCAACTCAGTCGATCCTTAGATGACTCTGCATAATCTCTACATGAGATTTGGACCCCGTAGCTCACAGTTAAGCTAAAAGACCTGGCTGATCCCATACTAGCTTATACATCAGATGCAAATATCAGATGAAACATCTGGCAAAGCCTAAAACCAAATTTTGGCTATTTATCATACTTGGGAGGCAACTATAGATCTTTGCAAAACTATGGCCACTCAATGCGGTCTATTCTGACGGTAGATGGGGCAAAGTGACAATGAACCCCAAGTTGGGAAATGGAGCATGTCTTTTCTATTTCATGCCATTTTCAAGATGATGCTCGGTTTTTCTTCTTATATGGGCATATGACCGATATGACAATCGTCTGCAATAAACACCTAGAGCAAGTCCTTGCCTGATTTATTTCATACACGTTTCTCTTTATACAGGGACAAAAGTTAGGAACGAGTCTTTCCCAATCCAAGGATTAACTTTTCAAACTTGCTAAATCCATTTGCATTTGCAGGGGCAATGTACAGTCCCCCATTCTTAGAAGTTTTCTTGTAAATCTTAACATGCTTGCATAATTTATTTCGTAAGAATACGCATGAGTCTTACATGAAACTATGCAAGTTATTACTGCATTTTGCATGTTTACAAGGTGCTCACATATTGCAAAATTTCATACACCATTTTTGTCTGTATTACTAATCTTCAATGGAGAAGAGTTTTGATTAGGCAATCTATTCCATTATATGAAAATGATCATATTGAATGAGAATGTCAGATAATGAAAGGCAAGCCATTCCTATACACGTCCTAATCCCAGTGAGTTGAGTATGAAAGAAATTTCCATGCTCATAAGGTAAAGGCTTATCTCGCGAAAAGTATGACGACTGAAGTGGTGAGAGGCATTCATTTTCTCTATCTATATACTACAGGTTATCCTTTACTTTAGCCCCTTTGAACGGAGGATTCATTCCTTACCCCTGTCAGGAATAACCCCACATTAGGGCAATTTTCAAAGAGTTCAATGAATGGTTAGAGTTTTCTTGCTTTCACTTGCATCAATCTTCAAGTGTATTCATTACATGCGAGTTTTACGGTGGTTCAAGTGCCTTAGACATGACGAAGAGCATTTCTTCCTATATCCCATACACACTTTATCCTTTGCTTAACCAATTTGAGCGGTAAATTCATTTCTTACAACCCTATTGGTGATCATCCATATGGTGAATGATTAAATCGCCCCGGGGGCAAACCCATCTTAAATGAAGACCCGCTAAGGAAAGCGCACAAAAGCTCATCCGATGAGGCTCTTTTTCACAAAAAAAAAAGAGAAAAAGAAAAAAAAAGAGAGAACAAAAAAGAGAAAAATATCTCTTGAGCAAAAAAGGGTCTCTCAAAAGACAAAAGAACAGCAGAAAAAGCAAGATCTCTCGTTCAAAAAAAAAGAGAGAGAGAAGAAAAAGACTCTAACAAAAAAGAGAAGGAAAAGTCTTGACTGAACTGAAGTCATTAACAAGGATCTCTTTTAAGCAAAAATCATTCGTGAAGAAAATCATTTGAAAATTTGCCAGAACAAAGGTCATTGGTAAAAGCATCAAGAATGGATGATCACCAATTCATTTATGATATACCCCTTTGTTATAAACAGGCATTTTGTTTGAAGCATACCCAAATCTACGTTACAACCCTTACCAAAGTCTCTTCATATTAAGGCACTTGAGTTAACGTATGATTTCAAATGTTTATAAATGTCGCTTGGGGAAATGCGAGCAAGATCATTTTATTTCATTTTTATAGGGTTCCTGACTTGTAAACCCGATGCAGCTAAAGATATCATTTCATTTCAAAGCCAAAATGACTCTCATAATAGTCCCCTTTGCTAAGTTTTTAACCGAGCCCAAATTACAATCCCTACAAAGACCTCTCGGATTGGTGTGGTCATACTGATTGCGAGAATACCCGGACCCTTGTCAAGCATGATGATGATAGTTCTGAGTGATTTTCATGCCCGTATCAATGGCCGGGTTCAAAAAGCTTTTTTTCAAGAGAGTGAGTGAAAGTCCTTTCCGACTAAAGGTTTCTCATTCAATGTGATCAAAATTATCAAAAAGATCAAATAGGTTTCCTTATCGATAGAATTCCCCAGTGAAGCTTTGCAATACAAGTAAGCAAAAGAGTTTTTACTAGCATATAATGTTGTATTTACATTGATTTTATGCACATGATAATTTTAATTCTATTTCAAGTGAATAAGCAAGTATGATACAGTTAACCTGTCTATTCCTTGATCGTTGTCCAGAAAAACCATGTATGTTTTCTGACTATCTCTCAAGTATATTTCAATGGCTCTATTGACCAAAGTTCACAGTTTATCCTGTGTATTGACTTGACTCATCTCAGGTGCACACTCTTATGTGTTTGTTTTGTCTCATTTAAATGCATCCCCCTTTTTGATGTTCACACTGATAAGATTTGTGTAGCTCACCCATTTTCTGTGTTCATACTAATGAGATTTGTATGATACACTTTCTGTGTTTACATTGATAAGATTTGTGCAGCATACCTTGATGTTTTCAGGCTGATGAGATTCGCATGACATATCCCGTTTTTGTATTCACACTGATGAGATTCGTGTGATACATCTCTTTTTGTGTTCAGGTCGATGAGATTCGCTTGACGCACTCTTTTCTAAGACATTTTTGGCTCATGAAGACCAGCTAAAACGATGGTAGTCTCGAGAGACATTCTCAGGTTACAGTGACCCACTAAAACAATGGTGGTCCCAAGAGAAATTTTACCGACTCATGAAAACCCGCTAAAACGATGGTGGTCTCGAGAGACATTCTCAGCTTCCAGCGACCCACTAAAACAATGGTTGTCCCAAGAGAAAATTTTACCGACTCACGAAGACCCGCTAAAACGATGATGGTCTCGAGAGACATTCTTAGCTTGCAGCGACCCACTAAAACGATGATGGTCCCAAGAGAAATTTTACCGACTCACAAAAACCCGCTAAAACGATGATGGTCTCAAGAGACATTCTCAGCCTACAGCTATCCACTAAAACGATGGCGGTCCCAAGAGAAATTTTACCGACTCACGAAGACCCGCTAAAACTATGGTGGTCTCGAGAGATAAAAGGTACAGCTTGAACCGTAACTCGAGCACATTTCTCCATTGCACATCTTGCGCTATCTTGCATCATATTGAGATTTCTAATAACAGATAGGCCCAGTACCTTGAGATCCTTGCTTCTACAAGAAGAAGTTTGGAAATCAAGGGAATTGTCTGCATCATGAAACATCTCATAAAGCCTAGATATTTCATGTGCGATCCATGTGCAAGGTTTTTCCAAGAAGCCTTAGCATATGTTATTTACAGATTTGCATACAATGCATCATTTTATCCGTATGAAAAATGGGATTAAAACTCCCACAAAAAAATCATCATTCATCATTTGCATTGTCAAAATTTAAGTTCAATTTGGTCTTTGAGCAAAACCTCTACGAGCCTCCACTCAAAGAGAGGCAGTTGTTGACACCTAAATTTTGATTTTTTTTATTTATATTGCACAAAAATGAGAATTTATTCTCACAAAAAATATTTTCCCTTGCATTGCATATTTATTTTTCTTGCATGTATTTTGCATTGACGATGGGGAATGAAGCTTAATTCGACGAGCGGTGGACCAAAGCTCACAAAGTAGAATTCGACTAACTAAGGGAGCAATTGCCAAAAATTTACCAAGGCCTTGGGGCCTAATTTGAGCCTAAATCATCCCATCTAATGTTTAATTAAAAAAGAAAGGGCCTTTTATGGAGCAGAATATTTTGTTACCGGATTATATTGCGATTATCCGAAATTGATGGACTATTTCATAATTAAACGAAAAAGCACAAACCCTAGCTGATCATTATAAATACACATATAGGGTTAACAATTAAGGAGAAGCTCACATGGTCACCATACAGAAAAATAGAGAGAAAAACGTGAGAGAATGAGCTTGATATCTTCGGTTCTTCCTTAAAGGTCAACTCCACTAGTTGCCTCTGCTCCACCCACTCCCCTATTGTACTTGCTGATGTTTTGCAGCTGTTGCTACAAAAAAAGGTTGCTGTTCGGTATCCAATTTGCTGCTGTTTGGTGCCAAGTTCAAGCCGCTGTCCAAATTTGCCGCATGAAATCCCCATAGTTTGGTGCCCGAGTTTGCTGCTGTCCATAGATTATTTCACTGCTGTTCGAGACTTGGAACCACACTATTTTGAGTGACTTATTCTTTGATTTAGTGTAGATTTTTACCAGCTTTCTTGGACCAATTACCCCATCGTTTTTTGCGAGATCTCCTCGCAATTCGGTTCTGTTTTCTTAGGTGGATTCATGCCCAAATTAGTGCTGCGAATCAAGCCTTGACGAAGCTCCTAGACGTACGAGAACCATAGCCGATCAATCTTCCTCTCGACTTTGGTGCGCAATCTTTGAGCAAAGTTCGAATTAGGAAATTGCAACCCTAAGATAAGGTAAAATTCTATCCCTGAATATTAAGATTGTCTTGTTTTCCTAATTTGACTTGTTTGAATTATTTGAGTATATCTGCAATGATTTAATTGTTTAATTTGGATTGCCTAATTTAGAAGATTGCACATCAAAATTGAATCTTGAATACCTTTGAAAATCTTGCAATATGTTACTTGCTTAAACTATGAGATTGTGATTCAATGTGAATATTTCGGAATTTTATGTAATCTCATGATAGTCTTAAAATTCTCTGAAGATACTCAATGATACCCAAAAATATTTCAAGATGTGATTGATTAGGAAAATTTCCTAATCCACAACCGCATATATGAAAATAAGTATATCTATCATGCTTTAGAGAATTATTTCCATAGCGGGTATTTCGAATTTTAGGGTCGATCTATCAGGCTTTAGCTCGAAACTTAATTTGAAAGAAATAGCAGTAATTATCTTTTAATTTTTGTAACTTGAATTTTAATTTCATCTATAAAAAGCAAAAAAAAAATCAGAAAATTAAAAAAAAGGAAGATATGATTTTCTTAAAAATCATGTCTTATCATTTAAAGAAAGATAAGATTTCGTTGAAATCCTATTTCATGGATTGTACTCAATAAAATCTTTTAAATCCATTCAAACTTTTAAAAGAGATAGACGTAGGGTAAAAAGATTGTCTTAAAAGTCTTGGGAATTAATGCAAATTAAATCCGAAAATTATAAGTTTATCTTGGGCCAATTCACTCTCTTTTTCATTTAATTTTTAATTTCGAAAATCATTTTAAAAATACAAAAGAAATCATAAAAAGAAAATCCTTAAAAAAATTACACCTTTGAACTTCAAGCGAGAATTCATCGAAATTGCCAAACTAAACATTTTCATGAAATCGGTATCGAAAGGGCGTTAATAAAAATATTAGCGTAACCAAGTCCCGAACTGAAAAAATCTTTCATTCATAAAAATAGAATAGTTCCCCCACTATTTTATTTAGGTTTCTAATCAACCTACCATAAATGATTAGTGGCGACTCCTATTAAAAATCTTTTGCATTCAAATATTGAACCTAAGTTGTGAATTGGTAGAGCTTGGGAGAGCTAGTAGTTAATTCACTCAATTAACTTGGTAATCCATTAACCTAAAATTGAAAAATCATGAATTTTTAGGTCGCGACAACTTGAAACTGTCATAATATATAAATCTTGAAACATATATTCACAAATACTTTTTTCATAAGTTTTTGAAGGGTGATAAACTTTGATGGAGAACTTTTTTTTTTTTGTTGAAGTTTAAACAAAGATGAGAGGGATTTATAGGTTGAAAAAGGTTTGGCGCGGCCCGGCCCATTAATCATCGTCATAGTCCAGCCCGTAACGATAGTCGGGGCCCGTCGGCCGGGCACCCGTTTTAAGATTCTCTCTCCGCCGCCGGCGGAAAATGGCGGCTGTTCTGAGCTTCGAGAGAGATGAGCGAGGGCGATCTCCCTCGGAAGGAGGCGAGCGTGCTCAAGGGCCATGAGGGCGCGGTTCTGGCCGCCCGATTCAACGGCGACGGTAACTACTGCCTCAGCTGTGGCAAGGACCGCACGATCCGCCTCTGGAACCCCCACCGTGGTATCCACATTAAGACCTACAAATCCCACGGCCGCGAAGTCCGCGACGTCCACTGTACCTCGTAATTCCTCCTCCAACATTCCGCGTCCCATTCTGCAATTCTAACGATTCCGCAGGTTTTCTTGCTCTAAATTGTGTGTTCGGTCGGAGGCTCAGGGCAGGTGGCTTTTTGATCCTGAAGAAGAGTGAATCGCATTAGTTTTGTGTTGGTTTTGCATTTTTGTGTATGATAGGTGGCAGCTGATTGGCTGGACTAGTTTCGTTTACATTATGAATCTGAAATGGTTTTGTGTAGTGATGAACCGAGAAGTGTCCTGGTTCTGTTGTCATGATAAGAAAATTGCTCAATTGTATTGCTGATATTTTGGGTTAGGAAGTGGAAAAGAAAAATGATGCATAAATCTATTCAATGCCTTTTCTTTGTCCCCACTGAGAATTCACGATGCAAGTCCGAATGCTGAATCTTTTCGCCTTGTAATGTAGGGACAATTCGAAGTTGATATCTTGTGGTGGTGACCGGCAGATATTTTATTGGGATGTGTCGACTGGCCGAGTCATTAGGAAATTTCGTGGCCACGATAGCGAGGTTTGCACTCACAACAGTTTGAACTGTAAATTTTTCTTGACTGGCCACATCCTATGTCTCTCGAAATTTCTCATAATGTCCAGCTAATCCCTTTCTCTTCACAGGTGAACGCGGTAAAATTTAATGATTATGCGTCTGTCATAGTATCAGCTGGCTATGATCGTTCAATGCGTGCTTGGGACTGCAGATCTCATAGCACTGAGCCGATTCAGGTAACTTGCCAGCTGACGCTGTTGAGTTTTTTTATTACATTGCTTGATGTGAATGAACCAACTTGAATTTTTTGATTGAACTGCAGATCATGGACACATTTCAAGACAGTGTGATGTCTGTTTGCTTGACAAAAACTGAAATTATTGGTGGAAGCGTGGATGGTACTGTTCGAACATTTGATATTCGAATTGGTAGGTATGTGATCGTGAATACCCCTTGTTGCTCTTAAGCCAATATCACGTACAAAAGTATTATTTATCAAAGCTTAAGAAAGGTTAACAGCCATTTAGCAGTGCTTTAGTGAGGCAGCATGTATTTCTGTTGCTACACAGACCCCAGTCTGGATCCTGTTGTAGTGGGATAATCTCTCTACCCTAGAAGAGGTCAAAAATATATTTTGAACTGTGAATTTTGACTGTACCTTGTGCATTCATTTCTTGTTCTTTCTTTGTAAGGTCACAATGAGCTAAAAGTATTTGACATCTCTGTATAGCTAGAAAATTTTGATGCTTTTCTCTAATAATTGTGTTGTCACCCTATCATGTAGAGAAATATCTGACGACTTGGGGCAACCTGTCAACTGTATTTCAATGTCAAATGATGGTAACTGCATATTGGCGAGTTGTTTAGATTCAACTTTGCGTCTTGTAGATAGGTAAGCAATTGAAGTCATCTAATTTTCTTTGCCCTACTGCTCCTGCTAACTGTCCTTTATTATGACAGGTCTACTGGTGAGCTACTGCAAGAATATAAGGGCCATACTTGCAAGGTTTTCATATGACAAAATTTAGTAAATCTTGGCACTTTCTTACAGTAGCGATTCATTATGATGTAGAAATTAATTTTTTAAGACGATGATTTGTCCGACATGGTTGGCGCACCAGAAAATTGCCACTTTGTTTCCATGCCATGCCATCTCATGGTATCAAACTTCACCTGTTATACATCCATTGGTTCAAGATAAGTTAATCTGTTTAGATTCCCCAACATCCTCTGTGAATCAGCTTTGGCAGATGTGTCATTGAGCTGCACTCGCTCACTCAAAATTTTGCACTGCGCTCATGCTTTCAATTCTTTATGGCAGCATCATATCCTTATGCAGTAACAATGATTCTTGTTTGATATGATTCATCAGTCCTACAAATTGGATTGCTGTCTTACTAATACTGATGCACATGTGACTGGTGGATCTGAGGATGGGTATGTCTTCTTCTGGGATTTGGTCGATGCATCAGTGATATCCAAATTCCAAGCTCATGCCTCTGTGGTTAGTCTTTTCTTGCTTATGCTGTTTTACCATATGTCTTGATACATGGTGCTAATTGTTCATAACATATGTTGTATTCCATTTGTGCTATGTTGTGTTGTCACTTCAGTGGAAACAAGCTGGATGCTGATATTACAGAAAGGATTAGTCATGATTTTCTTCTCAATTATCAATTTGTGATTTATTTTTTGGTTTTTCTGATTAACTAACCCCTGCCTGTGCCATTGGCACAGCAGTTACATCTATAAAAATCATTTCTACTGCACTGAACTTATGAATTTTGTCCTCTAAATGAGTAAATAGCAAATCCTTTCCAATTGCTGGCGCTTCTGAGTTTTTCATTCCACAGTAACTAAAATAACTAGAGGGCTTATTCTCCTATTGAAGGACTCTTACCCTGTGCCAAGCTTAGATTTGTCCTCTGAACTTGCTATTGCCCAATTCACATCGGCAAAATGTAGAAACTTCTCCAAATTTAACATTTCTAATGGAAGTAAGACATAGTAAAAGTTCTCCATCTTGCCTCGAAAACATGGGTTTGCCCAAAATTTATCTTCTTCTCCCATTTGCAGCTTGGATGTCATTTGATAGTGGAAATCCTTCCTACTTTTGTTTTTCTTATTTTGTTCCATGGGCCATCCTATTTCTTGAGATCTATCCAGAATTCCTTGTAGGTTGAGTTTAGCTCATATTAATTTGCTTGATGATAAGCAGTCAGCCTTAAATTCTAGGGGACGGTATAGTCCCATTTAGAAGGGCAGCCTGGTGCATGATAGAATTCCCGCGAGGCGAGGGTCCGGGAAAGGGCCCCACCACATAGGTGAAAGGAGGCAAGCCTTACCCTGCATTTGCAGGAGGCTGCGTCCAAGGCTCAAACTCGTAACCTCTAGGTCACACAGCAACACCTAACCAGGTGCACTAAGGCTCCCCTTCTAGGGGACAGTATAGTCCCATTTGCTCGATGATAATCAAGTATCCTTTAAAATCCTAGACGACAAAGTGTATTCCCCCAGCCTGAACAAAGGTCACCAAGCCAGTCTATTTTCAATTTAACTTTAACGATGCTATAGACTATTTGGAGCGTTGTGAATAGAAATCACACGGGATCTTCATCACGATGCCTAGAATTTCGCAGTTGTAAATATTCCAATTCACTGAGGTTGTTCTCTCTTTTCTCTTTCAGGTAACAAGTGTAAGTTATCATCCGAAGGAAGACTGTATGATCACTGCCTCTGTGGATGGCACAATTAAGGTGTGGAAGACGTGAAACTGTTCAGCTTGCCCCAGGCAATGCATCGTTTCATGCCTCATTGGAAGGTAATATAGTTTGGGCAGGAAAATTTTTTGCAGAATTTCAGAAGCTGAGATTCATGTAAATTATAGTCTAGCTGGAGTGTTCTGGTTGCACTTCCAGTGAATTTCTGGAGGTTATGTACCATTGACAGGGAGGGATTCTTAATCTATATGATGAATTTGCATTCAGTATTCTTGTCTGCGATAGACGGAGTCATGGGTTCCCCTTTCTTCAAACATTGTTTAACCTAAATGACTGCAAACGACATTGAGGTCGCGGCGGTCTTAATATACCAGTGAAATGAAGGGCTGTATAGTAGCCTTTCCTGCCTGTCATTGGGTGGATAGTGCTGAGTTCGGCTTTCTCTTGTATGTATGCAGTGAAAGATTATCAAAGTTTCGAGCTGTTTGCTCTTCAAGCACTGAGATAAAGAATGTCCATAGTTAAAAAGTCTTTCAAGGAATGGACGAGATGGACTTGGTCTTATTTACTTCTTTTCCGGGTTTGATGAATGATATGCTTATCGCAACAGGAGGTTTTTCCCATTACGTAAGAGCAGAAAAAATCAACATAGGCTTTTATTGACCTAGTCTCGCTTAGAATTAGGCCAAAAAAAGTGTCTTGCTATTCTACTGGTCGCGTCAACGCTTTATTTCCTTGACTCTCTAATGACTTCCTTGGCCCCAAAGAGGACTTTTATACTAAGTTCAAGTTAGTGTTTGAGCCGAAGTGAAGAGCTGTCCATGTATTTTTATTTATTTATTTATTTGATACGACACAGTTTCTTATAAACATTGTTGCTTATGTATTTTGAAATATTTGAAGCGCTAATCATTATATAAAAGTCTGATTTAGAAACCTTAAAATAGTGTTAAAACAATAAAAAAAAAACCCCAAATTGATACATTTGTAATAAATTTATCTCAAATTATTTGTTTAACCATTATAAACTCCAAATTGGACACGTGAAAAATTTATACCAAATCATTTTTTTGACCAACAAAAATCTTAAATTAGTATTTACATGACAAATTTATTCCAAACTCAATTTTTTGACCTTCAAAAATTCTAAACTAGTACACATGCGGCGAATCTACCCTTCGTCAATTTTTATTAACTCGAATTTCTACCACAAAACCCAAAATTGATATATCCGTGATAAACAGAAAATAAAAATCTCGAACTGGTATACTCGTCAATTGTCAAGTATCATTCAACTTAACAATTTGATGGTAAAAATTAACGAAAAATTAATGGAGGTAAATTTATCATAAAAGTACTAGTATGGAATAAATTTTTCGCAAGTATATCAATTTGCAAAAAAAATAATATGGGGAAACTTTGTCACAAGTGTACTATTTTGGGGTTTTTTTGCAATCAAAAAATAATTTGGAGTAAATTTATCACAAATGTACTAGTTTGAATTTTTTTGTGATAAAATAAAAAGAGAAGCCAAAATTTCAATCGGATAATGTGGTACTTGATGTAGCTGAAGAGCCCGCTTCTCACTTGACTAGTGGTTAGGAAGAATTACTTTATAAGTCATGACTATTGTGCGAATGTCAATTCAATAATGAACTTTTCAATTTTATTAATTAAGTCTTAATATCTTTGAGCCAAATTTCAATGTAGTTCTTTTAGCCAATTTTTGCTAGAAATCCCTAGTCATCACAAACTGTCTTACGTGGCACGCCGCCATAGAAATTTCATGCAGATATTTAAGATTAAATTGATAAAGTTGAATAGTGTATTGAATTTGGATTCATATAACCGAAATCTCAGACTAATTGGATAATTTCCCTCTAGCAGTTCTCATGTGTGCTTCGATAGAAATAATCGTAACTAATGTTCAAGATGCAAAACCTTTTTTTTCTTTTTGTCTGAAGATATAAAACCAGCGTAACAAGATATGTATGTTCCAATTTATCCTCTCTCATTTTCCAGATGATGGGTGTATATTTCGATCTGTGGTTAAATTTTCATAAAAAGAATCAGTCTAATCCTGATTCCTGTGAACTAGGCTGGACGCAGTCAAGATTGTGGTATGTGTGATGCTATGTTCAATTCTGCAGTACGTCACTTGAGCACTGAAACAAATTAGAAGTCAAGGAAATTTAGGAAGAAAGTTCAGCATAGGGACTTCATCCAAGTCAAACCAAAATTCAAAAAGTAAAAACAATAAAATAAAATAAAATAAAATAAAAAGAAGAGGAGGGCCTCTCGGTTTTGGACCAGATTTAGCCAACTAATTGAGAGAAGCGGTCAATAGACCGACAGAGCTGACGGTCAATAATCTTTCCCTTCCGGTCAGAAGGGAAAGATTATTGCATGAGTCTAGTATGAACAAACTAAATGGTCGATCTCATCTGGGTCTGACCAAATCTAACGGTCCAGATTTATCTTCAATGGATGTGCTAGTTAAGCCATTGCCAAATAGACCTTTATATATATATATATATATATATATATATCACAACTCAGCCTATGGAGGGGGAGAGAGAGAGATTTGAATCAATCTCTCTCTTCCTGAAAATCCAGAGAAGCAAAAAAAAAATGGACGAGACTGAGAGATTGATCGGATTATGGAGCCGAGAAGGCCACACAGCCTCCGCGATCATCGCCGCACATCAGCTCATGCAGTTGAGCGACGAAGAGAGCTGCAGCAACAGCAGCCGCGGCAGTAACAGATCGAGCTGGGCCGTCAAAAGGCAGTCCAAGGGCAGCGATCATCCGAGCCGGAGCAAGGCGACATCGACGGGTAAAATGAAAACCAAGGTGGCTCTCGATCGAAGCAGGCCGCTTCGTCCACAGAAGGAAAGGAAGTACAGGAGCATCATCGAGATTTATGCAGAGACCGTGCCAGTGGACGCGAGGATAGGCGATGATCATCGACGAGAAGACCGTGAATAATCTGTTCCTTTTGCGAAGCTAACCATGTAAGTTTTGACTGAAGTTAGGTGGTTTTAATCGTTCATAGGAGTTAAAATGCCAGCAAAAAGAACAAAAGAGAGCAAGATTGTTATTATCTGATCAAGATTGTTTTAGGGTTTGACTGGTTCAAGAGTTCTTGCATGGGCTGGGTTTGAAGATAATCGAAAAAGAAAAAGGGTTTTGATGACGGGAAAAGAAGCAGAAATTAAATCGGAGTATCATGCTCGTAATCGGATCATTCGGGTTCACGCAAGTCAGGAGCCACAGGAAGAGGAACTTGCATTCTTCTGGTTCAAATGCCTGAAAAATGTGAATCTGATACATGTTTGCTCGTTGCTACTGGGTTGCGTTTCAAAGAATGAGAAACCATTGTGGAAAATTAGGCCAGACGACCGTAGACAGCTCCCGCTACCTCCCAGCACCGCCCACAAGGCGCCGTTGACCACCACTGGTCGGCCTTGACCTGCCTTTAACACTGTCTACTACTGAATTTCCTGCAAGGAGAAGTTATCCATAGGATCATATGTGGAAATTTCCTTTATAGCGTTATTATTGGCGAATAGTCATTTACTGCTGTCGAACTTTTATGTGGAAATTTTGGGTGAGTATTGGAAAAATTTCGAGCCTTGGACGCGGCCTCTTACAAATGCAGGGTAAAGCTTGCTTCCTTTCACCCTTGTGATGAGGCCCTTTCCTGGACTCCCGTCTTGCGGGGATGCTTCATGCACCGGGCTGCCCTTTTTTTTTTAATTAGAAAAATTTCGTAGTTTTGAAGTTTCAAGCTAATCGGTTAATCTTTTGACTTTGTTTGATGTTGCTCTTCGATATGTTTTAGTAGTCTCAAATCATCCGAAAAGGATACTGCAATTGACATAACTTTCATGCGGCATTCACTTTCATGCCAAAAAATTTCGAGCCTTCATTTGAGTGCTTTCAACAGTAAAATCTTACAATTCATCCTATCCGACTTTTTAGTGAGATTTTAATTCCAATGTGGCTTTTCATTATAAAAACAAACAAAAGAAAGAATTGAACTCCAACATTGACAAGCAAAAAGATGACCTAGCAAATTATTTAATTAACTCATCAATTTGCATTTTCTTCTTCTCCGCTTTCTTGCTCTTCATCTTCATCTTCTTTATTGAAATGAAGAAAAGGAACAAATAACGTAGTTCTCTCTGCACCCCCACCCCCTCTTTCAATTTGTCCTTGATCTTTACAGGAGCTCCTAGTGCTAGCAATGGTGGCGCTACTGCCACCATGAGAAGATGCCTCGCATGCCATAAACCCAGAATTTTCTTGCATTTCCCTCTTTTCTCTCCCCTCCGAGAAAATGAGGGCAAGTCCGAGTCTTGAGAAAACTCAACGAACATCGCCCCTTCTCTTTTTTGTTGGTGTTGTGTTTTAAAAGGAAAGAAGAAAATCTGATTTGTTGTTGACGTTTCTCTGTGCTCTGAAGCAATGGTTGGGATTTGAAGATGATATTCATATTGCCTCTCTTCTCCGTTCTCAGCTTCTTTCGTCTGTAGTCGCCTTCCTCTTTGCCTCAATTCCTCAATTTAGGGTTTGGGCTTGAAGAACATTTGTTTTCTAGCCCCAATTCCCTTGGGAAAAATATATCTGTAGAATGACGTCGTTTAGCATTATTTATCCTAAATCATTTGGCCAGCAAGCAACGTCAGACGGATAATACTAAAGAGATCACTCGATAAATTACGGCACACAGTGAACATCGTACGAAAGTTATTACACTTTTGGTGTTCTTTTCCCAAAAAAATGTAAACACAAGCTGGTTTTAAATTTATGCATATGTATCGGAGTGTTTTATGTACTAAATCGTGCACCTTCATCAGTTATCTCACAGTTCCGATATTAGTAATTTTACAAATAATGAGGAATAAATTCAACCTACTTACTTGAGTTAGGGAAAATTTCATCTAAGGAAAATGGAGCTGTTATTTTCAAAATAACGCCGAAAGTGAACTTCGTCTCAAATAAAATCTTGAAGTGGTTAACAAAGCGTTGACACCAAAAAATAATTCGTTCGACGACACAGGTGCCTAAAGCGTGGACATTATTACACTGGAGGATGCTCACATGCTAATCGACGGCGGCAGATATTGGTGCCACGTGTCCAGTTGTTGAGCACACGGACGGAATTGAAACAGTCACTGAATTTGGTGCTAATGACAAGCTGTGCCGCCAGAAATCCGGAGTATTCAGAAACAGATGCACTTCTGGAGCGAAGGATTGCTAGTCGCGTTATTTCAAGGGTCATAAGCTAAGTCGCATTCATATGCAAAAGACAGAAAAGCAAAGGATGACTCTTCGGATTTTCAAGGCTAACCCCGTATGTACAATGTGCTGAACATGATTCATCCTTAGGGAAATATCAGGTAAATATTTATACTTTCTTTGACATGGTTAAACTGTCATTTCTCTCATTAATTCTCCTATATTGCTTCGAAGGAGAGAAATACTATCTCCTGTTCAAACAGACGTGTCTCTCATGAATGAGAAAGACGAGGCTCATTGCTGAATAAACATATTTTTTTATAATATTACTTGGGAGAAATCCAAAAGACATGCCTCGATATTTGGAGCGTGGTCAAGAATTTGCATTCTCTCAGCCTTGGTTTTGGCATGTATGGATCTCAATGATCCGTGTCTGCATAGCAATGTGGGAGTTAAAATTGCTGAGAACAAAGTAAATCTGTAAAAGTTACTAGTTAAGTGTTTAGTTTAGACCCAATAAATCTCCTTATAAAATCATAGTTTCTCCAACTCTAAATAATCTAAAGGGCCATGCCCACAATGCTTTGGGTGAAGCATGATGTCTTTTAAGATATTAGGCAAGTGCAAAGATTTCAAATGGAGGAAAAAAAAAACAAAGAACATGCATCCTTGGAATTATTCTCTTGCATTAGAAGTTAAAATATTATCGGTTATCCAATCTTTTTGCGTCTTTCTTGGGACATAAGATTACTAGGGCATTTTATAGGCCGGTATTGTAGCTTAGTACAATTTAGTTTTTTAAAACCTTGTCAAATGTGCAATTGAACTCTCCAATTGTTTTGTGAAAAAAAAAATTTGGTATCTATCTCGGATTTTCCATCCATTGAAACCTGACGCTGTTGGAGAAGTTTGTCAATCGTCTCTTTCATAGGAGTTTTAGGACTTAAATGATTGAAAGTTTCAAGACTCAAATACACATTGCAACAAGCTATAATTCTTGCCAGGGAAATTATCCCAAAATTTCAACTAAGAAGATAACCCTAAACCAAATAACAGATAAAAACAATAGGAGTACCATAATTTTCGTATGATACTCATTTGAGTTTCATAATTCTTTTTTTTTTTTTTGCTCACTTAAGTGTTAATCATTTCCATGTGGATTTTTTTTTAAATTTTTTGTTATTACTGGGATTTTATTATTATTGTTTATTTATCTTGAAAAATAAAAATCAAAAATCAAAACAAAATTAAATAAATGGTACACATTAGATTTTCTAGCGTCCACATCAGATTTCCTGGCATCCACATTGGATTCCAATAAGGCAAGTTGGCGATGGGACTTAAGTGATCAACTTTTCAAAATTGCGGCACTTAAGTGAGCGAATTTTTTTTTTTTTAGAGTGCCGTAAGAAAGTTATGTCAATCCTGTTGTTCTTATCCCAAGAAGTTCTTCCTCGAAACGTATAGGAAAGAAGCTTTCTTCAAATTCTGTAATTTGAAGAAGGAAGAGTTTAACAGTGGAACAATACTTTGCCAATTTTGAGAATCTCATGTTTCGATGGGATGTGGTTGAGGCCGAGGAGGAAGCTATTGATCCTCACCATGGCGAGCTCTTTGACAAGATCGGGTTTTTCTTGTTTTCTGATGAGGTTTGCTTTGAGTGATCTCGATGTATTTTTCTCTCCCTTCTCTCCGCAGATTTCAACCTCAAGGAAAACACGGCAGCAACTTCAGAAACCATCAATCTTTTGCTTGTACTATCGTCATCGTCAAGGTGTGAACATAATAAGTTTGCGTGCTTTATCGCATAGGGTCTGAAGATAGTTCTTCCTTTGTCCCAGTGAGAAAGTTAAAACCAGAGGTAAGCATCTTCCGCTAGCTTCGTATGGTCGATTACTAGTTGAACTATGACCTTCTTCTTCTTTTTTTATCCAAATAGGCCTTGAAAAAAATTAATGTCCTGGTTCTTTTCCTTTTAAAAAAAAAAGGTAACCATATTTTCTACAGCCGCATGAAATCAAAAACATGTGAACATTGGAGAGAGAGAGAGAGAGAGAGAAAGATGTATTTATTATTCGATGAGCTTTTACACAAATACATCAAAGCCATAAGGCATTTCAACCTAGAGGGTAAGCCTTTAGTGGATCGCCTTTGCCTTTGGAGTGAATTTGGAACGAAACATAGGGGGAAATTGGCAAGCACATAAGAAACCGTCACATCGGCAGTATTTCGGGTCTCCACAATCACTAACAGTATTGCATCGGTGGGTGACGTTTCGCGCTTCGACCATCACTTGAGAACCTACAACGAACAACACATGCACCTCGGATTAAACCCTAAGCATTAGCAGGGCGAGAGAGAGAGAGAGAGAGAGAGAGAGACCTAATCCAATGACCAAAAGCACGAGAAGCAGGATCGACTTTGATGAAAATCTCTCCATTGTCTTTTCGAGGGGGCTTTAGAAAATGATCGAGCGAGATTGGGTTTCTCTGTTGCGAGATCTTAAGAACAAGGTTTTGCTTTATCACTTTCGACTGAAGTCTCGCTTTATATACATAGACTTGATGGCATGTGAATTTTGTAATCATGGATTTCTTTCCTTAATTTGTTGGATTCCCACTAATCATGGCAGATATATTACTCAAAACGCATGTAATCCAATCTATGATATTAGCATAATAATAAACTATTAGTTTGCGCTCGTGTGATGAATTTCGGTATTCTCTCTTTATTCTATGATCAATAATATAGTGCTCAATAAATTTGGTACACCATTTTGCTTAAGAATTTCATCAAATTGTCACAAATGTCGCCAAGTTATTTTACTGCCAAATCTAAAAGAAAAATATTGGTAATTTGGGACAAAAAATAATGGGAATAAAAGCAAGTAAAATTCTTGCGGTTAAGTCATGCTATGTCAAACTTTGGGCATCTTTCTTTTTTTTTTCACTTGATGAAAATCCACGTCGTTCGTTGTCGTTAGAAATTTTATTTTGGTTGCTTTGGCAAGTAAAATAAGAAAATATATTGCGACAACAATTTTTTTTATAGCATGATCTGTTATCATCGACAATATAAACAGGTGAATATTGCATTCTGATAGACTCAGAGTAGTTGACGAATTGAATGTTCATGAAGGTTTTTCGATGAGAGGAAGTACATTTGGTAAGTGAATGGAAAGCGCCACAAGAGGACACATTTATGTGGTTAACAGAAGGCTTGAAGTAGCTCCTCACTTGGAGAATTTGAGGGTGGAATGTGAAGACAGTCCCCTGTTTGCTCGAAATCCAAAAGGCATAGTTTGAAACCGGAGGTAACCATCTTTTGCTCCTATCTTCTTCTGGTCTTCTTCCTTTTTTTTTTTTCGTTCATAAAGTTCTTCTAGTTATTTACAAGTTGGATTATTAGAGATGATCGGTTTCAAGGTGAGTCGGTCCCCACCCTAAAACCGGGAACTAACCATGTCCACCCTGGAATCGGACTAGATCGGCTGGTTCTAGTATCCTTTGGAATAATATGTCTATTCACAAAATGGTTTCTCTATTTTATATTCAATGTTTCTATTCAATACACTTCACTTCCATTTTTCCTTTTCTTTCACGATATACAGTCATTACTCTCGAATTATTTCGTTAAGTTCTTAGAGAAATACTAATATTGCTATATGGTATTCTCATTTTGAGTCTTTATTGTAACGTAAATATTTTTTTTTTCGATAACCATTTGCAATCTTATGGGGCAAATAATTCCTTAAAAAATAGCAAATTCACATCTCAAAGTCTAATTACATTCTTCCCAATCATTACTTTTCCCAATAGGATTGTCGAGAGAATTGGTGATGTTATTTTTAAACTAAAATTTTCTTTTCTTTCTTAAAATTTCTTAAATATATTAAAAGATACTTTAGCGTAGGATGAAAATATCAACGCCTAGAACTGGTTCGGTTCATGGTTCCAAGTGTATACCCACCCACCTAAGCTGAATCGATAATATATAATTTAAATTTTACAAAAACAAAAAAATCTGTAATATGTAATCTGAAACCCGTTCATCTCATTTCAAACTCTCACTCTCATCTCGATCTCTTCTCTCTCTCGTCTCAGACACCCAATCTCTCACCTCTCACCTCGATTTCTCCACCTCTGTCTCTCGACTCACAGCTTCAACTCCCATGGATTTATAACATTGACTCTCATTGACTCACGGTCCCAACTCTCAATTTCTATTGAGTCACGGCCATGCCTTCGATCATTCATCGCCTCTCTCTCTCTCTCTCTCTCTATATATATATATATATATATTTGCTTGGTTGCACCAGTTCCATAGATCCATCTGGGAACCGGACCAATCTGGTGATCCGATTACGGGGTGGATTCGTGGAAACAATGGACAGTGCTTGATTTAAATTTTTTAGAACCAGTCCTTAGTAAATGATTCTTGGTTCTAGGATGGAAACCACCCACCCAGACCATTCTCACCTCTAATAATGAAGTCATTACCCCTTACAAATAATATGTACTTTTTTCCCTTGTTGAATAAAGAAATAAATATAATAATATACTCTGGGCCAATCTCGCTAGTTCGGTTTGTTTCCTCCCCTCAAATTGGGAGCTAAAGCACTTATTCTCGGTTTCTCGCATGAATCACTCAGAATCAGTCGGTCCAATTCTTGAGTTGGGCAGGGACCTATGCATGCCTCTAAAGATTATCGTCGTCTAGAGTCTTTCATCCATGGAATCGTGTGGGAATCCCTTCTTTATTGTATATAGAAAAAATTTCATCCGAAATAATAACAACACACTATTAATTGATTTTCGTTTGGTTGCAAGAACAAATTAAAGCTCTAATATATTGTAAGTTCATTTCAATATAGCAGATCAAAGATAAATAATATGTAAAATGATATGAATAGTCCTTAAATGTAGGCTCAATGTACACTATTGTTCTTGAATTTTTAGTCCATTCGATGTAATTATTGAACTTTTCCTATATGTTCAAAATATATAAAGGAAATTGACACAAACAGTCCATAAACTTGGGCCAATGTGCATCATTATCATTGAATTTTTAATTTGTTCAATGTAATCCTTAAACTATTTCTAAATATTTAATCTAGTCGCTACACTAACCAAAAAAAAAGTCTAAGATCTAAACTTTCAATTTGTTCAATTTAGTCACTCAAATTTTGATTAAAAAGAAGATTTAAAATTTTTCATTAGTACATTATTTCCAGATTTTCAAATATCTTTTCATTTCAATCCAATTCCTAAATCACAAAAAAAGAGATTATGATAATTTCATTTAATTATATTGTACCATATGATATAAGTAATAATATAAGTAGAATCCTCATTTGGCTTTGTATTATATTGATATTTCTGCTATTTTAATTTACTAATTTATAAATTTAATAAATTTAAGAAATCACAAAATATAAAACCTTAAAGTTTCTATTAATCTAAAAAAAATTAGGAATAGATTTAGATAAATACAAGCACGAGAATCCTATAGATAAATGAATCTTTGGGCAACAATGTAATTATAAAAACTTGTGAATAGTACCAAAGGACTTATTTGACTTTGTTATAGAAAGTTAAGGGACTAAATTGAATAATTATTGAATATTAGGATAGGTTCAACCACCACATTGAATAAATTATAACTTGAATGTTGACAATGCATAAACCAAAAATTTAGGGACAATTTGTGTCATTTTATCGATGTACAAAACCAAAACATGAGGAACTTATGTTTCATTTTATCCTTTCTTTCTTTTTCCCCATGATGGGTGCATATTTTTATTTGTGGTTACTTCATTTACAAATTTTCTACCAATACTCTTAGTTCTTGTCAACTCGTCCGACCCAATCAAATGAAATCGCACTAAACTTCTTCTTTCGTGTATGATCGACTTGATAAAATAAAATGATGACACACAAAGTTTTTTTTATCGCTCGAGCATCAATCCATAAACGAAATTCTGTGTCGTTCATAGGTAATTTAAAAAAGAAAGTGTTTACAAACAAGCAGAAATGACATATATGTAATTTTCTTTGTTTTAACAACTACTTTCAGACCGTTAATAGACAAGTAATCGACTAAAATAATTTACGTACGATTTTTTTGTTACACTCAAGTGAATATTAGGGGTGTGCAAATTGGACCGGACCGGCCGGGTTGGTCCGGTCCTTGAGGGAGGAGGTCCAATCCTTGGTCCCAATAAATGGGACCAGTGATCGGGTGGTTCGGTCCCCGGTCCCATCCCCGAGATCGAGGACCGGACCATCAGAATATATAATTAAAAGAAAGAATTAGAAATGTTAGCACAACTCTATTCCTAAGAATATTGCTAAAGAAAGTGAACAATTGGTCCGGGCTCTCTTTGCCTCATACACTTATCATTCAGTTATGGTAATATTTTTTTTCAGCACTTTCACTCTTTTTTCTTCACTTCGTCCTCATTTTTTCCACCTAATGTGGCACTAAGATTGACATGAACACTTATATGCAAAAGTATTGCCCAATTTGACGAAAATTAATGATCGATTGAGGTTTTTTGTTATCTATATTCTATAAGAAGCTAGTATTAGCGGTTCTATTGGGATTGGACCGGACCGTCGGTCCTGGTCCGATCTGGTCCCGGTCCGGTCCTTGGTCCTGAAAATTTGGGGACCAGGGCTACGGTCCGGTCCCCGGTTCTATGCCGGGACCGGACCGGACCGGACCATGCACACCCCTAGTGAATATAATCAATATACTTACTTGTGATATCGTTGTAGATTCATGCTATGTATTATTAGGTGTCTTTGAGATGAAGGAAAATAACCATCTCTTGTCCCATGATATTCCTGGTAAATGTTAACCAATTCTTAATAACTATTGGAACCAATTGAAAAAATAGTTTTCCTGAGCCAATATATTGACTTACACCCCCAAGCAATTGAAATCAAATCATTGGCATTTCAAGAAATGGAAGTTCAAGTCTAATCCTACAAAGAAAACATTTATTTTCATAGAATGAGTTTACAAAATACTTCATTTCCGATATAAGCGCGTCATAACCATTCCTTTTATGGAATGAGCATTTCTCTTTATCACGTCCCATAATCATGAGAATTGCTGCCTACTCCACTCCCTTTAAGGAAAGATCGTTGCATGAGCCTAGTATAGATAAACTAAATCCGGACCATAGAAATGGGGAGTCTCATTTGGGTCATGCCAGATCTGATGGTTCAGATTCAGCACGATACGTGTACTAGCTACCATAGCCTAACCCCTCCCCCCCTATATATCAGAACTCGGCCTCTGGGGAGAGAGACCCATTCGAATCAAGCTCTCTCTTCCTGAAAATCTAGAGAAGCGATTGAAATGGACAAGACTAAGAGATTGATCGGGTCACGGAGTCGGGAGGGCCTCAGGGCGTTCAATCTGGAGGTGGCACAGCAGCTCATGCTCCTGAGGCAGCCGAGTGACGAAGAGCGCTGCAATAACAGCAGCCAAGGCAGTAACAGTTTGAGCGGGACCGTGAAAGGTCAGTCCAAGGGCAGCAATCACCAGGGCAAAAGTGAGCCAAGGGCGACGGCAAAAAAGAGAACCAAGGCAGCTCTCGATCAAGGTGAGTCGCTTCTGCCGCCGAAGAAGAGGAAGTACAGGAGTGTCGTCAAGATTTATGCCGAGACCGAGCCCGTGGATGCAGCGGAGGATGAGTGACAATCATTGAGGAGAAGACCATGAATAATTTGTTCTTTTTGTTGAAGTTTGGATTGAGATTAGGAGTTAAAAGGCAATCAAAAAGAACAAAATAGAATAAGATTGTTATTAACTGTTCATGATCTCTCTCTCTCTCTCTCTCTCTCTCTCTCTCTCTCTCTGACATGATTCCTATCTCTTCGTCACCTTCGGTTTCCGTACTTTTTCTTAAGGGTTTTAGCGATTTAAGGGTTTTTGCATGGGCTGCGTTTGCTGATGATTGTGAAAAAGATTGCTCTGGTCTTAATGAAGAGAAAACAAAACAAAACTGAATCGGAGTATCGTGCTCGCTCGTGATCAGACCATTCGGGTTCGCATAATTCAGGAGCTATAGCGACGAGAACTTGCATTCATCTTGTTCGGATATGTGAAGATACGAAGCGGATACATGTTTGCCCGTTGGTACTGGATTAGCCATACCCCATTAGATAACCACCGTTACCACCCACCACCGACCACTCCGCGCTGGTGACTGCCGCCAGTCGGCCTCAACCGGCTTTTGACAAAGGTCTGCTACAGGGTTTCTTCGCAACGACGAATTTTTGGATAGGATCCTACGTGGAAATTTCCTTTATTGAGTTGATATCGACGACTAGTGTTTTAATGAGATCTACTGTTTATGGTAAATTGTAGAGTATTATGTCCACCAGTACATATTTTATGTGCTGAGACATATAGTAAAATTTAATCCATTTGAAATTTCAAACTAATTAATCCGGAATTTTAGTTTATTATCATGTTGCTCTTCAAAAGGTATTGCTTTCTGAAATCATATGAAAAGGGCAAGTACCTTTTCTTTATTCTATAGACGAAATATAAACATTGTTTAAAAATTATACATATGTCTTGGAACATTCTTTGTGTTAAATTATGCATCTTTCTCAGTCACATCCCTTCAGAATTTAACACAAACGTCTCCAAGGCAAGAAAAACTCATCAATTATAACAACTCAATATCCTCTATATTTTGACCCCAAAAAAAAACATGTCTCTATTGAAGTACACATTTAGCATCGACATTCATTCAAAATCAACAAAGAACAAGGAATAAGTTAAGAGGAACAAGAAGATTAACTTAACCTGTCGCTGGAGTTTTCAATTACCTCGAAGGATAATTGAAAAAGCTTTTACCACTTCGAAGATTATTAAAGGACGAAGGCTTTGGAGGAAAGCTTCGTCAAGAGTGTAAGTTTGTGAGAGATACGGCCAAAGTGAAATGGTCCTCCATTATTACCAAGGTAAAAATAGTAAGGGTGGGACTGTTCTCAAGGTAGAAGTACAAGTGTCAATAATTTATCTAGGGCCTATTTGACAACTACTCTGATTATCTGATTTTATTCCCCATAATATAAAGACAATGAGAAACCTTTTGGTAATTTAAATGATTCTGATTTTCAAATTCGCTTATTCTATTCCAGGGAATAAATTTGGAGCAGAAATAAGAATAGAAAAAAGTTGATTTTTTATTTCATAATCACTTTTGAGAAACAAGGAGAGAATAACTAAAAAAATCAAACTTTTTTTTATAATTGAGTCCTAAGCCTTTTGCAATTATGTCAGTTCAATCCAATGGCCAATCTATACTAATGTGGCACCGCCGATACTGACGTGACAAATATTTAATCATATTTTAATCTTTTCTTCTTCTTTTTATTCGAGGCAGCAACCCTACTGGCAACCTCCATCGGCCCTTGGGAGAGGGCGAAGACCTTTGCCAACGTGGTCGTCGGTAGGGCCATTGGCCCAAACCAAAAAAGGAAAAAAAAAACATAAAAATTATGTAAAAAATAAACAATTAAATAAAATTCAAAAATTATTAAATTTTTCCACTTCAACGCTGATTAAGTGGACTAAATTGGCACAATTGCCAAAGGCATAGGATTCAGTTGGGAACCCCATGGGGCTGGGACCTATGCTAGTGAGGTCGCCGGTAGGGCTGCCAACCCAAACTAAAAAAGGAAAAAAAATAAAAATTATTAGAAAATAAACAATTGAGTAAAATTCAAAAATTATTAAAATTTTCTACTTCAACGCCGATCAAATGGACTGAATTGGCATAATTACCAAAGGCATAGGATTCAATTGACAAAAAAAAGTTTAGGACTGAATTGACACAATTGCAATAGGTTTAGGACTTTTTTGGGAATTTTTCGAAGAAGCAAAACCAAAAATTTAAGTGCAAATTACCTATTGAGCTTGTATTCTTTCTTAAATATCTTGCACATATCTTCATGCTCCACGAAATAAATACACCAATTATGGATTATGCATGATCTATATTAATTTTATTAGTGACGCTATATAAGTTGATTTTATAGTAACAACAAGTAATTATTGGACTTAAATGAAAAAATTGGAAGAGAAATTGTTTTCGGGAACTAGAATTTTGTGTAGTTACTAAACACATTCCTGTTATTGAAACACAAATTTTGTGTAGTTAACAAACGCGTTTTAATTCTCTAAAATTTGTCCCATTAATAGAAAAAATCAATTCTATTCTTTTGGATCAAAATCATTGCCAAATGCATCCCCAATTTTTGGCCAAGTGTGAGAAGTGTTGGTGACTAATATGAAGATGTGTAGGTGTCTTCATCTCCATAGAGTAATTGTTCTTGCATGTCGTAAGACACTAAAGGACGCCTATGGCAACACTTTTGCTATAAAAATCAACTTCTAGGCAAAAGTTAATTTTTCTACTTCGACTTATAAGTAGAAGTTGATTTTTCTACTTTTGTAGAGAAGTAAATTTTTTTTTTTTATTCAAGTGGTTCCAAAAATATTTCTAGAGCAAACAAATACTTCAAAAGTAAAAAAAAAATGAAGTTACATAACCAAATAGATTTCTACCCCATAAGTGTTTTCATGCCCCTTAAAAAGAATAGATAATAAATCCATGGCTTCTTAAATCTACTGAAATACCAGATGCTAAAGAAATATTGGTTTAATAAATTTGAAGTTAAAGAATTACTAAACATAACATTCGGGGGCAAAAAAAAAGTCGTTCTCAAGGACAATCTAAATTTTGCTGTAAATGAATTAATGTTACTCTATACCGCCTATGAATAAATCAATAATCACTAATTTAATCGAGTCTAAGACAACTACGGACAAGGAAAGTCATCCTCTGCCTTTTCCATATTTCGCAAGAATAACAACCCAATTATGACTCATCCAAATTATAAGATAAATATTATTTAGCTTTAAATTCTAAATACCATTATTGAATACGGAAATTTAGGAATGTCAAAGAGAAAAACAATTTCCAAGTCAATAAAAACAAATAAACGCAGATCAGCAAACTTTTTTCATGTTAACAGTACATTAGTAATTTCCAACATCAGAACAATCCATAGATAATCGGGTTGACATTAGGTTGTGCAAAAGAATCGAGAACCACTCGGACTAGATTGAACCGATCGATCTTGGGCAGTTCCCATCGGGTACCGGTCTTGTTCATGATTCCAATATGTTGTAACCGGTGAGAACTAGTCTGGTTTATGGTTCCAAGTGAGAACTACCCACCTAAACCAAACGGATTGGACTGGTTTATATACTACATGCTATATAATACATACCCATATTTTGTTCATATACAATTGTACCAGTTGAGAATATGGATTCACAAAAGTCTGTGTAACCAAGCCATGATGAAGATGACCTCATTGTCTTCACCTCGTTGACCCATAGCCAGTTTCCTTTATTTACCTAGCAACGATTAGGGGCAAATAGAAGAAGTTCCGATTCCTTCTACCACCATCACTTCCTGACCTGACTCACTTAAACCAAGGTAGGACATTATATTTGTAGTAGAATCTATGTGTGTTCGCATATATATAAAAAACGAAGCAATTAGACAAATCTGAATCAAGCGCAGACAAATGGTTGATTAGGTGATCCCAACAAATTCACGTCGTGTCCTTAAGACGAATTATCTCCTCTACCGGTACCCAAGGTTGTATGGATAATCATCTCTCAGGATAAAATGGATTACTATTTTATTAAAGCGGTACTTGTTCAACAAAATTCCTTCGAACGCAACTTCGAGAATAATCGCACAAATGAGAGTGAATGAATGAATGAATTTTTCGAAGATATGCTCGTGTTCTTCTTTGAAAAAAAAAATATGAATGTATATTAACTAGTCCAATTGAAGAGTCACGAAATTACCTTAGTTCGGTGTTCGGTTATTACCGAATCAACACCTTCGTTCGTCGTTCGGTTATTACCAAATCAACACATTCGTTCAGCCGAACTGATAGCTTAAAGAGACATTATGAATAAACATCATCCGAAAAGAATACAGAAATAAAATATAAAAAATTCGAACGAATATGTCTATTCGGGAAAAAAAAATAAAGTCGATGGGTTTAACTCTGACCCGGGCCTGGCCCGATCAGATCCGAGCCGGTCGGACGGATGGCGGTGGTGGCGCGCACGTGTGAATTGGTTCAACTTTGTGTAAAACCTCTCTCCTCCACAAAAGTAGGGTGCCCCTTGTGGCCCAAACTCATTGAGAAGCTCTACTATTTAAATTCATTTTCTATCTCTCTTCCAACTTATGTGGGACTATCTCATTCACCTTTTATGGGTGTTGGACGCCCAAAATCCCAACAATCCCCCACATGAATGAGAGTTTAGAGATCATGACTCTTCGTGCATGCATGAAATACAGTATGCGATTATTCCATAAGAGAACGCCGCATTATGATAAGTAGTCAAAAACCTTGATCTTTCCCTAGTGAAACCTATCGGACCTACTCGGTCAATCAGTAGACTTGATATCTTTAAACTGTCAACCTTCGTTGTAAGTCTAGACAATAGGAGTCACACAACTATCTCTCAACCAAAGTTGGTTCTCATTATTGTGTTCATTTTGGTAATGAACACCACCTGGTTTCATAAGTGCTTTCGAGAATTTGGCATTCAAATTCTCTTAGAAGCCACCCTCACTTCACACTCACATAGGTAATTTCTGAATGTGTGGTATTTCACATACCTAAATTAGAATCATTAAAAACTTATATTTAACCTTCGCTAGTCTGTACTGTCCTTATACAGAGAATGAGTAAGAGTTAACAGTACTCTACATTGCCTGTATAACTTGATTGTCCCTTTGAACCTAGATCTTAGGATCTCTAGTCAATTAGGTAGGGTTTCCGCTATGACGACTTATTTCATTGGCCTTAGACCCATTCCCCTCGATGTTTTCACAACCATCTCTCTAGTTAGGCCTTTTGTTAATGGATCCGCGATATTATCTTTTGACTTTACATAGTAATTCGTGATAATTTCACTATAGAGTAGCTATCTTATGGTGTTGTGTCTTCGACATATATGTCAAGACTTTCTGTTATACATAACATTTCTTACCCTTACTATTGCCGCTTGATTATCACAATGAATACATAAAAGTAGCACTAATTAAGGCTAATTAGGAATGTCTTTCAAGAAATTTCAAAGCCACTCTGCTCTTCACCAACCTTATCCAAAGCAATAAATTCTGCTTCCATAGTAGACCTTGCAATGCAAGTTTATTTGGATGATTTCCAAAATACTGCTCTTCCACCAAGTGTAAACACATATCCACTTGTGGATTTTGTGTTTCTTGTGTCGATTATACAATTTGCATCACAGTACAAGTATCGTTGGATACTCTATGTAATGCAAAGTATAATTTTGAGTATGCTTCAAATAGCCCAATACATATTTCATTGCTTTCCAATGATTTTCGTTTGGACTAATTGTAAATCGACTTAGTTTGCTCACGGCACAAACTATGTCTAGCCGAGTACAGTTCATGATATACATTAGACCGCCTAGTATACTGGCATAGTCATTTTAAGCTTTACTTTCTTTAATATTCTTTGAAAAAAGTAAGTTAACGTTTATTGGGGCCTTTGATGGTATAATATCTAGATTCTTGCATTTTTCAAAAATCTTCTCAATGTAATGAGACTGCGATAGGGATAGTTTTTCAGATGTCTTAAGGATTTTGATTCCTAAGATAACATTTGCCAACTCCACATTTTTCATATCAAATTTACTTATGAGCATGCGTTTAGTCACATTGATGATCTTACTATCGCTGCCCATTATAAGCATGTCGTTTACATACAAGCACACAATGGTAAAACCATTGTGAGTATTCTTAAAATAAATACATTTATTGCACTCGTTTATCTTAAAAACATTCGACAACATGACTTGGTCGAACTTAGCATGCCATTGTTTCGGTGTTTGTTTTAGTCAATAGAGTTACTTAATAAGCCGACATACCTTCTTCTCTTGTCCTGAAACAATAAACCCTTCAGGTTATTCCAGATATATTTCTTCCTCCAGATCCCCATTTAAAAAGGCCGTTTTCATATCCATTTGATGGATTTCAAGCTTATACACTACAGCTATAGCAATTAGCATCATTATAGATATAATTGTAATGACGGGTGAATAGATATCAAAATAATCCATGCCTTCTCGTTGCTTGTATCCTTTTTCCACAAGCCTAGCCTTATATTTATCAGTAGTACTATCCGCTTTCATTTTTTTCTTGAATATCCACTTACATTGTAGTAGTTTATTATCAGGAGGAAGGTCAACCAATTCCCAAGTATGGTTTGACAAGATGGATTTAACTTCATTATTAATAACTTTTTTCCAGAATGGGGCTTCTGGAGACGTCACAACCTCTTTAAAGGGTTGAGGCTCATTCTCTAACAAATATGTTAGAAAATCAGGTCCAACAGAATTAGAAATTTTTTATTTTTTATTACGTCTAGGTTCATCATCCATAAGATCGTTTCTAGGTATAGTATCTCGAGACCTCTGATTATTATTAATTGGCTTATATACCATGTTATACGGAAAGATATTCTCAAAGAACGAAGCGTCCCTCGATTCAATAATCGTATTAACATATATATTAAGGATTTCATACTTGTAGACCAGAAAACGATATGCATTACTGTTAAGAGCATATACAATAAAGATACAATCAACAATTTTCAGTCCTATTTTAACCTTTTTAGGTTTAGGAACCGCAACCTTAACCAAACATCTCCACTTTTTGAGGTAATTCAAATTAGATGCCCTGTCTTTCCACTTTTCATAAGGAGTTTATTGTGTCCTTTTGTGGGACACTCTATTTAGAATAAAATTTACCGTCAAAACAGCTTTCCCCCACAAATTCTGTGGTAATCCAGAATTATTTAGCACCGCATTCATCATTTCTTTTAACGATCGATTTTTCCTTTTTGGCACACTATTAGACTATAGTGCATAAGAAGGCGTAATTTAGTGAATAATGCCAAATTCAGAACAAATTTTTTCAAAAGGAAATTAATATTCACCACCTCTATCACTTCTTATCATTTTAATTTTCCTATTTAACTGAGTTTCAACTTTGGATTTATAAGTTCTAAAAGCATTCACAGCTTCATCTCTACTACTCAACAAATAAACATAACAATACCTTAAACAGTCATCTATAAAAATGATAAAATATTTCTTGCCACCTCTTGATGGTATTATTTTCAAATCACATATGCCAATATGTATTAAATCTAAAGATTCGGTGATTATATTATCTATATAATGAAAGGAGGCTTAGAGAACTTTGATTCAACACATACTTGGTATTTTTCATTTAGACAATCAGGTTTTGGCAATAGTTCCATGTTCATCAATTTATTTATTTACTTATAATTAATATGTCCTAATCTAGCATGCCATAAATCAGGAGACTCAAGTATATAAGCAAAAATAACTTTATTCATTGAATCATTGGGTACAACAGTCATTACATTTAGCTTGAACAAACCATCACTCCTTCTTACATACATCTCACTTTTGAAGAGTACAAACTTATCAGATACAAATATCAACTTGAAACCATTCTTGCTAAAGAGAGATCTAGACACTAAATTCTAGCGCATGTCTGGCATATGCAACACATTGTTCAGTGTCACTATTTTTCAAGATGTCATCTTTAGAGCAACATTTCCAACGCATTTAACCTTTGACATCGATAAATTACCCATGTAGAGTTTTTCATCACCCCCCACAAGCGTATAAGAAGAGAACATTTATCTATTAGCGCAAATATGACGAGTCGCACCAGTATCAATCCACCATTATTTGGGGTTTCCCACCATGTTGCACTCAAATATCATAGTAGTAAGATTGATATCGTCATCACTATTGGAAATCTGTTCCACCACATTCGTTTCAGTATGCTTTCTTTTCTTAGCTTTACATTCCTTGACACGATATCCAGATTTTCCACAGTTGTAGTATTTGCTAATGAACTTTCTTGCTTTGGGTGGATCCCTCTTCAAATGTCTTCCTCTTTTTGTTGGGTTTCAATCCTCCTTCAGCATAGTTGGCCCTTGAGGCCTCCAGTTTACTACCAACTTTCTTTTCAAAAAGTCTATTATCTTTTTCGATCTTCAATCGAACAATCAGGTCTTCAAATGATAATTTCTTTCTCTTGTGTTTCAAGTAATTCTTGAAATCCTTCCAAAATGGTGGCAACTTTTTAATGAGGCAGCTACTTAAAATGATTCACTTAGAATCATAACCTCGGCATGAATGTCATGCATAATCACTTGAAATTTTTGAATTTGACTTAAGACAATCTTGAAATCGACCATCTTAAAATCTAGAAATTTACCAACTATGAACTTCTTCAATCCGGCATCTTCCGTTTTATATTGCTTGTCTAATATTGACACCTGATTTTTAATAATTTTTTCTCTTTTAAAATTAATCAAACAAATTCATAAAAATTCATAAAATAAAAAAATCAACTTTGATGACCTGGGTTAAGCCTAGAGAACCAATTTTGACCAAAAAATAATTTTTCATATTTTCAGTATTTTTTGGTATTTTTATTTTCGAAAATTAATAGAAAATTTATAAAAATTCATAAAATTAAAAAAAAAATCAATTTTGGGGACCTTGGCCAAGCCTAGAGAACTAATTTTGAACAAAAAATGATTTTTTTAATATTTTTTTATATTTTTTTTATATTTTTTAGAAATTAGAAAAATATTTAATAAATAATAGCATTTGAGGCCACAAAAATACATAAAAATAGTCAATATTTTTCTTTTAAATCTCTTTTCATGTTGACCATTGTAAATTTAAAAAATCCAATTCGATGTCGTGTATTCTTTCACAAGCATAATCTCAAATTCAGCCTAAAAAAATTCAATTTGAGTCAATTTATTTTCATTTTTTACTTTTAGGAGTTGTGACATTATTCTCTAATATTCTAAATTTTCATCTTGGCCCAATTATACCCATAATGACTTAATTTTGTAAAAGGGTTTTAATTAAATTTTTCATTACTTTCAGCAGCAAGAAATGAAGTTAAATTTGACATGCGGTGAATTTCGACTAAGTATAGGAGAGGTGTGTCGAAAATTGTGAGGAGATTTGGACTTAAAGAAATATTTTTTTAGGGACTGAATTGTAAATACTTAAAATATCAGGAATTAGAGTGCAAATACCTAACTCTTGAGGGATTATTTTGCAAATAACAAAAAGAAGAGTTAGTGGAGAAATTAGAATAGAGAATGGAAGATGGGAAAGAAGAGATGGAAAAAGAGAAGATGGAAAAGAATGGATGGAGAAAATAATATAAGAATAAAAAAGGGAAGATGGAGATGAAGAAGAGTTAGTGGAGAAATTAGAATGAGAGATAAATATGGAGAATGGAAGATGAAGAAGAGTTAGTGAAGAGATTAGAATGTGAGATAGAGATGGAGAAGGGAAGATAAAAATAAATAAGAGTTAGTGAAAAAATTAGAATGGGAGATAGAGTTAGTGAAGAAATTAGAATGAGAGATAAATGAGTGGGCTATAAAAGGAGGAAGAAGAGAGTTTAGAGGGAGGATTTTTTGGGGGATTTTTTTTGGAAAGAAAATTTTGATTGTTTGAAAGGGTTTTGAGAGATTGAAGAAAAATTTGAGAAAAAGAAAATATCAAAAAGAGAAAGAGAATTTTGAAGATGATGGGAGTTTAAAGCTAGGGGATTATCATCACCAATTCCTTCATCTATCAACATAAATAAAGAGTTCATCCCCGTCGTTCGAGCCATAATCTTAATTCATAAGGTGATACGAGGTTCGAATTCGGCCATCAAATCCGTCAAATTAGGTAACGATCCTAGCCATTAAAATCTTCAAGAATTTCGTTACCCAAATAGATTTATTTAAATCTCGATTATGTCATGTCATACTCATATGTCTCCATATTCATATGTCGCATTCGTACTATAATTTTCTGCAATTTAATTCTTGTACCATCAAACCCTAGAATAGGAAGGCCGACCTACCCACTGGTGGTCCTTTATTTTATGTAATTTAATTTCTTGTAATTTAATTTCTGTACCATTAACCCCACGATGGGTAGGCCGAGCCAAGGCCGAGTCTCTTGTTGGAGGTCCTTTATTTAATGCAATTTAATTTCAGTACCATTAAACCCCACGATGAGTAAGCCGAATCAAGGCCGAGTCCCTCGTTGGAGGTCCTTTATTTAATGCAATTTAATTTCTTATAATTTAATTTTAGTACCATTAAACCCCACGATAAGTAGGCCGAATCAAGGCCGAGTCCCTTGTTGGAGGTCTTTTATTTAATACAATTTAATTTTAATACCATCAAACCCCACGATGGGTAGGCCGAGCCAAGGCCGAGTCCTCCGTTGGAGGTCATTTATTTATTGCAATTTAATTTTATGTAATTTAATTGTTGTACCATTAAACCCCAGAATGAGTAGACTGAGCCACTTGCTGGAGGTCGCAACACTGCATAGAAATCGTTAGTTCACGCTCTCTTCCAACTTCAGGGAATTTTAATGATTTGAAAATACCAAAAAATATCATTCATATGCATTCCATTTAAAAAGTGAAAATACAAAAAAGAGCCCACCTCACTAGAACCTTAGGAATAAACCAAGCCTAAGTTGTCAAATTAAGATAATCATGAAATTAAGGTACCGAAAGAGCATTAGTTTTATTTAACTAGTGTAACCAAGTCCCCGAACCCAGAATCTCTAGTTCATAGAAGTAATTTAGTTCTCCCGCTAATTTACTCAAGTTTTTTAATCAACCTACCAAAAATGATTAGTGGCGACTCTAAACTCTAAAATCATTTGAACAAAAAACCAAAGTTGCGATTCGGTAGGACTTGGGAGGGTCCGTATTAGGTTAATTAATTTAATCAACTTGATAATCCGTTAACCTGGAAATTTTTCCACCAAAAGAAAAATTTTAGGGTCGCGACATCTAGATTATCCCATAATTCCTTAACCGTTTTCAACGGGCTATAAACATTATATAGGGTATTGCACTATTAAGGATGTAGTTGCGACACAATAAATCATAATGCTTCCACGCATCTACCGCATCAAACTTTTCTTTATCCATCTCTCCCTCATCCAACTTAGGAGCATCCTCAATGAGGAATCTTGCTAAGTTCAAAGTCATAAGATAAAACAACATTTTCTGTTGCCATCTCTTGAAATCAGACCCATTAAACTTTTCTAGCTTTTCTCCATGAGTTGGAACAAACACAACATGCGTTATTGATGTCGAAGCCATTTCTAATACAAAAGCAGAAATAATTGAGCGATTGAATATACGACAACACGAGTAATACAATTTTCGAAAGATAACAACATAAACTATTGGACTGAAACAACGCACGATGAGATACGAAAGAAGCAATTTCTTAACATACAAACAGAAATGAGTAGACAAATTTATTTCCTTGCACTACTACGACCACAACAAATGATCATAAGTCAACATTCAATGAACACACTTGAAAACAAACACAGGATAGGAAAAATCGTCTTAAGAATGTATTAGAACCTATGTGTGTTCACATATATATAAAAAACGAAGCAATTAGACAAACTTAAATCAAGCGTAGAGGAATGATTGATTAGATAATCGATCCGAGCCCGATGAATTCACATCGTGTTCTTAAAATGAATTTGTTCCTTCCATCGGTACCCAAAATTGTATGGACAATCGTCTCTCAGGATAGAATGGATTACTATTTTGTTGAAGCGGTACTTGTTCAACAAAATTCATTTGAATGCAACTTCGGGAATAATCGCAGAGATGAAAGTGAACGAATGAATGAATTTTTCGAAGACATGCTCATGTTCTTCTTTGAAAAAAATATGAATGTATATTAACTAGTCCAATTGAAGAGTCACGAAGTCACCTTGGTTCGATATTCGGTTATTACTGAATCAACACCTTCGATTGGCGTTCGGTTATTGCCGAATCGACACCTTCATTCGGCTGAACCGATAACTTGAAAAGAGATTATGAATAGACATCATCTGAAAAGAATAAAGAAATAAAATAAAAAAATTCAAACGAATATGTTTATTGGGGAGAAAAAAATAAAGTCAATTGGTTTAACTTAGACCTGGGCCTGGCCCAAGTCGAGCCTGTCGGACGGACGATGCGCGTGTATGGACTGGTTCAACTTTGTGTAAAATCTCTCTCATCCACAAAAGTAGAGTGCCTCTTTGGGCCCAAACCTATTAGAGAAGCTCTATTATTTAAACTAATTTTCATCTCTCTTCTAACCTATATGGGACTATCTCATTCACCTTTTATGAGTGTTGGACACCTAAAATCCCAACAATATTGTCCTTGTTTTGCAGTCAAAAGCTCGTGTTGTAAATGTATTCGACCCGTCACTCTTCACTCATACACTGATTCTACAACATCTTCAAATAAATATAAGTTGAAATGCTGGATATATAGTGGAGATCTAGCACAATTTGATGAATTTTAATCGCATACTCATGTGTGAGTCTTTATTCAATTGACCCCAATGCTCAGTGGAATCAACTCTACATACCCATTTAGGAGTCGGATTGAACCGGTGATTCGGTTCTTGGATGGGTTCGAGGAATAAGCAAGTAATTCATGATTCTCATTTTGTAGAACTAGACTTTAGCGAGCAATTCTCAATTTCAGGATGGGAATCACCCACCTTGAAATCAATCACCGCTAGGTGACACTCTTTAGAAAGCAGAGTAAAACTTTTGATTTTTGGCTACATAGATCATTTGTGTCATCCTAACTACAATTAATCCACCCCTTTTTTTTTAGCACTTTCTACTTTCCAAGATTTGCAAATTCTTCCTCTAATGGCGAAAAGAGAAATAATTTACGTACTCTCAACCAAGCAGGCCTAAAAAAGACTTCCATTTTCACCATTCCCTCTATTTAACTCACATGCAAAAGGTGAGGATGAGCGATTTTTAGGAAAATTTCGATTCCACCTAAAACGTGTAACTATTAGGAGTGCGCAAATTGGATCGATTGGATCAGAACTATTGGTTCGGTTCCTGATTCTAAAGAGCTACGGTCCTATTTGTAGTTCTTAAAATTGGAACCGATAGTCAAATGGTCCGATTCTGGATTCTAGGGGCACACAACTAGATCGACCCAATTGATTTTTTTCTTTTTAATTTTTACAAGTAACCCTAAAGTTTATTAGGGAATAGATCAAAGCTATCCTGCATTTTTGCAAGACTAGTATATACTTTCAACATTTTTTGGTGGGGATAAGTCTTTTTATTTCAACTATTTGAGCTATCCTGCATTTCTGCATTCAAATGGTTCCATCCCTAATGCTCTCTTCCAAATCTAGGAGTTCTACAGATGAAAGCTGAACTAATTTTGGGTTTACTTAGACCAAAATATGATGTGATAACACTAGCTGCTTAACCCATCGAATGTTGTTTATACTTGTTTTTCATCAATTTCATTACATACCTAGCCATGAGTAAACATCACATTAAGCAATTGCAGTTGCTCTTGCTCTGAATACATTTCACTTAATGAAGTTCAAATTTTGTTCACATTAAGATGGGTTGGGAGGACTTCACATTAAATACAGAATTTGAACTCCATAAGTAAACATCACAATAAGGTGGCTGTAAACAATATTGTTCCATTTTTTGTCATGTCATCGATTCCAAGGGATTAATCAGGAATCGACCTCATTCGACTCCCAGTCTCCACAAGTGGCCAATCCGATGCTTGGTTTCGAAAAATGGGAACCAGGGCCACTGGTTTTATTCCAAATTCTTGAAGCAAATCGGACCGGACCGAAAATCGATCACTTCTAATAACTATCATGTATACTTAAGAATCAATCCTAGAATCGAAACTATTCCACAGATAATTGTAGAGTCTATCGAAAATCAATCAATTCCCTTTTTTGTTTCATTTTTCACATTCCTTTTTTTTTCATTTTTACTTGAGCAAAATGAAAGTCAAAGCAATAACAAAAAAATCTCTATCTAAAATAAAAAAGACAACAAAAAGTGCAAATCATACAACGTAAAACGTTTCTTTGATTCCTATTTAGGAACCGAATTGCACATTAAAAGTTTAAAAAATCGGGATTCAAGAACCGAATTGATTCCCACTAGAACTTGAAAGCGGATCGGTTTCCTTGGCTGATTCGGCCTGATTTTCAGTTCTACCTAGATTCATGCTTATCCATAGCAAAAGTCAACCATTCTTGAATTTGAAAATTTAATTGTGGATTTCTTTTAACATTGTGAGCGAACGTGAATTAAATTGCCATCGAAAGAGTGCGCGCGCTCTCTCTCTCTCTCTCTCACGCTTGTATCTACGGGCGCCAAAGTCGAAAGGTTGCGCCAAACCCCAAAAGGACGCTCCATTACTAAAGTGTATAACTTTTCCTGATTCTTTCCAGTTTCCCCTCAAATCTCATGTGGGTCGCTTTTAATTACTGCTATTTGGCCCCCCGACAACTCATCTCCAGCCATTTGAAGACATTTGAATCCTCCTCTTCACATCTTCCTGCTACAGAGAGAAAAGCATGTAGAAACAACACCCTTTTGGCGCCAAAGTTTCGAACTTTACCCAAATTAGTCACAGTAGAGGGAAAATCAAACCTACCCCGGATTACAAATTTCGAATTCAATCTTCCTAAGTACGCAGCGGGACCATGGGCGTCATATAAATCTGACCCATCTTCTGCCTAGGTTTGTGCGAGAGACCTGTTTGAAGAAATCCCTCTAAGAGAGTCGGCGGAGCAAATATGTATGTGGTGAAGAGAGATGGGCGTCAGGAGTCGGTGCACTTCGACAAGATCACTGCGAGGTTGAAGAAACTGAGTTATGGGTTGAGCACGGAGCACTGCGACCCCGTCTCGGTGGCGCAGAAGGTCTGTGCCGGGGTCTACAAGGGTGTTACCACCAGCCAGCTTGATGAATTGGCCGCTGAGACCGCTGCTGCCATGACTGCCAATCACCCTGACTATGCTTGCGTGAGATGGATACTCATTCTTTTCGTTCGTTTGAAATTGAAATTGGTCCTCTAGGCATTTGATCGAAATCATCAAGTCTGATAATGTTCGCCCTGATTATGCTTGTGTGTTTGCTTGGTGGCTTGTGCATTTTTGTTTCTGTGGAAGCGCCTGTGCATTTGCTAGAATTCATTTCTCTATGGCTCAGGCGGGATGCGTGAAACTCTTTGTCTGAATGTTTTTTCTACTGTTTTGATAACGGTCATGCCAATTGGTTTGTGTGACGGATCTGGGTTTCTAATGACCAAGATGCCCGTTCAAGTGGTGTCTAGTTTGTCCAATCAGCTAAGCTAATTTTTTTCTGCAGTTGGCTGCTAGGATTGCTGTTTCGAATCTTCACAAGAACACCAAGAAGTCATTTTCAGAGACGTAAGTATTACAAAATTCATCTCTTACTGATCTCTTATTGACGATATCTAGTTGGATGCATTGGTTCTCCTTTCCTTTACTGAAAATATATTGATTTCGTTTTTCGTTTTCTTTTAATTTCTGTTCCAGAATCAAGGATATGTACACCCATGTCAATGAAAGGTCAGGGCTAAAGTCTCCTCTGATTGCTGATGATGTTTATGAGATAATTATGAAGGTAATTGGCTGGCACTTTGTGGGACATGTTTCCTGCCGGTGAAATTAGGCCTTGAGATTGGAGCTTTTCTGGAAATGTGATGCTTGCCTATAGAAGTGAGGCTTCTTCTTATGAATAAGTTTTGTGCTTCTTTTTGTCTTGCAGAATGCTGCTCGTTTGGACAGTGAAATCATATATGACCGTGATTTTGATTATGACTACTTCGGTTTTAAAACACTTGAGAGGTCTTACCTTCTGAAGGTCCAAGGGAAGGTTGTGGAAAGACCTCAGCACATGTTGATGAGGGTTGCTGTTGGAATTCACAAGGATGACATTGATTCTGTCATCAAAACATATCATATGATGTCTCAGCGATGGTTCACTCATGCTTCCCCCACCCTGTTCAATGCAGGAACACCTCGGCCTCAAGTATGTGCATTGCATGCATAAGGCCAAGATTTGATATCCATTGGGAATTGCATGTTCCTGCTGTCTTGAATTTTCAGATTCTCTGACATCATACTGTTGATTCATATTGGCAGTTAAGCAGTTGCTTCCTTGTGTGCATGAAAGAGGATAGTATTGAGGGCATATATGATACCTTGAAAGAGTGTGCTGTTATCAGTAAATCAGCTGGAGGGATTGGTGTATCTGTTCATAATATCCGTGCCACTGGTAGTTACATACGTGGTACGAATGGAACTTCCAATGGCATTGTTCCAATGCTACGAGTGTTTAATGATACAGCTCGTTATGTAGATCAAGGGGGCGGCAAGAGAAAAGGTGATTTTAGAATGCCATCTCTATTCTTTTCTCTAGTTTTCTTTTTCCATTGATGCCCTTATTATATTTCGTTTCTTTAATTTGTGATTCGTGCTGCATTTAGGTGCTTTTGCTGTGTACTTGGAGCCTTGGCACGCTGATATCTTTGAGTTTCTTGATCTCAGGAAGAACCATGGGAAGGTATAGATAATATGTCAATGAATTTGTACAAGTTTGTCCATGCCTCGAATTTTTGTTTATTTTAATTCAAATGTCTGTCATTTGTGTAATTGCATGTGCTGATTGAATATTTCCACCTGAAATAGTTTCTTCTCTTTGTTGATGTACTTTGAAATTGCAGGAAGAGCATCGGGCTCGGGATCTGTTTTATGCCCTGTGGGTGCCTGATCTATTTATGGAAAGGGTTCAAAGTAATGGCCATTGGTCACTTTTCTGTCCAAATGAAGCTCCAGGTTTGGCAGATTGTTGGGGTGAAGAATATGAAAAGTTGTATTTGCGGTATGAAAGAGAGGTACTTATTTCGGTCTGTTCTGCTACTTAAATCTACTTGTGATACATCATGAACAAGTCTTTTTATGTCTTATTAATCTCTGGAAGTGGTTTCACTCTTTATATAGGGTAAAGCAAAGAAGGTTGTCCAGGCCCAAAATTTATGGTTTGAAATACTGAAGGCCCAAATCGAAACTGGAAACCCCTACATGCTTTTTAAGGTGAGGAAATTGTCTCTAATCTATGTTCTCTGAGCTATAGTTCTCCTTTGATGTTCGAGGGAATGTTCTAGTGTTTTGTCTGATCTTGTTGTTCATGTAGGATACTTGCAATAGAAAGAGCAACCAGCAGAACCTGGGTACCATCAAATCTTCCAACCTCTGCACTGAGATTATTGAGTACACAAGTCCAACAGAAACAGCTGTGTGTAATCTAGCATCCATTGCTTTGCCAAGATTTGTCCGAGAGAAGGTTTGGCATGACTTTCCATATGGAGTTCTCTTCTTGGTTTCACTCCATTAATACATCCTTTTGTTGGTGATATTTAACTCTTCTTGATCACAGGGAATGGAATCAAGTCCATCTAAGCTCGTCGGGAGCAGGGGATTCAAGAATAAATATTTTGACTTTGACAAACTGGCAGAGGTTTTTGTTAACTCACCGTGCACGCTTTTTGGTATTGGATTCCATATAATTTTTGCATTGAATCTTATGCCCTAATGTCTGGTCAGGTTACTACAATTGTTACTACGAACCTGAACAAGATTATCAACGTCAATTACTACCCTGTTGAAACTGCTAGAAGGTCAAACTTGCGACATAGGCCAATCGGCATTGGCGTGCAAGGACTTGCTGATACGTTTATTTTGCTTGGTATGGCATTTGATTCACCAGAGGTAAGTCAAGTCCAATATTCAATTTTCTTGGTGATGGTGATTCCATCTGTTCTTATCAGTAGGTTTTGCTGTGCACTTTCAGGCTCAGCAGTTAAACAAAGACATCTTTGAAACCATATACTATCATGCTTTGAAAACTTCTGCTGAGCTGGCTGCAAAAGAAGGGCCCTATGAGACATACGGAGGAAGTCCTGTCAGCAAGGTATGTCTCTGCAAGGAGCTTATTTTGTAGTGTCGTGATTCCCAAGTAGGTTTGTCATTCTCTGTTTTATTGCAGTGTTATAGCTAGTACTGAAAAGTAGAAAAGATAAAAAGCAGTTCATTTGGGCGTTACAGATCAACATGACATTTTTTTGTAATCCCCCCCCCCCCCCCCCCCCCCCCACACACACACACACACACACACAAAAGAATGGTATAGGTATTGGTAGGCATTTTAATTGAGCCTAACTGGCAATGTTTTGATCCATGCTTTAGGGTGTTCTTCAGCCAGATATGTGGAATGTGACTCCTTCAGATCGTTGGGACTGGGTTGCTCTTAGGAACATGATATCAAAGGATGGAGTGAGGAACTCACTTCTTATAGCTCCCATGCCGACTGCTTCGACCAGTCAAATTCTTGGAAATAATGAGTGCTTTGAGCCATATACTTCCAACATATACAGCCGAAGAGTTCTCAGGTTGCTTTTCGGCATCAGTATTTGTTACGGTTTATTTCATTTGGTTATGCAACTTCTGACCGCTTCCATCTATGTTTCTCTTTGCAGTGGTGAATTTGTTGTCGTGAACAAACATCTTCTTCATGACTTAACGGAGATGGGTGTTTGGTCTCCAGCCGTCAAGAACAAGATAATATACGAGAACGGCTCTGTTCAGAATATTCCAGAGGTTCCTGAAGAGCTAAAGCTTATATACAAGTATGCAACAGTGTTTCACTGGATGTTCCTTTGCTTCCCTCGGTGTTACGTCTTGTCTTGTGCTAAGAAAGAAATTCATGTGCTTACAGGACTGTGTGGGAGATCAAGCAGAAGACGTTGGTCGACATGGCTGCGGACCGTGGAAGCTACATTGACCAGAGTCAAAGCTTAAATATTCATATGGATCAACCCAATTTTGGAAAGCTTACTTCTCTACACTTCTATGCATGGACCAGGGTACATTTACTTGTCATTTTACACTCACAGTTCTTGCTTGTCTATGCTTCTTCGTAGTACTATGGGGGGAAGCTTATTATCCGACCTAATCTATAGCAGCTCATCTCACCCATTAATGTTTGTCATGAAAGGGTCTGAAAACGGGGATGTACTATTTGCGGACCCGTGCTGCAGCTGATGCAATCAAGTTCACAGTGGATACTTCGTTTATGAAAGTAGGGCTATGCATTTTACTTCTGCTTGGACGCGACCATTTCAGCTTTATGTGGTGCTCATTCCTCTTGTGGCCATTTATGTTTGGTGATGCAGGAAAACGCCACAGCTCAAGCTCAAGACGACGACACGAAAATGGCTCAAGTGGTGTGTTCCTTAACAAACAGGGAAGAATGCATGGCGTGTGGAAGTTGAAACGAGTTCCCCTAAACAGATGCAATCGATGCAGTGCTTTCTGGGCCAGCCATTGCCATGGTGAATGGAGCACACAGCTTGTATGCTCATTCCAACCGACGTAGCTTTGGTTTTAACCTGAACGACAAGTTACCTGTATAGTTTTAAAATACTGATGTGGGTTGTTGAACTTCAACGTGCATATCTGATGTTTGCATGGAGTATGAAATGGTTGGTTTTGCAACTTAGCCTTCGACAAAAGGGACATCAGTACTCGAACCGGGAAACAAACACGGTCGGTCGGTAGAGAATATTTAGGGGCGCGAGACGACTTTCTCTTAGATGATTCAAATAGTGGATCTGCAACATCTAATCTCGTTTAACTTCACGATCTCTATTCATTTTAATTCGATCAATTGATAATTTTGCTCTCATCCAAAAGGATCTAGATTTATTGCCGATTGTCATGAATCATTAAAAGTTATCTAGTATTGACATCGAACTGACAATTTGCGTAACTGCTAATCGAATGGTCAGATTTAGTACCGCGGCAAAAATCATTTTTCGTCTAATTTATTAATCTTTCTTCAAGTGGGCACACTCCAAGTGGGCCACTTGGATAAACCTTTTTCCCTCTAATTTATTTGCTTCTCTCCAAGTGGGTACTTGGATAAACCTTTTTCCCACTTTCAAGGACCCGGGACCTGATTGATAGTTACGGTTCACGACAGTTCACTAATTGGACTTCTCTCTCTTATTTACAGTTAAATTTTTCTCGTTAACGACATATACGCCATACTGCCTTTCGTTAATTGCATCACGTTATTATTGAACCTAAAAGCCATACTAAGCATCTTAAGTTTAGATTTACATTTATACTAAGAAATGTCTTTTAGAAAGGAAAAAAAAAATTGATCCAGGCGGTCCGATTCCTCTTAGAATCGAGAATTAAATCAAACGTAACAAGTTCAAGTTCTATGAAATTGAGAAGCAGACCAGAGTTATTGGGCATTGGGTCAAATTGGCCGTTCCGATCTAATCAGATTCGGACAGTTCCGATCCAATCGGTCCATTATCTTAGCGTTAGAACCTAAGGCCGACTGACCGCTTTAGAAAGAGTGAAACTAAGGTTGGATTACTGGGGCGGTCTAATGGCTACTAAATCCAATGACACCGAGCTGACGTGGGAGATGTGGTCAAACGGCGAGGCTGTAAAGCGTAAACCGCGTCCCTTCGAACGTTGACCATCACCTCCTTTTGACCCTTTCCGCGGGCCGTCCGAGTGCCACCGCTTCAAGCACCAATCTTGATAGCCCACGTGGACCACTTAGATTTTGTTCCTCTCCTTTAAAAAACATATGTATATATATTCGCTTAAAGTCCCGAAACTGGTCTTTAAAGTATAATTAAGTCTTAAAACTTTTGAAAAATGTAATCAAATTTTAAACTTGACAAATTGGTACAGTTTGATGCTTCTGTTAATTCCGTCTAATTTGGTTAACGAAAAATGCTGATGTGGTATTTTTTTATTAAATTTTCTCTCTCTTACGTGATACTGACGTGGCTAAAGCAAGAAAGATAAATTCAAAATGACATCATTTTGGCCCAAATTTAATTTTAACATAAATGTTAATCTAATTAAATTAAAAATAAACTAAATTAAAAAGAAAAAGAAAAAGAAGCAACACTAGTGATGGTCCCTTCTAGCCCTAACTGCCGTTGCCGCCCACCATTGCCGGGCGATGGTGGGGATGAGGGTTAGCTAGGGTCGTCAAGCGCATTTTTTATTAGCCGAATTAGGCACAGTTAATGGAATGACTCCATTGTACTAATTTGTCAAGTTTTAGGACTTGATTTCACTTTCTAAAAATTTTAGGATTCAATTAAATTTTTGTGATAAGTTTTAAGGCTTCCATAGAATATATATATATATATATATATAATGTTTTGTTTTATGTCGATCCTGGATTTCCTTTTCTTCCGCTTCCGTCATCCAAACACGCAATCTTGTCGGTGTCGTCCGCCGACTGCTCCCCAGAGGGAAAAACAAAGAAACCTACGAACACAGATTGTGAAAACTTCGTATTCCCACCCCCCCCCCCCCCCCCCCCCCCCCCCCCAAAAGTAACACGAGATAATGATGATAATAATAACACCCGTGGAAACTCATGATTATAAAATCTTCATAGCTGAGCTTACTCTCACGAAAACAATAAAAGTAACATTAAACGATCAAACTAACCACGAGATTTCTAATTCTGATGTCTCCGCCACCGTCCGTACCAACGTCGGCGAGCAATACGGTGGAGAACTTCGAGAACAAGATACTCGCTATGAACGCGAGTTCACACCATGGTTTTTGACTGCGATACAAAACTTCTGTTCTGCTTTATTCCCTTCTCTCAAGTTGCAGAATCTCTAGTGAGAACGACCTTGTCGACTCCTGCTCCAATGTTTATCCATCGACGAGCTCGAGAGGAGAAGTCGAAAGGCGGCGTTTACACTGTCGTTTCCTCACCTACCCCGATGGCTAGTTTCGGACCTTTATATATGCGGCCCTTCTTCTCACGCTCTCGTCCATTGAGTTTTTGCTAAATTGTGCACCGAGTCATGTCGAAGCCGAAGGTGGCAAACCCAAGTGACAAAGCGCCGCTCTTCTATCCTGGACCGGACAGGGGAAGAGAGATGTCGGCCATGGTCCTGGCTTTGACGCGCGTGGTGGCCGGAGAAGTTCCCCGTGAGACTGAGGGATCGTGGTCTTCTTCGTCCGGAATCCTCGGACTGAAGACAGGCCATGGAGATTCATCGGCCGAGCCGCCGTCGGTCGAGACGCTTTGGAGAGCCTCTGGAAGAGGATCATCGGTCGATGCTGTGAGAGGTAACTGCGATGGTTAGGAGTTTAATGGCTTTCGAGAGACGTCCGATAAATTAGGAAGAATAATGAGATCCAAACACGAGATGCTAGGCATGACCTATCAACAAATTATGGATTTAGCTCACAGGTCATCTTTTTCTTGCACTTTTACATTTGATTGGTCTGTGATATCGCGACCGTTGCGCAACATGGTTTGTGGTGGGAACCTTTACGTACTTTCCTGCACTTTTCCTTTCCATTTCTTTGCTATAGGCATCGTGGAAGGTCCTAGCGTGGACACAACGAACCATGCAACTCCGACGTACGAGTACAGCAACAGTACAACTATGATGTCCATGTCCAAGGACGAACACCAACCGAGAAGAAAATACAGAGGAGTGAGACAGAGGCCGTGGGGGAAGTGGGCAGCCGAGATCCGAGACCCGGTCAAGGCTGCGAGGGTTTGGCTAGGCACGTTTGATACGGCCGGAGCGGCAGCCCGAGCGTATGACGTCGCGGCCTTGAAGTTCCGAGGCAGCAAGGCCAAGCTCAACTTCCCGGAGAACGTCGTTGCCCGCCTGCCTCTGGCCGATCCTCCCGCAACCCAGCTGGCGGTTTCGGGTGCCGGAAACACCCTTTTGTCCGTTCCGGCGAACACGGAGCCTCAGTTGGTCTCGGTTCAGGATCACGGATCCGATGAATGGTGCTCTTGGTTGTCTCCCTATCCAGATCTCGAGGGTTCTAGTTTGTCGCCGTCCCCACCTTCTTCTTCATCTTCAGTTCCGAAAGCAGGATCATTTGCTTTCCCAACTTGGTCTGATTCTGGCCATTTTAGCTCCTCCTCTGGGCAGTTTTGAACGTACTTAATCTCCTGCTCATTCGTTTCGTTCGCTCATTTTTCATTAGTTGCATATATATGCACCTGTTTGCGATTTCATGATTTGGCCTTATTTTTGTTGTAACATGTTTTTTTTTTCTAAGAGTAAATCCACGGTGAAATATGAACGAAACTTTTGACACGAATTTGGCCTCCATGGTATTATCATCCCCATGAATCAGTGTCTCTTTTAAGTTCGTGTTCAGCCACATAAAATCATCGCCCCGTGTGAAAAACCTATCGACGATGATGGATCTCCATGGCATAGAGGACCCAAGATCTCCTTTTCCTCATCCTCCGTCTCTCTCCCCATCGGCTTGCGGTGGACCGCCGTCTTCGACTACCGCAACAATGTCCTAGTTGGCGAGGCCACCGCAATCCCAGTGGCAACATTATGCTCTCAATTTTATGTGACTTATTAATAGTTATAGCAGTTGGTCGAGTTTTTAAGGATTTTTTATATCAGAATCAGGAAGTCGCCATTAGTTCGAATTTCACAAACATCATATGCAAACTGTTCTAGATCAGCCCACTTGTACAGGTACAAAAATCTGAACTTAACCAATTCTACGAGCCCCTAAATAGTTGAGTCTTCACGTCCGTGCCTCTTAGTTATAAAAGCAAAGAATTACCATTTTATTGAAGTACTTCAACCAAACACATCATTAGCTTTTCTCATTTTGCGAGAAAAAATTATTAATACTTATCTTGGTCCCGAAGTGGACCGCTCTTGGCCTATAATTGGGAGGCTTGGGAGTCCTCTGGAGACCCAAGAACAAATATTTGGAGAAAGAATTATACTCATTTGCTCATTGCTCACCTAGTGTTTCTTGTATTCATGTTCTTTTATTTTCGAGAATAAAAAAAGTACAAAGATTTTTCTGGTAACGTCAATTAATTTTTCTATTCTTGAGAACAAATTTGAAACAGAAATAAGAAGTAATAGAAATTTATTTCTCTGCTCTTGGAATATAATTAAAAAAATTATTTATACTAAAAAATTGTTGCCAAGCATAGAATTGTTACCAGACAAGCCCCTAGTATGATTCCTGATCAATTTTCTATTTAGATTTTTATTTTTTTAATTGTGATGATTTTGCTTTTTCGGATCACAATGGATGCACAAAGAATTTTGGAAAAGTGTTAAAAAAAGTCTTAAATCTACTGTATTGATGTCAATTTAGTCATAAATCATTTGTATTGGTGCCAATTCACCTAAACCTTTTATTGGTACTAATTTAGTTCTAGACATTTTGTATTGGTACCAATTGAATCATAAACCTTTTGTATTTCAATTAATTGAGTTAATCTGACCAATTTTTGCCTAAAATTTGCTAATGTGGATATTGATTGTCATACGTGGAATGATTGATGCTGACGTAGATATTTTTTTATATTTTCAAATAATTTTAATAAATATTTTGGTTTTTTTCTTTCTTTTCCTTTTCTCAATCATTAAAAAATTTATTAAAATATTATTAAAAATATCAATATCAGCGCTAATCGTACCACGTAGGACAATCGAAATGCAAAGGTTTAGGACTGAATTAATTTTAGTGTAAAAATTTTATAACTGAATTGATATTAATAAAATATTTAAAATTTAATTGATATAAATACAAAAGGTTTAAAATTTTTTTGACACGTTTTCCTTATAGTTTCTCATGCAGAAAACATTTCAGTCCGAAGCCTGAGAGGACCTGGGCTGAGCTCTGCTAATGCTTCCTGTGGGCCATACTAGGGCCTAATCTAGGCCCGCCGAATGGCGGGTTTTGTACCGAAAGAGTGAGACAGACGGTGCTTCGGCAGACGAGCTTGGCGAGCGTCGAAGGTGTTGCTGCTCGGAGACACGAACTTGAGCAGAAGTAGCGGTCTTCTGCTTCGCACATGAAGTGGGTTTCTGCCTCTAAGCTCAATCTCTCCCTCGTTGGTCTTGTGGGTGTTGCTGGTTTCGTCTTCGCCTTGAAAAGAGATGGCGTAGTCGGGTCCTTCGGTTGCCTCTCGTTGTTATTCCAGAGAAAGAATCATCTTGAAGCGAAATACTCTGTGCCCGGATTGCAAAATCTTGGAAACAACTGTTTCCTTAATGTAGTCTTGCAGGTACTGAGGCTTCTTGCCCGTGGTAATCAACCTAGGTGAATGAGTTTTCTTGTTTTGCCCTTTCTTTGTTGCGTCTTTACGTTTGGCAAAGCTCTCTGGTTTAAAGGAGCTTGTGGATGGAACATGGAAGTAAGTTCTTGATCAAAGAGACAATCTTGATTATCGTGTATGATGATGTTTGGGTTACTTCGGTGTGAACGATGATATTCATGTCCCTGAGCTAAGGTGGTTGTGTGATTGATGGGTTGATTTTATTTGGCTAAAGAAGATGGAGACTTTTGCAGGCTCTGGCTAGTTGTTCGTGCTTCCAACCTTTTGTTCACAAGTTTTTGGAGGAATTTGAAATGACAGTCGAGGAAGAGAGGGCAGAAATGATGCCACTAACCCTTGCATTGGACGATCTGTTTGAAGGTAACACTTCAAGTGGTTGCAGCTTAAGTGATGATATATTTTGGCTAATCTCATCGTATCGGTCATTGCACAAGTTTTTTTTCTTTGCTCTTCACTCAGTTGTTAAGAACTGATACATGTAATTTCTGCAGAGCTATGCATTTCTGGCGATAGGAGGGTAGTGTTAAGCCCTCGAAGAGTGATGCTTGAGATGGCCCATTATATACCCAATTTCAATTTGACAAGCCAGCAGGTGCTACTATGTCGCTTAGATTGCTTATTTGATAACTTTAAGATTTTCATACTTTTAGCGCAATCTCCTTGTTTGGTGCTTAGGATGCAGCAGAAGCACTCCTCCATCTTCTCTCCTCCTTAAGGGAGGAATTTTCAGAGTGGTACGTTCCAGTTCGAAGTCCTCTAGCCGTTGTTTCTGATACAACCAGTAGGATTCTTTCTTCAAAGAGTAGAGACGACCAAAGTGAACAGCAAAGATGGCAGAAGCACTTCATTGGGCCTTTTGATGGGATAATTCGTAGCTTTTTAACTTGTCAAAGTTGTTCATCTCAGGTTCATATGGCCTTCACAAGGATATTTGCTTTGAAAAGCTTTCATGAGTCACTTTTGTCATTTTATTGGATGCACATTATGACTCTGACCTTGGATCTGAATTTTATGTTGTTGTTCAGGTTTGGTCATATAGGTTGTAGACTTGTAGTCATCTACTTATTCATCTTCTGAATAATGGGCTTTTCTTGTTCTTGCAGATTTCACTGAATTTTGAATTTTTCCAAACTTTGCTGCTTTCTCCTGTGATGTGTAGTGGCTCAACAATTGTAAGTTTACCAAGGATCTACCTAGATATAGTTTGAATTCCTTGTCATTTTGTTTTCACCATGGGACTTAATTGTTTGGAATAGATAGGAGGTTGTACATTGCAAGATTGCTTAAAGCAGTTTGTTGCCACCGAGAGAGTTGCCAATTACCGTTGTAGTCGATGTTGGCACATTGCTGCAGCAAAGTACTTATCGTTGGTTAAAGCTAGTGAGGTAAGACATAGCTTATTCTGCCTCTCTCGACTTCTTTGGGGCGAATTATACTTGAATTTGTGCATGTTCTACATTCTCATGTTCCCTAATCCTGGTTTGGGATGTTAGACGCCACCCATCTCTCCATGGCGTGTGAAAACTTTTTGGAAATAATTTGAAGTTACTTAGTGCTTTTATAGATCAATGTTGCTTTATGTGTTTTTCCCCAGATGGATATCATGAAAGTTAAGTCATGCAGCGGTGGAGATTTCTGTGACTGCCAAAATCAGTTCAATCTTGAGATGCTACCTTGGTGGAACGATTTATCACATACTATTAGGCAGTCAAGTATTGCTCGCCCGCCGGAGGTACTACCGAGTCTTTGCCCTGCTTGGTGTAGATGAAGTCATGATCTCTTTTAATGGTTGAATTAGATTCCTGAAGTCTCTTTTTAAGCTTCTCACTGATTGCTTTCGCTTTTTTATACATAGTGCACGTTCTTGTGGGCACAGCAGCAATTACACAGGATGTTGAATTTCATGAAATCTAAAAATCATGTTTCATTCTCATTATAGAATTGGCTTATGCATAATTTATAGAAGGTAGATGTGGCTCATGCTTCTGGAAGCAATTATAAAGTCGATATAGCATCATATTTGTTTTGTAAGTGGATGTTCTTGGAGATTATATTGTGAATTTCCAGAACTTTACTACGAATATTTGTTTTGAATTTATGGGTTAATTAAATTAAAATATGATGACTCTTGTAAGTCTAAGACATTTCCTTTTGATTGTCAGACAACTCAAGGCCTTCTCTTTTGACATGTTGGAATGATGGATAACAGAACTGTAGCAGGATGAGGTCAACATGCAAACCCATTTTCTTAAATTTTAATGAGGGCATAGCTTGAAGCAGGTATCCCAGTGTTTGCCAGCCTTAATGGACCGATAGAAGTGCCCTATTAGGAAACTGTGGATGCTACTCTATGCTATGGCAATAAAGAAAACACAGATTAAGGCCTTAGTTGTTTATCTTTTATGGAAAATGCATTTATCTGACTTTCCTTATAAAAATATGTTTAGTGTTGAAAAATGTGAAAATTCTGGATGATTGAATGACCTTAAATGTCCTTGTGTATTGTAAATGTAAACTAAATCTGAAATGCTAAAAGCAAAAGGAAAAGCAAAGAGTTTTAGAAATTAGAACTCGCTCCAAATAGACCATAACCTTCCTTATGTATAGCTTCTCCTTTTCTCCCCTCCTATCATGAGGTAAAACCAATTTTCATGTGGATTTTGTTAACGAGTGCCCCAGATGTTTTGGTTAAGTAACCAATTTAGGTAAGTTTGGAATTTCCCAGACATTATCCTTGTATTAAGAGAGACAATCTTTTGAAATTGCATTATTCCAAGTCAAGTATGTTTAATAAGTGTGTTTGAAACATTTGTTGGCAAGAACCTTTTCATTATCGGAGGGCTAAATTTGTGTGCTTTCCGCCTGCAGATTTTGTGCATTCAGTTGCAACGGGCTTCGGTGGATGAATTTGGAGAGCCTCTAAAACTTCAGGTACACGAGGATTCTTCCTTGAGGTTTCACTGGCAATTTTGCGCTGACAAGATTTCTAGGGATATGTTCTGCACTTCTCTTTATTACTTGATGAAAAGTCCTGCCAGTGTGCTTTCTAATAGAGTGTAATTCTTTGAACTGAGTACCTTGTCTAGCGCTGGATCTTTATTAATCATGGTGTCCGTTATCAAGCATGTTAGTCAAATGATTTTCCTTGTTGGACCCTTTTCCAGCTCAAAGCAGATTGGAAGTAGATAAATCTTTTGCTGTTGTCACTGTGTAATAACATTATTGATGCTTGTAGGGCCACATTTCATTTCCATTGGTTCTGGACCTCTCTCCTTACACTTCAAATAGGTTGGGGATGCAAATCAGGAAAGGAAGTGTCCCCACTGGGCAAGGGAACCTTAATAGTCACCAAATAAGCCCTCTTTCCATGCAGTCTAACATGGATATTGATTCAGAAAGTCATAGTATCCGGTTAAGAGGGTTATTAGACTATGAATTTGGGTCTGTTGTGCAGCAGAAACCCTTCAAAGAAGAGGCAGAGGTAGGGGACGTACCCAGCTCCAGTAACACATGTAATGATGAATGCATGCAATCCCATGGCAAGGTTAGTCGAATCCATACCTTATGTTCTACTGAGTTAGCTGTAGCGATTAACAATTATAGAATCACATTATTAGGACAAGTTCATCTAAACTGACCATTTATCCGAATAAGAGTTGGTCATATATCTATTTTTGGGAAAATATTACTTAAAGCTCATATCTAGTGTGTTTCGTTTCTAGCCTTGGATCTTCAACTTTTTTTCTCAATGTGTCTCCTGTTGCAAAGGCATTCTATGTTCTTTTGTTGAGTAACTGATTTCTCACAAGTTAGCTAGAAATTCTAAAACTACAGCTTGTTATTCTCCAACATACTTGACCTTGAAATAGCCTGGTTTTCTTAAACTTCCATGTTTCTCTCCCTTGGTGTGTAGGATGCAACGTCCCAAGCATCAAAAAGTCATTGGTACTGTCTTGTTTCAGTGGTGGAACATTTTGGAAGAACTGGAAGCGGCCATTATATAGTTTACAGAAGGGTAAAAACTGGGCCATCTGACGAGGACAATCAGCCACGCTTGGAAACTGCCTCCAAACAATGGTTTTACATTTCAGATTCAGAGGTGTACAATGTTTCAGAAAGTGACGTACTTGCCGCCGAGGCTAGCTTGCTCTTTTACGAGAGATTGGTGTAGGGCTGAGATGTACATGTCGTAAGAAGTAGTTGCCCGGAATTGCTGAAGTTCTATGGTCGGAGAAACTGAGGCTTTTTTTTCAGATGCGTTTCGAGAAATGAAGAGTGAACGAACAATGCGTTTCTGACATGAAGGGAGCTTTAGCAACCCAGAGAAGGGTGATTTCGTGTGATTGCAGACTCCTTGGCGTGGTGAAGATCCAAGGGCATGCTTCTGCCCAAACAAAAAAGGATCAAAAGATTTATATGTTAGTCTTCTAAGGATATGGGGATTTCCGCAGAGCAGCTGATGCAACCCCGCAAGAAAAATCCGTGATGAAAGAGTATCCCTGGGACCTATTTTGTTTTCGTGTTCGGGGGACATATCTTGGGTCAGTGATTATATAATTCTTTCAGTTGATTGTAGTGTCAGTCTTTGTTGGCTAGGTTGCTCAATTATAGGGAAACCGAAATACCATCGACTTCCATTCCGTCCTTTGTCATTTTTCTGGTGTTTTAGTACTTTGCCATACAGGTGGCTGATTGCACCATCTCTATGTAAATAATGACGTCTGTCCTTCCTGGAATCTGAATTGCTCAAGGGGATTTTACATGGTTCGTTGCAGTAATAGATACCAGGTTCACATGGTTAATTATCTATCAAGAAATGATATCTCTTGCTCCTAATTTGCACGGAACTGTGAACAGCTATGCTCATTGGGAAGGACAGGCTCTAGACAACTTGGAAGACCAAAAATAGGACACTCGTGTGTTTCTGTGTCTATGTATACTAATGCCTACCTATTCTGGTCACTATAGGAGAAATCCATAGTATTTTATAACTTGTGTTAGGAGAGAACACAGTGTCTAATTCAAATCTCGTCATGAAAGGAGGATTCATTTTCAAGGTTCGAGCTGTACATTTGCTGGTCTACTCACTGTCACTTTGTGGAAACGTTTTCCCGGGTGGTGGGGTATGCGTCGTCGTATTCATTTGGCATGTACAAAGTTAGCCACGAGTACAGATGTTCGATTGGTTATTAGTGACACATTCTGACATGCCGTCACGTTAGCGCGATCTATATTTACCTCCTCTTGTTCACCAAATTTGTGTTGAAATAGAGGAGAACATCATGCACGCCTCTTGCTGATGGAATTTGTCGAATATTGTGAAATCTTTTCATAAAGAACATCCAACAAATTCTTTTCCTATACGATTACTTCCAATGATGTATCTCTTCTGCTCCTCTCTTGCATCATCAACAGACTAATGAATTTGGTGAGTGCATATCATCCTCAAATCGAAACTTATTCTTTGAGACAATCTCACCACCCCTATAGCTCACCATGCTCAGATAGGTTGGATAACAGCAGAAGCCGATACCAAACCCCTCTATTCAATGCAGAAACGAAAAACTCAAATAAAAACGGAACAAACAGAATACATTTGGCGCGATATTTTCATCCAATATTATGAATTTGTTATCCACCAGCGTCTTTCACGAATAACCAGGCAAATAGTCAATATTGATGCCTCCAAGACCCCAAGGAATCGAAACAGAAGAGCTAAATGACTCGAATTACGTCAGATTCGCCATTGAGTTCATGATGCATTTGTCTGATTAATACTGTGTTTACTGTCAGTTCTTCTACAATAATATGCAACATCTGATCGACACCGAATTAATAGAAACTGTATATACTATACATGTAGTAGAGAAATCACCCAGTTTCCATCCCTAAAAACTTTTGCTCTTGCATATACAGGCGTTGCACATGAATTTACACATAGGACCCAAGTACATATGCACCCAAATTAGTCAACTAGATTTGCTTGTGGTGGCAGGGAATTCGCAATTTCAATTGTGGATCGGAGGCTTCTTCCTCACCGGAGTGTAATCTAAGGATGAAAAATCATCCTCAGCTTCCATTGTTCCTTCTTTTGGTGTATTTGCATCTTTGTGAACTCGCACATTAACATTTTCCGGAGCAGTAGCATGCAAACTCCGTCCTGCAATCAATAAAAGAACCGATCTACTCAAAATCATCACAGTAGAAATGCTAATGTTAGATATAAATGCTGATATATACCTCCTCATATAAAATAATATACATTTACATGTGCACTTCTTCAAAGCTTTAAATGAGAATTTTTTTTTTCAATTAGCCCAAATTTATTTTCTTGAAGATACAGCAGAAGCCATAGCAGCCGCCAATATCGCAAAAGGAATATCATTCTCTTATCTACATCCACCATAAAACTGTGTGGCATCATTAAGCAGATCAGCCCAAACATGAACTACCATAACTTTTTTTGTAATAAATTGTGAAGGTTGCATCGAGAATTCAGAGAAAATATATAGGCGGAGATGCACAAGAATTAGAGTTACCCTGAGCTGTGATGGAGATGACGCAGAGGAAGCAGAATGCCACAAAAACAGGTCTCTTCCATGAGAGCTTATTATTATCAGCCATCTTCTTCCCTTGCAGCCAATCTTCTTTTCAGGTCACTTCTTGCTTGTCTCCATAATAATCTTTTTCTTTATATAGAAATAGAGCTGTACTTGCCCCGGGGACGAGTTGCACCATGACAGTGATAGAGAAACACTTCCTAGTAATAATTCTCTAGGTGAAGTCAACATCCATGTCTCCTCTCCTCCTGTGTCCTGATGGTAGCCTTAGGGTTTTGACGATGACTCCCAATATAAGTCCAAACTTGGAAAATGAAATGGAAAAGAGAAAAAGCTTTTATGCTATCCATTCTCTTTCGAGGGGTCTCAATAAAGTCTCAATAAACTGTTTGTAAAGTAGTCCTATCACGTTATCAACTGCAAGTGTCTTCCTCCGATGAACAAAGCAGGTATTGGATCCTTTTGGGTTACTGTTTGAATTTATAGGCTCTCTTGAAAGGTCTATTTTTGTGTAAGGGACTTACTAATCACGATGATTTAGAAGTTAGAATTGTACTCATTCGATCCACTGTTAGTGAAAAACGGATGTTAACTAATGGGATGAATCGAAGGTGGGGCTTTCAATAAATACTCACAACTCAACTCTACTCACGCAGAAGGAGAAGACGAAGATGTCTTCATAATATTTTCATATTCACAATCAATTCACCCATATCAAAATGATTACAAGACACACCTATTTATAGACTCAATGCACAACTCTTGAACTACACTAGAAAAATGAACAGATGTAATTTACATATATAGTATTAACTACACATCAAAATACTAACAAACTCTTGAAAGACTCAACTAATAATGACTTTTGAAAACTACACTACAATAAAGACAAATCTTGATTTGTGCATGTGTCTTGGGAGTTCAGTGGATATTGACGACAGATCAACACCTTGTTCACTGAACCAACACTGAATCGATACCTTGGAAGTTGATTAATGGTCTCAGCATTTATGAATTTGGTTTATATCCGACAAAACTCCTCCTTAAACCAAATTCTCTTTCTCTTCTTGTAATTTGCTTTGAAACAAAATTGTCTCAACCTCTTTCTCTTTTCTTCTAGCTTGATATAAGGGAATTTCTCCATGAGCTTTTTCTCTAGCTCAAGCAGATTAAGCTGCTTTTTTATCTTTGAATTTCCTCGCATATCTTGGACATTCTTCATGAGCGTTTGGAGGCTCATCAACTCTTGGTGAGGAGACTTGAGAATATGAGTGCCTATCTCTCGACATTGTTTCTTCAATAGGGTCATCCACATGTTGAGCTTCCTTGCTGGACATGTTATTGACACGTAGAAGTATTGTGATATTTCTTCCAACGACACCCTTCTGCTATTGTCGTGGCTATCACTCTTGTCTTTCAAGTATCCCTTCTCATCAACACCCATTTCACTATGACCATTTTCTTGGTCATTGTTTTGGAGTAGCAACACAGTTTTCATGGGCTCATTCTGAGCACTCACCTCCTCTAACATCACAGTCTCATTTACAAATCATCTTGAATATGACGACCTTCTTGAATAATATCACAGTCCAATTCACAAAGGATCTCTTTTCTTTCAACGGGACTTTTGGAATTGTCTCCAAATGAGTCTTGCTTCACTCCTTGAAGCTCACCTTTGCATTGATCGCTTGAGGCCTTCTTTGGTCTGAGGTTCTTTTTCTTTCTCTTGTCTGAGGCTCTTTCCGCTTGAGACTCTTTTCGCGAAAGGCTCTTTGGCCTTTTGTACTCCTTGGCATATCTCATGAAGGTCTCCCATGTTTCTTTTGAAGTAGTGGCCTTCAAAACTTTCTCCATTACAAAATAATCTAACTCTTAATAGATGAGTGATAGAGCATGTTGATCTTTCATTCTTACCTTTTCCAATGCATTCCTCGTACTTTGACTTAGGTGGCTTCATCATCTGGTTCATTATAGCCAATGTTGACTATTTCCCATACACCTTGGGCACTAAGCAAGGCTCTCATTCTAGAAGTCCAATTACAAAAATTTTGTTTGGTGAGTCATGATCACAAATTGTAAGCTTTTACGAGAATCATATGCTCTGATACCAATTTGATGAGATAAATTGAAGGTAGGACTCTCAAAAAACACTAACAACTCAACTCTATTCACGAAGGAGAAAGAGACAAAGATGGCTTTACAATATTTCTATATTCACAATCGATTCACCTATATCAAAATTGTTACAAGACACTCTTATTTATAGGTTTGATAAATGGTTCTTGAACTACACTAGAAATATGAACAAACGCGATGTACATACATAGTATTAACTACATGTCGGAATACTAACAAACTCTTGAAATACTCAACTAATAATGACTCTTGAAAAATACACTATAATAAAGGCAAGTTTTGGTTCATGCATGTGTCTTGGGAGTCCAATGGACATTGACAACTGATCGACGTCGTGTTCATTGAATCGACACATTGGAAGTCGAACGATGGTCTCAACATTTATGAATTTGTTTTATATCCAACATTAACAACACAAGTGTTGTAGATAACAACTATTAATAGAATGAACATATGTCAATATCCTAGACTTGAATTCCCACAATGTCAACAGTCAAATAAAGTTTGAGAAAAATACGTTTTTTCATCGGCATTGGTCGGAGTATAATTTGGATTCATATTGAAGTACACAAGAAATATTATAAACTCGACATGAAATTGTTTATTTATAAATTTACTGTATGATAGTAGAGTCCCACATTTGAGCTTTTTCGGCTGATGATGGTTTATTCTTTGGCGAACGCGTCGATACAAGATGCATGTGTGTATGTGTGTATATACCTTAGTAATTTATAACTTGATTCATCAGCATTTGTTTTGATTAAAATTCCCCTAGGGGTATCTAAAATGTACGTCTTACGTATCTTCGGACAAGACACCACTCAAAGCTCATCCTATTGGAGGAAGAATGGTTTTCCATTTGGGCTAATACCACGATCATAAACTTATACATCCATGATAAATTTATCCCATTCTAATTTTTTGACCATCAAAAATCCTAAATGAGTTTGTCTGTAATAAATTTACCCCATGTTAGTTTCCGATAAATTTACTGTCAAATTACTGAGGTAGCTGACACATGGCAAATAGTGGATATACTATGTTGGGATTTTTACCATCCATTTATCGCAAGTATATCGATTTGGGATTTTTCATCGTATTAACTATTAACCCAATTTAATAAAAACTAACAAAAGGTAAATTCATCACATGGGTACCAACTTAGGTTATTTTATTTTATTTTTTATGGTATTAACCTTTTCCATTTTAACATAGTTTTCAGAAATATTTCTTTTTTAGATACAAAAGTTAAATGGCATCAATTAGTGACAAATTAAAGCAAGGTTATAGGAGGTGTATGGATATTAATCTTAACATACCTTTTTCGAATGATATCGGACAAACCATTTTCTCCCCCATAAGTGGACGTCTTTGTTCAGCTAAGTAAGATTCACTTGTTTTCCATGTCTGTGGCGGCTCAAAATCTGTAGTAAGAAATAGAAGGGGAACAACTTCAAGCAAGCTTTGTGTGTGTGTGTGTGGGGGGGGGGGGGGGGGGGGGGGGTCGATGTTTCTATACTTAGATGAACTTTGAATACCCACAATGGCTCAAAATCACGTTCGTACTGAACGTTTGGACAGTCGCAACCATTTTACAAACCTTGAAAGGTCTTGTTAATTAGCGTTCTTGCGACCCTTGTTAAGTTTACTTAGTAATGATCGTCTTGAATTGTAACATATAGACTACACATATTACAAGAAGACTGTACATCGAAAAGTGTACACTTTCCTTATACAGATACTTCATAAGAAGTGCTTCAAAGGCAGTCTACAATTGGCAAAACCCTTCTTTAAGAAGGAATTTTGTAAGATCCTGAGAGGGTTTGTTTGATTCAATCAAGTTTTGGAAAGGAATTGGTGCTTATTATGGTGAAGGGGACTAAGAGACAAGGTTCGGGCAACGACCCATTTTCAGACAAGGCAAATGACTGTGTTAACGTACCATAGTAACATGGCCATGCCCTAATGATCATCCATTAGGTGGCCCTGCCTTGTCTTTAAAGAGACTGTGCATACAACGATAAGCATGATCTATTGTTATGCTAGTTGGGGCTTCAAATTGGAGACATGAATGGAAAAGGTAGTGCAACAGGAGTTGATGAAGAGTTTCGATAGATAGGTCCTGAGCGTGCAGGTAGAGTTATTAGATCATCTTATCATTGTCCAGGGCAAGTAGCCTTCCACACTTGCTTCCAAATGCATTTGCTTTGGCAATTAGCTCAGCCAAGGAATGAGGACTCAGGCCTAGCTCAAATAAGGTCACGACATGTGTCTGGCATATGGATATCGTCCATATCAATAATGTATGTTAGGAAAGTAAGCATAGTGTTACATTTTGACTTTCAAATTAGTAATAATGTTATTTTGAACCATTGACCTTTGTTTTAGGATTTTCTAGAAGGGGCCATAAAAGGAATCTGTTGCATATAATATCGTAACGCTTGCTTTCGTTTTTACTCCGAAACTCTTTGTTTTTCACTTCTTCTTATTAGATCTTTTGATCTTTGAATGTATGCTTGTACTCATTATTGAAGACAGTGAAACCCTTTTCTTTCCCCGTGGTTTTTCCCTTTTTGGATTATCCACGTATATCGCGTTTCGTGTGTTTTATTTTACTTTAATCGTTCGCTATTTTGTACTTGAATTCGCGCATCTCTTGGCGTTTTCCGCAACACACGGTCATATCACGTATGCATGTCCTACCTACTAGTAACTGCCCATGTGTTGCCATGGAACACCACTAATGATTTGGATATTATAATAAAGATACATGAAACTATGAAAATATGTACTTACCCAATCTAATTTCGGTTTGAAGAGAACTATCACAAGATAGTTATATGTTAGGATATCATGGAAAAATGAAAAACTCCATAGAAAAAATTGCTATTAGTTGTCTAATTGACTTTGAAGTTCTCTTCTGTGTTCCCATCTGTGGTAGTAAAAATCCTCGTACTTTTGCGAATGTCCGGTGTTAGACCGTCCTTAGCAAACTTGTTCTGCCGGCTGAGAAGGTCAAGGATACGGATTCGCTGATGAAATAGGCTTGGAACTGTAAGCTCAGAAGATGTTTTGCGCCATTCAGACCATCACCGGGCACCTCCCCAGGACTTTACACGCCTTTCCAATGGAGGGCGAGGGCAGGCGCCGGTGTCCTTTCTTCTTTGTCAATTGCCATTGTAGATAGGCTGCAGCAACTAGGGTTTGTGGAACATGGGGCGGGGAAATTGTCGGTAGATTTGTTGACTGTCTAGTTCGTTGCCTTGAAACTGACGTGAGCTTGTTGTAGCAGGGTTCTCTCCTGCTGCTTTTGAATATTTAGACTTGCTATTAAAATATTATGCAGATTATGAAAGACAACAGCATATCAAATCAAATGGTATCCCAAACATCCCTAAATGAGATCTTTCACATCCAAAAAGCCAAAATCATTGAGAAAAATAAGATTTGTAAAGCATCTAATCTATTGGTTCTTACATATGGACCTCTTATAAGGGAAACAAAACATCTGAAGCATATAGATAATTGTTAAGCTAAGTAAAGATCAGAAAAGGAAACAGAAAAATTCAATCAGAAAACTATGTTGAGGAAAAAAAATAAAAGTTAAAAGGAATTAAACTAAATAATGGTGGGTTTGGTTCAACATTCCCAAGAGACTTTTAGCCCTCAAAGCCCCTTAGAAAAATGCTGAGTCATTTGTTTAGCTTTAGGCCAGCATTTGGCCGAATGCTGTCCTTGAGAATGTTGAAAGCCCAATGTTGGTAGCCAAATGCTAAAAAAAAAAAATTTGCCCAAAATTATCCCTACAATGGCAAAAATTACCAAAAACGATCTGCAAAGTTATTTTTAGCAATCCCAAATCCATTTTGAAATCAATTTTTTCCAAGCGCAATTAGCATTTTCTCAAAGCCCTTTAAGCTAAGGACATTTGCATTTCACCAAAACACATTTGAAATGTTGAACCAAACCCACCCTAAAACTATACAGATAATTGTTCTTTTCTTTGAAAAATAAAATAAAAAGGCAACTTTCCTCCCTCCATACTTCTTTCGGCATTTGAGAAGCAAAGATCTTTTCAATGAATTTCATGAATTGTGGTTCAAAATTAAATTTTGTCCCGAGAAATAAGCATTGGTGCCAACGGATTCATAAACTTTTTAATTTGACCAATTTAGTTCAAAATTTATCCACGTTTTACCAAATGAGTCCATCCGGTCAATTTAAGCTAAAAATTACTAAGTTGACTCTGACTTTCCTAAAATAATTTTTTAATAATTGTTCTTTTTTTTTCTTTCCTTTTTCTCTTTGCTAGCCCTCGCCGATGGACATCGCAATGGTCTCATCAGACGTTGCTAAATCTGGCAAGGGGAGCCCTTGTTGATGCTCGCCCTCGCCTAGGCAAGGCTTGATGAGGCCGACCCTCACCTAGGTGAGGGTCGGCCTCGTCAGCCATTGCCCGTGGAGAAGGAAAAGAAAAAGAGAGAGAAAAAAAGAAAAAAATGAAGAAATTATTGAAAAATTAAAACAAATGTGAATGTCAGCTTCAACTATGCCACGTAGAACCACTAACATCCACGTCAGCAATTTCCAACTAAATTGGTTGTGTGGACTCAATTGACAAAATGTGAAAATGTATAGGAGTAAATTGATCCAATTGAAGGTTTAGGGTTAAATTGGCATAAATGCAATAAGTCTAGAAATTTTTTGATACTTTTTTTAGACTAACTAGAATTCCATGCTTTCCCACAATGAACATAGTAGAGTAAAAAAAATTTTAAAAGTCAAAGCACTAGCAAGGGAAAAAATGGTTAAGATGGCTTTCTAGGGTGAGGGTCCGTTCCATATTAACGCTAATCTAGCCAGCTCAGTCGCACTATAGAGGCCACTTTAAGTTTCACTCATCACTAACAACTTAGATTAGCATTTTTCATTTGATTCTCTTTTAGACATCATTGCATCTTTTTTCATTCGGGGGTTTGGGGAGGGGGGGGGTCCTTCTGAGTAATAATTATTACCATAAAATTAAATAATGTCTTAACTAGGGTCGAATTTCTTTGTGAGCATCTAAGTCAAGGGCTCGATCACATCGTCACCTTTTGAGTAATAATTTTCTTATCCTTCTGAGTAATAATTATCACCATAGACAATTCATTAACGTTCTTAGATAGGGTAGAATTTCTTTGTAAGCATCTAAGTCAAGGGCCCAATCACATCGTCATTCTTTGATATGCATGGCGTAAACTTAGGATAGCTAATTTAGACGCACCAATATTATATTAGTAAAAACAAGAAAACAATCGATTTTTTTTCCATTGAAAATTATTGGGGTCACGGGCCTAGTGGCTAGAACATTGAAGTAGGGAACCACGCATTCGTCTACCAGTTTAAGCGGTTCGAACAGTTGGCAATAACATTACAAGAAGTCTCATCTATGCAAAAGGGAGAGTATTAGAATATTTACGTATTGAATCGCGTTTTCACTTGAAGTTTTAGGTTTTTTGGAATGATTAGTAAGTGGAACCACAAAACCTTTGCTAGGCAGGACAAAATTTAGCAATACTTTCTATGATTGTGAACATTGTTACCGACTATGGAGAAGAAAAGGATCGTGAAACATCTAACTACTTAGATTTTTAAAAGCGATTAGCAATGGTCCCACAAAATCTTTACTATGCATGTTATAAATTCGCTGGATATTCCATATTTATGAACATGTTACTGATAATGAAGAAAGAAAAAGGGTCATAGAGGTGTTGTAATTATGGATGAGCATGGTCTTAGGATAGAACCCGGGAACTAGCTCAATTCGAGGTTCTATGATATGTAAAGCAGGTCTCAGGTTTCCATTTGAAATTCGAAACAAGTCTTTGTGTTTTTCTTTATTTATGTCTTCGCGTGATCTTGTGATATTCTATGAGGTCCAATTATGAATACATAGTCTGCAACCACCGGTTTAAGCTTCCAATTTTAGCAATATTCATAATTGAGATTTTTACTTTATTAATATTTTATATTTTTCATTTGTCTAAATATAAGATAAGGTCAGTAGATTGTAGCGATAAATAATGATAATTAGATATGACGATTTATTGTAATCATTCACTTAAGATTATAGATAGAATTTGGGTAGACTTTGAAATTTGTGACAGGGTATGTATAATAAATTTCAAGTTTTGAAAATTAGAAAATGAATGACCCTAACACGGCTCACCCATGAGTTGTAATGTCCACCGAAACATTCAATTTCGGGCCACCCTCTCTCCACTCCCACCTGGCCAATCAGAACTTGTTGACTTTGGAGAGTGCGGGAACTTGGAATTGAGTCGACGTTTTCGCCCTGAAAATGATTTGTCACGCAAGGACAACGTGGGGACACCTGTTGACCGAAGCCAGAGCAACCTCCGCACATTTAGGGAGATTCAGACCGGGGGCCATTCCCGGTCCGACCCATCTTCAAGCCGACAAGATTTGGACCCGGAATCACAAATCACTTGGCTTCGTATTGTGGATCACATTCCACATCCTATTTGCATTGTGTGGTCCTTTCTACACCATATGGCCGTCCCGATAAGACTCGAAACTGATCTGCATATTCCAAAAGCTGTCGGTAGAGGTCGAGTCCCGACATGGACAAGTTCCGCCATATGCGCTAATTGGAATGGACCAATACATACAAGTCGTTAAAAAAAACACACACACACAAACTTGTGTGCAGACATTGCTAATAATGTTTTGGGAAGACTCGATTGCTCGATACTTGCGTCCGCGTTTAAAACTACATACACCAACTTAAGCATGAGGGGCTTTTGCCTAGGATAGTTAGGAGGACTCACATTTGTGCAAATCATACGTTATAAGGATTCACTGTCGATGCCTCAGACAAATTTACTAGATATACAAGGTGCATAATCATACGTTATATAGTATTCTTCTCAATGCAACAGCAAATTTATTGAATATACAAACTGCATAATCCTTTATTTCGGAATGGACAGACTGATCTATTGATTTTACAACTTTAGTGGCCTCCTAAAAGAACAACTTGTGACTCAGGAAAAGGGGACAATGCACAACAGAAAGAAGAGGCATAATCAATGGACAAAGAAGCTTCAAGCAAGTTAAGGATGAAATGGAATCACACTCTTGTGGCCTCAATCCTTAATATTCCACTCCAAAGAGTTCGGATATCTTCTCAGGGTCGAGGTGGCGGAAATCCAGAGTCGAGAGCGATCTCTGGATGTGGGAAACCTGGTTGCCTTTCTTAGGATTGATGATGTCCGTAATGGAGGCCTGCAAGAGGGTGCTGTAGTTCTGGATATTCTGGGTGGCGTTCGGATGGCCTTCGGTCCTCGGGGATGATGCTTTAAGGTTGGATTGGTGCACTGGCGAGAGAGAGACGTGTATGATGTCCTCTTGCAAGTTCGGCTTGAGACTGAAGGAGGCGCTGCTCATGCTATTGCTCGTCGCCTCTTGACTTTTGAAGCTTGTCTCTGCAATCTTCACCTGTAGAAAAGAAAGATCTCTTTGTTGAAATGCCTATAGAGAAACTACCCTTTAAGAATGTTAAGGAGATATTTCAAGAGTGAGATAAATTATTCTTAAACAACTAGTGAAGCATGAAATTATGTGATTAAGCTCCAGGCTGGAATGTGTATGTTAGCACATTTGAAGATTATAGTATAATTGTATATGTATACCTCTTTAGAAGAGTCCGAATCCCATTTGGCTTCGATGGCTAAAACGTCCCCTCCATCCTGTGCTTTCCCGTTCGTTCGAGACAGCTGCTTTGTTCTAGTGGACTTGAGTCTGCACGAACGATGGAAGGAACATAATAAGGACATGTTAAAGGCATTTGAAGAATTTAGGAATGCATTCGTTGATGGTAGACTATCATGTCGATATTGCGTTCGATCTGAACCTCTAACACTCGATACGCTGTGTGTTCACTGTCCGTTTTGCTGTTAAGGTAGTGAAACTGGTCAGTGGAATGTCTTTATCGCCTTGAAAATATAAACATGTTCATCTGCAAATATGTACAGTTCAGACAATTATTTTGCAAGCATACCTTCCTAAGCACTGGAAAAGGGTCAAGTGGAAAAATACAAGCACATTGATGGGCTCTCGAGTGTCGAGCCATGCGTGAGCTCTCAGGCAATGCAGCATAAGATGTTCGCTTTTTTAATCTGAAGTGGTTAGATCCGTCGTATATTCAAGTACTAATGTGTATTAGGCAGACGATTCGTAGAATCAACAATGACAGGCGTGATTTGCACTTGCTGTTTTCCAAGCATTCGACATGTTAATGAGTGACCAAACATTTTTCATTGTTGCGCGATCTTTAGCGCTACTTCTATTCTTCAAATGGAAAGATTTTTGTAATATCAGCGCAGAACGTACCCCTTTAGGTTCTTAGCTTGATTAGATGGTGGAGGCTCTTCGATCTGCAGCGCAGTTAGACCTGAGAAGTCCTGTGCCAATGGACTGGAACTAAAGAACTGCAAGCAGAGACCTCTAATAATGTCAGCCAAATAGCAAAGACAAGATCGTTATAAAAGTGATTCCTAGGATGGAGAATTTGATAAAGCCGTAATCTGCAGCAGCATCAACCTGCTTATAATTCAATATCACATCAGCATATACTGTTATCGCAAAGTTGATAACCGAGTAAGCGCTCGAATTCTGATAATTTTGATGGGAAAAGAAGCAGATGAGAAATTTGTCGTGCTCACATCATTTTCCAGAGCAGAAGCCGCTGTGCCCCGATAAGCCGGGTCCAAAGCAAGAAGCTTGGTCAAGAGACCGAACGATGAGGGTGGGAAATCCTTGAAAGTCTCGCGGTAACTTGGCTGATAATTTTGCGGTGGTCGGTAGCTCGTCTGAAGCTTATTTCTCTTCCAGTATGTTTCTGAGGGCGCGCCGCAGAGTCTGAAGATTTTATGAAGTTGCTCGACCTGAACAACAAACCCATATACCTCAGACACAAAATGAAAGAAGAATTCTTTTTAATTATGCGCTGAGTTAGATCCAGGTTTTACCTCTGTTTTCCCTGGCATGAATGGCCTTCCGAGGAACATCTCAGCCAATAGGCATCCTGCACTCCAAAGGTCAATGCCGACTCCATAATCCGTAGAGCCTAATAGGAGCTCTGGAGCTCTGTACCAGAGCGTGACGACCCGGCTGGTGAGCAGACGCTCTTCATTAGGATTGAAGAAATTAGCAAGCCCAAAGTCGGCGATCTTCAGCATGCCGCTCTTGTCTATTAACAAGTTGGATGCCTTGATATCTCGGTGGAGAATTCCTTTCTTGTGGCAATGGTGGAGACCTGAAAGCAGCTGGTTCATATAGCTCTTGACCTGTCATCATACACAAGCCCCACGACAGAGATGAAACTTGTTATGCTCAAGTTTATAAGGAAAGGAGCTTGTAAGATAATAAATTAAGCTACTGCAACTATTTCTAGAGTCGAAACTTTCACTGAGTCGTTCTAACATGACACAATTTCTTGGTGCCTAAGAAACATTGTTGTCCCGGGTGCAACCTAAAATTAATGACCTGTGGTTCTGAGAGACGCAAGCCTGGGCGGCGGATGATTCTGGTCAAGTCATATGGCATAAAATCGAAGACCAAGTAGAGACTATACTGCATCCTCGAGGTGGCAATCCCTTCGAGCTTGATGACATTAGGATGGTCTAGCTTCTGCAGTATCATGATCTCTCTGGCCATGAACTTGACACTCTCGGGCTCTGTAGTGTCGAAGCGGACCTTCTTCAGAGCCACAATTTTCCCGGTGTCCCTGTCTCGAGCTTTATATACATTGCTATAGGTTCCATGGCCAACCTGCAAGTTAGATTTAGTCCGAAATGATTCCAAGGAAAGCAGTTTGTGCTAGTGTAGTGGCGGCAAAGAAAATTAAATGGGGGAGAACAGACGCAACAAAAGGTGAACTCGGATATCAGGAACGATTACGGTATCAAGATACAGAATCATCATGTAACATTTACTCAACGCGTAACCTTAACATGATATTGCTAACTTATCAAGTGATCTTCTTGGTTGTAAATGTTTATATTCACTGAAAATGAGATTGTTTGTGATCGAGTGCATGATACTATGTCGGTGAATGTCATTATCGCCCAGTTGAGTCGTGCTAAAAATACTAAAACATCATCCAAACTGATAAGGATCTTCAAGGAAGAACAATTAAAGGATTTGAAGTACAATGAACACCCTAAAAGGGACCTGTTGAATACACTAACCTTGGCCAGCTTATCATAAGAATCAGCAGACTTAGGAACCAAACCAGCCAAAGCGTCCTTATTGACATTATCAAGAAGCCACTTGGGCCAACCATCCACAAGATCATCTCCTCCACCTCCGTTGATCTTCTTATTGTTCACTATTCTCTGATCACCGACGGCATAATCTTTCCTGCCATTGCAATCGCTCTTGCTCTTTGCTCTCTCTTTGCCTGCGCCTCTCGAGACCGCCTTATTCTCTCCTCTCCCTCCTCCTACTCCGTCTGATCTTTTGGCGGCACTTCCCACCGCAGTGGCGAATTTGTTGTCCTTCGCTTCACGCTTGATGGCGGGCTTATTGCTTCTGCGGTCTTTGTCCACCTTGACGTAACCTCTGTCTAGCTTCACCCTTTCGAGACCGCGGGATGGCGAGGTTGTGGAAGGCCTCGACTGAGCACACCCCATCGTCGTCGTTTCAAGAGAGGAGTGATAGTTCCGAAGTGTGTCTGAGGGCAACTGGTTCCAGAGAAGGAATGCAACGGAGAGGCCAAGGAGACAACATTGTAACGAACGAAACGTTGGACAACTTTTGTGATGGGAGAGGGACGAACGAGAATGTGCGGGGAGCAAAATGCTCGTGACACGCTCCGTCCTTTTGGCCGGCATGTGTTGAAACTTTCCAACGGGTATGGTAACAATTAACAAGTTTCGTTACAATATCAAGCACGTCTAGTAGTGCACCCTGATGGAAGATAATTTGACGATAAAGAAATTCTTAACTCCAGATACTCAAGACACAAAGAGGAGAATGAGAGCACTTTTCAGAAATTTCTTTAATACTCCACCTTATCTCACCATAATGGAAACAGTTAGAAGATATGTCTTTATATAGACTAGTTATATGGCTCTTGAACAAACTCCACTATTCCAATGAGATAGACACCTGGGAACTCACAAAACATTAACTAGACATCGAGAGCCTCTTGGAAAACAACAATATAATAGAAACTCTTGAGAATCGAACAGATACGGATCGACAACTGCAACATTTATGAATTTGGTTTAATTTCTAACACTCCCCCTTAAACCAAATTCTCTTCTATCAAACATTCCAAGTAGGCTCTTCAACTTCCGAAATGCATCGACCTTGAGAGGTTTTGTAAAAATATCGGCTACTTGGTCTCCGGTCTTCACATGAGAAATTTCGATCTGCTTCTCTTTTACTTGCAATCGAATGAAATGATATCAAACATCGATATGCTTGTTTCGTTCATGAAAAATTGGATTTTTTGCCAAAGCAATCGTAGAAACATTATCGACAAAAATCTCTGTTGCTTTCTTCTCATCCATGTGAATTTCTTTGAGTAGTCTTCTCAATCATATTGCATGACAAACACATGAGGACTCTGCTACATATTCAGCTTCACATGTCAATAGAGTAACATTAGGTTGCTTCTCTGATAACCACGTAAAAGCAGTGTCACACAAGAAAAATGTAAAGCTTGTAGTGCTTTTTCGATCATCGATGTCTCCACTATAATCACTGTCCGAATAAGCTCTAAGTTGAAATGCGTTACACTATGTGTAGAGCAAACAATGATTAATAGTACCTTTGATGTAGCGAAGTATCCTCTTTGCAGCTTTAAGATGAGTTGACTTTGGTTTCTCCATGTATCGACTCACAATTCCAACACTATACATGATATCTGGTATCGTGCAAGTCAAGTATTTCAAGCTTCCAATCAAGCTTCTATAATACATCGAATCAATGTCATCTCCATCATCAAACTTCGAAAGCTTGGCTCCACACTCCATCGGTGTGTTGACCGGCGTACAATTCATCATATTCATCCACACTTTGCTTCACTTCTATGCCAAGGAAATAACTGACGAGATCATTATCGGTCAACTCAAATTCCTTCACCATCAACGCCTTAAATGCATTTACCATCGATGGATTATTTCCTATAAAAACAAGGTCATCGACATATAAACATGCCAATAAAACATCACTTTTTTCTTGCTTCAAATAAAGTGCATGCTCATATGGACATTAAGAGAAGCCATTTGCTTTGAAATAGGCATCGATTCTAGAATTCCATGCTCTCAGTGCTTGTTTAAGCCCATAGCTTTTTTCAACCGCATCACTTTGTCTTCATGACCTTTCACAAAAAACCCCTCGAGTTGCTCACCATAAATCTCTTCATCGAGGACGCCATTTAAAAATGCTGATTTGACATCTATTTGATAAATTCACTAATTTTTTTTTTTGTATGCAACGGAAATCATCAATCTAACTATTTCCTTGCAGATGATGGGAGCAAATACCTCTTCATAGTCGATCTTGGGTTTTTGCTTCTACCCCTTTGCGACTAACCTGGCCTTATACCTTGTCACTTCTCCTTTCTTGTTCTTCTTGGCTTTATACACCAATTTCACACCGATTGATTCCTTGTTCTTCGGAAGAACCGCAAATTCCCATGTTTAATTCTTCTCGATAGCTTCAATTTCTTAACTCATGGCTTTTCTCTATTTTTCTTCTTTGGCAGCATCGTCTAAGAGAAGTGGTTCACAATCGGCAAGAAGACACACAAGGTGAAGCTCATCGGTAACTTCATAAATCTCAGACAATTTTCTTGTTCTTGGCACCAATGGTTCATCAATACCATTTGAAGAAGTCGACGGTGATGAACTCAAAGAAAATATTTGAGAAGAAGGTGAAGAGTGATCCTTCAACTCCATTTGGCCGAAATCACCGTAAACATTTGCATAATCTTTTGGATATTCCTCCCACAAGCCTTCTTCATCAAACTTGACATCTCGGCTTATATTAACTTTCAAAGTGTTAGGATGAAATAATCGATAGGCTTTTGAAGAAGAGTCATACCCGATAAAAATGAGCTTTTTGCTCTTGTCTTCCAGCTTCAATCTTTTCTGGTCGGGTATGTGAGCATATGCAATGCTCCCAAAGATTCTCAAGTAAGAAACACTAGGCCTTTTTTCACTCCATGTTTCTTGTGGAGTCACACTCCATTTGTGGGACATCTATTTTGTAGATAGACTGCACACTTAATAGTTTCACCCCCAAAGTTTCTTGGGCAAATTTTTGCTCTTCAACATGCTTCGAACCATGTCAAGAATGGCTCTATTCTTCCCTTTAGCCAAGCCATTTTATTGGGGAGAATACGGAGCTGTCAAGAAAAGCTGAATACCATGTTCTTCACAAAATTTGTTGAATGTGGCTAAAGTGAATTCGCCTCCATGATCAGTTCTCATGGTTTTGATGAAATAGCCACTCTCTTTTTCAACTAACTTCTTGAATTATCTGAATGAATCAAACACTTCCAATTTCTCCTTCAAGAAATACACCTAGGTTTTTCGAGTAAAATCATCAATAAATGTAATAAAGTATCGATAATTACCATATGACTGAAGAGTGATTGGACCACATACGTCCGAATGAATTAACTCAAGTGGCTTCTTCGCTCGATAAGTTGCTTCCGTTGGAAAACTTGTTCTAGAATGCTTACCAATAACACTCCCTTCACATACTTGATTGGGATGATCAATATGTGGTAAGCCATACACCATCTTCTTGCGAGAGAGCCTATTGAGTCCACCAAAATTGAGATGGCCAAACCTCAAATGCCAAAACCATGAAGGATCATCCACGCATGCCTTTAAACATTGGGCTGTTTCATTTTTTATAACAAGAAGAAGCATCCGGTTCTTCGACATCTTCACATTTGCAATCAGTTTATTATTTTGGTCTCTTAACATTAGGCTAAGATCTTTCATGTTGATAGTATAACCTTTTTCAAGAAGCTGTCCCAAACTCAAGATATTGCTTGACGTTTTTGGAACATAATAAACATTAGTAATAAACTGACATGCACTGTTCTTTAGATGAATCAGAATTGTACTTTTACCTTCGAATACAATTTTGGAATTATCACCGAACTAGACTTTCCCTTTGATTGTCTCATCTAACTTGATAAACATCTCTTTCTTCCACATATGGGTTGCTTGCACCGGTATCCAAACACCATGTATCACTTTGTCCACCTTCATCTTCTTTAAATGCCAATAAAAGAACTTGCTCCGCATCATTCACCAAGTTCGCCTTTTCATCTGCTCCACTACTTTCTTTGTTCCAACAATTAGAAGCAAAGTGGCCAATTTTGTTACAATGATAACATCGAATTTTAGATTTATCATACCATTGTCCTCTCGAGTTCGTTCCTCTTCCACGAACACTTCTTTGACTCTGGTATTGGTTCTCATAGTGAGCAACATCTCCTCTGCTTCGTCCATGACCTCTACCTTGAAATCGACCTCGGCCTCGACCTCGATCACGATCTTGATTAATCCCTCAAGACTACACAAGATTACTCTTTGGCCCTTCTCTTCTCGATAGAAAACCGAGCTTGGAGTACTTCCTCCACCGGCTCATTCTTATTTCTTCCAAGTTTTTCTTCATGGGCTCGTAATGAACCCAAAAGCTCATCAATTGTCATAATGTCCAAATCTTTGGACTCTTCAATTGCAACAACAATATGGTCGTATCTTTTGTCTAGGGACCAAAGAATCTTCTCAACAACACGAACATCTAGAACATCTTCATCATTTCTTTTCGTTTGATTGACAATCGCTAAAAGTCTTGTGAAATAATCAACAATCAATTCAGATTTTTTCATACGAATTACCTCAAATTCGCATCGCAAAGTTTGAAGATGAATCTTCTTCACTTTTTCTACTCCTTGATGTGTGTTGTGAATCCTTTGAAGTAGAAACATTCGAGACTTTCTCGAACAAGGAATCATCTAGGGCTTGATAGATGATGGACAAGGCTAATTGATCTTTTGTGCGAACCCTCTCCAAAGTATTCCTTTGAGTTCGATTCAAAGTGGCTTCGTCCTCTGGATCATCATAGCCAGTGTTGACCATTTCCTATACGCCATGGGCATCGAGCAAGGCTTTCATTCTAGAAGCCCAATTACCATAATTTTCTTTTATAAGACGAGAGCATTGAGGAGGAAGGGGATTATTTGTGTAGGTCATGACCACGAACCATAAGCTCTGATACCAATTTGATGGAAGATAATTTGATGGTAAAGAAATTCTTAACTCAAGATACTCAAGACACAAAGAGGAACGAAATGAAGAAAACTTTTCTGAAATTTCTTTAATACTCCACCTTATCTCACCATAATGGAAACCATTACAAGACATGTCTTTATATAGACTAGTGACATGACTCTTGAACAAACTCCAACATTCCAATGAGATAGACACTTGGGAACTCCAAAACATTAACTAGACATTACGAGACTCTTAGAAAATAATAATATAATAAAGACTCTTGAGAATCGAATAGACACGGATCGACAACCACAACATTCATGAATTTGATTTAATTTCTAACACACCCGACTCCCAAACTTGCTTCATTAAATCAAGTCAATCACATTCTAGAATTCCAAAGAAACATCCTCACATATTATCTTCTTCATGATTGTTCTAGATCATATTCATCACTCATTTCGTAAATCGCTATTCCTCGAGTGATCTAAAGGTTGAATGTACTCCACACATGCTTTCAGACCCTCCACTAGTGGCTCATGCTTGCCTCGGTTCGTCTACCCTCAAGGCAAATTTAACCCTTTCTCGACGACACCGAGTACGAAAATATGGAATCGATAATTAGTACGGGATAGAATCGAATGTTGATTAAATTCCACATCGGCCTTATTTTTCATTGGGCTTATGCTAATAATAGGAAGGTGTCAAAATAAAAGGTATGACTTTTGCTAAAACTATAACATCTTAATTTGAACCTTCTATAATAATTTTGATTTAATTTGATCCTCTTACCCTGCAATTACTTTTTCCTCTAGTGGACATTTTAGATACTTGAAATGCATCTAGCCCCGAGTTCTTCTAAAGTTCATTTTTACTGAGAATCGAAATGTTTCATGCCTTAGTTTTCCAAACGCTCGTTCCATGCAACTTGGAAGTTTATTTTCTCTTTTTCAGACTAAGTATTACTATCATTACAAAACAACAATATTGGATGAGAGTATCTATTGAAGTATTATCTCACATCACCTAATGAAGAGTCATAAATACTTCTTATATTTATGTGTTGTTCCTCAACCTTTGAATTTAAAATTTTAAGTTGGACTTTTTAATAGGTTATTGGAGCAGGATCCCTTCAATAGGTGATTCAAGGACAACATGTGGTCTACTCTATCCTACGAGGGTGGAGAGTTATCGTTGGGGTTAAAAGAGCTTGGACAAGGTGCACCTCTCGTCTAACTTCTAGGGTGGCAATGGGGTCACAAGAAGGAATTGAATTGCTTACTGAATAGGGAAAACGTTCCTAGATCATTGGACGAATCTTAATCTACTACCACATTTTCAATAAGGGGAAAAACTTCCATTGGTCTGCTAAGATTAAGAAAATATTAGTTGGTAAAAGAAGGTACGGTAGAGGTGGCCACGGTTCGGAACCAGGCCGGTTCCAGTTCGGAACCACCAGTTCCGGTTCCGGACTATCATGAACCAGCGGTTCGGGCCGGTTCAAGGGCCGGTTCCGGTTCCGGTTTGAATCGGACGGAACCGAACCGGCGGTTCCGTTCGGTTCAAACCGATTTTCAAATAAAACTTTAAGAAATAAAAAAATTTTAAATAATGAATTATGAAATAAAAAAGATAAAATTATGAAATAATAAATTTTCAAATATAAATTGTAATCAAATTTATGGATCGGGGAAAAAAAAAGGGAGGGAAGAAAGGGCTTGAACTTAATGAATTATCATTAAGCGCCTACATATCTTCTTGGGGATAGAAGAATCAAAGCCCATGTAGTTCTTTTACCTTTGATAACCCCATACTTACCTTATCATCAATCGTCGCTACCTGTGGCGGTGGTACCCATGGCGGTGATATCTTCGTCATTGAAGAATTCGGCTTCGTTGTTGCGATCCATTTCTTGTTGTCGATATGCCGCCTTTGTCCAATCATCGACACAAATTTGAACTTCAACTGAATCCGGAGATAATCTCGAACGTCGATCATCCAAAATATTACCTCCAATACTAAATGCTTGTTCAACCGCAACGGTTAAGCAAGGGGTTGCTAAAATGTCTTTTGCAATGTGAGCTAATACTGGAAATTGAGTTGAATGATTATTCCACCACTTTATAATTTGAAAATCAATGCCGTCTGATTGAGGAAACTCAAATTTAGTAGTTAAATAAATTTCTATTTCAGAAATATTTCCCATTATTCCCTTTTGTCTTTTTTGTCTATTTATTAGATTTCTAGACCCTCTACCTAGGTGCTTACCTTGCATGCCACTAACTTGGGAAGAAGTTCCACTATCACCAATTATATTATATCTATTACAAAAATCATTATACAATTCTACTATTATATCTTTAACTTCTTTTTCTATATCTCTAATATTTACGGTTTCAATCAAATGTAAACACTCATAGTATGAATTCAAATCATCAAGTAAGCCCTCCATTTTCGTACGTGGATCCAAAACACAAGCAACCAAATAGATAATAGGAATTTTGGTATAATATTGCATCCATTTCGTTCGCATTGCTATAATAGTTGGACCTAATTGATTATCGCCTTCATTTTCTTGAAAAATATCAACAATATTTAGACACTCTGTTAAAAATAAATGTGTAGTAGGATAATAAACACCGGATAAAGTATAAGTTGCATTATTAAAAACTTTTAACAAATCTAAAATTCTTTTGCAAATATCCCACTCTTGTGGGTATAAATTACTTTGAGAAACATAATTCGCAAAAAATGTACATAATAATTCTTTATATGAAAAAGATTGATTAAGCAACTCGTATGTAGAATTCCAACGATGCGGAACATCTCTTGAAAATTTTTTTGGTTTTTTTCCATTTTGTTTACAAAATTTACCCCATTCTCTCATAACTTGGGAATGTTTCCATAAATATGTAATTGTTATTTTTATTGGACGAAGAGCATCTTCAAGAGTTCGTAAACCATCTTGTACGCATAAATTTAAAACATGGCAAGCACATCTAATGTGAAAAAAATTTCCACCAAAAGCGGGTTTACAAATTATTTCTAACTCGCGAACAGAAGCAGTATTTGACGCGGCATTATCAAAACCCATTGAAAAAATTTTATTAACCAATAAATATTCTTCTAAAACTTGCTTAATTATTCTATAAATATTATGTGCTGTATGCGATTCATCAAAAACTCGAAATGCAATAATTCTTTTTTGAATGTTCCATTCATCGTCTATCCAATGACATGTAATACCCATATAATAATGAGTTTACCAAGGATCACTCCAAATGTCGCTACCTATATGCACACGTCCATTGAAAAATGCAAAAAAATTTCTCAAATCATCTTTTCCTTTTTTATAAAGTTTAAACATTTGGTGTTTAACCGTATTTCTCGAAACGGGTTTTGCTTATGGAGTACATGCATTTTGTACAAAAGTATTAAAACCAAAATTTTCACCAAAATTAAACGCTAAATGTTCAACGGCAGTAAATTTAGCAAGTTCTTCCTCATAATTATTTCTATCGTAACGAAATAAATTAGAAGTGTTAGAATCGACAAACTTGGGAATTTGTTGTTGCCTCATGTCGATCCCGAATTCCGTTGGATGTTTTGACGCCAAATGTCGACGATATGTTCCATAGCCGCTTCCAGTTGTAAACCTGTATACTTTTTTGCAATGGTTACATATGAGATTGTAGTCATTACCTTCTAAATGTTGCTTGGTGAAGTGTTGCCATATGATGGATGCACTCCCTCGACTCATTTCTTTTGTTGTTGATGCTTCTTCGGTATTGGTAGTTGGTTGTAGACTTTCTTGCGTCGAGATGTGCTCGACATTAGGAATAACGTTGATATCATCTTCGTCATCGTATCCCTAATGTGCATACTCACGAGGATCATGAGAATAACTGGATTCTTCGGGAATCATCGGGCTCTTTCCTCTTCCACTAGCCATTTTTTGAGAGAATTGAGCGGAAGAAATTGAGCGAATTTGAGAGAATTTGAGAGAATTTGAGAAATGAGAGAAATGAGAGAATTTGAGGGAAGTTGTGAGGAAAAATGAAAGGTGAAGATGGATATTTATAATGGTTATAGTTATTTTTTAAATTAAAAAAATTATTTAATAATTATTAAAAAACAAAAAAAACTAATGAACGGCTATATAGCCGTTGGTCGGCCGTTTGGTTGACCAAGCAAACGGCTATATTATAGCCGTTTAGGCCGGGCCGGTTAGGAACCGCCCCGGAACTGGCGGTTCCAGGCCGGTTCCGGTTCGCAATGAACCGACCCGTGACCATCTCTAAGGTACGGATGGAGTACAGTTGGCTCTGAATGCCATACTTATCGCGAGCAAGCTTTTTCCTCCCCCACCCCCAACCCCCAAAGCTATTCTCCCTCTTGCAAAAGCAAAGCTTCTTTCACTAGCAAGCTTCTCTTAAATAGACACACACTCGATCTCGTAGCAACTCTCCCTCTCCCTCCAAGATTTTCCCCTCCAGTTCCCTTCTCACTCTCACAAGGACCAAGCTCTCTAAGCTAGCTTTTCCCATCCCTTCTTGTATACTCCATTTTATCATTTCATTGTTTAATCCATTTCATCATGCTTACATTGCCTCCATTTCATCATTTCATCACCATATATTGTGCTCCCCCACCTCTAACCCCATTCTTACTTGCCAAAGGCAAGGCCTCCTGCCTCCACCAAGCGGCCCCTAGGCCGCTACAACTATTGTCACTGTGTCCTCCACCACTTTAATCCCAACCACTCATATTTCGGCCCTAAGATTATTACTCTGATTATGAAAAATGCCACCATGGTGGAGAGGAGGAAGGCAAGGGTGAGAGCTAGGAGGGCCAGAACGAGAATGAGGGAGAGATCGGGGAGGAGGACTCTGATTACCCCAAAGGCCAGCATGGTGTGAAAGAGGAAGGCAAGGAAGGCGACGAGATTGCTGGAGGGGAGGAGGAAGGTAGGGAAGGCGACAACAGCCAAAATGAGAATGAAAGAGAGAAAAAGAAAAAGGACTCCGATTACCCCAAAGGCCAGTATAGTGGAGAGAAGGAAGGCAGGGAAGGCGAAGAGAGCTAGGAGAACCAGAACGAGAACGAGGAAATGGACTCCAACTACCCTAAAGGCTAGTATGGTGGGAAGGTAGAGAAGGCGAAGGCAAGAGCCTAGAGAGCCAAAATGCGAACGAGAATAAGAAAGAGATTGAGGAGGAGCATGACTCCAATCACTATAAAGGCAAGAATGATGGGGAGGAGGAAGGAATGGAAGGTGACGACGAGAACCAGGGAGCCAGAATGAGAACGAGGGAGAGTATGACATCCTGCTGAGGGGGTGTGCATAACTCTTCATCCCACATCACTTAACAGAGGAGTCTAGGCTGGTTTATAAGGCTTAGGCTTGGGCTTGCCTTCAACTTGCAAGACGCGTTTTCTAGGAGTTGTGTAGGCATCCTTAGAAAAACAAAATTGTGAGGACTGTACATTCAAAGCGGATAATATCTTACGAGTGGTAGGCCTAGATCATTATCATTGATATCAAAGCCGTGTTGACACCGGATTTTAATCATCTTTTTTTTTTAATTAATAAAAACAAATTCATAAAAAAATTTATAAAATTAAAAAATCAACTTTGAGGAACTTGACTAAGCCTAGGGAACCAATTTTGACCAAAAAATGATTTTTCATATTTTCAGTATTTTTCGGCATTTTATTTTCAAAAATTCATAAAACAAAATCAATAAAAAATGAGAAAATCAAAAAATTAACTTTGGAAGCCTTGGCCAAGCCTAGGGAACCATATTTGAATAAAAAATAACCTTTCATATTTTTTGCATTTTTTATTTTTTAGAAAATAGAAAAATACTTGAAAATTAATAAATAATAGCATTTGACGCCATAAAATATAAAAACAATAGTCAATATTTTTATTTTAATCTTCTCTTCATTTTGGCTAAAGAAAATCTCCAAAAATTAATTTGAAATCGGGAATTACTTTGTTAACCTCGTCTTTAGATTAATTAAAAAATTATAGAAAATTCATTTTATCTCTGTAATTTTTTATTTTTGCATTTCTGGAGTCGTGACATTATTTTCTAATATTGCAAATTTTCATCTTGGCCCAATTATACCAAGAATGACTCAACTTTGTAAAAAAGTTTTAATTGAATTTTGCATTATTTTCAACGGTAAGAAATGAGCTTAAATTTGACAAGCGATTGAACTAAACATGCGGTGAATTTCTACCAAACATAGGGGAGGTGTGTCAAAAATTGTGAGAAGATTTGAACTTAAAGAAATATTTCTCTATGGACTGAACTGCAAATACTTAAAATCTCAGGGACTGGAGTGCAAATACCTAACACTTGAGAAATTATTTTATAATTAACAAAAAAAGAGTTGATAGAGAAATTAGAATAGAGAAGGGAAGATGGAGAAGATGAGATGGAGAATGGAAGATAGAGAAGAGGAGATGCAGAAGAGAAGATGAAGAAAATAAGATGGAAATAGAAAAGGGAAGATGAGATGAAGAAGAGTTAGTAGAAAAATTAGAATAGGAGATAGATGAGTGAACTATAAAAGGAGGAAGAAGTGAGCTTGCGAGGGGAAATTTTTTGAAGAAAGAAAATTTTGGATGTTTGACAAAGTTTTTGGAAATTGAAGAAAAATTTGAGAGAAAGAAAATACCAAAAAGAAAGAAAATTTTAAAGATAGTGGGAGTTTAAAGTTAGGAAGTTATCATCACCAATTCCTTCATAGATCAATACAAATCAAGAGTTCATCCCCGTTGTTCGAGCCGCAATCTTAATCTACAAAGTGATACGAGATCCGAATTCGGCAATCAAATTCTTCAAATCAGGTAACGATCCTAGCCATTAAAATCTTTGAGAATTTCATTGCTCAAATGAATTGATTTACATTTCAATTATGTCATGTCATACTCATATGTCTCCATATCCACATGTCGCATTCGTACTATAATTTTCTGCATTTTTTGCTTAACAAATCCAAACCCCAAAATGGGAAGGCTGGCCCACCTGCTGGAGGTTCTGTATATATTGCCTTTACTTTCTACAATTTAATTCTTGCACCATCAAACCCTAGAATGGGTAGGCTGAGCCAAAGCCAAATCCCTCGTTAGAGATCCTTTATTTATCACATTTAATTTTTGCAATTTAATTTTCGCACCATTAAACCCCATAATGAATAGGCCGAGCCAAAGCCGAATCCCTCATTGGAGGTTTTTTATTTATTGCATTTAATTTCTGTAATTTAATTTTCGCACCGTTAAACCCCAGAATAGATAGGCCGAGCCAAAACCGAATCCCTCATTGGAGATCCTTTATTTATCGGATTTAATTTCTGCAATTTAATTTTCGCACCATCAAGCCCTAGAATGGATAGGCTGAGCCAAGGCCGAATCCCTCGTTAGAGATCCTTTATTTACCGTATTTAATTTCTATAATTTAATTTTCGTACCATCAAACCCCAGAATGGGTAGGCCGAGCCAAGGCCGAATCCCTCGTTGGAGGTCCTTTATTTACCGCATTTAATTTCTGTAATTTAATTTTCGCACCATCAAACCCCAGAATGAGTAGACCGAGCCAAGGTCGAATCCCTCATCGGAGGTCCTTTATTTATCGCATTTAATTTTCGCACCATCAAACCCCAGAATAAGTAGGCTGAGCTAAGGCCGAATCCCTCGTTGGAGGTTCTTTATTTACCGCATTTAATTTCTGTAATTTAATTTTTGCACCGTTAAACCCCAGAAAGGGTAAGCCAAGCTAAGGCAGAACCTCCCTGTTGGAGATCCTTTATTTTCTAAATTTACTTTTCGCAGTTTAATTTCTGAATTATCAGACCCCAGAATAAGTAGGCTGAGCCACCTGCTGGAGGTCGCAACATTGCACAGAAGTCGTTAGCTCACTCCTTCTTTCGGCTTCAGGAAATTTTTTATGTTTTGAAAATACCAAAAAAATGTCACTCACATGCATATTATCTAAAAAGTGAAAATATAAAAAGAGATCACCTCACTAGAACCTTAGAAGTAAACCAAGCTTGAGTTGCCAAATTAGGATATCCATGAATTAAGGTAACGAAAGGGCATTAGTTTCAATTAACTAGTGTAACTAAGTCCCTGAATTCATAATCTCTGGTTCGTAGAAGTAATTTAGTTCTCCCGCTAATTTACTTAGGTTTCTAATCGACCTATCAAAAATGATTAGTGGCGACTCCAAATTCTGAAATGATTCGGTAGGGCTTGGGAGGGTTCGTATTAAGTTAGTCAATTTAATTAACCTGATAATCCATTAACCTGAGAATTTTTCACCAACAGAAAAAATTTTCCGATCGCGATAAGCCGACTACCGAAAGCATGTGTGGACCACAATGGGCACTCGCTGGTGCACATGATATACAGCGAGAACGTTGCGCCACTGAAGGGAGGAGTATGTAACATCCTGCTGATGGGGTATGCACAACTCTTCGTCCCACATCGCTTAGGGGGGAGTCATGAGCTGGCTTATAAGGTTTGAGCTTGCTTTTAACTTACAAGACGCATTTTGTGGAGGTTATATGGGCAACCTTCGGAGAAACAAAACCTTGATGATTGTGTATTCAAAGCGGACAATATCTTGTGAATAGTGGGATCTGGTCGTTATAATAAATAAGAGGCGCAATACAAGGACTTCTTAGGAGATCACTCATCCTAATACTACTCTCGCCCAAGCACGCTTCACTTCGGAGTTCTGATGGGATCCAGCGTATTAGTGCTGGGTAATGCCCCATTTTAATATTTCTAAATAATTCGGGAAAAAACGAAATGGATTAAAAAGCTAATTTATTCCATAGATTATGGCACGATTGAAATGAATGCATTAATTTATTGATGGGCCACATCAAGAGACAAGTTAGGGCCCAATTTTAATTCGACTAAACTTAATTGGACCCTTGTGGCCCATAACGTGATCCTATTTTGGCATATGGGCTTCGTCGATTGTGAAGGCTTGACTCATGGGGTTTCGGAATTAAAGTGGCTAGCCCAAGTATGTGGCTGACTTTTATTTCAATTATCATCCGAGCCCAGCCACGAGCCCACGAAATTTCTTTTTCAGCTCAATTATTGCTTTGACCATCCTAGTGCCCTGCACATAAAGCCAGTGGCACAACAATGCCCAAGCCTCCTCCTCCTCCTCCTCTGTTTTTCTGGGTTCCTCGTGGATATTGTCGAGGGGAAGTTTTCTTTCTCTCTAATATCGGTTTTTGGGGAGTCACCTTCTTCGTGTGCGACTGAACATGAGAGCATTTTTCATCAGCGAGGGGAGACATCTTTGAAAAATTTAGCGAGCTCAAGGTCTAGATGTATGACGAACTTTAGGTGAGTTAACTCTCTAACTCTTCTGCTAAAGTTACTGATTGGGGGAAATCAAGAACGTAGAGCATAGAGGTGATTCTTGGGCGACAGGTTGTTAGGTAGTTCTCGATTTTAGAACTGTAGTTCATGGAACATTGAGGTTACTGCAATATGTAACAACGAAGAGACGTGTGAGACTGAAATTTTCGAGATTAGGTGGAGGTAGTGCAAGATGGTAGCATCGAACTTGGCTATAACTCCTATTCTTGTGAAAGGTAGGTCAAATGGAGAATTTTGGGGATGCTGGTTAAGGCGTAGACTTGAGAAACAGGAGGACATGAGGAAATGGCCTTCGGTTATGGGGAATGTGGGCTGCTAATACCAAACTTGGGCTGTGATTCTTGTCCTTCTAGGAAAGAGGATTGTACAGTGCAAGTCAAATGAAGGACTCGGGAGTACTGGGCTAGGGTGTAGATTTAAGAAACTGTGAGACTTTGTGGGAATCATTCTCGACAGAGATAGGTAAGACTTCAAGAGAAAGAGAGAGAAGAAATGGGGAGAGTTTTCTCCATTTTGCTGATATTGTGACCTGTCATTTAAGGTCTCAATGTGGAGTTAGTCTTCATTGATTCAATAAAGATGCCGAGGTTGAAGAGACAGTGGAATGCACTGCCAGGAGAAAGACAAGCGAGTTTAGTTTTAGTTCTGTGAGATATGGCTTTAGTAGGGTTAAGTAACGTTGAGAAAAAAGGGGAAGAGCATGTGGACTTAGTGGAGAAAGTTATTAAGTCAGGAGGAAGAAGACTAGTCCATGTTAGTATTGCAAGCATTGAACAATTTAGGTAAATAAGTTACCTCCATTGTATTAGAAGGTCACGGTTAAACCACCAATGGTTAATCCGAATGCATCTCATACTTAAGAAAAATGTTTTTTCTAAGAGTGGAAACAACCAAAATTTGATATGTTCTTGGTACCATATATTACAGTAGTGATGAGAGAATCTGCTATTGAGAGTTTTAGCATGACATTACATTAAGCATTTGATAATCATGTGCATGAAGATGGTCTTACATGCCATAAAAGTGATCGGTTGAGGACTGTGGTGATAAGTTTTGAGCTTAGATATGATTTCCCATGGAGTTATAGGAAGATCCTACTATTTGACTGGCTCGAGGCGGTATGAGACATGTAGCAATCACGTGATTTTTATGATTAGGACACAATGGTAATAAGTAACATGTTTCATGTGCATATGAACATATCATACTTCTTAGCATAGCATGCTCTCATATCACTACTTTTAGTGCATCTTATGGCAAATACTAAATTTGTGATGGATTGGTACCCTTACGCTTCGCTCATTAGATGACTATTGCTCATAATCTCATTAGGATAATTAGTCGAGGAATTAGAGAATTGACTTGCTAAGATTTTTATCTCACTCTTTTGTTGTTGAAATTTTTCCTATAGGTAAATAATATGGCATGCTTACCTACCTTTTCATACGGTGCACAATTCCATTTGTCACTACACGAGATTCCAGAGCTTCCTCATCTACAGTTTATACGAATAGTTTGTTGCTTGTGGATCGACGAAAGGTTAGATGTGAGATTTTTGTTGGGATTTCAGTTCTTTTTTTGTATATCGGGTAGGGCTTTTGGCGACTTTTTGATGCCACCCGACCATTTCTCCAAGTAGTATGTAAAAAGAACTCGATGATTGTCAGTCATAAATAAATAAAGTGTCTTGCTTTTATTTGTCTACTTGTTTCTTATTTATACTATATCGTCAAGCTGATAGTATATGTGGTGAGCCTGGGACGCCACGGCTCTGAAGTGAAATGTTGAAGGGGGAAGTATATGACATCCTGCTGAGGGGGTATACACAACTCTTTGTCTCACGGCACTTGGGAGGGAGTCCTGGCCTGGCTTATAAGGTTTGAGCTTGCCTTTAACTTGCAAGATGCTTTTTTTGGGAATTGTATAGGCGACCGTTAGAGGAATAAAATCGTGAGGACTGTGTGTCCAAATGGGACAATATCTTGAGAATGGTAGGTCGAAATCATTATAATTGGTATCAAAGCCAACTCTTGAAAGCATGTGTGGACCACAATGGGCGTTCACTGGCTCACATGGTGCACAGTGGGGATGTTGTGCCGCTGAGGGTTGAAGTATGTGACATACTGCTGAGGGGGTGTACACAACTCTTCATCCCACATCGCTTAAGGGAAAGTCATGAGCTGGCTTATAAGGCTTGAGCTTACCTTTAACTTGCAAGACATATTTACTGAAGATTGTATAGGCGACCCTTAGAGGAACAAAACTTGAGGACTATGTACTCAAAGTGGATAATATTTTGTGAGTTGTAGGCTTAGGTCGTTATAGAAAGATCGAGGAAGAGGAGAAGGATCACTCCGATTACCAAAAAGGCCAATATGGTGGGGAGAAGGAAGGCAGAGAAAGCGAAGGCAAGAGCCAGAACAAGAATGAGACCAAGGGGGGGAGAGAGAGAGAGAGAGAGAAGGAAGAGGAGGACTCCGATTACACTCAAAGTCCTGTATAGTTCGGAGGAGAAAGGCAAGGAAGACGACGACGAAAGGCAGGGAAGAGGGTGGTTTATTCTTGTTCGGCGAGTCGAAAAGTAAAGGACATCTCCTACTATAGTCACAATTATAGTCACGAGGAATTACTCATATTCTAGCAAGAAGAGGAGAAGGACGAGGGTAGAGGTGGCCACGGGCCGATTTCGGCTCGGTCAACGAGCCAGTTCATTGCGAACCGGAACCGGCCCGTGTGGCACGGGTCGATCCCGGGTCATAATTTTTCCAAATCGGCCCGGAACCGCCTAGAACCGGCCCAGGACCAACACATGGGCCCAAAGAGGGCCCAAACGACTATATTATAGCCGTTTTCCAACAGCTAAAATATAGTCGTTTAGTTGGTCAACCAACCATGAACGGCTATATAACCGTTTTTTAATTTTTTTATTTTTTAATAATTATTTAAAATATTAATTTATAAAATAAATATAACCATTATAAATACCCATTTTCACCTTTCATTTTTCCTCACAACTTCCCTCAAATTCTCTCATTTCTCAAATATGCTCAAATTCTCTCAAATTCACTCAATTTCTTCCGCTCAATTCTCTAAAAAAATGACTAATGGAAGACGAAAGAGCCCGATGATTCCCGAAAAATCCAATTATTCTCATGATCCTCGCGAGTATGCACATTGGGGATACGATGATGAAAATGATATCAACGTTATTCCTAATGTCGAACGCATCCCGACGTAAGAAAGTCTACAACCAACTATCAATACCGAAGAAACGTTAACAACAAAAGAAATGAGTCAAGGGGGTGCATCATCATATGGCAACACTTCATCAAGCAATATTTAGAAGGTAACGACTATAATCTCATATGTAACCATTGCAAAAAAGTATACAGGTTTACAAATGGAAGCGGCTATGGAACATATCGACGACATTTGGCGTCAAAATATCCAACGGAATTTGGGATCGACATGAGGCAACAACAAATTCCCATGTTTGTCAATTCTAACACTTTTGTGAGGAAGAATTTGCTAAATTTATTGCCGTTGAACATTTATCGTTTAATTTTAATGAAAATTTTGGTTTTAATACTTTTGTACAAAATGCATGTACTCCACAAGCAAAAGAATTACAGTTAAACGCCAAATGTTTAAACTTTATAAAGAAGGAAAATATGATTTGAGAAATGTTTTTGCATTTTTCAATGGACGTGTGCATATAGGTAGCGACATTTAGAGTGATCCTTAGCAAACTCATTATTATATGGGTATTACATGTTATTGGATAGACGATGATTGGAACATTCAAAAAAGAATTCTTGCATTTCGAGTTTTTGATGAAACGCATACGACACATAATATTTATAGAATAATTAAGCAAGTTTTAGAAGAATATTTATTGGTTAATAAAAATTTTTCAATTGGTTTTGATAATACCGCGTCAAATATTGCTTCTGTTCGCGAGTTTGAAACAATTTGTAAACCCGTTTTTGGTGAAAATTTTTTTCACATTAGATGTACTTGCCATGTTTTAAATTTATGCGTACAAGATGGTTTATGAACTCTTGAAAATTCTCTTCGTCCAATAAAAATAGCAATTCAATATTTATAGAAACATCCCCAAATTATGAGAGAATGGGGTAGATTTTGTAAACAAAATGAAAAAAAAACCAAAAAAAAATTCCAAGAGATGTTCCACATCGTTGGAATTCTATATACGAGTTGCTTGATCAATCTTTTCATATAAATATTTATTATGTACATTTTTTGCGACTTATGTTTCTCAAAGTAATTTATACGCACAAGAGTAGGATATTTGTAAAAGAATTTTAGATTTGTTAAAAGTTTTTAATAATGCAACTTATACTTTATTCGGTGTTTATTATCCTACTACACATTTATTTTTAACAGTGTCTAAATATTGCTAATATTTTCCAAATTCTAAAGCGGTGGTTGAACAAGCATTTAGTACTTGAGGTAATATTTTGGATGATCGACGTTTGAGATTATCTCCGGATTCAGTTGAAGTTCAAGTTTGTGTCAATAATTGGATAAATGTGGCATATCGACAACAAGAAATGAATCGCAACAACGAATCTGAATTCTTCAATGACGAAGATACCACCGCCACGGGTTCCACCGCCATGGGTAGCGACGATTGACGATGAGGTAAATATTGATGGGCTTTGATTCTTCTATCCCCAAGAAGAAATGTAGGTGCTTAATGATAATTCATCAAATTCAAGCCCTTTCTTCCCTCCCTTTTTTTTCCCCGATCCCTAAATTTGATTACAATTTGTATTTGACAATTTATTATTTCATAATTTTATCTTTTTTATTTCATAATTCAGTATTTAATTTTTTTTTATTTCTTAAAATTTTATTTGAAAATCAGTTTGAACCAGACAGAACCGCCTGTTCGGAACTGGCGGTTCCGAACCGTGGCCACCTCTAGACGAGGGTAATCTTAACGAGATTGTGCAACAGCAAAGGAAATTAAAAAAAATTGGATAACTTGAACTTGGAGCATTGTTGAAGGCCGCCCACCATGTACATTGCATTTAATGGGAGTTCACCATTATACAAGGGTAACTGATTCTAAGCTAACTAACTTAGAAATTGATTCCTGGATTTTTTTTAATATTGATTTTTTATTTTGATTATTTGTCAGACCTCTGGGAGTTTTGTGAGAGGTGTCTAGCACACCAAACAATCGAAAATAATCTTTTTAGAATTGTGCAAGGAATGAAGGAATGTGCTGGCGGACCCTGAGTTATAGTTTAGTGTAGCCTATCATGAAGGCAAAAGATATGGCGCGGTCTTCTTTCTTGGGGATCAACTAGACTATGTTATTGTCTTAACTTTGTTATCATATTAAGACTTTTTTTTATTAGCTATGTTGATGTGATGATTAATGACGAACAACAGATTACTGACTAAAGGATCTCCCATGAAACAATAAGCAGTATTGAACTACCTTCAGATCTTATACTAGATGAAATAGTAAATGTAATGGTGGATGAAGAAGTAAGTGAAATAAAAGATCTAGAAGCCAGAGTTGTGATTTTCCAAAGGATATTCTCCAAAACATAGAAGGCCATCATCCATGAAAGAGATCGGTAATAATTTTTTCATAACTATTTTTCTCCTAACTCTTTGATCTTGAATTAGGGTCATGATTTGATCTTTGATTTTGATATTAAATTAGGGTCATGATGAACTTCCTCCTCACAAAGATCATTCCTCATTATCCTTCAGCTATAGTAATCGTAGGGGTTAATCATTTGAGAGGAATAAAGAAACTACTTCAAAATTTTCAGGTTTTGGTTTGTGTGCATAAAGAGAAGGACCAAGACAAAGAGGACGAGGGCGAGGATGAGGACGAGGAGGAGCTGAATAATATAGGCCAAGGAGTTGAACAGTTCATCTGGACGATCACTGATCAAGTAAAAAGTATTATTTAGATTTTGGGCTCTATTAATGCGGTGCTGTGAAATTGAACTGTCAAGTTTGGCTGGTTTCGAATTTGGATTGGAGGGATTTTGTAAGAGGAGGAGGGATAAGAAATGCTTAAGCAGAATAAGGTGGAAGAGGTCCATAGGATTTTGGTGTCTTGGTGTCTGGATTTAGGGGAATTGTGAATTTGGAGCTAGCTACATGTGATTTACGAGGTTATATAATTCTCGTGCATGGCGATTGAATTTTGCATTTCGATTGACAGATCCATATACACCTTTACCTCCATAAAATGGAGTCAAGTCACTACACACAAGAAAACTGCTTTGTTGATTAATTATGACAATGAATAACTGTTTGGACCACATTTTCAAATTTCTCAAGATTTCAATACTAAAATATCATAATTCACTAAAAATCTTGTAATTTGCTCAAATCAAGGATTTGAAAAATCGTAAGGGTTATATATAAATCTGAGAAATCATTTAGTTGATTATATGATTAGGGTTTTTATGGCCCACAAAAAAAGAAGAAGAATATATGCATCGAAGAACTCAGCTAAACCCAACAACTATTACTGGACAAATATATATAACTATCTTAGACATACCAAGAAAATTATTTTTAATAATGTTATCATTCTACTTGCCACTAACAAAAGGACTTGAAAACGATCCGAGATGAATGGTATGAATAATCGCTGGTCAATGAGTAGTAAGCATCTCTTCTAAGTAGATTAAGCATCCACTATGCATACTTATTTAAAAAAAATTAGCAAAATTTACCCAAATCCAACATATAACATACTCACAAGATCAAAATGAATTAAATCACTTCAACATGACTATTTAAAAAAAATGGTCATTTTATTGATAATATCGAAACAAATATCTATGGTCTAGTTCATTGATTAATCTCATCGAGTTACACTTCAGTGGTCGATTCTATTGATTGATTTGGTGCTCAATACCCAAGTATGGTCACTTTTAATGCCCATGACTAAAATGATAAAGATTCCTACTTGAATAGATTTCTACCTTTATTGTCGATGGCTTGGCCCTAAAGATATTTACATACCCACATATTCCTCAATTAGTTTGGAACACAAAGACATTGACCTATCATCCAATAACTCACAAAATCAAATTCATAATTCATCTCGCAAATCAATTTTATAAATTAGAACATATAATATTTCACAAATCAATTCGTCAAACAGCATACATTTCATCGGTCACTTCTCAAACCATTTCAAAATTTATTTCATACAGCCGGTTAAAAAACCAACGTATAACGACACCTTTAATAAAATGTTTCTCATGCTATTTAAAATAACTAAAAAGTAGTAATTTATAATATATTCAATCGCTATCAAAAAAAAAATTCAAGACATGAGTGTACAAATTCATAAAAAAGATAAGTACCGGTCACCCAAAAAAGTCTATACTAAACCACAAAAGCCATCTCAAGCCGATGAACTCGAAATCTTATTGATTAGGTGAATAATGATGTCAAAAATCATGTAACTTAGCTACTTAACTACTACTCAATTAAATTAAGCTTATTGGGCAAACAAAATTACTACTCGCTAATGAAGAAACTTGCGCACATTGCACATTCATTGTTGTCCGTTGCACGTAGCTCATGCGAAACATGTAAAATTCATTTCGATCAAACTGTAACTCCAAATCGACTTCTGTAGAATCTCACGGCTCCACAACATCCTAAACAATCATTTCCACATCACTTGATAGCTTAATAAATTTTATAGATCCAAATTCACAACTTAGGGTTGAAATTTCCTCCGATTAGATGAGTAGATGGCTTGAATCCTTATCAAGCTTTGCGAAAACGGTCCTAATCTGGCTTATCAGGACGTTTGAAACATGTGTGTGCGAATTTTTATTTGTGTTCCTTGCTTTTGCTTTGCTCACGAGCCTCTCCCTCTCTTTTTTACGTCCTTTTCCCTTTTTAGTACTGTTGGCCCTTTTTTTACTTCTTTTATAATTTTTGGGCGGTTGAAGCTTCAAGACAAGTTAACGGGCTTTGGGCTAGGCCTAGGCCCATTTATCAAAGTCTACCTACCAAATCGGGCATCGATCCTAAATTTTTAATCTTGCAAGGAAAAATTGTTATTTGTTTTTAAATCTATTACTTTTTATTAATTCAGTTATCAACCTTTTAATTTTACTAATTTAATCTTCAACTATTTTAAATTTTTTCAATTGAATTCATTCGGCCAATCTTGACAAAAAAATCGTTGACGTGGATGTTAGTTGTCCCCTATCAATGTCGTTTGTCGGCATTGACAAGAACAACATTTAATGGTATTTTAATAAATTTTTTGAAGTTTTCATTTTATTTTTCCTTTTCTTCCTCATTGTCTCTTCACTCTTTTTTTTTTTTTTGTGGCCGGCAAGGCTCATTGGGGCCCTCGCCAATTGTGGGTGAGGGTTTACTATACAAAGTGAAAGACAAATGAAGAAGAAAAGAAAATAAGAAAAAGAAAATTAAAATTAGTTATGTTAGCACCAATCATTCCACGTAGGACATCAGGAATCTACGTTTGTGATTTTTTGCCAAAATTGACAGAATGGATTTAATTGACAAAATGTGAAAAGATTTATAACTAAATTAGCAAAATCAATTGATTGAGGATGTGCATAGAACCATAGGCTTATAAATACTCATTATTGTTAAGTGTTTTGAAATTTCATCAGACCTAGACCTATCTTTTTATTTCCAATTTCCAACTTAAGTTTTTCAAAAGTACTATTATCGTGACAAAAGAAGATAGTACGATAACTCCAATCACTTCCTTCCATTGACGTCGTCTCGCTAATTCGATTGATTTTGGTCCGAAGAAATTATCACGAGTTGGGGTTGAAACCATTGCCATGAGAAAAATCTCTCATGTGGGCTAAAATCAAGCCTGGTCTTTTGAAACTGTCTTCTCATGTACCAAAAGCGACACTATGGGCTTGGTCATACGGCTCGACGACAGAAGGATGACATCTGATCTAACATGTTTTGCGGTCCACATCTATCGTGTTTCCATGGTCGGTCTGGTACATCAAGGTCCTATCCAACTCTTAATACCAACCACAAACCTACGTGAGAGTTGCCCTGGTCTTGACTCTTGCCCAAGCAATGACGTCAAGGCACTCAGGAATGTCTATTATTCTATGTGTGAATCTATATTCTATATTCTAGATTAAGGTATAGGACAGGGTGGCTACGATTAGGGGTGAACGGTTCCAGGTTCCGGGTAAGTTAACCTATCCACTAGTACAGGTTCCTCATTTTTGGGAACCTAGAACCTATTTTGCATACCCTGAAACCTGGAACCTACCCTATCACAGGTTCCAAGGGTCCGGTTCCAAGGTACCCGGGAACATGCCGATTTCAATTCTCTTCCCTGCTATATCAAACAAAAAGGCGACAGAATTAAACAAAATGGCATCATAATGGTAATGAGTCTTTTAGCAAGAATTCCGACACACTATCCTTACTCTTCTTGGGTTCCAATACAAAAGAGTAAATTAGGAAGAAAAAAACAAATGTAACCCCATAAAGGTACCAACATGATCCAACGACATGGCCAGCTAACATAACATGAGAAGATTGATGACAAAATTTGCCCATGCCAACTCAAAAATGAAGCCAGTAGGAGATTGACCCGCAAGCAGAACTCGATATAACCTGGGAATGCCCTCGACAAGAACACCTGCGAGTAAAAGATTCTTTGCATAATTTGCTGCAGACGAACCCTTGAATTCTGACCAAAAAAAAAACCCTTGAATGTTTCTTTACCAAAAAAAAACCCTTGAATATTGGAAAAACCAACAATACCAATATCTGCAACCAGTCGAGCAAGTAATTGACGATCAAAAAGGTAAGAGAGAGCCCAGCAAGCATTTGTTAAAACTTCTTCATCATTCACATGGATAAGTTGCTAGAGAACTGGTAATGCAGGCTTCACATGAGTTAAACAAAGCCAATCAACACTGCAGTAACTTATCAAACGTCATCATGCAACATACATGTGCTACATGAGGGCTTCTTACAATGAGTCTGCCCCTACATAAGTATGCTTACCTGTTCAAAAGGCGTAGGTGGCTTGCCTCGGCAAAAGTTAGATAAAGTCCATGTGGCATTCCTCAGCATGGACAATTTAGAGTGTTCATTTTAACTGCGATAACAAAGGTACAAGGGCACCATGACCTAGAACGAGATCTCTACAACTTGGGGAATCACCAGCGACATTACCCAAAGCCCACACTGCCTGGTTCATCAAAGTACAAAAAAATTCACTATATAACTTAGACAAATTGGGAAGCTTCCCCAATCCAACAATCGAATAAAAAATGATAATATAATAAAGAAATAAGACTATGCACTTCATAAACAATCTATAATAAACAAAGCGTACAACAGGAAGGGTAGAAAGTGGTAAAGGTAACAGGCACCTCTAATTTCAAAGGCATGGGTACCACCATTTGGAAAATACTTCTAAGGCAGTTCTTTCATACCCAAAGGTAGCAATGCCCTCCAAAGCATAACTTAATCCACTATAGCATGTCCCAATACGCTGTATTTTCCCTTCTTAGTCATTTCTTATGCTTCCCTGATTTCCTTTTCTTATATGTCTACATATTATTTTTTATTATTTATTTTCTTGGACTTTTATGAGATGGCTAGTTTTATGGTGTATAGCTACCTATCGTCCCTTCTGTATTTCATAAGTGCTATAATGAAATTCGAAGGAACAAACTTCTAATGAAAATTGCTGCAACATTAAGTAAGTAAAGAAGACAAAGAAAAACAGTTAGCAAGAACAACCTGTCTCTAACATCGTCGCTGGCAGAGCTGAGAAGTTGCACAAACATTGGGACAACACCATTTTCAATGACAACTCTGGTATGCTCAGATGTGCCAGAAGCAACATTTGTCAATGCCCATGCAACCTCGAACTGCAGATTGAAGAAAGTAAGTTATGTAGATACCTCGACATGCACTTCACTATACTTCAACGGTACAATAAATTAGAGAAACTGAGCAGCAAAGAGGACCCTACTTGCAGTTGGGGTACATCATTCCTTTGTAGAAACTCTACAAACCTTGGGACAACCCCAGCTTTGATCACCTCATCTATAGCCTATAGGTGGACTGCGCTCTGCAGATAAAGGCAATGACTTAATCAACTTATGCTAGGACTGACTATAGTAATAGAAAGCACCCCGAGAGCAATTATCTCACCAATTGACAGCAACTTTCTGAACTGAGTGGTAGTCTGGTAGATTCCAACTGAGAGGCAGGACCATCTGACCATGCTTCTTGAACCAATGTTGGAAGACTCTCCAACTGCACGACATAAACAATAAAAAAGGAGATGGGACTATTTAGCATGAGAATCCTACACTTTCATCAGCTTAAGTTGAATAAAAGCCTTGACAGAGAGATATTTTTGAAAAAACACATTCCAATAACAGGATTGCCCTTTCTAAAGTAAATGGGGCATACAGAAACCACAACTCATACAAACAAATAACAAATCCTATGCCTTTATTTACTTAAGACCTACAAAAGTAACAAAACTACCGGCTATTATGCCTATGTGGCTCAGGAAGCCCGAAAAAGCAACCTCGACATAGAGATATTTTTAGAAGAACACGCCCCAATAACGGAAATGGCGTGCTCTTCTGAAAAATTTTCAGAAAAACATAGTAGAGCAGACAAAAGGGGGACCGAGGTCAAATTCGAGGGAGTCGAAGAAAGAACCTGAATCAAATTGATTGAAGGAGGAGGAAGACGAGACGAACAGAAGTGGGAGGCACAGAGGTTTGGTTGCGTGGAGGACTGAGGAGTGAGGACGGATTCGAGCTAGGCGAAGCAAGAAACTAAATCGGCGAGATAGACGAAAAGGGCAGGGGCAGAGGTTTGGTTGCGTAGAGGACTAAGGCCGGATTCGAGAGGGTCAAAGTAAGAGACTGAGTCAGATTAATCGGAGGAAGAGAAAGATGAGATGGACAGAAGGGAGAGGGGCAGAGGTCTCGTTGCCTTGGAATGAGGTGGAGAACTGAAGAAGTCTAAATAGTGGATAGAAAGTAATATTGAAAATTAGGATTTTAAGAAACCTGTGTGGATCGGGTCATGATCTACCAAGGAGTTCCAATTTTCGACAATTTTTTTATAACCAACAGCTCACGAGGATGGAGATCCGACTGCCCGAAGACCCATAAAATGCCCCATAAGCCTCATGAACGGTTATGTTACATTTGGCTTAGCTTTTCCAAGGGACTTTAGATGCCTAAAGCCTATTGGGAAAAATTTAGGGTATTTAACAAGTTTTTTCAATGGGCTTTAGGCCGATTACTAGTCTTAAAAAAGCTAAAAGCGCAAGTGGTGCTGCTACCTGGAGATGCCCGAACAACTTTGATCGAGGGAAGCTACCAATGGAGCAGGATCCCTTCATTGGGCCATTCAAGGACAACATGTGGTCTACCGGGTCCTACGAGAGTGGAGAGTGATCGTTGGGGTTAAAAGGGCTTGAACAAGGTGTAGCTCTCATCTAGATTTTAGGGTGACAATGGGGTTACAAGAATGTATTGAATTGCTTACCGTATAGGGAAAACGTTTCTAGATCAATGGTTGAATCTGAATCTATTACCACATTTTCAATTAGGGGAAAAACCCCTATTGGTCTGCTAAGATTAAGAAAAGATTAGTTTGTGAAAGAAGGTGCGTCAGGAGTGCAGTTGGCTCTGAATGCCATACTTGTCGAGGAGAGCATGAGTAACCTGGAGATGCCCAAACAACTTTGATCGGGGGGAAGTTACCAATGGAGTGTAGTGGTCTAATTTTGTTGGGTAAGCGTTGGCCATTCATGTAAGTTCCAAGTAAGTAGTCTTGATGGTATCTGAGTGACAAAGGGAAGCAACAGAATAGGCCATAATGAAAGTGTTGCGAAACTGAATGAGGGAGAATGTCACGGATTGAATTCTCCCATAGTCACGTACCCTTATGAGTGGAGTTTTGTGCTATCGAGGTGAAGAGTGAATAACACCAGAGGGATGAAAAGAACTTATTCGTAGAAGTGGCATCAAGGCGTTTGTGTTAGAAGTTCTAGGTTAGAATGATTATAACTCTAAAGAGTGCTGGAGGCGGGGTTGACCTCCTATACATAAACTAGAGCTGATGTCATTCTCCTAATGAAACCATGATATGCCAAAATTAGTTGTTGTACTAAAATGTTCCGTGTGGCCTGCTCGAAAGATTGGATACTCGAGTTAAATTGAGTGTGGTACCATTTGATACATGAATTCAATTTACCGTATTATTCTTATGAACAACTGTAGAAGAAAAGCGGATCTAGTGTTCTCAGTTTGCCAGGCGGTGCATGGGCTATTCTGAGGCCAAGAGCTAGTGCTCTCTCTTTCGTGAATGTGCGCGGTCAAAATTTCAAGTCACTCATAATCCGACTTGCCCGTGAGAAGGGTTGTTGACTTATTATCTTACTTGGCAATAGATCTTAAATGTTCTTTATGTTTATTTAATTTTTCTCCATTTATCAGCTTAAACTTTTGAGTCATACTTTCTAACAATATCAACTACAACTCTCCAATTAGTAAGACATTGTCCTCAAAGGTCAACCTAAAAATCGAATCAGAGATCTAATTTAGGCTCCGTCTATTTCACGAAAAACAAATGATTTGAAAATATATTTCTAAAAATAATTATTTATATCATTAGAAATAATTAGCCAATGAAATTATTTTTCATTATCAACAACATTTTACGCCTAAGAATTTTCACGGACGACGCAAATATTTTAATGTCATTCCTATTTATAATCAATACAAGTGATCATTTTTAGGAAAAAAATATTATTTAAATTATTCATTTTTCACGAAGCAAACGCAACTTTTTTCCAATAATTGTTGTGATTCACATCAACCCAATCTACTACAACAAACTGCCAAATCTCGCATCCGTCCATCAGCTAATTGCTTTTCGCCAGCTTCACCCTTGTGAAGGTGAGATCAGAAGCTGCAACCCGGAACCGATCCACTCAGGTAAAAGTGCATCTCCAGGAGCACATTGAGTATTAAAGGCCCATAGACAGAGGAAGGGTAATTAGTATCGTACCACCACTACAGTCACTAGAATCACATATCATAAACATGACGAGTTTCGAGCCCCCTATTAACAGCTTGGGTTTGCTCTCAGTTCGTCGTACTATGTTGTTAATAAATGCAAATGAACTCTCTATAGCCATTAGCCAGCAAACTTCCTGCCAACAGCGACTCAAAAAACCAAATTACTATCGGTTACGATGCATGAGCAGATACTCTGAAATTTAGGAACATTGTTCATGGAAGACTGGGCACCTGAACAGCTGAATTAGGATGAGAAAGAGCTGTAAAATAAGCATAAACAGGCTAAAGAAATGAGCAGCACACATGAAATGAGCAGTGGCTACGGCAATCCTAGAGGAGTGAAGTCCTCAATTACTGTAATGTGTGCATTGCCTTGCATGCGTCTCCGAGCGTTTTGTGCATGAAACAAGTCAATGGTCTTCCTTTTAAAGGTCTGCACATGGCCTTTTCTTTGCTCTTAAAGGTGTCATTCTCCAAGTAGAATGAGAATCCATCAGTTCCCCGTTGTAAAGCTTCTTAGTCATCCTGCAGTAATATCTCCTGTCCCAACTAGACTTGGCTTCTCCATGAGAACTTGGCCGCTGCAAAACTCCTATGACAAAATCCTGAACTGTTACTCGGTTTTTCCAAAATTGCCTTCAAAGAATGAACTCAAATTTTAAGCTAAGACCCAAAAACAGTTTCAGGCATATGATCCCCTTGCAAGATTATCAGCATGCAATGGGATTGATGAATGAAGCATAAAGAGCCAATCAACAGGTGCCAGAGAGGTCATGCAGCTTGGAAACAGAGACAGATGAAATCAACCAGCAGATGACAGATTCTGCCTGGCGCTGCTTGCATGCACTCATGTCAGTCGAACAGTCCTTACAAATGGCTATTGACTGAACAACAAGAGGCCACTAAACTGTCTAAAATGATTACTCCATCTGCATAAGAAACCAGAAGAACTAGCAGAAGAAAAGCCCCTAAAGAATACTAAAACATCCTCAAAACTAATGTCGGCTCAAACAGGCCAGAAGAAAAGAGGAAACAGAAATTGATTACCTGATTGCACTAGAATGCAACATGAACATGTTGTCAACCGAATTCTATGAAAAGCATAATGCAATGATGCCACATATTTTATTTAAGTTCTAAAAAAGCAAGGTGCATTAAGTAGATCTCTAAGGTAAACAATACACAACCTTCATCTGATTTGTTACATCAACTATTTTAAACCTAACCGTTTCATCAAAGAAAGTCATCTAACCTTGCAGCCCTCTAATGTCTCAGACATCTGAGATAACCTTGTGAAGTCTACCATTAACTGACAGCACACACTTGCTGGCTCTTCTCATTTGACATAGAATAGTTCATTACAAAGCAGTAAGGCATGAACCATTGTAGACTGAACGCTACAGGCTACAGCAACAGTCCAAAGAGAAGCAATAGAAATAACTTTTCTTCAAATTTGCAAATTACTTTTCCTGCATGGAAAAAAGGAAAACTAGTGAACTTCCATTGCAGCATATCACAGAAGATGATAACACATCAAGCATTGTCGAAATGGTCAGGCAATTTTTATGGCCAAATTTGATACCATGGTCCATAACGAGTATAATCTTCCAGCAGCTTTAAGACCAATAGTTTATGCATTGAACCGTGGACTAGTTGCGGTTATGGGACTTGAGGCAAGTATTAAAATATATATCCATTCAAAGCTCTTAGCAAAAATAATTAATCAGAGCACAGAGGACATAACATTTAAGAACAGCGACACTGTGGACAGCTCAATCATGATGGTAAAGACCAAAGAGTTCCTCTACCGAAGAATCAATGGCTGTTTTGTATTCATCCAATTGTTCTGAGACAATTGACCCAACAAGTGAATTAGGCTGCTTTCATTTCAACTGTCAAACCTACATATATAGAACACTTGTCACCAAGTACTTACCACTTATCAAAGAGGAGCTAAAAATCAACCTCGATAACTAACTAGCAAGAAAAGCTAAATTTTGTGGGAAAAGAAGATCAAGAAATGAACCAAATAGCAATTACCTCATCACTGTCGCACTTCCACTGCCTTATGCTAGTCACCATCCATATTAATCAGTTACCCCATGTTCTCCTCCCACTGCCACTCCCTAGATAAAGAACAGTTGTACTGCTCAATAAGCAAAATCAAACAATCAAGCAATGTTATGTAACGGCTAGCAAGATAGATGAAACGCACTCACTTTAAAATTGCAATTACAAACCAACCACATATAAACAGACTTGATAGGCTCTGTTCAACCAAATAATAGAAACCACATAGTGAAGAATTGTCAACAAGTTTATCACCGAGTGATCTAAAGATATAAAAATTGACTAATGATGAAAGATGGGAAGAGTGGCAGCAGAAATGTAGACAAGAGGATTCCAAATTTAATTAAGGATGACTATGGCCACTACTACTAAGTACTGAGTGTAACATAGCAAAGCTCTTAAACAAAATTAAAGATACAAAATTAAGGGAACAAAAGAATAATAACTTTCTATTTGCTTGATTGGCAATGACATATTGTTAATCAACAGAAATTGTAATGTTCAAACTAACTACAAAAAAAGTACAACTCTTCTTGGGAGGAAGATGGCTGCTTCGTGGGAGTTCAAATCATCATCATCATCATGGTCAGTTTTGCCTATGAAATTGCTTACGCCACAAATAGCGAAACTTTTCATTCAGAGCTTTTGATTGGATTCAATAAGTAGTGCATTGAGGACAATCTGTACAGCAGCATTATAGACAGCTCCATCATAATGCATCCCGTCCTCTGTGCACTGAGGTCCACAACCCTGGGTTAATGAATGAATGTCCAACAGTAAGAAATGGCCACCTGCCTGCCGCAGTATCCTACTCTTATGGAGCTCCATATTGTACGAATAGAAAGCTAGGTTATTCATCTTTTCCCTCTTTTCTTCTGTGTTTAGCATCGAGTTTATTAAAGTTGGCATCCCGAGCCAAAACAAATGTTGTGATCTAACTGGCACAGACCCTGTTACAGATCCACCGTTACCTAATTCCCGCGAAAATGGTAATGATGATACAAGAGAACTGCTCAACATCTGTAGTGAAACACCATAATCAGAGGCATTGCTGACATGAAGCATATGCCACAGTCCAGAACCCATTATAAGAACATCTGGAAGGTTCAGATTTTGCCTTAACCTTAACATCAAATCAGTTAAGTTAGAAACATAAGGCGCCCAAATGAAATCCAACTTCAACCCAATTCCAGCAATCATGATCCTGTAATCGCTGTGCCTCCTGAACAAATCACCTTTGACAGATTCCATCTGATCCGAGTCAAAAACCAAGTTCAACAGAGATAGCACGACCAAACGCGCTTGCGAGTCCCCCGCCACAACAACCCATGACCCATTAAGTAGATCCGAAGCATCAGAAGACTGCACTTTCTGGAAATCACATTCAAGGACGGATTTTGATCTTGCCCAGCTCCATGACAACTCGCGATAGTAGGGAGAGCTCTTGCTACTGCCATTGGTATTGCTATCTGTTTTGCTCACGGGTCGCATAAGTCTGGCCGGCTTCACATCCCAGACAATGTCGTGCAAGAGAGAGAGACAAGAACCGCGACTGTCGCCCAAAACCACGGTGGCGGCGGGAGACATCAGGAAGTGGGAGAAGGATGGGAAGTAAGGGGACAAGTGGACGCCCACGGCGAGGGTGATGAAGAGGGCCCCGCTGAAGAACAACATCTTGTTGCGGCTCAAGTGCCAGCCCGCCATACCCATCGGCACAAACAGCACCACGCATGCAGCCAGAACTCCCAGTTGTACAGCCCCGAACATCACCACCACTCAGGGCTGATTGGTTCGATCAAATCGAGGGAATATCTTCCCTTCTGCGTTTTGCCCTCGTTTGCAGTTTCGTATTACCCAATCTATCAAGATTCCGAAGAAATCGAAGTGAATAGAACTGAGTCGGTTAATGGGGAGATTTCCGATGCTTGAATTTCACACATTAGCCGACCAGCGTCAACAGCGACAGAACAACAAGAATCAAGCAAGCAAGCAAAGGAACAAAAAGAAAAAGGCCAGACCACAGCGATAGCAATGGAACAACAGCTACAGCGACAAAAACCAGCGACCAAAATTTTCTATGCCCACGCCGGCATTTCCCTCCCTAGGGTTCGAGCGCGAGCTGAACCACCAAATTCCTGACCGGATCACGTCCGCGCAAGGGACGACTCTGCTTCTTTAGATGAATCCCCAGTTCAAGTTCGAGAGACGATCGGCGAAACAGTCGCACCGCGAGTGATCCTGATCCAAAATGCTCTGATTCACGCCCTCGCCGATCGGAACACCGAACTTGACGGCGGACCGTCCCAATCTCAAACACCTCGAGTGGAGAATCGCATGCATCAGAAGAAGAAGAAGAGGAGGAGGAAGAAGAGGAGGAGAGCGACGGGAACAACAAGCGAGCTGGCTTCTCAGCTCTAAAGTTCTCACCTTTGCAGTAAATTACATTTGTATCCGAGTCTCTCTATTGAGGTTCATTAGCCATCTTAATTTGGACAATCGAATGTTTCCATCATCTGGTCTGTTACCTTTAAAATTATCTGATTTTAACAACATGCCACCAGGTTGGTCGAACTTGGCAGAGATAAGCTCATGTCAAATTTCTTTTCTTTTTTTAAAATCCTTTTATGAAAGTTGTTAAAATTTGACAATTCATAGGTAACAAACCAATTAATGAAATCCAGACATTAATATAAGACATCTCTTATCGAACATAAATAAGGCTTAATAACTTAAGAAATCACTTCGATACTCAATGAAACCATTCTTGAAATGATAGCATATGTTATACATCCTTTTGTTTCTTACTCACAACGACTCCTCTCTCTAGAGAGTGAGCAATAGAGAAGGGTATCATTGAAGAAAGATTCATTTAAAATTTTCGAAGTCTCTTGTTTTACCTCCGTTTAAAGTGAATAAATAAGATATTTAATGACATCGATATAAAATAGATTTAAGTTGAAATTTTCTAAGAGTCTAGCTTACTACATAATCTTGTATAGATCTTGAAGGGCAATATGTACCTCATTAAATTTATCCAGTCATTTAAAAGTTCATTAAAGGAGGATCTGAATTTAGGAAAGGCCGTTTCTACTCTCATTTTGGTTAAAACACTTTTTTATTATTATTATTATGGTTAATCAAACCGAAATACCTCCCCTCACTGATAAATATATTTTGTCTTTTTTGCACCATGTTGAAAGAAAACTAGTCTTAATTCTGTTGTCCCTTTTCAGCAGTTTAAAAATACAAATGTCACCGTTGCTCTCAACAATATATCATGTTATTCCCTTATCCATAGTCTCATCTCACAAAACATGGATAGAAAAGTGTGTACTTCATTGAGGACTTATGAATACAGCATTGATTAAATAATTTTTATTCCAATAGTTCAAACTAAACTATATTCCAAAGTAGAAAATTAAATTTTACTCTACCAAACCTACTTTTTTGTCTGATCTCTAACTAATCTTGACCTTGTGTGTTTTTTGCCGGACTACATTAGTAGGATGTAGTTAAAGATCGCTCGTTTGTGCATCATTTTGAGCTTTTCAAATTTTTTTTTAAATTGCAAAATGGAGGTCGAAACTCTAGTGTCACCTTTATCCTTTATAAACTCATATGACATCATTTTATAGAAAAATTTGGAATATTTCTTAAACTTTTGATTTGTTTGCTATGATATTGAATCTACGATTGATATTAATTACTGTATCTAGGTAAAAGCAGAATTAATGACATCTTATAATTTCATAAGACAGCTACTGATATGAATAGGTCTTACCTAACACATTAATTTGGGCAAAACAAAGTACTTTAATGACAATCGTTTTGACCATTGACTTCCATTTTTCGTAAGTTCCATGGCCTTTTATCACACGGTCATCTCAAAAGTGTTCTCATGGTTTTTTTTTTTTTCAAGGCCAAGTGATTTCAAGGACAATTCGGGTTCCACTGAATTTACCGATCAATATCGATTCTTCAACTTTTAGAATATGAATCTACCTTGCATACTTTAAAACGCAAAACCAACCCTCTCATAGATTTCAGAATCGATTTCAAGTCTATCGAAGTTTCGCTTGTAATAATTTTCATTTGCTATTATAATCCACTGACAATAATTCATATTTAGATTAAAAAAATGAAACATTAAAAAATATAGTTGAGACTAGTGGTTTCAAATTATACATTTCTCATCAAGCACCATAGAATAATGCAAGATGGCACGAAGACATAGAACAAGGAAAAACACAACAACTTATTAGAACCTAAAACCTACCTAATAGAACCTGAAACTTATCCCTCACATGCTAGAACCATACTCATCCCTAGTATTCCTTAACAAGATCAGGAAAAAAAAAAAAGGAGGGGGCAGGGGAGGGCAGGTAAAATATCACGACAAATAGTCTAATAAACCTCCAACTTTAACTTTTGTTCCAATTCTACCTTTTGTCTTATTAAAAATCTCAAACTTTAGGTGCGGTCCCAATTATATCCTAAACTTTTTTTATCTCATAAAAAATTTCAACTTTAGCTATAGTCCTAATTCTACTCCCAAGTTTAGGTTCAGTACCAATCTTACCCTAATTTTTTCTCTCATAAAAAAATTGTTAGCTTTACATCCAGTTTCAATTTTAGTCTAATTATTTTTTGTCTCGTAAAAGATTAACAATTTTTACTTTAATAATAAATCTACCCTCAGTAACCCTCCATCAAAACCGTTTGTAGGGATTTTGCGCTCGATTTTCGATCTTTCATGCTTGGGAATGTTCCATCTCTCATAGTGGGAGAGCTCACACTGGGGATGCTCAAATAGCTCGTGCTTGAGAGTTTTTCATTTTTTGGTTGTTAACGACAAATTTTGGACGGATGGTTAATGGGGGCAAATTTTTTACTCAAGTAAAATTTTGTATTTTTCATGAGACTATAAAAATTTTAAGATAAAACTGAGACTGGAAGGTATAATTGGGGCAAAACCTAAATTGAGAGTTTGAACAATAAAATTATGTTAGAATTGAGACAAAATTGAAAATTGATGGTTTTTATGGAAAAAAAATTAGGGTGAAATTGGGACTAAATCGAAAGTTTTTATCTTTTTTATAAGATAAAATGTAGAATTGGGATAATAGTTAGACAAAGGTTTTCAAGGTATCAGGCCCAAAAATAACAATAAAAGCAATATATAAATGGCATGTAATGACCGCCAAAATGCCGTCTTTCCCAGGCTCTTCACTGGAGTGTCCATCTCTGTGCCACTGGAACACGTCGCACAGAACCCGGACAAGGAACGGTCTATCTCTTCCCTCGACGACTCCGAAGACGACACGCTTCGCCTTCGCTCTCTCTCTCTCTCTCTCCCCCCGACAACGACGTTGTACGCTCATGTTCGCGCGCAGCGCATTCCGTTTCGGCATTTCTCTTACGCTTGTCGCTGTATAAAACGTGAATTCTCCTCTTTTAGCTTTTCCGCCCCTCTCGTCCGAAGTTTTCTTGAACTTGAATTGTAAAGAATTATTGCGTGGAGTCAGCTTGGTGTGCTTTGTAATTTTCAGGATATGCTTTGGTGACTGATGGATGATTTTTTTGTGTAGTCGATCTGTAATAAGTGAATGATGGGTCCTTTAGCACTGGCATTCGACACGAAGAGAGCTTCGCAAGCTCCTTTGGGTAAATTCCTCTCTTTTGCTTTTCGCTTTTTCGGGATTTGGAGGTTTTTGCACTTGCTTTCTGTGATACCCAAAAGAAAAGAATTTGTTTTAGCTTCTGTATCATGAGATAGGTTGTCAATTAGATTCCAAGGATCAAACCATTTGGATCCCAATTCATATATATTATCTTTGTAGAAGAAATTGAAGAACAAAGAGGACGCGAAATTGTGCTTTGACTCTTCTGCGTATTTGATTGTGGTTGGTTGACTGTGTTGAGGAGAGATTTATTAATAGCTTGTTGTCGGTGGATGCATTCGTGTAACCATTTTTTGCTCTTAAAATGCTGATTAAGAAAAGAATGTGATCTTGTTTTCTAGTAGTGTCCCAACTGATGTGGTGATATGTATTCAATGTTTCTGTACGTGTTCTGTTGATTATCTTGTGAAAGAATCGATGTTCTCCGCAGACATGCTCATTATGAAACCTCAGAACTTGCAGCTGGATGCAACAAAGTTCTTTGCTTCAGTTAGCATGGGAGAAGAAAAGCCCTTCGACTTTATTCGTACTTTTTTTGGTAAGTTGAAATATATAAAGCTGAGTATACTTCCAATGACTGTTCCTTGGGTTATCATTTAGTGGCTTACATTTCTGAGCTCCACCTACTTGAGTTGACTTAGTAATTGCCTTTTCTCCAAGTTATATCCAATTCAGAGATCATTTGCATCTGAAGCAAAGTCTATGTATATAACACAGAACGCACAAAAACATTGAGGTATATCGACAAAAGACTAGCATTAAGCATACGGGGAGGGAGAGGAGGTCCATCATTGGTGGTTGTTGTCTTTCCATAGTCTGGGTCAAGAGAATGGAAAACAATCATGCCGATACTTGGCTGGGAAAGGATATGAAAAGATGAGCCATTTGATATAATTACGATGTCATTTTTCATTCTCAGATTTTGGGGAACCGGTTTTTTGTTTCCTCTGTTTGATTCTTGGAGACACTACTTTTTCCCTTTTATTACAGCACTTTTCTGCACGTGATGTCCCGTGGTATAATCTATTCTCCTGTACTTGCTGCAATCTGCAGAGGGAGTTATTGCAGGAGGCACTGCTGGTGTTGTTGTTGAAACAGCCTTATACCCCATTGACACGATAAAGACGAGGCTGCAGGCAGGTTCCCTATAAAAATTGGTACTGTTTATGCAGCAGTAACCGATTGCTGCTATTTTCTTATACACCGATTTCAAAAGAAGTTGAGCAGAAAAAGTAGACGGAAATGATCAGGAACATAAGCATAACAAACCTCTTGCATAAAATGAATATGAAAGAAAGAGTTTAATACTATAGAGCACTGTTCTCCAACTATGTCAAGCATGTTGCTGATATTCCTTCAAAAGCCTTTAAAAACCTTTTTCCTCGAGAGACACAAAGGGAATCATATTTGCATAATCTCATAATACTTTCATCCAAAATCAGCTATTGTTTCCTGCTTTGGACGCTAACATGTGGGAACTGCAATTTCTCAATTTAATATCTTGGATCATCTGATCATTCGTTCATTACTCCCTCATTTTTGTTCTTTTTGGTTTCTTTTTGGTCTCTACAAAACTATTGTCAAGAGATTTTGCCCCACCTGTGTTGATGGTAACTGCCAAATTCCATCTTTCTCTTTGATAATTTATATGTCGAAGTCTCTGAAGGTCTTTCTCATTCAGCAATGAGCTTTTTCAGTTCTCTAAGGTCATATTCAAGCCTCATTAATCAGGTAACCACCTTCCATGGAACAATTGTCCAGTAAGCCCTTGTCAGTCCTTTAGTGTGGAAGTACCCACGGACTGGTGAGTGGTCTTCCTTCCATATCAAGATCGATCCACTAAAAGCCAAAATAGCATCATGAGAGAAATCACTAACACCATAGATAAACTCCATGAAACTGAATGATTTTGTTCTTAGCAATCATAATCTTGCATTGATGAGTGAACTTTTCCTATGTTACTCAATTTTCATCATGACGTTGCTGAATTTACCTTTTGATTTACTGTAGGCAGCTCGTGGTGGAGGAAAAATTAATTTTCAAGGCTTATATTCTGGGTTAGCTGGAAATCTTGCTGGTGTATTACCGTAAGCTCCTTTCTAAAATGCAAAACTTACTCACTGGCTAGAAATTATGTGTGAATCAAATACTCCTCTGGTGCTGCTTTAGGTTATTCTGCTAGGTCAAAAGATCTTGAAACTCTATAGCTAATCTGTTGTTTACCTTAAAGAATTTCCTATTTCCTTGTGGGCAGAAGAGCATGTAAGACAAGTGGGATATTACACGCAGATAGAAATGGGGGATAAATTATGCATATATCATGTTCTTTGTGGATCAGTTCTTCTGTATGTTTTTCTTACTAAAACAGTAAAAGTGGTTCTATTAGTTACATGACAAGTGTTACTTTCCTCTCAGGGCTTCCGCTCTATTTGTTGGTGTTTATGAGCCCGCAAAGCAAAAACTGCTAAGGATTTTTCCTGAGAATCTCAGCGCTCTTGCTCATTTGGTAAGGAATCCTTAAGTACTGCCTCTGGTGAATGATTTCTCTGGTAAAAGCAATGTTTGAATTGAACTGAATTAACTGGTTTACTTGTATTTGATTGAAAAGAGATGGTGATGTAGCGTAATCTAGTTGACATAGTTGTTCAAATAATGATTTGAATAAATCTTCTATCCAGCTAGCGTCAAGGGTCCTTCATAATGAGCTCCGGAGCAGGATGTGTTAGTTGTTTATTCATTGCATCATCGTACTGGATTTAGGACCGATGGATCTAACAGATGGAGCAAATTAACAACTAAGATTTTGTGCGATCATCTTGATGATCAAAAGTCAAATAACGTAGCTCAATGGTAAAGCTTTCAGTCAAGATAAGGTCAAGTTTGGCTATGGATGGCTAATTTGATGGCATAGTTGGATCCTTACCATCATGAGTAGGATTATGTCTCAAGTAGGCATACCGTTTATATCATGATTTTCTTACTCTTGTTTTTGCTATGTGATAGGAATCATGTATAACTTGGGCTGCTTGTCTAAATCTGCTACATTTTAAGAATATTGGCTTTCTTGAAGTTTATTGAGCATTTTGTAGACTGCCGGTGCCTTAGGAGGTGTGGCTGCTTCTCTTATTCGTGTTCCAACAGAGGTCGAGTTGTTCTATCCACACAATTTTTTTCTATTTCCTTTCCTTTTCTGTCATCCGAAGAAAACCGACTTTTTTGTATCTGAACACTTTCCAGGTTGTTAAGCAAAGAATGCAGACAAGGCAGTTTAATTCTGCAACTGATGCTGTCCGCCTTATTGTCTCTAAAGAAGGTTTTAAAGGTCTTTATGCGGTATGGGAAAAAGAGAAAACACAAAGAAACTGCTGTTTTAAGATTCAGTTCAATGTTAATCTTCCTTTTTATGAGTATTAGATGTCGTTTTCTTTTGTTCCACATTCATATAAGCACTGCTGCTGAAAGAGCCTACGTATCTGTGCTTTCTGTAACATCAGGTTCACTGAGCATATGTTTTGATCTCATTCTTCCTAGGGATATGGATCGTTTTTGTTGCGGGATTTGCCATTTGATGCAATCCAGTTCTGCATCTATGAGCAGCTTCGGCTTGGCTATAAAGCAGCAGTAAGCATCTAGATTTATTTCTTTTTATCTGCTTTCTTCTGTAGAACTTTTTCACTATGGAACCACCTTTTGAACTGATTAAATATGGCTATTGCACTGTTTAGAGGAAGCACTTTTGCAAAGTCATGTTGTTGTGGGTGCTTGCTTTAGCCGTTCTTGCCTATCAAAAGAGATCAAGGATTCTTTCATTGTTTCCCAAACAGGCACGTAGAGAACTGAACGATCCGGAGAATGCTGTAATTGGCGCTTTTGCAGGTACTTTTTGGCTTTTGCAGATGGTGGTGCAACGTTGTTTCTAACTATTTATTCATTGCTATTAATTCTGATGAATATGGTTCGATTCTGTACTGCATTGATAAGCTTTTTCTCGGTTGCTCCATTCATATAACATGGGAAAGTTAAGTTCAAGGTACTGGTAACTGCCGATGACTGAAGAGGTGGTGTACACTACTTCATTTCAATTTACACGCCAAAAAGTTCAGATTGCCGGCAATGGTTTTGCCTTTAGTGAGTTCACTACGTCCGCAGTATAGACTCGAGCAACTACTTGCTAACTTATCTATGACCCTTAACCTCAACTTCAAATGATGAAGTTAACATGACAGCTATTAGACGCTTAATTTTCCATGGCATAAAGATCGGTAAATATTTTGGATCCAGACTTTACTTCTTAAATTAGCATACAGGTGAAATTTTGCATTTTCTTTTCACATCCATTTTGCATTCGAAGGCTCTCAATTAGGGGAATTTTCCAATTACAACTATATGACCGGATAGGATTGTGTTTCACGAAATCTTGTGGCACACTGCAACAGATGGTTCCATCAATCTGCCTAGTACTGTTCCTGAGCTTTCACTTCCTTCCTTTAGTTGATTTATCATTAGTATTTATGAATTCAAATTACATTCACTTGTCTCTCTGGGGCAGCTTAATCTAATGGGTGTTTGTTGTTGATATTTATTCACCCCTAAACTTCTTTGAACAATATGTTTTAGGTGTTCACCAATTTTATATTGTGATAATGCTTTATATTTGTTAATTTGTGAGATCAAAGAATTTAGAGGCCCTAGACTTTTTTCCCTTAGTTAACTGCTCAGTTTTTCAAATGCATAGTTATAGAACCTGGAAAATCCTGAAAGAATCGGCCCAAGCATAATAAATTTCATGCCTTTTAGACTGCTATGCAACTTTGTTGGAGTAGAGTAAGCTGTTAGATGAAGGCGTGGTTTAATATTTAAATATTCTATCTCTCTCCCTTATGCTTAATCTGATTTTTTTGCCTAATACTAAGTGTGGAATATTTAATTGGGGAGGCAAACATGGGCATGGAAAGATTCGAACTCAGGATCTCCTAACTCTGACACTATGTGAAATTCTGTGGGACCACTGTCGACTATTTGAAAAACTTAAACTGTTAGGTGTGGTTTAATATTTAAGTATTCTATCAAATACCAATCTTCAGGTGGATCTTATATTTTGCAGGAGCACTGACTGGAGCAATAACCACTCCACTTGATGTAATCAAGACGAGGCTAATGACTCAGGTTCTAAGAAGCTGCCCCTAACATCCACCTTAGTCACGATCTTCTTAGTTTTCTTACTCTTATGAGTATAGGCTATTAGGGGCAACATGAAGTTTGTATTTTTCAATTGAGTGGTTTGCTCTGATCCATGCAGGGACCATCAAACCAGTACCGAGGGATATTTGATTGTGTTCAAACTGTTGTTAGGGAAGAAGGCCCCTCAGCCCTTCTCAAGGTCTCCCTCTCTCTCTCTCTCTCTCTCTCTCTCTCTCATATGCTCGTGTGTGCGTGCTTTTGAGCTAGACATCGAGTAAGACCATCTGTTTTTCTCTCATTTGTCTATCATTAGTGTGTTTCCACTGTTTTCTGCCCCATATGATAATTGAAAGGCGATGAGTTGTCAATTCTCAGAAAATCGGTTTTAAAGGAAAAAGGAGGACTTATAAATAGTAGAACTAGTGGATAATCACGATATGTCGACTTTTTACCGAGTTGTAAATGTAGTATGTGCAAACACTTTCTTGATATAAACGACCCTGTGCACTGAGAAACCTGCTCCAAGTTTCACAAGTATCTTGCACCAAACTTTCTACTCCGAGACACTTGTAGCGCAATGTATCTATGGCTTGAATATTTTTGCCAGAGTGGAGTTGTCTGGAAACAAATTTTGCAGTGATGAATGCTCCAACGAATTTGCTGACCCTTAAGAAGACATAGAATCTCTGAGGAAAAGTTTGCATGGCTTCACGTGAGGATAAGGTAATAGTAGATGCGACGCTATGATGGATATGCTATGACTTGACAGATAATTTGAATAAAGAGCTCAACGTCAGGATTTAGTACAAAATTGCACGATGGAATGGCCTCAAACGAGCATCCACGTAGTAGAGTTTATTTATTAGGAAAAAACTTGATCGCTGGTGTAGCTGCCAACATTGTTATCTCATGAACTGCAGGCGTGGTATTTTGAAGGTTGTCGTATAACCTGTCGCTTTTTCCTTAATGTTCACTCCTCTCAGAGTTCTGTATTTTCAGGGAATCGAGCCGAGGGTCCTATGGATTGGCATTGGTGGGTCGATATTCTTTGGCGTTCTAGAGAGCACTAAGCGATTCCTTTCTCAAAGACATCCTCCGCCACTTCCACATCCCAAGAAAGATCCAACTAGCTGAAAGTCGGGTTGGCACTCACATTGGGGTCAAAATCTTTCATGTTGAGCAGTTCCGGTCTTCATGCTTTGTTATCCACACAGAGGTTTGCCCAGAAATCTGCGTCAACTAGCCTGTAGCGGAAGATAGAAGAGTGGTGAGGAAAAGTTGCCGCTGCTTAATGTCCTTCGGTCGTATGTGCGGGTTTTGACAATGAATGCTTTAGCTTTACCAAATAGCGAATAGCAACAGGGAAAAAGGTTAAAAAGAACGTTTCTTGACTGATGAATATCTTGTTTACGTTAATTGTTCTCACTTCCTATGGGCCTTTTGCCAATCTAGTATGGATTTTTAATTTTTTGCCTTGAACCACTGCTTGCATAACTCTGTAAGCCCTCGGTCGCAGAAATGTAACGTGGTTGGCTAAGAGTGACGTAAATAATGTGCTGTACGGTCGATGGACGTTGATGAGCTAGGCAATCTTAACTTTCTACCATCTTCACAGTGTTCCAGATTCCAATACGCCGATGCCAGAGACCAGTGTTTCATTCCGTGCGTAATAAGTTTATCACCTAAGTAGATTTCATTCCGTGCGTAATAAGTTTATGACCTAAGTAGATTTTTTCGACAAGGCGTATGAGATCTTGAGGATTTCTCGGCCAATTCTATCTTTAACTTTTGTTACTGCAGATGACCGAAAGCTTCTCGTTTGAAGCCAAGCATTTACATTCGCTACCAGGGGCTTCGAATCAATCAGAACTTGACACAAGAAAAGCTTATAATGCCACCGGATATGGTGTTTCCTCATTGCTAACCCGTCGTAGATGCTACTACTTTTGTCTTGAACCAACAAAGAATGTTTGAATTGCACATGCTATATTACTAGAGTAGTTTCAGTTTAGGCGTAAACCTAACGCAAATTTAGAATTTAGATCCAAGACACCACGATGCACTTGGCTATTGAAGAGCAATAAACGAACTTTAAACTGGTTTCCACAATCTAAAGCTGACTATGAGCACCACAGACAAGTCTCTGCTCCAAATCATCATACGTTTGTTTGGTTTTCGTCTAAACCTCCAAAAGAGACATTCAAACAGCTTCATTCATGTCTTATACACTAATTGAACCTCGTTCTTCACCGCAACATTCAACATTTTCAGTTCAACCACTTCTGTCCTAACTCTACCTAGTTGATATTTGGAGACTAATAAAACATTTAACGTTCAATCACCGTGATTTGTATGGCATGATTCAACGTCTCCTAATAAAAATCTGCGAGAAACACTCGAAAAGAGTCTCCTTTTGGGGGTTCTAATAAAAAAAAGCATGCAACGACCTATCGTCCTCTGACTTGCGCCCACCAACCGAGGATCCTAATTTCTGGTCCTTAAACAGTGATCATGACCTTTTTTCAATCCAGGAAGTACGGTAAATAAGAACGGAACATCTTGAAGTTGATTAATTTTCTCAAAACTCGCACATGACCCCACTCAGAATACAATCGGAAATCTAGAAGAGAGGCCCCTTAGCCATTACAAGAGAGCAAATCCAAGTCATTGCCAGAAGAAGCCATTCTACTAATCATGCAAGGACCCTGAATCAAGATCCCCTTCTTCCTACAGTCACCTTGGTTTCGGAACAGTGGAGACAAGCTAGGTAGACATGTACAAAGAGCAATTCAATCTAGAATGCACAACGTACTGTGCGAAGGAAATGCAAAGGCAATAAGAACATAGAATGATATCGCGTAGTCAATGAAACCCTGCAGGTGACCTACTCAACCCACAATTAGACCAAGTGTGAAGGCCAGATAATAAGGAGTAGGATCATATGCCACAGCAAATCAACTTACTTCTGCAATTCAATAATCTTTCACCGCTTGAGCAGCAAAATGGTCTAAAGTACTAGCCCAATCCTTTTAGTTGCAACTGACTTTAATATCTAAATATATGTTCTGTTTGAAGCATGTTTACACACACACACTAGAGAGAACAGAATTAAAAGCACCAGCTTCCTCATTATATGAACCACAATATTTTTTCTCGGAATTTTTTCTCAGAAAAAATACGAAGATTGCAATCACATAACTTTAGCGGACTTCATCGAAAAGAAGAAAAAGTATGGTTGAGTACTTTTAGCAAGCTTCTGTTAGCTAAATAAATATGCTTTAGTCAAATGGTCATACAGACTTCAATTAATTCAAGAATCCTACAATCTCCACTATTCCTTCCCAGGCTCCCACTAAATGTATTACAACAAATCTAAATCTCCCCTATTCCTTCCCAAGGTTCCACTAAATGTATTACAACAAATCTAAATCTCCTGAAAAGCTTGAATCAAAAATATTTGCAGACTCACAACTTGGCAAACCATGAGCTAAAAGTAGGAAAAGAACAGTACACATAAACTTGGAATGAAATTATCCAGCGGATACATTATGACATCACGAAAATAAACCAAACTATACATAAGACATGAGTCACAAAGATAATATCTTATTTCCTAATGCATAAATTAAATAGACTTCAATTCCTAATGTGTTGACTAAATTGACTTCAACTAATTAGGGAAGCAACAACTATGTCACTTAATGACACCACATTACCTTGCCATGCCCGTCATATCTTCTCAATCTTATCTGCCTTCACAACAGGGTTCGCCTTGGCGATAGCATCTCTGCCTGCAGTCTTGTAATTAAAAACACAGTCGTGCTTATCGGAATATCGATGAACAGAGCAAAATGTTTCCCCACACTTGCACTTGAAACCTGTCAGGCCAACCCGCTTCCTACAGAAACCGCAACGATTCACGGGCCTTGTCTCCTGATTCTCTGATGCCGCCACCTCTTCCACTCGCTTAGCCACGGCTTCCACCGGTGCCTCCTCAGCATAACTAGAATCATCCACCACCCCATCATCCTTGGCGTCCTCTGCTGCAGCAGCAGGACCACCAGCCTCCTTTGATTGCTTCAAAAGATACTCACAGTAACATTTGGAGCAAAGGCCATTGGTGGTAGGATTCCCGAAGAACCCACAATTATTTGCGCAAAGAACCGGATTGCTCGAATAAGGCTGACCGGAATGATCCCCAGGCCTTGTCTCCTGATTCTCCGAAGCAGATGCTGCCTCTGCCCGATCAGCTACAGCTTCGGCTGGTGCCTCCTTGACACAACTAGACCCATCCACAACATCGCCACCGCCAGCTCCTTCCGACACAGCTGTCGAATCCATAGCATCCTTCGGTTGCTTCAGCAGATACTCACAGTAACATCTGGAGCACAGGTTATTAGTACTAGGGTTCCCGAAGAAACCGCAATTATTCGCGCAAAGAACCGGATCGTTCGAAGAAGACTGCTCGCAATCAACGTCCCGAAGCTTCCTCTTTTGCGATTGTTCATCCATATCTTTAAGCCACCCGAGCCGAAACCCCCCACAGAGAACCGAACCAAACCAATCCGGCCCGAATTCGTGGCTCAATTGAACCCACAACAGACCCGGAATTCCGATCACCACCAAAAGAACGAACTTTGATCCTAACAAGCCGAGAACTTTAAGCTCACACACCTGGAGAGCGAATCGAATTCACCAAAGATAACATGAACTGTACAAAAAGGAAGCGCGTGAAAAGAGAAATCACCTCACGAGGAACGCACCGCAGATCTGGAGGATCCGGCCATGGCGAGCCGCTTCGAGCTTGCGAGAGAGAAAGAGAGGAGAGAGAGACACAGAGGAGCCGTCTGATCTCTAGAAGAAGAAGAGAAATGAGGATAAAGCGGTGAAAATAATTCTTTATTTTTCCACAAAAACGGAAAATTCCAATTTTTTTTATTTCCTTTTTCGGAAATTTCTTTTTTTACAAAAAAATTTCGCTGGGATTTTATCAGGTGGATGAACGTGCACGGTACCGTTTGCGTATGATGCCCATCAAACCCGTACTGAAAGCAAGGCATAGGAAATTACTCTTATACGTTATCATTATTTTTTAAGGATATATTTACTGAAAGTTCTAAAATTTATTACTAAAATATAATTGAATTCTAACACTTGTCGAGTTGGTTCTGTTGAGTCCTTTCATTAATTTCGTCCAATGTGGCTAATAGAAAATATTGCTTTGGCTTATTTTAATCATTTCTTTCTTTTTTACGTGGGGAATAATTTAAGAAATTTCTATTATTCTATCTTTTTCATCAGAATTTTTGAAAGAAATTTCAATTTTTATTTTTAGGCACTCTACAATTTAACTTTTTTTTAGAGCATGTGTTTATTGATGTAGAATTATGCTTACAATCATTGAACAAATTTAATTTCCCCAAGAGAAATTGAAACCATGCGACTTCATAATAATGCACTACTTCCAAATGGGATAGAAGCCACTCATGGCTTAAAATATGCATGGCTTCCTCACTTCAATGATCACAACTTTCTCAAAAAGATAAAATGAGATGATAACTTGGTCATTATTGATTATATTGAAACACTTGGAGGTGATGAATTGTGATAATTCTTTTTTTTAGATATGTATTTTTGAACTTTATATTCAATGCGTCAACTTCTCAATTTCCGTTTCTTTATTCTCATCTTGGCTCATCAATTAAATGTGGAAGCGAGCTTGTATTTATTCGTACTCAAAGAATATGAATTAGCCCTCGTAACAACGTATTGGATCTATAATCAAGTAATTGATATTGAAATCAAGTTTCAAAATTTTTTTAGCTATTTGATTGGGCCTTATTTTATCAGTTTAGGTCTGGTTGGACTGATTGATCTATCTATGCAAATTAAATGAAAGATTTTACTTTCTATTTCGAAACTTTAAAATTAAAGGCCTCTTTAATTGGCTTCTAATTTTTCCAAAAAAAAAAAGAAAATTCGCCTTTGAAAGCAAAATGATATCTAAATAATGTTCTTTGCCCAGATTAAAAAAACCATTAATCTAAATATTCCAAAAATATTTTACATGACTCACAATGAAAATTTGAATGCTCATGTGTAAGTTTATAAAAATTTGTGAAGTTAAATATTAAATAAAATTACCTAAAAAATAGAAAATTATAACATTAATGATAAAAATTCATAAAGAATTAAAAAAATAAAAATTATTACAAAAACAAGTTACTCCCGATGACACGACATGTTACCTCGTAGTTATCGTAAACTCACCAAAATTGGAGGAGATACTTTTTGTCTCCGACGAAGTTGACCTTGTGTTTGCACACTTCTCTGTTTTCGTGCTGCAATTCATAGCGTCTGACGTTTCACTGCTCTCTCTCTCTCTCTCTCGCTCTCTCCGACTTCCAGCATGAAGTCCCAGGAATTGTGGAATCGCATGTGAATGCAATTTGCTGGCTTTGCGTGTTGCGGTTCGACAATTTACCAGGTAACTCTAAGCGAAAGTTCAGCACCTCGATGTTCTCTTTTGTCCTTTCTTCTGCCACTTTGTTTTTCGTTGTTGGGTTTGTGGGTCGCTCCTGCTTCACTCTAAGGTTGTGTGGATGTTAGTGCTCAGCGTAAGTGGTAGAATTACATCTCTGATGTCTCAGCGTGTATGGTGTGAACGATTGTTTTCGGCTTTGTTATTGTGAAAACATCATAATTCATAAGGCATCGTACATGGGCGATTCGGTCGAGAATTGATGAGGGCAATGTGGGTTGCTCATGTGGGTCAAGTTTTGATCTTTCGTTCCTTTTTCTCTGGGTACGGCCGAAGGTGAATTGCCTTGCCTTATTTATGCCCGCCAGGTGCTTGCTCATAGTTCTGCGTGAGTAGTCGAGAAGAAATCCCTTGCTTGTGAGAATGGCAAAAAGCAAATACGAGTACGTGAAGTCATTCGAAGTGGAGGATGAGGTGATGCAGCCGAATTTGATCATTGTGCGAATTGAAGGATGCAATTTCGAGAGGTATGCACCGACCAAAATAATTCAAATTTCTATTGGGTGTTTAATGTGAAAAGGGTCACACTTTTAGCATTAGATGTAAAACTAAAGCCTCAAAAGCCAGAAGCCGACCCTAGCACTCCCTAACTCTTCAAAATGGAGGACTTTGGTGATTGTTTTCCTTAATCCTTCTTAGCGACTCATGCTTTTTGACTTTTTGAACATTAGGTTTTCTGACATCCATGATCTTGAAAAACCTAACGATGAGAAAGCACTGGCTCTGATGAACTCATGTGCTGCTGCTGTGTTGGAGGAATATCCTGATATAGTTTTTTCTTATGGATTTAATGATGAGTACAGGTACTATAATCTGTTCCCTTCTATCTTTTGTGTTTTGGCGATATATCTGTATTATTGATTTTAGTGTTGTAAACCTAGATGTATTTGTTTTTCATATGGCTTGTAGTTTTGTTTTCAAGAGGAAGACAAAGTTCTACCAAAGGCGAGCCAGGTACATTTTGGGACTCCATGTCAATTTCAAGTGCGTGAGGGTTAAAGAGACACAAAAAAGTAACTGGAAGAAACTAATATTCTCTTCTTGCTTCTTTGAGTACACTGATCTATGTTTGATTGATTGAGCTGATTCCGTTGCTGCAAAAGTGATGGCTACTATGTGGAACTGCATTATAGAACAAGGACAATTTGGAAAAGAATATTAGCTTAGTGGACCTTAAAGGATGAAGTGATTCAGAATAGAAGAGTTGAGTGATTCAAGTGGAAAACTCAATTCTTCTTCGCATGGAAGCTCTTTCTGGTCATCGCTAGATGCAATTGTTGGAATACTGGGATGGTGCCAAACTTGAATTCATTTCTGTGGTGACTGAGCAACTTAAGAAAACATTCAGTAACCTGGCATATTGAATGGACTGAAGAATATATTATTAGAATTTAAGACTTCATGACACATGTTTGGGGATAAAGAGTTGTTTTCACGGATATTGATGTTTCAATTGCTTCTTTTTCCTGAATGTTGTGTATGTAGCTAACTTGCTCATATTTTGGTTGCAGCAAAATGATGTCGCTGATTGTGTCTTTCTTCTCTTCTGTTTATGCCACAAAATGGAACGAGTTCTTTCCCCTTAAGAAAATGAAGTGTCCGCTATCCTTTCTTGCACGTGTTGTCTGCTGTGCCTCATTAGAGGTTCTTCAAGCATATCTTGCATGGAGACAAAATGAATGTAAGTATATGGGCCCTTTGTTATTCTACATGGAAAATCTAAGAACCAAAATTTTTAAATTGGTTTTACATTATAATACCTTTTGTAAAATCTCTTATGCAATTTTAAGAGATTCTGTATATGAAAAATCTGAGCAGTTGCAATATAATGGAAGGGAAACTAGTGAGTTAGTGGAACAGATAAGTCATTGCCTGGTTTCACCTTTCTGCAGGTCATATACGTAATCTTTACAGTACTTGTCTCTGGATGCTACTTAAAAGTGGAAAATCAGCTAAGGAAGCAGTGGAAGTTTTGGAGGTTTTTGTTCTTTGTGTTTCTCTATGTATTGATAAGTTATCTCTTTTAGAATAGAGCTGGTTTGTCGATGGGATTGTTATTTAGAGTGGGATTGCTATTCTTATACATTTACAAGGATGTTCAATGGAGAACTGTCAGGCTTTTATCTCTTGATCTGTTGGGCACCGTGTTGTCTTGATCTAATTATTTTTCCTTTAGTTCTTGATTTGAAACTCATGAAAATTCTACCCTTATATAACTTATATAGCTCAGTCTTACTATGGCAATCTCTATGTTCTTTGTGTAACCATACCAAGAATGGTTCTTCTTTTCATTTGGCTAAATTTAGCTGTCATATTTTCAGGGTACCCAAAAGCAAGAGAAAAATGAGCTTCTTTTTCAGCAGTTCGGGATCAACTACAGAATGCTTCCTGAAATATTTCGTCAAGGGTCATGTGTCTTTATGACGCAGGTTCATTTCCTCTCGGTTGTATCTTCTTAGATTAGGATATCTCATTCTGTCTGAGTGATCTTGTAAGAAGTTTTAGAGTTGCTGTGTGGAGAATTTTTGAAAGTCCAAAGATTGTGCAGCTTGTATGATCGTCAAGATCCAGCATGTGAGCAAAAATATTTCCCCTTAGAAACATTAATTGTGGATATTGCATAGAGATACTGCATCATCCTGCTGTGCACATGGGCAAAAAATTCAGTGTTATTGGGTCTGTTTAAGAGATATGCATATACAAAGTCACATTATGTTTTCAAACTCAGACACTGGTTAAGAACCAGTGTCTCTTCCAGTTCAAGGGTCAACTGGTTGAACCACCGGGTTAAGGACAACTCAGTCAGCTTTGGCAGTAGATATGAATTCTCGTGGTCAGGGGTTAAATTCCCCTTGCTGCCTTCTGCTCAATGTTTTTGAAAGTCAGGGACCTGGTCCAAGATCCAGTCAATTTGCTGACTGATTCACCAGGCTTGACTTTTAAACTGGGTCGATGTCGAATATGACCAGTTCTTAACCATTCTAATCATTAGATGAAAAGTGAACCCAACCATGGTCCTATTCCCGATTCAATCGGCCAGTCAGCTCAGGGTTTAACAACTCTGTATGTATATGCATTTTCTGTATCATTTTTGGTACCACAGAGTTTTCCGGAGGCTCTGTCATTGTATGTGGATGAAATAATATTAGGATTTTTGGATTTACCTGTCCAGTTATACTTATGTTAGGTTATGTTTGCTTGAAATACCCCTTAATCCGTCTACAGTGTTGTGAATCACCATTTGATAGGATTCAAAGTGTTCTCCTTTTTGGATTTTGGCTCTTTGGTTTGCAGTACTTCTAACTTGTCAATCGAACTTAGCAAAAGGGAAAAAATTCACCTTGCTATTCTGTGTAAATTGCTCAGGCAGAAGATGTAGTGAAGCACAATGAGCATGGAATTCCCATCAAAAGAATGCGGCGAAAGCCTAGGATGATCCACAATGAACATATAGCTGGGCGAAACTTTTGGAATGGACAGCAATATCTCTTGATGGAACTAGGTCCCTTTGACAATGAGATAAAGAAGATAAAAGCAGAATATGTCAGATCCTTTCTGTTTGAAAACAAGTTGATGCCATCTACTTGGATTGTGATCAGAATTGATGGTTGCCACTTCCACAGGTAATAGTAGTTGCAGCTAGTACCTCCTTGACCTTTCACGTCAAGATTACATAATCCATTCTATGTTAGCTTATCCAGGATCCCCTGAATAGGACTGTTAAATGGTCATGGCAGAAATTTGCAATCATTAGTACACTTAAGGACATGTTTATTGCTTAAGTTAAGGTTGTTATTCTAATGCTCATTTTTTGAGGGATCGGCACTTCCTTTTATTTAGTTTGGTCCTCTTTGAAGCAAGCATGCGACAAAGGATATCTGTTCGACATTCTAGATTTAGAACTCCTCTCTGTGTCCACTGAGTCTTACAAACTAGAGGATCTTAATTGAATTTTGGGTAGGAGAAGATATTGGCATTTGGTAGGTACACAATGGGGACATCCAGATTGTAAGAGGCGACACAAAAAGGATAGGACTTTTATTCTGATAGAATTGGCTTTTAGGATAGATTAAGTTGTCTTTCCCAATTACTTTGTCTCTGGATGTTTAGCTCATCTTTAAACTTATGATTTCAAGATATTCTCATTAATGTGAATGGTACATAAGTGCAAAGTTACAACTGAGGCGTCTTATGATTATGCTTTTACTTGATATTTTCTCATTTTGGTTTTGGTAGATTTTCGGAAGTTCATGAGTTTGAGAAGCCAAATGATCAGCAAGCTTTGAACCTTATGAATTCATGTGCAGTGGCAGTTCTGGAAGAGTTTAAAGATATTGTCTTCTCTTATGGTGTCAGTGATGAGTATAGGTATCTTACTTTTTCATATTCTGCTTCATTTTTTAGTGCTCCGTTTGGTTGTGTGCTGACACTTTGGGTCACATACTCCAGCTTTGTTTTGAGTAAGGATTCTACATTTTACCAGCGACAGGCCAGGTACCTCTTCAAAATTTTCCCTCACTCTTTTTTGATTCTGCCACTGTTTGTTGGAACTTTGACTACTAGAGGAATATGTGAGACCCGAAATAACTTCTGGAAGACATATTTCTCATCTATACTGCAAAGTACGAATTACATTCAGCTAAACATGCCTAGATCACAGAAGTAGAAATTAATGTTAGCAATCTTTCAAGTAATAGACACTATGATTTACTGGTGGATTTTCTTGAGAGGTGGACTATTCTCAGAATTCTTCGTTTCTCTTTGCAAATCATTTCAGAGAACCGATGATTCTAATGGTTGGTTGAAGAAAGATGCCCTGTGCTAAAGCCGCAAAAAGCTATTTTAAGATATTGGCAAATAACTGAGAATGGCATCTCCTTTCAAGGGGACTGTACTGTGTGGCTCATCGAAAGTTCTTACCTGTTTGTTCCCTTTATAATGTCAATTTTAGACCCTTTCATGCTATGATGTTGATCATGAAATGGATTGATAACTGCAATAATAGGTGGCAAGAAGTTATAACTTTGATAATGTGCCAGATTTTGACATCATAATGTTCATTGATGGACTTTGCTTGCAAAATATTGGCTTTGTGCTGTGTAATTCAATCAAATGTTGCCTCATGAACTTCCATTTGTTTGCAGCCAAATAGTTTCTGTCATTGTGTCATTTTTCTCTTCAGCGTATGTGATGAAATGGAAAGACTTTTTCCCATTAAAAGAGCTGAAGTATCCTCCCTCTTTTGATGGACGTGCTGTATGCTATCCTTCCACTGAAATACTTCAAGATTATCTGGCGTGGAGACAAGTTGATTGTGAGTATTGGGCTAAGAAGAGATGGTTTTGAATTTTGTACAGTCAAATACATTAAGTTGACTCTATTTACTTAATTAGAGAAAATGGTGAATGTATTTTGCAAATTTGTAGGCCACATCAACAATCAGTACAACACCTGTTTTTGGATGCTTGTCAAGTCAGGAAAAAGTAAAAGTGAAGCTCAGAGCTATCTAAAGGTGCCAAATTCTTTTCAAGAAACATAATTGATGCTTTCGACCACCTATTATCTGACATCGAGGCCTCAGCATTGATAGACTTTAGTAGCCTTAGAGCTTGTTCTCATTCTCTTTCGCTACCCTTACATCTACTGTATCTTAATATCTCTAGCCCATGGGCAACAGAAATCCGTCTGTTTGTGTGTTTTAAATATTAATATCACTGGCCTATGCCATCTTAGTGGTGCTCTTCTTTTTGTTTGCGTGTCTACTTTATCTTCAATTTGGTGCATATCGTGTCCTTTTGGTGCGAAGAGCTTGGTTTGCCATGTATATGCAATCTAATGTTTGCATCCTTTTTTTTTTTTGGTTGATGTAAATTCATGAACCTGTACTGCTAATTAAAGAACTGGTGGTGTTTATCACAAAAGAAAATGTATATATAGTTTTGCGTGTTACCATACAGGAAAACGTGTTATTTTTATGAAATTGCTTTATGGCTGAGTGCTCTTCTACCTTTAGATGTTTTATTTTCATTTTTCCATAATCTCCTGTTCTCTTGCACACTGCCCATGTACCAGCATACACGCACTCTCCAGTCCTCGCTCTTTCTTACAACCACTCGTTGTGCATATCCATGCTAATATTTGTTAGAATAACCATATGCAAACTTTTTATCATTCTATTAGTGCTGTTTCAGCTTCTTTGATCTGGATTTTTTATGAGCTAGAGAAGTATTAGTGTTTTGGAAAGTACCAAAAATTCCAAGTGTTGGGTTGCATCTTTATCAACTACCTGAACATCTTGTAAGTTCATCTCTTCTTCTGGTGCTTGACAAGCCAAAAGAAAGAGGAATATTGGACTTGAAAAGTCTGCTCTCCAAGACACTAGTACATTAGCCTCTCACCACACTTTCTGTACATCCACTACAAGTAATCTAGTACAAGGAGCTGACACATGATAAACAAGAATAATGGAACCGTTCTTGATTCAACTTCTTGGAGTTTATTTGATGTGAATTCAGTTTTTCGTGTCTACTTACCTCCAGACATTCTATTACGTGTCTGAGTCCATTTTCCAGTCTCCATTTCTTTCTTCTGCTGAGGAAATTTTTATTGGGTACTTCAGGAGTATTGCTTGTAGAGTTGTAGTACATCTTGGCTGTTGGATGTATGAGACTATTATGCATTGAATGTCTTTCCCTAGATCCAGTAGTTGAAATTCATCAGGAGCAATGCTCAGAAGCATGTGATAATTACTCTCTACCCAGGTCCCCTCTTCCAAAAGAAAGTATAAGCAGAAGCATTTTCAAGCTAAACTTTTTTTTTTTCCGGCTACTATGATGGTGATAAATTCATTTACTTGTGAGAGGATTTTCCTTATACTTTAGCAATTTTTTATCCTGTGTTTTTTCCTTTCAGGGCACGCAGACAAGAGAGAAGAATGAACTTCTAATCAAACAGTTCAACATTGACTACAACACACTACCCATAATGTTCCGCCAGGGTTCCTCCGTATTTCGTATAAAGGTTGGTTGTTCTTGTATGTTATCACATATAATTTTATCTCTGCAAAACTGATGACACAAGAATTGGTGACAAATGCTGGATGTAAGAGCTAGCTTGATCTTATATATTTGAAGCATGCCTCTCTTGACATTGTTCATCACTGCAAATTTCTTTTTTATTGAAAAGATTTGAACTCTTTCACGACCAATGTCAAGTGTTGAATGAGACTTGTACTTGGACGAAGTTGACTTTCCAACTGCCGACAAACTTTGGATTTTCATTGAGAACTGTTGCCCAAAGATTATACGTTGCCTGATGTGCAGGGAGAGGACCCTGTGATGCCCGAGAATGGCACATTTGAAGAAGTCAAACAGAAAATAATTATGAGCCACTCCGATATCATCGAAGATAGCTTCTGGAAAGAGCATCCAAGCATACTGTCTTAATGTTCCTACAGAAAATAATTATGAGCCACTCCAATATCATCGAAGATAGCTTCTGGAAAGAGCATCCAAGCATACTGTCTTAATGTTCCTACAGAAAATAATTATGAGCCGAAGATAGCTTCTGGAAAGAGCATCCAAGCATATTGTGTTAATGTTTTTTCATATCAAAGTCCAGCGGAATTCGAGAAGCTCCTTTTTTTCTTTCTGACATATTTCTTTGAGCCTTCACCGGCATTTTCTTTCGTTTTTTTTTTTCTTTTGAGGGCATCTGGTGTAACATTTTTGCACTATGCACAATCGGTGTTTGCTGCATTTAGGCATATTAGGTACTTTCTGAAGGGGGTTGACAATGGAGCATTCTTTCATTTACAATCAACAATTGTGATTTGTGAGGGAGTTTATATTAAGAAAAGTTCTTTCATGTTCTTGGCTGAACCTAAAGGTACAAGGTGGTTCACAACTGCAAGATGTCTTGCCACTTTATTCTGGTTAATGACAGAGTCAGCTATAAAAGAAGTTCCAAGTATTGGTTCCTGAAATTTATGTCATCACATTGTTCCTACACTTTTATAACCCATGTCAAATTGACCAAATCTTCACAATCAGCACAACTTTGTCGGAATGAATTAGGTTGTGGGTGTCCAGGAAACTGCTTGATGATGATGGCTATCTCCGCTCTCCTTCTCTTTACTGATCATATGCTAATGTGTAGCTACATTTGGGAGAAAGCTAAGGTGGGCTGTAAAAGGATAGAGGGTCAAACGACATAGTGTGAACTTGAGGATGCAAAACTGAAGGAGTGAAGTGTATTCTTCCTAGGTAATATTCTATATAGTGCAAGGACAATTCTATCATTTAGTTTGGGAAAAAAGTGCCAAAAATTCCAGTTTCTTTCTTTTGTGACTTGCTAGTAGGTTAAATATTCTTACATTAAATTAAAATGTTCATTTGATTGATTCCAAAGTACCAAAAGTTAGTCAAAGGAGTATCAATTTTTATCGACATGAACGTGCCAATTTAGTGATGTGACAACTCTCATATGAAATTATCAACATTCATTTAGGTGCTTTACCAATTTTTTCTCCTATGAAATTATCACTTAATTTTCAGTAACCAATTTTTATTTGAGGCAGAAGTTAATGGTGTAGGCTAAAACCAACAGGGGCTTGGATGGGTTATCTCCCACGTCTATATTGAGACTTATCACATGCTGAATTATATTACATTTTGGTGTCTCAATTACCAGGACGTGGCACGTGAAACCATTATGGATAATTCAGGGCTTTGGTCCATTTATTGATATAACTCGGTTTATCACTTTAATGTCTCTATGGGTTACAAGCTCATGTTGCTTGACTCGGCAATTACATTAGTCTAACGCGCTTCTCATAAACTTAAAACAATTAGTATTCTTCATTCGACTGGAGATACTCTTTTTGTATGCTTTTGCATGTTTCCTTTTCGATTCTCCTTCGTTACCTTCTTCGCGCGAACGCCGGCCAATGATCCTAACAATCGGCCAAAGCACTACACATGAAAAAGAGCAGTTGCATACTCGTGTTTTCGGTGCTCACAAACGCCCCCATGAAACGTCACAAACACGAAGCCGAGCACGGATTCCGGTTTTACGCCTTGCTGCTATTAATTATGATTTCAAACTGGATTTGCTTTGTAAATACACCTTGCGTCCAATGCGGTCATCATCAGGTATCCAAATTCACTTGTCATGCGAGTGAATGGATTGTAGACCGACGGACTTTTAAATCTTTTTAAATGACCATCAAGGCACGCACAAAAGAAAACGATAAGACACGGTACAATATAACCAAACTGTCACTCGCCATACGACAAGAAACGCCAGAGATCGCACGCTATTTTCCTGTTCTTCCAGACCCGGAAGCCATAGACAAGCGCTAAGAGACATGAAAACACTCCGACAAGATCATGTTGGATGGTTTGCCTTTCAAGACATGCCCTTTTCTTGTCATCATCTCCCATATTCAATCAGAAAGAATGATAAAAATGGAGGTCGACTGACCAGCAAGGCACGCTCTGAATATCCAACACCAAAAGCCAAACTACTCCTTTCACATTGGAGTTATACTTCCACTATAAGAACCATGATTCTTCAACTGATTTCGGCATGAAAATAAGATTACAAATCTCAAATCGATTTCTCAGTTGCGAGACGACGCATTTGAGCTAATTTAACTGAGAATGGAATATCGCGTAGTAGTAGTAGTATTTCCACTCATATTGGCAGTAGTGCTTGCTCTGGCGGTAGAGTCGGATGCTGGAGGGATCTCTATCTATTGGGGTCAGAACGGGAACGAAGGGACATTGGCGGAGACGTGCGCCACGGGAAAGTATGAGTTCGTGAATGTAGCCTTCTTGGCGACTTTCGGCGCCGGCCGGAACCCAATGATAAACCTTGCTGGCCACTGTGATCCATACAGTCATGATCCATACAGTCACCCTTGTACTGCATTGGGTGCTGACATCAAATCATGCCAGGCTAAGGGAATCAAAGTGATGCTCTCAATCGGAGGTGGGGCTGGCAGCTACTCTCTCGCATCCTCCGATGATGCACAACAAGTGGCGACCTACCTCTGGAACAACTTCTTGGGGGGAAGTTCGTCTTCTCGGCCATTGGGAAATGCGATCTTAGATGGCATTGACTTCGATATTGAAGGCGGGAGCGGCCTGTACTGGGATGACCTAGCCAGGTATCTTTCGAGTTACAGCAAGCGTGGGAAGAAGGTTTACTTGACTGCTGCTCCTCAATGCCCTTTCCCAGATGCATCAGTCGGCAGGGCCCTCAAAACTGGTGTATTCGATTATGTCTGGGTCCAATTCTACAACAACCCTCCATGTCAATACTCCTCAGGAGACATCGGCAATCTGGAAGATGCATGGAAGCAATGGACATCGAGTATTCAGGCCACAAAGATTTTCCTAGGTTTACCCGCTTCGCCCAATGCAGCCGGAAGCGGTTTCATACCAGCAACGGATCTCACATCAAAAGTACTACCAGCCATCAAAGGTTCCGCAAAATATGGAGGTGTCATGCTCTGGTCCAAGTACTATGATGATCAAAGCGGATACAGTAATTCCATTAAAAGCGATGTCTAGGTTTCAGGGTTTCTAGTATAAGCCACCTTAATAAGTTCTATGTAACATTTGGTATGTCTCCAAGTCATTATATATGATGCTTTTGTGTGGTGTGTTTCTTGTAAATGAGTGACGAAGTACTTTGATATAGACTAGTTGTCCAAACACGGCAATCTAACTTATGCTTATTATATGGCAAACCAATTTGTGATTTTCTTCCTGTCAGACCAAAGCTAAAGCTAGTAACTTCCTACCTGATTGCATGTTATTAATGATGATGAACTTCTGATTATCCATGACCTTCAAAAATGAGGAATCTGTAGTATTCCATCCCTGTGGCAATGCTTGGAATTTTCACAGAAGACTGCAATGACCAGCATTTTTCCAATCCGCCTTTTCATTTTTCATTTCTTTTTTGGTGAAAAAGAAAAACCTAGCTTCCACTGCTAGAGCACCATGTAATTCTGGCCATTTTAGTTGAATGTGAACTAATTCTATACGCTGCCCTAAGGAAGCTAATTTTAATTCTGTTCGATGTTTGTAACTTAATATATAAGATGATAATGTTGAATTCTACCGGCTGATTGTTCACTTCCTAAATTCAGCTTTGAACTCCTCCTTAAGTTGTTCCCGTGTATTTGATTTTGCTGCCAAAACGACATCGTCAAGAAATCCTCTTTGCGGAAACTCCTCAGGTACAAGGCTGCGATATGCCTCAAATTGTTCTTGGGCTTCCTTCTTCTTGTCCAACAGACTATATATTATCCCCTGCATATGTTAGGAATAAACTTGAGGTTCAAGGGGCTAAAATACAGTTGAATTTACCTATTCTATATTAGTATAATTTAGTCACATTGATCTGTATTACCATCATATTCCGTACTCGTAGATGGTATGAAACTTTTAAGTAGCTATGTGAAACCAGAGGTATGATTGTATGGATCAAGGAAGCAGAATGCCCGTATCTCTGAATAGTCTCTGGAATGATAAACCCACATCTAGGAGAACCAAAATAAGGATTTGATTTCAATTTGGAGAGAGCATGCTATATACCTGACAAAGATAAGGCCGAAAATCTCGATGATTGTCATTAACTAGATCTTGAAAATCTTTCAACCCCGCATTCAGGTCCCCCTGCAAACACGAATAGAACTTGCCTTTAAAAAAGGTGGCAAGCTTTGCTAGTACAAGATTTTCTTCTCCTCCTTTTTTTTGGGTCGAACTCTTCTCCTTTCACTTGCTCATAGTGATCATCTAGTCTTGCAAATGGCAGGTAGAGACACCATTTGTGTTTCAGTGAGCTAAGGTCTTTCCTTCCGTCATCTGGCTTTTGTAATCGAGAAAAATGCAGAGAGCATGGCAGTGAATCCAACCGGACCATTTAGCTTGAGATAGCCAAAAGTGCACGTATGGATAGCAAAGTACTAACAGTGTAATGGTAGCAAGTAGGAGAGATGAACTACCTCTACAACATGCATTTGAGCAATTAAAATCCTGATATTTCGCTCTTCAGTGACTCTTTTCTCACGGCGGGCTAATTCAAGTGCCTTATTTAGCATCTCAAAGACAGCCGGCCCTTCTTGGTTCTTATGCATCACCATGGCCAGACCCTGCATTAAACAAAGAGCATAAGTTTCAACAAATATTCTACAATACGATACCAATAACACATTATTGTCAAATTAATCAGTGATTGTTCACTAAACCATATCCCTAACTCCACATTTCTAGGGCTTTAGTCTGACCACTCTCTCATTTTTTTTCTTTGTTTTTGTTTTTTGTACCGTAAACCTGCATCATCTGTTCAGTCTTTATCCCCTGGTGGATTTTCTTTATATCAGCTAATGAGGTTTCTGATGAAGGGCCCCAGGAGATGCTAAAAGCCTAAAACCCAATTAAAGCTGGTTCAGATCCTTCTATGCCCTTGTTTCACCAACGAACTGGCACTGGAATGGGCAGCTCTTCGAATTAGACTTAACTAAGCCTTGGGAAAAACCGATAAATTAGCACCTAAAAATGTACCACAGTGGGCACTTCTTCGCATTAGACTTGCACACGCTAAAGCTGCCCCACTTTTTCACAGTACGCTGATGACCCGCAGCAAAAGTCATTTTTTCCCCTTTGGCACAGAGTTACTGATACTAGCCCTCGCACATGCACTTTTTCCATTCATGTAACAATTAGATTATAGGGAAAGAAAAGAGGAAAATCACGTCAAATATGACCCTGATAGATAGTGAATGAAAACTGAAGTACAAGCAAGAAATTAAATACAGCTAAATGGCACTATAGGGAAGCCCGATCTTCCACAAAATCCATATTGAGGAATGCAGAATAAGGGGGTCACTGTAAAACAGCATATGGTATGTGCGAAAAGTACCAAATAATGGTAAGGATGCGAAACAAGTCCAAACGTATTATAGTTAATGAAGCTGCAGAAAGTCCTCATCCCAACTCTAAAGGTCATAAAGCATTTTGATGACCATGACTCTAAAGATTCTCCATTGAAAGAGAATTTTGGCGTAACAAGTCACATCTTCGTATGCAAGATACATTACATCCGACATTCCTATAGAACTGCCAAAGTTTAGAATAATTTAAATACCCGATTGAAGTCGCCTTCCTCCACTTTCTCATATGTACAAAGTTCATTCTTTTCACTAACCATCAACTTAAGTTTAGCTATGCAAGATTTCTAAATGGGCATACGCTGAATACCACTACAAGTAAAAATCAAGGAATACTCTGTCTAACATAGCTAATTAAAACGAGCCTATCACAATAACAGAAGCATGAGTTCGACGAAAACATCATACATGCAAGGCCCTGAGCAGAAGAGGCGACTCTTTCAAGATTTCCCCGAACAGCCTCTTCGCAGTGCTAAGCTGACCCATTGTCTCATGACACAGAGCAAGCAAAAGCCTCCACTCAGCCTCGTCCGGCTCCACATCCACCAATCTCTGCACGTACTTCACAGCGTCCTTGGTCTTCCCCCTCCTCATCTTCCCATACAAGACCACCTTCAACGCGTCCACATTCATCGGGTCCGTCTCCAAGAGCCGCTCACTCATCTCCTCCTCGTCACTTCTCTCCCCCTGGGCATCACCCGTTTGGGGACTCGACTCACTCGCTTGAGAAGACAGCGCGAAACTCGGCTTCAGATGAACGAACCCCACGAGAATGAAGGACCCCAGAAGACAAATCACTAACTTCTCAGACAAGAACCGGAGGAACTTCGCGTTGGGCGAGAGGGAGACGTGGGGTCCATGCTTGTCGTCAACTGAGGGGATTAAGGGGTAGTTGAATTGGGTGGCTTTGGGCGAAATGTGGACTCTTTTGGGTCGGAATCGGAGCGACAGTGGGTGGTGGTGCGAGAGAGGTAAGTGGATGAGCGAGCGGCAAGAGATGCCGAAGGAGAACTTGGGGATGAGGTGATCGGGATGAGAGTTCGGAGAGCGAGGAAGGAGACGACTCACGCCCGGCCAGCAGTCGGCCATTGACGCAAACACAGAGAGGTACGCTGGGTTTTAGGAGGGCTTTGAAAAGACGGAGGAGGGAGAGAGGAGAAGAGAAAGAGAATATTTTTCTTTGTATACACTGAAGTTCCAACATCTTTGATTGATTGTTCTGAAGAGGATAATGTAGATGTCAAAGAGTATTTTTGGACTTTCCAAGAGATACTCCTTAGGCCCCGTTTGGTCGTCATGATTGGAATTCAGATAGAATTAGGATGCGACAGAATTAGAATTGTGAGAGATTTTGTGTACCATACAATTTAATTTAGTCTAAACTATGATTAATAAATAATATGTAGATAGATAAATAACTTTAAAAAAATGAAAATTTTAATCCACTTTGCATATAGAGATGATCGCCACGATGGGAATTGCCTAACCATGGCCACCACCATACTAATGCGCCCTTATTTCTACGACCATCGTCACAGGGATTAGATCTAGCTCATAGGATGATCTATGGGAGACAATAATATGTGGGGGGTTGTTGTCAAAGTCACCGTCTCCTTAAAATGTGATTGCCACAATCGGCTGCTGAAGCAACTTGACCCTCTTAGTCGCAGTGGCCATTGCGTTTGCAATCGACAGCAAAAACTCTCATGCAACCATTGAGTGGTGGTTGAAAGTAGCATTTGGCAATGTAGCTGGTGTACAAGGCAGGTACGAATCAGTGCTTAAATTTGCTCTCCTAAATTTTTTTATTATAATTTTCGAATCAAATTGAGTGGGACGATATTATCCCACTTTCATTCTTTCAATTTGAGATATCCGCAATTAGGCAAAGAGATTGGAATGATGGGGCTAGAGAGTACTAGATTCAGGATTTGATTCTCGTGAGCACTGTAATCGCATATGCTAAAGTGATCTGATTGAAAATTTTGGCACTAAAATGATCTTTTTTACGCAACTTTTGACAACAAAAGTTCCTCTTCCCGAAAAGGTAAAGAGAAAACGTACATGGGCCTAGCCGCCAAGCCCGTCTAGACCCGATTAGGGCCCATTTGGCCCGTCCGTTGTTGCGGTACCATACGGGTCGCTCGAGATCCGAACCGGATCCGACCCTTGATGCTGTCATTCAGTACTGATCATCTTCACGCAAAGCCCCTCCACCCCTCCCTCCCTCCTAAAACCCTACTCCTCTGGCGTGTTAAACCCTTGCACAGCCTTTTGGGGAGCAATTCAGACGTACTTGCATGTCTTGCTGATACTTCCGGGAGGAATAAGCAGTGAAAACGATCGACAATGAGGAAGAAGGTGGATGAACGAATCAGGACACTAATCGAGAACGGCGTCAAGACGCGTCACCGGTCCGTGTTCGTCATCGTCGGCGACAAGTCCCGTGACCAGGTACTCACCTTCACCCGGAATCTATTTGCATGTTTGAGCTCGATTATGTATCGATTCATTCCTGCAAGTGTGAGCTAGTTCAGTGCGTTTAGGAAGAGCGGTTAAATTTGTGAACTTTTGCGATTTCTTTGTTATGCCAACGTTCCATAAGTCTTGAACTGGGTCAAATTTCGTGGCCCGCTCTTTGCCAAACTGGGTTGGCCTTTTTCTTGAACTGTATTGCAGAAGTTGAGAACTCTGTTGCCGTGACAGATTGTGAATCTTCACTACATGCTGAGCAAGGCGGTGATCAAGTCTAGGCCGACTGTCTTGTGGTGCTACAAGGATAAGCTTGAACTCAGCAGGTTGTCATCTTTCTGAATACTCCAATGCATTAGACCTCCACACCGCATCTCCTTGTCATATTTCAGGTGTCATTAGAAATCATTTTCGTTATATGAAGTTAGGGTAATGGCATCATCCACATTCAGTCATCCTTGGTCGTACCCTCTTATCTTGATAATCATTTGTACTTTCTATTCATTATGGAAATACCTGCTGACATGTTTGTTGTCACTGGTATGATTCCGATTCTCTGTGCAGTCACAAGAAGAAACGGGCGAAGCAAATAAAAAAGTTGATGCAGAGGGGGCTCTTGGATCCAGAGAAGGTTGACCCTTTTTCACTCTTTGTGGAAAGTGGAGGGTTGACATATTGCTTGTACAAGGATTCCGAAAGAATTCTCGGAAACACTTTTGGAATGTGCATACTTCAGGTGGTTCTTTTTTCCAGTTTGCTTCTGCATGCAGTTCTAGTAACAATCCCCTAATAACAGTTGCAACGTTTAACTTTCTATTGCATGCTTAAATACGTTTGGCATTCTTTTAGGATTTTGAAGCTTTGACCCCAAATCTACTTGCCAGAACAATCGAAACAGTGGAGGGTGGTGGGTTGATTGTATTGCTGCTCCAGAATCTATCCTCGTTGACTAGTCTTTATACCATGGTTATGGTACGTTGTATACTCTTCTTGTAATATCTCATGGTTTGGTACTCTTTGTCTTGCAATCTCTCACTTCATTGAGTAGTCTTTGTACACCTTCATTATAATGTATCGTATTGGCCTCATGGAAATATCTTGTGGCTTGGTCACCTAACATAATACCGTGATTACAGGATGTTCACGAGAGGTTCCGTACTGAATCCCATTCTGAGGCTACTGGACGCTTTAATGAAAGATTCTTATTATCACTCGCTGCATGCAAATCATGTGTCGTTATGGATGATGAGCTCAATGTTTTACCAATATCTTCTCACATCAGATCAATTACTCCTGTTCCGGCAAAAGAGGTGATGAACGGATTTTCTCTTTACTCTGGCATAGGAAATTCTCTTTGTAGAAAGTGTAAGCTCTGTTACTAGGTCTGCCCAACGTGACACGTTGTACTGCTTTTCCTTCTGGGTTTCCTGATACGACTATTATTGGACAGTATTTGATTGTCTGCCTCCTAATTGGTGGTTTAAGGACTCTGAAGGGCTATCAGAAGCAGAGAGGGACCTACAAGATTTAAAAGAGCAACTGAATGATGATTTTCCTGTCGGACCATTGATGAGGAAATGCTGCACTCTAGATCAGGTGGATATTCTGAATTTCAATTTGCTGTGCATCTTAGAATAATTCTTTCATCTGTCTTCAGTGGCTTATAGTACAATCAATCTCTTTGGACAGGGGAAAGCTGTCATCACACTTCTTGAAGCAATTTTGGATAAGACCCTACGTAATACAATTGCTTTACTTGCTTCTCGGGGTCGTGGTAAATCAGCTGCCCTTGGTTTAGCAATTGCTGGTGCTATTGCTGCTGGGTAATTATTTCTTCATTTTTATCTTACTTTTTTTTTGGTCACTTCCACGTTTCCATCGTTCTGATAAAAGAAGGTTTTTGTTTGTTTTTTTTTTTTTACTAGGTATTCAAATATCTTTGTGACTGCACCAAGTCCAGAGAATTTGAAAACTTTATTTGAATTTGTTTGCAAGGGATTTGCTTCACTTGAATACAAGGTACATTTATTTCCACTCATATTTCTTTGCCCCTTCATTCCTCTATTGCTAGTTAGAATGATTGAACTCAGAGTCAACAGCTTCTCCCCACTTTAATATGTTGAATGGAACATGCTTGCTTTATATGGAAAAAATAAGAAACCTACCCGTTAGATTTAGTAGGTCATGGGTAAAACACCTGTATTAAGTTTAAATTGAGCTGTCAGCATTTGTTGTGAGAAGTGAGGTTTTTGGCATTAAATGTTTGCTCCATTGAAAATCCATAAAGTTTTGGTTGAAGGGCTTTGATCGTCACTGTTGTTGTGATGGTTGACCATTCTCTCTCCATTCCAGGCAGGGTAATGATGAACTGGGGATTCTGTTATTTCCAGTCAGAATATTGATTTCTTTTGCTTTTCCCTCAAATCAATTAAAGTCAAATGAATATCCTTGTGGATGGATTAACCTTAGTAATGTATTATATTTTTCTGTTTCCTTAGTGTGTTCAATTAATCTTTATCTCACCGAGTGGGTTCGCAAAATTTCTAAGCTTTGCAAGAGGATCACGGTCTGCCCCCAGTTGGAGTTTGGGTTATTGCTCATAAGATAATCGTATCTAACAGTCAAGAGATAATGCGAGATTTAGTAGTGTTTGTTAGTGACATTACAACCAAATTGGCTAAATCTCCAATCAGAGTCAAGAGATAATGCTCATGGTCGGGTTCTCTATTGTTCACTTTGACCTGCATCTGAATTAAAACTGAGGATTGACCTGTGTGATGAACTATCTTATTGGACATATCAGATTGGTGCTGATAAATCGGAATCATACCTTTGAGTACTGACTGGATGATTTGGTTCTGGTTCTGGTCTGCCCGGCTTTTCTGCATTTATTGTTTCCAAAATGGAGTGACAATTCAGGAATCCAGTTATTTATTTTCTAATCATTGTTTGTCAGTTTAATCGAATTGAAAAGATTCTTGGTAACCCTTAATTGAATTCTTTAAGAAGTTGTGGATAAATAGAACAAGTTTCTAAATTTTCCTTTGAATAGGTAGTGTCATTTAATGTGCAATTATTAAAACTCATGTTGCAATGCATTTTCTTGCCTCTTTAATGTGCAAGATTGCTGAATGGATTTAAAGTCTTCACGGATATATAAAATATACATTATAACTTGGTAACCAAACAAAAGTAGCATTTAAAGTAGATACAGTACATACATGAGAAATCAAGTCTTCGATACGGTTTAACACTCAAGCCACATTTATTGTTGGACAAGGTTCTACTGCATATGGGATCTATGCGCTTTTGATTTTTTATATATTCAACTTTCAGCTGAATCCTGCTACTTTCTGCCTCAGGAACATATTGACTATGATGTGGTGAGAAGTGCCAATCCAGAGTTTAAAAAGGCAATAGTGAGAATTAATATATACAAGCAGCACAGACAAACAATTCAGGTTGGTGGGAGAGAATAGTTGAACCCAAGATGTTGTACTTTATGCTATGTTACTTTATGTCAATTGGCATTGTACATTGTGTGGAGATTGTGCACAAGTCCAGAATGTTGTTCTTTATGTGTTGCTTTTTGTCAATAGGCATTGTACATTCTCTGGAGATTGTGTGCAAGTCCATCATTTTTTATCTAGATACTTGTTGACCGTGTATTCAGCTTAATGCAGACGTCTGATAAGGTCATTAGTCATTGTTAACAAGTCCAGTCCCCTATCATATTGGATTTTTTCTACGGCTTTCATCTGGATTGATAGGAATATGAGTTGTTGGACTGGGGAGATGATCCGTGTGGATTGTCAAATTAGGGCAATCATGGTCTTGTAGAACCATTGGTTTTACTCTGAGAGCTATCGATTATGGCCTTTTCTGAGCATATAGAGCTCCAAGTACCCCTCTCCCTCTCTATCTCTCTCTCGCTCCGCCCCTCCCCCCTTCTCTATTTCCCCTTATTTTGTGGTTCTACTCGTGAGTTGTCCTGGTAATGCATCTTGCAGTACATACAACCACATGAGCATGAGAAGCTTTCCCAAGTTGAATTGTTAGTTGTTGATGAAGCAGCTGCAATTCCACTTCCAGTTGTTAAATCATTGCTTGGTCCATATCTGGTGTTCTTCTCATCCACAGTAAATGGGTATGTTCTGTTGTACTCATCTTTTGATAATTTTAGAAGCAAGAGATGAATTTCATTGAGTGGCACAACTGAATTACAGTTTTCCTTGAATGTTCATTGTGTCAACTCCTTAAGCACTCTTAAGGATACAACACTCTCCTTGTTGTGGTTTTTCATCCTTTTTTCCCAGTTTAACTTCTTAAAAATTATATTTTTTGAAAATTAAGGCACATAAACCAATGAACTTTCTACATGTAGCCTTTTGTCCTTTTTCTTAATAACCAATTTTACAAAAGAGACAAGGGCTTTAAAGGCAGTTTTACTAAGACTGACTCTACAGTGAAGTATATCTGCTTAAGAACTGTCAGCTTATAGCACACACTTTTGCACAAGGGTTGTAGTAATTCAGAACATATGCTACAATTCGCCTATTGATAATGTCCTTCCTATCAACAGTTATGAAGGTACTGGGCGGTCTTTATCACTGAAACTTCTACAGCAATTGGAAGAGCAAAGTCGTGCAACAGTTAATGGTGCTGAGGCAGCTCATACTGGTAATTTTGGCATTTTATTTTTGTCTGTAATATTCAAATAAAATACAAAGGAATGTTCGTCCTCTTTGGTATTTTATTGCCCATATGGATGCACTTTAAAAATTCAGCATTATGTCTATCAAAAAGCTGGTCTGTGCTAGTTCATAAAGTTAAATTCTGCTAAAGGTTAAAGATCATAGATAATGGGTTCAATATTTGCCAGACCTTCATCTGCCTAATTTCAGACTTTTATATGGTTCATTCTGCTGAGATCATTGATGATGCCTATCTATTAAAGAAAACTCTTTTGATGCCTCAGTTATTTAGGTCTTCAGAACTGTTGATTTCAACATGTCGATGCTCTTGGATAGATCCTTATTGAGTGTAGACTGTACAAAAAATGGTCCTAAACTTGGGATAGTTTGTACGTCAGTTTTCTCTCATAGATTTGAGGTCACATATCTAGATTCTTAGAATGCTTGAAAACTGGACTGATCCAAGAACTGATTAGCTAACCCTTTAAGGTTCAACTGGTTGAACCTCCTGTTTGGATCTAAGATGAAGATTGTCATATGCTATAACAATTTTGTACAGATAAACCATATGATAGTACATCAGGTCTGCCAACTTGGATGGTAATACATGATTGGCAGTTTGAATTTCGGTCATTACAAATATTTCTTCAACTTTTGAATCTTGGGAACTCAAGCTTAAGTTAAAATAAACAAATTCTGGCATAAAAGAGATGAAGAGGACACATGGCATTCACAGGCAACAAGGATCCTTTCAATTCCACCTCCAGCATTTAAAACTATTTATAGTTATCCAGATCCGTCAGTCATTGGATGTTCACCACTTTGACGTTTTGAATTGAAGAAAACCTGGTTTTGATTGGTTTTTAATGAGAAAAAAATTACGTCTAATACCTGACCAGTGCTAAGATTCTCTCCTGGTTTAAAACCAGTTGAATCGGCTATTCTGTTTCAATTTTGAAACACTAAACTCTGAAAGCATTGGAGTTGGGACTACAGGTGATGATTATTTGGTTGTGGTTAGCTTTTGCCCTTTACCGGTTGATGATCAAAGATCCAATTGAGGAAACTGGAAATGGGTTGAGTAAGTGTTTATTTTGGTCAAAAGTAATTGTTTTCATTGACAAACTTTTGGGACATGTTCTCCAGCTGATAAAGTCATATATGGCTCCGAATAAGGAGCACTTTCTTTGTGCAACAACAAATCCTAGAGCACTGAAAAACAAATCAAACAAAGACAGACAAGCAACATGAATTCTTTAGTGCCATTACGCTATGTTTAATATTAATTCCTCCTTATTCAAGATCTTTATTGTTTAATATTAATTCCTCTTATTCAAGATCTTTTCTGAGTTTCAGCCTGCATCAGCCACTGAAAATATAACAGACATGAAAACTTAAAGAGATTGCTTGTTGTTAGGGAAGTTGCATATTTGAATATGGCTGAGAAGTACCGAAATCTTTTTTTCTTTTGTTCCACATGTAAGTCTCTTGGTTTTTAAATTCCTACAAATGTAGGTCGTCTCTTCAAGAAGATTGAACTGGCCGAATCTATCAGATATGCTTCTGGTGATCCAATTGAATCCTGGCTCAATGCATTGCTTTGCCTTGATGTTGCCAATTATGTCCCTAACATTACCAGGTTAGACAAAATTGTTAGTATCCTTGGGAGTGAAGCTACTTAGTTCTTAGACCATTTAGTTATAACAATTCTGTTTGTTCCCTTGTAGGTTACCCTCTCGTGGTGAGTGTGATCTCTACTACGTAAATAGAGATACACTTTTTTCCTATCACAAGGACAGCGAATTGTTTTTACAGGTAATTATGTTTCATCTGATGTGATTTCAGAGTGAAAAATCATCACATGTGGATTGTTGATCCTTACTAGCTTCTCTGCATGCAGAGGATGATGGCCTTATATGTTGCATCTCACTACAAAAACTCACCGAATGATTTACAATTAATGGCTGATGCTCCAGCACACCACTTGTTTGTATTGCTTGGTATGCTCATTCCATATGATTTGCTTAATGTGTTTCCTTTAGCATCCCTCGATCCTCACATAGTATTTGCAGGACCTGTTGATGAGTCCAGGAATCAACTGCCAGACATCTTGTGTGTCCTACAGGTATCTATCTCTCTCTCTGTTGCACGTGTGCTTGTGCGCACTGAGTGTCATGCGTGCTGCCTGGGAGAGTGGGGGATTGAAGGAATCTTCATTTACACCATTTCAATATTTGCAAAAATGAGATTGTTAATTATGGTCATATGTGTCAATCAAATCTTTTAAGGAAAAGGAAAGGATACGATTACAAAACTCCATTGGATGGGATATTCTGTTGTATTGACTACATTTAAATTTCCCCTTTCCAGGTCTGTCTTGAAGGACAAATATCTCGTAGATCTGTGATTAAAAGTCTAAGCGATGGGCATCAACCCTCTGGAGATCAAATTCCATGGAAGTTCTCTGAGCAGTTCCAGGACACGGTTTTCCCTAGTCTATCTGGTGCTAGGATCGTGCGAATTGCCACACATCCTAGTGCAATGAGGGTAACTTTTTCCCTTAAAGCTTCCTATCTACTTAATGTTGCTTCGTTTGTTTACTTACTCTTTCACTTGATACTATAGCTTGGTTATGGCTCAACCGCTGTGGAACTCTTAACGAGGTTAGTTGAGTGCTCATTCATATTGCCTACTTAGGTATTGCTGCCTGTCGTCGTAACTCCTGTGTCCTAGAAAGTAAATGTAGACTCATTAAAAATGGATTAGGTGAAAGACAATCACAGAACCATGGGAATATGCATCGTGTGAGCTACTGCAACTGAAAAGGAAAAAGTAAATACCATCTTGACTTGTCTATGACGAAACATTCAGAAAGGGTACTCTTTCTAGAGGATGCAGTTGATACAACTATAGATAACCAAGTGAACATAATAACTACTGATACTGCTGAAGCTCCACACCTGCTCCACTAGAAGTCAAATTAGTAGATGTTAATAAACAATTCTCCTTTACTGGGATAGTAGTTTTTAAAAGTTACTTGTACTAAATATATTGACTTATGCACTTCTAACTTTCACACAGATACTTTGAAGGCCAGTTGACAAATATTTCAGAAGCAGAGATCGAAAATATGGAAGAGGAGCCACCTGTCAGAGTGACAGAAGCAGCACAGAAGGTGCGTTGATCTTTGAACTTATGTAGTTGATTCTTATGGTTAGGTACTGGAGGTGTTATGTTGACAAGATTTGAGGCGTGCCTTTTCCCAAACTGTGACTGACAAGGGGCAGTTGAATATGTTAAGTTATTGACTGTAGCTGAACACTGTCAGTTATTGAGTATTGACTTAGTTTAAGTTGGTTATTAACATTCTAGAATGTTCAACAGAAGAATTAAACATATGCATGTCCCTCTTGTTCCCCATTTGCAAGTTGAAATGTAGTTTTGCATAGTTCTAGATTAAACAATCCACAAGCTTTTAGAAGACAAATTGTTGAGATAATATGAAACTGTTATGGGAATAACTCGTTATTGAAGTAAAAAGGGTATTTATACACACTAAACCCTAAAGCATCATATATACCCTTTTTACCCTTTTACTCTTCTAACACTCCCCCTCAAGCTGGAACATGAATATCAAACATTCCCAGCTTGTTACAAATGTACTCAATTCTACCACTTCCTAGAGATTTGGTGAAAATATCAGCTAGTTGTTCACCGGTCCTAACATAACTAGTAGAAATAACTCCAGCCTGAAGTTTCTCACGGACAAAGTGGCAATCAACTTCGATATGCTTGGTTCGCTCATGAAATACTGGATTTGAAGCAATATGAACAGCTGCTCGATTATCACACCACAACTTCATTGGCACAGGATCTTCAAATCCAAGTTCAACTAATAACTGACGCATCCAGATTAGTTCACAGGTAGCTTGAGCCATAGCTCTGTATTCTGATTCTGCACTTGATCTCGCCACGACACTTTGCTTCTTACTTTTCCAAGATACCAGGTTTCCTCCTACAAAGGTACACAAACCTGATGTGGACCTCGTATCTATAGGAGATCCTGCCCAGTCAGCATCTGAAAAGGCTTCCACCCTTTTGTGACCGTGATCTTGATAGATAAGACCACAACCTGGAGCTTTCTTTAAGTATCTCAAAATTCTGATTACAGCATCCCAATGCGAGGTACAAGAAGAAGACATAAACTGACTCACAACACTCACTGGAAAGGCAACATCAGGTCGAGTAATAGTCAGATAATTTAATTTTTCAACAAGTCTTCGATACCTTTCCGGATCCTCTAATAGCTCACCATCCTCTGCCATCAAGTTTGAGCCCACTTCCATTGGTGCATCCAATGGTTTAGCTCCTAGCATACCTGTTTCTGTAAGCAAATCCAGAACATATTTTTGTTGTGAGATATAAGTACCTTTCTTCGCTCGTGCCACTTCGATACCCAAGAAATATCTAAGATGTCCCAAATCCTTTGTATGAAACTGCCGTTGCAAGTACAATTTCAACTCTTTAATTCCTGCAGAATCATCTCCAGTTATGACAATATCATCCACATAAACGACAAGAAATATTCGACCTCCTGTAGAAACCTGATAAAACATAGAATGATCTCCTGTACATCTACACAACCCAAACTGAAACATAGCCTCAGTAAACTTTCCGAACCAAGCTCTGAGAGACTGTTTCAGACCATATAAAGATTTTTTTTAAGCGACATACATGACCAGACTCCCCCTGAGCAACAAACCCTGGTGGTTGCTCCAAATATACCTCTTCCTGCAGATCTCCATGAAGAAAGGCATTTTTAACATCAAGTTGAAATAGAGGCCAACAAGCAGAAGCAGCGAGAGAAAGTAAAAGACGAACTGATGTCATCTTAGCCACCGGGGAAAAGGTATCACCATAATCGACTCCATAAACCTGTGCATATCCTTTAGCAACCAGTCTAGCCTTGAGACGAGCAAGAGAACCATCGGGATTAACTTTGACAGTAAATACCCACTTACATCCAATGGCAGTCTTCCCTGTAGGTAAAGGAACAAGTTCCCAAGTCTGATTTTGATCCAGGGCCAGTAGTTCCTCTTCCATAGCAGCCCTCCAGCCTGGACTAGATAAGGCTTCGGCAACAGTTTTAGGAATAGGATGTGTATCAATGGTCAGCAAGCTAGTTCGACAAGAGGTAGATAAACCAGAATATGAGACAAACTGTGCAATCGGATGTTGTGTGCAACTACGAATGCCTTTGCGATGTGCAATAGGAATGTCAAGGTCAGTATGTGACTGACTTACCTCAGGGTCAGAAGACGAAGGAGACGAGAGAGGCTGAGGTACATCTGCAGGGGGCTCCACATGTTGATGAGTACGTCTACTGTAAACATACTGGATAGGTGGAGGAACTTTTGAAGCAGGTGTTGATTCCATAATGACATATGTCAAAGAATCATCATCCACAGTAGGGGGTTCCGTTGGACTATCAGAATAAACCATAGACTCAAAGAAGGAAACATCTGCAGTGATAAAATACTTCCACAAAGAAGGACAATAACAGCGATAACCCTTTTGTGTACGAGAATACCCAACAAAAACGCATTTTAGAGATCGAGGATCAAGTTTGGAAAGTCCTGGACGATGATCACGAATATAACAAACACAACCAAAGATACGAGGGGGCAAATGGAACAAGGGATCAGAAGGAAAAAGAAGAGAGTGGGGGGTTGCACCTTTAAGAACAGAGGACGGCATGCGATTGATAAGATAACATGCAGTCATAATAGCGTCAGCCCAAAAGGTTTTATCTACCTTCATTTCAAACATCAAAGAACGTGTAACTTCTAACAAGTGACGATTCTTGCGTTCGGCAACACCATTTTGTTGTGGTGTATCCGAACAAGAAGATTGGTGAAGAATTCCTCGCTGAGACATGTATTCAGAGAATGATGTAGAAAAATACTCTTTGGCATTATCGCTGCGAAGAATGCGAACAGGAACCGAAAATTGAGTGTGTACTTCGTTAACGAATGCACAAAAGATAGAAAATAACTCAGAGCGACTTTTCATTAGATACAGCCAAGTGACTCTTGAATAGTCATCGACAAAAGTAACAAAGTACTTGAAACCCAACTTTGAAGTAACAGACATGGACCCCAAACATCAGAATGAACTAAAACAAATGGCCGAGAAGCCTGTTTACTGACTCGTGGACTATAAGTAATACGATGTAATTTACCAAACTGACACGACTCACATTCTAAACTAGATAAGGAATGAAATCGGGAATCAAGCGTCTTCAAGCGTCCCAAAGATGGATGACCCAAGCGACAATGAACTTGATGAGGTGAAACAGTTGAGCAAGCGACACTGGTAGCATCATCAAACACGTATAACCCTCCCGACATATGGCCTTTACCAATCGTCTTCTTCGTCTTCAAATCCTGAAAAACACAAGAATCAGGATAGAAGGTTACAGAACAGTTATATTCTTTGGTGAGATGACTGACGGACATGAGGTTAAGCGGAAAATTTGGGAGGTACATGACCGAGGATAAAGATATGGAGGATGTAAGTGGAACTGTGCCTATCCCTTTCACTGTGGATAGAGAGCCATCAGCTAAGGTAACACTGGACATAGATGCATGAAAGGTAGAAAAGATACCTGAAGATCCAGTCATGTGATCGGTAGCACCTGAATCAATGATCCAGGGGCGAGAGGTGGATGAAAAACACGCTGTTGCATTACCTGTCTGAGCAAAAGTGGCTGTAGAGGAGGAAATCGGCTGGGAAATCTGGAATTGATTGTATCTTGCAAGTTCCTCTTCAGACATTCTAATAAGTGTTCCTCCTTCAGAAGACTGCGAAGAAATGTCTGACTCTGCGGCATTAGCTAAATTAGCTACTGTTGAGTGAGAAGGCCTTCCATGAAGTTCATAGCAAAAACGTTGAATGTGTCCAGGTACCCCACAATAATGACAAATACGTGCTGAACCATTATTATTCACTGTGTCGCCAGATGTACCACTGTAGGATTGTGATTGGCCTCTATTAAACCCACGGCCACTACTGCCACTACCAAAACCACGTCCACTGCGACCACCACCACGGCCTCGACCGCCACCACGGTTCCCTTGGACTACAAGAGCCGAGCTATCACCTGCGTGGGATATCTCCTTAGATGGTTCACGTGAAACCCTTAAAACCCGAGAAAAGGTCTCTGTTAATGAAGCCACAGTGTTCCCTCTAAGAATTTGTGAACGAACTGAATCATATTCGGGTCCTAGTGCTCCCAAAAATCTCATAACAGCCAATTGTTCTCGTTGCTCCTGCATCTTCTGAACATCAGATGTAATTGGTAAAAGACAATTGAGCTCCTCATACATCTGTTTAAACTCAGCAAAGAATTGAGTAAGTGGTCGGCCATTCCTATCAGCTCTAAAGAAATCTTGATACACCTCATAAATTCTCGAGAGATTATTTTCACCAGAATAAAGAACACTCAAATAATCCCATAAGGCTTTAACCGTTGTAACATGAGTAACCAAGGCTACCACATGAGACTCCATAGAGTTCCACATTTGCCCAAGAATCCTGGCATCTATGGTATCCCATTTAGTATCATCAACAGATTTTCCACCTGTTAAGTGATGCTGTTGTTCTCTCCCAGTCAAAACCACGATCACAATTCTCCTCCATTGCTGGTAATTAGAGACACCAGCTAACTTTTCATCCGTCAAACGACTAGAGGATGCAGACACAACTTCACTCACTGTGCCTTTGCTCTCCGCCATAACCCAAGCTTCAGAAAAATCTTCAGACCAGCAAATTAAAGCATTAAACACCTCACCAAATCAACAACAGAATCCACAAGCTGTTACAACACCAACATTTAACCGTCAGAATTCTTGAATGAACTACTGATAACCCACAATCAAAGAAATATGAATAAAAGATCACCAAATTCTCCAAACAATCACCTCCACAGCCATAAATTATCACGTTCTTCACCTCCACAACTCAAAGTTACTCTACCATCCTCAGACATATCAGCCTATTAATCTTCAAACAGCAGCCATCAATCAACACAAAGGAATGCAACTACCCAGAGATGGTCGCTGCTCAATCACCAGCCTGGGGATGGTCGGAAATGGGTCCAATCTTAAAGAAAAGGAGAGCGACAGCTCACAAACTTCCAGAAAACGCCTTAACCAGCTTCAAACAAAGACCATTAGAGTCAAATCCTGCCTTAGACGGCCACCATCAGGTGTACGACCACCAACGCAGGGTCAACAGAACTGGTAGCTTACACCGGAAACACCTGGAGACGCCGAAGACTCCTCGCCGGGACTGCGCGACCTCAAGCGACGCTCGTCGGAGGCTGGAAACACCTGGAGACGCCGAAGAAGGGCTGCGCGACCTCAGGCGAGGTCTGGTACAGGCTCGCCGAGGGTCGCCAGGGTCAAGCGACCCCTCGCCGGGCCTGCGCGACCTCCGACGAGGCCTGACAGAGGGTCGCCCGGCCTCTGCAACCCTAGATCTGGGTTCTCCGGCTTCTGGGACGTCGGGAATAGGGTTTCAGACTGGTGGGTGGTTCGCCGGAGGTGGGTGGTTCGCCGGAAACTGGTGGGTGGTCGCCGGAGTTCAGGTCTAGGGTTTAGGTGGCTCTGATACCATGTTATGGGAATAACTCACTTGTTATTGAAGTAAAAATGGTATTTATACACACTAAACCCTAAAGCACCATATATACCCTTTTTACCCTTTTACTCTTCTAACAGAAACCATTAGTAAAACATTTTGCGAGTGCATTTCAATGTTACAAGCAAGTTTGCAATCCTTTGCACTCTCCTTTTTATTGGATCCATAGCCAGTCTTTTAACGTGGGCGTTCGATGTCTTATGAGCAGCATAGAAGTGACCCCCACGAAGTGAGTAGAGACCTGTGTCTTTTAGTTTTACCTTCTCCTCACTAAGTTCTGCAAGAAGCACTGAGTGACCTTCGACTTTAAGACCAGAAATGCATTATCTATGTCTGATTAGATCCAAATATTTTGGTCATTTTAAGAGATAAAGTCAGAAAAAAAAAAATCTTCTCTGGTATTTCGATTATGTTGATTCTGTTACTTGTCTTTTCCACAACAGTACAAATTCGTTGTACTTAAGCTGTCCCTTGGTTTAACGTTAATTGTCATTTGATTCTATTCTCACATCAGATGTGATTTCAGGCATCTTTGCTGGAAGAGAATATAAAACCCAGAGCTAATCTTCCACCTTTGCTAGTACATCTTCGTGAAAGACGGCCTGAAAAGCTCCATTATATAGGCGTCTCCTTTGGTCTCACTCTGGACCTTTTTCGTTTCTGGAGGAAACATAAGTTTGTCCCATTTTACATTGGCCAGATTCCAGTTAAGACGACTTATCTGAAGCACATTGAATACGTGCCCTTTTTACCCTGTTGGGTGGTGTTTTGACCTTTCTTCTTCATTGCAGAATACTGTGACTGGTGAGCACACCTGTATGGTTTTGAAACCTTTAAAAAATGATGATATCGATGTCACTGGATCTGATCAGTGGGGGTTTTTTAGTCCATTTTATAGAGGTAATTCTTGCCCCTCGAGATGATGCTTTAATTGCTTCCCATGCTCCCCATGCGTTGATCTTCTCTAAGGTCCTTTACTTTTGTTGAAAATGCCAGATTTCAAGCAAAGGTTTGCAAGGCTTTTGAGCTATAGTTTTCATAATATGGAATATAAACTTGCTATGAGGTAAGTTCATTTATTCTGCGCTCTGCTTACATTCTTTTCAATCAGTCTCGCTTGAAATGCGTTTTGTTTCAATGAATTTGCTTCTTGTAGCATACTGGATCCAAAGATCAACTTTGATGATGAGGAAATTAACCCATCAACCTCGGAAGGATTTTCAGGGTCTCCCAACCAAATTTTATCACCACATGATATGAAACGACTTGAAGCTTATACTAATAATATGGCTGATTATCATATGGTAAGAACAAAGATGATCTTTTGTAGTCTTTTGAGATCTGTTATTTTCATTCCGATTTCAGAACCATTTGACCTCAGATACGCTTGGACAGAAGTAATTTATTTTAGAAAAAGTGAGACATAATAATGATAGAAAGCATGATGCATGTGCATTATATGCAAAAGTTGGATTTGTTACCTGAGATCATTCCTAGAAAAGACATTGAACTTATTTCTTAGAGTAGTTGGATCGGGATTTGCTATGTAAGCCCTTTCTTTCCTTCTGTAGCGCAATATTCCTCATACTGAATTAAGAATCTAGCAAGCTGTTTTGTTAAAAACTGTCAAAGGAGGAGGCTTGTTTGCAATACCAAGGAGTCACTATAATATCTTATAATTGTATGGCATTTGCCCCTTGTCAACTTAGAAGCACAATCAAAGTGTCATCAAACATACTTCACATTAGATTCTTTACTTGACAAGCTGTAATATTTTCTGATGCACCCTTCATAATTTACAGATTCTGGACACTGTGCCAATTCTTTCGCATACATACTTCCAGGAGAAGCTTCCAGTTTCTTTATCATATGCTCAGGCATCAGTCTTGCTATGCATTGGATTGCAGCATCATGACATCAGTTATGCTGAGGTCTGTGCCCTTGTTCACGTACCCTCATGCTATGTATCTTTGTGGACATTATTCAACTGTGAACTTGAGTTTGGGTTCTGTCATTTGCTTTTGATGCTGTGCAAGCTAGAATAGAATTGTAAGGTGGATTTGCAGTCTGTCTAAACTAGTACTACAATGCACTTAATCTGATGTTGCCTGTCTGGAGATGTCTAGCTTCTGACATAGTGTTGTCATCTAAGAGGGAAGTGCAAGCTCACTGGAATGTGAATCATTTTACATTGTTAACTAGGGGCACTTTGATTCTCAAATGTCTGCTCTTTATTTTTTCTAATTTAGATGTCATTCAGTCTTATTAGCATTAAAGTCGCTTTCTCCATCTGATGACCGGATGCTATCGTTGCTGGGCCCACTGCACCAGCATCATCATGCATGATTTTTCCCTTTTCTGCTTATAAGGTCACTTTTTCTGGGACAACGTGAGGCACCTCTATGGTGTTCTGGTGTTTTGTGAGCTCTTCTCGGAGGATTTCCTTGCCACTCACTTGGATGGTGGATTTTATGTTGGACTTGTATTTTACAGGGACAAATGAAGTTAGAGAGGCAGCAAATTTTGTCTTTGTTCATAAAGGTTATGAAAAAGTTCTACAAGCATCTATATGCTACTGCAGCAAAAGAGATAGACTCTGCCCAACCTCGCTTGAAAGAGGTAACTTAAAAAACTTGTCGTTCGTCATGATGTGTTTTCAATTATATTCTCACGGCTAGATATTGTTGCCCTCTTAAAAAAAAACCCCCCTCAAAAAAAAAAAAAAAGGGTCCTTTATTGAAGGGTCTTCTAGGATGAGCTTTGAGATTGAAATGTGTACCATTATGAAATAGTTCCTTGCGCTTGATGATTGTCATTGATGACGATAAGAAGTTGGGTAATACCCTCTGCAATGGAAATCAAACTAGTAACATGTAACGACCACATAAATCATATGATACTGTCATGAGCGTATGTACTAGTGTAATTAATTTTTCGATTTCCAATTTCAGGTCATTATGGAACCGCACAGTGTATCTGTGGATGAAGATCTGAATGAGGCAGCGAAGAAAGTTGAGGTACTGTTGGTATTGGCCAATGCCCTTGTTATTTTTCGCTTCCTCATCTTTTTGCTCGTACTAACTTGACTTAACCATGCTAGGACGAGATGAAGACCAAGACAGGGGGTTTCCTAGACCCTGAATTTCTTCAACAGTATGCAATTGTTGGCAGAGAATCCGATTTCGAGGGTGCTCTGCAAAATGGAGGTAAGATAGCCTCAGGTGGCGTTGTCAGTGTCAAATCTAGTAGGGAGAAAATGGAGAAACATAAAAAGCACAAAGAGAATCAAGGGAGTGGGAAAAAGCGAGGCAGGAACAACCCTGGCTCAAAATCCTACAAGAAAAGGAAGTCCTAAGCCTATGTTATTGCGTTGTTAATCATTGATATTATTCTACGTGCTAACAGTGCACAATTTTGTTAGTGTATCAAGGGAGCGAGTGCAGTCATTTGTTTATGAATGGAAGAAGCATTTGGGTAGAATCTTTGTTATTGTATACATGCAACTAGCTGTGGTCGGTTAAATGTTATGTGCCCACCATGCCCGAATGGTGGCCATCGTGGTTGGGTCCTTGGCTGGGATAGACAAGGCAGATTAATGTTAGGATGAGCCGTTGAATGTTCTGATTAGTTTGTACATTGCGCCCTAATACTCACACCGAGACGTGTCTTCTTTCCAGTCGATGGTGCTTGAAATTCTATTTGACCATTAAATAAATCATGTAAAAACTCATCTGCCCGACATTGTACGGCTGCATTGCAGCTGATGATCCCAGTAAACAAGGCGAACTTCGGGTTTACAAAGCGGTACAGCTCCAGTTTTCACATTAACATAACAATGAGCAAGAAAAGGGAACCTTGTTGCCTATTCAAGGGAAAAGTGGAAGAGGATTTTCAAATGATTTTTAGAGCAATGCTCCAATGAGAATCGAGTAAGTATACTGACGATATCCTGACCAGTAAATAATCATTAACCCCAAAAGATGACCATGGAAGAGTCCAGTGCCATGTAAGATACTCTGCAAGTACCAAGGTGATGGAACTTTCAAATGTGATCTCGCCTTGCCCACTGAGCACCATTTCAACCCCCAAAAAAAAAAAATTCCTAATGCAGAACACACTGTCATCTACGCACTTAGATTATACCATATTTATTTTCTGTTCTGCACATAAGACATGATCCGAAGATACAATAACTCAAAAGTACAATGGCCGATGTGCCCAGCAATGACATATCAAGGAGCCACTATTTATGAACTCGTCATTATCGATCAACATTAGCAGCCTTCCAATCTAATGCAAGCCAGACTCGAGAGGGAAAACCCCCATCAAGTCTAAAAGTGCATTAACAAAATAAGAAATGCTCTCTCCTAGAGACATCGCCATATGTAATTTTAGGATAAAAAAAACAGCGTATAATGTCTCTGTCGCAGGATAGCATTTTCCATTCAGTTACTTTATTGAAGAAAACAAGGAGAAGCAAAAGCATTGTCAAACTTAACTTCCTTCTCCATTCTTTCAACAATTGATCAACCATTTGAACAGAATCTCGTCTCAGATGAAGTTTCGGATATCCAAGGACTTCACATCAGCCATTTCCTCATCCTTAAATTCTTCCCTGAAACAAAACATAGCTACAAGTTATTAGAAAACAAACATTCAAAATCATTTGCCGCAGTTCCTTACCAAAAAAAAAAAAAAGCATTTGGCGCAGTTAAAATTGCACCTAATTCATACTTCTCTGCACAGGCTATCTAGGTCAAACAAATGTCTGCTTACAAAATATAACTATCATTTAAAAGAAATTGCTGTAGACAATGATGGTTTCCAGAAAAATTAAGACCGGATTTCTTTCAGCAATTTTTTTTCTATTTGCTTCCAATGATTCTGTTCACGATTTAATGATCTATTTGGTTTCACGGAGAAGGAATGATTTGAAAAATATTTTTCTAAAAATAATCGCTTGTATCGCCTAAAATAACTAGCCAATAAAAAATGCTTTTATTATCAACAACAATTTATGTCTATATTGTTTTTTACAATAAAAATATTTTCCTTCATTCATTTTTTTTAGCAATATAAGCAAATTGTGTTTAGGAAAATAGTTTCCAAACAATTCATTTTCCACAAAAAGGACAGAGACTAAGTATAATGATGATTTCCATATACTCTTTATCTTTAGCAAACAACAGAAAAATTTGGACATTTCAAGCACATGCATAATGTTCTCAAGTAACATAAGCAGGGGTGAATATAAGTTCATCTACACAAATAAAAACTGCACCATCTACACATAAGGAGACAAATTGATTCGCCTCGATGATGAAAGTACAGAAATACTTGCCTCTTCTTCTGAGTTTCCATTGCTTCAAGAGCATTTTTCTTCAACTCCTCCAATTGTGCTTTGGCAATTTTAAGTTCCAACTGCTCCTCATACTTTGGCAGATCTTCCTTGCGAATTCCAAGCCTAGCGTAACAAAAAACATATGAAAGAATGTCATAAGTAGAGCATCATGACAAAAAATAATGTCATAAGCAGCACATCAAGCTGAAGAAGCTACATATAAGCCGAGCAAAAAAGGAAAAGCATTGAATGATAGTGGAAAACTCAGCTTGTCAGACAATTATCAAAGTTTCTCATCCAACCACAGTCAGAATTGAGTCAAAATCAAATGGTAGAATAAGAACCTAGCACCTATGTAGCACTGACACGGACACGCGACATACGACACAACACGACACGACACGACACGTTGACATGTCATTTTTAAAAGATAGAAATTTTCGACACGTTAGGGACACGTATATTAAAAATATTTTTGTATATATAAATGATATTCTCGTAATTTGACCCGAATTAGTTTTTTTAAAAAAGCAAATAATAAAATAAAAAGAAAATTAAATTACTTGAATCTTGGATTCTCTCAAAGTGACGTGCTCCCTAATAAATATGTGGTGCGGAGCCAAGACAGATTTTCTGAAAAAAAAAAAAAATAGTCTATCTGTTCTAATCTCTCGCTTGCTTGACCACCTGAATGACCAAACATGTGGTTGGTATGTAAAAAGGACCTGGACGCATGTGAGATCCTCTTCCCAACACGACTTGAATATGAAGTTGGGGCAGACCGACGGAGCTAGACCTCTGCAATCTAGCAGAGTACCAGCACACGCAACCACCCCCCCCCCCCCCCTCTTTCTTCTTCTTCTCATCTTTGTCTTCTGCCCTCACCCCCACACTCCCCCTTTCTCTGTCATCTTCGTCTTCTTCCCAAACCCCCATCCCCGGACACACACACACACACACACTCTCTCTCTCTCTCTCTCTCGATCTCAATAGCCTCGCCCCTCCCTCACCTCCATCTCGCGAAGCAACCCAACCACAGGAGCCCATCCTCTGGCGCTGGCTCGCTCCATCATTACCTCCCTTTCCAGATCTGAGCTACCGAGACCTCCTTCCCCACCGACACGCTCGTTGCCAGCTCTCTCCCTCTCTAATGGTCTGAGACACAGGCACCCTTCTCCTCCTCTTCCCCTGATTTCCGACCTCCAGATCTGCGCTTCCTCCACCCTCCTTCCTCAACGACTCGCGTGTCCCCGACGTGTCACCAACGTTGACCACGTGTCGGACTTCCGACATGGGTTGACTGCGTGTCGGACGCGTGTCCGCGTCCGACACCGACGCGGTGACTTACCCAACGTGTCAGTGCTACATAGCCTAGCACCCGTGTTATCAATGAGCATTTTGACTCCGGCAAGTGCACTTACAGAAGAGACATAAATTGTCTCCAGAAGACATGCTTCTACACCTACCAAGTGAAAAGTGTTAAATCTAGCATAACAAATGATTCAGTCTCTTATGCTCACAGAGTAGCGCTCCAACGACCTTAAACAAATCATACTTCAGTATACCTTCAATTTGGCTCATACATCAGTAAATGTAGAATGTGATGCTATTCTCATCCAACACATGGCCAAGTAAATCCTCATTTTCATTTGTTAATCCCATTGAGATAAGTATAATTCTGAACAAACATATCAACACGCGATATTTATACACACACAATAAAATCTAAATCAATAAATAAGGGTTTTAAAAAAAAAAGTTAAATTGAAAGCTAGCGTGAACATGCCACACTACGCAAGAAAACCGAGAAATAAGACCTAGCAACACAAGCACTTACTTCTTATTGACCTTATCAAACTCTGCCATGAGAAGAGCCATTCCTTTCTTGTCGTTTCTCATCAGGGGCTTCTTAATTTCTTTTTCAACTTTCTCCAATGCATCCATCATCATTGCCTCTGCACCAAGGTCATCAGTAAGACCTCTCCTGCGAAAAGCATTGGCTTTAAGTAATCACCAAAAATAACTACAGAAAGAAATTGTTTTCACTTAATGTAAAAGCATATGATACTAGCAGACATCATCAGAGTATTTCATACAAATCCAGAACTAAAAAATAGTATAGTAAAGTAGTTCATGCATACAAAGTTACAAATATAGAAGCAAGCATTACGTCTCAAAGTAAACATACTTGATTCGAATCTCCTTCAAAGTCAAAAGATATGTACGAGCATCTGGTATGTCCTGCGTACGTGTCTGAATGGTGTACTGGATCCTTTGCGATTCTGAGAACAAGTCTGCCCTGGGGGATAGAAGACCAGGACTAATCAGTGCATTACACAACCAATTAAGGGATCAGATAACTTATCCTCTCTGCTCCTTAATTAACAGAGACATACTCAAATTCATCCTGCCAATCCCCAAAGTTTAAGCTAGTTGACAAATTAGGAAATGGCCACACATGGAGGCATATTGATAGACACATGAGCCTGGACCATAACCTGTATCTAGCACTCATAAACTGAGTAATTACTCCAGAGATGGCATTTATTAGATCCTCAACCTAAAAGTAATTTTCTTTGATACGTCAAAGTGACATTAAAAAGTTCCACTGCTAAGCAACTGCTCCATCTCCATTTTAAACATCGATAAACATATGAGACAAATTCAGAAATAGTAGGAGGATCAACAATCTTACCCAAGACGCAAAATACACACTCATGCAAAAACCTCTTACTTCCAAGGAAATAGAACGAAGGACAATGCTCGAAACATGATGCAAGAGAAAGCCGTAGCAAGGATAAGCTGAAAAGGCAGCAGAAAGATTACTTCTCTCTTACTGTCTTCATGACCTTTGCGTACTGAGCCACTGCAGCTGGATCTTCAGGGGCAATGGTAATTTTTTCCTTCCTTAGAATTCCTATGGCGGTCTCAAACTTCTTCTTGACCTCCAGAAAGATACCCTTCAACATCTCTTTTTAAACAATGACCACGTCAGTACTCAGTCAGTGATAAGCCTTGGTGCTGGGAATTCTCTATATCAATCATAGAAGCATGAAAGTACATCCAAAGTTAATTTTACTTCAGTTTTACAGCTATCTTCTCCTGGTGAATTCCCACAGGGAAGTCTCGAGATAAGTCCTCAGTCACACCAATGATGCTCCACAGCTAACATTGCGGAAAATTTCACTCATGTAGCAATTATCAGTTGCATCAGCAGGAATTTGGGTAAGGTTACATGCCTCATATTTTACAGAGTGGAAGAGTAGCTTAAGACGTATAAGAAGCATGTTCTTTCTTTTAACTTTGCAAAGATGCAGCATTTGTCCGCAAAGCAATGATAACTACCTTAATGTTCATGAAAGACACTGATTTTCACTAAAAAAACACCAGGACAGACTAAAGTTTATGACGACTCACCATCTCCCTTGAGGGCAGGAGGAGCAGCTTCTTTGGCAAAGAAACGGACAGGGACAGCATGGTCCCGCAGTAAAATTGTCTGAGTACCACACAACTGAGCGAATAGAAGCAGAAACATGTAAAATTAATCAATGTCAGCAAAGAAACTGACGAATCTATTAAGAAACTAAACAGTGGTGTGAAATGCGCAGAAGGCTACCGCTAATGGACTGTAATACTAAAGTCATTTCCATCTAAAGTCTACCCAACGATATTAAATTCACTGTTTTCAACTAAGTACGGTACAAAAAACCTCCTAATGCTAATCATGTGGTCTAAAGTTCGTCAGCAACCAAAAGGAACATCTAGGAAAAAACTAAAAACAAAAAATTTAGGTCAATTACTACTAGCCACGCATAATTCTCTTCAAGTGCACAGAAACATAATTGCCAAAGCAAATCGCCAGCAACTAAAAGCAACAGAAAGAAGTAATCTGAAACGGCACAGATCATCAATGATCGCCCGAACGAAAACCGCGACTTGCAGAACACAAAAGTCCGATCTCTACATCCAATGTGGAGCACCAACGGTATACCGCTTTCCCCACTGGCAAAATCGAGTGTGTTTCGCCCCGGAAACTGCATTTCCCAGAAAACAACACCTCGAAATCGCTCGACCCTAGCTAAATTGCTAGCCCCAGATCGAAGAACCCAAAATAAAAAAAAACAAATCGGTTTTCTCGAGTGCGAACAAAAAGCACAATCGAGCGGAAATTGCGACTGCATTTGAAGAACAGCGAGAGAGAGTGCAAGCAGAAGAAGCGTAGATCTGGAGGGTCCTCACCTGCCGAGACTTGGACAGGAGGCGAGAAGTGAACGCCATGATCGCCCTCTCCTTCTTCTTCGTTCGTCAATCAGAGAGGTCAGAGCGTCCTCGTCGTAGGGTTTCGATTCCTTTTGTTTTGTTCCGATTGGGCTGGTACTCTACTCTCATTCTGCGGTTACCCCCTTCATGGTTAACCACAGTTAATGGGGGAAATGACCCTGATTAATAAAGATTAAAAATAATAATATCTAAAAAATTGTATTGTTTTTGTATAAGGGATGAGTACGTAAAAACCTTTGAATTAAGATAAAATTCCAAGTAATGGACCAATGTGTCATCATTTTCTCAAATGAAGGCTTAAATGAACTTTGTTTCAAATAACATTCTAAAAAAAAAATTCATCATGATAAAAGAATACTCGAAGATATATTTACAAACACTTCGCAGAGGAATCTACAAAGAAACGACGCAATTGATTAAGATGCACAATGAGGATCAAATTCATATGATTTTGCATTTATCGACAAATATAACCTCTTTCGATTATTCTATTCTGGGTAATGAAGAACTTGCTATTCTTAACTCTCAAGTTCAAGAATTCCTATATAACTTAAGTGACACAATAAAATCTTTTTCTATTCTTTTAAGTGAACTTTTTGTATTAAAAAAGGGCTTGATCAAGGTATTTTAGTCATTCACATTTTTTGAATATTTTTCTTTTTGTCACTTTAATCTTTCTCTTTCTTTTTTTTTTCATTTTTTTCCCTTTAAGGAAGGAAATGGCAACCGGCAACGGCTGAGCAGCCTTGCTTGTGGTCAGTGAGGGCTTGCTCGATTTGGCGAGGGCTGCCCTTGTCGGCCATAGTCCTCCTTGGTGGCCGGCCATCAGTGAAAAAGAAGGGGAAAAAAAAGGAAAAAATAAAATAAAATAAAAAATATAAATGACGAAAAATACTTTTGATCATGCTTTTCTTTGAAACAAGGAAGAACTTTAGGCTTTTATTTGAAAGTTTTCCTTGAATTAATTAAGAAATGAAATAGATGGAAATAATTTTTCAAAAATAAAGTACTTTTTTCCCACAAATAAAGTAATCATATGATTTTCAACCAAAATAATAATAATAATAATCATATGATAACTCAGTTAATTTACAATTAAATGGATTATGATAATACCAAGCAATTTCAAGATTACAGAGTATGGATTCGTACATTGTGGAACTCTCTTACATCATTATGTTTGATTTTCATATTGATCCTTTATTTAAATCTTTAAATCATAAATCACCGCATCGATCTAGCGAAGCCAAAGCTCATCCAGTGCAATTGGTGAAAAACATTATTTAGCCTGAAAATAAAGCCGTTGTGCTCCCTCATTAAAGGCCCAACGTGTCAATTCCCTGGTCATTGGTTTAATTAATTAATTGATTAATTATAAAAGGTGGTGAAATTAATACGTTCAACCAGAAAAATGGAAAACTTTAAGGCCAAACTGAATGCTCCGTTCAATTCGCAGAAAATGAATGATTTCAAAAACACTTTCCTAAAATTGATCGCTTGAAACAATCGGTTAGTGAAAAATGCAAGTATTGTTTGAATATTTCTGTGGACGATGAGAATTTTTTTATGTACTTATTTTTATGAGCGATACGAAATATCATTTTCCAAAATTGATTTTCAAATCGTACAAGCCTGATCGAGTACGGAGAAGTAGGAAAATTGTGTGCATCTATTGGGCTTGATTGTAGGAGCAATGGAGTAGGCCGGCCCACGTTGTCTTGCGACTTTGATGCTCTCCCTTTCTTGGACCACCTTCCTTATTGGAGTGCCTTTTAATTTTGATCAATTGTCTAGACAGCCCAACCAAAAGCTAGACTGATTGGCTAAGAGGCATCAAGATGAATACAAGGGTGCGTTTATTTCGCCCGAAATCAATGAAATGAAAAATATTATCCAAGAAATAATCGCCTGCATAAATGAATAAACAAAACATATTTTCATCGTTCACAAAAATATCTAAACATGAATTGTCGTCCATGATGAAAATATTTTCCATTAACTGATTATCGTAGGTATAATTTTTAAGGAAAATATTTTTCATGTCATCCATTTCTACCGAATAAATAGAGCTCATCTATTCGAATTCCACGGGCGGCTGATGTGGACACTTTAGCGCCTCCTCTTACGTGTAGCCCGCATCTAGGACAAACACATGAGATTGCTACCGAATGGGGACACATGATGTGAACTTGGGGCAGGACCTAGTTTTGATATCGTATTAGAAAGTTCAATCTAAAAATTTAAAATGACAGGAAAAGAGATACGAAAATGAATATGAGGCCCATTGGAATTCAGAAGCTGCTGCTTTGACAGTCTGACAGTACTGTCAATTATTTCTGACCACTCGATTTCTCAATCAATTAGTGTTTTATGCAAAACACGCGGTGAGGTGTATGAATTTACGATTAAGATTGTACTGTCCTCGACAGTACCGTTAGAGAAAATATTTCTCTTGGAACTCCATAGGCAAGCGATTTGCGTGCTTTTTTTTTTTTGACGGAGACATCAATACGACTAATTCAAGATATGCAACTGGCTCTTGATAGAATCGAAACCTTGATTACTTTACCAACTAGAATTTCATGTAAGCTCGCCACGAGGGTTTGAACAAATTCTTTAAGTGGGGTTCATACAGAGAGATTGTCGCCTTTTGAACCGAACACGGAGAATTATCGTGCATGTCACATGCAACTTGGACGAGAGATGTTTTGGTACGAAGTTAAACAACGTTCATAATCAGCCGCCAACCTGCGACTTCATGTCACATCAGATTCGCAAGGAGACAAAACAGTGTTCCTCTCTTTGACCGTTGACTATTTTCCTTGATCAACCAACTAATTAATCACACCGATGCTGTCTCTCCTTTTTTTTTTTTACTTTATTCCTTTCAAAGCAGTTTTTTGTTTTTCCAACCATCTTAGTTTTTTTACATGCAAGCTTGACAGACGCATGCGCTTGCGTGTGTTTTTATCGGAAGAAATTAATTTGATGAGAAATCAACAATCCAGAAATATGGATATAGCCGGAACTAATTGTAGCTGCTTTAATTTGATGATAATTGGAAAGTCTCCATAATTATATTGATGAAATATGGATACGGTCGTGGAGCAAACCAATGACTTCAAGGGGTTCGTGACTAAAAAAGAGGAGCTACTCGCTAAGGTATGGGAGCTTCAGGACAGTATGAGTGAACCCCAAGGGCAAGTCATGGATACTCTTAATGACTCAGAAGATCTCCAAAGGAAGAACAAGGACTTGGAGGCCTTGGTAGCGGTTGTTCGTGTTGAGCTTAATGAAGTTTGAGCTACGTTGGCTGAGCTGAAGGCCAGAGTGGTTATGTTTGAAACTGGGCATGTGGACGAGGTGCTCCCTGCACCGCCAAGGGCAGACATTCCTTGGCGAAAGAAATTCAAAGGCTTGAGAACGGCCAAAGATGTTGAAAATTTCCTTTGGGACTTGTGGTGCGCGTCGTTAACGCAACAAAAATAAATCCATATCTGACCTAACTAAAATATAGCAAGGGCAAGTAAGGGTCGAACCCATAGGGAATCGTATCACGAAATTCTCTTATCGTTGCTCTCGGCAATCGTTTCGAGGTCAAGTTGAAAACAAGATTGAAATAGTTGAATTAAAAGCGACAAACGGAATATAACAAAGCAGACAATCAATAGCGAGAAGATCTAGGACATATAATTTCCCCTCGCGTCGTATGCATTCAATCCCTCCTTTGCTAATGCTATCGAATTATCCAATTGCTAACTTAGGATTCTAATCTCTCATCATACTTCTTCCGAATGTAAGAAAACGTATCACCGGTATCGAATTACTCACTCTGTTCCTAGGCAAGTGAATTAGTGGTGACCCATTATGTTTCAATCCTAATTGGTTACCTAAGGTGTTCCAGTATATTCCTATCCTTCACACGATTAGTCCGGTTTTCCAACACTTAGACTACTTAGGTTATCCAAGCCGTGATCTGAATCTAGACTACTCTCCCGAGTCTCCCTAGATTATCAAATCTATGTTAATCGGTGGCCAATCAATCAACATGCATTAAGAACAACAGGATAAGCAATTAGAGAAATTCAATTAACATTAAGCAAAGGAGTTCATGAAATACATAGGAACATGAGGTTCCATCATAGTCCTAGAAAAACAAATTAGTTCATAATGAGAAAATCAAACATCGTGATTCTAGAAGAAAACATGAAGACGACATAAGAAAACTAGAGGAAAAAGATAAGAAATCTTGTCTTCCGTCTTCCGTCTTCCGACGAGTAGATTAGCCTCCTTGATCTCTAGTTCCGTCCAAGAACCCTAGCTGTCGCTTCACGTTGTCTTCCTCTCTCCCTCCGTCAGAATAGCACTCCCCAAAAAGTATCTGACCTCCCTCAAGATATCCCCCCAAAACAGAATATATCTAGGGTTATCTTCTCCTTCCTCTTTTATCTCCATTTCAAATATTCCACCTAATAAAATATCCTTATCTCCTAAAACCAAATCCTCAAATATAAAAATAGAATATTCTAATAAAATCTTCATGCTGCATCAGAAGGAGGAAGCTCGCCCATTCGCGCGTCACTAACTGCGTGCAGACGGACGCGTCCGTCTATCAGACGGATGCGTCCGTCTCGGTTCTGTCTTCCACAGAATGCAGATGGATGTGTCCATCTGTCAGGCGGATGTGTCCATCTGTGTTCTGTCTCCAGCGACTTTAAAGCTGCAAGTTTCCAAATCTTCTCATCAATGTTCTTCGCTTCATTCGTCCACATCATGTCTAAACATAACAAAACACTAATGAGACACTTGGGCAATAAAACATGAGAATCAAAATACGAAAACACAAAAGAAGACCAAGACACTAAAATAAAACAAAAAACACTAAAAACTAAATAAAACTCGAACGACTAAACTCAATTATCCTCATTTTAGAAGCACTTTCACTCTACTTTTGTAGAATTATCAACTTGAATCAATATTTCAAGGCTAGCAGGATTTGTGATAAGGTCGCATGGATCGTGAGAACGCTAGATTGACCCTCGGTTCGTGACACTCAGAATGACAAAACGATGTTTTTTGGGAAATATTATGTGTTTCTGCAATCCCTTTCATCATTCGAGATAATATATCGTTTTATCAATACCTTTTCTCTCATAATTTGTCGATACAATGTGCTATTGTTTAGCGCTGGCTGAACTAGTGATTTTTGCACGAACTTGCAATTAGGAAATGCTCGATTTTCATGATAATTCTATGTGCTTTCGACTTTTGTTTGTGGTGACACTCCAAGCCAAACCCTTTTAGTTACAATTGAAAATTCCGTTTATTTGCGTATCTCTTTTATGACACTGTGACTACATGGACGAGAGAGTTTTGATGGTCAAAACTAAAGAAAAGTACTATGGTAAGTACACCTGCCATAACTTTTGTACGACGATCATTTGAGTGCCATAAATTTTTTTTTTGCTCACTTGAGTGTCAAAGCGGAGCAAAATGAATCACCCGAGTGCCATTTTTGGCAAATCATCTTAAGTGGATTTTTTTATTAATTTTTTTCGTAATGAGTGGATTTTTTTAATTAATTTTCATTTTATATTTTTTTTTGCGTTTTTGACATTGGTTGATGAGAGTCATGCGAGGGTCACCGATGAGCCTCATTAGCCATGAATCTGAAGCCAAAGGGCAAGGGTCGCCTTTCCCTCAACTGGTGAGGCTACAATGGCTGTGGGAGAGGGTCGTCGCAGCTGTGTCAGCCTCGAGTGAGGGCCCTTGCGACCTTGTCGGCTATGGTTGCAAAAGCCCTCACCTGGATTTGGCTTCGCGAGGGCCCTGGCACCCTCACCCACAACGGGTGTGGCTACAATGGCCCTTGCCCATGGCCATTACAGCCTCGACGGCTAAGGGGACGGATCCGTGGTCGGGGATTGCCGGTGACCGTCCCTAGCCAATGTAGGAAACTAGAAAAAAATGCATAGGAAAATAAAAAAAATTCAAAATAAATAAAAAACAATAAAGATATTCCATAAATATTTAAAAATTCAAAAAAATCATGTGAGCAATACCACGTTAGATTTTTCAACGTTTGATTAGGATTTCCGATAAGCCAAATTGCCAATAGCACTTAAGTGATCAATTTTTAAAAGTTGAGATAGTTAAGTGAGCGAGAAAAGTTATAATACTTAAGTGATCGCCGTACAAAAGTTGTGGTATTTGCGTTGTATTTATCCCAAAAGTACTTGGATGTTTTTTTTTCTTTTTGTTCGAAAAGTGCTTGGATGTACCTCATGTCAAATATGGAAACTTCCCACTAAATTCAAACACAAGTACAGTTGTGAAAATGATGAGAACCAGCAAATTCAAAAATAACGTATACTTGAGATAAGGGGAGAAGTGCAGAAAAAGTCTTAAAGCTATTGCAATGGGATCAATTCAGTCCTATTTTTTTATGTCAATTCAGTCCTAAATATTTTGTATTAGTGCCAATTTAATCATAAACCTTTTTTATACCAATTCAGTTCTAAGCCTTCGGCATTATTGTCAATTCAGTCCTAAATATGTTATATTCCTAATTGGCGGATTGACTTAATTGGCACAAATGCAAAAAAATTTAGGATTGAATTGACACATAAAAAAAATTATGACTAAATTAACACTAATGTACTAGATTTATGACTTTTTAGATATTTTTTTCTCTTTAGACAAGTAAGTATGGTAGTTAAGATAATTTCCACCCTGTGGAAGAACACTATCATCTTCCTTATTACTTTCGATTAGGGTGCGCCGCACCATTCGGACAAAGCAGGATGGGCGAGAATTGTAAAACCGGCATGGAGATTTTTTTTTTTTTTGGGTCAAAGCATGGAGAATTAGATAGAGAGTGTTTCGTACGTACGGTGTTCTCGATGCACTAAACATGGAAAAGAAGAAAAAGAAACGGCTAGCAAAATTACACGCGGTGACAACTAGAAAATCAAACGAGAAACGACTGACAATTAATTTGAGGGATAACTGTTCAAAAAGGCTTAATTTTATTGTACGGCAACTAATTTAGTCCTAAATCTTTTAGCGATTTGTCAATATAGTTCTGAACCTTTCTTTGTATCAATTTAGTCCTAAACTTTTAGAAGACTTTCCAAATTATCCCTAAATTATTTTGATATTTGGCCAAACGAACTATATTGAACACTTTTATGTAGTTTAAAATTAAGTTGAACATGTACCAAAAAATCTAGAAATCACATTAAACAAAATAAAGGCTAAGGGACAACATTGCACACTAGAACAAAGTTCAGGGATCACATTAAATAAATTAAAAGTTCATGGACCACATTGCATATTGGGCAAAAATTCATGGACCATTGATATCATTATCCCTTTCTTATTCAAATACCCTTTAATTGATCTACCACCTTCAAAGTCCAACCAAAAACTTAGACTGATACGTGAAATGGCATCAAAATAACTATGAGGGCTATCCAAGGTCCATGGACAAGAGATGCAGATACCTTAGAGCCTCCTCCTACTTGCTGCTCGGACCAAGAATAACATGTGGGATTGTTATAAATGGGGAATCCTCACAATAAATAAATTTGGGATGGAATGTGGTTCTGATATTGTATGAAAAAGTTCAACTCAAAAGTTTAAATTGAAAGGTAAAGAGATACTGTATGAATATAAAAAATTATATTCCATGAAAACCCTTTCTAGGAAAATAATTAGTTTTCATTTGTTTGGTGGTGTAGGGAAAGTGATTTCATACTTACTAGAATGGGAAGTCAGTTTTCCTCAATTTTAGCTTGTTGTTTTTAGTCCATGGAAAACATTTTCTGTAAATCGATTAGCTTTCTGTCATCCAAATATACATAAGTCGAAAACGATTTTTCGAAAATAATTTTCCTTCACAAAAATGGAGTATAAGGCCCATTGAAGCTTCTAGACAAGCGATTCGAAAACTTATATGACTAATTCTTTATATATGTAACTTGTTGTTGATAGAACTGAAACCTAAGGCTTCATTTGTTTCGCAGACATTTTTTGGGAAAATATTTTCCTTTTGGCGTATAGTTCGCTTAGGAAAATGAGTCAATGGACAATATTTTCCCAGTCGACAGAAAACCTATGCTTAAATTCAAGAAATGATTGTCTCTCTAAAAAAAATTAGAAATTATTTTCCAAAACATGACTTTGTATCGGTGCTTGGACCTAAAATTGTGCGCTTGGGCATGGAAACTCTAATGCTAGTTACCGGTGTCCAAAACCAGGTCTCCGACACTCAGGCTTTCATCAACGTCAAACTAATGACCTAAGGTCCCTGGCACTAGCATTTGATTCCATTGAGGCTCAACCTGAAGCCACAATGCTTAATGCCTTGGCACTAGAGCTTGGGTCCACAAACACTGAGTGCACGATCTTAGTAGCCAAGATCAGGTACCTAACACCTAAGGCTGGGTCCATAAAGGCCATAAAACTCGAGCTTGTGTTTGCAAAGGTTGTGCTTGGGTCCTTGGCGATTGGCCTCAGGTCCCTGGTGCCCAAGCTAAGGTCTACCAAGGCCGAGGCTTGAGACTCCAATGCTTGTGACCAGACTCTAGACTTCGGTGCTCGCGCTCGAGTCCATTGAGGCTTGACCTAATAATCAATCGCTCACGTCCAATCCATCAAGGTCGACCCTGGGATCTAGGTGCTTATGCCTTGATCCTTAACGCACGAGGTAGGGTCCATTGAGGCTGAACTCGAGACTCAGATGTTGTATTTGATTCCCTGCAGCCCATGCGCAAGTTACTAACACCCGAATAGCATATGTCTATTTAGAAAAAAAAATAGATTTTCTATGCCCAATGGCAAAAAATATTTTCATTTCATTTTTAGGTTTTAGTCAAACACTGAAAATATTGTCATTTTCCTGAAAAATGACTTTCTTGAAAATATTTTCTAGAAATGTCATATATTTCTTGAAACAAACAGAACCTTAGGGCGAGTTTGTTTGAGTGAAAATATTTTTTCAGGAATTAGTTTACCGGACTTTAACATGTTTGGTTTACTGAAAATGAATAAATCAATAGAAAAAAAAAATCCGGGTAAGTGAAAAGTTCATGCACAAAATTAGAAAAATAAATTCTTAAGTCTAATGAGGTGAAAACACTTACCAGAATTGCTCATCTAGTTTTTTTTTTTTCAATCGTTCATGTTTTCTATGTATTTCACATATAGCAATCTTGAGCTCGCTCGAGGTTGATGAGCTTCAAGCTCTCTAGTGGTCATTGCCAAGTGGTCACGGTGGAGGAAGAATGAAAAACAAAAACATATAAAAAGAAGAAAAATGAAAAAAATAAAATAAAATAATAGAATACTAATAAATTATTTAAAAGTTTGATTATTTTTTTTCCTAAGAGAAAGTAATGAAATTGTAATAATTTTTCAAATGATTCTAAACTCCAGAAAAAAAATTTTGGTCACATATAACCAAACAAAGGTAAACTGACCATTTTTTGAAAAGAATATTTTTCACAAAGTATTTTTATTTAATAGGAAGTTTTTTGTGAAATAAATGTACCCTTAATTACTTTACTAAATACATGTCAACTCATCACTAGTGTCGAGAAAATCCATTTAGTAAGGTTAATACAGAAATAATTCATGAAGTATGGTTAACCAAAACCTGTTGAACCGGAATTTTCGTGCATGTCACATGCACTTGCAGATTGACGTTGGATGAACATAAAGAATATTCACAATCAGCCGCCAACATGAGACTTACTTCACTTCGGATGCGCGATGGGACCAAATAACTTTCCCATGTTTGACTGTTGACTATTTTCGCACTCAGCCGCCAACCTGAGACTTACTTCACTTCCGATGCGCAATGGGACAAAATAACGTTCCCATGTTTGACTGTTGACTATTTTGGCTTTACTCCTTTCAAAGAAGTTTATCGTTTTTTCAACCATCATAGATTTTTCACATGCAAGTTTGGCAACAAGAAGGGACAAATAGAATAATTAAATAAAAGACAGGGGCATGCACTTACGTACATGGTACTTTTTCAGAAATTAAATTTGCTGTGAAGTAGAAAATCTAGAAATATGGATATAGCCGGTAACTAATTGTAGCTGGTTTAATTTGGTGATAATTGGAAAGTCCCTATAATTAAAGTTAAGAGCCCTTTTTTCAAAGAATAATCGCGAAAATGATGCTATCTATAATATACTAGCTGATATAGTTAAATAATTCACAAGTATGTGACTTAAGAAAATGTCCGTTATGTATGTTGGTGTTGTGAAATTAGAGAGAATGATCTAACTCTATCAGATCTTGCTTTCGGATCTCAGACATGTTAAATAAATCATGCTTAGAATAACGAAATGTTATTTTTGGAGAATACCTTTATCCCTTTCCTTCTTTGAAAGAATATATGATCTGATTGATGTTTGTTTCACATGATATTGATACGGGATTACTAACCATTTAGTTGGCATTTCTTAGTGCTTATTGAATCAGTGATAGTTGCACATACCTTGCAATGATGAAATGCTTAATTTATTTGATAATTTTATGTACTTTCGACTTTCGTTAGTGGTGACACTCGAAGCTAAATCCTTTATCTGCAACTGGGAATTCCCTTATTTGCTTGGTTGTTATATGACACGCGACTATATGAGATAGGAAGCACATACACTCTACGGGGACTCCATGTCGTATCAGACACTGGCACACAGCCGACATGTGGTCAGCATTTTGGACACGCCAACGATTCGCGAGTCTGGCATCCTGACACCATTTCGACACACACAGGTCAATTTTAAATATTTTTAATAAATTAAAGGTCAAAAGGTAAATTTAATATACACACACTTAAGTCATATATCTAATCATCCAAAAATTAATATATCCAGCTAGCCCAAAAATAATTTAATCATGAATCTCTAACAGCAGAAGAAGAAGAGGAAGAAGAAGAAGAAGAAGAAGAAGAAACCCATTACTGAAATTTTTATATATACATCATAAATCTACATTTAATATGTAACGGGTCTCAACGTGTCGGAATTCTCCATTTTTTGAGACATGACTTGTAGGCGTGCCGTGTCATGAAGTGTTCATATCGGCGCTACTTAGTATATGGGCAATATAGTTTTGAAGGATAGAGCATATGAAAAGTACCTCGATGTACCTCACGCCATAATTGGAAAATTTCCACTAATTTTTTTAATCAAGAAATTCCCACTAAATTTCAAATGCTACTATTGTTGTGAAAATGACGAGAACCACCGCATTCAAAAATCACGGATGCCTGAGATAAGCAAGAACTATTTTCAAACATGGAAGAGAAGAATAAGAAAACGGCTAGCAAAATAAAACCCCGTAACTACTAGAAAGTCAAAGGAATACTGGAGCGGGCCTCGGCACGTTTTTCCTGTTGTTGTCAGGCTAATTAAGTAAAACCGCTCGTAAAAACAAATAAGAGATGGCTTTTCAAAGTGGGACAAGTCAACACTGAGAAAATTATCAAAAAAATCCATAAATTAATTGCATTTTAGTTAATTCAGTCTTAGATCCTTCAATTTTGACCTAACATTTTCACATTTTATCAATTGAATCTATCTAGTAAATTTTAACTGAAAATTATTAATATAAAGGCCGACCATCTTACATGGCACATCCGACGCTAGCATGAATAAATTTTTTATTTTTAAATTTTATTTATTATTAATATTTTTATTTTTTCCTTCCAACTGTAGCAAGGGTCGCTAGCCAATCCTCCCTGGTCACATGCGAGGGCCTGCCAACCCTCGCCGACCACTGGGTGAGATTGGTGAGGGCTTTGCGGCCCTCACCCAGTGGTTAATGAGTGTAGCGGGACTTGGTAAAAAGAAAAAAAAATTATAAAAATTGTCGACATTAATGTTAGTCGTATCACGTAGGATGACCGACATTCATATAAGCGTTTTCACTTAAAATTGGTCGCATAGATTTAATCGATAAAATGTGAAAAATTTTATAATTCAATTGGCAAAATTGAAAATTTTAGAATTGAATGACTAAAGAATCATAAGTTTATGATTTTTTGGATAATTTTTTTTTGTGAAGATAAGGAAAACATAGTATTTTGAAATACTTAATGCAAGAATTATTACTAGACAAAATCCAATATGAAATAAATCGAACTGAAAGCGACTATATTAATTAATCATTAAAAGCGAGAAACATGATCCCTCTTATATTGCCGGGGGCATGTGATGCGAATTCTTTGCTTGATTGTGATGGCAAGAGATTACTATATTCAAATTTGCTTTGTCTGAACCGTCTTGCTGTTGTCATGGTACATGGGAAAAAGTATGGGGCCGACATATTATTTCAAACATTCACTTGTGACGAATTGCGACTTTTGACCACCTTTTTTTTTTTCAAAAAATATTTACCTCCCCTTTGACTCCTCATATTTTGGTGATCTACTCACAAATTGGTACCCTCTCCCCCGGGCATGCAAAATTGAAAAATTCAACTGATTTTTCAGCATGAGAATTTGACCAAGAACTGTTGTGCTTAAATGAATTTTGGAGATTCGCTATAATAAGATCATACATTGAAGATTGAACCCCGCCGAGGGATCGGAGTCAAACCTGAAGAGCAGAAGATTTTTTCAGCCATTGAATGGTTCATCACATGCTAGACTATAGTAGATTAATGATCCGGCGCTTTTCAAGAAAGCAGAGCGCTCAAAAGTCAAAAGGAGTATCTGATATAATTGTACAAGGTGGTATTAATTTGGGGGTCAAGTGTTGCCTTATGAATCTCTTTAACGAGATGGAAATAAAAGAAAGGAGATGACAAAGTGACGAAACACGTGAGGAAATAGATTCGATGCAAGGGACTTTGTAATCAAAGATGCGATGGCTTTCTTTTGGGCACGTTTCTAGATAATCATATCTTTCATGTTAGTGTTATCGAAAGTGATATTTTACTATTTTAGGTCAATTTTGGCGCAAGAACTTGAATTTACTATTTTTGATACGGGCTTTGACTTTGCTTGTATAATAAATTATGTTGCCCTTCTGAATAGCCAGCAAGGAATCAAGATTCAAGAGGGCACCCTCTCTACTTTAAACATAATTTGTGTGTTCCAACAACGTATGGAGTGACTGCCAACAAACAACGTCACTAACCTTAAATATTATTTTGCATCCAAAAATGCTAATTAGATAACTTTTTAATTTTTTTTTCAGATAAACGAAGTTAGTAGTCTGAAAAAAATCTAAATAAACCTTGGTAATTAACTCAAATAAGAGTTAGTAATGCAAAAGTATTTGGTAACTTAATGGAGGAAAGTAGGTAAACGTTCTAACTAAAGTTGGTAACTTGCTAAAATAATTGGTAGATTGAACTAGATCTTTAGTAAATCAAGTACCAGTAGTAGTAACTTAATAGAAAAGTCGGTAAATTTAGAAAAAAAAAGTATCAATAGGGAAGTCAAGCGAGAGTTGGTAAACCAAAATTAGTCGATAAATTAATGGAGAAAAAATGATAAATCATGCAAATAAAAGCTCATAACTTCGCACAAGGGTTGATAAATTGAATGTGCTAGTAAGAAAGAAAAATTAAAATTAGCGAATGATAATAAAAATATAAATAAAAAAAGCTAGATAAAAATTGGCAAATAACTTAACTGAGAGTTTGTAACCCAAAACGACGTTGTAATTCACTCATCAAAGAAGCTTGTAATCATTCAACTAAAGATTGGTAAGTTCAAGTAAGAGTAGGCAAACATAAGTTAGGTAAGAAAAAATAAATTAAAATTTGTTAAAAAAAGTTGCAAATTTGCAAATTATGAAAAAGGAATGGCAATTTCATAAAACCATCAGTAAGATATTATTAAATTCAGAATCATTTGACTGAAAAATATTTTTACCAATAATTGTTTTTTCGACTTGCCTTCTTCTTATATATGTGTGTACAGAACGATGATTTATTTATAATAAAAAAACTACAACAGCCATTCAAATATTTTAAGCCTAATATTACTGGTCAATGTTTGAGGAAACACCATCAATATGGTTATAAGAGTTCGATCTCGAGCATCGGCAAGACTTAGAGAACTAGTGGCGGCTTAGAGAGCTAGTGGCGGCCCCGGTCCCAAGTTAAGAATTTCTCCTTCATAGGAGGAAAATTTTCCATAAAAACTTAGACTTATTATAGATAACAAAAAAAAAAAAAATAGATCGCCGCCTCTAGTATCAAATTTTCAGTCTGTCCTTGTACTCGAGTGCATCGCATTACAAGTAGAAAATTACTTAGGTTTTGTTTGTTTTTGCAAAAAAAAATGAATGATTTGAAAATTATTTTTCTAAAAATATTCAATTATAGATATGAATGGACGAAATATTTTGTTATTGTTCACGGATATATATTTGAATATAAATTATTATCGATAATAAAAATATTTCTTATTGACTAATTATTTTAAGTGATATAAGTAGTCATTTTTTAGGTATATTATTTTTAAATCATTCATTTATTATGAAATAAATGGAGCCTTTCCTTACGAGAAATTCACCTTAGAATATGCATTTAATTTCTCGGGCTTTTGGCTTAACAAACTAAGTTGAATGTACGGGGTGGGTGCGATCAGTTACTCATCCCTGGCTATAAAAGATCAGAATCTTTGACTTCATATGCAAAACAAAAATCAGCAGAATAGTCAAATTGACGCCATGTCATTTATTGGAAGAAAAATCCAAAAAATTCTTGAATTCAACGGGGGGGACGTTCTTTCCATTATTCATATGCATCAACAATTTTCTTCCTACAAATCGGAAAATACTTGTGGCCTTTTGAAATCATCACTCGTTATCTTTTTGTGGGGACATATACTAATCGACGCTTGTAACTTATCATGGTCTTGGAACATTCAACCCAAAGATCTCAATGTTGAAAATGATGTTAATCTTTGAAAAATCTTGCCGACACAGAACAAAAATCTTTCCACGAAAAGTACATCATTTTCCGAGATTCAACCTTTTCATTATTCAAACTTACGATGTTGCTTTGACGACTTAGGGGCAAGGACATGTCGGATTTCGCTCCTCGTAAGATGTGGATGGCGACTTGATTTTTCTTATCTGTGTCTTTTTCGTTTTCTGAAGTGTGTTTGGGTTCCACCAACCAGTTCGGGGTAGGATTTGCTCGTTTACTTGCATGGTTGCACTGGTGGGAAAATCCTTAACTTTTTTTTTTAATAAAAAATCTATAGTAATTATGCTAATTCAGTCATAATTTTTTTTAACAAATTTAATCCTAAATCTTTTACAATTGTGTGAATTCATTTCATCCAGTAAATTTTAAGCAGCCAGTGCTGACGTGAATGTCATTCGGTTAGCGACATAGTATTTTAATATTTTTTTCCCATTCTCCCTTCTTCCTTCCACCAAGGCTCGCCGATCGTTCCTCCGGCGGGTTGCCAAGGTTCGATGATTAGATAGAGGAAAAAGAGAGAAAGGAAAAAGAAATAAAAGAAAGTAAAAAGATAAAAATTTAAAATATTATGTCATCGTTGGCGGATGTCCACGTTAGCACTAGCCGGTCAAAATTTGCCAAGTGAATTGAATTGATACAAGTGTAAAAGGTTTAAGATAGAATTGATAAAAAAAAATAGAATTTGTGACTGAATTGACACAATTGCAATATGTTTAGACCTTTTTTTGTAATTTTTCTTGGACCGGTAGACAAGTGTGCAGCCTCACACTAGTAATGCCTGTGAATTGTTAGTAGAACGGACAATATCGGTAGTACTAGTTGTAGACACGGTCGAGATTGCCCACAATGGCATTATGACCCGGTGGATGTTGAGCGACTGATATGTCTTTGATCTCATTTCGTTGTAACTTGATAATTAGACTGGTAAATAGGTCTTGCAAATTTTAGACATGAAAGTTCGGGTGTTCCGAAATCAACATAGACAATGTCGTTCCGATGGCATGGGTTGATGGGGGTGTCGATGGATTGTGCATTGATCTTTGGTCTTGTCTTGTGATGCTTCTCCATATCACACCAGGTTTCAGGAAAAAAGAATATTTTATGTTAAGTTGTATGTCATAAAATTAATATTTGATGATCTAAGAAATAAAATTCCTAATAACCTTACAACGCACAATTTCTTTGTTGATAAGACGTATTTCTGACACTAGATCATTAAAGTCAATTTGAGGGTGACATAAACATTTTCGGACTTTACTTTGCCATTGGGCCTCTCTAGATGAATAAATTGACAAAAACAAAAAATTTAGGATTGTATTGACTTTCGCATAATAAATGTAGGACTGATTGAATAATTTTCTCTTATATACAAAATAATGACGAAGTTGGACGATTCATAGTTGAAAATTCATTCCAAAAACCTATAAATCTGATAAGGGACTCTTGTATTATTTTTCGAAGGCGCCGCCAACCTCTCCAAGCGGTAGGTAGAAATTGCTGACCTACGTTGATTTGAGAGCACTCTGGGTAGGTCCAGAATGCTATTTCATCCATCCCAATTTGATCTTTCTAATGCCTTCTTTTTTTTTTTTTACAGAGTGGTTACTTCTAGAGGAGTTAGAAATTGTATCACATATTGGATTTATTTATTGGGTGATGTGGCAAAAGTGATTTCATAAATTAGATTAGCAAATCGATCTCAGTGTATTTTTAGGGTGCGGATGATAACTATTATATTTCTCTATTTTTCTAATTTTCTATTTTCGGGAGCAAGTTTAGAATAGAAATCTGTTTGGTAAAAAAATTTCATTTTTCTATTTTCAAGGCAAATTTTTAGCCTAGAAATAGGTTTTGGAACAGAAATTGTCGCAACCGAAAATTCAGATTTTTAATTTTAGGTTAATGAATTATCAAATTAATTAATTAGATTAATTAACTTGGCTTGAACTTTTTCAAGTTCTACCAAATCGTGACTTATGATTCAAATGATTATCTTGCAAAAGATTTTTAATTTTTCAGAGCCGCCATTAATTATTTTTTGATAGGCCAATTATAAAACTAAGTAATTTAGTGAGAAAACTTTCTATAAACTAGAGATTTTAAGTTTGGGGACTTGGTTACATTATTTTTCAATTAATGCATTTTCAGTATTAATTTTATGAAAAATGTTCAATTTGGCAATTCTGATGAATTCTTATTTGAAGTTCAAAGGTACAATTTGGGGGGGGGGTTTTTATGAATTTTTTTTTGTATTTTGTGTGTGTAATTTTCAAAATTAAAAAATTAATGAAAATGAGAGTAAATCAGTTTAAGATTGGTTCTCGACTTAATTTGCATTAGTCCCCAAAATTTTAAGTTTACCATGATTCTACATCTTTTAAGAGTTAAGTTGGATTCAAAAAGATTTTATTCATCGAATGCAATCCATTAGAGAGGATTTTCTTTATAAAAAAAATTGATAGGATGTGGTTTTTAAGAAATCATATCTTACTATACCTTCTTTTTTTTTCCTTTGATTTTGTGAGATAAGAATGAGGCATGAGAGAACTTTTTAAATTTTTTTTTTTGGTTTTCTTATTTGAATTAAAATTAAAGTCGCAAAACTTTTAATTAAAAAATAATTATCGCTATCTCTTCCGAACTAAGTTTTGATCTAAAGCCCAATAGACCAATCCTAAAATTCGGAATACTAGCTGTGAAGATAATTTTATCTAAAGCCTAATGGGTAGACTAATTTCTACATATGCAGTTGCAGATTAGAAGATGGATTAAAAGATTCCCTAATCGATTACATGATTAAATATTTTAGAGTATCCTGAGTATATTCAAAAGATTTCAAAACCTAATGAGATCATCACAGGATTCCAAAAAGCATTCAATCGCAATCTTTCAAACTAGGTAAGCCAAATTTACAAAATTTCAAGGAAAAAAAAAATCAGATTCGCAGTCTTCCAATTTTGATGTGCAGTCTTTCAAACAAGGCAAGTGACATGTTGCAAGATTTCCAAAACACCTAAATTAAACATGCGATTTTCTGATTTAGGTGAATATCACGATACTCTAGATCAAGCGATGGAATTTTCAGAATGTGCAACTGGATGCTCAACGAATGCGAAATAGGCAATTCAAATGTCGAAAGCATTCAAATTAGGAACCACACCTAACGTCGCGAGACGGTCTTTCCGATTTGGACTCGTGAGGAATTTTGTGCCACAATCCTTCGAAAATCGCCGGCGGCTCGTGGAGGAGGGTCATGCTCGGCTTGCAAAAAGACATATAGTCGAGCGCCGGACTTCAAAGCCTTTCCTCGGCATTCGCGTGCCGCCAGAAGAAAGAGGGAGAAACGCGACACTTGGAGGAATAGCCTTCGACCAGAATAAAGAAGAGGAATGAATAGTCTTCATGTTTTTTCCCCCACCCCTTTTGTCGTTTCTCCGACAGAGCTTGCCGCCCCCGCAACGAGGTCAATAAAAACGGCCGAGAACTAGTTGACTTTTAGTGTCTTTGGGAAATCGCCGACCGGGGGTTCGCTCCATCCCTCTCTCGCGTCTCCGGTCAGTACTCGCTGGCTGCCGGCTGAGGCCGTAGGCCAACGATAGTAATAATTATGTACTGTTATTAAATAAATTTTTATTCCGAAAATAAAAGTTTCGTATCATTACCGAACATGCTTTTTTTAATCAGAAACTCGTCGAGAAAATAAAAAGACAAAGACCTATTTCTAGCCGGATACAGCTTTCGAGAACTGAATAATTATCATTTGCGTCCTTAGTATTATTTGTTCAATCGTCGAGCTCATTCCATTTCCCAAATTAATAATCGACAGAAAAAAAAAAGAATCATAACCCCACAAGGAATTGGGTTTTTTTTACTTATCTTTTGAATGACTTTGCTAATATAATAATTTTTGGTGATAATGAAAAAAAATACATCGTGAATCACAAATTTTTAAATGATTTATGATTTTTTATTTTTTATTTTTTTAACTCACGGCGTGCTATCAACCTCATAGTTATATATATATATATATATATATATATAAAAAGAACTGTCACGCAAATGTATTATTTCCTTGAACTGTGATTGGCTAACTGTCGACTCTATTGTCTGACAAATCCCACGTACTTTAAAGGGTGAAACCGCCAAAATTGTCAATGGTCCACGGTCAAACTCTGAATTACGTTGAGTTTTCAGCAGGTGCATCAATGAACTTAGCCCTTTCATCTTGATGGCTGCGTACGACTCGCAGGGCTTAAAAGAGAAAACCATGATCTGATGATGGGATGGCTTTGGCACCCCCAACATTTATTTTTTCCTGAAACGGTGCACTAACATTTATCCGGCTAAACCCACCCTCCTAGTGGCCAAGTGATCGGGCGTTTGACCGCTGCTGAGTAGTACTCACATGGTTGAAGGTTCAAATCCTCTCCGTTGCGGGTTTCTCGCAGAAGGGTCCTCCGTTGCTGGTTTCTCGCAGGAGAACTTGGTGGCGTTCGCGCTAACACCGGGAGATTTAAGTGGAAGGTCGTGGCGGGGGATGCTGCGCTATCTTTCCTCGAGGACTAGTCGGGTTCACGGCTCCGGTTTGAGCCCTGCTCGCCAGCCTTCGGACACCTCGGTTATAAAAAAGAAAAAAAACATTTATCCGACTAGAGTTGCACGTGCCTCGTGACTTAACTAATTACATCACAACCTTTTTAATTTTAAAAAAGAAAAAGAGAAATTTATGAATCTTAATATGTGATAATTGAATCAATAAAATGACGTCATCGATCAAGCTCTACGAAAGCATAGAAATTTTTTGGTGGCACGCGAATTTAATGATCCAATCTCTATTTGTTCATCCTGGCATTCCAAGACGAAGCTTTAGTTCATGCATCTACAAGAAGAATTGGATAATGCAATTTTCAGCCGCCTTTTTCAGTAAGCTAAAGAAGAATTTTTTGTCCCAAGAGGGACCGTTCCACTAATTAATGCATCTTAACCTAAAATATCAAACATAAGTGTAAACACCATCGTTAGCTTAGTATTATCCTCTATATAAGTCGGAGGACAGTAAGAGCTTATACCACATCTCAAGCCTTGCCTGTAAACATACCATCTTCCTCCGCAGCAATGACAATGTTCTCTTCAATGGCAATCCAGTTGCCTTCTCCTTCTGTCCTCTTCGCTTCCCTCCTCTTCCTCTTCCTCATCTTAAAGCAATGGAAAAAATCCAATGATGCCAAGAAAGGCCCTCCTTCGAAATTGCCGCCGGGGCCAAAAATGCTCCCTCTTCTGGGGAACCTTCACCAGATGGCGGGGTCCCTTCCGCACCACTCGCTCCGGGACTTGGCCAGGAGGCACGGGCCGATCATGCGCCTCCAGCTGGGCGAGATCCTGACCATCGTCATCTCGTCGGCCGACATGGTCAAGGAGATCCTCGGCAAGAACGAGCTCGCCTTCGCCCAGAGGCCCGAGCTCACAGCCCTCGAGGTCATGTCCTACGAGAACTCGAGCTTCGTGTTCTCGCCCTATGGCGAGTACTGGAGGCAGATGCGCAAGATTTGCGTGCTGGAGCTCCTGAGCATGAAGAGGGTCCTCTCCTTCCGATTCATAAGAGAGCAAGAGTGCTGGAACGTAATGAAAGCGATAGAGTCATCTCAAGGGAAGCCTGTGGACTTGAGCAAGATGGCACTGAACCTGATTACTGACATCACCTCTAGGGCAGCTTTTGGCGAGAGATGCAAATACAGAGACGAATTCCTTTCTTTCCTCAAGGAAGTGACGATGCTTGGTGGTGGGTTCGAGCTTCCGGATCTCTTCCCTTCGATCTGGTTCTTGCGTTATCTGTCGAGGATGAAACCGGCTTGGGAGAGGTTGCACAAGAAGATCGATTTGATTCTCGATCACATCATTGAAGAGCACAAGGAGAAATTGAAGGGAGACGGTGGGAACAATGAGGAGGACAACAATGCAAGAGAAGATCTGGTGGATGTGCTCTTGAATCTCCAGAAGAGTAACTACTTCATCAAGCCACATGTCATCAAAAATATTGTCATGGTAAGGCTTATTTCATGTTAATTTCGCTAAATATATACTTTGCTTCTATCTTACTTACTAATGAGCTTTCCTCCTGCCTGAGCTTTTATTCTATAGATTTTCTACTTCTGTTTTCATAAATGAACCTCACGGGGAGGAACGACAGAGCTAGTTAGCAATTCTTCCGGGCGTTACGAAAAGGATTTCGCACTCATTACGAAATGTTCCATCCGAGCCATTGAATTGCCTATTTTAACTAGCGAGAAAGAGCCCTTAGTAATCAGTATAGGGTCAGCGTACGAGAATTTCAACGGCAAAATGGATCGTCTAATATGTATTCATGATGAAAAATAAAAATGATAATCGCATCCATGAAACCCTAATATTCTCAAGATGTATGACAAGAATATATCACATGGATGATCAAAGAGTTTTCCCCTTGTTATAGTTGTACTATTCCCCATACCAAGAGTTGGTATGAAAGACTCCATGAGATTTGAAGTGATCTCCATATATGGTTCTGCTCAGGAAAATACAAGTTCCATAAATTTTATTTTGTATTAAATACACACTTATTCAGACTAATTTTATGTGATATTGCTATGTCACAGTCTAAATAAAAACCCCGTAATTCAATCAACGCCAGTTGTGTATTGTCATATGACTCGGTATAGACTGATTTTATGTGATATTGCTACCTTACAGGCTCAATATCATATGATTCTGTGTCTTTCATGTACCTCTTAAGGACATTCTGAAATCTCAGATCAATCTGTTCTTTTTTCCCCTTTCTGTGAAGGAAATATTTTCTGCTGGGACAGACACATCCTCGACGACCATAGAGTGGGCCTTCTCGGAGATGCTGAGGAACCCCAGAGTGATGGAGAAGGCGCAGGCCGAGCTCCGAGCTGTCCTGAAGGGCAAGACCCAGATCCGCGAGCAGGACATCCAGGGCCTCGAGTACTTGAAGCTTGTGGTCAAGGAGACCCTGAGGTTGCACTCGCCGGGCCCGCTCATGGCCCGAGAATCGCGCGAGGCGTGCGTGATCAAGGGCTATGAGATCCCCAAGAAGACCAAGATCGTAATCAACACGTACGCGGTGGGGAGGGACCCCGAGTTCTGGACAGACCCCGAGTCATTCGTTCCCGAGAGGTTCCTGAACTCGTCGGTCGATTTCAGAGGGTCGAGCTTTGAATACATACCCTTCGGCGGTGGGAGGAGGATCTGTCCCGGCATCAATTTCGGGATTGCGAACATCGAGCTTCCCTTGGCTCAGCTCCTGTACCACTTCGACTGGTCCCTGGCTGACGGGGTTAAAGCACAAGACCTGGACATGTCTGAGACTTTTGGGATCACTTCCCGGAGGAAGAATCCCTTGATCATGGTTGCTGAGCCCTGTGTCCCCCTCTCTTACGATGGAGATCATGATAAGTAGTTATCAAATGTGTGTGTGTGTGTGCGTGCTTTTTTTTTTTTGTATTTTTTTTGGGGGGCGGGGGGGGGGGGAGGTTACGTGGGTAAATCTAATTATGTTGGTGTCTTTCTATCCGTCTTTTGTCTGATATTGCAGTTCCTTATCCAATAAACAAGCTCCTGTGCACAAAAACTACTCTGCGAACTCCATTATACACTAAATTTTCTCGTACTGCATATGATTGATTAGTTCTTTGTTTATCAAATGCATGGTGTTAGCTTCATCCTATGGAGAATTCCAATTGACCCGAAACAAATTCCGGAAACATGCGGCTTTTAGCCTTTTCCTTTTGTTGTTCCAATCGTGAAAACAAGCAGTTTAGTTTTGTGAGATTTTGTGAAATCATTGCTAACTATTCTAAAAACTTTAAATGTTATAGATTTACTGCTTTGATACCATGTGAAAGATTTGTGAAAATCACTACAAACTGTTCTAAAAATTTAAGTTATTAAATGAAAACGTGTTTAACATTTAATTATTCTAACAATTTTTCACGTGCGCTTGCGTTGATTCATAGAGCAAAACAACGTTGTTTAGTCTCGCACTTCCTGCATGTGGCAAGAGCAGAGCGCACATATACAAGGCACTGTAAATGGCATTGGACTGACCTAAATTAAACCCATTTGGATTCCTGTGATAGGGTTTCACTTTGTTGATAGAGAAAGAATGACATTGTTGGATTTGGCCTCCTTCGTAAGCTGTTGATACCTGGCGGCCAATTCGAAGCATCGGGCCATGCATGGTCACCAGGAATTAAAAGAAAAGGATTCCAAAGTAGGCGTTGAATCAGATTTTCCAAAGATGAATGATTCCTCTAACATCCTTTTACTGGAATTAAGGCTCCGTTTGATTCATGAAAAATAATTTTCAGGAAAATTTCAAACTTTCTGATATTTGATTCATGGAAAATAAATTTGTTAAGAAAAATATTTTTTTACCCATAGAAAAAATGAAGACATTTTCCCTCATCATTTCTCCCTTCACGTTCTTTTTCTTTTTAATTAATTTTATTTTGATTTTTTTTTATAATTAATTAATTTTTTTTATTTCTTTTATATTCTTGTTTTTCTTTTTCTTTCTTCCTCTATGGGTAGCCGGTCACGATGACAGGCAACGAGCTCAAGCCTTGCTGGCCCTGGGCGAAGCTCCACCTCGCTACATATGGTAGCTTGCTAGATTTGGCGAGCTTGAGCCTTATCGACCTTGTGCGAGGCCGAGCCTCACTTGTGGCCGGTCGCTGGCAATTGGTAGAGGTAGATAGAAAATAAATAACATAGAAGAGGAAAAAAACATAAAAAATGAAAAAAATAAAAATTATAAGTAAAAATTGGGAATTTAAAAAAATTATGAAAATTGTCCACATTAGGATCGGCCATGCCACATAGAACGGCCTGGTCCATGTCGGCAAATGTTAGCCAAAATAACAACTTATAAAATCAAATGAGATTTTCCTTACCAAATCACGAAAAATATTTACCAATTCATTTTCACGTCTTAACCAAACATTGAAAAATATTGTCAATTTTTAAGAAAAGATTCAGAAGAAAATTTTCAAAATTGTCACATTTTTGGCAAACCATACGGAGCCCAAGATCAACACTATGGTATTAAAAGAGCTCATGGTCATGAGCTTGAAACTCTCAGCCAAACCACACCTCTATACGCGTAGAAAATGCACCTACAGCTACCTTCAACAGTACCTTCGAGAGATAGCTCTATTATACATTAATTCTGGGCAGACGAGGCTTTTAGCTTTTTCTTCTTGTTCCGATGGTGAAAATGAGCAATTATTGCATGCATTGTCTCTCATCCATGTAAGCTCAATTCACATGAAATATCTAATCGTGAGCGTTCCCACCTGATTTGACGATTCATGCGAGTTTGGCTCACATAAATTTGGATTTTGCAATAAATTTCCATGAGGAATTTGTTGAGAAATTTAGCAAATGGGATGAATAATAGAATAAGGTTTTTGAGGCGTGATAACGCTTCCTTTAAGCAATTAATTGTCCCACAACATTGCTAATGATTATCGGCAAATATCCCTCCAAAATACAATAGAATTTCAAACGAGAATGTTAGATAACAATTCTAATATTTCTCCAAGAACTCTCTAGGAAATAATTGGAAACAAAGACCGTACTTCTCTTTTTTGGAAAGAACTAAAATTGGAAATAGAAGAAGTGAAAAACTAAAAACGAACATCTTTACCAAAAAAAAAAACTAAAAATGAACAGAATACTTGAATATACAATGAGAAAAGAACATAACTTTTGGCATTGGAAAAACAATTAATTCTCATATAACTCTTCGTGTTCGAGAACAATTTTTTTTGGACTCAATTGTTCATTGTTCGAAAAATGGTTTATATTTGAAAGATTGCAACGTTTCGGTGGGGTTCAATATTTAATTTATTATTATAATTTTGAAAATAAAAAATAAATACTTGAATATAGAACAATAAAAGAACACAACATTTCGCATCCGAAAAGCAGTTAATTCTCATACAACTCTTCGTGTAAGAATATAGTTTATTCAGAAATAATTATTCACCATCTGAAAAACAGTTTATATTTGAAAGATTGCAACCTTTTGAAGTTTGTAAGAAATTAATTAAAATTTGAAATTACAAAGAAACTCAAAGAATCGGGAGATACGCCAGTGGCAGAACTCCAAAGGTCCGCTAATGACACCTACCATTTTTGTTGATGAAGCTTCGATATGATGAGTTGCAGACACTCCTAGAGGTTGTGCGAAGCTTGTGTATCAACTTAGCTCAGTTTTATGCAAAATCCCCAATTTCAAAGTTTCACCCGAATATGAAAATTGATCAGTCGAGACTCTTAATGGCAAATTCAAGTTAATTTGACTCCACCAATATGCTCCGAATGATGATAAACATAGGGATATGGGCTTATATTTGAATGAATATGCTCGATTGGTTTTGAATTGCACTTAAGACAAAATTAAAAGACTACTATATTGAAAACATTTAAGTCCATTTTTCAAATTGTTCAAATCATGCAAATAATTGGACAGAAATGCGATTCAAGGTATTATGATCAAATGTCATAACTATCATAAACTGAAAAAAAAGGGACTCAATTTATGATTTTTTTATTAAATTAGGGATCCAAACGCAAAATTTTGGAATTTAGGGGTTCATGATCGAATTTTTGAAATTTAAAGTGACCAAAATGAAATTGGGATTAAAATAAATCTAATGACTATTTTTCCATATTTTTTTGGTCAAAAATGCAATTTTCCCTTATTTTTGGGCTGTTTTCCAATTAAAAACTTTCAAAAACACAAGAAAATATTGAAAAAATATTTTTTGTTTAAAATTGGATTTTTAAGCTTGGCCAAGGCTTCCAAAGGTGATTTTCAAAAGACTGATTGAAAACCAAGTGTTAACAATGTCTTGGCACTTGGGCTTAGGTCCACAAATATCGAGTGCTGGATCCCAGTAACTGAGATCAAACCCCCAACACCTAGTGCTGGGTCCACAAAGGCCATGCTTAGGTCTTCGGCACTTGGGCTCGTGCTTACAAAAATCATGCTTGGGTCCTCAGCAGTCAAGCTTAGGTCCCTGGTGCTCGAGCTAGAGTCTATCGAGGTTAAGACCTGAGATTCGGGTGTTTGTGTCTGGGCCCACCAAGGTCGAACTCGATACCTTAGTGCCTATGCTCAGGTCCATCGAGGCTTGGCTCAGTATCGAAGCACTAACGGCCCAATCCATCAAGGTTGGGCCTAGGATCTAAGTGCTCGTGCTCTGATCCTTAGAGTACGAGGCGGGGTCCATTGAGGCTAAACTTGGGACTCTTGTGCCACACTCGGTTCCCTACTATCGATACACAAGTTACTAGCACCCAAATAATGTATGTCTATTTAGGAAAATAAAATCAGATTTTTTGTACCAAATGATGAAAAATATTTTTCAGTTCATTTTCAGGTTTTATACTAACACTAAAAAATATTGTCATTTTCCTAAAAATGACTTCCTTGGAAATATTTTTTAAAAATGTCATATTTTTTTTAAACAAGGAGTCTTAAGGTGTGTTTTTTTAGTAAAAGTGTTTTTCATGAATTATTTTTTTAGAATTTTACCCATTTGGTTTGTTGAAAATGATTTAATCAATAGAAAACACTTTTTGGGCAGTTAAGAATTCATACACAAAATTAGGAAAATGGATTCCTAAATCTAAAGATGCCAAAACACTTTCGAAATTGTTCCTATCATTTTTTTTTATTTTTTTATGTTTTATGTTTATTTTATATCTGGTGAGCCTCAAGCTCGCCAGTGCCCGTTGAATGGTCACGATGAAAGAAAAGGAAAATTAAAAATAAATAAAAAATTAATAGAAAAGAATCAAATCAAATAAAATAGTAGCACAATAAAAAATCAATGAGTTTTTTTTTTCTCTTGAGAGAAAGTGATGAAATTGTGATCATTTTCAAAATGTGTTCTAAACTCTAGTAAATAATTTTTGGTCACACATTACAAAAAGGAAAAACTAACCATTTTTTTCTAAAAAATTATATCCCGAAAAGTATTTTCTATCTTTAGGTAATTTTCTGTGAAATAAATACACCCTTAATTACTTTACTAAATATATGTCAACTCATCACTAGTGTTGAGAGAATCCATTAAGTGTGGTTAATACAGAAATAATTCATGAAGTGTGGTTAACCAAAACCCGGTGAACCGGAATTTTCGTGCATGTCACATGCACTTGCAGATTGACGTTGGATGAACATAAAGAATATTCACAATCAGCCGCCAACATGAGATACGCGATGGGACCGAATAACTTTCCCACGTTTAACTGTTGACGATTTTCACGCCCAGCCGCCAGCCTGAGACTTACTTCACTTCAGATGCGCAATGGGACAAAATAACGTTCCCATGTTTGACTGTTGACTATTTTCCTTAATCGGCAACTGCACCAATGTTGTCTTTTTTGGCTTTATTCCTTTCAAGGAAGTTTTTTTTCTGTTTTTTCAGCCATCGTAGATTTTTCACATGTGAGTTTGGCAACAGGTAGGGACAAATAGAATAATTGAAGAAAAGACAGGGGCATGCACTCGCGTGCATGTACTTTTTCAGAAATTAAATTTGATGTGAAGTAGAAAATCTAGAAATATGGACATAGCCGGTAACTAATTGTAGCTGGTTTAATTTGGTGATAATTGAAAAGTCCCTACAATTAAAGTTAAGAGCCCTTTTTTCAAAGAATATTCGCGAAAATGATGCTATCTATCATATACTAGCTGGTATAGTCGAATAATTCACAATTATGTGACTTAAGAAAATGTCCGTTATGTATGTTGGTGTTGTGAAATTAGAGAGAATGATCGTACTCTATCATATCTTGCTTTCGGATCTTAGTCATGTTAAATAAATCATGCTTTTCGACGAAAAAAAATCATGCTTAGAATAATGAAATGTTATTTTTGGAGAATACCATTATCTCTTTCCTTCTTTGAAAGAATATATCATTTGATTGATGTTTGTTTGGCGCGATATGTTGGTACGAGATTACTAACCATTTAGTTGGCATTTCTTAGTGCTTATTGAATTATTGATAATTGCACATACCTTGCTATGACGAAATGCTTAATTTATTTGGTAATTCTATATACTTTTGACTTTCATTAGTGGTGACGCTCGAAGCTAAATCCTTTATTTGCAACTGGGAATTCCCTTATTTGCTTGTTGTTTTGTGACACGTGACTATATGAGATAGGAAGCACATACACTCTATGGGGACTCCATGTTGTATCGGACGCCGACACAGGGCCGACATATGGTCAACGTTCCGAACACACCAACGACAAACGAGTCTAGCTTCTTGACATGCCTTTCCCACACGCACCAGTCAATTTTAAATGTTGTCAATAAATTAGAGGTCAAAATATAAATTTATTAAAAATATATTTATACTTAAGTCATATATCCAGTCATCCCAAAATTAATATATCCAGCTAGCCCAAAAATAATTTGATCATGAATCCCTAACAGAAGAAGAAGAAAAAAAAACCCATTCCTGAAATTTTTATATATACACAATAAATCTACATTCACTATGCAACGTGTATCAACGTGTTGGAATTCTCTATTTTTTTTTTTTGAGAAATGACGTATAGGTATGCCGTGTCATAAAGTATTCATGTTGGTGCTACTTAGTATATTGGCAATAGAGTTTTGAAGGTCAGAGCATATGAAAAGTACCTCGATGTTTTTTTTTTTGGGTAAGGGAAAAGTACCTCGATGTTCCTCACGTGAAAATTGGAAAATTCCCAATAATTTTTTTTAATCAAGAAATTCCCACTAAATTTCAAATGCTACTATTGATGTGAAAATGACGAGAACCAGCACATTCAAAAATCACGGATACCTGAGATAAGCAAGTACCATTTTTGAACATGGAAGAGGATAATAAGAAAACAGCTAGCAAAATACAATCCCGTAACATCTAGAAAGTCAAAGGAATTCTGGACCGGGCCTCGGCACTTTTTTCTTGTTGTCATTAGGCTAATTAAGTAAACCCACTCGTAAAAACGAATAAGAGATGGCTTTTCAAAGTGGGACAAGTCAACGCATAGAAAATTATCAAAAAAATCCGTAAATTTATTGCATTTTAGTTAATTCAATCCTTCAATTTTGGCCTAAACGTCTTCATGTTTTGCCAACTGAGTCCATTCAGTAAATTTTAGCCAATATTTATTGACATAAAGGTTGGTCATCCTATGTAGCACGTTCAACAATAACATTAATAATTTTTTTTTATTTTTTAAAATTTATTTATTATTAATATTTTTTTTTGTTTCCTTCCAAGCCTAGCGAGGGTTGCTAGCCAACCCTCGCAAGTCACATGTGAGGCCCTACCAACCCTCGTCGACCACTGGGTGAGATTGGTGAGGGCTTCGCAGCCCTCACCCAGTGGTCCATGAGTGTCTCTGGACTTAGTAAAAAAAAGGAAAAGAAAGAAAAAAGAAAAAATTATAAAAAATGTCGGCATTAGTACCATCCATGTCACATAGGATGGTTGTCGTCTATATAAGCGATTTTCATTGAAAATTATTCATATGAACTCAATTGGCAAAATGTAAAAAGGTATATGATTCGGTTGGCAAAATTAAAAAGTTTATGACCGAATGGCTAAAGAACCATAAGTTAAGGATTTTTTTGAATAATTTTTTTGTGAAGATAAGAAAAACATGTATTTTGAAATACTTAATGCAAAAATTATTACTAGACAAAACCCAATATGAAATATATCGGATTGAAAGAGACTTGATTAATTAATCATTAAAAGCGAGAAACATGATCCCTCTTATATTGCCGGGGGCATGTGATGCGAATTCTTTGCTTGATTGTGATGGCAAGAGATTACTATATTCAAATTTGCTTTGTATGACCATCTTGCTGTTGTCATGGTCACAGGAAACAGTGTGGGGCCGACATTTTATTTCAAACATTCACTTGTGACGAATTGCGACTTTTGACCACCTTTTTAAATATTTACCTCCCTTTTGACTCGTCATATTTTGGTGATCTACTCACAAATTTGTACTCTCCCCCCTAAGGCATGAAAAATTGAAAGATTCAACTGATTTTTCAGCGTTAAAATTTGACCAGGAACTGTTGTGCTCAAGTGAAATTTGGAGATTCGCTATAATAAGATCAGACATTGAAGATTGAACCCCACCGAGGGATTATAGTCAAACTAGAAGAGTAGAAGATTTTTTCGGCCATCGAATGGTTCATCACATGCTTGACTATAGTGAATTATTTATTTATTTTTAAATAAGTATAGTATATTCACAGGGTGGTGTCATTTGCAATGCCTCATTCGATTTTGACCATCATGTGACAAATCATAAAATTTGCATCAAAATTTTGCAGTGATGATCCGGCTCTTTTCAAGAAAGCGGAGCGTCAAAAGTCAAAAGGAGTAAGGGTGATTGGTTTCCAGTTCGGCCCAGATCTCCTCAAGAAGGTTCCCTCAAGAACTGAGAACCGGACTGGTGGTCTCGGTTACCAATTTGCCGGAATCGGGAACCGGACCATCAGTTCGGTCCAGTTTTCGGGCGGTTTTATTGGACCGGTAACATGCATAAAAAAAAGTGCACCATAATTACTCATTCATCAATTATTCTCTTGAAGAAAATATTTCTTTTGCATTGCATCAAAACAATTAGGACTTAGATTTGAACCTTTTTTAGCTTCATTTGGTGATAGACATTGCACTGTAAGACTTTTTTAACAAGTAGATATTATATTGCTTTAAAAAATTAAAAAATCGATCATTCTGGTCAGGTCTTATGTCCTTGGAACTAAGAATTGGACTGGTCCCATAGAACTGGGAACCGGACCATCGGTCCTGATCCGGTCAGTCCAATTTGTTCACTCCTAAGAAGGAGTATCCGATATAATTGTACAAGATGGTATTCATTTGGGGGTCAAGTGTCGCCTCATGAATCGAGAGAGAAATGAAAGGATGGAGATGACAAAGTGACAAAATACGTGAGGAAATAGATTAGATGCAAGGGAGTAGCAATCAAAGGTTTGATGGCTTTCTATTGGGTTTGTTTCTAGATAATGATATCTTTCATTTTAGTGTTATCCAAAGTGATAGTTTAGGTCAATTTTGGCGCAATAACTTGAATTTACTACTTTTGGTAAGGGCTTTGACTTTTCTTGTATAATAAATTATGTTGCCCTTCTGGATAGCCACCAAGGAATCAAGACTCAAGAATGCACCCTCTCTACTTTAAACACAATTTGTGTGTTCCAACAACGTATGGAGGGACTGCTAACGACGTCACTAACCTTAAATATTATTCTGTCCGAAAATACTGATTAGATATTTTTGTAAATTTTTTTCAGATAAAAGAAGTTAGTAGTTCGAAAAATTCTAAATAAACCTTGGTAATTAATTCAAATAAGAGTTAGTAATGCAAAAGTATTTGGTAACTCAATGAAGGAAAAGTTGGTATCCATTTTAACTAAAGTTGGTAACTTATTAAAATAATTGGTACATTGAACTAGATCTTTAGTAAATCAAATACCAGTGGTAGCTTAATAGAAAAGTTGGTAAATTTAGAAAAAAAAAAGTATCAATAAGTAAGTCAAGTGAGGGTTGGTAAGCCAAAATTAGTTGGTAAATTAATGGAGAAAAATGGTAAATCATACAAATAAAATTTCATAAGTTTGCAAAAGGGCTTGATAAATTGAATGTGCTAGTAAGAAAGACAAATAAAAATTAGTAAATAATAATAAAAATCGATGAATAAAAAAGCCAGGTAAAAATTGGTGAATAACCTAACTGATTTGTAACCCAAGAGGAGATGGCAATTTAATCATCAAAGAAGTTGGTAATCATTCAAATAAAGATTGGTAAGTTCAAGTAAGAGTCGGCAAACATAAGTTAGGTAAGAAAGACAAATAAAAGTTGTTAAAAAATTTGCAAATTTGCAAATTTTGAAAAAGGAATGGTAATTTCATAAAACCATTAGGAAGATATTATTAAATCATAATCAGATGACCGATAAATATTTTTATCAATAGTGGTTTTTTCAACTTACCTACACTTGCGGAACAATGAATTAAAAAAAATACGACAACTCATATTATTTAGAAAAAAAAGTACTTAATCGTGTGTTCATAAGCTTTCATAAATACAAATTTCTTGTAAATGAAAATATGACACCGTAAATTAAAATTGATAACATTCTCTAGGAAAAATAATAAGATTTGGTTAATTGATATCTTCATGGGTGTAATGAAGCATTTATATTATCAAATTGTTTGTCCGTCATTGCACTCGAGTGCATCAAGGCACTATAAGTAGAAAAATGAATGATTTGAGAGTTATTTTCCTAAAAATAATCACTTATAGATATGGATGAATGAAATATTTTGTTAGTGTTCATGGATATATTTGAATATAAATTGTTATCGATAATAACAATATTTTTTATTAACTAATTATTTTAAGTGATATAAGTGGTATTTTTTAGGTAGATTATTTTTAAATAATTCGTTTACTGCAAAATAAATGGAGCCTTACCTTACGAGAAATTCACCTTAGAATATGCCTTTAATTTCTTGGGCTTTTGGATTAACAAAGTAAGTTGAATGTACAGGGTTGGTGTGATCAGTTACTCATCCTTGGCTATAAAAATCAGAATCTTTGACTTCATATAACAAACAAAAATCAGAAGAATAGTCAAATCAACACCATTTCATTTATTGAAAGAAAAATCCAAAAAGTTCTTGAATACAGTCTTTCCATTATTCATATGCATCAACAATTTTCTTCCCATACATCGGAAAATACTTGTGGCCTTTGGAAATCATCACTCATTATCTTTCTGTGGAGACATATACTAGTCGATGCATATGACTTTATCATTTTCTTAAACTATTCAACCCAAAGTTCTCGATATGGAAAATGATGCACTCTTTGAAAAATCTTGCTGACAAAAAGTACATTATTTTCCATACCGGATTATTCAACTTTTCATTATTCAAACTTACTTTGTTGCTTTGACAACTTGGGGCAAGGACATGTCGGACTTCGGTCCTCGTTAGGTGTAGATGGCGACTTCCTTCTTTTTGTCTGTCTCTTTTTGTTTTCTGAAGTGTGTTTGGGTTCCACCAACCAGTTCTTGGTCGGATACGCTCATTTACTTGCACCGTTGCACTAATGGGAAAATTCTTATTTTTTTTAAAAAAAATCTATACTAATTGTGTTAATTCAGTCCTAATTTTTTTTAACCAATTCAGTTGTAAACTTTTTGTAATTATACCAACTCATTCCATGTAGCGAATTTTAACTAGCCAGCGTTGACATGGATGCCGGTCGGTCAGCGACATAATATTTTAATATTTTTTTCTTTTTTTCCCCTCCTCCTTCCCCCTTCTTCCTCTGATCAAGCCCCGCCGGTCATCCCTCTGGCAGGTCGCTGAGGTCCAATGACCAGCTAGAGGAAGAAGAGAGAAGGGAAAAGGAAATAAAAGAAAAGAAAAAAGAAAAAATTCAAAGAGTATTAAAAATATTATGTCACCGGTTGGCCCGCATCCACATTAGCATTAGCCAACTAAAATTCGTTGGGTGGATTGAACGGTAAAAAAAAAATAGAATTTAGAACTGAATTAGCATAATTACAATATATTTAGAATTTTTTTGATAATTTTTCCCTGCACTAGTAGATAAGTGTGCAGCCTCACACTAGTAATGCCTATGAGCTGTCGGTAGAACGGACAATATCAATAGTACTAGTTGTGGACACAACCGAGATTGCCTACAATGGTATTATGACCCAGAGGATGTTGCGCCACTGATATGTCTTTAATCTCACATCGTTATAACTTGATAATTAGACTGGTAAATAGTTCTTGCACATTTTAGACATGAAAGTTCGGGTGTCAATGGATTGTGCAATGATCTTTGGTCTTGTCTTGTGATGCTTCTCCACATGACACCAGGATTCAGGAATATATATATATATATATATATATTAAGTTGTATGTCATAAAATTAATATTTGATGATCTAGGAAGTAAAATTCCTAGTAACCTTACAACGCACAATTTCTCTGTTGGTAAAATGTATTTGTGGCACTACACCATATTAAAGTCAATTTGAGGGCACTCATGCGCGCACGTATATTATATATATATATATATACACACACACATTTTTGGACTTTACTTCATTATTGGGCCTCTCTAGATAGATTGCCAGACGAGTAACAATTATAGAAATTGTCAAATCAATCATAAACCTAAATTTCGTGCAAAGTTTTGTGAATAAATTGCTGAAATCGAAAAATTTAGAACTGAATGGACATTTGCATGATAAATTTGGGACTGGTTGAATAATTTTTCCATCTATACAAAATAATGACGAAGTTGGGACGATTTATAGTTGAAAATTCGTTCCAAAAACCCGTAAATCTGCTAAGGTATTATTGCAATATTTTTCGAAGACGCCGCCGACCCTTCCAAGCAGCCAGCAGAAATTGCTGACCCACGTCAATTTGAGAGCACTATGGGTAGGTCCAGAATGCTATTTTATACATCCCAATTTGATCTTTCTAATACCATTTGTTTTTATAGAGAGGTTACTTCTAGAGGAGTTAGAAATTGTGTCACATATTCGATTTTTTTATTAAGTGATGTGACAAAAGTGGTTTCATAAATTAGATTAGTAAATAGATCTCAGTGTATCTTTAGGGCACGAAAAATAACTATTATATTTGTTTTTTTTTTCTATTTTTCTACTCACGGGATTTAGAAAAGAAATCCATTTGGTAAAACAATTTCATTTTTCTATTTTCAGGACGAATTTTTAGCCTAGAAATAGATTTTGCAATAGAAATTGTCGGGGTTTCAATTTTAAGTTAATGGATCACTAAATTAATTAATTATATCAATTAACTTAGCTCGTACTCTCACAAATTCTATGAAATTGTGACTTATGGTTCAAATGACTATCTTGTAAAAGATTTTTAAATTTTCGGAGCTGCCATTGTTTTATGGTAGACCAACTAGAAACCTAAGTAAATTAGCGAAAGAACTAAATTACTTTTACAAACTAGAGATTTTAAGTTTGGGAATTGGTTACATTAATTTTTCAGTTAATACACTTTTGGTACCATTTTTATGAAAAATATTTAATTTGGCAATTCTGATTAATTCTGATTTGAAGTTCAAATGTGCAATTTTTTGGGGTCTTTTTAATGATTTTTTCAATGTATTTTTGTGTAATTTTCGAAATTAAAAAATTAATGAAAATGAGAGTGAATTGATTTAAGATTATCTTAAAGGTTTTGGATTTAATTTGCATCAGTCCCCAAAATTTTAGGAAAATCTTTTTACCCCAGGCCTACACTTTTAAGATTTAAGATGGATTCAAAAAGATTTTATTCATTGAATGCAATCCATAAGATATGATTTTCCTATCTTTCTAAAAAGAACAAATAAGACGTGATTTTTAAGAAACTATACCTTGCAACAATTTTTTTAAAATTTTCTTTGATTTGTGAGATAAGTTAAAAGATGAACCATGTGAGAACTTTTTTTTTTATCAATTCTAAAATTCAAAATACCCACTATAGAAATAATTTCATCTAAAGTCTAATAGGTAGATTTATTTCCATATATGGGGCTGCGGATTAGAAAATTTCCCAATCGATTACATGATTAAATAGTTTGAGATATCTTTAGTAAATTCAAAAGATTTCAAAATCTAATTAGATTATCTCAAGATTCCAAAAAATATTCAATCGCATTCTTTCAAATTAGGTAAGCCAATTTTGCAAAATTTCAAGAATAAACAAAACGGATATGCAACCCACTAGCAGGTGGCCACGCTAGCTTGCGCTATTTTCACGAGAGGCCATGTGTTCGAAACTTCGTGATGCTAATGTCTTACCTGAGCACTGTGGTGGTGGCGTCTACCGCTGGCTTAAGCTCAAGATCGTTGGCCGCGCGGACACCTCGGTTATAAAAAAAAAATCGAATATGCAACCCTTCTAATTTAGGCACATGATATATTGCAAAATTTTCAAGAATTTTCAATGGACGTGCAATCTTTCAAATTAGGCAAGTGACATGTTACAAGATTTCTAAAATACCTAATTTAAACATGCAATTTTCTGATTTAGGCAAATACCACAATGCTCTAGATCGAGTAACGGAATTTTCAGAATATGCAATTAAATACTCAATTAATGTAAAATAGGCAATTCAAATGTCGAAAGCATTCAAATTAGGAATCATACCTAATATTGCGAGATTGTCTTTCTGATTTGGACTTGTATCGAATCGTGTGCACCAATCTTCCGAAAATCAACAGCCGGCTCGTGGAGCGCTGGACTTGAAATTGAGGGCTGGACTTCAAGCCTTTTCTTGGTATTCACGCACGTGCATCCAGAAGAAAGAGACAGAGAGGGCACACCTCAAGGAAGAGTCCTCGACCAAAAGCGAAAGAAGAACAAAGAATAGTCTTCATGTTTTCCCCCACCCCTTTTGTTCTTTCTCTGACAGAATTTGTCTGCGAGGCAGTCAACAAAAGCGGGCGAGAACAAATTGACCTGGCGTGCTGGGAGATCAACGATCGTCGATTCTTTACTGAAGACGCCAAACCAATGCTGCTGGCGGGCTAGCTAGACCGAGACCAATAGGATTCGACCGAGGCTTCCGGCAGGGCGCCGCCAGGACTCGTCACGGCTTGGGATGGTCAAAGGGGCGGCGTTCGTCGGAGGACACGTGCGAGCAACAAGAGAAGCCACGTCGTCGTGGGGAAAAGCTCACGATCTCGCGGCCAGAACTTCCTCTTTGCCCTCTCTTCATAGTCTCACGCGTGTTCTATATATTTTGTACCTTTTTTCATTTTTACCTGAGCAAGAGCCCATACCCTTAAACCCTAAGCGAAGCCTTGTATCTATAGAGTGAAACATAATAAGCTTGGGGCCTAAGTTTTCAAATTATCACGAAATAAACCCTTAATCGTAATTAGAATTTGAATCAAGTATCAATTGGTCAAACTTCTCTAATCTAAACACAAAATTTTCGGCGATGGGATAGGGATATAGGGTCAGCCGAAATTCATATCATGTGCAGGCTTTTTGCGCATTTTTGGGCTCAATTTAGACTTTAATTGATTAATAAATAATTAATTTAAATCCTTTTTAAATGAATATGAATGGGCTGATTGGAGCACAAAATAGACCCTAATGGCCTTGCAAAATTCGGCACACCCTCCTTTATTAGTGCTGAAAATTTTATCTGGCTCGAGTTCGATCGCCTGTGAATTTAAGCTCAATTCCCTTGCCGCCGGTCCAATTAAATGTTAATGCAATGCATGAATAACAAACATTAAATGTTAGTAAATTATTTTTGGTAGGAATTAAAGTTAATTCTTGATTTTATGCAAAATAAATGATTAACAAAGAAAATCAAAATTTAGGTGTCAACAAAAATGGGAAATAGATATTTTCTACTTTTTTTAAAATTCTAGAACAGAAATAGAAATAATGATTTTTCTTATTGCTCACTTCCTCTCTCTCTCGCACATCCCCGGTCACTGTTCGCTGGCTGCCGGCCAAGGCTCGGTGATCGACAACCATAGTAATTTTATGCTGTTATCAAATGAAATTTTGTGTTGTTACCAAATACATTTCTCTAATTAGAAACTTGTCAAGGGAATAGAAAGACAGAGATTTATTTCTGGCCAAATATAGCCCTCGGGAATTGAATGATTATCATTTGTGTCCTTAGCATTATTTGTTCAATCATTGAGCTCATTCCATTTCCCAAATTAGTAATCGAGAGAGAAAAATTAATTAGAACCTAGTAAATGATCGGCTACTTTCTATGTATTTTTTGAAGGATTTTACTAACATAACAATTTTTTGGTGACCATAAGAATAATATTATATTGTGAGTAATAAATTTTTGAATGATTTGCAATTTATTTTTAATAATTTTTATTTATTTTTTTGTAACTTACAACATGCCGTGAATCTCACGATTTAAAAAAATTGGCACACAAGCATGTTCTTTTCTTGAACTGTGATTGGCTAAGTGTAAAATCTGTTCTCTGACAAATCCCACGTACTTCAAAAGGTGAAATCGCCAGTATTGTCAATGGTCCACGGTCAAACTCTGAATTATGTTGTGCTTTCAACAGGCGTATCATTGAACTTTGTCCTTTCATTTTGATGGATACATATGATTCTCAGCTTGTATTAAAAAGCCATGATCAGATGATGTGATGGATTTCGTACACTAACATTTATTTTTTTGCCAAATGGTATACTAACATTCATTTGGCCAAAAGTTGCGTATGTCTCGTGGCATAACCAATTATATCACAAGATTGTCTTAGGATGTGACCCAATATATTTTCGCATGTTCTTTAAATGACATGTCGGATCCTCTTCCCATCCGAACAACGCTTTAAGTTTGAAAGATGAAAAGAGAAATTTATGAATCTTAATATGTCATAATTGAATTTTTTAAAAAAATGACATCATCAATCAAGCTCTACACGCATAGAAATTTTTTGGCGGCAAACGAATTTAATGATCCAATCTCTATATATTCATCATGGAATTCCAAGACGAAGCTTTAGTTCATGCATCTACAAGAAGAATTGGATATATGCAATTCTTAGCTGCCGGTTTTAGTTAGCTAAAGAAGATTTTTTTTTTCTAGAAGAGACATTGATGCATTAATTAATGCATCTTAAACAAAAATGTCAAACATAAGTGTAAACGCCATCGTTAGCTTAGTAATATCCTCTATATAAGTCGGAGGACAGTAAGAGCTTATACCACATCTCAAGCCTTGCCTGTAAACATACCATCTTCCTCCGCAGCAATGACAATGTTCTCTTCAATGGCAATCCAGTTGCCTTCTCCTTCTGTCCTCTTCGCTTCCCTCCTCTTCCTCTTCCTCATCTTAAAGCAATGGAAAAAATCCAATGATGTCAAGAAAGGCCCTCCTTCAAAATTGCCGCCGGGGCCGAAGACGCTCCCTCTTCTGGGGAATCTTCACCAGATGACGGGGTCCCACCCTCACTACTTGCTCCGGGACTTGGCCAGGAGGCACGGGCCGATCATGCGCGTCCAGCTGGGCGAGATCCTGACCATCGTCATCTCCTCTGCGGACATGGTCAAGGAGATCCTTGGAAAGAACGAGCTTGCCTTCGCCCAGAGGCCCGAGATCACGGCCCGCGAGGTGAAGTCCTACGAGAACGCAAGCTTCGTGTTCGCGCCCTACGGCGAGTACTGGAGGCAGATGCGCAAGATTTGCGTGCAGGAGCTCCTGAGCATGAAGAGGGTCCTCTCCTTCAGATCCATAAGAGAGCAAGAGTGCTGGAACGTGATGGAAGCGATACAATCGTCTCGAGGGAAGCCTGTGAACTTGAGCAAGATGGTGCTGGACCTGATTAATGACGTCACCGCTAGGGCAGCGTTTGGCGAGAGATGCAAATACAGAGACGAGTTCCTTTCTTTCCTCGAGGAAGTGACGTCTCTGGCTGGCCGGTTCAAGCTTTCGGATCTTTTCCCTTCGATCTGGTTCTTGCGTTATCTGTCAACGACGAAACGGGCTTCGGAGAGATTGGACAAGACGATCGATTTGATTCTTGACCACATCATTGAAGAACACAAGGAGAAATTGAAGGGGAACGGTAGGAACGACGAGGACAAGAATGCAAGAGAAGATATTGTGGATGTGCTCTTGAGTCTCGAGAAGAGTAGCGAAACGAACTCCTTCATCAAGCCACATATCATAAAAAATGTTGTCATGGTAAGGCTTATTTCATTGTAATTTCACTAAATATATAGTTTGCTTCTATGTATAGATTTTCTTACTGCCTGAGCTTTGATAATTTCACAAAATATATCCTTTGCTTCTATCTTGTTTACTAATGAGCTTTCTTTTTGCTTGAGCTTTTATTCTATGGGTCCTACTAATATGATAATGTTACATTATAACGGTAGGATACTAGGTATAAGATCAGAGGTAGATCGCGCCATGATTGCAAAATATTTTTTGCCATTTATAACACTTGCGGTTGAGATTATACCGTTATACTATTACACTGTTAGCTTCTCAAATCCCTTCTACTATAGATACACTCATTATGAAAAGTTCTGTTCAAGTCATTGAATTGCCTATTTTATTAGCCAAAAAGATTCCTCATTAATCAGTATAGAATCTTCAACAAAAAAAAAATATCAGTATAGAGTCAGCATACAAGCATTTCAACCGCGAATGGATCGTCTAAGATGTATACTTGATTTAAAAAAAAATGATGGTCCCAACTATGAAACCCCAATATTCTCAAGATATATCATAGTAAGAAGTCTTACAAAAAATAATTTACTAAATGACATGAAGTCACCATATTTTGGTCATTAGAAATACACTCTATTATCTTCTTTATATGTCCCATGTTATTTCAAATATAAAAACCGTATTTCAATCAACACCAATTATGTCTTCTCGTATCATTCGGTATACACTGATTTTATGCGATATCGCTATGATAGAGGCTTAATGTCATTTGACACTTTATCTTTCATGTACTTTTTAAGGCCATCATTCTGAAATCTAAGATCAATCTGTTCTTCTTTTTTTTTCCCTTTCTATGTAGGAATTATTTTCTGCTGGGACAGACACATCCTCAACGACCATAGAGTGGGCCTTCTCGGAGATGCTGAGGAACCCCCGAGTGATGGAGAAGGCGCAGGCCGAGGCCCGAGCTGTCCTGAAGGGCAAGACCCAGGTCCGCGAGCAGGACATCCAGGGCCTCGAGTACCTGAAGCTTGTGGTCAAGGAGACCCTGAGGATGCACGTGCCGCTCCCGCTCATGGTTCGAGAATCGCGCGAGGCGTGCGTGATCAACGGCTACAATATCCCCAAGAAGACCAAGATCGCGATCAACTCGTACGCGGTGGGGAGGGACCCCGAGTTCTGGACAGACCCAGAGTCATTCGTCCCCGAGAGGTTCCTGAACTCGTCGGTCGATTTCAGAGGATCGAGCTTTGAGTACATACCCTTCGGCGGTGGGAGGAGGATCTGTCCCGGGATCGATTTCGGGATTGCAAACATCGAGCTTCCCTTGGCTCAGCTCTTGTACCACTTCAACTGGTCCCTGGCAGACGGGGTTAAGGCTCAAGACCTGGACATGTCTGAGACTCTTGGGATCACTGCCAGGAAGAAGAATCCCTTGATCACAGTTGCTGAGCCCTGTGTCCCCTTCTCTTATGATGGAGATCACGATAAGTAGTTATCAAATGTGTGTGTTTTGGAGGAGTACTAGGTTGGGTAAATCCAATTATGTTGGTGTCTTTGTATCTGTCTCTTGTCTGATATTCAGTTCCTTATCCAATAAACAAGCTCGTGTGTTCAAAAACTACTCTGTGAACTCCATTATAAACTAAATTTTCTTGTACTGCATATGATCGATTAGTTTTTTGGTTATCAGATGCATGGTGTTAGCTTCTTCCTATCCAAGATTCCATTTGTTTAAACCTGAAACAAATTTGGGGAAGACGTGGCTTTTAGCCTTTTCCTTTTGTTGTTCCGACCGTGAAAATGAGCAATTATTTTTTGAGATTTTATGGGGGCATTGCCAACTATTCTAAAAGCTTTAACCTGTTAGAGACCTATTGCTCTAGTACATGTGAGAGATTTTGTGGTGCCAATGCTAAATATTTTAAAGGCTTAAGCTTTTAGATAAAGACGTAATTAATGTTTAATTACTCACCATTTTCATGTGTGCTTGCTTTGATTCATACAGCAAAATAATGTTCTTTAGTCTCTCACTTCCTGCATGTGGGAAGGGAAGAGCACACATGTAACGGCATTGGACTTATCCTAATTAAACCATGTATGTAATTTGGATTCCTGTGATGGGGTTTTACTTTGTTGCTAGGGAAAGAATGATGATTGTTGCATTTGGTCTCCTTCGTAAGTTGTTGATACCTGACGGTTGCACATAAATTTTCACTTTTCATTTAATAATTTAGTACATAAAAAAATTAGGGACTAGCCTTAGTCTGTACCAAAAATACTTATTCATATAGTTCTAAGTTCACTTAAGATACTTTAAATTTGGCATTCATACATTACATTTGCGTTTTATTGGATCAAACTCGAAATGGTCTTGCGGAATGGACTAGCATGATGAGAAAAACTCGGACAAACAATGGAGAGGTGGCCGAAATTCACCAGTAGAGAAGAAGGATATTGAGTTTTAATTTATGAAACTTCGAATTTACTATTAATAAGCCCACAGGAATTAAGCCTTTTTCAAATAAAAGCCTTAATTAGACTAGTTCTACCCCTATATAATAAAGCTAAGGGGTCTGACATAAGGGGGGCGACTCATAATTCAAGACCACAAAACAAGAAATACAAGGCCATGTTAGGATTCGGTGTACAATCAAATCGAAGCAAAACGTAAAGCGAAAAAGAAAAATCAAAACTCGAAATTTTATTCTGATTCACCCTTAAAATATGGCTACGTCCAGTAGAGGATTTCATTATAATTAGCACATCGCACCTCTCATTACATCACTCAATTATAAGAAAAAAAATATTACATATAAGAATAACTAGATTCACGTGCTTTGCAGAGTATGGATCACACCTACCAGGTCATAGAAGGAAAACATTGAGAATTCACAGCAAAAGGTCGCAAGAAATAATTCAGGGAGAGAGAGCTGCGGGGTTGGATTTGGTGAAGGAGGAGAAAAGTCTTTGGTGAGATCAATAGGTGGGCTTATCCGCCAACGCCCTGCAGTAGCCGCATCACCGAAGTCCACTGACAAGTTCCCAGTCACGGGTAGCAATCACAGCGTCCCAGCGAAGCACCAGAGCCTGCCGACTTATAAAGATGTGCAGTTCACTGTTGACGGCTCCTTCCTGTTGCCTCGAGAGTTTTCATCGTTGGTTGGACGAAGAAAAGAAATCGCCTCGACACCGCTGGAGGCGACCCGATCCTGCCATGTAAAGTCTCTCCGCTGAGATGTCAATCTTTATGTGCCCGACGCCGTGATCGCAGACCCGCCGCGTCCTTGATTGTTGGTCCCCAACCAATTTTTGGATTTTGCAGGTTGTTCCCGTTCCATCTGTTGAGTCCTTCCTCTAGCATAAATACAATCCTCGACCGAGAACCACAGGCGGTAGCCAAGTCAGCCCTTGTCTAGCCTTGCGCGAGAGTCCTGTCAAGTCCCGATCCGCAGATCCCTTGTCGAGTCGGTCCGAAAGTCCAAGTTTACTCACCGAGTTTCGGGCAAAATTCAGCTAGGCAAGCGCAAATGTTGCGAGATAAGGTTAGTTTCTTATCTTAGACTAATCGATATATTCATTTGCCTATTTTTGTGATTTAATTGCTTGTTTGGTTACATTTGCATATCTTACATCAAAATGGATATTTTTTCAAAATACAGGCTGATTAGAAAAATTTCCTTCATAATCCGCAACTTGCCCCACAATCAAGAAAGTCCGTCTCTAAGATTATTGAGGGAATACTCGCTTGGGTAAGGATTTAAGTTAATCGTTAACCATGTGATTACGGATTAAAGATTTACTTAAATATTAGCGAAATATTTCAAAAGTTAATTGATATATCTACTTTCTCGATTGAATTGATTGGCATATTCACTTTTTTAATTTGATTTGAATTGCTTGATTGTTACTTTTTTAGAATATATCCATCTCATGATGTGATTATCTCGAAAATTCTTAAAAAAAGATTGCATTCATTCATGCTCCATATTTAAAAATAGCATATCTCAAATTTAGCATCATGTAGATTTTTTTTAGTATCCAACCTTTTTGTAAATAATTAGATTAGATTGCATTTTTAGCATAGAAATTGCATGTTTATATAGAATTCCATGTTTAAAATAATCTATTTTTAATATATTAGAGTTAATGTCAATTTAAACTCCAAAATTTTTAAGATAATTATTGTTTTGTCATAGTTCTATTTTAGGTAATTAATTCATCCCAAAAAGAAAAAATTGATTCTTGCCATGTTATCATCTTTGCCATGTCATATTAGGTTGCATTTTAGTTTAGACCTCATACAGAATTGCATGTTTAGATTTTAATTTATTGGTATGTAATTGACTTAATTAAATCAAACCATGGTCTCATTTGTACCTTAGTTTAATTATTTCCCATGCTATCTAGATTAGTTTTGCATCATGACATTGTATCATTTAGAATAAAATTCATGCATCACATGCATTCATAAAAAAATTGAAAATAAAAAAAACAATGAATTTTGTACCACATGCTCCCTGAGTTTATTTGATTTCAGAATATCCATTAATTGATTGTGCATCCACACGATAACTTTTGTTAGTGACTGAAGTGGAAATCAATTAATGTTGCCTGACAAAATTTTTTCATGAAATAAAATAGTACTCAAAGGGCGTTAGAATAATCTAACGTAATCAAGTTCCCGGACTCTTAATCTTTAATTTGTAAAAGTAATTTAGCTCTCTCACTAATTTATTTAAGTTTTTAATCGACATATTAAAAATGATTAGTGAACCACAAGTTGTGATTTGATATGGGCTTAAAAGAGTCTGAGTTAGGTTAGTTAAATAATTAACCTAATAATTTATTAACTTGAAAAATTAATTTTTTAGGTCGCAACAACTTGGCGACTTCGCTAGGAATTTGTAACTTGATGTTTTAAAAATAAATAAATAATTAATTAATCACTTTCATTTTTGGAAAAATTAAAAGGAACTTTAATGGACTTAGGCCAATAATTTCATGAAAAAAAATCATATTTTTGTTTAGCAATTAGATTCCAAGTAAGTCCCTAAACATGTGTTACATGGTTTTGTTGATTGGGTGTTACGAGGGATAGAGTGTTTGGCCAACCTTTTATTTTGTAGATTAGTACTTGGGAATTGTTTGTTTAATTATGCATATTTTGAAGTGGTGATTGGATTTACTTGTTGTGCATAATTAATTATTTTAGCATCATATCACACATGACCCGTGGTTAAACTGGAGCCACTAGTTTTAAGATGGTATCAAGATTGTATCATAATGCTCTCTATGAGATCATAGTTGAAAGTTAGTCTGAATTCGATCCCAACTCTCTTTTCAAAAATGAGTTTCAAAAGCTAAAACTCAGGCTCGATACTATTAAAGTCTTTAATTCAGTCGGAGGAAGATATTGCCTCTAAAAACTAAATCTCGAGAAGACTTGTGACACATTGGCAATGAATATATTGAAGCTGAGAGTCACTGTTCTAATCTATTCAGATTAACTTCTGAATTATGTTTATATTTTGCAATATTTTTTTACTAGATTTTGAAGATCCACGTTTGGTAGATTTTTGATTTTGCTACGTAATTTATAGAAGTTTATAAGATTTGATTGACGGGATTATTTTCCAATCAAATCAGGAGAATATCCTTGATTGGATATTACCTTCAATGAATAAGATATCTTGAAAATTTGAATTAAACTCTTCTTATGGAAACTAAGGATTTGGTTGTATGGGGAATTGAATCTGAAGGGTTCAGACTCCATTCCAATGGCTACTAAATCTTCTCATGTATAGTCTCATTCAATTAAGATTGATGGCATCTAATCAGCAATTGAAGGGCGATCATTTGAATCCTGTCTAGTTTTGGGTTGAAAGAGTATAAAAGGAAGATCAATGGTATCCAGCAAAGAGAGATTATAACTTACTATTCCAAAACGCCGAGCTAATTCAAATTCATACTCTTGTTCTCAAGAGCTATAAGTTTTATCTTAGAGAGGCTTTGTAAGAGTAATAAAGTGCGACATCTCTTGTAAAATTTCAACAATTCATATAGTAGAATCTACTCAATCGACTATCATCATGAGAGAGTGGATATAGGCTTGTTAAAGTCGAACCACTATAAACTTGACACGTAATTCTATCTTACTCTAAACTCTTTTTTCAGTATTTAGAATTCTGCACGTCTTACTATTGAACTTATTTTGCTTGTGTTTCAAATATGTTTAATTTCCTTAATTAATTCCAAAATTATTCAGAATAACCTATTCATCCCCTGATTTCGTAAACAAGTATGCTATCCCTAATGCAGGTCTCTTGGTTCATTTCAGGGAACTGTCTTTTAGTTTTCCAAATTTAATCTTGAAACTCAACCCTCAACATGCTAGAAATTTCTAATTCACAAGTTCCCCATGTAGTGGCGAATAAAGAGTATACCAAACCACACCAAACTATCAAATTAACAAGAAGATTCTAGGAGTCGAGGAACTATGCTTGGGCGAGAAAAGTGAGGAGAAATTTAGAAACTCATAATGAGAAAACTTCACACTAATATTAGATGAAGGCTGATCTACCTCATAATATGATACAAAGGGCTTTTTATGGGCATCATGACAAGAAAAAACAAACACATTGGATTCGTAGATCCGACACTATTTATGAATAGCAACCTGTCGACACTATTTATGAACAGTAACCTATATTGCTATAGTGAATAATGAATAGTGATCGATGTTATAGTACATTTCAGAATAACTTTCGACTTTTATAGGTCAATTATTGAAAAACAAACACATATGATACTTCAAGACAAAAGACTTCACAGGAACTTATGGAACCCTTCTTCAGTATTGTCTTCTAAGCTGTCTGAGCTGTTTGGTCCATCCTTACATCTTTTAGGCTCTCAAAAGAGGGTTATCTTCTTCTTTTTTGAAATCATCACCATCATTGGAATCGGAGGGGACGTCAAGTGAACTAAAAGGGACATCAAGAGCATAGGGATCTTGAAAGAGGGGTCCACCCCATAGGTCTTGAGAGTCCATATCTGTCAATATGTTTGATGGTTGATTCCGACGATGGAAATAGTCCAAGGCATCTTGGATTCTTGTCATGTTACCCCGTGAAGGAGGATAATCCCAAAATACAGGAACACTAGGATCAAAAGGCTACACTTCTTGAGCACTAGTTTGATTTTCCTAGCAAAGAATCCTTTGAAGTTCTCTTGAAAAAGTTTGATAAACCCAAGCAACTTTCGAGTTGAATTGAGGCTTGTAGGTGGTTGTTCCATTCCATTCAAGCATGGCTCTGTTCTCACATCTTTAATAGGCTTAACAAATGTTCATGATTTATGAAAGAGCATGATAGTTTTCAGGTTTTGGTCTCCCTACATAATGTTTGAATGTAAATACTACTCTTCAAGAACTGAGGGGTTGAAACCATAACAGCATATCTATTAAGCCCTTTTGGTTGAAATAATCTTGCCTAAGTGTTTGGTTATCACCTTAAAGATCTTCTTAGTGGGAATTCAATGGCTATGGTACATAAGTTCAACATATACTAAAACATCCATTTTAATTCATTTGAAAATTCTTCATTAGGAGACCATCAAAAGGGATAAATAAATGGGTATGTAGGATGGATACAATTTGGTTTTAGTATTAGACCACCACAATCTTTAAAAACTCTTAATTGATATTGATCAAGAAGCTCTTGAAGACTAAGGGTATGTTGATTATTCTTAATCACATTTGAAATATCATGAGCATATTTGAGGCTGTTTCTTCCTCCTTACATCTCAACCGTGCAATATGTACCAAGGATAGGTTCTCCCTGGACATACATGTTGATTGAAGTAATGGGATGTTTCGATTTGGATAGAAAATCTATAATGACATTCTTGTTTCATACAAGGTGCTTAATATCAAAGGATTATTTTGAAAATTATTCTATCCACCTTAATAGCTGAGGATGTAGAATTGGCCTCTACTTGAATTTCAATAGTTGAGAAAAGGAGGACATATCCATTTCCACAAAGAAATGGTGTCCGATCAGATGGAACTCAAACTTCTTGATTCCATATTTGAATGCTAGAATTTCCTTGAAAGTGGAGTGATGATGAATCTTGTCTAGAGAAAATCGTCCACTTTTGTAACCACATGTTTGTTGCTTGTCATCAATTTCTTCAAGGAAAATGGTTTCCCAATATTTATCATTTGCATTAGTTTGGAAAATATTTTTTTTAGAGGATGGGATTTGCAGCAAAGGAAGATGCTATAGTACTTCTTTTAAATAGGTAACTGCTTTGGTTGAATTTGGTCCCCATGGCAGTGTGTTCTTCCTTAGCATTCGTTGTAGTAGATGAAGTGCTTCGGAGATCTTAAGAACAAAATCTCTAAGATAATTTATGATGCTAATAAATATCTGCACCTATTTGCCTATAATCCTTAGAAGGGAATTTTTGCAACTCTTTTACAATATAAAGGGTTGGACAAAAGGTTCGTTCTTTCAGATGCATGCCAAAGAACTCTATTTGTTTTTGGGTAATGATCACATTTTGTTTTTTGCGAAAACATGATGTCATGTTTCTGGATAATTTTAGCAAACTTTGTGAGAAGTTTACAGTGATATTTTGCATTAGTATTGTAAAGAAGGATGTTATCAATATAAATGTGGGAGTTCCCTAAAATCGACCAAAATATTTTACACATGGTTTTCTGGAAAAGACAATGGGCAGTTTTGAGTCTAAAAGGGACTACTATCTATTGAAAATATTGGTTTGAAATGCAAAACACTATTTTGGGTATGTCTTTAGGATGTATGCTTAATTGCCAAAATGTTGCTTTAATATCAACCATTAAATAAATCTTAGCATGAGCAAGACTAAGGAAAAGGGGATTTTTGTGGGGTAATAGAACTTTATCATCCTGAAGAAATTTTTTCAAGGGTTGATAATTAATTTCACAACCAAAACTTACCATGACTTTGGTCTACTCGTTTTTTGACATAGAAAGTTCTCAAGCTCGTTGGGAATTAAAGGATTCAATGAGACCTTGAGTGAGCAATTCATCGCATTCTTTTTTAGTAAGGAAAATGTATTCTGGGTTCATGCCAAAATGACTAGCCTTGATAGGATTGATATCCTCATTCTTATTGAAAAAAAGTTTCACAAAGAATTTTGAATTTTTTCACAGAGGATGAGAACAGATTTGGAAAAATTTTGAGTGAGATTCAGAGTAATAGGACACAAGACAATGAGTAATAGGATCAAGATTTTTTGATCGAATGGCAAAGAGTTTTTGGATGTCTGCAAATTCACTGAATTGGTCCTTAAATTTTAAACTAGTGGGTACAATCATGAACTATGAAAGTTGAGTAAGAATATCTCGACCAATGATGAGATATTTATTGGGGAATTTACACCTAAGGATTTTTGTGGTAATTGAGCATTCAGGGAAAACCTAAAGAGTGATTGATTTACTACAAAATCGGGTAACAAAGCTATCACCAAAAGCATAATTGAAATATCTTGTACAAGTAGTCCAAAACACTTAAGGTAAAATATTTGTATATATGAGAGATGCACAGGCTCTAGTATCAATAAGGGCAATGACTTGAATGGATTTTTGAGACATGGGCAAAAGAATATAGATGGGAAAGTAAGGATGAAAGATTGGATTTTGTATATGGAAGGAGTTAGAGAAAAAAGAAAAAATTTTGTTTCTTGAAAATAATTCACCCGAGTATGAAGAATATGCTTGTATGGTATAAACGATTTTAGTTGAGAGTTCATCATCAATGAAAAAGACTGACTCAAGGTCATCATCATTGAATGAAATACTAGTGCTGTATGCTAACTTTTGGATCATGTGATTCCCTTGATGCTTTGCTTGAGAGCATGCTTTAGTAAAGTGTCCTTTCTTGTTATAAATGTAACATCTATCAAACTTAAATTTCTTCTTGGAAAAATAGGAGGACTGCCATCTTCTGCGAAGAAATTTTCATTTTGCTTTGCCTCACTTTTATCTAAAGGAAAACTTCTTGAGGTGTCTTTTCTTCTTGTGACTCGAGCAAGATGGGTCGTTGCAGTCTCCAGAACACTTGATCTTTCATCTTGGTTTGGCATAGGCCTTATCAATCTCTCTATTTTCTCAGATGTAACTTCTGAAAAGTTCATTCCGATGACAAAGCTCTTCAAGTGCTATGTGGATTGCTTGCTAAATTTCCTCAAGGGTGGCATATACTATAGGCCTTTGTCTGGCTTGCAGGTACTTTTTAGTGGCTTGACTAACTTCTTTGGAAATGGAAGCTAGAAAATTTAGTTTGAAGTTGCAATATGCACCTAGTAGGTAAAAGAGTTTGACCATTCCTTTGAAGTGGCGATCAAGATCCTTTCTTGCCATGGAACAACATTTTCTCTCAAAGAATTTTTTCCTTTTGAGTTCAATCGTAAGAAAAAATGGATAGGCTAGATGGCATCATCCAAATTTTAGGTTAAGAAATGAATTTTGTCTTGTTCTCTGATTGTCTTCCATCAGTCTTTTGAGGTTCCGGTAAACACAATTGAATTCAAGAAGCATTTCCTAAGTATTATGCTCCTTAAGATTCTAGTAGTCAACCATGCATGAAATTTTTAGAGGCGATCAGACCACTTGTTGTACGGAATATCATCTAAGTGAAATATGCTTTAGATGAAGAAGAAGCTGAAGTAAGATCAGCAGAGGGATGAATGACTTTTGGTTTTGGGGCCAACTCTACATCTGGTGGTGATCTTGGTCCTGCCATTAGGATTTTATCATTAGGATGTGAATTATTTGAGGACGAGTCATTAGAAAAGTTTGAATTAGATGAGTTCAATGTTGGATCAAAATCAAATGATTCAATCTCAAAGGGATTTGGTGGGTTTATGATAGTAATGGTAGAAGTCTAAATTTGGTCCATGAGGAAACTTTCCTTTTTTTTTTCCTTGAGCTTCTTTAGCTAATTTTCTTAGACGTTCTCTAACAAGTAGAAAATTTATTTTTGGTGGAGAAGGGGGAGCTCAATCAAGAATGGCTGCAAATGATGAAGATGATTCCAGAGGAGTGAATCCTGATCATGAAATTGGGTTAGAAGGCTTTTGGTCTTGGAGGATTTGAAATTGACGCTTGAGATTTTTAATTTCAAGAGTCTGATCTTCTAGATAATGATGAGGAATTTTCTTGGTTTCCAATAAATAAAGCCTCTTTTGAAAATCTTCTAACATCTTCTTAGACGCAATAGTGTTCTGGTCTACTCATTTAAGTTAGGTAGCAATCGTATTTAGGACAACGTTTTACACAAGGAAATTTTCTATCTACCTATTAAAGACAGCTTCAGTTGGGGTAGGTCCTTTGTGTCGTTTATTAGAATCCGCATCACGAGGGCAGATATTTTGGTTGAGTGGAAATACCTTTGTCGTGGATTAAAAAAACGTTTTAACAAAGGAAATCTAGCACCACTGCTAATGGACTTAGCTGGCATTTGGAGTGAAGGGAAGTCTTGATTGGAATACACAAATACTGGGTAAGTCCGGAGGGGATTCAGGTTTTATGGTACAGATGTATGGTCTAGGGAGTTCAATGGGATAAAAATATTTTTTTTACTCATTTCTGAATAGATTTGTAGAATGGAGAGGTAACATATTTCTTTAGCGACAGAGATGGTGGTGGTGAGGGCTTTAGTTCATCTGAACAAGGAGTTTGTGGTGGAATAATACAAGGTGGCTTAGGAGCTCCACACCCAAGCATGAATTGGAATCTTCAACCATCTTTTCTAAGTGGTCCTCCATCGGGTCACTGTTAAGATACCTTTGGTAAAAAGAGTCTTTCGTCTTTTCTTTTTTTGGAAGAAAGTCTGTTATCTTCTTCTTCAATTCGGGAATATAACGAGCAAGCACAACCAATTCTCAAAATTGTTGTCCTATAGAATCCTTGAAATAATGGACAAGTTGTCCATTTGAGTCGAAGGACTAAACAAACTCTTTAGGATCCAGACATTCCATGCTAACTAGATCAGTTGGAAATGGAATAAAACAAAGAATGGTAGGAATGGAAGGGAAAATAGAAGTGGAGCATTCCTTTTCCTTGGTGAATTTGATGGTAACAGTACCATATTTCTTTTTGGTAAACTGAGGTTTAGAGGACTAAATAGGCCTTCTGTTCTAGTGGACTTTCTTGTAGTTGGTTACCTACCTATCAGGAAGGAGCTTGAGAAGTTAATCTTGAGGGATCTGTCTGGGTACATGAACGCAAAAAGTTTGATCATGATCAACAGGAATGAACAGGGTATCTTCTAAGTTGGGAAGATTGAGATTAATAGCATGGTTATGCATTCTATAAATCATTTGGTAATGTAACGTAGCGGCTATAGATCTAGGAGTTTGAGGACTCCAATTATCTATAATTATACTTTGAGGGCTGACAGAAGACTAGGATTAGAAAGGGCCATGTTGAAATTTGGAAAAAGAGTGACAAAAATAGTGACAACATTCAGAGTAGTATGGAGAGTTTCAAATTAGGCATGTTGATAATAGATGAAGTAGGTGTTGAGTAAAGCTACTCATGCAACAAGTGGTAATTCTTTTCGTCTATGAAAAGAGATAGCAAGATGGATTACTCCAAAATGGAGATATGTGTGACCCTGTTAAGCCCACTAAATGGGGAACTCTTGAGGAATACTGATGGTGATAAACTATTCTTACTAGGTGGATAATATAGAGTGTTGTCAAATCTATGGATTGAATATACTCGATAGTTTGAGGGGTATGTTTGAAGAGGTGTTTGATGGATTTGATTGAGGAGAAGGATGAGGGTTTGGAAAAGGCAAAATATGGATTCATTAAAGGGAGTTGGGTTTTTTAAATATTGCTTTTTTTATTAAGATAGGCTACCTCATAAAGATAGTCTATCTTGGATGCTTTAGATGTGCAGAGTTTTGGAGGCTGGGCTAAAGAAATAGGAGAATATATATGGATAGATGAAATATCTGCAGGAGTTTTCGTGAGATTTAGATATTGTTCTTACCATACAGATCATTGCGTAGAGTTTTAATCTTAGTAGGGTCTCGATGGTGAATTTCTTTGAAACAAGTATGCTATCCACAATATAAGGCTCTCAGTCAATTTCAAAGGCCAGTCTCTCTCATAATATGATACAAAGGGCCTTTTATAGGCAACATGGTGAGAAAAAAATAAACACATTGGATTCGCAAATCCACTACTATTCATAAACAGTACCCCCATACTGCTTCAGTGATAGTGACTGGTACAATAGTACATTTTAGAACAACCTTTGACCACTGTAGGCTAATTATTGAAAAATAAGCACACATGATACTTCAAGATAAAGGATTTCACAGGAACTTGTGGAACCCTTCTTTAGTGTTATCTTCAGAGCTATCTGAGCTATCTGGTCCATCCTCGCATCTTTTGAAGGCTCTCCAAAGAAGCTTGTCTTCTACTTTTTCGAAATCATCACCATCGTAGGAATTGGCGGGACATTATGTGAACTAAAGGGGACATCAAAAGCATAGGAATCTTGAGAGAGGGGTCCACCTCATGGGTCTTTAGAATCCATATCCCTCGATATATCTTATGGTTAATTCCATTAGTGGAAATAGTCGAGGGCATCTTGGATGCTTGTTATGTTATTGCATGAAGTAGGATAACCCCAAGGTATAGATACACTAAGATCAAAAGACCACACGTCTCGAGGAACAGTTCGATTTTTCTAGCAAAGAATCATTGGATGCTCTTTGTATTCTTGAGATATAGATACAATGCATCTTGAAAGAGTTTGACAAACCCGAGCAATTTTCAAGTTGAATTGAGGCTTGTAGGTGGTTGTTCCATTCAAGCATGGTTTTGTCCTCACATTTCTAGCAGGACTGACAAATGTCAATGGTCTAGGAAAGGGCATAATTATGTTTCTTTCAGGTTCTATTCTTCCTGCACGATTTTGAAATGTAAATATTGCTCTCCAAACACTGAGGGCTTGAAACCATAGCATTATATCTATTAAGCCTTTCTGGTTGAAATAGTATTGTTTGAGTGATTTTGTTATCACCTTAAAGATCTTCTCAGTGGGGAATTTAATGGCTTTAATATATTGGTTGAACATATATCAAAATATCCATTTTAATTCTTCTAAAAACTCTTCATCAGGAGACCATTGAAAGGGATAGATAAATGGATATGTAGGATGGATACTATTTGATTTTACTATCAGTTCGACATAATCTCTAAAACCTCTTAATTGGTATTGATCAAGAAGTTCTTGGAGACTAGGAGTGAGTTGATTATCTCGAATTATATTTGAAATAGCAGGAGGATATGTTCCATCCTCATTTCATCTCAACCATGCGATATTTACCAAAGATAGGTTCTCTTCAGACATACATGTTGATGGAAGCAATTGGCCAAAATCTGCAAAGACATTTTTGTTTCCTACAAGATACTTAGTATCAAAGGAATATTTTAAAAACCATTCTATCCATCTTAACAGCTAAGAGTATGGAACTTGCTTCTACCTAAATTTCAACAATTGGGAAAAGGAGGACATATCCATTTCCATAAAGAAGTGGTGTCTGATGAAATGGAACTCAAATTTCTTGATTTTATATTTGACTACTAGAATTTCTTTGAAAGTGAAATGGTAATAAATCTTGACTAAAGAAAACCGTCCACTTTTGTAAATATATATCTGGCACTTATCATCAATTTCTTCAAGAAGAATGGCTGCCTAATATTTATCACTTGCATCAGTTTGAAAAATCCTTTTTTCTAGAGGATGGATTTATAATGAAGGAAGATACTACAGTACTCCTTTCAAATAGGCAACTATTTCGATTTGCTCCGTTCCTCATGGCAATGCATTCTTCTTAGCTTTTGTTTTAGTAGATGAAGTGCCTTTGAGATCTTATGAACAAAATCTCTAAGATAAGTGCCAAGAAACTTTATTTCTTTTTGGATAATGATCATCTTTTTTCTCTAAAAACATGATGCCATGCTTTTGGATAATTCTAGCAAACTGTGTGAGAAGTTTATTGTGAGATTTTGCATCAGCACTATTAAGAAGGATGCTATTAATGTAAATCTAGGAGCTTGCTAAAATCGGCAGAAAGACTTTGCATATGGCTTTCTAGAGAAGAGGAGGGACAATTTTGAGTCTAAAAGGAACTACTGTCTATTGGAAATGTTGGTTTGGGATGTAAAGTCTTATTTTGGGTCTGTCTTCAGAATGTATGCCTAATTGCTAAAATCTCACTTTAAGTTCAAACTTTGAATAAGTCTTAACCTAAGCAAGACAAAGGAAAAGGGAATTTTTGTGAGGCAATGAGAATTTATCATCCTTAAAAATGTTGTTCAAGGGCTAATAATAACTACCAAACGAAGCTTACCATGACTTTGCTATGCTCGTTTATTGACACAAGACTTTACAAGCCCATTGGGAATCAAATGATTCAATGAGACCTTGAGTGAGCAATTCGGCACATTCTATTAAGCAGGGAAAATGTGTTTTGGGTTCATGCTGGAATAACTAGCCTTTGTAGAATTGATATCTTCATTCTTTTTGAAAGGGAATCTCACAAAGAATTCTGAATTTTTTCATAGAGGGTGAGAATAGATTTGAGAAAATTGCGAGTGAGATTCACGGTAAAATGACAAAAGACTATGGATAATGGGGTCAAGGATTTCTAATCTAATGGTAAAGAGTTTTTGGATGTCTACAAATTCATAGAACTGGTTCTTAAATTGTAAACCAGTGGATATAATCCTGAGCTATGGAAGTTGGAGAAGAATATCCCAACCAATGATGAGATCTTTGTTGGGGGAGTTACACCCAAAATATTTTTGTGGTAATTGAGCATTAGGAAAAACTTGAAGAGTGATTGATTTGCTATGAAACCAGGTAAGAAAAATGTCACTAGAAGCAGAACTGAAATACCTTGTATATGATGTTCAAAACTCTTCTGGTAAAACCTTTGTATTCATGAGAGATACATAGGCTCCGGTATCAATAAGAGCTATGATTTGAATGGATTTTTTAGACTTGGCCAAAAGAATCTGGATGAAATATAAGGATGAAAGATTGGGTTTTAGATATCAAAGAAGTCAAAAAAAAAAAAAGAGGAAAAGATATCATTTCCTAAAAATGATTCATCCAAGTCTAAAGAATATGCTCCTATGTATAAACAATTTTCAGTTGAGGGTTCATCATTGATGGAAAAGATTAACTCAGGATCTTCATCATCGAATGAAATACCAGTATTGTATGATAACTTTTTGATCATGTGATTTCCTTGACTCTTTGCTTGGGGGCATGCTTTAACATAGTATCCTTTCTCGTTACAGATGTAATATCTATCAAACTTGAATTTCTTCTTGAAAGAATTGGAGGAATGCCTTTTTCTGCAAAAAAAAAAAATCTTTCATTTTCCTTTGCCTCACTGTTTTTCTGAAGGAAAAGTTCTTAAAATGTCTTTTCTTCTTGTGTCTAGAGCAGGATGGGTGGTTTTGGAACACTTGATCTTGCATCTTTGCTTAGCACAGGCCTTATTAAGCTCTCTATTTTCTCGGAGGTAAATTCTGAAAACTTCCTTTCGATGGCATAGATCTTCAAGCACTATGTGGATTGTTGTTGAATTTCTCCAAGGATGGAATCTGCTATAGGCCTTCGTCTAGCTTATAAGGTCTTTTCAGTGGCTTGATTAACTTCTTTGGGAATGGAAGCTAGGAAAATTGATTTGAGGTTCCAATCTATATCTGGCAGGTAAAAGAGCCAGACCATTCCTTTGAAATGGCAATTAAGGTCATTTCTTGTCATGGAACAACATCTTCTCTAAAAAACAAACTCTTCCTTTTTTAGCTCAATGGTATTGTTTGGTCTACCAATGAAGAACAAATAAATAAGCCAGATGACATCATCCAAAATTTGGGTTAAGAAATGAATTTGGTCTTGTTCTCCAAATGTCTTCCACCGATCTTTTAAGGTTCCGATAAACCTGCCAGTGAATTCAATAAGCACTTTCTTAGTATTATACTCCTTAAGATTCCTAGTAGTCAACCATGCATGAAAATCCTTAGAGGTGGTCAGACCACTTATGGTATGGAATACCATCCAAGGTAAAATATGCTTTATATGATGGTGAAGCTGAAGTAGGATCAGCAGAAGGATGAACCACTTTTGGTTTTGAGGCCAACTCTACATTTGGTGGTTATCCTAGCCTTTCCATCAGGATTTTATCACTAGGAGGTGAATTATTTAGGGATGAGTTATCAGAAGACTCTAAATCAGATGAGTTAGATGTTGAATCAGAATTAGATGATTCAATTTGAAGGGGATCTAGTGAGTTTATGGTGAAAATGGCAGTAATCTGAATTTGGGGTCTGAGAAAACTTTCCATAGGATATGCCTCCATATGATTCAAGTTTTCGGGTATATGTGTATAGTCTAAGGAGTTTAATGGGATAAGAATGTCTCTTTACCATTTTTAGATTGGCTTATACCCATTGAACTCCCTGGACCATACACATATACCCCAAAACTTGAATCATACAATACTGGGTAAGTCTATAGGTGGAGGTGGTGAGGACTTTAGTTCATTTGAACAAGGAGCTGGTGGTGTAATAATATAAGGTGGCTTGGAAGCTCCATACCAACTATGAATTGGAATTTTCCACCATCTTCTCCAAACGGTCCCATCATAGGGTCACTGTCAAGATACCTTTGGTAGAATAGTCTTTGTTCTTTTTCTTCTTTTTGGAAGAAGGTTTGTCATCTTCTTCTTTAGTTTGGGAACATGACGAGCAAGTGCAGTCAATGTCCCAAAGACAATATCGTGTAGGATCTTTGAAATAATGGACAGGTTGCTCATTTGAGTTAAAGGACTAAACAAACTCTTTAGGATCCGGACATTCCATGTTAATTGGATCAGTTGGACATGGAGTAAAATAGAGAATGGTAGGAATGGAAGGGAGAATAGAAGTGGAGTCTTCCTTTTCCTTAGTGAATTTGATGGTAACAGTACCATCTTTTTTTTTAGTAAACTGAGGTTTAGAGGATTGAACATGCCTTGTGTTCTGGTGGAGTTTTTCATAATTGGTTAGCCAACTATCAAGAAGGAGCTTGACAAGTTGATCTTGAGAGATCTGTTTGGGTACATGGATCCAAGAAGTCTGATTATGATCAATAGAAATGAACAAGGCATCTTCTGAGCTAGGAAGATTGAGATCAATAGCATGGTTCTGCACTCTGTAAATCATTTGGTAATGTATAGTGGCATCTATAGAGTCAGAAAATTGAGGAGCTTCGGTGATTTGTAACTATACTTTGAGGGCTGACAGAAGGCTAGGATCAACAAGGGCCATGTTGAAATTTGAAAAAAGAGCGACAAAAATAGTGACAACATTCAGAGTAGTATGGATAGTTCCAATGCAGGCATGTTGATAGTCGATGAAGCGGATGTTTGGTAAAGCTATTCATGCAACAACTAGCAATCATTTTCGTCCATGAAAGGAGAGGCAACACGGATTGCTCTAAAATGGAGGTGTGTGTAACCCTGTTGAGCCCAGTGAGGGGAGAACTCTTGAGAAATACTGAGGGTGATGAACTGTTCTTGCTGGGTGGACAATATAGGGTGCTGGTCAAATTTGGAAGAATGAATATGCTCCTTGACAGTTCAAGGGGTATGTTTGAAGAGGTGTTTGATGGATCTGATGGGGGAGAAGGATGAGAGTTAGGAAAAGGCGGAATATGGATTCATCAAAGGGAGTAAGGTTTCTAAAATCTTACTTTCTTCATCAAGATAAGCTACCTCATAAAGATAGTCCATTTTGCATGCTATAGATGTGTGGAGTTCTAGGGGAGGGGCTAAAGAAATAGGAGAATCGATATGAACAGTTGAAATATCTGCAGGAGTTTCCATAAGATCTGGGTGTTCTTCTCACCATGCAAGTCCTAGAAAAGAGTCTTAATCTTAACTCGGTCTGATAATGAATGGCTAGAGATAAGAAGTTGAGTGTACATGGGTTGGTGTGATCAGTTTCTCATTCGTGGCTATAAAAAAAATCTGAATCTCTGACTTCATATGCAAAAGAAAAATCAGAAGAATAGTCAAATCAACGCTATTGCATTTATTAGAAGAAAAATACAAAAAAATTCTAGAATCCAATGCAGGGACATTCTTTCCATTATTCAAACTTACATTGTTGCTTTGACAACTTGGGGGCAAGGACATGTCGGATTTCATTCCTCCTATGGTGTGGATGGCGACTTCATTCTTCTTATTTGTTTCTCTTTCGTTTTCTAAAGCGTGTTTGTGTTCCACCAAGAAGTTCGGGGTCAGATATATTTTATGTTTTTGCGTCGGTGCCCTGGTAGAAAAGTGCGCAACCTCCCACTAGTAAGGCATGCTGTCATAACCCCGATGAGCCGTGATTAGAACGGACGATAGCGGTAGTATTGATTGTACGCCGGCGAGGTTGCCTACAATGGTATCATGACCAGGAGGGTGTTGCACATCTCATATGTCTTTGATCTCACATCGTTGTAACTTGGTTAGCTATACTGGTAAATAAGTCTCGCACATTTTAGAGGTGAAAGTTCGGGTGATTTGAAACCAAAGTAGACTGTGTCGTTCCGATGGTAAGGACTGATGGGGCTGTCGATGGATTGTGCAACGAACTTTCGTCTTGTCTTGTGATGCTTCTCCGTGTTGCGCCAAGTTTCAAGGAACGAGAATATTTCATGTTAAGTTGCGTGTCTTAAAATTAATGTTTTATGATTTAGGAAATGAGATTCCTAATAACCTTACAACACACAATTACTTTACACCGTATTAAAGTTAATTTGAGGGGGCGCTCCTATCTCTCTCTCTATATGTAGGGACTTCAATCCACCATTGTGTCTCCATATTGGCAGATGAGTAACAATGACAGAAATTGTCCAATTAGTCCTAAACACATTATACAAATGCGGGAAAAATATGACAAACGTTCTAAATTTATTGCTTTGTGCCAATTGAGTCATAAACTTTATAAATGTACCAATTCAAACCTAAACCTTTTCATAGTTTGCCAATTGAGTTTATTTGATCAATTTTGGCCGAAAGTCGCTGATGTGGACACTGGACGTTCTACGTGGTGCAGCCGCATTGACTTGGACATTTTAATAATGTTTTGATTATTATTTTTTTATTTTTTTGGTTTTTTCTTTTCTTCACTCTTTTTTTTTTCGGTGGGGGTAGCTGAGGGCCAGCAAGGCTCATTGGCACTGGGTAGCAAACAATGAAAAAAAAGAGAAGAAACTAAAACACCATAAAAATATAAAAGAAATTATTAAATATTATTGAAAAAAATATCCATATGAGTGTTGGCTGTTCTACGTAGGACGGCCTAAGTACACATCAGCAATTTTAGGACATAATTGTCCAGATAGACTCAACTAGTGAAATGTGAAAAGGTTAAGGGTTAAATCAACTTAATTAAAAATTTTAAGACTGAATTGACACAAGTATGCATACGATTCTTTTGGTAATTGTCTCTTGCGATGCTAATTTATGTAGGAATTTCACGCAACGAGTTGAAACTAACTTGGCAAAATCCAGACGAGAATGACGACGAAGTTGAACGACTTATGCTTGAAAATTCTACCCAAAAACATATAAATCTGCTAATGTAATTTTGTATCATTTTTACAAGCCGCTGCCAACCTTTCCGAGCAGCCAGCAGAAATTGCTGACCGACGTCGATTCGAGAGCACTATGGGTAGGTCCAGAATGTTATTTTATCCGAACCCAATTTGGTCTTTCTCACCATGGGTTGGTCCAGGATGCTCTTTATGAAAACCCAATTCGACCTTTGCAATACCATTTGTTTTATAGAGTGGATACTCCAAGAGGAGTTAGAAATTGTGTTACGCATTCGTTTTTTTTTTTTTTGGTTAAGTGATGTGGCAAAAGTGATTTCATAAATTAAATTAATAAATCAAACTCAGTGTTTCTTTAGAGTGCGAATAATAACTATTATGTTTTTTTTTACTTTTTTATTTTTCTGTTTCCGGAAACAGATTCGGAACGAAAATCCATTAGACAAAAAAAATTCATTTTCGATTTTCAAGATAATTTTTGAGCTTAGAAATATATTTTGGAATAAAATTGAGAAATATAAATTTTCTACTTTTTTATTATTAGAACAAAAATAAAAACATAAATAATAATTCTTCTCATCACTCAATCCCTCTCCCTCACGTCCTTAGTCATTTTTTGATGGCCGTCGACCGAGGCTCAAGGGTCGACAACTATAGAAATTTTATACTGTTATCAAATGAATTTTTGTTCTGAGAACATTTTGTGTCGTTGTTAAAAGCGTTTCTCTTATCAGAAACTCATCTAGGCATTAGAAAGACAAAAATATTTTTCTAGGCTGAAATAGCTCTCAAGAACTGAATGGTTATCGTTCGCGCCGTTAGCATTACTTGTTCAATCATCGAGCTCATTCCATTTCACAAATTTAGCATGTTTTTTTTTGGGTAAGGTCAAATTTAGCATGTTGTGGGCCATGAATTCTTGAAAGAGTGGATCCATAATAATTTTTAATTATTTGTTATTCATTTTTGTAGCTCACAATAAGCTGTCAATCTCACAATAAATAAAGGGTTAATACCATAAAAAGCCCAAAGCTAGTATACCTGTGACAATAACCCGAACTATTTTTTTTATCACAAAAAACTTCAAATTGGTAAACCTGTAACAAATTTATCCAAAACTATTTTTTGACCAAAAAAATTTTCAAACTAGTACACATGTGATAAATTTATCCCAATAAATTTTTTGACCACAAAAAATCATAAATTGGTACACATATGATAAATTTACCATCCATTAGTTTTCGTTAAATCGATTTAATACCACGAAAAATCATAAATTGATACATCTTTGATAAATATAGGGTAAAAATCCCAAACTAATACACTCGTTAACTATCACGTATCATCCAAATCAACAATTTGATAGTAAAATTTAACAAAGATTAACGGAGGATTACTTTGTCACAAATTACTAGATTGTGGTAAATTTTAATAGGTGTACTAGTTTGAAGTTGTTGGTGGTCAAAAAATAATTTTTGGTAAATTTTTCATATGTGTATCAATTTAGGATTTTTTGTGATCAAAAAAATAGTTTGGGATAAATTTATCACATATGTTTCAATTTGGGATTTTTCGTGGTGCTAACCCGTAAATAAATAATTGTCAAATAAGTATATTTCTTTCTTGAACTGTGATTGGGTAATTGTAGACTCTATTCTCCGACAAAGCCCACATTCTTTATAAGGTGAAATTGTCAATATTGTCAAAGATCCACGGTCAAACTCTGAATAACATTGAGCTTTCGGCAGGTGTATCAATGAACATTGTCCTTTCATTTTGATGGATACATATGATTCTCGGCGTATATAAAAAAAACCATGATCGGATGATGTGATGGGTTTTGTACATTAACATTTATTTTTTGGTCAGTCGGCTAGAAGTTGCACATGCCTCGTGGCTTAATCAATAATGTTGCAAGATTGTCTTAAGATATGATCCGATACTTTTTTGCATGTTCTTCGAATAACATATCGGATCCTTATCGCAACCAAATGATGTTTTAATTTTGAAAGAGGAAAAGAGAAATTTATGAATCTTAACATGCCTTAATTGAATTAAATAAATGGCATCATTGATCGAGCTCCGAAAATGCACAGAAAGGTTGTTGTGGCATGCAATTTTAATGATCCAATCTCTATTTGCTCGTCCTGGAATTCCAAGATGAACCTTTGGTTCATGCGTCTACAAGAAGAATTTGATATATGCAATTCTTAGCTGCCGGTTTTAGTGAGCTAAAGAAGATTTTCTTTTTTAAGACCGTTCCATTATTTGATGCATCTTAACATTAAATGTCAACTATAGGTGTAAACACCATTATTAGTTTATTAATATCCATTATCTACATAAGTCAGAGGAAAATAAGAGTTTATACCACATCTAAAACCTTGCCAGTAAACATACCATCTTCCTCCACAACAATGACAATGTTCTCTTCAATGGCGATACAGTTTCCTTCTCCCTCTATACTCTTCGCTTCCCTCCTTTTCCTCTTCCTCATTCTAAAGCAATGGAAAAAATCCAACGATGCCAAGAAAGACCCTCCTTTGAAATTGCCTCCAGGGCCGAAGATGCTCCCCCTTCTGGGGAACCTTCACCAGATGATGGGGTCCCTACCTCACCACTCGCTCCGGGAGTTGGCCAGGAGGCATGGGCCGATCATGCGCCTCCAGCTGGGCGAGATCCTGACCATCGTCATCTCGTCGGCAGACATAGTCAAGGAGATCCTCGGCAAGAACGAGCTCACCTTCGCCCAGAGGCCTGAGATCACGGCCCTCGAGGTCATGTCCTACGAGAACTCGAGCTTCGTGTTCTCGCCCTACGGCGAGTACTGGAGGCAGATGCGCAAGATTTGCGTGCTGGAGCTCCTGAGCATGAAGAGGGTCCTCTCCTTCAGATCCATAAGAGAGGAAGAGTGCTGGAACGTGGTGAAAGCGATACAATCGTCTCAAGGGAAGCCTGTGAACTTGAGCAAGATGGTGCTGAACCTTATTAACGACGTCACCTCTAGGGCAGCCTTTGGCGAGAGATGCAAATACAGAGACGAGTTCCTTTCTTTCCTCAAGGAAGTGACGATGCTTGGTGGCGGGTTCGAGCTTCCGGATCTCTTCCCTTCGATCTGGTTCTTGCGTTATCTGTCGAGGATGAAAGTGGCTTGGGAGAGATTGCACAAGAAGATCGATTTGATTCTTGACCACATAATTGAAGAACACAAGGAGAAATTGAAGGGGAACGATGGGAACTACGAGGAGGACAAGAATGCAAGAGAAGATCTGGTGGATGTGCTCTTGAATCTCCAGAATAGTGAAATGAACTACTTCATCAAGCCACATGTCATCAAAAATCTTGTCATGGTAAAGCTTATTTCATGTTAATTTCACTAAATATATACTTTGCTTCTATTTACATATTTTCTTACTGCCTGAGCTTTTTATAATTTCACAAAATATATACTTTGCTTCTTTCTTACGTACTAATGAGCTTTCTTTTTGCCTGAGCTTTTGTACTATAGACTTTCTACTTCTGTTTTCATAAACGAACAACATTGGAGGTGCAACGGAGCTAGTTAGCAACCCTTCTGGGCGATACGAGAAAGATTTCAAACTCGTTATGAAATGTTCCATTCAAGTCATTGAATTGCCTATTTTAACTAGCAAAAAAGCACCCTTATTAATCAGTATAGAGTCGGCGTACGAGAATTTCATTGGTGAAATGGATCATCTAAGACGTATTGATGATGAAAAATAAATATGATTATTGCATACATGAAACCCTAATATTCTCGAGATGTATGACAAGAATATATCACATGGATGATCAAAAAGTTTTCCCCTTGTGATATTTGTACTATTCCCCAAACCAAGAGTTGGTATGAAAGACTCCGTGAGATATGAAGTGATCTCCATATATGGCTTTGCTCAGGAAAATACAAGTCCCATAAATTTTATTTTTGTATATACATATACACTGATTCAGACTGATTTTATGTGATATTGCTATGTTACAGGCTAAATAGAAACTCCGTATTTCAATCAACAACGGTTGTGTATTGTCATGTGATTCGGTATAGACTGATTTTATGTGATATTGCTATGTAGGCTTAATATCATATGATTCTTTGTTTTTCATGTACTTTTTAAAGATATTCTGAGATCTAAGATCGATCTGTTCCTTTTTTTATCTTTCTGTGTAGGAAATATTTTCTGCTGGGACAGACACATCCTCGACGACCATAGATTGGGCTTTCTCGGAGATGCTGAGAAACCCCCGAGTGATGGAGAAGGCGCAGGCGGAGGTCCGAGCTGTCCTGAAGGGCAAGACCCAGGTCCGCGAGCAGGACATTCAGGGCATCGAGTACCTGAAGCTTGTGGTCAAGGAGACCCTGAGGATGCACTCGCCAGGCCCGCTTATGGCCCGAGAGTCACGCGAGGCGTGCGTGATCAACGGCTACGAGATCCCCAAGAAAACCAAGATTGTTATCAACTCATATGCAGTGGGGAGGGACCCCGAGTTCTGGACAGACGCGGAGTCATTTGTGCCTGAGAGGTTCCTGAACTCGTCCGTCGATTTCAGAGGGACAAGCTTTGAGTACATACCCTTCGGCGGCGGAAGGAGGATCTGTCCCGGGATCAATTTTGGGCTTGCGAACATCGAGCTTCCCTTGGCTCAGCTCCTGTACCACTTCGACTGGTCCCTGGCTGACGGGATTAAGGCACAAGACCTGGACATGTCGGAGACTTTTGGGATCACTTCCAGGAGGAAGGATCCCTTGATCATGGTTGCTGAGCCCTGGGTGCCCTTCTCTTACGATGGAGATCATGATAAGTAGTTATCAAATGTGTGTGTTTTTTGGGGGAGTACTTGGTTGGGTAAATCTAATTATGTTGGTGTCTTTCTATCTGTCTCTTGTCTGATATTGCAGTTCCTTATCCAATAAACAAGCTCATGTGCCCAAAAATTACTCTGTGAACTCCGTCATACTTTCGAAAAAAAAAAAAACTCCGTCATACACTAAATTTTCTTGTACTGCATATGATTGATTAGTTCTTTGGTTATCAGATGCATGGTGCTAGCTTCATCCCATCGAGGATTCCATTTGTTTAAACCCGAAAATAATTTGGGGAAGACATGACTTTTAGGCTTTTCCTTTTGTTATTCCAACGGTTAAAATGAGTAATTATTTTTGTGAGATTTTATGGGGTTATTGTTAACCGTTCTAAATGCTTCAGCTGTTAGAGACCGATTGCTCTGATACTATATGAGCAATTTTGTAGGATTACTACCAACTGTTCTAAAAACTTAAGCTGTTCAATGAAGACATGGTTTAATATTTAATTACTCTTTAACAATTTTCACGTGTGCTTGCTTTGATTCATAGAGCAAAACAATGTTCTTTAGTCTCACACTTCCTGGATGTGGGAAGAGAAGAGCGCACATGTAATGCCATTCGACTAATCCAAATTAAGCTATATATGTAATTTGGATTCCTGTGATGAGGTTTTACCTTGTTGATAGGGAAAGAATGATGATTGTTACATTTTGTCTCCTTCGTAAGCTCTTGATACTTAACGGCTGGTGACACCTAAATTTTGACTTTTCATTTAATAATTTATTGCATAAAAAATTAGGAACTAGCCTTAGTTCCTAACAAAAATACTTATTGATATGATTTTAAGTTCGCATAAAACAGTTTAATTTTAGCACTCATGCATTACATTTGCATTTTATTGGATCGGTGGTAGGAATGAATTTGAAATGGTCATGCGGAATGGACCAGCATCATGAGAAAAATTCCGACAAACAATGTAGAGGTTGCTGAAATTCACCAATAGAGAAGAAGGATTGAGCTTTAATTAATGAGGCTTCAAACTTAATATTAATAAGCCCAAAAGAATTAAGCTGCTAAAAACAAATGTGTGTTCTGTCTGTATTCCATGCCAACCTACAAGATATATACATGGTGGGTGCACCCAATCACCCTGATATCAAGCTAACAAATCTACCTAATATAGATATTGACAGATTCTTTCTCTAAATCTAAGATACGTACACCTAACAATTACCGTAAACACAGCCAACAATATCTTCTAGATATTTACAGCATATATTCCCATATTACCCCCCCTCAAGTTGGAGCATGCAAATCTTGAATGCCCAGCTTGCACAACAACGAGCCAAACTGTTTGGTGCTAAGGGCCTTTGTGAAGAGGTCAGCAAGTTGAGTGTGTGTAGGAACATGAGAGAGATTAACACGATGCCGAAGTATTTCATCCCGAACGAAGTGGCAATCCACCTCGATGTGTTTCGTCTGTTCATGAAAGACGGGGTTTTTGGCAATATGAAGGGTGGCTTGGCTATCACAATAGAGGTGTATTGGTTCAGTGTGAGAAACACCAAGACAAGTGAGAATCTCTTGCAACCACTTTAACTCGCAGGTGGTGTGAGCTATGGAGCGGTACTCCGCTTCTGCAAAGGACCTGGAGACTGTGTGTTGTTTCTTAGTTTTCCAAGACATTGGAGACTATCCAAGAAGAATGAACCAACCAGTGAGAGACCTACGAGTGAGGGGTCAGCTGGCCCAATCAGAATCACACCAAGCATATAGGCGGAGGTCATTGTCTCATCGTAATAGGATTCCTTAGCCTGGTTACCCCTTTAAGTAACACACTACGCGCAAAGCCGCCTACCAGTGCTCCTCCCTAGGTTGCTGCATAAATTGAGATAAAATGTGAACACCGTAGGAAAGCTCAAGTCGAGTGAAGCACAAATAAATGAGACGTCCGACAAGACGACGATATGGGCTAGGATGGACAAGCAGTGGCCCCTTTGACAATGCCAAGCAATAGTTCTCTTCTAATGGCGTGGAAGCCGGTTTGGCCCCAAGCAAGCCAGCTTCCGCAACGATGTCGAGGGCATATTTGCGTTGACATAGATAGATGCCAGTGGAAGACCGAGCAACCTCCACCCCTAGGAATATTTTAATCGACCCAAGTCCTTCATGTGAAAACAGCAATGGACATAATCTTTGAATGCTTGGACAGCTGCTTGATCATTCCCTGCTATGACTAGATCATCCACGTAAACCAACATCACAAGTTGCATGAGATCTTTTTGAAGGGTGAATAAGGAGTAGTTAGACTGGGATTAATGAAACCCATATTGAAGAAGAGCGGCTAAAGTTTGGCAAACCAACAACGAGGAGCTTGCTGTAAGCCATACAGCGATTTTCGCAGCTTGCATACCATGCCATGTTCTGACACTTGGATATAGGGAGGAAGTTTCATGTACACATATTTCTCGAGGTCACCATGCAAAAAAGCATTGTGAACATCCATTTGGTGAACCTCCCAATCTTTGGCCGCAGCTACTGCCAAAACAATACGGATAGTAACCATTTTCGCCACAAGAGCGAAAGTTTCATTGTAATCCAACCCTTCCACTTGATGGTTCCCAAGGATGACAAGGCGTGCTTTGAACCGTTCAAGACTGCCGTCAGAGTGAAATTTGATCTTATATATCCATTTGCACCCGAGAGCTTTCTTTCCGGGAGGTAAAGTGGCGAGATCCTAGGTACCATTTTTCTCAAGTGCTTGTATCTCAAGAGCCATGGCCTCCCTCCATCGAGCATCCTTGACAGCTTCAGAAAAATGAATTGGTTCACATTCTGCATGAATGGCAGCTAGAAAAGCACGGTGCTGGTAGGAAAACTTATCACATGTTACATAAAGTTCTAAATGATAGACCGTACCTGAGAAAGCTGAGGGAGAAGGGGAACATTCTGATGGGCTAAGGCGTATCGTGGCGTTGGTCACGTAGCCACGGAGTTTCACGGATGGGTGCTTGACTCGCTGCCCTCTGCCTAGTGGAGTGACTGAGTCATCTGACAGGATTTCAATGGCTGGTGTTGCGTCTTCAGCTAATGGGCCTTCATCATGGGCCGTTGTATGGCCCCCCTGTCTTCGTCGGTGGTGTCCGCAGGAACAATAGACTCAATTAAATTATCATGTGAATTTGGCTCTTTTAGTGTGACATCTCGGACATTATTCCAAGTGGGGCCTTCCTCTTCAAGTGCATGAAAAGGCACATAGAGTAGCGAGTAGGGAGTGGGTGTATCATCAGTAGTAGGGTGAGAAGCAAAAGGGAATTCATTTTCCACAAACTTGACATCACGGGAGACAAAGATAATTTTCCTTTTCAAATCAAAGAGTTTCCATCCTTTTTGTCCATATGGATACCCAACAAAAACACACTTTCGACTTCGGCCATCAAATTTATCACTCTTGCGATTTTGGTTATGTGCATAACACAAGGAACCAAACACCCGCAAGTGCTCATAAGTGGGTGGCTTGCCATGCACTATTTCATACGGTGTCTTCCCGTTAAGAACTAAGGAGGGTGTCATATTAATCAAATAACCTGCAGCCAAGATGCACTCTCCCCAAAATCCAAGAGGCAGGTTCCCTTGAAATCGAAATGCACGTGCTACATTTAGAATATGTCGATGCTTCCTCTATACTCTTCCATTTTGCTGAGGAGTGCCAGTGCATGAAGTTTGATGAACAATCCCATGTTTCAGAAAATATTGCTTTAAGCACATAAATTCGGTGCCATTATCACTGCGTACCATTTTAACTTGTCTGTTGTACTGCCTCTCAACTAGAGAAAAGAAATACATCATTGTTTGTGCCACTTCTTTCTTTTCACACAACAAATATATCCACATTGCTCGTGAGCAATCATCAACCAAAGTGAGAAAATATGATGCACCGCAAGATGAGGGAGTTCTATAAGGTCCCCATAGATCACAATGTATTAAATCAAAAATATTTGAAGCACGAGAATCACTTAAAGGAAATTTGTCTCTTGTTTGTTTGGATCTTTCACAAACCTCACAAACTTTATTCAAGCTTTCATTCTTGCAATTATTGCTTATACTAGGAAGCATTTGAATAACCTTCAAAGACGGATGTCCCATGCGCTTGTGCCAAAGGTCAAGTTGGTTTTCCACACTAATCTGGCAAGTTTTCACACCATGCACGTCACGATACAAGTAAAGCCCATCTTTCCGTTCACTCGCCCAAATCAGCATCCTCGAAGTTAGGTCCTGCATTACACATAGCTTGTTAGTGAACAATACTAGACAATCTGCTTCATCGGTCAATTGTGACATAGAGATCAAATTGCATTTTAATTGTGGCACATATAGAACATTTTTCAATTTGAATCCTCCCTCAAGAACCACTACTCCTTCTTTGCTCGCAACTACATGTTCTCCATCTGGTAGCCCCACCGGGCAACTTTCTATGGTGCATTCTTTGCTTAAGTTCTCAAAGGTTCCTGTCATATGATTAGAAGCTCCACTGTCTATTACCCATAAGTCCAAAGCTTTCTTACCAGTCATCTTTTCAGTTCCATTTGCTTTGCGTGAATTCACCATATCCACTAGGGCCTGCCACTGTTCATTGCTCATCCCTGCGACCTCATGCCTTACGTCAGTTTCACTGCTGTCTTCACCAACTCGTGCCACATTTGCACGAATCGGACCCCTTCCGCGGCATGTACCTTGTCTTCTGCTTCACGGGCGCTCTCCCCACCATTTTGGATATCCAACGAGTTGAAAACATCCTTTAACATCATGACCAACCTTGCCACAATGAGAGCAAGTTACTGACTTATCCTTTATCTCACCTCGTCCCTTGCCCCTATATCCTGTCTGTGCCCCTAGACCTACAACCATTCCTCTTTCTTCCTTAGACTTGGTGATAGTCTTCATCCTCTCTTCTTGCACCATGGTTGCATATACTCGATTTAGTGTGGGTAAGGGATCGGTTGCTAAGATATTGGAGCGCATCATCCCGTAACTCATGTCGTCCAACCCCATCAAGAATTGATGGACTCTCTATTCTTCCCTTCTCTTCTCAAGTTGCGATCCAATGTTGCACTTGCATCCTCCGCATGTACATCTCAGGATTTGTTCGTAGTTGGCCAACTCGTCCCACAGCTTCTTCAACTTACCGTAGCACGCAACCATGGTCATCCCTTACTGCTTACACTCTGCCAGTTCTGCCTTTAGTTGCTGGATTCTCGGTCCATTGACAACAGAGAAGCGTTCCTTGATATCATCCCACAGTTCCCTCACGGTTTCTGAGTACGTAATGGTGGAGCGCAAGCTTGGCTCAACAGTGTTCAATATCCAAGAGACAAGCATGGATTGAACTGTCCACCAATCCTCCATCTCTGGCATCCCTTTCCTTGGTTCCTTGTGGGTTCCATCTACAAAGCCTCATTTTCTCCGAGCACGTAAAGACACTTTCACAGCACGTGCCCATTCTTCATAGTTTTCTCCTCGCAGCTGCGCCTAGGTAATTATACTCCCGGGGTTGTCGCTTGCGTTCAGGTTATAAGGTGAAGGACCCTTCTCGGCTCCATCCCCTTGAATTTTCTCTAGTTCCTCAGTACGAGGTTTCTTGGTTGCTCCTGCCATTGTAGCAGCAGAGTTCTGCCTTCAAGCTTTGATACCATGCTAAAAACAAATGTGTGTTCTGTCTATATTCCATGCCAACCTACAAGATATATACACGGTGGGTGCACCCAATCACCCTGATATCAAGCTAACAAATCTGCCTAATATAGATATTGACAGATTTTTTCTCTAAATCTAGGATACTTACACCTAACAATTACCGTAAACACAGCCAACAATATCTTCTAGATATTTACAGCATATATTCCCGTATTATAAGCCTTTTTCAAATAAAGCCTTAATTAAACCCTAGTTCTACCCCCAATATAATAAGGGGTCTGGCACAAGGGGACAACTCATAATTCAAGGCCACAAAAAGAGAGATCCGCGGCCATAGAAGGAAAACATTGAGAATTCACGTGAGTTCTGATGGGAGGAGATTTTGAGGGCACCCGATCTTCTGGACACGTTCTGCGCAGCTAAAAAGTCGGAAGAAATAATTCAGGGAGAGAGAGAGAGAGAGAGAGAGAGAGAGAGAGAGAGCTGCGTGGTTCGATTCGGTGAAGAAGGAGAAAAGTCTTTGGTGAGACCAATCGGTGGGCTTGCCCTTCAACGCCCTGCAGTGGCTGCATCACCGAAGTCCCATTGACAAGTCACCAGTCCCCTCGTCGTACGTAGCAATGCCGGCGTCCCAGCGAAGCACTTGAGCCCGCCGGCTTTTCGAGATGCAGTTGACTCTTGACGGCTCCTCCCTGTTGCTTCGTGAGTTTTCATCGTTGGTTCAACGAAGAAAAGAAATTGCCTCGACGCCGCTGTTGGCGACCCGATCCTGCTATGTCCCGCTTCGATTTGCGCTGCCGCTCTCCGCTGAGAAGTCAATCTTTCTGTGCACGACGCCGTGATCGCAGACCCGCTACGTCCTTGATTGTTGGTCCCAAACCCCAGTTGAGATCTACACATGCCGAGCAATCAGTACAGGCTGATTTAGTAGAATTCACTTAGAAAATATTTCAGCACTCAAAATAGGAGAATCATGAACGGAGGTTTTCCATGCAAATTATTTGTACGGCGGAGGCTTAAATGACAGTGTACGAGGATTGAATCTTAAACTTAAATTGTCTACTGATCTCTTTTTCGAAGATTGCCCTGAATTTGCTCTGACATAGCTCCTCAGATGATCGCTCCATGCTGCTCTCATGGGTGAGTCCTTCCTCAAGCACAAATACGGTCCTCATCGCCCCAAACGCAAGACAGTTCACTGAGAACCGCCAGCGGTAGCCAAGTCAGCCCATGTCTAGCCTTGCGTGCAACTCCCGTCGAGCCCCCATCCACAGACCCCCTGTCGAGTCGATCTGAAAGTGCTCAAGCTTGCTCACCAAGTTTCGGGCAAAATTCAGCTAGGAAAGTGCAAATTTTGCAAGATAAGATTAGTTGCTTATCTTAGAGTAATTGATATATTCATTTGCCTATTTTTTCGATTTCACTTGCCTATTTGGTTATATTTGAATATATTGCATCAAAGTGGATATTTTTTTCAAAATATAGGTTGATTGGGAAAATATCATTCGTAATCCATAACTTGTCCTATGATTGAGAAAGTCCATAATACTTGATTAAGCAAGGATTTAAGTTTAATCGTTAACTATGTGGTTACGGATTAAGAATTGAATTAAATATTCATGAAATATTTCAAAAATTGATTGATATATACACTTTCTTGATTGAATTGATTGGCATATTAACTTTCTTAATTTGATTTGAATTGTTTGATTGTTACTTTTTTTAGAATATATCCTTCGCATGATGTGATTATCTCAAAAATTCTAAAAAAAATATTACACTCATTCTCCATATTTAAAATAGCATATCGCATCATGTAGATTTTTTTTAGTATCCAACCCTTTTTGCAAATAATTAGACTAAATTGCATTTTTAGGATAGAAATTGCATGTTTAAATAAAATTTCACGTTTAAAATAATCTATCATTAATATATTAGAGTTTAGGTCAATTAAAACTCTAAAATGTGTAAGAGAGGTATTGTTTTGGCATAGTTCTATTTTAATTAATTCATCCGAAAATACAACAAAAAAAAATTCTTGCCATGTCATCATCTTTGCTATGTCATACTAGGTTGCATTTTAGCTTAGACTTCATATAGGTCCTGTTTGGTTTAGCTTTGGGTAAATGTCTTTGGAAAAATAAAAATACCTTCGAGGTAAAGTGGTTTGATGAAATACAAATAGTGTTTGGTAAATTGTAATTGAAAAGTGCATTTAAATGCAACTTTGGGCAAAATGTTGTTTGGTAAACTTTTAAATCTGGAAAATCATTTGGTATCCCAATTTAATATTTTTTTAACTTTACATGTTTAGGTTTTAATTTATTGGTATGTAACTTACTTAATTAAACTAAACCATGGTCTCATTTGTACCTTATTTTAATTAGTTTGCATGCCATCTAGACTAGTTTTGCAACATGATATTGCATCATTTAGAATAAAATTCATGCATCACATGCATTCATAAAAAAATCAAAAATTAAAAAAAATGAATTTTGTAGCGCATGCTCCCTGAGTTTATTTGATTTTGGGTGTTCATTAATTAATTATGCACCTGCATGATAACCTTTATTGGTCATTTAGGTTAAAATCAATTAATATTGCTTTATAAAAAAATTTCATGAAATAAAATAATATCAAAATGGCGTTAGAGTAATTTAGTATAATTACATCCCTGAACTCTTAATTTCTGATTTGTAGAAGTAATTTAGTTCTCATATTAATTTACTTAAGTTTCTAATCAACCTACCAAAAATGATTAGTGGTGGCTCTGAATTTAGAATACATTGCATGTTAATCACATCGAACGACAAGTTGCGACTTGGTACGGGCCTGAAAGAATCTGACTTAGGTTAGTTAAATAATTAACCTAATAATCGTCTAAAGTACACTACAATGCCAAAACCTATGTACGGCGCTCACTTTTGTACCAAAACTTTCAAAATAATTTCTTAAGTGTCAATTTTTTGAAAAACGGTCACTTCAGTGCTAAATATTTTGAAAAATGATCACTTCAGTACCAAAAATTTCAAAATGATCGCTTAAATGCCATTTTTTTTAAAATGATCATTGAAGTCTTAATTTTTTTTTTTTGAAAAATGATCACTTCAGTGCCAATTATAGGTGGTCGGATGCGGCACTAAAGTAATCTTTTTTAAAAAAAAAATTGACACTTAAGTAATCTTTAAAAAAAATTAGCACTTAAGTTATCGTTTTGAAAGTTTTGGCACTGAAGTGATCACTTTTCAAAAAAAAATTGGCACTGAAGTTATCATTTTGAAATTTTTTTGACATTTGAGTTATCGTTTTGAAAGTTTTGGCAATAAAGTGAGCATTGTATACAAGTTTTTGCACTTGTAGTATACTTAAGCCCCTAATAATCCATTAACCTAGAAACTCAAGTTTTTAGGTCACGACACCTTGGCGTCTTCACTAGGGATTTGTAACTTGATTTTTTGGAAAAATTGATTAATTAATCACTTTAATTTTTGGAAAAATTAAAAGGAACTTTAGTGGACTTAGGTTGATAATTTCATAAAAAAAAATTGTGTTTTTGTTTGGCAATTGAATTCCAGGTAAGTCCCAAACCATATGTTAAATGGTTTTGCAGATTGTGAGTTATAAGGGGTGAAGTGTTTGCCTAACCTCTTGTTTTGTAAATTGGTGTTTGGAAATTATTTGTTTAATTATGCATACTTTGAAGTAGTGATTGGATTTAATTGTTGTGCGTGATTAATTAATTTTTGACTTGAGAAGCCGAAGTGAAATGACCTAGCTAACCTGGGTTATGTTGTAAGATAACGACTAATCTTGATTATGTGAGCAAGATTATCACATTGCAGTAAGTCTTTCACTTCAATTTGTGAACATTTAGGATAGTTAGAATAAGGTCAATTCATGAATCATGTGCGTGTCCATGTGACTGTTATTTTCCTATTATGTGGCAAAGTATGCTCCTAAACTTTATCTTGTCTTATATTACTTTTGGGTCAGTCTATGATTCTTATGTTTGTGGCATGTGATCTGTAGAAAATGGGGCATTCAGATCTCCATTTCGTGTACATTTCGAAGGCCGAGTTGAAACAAATGTGGAGCCATTTGAGTATCAATGCACGGAATTATGTCCTTAGCTGATGGGTTATATGTTGCTGCTTTTGGACATTGGATTATAGACTAGGTTTATGCAAGCACTCGCACATTTATGGTACCTAGATATAGCTACCTTCATTCTAGGCAAGCATGAGCTCACTTGGACTTTGGAAGAATATAGCGTTGCCATTAGAAAACCTTTGAACATTGATTTAATTCACCCTTATTTGGGAACCGATTTAATTTTCATTTTTTTTTAATTTTTGAAAGTTAATGAGAATGAAACAAGGAAAATTTTGAGTGAAAATTGTCATATGTGTCATTTCTCACTTCTCATTGGGTGTTTTTTATGAAAATAATTCATATTTGCAAAGTAGGATTTTCATTCTAGCTAGCTCTTTGGGCTTGTATTTTTCCACTTCAAAATAATTTTATCAATCCACTCATGGCTTGAATAGCGAGGTAAGCTTGTAGTCAAATGAATTTTATATATCCTATCATAGCCGAAACTTTCATATCTTTGACTCGTTTTAAACAAAATAAGGATAAGACATTTCATGCTTCCATTGAGCTTTTGTAAATGTGGTTTTTCTCTCATTATACTAAAATGGTTCTAAGATTACTATACCTCAAATAGGTCAAGATGAAAACCCAATTGCAAAATTTCAAGAATTACAAAAAGACATTAAAGGATTATCTCATTATGAATGAATTGATTTATTTAAAGACCCAAGTCTTGTCTCATTCTAAATGGATTGATTTATTCAAAGATCCAAGTCCTAAAGTTTTTCTAGGGCAAGCTATATGGCTCCAAGTCTCTAAGGCTCATTTATATCATGGTGAGCAGGAGCCCATACCCTTGTTTGGTATCACTGGTGTGACAAGATACCAACCGTTGCGTGTGGTATGACTATATAGAGTTTTGCAAGATATTCCTCCATCACTGGGGCTCGATACTTTTCAAATTCATTTTGTAGCAGATGAGAGCTATTGAACGGAACTTAAGCACTTAAATCAAGCTTGGCTCAAATCCAAGACTCACCAATTACTGTTGCTCAAAATGAAGCCTAAAGGGAAGGAGTGGCTTTGTTATGCGAACACCCTGTATATTCAACGCCATTTCATACTAGCCAAACTTCAGTCAACTTATAAATTTATCCATAATTGATAGGGGAAATTATGAATCGATGACGAGACGATGTGGTGATTCATTATAGTTGGATTAGTTGTCGACTGGGCCAAATAGGCGTGAATTTGAGATAACTAGGAACAAAAATGGACACGTGGCCACTCATGGACATGCAGGGGCCACATGTCAACACATGACAAATGTGGCAACCATGTATCCCTCACGGTGACACGTGGCACGAAAAATGTGTTGCATGCAAGGAGCCAGTGTATGACACATGGGGCATATGTGTCACTACTCGATTCGCACAATATTCAGGTACTTCACCTATAAATAGGACCTGACATTAGTTCATTCGAGAATCAACCATCAAAACACTGTTACTCTGCTTGAAACACCCGTGCCCATTCATTCGCTTGTTCGTCCACTCATCATCCGTCTGTCGCTTGTTTATCCGTTTGTTACTGAGCCAAGCGATTACCAAAAAGCCGAGTAAATCTCTAAACTTTATTGTTTGTCTAGATTGACAATTAAAATTGTACGTCGATGGTTTGAATTCATGATTGTAGTTTGAGAACTCACTATGTATGTGTGGGATTTTTGCATTGGATTTCTAAAAAATGGCATAATCATGTGATTCATACCTTGGATGGATCGCTCTCCATATTTTTCCTCTTTTTATTGGATTTCAATCCTTCTTCAACAACTTTGGCCCTTGAGACCTCCAAATTATTGCAAACTTTCTTTTCAAAAAACTTATTGTCTTCCTTTATCCTCAATCGAACAATTAAGTTTTCAAGTGATAACTCATTTCTCTTGTGTTTGAGATAATTTTTAAAATATTTTCAAGACGATAGTAACTTTTCAATGGAAACAGCTACTTGAAATAGTTCACTAATTATCATACCTTCAGCATGAATATCATGCGTGATCCCTTGAAGTTCTTCAACTTGACTTAAGATGATTTTAGAATCTACTATCTTAAAATCCAGAAATTGTTTGACAATAAAATTTTTTCAAGCTAGCATCTTCTATTTTGTATTTCTTGTCCAAATTTTCCCACCACTCCTTAGCCATTTTCAACGAACTATAAATGTTGTAAAGAGTATTGTCTAGACCACTGAGAACATAGTTGTGATACAGGAAGTCAGAATGCTTCCATGCATCTAAAGCGGCAACTTTTTCCTTACTTATCTCTCCTTCATCCTACTTAAGAGTATCCTCTATGAGGAATCTTGTTAGATTCAAGGATGTAAGATAAAACAATATCTTCTATTGCCATCTTTTGAAATTAGCCTCATTGAATTTTTTTAGGTTCTCTTCATGAGTCAAAACAAACGCAATTAGCGTCATCGATTTTGTAGCTATTTCTTTTATGAAAACAGAAATTATAGAAAAGAAAACAACTATACGAACTCACCACAAAATTTGTCTTAAGATTGTTCTGTCTAAGTGTTCATATGAAAAAAGTCGAGTCATTCAATAAACCTGAAATCAAGTGCAGACAAGTAAATCAATTGTAGATGAATGATCCGAGCTCAATGAATTTATGTCGTATCCTTAAGATGAATTTATTCTCTTAGTCGATACCCAAGGTCTTGGACAATTGTCTCTCATGATAAAATAGATCATCTTTCCTATGAGGCAGTACTTCTTCAAAATAAACCTTTGAACTTAACTTCGAAGGATTATCGTACAAATGACAATGATGATAGATGAAGTATGAGAGAGTGTCTGAGGTATGTGTTAGTGTTCGTTCGAAAAACATGAGGAATAAATAGCCGTGATTCTAATAAGCAATGAAGAGTCACGACTAATTGAAAAGTTACATTCGTTGACGACGAACCGAAAGGTTGCATTCAGTCATAGATGATCGAACCAACTGATAGCCCAATGATCATTCATGAACAGACATATTTGTTCAAAAAAGAAAAAATTTCAAAGACGAAAACATATCTATTCGGACACTAGTTCATCATGCTTGTTCAGTGAAAATAAAACTGATGGGAAATAATGAGCTGAGTTCCAAAAAAAATAATTGGCCCAAAGCCAAGCCGGCGGGAAGTGGCGACACACTTGCGTGTGAAACAACCCAATTTTGTGTAGGTCATCTCTCTTCACAAAAATGAAGTGGCCCTTGAAGCCCAAACTCATTTGAGAGGCTCCTCTAAATAAACTCATCTTCCATCCATCTTCTATCTAATGTGGGAGTACCTCCACTCACACTTCTCATTCACTTTCTATGGGATTTGGGAAACTAAAATCGCAACAGTCCATTGTGGGACAAACTACAAGCAAGTACAGCCGAATTGTTCATGGCATCAAGATGGTCGAAATCGCGGTAGCATGGACTAAATTGCATATCCCATCAACAATCTTCACGAATGCAAAGGCTGTCATTGACTCTGGGACCGTGTTCACTCGACAGCCCCCGACGGCATCCAATGCCTTGAGGACGGCTGTCCAGAATAAGATGGCAAGTTACAAGAGGGCAAAGAGTTTTGCATTTCTTGTCACTTGCTATGATTTCAGCACAAAAAATCGGCCGTTGTCCCAAAGATAAGATTCACCATCAGTGGAGGCACTTTCATGGACTTGGATCCTAGCAGCGTGTTCTTCACCGCAAGCAATTCTCAAGTTTGCCTTGCGTTCGTGGCGAGCAAAGAGGACACCGACATCATCATCTGCGGAAACGTGCAGCAAAGGACGTTCGAGGTGATCTATGACGTTGCCAGGGGACAGCTAGGTTTTGCCCGCAATGGTTATTCATAAACTAAACTATGGAGTGACAAAATAGAAACTAAAGATTGTTTCCTCCTTATGATGTGACATTTTGGGTCCTACGGAAGTCAAGAAACAAGTTAAAAGAGTCTGTTTTGTGATGTTTCCTCCATGTTGGAATGCAGCTGTCCAGGATATGAATAATTATGTGGTTATCTTCTATACCTATTGGAGCTTCCTTGTTCTCCCTTGTTCAAGAAGAGACACATTGAAGATCCTTCTTACATTAGACTTTGCTCTGGCTTTCTGATTCTTAGTGGAAATTTCTTCGAGGCGGGTCAACGTAATTAATCACCAATAAGTGAGATTCACCCACATTGCATGTATTACATTACATCTCTCTAAATGCACAGAAGAGATAGAGAGAGAGAGATTTTTGTTAGTACCAGTAGATGAAGGTGTGCAAGAAGCAGAAGGCAATAGAGAGCTGACTTCGAAGATGTGGCGGCTCTCAAACTTGTATTGCACTCTGTGTATAATCCTCTTCCAAAGAGAAAACAAGACTGAGCAGAGAAACAGAGAGTAAGGTCCTCATGCAGTTTTGCAACGATGAAGCAGCCATCTTCAGCATGCATGTCTTGCAATGGCGTTATTCTCTAACGATCCACAGTTTCACATACCTTGCTTATGTATGCGCGATTGTCTCCGCTTCATATAGCGAACCACATCACCACCAACTATTACAATTTATAGTCCCGATCAGCGATTACCGGCTTCCTGCGTGCCTGCTTTGATTCATAGTTCGACCTGCAAGACAATGTTCTTTAGTTTCGCACTTCCCACGCTATTGGAAGAGGAGAGCACGTGTACTCGGCATTTTAAACGGCATTGGACTTCATCTAATTTAACCCATTTATGTAATTGGATTCTTCAGATGGGGCTTTATTTTGTTGACAGAACGAACGAGATTGTTGCTTTCGGTCTCCTTCGTAAGCTATTGATACCTGACGGCCAACGTGAAGCATTGAGTCATGCATGATCGCCGGGACTCAAGGAGGATTCCACAGTAGGCGCTGAAACTGATTTTGCAAAGATGAATTGATTCCTCTAATATTCTTTCACCGTTAATGAGATCAGCAATATGATATGAAAAAGCTCATGGTCATATGTGAACTTGAAACTCAGATAAATCACACCACCATACACAGAAAATGTACCTGTTAGCAGATCGCAACAAGATTCAGCGAGCAGAGGCGAGGCAGATCACCACGACGACGAAGAAGGTCGGAGCACGACGGACGAGCAGGGCGAGAGCAGTACAGGCGAGCAGGGCGAGAGCAGCACTGATCGGAGGCAGAGCGCCGACGAGCAGCACAGACGGATGCGGACACGGGGAGCGGAGAAGGCGAGAGAAGGAAGAGGGAGAGAGCAAGGCAAAGAAGAGCGAGTGATGAGACTCTCTGTTGGATGATCAGATGAGAATTTGGGAAAGTGTTTTTTCTTCTCCATTTCTCGATGAAAAGAATATATACAGATAACAGAAGGCAAAACAAACTTGCCAGTTGGTAAATAACAAACTAACAAACAAATGAAACTTAAGAGTACCTACGGCCACTTCAAGTGTATCTTAGAGAGAGAGAGAGAGCTCTCCTATACATGATGAAACTCTGTTCTTTTACCCCATGATATATCTTTCTCGTCCCTTTCTGAACCCCTCTCTTGTCAACACATCGGTGGTCCATTCACGCAACTAACTAGTAATCGTTTGCTGGTAACTCCGAGAGCAATGGGCCGGTGAAGGATGTGCCTCACTTCCTCAGTCAAGTTATTGGGCAAGAGATGACATCCATATCAGCTGCAATCATCAATACATGAATCATCATCATACAGTGAGTTGGAAATAAATATATGGATACATCCTGCGCAAATAAACATCATGCCTGAAATTCTCAAGAAATGTTATGACAGAGACATTATTTCAGCACACCTAGACAAGAGGTATTACCATATACAGGTAAGTACAAAAGTATGAACTACTGGTTGACAAAACGTACGTATAGTATACACTCATCCCCATCTCTCTGAGACTCGAGGATTCTCTTGCTCTGTGCTGCCTATGGTAGAGAATGAGCTTCATTACATCTGGACCATCCACCTGACCTTCCTTTCATTGCTCCACAGCCTTGCAGTAATCGACTGGAAACCGCTCCATACATATTTCATGATGGCTGTGACAAGCTCCCTACAGGACAAGTATTTGATTATTCATTTGCTTTAGACAACTTCAATAGTCTCAAAATCAGTGTGATGACATCTCAGACAACTAATAATACTCAAACTTGGAAAATATAAAACCCAAGAGCGTCTATGCTACGCAGGTAGTTAAATTAGCACGACCAGATTAGAAAATCGATTACACAGATAATGACCTCGAATTGGAACTCAAATTTTCGGTCAGATGAGTTCTGAAAAAGAAGTGTGATCTAACTAAATCTAAAGAATAATAAGAGGAATAATATGTATCCTTTCTTCTATCCAAAAAAAAAAAAAAGACAACAAAAGGCAAATAAAGCATCAGAGACGCATATAGCTGTTCAGAAACTTACACTGGCGAGCAAGGAGGCTGACAACCCTTTACAAAGTGAACAAACAAGTAGGAATCGTAATGCTGGCCATCAATCAGATAAAAACCCAGCAACCTCCGTATACACTTGAATGACATTTTCTTGTATAGGTGTATAGCAGGAAGGTTGTAAGATATCACATGCAAGTAAACAGCTCGACAAGTTGGGATGCTAGAGGCATACTTGATAACCTCAAGAATGAGTGAAGAGGCTGACCATCAAAGAACAAGCAAGTTAGTTCCTTTCATGGTCACAGAACAGGGAAGAAGAGCCACAGAGAAAGAGAACAAGGACCCACCTATTCCAAGATTTCTGTACCTATCTACCACTCCCAGCGTCAGAATGTAGACTAATGACCATTCTGATGCAGAATCATAATTAAACAGATCCACAATCTGCAAGCACAAGTCTATTTAAAAAAATATCCAAAAATTGTACTGCATTAAAGTGTAAAGCTGTATTAAAAAATGACAAAATCATCCCCTCAATAATAATCTTCTTCAGTTTTATAACACAACCCATTTCTGGCTCCAATCGTGCTTGAGGAAGAACAATATGGAAAGGAGCTTCAATAAAAGTGATCGCCGAATGAGAGGACACTCACCTCACTTTCTGTTGCAAGAACAATCCTTGCGGTTACGAACCCAATTAGCTCGTCACCCTTTCCATCATCACGGCTATGGTCAACAGCTGCCCATGACACTATACCACGTCCATGGACAACATCTTGGAAGAACTCAGATTCATACCTGTAGATCCAACTGCTCATCTAAGAAAAGTGACTAGTGGATCTACTTATCCACATCAATTAAAAACCCTCAAAAGAGCAAAGTTTTACAGGGCTAAACTACCTAATGGGAAATAGATCCCCATGAATCCGCTCTAAGATTTCAAGATCAGATGGACGTATTGGCCTATAGCTTAGGGTCGAATGGCAAGAGGTTAGCGGGACCATTGTCTATCAAGATGCTAATCCCCAGCAAAACCTGGATACACGTGGAGAACTCATGGTAAGACCGCTGTTCCCATTTATGCCCCATCAGCCGCCACATCCATGCAGTAAGAACTGTAAACCAACATTGGCAATTCTGCTTAGAGCTCTCTAATTAATCGGATTATACACATGTTCATCATTAAAAGATGGAAGAACGAGAATTTATAAATATCGGAGCTTGAACCAGAGACACCACAGCCTGACGTAATAGAGCTGATATAGAGCATCATGTCACGAGCCATCCCTTTCGTCAGTAGAAAGAGCTATGCTCAGCCAGAGTGAAAAAGTAAAATTCAAAGGGTATTAAAAAGGCGCAGACGCAATATCCACAACTACTACCCAAGTAACTCTATTACTCTCTTGACACACAAGAAACATGGTTTGACCACTTGCACAACAGCTATTTTTTTCCAGGCAAAAATGTTTCAGACAATTGCCAAATTGGCTAAGTAAGGGCAAATAACGAAAGTTACAGCACACAGAAAAAGCTCTGTTTTTTTTTTTTTTACTTTGTGCCTTTTCGTTTCCGAGAGTATTGATGTGATTACCAAGTGACAGGTGACCGCTTCAGATATAAGCTTCTGGCAAAACCGCTTCTCTGTTTTATCCCACACATACCATCAGTCCATCATCATGCAGTCCAAACACGACAAATCCAAAACATCTAAGGAACAATCATCACCAAACAAGACATGCCCAACAACGACGTACGCAAAACAACAGAAGCTCCCAAGTGGACGCCGAATTGCTGATCCTAGACAATTAGCAAACATTTGCGAACAAAAATTTCGAAAAGCACCCATAAGAGCAGGAGACGCCAACCCAATTCGCGAAGTCCGCGCAAAAATTCATCAAGCCGAGCACTAGCGACGGACTAAGCACACGCCGATCTCATGCCACCATGTCAATCGCGAACCGGGGGCATCCGGATCGCACGAACAACCGAACGTGGGACCGCACACGATCGAAGGCGAGAGACAGAAGGAGGAGCTAAAACTCAGGATGAAAATGTTGACCAGAGAGTGCAGAATCGAAGGAGGTGTCTATCTAGATCACCCAGATGAGGAGACGAGGCGTAGTTGATCGATCCGTGCTTAAAAATTCCATTTTTTTTTCTTTTTGGGTGGACAAATTGGAGGAGGTGAAAATGGAATCGAATCTAAAACGGCATTGCTGGTCCTGCGTTTTTTCCTGGTTCTTCCCCCAACTAGTCAACGTGGATCTTTCGCTTTACTTTATTTCATTTTAATTTTTCTAATTTTGATTCGTGTACGGAATCCTATTTTCTAGAAATTGTTAAATCTCGATCTAGGCCAACTAGAGTCAAGCTCGTGTAATTATTCCGTTTGAAATATTGGAATTTTAAACGTCCCAAATAAGCCAATAACAGCAATACGCAATCGAGAGGGCGTTGCGTCTTTCGTGCTCGTAAGACCACCCTATTTATCTTATGAATTTCTTAAAAGATATTTTCTCTTATAGCAAAAACGGTAAATGGTGTAAAATATTTTTGCGTGCAAAGTTTTTGAGGATTAATGAAAGAGAAAATGAGCGATTTGGATCACATTACGAAATGAATTTAAATTGTCGGAAGATGCGAAAGTCATTTTCAATAATTTTGGAAATTACATGGGGTTTCTAACAGAGGTTTAGTCTCAATTCTGCTCTGGATTTTTTTTTTGTCTCGCAAAAAAAAATCTCAAATCTTAGATCCAATCTCAAATCTACTCTAAATTTTTGTTTTGTCTAAAGCAAAACCAATTCTCAATCTATTCTATACCCCATGTCCAATCCCAACTTTGATGTAGCATTCTCACGTCGATAATAAATCAACATCAGCAAGGTGACATGGAAAGTTATCTCCAAAATGAAACCATTCATTGATATGAAAATTAGAGATGATTAACAACGAATTTTGGACAAATGGCTAATGAGAATAAATTTCACAATAAAGTAAAAATTGATAAATTTTTCTTTTTGACAAAAAAAAAATAAAGGTAGTTTTGGAACTGCACCTTAAGTTTGGGATTTTTTAGATAAAAAAAATATTTATGATAGATTTGAACTCGATATAATGTTTGAGGTTTTTTTCTACATAAAGACATGTTGTAGGCATATTTGGATTACATCCAAAATTTAAACTTTTTTTTTAGACAAAACATATTTGAGGCATAATTCGAAGTATGGCCCGAAGTTAGTCAAAATTTTAGACAAAATTTAAGCTTTTTTTTCATTATTTTGGAAATTAGTCATCAAAAAATTGAGGAAAAATTTAAAATTATGGCCCGAAGTTCTCTCGTTTTCTTAAATAAATGCCTTAAGTAAATGTTTTTTTTTATCGAAGGTAGCATCCGTACGGATCGCGCACCTCAACTAATCCTCCGGGAGGGCTAATGCAACATCCCACCGCCACGACCTCCGCTTAAATCACCAGCACCCAGCAAGGTTCGAACTCAGGACTTCTCGTGAAAGGACCAAAACACAAATCAGCTGGGCCACCGATGGGTGGGTGCCTTAAGTAATTGTTGTTTCAAATAAAAACTTAAAATAACATAACATGTTTCAAATACAGACCTGAAATGACTATGGAGTTCAAAAAAGGACTTGGCCTAAAGGGCATTTTCGTCATTTTTTATTTTTGATTTTTTTCTCTCTTTTTTCCTTTTTTCTTTTTTTAAAAATAAAAAATATATATTAAAGAAACACACATAGAGACACACACTAACGGGAAGGCTGGCCACCAGCTCACCGCTAGTTGGGGGTCAACAGGAACGGAAGGGGCCACGGGGTTGCCGGCAACTCAATTACGGCCTTTAGCCCTCGTCTCTAGTCGGCCAGGTCGCCAACCCTTCCAAGATGTCGGCCTTCGCCGCCCTCATCGACCCCCCACCAGCGATGAACTAGCGACCACACCCTCTCACCTTTGGTTGTCTTTTTAATTTTTTTTGTTAATTTTTTAAAAAATAAAAAATAATAAAAGTCTTAGAAAAAGAAAAAAAATTTCAAATAAAAAAATAAAAATGCCCTTGAGATCAGGCTCTTTTTTGAGATTTCATAGTTTATTTGAAAAAATATTTACTTTAGATTTTTATTTGAGAAAATGAAAAAAAAAATTATGTCATTATTTAAAACAAATGTTACTTAAAGTCTTTCCTCGAGAAAATGAGTAGATTTCGGATTTTTTTTTTTTGGAATTTTTCCAAAAAAAAAATTAGATAATGCGTCTGTCAAAAAAAAAAAATATTTGCAGGAGGAGAGGGAGAGAGGGAGAGCTAACAGTGAATAGGAAACCGAACTACGCAAGCATCGCCTTCGATCCGAATTGGAACGCTCGAGAGGCAATTTCTCCTCCCTTTTGCAAGATCTCATTCCCATGGGCCACTTCGCTCTTATGGATTCATCGCCGCTTCGCACGTCTTTCAAGCTTCGGGTGCTCGAGGATTAACTTCCGGCTCCGTTGGACTCAGTAGCGTCTTCATCGTACCGTCGGGTTCGATCGAGTCTCGTCTTCTTGATCTCGGGATCGCTTGAATTCACGTGCTGGTTCCAAGGCGCTCGAATTCGACGGACACCCAGTTGGTTGATCGAGCGAACCCCCCATTTTCTGGGAGGTTTCGACGAGGTCAGATCTCTGGGCATATCTGCTAAGCTCGGGGTTCGGAGAACTCGCTCTTTGCTGTTGGGGGAGGATTGTGCCGTTGTTTTCTCGGCTTTGGGGATTAGGTTGATTTATGACCTAATGTGAGGATTGAGAGCTTTTCATGGGGATATGCTTGGTGTACGGGAAGAGATTGAGTTGCGTATCTGCGAAGGCCGGTTTTAGTTAAGAGGGTTCTTGCGTGGAAACATGTTTTGGAGGGGACGTGAGAAGGAGGTCAAGGACCATAATGGCGGATTGCCTTGTGGGCAGGTCCGAGTACTTGTTGTTGGCGATTCAGGTGAGTTCATTCTGATGCCGCCGCTGAGGAATCTTCTTTCGATTGTTGTTCTGAGTTTTTCCGCGTCTATTTGGAAAATCTTGGAGGCTGTGATTGATTTCATGAGCTGATGATGGGTTGAATCTTTAGTTGGCCCTGTCGGAGCTGTCAAAGTAAATCTGCTTAGTGATTTCACATTGGGAAGGAAATGTAGGAGAATTGCGATGATTAAGCCCGAAACCATTCTAACAGGAAAAGCATGGGGGAGAATGAATATGGTATTTCCCTCCCAATGACTAAGATTATTGAGATTTCCATTCTATGTTAGACGTCATAGTTTTTTTTGGGTAAGGTATGTTAGATGTCATAGTTCGGGTCATCGTTCTCTAAGATTATCCAGAAACACATTAGTATTAAGATAAAAGGCAGTAGGACCATTCGCCGAGTATGTGGGAAAGAGAGTTATATCTTCTCGCTTATCTTCGGTTTCTAGAAATGAGAATCTCTCCCCTTGTTCTTCCCATTTTATATCGTTAACTTCATGGGTTCGTTCCTTGCTTTGTTACAGCAAGGAGTTACACTGCTAAAATTTATTTTCTATTATATTTGTTCATGGGTCCCTCTGGATTATAGATATGTCATCATTAAGATGGAGGAAGCTCGAACCGTGTCTATACAAATCCTCCATGTTGCAGTTTTCTCACTGGTAATTATGAAGAGCTCCTGAAAAAAAAAAAAAAAGATGCGTATACAGCACGTGAACAAAGCCATATTTCCTCCATTGGAGAGTGCATATGGCTTCACTGTGATTTCCATTGTGATTACAACCAAATAATTGGTCTACGGAGACCCTTATTTGAACTCTCTTCATGCAAGATTTGCACTTAGTTGATATACCGAGAAAAAAAATGATGAATAGAGATACAATTTCGACCTGGAGTGAATTGCTTATGCGCTGGTTTTGTAATGTACTCTTTTATGTTTTGTTCAGCACTTGGAAATGTTGAAATATATGAGTGTCACATGCATTGATTGCGTTTACGCATCTATTGCTTTTACTATATTCCTAGGTGTGGGAAAAACATCTCTCGTCCATCTGATCGTCAAAGGATTTTCCATTGCCCATCCTACCCAAACGATTGGTTGTGCAGTTAGTTTGAAGGTATGCTCTAACTACGATCGCCTTCATAGGAGACCGCTGATTTTTCTGGAAATCAAGCTTTACATTAATTTTTTTTCCCCCTTTGATCCAGCTTATTTCTTATGGACACTCTGGTAGCTCTTCAACCAGCATTAGCGGTGATGCTGACAGAGATTTTTTTGTTGAACTTTGGGACGTGTCAGGCCACGATCGTTACAAAGATTGCAGATCTCTTTTCTATTCTCAGATAAATGGTGAGAATAAGTTTTCTTTTGTATGTCCAGATCTACTATATTATGGTTAAGTTTTCTTTTGCATGTACAGATCTGCTATATTATTGTTAAGTTGCGTGAATTAAAACGGCAATCCTTTCAGTATGAGTTAAAAAACGGCAAGTCTCTACTTCTTTCATCTCTACCGTCTGTTCTGTGACATGACACTTGCAGGTCTGCAAATACGCAATTGGGTTGGTTGTTACATCTTAAGCTGTGGTTCGTGAGGCATCTGAATGGAGTGTTGGCAGTTTAAATTTTATCGGGCTAAAAGGGATTAATACCTTCTTACCATGTTTGCTAGTGAGTAGTGTTTATTTAATGTTTACTGGATGAACATCGAACAAATCATCACATTCTTTTGGCAACAAGCATTAATCTTTGGTTTTATATTTGGAAATTGACAGACTTAAGTTACTTCTGGGACAGGAGGTAGAATGAGTGAACTGCTTTCATATGCGATTGTACATTCACATCGCATCAATGTAGTTATATGTATCTATCTGTGACTGGTAGTGTGTAGCTAGCCTTGTCCAAGTTCTTCACTATCCATGTGTAACTGTGTATTCTTATCAACAATAGGTGTTATTTTTGTCCATGATCTCTCTCAAAGAAGGACAAAATCAAGCTTGCAGAAATGGGCAGCTGAAATAGCTGCAACTGGAGCATTCTCTGCTCCTCTAGGATCTGGAGGTCCTTGTGGCCTTCCTGTTCCATACCTTGTTATTGGTAACAAAGCAGATGTAGCTGCAAAAGATGGTATAAGAGGAAGCAGTGGTAATCTTGTGGATGCTGCTCGCCAGTGGGTTGAGAAGCAAGGTTTACTGCCATCCAGTGAGGAACTTCCACTGACAGAGACATTTCCAGGCAGTGGTGGACTCCTTGCAGTAATAATCTCAGCTTAAGATTTTACCTGATTTCGCTGACAACTTTGTGCGAGCTGCTTAATCTATGTCTACCTTTGCAAGTGATTAATTTCCTTGCTGTAATCAAACTTTATTATAGTCAAGTCTCTGATTTCCCTTCTTTGGTCTAATAAATATAGGCTTTTGTGTATTTCTCCTTAATTTTTGTTGGACATTTAATGTCAAGTTCCCTGAAATGTTCCGCTATATTGATCATTGGAATAAACTTACCTTGTGAAAGAACTTGATCGGATCTAATGTAGCATGTGCTGTCTTATACACCTGGAAAGATGTGCAATTACTTGGCATCATCTGCATAGAGTTGCCCACTTTAGTCCTTTAATTTTATGAGGGTCATGTTTACTGAAAATATGCTGTTGTGAGAACTGAGAATAGTTCAGATTTGAGCAGTAGTTAATTGATGATTTCAAGGATAACTTATCACGAGAAGTACTCACCAATTGCTGTTCGTCTTCTCTGTACTTTTTCAGAGTCAATAATAAGAATATTTAATTAATGAATTCTACAATTTGACAATGTAGGCTGCCAAAGAATCAAGATATGACAAGGAAGCTATAGTGAAATTCTTTCAAACGGTAGGTGTACTTATCCTGTTCACCATAGAGATTGTTCTTGTTCTTCTATTGCTTGATTTGAAAGTGGGCCCTCTTTTTTCAGTTAGTCAGGAGAAGGTATGTCTCAGACGACTTGCCTTTAGCCAATCCATGGTCTGTCTCTCCAGTGCAGAGAACTTCGCAGCGATTGGATGATGATTTGAGCGATGATGAACAGTTTTACAAGAATACAAGGTTCACTCATCTTGCCTTTTTCTAAACTTTCCTTGCAAATGACTGTCAACCTGAAAATGTTCTCGAAACTTCATTCATCATTGAGCTGTTGAATATTTTCTATGTTTGCATGTGGTTAGTGCCAGCATTAACTGATTAGATGGGATCTTCCTTTCAGAAGTTCTTGACCTTTTATAATTCCAAAGAAAGCAAAGCAAACTATTAATGATGTAAACACCCCCCTCTCCCCTCCTCTTTCCTGTTTTTGTTTACCCTTTTGATTGCAATAAGATGTGATTTTGTGTGACTTGAGTATCTTTTTTATGTACGGCATTTCCCTTTTGATGCAATTTGTAGTGTGGAATCTCTTGTGAGGATAAAATGTGTGGAACTGTGATGCTATGATGTTGCTTTTTGTCTTTAGTATAAAATAGTTTTGTTATAACCATAGGAGTAGATAAAACAGAAGTTGCAATTTTTCTTCTTACCGAGTTTCTGTTTTTTCTGCAGTGTGAACAGTGGTGCCTACAACTATAACTCTCTCCCTCCTCTTCCAGCACAGCATAATCTTACCCCACCTCCCACTTTATATCCTCAGCAACCAGTTTCGGTATCTGAGAACTATACGTTTCCGAGATTTTCATACAGTAGTTCCTCTGAATTCACCAGCACCGGCAGATCAAAGCGTGCTGACATCAACGTCTGATAGTGTCCACCTCTTGCATCTTGGGACATGAACAGATCACCCCTCGCTATTGGAAGTGTGGCATGATTTCTTCAATTTGTTTACTTTGTTATTTCTCTTGTAACGGGGTTAATATATTCTTTCTTAGTTGGGTGTTGTTGTTTTGTTTCCTTATGAGGTGAGGTGTCCAGTACAGGTTTAGAGAGCGTGTATGATATCTAGATGAATCGGGAAGTACAAAGTATTTGTGGGAATCAACTTCTCACACTATTTTTCAACCTAATATAAGAATCATTCTTTCCCAGCAAAACAAAGGTTCGTTACTCTACCCTCAAATTTGGTCTTTGGGCTATATCTTCCGAGTCCATTAGGGAAAAAAATTCATCTACTTGGATTGGGTAATCTCACTTTCCTGAACAAGCTTGGGTCGATATCTGTCTTTTTGACTTGTAGCAAGGACTATTAGATTTATCTAGGGATTAGTAGTTGAGCTTGCTGTTGTGTCCTGGATTTACATGTGTGATTGAGTTGACACAGGCCAAATTCAATTGCTAATCTCATAACCTACATTACATGGTCATTCTTGTTTTTGTTCGCAAACTTTACTGGCTACCGAAGGGACACAAATTGTATCTCCTTATCGTTGGTTTTTTGCAGCATTATCTTATCTTTTGTTCGACTTGAGTTGTTTCGGCTTTCATCTGGAGACACTGATATGGGATGAAGATCAAGAGCATGCAAATGCAGCTTTGATTCAAGGAGATAATCCAAGAGTTGGCGAATCAACTAGTACAACAATTCAAGGGAGATAAGGGAACGGAAAAGGAGACTAATAGGACGACATCATTCCACTGATCTTTTCATTAAAGCTCCGATCTCAACTCTTTGCCTTCATCTTCATCGGACATGCTTTCTTTAACCTTCTCCGCCGTCTTGCGCACTGCTTTTCCCACAACCTCGGCTGCGGATTTTGCGGTCTCCTCCACTGCCACTTTGCTAGTCCCAAAGCTCTTCTCGACCACCTGTTTCACTTTCGAGCCCGCATTATTCTGGTTGTCGACAGCCGCGCCGTCCCTGCTTCTAAAGCTGTTTCCAACAAGTATCAAGCTTTGCTTATGAGACTGAAGCTTTCAGTCGTGAACGAGAATGATGGGTATCTATCATTAGCCAACGTCTGTGATCACTTACTCTAGATCTGGAGGGGAGAACAGGAGCTGCATGTTGTTCATGATGGTCTTGATCTTGATCCATGAAATCTTCTGGGATTTTCTGAGGAGAGAAAATGCGCCCGTGACCATCTTTGCAATGAACGGCTTCTCCTCTTCGGCTTCAGCATGCTTTTGGCCTCCATCTCCTACTTCTGTGGAGAGAGCTTGAGTGTGGAGTGATACCAAAACCCAGAAAACAAACAGTTTGGCGATTCTCCTAAGCTTTTTCATGTCTCTGATTCTTGGTTGGCAAGTGGAATCATTTTCTTTTTCTGTTTCTTCCTTCTTATTTCTCGTTCTTGTTGCTGAAGGTGTGGTTAATGCGCGTCCAATTCCAATCCATGCTATTCTTGGGGCATTGGTTTTGCTTACGCTTGAACGAGTCCAATGTTGAGGATATTCGTCCGTTTCTCAGACCAGCAGTAGCGCTATCCATCAAAATATAGTTGATTCGACCAGAAAAGAAAATCTTGGATTGGATTCTATCTTCCCTATCCTCTTGCTCAAACTTGCTCTAATCAACAAATTATTGTGGAAGAACAAGAACGAGAAATAAAATGATGATAAATGAGGATGAAGGACGAGTATTAATAAGGGTGGGTTTAACATTCAATGGATAAATGTGAGGGCATTAAATATACAATACGAATTCGATTCTCACGTCATTAAGTACTAATAATCTTACACGGTTTAGCTATTTTCTAGAAAACTTTGAAAAAAAAAGGGCACAAAGTGCCTCTATTTTCTTAAATAAGGGCCGGAAGGTGATATTATTTCAAATGAGGGTCTAAAGTGAGCATTATTTCAAATAGGGTATGAAGTGATCTTACCAATCTAAAAAAAGAGGTCTAACTTATAGTAAGTAGGGGCATTTTGGTCATTTAGCATGTTATTAGTTATTTTTTCTTTTTTTAATTTTTCAAAAATGGAAAAAAAAAAATAAAAGAGAAAAAAAAATGAAACACGTGCGAGAGGTTGCCTCTTGCCTATAGCTGCCACACCAACTCAGGCGGAGCGACGATGATGGCCAACGACCTTGCCAACCAGAGGCGAGGGCCAGTAGAAATTAGGAGAGGGTCAGGATCTAGGTGAGGGTTGCCATGCACTAAATGAGGGGGTAGTGACCAGGCAGGAGGGTCTCCGTGGACTGCTTTCCTCTTTCTTGTTTTTTTAGTTTTATTTTTATTTTTAATTTAATGTGACTAAAAATTAGGTTAAAATTTTATTTTGAAGAAAGTAACCCTCATCAACTAGAATATTTAGTCTACTAAAGAAAGTATAAAATTGTATTTTGAAGAAATTAGGTTATGCCCTTATTTGAAATAGTCATGGCCACTTCGGGTTCTTATTTGAGATAATAATGCCACTTTAGACCTTTATTTAAGAAATGAGAGCATTTGAGACTCTTATTTGAAAGTATCTCTCTATTTTTTTTTTTTAACTATCTACCTAGATTTCATTTCCATAAGAAGAAGATTTGATTATGACCAAGCAGCCCACGGACCTACCCATTTCCAACTCAGGCCACAAAGGCCTATGGCTATAGGTCCTGACCTAATCTGATTGTGCTCAAGGTAGGCCCGAACCAGGCCCGGACATGCTTTACTTCTAATTTATGAGTCAAGGACTATTCACTATTCAAGGAGGAAATATTTAGTGGTTGCATAATGCCTTGTTACCTAACAATGTGTCGTGCATTTATGTAGTTAGGTCAAATTATAAATCATAGGTTGACTTGTGGACATTGAATTTGCATTAAAAAAAAAATACCCAAAATATCCCCCCAATTTTAGCATATGTCTCTATATATTCAAAACTTATTTTTGTCTTCTGAAAAATCCAACTTTTACTTTTGTTCTAATTCTACCGACCTAATAACTAAAAAAAAAATCTCTAACTTTAGCATCTGTCCAAATTATATACAAAACTTTTTTTTCTCATAAAAAATCCACAAGTCTTACTTTTGTCCCAATTCTACCATCATTAGCCTTCTGTCCATAATCACTGTTAATTAATCATGTGGCATTTTCATATCGCTAATAAATTACACCTCAGTAAAATTAATATAAAAAAAAACCTCTAGCTTCTTTTTGGCTATCTGCTTCCCCTACACATTGTCAGGAGACACAAAACCACTCAAGACAATGCGTTTCAGATTCTTCCATGTACTCAATAGCCCAAAGAATGGCCAAATGTGAAGATTTGATTATTTGAAAAAACGATATCAAATCTCATCATCCTTTAAATCTACTCTTTTCAAATTTCAAAGATTTATTGGTAAGTTCAGTAAGAAAATTCAAGCCACAAAAGGTTAATTAATGGTGATTATGGACGAAGGCTAACGGTGGTAGAATTTGAACAAAAGTAAAAATTGAGTTTTTACGAGACAAAACAATTTGATATAATTTGGATAGATACTAAAGTTGAGGATTTTGTGGGTATAAGGCCGTAAATTATAACAAAAGTGAAAATTGGGGATAAAACTCTCAATTTTAGCATCTGAACACGCATGCAAGAAATTTATGGCAAGTTCAAACAAAACCAAAGAGGATTGAAATTTATTTATTCGGTTGGACTCGTTTGGATCTGAGTTTAATCAACGGGGCTCAAATTGGAGACCCAATTTTCATAGGATACGCTATTAATTTATAAGTAGACATGAGTAAAAGCATGAGAAAATGATACAAAAGTTCTTTGAACTTTATTTCAATATACGACATGATCATTGAACTTGCAACATTGAACATCTTCATATGATTCATGAACTAAATTGAACATGTATCAAAAATTTATGAACCACATACACAACAAATTAAAAGTTCATGGATCAAATTATGCTTTGAGATGAAATTATATGGCTTGGACTTGGATAGAGGGGTGATGGCGATGGTCCACCCACGCCCTTATCATCCTTGCGTTTCTATGCCAGTCGACCTCAGCCTCATCATGATGACAATAAACATCAGAGCAATCTCGCCAACTTCACCTCGTCTACCGTCAGTGTCATGTCACCGATTCTTTTATCTACATTACCAGAGAGAGAGAAAGAGAGAGAGAGAGAGAGTGAGAAGTTCCAATGGCATTGATAGGTTTCTTGGAGATATTCTTGGCCGGGATTTGCTTCGCGTTCCTTCGTCTCCTCCGCAAAAGCGATGATGGGCTCCCCAGGAACTGGCCGCTCGTGGGGATGCTACCGGAGCTCCTCCTCAACCTGAGCCGCGTCCACGACTGGGCCACCGGCATTCTTGAGCGGAGCCGCTGCACCTTCCTCTTCCGGTTCCCCTGGTTTTCCGGCATGGACATGCTGTTCACCGTCGATCCCGCCAACGTCCATTACATCATGAGCACCAACTTTGGCAACTTCCCGAAAGGGCCCGAGTTCAAGAGGGTGTTCGACGTTTTGGGCGACGGGATCTTCAACTCTGACTCCGATCAGTGGAGGACGCAGAGACGGGTCGCTCAGGTGTTAATGAACGACCAACGGTTCCATCGGTTCTTGGCGACGACGACCAGGGACAAGGTGGAGAATGGCCTGCTCAAGGTGTTCGACGAATTGTGCCGGAGAGGTGTTACAGTGGATTTGCAGGATTTGTTCCAGAGGTTCACCTTTGATTCTGCTTGCAAATTCGTCACTGGGTTCGACCCCAGCAGCTTATCCGTTGAATTCCCTGAAGTCCCGTTTTCCAAGGCGTTGGATGATGCCGAGGAGGTGATTTTCTATCGCCATTTGTACCCCGAGTGGATTGGGACTCTGCAGAGGTTGTTGAGGATTGGAGCGGAGGAGAAACTGAGAAGAGCTTGGGAAGATATGGACCAAATTGTAGGGAATTACATAGTGCTGAAGAGAGTTGAACTGAGAAAAGGAAACAGCAAAGTGAAGGGAGATGAAAATGGTGCAGATTTATTGACATCTTATATGGTGGAAAATGAGACATTGGGTGCTTTAGAATGCAATGACGAGTTCCTTAGGGACACAATTTTGAATTTCATGATCGCCGGGAAAGACACCACTAGTTCAGCTCTCACGTGGTTTTTCTGGGCTCTATCCATGAACCCGTCTGTTGAAATGAGAATCAGAGAAGAGATCAAATCTATAATCCCGAAAGAAGAAGAAAATCTTCGGGTGTTCAAGATTGGTGAGCATATGCACAAGATGGTTTATTTACATGGTGCACTGTGCGAATCTTTGAGGTTGTACCCACCGGTTCCATTCCAACACAAGCGCCCTGTTAAGCCTGACGTGCTTCCTAGTGGACACAAAGTTGATCCCAGCACGAAAATACTCCTCCATTTGTATTCAATGGGGAGGATGAAGTCAGTATGGGGAGAGGATTGCTTGGAATTTAGACCAGAGAGGTGGATTTCGGAGAGAGGAGGAGTTAGGCACGAGCCGTCTTACAAGTTCTTGGCATTTAATGCCGGGCCGAGAACTTGTCTGGGAAAAGAAGTGGCTTTCGCCCAGATGAAAACCGTCGCAGCCACTGTAATACATTACTACAAAGTTCATGTTGTGGAAGGTCACCCTGTGAGACCTTCTAATTCCATCATACTTCACATGAAACATGGATTGAGGGTGAAGCTCACTAGGCGAAGGCTTTAAGGAAACAAATTGACTGGGTAGATTACCTAGAAACTGTAAATCTATGTACTCCCAACATATGCGTGCATATGTCTTCTGCTTGTTTTTTCATCTTCTATCGCATGCTGTTATTTACAATAATACAAAAGTTTACAGCTTACCCAGTCATGCAAGCATATGACACGGGCCGAGGTCTTTGTGCAGTGACCCTCCGCAACCGGCCCGTGACACATACATGAGACTTCGTTTCTTTCTTCGCCAGAAAAATCTGTGATCAAAATCAATCACCATAGAGATCAAACATGGAACTATAATATATGCTTGCATATGCTTTGGCACACTCTGATGTCTCCTCAGCAACATATATGACAAGATCAGTCAAAAATATGCTTTCAAAAGACGATTGTGTACCCCAACATGAGCAAAAGAGTCTCCTTTTGAAAGAGCTTTCTTGCACATTGTGGTAATATCAAGTATAATCTTCTCTTCAGTCAAATCTTTGCTATTCACTTTTATGGTACCCCCATCAAGAGCTCCATATCAGAGAGATCCCAGAACTTACCCAATCAGCATTGAAATGCATTACTGTTGCAAAAATCAATTCATCTGATCTGCACACCCAGAATTTGCTCCACGAGAAAAGGAGCCATGTGATGGCATGGCCGTATAATGAGATACATAATCAAGAACAGCTTGCTTCAATGATTTCTCGCATTGTACTAATACAGCTTCCTCAGCAACAATCCAGTCCCCACTTCTGAACCCTTCGTTTTGTGAGTCATAACAGCTCTGAGGAATGCAAGGTATACAAAAACTTGCAAAAGTGACTATGCTTGTAAGACTTAGCTGTATATCTTTAGTGGAGCAGTATGGAACCAAAAATCGAAATGAGAAGGGCCAAACCTTTTCAACTGAAGACTTGAAAAGCAGGTGCTCCCTAAGAGCAGTTAGCCTCATAATAAGCATAACGATAGCGAACAAAACATGCGGTGTCAAAAACGTAACGAAACTTTTGGGTTTCACGAAAAAATCCAAAACCAAAAGAAATCCACAATCCTCATCCAACCAAAATAGCGAATCTAGTAAAGAGGTTCATTCTTTTATAAGGAAAACAATGACTCCCCCGAAGTCCCTTTTTTTTTTATAGACTGGATTCTAGAAGAGTGTGAAACCGACACCTATCACTAAGAGTTTCACTGACCGCCACTTCTCTAAGTCATTGGACTTAGAAAACATCGTCCAGAAAAAAAGCATCCATACACAACAATTTGAGGAGGTCATTTGTACCTTGGAGCAAGTATATATAATTGCTGTCATCCAGTTCCAATTCTCAAGTGCATCTTTCTGAGAATCATCAGCAGCTTCATGCAGAAAATATAACAACGGCGGCATAAGCTGCATCTCAAATTGTCTTGGGCCACCGCAGAGTTTGCATCTCCCAGGATCTCCTCTCTCTTTATTAGCCAACAGTGGCTTCCCTCCATTTGAATATCTAAACGTTCAGTCACAGCAAGGGTATGGAATATCATTTACTTGGACTTTAGATGATAAGGGTACAATCTTTCCACAAATTTTGAATCCCAAATACACAACAATTCTATTGACTGAATTTTTGTTTCTCTGCTTACTCCAGAATGTTAGATCTTACTTTCTCCAAGAAGCATCAGCTTCTACAGACGTAAAAAAAAAAAAATTCCCTGGATGAAAAACTCAAGTGGTGTTTGGACTATATACAGGTCTATTTCTGCTATCAATCAACATGAAAAAGATTTATGTCAACAAAAGTGAAAAACTAACCTCTTGTTTAACAAGACTTCACTATATCTGTTCTACAGAGTCTTGATATTGAAGAAGAATTGTGCCTTTCCATGTAAATTGTTCATTGTCATACTTGAATTATGAAGCATAATTTCACAAGATTGATTCATAATCTGCCACCTAAGCCAAATCTTCCAAAACAATTAATGGTCAAAAAGATGAGGCACAATTGTGAAGGTAAAATCCAAGATTCAAGAAGCTCCAAGAGTCCTTTATTTTGGCTGGCTTCATATAATCCATAGATAGACAAAAACCCAATCCTATTTATCATAACTTACATGCAACTACAGTTGTTTCTGGCAAGACCAAAACAACAAGTCGAATTTTACTTGTGTTAGCTGTGCCTCACTTAGTAGAGATGAGCACCTGAAACATTGTTCTGGATAAGCATCCAACCGTTTCTTAAACTTGATGTAAGTCCGGTCAGCCATTAGAGCTCTATCATATTCATAGCATTCGTCCTCCAATACTTCTTCCCGTACATGATTGTCAGCATTGATGGAAAGAGATGAAAAGTTTAAATAAGCAGATGTGACATCCTTCGAATAAGGCTCTTCCAAGGTATGAATATAAAAGCAAGGCATCACTGCAATCAGCAGATAGGTTAATTCAATTAAGCCATCAGGTGGATAGCCATAGCAGCAAAGTCGGTACCATTAATAGACTTCTTTCATGGGAAATCTGTACCAGGTATAGAATCATCTACTTGTCTTGATATTGGCCTCGAAGGTGACGATTTTGCTACTTTCTCAGAATTCCCATGCCTATTCGGTTTCTTCGAGTTGGAAGTGACAGTTGCAGCTTCTGCAAGTGCCCTTCCTAGCTCCTCTAAATCCGCATCTTCATCATTCTCACCCAAATCATCCCACCAGTTGTTTTCCCCGACTGTAACAGAGTGCGTGGCAGCCCCTACCGCATCACAAAAAGTGGAGTTTGATTCTTCGTCTTCACATGATCTCTGAATACGAATTGCTCGCCAGCTACAAGTCATTTTTCTTAGCATTGAGAACAACTAAGAGTTTTTCTTAAAATCAATACTCAAGCAAACAAATTGCCATATTTAGAGGAGACCTTAGGGGACTGCTCCCACATTTCGGAGCTATGCAACCGAAGATGTAAAGCACACGGTCTTCGACTTTCAAATTTCCACTCGTTATAGGAGCAGGAACCTACAAGCACAAATGATCTCTCGCTCATAACACAGTTCCCCGGCCTAATTGTCCTCATAGATGAGAGACAAAAACAAAACCTGTCCGACGAGACAAAGTTTATTTCCACATATGCTGCACTCGAGAAAATCTGATCCCCAGGCTATTAATGGAGAAGGCCAGTCCTGTGACAAACGAAAAGAGTCATACACTTCAAAAAAAACATCATGTGACAAACAACAACATCGCAAGAGAAAATCAGAAGTTACTGACGGGCAGTCCACCAATTTTTGCCGTATAATGGTCAGATGCTTCGCGATTGTCATCGGCCCATGGTCCTGGCAAGCCAAGAAAGACTCTGCCCATTGCTCACTACTACACCAAAACCAAAAATCAAACAATTCCCGGGAAAAACACATTCCACATTCTGGACTGTAGAAGCAAAAGGTGATGCATCTGAACTATAAGCGTCTCCCATAGAAACAAAATTTGAGAGCCAGGACAACCCAAGAACCAAACTTTTTTTTTCTGCGCCACCATAAGACTCTGTCAAGAACAGCTTAGCCACACAAGAAACACGCTTAAATATCAAACATCCTACTACAGAAGAATTCATCAAAGGGATGATTTACAAGGAAAAAAAGAAGAATTTTCTTGGTGGGTTCTGAAGAAGTGGGGCAGAATTTTATAGGCACACGCCCCACAAAATCGATGGCTTCGGTTGAACAGGAAGGGCCACACAGTATGACGATTCTGCAAAGCCATAAACCTTCAACCAGAAAAAACAGAAAGAAAAAAAAAAGAAGAAGAAAAAAGCCATAAACCGAGACGAATCAGACGGATACCTGCCTGGGAAGATTGTGGATGCGTAACTCTTCGATATACAAAGCAAGTCGCGTTATGCTTTGCTGGGTCAGTCTGCCTGCACTGGAAGTATTTCAGCGGCAGAGCAAAGGCGGTGAAGAAATCGGTAGTCTTCTCTTGTGAGAACCCTCTGGGACGTGTTGGGTGTGTAGGCGTAAAATTCATTTGCGTTTCGCTAACTACATATAAAAAGAAAAATATTTTCGATACATCAAAATTTATAGGACAATATGACGACAAATTGCAAACAGTTACCAGTCATAAATTTACCTTAAATTAATTTTTTGATCACTAAAAACTTCAAACGAATACACACGTGACATTTACTCTTTATTTTCATCAAAATTTTACTATCAAATTACTAGTTAAATGACACGTAATAATTAGTAAAAATATTAATTTGGGATTTTTGCACTATGTTTGGTGAACCAATGATACTAACTCAATTTAACGAAAATTAATAAAAATAAATTTATTATAGATATACTAATTTAGATTTTTATAAGCAAAAATTAATTTTAGATAAATTTATACAAATATGATAAAAAAAATTAATTTGAAGTAAATTTAAATATATAAATTTAAAACTTTTCCTAATATTAACTCAAATCTATATCCATATTGATATATTTTCACAATAAGAAAAATATGGAGAGTTATCTTGCACGCTGTTGATCATTTGACCCTTCATCGTAACGTAACCGCCCAGAATGTCACTTTCTTTTAGACCTCCACAATTATTCTGCGTAATCTTTTCTTTATTATTTAATCTTCTTTAATAATTGATCGCATACAAATCAAGAAAAAAAAAATATTATTCATTTACCGATATATTAATATGCATTTATCTAAATGAAATGTTATTAACAATGAAAGTGTAATTAATATAATTACCGAAATCTATTGCCGCGTGTGAAAATTTACTGAGCACAAGAAGCATATGGCAATTTTTAACAAGCAAAAAGTTACCTGTGCCCGTAAAAGTTCACTTGTCTCGCCAAGACAATTTACAAACTTAAGCTAATAAATAGGGAGGCCGTAACATAAGTTAACGCCAACTCCAGTTGAACTAATCAAAACACTCAAAATTGCATGCGTTAAACCGTTTTCTGGTCCAACAGAACGAGTTTGCGACGGACATCAGCTCGGCACCACCTGCTACTCCGCACCGAAAGTTACACCTTCTTGATGATCTGAACGACGTCTTCATCTTCAAGTTCATGTTCCTAATCCATGGAAAGCATCACCATACATTTAAATTATCCACAGCAACTAACTCATTTGGAATTGCAAGAAAGAAGGGGAGAATTAAAGTAAAAGATTCCCGATTGAGTTGAGAAGTGAAGATTCACCTTGCCAACTCTTTGAGGCTTGTGCTTGACACTTGAACCCCAGACTAGAGCGCTGCACGTGTAAAGCAAAGTAAAAAGCTCGCGTAAGCAGTAGTAAGAAGGCCGAGAAAATCAAATTTTAAATTTTATTCCATAATGATGACCAATGTGGGAATCGTCAGAATTTGCACCTAATAAGTCCACATATCAACAAAAGGATTAAGGATGAAGCTGTGAGTCACGGTTTCTACTTACTACTTGAACTGTTTGACCATATCCTTGTGTATCCGGCTGCAGAAATCCTCAACTGTCCTCTTCCTTGATGATAGAATCACGGGGTCTTCATAGTCTGGATTCATTCCTTTTGGCTTTGTATATATACGAGTTAAATTCAAATACTCCCATACTTTCTCCAACAGACCATCAAGATTCCATTCAAGGTGAGCACTGCAGTGTCAACAATGAAGCAGTATATGATCAGTTGAAATAAAAAAACTTACAATCGGGCAACCTATAGACTGACATCAGACAACAGGAGGAGGGGACACAGAATAACCAAAGAAATAGCTTACAACCAGGCGCGTGATTTCTATAATCTCCAGATACTACCTACTCGGAACAAAATTGAACAACTAATCCTTCATTGGTAAAGTATGAATTGAGTTTCAAAAAAAAAAAAAACAAGGTATGAATTGAGCATAAAAATCAAAAGTCAAAAAGGACCAGCATAAGAGAGTACTTGAGTTACCTGACTGGACAGTAATGAGGAAGTTTGTCCAAAATCTCTAGCTCTTCTAGTGTGATTTGGTCAATCTTGTTTATTACATAGATGCATGGAATATATTTCCTACTTCCCTCAATAACATCTATAAGGTCATCTGCAGTCGCATCGCATCTAAGAGTAATATCAGCATTATGTATCCGATATTCGCTACAGATGGCCTTCACAGTTTCAAGATCCAGATGAGTGTTTGCTACTGTTGATGTGAGATTAATGCCTCCTTTATCTTTCTTCCTGAACGTTAGATTAGGTGGCTCCTTGTTCAGCCTGTAGAGAAGAAGAAAGAAATTCTCATTTCTAGTTTATTAACACATAAAATCAAAACTGAATCAGCCAAAAAAATTGTGAGATCATCCACAGTTTTAAGAATTTATGCAGGTCAAACCATCTCTGCAGTAAAAATAAATGCAGGATGCTCTCAAACCATACATTGAAGGAGAAATATCTATTATTCATCTAAAATTAGCGAGAATGCTCCTGGAGATTTCGAGTTGCAACACTGACATAACATAAAGTGTTTCAAAGCATCGTTAATGCAATTCAGTTCTTATATCAGAATAACGGCCAATAACCATGTGATAATGGCATCTTGCAAACCCTAAACAAATACACAAAAAGAACTTTCCTTTTAGACTGAACTTCGCTGACACCTGAATATGACATTGTAGAAGAAATCCCCACTTGTCAAGCTATACACTCAACCTCACCAGTGATGTAGGTTCCACCTTTTCTCGTACTGAAACCAATTTCAAGTCAAGTACCCTTAATTGTCTCATACGCAAGGCATTGATGCATCTCATGCAACAAGTATTACTGCATCCCATGCAATACTTGCCTTGGAGGTGCAGGGCGGGATGGCAAAAGTAGATCCCCTGCAGGCCAGGGAAGAGGAATGCAACCCCCAGCTCCATCTCCCCTCTCAGACATCCCTAATTATAATGACTAAAGGAGAGGGACTATTCATAGGAGAAGGAAGTATGTTTGGACAATGACAACACCTAATAATGTTTGCATCGCTACCATGATGAAGTACCTGCAGCAACTATACTAAAGAACAGGACAATGACTACTGTATGGCCCAAAGATTAAGAAGCTTCTACTTTTACTGTTACAAGTGTGGTTATTGCCAAGCACACATATTCTGACCACATATATACCTGATGCCAAATCCCTCGAGCTCCTTCTCTATCAGACGCTTGTGAGTAATTGGCTTTATCGCATCAAGAACAATCAAAATGCAGTTGCATGTTCTGGCCGTGCTGATAACCTGGAAAGACAAGAGAGCAACTTATAGTCAAAAACCTAGAAAAGGAAATGTAACAAGTGATATCTGTATTTCCAACAGGCCTCAAGATTCCCAATTTTAAGAAAACCTCAAAATCGATATACACCATCTATTATAAAAATCGTAAGACAATCACAAATGTGCCGAATAAAATTTGCCATTTTTGATATAGTGCATGCCTGGGGAAACATATAGCTCCTAAACTGTATAAAAAGTGTCAGCGTATCTGTTCATTGGTCTATTGTCAATAGAAATGGTTTCTGAACCCTCAGTGAATATGGATCCTCCCTCATCTGTGATGTGCACTTTCAGGTTCAATAACTCCAGCAAAGTTCCTGAGCAGTTTGAAGATGCGGTGTATTGGTAGATTAACTTCTAGCAAGTCTACAAAGAATAAATGGCAAGTACCATTAAATTTCTTTTTTTCTCTATTCTCCTTTGGAATATTTATAGTACTTCATTGACTGGTTAAACCGGTAACTGACATTTGACAAGTAATGCTCTGAATAAATCAGTAAGTCACCTGAGAAATTCAGACCTTTCTTCCCTAATTAGTTAACACCCAATGTAACAGAAACAGGAAGTTGATCTAGTTGTATTGTGATTTTTTTTTCCAGATAATTAGATTCTGTCATAGACATATACCATATATCTCATGCCACTACAAACATTCCCTTCCAGTAAATTTGAAAGTACAATATTGACAGAATCCTATCTTCCGTAAGCTTGATAATAAATGTCTCAATTATGAATCTATTAGACTCAAGGCCCAAAAAATCCTGGAAATTGTTCAAACATGCCACCAGAAAATTCTGACGATTGGGCCAATAGCAACTGCAAATTTGCAGTAGTTGAGTAAGGGTCTTCTCTAGCCAGACAGCCCCACTTGTCTGGTGTTATACATATGGATGCATGATGAATAAAAAGGATGCTGCATGAGTACAATTATAACAAGGCAAACTAAAAAGAGAAGATAGACCATCTTTTCTCATTAAACATATAGAGCCTTCACAGCAAACAACTATCCCAGTGTAGGAACAATAACTAACAAATTAAATACATTGCTGGCACAAGGAAGACATATGTAACCATGTTTTACCTGTCTGCCTCTACCCTTTCCATCCTTGGCTCCCTCAATAATACCAGGAAGATCTAGTAACTGCCAATTACAGTAAAACACAAGTGTTTAGCATTATGATAGACCATCTCTATGGGAAATCAAGATGATTTCACTGATTCTCAGAAAGGGGGAATCTCAATGATCCCTGGAAAGAAAATGAGTTAACAACAAAATGTGCATAACAGGTAACCTACATTGTACATACAGAGAATGTCCATGGCTCATAAACATTTTGCAACACCACCAAAAACCGGGACCAGCGTTGTTTATTACATAATTAAAAGTACTATCACTACAAGCTAAAGTATTGCAATATCTTGACATAATAAACCAAGAAGAGAGATGCCTTCTGAAACACACCACTATGCTTAGCTCATAGTTTTGGTTGCTGAACACCTTATTGTTGAGGAACTCCTAAATATGAACTGGAAAGAAGTTTACCTGAATTTTAGCTCCACGGTACATGATCACTCCAGGGATACAAGTAAGAGTAGTAAATTCATATGAAGCAACCTTCAAGCCAAAAAGAGTAAAAAAATCAGCAAGGATGTCACTGCAACTGCAAGCACCATTGGCTCTAGCAGATGTTGTAGGGGGAAAAAACAACCACACTAAGGACAAATCAAATCTATATAGAGACAACTCATTTAATGTTCAACATATGTCTTTATGCACGATCCCTTGAGTAGAGATAGACAATAAAACTGCAAAAGCTCCTATCTGTAATGCTAAATGTATGATTAAAATCGCATTATGCATAGAAACAGTCACAAAGAAGACTAGAAAATATATAGATGCATATTTCCCTAGCCCAAACACATAACGAAAGAATTATTTTTTGCAAGCCTACTTGGTTTAAACATACTTTCTAGCAGATTGGGAGATGGCAATTAAGAATTTCAGCTTACGAACTAGTCTTATTCTGCTATCAGATCATTCCCATGATTCACAGTTTTGCCAGTGGCAATGATTTGGTCAAACTGGTAGAATTAGAATTCCAGTTGTAAAAAATGGAAATGAACCCATGATTGACAGCTTATTATGATAATGGTACAGGAAACTACGGCCAAACAGTAGGATGATTGAACAAGCTACACTACACTTCCTCTAGTTCTGATTATTACACTGCAAGCTCATGAGTAGTTTCACCAGATGAGAAGTCACGCAAACAAATACACACACACCCACAGGAGAAACCCTCCTCAGCCTATAGAGGTTCACTTTCCCGCAAATCACGGTGTGCATGTCCATGCGCGCGCGCGTGTGAGGGAGAGGGGGAGAGAGAGGGGCAGAGGTTGGGGCAAGGATCATGTTTATGGTCCCTTGGAACATACAACTGCCAAAGAAACGTCTAGAATAGAATAAACAATGAAATATACGTAACCAACTATTTAAGACTCCTTGGAAGCTGTTTCTTTGAATTTCAAATAGCATATAACAAACGCTGGTTCATTTTATTTGATCCTATCCAAAAATTATGCAGAATCATCGCATCAAACTTGGAGGAAAAAATAAAGCTAATAACTCCTCTTCTACTGTAAGAGTTAACCAGAGATCGGCAACTCTAGATTCCTTGGAACATATACCGTCGTTATGTGTAGATCTTTCAACTACAGGGAGAAACAGGCATAAGAGCAATTAAAATGATTGTAAAGAAATATCTTATCAAGGTTATTATCTTTCCTCTTTGATGACCACAGGGAGTGCATCAATATTCATCAAGTAGAAACAAGGGACTAAAAACCTTGACATACCTCTGAAAACGTCCCAGTCAGCTTATTCAACAGAGTAGACTTCCCAACTGAGGGGAAACCCACCAAACCAACTCTAGCATCTCCGCTTTTGGTGACATCGAAACCTTCACCAGCACCCCCACCTCCCTTAGAAGAAGGTTCAAGGAGTTCCCTCCGCAGCTTTGCAAGTTTAGCCTGACAAGACATACTCTCAGAGTTAGCAGTCTCAAAAGTTTTAGCTTTAATGGGCGAACAGCCCAACCCTTGGCTACTTTAGTGGCTCAGCCAGTTACTCGAGATCCCAATAAACTTTGCGACCTCATATACTGTCATTTCACCGATTTGGACCAAATAGCGAGCATCAACCCACTTAGTTAGGGTCACTAGCAGCTTCACGAAAAAACAAATCCAGGGCACTCCTACTAGTTGCAAGAAAAGAAATTTCTTCCGCAGCGAGGAACTTTTCATTAAATTTTGGGGTCTTGGATTGATCCTTTCTAAAGCGGTTAACAAAATGCCCCACGAGGCATATACTGTATTTTGCTGGCCATCTTTCAGAATATTTTCTTAGAAATAATGCGCAAGATCTAACAACTAAGGATCCATATACAATTGGAAAAGAAAAGTGTACCTTAAGCAAACCCAAATGATGGGCAGTAGCCTTGTTCTTTTGAGTCCTAGCCATCTGCAGTACACAAAAAGCAATATCCAAACTGTTGGCTCAAGCTATTCATATGAATGCTTAACTAAAATAATCCTACAGAGGCTGTCCTGTGGGAATTTCCTCAAGCTATTCATATGAATGTCTTTAACTAAAATAATCCTACAGAGGCTGTCCTGTGGGAATATATAGATAATAAAAACAGTAGCATAATTGGTACACAACATCAACTAAAAACATTGACAGTATAAATCCTTTTCACTTCAAAAGCAGGGGAAAGTCACAGCACCATAGAAAGTATAGATCGCGCCATCTTCTCAGAAGCAAATCCAAGTAAGGTATCAAAACTCATTACTCAATTGCATTTTTCAAATTAATCTACGTATACACAAGTAAGACGGAGAGAATTCGCAGCGGCACATAAAGTTTGAGATATCATTCTCATTCAAGACTTTCATTAATTAAACAAATTCTTTTTATTCCAAAAAGGATTTAGAACAACTAGGCACTTAAATCTCTTTTCATTAATGCTTTGTTTATAATGAACTGGAGAATATTAAGGTGGAAATTATCAAGACCGAAGTCAAATCAATTACCCAAGTTACAGAATTTCATTTTGTTGTAATACTTCTTCTAAGTCATGGGTTCTTATAACGACCTAATAAATGTAACCAAATTTGATGAAATGGGTGACAACTAATAATTCTAAATCCTATTCCAACTAGTGAAAAAAGAACTCCTAATCAGACACAACGGAAATGCCGACCTATACTCATGTAACTCAATATAGATCTTATACTTACAAATGCTTACCAATAGCCACAAATGAAGAGTGTCCAACTGTCTATTCTGCCATTCTTCCTTCATTAATTCGATAGACTGTTTCACTATCGCGCAAAACAACAATGGGAAGCCTTGCGTTTCAAACCCTATACACATTAGTTTCATTCCAGCTTGCGGAGTAGACTTTGCGGAACCACTAGAATCTATCAAACCACTGTTTATTGACAACTGCTGAGCAAAGGACTCTAAAGTCTAAACCAAGGACTAGAATGAGAGAGAAAGTAGCCAAAAAGTTAGCATCCTTGTTTGATCATTCAACTCACTACTCAAAAAAAAAAAAAAAAGGGACTTCAGTTGAGAACCCTCCACAAGGAGGATTCGAACCTATGACCAGCCCCAGTTCGAGATATGAGAGGTGAAGCACGACAAACAACGATGGGGCTCTTATTTGACTGGTATTGATTTAATCTTACAGATAGGACAAGACTTCCCTTCACCAAAACCAGCCCTATTGCCAGATGAATTGCACTAAAAGCATTGAAGAACACAAACAACTAGAAATCATCACTAAAAGAATTCATTGAAGCCCACAAAATGCCGTCACTCTGCGATAATAGGAAGTTTCCACGCTAACGCTCTCGACCCGTTCAATTCTATTGAATAGGAGACTCCATATATATCCACGAAACTCGTGTGATACAAGCGCGGATAAATAACAACTTCCACTTCAGAGCTTAGGACCCATCTAAATCAAGGATTTTTATCAAACGACATCCGCAAATTTAATCCACAAGGGCACACGAAAAAAAACAAGGAGAAGAAGAATTCAAACTCCATAACTAGGTGGTAGCACACAGAACGCATCTGACAAACAAAAGGGTGATTCCTGGCCAAATAAGTGCGCGGCATAAATTGCACAATCAAGCAATATTTGTCTATACAACCACTACAGCCAGCTGCGATTTCTGAGATACCGAAACTAATCCAATTCAAATTGGCAATCATCTCCATCAACTAGAAATCCTACGGCTAACAATTACCGAGACCTGAAAGTTCTCAAACCAAGAAAAACAAAAAAACAAAAAAAAAATAGTTCAATGGCAGCTGCGATTGAGCGCCGATGCAATTAAAGCACCTCATCTTCGATGTCCTTGATCTTCTGCATCACAGTCGCCATTCTTAGGATGAAATTATCAGACAGTCGGACAGAGCTCGAGCTATTGTTGGCAGCGTACCGACGACCTCAATGTCTTCTGTGCAATTGTGAAGAAGAAGAAGGATAGTGTAGAGCGCAGGGAGGGGTCTTGCGTCATTGCACGAGGTTTTAATGGGCTTTCCAATAGGCTTAATCATTCTTTTTGGGCCGGATCCAGGCCCGCCCGAGCTCAAGGAAATATAACAATATAGGCCCGTCCTTTACACTTACAAGAATGATCCTTTCTGCGGTCCGGGCCGTATCCAGGCCCATCCAAACTCAAGGCAATATGACGACATGGGCCGAAAGCGTCTGATCATCTCGACCCAAATGATAATATTTGAAATATTAGAGCATACGCAGTTCGAGTAAAGAAAAATTTACACAGAATTTTTAGGATTATATGAAAGGGCGAAGGCGCATAAAAGGGTGAAAGGGGAATTGGCGTTTGAAGGCCGGTCCCTTTTGCAGCTAAGTGGCAGGCCCATTTCACGACGGTGCCGCAAAAAAAAAAAAAAAAAACCATTTTCCCACAGCTGGTAGAAGCCGACCTCTTTTGGGTCTTGTCGATAATTTTTGCATCCATCGTATTTAATAGATAAATAGTTTAACATAATGCGAAAGAGATTGAATATTTCAATTACCGCGCTCTTTTTATTTCGAAGCTTAACTGGTGCTACGATGGCAAATTTGACTCTTCATTGATTCAATTAAGGCTCCGTTTGTTTCACAAAAATATTTCCCCTAATTTCTGGTGTTTGGGGGGCGGAAAATGAACGATCGACAGAAAATATTTTCCAATCAACAGAAAAAGCCTTCTAAAATTGAGGAAAATAATTTACTTTTTTGAGAAATGGAAATCATTTTCCCTTCTACCTTAGCTCTTTTGCACATTAATGGGAAAAATTTTCAATTCTCTCTTCTTAATTCGCGTTCTCTCAACTTATCCCTGTTCTCTATTGTCGTTCTCACCTCTCCATCCTCGACAAAGCTGCATCCTGGGATCTTCGCCTCCATGGCGAGGCGAGCCATGATCTCGCGAGATCTAGCGAGGCCGAGGCTTGCCTCTCTTTTCTTGAGCTAAGTCGACCCTCCTGCCTTTGCCTTCCGCCACGAGTGTGTGCTAATGGAGTTGTTCCTCGATGTCGTTGAGTCCATTGCCAAGGTCGTCTCTGCCTTCAACTACCTTGCTCGCCAGCCGTGGCCACTCGCTTGTCAACTTTAATTGAGGTTGAGCTTTGGACTCGCCGGCTTGCATCATGGCCGATGGTCAGATTGAGGAAGGAGCAGAGGCACAGGAAGGAAGAAACGGAAAAAAAAATTACAAAGTTTAAAAAAAACTAAAAGAGAAAAAATTCGAATTAAAACTAAAAATGAAAAAAGTAAAAAAATAATTAAAAAATTATGTGCGATGAAAATTGATTTTTCTTACCAAACAGTGAAAAATATTTTTCAATTCGTTTTTAGGTTTCAACCAAATATCAAAAAATATCGTTATTTTCTTAAAAAAGACTTCTTCAAAAATATTTTTTTTAAAATACTTTATTTTTTCGCGAAATAAACGGAACTTAAATGGATACAAGATAGAAAATGAAAGAACAAAGTAAGAGGCCGTCGCATGTTGATTTAAGGGAAATAACAAGAGGAAACATCGTCATCTGGGTCCACGTGATCAACTGCGCCCCTCGGTCCGTGCGATGGTAGACCAAAAAAAAAAAACAAAATCCCTCCATTTGGCAATTAATGGGTGCGTCTCCCTATGGCACGAATTAGATCACAAACTACGGACTATCATTCGATTTATTGAAGGGGTTGGGAAAAAAATGGGTTCTTTTTCATATCTTTCGAAATCTACCCCACAAATCGTTCCACAGCGGATCAAGAAATTTCGGGGACTTTCGCGAGAACGGTCTATGTTCGGGGAACGAAATCACTTTTGGGATACAATTGAGCCATGTCGAATGATTTTGATCTCTTCCGACGAGAACACACAAATGCGAGGAAATCGCCGGTTTCCAAACTATTCCGCAAGAGAAAGAAAATAATCAAGGACTTGTTGAGATAAATCCTAGTCGATAGTAAGGTCATTTAATGCCCATTTTGTCGACCAACCATGCTTGTCCTTTCCTTTATTGCAATCTTTTAACCTTTTTCTATTTCTTTGTCCAAAAGGGTACACGGGTGCGTGGGAGTTTGGACAACATCTGAAATATGCAACCCATGAGCTGTAAATGTTCTTGTCCTAGACGAATATATATGTGTGTGTGTTGTATATTGAGACATGTACCACTAGTCTACTAGTCATATTTAATCAAAATCAATTTGAAAACTGTTGATCTGTTGCTTTAGCATAATGTGCTGCAATAGAAAATAAAGCTACGTTTATTTCTCGAAAATCTAAAATTTTGAATTTTTTTTTTTTGGAAAATAATTGATTATACCACTTATTAAGATGACATCTGCGAAAATAGCTAACTATAACTAGGTATTGACAATGAAACATTTTTCATTATGAAAAAATAACTAATCATTTCTAAAAAAATATAATGCTTCACCGTATGGATATTAAGAGAAAGAAAATCGATACCATCTCATGATTTACTTAAACTAACACGTCTCTCTCTTGACATCTCGTATGTATGAAGTCGATAGATAGATCATGACTTCGTCATGTCCCTCCTAACCTTTAAATTTCACATCGTCCGTGGCAGCATCACGAGATTTCGAGACGAACTTGTGGAGTCCTTCCCAAGTCCTACCTAACTTGCACACAAACTTATCTATGTCACAACACTCTCATAGGTTCATGAGATTTACATGGATTCATAGGCCTTCAAACGGTTGAATCTATACGGTCATATCTGTGAGTTATTGAGAAAAATTCAATGCAAGGAAAAAAAAAAGTAGGCGTGGACAAGACGAACCGATCAAATCAAGAATCACTTAGATCGAATCGAAGTACCCGATTCAATCCAGTTCTCGATTCAATAAAATTGGAATCAATGATTTTCGGTGTGGTTGCCAGTTCTAGGGGGAATCGGATCGCTCGGGTCAAAACTATAATTTTTGTTTATTTCTTTTAAATGTAGACCTAATAATCCATCATTATTTTTTATTTCTTAAATGTAAATATAATTTTAATTAAAATTAAAATCCGTATTGCTCATCCCTACTAATAATGCACTAGTTCCATTGGATTACTCAGGAACAAGTCGATCTTGTCCGGTTCCCAATCCCAAAATTTGGGGTTGGGATCAAACCAGACCGAGAGCTGATCCTCCCTAGCAAAAAGGGACAAAAGTTAAGGGTTTTGTGAAGCAGTGGTTATAATGTGAGTAGAGACAAAGAGCCACTATACTCTACTGACCAAGTTTCAATCTCCTTTCAACCCTTTCGCAATTTATGGAACAAAGTATGAAAAACTAACTACCCCCCAGAAATTATTTTTTCCCTATGGAATGCCAAAAAATCTACTCAAGTGAAACATCATCAACCACCATCCCTTATGCTCTCTCTATATAAGTTAGAAGTAAGAAACTACAGAGCACATATTCTTTCATTGTCCGTGGACTCAACAGATCTGACAGGACCCCCGTTTGTTTGAGCTAAACTAGAGAACTTCATGAACATGTATGGATGAATGGATGCAGGAATTATTAGAAAGTCAGTACTAGAATCCTACCTTTGAAGTGGTTGCAGCGACCCTGTGGTGTATCTAGAAAAAAAAAAGAATAATTCAGTGTTAAGAGACACTACACCGAATGCAATTGAACTGATCTGTGAAGCATAAGCTATTTTGGAAAGCTATTCTAGATGGAACAAAAAAGACCCTAATTTTACTAGCCGAACCCCGACCTTACCAGCAAAACAAATCCAAATCTGAAACTAAATATTGACACCTCCATTGGTACCGACACCGTCGACGACGGAGCCATTGTTGGGGTACTTTGCAACTCCAAAGGGGCTTTACTCTACAGATTCAAAGAAATTCAAGCTGGATCGCCAATTGAAGCTGAAGCCAAAGCCCTAACTTTTGGTCTAAAGCTTCTGAAGTCAAAGAGAGAGAAGGAAGCGAAGATAATCGGAGAGTCTAACTGTTGTACTTTGGTAAAAGCAGTCAAAGCAGATGGGGAACTTAGCTGGGAAGCAGAACATCTGATTATTGAAGCCCAAATGAGTAATGTGTCTGTGGCCTATTGTGACAGAAAAGCAAATCAAGTTGCCGACTGGTTAGACAAGAACCACCGTGTTCAACATCATTTCTCTATTTTGGATCTCTAGATCTCCTCTATCTTTGTGGAATATACTTTGCGTTGATGCCCTCTCCATGGGTTTTTATTGTATGAACTTTTGATACTTCTATCAATGCAATTTCTTTCGGGTCAAAAAAAAAAAAGAAGGATTGATATTTTCCCCCTTGAGGATAAAAGCAAAAGTAAAATGATCTTAAATACTGGAATAACGTTACCAAATAGCAATAATTGCAGCAATAATAAGGGGCGACCCGTTCCCATACTAAACCCTGTGAAATCAAGTAGACTTTTTTTTTGGGTCAACGTCAAAGATTTATTTATGTCCTCAAAGATAAACATCCGAAGCCATGAAAAGGGACCCGGAGCACGATCAAATCAACTAAACATTAGCAAATTCCACCAACACCAAGAATTGGTGCCTCCCACCAACATTGCCTTTGGCTCACTCTCCTCATCTCCTCCAGCGCCTCCCCGCGCCTCCTCTCCACCTCCAGCTCGTCGACAGCTCGAGTAAATATCGCATTGAGGTCGCGCAGGTTCACCTTCTGGTGAGCTTCAATGAGCCGGCACTCGCCTGAGTCGGGGGGGCACCAAGTCCCGGGCGAGGAACCAATCGATGATGAACTCGACTGCTGGGTGACCAAAAGGAGAAGACCTTGCTGGCGGGAGAGAAGGCCATGCATGGTTCCAATATCGTCCCCACATAGAGTGCAGAGGTTGATCGCTTTCTTAAAATGCCTGGATGTTTATTTTCGAGAAGGTAACTTGGAGATGGTTTTTCTTGGGAATTTTCGAGATGGCGATTTTCTGGCGACCCAAGCTCAGTTTCTTTAACGTGGAGTACGAGAAGTATCAAACAAGTCAATCCAAGGTAGGACTAGGAGGAAGAGAAGACTATAGTTCTCGGTTCGTTATGTCAAGGCTAGAGTGACACGAAGGGAGTTTTTATGGAGACTTTGGTATGCGAAGTTTCAATGTCCAAGTTGACCAAGATTACTCAAATTAATTTTGGGGTAAGTCGTATTCTCAGTATTGCAGCATGGGAATGAAGTGGAGATTCATAGGTTATGATATCGCATCCTCTTAACGTGACTTTAGCACGACAACTTTCCTGTACTAGTTGGCAACGTTAAAGGGGCATTTGCGGCAGGCTTCCTTGCATGTTTGTGCTTGCATAACCATTAACTAGTTGACCTTTTTGGGTGAGAAAGTCAATCCTTGTTAAGGAATGTTTACTATATGGGGCCAGGCATTCTTTAATCACACAGCACCGTAACGCACATTCGTCTTATGTATAGATTTGGCAAAGACGGTGTGAATCAGACAGTCCAACGAGGCATTGAGAAGTCGGTGCGTCCTTTAGAGTCCCCGGACTCTTTTGGGTGTGTATGAGTGTCGACACCTAAATTTTGATTTTTCTTTTTCATTCATATTACACAAAATTGAGAATTAATTCTCACCAAAAATATTTCTCCATGCATTGCATATTTATTTTTTCTACATTGCATTTTGCATCGACGGTGGGGAATTGAGCTTAAATTGACGAGCAATGGATCCGACCAAGCTTGATAAATTCGGCTAGGGCTATCGGCTAGGGCTAGGAATGAGTGCGTAGAAAATTATGAGAGTTTTTTGGACTTATTTTTCAGATTTATTCTAGTCCATTATGACTTTTGAAAAATCTGAATTTTAAGAGTTTTAAGGAGATGAAACTCTTTAAAAATTAGAATTTTGGATCCTGCGGTTGAAAGCTAATACTATGCTCGAAGTCTAATCCTACGGTCATTAGAATTCACCTTGTGCCTATATAAGCTAACTTAAGCTTAGGGTTAGGGGGCTAATTGATTGCAATACACGCCCCCAAAAGAATAGGCGGCGCACAAAGTAGAAAAAGAACAAACAGATGGGCAGGCAGCCACACGAGCTTCAAGGTGGAGGAGAAGGGACCCTTATGTTTTGTGTGCACAGAGAAGAGAGGAGCAAAGGCGTATTTCTCATGAGCAAAAGGGGTGTCTTTGCTCTTCTAATTTTTCTCTGCTAGAATATCTTGATGCTTATCAGGCCCCTGCTGATCAGCCTTGGTTTTTTTGTTGTTCGGCGTCCAAAAAGGTGGTTGTTCAGTCCGTTTGTTACTGCTATATAGTGCAGTTTTTTGTCGGTTGTTCAAGGCTTGATTTAGAGATGCTTCGCTATTGTTTTGGAGCTGTTTCGCTTCTATTCCACGGTGTTTTGCTGCTGTTCGCTCCAAAAACAGCAACTATTTAGCCCCCGTTTCACTACCGTTTAGTGCAGAATTTTGTTTCAAGGCCAATTGATGCGCTGTTTGGGGTTCGTCTCGCTGCAATTTGGGCCCCACAAAGGCTGAGGCATTCTTTCACTGTTTGGCGCAAGTTTTCGCTGGTTTTTTTCGCAGATTTTTGGCTCACAATTAGCTGATTACTCCTTGCTTTGGGGGTGATTTCCTTGCTGCTGTTACAGATACAAATTTGCAGCTACGAATTCACCTTGTCCTTGTGCGAAACAAATCCTAGCTGATCGGTCCATTGTTCCATCTCAGGTACGAAATTTTCAGTCCAACTTGGATAAGGAAAAGGCAATATTCATGTATAATTTCTTATCTTTTAAAATATTGTCTTACCTATTCGGTTTGATTGCATATCAATTTGGATTTTCTGCATATCTTGCGGATAAGATTGTTTTTAATGAGAGATATCTTTTTTTGGAAAGTTATCTTAACAAATTGTCAGAAATTCTAAGAGATAATTTTTCGGACTTGAAAGGATATGAACCGTGGTAGATAAGGATTGAGCTTAATTGGATAATATCTAATTTGTCTTGGATAATCTTTGCTCTGGATAATTATCTCATAATCATCAAATTGGTTGAATCATCTTATGTCTTGCGGTTATTTGATGTTATGGATGAGAATTGCTTGAATTGGATAATTATCTGATTTTTGAGAATTATCTAAATTAATTTCCAATCGTTAAAGATAATTTTCTCAAACCAAAATTGAACTTTGGATGAGGAAAGGTGACCCCCACTCTCACAATTTCGATCACCCCTCTCAATTTTCGAAAATTTAAATAAGACGGTCCATCATTATTTATATTTGGTCTTGTCTATTTAGTTGTTGTTTGTTTATTTAGTTTGCACATTTATAAACAAACATGCCCATAATATATGCTCCCTTATGCCTCGTTCCTTTGAAAAATAAATTGCATGGCTTAGCCACGATCTTGTGGAATGGGACGGCAATTTAGTATAGAATTTCGTGTTCCGCCCTTTGATAACAAGGGATGATGTTATTCTATACAAATTATCCGCATACTGGCTTGAATCTCCAAGGACGTAGCGGATAAAATTCTTCTCTAGCCCAGATCTTTGGGAATGAGTGAATTTATCAAAAAAATCAAAATTAAAAGGTATATTATGGGCATTTTTGTTCAATCTTTGCATTTTGATTGTTTGTTTCATTAAATAAAAAACCCAAAAAAAAACAACTCTCATTTTTCATAGTTAATCATGCCAAAAGTCCATTTTTATCTCATAAATATCGTCTAATATAAGTTAAGACTTTGAGAAATCATTTTCTTAGATTAAATTGGATGATAACTCATTTTAAGGCATGTTTTTCATAATAGTCGTCATTTAATCCGAAAATACAAAAAAAATCATTTTTGCAAATACATGGTCATTCATGTCATTTTTAAAGGAAAAGTCATTCAATTCACAATCATCAATGAAAAAGGATTTTCATGAAATTTGGTACCGAAAGGGCATTAATTTTTCCAAATTAATGTAATCAAGTCTCCGGACTCATTTTCTCTGGTTCGCAGAAATAAATTAATTCTCCCGTTAATTTATTTAGGTTTCTAATCGACCTACCAATAACGATTAGTGGCGGCTCTGAATTGAATAAACTTTTGCATGAAAAGAACCTAAGTTGCGATTCGGTAGGACTTGAGAGGGTCTGAATTAGGTTAGTCAATTAACCTAATAATCCGTTAGCCTATTCCTGATTGAATTTTTTAGGTCGCAACAATGAGTGTGTGTTGGCGTCCAAGCAATGAGGATTTCCTTCTATAGTGTGTTTATTTCACGAAAAACTCAAGATTTGAAAAATATTTTCGAATAAATAATTATTTGAATAGCTTACAAAAATGAATGAATGCAAAATATTTTCATAACTCACAAAAATAATTAGGGATGAATTGTTATCGATAGTGAAAATATTTTATGTTGGTTGACTTTTTAAGAGATATAATGAATTGTTTTTCGAAAAATAATTTCCAAAAATTGAGTTTTCCATAAAAACAAGTGCTCTCTTAATCTTGTCAAAGTCTTGTAATTATAATTAAGGATATGATTCCATCAATATTGATGTAAGTCCCATTCTGATGATTAACTTTCTCTTAGTTAGCACTGGCTGCGGTTCTTTTCGTATCTTTATAAGTAATCACATATCCATTCGCAGACGCTGAGTGAAAAACTTATTTCGATATGGGTTTAAAATGGGTTAGTTATCAACTCATTTAAGACCCATTAAGTTATTAGACAGCTTATTTATAACTCATTTAAGTTTATTTTTAAATTTACAACAATCCATTTATGGCCTACACCATAAAAAAAAATTGGATCGAAATATTTTCAGCTACGCTTCTTTTTTGTCTTCATGCATTGAAACAAGAAAAGAATCTTTCGGGTGTGTGTTTAAGAGAGAGACAGCGCAAGAATGGCCTGATGGCACAAGTTGAGATCCCTCACCTTACGAAAACCAAGATAGGTGAGGGACTCTCTCTGCACATCACACATCCACGGTTAAGCTGGTTGTCTAAGTATACTAGAACATCATTAATCACATGTGAATATTAGTAGAAAATGAAAAGTTACTAATCATATACAACAAGTTACTTTCTCTATATAAAAGTGTACAAAAATTATTTCGATACATATAAAAAATGTTGATCAAATGAGTATCGCGAGTAAATGAAAGTTACAAACTATATACAAATTATTTCTTTTTTCATATAACAAAGGGCCCGATACTCGAAAAAAAACCCTAAACTTTAGGTCCAGTCTCAATTGTACTCAAAATTTCATTTTTGTCCCAAATCTATCATCATTAACTTTTCATCCAAAATTGTTGTTAGCAAAATTCAACTTAGCAAGCTGACACGGATAAATCCTGTGCAAAACGCCAGCTTCTTGGATGAGTAATTAGGGTTTGGCTTTTAATTCCTCTTTTTCTTCATTTCATCTCGTCTCCAACTTTGATCTAGTTGGAATTCTCCATGGCACTCACTCTTCCATCTCTCGCGCTTGGTATCCTTCATCTTTTGCGCTCCTAGGCTCGAAACGCTTAGAGGCCTCCATCTCTCGTGCTCGAAGTCCATTATCTGCTGCGCTTGTAGGCACGAGATGCTTGGACATCTCGTACTCGGAGTCCTCTATCTCTTGTGCTCCTAGGCTTGAGATGCTCTAACATCTCGCACTTGAAGGTTAGGTCTTCCATTATCCTCCTATTTGACGTTTTGTAGATGGGTAAGTGAAGCCAACTTGTTGCACATTGTGGTTGCTTTTATTTTCAAAAGCAACTTGAAGCTTTTCTATTACTTTTTTGTGCTTTTGATCGACTTTTCTACTTAAAGGTGAACCATAAGAAAAAGATTCATTAATATATGGTCATTTTTCGATGTGACTCTATGAGTTCTGATCCTTGTTGTTCTCGCTAGAATTGGACTTGTCCCTTAGATAAAGAGCATTAATGAAGCCTTTTAATTGCTCGAATCAAACTGATTGAACTTTATGAGATGTGAATATGATCGTTGTGGTATTTTTAGTAGATTATGAATTTGTTGTAAAGATAAGTACGGGTTGAAGATCATTTTTCATGAGCAGTTCTGTTGACACCTGATTTTTAATCATTTTTTCTATTGCTAAAGTAATAAAAAATCCATAAAAATTCATAAAATTGAAAAATCAACTTTGGGGACCTTAGCCAAGCCTAGGGAACCAATTTTGACCAAAAAACGATTTTTCATATTTTCAGTATTTTTACGTATTTTTTATTTATTTATTTTCGAAAATTAATAGAAAATCCATAAAAATTCATAAAATTGAAAAATCAACTTTGGGAACCTTAGCCAAGCCTAGGGAACGAATTTTGACCAAAAAATAATTTTTCATATTATATATATTTTAATTTTTTTTTAAATACAAAAATATTTGAAAATTTTGGAAAAATAACATTTGAGGCCAAAAAATACACAAAGATAGTTAATATTTTTATTTTAAATCTATTTTCATATTGGCCATCGCAAATTCAGAAAAATCCAATTCGAGTCACGTGTTCATTCACGAGTATAATCTTGAATCGGGCCTAAAAAAATTTAATTTGAGTCAACTTATTTTAACTTTCACTTTTTATGAGTTGTGACATTGTCTTCTAATATTTTAAATTTTCATCTTGGCCCAATTATACCCAGAATGACTTAATTTTGCAAAAGGGCTTTAATTAAATTATACATTACTTTCAGCGACAAGAAATGAGCTTAAATTTGACATGTGGTAAATTTTGGTGTGTCAAAAATTGTGAGGAGATTTGGACTTAAAGAAATATATTTTTTTCAGGGACTGAATTGTAAATACTTAAAATTCAAGGACTAGAGTGCAAATACCTAACTCTTGAAGGATTATTTTACAAATAATAAAAAGAAGAGTTAGTGGATAAATTAGAATAGAGAAGGGAAGATGAAGAAGAGGAGATGAAGAAGAGAAGTTGGAGAAGAATGGATGGAGAAAATAAGATAAGAATAGAGAAGGGAAGATGGAGATGAAGAAGAGTTAGTAGAGAAATTAGAATGGAAGATAAGAATAGAGAAGGGAAGATGGAGATTAAGAAGAGTTAGTGGAGAAATTAGAATGGGAGATAAATATGGAGAAGGGAAGATGAAGATGAAGAAGAGTTAGTGGAGAGATTAGAATGTGAGATAGAGATGGAGAATGGAAGATGAAAATGAAGAAGAGTTAGTGGAGAAATTAGAATGGGAGATAGAGTTAGTGGAAAAATTAGAATGGGAGATAGATGAGTAGGTTATAAAAGGAGGAAGAAGTGAGCTTGAGAAAGGATTCTTGGGAGAGAAAATTTGAAGTGTTTGGGAGGATTTTTTTTTTTGGAGAGAAAATTTTGGATGTTTGAGAGAGTTTTGGGAGATTGAAGAAAAATTTGAGAGAAAGAAAATACCAAAAGAGAGAGAATTTTGAAGATGATGGGAGTTCAAAGCTAGGGATTATCATCACAAATTCCTTCATCGATCAATATAAATCAAGAGTTCATCCTCGTCAACGAGCAAGCAAATTCGAGCTAAGTGTTTTTATTTTTTCATTTGTTTATGGTTTTACTTGCAAATTAGCACAAATTGTATACACTTTCTCCATCTCCTTTTTTTTTTCTTTTCCATATTTTATGTCAGGAGAAGGATATCTCTACGTCAACAGCAAAAATCTCGTAGATATGCAAAAATCGGCCCAGACAAGCTCCTAAGCTGTCCACCGATTTCTCAACTGATCTGTGACTAAAAGTCCCTCTTAATTCAAAAGAAACTCTCTATATTGGGAACATAGAGAGCGAAAATCAATTATAGAAATCCCTCCCAAAAAAATGGGAGATAAGTACTCTTTCCACTCTTCTGGTTTTAGGTGCAGATTAGCACATATTTTGTATACTGACATTTCACTCTATTTTATGCCAGGAAGCCGCAGCTTTATATCAATGGTCAACCCTATGGAAGCACAAAATCGGCTTGGAGGAGTCCTCAAGCGCGCACAAATTTCAAATTGTTGAATCAATTCGTTGTATTTTATTTTAAAGAATTCATACCCCAGAATGGAGAGGACAAAGTCCATCCGCAATTTAAATACCTGCACCATAAATCCCAAAGGGAAGAGCCAAGCCAATGCTTAGCCTCCCATTGGAGGTTTTTAATTACAGTAGTTAAATACCTGCAACTTAAATACCTGTACCTTAAATCCCAAAGGGAAGAGCCAAGCCAATGCTTAGCCTCCCATTGGAGGTTTTTACTTACAGTAGTTAAATACCTGCAACTTAAATACCTATACCTTAAATCCCAAAGGGAAGAGCCAAGCCAATGCTTAGCCTCCCATTGGAGGTTTTTACTTACAGTAGTTAAATACTTGCAGCTTAAATACATGTACCTTAAATCCCAAAGGGAAGAGCCAAGCCAATGCTTAGCCTCCCATTGGAGGTTTTTACTTACAGTAGTTAAATACCTGCAACTTAAATACATGTACCTTAAATCCCAAAGGGAAGAGCCAAGCCAATGCTTAGCCTCCCATTGGAGGTTTTTACTTACAGTAGTTTAAATACTTGCAACTTAAATACCTGTACCTTAAATCCCAAAGGGAAGAGCCAAGCCAATGCTAGGCCTCCCATTGGAGGTGTTTATTCACTGTCATGTACTTCCTATAATTTAATTTTTGAATCATCAGACCCAAAAGATAAGTAGGTTGTAATACTGCACAGAAGTCGTTAACACACTCCTTCTTTCGGCTTCAGGGAATCTTTAACACTTAAAAAAATATAACAAATAAAAATATATACCATCCATGCATCCTATTTAAAAAGTGAAAACACAAAAGAGAATACCCTACTATAGCCTTAGGAATAAACCAAGCCTGAGTTGCCGAATTAGGATATCCATGAAATTAAGGTACCGAAAGGGCATTAGTTTTAATTAACTAGTGTAACCAAGTCCCCGAGCTCCTAATCTCTGGTTCGCAGGAATAAATTAGTTCTCCCGCTAATTTATTTAGGTTTCTAATCGACCTACCAAGAACGATTAGTGGCGACTCCAAATTTTAAAATCATTTAAACAAAAACCAAAGTTGCGATTCGGTAGGGCTTGGGAGGGTCCGCGTTAGGTTAGTCAAATCTAATTAACCTAATAATCCGTTAACCCCCTTTAAAATTTAAAATTTTTTTAGAGGGTCGCGACAAGTTCATACTTGCAAAACATGATGAGCTAAGAATACCTTCTCTTACGTATTCAAATGGCCAATGTGAAGTTAATATGTTGAATATTGTCACAGATGCCTTATTGTAAAGCAGTGGCTTGACTTGGATAATAATGGCATTAGGATCTCTATATGGGCCTATAATGAGGCAATACATGTGGTTACCTTTCAGTTTTTAGGATCTCTTCCATTTTATTTATCATTGCAAGGAGACTCCCATATTACCCGTAGCTTGCTCATTGAAAATTCAAGTAGTATTAGGTTGAATCAAAAGCAATGCTGAGTTTTTATTCAATTCATAACCTTATGTTCATTACTGTGTTTTCAGTTTCATTTTAACATGCTGTTATTTAACAAAATGGAAGAGACGGTGATGATAGTTCGTCAGAATGGAGGAATGATAGTTCTTCAACAGAAGAACTAAGAATATATATATATATATATATGAAGACATGAAACCTCAAAGTGGTTTTAACGATGACAATTTTGAAGAAACCATTAGCATGACAAGGCGAACTATTAATAGGTATGATCCTATGTGTGACCATAATGAGAACATGTAAAATTTAGGCATGAGATTTGAATCTCGCGAACAGTTCAAGAATGTTGTGAAAAAAATATGCAGTAGTTAACGGATTCGATATTTTTTGGCAAAAGAGTGAAGAGAAAAGAATGACAGCGAAGTGTGTAGAAGGATGTCGTTAGAGATTATACGGTGATTAGATTCAGAATGAGAAAAATTTTATTATAAGTGGAGTTGGAGACCCACATAGTTGTAATCAAAGCCTAACCAATAAGCAAGCTACCGCTACATGGCTTGTTTATGAGTACATGCCTAAGATTAGGGATAAGATAACTTACTCAGCTACAGAAATGCGAGCAGATGCAAGAGAAAGGTTTGCTCTGACATTGGATAGAAAAAAATATATATATTACGGAGCCATATCAAAAGCCCTTAGTCTTATAAGGGGCCCAATAGAGGAGCAATATCACATGTTGAGATGTTATTTAGCGGAGCTCAAGAGAGTTAACAAGGATGAAACATTTGAGATGGAATTTAATCCAACAACTAAAGTATTTGAGAGGTTTTATGTGGGTTTATAGAGCTGAAACGCAGGTTTTTAGCGGGATGTGGGCATGTCTTAGGCTTGGATGGACACTTCCTTAAGACTAGATTGAATGGTATGTTGTTGTGTGATGTTGGACGAGATGGAAACAATCAAATGTTTCCAATAGCTTAGACAGTCGTGGAAGTTGAGTCTGAGGCATCTAGGACTTGGATTCTCACCCTATTATTCACTAGCTTGATGGTAAGCACATGCAAAGGTTGGACCTTTGTCAGTGATCAGCAAAAGGTAATATCTCACCTTTTGTCTTTGTTGGTTGCTAAGAAACACTAATGCAATCATTGACGACACCTATTTGCTTTTTATTGACTAATTTTGGTTACAGAGACTAATGAATGTAGTTTCATGGCTATCTCCACATACAGAGTATCGAAATTGCGCAAGACACATACATGCCAATTGAAAAAATTGCACAAGGGGGATGCTCTTAAGCTTGTCTTTTGGAGGCTTTGAAGTGTACATTTCAAGTTGAATTTGATGTTGCAACGGCAAATTTGAACATGGAGCGCCCTAAAGGTTATGAAGACTTCATGAGGCAAGGCTCTGAGCATTTTCGTAGAGCTTACATCATGACAGGAACCAAGTGTAATGCAGTTGATAATAATTTAAACAAGACCTTCAATGGATACATTTGCATACCCAAAGAAAAACCCATACTTGAGATGCTTGAAGAAATAAGAACAATGTTGATGGAGAGAATGGCAGAGAGAAGTCGGTGAATGGTTGATCGAACGGATCCTATTTGCCCAAGGATTAGAATGAAGTTGAAGAAAACTAAACTAGAGTCTACTCATTGTATTGCTAGAGCAGCAATGGGGAGTAAATTTCAAGTTCAAATGCATGATGATAACTTTGTAGTTAACTGGGCTGGGAAAACTTGTGCTTGTAGAGAATGGAATATCTCTAGAACACCATGTAAACATGTAATATGTTGTATTACTTTCATGAACTTAGATATTGATGATTATGTTGATGATTACTTCAAGAAAGATGCTTATCAAATATACTACTAATATCCCTTCTCAGCCGTGAATGGAAAAAAGAATGTGGCCCCAAGTCGGTAGTGTGCCGATTAAACCTCCACCTTACAAAAGAAAAAAGGAGAGAGAAGAAAAATAGAATCAATGATAAGGATGAACAAAATAGCGATGGTAAGAAATTGCTGAAAGTTAGAGTCCAAATGCAACGTACAATCTACCTGTAGTATGGGCATAATAAGGGGACATGCAAGAATCCTACAACATCAAGGCCACCCCAAAGTAAGTCTTATTCAAAGGTTTGTGTAATTTTTAATAATTTTTTTATTTTAGTTTTCATGATTGGTAACATTAGTATTTCTTGTGTTTTTTTTTTTTCGTATGGAAGCAAAACGAGGAAGACCGAAGAAGGCTACTGGTGTGAAGACCAACGAACAGGCCAATGTACAATCTAATAGCGACTCCACTATCATTAAGAAGGAGATGGCACAAGTTAGTGCTTTTTTATGCATATATTATTTTCACAATAAGTGTATATTGTGATTAACGTGTTTTTATGCTCATTTTATATCTTCAGGCACGATAAGGTTATGGACTTTTTCATTTCTAAAGCCTCTAAAAATTCATATTTAAGGGTAATCTCTTTGTATAATGATTTATATGTATGTTGAGAAGAATTGCAGGTTTGACTCGATTGTAGAATATTTGGGATAAAGATAAATGCTGGAGTTTGACTCAACGACAAAAAATTCGAAAGTTATAGTTAAGAAAAGTAAATGTAGTACGATAAGTAAAAATAAGATAAATTCATTGATTTGTTCATGGGGTTCTCTATTAATGCCCGGTGATATTTATAGCGGTTGGAATGGTAACTGCTCTTAAGTGGTTATAATCCTAGCACGCCAAAAATTGCCACCTTCTTTGATGTTTTGAATCCCTTTTGATCCAGTCTTCGAGTAGTTATTTGATTCCAGATAACTGATGTTGTTGGCGCCTTTTTCCAATTTCCGTTGGTGAGAGTCATGTCCACATTTTTCCCATCTTGGGACTTTGAAGTTTGTCAACCAAGTAAATATCGACAGGACACTTAACAATTCTCTTCTGATCGTGAAGGGCTAGCCCCATGTCCATCGCATTCTGCTGACTCCTTGACTTACTCTTAGAGTTGATCTGAACCTTATCAACTTCGAATTTATTCTTCTGTCATGAAGTTCACGGGAAAAAAAATTTTGCAGCCTTTGGCACTCCTTGAAAAAGTTGGAATTCTACGAGATAGCCTTCTTATTTGGCTCGGTTTTACTGACTGGCTTAATCCCTTCTTTAAATGATGCCCATCGGGCCTTCTGAATTCTGTATCGAAACGATTTCTATTCATGTATTTATCACGTGCGTCGATCTTTTATGTTTCTTGTCCAAGTATCGACTCCTCGTGCTTTGGACACGCATTGATTCCTCACGTAATTCACACCGATACGGATTTCTCACTCGTACAGGTCGTGTCTCCACGGAGGATTTACTTTGGTTCCAAAAGCGTTTCAGCAATGGCAGTACGTGCTTTCCCCGAGCTTTTCTCTAAACACTTTCTGGGGCAACCTGAAACGGGGAGGTGGTGGAAACGAGATTATTGGATGGGAAAAGTGAACGAGAAAGGTGAATGAATAGTCCCATATGGGATAGAAGAGAGATGCAAAAATGGTTTATATATTGGAGTCTCACTAATGGGTTTGGACCCCAAGAGGCACCCCACTTTTGTGGAGAAGAGAGGTCTTACGCAAAGTTGGACCGGTCCACACGCGCGCCGCCATCCGGCCAGTTCGATTCGGGTCTGGGTCTAATGATTATCTTTTTAGACAAATGTATTGATTCGTGACTCTTCGGCGACATATTACATTCGTTTTCAAATATAAAAAACTGAGGCATTCGTTTTGAGCATATACTCTCTGGTTTTCCAAAAATTACACACTCTCATTCTCCGTGCGATTTTTCTCCAAGTTGCGTTCGAAGTATTCTCCGAAAGAAGTACCACTTTCTGAGAAGAGCGATCCGTTCTATCCTGGGAGACGATTGTCCACACACCTTGGGTACCAATTGAGGGGACGAATTTGTCTTAAGGACACGACGTGAATTCGTTGGGCTCGGATCTTTATCTCAAATTTAATTCTCGTCTGCTTTACGATTCAGATTTATCTAATAACTTTCTATTTGACATTCACAAACGAATATACACAACAACAAATCAAACTTGGACGCCATGGAGGGAAGACGAATTGTGCTTCTCGTGCAGATAAGAATGATTTGATGGATGGGGTGCTGGGGACGGAACTCCCGACAACAACCTGAGGAGGTACAGTAAATAATTGCCATTATCACGTGGTTTTTCCTCTCTCCTCCTCCGAACTCCGAGGTCGTCCTTTCCCCTGCACTGCGCATCTGACACCACCAAGCTTTACCTAACAACGACCTGACGGAAGCAAAGCCCTTCTCCTGGGACACCTGATAGCACCCGGACCCATTTGTGTCGGAAAGAAAAACAATTTGATTTTCCACAAGAGTAGAATCAAAACCGAGGGTCGTGCGTGATGTGCAATCGACCATAAATGGAAAATTACGTGACTCGATGGATGTGGTTCGTAGCTACAAATTATGTTGGACATTAGTTATGTCTACGATCGATGCTGGCCAAGGGCTCGACTCGGGCTGCCCTCGATTAGATATTATTTTGGAGCTGAAATGGACTTGCTGCTCGATAGATGTGTCTTCGATCGCAGATTGCTTGGCTTCGGATTATTGCCCTGGCGAGAGATAAGTTTACATACATACTTGAATTACGGCACGACGTCTTTTGGATCCATGCGGGTACAGGCGAGCCACGACTGACGCTGGCATTGTCAGGTTGATGGTAGGACTAGATAGGCTGCTTTCTATGGAGAATGCATAGACATCCCACTTGTTAGAATTTGGAGAGTCATGAAAGATGGGGGGGAAAAAAAAATCTCAAACCCCAAGGTTTCGAGCAAACCTGACATCTTTTGCACACTTCGAATTATTGCAAAGTGAGCACAATTTCATTTTAGAGCCCCCGCTGGGGGGCATGAGCCTCATAAACACTCCTCGATTGACTTGGCGGGAAATTTGTCAAGTCTTATAGTTACCAATTATCGACACACAAAAAGTCCAAGTCATAAAGCAACACGTTACTTTATGATATATGCTCACCTTTGATCTTAGGCTCCGCTTGTTTCGTGAAAAATAACTTCCTAAAAAATCTTTTTCCGTATTTTCCGGCGTTTGATTCATCGAAAATGAGTTAATCTAGGAAATCACTTTCTACTCATGAGAAAAAAACCCCTTTAAAAATGGGGAAAATATTTTCCTCTTCTTGAGAAGAGGAAAATATTTTCCTTATCTTTCTTTTCCCCCCTCTTTCATATTTTCTTTATAATAATTTTTAATCTTATTTTCATTATTTATTTATCCTCTAAAAGATTTGAAAAATTTTAGTTTTATTTTTTTTTCCTTTTGTTCTTTTTCTTTTCTCCTTCTTCATGCTTCCCCCACCCGCTGCTCCTTCCCCTGTCGACCGTAGACCTTGACGACAGCCGATTGCCTGGCGATAGGCCATGACACAAGCTGGCAAGCTCGAGAGGCTCAGCCTATCCCGATGATCTCGAGCTCGTCCAAGGCTGGCTGTTGCCGAGGTGATGCTCAACTCGCATTTCGTCATCACTTGCAAGGAATAAGGTGATGCTAGGTGCGTAAAAATCGAGTTACATTGTGTTCGCGACTATTGAAGATGGGGGTGCAAGATTGAATGGGCAGCGTCCGGCTGAATTCTGCTTCATCATTAATAGACGAAATCGAGAATGGATTAGACGGGATGAAAGCGATTGCGTTTTAGGACAAGTCCCCTTGTTGCCATTGGAACTTCCTTTTTTCCAAAAGCCATCATCTTGTGTATTGTTTTTCCCTTGCTCCTAGTCTTCTCCTTGCCCATTCGATCAAATTCGATTGATCACTCGAATAACTTTTGAATGTGGAGCGACTGACCTCGTACATTCTTATCTTTGCATTTGCCTTGGAACGAGAATTTGAATCAGGGAAGAAAAGGGCAGGGGAGGGTGCCTTCTGTTTCGTTGTCATTTCTTGGCTTCTCATACCATCTCTGTTTCGGATTAACTTATGATGCAAAGAATCAGTACGAGCGCCGGTGAGCCCGAGATCACCGGAGATCACTTGGGTAATATTTAGGATTGGAAAATATAAGTGTGATTGAGTTACCGATTATAACAGGGTAACTTCCCGGTCGATGGTGGATTAACAGAGCCAGTGCTTGAGATTGTCGGGACAGGCCGAAACCAGAAGGAAAAAATAAAATAAAAAGTATAACAATATATCTTTAGAAAATTCAAAATTTTAAAAATTCAAAAAATAAAAATATTTTTAAAAATCATCTATGGAAAAACATCAAATTCGATTTTCCATGCCAACGGCGAAAAACATTTTCCTTGGTCTTTTTTAACGGTTTAGCCGAACATCAAAAAAAAAATAATCATCATATTTTTGAAAAATAACCTTTCGAAAAATATTTTTTAAAAAGTTTCGTATGTCTCGCAGAATAAATGAAATTTTCGGTGAGATTAATTCTCATCGTAAAATTTGGAATTATTGATAATTTTTATTCTCCATGTGCATCGAGAAAAAGGTTTGGACAACCCAAAGGCGGTGTCAGGGCCAGGTGTTCAAAAGGACACCAGGAGCAGTCATATCAGGCAGGATTGCGATCCTACGGTCTTCTTTGGTTTGACTTGTGTCGGCGATGAGCGACCTCTCGTTCTCCCCCAACCACACACCCACGCCCACGCCCACAGTATCAGAGATTCCATGGCCCAGGCCACGAGATTCAGACGCATCCCCCCTCTCTCTCCAAAGAGTTATTTTTTATTTATTTATTTATTTATTTTTGCTTATATAACGACAACGACGATGTCTACCTTTCACTCGATACTATCTAAACTTCTTCGACGTGATCCACGAGCTTTTTAACTCGTTATGTGACGCAGTTTTTAAATTTTTTTTTTATTTTTCAATATGATTTTTGAACTTTCGAAGCATAATTTTTCATGAATTATATGAAGATGTTCGATGCTGGATAACATTAAAAATTTTCTTATCGTTCAAAAGTCCGGAGATCATATATTACGAAAAACAAAATCTAAATTAATACACACGTAACAAATTTACGTCAAACTGATACACACGCGACAAGTTTATCCAAACTAAATTTTTTTTATAGTGAAAAAATTTCCAAATCGGTGCACTTTTAATAAATTTATCATAAAAATCTCAAAATGATACACTTATCAAAAATTTATCATTTGCTAGTTTTTATTAAATTGATTTTATATCGTCAAGAATTTTAAACTGGTATACATGTGACAAATGAAAGGTAAAAATCTAAAATTAACGCACCTTTTAACTGTCGTATGTCATTTAATCAATCAATTTGATGATATAATTTAATAAAAACTAATAGAAGATAAATTCATCATAGGTGTACTAATTTAGAATTTTTTGTGATTAAATAATTAGTTTGTGATAAGTTTGTCACACACGTACTAATTTGAAGTTGTTCATGATATTAAATTAGAAAATTCAAAATGGTGAAGTCAGCAAACACGTTCTTTTTTCTTTTACGTCTTCTACAAGGACAATTTTCACGTACTTAAGCTATCTTTGTTTTGCCAAAAATAATTAATTTAATAAACATATTTTCAAAAGATGATCCCACTATATCGGTTACAAAAATATAAATGAACGAAGAAAAAAGTCCTTCGTCTATGCAAATATGTAAACACAAATCACTGTTGATTATAAAAATATTTTTTTATTAACTAATTATTTCATAATAAAAAATATTTTTCAAATCACTCATTTTTTGCTAAACAAACGAAACCTTAGACCTCGACTACCTTATTCCACTTTCGTACTAATTCCTAGGGGTGAGCATGGTTCTAGAGTAGATCCTAGAACCCGAAGAATCGGACTGATGGAACCGATCTGTTCCAGGTTCCAAGGTAAGGAGGGTAGGTTCCAAATTCCAAAAATTAGGGAATCTGTTCTGACAGGTAGGTTCCGGTAGGTTCTAAGTAAGTAGAACTTGGAACCGGAACCTGGACCCTAGAGTAAGTTTTTATATTTTTTTCTCAGTATATGTTTTTGTGTCATCCTGAGGTATTCCATAATATCCAATACTGAATGTGTTATACAGAATCACTTTATCATTAAGACTTTTACTTTGTTAATGTTTCATATTTTTCGTCTCTAAATATGAGTTGTGGTTAGTAAATTTTAACAGTTGATGACGATCATTAAATATGATTATTTATTGTAATCGTTCAACTAATAATACATGTGGAACCTAGGTGGAACTTGGAACCGACCCCGGAACCTGTGACAGGATAGGTTCTAGGTTCTAAGATATGTAAGGTAGGTTCCAGGTTCCACAAAATGAGGAACCTGTATAAACGGGTAGGTTCCAATTTCCAGGCTATGTTACACCAATACGAGACACGACACGCGACACGACACGACACGCCGACATGTGAATTCTCAAAAAATAGAGGATTCCGACATGCTGGGACACGTTATATATTATATGTATATTTTTAATGGTGGCTCCTTCTCATAAGTTAAATTGTATTAAAGAATTGAAAGAATCCCAACGAAGGTAAGAGTTTGCAATACTTTCATCAAAATATCTGCCATGTTGATGCATCTAATACAGCTAAGGTGATAATTACATCAAAAAATTTGAGTTTCTAACCCATTTTACCACTGGACACGCGAGGGACTCGCGTTGATCCGAGGTCAACGTGTCCGGAAGTGTCCGAGTGTCCGACACGCCAAAATTTTGAAAAATGGCGTGTCCGTGTAACATAGTTTCCAGGTAGAACCTGTACGGAACCTGGAACCGCTCATCCCTATTAATTCCTACGAGCAAGCGAGCGCGAGAGAGAAGGACATACAAACCCCTCAATGTGCATCAGATCTTGAAATAATCGAAGAGAGAGCGCATCACAGCGGTGCCTTTCGGATGATGAGCGAGCACCAAGTAACAACTAACATCCTTGGACCAAATGCCTCCTCTTGAAGCAAGGCCAGGTCGCTCAAACCTAGCCTGATTGTCGGTTTATCCTATATGTTCGGTATCCGTATGTTATTTATTTATATTTCGAATGAATTACATTAAATGTGTCGAAAGAGAAAGACAATATATTAGTCACTCTCTTTTGTCTGTCGTATCTTGTTCATTTAGGTGAAGGATGTATGGAAGTAGTTACGACACAAAAAGAGGGTGAGCTTTCTTTCATTATCACATCAAGATGGCAAGGGAAATAAAAGATTAGGCCGTTCGTCAAGCAATTACAAATCTGAAGTTAGGGTAGAGACAGGCGGATGGTGACACGGACCCACAAAACCTCAATTTGGCGAAAATCATGGCGAAGCAAGGCAGGAATTAAGCACGCATTCGATGTCGGTTGAGCTGTCCAGTCGCCCTTCAGTAAAAATCCATCTAACTTCATTATCTGTTTGGCACTGTCTTTTTTTTTTTTTATGGTGTTTTGGACATTTTATTTATGGACACTAGTTTACATAGTATGTAGTAAAATTGAGTAAAACTTAAGTTTAATCAATGGATGAGAATTTGTGTTATCTCTACCTAATTACCAATGGAAATTATTAATGAGGCATATGCTACTTCATCGTTGAATCCCATTAGCAAGTTCATTTCTCTTTCTGACAGAGATATTCATTGAACTCTTTTCGACATAGATATACTACCGACACGGACATACTACCATTGTCGTTTTCAAGTTCATGATTTCCAACACATTTCGACGATTACTTAGTTAGGAGTTTTAACCCCCCCCCCCCCCCAAAAAAAATAAAAAATAAAAATCCGAATAATCTTCGGACGTAAAAAGGGATTTTCGCGCCAAACAATCAAAGTCAATATAATATTCCAGCTATTATAATTCACAAAGCATATAATCGGGCCCCTCACAGATTAATACAACCCAAAACTGGAGTCCCTCCTCAACAAACCCAACATGCAATCCCAAAAACAAGAACGAAAAGAGGTAATAAAAACGCAAATCCCCAACACCCCCAAATTGCTAAGAGATATACAAGTCCGACAAAATCCTAGATAGCCTCGAAAAAAAGAAAAACAACCCTAGAGGAACAAGACTACCAACATCACATAGCGAGTGGAAGTGCTATTGTCTAAAGCCCTAATCAAGACTGAAGCGTTTTATCCATTTAGCTCCACGGCCACGGCGTGCAACGGATGCTTCATCTCGCAGGACAGCTTCAAGACCTCGCTCAGGTCGACGGGGCGCTCCGCGTGCTCCGCCCACTCGAAGCGGCGCGCCAGCTCGGCCACCCACATGGTCACCGTGGCGAGGCCGAGGTTCTTCCCAGGGCAGACGCGGCGCCCTGACCCGAACGGGGCGAGCCTCAGGTCCCCCCCGCGCACGTCTACGTCGCGTTCCAGGAACCGCTCGGGCCGGAACGCGTGCGGGTCCTCCCACACGACCGGGTCGCGCGCGATGGCCCACATGTTGACCATCGCCGTCGTGCCGGCGGGGACCACCATCCCGTTGCCGAGCTGGATGTCCGACGTGGAGAGGCGTGCCCACGAGAGGAGCGGGCCGGGGGGGTGCATCCGCAGGCCTTCCTTGACCACGGCCTGCAGGTAGGGCAGCCTGGCCATGTCGGCGTCGGCCAGGCCTCTCCCGCCGAGGCGGGAGGCGGCGTCGGCGAGCTCTTCCCGGAGCGTCTCTTGGACTCGGGGGTGCAACACCAGCTCGGCCACGATCCACTCGGTTAACAGAGCCGTCGTGTCCGTGCCTCTGAAGATCATTTCCTGCGCAAACGGATAGTTCTCACCTAACCAATTATCTTTAAATGGGGAATAACGGCGGCAATGGATTGACCTTTCACATCTCGTGCGCAGCGGACAGCGACACGATGTTATTACCATCTGAGACGTTACGATCAAATTGCGCTGTACCACTTCAATTTGAAACCAAACAAAAGGAATAATGGAAATAAACAATCGAATGCCCGCAGTTGTAACTATTCCCAAGATTATTTTCAAATCCCTGCGTTTCTTGGCTTTTCCTTGTGATGATCAAGGTTTGGTCACCATGAAAAAAAAAATGATTATTTTCATCCGACATGACCCCAAAAAAGAAAAGGACCAGGCTAATAAAAAATCGACATGGGCATGTCATGATCATGAAAATGAATTTTGTTAGATGATGAGAAGAATCGTAGGTCAACGTACCCATAAGACGGCGACCATGTCAGCTTCATCGAGCTTCTCGTCGCCATCCAGAGAGAGCAAGACATCGACGAAATCGGCCTCGTCGGAGGCCATCTTGTCGTCGCCGTCGTTGTTGTTCTTTTGTCGATGCTCTGCGATGATGCCGCCGACGAAGCTTTTCACCCTCGGGACGAGCCTCGCGCAACGCTCGTCCACGCGTAACGGGTCGTACACGTAGCGCAGCCACGGCAAGTAGTCGGACCAGTTGAACGCCCCCAGCAGCTCGAACCCTTCCCTCACCATCGACCTCATGTCCTCGAGCTCTTCGGCGTCGCGGGCGGCGTCGTATCGCTTCCCGAACACGCTCCCCATGACGCTGTTCAGCGAGGCCAGCTGGAGGTGATCCCGGAGCGCAACGAAGCCGCGGGCCTTCTGCTCGGCAGCGATGCGGCTCGCCATCACGGCGCAGTCTCGCAGGCGGGCCGGCCCGTGGGCCGAGACGCGGCGCGGGGCGAAGAGGTGGGACGCGGCGACTCGGCGGAGGAGCCGCCAGTAGGCGCCGGCGGGGGCGAACCCGATGGCCCGTTCGAACATGAGGCTGCGGGCAGAGCGCTTGAGCGGGCGGTCGGCTAACCCAGGGGAGGCGAGGATCTCGCGGGCGGTCCGCGGGTCGGAGGCCACGACGGCCGGCGTCGAACCGAGGCTGAAGGCCGTGAGCTGGGCGCCAGCCGGGGTACGGGCGGCGGCGGCGGCTAGGGCGCGGTGGGGCAGGAGGTCTCGGCCGGGGCGGCCGCGGAGGGTTAGGAGGCTGCCGAAGAAGGGGAGGCCGCGGGGCCCGGGGATGGGGATGGGGCCCTTGCGGTTCCTGCCGTGGCTCCACGCGAAGCCCCCGGGAGAGAGGGCCCAAGTGAGGAGGGAGAGAGCGAGGAAAGCGAGGAGAAGGGAGGGAACGAGGACGTACGCATCTTGAAGGAGGCGGTCGGAGCCCAAGAAGGCAGGGAAGGCGAAGAGCCACCAGTTGCTGCCGCCTTCGCTCATCATCATCCCCACATCACCCATCCTTCTTCTATCCCGTCTATCTTTTGGGTCTGGTCGTCGCTTTCGCTTTCGCTTTCTCCTTCAAGGAAGTTAAGGTTTAAGCCGGCTCTAGAGAGAGAGAGAAAGGGAGAGAGAGAGAGAGAGAGAGAGTGGCGAAGTTGGAGTGAGGAGATCAGAGGATGCGATATATAGAGCAGAGAGAGTTTTTTTTTATGCTGATGGGGTTAAAAGTCGAAGGCCTTTCGGGGGAAGGTAAAAAGTTTCATTACAGGGACGTTCAAAAGGGTGGTGGAAATAAATATCGAGTAGGAGTTTCACGTGGGAAGAGCGGACGGGAGAGTAGTTGGTTTGCATGAATACAAAGGGGGGGAGAGAGAGTAAAACAAAGAATTTTTGTGAAATGTGTGGTTGGGGGTGTTAAAGAGGGGGCGTTACGACAATGAGATTTGCATGTCTTTGAGTGTGTCTTTTGAGTGTCCGGGAGATGCTTTCCTGACGGTACGTTATTTTTAAGGACGGTATAATTTTAATCGTAGATCCATATATTATCATCGTATGTTTTGTATAAAGCACTCATTAATTACGAAATCGTGTGACAAAAAATAACCGACAGCACCGTCGGACTGTTAGGTTAGTAATTTCTAGTAAAAGAAAACCCAAGTTTGTATGTGTATGTGCCCGTCGCATATTCGTGCGACGAAGATTGACTAAAAATCTTAGGGTTTTGAAAAATCTTAACGTAGATTGACTAATTTTGCTAGCACATCACTCGACATGATTGGAGTTTTGACAGGAAGTATGTAGGAGGTCCAGTTGATACCTAATTCAACTTATGTGTCCAAGATAATATTGATTTTTTAATGGCGACAATGCTTCCATTAGAAAAGTAAGCATTAAAATCATGAACTTTCATGTCGCAATTTTGTCCTTCTAGTAAACCTCGAGATACAACGATTGACTCGGCTCACACTTATTTAGGCCCGATGTCCTAAAAAGACCCTCAACTTCATCTCTTATCTCAATTTTACTTTTGGTATTATAAAAATACCATTCACTTTAGATCCAATCTCGATTCTACCCTAATCTTTTTCCCATAAAAAAATCCTAAACTTCAGGTCATGTCCTAATTCAACTCTAACATTTTTTTGTCCTATGAAAAGCTCTCAACTTTAGATCTTATTCTAAATTTACCATCTAGACCCAATTTTAACATTACTTTTTTTTTAGTTTTATAAAAAAGAATCATAAACTTTTGTTTGAGTCACAAATCTACCCTTATTAACCATTCATCTAAAAAACCTAGACCTAAGGCTAGAATTTTTTTAATCAAACAAAAAAAGAAAGAAAGTTTAGGGTAGAATTAGAACAACGCTTAAAGTTAGAGTTTTTCTATGAGGGCAAAAGGTAAAATTGGGACAAGAGCTAAAGTTGGAGGTTTTTTAGGATATCGGGCCCACTTATTTATGCTAGCTATTACCATTTTTATAACAGTGTTATCTAATACTGGCTTAGAGGAAATTTAAACCAAAATAACACGATCGAGGAAAATACGATCGTTTCAATGTAGTTTGTAAAATCAAACTGTCCTGACAGAGACTATGACGAGAACATAAGTGTCTTGAGGTTTAGAACAGTGGGCAAAATGCAAATTTAAACGTGAAGTGAAGTGCTAAATTTGTGGGAACGTGAAGCGATGTGGAAGGCGACGGGTGGCGAAAAAGCTTGCTGCCGAAGTTAAGACATAAATATTGACCCCAAAAAAAAAAAAGGTTAAGGCATCGGAAGACGTGAGGGTTTGAATTGAATGCTCCATTAGAGACTGACTTTATTCATGTGTCTTTTAGGGAAAAGAAATATAAGCAATTCAATTTATTTATGAATTGATACCGCGAAGAATTTCAAATCGATATGCTTATTTATGACATATTTACTCAAAATTAAATTTTCTGTTACAGAAAATTTCAAACTGATACACCTGTGACAAATTTATTCAAAACTAATTTTTCGACCATCAATTGATAAATTTGATCATTACAAAAAAAAACCTCAAACTGATACACCCATGATAAATAAATTGTACAAATCCTAAACTGATACGCCCGTCAACTTTCATGTGTCATCTAACTTAACAATTTGATAGTAAAATTCAATCAAAATTAATGGATGGTAAATTTATCACAAGTATACTGATTTGAAAATTTTTGTGATAAAGAAATTAATTTTGAATAAAATTATGACAGTTTGGTATTTTGGTATTGACCCTTTATTTAATTATCTAATTATTTATTTCAAACAGATAGCAAAATTGCTTAAACATCGCATGATATTGTCCAATCATGTTCTTGGGATGTCTCGATGAACATGTCCTATAGAGTTGTCTCCCACCGTTAAGTGTGTTTTCTTTCTTTATTTAGCTACAACAATACCAAAATTAACCTAAGTACACCGCCTACAATTTGTTCTTCTCGGGAGGCATGCGGAGATGGGGCTGCCAGATTTTTGTCTCTCAAATCTCCTTCTTTTTTTTTTTTTTTTTTTTTGGGTGTAAAGAGAACTCCCCATTGGATTTATATGTCCAAAAGACATAAAACATGTCGAATAATTCTCTTGAAAATTTAACAAGTTTGGTACGACACGGTCTCTCTCATTTAACCTTTTAAGTGCAAAAGGTTGATCTTTTCCACACAAGATCTGCCTAATTTCATCAAGGGTCCGGATGATTGGACACTTTAAATAAGATTTTTTTTTTCTCTTGTTTGAGGTACGGGGCATTGCAGTGACGTGATCAATGTAGAATATTCATGAGGTCCAAAATTCTCAAAATTTAAGGTATTTGTATTGGAAGAGACCTCCCATCACACGAATCAGGTTTCAGGTAGCTACATGATAAGAAAAAACAAATTCATGCTTACGATTATCAATGTAATTGAGTACTTGACCAATGTTTATAAAGTCATCTAACTACTTTAACCGGGTCATACCCGATAATTTTGCCCCTAATCACGGTCAGTCGTCAATAGCATTGAAAATACACATATCTTTCTAATGTTTATGTACATATTTTACATGAAACCAATAGTTTTTGTAATGTACAACTATATGTAGTTTGACTGAGACAGGTCTGTAACAAAAGCATATGTTCCAAGGTTCCCCAAAACGACATGGTCAATTCAGATTTCAGTCGTAGGAAGAAATGAATAGTTGAACGAGTAGAGGGAACACGGCCCCAAAACCCGCCTTCTTCTCGACATCAGTAAAGAAAGAGTTCCCGTACAACATATCCAAGTCAACAAGACTAAATGAAATCTTCCTATGTAGTTAAACGAGGTTTGATCACCTTTCGAGCAGGCATTGGCCGAGGAAATTAAGCTTAGCTAATCAAACTTTTGATGCTAAGTTTGCCGCTTTCATACCCAAGATTCCAACCCAATATTTCGACACCTCGGACGACATCCTACATTAGTTTATGCCCGTTGCTTCCCTGGACTGATTAAGAAACCATTACTTTTGATCTTGCAAAGCCTCCCAATGAAGCGTGCGTTGGGTGTTACGACATGCAGCCACTTTGACCGCAACCACTTCGTTTAATTACGAGTTCTGATGTTCGACTGTCGTCTCATACCCCGACACGTAGGTACGATTAAGGTGTTCTTTCGATTATTCGACACTTCATCTCTGTTCATACGGAAAACCAGCGAGTTTCACTAGGTTACCTGCTTGGATTTGTCCCTAACCCTAACGTTGCTGTGCCGTGTTAGGTCTTATGGGATGGTTGCCGTTGGGGAGGTCGAGGTTCCTGCTTGCTTTGGGCGATTTAAGATTGTTTAATGCTTTGTTTAATGTAGACTTGTGAAACGGTGGATCGGATCGAAAATGGTTCAACCTTGATACACTCATTTAAACTCATTTGGGCCCATTTACATGCAATGCAAATCTAGCGATCATATAACCAACCTTACTCACACTCAGGACATGCCCGACCCGACCCATATTGCTAAAAAAAAAATAATCATATTTAACTTAATCTCCGAAAATTAATACTTAAATAGAGGTGAGAGTGGAGAGTGAATAAGCATGAGATCGAGTCAACGTGAGAGAGAAAAGAAGGGAGTCATAGAGGTGGGTTGTGTTTAAGTAAATTATAGATCTACTTATGACCTATTTATGAGAGCTCGAAACCCTCTCGAGGGGGAGGCGAGGACGGCCTGCGATTTCCCACCTCCGTTATCTCATAAAGAAGAGGGATCGATGCGTGGGTTTGCAAATTGGCTGGTGCAACAAAAACCTACTAGTACGTGCTTTTTATCTGAGTCAAATTTAGACCGTTATAAACTTTTCGAAGTTTACTTACTAGCATCGGAATTTTTGTCAATACAATTCTTTCTTATTTTGCCTAAAATATGCAAACACTAAACAATTCTTTCATGAGACCAAGTTGGTCAACTTGCTTGGCGGCAAGCAATGAAAATAATATCTCCAATATCTATTTAAATTCATAAAATAAAATAAAATAAAAAAGGAGATCAGAATGCCAACCATGTAAAAATAAAAGGGATTTCCGCGGCACCATCGGGAAACTGTGTGCCCCTTTTCATGTGCCTTCACGTGGGACGAAAAAGAACGGCGAAATTAGGAATATCTGAAATAATATTTCTAGCCTCTCATTTTATTTAGGATGTGTATGATAACCATTCTCCTTCTAAACCGAATTTCTAGCTAGAAATAGATTTTTCTATTTCTAGTTTCTAAATGAATTTTTGAGCAAAAAAATGTGTGATAATGAAAATTTTTACTTTTAAAATATTATTAACACAAAAATTTCAATAGTTGGTTGTGGCCAATGGTGGTCTGCTGTCGTTAGCGGTGGTAGGCGGTGGGCAATGATGGTGGTGAGCGATGGTCACAGCAATAGGCAACGGTGGCGACAGCAGCGGTTGCGGCAGCAATAAGAGGTTATTATTTATCATTTCTGTTTCTCCAAAAAGTTATAATTTTTTATTTCTGATTTCCCTTCCAAATCTATTTCTAGAATAAATTTTTGATCTATAAATAGAAAAATAAAGTGGCGTTACCAAATAAGTTTCTACTCCAAATATGTTCTAGAAATAGATTTAGGATAGAAATAGAGAAATAGGATGGTTTTATACACCCACTTAATGAAAATCGCATGGAAAATCACGGTTAAAAAATCACTGTTTGGACACTGGGCTCTGGCCCAATTAGATAGCTGAGGGTGATCATGAATGGGAAACAGGCCAAGCCCAACATGACCGATTCGTTTTCCAAGGCCCAACCTGTTCGAGAAAGCCTATAACCTGTTTTAGAGAGAGAGAGAGAGAGAGAGAGAGAGAGAGAGGGGGGGGGGCATGGAGACTTCAGAAGGAGAGGGGAGAAGAGGGGGGCTTTTTACGAAAATGGGTTAAAAAATTTATCTTTTTTATCGATTTGGGTTCTGCGGCGAGTAAAATATGAAAATTGAGCTTGTTCGACAGTGGGGGTGCCGAACAAGAACATACGAATTGTTCGGCACTATAAGTGCTGAACAAAGAAAAAACGTAGGTGGGTGGGTGGGTGTGGGGTAGGGGGGGGGGCCAATGGGGAATAAAAAATTGAAAAATTTGTAGAAAATTATAAACAAAAAAAAGGAAAAAAAGTCAAAAAAATTTTAAAAAATTTCCCTAAATCTCAAAAATTAAGAAATTGACCATTTTAATGGGTCGTTCATATTTTTTTTTATGGCTTTCCCTTTTAAACATTTTGAAATGACGATTTTGCCCCTTATGGGCAAATTATCTCGAAAAATTTCAAAAGTTTCCAAAAAAAATTCCAAAAATTAGGAAATGGGTCATTTTAATTGGTCAATCCTACTTTTAAGGATTTTTCTCATCTATCTTTTTAAAATGATGATTTTGCTCCTTATGGAAAAAAAAAGTGTTCACGAAAAAAATAGTCATTATTTTAAATAGTCTAACATGGAAAGGTTTTTAAAATAAAATTTTGGCAATTTCTTCATATTTGTAGAGTACGAAATCTATTTTCTTATTTTTAGATATTTTCTTAATATGAAAATAATATTAAAATTTACGACAAATTTCAAAAATTACTTTTCTTCCAAATTTGACATCGTTGAATCTATAGGCATTGAGGATCCAATTTGGAAGAAAAGTAATTTTTGAAATTTGTCGTAAATTTTAATATTATTTTCCATATTAAGAAAATATCCGAAAATAGATTTTGTAGACTACAAACATGAAGAAATTGCCAAAATTTTATTTTAAAAACCTTTCCATGTTGGACCATTTAAAATAATGACTATTTTTTTCGTGAACATTTTTTTTTCTATAAGGGGAAAAATCATCATTTTGAAAAGATAGATGAGAAAAATTCTTAAAAGTAGGATTGACCAATTAAAATGGCCAAGTTCCTAATTTTTGGAAGTTTTTTTGGAAACTTTTGTAATTTTTCGAGATAATTTGTCCGTAAGGGGCAAAATCTTCATTTCGAAATGTCTAAAAGGGAAAACCATAAAAAATAGGATCGACCCATTAAAATGGTCAATTTACTATAAGTGCCGAACAATTCCCATTTTCTTGTTCGGCACTACAAGGGCCGAACAAGCCCCATTTTCATATTTTACTCGCTGCAGAACCCAAATCGGTAAAAAGACATTTTTTAATCCATTTTCGTAAAAAGCCCGAGAGGGGGAGGAGTGGAGCTGTGCAGCCCTTGCCATTGCCTTCAAACGTGCATCAATGCCCTATTCAAGTACTTGTGCTTGTGTTTAAATTACGTGCATGTTGAGCCTGGAGTGGACGCATGACGCATGGGAGGATAAGTTTCTGTGATTTAAGAACGGGGGTGTCGCGTCCAAGAGACGCTCCGGAAGGCTATGGAGGAATTGTTTTATGTATATCTTTCTCATTAGGAACTGTACTATTACAGGCCTAAATATAGTACATAGAGAGCACACTAAAGAGGAAAAAAAGATGTACAGAATAAAAGAAAATCAAATCCTAACACATAAAATAATCAAATCGGTATCTTCAACATGACCGACGGCGACATGGCCAGGCTTCCCTACCAAGAGGCCGTGGTCAAGGAAACCCTGAGGATGCACCCCCTGCGCCCGCTCCTCTTGTGGGCACACCTCTCCACGTCGGACGTCCATCTCGGCAACGGGATGGTGGTCCCCGCTTGCACGACGGCAAAGGTCAACATGTGGGCCATCGCGCACGACCCGGTCATGTGGGCGGACCCGCACGCGTTCCGGCCCGACCGGTTCCTGGAGCGCGATGTGGACGTGCGCGGGGGCGACCTGAGGCTCATCTCGTTGCTGAGATGGACATCCGACGTGGAGAGGCGTGCCCACGAGAGGAGCGGGCCCAGGGGGTGCATCCGCAGGCCTTCCTTGACCATGGCCTGCAGGTAGGGCAGCCTGGCCATGTCGCCGTAGGTCAGGCCTCTCCTGCCGACGCGGGCGGCGGCGCCGGCGAGCTCTTTCCGGAGCGTCTCTTGGACTCGTGGGTGCAACACCAGCTCGGCCACGATCCACTCGGTTAACAGAGCCGTCGTGTCCGTGCCTCTGAAGATCATTTCCTGCGCAAACGGACGGTTCTCACCTAATCAATTATCTTTAAATGGGGAATAACGGCGGCAATGGATTGACCTTTCACATCTCGTGGGCAGCGGACAGCGACACGATGTTATTACCATCCGAAACGTTACGATCAAATTACGTTGTACCACTTCAATTTGAAACAAAAAAAAAGGAATAATGGAAATAAACAATCGAATGCCCGCAGTTGTAACTATTCCCAATATTATTTTCAAATCCCTGCGTTTCTTGGCTTTTCCTTGTGATGATCAAGGTTTGGTCACCATGAAAAAAAAAATATGATTATTTTCATCCGACATGACCCCAAAAAAGAGAAGGACCAGGCTAATAAAAGATCGACATGGGCACATCATGATCATGAAAATGAATCTGTTAGATGATGAGAAGAATCGTAGGTCAACGTACCCATAAGACGGCGACCATGTCAGCTTCATCGAGCTTCTCGTCGCCATCCAGAGAGAGCAAGACATCGACGAAATCGGCCTCGTCGGAGGCGACCTTGTCGTCGCCGTCGTTGTTGTTCTTTTGTCGATGCGCTGCGATGATGCCGCCGACGAAGCTTTTCACCCTCGGGACGAGCCTCGCGCAACGCTCGTCCACGCGGAACGGGTCGTACACGTAGCGCAGCCACGGCAAGTAGTCGGACCAGTTGAACGCCCCCAGCAGCTCAGCTCGAACCCTTCCCTCACCATCGACCTCATGTCCTCGAGCTCTTCGGCGTCGCGGGCGGCGTCGTATCGCTTCCCGAACACGCTCCCCATGACGCTGTTCAGCGAGGCCAGGTGGAGGTGATCCCGGAGCGCAACGAACCCGCGGGCCTTCTGCTCGGCGGCGATGCGGCTCGCCATCACGGCGCAGTCCCGCAGGCGGGCCGGCCCGCGGGCCGAGACGCGGAGCGGGGCGAAGAGGTGGGACGCGGCGACGCGGCGGAGGAGCCGCCAGTAGGCGCCGGCGGGGGCGAACCCGATGGCCCGTTCGAACATGAGGCTGCGGGCAGAGCGCTTGAGCGGGCGGTCGGCTAACCCAGGCGAGGCTAGGATCTCGCGGGCGGTCCGCGGGTCGGAGGCCACGACGGCCGGCGTCGAACCGAGGCTGAAGGCCGTGAGCTGGGCGCCAGCCGGGGTGCGGGCGGCGGCGGCGGCTAGGGCGCGGTGGGGCAGGCGGTCTCGGCCGGGTCGGCCGCGGAGGGTTAGGAGGCTGCCGAAGAAGGGGAGGCCACGGGGCCCGGGGATGGGGACAGGGCCCTTGCGGTTCCTGCCGTGGCTCCAGGCGATGCCCCCGGGAGAGAGGGCCCAAGTGAGGAGGGAGAGAGCGAGGAGAAGGGAGGGAACGAGGACGTACGCATCTTGAAGGAGGCGGTCGGAGCCCAAGAAGGCAGGGAAGGCGAAGAGCCACCAGTTGCTGCCGCCTTTGCGCATCATCGTCCCCACGTCACCCATCCTTCGTCTATCCCGTCTATCTTTTGGGTCTTGTCTTCACTTTCGCTTTCTCTTTCGAGGAAGTTAAGGTTTAAGCCGGCTCGAGAGAGAGAGAGAGAGTTTCGAAGTTGGAGTGAGGAGATCAGAGGATGCGATATACAGAGCAGAGAGAGTTTTTTTTTTTTTAATGCTGATGGGGTTAAAAGTCGAAAGGTCTTTCGGGGGAAAGGTTAAAAGTTTCATTACAGGGACGTTAAAAAGGGTGGTGGAAATAAATATTGAGTAGGGGTTTCGCGTGGGAAGAGCGGACGGGAGAGAAGTTGGCGGCGACTTTGCATGAATGCAAAGTGGGGACCGTAAAAGAAAGAATTTTTGTGAAATGTGTGGTTGGGGTGGGGGGGGGGTGGTTAAAGGGCGGCGGCGTTACGACAATAATGAGATGTGCTTGTCTTTGAGTGCACGGGAGATGCTTTCCTGACGGCTTCATTATTTTTTTTAGAACGGTACAATTTTAATCATAAATTCATATGTCATCATCGTATGTTTTGTATAAAATACTTATTGATTGTGAAATCGTGTGATAAAAAATAACCGATTGCATTATCGGACTGTTAGGTTAGTAGCTTCTAGTAAAAGAAAACCTAAATTTGTATGTGTATGCGCTCGTCGCATATTCGTGCGACGAAGATTGACTAAAAATCTTAGGGTTTTGAAAAATCTTAACATAGATTGACTAATTTTGCTAGCACTCACTCGACATGATTGGAGTTTTGACAGGAAGTATGTAGGAGGTCCAGTTGATGCCTAATTCAACTTATGTGTCCAAGATAATATTTATTTTTTTAATGGCGACAATGCTTCCATTAGAAAAGTAAGCATTAAAATCATGAACTTTTATGTTAAGGCATAAATATCGACCCCCAAAAAAAAAAAGGTTAAGGCATCAGAAGACGTGAGGGTTTGAATTGAATGCTCCATTAGATATTGACTTTATTCATGTGTCTTTTAGGGAAAAGAAATATAAGCAATTCAATTTATTTATGAGTATTGATCAATTTCAAATTGATATACTTATTTACGATATATTAACTCAAAATTAAATTTTCTATTACAGAAAATTTCAAACTGATACACGTGTGACAAGTTTACTCAAAACTAATTTTTTGACCATCAAAAAACCCAACTTGATAAATTTGATTATTACCAAGAAAAATCTCAAACTGATACAACCATAATAAATGGAGTGTACAAATCCCAAACTGATATACCTCTCAACTTTCATATGTCATTTAACTTAACAATTTGATAATAAAATTTAATCGAAATTAATGGATGGTAAATTTATCACAAGCATACTAGCTTGAAAATTTTTATGGCAAAGAAATTAATTTTGAATAAAATTATCACAATTTGGTATTTTGGTATTGACCCTTTATTTATTTATTTCAAACAGATAGCAAAATTGCTTAAACATCGCATGATATTGTCCAATCATGTTCTTGGGATGTCTCGATGAACATGTCCCATAGAGTTGTCTCCCACCGTTATGTGTGTTTTCTTTCTTTATTTAGCTACAACATTACCAAAACCTAAGTACCACCGCCTACAATTTGTTCTTCTCGGGAGGCATCCGGAGATGGGGCTGCCAGATTTTTGTCTCTCAAATCTCCATCTTTGCGCGAGAAAGTGGTCTCCGTCTGTGGACCGGTTTCGACGAAACCCTACTTCGTGTCCCCTCCACCCATTGACGGTGCCGAAATCAGAACTGCCCGTTGGATTTTTTTTTCTTTTTATTTTTTATTTTTGGGTAAAGAGAACTCCCCATTGGATTTATATGTCCAAAAGACATAAAACATGTTGAATAATTCTTTTGAAGTCAGTCTCTCTCATTTAACCTTTTAAGTGCAAATGGGTGATCTTTCCACACAAGATCCGCCTAATTTCATCAAGGGTCCGGATGATTGGACACTTTAAATAAGATTTTTTTTTCTCTTGTTTGAGGCACGGGGCATTGCAGTGACGTGATCAATGTAGAATATTCATGAGGTCCAAAATTCTCAAAATTTAAGGTATTTGTATTGGAAGAGACCTCCCATCACACGAATCAGGTTTCAAGTAGCTACATGATAAGAAAAAACAAATTCATGCTTACGATTATCAATGTAATTGAGTACTTGACCAATGTTTATAAAGTTATCTAACTACTTTAACCAGGTCATACCCGATAATTTTGCCCCTAATTACGGTCAGTCGTCAATAGTATTGAAAATACGCATATCTTTCTAATGTTTATGTACATATTTTACATGAAACCAATAATTTTTGTAACGTACAACTATATGTAGTATGACTGGACAGGTCTGTAACAAAGCATATGTTTCAAGGTTCCCCAAAACGACATGGTCAATTCAGATTTCAGTCGTAGGAAGAAATGAATAGTTGAACGAGTAGAGGGAACACGGCCCTAAAACCCGCCTTCTTCTCGACATCAGTAAAGAAAGAGTTCCCGTACAACATATCCAAGTCAACATGACTAAATGAAATATCTTCCTATGTAGTTAAACGAGGTTTGATCACCTTTCGAGCACGCATTGGCCGAGGAAATTAAGCTTAGCTAATCAAACTTTTGATACTAAGTTTGCCGCTTTCATACCCGAGATTCCAACCCAATATTTCGACACCTCGGACGACATCCTACATTAGTTTATGGCCGTTGCTTCCCTGGACTGATTAACAAACCAATACTTTTGATCTTGCAAAGCCACTTTGACCGCAACCACTTCGTTTAATTACGAGTTCTAATGTTCGATTGTCGTCTCATATCCCGACACGTAGGTACGATTAAGGTGTTCTTTCGATTATTCGATACTTCATCTGTGTTCATACCAAAAACCAGCGAGTTTAACTAGGTTAGCTGCTTGGATTTGTCCCCAACCCTAACGTTGCTGTGCCGTGTTAGGTCTTATGGGATGGTCGGCCTTGGGGAGGTCGAGGTTCATGCTGCCATGCATGCTTTGTGCGATTTAAGATTCTTTGATGCTTTGTTTAATGTAGACTTGTCTAACGGTGGGTTGGGTCGAAAAAATGGTTCGACCCAAATAAACTCATTTAAACTCATTTGGGCCCATTTTCATGCCATGCAAATCTAGCGATCACATAACCAACCTTACTCACACTCAAGACATGCCCGACCCGACCCGTTTTGCTAAAAAAAATTCATATTTAACTTAGTCTCCGAAAACTAATACTTAAATTGAGGTGAGAGTGGAGAGTGAATAAGCATGAGATCGAATCAACGTGAGAGAGAAAAGGAGGGAGTAATAGAGGTGGGTTGTATTTAAGTAAATTGTAGATCTACTTATGACCTATTTACGAGAACTCGAAACCCTCTCAAGGGGGAGGCGAGGACAGCCTGCGATTTCCCACCTCCGTTATCTCATAAAGAAGAGGGATCGATGCGCGGGTTTGCGGAGCGGCTGGTGCAACAAAAACCTACGAGTACGTGCTTTTTGTCTAAGTCAAATTTAGACTGTTATAAACTTTTTGAAGTTTACTTGCTAGCATCAGAATTTTTGTCAATACAATTCTTTCTTATTTTGCCTAAAATATGCAAATACTAAACAATTCTTTCATGAGACCAAGTTGGTCAACTGTTTTGGCGGCAAGCAATGAAAATAATATCTCCAATATCTATTTGAATTCATAAAATAAAATAAAATAAAAAAGGAGATCAGAATGCCAACCGCGTAAAAATAAAAGGGATTTCCGTGGCACCATCGGGAAACTGTGTGCCCCTTTTCATGTGCCTTCACGTGGGACGAAAAAGAAAAGCGAAATTAGGAAGATCTAAAATGCTATTTCCTATCTCTCGTTTAGGGCACGCATGATAATCATTTTATTTTTGGAATGAATTTCCGGTTAAAAATAGATTTTTCTATTTCTAGTTTCTAGATGGATTTTTTAGCAAAAAAATGCGCTTGATGACGAAATAAATTTTTGATCCTCAAACGGAAGTTCGTTTGACAATAGTTGAAGATTTCTGCTTTTAAAATATTATCAACACAAAATCTTCGATGGTTGGTGGTGGGTAATGATAACGGTGGTCATGGCAATGGGCAATGGCGGCCAACGGTGGCGGCGACCGCAATGGTTGCGGCGACAATGAAGGGTTATTATTTCTGATTTCTATTTCTCTAAGAAGTTGTAATTTTTTGTTTCTGATTGCCCTTCCAAATCTATTTCTGGAACAAATTTTTATTCTAGAAATAGAAAAACAAAATTACGTTACCAAATAAGTTTCTTTTCCAAATCCGTTCTAGAAATAGGTTTAGGATAGAAAAAGAGAAATAGAATGGTTTCGTACACCCCCTTAATGGAAAATCGCCTGGAAAATCACGGCTAAAAAGATCACTGTTTGGACACTGGGCTCTGGCCCAATTAGATAGCTGAGGGTGATCATGAATGGGAAACGGGCCAAGCCCAACATGACCGAATCGTTTTCCAAGGCCCAACTTGTTCGAGAAAGCCTATAACCTGTTTTAGAGAGAGAGAGAGAGAGAGGCATGGAGACTTCAGAAGGAGAGGGGAGAAGAGGGGGAGGAGTGGAGCTGTGCAGCCCTTGCCATTGCCTTCAAACGTGCATCAATGCCCTCCTCAAGTGCTTGGGTTTCGAGTTCGACCCCGGCTCGACCGCCGGGAGATCCCCGGATCGTCACGGTTCGCAAGCACCGCGCCACGAGACGCTACTAGTACTACTACATCATCTCAACTCTCTCTCTCTCTCTCTCTCTCTCTCTCTCTCGCTAAATATATATATTCCAGTATACAAGTACTCGTGTGTTTAAATTACGTGCATGTTGAGTCTGGAGTTGACGCATGATGCATGGGAGGATAAGTTTCTGTGATTTAAGAACGGGGGTGTCGCATCTTTTTCATAAGCACGTCTCTTGGTGTACATCGTGATCTTTCTTTGCTTGGAATAAAATGCATGCAGGACGAAGAAGAGGAGGAAGAAGAAGAAGGGTATTTCGAAGGAGAGAGGCGGTGGACGTCCCGGCGAAGGCAGCCGACAAGACCGCCCATAAGCACCGGCGGCGGAGGCCAAACCAACTAATCGTTCGTAGCCACATTCCATCTCTCATTATCGTTTGGATTGTGTGTTGATGGCTGCTTCCATTAGATACACGCAGAGACTTCTTTTTTTTTTCTCTCTTTTTTTCTTCTCTTTTTTTCCAGATGGAATGTCACATGTCCATTCCAGTCTCTTCTGTTGCGTGCTAATCTACCATTGGAAATCCGCTCCGGTGTGTAATGATGCACCTCTAGGAATTTAGTTCAGTTTACCCAGTCAGGGTTTTTCTTGTTTTTAACCTATTGTTTTGTCTATTATTTGAGTGTATTTGGGTAATGTTGTCAAAGGAGTTAGTCAAATGTTTTTTTTTCTTTTTTTAAAACCTAGTGATAGAATGGAGCAACATAAAGAACATTGGGTTGAACCAACTCAACCAACCTAGGGAAGGACAACAAATTATTTCTTAGCTTACTCAAATACACTCGGTACCCTGCTAAAGAAACATATTTCAAGATCCATACTAGCGCGCAAAGCCAGTAGCTGACATTAAGACGTAGTTTAATCGAGCATTCCTTACTTATTTTCGTATGGTAAATAATTTTAGTCGTCGGAACATGAAACCTATCCTAAGATAAAGGGATGGGCGGTCGATCCGTGCAGCGATGTGACCATATGGGTGCCATCACAAAATTACAAAAATGTTCAAGCCAGCCGGGTGCCCAATCCCATAAATTACATGACACCGGGGGAGGAGCAATCGAACTCTGCACCTTGAACCTGGCACGCTCAAGTGGTTCATACAATTCATCATCGTTCAAACACTCACCGTACTCTTTAACAAGATGGACATTACACACACTTCCCTAGTTTTTTTTCTTTCTTTCTTTCTTATAAGTTGCACCGACTCGACAAAAGGCCGGCCGAATGGAGGAAAAGGGTGCAGATTTTCCGTCGCGTTTCGATTGTAAAGTTGCCGGTGTCGACAACATTCGTTTTCATACCACTTTACCCACAATTGAATGCAGATTCAAGTTTTCCAACACACGGCCTCCGCCCCCACCATCCCCATGTGTCCCTCCCGTCCGTATCGGGGCATTCACTGCTTTTGCCCATCGAGCATTTCGTTTGTATTTGTCCAGTATTTAATTTATGGTCAATTCCCGAAGACATTTACTGTTGAGTCCATTTAATGGTACCACGTGTCCATGTCCGTCCACCATAAAGCTGAACCTCGGCACTCTTTCCTATTCTCTCTCTCTCTCCTCTGTCCCGGTCCAACCCTTTGACCCGCTCATAGATATCAACCAGACTAGCTTTCCCTCTCATTTCTTTTAAGGGAAAAAAACCACGCAATAAATTTTTAAAAAAAAACTAAACTATATTAATTGTCGCACCTATCTACTACAAAACTCTCTTTTTTGACACGAAAACTTCTCCAATCTCGTATGCATGCGACATTTTTACCCATACAGTTTTTTTTATAACTAAAAATTTCATATTTATACCCATATTACGCATTTGCACCAAATTTTGAGGTAAAAATCTAACGAAAATATATCACGGTAATACAAATTTGAAAATTTTTCACGTAAAATTTTTCAAAAATAAATTGTCGTAATGAGCATAATTTAAAATTTTTTTTTTGTAACAATCCCGACTTAGCCCGGTGAAAACAATTTTTATAGCTTCAAAAATACAATTTCGTGCGATCACTTGGGTTTCGTTATGATCATCCAGGAATTACCAAAATAGTTGGGTGATCCATCGAGCTCCACCACGGAGAGGCGAATCCTATGGAATACAACAGCGAAACAGAAAAACGGAGGTGTCGGGTCAATGAAGAACGTGCCATTTTGATTTGGACGAAACAGGGTGATGTTATACACTTCGGCGATGGTGATCAATACAAACCATCCAGGAAAAGACCACATCCCGAGACAATTGCCAAACTTCTGCCCCCGTCCTAAAGCTCCTCGGAAGTCCCTCGTGGACAGAGAGAGAGTCGAGAGTCCACAATTCATACTTTGGGTTGACACCAGATTCTTCTCGCCCCTATACAACTCGTATTTACAAAAGCAAAAGCTCCTCGATTTTCCCCTACAAAATTTCAACTAAAATGCCCAGTGCCCTTTGCATCTCTCTGATATGACATATACACAGGTATAAATGCTTGAATTGAATTAACTTTCCTAGGTAGTTCTTTCCCCTTCTCAACCTTAGTGGAATCAGAAGAGTTGGCATCAACACCAGGCAGCAGGCAACCATCGGGGTAGTCATCGGCCGGCTAAATCTGCACGCCGACATATTATTCTTGTGACAAGAAACAAGAGGTTACCTCTTTTCTTTTTTTTTCTTTTATACCTTATCTAAATTAAGGGAGGACGCTACTTATTGTATGTGCCCTCTCCAATCTGTACGACCTCTGAGATGCTTGCTTTGCAGAAGAAGCATCTCTGGCAATTGAGGAGATGTCTGGTTATGCAGCCATAGCATGATTTGTGGCGGCAAGGCACCAATCGTGCATTTGCAACGGATTCATAACATATACAGCACATTTCATCATCAGAATCCTTCTCTTCCTTGGGTCCAGCGCCCTCAGCTTCCTTTAACTCGGACTGGCAGATGAGCTGACTTATGAAACTCTCTAGCTGTGCAATCTGTCGAACGTAAGCATCACTTCGGAAGAACTTGGCCTGCAAAATGAGTAGGAAGTGCTCAGTGGGTAAAGTCAGCAAATAGCCAAACCTAAGATCAAAGGAGAGTCAAGTTTGGCAGTAGCAACAGAATGAATAATCAGCCAGAGCGCAAGGTGAAGATACATGCATCTTAACGACAAAATGTATCTTCATGTCACCCCAAAAACTTGATAAAAAAAATATAACTATAGCATGAAAACAGCAACAAGGATTTGTTTTTTTTTCTTAGTTTATCACGGCAACGGACACGATGCAGACACCTCCACATGAAGCACAAAAGGAGAAAAGAGTGGAAAAGGGGCGGTTCGAGTGGAATCAACAACTAAAATTAGCTATTACAAAATACAAAGCCCTGCATTTACATTATTTATTCCTAACTTGACAGCAACACAACCACTGTTTTAACAGCACAACCAAGCACTGATTTCGTAAGTTGAGATTGTGACCCCAACAGTTGAATTATCTTGGCCCAACATGACAGCAAAACAAGCACTGGTTTTTAAGTGGGAGATCAGGTCTGATCACACCCAAAATGACTAGGTTGTTTAGACGAAATGCCCGTTCATTATTACCTTTTAAACTTCACAAGGGAAGGCTCAATATTAAGGATTATTTGCATAATTTTGAGGTATGACAGAAACAAAGTTTAGACTTGCAAAATTGCAAAATTACTCACCCAATTGTACTGCAGAAGGAATTGGAATCCATGATGAACTGTGTTGGAGCAGTCTGCACTCGCAAACACACTCACTACATCATTATGATCCCGGCAAGATTCCTCCCCACTAGCATCCAACAGATTTAAGATAATACCTACAAGAGGTGCCAAAAGCATCCCCCGGTTCACTTTCTCCGAAGATTGAATGTGTTTTTTCAATGACCTACAAAAGACAAATAAAAAGATTAGGAAACCCTTAATCTACTGAATTAACTATTTAGCGTTCCATTCAACTGAATTTTATGCCTGGCAGTGGAAATCCAAGGAAAAATCACTTGGCTGGAGAAACAACCCATCACTTGAGAGGCCCACACATGACCACTTACTTGGAGATTCACAGCCCCCAACAGACAATCAAGTAGACATCACAAGTAATGTAAATAACTGGCCCCCCGAATCAGAGAACAATGAGAGGTGAATGAGACATCAATGGCACAAAACTTACAGATCGAACTCAGCATATGCCCTAGAAGATATATGGTTCAAACTGAAAACAATTAACTCAGTCAGCCTTCGTAGATTTGTATCAGCTCCAGATAGAAACGCTTGAGGGACTTCATGAGTGCAGAACTCCAAAACCCTTGCAAGATTGCAAGAAAGATCAAATATGACACTGCACTTTCGCTGATGGAAGTCCAATACCTGCAGAATGTTCCTGAACAGTGAGTAATGAAGCGTCTCAAATCGTTCGGCAAGCATGAGAGAGTGTGAGAAAGAGAAAAAGCAATCTTGTACCAGTGAACCTTTTAGAAACACAAAAACAATATGCAAAAGAATCCAACTTAACTTACACCAAAGTGCACATATAGGCAAAAAGTGCCAATGCTGCATATAACTTGCTTTCAAACAACCAATGCAGGGAAGTATGAAGTCTAGATTTCTCCCCCACAACAAAGTGAGGTTTTCACTATGCCTCATAATTAATAGAACAGGATTGGTGGGTTTTTAAAAGTTGGGGACTGAAAGACAGCACAGATCCGACATATCACGACACGATTCCACAATTCAGATTGCCAATTGACAGCCCTGATTAATGCAACTACAATAGAACAGATTATGGTACTGCTAAATCAAATTAAGCCTTTAATTTACTGGTGTTTTATCTACTCCATTCCATAATCTAATTTGCACTGTTTTATCTACTTCATTCGCACACAAAGCGAAACCAAGGTCGCTCGAGATGCGGATCCTCACAGGACGCAAAACAAAACAAAATAAAATAAATAAATAAAAGAACCACAGATTACCTAGAACACAGTACATTGTGGGTAGACTTCTGCAGAATGTTTCATTAGAACACTAAGCTTTTTCAGAACATGGAACAATATAAAAGATTAGACATCAGTAGATTAGAATATAAAACATATTCTTATGACATATTATCTAGATAGTACTTTCATCTTTACTTAAATTAGCTTGTCGTATGTGTTTTACATGTATTTACTTTTTGGCCCTCTAAAATTGGGAGAGCACTAGCCCATCTAATGTTTTTTCCTTTTTCTCAGAAATTTTGTTATATTTTTCTTGGGCCAAGTTCTGGGACCCATGCTATAGCATAATTTGCAAGCGAGTCTTCTTATTCTATTGTAGGATCTAAAATTCCAGGCTTTGCCTCTGAGTTGCACACAGCTTCACCCCTTCCAATTCCCGTTGTCTTAACTTGAGAAAAGTTGCTTCATCTCGATGGCAAAGACAAGTCCCTACATCCTGATGTAGTTCTCAACTCGACTTCCTTCTTCATTGATCGATGATTTGCTCCACTTAATGTTCATTTTTCAATCGGCAGTTTCTAAGTCGCTGGCGATCTGTATTTGTGTCGTGTTCCAGATTACAGTTCACCAGTTGACTAATTTTCTGGTAATGCTGAGTGAAAGATCCAAATTCGCACTTAAAACTGTAGACTTGAATTAGTGATCCAAATTCGCACTATGAAGATCTACGCCTGAAGTACCACTTGTTTGACTAGAGTCATATACTGTCCCACACACCATGATCTACAACATACTAAAGTCCAATTTCGCACTTCAAACTGTTGACTTGAATTACCTATCCAAATTACAATACAAAGGTGTAACCCTCAAGTACCACTTCTTTGACTATAGGCATCCACCATCCCACCCACCATGAACTACAACATAATGCAAACTAACCGTCCTTTCCAATTCCAAACTTCTACTTCTAAGATTCTCTGCAACTCCTAGCGTATTTTTTCTATTGATCCTGCAGTTCTCCAACACTTCCGCTTCGGCAGCACCGCAAACTATAGGCATATTATAAACAAGGCTAAAGTGGTTTATCATGTATCTACATTTATGAGATAGATATCCACTAGCATAGTTGTCGACTTAAGCCTCGAAGCCTCCACATCAATAATTTACATAAGCCAAACAAACAAAGCATAGATGTTCGACAGTCGGAAGGAAATTTCTTTGAAGTACCTGATACTTGTCTTTGACTTCACGAATTGAGACAGAAAATTCTGTCATTGTCCAGCTCAAAGTATTAAATAGCTGATTCAGAAAAGTTGAGAATAGGACTTCATTGTTGACACAAACTTCTCGCAGCAATCTCTATTGAGCAAGAGGCAAGAATTCTAGTCAGAAAGAAGTCTCACATGGGACAGAGGGAGGGACAGAAAGAGAGAATTTATAACTCACCTGGAAAACAACTGATGATGATGATGATGATGATTCTCCATTCTTTGAAGAACCAAAACCAGAGCCCTTGCATAACCTTAGAAGAATGTTGGTTACGGGGATCCAACATCTGTTGTCAAATGATGCCAGTAATGCAGTCGGTAAGGTTTGGATGGCAGCCTCATTGTTCTCAAAGTCGTCCAAGAATTCCTTGTATTGCACCAAGACTGAAATAGACTGAAGAAGAAGATCCTTAAGATCCGCACTTGATATTCTTGGATCGTTGAAATGCATAACTAGGAAAGTGACCTGATCAACACAAACGAACAACTTACTTCCATGCAATTAACAAAGATGGCTATATAAAACTCAAGAATAGCAGTCTTCCAATAATGTTTATTCTGCAAAATGCCATAGCTGTTAAACAGAAATGCACACCAGTCAATTCTCCCAAAAAAATAAAAAATTTCCTGACAACCAAAAGTCCTCTTCTAGGCAAAATATTGAAATACTCGTTGAATGAGTGTATGAGTTTGGCTTGGCTTAGCTTTTAACTTTTACTTATACATTCATGCGTGTGGCATTTTTTTAACACTGAACAACTTAAAACCATTTCTTCGCCACTTGTTATACGTACAAAATTGTTTCTATCTTGGCAGAAAATTCACGTGCGGCTAATTGAATAGCTCAAAGCCACCCCAAAGCCCTCCAAATGGGTTGCTGATATTCCGACAGTCCGAATCAAAGAAGTAACTGATCGAGAACTGCAGGAGAGCTTTCCATGAAATCCAAAGAGAACGCTCAAGAGATACAGTTCAGAAAAAATATTCACGACCTGACCTCATCTATCACAGCCCCACCATCACAACAAACTCCTATCTACATCCAATAATTGGTTCATTTAGTTGATTTTTTCTTGATAGATACATGTTTTCTCATATCTTGGCTCTGACGCTACGGATTTACACGCTAAAAATCATTTATATAAAGCTATTTCGACCGACCCCTCCTTTAAAAAAAAAAAAAAGCCTATATGAAAAGCCCAATACCCAAACAAACCCTCCTTTATCACGTGAAAAGTATTTTCACATAACAATCTGATTAGAAGAATTTCAACAGGCTCATAAAGGTATTAGATGCTCTATAAATAGTTTGGAGGTGAAAATCATCTACTTCATGTGAAAAGAAACAACAATAGATAGAAAGTGCTGCTGGACATTATTCTGACCTAACGAGTAATTCTCTTCAAACATGACCATACTTGCATTGTCCAAGGATTCTCCATAACTATGTGTCCGTATGCACATGCACACTTTATGTGCACATCCCCAACGGGGTGGAAGCAAACCATATATCAAACCGGTGACAACTGACAAGTCAATGAGTTACTTTGCTCTAAATTTTCCAGACTCTAGAGCCACAGGAGTATGTCAGTTGCATATAGCAAGTTTCAATTGGTATGCACCATGCAATATAATAACAGCAAATAATCAGGCTACAGTTTAAGCACAGCACATGCATAAAGCAGCCCTGGAAATTACTTCTGATTAGTTAAATGAAACTTGGAGTGCACTAGAATGTGAAGGAGAAATAGGAAAAAAGTGAAGCAGAACATACAAATGAAGCCAGTCCTTGCTTAATAAATATAGCTGAAGGGACAAATGGTGGATCGCTCCTACGTAAGACATGAAAGCAGTCAACCTGCAAAAACAGAGGCAACTGTCAGTGACTCAAAATATCTCAACAAGCATTGTCAGAGAACATGAATCTGAATTTTGAATTAAATTGTCTTTTTGAGCTGACTAATCAATACCCTACGGGTACAGCAATCCTCACAAATCACTTCAAGAGAAAAACCAAAGAAATTAAGCAACTACTCATGAGAGTGCAAGCACAATGATAGAACAATATAATGTCGGTTATCAGGGTATCACGGCATCTACAGGTTCACTGACATTATCACAACAAAGATAAGTGAAATAAATTGCCCATGTATTTACACATTTATAATCAAGACGTTGATCCTCATTTTTAATTTAAGCTTGCGCAGATATGACTCGGATGTCATGGATGCTTTCATTAAAATTGCCTTTGAAATGCTAGCAGATCAGAATGTCCTTCCTACCAGGGCAGGAGCTCGTGTCCTAAGATGTCCTTCTACTTTGTCTATCCATCAAGCGTGGATGAAACGATGAAGATAACAGGCAACAAAATTACTGCTACTAAAGGAAATGCATAATGCAAGAACAAGTTAGTTCTGAAGTTGAAAAGATCACAAAAGGCCATTGAGAACCCAAACTTCGTCTGTTGATGTCCAAATTTGAAGTACAAATCCAAAATTCTATTAAGATGCACATGAAATGTGCCAGGGAAGTGGCAAATACCAAATTAACTGAGTGAATAAACCAAATAAAACACAAACATCTGAGTAAAAAGAAATTAAGATCTTACAAGAGATTCGAGATAAAACTCGGGAACATATACGAACATAGAATCCATTTTGCTAAGAACTAGAAGCAGTTGTGCAGTCCACATGCAGGCAGCAAACATGCCTCTTTGCTTCCATCGCGAAAATAGAGAGATCCTGTACCTGTAGAAAATGATTATGACAATCAGGAACTGATGACAACAGCATGGATGATACATTGCAGAATTTCTGTTTGATTTACAGAACCGGCATGTCAGGTAAGCTCAATCCAATAAAGAATCCAAGGGAAATCCTCTGACATCGTACAGACCAATCATAGAAAAGAGTGCAACAATTTGAATTAGCCACAATGACAAGACAAAATCATATTAGGTGCAATAACCAAAAAATGTGTTGGAATAAACCGAAGCCTCAAAATTTTTTTCTTTCACAAAAAAAAAAAGAAGGTAAAATAAAAACTTTGTTTTAGATAGAAAAATCCATAGACCCAAACTTCTCAAGTTGTGGAATGATAATGCCAATGCTAAAGCAAATACTAGAAAGATAAAATGTCTTGACAAATACAACCAAATTCCCAACATTCTCAGATCACAATCTGCAGTACAAGCAACCACACTAGAGGCAATCTACTGACGAGGAAGTACAACCTGCATAAACTAAGTTACACGAGACACTGCATGTAGACTATAGTATGCACTTTGAAACTTCCCCATAGACAAGAATTCAGCGGTTAGTCGTCTCAAGCAACACACGTTACATAGTTTAGAGGACAGTTACTATGAAATGTATATGAAATGATGAAATTTTTAGTCTCCTTGTCCTCTTACCAAGCACAATGTCTAACACAGTTGGCAACTTCCTCCCGATAACCATTCCTAACTTCCTTTAAACGCTTCAACTTTTCACCATAGGCTTGCTCTCTTATTTGTTTGTCAGTTTCTTCCAAGAGAGAGATGAATTGGGACTGGTGTGATGTGTAATATGATGCCTGAAAATAGAGCAACGAAAATTTTAGACCAAGAGATATTACCATAGAGGGAGAGGCAATACTCGATCATCTTGAAACATTCGATGCATTAGCGTCCTTATCTTAAAAAGAGTCTATCAAGTTCCATGACCATAAGGGAAATCATAATATCCTTAATTGGTTGGCATAACGTCACATATGTCCAACATTTAATTTGCACTACATAGGAAGCGAAATTTCCTAGAAAAGGTTTTTTTTCCTGGGAAAGCACAATCCATCACTTTGGCACTTGAAAAAACCATAAGTACTGTATGAGCCATTTGCCGAATGTGAATTCAGAGCTTTCCTAGCCAGTGCATGAGTTGCCTCACAATAAAAGCTTCAGATGTTAACCAGCCTACAGAGATCTATAGAGATAAATAGGAACAAGGTACCAATTACTATTGGTGCTATCTCCATTTAAGGCTCAAGAGCAGATTGCAACTTGATGCAGGGGCATAGATGAATATTCTAAATTATTTATTTTTCAAGTTCTGTTCATGGCTACGGTAGTTGAGTTTTATTTTGTTTTTGGGGTCATATTTGGTATTTTTTTATGTTTTAAGAGTCCTAGTGGTACTAGTTTTACTTCCTAATCCTACTTATGCCTATTTATTACTCTCGAAGACTTGTTCTTCTTATTCCTGGATTTGAAGTCTAGAAGGCAAAGTTTTAGATTGTGTTTCTGCTTGAATTGTTCGTTTTACTTCTTCAATTATGTTCATGGCGTCGATGTGCCTTGTTAATTTTTTTGGATCTGTGGGTTATGGGCCCCACAGTCATCTTGTCCAATCTCTTAGTGAGCATCGTTCTTTCCCGATTTGAGAAAGCTCTAATACCAAATTGATGTAGGGAAAAGCAAAAACCTAACAAGCTACTCAACACCAAGAACAGAATTGAAGAAGCACGAATGAACAATTCAAGTGGAAACAGACAATCTGAAAGATTGCCTTCTGGACTTCAATGCCAGGAACAACAAAGAACAGATCCCTTGAAACAAACTTTATTCAATTAGGAAAAATAATTTCTAAACTGAAAACAACCCCCAAAGACTAATAAATAGGCATAAAGACCCATTATTAAAAGGATTCCTACTGAAGTTAATAAAACTAGAACCACTATGACTCTGAAAACATAAGAAAAGACCAAAAAAGACCCCCAACAAAATAAAACTCTACCGTAACCATGAACAGTAACTCAGAAACTAAATAATTTAAAATATTGTCACAAACGCTTGCACAGTAAATGAAGAAAAAGAACTCTGCACCATCCTTGGTCAACGGCACACTCTCAAATCATCTCTAAGCTTTTACTACGTTGAAGCCCACCAATGGTTATGTGTACTAATTAAAACCTTCTTGAGAATAACTAACCACACAAAGCCAACTCTTACATTGGTCCTGCCATTAGCTTTAATCCTCGACAGCCAATGTAATGAAGTTTTAAGAGGCCTGAGATTTGAGGTGTTTAGGACTTTTATTTAAAGGATGTCTTAAACTTCTCTAACAAACAACTCAACTTCCAGGCACCAAATTGTCCTCAGAAAACACAACAGCCAACTCTAAAGAAAACGAGAGCAAGAAGATTCAATAAATATTTTCTTAATCCATCTTTTTTTATTTTTGATAGGTAAGAGAAAATGTTAATAAACGGCACCAAGGGGGTGCAATAACGTTCTCGATCCATCTTATCCCAAAGATAGTATACTATCTCGGGGATACTTGCGAAAATGAGTATGTTCCAAGCATCAACTCTTGGTTTGCATGTACCTTTTCAGCTGTGTCAGTTGTAGCTTGGAAGAAATAAAGTGAGAAACTGCTAGTTTGGTCAACATATATCCATCTTTATCTAAAATTAATCTAAATGAAACGAATATTTTCTGCCAAAAAGGTGACAAAGCAGTATGTGTAAGACCTGATCTTTTTAGACAAGCTCATCTCCTAAGCTACATACACAATCCACCAGGCTAATTTTGTTAGCTCCATTCACTATCCACCTTCTGGACAAAAGCATTTGATCATCATAGCTGTATATCCGACACAAAATTATTATCACAAAATCAATAGGCTATGTGAGAATTCAACATGCTAAAAGGTAATTGATTAAGATTTGTATTTTTGCTCTCCTATCAAGCAAGTAGCTGAGTCCTCACCTGCTTAAAGTTTGGCGCAAGACCTATATGATACAGCAGCAACAAAGCATCTAAAAGTTCTTCTTCTATTACTGTCGCTGAAGATAGACTGCACTCTATTGGTAAACTTCTGACATTATGAACTGGCCGATAACCAAATTCCGGTTCAGTTTGATCGCTAGTGCTAGGCTTTTCTGCAATTTCATCATTTAAACTTCCTGCACTGCACTCAGCAGCAACATGAGCAGATCTCTCTGGAATAGAACTACAATGGCCACGAGAACCTTTCATCCTGTATCTAATTGGCCATTTGGACATTCTTCCATAATCAACATCATAACTGGAGCAACAACACGGTTTTTGGATTGTTGAATGGGTTATTCTGGTTTCTTGGTCATCCATACATCCCTCCTCCCACCGAACTACTTCAGCTTCCTGATCATATATAGGGTGAGATTTTGACAGATGACTATATGACCCTCCAAGCCGTGAGATGTCACACCGATGTGGATCGTCTTTAAGGAACAGACTAACAGGGAAGCTTTGTTGTCCCCCTCTATGAAGAAAAGCCAGGTCAGAACCATCAGTGTCACTGCTCCTCCACAAACTAAACATTTCCCCTGAGGCAAACCCTTCTGACAAAAAGTGAAGGATGACTGTGTATAAAGAAACGAGAACAGAATTGCTTGAAACTCCAGGTGGAGGAACATCTCGATCTGCTCCCCTGTTCTTTAATAAAAGATTCTGTATGAATGTCCTAAAAACTGAACCTGGCAACTGGGGAGGTGCTGCAGGAGGTATAAATTGTATTACCAATCGACAGAGCTCCCTATGTTTTTCCTCAATCTGCAGAGATAGAAAATAAGCAAGCATTAGTTTCTACACTATCAATCGACCTTATATCAATAAGATCTATGCCAGCATAAGGTTCAGAAATGAGATACCATTGCCCAACCATTTCACTAAAATTGTTGAAGCATGTGCAAAGTTAGTCTCACACTGACATGATAAACCACTTAATACCTTAATCGAAGAAAATAAAGTTAACTAACATTGAATTGATTCCATGGTCCAGATCATGCCAATCAACAGCAGCCAGCACGCGATTGTGTGGCATATTGTGAGAATCAAAATCCATTCGTCTGCAGTTCCATTAGATACTATGACCTAATTGACTAGAAGAATCAGAAGCATGAATTTAAGACAGCACGAAGGTTACTTTGGACAGCAAACAAATTTTCATGGATAACAAACCATCACACCCCCTGACTCTGCTGTAGCTTCAGGATTCTTTAATGGGAGCAGCAAGCATAAGAGGAAGGCCCGCAGTGCAAAACAGTACATGAGAAATCTCAGTCCAAGATTATCGGACAAATTATACAGTGACACTACCAAATCCACGATCGTTCTTTTAAGGACTCTTCAGAGGGATTGTGATAAGTTAAGACATCCCTAAACTGGGAATAAGCATACATCTGAAGGAAAACAAGTCAAAATATCTCAAAACTAACAGATGCGACAGTAACGCGCACCTTACTTATAGCTTCACAAAGAGCCGTAGTTGTCAAAACCATGCTACTTTCACTAGAAACATCTTCACATGATCCTGGCCACCAAACAGAAGGCATCAAGCACTGAAGATCCTCTCTGTTTGGAGGCTTGCGGGACAGAAAACCCTCATATAGAAATTCAAAATTCAAAGATTTCCACCAAAGCACCATTATTTCTTCTCGTCTGAAAATATGACAGGCCAGGGCAAGGTAAGGGTAGGATCCTGAATATGGACATTCTGTTAGGACCAAACATGCCGTTTTACAACAGCGTGAAAGAGCATTTATTATGTGCTCAAACATAGAACGTGATGCTTGAAATTCTAGAAAACTATTGAGAACTCTGTCAAAGTTCAAATTGTCATGAGGGGCTTGCACCCTGAACACATCCATCATAAAGGAAAGAAGCGGTCCACAGGCAATGTACTCAAGGCTCCCATCATCTCCTTCGAGCTTGGAGAAAAGTTCCTTACATATAGCTTGAGAAACAGGCACAAAAAGATCTTCAAACGGAACAAATCTATTGAGCCTTCTCAAAACTGAAGAACACTCAGCTCGCTCCATACGATACATGTCCAAAAACCTTGAAAAGTAATGCAATAGACGAGAAGCCAATATATTGGTGGAAGGGGGTGCTTGAAGAGGAAGATAGCCTTCAACAGAGTATCTGAAGGGACGGGCACCAAAATTTATATCGCAGCGTTCACCTTGAGAAAGAGAAATGGCAGGATAATACCCAGCTCCAGGGCCCATTTTCCGAATCCCATGAAAAGCAGCCCCCAGAGAAACTCCATTTCTGAAGAACGAAATCTGGTCATCATCTAAATCTATGCAGCATCCAATCACATCACCAATAACCCATGACTGACCATATGGCTCCGCTTCCTTATTCCATTTTTTCACCCTTCTTCCATCAAATGCATATGAATCATCTGCATCTCCCACACCCTTCTGGTCAGTAAAAGGGCAGGATACAGTTGCCCATCCAAGCTGCTGTATGCCAGAAGTTTCCAGAATAACTTCATACATCCATTTTCCTTTCCACACATAAGCATTAGCCCTCACGCTACTGAACATTGCCAAGCTCTCAACAAGCAATGGTGGAACTACGGTTGTAATTTCACCACAAATGCTGGAAACATCAAGAGCAACAATGTTTGGACCACGCCCACTATCAGTTATGAATATGCCATCTCTATTATGATCCTGCGATTTCAGATTTGCATCAAGTTTCAAAAGCTCGCTCCTTATAATAGCATGAATGAAGTTGCTCTCAACTGGACGACAAAGTGGACCAAGTGACTTGCATGGAAGATCGAATATCTGCTCCAAAGTGTGCTCAACAGATTGATTCCGTATCTCATCACGGTAAGAGATTAGACGGCCTTTCGACAAATTATCAGCCCTATCCTCCTCATTCAACAGCACTGCCAAACCAGAAGAAAGCCCACCGACCCGCAGGCCGTCTTCTGCCATTCGCAATAAGTGCCAGGAAGCAGTAGTGGGAGCCCTCGCTAGACCATACTGACTCAGTGTATTCAAAACCTGACCGGATGCAGCTCCAAGCTCGTAGAAATACTCGTTCGATTTCAATCCTAAAACATAACTAGATCAAGTCAAAACGCAGAAACAAATCCCTTCTGCAGCCTGACCCTTACAAAATCACAAAGGAAGTCATACAAGCGAACACTGGAAGCCTTCAAATGCCACGGATATATAACCCACAAAGAAGGAGAACAGACTGCCCCAGTAGCAGCTGCTCTACACTAGACTGACAAAAGGAACAACTCAAATCTCTCTATCACATCAAAAAGAAACAACTGAATACTCGCGCACACGCTCTCTCTCTCTCACGCACGCACGCAAGACTATATGCAGCAAATCGAAACATTTGCGAAGAAAGAACTAGCGAGCCGAATCAAAACTTACAGCCTCGCAAATCGAATTCCACCAGACACCTCGCGGAACAGTGAAAAGGCGGCGAGCCGACTCCTAGGGTTTGCAGGCGCCGATTGAGCGGGAGGCGACAACGACTCGACAGAGGAATTAAATTCGGCCGACCATTCTTAGAGAGAGAAAATGAAATGACCCTGCAGAGAGAGAGAGAGAGAGAGAGAGAGAGAGAGAAGGTAGCGTGGAGTTCTACGGAAAATGGTGAAGAAGACGCCCCAGTGCTGGGAAACGAAAAGAAAGGAGGAAACAATTGAAGCCCAGAGCAAAGCCGCACAGCAGCCACAGGACGCCCACCACCGGTTGCAGCTACGTCCAAAAACGCACGGCCGTTTTTGATCCCCGCCCCATTTTCGGAAATTCCACCTTTTCCCTCCCAATATTCTACTCTCCAACATGGATGGCTGTTCTGTTGTCTTTTTCTTTTCTTCATTCTTTCTTTTTTTTTTTTTTTTTACAAATTTAGTGTGCTCTTCGCCTCTTTTTGAGATACCGTCTCGTGAGAATTGGTAGCGGGAGTCGCTTCTCCAAAACCTTGTGCTTACTACCAAAACAAAAATTCACGTACTAACGATTCGATCGAGACTATAACCAGCAAAGAAGATCGTGATTTCAAACCCTTGTACGATTTCGTTGCGTTGTTCGAAATATCTAGCTTTTCAATTAATCTCAAAATATCGAATCTCAAAACGTAACGCTTTCTACGTCGAGCATTTATTGCAATGCCGTAAAACATCGGAATATCATCAGAAGTCGGGTACTTGCATAAATAATTAACTAAATTTGATTTTTCTTTTTTCTTTTTTTGGGTCGGGAGGTCAACGGAGGCGACGGAGTGGGAGCAGAAAGCGCACGCCGAGGATGGTGGCGCAAGCTGTTGCCGGGTCAAAGGATTGGACAAAAGCTACGTCGTTCGGGGCCTCCACGTGGCGCTCGCTCATCTATCATCTCGCGCGCTCTTTTTCTGAAAATTCAGAGCATTACTTCGATTACGGTTTATCCAGTAAACATAAAAAAAAAAAAAAAGGGTGCATGACATGACATGGAAGACTGAAAATATCTAGATTCGATGCGTTAGCTTTTCCTTTTTTTTTTTCCTTCCACGTGTCAGATTTATTCCGCGGAATCAAACTAGAAATCACGTACAAAAAGATGCTGCAATATATCTCTAGATTTAATTATGATCTAGACATGTATAAGACTTTTGCACATCTCATGCCGCACGATCGATTTCAAGTTGATGTGCTTTAATTATTAAACATGCACTGCATGACATAACGTCTACACCGAAATCTGACTCCTCGAACGTAGTCGGACTTTGGGTCAACGCCTAAAATCTAATCATGTTACGAGCTTGGGTTGGACCAAGCTCTAACCTCACTATTCGAAGTATTATGGTGATATTTCGCACACAAATGTAAAACACACAAAAAAGAAGTACATTTCGATTACGTTGATGATGAAATTGAGAAAAATCAACGAATTGGAGGAAGAAACTCCAAGCAACGAGAAATTTTATTTAGTGTTATATAATTATTGTTATTATTATTAGACTAAATGACATAAATGATCTCTAAATTTTGGTCCAACGTGTAATTAGTCTCTGAACTTTAGTCGGACTGCAATGTCGTCTCCGAAATTTTAATTTGTTTAACGCGATCCTTCAATTTTTGGTATATATCCAATTTAGTTCACGTACTGTACGAAAACATTCAATATTTTCTCTTTAATTAATTCAATGAAATGACAATATTGAATATTTTCATATAGTTCATAGACTAAACTAAACATGTATCAAAAATCCAAAAATTAAATTGAACATATACAAAAAAAAAAGTCTATGAACCTCATTAAGCAAATTAATTCACGGACAATATTGCACATTGCGCTGAATTTCATGGATTACATTGAGTAAATTTAAAGTTCGAGGATCATATTATACGTTATGTTTAGCTTTATGGATCATTTATGTCATTTATAAAAATGAATGAATAAAAAATATTTTTATTGGCCACAAAAATATTATCGATTGTGAGAAATTATTTCAAACAATATAAGTATATTTTTTTATTATTATTTTTAAACTATTATTTTTTTGCTAAATAAATAGAGCTTAAAAATAACTGATTATTTCCCATGTGATGCAATTAAGTCACGAGATCCGTGATGACCTGATGATGATCATCCCATCACTCACGGAGGGCGGGATGCGACGCACGCGATTAAACCCCAGGTGCGAAATATGCGCTCCTGCAGCCTTCAGGCTAGTCAACGGTAGGTGAAGGCATAGGTGCAAAACGACGTGATCATTTGTCCGGCCACGTCGTTTCGCTCGTCGCGTAGCTTTCATCCTTCGAAAGGGACAAAATCCCTTGACATTCTTCTTCTTCTTCTTCTTCTTCTTTTTTTTTTAAAGCTCCTCGTAACACAAGAACATTTAACTAGAATGAACTATACAAATAACTAGTTAGTTGGACCTTCGTTTAACACATGTACATAACACAGTCACAAAGATTTAAAATTTATATGAGCAGATTCGATTAGCTTTGTGCAAGTCAAATTTTTAACATACGTTGTGTCCGTGAAATTGTTTCGTATTCTTCTAATTAACAAACTAGTAATCAATCTACCGATTACATGTGCCTATGCAACATCATGGTATTGGAAATGTAGATGCCCAAAGCGAAGATTCGAGATGGTACATGGTCAATTCGAGAATTTCATTTGTTGTGGTATTTTAAAGGCTACCCTTTTCGTTCGTCGCAAGTAAGAATTAATATCGATATGTTTTTGGTATAAGCGCTCTCACCGCCCCTAAGGGTGGTGCATTTGGGAGAGCTTGCATTTTCCCAGTTTTCCTTTGATTCGAGGTGTATTTGTCACTTGATAATTGGATTTGGTATTTATTTTTTTTTGTAAAACGAGATTGGGGAGGTCGCAAAGTATCGTGACAATAGATTAGAGACAAGCATCCGTGCTAGGTTATCAGAGGCGACTGTCGGCAAGCCTCGACAACCCTCGGCGATGCTCACGTGACCCGTGACGAGCCTTGCAACGAACATACCTAGAGCGACCCTCAATCCTTAGCGAGCCTCGCGACCGTCGACCACTATCAACCCTCGGCATACGTCAAACAAACCTAGAAAAAAAAATGACCAATACCTATCAGAGAGGAGAGAGATTATAAAGGATAATCGAGGGCAATACAAGAGTACGAAAATATTAACGAGGGCAAAATTGGTAGAGAAAATTCAACTAAATTTTGAAAATGCGACATTTTTGGGAATGTTGAAAACTAATACTCGTCTCAAGTTGCATTGGACTTTTAGCATTTGCAAAGCTGAACTTGGTCTAAAGGCCTTTGGGATTGAACCTTCGAAAGGCTTCACTTTGGCACAAGGGGGTAAAAATTATTCAATAAGTCTTATACATATTATACGAATGTTAGTTCATTCCTAAAATATTTAATTTTTTCAATTTAGTCCGAAATCTTTTCGCTAAGTTCTAATGAAGTCATTTTAGCTCATTTTCCAAAAAAAAAAAAAAACGATAGCGTGCCACACGAGAAGTCGACAACGACTGGATCACAATATTAATGATGTTCGTCAAAAATGGACTGGAAATACTAAATTGGAATTTCAAGTAAAGGTTTAAAACTCATTTGACAAGATTGAAAATTTTAGAAATGAATTAATATCCATACGATAAATTTAAGACCGATCGAGTGATTTTCTCGACACGGGAGAAGGCCTAAAGGACTTTTGGGAATGCTCTCCCAAACGCGCCCTTAGACTTCAATCACAAGGTCCGCCAACAATCCAAAGTCTACCGCGATAGTCTTATTAATTAGCCCCACTAATCAGGACCTTCCCACATCTAATGAATTCCACCGCCGGAGCTCATAAGGACCGCCGTCGCATAACCATTCATCAACGGATGCCGCTTCCCATATTGGGTAAAAAAAGCAAACCTATAGCTGCAAAAGTAGGAATAGCGGTACCCGAAATAATATCGTTTTCCATAAAGCAGAGATTCAGAAACAAGTTCACGAATACCATCGGTATCTACCGGAGGAGCGGCAACGAAGGCAATAATAAATACAGAAGTTGCGATAAAAAAGGTAAGTTCAATTCCCCATCAATGTCTAATGCCAAAAGAAAAAAAAAATGCAAATAATTTGCTTCTTCTCTTATCTTAATCTGGATTGTCGACTCGCACTATTCCCAGTCGTGCCACGCCGACTAATCGAGTTCTTTCTTTTTCGGTCGATGTAGAGAGAGACGTGTCGTGTGGATCGTAGACGGCAAGGCATTTTGTTGCAAATCTGGTGGCATTGTCAGGTAGAAGATTCGTCTTACTTCCAAGGGTGCTCATGTCGAATGGTAACTTGTTCTCAAGAACTTTTTTTTTTCCAGAAATAATTGAATGAGTTTATGAGCAGGAGAACCCGTTTGACGACCGTACAAAATTTGCATTTCATAAATTGAAAAAAAACAAAATTATTCGTTTGGTGTATACCGGCGGTGGCAACAGGGACTGGCAATCGGCTGTGATTATAGCGGGCCGACTGCGGCAGTGGACTCGTAGTTGTAAAGACGTGCATTAAGTTGCGCCGAGCTTGTTTTTCTGAAACGACATTATTTCTCCATTTGTTTCTGGGAACAAAGAAGCTAAATTTTTCTTTTTCTTTGTTTTTTAAACTCCTTATTTCTATTCCAAATCTATTTCCTTTGCCACCGGCCTTTTCTCGAGAACGAAAAAAAAAAAAATCAGCCGACGTACGCAAATGGATTTCTATTTTCTTTTTTTTTTATTCCGGGTAACTAAACAATGGAAAACACAAAATCAAAAACGGATGCTAACAGACCATAACAAGACTGGATCATGTCGTCCAAGCTGGCAAAAGAGATGCAGCTAATCACGAGGCTGATAAGCCCTTTGGCGCCGTCTGGCCTCGAATGGCCTGGACAAGGGCTTTTAGTTATCGGACTCGGCCGACACCATTCGGACCCAAGCCGGGAGCCCTATGCCCAAGAAAGTACTCTTAATTTTTTTATTTGGGTAAACTGTCCAGGAAGTCGTAAATCTATCGTGATTTTGTCAATTTAATTCTAAAACCTTTTAATTTTACCAATTGAGTCCGAAACCTTTTTACATTTGATAATTGGGTCCATTCGGCAAAATTTTGCTCGAAAATATTAAGGTAAACGCTAACTGTCTTACGTGGCATTGTCGATCCTGATGCAAAGAATTTTTATTAATATTTCAATTTTTTTTGAAATTTTATTTATTTTTTTCCATTCCCCCCCATTCTGTTTTCCTTTACTTTTTCCCCTCCGACGGCCTCAAGAGAGGGACACCCAGGCCTAAACTAGCCGCTCTCATTGGGATCAAGGCAAGGGTTGCCCTCGCCTGGACTAGCGAGAGCAGCCATTCGCCAAATCAGGTGAGGGTGGCTCTTGCCTAAGGTCAGCGGAGGAAAGAAAAAGAAAAAAGAAACAAAAGTTAAAGGAAAATGGAAGAAAATAAATAAATAAATAATTCATGAAAATGTTGAAGTAAAGGATAATGACGCAAACGGTCCCTAAACTATGACCCAATATGTAATGTGACCTCTAAATTTTTAATTTTACCAATATAGCCTCTAAACTTTAGCCTTGTGTGTAATGTGATCCCTGAATTTTAATTTGACCATTACAATCTCTAAACCTTTGGAACATATTTAATTTAGTTTCTAAACTCTAGGGAGATGTTCAATGTAGTCCTTTCATTGGACGTCTTTTTATAGTTCGGGAATTAAGTTGAACATGTTTCAAAATTTCGATGATCACATCGAACAAATTGAAAATTCATGGATCACATTGAACAAACTGAAAATTCAGGGATTATATTACAAATTGTGCTAAAGAGTAGGGATCATATTGGTCAATTTAAAAGTCCAGAGATTATATTGTACACTGGACTGAAGTTTAAGGACCATTTATGTCATTTTTTTCTTAAAATGATATGAAGAATTATCAACATTAGCATTGACTGTGCCAAGTAGGATGGTCAATATTAAAATCAGCGATTTCTAGCCAAAATTGACCAAGTGAATTCAATTAGTAAAGCTTGAAAAGATTTAGGGCTCGATGGGAAAATTAAACTGAATTGACAAAATTGGAATAGGGTTAAGACTTTCTGGGTGATTTTCCCATCTTTTTGTTGATACGTGGGACTAGGCAATAAGCTAGGACCAACTCGGCCAATGCTTACCCCCCATGATTACCTCTACTTCCAGGCCCATACTTCAAGAGCCATCCCAATTTAGCATTCGGTTCCCCTGACATTGAAATTTGTTTGAAGTCCATCGAGGACATGTGCATCTCAACCCTTGATTTCGATGGGTCTCACTCGAAGTTCACATTTATCTTCAAGAAATAGATGTCGATTTGAATTTTTTAGAAGCAAAGATTGGAAATGTAGAATTTTGAAAATGTTTGAGACGAGCAAGCACCGTCCAAAAATGACGATTTAATTCGCGCAAGGAAATTCCAATGTACACCACATAATTCCTTTTCATAGTCAAACTACCAAGAAAAAAAAAATACAAAAATCCCAACTTTAGAAAAGAGAGAAATGACAAGAACTTCTAAGGGGAGGAGGGGTCACATTCCTCCAAGTCGCTCCCACACGGTGGCGATGAACAGCAGCAAGTGAGCAACGACGAGCAAGAGCGACATCAACACCAGGAACAGCCCAAGTCCCCACCACTTGTTCCTTACTACTTTCAGGAACCCGCCCTTGCACGCCATGCAGTCGTAGCACAAGACGTCCTCGTCGTTCTGCCACGTGTCGCAGTCCTCGTCGGAGCCGGCCCCGACGTGGTCGTTCCTCCTCCAGTACGTGGCGTTCACGTAATCCATTTCGCAGATCACTGGGGGTCTGCAGCAGCCGAACTTCGCGGCCGGAAAACAGGAGACGTTACGTAGGTTAAGCACGAAACTCGAGAACGGGCAATCGAACGTGCGAAACCACGGCGCTATACCTCGACCGGGGACAACTTCCTCGCGCTAAAGTCGTACTGCTTGAGGCTGAGAGATCGGGCCGCCAGATCGTCGCACATCCTCGAGTCGTAGATGCAGGACTTGATGTAATTCCAGTTGTTGTCGCTGTAGACCTTGTTCTTGAGCCACGTTGGGGACCCTATCACAGCCTTGCTCTCGTTCTTGTTAGCGCCCACCAGGGCGAGGCCCATGGTGAGCATCAAGATCAGAGGCACCATGACCACGAGGATGCCTAGGGCGTGCACCCTGGCCCTCAGGAACACCACGAGGTTGCTGATCAGGAACACGAAGAGCAGCGCGACGCCTATCCCGGTCTGGAGCTTCGGCAGCCTCAAGAGGCTCTCGCAGTCGTAGCCCTTCATGTAGAGGAGCCATATGGTCGAGGCTAAAACGGGCAGCGAGAGGAGGAAGGCGAGGATGGCCATCGAGCCCACGATGATCCTCACCGGCCTCGTCTTGTCCGCCGTGACTGGAGCTCCTTTAGAAGATTCTTGCGGCGGCTTCATCTCTTCTTGGACTGCGGCAACTACGGTGGTCACAGCTTCGGCGGCAGTGGTGGCGGTGTCACTGGTGTTCTCGGCCATCTTAATAATGGCAACAAGTTTGATTCTTTCATGGGAGAGATTAGGCTTGTGTAGGAGATGCGTATAAGTTGCGGTTTTTGTTGCATGTTTTGTTCATGCGCCTCTCTCTCTCTCTCTCTCTCTCTCTCTCTCTCTCTCTACTTTTACAAGTATTTACCAAGTCAAGTCCAGAGAGCTGGAAGCTTGATGAGAGAAAAATGGAGGGAATCAGAATTTTTAGGGAAGAAGTTGCAACTCTTAGTTTGACATCATGAATCTCTGTCATTGCCCAATTGGGAGTTCAAAACACCCTTCTAAAGCTAATTAAAAATAATGTGATTACAAAAATGAAGATGATCGTGAATTGGGTTAATATCATGAAAAAATCCTAAACTGATACAGTTGTGACAAATTTACTCCAAACTAATTTTTTGATTACCAAAAATCCTAAACCAGCATACCCGTGACAAATTTGTTCAAAACTAATTTTTTTATCACCAAAAATCGTAAATTGAGACACATGTGATAAATTTACTCTTCGTTAATTTTTATTCAATTGGGTTAATACCACAACAAAATCCTCAATTAGTACACCTGTAACAAACGAAGCGTAAAAACGCTAAATCGATAAACCCCGTCAATTGCCATGTATCATCCAACTCAAAATTTAATAGAAACCAATAAAAGGTAAATTTGCCATAATTGTACCAAGTTGGGATTTTTTATGGTCAAAATATTATTTTGGATAAATTTGTCATATGTATATCAGTTTGGGTTTTTATAATATTAATCCTTACAAATATGATGTTTCGAGGATATTTCTAAACAATTCAATTTACAGGAGATGTGGCAACTGACATGAATATAGTTTATTTAACATGTTCTAAGCTTAACTGATGTGATATTTCCTAAAATGTCCGGAAAGATGAGCGACTCGCAATGAGAAAAGTTCACCAAAGTCTAGCTCATCATACATGAATGTACGATTACAGTACTTAGGCTCCACTTGTTTCGTGCGGAATAACTTTCGAAAAAATATTTTTTATATTTTTTCGGCATTTGATTCACAAAAAATAAGTTGTCAAGGAAAACATTTTCCACCCATAGAAATCTTTCAAAAGTGAGAAAATGTTTTTCTTTTTTTTTAAGAGGGTCCTCGTCTATCCTTCTTCTTCTCTTATACATTTCTTTTATTTATAATTAATTTTTTACTTTCTTTTCATTTTTATTTATTTTTTAAAAATTCAAAAATTTATTTTTTATTTTTTATATTTTATTTTTTAAAATTTTTTGTTCTTTTCCTCTCTCTCTCTTTTTTTTTTTAATTCTTTTACCTTCTTCTCCTCCCTTCTTCTTCAACCAAGCACAGGCAAGCAAGGCTAGGCCAGGCATCATCGATGGCGAGCTTGAAGCTTGCTAGATTTGGCAACGCCGAGCTTCACAGCCTTGCTCGAGGCAGGGAGGCGAGCCTCAAGCTTGCCAAATTTGGCAATGCCAAGCCTCATGGCCTCTCTTGGTTGTCGAGGCAGTGAGGCTCAACCTCAAGCTTGCCAGACCCGATGAGGCCAAGGCTTGCCTTGCCGGCCTCAACCAAGGCTTGGCCATCGGAATCTAACAAGCTCGAGCCTCGCCCGTTGGTCGCCAACCAAAGAAGAAAGGAAAAAGATAGAATATATTTTCCAATTCGTTTTCAGTTTTCGGCCAAACACCGAAAAATATCGTCATTTTCTTAGAAAATGACTTCCTAGAATATATATTTTTTTAAACACCACATTTTTGGTTAAACAAATGAAGCCTCGCTTGGATTCAAGAGATAAAAGGACAGGCTTCTCATGCAGCTCTAGCGCTAAGTTTTAAGACATTATTTCCTATGTCACCCTATCTTATCTGATCATAACAAGAACTATGCAAACCTTTCGGCTCAGCTGTCATGCATACGAAGGTATGGATTCTGATCAAATGTACGGCTGAGATATATCCGAGACAATTTGTGTGAATCAAACTCTACAGTATAGAGTGAGCATGATTTCAGAGTCGAAAATGGAACTTAAAATTAGATCAGTAAGGAATTTGTCCGATTCTATATTTCAAGGTATGTATGGTAGGTTTTGGGTTTCAAAAATTGAGAAATCTATTCTAACGAGTAAATTTCTTGGCACTCGATGCCTATAATGTAACTCGTAACATGTTTTCGTGTTTTTCTTGGTACATCTTTTCGCACGATCTTGTGGTATTCCGTGTCTTTCAATGATACATGTGTATCCTGAAGCCACTAGCTTGAGTTCCCTTTTCGATGATATTTATGAGTGAGACTTTTACTTTGTTAACTTTTCATCTCTATTCATCTGTCTAAATATGAGTTATGGTCAGTGAATTATAGCAATAAATGTTAGTCATCGAATGTGATGGTTCAATACAGTAGTTCAATTAAGAATACATGTAGAACTTGTATAGATCGTGGAACATGTCACTAGGAAGGTTTCAGGTTTCAAATTGGATAGGGTAGGTTTCATATTCCAAAAAATGAAAACCTATTCCAATGATTAGGTTTTAGGTTCTAGGTGAAACCTGCGAAATCTGGAGCCACTGACTTCTACTCTATATGAACCATGTATAGAAGTCCTAACGAATCTAAACTCACGGGGCAGGATAAGCGGTTCCGAGTTCTTTTCAGATTCCTAGTGAAATTTACCTGGTTTCCACTTGTCCGATCCTCCAATTCTCGATTTCACCTCGAAAGGATAATCACCCTAGGAGAAACTCCATCTTGCTGTTTTGTTTATGTCAGACTGAAACATATTTTACTGCAGAAACACCAGGGCAGAGCCAGCACAATGCTCTTGAAGACAGTGCTACATGCTCCGGAATCAGGAGACAGGTCAAAGGCACCGGAAACTCTTAACCCACCATCTCATGGGAACAAGATCAGATTAAGCAGTAATAAAAGTTTTCTCAACGGTTTTGTTCCTTGATTCGAAGCAATCGAAAGAACACATCAAGATGGTCCTCTGATCCTCTTCTCTCCCTCCCTCCCTCCCTCCCTCTCTTCCATACATGTGGGTGTATATAGTAAGTGGAACAGAAAGGTTTTGTTTCCATAAACAACCAGCAATGAGGTGTTCCATCGGTGGCTTCCTCTGTCTCTTGCTTCTGGCTTCCTTCCTGGGTGTGATGCCTCCTGCCTGTGGGAAGTCTCAGATGTATAATGGAGCTGTTGCTTTCTCAGACTCCAACAACATGGTGGGTCTCATGATTACTCTCTCTATGAACTTTAAGGTGCATGAAGTTTCATATTTGATTTTTTAAGTAGGGCGATAGAGACTCCATTCAACTTAGATTAATCTCGGCAAGAAGCAGGCCCGCGTCAAGATAACCACCCCCCCTCTCTCTCTCTCTCTTAACAACTGGTAGTATTTGAACCGTGCAGAGAGTAAGCGCAAAGAGTGGTAAGGCAAGTGGTGATTTGGAAGCCAGACAAGGCAAGGAGGCTGAAGAGGAGCTTCTTGAGAATGCAGACTACATATACACCAACTCTCTCCCTTAACTAGTCATCTGGTAATTTCTCTGAAGCTCAAGACACTTTGTGCCTATTAACTCATGGATCTTCGACTATTTCTCGGCCAAATTTTCGGCAAACCGTTGATTCAAGAACTCCATGATTCTCCAGAACAAATGCCCCTGCTTTTGCCTTGTGAAACCACAAGCTGACACATTTTTCAGCAAGCAATTTGGCCATTCCAACCGAAAGATGAATGACTGATGTTAACTCACTCTCTGTCTTGATTATTCTCTCAATTAGGGACCTTTGGAGAACTATTGGTGAAGCGAAGGTATTATCATCAAAGAAGAAAGTTGCGAATGAATCAGGCGATCAGTGGTGTAGCAGCTAATCTTGATTTACATTGGACTTCAATTGTTTGTGCCAATCAGGATCATTTTGGTGCTATTGTCAACAATAAAAACAAGGTACCTTAGTATGAATTCTGGGATTTCGATTTCCTGTTGATTTAATCCGATTCCTTTCGGAATAAGCATCCGCACTCTTGATTGCTTCACCATCAAGCAGATCGATAAAGGACTGATATTTTTCGCTTGCGGATAAAAGCAAATTTAAAATGATCTTGAATACTGAAAAGGGTCATAATTGGGAAGAGCTACATAATGTTCACCAAACAGGAATAACTGCAGCAATAACTAAGCATTGACCCTTTCAGACAATTTTTTTTTTTCTGGTCAACATCAAAGTTTTATTTATGTCTCAAAGATAAACACCTGAAGCCATGTTTGAATCCATGAAGAGGGCCTCAGAACATGAACAAATCAAGCAAACATTCCAACTTTGCAAATTCTACTGACACCAACATGAACAAATTTCTCAAATTTGATCCGTCCAACGTTATTTATACAACATCCGAATCACCACGAAACCCAGAAATTCAGAAGCCAAAAGCAGAAAAGGATAGACAAGGCATGTCTAGCGAGACACCGGACAAAACACACCCAAAAGGGCAAAGAGCACACATGAGGCGCATCAAAAGAGTCCATTTTGGTCATGGAAATTGTAGACTTGCCCAAGATTGTACGCGCCATTCACTTCAAGAGGCTTGCTGTCGTAGGCGATTTCTCCGTTTGGGGAACATGAGTCGACCATCATCAACTCGTTGATCCATCTCATCACGTTCTTCTTCAGCTCCTCCATTGACCCTCCCAACTGCTCAAGCTCACATAATCCGAGTTCATCAGTGGGTGCCTCCCACCAACATTGCCTTCGGCCCGCTCTCCTCATCTCATCCAGCGCCCCCCCGCGCTTCCTCTCCGCCTCCAGCTCGTCGAGCACTCGAGTCAATATCGCGTTGAGGTCTCGCAGGTTCGCGTTACGGTGAGCTTCGATGAGCCGGCACTCTCCCGAGTCGGGGGCCGCCGGGTCCTGGGCGAGGAACCGGTCGACGACGAACTCGACTTCCGGGTGACCAAAGGAGAATACCTTGCTGGCGGGAGAGAAGACTATGATTCCAATCTCGACCCCGCAGAGGGTGCAGAGCTCGCTCGCTTTCTTGAAAAGCCCGGATCTCCGTTTCGAGAAGGTCACTTGGAGATGGTTTTTCTTGGGGATTTTCGAGATGGCGATTTTCTGACGACCCAAGCTCGGTTTCTTTGCCATGGGGTATGAGAAGAATCGAGCAAGACGATCCAAGGTAGGATCAAGAGGCAGAGAAGACTATAGTCCTCGGTTTGTCATGTCAAGGCTGAAGTGACGAGAAGGGAGCTTATATAGAGAGCTTGGCATGCAAAGTTTCAATGTCCAAGCTGGCCAAAATTACTCAAATTAATGAGTTTTGGCTAAGTCATTTCTCACTATTACATCATGGGATTGGAGTGGAGATTCATAGGTTATGATATCTTATCCTCTTAATGTGACCCTCAGTACGACAACTTTGTTTTATTAGTTGGCAACGTTAAAGGGTCATTTACAGCAGGTTTCCTTGCATGTTGGTGCTTGCAAGACCATTAACTAGTTGACCTGTTTGGGCGAGAAAGTCAATCCTTGTTCAGGACTTCTTACTTTACGGGGCTTGCCGTTCTTTAATCACGCAGCAGCGTAACGCACATGCTTCTGAGTGTGGCTGTGATATGACGAGTAATTACTACAGAATCAAAGTTCGTCTTCTGTATGGTTTTTGCAAAGACAGTATGAAGTAGTTCAGTTTCAATGAAACGGGGAATTAGCCGGTGCTTTACTCGTGTTCACCGGAATCTTTCGGGTGCAAATGGGAGTGCGTTTGCGTCGCTGAAACGGAGATTTCCTTCTAATCTTATCGAGTCTTGCAATGATAAATAAGGATATGATTCCGTAAAGATCGATGCAACCCCTCTTCCGATGATCAATTTTCTTTTAATCAGCCACCGGCGATGGTTCTTGTCACAAGAGGGTCTTCAAGGTGCCTACAGTCTACTTTCCTGTTGATTTATGAGGACGAATAGCGGATGCACAAGGATTCGAGTAAGTCTTCAAAGAAGTTCCCAGCTCCGAATCTCTGGAGTTAAATGACAGCCCGGAACTGGAAGATTATTCACTACTCCAACATAAACTTCATTATTCACTACTCCAAAATAAACTTCTTCTCCAACATACACGTTGGGTGCCTAACAAGAGAAGAATAGAAAACGATTGAATGTTGTCTCGTTTGGTGTTCATCTAACATGGCTCCAAGCACAATTTAGTCAATGTTCTTGGGTTCCACCACATCCATGATGGAGTAGACAAGACCATCACCATGATCCAGAGACATTTTTCAGGACCACCCGAGGGATTCTAACCACTTCTGTGTTACAAGACTACGGATTCAAAATGTACACCAATATTAGAATAGAAAACGGAAAAAATCTAATCGAATCAAAATCGAATGAAGAGAGCAGAGAAATATAGATTGGAGCGAGAGACACACTTCCGGAAAACTTTCTTCAAGATACGTTATTTCCCCGCCATGGTGCGAGTGGCATTAACGGAAATACAAACTCTAGGCTACAATGCCCATACAAGGACACAACATTGATGCACTTCAAAGTATTTTTAAACCAAAACTCAGAAACTCCAAAGCAAAATAGCATGGCCGAGAAGGAGAAACTCACATATATTTGTATTTGTCATTTCAGCCTTCCTTTAAAAGCGTCTTGCCAGGTTTGGTGAATGTGCCTTTTGCGACGGTGTAACCTTTCTAAGACCGAGATTGGAATGGCCCGACGATACAAATTGAGAAACCTTGCCTCACACAAAGAGATGCGAGGACTCTCTACACATCAGACATCACGCATCATACATCAGCGCATAAACTGGTTGTTTAATTATACGCCAATATCATTAATCACATGTGAAAAGCACGTGGATAAATAGCCGAGTCGAGAGACAAATTGTATCCGCGACACATCTTCTGATGAAATAACCACGTCAGTAACGGCCAATCGGTCGGACCCTTTCTTGGTTCTCGTACTCGAAGTCATTTTCTCATTCATAGTACGAAGTGAAAAGCACCATTGCTGACAATACTCAAATGGTGATGGTAACTTTTATAAGTGGATTATAGTGCAAAGCACGTGCCTTTACTAGTTATGAGATACCAATCTCGATCTCAACAAGCCTATCGAAATGCAGATGCAGGAAATCAGTAAGCGGACACGCTTCTTGCCTTAAGCTGCCGTTACAACTTCTGCAATCATTCGAGCAAAAGGAACAGGCGCTGAATTTAGAAGATGATTGAGAATCTGTTGAACTCAAGGCCCAAGGTTGCTCAAGAAATACCTCGTTTATTCCTCAACCATAGGTGCAGAAAAGATTATTCCATGCTTCCATATCGCAGCAACCTGCAACGGCTGGAATGGACCGCCTGAAATTCCCATTGTGAAACCTCCTAAGATGAAAGATATGAGTGTACACGAGAGAGAGAGAGAGAGAGAGAGAGAGAGAGAGAGAGAGAGAGAGAGAGAGGGGGAGGGGGGGGGGGGGGGGGGATTGCACGGGTAACCTGTAGATAACCAGGATTGTTACATGTCACCCACCACATATTCGAAAGGTCAAAACTACCCAAAACTTGACAAATAACAATTACAACTTCAAGACTGCTCTACTTTACCAAAAAAAAAAAAAAAAACTTCAAGACTGCTCTACGTTCAACTAGAAGTTTCTAGTACTCAACTTGCTTATTATGGCACGGGCCTATCTGTCAAAAGGCGGGCAAACCCAATAGTGGGCAGATAAACTTCACAGAATGGCCCAAAAGATTAGCTGTGCATTCCGCATTTCAATAATATTCCTCACATGTACAGTAAAAGAATCAGTCGCATGCTGATTATCCAGTTGAACCGAAGAGGCGAATTATATGACTCCCCAACAGATTTTTGTGTCCAACGGGTGCACTCAGGAGCAGCTTCTTATGTATCAATAATCTTGTACACCTGCAGCAGAATTCATGAGGCACTGAGAACTAAGAAGAGAAACTCATTGGACCAGATTCATCACAGAAATTTTAGAATCATACCTGAAAAAGATTTTGCACACCCAGTATCTAAGCAGTTCCTGTGATCAATCTCTCCCTTTGATCCAACTTTTTCACCTTTATAAGGCCGAAGAGAACTTGGAAACCGAAAAACACACATAGAACGGTTGCTACCACTGCAGGCGCCTATAAGGGCAAGTTCAGAACAATGAGCAGAGAATAGAAGAAAAGACAGAACAAGTTGCATAAAGGGAAAAAGATAACCAGTAGCTTACTCGAATCGAATTGAGATAGAGAATTGTTGCAAGGTTCATCAGGCTTGTAGCAGCCACAGCCTGTGATTGACCAAGATTAGTCACAATCAGGGATCTTAGCATCTCTCCCAAGCACATATTTTAAACAATGTTCTGACGCCAAATGAATTGACTTCAAATGATTCCAGGGGTAGGTGGCTTTTGCCAGTAATAATCTTAGCACATATATCTATTCACCAATGTGCATTTGGCACCAAAAGAAAAGAAGTGAAACATGCATCTGCAAGATTGCAAGTAATTGGAAGCATCAACAAACCCCACCCCCAAAGAAAATGTAGATGTGTGGTTTTTATTCCATTATGGTTTCTGAAGTTACATTTACAGAACTTAACGCAATGCCAGGGGAAGCAAGAACCAGATATCCCCAAGTTTATCCTTGTTTGTTTTGTTTCTAGTTGGCATGTGCCCCCCGTTGAAGCAGTTAATAAAGGCTTTCTCATAATAGCTCTCAGAAAAGGGCATGCACATTTATCTCTCTTAAGTTATTCCAAGGACTTAAAGACCTTATGTTTTCATATTTATCATGATTAATCTAACAAATCACAAGACATTGATGGAATGATAGATCTCCATTCACAGCACATGTTTTGCAGGAAAGTTTAGAGTAAAGACAAAGGAAATCACCATGCCCTTTCAAGACCTCTTTAATTGCTGTGATTCTTTCGCAAAATCAGTTAACAACTAAGCTAGCAGAACAGGACTACCAGTTAAACTCACATTGCCAACTGTCTTCTGGACAGCTGCAACTCGTTGAAAGGCCCTCTCAGATTCTAAAGTCCGAACCCTGAGCTTGAGGTCCCCTTGCTCCTGCATCGTAATTTTGAAGCAATGTAACCTAAGATCTGGAAGATTTAGTATACAATGAGGAGGCTCAGCCCTGAAATTACCAGTCGCTGGATGATTTCTGCAAGCTTTTCAACTCGGTCAGCCTGTCTAAATAAGTTGTAAAATGCACGAGATTGGCGGTCCCATCGCTTCCTGAAGTCCTGAAATACCATTTAAGACTGTTACGTAGGATTCAAAGAGCAGCACCACTAAATATCACAGAGGAAACTACCCGAACTTGCCTTCAGGATGACTTCAACACCAGCTTCACGAAATTTTAGCAACTCCAGTGCATAACTAAATAATGAAATACGAAAACATTACAAGCAGAAAGAATTGCCGATTCGCACATCTTGAGAAAGATGTACAAGCTCTACAGAAATGAATCTCTGCTGAAAAGGGTACTCTATTTTAAACATAGATCAATATCCAAAAAGGATACTCACGGTTTAGCAATCTCAGTTATATCAAATCGAGGATCCAGACCCTTCCCAATGCCATCCAACACTGGAGAGATAACACAGCTTCTCAGTCCAGTTTTTTCATAAGGCAACAAGCTCAACAATAGTTCATTGGCACAGTACCTGAAAATGCTCTCACAACAAAGGTAAATGTTGCAGGAAATCGGAAGGGCTGATCTGCAGCAATGGCTAGCAAATCTTCTCCTGATCAAGGTAACAGTAGCTATTAGCAACATGCATTTCATCTCATACCACACATGCAAAGTGCTATTGGCTTACTGTACAAGTTATATATATTCAATCTAATAAAAAAAGGCCATACTGCATGCAGGTAAGCAGACATTATCATAGTACGTGTTACCCATCTCTGCCAACTGCAATGCAGTGATTCTCAGCTTCTTGCGGATAGAGAAGAGACAGCTCTGGTGTAAACAATAATTACGGTACATAATTCAAAGATATTCAATGTGATACCTTAATTCAGGCATTTTTAGTAGTCTATACTCCACAAACCATATTCAATTCTTCTAGACTCTACTAGAGTAATTCAAACTTTGAAATTCTTTTGTGTATTGAACAAATCCTGGAAATAAGTGGAAATGAGTGGGACACCTAAATAAACAATCTACTTTGCACATGAATGAAATATACAGGCATTCCAATAACCTGGAGAACCAGCAGAGAATCAGCAGAACAGATTTTTTTTTTTTTGAATTAAAAAAAAAAATGGGTCCTTCCAGCGGCTGAACAGTTTTTACCTTGGCTAAAGTGAAAGATAACTGTCAATGACAACTAATTATTAGCATATGGTACATTGAGGGGAATAACTGAAGCGGCTCTAGAAGTGCTAGTTTCGATATAGATTTCATGCTTGTTTCTTCCTGTACAAACTACAAAGCCAAAACCACCTCAGTGAGACCGGAATATAGAACGAAATTTGCACTTCCTACATTTAGTCGGCACATCCATATCGTTTAGGTAATTAAGCAAGTACTCTAAGAGAACATGTAAGATCAACATGTGGGAAGTACCAATTGCAGCAAGCCTTTGCTTCTTTTTCTCAATCTTTTCCTCCTTGCTCAAGGGCTTTTTAAAGCCTAGTTCTGCCGTCGCCATCTCTGCTTCTCTTCTTTGTGCAGCGAGTCGCTCTTCGAAACTACAAAAGGTGGAATTAGTGTGAGACCATGAAATTTCCGAACAAGTAGTACAATTTCGATAAGTGATTGCTTGTCACAGTAATTGACATAAGCAAGAAAAAGAAAACCTGAATGCTCAGGTAATTACGTGTTGATATATTATCCAATATCAGTAAATTGAATCTTGGTGTCTAAATCCTCTAGATATGCGCCAAGTGTTCACTGTTCGATTATAATTTGACTTAATTGGCAAGTCCATTTCCCCAGATCTTGCGTGGGATGCCAAATCACCCTTTCAGTGTTACATATTACCATCATTTCTAGCAAATGCTTACATGACAACTGATTGCCATTTATTTCCATTAACGTATTTGGCTTCGTATATCTCCTATAATACCATATTTTTTACCAACATTCACCTTCTATATCCATGGTACAGCATGTACATATAAATGACTTTGGATTATGTCATCCTTGATTTTTACTTCGGCCTGCTTTCTTCCTTGTGCAGGATTCACAGAATCTTATCACTTTGAGGTACATCTCACAAGTCATTCTCAATTATTATTCTATTAAGAGAGAGAGTTTCTTCAATTTTTCTATTTTCCCCTTGTTATATTGTGTGCATTCTGTTCTGAATTTCACTCTTGGAAACACCCCCCCACCCCCCCAGGCAGCAAACTTAGGTTGATGGCTAGTTGCTAGAGTTCAGCCCGGCATTATTTTCCTTCTCATTCTTAGGTACTTATACAAATGAATACCTACTTCAACACTGTTAGAAAGTTCAACCAAAAACTTAAGCAAATCTTGGAAGGAGACTACACGACTATAAGACTACAATCCCATAGATAAGCGATGTAGGATACTTTAATACCCCATCTCACGAGCAAACCGAACTAAGTACATCACATGGAATTGCCTCACAGGGAACCTCACGAGCAAATAAATTTGGAGCCAAACCTGGCTCTGATACTATATCATAAAAGTCTAGCCCACATACTTAAACCGGTAAGTGGAGGGAGAGACTACATGAATAGAGACCCCATTGAAACACGAAGATAAACAATGCGGCATAGCTAAACAGAGACCAAGAACTGGCAACCCCTACCAACGAATTTACAGTACAATTTATCTGAGTTCAATAAAAGCCAGTCTATGGACATAACACTGACCATGCATGAGCCAATATTATGATGAGTTTCCTTTCCTTCAAGTACCCACATATAGTTATATTTTTCTGTCCCTACAATCCAAAAGATGGCAAGAGGTATAAAACAAATAATTGATTCTCAACCTTAATGCCAGATAGACCTTTCTGTGACCGAAGTCATTATGAAAGAGCAGACCAACTCCCTAACATATCTCTTCCATGAAAAAGAAAATAAAAATGAAAAAAAACGTCCTGCAGATTCACCCACTTCCTCACATAAAAAGCAGTAGCTAACCACCATAGGTCTTCCATATGAGCAATGTTGACAGTGAGGATATCATGCCTTTTGGCCCTAGCAGAAACGCGTAACCTTGCGAGACATATCTCATGTACAACTATGGTGGTTAACAAGGTCGCACATGGAAGTGGAAGCGCGTAGATGTCTTTGTGAGTAAAGGGGTGTTGCAGAACTGGAAGCTTAACAGAAAAACGCAACCTTAACCCAAACTCCAAAGAAGACATCATCCACAAATGTGGATTGAAGTCTCTGTGGACTATAAGAAGTCAAAAAAAGACAAAGTTCTCTTCTTTGATTGGCATTTTTATTTAACTAAAGCTGCACATTCCTGCCAGTTGGAAGACTCCCTTACAAAGTAATCCATGTATCAGGCAAATTGAGAAGGAGTCCTTGAAATCTTATTCTAGGTGATACTTCCACAGATCACATAAGAAGTGAAAAATGCACACGATCTCATTGCCTTTCAAGGATATGCAGGCCAGCAGCTTCTGGAATCAACCGGCAAGGATACTAATTCTATCTTTTCCATCTGATATCCAAGCCTGACCCTCTACACATGCTCACTTCTCAAAAATGAAGTCAACTAACACTCGACCAGATAAAGCTTCAGTAAAGTTGACAGACGAACTCATTTGAGTTCTCCATCATGCAACAGTTGCTTTACAATCCCCAGCGGACAAATTGATACCTAAAAACTCAAATGAAAGTCCCAATAATACACATTTCACATGTAACAACCAGAGATACGGAAGGATGAGAAACATGGAGAAAACCCTTTCTTTTTAAAAATTCACAGTTCAGATCATAACTGAAAACAGCACTCTCAGCATCAGCATCACTATACTTTTAAGCAGATTGCAGAAAGATAGGGAGTTTAAAAAAAAAAAAAAAAGAGGATAACCTCATCAGCACACCTGTTAAGAAAGAACTGTGCAGTCCTTCTGACAGCTGTCATGTCCCCGGTTGGCACAAGAACACCCATTTGAATCATTGCCTGAAGGACCTGTGCCCAGAAAGAAGCTTATAAGTAATAAAATCAATACTGCAGGCAAAATACTAAATTTGGAAAGTGAACCACTTCTGCAACTTTATGACTTAATCACCTTGTCTGGATCCTTTTCATAGACACCATAGAATGATTCCAACAAACCTTCTCGGATGTTCGAGCTTATACTGCAGGTCAGCAACACAACCGATAATGTTCCAAGACACATTAGCACAAGCTTGAATTATTAAGTTCCTGATACCACTAAGAGAAAAGATGGCTACACATAAGGTCCATTATTTACCTTCCCATCATTCCAAAATCATAGAATATCAACCGTCCACCATTGACATCATCAACGGCAATATTTCCTGGATGCTGAAAATGAACTAAAAATTGTTAAATTGAATGACCAGCTTTGAGCTTTACATGTTGGACATTATGACTTAGATGGGAGATGCAAGAACCAAGAAAGGTTTTAGCAGCATCAAACTTAAAGATCGCACTTCAGGAAAGCAACTAAAAACATTTTACAGCACTCACAGGATCAGCGTGGAAAAAACCATGAGAAAGAATTTGCTCCAAATAGGATTCAACAGCATAGCGGCCCAATCTGCAATTAATAAATCAGAACTTAGCACATAGTTTATCAGACAGAAAAACGAATAGCACAAGAGTAAGAAGCATCATTTCAACCACAGCAGCAGAAAATAGCCAAAATTCAGGAGAGAGAAATAAAACCTTTTCCGATCTAACCCCAGCTGATCAATAGCTTGTATTTTGTTGATTTTAATCCCTGGAACATACTCCATGGTCAAAACCTAAATTTGTATAGGAACAGAAGACATAATGAGATTGCCATCAGTTGTAAAGTATGATTTGGTTGAAATCAACAAAGGCACATATAAAATCATTGAAGTTTTATGAACACTCTAAATGTGGAACCTGGGGGGTCGTGTACTCCCAGAAAATTGAAGGGACTTTCACATAGTCCATGTCCTTGAAGTTACTAGCAAACAACTCTGCGTTAGCAGCTTCTTTGGTGTAATCAATTTCCTGTTGTCAGTGATTCTCAAAAGTAAACAGTAGCAACATCCACAAGGAATCATAGTAATTCAGAATTATGCTCCTCTAACAAATCAATGACAAACCACAATCTGGATCAACTAAAATATTGTAAGCAACCATATCTACCCACACAACCTGGTGTTACATGCAGTCCTGCCCTTCCTATGCTAGATAAAATTCCGCCTTCACTAAATTCCTGCCGAAAATATCAGTTACTTTCTAGACTACGCATTCCTGCTTTTGTATAACTTCATCATCAATTCTACATTACAATCCAATGCGTCCCGAGATAATTCATACTTTTCGCTTCCTAAAGTTCAAATTATGATAGAAAATTCACAAACTAAATAAAACAAATAGATGAACTACAATACCTGGTACAATACACTCGCACACTCATCATAAATTGCAACCCAATCCCTTTTGGCACCATCTGACTTTGGATCAATCTTTTGAAGATATTCAGAAATCACCTACAAGAAGAAATGGCAAACAAAAAAGAAACTTTAAAAATGCCGATTGATGGGATTTCACGATGATCCACCAAGTCCAAAATATCAACATAAAAGGACTAGAGAGGGCGAGAGGCATCGACTAGAAAAATAGCTGGCCAAAGTATTTTAATGAGCAACATTCATATACAATTTGAAGAATAAGTATCAAGTAACAACTCCCAAAATACAGGCTAATAGACAGAAAATAAGCTGAGACTAGAAAAATTAGGGATGGTGAAAAAAAAATAGTGGTATTTTTATCCAAATTAAAGGTATTTTAAATTATTATGCATGCACCGTGCATGTCTTCATGATCATACAGAACATCTTAAGTGTAATAAAAATTTCCAAAATATACAAGGATAGCATGGAGTCGTAAGTCAGTCAAGCAAGAAAGATACAGTTGAAATTCTCAAGTTTCATCTTTCCTAGTCACCTAAATAGGCTCTAGGTGCAAGAAGAAAAATTGGTCTTCACATGGGATGCAGCAAACAATAAATTTTGACAGCACCATAAGTACCATCTTTCGGGGTTCTCTAAATACTTCAGCAGTAAATCCTAGTGTTTTTTTTTTTGGTCAAAGCAGTAAATCCTGATTAAAACAGTGTTTCTCCCCTATAGTTACGAACTTTTGCTCGCTAAGTTATTAACTTTGGAACATGAAGTATACTATGCAGCTAGTAGTCCCTGAAGCAATCATATGAATATGAGCCAGTCCTTGAGACTCATTCTCGGGGAATCTAAGTTTATTTGTCAAGTCCTTTCGATAAAAACACGGTACAAAAAAAGTGGATTGCATTGATTTCCTTCTTCATACATCCGTCATGCATCAAATGGCCACATATGAGGCTGTAGAAAGAAGTTTTATCCGAAAGAATACTTTTGGCAGGATTATCTTATATTGACGGCCCTCACCCTTAGGTTTTTCAAATCAATGTCAAAAAGATCTTTGAGACCAGGCCTTTGCACTTTAACAACTACTTCCTGTCCCTTCAAACGTGCTCGATGAACCTGACCTGCACAATATTTTATTAAACCAAGGTGTTAGTAAGTCAGGAAGTAAATGTAAGCAATGATATTTCGGGTAACTCATACTAGCATTTTGGACAATCGAGGCTGATACCGAGACTAGCAGCAGCTATGGGCTCATAATCAAATCTGTCGAAAATATTCTCCAAAGGAGCTCCAAGCTCTTCTTGGACTATAGATAGAGCAGTGTCAGACGGAAAAGGAGGAACTTGATCCTGCAGAAGAAATGGAAGCATTCAGCCAGGAAATTGAGCAGTTACAAGAAGAAGACACCCAAGGCACATAAATAGAAATAGAATCAGAAGGCATAAGTACGTTAGGAAGTTTCATATCAAGCTAGGCCAGCATTGAGGGTAGCAGCACTTAGGCAAGAAACTGTGGAACATAATAATGATAAACAATTCTAACCTGAAGTTCAGATAACTGGTCAACATATTCTTGAGGAAGAATATCAACCCTCGTTGAGAACTGCTGTCCAATTTTGATAAATGTCGGACCCAATCTCAGTATGTTTTCTTTCAGCCATTTGGCAAGCACCTTACGCCGCAAGACCTTTTTTGGTTCAGTCATTCCTCCTGCATTCACAATCTCATCTCAATTAGACTAAAAAACAAGGCCAAACTTCAGTACCAGAGGTTTAAAACTCTTGAGAAGCATCACAAAAGCTAAAGAATCTAAAAATAGAAATACGATGTACACAAGGTCTTCCGAAATCATGATCCATTATTTTGTGTCAGAAGCGTATCTCATGGTGCAAAAAGGAGGACACAATAGTATCACCCTTTAACTGCTCAATCAATTGCGCCAAGATTTCTATGAAAACACTTGTCAACGTATTACAAGGCATCCCTACCTATAGCAACACTACTGGTTTTAAAGTAAGCATTTGCGCTCAGCAGAAAACAATGCCGTCAAACAGGAAAAGGAGAAATATTTAGAGGAGCATAACGAAAGCCCATGGTATTGTCATTGATGCTTTTCATGCCTCAAACCTTGAGGAATAACGCACTGTAGTTGAACTTGGTACCTCGATAAGAGAACTTCTGATTACTCAACCAAACCCTAAAAATAAATATCAACACAAATCCCCATATCTCCAGTGTTCTTTGAATGGTTGAATATGTTTTGAATCTACTCCACCGACCACCAGGTGCAACAGATACCTGACAAGAAACACAAGATACATAAGCATAATATCACAGCATCTGATTCATAATTTTCATACCTAAAAGTGCGGGCACGAGCAGCATTTTTAAATGTAGAAGCTGCCACAGAACCCTTCGAGCACCTATCCTTTTTGTGGTTACATATGCCAGCACCACCTTAGTGCCCACTGTTAAATAAAACTCCTATTTTCCATTAAAGCAACTAATTATATGTTCTAGTAGCAATAGAAGGAAATTAATTCCATTAAAGATCAGGAAATTAGGCACTTCAAGAATTTTAATGTAGCTGACCATAAGAATTGTGTAGTAGCTTTCTCCCTTACAGCAAATAATCCCCCCCCCCCCCCCGCAAAAAAAAAAAACAGAAAAACCAAATAAAAGGACAACTGAATTCATGCTGAAGGCCAACTGTATGAGGCAGCAAAGATTTTATGGTCAAATGAGAGTTTATAGGATATGACCAATCATATCTAACAAGAATAAGATTAGTTGATCGACCAAGGCAGGCAGTGTATCAACTATCAAGACAAAGGATCCGTTTCTCATTGAAATTTCCAAAAAAATCTATATACTTGATTGATGTTCAGAATTGAATAGGCTAACATGTGCCTACAATAGAGATGTTGTCTTGCTTCTTTGGGTAAAACATAGTCTTGTTATTAAGAATTTTTATTTATAGATCCTTTTGGTCTACTGCTGCTAATCCTTTATCTCAAGTTACGGTTATCAATCCCGGCTCCTCTCTCCACAAAACTGAGAGTATAATTGGAATACCCTTGGCCACTCATAGATGGTGGAAGTCTTAGGTCCAAAGATCACCAAAACAGATGACGACAATCTTTAAGTCGAGGGGCTGAACACGTAAAGCAAACCTAATGTCTAAAGGCAAGTCCATCCTTTTAATGCCTCCAGCTTTATAGAGTAAAACAAATAGTACCTAGAGATCTAACAAGCTACCCTATCGAAAGATGACCTACATTTGGCAAAGATGCTATATCTATAACTGCCGCGACAAATTCCAAACAGTCGTTTGCTGACAAAAGGGATCAGTCACCACTTCCTTGCATTGATGCAATGAACAAAATATAGAATCAAGAAACATATTCTGAAGCCAGCTCCTACTAGTAATTGCTCTTCCTAGTTTCATTAGATATAGGCGTCACTATGAAAAGCAGTAGCAACCCCCCCGTACTTCTGGAAAAGAAAATTCTAAATTTGAACAAGGACTCTGCACTTACACTAGAAGCAAGACTAATCCACAGAAAGGTAGCTTAAGCAAAACATTGTTTTGTCATTAAGACATCCTCCCTATTTTACCTCAACTTGCGGTCCGCTTTGCTTGAACCAAGCCTCCTCTTTACCAATCTCTTCGATCCTTCTCTTCCGCCCTTCCTCCGTGGCCTCCACCACTTCCACTTCCTTCACCAACCGCGACGTCGCCCCGCCATTCCCCTTCGCATACTTCACCAAGCTCCCATTGCCCTCCCCGCTCCCCCTCTCATCCACGTAATAACCAGCAGAGCCGTTCGAATAGGCATCGTCGCCTACGCTCGAGCTCGTTGAGGCGGCTCCGTTACCGTTCGACGGGTAGCCGTTCAGCTTCTCGAGCAGCTCGCTCTCTCGCGCCTCCTGCGGCAGCACGTCCTCCTCGTCCACGACTCTGGCCCGGACTCTGATTCTGGCCACGGAGGGTTTGTTGCTCCTCCCGGAGAAGGCGGCTCTGGAGAGAGAGCGAGCCGAGACGGAAAGGCGGCGCGTGGGGACGGTTGCTTGAGTGGAGAGAAAGGCGAGTTCGGGGAAGAGCAGAGAGGCGGCCATGCCGAGGGCGGTCACAGCGGTTCAAGAGGCCGATCGATCGGTCATCAACGCGCGACGCCTAGGCATTCATCGAAGGTTGTCCTTTGGGCTGCAGTAGAGAGAGAGAGAGAGAGAGAGAGAGAGAGGTGGTGAAGTTTTTGTTTGTGTGCGCGCAGAGAGCGAGCGGAAGGGAGTGGAGCGGAGAGAGGGAGAGAGATGGAAGGGGTGGAGAAGAAGAGGACACGTGGCAGGAGGGGAAATATGGAGGCGGAGGGATCTCATTGGCTGAGAGACACCCGCCGGATGTTTTGATCAAAAAAGTGGAGTCTTACGTGGCCACCGTTTTGCAATCGGGTCGGATCCGCAACCCCCTTTTTAAATTATATCTTCGCCACACGCCTTAAAACTTGCACAAAAAAATTGCAAAAAAAAAAAAATTGCAATCAAATATTAAACTTATCAAATTTATGAAATCAAATCAAATCATTCTGTTAGATCCCATTCAACCTGACTAATAAAAAATACTAGTGTGACTTTTTTAATATTTTCTCTCTTTTAAGTAAATAACGTGGCTAAAATGACGGTCGTTTTGGTCTAAAGTTAAAACTAACCATTGTCGCCACCTCCCCCACCAAGCGATGATGCAAGAATGGTCATTGAGGTCACCGGGCCTGGTAGTGGCTGCTTGGTTCTAACTTTTTTTTAAGCGTGTTTTTTATTTAATTTAAGTAATAAGAATATTATAAATCACATTTAGATCAAAATGACGTCATTTTAGCCTTAAATTCGTATTTTAGTCGTGTCATTGCAATTTAGAAAATAGAAAATATTTAAAAAACCAAATTATCATTTTTGGTTAGCTAAGTTGGATGAAATAAACTAAAAGACTCGATTGTACCAATTTGACAGGTTTTAAGTATGTTAAAAATCTTAGAGATTATTAAAATATATAGATAATTAAGTCCTCAAATTTGTAAATAAAAAAAATGCAACTAAGTCCCAAAACTTGTTAGGAAGTGCAAGTGAATATTAAAAATTTTTAAAAAAAAATCAGATCCTAAAATTTCTCAAATTGATGAAATCAGGTTCTTCCGTTGATTGTACTTTCTGAAAATTTAAAGATTTAATTACCCCTTCATGATAAGTTTTAGAACTTGGATTGCATCTTTTAAAAATTTTTAAGACTCGATTACACTTTTATGATAAACTTTGAAATTGGATTATATCTTTTGAAAGCTTCTAGTACTACTCGATTGTAATTTTTGAAAATTTTAGAACTCGATTGCACATTTACGACAAGTTTTATGACTCTTTTTTATTTGCCCGACCAAAACTTTAAAATCAACAAGGGAAATGGAATGAGTCGAGTCGAGATGGTTTAATGCTCTAGCGCAAGCACGATCGCGCCACGTAGCTCGATATTCCATTCGAGCATGAAGTCTTCATTAATTTATCGCGTAAATTTCAATATTACATGGAGGGTGTACGTGAATCACGAACGCATGATGTGCCTTGACCTTGTTACATTTCACAAGTCAAATCAACTATTCAGATACAGCGATTCAATTGAACATTTAAGACTACCCAAGTGCAAATGAAAAATATATCCTTTGCATTGAAAAATATATACTTGCATTTTTGAAAACGAAATACCCTTTTTTTGAAAAAGCGCAATTTATTTTGATTTTCCTCCATCGTCATGAGCGACTATCCATCATTCAAAGCTCGAGATAGATCCAACTTTCTCGAGGTTCTTATCTTCGAACTTGGATTCGTATCGTGATTCTTAAATCTCGGGCCTGATAATATGATTTGCGAACCGTGACTTCGATGCCAAGTTCAAGTTTGGCACCGGATGAAATCTTAACCGAATTGAAAATTCTTCGCAAAAATCCCAAAACAAGGGTCTGAAGTGCCATCGTTTTCTTAAAGATTAACATCACAAAAAATTTCAAACTAATACACTCCAAATTATTTTTTTTAACCTCCAAGAACTCCAAACCGGTACACAAAATTTATCCAAAACTATATTTTTATCACTAAAAACCTCAAATTAGTACACATGTAATAAATTTATCACAAACTAAATTTTTAATCAACAAAAAAACTCCAAACCTATATATATGTAATAAATCTATCCCAAACTAATACACTTGTAATAAATTTACTATTCCTTAATTTTCTATGTAATTTTACCATTAAATTAAGAAGTTAGATGACACGTGGCAGTTGGCAAGCATGCTAGTTTGAGGCTTCTATCTCTATTTTTCATAGATGCATTGGTTTGATGTTTTTCGCTGTATTAACCCTATTTATTAGAATTTGTCGCACATTTATTAGTTTGGAGTTTTGGTAGTCAAAAAATAATTTGGGATAAATTTGTCATAGGAGTACCGGTTTAGAATAAAAAAAAATAGTTTAAGATATATTTGTCACACGAAATAGATCTTACTTCAATAAAGAGCTTGAAGTGCCCTTATCATTTCAAAAAAGAGCCCGACTAAGAGCATTTTTGTCATTACTTTTATTTTTTTATCTTCATTTTTGCTATTTCTTTATCTTCCCCCTTTGTTGGGACAAGGTTTCGCCAATAGCTAGTAACCTCCCCTAGATTTAGCAAGAGCCGACCTTGCCTCGCTCGAGTGTGGCTAGACCTCACTTGGGCAAGGCTTGCGACAACCTCACGCGAGCGAGGGTCGTGATGGCCAAGGGAGGCCTCATTCAGCCCTTACCAGTTGCCAACCACCGGTGAAAAGGAAACATAAAAAGAAAGAAAAGTTTAAAAGTGTAAAACGACAAAAAAAAAATCCTTGATCATGTCCTTATTTTAAGTAACGAGAGCATTTCAAGTTTTTTTTTTTTTTTTAAAGATTCGTTTTTTACTCTTGTTTGAAAAATATATATATATATGGCAATTCAAGTCCTTTTTTGTTTGACCAAAGAAAGGCCACGCTTTTACCACTCTTCACTTGACTTAGATACTATTTGTCATGGTATTTGGACGATATTATCCTTATGTGGCGCACTTTTTAATATTATTCTCCTATTTTTATTAGGTCAATTGTATTATTCCCTTTTTTATTTATTTATTTTTATTTCTTTCCTTGTGGGTGCAACTTTTCTTCTTTTCCTACTTATTTTTCCCCTCACTCTTTCCTCCTTTTCCATTTTCCGCCTTATACAAGCCTTAAAGCAGCAAGCAGCGTGGACTCTAGAAGAAAGATTGATGGAAGAGAGAACGAGCCAAAAGTACCCGAAAATTGATGAGAAGTTTAATTACTCAGTAATATACATCATCAAGCTCGGCGTCAAATCAGCCAACCTCCCTGGCTTACGGCGGCTCGGCCGAGGGGGCCAGCGGCGCCGTCGTCGCCCGCGTTCGTGTCGATCCGGAAGCGAACGACACAGGGCAACGAGGGAAGGCGAGGGAGATGGTGTGGGGATGGAAGGAGTCACCAAGGCAAATTGGGAGGAGTTTTGACACCATGTCGATGAGCACGAGAGCTCTCGAGATGCGGAGGAAGTGAGGGAGTCGGGAAGACAATACGGGGTTGGGGGCAGAGGGGGAGTGTGTGTCCTTCTCTGTTTCTGAATTTGCTTAACGAGCGGAGTTGGTTTTTGACATCTTGCGTCATGATTTGTCCTCCTTTCGTGCTTTTGTTGGGGGGGGGGGGGGGGACTCACGGTAAGCAAATTTAACTCGGCAATAGCATTTGAATGTTTTCACGAGACAAAAATTAAGTGAGAACGAGACATTTTGAAGCCATGTTCGAAGCGAAAAAGTGGGAAACCGAGGTAAAAGAAGGGCGGTATTGTTGGTAGCACTCTAATGGCGTGGAAACGCGAGAAGAGAAAGGAAAGTGGGACTCGCGGCGACGAAGGAAGGAAACAAAAAAAGAAAAAAAAGGACAGCATATTTAACCAAATAAAAAGAAAAAAATAATATTAAAAGGCCGACCGGTTAATATAGTCGTAATATTGTAATGAGAGTGTGTCACAGCCAAATGAAGAGTGAAAATAAAAATAAAAAAGCGACAAAAGAAAAAAGAAAAAACTCTTTTGGGGGGGGGGGAGGGATTTTTTTTTTGTTGGAGTGATTTCAGTCAGCAGAACAGTGTTGAATTCCCACCTAGATTTGCAAAAAGTTTCAACGGTAAAGAAAGGACCAAATTAGGAAAGAAAATATGGAAAACCATAAAAAGGAAAAGGCGTCAAAATCCCCAATTCACCCATCCTCCGCTCTCTCCTCTCTCTCCCTCTCTCTTCTTCTACATCGATCGTTGATGGACGCTATCCCTGCACCACCGCCTGCGGCCGAACCTACGCCGTCTCTCTCTCCGCCCATCGACGCCCTCAATTCTTCTATTCCCGCGGCCGACATTCCCTCCCCGTCCTCGAAGCCGGTCGGGGGGAAGACCAAGATCAAGAGAAAGAGGAAACTCAAGGGCGCCTCTTCGTATGCGGCGTCGTCGTCGTCTTCAGCTTATCCTCCTCTTTCGCGTCCTGCCGAGAGGGGCACTCGCGTTCTGTGCAGGCGCCGAGGCCCTCGGGTACTGCTCGGCACGGCGCAGCCGGCGGGGGACGACGTGGAGGCAATCGCGCTTCCTCTCGGAATTTCATTTGGTGCCGTCGTTGCTCAGGTTGGATAAAGTTATGATCTTTTTGTGAAAGTTACAAAAGAAGGTGGAATTCAGTCTTATTTTGGCATCTCTCTAACGGATGGGTTCTTCATTTTTGTGCTATTGGGTTTTTTAATTATATGGTGATTTCCGATAGACGGTGTTGTTTTCCGTGTCCTGGAGAATGATTTATTGGATTTTCTGTCGATAGTAAGATGGTCTCATAGTTACAGCTAATTATTCTGCTCTCAATTCTTCGCGTACGTAGTTCATTGGGGAAGACATTGTGAAAGATCGTTTATTGTTTTACTTCTGAACCACCATTAGTTCTTTTCGAAGTTTGAGGTGAGAAATTTGAGAAACTCTCTGCTGGAGATCATTTACAATATCAAACTTCGTAAAGTCCGTTACTTTTGAATTTGGGTGCATTGAACGCGGGTACGTATTATCAAGTTGAGTTTGCATGATGGGATTATAAGCAAGAATGCTGAATAATATGTCTCCATCATCCTTAAAGTCGCGAACTTTCACAAGATATGAGGTTTTAATGCTTTTCTCATAGTAGAGGAAATCCAACGTGGCCTTGCCTTCGTCAACTGAATTAAATGCATGATAGAATTGATAGACATACCCTTGATCAGGAGAATCATACATTATGATTAGAGGGTTTAATATATTAGTCTGAATTAATATGAAAAAGTTTTAAGCCTATGATGTTCCCTTGTTGGAATAATTCTTGGTCTGCTGACCTTTTTACTTTATGGACCATTACTGTAGGTCCTGGAGAGGGAATATACGACACGAGAAAAGATGTCTGTCGATCATCTCTCGCAGGTATTCTTCTTCTTTCCCTCATAACTTGGGTCATAGCGTGTTCGTGTTTGGCTTTGCGTTTGATTGTTTTTCATGAACAGCCATGCATTCGTAGATTATCATTAATGTGAGATAAAGCCCACTTTACTGTGGGTAGATGTAACTTGCTTTTGCTATCAGGTGTGATGATGCCGGAACAAGTCTTTTAAATGTTTCAAGTCTAGTATGATATGCATTTGATGTACCCTTTTTTGCAAAGTAAATTGATTGAAGTATAATAATACGGATGATTCTCAAATATTCCAGGAAACAAATCACAATACTCATTGATTCCATTCACTGAATAACCTGGAAATGTGCATCACAGTTTCTTGCTCCACATATGCGTCCTTTACCCTAACAGGTTTCTTAGACATATTAAAGATTATTATTCTGGTTGTTTAATCTATGAGAGTTCTAACATTTGCAGATTTGTACTTCTGCTGTCAGAGAATCGTTATCCAATGTAAGCAAGACTTTAAGCTGCTGTCTCATCTGTTGGATCTGGCTCACAAGTTGAGTTTTCTCGTTTAGTTCTGGTCAATCCCACATGATTCCATGTTACTGAAGTTCGTGCATTCTGCTTTATTGATGTGGGATCAGGGATTTGGCAACAAAGTTACCCGTTTTGCGAGAATCTTTGAGATTTCTTTCGGGAGCACATTACGGACTCTTAGGTTGATTAGTGAATCCTTGTCACAAGAGGAAGTGTATCAGTTGGACCAGCAAGATGTTACAGTTCCAACGTCCAACACGAGTCCATGGGACTTTATGGACAAAGGAAGTTGTTCAAGCTCTTTGAAAGAGTGCAGAGCGGAACCAGTTTTGTGCCATTCTGATGGTCCCGATCATCTAAACATATTAGAGGGGGCACAACAACATATTCAAGGAGATTCTATAAATTGCCAGATTAGCCGACAAAGAGAGGAAAATCAACTTGCTTGCATTTCTCGTAGCAGATCTGGACCTGTTATCAGCCAGCCCATAAGAAGCACCTTCGAGAAATCTGTCCTGGAACAGACTCGATCTAATGACCTTAAGGAATTGGAACTTGGTCTTGCTGTGAAAAAGATGACACTAAAAGAAGCGCAGCTCTCTCTCACTTATGATGCTAATCATCTGGAGAGATCAAAGTTGGCTATGGGCATATCAAAAGCGTCCTTCAAGGTAGAAAAGTTCAAGAACGAATTAGAAGATGCTAGACATTCGGAGCTACTTAAAAAGTGCATAGATTGTCTTGTTGCTGGTTTGATTATAATGTCTCTTTCCCTCTTATATGGAGCTTATGTCTTTTCCTACCAAAGAGTTGCTGAAGCTACCGAATCATGTTCACCTTCAACCCAGGCAAGAGCGTTTTCTTCTGTTTATTTATTGCATCTCATGCTTGAATGTATAGCATACACATGTTGAAGTGATGATCTAGACCATAGGGGAAGTTCATTGAGGCAATGGATACTTTATTCTTGTATTGTAGTGATTGGGCTGAACAGTTCTTAGTTTGCCACAAGTAACTGTATCATGTCTAAATGAACCTTAAAAGTGATCTCCAAGTCCAAAATTGTCACAATCTTTGGTACGACAATCTCTTCTTAATAAATTGTAGTGATTTGAATGTTTTTTAAACATTTTATGGTCCAACAGTTTCTAACAAGGTGGTAGAATTAGGGAGTTCTCGTGGTTATTGGTGAAGTATGAAGGATGTGTCATTGTGTTTCATCTGAAAATGAGAGGGTTGGTGTAAAATATTCAGTGGTCTAAAATTCGTTTGTCTTTTTATGTAGCTAATATGACTGTCAGGAAGGACACAGGAGTTTCATTCTTCTTTTGCTTTGGTTTTTTGAATGGTCATTTTTATAATAGGGACTATCCTGTCCTCCAAAGGTTTCCTGATGATGTCCACTTCTCTCTCCTCAGCAATCCAGGTCTTGGTGGATCCCGGAGCCTGTGGTGTCTTTTAATTCGGGAATTCAAATGCTTAGATGTCAGGTCCAAGTTCTGAGCCGGATGTTGTTCGGTGTCCTGATGATCCTCACCATTGCTTATTTGCTCCTTCAGCGCTCCACAACTTCAAACCAAACGATGCCGGTCACTTTTCTGCTTTTGCTGCTAGGAGTGGCTTGTGGATTCGCAGGAAAGCTCTGTGTCGACACTTTGGGAGGAAGTGGATATCATTGGCTCATATTCTGGGAGACTATTTGCTTGCTGCATTTCTTGTTGAATATATGGACAGCAGAATTGTTTGTCATTCTCCATGGGCCCATTTCCACGTCCCAAGGGATGAGGACGGACCCAGTGATAGTTCCATACTGGATTCGGCGGGTTTTATTCTATGCTGCCGTTTTAATCTTTCTGCCTTTGTTTTGTGGTCTTATTCCGTTTGCAAGTCCAGTTGAATGGAAGGATCATTTCTCCCAGCTCATTGTGGACCGTTTGTCTGATAATAGCGATAGTGATTGGAGCTAGCAACAGCAGTTGGAGGGTGTAAGAAGTTCGAGTAGGGTAATATATTTATTATGGGGCTCATTAGGTAGGGTTTGGATTGTAACTCTTTGTAATGGGCAGTGTTGTAATCATATTTATCTTATTTAGGAAGGAAACAGGAAGGCCATAAAAGAAAAGTGGGGCTGTTGAGGGTTGTATCATAGGATAGAGCTTAGAGAGCTTGTGCTTTGGTCTGTATTATTACAATGACGAGGTGTAGTCCTTTCAATTTTTCTTTTCTTGGTCGAAATACTGTAATCTCTTCTTATTATTTTAAAGATTTGATTTGCAATTCCCTTTTCTCCTACTTCGACTATTTGGTGAATAAAGTAAAAATGATGAGAAGTGCAGTGACTTGAATCATCTCATAGGCGTGGCTGATGTGCTGCATAGCAGAATGGATATAGAGATGGTGCATTTCCGTTGAGAAGTAACCAGAACTGCCAATGATCTTGCTTTCAATCTAAAGCCTAAGCATGGCAGCAAATGCACTGTTCAGATGAAGAGATCGGAAAGTTTTGTCCAGAGTTTACGCTCAAACGTTGGCTGAAAAGGTCCTTGCATAAACAAAGTGAACATACATAAGGCTTGAATGTACGTAATAAAACTACTCGGTTGCCCCTTGCGGCGCACGGAGTCTACATTAATTTGAAACGCCAACGAGCAGAATACCGAAGCATTCCATTTCTTTGAGAATAAACTGAAAATAGTATTATTTAAACAAAACCCATGTTGGAGATGACTCTACAATATGAAAAAAAAAAAAAAATCTGAGCACGAAAGTTTTCATTTCCGGGTGAGAAGGGTAAGGAGGGCGTGCTTGATGCTCTTGAAATGTTATTTTACAACTTTTCAATAAAGATACCTGAGATAATCCTCAAACCATCTCCAAGATCACAGAAAGGGGGGGTTCTATCATCTGTCAATCCACCATCGTACCGCCATCTACCTAAATGCATCTTAACATGCTACACACTTACATTTGGAATTTGTTTTGGGAAGGGACTTTGGACTCCCAAAGGCCTTTGGACCAAATGTTAGATGCATTCCCAAGGCCAAAAGCATTCTCAGCATTCGGAGAGAATGAGTAAAAAAAAATTATCCTTATTGTCCTCATATTTTTCATTTATTCCAAGTTTAGCCCTTCCTCTTTAAAATAGAAACTCTACCTACATCTTTCTTCTTTGGCGCAGCTCAATGAGACCTACGCACGCAAGACCACTGCCGCGAGCATTGCCGCTGCTGCCGCTACAAGCGCCGCCACTATGCCCTCCGCGCACCCCCTCCTATCCCTCGCCCCACCCAGCATCGGCGAGGTCGAGCCCTGTTATGGCTAAGCAAGGGTTGACCTGGCGATGAGGCATCACAAGCCCAGATCTAGACTTGCAAGGTTGAGCCTTGCCTGACCATGGCAAGTAACCTTGCCGTCGTTGCTTTGCTCGGTGACAACGGGGTCTCGTAAGTCTAGATTTGGGCGACGGCGGCGAGGCTCGGCCTCATCGATAGCACCTCTGATCGATCGCCAAACCAGCTAGAGGTAGGAGAAGGGTTGGGAAAGAGAAAAAAATAAAAAAAATAAAAATAAAAATCATAAAATATTAAAATATTTAGTCGCTAGCCAATCAAAAAACCTTTCAAATTTATATTTACCAAACAACATTTTCCCAAAACCGCATTCCAAGGCATTTTTCAATTATAGTTTATCAAACAGTCTTTACATTTCATCAAATCCCTTTAATCTAAAAATCTTTGCATTTCCCTAAAGGTTTCCCTTAAAGGTTTTTCAAAAACCTTTGGACCTAATTTATGTATGGTCCAACGGCTGCGGACAATCTTCGACCAAAAAAAGGGCCGCCGACAATCTTTCCTGAGCATTTTCCCTGCTCTTCATCACTTCATCACTTTTCAACAGAGGAAAGCTTTTTTCATTTTCCAAATTTGTTGAACAATATCAGCCGACTTCCAAAGCAACTTAAAACTTGCCAGAACACCCAAATGAATATGTTATGACACATTTCTTTGCAATACAGATCCAACTCGCTAATTCATTGGATGTCACCACACTTTGGAATCACAGATGAAATTGCTTGGATAAAAGTTCCTAACAATTTCTCTTTAACAAAACGAAATAATCTCGGTGAAAGTTGCAGTATTGAACATGAATGATCTATTGTCAATAAAAGATCCAAAGGATCTTAGAGAAGAGAGGAAGAACAGCAAAATGAGGGATTTGAATTTCCTAAAGCTCCCTGTTCTTCAGAAGTACATAGGCCTCAGAGATATATGTTACAAGCTACTCCTCTGGGAACTAAGAGAAACTAAAGATTTCTGCCAAAAAAAATGTAAATAAATGAAGATCTAATGGCAACTAAGAAATACAATCTCATGTCACCATCAGACAACTACTCTGCTGATCAAAAAGAGTAGTGCACAAGGTGCTGCCACCTCAACCGGTGCACAAGAATTATCGAGCAACTCGCCATTTTATCGCTAAGCAGCAAATTGAGAAGCAGAAAGTCTCCAGGCCAGGTCGAGCTTTTGCAGATAGATTAGCATCAGAGAACTTCATCCGCTTTTCCATAGTATCTGTTTATGAAAGGAACCTGCGAGGATCACAAAAATAGGGGAACCCTTAATCTCCGCCATGAACTCAAACTGCACGAATAGCACATGGCTTCAAGCATAATACCCCTTAAAAATCTAAAGCTAATTCAAATCAAAAGGCACTTGACGTTCTAAAGGTCAAACTGATTGGGCTGGGATCGCTATTTATGCATTTACCGGCAAATCAAATCAGATAGCGAGAACCTGGATAATTTTCTTCAGTCCCAATTGTCCAACAATACCGAAGTAAAAATCCATGCTGGGACACAAGGAATATTTTCTCGGCTATGCATTGGCAGATTTTTAAGCTTAAATAGCATGAAATCTTCCCATACCAAAGACTGATGCACTGATATGATCCCATAGGCACATACTGGTGTATTCACAAACTAAGCCATCTTTATCAGGGCCTTGCAGAACCTGATATTTGATGCAGTATTTCAAGTTTCCAACTTTCTAAGGAACTCTACTCTCACTAAATTCATTGGAAAATGATGGTAAGAAGGTTTTGAAGGGCTCCACAAGCAAAAATTTGATGCCACAGCTTACTAAAGGACAAGATCACAAATTTAGATTTACACTTCAATTTGAGGTTTATAACGAAGCTATAAAGTCCACTCCTTAAATTGAAGTAAGAAGCCCATTTCTCTTCTCACATACTGAATCATTGGGGATGATCTCAACATGTATGAACTCAAGGATCTGAGGAATGGTCATCATAAAACAGAATTTCAATTGAAAGAATAGCTGCAAATGTTACAGTAGTGGCTGGTTCTCAAGCTTCGCCAATGCTAAATATAACATGTGATGGAGTTGTACCTTAGACTTGGATATATCCGGGGTATCTGGTGTTTGCACGGGATAAAATTTATAGAGCTTCATTGAATGGAATGCGGACTTAGTTTCCTCACTCATTTCTTCAAGGGCCTTTTTGCGAGCTTCCCTTGCCTTCAATAAACATAGCAAGCTTCCTTAATAAATGACAGAAGCCCTTGCATACACGTCAATTTAGCATATTTTATGAGATACCTCTCTATTAGCTTTCTTCGCCTCTCTAACTGTCTTCTTCACATGCTCCTGAAAAAGAACTAAATCAAAATCTGCAGATGCTAATTACGAGCCCAGCCCATCTCATGTGCATAGATACAACGCCATACCACATCATGCCCACGTCACAATCTGCGTAGATACAACATCATACCTTGAAATCATCCTTTTGATCTTCGGTCAGATCCCCCTCGTTAATGAGATTATCAGTAAATTCCTGAAGACGATGTTTGAACAAATCAAATATAGGTTCTCTCGTGCTTTGCTGCCAGAAGGAAATCATCACAAAAATTACAGTTTCTAAGGAAATGAAAAACACAAATGGATTTAGTTGCTAGGAATTTTTTTTTCCCCTTATAGTTACTTCAAAGAAAGAAGGTTAACAAAAAACTGCAATAACATCCCTTTGTTGTTCTCAATGAGTTAGAGACCCTATCATAAGGTTCAATATGTCACGAGACAGATTCTCTAATGTTTTCCAAGCAGAGCCAACGTTTTACCTTCCTTTCAATCTAGTTAGATGAATATGCTGCCATAAATATAATCCCAAGGGTGCATGTTTTAAGATGCCAAGTATCTAACTGATTACACAGCACTGATATGTCAACAATCAGAAAACTTGGAAGGTTTGGAGGAGCACCTGACCAAGAGAAGTTCCAATTATGAGCATCTTTCGTTCGGGTTTCAAAAGATTGCCATACAAAGGTACCGTTTCAGTTACCATAAAGCCCTAGTTTCACGAACTCTAATTATGGTATTTGCAATTTCAAGAGATTTATAGAGAATATAACATCTAGAAGAGGCTGCGCAGGGCACAAAGACTGATAAATCTCACAGCTATCAAAACACGGCCTTATTTATACTATCAAATGTCAGCTGTTGCGGCATCATCAAGGCTATAAAGGAGGATTAACATCTGTACCTCAACTGTATCTAGACCCCAGTCAAATTCACAAACAACCTGCAGGATGGAAAGGAGAACGGTCACATATAATTGTACCATGCAGAATAGCCAGCACAATCACCCTAACGTACATATGTGGTTATATATCATACAGCTAAAGAAAAGAAAAATGTCTTAAAGGATCTGCTACAGAAAACTCATCCATCAACAATAACTACATCACTTACTTCACCGATATGATTTACTATTGACACAAATGGATGCTAGTAGCTTCGCATAGAGACTACTGCTATCCAGGAATCACTTACCGGTGGTTCTACTGGATACATAATCGTAACCTCAGTGCTCTGCTCAAACGCATCCTCCTTGAATGGCTGATAAAAATCTAAAAGAGAAGAAGATGAATTATAAAGGAAATATTGTCAAATCCACTTGGGGTGCGCATATAATTATATTAAGGGCGCTTTTACCATGAAGTATAACCCTAAAGCTCATTTATACATGAAGAAAATTGGTTCACTTATGCAGAAAGAGAACTATTGTACAACTTCAATAGAGTTAGCATATCTGCCGGTCTGATAAGCGCAAACGTTGAAGCCATGCATTACATAGACTCTATAGCTCCAGATATGATTATTCATATAGCTCTCTCTAGCAGTAGATAAAATATGTCAGCCCCATTTGATTTTCTTGATGGACATCAAATGGGATAAAGCCTGATACAGCCTCTATTAGCAATATAAAACACCGGCCAAGAATGTTAAAAATAGGCATTCTCTATCCAGGAAGAATATTTTATAGTAAAATGAATGCCTTCAAAAAAAGAGGGGTGACAGACAGAGACTTGCAGCTGCCTCAACGATTGCTAACATCAACAACTGTCACCGACCACAGCATTGACCTTGCAAGTCACCAGCGATGTCTAGTTGCAACTCCTCCCCCCTCTCACTCGGAATGACCTTGATCTAAGAACCAAGTCAGTCATGAGGACCTAAAAGCCACTCCCTGTCAATTATGAACCGAGATGGGTCGTCCACACAAGTTTGCAATTTTCATATTTGCAGCCTCTCTCTGGCATACGTCACTGACCAATCACAGGTTAGCAACAACTAAATGGATTTCATCTTCCCTTTTCTTTTATCCAAATCATTCCCACTATATGAATCTTGCCAAGGACTTCCATAATTGTACCCTAGCTGGTTCAGTAAACTTAGATTTGAAGAGTTCAGTTTTTGCTTCTCACAACAAAGAACCAACAAAACCACTCCCTCTGCCCTTATGTTCCACAACCTAGGATGCATTCACAAGCAGCAAAGCACATTGCCATGTCCATATAAACCCCAGAAGGAAAAAGAGATTCTAGTTTCATCGCTCCATATGAAGAAAATCGTATATCGGAAAAAGATCTTCCATATTAGTACGCCAATGATCATCTTCCATAGACCAGTGAGGAGAGACCAGAAGAAAAAACGAACAAAGTACTAAGTACAACCGTGACTCACAAGGTAGGCAGTACTCATATTTCTTAACCCGGTCTATCTTCAAATGCTTCAAAGCAGCCCTGCAAAGGAAAATATTTTTACATTATTGGAACATAATTAAGTTTTTCAGGAAATCAATAAGTCAAAACACATTAGTTGAAGAACCGCAATGATAAAATGCCATGTCTCAACTACCAATACAACTCAATTGGAGATACAGGATGCACATATTAAAAAAGATATAAATAATCAGGGTCAAAAGCTCAGCATCACCAATAGACAAACTATAACATTGCCTTCAACATCAATTAGTCAAGACATTTAAGTATGAATGATCCACTTCACCAAAAAAATTCAAGGATATCAATGCACTAAATTTATCATCAAGATTAAAGTGTATAGCCATAGCAAAGGTTATATTCTTAAAGAACAACAACAGAAATAAGAAAAAGCATGTTCAAAAAACAACGTGATCTTGAACCTAGACCTCCAGAGAATTACAAAAAGAACCTATGCATGTAACTTTACACACACACACACTGACATATAAGATGCATATTATATCATAGATAGAATCAAGGAAAACCATGAACTTGCGCTGCATGTTTGTCTGCGCTTTTGTTTGATTGTTCCATAAAATTGTGGATGGGGGGATCTACATGCAAGAGAGAGAGAGCGTGTGCACGGAGGGGACTTGTTTACGTACCTTCGCTGTGTGCAGCTCAGAATAAATATTTGAGATTTCAACCTATCAACTTGGCTGTCTCTGGGAATGCAATAAATGACACATTAGAACCCAAGAATAAATGGACAGACTAAAGTCAATTAGAATACCTATTCTCCAAAGGAATATATGGGACCCAATCCATTTTCATCTGCTTCATTGGAATTATTTCTTCAGACTCCCTTTGAACCGACTTAATTCCAATCTTATCAGAGGGTGGAAAAGGAGATACAACCTGCAAACAAGGGACACATCACTACCTTACAAAAGTGGCAAAAACAAGTTGATTCTTCCAATAATTTGAAGGTGAGAGAAATTTGTCAGACAACCTAAATTTCAGAGTTTGAAAGAACTAAATCTATCAGATGTGAGCTTCTAATAAATTTCCATAGGAATAGCTTTATATAAGAAAATTAAACACCTCCCACAACCATTTTTTTTTATATATTTGACCATTATTTAACTTAGCTTTGTTCAATATACAAGACATAGTCATCAAACCCTCTGCTGGACATCGGTGATTTAAGTGGAGGGTCATGGTGTTGGGTTGCTGCACTAGCCCCCCCCCCTCCCGAGGACTAATCGCGCTTAAACGTTGATTTGAATACAAGCTCGCTGGCCGCGCGGACATCTCGGCTATGAAAATACACACACACAGAGGACATAGTCATCAAGTACAAAACTTACAGCCACAACAGCGGGGATATACATAATCTTGGACTCGCCCTTAAAAAAGACCAGCTGAGCTGCAGTAACAAAAATCTGTTCGTCAGGACACAGTGAGAAACATAGCAGTGAACTGAGGACACTCTGAGGCAAGACAGGATACAATTATAAGTGACGTGGGAAAACCTCTGTGTCCCTTTTGAAAGTCTACATGCAGTTATCAGTAAGGGAGTCCAAGAAACACCTACGTTCTGTACATCCAAAGAGATAAACTTTCTTTCCGTACAGCTTCCCCCCCTCCTCAAAAGCTTTCTGCAGAAGCCCCAATTAGATTAGATGTTTATAATATAAGCAATGGCAACGAATTGGATTTTCAGTCTCTTTCCCAATCCAATATTAAGCATAACACCAAAAAAAGGCTGATCTCACTTCAAGATTAGAGAAATCCCAGTTCATTTGGTAGACCGTGTCCAATTGATCCCACTGCCATAAGAATATCAGTGCATATCAGCAACAAAGAAATGCCACATAGATAAAACCAAAGAGTAAACACATTCCATTGCGAACCTCTGTTCCCACAGGAAAGACAGCTTTCCACAAATCTTCCTGCAAAGCAAATTTAGAACTTCAACTTAGGGCTCGTTTGACAAAATTGAAGAATAAGTGCTGACAATTTAAGTACAGAATTCTAAGTAACAATTATAAGTGCTGAAAATAAGAATAAGTAGTTGTTGCAAACAATGAAAAATTGATCACAAAATATTACAATTTCTTACCGTACATGGAATGGCGATTGCCATTCGTAGGTTCTAACAATATGATTGGCAAGATTCTAATTACCATCAGTAATTTTTTCTACGTAATGAATTAAGTAACACCTTACCCCATCAGGTGTAATTTTTGGACATATTGTATAGACCAATGTTAGTTATGATTGTCGAACAAGTTAAGTGTTGAACCTTTCAATTTTCGGCACTTAATTGGCTTATTAAAGAGGCCCTTGGACCAATGCATGACAATACACTTGCATGAATATGAAAAGAAGGCACTTGCTCAAAGTAGTCCACTTGAGGACATCAATCCTAAAAAATGTTCTTTGTGGACGTTTCACTCATTTAAAATAACATCTAGTTGACTAGGCAAGGCGTAGAAGCTACATGTAACAACTCCATTTTTTTTCCCCATCTAAAATAGTATTTAGTAAAAAGGGAAACCAATTACACTTGGGAAGGAAAAGCAGAAGAATTCACCAACTTCAAGTGTCAGATGCTAAGCAGTCTAAATGACCTAACTGTTTCAAACATTAAAATCTGAAACCCGCGATCCCGTTACAAAATATAAAGCAAATGCTTGCATATTCTTCGTCAATGCATCCATATCCAAAACCACATCTACTTAGCTCGCCAAACAAAATGCGGATCCGAATACTCAGAACCCCAAAATATGGAGAAGCAAAGCAAGAAACTCTGCATGACTATAGGAGCCAGACGGCTTTTGTTGTGTAGAAATCCACCACCTTTTTCATATCCTCAAGATATCCATGCATGTAAAACAGTCCAAGATAATGTTCTTTCATGACGTTTCATCCCATTCAAAAAAGAACAAACTTGACTGAGCAGGGATAGCAGCTACGCTCAAGAATCCAACAACACTCAAGTTAACTAAGCAGGGAGAGAAGCAAAATCCAAGAACTACATCCACCTAACAACCAAAGTCATATTGCAACGAACAGAAACAAAAGCACGTAGTTAGCATTGACAAAAATTCGAGGAGGACAAAAACAGTTACATTCACCCAAATTCGAGCATCGGACGCTCACCATTCCCAACCTCACCGTGATTTTCAAACATCACGATCCGAAACCCACTTTCCAATAACAAACTCTAAACCAGATAATCGCATATCATCGCAAGTGCACACATTCCGAAACCTACACCTACTGAGCATACCACAAAAAAAAAAAATTACGCTTGACCCCACTCCCGAGCCCTAAAAACCCGGCGGAAGCGAACATCAATGGCTCGCGGGCCGGGAACCTTCATCGAGCGAATCAAATCAAACTTCCCCCCGCTCCTCCCGACAAACGCGCAACCCGGAAAAAACAGCGAGTTGGGATTTTTACCAAGTTGCGCTTATCCTCGAAGAACTCGGGCTCGGCCTCCGGCTTCGCGGCCTTGACGCGCTTGTTCGCCCGGGCGGTGGTCGTCTCGGTGGATTGCTGCTGCTGCTGAGAAGACGACTGGGTATCCCCTCGCTGGCTCGCGGTTCGCTTCGCTCTCTTCCCCATGCTTCGACGACGGGCGATCGATTCAGCTGCGACCGCTTGAGAGAGAATTGAAGAGAAGAAGACAGAGAATTAGGTTTTTTTTTTTTTTTGTGGGGGTTGGGTGGGGATTTGGATTTGGATTTGGATTTGGGCGTGAAAACAACGCGGTTCAATTCGGCGCGCGAGGTTTTGGCGTCTGTCTGCAGATTGAAACGATTTGACACCCCCAACCAAAAAAAAAATAAAAAAATAAAAATAAAATAAAGGTCATCCGTTTGAATTGAGATAGTGGCGTGGGGACAACGGCTGGCTATTGGAGGAAACCCAAAAAAATATATATATTAAACAATTTGCAAATCAAAGCCGCCATGCAATTATGAAGTTCCTGGCAAAGCATAATTGAATTTTGAAATAACTCAATCATAAACATGATGTTTTTCTTGCATGATGTGAAGACAGCTAGTATGTCCAAAATATGTGATGTTTCTTCCTTTAGCTGAACAAGTAGATATCCCGTTAAAAATAAGATTAATACCACCAAAAATCTCAAACCAGTACATATATGATAAATTTATCTCAAATTATCTTTTCATCACAAAAAACCTCAAGTTAATACACCTGTGATAAATTTACCTCGAATTATTTTTTTAACCATCAAAAACCCAGATCGGTACTTATGTAACAAATTTACCTCAAACTAATTATTTTGACCATCAAAGGCACAAATTGGTATGCACTACCATTCGTTAGTTTCCGTTAAATTAGATTAATTCCATAAAAAAACCCCCCAAATTGATACAATAGAAAGGAAAATCCTAAACGTGTATAGCCGACAATTGTCACGTGTCATCCGACTCGACAATTTGACTATAAAATTTTAATGAAAATTAACAGTGGGTAAATTTGTTGCAGGCGTATCAGTTTTGGGTAAAATTGTCAAAAGTGTAACAATTTAAGATTCTTGATAGTTAAAAATAATTTTATGTCAAAAATATATCGATTTGGGGCTTTTTGTGGTATTAATCCTTAAAAATATTCTAATTAGGGTTACAGATATATCGGCTACTGGTAGAAATAATAAATGTAAACCTACAACCCTTGCGAAAGATTTTAGAACACATGGTGAGTATCTATACTTTTTGTTATTGAGGACCTTTCACTTTTGACTTAATTATAGTTTTTTTTTTGCTACAAGTATATTATCTTTCCTTTTTTTTTTTACATAAATCCGTGGTAAAAAAGTGATATTTCATTAAAAAAAATGAAAATGCAACTTTACTCCTTCGAAATCGTGTACAGAAGTGTTGATAGCTGTAACAAAACGAAAGCTAAGATGAGTAATGTGTAACGTTTGAGAATTTTAGAGGCAAACATATCATACCCCTAAATTTGAAGAAGTTTCGTGAAATTTTCTTTCATTTTTCCTTTGTATTACGACTTGAATATGAAAAACCAAGTAACTTTTCTCTACCGTTATGAACCAAGGTATGAGATCCTAATTTCAATGGATCTTAGTTGTTTTTATCCTTCCCCAGATATCCGGTATTATCCTTTTTTTTTTTTTGCAAATAGCGTGTGTGATGGACAAGTGAGTAAATTCATTACCTTATTCTATTTCTCATTTTCATTATTAAAAATTTAAATTTGTTTATTCTACAACAACCTTCCTAAAGGTATTTTAAATCTCAAAATAACTTTCTCTATCTATAAATACGCATTAAATTCCTTGGTATTACATTTATTTAACAATAATTTATTTCCATATTTTACAATTCAATTTTGCTTCAAATGTCAAATGCGTGCGCACATTTGCATGCATATATACAATGTCCTATTTTGAAATGCACAATCCATATGAATAATTACGAGAACATCGTTTAAAAAATCCTAAACCCATTACACTTACGTCAGTTTAGTCCTAAGTCTTTTAATTTTATCAATCGAGTTCTAAACCTTTCAATGTTTTATCAATCCAGTCCGTCTAATCAATTTTGCTCAAAAATCATTAGTGTGAATGCTGATTATCCTATGTAACACAACCAGTAGGACGACTGGTTCTGACGTGAGCAATTTTTAATTATTTTATTGATTTTTATTTATTTCTTCTTTTGTTCAATTATCCTTTTTTTACCTTTTTTTTCCATTTTTCCTCCTTCGGCATCATCGGATCCCCCTCACCTGGACTGGTGAGGGTGGTTAACCACCTCCGCAACGAGGCTTGACAAAGAGATAAAGGAAAAAGGAAAAAAAATAGAAGAAAAAAATAAAAATAAGTCCAAAAAAATATTATAATATTATAAAAAAAATTATCCACATCAACGCCTAATATTCTAAGATTAGTCGGATTAACTCAATTGACAAAAGTTGAAAAAATTTAAAACTCAATTAAAAAAATTAAAATGTTTAATACTAGATTAACGAAAGTGCAATAGATCTAAGACGTCTTGGACAACTTTCCTGAATAGCGATGCAGTAAACATTAAAAAATTGAGTTAGAATTTCATAATTGTTATGTCAAAATACCAATGTTGAATCAAAATATAATTTTTAAGGGAAATCCTATTTTTAAGGCCTCGTAAGATTGATATGAATAACAATAGACTAAGTATAAAAATATTCACTTAGGCTTCCTTTGTTTCACGAAAAATGGGACACCGTCGAAAAATATTTTATAGGAAGTCATTTTTTAATAAAATAATAATATTTTTTGGTGTTTGGTTAATACTTAAAAATGAATTGGAAAACAATTTCCGTCGTTTGTCAAAGAATTAATTTTCGGCGGCCGGTAGCGGGGGCGACTGACGGCCGACGGTGGCGGACGGCCATGGGCAGAGGAAAAACGAGAAAAGAAAAAGAAAAAAGTGTAAAAAAAATAAGGAAGAAGAAATGAGGACAATGTTTTCCTTTTTCAAATTGAGAAGAACATTTTTCACACTTTTCAAAGAGATTTTTTTTATAGGAGGAGAATATTTTTCAAGATTAGCCTATTTTTCGCTTTCCAAATGCCGAAAAATTTGAAAAACATTTTTCAAGAAATTATTTTTTTGTGAAATAAACAGAACCTTAGAATCATGCAGTTGTTGTGTCAAAATAGCAATAGCGAACCAAAGTATTATTTTGATGAGATGCGCTATTTTTAAGGCATCAAAATTCCTTTTTTCTTGTCCAGGATACTCTGAAATAAATAATTTATAATACTTTATCAAAGGATAAATGCATAAATTGATAATTCAATTTCTCCCGATGCTTGTTTCAAATTTTTAAAGGGCGATCTTTTAATTTTTTACACACAACTCCAAAAAAGGGTTATAATCGTGAAAGATTTTCCTTTCCCATAGTGTGTGCACAATTTCTTCATATCACGTCGATATTTTATCTTCACCAATTAGTAATTCGAGTATTCTGTAATAAGATGATTATACGAAATCTTTTAATGGTCAATACAAAACGTGAGCGCATTAGCTAGTACATTACATGCATGGTAAGATTGCTCTATTTTGTTTTTTTGACCAAAGTAGCACATCGAAACATAATGACAAGTAATATAATTAATTAAAAATATAGGACAATATCACATTGGCTGATAATTGAACTAATATATAGTAAGAAAACAATCTGCAATGTTCTGTACTATAACAGAAAACAAAGAGGACTTCTTATTTTCAATGGACCTCAATAATTTTTCTTCCCAAAAATATCTTTAACTATGTGTTTTACAATAATTTATGAGAACAGCATATAAAATAATAATATAATTAATCACTCGCGAATTATAATTTGGAGGTTTATAAAACAACCTTTGTAAAAGAGGCTCAAATGTTGAAATACTACTCTTTCCTTAATATGTTTATACAACATCTTGCATTTTTAATGAATCCAATTTCTAATGATTCAAAATTTTCTCAATTAGATGGTTTTTGCGCATCATTTGCATGCACGCAACTTTGTGTGTGTATTTTCTAGTTACAAGGGTGTAAATCAATTTTATTGATCGATATGTGTCGAATGGTAAATTATAGATGGACCCATTGTGTGTGTGCGCATGTTTCTTTTAGATCTTCAATAGTTTTCAATTTCAACAATTTAAAGCGAACTGAATTTGATAACTTTCCATAATAATCAAATAACAAATATATAATATATTATCTTTCATGTAAAGTTAATGCCTGCACATATCTTGTGGCACTTGACGTTGCACTTGCCACGTGATATACAAAACATATATTTGCCAAAAGGGTTACATTTGATCAATAAACTTTATTTATTTTATCTATAATATCTACTACTTAGCTCTTATTTATTTTGAAGTGAAAAAAGAGATGAATGAACATCACATATGAAGTGATATGGATTAATATAGTAATACGGTTATTTTCTAGTTCCTTATAAAGTGTAAGTCGAGATAAGTTACAAAGGTTCAAAAAATAAAAATAAGGGAAAAAGTTACAAAGGAGTGATTTAACACACAAAAAAGGAACTAAAAAGGGTTAATATCACACATGCGATAAATTTACTCTAAGCTAATTTTTTTTACCATAAAAAATTTTAAACCGGCACACTTGTGATAAATTTATTATTCATTAGTTTTCATTATATTTTACTGTTAAATTATAATTAGATGATATGCGATAGTTTACAAGTATACCAATCCAGGAATTTTACTCTTTGTTTATCACTAGAACATCATTGAGATTTTTCATGGTATTAACCTAATTTAACAGAAATTAATGAAGAATAAATTTATCATAGGTATACTAGTTTGAGTTTTTTTATAGGTAACTTTAATTTGGGGTTTTTCACAATAAAAAAATTAGTATGGGGTAAATTTATTATAGATGTATCAGTTTGAAGTAAAAAAAGGACCTAGTTCCCAAAATGTTGCTCAAACCTTTTTTTGTCTAAAAAAAAACTCATACTTTAAGTAAAAAAAGATCATTAATTTTTATTCTAATATCAAATCTATCTGCATTAGTTATCTATCCAAAAATTGTCGTTATGTCTTCCAATTTTCATATCCTATAACGATTTTATTTTGGACAGTCCCAGCAGTTTTTAATTGAGGTGTATTTGTTATCTACATAGAAATGCCATGTTGGTCCATACTTATCGCCTCATTACTTTGATTACGTGGATTTTTTTTTTATCGATTTGGAAATGTTGCATCAAGTTGAAATTGGGCTAGGTTAAATTTGAGAATAGATTGAGAGTTTGTGATTTTTTTAGACAAAATACAATTCGAAGCAGATTTGGAACTAAATGTAAAGGTGAGGGTTTTTTTCTAGATAAAAAATGTCCAAGGTAAAAACTAAGTTGGGAGGTTTTTTTACACAAAAAATTTTTGGGATAGATTTGAGATCTAAAGTTGAGGTCTTTTTGGGAAAATTCTAAATAAGAGCTCAAAATCTTATCATTTTCTTAAATAAAGGCCCATAGTAAATATTATTCAAATAAAGATCTGAAGTGGCAATAGAATTTCAAAAAAAGTCTAGCCTAAAGAGCAATTTTTTTTTGTCATTTTTCAATTTTATTATTTATTTATTCTCTATTTTTCTATTTTTTTAAAACACACACACACACAGGTGAGGGTGGAAAATGTTGGCAAGGTCACCGGCCTTCGCCTTGACCAAGGCTGGGGTCATCGACCCTCTCTTGCTTAGGATGAGGGCCCGACCTTCCGCCGATCCTCTTTTGGTAGCCACTTTAAGCTTTTATTTGAAACAACATTTATTTCAGACTTTTATTTGAGGAAATAAGAGCATTTTAGGTGCTTATTTGAAATAGCATTCTTTTGAATCTTTATTTGAGAAGTGAAAAGATTTTGGATCTTTATTTGAAAATTTTTTAATTTTTTTTAGATAAAAAAATGTTCGGCGTAGGTTTGAATTGGACTTGCAACTGTTTTTTTTATTAAAGGGAATTAAGCTTTTTTTTTAAAGAAAGGGAACAATAAGAACGACAAACAGAGCAGGAGCATGAATCGTTTGCCAGGGTTTATAGAGGGTTCTCAACTGTACTGTTACCTCCGGTCGGAGACTCGAGCGAGCGATGAATCGTTCAGCGTCGTGATCACCGTTTCGGATGCCGTGAGAACCACGATTCATCGCATCTCCTGGGTTGCATTCCGTCTACAAAGCTCTTCATTCGGGAGAAAAAGGGGCTTCTTCACTTCGTTTTCAGGTGATGAACTTACCCAAAAGTTGCAGCTCCTGCTCTTCTGAATGCAGTTTGTTCCATCTGAAGACGATCCTGGAGGAGATTGAGAGAGAATTTGTGGTCTTTCGGTAGTTCGTACGGGGGTCATTTCCGTTCATGCCTTTACCTTGTTTCGCTCGCCCTGCTCTTTGATCCCATATGCGCATGTTCATTTCACTCTGCTCCGTCTCTTTCTTTCGCAGTCTTTCGTTGAACCCCGCGAAGCTATGCACACGTTGTTTCTCAGCTAAAAGTCCGGACATAAGGGATGGTCTCAGCAGTTTCCTGATGAGAAGCTTGAATTTTTCCCGGCCCCTAGCGCTTGCCGTCTCGAACCGATCCCCCCGGGCCACTGCCAATTCCGTGGAGAATTCTCGAGCTGTGATGAATTATTTTCAGAAACTCGGGTTTTCCGATGCTCAGATTCGGTCTTCCGCTATTGTCTGTCCGCAGATTTTGTTTGCTGATATTGGGAAAACCCTCAAACCGAAGCTTGATTTTTTCCAAGGGCTGGGTCTCGTGGGTGCCGATTTGGGGAACTACATTTCCAAGAGCGCGTCGGTTTTGTCGGTGAGTTTGAACAAGAGATTGGTTCCCAATGTCCAGATCCTGAAAGGAGTTTTAGTCGGTGATAAGGACAATAGAGATTTGATTATGGTTCTGCGAAGGTGCAAGTGGATAGTCTCTAAGGACCCTGAATCAGTCCTCATACGCAACATTGCCTTCTTGGAGAGTTGTGGGGTTACTGGGTGTCAGCAAAGAATGTTATTGAAGAGGCAGCCAAGTCTCTTTGTTGCGAAAGAGTCGAGACTTAATGATCTTGTTTCGCGTGTCCTCAAAATGGGATTTTCACTAAATTCTGGGATGCTAGCTCATGCGCTCTACTCAGTCAGTTGCATCAGTGCCAAGACCTTAGGGAGAAAAGCGAAACTGTTTAGGCACTTTGGGTTCTCTGAGGAGGATGTCGTTTTAATGTTAAGAAGGGCACCGACTCTGCTCAGGGTCTCTGAGGAGAAACTAAAGTTTGGAATTGATTTTTTGCTCAACAAAATGAATTGCAAAAGGACTTTGATAGTCAGTAGACCCTCTTGTCTGATGCACAGCATGGAGGATCGCGTGGTCCCTCGATGCAGAGTTTTGCAGGTCGTTAAGTTGAGGGGGCTAATGAAGAAGGACCCAAGTTTCACTGCAATGCTGGAATTAAACGAGGAAGCATTCATAGAGAGATTCATATCACGGTTTAGAGATGATACAGACCAGTTGCTTATAGCTTACAAAGGTCATATTCTAGACGCATAGGCTGAGTGGACATCTAATTAAAGCCTTGTAATACGTTACATCATGTAGGAGGGCTAATTTGTTCGGGGGGCAATACTTTGTGAGGGTGTTTCTGGATCCCTGCTGATCTCGAGATGGAGACCGCTGTTTGCCCTTTGAAACTTGTGTTCAATGGCTGGCCATTCTTCTTTTGGCTTTTGATTAGCCACAATGGCTAATTTTTGTCCTTATCGCTTGATGGATACTCTTCTCCGGATGGCTCTCTTGCATAAAACCCCAAAGCTATCAGGGCATAGACATTCCAAGTAGAAGCTGCAACGAGGTTGCTATGCTGACTGGTTAGTGGCAAAGCATTTATTTTACTGCTGGAGTCTTGGAGTCCACAGAGAAAGATGGCTCGGTTTAACAGCAACCATACTGCATGATGCTATCCTGGAAGAAAAAAAAAGTTGTTTTATAGCACTGGCATTTATTTCCACATGGATCACCATTTTTTTATTGCACTAGGCATGACTAGGTTTACAATATGTTTTAAATTCCTTAGTAGTGCTGTAGGTTCCAATGTTCGATATAAATATAAATGAACAGTTTCCTTGTCATTTTTTTGAATTATATCATTTTGATGGGAAAATTTGCATGCATAATCTAACAAATTGCTTTGAGGAAATAACTTTTTTTTTTGTCCAATGTTAGCTGTGAGGAACTAACTTTTACCCCCGATTGCTGCTTGTTCTGTCTCGAGCCCTCAAGAGTCACTATTTTTTTTTTTGTTGTACATCAAAACGTCGGATAGGTAGTCCAATGGACAAAATGTTACTTTCCTTACTAAAGTAAGAGTCTGGGACCTCATCATGCGAGTCATTAGGTTTTTATCCTACTTCTGTCTAGATCTCGCATTCTTTTTTTCTCCTTGCCCAATAAATATAGGGATTTTCATTTTATCTTAATTCTTTACGTGACCCTTTTCTCGTATTGTACTGTTTGCATCTTTAATTTGTGCTGGTTATATCTTTCTTCTAATTTATCTTCCTTCTATCCCAGTCTGACATATTTCTTGTTGAATTGTTTTCATTCTAGAATTCTTCCCTTGAGAAAGTAATCTTTTGATCATTGTCTACATCTCACTGATGAATAGTGCCCCATAAAAGTTCAGCTTATTCAGGTGATGAGCTCAATGTCCGTCCGTGATCATTGACCATTACTTATGCAAAAGCTCAAGGGCTTTAAGCGAAGTGGGTTTAAACCTCCTAACATCGATTGTGACATTCTGCTTGTCCAAATAAGCTGACTTAAAAGCTTCTAAGTTACATCTATGGAATGAATACGGATTCTTCAGGGCCATATGGTCTTGTGGAAAGTGCTCTATCAGAGTGCTCTCTTTTGTCCCTATCTTATACTCTAGATATGTCAAGTTCATTTCCTTCGAGGGTATTCCAAAGTACGTTCTCGCAACCCATTCCACACCACCTAACGGCAATACTTGTATCATAACTGCACCCTCAGGAAAGAAGGGAGCATTAGCAAGTCCAGCTCCATGTATGTCCATCACCACATCACAAGAGTTCACTCTCTCTGCAAATCTAGCCATTTGTATGTCCCCCTCAGCAACAATCACTTCAAACCCCATACTTTCTGCTGTCTCTGCAATATTTGTAGAATTAGTGAACGATCAAGTCCTTTTCCTTGATATTACCAAAAGACGAGGCTTTCTAGTGTCGCCATGTCTAAGTCTAACCGCATTTCTTCTTGTCAATGAGTAGGTGCTTCTCAAAAACTCTCTGGAGTCTCTCATCGTGTAGGGGGAACATGGAAGGGCCTATATGTAGCTCTCCATGACACTGAAGACCCATGATGATGCTTGGGAAACAATGAACATCTTCTTCTTGGTCAATATTGATAATTGGGTAGTAAGAGAGATTTTGTAAAATTGCTTGGAACTTCATGACCCACCAAGAGCTGTTATCTGAAATGTGGAACTGCACTTTTCCATTGAAGGGCCTGGACGTTAAGTACAACGGAATTATGATATCACTGAAGTCATGGAAATGGTTTCCTGCATATCCTCCGGTGGAGAAGAGAATGGAGACGATGGTATGATTTCTGGTGCACTGAGGAGCTTGTACATCTGAAAATGCAGGTATAACTGACCATTATCTGATGCGATTCATTGCTCTTAAGTCTTTATTTCTTGCATATGGTCTTATTTTCCAGGAATTGAATCCTCGAAACAATTTTTTTTTTGTTTTTTTTCAAGGAAAGGGATGAAAACTGTGAAGGAATTGCCCATATATCGGTGGCTCAGCTGGTTTGCGCTCTGGTCCTTTCACGAGAAGTCTTGGGTTCGAATCTCGCCGGGTTCCAGTGATTTAAGCAGAGTGTTGTGGCGGTGGGATGCTGCGCTAGTTCTCCTGAAGGGTTAGTCGAGGTACGCGATCCGTACGGACGCTGACCCGGACACTTTCGGTACAAAAAAAAAACTATAAAGGAATTGGCATGGATCCTCAATTCACCAGTTATGTTGTATGAATCTGATCTTAGGTCCATAACATGGCATGGTGGCTCTCTTTGCTTCATCGCATTTTCCGCCACTACAAAATTATTAGGGAAATAAACGGAACCTCCAACACAAAACAAAGTCTAATCAAATGAGAACTCGATATATACATTAAGACGATTATGTACTCAGCTGATCAGTCATTGAAGATGCAGTACCCTGGAAAATCGTGGAATTGGATCGTTGCTCCTATTTTGCCATAGTGTTTTCTAGAACTGCTAGAGGTATGGACACATTTGATGACCCTTTCCGATTGACAACCGCAAAATCACTGAAAAAGCAAGGAAAGTTAATGTACCCTACAATATTTCTTCAGAGAATTTGCCAAACACTGAAAATGCAGCATCTGATGATACATCAATTTCTGGACCATGAGGTCAGTACTCGAGCATGTTAGGAGCTTCAGTTGAGAACTTGACACTTTGGCTTGTGACCGTTTCAGTTCCTGCAAGAGACGAGGTGGATTACTCACCCATCGGTGAAGGACCCAACGTAAGGCCTCAACCTGAAGATAGTGCGAAAGCTCAACACAAGGATAAATGCTCCATACACCAACTTCTTCCGCTCGAACCTGCCGAAGCTTCTTGCAATGACCGCATCGTTCGCCATCTCGACTCGGACTAAGTAGCATCTAGCAAGGCGCATCGAGAGAAACCGCCAGTGTGCGCGCCTAAGAGAGCTTGATCATGTGGTTGATCGTGCGAACCCTCTTCTCAAGGAGAGGCCAGATTCTCAAACATGATGACCATGAAGCAGGCCTTAAGATGCCATTTTTGCACGAGGAGTTGAAGTTGGGTTGTATTTTCTATATGATGAGTTGATGCCCTTCACGTCCTTCATTTCTGTGTGGTTGTCTAGTTGATTATTATGTCCTAACAGTGATGGTGGAGAGGGACTAATCTCTATGAAATGAGCGGTGTGCTTTATTTTCATGCATTATTTGAGATTTAAGGGCCGACGTGTACTCCACTATGGCCATTAATTAGAAGAAGTTGACTCATGAGAGAAATTATCGTAAACCATTAAACTAATAATTATTAACACTTTTGCTGGACTTGTACTAACATTGAACGGGATTTGCCACCAAATCGCGTGAGAACGATGTTAGGGATATGAATTTTATAAAGTCTTGGCAAATTGAAAAATGGCATTCAGACACGTGGAGCATATGAAGATGCCCACATAAAATTTGTCACATAATTTTCCAACCAGGTTTACATATCAGTATTCGTATTTTCCGGGCGTCATCGAAATCCGACATGCACGAGAAATTGTATAGTTCTCGTCTTCCTCCTCCATCTGTAAGTTTGCTTTTCGATTGGACTTGCGAACAGGGTATGAGAGTTGGGTTCTGCTACAATTTATTTCGCATTGTTTGTCAAATTCACAATTAGTTCTCTTGTTTATGTAATTTAGATATTCCTTATATACGTCGTTCGGCTCCATCTATAAACTTAAACACTTTGGCTTGTGATTTGGATGGAGGGGGTGGCTTTCTTCTAGGCGTATACTTCAATATAATACATGCTCATTCTAAACGGCTCGTGAATTTTGAACTTTCACTAATTTTAAATCTCTAGATTGACAAAGCACTTTTATTATTAAACCCCGGTAGCCCATTTCCAATCCTCAGATAAAAAAGTTTGGCCCCGTAAAATGTTGATGCATGACAGTGCAGAGAAATATATGCCTTCATCTGGTATATTGGAATTCACAACCAAATGTGTCTTCATTCGAACCGCCCTGTAAAAACCCTATATAGAGGGATATTCTGAGCTCGAATCTATTGGGAGTGCGTAGTAAAAGTTCGATACCTTCATTCGAGGAGATCGGCAAGAAAGAGCCTAAGTTCGAGCCTATTAACATACCTAGTTGTTTGATAAAAAAAAAATTCAATGAGTTATGGGTCAATTTAAATATATTAACTGCTCCAGACTACATCGATTCTTCGATGTGAGACTTCTTTGACATAACTCGCATGTACATCTCAATAAAACCAAATGAAAAAGAAAAGTTAAATAAGAAAATTGTATTACACTAGTGATAATTAAAGAAGAGATATAAGCGTCGTATCGTTAATGAAGCTTTTCATTCGTCGAACCATTAAAAAAACAAAGAGATAAGTTTGATTTGCATAAAACGAAAAATTTGAAAACTATTTTCCTCCCAATAGTAGTTTGTATAGTTTGAAATAACTAGTTAAGAAAAGAATATTTTTATCATAGACAACATCTACACAATTTTATAGACGATGAATCTCTATTTCGTTTATTCATTTCTATAAGCAATCACTTTCAGAAAAAAAATATTTTTAAATTATTTATTTTTTTGAGACAAATGCAAGTTTCAAATTAATTTTTTGTTTACTACTCAACTTATTTTTTAATGTTAATATTTATGTTCATTGGTGGAATTATTTCGTTTATTATTTTTTTGTAAGCAAAATAAACGATCATTTAATTATTTTTTTAAAATTATTTAATTTTCGTGAAATAAATGTATGTTTAAAACTATTTTTTGTTGACTGCTTAAATTATGCTTATCTTTTTCACGCCAAAATTTATGTTCCTTGGTGGACTTTTTCGCGCCAACTTCTGTAGGTTGGAAACGGAGCTCCAACTGTTTTCTCAGACACAGTTTCATTCGACCATTCGAACGCAACGTGAATGTTGTGACACTTCATTTGTCAGATGGTTTGTGCTCAAAAAGCATTCTTTGATGATGGAAATCTCGAACCCACCTGCCTTTCGTTCGCCTTCGGATTCTTATGCTTATCTGCTTCGGACCAACCTAAAAAACAGGGACCCGTTCGGCGGAAGATCAGTCCATGCTCAGATAATCAAATCGTGTCTGCATTTTGAGTTGTTCCTGATGAATAATCTCATGAATTTCTACGCTAAATCTGAGTCTGTGGACGATGCGCGCCGTGTGTTCGATGAAATGCCTGAGAAGAGCACATCTTCTTGGAACACCATCCTGTCCATGTATGCGAAGCAGGGTTTTGTAGACATAGCGCACCGCTTATTCGGGGAGATTCCTGAACGTGACTCTGTTTCTTGGACCGCGATGATTGTGGGTTATAATCGGACTTGTCGTTTTGTAGATGCAGTTCAATTATATGTAGATATGTTGTCAGAGAGAGTTTTGCCTACCCAGTATACTTTGACTAATGTCCTCGCATCTTGCGCAGCTGTTCAAGCTTTGATTGTAGGTAGAAAGATTCATTCTTCAGTAGTTAAACTTGGGTTGAGTAGCTCTGTTTCTGTGGCGAATTCTCTCCTTAACATGTATGCAAAGTCAGGTGATCAAATGACAGCCAAGATGGTATTTGATAGAATAAAGTTGAAGAACATATCAAGTTGGAATGTGATGCTTTCAATGCATATGCTTTCTGGGCATGTTGACCTTGCTCTTGCCCAGTTTGATAGGATGGACAAAAGAGATATTGTCTCTTGGAATTCGATGATTGCAGGTTTCAATCAGCAGGGGCATGAAACTGAAGCACTGGATTTTTTCTCTAGGATGCTTAAAGATCATTCTCTGAAGCCCGATAAATTTACTTTGGCAAGTGTTTTGTCGGCCTGTGCTAATCTTGAAAATGTAAGGCTTGGGAAAGAAATTCATGCTCACTTGGTGAAAAGTGTTTTTGATATGTCAAACGCAGTTGAAAATGCTTTGATCTTGATGTATGCAAAGTCTGGTGAGGTTGAAGCAGCAAGACAAATTGTTGAAAAATGTGGGACTTCAAATCTGGATATAATAGCTTTTACAGCATTGTTGGATGGGTATTTGAAGCTTGGAGATATAAATCCTGCCAGACAAATATTTGACTTACCTATGGAGTGGGATGTGGTTACATGGACAGCTATGATTGTAGGTTATGTGCAGAACGGTTTGACCGATGACGCAATAGAGATTTTCAAACGAATGCTTGGAGAAGGCCCCAGACCTAACAGCTATACTTTAGCAGTTATGTTGAGTGTAAGTGCAAGTTTGGCTTCTTTAAATTTTGGAAAACAGATCCATGCTAATGCCATAAGAACACGTGAATCATCTTCCGTGTCTGTGAGTAACGCACTGATAAACGTGTACGCAAAATCTGGAAACATCAATGATGCAAGAAAAGTGTTCGGGTTGGTGCATGACAACAGGGACAGAGTCTCCTGGACTTCCATGGTTATTGCTTTGGCTCAACATGGTCTTGGAGAAGATGCCCTAGAACTGTTTGAGAAGATGCTCGCATTAGGGGTGAAACCGGACCATATAACTTATGTTGGTGTTTTATCTGCCTGTACGCATATTGGATTGGTTGAGCAGGGACGCAGATATTATGACAGGATGCGACATATGGACAAAATTGAACCCACCCTAAGTCATTATGCCTGCATGATTGACCTATACGCGCGTGCCGGATTGCTTCATGAGGCCCAGAGGTTTATTGAGAACATGCCTATCGAACCAGATGTTATTGCCTGGGGTTCACTTCTGGCTTCATGTAGAGTGTATAAAAATGTGGAACTTGCAAAGTTTGCCGCAGAAAAGCTGCTTATCATTGATCCAGGTAACAGTGGCGCATACTCAGCCTTGGCAAACTTGTATATGGTCTGTGGAAAATGGGAGGATGCTGCTAAAGTTAGGAAGTCCATGAAGGACGGAGGAGTCAAAAAGGAACAAGGAACTAGTTGGATTCAGATAAGGCATGAGGTTCATGTCTTTGGTGTCGAAGACGGGCTTCACCTACAGAAAGATGCAATCTACAAAACCATTGATAAGATCTGGAAGGAGATAAAGAAGATGGGTTTTGTTCCAGACACTGAGTCAGTAATACATGACCTTGAGGAAGAGGTGAAGGAGCAGATTCTCAGACATCACAGTGAGAAACTTGCAATTGCCTTTGGGTTACTCAACACTCCGGAGAACACTACATTAAGGATCATGAAGAACCTAAGGGTCTGTAATGATTGCCACTCAGCCATTAAGTATATAGCTACGCTATCTGGCAGAGAAATCATTGTGAGAGACTCTACCCGTTTCCATCATTTCCGGGATGGCACGTGTTCTTGTCGGGATTATTGGTAGAAGGAGATTGTCGATAAGAGTTCTGATGTAAAAGGACTTGTGTCAAATGTCCGAATGATCTTGCAAGATGATAAGCAGATCGATGGCTGATGGGCAATTCTATCATGCTGCAAAACCCTGCTCCTACCATGTGTTGCCATATAAGGTGGCGGGAACAGAGGAGGGGGTCAGATTTATGCTGATGTTGAAACTGCATGAAGGACATTTTCAGACAGACAACGATTTTGGCTGGTGTCTGTTTACTCGTGCGGAGTCAATTATATATATTGAGATGGTATAAATGACATTATGCAGTGCTGGTTTTTCCAACACATTGTTGGGGAACGGTTCTCCATGTGCAAGTGAACTGAACTCGACATTAATTGGTTTCATAGAAATTCTTGTATCTATCGCCTTTCACTAACATAGCACTGGCCCTTCAAATGCTCTGGGAGCAAGTTTTCAGCTCTACTGATTATGACAAGATTCATTTCAGTGCCCTTTTAGTCGTGAAAAGAAGGAAATGAAAAGGACGAGAGTAAGAATAAGGCAGCTGAACATAAGCTCAGACTCCATTATATGGCTGCGCGACTTTCCTGCTCATTTTATGGTGCCAAATTTTATAATGGTCTTTTTCCTGGGAGTTTCAAAACGCAGCTGAATGATGTGCAAAGGTTTACCCATTGTTAGCTAAATGGGCTTGGGCTTAACAGCTTAATGCAGATTGTAAATCAAAGTTAAACTGCTGTGTTCGTGTGGGTTTCCAATGAAACTCTCAGGAACCTGTCCAATTTTATTTCTCAGTCCAACCCCACGTTGATTAATGTGGGGGAGAGACCATGGTTGGAAAATATTTTCACAAGAAAACTTGTTTATAAAATACAATATTATGGCATGTTTTACAGCCGTCGATGTTTGGAAACAATGAATGCCCAAAGAAAGGGGTATACAGACAATGTAAGTAATTCTTATGCATAATATTTTGCAAGTGTGAGGGGTAACAACCATTGGCAAGGGACCAGCCACACATGCCTGTGGTGGCGAGTGGCGAACCCGGACTACCGGTGGCACTAACAACATTGGCGTGTCGCAGATGGCTTGTCAAGTCATCGATCCGGAGAAACAAGAGCTGTTGGATTGTTAGGTGGAGCTCCACTTCCAACATTGAATCATGAGATAAGGATTGATGTCCATTGAGATGTATCTCTATCATTGGATTGGTCGAGATGAGGATTGAATCTATCTACCGTTAGATTGTTCAGTGGGAGTGATTCGCCACTATTACAGTTGTAACTAGATAGACTCTTGTATATATATATAAGGAGCTCTTTCCCTCGTTTATATCATCATATATTTGAGCAATTATATTCTCTCTCGGAGTTTCTCTCCAAACCCTTTCTCTCGCTACGAACCGAGCGAGCAATTCTTGAGTCATCAATTCGTGAGAAAGGCTAAGCTTAGACAATCCAAATAAGAGTCAAATGAGCCAAAGGAAGCATAAGTTGGCGTTTCAAATATTGAATTGTATATTTCAATTGAGGAAGTGAATGCAATGTTAGTTTGATTAAAAGAAAAATCAAATTGTGACGAGGTCGTGGAACGGTGGAAATGAGCTCCAGACAAGTTGGCCAATAGTTTTTGGGTTGAGCATCGGTCCAGTTTGGCGTCCAAACCGACCTAAGGAGTAAACTAAAATTTTGGTCTAAAATATATTTAGGTAAGCATTAGTTAAATAATGAAATAACGTATCATTTGTGAAACTAATTAATTATCACGAGTCATAATAATCGATAAGATAGTGAAAATTTGAAGCAGAAATAAATTTTGGTTCGGTCCGATTGGGTTCCTAATCAAATTTCCAATGTAATTGATCGAAACCAAACCGGATCCACAATTTTCTTTTTGTTCAATTTGCAAAATAGAGAAAATATTTCAAGAGTATCTTCTGCGCCTTGGTGAGAGTTTAACCTACTGTAATAAGCAACTTGTGATCTTTTGACGCTCCACATTAACAAGTTTGTAGTTTTATATATTTGGTCAGAAATTTAGGGAAATTTATCCAAAATTTTCAAACCTATCATATGTGGTCAATATTGTTCTAAATCTTTCAATCGTGTCAATTTAGTAACGAACTTATTGATAACTTGCAAATATAGCCCAAAATCTTTTAATTGTGCCAATTTACCCATGAACTTTTTTTACAATTTGTTAATTTAGTATTCCTAACCAATTTTGGTCGAAAATCGCTAACGTGACAGTCTACTCGATACTGACTATCCATGTGGCATGACTGGTGCTGATGGGCTGGCGTTGACGTGATTAATCATTCCAACTTTTTAAAATAAGTTTGTTTATTTTTTTCCTTTATTTTTTCTTTTCTTTTTCCCTTTGTTCCTCTTTCAACCATCTCTAGGCCTCATCGATGGCTAGTGGAGGTTGTCGACCTTAGGCAATCCAACGCTTGAGGCTGGCAACCTTCATTGCCACTCATCAATGAGGCCCAACAATGACCGGTTGAGAGAAACGAGGGCCACCCTTGCTTGAGGTCGGCAACCTCCATCGCTGATCATCAATGAGGCCCAACAATGACTGGTGGGGGAAAAAGAGGGAAAAAAAGAGAGTAAAATTCTAAAAGAACTAAAAATTGTAAGAATTATCTATGTCAGCTCCAACCGTACCACGTAGAACGATCAACATTGACTAGATGGTTACATGAACGTTCTCGTCAAAATTGGCCGAATGTGATAATATTAGCAAAATTGTAAAATATTTAGGACTAAATCGACAAAATTGAAAGTTTAGAATTAAATCAATCAATTGTCAAAATATTTATGATTAAATTGATGCAATTAAGATATTTAGAATAAAAACTTATGAATTTTTTGAAAATTTTCTCCGAAAGTTTATATTTTTCCATTTAGAGAGATTGCTAAATTAGGCAGCTAGGCTCTCGAATCTTTTGCTTGTAGCCAAAGCGTAGATTTCACGCCTTTCCCTGCCATAATCCAAAAGAGATGACATATAAAAATCCCAAATTCCACGTCATGAAGCAGCCGAGATTCCTTCGACAGATGACAAAAAATCAGACACAATGATGCAGACATTCTGGTAATCAATCAAGATTAAGACTAATCATTCCAAAGTTTTGAAGACCACCAAAGCCAGCCAGCCACCCCCCACCCCTCACTGCCGATTCACCCGCTTTTAAGCGTTGGCCGGAACTTTTACACACCCTCTCTCGTTCTTTGTATCTTCTTTGAAAGTTGTTGATCAACGAAGAGCCAGGAGAGATGGCGTGGCGGAACAGCATTCTGAGAGTCCGTGACCAGCATCGTCGTCTTGTTCCTCGAAATGGGTTGGCTCCCTGCGGTTTTTTCTCGACGGCCCCTTCGCCGCCGTTGCCGTCTGCTGATTCTCCGCCTCAGATGCCGAGGTTCGATTATGTGCCGAAGCCGTACAAAGGGCCTTCGGCCGATGAGGTTCTTGAGAAGCGCAAGAAGTTCTTGGGACCTTCTCTCTTCTACTACTACCAAAAGCCCGTAAGCTGTTATGTTGATGAGCATGCGCCTTCGGGCATGCGAGCGAAGTCTGTCATCTTTGCTTTTGCCTATGATGCATGTGGCGTTTTCTTCTTGATTTTGTTTGGATTTAGATTGCTTTTCCAGTTTTCTGCTTGGAAGTGGCTCATTTTTGCGGCTTTTTCAACTTTGCAAGTGAGACTCGGGAAAAAAAAAAAAAGAACTTGTGAGTGAATCATCTGCGCTTTGATTGGCAGAGCTGATCATCATCTACTCTTCCATTCAGGAAGATATCTGTTTGATGGGTACTCAAGTAGTGGGAAAAAAAGATAGATTTTATTTCGTTCTTTTTCTTTTCCTAAAAGGACGACTGCCCAAAAAAGATTCTTGGTATCGTCTTGAATTATGATGTCAGAGCTATTTTTCCAAGGCCAAGAAGTTGTTGAAATGCATCATGAAGAAATTCTTCCAGTGGTGTTTGATTTGGGTGACGTGATCGACGTGGGTTGTGTCTGAGATACTTGATCAGCTGCTAATTCAGCGTCTCTGATCAGTTAGTGTGGCTGGACATCTAGTCCATCGTCCAATCGGTGGTTCTGTGTTTAGATATATGTAGTTGCGATCATGTTATGTAAAAAGCGAGATTTGTGGAACCCCTCTTTTTCGTTGCTCTTTGTGTGTGGGTGCGTAACTAGATGCAGTCATGTGCTGTTTATGCTCCAGGTGTTTGCAATTTCTTTCAGATATCCATTGTTGTTTGTACAGCTTAATATCGTTGAAGGGAAAATGCAGTATTTGTTTGATGAGAGTGGCAAGCGCTATCTTGATGCTTTTGCTGGGATTGTTACCGTATCTTGTGGACATTGCCATCCTGAAGTTCTGAATGCTATTGTGGAGCAAAGCAAGCTTCTGCAGCATGCCACAACCATATATTTGCACCACGCAATTGCCGATTTTGCCGAGGCATTAGCATCGAAAATGCCAGGAAACCTGAAGGTTCGTTTCGTTGAGTAACATGCAAATTCTATTCTTAGATCTTGATTTTAATAGTCCCAGAGTATATTGATTCTTTCGGCTTGAATGTTATTATGATACAGGTTGTGTATTTTGTGAATTCTGGTTCAGAAGCAAATGAACTGGCAATGCTCATGGCTCGACTATATAGTGGTAATCTTGAAATGATCTCCTTGAGAAACTCATACCATGGTGGCAGTTCTGGAACAATAGGCCTTACGGCATTAAACACATGGAAGTACTCAATACCGCAGGTTTGAACATCATGAATTCCTCACCTTGATATGCGCTTTAGTTTATTATCGTTATCGATGACACAAAGGAGTATAAATGAGTAAACTATTCATAATAATTGTGGATATTTTAATGCTTGTTTGCTTCTCAAGAAGCAAGAGATGTAATGATCATGGTCAAGTGGTCGTCAGTATGTCTTCTTTAGGAGACACTGGATTACTGCTGCAAAAATAATACTGTAGAAAACTTGGCATTGACAATAGCAATTATCAATTAGGCACGATGCATTTCTTTCTACCTTTAGTGATCTTCTCTTTTTTAGTCAAAATACAATTTCTTGCTTTGCAGGGAGAAATCCATCACGTTGTGAATCCAGATCCATATCACGGGATCTTTGGCTCTGATGCCAGTATTTATGCAAAAGACGTGCAAGATCACATCGATTATGGTACCTCAGGAAAAGTTGCTGGTTTTATAGCTGAAACCATTCAGGTCAGCATAAACAGTTTCACGTTATACTTCTAACCGGTCATCAATGCAACTGCTCCTGGACTAAAGACTTATTTTACATTGAAATTGCCTCTTCAGGGAGTTGGGGGAGCTGTGGAATTGGCCCCTGGTTACTTAAAACTGGTGTATGACATGGTACACAAGGCTGGTGGTCTTTGCATAGCAGATGAAGTGCAGACTGGATTTGGTCGCACTGGGAGCCATTATTGGGGATTTGAAACCCAGGGTGTCATTCCGGACATTGTCACCATGGCAAAGGTCTGCATAGTCTCCTAGTTATTTTCAAGCTTTCTGGTTAATCCTTCCACCATCTTGCATTTCCAATTTCCATCTTATTGCGAGCAGAAATTAGTAAGATCTCATGGTTTGTTCACAAAGAAGTAGTAAATGTCCTTTGAATACGGAGAAAATGTAAGTTGTGTTAATACAGAGTTGCTAAGGATAGCAACTGTGCCTAAGGCCTCGGCTGACAAAAGCAACAATGTTACATCCCATTTATATAGCGTACATCAGAATTCTTTTTAAGTTTCAGAGCTCATATGCTGCAACTCATCACACTGTTGTTTTTGTATTCTTCAATTGCATCTGCCAGGGAATTGGGAATGGTTTGCCATTAGGAGCAGTGGTAACGACACCAGAGATTGCAAGTGTGATGGCCCAGAAAATTCAGTTCAACACTTTTGGTGGTAATCCAGTCTGCTCTGCTGGTGGACATGCCGTGCTTAGAGTTCTAGATAAGGAGAAACGCCAAGAACATTGTGCAGATGTTGGCTCCCACTTGACTGCTCGTTTAAGGGATCTTCAGGAGAGATATGATAGTAAGGAATCTTCAACTTTGCTTTGGAAGATATTCCCCAGCTGATTTACTCTCAAAAGAATGTGTTGTTATATTTTAAGCTAACTATCAACATCAACATCACCTTTATCCCAAACTAGTTGGGGTCGGCGGTCGATGAACCCGAAGTGAAAAGCTTAAAATATACTTAAAAAAGCAGGAATATGGGTACCAAAAACAAATTAATAATAACAGTGAAAAATAAAATAAATAAAATAAAATAAAAAATAAAAAAAAATAAAAAATGAAAAAATATAAGGAATCAACATCAACATCAACATCACCTTTATTCCAAACCAGTTGGGATCGGCAGTTGATGAACCCAAAGCGAAAAGCTTAAAATATACTAAAATAAAAGTAAAAATATGGCTACCCAAAAATAAATAAATAAATAAATATATAAATAAATAGAAAGAACTAAACAGGGCACTCTGGAACATAGGAAATCCCCCCCTCTATAATGCGGATAGCTTTCCTCCACTCGGTCGTAAGATAGATCGTACGCCAATCTATTTCCTACTCCATTAAATCTCGATTTACTACCTTCCCCCAAGTAAGTTTTGGCTGACTTCGTTCTTTCTTCATATCGTGTTCTCGGTAACACACTTCTGTTCTTATCGGGGCATCTAGGGGTCTACGGAGAATATGTCCAAACCATCTCAATCTATGTTCTCTCATCTTCTCTGCCATCGGTGCTATTCCAACTTTTCATCGAATATCATCATTTCTTATCTTGTCCGTCCTTGTATGACCACACATCCACCTTAACACCCTCATTTCCGCTACCCCAATTTTATGCTCGTGTTGCTTCTGTACTGGCCAACATTCAGCTCCGTATAGCATTACAGGTCTTATTGCCGTTCTATAAAATTTTTTCTTTAACCTAAGAGGGATTTTGCGATCACACAAAAACCTGATACACTCCGCCATTTCATCCAACCTAAGAGGGATTTTAAGCTAACTATGCTTTCCTAAAATTTGCTGGCTACATAATTCTGAAACAGATGCTTGAACTTTCTACCCCGTACCTGGTGTGCTAACTATATCAATATTCTGATATCGTGTTGGTTCAGATGGGTACATCAAGAACCCAAGGAACTAAGCTTGCATCTTGTCATAACAATTATCACAGTGTATTAATTTTTTTTTATTTGATAAAAGGATACTGGTTATGATGATGTATGTAGTAATACCTTTTAGCCGTTGATTGTTGTGTCTTGGCCTAATTCTTTAGGAAGATGATAGTTTTGAGTCTTATGACTCTGTCAGTCGATTAGGAAACTTGGTTTGTTAACAGGAGATTCCTTCTCTCTTTTATAGGATTCCGAATATATTGGTAGGATGTGTTAGAGGCTAGCTCCAGTGCAGCTTATGGAGTGTTTGGAAAAAGTAAGGAGAGGGAGAGGGTGCTTACGGTATAATATTTGTGATTGCGATGAAAAGCGAGGAGTAGATACTTTTATAGGATTATTACGCTGGGCCTGAGTCTTTTTGAATAGATGTTGGAGCTGTTCCCAGTGCTTTACTTCTTTCGACAGACTGCCTATCTTATTTTTGGAACTTGGTAGTCCCTTCAACCTTTGAGAGTGTCATCGACAACCATTTGATTGGGTGTGGGCAGTCTACCGAATTTTCAGCATACTAAGATATGAGTATGGTCTCTATTTTTTTCCGAGCATTGGAGTACTTCCAGATCGCTATTCTGGTTTGTCATTCTAAAAAGAAAACAAAGATTCAAGATAGCTGCAACGCGGATTTAATAAGTGAAGTTGCTTGTCTGACATGTATATGATGCCATAACATTTCTTTACAGTCATTGGAGATCTTAGAGGCAGGGGCTTAATGCTCGGCATCGAGCTCGTCACGGACAGAAAAGAGAAGACGCCTGCTAAAGCAGAAACGGCGGTCTTATTTGAGAAACTCAGAGGTATCAAACTGTAATCCCAAATCTAGTTAGAATTCTGCGTGACTTTTCCCCATTATACTAATCCTTTTTCTTTGTTTCCTTATTTCCTGATTCAAGAGCTTGGTGTACTGGTTGGTAAAGGCGGTTTGCATGGAAATGTCTTCAGGATAAAGCCCCCGATGTGCTTTAACAAAGATGATGCAGGTACTGTTTTATTTCCCCCGGGAACCCAATTGATGATAATGTTTATCAATTGGTAATCAAATTATGCTCTGTGCCAGTTTTATAGCAGTCCCGTGTCTGTGTGTTTTGATGAATTTCAGATTTCCTCGTCGATGCTTTTGATTATTCCCTCTCCAAACTGTGAGCTGTTGGAATGGTCCACAAGCTGAGATGGCCGTAGTTCCACCGGTTCATCCGTGAAGAAACATTCCCAGCTGTAGCTCTGCTTCTGATGCTGCCAGTTTTTCAATTTTTTTGGCTCAATCCTAATCTTGCAATGTTAATTTCAAGAACGTTATACTCGTTTGGCTCCCGCGGTTGGCCTCAACTGTAATTATCATGTAGCAGATTTTATATCTGTTTCGTTTCTTTAACCATTTTATTCGAAGGCTTCTTTCGATAGTTGGTAATTCTGTTCATAAAGGGAGCCATCCTTTTTCCCTTCAATCCATCAACTTGACTAGCAAATCATAAAGGAAAACATCAAGCCTGCTATCAAGTAGTCAGAGTGTGACTTACAGAGTTACGTAGTCAGACAGCACAAGTTCAAGGACCAGATCAGCTGATGTTTTGAGGATACTTCATAGGACTGATAGAACCTATGCATCTTCTTTTGCCTTTGGCAATTTCATTTGGGTGGCATTCTCGCATTCACCTGATCTTTTCACCGTGCTCTTTCTTTTCTGCACTTAATTTTGTATGCGTCCTTATGCCTATATCTTATCGCTTTCGTGTAAGAGGAAAGTAATTGGGCTTTTTACGAAAAGGGAGCTAAAATTACTTTTTTTTACTGATTTGGGTCCCCTAAAAAAAAATAACGAAATAGGGATCCGTCCGCCAAGGGTTGCAGAGAAATTTGGAGAGAGAGAGAGTAATTTGCAGAAGGAAGGGGGCGGAGAGAGAAATTTGCAGAGGGAAGGGAGGAGGGGGAGCTAGGAGGCCCTGCTGTTCGGCACCCCTGCTGCCGAACGCCCACTGGTTCGGCGACCCCATTGCCGAATCAGGGTTGGTAACCCGTATTTTCCTCTCGGCGGAACTCAAATCAGTAAATTTTGTTTTTCTTGACCCTTATTTTGTAAAAAGCCCAAAGCAATCCCCAATCCGTTTGGTATCGACACCACCCACAGAATTTGACTTGAAATGGGAGCGGGTTTGAAGATAAAAACTCAAACTTCTGCAAATCTGATGATGAAAATGGCCAGAAAATCCACAATGCATGAACGACGGACTTAGATGCGTATCATGTCTAACGAATGTCCCGATCTAGTGTTTACAGCGAGGTAAACTAGAAGCCTGAGTGTACAGGCACAATTCATCTCTGCACAACTATGTCAAACGTCTCAAAATCAAAATTCATGTATCAACTGTCTAATGACTCGAGCATGATCATCTATTATTTACAGCGAGATCAATAAGCAGCGCAAAAATACACAGCACAACTCATCTATACACAACTATGTTCTGTCAAACTTATCAAGTACAGAATAACTCTGTTCACAAAGCAATTGTTGTAAATCTAACTGTAGAAGTACCCGATACATTAACTACAGCACGCCCGAAAGAAGGTAAAAGAGATTACAACTCCAAGATAAATAATGTTGGTATGTACAACTTCACTTTTCAGACGCCGCCCAGAAAAAAAAAAATGATCGGCATTAGAAACTTTCTACACGATGTCTATAGCTGATATGCAAAACGACTCCTTTGGCTCGCTTATTATCGCTCTACGTGAGATTTCATCCTGTAAATATCCATGTCGACTTGATGAAGTGAATTTAAGCGGGTTCGCGCGGACGAGTAGCCCAAAGGGAACTTAAAGCTCGGAGGCGTTGGAAGTACTCCCCCAAGGCAAGCAGGCCCCGAGCAGCTTGCCGTGTTGTTAGGTTGTTGGACATCTGCAGCAGCGTTTCCTGACGTAGATGGTCTGCCTAATTGAACAAAGAAACTTCACTTAATTTCATCACAAAAATCAAATGATTCTGCTGTGGGATCAATCATTCATTTTGAATTTCTTCAATTGGGTGATTCTAGTGTTTTTTGGTGGTGTAAAGTCTTTATTTTGCAGAGATTTCGATCAAGTTGTTCACATACTTTCCATTTTGAAACAAGTATCATCAAAGTCCGCTGCTGAAAGGAAAAGAATCATCAAAGTCAAGGTTATTCATGTGTTTTCTTGTCTAGATCAACAAAGAATTCGAAGTACATTCTAATCATAGTCCTGCACTTAAGTACCTGCTTCACAAAGCTGACCAGAGCTTCCAATTTCTCCATCGCGGCAGCCACCTGAGGGATGTAATTCCCTTCACCAAGATGACCACCAGCCACGGCCTCGGCCAGAGTGTTCTGGAGCTTATCCAGACCCTGCTTTAGGGCATCTTCAGCCTGTTGACAAGCTTGCTTGAGGTTGCAAACCCACCCCCATTGTTGTTCTGTCAAGGTGTCCAGCTGAGGCATGAGAACCTGGAGTAAGGACAACTTTCTAGTGAGAAATACCGGCAAAAATAACATGCGAGACAGAAATTCAGTTGAAATTCGGATTTAAATTTTCTGTCTACACAATAGGTTAGTCATTTTGAAGGATGCATGTGTACCAACCACAACATGCGATGCTAATCAAGATCTGCTGCTATAAGAAACGAGATGAACACCACGATTCTTCATAGTTCAACGAGTAAAGACCACCAAATTTTGGTTGAGAAAAGAAACGAATCTAGAGGTTGGGAAATGTGGTGCTACTCAATAGCATTTAGTGATTAACCATATCTATGAGGTCAGGACACAGTTACTGGGAGACCCAGACAATTTCCAGTCTCGTGGGCAATGTAAAATAAGATTTCTTGTTCAAATTGAACCCTATATTACCTTAAGAAGTTCTGAAGGACGAAATCCCCCAATCCAGAGAAAGAATCGCTCCGACGGTGTTCTCCACATTCCAGTCATCACATAGAAAACATCAGCATTTGAGGCAGCTGCTTTCATGCGAAAAAGTTCAGAATAATGGTTCAGGCCACTTTGCACGAGGACGCGAAGTTCTCTTTCACTCGTATGAGCATTCAAAGCAGCTCTCAGCTCCAATATTTGTCTGTTTTGTTCATCAATCCAGTGCCCGTACTCCATATCAAATGCAACGATTCCTACAGCAATCCAAGCATGGATGGTGTCAGAGAAACAGGAAAAGAGCATCCAGCTGTATACGGGTGCTCATATAGAGTCATTTCTGATTCCCTGAGCATGCCAAAAAATGTCAAGCAGATCTCAGAGAGATCTTTAAGAAACTTTTATTGATGCAAGTAAGCTTAATCAAGAATTGGTGCGTCACTCCCAAGACATTGCCAGCCTTTTCTATTTGATAGAAAATAAGAAGGCAAGTCCTAAATAGAAAGCCATAGCATTTCACATTTTCGCAAGCATTTAAATTCAGGATTAATTGAATGTAACAAAATGACAGATCATCGAAAATAGTCACATCAGCTTTGTAAAATGATAGCAAGAAGCCAATAGTCTCGACCGTATCGACTGAGGCATCCAGAACTTTAGTACCTGCATTTAAAGATCCACCATATCCTGGATAAGTTGAATCTACTCCTGCACCCGTACACAGACCCTGTATTGGAGCAGTTATGACTTCCATGGTCAGTGCAAGGAATTAAAGAGAATGCAAAAAAAAAAAAAAAGAAATCTCTCATACCTGGTGCCTAGCTCGTTCAACCTCTTGTTCTAACTGCATAAGCTTCACACGACTTGCTTCTAGCTGCTGAACGTAAGCCTATAGAACATTCACAGACGGAAATTCAGGTTGAATCAATTTGCCAAAGCAGCATGGAAATGCCAACTGCAACTACTGTTACCTTCTTCCGCAGACGGCTTTTGCGTGCAGCCTCACGGTTTTGTGCAAGGCGTCTTTGCACCTGACGTAATATGATGTGAACTTGAAATGTAAGTGCAGTTTCTCTTTAGGCATTGTATCTTGAGTATGTAGATGGTGAATTGAGATAAATCAACCACATTAAGGGAAAAAAAAAAGATGAAATATGCAACTCCATCATGAGGGCGGGCGCTCCGAAACCGAATCAAGGAATTCAGAACGGCGAAAGGAATATTTACTTCATGGATATACTGCAACATGCTAGAGGAGACTCAAGACATTGAAAACAGAGGCAGGAGCCTCCAAATAAGTAGTCAGGCCACTAGGTAGGGGACGACACGCTTACAATAGACAAACTCGTGTCCGACAAGAGCGAGATTCGAACAGAGAAGTGCTTGGCGCCAGATTACTCATACCTTATCAGAACGTTTCGAGGTTCCTTGCTCATACTTGCCAGGAGTATCCAGTGATCCATGAGAAGTATCCTCCGACTAGACAAAATTAGACCAAGACAGGCTGGGTCAGAGACGACACCCCCCATAACTAGCAGCACGTGTTACAGCAACTGGATTCGTCGAAATTGGAAAAGGCAAGAGGGCGCACCTGGTTGTCCAAACTCGCATGCACCGGTATGATCAGAGCCGCCGGCGCACTAGGATTTCCATTCGGCTTGAAGCTCTCATCCCACATTCCCATTTGGTGAATGGGGTCGTACATCCCCATCCTTCTAGAAGACACAAACTGAGTGGAAGTCGAATTCATGACCTCTCCAAGCTGCACACGGAAAAGAAGGGGAAAAGAACACCAAATGATAAGTCCTCAATACCTGCACTCATTGCAAACCCGGGGCATCGAAAAAAACCAAAATCAACACGGTGATCATCAACTCATGAACGAAAAAAACTGATCAACGATGATCGTCCAGAAACCTGAAATTCCCCAAGAACAGCTCGACCCGACACCCACAAACGCATACAAGGAACACACACACGCAGAGCTCAGATAAATACGAAGGCAGAATCAAAGAGCAAGTTCACATAACCGATGAACTTCCTTATGAACTATATTCAACTTGGACCCAGGAGCCAAACTACTTCAGAAGCCCAAACGATTCCGCTCCTTACTTTCAGTCAACCGGTCCCCTTCTTCTTCGGAAGCTAAAAAAGCTCGAAACCCCTTGAATCTTCCTCCGTCTGTGTCTCTATCTCTCTTTCTCTCTCGCTCTCTCTACTTCGATCAAAATCATTGGAAGAGGAGGAGACCCAGATGACGTCTCGAGCCGGGGAAGCGTCCCTTCTCACCCCACATGAGCTCGAAGCAGAATCATCGTCGGAATGAGAATTTGCACCCCATCACTGCTTAAAAGAGAGAACCTTTGAAGCCGTTCCTTTCCGTTGTTGCAGGGCCTGAATTCCTCTCTCTCTCTCTCTCTCTCTCTCTCTCTCTCTCATTTGCCTTCATTTTGTCTTCCATTAAGATAATAATATCATCACTATCAACGCTCTGTTTGTTGATATCGATCACAACGCGCACAAATCCTTCTTTAATTTTTCTATATGCTTTTGCATTTTTCTTTTCTTCTTTTTTCCTCTCTCGCCTGTTCTGCATTATTTAATCGGGAGGGATTTTTGTCATCGCGCTTGCGTTGCATAGTGTGCGCGCTACGGGAGTCCAAGATGCACGCACTCATGCTCCACTACCCGCTATTGTGCGCACCCTGTAGACCACACTCCCGCTCCCTAGCCTGCGCACCCGTCCCCCAATCAGGACGACACTAGCGTCAAATCCCGAACTTGATTGGGATATTAACGTATATGATCCATGTGTTTCGATCCGACTTATGAAGCGGCCATCAAACTTTCAATTTGTGCAACATAATATTTTAACTCTAACGTAACGTGTAACACCGTTCTTAAATTTTTAATTCGTTTAATACGAATTCCGAACCATTAGGCGCACTATTGTTATTTTCGCTGTTGGGTTTATAGTGTTAACGGTGTCTGGATCTTGTTCGGTTGTGGCCTTGTTTGGGCTTGTGGTCTGTTCTTTTATAATTTTGGTTCGCCTTACACCCTTGCACTCTCGGGGGCATTTTCCGTGTAACCCTGGGTACGAGATTTGTGTTTGGCTTTTTTGTACTTGCGTTGTAATTGGCTAATCTATTCTTACTTTACCAAAAAAAAAAAACTCCGAACTATTTGTATGTAATCCCCAGACTCTATAAAAATGCTTAATAGTTCAAAAATCGCATTAAATATTATATCAAAATTCGGAGATTACATCTAACAAATTAAAAGCCTAGAAATAAAATTGCACGTCGAGTCGAAACTCAGGGCCGCGTCGAATCTAATTAAAAATTCAGGAACGTCACGGCACATTAAGTCAAATTTCAGGGATTATTTATGTTGTTTGCCCAACTCAATTTGACAATCATGATTCGAAATGTGTCTGGACAAGGCTCTATGCAAGAGATCTACTGTGGAACCCTAACACCGTGACGTACGAACTGTATAAGCTCTATAGGTAGCCTCGATCGATCGTGAAAATAGTTTTTTGCGCTGGTCGGATTTAGTTTTGAAAAGTCGTTATTTTAATTTTGACCCGCTGAATTATATATATAATAAGATTATTTTGGACTATATTAAATGAAAAACTCGCGCGTGGCATGAATCTCATCCGTACGAGAGGAGTTGGGACACATTGATAATGTTTATAATTTAGGGAATTATTTGCCTAGGAAAGTGCGTGCGCCAAAATCCTACGGCTATGTGAAAAATTATTGTCCCTAGGGAGGGGAGGAACCGGCAACACATCCAACGGTTGTCGCCGAAATCTGGCAGAAAGGAGCCGCCAAATGTGGGGCCGGAAGGTGAGGCACGCGCGCTGCGAAGGCGCGTTGACTGGGCCTTCGGCGGTCACGAGCTCGAGGCGAGCGAGTGGCGACACGCGTCTTTTATCGCGCGTCGGTGTCATTGACTCGACGTTTCGGTCAATTTCATCTGATATTCCATAAAAAAAAAGAGAATAATTATACTCGATGGCTAGCAAGTTATTCTGCGCAGGCCAAAAATAAAAATAAAAATAAAAATAAAAATAAAATCACCACGAAGCCCGAATTAGGGTCTAACGTGCGACGCGCAGCGTGATGTCTCAGCTTTTAATTTTTTTCATTATAATTTTTAAATTTTTAGCAAATATTCAAATAGTCCATGGACTATATAAACATATCCAATGTGATCTTTTTAACACCGAATATTTTCCATATAATTTAAGGATTACATTGAACAATTTAAAAGTTTAGGGACCACATTACACGTTGAGCTGAACCGTAAGGATTATATTGAAAAAAATCGAAAATTCGAGGATCGCATTATGAATTAAATCGAAATTCAATGGCCCATTCGGGTCGTTTTCCTATCCATAAATGGACAAACAAGGCGCACTGTAGCGACGGGGACTCGATTAGTCGAGCTCGAGTCACCGAATTGGGGGAAGATTCAGTGCTGAACAGTGACGATTGATGGTCACTGCTGGATATTGACCAGGGAGGGAATTGGCGATGACGTACCTTTCAGAGCCATGGCGCACCTGCTGCTCTCCAGTTCCTTTTGATAACGTCGCAAATCCGAAGGCAAAATCCAAAGCCCCAAACCCTAAGGCTAGGCACCCGTGCCGGTGGTCTCCCGGGACCGGGTCGGCGTTGGCAATTCGCCCCGGGTGTCGTCACGGGAGCTTCGGTCGGAATGTCGTACGCCCCGAGCGAAAGGAAAATATTGCTCATCCGGAGCTCACTTGCCGTTGTCCCGCCGATGCACGCGTGGGTAGCGGAAATCGAGATCGTAATTGATCCCCGACACGAGCCGAGCTTCCCCATATTAGGATTCGGCGCACAATCGTAACGAAATAGAGCGTGCCAAAAGAAAAAAAAAAGCGAGCAAAGAAGGCAAAATCGAGACACGAGATTTTATCATGATTAACTCTTAAACTAGAGTTACGTCAAGTGGAGGATTCCATTATGATCAGCATCTCGCACTTTTCGCTACATCGCTTAATTACAAATGAAAAAAGGCCCATACGCACTTTGGATCCCCCCTCAAAGAGGGTACGACGAAGGATGGTGAGTCAGGGACCATAAGGATTCATAGAGACAAAATTTTGTCGATTCACATCCCCGAATCTCACTGGTTTTTCCTCGCGATTTTGTCTTTTTGACGTAGAGATTAGCACGCTTTATCTTTTGGAGTTTCAAAATTAAGCCTACCGTTACCTCAAAATTCGTGCCCGTCGAGTCTTGCAGTGTTCACGTATAAAATATATTGCAACTGTCTGTCGGGGTTAAAAACCGACCTCGACCTCTGCTCGATGCACAGTTCGATACATTCCTTCCTCTTTTACCGTCCTAAAAATTTCTACTAAGAGCCGCTCATTGTCCAAATTCTCTCTCGTCCGGACGATCGCTTCCCGCTCTTATTAAATCGGGTCGTTACTCTTCGAACCGTACACTCGAGTGGCGGATCGACCGGGCCATCGCCTTTTTCGGCACTGTTGAAGTCTGCGCTCAGCTCATCGAATGTTTCATTGCCGCCCCCATGATGCTAAAGAAGAAGAAAAAAAACCAGAATGATCTGTCCCATGGTACTTTGTCCCGGAAAAAAGAAAATCCATCTCATGGTACTTTGTCCATTAAACAAAAAAAAAAAAATCTATGTCGGAGTACTTGCGGTAAGTACGCGGGCCATGCAACGTTTGGCTCTCTCACCCAACTCCAAAGATTTGGCTTTTCACGATCCTCGACAGACAACAGTGTCCTCAACAAAGTATAGGTTGCCACATTTGTCTACTTTTATCACTTATTTCTCTTTTATGTTGTTGTAGTGGATATATTTCTTCTCCAATTGGAAGTGAATAATCCAAATTCGCCCGACCCAAGCAAAAAAAAAAAATTGGATGATAATTTCCTCGGGATCGTGACGGGTCCCGTTGCACGAGACCTAAATCCGGAATCCGAGCATTGGCATCTTAAAATGAAGAGTCTCGATCGCTTTATCAGCTCGATCGACTACCCAAAAAATAAATAAAAAAAAGGAGTCGTAAATTCAATTTGCATTTCTAATTTTTTCATAAATTTTCTATTTAGGGACATAGAGGTCAACTTTGTTTTTTTTTTCCTCTTTACTGTTTGTTGCGTATGAGATTCTTTAAGACATTGACATTGGGGTCAATGGGATAGTGCCCATAAATGAGGAGGGAATGTGCCTCATGGAATCTTTCTTCCCCTCTTATATATTGCTTGGGCATCATCATGTAGGCCTCACTTGTCAAGTAGCCATAGCCTTTTGCAAAAGGAGGATCTGTACAATTTCTATGTTCTATTCTTGCAATTTGCTCAAGCATCATATCACATCATATCATGCATATATTAAATCTAATCACTCCCCAAAAAAAAATATTTTCTAGTCAATTTTTGGAGAGAAAGTTAATAGAAGTTCACTCTTGTTGTGGGCCTGCTCGAGGCAATGCAATGTTCACTATTCATGCAACAGTATTGCATGTCTAATCGGTCACCACCTCACACATGCTCGTCATCATATATTCTCCCATCTCATTGACATGTGAGCTTTGAAACTAGTCTTGAATATTTTTTTTTCTCTCTCTCTTTTATCATTATCAGAGGAGATGGTCGAAACCCTAGAAACCATCTAGACAAATCAAAGTTTACCAGCCCAAAAACAAATTATTTAATTCGGCTCCGCCGTGACGCGACGCTGGTGTTCATGTCGTTCCGCGGTGGGAGAACAGCCGATTCACCGCTTCCGAGTCCCCGGTTTAGCTATCATTACTCCTCATCAGTTGCCAGGTGCTTTGCAATTTGAAAATAAACAAATTGAAAAACTACAAAGTTTTGGAATCAGCTGCTTTAGAAGGAGAAGTATAAAAAAGACCTAGAAAAGAAAAAGAAAAAGAAAGAACGGAAGAAGGGGAATCATTCACCAATTATACGATCTCGTCTTGGATGCAAGCGGAGAGACCAGCTAGCCAGATCCATTACCCTCCACTTTATTTATTTATTTATGTGCGTCACTTTATATTAAAAAAAAAATTAAGTAACCCCAGAGAGCTACTTGCAATTTTAACTAAGCCCACTTCCCAAATTGTCACCTTTTGGCCAGAAAGTTCACTGCGGAATGACTTCCTTTTTTGCCTTTTAGCCATGTCCATCCTATTTCACGTTCGTTCACCAGCTTTATCCATACCCCAGGTGTCCGCCTTGGCCATTGCTTTGCGCTTTTGTCCACTTCCCTCATGATTTCTCGTGTTGAAAAGACGCACCACGCCACCACCAAGGAGGCTTCCAAAGTTACCTGAAGAAGAAGAAGAAGATGAGGATACGCCTCTTCTTTTTGATGAATGTGAACCAGTCGTCCTCGCGGTCAACGGGCGGTGATGTTCTTGGCTGGTGATGGAACAGTTGATGTTGATGAATAGCTATGATTAAGATTAAGGGTTTTTCAGTTAGCTAGATTCTGATTTAACATACATAGAGTCTTCGATCTAGTATGAAACGAAAAGGGTTTTGCGAACCTAGTCGGGTGATGAAAGCCCTTCGATTGCAAGCATCCAATGTCCCTAGTGGATTTCCGAGAGTACGAGGGTTTTTCTTTAGTTTCGTCAACATGTCTCTTGCTCCAAAGATTGAGTGATAAACGTTGCGCTAGAAAATTAATTTTTGACAGTATAACGTAATATACGTGATCCATCTAAGATCACATGCTTGTCAAGTTAATCAAGAGACTAGGCAAATAGTTAGTTCTTTGATTTCGTTATCATCACATGCTATTGTTAGTTTTCGTATTGGGGTGTGATTCATATTGCCCATCGACATGAAGATATGAGAGTCCCGTTCCCTAGTGAGTGGGTGGGGGTTCGAGAAGACCACTCTATTGGGGTTCTCAAGAGGGCAGTTCCCCTTTAGATGTCAGAGAACTTTTATAGTTTAAGCCTATATTTTATTGACAGTTTGGGCTTGTACTCTATTATATATATAATCTCTTTCTCTTATAATTGAGAGTTGTAACAGAGAGATTATTGCGCTAATTACAGTGGAATATTTTGCTAGATGTAACTCTAGTTCAAGATGAATCAAGATAAACATTGTCCCCCCCCCCCCCCCCCAATTTCTTTTTCGCGCCTTGACTATTCGCTTCGTTGTGGTTACGTGCCTAATCCTAACATCTCGCTCCTAAGCTTGAGTGATAAATGTTGCATTAGAAAATTAATTCTTGATGTTATAATCTAATAGGTGCGATCCACCTAAGATCACGTGCTTGTAAAGTGACTCGGAAAATAGTTAGTTCTTTGCCTTCGTTATCATTCTTTTCTCTCGTTCTTGGACTCGACTGACGGATATTATACTCCAACACTAATACTTGATATTATTATCTAACACATCATCAATAAACATGAGATCGCATGCACGTAAAGTCAATTAAATCCGCTTTACTTCGATGCTCGACAAATAGTTAGTCCTTCGCTTTCGTTATCATCGCGCCCATTTGAAAACTCGAATTGTATGGAGGGACGAATGTATGGAGGCATAGTTGGAAAGGTCACATGGCTGGGGAGGTCACATTAGATTATGACCCTTCACAAGTTTAATAAACGCAATTCTCATGGGGGTATCTACATGGACAAAAATGCATAGGCAAAGCAAAGATAGAATAAGCTCACGAGAGATGGTTAAATTAATTGCTAAATCAATGTGTATCTAACCTACGAGGGATGGTGCGAGTGAGATGTGTAAAGTAGGAATTATTCATTGGGGGTAGTGGCCTTTGAATGGTTGGTCGATTGCTTAGTGATTTTCCTTTTCATATTTGTGTGTGTATTTCTTATAATTATTTATTATATATATTCTAAGGAAGTATATGCGGGGATTGACAAAACAGAGACGTCACGCAAACACTTAGCTTTTTCCTATTCGTGGTGTTATTCTCGAGTGCAATCTAAAGTTGCTTGCCACTAAGAATGGCTCGTGTGGCGTCACGAAAACAAAAACAATGTTTCCAAGAGAAAAAAAAAAGAAAGGAAATGAGGTTCGAGATTCATGCACGATTATGGGAATATATATATTTCTTTCTTTTGGTTTTGTTATGGAGAGGAACCATATTCGGACGCTTCGAGTTGAGCCTGGAAACAACATAAGAAGTACCACAAAAAGGAGGATACAATGTTGTCATCTTTTGATTTCGGGGTGATGCATGCAATGTTGACGAACATCCAAACGACACTAAGTGAGGAATGCGAATATCTCATGAGATTCAAGAGACGCATGCGATGATGCATTGATTTACTGTCGAAATGAATGATACCGGATTTAAGTTTTTCGAGAGACGATTTAAGTACTGCTTTTGAAAAGCGGGAGTCGGTATTTTTCCCGAACCCGCTTTCGCATAGTGCCGCAACCGTCGATCAAACCTGCCCCTACGACTATCCTCGCCGTTCGACCCTAGTTGCCGCCGGTTGGAGGGTCGGAGGGAGTTAGGGGCATCTCTCAAATGTAGGAAAATTAAAGGACTAAAGTCGCTGTAAGTGCATGCGTTCAATTTCCAAAAAAAAAAAATTCTTAGAATAGTTGATAATAGCAACAATTTCCACGTATCCCCCACTTATCCTATTAGGTGTAAAGACTAGGCACTTTTGAGCTTTTTTTGGGTGCAATGATCAATCTTTCTAGGTGTTATCTGCCTTTAAGCAGATCGTCTTAATCCGGATTAAACTTTCTTATTCAAGGACATTAAGCAGCAGCTTTTTTGGTATCTTTATGATTAACTTTATGTCGGGTTTTTCTTTTTCTTACACGCTTTTAGATTATGGATGTTAAAGCCCGTTTTGAGGAAGATAATGGACCATTTTTTCGTGCAAAAAGGCCTGCAAAAACATAGAATATCATCGGAGCACGTCCTTTAGAAAGTAGAAATTATATCCAATCTTTACTTTACTTTTCTTTTTTGGGTAATAACGTGTTAGTTAAAGTTCCATATTCCTTTTGACTAACAAAAAAAAAGTTCCATGTCTTTGATTTTTACCCAACGTATTGAAAGGGATGAATCGGGGTCGTGATCAACCTAAACAGATCTCTCGACTTGTTCTAATGTTGCTAGTATCACAATGACTCTAGTAATTAAAGCTAGACAACTAAACCAAATTTGTACCAATATTAGAGCCATCAAATGGGCGGATCGGATTGGGTGGAAAATGATTCAACCCATACTCATATGCATACTCAACCCGACACATATTAACAAAACATTTTAATATTAAATTTAGTTTGGAAAAAAATTATTTTCTTATAAATTTTTGAAAAAATATATATTGATAAACATTGCGGACAATTTTCATAATTTTTGAAGAAAATTCAGAAATTTTTATATATTTCTTCCTTTTTCTTTCTTTTCTTTTCTTCTTCTATGTCCGGCGTAGGTTGTCAGCCAACGCTACCGACAACCCTTGCCAGATTTAGCCCCAAAAAAAAAGGAAAATAAAGAAAAAAATAAACTAAATAAAGTAAAATTATGAAAAATTCGAAATTTAAAAAGAATTTAAAAAAAAGACTCATATTTTTTTTTGGTCAAAAAATGACTTGTGTACGAGTCACTTAAATTTATTAGATAACGAACCCGTTTATGACCCATTTAAAATTCATCCGAGATCCCTACGAGACGGTCCGATGGTGTTTGGACCACACTTGAAGCCAAGCGAGCAACCATTCATTTCCAAAAAAAATGAAAAATTGAGCGGTCAGCGTATTTATATTAGCATATGGGAACCCGCTTTAAGATACTTTATTCCTTCTAAATAGTTGGCTTTCGTTAAGCTTCAAGAAAACCTAATTTGAAGAATTTATTAGAGTGAAAGCCTCAGAAGTCGATAGATTATAGGTGGACACAAAATGTGGGTGGGTAACAATATTCTTTTAAACTTGGGAAAGGACGTAAATATGCAAACATCTATGTGTTCTTTTGACGTTTTGAGGAACTTTGAATTTAAGAAATTGGCGAAGGAACCGCAAGCTTTTTCTCATCCTCTAGGGTGGAAGCATATGATTCTTTCAGAGTCTTGAGGTAAAATAAATAAATAAATAAGACAACAAAAGTTGATTCCAACAGAGCCGAATTGAGTTCGTTCTATAGCTTTTTACGCCAAATTTTCCAAGGGGAATAACGTGAAGGGCGTGGCATAATGGGCTAGCATAAGGAGGAAGATAGAAAGTGAGAGGTTGTAGTTTGCAACAAGTTCCACCAAAAGAAAAAATGCCAATAGGCATGCGGCCCTGCTGGCTATGTAGCAGCGACACGGTACGTAACACGACACGACACACCGATACGTCATTTAAAAAAAAATAGGGAATTCCGACTTGCGGGGATACGTTGTATATTAGATGCACATATCATGTATATAGAAAAATACCGGTGATGAGTTTCTTTTTCTTCTATTTCTATTAGGGATTCACAATTAGTTTTTTTAGACTGGCCGAGTATATTAATTTTGGGGTGATTGGGTATATGACTTAAGTATATATATATATTTATGATAAATTTACAATTAGTTTTTTTTTACCCTAACTTATTTAAAGTGTTTAAAATTGACCCCATAGGTATCGAAATGTTGGACTCATATGTCGTTGGTATGTCTAAAGCGCTAACCATATGTCGGTCACATGTCGGAGAGTGTTTGAGCGTTGAACATGACACAAAGACTCTTGGAGGATACCGGTACTACATAGCCCGCTGATAAATGGATTAGGGAATGGAGGGGCTAGTATCATAGATGCGGAGTTCGCCTCCCGTATTCTACAAAGAGACAGAGCAAAAGTGAAATAGAAGAGTTAGAAATATGATTGACAAAAAAAAAAAAGGTCGAAAATCAAAATCAAAAAGGTGAAATCTAGAAATGGGTATGCAAGTGTGTCCCTTGTTCATCGGAAATAAATTGGGAGTGTATAGTAATCCGCTGCATGTATACTATACTGTTAGTTCGTTCCGATTTAAGTTATAGGGGGAAAAAAAAATCATCTAACATAGTATTAGACCACGATCTTATTTCTCCTATTTCTCCTTAGCGTTATTCACATCTTATTTCATTCACATCTTGTGTAGCACTTGTTAGAACCGAACACTTGCGAGGGGAGTAATTGTATCATAAACATTTTGTATTTGTATCAATTCAATCCTAAACTTTTTAATTTATGCTCGGTCCGGCTCCTAAGTGAGTCCAGCCGATACAAGATCATCTTCCTTTCTTTGTTTTTTTTTTTTAACCTATGCAGGATTTCATTCATTTACTTGTTACTCAGCACATTCTCGTACTCTGTAACACGCCCATAAACAGAAACAGGCCTAATCCTTAACTCTCAACCCTTACTACTTTGCTGACACTGCAACAGCGCTCTCTAGTATTTATTCCCAATCTCCATTGGAATTTGTTGTTAGCAAATTAAAGGAGAAGTTGTGTAACAAAACAATTATCGACCGAGAGAGGTTCGTGATGTGATCATGAGAGGTTGAGAGCGAGAAGTGAGAGGCATGAGAATGAGCGAGCGAGGGGGAGTGAGGGAGGTGACCCGCGAGATTGAGAGCGAGAAGTTAGTGGCGCGTGAGACGGCCTGGTTCGGTGGGTGGGTCCATTCCTGGAACCGGAAACTAAATCGATAATCCTCGATTCCAAATTTTGAGAACGGAGAAACCGAACCATTTCCCATGGGAACAGTCTAGGATCGGTTGGTTCGGTTCCCGATTTGATCTGATTTTCGTGCTCCTCCTCACCCTTTTCCATGAAAATAATTCTCGACTCGGGATTATAGCCTACTTTTTAGGTTGAGTTGAGCTTGTTTTCACCCTAAAAAATAATAGAAAGTTGGCAGAACCAGTTCAACAATTTCGAGATTGCCAATGCTAGTTAGGCGAGGCAAAGCCCAATAAGCATACACAGCACTATCGCGGGCCGATCTGGCCATCATCATAACTTGTTGGGCCATAATTGAGAGGGAAACATCCTGATTTTCAGAAGGAGAAAGAAAGAGGAATTGCATTGCCCAATTCATTGCTCCTACGCATATTCTCATCTTCACTTTGCCATGACTTCCTAATTTCATTTCAGAAGTGATCGACATTGAGATATGCTATTCGTGTCATCTGGACTTATGTATCTAAAAAAAAAAATCATTTTTGAGCATTAATTATGCCAATTGACTATAAGGTCATTGCTTGTAAAACAAAAATACACACCTTATGAAAAAGTAACGATTTAATATGGGGTTAATATCACGAAAAACCCTAAGCTAACATACTTATGACAAATTTAATCCAAACTAATTTTTTGTCCCCAAAAAACATTAAACCGGTACACTTGCGGTAGATTTTCTCTCCATTAGCTTCCGTTAAATTGGATTAACACGCAAAAAATACCCGAATGGATATAACTATGACAAAGAGAAGGGGTCAAAATCCTAAATTGGTACATCCATTAACTATAACGTGTCATCCAACTCAGCAATTTGACAGTAAAATTTTTTAAAAAAACTAATGGAGGGTGAATGTGTCAGACTTATATTACTTTGTGATTTTTCATGGTATTAACCATTTACTATAATTTGTATGTACGTTTTGCAATTAATTTTTTTCCCATTCAATTAAGTGTGGTCCTTCACATCCTTCTATAAGCATTTCACCTCAATGGATGGGCATTCACATTCGCATTTACGTTTCTAATTCTTTTGATCATCTCCCCTTTTGACTTTTGTTTTTTGCACGGAAAAGCGCAGATGATGTTAAAACCTTCGTACATCTTTATTTGGTTGGCAATTAATTTGATTTTCGAATCTTTCTTTCTTTCTTTACGTTGCCCGGTTCGCATGTATTCATCGGTTGTTTGGTGGGATGTCACATATTTGCGCGGACGTCGCCTTTTTCATCGTCATAACTCGTTTATTTTCTCTAATCGAAACCCTAGCGGTCTCTTTGTTTCTTATGTCTGGGGTCCATGAATGGGCTAAATTACAATCGAGGTAGAGTTAGGACCGTGTCAAGCAAGATTATAGAGGCTCAAACGAGATCTCAAACTACTCGAAAGAGAAATCAAGTCCAATTCAAATAGTTTGCTCCTGACCAAAACATTATTTATATAGTTTATTTTTTTTTTTTGCGAGGTATGACCATGAAGGCATAAATTGATAGATTGACAAAATAATTTTCCCGGGTAGGATGCATCTCATTTCATTTTCAAACCATAGGAAAAATAATTTTCATCGAGGATTTGACGATTTCGATTCGGATTTAGCAATTGCAAGACCTAGAGCTTTCTTTTGTGGCCACAAAGCAATTTGACATTGAAAAAGGAAGTTTTATCGACATTAATTTCATGACGGCATAACACTACACCTCAATTTTTTGGTCTACGATTAGGTATTTCGAGACTCTTTGAATACGAAACTGTATTTCAATTGAGTGCAACAACCCTTCTATCGTAATGGACCTGGGGGGGGGGGGGGGGGGGGCCCCACCATTGCACATGTTTAAGGATGAACTTGAGGTGGAGAATGGCATGTCGGTCCAAGTCCGAGGTCTTCATCAAGACAAAGAAGTATCTAAGAAAGACCCGTTTAGGGTATAAATTTTTTTTGTTTTTTTTTTTCTGGAACTATTACGTAACTTCTTCAGATTAGCTTTTGACCATAAGAAAATTTCAGGTTGGCTCTTATTTTGGTTCGGGTTCGCCCGGTTCGATTTTGACACCTTGAGACTGTGCCAATCAAATCAAAATTGGACCACCCACTTCATGACTTTTACGAGATTCATAAGGAATCACTTTGTTCCGGCAATTGGATATAGACGAATTTTGTTTTTGCTCTCTCTCTCTCTCTCTCTCTCTTGGGCCAAAGACGGATTGTTTGTTAGCCATCTAGTGTAGCCCATTGGATCGTTTTTTTTTAACTTCCTAGATATGGGGCTCAGAGATTTTTGGTACATCCAAACCGGCCCATATAGACCCAAAAAAGCCCGGCCCATGAAATTCCTTGATGGGCCGAATTTTTTAAAATTTTAAATGGGTGGTTGTCCTTTTGGTAGGTTCGATTTGAACCACTATTCAACATTTGCCTTGACTTGGAGAAAATGGAATAAAACTACTGTTGACCGCGAGTTTGACTCTGGTTAATTAACTAAACTAACCATGATTAAATGATTCATTCAACGAAGGAAGGAAAATGAAGGACAAAAAGGCCGAAGTACCTTTTGCGCGGAGCTTCGAGCTCATTTGTCCGGAACTTTCTTGATTCTTTCTCGATTCGGACTCATTCATTCCCCCATGAACCTTTGTGATCTAATATTTCCTTTGGTCAAAATTAGTGCCTTAATCAATCGATTAATTAATAAATGACATTGGAAAAAAAGTTGCCCATCGAGAAGCAACATTTCAGGTGATACGAAGAATTCACAAAGTTAATAGAAGTTGATTCCTGCCCAATCACTCGCTCCCTTCCTCTTCCTCTTCCTCATCACTAAAAAGGCATGCCCACCTCTCCACTCTCATTACGTCCCCCCATCACAGCCGTCGACACCCATGGGTCTCAATTGAAGATAGCAACAACAACGTAACGACTGGGCGAGCTTAGCCTCACCCAAATCTGGCGGCCAAGCTCGCCCAGCGGCGGCAGCGTCAAATAGCCGGTGAGGTCCTCTTCAACCCTCGCCTCCAGCAGTTGTTAATGAAGAATAGGGAAGAAGAAGATGAACCGTACAAAAAGAAAAAAAAAGAAAAGGAAAAAAGAAAAATCAAATAAAAAATTAATTTTTTTATATTAAATATTGCTCCCATCGGCGCTTGTTAAGTCCACGTCGGCACTTGGATTGAATTAGCAAAAATGCAAAAGATTTAGGAATGAATTGACACAAAAAAAGTTTAGTATTAAATTGGCATAAATACAAAAGGCTTATGACTAAATTAGTAAAATTAAAAGGTTCAAGACTGGAATGGCAAAAATGCAATAAGTATATGACTTTTTGGTGACTTCTCCTAGATTTTCGGTACAACCCACTCCGGTCCAAACCGGCCCATGTTCGAACCCAAAAAAGCCTGGCCCACGAAATTCCTTGATGGGCCGAATTTTTTAAAATTTTAAAATGGGTGGTTGTGCTTTTGGTCGGTTTGATTTGAACCAACTTTTAAACATTTGCCTTGACTTGGAGAAAATGGAATAAAACCACTGTTGACCGCGAGTTTGACTCTGGTTAATTAACTGAACTAACCATGGTTAAATGGCCGCACCCAATAGGAGACAGTTGCCTTCTCTAGAGAACATAGAGAGAGAAGGAGAGAGCGAGAGAGAGAATCAATCGTATTCAAAACAAAACCTTAAAATATTAATAATTAAATAATTAATTGCAAGGGAGAGGGGGAAAAAAAAAAGAGAGAAAAGTTTTTATTGAATGAAGCACCCACACTTGTCCATCCGCTATCCCTCGGCGGGCAGCCCGAAAGAGAAGATCTTTTTCACTCCGCGAGTGCGAGGAAGCTGCCCGGACTGCCCGAACCCTCCCCACACCGCAACTACGGGCAGTCAGTCACCAGCCAGTCACCAGTAACTCTCTCTCTCTCTCTCTCTCTCTGCGCCTCGATATTTCTATATCTTGCGGTCTCCTCTGCCGCTACGATCACCATCTAACGGTCGACAATGCACGCAGCTCGTCCCGCCGTCTCCGCCGCGCTCTAGGGCCGGAAGCCTCCAGATCTGGTCTCTACGCAGTCGGATCTCGCTCCGCGGTACGCTTTTCCCTCCTCTCCGATTCTCTCCCCTTTTTCGCTCGCTGTCGTCTTCGAGCTTCGTTCTCCTTGTCTCCGTCTTGCTCACGCGTCGTTTGGATCTCGAGGATGCTCCCCCCCCCCTCCCCCAACCACCTCGGTGCTTCGAGTTTTGCGGAATCGAGGTTCGTTTTGGTCCTCCTAGCTTCCCGCTTGCCTGGCGTTCCGGAGGATTCGACGGCGGAGACGGTCTCCGGCGAGCTTCGACAATCGCTTTCGCTTCAGCTTAAAGGCGCTCTTTGTCGTGTTGTCATCGCGACGTTCTGTTCTCCACATATTTCTGGTTTTCTTTCTATTTTCTACTTTATATGGCGCAGATTAGAAAAACCTCTGTGTTTGTCTCTCTTAATTTTTTAGGGTGCTTTTTTTTTCCTTGGTTTTTTTTTTGTCTGTTAATTGGGAATCTGAAGGCTGACAGAGTTTCAGAGGAGCAGATCTAACGGTTGTTGACTTGTTCGGTCTTAGGTGGGTGCTGCTTCAATAGTCGTCGAAGAGAAAAAAAGGGAAGGCGCACGAATGGAAACCGAGATTGGGGCTTCTCCGCCTCTTGGACTCGGGGCCGGGGCGACCCTCGCCCGCCTCGTGCTAACGTGCGCCGGGGAGGCGCTCGTTAGCCTCGTCGTGGTCAACTTGGTGGTCAAGGGCCAGCTTTGGGCTCGTCAGGTACGCCAAATTTTTTCCCTTCGCTGCTGTGATATTATTATTATTTTTTTATTTTTGTACCTTTTTCTTGTCTCCTAGTTTTTGGCAGATGGGGTCAATTTGCACTTGGAGATTTTTTTTTTCTTTTCCATTTTTTCTCCATCTTTTTATCCTCGTTGCTAACTCAGCGTCGTTTCGTCCCTCCCCTTTTCTAATATTTTTTATTGGGTTTTTTGGGGTTGCTAATAATAATTTCAGTATTTTTCGTGATGTTTTTACGTATTTGCCCTTTTCGTCTCGGTCGGGAGGGAGGGTGTTGCGTGGAAGGGGGGGAAAAAAAAAGAGGAAGAAGGAAAAACTCAAAACATAGAGGAGGAAGATCTCCCAATTTTTACTTTTACCTTTATTACTGCTCTTTTCAACCGAGTAGAGATCCTTACCCAATAATAGCAAAGGGCGGCTAACGTGCGCGGGGTTCGCTGGGGACGGACTTTTGACGGGAATATAAATTTGAGCTTTGGACAAGGGCTTGGGTTCCGGGAAAGGTTGTGTACGTGGGGCCCACACGGCGCTTCATCAAAAAGATACCTGGGCGCTGTCGATCTCGCGGGGCTTTTAAAGTAAATTTTGAGGAAAAAGGGAGGGGGGGGGGATATTTTTTGGTTTCTATTTATACCCTTGTTATTATTAACGTGCGAGACTGGTCTTTATTTTTAATAGCTAGGGACGAAATAAAACGCTAAAAAAAAAAGAGACCTTTTTTTTTGTGTTGGGTCATTGAGAAAGTGAGAGGTCAAATCTAGAATATAAATGGCCTACTTGGTTGGTTGCATCGTCTTTTATTAATATATTGAGTGTTGTTGAACAAGGTTGTCTCGGAATATTCCTCAGGATATATGCTTCTTCAGTTGTGGGAGCTCTCTCTGCCTCTCTGTCTCTCTCGTTCCTCTCTTTATCTGGAAACCATTGAGATGATATTGGCCACACATATTAAAAGATCATCCATTCATTTAGCATGTAACATCCATTAGGTAGTTGCAGTTCCTCTGTATGACTCGGGTATAGCTTAAAAATAGGGGGAAAAAAAGGTAACTTTCATGTTCTTTCTTGTGAAATGGGAAATGAGGAGGAACTGGGTTTTTTTTTTTTTCTCACATTTGAAATCGATTCTTGTCAATTAAGTAAAAGGGGAAAATTCCGACGCCTTTTTGAGTTTGGTGCTCTTTGGAAGATGATTCTTTGCTCACTTTGTGGCTGGAAGCACTGTCTTTGTGGTTGGGGCATATTCCCACGCCTCGGTGGTCTTGGTTCTGAGTATCCCTTTTTCGTCAGATGATGTTTTTGCTTGTACTGTAGAATCACTTGGTACAAATGTTCACCCTCATGCCAACAATTACAGTCTATCTGGCACATTCTAGATGGACTTGTTTTTTTGGATAACTCATCTTTTTTTTTTGTGGCTTTGGGTTCTACAGATTGAAAAACAGAAGGAGAACGGAATTAATCATGACCAAAGCCACACCCAAGCCAAGCCAATCGATGCTGGGGAAGATGATGATGACAATGGTGATGATGATGGGGATGGCGGGTTTGGGGAAGGTGAAGAGGAAGTATCATCTGAAGGTGGAGAGGAGAACAATAAAAACCCTAACAGCAATAATGGTGACTCAAAGAAGGGAGCGGGAGCAGGAAGCGGGACTGGCGGGGGTGAAGAGAATGGGGAAGAGGAGGAGGATGATGAAGATGGTGAAAACCCAGAAGGAGACGACGACGACGATGATGACGATGACGACGACGACGACGACGAGGATGGCCGAGAGGAAGAAGAAGAGGAAGAAGTCGTTGAGGAAGAAGAGAATGAAGAAGAAGACGAGGAGGAGGATGAAGATGAGGAGGCCCTCCAGCCTCCAAAGAAGAGAAAGAAGTGAGGAATTCGTGAGAAGAGGGAATCTGAGCCCTCCTCCTAGTCCTAGACACTCATTCCTAAGTGAAATGTTTACTGACTTTCATAGTCTTCTTTAGCGCATGAGGGAAGACATAATTAGGATGTAATGCTTCTGTAATCGAATTTTATCAATTTCGCCGTTGCTACTAGAGTTGCTAAAACAAACGGTCGAGCCGCAGCATCGGTTTATGTTCATGCCCTGAGTTTGAGCTCCGTTTTTACCTTTCAGGTAATTTTTAATGATCGATTGAGTCAAATTCGTCCACGAGATTTCGAGTTTCTCTCTTTCCAGCTTTGACCCATCATAGGTTCTCGCGACCTTTCTGAATCCTCTATTCTATTCTGCAGTTCCATTGAGGTGATCTTGTTGTTGAGTAGTCTGAAGGAACTGTGCTGTCTGAGTCCTCTCTTCTAGCATACTTCCATTGAGGCAATCTTGCTGTTTGAGTAGTCAGAAGGAACTGTGGCTGTGGGAACATTCTTAAACGTCAAAGTACTGACGATGGCGCCATGTACTTTAACTTTGAAGCGAAATACAAAGAATATATTTACTCTTTTATTTGGCAAATGTCATTAAGATCCTTTCAAAACAAAAATCCACATTGAAAAAGACCAAATCGTCTCTCAATACAAAGTCAATTTATTTTTTTGGTTGAGCTCTTGTAGTGGTTAGTTTTCACTTGGCTTTAAGTGTTTTGGGTGGGTGTGAAAATTTCGGATTTGGGGACAGGCTGTCGGAAAGGAAATGGGATTTTCGTAATTGGGGATGAATGATGATGTGAATGCACAAAGGTCTCCACAGTAAAACTCGGGAATGTTTTTTGTACTTTCAAAGATTAAATGTGTATAAATGGTCAATCCAAAAAGATGGGATATGTTTTTTCTGATCAATTTTGATCGTCGACGGGGATTATAGCTAGCGCTCACATGGATATTGTGAAACAATATTTGGATATAATTTAATATAATTTTTTAAATGGATGCCCTTGCCCAAGCTTGATGAGGGCCGCATAAATAATAAAACATTCAAAAAATATTTAAAAACTCCAGTTATCAACAAAAAATTCACGTCATCCATGATCATGTCACGTAGGACGAGTGGCGTCTACTTCGACAATTTTCGGTACAATTAAATGTTTCAAGACCGAATTGGCACAAGTACAGTAGGTCAAGGACTTTTTGGTAATTCTACCCCCCACAAAACTGTCAAAAGAAAGCTATAGAAGAGCGAGGGGCAACTCAACAAAGATCGAGCCTCGTGCAAATAAATTGTAATTTGAGACAAAGCACATCAATGCATCCGTTAATTACGCTTGAATATCTCTTTCCCCCCTCTTGTTCTAATGTGTCACGCGATGCTCCTACCCGTGACTCTACTACAAGGAAACTCTCTTATTTCTTGGCGGAGTAAGAAACGGACTATTGTCGCTCGATCTAATATAGAAGCAGAATATTGCGCTCTTGCTTATACAACATCGGAATTATTATGGTCGCGATGGTTATCAGAAGACACGGGAGTCCATCATTATAAAAGGAACAATCATTTATTGCAATAAAGCGGAATGCTATTTAGATAGCACATAATAATATTTTTCGTGAGCGTACCGAACATATTGAAATAGATTGTCATTTTATACCGTCTCACGTACTTCGTGGCCCCATTCGACTTGTCCCCACGTCATCGACTCGTAAGACGACCGATATCTTTACTGGGGCACATTCACTTGGACATCTTCGAGAGGTGTTTTTTCATTCTAGCTGACCTCCTCTGTGTTACCTCGAGTTTGAGGATGGATGTGAGAGATATTGTTAGGTTTATAATTTTCCTTGATTGATTCTAATTAATTGCGATTGATATTGCAATACTTAGTTACGTACCTTAGATAGCTTTCTAGAACAGCCTGTTAATAGGCTCTTGTGTCTTCAGTATTTTATGGAAAGAAATTACAGAAATCATTCTTTCCGCTCTACTTGTAATAACTATAACGTTAAAAACTAATGGCATGGTCAAGCACGACGTTTATCATTGAAAGATAGCTTTTGATCACATTCTCAATGACTGAGGTTAAGCGGAATCGTTCTTTGAACTTGAGGCGGTGCTTGCGTCTATGAACACGTCGCAATCCGTCTTCATCGCTTGCGCTCCTCCCATTAAAGCCATCTCCATGCTCGTCACAATGATTTTCAAAAACATTTTTGCTGTTGAATTCGAGCTTTAAGCACTTCCCATCTCTGTTGTCGAGCTGGACACGTGGAAGACCAGGTTATCGTAATATGCATAGTTTGATAGTCCATGCAAGTCGCCTAATAATGCTCCAATTCATGGACACACACATCATTCGGTGTCTAGCCGACACCAAACAAGGCGCGGGAGATTCGCCTGTTTCCTACACAACCAGACATTCTAAACTCGAGGACTTGATTACGCTAATGTCTATTAGCGCCCTTTCGGCATTACTAACTTGGAATTAATGTTGTTATCTAGGTGGTTATGCAATCTTGATCACCAATTATGGTTCTGGAGATATTAAAGCCACTAGGTAACCATGCAAGTGTTCTTGTACAATTTGTTATGGTTCTAGGTTAATCCTAACTATCAGAGGAAAAAAATAAAATAAAATAAAAGGTAAACACTCATGTATTGAAAGCAGCTAACTATAGACACGAGAAATGAAAACCCGCAACTCGTCGGGTAAAAGAAAAGAGACACCGACTTGTCATCGAGAAAACCCACCCCCCTTAAAGTTTGGGATCAGAAACTAAAACCTATCTAGAGAGATCCTAGCTAAATGTGCTCATCATGGTGGTAAAGCTAACCTAGGGCAATTTAACCATTTATTAAAAAGTGATTCTAAGATTTAACTTGATTTTACTGTTAAGTGCCTAAATTAAATGAGGCTTGAAGTTATCACAAAACCAGCCTAACTAAGCTAAAACCGAGCTAGATCAAGCTAACATCACATCGGGCCACCGTGGACCGCCTTGATTCTCCAAACTCTCCGTCGCCACTTCAACCTCCACATTGGCGTCGGTTTTCATCTGACATTCAACTCATTCATAACCCATGCGTCCAATCAAAGCAAACAATTGGCAAATTTCACTGATCAAGAGCCTCGGGTCCGGCTTTGGGAATTTGACCATCCGTGCATTTCGATTATCTCGGTCACCCATTCAGACTAAGGGTTGATTAAGTATTGCTCGTACGAACGACGGCCCACGTGAAACTCATCGCACCATGGTTAAGTCATTGAATGCCTAATTAAATTCCTAATCACACAATCCTAATCTACCCGCCAAATCTTGCAGTGGGCCGTAACATATATCTGAACACTCACATGGGAGACTAATTAAAACATGCAATTTGGCTAATTAACCTTAGGATATCAATCAAACAATTAGTTCCCCAAAAGGGCAACTTCTTCATTTTTTCGGACTTTCATTATTATTTATTATTAATTGCTTATTCCGAGAGTAGGACTTGCTGGGCCTTGGGCCTGGCTCGAATATAGGCTGCCGTGGACTCTAGGGCTTGGGCCACCGACGATGTTAGGCTTTTGTACCAGACCCGCTCCTAAAGCACTTTAAGCCCAATGCTTCAATCAAGGCAGATCAAGCCCAAAATAAGCCCAAATTGATTTAGCTAGACTAGCCCAACGTTCCTAATACCCTATCAAGCCCAAACACGTCAAGAGCTGAAAAAAATTAAGCCCATTTTACTACCCTTCATCACCATTTTATCCGGCATAATTCCCTAAAAAACCCTTAAATTCAGGTTCGATGTCAAATTAGCTCCAAAAAAAATTTTCGTGTAAAAAAAATCCCAAACTTTAGGTCCAGTTCCAAATTTTCCCTGAACTTTTTTATTGTCTCGGAAAAAAAAAATGCAAAGTTTAGGACCAGTCTGAATTCTAGACCAATTTTTTTTTCTAAGAGAAAATTCAACTATACTTATTCTAATCTCAAATTTGTCCCCATTAATTCTCTGTTAAAAAATTAGTGTTAGTCATCCCTAATTTTCATATATTATAATGGTTTCATTTTGGAGAGTTTCAATAATTTTTATTGGGCTGGATTTGTTATCGACGTGGAAATGCCACGTCAAGTTGGGACCGGATCACGAGGTGGAAGAATAAATTGAAAGTTGGCGGTTTTTTTTTTGTTAGGCAAAACAAAATTAGAGGCAAATTTAGTTGAGGATTTTTTTCGAGGCAAAAAAAGTTCGGGGCAAGTTTGGGATTAGACCTAAAGTTTGGGGTTTTTTCCGAGGCTAAAAAAAATTTTGGCGCAAAATTTAAGTCTAGACCTAAGGTTGATGGTGTTTTTTAGGGCCCATGTTTGTTTACCACAGGGCCTCCACTCCCCACTTCCTCTGGTCACCGGACCGCCATCGGCGACCGCCACCACATGACACGCAAGGTAGAGAACATAGAGAAGGAAAACGGATTCAGCAAGGTCCTTGGCGACAGTGAAATATGGAGGCAATCATCATGCTTGATAACCAGTAAAAAAAAGGAAAAAAACAAAAGCGCATGTCAAGTAAAACGCACACGATGCGCGCTCAAAATAATCCACGGCCGAGGATGAACTATCATGGGTTCTGTTCACGCATTTAATCGAACATGTGGCGGGCATGGACCGAGGAGAAGGTGTTGACCGGTGAGAAAGGAGCCTCAAGCTCTGGTCCGAGCACGTAAGTTTCCTGGTTCGACGGGGGGAAATCAGTTGGCGGACACAACCCTGTTTATCTTGAAAGACTAACGGTGTCTTCCTATAGTCATTTCCCCAAGAACTTCGAGCATACGAGAAAAAAATGGCATCTGCTTCGCAAGAACCCGAGACCTGCACCCCTTTCATCAAAGGTCGATCATCGTTGGTTTTTTTAGCGAACGGGTTCGGTGGCGAGGCGATTCGGACGTGAAATGAATTGCGTGACAAGGATCAAGAACGATAATATTAAAGAAGAGGAATGCAGGTACTGGAAATCGAAATATTGATAATTTGAAAAAATGCCGGCGTTTTTTTTTTTTTTTTGTGTGACGATGGTTGTGTCTCTACAACAATCGGACATGGCTTTACATGGTATACAAAGCATAATTGCTCATAAGCAGTGATTACTCTAATGACAACTATTACGTGTCCATAACTTTAGGTCCCATGATTGCATGTCGACCTTATCCACAAATGGTTATAACTTCCCAACTGCCATCGGACTTAACTGTCAATCTTCAATTCACATCCTCACTTTGTCCCCTTTCTTCATTTCCCTCGCACCCAACATTTAGCGAAAGTACGTTAAGTGGCTACGGTTGATCGATCGCTGTCATAAGTTGATAGCTATATACCCGGGCGTTCGATGATCATAGTGCTTTCATTTTTCGGAAACTTATCGATAACCATGCCGAACTCAACACCGGGCTCTCCATACTCACTCAAATTGGTGCCATGCCGATTACCATAACCTGCTCCATCCTTTGGTATAAACGGTGTTAGCATAACGTCTTAATTGGAATGTTTGTTGTGCTTGTGTATATGGTCTCCGATCATTGCAATTTTAGAAGAATTGGTCTTTTCACCATTAGTGTATTTTATTGGAAATCCCCCTTTCTACTTGGGGTCCCTTGGGTTGGATAAAAAAAATTTACTCATCATTTCTGCTTCTAATTTCTTTTCTTCAAAATTTGAGGAAAAGCACTTTTATGGGAAAAGAATTATGAGAGGATTATTTATTGTTCGATTACTCGTTATTTGGGTATACAACACCCAAAAAAAAATTGATAGTTTCGGTTATTATCGACAAGCAACAAATTTAGTCGCCGAGGGAAGAATTTGACGAAAATAAAAGTCATCAATGAATAAAACAATCGAAAAATTAAAGGGAACTGGTAAATTGCCGGTAAAATCATTGATAATGACATGTAACCGTTAAGCAATGGACTCGATATATTTTTAAAGACGTGGCTTTTTTTGTAAATAATCATTACTAGATAACGAGAGATCGTTGATAATATAACCGACGGCATGTAAAATTGGGATGTTATTTGTTCAATAATTGCTTGGAACCATGGTTCGTGGATTACAACTATCTGCATTGTACTCTTCAAAAAGGAACCCAATTTGCTGCTGCAGAACTCAATTTTGTTTTGCAAATTCATCTCTTATCTTTTGCTTTCTTACAACTCATTGTTTCTGCAATTTACAGCATCGGTGACAATTGTATCCGATGTTCATGCCTTGTCATTTATTTTTATCTCCGAAGCTAACAAAAGACCATACTAGGAAGATATTTTATCCTTTCTAAGAGAGATAAAATACTTTAAAATATAGTAGATATTTCATGATAAATGGACCGAAAATTGAAAATAAATGGCTGTTCTAATTACGCGCCGGATAAATAAAAAAAAGTAGGATTTATATGTTAATTATTTTGATTCGAAAAATTAATTTTGGTTAAAATAATTTTTTTTTTTCTGATTCTGATATTTTTGGATGAGTTTTAGAGATTCTGAACGGGTTTGAGGACGTGAAAAAAAAAGAAATGGGGAGAAATGGAAAACAAGGTTCTTCGCTTTCGCCGAATTCTTGTGTATCGTTGGAACGCAACCAGGTAAGCCTCTTGCCGAGCTCAAAGCGGGCGACATGGCGAATCAAGGAGCGAAGAAGCGTAAGGAAGAGAACGCGCGCCACATGGCGAAACTCCGTCGCCTCATCATCGCCTGCAACGTATGTCCTCTCTCTCTCCATTTTGATTTCGCTCTCGTTCGAGTCGATCGATCGAGGAATTGGTGATCGGATGGACTGATTCTTGATTAGGGTATTTGGAGTTCATTCGTTGATTCTTTAATCTTTCAATTCTCGCTTTTGATGGCGCTGTGTCGATTAATTGGATTGGAAGATGAGAGATTGAGTGAAATATGTATGTTCGGAGCTGATGAGCTATGGCTCGGGTTAATTTTGTCTTAGATGTTTGATCGGAGCAAGTGGGACATTTCGAGATGAGAGTTTTCCAGTGAGAATAGGCTCGGGTAATCATCCCCAGGAAAAGTCGCATGTTTCGGGCTGATGACTGGCTCAGGTTTCTTTTGATGCGGATGCACTGTCGGGGAACTTTTGGCTGAGATTTTTTTCAGGGAGGTAATGGGAGCCTTCGAAATGAGAGTTTCTTTTTTAATGAGAATAGGCTTGGGTGGTCATGGCCACGAGAAGAAGAAGGAAGCAGGAAATGCAATGTTTTGGTGAGAACTGCTATTTTTGTTCTCTTGGGGTATTCTTGTCACGTTTCAAAGCAGTTTCTTGGTGGTCATTTTGGTTGAGGCGTATTGAAGATTTGATGCCTAGATCTTTCTTCAGTTAAGTATGACAAGTTCAGGTGAGTCAAGGGACGGCCACTGTTGCTGCTGGAGTTAGAAATGACACTTCTGATCTTATGCATGGAAAATTTCGTTGATGCCCAGTGATGCACTGAAGTGTGCCCGAAATTTGATCATTTCAGCTGATTGTGCTGGTTAGGATCTGGTTAATGTGCTTCCTTCAGTTGTATTGGCGGAGCGTAAAATTCGTTGTTTTACTTTACTGATGGTTTATCGCATGAATTCAAGTTCTCTCCCTAGTTCTTGTTCCTCCTTCCTAATTGTTCTCACTTTTATTTAATGTCCCTTAAGTTCATGCTTTTACTTGAACTTGTGATTGTTGCTGCCATTTAATTTATACCAACTTTTAGTTGTTTTTAACTGCCTAGTTTTTGTAGATGGTGATTAAAACTTACCAAGCTGGCACCCTGATAGAAACGTCAATTGATTTTGCTAGCTGCAACACAATGATGATAAATTATCGTTTCATTTGGACATGTCAATTTATGACGTGCAATTTGTATGCTACTTTAACATAATTCTAGATATTTTTCCCTCTGAATCAGCGACAAGTTCATGATCACAATTTCTTTGGCTTAATTAGTTACTGCTTGCTTGGCAGCTGGCTAAGGACTTGTGTTGATATTCCTTTTTGCCCCCAAACAATGCAGGTTATATACATTTTAGTGAGAATGCTCATCTTTCACTCCTCTTTTACCTGGAAACATTGGGTTGGGCCGCTTGTCACATCTGCAGCATATGCAATTCCATACCTGCAACTTGCTAAAATGGCCAAGCCTACTTATGCTGATGATGGAGAGCTTCTAGATGGTGGATTTGACATGAGTACAGGTGGAGTCTGTGGGTAAGCTCTCTCTCTCTCTCAAACGCACGCTTGTCCTTACCCAGCTCACATGCAGACAGAACATAATGATTGCGTCCTTACATTATGGTATATTCCAATGTCATGTTGTCATTTTGGGTGCGCGCGTGCGTGCGCTTGTGTTTTGAAAATCTCAAGTAATGCTTGGTAGACGGTCATCAAACAGATGATTATATGAGTGTTTGTCGGCATTTAATAAGATTATCGAAGAGGGCACCTTTATATGTTTTCCCATGCAACTTTTGTATCAGCAGGATGGAAGCCAATACTCATGTCCAAGACCTTTATGTCTGTAGAGTAATCTCTAGTTGGAAACAAATTTCTTGAGAATTCTCTTTGTTGTCTGTCCCCTTCAGTAAGAAGTCTAGGTTAAGTCTTTCATTGATGGACAAATGGTAGGACAATCTTGGGACGTGTTAATGTCATGAATGTACTTTTGCTTCAATTTAAGAATGTACTATTTCGGCTCCTTAGATATGTTGCTATATGACATGTCACTTTTGAGTCATCAGGATGCATTGCCCTGAGATTTATAAGAGTTGTAATATGATTAGTTTTACAGTGAATTCATGCAATTGTAAATGAAGTTTGGGAAGTTAGATGGCCATGCTACTTGTTCTTTCTTTTATTTAACAATTTTACATTCTTGAGCATTAATTTTGCAGTTTTTGCTTTGCTAATTCTTGCTCTGCAGATATCTGCATGACATGATCTTCATTACGAGTTTTGTGCAAGTGGCATCCATCATTTCGGGGAAATTCTGGTACACATATTTGGTGGTATGATTCATTCTTCTGTTATATATACCAAATGGATTTGGTGGCAAAATTTTGTGGAGGTATCTGGTAACTCTGTGCCAGCTCATTAGATAGTCTTAGACACTTAGTTGCCTCTAGTCCCTCCCATGGCTTATATATTTGGCCACAAGTCTGTGTGACCATTTTCACAGGTTTCTTGATGCATGAATTTCTTTTTCATTTTGGGCGGAGTCTGTAATAAAGCAGAGAAGGCAATGCTTGATCTACATAGGGCTCTAAGCGTAGCTAATGGAGTCGAACTGCATTCCTGTAAATCGAGAGATGCTCTAAACAAACTTGTTCTTACAACTTACGAGATGGTAATAGGCCTGAAAAAGTAGGCTGAGAAGGAGTGTTTGTCCAATTTTGCTTAAAGCATTGAATAAACCAGTGCATTTTATCTAATGGCAGTGTCCACTGTCCACTTGCCATGTAAACTAAAGTAGTCCTGCCAACTTACTCGTGAGGTGAATGAGCCCTGACATTCATGGATGAGTATCAGAGTTAGGGCAGATGCATCTGGTTAATACTTAAGTGGCTCATTTTATAATAAGTTGATACCTGTTGTCTTTTTAGCAGATGTCTGAGGAACTTTTGTGTAATTTTAGTTGATACTTGTGTGTAAACTAGGACTGCTACATAACATGGTCCTTTTGCAGATTCCTGCATTTGGAGCATATAAATCTTTTGGCTTTGTTAAGGGATTTCTACCGACAGGTTCTGAGGTATGTCCTCTTTTGCTTTAGCTTTGGGCATATCTTCATTGAATGGTTTATGGATTCATACATAACATGCGTTTGCATGATTTAGGATGCCTCGGAAGATGATAAAACTCGCAAGAAGAGAGAAAAAATGGAGAAAAGAGCTTCAAGAACCAAGTTTGTTAAGACAAGAACTAGATAGGTCTAGTGAATGATTCAGCTGACCCAGTGGACGAAAATTGGCCATTGGACTGTAATTTTGATGTTGCTGTTGTTTGTTGGATTAGCAGCATAATTGTTCGTCCAGGGACCCAAATTGAACTTGGCTCTGTCTCTCTCTCTCTCTCTCTCTCTCTCTCTCTCTCTCTCTCTCTCTCTCACACACACACACACACACACACACACACACACACACACACACACACACACACCATTGGTGAAGCAATTTTTGACGTCTGTCCTTCATGTTGTTCACGGTGCTAATTCAAAATGAGAACTACTCCTGTGGCTTACTATTATTAATTAGTCATTTGCTGCTTCTGGCATTGCTTTAATTTGCATCCTTAGCATTTCAGACGGACATCAGGCTTTAATTTTGAGCCATCAAGCCTAGTCCGTTGATGGCTTTCCCTTCTTCTCGACCTCGCGTGTGCCTGTGTCTTCCTCAACGTTGCATTCTGGAAGCCTGAAACAGGAGCAAGTACGGGAATGAAGGGTTGAAGATGAAGATGGTTTTCATGATCATTTCGTAAATGGTAACGTTGGTCCTATCTCGATACGGAGGTTTTCTCCCGTGTCTTTATTTTGTCTTTTGACAACAAAAGACTAAAGCCTGATCCAAGCAAGATCGTTGAGACTAAGTCAAAGTGAGATCTCTTCTATAATGGTAGCTACTGCATGCCTCCCTTGAGGTCAAACAAATCCGGTTTGACATTGCACAACACAATGGAGATCAAGAGCATTGTCAAACTGCAACAATCAACGCTAGCTAAGTCCAACTTTTCAGCTCAGTGCGTGGGACACCCTCTACCTTTCAGTGACCTCATCTCGAAATAAACCGCAATGCGAATGGAACATTTCAGAAGAAAATCGAACGGCACATGTCAAGACGAGATAGGTGCAATCCTTCTGTAAATAACCTAACTCCTCCACTGCTCAACATGCGAAAACCGTAGAAAATGTCTCCAAAAACCATCTTAGTGCTTTTCCTGCTTACCGTGCTGCTAAACACTGCCGCTCAACCTCAGAAGAAGCCGCCACCAAAAAAGCAGCCTCCAACAGAGGAAAGTGCCACCCTCCCACGAGAGCTTCCAACCTTGGATGGTGTCTCGAAGAAACTACCGCAGAAAAAGAAACCTCCAATGGAAAAAACCACCACTTTTGACGAGGAAAGCCTGACCACCTTGGACGGTGGCAAGAAGAATCCACAACCGAAAAAGGGACCTCCAGTTGTGAAAACCGCCACCATTGATGAGGAAACCCTGACCCCCTTGGGAGGCGGCAAGCCTCTCAAGAAGAAGCCTCCACCGAAAAAGAAACCTCCAACGGAAGAAACCACCAGCCATAATGAGGCAACCCTGACCACCTCAGCTGGTGGCAAGAAGAAACCACCGCTGAAAAAGAAACCTCTAATGGAAGAAACCACCACCCTTGATGAGGAAACCATCACCACCTTGGATCAGGGGTGAGCAACTTGGCCCACCTGAACCGGGACCGCCCGGACCGGACCAGTTCTATAGAGGTTCGGTCCGGTTCCCGGTTTCTAGGACTGGACCGGACCGGTCATTTTTTTAAAATTTTTTTTCCTAATTCGGTCCGTGAATCTATTTTGGCTCCTTATACCTCTTATTTTTTATTTATTGGGAAGTCATTTTATATAGATATTGAAGTTTTATAATGTTATTAATTTCAAAAATTAGAGAATAATTTTGGTATTTTTTTTTTGGTCGGTTCCGGTCCAGTTCGGTCAGGTCCGGTCCATTTGTCGGTCCGGTCCGGTTCTCGGGATGGTTAGTCCGATTCCCGGTTCCGACAAATTGAGAATCGGGACCACCGGTCCGGTTCCCGGTTCTTGAGGGGAACCGGACCGGACCGGGAACCGATCACCTCTATCTTGGATGGTGGTGGCGAGCCTCCCAAGAACCTTCGCCTATAAAGAAACCTTTAACGGAGGAAACCATGGCCGCCATATATGGTGTGAGCGTTGAGGACTTCCACGAGCCACCAATTAGCAAACCACCATATTCTAACTAATTGGGAATAAGTATATTAGATGTTTTAAAACTTATTTTGAAAGTGCAATTGAGTCCTAAAATTTTCAAAAAATGCAATCATATTTTAATACTTGTCAAATTGGTGCAATTAAATCCTTCCGTTAACCTGTCAATTCATGGCATTTTTTAATTAGTTTTTCTCTCTTATGTGATATTATTTTTATTATTTTCTTTTCAAATATTTTTTAAATTAATAAAAAACCCAACAAAAAGGCTAATATTCAATTTGAAAACCTAACACTGAAAAAAAATAAGAGGGGTGGCCGGGGGGGGGGGGAGCGGGGCAGGGCAAGGCCTCGCCGATGAGGCTCGGACGCCGACCCTAGGGGAGGGTGGCTGGTCCTCACTAGGCCCCGGCGAGGGTCGACGTTGCCAAGACCGGGCTAGCTATGTTCTTTCCTCATTTTTCTTTTTCTCTACTAAGTCTTCCTTAATATTAAATTATTTTCGATATGTTTGTTTGTCGAGTCCAATCCACCGCTACGTGCCTTTCGAAGTGCAAAGGCTTCAGAGAGAGGCATTCATATCTTACGCACCACAGCCTTTTTTTATGCATGCAACAGAAAAAGCAGCCAAAAAGGAAAGAAAACACATGATTAGCCTCTGAAGAAACCGATGATTCTTTGTCTCCGACCACCCTGCATTTATTCACATGAACGAAACCCCATCATCTCTCAGACCTCCACACATCCATTCAAGAGACAAAACAAAGCGAGTTTCACACTCTGAGAGAGAGAGAGAGAGAGAGAGAGAGAGAGAGAGAGAGAGAGAGTGTTATTGCAGATGATGATGGGAAAGAAGGTGGGGCTAGGGCATTGGCTGCTGTTGATGCAAATGCAGTATCATTGCTTATATGGAGGTACGTCGTCCTCTCTCTCTCTCTCTCTCTCTTCTGAAAATGCAAGAAAAGATGTCAAGGATGTTGTTGTCTAATCTTCTATAATGACCATGATCTGTTTGCTTCTGTCTTGCCTTTTTCCTTTGGTGCTCGTATTCAGAAGCACCTGCTCATTTCGAAGCACCAATTTCTTTTATCCCTCTAATCTCATTGTCGCTCTCGGGTTACCAAATAATACTAACGGGCATTTCTACAATCCTGTGCTTAGGGGTGATTTGTCCCTCTCAGGTTTGGTTCCACCTAGGAGCCGGAACCGTGGACGACATGGACGTTAATTTTAATATATTGATTAAAATTAGGTTTGTATTTAAGAAATAAAGAAAATAACTGGTGAAATATCAAGTTTATACTTAAGAAATAAGACAAATTAATAAAAAATATAATCAGTTTGGTCCCTTATGGAACTGGGAACAGAACCGAAAATCACTTATCCCAATATTATGGAACCACGAACTGGACTAGCACCACTCGAAACCAAGTAGAACAGGCTGGTTCGGTTCAATCAAAGTATTTTCGGTCCGACCGATCCGTCTTGCTCAGCTCTACTCGTGCTTGGAAACGGAGAGAACTTGATGTGAAAGGACATTGCAGCATCAATTAACTTAGTTTACAAGTGTAGGCCTGACCTGAACAAGCCCACTTGGTTTACTAATCGAGCCCAAATCCTTCATCGTAGACCAGTCGCTCTAGATTACTCAGTTCTCGTCTTAGGTTCTGCGTGTTGGGAAAAGTTTGACTCGATTTGCTACTTCAGCGTTGAAAATCTCTCTTTTATGCAAATTATAAACATCTAGATACGTTGAAAGATTGGTTTGCGAGCTAGCATTAGCCTGGGAGATCAAAAAGCAATGGCGGCAACTTGGATTAAAAAGGTGGCGAAGGCAGCGGAATAGGACCCGAACCATGTCATTCGAGAGTTTAGTTCGTTCTTGTCGATGGCCGAAAGCTTCAAAGTGTACCACTGACCCAGAGTTGGATAATATGGCTGGGATTTCCGGACAGTTTGGTTCACTTTGAAGAAGATTTGAAATATGTTACGAATGAAAGACCAAAATGAGGAAAAATCTTCTTTTTGCCAATTGAATCTTAAACTTTTTACATTGTTACCAATTCAATCTATCAGGACAACTTTGGCATGTCAATACTAGTGATGCTGACGTGGTAATTTTTAATATTGTTTTAATATTTTTACTTTCATTTCTTTTTTTCCTTCACCTTCTTCCTCCAACCAATCATTGCATTGACAACCAGTCAGAAGTGAGGCCAAAGAGGCCAAGCTTGACCGACCGGCTGGAGGAAGAAGGAGAAAAAGGAAGAAGAAAGGAAACAAAAAAATAAATAAAAATATTATAATATTATTAAAAATTACCATGCCAGTGTTGACAGCATCAGCTGTCATCCATATTAGCGTCGGTCGTCATCCACATTAGAGCCGATTGGCCAAAGTTTGTTGAATGGACCGAATTGACACAAATGCAAGAAGTTTATGACTTAATTGACAAAAAAAAAAGATTTATGACTAAAATGACATAATTTCTATAGATTTAAGACTTTTTTCATAATTTTCCTTACCAAAATGATCATGGGCTATACCTTACAGTTTGACAACGGAAACCTAACCTCAACTTAGAAAGTGCTACCGTGAAGCGAGTATGTGTACAAATAAGGTTTCTAGGACTCCATATATAGAAGACTATGATGAAAACTTTCTCTTGAATCTCATGAGTAAAATCGGTAAAGTCACAAGGCTAGATGTAGCAACTATTTCGGCATCTAGAGATTTATATGTTCATACTTGTGGGTCCCACACAACCTTATATTGAAGTATCGTATCAGATGGCACATACATAAGAGAGTACGGAGTGATTCATTTGATTTGCTTTCATTGCGACCATTATGGGCATAGATCGTCGGCGTGTCTTGAGTGCAACCACTTGAGAATGATCCTTGTAATCTTTTGGTAACTACTTAGGGGACGTGGAGGATTGATGGCAAGAGGCCAAAGGTGCATGCCTCAAACGACAATGGATACTAGCAAACATCAATGGGGTTTTCAAAGGCAGGCATACTTGAATTGGGTATCAGCTCGAGCACGGTGACAATGTCTGAGGATTCTTCATAGATTAAGCTAGGTTATATAGTGCAAGTGGGCCTTGATTGGGATAAATATATTCAAAATTTCGATACGATCACAAATGAGATAGAGTGTCTGCACATGGATCAACCCTTATTTGTAGAGGCAAAATTTTTATATCCCTAGTAGGCTTCGGACCCACTTTGTCATTTTAGTCTAATATCAATAGGAATGAAATTAATGCACTTACTTAGTTATTAAGTGATCACAAATTCAACTATCACTCTATTTTTCGGTGGGCTACTCACACCTTACGCTAATTCGAAGATGTCATGTCATGAGTACTCACCCCCAATGAGGCTATTTGTCCTCCTTAATTAGGTTCGAAGAAAGGACTCCTTATCCCTTTACTACTTTTCACATCACATTGACTACCCCTAACTCGGGTATGGATGGAGGCTCCTAAGAATTCCATTAAGCTTCAATATATCTACTTTTCTCACAATGGTTCTTTAGTAAAGTTTGCTCTTTGCTTCCATCTAACGAGTCCGCATTTATGGACAACGATCCCGGACTTCGTTTCTTAGTAATGAAGAATCTATTGGTAACACCATTTATTTAATCCTCCCCAAGACCAAGGCAAGATTTGCTTAAAGGGTTAATACTACGAAAAATCCCAAACTAGTATATTTCTGAAAAATTTATCCTAAACTAATTTTTTTTACCAATAAAAAACTCAAAATCGGTACATACGTGATAAATTTATCAAAATTAATTTTTTGACCACCAAAAATCCCAAACAGATATAATTGCGACAATTTTATTCTCTGTTATCTTCTTTGAAATTGGGTTAATACTATGAAAAAATTCAAAAACGATACAGATAAGGCAAATAGAGGGTGAAAGTCCTAGATTAGTATACCCGTCAACTATCATGTGTTATCTAACTTAGAATTTAATAATAAAATTTAAAGAAAACTAACGGAGGTTAAATTTGTCACAAATTTATCGATTTGAGATTTTTCTGTAGTATTAATCCATTATTAAATAAGGAGAAAACAAAAAGTCTCACCTCGTTTGTCTCTATGCAAACCCTGTCCCACGTCCCCATTGTCTTCTTTTGTTTAGCTGCCCTCTTTGAGCCTTTGAGTTGAGCTGATTGGAGCTTAGGATTCCATTGAGCATTGGGCAAACAATGGATGAGCTAACACTAGGCCAAAGCAAATCAAGTTCCACTTCTTCGTCATACTTCAGCCCGACTTCAGCCCGATCCCACTGTCCTCTTTTCGAGTGTGCAATAGATTTGGCTTGTCCTTCCTTCCTTCCTACAAATTACTTTGGTAAGCTATTGCTTCACAAATACGGCACGCGCGTAAAAAGAAGGAATTCCATTCTTCCCCATAAATCGCAATGAGGATAATAGAAAGAACAATTTCTCAAGTCTTCCCTTACTTGGAAAGAAAAAAAAAAATTTAGGTGCGAATCCCATGTATAATTAGTACTTAGAAGCAAATGACGATCTCTCGAAGGAGTGTTTATTCTTCGAAAACGTCTTTTTCCACTAGTATGAAAAGAGGCATTTTATGCATCTCAATAGAGGTCACTTGTTCTATGATATTGGAGCTACATGCCTCTTGCTATTCTTTTCCTCGCCAGTTTGAGTCCTTATGAATTAATTTCCTTATGCCGCGACAAGTTCGCTACGCCCGTATTATTCATAGCGGAGATACTACAAAACTAAGATCGAAGAGATGTGGCAAGAAATCACAATTGCTTAGGGAATTAGGTCTTAATAACTTATATCTCTTTTAACTTTGACATTTTTGTGAACCGCGTACAGATGGACTGAGCGGAAAAGGGGAAGTCTGCTGGTGGGTAGAGCCAAAACTCTGGCTTCTCAAGCTAGAAGCTACTTAGAGTAAGAGATAGCGTAAGGGAGAAGATAACGCATTTTCAGAATTTCAATGTTGTCTCATCAAAAGACGACAAATAGGATGCTCGGTACATTAAATCTGCCTAAAGAAAAAGAATGGGAACTTTTAAATAATGGAGCTGGGTGTATTGATTCCGAAAGATTAACCATCCAAAGATGGTAGTAAATAGTGAGGTAAGGAGAACAAGAATTATCATAATAAATATATGGAAAGATAAATCTTGGGGAGGAAGCTAAGCATAAAGAGATTAGGACAGACACTTTGCTTCCAAAATTTGCATCTGATTTGGTTCCCTGTTGGAAAGATTTTGGGTCTGTTAATCGCATGATTATGTTCATGAGCTTTGTCAAAAAAGCTAAGTCCGGAGGGTACAAAGTTCAAGTGACTGTGGACAGAACTTTATGAACAAGCTAAGTACGGTGGATGGGAAAATTGAATACAATAGACCTGACCAATGGGCGGGTCGAGATAGGTTCGGGCCGGAGTCTATAGAAGAGTATGGGCTTGATGGTCGGGCCGAATGTCGGGCCTACGGAGTCGTGCCCCGAAAGAAAGAACCTTGAAAATCTCACTAGCAATGTTTGTCGGGCCCGGCGTGCAAATCCAAGCCCGTAAAGCACGTCACTTGCTGAGGCCCGCCCGTCTTATCATGATTTCAGTCGGGCCAACCCGGCCCGCCCGATCGGCGAATAACTTGGCCATGAGTTCCGAAAATCAGCTTACAATGCTCTCGGACTCTTGCCGAAGGACTTTTTGTATATCATCAGAACTTATTTACGACTCTAATGCCAATTCGCTAACACTTGTTTTCCTCTTTCCAGCACTAACAGCGGCCGCCTCGGTGCAAGAGAAGGCGGAGGCGGCGATCCCAATCACGGCGATGTCCCCTCCGGAGGGCAATACGACTTTCCTCGGCGGCACGACGTGGTGTGTGGCCCGTCCGGGCGTCCCACAGGCCGAGCTCCAGATTGCGCTGGACTGGGCCTGCGGGCTCGGGATGGCTGACTGCAAGCCGATCCGAGACGGCGGGGCGTGCTTCGAGCCCAACACGCTAGTCTCCCACGCCTCGTACGCGTTCAACAACTACTACCAGCAGAACGGCAACTCGGACATCGCGTGCAGCTTTGGCGGAACCGCCGCGCTCACTAAAACCGATCCGAGTACGTATAAATTGACGCACCACTTTTTACCGTACTAAAACAACGCACGATCTGTCGGAATCTGATCTTTGATCCGTACGTAAAACATGAGCTAACGCGTCGAGTCATTACATTGGGGAGCTTTCGCTCATGATCATCTAAGTAAAACTTTGGGGGGTCTGCTGTTCTGCAGGTCACGGAAAATGTGTCTACGCCGCGTCCAGGTGAGTTTTGCTTCCTTGCTAAAATCGCTCGCTTCCTCGAGCTCCGCTCGATTTGCTTGTTCTCATCGCGTTCTCGTCCTTCGCAGCTTGGCCTCGTCCGCGCCGCCACGGCCGGAGCACGATCGGGGCCTTTTCGGGTATGCATTAGCAGGGATTTTGCTGATGTTCTTGCTGAGAAGCCCTCGTCCCTTTGCTGCTGTGAGATCAGACGAAGGTGCAAAAGAATAATCCTTGAAGCGCTCAATGTTGGCAAATCTTGAATCGGTGACCAGAAATCAGTGGCGTTTGATGTTTTATCGCTCGATTTTGTTCGCATAATAACTATTTTGGCCCCATCAAAATCTCCTCAGCATCCTCATCATCGTTTCTCCCATTTTCTCCTGTTCAAATGAAAAGGATGCTATTAAAGAGGAGATCGCTGGCGCCGGAGCGCAAACCAATTTCGAAAATTTATGTGCCTCGTTTCAAATCGAGAGACCTTGAACTTACCTAGCTAATTGTACTCCATTTGGTATTTTTAATACAGAATATGCTGTTCGGGAAATAGCATAATTATTTCAATGACCTCACGGTGTGAGGCATTCGAGAACTTGAAATTTAAACTAGTATTTCCGTGTCGTATTCAGATTTTAGGCAAGAAGTTAATCGACAACATGTGTAGTTATGTTGCTAGGCACGGGCACATCAATGTCGATGCTTGGGACCTAAGGTTGGGTAGACCTATCAAATAGGTGAATTGGGTCGAAGATGGTCCAATCCAAAGCGCTCATTTTGACGTATTTTGGTCCATCTCAATGTAATAGAAAAATTTCAACAAAAAAAACATGTAATAGAAATTTGGTGATTCGTACTTGATCCGATTCATACTCAATTCATATCAAATCTAATCCATATTGCTAAAAAAAAGCATATATTTAACTCAATCTAGATCGAAATTGAGGTGAGAACATGGAGCGTGTGAGCGTGAGATCGAACGAGAGCAAGAAAGAGTCGAGATGAAAAATGGGATTTTACTAAGGCGCTTTTTTGTCTAAAAAAAAGTTATTATTATCAAGTTTTTGAAAACACGATTGATTATTTTCCGAATTTAATGAGCATAAAAATGAGAAATACTTTTTCGATAAATCTCTTTGAATGAAAAGTACCAAAATGGTAGAACATTCTACTGGCCGTCGGTCTTCATTGCAACTTGCAAGGAGCGCTTCGTCGAGGTACAGTGAGCCCTCGTTTGCCTCCTCATCTACTTCTGCTTGCATTTTGCAGCTCGCCTCTTGTGCCGAAGAAGATGAGCGTGTGGAACTACGTCGTCACTGCGCACAAGCCCACCAACGTCACGCACTCCTGCGTTGGCAACTTCACCGGCCCTCAGGAGCTCAATCTCATCGTCGCGTACGCCCCCTTTCCCGCTCTCTTCTCTCCGCTGCAATCTTCCGAGCATTCGTCACCCAATCCGTTTGTTTTGCTTCTCTCTTCGGTGGCGACTCGTGGGTCGTTGAATTCTAGGTTTTGGGTTTTGAGAATAGTAGAGGCTTTCGTCCTTTTCTTGTTGGCCGGCCATCTTTCCCGGCTTGCTTCGATTGGTTGACTGCATGTCCCATCTGGCTATGGGGAAATCTATATTCCCTAGGTAAATGCAGTTCTTGGGGCGATGCTTTTTGCAGATTTTGGATTACCTAGGGCAGACCACTCAAATTTCTAGTTTTTTAGATTTCGATTGGTTGACTGTATGTCCCATCGCCTCTCCTCCTCCTTGCAAGAAGGTGGTTTTTCATTTAGAGTTCAGACTTATCAATTACCACTTGATGGATGGATGTCATGCCACTGTGTTTGAATAGGCTATTCCTTCCACCTACTATATCTAAGCTCTTTCCCCCATATGTCAGTATCCTTATCAAGCGAATACGCATCGACACTTTCACGTCGTAGGATGCGAGTAATTTGTGTGACGATTTGCTATTTAGCTATTTTGTGGTGAAGATAATTTAGCAGTTGATTGTTGATTGCACTATTGCAGCTGATTTTTTTTTTTTTTGGATCAAAGTGCATTCTGTTAAAATGATTTCACTTTTGTTTTTCTATTTCAGCAAATGCACTCGAATTGAAATACATTTGCTTACTCCTCAGGGTTTACAGGTATGGTATTTCCTTTTTATGTTTATTTTTGCTGGACTGACCGGGTTTGTTTTGTTCTGTTTGTAGTCATTTCTTTAGCTGGTTATATAAAACCCTGCTTTCCCTTAATTTTCTAGCTGTAACCTTTAATTAATTTAAGTGATACTCATCTTAGAGCCTCAGTTGAAGTTGTAATGGAAAACCTCCTTTGGCACTGGAAAAGATGCTCAATAGTTTGGTTAGTCTCTCATTAATATGTGGTCTCAAGTGAGTTGGGTATGCTGTCACCGTTTAACATGTCTAGGGATTAAAATTTTGCTTTTTTTTTCTCCCTCCTTCAAAAGACTATGATTTTTTCATTTCATGCCATATATTAAGCATGGATTCTTTGAACTTTGATTTGCTGTAAGCGGTTTTTGTATGTGTTCTTTCCTTTGCCTCAGATTTGTTAGTACATGAAAATAATTTCTCCTTACAGTTTGGTTTGACTTGTCTTGGAACTAAACTCTTTCTTCTTTTCTTTTTTCCTGGCTTTCACAGGCTATGCTGGATGTCCCAATTTATGGGAGAATTGCAACGCTTGAGCTTTTTAGGCCTCATGTGAGCCATCGATGTGATCATGTTTTTGTGGTCTCTTTCTAAGTGATCACAATCATGTTTTTTGGTTCCTGTTTTTTAGTCCAATTCCTTGTCCTTTTCTTGTAACAGGGTGAGGCACAGGATTTTTTATTCATTGCCACTGAAAGATACAAGTTCTGCGTTCTTCAATGGGATGCCGAGACATCTGAGCTTGTTACAAGGTTGGTATGCTTATTTGTGTAATCATTATTGTTTGAGTTGTAGTTTTGTTGTGTGGGCTTATGCATCAATATATACACTATAGAGGCTCTAACAAACCAGGGTTGCGGTAGTGAGAAATAAACCCTAGCGCTTTTAGCTCAATAGGATAGCCATGCAGTGTTTCATCTCCTTTTATACGGATATCATCTTTGGTTATTTTGGACCAGCATGTTGGTTCACTCGGACTAATCAATTTATGTGGGACTGCTTTCTACCTATAAAGCTTATGTTGGTGGATGGAAGTTGGTTTTAGCATTTTGCTGCAAAATTGGCCGGATCTGGTAGAAGTGCACTAATTGCAAAAATTTGAAAGTTCAGCGCATCGATGAAAGTTCAGCGACCTGATTGAAAAATCGCAGAAATCTAGTAATTGCTAATGGATTTAATCTAAAAATTACAGAAATCTGGAAAGGAAAGGAACAGGAGAAAGAATAATTGGGTAAATGATCCTGTCTGGAGCAGCTTTATAAATGGTTCTTCAATGGTTGACATTCTTGTCCCCCAAAGTTTTGTTTTTGTTACAATGCAAACTCTCGTGATAGATGGTGTATGAAAACGTAAGTAGGATTGACACCGACACGTGGCACGATACGAAACGACACACTGACATACTATTTCTCAGAAAATAGAGAATTCCGATACGTTGGGACATGTCGTATGTTAAATGTATATATATATTTTTATATATATAGGATAAAGTATCATGTACATATAAAACTATCAGCGGTGAGTTTCTTCTTCTTTTTCTGTTAGGGATTCACGATTAGATTCTTTTTGGGTTGGTTGGGTATATTTTGGGATGGCTGGGTAAATAATTTAAGTATATATATTTTTGATAAATTTACATTTTGACTCCTAATTTATTGAAAATGCTTGAAATTGACCTATGCATGTTGAAATGACGTGTTGAGATAATGGATTTGCGTGTCGCTAGCCATGTGTCGGTTGCATGACAGAGAGCGATGGACACGACATGGAAGCACACGAAGAGGGTGGGTGCTTCCTAGATGAAAATCAATCCTTCATGTCATCGGTCTTAGTGCAACATGACAAAATAATGATATCTATTAGTAATTTAGTTGGGGCAGGCTATTGCTGCAGAATTGGGATAGGAATAAATGTGGGGCTGTTTGGTCATATGGGTAACTGTAGCGAATGTAGCTTTATCATAAGCATACTTTCAGTAAATAGATCTGTGTGGACTATGGCATTCGGGGAGCAATAGGGACATATGCATGTATAGTGTAAGGTTTTTCGGTTCCAAAGTGGGCCTGTGATCCCCAGTGCCAGTCTTCAGTGAGTAGATCCATATGAAATATGGCATTGGAGGAGCAACGGAGATAGATGTGTGCATTTTGTAGGGATGTTCGATTCTAGAGTGGATAGGTTCTCGGTTGTGTGGGTTGATTCTAGGTCCTAGCCTTGAACCAGGAGCCGACCTTGTGATTCTCGGTTCCAAAAGATTGGAACAAAGAATCAAATTGGTAACCAATCGATTTCGGTTCAACTCCCAGCTCTACTTGGGAACCAACCCCACTTTACGTTTTTGGTGAGAACCATATTCTTGATTTTGTAAAATACAAAAGTTGCATGATTTCATTGCAAAAACATTTTTCAGTCAAGTGATTATATTTTTGTTGGTTAAGGTTGAAAACTATGGTTCAATATTTGATGGGTGCAAAAGTGTGTGTATATATATTCCTAAAAGAGGCTTCAAACCTATTTAGAACCGGTTCAACCCAGGAAGCAGATTGGTTGAACCAGTTTCCAGATTGAACCGGCAGTTCTGGCTTTTGAACTGGGTGATAAACTGGTCATGGCCTGGTTCTAGGTTCGAGGATTTCAGGGACTGAACTGGCTCTCTCTAAAAACGGCGTCGAACTGGTACATCCAGGTTGATTTGGTCCCTTCTTTTGGGTTGCAGCAGATGTGGTGCTCAGCCTTAGTAACATGCTTAGGATAGGTTACTTGTTTTCAATTTGATGTAGCTTGGCTTGATTAGTGAATAACCTCTGATAAATGCTTCAGAGCAATATCATATTGAGTTGATCTTCTTTTGTCTTGACATAGACATATCTTGATTATATTTTTTTTCTTTCTGAATTATATGAAAAAAAGTTATTTACTTGTACAATGATACCGCTCTTGTTAGGGCGATGGGAGATGTATCTGATCGGATAGGTCGTCCAACAGACAATGGCCAGGTATTTATTTTGACCTTTTATTAATTGATAAGTTGTGTTTGTTTTGTTTTTGCTGAGTTCAAGTGATATTATTTCTATGTGATTTATTCAACTTATTGGGTCCTCCGTTCTTCTGCAGATTGGAATAATTGATCCTGATTGTAGATTAATTGGTCTCCACTTATATGATGGGTTGTTTAAGGTTTGGATACAGCTAATATAGACATATGCCTTTATTGTTTGGTGAAATCTCTAGCTTTTGGGAAAATGGACCGGTTAAACCTACGACTAATTTGTGCAACTCTGGACAGGTTATACCTTTTGACAATAAAGGGCAGCTTAAAGAAGCATTCAATATCAGGTACCTTTTCTTATTTTGTGCTACTCCATCATAGTTGCCCTTTTGTAATGGACTGGGGTTAACTTGTCTCATTTTTCCTGGATAAATTCTTGTTGTATACTTGGTTGAGTTTTGAAGTACATAGAATTCCCAATGATTACTGCAGCTAACATCCTTATCAAGGAATACAGTGCAATACCACTTCTTTTTGTGCCTCCTAAAAGGTCTTGCTTCATGGTTTCACAGGGGACATGTCATTGAGTAAGATGAAATGGCGCAAGGCATAGTTGACCCCATGATATAAAACGACAATAGACCTTGCCGATCTCGTTCTTGTTACTTCCTAGGGCATAGGACAAGGTTGCAATTTTTCAATTGTTATTTATCATGATCTCATTGATAGTTTTTTGACACACACTGTTTGTGTTGCTAATTTAGAGCCTGCACACCACTGAGTATGTCTTCTAGGCTTGTGTACAAATCTTTATGATGTCTTAAGTTAGTACAAACTGCCTACAAACTCAAGCCGAATTTTAAGTTGCACCTTTGGATTTCTTTACTAAGTAAATGCACTGATTAGTCTTTCTTGTCGTTAAATGTATACTGTACTTTATTTAATTATTTAGGTCAACACATGTTTTTGAGATGCTTGTGGCTTCTTAGACTTGTGGTACTTTGATGATTTCAGGCTTGAAGAACTTCAAGTTCTGGATATAAAGTTTCTCTATGGTTGCACAAAACCTACGATTGTTGTTCTATACCAGGTCCGTAAGCATGTCGTGTCTTATGCTCTAATTTTTCGTTGTTCTATGCGTAAGTGGTTGGTGGCATGTTAAAAAACTTTGGGATTTCTGCAACTATGAGTTAGATACCTTCATGCTGCTTTGAAAAGTCTATTGCGAGCTTGGCAGTTTAATAACATATTCTACTGTTAACCTGAGGCAGCATTCTTGCTTTTTGCCGTATGTCTCAAGCTCAGGTTGTCATCTCGATGCTTTTCTGAATCTCAGATATACGAATAGAAAAATGTTCCATTAATAAAGATGCGGTAAGTTCTGAATAGTGCAAATGTGGATCTCTCATCCGTTTAGATAATCAAATTATGGAAAATTGATGAAGCGATCTTCCTTACCAAACATCAGCCCCTTAATTGACCAACAATTTTTCAATGGAGATGCTATCAAATAAATTCTGAATTGATGCTCTATCTGGCATGAAGTTGTAGTTGTACTTAGAAATTGTTTAACCTGGCTTGCCTTATTGCATTTGGTGGGATGAAAGAGAGAGAGAAACAGGGGAGAAGAGCGAAGTGGATTTCTCCTTTTAATCAACCTAAAGTTCAGTTTTTCTTGAAGTGGAAGTTGGAAGAAGAAAATCGGCACAGAATGTTATTCCATTCTTTGTGGAGATTGGGGTATTACCATGTAGTTCTTGTGCATTGTTTTGGATTTATAGACCCCTCGGCATCTTTTGAATAAATGAAACGACTTAGAAAAAAAAGAAGGTACCATGAGGAGGTGCAGCTCGAGTAAATTAAGAACTTGATGTTACAATTGTAATTTTTTTTGCTCCACACGATTGGATTTGAATGTTTCCTTTTTCCCCTCATCCTTGGATATCTAGAGTCAACGCACATGGTTTTTGTGTGAAGTAGGATTCTTCTGCTACATGCAGCGCTGCGGTGATCATGGGTACATTTTTTCTCATTTTATTCTCACAGGATAACAAAGTTGCTCGACATGTCAAGACATACGAGGTTGCTCTGAAAGACAAGGATTTTGTTGAGGGTCCCTGGTCTCAAAACAATGTAGATAATGGTGCAGATCTGTTGATACCAGTGCCTCCCCCTCTATGTGGTGTACTTATAATTGGGGAAGAGACAATTGTGTATTGCAGTGCAAATGCATTCAAAGCAATACCAATTAAACCTGTAAGTTAATTAAATCTTCTGCTGCTTGATGTTGTCTTGTTGTCCTACTCCTATTTGTAACTAACAGAATCGCGTTCTTTTTTGGTGCTTCTGATGCTTGATTGTTTTAGTCCATCACTAAAGCATATGGAAGAGTTGATGCTGATGGTTCTAGGTATCTACTTGGTGATTATGCTGGGCTTCTCCACTTGCTTGTTATAACCCATGAGAAAGAAAAGTAAGCTATTAATTTTCTTGTCTTAAATCCTATCATGTGTACATGGCTATAGTTTGCTGGAGAACTTAATGTCAACAGATTGGCTTCATACTTTGATTTTCTGGTTGTAGCTGAATATTTTTTTTTGTCTTTGTTATATCTGCTGGCTGACAGAGTTACAGGTCTCAAGATTGAGCTTTTAGGAGAAACTTCAATTGCATCCACGATATCATACCTTGACAATGCCTTTGTTTTTATTGGCTCTAGTTATGGTGATTCACAGGTGATGGCAACTATCTTGTGTGCTCACGTGCTTGCTCCTCCTTTATCTGCACTCTATTGATATGCTTTGCTCTCTAGTGTCGTAGAAATATCTTATCAATCCACGCTTCGATGAGAAAGCACTCTTTTTCATTGCTGGATCAAATCTTCTTGAGATGATGGGCAAGGTCATGAAGGGTCTGGTGTCATATCTTTAGAGTTAATTGTCTTAGAAGTCATCAAGTGAGATGGAGAGAATACAGGCATAATCAATTGAAAGTACTTTTAAGGGGTGGATTTTCTTTACTATTTTATGTTTCTCTCTTACTTTTTACCCCAGGATGTTTACACTCTAGAGTGTTGTCGCAGCTTATCAAGCTGAATCTACAACCTGATTCGAAGGGTTCATATGTTGAAGTTCTGGAGCGCTATGTTAACTTGGGACCCATCGTTGATTTCGCTGTGGTTGACCTTGAGAGGCAGGGTCAAGGTCAGGTTGTTACATGTTCTGGAGCTTACAAGGATGGTTCTCTCCGTATAGTACGGAATGGCATAGGAATCAATGAACAGGTAGTTTACTTTTCCTTCGATGCATTAACCTTCTAAAATCACAGGTTAGTTTATGCTTTTTTACTTTGGTGTGTTTACTTATATGTGCACAATATTGTAGGCATCTGTAGAACTACAAGGCATTAAAGGAATGTGGTCTTTGAGATCTTCTATAGATGATCCCTTTGACACTTTCCTGGTTGTAAGCTTTATTAGCGAGACAAGAATTTTGGCCATGAATCTTGAAGATGAGTTGGAAGAAACTGAGATAGAGGGTTTTTGTTCTCAAGTACAAACTCTCTTCTGCCACGATGCTGTGCACAATCAACTTGTCCAAGTGAGTCCTCTCCGCACGTTTTCTTTTAATTCATATCCATATTGAAAGTTTGTATGCTTGAGTACTTTTTCTTTGCTAAGATGGATATGACTTGATGAGAGCTCTTTTCATTGGACTCTGACACCGTGGATGATACGCCGTGTGTCAGAATACTGAAAAACCAATGGCATGTGTCATTAATATCAGCATCATATACCTTCCAATATTTGATCTTTATCTCCTGCCTCTGTAGCTAATGTGTGACCTTTTGAGTGGTTTGTACGTCACATGCTAATTTTGAAACATGGCTCTATTTTGATTGGGGCGGTGGTAGATCAGTGATTCTTGTTAAGGTATAGCTAGTTATGTTCCAACTTGTGTAGCTGTAAAGGAGAGAATACGAGGTTGTCTGTGTAATAACTATAATCAGGTAGAGGAATGGAATATTCCTTCCCTTGTACTTGCTGTTGCTCTTTGTCAATTAGTTTCACTTAGACATCTACACCCAATGAAAAGGAATTCTATTCGGTAATTTATTTGGGAAGGCTTGGAAGATAAGTTCACAAACCAGTTAATGAACTAGAGCTGTAAGATCGGCAGGAAATAATTTCAATCCTGCAAGCTTGCTTGCTTTTAAAATTCAAGAACGCTATTATTTAACTGCGCCTATTACTTCTGTTGCCCTGTTTGCTTTCATCTCTTCTTTTCATACGTTGTCGATGTTCATGGTTGATAATCCCTATTGCAGGTGACTTCAAGCTCTGTGAGACTTGTAAGCTCTGTGACGAGAGAGCTGAGAAATGAATGGCATTCTCCACAAGGATATTCTATTAATGTTGCCACTGCTAATGCCACTCAGGTTTGTCCTTTCAAAGATGTTGCCAGGTTTTATAATTTTGGGCTCAGCCATGTCTCATGTGGTATCGATGTCCATTGATTGATGTTAAAAGCAATATCACGTGGAATTCTTTCATAAGAAGCCTATGATTGACAATGGTCACTTGCTTCATAAAGAATATGACTCGGTTAAATATATAGTTTATGCTTTTGGGTGGTATGTCTTGCTGGGATACATGTTGATAGGAATGATGTCACTGCTCCTCTATGAGCAGAAAATTGGGAAGGGAAACAATGCATGAAGTTAGATGCATGGTGTTATCTTTGTCTATGATGTTGCGTGTAATAGAGCTTCATAGTCTGTAAAATTTTGTATGAACCTTGTTCTCCTTTTATTTAAGCTAGCTACAAAAGTTTGTGAACCTGATATGTTAGCTTATTTAAGGGCAAAAATGTTTTCCATTTCCATCGTTGAGAAATTCTTTCTATTTTCTCTTTGTTCATGTTTTCATGTCTAGCCGTTCTTTTTGTGAATCATTCAAGTTTTTCCTCAATGGGTGGTTGACCTGTCATGTCCATGCACTCAGAAATGATTGAAAGTGGCGTTGACCTGTCATGTCCATGCACTCAGAAATGATTGAAAGTGGCATGGACCAAGAAGTACGTGACTTTATTTGACTATCATTTGGCTAACTCTCTGTTATAGAACACTTCCAGGCGGTATACAGATTCAAATCAGTTATTCACCGATCGAGTCTTTCTTTTATTTGATGTAAACTGTGGAATGCTCTGCATACCGTCAAGCGTGATGGGTGGCCTATAACTTGATGATTTTTGTCTAATTTTTCGTTTTGCTTTATGGCTTATTTGGATTTTGCATGCTGGTCTCTTGATTGCCAGCCTCATCATGCCATTTTCTTTTCCCTTGGCGATCTCTGAAGAATCTTAATTGCCTCTTGGTAATAGCTCTGCATGTCCATGCTTGCATGAAGGTACCTTTTAATTCTTTTTGACCTTCTGTAATGACAGGTTCTACTGGCAACTGGAGGTGGTAATCTTGTTTATCTAGAAATCGGCAATGGGGTTTTGAAAGAAATCAAACATGTACAGCTAGAATACGAGATCTCATGCCTTGACATTAATCCCATCGGGGAGAATCTCCATTACAGTCAGCTGGCAGCCGTTGGAATGTGGACGGATATAAGTATTAGGATATTTTCGTTGCCAGACTTGAATCTCATTACCAAGGAGAATTTGGGAGGAGAAATAATCCCTCGTTCTGTTCTGCTTTGTGCCTTTGAAGGGGTATGATGCATTCCTCTTGTTTTTTTCTTTACATTTAAAGCTTGTGCATTCTTTGTTATGTTCAAGTTGCTCCATGGTGCATGTCTAAGCCCAGGTATCTGGACGAGATTATGTAGATAGGAGTGTGTGATACTTGTAGGAAATTTTTTGCCTGCTATTTATTTGACTGTTAACATTTTCTTTTCCAAAGAAAAATCAAGTAGCATGTGTGGTCTGGGAACTCAAACTCTGTATTTGTATTTTCAGGATCATATAGTGGTTAAGCCTTGATTTTTTTCCCCCCTTTCGGCTTTTCACTCTTATCTCATCTTTCCCTGAACAGATATCTTACCTCTTATGTGCTCTTGGAGATGGTCATCTCTTGAACTTTCAGTTGAACATGCATTCTGGTGAGTTAACAGATAGGAAGAAGGTGTCTCTCGGAACTCAGCCCATTACCCTCCGTACGTTCTCATCAAAAAATACTACGCATGTATTTGCTGCGTCAGATAGGCCAACTGTTATTTACAGCAGTAACAAAAAGTTACTCTACAGTAATGTAAATCTCAAAGAAGTGAGCCACATGTGCCAATTCAACTCTGCTGCTTTTCCTGACAGGTATTTTGAGCAACGGTGATACATTGTGGAATTTTTTCATGGTGCTATTAGCATGTGGTGAATATCCTCTTTTAGGATGAAAACTTTTTGATGGTCATTCGGTGCTACTTCTTGACATAAATAATTCTTTTTTTGCTGATATAGTGAAGACTGGAGAGAATGGATGAAGAAATTTAGATGTTAATTGGTTGTGTTTGTGGCACGAAACAGATACTTGTTTCATGAAGAATGCTATTTTGTAAGCTGTTGATTTTGGATGCTTGCTCACAGAATTTGACTCAGTTCTTAGTGGGGGCTCCTTTTTCAATGAAAATATTGACCTTATTCTGGTTTTTGTGTAATTATGTTGTTCATACTTTTTCTAGGCAGTTATTGAGGGTGATTGAATTGATCTCTTCCAATGCTCTTCACTTAAAGCTCAAATCCTGCGTTAAATTATGAGATAAAACTGCTTCCTTGTTTCATGTGATGAATAGATGATCTATTCTTATTGACTTATTTCTTCCATCGACAGTCTGGCAATTGCGAAAGAAGGCGAGCTTACTATTGGTACCATCGATGATATCCAGAAGCTTCACATCCGCTCTATCCCCCTTGGGGAGCATGCACGACGCATTTGCCATCAGGAGCAGTCTCGGACGTTTGCAATTTGTTGCATGAAGTACAACCAGTCAAGTGCTGAAGAATCTGAAATGCATTTTGTTCGGCTTTTAGATGACCAGACTTTTGAGTTCATGTCCACTTACTCGCTTGATCCATTTGAGCACGGTTGCTCCATACTTAGTTGTTCCTTCTCCGATGACAATAACGTATATTACTGTGTTGGGACTGCATATGTGTTGCCGGAAGAAAATGAACCAACCAAGGTTAGATGCGTCATGCATGAAGCCAATCTGATATTCTTTCTGCAGATTAATAATGTTCTAATTATATTACTTTAATTTCAGGGTCGGATATTAGTTTTCGTTGTTGAGGATGGGAAATTACAGCTGATTGCTGAAAAGGAGACCAAGGGGGCTGTTTACTCTTTGAATGCTTTTAATGGAAAGCTATTAGCTGCAATCAATCAAAAAATTCAATTGTACAAGTGGATGCTGCGAGATGATTGTTCTCGTGAATTGCAATCCGAATGTGGACATCACGGTCACATACTTGCCCTCTATGTACAAACCCGCGGAGACTTCATTGTAGTTGGTGATCTGATGAAGTCAATATCCCTGCTGATATACAAGGCAAGTAATTTTGTTAGTTTAGAGTACTTCATTTCTGGAGTTTCTCTCCTCCATGATCCTCAATCTTAACACCGACATTTGGAAAGAAATCTCCTCTTCTCTGTATCTTTTTACCTTCTAGAACAGTTGTGCGATTATAGTTGTTAGTTGTCCCTTTTAGACATGAACACGAGCATAAGCCTGAATCTGTAAGAATCCTATAACAAACATTTCAACGTGTTTCTCAATCGGGGAAGCCCATCTGAACTTTAAATCTGCGCACATCCAAATCAAGGTTGCCATGTTCGTAGCCCCCGTTTCATGTGCATGTCAAAAGCAGAATACATTTTTCCGGGTGGCTTTTGAGGGGGACTGCGTGGAATTTGAAAATGTAGTACTAGAGGGTTTGTTCTATTTGGGGAAGTACATGTCCTTGGTTTCTCAATGCTACCCGAACTTAAGTTTCAACCCCTTGTTCTGATTTGAAGAAGCTCTTGGTCTCGTTTATAGATTTAACTACTCTTTCGGACTTACCATTCTTTCATTTCGTCATCCAGCATGAGGAGGGTGCCATTGAGGAGCGGGCACGTGATTACAATGCAAATTGGATGTCTGCCGTTGAGACACTCGATGACGAAACTTATCTTGGTGCCGAAAACAACTTCAACCTCTTCACAGTGAGGAAGAACAGCGAAGGTGCCACTGATGAGGAGAGGGGCCGTCTTGAGGTGGTTGGCGAGTATCACCTTGGAGAATTCGTTAACCGGTTCCGCCATGGTTCCCTCGTGATGCGATTGCCGGATTCTGATGTGGGTCAGATTCCGACCGTCATATTCGGCACAGTTAATGGGGTGATTGGAGTGATTGCCTCGCTCCCTCATGATCAGTATGTATTTCTAGAGAAGCTTCAGTCAAACTTGAGAAAGGTAATTAAAGGCGTTGGAGGACTGAGTCATGAGCATTGGAGGTCGTTTTACAATGAGAAGAAGACTGTGGATGCTCGAAATTTCTTGGATGGAGATCTCATCGAATCGTTCTTAGACCTTAGCCGTGGGCGGATGGATGAGATATCCAAACCAATGGGTGTTTCGGTGGAGGAACTCTGCAAGAGAGTTGAAGAGTTGACCAGGCTGCATTGATTGTAAGACCACAAAGGATGTAATATTTCTCTTTGACCTCCTGTTTTTTGTTTGGTTTTGTTTGTTTGTTTGTTTGTTTGTTTGTTTTTTTTTCATTTTCTACCTTCTGTCAAAGGTTTAAGATTTGTATGGGATCTTGTATTCTCATTCTTGGGTCTGGAACTTTTATGGTCTCCTGTGTTGGAAATGCATGAAATGATACAGCATGTTGTTGGCTCTGTTGGCTCGTGTTTATTTTACTCCGAGCGGTGCTATTTGCTATACTTTCCTTATAATTCGAGCTTTAAAAGTTAGTCTAAGTTAGGCTGTCGCATTTAGAATGCAGTTGTGAGAATTTAATATTTAGTTCTTGCTTTTCACCACTTGATAAGGGACATGCATTTTGTCATTTCGAATCAGGGTCAAAGAAAGAGGGCCACTACCCACGACTTTCGTGTATTTACTGGCGGTCGCACGTCGTAATGTTGTACTGTCTACGAGGTTATGCGCCTTATATCTTGGTATTTAAAAAAAAAAATGCTAGACATCAATGTAACTTATATATGCTTAGAACTTACAACAAATGTTTGTGGGTTGAATGATCATGTTCGTGCATCTGCATCACAATGATAAAACCTCCATTGATCTCGTGTTTTTCATATGCTCAAGTCATCACATGACATTTTGGATTAATGGTGAGAGCAATTTCGTATTTGAATCTCCCATGTCAATTTTCGCGCATATCTCACTTTGTTGGAGTTAAAAAGAGTACATATTTCACGATACGACTTGGAGCTTATCTACTTCAGACGAGCTAAGTATTTGTAGATAGGGAAGATAAGAGATTGTGTGCGCAGAGCAAGGCATTTGTAGATAGAGAAGATAAGAGATTATGTGTGCGCAAATTCAATGCCATCCAGATAAACCAGCGCCGTTTCAATCCCACGACAAGGTTTAATGAGAAATGAGCTAAGATTGACTCATCGGCGCAATTGGAAGCTAACAGGACAAACCGATACCTACTTACTTACGAGTGCAACTCTCACCAACACCACTATAAATTACTCACATACATTACATTTCTAATTAGACAAAAAAACAACTAATTAACTCTTATCTAAGTCAGGATTACATGGTGTCGAAACCTTTTCAAAGGAATTGACTCGTCGCAACCTCCGCGCCATGCACATTGAGTTCTCAACTTTTCTTCCCATAAAAATATATAGGGCCAATACTTGTTGTCTGTCCTTTTTGATCATCGACGTCCCTTATCCAATTGAATTTGTTCCCTTTTGTTTAATGACAGACTTTAGTTCAATGGCCTTTAAAACAATGATACGTGAGTCCAGCAATCACTTTTGTTTAATGACAAACTTTAGTTCAATGGCCTTTAAAACTATGATAAGTGAGTCCCGCAATCAGTCCACCCTTCGAACTTCATTTGTCATCTATTTCCTGAGGTTTCTCCTTTTAAGTAATTGGTTTCGTATTCTATCACAGGCTTAGAGCTCGGCATGTCACCGTGCTTGATGGATTGAAGGTACACTTGAAGATAAAGGAAGGGAGGGAGATTGAGAAGGAGGGAAGACGTGACCTCCATGTCATAAATTTTGAGAGAAACTTTATCAACTTCACACCTCCATTTTCGTGCCCAAATCTTTGTCTTGGTTATTGTATTGGGTTTGTATGGTGGCTGTTAACCAACCATTTAAATTGTCGAAACGAAAGAAAATTCGTCATGTGTACCAAATCCCTCTACCATTTCCTTCTCGTCCACTTTGGCCAATATAAGTTCACCTAGTTCTGGCAGCTTCATTTCCCATCTTAGTAGGAGCTTTCCGAAGAAATAACTCAGTAGCCACATTATCAGCGCTTGGAAAGATTTTAGGCGTGGTGTGTTTTCTTTGGCTATACGATCCTGCTGTTTCTGGAAATTTAAAACCCGATTTCCTCCATAAATCTTGCGATCTAGATAGAGAGAAAGTTCCCGATTTACACATTTTCTTGTTGTGGGGCGACAGAAAGTTCCCGATTTACCGTTTGTTGAACCAAAGAAAAAAGGGTGTACCCAATGTGATCAACTGCATGTGCTTGCGATGAGATGGATGCGACTTCCCATTCTTGCTTTGGGCGGCATAGCCTGTCGCAGTGGTCTCGCTTTTATTAATCTATTTCTTTGGTCTTGCGGGGTGGGAATGAGAGAAAGAAAGGAGGGATAGGGGGCAACCATGCATGGTTCTTCTTGACTGTATCTCCGTGGGACAATTGAACAAACGACTCGTGAATGCTGCCGGGCTAGACGAGCCAATAACTTGATCGTGTTTGGTCAGTTCTTTTACTAAATCCTAATCCAAATATTGCACGACCACGGTTTCCATATCATATGGTATTTAGGTATTTGAAGAACTAAAGTTATCTCCCATTTTTTGTTTTAGAAAATCCTAATACACACGTTAGGACACGTCTTGAATGAGTTTTTGTTAGTCTGCTGAGAAGATTAGCCATCTTTGAAGGGGGCGGGGGGGACACCGCATGAAGGTGATTAAGAGCTTGTTTGGTAACGTTTCTGTTCCTTTGATTATGTTCCCTAAAACAAAAAAGAATCATAAATATGTCTGCTAATGTAAATGATTTCTGATTTAGCTCTCGGGAACAGTTTTGGACTAAAAATAAGAACAAAAAAAAGTTGATTCTCCATAAAAAGAACACTTTTGAGAATCACGAAAAAAAAATAAAGTTCGGTACTTTTAAAAAGATTAAGTCCACGTTGGCCTTCACGTGAACTTCTGAACTTTATAAAAAATTAAAATTAGATTTGAAAATTTGCCGACAACGAATTTTTTAAAAATTAAAATTGAAAATAAGCTTTAATTTTTTTTAAAAAATTAAAAATTAAAATGGGGGGGGGGCAATTACAAAAATATAAAAAGAATTTTAAAAATTTAATAATATTTTAAAAAGGTTTAGAAAAAGATGAAGAATTTTAAAAAAAGAATTCCAGCCACCCGCTTGTTCTCGAGAATGAAAATTTTATGCAGTTACCAAATGTGTTTTGTTCAAGAACAGAATTCTTATGCGGTCATCAAACACATTTCAATTATCTAAAAATCATCCACGAAATAAAATCAGGAAATATAATTCTAATTGGAATCGTTTTTTTTTTGGATAAGAATCATCGCTAATCAGGCCCTTATTATTTAGTGGACCGATGGACCTCGTATGCCTCCATGTTATATAATTCGTTACAATATACATTTTTCTATATTATCTTGTTTCTCTATATATATATATATATTTTTATTTGAGTTCTCTTTCGTACATTTCTTATGTACTTATTGTTTAGCTTATTTTGTTTATTATACGTTACAGCCACCAAGCCAATGCGCGACCCCTATCCCTATCCGACGGGGACCAAGGTGCATCCTTTGGTGCCTCATGGAGTCGGTGCTGCATAAGTACTCCACAACTTTGCAATTTTATAAGATATCCCCCCACTATGATTTCTTGGTTGCCAATTTCTTCATTTTGATCCGTGCATGAGTGCGGGGCGATCGAGTACGTTTTCACTACAACCATACAAAATTCTATATTTGCTTTCATAGAGTTACTTTCACTTTCGGCAACCTAGAGAAAGGCGAGGAATGGAAGTTGTGTGGGACATAATACTTCCATTACTTCTTTCATTTCCCATCTGAATTTTCATTTACCCCTCTCTAGCTTCCCAAACAGAGCGACAATGTTGAGATTTGTATGATAATGATTATCTGATTTATGTAAGCACAACAATTGAGATTATAATTGCAATGACCTAATCCGATGAGGGCGGAGAGTGGTCACCGAGGTTAGAGAGTCTAGGCAAAGAGCAGCTTCTGGTAGACTTATAGGATGGCGATATGGGGAGGAATGAATAGAATTGTGTATCGAATAGAGGGAGAGCGATTTTTGATATGTGTGTATGTGAAAACTAGAATTAACTCATGGAGGCGCATTTTGGCATAATGGCAATGTTTAATTTTGAAACTCCGAAAATAAGCATGCTAGGGTAGGAGCAATATTACGCGAAAGGAAAAAAATTGTGAAGTTCGGTAGGGTGACACGTTGGATTAACTCACTGGAGGTATTGCCCACTTTGGCCGACTCATGGCACTCTTAACTTTGGAGTTCCAAAGCTAAACATTGTCGTTAAATCAAGAGGCAACTTCATGAGGTAATTTTAGTTTTCACACACATATATATATATATATATATATATATCTCAAAATCGCTTTCTCCCTATTCGGTGCATAATTCGGTTCATTCTTGTCCCCTCTGCCACCTAGAAGCATGCCAAAAGCTGGTCCTTGTCCAAGCCCTCTTGCCTCAACGAGTAGTTGAGTTGACAAAAATCCAAAAGTGGAATCAATGTAATAGTCAGGTAACTGTCAATATAGCGGAGTTGATGCAACTGTTTGTATAACCGTTGCTTGTGAACTATAAATACCCATGTTTACTCTTTATAAGAACCCCCAATCAATCACAGAACTCATTATTCTTCTGCAAATTTACCATTATCTTTACTTTCCTATAACGTACATGGCTGGCTAAAGCTACCTCCAATCTTTATATATTTTTCTTGTCATTAGTTTCCCTACTAAAATAAACAAAGGATCCTTCACATTTTTTGTTGTTGTTGATTTACTCATCAATCCATCCACATTTTGAAAGATTTTTTGTCGGTAGCTTTTCAGCGGAACATCTTTTTAGCACGCTTAGAGTGTGTGTATTGAGGAGACGATGATGGCAAGAACTAGAAATCAATAAGAGTCCGACGAATGAGGTTGCCGCAATTTTTGAGTTCTCAGACCCTAGAAGAGTGGTAAAAAGTAACCATGGGAGACGTTGATCTTTCAAGGCATCTTATTGAAGGGCAGTCAAGGAAAGTTGCACCAAATCCCAGTCCATTGTTGACCATGAGAAGATTGCTCAAAAAGTTACATCATGAGTAACATGTCAAATGTGATCAAGCCAATAGTCATCAATTCTGTGAATGATTATCGAGGCCAGGGTCATCCAATCAACAACTCCTCTGCTTTTAATGAAGAAAAAAAATGTTGGTCTCATAATATAGTCAATGATAACAAATCGACAACTAAATTGGTCAACAGACCCGTCAAATGTCAGAAGTTGAAAATGTCATGCTAGTGGTCTTATGTAATCACCAAATGCCAACATCCCTGTCAGGCCTAACTTACCAATCAATGTCAATATAGCTAATCCAATAAGGACGACACCACCACCTAGGGGGCAAGACGGCCAACCAAATCCTCAGTTAAACCTGGCAAAATTTGTCGAAGAAATTCAGCAAGAATTGAGTTTAAATAAGAGAATTATTAGGCCTGTTAATGGATACCTTACCTTGAATGTGTTGATAATCAATGCTTTTTCGAGAAGTTTTAATTTTTTTTTTGACTTTGCCAGCTTCACTGACAAGAATTGACAATTGAGCACATCTATCAATTTATAGCCCAATGTGGAGAAGTAGAAACGAATGAATTTTTTTAAGAATTAAGTTATTTCCTTTATTTTCCTCAAAAACTACTTACATTTTTCATTTTGATTTACCCCATGATTTAGCATGTAATTGGACAAAGATGAAAAAACAGTCTCATTCTCAATTTTAGAGAATGGTACATGAGGTTTCAATTGTCGACTTGACTAGACTTTATCAATATTACAATGAGTCAATTGACCAATTTATTGCCCCATTTCACTTTGTGAAAAAGAATTTATAGGTTTGGCCTTTTATGAGTTGAAATTTAGTTTAAGAGAGATTTGAAGGGCAAGACTTTGCTGATTTTTTTCAATTAGCAATGAGTGTCCAAGTATGATCAATTGTTTAAAGACAGAAATAAATAGCCACATGAAAAATTTACACATAGTGTGGCTTCAATGGAAATGTATGAGTTAAATGATGAAATTGACCAAGATGGAATTTGGTAAGGAAAAAATTGATTTGTCGATGACAAGTTGGCAATTGATGATCATTGATTATTCAATTTAAAAAAATGAATGATTGATAAATCATTTAATCCTTTTAAAAGAGGCCTATGTTGACACAAAAAATTCCAAGTGTTTAGTTGACATTCTTGGATGCAATCGACAGATAACAAATGTAAAAAAAGTGGAGGCAATATAATCGTGAAGTTATGGAGTCAATAGTCTTGGATGCAACTATCAAAGATGTTATTGTCAAAGTAATGAAGTCAAAAACCATTGAGTAATGCAGTTGGTAACCATCAAATAGTTGAGTCGATATTGAAGTTGATAACTGTTGAATACTAGAGTCAATGACTGCCCAGTAGTGAAGTCAATGTAATTGTCAACTAATCATCAGTGTAGTGGAGTTGATGTAACCATCGTTTGTGGATTATAAATGTCAAAGTGCACTTTTTGTAAGGACTCGCACAATCAATCACATAAGTCAACTTTCTTTTACAAATTTATCTCTATCTTTACTTTCCTACAATTTACATGACTGGACGTGATTGCCTCCAATCTCCGTACCTTTAATTTTTTTTTATCATTCACTTTTCAATCCAAAATTAACAAAAAAAACCTTTGCATTCCTTGTTGATGCACTTATCAATCCATCCATATTTCGAAAGGTTTTTTTTGTCGGTCATTTTTGTAGTGAAATAGAATTATAAGGCATTTCCCCACCCTTCTATTTGACAATAAAAGCTACATAAACTCACCTTACAAATTATATGACAAACATAACTAAGCTCATTGCAAAGTTGGGCTGATGTAGGTCATATTATTGTTGTAATTATCGTAGATTAATGACTCAACATTATTGTTGTGTCCCTTCAATTACTCCTCGTTCTGATACAGTTTCAATTTTTAATATTGAACTTATTGTTCTCATAACCGATGGGCATTTATGTCCTTGTAACCTACAAGGGTTAATGGCTTGTTTAATATGAACATAACTGACATGACTTTTGAGTTACATATGTGACTCTTGAGTTCATGTCTTTTCAGTTGTCGGCAGCTTTCTCCTGGTTGATCAATAGAGGCCTCTCCTCTGTTTAGAATACAGACAACTCACAACTCGAATCCACTCCTCTAGTTTTCTCCTAGTCGTCCTCCAATTGTGCCGGTTTCGAGAAGTGTTTGATTGAGTTATATTCGTATAATGTTAATACAAATAGGTTCGAGGTATTATATCTTGGGACACATAGTTCATGAAGCTGCTTAGCACCATTGGTTGGAACTAATCATCATAAGGAGATTCGGTTAGCCGTACTTCACCTCTTTTCCAATTCTTTTTTGAGTTTACATTAGCTAGCAATTTTATTTTCTTTGTAGTCTTTATGTGTAAAGATTAATAAAAAAATTATTGGTTTGGTTATTGTTATTAAAGTTATTATTTCCATCTTCATCTTATTATTATTTTTATCACAAAAAACAATGTTATGTATTTCTCTTGATACGTTAACGTGTGCGTTTATTTTTCCAACAACTTAAGGTGATTAGGTTTATACTCCATGTTTGTTTGGGTTTATTAGAAACTTTGTGATAGTTGATAACAATCAAGTATCTAGTAATTCTGGAAACATTCATTTGGTCGACGCAATCGTAACCGATGGAGTGATTCACCTATTGAGGGGTGGTTCAGTGGTAGCAAATGTTGCGGGCCTTCAGGCTAAGACCACCTTTGGTGATGTGAGTATTCATCAGTAAGCTTTACCTTCCTTTCCGATACCATCTCATACGCCAAATGAGAAACCAGATAAATTCTCTAGTTTGGGTTCAAGCAATGGCAGAAGATGATGTTATTCTATATGACTACACCGAATCTGGTCAAGTGCTTATCGAAGATGTGCTTGATAATAAATCTAGATGAGCAAGATGTCACGACGCTAGGGGCATTGCAGGATTGGAAGCATGTGGACTTCCTATATAGAAATTATATCCTTAACTATCTAGTAGATTCTCTTTATAATGTTTATCGTAACATTGACATTGGTAAACAACTATGAGAGTCCTTAGAGAAAAAAAAAATACAAGATTGAGGACGCGGATACAGAGAAATTCATGGTTGCTAAATTCTTGGACTTGAAGATTATGGATTCTAAATCTATCATGAGTCAAGTTTATGAATTGCAAATAATTTTAAACGATATCTTTGCTGAGGGAATGTCACTCAGTGAATCATTCCAAGTGGCATCTATTATTGAGAAGCTACCTCCATACTGGTCAGACAAGAAAAACTATTTAAAGCACAAATGCGAAGAGATGAGCCTTCAAGATGTCATTCTATGCCTCAGAATCGAGGAGGATAACAGGAAGAATGCAAATCCTCCTATTAAACCAAAGGTTAGAATTGTTGAGTCTTCCAATTCAAAGCAGTTGGGAAAAAGGAATAAGTCTTTTCAAGGAAAAGACAAGGAGAAGGAGCAATCCGAAAAATTTCAAGGGACATATTTTATTTGTAATAAGCTTAGCCATCATGCTAAGGATTGCAAGAAGCATTCAAACAAAAGTAGGAGCGATGGTGCAGCCAAGCAGCTAAATCTAGTAGAGTAGGAAGATAACGAGATTGACTGCTATGTTGGTGTTTGAGGCATCATTAGTGTCAAACAAAATCAATTGATGATTGGACATAGGTGCCACAAATCATAGTTGTGCGGAAAAACACATATTCTCGTCATACGAGAAGGCTGAGAAAATGAGATGCTGTATATGGTTAACTCTGCATCATAAAAAATTGTCAGGAGAGAAAAGACGATCCTGAAGTTCACCTCCGATGAGGAGATTGCCCTGCTAAAAGTGCTATATTTAGCGAAGTTCCCAAAGAATCTCATTTCTGGCCCCATACTTCTCAAGAAGGGCTTTAAAATTGTATTTGAATCTAATAAGTTTGTACTTTTTGAAGGGAGGAATGTTTGTGGAGAAATGGTACATGAGTAATGACATGTTCAAAGACAACGTGATTGTCATTGATGTAAATTCGAAATTCTTGTACTCAAATACTATTAATAAAGAGAAGTCTTCAATTTACATAATTGTGTCTCCTTATCTATGGCATGGTAGATTAGAACATGTAAACTATGGTATAATGAAAAAGATAAAAAGCTTGAGATTGATTCCAAAATTTGAGTTGGATGCCCGTTACAAGTGTGAGTCTTGGTTGAGACAAATTTGCTAAGAAATCTTTCAATTCTATTAAAAGAATGAGTGAACCTTTACAACTAATCTATAGTGACTATGTGATTTAAAATTTGTAAAAAATAGAGATGGAAAGAAGTATTTTATCATTTTTGTGGATGATTATACTCGATTTTGCTATGTTTATCTGTTAACTAGCAAAGATGAGGCTACAAGAGAATCGACTTGATAAATGAATCAAAGTACTTAGGTATGATAGAGAAAGAGAATACATTTCTTTCAATTTAAAGGAGTTGTGTGTTAGTTTGGAAATAATCCTCCAAGCAACTACATCTTATACTTCAAAGCAAAGTGAAATTGCTGAATGGAAGAATATAAATTTAAAGGGGATGGCTAATGCCATGCTCTTAAGTTCTGATTTACCTCAAAACTTATTTGGGGGGGGGGGAGGTGGTTCTAATTGCAGACTATATTCTTAATAAAACACCCATAAAAAACGGGTAAAACTCCATATGAGTTATAGAATGGAAGGCTAACATCCTACAATTTTTTTGAAAGTGTGGGATGCCTAGCCAAGGTGATGATTCCTCCTCTTAAATGAACTCGGTTAGGACCTAAAATGGTAGATTGCATATTCATCGATTGTACTCAAAATAGTAACACACATAGATTTTTTTTCACAAATTTGAAAATGTGGAAATCTATGCCAATATTATCCTCGAATCAAGGGATACCAAATTTTTTAAGGATATATATTTTGTGAAAAGAAATTAGGGTGAATCCTCTCAAAAGAATTTCAGAAATTCAGGATTTAAGAATGATGAAGTTGAGGTCGAGGATACCGAGCTTGGAAGGAGCAAGAGGCCATGAATTTCAAAATCTTTTGGACCTTATTTTATAACATACACGTTAGAAGGTGAGCCTCAAAAGTTCAAAGAGGCGATTTCATCTCCATATGCTCTTTTTTTGGAAAGACGTTATCGACAATAAGATTGATTCTATCATAAGCAACCATACTTGAAAATTAGTTGATCTTCCATCTGAAAGTAAATCAATTGGATGTAAATGGATATTCAAGAAGAAGTGTAAAACTAATGGTTCCATTGATAAATACAAAATTCGGCTCGTTGCCAAAGGGTTTAGATGAAAAGAAGATCTATATTACTTGATACTTATTCAACAGTAATAAAATAAACATTGGTTGAGATGTCGATTGCTATAATTTCGCTATACAACTTGCAGGTACATCAGATAGTTATGAAAATTGCATTCTTGAATGGCGATCTCGATGAAGAGATTTATATAGAACAACCTAAAGGATTCAAGGTCAAAGGACAAGAACACATAGTGTGTAGACTTGTCAAATCATTGTATGGGCTTGAACAAACTTTTAAACAATGGCATGAAAAAGTTTAATCGTGTGATGATCCAAAATGAGTATAGAATCAATGATTGTAATAAATGTGTGTACACTAAATCTATGACCATTGGATGTGTATTTATTTGCCTATATGTTGATGACTTGCAGATTCTTGGAGATAATGTCAAAGTTATTAAAATCACCAAGAATGTTCTCAAGAAGAATTTTGAGATGAAAGATTTAGGTATTGTGGATGTTATACTCAGCATCAAAATTATAAAGAATCCTAATGGCCTAATTTTAACACAATATCATTACATTGAAAAGGTAATTGAGAGATTTAAAAGATTCGGCATTAAAGATGCGAATAATCTTTTTCTGCCGCACCTAACTTTAAGAAAGAATATTAGAAACAATATTGGGCAACTAGAATATTCTTGAGTAATCGGTAGCGTCATGCACATCATGAAATGCACTTGGCTGGATATAACATACTCATTAGGAAAACTAAGCAAATATATATAATCTTGGTCATGAGCATTGGAATGCTTTTTTGAGAGCATTAGGGCATATGAAAAATACCAAAGGCTATATTCTATGATATGGTCAATATCCAGTTGTATTGAAAGGCTATAGTGCCACCAATTGGATTTCGGATTTTAATGAATTAAAATCGATTAGCGGGTATGTGTTCACGTTAGGAGGTGCCACCGTATCATGGAAATCATTGAAGCAAATTCCAATGGCATGCTCCACGGTGGAATCAAAGTTTGTTGCTTTGAAAAAACTGCCGAAGAAGCAAAGTGACTTCGATAGTTTTTAGAGGATATTCCATTGTGGCCAAAATTTACGCATGCAATATGCATTCATCGTAACAATCAAGCAGCTATTACAAAGGCAAATAATGTGATATATAACAGTAAGTCTAGACACATTCGTCATATACATAATATCGTAAGGTAATTACTTTCGCATGGAATAATTTCTTTGAACTTTGTGAAGTCAAAGGAAAACATTATAAATCCGTTGACAAAAGGTTTGTTGAGAGAGCAAGTAAACTGTACATCAAGGAAAATGGAGTTAAAACCCTTGACCCAATAAGAGCTTCTGCGGTGGAAAGCTAACCTATACGATTGGAGATCCCATTGAATAGATTTAACAGGACAATGTGAATAGGTTCAACGGGACAACGTAAACTTCGAAAAATCTAGAGTGGGCACTATCTGCCATTCCTATGATACAATAATTCTTCCTATAGCGTTTTAAGGGTACGCTATGCATTTAATGATTTCTATAACTTGATTCTAATACTTGAGTAAGCTATGATAGGATACCTTTAATTGGAATGCGCCTATATGCGTGGAGCTAGCCAACTCTATGAAAATCTTTAAAGGCTAGATTTTTTTAAGCACGCATGAATCCTAAGAGGTTTAGAGCAGAAAGAATGAACGCAACTGAGAACCAATCTTGATTCGAAGATACTCTGCATGAGGTCTATTGTTTGTGCTTACATTGACAATTGGCGGTTCAAGACTAAGTTTGTTGACTTGTTAAGTAAATATGATAAGTTTTCACTAAAGAAGGTACAAAGCGAAAAGTTACCTATCTTAATGCAGTGTATTTCTATAGGCACAGTTGAAATTCTTTGAGTTATAGTTCTATTGAGCAATTATGTGAGAGATCGTTGTAATTATTGTAGATTAATGGCTTAACATTATTGATGTGTTCCTTCAATTACGTAACTCCTCATTTGGCTACAGTTTTAGTTGTTAATACTGAACTTATTGTTCTCGTAATAGATGTGCACTTATGTTCTCCTAATCAACAAGAGTTAATGGCTCATTTAATATGAACCTAACCGACATGGTTTTTGAGTTACCAATGTGAATCTTGAGTTCATGTCTTTTCGGTTGTCAGCAGCTTTCTCCTAGTCTATAAATAAAGGCCTCTCCTTTGTTTAGAATACATACAACTCGCAACTCGAATCCACTCTTCTAGTTTTCTCATAGTCATCATCCAAGTATGCCGGTTTCTAGAAGTATTTGACAGACTCCTATTCGTATAGTGCTGATACAAACAGGTTCGAGGTGTTATATCTTGGGAGGTATAGTTCGTGAAGTTGCTTAGTACCGTTGATAGGAACTAGTCACCTTAAGAAGATTCGATTAGCCGCACCTCATCTTTTTTCCAATTCCTTTTTGAGTTTACATTAGTTATCAATTTTATTTGCTTTGTAACCTTTATATGTAAAGATTAACAAAAAATTATTGGCTTGGTTATTATTATTAAAGTTATTATCGTCATCTTCGTCTTATTATTTTTTCGACTACAACAAACAGTGTTACTTATTTCCCCGATACGTTAACGCGTGCGTTTATTTTTCCAACAATTATTTCTTAGAATACTGTATATGGATGCAGTCCAATGGAAAGATGATGATAATGTCTCATGTCCCCCCTATTCAACGGTCCTTATGAAAAATTCCTACTTAGAGTAAATGGATTAGTGCCACATTATTCAACTCCACATGTTGTCAGACAAAAAGCAACAGATTCTTCAAATAGAAAGCAGATGCCTAAGAATTAGTTATAGAAAAGGGTCAAATCAGTGGGCTCGATGCAAAAGAAAACTGTGTACTCATCTCGATGGCGGCATATTAACAACATTCTATACAACTCCATTAATGTCCAACTATGCAACCTCCATTTCTTCCCCCAAGCCAGAAGTGCATGGTGTGGAATCTTTTGGGTTGAGTATTAGTAATGGTTGACCCACTCATGACCAAGGACGACTAAAGAATTATACCAATTAATTGCCCACGCCACTATTCACCTATCCATTCTCCAAGCCGCCATCGTGCCAATTAGATAATGTTGACATCGGAAAGTTGATGGAACCCACAGAAGAATGGTTAGTGATGATACGACGAATTAGGGGAAAATTACCCAAAAAAAAATATACTAAATCTATTAGAATTATACCAATTCAGTTTTAAACTTTTCGTATTAATTAGTCCCAATTAAGTCAATCCGGCTCATTGGGCTGGTCAACATTGACATGGACAACGACATGCATTGACGTGATAATTTTTAATAATATTTAATAATTTTTATTTCTTCAACGACTAGTTGGAGGAGGAGGAGTAAGAAGAAGAAAAAATAAAAAAAATAAAAAAAAATAAAAAAGAAAAAATAATTATGAAAAAGAAAAAATAATATTTCGAAAAATATTAAAATACAAGCAAAAGATTGCCGAGTCAACGCCGGTGACCACATCAGCGTTGGTAGACCAAAGTTGAACGGATATATTTAATGGGTACAAATTCAAAACGATTGATGACTGAATTGACACAATTGCAATAGGTTCAAGCCTTTTTTTCAATAATTTTCCCGATGAATTAGGTCCACACGTGGCCCCTCTCAGTCTCTGTATAAATGTGCCTCTCGATTTGCCATTCTCTTCATGCACCAAAGCAGCAGCAGATCTCACCACCTAACTCGTGATTTGATCTTTCTTTCTTCTTTTTCCTGGATCCCTTCGTCCTGCTAGCTGTTTCTGTCCATGTCTTCCATCGGTGCAAGCTGCGCTAATGTCTACGTGATGAAGAAACGTCAAGAGGAGAAGCTCAAGAAAATGGAGGAAGCAGGACAGAAGAGAGAGAAGCCAGTTGTGGAAGATAAGGTCGGAGGTAATGGTGGTAATGATTACAGCAGTGATTCCGGGTCTGCGAGGAACAAGAAAGTCCACCCTCATGATTCGCAGGCATCGAACCCGGGCAAGACAGGAGGGAATTGAAGCAAATCGTGGTTTCAAACGTGTTTGATTATGATGGTGGTTGTTTTTCTCGTGAAGTGCTTATTGTCCTCTCTCTTTGTTTGCTTGTGTGTGTGTGTGGAAATATTTGTTTCCCTCCTTCTCTAAACATAACGACCTCGATCAAAAGATTTGAGGCCTTTCCTGAAGATCACCTGTCAATAGAGAATATATCGAGAAGTATAGAAAATGGACTCAATTTTCGTTTCGGCACTCAAAATTATATTCAAATCTAAAGCAAAAAGTTGCTCACGAAATGCGAAAATTTATCCGAAATGAGCGCCACAAAAAACTAGTTAATGACATTGGACAATGCAACTGCAACTAGCATTAGCGTAGTTGCCTTCATCGAGAGGTGGACGGTCGACATCGATAGTAAGTTCAAATTAGACTCCATCCTTGCGATTGATGTGAACAATCGATTGTTATTTGATGGGGATAGAGAGGTTCTCATGATTATAGCGACCTTTCATTTGACATCTATAAATTCTATACAAAACAAGAGATGAAGGATGTAATGGGACTCCAAAGTCCGAACACAAATAAAAACACTGATATTTCATTGTATTGATGTTGGCGTTATGATGACATCATCGTGACGTCACGTCACTTGATACCACTAGAGGTTTCTTATTTGAAGATTGACCTCTTTTAATCAGTATTTAACCATTGCATTTTAGAAAAAAAAATTGGAGAGGACAAGGAGTTTCTCAATTGATACGGTGCACGGCCGCGGTAAAATCATGGTATGTTTGTTGACACCTGATTTTTAATCATCTTTTCTCTTTTAAAAATTTTTAGTATTTTTCGGCATTTTTATTTTTTGAAAAATTCATAAAAATTCATAAAATTAAAAAATTAACTTTGGGGACCTTGGCCAAGCCTAGAGAACTAATTTTGACTAAAAAATGATTTTTCATATTTTCAATATTTTTTAGTATTTTTATTTTCGAAAATTCATGAAAAATAAAGAAAAAAATGAGAAAATTGCAAAATCAACTTTGGAAGCCTTGGCCAAGCCTAGGCAACCATTTTTGAACAAAAAATAAATTTTCATATTTTTTATATATATTTTTAATTTTTTTTAAAAAATACAAAAATACTTGAAAATTTTGGAAAAATAACATTTGAGGCAAAAAAAAATTACACAAAGATAGTTAATATTTTTATTTTAAATCTATTTTTCATATTGGCCATCGCAAATTCAGAAAAATCCAATTCGAGTCACGTGTTCCTTCATCAGTATAATCTCGAATCGGGCCTAAAAAAATTTAATTTGAGTCAACTTATTTTAATTTTCACTTTTTATGAGTTGTGACATTGTCTTCTAATATTTTAAATTTTCATCTTGGCTCAATTATACCCAGAATGACTCAATTTTGCAAAAGGGCTTTAATTAAATTCTGCATTATTTTCAGCGGCAAGAAATGAGCTTAAATTTGACATGTGGTAAATTTTAGTGTGTCAAAAATTGTGAGGAGATTTGGACTTAAAAAAATATATTTTTTCATGAACTGAATTGTAAATACTTAAAATTCAAGGATTAGAGTGCAAATACATAACTCTTGAAGGATTATTTTATAAATAACAAAAAGAAGAGTTAGTGGATAAATTAGAATAGAGAAGGGAAGATGGAGAAGAGGAGATGAAGAAGAGAAGTTGGAGAAGAATAGATGGAGAAAATAAGATAAGAATAGAGAAGGGAAGATGGAGATGAAGAAGAGTTAGTAGAGAAATTAGAATGGAAGATAAAAATAGAGAAGGGAAGATGGAGATGAAGAAGAGTTAGTGGAGAAATTAGAATGGGAGATAAATATGGAGAAGAGAAGATGAAGATGAAGAGGAGTTAGTGGAGAGATTAGAATGTGAGATAGAGATGGAGAATGGAAGATGAAAATGAAGAAGAGTTAGTGGAGAAATTAGAATGGGAGATAGATGAGTAGATTATAAAACGAGGAAGAAGTGAGCTTGAGAGGGGAATTTTTAGGAGAGAAAATTTGAAGTATTTGAGGGAATTTTTTTGGAGAGAAAATTTTGGATGTTTGAGAGAGTTTTGGGAGATTGAAGAAAAATTTGAGAGAAAGAAAATATCAAAAAAGAGAGAGAATTTTGAAGATGATGGGAGTTTAAAGCTAGGGGTTATCATCACAAATTCCTTCATCGATCAATATAAATCAAGAGTTCATCCTCGTCAACGAGCAAGCAAATTCGAGCTAAGTGTTTTTATTTATTCATTTATTTATGGTTTTACTCGCAAATTAGCACAAATTGTATACACTTTCTCCATCTCCCATTTTTTCCCATATTTTATGTCAGGAGAAGGATATTTCTATGTCAACAGCAAAAATCTCGTAGAGATGCAAAAATCAGCCCAGACAAGCTCCTAAGCTGTCCACCGATTTCTCAACTGATCTGTGACTAAAAGTCCCTCTTAATTCAAAAGAAACTCTCTATATTGGGAACATAGAGAGCGAAAATCAATTATAGAAATCCCTCCCAAAAAAACGGGAGATAAGTACTCTTTCCACTCTTCTGGTTTTAGGTGCAGATTAGCACATATTTTGTATACTGACACTTCACTCTATTTTATGTTAGGAAGCCGTAGCTCTATATCAATGGTCAACCCTATGGAAGCACAAAATCGGCTTGGAGGAGTCCTCAAGCGCGCATAAATTTCAAATTGTTGAATCAATTCGTTGTATTTCATTTTAAAGAATTCATACCCCAGAATGGAGAGGACAAAGTCCATCCGCAATTTAAATATCTGCACCATAAATCCCAAAGGGAAGAGCCAAGCCAATGCTTAGCCTCCCATTGGAGGTTTTTACTTACAGTAGTTAAATACCTGCAACTTAAATACATGTACCTTAAATCCTAAAGGGAAGAGCCAAGCCAATGCTTAGCCTCTCATTGGAGGTTTTTACTTACAGTAGTTAAATACCTGCAACTTAAATACCTGTACCTTAAATCCCAAAGGGAAGAGCTAAGCACCTCCCATTGGAGGTTTTTACTTACAGTAGTTAAATACCTGCAACTTAAATACCTGTACCTTAAATCCCAAAGGGAAGAGCCAAGCCAATGCTTAGCCTTCCATTGGAGGTTTTTACTTACAGTAGTTAAATACCTGCAACTTAAATACCTGTACCTTAAATCCCAAAGGGAAGAGCCAAGCCAATACTTAGCCTCCCATTGGAGGTTTTTACTTACAGTAGTTTAAATACTTGCAACTTAAATACCTGTACCTTAAATCCCAAAGGGAAGAGCCAAGCCAATGCTAGGCCTTCCATTGGAGGTGTTTATTCACTGTCATGTACTTCCTATAATTTAATTTTTGAATCATCAGACCCAAAAGATGAGTAGGTCGTAATACTGCACAGAAGTCATTAACACACTCCCTCTTTCGGCTTCAGGGAATCTTTAACACTTAAAAAATATAACAAATAAAAATATATACCATCCATGCATCCTATTTAAAAAGTGAAAACACAAAAGAGAATACCCTACTAGAGCCTTAGGAATAAACCAAGCCTGAGTTGCCGAATTAGGATATCCATGAAATTAAGGTACCGAAAGGGCATTAGTTTTAATTAACTAGTGTAACCAAGTCCCCGAGCTCATAATCTCTGGTTCGTAGGAATAAATTAGTTCTCCCGCTAATTTATTTAGGTTTCTAATCGACCTACCAAGAACGATTAGTGGCGACTCCAAATTTCAAAATCATTTAAACAAAAACCAAAGTTGCGATTCGGTAGGGCTTGGGAGGGTCCGCGTTAGGTTAGTCAAATCTAATTAACCTAATAATCCGTTAACCCCTTTAAACTTCAAAATCATTAGTGTTTGATGATTAGCAAAATTTTATTGTTCCTTTTGAGGAGGAACGGGAAGCATTTAAATGCAGATAAATTTTTGCAAAGGTTGATTAAAGTTTTAAATACCGCTGGCCACAAAAATGTGATCGGTAAATTGTTTGTCTAGTAAATTGTCGGTAATTTACCAACCTTATCAAGTTACTAACGTTAATTTAGTGATTTTGAAATTATCAACCTTTCCACTAAATGACTGACTTTTATTTGTAAATCTTACCGAAGTGTTATCAAGATAGCAACTCTTTTAGGATATTATTCACCTTAACACGATTAATTTACCAAACTAGTCTTAGGTCATCGAATCTTGCTCGGGTCTTTAACTAATAATTATTTGATTGATCCAAAATTTTCTAAATTTTTTTTTTGTAAAAGATGATCGATTTATTATAACTTACCAAGGTTTCCAAATTATCTACTGAGATGTAAAATTACCAACATCTGTTCATTAAATTACCAGCTAGATTTCTATTATCAATTCTGAATTAGTCACTTACACATATCCATTTGGTTTATCCTCATTTTATTTTTACTCCCCAAATAATTGTCATTTTGTAATGGCAAGGTATTAGGGCTAACAATACAACTTAACCAACAAACTCGTCGCGGATTACTGAGAAAACCCAAAACCCAAGCTTTATTGAGCTAGGTGGCTTCAATGATGCAGATCGCTGATCTAACGTGGTGTGTGCTAGTCCGCGAAGGGTGATGGCTGGAATATAGTGTGATTTCTATTGGAACATTGTCTAGTGTGAGTATAAAAAGAAAAAACAAAAAAGAAGAATTGTAAAGCAATCTGCCAGTAGTATTTCTTAGAAAGAAAATTTTTAACCTGCGACTCTAGTAAAATTCATGTTCTTCCCTTTCGCACATGTTTGGTGAACTTATAAAAAGCTACTCGTCTTTTATGAAATAAAAAGAATTTTATGCGTATAAAACATGTTATATAGGACTCCATAGAAAGATTTTTAGTTCTCAACTAGTTGAGGAACTTTTCACCGTCTAATTAATGTTTTTCACAAGGAGTGTGACCGTAATTAGTCGGCTGTTTGGAGGGAAATTAGCACGGTAAGATGCCGTCGAAATCCTTCAATTAGAACTAAATTCCACTTCTTAGAGGATTCGGCTAAAATGGATGAAAGGTGGGTAGCAAGTTCGAACTTAGGAAGCTCCAGGCCATCAAGGTAAGTATGAATAGGCCAAAATAAACCTTTTGAGGTACTAAAGTTTCGAGATATATCAGTCATTACTCTCTCAATTTCATAAGATTGAACTCACTTAGGTGTTGGACGGTCATTAAATAAATAAATAAATCCAGCAAATCGTCCACAAATTAGTATCTATGTCAATTTTCATCAAGATATAAGTTCTTTAATCGAAGCGATTTGTTTGTAAAACATTTTTATCAGCAAAAGACATATGCACGTAATCTCGAAGTAGTGTATTTGTTGCCCAATACTCCTTCGAGAAATACTTACTTAATTCATGTCATATTTCTATTGGAAAGTTCATTCTTGTGGCTATTAGTTTAGAGGAATATTAAAAGTGCACTAACAACAGTATTTATGAGTCGCCGGTAGTGGGAACATTGATAATTTTTATCTGAAGTACGTGACCCCTTTAGAATGTGCTCTTACTCGATTTTCCAAGGGGCCGTGTTGGCCTCCGGCCATTCTTTTGACATTTTAAGCACACTTCTTTTTCACATTATCCGCACTTACGGAAGAAAGTAGAAAAAAATGTCGTAAATATATTACATTAATACTAATTTAGTCATAAATTTTTAACCGGACCAATTTATCCTAAGCTTATTTCATCGGTATCAATTAAGTCCATCTTGCCAATTTTAACCTAAAATCGCTGAGGTGGACGCCGATCGTCCTATGTGTCATGTCTAGTGCCGACGTTAACAAATTCTATAATTTTTGGATTTTCATAATTTTTGTTTGGTTTTCTTTGCTTGTGGGAGTGCTTGGCGGCCCTTTGCTAGATCCAACAAGGGAGGCCCTCCCCAGAACCGGGGAGGATTAAACCAGGTGTGGGGAAGTCGCGAGGGCTCAACGCTCTCTACTTATGGCGAGGGCTCGATCCTTGTGGCCTAGTGAGGGCCGCCCTCATTGGATACGGCAAAAGCTTGACCCTTGTGGTTGGCGGAGGGCTTGGCAGCCCTTGCCTAGGTAGCCAAATTGAAAAGAAAATGAAAAAATATTAAAATTTTGTAAAACTTGTCTATGTCAACATCGGTCGTGTCACGTAGGATGATCATCGTTTATTTCAGCGATTTTCAGCATTCCTGTCGCAAGTTAATCTTAGGCTAGTTCCTAGGTTGGACTAGTCCGGTTTAAGGTTTTGGAAATTTCCTTTTCTATATTCTTTAAAAAGGAAAAATTAAAAGAAAAACATATTGGTCTAGGCTGTTTGGTTCCACACCTGGAGTCGAGAACCGGAGCTGGTTTGTTTTGGTTCCCTGGTCCAGTGCCCATGGACGCCCCTATTGATCGTCCGCAACCACCGGGTAGCAACTTTAACAAATGTGATTCGAAATGTATGTGTTTCGACGCAAACTGACTCTAAATAATGAAACATTACAATTTCCAATACGCTGATTGCCATTATGATACACACAATCAATATTAGGAAAATTAAATATTCTCTTATCAAGTGCGCTTAACAAGTGTCTACGAGACGCTCCATTAACAAAATTCATTACATATTAATACAATGAAGCACAACATTTATTGAGAATCTAGGGGGTTTATTAACGCGACATGATCCCTTAAGTTATGCAATTAATGTATGATCAACTTTTAATGTAACTTTGTATTTGTTTATTGATTTTTAATTTACCCTTTCTCTGTTATCTCCGAAAAATTTGACTTTTAGTAAATAAGGTTATTTTTACCCAGAATGGATGTCATATAGCTCCACTCCCTAGCATCCTTCTTTCACGACTGAGATAAATTTTCTCACTTATAATTTTATTTAAAGATAAAAAGGGGAAAAAAAATTCAAGAGTTCTTCTACTTTGATTTTCCAAAATTCAAGATAAATTTTGTCACTTACAAGATATTTGAAAGAGCTCTGTTGAAAAGTGTCTCCTCTCTAAGGGGACTTTGCTAATCACAAACGAGAGAGAATCCGACATAATTCTATTTTTGGACGTAAAATAAAGTAAATGATTGTCAGTCCAAATCAATAAATGGCGATCTCCGTTTGTCATAATTGTCATCCAAAGTGATACATTAAAAAGAGAATATTCATGTCCGCAAAAAAAAAGAGAGTAATATAAGACGTTACAATGATTCACATCATCAACGCTTGCTAAATAAAAAACACCGACTTCTCAAAAATATAAAACAAATTAAGTTGTTGAAATTAATGGTTTTACTACCATGTGTTTTTTTTAAATCATTTTAGCATTAAAGAATGTGTAATCCAAAAACTGAGTTTTGCTTAAAATTTGAAAACATATTATAAGATTGATGTTGATTATACTTCAATTTTGAATTTACAAAAAGCTTTTTGACTTTGTTGAATTATTTTTATTTTTTAATAAATAATTGTCGGTGGAGGGATAACTCGCTTTTTTTTTTTTGGTCGAAAGGCATACTTCGTTCAGGAGCAAGAAAAACGCATTTGTCTGACACGCATCCCTTTTGCCTTTTTACTCTTTTTAAAGCTTCCCTCTTCTGCTCTATTTCTCCACAAAAAAAAAAAATAGTGACCTCTCTTCTGGTACCTCTCGCACACTCTATCTTCTACTGTCTTTTTTCCCGTTTGTCAATCATCATCATTAGCATTAGCAAGAAATCCACTCTGATGATTTTTAGGGATACTAAGTAATTAATTAGGGTCATATTGGATCAAATACACGAGAAATTAGGGCTGAATGGAAACAATGGAGACATGTGGACATGCAAGGGCCATGTGCCATGTGTCAGCACGTGGCCAAGAGAGGGACACGTGCCACCACTAGAGGGACATGTGTCACACATGCATGCGTTACATGTGGCAGACGGTGGAGATACATGTCAGACACGTGTCATGCATCCATGACTCATGGCGTACACGTGTCGTCGCCAGGACCGTCTGTCGATTCACCTGCTTCCCTTATATAAATGTTTGACATTAGTTTATTTTGTCATAACAAAACCCTTTACTCTACTCGACACCCTCTCCTCTCTCATTCGGTCGGCCTTGCTTGCCAAAGCCATGCCTCTTGCCACGCCAAACCTGTGCCAGCTCGAGGGTTGTGGTGCTACCCAAGTTGAGTCACATGCACATGGCAAGAAGGAAAGGCTATTGGAAGATCATTCGTTCATCGTTTCTACTCTAGTTTTCTCGAATAATTGAGGAAAGTAGATTTTTAGTCCTTGTTACTAGCCTATATATGGTTCGTCATTGTGAGTGATAAGCACCGATTGATCTTGGTTGTGATGACTTCAATAGGATACAATTTTTGAGATTTTATTTCTTTGCGCACTTGGATCTTAGGTGAACTTTTTCTCCAATCTAATGATTCTACAGTCGGTTTGGTCGTTTGGCCTAGTGATCTCCTTGTTGGGTTTATACTCACTCCGTGGTTTAAAATAATTTTTTCAGTATATTAGTATGTTGGAACGACCGACGCTTGTGCAGGAATGTTTCTGCAGTGAACCCTTAATGGAGCTGGTGGATGTTCTGAAAATCGGGAGTAGACTACCTTCCTTTGTAAATCCTCCTAGATAAGTTGTGTGTCTTAAGGAGTGATGTAAATGGCTTAAATCAAATGTCAAATGAAAGTATTGAATTAATTTGTTGAATAATCTTACTGGATACATAGTGTGTTATCCAGTTAGTTGAACCCCTATTAAGGCCATAACCCTCTTTAGGCGTGCTTGCCGGTTGCTGTTTGATGCTTTGTCATGCATTTGTACTTGTATGGCTGTCTATTTAGTCTTTCGCATGTGCCATCTATTTAATGAAAGAATAAAGCAAGAGAGCATGGTTAGTAAGCCTAAGGTGATGGACTGAGACGTCCCGGTTCTCTTTATTCTGCAGGTGATAATCTTGCAGATTCAAGTCTTTCTTCAACCCAACCCTATCAATGGCGTCCAATCCGGGTAAGTACAACATAGGGACTAAAAAGGAGGCGTTCAAGACAGGGAATGCAACCTTCTGTTGATCGACTATGACCTGAATGGGACCGTCAAGCCCATCAAGCAAGGCGACTCAATGGGGCAGCTCATCGTCCACACCCTAAGTCACATCCTGATCGCGGCATGCATGGCCGGTATGCTCCAGTAGCCTCTCACAAAGGACTCACCGGTGATTCGAGTCGGGAGGCGCAGCTATATTTTTGGCATGCCGGGAATTATGTACGGCGTTTTCTTTCCAGAGGAATGTTCTGAAGATAAGTTGGCGCATTTGGATAGTATTTTTTGGCAATACGAATATTTTGAAGGTCATCGTAATTGAAAGGAAAAAGGTACAATTACGTATAAATAAAAATGTATATGACTCAATCAAGCTGCTTTATCTTGGTTAAGAGAAATAAATTTTGATGTCACTTGCAAGCTGTCTTGAAGCCTTCATGATAATCATGTGCAGTTCTTGAGCAGTTACCGGTTTTCCGTCTGCTTGTTGGTAAAGGTACAAAATGCAGTGCATTAATTTGTAAAAACCACACAAATTAGTTGTACAATAAAAAGGCTGCTTATATGGTACAAATTTGTTCATTGGTTCTTTCGTTTTACGGTGTTACTAATCAAGCATAGAGTTTTTCTTAGTCTTACACGTCAGTGAAGTAAAAGTGAAAAGTTGGAAAGATAACAATGGAGAATGCAAGACTTAACTTTTTTGTTTATGACAGGACTATCCGATTGCAAAGACTCTGAGCAACGTTTCCGGATTATATCAACGGCAAGGTTTCACAGTGTTGCTCATGCAATCCTTGCCAGGTTCCGCCACCTCACTGGAAAATTCAGTACGGCGGTGGCTGAAGATAGCTCTGGCGAAATGAAGGAGTCCCGTGTGTCGGGGGTAACCTGTTTAGTAGGCCAAGCCGTTCTTTGCGGAGCGCCAGCTTCCCAACACATTGAAACCCAAGAAGCGACGCCGGCGGCGAGGAAAATGGAAAACCACTGAATGTCTGCGACAAATTCCATTTTCGGTTTTCCTTCTGTCAACGTGTTCACGAGCCTCGTTGAGTCAAGGGAGACGATGCACGTCGTAGCACTGGCAGGGCTAATCTGCTAAAGCAAGCTATTGCTCCTCCTCCAGGAAACACAAATTTTTATCGTAGAATGTGGAAGCTGAGTGAGGACGGCATTTGCTTCTTCCTTAATGTATTGATTGGCTTGGACGAAATACTAAGTGACGACGACGACTACGACGGTGTAGCTGATGATGACTATTACCACGACGACAATGACGACAAGGACAGTGACGAAAATGATGACCATGACGGCGATGGTGGCGGCAACGGCATAGCTGATGATGACAATGACAACAATGATGGTGACGACAATGATGACCATGACGGCGATGGTGGCGGCAACGGCATAGCTGATGATGACAATGACAACAATGATGGTGACGACAATGATGACCATGACGATGGCGGCGGCAGTGGCAATGGCATAGCTGATGGCAACAACAACGGCGATAACGGACAAAGGTGACGACAATGATGACCATGACGATGGTGGCGGCAGTGGCAATGGCATAGCTGATGGCAACAACAACGGCGATAACGGACAAAGGTGACGACAATGACGATGATTATTATGAGGGAGATGATGAAGACGGCAACGATGATGATGAGGAGGTGGGATAGACATGGAAGGAGGGGGGGGGGTGGGATTGACAGGGTAGAATAAAATGGCGGGGAAGCATTGAGTTACACATCGATGTATAAACTAGGGACGATAATAAAATTGCAAGAATTAAGAAACAATGGGCCAAGTTCAATCTTTATCATAGTAACACCTATCTCGTGATTCACAATTACAGCCCACGCGCCAAATCGATTACACAGAAGATGCATTCGCTTTCTCTTACTAAGAAAAGAGGAGAATGGAAGCAGTCAACAAGGACAAATAGTTTAAAATTTCAGACACTTATGTATTTAGTGCTTAAGGATGGTATCACAAAATACCTCAAATTGATAAATTTGTGGCAAATTCACACAAAACTATTTTTTTTTTGGTAAGGCACACAAAACTATTTTTTCACTACTAAAAATCACAAACCGGTACAATTATGACAAATTTACCAAAAACTATTTAATTTACCACAAAAAAACCCTAAACTGGTACACTTGTAATCAATTTACCTTAAACTAATTTTTTGATTACCAAAAACCGTAAGTTGATATACCTGTGATAAATTTATCATATATTAATTTCTGTTAAATTTTATCGTCAATTTACCTTAAATTAACAAGAAAACTGCCAACGGAAACACGTACAACCTCCCTAACAAAAATCACATAGGAAAAGAAGGGAGAGAGAGACAATCCTTCACTTAAATAAACACACCTTTATTTACATATTTACAACCCCGGAGTCATTATTACAATCTATAGTTATGTACAATTATTTGGATCGACCCTACATTTCAAAAAGGGACCTCCGGTCAAGTGGATTATGTTCTATACAAAAAGGGATCCTCAAAAGAAACTCTAAGTCGGGATCTACTCGGGGTCAGAGACCTCAGAATCGCTCGCTATCGTGACCTCTCCATCATCAGAGTCTCTCGCTAGAGAACTCTCGTCAATGTCCATTGACACTAGCATATTCTCGGGGTCCACTTCCTCTCTATCTAGAGGATAGCTGAGGCATCGACCTCACCAACAATCTCTGATGGAGTCTCAAATCCATGGAGTATGCTACTCAAAAATCCCTCCGCATCGCGACATTTCCATGCGACATAGAAATGCGCTCTCCGGATGTTATTTCCCTCGTCCACCCAAACTTTAGTAGTACACCTGGGGTATGTTCGATCCTCACTAAAAGGGTACTCCTACACCACAGTCTCAATCTCACGCGGTATCCCAAAATGGGTGGGTGGCAGTGTTTTCATGATCATGATCTAGGATTTGAAAGATGAAAAAAGGGTAACATGATACTATGAGAACACATTTCAGTGGTTTATCTCCTAAACCTTGCCCAGGATAACGCGAATTCCTAAAACCAACCTAACATGCAATCAGAACTCACGACAAATATATTCAGCAAGAAAAATCGAACAACTCAATGTGAATATTCTCATGTACAGGAATAGTTCAGGCATTAAGCACAATAACCTGCAAATTAGAATGATAATTTTTTCATCAGACCTGCTCTAGTCGCCTCAAGTCGTGCCTCGCCTGCGCTACTCGCATCACGTGGCACCCTTATCTCTCCAACTATCCTGTGCCGAGTATGTATGGGTGCATTGTGCTTTGACCCGCGATACTCACATCAAGTTGGCACACTTATCCCTCCATTTCCTCGCGACCAACACGTCAGGGCCTACCCTCTCATCCTTATCCCTTTGATTTCCTGTGACCAGCGCATTAGGGCACATGGGTTTGACAAATATTCGCACAATGTACTACAGCAATATGTATGTCAAATAATTGTAATGCGTTTCATTTCACGTGTTTCAAAATAGCCATTCAAGGGCAAGCAATTTTTAGTCAAACAATTGTATTTATAGATCAACTACGGGCAAGCGGCCCCAACCTCAAGCATTTATCTCCACATTTAATCATGTATGAACATCATCTTGTTAGTCTCCAATGCCCCCAAATAGTTAACGACAAACAATGCGTGAACAATATATTTTCCCTATTACTCGTGACGCAAATTGCCGATTTGTTTACCATAATTAATCAACCCCAATCTTCCAAGCCATCAATCAAGCCATCTAATATCATGAACACAATTTTCCAGCCAACTTTACACACAAATCACACTCGGGTGAACAGTACCCAACGTGAACAGTAACTGAGAATTTCAACCCTAGTTTTAAACCTCGAAACGACTCCAATTCAAGCCTCGTTTTCGATCCTACCTTGTTATTGGAATATCCTATCATCCTACTCAAAATTTAGGAGTAAAAATCACCATAAAATTTAGCAAAGAAGCCCCAAACCAAACTAGAACAGAGGTAGCTTCAAAAGGCAGCAGAAGACAATAATGTGCAGGGCTGGTTCAAAATGAAATTCCTGATGATTTAGAACTCATCTAGGGCTGATTCTTGTGTCAAAATGTCAAGGAAAGAAAGATGAAGAAACTCAAAGTTGGTTAGAAATTCAACCGACGTGAAGACTGCTGCAAAGATGGTGAAAAACTGATAGAATCGCAACCTAGAAAACAGCCTATGTAGGGGGCCGATTTTGCTTCTGTTTAAGAGTGTTCCGAGGCCAATCTTGAGCTGAATTTTTGTGGAGAACCACTAGAAAGATAGGTGAAGATGAAGTTAAAACGGCATCTCAAAATGGCTACATTTGGGGAGTGAAACGAGCAGCACAACAAGCGGCAGCGGTGGGACTCTGTTTTGACCAAACAAGAGGGAAATGAGAGAGAGCTTGAGGAAGATAGTAGCGGTGTGAGAATGAGTAGCAAGAGAGCAGGTGTGCTGCAGAAATGAGGAGAGAGAGGCAAAGATCTTGTCTCCTTTAACTTCATCAAAAAGGTAGGGGTTAAGGTAGCTAGGTGAGGTGTTCCTAGTGAGGTGTTCTTGAAAGGTGGCATGTGATGATGTGGTGGCGCTGAGGTGGCAGTGATGACATGGCAATGCTAAGGTGGCCGACGCGATGAATTTGATGACGGACGCAATATTTTCGGGGGATCGGTGAATTTTAGGACTGATTGGATTCAGGTGTGAATAATCACAGACACTAAAATTTAGTGAGATTATGGTTTAAAATTACCCACTAGGCCACTAATAACACTCTAAAAAGTCGAACACAACTCATGAGCAAAATCGTCTTTTTTCGACTTTCGACTTGATCGATCGGAGCGAAACTGCCAATTTTTAAACTGAGCGAGGCGACATCCAATCTTTCGCAGTGGTACTTGTAAAAGTTCGATATCTAGTTTTTGAGACTCGATTCGTAGCCAAGTTCAACTGATTGCGACTTTAGTAAATTCTCAGACTAACAGACGACTTTTAAGAGTTACCCTAGGTAGCCTTTCCCTTTCGGTTAGTCATCTCAAAATGATCAGTTCTGAGTGAGATTTATCTGGAATGCATCAACAAATTATATCTATTCATTTACAAATTTCAAAAATGGGTTGAATTTTAGAATATCACATGATGGGTGTATTAGTTTAGGATTTTTGTCCTCTATTTGTCATATATGTATTAGTTTGAGATTTTTTGTGGTATTAACCCAATTTAATGGAAACTGACGTAAAAAAAAAATTTGTCACGTGTGTATTAGTTTGGGGTTGTTGGTGGTAAAAAATTAGTTTTCGGTAAATTTATCACAAATGTACCAATTTGAGATTTTTGATGGTCAAAAAATAATTTGGGGATAAATTTATCATAGATGTACCAGTTTGAGGTTTACCATGGTCAAAAAATAATTTGGGGATAAATTTATCACATATGTACCAGTTTGAGATTTTTTACGATAAAAAAGATAGTTTTGGATAAATTGCCATATGTGTATCAATTTGGGGTTTTTCGTGATATTAACCCAAACATAAATACTGCCATAATTTTTCTTTCTTTTTCCACAGATGGAATCTCCGTTCATTATTGTACAATTTGGACATTAGTTGTTACAACTTGAACAATTGACTTTTCATAGTTTTTTTTGGGGGGGGGGGTTGAGAAAGCTAAAGGATTCATTCAACTAGTCAAAGATGAAGGGCCCGAGAGAGGGGCCTCAATACATAAAACATCGCAAAAAGTTTAGGCGGGAGACACAACCCAGTTTAAAAGTAAGCAATCTGTGGGCTCTAATAATCCAATATGTAACTAAATTGGCCTCTCTAAAACAATAGACAATTTGAATACGAGAAAAAGAGAGTAACAAATCTTTGCACTTCATGATAAGGGCATAACTATCCGATATGAACTGATCTAAGCTTCTTTGTGTCTAAGAGAGAAACTGATTTAGGGCTTCAAAGAGAGCGTGTGTTTCAGCCATGGATGCCGAAGACATGGTCACCAATTTTGTTGCTCCATCTAACAATTTTTTTGGTGGAATCTCGACTTACAAATGCCACAGAACTTTTCATCGCCTCAGGTTCATAAGATCCGTCAATATTTATCTTAAAACATCCATCTTTCAGGGGAATCCAAACTATTGACAAGCGCACAACTCCCTCACCAGATCTACTCGATATATCTGTCCATAAAGTGTGAGAAGTTTGGAATGATGTTGACGCTGGCTTCCACTTTCTTTATACTCATGTGCCCGTCCATATAAGCTGGTCATCTTCAGTTCGAGGTGTGATTGGGACTGTGAGAACTTGGCGTACTATTTGCCCACCAAAGTGCTCCCTCAAAAACTGCTTCATTCCAGCGATTCTTGTCAGAATGTTAGTATCCTAGTTGCTAGGGTTTCGCCTTGTATTGGACAAGCTCACTTTGGGGGAGCTGGGCCTTGAATTGAGCGGCCACGGCATTCAAGAACATAATTATAATGTGACTTTGCTAACGAAATTTTAGCATGTTGTTACTCAGAATGTTCTTGTCACGGAGGATGAAAATTCAATAATAAAGAATGATGACCACATCGTCCTATAGTTCAGTTGTTGTTCCTTTTTTTTATTGGCTTTTTTTTTTTGCCAAATAGTTAAATTAAGTTGTAGTGCAAATGAATTATATCTTGAAAACAATCAAACCGTGAAGGATCATGATCGGGTTTATTTAATTTTGGTGCCTTCAATTGTTTTATAAGGACTGTATTGAGATTTCGCGTAAATGGTTAGGACTAAATTGACAAAATTAAAAATTTTATAACTATGTTCTCATCCGTACAATATGTTTAGGACCGATTAGGTAATTTTTTCATTAATTTTTTCATCTCCCTCAGGCCTTTTTCTTTTTTCACTTATAAATTCGTTGAAAGAGGAATGCAAAGAGTTATAAATTACTTGTATTTTGATTTTAGAAACAGCAGATTAAGTGAGCTAACATAATGTCGACAGTGTTCTGTTAAAAAGTGTCTCCCTTTCCTGAGAGCACTGTTAAATTAAACTTAGAGAGAATAGGACACAAAAAAAAAATTGTAATGTATAATAAAGTAAGTAGATGATTACTACATGTCAAAATTAATCATTGGCGATTGTTATCGGCATTGTGGCATAAAAGACGATCATTGTTGTGACATTGTCGGATGAAAAATATGTTAAAATGAGAATATTCACGTGAGCAAAAATGAGAAAAATAAGATATCACAATGAGCCATGTCATCATCGCTTGACAAATTAAAACTATTGACTTCTTGAAAAAATGCAAATGGAATATTTAAGTCGTCAATCTGGCCCTGCCATGGCAAGGCTCAGCCGACCTCGCCATAGCTATCCCTCACCTCTTACGGATTACTGATCACCAATCCGGTAATTAGCTGGAAGAAGAAGGAGAAAGGAGAAAAGAAAAAGAAAAATAAAAAATAAATAGAAAATAAGAAAATATATCATCATCATTATCATCATTATAAAAATTGCCACGTCAGCTCCGTCCTAACAAAGTTGGTCTAATGATTGAATTGACACAAATGCAAAATACTTAGGATTTAATTGACAAAAGAAAAGATTTCGGACGTAATTTGCACAATTGCAATATGTTCAGAACTATTTTTTGATAATTTTTTTCAATCTACTTGGAAAAAAATATTCACAAATTCTCACCCTATTCCCATCTAATTCGAATACTTTATGATGGGTTTTCGTTCGCGACAGAGTATCAGAACAATCACGATAAAGAAGAAGAAAAACAATGCACAAGAGATTACCCAGGTTCACCCCAAGATTAGGGCTACGTTCTGCAAAGAGATTTCGCTACGTTTTCGGTTTACAGCCGCTCAACTCGTTACAATGATCAGAAACGAGAAAAAATATATATATCCCCAAAACGGGCCCAAAACCTAAACCTATAATTAATCTCTTAATCTCGTATTAAATGGGCCAGCTTAAATAAAAGCCAAAACCCGTTGAGGTTTCGGGGGCGCTACCCCCGAGCCTCCGCCCGCTCACCGGCGAGCGGGGCAGCCGTCCACTGACCGGGCAGTGGAACCCCCGTCGGGAGGCGCTACCCCCGAACACTTTAGCTAGGTTGAGACATTCACCGTTCTTGATAATTACTTATCACTGCACGCATGATAGAAGACATTATGTTGACTAACGAGTTGCTTACCATATGAAAGGTCCTTTGTTATTCGTTACAAATTAATGCACCGCAATCTGTCCGTTTACTCAAGAAGAAGACGGAAAATCGGCAACAGCACATGATAATCACGAAGCCTTTGAGACAGCTCGTAAGTGATAATGAAATCTCCGTCTTAGTCAAGATAAAGCAAATTAATAGACTCATTATATATGTGTAATCGCACATGTTTGCTTTTGATCGCTATGATCTTCAGGGTGTATTGCTTACAAAAGCTCTCCAGATCTGTCGATTTATCTTTAGAACATTCCTCAGGAAAACGAACGCTGCATGGTATTTCGGGCATGCCAAAAGCATAGTTGCGCCGCCCGATTTGAATCAGTGGGGAGTCTTTTGTGAGAGGCCACCAGAGTGTACCGAACATGGACGTCACGATCAGGGTGGGACTTAGGGCGTGGACGGAGAAGCCGCCTGTGTCCACCGATTGCCAATTGATCATCGTTAGCCGGTGCTATATGGGGGCTATTGCCTAGAGTTCGGACTATATGGGGATTTGTACACGCTGCCTCACTATTTCCCATACAAAGAATTTTAGAGTAAGTGTCTAATGCATATTCTACAGAAGTAAAAGTCGTGCAAAACGCCATGGTGTTGCCCTAGAGCAGGGTCGGTCCCGTCCTGTAGATACTTTGCTAGATGAGCAGGTCCCTCTAGTACTATTTGGGAAAGAAGGAACGTCTGGCTGAAGTAAAAGACAGTTTAGCCCCCCCAACACTACGCGCTCGTAGAATTTCACGTAGAAGCCGCTTGTGTCCGCCAATTGCTAATCAATCATCACAACGTGAAGCTGTATAGGGGCTATCGCCTGGAGTTTGGATTATATGCGTGGTCGTAAAGGTAGTGCAGAAAGCCATGACTTTGCCCTAGAGCGGGGTCGGCCCATCGTGTAGATACTTTACTGGATGAACAGGTCCTCTGGTGCTGTTTGGGCCAGAAGGAACGTCTAGCTGAAGTGAAAGACGGTTTGGCCCCGGACACTACTCACCCATAGAATTTCACTTAGAAACCGCATGTGTCCACCAACTGCCAATCGATCATCGTAAGTTGGGGCTGTGCAGGGGCTATTGCCTGGAGTTTGGACTACATGGGGGTTTGTACAAGCTACCTCACTATTTCTCAAAAAAAAAAAAAAAAAAAGTGGTGCAGAAATCCATGGCCTTGCCCTAGAGCAGATATACTTTGCTGGATGAACAGATCCTTTGGTACTGTTTGGTCTAGAAGGAACGTCTGGTTGAAGTAATAGAAGATGTGGCCCCTCAACACTACTTGCTCGTAGAATTTCACAGAGAATCCTCCTGTGTCCACCAATTGCCAATTGATCATCGTAACCTGGTGCTATGTAGGGCTATTGTGTGGAGTTTGGACCATTTGGGGGTTTATACAAGTTACCTCACTATTTCTCACAAAAAAAAAATCGTAGGTTAAGTATCTAATGCAAATTCTACAAAAGTAAAAGTAGTGCAGAAAGCCATTGCCTCAACCTAGAGCAAGGTTGGCCCCGTCCTGTAGATACTTTGCTAGATGAACAGGTCCTCTGGTGCAATTTGGGCTACAAGAAACATCTAGCTGAAGGAAAACACAGTTTGGCCTCCAACACTACTAGTCCGTAGAATTTCACGTAGAAGCCGCCCGTGTCCACCAATTGCCAATCGACCATTGTAAGCTGGTGCTGCGTAGGGGTTATTGCGTAGAGTTTGGACTATATATGGGGGTTTGTACAAGCTGCCTCACTATTTCTCAGCCTTGTCGCTTCGGTGCTGGAAATGGAGGAAGTAGTATTTTCTGAGCTTTTTTGGGCCAAAATCATGAAACTGTGCTCTACACTATCTGACTAAAGAGTTGGTTCTTTTTTGAGTTTCCTTGATGTCCTCTCTTCTAGTTTTCTTCCGGTCTGGAAACTGATGAGATATGAGAACGGCTTTAACATGTTTTCAACTGTCAATAGTCAATTGACTCTGCGCCAAATTGATCGTTAAGGAACGTGCGAACATTTTTCTATCCATTTAGAACATTTGTTAGCTCGAGATCTCGATCTTTTCTTGGTCTTTTATCATCTTTGAATGGAAGTAGAGATTCAACGTACGTCCTGGTCATGTCATCGTCAACTGGAGGGTAGAAACTTACACATAAATTGTTTGAATTAGCGAACAAAACAGCCTTAGAATGCACTCAAAGAATCGTGTGAAAAGGATGTATTTGTCTTGGAACATGCTCTATATGGAATGTTCGATCGATCTTTGTACTGGAACGAAATGCTATGGTGTATTTATTTATGATGTAGTACTTGTCGCCATCGTCAATAAAGAAGTCCCTCGTTATGGTGCCACTGGTGCAGGTAGTTTATTGGGCTTTCTTGGGTAAGGTAAGTTTTTTTTGTTTTTGTCCAATCGGGTAAGGTAAGTTTGATGACTTGTTTTTTGCCGATTAAAAACATTTCCCTATTTTTCACATGGGCCGTCACGGTGATTGATTTTAATTGATAGGATAGACTCACACCTACGGAAGCATGTTTAGAAAAGCACTCATTTTCAGTACCGAAAGGGCGTCGGTAAAAAGACGGACATAACCAAGTCCCCGGACCCTTAATCTCTAATAATCTCTGGTTACGTAGAATAGAGCAGCTTCTTTCAATAGCTTGAGAAGGTTTTGGATTTACTTTCCTCAAAGATAGGTGGTGACTCTATTTATATGTACACATACACCTACCAGATACTTCTTTTGGTTAGAGAATTGAGATTGCTGAGGCAAATTTTTAGCTGAAATCATTAGAAAGCCATTAGTCTAAAAAGCATCAACGTCGATAACGACAGAGAAACCAGGCTCAGGTTCATTGCGAGTGTGAATGCAAAAGAAGCAAGAGAGAGACACAGTAGCAATTTGGTTCTCTTTCCCACTGATTGATTTTTAATCCCCTTACAATTCGGATAAGCAATTTCTTGTGAAACAGAAACTACATCAGAAGTTTGACTACATGGCTAAAGGCCTAAAACTTGATAATGTCCACTCAGAATCGTAACTTTCACTTGACTTCCATCACTTGGAGCCAAATGAAAATCTAACTGTCTTCATGATCTGACCCAAAAAAAGAAAAAAAAAATTTCTTCATGCATAGAGGGAAGGGAAAAACAAGAAAACTGTATTCATGCTTACAGTGATCAATAATAGAAAAGGCCTTAGAGTGTGAAGTGTCAGCATTTTTAGTATTATTGGCAATATCCAAACGACATTTGCAGGAGAGACAAATTCTGCCTTTGAGGTTTTCTGATTGATCTAAAACTGGATACTTGGTTTTCGGTGTTGTTGGTTCTTAGCAAGAAACAAATATTTATTTGTTTCGTTTAGAGAGAAGCTCTAGATTTCCATTAACTTATGAGGCAATCCAAATGAAGAGAGGGTCCCCCACATATACAAAGACCCTCTATTACAACCGCTGGTCTATCCACAATCTAATGGTGGAGATTGTATCTCCTTGTCGAACAATGAGAGTGCAACTCCCTATCTACCAATCAAATTATAAGGAATTATCTAGAACATGGAACATTTACATTATTGCCCGTCCCTAAGAACATTCTACATAAGTCAGGCTTATTCCCTAACAACCTCCAATTTTAGGTGAAGTTTCAAATTTGTCCTGAATTATTTTTTGCCTCCGGAAAAACCTCAAACTTTAGGTCTAGTCTTAAATCTACCCGGAACTTTTTTTTGCCTAAAAAAAATCCTAAACTTTAAGTTCAATCCTAAATTTGCCCTAAATTTTGTTTTGTCTAAAAAAAATCACTAAATTTTAATTTGTTCTCACATCTACCCGCATGATCTACTCCCAACTTAGCATGACACTTCCACGTCCATAACAAATCCACGTTAGCCAAGTATTGATTTTATTTTTAGAACAAAGAAAAGTTTGGGTTTTATTTTCTAGAAAAAAAAATTATATTGGGGTGGATTTATTATCTTCCCTTACTTTCTTATCTGGTTTAATTTTGAAGAATTTCAACAATTTTTATTGGGGAGAGTTTGTTATCAATGTGAAAATGACGCGTCAAGTTGGGACTGAATCATAGGAGTGGATTTTAGAATAGATTGAAATTTGGTAATTTTGTTAGACAAAACAAAATTTCGGGACAGATTGGAGACTAGACTTAAAGTTTGTGAATTTTTCTAAGACAAAAAAGAAAGTTCGTCCGACTTGTACTTCCGCAGCTTGAGATAAGAAAGGAAAACAAATCTTGTTTGAATCTGGATCTCTTTGATTTGGACTTATTCGCTTCTTTTCCTGAATATAAATTGGAACAAGCTTTCGAGCAATGACTTCCTTAGCTTATGTGGTGCCTCATATTTCTCTTTTTGGGCCGAATGGGGTCTTGCACCCCTTATCTGTCTGCTGGTGGTGCAAAGACGTGAGTTTGAGCTGTAGTATCCTAATCATTTGTTTCACGTTTCCTTTAACTTTCTGGTTTCATGCAAGTGATTATTATTTTGCTTTGCTGACCATGGTGTCATAAGATTTAAAATCAAACAATGGCTGTATAATGCAGTTCTTGTTGGCGTGAGCCGTAATTCCCTAGTTTGTAGGGATTTTATTTTTCCATCTGATTTGTAGATGATTCTTTTTCCTATTTTGTAAAGACTTGACTTCTAAAAGAAGTTAGTCAGATTGTATATCTTTGAATCTGTACATACTTGATGAAATAGAAAAGAAGGAAAAAAAAAAAAAAGAAGTGGGGTGAGGTGTTTGACCGAGGACGTAGGCTTATTGCCGAAACTCGTAAAATTGTATGTTCTTCATCTATTTTTGACAGTTCTTACTATATTTGTAGATACATAAGATTGTTCCCGATTGCTGGTTCTTTGGTAGCATGACTTGTGACATATAAGATAAACTCAACCAGAAAAATCAAATGATTGTAATAGGATATTCCTGGGTTCATCTCTTTAGCAGAGAAAAAAGATCAGCCCAAAAGAAAAGCAAACGAGAGGCAGAAACCATGCCATCTATGAACCACAGGCCAATATCCACTTCTCTAACAACAAGCAGAAGAGGGTTTGATGACTCTCTTCCTACCTCAAATTCCTCCCGCCACCTTAGTCTGTCTTTGTCACACAGAGAGAGAGAGAGAGAGAGAGAGAGAGAGAGAGAGAGAGAGAGAGAGAGAGAGAGAGAGAGAGGTATAAAACAAGCTTTGATTTCTGTTGCACTAAATCCAAATCCATCGGCCTTAGAGAGAGAGAGAGAGAGAGAGAGAGAGAGAGAGAGAGAGAGAGAGAGAGGTATAAAACAAGCTTTGATTTCTGTTGCACTAAATCCAAATCCATCGGCCTTAATTTTTTACTCATATTAATTTTTGTAATCGTATCTATCAGGACTGTCTTAACTGACTTATTTGTAGGGAAAATGCTTTTTTAATAGTACTATAAGAGACGGTACAATCTCAATTGTAAATCCACACATCATTACCACATGTTTTACATAAAACACTCATTAATTGAAAGATCGTGTAGTCATAAATAACTAACAGTACAATTACATTGTCAGGCTGCCAAATTCTTATTTAAAGTTTTTGGTTCTAGCTTCACACAATGCCCAGAAGGGAGATTATGCTTTTTTGAGAATTTTCCTAGCGCTAGTTTGGAGTTACCTTTCCTGTTGCTAAATTTCGTGAATCTTCTAATCTGATTCTGCTAGTGTCGTGACCCTCTAATTTTTTTTAAAAAAATTTTAAAGGGTTAACGGATTATTAGGTTAATTAGATCGACTAACCTAACGCGGACCCTCCCAAGCCCTACCGAATCACGACTTTGGATTTTCATTTTAAATGATTTTTGAAATTTGGAGTCGCCACTAATCGTTCTTGGTAGGTCGATTAGAAACCTAAATAAATTAGCGAGAGAACTAATTTATTCCTGCGAACCAGAGATTGTGAGTTCGAGAACTTGATTACACTAGTTAATTAAAACTAATGCTCTTTCGGTACCTTAATTTCATGGATATCCTAATTTGGCAATTCAGGCATGGTTTATTCATAAGGTTGTAGTAGAGTATTTTCTTTTGGTATTTTCACTTTTTAAATAGGATGCGTGGATGTTATATATTTTTTATTTATTATATTTTTTTAAGTGTTAAAAATTCCCTGAAGCCGAAAGAGGAAGTGTGTTAACGACTTCTGTGCAGTGTTACAACCTACTCATTTTTTAGGTTTGGTGATTCAAAAATTAAATTATAAGAAGTACATGACAGTGAATAAATACCTCCAATGGGAGGCCTAGCATCGGCTTAGCTCTTCCCTTTGGGATTTAAGGTGCAGGTATTTAAACTACTATAAGTAAAAACCTCCAATGGGAGGCCTAGCATTGGCTTGGCTCTTCACTTTGGGATTTAAGGTACAGGTATTTAAATTGCAGGTATTTAAACTACCGTAAGTAAAAACCTCCAATGGGAGGCCTAGCATTGGCTTGGCTCTTCCCTTTGGGATTTAAGGTGTAGGTATTTAAATTGCAGGTATTTAAACTACCGTAAGTAAAAACCTCCAATGGGAGGCCTAGCATTGGCTTGGCTTTTCCCTTTGGGATTTAAGGTGCAGGTATTTAAACTACCGTAAGTAAAAACCTCCAATGGGAGGCATAGCATTGGCTTGGCTCTTCCCTTTGGGATTTAAGGTGCAGGTATTTAAATTGCAGGTATTTAAACTACTGTAAGTAAAAACCTACAATGGGAGGCCTAGCATTGGTTTGGCTCTTCCCTTTGGGATTTAATGTGCAAGTATTTAAATTGCAGGTATTTAAACTACTGTAAGTAAAAACCTCCAATGGGAGGCTTAGCATTGGCTTGGCTCTTCCCTTTGGGATTTATGGTGCAGGTGTTTAAACTACTATAAGTAAAAACCTCCAATGGGAGGCCTAGCATTGGCTTGACTCTTCCTTTTGGGATTTAAGGTGCATGTATTTAAATTGCAAGTATTTAAAGGACCTACAGTGGATGTGCTTTGCCTCTCCATTCTGGGGTTTTAGTACTTTAAAAAAAATACAACAAATTGATTTAACAATTTAAAATTTGTGCGCGCTTGAGGACTCCTCCAAGCCATTTTTGTGATTCCATAGGATTGACCGTTGATATAGAGCTGCGGTTGCCTGACATAAAATAGAATGAAGTGTCAATATACAAAATATGTGCTAATATGCACCTAAAACCAGAAGAGTGGAAAGAGTACTTATCTCCCATTTTTTTGGGAGGGATTTCTAGAATTGGTTTTCGCTCTCTCTCTGTTCTTAACATAGAGAGTCTCTTTTGAATTAAGAGAGATTTTTAATCACATATTAGCTGGGAAATTGGTAGGCACTTAGGAGCTCGTCTGGGCCAATTTTGCATCTCTATGGGCTTTGCCATTAATATGGAATTGTTCTTCCATGACATAAAAATATTAGAAAAATAGAGAGATGGAGAAAGTGTATACAATTTGTTTTAATTTGCAATTAAAACAACAAACAAATAAATAAATAAAAATACTTAGCTCGAATATTCTTGCTCGTTGACAAGGATGAACTCTTGATTTATGTTGATCGATGAAGGAATTTGTGATGATAATTCATAACTTTAAACTCCCATCATCTACAAAATTCTCTTTTTCTTTTTGGTATTTTCTTCTTTTCAAATTTTTCTTCAATCTCCCAAAACCCTCCTAAACATTCAAAATTTTCTCTCCAAAAATAATCTCCCTCTCAAGCTCACTTCTTTCTCCTTTTATAACCTACTCATTTATCTCCCATTCTAATTTTTCCACTAACTCTATCTCCCATTCTAATTTTTCCACTAACTCTATCGCCCATTCTAATTTCTCCACTAACTCTTCTTCATTTTCATCTTCCATTCTCCATCTATATTTCACATTCTAATCTCTCCACTAACTCTTCTTCATCTTCATCTTCATCTTCATCTTCCCTTCTCCATATTTATTTCCCATTCTAATTTCTCCACTAACTCCTCTTCATCTCCATCTTCTCTTCTCTATTCTTATCTTATTTTCTCCATCCATTCTTCTCCATCTTCTCTTCTCCATCTTCCATTCTTTATTCTAATTTATCAACTAACTATTCTTTTTGTTATTTGCAAAATAATCCATCAAGAGTTAGGTATTTGCACTCTAGTCCCTGAATTTTAAGTATTTACAATTCAGTCCCTAAAAAATATTTCTTTAAGTCCAAATATCCTCACAATTTTTGACACACCTTTCCTATACTTAGTCAAAATTCACCACATGTCAAATTTAAGCTCATTTCTTGTCGCTGAAAATAATGCAAAATTTAATTAAAGCCCTTTTGCACAATTGAGTCATTCTGGGTATAATTGGGCCAATATAAAAATTTGAAATATTAGAGAACAATGTCACAACTCCTAAAAGTGAAAAAATGAAAATAAATTGATTCAAATTGAATTTTTTTAGGCCCGGCTCGAGATTATGCTCGTGAAGGAATACACGACCCCGAATTGGATTTTTTAAATTTGTGATGGCCAACATGAAAAGGGATTTAAAATAGAAATATTGACTATTTTTTATATATTTTGATGGTCTCAAATGCTATTATTTATTATATATTCTCCTAATTTCTAAAAAAAATATAAAAAAAACAAAAAAAATTATTTTTTGCTAAAAAATGGTTGCCTAAGCTTGGCCAAGGCTCCAAACTTGATTTTGCAATTTTCTCATTTTTCTTTTTTTTTTATGAATTTTCGAAAATAAAAAATAATTAAAAATACTGAAAATATGAAAAATCATTTTTTGGTCAAAGTTGGTTCCCTAGGCTTGGCTAAGGTCCTCAAAGTTGATTTTTTAATTTTATGCATTTTTATGGATTTTCTATTAATTTTCGAATATAAATAAATAAAAAATACGTAAAAATACTGAAAATATGAAAAAAAAATCATTTTTTAATCAAAATTGGTTTCCTAGGCTCGGCTAAGGTCCCCGAAGTTGATTTTTCAATTTTTTGAATTTTTATGAACCCAAGATAATTGAAAATCAGGTGTCAACAGCTAGTTCTTGATTTCTTTGTACAAAAAGGTATCCTCGCTTAAAAAATAAAAATAATAGTTAAAAAAAGTTGGAAACTAAGAATTTTGGACAAAGGGAAAGAGAAACATTTGCTACATTGTGCCCTCCCGGAGGATTAGTCGAGGTGCGCGATTCGTACGGACGCTGGCCCGAACACCTTCAATACAAAAAAAAAAACATCTGCTGCATTGTCACCCACCCATCGGTGGCCTAGCTGGTTTGCGCTCTGATCCTTTCACGAGAGGTCCTGGGTTCAAATCTCGTTGGGTGCCCGTGATTTAAGCGGAGGGTCGTGGCGGTGAGATGCTGCGCTAGCCTTCCCGGAGGATTAGTCGAGGTGCGCGATCCGTACGGACGCTGGCCCGGATACCTTTGATACCAAAAAAACCAATTGTATTAAGGAGTTTGGAAATTTTCTTCATTTGCAGGTGATTCTCAATATTGGTTTCTTTCATATCATCAGGTGTACCCCATTTTTGCTGATCTGACTCAAACAAATTCCTGAACATTTATAATCCTTAATCGAAGTTATATGTTCTAGTCCGACAAGATCAATAATTGTCATCTAAAGGCTGCATTATTCATATTATTATGATGCTATATTACCCAATAGAGACTGAAGGGTATGTGCTGGAGAATCGGATGTGTCGGAGGAAAAGTCAGGCCTTCATTCTGCATTCCTGCATGATTTCAGGTTATTATCTTCATTATGGCTATTTCTGTGTGGACCGAACAGACATCTCATGATGGCTTCTAATCGCTTTTGTTCTCTAGGCAAGCATTTCATGCCAAATATTCATATTGTTTCCTGTTAGACATTTGAACAAATGGATATACTGTTAGGAATCCCCTTCCCAATTATTCCCATTGTGGGTCTGTCATCCGCTGCCGCCCATCGCCAGCCTTGGGTGAGGGTGCGCGGCCCTCGCCAAGCCAGGGCAAGGCCTCACCGACCCCCAGCAAGGGCCGACGACCCCTGTGAACCATTCCAACAGCTATATATGAAGGAAAAGATAAACAATAGAAGAGAGAGTGTGTGTGTGTGTGTGTGTGTTTTTTTTTTTTGAGAGGGGTACTAGAAAGGAGCTTAAGCAAAAAAGACGCGATAGGTTTCAATGAAGCATTTATTGCATGGACAGGAGAGAGATTTTTTTTTGTTTCTTTAGATGAGAACGATGAAAGGGATTGTGACAATATTAATGTTTAACTAACGTTCACTTTAACAATTATATCTTCATATCCTTGTTAGTTTGTAAAAAGCAATTATATCATCAGAAAGTTATCCAAATTATAGTCCTTTCAATTTTTAAGCAATTTCGGTACTAAAAATAACATTTAAGCAAAACTGAATTTTTTGAATACGTATACTGTATTGCTAAAACAACAAAAATTACGTAGATTGATGACTTAAATATTTCACTTATTTTTTCAAGAAGTGGATAATTTTAATTTGGCAAGCAATGATGACTCGAATCATTGTAACATCTTATTTTACTCATTTTTACTCACATGGATATTCTCTTTTCAACACATTTTCATCTGACATGTCACAACAATCGTCTTTCCTCCCACGATGGTGGTCCGGCATTTAGCTAGAGGAAGAAGGAGGGAAAAAAAGAAGAAGAAAAAGTAAAAAAGAAACATAAATAAATAATTTGGGAAAATATTATAGTACAATTTAAAATTGCCACGTCAACAACGGCCGGCCAAAGTTAGTCGAATGATCTGAACTGACATAAATACAAAAACTTTCGCTTTTCCTTCGATCATCGTGCTCTCGAGCCTTGTTGAGGCAATGGAGATGATATGTGCCGTGGCATTGGGAAGAGATCATCTGCTAACGCAAGCTGGTGGTCCTCCTCCTGACAAGACAAATTTTGATTGCAGAATGTGGAAGCTGAGTGGGGATGGCCTTTGCTTCTTCATCAATGAATTGACTAGCTTGGAAAGAAATACTAACGGACGACGACTTTGATGATCATGACAGCGATGATTATGATGTATATGACGAAGATGACAACAATGATGATGAGGACGGGCTATAGACGTGGAAGCTAGGAAGCACCGACACTCTTTAAGGGCTTACATGATGTGCCGTGTCGTGTTCGGCACTCCAACATTTTTCGACACTCTCTAACATATGGCAAACACGTGATTAGCGCTCCAAACATGCCAGCAACACGTGAATCTAGCATCCCAACATGTCATTTCAACATGCACGGGAAGCATTTTCAATAAATTATGGGTCAAAATGTAAATTTGTCAAACACATATTCTTTAGTCATATATTCAACCACCTCAAAATTAATGTACACAGTCTTCAAAAAAAAAAACTAATCGTGAATCCCTAAAAGAAAAAAAAAAAGAAAACTTCATGTGTACATAAAAATATACCATTAATATACAACGTGGCCCAACGTATCGAGATTCTCTATTTTTTTAGAAATGACACGTCGGTATGTCGTATCGTGTCGTGTCTCATGTTGATGTCAGTTCTTCTTAGCATGGAAGGTGGAAGATGCGATTGTCATGGTTTGTCATGGTAGAATAAAATGGGGGTTATGAGCCCTTGACGCCCGTTTAAACACAGTGAGAGAGATCAAATGTGTACATTTTAAGATATAACCATAGTAACTCATGTGTCGTGATTCACAAATATATTTCATGAGCTAAACCGATCATACAAAAAGAGGTAGTTTTTATTCCTTACTAACAAAAGAGGGCAATGGAAGATTCTCATTTACGTTTAATGCTATAAAAAAAAATACTGCGGTAATTTGTGAAATAAGCAGTCTAAAATGATTTTTCTTTCTTTTTCCATAAATGGTATCTCTATATATTGTTGTAGAAATTAGATATTAGATATATATCTATATATTGTTGTAGAAATTATATATATATAGTTAGTTAGTTAGTTAGGGTGCGCATGGTAACATTTCTGTTTCCAGAACAACTTTTGGAACAGAAACATTTTTTTATGTTTCTGTTCCCGGTAACGATTTCTGGGAATAGAAACGCGTTTGGTAACTGCATAAAGTTTCTGTTCTCGAAACAAAAAAGGAACAGAAATGCGTTTGGTAAACTGCATAAAGTTTTTATACTCGGAACAAAAACGCATTTATTAACTGCAAAAAAAATTATATTCATAATTTTTTCATTTAATTTTATTCCTAATTTTTTCAATATGGATGAGATCAATAATAAGAAAAAATGAAAGAGAAAACAAATTAAAATTGAGCAATGAGAACATGAAATATGTCTTTCATAGATAGGAAAAATTACAATTATGAGTCATACATAAATGATTCCAAGTAGATAAACATATAATTACATAATTGAATGCAAATACTATTTTATAAACTATATTTGAAAAGTATATTTGGATACAACTTTGATGTAAATGCCGTTTAATAAAAAATACCCTTTGTAAATGATTCAATTTCTCAATTAATTTTTATTATGTAGAATATTTTTTTATTTATTTATTTTTAATTATTAAATTTTTTTGGAAAAATTATTTTTTATTTTTTTGAAAAAAATTATTTTTTATTTTATTTTATTATTATTTTTTAAAAAAATTATTTTTATTATTTATTTTTTTCGAAAAAATTATTTTTATATTTTTATTTTTTAATTAATTAATTAAATAATTTTTATTATTTCATTTTATTTTTCTCATTTCAAAAAATTATTTTTAAATTTTTAATCATTTTATTTTAAATTAATTTTTTTGATTATTTATTTTAATTATTTCGATTTTTAATATTTTTTATTTTTTATTTTTCAAAAAATTATTTTTTATTCTTTAATTATTTTTATTTTTTATTTTTATTATTTCAAAAAAATTATTTTTTATTTTTAATCATTTTATTTTAAATTAATTTATTTGATTATTTATTTTTATTATTTCGATTTTTAATCTTTCTTATTTTTTATTTTTTGAAAAAAATTATTTTTATTTTAATTATTTTATTCTTTAATTATTTTTATTTTTAATTACTTTCAACAAAGTGTTCCCAATTATTTCAAAAAAATGTTTCAAATGTGTTTCTAAAAAGTTTTCCGGGAACACAGAAACAATTTTTTTTGTTTATCATTTCTACTCCAAAAATGTTTTTGTTTCTCAAAAGTGTTCTCGAAACACTTTTGGATCACTTTTTTACCATACGTGTTTCTGTTCTCAAAGTGTACCGAGAATACTTTGGGAACAAAAACACTTTTTCTGGAATGTTACCATACGCATCCTTAGTTAGTTATGGTTTCGGCTTGTATGAACAAGCCCGTTTAAGAATTCAGGGGAGCTGGGCCTGGCATCCAACGGCCCCACCATTCAAGACCCACAATAGAATGGCCGTTCTTAATTGTTTTGTGTTTTTTTTTCATCGATACTTTTCACTCATTATTCATATTAAGCCATGCCACTTGTCCACACCTCTCTCTCTCTCTCTCTCCTACTAGGCTTCTTATTACTCAACAAGATATGTATCCAAAACAACATTTAGGCTTAGTTTGTTTCGCGAAAAATAAGCAATTTAGAAAATATTTTTTGAAAAGTGATTGCTTATATCATTTAGAAAAATTAGTCAACGAAAAATATTTTCATCATTGATAATAATTTATGCCCAACTATTTTTTTAGGTGATGAAAAAAATTCATTTATTCATTTTTTTAAGCAACATAAGTGATTACTTTTTGAAAAAATATTTTCCAAATCGCTTATTTTCAATGAGACAAACTAGAGCCATTATGTTTTGTAGAACACATTTTCTAACATGATGTTTTCCTTATTTCCCGGCATTTGGATCACATAGAAAAATAAGTCAATGAAAAATATTTTCCTAATCAATGGAAAAGGTTTTCCTACCACAGCTTAATTCAACCTCAATGGGCCAGGGCTTGGGCATTAGGAACTTGGCCAAGCTACCTAGGGTCTGGGAATAAACATTGGGGTTCCCTTGACCAAGCGTTGAGCTTCTCATCTAGGACTCTCGAACCTGTAATGTTGAGACCAACGTAGGTCCTTGGTGCCTATAGCTAGGTCTATCAAGGTTGGGCCCCAGACCCTAATGCCCATGCTCGGATCCCCTACCTATGCTTGAGTACCTTGTACCTGCGCCTCAGTACATCGATGCCTGGCTTAGGACCTGGCCTTAATGGACTTAGGCATGAGTGCTAAGGTCCCAAGCTTCACCTCAATGGACCTGGTTCAGGCACAGGGGATAAGGTCCTAAGCACAAGGTTTGCTAGACTCAGTCCCAAGCGTGAGTTCAAGGCCCAACCTCATTGAACCCAAGCACGGGCACTGATATTGGAGTCTTAGGCTAAGGGCCGATTGAACTTAGCCTAGGTGTCAAGGTGCTGGTCCCCATTGTTGGGGTCCTAGTCCTAGGCGTTGGGGTCTCGGGCCTGGATCCTACTGAGGGTTGGGCGTCGAGGCCCTAGGTCGGGCATCTATAAACCAGGGTCAAGGGTTCAAGGGTTCGGGAGCCAGGCACGAGCACCATATTTTCGGGCTTGGTTTTGATGGATCCAAGACTAGTGTCTATATTTGTGCTTGTGAGTTGAGGATCCTGACTTGAGACGCTAATACTTGTGCTTGGTTCCTTGGCTACTTCTCCACAAAGCCACTAGCGCCTAAATAGTGTATGTCTATTTATGTAAATCATATGATATCTTTCATGCCAAATGACGGAAAATATTTTTCATTTTATCATCAAGTCTTAGTCAAACATTAGAAAATGTTATCATTTTCTTGAAAACTGATTTTCTAAAAAAATATCTTTTATAATTGTCACATTTTTTGCAATACAAATAGTCTTAATGATATCTCTATTTAGAATGTATTTTTTTTAGTATACTAACATGGAAAGCTTGACATGTTTTTTCTCATTATATTCTTGTTACGGAGGATCGGGTTTCGATAATGAAGAATGATGATCACATGGAAAATGATTATGCATTTCCAGCACATGTGGTTTTTTACGGTCGACTGTATATTTAACTTATAGTTCTTCTCGTTCTGGGATTTTTCCAAATCGTTAATTAAGTTGTATTGGAATGAATTATATCGGAACAAGTAGTGAAAAAACCCTCAATCTATTGCATTTATACCAATTCAGTCTCAGGCCTTTTAATTATATCAATTAAATCCTAAATATTTTGACGATTTGCTAATGTAGTCCATATGAATAATTTTGATTGAAAATCGTTAACATGGATAATGTCCGTTCTAGAGTTGACATGGACATATATTAAAAATTCATTAATATTCTTTTTGACGTTTTTTTACTTTTATTTTCTTTTTTATTTCAATGTGGCCGACAAGGGCTCCCACCCAAGCAAACACTGACTACGAGCAAGGGCTGCCCTTGCCTAGCCGCAAGGGTCGAGGCCTTGCCAAATTCGTTAAGGGCTCAGCCCCTTTAGCCTAGGGAAGGGTCACTCTCTTTGGATTTGGCAAGGACTCGATCCCTCGTGGACAAGTGAGGCCGCAACTCTCTCTAGCCACAAGAAAAAATAAAAACATAAAAAGGAAAGAAATATAATAAAAAATCTGTAAAATTTGTCAACATCAATGCCGGCTGTGCCACGTAGAATGGATAGCACAGCATAACATCCATGTCAATAATTTTTAATCAAAATTGACAGAACAGAATACAATAGCAAATTATCCAAAATTTTAGGACTTAATTGATACTATTGAAAGATTTAGTATTGAATTGATACAAGCGTAACAAGTTTAAGATAATTTTCAATGCTTTTCTTGAATTATATCTTGAAAACAACATCTTCTATGCCTTTAATTGCTTTATGTGAATTTGAGAACTGTATTGTACATTGCAAATCATTTTAAATGAGAGACCATAAGTCCATATTTAATCCCGAATGTTTTGGAGTTACACATTTATTTCTGTTGATGCCGAAACACCCATTATTATGTTCTCCGGGATTATGCCAAATTATCACAATGTGTTTACTCTTGTTTTCGAAAAATAATGCTCATTCTTTCTCAACGAAAAGTAAAATCTACAAGGAAAAAAAAAAATCACGAAAACCATCTCCCACATACAATAAACCTAGACATGATTATTCTAGAGTTTCCATTTAGTTTACACTGAATAATTTGCTAATTTAGTGCTTTCAATTAATTTTCAAAAAAAAATTACCGAAATGAAAGATGGTTGTCTTACATAACATGGCTGGTTGTATTGTGGACAATTTTTATACTATTATTTTTTTCTTTTCCTTTTTCTTTCGAAACCTGTTGAGGACAGCAACCAACCCTCATTGGCCACTTGATCAGGTTTGTGGGCAACGGTCACAGACCTCGTGCAGTGGCCATTTGGGAGAGGGCTATGACCATCGCCGAACTAAGGAAAATAAAGAACGAACGAGAAAAAATATTAAAAAATTAAAAAAAAATGCAGAAAATTTAACAAAATAAAAATAAAAATAATCCTATGTGGCATTGTTGGCGTCCTTATCAATGATTTTCGGCTAAAATTAGCCAAAAGATCTAAACTGATAAATTGTCAAAAGGTTTAAAGCTAAATTAATCAAATTAATAGATTTGGTTATTGTAATGTAAATAGTACTTTCCAAATACAACTTAATTCAACAATACTAAAACATTAAGGCAAAAAAGATAAAATACAATGGGAATGGTATTGCGGATAGTGCTCTCCAGATCAAATGAATATTTCATTCGTCCACTTTGATTTTTGGGTGGAACATTATTTTAACCTAGTTTGAGCTCTCGGACTATGACCGGCAATGTCTCGACAGTTGCCATCTCACTTGGGCACGTCTAGCCCTTTCACTCCCATTTCTTTACACTTGCTATGTCTGCCTGCTCGAGTGATTGTTGACACCTGATTTTTAATCATTTTTTCTATTGCTAAAGTAATAAAAAATCCATAAAAATTCATAAAATTGAAAAATCAACTTTGGGGACCTTAGCCAAGCCTAGGGAACCAATTTTGACCAAAAAATGATTTTTCATATTTTTCGTATTTTTCGGTATTTTTATTTTCGAAAATTCATAAAACAAAAAATGAAGAAAAAATGAGAAAATTGAAAAATCAACTTTGGAAGCCTCGGCCAAGCCTAGGCAACCATTTTTGAACAAAAAATAAAATTTCATATTATATATATATTTTTTAATTTTTTTTTAAAAATACAAAAATACTTGAAAATTTTGGAAAAATAACATTTGAGGCCAAAAAAATACACAAATATAGTTAATATTTTTATTTTAAATCTATTTTCATATTGGCCATCACAAATTCAGAAAAATCCAATTCTAGTCACGTGTTCCTTCACGAGTATAATCTTGAATCGGGCCTAAAAAAATTTAATTTGAGTCAACTTACTTTTAATTTTCACTTTTTATGAGTTGTGACATTGTCTTCTAATATTTTAAATTTTCATCTTTGCCCAATTATACCCAGAATGACTTAATTTTGCAAAAGGGCTTTAATTAAATTCTGCATTATTTTCAACGGCAAGAAATGAGCTTAAATTTGACATGTGGTAAATTTTGGTGTGTCAAAAATTGTGAGGAGATTTGGACTTAAAGAAATATATTTTTTCAGGGACTAAATTGCAAATACTTAAAATTCAAGGACTAGAGTGCAAATACTTAACTCTTGAAGGATTATTTTACAAATAACAAAAAGAAGAGTTAGTGGATAAATTAGAATAGAGAAGGGAAGATGGAGAAGAGGAGATGAAGAAGAGAAGTTGGAGAAGAATGGATGGAGAAAATAAGATAAGAATAGAGAATGGAAGATGGAGAAGAGTTAGTAGAGAAATTAGAATGGAAGATAAGAATAGAGAAGGGAAGATGGAGATGAGATGAAGATGAAGAAGAGTTAGTGGAGAGATTAGAATGTGAGATAGAGATGGAGAATAGAAGATGAAAATGAAGAAGAGTTAGTGGAGAAATTAGAATGGGAGATAGAGTTAGTGGAAAAATTAGAATGGGAGATAGATGAGTAGATTATAAAAGGAGGAAGAAGTGAGCTTGAGGGGGAGATTTTTTTGGAGAGAAAATTTGAAGTGTTTAAGAGAGATTTTTGAGAGAGAAAATTTGAAGTGTTTGGGAGGGATTTTTTTTTGGAGAGAAAATTTGAAGTGTTTGAGAGAGATTCTTGGGAGAGAAAATTTGAAGTGTTTGGGAGGATTTTTTTTGGAGAGAAAATTTTGGATATTTGAGAGAGTTTTGGGAGATTGAAGAAAAATTTGAGAGAAAGAAAATACCAAAAGAGAGAGAATTTTGAAGATGATGGGAGTTCAAAGCTAGGGATTATCATTACAAATTCCTTCATCGATCAATATAAATCAAGAGTTCATCCTCGTCAACGAGCAAGCAAATTCGAGCTAAGTGTTTTTATTTATTCATTTGTTTATGGTTTTACTTGCAAATTAGCACAAATTGTATACACTTTCTCCATCTCCTCTTTTTTTTTCCATATTTTATGTCAGGAGAAGGATATCTCTACGTCAACAGCAAAAATCTCGTAGATATGCAAAAATCGGCCCAGACAAGCTCCTAAGCTGTCCATCGATTTCTCAACCGATCTGTGACTAAAAGTCCCTCTTAATTAAAAAGAAACTCTCTATATTGGGAACATAGAGAGCGAAAATCAATTATAGAAATCCCTCCCAAAAAAATGGGAGATAAGTACTCTTTCCACTCTTCTGGTTTTAGGTGCAGATTAGCACATATTTTGTATACTGACATTTCACTCTATTTTATGTCAGGAAGCCGCAGCTTTATATCAATGGTCAAGCCTATGGAAGCACAAAATCGGCTTGGAGGAGTCCTCAAGCGCGCACAAATTTCAAATTGTTGAATCAATTCGTTGTATTTTATTTTAAAGAATTCATACCCCAGAATGGAGAGGACAAAGTCCATCCGCAATTTAAATACCTGCACCATAAATCCCAAAGGGAAGAGCCAAGCCAATGCTTAGCCTCCCATTGGAGGTTTTTACTTACAGTAGTTAAATACCTGCAACTTAAATACCTGTACCTTAAATCCCAAAGGGAAGAGCCAAGCCAATGCTTAGCCTCCCATTGGAGGTTTTTACTTACAGTAGTTAAATACCTGCAACTTAAATACCTATACCTTAAATCCCAAAGGGAAGAGCCAAGCCAATGCTTAGCCTCCCATTGGAGGTTTTTACTTACAGTAGTTAAATACTTGCAACTTAAATACATGTACCTTAAATCCCAAAGGGAAGAGCCAAGCCAATGCTAGGCCTCCCATTGGAGGTGTTTATTCACTGTCATGTACTTCCTATAATTTAATTTTTGAATCATCAGACCCAAAAGATAAGTAGGTTGTAATACTGCACAGAAGTCGTTAACACACTCCTTCTTTCGGCTTCAGGGAATCTTTAACACTTAAAAAAATATAACAAATAAAAATATATACCATCCATGCATCCTATTTAAAAAGTGAAAACACAAAAGAGAATACCCTACTATAGCCTTAGGAATAAACCAAGCCTGAGTTGCCGAATTAGGATATCCATGAAATTAAGGTACCGAAAGGGCATTAGTTTTAATTAACTAGTGTAACCAAGTCCCCGAGCTCCTAATCTCTGGTTCGCAGGAATAAATTAGTTCTCCTGCTAATTTATTTAGGTTTCTAATCGACATACCAAGAACGATTAGTGGCGACTCCAAATTTTAAAATCATTTAAACAAAAACCAAAGTTGCGATTCGGTAGGGCTTGGGAGGGCCCGCGTTAGGTTAGTCAAATCTAATTAACCTAATAATCCGTTAACCCCTTTTAGAATTAATAAAAATATTTTTAGAGGGTCGCGACAGACTGGCGACACCACTGGGGACGGGATTTTTAAATTTTCGAAAAAAGATACCAATTGGAATACTTGAATTTTTTCGAAATTTTAAAAGTCTTAGTGGACTTAAGCCAATGAAAATTTCATGGATATCTCGCTTCTGGCGATCTTGTTTGGGACTCATTCTATAGGTGTTATATGTTTTTGCAGGATGGGAATTATAAGGGGCGGAGTGTTTGGCTAACCCCTTTGTTTTGCAGGCTCGGTGTTTGGTTTATTTGTTTAATTTCGCATATTTTTAGAAGCGCTGTTTTGATATCAATTGTTGTGCATGTCTTGCATACTCTGAGGATCACGACACCTGCACACACAAGCGTCTAAACCCAAGTCGCGAAATTCTTCCTAGAAAACCATAGATAGGGATCGAATATGTAAAGCTCTTGCGTCGATTACGCTCGGGTTGACCATATTTTATCCCGCTCATTATCTGAATTGACAATTTTTTCCATTGTGATTTGATTGCGCGGAGGGTAAGGTTGTCAATTCAGATAGTGGGGGCCTTTTAGGTCCATACCCTGTCTCTCCTTCTTTTATTTTCTAGAGTTCACTCCTCACTTGAGTCATGCGCATGACTATGTGATTTGCATTTCTCCAAGGTAAAAGTAAGTTCTCTAATTTTATCTTGTATTTATTTTCGGTCGGTTCATGCTAGGTGTTAGTCAGTTTTTGAGCTTGATATTAGGACCATTCTTTTAAAAGAAAATAAAAATTAAATTTGTCCCTCATTTCTTTTAAAAAGATGATGTGAAAAATCCCTTCATGGGAATTTTATTAACCAATAAGGGATTTTTGTCATGTTTTTATTGCTTCAATAAAAATGAAATTTTCTTGAAAAAATTTTTCTCTGAAAATTTATTTCAATAAAAAGAAAAATTCCCTAAAAAAAAACTCTAGTAGACATCAAGTGATTTTATCACATTTTTCAAATTATAAAAACTTGTAAGAAAATTCTTCTCGAGAAATTCGCTCATGTTTTTCTAAGAAAATTTTCTCTAAATAAAATTAGACTAATGTCTCGGGGGAATTGTATCGACCAATAAGAGATTTTTTTCATGTTTTTCTTGCTTCAATAAAAATGAAATTTTCCTGACAAATTTTCCTCTAAAATTTTATTTCGATAAAAGAAAAATTCCTTCAAAAAAAAACTTTGGTAAACATCAAGTGATTTTATCACATTCTTTCAAATTATAAAAACTTGCAACAAAAATTCTTTTCGAGAAATTTGCTCATGTTTTTCTAAGAAAATTTTCTCTAAATAAAATTAGACTAATGTCTCGGGGGAATTTTGTTAACCAATAAAGGATTTCTGTCATGTCTTTCCTGCTTCAATAAAAATAAAATTTTCCTGACAAATTTACCTCTGAAAATTTATTCTGATAAAAAGGAAATTCCTTCAAAAATTTTAGTAAACGTCAAGAGATTTTGTCACATTCCTTAAAAAAAATAATAATAAAAAAGAGTAATAAATCTGCAAAAAAATTCTGTATTAACCCATTTCTTCCTAAGGGAATTTTTTTTTTCTGATTTCTCTATAAAATAGAAAAAATCAAATTGGACTAATATAGGAGTCATGGACCGACATTCCTTGTGTCGCATACTAATTATATCATTTTCTTTTGCAGGGAGATTCTAGATACCCTAGACGGGTGTAAAAATTAAGTTCAAAATATATCAAGAATCATCTTCAGAAATACCAAAAGACGAAAAATACCGAGGCTTCAACCGTTAATTCCGGGGGGCAAACGAACACTGTCCATCTTTGACAGACAGAAGGATCCCGCGTCTTTTGAAAGACAATATGGATTATATAATCAGAACCCATGAAACAAATACCTTTACCTGATTAAATCAACCAGAGACCGATCTTAAAATTTCCTCTTATCCGAAACATGCGGAGGGCTTTAGAGGACCGAGGTTCTATTAATGAACGTGGCCCACAGGAATTTCTCCCGACGCTACAGGCGACCGACATGAGCAAGTGGACGCCGAAAGAAATAAAATATGGATAAAAGTGGGCACACAACAGGTGGCCGGATTTATTACCAGCGCACTGATCGAGTTGTCATAGTGTTATTGTTTGTGATCTCAAGATGGATAGTGGGGGCCACCGCCGAACCCTTCATCAATGTTCTCGATATCATCGTCTGGAGCAATTAAACAAGAACATCAAGAAAAACATTAAGCCTCGACATCTTCGGTACCTCAAATCGTTCTGTTATGCTATGCGGAAGAAACGATAGCAGGAAAATTAAACAAAAAAACACGTGAAGCTTTTCTTTCATTCCATTCATCAAAGAGCATTACAACAGCTCACTGGGGAGGAAAAGTAAAGCCAAACTGAGCCCTGATAACCATTACGAAGGAGTTCAACTGACTCTCCAAACAGTTGATGCTCCGGGTGCACCGAGCGTTCTCAGGATCAAGCTCCGCGAGCCTAAAGAAGAGGCGATCGCGCTTCTCCTTAGCCTGGGCCATACTGGCCTCGTAATGCTCGACAGCAAACTCCAAGTCCGAAATCGCCGCCCTCTCGAAAGCAATATCTGCCGTAATGTCATCAAGTCTCTCCTGCAGCCAACCGCATTTGCACCTCATCATAATATTGCTCGGCTCATGTTCGGCGTAAGTTCGGACCAAGGCCAGACGGTCCACCAACTTTCCCCTCTCACGAACTAGCCACGAAAGCTGATCATTGGCAAACTTGAAGGCTTTCTTGTGATTATCAGCCATAAATGTGACTATTTCCAGACGCTCGTGCTGGTCTCGGTAACGAGCTTTCACGACGGCAGTCACAATGACCGTCTCATAAGCGCGGTTATAGGCAGCCAGAAAATTAATGAAGAGGGTCGGGAAGTTCCGATACTCCCTCCCCAGTTGGGTACCCTCAACAGAAGCAGCGTCTAGGGTCCTAAATAAACCGAGGATTTCAGCCTCAACGGTAGAGTTTTGGGCTATATGAGCGTAACCTCTACCAAGAAGATTGTAGAGTCTCTCCCACCCAGCTAGGATTTCGGCGGAGAAGGCATGGTTAGGAGAATTGGCCATTTTTGAAAGCAGATCACGAAAGAAAGGAGGAGAGAGGCGAGGCAGATGATCGGAATGCGAAGGTGATAATCTGCTTCAATTTAAATAATGATTTCACAGGGGCAGTCCTTATTGGTCGAGTTTTTTCTATCTACCATGCTCTGTCGGCAACACCCCCGCTGGCTCGATTCCAGTCAAGCGGCAACCTCAAGCTGAGCAGACCCGACGTCTCTGCAGAAAAGTTGGACGGGCTGCCACCACTTTGAAAAAGAAAGAATAAAAAACGAGCTGAGTGGGAGACAAAGAAATTTTCGGCAGAAAAGGAGATACGACTCGTCTTTATTGGAGGACCCGCCAGTAAATCGACAGTGGAGATCTTGACAAGGGCCCTCTACCACGAAAAGAAAAAAGGAAGACGAACTGAGCGAGAAACAAGGATTTCCCCTTTGATCAAAAGCTGAATATCAGATTTTCTCCCTCGAAAAATCTAATAGCACTGCCCGTGAAGAGGGAAGTCGTTGCTATTGCCAGAGAGAGAACTTGTCCTCATTTGATAGTGAGAGTTCATTCGCAAGAACTCGCAGGAGAAAGATAGAGAGGAAGGAGTTCTCGTGGGAGAGGAATTCAAAACCTTCACCATCAAAGCATCGGCTTTCAAAGCCTGTTACGAGAAACCATCGACGATCCCGTGATCCCTCAAGTCCAAGAAGACATCCTGAGGCGATCTCGAGTCGGCAGTCCTAGATCCAGAAATATGTCGAGCATTAGGGAAACGGGCGCATGTTCAACCCTGGTCGAAGCTAATGAAGTTCCTTACCCTGAGGGTCTACTGGTCATGGCCATTGACGGTAATCCAGTCTCTCTGTCAATCCTTGTTACCGTATTGAGAAAATGCCGGTATAAGGTTGTAGCTCAAGCAAAGGCGACAGAGGCCTTAGAGATATTAAGGAGGAGTGGTGACCAGTTTGATATCGTCCTCACTGCCATGGTAGGGATTGACATGGATGTTTTCACTCTCTTGGAAGTCATCAATTCTAAATTAAACATGCCAGTCCTCGTAATATCGGCAAGCGATGATCAGCAAACCATAATGAAGGTTGTCTTAAATGGGGCCCAAGACGTCGTAACGAAACCAGTTAGGGTTCAGATGCTTCAAAACATATGGCAGCACGTGGTAAGGAAGCAATGCACGACCATGAGAACAAGCATCAAGCCTTCAATTTTGTTCCAAGCAACTGGAGAAAGAAGATGAGTTGGTCTCCCGAGCTGCATCGTATGTTTGTTAATGCAGTTCAACAGGTAGGAATCGATTCGGCACGGCCGCAACATATACTGGAAATTATGAACGTAGAGGGACTCACTAAAGCAAATGTTTCGAGTCATCTTCAGAAGTACAGAAAAAGGGTGAGAGAACACAATGCAGCTCAGAATCAAGAAAACCAAGGCGGGACTGATCCAAGCCTGAATGTCGAGTCTCCTCGCCACCATAAGTTCCGCGGGTTAGCATGGGGCGAGCCACTTCCCATCATCAACCAAGCCAGTAGCCGTGCCATCAATCCTCCAGGCGTTAATCAAAGTATCCCCCAGAATCACCCTAATGCTCTTCAAGAGTATAGACCGCAGGGGCAGTGTATTCAGACTCCTTGGTCTGAGCACCAACCCGTGGCTAGAATTCATCCCATGATCAGCGCGCCTGCGCAGCCAGAGAATCAGACAAGAAATTATCCTGAGCACTTCTACTTCTTTAATCCTCGAATGGAAGGAGTTTTTGGCAGCAGGACAGTTGGTGATCCCCACACTTTCTCGAGTAATGATGAAGGCTCCAGCACGAGAAGTCAAATTGCTCATGGCGAGGACAGAATGAGAAATCTACCGCCAGCATTTGCCAACAACAATGCCCAATTCGAGCATCAGTTGCTGGAAGGTTCAAGAGATTACCCAGATGATGAGCTTACTGCCCTGGTCAACCAGTTTAGTGTTGACAGACGTCCCAAGCCGCGATCAGGAGCCAGTGAGTAGGGACTCTCAAACATCGATCATCCACACCCGAACCAACACGAGACTAGCTGATTATCGAAGAGCCACAGGAGAGGCAGAACTGACCTTGAATAAGTGCACATTTTATTTCATGCTTAATTCCCCTGCGTATGATATTTTCCAGCTTTCTAGGTGTCTCGATTTAATTCAGGGACAAGGGGGCAATTTATTTATTTTTTTTTATCCCGTCGAATGCGTGAATCCCTTTTTATGCTAGATTTAGGGCGGATCAATTTGTGGTAACATCGCTGACTGCCATAATGAGAAATGTTGAATGGCCTCACGTAGGGAAATTTCAAGTGAAATGCCCAGGCGAGCTCGAAGACGGGTAATTGTGTGTCGTTCCAATTTACCCTCAATCGTTGCAAAATGCTAAATTGGATTTGTTCCATTCTCACCCAGGGAATCGCAAAGTGCCTCAAGAGTGTCGCAAAATGATATGACCCAATGGAATGCGATAGGACTCATTTGCCTCGAAGGTAACCTTCAAATTAAAGGAGTCCTCCGGTCCACGGACCCGATGGCATAGAAAATGATGATGGTCCAAGGAAACCTGAAAGAAAATAAGGCCCAACTAAGCAAAGCACTTACGTGGCAAGCTCAAAGTGAGGGCAACTCGGGACATACAATTCAATCCAGTCCAAATGAAGGAACTTCCTCAATTCAAATTCAATGGAAGTACACACAAGGGTAAAACAGTATCGTTCCAATTTTTCTAGAATATGAAGAACATATACTGCCGCATTCTCTTTCATTTTTGCAGGGGAAGTCTCTACTGGCCAGATTTTCCTGTCTAACATTCCCTATCAGTATCACCTCCGCTACTTGTTTCCAATCTCGAGCCAAGCAAATCCGACGTCTCTACGGCAAAGCTAGACGGGATGCCACTACTTTGAAAAAGAAAAGATAAAAAATAAGCTGAGTGGGAGACAAAGACATTTTCGGCAGAAAAGAGATACGGCTCGTCTTTATTGAAGAACTCGCCAGCAAATTGACGGTGGAGACAACAACAAGGGGCCCTCTTCCACGGAAAGATGGAAGGAGACGAGCTGGGCGAGAGATACGATGAAAAGAAAATTGAGAAAGCCAGAACACTCGAGAGAGGCAATACAGTTGCTAAACCCACGTCTAATTTTAAAGGAGGCATCTTCTTGATAATTCTCATTCGTGCTCGAAAGAGAAACTCTTAAAGCATACGCAGTTTCCCAGAAAAAATCCAGAGAGTGAAAATACAAGAAGAGATATCAAACTTTGAGAAATCGTTAACCAAATCGAAGATGTCTCAACCCAACACACTTGAAAGTTATCGTTGCTTGCTGAATATGGGAGAGGAAGAGTTCGAAGCCATGTTTGGGATCGAGCCTATGGAGCTCGGCCCTTCCACCGATGACGTCCAACAGCCTGGTGAGGACAAGGACAACAACGGTAAGGGTCAAAAGAAGCGTTACCGTCGCCATACTGAGGAGTAAGTACGAAAGCTTGAAGATTTCTTCAGAACGTGTCCTATGCCAGACGGAAAACAGAAAATGGAACTGAGTCAGGAGCTAGGACTTGAACCTTCACAAATCAAGTTCTGGTTTCAAAATAGGCGAACCCGAATGAAGACTCGTCATGAGCACAACGAAGCCGAGTTTCTAAGAGTTGAAAATGAAAACCTCCGAGCGGAGAACAAGATATATAAAGAGGCTTTTGACTCCGCCACCTGCCCCAACTGCAATACTCTCCTCACCCTCGATGAAATGCATTATCTGAGGATCGAGAATGCACGTTTAAGAGGTGAGTTAGATCAGTTCATAGCAGGATCAAGTTCTGTTGGAGCAAGGTACGAAAAAATTGAGACTATGGGGCCAGCATGGATGCCTTCTGAGGAGGAAGAGAGGTATCACTACCAGGCAAGTGGCATTGACGACGAACTCGCCGCCATGATCAGGCAATTTGATGCTAATGAAGCACTAGGGTTTTAATGTGCATACGGATCCTGTATTTTAAAACTAGTGATCACGGGACCTGCAACACGGCCGACACGTACCTGATCCAGAACAACGCTAGCTGATCGCTCAAGAGCCTACAAAGGGAAGAAGATCAAACCTAGACGAATACGTCTACTTAGTTTCATCGAACGTTCTCGCCTTTTATCGATGTCCAAAATTAATGCACAAGCTAGAAGTAATCATTTCCCTTTCCCCCTATTAAATGCTCGAAGCCGTTAACCGCACCAAACTCGAAAAAATTAATATCGAGAAGAAATCCGCGTAAATCTGAAGGGTAAATCCGTATCGTTCCAAATTACCCTCGAACTACCCAGGTTTTAAATTTAATCCTTTCTATTTTCAGGAGTTTGCAAATCGACCCAAGAATGCAATCATACCCAAATACAAGTTGAACAAAATTTGGGGCAAATCAACTCATGGATATTACCACAGAGTGGACAGCTTTAGATAAAGCAAAATGCGAACGAGGGACCCGAACAATCTCAGACATGGGTAATTCTGTATCGTTCTAATTTGCACATAATCATCGCAAGTCCTGAATTGTTTTATTCCATTCCTAATAGGGATTGCAAATTACCTCGAGAAATACCGTAACATGGCCCAAGTTGATACAACAGGGCCACGTTATCCCCAAGGATTAACCCTTGAAAAGAAAGCCCCATGGACACCTACGGTCCAATGGACCGAATGGTATGGGGGATGACAGTAGGTCCGAAATATCCCGAGTTCGATCCCCAAGGGTGGGGAATGTTGTATGTATTATAAATAAATGAAACAACTTTTTGTGCATTTTTTTTTACAAACAGGAATACTCGACGAGTAATATCAAAGTCAGTATTTTACCATAGTCTTCCCATAATGGTGAGGCGCCCAACAAAAGTCGAGGAAAATTCAATCCAACAAAACTGATAAAAGACTCGTGCAAGATATTCAAGATGAAGGGTAAATCAGTATCGTTTTCAATTTATCCCTTTTAATACTGGCTGATATGTCTCTTTTTCTTTTTACAGGAAATATTTACACTAACATTTAACATGTTGAAGGAGACAAATCCAAAAGAAAATTATGATCATCTGACAAGATCTATTCTGGTGAAAAACGGGACAAATTGATCGCAAGCTCTGAAGCGAAAAAGCAAATATGTCTTTCTTATCTCGTTTGATTTCGAGAATAATTTCTCTGCTTTTTGCAGGGGCATTTAACCGCCAAATCATGGCGGTCGCTGTCACTAAACAAACCAAAATACTCCCTCACCCATATGCCTCATCGTGCAGGGGCAAAACTTGAGACAAACCGCTCCTCGACATAAGGAGTGGCCTTCCCAATTTGTTCAATCCACCCACATACCAGGGGCAATTCAAATCCGCCCATGTTTGCACATTATATAAACACACATGATGCTAAAAATTATCACATCGGCATTGTGTTTACACATTTCACGAATTATGTATGACTATTCCGCATGTTTAATTTACCAACTCCAACTTAGAGCATAAACTGCATAGGAAACATCAAATGTGCAAAATGGGGCATAACAGGATGAGGAAAGGTAGACCATTTCCACACAGATCTAACATTTTAATCTACAGATAAACAGCCTTTCTCCAGAGTGAGAGAAAGCCCTTTCGGAATGAAATCCCCTGTTCAGATTACATTCGAGACCTTCATACTATGAAAACCTCCTTAAACAGAATTGGTAATGCAAACTTGACAGAATAGTTTTGCATGATCCACACTTTGATTGATTGCATCATGAGTTATCACACAGACTACTTCTAATCATTGCCAACTTGGATGAATAGTTTTGCATGAACCGATCAACTCATTGATGAAAATGCTTGCACATGTTACCTCTGACACTGCCTGATAAGCAACACATTCCCAATGTTCGAATTACCTTCCAAAGTCTTGAAATTCATTTGGCGATTATTGAATGAACAAGCCTGGTTGTCGAGAAGCCACCAGGCATTTCTTCTAAATTCTCAGGTAAGTATATCTTCAACCTGGACCTTTCAAGAGAATGAATTCTGACGGTTGTTGAGGAACTTGAATCCATTGCGATACATACAGGTATCCACCTTCTTCAATAAAGCATGATTTGTCTCAAAGACAGAAATGTTCGAGACCTTTTCATCTCTGCTTCTTTGGTTTATTCCTAAAGCTACAGGAGAATATAATTTGGGTTTGAGCTTCTGCAGGATTCCTGGTCTCCCCAAATTTCAGAATGGCACCCTTTGAGGTACACCAAGTCTTTCTTACAGGCAAACCAAGTCCTTCTTACAAGCAAAATAAGTCCTTCTTACAGGCAAAATAAGTCCTTCTTACAGGCAAACCAAGTCCTTCTTACAGGCATAAAGTCCTTCTTACAGGTAAATCAAGTCCTTCTTACAGGCAAAAGAAGTCCTTCTTACAGGCATAAAGTCCTTCTTATAGGCAAATCAAGTCCTTCTTACAGGCAAACCAAGTCCTTCTTACAGGCAAAATAAAGTCCTTCTTACAGGTAAATCAAGTCCTTCTTACAGGTAAATCAAGTCCTTCTTACAGGCATAAAGTCCTTCTTACAGGCAAATCAAGTCCTTCTTACAGGCAAACAAAGTCCTTCTTACAGGCAAAACAAGTCCTTCTTACAGGCAAATCAAGTCCTTCTTATAGGTACAAAGTCCTTCTTACAGGCAAATCAAGTCCTTCTTATAGGTACAAAGTCCTTCTTACAGGCACAAAGTCCTTCTTACATGCAAATCAAGTCCTTCTTACAAGCAAACTAAGTCCTTCTTACAGGTAAACCAAGTCCTTCTTATAGGCACAAAGTCCTTCTTATAGGCAAATCAAGTCCTTCTTACAGGCAAACTAAGTCCTTCTTACAGGCAAACCAAGTCCTTCTTATAGACACCAAGTCCTTCTTACAGGCAAATCAAGTCCTTCTTACAGGCACAAAGTCCTTCTTACAGGCACAAAGTCCTTCTTACAGGCAAATCAAGTCCTTCTTACAGGCATAAAGTCCTTCTTACAGGCATAAAGTCCTTCTTACAGGCAAATCAAGTCCTTCTTACAGGCAAACAAAGTCCTTCTTACAGGCAAACAAAGTCCTTCTTACAGGCAACGCAAGTCCTTCTTATAGGCAAACTAAGTCCTTCTTACAGGCAAACCAAGTCCTTCTTACAGGCACAAAGTCCTTCTTACAGGCAAATCAAGTCCTTCTTACAGGCAAACTAAGTCCTTCTTACAGGGAAACCAAGTCCTTCTTACAGGCACCAAGTCCTTCTTACAGGCAAATCAAGTCCTTCTTACAGGCACAAAGTCCTTCTTACAGGCAAATCAAGTCCTTCTTACAGGCACAAAGTCCTTCTTACAGGCAAATCAAGTCCTTCTTATAGGCATAAAGTCCTTCTTACAGGCAAACAAAGTCCTTCTTACAGGCAAACAAAGTCCTTCTTACAGGCAACGCAAGTCCTTCTTACAGGCAAAAAGTCCTTCTTACAGGCAAAGTAAGTCCTTCTTACAGGCAAATCAAGTCCTTCTTACAGGCAAATTAAGTCCTTTTTACAGGCAAATCAAGTCCTTCTTACAGGCACAAGTCTTTTTTACAGACACCAAGTCCTTTCTACAGGCACCAAGTCCTTCTTACAGGTATCTCCATGGGGTGACCTACCATACGGGTCAAATCTCAATCAAAATTTAATCAGTAGAATCCTTTTAATAGGAATCTACCATGGTACGACCCACCATACGGGTCAAATGGTATGACCCACCATACAGGTCAAATTTTAATTCAATTTTTAATCAGTAGAATCCTTTTATTAGGAATCTACCATGGGTTGATCCACCATACGGGTTCAAGTTCAACCACCCTAAAGTTTTTTTATATAACGAATCCTTAGGTTCTCATTTCATTTTCAGTGGAACATTCATGTCACGACTCTTTTTATTTCCTTGTATTTAGTCGATTAGAATTCAGGTGTCATCTCGTCTTTGAAATGAACCTCTACGAGCTTCCTTTCAAAGAGGGGCAGCTGTTGACACCTAATTTTTAATCATTTTTTCTATTGCTAAAGTAATAAAAAATCCATAAAAATTCATAAAATTGAAAAATCAACTTTGGGGACCTTAGCCAAGCCTAGGGAACCAATTTTGACCAAAAAATGATTTTTCATATTTTCCGTATTTTTCGGTATTTTTATTTTCGAAAATTCATAAAACAAAAAATGAAGAAAAAATGAGAAAATTGAAAAATCAACTTTGGAAGCCTCGGCCAAGCCTAGGCAACCATTTTTGAACAAAAAATAAAATTTCATATTATATATATTTTTTTAATTTTTTTTTAAAAAATACAAAAATACTTGAAAATTTTGGAAAAATAACATTTGAGGCCAAAAAAATACACAAAGATAGTTAATATTTTTATTTTAAATCTATTTTCATATTGGCCATCACAAATTCAGAAAAATCCAATTCGAGTCACGTGTTCCTTCACGAGTATAATCTTGAATCGGGCCTAAAAAAATTTAATTTGAGTCAACTTATTTTTAATTTTCACTTTTTATGAGTTGTGACATTGTCTTCTAATATTTTAAATTTTCATCTTTGCCCAATTATACCCAGAATGACTTAATTTTGCAAAAGGGCTTTAATTAAATTCTGCATTATTTTCAACGGCAAGAAATGAGCTTAAATTTGACATGTGGTAAATTTTGGTGTGTCAAAAATTGTGAGGAGATTTGGACTTAAAGAAATATATTTTTTCAGGGACTAAATTGTAAATACTTAAAATTCAAGGACTAGAGTGCAAATACTTAACTCTTGAAGGATTATTTTACAAATAACAAAAAGAAGAGTTAGTGGATAAATTAGAATAGAGAAGGGAAGATGGAGAAGAGGAGATGAAGAAGAGAAGTTGGAGAAGAATGGATGGAGAAAATAAGATAAGAATAGAGAATGGAAGATGGAGAAGAGTTAGTAGAGAAATTAGAATGGAAGATAAGAATAGAGAAGGGAAGATGGAGATGAAGAAGAGTTAGTGGAGAAATTAGAATGGGAGATAAATATGGAGAAGGGAAGATGAAGATGAAGAAGAGTTAGTGGAGAGATTAGAATGTGAGATAGAGATGGAGAATGGAAGATGAAAATGAAGAAGAGTTAGTGGAGAAATTAGAATGGGAGATAGAGTTAGTGGAAAAATTAGAATGGGAGATAGATGAGTAGATTATAAAAAGGAGGAAGAAGTGAGCTTGAGGGGGAGATTTTTTTGGAGAGAAAATTTGAAGTGTTTGAGAGAGATTTTTGAGAGAGAAAATTTGAAGTGTTTGGGAGGGATTTTTTTTGGAGAGAAAATTTGAAGTGTTTGAGAGAGATTCTTGGGAGAGAAAATTTGAAGTGTTTGGGAGGATTTTTTTTGGAGAGAAAATTTTGGATGTTTGAGAGAGTTTTGGGAGATTGAAGAAAAATTTGAGAGAAAGAAAATACCAAAAGAGAGAGAATTTTGAAGATGATGGGAGTTCAAAGCTAGGGATTATCATCACAAATTCCTTCATCGATCAATATAAATCAAGAGTTCATCCTCGTCAACGAGCAAGCAAATTCGAGCTAAGTGTTTTTATTTATTCATTTGTTTATGGTTTTACTTGCAAATTAGCACAAATTGTATACACTTTCTCCATCTCCTCTTTTTTTTTTTCCATATTTTATGTCAGGAGAAGGATATCTCTACGTCAACAGCAAAAATCTCGTAGATATGCAAAAATCGGCCCAGACAAGCTCCTAAGCTGTCCATCGATTTCTCAACTGATCTGTGACTAAAAGTCCCTCTTAATTAAAAAGAAACTCTCTATATTGGGAACATAGAGAGCGAAAATCAATTATAGAAATCCCTCCCAAAAAAATGGGAGATAAGTACTCTTTCCACTCTTCTGGTTTTAGGTGCAGATTAGCACATATTTTGTATACTGACATTTCACTCTATTTTATGTCAGGAAGCCGCAGCTTTATATCAATGGTCAAGCCTATGGAAGCACAAAATCGGCTTGGAGGAGTCCTTAAGCGCGCACAAATTTCAAATTGTTGAATCAATTCGTTGTATTTTATTTTAAAGAATTCATACCCCAGAATGGAGAGGACAAAGTCCATTCGCAATTTAAATACATGCACCATAAATCCCAAAGGCAAGAGCCAAGCCAATGCTTAGCCTCCCATTGGAGGTTTTTACTTACAGTAGTTAAATACCTGCAACTTAAATACCTGTACCTTAAATCCCAAAGGGAAGAGCCAAGCCAATGCTTAGCCTCCCATTGGAGGTTTTTACTTACAGTAGTTAAATACCTGCAACTTAAATACCTATACCTTAAATCCTAAAGGGAAGAGCCAAGCCAATGCTTAGCCTCCCATTGGAGGTTTTTACTTACGGTAGTTAAATACTTGCAACTTAAATACATGTACCTTAAATCCCAAAGGGAAGAGCCAAGCCAATGCTTAGCCTCCCATTGGAGGTTTTTACTTACAGTAGTTAAATACCTGCAACTTAAATACATGTACCTTAAATCCCAAAGGGAAGAGCCAAGCCAATGCTTAGCCTCCCATTGGAGGTTTTTACTTACAGTAGTTTAAATACTTGCAACTTAAATACCTGTACCTTAAATCCCAAAGGGAAGAGCCAAGCCAATGCTAGGCCTCCCATTGGAGGTGTTTATTCACTGTCATGTACTTCCTATAATTTAATTTTTGAATCATCAGACCCAAAAGATAAGTAGGTTGTAATACTGCACAGAAGTCGTTAACACACTCCTTCTTTCGGCTTCAGGGAATCTTTAACACTTAAAAAAATATAACAAATAAAAATATATACCATCCATGCATCCTATTTAAAAAGTGAAAACACAAAAGAGAATACCCTACTATAGCCTTAGGAATAAACCAAGCCTGAGTTGCCGAATTAGGATATCCATGAAATTAAGGTACCAAAAGGGCATTAGTTTTAATTAACTAGTGTAACCAAGTCCCCGAGCTCCTAATCTCTGGTTCGCAGGAATAAATTAGTTCTCCCGCTAATTTATTTAGGTTTCTAATCGACATACCAAGAACGATTAGTGGCGACTCCAAATTTTAAAATCATTTAAACAAAAACCAAAGTTGCGATTCGGTAGGGCTTGGGAGGGTCCGCGTTAGGTTAGTCAAATCTAATTAACCTAATAATCCGTTAACCCCTTTTAAAATTTAAAATTTTTTTAGAGGGTCGCGACAGTGATGTTGTATAACTACTTAACCCCATTAAGCAACAAGTGCAACATCATGTAATAGCAAGGAAAAATATATAAAAAAAAATATTAATACATTTGTATCAATTCAGTCATAAATCATTTCACATTGATACATCTTGGGTATGTCTTGAATTCTCTATGGGCTTGGGCCAACGTTATGCCTTCAAAGTAGTATAGATATTATTTTTCTCAAGTTATTATGTTAAAAAGTGAGAAAATTACCAAAAAAAAAGTATTAAATCTATTGCAATTATGTCAATTCAATCCTAAACATTTTTTTATCGATTTAATTTCAAACCTTTTGCAATTACGCCGATTTAGTCCATTCAGCAAATTTTGACCAACAAGTGTTGATGTGGATGTCGGCCATCCAGTAACCTAATGTCACGCCCCGGATCCACTTTGGGCACGCGGCATCCCGTTCATACGGTTAAATTTTCTCACAGCACTCGCCTGGTCCACTGTACTCGACGGCCCAGGAAATTTTCTTCGTCACGACCAGACGACGCGTCCTTTAATTTCTTGAACCTGCGGAAGCGAGCCTTCTAACCATACATACAAGCATGCAAAGATGGGGTAGCACGAACAAAAAGGACAACATACAAACACCATTATATACATGACAACAAGCGTTAGGTACAGACCCCCAAAAGAAAACAAAATACAGACGTCGACCTCAAAATTCCTACGCTCGCACTATCCCCAAAAATCTAAGTCAGCTTCAGAGGGACTCAGTCCTCAAGCTCCTCCTCTGGATCCTCCTCGGGGTCCTCCTCTGGCTCTAGAGAAGAGGGCTCGGTGTCCATGGGTTCGCCAGCGGCGTGGCTGTCAATCATCGGCTGTCCTGGGAGCGGCAAATCCTCCATCGGGTCAGGGTCTATCACATCTCCCTCATAATCGACGGGTCGAAGAGTGGTGGGTCGTCCCCCATCGGTATAGGAGCGTCTCGCTCGGGGCATCCAAAACCATACTCGCCCTCTCTGAACCAAGCCTCAAACGTGAAGGGGATGAATTGGGGTCCACCCTGGTCTACGTATATAGTGGTTACCTTAAGACGCCATAGAGTGGCATACTCGTCAAAATGATTAGTGGTCTCTGTCTCCATGTCAACTGGGTGACCAAAAAGAACGGGTGGCGGAATCATGGCTAAGGTTTGGGATTTGAAAAAAGAATGGCAACCACCGCCAGTGAGTCGAAACTCAATAAGCTCACCACTAATCCTAGCGTAGGATAGAGTATATTCAGTGGGTTTGGCCCTACCCATTAGTCTAGGGTTTCTGGTCACCTCAGATGGGTCCCACTCTCGTGCACAATAGGTAATGAATCACAGGACTAGGAATCATGCAATAGCAGTTATAAACTTGCAGTATAACGGAATAGAACACAGGGCGTAGGAAATCAACAGACAATAATCACATCAGAATGCCACATCAATTGCCCAACCAGTCGACCTCATGGAACCCAGATTAAATCTGCCCGCGTCTCATACGCATCAGGCCAGTGCTGCAACCCGCGTATGGTACGCCTCAGGTTGGCACTCTCAAATTCATCTCTCAAATGATACCGGCTCAATGCACAAACCAACCAATACAGAAACCTTGCCACAGTACGCAAGTCAAAGAGGGCCAGACAGCCGATAAATGCCACGTGTGTACAATACAACCAGTCAGTCAAGGACCCAGATAATTTAATCATAACCCTTCACTCATGTGGTCCATTAGGTTTCTCAGAGATAAGCTCATTCTTAGACGTATTCAATTCAGAACCCAAGGCCCCATTTAATACCAATCAGCTTCACCCAAGCCCAAGATCACTTTCGGTCCATTACTCTTCTTCGGCCCGTTATAGAGTATTTAACATAAGTCTTAAGATGGGCCAGAATTTGAATATAAATAGGCCCAATAACATTTTAAATTCGTGTAAGGCCCAAACCCATTATTGAAGATAGGTTTAGGAAGTCCATTTTAACCCATTTAGGCCCAATTTGATAACCTAAGCCCATGCATATCATGGGGCCTCATATTTTAATATTGAAGATCATAATTCAGGCCCAATTAAAATAAATTTTCGTCCATTAGTGGCCCACCAATTAAATTAGGCCCAATGAGTCTTATTTTGGCCCAATTACTTGAAATAAAAGCTCCCAAGCCCATTAGTATCCTTTGGCCCGTCTCCCACACACATAGGCCCATAATTTGCAGCCCCCAACAACCAATTTGGAGCCCATTTACAACTGAATTTTCGTCCAAAGGGAAGTCCATTAAGGTAGGTTAGGCCCAAAGGTCCATTTTTGTTCATTTTAGCCTAAAATGGGTCCCCAAGCCCATTTCTAACATAGGGCCCATCATTTAGGCGCCCAAGACTTCCTTTTCCAGCCCACTTCAAATTCTAACCAAGCCTCATTCAGAAATTCCAGCCCATTGATTAACTCATTGCACCACTAAACCAACTAACCTTAATTAGTTTAGCTTAAAACACACATTAATCAACTAATCTACTTAAATCACTAAGCAAAACAGCAACTAAGTCTCACATAATCCATTCCTAAGCTGGGATTAGAGGCTAGCTTACCAAGGATAGAGCGTGGACGAACGACGATGGACGACGGGGCCAAAACGGCCGAAGAGGCTCACGGCCAAGGGGAGGAAACGGCGGCTCAAGCTGCTGTCCCGGTGTCCTCTTGAGCTCTCCAAGACCTAAATGAGGTGGTCTAAGAGGTTAGAGAGGTTGGGGAAAAGGGCGGAGCAAGTTTGGACCGTTTGAGCTTCAATGGCGCAAAAAGGACAACGAAGAGGAACGGAGGGGGAGCGGGCTGTTTGGGCGTCCATATGGGGCTGTTCTTTCACGAAAATGAGAGGGAGGAGAGTCAAGGGACTTACCAAGAGGTGAGGAGGAGTGTGGGTGGCCGGCGGCTTGCTCACGACGGCGAACGGCGGCTCGGACGGCGGCTCCACGGACGGCCAAACGAAGAAGATAGAGAGGAAGAGGGAGGAGGAAATGGCGTCCAAATGGAGGGGGAAGAAGAGAGTCTCGGCCGAATGGGTGGAGGGAGAGGAGAGAGGGGGGAAAGAAAGGTTATCACAAGAATAAAATAAGGGAAAAGCTTATAGTGTGTTAGGTTGAAGAATAGTGACATGGATTTGATTTGTACTTTGATGTGTGACTTGATTGATGGATTGACTTGCTTTGGAAATTGTGCCATGATGTGATTGATTGATTTGACACTTGATTGATGTGACAACTGATTTGACTTGCCTCGATTTGCGTGCCAAATGCACCGATCGGGTCCCGAGCGCGAACGGATTTCGGACTGGAATCGGTTTCGATCTAACGAATTCACTCTCAAAAATCCTAATTCATCTAATTCTAAGGACTGAGCATTTACCGGGGGCATTTCGGTAATTTTCCAATCACGCCTTGCTTCACAACGTACACCGGCTGTCTGCCCTTCTGGCGATATTTCTGAAACTGATTTCATTTCTCCATTGTGTTTATCTTACTAATTCGATTGTCCAGCGTCGGATTTCATTTCGTGGTCAAATCCATTAAATACAGGCTCTGTCAATATCTCAGACCAACGGGCGGCTGTTTGGAAATTTTCCCAAGTAGCCTTCCCCTTTTGGTCGGTCGTCCCAGGGTAGCTAATCCTGAGTGAGTATCGATCAGAATGCACTAATGAAGTGTCTCCATTCATTTAGAAATTCCAATAAAATGGGTCGAATTTTCAGACTGTCACACCTAATATTTTAGTATTTTTTTTATTTTTTTTCCTTTTTTCTTTTCTTTTTTCTCCCCCTCCCCTTCCCTATTCTAGCTCTAGCTAGTCACCGGACCTAAGCAACTCTCCAAAGAATAATCGGCGAAGTCTCGCAAGCCTTACCATGGTCGAACGATGCCAAACTGCACTAGTCCATATCTAGCGAGAGTGTCTGACGTCAGATCCGGAGCACGACAAGAGCATCTCCAAGGCTAGCTTGTCATTGGAAATGATCGCGGCTTGAGTCGGAGACCTGCAAGAAAGAAATAGATACGATAATTGGGGTTCAATTTAAGTGATGATTGTAGATTCAATGAGGTTGGACCGTCGTCAAGGCTATTGGATTTTTCTTCACTAAACAACTTCGTGAGGGATTGACCGATGAGGCTCTTGTCAGTATCGCCATGGCTAGGTGAGGCTCGCCTCTCTAGATTTGGGCTGGGAAGGCCAACGAGAGCCTGGCCAATCATCAAGGTGCGGCGATCGACTAGAGGTAGAATAGGGAAGGGGAGGGGGAGAAAAAAAAAGAAAAAGAAAATAAAAAATTTAAAATATTAGGTTGCTGATTGGCCAGAGCCACGTCAACACTAGCTAGCCAAAATTTACCAAATGGATTAGATTGGCATAATTTCAAAAGGTTTAGGAATGAATTGACAAAAGAAAAAGAAGATTTGGGACTGAATTGACATAATTACAATAGATTTATGACTTTTTTGGTAATTTTCTCATTAAGAAGTAGTATCATAAAGTGTCTTTAGTTTTTCAAGCTACATTTTTGTAATCCTTGAATTTTCATAGTGGATTTTGCTTTTTCTCTTTTTGTGGTTATTCCCGCACGTGTTTTCCACATAAATTTATTTGTTCCTTTAGCCTTCTTAGTTTAAATTTTGTCATAGTTTTTGCATTGGTCATAACAATCCAGTATTGAATCCATAAGAGTTTTTTGATCTTCTGGTTATGGCTTCATGTTCAATAATGAAATTTGAGATAGAGAAGTTTGATTAGAGCAGCAACTTACTATGGCAAGTTGTATGTTGGTTGTTCTTACACATCAAGGTTTAAAGAAAACTCTATTTGGGAAAGGGAAGATACCAGAAAGTACATCAGATAAAACATGAGAAGAATTGGATGAAAAAGCTATGCATGACATTCTAGATCATACATTAGCTAAAGGTTTAGGGACGAAATTGGAGAATTTCTTTTTTGGATAAAATCCCTCACCAATCATTGAAGCTAAAGCAATAGCTCTTCACTCTTGTATGGCTGAAGATGTTTCTCTTGAATCTCATACTTTTGAGTTCAATGCTATTATTTTGAATTAACAAGCATATGTGTTAAGATTAAATATGAGGATCAAGCTCTTTTGTTGTTAGAGAGACCATGATTTTTAGAAAAACAATTGATCTTGAATATGTCAAGACTAGTTTTCTAAATAAGTATGAGCTAGATACGTAATTAACTTTTGAAGGCAGTAATGATCATGGGGCTGGTTTAATTGCTAGGGGAAGGTCTATTTAGAGAAGCATTAGTGGCTTGAGCAGATCAAAATCAATTCATAAGGATCTAACATGCAACTACTATATAAGTCTTAGTGACTGTCGTGACCCTCTGAAAATATTTTTATTATTTCTAGGGGTTAACGGATTATTAGGTTAATTAGATTTGACTAACCTAACGCGGACCCTCCCAAGCCCTACCGAATCGCAACTTTGGTTTTTGTTTAAATGATTTTGAAATTTGGAGTCGCCACTAATCGTTCTTCGTAGGTCGATTAGAAACCTAAATAAATTAGCGGGAGAACTAATTTATTCCTGCGAACCGGAGATTAGGAGCTCGGGGACTTGGTTACACTAGTTAATTAAAACTAATGCCCTTTCGGTACCTTAATTTCATGGATATCCTAATTCGGCAACTCAGGCTTGGTTTATTCCTAAGGCTCTAGTAGGGTGTTCTCTTTTGTATTTTCACTTTTTAAATAGGATGCATGGATGATATATATTTTTATTTGTTATATTTTTTTAAGTGTTAAAGATTCCCTGAAGCCGAAAGAGGGAGTGTGTTAACGACTTCTGTGCAATATTACAACCTACTTATCTTTTAGGTATAATGATTCAAAAATTAAATTATAGGAAGTACATGACAATGAATAAACACCTCCAATGGGAGGCCTAGCATTGGCTTGGCTCTTCCCTTTGGGATTTAAGGTACAGGTATTTAAGTTGCAAGTATTTAAACTACTGTAAGTAAAAACCTCCAATGGGAGGCTAAGCATTGGCTTGGCTCTTCCCTTTGGGATTTAAGGTATAGGTATTTAAGTTGCAGGTATTTAACTACTGTAAGTAAAAACCTCCAATGGGAGGCTAAGCATTGGCTTGGCTCTTCCCTTTGGGATTTAAGGTACATGTATTTAAGTTGCAGGTATTTAACTACTATAAGTAAAAACCTCCAATGGGAGGCTAAGCATTGGCTTGGCTCTTCCCTTTGGGATTTAAGGTATAGGTATTTAAGTTGCAGGTATTTAACTACTGTAAGTAAAAACCTCCAATGGGAGGCTAAGCATTGGCTTGGCTCTTCCCTTTGGGATTTATGGTGCAGGTATTTAAATTGCGGATGGACTTTGTCCTCTCCATTCTGGGGTATGAATTCTTTAAAATGAAATACAACGAATTGATTCAACAATTTGAAATTTGTTCGCGCTTGAGGACTCCTCCAAACCGATTTTGTGCTTCCACAGGGTTGACCATTGATATAGAGCTGCGGCTTCCTGACATAAAATAAAGTGAAGTGTCAGTATACAAACTATGTGCTAATCTGCACCTAAAACCAGAAGAGTGGAAAGAGTACTTATCTCCCATTTTTTTGGGAGGGATTTCTATAATTGATTTTCGCTCTCTATGTTCCCAATATAGAGAGTTTCTTTTGAATTAAGAGGGACTTTTAGTCACAGATCAGTTGAGAAATCGGTGGACAGCTTAGGAGCTTGCCTGGGCCGATTTTTGCATCTCTACGAGATTTTTGCTGTTGACGTAGAGATATCCTTCTCCTGACATAAAATATGGGGAAAAAAAGAGATGGAGAAAGTGTATACAATTTGTGCTAATTTGCGAGTAAAATCATAAATAAATGAATAAATAAAAACACTTAGCTCGAATTTGCTTGCTCGTTGACGAGGATGAACTCTTGATTTATATTGATCGATGAAGGAATTTGTGATGATAACCCCTAGCTTTAAACTCCCATCATCTTCAAAATTCTCTCTCTTTTGGTATTTTCTTTTTCTCGAATTTTTCTTCAATCTCCCAAAACTCTCTCAAACATCCAAAATTTCCTCTCCAAAAAATTCTCCCAAACACTTCAAATTTTCTCTCCCAAGAATCCCCTCTCAAGCTCACTTCATCCTCCTTTTATAATCTACTCATCTATCTCCCATTCTAATTTTTCCACTAACTCTATCTCCCATTCTAATTTCTCCACTAACTCTTCTTCATTTTCATCTTCCATTCTCTATCTCTATCTCACATTCTAATCTCTCCACTAACTCTTCTTCATCTTCATCTTCCCTTCTCCATATTTATCTCCCATTCTAATTTCTCCACTAACTCTTCTTCATCTCCATCTTCCCTTCTCTATTCTTATCTTCCATTCTAATTTCTCTACTAACTCTTCTTCATCTCTATCTTCCCTTCTCTATTCTTATCTTATTTTCTCCATCTATTCTTCTCCAACTTCTCTTCTTCATCTCCTCTTCTCCATCTTCCCTTCTCTATTCTAATTTATCCACTAACTCTTCTTTTTGTTATTTGTAAAATAATCCTTCAAGAGTTAAGTATTTGCACTCTAGTCCTTGAATTTTAAGTATTTACAATTTAGTCCCTAAAAAAATATATTTCTTTGCCGTTGAAAATAATGCAGAATTTAATTAAAGCCCTTTTGCAAAATTAAGTCATTTTGGGTATAATTGGGCCAAGATGAAAATTTAAAATATTAGAAGACAATGTCACAACTCATAAAAAGTGAAAATTAAAAATAAGTTGACTCAAATTAAATTTTTTTAAGCCCGATTCAAGATTATACTCATGAAGGAACACGTGACTCGAATTGGATTTTTCTGAATTTGCGATGGCCAATATGAAAATAGATTTAAAATAAAAATATTAACTTTCTTTGTGTATTTTTTTGGCCTCAAATGTTATTTTTCCAAAATTTTCAAGTATTTTTGTATTTTTTTAAAAAAAAATTAAAAATATATATATAATATGAAATTTTATTTTTTGTTCAAAATTGGTTCCCTAGGCTTGGCTAAGGTCCCCAAAGTTGATTTTTCAATTTTATGAATTTTTATGGATTTTTTATTACTTTAGCAATAGAAAAAATGATTAAAAATCAGGTGTCAACAGCTGCCCCTCTTTGAAAGGAAGCTCGGTAGAGGTTCATTTCAAAGACGAGATGACACCTGAATTCTAATCGACTCAATACAAGGAAATAAAAAGAGTCGTGACATGAATGTTCCACTGAAAATGAAATGAGAACCTAAGGATTCGTTATATAAAAAAACTTTAGGGTGGTTGAACTTGAACCCGTATGGTGGATCAACCCATGGTAGATTCCTAATAAAAGGATTCTACTGATTAAAAATTGAATTAAAATTTGACCCGTATGGTGGGTCATACCATTTGACCCGTATGGTGGGTCGTACCATGGTAGATTCCTAATAAAAGGATTCTACTGATTAAATTTTGATTGAGATTTGACCCGTATGGTAGGTCACCCCATGGAGATACCTGTAAGAAGGACTTGGTGCCTGTAGAAAGGACTTGGTGTCTGTAAAAAGGACTTGTTCCTGTAAGAAGGACTTGATTTGCCTGTAAGAAGGACTTGATTTGCCTGTAAGAAGGACTTACTTTGCCTGTAAGAAGGACTTTGTGCCTGTAAGAAGGACTTGCGTTGCCTGTAAGGACTTTGTTTGCTTGTAAGAAGGACTTTGTTTACCTGTAAGAAGGACTTTGTTTGCCTGTAAGAAAGACTTGATTTGCCTGTAAGAAGGACTTTATGCCTGTAAGAAGGACTTTGTTTGCCTGTAAGAAGGACTTGATTTGCCTGTAAGAAGGACTTTGTGCCTGTAAGAAGGACTTGGTTTGCCTGTAAGAAGGACTTAGTTTGCCAGTAAGAAGGACTTTATGCCTGTAAGAAGGACTTAGTTTGCCTGTAAGAAGGACTTTATGCCTGTAAGAAGGACTTGGTTTGCCTGTAAGAAGGACTTGGTTTGCCTGTAAGAAGGACTTAGTTTGCCTGTAAGAAGGGCTTGGTGTACCTCAAAGGGTGCCATTCTGAAATCTGGGGAGACCAGGAATCCTACGGAAGCTCAAACCCAAATTATATTCTCCTGTCGCTTTAGGAATAAACCAAAGAGGCAGAGATCAAAAGGTCTCGAACATTTCTGTCCTTAAGACAAATCATGCTTTATTAAAGAAGGTGGATACCTATATATACCGCAATGGATTCGAGTACCCCAACAACCGTCAGAATTCATTCTCTTGAAAGGTTCAGGTTGAAGATATACTTACCTGAGAATTTGGAAGAAATGCTTGGTGGCTTCTCGACAACCAGGCTTGTTCATTCAATAATCGCCAAATGAATTTCAAGACTTTGGAAGGTAACTCAAACACCGGGAATGTGTTGCCTATCAGGCAATGTCAGAGCTAACATGTGCAAGCATTTTCATCAATGCGTTCATTGGTTCATACAAAATTGTTCAGCTAAGTTGGCAATGATTAGAAGTAGTCTGTGTGATAACTCATGATGCAATCAATCAAAATGTGGATCATGCAAAACTATTCTGTCAAGTTTGCATTACCAATTCTATTTAAGGAGGTTCTCATAATATGAACGCCTCGAATGTAATCTGAATGGGGGACTTTAGTCCGAAGGGGCTTTCTCTCACTCTAGAGAAAGGCTGTTTATCTGTAGAGTAAAATGTTAGACCCGTGTGTAGAAATGGTTTAACTTTCCTCATCCTGTTATGCCCCATTTTGCACATTTGATGTCTCCTATGCAGTTTATGCTCTAAGTTGGAGTTGGTAAATTAAACATGCGGAATAATCATACATAATTCGTGAAATGTGTAAACACAATGCAGATGTGACAATTTTTTAGCATAATGTGTGTTTATATAATGTGCAAATATGGGCGGATTTGAATTGCCCCTGGTATGTGGGCGGACCGAACAAATTGGGAAGCCTACTCCTTATGTCGAGGGGCGGTTCATCTCAACTTTGCCCCTGTGCGATGAAGCATATGGGTGATGGAGCATTTCGGTTTGCTTAATAACAGCGACCGCCGTGGTTTAGTGGTTGAATGCCCCTGCAAAAAGCAGAGAAATTATTCTTGAAATCAAACTAGATAAGGAAGACGTATTTGCTTTTTTTGCTTCAGAACTTGTGATTAATTTGCCCCATTTTTCACCAAAATAGATCTTGTCAGATGATCATAATTTTCTTTTGGATTTGTCTCCTTCAACATGTTAAATGTTAGTGTAAATATTTCCTGTAGAAAGAAAAGAAGACATGTCAACCAGTATTAAAAGGGGTAAATTGGAAACGATACTGATTTACCTTTCGTCTTGAATGCCTTGCACGAGTCTCTTACCAATTTTGCTGGATTGAATTTTCCTCGACTTTTGTTAGGCACCTCACCATTATCGCAAGACTATAGTAAAATACTGAATTTGATATTACTCGTCGAGTATTCCTATTTTTTGGTAAGGTTGTCAAGTATTCCTGTTTGTTAAAAAAAATGCACAAAAAGTTGTTTCATTTATTTATAATACATACAACATTCCCCACCCTCGGGGATCGAACTCGGGATATTTCGGACCTATTGTCATCCCCCATACCATTCGGTCCATTGGACCGTAGGTGTCCATGGGGCTATCCTTTCAAAGGTTAATCTTTGGGGATAAAACAGCCCTGTTGTATCACCTTGGGCCATGTTACGGTATTTCTCGAGATAATTTGCAATCCCTGTTAAGAATGGAATAAAACAATTCAGGACTTGTGATGATTATGAACAAATTAGAACGATACAGAATTACCTATGTCTGAGATTTGTTCGGGTCTCTCGTTCGCACTTTTCTTTGTCTGAAGCTGTTCATTCCGTGGTAATGTCCACGAGTTGATTTGCCCCAATTTAGTCCAACCAAGGAATTTCGTTTTTGGGTCTTTTTGCAAATTCCTGAAAATATGAGGGGTTTAATTTTAAAACATGAGTAGTTCGAGGGTAACTTGAAACGATACGGGTTTACCCTTCGGATTTACGCGGATTTCTTCTCGATATTAATTTTTTCGAGTTTGGTGCGGTAACGGCTCCGAGCATTTAATAAGGGGGAAAGGGAAATGATTACTTCTAGCTTGTGCATTGATTTTGGACATCGATAAAAGGTGAGAACGTGCGATGAAACTAAGTAGACGTATTCGTCCAGGTTTGATCTTCTTCCCTTTGCAGGTTCTTGAGTGATCAGCTAGCGTTGTTTCGGATCAGGTACGCGTCGGCTGTGTTGCAGGTCCCGTGATCACTAGTTTTGAAATACAGGATCCGTATGCACATTAAAGCCCTGGTGCTTCATCAGCATCAAATTGCCTGATTATGGCGGCGAGTTCGTCGCCAATGCCACTTGCCTGGTGATGATACCTCACCTCCTCCTCAGAAGGCATCCATGCTGGTCCCATAGTCTCGGTCTTTTTGTGTCTTGCTCCAACAGAACTTGATCCTGCTATGAACTGATCTAACTCACCTCTTAAACGTGCATTTTCGATCCTCAGAAAATGTATTTCATCGAGGGTGAGGAGAGTATTGCAGTTGGGGTAGGTGGCGGAGGCAAAAGCCTCTTTATATATCTTGTTCTCCGCTCGGAGGTTTTCATTTTCAACTCTTAGAAATTCGGCTTCGTTATGCTCATGACGAGTCTTCATTCGGGTTCGTCTATTTTGAAACCAGAACTTGATTTGCGAAGGTTCAAGTCCTAGCTCTTGACTCAGTTCCATTTTCTGTTTGCCGCCTGGCATAGGGCACGTTCTGAAGAAATCTTCAAGCTTTCGTACTTGCTCCTCAGTATGGCGACGGTAACGCTTCTTTTGACCTTTACCGTTGTTGTCCTTATCCTTATCGGGCTCTTGGACGTCGTCGGTGGAAGGGCCGGACTCCATAGGCTCGATCCCAAACATGGCTTCGAGCTCTTCCTCTCCCATATTCAGCAAGTAACGATAACTTTCAAGTGTGTTGGGTTGAGACATCTTTGATTTGGTTAACGATTTCTCAAAGTTTGATATCTCTTCTTGTATTTTCACTCTCTGGATTTTTCTTGGAGATTGCGTATGCTTTAAGAGTCTCTCTTTCGAGCACGAATGAGAATTATCAAGAAGATGCCTCCTTTAAAATTAGACGTGGGTTTTCCAACTGTATTGCCTCTCTCGAGTGTTCTGGCTTTCTCGATTTTCTTTTCATCGTATCTCTCGCCCAGCTCGTCTCCTTCCATCTTTCCGTGGAAGGGAGCCCCTTGTTGCTGTCTCCACCGTCAATTTGCTGGCGAGTTCTTCAATAAAGACGAGTCGTATCTCTTTTCTACCGAAAATGTCTTTGTCTCCCACTCAGCTTATTTTTTATCCTTTCTTTTTCAAAGTAGTGGCGTCCCGTCCAACTTTTCCGTAGAGACGTCGGATTTACTTGGCTCGAGATTGGAGACGAGTAGCGGAGGTGATACTGATAGGGAATGGTAGACAGGAAAATCTGGCCAGTAGAGACTTCCCCTGCAAAAATGAAAGAGAATGCGGCAGTATATGTTCTTCATATTCTAGAAAAATTGGAACGATACTGTTTTACCCTTGTGTATACTTCCATTGAATTTGAATTGAGGAAGTTCCTTCATTTGGATTGGATTGAATTGTAGGTCCCGAGTTGCCTTTCACTTTGAGCTTGCCACATATGTGCTTTGCTTAGTTGGGCCTTGTTTTCTTTCGGGTTGCCTTGGACCATCATTATTTTCCATGCCATCGGGTCCGTGGACCGGAGGGCTCCTTTAATTTGAAGGTTACCTTGAAGGCGAATGAGTCCTATCGCATTCCATTGGGTCATTTCATTTTGCGACACTCTTGAGGCACTTTGCAATCCCCTGGGTGAGAATGGAACAAATCCAATTTAGCATTTTGCAACGATTAAGGGTAAATTGGAACGACACACAGTTACCCGTCTTCGAGCTCGCTTGGGCTTTTCACTTGAAATTTCCCTACGTGAGGCCATTCAACATTTCTCATTATGGCAGTAAGCGACGTTGCCACAAATTGATCCGCCCTAAATCTAGCATAAAAAAGGGATTCACGCATTCGACGAGATAAAAAAACAAATTACCCCCTTGCCCCTGAATTAAATCTAGTCGCCTAGAAAGCTGGAAATATCATACGCAGGGGAATTAAGCATGAAATGAAAGGTGCATTTATTCAAGGTCAGTTCTGCCTCTCCTGTGGCTCTTTGATAATCAGCTAGTCTCGTGTCGGTTCGGGTGTGGATGACCGATGTTTGAGAGTCCTTACTCACTAGCTCCTGATCGCGGCTTGGGACGTCTGTCAACCCTAAACTGGTTGACCAGGGCAGTAAGCTCATCATCTGGGTAATCTCTTGAACCTTCCAGCAACTGATACTCGAATTGGGCATTGTTGTTGGCAAATGCTGGCGGTAGATTTCTCATTCTGTCATCGCCATGAGCAATTTGACTTCTCGTGCTGGAGCCTTCATCATTACTCGAGAAAGTGTGGGGATCACCAACTGTCCTGCTGCCAAGAACTCCTTCCATTCGAGGATTAGAGAAGTGGAAGTGCTTAGGATAATTTCTTGTCTGATTCTTTGGCTGCGCAGGCGCGCTGATCATGGGATGAATTCTAGCCACAGGTTGGTGCTCAAACCAAGGAATCTGAATACACTGCTCCTGCAGTCTATACTCTTGAAGAGCATTAGGGTGATTCTGGGGGATACTTTGATTAACGCCTGGGGGATTGATGGTATGGCTACTAGCTTGGTTGATGATAGGAAGTGGCTCGCCCCATGCTAACCTGGGGAACTTATGGTGGCGAGGAGACTCGACGTTCAGGCTTGGATCAGTCCCGCCTTGGTTTTCTTGATTCTGAGCTGCATTGTGTTCTCTCACCCTTTTTCTGTACTTCTGAAGATGACTCGAAACATTTGCTTTAGTGAGTCCCTCTACCTTCATAATTTCCAGTATATGTTGCGGCCGTGCCGAATCTATTCCTAGCTGCTGAACTGCATTAACAAACATACAATGCAGCTCGGGAGACCAACTCATCTTCTTTCTCCAGTTGCTTGGAACAAAATTGAAGGCTTGATGCTTGTTCTCATGGTCGTGCAATTGCTTCCTTACCACGTGCTGCCATATGTTTTGAAGCATCTGAACTCTAACTGGTTTCGTTACGACGTCTTGGGCCCCATTTAAGACAGCCTTCATTAGGGCTTGCTGATCATCGCTTGCCGATATTACGAGGACTGGCATGTTTAATTTAGAATTGATGACTTCTAAGAGAGTGAAAACATCCATGTCAATCCCTACCATGGTGGTGAGGACGATATCAAACGGGTCACTACTCCTCCTTAATATCTCTAAGGCCTCTGTCGCCTTTGCTTGAGCTACAACCTTATACCGGCATTTTCTTAATACGGTAACAAGGATTGACAGAGAGACTGGATTACCGTCAATGGCCATGACCAGTAGACCCTCAGGGTAAGGAACTTCATCAGCTTTGACCAGGGTTGAACATGCGCCCGTTCCCCTAACACTCGACATATTTCTGGATCTAGGACTGCCGATTCGAGACCGCCTCGGGATGTCTTCTCGGACTTGAGGGATCACGAGATCGTTGATGCCTTTTCGTAATAGGCTTTGAAAGCCGATGCTTTGATGGTGAAGGTTTTGAATTCCTCTCCCACGAGAACTCCTTCCTCTCTATCTTTCTCCTGCGAGTTCTTGCGAATGAACTCTGACTATCAAATGGGGACAAGTTCTCTCTCTGGCAATAGCAACGACTTCCCTCTTCACGGGCAGCGCTATTAGATTTTCCGAGGGAGAAAATCTGATATTCAGCTTTTGATCAAAGGGGAAATCCTTGTTTCTCGCTCAGTTTGTCTTCTTTTTTCTTTTCGTGATAGAGGGCCCCTGTCAAGATCTCCACCGTCGATTTACTGGCGGGTCCTCCAATGAAGACAAGTCGTATCTCCTTTTCGCTAACGTTTGCCGTGTCTTCCACTCAGGTCATCTTTCCGTCTTCTTTTTCAAAGTGGCGGTGTCTCGTTAAACTTTCTGCGGAGATTTCGGACTCGCTTAGCTCACAGTCGCCATCTGATGGGAATTCGAGCCAACGAAGGTGGTGCCAATAGAGAATGGTAGATAAGAGAAATCTTGACTGGTTGATACCGTCACTATGAAATCAATATTTACTTCAAAGCAGATTACCATCTTCGCATTCCGCTCATCTGCCTCACCTCTCTCCCCCTTTCTTTCGTATTCTGCTTTCAAAAATGGCCAATTCTCCTAACCATACCTTATCCGCCGAAGTCCTAGCTGGGTGGGAGAGACTCTACAATCTTCTTGGTAGAGGTTACGCTCATATAGCCAAAAACTTTACCGTTGAGGCTGAAATCCTCGGTTTATTTAGGACCGTGGACGCTGCTTCTGTTGAGGGTACCCAACTAGGGAAGGAGTACCGGAACTTCTCGACCCTCTTCATCAATTTTCTGGCTGCCTATAACCGTGCTTATGAGACGGTCCTTGTGACCGCCGTCGTGAAAGCCCGTTACCGAGACCGGCACGAGCGTCTGGCAACAGTTACGTTTGTGGCTGATAATCACAAAAAGGCCCTCAAGTTTGCTAACGATCAGCTTTCGTGGCTGGTTCGTGAGAGGGGAAAGTTGGTGGACCGTCTGGCCTTGGTCCGAACTTACGCCGAACAGGAGCCAGGCAATATTGTGATGAGGTGTAAATGTGGTTGGCTGCAGGAGAGACTTGATGACATTACGGCAGACATTGCTTTCGAGAGGGCAGCGGTTCCGGACCTGGAGTTTGCCGTTGAGCATTACGAGGCCACTATGGCCCAGGTTAAAGAGAAGTGCGATCGCCTCTTCTTTAGGCTCGCGGAGCTTGATCCCGAGAGCGCCCGGTGCATCCAGAGCATCAACTGTTTGGAGAGTCAGTTGAGCTCTTTCGTAATGGTCATCAGGGCCCAGTTTGGCTTTACCTTTCCTCCCCAGTGAGTTGTTGTAATACTCTTTGATGAATGGAATGAAAGAAAAGCTTCACGTGTTTTGTTTTGTTTTTTTTTTTTAATTTTCCTGCTATCGTTTCTTCCGCATAGCATAACAGAACGATTTGAGGTACCGAAGATGTCGAGGCTTAATGTTCTTCTTGATGTTCTTGTTTAATTGCTCCAGACGATGATATCGAGAACATTGATGATGGGTTCGGCGGTGGCCCCCACTATCCATCTTGAGATCACGAACAATAACGCTATGACAACTCGATCAGTGCGCTGGTAGTAAATCCGGCCACCTGTTGTGTGCCCACTTTTATCCATATTTTGTTTCTTTCGGCGTCCACTTGCTCGTGTCGGTCGCCTGTAGCGTCGGGAGAAATTCCTGTGGGCCACGTTCATTAATAAAACCTCGGTCCTCTAAAGCCCTCCGCATGTTTCGGATAAGAGGAAATTTTAAGACTGGTCTCTGGTTGATTTGATCAGGTAAAGGTATTTGTTTCATGGGTTCTGATTATATAATCCATATTGTTTTTCAAAAGACGCGGGATCCTCTGCAATACATTAAATATGCCCCCATGTTTAATCAGTATAAATCCACCGTCATATCAGAATACACTGTCCATACAAGTTTACGGATTGACACAACTTTGTCTGTCAAAGATGGACAATGTTCGTTTGCCCCCCAGAATTAACGGTTGAAGCCTCGGTGTTTTTCGTCTTTTGGTATTTCTGAAGATGATTCTTGATATATTATTGAACTTAATTTTTACACCCGTCTGGGGTATCTAGGATCTCCCTGCAAAAGAAAAAGATATAATTAGTATGCGACACAAGAAATGTCGGTCCATGACTCCTATATTAGTCCAATTTGATTTTTTTCTATTTTATAGAGAAATCAGAAGAAAGAAAAAAAAAATTTCCTTAGGAAGAAATGGGTTAATTTCTGATACATAATTTTTTTTAGATTTATTATTCTTTTTTTTTATTTTTTTAAAGGAATGTGACAAAGTCTCTTGACGTTTACTAAAATTTTTGAAGGAATTTCCTTTTTATCAAAATAAATTTTCAGAGGTAAATTTGTCAGGAAAATTTTATTTTTATTGAAGCAGGAAAGACATGACAGAAATCCTTTATTGGTTAACGAAATTCCCCCGAGACATTAGTCTAATTTTATTTAGAGAAACTTTTCTTAGAAAAACATGAGCGAATTTCTCGAAAAGAATTTTTGTTGCAAGTTTTTATAATTTGAAAGAATGTGATAAAATCACTTGATGTTTTTTTTAAAGGAATTTTTCTTTTTATCGAAATAAATTTTCAGAGGAAAATTTGTCGGGAAAATTTCATTTTTATTGGAGAGAAAAAAAACATGACAAAAATCTCTTATTGGTCAATTAGTCTAATTTTATTTAGAGACAATTTTCTTAGAAAAACATCAGCGAATTTCTCGAGAAGAATTTTCTTGCAAGTTTTTATAATTTGAAAAATGTGATAAAATCACTTGATGTCTACTAGAGTTTTTTTTTAAGGAATTTTTCTTTTTATTAAAATTTTCAGAGGAAAATTTTTTCAGGAAAATTTCATTTTTATTGAAGCAATAAAAATATGACAAAAATCCCTTATTGGTTAATAAAATTCCCATGAAGGGATTTTTTTACATCATTTTTTCAAAAAAAAAAATTTAAAAGAAATGAGGGACAAATTTAATTTTTATTTTCTTTTAAAAAGAATGGTCGTAATATCAAGCTCAAAAACTGACTAACACCTAGCATGGACCGACTGAAAATAAATACAAGATAAAATTAGAGAACTTACTTTTACCTTGGAGAAATGCAATTCACATAGTCATGCGCATGACTCAAGTGAGGAGTGGACTCTAGAAAATAAAAGAAGGAGAGACAAGGTATGGACCTAAAAAGGCTCCCACTATCTGAATTGACAAACTTACCCTCCGCGCAATCAAATCACAATGGGAAGAATTGTCAATTCAGATAATGAGCGGAATAAAATATGGTCAACCCGAGCGCAATCGACGCAAGAGCTTTGCATATTCGATCCCTATCTATGGTTTTCTAGGAAGAATTTCGCGACTTGGGTTTAGACGCTTGTGTGTGCAGGTGTCGTGATCCTCAGAGTATGCAAGACATGCACAACAATTGATATCAAAACAGCGCTTCTAAAAATGTGCGAAATTAAACAAATAAACCCAACACCGAGCCTGCAAAACAAAGGGGTTAGCCAAACACTCCGCCCCTTATAACTCCCATCCTGCAAAAACATATAACACCTATAGAATGAGTCCCAAACAATATCGCCAGAAGCGAGATATGCATGAAATTTTCATTGGCCTAAGTCCACTAAGACTCTTAAAATTTCGAAAAAATTTAAGTATTCCAATTGGTATCTTTTTTCGAAAATTTAAAAATCTCGTCCCCAGTGGAGTCGCCAGTCTGTCGCGACCCTCTGAAAATATTTTTATTATTTCTAGGGGTTAACGGATTATTAGGTTAATTAGATTTGACTAACCTAACGCGGACCCTCCCAAACCCTACCGAATCGCAACTTTGGTTTTTGTTTAAATGATTTTGAAATTTGGAGTCGCCACTAATCGTTCTTCGTAGGTCGATTAGAAACCTAAATAAATTAGCGGGAGAACTAATTTATTCCTGCGAACCAGAGATTAGGAGCTCGGGGACTTGGTTACACTAGTTAATTAAAACTAATGCCCTTTCGGTACCTTAATTTCATGGATATCCTAATTCGGCAACTCAGGCTTGGTTTATTCCTAAGGCTCTAGTAGGGTATTCTCTTTTGTATTTTCACTTTTTAAATAGGATGCATGGATGATATATATTTTTATTTGTTATATTTTTTTAAGTGTTAAAGATTCCCTAAAGCCGAAAGAGGGAGTGTGTTAACGACTTCTGTGCAATATTACAACCTACTTATCTTTTAGGTCTGATGATTCAAAAATTAAATTATAGGAAGTACATGACAATGAATAAACACATCCAATGGGAGGCCTAGCATTGGCTTGGCTCTTCCCTTTGGGATTTAAGGTACAGGTATTTAAGTTGCAAGTATTTAAACTATTGTAAGTAAAAACCTCCAATGGGAGGCTAAGCATTGGCTTGGCTCTTCCCTTTGGGATTTAAGGTATAGGTATTTAAGTTGCAGGTATTTAACTACTGTAAGTAAAAACCTCCAATGGGAGGCTAAGCATTAGCTTGGCTCTTCCCTTTGGGATTTAAGGTACATGTATTTAAGTTGCAGGTATTTAACTACTGTAAGTAAAAACCTCCAATGGGAGGCTAAGCATTGGCTTGGCTCTTCCCTTTGGGATTTAAGGTATAGGTATTTAAGTTGCAGGTATTTAACTACTGTAAGTAAAAACCTCCAATGGGAGGCTAAGCATTGGCTTGGCTCTTCCCTTTGGGATTTAAGGTACAAGTATTTAAGTTGCAGGTATTTAACTACTGTAAGTAAAAACCTCCAATGGGAGGCTAAGCATTGGCTTGGCTCTTCCCTTTGGGATTTATGGTGCAGGTATTTAAATTGCGGATGGACTTTGTCCTCTCCATTCTGGGGTATGAATTCTTTAAAATGAAATACAACGAATTGATTCAACAATTTGAAATTTGTTCGCGCTTGAGGACTCCTCCAAGCCGATTTTGTGCTTCCACAGGGTTGACCATTGATATAGAGCTGCGGCTTCCTGACATAAAATAAAGTGAAGTGTCAGTATACAAAATATGTGCTAATCTGCACCTAAAACCAGAAGAGTGGAAAGAGTACTTATCTCCCATTTTTTGGGAGGGATTTCTATAATTGATTTTCGCTCTCTATGTTCCCAATATAGAGAGTTTCTTTTGAATTAAGAGGGACTTTTAGTCACAGATCAGTTGAGAAATCGGTGGACAGCTTAGGAGCTTGTCTGGGCCGATTTTTGCATCTCTACGAGATTTTTGCTGTTGACGTAGAGATATCCTTCTCCTGACATAAAATATGGGGAAAAAAAGAGATGGAGAAAGTGTATACAATTTGTGCTAATTTGCGAGTAAAATCATAAATAAATGAATAAATAAAAACACTTAGCTCGAATTTGCTTGCTCGTTGACGAGGATGAACTCTTGATTTATATTGATCGATGAAGGAATTTGTGATGATAACCCCTAGCTTTAAACTCCCATCATCTTCAAAATTCTCTCTCTTTTGGTATTTTCTTTTTCTCGAATTTTTCTTCAATCTCCCAAAACTCTCTCAAACATCCAAAATTTCCTCTCCAAAAAATTCTCCCAAACACTTCAAATTTTCTCTCCCAAGAATCCCCTCTCAAGCTCACTTCATCCTCCTTTTATAATCTACTCATCTATCTCCCATTCTAATTTTTCCACTAACTCTATCTCCCATTCTAATTTCTCCACTAACTCTTCTTCATTTTCATCTTCCATTCTCTATCTCTATCTCACATTCTAATCTCTCCACTAACTCTTCTTCATCTTCATCTTCCCTTCTCCATATTTATCTCCCATTCTAATTTCTCCACTAACTCTTCTTCATCTCCATCTTCCCTTCTCTATTCTTATCTTCCATTCTAATTTCTCTACTAACTATTCTTCATCTCTATCTTCCCTTCTCTATTCTTATCTTATTTTCTCCATCTATTCTTCTCCAACTTCTCTTCTTCATCTCCTCTTCTCCATCTTTCCTTCTCTATTCTAATTTATCCACTAACTCTTCTTTTTGTTATTTGTAAAATAATCCTTCAAGAGTTAAGTATTTGCACTCTAGTCCTTGAATTTTAGTATTTACAATTTAGTCCCTGAAAAAATATATTTCTTTAAGTCCAAATCTCCTCATAATTTTTTACACACCAAAATTCACCACATGTCAAATTTAAGCTCATTTCTTGCCGTTGAAAATAATGCAGAATTTAATTAAAGCCCTTTTGTAAAATTAAGTCATTCTGGGTATAATTGGGCCAAGATGAAAATTTAAAATATTAGAAGACAATGTCACAACTCATAAAAAGTGAAAATTAAAAATAAGTTGACTCAAATTAAATTTTTTTAGGCCCGATTCAAGATTATACTCGTGAAGGAACACGTGACTCGAATTGGATTTTTCTGAATTTGCGATGGCCAATATGAAAATAGATTTAAAATAAAAAATATTAACTATCTTTGTGTATTTTTTTGGCCTCAAATGTTATTTTTCCAAAATTTTCAAGTATTTTTGTATTTTTTTAAAAAAAAAATTAAAAATATATATATAATATGAAATTTTATTTTTTGTTCAAAATTGGTTCCCTAGGCTTGTCTAAGGTCCCCAAAGTTGATTTTTCAATTTTATGAATTTTTTTATGGATTTTTTATTACTTTAGCAATAAAAAAAATGATTAAAAATCAGGTGTCAACAGTGACATATGAAGATAAATTGTTTAATATCTAAGGCAAAGCAGTGAAGAGAAAATAATCTAAATTAGAAAAATGAAGGGCGTGCAAATCGGTAGAATAATCTAAACAACCAAAACAAACAGAATCAAAGAAATGAAAATATCACTCAAGTCAGTGTTGCTAAAGAAAAAAATGAAGATTGATTATTAGTAGCAGATGAAAAAGATAAATTCAATGATTTTTTATTTAGGATGTTAATACCACATGTCCCAATCGTGATTGGTTATCACACGCATGAAATATAATTGTGGAGTTATTCTAATGGGAAACAAAGCTAAACGCAAAGTAGTTGGCATTGAGACTGTGAATATGAAGATGCATGACAACATGATTAGAACCTTAGAAAATGTCAGACACATTCTTGATTTGAAGAAGAACCCTATCTCTTTAGGCACACTTGATGCTAACAATTGTAGGTTTCCGGCTAAAGGCGAATTTGTGAAGATTATATGAGGTTCGCATCTGTTGATGAAAGGGTTAAAAACTAGCACTTTGTATCAATTGAAAGGCACTACTGCCACTAGTTCAACTGTAATCTCATTCGCTGTAACAAAATAAAAAAATGACAAATTATGGCATATGAGATTAGGTCATGTGAGAATTAGATGGATAGATGTTCTGAGTGAGAGGCTTTTTGTGTGATCATAAAATTGAAAATTTTGATTTCAGTGAACATTGTGTTTCTAAGAAAAAGAAAAAGGGTTAGTTTCAAAATAGGAATTCAAACAACAAAGGACACTGTATTACCTTCATTCTGATCTTTGGGAGCTTGCGAAAGTTCCTTTGAAAGGCCTTAGTTCAAGGTGTCTACTCACTTTCATTAATGATTTTCAAGGAAGGTTTATGTTTTTTTTTTTTTACAACAAAAGAGTGATGTTTTTGTGGCATTTAAGCAATGAAAAACATTGATTGAGCAACATACCGGTGAGAAGATCAAGAGGTTGAGAACATGTTTATCTATTTAAAAAAATTATATATGGCTTGAAGCATCACCTAGAAAATGGGATAAAAGATATAATTTGTTTATGGATCAACTTGGCTATTGTAGGAGCAAATTTGCTAGTCAACTTCCAAATGGCTCTTTCATTTATCAAGTTATTATATGTTGATTGTAGAAAAAAGTTAATAGGATGTACAGAATTTGAAGGCACAGTTAAGCGTTGAATTTGAAATGAAGGATTTACGTGTAGTTAAGTTTTACTCTAGTGGAAGGAGAAGATTATTTATTACTTATGTCTATTTGACGAATTCAAGCCAAGGTGGATATTCCTTGAGTATGTCTTGAATTCTTTATGGGCTTGGGCCAACATTAGGGTTATATCTTGAATTTTCCATGGGCTTGGGCCATCATTAGGGCCTAAAAGAGTATAATTATTATTTTTCTTAATGTATCAGGTTAAGACGTATAGACCGAAAGAGTCTTTAATTTTTCAAGCCACCTTTTGTAATCCTTGAATTTGCGTAGTGTATTTTACTTCTCCTCTCCCCATGATTTTTCCCGTAAGGATTTTCCACATAAATTTATGTGTTTTCTGTACTCTTGTCATAAGTTCCACATTGGTAATAACAGTATGAATTTAATCCATCCAATCAATTTAGGTCGAAAATTACTAGCATTGACATATTTTTAATAATTTTCTTGTCCTTTTTTTCCTTTTTTTTTTCCCTTTCCCCTTGCCTGGGTGAGGGTCAGCCTCGCTAGGCCATGCTTGGGAGTGAGGACGAGCACTGATGACGCCCCCCTCACCAAATCTTGTTGCTAGGGCAGCCTTGCTAGATCTGGTGAGATGGACCTCGTCGGCACTTGCCCTAGCGCAAGCATAGCCCTTGCCAAGCATGACTTTTGGTTGATAACAAGGGAAAGGAAAAAGATATAATAATAGTAATAATAATGATGATGATGATGATGATGATGCATCTATATATATATATATAGATGTACATTGAAAAACTATATAAAAAAAAATATCCACTTTAGCGTCATTGTGCTATGTAGGACCATTGGCATCCACTTCAACAATTTTTTATTTAAATTGATTGGACAAATTGAATTTCTACCAATGTGAAAATATTTATGACTAAATCAGCCCAATTAAAATGCTTAGGACTAAATTGATACTAATACAATAAGTTTATGATTTTTTTAATACTTTTCTCTACAATAGTGTGTGATCAATAATCTACATTCCATGGTCACAAGATACACCACTTATCGCTTTTGGATAATAATCGATCGACCTGCCGTAGCTTCTAAGGTTGAGCTTGAGCGGTAGGTAGGGTTTGTATCGGATCATCCCCACCACCCGTTTTATTCATTTCTTTTTAATATTTTGAAGTTCCACTATGTGCTTGCTTTGTTAAGAGCTAGCACTATGGTGCAAATTGCGTTATTCTACAACAGTAGTGCAGCTTGTAGCAGATATTCTCTATGTAGATTGATTCACAGAGGAACAATGTTGCACACTAAAAACGCTATCATGCGTAAGTGCCTCTTAAAGTGCAATTTGAGACATTCGTGTCTTGTCAAGAGCACTTTCAAAAGAAGGGTCATGTCCAAAAAAGACATTTTCAAAGTGAAAGCAACAATTTGCCAAAAAAAAAAAGTGACAGCAACAAAAATCTATATGGCATCCACACACGACACAATCCTACATGACGACACATAATTTTTTAAACAATAAAAAATTTCGACACGTCAAGATATGTTGTATATTACATATATATTTATATATATGATAAATTAACCTTTTATATGTTTATTTCAATTAAATTATTTTGATTTAAATTCACAAATAAATAAATAATAAAGCCTAAAATTGGTCCCACCTCGGTGTTGAAGGAGAGAGACAAAAGAAAATTGACTTCAAAAAATGCAAACTAAAGCATGATATCTCAAAGTTCACGAATTCCACATTGGTGGTGAGGGAGAGAGACAAATAGGAAGTCTCTTTCAAAAGCCAAGGATCAGACCTAAAGGCTTACAAGTTAAAGATAAGAACACTACATTGGTTGCCTGGTGCCTGGTAAGGACAACAAGTAGGATGACTCTTTAAGATACAAGGAATGAGACATGGAGGCTTACTTCTCTCAATTGTTTGGCTAAGTTGAAGTGCAATTAAAACTCCAACACACACAACCCCCCCCCCCCCCCCGCGGGGCCCGGCACTCTCAAATACTCACAAGAATAGTCTTTCAAGACTACACATTTAGGTTGTCACTTAAGGTGCACAAGATCTTCCCTTCTAGCCATTGGTACTCTGCATCTTCATGGAGAATTCAATTTCAGTAAGTCCATGTCAGAGACAAGAACAAATCCATAAAAGTGGGCATCAGACGAGCCATGTCATTTTGCTTCGCAAGAATTTACCATTTTTATCACATTTCATTTATTTCATGAGAAATATATGACTTGGAACACATTTTGTTGAAGATGATTTGCTTATTTTGCTTTCAAAAGTGAATGAAAAGAAGATATTGTCACCATTCATGAAAATATATAGATATAAATGATTGTTGATAGTGAACACATTTTCTATTGACTGATTATTTGAGCAATACAAGGGATGATTTTTGGGATAATGTTTTTCAAACCATTTATTTTCCTCAAAACAAAAGGAACCTTCATAAGTGTTTGTGAGAGGAAAAATTATCAAAAAAGTTCTAAATCCATTGCAATTGTGCCAATTCAATCATAAATGTTTTTCTTCTTTTTTTGCCAATTGAGTTATAAACCTTTTCAAGTATTGCTAATTGAGTCCATCCGATCAATTTTAACTAAAAATTAATGACATAGATACTGGCCGTCTTATGTGGTACCGTCGACACTGACATGTAATTTTTTTTATTTTTCAAATTTTGATTACTTTTTTCTATTTTTTTTAATTGTTAAGGATCGAGGCTCGGCAACCTCCGTTGTCCACTAGGCGAGGGCCCACAAGCCCTCACTAGCCACTGGGTACAAAACATCCTTAGGCAAACTCGTAATTTTGGTCTCTTGATTTATATTGAGAAGGATATTAGCACAGAGCACACACTAATATTCATACATTACATCGGCAGAAGATCACATCCTTGGTACATAACATCATGCTTGCTTGGAACAACGTAGTATTTTACAAGATAGTCTCCTTTTTATTTGAATTCCACACACATATTTATATAATTCTAGAAGGAAAAGTACAAATTGAGGAGACAAAGGCAAGCAAGCATACGCACGTAGCATCTCGCAAAAGGCTCTTAAATGGAAGCAAGTTTGGCATTTGGGCATGCATCGATTGCATCCTTAATGGTCAAGAAGACCTTCCCTCCAATTTTGCTCATCAAATTGGTTAGCCTGAGCTTGTGAGTAACTTCCCATTTAGGGTTCACAATGGCCATCTGCGACAAGATGCAAAAGAAGTTTAGAGTACATGAAGTATGGAAATATTTAATTGGGGAGGCAAATGAAGCCTGAAAAATTTAAACTCGTGACCTCCTGCTTTGATACCACATGAAATTTTGCGAGACCACTGCCAACTATTCTAAAAGCTTATACTATTAAATAAAAGCGTGATTTAATATTTAAATTATCCTATGAAAAGCAAAAGAGGAATTATATACACAACTTCATTTTTTATAACCTCAACTCCGAGGGAAACCAGATTCTTGTGCAGTTCCTCCAGAGAAGCAATCCCAGATGTGTCAATGCTCACCAAATCTGGCATTACAGAGAGAAGGTATTTTGTTATGTACCAAGTTGATAGCACGTCTACACATGAAACATATATGTTTACCAAGTACTTACTAGACAAATCGAGGATGATTAGTTGAGTGGTTTGGAAGTCATCAATCTTGCGCTCCCCTTCATCTTCTCTACGGATCCATTGCATAATCCTTTGCATCGAGTGAAACGAGGATACAGATATTTGGTAGTTCTTAGTGAGAAGCACGACATAAATCATATGATCACAAGTTTTTGTCCTGAATTCAATTTTGATGTAATGATAAGAGCCTATATAAGTACCTTTCCTTGATGAAATTGGCATTGGCGAAACAAAGCAAGGAAGACTTGACGCGGACGACCATCACACAAGGAGTCGTAATCGCCATGGGGTATTGGCCTACATTGCAGAATGTGTCGGTTCCCGGAAGGCGTCCGAGCGTTTCGATCCCCGGTTGGATTGAAATGAGTATGATCTTCAGAAAAGACACCGCCACCTGTAGTACGCACTTTGGCCGTCAGAACAAGGTTTGGATGAACAATTCACGAAAGACGAACAAATGGGGACGATATCCGAGGAATTTAATTTATTCTGTAACATCCATATTCATATCAAGCATTGTGGAACAGGAAGTTCTTAAGATATGAGGTAATAGGCGACTAAATCAATCATATAGGATGTTAAGTAATACCGCGACTAGTAGACCAATCTCTACAGATACGAACAGGACGCCGACGAATGCGCCGATGCAAGCTAGGAAGTCCATCTTATCAACTTTCCAGATATGAAAAGCTTCGTGGAGATCAACGAGTCCTGGAAGAGCCGCAAGAATGATGGATGCAAGGATCGCAGTAGGGGTGTAGTAGAGAAGTCTCGTGAACAGCTCCAACGCCATCAGCACCGTGATGGCCATCACAATATTCGACACCGGAGTCTCACAGCCGGCACTGAAGTTCACCGCAGTGCGCGAGAAAGAACCTAAGAAAAATGCAACACATCCTAAATGGATCATGAATGTTTGCGAAAACCTTTCTTTAGACCATTTTGTTTTAGTCCTTTCCCGAACATGCAGCTCTGAAAGAGGCTTACCGGTCGCTGTATAGCAAGAAGTGATTGAGCCGATCATGTTGGTGAAGCCCATGGCGACCATTTCCTTGTTTCCGTCGAGATGATAACCTTTGATCGCAGCAAAAGAGCGACCAACGGCCATCGCTTCCTAAGTTTCATCCAACGTAGACTTGGTGTCAGCAAGTTTTGAAAATATTCCTCCACGAATCTTAATTACAGGAGTTAGTCCATTATTGGATACCCACAGTGAGCGCGACGGCACCGATGATAAGGCCGACTCTAGCTACTTCGCCGATGTGCGGGCTGCTAAATTGCAATTGCTGAGCCGAGATCGGGTTCAGGCCTCCTTTGATGTGCTTGATGATTTTGACTCCATGCTCGTCCGCTCTCGTGACAAACACAAAGACTGTCGCCAAAATCACGGAGATCAGAGGCGAAATGGCCGCCAAGAAGAAGAACTTCTTGTTTCTTCTTCCCTACAAAAAATTGGCTACTACTTTCGAATCAGATAGAACGCTTTATGGTGAGGACAGACAAAGATGACCAAATTCTTATACTTATCTTCACTTACGAGGAATCTGGTAATGAGGATGAAGCTCAAGAATGCACTTCCAAGAAGGAAATTATAAGGATTCCACTGCAACATAAGAACGAACACAGTATTACTTATCCTATCATCAATTTACTTCTCTCTCATGTGTTTCCCAGGATTATATATGGATTAGAGTGGAAATGACAAATATATTCGGCAAAGACTGATTACAGAGTCATGATGAAACGATCTCCAGACAGATTGCACGACCGAGACAACGTCAGTACGGTTCGTGAAATGAGCGATTCCAAGAAGTCCTTTCATTTGCTGGAAACCGATAATCACGGCCGCGCCCGCCATGAAACCGACAAGCGTTGCGTGCGAGAGGAAATCCACCAGAAATCCGAGCCTTCAACATCGAATAGGTTCATGAGGAAAAAAGATATGACCCTACATGTTATCCACTGTAGACAAGAGTAACGAGAACCACCTTAGGAGTCCTGAAACAGCTTGAAAGACACCGGCAAAGAATGTCGCAGTGAAAACAAGGTTCCTGTAAAGAGCAGGTTCAGCTCCAGGATCGACTATTCTCGAAACCATTGATGAAATCAGCATCGAAACCACAGCAACGGGTCCTATGGCAAGTTCCTTCGATGTCCCCATCACAGCATATATAAGAGGAGGAACAACACTAGTATCTGACACCGATAAAACAGCGAAAATCAGTAATTCAAGCATGCCGAGACGCACCCTTTTGCTTAGTCAATATGTACTATGCACTCGGACGAAGCCAAGCTAGGAAAATGTCTCATATGAAGCTAGTTTCGGTTTCATAACTTACAGAGACCATACTGAGGATCAAGCTTGGCTAAAGTAGCATACCCAATGCTCTGCATACAAAAGAAACATCAACGTTCACATCAGTTGACACTTTTCTTAGGATGAAAAAATTTTATGGCATGTTGGGATACATCAACACGAACTGTCGGCAATGAAGGAGCGATTTTCATCGTGGCCTATTTGCAAATTCACCTGCGGGATGCAGAGGCTAGCAAGAGTAAGACCAGACATCAGATCATTCTTGAACTGTGTAATTTTGTAGCTCCTGCACCATTGAAGAACAGGAAACATTGCCTTGAGAACACAAGCCACGCGTTGGCCCACTGGCTTCTTGTTCAGCGAAGACAGCTCGCACCCACTGGGCAAACCAAACCCTCTAAGATAATCCGCAACCTCGCGCCACGTGCTCGGTGGCTCCGGGCCAGTCGTGAGCCACCGGGACCTCTCCGCATGGCCGACAGTCTTCTCGTGCTCGACCGTATCGGCTTCTTCATTGCCTGGAGAAGTTACTCTTGCCTGCTGCCGTTGTTGGTGATGTTGAAGTGTTTGGGAGAACTTGGAGAGCTGAGTCTCTCCGTCTCTTGCAGCCGCGACATCTGCTGCCGCCGCGGGATCCCGAGTCACCGGGATCGACGGAACAAGAACCATCGGAGAGGATGTTAATGATGCTCGAAGAAGTCCTCAACGGGACGACGGAGTAAGTGATTTTGTAGCACTAACGATCAGAGAGGCCTACATGTTAGCAGATTGCAACAAATCTAGAGCATGCCAAACAGGTGAAATTTGTAAGTTTAAGCTGAAAACTTCTCCGCTCATTTTGGTTGCTCTAGGAGTCGGTCGTGTATTCTCGGTGGATGATACTAGTTCATATATAAGCTGTGAGAGGTGAGAGTGAATATGTGGTGGGGGAAAAAGTGGTGGCCATTTGTTGATAGAGACAAGAAAAGGGAAGCGATATATTCGGTAATGGACGGCTCTGCTTATTGCGTTTCATTTGTGTTTTTGGAATCAATTATATAAATTCGATGTCGGTCCTGTGCAGATTGGAGGGAAAATGATTCAATGTTGATAGTGCTCATGACGCCAAGAAAAGGAAAAAAAAATTATAAAAAAAATTTTGAGCTAATCATATTATGATTATGCGAATTTAATTTTAAATCTTTTTATTTTGCCAATTCAGTATAAAAACTTTTGCATTTGTGCCGATTCGGTCCATCCGATCAACTTTTGCCGGCCAGCATTAACATGGCAATTTCTAATGATATTTATATATTTCTCAAATTTTTGTTTGTCTTTATTTTTTTTCCTTTTATTTTATTTTATTTTAATTCTCCTTCTTCCTCCATTTGACGACCAACTAGAGGAAGAATGGGAAAGGAAATAAAAAAAAATATTTGAAAAAATTATTAAAATGTTATTAAAAATTATTGCGTCAACGCCGGTCAACAAAAGTTGGTCGGGTGGACTGAATTGGCACAATTACAAAAGATTTAGGACTGAATTGGCAGGATTGTAACAGGCTTAAGACTTTTTTGATAAATTTTTTTCCCAAGAAAAGGAGTTGTCAAATTGATCAAACCATGATGCTTGACACACATCATGAGGGTGCATGATCATGAGTTCAAGCCCATACGAGTTCGATTGTATTGAGACTCTATCAAGAGCCTCAAGTCGCATCACTCTTCCGATTACGGCAAGAGAGGAAAATCACTCAAACCCGATGGGGTCATCAGCACCCCTCGAATGTAAGCCAATCTGTTACATGCCCAAGATTCGATTTCATGTTGTGAAATGGCCATGACCCCTATTTTATATGAACAAGTTGTGAACTCATCTCGAGCTACGAGTGTGACAAAGCATAGAACCCTTGACTTGTGGCCCGGTACAATATTAGACTAGCCATTTTAGCAATCCCAAACTCTTTAGACTGACATTCAACACAAATGCATTCTAGAAAGATTCATAGAATTGAAATGTAAATACTTCAGCATTCCCCTCTGCACTGTAATTGGACTTTTAGACCAAAGACTAAAGCGTGAAAACATATAACAAAAGGAGCAAATAAGGGCTTGAAAAAATTTGAACACGGGAGCTATTGTTCCGATTCTATATCAATTAGTCGTTTATATTGGAAGCATATTTTTTCCGAGGGATGTCTCACCAAACTTAAATAAGCAAAAGTAAAATGAACTTCCACTACACTTCGTTGGTCCTCCATAGAAGAGCCTTATTTGGATAAGCAAAAGAGCAACCTCTAGTAGAGAACCTGTTCATCTTAGTGCGCTGCCGCTGTTTCCTAACATTAGTGGCGGTGCCCCGACATTTTTTAAAAGTTCTGTGTTTGTGGTGGGGTTTTCCAGTCGACTTCATTGATACCCCGAAATGAAATAGAAATTGCAGATTCAAGAGGAAATCACTGTCAGGTTCTTTCCTTCCAATTCATTAGGAGTCATCACTTTTTCGGTAAAGTAACTTATCCCTATTTCGATTAAAGTATATCTGATCGGAAAGTACGCAGTTTACAGCCCAATTGGTGCGTAGAAGGGTCACGAGAATGATTACTTTTCCCTTCTTCGCTTCTTGTATGTGAAACAAACAATGAGTAGCCTAAAAATCAATTGAACCCGGTTCGGGTAGAGAAAAGAAAAAACGAAGCAAAACAAAACAAAAACTACGAAATGGAAATGGCTTGAAAGCGGCTCTCATTTTGTACGATAAAAATATATCCCATCATTCTGTCGGTATCTATCTCCCACCGTCATCGATCACGAATCGCCGCCGGCAAAGCACCATTGTTCGGGGCAGCAAGAGAGGATATACCGGGAGGTCGTGGTTTAAGTACAATGAAGGGCATGTCCAAGTTGAATCAAAACTTGGAGAGATGTTAAAAGAGAGGAATGTAAAGTGGGGATAAGTGGGTTTGGTGACGCTTGGGTTCAACCTTTTCTTTTCACTACATTAGGAAGTTGTGTTTTAGATGCAATGTACCTAGCCGTGATCTTGTCCAAGCCAAAGAATTCTTGGAGAGCTATTATTTTGTTAAGCACCCATGATTAGCCCCACTAACTAAGTTTTACATAAAAATTATCCATAAAGTCATAAATTCATTACACATAAGCCAATTCATCCTAAACTTTTCAATTTTGCAAATTTAATCCTCAGCCTTTTAATGATTTTCTATTTAGTCTAGTTGGCCAATTTTGGTGGAAAATCGTTGACGTGGCGATCCGGCCTTCACTGACCACCTTACGTGACATGGTCGGCACTGATGATGTTGATGATTTTCATAAATTTTTTTAGATTTTATGAATTTTTTTATTTCTTTTCTCTTTGTTCTTTCCCTTTTTTCATCATTCAATTTTCCAAAATTGCTAGCGAGGACGCCCTCGCTAGCCATAGGTGACCCTAGGCGGAATGAGGCTAGAGTTTATTACATGTGGTGTGATCTTGTGTTCTGCGTTGCAGACCATGAGCTGCATCATGGTCTTCATATTGTCGAGTTTTCGCGTCTCTATCTCGTTCATCCTCACGAAATGCGGGACTGATTCGATAGTTTCAAAATCGAGGTTCTCTGTATCCGTTAATTCCCATATTGTGCCTTCTTCATTAAGAATGATTGGAAAATCCGACAGGGGATTGGAGGCATCGCCCAGATTTAGACAAGAGCCACGACCCTTACTCACGGCCAAGGAGAGCTTGCAGGCCCTTGCCTAGCACCAACAAGGGCGTGGTCCCCATCTATGGTGGCAAGGGTTGCTGGCCCTTTTGAAAAGATGAACAATGGAAAATAAAAGCAAGGAAGAAGGCAAAAGAATTCAAAAAATCATCCACATCAACAAAAATCGTGTCACATATAATTGTTGACTTTTGCATCAATGATTTTTGGCTAAAATTGACTGGAACATCTACATTGAAAAATCATCAAAATGTTTGAGTATCGCCCAAATTAAAAAGCTCATGACTGAATTAGCTGCCATAGAATGAGTTTAGGAATTTTTAGACAATTATCCCTAAGTTTTACTATTTGTGAGAGATTATTTTGATTTTATATCTTCAACTAGAAGTCTATAATTTGCTAATATTAGATACCACCAAGTTAGTAGTATTTATTCATGAAAGGTCTTCAAAACAAATGAGCTAAATCCGGCCATATCTTACCTGTAAGTCCTTGCGTATATACATATGGAATTGCACTAGATTTCTCATAAAAATATCAAAAAATTCTTAAACATATTGAACAATGGCCAATTCTATCCTAAAGTTTTCAATTTTGTCAATTTTTTTGAGAATTCCAACCAATTTTTGCCAAAAAAAAAAGTTGATGTGGACGTCAACCATTCCAGGCTATCCAACACTTCACATCAGCAATTTTTGGCCAAAATTTGGCTGGAATATATTGTCAAGTTGACAAAAGATTTAGAACTAAATTGGCAAATCATCAAAAGGGTTATAACTAAATTTACACAATTGAAAATTTTATGATTGAATTGACCCCCTACAATAGATTTAGGACTTTTTTGGCAATAATCCTCTAAGTTTTCCTCGTAGCAAACTTCGAAATGACAACAAGTCCTCGAATACGAATGTTAATTTTTCTTTCTTATACAGGCAAGATCTAATTTCAATGGCATATCCTACCTGTTAAATGATCACATGGCACTCAAACCACTTGTAAAGCTTTTATTGCTTTTCCAGCATGTCAAATTTTTTTTTCATAATTTTAGAAAAGGAAACTCGTGTGCTGATTGGTTAGCAAATTGGGTCATTCACTCATGTGATGTGAATGATATCTTAATTTTAAATAGGCCGGCGAGAAATTTGATTCTTTTATTGTTAGGAGATCAGGTTGGATCAAGCTTCATTAAACGAGTTCTAACGTAACATTTGGGTTTCGCTCCCTTCATTATATATATATAGATATAATATATATAATAAAAACAGGCCAATGGTGCGGAGCCTCGTACCTTTTGTTTTAATAATTGAATCTGGGCATCTTTCGTAAGTAGTGGCGATCGTTAGATCTCAGTGTTGACCTACTATTGGGTCATGGATTGAGCGCACTAAAGTCAAAAAGGACTATGATTTTCACTACCAATGATGGGGCGACATCCAATTCGAATCGAAACTGCGAGAGGTATTAAAAGCCAAAGGCAAAAAAGCTAAGTGGTATCATGACATTGGGGACTTTACCTTGGCTTTTGCACTAGGGAATTGTGTTTTTAGATACACTGCATCTAGACATGTTAAGACTTAAAAAGAGGGAACAATTCATCTTGCTTAGGGTTGGGAATTTCGTGTCGCCGTGTTATAATCACGTCTCCGATTCATGTCGCATTTAGGTTTTCTTTCACCAATTGGTGTTGCATCTCGTGTGGTGTAAGCGGAAGCAAAAACAATTAGATAGTGAGGAGAATTATCAAAAAAGTGATAAACATATTTCAATTATGTTAATTAAGTCGTAGAACTTTTTTTTTTTTCAATTGAATCCTAAATCTTTTATATTCGTGCTAATTCAATCTATTCAGCCAATTCTTCCCTTAAATCTCTGATGTGGACATCGGCCTTCATACATGGCGCATCAATGCTAACGTGGATAATTTTTAATAATGTTTTAATATTTTTCATATTTTTTATTTTTTATTTCCTTTTTCCTTCTTTTTTTTTCTCTTCCTTCTTCCTCCAGCCAATCGCCAGACCTTGGATCAGTCAAAAGTAAGTCAAGTGAACCTTGCCCCCCCTCTGGCGAAGCTTGCCCCACTCCTAGGGCAAGGCTAAACCTCGAGCAATGCTCAGGTGAGGTCAACCTAGCTGGCCATCGCCTTTGTTCGATAGCCAAAGTCAAGCTACCGGCTAAAGGAAAAAGGAAAGGAAGAAGACAAAAGAAAGAGAAAGAGAAAGAAAGGGGGGAAAAAATAAAGAAAAATATAATAAATAGCATAAAATATGCAATTCGGTGAATTCATACGAGAGTTCACAAGAAGTATTTGTAAGAGAGACAATTAAAGATTGATAAACTAAGAAAAACGAATAGATGTTGGTTAGTAACTCAAATCAAAGTTGATAATCCAAAATCGGTTAGAATCGTCTGGCCTTTGGAAACCACGAATAGGGGACTACCTTAACGTGTGAAGGTTTTCGGTGAACAATGTTTGAAACAGCAGCACCGCATGATTTTCCCAAAATCACAATGCGTCTAATTTGGCTCTTATCAAACAGGAATCACTAAATATCGGTGGCCAAACATAATAAGTTATACGTGTGAAATTTGTAGTCGTTCTTATGTGTATTCGCATAAATCAAGTCGAAGAATTAGACAAACCTGAAACAGGTGCAGACGAATGGCTGATTGGATGATCGATCCGAGCCCGACGATTTCACGTCGTGTCCTTAAGACGAATTTGTCCCCTCCACAGGTACCCAAGGTTGCGTGGACAATCGCCTCCCAGGATAGAACGGATCACACACTTCCGTCGAAGCGGCACTTCCTCGACGAAAATCCTTCGAACTCAACTTCGGGAATTATCGCACAGATGAGAGTGAGTGATAGATGAATTTTCGAAAAGCAAAAAATGAATGCTCGTTGTTGTTTTTTTTTTTTCCGAAGAATCAGAATGTATTATATATAGGTCCAATCGAAGAGTCACGAATTCATGGTTATTTGGAGTTCGGTTATTACCGAATCAACACCTTCATTCGGCGTTCGGTTATTGCCGAATCAACACCTTCGTTTGGTGTTCGGTTATTGCCGAATCAGTGTCTTCGTATAGGTTGAAGAGAAATTATGAATAGACATGATTCGAAAGAAAAAATAATAATAATAAATAAAATTTCGGACGAACATGTCTATTCGGAAAAAATAAAACGATGGGTTTAACTCGGACCCGGGCCCGGCCCGATCCGATCCGAGCCGGCCGGTCGGACGGACGGCGGCGGCGGCGCGCGCGCGCGTGTGGACCGGTCCGACTTTGTCCAAGACCTCTCTCCTCCACAAAAGTGGGGTGCCCCTTGGGGCCCAAACCCATTGGAGAGGCTCAACTATTTAAACCCTATTTCCATCTCTCTTTTATCCCATGTGGGACTCCCTCAACCACATTCTCATTCAACTTTTTAAGGGTCTTTTTGGAACCAAAATCCCAACAATCCCCCACATGAATGAGAATTTCACATATCATGACTCTTTGTGCATGTATGAAATGCAATGTGCGATTATTCCATGAGAGAACGTTGCATTGGGATAAGTAGTCTGAAACTTTGAACTTTCCCTAGTGAGACCTATCGGACTTACTCGGTCAATCAGTAGACTTGATGTCTTTGAACTGTCGACTTTCGGTGTAAGTCAAGACAATAAGAATCACACAACTCTCTCTCGAACAAAGTTGGTTCTCATTGTTGTGTTCGTTTTGGCCATGAACACCGCCTGGTTTCATGAGTGCTTTCGGGAATTCGGCCTTTCAAATTCACCTTAGAAGCGGCCCTCACTTCACACTCACATAGGTGATTTCTGAATATGTGGTATTTCACATACCTAAATCAGAATCATTAAAAGCTTATGCTTAACCTTCACTTGTCTGTACTATCTTTATACGGGAATGAGTAAGAGTCGATAGTACTCTACTTAGCTTTCATAACTTAGTTGTCCCTTTGAACCTAGATCTTGGGATCTCCAGTCAACTAGGTGGGGTTTCCGCTATGATGCCTTATTTCATAGGCCTTAAACCCATTCCTCTTGATGTTTTCTCAACCATCTCTCTAGTTAGGCCTTTTGTTAATGGATCCGCAATATTATCTTTTGACTTCACATAGTCAATCGTGATAATTCCACTAGAGAGTAGCTGTCTCACGGTATCGTGTCTTCGACGTATATGTCGAGACTTTCCATTATACATAACATTCCTTGCCCTTCCAATTGCCGCTTGACTATCACAATGAATACATACAGCTGGCATTGGTTTAGGCCAATTAGGAATGTCTTCTAAGAAATTTCGAAGCCACTCTGCTTCTTCACCAGCCTTATCCAAAGCAATAAATTCTGCTTCCATAGTAGATCTTGCAATGCAGGTTTGTTTGGATGATTTCCAAGACACTGCTCCTCCACCAAGTGTAAACACATACCCACTTGTGGATTTTGTATCTTTTGTGCCAGTTATCCAATTTGCATCACAATATCCTTCAAGTACTGCTGGATACTTTGTGTAATGCAAAGCATAGCTTTGAGTGTGCTTCAAATAGCCCAATACACGTTTCATTGCTTTCCAATGATTGTCATTTGGACTAATTGTAAATCGACTCAGCTTGCTCACAGCACAAGCTATGTCCGGCCTAGTACAGTTCATGACATACATTAAACTGCCTAGTATACTAGCATAATCATTTTGAGCTTTACTTTCACCAGTATTCTTTGAAAGATGCAGATTAACATCTATCGGGGTCTTTACTGGTATAATATCTAGATTCTTGCATTTTTCAAGAATCTTCTCAATGTAATGAGACTGCGATAAAGCTAATCCTCCAGATGTCTTTTGGATTTTAATTCCTAAAATAACATCTGCAACCCCCATATCTTTCATATCAAACTTACTTGTGAGCATGCGTTTGGTTGCCTTAACAACCTCACTATCACTACCCATTATAAGCATGTCATCTACATACAAGCACAGAATGGCAAAGCCATTATGAGTATTCTTAAAATAAACACATTTATCACACTCATTTATTTTAAAACCATTCGACAACATGACTTGGTCGAATTTAGCATGCCACTGTTTCGGTGCTTGTTTCAATCCATAGAGTGACTTGATTAGACGACATACCTTCTTCTCTTGTCCTGGAACGATGAACCCTTCAGGTTGTTCCAGATATATTTCTTCCTCCAAATCCCCATTTAAGAAGGCCGTTTTCACATCCATTTGATGAATTTCAAGCTTATACACCGCTGCTATAGCAATTAGCATCCTTATGGATGTAATTCTTGTGACAGGTGAATAAGTGTCGAAATAATCCAGACCTTCTCGTTGCTTGTATCCTTTTACTACAAGCCTAGCCTTATATTTATCAATAGTACCATCCGCTTTTATTTTCCTCTTGAAAATCCACTTACATTGTAGTGGTTTATTACCATGAGGAAGGTCAACTAATTTCCAAGTATGATTTGACAAGATAAATTCAACTTCACTATTGATAGCTTCTTTTCAGAACGAAGCTTCTAGGGACGTCACAACCTCTTTAAAGATCCGAGGCTCATTCTCTAACAAATATATTAGAAAATCAGGTCCAAAAGAATAAGAAGTTCTTTGTCTTTTATTACGTCTAGGTTTATCCTCCATAGGATCGCTTCTAGGTGTAGTCTCCCTAGGCCTTTTATCATTATTGATTGGCTCATATACTCTGTTATACGGAAAAATGTTCTCAAAGAACGAGGCGTCCCTTGATTCAATGATCGTATTAACATGTATATCTGGGATTTCAGACTTATGGACCAGAAATCGATATGCATTACTATTAAGAGCATATCCAATAAAGACACAATCAACAGTTTTCGGTCCTATTTTGACCTTCTTAGGTTTAGGAACGGCAATCTTAGCTAAACACCCCCACACTTTGAGGTATTTCAAATTCGGCGTTCTGCCTTTCCACTTTTCATAAGGAGTTTGTTGTGTCTTTTTGTGGGGTACTCTATTTAAAATAAAATTTGCTGTCAGAACAGCTTCCCCCCACAAGTTCTGTGGTAATCCAGAACTATTTAGCAACGCATTCATCGTTTCCTTTAACGATCGATTTTTCCTTTCTGTCACGCCATTGGACTGTGGCGTATAAGGAGGCGTAATTTGGTGAATAATGCCAAATTCAGAACAAATTTCCTCAAAAGGAAATTCATATTCACCACCTCTATCACTTCTTATCATTTTGATTTTGCTATTTAACTGAGTTTCAACTTCAGACTTATAAGTTCTAAAAGCAGATATAGCTTCATCTTTACTACTCAGCAAATAGACATAACAATACCTTGAACAGTCATCTATAAAAGTGATAAAATATTTCTTACCACCTCTTGTGGGTATTGTTTTCAAATCACATATGTCAGTGTGTATTAAATCTAAAGGTTCAGTGATTTTATTGTCTATAGAATGAAACGGAGGTTTGGAAAATTTTGATTCAACACACACTTGGCATTTTTCACTTGGACAGTCAGATTTTGGCAATAGTCCCATGCTCATCAATTTCTTTATTGACTTGTAGTTAACATGTCCTAATCTAGCATGCCATAAATTAGGAGACTCAAGCACGTAAGCAGAAACAACTTTATTCATAGAATCATTAGGTACAACAGTCATTACATTCAGCTTAAACAAACCCTCACTCAAATAACCTTTTCCTACATACATCTCATTCTTGGAGAGTACAAACTTGTCAGATACAAACACCAACTTAAAACCATTCTTGCTAAGGAGAGATCCAGACACTAAGTTCTTGCGTATGTCTGGCACATGCAGCACATCGACTAGTGTCACGGTTTTTCCAGACGTCATCTTCAGAGCAATCTTGCCAATACCTTCAACCTGAGAGGTCGATGAATTACCCATATAGAGTTTCTCATCACGTGCCATAGGTGTATAGGATGTGAACATCCATCTATTGGCGCATATATGGCGAGTTGCTCCAGTATCAATCCACCATTCTTTGGGGTTGCCCACCAAATTGCACTCGGATATCATAGCAGTCAGATTGATATCATCAACGCCATTGGAAATTTGTTCCACCACATTAGCTTGAGTATGCTTTCTCTTCTTTGCTCTACAGTCCTTGGCACGATGTCCAGCTTTTCCACAATTGTAGCATTTGCCAATGAACTTTTTCTGGCCTTGGGTGGATCCCTCTCCAAATGTCTTTCTCTTCTTGTTGGGTTTCGATCCTCCTTCAACAAAGTTGGCCCTTGAGACCTCCAGTTTGCTACCAACTTTCTTTTCAGAAAGTCTATTGTCTTCCTCGATCCTCAATCGAACAATCAAGTCCTCAAGCGATAACTCCTTTCTCTTATGTTTGAGATAATTCTTGAAGTCCTTCCAAGATGGCGGCAACTTCTCAATGAATGCAGCCACTTGAAATGATTCACTAAGAATCATGCCCTCGGCATGGATGTCATGCATAATCACTTGAAGTTCTTGGACTTGACTTAAGACGGTCTTGAAGTCGACCATCTTAAAGTCCAGAAATTTACCGACTATGAACTTCTTCAATCCGGCATCTTCAGTCTTGTATTTCTTGTCTAGACTGTCCCATAATTCCTTAGCTATTTTCAACGGGCTATAAACATTATACAAGGTATTGTCCAGACCATTGAGGATGTAGTTGCGACACAGAAAATCGGAGTGCTTCCACGCATCTACCGCAGCAAACTTTTCCTTGTCCATTTCTCCCTTGTCCAACTTAGGAGCATCCTCGATGAGGAACCTTGCCAAATTCAAAGTCGTGAGATAGAACAACATCTTCTGTTGCCATCTCTTGAAATCAGACCCATTGAACTTTTCTGGCTTTTCTCCATGAGTTGGAACAGACGCAACAGGCGTCATTGATGTCGAGGCCATTTCTATTACGAAAACAGAAATGATTGGCGAGTGAATATATGGCAAGACTAGTAATACAAAATTGGAAAACTGGAAATATGAACTATTATAGTAGGCACATATGATGAGACAGGAAAGAAACAATTTCTGAATATATGAAAAGAAATTATCGAATGACTATAGCAAATGACTATACTACGACATTCGACAAACAGACTCGAAGGCGAACACAGTATAGGAACAAAATTCGTCTTAAGATTGTAGTCGTTCTTATGTGTGTTCGCATAAATCAAGTCGAAGAATTAGACAAACCTGAAACAGGTGCAGACGAATGGCTGATTGGATGATCGATCCGAGCCCGACGATTTCACGTTTTGTCCCCTCCACAGGTACCCAAGGTTGCGTGGACAATCGCCTCCCAGGATAGAACGGATCACACACTTCCGTCGAAGCGGCACTTCCTCGACGAAAATCCTTCGAACTCAACTTCGGGAATTACCGAATCAGTGTCTTCGTATAGGTTGAAGAGAAATTATGAATAGACATGATTCGAAAGAAAAAATAATAATAATAAATAAAATTTCGGACGAACATGTCTATTCGGAAAAAATAAAACGATGGGTTTAACTCGGACCCGGGCCCGATCCGAGCCGGCCGGACGGCGGCGGCGGCGCGCGCGCGCGCGGGGACCGGTCCGACTTTGTCCAAAACCTCTCTCCTCCACAAAAGTGGGGCGCCCCTTGGGGCCCAAACCCATTGGAGAGGCTCAACTATTTAAACCCTATTTCCATCTCTCTTTTATCCCATGTGGGACTCTCTCAACCACATTCTCATTCAACTTTTTAAGGGTCTTTTTGGAACCAAAATCCCAACAAAATTAAAATATAAATATAATAGAACATTCAGAGCAGAAATGACATTCATCAGTACCCGGTACTTTTAGATTCGAGGAGAATTGTACTTGTTATTATTGTTGATTTTTTAATTTTTGGTTTTTGTAGTCTGGACCTTAATCAAGATGACAAGAGAGCTCATAACATGAGGAATAATTAGCATAAGAATGAAAATCGAAGCAGACGAATACTAATCTTTGCGAATAAGGTTGGCCGAAGAAGCAATTGTGAGCTTATGATCTTGATCGGCTGACCTCCTCCCTTGTTGCTGCTTCTGAATGTCCCATCTCTCGATCTCCTCGAGCAAAAGCCCCTTCCTCTCGTCCTCCCCGTGACGATCGCCGCTCGCTCCTGACGATGATCTCTTCTTGGTCGAGTGATTCCGCGGCTTCGTCCTGTGTCCCAGATTGAAGCACATCTCTTAATTACTCGATCAGCCAAGGTCAAAGGGATGGAGAAAGTGACTGTTTTCTTTGCTTCGATGATGAGTTCACCACTCGTTCTTGTTTGGATTGTACCGAACCTTGTCTCCTTGCATGCAGCGTAAACGAGATAACAATAATAGTAATGATAATAATAATAATAATCATCTTGTCTAGTTTAACGTATCTTTGCTTCTTCCTTGGGCTTGACGGTGAACACGAGGAAAGGTGAGTTGAATGCGTCAGTGCCAGTGGGTTGACTCTCTAGCGGACAAGTACTTGGGACGACGGACTTTGAAGACAACCTTGATTAGACCACGCCTAGATCAACACAACGAGGTGAACAAGGAAGTTGTCTATGGGTGCTAAGACCATGTTATTCAGAGCCAAATTTGACTATCCAGGACTGGATTACTTGGGACAACCGTAGATTGGCTTCTTCTCCCTAGCCGGAATGGGGAGCGCCAACATAACTTACACTTGCTCTAGAAGGTGGTGTAGGACAGGATGGATAAATAGAATGTGAAACCCGAGGTTTGGAAGTAAATGAATCAATTCTTTAGAATCCTTCCTTTCTTTAGACGGAGTGAGCCAAGTTAGAATCAGATCAATTCTGTATTAAACACTATTTCTTGTGTTGCAATAGAGAATACTTACGGAAAAAAAAAATTGTAGGGTCCTACAAAAAGGAGCAATAACCAACAATCTTGACTAATTATATAGGGTCCATTTGTTTCTTTAAAAATGTGATATTTCTAGAAAATATTTTTTAGGAAGTCGGTTTTCAAGATGATAATATTTTTCAGTATTTGACTGAAATTTAAAAATAAACTGAAAAAATATTTTCTATTATTTAACAAAAACTAATATAGACACATATTAGTCAAGCACTAATAACTTGTGGATGGGCAGTCGGGCAACTAAGTACGGGCACTAGAGTCCCAAGTCCAGCCTTGATGGATCTTAGCTTGGATATTGCGGAATTGAGCATGGGCACCTAAATCCTAAGCACAAGCACAAGCATCGATCTCCCGTCCAAGAAAGTTGGGCTTGAGAAATTGGTGCGTGTGCCCAGTTCGCTAGAGCTTTACCTAGATCCACAAAGGTCGAGCTCAAGGCCCTCATGCCCGTGCTCGTATCCCCGAATCGAGCTCTAGTTAAGGATGAGCTCAGCACTCGAGCCTGGGAGCTTGGTGACTACGCTTGGGTCCTAGGTGCTCGACCCTGAGTCCCCAGCACTCAAGCCTAGTCGGTTGAGGCTAGGTGTAGGACCCCTTTGCATGTTTTCTTGTCCCCAAAGTCCAGGCCCTAGTCGATTGAGGCTAGGTTTGTGGCTCTTGGGCTCGAGACCCCAATGCTCATGCTTAGATCACCCAATCCCAAGTTGGGGTTTATTGAGGCCAAGACGTAGGAACCTGGTGCCGGTGCTTGAGTCCATCAAGGCTAAGCTTGGGACCATAATGCTTGTACTCGAGACCTCGACGCATGTGCCGTGGTCATTGGCAACCAACCCCGATTATCGAGGTCCTAGTCTACCTCAACAATCCCTCACATGGGCACTATGGAGTCGGGCACTAGCATCAAGGTCCTAGGCCCTCACATGGGCATTGTGGACTCAAGCACTAGCATTGGGGTCCGAGGCCCAACCTTAATAGACCCAGGCATGGGCCCCAAGGCCTTAAGCCTAACCTTGATGGACCCAAGCACATGCATCGAGGACTTGGGCCTAGGAACAATGGACTTGGGCATCAACAACCTGGTTTGACCTTCATAGACCCAAGCATAGTCTTGATGGACACACAACTCGAGTGTCGAGGACCTAGGAACTAGCTTCGAGATCTTGAGCACAGCCTTTGTGGACTCGGCCAAAATGCCGGGGGATCAGGCAAGGGTACTAGAGTCCTAGGGCTAGCCATAGATGTTAGTTACTTGAGCCCAATTATGTGGACCTAGGCTTGGGCACTGGGGTTCTAGGCACAACATCTTTGGACCCAGGCTTGGTCTCTGTAGATCCTAGGGACCTGAGTCTATTGCCAAGGGCCTGGGAACAAGCATTGAGTTTTTCATGCTCAAACACAGAGTTTCGAATCAAAGCACGATGTCTAATCATATTTTGAAAGTTGGTTTTCGATATTATTTTTTAAAAAATTTAAGCACAAATTTTCCGTTGATTAGGAAAATATTTTTCGTTGACTCATTTTCCTAACTGAACCAAACAATGAAAAAATGAGGAAAATATTTTCCAAGTAAATATTTTCCACAAAATTAACAAAACCATATTAATAATTGCTTCTATACTTTCCAATAAAAACTTGCCCACAGTCATACTAAGAACAAAGTCTTATCTTACATATTAATGATGTCAAAATTGAGTTTCTTCCTATCAACCTTCCAACGACGAAGTATCATGCTTTACACATCCCCGACAAGTGATATCAATGTTCATGATTAACTCGATTGACAGGCTCTTGAGTGATCTGGTTAACCATTTATTTGGTCAAATCAAACAGATTAGATTGAAGAAAAGACTGGCCCACAGGCTAGGATTATATATGATCAAGAGATGATCGATCTTATACGATACTATGTGGGTCTTCCCAATGAAGTGAATGCTCTCTTCCTTCAATTGCCATACGATTATCTTCTCACAAACGTCGTTGCATCTGGAGTCCTCAGACTTTGTCGCGCAAGAAACCCGTGATTCGAAACAGTCAATTTCATAATTTAGTGAGGTTGAATCCTACAAGTTGTTAGATTTCTAATCTCCTGCGTGAGAAATAATTGGGCCGAATTCGCTATGTCAAGATCTAAAGTAGGATCGCACAACTTGTGGTGGCCCAAAAGGAAGCGCATTTCGGCCCAAGTCTATCCGGCCAAGTAAGTCCATCGATGGTTCTGCTTGTTCATTATTGAAGCATAATATGATGACTAATACTGCTTCTCTATGTTTGCACATTAAACTTATATAAAAATAGTAATTTTAGGGTTATGACATGACAATAATGAAACCTTTTAAAGTTTCATTTGGGAAAGAAAAGACTCCATTCATGGAAGTCTACCGTATGGAATGAGAAAAGTCACTTTTAGTATAACTAGTGCATTTGGACAAACTTCGCATGCGTTTTATATTTCAAAATTTGTTGAACTCTACTAAAATTCCTTTTATACTTTTTTTTTTATTTTTAACATTCAATTATATGAAAGTTGTAGAGTTATGACAATAACTCTAACCATAAAACTTAACTAATCGAAGAAAACATTGCGCAACATGTAACGTGTAATAGATTATCTAACATTGTAGGTTGATTATCTCATTGAATATCGTATGCGTCTTATTTCACTCAAACCGGACGTATCATGTATGATATTTCTCTTTAATTTGACATTAATACTTTTTCATTTTGAAGCAATTATCAGTCTTTCATTAAAGAAAGTTAATTCCAAATTCTTTAATTTCAATGCATTATGTGTTAGATTGTACTTTTCATTTTGAAGCAATTATCAGTCTTTCATTAAATAAAGTTAATTCCAAATTCTTTAATTTCAATGCATTTTGTGTTAGATCAAATCAAGGTAATTTTATACCCTCTATTATAGTATTGATTCTCGGTGCTAATTATTTGTATAGTTTCTATTACACAATGCATTGTATATAGTGCCCCAAACTTAAATCCCATTACATTCTTTTTTAGGGAAAATTACCAAAAAAATTTTAAACCTATTGCGATTGTGTCCATTCAGTCTTAAATATTTTATTTGCCAATCAAGTAATAAAGCTTTTGCATTTGTGCCAATTCAATTTATTCGATCAATTTTGATAAAAAAAAATAGCTAACATAGACACCTATCGTCTTACGTGATGTAATCGACGCTGAAGTTGACAATTTTAAATAGCATTTTAACATATGGTCAGATTATTTATTATTTTTCTTTTATTTTTCATTTTTATTTTATTTCTCTTTATTTCTTTTTCTTCCCTGCTTCCTCTAGTTGGTCACTGGACCTTGATTACTGGCCAAAGCTGAGAGTCAGCAAAGTCAACCTCACTAGTGGCTAGCGAGGGTGAGCATCACTTCCTCACCAGATCTCGTGAGGGCAAGCCACGCCCTCTGGCAAGTCACTAAGGTCTAACAACTAGCTAGAGAAAGAAGGGAAGAAAAAAAAAAGAAAGAAAAAATAAATAAATAATTAATTAATTAGATAATTCGAAGAAAAAATGTCATTAAAAATGTCAAAATTAGTGCCGACCGCGTCACGCAAAATGGGCTCGGTCCATGTCATCGATTTCCATCCAAAATTGATCAAATAGATTGAATTGACGCAAATACAAAAATTTTAGGACTTAATTGACCCCCAAAAAAAGTTTGAAATTGAATTAGCACAATTGCAATAGATTTTGGACTTTTTTTTGTAATTCTCATGCTTTTTATCTATTTCTCATAGATTGTTTTGCACATCATAAGCCTATTATACTATAGATTCTATTTCACATGATAAAATCAATTTCCCCCTGCATTATTGTTAGATATCTATGCGTGTTTTCTTTTTTTTCTACGACATAACGTGCTATGCCTAATAGGATCAACTTTACGTAAAATCAACATGACAATTAAATTTTATCATTCTCGTAGATTTAATTTCACTACTTGTTACTTTAAACACACGATACCCATGTATATTCTTAAATAGTCTTCCCTTTTCGAAGTTTTGCCGTGTAAAACTTCTTACACAAGGAAAACTATTGGGAGAGGTGTGTTCTAATACCTTCATTTTTATTTTACTTGCTCTACAAGAATTTATTACGCTCGAAAAGTAATGCGAAATTTAAAAGATAAATATTTCTTTTCCCGAAAAAGATTCTTTTAAAAATTTTCTCGAACAAGAAGAAGGCATCTCTCAATCACATAATTGGTTTAGGAAAAAATAGAAAACTCAAAAATCCGTCCACCCTTGGATTTAGGCGGTGAAAAGGACCTAGACACATCAAATCATAGATGAAAAGGCGATGGCATGTGAAAAAGGGTGGAACAAGATTTGCACTGCCTTCCCTCGTGATGTTTGCCCTGCCTTGCGCCTTCTACGCAAAGCCTCTCCAGTCTTTTCGACGAGGTGGGCGTTCCCTTCTCGTGACATCGGACCTTCGGGGGCCGCCTCGAATTCTCTCCCGCTACGTTCCAATTCAAAAGGCGGTGAAAAGGAGCATGTGAAAGTGATAAAAGAAAAAAAAGAGAGAAAAGAATGTACTGGTGGGAATCCAATCAATCGCATCATCATGGGAATTCAATCGATTGCACGTTTATTTTGAATCCGAGGTCGAAACAAATACCGATCCGAACAAAACCTTGATGGCTCTTGCTAGACCCGTCGGACACATTTAATAGATTCATGACACGTTCATAGAAATGCAATTTTAGTAACTCACGCCCGACTCAACTAGATCCATATTTTTAAAATACTTTCATAATAATCCAATCTAAGGAAATCCATACACAAAGTGATGTAACAATACGGAGTGAATGAGCACAAGTTCGAGTAAGGGCAAAAAAGAATGAAAAGAAAGTTAGATATGCGATATTGGTCTAAGTAAATTGTAAACCCGCTAATTGAATATGAATAATTCAAGTAACAACTTAATCAATTATATATGTATATATTAAAAGATGAGTTTATTCCTCATTTTGATAGGTGGAGGTGTTATCATGTTTTTTCAATCACGAAGCGAAGGCCAATCTGCAATTTGCTTGCAAGGTGGGTGGGGTCGAATGAGCATGAGCCACCACAGTCCCGGTCCCGGCGGTTCTTTTCGGCGGAGAGTGGCCACTCATGTGGGTAGCTAAGCACACCACCACAAATCAATTTCGTGGTGCTTGATGGCCATGATAGGACTGCCTCTCTCGCTCTCTCTGGAGCCCTCTGTGGAGATCACATGATCCTGACATTTTCTTCGCACTTTCAACTTTCAGACGAGTCACATGGGGTTCTGCAGAGCTCTTTACTTGTGGGAGGATCAATCTCAGACCGAAATTTGGCTATAGTTTGATGAATCTCCAATTAAAGCGACCCTCTCGCCTCGCCCGGCAGCTGAAGAACAAACCAAAAGGAACGAAAGTAAAAATAAAAAGAAATTCGAAAAATATGTCATAATATCGTTTAAAAATTTTCACATCTGCACCAATCTTACTGCGTAGGACAACGAGTGTCTAGAGATGAGAAAATGGGTCAATAACCTATATTATAACCCATATTTAAGAGTATGAATCATAAATGAGTTCTTTAACAAACTTAAATAGGTCATATATGGGTCACTAACAACTTAATAAGTCTTAAATAAATTTTAAATGAGCTAGGTTAAGCTAACTAATCTTAAAAATTAAATTTTTTTTATATACTTTTAGTTTATTTTTTTAATTATAAAATTGTCCACGATGTTTTAGAAATTTTTTTAATAATTCATAAGTTTTGCTAAATTACATTAAATATGAGAGTGTTTTAGTAATATGAATTTGGTCGAAAATGAGTCCTTAGATTTATACCACACGAAAATGGGTCAGATCATATTCGACCCGACCCAATCGTCCATTCGTTTGACACCTTTACCAATGTCTACGTCAGTGATTTTTCATTAATAGTACTAATAAGTTTGTAACTTTTTTTTGTTAATTTTTTCCGAAGTCCGTGTATGATTAATTCCATCCGTTGTGGGTGGATGGACAAGGTTGCCTTTCGCTTTCTAGGTCCATGCATTCATCAAACGATAACGATGATGGAAAGGTGATAAGATCTTGTCTTAGTGGATGTGTTTGAGTTCGCCTTCGGCGCTTACTCACGCCCAATCAAATTTTCTATTCCAGAAACAGGAAAAGAGCATCGGCGCTCTTACCATCTTGGACCTTTTTTTTTTTTTTGGAGGGGTTCGCGTTTTACACGAGTAGCCAAAGAGTTCTAGGGTTTCTCATTTCATCTCGGCGTTACGTGTCCAAGTCTCCTCCTTCCATCAGCACACCATTTTTGCTAGGACCGCTTCCATTATTTGATGAAACGAGAGTGAGTGATTCATTTCGGAGGGAGGGAACAATGATGGAGGTGTCCCACGAATGTTACGGAAGGTTTTGGATCGGTCCATCACGTCGCGTCGACTCATCGTCGAACAGTGATTGGGCACATGACCCACCATCGGTTAATCAACCGTCCAACATGGGACGACAGACGCACCGAATCGAAAAATAGATGGCTTGAATTAACAGATGAGGGGCTGGGAGTGATTGTCCAGAATAGTAAGGCTCGGACAAGGTAAGAGTTTTAAGATGAAGAGAGGAATGAATCGAATTGCACCTCAGACAGAGAGATTGTGTGATTGAGATAACGTGTGTGTGTATGTATGTGTGTGTAGGCAAAAACTTGAATTAACTCGTGGAGATACTTTAAACTTTCCTTTTGGAACTTTACGATTAGGCATGTTCAGGCTAATGCACTACCGAGATGGATAATCTCTTGGGAAAAATTCATGCATGTACACTAAAGGACCAGCCATGAGAATCAACATGAATCAAGTGAGTTAATGCAGGAATGCCACATAATTGAAGTGAACAATTCATATGGACAACGCAAAATCAAGCACGATATCTAAGTTGTACAAAAATTTTACAAGTATTTACTAGAAGAGTACATGGGTTATTCTTACAGATGTCAAACACAGGTGGGTCAAGTTGGGTTTTAGTCGGGTCAAATGGGATCTGATTATATTGATCTATTTAATCCGTTTTAACCCATTTTTATATAATATAAATTTGACCCATACCCAACCTGTATTACTTAAACATTTATATATTTAACCAAGTCATGGAGTACTTGCTTTTTATAATTTATTAACAAAAGGATATTGCTAAAACACTTTGATACGATACAAATCTAGTGAAAAATAATTTTTCATTATTTAAAAAGTATTTTTCTTTTCTACCTTCATTTTGTTCTTCCTTTGAAATCCAGCAGCAGTTGGCGATCGTGGGTGGCATCCAGCGATGGTCAGCGGCATTTAATGGTGAATGATGGCGAGCAACGGGTGGCGACAATGATCGATGGCTGCAAGCAGTGTTCGACAACGCCTGGAAGGAAAGCAATTTCATGCGTTCGTATTTTTAAAATGATCCTCGTAAAAAAAAGACTTTATTTTTTGAGAAATTTCTAAATAAAGATCTGAAGTGTTTTTATTTTCTCAAATAAGGGCTTGAACTAGACTTTATTTTCGAAAAGTATTTAAGTGTCATCTTTATTTTAAAGAAGTGTCTGGCTGGAGTGCATTTTCGTTTTTTTACTGTTTTAAAATTTTTTCTATTCTTTTATTTTTTAGTTTTTAGTTTTTTTTCCTTTTCCGTTTTTCTTTTTCTTTTTCTTTCTCCTCCCCACCATCGCCGGCTTAGGCAAGGGCCTTCCACGCCGCGGTCGGGCGACCCTTGCCCATGCCAGCTTTGCCCTTGCCTGGGCCAGCATCGAGCGAGGTTTGCCTCGCCTCTTTTATCCTCTCTCTCTCTCTCTCTCTCTCTCTGACATCAACTCCAACAAGAACAACGACGTCCATTTTCGGAGATCTTATTGCTCTTTGCAAGTAGCAGCTGCAGCGGCTGCTTCGTTCTTTTTTGTTTGTTGGTTGGAGCAGAGCAGAGCAGAGCATAGAGAGAAATCAGGGAGAAGCAACAAAGATTGGTTGATTCAAATATGTATCACCCATCGTCCTCATCTTCCTCCTCCCAATCCCAGAAATCTATGGACTCGAGGGGCGGCGGCGGCGGCGGCGGCGGCGGGGTTGGTCTTACCCGCTTCAGCTCAGCTCCAGGGTCCCTTTTGGTCAACACCGTCGATTCCGTCATTGGCAACTCCAACGGCGGCCGCGGCGACTTCTCCGCCCTCGGATCCTCCTCCTCCGTCCAGCCACCGCGCCGCCGCCACCACCCACATCCACCTCCCCCGCCGTCTTTCTTGGGCCACTACTTCTCTGCGAACTCTTCTTCTCTGAACTCCGAGCTGACCTACAAAGTCAACTCCTCCAACGGACCACCAGCACCCTCCCAAGGACAACAAATCCACAGGGGTGATGACCTACAGAGTCAACTCCTAGCCACCGGCGAGGAAAGCCCTCCCCCGACGCCGGCCTCACCAGCCCAGGCGAGGGCTCGGGCTACCCTCGCCGGCTTCAGCCTCCACCCGACGACAGCATGGGCGGTCCTCTCGCCCGAGGCCGGCGATGGCCGGGGAATGGAAATGAAAAATGAAAAAAAAATGAAAAGGAAAACGGAAAAAAATGAAAATGAAAAAAAAAACTAAAAACGGTAAAATACGAAAATGTCGTCTTTTTTAAAATAAAACGGGCACTTTAAGCATTTTTTTAAACTAAATTCACTTGAAATTTTTATTTGAAAAGATAGAATATTTTCAATTTTGAATTAATATTTTTCCTTACTTTTTTAACTTTGATCTTGGGTTTTAGCAAAACTAATAGTCAATAGCTATGAATCTTACAAACAATCATGAAGTGGATGGAAAGTGAAGGAGGTAAAAAAAAAGGGAGTCTTTGCTTTCGACGACTCCTTTCCCTGATTGATTTGGCAACAGTGGCCGACGACGATGATGAGCGGCGTTTGACAGTGGGTAGCAGCAGCTGAGCGGCGATGGTCAGCAATGATTGGGCGTGACGGATGGCAGCTACATTCTACTTCTTTGAACAGTTTTTATATTTTTAAATTTTTCTTTCTTTTCTTTTTTTTACTCATAAAAAATAAAATAATACATATTGCAAGATAAATAAATTATAAATGGGTTGAGCTTATCTAACTAAATAGGTTGTAAAAGGGTTCAACGACAAACCCATTTATAACCCATATGTAGTTATGTTCAAAATTCATACTCATTTATAATTTATTTCGTAGAATTGATCAATCCATAGTTGACTCATTTTATTGAATATTTAGACACAAGAACACGAGAAAGATGCTACATAAAAAAAAATTAAAAATCTTCTTATGTTATCCATTAAATTTTTTTAAAATATTTTAGGGGTAAGCGATTTTAGAGAGTAATGAATAGAGAATGGGGAAGTGGAGACTGTTCAATTGGTGTTGTTAATCCCCATTTGAACGGCTAGCTTTGCATTAATGTGAAGGAAACTGGGATTTTGTGCATAAATTCTTGGAAAATACAAACCGCTCTCGATTGTTACTGTTTTCTATTACGGGACATTGAATTTTTTATTTTTATTTTTTGCGAATAATAATGAAGCCACAAAGAGTCCAAATTTTCAATTACAGCCCAACGACACGAGACCACAACAGACGGAGCACGAATTCCCGCGCGAGGACAAGTCCGCGTCGGTCAACGTTCGGGGTTCTTCCAGCACCTTCTCCGCCTTGACTCCCTGGGCCCCACCAAACTTTTGCATGCTGAGGAAGGCGCCACGTGTGGACATCGAGCCACGTGTCTCCTCCTTGTCCTTCCTCTTGTCGCCTCGTACGTGCGGCTCAGTGGACTACAAAACGACCCGGTTTTGTTTTCCTCTGTCAGCAGCCTGTGGTTGTCTCTTCCTTTTTTTCTTCCTTCAAAAGGGGGAAAAAAAACGATAGAGAGAAAACTATGAAAATGCAGAATTTAATAATAATAATAATAATAATAACCACCTTGGATGTGTGACATTTACATAATGTACCTCTTCTTGTTTTTTATCCAATATATATTCTTATCTTATTGAATGAAGTGAATTATTGCGCATTAAATTTTTTTGAAAATATATTACCGTTACTTCGAATTTAAAGTCTACAAGAGACTTGTATTAGGGGTGTGCATCAATCCTGGTCCAACTCAATGACTGGACACGATCAATCGGTTCTGGGCGGTTTCCCAAGGAATTGGTCGATTCTCAATTCCTAAGATGGAACGGGATCGAACTGATCCAAAGTATTTTTATATTTTTTTAATCTGTAAGCGTAAAAGCACATATTATTTGTGAGAGCAATCTCTCCTTCTATTAATAACTTCCCCATGATTAGACCTTTCATTTTACATTATATTAAATTTAAAAATATATTTAGAGACTTTTTGAGAAGGAAAATGAAATATTTTTAGAATGAAAATTACACTGTCGGGTCCTAGGATTGGTCTGTCCGGTTTTAGGTGAGTAGGGTCAATCCTTGATTCAACATACTAGCAATCGACTATGTCCGCTCTAGTTCTCTTTTCTATGGTGAGAATTGACTCAATTTAAAATTGATCACCCATAACTTGTATAATCAATGTGATTGCTATTGTGTGCATCTTAAATTACCATTTTATCCGTTGTCCGCAAATTGTTTGTTATTAACTTATTTGATATGAAGCACATGCGCCATTATTTTATTCTTTTTAAAGGCGAGAAAACCCGCTTGTCTCTAATCCATCAAGCATTTCCCTAACTTCATGGACCGCGTAAGAAGTGAGCTTAAGTGTAGGTTTATGGCTCAAACATGAAATTGACTACATTTTATGGTGTCGGCGATCGACCGTGTTTTGTGCGTCTAAGCCACACACGTGAGTTTGCTCCTTAATCGAGAAAATTGTCTCAAAAGTCATAAATCTATTCCATTTTAACTAATTTATTCCTAAATATTATCATTGTATTAATTCAATTTTAAATCGTGCTATTTTTAGGCCCTTATTGACTTCTCACACTTCCTATCACATTAGATTGAATATATTATCCCTCGTAGCACTTGATATGAAGGTTATTTATTATCTATTTTTATTTTTCTTTCTTCAATTTTACTTACTAAAAGAAATATTACTCACGTCCTTTCTATACAACTTTTTTTTTCACCCAAACTACTTCTTCCACACACATTAATTTCAACGTTTCCTTCATGTTTGTCTTCTTCTTAGGTTATTTTTCATTATTATAATATAAGCAAGCATTAATCATGAACAGGAATAAAGAAACGTCAGTTATATTTGCAAATTATTTACTTTATTTCCTTAGATTATTATCATAATCATGAATTTTTTCGACTTTGATTTTTGGATCAAATCTATAAGAATTTACTCAAAATGAAATTTTAAGTTGATGTTTGCATTATACGCAATGTACTCATAGATTATCCTCTTCTTTTGCTTAAGTTATTTTTTCAGTAATAATTTCCTAGTATAAAAAATTAAAAATATATACAACTCGTTGATAGAATAATTAGTTTTTTTTTCAGAAACAACAATAATCATTTAACAATATATCAAATAAACTATTCTTCGGAAAAAAAGGTACACTAATTTTGTTCTAAACGGAGAAAGAAAAGGGGAAAAAAAAAGAAAGGGGGCGAAGGCAAGCATTAGTGAAATCAATGTGCACCCTACATTTATCATTAATAAATGTTGTTTGAGGGGAGTATAGGTAATTTCGTCTCTAGAAAAATTGGAGAAACATATGAAAAAGAAGCAAAAAAAAAGATAAAAATAATTATAAATCAAGAGCGAGACCCGTAGGTGACAATGTAATCAATTCAATGTAAAAGGGGTCTTAAGGGGGGTGGAAATAATGTGATCTTTGCAAATTTAGTCTTTCGGACCAATTTTAAGAAATAATTGTTGAGTGGACACTAGTTGTCCTCGTGACATGATCGATATGTCATTTTTTTTTTGAGAAATTTCAAAGCTCATTTGAATTATTTTTTATTTTTTTATTATTAAGGGATGGCAAGGGGCCAAGCCTCATGCCACCAGGCAAGGGCTTGTGAGCTAGCGACCCTTGCTAGTCGAGTGCGAGGGCATCAAGCCCTTGCTAGACGCTGGGCAAGGGTGTGACCATCGCCAACAGTTGGCAGGAGCTTTGCGACCCTCACCCACAACCAGCATAACAACTGCCGCAACGACCTCATGGAGAAGAATGTCCGACAAACGGATGACATTCTGGCTCGAGATAGATGCAATGGTATCACGAAATTCGTTGGCACGATATTTGGCCACCCCTAACGGTCATTGAAGAATTCAACCGTCGGATTAAGGAGAAACATAAAACAATTTGCTTACTATTACTTCCTATTTCGAGAGAGAAGTGATGATAGCCATAACCAATCGAGGATACAAAAAATTAACGTTCATCACCAAAGAATTGGACAAAGAATCGAAGAAATCATTTAAAAAGAATTCTCACATATTATCAACTTAGTTTTAACTCCCTAAGAATACACCTCCTATTTATAAAATGGGCTAACACATAAGAACTATGATATATCAAATTACGAAAATTACTCAAATTAGGAAACTCAACACAAATTCCGAAAAACATACTCACATAAGAGAACTTACTTGAACTAGTAGATAAGCTTCTAACTTTGACGATCCAACCGAATCAACCTTTAATTTTCCAATTCCTAGGAACTCCATCCGCGACGCCTTCTCTGCATCGGACCATTGAATCGCGTTGTGACTCGAAATCTCCCTTCACGAGAGATTCGAGGCGAGCTGTGAGTTTGATTGCTTTGAATGGAATCCAATATTCCCAGGTCATCGAGCACAGACCTTGCTAAGCTAGGTCGGGACATGCCGGCCCATGATCGGCTTATTTCTTTCTACATCACCGTCACGAGATGGAACCTAAGTACTTCACCACATGGTAGGAGCATTTTTTCCCCCTAAAAACAAAATCACACGAGTAATTTTCTTTTTTGGTGCTAGAGGCCTCTCGAATATCTTTGGCATAAAAAAAACAAACAAAAAGAGGAAATTAATGGCAGCAATATTATTTTCTTTGTCATAAAATAAAATGAAAAAATTAAAAAAAAAAAAAAGAAAAAGAAAGAAATGGGGGGGGGGAGAGAGAGAGAGTCTTTATTTAGGCATTCATGTGAGGCCCACAGCCCATCACATGGAATGACGCAGGAAGCCAACCGTATCTCGGGGAGGGACCACAATCCACTCAAATCGCGCCACGTGTCGCTCGAAAGCTCTTTCCTCTCCCCTCCCTCTCTATATATGCGGAGCCGAGCGAGCGAGAATCGTCGAACACCTAAGCGAGCGAGCGAGCCAGAGGGAGGAGAGAGGAAGCGAGCGTCGTTCTCGTCTCCAGCCCCCCGGACGTTTTCTCTCGTTTTCTCTTTCGCTTTCTCTTTCCCGAGCGAGAAAAAAAGAAGCGCCGGGGAGAAAAGGAAGATGTTCATCGAGAGCTTCAAGGTCGACAGCCCCAACGTCACGTACACCGACACCGAGATTCACTCCGTTTACGACTACCAGACCACCGAGCTCGTCCACGAGAACCGGAATGGAGCGTATCAGTGGACCGTCAAGCCCAAGTCCGTCAAATACGAGTTCAAGACCGAGACCCGCGTCCCCAAACTCGGGTTCGTCTTCTTCTCCCGAACCCATTTTAACTTCCGTTTTCCGTGACGAAATACGGAAAAGGAGGAAAAAAAAAAACACAGAGAGAGAGAGAGAGAGAGAGGTTGAGATTGTGTAACTGCTGTTTTCTCTCTGGTTTTTTCGGGTTTCAAAAGTGGGATTGATCTCTTGTTTGCCTTTTTTTTTTTTCTGTAGGGTGATGCTGGTTGGTTGGGGAGGAAACAACGGTTCGACTCTCACCGGCGGCGTTATTGCGAACCGAGAGTAAGTCCCCCACGATGCGCCCTGTTCATGCTCTGCCACAAGAAGTTAAAAAAGAAACGAGTGCAAAATATAAAATCACTTTTCGCTTTTCTTGACTCAATTAGAGATTGCGGCTTTGGGTTGGTAGGATTACGCAATCATTAAAAAAGATGTTTCAGGGTGTGGGGGTCCAGTTTGATTCTACTAGAACTCTGTGTGGGCATGTTTGTGTGTTTTCGGGTATCTCGGCTGCTGAAATTGCTGTTCATATCTGGGATTTTTAAAACTTGAATCGGACCAAAAAATAAAAAAAATAAAAGATGGGTTTTTGTTTATGTCGAAAAAATTCAATTTTGCAGAGGAATCTCCTGGGCAACCAAGGACAAAGTCCAACAGGCGAACTATTTTGGCTCTCTCACCCAGGCGTCCACCATTCGTGTCGGGTCGTACAATGGGGAAGAGATTCATGCTCCCTTCAAGAGCCTCCTCCCCATGGTAGTCACTTTGATCAATCTTTACCAATCGATCGATTTTGCCGAGTTTTGTCGATTTGATTTGGAATTTGACAATGCATGAACGAATTCAGGTCAACCCGGATGATGTTGTGTTTGGGGGTTGGGACATCAGTAACATGAATTTGGCCGATGCCATGGCCAGAGCCAGAGTGTTCGACATCGATCTTCAGAAGCAGCTCCGGCCTTACATGGAGCACATTGTCCCGCTCCCCGGGATCTATGACCCGGACTTCATCGCGGCCAACCAGGGTGCTCGCGCCAACAACGTGATCAAAGGCTCCAAGAAGGAGCAGGTCCAGCAAATCATCAAGGACATGAGGTAAATAATGCCTCCCGGAGTTCCGCCCTATTTCAATCATATACTAGTATAGACATAGATAATGTGGTAGGCTGTAGATCTTAAAAGCGTCATGTTTATAGGGGTTTCTGTTCTGTCGAAAGCGAAGATAGCGTTTGAATTTCTGTGATGCAGAGTGAGTTAATCATTGTGCTAGTTTTCATGTGGGGGTTCTGAATTTTTCATTTTGAATAGGGAGTTTAAGGAGAAAAACAAGGTGGACAAGGTGGTGGTGCTGTGGACGGCCAACACGGAGAGATACAGCAATGTTGTGGTGGGTCTGAATGACACAATGGAGAACTTGATGGCTTCCTTGGATAAGAACGAGTCCGAGATTTCGCCATCCACTTTGTATGCAATTGCTTGTGTGCTTGAGAACATCCCCTTCATCAATGGAAGCCCGCAAAACACCTTCGTTCCTGGTAATTAATCAGATAGACAGATCTTGTAAGGCGTTCTGGGCGTCGATTCTGGTGGTGGTGACTGGAGATGACTGATTCTGTTTGGTGTGAATTTGATTTGATCGCAGGACTTATTGACTTGGCCATCCAGAGGAACTGTTTGATTGGAGGAGATGACTTCAAGAGTGGCCAGACCAAGATGAAATCTGTTCTGGTTGATTTCCTGGTTGGGGCTGGGATCAAGGTACCCAGGATGTCTTTATCTTTTATGAAGCCGTTAGATTTGATTTTACACCAATTGGGGAGAAAAATAAAAACAAACTTAACTAAATGTGTGGTAATTGAACAGCCGACATCGATCGTGAGCTACAACCATCTCGGCAACAACGACGGGATGAATCTCTCAGCCCCTCAGACATTCCGGTCCAAGGAGATCTCAAAGAGCAATGTGGTCGATGACATGGTCTCCAGCAATGCCATTCTGTACGAGCCCGGCGAGCATCCGGACCACGTTGTCGTCATTAAGGTATGGCCATTTTCATCTCCTCTTCTGTATGTGTGAATTCTTTTCGACTGCCACCACAAACGTGCTCGATCACTGGAGTTTTCAAAAAATTATCCATCTAAAAGCGCATGATTTGTTCTAATGTTTGTTGATATAGATGTGGCAGGTCATGATCTCAATGTCAACGCAAGTTGAATTGAGATTCTGTCGAAAATACTTTGAAAGAGTTTTTATTCATGGAGCGTTATACATCACTTGCAAACTTAACTAAACTTGAGATGGCCAAAGAAAACTGTACGCATCAAAATGGAACCAAATTTAGCGGTCTTATTTGTCTGTCCTTTTTTTGTGGTGTTCTGTTGGTCCGGTACGGACGGTGCGGTGACGGAAATCGCGTCTGTTTTGTTGTCCGGGTGCAGTATGTGCCGTATGTCGGGGACAGCAAGCGGGCAATGGATGAGTACACGTCGGAGATATTCATGGGAGGCAAGAACACCATCGTCCTCCACAACACGTGCGAGGACTCCCTCTTGGCCGCCCCGATCATCCTCGATTTGGTACTCCTTGCCGAGCTCAGTACTCGGATCCAGCTCAAGGCCGAAGGCGAGGTACGCTAATTCTTTCGAATCCAATCCATTCTCGTGTCCATTTTCTTCCTCATCTTGTCTTGGCACTGCTATATTGTATCATCGAAATTGGCCAAAATTGTCAGCTTCTGAATCCTCCAACCATCTTGTGTGTGTTGTGACGCCGAGACGAAACTTGATTTTTGCAGGGCAAATTCCATTCATTCCACCCAGTTGCAACCATCCTTAGCTACCTCACCAAGGCCCCTCTTGTAAGCTCAAGTCTCAATCTTTTTCTTTTTCTGTGCTTATCCTGTGGTGATACAACCAGAGAGAAAATGTGATTCACGGATGTTGCTTGGAACAGGTCCCTCCCGGCACGCCCGTGGTGAACGCGCTGGCGAAGCAGAGGGCGATGCTCGAGAACATAATGAGGGCCTGCGTAGGCTTGGCCCCGGAGAACAACATGATCTTGGAGTACAAGTGAAGAGCTAGCTCGCGAACCCGCCCGCTCTCTGGCTCCAGAAAACGCTTCCTTTTGTTTTTTTTTTCCCCCTCTCCTACAAAATTCCATCTGTGATTACGTTAAGCCGTGAAGATCGTCCTTAGGTCGATGTCGGAAAAATCAGAGCGAGGTGATGATTTTTCCATTCGTTCTATGTCTATATATAGTTTCATGGTAAGGCTGTTTATGAAGGTGCTTGATGCGCGCAAAGCAAAGCTTATTCCGCTGCTTTTGTAGTCGAAGTACCCGATTTGTAATGCAACATCGAACTTGAAATGTCTTTCGATGCGAAGCTTGTGCGGATTCTATTTTCACTGAACCTCGATCATTTCGATACGGAGGAAAGATCGTGAGAGTTGTGCCGAGCATCCCAGGGCCAAGTTGGTTCTCATTGCATTTCCCAGTTCCATGTATCTTTCCACATCAAGAACAGAAGAACCGGCGAAGATTGTTCACGAATACTACGGTCAAATCATGACTTGCGATAGACGAAATTTTGCGAAAGGTTTGTATGTGCAAGTCGTACATCTTTCAAGTCAAAGAGGGTGGGTTCATCATTGATCAGTGAACGGGAGATTCTTGACTGCTCAAAGGCTTTGTAGTTGCGGATTTGCCACTAGGCTCCATATGGTTATCGCAATGTGAATTAGTGAGTATTTGCAAGCATAGAAGGGAAGCCCTCGTATTGAAGCTTTAAGAGCCGGCTCCTCAAAAGGCCGTTTTGGCCCGGTGGAGTAGGGCAAACTTCAAAATTACCGAGGGGGGAAAAGAAAACGTCTTTTGACTTCTTCATTGGGCCAAAGTCCTCGCGAGAAGGAAAGCCCAAAATGGGTATCACCTAACTTAACGAGATAAAAGTCTCATGCACGATTTTGAACGAGAGAGAAAGAAGTGAGAAATACTCTTTTGGACTCACTCTCCCACTCCAAATTCAGCTTTAGCCACTCGAATTTTCGATATTCCTTTTTTATTTCTCATCAAATGAATGGCATCTTTTTCTGGAAATCCTAGTTATTCTTAGCATGATATTAGAGAATTTTATTGGTGCTGTAATTTACGTCTGACTCATTTATCCTTACAAGGGGGAAAGGGCCTGCCTAGACCAAGACCCTTTGGATCTGATTATGATGAACCTCAATCATGGGCTTGGGTTAATATTTAGTAGACCTGTTAAAATGGATAATAAACTCATTTTTGAACCCATATATGATGAGCTAAATTATTGTACGAATTGGTTATATTCAATAAGCAGGTCACAAGTGTGTTTAAACATGACATGGGTCATAACTGAGTCATAGATGGCTTCACAACTTACTTAAATTCAATCCACCTCTATGACTCGCTTGTCCTTACAAGGGGCAAAAGACTTGCCTAGATCAAGACCCATTAGATCCTATTATGATGAACCCCGATCCATGGGCATATATATGGATTAATTATAATTAATAAATTGGTCATAAATGTGTTTAAACATGACACGAGTGTTAAATGGATTATAAATTGATCATAACTGAGTCATAAATATATTTATAACTTACTTAGACCCGACTTACCTTTATGACTCTCTTCTTTTTCTCTCTCGTCTTGACTAACTCTACATACTTACCTCATTTTAGGTATGAGCTTTTCTAGAATATGTCAAAAGTGAAATTGTCTTAGGAATATAGATCAGGTATGGCTTCAATATGAATCGATTCGGGTATGGCTTAAGTATGAATTGGGTTGAGTATTGGTCACTGTCGCGACCCTCTAAAAAAATTTTAAATTTTAAAGGGGGTTAACGGATTATTAGGTTAATTAGATTTGACTAACCTAACGCGGACCCTCCCAAGCCCTACCGAATCGCAACTTTGGTTTTTGTTTAAATGATTTTAAAATTTGGAGTCGCCACTAATCGTTCTTGGTAGGTCGATTAGAAACCTAAATAAATTAGCGGGATAACTAATTTATTCATGCGAACCAGAGATTATGAGTTCGGGGACTTGGTTACACTAGTTAATTAAAACTAATGCCCTTTCGGTACCTTAATTTCATGGATATCCTAATTCGGCAACTCAGGCTTGGTTTATTCTTAAGGCTCTAGTAGGGTATTCTCTTTTGTGTTTTCACATTTTAAATAGGATGCATGGATGGTATATATTTTTATTTGTTATATTTTTTAAGTGTTAAAGATTCCCTGAAGCCGAAAGAGGGAGTGTGTTAACGACTTCTGTGCAGTATTACGACCTACTCATCTTTTGGGTTTGATGACTTAAAAATTAAATTATAGGAAGTACATGACAGTGAATAAACACCTCAAATTGGAGGCCTAGAATTGGCTTGGCTCTTCCCTTTGGGATTTAAGGTATAGGTATTTAAGTTGCAAGTATTTAAACTACTGTAAGTAAAAACCTCCAATGGGAGGCTAAGTATTGGCTTGGCTCTTCCCTTTGGGATTTAAGGTACAGGTATTTAAGTTGCAGGTATTTAACTACTGTAAGTAAAAACCTCCAATGGGAGGCTAAACATTGGCTTGGCTCTTCCCTTTGGGATTTAAGGTACAGGTATTTAAGTTGCAGGTATTTAACTACTGTAAGTAAAAACCTCCAATGGGAGGCTAAGCATTGGCTTGGCTCTTCCCTTTGGGATTTAAGGTACAGGTATTTAAGTTGCAGGTATTTAACTACTGTAAGTAAAAACCTCCAATGGGAGGCTAAGCATTGGCTTGGCTCTTCCCTTTGGGATTTAAGGTACAGGTATTTAAGTTGCAGGTATTTAACTACTGTAAGTAAAAACCTCCAATGGGAGGCTAAGCATTGGCTTGGCTCTTCCCTTTGGGATTTAAGGTACATGTATTTAAGTTGCAGGTATTTAACTACTGTAAGTAAAAACCTCCAATGGGAGGCTAAGCATTTGCTTGGCTCTTCCCTTTGGGATTTAAGGTACAGGTATTTAAGTTGCAGGTATTTAACTACTGTAAGTAAAAACCTCCAATGGGAGGCTAAGCATTGGCTTGGCTCTTCCCTTTGGGATTTATGGTGCAGATATTTAAATTGCGGATGGACTTTGTCCTCTCCATTCTGGGGTATGAATTCTTTAAAATGAAATACAACGAATTGATTCAACAATTTGAAATTTGTGCGCGCTTGAGGACTTCTCCAAGCCAATTTTGTGCTTCCATAGGGTTGACCATTGATATAGAGCTGCGGCTTCCTGACATAAAATAGAGTGAAGTGTCAGTATACAAAATATGTGCTAATCTGCACCTAAAACCAAAAGAGTGGAAAGAGTACTTATCTCCCGTTTTTTTGGGAGGGATTTCTATAATTGATTTTCGCTCTCTATGTTCCCAATATAGAGAGTTTCTTTTGAATTAAGAGGGACTTTTAGTCACAGATCAGTTGAGAAATCGGTGGACAGCTTAGGAGCTTGTCTAGGCCGATTTTTGCATCTCTACGAGATTTTTGCTGTTGACATAGAGATATCCTTCTCCTGACATAAAATATGGGAAAAAATGGGAGATGGAGAAAGTGTATACAATTTGTGCTAATTTGCGAGTAAAACCATAAATAAATGACTAAATAAAAACACTTAGCTCGAATTTGCTTGCTCGTTGACGAGGATGAACTCTTGATTTATATTGATCGATGAAGGAATTTGTGATGATAACCCCTAGCTTTAAACTCCCATCATCTTCAAAATTCTCTCTCTTTTGGTATTTTCTTTCTCTCAAATTTTTCTTCAATCTCCCAAAACTCTTTCAAACATCCAAAATTTTCTCTCCAAAAAATCCCATCCTCAAACACTTCAAATTTTCTCTCCAAAAAATTCTCTCAAACACTTCAAATTTTCTCTTCAAAAAATCCCCCTCTCAAGCTCACTTCTTCCTCCTTTTATAATCTACTCATCCATCTCCCATTCTAATTTTTTCACTAACTCTATCTCCCATTCTAATTTCTCCACTAACTCTTCTTCATTTTCATCTTCCATTCTCCATCTCTATCTCACATTCTAATCTCTCCACTAACTCTTCTTCATCTTCATCTTCCCTTCTCCATATTTATCTCCCATTCTAATTTCTCCACTAACTCTTCTTCATCTCCATCTTCCCTTCTCTATTCTTATCTTTCATTCTAATTTCTCCACTAACTCTTCTTCATCTCAATCTTCCCTTCTCTATTCTTATCTTATTTTCTCCATCCATTCTTCTCCAACTTCTCTTCTTCATCTCCTCTTCTCCATCTTCCCTTCTCTATTCTAATTTATCCACTAACTCTTCTTTTTGTTATTTGTAAAATAATCCTTCAAGAGTTAGGTATTTGCACTCTATTCCTTGAATTTTAAGTATTTACAATTCAGTCCCTGAAAAAAATATATTTTTTTGAGTCTAAATCTCCTCACAATTTTTTACACACTAAAATTTACCACATGTCAAATTTAAGCTCATTTCTTGCCGCTGAAAATAATGCAGAATTTAATTAAAGCCTTTTTACAAAATTGAGTCATTCTGGGTATAATTGGGCCAAGATGAAAATTTAAAATATTAGAAGACAATGTCACAACTCATAAAAAGTAAAAATTAAAAATAAGTTGACTCAAATTAAATTTTTTTAGGCCCGATTCGAGATTATACTCATGAAGGAACACGTGACTCGAATTGGATTTTTTGAATTTGCGATGGCCAATATGAAAATAGATTTAAAATAAAAATATTAACTATCTTTGTGTATTTTTTTGGCCTCAAATGTTATTTTTCCAAAATTTTCAAGTATTTTTGTATTATTTATTTTAAAAAATAAAAATAAAAAAATACATAAAAATATGAAAAATTATTTTTTTGGTCAAAATTGGTTCCCTAGGCTTGGCTAAGGTCCCCAAAGTTGATTTTTCAATTTTATGAATTTTTATGGATTTTCTATTAATTTTCAAAAATAAATAAATAAAAAATACTTAAAAATACTGAAAATATGAAAAATCGTTTTTTGGTCAAAATTGGTTCCCTAGGCTTGGCTAAGGTCCCCAAAGTTGATTTTTCAATTTTATGAATTTTTATGCAATTTTTGTTACTTTAGAAATAGAAAAAATGATTAAAAATCAGGTGTCAACAGCTGCCCCTCTTTGAAAAGAAGCTCGGTAGAGGTTCATTTCAAAGACGAGATGACACCTGAATTCTAATCGACTCAATACAAGGAAATAAAAAGAGTCGTGACATGAATGTTCCACTGAAAATGAAATGAGAACCTAAGAATTCGTTATATAAAAAAAAACTTTAGGGTGGTTGAACTTGAACCCGTATGATGGATCAACCCATGGTAGATTCCAAATAAAAGGATTCTACTGATTAAAAATTGAATTAAAATTTGACCCGTATGGTGGGTCATACCATTTGACCCGTATGGTGGGTCGTACCATGGTAGATTCCTAATAAAAGGATTCTACTGATTAAATTTTGATTGAAATTTGACCTGTATGGTAGGTCAACCCATGGTAGATTCCTAATGAAAGGATTCTCCTAATTAAATTTTGATTGAGATTTGACCCGTATGGTAGGTCACCCCATGGAGATACCTGTAAGAAGGACTTGGTACTTGTAGAAAGGACTTGTGCCTGTAAAAAGGACTTTGTGCCTGTAAAAAGGACTTGTGCCTGTAAAAAGGACTTAATGCCTGTAAAAAGGACTTGTGCCTGTAAAAAGGACTTAATGCCTATAAAAAGGACTTAATTTGCCTGTAAGAAGGACTTGATTTGCATGTAAAAAGGACTTAATTTGCCTGTAAGAAGGACTTGATTTGCCTGTAAGAAGGACTTACTTTGCCTGTAAGAAGGACTTTGTGCCTGTAAGAAGGACTTGCTTTGCCTGTAAGAAGGACTTGATTTGCCTGTAAGAAGGACTTTGTTTGCCTGTAAAAAGGACTTTATGCCTGTAAGAAGGACTTGATTTGCCTATAAGAAGGACTTTGTGCCTGTAAGAAGGACTTTGTGCCTGTAAGAAGGACTTGATTTGCCTGTAGGAAGGACTTTGTTTGCCTGTAAGCAGGACTTGATTTGCCTGTAAGAAGGACTTTATGCCTGTAAGAAGGACTTGGTTTGCCTGTAAGAAGGACTTTGTGCCTGTAAGAAGGACTTGGTTTGCCTGTAAGAAGGACTTAGTTTGCCTGTAAGAAGGACTTGATTTGCCTGTAAGAATGACTTTATGCCTGTAAGAAGGACTTGGTTTGCCTGTAAGAAGGACTTAGTTTGCCTGTAAGAAGGGCTTGGTGTACCTCAAAGGGTGCCATTCTGAAATCTGGGGAGACCAGGAATCCTGCAGAAGCTCAAACCCAAATTATATTCTCCTGTCGCTTTAGGAATAAACCAAAGAGGCAGAGATCAAAAGGTCTCGAACATTTCTGTCCTTGAGACAAATCATGCTTTATTGAAAAAGGTGGATACCTGTATATACCGCAATGGATTCGAGTACCCCAACAACCGTCAGAATTCATTCTCTTGAAAGGTTCAGGTTGAAGATATACTTACCTGAGAATTTGAAAGAAATGCTTGGTGGCTTCTCGACAACCAGGCTTGTTCATTCAATAATCGCCGAATGAATTTCAAGACTTTGGAAGGTAACTCAAACACCGGGAATGTGTTGCCTGTCAGGCAATGTCAGAGGTAACATGTGCAAGCATTTTCATCAATGCGTTCATTGGTTCATACAAAATTGTTCAGCTAAGTTTGCCATGATTAAAGGCAGTCTATGTAATAACTCATGATGCAATCGATCAACATATGGATCATGTATTGCATTACCACTTCTGTTTAAGGAGGTTCTTATAGTATGAACACATCGAATGTAATCTGAATGGGGGACTTCATTCCGAAAGGGCTTTCTCTCACTCTGGAGGAAGGCTGTTTATCTGTAGATTAAAATGTTAGACCTGTGTGGAAATGGTTTGCCTTTCCTCATCCTGTTATGCCCCATTTTGCACATTTGATGTCTCCTATGCAGTTTATGCTCTAAGTTGGAGTTGGTAAATTAAACATGCGAAATGGTCATACATAATTCCTAAAATGTGTAAACACAATGCCGATGTGACAATTTTTTTAGCATCATGTGTGTTTATATAATGTGTAAACATGGGTGGATTTGAATTGCCCCTGGTGTGTGGGTGGATCGAACAAATTGGGAAGCCCACTCCTTATGTTGAGGAGCGGTTTGTCTCAAGTTTTGCCCCTGCACGATAAGGCATATGGGTGAGGGAGCATTTTGGTTTGTTTAGTGACAGCGACTGCCATGGTTTAGCGGTTAAATGCCCCTGCAAAAAGCAAAGAAATTATTCGAGATAAGGAAGACATATTTGCTTTTTCGCTTCAGAGCTTGCGATCAACTTGCCCCATTTTTCACCAGAATAGATCTTGTCAGATGATCATCATTTTCTTTTGGATTTGTCTCCTTCAACATGTTACATGTTAGTATAAATATTTCCTGTAAAAAGAAATGGAGACATATCAACCAGTATTAAAAGGGATAAATTGGAAACGATACTGATTTACCCTTCATCTTGAATGCCTTGGACAAGTCTTTTACCAATTTTGCTGGATTGAGTTTTCTTCGACTTTTGTTGGATGCTTCACCATTAAGCCGAGAATGTAGCAAAATATTGACTTCGGTATTACTCGTCGAGTATTCCTGCTTGCAAAAAGAAATGCACAAAAAGTTGTTTCATTTATTTATAATACATACAACATTCCCCACCCTCGGGGATCGAACTCGGGATATTTCGGACCTACTGTCATCCCCCATACCATTCGGTCCATTGGACCATAGGTGTCCATGGGGCTATCCTTTCAAAGGTTAATCTTTGGGGATAAAGCAGCCTTGTTGTATCACCTTATGCCATGTTACGGTATTTCTCGAGGTAATTTGCAATCCCTGTTAAGAATGGAATAAGACAATTCAAGACTTGAGATGATTATGTGCACATTAGAACGATACAGAATTACCCATTTCTGAGATTGTTCGCGTCTTTCGCTTGTACTTTCCTCTGTCCGAAGCTGTCCATCCCGTGGTAATGCCCATGAGTCGATTTGCCCCCAAATTTTGTTCAACTTGTATTCGGATATGATTGCGTTCTCGGGTCGATTTGCAATTTCCTGAGAATAGAAGGGGCTTAATTTTAAAACTTGGAGCAACTGAGGGTAAATTGAAACGATACGGAGTTACCCTTCAGGTTTATCCAGATTTTTACTCGCCATCAATTCGTCGCGAGGTTGGTGAGGTGGCGGATTCGAGCATTTAATAGGGGGAAGTCGGATTATTACTCCTTGCTTTTACACATTCACAAAAGCAGAAAAACATATCACGCAAGGAAATAAAACACATTCACTCATTCAGGATCAGTTCTGCTTCCTCTACAAGCTCTCCCATGATCAGCTGGCTTCATCCCAAATTAGGTATGCATCGGCCATATAGAAGGTCTGGTGGTCACTGGCTGAACAAGTGCATCACAGTCCCGATGCTTTACCGATATCAAACTGGTTGATTATGGCGAAAAGATCATCGTCAATGTCCGCTTGGTGGTGATCTGTCCCTTCTTCCTCGGGAGGTATTGATACTGATCCAGTATCATTGGTCCTTTTGTACCCTGCTCCAACAGAACTCGATCCTGTTATAAATTGGTCTAACTCACCTCTTAAACGTGCATTTTCGATCCTCAGATCATACATTTCATCGAGGGTGAGGAGGAGGCTATTGCAGTTGGGGCAGGTGGCGGAGTCAAAAGTCTCTTTATACATCTTGTTTTCCGCTCGGAGGTTTTCATTTTCAACTCTTAGAAACTCGGCTTCGTTGTGCTCATGACGAGTCTTCATTCGGGTTCGTCTATTTTGAAACCAGAACTTGATTTGCGAAGGTTCAAGGCCTAGCTCTTGACTCAGTTCCATTTTTTGTTTGCCGTCTGGCATAGGGCACGTTCTGAAGAAAGCTTCAAGCTTTCGTACTTGCTCCTCAGTATGGCGACGGTAACGCTTCTTTTGACCTTTACCGTTGTTGTCATTGTCCTTACCGGGCTCTTGGACGTCGTCGGTGGAAGGGCCGGGCTCCATAGGCTCGATCCCAAATATGGCTTCGAACTCTTCCTCTCCCATATTCAGCAAGTAACGATAACTTTCAAGTGTGTTGGGTTGAGACATCTTTGATTTGGTTAACGATTTCTCAAAGTTTGATATCTCTTCTTGTATTTTCACTCTCTGGATTTTTCTGGGAGACTGCGTATGCTTTAAGAGTCTCTCTTTCGAGCACGAATGAGAATTATCAAGAAGATGCCTCCTTTAAAATTAGACGTGGGTTTAGCAACTGTATTGCCTCTCTCGAGTGTTCTGGCTTTCTCGATTTTCTTTTCATCGTATCTCTCGCCCAGCTCGTCTCCTTCCATCTTTCCGTGGAAGGGGGCCCCTTGTTGATGTCTCCACTGTCAATTTGCTGGCGAGTTCTTCAATAAAGACGAGTCGTATCTCTTTTCTGCCGAAAATGTCTTTGTCTCCCACTCAGCTTATTTTTTATCCTTTCTTTTTCAAAGTAGTGGCGTCTCGTCCAACTTTTCCGTAGAGACGTCGGATTTGCTTGGCTCGAGATTGGAGACGAGTAGCGGAGGTGATACTGATAGGGAATGGTAGACAGGAAAATTTGGCCAGTAGAGACTTCCCCTGCAAAAATGAAAGAGAATGCGGCAGTATATGTTCTTCATATTCTAGAAAAATTGGAACGATACTGTTTTACCCTTGTGTATACTTCCATTGAATTTGAATTGAGGAAGTTCCTTCATTTGGATTGGATTGAATTGTATGTCCCGAGTTGCCCTTCACTTTGAGCTTGCCACATATGTGCTTTGCTTAGTTGGGCCTTGTTTTCTCTCGGGTTGCCTTGGACCATCATCATTTTCCATGCCATTGGGTCCGTGGACCGGAGGGCTCCTTTAATTTGAAGGTTACCTTGAAGGCGAATGAGTCCTATCGCATTCCATTGGGTCATTTCATTTTGCGACACTCTTGAGGCACTTTGCAATCCCCTGGGTGAGAATGGAACAAATCCAATTTAGCATTTTGCAACGATTGAGGGTAAATTGGAACGACACACAGTTACCCGTCTTCGAGCTCGCTTGGGCTTTTCACTTGAAATTTCCCTACGTGAGGCCATTCAACATTTCTCATTATGGCAGTCAGCGACGTTGCCACAAATTGATCCGCCCTAAATCTAGCATAAAAAGGGATTCACGCATTCGACGGGATAAATAAATTGCCCCCTTGTCCTTGAATTAAATCGAGACACCTAGAAAGCTGGAAAATATCATACGCAGGGGAATTAAGCATGAAATGAAAGGTGCACTTATTCAAGGTCAGTTCTGCCTCTCCTGTGGCTCTTCGATAATCAGCTAGTCTCGTGTTGGTTCGGGTGTGGATAACCGATGTTTGAGAGTCCCTACTCACTGGCTCCTGATCGCGGCTTGGGACGTCTGTCAACCCTAAACTGGTTGACCATGGCAGTAAGCTCATCATCTGGGTAATCTCTTGAACCTTCCAGCAACTGATGCTCGAATTGGGCATTGTTGTTGGCAAATGCTGGCGGTAGATTTCTCATTCTGTCCTCGCCATGAGCAATTTGACTTCTCATGCTGGAGCCTTCATCATTACTTGAGAAAGTGTGGGGATCACCAACTGTCCTACTGCCAAAAACTCCTTCCATTCGAGGATTAGAGAAGTGGAAGTGCTCAGGATAACTTCTTGTCTGATTCTCTAGCTGCGCAGGCGCGCTGATCATGGGATGAGTTCTAGCCACAGGTTGGTGCTCAAACCAAGGAATCTGAATACACTGCTCCTGCGGTCTATACTCTTGAAGAGCATTAGGGTGATTCTGGGGGATACTTTGATTAACGCCTGGGGGATTGATGGCATGGCTACTAGCTTGGTTGATGATGGGAAGTGGCTCGCCCCATGCTAACCTAGGGAACTTATGGTGGCGAGGAGACTCGACGTTCAGGCTTGGATCAGTCCCGCCTTGGTTTTCTTGATTCTGAGCTGCATTGTGTTCTCTCACCCTTTTTCTGTACTTCTGAAGATGACTCGAAACATTTGCTTTAGTGAGTCCATCTACCTTCATAATTTCCAGTATATGTTGCGGCCGTGCCGAATCTATTCCTAGCTGCTGAACTGCATTAACAAACATACGATGCAGCTCGGGAGACCAACTCATCTTCTTTCTCCAGTTGCTTGGAACAAAATTGAAGGCTTGATGCTTGTTCTCATGGTCGTGCAATTGCTTCCTTACCACGTGCTGCCATATGTTTTGAAGCATCTGAACTCTAACTGGTTTCGTTACGACGTCTTGGGCCCCATTTAAGACAGCCTTCATTAGGGCTTGCTGATCATCGCTTGCCGATATTACGAGGACTGGCATGTTTAATTTAGAATTGATGACTTCCAAGAGAGTGAAAACATCCATGTCAATCCCTACCATGGCGGTGAGGACGATATCAAACGGGTCACTACTCCTCCTTAATATCTCTAAGGCCTCTGTCGCCTTTGCTTGAGCTACAACCTTATACCGGCATTTTCTTAATACGGTAACAAGGATTGACAGAGAGACTGGATTACCGTCAATGGCCATGACCAGTAGACCCTCAGGGTAAGGAACTTCATCAGCTTTGACCAGGGTTGAACATGCGCCCGTTCCCCTAATACTCGACATATTTCTGGATCTAGGACTGCCGATTCGAGACCGCCTCGGGATGTCTTCTCGGACTTGAGGGATCACGAGATCGTTGATGCCTTCTCGTAACAGGCTTTGAAAGCCGATACTTTGATGGTGAAGGTTTTGAATTCCTCTCCCACGAGAACTCCTTAGTCTCTATCTTTCTCCTGCGAGTTCTTGCGAATGAACTCTGACTATCAAATGGGGACAAGTTCTCTCTCTGGCAATAGCAACGACTTCCCTCTTCACGGGCAGCGCTATTAGATTTTCCGAGGGAGAAAATCTGATATTCAGCTTTTGATCAAAGGGGAAATCCTTGTTTCTCGCTCAGTTTGTCTTCTTTTTTCTTTTCGTGATAGAGGGCCCCTATCAAGATCTCCACCGTCGATTTACTAGCGGGTCCTCCAATGAAGACAAGTCGTATCTCCTTTTCGCTAACGTTTGCCGTGTCTTCCACTCAGCTCATCTTTCCGTCTTCTTTTTCAAAGTGGCGGTGTCTCGTCAAACTTTCTGCGGAGATTTCGGACTCGCTTAGCTCGCAGTCGCCATCTGATGGGAATTCGAGCCAACGAGGGTGGTGCCAATAGAGAATGGTAGATAAGAGAAATCTTGACTGGTTGATACCGTCACTATGAAATCAATATTTACTTCAAAGCAGATTACCATCTTCGCATTCCGCTCATCTGCCTCACCTCTCTCCCCCTTTCTTTCGTATTCTGCTTTCAAAAATGGCTAATTCTCCTAACCATACCTTATCCGCCGAAGTCCTAGCTGGGTGGGAGAGACTCTACAATCTTCTTGGTAGAGGTTACGCTCATATAGCCAAAAACTCTACCGTTGAGGCTGAAATCCTCGGTTTATTTAGGACCGTGGACGCTGCTTCTGTTGAGGGTACCCAACTAAGGAAGGAGTACCGGAACTTCTCGACCCTCTTCATCAATTTTCTGGCTGCCTATAACCGTGCTTATGAGACGGTCCTTGTGACCGCCGTCGTGAAAGCCCGTTACCGAGACCGGCACGAGCGTCTGGCAACAGTTACGTTTGTGGCTGATAATCACAAAAAGGCCCTCAAGTTTGCCAACGATCAGCTTTCGTGGCTGGTTCGTGAGAGGGGAAAGTTGGTGGACCGTCTGGCCTTGGTCCGAACTTACGCCGAACAGGAGCCAGGCAATATTGTGATGAGGTGTAAATGTGGTTGGCTGCAGGAGAGACTTGATGACATTACGGCAGACATTGCTTTCGAGAGGGCAGCGGTTCCGGACCTGGAGTTTGCCGTTGAGCATTACGAGGCCACTATGGCCCAGGTTAAAGAGAAGTGCGATCGCCTCTTCTTTAGGCTCGCGGAGCTTGATCCCGAGAGCGCCCGGTGCATCCAGAGCATCAACTGTTTGGAGAGTCAGTTGAGCTCTTTCGTAATGGTCATCAGGGCCCAGTTTGGCTTTACCTTTCCTCCCCAGTGAGTTGTTGTAATACTCTTTGATGAATGGAATGAAAGAAAAGCTTCACGTGTTTTGTTTTGTTTTTTTTTAATTTTCCTGCTATCGTTTCTTCCGCATAGCATAACAGAACGATTTGAGGTACCGAAGATGTCGAGGCTTAATGTTCTTCTTGATGTTCTTGTTTAATTGCTCCAGACGATGATATCGAGAACATTGATGAAGGGTTCGGCGGTGGCCCCCACTATCCATCTTGAGATCACAAACAATAACACTATGACAACTCGATCAGTGCGCTGGTAATAAATCCGGCCACCTGTTGTGTGCCCACTTTTATCCATATTTTATTTCTTTCGGCGTCCACTTGCTCGTGTCGGTCGCCTATAGCGTCGGGAGAAATTCCTGTGGGCCACGTTCATTAATAGAACCTCGGTCCTCTAAAGTCCTCCGCATGTTTCGGATAAGAGGAAATTTTAAGATCGGTCTCTGGTAAAGGTATTTGTTTCATGGGTTCCATATTGTCTTTCAAAAGATGCGGGATCCTCTGTAATACATTAAATATGCCCCCGTGTTTAATCAGTATAAATCCACCGTCATATCAGAATACACTGCCCATACAAGTTTACGGATTGACATAACTCTGTCTATCAAAGATGGACAATGTTCATTTGCCCCCCGGAATTAACGGTTGAAGCCTCGGTGTTTTTCGTCTTTTGGTATTTCTGAAGATGATTCTTGATATATTTTGAACTTAATTTTTACACCCGTCTGGGGTATCTAGGATCTCCCTGCAAAAGAAAATGATATAATTAGTATGCGACACAAGGAATGTCGGTCCATGACTCCTATATTAGTCCAATTTGATTTTTTCTATTTTATAGAGAAACCAGAGAAAAAAAAAATTTCCTAGGAAGAAATGGGTTAATTTCTGATACATAATTTTTTTTGCAGATTTATTACTCTTATTATTATTATTTTTTAAAGGAATGTGACAAAATCTCTTGACGTTTACTAAAATTTTTGAAGAAATTTCCTTTTTATCAAAATAAATTTTCAGAGGTAAATTTGTCAGGAAAATTTTATTTTTATTGAAGCAGGAAAGACATGACAGAAATCCTTTATTAGTTAACAAAATTCCCCCGAGACATTAGTCTAAGAAAATTTTCTTAGAAAAACATGAGCGAATTTCTCGAAAAGAATTTTTGTTGCAAGTTTTTATAATTTGAAAGAATGTGATAAAATCACTTGATGTTTACCAAAGTTTTTTTTTTGAAGAATTTTTTCTTTTTATCGAAATAAATTTTCAGAGGAAAATTTGTCAGGAAAATTTCATTTTTATTGAAGCAAGAAAAACATGACAAGAATCTCTTATTGGTCAATACAATTCCCCCGAGACATTAGTCTAATTTTATTTAGAGAAAATTTTCTTAGAAAAACATGGGCGAATTTCTCGAGAAGAATTTTCTTGCAAGTTTTTATAATTTGAAAATTGTGATAAAATCACTTGATGTCTACTAGAGTTTTTTTTTGAAGTAATTTTTCTTTTTATTGAAATAAATTTTCAGAGGAAAATTTTTTCAGGAAAATTTCATTTTTATTGAAGCAATAAAAACATGACAAAAATCTCTTATTGGTTAATAAAATTCCCATGAAGGGATTTTTTCACATCATTTTTTCAAAAATTTTTTTTTAAAAGAAATGAGTGACAAATTTAATTTTTATTTTCTTTTAAAAGAATGGTCGTAATATCAAGCTCAAAAACTGACTAACACCTAGCATGGACCGACCGAAAATAAATACAAGATAAAATTAGAGAACTTACTTTTACCTTGGAGAAATGCAAATCACATAGTCATGCGCATGACTCAAGTGAGGAGTGGACTCTAGAAAATAAAAGAAGGAGAGACAGGGTATGGACCTAAAAGGCCCCCACTATCTGAATTGACAACCTTACCCTCCGCGCAATCAAATCACAATGGGAAGAATTGTCAATTCAGATAATGAGCGGGATAAAATATGGTCAACCCAAGCGCAATCGACGCAAGAGCTTTGCATATTCGATCCCTATCTATGGTTACCTAGGAAAAATTTCGCGATTTGGGTTTAGACGCTTGTGTGTGCAAGTGTTGTGATCCTCAGAATATGCAAGACATGTACAACAATTGATATCAAAACAGCGCTTCTCAAAATGTGTGAAATTAAACATAATCCCAACACCGAGCCTGCAAAACAAATGGGTTAGCCAAACACTCCGTCCCTTATAACTCCCATCCTGCAAAAACATATAACACCTATAGAATGAGTCCCAAGCAAGATCGCCAGAAGCGAGATATCCATGAAATTTTCATTGGCCTAAGTCCACTAAGACTTTTAAAATTTCGAAAAAATTTAAGTATTCCAATTGGTATCTTTTTTCGAAAATTTAAAAATCTCTATTCCCCAGCGGAGTCGCCAGTCTGTCGCGACCCTCTAAAAAAATTTTAAATTTTAAAGGGGGTTAACGGATTATTAGGTTAATTAGATTTGACTAACCTAACGCGGACCCTCCCAAGCCCTACCGAATCGCAACTTTGGTTTTTGTTTAAATGATTTTAAAATTTGGAGTCGCCACTAATCGTTCTTGGTAGGTCGATTAGAAACCTAAATAAATTAGCGGGAGAACAAATTTATTCCTGCGAACCAGAGATTATGAGTTCGGGGACTTGGTTACACTAGTTAATTAAAACTAATGCCCTTTCGGTACCTTAATTTCATGGATATCCTAATTCGACAACTCAGGCTTGGTTTATTCTTAAGGCTCTAGTAGGGTATTCTCTTTTGTGTTTTCACATTTTAAATAGGATGCATGGATGGTATATATTTTTATTTGTTATATTTTTTAAGTGTTAAAGATTCCCTGAAGCCGAAAGAGGGAGTGTGTTAACGACTTCTGTGCAGTATTACGACCTACTCATCTTTTGGGTTTGATGACTTAAAAATTAAATTATAGGAAGTACATGACAGTGAATAAACACCTCAAATTGGAGGCCTAGAATTGGCTTGGCTCTTCCCTTTGGGATTTAAGGTATAGGTATTTAAGTTGCAAGTATTTAAACTACTGTAAGTAAAAACCTCCAATGGGAGGCTAAGTATTGGCTTGGCTCTTCCCTTTGGGATTTAAGGTACAGGTATTTAAGTTGCAGGTATTTAACTACTGTAAGTAAAAACCTCCAATGGGAGGCTAAGCATTGGCTTGGCTCTTCCCTTTGGGATTTAAGGTACAGGTATTTAAGTTGCAGGTATTTAACTACTGTAAGTAAAAACCTCCAATGGGAGGCTAAGCATTGGCTTGGCTCTTCCCTTTGGGATTTAAGGTACAGGTATTTAAGTTGCAGGTATTTAAACTACTGTAAGTAAAAACCTCCAATGGGAGGCTAAGCATTGGCTTGGCTCTTCCCTTTGGGATTTAAGGTACAGGTATTTAAGTTGCAGGTATTTAACTACTGTAAGTAAAAACCTCCAATGGGAGGCTAAGCATTGGCTTGGCTCTTCCCTTTGGGATTTAAGGTACATGTATTTAAGTTGCAGGTATTTAACTACTGTAAGTAAAAACCTCCAATGGGAGGCTAAGCATTTGCTTGGCTCTTCCCTTTGGGATTTAAGGTACAGGTATTTAAGTTGCAGGTATTTAACTACTGTAAGTAAAAACCTCCAATGGGAGGCTAAGCATTGGCTTGGCTCTTCCCTTTGGGATTTATGGTGCAGATATTTAAATTGCGGATGGACTTTGTCCTCTCCATTCTGGGGTATGAATTCTTTAAAATGAAATACAACGAATTGATTCAACAATTTGAAATTTGTGCGCGCTTGAGGACTCCTCCAAGCCAATTTTGTGCTTCCATAGGGTTGACCATTGATATAGAGCTGCGGCTTCCTGACATAAAATAGAGTGAAGTGTCAGTATACAAAATATGTGCTAATCTGCACCTAAAACCAAAAGAGTGGAAAGAGTACTTATCTCCCGTTTTTTTGGGAGGGATTTCTATAATTGATTTTCGCTCTCTATGTTCCCAATATAGAGAGTTTCTTTTGAATTAAGAGGGACTTTTAGTCACAGATCAGTTGAGAAATCGGTGGACAGCTTAGGAGCTTGTCTGGGCCGATTTTTGCATCTCTACGAGATTTTTGCTGTTGACATAGAGATATCCTTCTCCTGACATAAAATATGGGAAAAAATGGGAGATGGAGAAAGTGTATACAATTTGTGCTAATTTGCGAGTAAAACCATAAATAAATGACTAAATAAAAACACTTAGCTCGAATTTGCTTGCTCGTTGACGAGGATGAACTCTTGATTTATATTGATCGATGAAGGAATTTGTGATCATAACCCCTAGCTTTAAACTCCCATCATCTTCAAAATTCTCTCTCTTTTGGTATTTTCTTTCTCTCAAATTTTTCTTCAATCTCCCAAAACTCTTTCAAACATCCAAAATTTTCTCTCCAAAAAATCCCATCCTCAAACACTTCAAATTTTCTCTCCAAAAAATTCTCTCAAACACTTCAAATTTTCTCTTCAAAAAATCCCCCTCTCAAGCTCACTTCTTCCTCCTTTTATAATCTACTCATCCATCTCCCATTCTAATTTTTTCACTAACTCTATCTCCCATTCTAATTTCTCCACTAACTCTTCTTCATTTTCATCTTCCATTCTCCATCTCTATCTCACATTCTAATCTCTCCACTAACTCTTCTTCATCTTCATCTTCCCTTCTCCATATTTATCTCCCATTCTAATTTCTCCACTAACTCTTCTTCATCTCCATCTTCCCTTCTCTATTCTTATCTTCCATTCTAATTTCTCCACTAACTCTTCTTCATCTCCATCTTCCCTTCTCTATTCTTATCTTATTTTCTCCATCCATTCTTCTCCAACTTCTCTTCTTCATCTCCTATTCTCCATCTTCCCTTCTCTATTCTAATTTATCCACTAACTCTTCTTTTTGTTATTTGTAAAATAATCCTTCAAGAGTTAGGTATTTGCACTCTAGTCCTTGAATTTTAAGTATTTACAATTCAGTCCTTGAAAAAAATATATTTTTTTGAGTCTAAATCTCCTCACAATTTTTTACACACTAAAATTTACCACATGTCAAATTTAAGCTCATTTCTTGCCGCTGAAAATAATGCAGAATTTAATTAAAGCCTTTTTACAAAATTGAGTCATTCTTGGTATAATTGGGCCAAGATGAAAATTTAAAATATTAGAAGACAATGTCACAACTCATAAAAAGTAAAAATTAAAAATAAGTTGACTCAAATTAAATTTTTTTAGGCCCGATTCGAGATTATACTCATGAAGGAACACGTGACTCGAATTGGATTTTTTGAATTTGCGATGGCCAATATGAAAATAGATTTACAATAAAAATATTAACTATCTTTGTGTATTTTTTTGGCCTCAAATGTTATTTTTCCAAAATTTTCAAGTATTTTTGTATTATTTATTTTAAAAAATAAAAATAAAAAAATACATAAAAATATGAAAAATTATTTTTTTGGTCAAAATTGGTTCCCTAGGCTTGGCTAAGGTCCCCAAAGTTGATTTTTCAATTTTATGAATTTTTATGGATTTTCTATTAATTTTCAAAAATAAATAAATAAAAAATACTTAAAAATACTGAAAATATGAAAAATCGTTTTTTGGTCAAAATTGGTTCCCTAGGCTTGGCTAAGGTCCCCAAAGTTGATTTTTCAATTTTATGAATTTTTATGGAATTTTTGTTACTTTAGCAATAGAAAAAATGATTAAAAATCAGGTGTCAACAGCTGCCCCTCTTTGAAAAGAAGCTCGGTAGAGGTTCATTTCAAAGACGAGATGACACCTGAATTCTAATCGACTCAATACAAGGAAATAAAAAGAGTCGTGACATGAATGTTCCACTGAAAATGAAATGAGAACCTAAGAATTCGTTATATAAAAAAAAACTTTAGGGTGGTTGAACTTGAACCCGTATGATGGATCAACCCATGGTAGATTCCAAATAAAAGGATTCTACTGATTAAAAATTGAATTAAAATTTGACCCGTATGGTGGGTCATACCATTTGACCCGTATGGTGGGTCGTACCATGGTAGATTCCTAATAAAAGGATTCTACTGATTAAATTTTGATTGAAATTTGACCTGTATGGTAGGTCAACCCATGGTAGATTCCTAATGAAAGGATTCTCCTAATTAAATTTTGATTGAGATTTGACCCGTATGGTAGGTCACCCCATGGAGATACCTGTAAGAAGGACTTGGTGCTTGTAGAAAGGACTTGTGCCTGTAAAAAGGACTTTGTGCCTGTAAAAAGGACTTGTGCCTGTAAAAAGGACTTAATGCCTATAAAAAGGACTTAATTTGCCTGTAAGAAGGACTTGATTTGCCTGTAAAAAGGACTTAATTTGCCTGTAAGAAGGACTTGATTTGCCTGTAAGAAGGACTTACTTTGCCTGTAAGAAGGACTTTGTGCCTGTAAGAAGGACTTGCTTTGCCTGTAAGAAGGGCTTGATTTGCCTGTAAGAAGGACTTTGTTTGCCTGTAAAAAGGACTTTATGCCTGTAAGAAGGACTTGATTTGCCTGTAAGAAGGACTTTGTGCCTGTAAGAAGGACTTGATTTGCCTGTAGGAAGGACTTTGTTTGCCTGTAAGTAGGACTTGATTTGCCTGTAAGAAGGACTTTATGCCTGTAAGAAGGACTTGGTTTGCCTGTAAGAAGGACTTTGTGCCTGTAAGAAGGACTTGGTTTGCTTGTAAGAAGGACTTAGTTTGCCTGTAAGAAGGACTTGATTTGCCTGTAAGAAGGACTTTGTTTGCCTGTAAGAAGGATTTTGTTTGCATGTAAGAAGGGCTTGGTTTACCTCAAAGGGTGCCATTCTGAAATCTGGGGAGACCAGGAATCCTGCAGAAGCTCAAACCCAAATTATATTCTCCTGTCGCTTTAGGAATAAACCAAAGAGGCAGAGATCAAAAGGTCTCGAACATTTCTGTCCTTGAGACAAATCATGCTTTATTGAAAAAGGTGGATACCTGTATATACCGCAATGGATTCGAGTACCCCAACAACCGTCAGAATTCATTCTCTTGAAAGGTTCAGGTTGAAGATATACTTACCTGAGAATTTGAAAGAAATGCTTGGTGGCTTCTCGACAACCAGGCTTGTTCATTCAATAATCGCCGAATGAATTTCAAGACTTTGGAAGGTAACTCAAACACCGGGAATGTGTTGCCTGTCAGGCAATGTCAGAGGTAACATGTGCAAGCATTTTCATCAATGCGTTCATTGGTTCATACAAAATTGTTCAGCTAAGTTTGCCATGATTAAAGGCAGTCTATGTAATAACTCATGATGCAATCGATCAACATATGGATCATGTATTGCATTACCACTTCTGTTTAAGGAGGTTCTTATAGTATGAACACCTCGAATGTAATCTGAATGGGGGACTTCATTCCGAAAGGGCTTTCTCTCACTCTGGAGGAAGGCTGTTTATCTGTAGATTAAAATGTTAGACCTGTGTGGAAATGGTTTGCCTTTCCTCATCCTGTTATGCCCCATTTTGCACATTTGATGTCTCCTATGCAGTTTATGCTCTAAGTTGGAGTTGGTAAATTAAACATGCGAAATGGTCATACATAATTCCTAAAATGTGTAAACACAATGCCGATGTGACAATTTTTTTAGCATCATGTGTGTTTATATAATGTGTAAACATGGGTGGATTTGAATTGCCCCTGGTGTGTGGGTGGATCGAACAAATTGGGAAGCCCACTCCTTATGTTGAGGAGCGGTTTGTCTCAAGTTTTGCCCCTGCACGATAAGGCATATGGGTGAGGGAGCATTTTGGTTTGTTTAGTGACAGCGACTGCCATGGTTTAGCGGTTAAATGCCCCTGCAAAAAGCAAAGAAATTATTCGAGATAAGGAAGACATATTTGCTTTTTCGCTTCAGAGCTTGCGATCAACTTGCCCCATTTTTCACCAGAATAGATCTTGTCAGATGATCATCATTTTCTTTTGGATTTGTCTCCTTCAACATGTTACATGTTAGTATAAATATTTCCTGTAAAAAGAAATGGAGACATATCAACCAGTATTAAAAGGGATAAATTGGAAACGATACTGATTTACCCTTCATCTTGAATGCCTTGGACAAGTCTTTTACCAATTTTGCTGGATTGAGTTTTCTTCGACTTTTGTTGGATGCTTCACCATTAAGCCGAGAATGTAGCAAAATATTGACTTCGGTATTACTCGTCGAGTATTCCTGCTTGCAAAAAGAAATGCACAAAAAGTTGTTTCATTTATTTATAATACATACAACATTCCCCACCCTCGGGGATCGAACTCGGGATATTTCGGACCTACTGTCATCCCCCATACCATTCGGTCCATTGGACCATAGGTGTCCATGGGGCTATCCTTTCAAAGGTTAATCTTTGGGGATAAAGCAGCCTTGTTGTATCACCTTATGCCATGTTACGGTATTTCTCGAGGTAATTTGCAATCCCTGTTAAGAATGGAATAAGACAATTCAAGACTTGAGATGATTATGTGCACATTAGAACGATACAGAATTACCCATTTCTGAGATTGTTCGCGTCTTTCGCTTGTACTTTCCTCTGTCCGAAGCTGTCCATCCCGTGGTAATGCCCATGAGTCGATTTGCCCCCAAATTTTGTTCAACTTGTATTCGGATATGATTGCGTTCTCGGGTCGATTTGCAATTTCCTGAGAATAGAAGGGGCTTAATTTTAAAACTTGGAGCAACTGAGGGTAAATTGAAACGATACGGAGTTACCCTTCAGGTTTATCCAGATTTTTACTCGCCATCAATTCGTCGCGAGGTTGGTGAGGTGGCGGATTCGAGCATTTAATAGGGGGAAGTCGGATTATTACTCCTTGCTTTTACACATTCACAAAAGCAGAAAAACATATCACGCAAGGAAATAAAACACATTCACTCATTCAGGATCAGTTCTGCTTCCTCTACAAGCTCTCCCATGATCAGCTGGCTTCATCCCAAATTAGGTATGCATCGGCCATATAGAAGGTCTGGTGGTCACTGGCTGAACAAGTGCATCACAGTCCCGATGCTTTACCGATATCAAACTGGTTGATTATGGCGAAAAGATCATCGTCAATGTCCGCTTGGTGGTGATCTGTCCCTTCTTCCTCGGGAGGTATTGATACTGATCCAGTATCATTGGTCCTTTTGTACCCTGCTCCAACAGAACTCGATCCTGTTATAAATTGGTCTAACTCACCTCTTAAACGTGCATTTTCGATCCTCAGATCATACATTTCATCGAGGGTGAGGAGGAGGCTATTGCAGTTGGGGCAGGTGGCGGAGTCAAAAGTCTCTTTATACATCTTGTTTTCCGCTCGGAGGTTTTCATTTTCAACTCTTAGAAACTCGGCTTCGTTGTGCTCATGACGAGTCTTCATTCGGGTTCGTCTATTTTGAAACCAGAACTTGATTTGCGAAGGTTCAAGGCCTAGCTCTTGACTCAGTTCCATTTTTTGTTTGCCGTCTGGCATAGGGCACGTTCTGAAGAAAGCTTCAAGCTTTCGTACTTGCTCCTCAGTATGGCGACGGTAACGCTTCTTTTGACCTTTACCGTTGTTGTCATTGTCCTTACCGGGCTCTTGGACGTCGTCGGTGGAAGGGCCGGGCTCCATAGGCTCGATCCCAAATATGGCTTCGAACTCTTCCTCTCCCATATTCAGCAAGTAACGATAACTTTCAAGTGTGTTGGGTTGAGACATCTTTGATTTGGTTAACGATTTCTCAAAGTTTGATATCTCTTCTTGTATTTTCACTCTCTGGATTTTTCTGGGAGACTGCGTATGCTTTAAGAGTCTCTCTTTCGAGCACGAATGAGAATTATCAAGAAGATGCCTCCTTTAAAATTAGACGTGGGTTTAGCAACTGTATTGCCTCTCTCGAGTGTTCTGGCTTTCTCGATTTTCTTTTCATCGTATCTCTCGCCCAGCTCGTCTCCTTCCATCTTTCCGTGGAAGGGGGCCCCTTGTTGATGTCTCCACTGTCAATTTGCTGGCGAGTTCTTCAATAAAGACGAGTCGTATCTCTTTTCTGCCGAAAATGTCTTTGTCTCCCACTCAGCTTATTTTTTATCCTTTCTTTTTCAAAGTAGTGGCGTCTCGTCCAACTTTTCCGTAGAGACGTCGGATTTGCTTGGCTCGAGATTGGAGACGAGTAGCGGAGGTGATACTGATAGGGAATGGTAGACAGGAAAATTTGGCCAGTAGAGACTTCCCCTGCAAAAATGAAAGAGAATGCGGCAGTATATGTTCTTCATATTCTAGAAAAATTGGAACGATACTGTTTTACCCTTGTGTATACTTCCATTGAATTTGAATTGAGGAAGTTCCTTCATTTGGATTGGATTGAATTGTATGTCCCGAGTTGCCCTTCACTTTGAGCTTGCCACATATGTGCTTTGCTTAGTTGGGCCTTGTTTTCTCTCGGGTTGCCTTGGACCATCATCATTTTACATGCCATTGGGTCCGTGGACCGGAGGGCTCCTTTAATTTGAAGGTTACCTTGAAGGCGAATGAGTCCTATCGCATTCCATTGGGTCATTTCATTTTGCGACACTCTTGAGGCACTTTGCAATCCCCTGGGTGAGAATGGAACAAATCCAATTTAGCATTTTGCAACGATTGAGGGTAAATTGGAACGACACACAGTTACCCGTCTTCGAGCTCGCTTGGGCTTTTCACTTGAAATTTCCCTACGTGAGGCCATTCAACATTTCTCATTATGGCAGTCAGCGACGTTGCCACAAATTGATCCGCCCTAAATCTAGCATAAAAAGGGATTCACGCATTCGACGGGATAAATAAATTGCCCCCTTGTCCTTGAATTAAATCGAGACACCTAGAAAGCTGGAAAATATCATACGCAGGGGAATTAAGCATGAAATGAAAGGTGCACTTATTCAAGGTCAGTTCTGCCTCTCCTGTGGCTCTTCGATAATCAGCTAGTCTCGTGTTGGTTCGGGTGTGGATAACCGATGTTTGAGAGTCCCTACTCACTGGCTCCTGATCGCGGCTTGGGACGTCTGTCAACCCTAAACTGGTTGACCATGGCAGTAAGCTCATCATCTGGGTAATCTCTTGAACCTTCCAGCAACTGATGCTCGAATTGGGCATTGTTGTTGGCAAATGCTGGCGGTAGATTTCTCATTCTGTCCTCGCCATGAGCAATTTGACTTCTCATGCTGGAGCCTTCATCATTACTTGAGAAAGTGTGGGGATCACCAACTGTCCTACTGCCAAAAACTCCTTCCATTCGAGGATTAGAGAAGTGGAAGTGCTCAGGATAACTTCTTGTCTGATTCTCTAGCTGCGCAGGCGCGCTGATCATGGGATGAGTTCTAGCCACAGGTTGGTGCTCAAACCAAGGAATCTGAATACACTGCTCCTGCGGTCTATACTCTTGAAGAGCATTAGGGTGATTCTGGGGGATACTTTGATTAACGCCTGGGGGATTGATGGCATGGCTACTAGCTTGGTTGATGATGGGAAGTGGCTCGCCCCATGCTAACCTAGGGAACTTATGGTGGCGAGGAGACTCGACGTTCAGGCTTGGATCAGTCCCGCCTTGGTTTTCTTGATTCTGAGCTGCATTGTGTTCTCTCACCCTTTTTCTGTACTTCTGAAGATGACTCGAAACATTTGCTTTAGTGAGTCCATCTACCTTCATAATTTCCAGTATATGTTGCGGCCGTGCCGAATCTATTCCTAGCTGCTGAACTGCATTAACAAACATACGATGCAGCTCGGGAGACCAACTCATCTTCTTTCTCCAGTTGCTTGGAACAAAATTGAAGGCTTGATGCTTGTTCTCATGGTCGTGCAATTGCTTCCTTACCACGTGCTGCCATATGTTTTGAAGCATCTGAACTCTAACTGGTTTCGTTACGACGTCTTGGGCCCCATTTAAGACAGCCTTCATTAGGGCTTGCTGATCATCGCTTGCCGATATTACGAGGACTGGCATGTTTAATTTAGAATTGATGACTTTCAAGAGAGTGAAAACATCCATGTCAATCCCTACCATGGCGGTGAGGACGATATCAAACGGGTCACTACTCCTCCTTAATATCTCTAAGGCCTCTGTCGCCTTTGCTTGAGCTACAACCTTATACCGGCATTTTCTTAATACGGTAACAAGGATTGACAGAGAGACTGGATTACCGTCAATGGCCATGACCAATAGATCCTCAGGGTAAGGAACTTCATCAGCTTTGACCAAGGTTGAACATGCGCCCGTTCCCCTAATACTCGACATATTTCTGGATCTAGGACTGCCGATTCGAGACCGCCTCGGGATGTCTTCTCGGACTTGAGGGATCACGAGATCGTTGATGCCTTCTCGTAACAGGCTTTGAAAGCCGATGCTTTGATGGTGAAGGTTTTGAATTCCTCTCCCACGAGAACTCCTTCCTCTCTATCTTTCTCCTGCGAGTTCTTGCGAATGAACTCTGACTATCAAATGGGGACAAGTTCTCTCTCTGGCAATAGCAACGACTTCCCTCTTCACGGGCAGCGCTATTAGATTTTCCGAGGGAGAAAATCTGATATTCAGCTTTTGATCAAAGGGGAAATCCTTGTTTCTCGCTCAGTTTGTCTTCTTTTTTCTTTTCGTGATAGAGGGCCCCTATCAAGATCTCCACCGTCGATTTACTGGCGGGTCCTCCAATGAAGACAAGTCGTATCTCCTTTTCGCTAACGTTTGCCGTGTCTTCCACTCAGCTCATCTTTCCGTCTTCTTTTTCAAAGTGGCGGTGTCTCGTCAAACTTTCTGCGGAGATTTCGGACTCGCTTAGCTCGCAGTCGCCATCTGATGGGAATTCGAGCCAACGAGGGTGGTGCCAATAGAGAATGGTAGATAAGAGAAATCTTGACTGGTTGATACCGTCACTATGAAATCAATATTTACTTCAAAGCAGATTACCATCTTCGCATTCCGCTCATCTGCCTCACCTCTCTCCCCCTTTCTTTCGTATTCTGCTTTCAAAAATGGCTAATTCTCCTAACCATACCTTATCCGCCGAAGTCCTAGCTGGGTGGGAGAGACTCTACAATCTTCTTGGTAGAGGTTACGCTCATATAGCCAAAAACTCTACCGTTGAGGCTGAAATCCTCGGTTTATTTAGGACCGTGGACGCTGCTTCTGTTGAGGGTACCCAACTAGGGAAGGAGTACCGGAACTTCTCGACCCTCTTCATCAATTTTCTGGCTGCCTATAACCGTGCTTATGAGACGGTCCTTGTGACCGCCGTCGTGAAAGCCCGTTACCGAGACCGGCACGAGCGTCTGGCAACAGTTACGTTTGTGGCTGATAATTACAAAAAGGCTCTCAAGTTTGCCAACGATCAGCTTTCGTGGCTGGTTCGTGAGAGGGGAAAGTTGGTGGACCGTCTGGCCTTGGTCCGAACTTACGCCGAACAGGAGCCAGGCAATATTGTGATGAGGTGTAAATGTGGTTGGTTGCAGGAGAGACTTGATGACATTACGGCAGACATTGCTTTCGAGAGGGCAGCGGTTCCGGACCTGGAGTTTGCCGTTGAGCATTACGAGGCCACTATGGCCCAGGTTAAAGAGAAGTGCGATCGCCTCTTCTTTAGGCTCGCGGAGCTTGATCCCGAGAGCGCCCGGTGCATCCAAAGCATCAACTGTTTGGAGAGTCAGTTGAGCTCTTTCGTAATGGTCATCAGGGCCCAGTTTGGCTTTACCTTTCCTCCCTAGTGAGTTGTTGTAATACTCTTTGATGAATGGAATGAAAGAAAAGCTTCACCTGTTTTGTTTTGTTTTTTTTTTTAATTTTCCTGCTATCGTTTCTTCCGCATAGCATAACAGAACGATTTGAGGTACCGAAGATGTCGAGGCTTAATGTTCTTCTTGATGTTCTTGTTTAATTGCTCCAGACGATGATATCGAGAACATTGATGAAGGGTTCGGCGGTGGCCCCCACTATCCATCTTGAGATCACAAACAATAACGCTATGACAACTCGATCAGTGCGCTGGTAATAAATCCGGCCACCTGTTGTGTGCCCACTTTTATCCATATTTTATTTCTTTCGGCGTCCACTTGCTCGTGTCGGTCGCCTGTAGCGTCGGGAGAAATTCCTGTGGGCCACGTTCATTAATAGAACCTCGGTCCTCTAAAGTCCTCCGCATGTTTCGGATAAGAGGAAATTTTAAGATCGGTCTCTGGTAAAGGTATTTGTTTCATGGGTTCCATATTGTCTTTCAAAAGACGCGGGATCCTCTGCAATACATTAAATATGCCCCCGTGTTTAATCAGTATAAATCCACCGTCATATCAGAATACACTGCCCATACAAGTTTACGGATTGACATAACTCTGTCTATCAAAGATGGACAATGTTCATTTGCCCCCCGGAATTAACGGTTGAAGCCTCGGTGTTTTTCGTCTTTTGGTATTTCTGAAGATGATTCTTGATATATTTTGAACTTAATTTTTACACCCGTCTGGGGTATCTAGGATCTCCCTGCAAAAGAAAATGATATAATTAGTATGCGACACAAGGAATGTCGGTCCATGACTCCTATATTAGTCCAATTTGATTTTTTCTATTTTATAGAGAAATCAGAGAAAAAAAAAATTCCCTAGGAAGAAATGGGTTAATTTCTGATACAGAATTTTTTTTGCAGATTTATTACTCTTTTTATTATTATTTTTTAAAGGAATGTGACAAAATCTCTTGACGTTTACTAAAATTTTTGAAGGAATTTCCTTTTTATCAAAATAAATTTTCAGAGGTAAATTTGTCAGGAAAATTTTATTTTTATTGAAGCAGGAAAGACATGACAGAAATCCTTTATTAGTTAACAAAATTCCCCCGAGACATTAGTCTAAGAAAATTTTCTTAGAAAAACATGAGCGAATTTCTCGAAAAGAATTTTTGTTGCAAGTTTTTATAATTTGAAAGAATGTGATAAAATCACTTGATGTTTACCAAAGTTTTTTTTTTGAAGGATTTTTTCTTTTTATCGAAATAAATTTTCAGAGGAAAATTTGTCAGGAAAATTTCATTTTTATTGAAGCAAGAAAAACATGACAAGAATCTCTTATTGGTCAATACAATTCCCCCGAGACATTAGTCTAATTTTATTTAGAGAAAATTTTCTTAGAAAAACATGGGCGAATTTCTCGAGAAGAATTTTCTTGCAAGTTTTTATAATTTGAAAATTGTGATAAAATCACTTGATGTCTACTAGAGTTTTTTTTGAAGTAATTTTTCTTTTTATTGAAATAAATTTTCAGAGGAAAATTTTTCAGGAAAATTTCATTTTTATTGAAGCAATAAAAACATGACAAAAATCTCTTATTGGTTAATAAAATTCCCATGAAGGGATTTTTTCACATCATTTTTTCAAAAAAATTTTTTTAAAAGAAATGAGGGACAAATTTAATTTTTATTTTCTTTTAAAAGAATGGTCGTAATATCAAGCTCAAAAACTGACTAACACCTAGCATGGACCGACCGAAAATAAATACAAGATAAAATTAGAGAACTTACTTTTACCTTGGAGAAATGCAAATCACATAGTCATGCGCATGACTCAAGTGAGGAGTGGACTCTAGAAAATAAAAGAAGGAGAGACATGGTATGGACCTAAAAGGCCCCCACTATCTGAATTGACAACCTTACCCTCCGCGCAATCAAATCACAATGGGAAGAATTGTCAATTCAGATAATGAGCGGGATAAAATATGGTCAACCCAAGCGCAATCGACGCAAGAGCTTTGCATATTCGATCCCTATCTATGGTTACCTAGGAAAAATTTCGCGATTTGGGTTTAGACGCTTGTGTGTGCAGGTGTTGTGATCCTCAGAATATGCAAGACATGTACAACAATTGATATCAAAACAGCGCTTCTCAAAATGTGTGAAATTAAACATAATCCCAACACCGAGCCTGCAAAACAAATGGGTTAGCCAAACACTTCGTCCCTTATAACTCCCATCCTGCAAAAACATATAACACCTATAGAATGAGTCCCAAGCAAGATCGCCAGAAGCGAGATATCCATGAAATTTTCATTGGCCTAAGTCCACTAAGACTTTTAAAATTTCGAAAAAATTTAAGTATTCCAATTGGTATCTTTTTTCGAAAATTTAAAAATCTCTATTCCCCAGCGGAGTCGCCAGTCTGTCGCGACCCTCTAAAAAAATTTTAAATTTTAAAGGGGGTTAACGGATTATTAGGTTAATTAGATTTGACTAACCTAACGCGGACCCTCCCAAGCCCTACCGAATCGCAACTTTGGTTTTTGTTTAAATGATTTTAAAATTTGGAGTCGCCACTAATCGTTCTTGGTAAGTCGATTAGAAACCTAAATAAATTAGCGGGAGAACTAATTTATTCCTGCGAACCAGAGATTATGAGTTCGGGGACTTGGTTACACTAGTTAATTAAAACTAATGCCCTTTCGGTACCTTAATTTCATGGATATCCTAATTCGACAACTCAGGCTTGGTTTATTCTTAAGGCTCTAGTAGGGTATTCTCTTTTGTGTTTTCACATTTTAAATAGGATGCATGGATGGTATATATTTTTATTTGTTATATTTTTTAAGTGTTAAAGATTCCCTGAAGCCGAAAGAGGGAGTGTGTTAACGACTTCTGTGCAGTATTACGACCTACTCATCTTTTGGGTTTGATGACTTAAAAATTAAATTATAGGAAGTACATGACAGTGAATAAACACCTCCAATTGGAGGCCTAGAATTGGCTTGGCTCTTCCCTTTGGGATTTAAGGTATAGGTATTTAAGTTGCAAGTATTTAAACTACTGTAAGTAAAAACCTCCAATGGGAGGCTAAGTATTGGCTTGGCTCTTCCCTTTCGGATTTAAGGTACAGGTATTTAAGTTGCAGGTATTTAACTACTGTAAGTAAAAACCTCCAATGGGAGGCTAAGCATTGGCTTGGCTCTTCCCTTTGGGATTTAAGGTACAGGTATTTAAGTTGCAGGTATTTAACTACTGTAAGTAAAAACCTCCAATGGAAGGCTAAGCATTGGCTTGGCTCTTCCCTTTGGGATTTAAGGTACAGGTATTTAAGTTGCAGGTATTTAACTACTGTAAGTAAAAACCTCCAATGGGAGGCTAAGCATTGGCTTGGCTCTTCCCTTTGGGATTTAAGGTACAGGTATTTAAGTTGCAGGTATTTAACTACTGTAAGTAAAAACCTCCAATGGGAGGCTAAGCATTGGCTTGGCTCTTCCTTTTGGGATTTAAGGTACATGTATTTAAGTTGCAGGTATTTAACTACTGTAAGTAAAAACCTCCAATGGGAGGCTAAGCATTTGCTTGGCTCTTCCCTTTGGGATTTAAGGTACAGGTATTTAAGTTGCAGGTATTTAACTACTGTAAGTAAAAACCTCCAATGGGAGGCTAAGCATTGGCTTGGCTCTTCCCTTTGGGATTTATGGTGCAGATATTTAAATTGCGGATGGACTTTGTCCTCTCCATTCTGGGGTATGAATTCTTTAAAATGAAATACAACGAATTGATTCAACAATTTGAAATTTGTGCGCGCTTGAGGACTCCTCCAAGCCAATTTTGTGCTTCCATAGGGTTGACCATTGATATAGAGCTGCGGCTTCCTGACATAAAATAGAGTGAAGTGTCAGTATACAAAATATGTGCTAATCTGCACCTAAAACCAAAAGAGTGGAAAGAGTACTTATCTCCCGTTTTTTTGGGAGGGATTTCTATAATTGATTTTCGCTCTCTATGTTCCCAATATAGAGAGTTTCTTTTGAATTAAGAGGGACTTTTAGTCACAGATCAGTTGAGAAATCGGTGGACAGCTTAGGAGCTTGTCTGGGCCGATTTTTGCATCTCTACGAGATTTTTGCTGTTGACATAGAGATATCCTTCTCCTGACATAAAATATGGGAAAAAATAGGAGATGGAGAAAGTGTATACAATTTGTGCTAATTTGTGAGTAAAACCATAAATAAATGAATAAATAAAAACACTTAGCTCGAATTTGCTTGCTCGTTGACGAGGATGAACTCTTGATTTATATTGATCGATGAAGGAATTTGTGATGATAACCCCTAGCTTTAAACTCCCATCATCTTCAAAATTCTCTCTCTTTTGGTATTTTCTTTCTCTCAAATTTTTCTTCAATCTCCCAAAACTCTTTCAAACATCCAAAATTTTCTCTCCAAAAAATCCCATCCTCAAACACTTCAAATTTTCTCTCCAAAAAATTCTCTCAAACACTTCAAATTTTCTCTTCAAAAAATCCCCCTCTCAAGCTCACTTCTTCCTCCTTTTATAATCTACTCATCCATCTCCCATTCTAATTTTTTCACTAACTCTATCTCCCATTCTAATTTCTCCACTAACTCTTCTTCATTTTCATCTTCCATTCTCCATCTCTATCTCACATTCTAATCTCTCCACTAACTCTTCTTCATCTTCATCTTCCATTCTCCATATTTATCTCCCATTCTAATTTCTCCACTAACTCTTCTTCATCTCTATCTTCCCTTCTCTATTCTTATCTTCCATTCTAATTTCTCCACTAACTCTTCTTCATCTCCATCTTCCCTTCTCTATTCTTATCTTATTTTCTCCATCCATTGTTCTCCAACTTCTCTTCTTCATCTCCTCTTCTCCATCTTCCCTTCTCTATTCTAATTTATCTACTAACTCTTCTTTTTGTTATTTGTAAAATAATCCTTCAAGAGTTAGGTATTTGCACTCTAGTCCTTGAATTTTAAGTATTTACAATTCAGTCCCTGAAAAAAATATATTTTTATGAGTCTAAATCTCCTCACAATTTTTTACACACTAAAATTTACCACATGTCAAATTTAAGCTCATTTCTTGCCGCTGAAAATAATGCAGAATTTAATTAAAGCCTTTTTACAAAATTGAGTCATTCTTGGTATAATTGGGCCAAGATGAAAATTTAAAATATTAGAAGACAATGTCACAACTCATAAAAAGTAAAAATTAAAAATAAGTTGACTCAAATTAAATTTTTTTAGGCCCGATTCGAGATTATACTCATGAAGGAACACGTGACTCGAATTGGATTTTTTGAATTTGCGATGGCCAATATGAAAATAGATTTAAAATAAAAATATTAACTATCTTTGTGTATTGTTTTGGCCTCAAATGTTATTTTTCCAAAATTTTCAAGTATTTTTGTATTATTTATTTTAAAAAAAAATAAAACAAATACATAAAAATATGAAAAATTATTTTTTTGGTCAAAATTGGTTCCCTAGGCTTGGCTAAGGTCCCCAAAGTTGATTTTTCAATTTTATGAATTTTTATGGATTTTTTATTAATTTTCAAAAATAAATAAATAAAAAATACTTAAAAATACTGAAAATATGAAAAATCGTTTTTTGGTCAAAATTGGTTCCCTAGGCTTGGCTAAGGTCCCCAAAGTTGATTTTTCAATTTTATGAATTTTTATGGAATTTTTATTACTTTAGCAATAGAAAAAATGATTAAAAATCAGGTGTCAACAGTCACTCATTTACATTGTATAAAAATAGGTCAAAACGCATTGAATCTGTCTATCTGAGTCAGACCAAATCCAACCCCAACCCACCCATTTAATGGTTCTAATCATGAGACTGTACTCTTGGTGAGTTCACATACATCATGCTAAGCCTTCTGTTCGGGTCATGTTGAAGTCAAGTCATCAAGCGGCAATTAGGGAACCGCGAGAAATTACTCCTCCATGATTTTACACGGACTACTTGCTTTGAACAAAAATCGCAACAGTCCTAGTAATAGTTTGATTTGTTCGAAAATTAGTCACTCGATTTCAAGGAAAAGTACCCAAAAAAAAAATGAAACCTATTACATTGTATTGATTCTACCATTAACCTTTCAATTATATCAATTTGGTCTTAAACCTTTTTGCATTAGTATCAATTCAGTTCATTTGGTCAATTTTGATTAAAAATCACTAAAATAGACAATGCCACGTAAGACAGCTGACACTGATGTTGACATTATTTAATAATTTTTTAAATTCTTTAATTATTTTTTCCTTTTTTTTAAACTTAGGTTTGGCTAGCTCGCCAGCCGTGTGCAAGGCCGCAAGGTAGCCCTCACCAGCAACTAGCGAGGGCTGGCCAACTCTTGTCAACTAAACTCTAAGTTTTAGAAAAAAAATAATGAAAAAAATAACTCAAAATATAAATTAAAAATTATTATAAGATAATATATACCTCAACGCCGACCATCCTATGTGATATCACCGGCGTCCACGTCAGCGATTTTTAATCAAAATTGACCGGATGGACTAAATTGGTATCCATACAAAAAGATTTAGGATTAAATTGGTCTAATTGAAAGGTTTAGGACTGAATTAGTACCGATAAAATAGATTTAGGATTTTTTTTTTCCTTTTTTCCCCCACCGATTTAGGAAAGCCTTGATCGGGTGTTAAGTACTTGCCCTCGGTATTATGTGATGCTGTTCCTTTCTCATCACTGAAATTAAAATAATCGCTCACGATATCAGCCACACAAAAATATTAAACTACATTTTCCATCGAATAAACAAAAAGAAGGCAACAACACAATATGTCCAAAAGGACTAACCTGCCTTGTAATTACAAGATACTGATTTTTAACTTTTTTTTGGGGGGGGGGGGGTTCTGGTGGCTTTGTTCCCCATCCTTGGCACGAAACATTGAACTTGGCTGACACCCCGAACACCAACAAAGGAGTCCTTGACAACTATTAGAGTCACTAAATAATCCTGGAATCCAGCCAATTAGTGTCCTAATCACCTCCGATTGACGGGTTCAATGTCGGGTTTAAATTAAGGTTTTGAAGAAATTGCTTCTAGACCCTGAATTATTTAGGAAATAAATGGGGAATTGCTATTGGAGGGCCATTGGTCATGTTTATAAATATGGTGTAAAGATTCCTTGCGAATCTCTATGGTTTCGGACTCCGAGATATGGTTGCATTTTTTATGTGATCCAACTTCTACGTATCTGTGGAACCTTACATGGTCCGGAGAGTGAATCCAACCCATCAATTAGCAACGACCCCTTGTTAAATATTGCGGAGGATACGGACTTCTCAAATGTAATTAACCCAATTCACCAGATAATCGCAGGATAACAAAAAAAAAAAAAAAAGAAGAAGAAGCTAATCCGAGGTTGATCGAAGAGCTGAGTTCGACACCGCACGTTACTTGTATCGATTAATGTCCCCATCACCTGATAAACTTGTGCATGGTGGACTGTTTCAAGAAGTTTAGTCTGCGATTTAACTAGACATTCTTCTCTTGCCCTAGCCGGCACGACTCGGAGACGAGCCTTGAACCCTACGCCACCGCTGATCATAACCCTAACGCCCAAACGTCTTGGCGGGCAGTGTCGAAAGTAATAACAAAGAGGATCTCAAACGCTATGAGAGCTGAGAGCGTGGGTTTAATTTTGTCGATAAAACAAAAGAACATGGAGTGAATTGTTTCTTTTTCGTAAATACACATGAAAAGGAATTACATGATGTTGGCAAAATTACAAACACACGATGATTTACCCCTGGAAAATGACTCAAAACATCTCGAAATTGGAAAAAAAAAAAAGAATTCAAAGCCATGGTGCTGTCTCAATCTACCCGGGGTTTGGTCCCTACAGAGTGATGGAACTGTTGCAGACAAAAATCAATAATAATGAGAAGGGGAAGGGCAAGGGGAAGGGGCCCCAAGACAGCATAAACCTACCAACCCAAACGCCATGCCGATCAGAAAGAGAATAAGCTCCAAAAATATTACTTGAAAAAATAAAATAAAAAAACCAATTTCGCCATCGAAAGTTTAATTTAATTATTTGGGAAGATGTCGATGCCATGGCGACGGTCCCGCCTATTCGAGGACAATGTCTTCATCACAAGACGAAATGTCAAATCATCTTTTATTGTGCTTGATGCTGAAGAAGATGCAACGCAAAAATCGAAGTTAAAAGTGGCGAAAGGAACGAAGAAGCAAAACATCTTTGGGAAGCTTCCTAGACCAACCCCGAGTTGCTCTATGATATTTCAGGAAAAAAAAAAAGCACAAGCAAGAAAGGCGTATGGGAGATGAGGAGTAAGGTTAAGGATTCATAGATTTCCGAGACGGGGTGTGATGCTATTTCGCAACAGGGCCACGGTCTAAGCCTTCCAAAGAGACCATCTGTTAGCGTCTCGAAGCCATTGATTGATGCCATAACGCTCACGGGTTTTAGAAATTCTCTGATCTACTTGATCCACAAAGTAGGAAATGGAGGGCATACCCGCAACACCGACTCATCTTGTCGGGCCGATAACGTAACCCTAAATTTCTAGCATTTTCTAAGACCCGATGAAAGCTTTGGAGCCCCACTATTCCTTTTAGTGAATTATCTCGCACAATGATCTTCAAGAGGGTTAAAGCGTATTTATTTTCTATTGTCTAAATCGTAGACTCAAGCCTTGTATTTTCGGCATTTTTCTTCATATTAATTATCAAAGGAGCATAAACCCATGTAGTTTGACAATTAGATAATGTTTCTGATGTCAGGCACGAGGGCACTTGATAAATTTCACAGGGAAACTTTCATTGGAAATTGTGTTTTTTTTGCCATCTTTCTCCTTATGGGCATTTTTCTCTCTTTCACGAGTTCGAATTATTTTTACTACATGGTATTGATTCCTACAAATATATTTATATGAGAAAAAGATAAAAGGGAAAGGGGGCTCCAATGGAAACATGCATGGTATTGATGCAAATGTCCAAATTGCATGACGAAGCCAAGAGATCGTAGTGCACTTACTTCTCGAGAAACAATTAAAAACACATAGGGAGTCTAATAAAATAATGTATGGGGGTGGTGATGATGGCATCAAGAAGGGGAAAAAAACATAAATTACAAAAGGTGAGGAGGGGACCAGTGAAATTAAAAAAAAAAACAATTGGGGGGGAGAAAAATAGTGATGGAGTTCGTGCCATGAGAAAAGAGAGGGCTCGCCAATCATTTTGGAGAGCAGACGTGGAACGATTTAGACAGGGCATTTGTTTATTTAGGTTAAACTTTTAGGAATTTTATTTTCCATAAAAATCACACTAACAAGTATTCTCCAAACACTAATTATCTATTAAAAACGCATTGTGAAGAATATTCGAACCTCAAATACCGAACATTGATATCACAATAATAATCACCGTGGCGAAGATTTACGAACTTTTCGTATACAAAATCTGTCTTGGATTAGACGTCTTGCGTGTTTTGCAAATTATTTTGGATATACTACTTCAAGTGCAAGTGCACACTCAAACTTCAACGGATGGGAGAGAATTGTGGCACAAAGAAGAAACCTTTGTGTTGAGATTAGGTTTTACTATCGACGGAGATGCCAAAACCCTAATTTTGTCGTTCTGATCGAATCGATTACATTGTCGCTACGTATATACACTATCTCTTCTGCATCAATCGAATTTGGAATTTTTTTTTCTTGAGTGCATATAACTAATACGATGCATCGAGAGTCGTATTGAGCTTCCTTACAAGAAAGAATTCCCATTGCAATATGAGTCTTATTAACTAGTATTCTTAGGGCACTAGTTAAACGTACTAAACTTGGAAATAGCAATTCATAAGACAACTTAAACGTAGGAGGATTAAACTTTTTAATATATTGACTCACTTGAAGTAGTAAATTTAAATTTGCAAAGCACCTTCAATGAGACTTAACAAATGCTCAAGATGCACTTTTTAACATCTTCCTTACAGTATTGTGCAGGCAACTGTTGCTATTTAATTTCCTTCATCTTTATATATTTTTTTTCTCCTTAGAGCTTCAAGAGCCGTTGGCAAGGAAAGATAACGGTTTAGACTTATCTTAATAAGTTTGTTGAATTTTGTTTCTTCTCGGTTATCCAATTGCATCTTGGATTTTCTTTTCTTACTTGAATAGTTTCTTAATTGTCATTTATTAGGATGTGCCAGGGTTTTAGACTATTTATATTTGTATTATTCTCTTTTATTAGGACTTTAAACATTGATTTGAGGGAAAATTCAAAATAAGGGACTAAAGTGGCCATGTTAATCTCAAAGAAGGGTCTGACCTCTCCGGTCGGCCAAATCTTCTGGCCAGTCAAGGGCATTGTTGTCCTTTGCATTTTCTGAATTTTGATCTCTTTTTTTTCCTTTTTATTTTTTTCCCTCCCTTTTCACCGGTAGCCGGTCTTAGGCAATGGCTAGCCACCAGAGAGGGCTCAACAAGGGTTGCCCTTCTCCCAATGGCCATAGGCGAGGGCCAATCTCCCCAGGGCAAGGGCCGGCCTTGATCAATCTGGCAAGGGCTGCCCCCTTTGGCACACTTTGAATTAACGAATTGGATAACTATCATTCTTCATCAAACACTATGAAAATAATTTGGCAATTTCACTTGCCAAAGATTTGTTGGGGGATGTAGGAAAAAGGCCTTCGGTGAACGGGACGTAAATGGTAGCTTCAACTTTAAATCTGAATGTCTAAAGTTCAAAGTTTAATAGATGAAACTAAACGACTAACAACTTCAAATTGTGCATTCGAAACATCATTAGTTACCTATTTCACAAGATTAATTAGTAATTATTATCATGTTTCGTGAATTTCGATCAGCAGATACATGTAGATAGGTGCACGCCATAGATTCATAGAAAGAGAATATTTACTTCGAGGCAATGCATAAAGATTAACAAAGGAGGAAATGCATGATCGATGTTTGCTTCCATTTGATCATCATCATCTCCTCATCATCATATCTCTCTCTGTCTCTCTCTCCATTGGAGAGCAATTACAGATGGTTTCGCTCTCTAGACTGCCGATGGCGACGCCTTGCGGCCTTGTCGACGTGAATTAGCTGCAACGTTGGGATTGTTGCGCCTCTCTTTCTTCTCGTCCTGCTTGATCTGCTGTTCCCTACACTCGTGGCTACAAAAGGCCGTATCCCCCCTGCCCGCGACATCGTTTTAGTTATCACACTCAAAACTCAATAAGCATTACAATCAAACACGCTGAGATGAATGCCACTCCAAATTCACATCTGGAAATCCAAGATCTAGTATGGTTCCAAACCCTAGTATGCCACTCCAAATTCACATCTGGAAATCCAAGATCTAGTATGGTGCCAAACCCTAGTATGCCACTCCAAAATCCACCCTACCTTTTTTTTTTCCCGCCTATGCCATAATGTCGGCCTAGGATTCACGCATTTCGATTTCGCCGTACGCGAGAGAGCGAGAGAGGGGCTGCAGCAGCAAATCTTTATGAGATCTTGTTAACTAGTGTCCTTGGTTTGGACTTTGTACATCTAACTATAGTTACAAAGGAATTTACATTTTCGTACCTTGAAAAAGAGTATAGGGACGGAATCTATATAATACACATGCTTCGAGACGTGCAACTTTGCCATGTTAGATTTTCAAGCCATAGTAGATGTACGATTTTTTTAAATGTTGAGTACTTGGTAACATGACCTACAGTCCATATCCATTCTCGCATTCTATGACGTAATAAAAGGTTGAAGGGCTCAAACCCTCTGGCTTAAATTCCAAATCACTAGCTAAGTGGCTGCGAAGTAGAGATGATGCTCCAAGATGGAGGGAATATGCTAGGCTCACCTCAGGGAAAATTATGCCTAGACAAAATCAAGAAAAAAAAAATTGGACATTTCCTATTCAATACTTTTCATTTCATATATCATTTTCGCAAACAAAAAAATGGTTGAAGCGCTCTCAAAGGCGTGCAAGTTATGCGGGGACTCAAGCAAAACCCAGAAGAGAATTTAGTTTTCAGCATTTTTGAAATCGCTTTTCTTTCTTTATTTTTCTAAGAAGAAGGTAATAAACATGTCATCTCTTTTCTTTTTCTTCTTTTTTTGGTTTTACGGGTAGATTTGATTGGGGAAAAGAAAAGGGTTTCGAAAACGAGACAAAGGGTTTCGTCAGTGGATCTCAAAGACAAACGCTGTTTAGATTGCATACGTACATGCACATATAGACATAGTGATCGTCTTCAACCCACACACACACACACACACAAAGCGACCCCAGAACGAAGAAGAGAGATGTATAAATTACCTGTACATGTAGATATCGCGACCAGGAAACAAACGGCGTTTGCAGAGCCCGCAGGTGGCCAGGAAATGAGCGCTTTCGGCATCCATGCTGCCGTAGTTCCTCGGCGACACCAGCGCCAAGAAGCTGCTCTGACGGTCCATGTCGATGCTCTCGCCGCCGTGATGATCGGGAGCCGCAGCTGCTCGTGGCAGGCCACCCCTTCCCGGGTGGGGGTTCAGGGTGGCGGCGGCGGCGTCCTCCTCCTCCTCCGGAGGCGGCGGCTCCTGCGCGTCGTCCAGGGTGATGCTGGTCACGCTCGTCGTCCTCCGAATCTGATGGCGCGGGCGCTTTCCCAGCAACATCACGCCTCGTCCTCCTCCTGCTCCTTCTTCTGGTGAACTAGTGACTCAGTTGGGCAACACAGAGTTGCACACTCAGTGACTCGCTGTAGAGAGAGAAAGAGAGAGTTAATGGGAGGTGGGTATGGAGGGAAGGAAGGGAGATAAAACGAGGTCGGGAAGGGGAGAGAGAGAGAGAGAGAGCGAGTGAGGGAGATTCTGGGCCGTCGCTTGCGGGCTCAAGCAACAAGAACTCCACGTCACGCTTCTCTTCTCGCTTTTTTTCTTTTTTTCCTCCTTTTCTTCCTTTTTTTTTTCTCCTTTTTCTTCCTTTTTATAAAAGGCAAAAAAAAAAAAAGGAAATGACGTTTATAAAATAACATATAGCGCAGTGGGTGCGGTCACGATGCCCTCACAAACCACCAGTTTAGGGTTTTACGTGGAACAACACTTGTTGTCTCGACCGTACAACTTCGTCACTTCCATTTTTCCTCGCAAATTTTCCCGGCCATTTTCTATTATCGTTACACGTACTAAAACTTTATATAACATCCATATATCTTATGGATATTTATAGCGATGGTCCGTGTGACACGTGCGGATCATTGTGTCGTCGAACATGTATATTGTCGAAAATAATGCACCTAGGAAAAAGGGAACAAAATGCAAATAATAAAAGATCAAATAAAGGGGGAAAAAAGGGTTGCCAATTTTTCGGGCCCTCTCCTTCATATCTTATACTGTAATTAAAGTCATATGTATATTGCCGAAAAGAAACTGTAATGTGACTTATTATCTTTCATTGTCAAAATATTCATGCATGTCTTATTTTCTCAAGAAACGCACACTTATCTTTACTTCTGTGAATATTATTCAAATCCTTCTGCGCAAAACCTCGCGATCGAATTGCCTCCTCTTCGAGTTTATTATTTTAGTATCTTTGCTTGGGGTTTGGATAGTTTGGCATTAGGATTTCGAGCGTGCGGGGTAGATGTGGATTTCAAGATCTGAGGACGGGAGATTTTCTGAAAAGATAACGCAATTTTATAAATAGAGACACATTGGACAAATAATGTGAAAGGTGCGCGGTGGTCCAAAAGTAAATCTCAAGCATGTACTTGGTATTTACAAAAGTAGAGGTATGAAAGTAATCATCGGTATGAAATGCGATATACGATCTCGGAATTTTCTCAAATTTTCTGAGGACGAAACTCGATTATGTCGAGCACCGTCTTTTAGAAGCTATATCTTGGAGGTCCTAGTTCTAAGGTGCATTCTCTTGGTGGCAAACGCAAGTGCTTAATCACACGACACGACTCACATTTACATATTGCTGCCATGTCGATGTTACTAATGTTAGTATAGTTAACCGTTCAACCACGCCTTCATCGAACAGCGTAATTTTTTTAGAACAGTCGACAGTAGTCCCACTAAATCTCATATGGTACCAGAATATTGTGTTATAAATTTGTAAAATTATGGACTATTTCGATCCTTTTCTATTTGCTCACTTTTAAGTTCAACATTTTTTTTTTCTTCGAAACTCTTCCGTTGAAAAAAATGATAAATTTCTTTCACGGTTGTTTTCACAAAGCGGCACTCGAGTTTGTACTTTCTCATATTTGGATCCCTTAACTTAATGTTAAGGATGTCATTATCTAATCCGAACCATCCAATTCAAAATAAACAGCCCAGATTGATCCACATCAGCTTTTTAAAAGGGGAAAAAAATTTCAACGGGAATTTTAAAATTTTTAATTGATCAATCTGGGCTTTCCATTTTTGAATTGGACGGTCCAGATCCCTTATGTCACTTCTGACATAGTGAAGCTATATCATGGGATCCGGATCTCCTCCCTCTCGGTCTCCATCTAGTTGCTTGCTAATCTAGTGGAAAGAAATGGTCAAGAGCTACAGAGTAGTGGGGGTGATGTCAACATTTATTAGAAAAATTGATAACTCGTAAAGAAAGTCAAAGATATTTTCCTCAACTTTCGCCTTTTTCCCCGGGAATAATCTTTTGAACAACTACTTGCACGCTCGATCTCGCTTCCCTAACTTCTTTCTCATGTTAGCTTCTTAACAGACAACATACTGCTGCTCAATTCACGGTTAACTTCTTTTCATCATCGTCTTAAAATTCCAAAAAACCTTAATCAACGTCTCCCCCACCAAACCGAGTTCGGCATAAATAAATAATTGATTATCGAGATGTATCGATCCCTGTGAGGGTCCTCTCTACCTCATGTGGTGCTCCCTTTCGATGAGATTTATTGAGATGCCGATGGCAGCACCGTGCAAGGTAAACGGTCGATGTCGGAGCCCGACCGATCCATATTATCATACGCGATCTCATATTAATCATCTATTTATCATTTTTATTCTTTGCGAAGAAATTACGTTTTAGTTTTTCCATGGAGCAATAGCGTGACATGATCTCAATTCGGATCTCTAACGTCTATCTATACTATTGTGTATCATTGCATTAAATTATTTGAACCCTTTTCAACTGAGACGTGGGAGAACTTCTGAGCATTAATCATTTTGGATTGGATATCAATCCGTATAAACAAATTACATCAGAAGAATTTGTCAATGCTGCAGAATCTTAGACGGGTGGGAGGTTGTCATCAGAAGAATAAAATTAACTCTCTGACGCACTCGACGGGGAATTTCGCCGTTTGACTTGATTTACAGTCATTACCACCGTATATGATCAAGTGTTCTGGTCAAAGTGACGAGTCAAATTATCGTTGGATGCGCTTTCAAGTTTCAACTAATTAATGCATATCTCGAATCCAATTAACTACAAATCATCCCAAAATCAACGTAATAAGAACCTTTACTTCTGCTTTTTATTATTATTTTTTTTATGAATAATCGAAGCAGTCGTAAAACAAATCTTTTGACTCGTAAAAGTACTAAACTAATTAATTATCCTAGCGCAAAATAGCTCGCCGAAAGGCCTTGGTCGTGCGATGAGTGATGCTAAACCGACGTACTTATCGTTAAATGTTTTCTGCACGTAAAATATTAATTAAAGTATGGTAACGGGTGTTTTGTGTGACTTTTCTCTTTACAGTTTTTGGTGAGCAGGGCTTGGTGGGGCATAGAAAGCGAAAGACATCTTCTGTTAACACAGACAGGAGACGAAATATTGATGCCCTATAATTTAATTAAAGATTGTATGCATGTTGCATTGTCAAGTGAAATAATTAAAAAAAATGAAATTAATAGAGAGTAAAGTAGTATGTAAACATTCTCCTTACCCCAAAAAAAAAAAGTATGTAAACATTTTAATCCGTCTTTTGGATGTGATATCGACTCTTGCAAAAGAAAGATAATAAATGTGTGGAACACTTGCCGGTATTTAGAATTCAAACATAAATGGTAGGAGACCCATTGGTTACTCGTCAATCATCTTGATTATCGAAAATTACATTTTCCGGTATCTACAGTTATATGCGGCCATCGGGAATATTAGATATATGCGTGGATTTTTCATGATTTTTCTATATCATCCAAGAATAGTTTAAACTTTTCTCTTCTTCCCTCATACATTAAAAAAAAAACTTATCTAAATTCTTTTCGGGCGTATGCATTTTTTCCATGATGCAAAATTACTTAAGTGGGTGTTCAACAAGTGTCAATCCAGCTTTTATTTTTTACTCACGATTTTTTTTTATCGTAACTCTTACAATGTGAAAACTTTTATTTAACATTGAACTTCCCATCACACGATGTAAATGACAATGTCGAAACTTACTTCAAGTCACATCTTCAAACTAAAATAGAACCCATATATATATATTTATATTCAGAACTAATTTTCCAATATAGTTTAAGACGAAAATCAAACAAGCTTGGCATCAAAGATGCTATGAAGAGATTTAAAGAAAATATTTAGACACCAGCGATCCTTGGACACGTGTCAATGTCCTTTTTAATTTTCGTGATTTGATGGCCAGCAAGAACAATGCGTAACGTCTTCACAAGAAAACGAAAGAATTCTACATATGTCGCCATTGATGACATAAATGCTCGCAATTGAAGCAGGAAAAAAGGAGACCGGAGACCGGCTCAGCCGGTGGTCTTCCACTTGCGTGCGATGCGTCGTTTTCAGCAATCACATACCACCTTGGCGTCAATTATTGGGACCCCTATGCGCCTCGCAGCAGTTGGATTTTTGTTTTTTTTTTCCCCCTCTTCATCTTCTGGCTTTTGATAGCCAAAACGACACCATAGCAAGGCTCCCCTTGATACGTATTTGTTCTCCTTATTTTCCTAAGAACATGGTTAGAGGTGTGAAGGTGGCTTACCGAGCCGATTCACGAAGCAGCGCGACGAATTCTTATTTACGCATTCGAGTACAGTTCGTTTCATACCTGCCTATTCGATGGCCAAAGTGGAGAGAAAACGAAAAGGATGATAGAGAGAGAGATGGGAGCGGGGGAGAGTTGAGTAAGGAATTTTTCCTAATATGTGATAACGAGATTTGTGGCGCGTATTTGATGGATGGACACATAAAATGCACGTGAGGGGTCAGCGCAAGCCCCTAATGTCCTATTCGAGATCTCCAAGATTATCCAACAAAGGATGCATTATAACCGATTTTAACTTTGGAGTGGCATTAGCAATCCCCATACGTAATAGCGCAAAGTTTGGAGGGTTCTAATTTCAATTTGGACATTTTTCCAATCTTACAACAAAGTAAACAATATGCCTAAGTGAATCAACTTTGTAAAAACTGTTCTCTCTTTTTCTTTTTCCTTTTTGTTAGTGCGAAAGAAGAGCAATTCAATTCTAAGAGGGACAAAGATAGATGTGACTCACTTATTTGTCAACCAAAATGCATCGCAATCAAGTGGAAGAAGATTACAAGCACATCTCTCTCTCTCTCCTTACGCAGTACTTTGTCTAAAGCATGTCGCGGCCATTCATGGGAATTGATGGACTCATGTCCCATCGTGTCAAACTTTGTTAGACTGAAAATGATAATTACTGTGGACTTTACTTTTGTGATCTCACGGTGTGACATTTACCTGAAAATTATTTATGATATTTTCTTTCAACTTTCAAGTGTTATAAACAACCATTTTAAGAAAAAAAAAATGTTTCTCGAACCATTCGTTTTTCGTAAAACCAAATTAGATCGGTATTAAGTGATAAATCTAGTCTACATGCGTACACATTTGTACGTATAATATATAGTTTGTTTCCTATCAAGTTATGTACATTAATGGACAGAGCTATGATGACCGAATAAAGTCTAGAGTCTCTTTGGCCCTTAGTCCACCACACAAGATGGGCAAAAAGTAGAAAAGGAAGGTGTGCACTCATCCCCCACCCTATTGGCAAACCCTAGAATTTAATAAAAACCATCATAACACCAATTATTGTCTTCAACACCTTCATTCCACTGCAGATTTTTTTGTTTTTTCGGCCCTTCCTCGAAATAATAAAATCCCTATTTTTTTTTCCCTTCTTTAAAAAGGGATTCTTTCGTCATCTAAACTCGTTCCGATTGGGCGACGACTAGTTGGGTAAAGAGCACTAATAGCTTGGGGCATTGGGTTGCGATAAATAAGCATTTTCTCGAATGGAACAAATCATGATGAGGGTTATTATTGTAGCACTAGTTGGTTTCGACTGTTTATTGTAAAGGTAGAAAATACTAAATTTTCTCGTGCTCTAAATTTTACTGTGCTCGAAGGATTCAAACTCTAAAATGGAGTATTCACGCATCAACCGCTCACTAGTTATAACAACTAGGGATGAGGGAAAAAAAAATCAAGATTTACATAAACCAAATCGAACCGTATCCAATCGATTGATTTTGCATGGAACCGGCGAACACTGGTTTGATTTTCCATTTTAATTTTTTAGAACAAGCGGTTATTGATTCAGTTTGCGGTTTCGGGTGAAAACCATTCAACCAGCCTAACTGAATTAGTCCTTTGCAAATTCTTTTAATTGAAGTCATTTCCCTCAAAGACTTAGAGTCTAGACTCATTCATTCATTAAAAAAAAAGAGTCTAATCCCAACTTATTTTCATGTGTGATATGTGTTGTACACCATGGATACATTTGAAAATTTATGTTAATTAATTAATCAAGTGTTATTGCATTTTTCATGATGCTTTACTCCATTGCTGACAATAATACCACCGGTTGCAAAGAATTTTTCCTTAAGTTTTTCATATGATAAGAATATTGAACGCAAACATAAGGAATGCACTGTCGAAGTTTCAAGTTAAGCCCTTCTCCTTTAATCGCTAGAAATTGGTTTCATTTTCTTTTTTAGTTGATGTTGATGCTCGGTAGGATCGTAATCGGGAACGGGATCGGATTGATGGTTCGATTCTCGGGTGGATCCATGGAACGAACGAGTGGTTCACAGTTTGCATTTTGCAGAATCAGTTTTTAGCTAGCAATTCTCAATTCTAAGTGAAAATCACCCATCCTGGAACCGATCACTCCTAATTATAACACAATAAAAAGGATAGATTTAAAAAACTCCATTAATGCAATTTCTGATAACACGGTAAGTAATTTCTTATCACAAATAGAACATGGGAAAGTCCAACACTTCTTGTACTTTCCTTTTAATTGTGCCGATTAATTCCTAAATATTTTTATGGTTTTTCAATTGAATCCATTCGAAAAATTTTGTCCGTGGATGCGAGATATCCTACATGGCAAGTAGGACGGCCGGCATCCACAACGACAATTTTAGGTCAAAATGGGCCGATGGACTTAATTGGCGAAGAGCAAGACTCAATTTTATGTATTAATTCATCATAAAAGCACTTTTTTAAAGTATGGTTCTTTTCTTAGCATAAATTTTGCCTTGAGTGGAGGTATTGTCTCTATTATTGGTCCGACCAACAATAATTTCCTTTCCATAAAGTTGTCGGACTTTACATGTGATCTACGACGAATTGTGTCCTGCTTTTTCCAGGATCCATGCATCTTTGAGAAAAGAAATTTAAACCTATTTCCTTATCGAGATCAAGCTTTACACTTCCTCATTTTTCCGCAAATTTTAAATTGTCGCTCGACCCATCTTTGAACATTCGTATGAGAATTTAACAGCGACTCCCACTTTTTTTAAGGAAAAAAAATACAAGTTGGAGGATGCGGTGGTTGTAAAGATTGATTTTATAAAATTGATTTACAAAAATGATGCAACAAATTTTTGTCGAGCGTCGAATTTAATCAAAAGAAGAGAAAAAAAAAATCCGAAACGAAGATACAGGCAATATTGATTACCGCCGGACTTCAATTGAACACGCCCCTAAGCATGAATCAACGAGCGAAGATCAATTTTTTCTTCTCTTCGGCCCAAAAGTTTGGACTGTTTCAGACATTTGACCAATTCATTTTCATTAGAAATTGTATAAAAAATGTTAAATTTCTCCATCCGAAAACATCTCTAGCATATACAATCATCTTTCGAATACCGACCGATAACTTGCCTATTCCATGTGAGTGTCGGGGCATCATCGCGAATTCGCCCGTTAACACCTCCGCTAGTCTTTCCAAGAACGACATATGTTATGTGGTGTGAAGTAATGAATATCAAGAAACCTCTATGCATATTCTGTGGTAACTTCTAGTTTTCATGGGGTAATAAAGAGTTGGAGTGGGTCACTTAGTACGATCTAATAATATTTCATGTTCTTTTTTATCCGAAGAATAATTTAAAAAAAAATTTAACAAAATTGAGGAAAGAACCCACTTCCATTAAATCTTGTATTCTCAGATCTTGTAATTTTGCTTCAATTTGGGCTTTGAGATTGGGCTTGAAACGAACCCACTTCCATTAGCCATTGTCTTCACTTCAGAAACTAGATTACAGATATTAATCCAGCTATTGAGTTTCTTTATCTTGAAGCAATTTGGTCTTACATTAGCCAAAGATTATTCAATGCCCATGGAAATATAAAAAACAACCTATAAAGTTAACACATCAGCAACATCTTCAACTCATAGTGGGTCTGATTGGTATACTAATTATTTAACTTAGTATATTTCAATTCGATTCACAGAAAAACTCGGATCTATGGGACAAGGTCCATTTTATGGGTTCCCATGGATCCCATCATATGAATGATTGTGATTCACTTGGTCTAACTCGGTTCCATATGGAAAATTTCCCAAGAAAGGATTATGCGAAAATGATATATATATTTTTTCGTTTAGACCTTTTTTTTTTGGGTCAAAGCATTTAGATTTCAAAAGATCTATTTGGAATGCTTTGAGGTTTAACTATCGATATTCTTTCAATAATTACGCTAGCTTTTAAAATTACTTCTATTTAATGCAAAATGCTAAATATCTTTTTGAATTTTGCGAATATTGATACGTAAAATTACATACAATATTTTGCTAATTGCTCATTTTTTAGGATACATCCTTTTTAATGTTCAATATTTTTGGAAGTAAAAAAAGTTGGTGCTATAAGAAGTCATATCCAATAATAGGTGTCATCGTTCCTACATCTTAGGAAGATTTCACTAATACTTCTAAATGGGTCACTGCATATTTTGCTTGTGCTTAACTCCGCTTCTTTTAGCTTCCTATTGAGGAGGTGGCACCTTCGACTACTTAAGCGCAGGATAAAAGATGATGGAGAAATCAAATGATATTGAACATATTTCACACTTCTTCTCGAGAAATAAGTGAGCTATTTCTTTGTAAAATTGTTCTCAATTTCGTATGTGGCCTTGCACTGTGGAAGATATACTATGGAGCTTTCTATTCATCTGAAGTGAAAGTATATAACAGAAAAGACAATAACAGAAAATGAAAGAATAAAGCAATAAAAAGAATTTCCTTTTGTAATTCCTTACATCAGGATCCAGAAAATACCGGATCTCCACCAACACAAGAAAATTGTTATAAATAATATTGGAAGAATGAAAAAATAGGAAAAAGAATCCTAAACCCATTATACTTATGTTAATTCAATTCTAAACTTTTTAATTTTGCCAAGTGAGTTCTTCCAGCCAATTTTTGCTGGAAATTGATAATGTAAATGCTGTATGTGGTACAGCCGATGTTGATATCGACATTTTTGTAATTTTTTTACATTGATTTTTTAATCGCTTATAGTTTTTTCTTTTCTTTTCTTTTCTTTTCTTTTCTTTATTTTTTCCATGGCTGGAAGCCTCGCCAGTTGGAAACAAATTGAGTTTGGTCGCCAGAACTTGGTTTTAGCGGCTAAATGTTGGCTTGGTCAATGAAGACTAGATTAACTTTAGACTCCGTTTGCAAAAAACATATACCGAGAGAACATTGTTCTCATTTTTTGACGTTTGGTTCGTTCTGAAAATGAGTCAAACGAAAAAACTATGCTTAAATTTAGAAAAATGATTTCCTTTTTAAAACATCAAGAAACCTTTTCCAAGATATAACTAGATATGGATGTTTGGACCTGAGCACAAGAACCCCAACATTGATTTTCGAATCCTGGCATTCAGGATTAGGGTCTCCGAAGGCCGAGCTTGGGCCCCTGATGCCCAGCACTCGAGCCTAGGTCCATAAAGGTAGTGCTTGGGTCTTCAACACTCAAGCTCTACTCCCTGGCACTTAGGGCCAGGTCCATGAAGGCCATGCATGGGTCCTCGGCACTCAGGCTCGGGTCCTTAGTTAATCAAACGTTTAAAATTTTTTTAACATAAAATTATCTTTGTTCTTTTCTTTCTTTTTTTCTATTTCCTTCTCTCTCGACCGGCCATAGATGAAGAATGAGCTTGCCCTTGACCGATCGCTGGCCACAAATGATGGACAAACTCACCCAAGGCCGGCGAGGCTCCACCTCTCTAGATTCGGCGAGGTCAAGCTTGCCCGAGGCCAGTGGGCTCAAGCCTCGCCAGATCGATGAGCCTTGAGCTCTCCAGAAGTCAGGCCTCGTCAATCTAGCAAGGCCTGGGGCATCGACCTCGCTATCTGGAAAGGTGGAGCAGTGGACCCTTGCCCAAGGCTAGCAAGCTTGTCCCTCGCTCGTGGACGGTTGCTAGCGATCACCTGAGGAAGAAGGAAAAGGGGGAAAAAAAAGTAGAAAATAAGTAAATAATTCGAGTTTTTTGATAATTTTCCTCGGGAACATTTTAAACAGCGGAAAATGTTTTCTAGTTCGTTCTTAGGTTTTAGCCAAACATCAGAAAATATTAATATTTTGCTGAAAAAATGGTTTTTTGAGTAACATTTCTCAGAAAATGTTATATTTTTTGCGAAATAAACCGAGCCTCGCAAAATGTCTCAATTTAGAACTTGCCAGAACAAAAGCACGCGCTTAGCCGCTTGATTTTTTTTCCTTCCCGTCTTCTCCAATCTCCACGAAGAGAAATCAGAAGGAGAAGAAGAAATCTGGTTGGGCACGTCAATGGCTTTTTTGTTTATGGGGATGCATTAAATTCCTGCATGTTCCAAGTGCCAAGAACAAAAAGTCAACCTGCATATGGATCCCCGAACTGCTGTCAGCTGAAAAACTAGAATGCTTCCCCGTCCGCTAAGCTAGCTCCCAACCACATGCCCCTTCGATCTCTCAACTCGTTTCCCATGGAGATCTTCACTGTCGTACTTACTGCAAATAAAGAAACGAGTAAGATATAGGGAAGCTGAATGTCATCAAGACCTGTCAAACGAGTATATCGGATCGAAATGGTCCAACCGTGATAAACCTAATTTGACTTATTTTCATGCAATATTAATCTAGTGACTCGTGTCGCGACCCTCCCGAGATTTTCTAGGGATCCCGAGGGAGCTAAAGGATTGCTAAGCCCATTGGGTATCTAGGCTCAGCTCGGGCCCTCCCAGGCCCATACCAAATCGCGTCAGGAAAGTTTAAATCGGGATCGACCTTAGTGTGGTCGGATGACATGTGAATAGTGTGCATGTCATAAGAGTCGCCACCAATCATTTATTGGAGGGTATGATTGGAAACCCTATCGAACGATTGGGAGAGATCGCTCAATCCTACGAAAACCAGAGATCTAGATTCAGGGACTTTGTTACGTCAATATTGCTATCGACGCCATTTCGGTACCTAAGTTGAGTAATTTCCTAATCTAAGGAATTCATGCAGGCGAGGTTGGATAAGGTAGGCTCTAAGGATCTAAGAGATTTATACAAATGGGAGTATCTATCCTATCAATCACAACTATAAAATAAATATGCAACCAATGAATCAAGTCAAAGAGAAATCACGTCGAAATCGGCCAATACAAATAAAAGGAAGTCTTAAAATTCTAGGAAAAAACTCATCAATTTGGTTTCAGGATGATTCGGGGTGATTTGGAATGGTTTTGGTCAGATTGACCAGAAGGGCAGAATGGTCATTTTAGAAGGGTCGGGACGCCAAAGCCGCGAAAATAGGTTAAACCAGTTGAATGTGGTTTTTCCCTAATTTTCATGATTTTTAGGAATTTCTCTGATTTTTTCTACAATTTTTTAGAATTTTTTTAGATTTTTTTTTTCAGAATTTGTAAGAATTTTCTAAGGATTTTCTATTTTTTAGAATATTTTCTACATTTTCTGGAATTATTATTATTTTTATTTTCTAATATTTTTCCTATTTTATTTATTTATTTATTTATTTTTTGGATTTTCTAAGACCCTCTAGGGATTTTTCCTATTTTTTAGAATAGTTTCTATATTTTATAGAATTTTTATTTTTTTATTTTTCTAATATTTTTCCTAAAATTTTCTTAAAAAATTTTCTAAAGTTTCTATGATTTTTTGATTGATTTTTTATATTTTCTTATGATTATCGAATTTTTACAAGATTTTCAGAAATTTTTTGTTCCTTTTTTGTATTATTTTTCCACTTTTTAATTTCCTGTTTTTCCTAATTTTTATGTTAATTGTTATCATTTTTACCTATTATTTACTTATTTATTTTTTTAATTTAATCCTATACACTAAAACGGCACAGTTTCTACTTTTCTACATTTTTTATTTTATTTATTTATTTTTTGTTAGTTTTCTAATTTTTATTGTTTTATTGTTTATTATTATTTTTATTTATTTTTAATCTTATTTTAACTCTCCGGATCGGGTCGGGTTGACCCGGACCGACCGACCCGAGTCCTATTTAAAACCCTAAAGCAAAACGACGTCGCACCATTAGTTTTCTATTTTCTGCTTTTATTATTTTTGAATTTCTTATTATTTGGTTTTTATTTAATTTTTGGATTTTCTTTTTTTTTTAAATTAAGTTATACGGACCGGGTCCTATTGTCCTGGCCCAAAGCCCACTTTCCTATACCTGACACAAAACGACGTAGTTTTAGGTTTTTTTTTATTATATATTTCTATCCTATTTTCTTATTTATTTTCCGCCCATTTAAATCCAACAGTTTAGGGCTTGCCACGTGTCCTTATCTCGATTATCCATTCTATATACAAAAACCTACGGTTAAGATTAGATTATAGACTAAATCCTGGCCATTGGATTTGATTCATCCCCTAACCCTAATTCGCCGTCGGAGAAGTCGACCGGAGCTCCTCCGTTCAACTTCAAACACACCGGAGACTCGCCGGTATTCACGAAACCGAGCCTAAACCACACCTAAAACTTCATTTCGTTTTGAATTCACTCCCATTCGTTCCATCATGCACATATTTCTCAATCTTCATGCTAAAAATGGCCCGAAACTAACTAACCCGACTTCGGCCGGGAACTACTCCGGTGACAGAAACAACCTATAGAGAATTGGTCCCAACAGATTACGAAAATCAAATAGATGGCATCCGTAGAGTGCAGAGAGACTTACCTGGAAGCTTTTTTTTTGTTTCATGCTAGAATCGAGCATATGAACTCATTGCAGGTTTTGGGTTTGAAGTAATCGGCCGAGAGGTTTTATGTAATGAAAACGCGAGAAAAAGGCAAGGATGGAATTAGCATGACGCTAGAAACGCATTGACGCGAAAATTACGAAGAAATACCAATTGAATCGAGATCCGCCATTGAAGGAGCTTAAACTAAGCAAAAATGGCATCTACCTCGTTTCGCGATGAAACTGCGCGTGGGATGACTCCTCTTGCTCCTCCGTCTTCCAGAAAACTTGTGGTAGCAGCAATAGGTCTTGATTTTTGCTGCTTTGTCTTCAATTTCCCTTCAATTCTTTCAATCCCAGAGGTAAAAAAAACAGAGTCTCTTTTGAACGGGGGTCTTCCCCCTTTTATCCTCGCCAATTTCCCCTAAAATCTCTCTCCCTGGAACAACCCATTAACCGAATGAAGATTGCCCTTTGATTCACGTCCAGAATCTTGCTAAATCTCTTCTTGTTTCAACTGAATTTCTCCTTTTCAAATCACGGGCGCGCCAGGCTTCTGGGGAAGGAGATGAAGTTGAATGGGTCAGGTCGGGTCGGATCTGATCCGACCTGACTGACCCGAATCACTTGTTTTATTCAAATTGACCCTAATTTTCTCATTTTTTCTAAAATTGACACCAAAATTGGTCTCAGGGGCATTGGATCTATTCGAAAACGACATTTTCCCCTGAAATTATTCAATATTTGCGCAAAAACCCCAATTTTCGAGTTTGGCCCGAGGACCCATTTTGCAAAATCCAAAGTCTTAGGGTCATTTCTTGCAAAAATTGTTGCCACCATTGGATTCAGAAGGTCAAAATATAGGGGGTGACGTCGCCCAATTTTCAATTCAATCCCTAGAAAATTTTTAATTTCAGTTTTAGTGATTTTAGGGACTAAATTGAAAAATCAGAAATTACATTTTGGTCCTTTTAGTGAAATTGGACGATTCTTAGGGCTTTTGGACTCAATTTTAATTTTGAAAAATAGAGGAGGATGGTACGACTCTGAAAATTTAAAGAATGGAAAATTAAAAGGTTAAAATGTAATTTCTATAATTATTTGAACATTCTAAAAAATAAAATTAACAAAGAAACCCCAGATTCCAGACTTGATTTTTCAAAATTTATTCATAAAAAATGGATAGAAAATAAAATAAAAAATATTGACTATTTTTTTGTAATTTTATGACTTTAAATGCTATTTTTTTATTAATTTTTTTTATTAATTTCCTAATTTCTGAAAATATTAAAAAATGCGAAAAATAAGGAAAATTATTTTTTGCTCAAAATTGGTTCCCCAGTCTATGATGAGGTTCCCAAAGTTGATTTTTCAATTTTTTCACTTTTTATGGATTTTTTATGAATTTTTGAAAATAAAAATAAAAAAAATACGAAAAATAAGGAAAATTATTTTTTGCTCAAAATTGGTTCCCTAGGCTATGCTGAGGTCCCCAAGGTTGATTTTGCAATTTTTTTTTCACTTTTTATGGATTTTTTTGTGAATTTTTGAAAATAAAATGCAGAAAAATACAAAAAATAAGGAAAATTATTTTTTGCTCAAAATTGGTTCCCAAGGCTATGCTGAGGTCCCCAAGGTTGATTTTGCAATTTTTTCACTTTTTTATGGATTTTTTTTTAAAAAAATTTGAAAATAAAATTAGCCAAAAATCGAGTATCAACAACTCGTACCCGACTTAAGATGCTTCCATATTTAACCCAGTTTAGGAAATCCCATACCCAAATTGAGATGCAAGAAATAATGAAAAAAGAATTATAAAGATGGATAAGATCTAAGTAAGTTGTAAACTTATTCATAACTTATTTAACACACATATTATATTTAAACCATTTACAATCCATTTATGCCATTTAACTAACTCATTTAACCACTCACACAATCATATATAAGTTAAGAAATTGACTTATGACCCATTTTGATAGTTCTAATATCCATTAATGTCTCGTTCATTCTACTTTCGCGATCATCAATACCCTGATTCAATTCAGGACGCTCGCCACATGGTAATACCAGACCTGTCCGAGCGTCGGCTATCTCGCTCTCTTGATTTTCGTCCGAACACATCTTATCCAATAGCATGCACTGCGTCAGTGGAACCAATGCATTATTGAACTTTCAACTTTGCATCGATCCTTCCTATAGAGCAACAGCGATATCTCCGCGGAAACGCCGAGTATTGTCTTCTCCCATTCGAGCATTCGTCGGTTCGAGTCGGAATGAGTTGTTCGTTTGGACACTGCATTTGGCCGACCAATGATGAATTCTAAGTTCTATAGTTGTTTTATGCGGCGTTATGCGTGTAGATAGCTCTCAAACATAGCTTGATTCATGCGCAAATAAAGGAGAAAGCTCACGAGTCCAACTGGAAACTAGTAATGACGAATTAACAAAAGGAAAAAGGAAACAGAGTGTCGCCGCAAGATATGCAGAAGTCTCACTACGTCTGCATGTGATTTGGATCGGATGCAAGTACAATTCACACGACACAGCGACTATATCTACCATCTCCTTTCTCCACTAAACTCTCTTGCTTCTTCGTCCTCCTCCTCCTCCTCTCTCTCTCTCTCTCTAGATTTGTGGGGCATTGCGATTACTGCGTTAAGGCCAAGTAATGGGGAGATCAATGCTGGCGTTGTTGCTGGGTGTTTGTGTGTTGTTGCCTTGCCTTGTCGGCGCGAGCTACTCGGAAAGAAGGCCCTTCTATATCCAGGGCAAGGCGTATTGCGACACTTGCCGTTTTGGCTTTGAGACCCCCGTTTCCACCCCCATCGAAGGTAATCTCACTCTGTCAATTTCATTCTATCCAATTCATCAATCAACATGTTCTCACGAACAAGGCGTTGTTTGAACCGAGCCCCCTTCCAGGCGCAATAGTGAGGGTCGAATGCATGGACAGCACCGGCACCCATCTCGCCTACAGCGTCGACACGGAGACCGACGCCGACGGAAAATGGGAGGTCACCGTCGAGGACGACCACGACGATCAGATGTGCGGCGCCGTCCTGGTGAGCAGCCCGAAACCTGGGTGCAAGACGGTGGACGCGGGACGCGGCAAGGCCACGCTGATCCTCACCCGCAGCAACGGAGCCATCTCCAGCAGGCACTACGCCAATTCCATGGGGTGCCTCAAGGACGAGCCGCTCCCCGAGTGTGCCGAGTTGCGCGCTCTCTATCAGCTCGATTCGGATGCGTAGATCGCGTCGACAACCTTTTTTCCGTTTTTCTTTCTGAGTTTGCATGATTAGGCAGGGAGGGCAGTAGAAGAAGGAAGCAGAATAATCTTCTTCTTTGTTCTCTTTCTCAGCTTTAAGGTCATCTCGTTGCAACCTTAATAACATGAATCTTAAATTCGTGACTGTTTGGAAACCACGTACTTACTTATCTACAAGCAACTCAATGTTCCCCAAAAAAAAAAGAAAACCAAACCACCAACCTTAACTCAATGCTTTCCATCATCTACAAAAGAGAGTAAATTTTTATTTTGTGGTGCGGTTCATACTCTCTATCGACAGGAAGGGAGTTAAGGCACAAAACTCCACTCCGATGGGAGCCATCTCAATAGGGTCTTAAGAGAATGCCTTTTCTTAAATGCCAAAAAGCTTTTATAATTCAAATGCATATTTTATTAATAGTTTGAACTTATGCTCATAAATAGCTATAAAGAATGAAAGCTACTTAATATAGTAGAATTATCCGCCAAATATAAACCTAATATAGAAGTGAACCACTATAAATATTATATCTCGATTTTTCTTTTGCGTCTTTACTCTTTGCTTCATTATACTTGTGCACCTAACCCTAACATTTTTCACCTCCGAGAAGTGAGTTTTCTACCTATTGACAAACTAGTAACACAACCTTGCAATTTGTAATTTAACTCATCTTATCATGGGACGAATCGTATTCCTACGTCTCTATCTTTTGGGTTGATGTTTAACCTTAAAACACAAGATAGTCGATGCAATACACATTACAGACAATGGAGTCACATAGCACAACAAGAATGCATTGTTCCGAAGGTTTCCACGGATCAGCTTGATTAATGTTACATATTGACTGGAGCAGAACTCCCGAAAGCTGCAAAAAGGAAAGTCCTCGTGGCAATACTTGCATCACATTGAAGATGAAACTTCGGGGCATGTCAACTTTGCCCAAAGAATTTGGTGTGCCCTTCAGTACATAAAGACGAACAAGGTCGGAGGCAGTGACTTCTCCCCCCGACCACTTATTTCTGTCCCGGCATGGATCTATATCAACATCGTCGCTGTCCTTGCACGGTAAACTTGACAAGGTAACGCGACATCCTTATTTTGGGGATCAATGGCTGTCGTGTGAATTTGTGTTTCGCAAATCACCAGAGCAAACTAGAATCCAACATACTGCGTGTACTGAGAGTAAGCCTCAGATTGCATAGCGATTGGCGCCCGTGTCACGTGATCCGGAAGGTCAAAGGCGTGTACAAGCTCTCCAGCAACATTTCTCACTTGGAAACTGAGATACTCGGTGAGTTTGTGGATTGCCTGAAAGACGAGCCCATTTGTAAATCAGGTACATAAAAGAACCGCTATGGTTTTCAAAGACAGGCAAGGCAAAGATGTCGCAATTCATGATCAAACGTATTCTTCTTTCACACAACTAGTTTTAACAACGTAATATAATTCTTTAGTCATGAAAATCTAGAAAAAGAAGATATCCAGGATAAGAAGATCTACTTCTGCCAAATACCATACGAAAATGTGAAAGGCTATCTGTCTTTTCAAGAAATTCCACTCCGCACTGATTAATCACACAGTTCTAACTGGGCATGCAAGGGATATAAGAGTGAATTTTGACAACTCATTACTAGTTTAATATCACTAAGATCAAAGGAGTATCTATGTAGTACCTAGAATCATAACATTCATTGCACTCTGATGCAGTTGCATTTTATAGAATTCAGAACGAAGAATCCCATGTACTTGTCATACCTTAGCTTTGTTGGGCGCCACATAGTCGACGTTGCGGTAGGTTCCTATGTCATTCCAGATACGATCCAGGGCATAAAGATCACATACTAATTTGAGAACAGCTCGAGTGCTTGCATCAGGACATCTGGTTCAAAGAAGGCGTGCGATGAGAAATCCATCAATGATGTGTTAGAACGCTCTCCTGAAAAATGAAAAGTACCTTTCTACAGCTTCAATGAACTTTGCAAGGACAACAGATTCAATATGCGACTCTGCAAGTGTCAGAAGGTGATTTAAGCATCTGTTCCAGGCACCAAAAACTTCCAAGGGTCTTAGTGTGTTTTCGGAGTCTCACGGCAACACTCTGAAGCAGTCGAGAAGTCCGGTACTGCAAAACAAAGAACAAAATAATTGGAAAGTACAGGAGAGCGAGGAAAGCTAGCAGCGAGCATAGAGGACAGGTCTTATCCCTACTTCGATCAATAAGGAGTACCAAACAACGACGGATGGTTGTCAAACTGAAATGGAGCCACTTACTCTAAATGCATCCAACTGGAATTTAGGATCACGCAAATGCTCTTCACTTTCCCATCTAGCAGTCACAGGGTTGGGCTGTGATAGGTAACTGTTCATAGACTCCCTCAAGTAGTTCCATGTAACAGCAAGTGTCCCACCTTGAAACTTCTCCTTGTATTGCTTTAAGAGATCACCAGCCACCTGCATACAAATTTGAGAAATTCAGACCATCAGCTTTAGCTGCCTCACTGCCCTGTTCTAGTGGAGGCCTTAATGAGTTGGCGCTCAGAGGTTATTCAACCAGAGCATATATTTTTATCTCTCACAATGGAGGTAAAAAATGACACCAAACATGCATCATTCTTGATTGTCATTTCAAGTACAACACCATGGCACATACTTGCATCACAATGGGAGATACCACAAATTCAGCATAGGACCGAAATCGAAAGGTAAACAGGATTAAAATTTACAAGCAACCATGAAGCGCTTTGCATATATCTTAATGATAATGCTCTATTATCTACTTTTTCCACTTACACAAGATGACTGCACATTTAGCAATTGAGAGAATTTTACTTAATTTAGCAGAAAGAAAGAATGTCTGGTGACGAAATTTTGATGTGTTTGATTTCCACCATACTGATAATTTGCTTAATATCAAAGAAACAAAAAAAGAACGACATGAGAAAGATTTTGCAAACCAATTTAGCGCATAAGGAGGACAGCTTTCCTAAGTTAGGCATAGGCCGGTCTATATAGGGCATCCATCCCCTCTGGAAAACTGTATCATTTATAATTGTATAACTATAAAATGTAACGATGTTGAAATTACCTGCTGCAGAAGCACTGTGTTGTCCCCTTCAAAAGTCTGAAAAATATCATGATCATTCCTCAAGCTACCAAACCTATTGACAGCTGCATAACCATGTCCTCCACATGCCTCCCGACAGATGCTTAATGATTTTGCTGTATAAGAAGTCACATAAGCCTTGAGACCTGCCGAAAGTGCATGAACATCTCCAACCAATTGATCGTCATGAGACTTCTTCATCTCTGAGTACTTCTCCACCAAATACAGAGTGGCGAAATGAAATGCATATGTTGAAGCAAGCATGGGCATAAGCTTGTGCTGTTGAGATTGGTAATCCAGAATACTAACTTCAGGCTTCTTGGGAGGACCAAATTGCTGGCGAAGTAAAGAATATCTCGTGGCAATTGTGATGGCAATTTTTAGGACTCCAACCGAAGAAAATGCCAACCCAACCCTTCCACCCACGAGTTCACCAAGGGTAGCGGCAAATCTTTTATTGATATTTGGGAGGCTGCTCGTGTATTTCCCATCCCGAGACACATCTCCAAACCTATTGAGGAGATTTTCTCGAGGAATTCTTACGGAGCGGAACCTTAGTGCTCCATTATCTACCCCATTCAGGCCAACCTTATGCCCACAATCATGTATTTCAATTCCCGGAAGTGTTTTGTGCGTTTTCATATCCCTTATCGGGACAATAAAGGCATGGACTCCCATATCAGCAAGTCCTCTTGCATCATGAGTTGGCAGCATTAGCTTGGCAAAAACAGTTGCGAACTTGCCATGGACTGCAGCATTGCCAATCCACCATTTAATGGCCCCATCATTTGGCGTGTCTATAACAAATTGATCTGTGATTGGGTCAAATGTTGCAGTAGTTTGAAGACCTTGAACATTTGAGCCTTACAGAAGAAAGCCAAAAGCCATTTAGTGGACAAGAAGATAAGTAAGTTTACTGGTATGTCAATGCTAACTAAACAGAAGACCTAGGTAGAAAGTGCACTGGGGAATGTGTAGTGGTTAGATGCCCAGTAAGAGAACTGCCAGATATTTCTGCCACACACATACCAATGCTGACTATCACTTTGTTAGTGATCTTATAAAACTTTCATTTTCAGTAGATTGGCACTACAAAAGAAATGTTGTTTTATCTCAATGAAATAAAACAACTTATGTCATTCTTATGCCAAAAGATAAATTTAAATCTGCACAGCAATTACCACCTGCCTTCAGCCTGATGGCAAGGCAGACAGGGGAGGCAGGTACAAGAGCTATTGAGTTGAATTACTGAGCAAAAAGGAACAAAATAATAATAATTCACAGCAATAGCTTATTTCGACCAAAAAAAGAGCAATAGCTTATAAAAAAAATTAGAAAGCAGCCTGACAAGAAACAGATTGTCAGAAACCTTACCATGATGAAGTTCTGTCATTGCAAAACAACCTGGATATTCCACGCTATCGATCTGGTCAAAGTACTTATCCCTATGTCTTTTTGTTCCTAAGTTGATCACTGTGCTTCCCCAAAGACTGCATAAAAATAGCTCAAGTTTGTAAATGGGTTTTCTCTATCTATCAAACAAAAGTACAATTGACAAGTTTATCTCACAACCACTTACGTACTTAGTTCCCGAGGGACCACCAGCATAAATAAACCATATACAACTCTAAGCGAAACCACATTAAACGGTATCACTCTTTGTTATTAGAATCTTCTTCCTTTTTCTACTTTTAAAACTGTCAGAAGCATCCTGCTTTGAATAGGAAAGATTAACTATTTATAGGATTTCATGAATAATGCCGTTCGACAAATTAATGCTAATCACAGATATACACCAAGGAAAGCTTTCTTCAGAAATTATCTTTAAAGCACATTGGTATATTGGGAGGTTCACTGCTCAAGCTTGCGGTCAAACTAACCTCTAACCTCCCAGAGGTCCCTTGTGTCCTGTGGCTTCAAATCAGACGACCAAAGGCCAAATAAAATGGGTCAGATACACTATGATATATAGTAAGCATAGGCTCTTCACCAGCCACTTTCAATGATCACTCCTCTTGAATCTAGGTCACTTTTTTTTTTCTTCTCTGATCTAGGTCACTTCAAGAAGATAAATATGCACCTCTTTCCACTACTCAAAAGAAATTTCCTAGGGGCACAAACAACAGGGCCTTAGAAAAGATAAGCCACATAATTACCAAATTCAAGGATGTTTGTTTCCGCAAGTCAGAGTCCTTCCCTATGTCCATACTGTCAAAATGACAATCCTGGGAAAAGCATTTTTCCTCCGTATAATTTACAGGGATACTAGAACAAAGAAAAAGTGATGCACACAGTGAAATTGCAAATGGCATCAGAATTCTACATTTACGTAGCTCAGTAGTCTTCCTGTCCCGTCTTACTTCAACTAATTTTTTTTTCTTTTTCTTTTTCCGTTTTCCTTGTTATATCTACATGCTTAACAGGAAAGAATCCATGGAAATGTAGCAAAACAATCTCTTTATATAAGGAATAACCATTTTCAACTTTTTTTTCTTTTAGGGTCAATAACTTTCTCATCCTCTTCAAGATAGAACTTAATGAGTTATAAGGCAGGTCGCCTGGAAAGTCTCTCATTTGATGCATGCACAATGATACTGCTGTTCTGTGGCATGTTTGCATTTCCATTAAATTCTTCACAACTGTGATAATGAGATTACTCGATCTGGTATGACATCTTGTCAACACACCACTCGACATATGCCTTACATAGCATGCTAGGCTTTCTCGATCATGCAATACCAAATTCAGCCAATGTCTTACCAATGCTACCACAGATTCTTTGAGCCATCCACCGGCATCTGTCCCATGCTAGGGGACGGCCCTCATGCAATCATGCATAATGGGATATGAATCTATTTAAACCCAAGAAGGTCGGTAACTCAAGTTAATAAGACACCACACCAGACAACCAACGAATTCAACTCTAATTGTAGTCGAAATCACTTCCAATCGAAGGTCCACGATGTTCTGAGATCAAAACGAACAAAATCACGCTAGAACGAGCCACCGCATCTCTAACAACTCCCAACCAACACTTAAAACCCCGGCGTGGACCAGAATGATTCGAAAACAGTAACAGCCTAACCGAACAGCCAGCCGAAATTCAAAATCTAAAGTCAAAAAGCAAAAAACGAGTCCCACGAGATCACCTGAATTGCACGCCCATCTTGATCCCGAGCGACATGTCTACGCTGCCGGCAGCCTCCATGATCGCGAAATACTTCTCCGGATCCTCGGAAACGAATCGGAACGGCCGAATCCCGGCCTCCCTGACCAGGCCTAGAAGCTGCCTCATGCAGAGCTCCCGGTGCTCGTCCATGGAGATCTCGACCGGCGTCTGGAGATCGGGCCTCGAATTTAAGTACTCGTACACCTTCTCCTGGATTCCCCGGTGCTTCCCCCTCATGTAGTCGGACAATCTCTCGGTGTCGACCTCGAGCTTAGTAGTCCTAGCGCACGTCAGCATCTCGAGCTGCTGGTCGGCGCCGCACGGAGGAAGAGGAGGCGCGGCCGGCGTCAGGTGGGAGCGCAGCCGGAGGAGCCGCCTCGCCGACGACTGAGCTCCGAGCTCCGGGGCTTCGACTGAGCTAGACGACGACGACGACTCCATTCGCAGAGAGAGAGATACACAGAGAGATCAGGCAAACGGAAGTATGGAGGTGGGTGGGGAGGGAAGGGCAGGGGTTGAAGATGTATGTCAGCTTAGAGATGGAAACATTTATGTCAGTTTGCTTGCACGGCAGGCGGATGACGACGTGTCGGCAGGAGATTGGCTGACTTTGTTGGCAGTTAATTTTATTTTGGCGCGCCTCCCAACGCGAGTTGATCATGTTTGACCGCCAACGCCGGTTCGTTTCGGAACCTGGATTGGAACGGTGAGTCTCAATCTTGGCGGTTCTTTTCCTTTATTTATTTATTATTATTCTATGCTAAAAATGTAACATTATTTTTTAAGAGGTCATCTTTAATTGAATGACAACATATTCCGATATTTGACTGAAATTTTAAAACAAATTGAAAATTAATTTTCACCCTCTTTTCTTGAAAAATGTTATTTTATACAAAATAAAGAATATCCATTTGTCGGGATCCCTATCACAAGAGCCCATATTTCTCTAGCCCAACCACTCAAAATCTCGAGTATGGGTGGAGTCCTAGGCTTGGGCATTGGTGATTTGAGCACGGGAGTTGAGTACTGAAATACAAACACAATAGTCTTAAGCCCAACCTTGAGGGACTTGATCCCAACTCTTGTAGATTCGGCTCGATCGTCAAGAAACCAAGACCTAACGCTGATGACTTAAGATGCACGATCTACATATCCAATATGGCTGCGAGAGAACTCGAGCATTGGCATCAAGGTTAGGGCTCTGCCTCGAGAAACTCGAGCCTCAATCCCAACCCTTTTAGACTTGGCTCGACTGTCAAGAAACCAAGGTCCAATGCTGATTACTTGAGATGCAAGAATTGGATATATGAATATGGCCATCGAGAACTAAAGCACTGGCACAGAGCTTAGGGCTCGGCCTTGAGAAACTCGAGCTTGACTTTTGTGGACTCGAGCCCTGACTTGGACAAGAGAGCCTAAATAAAATTGAAGTAAAGGAACATTCCAATTCAAATCATGGAAAGTTTAGTCTGTAATTCCAAAATTAACAACTTAGCCAAATAAAAGTCTAATTAAAAGCAAAAGTGAAAGAAAGAAAGAAAGCACGACCGTCTACGGATGACCCGAATTCAAAATCCAAGAGGCGCGGGTTTGGGGCCCCGTTTTCGCCATTTGTCATGTGTTCTTCTCAGCCTCTTCCCGCCTCCTCCCTCCTTCCTCAATCCGAAAAACTATTTCTGCACTCATCACAGAGAGAGAAGCCGAAACCCTAATGACCATCCTCGCTTCCTTCCTTCCTACCTTCAATCGTCGATGACGATGGCGGACGAGCGTCCTTAGCCTCATTCGAATTTCTCTCTCGTGCCCTCAGATGAAGGTCACTCTCTCAATCTCGAATTTTTTCTTGTTCCTGAATTTTCTTTTCTTTTCTTTTTTCTGCACTCGTTGTTCTAAGCTTTCTTCGTTTTCGCCGCAGGAAGTTGGAGGATGAGATAGAAACTTGGGGCGAACCTCCTCTGTCAAGTTCGTTGTTGTTTAGATTTGGTAGGGGGACGACCTTCTTTGTTTTTGAAGTATAGGAGCTGCGAGCATAGTTTTGTTGACAGATCCGGGCTTTTCGAGTCAAGTTGGCGATGAGCGGGGACAATTTCTCCGGCGGGGGTTGCCCTGCTCTCGGCGATGTGACCAATCGGCCGGCGAAAAGGGGGTTTTCGCTCGTTTCCAATGTTTCAGGAGCAAAATCTCAAGACAGTCGGGGTAAATGTAGAATAGATGGGGGAGGGGATGCGGCGTTTGCGAAGCAGGTGTGTTTGGGAGTTGAGAATTTGGTGAAGGGGAAATGCACTACAAGACATGAGGGGCACGGTGTTAAGAAGGGTGCTATTCCTCTGTTCAAGGACAAGAAGGCTCGTGGTTCATCCCCTGTGCATGACAAGCTCAGCAGTGCCTGTGATCGCGTATTTTCTTCTGTTGTTAGATCCCAGGAAACGTTAAATGTTTTGCACAGCAGTCCTAAGGTTTCAAGGATTGAAATGAATGCACGAAGTGTATTGGAAGTGGCTGATGCATCAAGGGATAGTTGTACGTCGATTGTCTCAACTCCAAGCAGTCAAGTGGGCGAGAAAAGTTCTGAGGGGATCAAGGTGTGCGATGAGCATGCAGATGTTGTGATGGAAGCTGATGTCGATCCAATGAGAGAAAGCACCGCACAAGGTCCCGTTACTCAGGTTCTTAGCAATTGTGACGAGGGCCTCAGAATCGGGAAGTTAGCATCGAACAGTTATGGCTTCATTGAGTGGTCAAGATTGCCTGACTCACAGGGTCTCAATAACTTCGAATTGACTAGATGCCAAAATTTGGAGGGAAATGGCTGTGACAATTTGTGTGCTGAAGAGGACCTGCTCAAAAGTTGTTCCTGTTCTTTTTGTTTGAAAGGTACCTTTAAGTTCTCCACACTTTCTAATTTATCTAGTTGTTCTGGTCCGACAGATATAATCCATAAAAGATATAACTTGAAATAGATATCTTCTTCGTTTCTGTTATCAGCTGCTCATATGTGGTCAGACCTTCACTACCAAGACATCAAGGGTCGAATATCTGGTAAGTTATGTCCTTTGTCTTGGGCACCTTCCATCCCTTGGAGGTTCGTTTTTTTTTTTCTTTCGGATAGCAGGGAAATGATGCTTATATTGGTCTCCTTCAATATGCATGGTGATAACTTGATAGATAAAATTGACAAAAGCCATGTTGTCCATTCTTCAGCAGTGAGCAAGAGTCAAAAAGAAGCTAACACTTTGGTTCAGAAAACTGCTATGGCAAAGGATGTTATCCACGTTTCAGGAAACTCAAATAAGTCTCCAAATCTGGAATATGTTCTCATGAATCAATGGAGGTCACTCTTTCTCCGCACGGAGGACATATTAGTCCATGAAGGCCGTGAACTCGTGAGTATCTGTTTCTTGTAGCTTAATTTCAACCTTTTCTTCTTTTAAGGGGACGGTTCCATTTGCTTTTACGAGATTGTGCACAAGGTTAATTCTCTTTGACAATTTGCAGTTTTCTAATTATTTTTTTAACATAGCTTCTGAATACATTGCATTGTCAGGCCAAATATTTTCTTCCTTCTCCTCCATTACGATAGAGCCATGGGCACCATTTTCTCATTGATACTAAGAGGTAACTTGGATTTCTGCTTTGCAGCAAAGTAGTTATTGTGAGCTCAAAGATATGAGAGAAAAATGTAAGATGGATCTGGATTCGACGAACAAGATGCCTTCAAATAGACACTAGTGTTGCATCGGTTTCGCGGTTGGAATCTGTTATACTCAAGACTATTTCCAAGCTTGTGAAGGTGCAATTACATGTATTCCTTTTTGCATATATGTGCTCACGCGTCGACGCCTTCTGTGCAATCCAATGTTGTAGTACATGGATCTTTCCCTTCCCGTTCCTTTCATGAGGTGCCTGGAATGTCTTCGCTAGCTTCTTTGTTCAGGATTTTACTTGGCTGTGATTTTTTTGCGCTGCTTGTTGCCAGTACAAATCAGAAGCTTTTATTGCTTGAGAAAATGTATTGTTTTCTTTTCCCCTTACTAAGTCAATGAATCAAGCCCCTGATTTGAAAATAAAGTGCTGTCAAGCGTATAACATTGTGGTGATATGGTTTTCAAAGACTGCTTCGGCAAATTTTAATTGTTTCTGAGGCTGATCTTTTGTTCAAGTATTAGTCGAGGACAGTGTTATTACTGATATCATTGAAACTAACTGCTTCTAAGTCGTGAGTCGGAGTTCATTATGCTTAAAATTTCCAAATTTCTGTATCCTTGGATACAGCATTCTTGCTTTCCGTAACATCCATTTGGGACTGTCATGCTAAATGAGACCAAAATGCAACATCAAGAGCAGAGGTGAAGAGAACTTTTTGCGAGCTTTTACATCGCGAAATATAAGTTTAAGAGACAAGAGAATAGAAGAGTCTAATGAGATTGGGTAATGCTTAGTTCCTTTTCCTAGCTTTGACACAAATGTGTACACTTTTGGTGTGAAATAAAGTACTATTTCTCAAAAAGTGAAAAACCGAGTACAACCTGATTCAGGTATGTCTAATTGCAACTTGTGTAGCATCAATCAGCAGTGCCATGCTGACTGTTGAGTTGCGATCGGGCTTCTGATAGCGCACGGCTCACCACTTCATCATCTGGTGTCTCTCTATTCAAAACCTCGTAGTCTCTTATCGAAGCCTCCCAATTTCCTAGCTGTATAAATCCCACACAGAAACCCTCTTGTTAAAACTTTTGCAACTTCAGGAGCTCGACCAAAATAAATCTTTGTTTGAAGGGGATGGCAAAGTGTAGATTGCGTCTTGTTCAATGTACTTTGATTTAGCGAAATGATTTAAAACTTGTTTAGAGTAAGATGGTTTACCTTGGCATGACAATCGGCTCTTCTGAGTCTAGCTTTGCTATAAGATGGCCGTACATTAAGAGCAGCTGTACAATCCTCAATCGCTTTCTTGAGCTGGCCTAGCTTGGACCAGCAAGCAGCCCGATTGCACAATAATACCGAGTTGCAAGGGTCATGCTCAAGTCCCCCTGCATACGCTGAACAAGCCTCCGGGAACCTCGAGGCCTTGAACAGCTCATTGCCCCTTGATCGAGCTGCAGCTACTGCTCGAGCCCTCATCATCACAATGTTTGCCTCCTTGTTGTTTGAATCGAGTCGAGCTGCACGTTGAGCTGCCTCCAAGCCATCATCGAATCTGCTGATTGCTACAAGAGCTTTAAAAACAGGCATTGTCTATTTTCCCTCCAAAAGATTCAAAGTATGGTCATGAAGGAAACCGACCTGCCTGCGGCCATGTCAACCTGAGCTCTGATCATCAGCAAATATGAGCTGCCAATGGGCCCGAGGAATTTCGTGCAAGCATCGACTTCAAAGTTTGGACCGTTGATCAATACTTCATCTGCCTCCTGATGCCGGTTGAGCTTCAAGAATGCCTCCGCTTGCAATGCGAAGATCTTTTCAACAACCACAAAATCGGTTCAGACTATACTTTATGGCTAGAGACAGAGGCGGATTCTACCCTAACTAGCTTTCGATTTGTATGGCCGTTAATGCTGACCTGCGGAGCGGAATCGGCACCTGCTGATATGGCTTGCCCGCTTTCTTTGATCAAGTTGTTCCAGTCTCGTAGCTTCTGAGCCTCTGTGCATTTGTTTAGATGGGTTTGAACATCTCTAGCTTTGGCAATGACCTCAGGATCGGCTTCAGGTCCTGCATGTTTGTAGTGATACATTGCCTTTTCTGCCTCCCCTAGCCTATGCGTTCACATAACACAACAGAGTCCCACTTCAGTGATTGTTAGCCGAAGCTAAAACTTACGACTTAATGGACTATCAGAAACAGAGAACACACGGTGATGGAATGGAAAGGATTCAGAACATTTGGGTAGAACAACGAAAAATGCCAGCAATTTTTCACCTGAGATATAGGGTTGCCGCACGATTATGAGCTCTGTGATAATGAGGCTCGATTCGAATGGCTTCTCTACACTCGATGACAGCTTCAAGAAGCCTCCCCAATGCGGTCAAAGCCGCGCTCTTGTTGCTCCTGTATGAAGCCTTATTCGGATCGATTGAGATCGCTGCGTCATACAGGGCCAATGCTTCTGCGAATCTCCCGTTCTTGTAATCTTCGTTGCCCAGGATTTTGAGTGTCTCAGGGTCCATTCTAGTCGAAATGGCACGGCACAAGGAAGCTGGCGGTTCTTCGCTAGAGGTTCGTGTAGCCGTGTGTCTTCCAGTAGGCGCCGAGGCTTCTTCTCTAGCAGTAGGTCTAGGAAGATAGGTGAACATGTTATCATTTGGGCTAGCATTACTTGTTCCAGGCTGCCTCAAATTGCCCAGATTGCCGAAGAGCATGACATTGCCCGACGAGGCCCGGACAAGCGTGCTACTTCCTTTAGATTTCTGGTGATCAGCTATCATGCTCTCCAGCTCGCCAGATATCCCAATAGCTTCTTTGGGGACTCTCCTACCTTGGTTTACATGACCTTGGTCGGACGGCACGTTCGCGGTTGGCCCGCCCGGAGCTCTGTTTCTCGGGTGGATTTGACTTTGAGGATGCCCTCCCTGGGTCTTAGGGGAAGGCCTCGAGACGGGTCTCGGACGCCCTTCCGATCCATTGTTACAAGCTTCAAGGAATGAGGTCTCATCGGAGCCGCCTCGCCGTCTTTGAGAATTGGGAGTGCTGGGGGTCTTGGCAATGTTGCTGCTGCCGCTATTCGGCGTGGGGATCGACCCAGTCGACGTGCTCCTCCTGAGCCAGAACGTGCTTCGCCCAAAGACCACATTAAGCAAGCCGCAGCCCGATCTTCTCTCCGGAGGAGACGTATCTACCATTCTTGTGTTGATCAAGAAACTTTGCTCTCTCCAGCTTTTTCGGAAAGATCAGAGCATATTGAACCCAGGATCATATGAAAGTGCCGAAATCACAACAAAAAACTCGAATGGTGCGCGGAAATTCACAGCTTTATTTGTTCAAAAAACTTAATCTTGGACCCTGCAGAACTTCTGCAAACCAAGTTTCACAGGAAGAAGTAAATGTACGCTGCCCAAAGGACCAACCCAACAAGAGGACGGAAGTTCATAAAAATTTGCTGCTGTGACGTGCAAATCCTCCTCAAAATGGCCACCGGCAGACCAATGTACAAGCCCTTCGTTCTTCCTCTGTTTTCAAAAAGCTCACCGCAGAAGCTAAAATCTCAATGCATGATGAGGAGGAAATTGCAGCAAAAGAGAGAGAGACGTTCAGGAGGCGATCTTCTTGTCGCGCTCGCCGCTCGGCCTCGCTGGTTCTTGCTGTTGTTTTGCTTCTTCTCTCCCTTCTTCTGGTTGACATGTGAGGTGGAAAACAGGGGGACCAATTGACTCGGTCTTGTATGAAACGAGGATCTCTGCAATTCTTTTGGAAAAAACGATGGACGCAAATAGATACTTTATGATCCTATTTTAGTGAGTCGGAGAGGGGAGAGGATTTGTGGCGAGTTTTGCTGCAGGGGTGAAATTGAGATGGTTTTGTCACATTAGGGTCGAATTAATGAAAAAAAAAAACATAAAATAAAGTAAGGGGGCAGGGTGAGACAAATCCAAAATTTGAGGGGACAAATCGTAATTGAGCCAAAATTCAGTTATGGAGCTTCTGTGATCTCTTTTCTCAAGTACTTCCTGTAAACACTTTCTTATGCTTGAAGCACAAGGAACTAAAATCTACCAAAAAAAAAAAAGAAAAGAAAAGAAAAGAAAATCTCATTGTTGTTGTAATTGTAGCATTGCACAACAGGCTTCCAAGAAAATATAAACAACGATGAACGGACCGTGATATAATCAGTTTTTCCATAAATGTGCTCTGATTGATTAGGGATGTCGAAATGTTGTGTTTTCTTAGCTTAGCACTATCAATAGGCCTGTTTGGTTCGGCTTTGGGGAAATATAATTGGGAAAATGCAAATACCATTAGGTTAAAGGAGATTTTCGAAATGCAAATAGTATTTGGTAAAGTGTATTTTAAAAATACTTTGAAAGTAACTTTGACGTAAATGCCATTTGGTAAAAAAATATCCTTTGTAAATGATTCGATTTTTTAATTCTTTTTTTTTATTTTTTGAATAAAAATTATTTTAATTTTTTGATTACTTTCTTTAATTTTTTCGCTCTCTTTTTTTTTTTCCCCAATTCTTCCTTCGTTAATTTCTTCTCAACCAATCACCAACCACGATGGCAATTGGCTATCAGCCATAGGCTAAGCTCAACCTCTCCTTGACCTTGCCGACCTCGAGTGAGACGGAGCCTGGTCGAATCTGGCAAGGCAAGCCTTGCTCAGTCAAGGCCAAGCCAGATCCAATGAGGTTGATGCTCACGTCACTGAGCCTTGAGCTCACCTACCCATGTGTCATAGTCGATCGTCAAGCGACCATCATCGCCAAGGTCCGCAATCGGCAGAGGAAGGAGCGACAAGTGGAGGGGGGAGGAAGAAGGAGGAAGAAAACATAGAAAATAGAAAATAAAAAAAAATTGTATTTGCATTTGGTAAATGCAACTATCCAAAGTACTTCTGAAGCTACTTTAGGCTAAAGTCTTCTAGGGATTTTTGAAAATGTAATTGTACTTTCTCAAAATTGAGCAGAAAACAAACCAAATACCATTTCCACTTAGCTAAAGAACTTTAGAGCTCCAAAGCCCACTTCAAATGCTGAATCAAATAGGCCCAATATCTTGCCACGGGTTTCTGTTTCCTCATTTGGGATTGTCTAGGATCTGTCCATCACTTACTAATCAACTTATCCATTGTCGCAAAACAAATTGTATACTCCCATCCATTTGATAGATGACCGACACGAGATTGCTCCTCTAATACCTCCCTAGGGTTCAATGCTGGGAGCCGATTCAATTATGAGGTCGACCAGGGCTAGAGGCGACGTGATTCCTGGAAGATTTTCGACAGTTGCCACGGTGAATATCAAGACTTACAGAAAGCAATTGCAACCTCTGTTGGGCATGTTAAAAATTCAAAATTCTTCTGATTTCGTGACGAATTGCAGTTGTAGTCACCCGGGATTTATCAACGTGAAATTGAGCAACGCGATTAACGTCCAGCCTCCAATTTAACCCAATTCCAGATACAAACGTTCCAGAGAAAGAAAGCTCATGAACATTCTCAGGCAAAGGACTAATCCTAATCCCGACAACATGAAAACAGGATCGCGATTTCACATGATCATTGTCAACAAGGTCCAAATCAACTCAGTGTGATTCAGTTTGTGAACCATATTATTGCCCAGGGATGCAAGGCCTCAGGGGATCAGTCCAAGATGCAAAACCTGCTTCAAGGTGCGGAACAACCAGCGACATTGTTTCTCTGGTTTCTCTGTAATTCAGTGGCTATTGCCTCGGACAGTTCTTCAGCACTGTACTCTACTCCAAAGCAGCGCGCCACCTCCATGTTCGGATTCAGCAAGTACCTGTTGAAATTCATGGGCATCACGACACATTTTCAACAGATTAAAACAGAGCTACACACACAAGCACACACAAAGAGTGTAGAAAAGGAACACGCCAGTGTGCCCAATCCTTTGTTTCCTCGAGAGGTGAACTAACCAATGAAAAAATCCAATCGGAGGACAACCTCAACTGAACTGACAAGGCCAGTCCAATCCCTTTCAAGTTCTCTATTTGCATTTCATCGAAAATTCAACTGGTTAGATTATGTATACCAATTAAACACAATATGACTAAAGAGTAACTATTTGTCAGTAATGCCACATAGATCACAAAACCCCTCACTATTCTATGCACTTCATGCCATTTTAGTTTACCTGGCAATCAAGGCCAGAGTCATGGAATTTAGAGAGAGAGAGAGAGAGAGAGAGAGTTATAGGTCAGAAGGGCTTACATGTTGTGAGAGGTCTCTACAAGATAATCATTCCCTTCCTCTTCGACCTTCCTGAAGTAAACTCGGTATTCCTGCGCCATCTGCCTAACAGCAGCAAAAGGTCCTGTAAGTCCAATTATTCTCGGATGGAACTCTGCAGTCCTTTAAACAAGAATCGCGGAGAATTAGCAGCAAATCATGTTTGGAAACAAAGTAACGGAAAAATTAGGGGACACTGACCTTTAAGATAAGCACGGAGATGAGAAGGTGTGTCCCGCTGAGGATCAATCGTGACAAATACTGGTAAAATCTCTGCATTCTGTTTTGACTCTTGGTTCAAGCAGTATACGAAATATCAGCGACACCCACAAAAAGATAATTGACGTCACAAAGATGCTGGTACAAGAGCCAAACCTAGTATGTCAATAGCTTTTGCCATTGTATTGAGTTGTTCGGGACCAACATCAGGTGATGATGTATACCCGAAATAGATTAGTACCCATTTCCCTTTTAAGTCCTTTTCAGTGACAATCCGATGCTCTGTGTCAATTACAGTAAATGGTCCACCAATAATCGGTCCCGTGACTGAATTTCCTTCCCTGCTACTTCCTTGACCTAATTCAGCAAGAGTGATCCTAAAAAAGGTCACTTATGTCTTCACATAACTAGAACTTCATTTTTAGATCACCAACAAATTTTCAGGTGTCCTTTTCTGGCGAGGTATACCAAGGTAACAAGCCTCACTATGGAGATTGAGTACGTAAAGCGTCAAGTTGATCCTTGATTAATAGGACACGAGCTACCCTCAGTTCCAGATCATCACATTACAAGTTTCATCATGAATATCTAATGCATTTAGTTACTTTCGGAACTTTAGCCTTGAGACACGAGAAATAAAGTAAAACATTCAGCAATTTAAATGAACCAGGAACAGGAACCTCCATAGGAAGCAGGAGGTCACTAGAAGTAAAAGCTTAATGTATCTGTTCTTTAATTCACTTGAACCAAAATTAAAGCACAACAAGGCATCCATCCTAAACAGAATGAGCTGATCTGAAAACTTCACCAAGAAAACGCGCACAAATTGGTTTGGAGAGTTGAACTTCCAGATTTATAAAAGTGAGGATTTACTCAGCATCTGGGCGTGATAGACACACATCCATCAGAAAGTGGGCGCTATAAGCAGTATCCTCAGCACATTACTTTGAAGATTTTGGCAATAAAATCCATGGGATAAAGAAATAGGCGACCACAGATGTCTAACCATGCTTGACAGACTCATACTAGGCCTCTTGGTTCATATGTTTCCATCTTTCTCATGCAACTTATTTGGCATCTCAGACTTATCTCAAGATGAAAGAGAATTGCTCAATGCTCTTAATCCTTAAGTGCTCTGATACAGATATGGTAAGAAGACGGAGACATGGATTAAGGGAAAGATTATCACTAAAGGCACAAAAGTGAGTCCTCCTATTTCTTCTGTTTGAAAGTGAGGTAAGATAAGAAAAGAAGGAATAAGTCAACCACAAGAGTTACCTTTTAAAGTTGCTCTCCTCTCATCATTATAACGGATTAGAGCTGCAGCCCCAACAACACCTCCTACTATAAGACTAGGCTGCATAAGATCATTAAAAAGAAGGAAACAAGAATGTATAAAGAAGCACACCGTAAGACTGAGACCAACAAGTGTAGGTGCATGGATATTTACAATATGTTGCACAAGCCAGAAAAGCAAAAAAACAATCGTCTCACGGAGAAAATGAATTATGATGACATACAATGAGATAGCTCCTCCAAGGCCGAGGAGCATCTGCTTTGCCAGGCAATATGGGATAAACATTCCGATGCCCATTACCATTTCTGGACGATTTTGAATAATTAAAAGTTTGAACCTTCCTCTCCAGACCAAACCTACAACAGATTCAGAAGTGGTCAATAAAGTGAACGAGGCACATACTTCTGACCAAAAAGCTTTTCCAATGGATATGACTATGGCACTAGCAACTAGACCATCCTAGATGTTACTCATAGTTGCATACTCCGAATACTCTGCCAATATACAAGAATCTATCTTACTCAGCTAAAAGATGGAGAAAACATTGCTTTCAATCATCTAACTTTAGACATCAAGCATAGTCGCAAGCCGCTCATAAAAGAACAACCCAAGGGCCATCCGCCTATTAAAAACCCGACTCACCAGCAACCATCTGAACACGAATGGAACTACAGACCAGTACTGACCCACATCTTGCAAACTCAAGATGAATCTTCAAAACAGAAGCACAGTAAGCACAAACTACGTCACCACAAAAATTCAGCTTCATAAGCGTCACAAAATGCTTCCCACCAGAAAGCCCTGACGACAGTAACAGTTGGCTTGGAACTTATGATACCAAATAGCTCACTCCAAATTGAAACACAACCCAACCCAATGAGAACTTTCATCAGACAGTTAAAAGATCCCAACAAGAGTCCCCTCATCGAAATGAGGCTCAACATCAGCAAATCACAGGCGCATAACTTGAGAACGGATTATCAAGACGTGAAGAAACCCAGGGAAATAAAAGGCAACTTTGAGACGAAAATCTGAAGAAGCAAAAAGGGTTCAAGGGTCTATACCTCTGGAGAAAATTCGAAGCCTCTCTCGAGCGGTGTTTGGAAGAAGAGAGAACACGACGAAGAATCATCGTCTAATGGTGGGAAAAATTGTCATGGGTCAAATCTCGAAATGGGTTTAAAACACTGAACGGTGGGCAACTTCTTGGATTGTTTTCCAAGGATCCCCGATGCATCTGCATTGTTGCCCAAGGCAAATGTATCAATCATGTGGGACGCACGAGCAAGGACAGCCGAAGTTCTTCCCGTAAGGGTCCCAAGCAGAAGAAAGGTTCAGTGGTTGAGCCGGGCCGGGCCGGGCCGGACTAGGTCAGCTAAGAACCCACACCCCAGTCTTCCGTTTGATCCCGGCTATGCCATCGTAGCACCGTACACCAAAGCTGTGTTTGGCCATTAGGATAAAAATAAGTACATGATAGGATATTTATCGTATCTCGTATTTGGTAGATGTCTAGGATAGGATAAAAGGGATGTAAAAGATATAATTCGGATAAAAAATATCCTAAGAGAGGGGCTGGAGTAGGTTTGGATTGGATTTCTCAACAGAGCTTGTACGAGAAGAATCAGATTTTTTTCACAACCATCATCTCTCTTCTATGCTAGCCCGCCAGATTGCCACCTCTCCGACTATGCTTGGTTAGCGTTTCTAGTTGTAAAGCCGAGTATCTCCACGACCTCATTCTTTAATCGATAGTTTTGCATAATATGAGATCATGTCCTTCACTATGTACTCGCTTGAACCTTTCCAACATTCTTAAGAAGTCTCGACATACTACGAAAAAGTCGAGATTGATCATTAACTTTCAATGTAGCTATCTTGGATAACTTGTATGAGTGCATCTTTAATTTGTGAAATGAGGCTGAATAATTCCATTTTTAAACTCTTGTTTCCTCACTAAACAAGAGAATGAGTAAAGCCAGTGGATCATTCTCAAAAAATTGGACTATAGATCCAGACCCCTAGTTCTATTGGGTTCACTCGATCAATGTCATGCCCGAATTTAGATTGCACAAATATCTGTTTAATAATAACTTACTCATTATAATTCATTTTTGAATAATTTCTAAAGCATTATGATGTTTCAGTTGATATCAGTTGCGCTTTGCTTCTATTTATTCAACTTTATATCCATAGCTCATTAAATAATAGATAGGATATAACAAAATTCTTGAATTTGTTATCATATCCTATGCAGTCCTATCTTGACTAGAAATCTAAACAATCAAACATAGCCTAAGGGTGAAACCGAACCGAGTCGAGTCGCTAGTAGGTTGGACTTGACGTGATAATTACTCGACATGGACACATTAGATTGAGACAATTATAAAAAAAAATCTAAAACCTATTGCGCTTGTGCTAATTCATTCTTAAACTTTTTTAATTGTGCCTAGTTTGCCAATTAAATTTATTCGATCAATTTTGGCCAGAAATTAATTACATGAAGTCAAAACGTCCTTCGTGGCACAGTTCACACTAATACAGACTTTTTAAATAATATTCTAATAACATATTTTGAATATTTTATAATTTTTTTTTTGTTTTTCTTTTCTTTACAATTTTTTCTAGATTTATCGCCAACGAGGGCCCTCATCTATCCTAAATCTAGGGGGAAAAGTAGAAAGAAAAAATCATAAAATATTCAAAATATGCTTAAAAGTTGTACCGGCACTCATCAATCAAAATTGACCAGATAAACTAAATTAACAAAACGTGAAAATATTTAGGACTCAATCGACACAATTAATTAGTTCATGATTCAATTGGTAAAAGTGAAATAAATTTGTGGCTTTTTGAGAAAATTGAATTGAGAAAACAAATAATATTTGAAAGAAGTGAGAAAAAAAAAAGAGATCATGATTTTTGTATGGTCAAAAGAGTACGTTATATGTTATAAGTATCATGAGATTCGAGCGAATCTTGTGACTTCTCTTAATCCTTCTCGTCTCCTCCTCTCCATCCAAAACACGATCATTCATTTCTCAAACGGAGAAAACGAAAGCAAAAAGCTACTGTCCACACCATTCAAGACAATTTACAGGACAACCTTGAAATAACCAAACGACATCGCATAAACAAGGGATCGCGATGGCTCGAGAACACTCGCTCAGCGGCGCTCGGCCTTCTCGACCGGCACCGAAAGCAAATGCCGGGTCTTCATCTTGTGAATGGCACCGGCGGGATCGAGGCTTTTTGGACAGTTCTTGGTGCAATTCTTTATCGTCCTGCATCTGTACAACCTCTTTTGGTCCTCCGTTAGTGCCCGGAGCCGCTCGTCGGCGAATTCGTCTCGACTGCCAAAGAAGGGACGCCAATATCATCCAGTTCTCGCACTAAAGAGGACTTGACAGATACTCTTACCGCACCGATTGATAACAAGAGGCATCGCTTGATTTATCCCAGCTCCCACATTGGTTAAATTCAAACCAATGTCAAAATTCGAGCTCGGCAAAAGAAGCATGGACCTTTACTATGCTCTTGCTAGTCATAATTCGAACTTGCCGCGAGACGCGGTCTGTATGTGCCCGACCTCTTGTTTTCGACAAGGCTACCGGAGCATAGCGATTACCATTTTTGACACGAAAATATGACAGCCTCGGCACCGAAAGGAGGATATGGTTCACCTGTCACATATCCATCTATAAGCTTGGAGAAGCGCGGCTGGTCCCAAGTACTCTTCTGGATTCCACCAGTAGGCCGGGCACGAGCTGCTACAGCACGCGCATAGTATGCATTCGTAAAGCCCGTCCAATCTCTTTCTTTCCGCCGGAGTCTGTCGGTGCTCCCGACCATCTTCAGGCAGATGTCTCGTCTTAAGCCACGGCTCGATTGACCTGTTCAAGGCAAAGGGCAACCTATTCCATCCATTTGCACAGAAAATGGAAGCCTAAAAGACAGACAGTGCATCTTTCCCTTTCCAATTCACAAAATTGAATAAGAATACATTAATCACAACCATGTATTCCTATGGTGGTATGATCGATAAAAATCCCCAACTAATGTGGTTTTGATCGAAAGAAACGGAAAGTGCTCTAAAAAATCCTTATCTTTTTGTATTTGTGTCAATTCAGTTATAAACCTTTCATTTGTGCCAATTTATTAGTTATGAACCTTTTACATTTGTGTCACTTGACTCTGTACATCTAATTTTAACCGGAAATCACTCATGTTGACATTTTTCAATAATTTTTAATTTCTAAATTACTTTTTCATAAACAAAAAAATTTATAACCGAGGTGTCCGCGCGGCCAGCGAGTTTGTGCTTAAACCAGCGGTGAAGCACGACTAGTTCTCGGAAGGACCCGCAAACTCCACAACCACGAAAATTTTAAGTAATTTTTTGGTCTTTTCTTTTTTGAAAAAAAAATTGTTTCTTTAGGGAGGGCCGGCAAGGGCGTCAAGGACCGCCAAAGATTTGGGCGAGGTGAGGGTCACAGGCCCTCTCTCCAAAACCCAAAAAAAAAAAAACCAAATGAATTATTAAAAATTTCAAAAAATAATAACAAAATGTCCATGCCAACTTCAGCCATGTCACATAGGACAATTGGCATTCACGTCAGCGATTTTTTACCAAAATTAATTGGATAGACTCATTTGACATAAATGCAAAATGTGTAGAATTAAAGATGCACAATTAAAAAGTTTAGGGCCGAAGTATCACCAATCCAAAACGTTTACAACTTTTTGACCAGCCTCAAACTCTGCGGATTCTAAATTTTGAGTATCCCATGTGATAACAGGAATGAATTAGCGACCATATACCACAAATTAGGGAGTTTAATTATTGCGGATGGCTTACTTGTACTGCTGATAGAAGTTGGTGAGATCGACAACGAGGTCCTTGATGACAAACATGTGCGGGAGGGGAGTGATGGTGGTGGGCTTGGAAGTGTCCGCATCGACGGGCTTAAGACAAGCGACGGTGTTGGTCCCGTCGATGTTCATGGCGCACGACCCGCATATCCCTTCCCGACATGACCTCCTGTAGCTCAGCGTCGAGTCGTCCTCCGCTTTTATCTTCTGAAGTGCATCCAACACCTGCACCCGCCGCCGCCGCCGTCATCCGCTATTATATTGACTCATCCGTCACATGGAATTCGAAGAACATATGGTAATGTAAATGGAGGGAAATCAAGCCTACGGAGCAGGAAAATTTCAGTAAGTTCGATTCAAGAGACAAGGTTGGAGGCAAATCCGTCATTGCATGCTAGGGCAATGCTATGATGGTAAGGAAAATTCGGACATTTTCCTTCCGTTCGATGCACTGTTTCAGCTTTTGAACATCACTTCGTATTTTTACGTTCACGTTGCATCGCTTGAAATAATTAATCATTAAAAATACAGTCATTGTCAAGAACAATTTATGACTATAATCAATGAAAATGAAAATATTTTCTATGCATTCGTCCCGACGGTCATTTAAAAAAAAAGATATTTTCAAATGTAATTATTTTTCGTGAAATAAATGAAATTTTAATCGGTATAATTCCTAGCCGAGCCGACCCAGAAAGAGAGGGAGAGGTGGTTCACCATAGGGCCACAGGTGGTCAAGTCAAGGAAGTAAGACTGAAGGTAGGGTTTGTGGAGAGGGCGGTCGGGGCTCCACCGATAAATCTGAAACTCCTTCACCGTCGCTCCCCTCTTCTTCTCGATCGTCTCGAACGTCTCCGTCGCTTCCTCTGCATGTCGTCGCCCCGCTGGGTGGTCTTCAAGAACTGGGAACTTCTGCGGCGCCTCCTTCTTGCCCAGCTCTAATAACCCACCTGCTTTCCCGTAGACATGTCGAAACAAGCTCTTCGACATCCTCCCTCCCTCCCTCCCTCCCTCTCTCTCTCTCTCTCTCTCTGTTGCGTTTCCGGTGGATTCTGCAACACGACCGAGTGCAGATCGATGGAGATGATGATGATGATGATGTGTTCCTGCGCGGCGAAAGGACACCTGGTTTCTGCATGGCTGAAACGTGTTCGGAGTACGGGGCATGAGCAAAAATGGACCGAAGCCCCGCTGCTTGTTTATAAGTGGAGAACTCGTACGCAACTTTCGTGATTTCCCGATGCGACTCGGTGCGAATCCCCTTTTCTGCACGCTAATTTCTTTTCTTATTATTCACTTTTCGTAAAATAAGCATGATGTTCCAAGAACACATCATAGTTGACTCTACATGTTACGGTACATAGTAAGGATGTGCTCGGTCGCCCATACCAAGAGTCGGATAGAATGAAGGCCATTCCATTTGGTGTTCAAAGGCGCATATGGAGGGAAATAAACCTCGAATGAGTTCGGATAATATTATGGATTATCTTTTTTGGGTACTTCTAGAGATAAAATTATTCCGTCCATTCGTGTAGAATAAAATATTTTTCAAATATGCTAAAGAGGACAAAATGACAGAAAGCCTTAGAGGACGACAATAATGGCGCAATTGGTGACCAAACACGTCAATTGTCTCAATTGACTTTGGACTCCAGACTTTTAGGTCACGATAGCAGACCATCTCGGCCAACATGGATCCCCAACTATGCTTTTGCTTTGTATACAATCTAATTTTTGTCTTGCCAATCAAATGCAACACGAGAGGATATGAATTGAATGATAGAAAGTATCTTCAAAATATATGAATCTCTTTACTTGTTGCCTGAACCGAATGAGATTTCAATCCCGAAAAGTCCATATATAATTTTCGGTTCGTTTCAATTCGGGGTATTTTTTTTTCTTTTTACACCCTCAATTGTCGGATAATTGATGAGCATCCTCAACCGTTTGGTTTGGTGTATGCCTCATGAAAAATTTCCACCAAACGACATTCGGAACACTTTTGATTGGTCGGGTCAATCGTTCAAAAATCTCACAAATTGCATGCAAATTTGCTCAAAGTCAGGGTGGCCCACATAAATCAAAGGTCCATACTTAATTAGTTTATGGGTTTGCAGAGGGTTCCATGAGTCATAAGTAGCTGTATCTCCATATGCTCATGCCCCCCTACAATCAAAAGGAAAAAAAAAAAATTTCATCGAACAGAAAAGAGCTCATGGTAAATTAAATCATGTCCGTTAACGATTATTAACCACATTGACTTTTACGAAGCATACATAAAACTTTGCGCATAATGAGTTTCTTAAATAATTTTGACATCGATTCAAAGATTATCCTTGCACACGTGACGCTTGTTGCATAGCCCAATTCCTAAAACTTACTTGGCCAATCCGTACCATTTCATATGATTGATGTGGTTTGTTCGAATGTAGCATCGCTCGTGATGTACATCTCGAAGAACTTCGCATTGATGTTGTCCGATCGTTAGCTCCGGTCGGGCGCTCGAGGCACCTCTCATCTCTCTATTCCGTCTCCCTTACCATAGATAGAATCACGACCCGATGTATACGCATCGAATCAACATCAATTTCCATCCTTTGAAGATTTGAGAATGCGGAATAACCCCGCGTTTGGAATTTGAAGTTCGGACTTTTCAAAGACAAAATGCAACTATATAAAGAATTATAGAATTTTTTTTTAATATTATTATTGAATAGAAGGTACTAGAGTTTATCTATGTTTTGGAGGTGTTAGGATTTGGCGCACAATCATAACAAAATAAAGCGTAGCGAGAAAGAAAAAAATCGAGACACGAGATTTTACCATTGTTTACCCTTAAACTAGGGTAACGTCCAGTAAATAATTCCACTATAATCAACACATCGCACCACTCATTACATCACTCAATTACAAGTTAAAAAAAGTATATACGTAAAAGTAATTATTCATGAGCGCAAGCTCAAACTATTAATGAAATATGGACTTAAATAGTAAAAACTCTATGATGTCCATGGAGCGTTGCTCTCTTAAGCCCCCATCGGGGTGGCTCCCCCAAACCTCCATGTTTTTCTGTCATTGAAAAACATGAATCACACCCTAATCGGAAGGAGAGTTAGAGGCAATGATTTTTTTTTTTTGTGTCGGAACGAACATTTTCATTTCATATGACAAGAGAAGTACATGATTTCAAGACAAATATGTAAATCCAACAAAGCAAGTAGACCAAGAAAATCTAAAAAGTAAATTAACTTGATACTACTTGCAAAGACTAACCTATTGTCTAAAAACAGATCTATTGTAGTATCAAATCTCATACGACGATTGATCACAAAATCTCGCATCATAATTAAGAATGGGCCCATGTCGAGAAAATCTTCTCCAATAATTACGGTTTTGCCAAAAAGCGATGTGCACCTAGGTTCAGCATCTTCAACACTATTACTGTATAGAGACTATAACAACACCCAGAGGTTGAAGGAACACAAAAAAAAAAAATCTTGTAAATCCCATACCTATCTTTACATTAGAACAAAAGAGTATCCAAATCTAGGTTTAACTCTAAATCGGGAAAGAAAGGCCACAAGATAGATAGAGTTGATTACAAAATCACTTTCAGATAAGCCGAGTGCAAACAAATCTCAAAAAAACTTGTGAAGCACTCAACTATCTGGAGCAAGTATCCGAAATCGGAGTGAGCGAACAAATTCGGATAGAGTGGATTCTTTTGAAACACTCGTGCTTCGATTTTCAGAACTTACTTCTGTTGAAAATGTCGATCGCATCCACAAAATCGATGGAGAAACTTAAAAGATAGAGAAAAAAAGAAACAAAAAATAAAGAAAACAGAGATGGAGGGGGGCGGGAACACAAGCTGGTGGTGTGCGACGGGTGAGGGGCAGGGAGAAAGAGAGAAAGTCCTCCCTCCCTCCCTCAGACAGATCTGCTCAGCAGACGATTGGCGGCGGCACAGGCAAGAGAAACCCTAGCTTTCTTTTTCTTTCGTCCGGTCAGAGGCAATTAATTACAAGGCATCAATTTCAACCAAACATAAAGTCAATCCGTTGTAGTTGAGATAATTATCCAAAGGTATTAGATGATAATTAATTCAATCATAAAATTTTCAATTATATTAAATTAATTTTAAATATTTTGATAATTTGTAATATTAATTTTGAAACTATTGTTTGAATAATTGACCAGAAAGACTAAATTGAAAAATTGTCAAAAAATTTAGACCTAAATTGATAAATTATTAAAAGGTTTAAATCTAAATTGACACAAATGAAAAGTTTATAACTGAATCGGCCGCCGTACAATAAATTTAAAACTTTTTTGGATGATTTTTTACATGGTGGTGTAATCATAAATGGTTATAAAGAAGAGAATTCGAATATTTGAAATGTGATATAATTTCGAGGTCCGAGGGAGCCGACGGTCCACAGGTCAAGATTCAAAGGCAGGAAACGCTTGGACGCAACCCGGCCCCCCGTTCATGTCCCCATCGGTTAGGACCACCGGCCGACTGCTGACCGGTCCTACTGTGGTTCTCTGATTTTGGGCAATTTTGACCGAAGACTTTATGCTCTTGCCAAAGGGCCAAAAAAAAGAAAAAAAAAAACACAAGTACAATTAGAAAGAGGACTCTTGTTGCTTGTGCGATCTGAAGATAATTTTTTTTTTAGTCCAACCCTTAGTTGTGGGAAAAAAAAATTAGTGGCTCCAGCAATTAGAGTTACTTCTACAATCCAATTCTTTCGCACGATAATAACCCATCTGTAAATCGCAAAATTACAAAAAAACATAATCCATTTCTCCACTTTCGAATTCAAGAATCTCGATTAGTTTATAGGCGAACACGAGACGTTCGTATAAGCGAAATCGGATGAGGACGATGATAATAAGTTGACTCGATGAGGCCGAGTTGCTATAAAGTGATAGATGACTATTTCTTCAGATTATGGTGAAATTTATCGACGTAGAGATTATATTACATGAATTTCAGTTGCGTTTTTTTTTATTATTAAAAAGTGAAACTTATTAGTGGGTAACAAACTGATTAATGAGGGCGCTTTTAGATAGGTTTAACTCGATCGAAATAGTTACGGCATTTTGAATGTGAAATCGATCATGCTTCGATGAGTATGAACGGGGCGAGCTCGAGAAAGAAATTGCGGTGTTCAGACTCGTCCATCTTGCCCTTTCGATGGGACCGGCCTCGATCGAGCCCGTGAGCCGTCAGGCCCCGGAGACCTCCGGCGAGCGACAGCGACACCGTCGGCTTTGTAGGGAAGCTTCCACGTGTCAAGTTTTCTCTCGGTCTCAGCCGTGGTTGGACTGTTATCCATCGGAGAAAAAGTTAAGAGTGGGAGGGATGTCCGCATCACATTTCAAACATTAAGTCCTCTTGTCTCCTCATCAAAGCCCATGTCCAAGCCAAGAGAGCATACGGAGGTATTCCTCTCCACGTGTGTCTTCATTCTTCATATTAATAATCGCCAATCGACTTCCTCGTCGAAATGATGATTATATACATGTTAGCTTTCAAAACCCATAAATATTAAATTATTCATTGCAAATGACATTAAGAGTTTTTTTTTTAATTTGATTGAAATTGCTTTTCGGTAATTAATGACAGGTCAACCAAAAACATTTTCCGGCCAACGAAAAAATTCATGCGTAAAATCAAAAAATGAATTTCCTAATCTTAAAAGATGAAAACACTTTCTGAAATTGTTCATCTTGAATTTTATTTAATATTTTATTTTTTTGATAACTTTTTTTAATTTGCTTTATTATATATATTTTTTCTTTTTCTTTTTCTTACCCTCAACCCATCCTAGGCTTTGGCAATAGTCGATGATCGGCCACAAGTGCGGGCATGCGAGGCTCAACCTTGCCAGCTCATGCATATGGCAATCGAGTGAGACCGAACCTCGCGCGGGCACATAGGATGATTAAAAAAAAAGGTGCAAAAGAGAGAAAAATAAAAAGAAAATTCGCATAGGATGATTTGATAGAAATGTCACTCAAATGATTGATTTTACTTCAATACGGCACTTAAGTGAGTGAAAAAAAGTTATGGCATTCGAGTAAGTTTCGTACGAAAATTATGGTACTGCTATTGCTCTTATCCCGAAATATTGGCTAGAAATCTTTGAAATGGCAATTTTACGAAACATAAATGTTTTCAAAAACATTTCTAAAAAATTGTTCCTTATATCGCTCTTGAAATAATAGTCAGAATAAATATTTTCGTTGTTGACGGTAATTTATTTTTAGATATTTTTGTGGGCGATGAAAATATTTTTAAAAAATTCTTTTTTGTAATCGATAGAAGCGAAATCGTTTATTTTTTCACGAAACAAACGTAGGTTTAATAATTTCACATTTCGTGGAATAAAAAGGTTTTGTAATTGGAGTAAAACCACAGTGAATTGCCTCTTGCCAATGTGGGAGGTGATTTCCTAATCGTGATTGGAGAATATCGTGGGACTAAAGCAATCTTTCTCTAGATTAATCTCGACTTCCAACGCGAAAAACGGGCTAAAACTTTTGACATATGGGAGGCTCCAAAAATATCTTTTAAGTTCGGAAGCTCGCAACACATGGGGCATGGAGAAAGTCAAAAAGAAGGCCAAAAAAAGAAAAAAAGAAAAGGAGAAACAAAAATTCGATAAGGCTTAGTGGTGTCTAATCATATACGTGGACAAAAGGTACAAGTTTGTATTTACTTATGGGAGTTAGGTAAGGATTGATAGTGAAAATTCAGCTAATGTATTATTAACTTTATTCCGCATTAACCCATTAAAAATCAAAAAATAGTATTAATTTATCCTAAAATTGCTTTCATGAAACAGTTCGAATTGTTGATGAAAGTGAAGCTATCAAGAAACTCTCATCTTTGTTTTTGGCACCGCACATGTTGGTGCGGGGTAGTTTAGCCGGATTTTTTTTTTCCTTTTTTATGAATAATGATGTAGCGTGTCCCGATTTATTTTTTCGGGTAATTTGTTTGTCTAGTCGAATATGGCGAACGAGAAGAAAGGAAAAGTTTGCAAAGCGAAAGCAAGTTTTATGAATCGATCCGATTTATTCGAATCGATTCGGCATTTGCTTTTGTTGCTTGATTTTCGCCTTTGGCATAATTTGTGGGGAAAGAATATCAATTCGTAGCCCTAATTGCTTTTGTGCAATGTTCTTGTCGTCCATTGATCTCAATCTTTTTTGCTTGTACGGGTGTGATATACAGCTATTAATTGAATCCCATTTCGTATCCATCCTTTATTTTCTTAGCGAGGAATCTAGCTGTCTGATGGAGAGAATAAAACCAGAGAGAAACCACCCAAAAAAAAATAAAATAAAAGAGAGAGGAAAAGAGAGGGTAAAAGAAAAGAAAAAGATATTCTTTTTAGTGGTTTCTAAGAAATTCTGATTTTGGGAATATACTTGATTGCGAGGGTGTGTGTGTCCCAGTGAAATTCACACCCTATGCGATTGGTCACGTAATCTATAAATAGCGTAGCCAAATAGTAATTTATTTCGAGGGTAAATTTCAATCAAACCGTATCGAAATTAACTATATCTACAAAATTCAGATGGCATAAAAAATTTCAAACACCAAGTGAAATCACAAATTAAAATTTATATTGCTCAATTCACTAGGATTTGATATGCAATCCCCGGCCACCACCGGCACTCTCCCTCTCTTTTTCCAAGAAATAGCTTATCTCTTTAGTACCTTATGGCAAGACATATTTAACGCAGCAATGTATGACAACGAGCTAATCTGACATGCACTCGATGAATGTGAGCGGGAGATTAGTAAACCAATATCGCATCCGATGACTCGCACGTCTTGGGCTCACACGCATCCGATGCATGCAAATTTATTTTCGCAGCAGTAAGAGTGCATGAATGCATAAAACACCCGTGTCCGCTCAATAAACAAGATTAGTGAGTACCCATGGGAAAACCCTAATCTTCCTATTTGTTGATCTTCGAACAGAACAAGAAAGTTGTTGAAGATGGAAATCTGAAAGTTTGATAATGACACTATGTACCTGTAAAGTTAAACAAAACAAAAAAAGTAACTCTGCTTAGTCGTGGCTTTGTCCAATGACCCTTTTATTTCAATGTAAACGAAAGCTATTTACTCCATTGTCAAATATATAAAATGTAGATTGTTATTTGTGGAAATTACTCGCCAACACACACGCGCACACACATCCTCCTCGAGTTCTGTATCACAATTGTCTCCTTATCATGGTCCCATACATAGAAAAAAATAAAATAAGCATAGATAATTTCGACACATCTATAGAAAATTGAAACATTCCTAAAGTCCTACTTAGTGAGTGTACTGTTATCTGCTGATATTAGCGGCTGTATAGTCACTAATTCAACAATAGATCCCCCCATTAATTTGGACTGACATTTTTAAGGGAAAATTATCCGGTCGGATCTAAATTTATTGTATGAATGCTTACGGTTCTAGACTTTTCAATTTTATTAATTTAATCCTAAATCTTTGTACGAAGTTTCAATGTAATCCCTCTGATCAATTTTCGTCGAAAATTATTAACGTGACGATCGAGTTATTACGTATCGATTCGTCTTATAGGGCACGCCGCCACCTAATAGGGGCTAGATTACTTTGTAAATTATAAGATATGTAATTTCGGTTTATTATTTTTCGAAACTGTCACGTTTTGGGGAGATAAATGGGAATTCTTTTTTAGTGGAGTAGATAGTGATTATGAAAGTGAGGGGTGGTCCTATCGACGCTCGTGTCAAGATAGCAAAAGAAATATGGTAGTTGGGGGATTAAGATAGTGGCTGCATACAGTTTTTCTGGTGCAAGCAACCATAATAAGACATAATTAGGTTTTTGATTTGAGAGCTTCGAATAACACGTGGGTGTATAGTCATTTTTATTTTATTTTATGACATAAATAATAAAGCTAAGGGCAATTAATTATAGCTGCGAATAATTGCTAATTTGGCTATGATTATCTATACTCTCTCTTTTTTTTTTGGCCTTTTTGCATCCCTGTGATTAAACAGTTATTTTGTAATTAGATCTCCTAATTCACATATTAATAACCGCAAGAAATTTATCGAACATGCATGAATAATACAAGAATTACTTGGTCTCACTCGTTATCAATGGGATCAAGGATCAGGAGCAAAGAGTTTTTCCCGACTTGCTTGTACAATGGAAAGAGCCACCGATTTATCTTAATTTTCGAGCTTTTTTTAAACTATTCCAATTTAGATTGCTAAAATGACCTTAAAGTAACAATTAAGAGAATATTAGCCAACATAGTCACTTAAATTTCTTTGTTGACCATGCTCGCTTATTTGATCTGGTTTCTTTGTAAAACAAATAAGGAAAACCTAGGTTCAACGTTAATAAAAAATAAAGGAAAATTTCAAATAAGGATCATAAGGGCCCCTCATTTGCTCAAATAAAGACATGAAGTGACTATATTAGTTTCAAAAAAAGGGGTCTAGTCACTTTAATTAAGGCCTTTTGGTCATTTACTATTTTATTTTATTTTTTCTATTTTCTATTTTTAAGAGATTTTGGAAAAAAAAAATTAAGAGACACGGGTGGGAGAACCAACCTCTTGCCTGTAGCCGTTGGCCCCTTAGCGAGGGCTGATGCCCTCGCCACCCAGAGGCGAGGGCCGCTGCCTCTTGCCTCAGTTGGGAGAGGGTCATGACCATCTCCTAGATCCCTAGTCCTGATCGATGGCCACAGCCCTTGCCTTTGGTGAGCGAGGTCGTCGATCATTGCCGAGGTGTTGGCGACCCTAATAACTGTAGCCGCCGCCCCATCGATGGTGGGGGTGGTGGCCACAGGCCTATGTTTTTCCTTTTTTTTTAACTTAATTTAACAAAAAAATAGGTTAAATATACATTTGAACTAAAAAAATGCCCTTGATCGGTTGATCAGCGAGGTCACCCATTTATTTGAAACAACTATAGTCACTTAGGCCCTTCTTTGAAACAATGATGGCATTTTCAAACTCCTATTTGAAATAAAGTTCACTTTAAACCCTTATTTAAGAAAAGAAAGCATTTGGGGTCACTTTTTGAAATTTCTTTTCCAGAAGTAATAACAATAATAATAAAAGATCATTATCGTGAACAAGAGGTTGTAAGTGGACACACTCGGTCATGAACTTATGATCTTCAACGGAAGAGCTCATTTCTTCAAAGTCAACCAGAAGTCAACGGAAATGAAAATCATTCTTGCCATTGTATCCAAAGTTAAATTCTTGTGTGGCGTACATAAGAGGTTGCGCGTGTCTAAGGAGCTCAAACTTCGCGAGTCAATACAATCGAAGTTTCTTCGATTTCTCGCGTTCTTATGAGTTACACCGAAAATTTAGTTTCTATATCTTTTTCAGGCAACATGCCTTATATGTATATAGTACTCGAGAAGGGGTATCTATATATTTTGCAAGACAACCGTTTCCTTACCACCAAACGTGCACCACGGTTTTATTTCGCCCAAACGAAGCAATAATTCTATCATTGGCGCGTCTCGAATTTTTTACTCCTCTCACAAGCGTTAAAGTGAGTATTCTTTACATACGCCGTCCGCAGAACGACACATCATATGGCTTACGGTATCAATGCTACATTCAAGATAAATAAAAATATTTTTTGAATTATTCATTTTTTATGAAAGTAAATGACTTACAGCTCCTGACTTTATTATACCAAAAAAAAAAAAAACTAAAGAAGGGCGAAGAAAACACAGCCATCTGCTTTAGAAGCGGTCTTTACGTGCGGACACAGAAGACGTGCGGACTTGGGTTTCGGAGCTAGGGGTTTGGTCGCGTAGGAGCGAATTCAGACCGTAGGCACAGGAAGACGTCCCTGTCGCAGGAGGCATTCAAATAATTATTTATTTACTTAATTACTTGTCATTAAATAAACATGTTTGCTAAGTTAAGTTAAAGCATCCCCCCTTCAAAAAAAAAAAAAAAAAACAACACAGGATATCGTTCGTTGATTATCATTAGTAAACATGTTTAGACACTCATAGTCGTCTACCGGTTTGATGGGTGTAACGAATTTAGATGTGGTTGAGCTGATCTATCATCCATCCATCCATCACATTTTCCGAGTCAAATCAGAACAAAAAACCAAATAATTCAATTTTTTTTTTATAATTCGATAATTATTAACTTTTGGTGAGTGTGCAAACATCTGAAAGATTCTCTGAGGTTTCTTAATCATAACTCTATATGGGGTGGAGATTTCTGGCTTTCCAGATTATACCTTATCTTCGGGGCTTGACCAGGTAGAAGATTTGAGTTTCCTTTTCTTGTTTTTTTAAATATATATATATCTTTTTTTCCCAAAATTCCTACAAATAAATATATATATTTGTACAGATTTTTAACATTTAATTCGTAGCTTAAAATTTAGGTTTTACAATGGAAGCATTTCGGATTTTTTCTTTAATCCATGATAGCACGAATGGTGAACTATTTAATAAGGAAAGCAAATGAGATCTGCCCAATGTCACGTGAGATTTGGTAGGATTATCGTCGATAGTTTTAAAATTTTAAATTATTGAATGAAGACATGGTATAATATTTAATTATTTTAATTAGTAATATATAGATATTGAAATTATAATTCCCATAAGATTTTTTTGCTTATTTTTTTTTAAAATTCGATAATGAAAAGGAAAAAAAAAGGAGAATGATCGTCGTCTTTTTGCTTTTTCAGAAAGCTTTGATAAAACGGGGCCGTCATTTGGATGAGGTCATGCTGTCGTAATATTTTATATATATATATATAGCTATTCCCATCATTTATGGCCAATTTCTTTTAGATCCATATTTTAAATATGAAATGTAAGAGGGAGGGGGGGGGGGGACTCTCCCAAAAGGCAAAAGCAAATGCTAGTGATGGTTGTTGTCTTTTCCAAAATACCATTCAACAACCCATCTTCCCAATTTTGGTCGCTTCCCCACTCTCATTATTCCCTCTATTTATTTATTTATTATTATTTATTCTCAGTTTATTTAATTATGAACTAAAAGAAGAAAAATAATCCCCTCCCAAAAAAAAAAAAACAAAAAAAAAACAGAAAAGAAAATATTGCTTATAGCAAGCCAGCAGCACGGACTCATCTGCGGGACTCGCGTGATTTTAACCTCTCCCTCTCCCCCGTCCTCTTGATTCTTCTCCCTTTCACACCCGAACCCCAAACACTTAAAAAAAAAAGGAAAAAGAAAAAGAAAAAACATTTTTCTCTTCTCACCCAAATTTTGTGACCATTCTGCCCTCCGCCCATCGCGATTCACCACCGCCAGTAACATCACTCTCTCTCTCTCTCTCTCTCTCTCTCTCTCTCTCTCTCTCTCTCATGAATGTGACCCACCCCCGATCCTTTTGAGTGTAACAGTGAGCAAAAGGCAAACGAGGAGGAGAGAAGGGGAGACAAGGGCTCTTGGGCTTTTGAACATCTTCATCCTCTTCTTCTTCTTCTCGCCATACTTGAGAACCAGAGAGCTCTCTCTCTCCTCCCTCCCCTTTTTCTTTCCCCGGAAAGGAACCAACAAGGGGGAAAGAAAACAAAAGATCCGGTCTTTATCTCGCGACCTCCGTGCACCACCACCGCCATCGATTCCCATGGTCCTGTGGAGGTGAGCTGTTGTTTATTCCCTTTTGCAGATCAGATCACAGGACTTTGGAGCTTCTCTCTCTTGCTTCTTCTTCTTCTAAATTTTCATGGTGACAGAGTAGGAGGAGGAGGAGGAGGTACTTTCTTTCTCGCGCTTCACTTTCGGGAAAGAGATCAATCTCTCTGCATTTATTGCCTGCCCTCCACCCGCGTGCTTTTTGGCTTCCCCCTTTGTAGCTAGCTCCCTAAGTATCATCGTGGCCCTCTGAAAGACTTCGCCAAACCACCAATTTCCAATCTCCCTCCCTCCCTCCCTCCCTCTCTCTCTCTCTCTCTGGGGTCATGGATTCTGGGAACAGTAGCGGGAGCTCGCAGTCCTCGGGCGGCGGCGAGGACGAGACGTACCCCTCACGCGCTGACATCTCCTCCCTCTTCAACGCCGCCGCCGCCTCCTCCGCCCATCACCACCAACAACAACCGCCATCGCTGCACCACCAACACCAACACCAACACCAGCAACTGATGTTCGACCCGTCTTCCGTGCTGTCCAACTACTTCGACCCGTTGGCTCGGTCGGCCCCGCCCGCGAGCCCGCTGCTGAACCTGGACGCCGCCTGGCCCAGGAGCCCGAGACCCGACCCCAGCTGCACCGATCTCGGCCTCCCGTCGCAGCAGTCTCCTTTTCTGGGCTTCGGCAGAGGACCGCCGCCCGGTGGCGGCGCGGCTCCGGTCCAGTTCCCTCTGGCTCAGGATAGCTCGAAGCCGGTGCAAGGTCAGGCCACGGCTCCGCCGGCCGCCGACAACGGCAACAACTCCGGGAACGCCAACGCCCCTGCGCGGAATCCGAAGAAGAGGTCGAGGGCGTCCAGGAGGGCGCCGACGACGGTGCTGACGACCGACACAAACAACTTCCGGGCCATGGTCCAGGAGTTCACCGGGATCCCGGCGCCGCCTTTCGCGGCGTCGCCGTTCCAGAGGAGCCGTCTCGATCTCTTCGGGACCGCACTGCGATCGGGCCACCTCGACACATCCTCGTCACCGCCACCACCGTATCTCCTGAGGCCGTTCGCCCAGCGATTCCATCACCCTCCTCCGACCTCTTCGTCGACCCCGTCGTTTCTGGGTCCTTCGGCGATGATGGAAGCCTTAGCTTCTTCTTCTCCGGCGACGGCGACAACTACTAAGACCAACACCGCCAACAACGAAAACGTCACTACGGCGACGACCAACGCTAGCACTACTTCTAATGCAGCTCCTCCATTGCCATTTGGCCTCTTGAAGCATCCACAGAACCTGCTCATCAACATGAACGCTCAAAACCCGATTCTTGATTTCGGAAACTCCCTGTTCCAAGCCTCCCTCAAGTACCCTAACCTGCCCGGACCCTCCGAAATCGACGGCGCGGCCACCGATCATCACCCTCATGCAAATCTCCGAATTGGGGCTTTGGAGGACTTCGGCTTGAGCCACACGGCAAGCATGCGGCCGCCTTCCACCGAGCCAACCCTGACGGAGAACAACGACGCAACCGCCGCGGCGACGAACTGGAGCAACAGAGGAGCCGGGGACGGCGGCGATCACCACCCAGGATTATTCAGCTCTCTTGGCGGCGGCGGTGCCGGCAATTATGGCGACGATGAAGATCATCCACGGAGGGCAACGAACGGGAGGGTCTTTACCTACTCGGGCAACGACAACAACCCTTCGGGACCGGATCGTTTCCAGGGCGATAGAGGCCCGGAGGCTGCGGCCATTGGCGCGAGGAGCGAAGGTATGGTCGAGTCGTGGATTTGCTCATCGGATTAGAAGCTGATCATAGATACCATTTCCCTAGAATCAAGAAAAGGAGGGTGTAGGAATCTTTACGCATAGTGTGAACAAGATCGAACGAACGAGGGACGTAGCTGAGGAATGTGATGCAATCCCCATGCATATCGTTTCCCCTCCCCGACCACCAAAAAAGGAAAAAACAAGAAAAAAGACGAACATCACCACACGCATATAGTTTTTTCACTTCTTCTCTTTTCTCTTTTTACGTGTCATCTGTAAATGATAGCATCGTGGCTTGAATGCAAACTCATTCTTCCTCCCCGTCTCAAACTGTCTGAACATCATCACTGCACTAGTACAGACGAAATTGGTTTCTTTCCTTTTTTTCCGATTATGTCTTCTCACTGCTGTTCTTGCATTGGACTTGGCTCAAGACTCTGAGCATGTGAATCAGAGCGTAGGGAATTTACATTAAACGAGTCAATGATGAGTTTGTCTGTTTTATGTTGTCGCAACCGCTGGGGGGAGGAGGAAGGAGGAAGACGGTGGTGGTGCAACGGCGGCGGATGGCTCGAAGATGATTTTATTTTTTGTTGTCGTGTTTGTTTCGATGAGCTCTGGTTTCGAGACGGCCTGCTTTCCGGAGTTCGAATTATACTTTAATGATTTTTATTTTATTTTATTTTATTATTCGGCGATAAAGGGAGTTAAAAAAAAAAAAAACAAAGAGTTGAAAAGTTTGTCATATGGAGGGAGTGATTGGTGGCGGGATTAGAGGAGAGTGGTGAGCCGCCGCAAATCTAATTTTCAAGATCTTATATTATGCTTTTTATTTAATTGTTATTGAATCTTGTTTATTGTTCGGGTCACATGCGCTCCCAAATTCCCAATTGTAATGTAATATGTATATCTATATGTCTATGTATGTATAATGTGTTTTATTGTTATTTTGAGTTCATCATGGAGAATGGGATGAAGGTTAACGGCTTAGGAAGCACGGACACTTTTGGAGAGAGGCCCTTATTCTGTTGGACGCTTGTTAGATATGCAATATGTGTTCTGCATTCTTCAATATGCGATCGACATATGATCAATAGGTGTTAGACATTCAACATGTGGTAAGTATTTCGAAAGCGTTTTGGACACGCCAGCGACGTGCGAGTCCAGCATCTCGACACAGTCTTTTTGACATGCACGAGATTGAATTTAAATATTCGTAACTGTGCAGAGAGCTTTTCTTATTTAGCTCCGATCTTAAAAGTCAAAGTACCAGCATGTTTGGGAGACAGCCAAAGCAGCACTCTCCGCCATGTCAAAATTGTTAGATATGGTACTCTGGTTACTCTTTTGACTCGACACACATCTCTATCTCAATCTATCTCACATCGAACAATTAGCCCCTCTGTATAGAGAAACTTCGTCAGAATGCCAATATTGGATCTGCTCGAATAGTCTAGGTCAACTCTAGCTCTACGGTTGCTTACTCCGGGTCTCTTTCATCCACTTTCCAATGGGCGTTCAATTAGAATCAAAGACAGCTTTCCTTAGCTAAGACTGATTGATCCACCGTAGCTTATCTGACTAGTCTAACTAGAAAAAATTAGGAGTCGAAATATAAATTTGTCAAAAGTATATATGCTCAAATCATATATCCAAGCATCCCATAATTAATATACCCAACTAGCTAAAAAAAAAACCTAATTGTGAATCTATGTCAAAAGAATAATAATAATAATAAAACTCATTGTCTATAAATAAATATATATAGAAAAGAGTTGACGAGTCTGCTATGTGTCCTAATGTGCGTGTATATATAAATTAATTTTTTTTAAAAATGACTTGTCGGTATGTGATATCGTATGTTGGTATCAGTGCTACTTAGGTAAACTCTAGCTATATTGGATCCACCTAGAGAGTCTAGGTCATCTCTAGCTATATGGTTGCTTACTTCGAGTCTCTTTCATCCACTTTTCAATGGGCGTCCAATTAGAATAAAAAACAACTTTCCTTAGCTAAGACTGATTGATTTACCGCGGCTTATCTAACTAGTCTAACTAGCAAAAATTAGGGGTAGAAATATAAATCTGTCGAAAGTATGTATGCTCAAATCATATATCTAGGCACCCCATAATTAATATACCTAACTAGCTTAAAAAAATAATAATAATCATGAATCCATGACAAAAGAATTATATATATATGGAGAAGAGTTGACAAGTCTGCTATGTGTGTGTATATATATATATTAAGTATTTTTTTAGAAACGACGTATCAATATGTTGTGTTGTGTGCCGGTATTGGTGCTATTTAGGTAATGGCTTCTGCTATGCATGCATGAATAATTTAAGCATTCATTCTACATCTACGTCTACATAATTAAATTGTCGTTTTGTATGATAATAAGAATAGTTTATTGCATGTACGTGGACTAAGCATAGTCGAGGGCATGTCTTGAGGACCGCTGCTGCCACTAGAAGTCGTACCTGATTTCGGAGAGATTTCAGCTGTTGGGTGGTTCAAACATTTAAAAAAGGCTTAAAGAAAAAAGGAAGAAGAAAATTGGAGTCAACTGAAAATAACAAAAAGAGTTAATAAAATACACTAATACGGATAAACTCCAAATTTTTCTATCATGGTCGAATGTCTAGCTACTATTATTTCGAGTTGGTGTATCTAGAGTTCTGGCATTATTATTAGGGATAATGACATAATGGTACTGTGCTCCCTGAACTTTTAATTTGATCATGCGGTCTCCGAACTTTAGCTCAATATGTAACATGATCCATGAATTTTTAATTTGACCAATATCGCCTCCAAACTTTTGAAACATGTTCAACTTCTATGTCCAATATGCAATGTGGTCCCTGAATATTTGATATCTTCCCATAATTTATAGAATTAAGTTAAATATATTCCAAAAGTTCATGAATTATATTGGTAAAATTAAAAGTTCGGGGACTAAATTGTATATTGAGTGAAAGTTTAAGGATGATTTGTGTCATTTTCCCTATTTATTACATCGAAGTTATTATTATTATTATATTATTAGTTTTATTTTTTTGCACATTCACTATTGAAAGGTTGACATGTGAATAAATTCGGTTAAGTACTCGAGTCTAAGTACACTAGTCACCTATTCGACGGCAAATATGTTAAAAAGTTCTTTAAATTGGCGGTGAACCTAATTAAAATGCGAGAGTTTATGTCTTGCTTGTCTAGGCTACCCTAAATTACGTTTCGAGTGACACGTCTGAAACTTAAAAAGGAGCGGAAGAGTGACGTTTGTGTTCATACTCTCATGTTCCTTTTGACACAAGAGTGTCATCCTTAGAATTTGTCATGAGATGAGATTGCCATGATCCCGACCAAATTACTCCTCAAAACATACTAGTGCTTGACTCGATTCTTTACAGAGAAAAAAAAGGGTTCTTGCGTTTTTTCTTAATTGTTTTCGACAATCGTGTTTCGAAGCATGTCGAGAAATTTTAGAATAAGGAAATTTTAATCCCTCACAAATAGACTGATCTAGGACAACCAAAGTGACACCTTTTCCTTGTAGATATGGACAAGCGGTCCACGCCTCATCCCAACCACCAAATCTCTTGGAGTGTCTGGTCCCAAAGTTTACTTTTTTTTTTTTAAGGTAATAGTCAAGGTTAAAAGAGGGTGATTCAACCGAAAATATTTTTTTGAAGATATATATTTTCCTAGAGAGACAGAAAAGATATCCCCATCATAATGGCATCTTGATTTCTTGAAATAGGAAAAACAAATTTTAAGAAATCCAAAAAATTGCAAAATTTGATCTCCCTCCAACGGATCACACCTACTAAGAAAAATATTTTGTTTTAGTTCGACCCCTAAAAAAAACAAAATAAAAGTTTTTTTTTTCGCTTGTCAAAAAAATACAAGGTTGACATCTAACTAGAGGAAAGTATAATTTGGGTCCCCAACAAAGAAAAGCTATGAAAAGCACGACACTTACTCAAAAACCAAATGATAAGGACACATCTTTTTAGAACTGAAAAAACTCTGAAATAAAAGCTAATCGACCCCTCCTCCCAAAACACTCATCATGATGACATTTGCCAAAGGCAAAGGCCGGTGACGCGTTCATCCGAAAGAAAACCCAAAAGTTGGTCTTCTTTCTTTCATTTCAGTGTCTTTGTATGCGTGATTGATAGATCATGATCTCTCTTCTTTTTTTCATTTTTATGCATAAACCTATATAAGTTCAATTATGCACCTCTCTAACTTTTTGCGTACCTTTTGGTATGATTGAAAAAGATGGGAAAGAGAGGGCTTCAAAATTTTTTGAATCTTTGGGAACAGTTGTAGGCTATAGTGGCATATGATATGAGATCTTTCTTGGGTCTTTTTTTTTTCTTTTTAAGAAAAGGATTATAAAAAAAGAGACAAAAACAAAATTAGGTGACCTTCTTTCCACACTATCTTTTCAATTTTAGGTCTTAGCTTTTGGCCATGGATGGACAAATGAAGCAATGCGTGATTTAGTAGCCATGGGGTATTACTCCGGCGGGGGAGGATCTTGGGGTGGTGAATCTTGAATCACTTAGTCTTTTTTGAGGAGGGGGGGAAGCATGGGGGAAGGTGGCCCCATGAATGCCGGTTGAATAGCAATCGCTTCTCGAGGGCAATGATGGCTCTCCTCCCCTCTCCAATTGCTGTAGCTCATGATTCACCTCCAGCCCACCGGACCCCCGGGGGTCCATCCCCTATGCGAGCGGCAAGTCTTAAGGCCGCGTCCTGGAACAGTTGCTGGACATGACTAGACATCGATCGAGACGATCACGGTCGCCAAAGATCAACAGAGTGCTTGAAGAGTAATGCATGATTCGTTTGAAATGTTTTTCATTGGGTACGCAAAGATGTAGGTTGCTCTCATTTTTAAATTTTTCAAATGGGTCGATGGATCGCAAGTTGTTTTCGACTAGACAAGGCGATGTTACACGTCTAAAAGTAGGGGAAAAGGATAAATGTGTTCGAGTATTCGGTTGATTCTAAATCGTCCAAATCGAAATAGGAAAGCTCGTGATAGTACGTTTTGCATTTACCTAGATCAAGGCTTCCTCAGAAAAGAACTCTTGTATCGGATGACTTTTCTTAGGTGAATTGATCTACTGTTATCAGGGTTAAAAAAATTGTTCATAGATTTTTATTTAGTTTATCGTGATCTTATCGTTTGCGATTAGAAAAAAAAATTTGAGTTCACAACATGAACATGGAAATAATTATCAAAAAAGTTCTACACTTATTGTGATTATGCCAATTCAACCCTAATTTTTTTCAATTAAGTTCCCAACCTTTTTCATTTATGTCAATTCAGTTCATCCGGCCAACTTTGATGGGCCGGTACGGATATGATAATTTTTAATAATATTTTAATATTTTTCTCAACTTTTTTCCTTTCTTTTCCTCGTCTCCTTCTTCTTCTAGCCAATCACCAAATTGATGACCGACTAAAGATGAGGTTGACCTTGTCGGCCTTAGGTGAGGTTGGCCTCGCAATAGCTGGGCGAGGTCAAGTGACGCCAGTGGTTAGCGAGGGCGAGCCTCACTAGATTGATCTCGCCTCTAGTTGGTTATCGATCTGGCAATCGGCCGGAGGAGGGAGACAAAAAAAAATTAAATAAAGGAAAAATAGATAAAAGTTTGAAAATATTAAAATATTATTAAAAAATCGCCGCGTCAACGCCAGACAGTGCCATGTGGGCACTGGCCATACAAAGTTGATCAAATTGACCAAACTTGACACAAATGCGATGGTTTAGGATTCAAACGACAAAATATATATATATTTATGACTATATCGATATAATTGCGATAGGATATTAAGTTTTTTTTTTTCTTTGGTAATTCTCCCCCATGAACTAGGCCACCAACCATTCACAAAACAGTCGATGACATGAAGTTTTTACAGCAAAATATACACGTTCAGGACTAATCCATCGCTCGGGACATGATGCGATGGCGCTCCTTTTGGACGGCCGGATCTACCGATCCGGATGTTCAAAAGCACTTGTTACCCAAAGTTCTCCCTCTTTACGCTTTATCTTCTGCTTTTAACGCTTTGACATGATTTTGGCAAAGGACTTACGAGCAGCAGTAGGTAAAAAGTGAAATCCAACTAAAAAGCAAAGCACCAAAAAGATGGTACGGCTACCTGGGAGAGGATATAAAGATGCTGTTGGTCCCCATCTCTTAAAGTGAAAATGGACCCGGAAAGAGACAACTAAATTTGCTTAAATCAGTCTCCCTGTTTCGGTCAGCAGAAAGAGTACCCGGTACAGGCATTCCAATGGTGGACAGTCCGCGACCAATCCGGCTAGGAGATGGCATGGTGCTTCATTGCCGCGGTTGCCAAGCTGAACTTTTCCGGTGACCAAGTGAGCGATTGCTTACATAGAGACAAGCCTTCGAGAGATCATTGAACTGATTGCTTCTTTACAAGCCTGCGGGGATTCGCGCGCCTCGCGGGTTCCGCATCATTCTCGGACGTTCGTGGAAGTTTGGTTCCTGGAAAGCAAAGATTGCTCATCATTGTCGTCCGAATCAACCCACTCCTTCGTTCCGTGATCTCTGCCGATCGCGCCCCTCCCCTTCTCACATGCCCAATTCGATATCGCTGTATCGGGGTTGGAGAAATCTTCGCCTGCATAGGGGCTATCGACCTCGACGTGCTGCATTTCTGTGAGCACGTCCATTCTGGCGTGCTCTCTATCTCTCGGGTACGTGCGGTAGAGGAAAGAGTAAACGAAGCAACAGATGGCCATCGGAACGCCAATAGCAGCATAAAGCGCCTTGGCAAGTGATGCGGCATTTTCTCTATCTGTCTCGATGTCCATCGAGTCGGATGGTCCGTCAGGGATCGGTTTATACCCGTATACATGCTGAGCCAGAATACCGACCAGCGGGGGAGCGAATGATGCCAGGATGCTCTCTAAAGAGTTGTCCAGCGCGTAGATGCTCGTTCTGGATTTCTCAGGGACAATCTCTGCAAAAATTGGACTATGATCTGCGTTAGTATGCTCAAGAAAATTAACTAGAGAAACATGTAGTAATAGTACATCTTCAAGCTACGGAATTGAACGTAGGTTCATCAACCGGGGATCTGACAGGCAACATCTAATAACCATGTTCGGGCGGCGAGAGGGCAATAGAACCTACTAGTTACACTCACTTGTTCGTAGCCGGGGCATTCCAGGATGTGCACAGCCCCATGACGAATAAAAGGAGACCGTGGATGAAGGCTGTGGAAGGATCATCGGGCAACACCAGAAGCAAAATCGCGGCTAAAGGAATGGCCGAAGCAGCGCTTATCTGGGACAAGATTATTCTTCCCGAGATGTGCAAGCGCTTGGCGAGAGCATCCCCCATCCAACCTCCGAATAGACCCCCAAGTGAGAAGGTGATGATGAAGGCCGTCATAAGGAAAGCCGTCGTACCATGAGTGAAGCCGATGAGCTCCAACCACATTGGGGCAAATGAAAGAGCCGAACCCGAGAACGACCCAAATACACCCTGAGCCACTATTATCTGGAAGGACGGGATCCTAATAACGGATTTCGATTCTTTAACCAGGTCTTTGACATCTGACCAGAAGGGTTTGTGCGAATTCGGATCTTTAACTAGGCCGTCGTCGCCTTTGGAAAATTGAGGATCACTTGCAAAGAGCTGCACCAGAACACCAACGATGGCACTTACTAGTCCAACCAGGTGAAAAGCAATTCTCCAACCGGGGATTCCCAGGAATGATGTTGAGGCTATTAAAACAGAACACAGTGATCCAATGATGGAGCCAAGGTTCCCCGTAAGCTGCAGCCATCCAAACGCCATCCCGCGGTTGCTCTGGTCCGTGCAGTCGGCGACGAGGGACTGGATAGCAGGTATCACTATTGCGAGCCCGATGCCATTCAAGCCTCTTGAAATCGCTACCTGGATAATGAAAAGAGAGAAATTACTAAACACAGCAAGGTACTTTGCAATTGCATTTACATACGAGAAATCCGTCAATGAAAGGCACAGACATTGCTGAATTAATTCGGCATAAACAGATGATTCGAAGACTGAGGATCGTGTGGTGCAACTCCACGCTGTCCGGACCGATTCCAAGGACGACCTACCAAACTGCAGGCTTCGTAATTACATCATCGAATGCTCACTGCGAACATTCTATCATAACTAAAAAATATCCATACCAAGAACATCTCTCAGATCATTCTGTGATGCTATCTATGCAAGTAGCATCGCCCGTTACTAGATTCTCGATCATCAATCAAGAACAGGCAACTGAAAACATCGAGAACCGAATCACTCACCCATCGAACTGAACACAACCCAATCACTCTCTCACCGAAAAAATCAGAGAGGGAGAGAGGGGAACCTGAAGAAAAGTGGAAGAAACAGCCACGAGGAAAGTGGCGGCGGCCCAGAGGAAAGCCCCGAGAGCTATGACGCGGGCGCGGTCGTGGCGGGTCGCGAGGTAAGCGGCGGGCGGGTAGCAGCAAGACTGAACGGCGGACCGGATCAGCGTCAGCGACCCGAGACCAGTCGGATCCGTGTGCAGAGCAGCGCCGACCTCCTTGTACACGCCCGGAAGCAGAGACTCGTCCGCACTCTCCATTATCGCCGCCAGATTCACCAGCACCAGCGTCAACGTCTCGGATCTCATTTGCCTTACAGCGTTCGGAAGAACCGAGGAATCCAAAAATGGAAAAGTGCCTCGAGCTTTCCTTATTTGGGACGGCGAACTGACGGTTTGACTACTTGGGAGCGTCGAAGGTCAAGGCCAAGAAAAAGGGCTCATAGTGAACATTAGTTCAAAGAAGGGCCTGAATTGCCCAACTCTATTTCAAAGAATGGCCTGAGGTCGCCGGACGGCGAGTATGTTTCTGTTTTCCGGCGATTGAATAAGGGCGTTGTTGTCCGAAAAAAAAAAATTAAATTAAAGAAAGACCCAAAAATCTAAAATTATGAATTGCAGGCGAAACGAGGAGGGCATATTTATGGTGTTCTTTTCTTCTATTCTCCAACCCACGCTTGTCAATTCAAAAATTATTTCGATTGTGTCTATCATTTTACCTCCGGTACTCAGTTGAGATTCGGTGGTGCTGGCAATGTGTTAACCAGATGGCGATTCTGTAGCAAGGAAGAAAGCTTCAACCAACAAAGCCAACCATGGCCAATTCGAAGGTGGAGATGCTGAGCGACATGCTAGGAGGATAGATAGCTTCGAATCTTCCTTTTTTGGGCATATGCTTATTGGTGGAGATGAATCGCAATATGCAAGTCTACTTGTTCCATGAGTTATCGAGGATCTCCAAATAAGAACCACCTCTCGCTTGGTACATTCTGCACATGATCTCTCTTCTTCTTCTTCTTCCAAGGTCTACTCAGAAGGACTGAGTATAATGGACTGACCAATTCGGTCCGGTTCTCGAGAGCTCCGGTCCGGTTCTCGATTCCATAAAAATGGAGCCGATTACAGTTGGTTTGGTTTTCGATCCCTAGTATTGGGAACCAGTCCACCCGATCCGTTTCTCTGTTTCGAGGTGGGATCGGATTGAATCGGGAACCGATCATCTTTACTCATGTTCCACCAGTATCCTCAACTGAACGAGTGCAGTGAATCATTGCCTTTAATGATCACTATTTGCTGTTATAATTTATCCATCGCAACTCATATTTAGACACACAAATAAATATTAACTATTAACAAAGTAAAAGTTTCAGTAATAAATATCGCTGGAAATGAAAATTTAGACTAGTAATTATAGATTACACACGGATGCTATAGAATACTACAGGATTGTTCAAAAACATATATCAAGAAAAGTACAAAAACTTGTTACTCGTAACTAGGATTTAGGTTCCTGGTTTAGCCACTTGGAACCTACCTGTCAGAACAGGTTTACCAATTTTTGAAACCTAAAATCAATTATTCATACCTTATAACTTGAAATCGGACTGATTCACCATCTGTTTGGTTTTAAGTTTCAAGCTCTACCATGAAATCATGCTTACCTGTAACTTTTATTGTCCATTTCCAAGATTTTCTTTTCTCTTTGATGGACAACACAATGGAGAGCTTCTTGTACCACAAGGGTTCCGGCAAGTATAGTTGAATCACCAGGGAAAGCTTTGTGATTCCATCTATTACGTTTCCTTCATAATCTACAATGGAAGCCCAAGCTCCACATTTTGTTGAGTGGTTTTGAGCCTATTTGATTTCAAAAACTGGCTCAAAAGATGAAATTTTCCTTTATACCATTAATTCCTTCCACAATTAACGTGGATAACTCCAACAACATTTCCCTCACACATCGGGCCATGGGTTGGAGCCTCTACAACTCACATATGTCCCACGTGACTATTGAGTCCAGACTTATTGGTAACTTAAGTTTTAATACTAGTGCTGAGTTATCTTAAGCCTTTCTTATCTCAAAAGCTAGATCAAAGGATGATGGTTTTCCTCACACTTATAAACTTACCATCAACCATTTTCACAACCAATGTAGGACAACCCCAACATGTCTCTTCTCTAATGAAAAGGCCCCATCAACATTAACTTTTATTATGGTTAAAAACATGATTAGTTTGCGAAATTAAGAAAGGTACAATTTTTGTTCATGAAACGTCACCGATGACAACATTAGGACTTGGTTAGATCAAGGAAAAAGGTTTATGACTCGATTAATCGAAAATAAAATATTCGCCATTCAACTAACAAATGATTGGTACGTTTATTGTAAGGGGAAAAAAAACAGTTTGTCCAACATGATATCGGATTACAATTTACAAGCTCAAACGTGGGATTCCCTTGTTGGAGTAGTAGTGTAATATACATAATGCGATACTGTTTGCTATAATTAAAAAAAATATAAACATAGATAATAACTTTGAGAAAACAATTATGACTTCAATAATAACTGTCGCGACCCTCTAAATTTTTTGTTTGATTATTACTTCTAAAGGGTTAACGGATTATTAGGTTAATTAGATTTGACTAACCTAACGCGGACCCTCCCAAGCCCTACCGAATCGCAACTTTGGTTTTTGTTTAAATGATTTTAAGATTTGAAGTCGCCACTAATCGTTCTTGGTAGGTCGATTAGAAACCTAAATAAATTAGCGGGAGAACTAATTTATTTCTGCGAACCAGAGATTATGAGTTCGGGGACTTGGTTACACTAGTTAATTAAAACTAATGCCCTTTCGGTACCTTAATTTCATGGATATCTTAATTTGGCAACTCAGGCTTGGTTTATTCCTAAGGCTCTAGTAGGGTATTCTCTTTTGTGTTTTCACCTTTTGAATATGATGCATGGATGGTATATATTTTTATTTATTATATTTTTTTAAGTGTTAAAAATTCCCTAAAGCCGACAAAGGGAGTGTGTTAATGACTTCTGTGCAGTATTACGACTTACTCATTTTTTGGGTCTGATGATTCAAGAATTAAATTACAGGAAGTACACGACAGTGAATAAACACCTCCAATGGGAGGCCTAGCATTAGCTTGGCTCTTCCCTTTGGGATTTAAGGTACAGGTATTTAAATTGCAGGTATTTAAACTACTGTAAGTAAAAACCTCCAATGGGAGGCCTAGCATTGGCTTGGCTCTTCCCTTTGGGATTTAAGGTGCATGTATTTAAATTGCAGGTATTTAAACTACTGTTAGTAAAAACCTCCAAAGGGAGGCTAAGCATTGGCTTGGCTCTTCCCCTTGGGATTTAAGGTGCAAGTATTTAAATTGCAGGTATTTAAACTACTATAAGTAAAAACCTCCAATGGGAGGCTAAGTATTGGCTTGGCTCTTCCCCTTGGGATTTAAGGTGCAGGCATTTAAATTGCAGGTATTTAAACCACTGTAAGTAAAAACCTCCAATGGGAGGCTAAGCATTGGCTTGGCTCTTCCCTTCGGGATTTAAGGTGCGGGTATTTAAATTGCAGGTATTTAAACTACTGTAAGTAAAAACCTCCAATGGGAGGCTAAGCATTGGCTTGGCTCTTCCCCTTGGGATTTAAAGTGCAGGTATTTAAATGACCTCCAGTGGATGTGCTTTGCCTCTCCATTTTGGGGTTTGAATTCTTAAAAATAAATTACAACAAATTGATTCAACAATTTGAAATTTGTGTGCGCTTAGGAACTCCTTCAAGCCAATTTTGTGCTTCCGTAGGATTGACCATTGATGTAGGGCTGCGGCTGCCTGACATAAAAATAGAGTGAAGTGTCAGTATACAAAATATGTGCTAATTTGCACCTAAAACTAGAAAAATGGAAAGAGTATTTATCTCCCATTTTCTTGGGAGGGATTTCTAGAATTGGTTTTCGCTCTCTCTGTTCTCAACATAGAGAGTCTCTTTTGAATTAAGGGAGACTTTTAATCACATATCAGCTGAGAAATTGGTAGGCACTTAGGAACTTGTCTGGGCCAATTTTGCACCTCTGTGGGCTTTGCCATTAATATGGAATTGTTCTTCCCTGACATAAAAATATGAGAAAAATAGAGAGATGGATAAAGTGTATACAATTTGTGCTAATTTGCGACTAAAACCACAAATAAATGAATAAATAAAAACACTTAGCTCGAATTTGCTTGCTCGTTGACGAGGATGAACTCTTGATTTATGTTGATCGATGAAGGAATTTGTGATGATAATTCCTCACTTTAAACTCTCATCATCTTCAAAATTTTCTCTCTCTCTTTTTGGTATTTTCTTCTTCTCAAATTTTTCTTCAATCTCCCAAAATCCTCTCAAACATCCAAAATTTTCTCTCCAAAAATCAAATCCCCTTGAAGCCAATTCTTCATCCTTTTATAACCTACTCATCTATCTTTCATTTTAATTTTTCCACTAACTCTATTTCCCATTCTAATTTTTTCACTAACTCTTCTTCATTTTCATCTTCCCTTCTTCATTTCTATCTCACATTCTAATCTCTCCACTAACTCTTCTTCATCTTCATCTTCCCTTCTCCATATTTATCTCACATTCTAATTTCTGCACTAACTCTTCTTCATCTCCATCTTCCTTTCTCTATTCTTATCATATTTTCTCCATCCATTCTTCTCCATCTTCTCTTCTCCATCTTCCCTTCTCTATTCTAATTTATCCACTAACTCTTCTTTCTGTTATTTGCAAAATAATCCCTCAAGAGTTAGGTATTTGCACTATAGTCCATGAATTTTAAGTATTTACAATTTAGTCCCTGAAAAAATATTTCTTTAAGTCCAAATCTCCTTACAATTTTTTGACATACCTTCCCTATACTTAGTCAAAATTCACAACATGTCAAATTTAAGCTCATTTCTTGCCACTGAAAATAATGCAGAATTTAATTAAAGCCCTTTTGCACAATTGAGTCATTCTGGGTATAATTGGGCCACTATAAAAATTTGAAATATTAGATAACAATGTCACAACTCCTAAAAGTGAAAAAAATGAAAATAAATTAACTCAAATTGAATTTTTTAAGCCCGGTTCGAGATTATGCTCGTGAAGGAATACACGACCCCGAATTGGATTTTTTAAATTTGTGATGGCCAACATGAAAAGGAATTTAAAATAAAAATATTGACTATTTTTATATATTATGGTGGCCTCAAATGCTATTATTTATTAAATATTCTCATAATTTCTAAAATATATAAAATATATATATATATATATATATATACAAAAAATTATTTTTTTTGTTCAAAAATAGTTGCCTAAGCTTGGCCAAGGCTCCAAATTTGATTTTTCAATTTTCTCATTTTTCTTAATTTTTTGTTTTATGAATTTTCGAAAATAAAAATACCGAAAAATATCGAAAATATGAAAAATCATTTTTTTGTCAAACGTGGTTCCCTATGCTTGGCTAAGGTCCTCAAAGTTGAGTTTTCTATTTTATGAATTTTTATGAATTTTCTATTAATTTTCAAAAATAAATAAATAAAAAATATGTAAAAATACTGAAAATATGAAAAATCATTTTTTGGACAAAATTGGTTCCCTAGGCTTGGCTAAGGTCCCCAAAGTTGATTTTTCAATTTTATGAATTTTTATGGATTTTCTATTAATTTTCGAAAATAAATAAATAAAAACTACGTAAAAATACTGAAAACATGAAAAATCGTTTTTTGGTCAAAATTGGTTCCCTAGGCTTGGCTAAGGTCCCCAAAGTTTATTTTTCAATTTTATGAATTTTTATGGATTTTTTATTACTTTAGCAATAGAAAAAATGATTAAAAATCAGGTGTCAACAGCTGCCCCTCTTTAAAAGGAAGCTCGGTAGAGGTTTATTTCAAAGACGAGATGACACCTGAATTCTAATCGACTCAATACAAGGAAATAAAAAGAGTCGTGACATGAATGTTCCACTGAAAATGAAATGAGAACCTAAGGATTCCTTATATAAAGAAAAAACTTTAGAGTGGTTGAACTTGAACCCGTATGGTGGATCAACCCATGGTAGATTCCTAATAAAAGGATTCTACTGATTAAAAATTGAATTAAAATTTGACCCGTATGGTGGGTCGTACCATGGTAGATTCCTAATAAAAGGATTCTACTGATTAAATTTTGACCCGTATAGTAGGTCACCCCATAGTAGATTCCTAATGAAAGGATTCTACTGATTAAAATTTGATTGAAATTTGACCTGTATGGTAGGCCAACCCATGGTAGATTCCTAATGAAATGATTCTACTAATTAAATTTTGATTGAGATTTGACCCGTATGGTAGGTCACCCCGTGGAGATACCTGTAGAAAGGACTTGGTGCTTGTAGAAAGGACTTTAGTGCCTGTAAAAAGGAATTTGTGTCTGTAAAAAGGACTTTATTGCCTATAAAAAGGACTTTATGCCTGTAAAAATGACTTTATGCCTGTAAAAAGGACTTGGTGCCTGTAAAAAGGACTTGTGCCTGTAAAAAGAACTTTAGTGCCTGTAAAAAAGACTTTAGTGCCTGTAAGAAGGACTTTGTACCTGTAAAAAGGACTTAGTGCCTGTAAAAAGGACTTTGTGCCTGTAAAAAGGGCTTTAGTGCCTGTAAAAAGGACTTGTGCCTGTAAAAAGAACTTTGTGCTTGTAAAAAGGACTTTGTGTCTGTAAAAAGGACTTGGTGCCTATAAAAAGGACTTTAGTGCCTGTAAAAAGGACTTTGTGTGATGGATCATCCAATGATAGGAGTAACCAAGAATTGCCTAAACGTCACCTTTGGATAGACAGAAGAGGTATTAACTTAAAAAAAAATGATTTTTGGTTGCCAACTTGGGATCTGGGGAGACCAGGAATCCTGCAAAAGCTCAAACCCCAATTATATTCTCCTGTCGCTTTAGGAATAAACCAAAGAGGCAGAGATCAAAAGGTCTCAAACATTTCTGTGTTTGAGACAAATCATGCTTTATTGAAGAAGGTGGATACCTGTATATACCGCAATGGATTCGAGTACCCTAACAACCGTCAGAATTCATTCTCTTGAAAGGTTCAGGTTGAAGATATACTTACCTGAGAATTTAGAAGAAATGCCTGGTGACTTCTCGACAACCAGGCTTATTCATTCAATAATCGTCGAATGAATTTCAAGATTTTGGAAGGTAACTCGAACATCGGGAATGTGTTGCCTGTCAGGTAATGTCAGAGGTAACATGTGCAAGCATTTTCATCAATGAGTTGATCGGTTCATGTAAAACTATTCAACCAAGTTGGCAATGATTAGAAATAGTCTGTGCGATAACTCATGATGCAATCAATCAAAATGTGGATCATGCAAAACAATTATGTCAAGTTTGCATTACCAATTCTATTTAAGGAGGTTCTCATAATATGAACGTCTCAAATGTAATCTGAATGGGGGACTTTAGTCCGAAAGGGCTTTCTCTCACTCTGGGGAAATACTTTTATCCGTAGATTAAAATGTTAGACTTGTGTGGAAATGGTTTGCCTTTCCTCATCCTGTCATGCCCCATTCTGCACATTTGATGTCTCTTGTGCAGTTTATGCTCTAAGTTGGAGTTGGTAAATTAAACACGCGGAATGGTCATGCATAATTCATGAACTGTGTAAACACAACGCAGATGTGACAATTTTTTAGCATCATGTATGTTTATATAATGTGCAAATATGGGCGGATTTGAATTGCCCATGGTATGTAGGCGGACCGAACAAATTGGGAAGCCTACTCCTTATGTCGAGGGGCGGTTCGTCTCAAACTTTGCCCTTGCACGATGAAGCATATGGGTGAGGGAGCATTTCAGTTTGTTCAAGGACAGCGACCGCCATGGTTTAGCGGTTGAATGCCCCTGCAAAAAGCAGAAAAATTATTCTTGAAATCAAACAAGATAAGAAAGACATATTTGCTTTTCGCTTCAGAGCTTGCGATCAATTTGCCCCATTTTTCACCAGAATAGATCTTGTCAGATGATCATAATTTTCTTTTGGATTTGTCTCCTTCAACATGTTAAATGTTAGTATAAATATTTCCTGTAAAAAGAAAAGGAGACATGTCAGCCAGTATTAAAAAGGATAAATTAGAAACGATACTGATTTACCCTTCGTCTTGAATGTCTTGCACGAGTCTCTATCGGTTTTGCTGGATTGAATTTTCCTCGACTTTTGTTGGGCGCCTCACCATTATGGCAAGACTATGGTAAAATACTGACTTTGAAATTACTCGTCGAGCATTCCTGTTTGTAAAAAAGAAATGCACAAAAAGTTGTTTCATTTATTTATAATACATACAACATTCCCCACCCTTGGGATTGAACTCGGGATATTTTAGACCTACTGTCATCCCCCATACCATTCGGTCCATTAGACCGTAGGTGTCCATGGGGCTTCCCTTTCATAGATTAATCCTTGGGGGTAACGCAGCCCTGTTGTATCACCTTGGGTCATGTTACGGTATTTCTTGAGGTAATTTACAATCCCTGTTAAGAATAGAATAAAACAATTTAGGACTCGAGATGATTATGTGTAAATTAGAACGATACAAAATTACCCATGTCTGAGATTGTTCGGGTCTCTCGTTCGCATTTTCCCTTATCTAAAGCTATCTATTCTGTAGTAATATCCATGAGTTGATTTGCCCCAAATTTTGTTCAACTTGTATTTGGGTATGATTGCATTCTTGGGTCGATTTGCAAACTCCTGAAAATAGAAGGGATTAAATTTAAAACCTGGGTAGTTCGAGGGTAACTTGAAACGATACGGATTTACCCTTCAGATTTACGCGTATTTCTTCTCGATATTAATTTTTTCGAGTTTGGTGTGGTAATGGCTCCGAGCATTTAATAGGGGGAAAGAGAAATGATTACTTCTAGCTTGTGCATTAATTTTGGACATCGATAAAAGTCGAGAACGTGGAATGAAACTAAGCAGATGTATTCGTCCAGGTTTGATCTTCTTCCCTTTTCAGGCTCTTGAGTGATCGGCTAGCTTTGTTCCGAATCAGGTACACGTCAGCCATGTTGCAGGTCCCGTGATCACTAGTTTTGAAATACAGGCTCCGTATGCACATTAAAGCCTCGGTACTTCATCAGCATCAAACTGGCTGATCATGGCGGCGAGTTCGTCGTCAATGCCACTTGCCTGGTGGTGATACCTCTCCTCCTCCTCAGAAAGCATCCATGCTGGTCCCATAGGCTCGGTCTTTTCGTACCTTACTCCAACAGAACTTGATCTTGCTATGAACTGATCTAACTCACCTCTTAAACGTGCATTTTCGATCCTCAGATAATGCATTTCATCAAGGGTGAGGAGGCTATCGCAGTTGGGGCAGGTGGCAGAGTCAAAAGCCTCTTTATATATCTTGTTCTCCGCTCGGAGGTTTTCATTTTCAGCTCTTAAAAACTCGGCTTCGTTGTGCTCATGACGAGTCTTCATTCGGGTTCGCCAATTTTGAAACCAGAACTTGATTTGCGAAGGTTCAAGTCCTAACTCTTGACTCAGTTGCATTTTCTGTTTGCCGTTTGGCATAGGGCATGTTCTGAAGAAATCCTCAAGCATTTGTACTTGTTCTTTAGTATGGCGATGGTAACGCTTCTTTTGACCCTTACCGTTGTTGTCCTTATCTTTACTGAAACCTTGGACGTCGTCGGCGGAAGGACCAGGCTCCATGGGCTCGATTCTAAACATGGCTTCGAACTCTTCTTCTCCCATATTCAGCAGGCAATGATAGCTCTCGGGAGTATTGGGTTGAGACATCTTCGATTTGGTTGATGATTTCTCAAGATTTGTTACTCGCTTCCAGTGTTTTCACTCTCTTTGAATTTTTCTGAGCGACTGCCCATGCCTTAAGACCCTTTTCCGAGCATGGCGTCTCTTTTTAAAAATTAAGCGTGGGTTTAGCAACTGTATTGCTTCTCCCGAGAGTCCGGCCTTTCTCAATCCTCTTTTCTTATCGTGTTTCTCGTTCGGCTCGTCTCCTTCCATCTTTTCGTGATAAGGGGCCCCTATCGTTATCTCCGCCGTCGATTTTGCTGGCGAGTCCCACAATAAAGACGAGCCGTCTCTTCATTTCTGCCGAAAATTTCTTTGTCTGCCACTCGGCTCATTTTTTCCTTCTCTTTTTTGGAAGTGGTGGCGTCCCCTCAAACTTTTTTGCAAAGGGAATGCGTCAGTATATGTTCTTCATATTCTAGAAAAATTGGAATGATACTGTTTTACCCTTGTGTGTACTTCCATTGAATTTGAATTGAGGAAGTTCCTTCATTTGGACTGGATTGGATTGTATGTCCAGAGTTGCCCTTCACTTTGAGCTTGCCACATAAGTGCTTTGCTTAGTTGGGTCTTGTTTTCTTTCGGGTTTCCTTAGACCATCATCATTTTCTATGCCATCGGGCTCGTGGACCGGAGGGCTCCTTTAATTTACCTTCAAGGCAAATGAGTCCTTTCGCATTCCATTGGGTCATTTCATTTTGCGACACTCTTAAGGCAATTTGCAATTGTCGCGACCCTCTAAAAAAATTTAAAATTTTAAAAGGGGTTAACGGATTATTAGGTTAATTAGATTTGACTAACCTAACGCGGACCCTCCCAAGCCCTACCGAATCGCAACTTTGGTTTTTGTTTAAATGATTTTAAAATTTGGAGTCGCCACTAATCGTTCTTGGTAGGTCGATTAGAAACCTAAATAAATTAGCGGGAGAACTAATTTATTCCTGCGAACCAGAGATTAGGAGCTCGGGGACTTGGTTACACTAGTTAATTAAAACTAATGCCCTTTCGGTACCTTAATTTCATGGATATCCTAATTCGGCAACTCAGACTTGGTTTATTCCTAAGGCTCTAGTAGGGTATTCTCTTTTGTGTTTTCACTTTTTAAATAGGATGCATGGATGGTATATATTTTTATTTGTTATATTTTTTTAAGTGTTAAAGATTCCCTGAAGCCGAAAGAGGGAATGTGTTAACGACTTTTGTGCAGTATTATGACCTACTTATCTTTTGGGTCTGATGATTCAAAAATTAAATTATAGGAAGTACATGACAGTGAATAAACACCTCCAATGGGAGGCCTAGCATTGGCTTGGCTCTTCCCTTTGGGATTTAAGGTACAGGTATTTAAGTTGCAAGTATTTAAACTACTGTAAGTAAAAACCTCCAATGGGAGGCTAAGCATTGGCTTGGCTCTTCCCTTTGGGATTTAAGGTACAGGTATTTAAGTTGCAGGTATTTAACTCCTGTAAGTAAAAACCTCCAATGGGAGGCTAAGCATTGGCTTGGCTCTTCCCTTTGGGATTTAAGGTACATGTATTTAAGTTGCAGGTATTTAACTACTGTAAGTAAAAACCTCCAATGGGAGGCTAAGCATTGGCTTGGCTCTTCCCTTTGGGATTTAAGGTATAGGTATTTAAGTTGCAGGTATTTAACTACTGTAAGTAAAAACCTCCAATGGGAGGCTAAGCATTGGCTTGGCTCTTCCCTTTGGGATTTAAGGTACAGGTATTTAAGTTGCAGGTATTTAACTACTGTAAGTAAAAACCTCCAATGGGAGGCTAAGCATTGGCTTGGCTCTTCCCTTTGGGATTTATGGTGCAGGTATTTAAATTGCGGATGGACTTTGTCCTCTCCATTCTGGGGTATGAATTCTTTAAAATAAAATACAACGAATTGATTCAACAATTTGAAATTTATGCGCGCTTGAGGACTCCTCCAAGCCGATTTTGTGCTTCCATAGGGTTGACCATTGATATAAAGCTGCGGCTTCCTGACATAAAATAGAGTGAAATGTCAGTATACAAAATATGTGCTAATCTGCATCTAAAACCAGAAGAGTGGAAAGAGTACTTATCTCCCATTTTTTTGGGAGGGATTTCTATAATTGATTTTCGCTCTCTATGTTCCCAATATAGAGAGTTTCTTTTGAATTAAGAGAGACTTTTAGTCACAGATCAGTTGAGAAATCGGTGGACAGCTTAGGAGCTTGTCTGGGCCGATTTTTGCATCTCTACGAGATTTTTGCTGTTGACGTAGAGATATCCTTCTCCTGACATAAAATATGGAGAAAAAAAAAAGAGATGGAGAAAGTGCATACAATTTGTGCTAATTTGCGAGTAAAACCATAAATAAATGAATAAATAAAAACACTTAACTCGAATTTGCTTGCTCGTTGACGAGGATGAACTCTTGATTTATATTAATCGATGAAGGAATTTGTGATGATAACCTCTAGCTTTAAACTCCCATCATCTTCAAAATTCTCTCTCTTTTGGTATTTTCTTTCTATCGAATTTTTCTTCAATCTCCAAAAACTCTCTCAAACATCCAAAATTTTCTCTCCAAAAAAATTCCTCTCAAACACTTCAAATTTTCTCTCCAAAAATCTCCCCCCTCAAGCTCACTTCTTCTTCCTTTTATAATCTACTCATCTATCTCCCATTCTAATTTTTCCACTAACTCTATCTCCCATTCTAATTTCTCCACTAACTCTTCTTCATTTTCATCTTCCATTCTCCATCTCTATCTCACATTCTAATCTCTCCACTAACTCTTCTTCATCTTCATCTTCCCTTCTCCATATTTATCTCCCATTCTAATTTCTCCACTAACTCTTCTTCATCTCCATCTTCCCTTCTCTATTCTTATCTTCCATTCTAATTTCTCTACTAACTCTTCTCCATCTTCCATTCTCTATTCTTATCTTATTTTCTCCATCCATTCTTCTCCAACTTCTCTTCTTCATCTCCTCTTCTCCATCTTCCCTTCTCTATTCTAATTTATCCACTAACTCTTCTTTTTGTTATTTGTAAAATAATCCTTCAAGAGTTAAGTATTTGCACTCTAGTCCTTGAATTTTAAGTATTTACAATTTAGTCCCTGAAAAAATATATTTCTTTAAGTCCAAATCTCCTCACAATTTTTGACACACCAAAATTTACCACATGTCAAATTTAAGCTCATTTCTTGCCGTTGAAAATAATGCAGAATTTAATTAAAGCCCTTTTGCAAAATTAAGTCATTCTGGGTATAATTGGGCCAAGATGAAAATTTAAAATATTAGAAGACAATGTCACAACTCATAAAAAGTGAAAATTAAAAATAAGTTGACTCAAATTAAATTTTTTTAGGCCCGATTCAAGATTATACTCGTGAAGGAACACGTGACTCGAATTGGATTTTTCTGAATTTGCGATGGCCAATATGAAAATAGATTTAAAATAAAAATATTAACTATCTTTGTGTATTTTTTTTGGCCTCAAATGTTATTTTTCCAAAATTTTCAAGTATTTTTGTATTTTTTTTTAAAAATAAAATATATATATATAATATGAAATTTTATTTTTTGTTCAAAAATGGTTGCCTAGGCTTGGCCAAGGCTTCCAAAGTTGATTTTTCAATTTTCTCATTTTTTTTCTTCATTTTTTGTTTTATGAATTTTCGAAAATAAAAATACCGAAAAATACTGAAAATATGAAAAATCGTTTTTTGGTCAAAATTGGTTCCCTAGGCTTGGCTAAGGTCCCCAAAGTTGATTTTTCAATTTTATGAATTTTTATGGATTTTTTATTACTTTAGCAATAGAAAAAATGATTAAAAATCAGGTGTCAACAGCAATCCCCTGGGTGAGAATGGAACAAACCCAATTTAGTATTTTGCAACGATTGAGGGTAAATTGGAACGACACACAGTTACCCGTCTTCGAGCTCGCTTGGGCTTTTTACTTGAAATTTCCCTACGTGAGGCCATTCAACATTTCTCATTATGGCAGTCAGCGACGTTGCCACAAATTGATCCGCCCTGAGTCTAGCATAAAAAGGGATTCACACATTCGACGGGATAAAAAACAAATTACCCCCTTGCCCCTGAATTAAATCTAGACACCTAGAAAGCTGGAAAATATCATATGCAGGGGAATTAAGCATAAAAATAAAAGGTGCACTTATTCAAGGCCAGTTCTGCCTCTTCTGCGGCTTTTCGATAATCAGCTAGTCTCGTGGTGATTCGGGTGTGGGTGGCCGATGTTTGAGAGTCCCTACTCACTGGCTCCTGATCGCGGCTTCAGACGTCTGTCAACCCTAAATTGGTTGACCAGGGCAGTAAGCTCATCATCTGGGTAATCTCTTGAACCTTCCAGCAATCGATGCTCGAATTGGGCATTGTTGTTGGCAAATGCTGGTGGTAGATTTCTCATTCTGTCCTCGCCATGAGCAATTTGACTTCTCGAGCTGGAGCCTTCATCATTACTCGAGAAAGTGTGGGGATCACCAACTGTCCTGCTGCCAAAAACTCTTTCCATTCGAGGATTAAAGAAGTGGAAGTGCTTAGGATAACTTCTTGTCTGATTCTCTGGCTGCGCAGGCGCGCTGATCGTGGGATGAATTCTAGCCACAGGTTGGTGCTCAGACCAAGGAATCTGAACACACTGCGCTTGCGGTCTATACTCTTGAAGAGCATTAGAGTAATTCTGGGGGATATTTTGATTAACGACTCGGGGATTGATGGCACGGCTACTGGCTTGGTTGATGATGGGAAGTGGCTCGCCCCTTGCTAACCTGCGGAATTTATGGTGGCGAGGAGACTTGACGTTCATGCTTGGATCAGTCCCGTCTTAGTTTTCTTGATTCTGAGCTGCATTGTGTTCTCTCACCCTTTTTCTGTACTTCTGAAGATGACTCGAAACATTTCCTTTAGTGAGTCCCTCCACCTTCATAATTTCCAGTATATGTTGTGGCCGTGCCGAATCGATTCCTAACTGCTGAACTGCATTAACAAACATACGATGCAGCTTGGGAGACCAACTCATCTTCTTTTTCCAGTTGCTTGGAACAATATTGAAGGCTTGATGATTGTTCTCTTGGTTGTGCAATTGCTTCCTTACCACGTACTGCCATATATTTTGAAGCACCCGAACCCTAATTGGTTTCGTTACAACGTCTTGGGCCTCGTGTAAGACAGCCTTCATTATGGCTTACTGATCATCGCTTGTCGATATTACGACGACTGGCATGTTTAATTCAGAATTGATGACTTCCAAGAGAGTGAAAACATCCATGTCAATCCTTACCATGGCGGTGAGGATGATATCAAACTGGTCATTACTCCTCCTTAATACTTCCAAGGCCTCTGTCGCTTTTGCTTGAGCTAAAACCTTATACCGGCATTTTCTTAATACGGTAACAAGGATTGACAGAGAGACTGGATTACCGTCAATGGGCATGACCGGTAGACCCTCAGGGTAAGGAACTTCATCAGCTTCGACCAGGGTTGAACATGCGCCCGTTTCCCTAATGCTCGACATATTTCTGGATCTAGGACTGCCGACTCGAGACCGTCTCAGGATGTCTTCTTGGACTTGAGGGATCACGGGATCGTCAATGGCTTCTCGTAACAGGCTTTGAAAGCCGATGCTTTGATGGTGAAGGTTTTAAATTCCTCTCCCACGAGAACTCCTTCTCTCTATCTTTCTCTTGCGAGTTCTTGCAGATGAACTCTCACTATCAAATGAGGACAAATTCTCTCTCTGGCAATAGCAACGACTTTCCTCTTCACGGGCAGCGCTATTAGATTTACCGAGGGAGAAAGTCTGACATTCAGTTTTTGATCAAAGGGGAAATCATTGTTTCTCGCTCAGTTTGTCTTCTTCTTTCTTTTCGTGGTAGAGGGCCCCTGTCAAGATCTCCACCGTCGATTTACTGGCGGGTCCTCCAATGAAGACGAGTTGTATCTCCTTCTTTGCCGAAAATTTCTTTGTCTCCCACTCAGCTCGTTTTTTATTCTTTCTTTTTCAAAGTGGTAGAGGCCCGTCCAACTTTTCCGCAAAGACGTCGGGTTTGCTCGGCTTGAGGTTGCCGCTTGACTGGAATCTGAGCCAGCGGGGGTGTTGCTGATAGAGAATGGTATATAGGAAAACCTGACCAATAAGGACTGCCCCTATGAAATCAGTATTTAAATTAAAGCAGATTATCGCCTTCGCATTCCGATCATCTGCCTCGCCTCTCTCCTCTTTTCTTTTGTGATCTACTTTCAAAAATGGCCAATTCTCCTAACCATACCTTCTCCGCTGAAGTCTTGGCTGGGTGGGAGAGACTCTACAATCTTCTTGATAGAGGTTACGCTCATATAGCCCAAAACTCTACCGTTGAGGCTGAAATCCTCGATCTATTCAGGACCGTAGACGCTGCTTCTGTTGAGGGTACCCAACTGGGGGGGAGTATCGGAACTTCCCGACCCTCTTCATCAATTTTCTGGCCGCCTATAACCGCGCTTATGAGACGGTCCTTGTGACTGCCGTCGTGAAAGCTCGTTATCAAGACCGGCAAGCGTCTGAAAACAGTCACATTTGTGGCTGATAATCACAAGAAGGCCTTCAAGTTTGCCAATGATCAGCTTTCGTGGCTGGTTCGTGAGAGGGGAAAGTTGGTGGATCGTCTGGCCTTGGTCCGAACTTACGTCGAACAGGAGTCGGGCAATATTGTGATGAGGTGCAAATGCGGTTGGCTGCAGGAGAGACTTGATGACATTACGACAGACATTGCTTTCGAGAGGGCGGCGATTTCGAACCTGCAGTTTGCTGTCGAGCATTACGAGGCCAGTATGGCCTAAGCTAAGGAGAAGTGCGATCGCCTCTTCTTTAGGCTCACAGAGCTTGATCCCGAGAACGCCCGGTGCACCCAGAGTATCAACTATTTGGAGAGTCAGCTGAGCTCATTCGTAATGGTTATCAAGGCTCAGTTTGGCTTTACTTTTCCTCCCCAGTGAGTTGTTTGTAAAACTCGTTGATGAATGGAATGAAAGGAAAATTTCGCACGTTTATACCTTAACTTCCCAGCTATCCCTTCTCCCGAATATCACCATAGATCGATTGCAAGGGCAAGTGTCGGATGGAATGTTTGCCAAAACCTAAGACCAAATTCTTAACATTTGTCATACCTGGGAGGCCAAATCTTTGCAAAGCTATAGCCACCCGATGCGAACTATTCAGACAATAAATGGGGCAAAATGGCAGTGAACCCCAACTTGGGAAAGGGAGTATGTCTTTTCTGTTTCATGCCATTTTCAAGATGATGCTCAATTTTTCTTCTTGCAGGGGCATATGACAAACATGAAAGTCATCTCCAAAAGACAGTTAGAGCATCTTGAGTCCTTACCTGATTTATTTCACACACATTTCTCCTTATGCAAGGGCAAAAGTCAGGAACGAGTCTTTCCCATTCCAAGGATTAAGCTCTCAAACTTGCTAAACCATATGCAGGGGCAGTCTACAGTCCCCCATTCCTGAGAGTTTTCTTGCAAATTTGAATGTGTTTGCATAGTTCATTTCTTAAAAATATGCACGAATCTTTCATAAAACTACGCAATTCATTGCTACATTTTGCATGCTTAAAAGGTGCTCACATATTGCAAAATTTCTTGCATGGTTTTGTCTGTATTGCTAATCTTCAATGGCGAAGAGTTCTGATCAGGCAATCTGTTCCATTCTATGAAAATGATCATATTGAATGAGGAATGTCAGGACGATGAAAGGCACACCATTTCCATACATATCCAGTATATTATTTCGCAATGGGAATTGAGTGAAGTTTCCATGCTGACAAGGTAAAGGGTTATCTCGCGAAAAGTAGGACGACCAAAGTGATGTGAGGCGTTTATTTCTTCTATCATACATACTACAGGTTATCCTATGTTTAACCCTTTTGGACGGAGGATTCATTTCTTACCCCTGTCAGAAACAACCCCACACTGGGGCAATTACCAAAAAGTTCAAATGATTAGAATTTTCTTGCTTTCACTTGCATCAATCTTCGAGTATATTTATTACATGCAAATTTTGTGTTAGCTCAAGTGCCTTAGACATGACGAAGAGCATTTTCTTTCTATATCCCCACACACCATACCCTTTGCTTACCTAATTTGAGCGGTGAACTCATTTCATAACCTAATTGGTGATCATCCCTATGGCAAATCAAAGAGTTCATCTCAAAGTGTTGAGATAACTAAAGTTCAAAGCAACTTCGGGCAATTGGAAGTTCAGGGAAGAGTAAAAAAAAAGGGGTGAAAAAAAAAGAAAAAAAAAGACTCCATCAAGCGAAGCTCTCTCTCAAGAAAAATTCTCTGTATCTAAAAAAAAGGAAAGGGAGTCAAGAAAAATTTCTCAAAAAAAATCTCTCTAAAAAAAAAGAGGAGAAGAAAAATGAAAAATGAAAAATGAAATAGAGAGGCTTCAACAAAAACAGAGTCGATATGCAAAAGTATTCCTCAAAGAAAAGAGACCATTTGAAGGTTTGCTTGTGAAACAATTGCCAGAGCAAAAACATGAAGACTAGATGATCACTAATTCCCACGATTCATGATATACCCACTTGTCATAAAAAGGCCATTCATTTCAAGCCTACCTAGACCTACGTTACAACCCTTATCGAAGTTTCTTCAGATTAGGGCACTTGAGTTAACGTAGGGTTTTATATGCTTATAAATATTGCTTGAAGAAGTGCAAGCAAGTTTTTTCTATCTCATCTTTGCAGGATTTCTGACTTGTAAACCCGATGCAGCTGAAGATATCATTTCATTTCAAAGCCAAAATGACTCTCAAATGAGTCCTCTTTGCTAAGCCTTTGACCGAACCCGAATTACAATCCCTACAAAGACCTCTCGGATTGGTCTGGTCATACTGATTGCGAGAATACCCAGACCCTTGTCAAGCATGATGATGACAGTTCTGAGTGATTTTCATACCGTATCAATGGTCGGGTTCAAAAAGCTTTTTTTCAAGAGAGTGAGTGAAAGTCCTTTCTGACTGAAGGTTTCTCATTCAATGTGATCAAAATTATCAAAAGGATCATGCAGGTTTCCTTATTGATAGAATTCCCCAGTGAAGCTTTGTAATGCAAGCAAGCAAAAGAGTTTTTACTGGCATATGATGTTGCATTTACATTGATTTTATGCACATGATCATTTTAATTCTATTTCAAGTGAATAAGCAAGTGTGATACAGTCAACCTGTCTATTCCTTGATCGTTGTCCAGAAAAACCAGGTACGTTTTCCAATTATCCCTCAAGGACATTTCAGTGGCTCTATTGACCTAAGTTCACATTTCATCCTGTGTATTGACTTGACTCATCTCAGGCGCACACTCTTATGCGTTTTTTTTTGTCTCATCTCAGATGCACCCCCCTTTTGGTGTTCACACTGATAAGATTCGTGTGGCTCACCCCTTTTCTGTGTTCATACTGCTGAGATTTGTATGATACACTTTTCGTGTTTGCATTGATAAGATGCACCTTGATGTGTTCATGCTGATGAGATTCGCATGACATATCCATTTTTGTATTCACACTGATGAGATTCGTGTGATACGTCCCTTTTTGTGTTCGGGTTGATGAGATTCGCTTGACGCACTCCTTTTTGAGACATTCTCAATTTACGGCGACCCGCTAAAACGATGGTGGTCCCAAGAGAAATTTTTCCAACTCACGAAGACCCGCTAAAACGATGGTGGTCCCAAGAGAAATTTTACCGACTCAAGAAGACCCGTTAAAACGATGGTGGTCTTGAGAGACATTCTCAGTTTATGGCGACCCGCTAAAACGATGGTGGTCCCAAGAGAAATTTTACCGACTCACGAAAACCCGTTAAAACGATGGTGGTCTCAAGAGACATTCTCAGTTTACAGCGACCCACTAAAACGATGGTGGTCCCAAGAGAAATTTTACCGACTCACGATCGACTTGCTCTCGTGATCTCGAAAGGCATTCTATCGACTCATGGTGACCTGCTAAAACGATGTTGGTCCCAAGAGATAAAAGGAGACAATGTTTCTCACTACGTGTTTACCGAGTGGAATAGGTAGCACGCATCTTTTTATGTTCACCCATTTGGAACAGGTGATATTGATTCTTACTACGTGTTTACCGAGTGGAATAGGTAGCACGCATTTCTTTATATTCATCAATTGAAACAGGTGATATTATTTTTCATTTCGTGTTCACCAAGTGGAATAGGTAACACGTATCTTTCGAATATTCATCTTGTGATTTATCTTTTGTGTTTGCTCAGGCATCACAAGCTTATTTCATGTTCGCCGAGTGGATTAGGTGGCATGATTATCATATTTTGTGTTCACCGAGTGGATTAGGTGTCACAAGCCCCTTTCGTGTTCATCGAGTGGATTAGATATCACGATTCCCTTTCATGTTCACCGAGTGGATTAGGTGGCATGGTCCTTTTCGTGATTGCCGAGTGGTATAGGCACACGTCCCTTTTATTCAAATCATATCATGCGTTGTTTCGCATTTGTAGGAAACTACAGGTAACAGACAGGCAACTCAGTACTTTGAAAACCTCACTTCGAGTGGATTAGAAGGTCAGCGATCAAGGGAACTGATAGCATTACAAGCATTCTCTCATTTGGATGCTTTTATATGCGATCCGTATGCAAAGTTTTCATTACCGCTCCGCAGGAAGTGAGACTGATTGACATACGTTCTTTATTGTCTACATTTTTTGCATATCATGCATCATTTTAATTGCATAGAAAATTGGGATTAACAAACCCACCAAAAAATTCATTCATTCATCATTTGCATTGTCAAAATTTAGGGTTCAATTTTGTCTTTGAGCGAAACCTCTGTGAGCCTCCACTCAAAGAGGGGCAGCTGTTGACACCTAAATTTTAATTTTCCTTTAATTATTTATTTTGCATGAAAATCAGGAATTAATTCTAGTTCCTACAAAAAAATAATTTCATGTAGCATAGTTTTAATTTTTAACATTCATTTGCATTGCATTTTGCATCAAAACGGATTAATGGCGGAAACAAACTTAATCGGAAAAAGGGACACTAAGCTTGACCAATTGGACTAAATCTACATGGTTGGAAATTGCATGTGCTCAACTCATGGAAAATTTTCGGGAAAGATGCGGAAAATATGTGGTTTGCGGAAAAATAAGTTCACGATTTGGGAATAAATATAATAGAAGCAAGGCAAGTGCTTGTAATATTGTGAAAAAAGGGAAAAGCTTTCGAAAGAAAATAAAATCCTTTTAATTGCTCCACCCAATCTTCATCTATATATAGCTTTTACATATTCTTAAGGATTCTTTTTGGGACAATATAAAAGAGAAGAAATATGACATAGGTTACCATGTTACACGTGGGGCATATATCACAAAACAAGAAAGTAGAGATAAGCTCCTCCACCAAAAGAAATTCGGTCAATGCAAGAAAGAAAGGATAATATATTTTTTAATCAAATCATCTTTCTTTCCTTGGGAACTGAGACTCTCACGCCTATAAAAGAAGACCTATTGCAACACTGGAGAGGAGACCACAATTCTAATACACGGCTAGAGAAAGAGGTCACAAAAAATTCTGGAGAGCAAACACAGAGAGAGATACACGTGGGGTTTAAAGTCTTCTTCCTTGGCTGAAGACTTCAAGCAAAATTAGCAGCTTTGATTCTTCTGTCCCAGCTTGTTCCTGTCCAACCGTGGCTCTTGTTCGTGCTCCTGCTCACGCGTGTACTTCAATAGTTGCTCGGGCGGTCCTTATCTCTGCTGTTCTTTTTTTTGCTACTGCACCAAGAAGGAATAACCAGCAGACCTGCTGTTTATTCTCTACTGTTTGAGCTACTATTTAGGGCCTAAAAGTGTTGTTGATTGGTCAAATTTTTCTGCTATTGACTTGGTACTTTTTGCCATGCTATTTGGTCTCATTCTTGACGTCATTTGGCCATGTGAGAAGTTGTTGTTTGGTGCCTTTCAAGCTGCCAATTCACGTTTGAACAGCTGGTCGCAGAGCTATTTTCATTCAACCGTGGTGATTTCTAGTCATTAGTCCAGAGAATCGCAAGTTCGGTGCCAAATTTGGGTGCAAGCAATTTCGGAAAGCACATCTCGCAGTTTAGGTATGTTTTCTAATTTAAATATTCTGGATATTTGATTGCAAAATTTGATCGTTTGAATTGCATTGTTCGAAAAATTGTTAAACTTGAATGTTGAATATTTTCTGAAAATTTTTGCAATATGTCACTTGCCTAAACTATGAGATTGTGATTCGATGTGAATATTTCGAAATCTTTGTGATAATCTTGTAATAATTAAAATTCTCTGAAGATACTCAAAGATACCCAAAAATATTTCAAGATGTGATTGATTAGGAAAATTTCTTAATCCGCAACCGTATACATGGAAATAAGTCGATCTATCAGGCTTTAGATAGAATTATTTCCATAGCGGGTATTTTGAATTTTATGGTCGATCTATCAGGCTTTAGATCGAAACTTAATTCGAAATAAATAGCGGTAATTGTCTTTTAATTTTTGCAACTTGAATTTTAAATTTCATCCATAAAAAAACAAAAACAAAAACAAAATCCATGAAAAATCCTAAAAAAATTGCACCTTTGAATTTCAAGTGAGAATTCATCAAAATTGCCAAATGGATTGTTTTTTCATAAAATTGGTACCGAAAGGGCATTAGTTGAAAAATTAATGTAACCAAGTCCCGAACTTAAAATCTTTGGTTCGTAGAAATATAATAGTTCTCCCACTATTTTATTTAGGTTTCTAATCAACCTACCAAAAAATGATTAGTGGCGACTCATCTTGAAAATCTTTTGCATTTAAATATTGAACCTAAGTTGCGAATTGGTAGAGTTTGGGAGAGCTCGTACTAAGTTAGTTAATTCACTTAATTAATTTGGTAATCCATTAACCTAAGAATTGGAAAAAAAACTCGAATTTTTAGGTCGCAACAATTGTCAATTTAGATAATGAGCGGGATAAAATATGGTCAACCCGAGCGCAATCGACGCAAGAGCTTTGCATATTCAATCCCTATCTATGGTTACCTAGGAAAATTTCGCGACTTGGGTTTAGACGCTTGTGTGTGCATGTGTCGTGATCCTCAGAATATGCAAGACATGCACAACAACTGATATCAAAACAACGCTTCTAGAAATGTGCGAAATTAAATAAATAATCCCGACACCGAGCCTACAAAATAAATGGGTTAATCAAACACTCCGCCCCTTATAACTCCCATCATGCAAAAACATATAAGACCTACAGAATGAGTCCTAAACAAGATCGCCAAAGCGAGATATCCATAAAATTTTCATTGGCCTAAGTCCACTAAGACTTTTAAAATTTCGAAAAAATTTAAGTATTCCAATTGGTAGCTTTTTTCGAAAATTTAAAAACCCCTTCCCCAGCGGAGTCGCCAGTCTGTCGTGACCCTCTAAATTTTTTTTTATTATTACTTCTAAAGGGTTAACGGATTATTAGGTTAATTAGATTTGACTAACCTAACGCGGACCCTCCCAAGCCCTACGGAATCGCAACTTTGGTTTTTGTTTAAATGACTTTAAGATTTGGAGTCGCCACTAATCGTTTTTGGTAGGTCGATTAGAAACCTAAATAAATTAGCGGGAGAACTAATTTATTTCTGCGAACCATAGATTATGAGTTCGGGGACTTGGTTACACTAGTTAATTAAAACTAATGCCCTTTCGGTACCTTAATTTCATGGATATTATAATTTGGTAATTCAGGCTTGGTTTATTCCTAAGGCTCTAGTAGGGTATTCTCTTTTGTGTTTTCACCTTTTGAATAGGATGCATGGATGGTATATATTTTTTATTTATTATATTTTTTTAAGTGTTAAAAATTCCCTGAAGCCGACAGAGGGAGTGTGTTAACGACTTCTGTGCAGTATTACGACTTACTCATTTTTTGGGTCTGATGATTCAAGAATTAAATTACGGGAAGTACATGATAGTGAATAAACACCTCCAATGGGAGGCCTAGCATTGGCTTGGCTCTTCCTTTTGGGATTTAAGGTACATGTATTTAAACTACTGTAAGTAAAAACCTCCAATGGGAGGCCTAGCATTGGCTTGGCTCTTCCCTTTGGGATTTAAGGTGCAGGTATTTAAATTGCAGGTATTTAAACTACTGTTAGTAAAAACCTCCAATGGGAGGCTAAGCATTGGCTTGGCTCTTCCCCTTGGGATTTAAGGTACAGGTACTTAAATTGCATGTATTTAAACTACTATAAGTAAAAACCTCAAATGGGAGGCTAAGCATTGGCTTGGCTCTTCCCCTTGGAATTTAAGGTGCAGGCATTTAAATTGCAGGTATTTAAACCACTGTAAGTAAAAACCTCCAATGGGAGGCTAAGCATTGGCTTGGCTCTTCCCTTCGGGATTTAAGGTGCGGGTATTTAAATTGCAGGTATTTAAACTACTGTAAGTAAAAACCTCCAATGGGAGGCTAAGCATTGGCTTGGCTCTTCCCTTTGGGATTTAAAGTGCAGGTATTTAAATGACCTCCAATGGATGTGCTTTGCCTCTCCATTCTGGGGTTTGAATTCTTAAAAATAAATTACAACAAATTGATTCAACAATTTGAAATTTGTGTGCGCTTAGGAACTCCTTCAAGTCAATTTTGTGCTTCCGTAGGATTGACCATTGATGTAGGGCTGCAGCTGCCTAACATAAAAATAGAGTGAAGTGTCAGTATACAAAATATGTGCTAATCTGCACCTAAAACCAGAAGAGTGAGAAGAGTACTTATCTCCCATTTTCTTGGGAGGGATTTCTAGAATTGGTTTTCACTCTCTCTGTTCTCATCATAGAGAGTCTCTTTTGAATTAAGAGAGACTTTTAATCACATATTAGCTGGGAAATTGGTAGGCACTTAGGAACTCGTCTTGGCCAATTTTGCACCTCTGTGGGCTTTGCCATTAATATGGAATTGTTCTTCCCTGACATAAAAATATGAAGAAAATAGAGAGATGGAGAAAGTGTATACAATTTGTTCTAATTTGCGACTAAAATCACAAATAAATGAATAAATAAAAACACTTAGCTCGAATTTGCTTGCTCGTTAACGAGGACGAACTCTTGATTTATGTTGATCGATGAAGGAATTTGTGATGATAATTCCTAACTTTAAACTCTCATCATCTTCAAAATTCTCTCTCTCTTTTTGGTATTTTCTTCTTCTTAAATTTTTCTTCAATCTCCCAAAATCCTCTCAAACATCCAAAATTTTCTTTCCAAAAATCAAATCCCCTTGAAGCCAATTCTTCCTCCTTTTATAACCTACTCATCTATCTCTCATTCTAATTTTTCCACTAACTCTATCTCACATTCTAATTTTTCCACTAACTCTTCTTCATTTTCATCTTCCTTTCTTCATCTCTATCTCACATTCTAATCTCTCCACTAACTCTTCTTCATCTTCATCTTCCCTTTTCCATATTTATCTCACATTCTAATTTCTCCACTAGCTCTTCTTCATCTCCATCTTCCCTTCTCTATTCTTATCATATTTTCTCTATCCATTCTTCTCCATCTTCTCTTCTCCATCTCCTCTTTTTCCATCTTCCCTTCTCTATTCTAATTTATCCACTAACTCTTCTTTTTGTTATTTGCAAAATAATCCCTCAAAAGTTAGGTATTTGCACTATAGTCCATGAATTTTAAGTATTTACAATTTAGTCCCTGAAAAAATATTTCTTTAAGTCCAAATCTCCTCACAATTTTTGACATACCTTCCCTATACTTAGTCAAAATTCACCACATGTCAAATTTAAGCTCATTTCTTGCCACTGAAAATAATGCAGAATTTAATTAAAGCCCTTTTGCACAATTGAGTCATTCTGGATATAATTGGGCCAATATAAAAATTTGAAATATTAGAGAACAATGTCACAACTCCTAAAAGTGAAAAAAAAATGAAAATAAATTAACTCAAATTGAATTTTTTAGGCCCGGTTCGAGATTATGCTCGTGAAGGAATACACGACCCTGAATTGGATTTTTTAAATTTGTGATGGCCAATATGAAAAGGGATTTAAAATAAAAATATTGACTATTTTTATATATTTTGGTGGCCTCAAATGCTATTATTTATTAAATATTCTTATAATTTCTAAAATATATAAAATATATATATATATACAAAAAATTATTTTTTTTGTTCGAAAATAGTTGCCTGAGCTTGGCCAAGGCTCCAAACTTGATTTTGCAATTTTCTCATTTTTCTTAATTTTTTGTTTTATGAATTTTCGAAAAGAAAAATACCGAAAAATATCGAAAATATGAAAAATCATTTTTTGGTCAAAAGTGGTTCCCTCGGCTTGGCTAAGGTCCTCAAAGTTGAGTTTTCAATTTTATGAATTTTTATGAATTTTCTTTTAATTTTCAAATATAAATAAATAAAAAATACGTAAAAATACTGAAATATGTAAATCATTTTTATGTCAAAATTGGTTCCCTATGCTTGGTTAAGGTCCCCAAATTGATTTTTCAATTTTATGAATTTTTATGAATTTTCTATTAATTTTCAAAAATAAATAAATAAAAAATACGTAAAAATACTGAAAATATGAAAAATCATTTTTTAGTCAAAATTGGTTCCCTAGGCTTGGCTAAGGTCCCCAAAGTTGATTTTTCAATTTTATGAATTTTTATGAATTTTTTATTACTTTAGCAATAGAAAAAATAATTAAAAATCAGGTGTCAACAATAACCAAGCCAATATTTTTATAATCTTTACAAAAAAGATTACAAAATGAATAAACTTGTTAGATACCATAAACTCGAAAGGATTAGACAAGAGATGAGTTCCAGCTAACTGAATGAAATTAAGATGATTAGTTCCTGCCAGAGATTAAGACATGATCCGAAGAGGCATAATTGTTGTACGTGAACTGAAGAGATGTCTCACGAATGTTGACTTATTTATTAACGGGCAATTACAACATCCTTGTATTATGAATTATATACGACGTCTCACTAATGTTGACCTATTTATTAATGTGTAATCATAACATCCATGTATTATGAATTATATGTCCCGCTTTCTTCTCTTTTTTTTTCCCTTTTTATACCTCTGTTTTGGTATATGATGTGATTATGTCCACATTTATGCTTTACATGTAAGATTCGAATTCCATGCAATGGAGGTTGTTAAAATTCGTATTATGCAACTGTTACCGTCCGAGCTTCTTGATAGTCCACACCATTCAGAAATTCACTTTCGACAAGATTATAATGAAGCCAATCTTCGAGAATCCTTTAGTTGGGCAGTGATGGTCTTCATTGGTGATCTTTCTTGAATCGGAAGTCACTTTGTACACCAGATGAAATGTGTCCGATTATAAAATTGACATTAATCTTTCATGGCCTAATTCCCTAAAAAACCACCAAATTTAGGTTCAATCACAAATTTACCTTGAACTTTTTTTTTTGTCTTAGAAAAAATTTTCAATTTTAGGTCAAGTCCCGAATCTATCCCGAACTCTTTTTTGTCTCAAAAAAACTCCAAACTTTAAAGTCCCAAATCTGCCCAAATTTTGTTTTATATTAAAAGATCACAAATTTTCAAATTTACCCCTGTGGCCCAGTCCTAACTTGACGTGACATTTTTCACATTGATAAAAACATCCACATTAGCAAAGTAATGGATGACAAGTACAGACCAACATGGTATTTTCACATGGATATTACATTCACCTAGTAAAGAAATTCTCTAAAATGAAACAGTTCTAGGATCCAAAAATTATGGATAGCTAATGGTGATATTTGGAAAAAAAAAATCCCAAACTTTAGGTACAGTCCCAAAGTTGCCCCAAAGTTTGTTTTATCTTAAGAAAATCACAAATTTTCAAATTTATCCCAGTGGTCCAGTCTCAACTTGACATGACATTTTCCCGTTGATAAAAACATCCACATTAGCAAAGTAATGGACGATAGGTACAGACCAACGTGATATTTTCACATGGATATTAAATTCACTCCAATAAATAAATTCTCTAAAATGAAACAATTCTAGGATTTGAAAATTATGGACGACTAACGGCGATATTTGGATAGAGGGCTAATGGAGCAAATTTGATATTAGAGTAAAAATTAGCGAATTTTTCCTTAGACCATAAAAGGTTCAGGATAGGTTTGGAATTGAAATTAAAGTTTGAAATTTTTTATGAGATAAAAAAGAGTCCGGAATAGATTTGATACTGAATCTAAAGCTTGGGATTTTTTTTAACACAAAAAAGTTCCAAGTAAATTTAGAACTTGGACCTAGAATTGGGTCTGTTGGAGGGAATTTGGCTAATCTTTCACCCGTTTTATAGCCTCAAGGATCAGATTCTCGGATCTCGGTGACCGTCGGATCTCGAAAAGCTTCTAAAATAGAGTCTCAATTTGCTTCCTCGCTTTAAAAGGCAAAATTCCCCCGAGCTCCTCCTTCGACCCATCCCACGATATCTCGTCCGTACACGTCGGACAACCTCCAGATCCTACCGTCTTGGCCCCACCCTCAGCTGGAGGCCCCCACACTACTCCCTTCCTCACCCAATCAGATCCTTCACAGCCCCGACCGAGAGCGGCACCAACACGCCAGTCAAAGGTTAATCCCGTCTCTGCCCTCGCGCGAATGCGCAGAGAAAAGGACAAGTTTCCGATTTCCTCTGTTCTTGGAGCAGCGCAAGGGCACGATGAAATCGGAGACGTTGACTTTGGTGCTGGTGAATCTGGCGTCCATCATGGAGAGGGCGGACGAGTCTCTGCTTCCGGGCGTGTACAAGGAGGTCGGTGTTGCCCTGCACACCGATCCGACGGGTCTCGGGTCGTTGACGCTGTTCCGAGCCATCGTCCAGTCTGCTTGCTATCCGCTCGCTGCTTACCTCGCGTCCCGCCACAACCGTGCCCACGTCATTGCCCTCGGCGCCTTCCTCTGGGCCGCCGCCACTTTCCTCGTCGCTATTTCCTCCACTTTCCTTCAGGTCCTCCTCTCCCTGTCTTTGTTGGTGGGATTCAGTTTGGTGAGGGAGTGATTGGTTTGGGTTCAGTTTGATGGGTGAGTGGTTGGGTTGTTTTCTGTTTTCATCGTTTTATATATACATCAGTTGCCTTGTTCTTGGATGACAATTGGGAGGAGACGTGGATTTGGTCTAGTTCTTTTGGTTATTGAGGTTTTCTTGGAGATCTAGTAAAAGGGTACTGGGATTTCAGGATCGTATAATGGTTGAGCAATGGAAGCATCTTACTTCTGGTTCCGTGTTCTAGAGGCCTGGTGGTTACGAGCTTGCTTGGTTCGAAAGTTGGATAGTTCGAATAGGTTGTCGCAATAAGCGGTTGGTACAGTGATGCCCCACTTTGGCACTCTGCTCGGATGATGTAATTAGGCAGCTCGCGATGCCGTTTTTCGTCCTTTAAAATTTGTCAGCACGTTGGAACTGAACCGATCTGGGCAGCGTGTGGAGTGATGCTGCTCTCAGTCCAGGATTCTTGACCATCTGTTACTAGCAACCTCGAGTTAATGGTGGCAGTGCTTTATATCATCTGTTATTGAATGAGACTTTGTTGTCCTTAAAGGAATTCCGGATTCACAAATTTGCTTTGAGCCTGCTAAAATGCAGTCCCACTGCCCCCCCATGCTTATTCATGTAGAATTTGGGGCTTGAGCAATGATTACATGTAAAGAGCTCCAAAAAGAATCGGGAAGAGTAGATGGAAGAGCTTCCACCATTCGTCGGATATGATCATGTTACTAGAAGCGTGTTGCATGAACTGTGACTCCGCACAAGAAGTTCATCTGAAGGGAACTCTTTGACACAGATTTAAATGAGTTGGCGTGGACCTATTCTGTCATTGATATTGTTATAATTTGGAGGAAGTGAGAGCGACTGAAACGCATAAGATCAAGCGGTTATCAAATCTGAAGTAAAGAGATAAATGACTATAGTTCTGAGCTGCTTCCAAATCTTTTTCTTTCTGTGTTAAAAATGTCACTATCTAGTAGAAGTCCTTTTGTCCAAGCATTTGTGTATGCAATCGCAATGTACCTTTTCCCTCTTCAGTATCATCACATATTTGTTCTCCAGGTAGCGATTTCAAGAGGCTTGAATGGGATCGGACTTGCACTAGTAATACCTGCAGTTCAGTCTCTTGTTGCAGACTCTACAGATGATAGCAACCGCGGGATGGCATTCGGATGGCTGCAGCTGGCAGGCAACATCGGCTCCATCATCGGAGGGCTGTGTTCTGTTTTAATAGCCTCAACATCCTTCCTGGGAATCCCCGGTTGGAGAATTGCTTTTCACCTGGTCGCCATAATAAGTGTCGTCGTCGGTATTTTGGTGCGGCTCTTTGCTAAGGATCCTCGAAATCCTGATGACAAAAATCTAGCTAAAGAGTCCTTCTGGTCAGCACTCAAGAACCTGGTTAAAGAAGCGAAATTGGTGATGAGGATCCCATCATTTCAGATAATAGTGGCTCAGGGCGTGTCCGGGTCATTCCCTTGGTCAGCTCTTACATTTACCACGATGTGGTTCGAACTCATTGGCTTCACTCACAGCACAACAGCATTCCTCATGACAATCTTCATTGTCGCTGGTTCACTTGGTGGCCTCTTCGGAGGCTGGATGGGGGATATTCTTGCCAAACGCTTGCCCAACTCAGGTAGAATAATCTTGTCGCAGATAAGTTCCGGTTCAGCGATTCCTTTAGCGGCGGTTTTGCTCCTGGCATTGCCTGATGACCCTTCCACAGCCTTCATGCACGGTCTGGTTCTGTTTGTCATGGGTCTGATCATATCCTGGAATGCCCCGGCTACGAACAAGTAAGCGTAACAAGTAGATTCTATTACCTCTTCTTGCAGGAACTTCCGTTTTCCATACATTTGCTTTGTCCAAATAGACTATGTTTTCAATGGTGCTTCCCCTATAGCGCTGTACTTCTGCAATTTTATGTGCCAAATTAGCAGCTTTAGTTGCTAAAATGTTTCTCCAGTTGATTTCTTGCAAATATAAACGCGGCATACAGTCCAATATTTGCAGAGATAGTCCCTGAGAAGTCCAGAACAAGCATCTATGCACTGGATCGCTCTTTCGAGTCCATCCTAGCGTCATTCGCTCCCCCAGTGGTCGGGATTCTGGCTCAGCATGTGTACGGATTCAAGCCAATTCCCAAGGGATCATCCGACTCCGTAGAGATAGAAACAGATAGGGAAAATGCTGCGTCGCTTGCAAAAGCCCTTTACACGGCTATTGGAATCCCGATGATGATCTGTTGCCTTATCTACTCTTTCCTCTACTGCACGTACCCGAGAGATAGAGACCGCGCAAGAATGACTGCGCTGATTGAATCGGAAATGCAGCGGATGGAGGTCGACAGCCCTCGCTCTGAAGAAAATCTGGATGACCTTGGTCTGGTAAAGTCGAACGGCGGTAATGAGAAGGACAGGAGCGTGATCGACATCGATTATGGAATGGAGGAAAGCATCCACTTGGATGATAACGACGAAAGATCCTTGCTTTCGAGGCAGCTAACCTCTGCGGACGATGACGAAGAGTAATGCATACCTGCAATTCCTGACCCTTCAAGGAATCATCAAATCAACCAACTTTCGATCACTTGGTTCTGTAAAAGCTTTTTCATAGGGGAAGCATTTCCGGGATGTGACCTTGACATTTCTTGAGACAGTTAACATACGTGACTACCATGATAACACTCTTTTTTTTTTTTTTAACACTTCATTATTGTATCACCTCCGATTCAACGGATTTCAGGCTGTATATCTTTCAGATATTGAGTGCACTTAAATTGACTCGAACAGGGAGACCGGTTAACTTTGGATCGTCATGGATGGAGTTCGGGTTTGTTCTGTCGATGTTGCGATTGAACAATATTACTATCTATTTGCCTTTCGGATGATCAGTTCCCACCCTAAAATAAGGGAGCGGACCATATAGAGGCCAGGTCAATCTCGCCTCTAGCCGGTCACCGATTTGGTTTGACCGGAAGAAGAAGGAGATGAAAAAAGAAAAAGAATTTTTTTAAAAAAATATTAAAATATTATTAGAAATTATCATATCAGCATTGGCCGGATGAACTAAATTGGTACAAATATGAAATGTTTAAGATTCAATTGAAAAAGAAAGTTTTATGACTAAATTGACACAATTTCAATCAATTTAGGACATTTTTGGTAATTTTTCCAAGAAGAATTGAGTCGTACAAAGTACTCTTGGCAGCTCTTCTCTTCATAACTCTATCTAGAATTCTCTTCCTCGAGGGTGAGAGAAAATTAGGATCTAAGTGCCGCACTTAAATTGATCAACACATGAACATCTTGTAGCAGACATGAGACTGGTTATGACACAGGACCATCAGCGCCAATTGCCTCTGAGCCTTTTTGTTAATCAAAACAGCGATTCGACATGAGCACCAAATTTTTTTTTTTATGCATAAGTGCATTGGAAGTCCTAAGTATTGTCAAGAAAGTGCAATAGAATCCTAAAATTTTCAAAAGGTGCAATCAAGTTTTAAAACTTGTTATGAAAGTACGATTGAGTCTTAAAACTTTTAAAAAAACTCAAATCAACGGAAAGACATGATTTGACAAATTTGACAAGTTTTATGACTCGATTATATTTTTTGAAAATTTTCAAACTCAATTGCACTTCCTCGTAAAGTTTGATGACTTAATTGTATTTTTCGAAAATTTTAGAACCGCCCTTTCATGTCAAAGTGTTTGAACTTTCATTGCATTATCTCAATTTTTCACTAGTACGGATATGATGAGCTGAGATTGAAAGACTTGCAAACTCTTGTCAAGACATGAATTTATTAAGCACAAAACCTAAATTCAACTCAAAGCTGCCGCGGAGAGCCTCCACAAATGTGCCTGATAAAAAGAGGGAGCAATTTTTCCTACCGGGTCTCTCGGGGACCCGACCCGGGTCCGGCCCTAAATAATTAAAATATTAAAAGTTTAATTAAATAAAAGAAACAATATAAAAAAAAAATCAAAGCACAAAAAAAATGGGAAAATTATATAAATAGTTTAAAGAAAAGCATGGGTTGGGATGTTAACTCCTAGAAACTGGAACGATGAGCTGTATAAGAAAAATGGCAAAAGTCTAGAGGTGGAGGCAACGACTGTCCATAACTCGCTCAAAGTGGGCGGAGTCGGGTGTGTTGCGATCTAAATTTTTGTCAATTGATTAAATGTTTTTTTTTTGTATCGAATGTGTCCGAGCCAATGTCCGCACGAATCGCGCACCTCGACTAATCCTCCGGGAGGGCTAGCGCAGCATCCCACCACCACGACCCTCCGCTTAAATCACCAGTACTCAGCGAGCTTCGAACCCAGGACCTCTCGTGAAAGGATCAGAGCGCAAAACGATTAAATGTTTTTTCTCTTAAAAACATAAAGATAGAAAATATGGAAAAATGACAAACTCATAAGTGTGTGAGAAAAATCATATTTGTAAAAGTTTAATTGGTACATGAAGCAGGTTAATGACATAAAGGTTTTAGCCAGAATGGAATTAATGAAATTAACTCCGCCGCATATTTTGCTCAACAGTCCATGCAAAAGAAGGATCGATAGCGTTCTTACGAGATTGGAAGATAGTGAGTCCCAAGAAGGCTAGGATAAAGATCCTACTTTTCATGAAAGTGTTACTGTTTGTGAAATATTCAATAAGGATAATGGACATGCTTAGCAGTTTTCTTTTAAAATCTTGATCACTTCCTTTTTACTTATCTTTAAAGATTCTACAATTATGTACATAGATTCGATTCTTAGAGGGAGACTAACCAACTCTACATCTAGAGGCTTTCCGATGGCAATACCATACTCTTCCAAAGTCGGGGTGATCCCGTACTTACCTAATATGAGCGTGGCCATTTGGGGACACCAAAAGCAAGAAAGTGCTCATATAAGTCTGCTCTGCGCATCAATGTCAAGGATTGATAACATAAATCTGATCCAGCCAAGCACGTATTTACGTCTGTTAAGATCTAGTTGGCTCCACAACTCCTTGAGCTCCGTCTGTGGAGTAGACACAAAACGAACATTGGATCTTCCCATTGTATATAGACCACGCCTAGATACCTAATTGTCATGGAACGAACAAACTGTGAATAAAGCAAGCGAATACAAGATAAGTTTAGATAACTTACTTTAACACGAATAAAAAAATGGCAATCACATAAACATGCACATGAATCGTGAGTTTGATTTCTACTCTAAGTATGCTTAACAAAGTGAAGCCAACAGGATGGAATCACATTGGTTAATGATGGATTGTATACGATCAAAATACACAAAGATTGATTCAGAGTCATTCATGTGCAATGACTCAAAATCACCTTGAAGTGTTTGCAGTTGCACCAGTTGGACATGATCGTTGCTTTTGTAGGATTTTTGTAAAACATCCCATGCTACTTTTGCAGTGTCTTTGCACTCGATACTTTTTCAAATATCGTTTCCTCAACGGCTTACAAGATCACATACAATACTTTATTATCTTTCTTCTGGGACTCCATCAAAGATTCTTTCTCCTCCTCTCTTAAAGCCAATGCTTCGTCATTGGCCATTTCGTTGTAACTATTTTCAACCATATTTCATAAATCTTGTGATTTGAAAAGAACCTTCATTTAGACAAACTAATTGTTAAAATTTTTTCCATTTAACTTTGGAAGCTGCAATTGAAAGGAACTAGTGAATGCTATTTCTAGCTATGATACCAAATGTTAAAACCAAAAGAATAATGGTGAAGTTGGAAATTTAGAACAAATGGCACAAATAATGATCTGAGGAAGAACTTTTATTGGAATGCAAAAAGCTCAAAGCTCATTTGGAGTTTTGTAGCTCCGGTTGTATTATAAGCACTGGTTGGAGCAACCTTTATAGAGGTTGGTGCATATGAGAAATTTAAAACGTATAAATAAAGTCAAAGGAAAAAGATAAGACGTAGCGAAAAGGAGCCTCACGTGGATGAAGAAAGTCAATAGCAGTCGGTCTTTAAGGCAAATAGGATTTTTTTTCTTCTATCTTCGTGGCTATTTACTATTCATGGATAGTTTTTCCTTGATAACCGCAGGAATCCTTCATCTTCTTCTATCTTCATTCTCCTTTCACGACACCTACCATGAATCAAGGCTGTCAACAACCAAGTCTAGAAACTACAACAAACATGCTCAAAATCAATTTTATGTTATTCAAATAGAAGATGCATCACCAAACTTCTTCGAAGAACCATTCGTGGACACTGTTCAATTGGCATTACCACTTTAAGCTCTTACTTCATTTTTTTTCCTCCCATGTTTCTCTTATCTTCCTAAATTTTTTGAATGCATTTTTACCCAATTTTGAAAAGTGCATGCCCACCAGAAAATGAACTTTTGTATGGAGACATTCAGCTTTGTTTGCACATTCCAAAGGGCAAACTTCTAGAGCTTGTTTGGTTTTACAAGTAGCAAGAAAAATAAAGGAAAAAGGAAATATTTATTATGAAATTTCATTAAGTCCATTATCGGTGTAAACAATAAGTTACACGTTCAACCGAGGCAACTCACATATGAAAAAAATCATTTATAAAATTAATTTCAAACGCACATGTCACTCATCCAATAATGAATCTATATGAATTTTTCTACACAAACAGTTTTTAGTCATTCGGATGTGCATTGAAGGGAAACAATTACGGGCGAAATAAAGTTAGTAAATTGCCATAAATATTCGTCGGCTTATCTAGATTTAAGTTAGGAGCAATAATGAAAAAGAAGGGAAGTAAAAGTGAAGGTTCCAAGAAAATAACTTTTCCTTTATTTAAATCTATTTCCTTCCACTTCCATTATCCTTTTTCCAACCAAACAAGAAATATTTTTCTAGGGTGAAAATATAGTAAAGTTGGTTGGGCTATTTCCACAACCATTATAGCTAGATCCACAGCCCTTTTAGTGAACTGACCACGGTACCCTTGCTCCCAAGCCATTCAACTTTTTACACACACTCTCTCCTTATTTGCCAGATTTCACTATTTTTGTTAGGATTCGGTGTACAATCCTAACGAAATGGAGAGTAAAAGCTAGAAAGAAAAAAATCGAGATATAATGTTTATTTTGGTCATGCAGCCATGCGATGAGCACAAAGTGAATTATTCTTTCGCCTTTTACTAAAGAATATCACGTGCTCGTCACAATGTTTGTCCTGATTTATCCTTAAACTAAAATTTTATCTAATAGATAATTTCACTATAATTAGCATATCTCACTTCTCTACTACAACTCTCAATTAAAAGAAAATGAGATTATGTGTAAACTTAGTAGTTATTCATGGGTCTAAACTCAAACTACAAATGAATTATGGGCTCAAATCATAAAAATTCTCTCGTATTCAGTAGGTGGCTCCCACGAATCCCGTTTGCTCATTGAAGAGCGGGATTTATATTTTTTTTGTTGGTGGAGAGTATGAACTATACTCTCAACAAGTTTTCCTATTTTTCTTTGTTTTCTCGATAGAGGAGGTTCATCTTCCCCATCATCATTCGGGCGACGCAAAGTTGCTTAGCAAAAAATGGGGCAGGAAGACACTTTTAGTGCCTTAACTTGTGTACAGAGATCACTTTGGTGCCAAAAGTTTCAAACGGATCACTTTAGTGGGAAATTTTTGAAAAAACAATCAGTTTAGTGCTAACTCCGATTTGGTCCACCAAATTTCTGACGTGACCTTATTTTATTAACAAGTAAAGTTGACGTGGCCGCCGGAGAGTCCAGTCAGCAGTTGAAGCCTTCACGACGTCGTTTTGGATATGGTTCTTCAAATAAGAACCCTAAATCAGCCGATTGAAGAAAAAAATCCCCAATTTAAAACCCTAAATCAGCAGAGCCTTGAGCAGTGCGTGGAGGGCTTCACGAGCATCAATAGAGGGCTTCATGAGCGGCTTCAGCGGCATGTCAAATCCTAAATCAGTCAATTCAAGAAAATTCCTAATTTCAAAGAACAACCCCAATTTTGATTTGACAAAAAAAAAAGACAAGTCAGAGTTGGAAATGGCAGGCTTCACGAGCGATACCAGCGGCTTCAGCAACACCTCAAACCCTAATCCTAATTCTTCTCGAGCCGAAGAAGGTAAATGTTATTGTTATTGTGGGTTACCAAGTCCAATAAGAACATATTGTACTAGGTTGAATCCAAGTAGACAATTCAATAGATGTGCTAGGTATAAAGAAGGCTTGAAGTGCAAATATTTTAAATGGGTTGATTCAAAATTCTCCGAACGAGCGACTGAGGTAATATTGGAGCTTCTTGAAGGACGACATCAACCTTTACCTACATTAGTGGACGAGTTGGATGATGTTGATGTTCAGTCAATACAATTTGAAAATAAGGCTTTAGCATCTTTGGCCAACCATTTGAAGAAGGAAGTTGCAAGCATGAAAATTGAAAGAATTTGTTGTCGAACGTTGATTATCTTATTATTCTGTTGTATAGCTTTTTTCATGGGTAAATGTAAAGGGAACGGTGAGAATAGGTTTCTCAGTCTACCATAGTTGAAGATGAATGAAACATGTACTTGTGAAAGGCAACTTGTAGTTGTGTTGCTGGTTTGTTGTTTCCCTTTGTTGTATGGAATAAGAGTTTCCTATTGAAGTCGATGTTGGCATTTATTGCTTGTGCACATTTATAAGTTTTGATGAGATTAGTTGTTGTGTATTGTAAACTTCATTTGCTTTGTTTGTGAATGATATGTTAGTTATTGGTGATTTGCTGGTTTGCCGCAATTTTTGTTGCAAACGCTGATAAAATGAAATAGCAGTAGTTCGCTGAAGGTGATCAATTTAGTGCCAATCGTGCTTTAAAAAATAATACTTCAGTGTCAATTTTTGACTGAAGTGATCACTTTCGTGTTAAGTTTTTATAATAAAAAAAATGATCACTTTAATGTCAAGTTTTAGTGAAAATGGCCATTTCAGTGCCAGTACTGGTTATAAAATGACCAATTCAGTGCCAGTCGAACTTGGTGCATTAGTAGCAACCTGGGGGTCCAATTTGCAGCAGTTGCTGGTGCACTAGCTTACACCAACTGCAGTAGCAGTTGGCACTAGTAGCTTGCAGCAGCTGCAGCTGGACTATTGCTCCAGCTGGTGCGCCACCTTGCACCAACTGCAACTGCTCTGCTACTTCTGCTTGCAGCAGCAACTGTTGGTGCGCTGTTTAAAGCTACAAATGCAACAGCTAACTCGACATGCATAGACAAAACTCCAGCACTTCGGCAACATCAACCAGCGACATAACACTAGTGTTGACACCTGATTTTTAGTTATCTTTTCTCTTTTAAAGTTAATATAAAGTCCATCAAAATTCATAAAATTAAAAAATCAATTTTGAGGATCTTGGCCAAGCCTAAGGAACCAATTTTGACCAAAAAATTATTTTCCATATTTTTAGTATTTTTCGGTATTTTTATTTTCGAAAATTAATAGAAAATCCATAAAAATTCATAAAATTAAAAAATCAACTTTGGGGACCTTGGCCAAGCCTAGGAAACCAATTTTGACCAAAAAATAATTTTTAATAATTTTTTCATTTTTTAATATTTTTAGTAAATTAGGAAAATATTTAATAAATAAAATGGCATTTGAAGCCACAAAAAATGAATAAATAGTCAACATTTTTCTTTTAATTTTATTTTCATTTTGGCCAAAGAAAAACTGTCCAAAAAATAAATTATTTTTGAATCGGGTGTTACCTTGTTAATCCCATTTTTAGATTAATTGTAAAAATTGTAGAAAATCTGTAATTTTCGATTTTGGTATTTCTGGAGTCGTGACATTGTTCTATAATATTCTAAATTTTCATCTTGGCACAATTATACCCAGAATGACTCAATTTTACAAAAATGACTTTAATTAAATTTTACATTATTTTCAGTAACAAGAAATGAGCTTAAATTTGATATGCGGTGAATTGTGTCAAAAATTGTGAGGAGATTTGGACTTAAAGAAATATTTTTCAGGGACTAAATTGTAAATAATTAAAATTCAAGGACTAGAATGCAAATACCTAACTCTTGAAGGATTATTTTGCAAATAATAAAAAGAAGAGTTAGTGGAGAAATTAGAATAGAGAAGAGGAGATGGAGAAGAGTAGATGGAGAAGAATGGATGGAGAAAATAAGATAAAAAAAGAGAATAGAAGATGGAGAAGAGAAGATGAAGAAGAATGGATGGAGAAAATAAGATAAGAATAGAGAAGGGAAGATGGAGATGAAGAAGAGTTAGTGGAAAAATTAGAATGGGAGATAAATATGGAGAAGGGAAGATGAAGATGAAGATGAAGAAGTGTTAGTGGAGAGATTAGAATGTGAGATAGAGATGGAGAAGGGAAGATGAAAATGAAGAAGAGTTAGTGAAGAAATTAGAATGGGAGATAGAGTTAGTGGAAAAATTAGAATGAGAGATAAATGAGTGAATTATAAAAGGAGGAAGAAGTGAGCTTGAGATGGGGAATTTTTTGGAAGAGAAAATTTTGGATGAGAGGGTTTTGGGAGATTGAAGAAAAATTTGAGAGAAAGAAAATACCAAAAAGAGAGAGAGAATTTTGAAGATGATGGGAGTTTAAAATATAGGGTTATCATCATCAATTTCTTTATCGATCAACATAAATCAAGAATTCATCCTAGATTTGAAGCTAAGTGTCCATCTACTCTCTTTGATTTTTTAGTATAAACTAGATCAAATTTTCTACTCTTCTCCTATTTCCCCATATTTGATTTCAGACAGGAACCAATTATATCCATCAAGCACTTCTCATAATGCCATTGAAGCTAAGTGCCTCTTTCATTGTTCTAATTTTTAATGTGAATTAAATAATATTTGCTCCATTACTCCATTTCTCCATATTTTTATGTCAGGCAAAGGACAACTCCAAGTTAACGGTAAATCCCATGGAGGTGTAAAATTGGCGCTGACGAGCTCTTGAGTGCCCATTAAATTTTTAATTGATCCGTCGATGGATTTCGGCCCGAATTGTCAAATCAATTCGTTTTATTTTAAAGAATTTAAACCCCAGAATGTGAAGGGCAGAGCCCGCTCACTGGAGGTCATTTTAAATTTCTACAATTTAAATTCCTGCACCTTAAACCCCAAAGGAGAGGGCCAAGCCAAGACTGAGCTATCCATTGGTGGTCTTTATTTATTGTCATTTACTTCCTGTAATTTAATTTTTGAATTACTAAATCCCAAAATGAGTAGCTCGCAGCACTGCACAGAAGTCGTTAACTCACTCCCTCTTTCGGCTTCAGGGAAATACTTAATATTTTGAAAATGCAAAAAAAAATGTCACTCACGTATATTCCATTTAATAAAGTGAAAATACAAAAAGAGAACACTCCACTAGAGCCTTAGGAATAAACCAAGCCTGAGTTGCCAAATTAGGATATCCATAAAATTAAGGTACCGAAAGGGCATTAGTTTTAATTAACTAGTGTAATCAAGTCCCCGAACTCATAATATCTGGTTCGTAGAAGTAATTTAGTTCTCCCGCTAATTTACTTAGGTTTATAATCAACCTACCAAAAATGATTAGTGGCGACTTCAAATTTTAAAACCATTTGAACAAAAAAAACCAAAGTCGCGATTTGGTAGAGCTTGGGAGAGCTCGAACTAGGTTAGTTAATTTAATCAATTAATCTGGTAATCCATTAACCTAAAAAATGAATTTTAGGTCGCGACAACTAGCAATCTCACATCAGTCAAGAACAACACGACAACAAAAAAGTAAGCTACATATAAAAATTTCATTGTTATTGACATTCAACCGATCCTTCACAAACAAGAACATCAATCAGTAATGCTATCCACCGTCATTCACCGCTCATCAAACATGTCAAAAAGTAACAAAAAAGACATAACAACATCAAACTCAGTCAACAAGGACCACCCTCCAGATTTTTTTTTCCTTTCGCTGGCTTTTTCACTTTATTCATGATCTTTGTATTCTTTCTAATCCATTGGCTAGGTTCTTTAACTAGGCTTGCAGGTGTTTGATTATCATCATGTGCAGATTCTTCAACTGGTGTAGGTACTTCAACTGCCCTTGTTGTTCCATGAACCCTCTTTGCACGAGCTGCAGCAACTCTAGCGGTTGGTGGTTGTTTTGGAGCTGCAGCAACTTTTTTCTTCTTTGAGCACTCTTCCTTGGCACGACACTAGACTCTTTTGACGTGGAGATCCCTACAAAGCAGAAAACCTAAAAATTTACAAACGCCAAAAAAGTTATCTTGATGTCCGCATTGAGCCCTATCTTTTCTGCTTAATAAGTTAGGTATACCACTGAACCCTATTTTTTTTTTCACATAGAGGTCCCACCGAAACCCTCTAGTACTACGTAATGTGCCCACAATGCCATAGTCCCCTCTCAGTCTACCACAGAGATGGAGAAAGCCCTGCCAAGCCCTAATTTCGCTCCATTTCCGAAAGTCCTTATTTTTCTATTCAATCGGAGCCCTAATTTTTCTTTTCAAATTAATTTCACGATAAATGGGGGAAGCCACATACCTATCAGAGTCACCGATGGAGTGTGATGGCAAGCGAAGGCATGTGACCACAGTGATGGCGAGTGACGACGGCCAACTCGTGACATGCGACAGAACTTTGAAGCCACCGATGGAGAATCCGAAGGCCTTCTCTTTCGCAATGGAGAAGATGTAATGGAGAAGACAACGTCGTTTGGCTTCTCTTCATCTTACTGTAGCAAACGATGTCATTTCTAGACGTGGTGCCACGTCGGATGAAATGACGTTGTTTCATAAACTCCACATGGATGGGCTTCCTCAAAATTTCACAACTCAGTATTTAATAATTATTCAAAAAGTCACGCATTATTTTTGGCCGGAAATTATTGCCGGAGGCACCAAAGTGATCCTTTTTCCTCCGACTTGGCACTAAAGTGGTCCGTTTGGAACTTTTAGCACCAAAGTGATCTTCATTCACAAGTTAAGGCACTAAAAGTGTTCTTCTGCCTAGAAAATGGATTGATCCCATCTCTTGGAGCTTTCTTTTCTTCTCTATTTGCTTTTTGAAACTGCAACCTGTCCTACCCATTGAAAACAGAAGTTCAAATCCACGAATCCACGTTTCCAAATTGCAACCTCGACAGAACAGGCAATGTATTGCAACCGTCCTCTGTCTTCGCTGATTTAAAATAATAAAGCCAACACCACACTAAGCGCGCAGACTGGTGGAATTGAAGAGCTTCTTGCAATGGCGAAGGAGATCCAAGTGAATCACTTCTAATGGTGAAAAGGCTCCTTTTAATGGCCTCAAACGACAACAAAAAAATGAAGGAGGTGAAGCGCATTTTATTGCAGAGGGGAAAAAGAAAGAAGGATAGTGAGTGCACAATAAGGGCTTAAGGTCAGCTAGCAGCTGGTTTTTACAGCGGTTTTTTTGAGGTGATGGAAAGGCCTCGAAGATCCAAAATTGGCTTGAATCAGAGAGCTCCGGTTGAGGATGAAACCTTTGCAAGGGAAGATAAGAGAAACGGCAACTTAATTCGCAAAGATAATGGAATGGAAGGAAGAGAGGGTAATAGGGACGGGGGGAGAAAAAGCAGGGTTATTACTGGGTTTGTACTTGTCGCGACCCTCTAAAAAAGTTTTATCTTCAAAAGGGGTTAACGGATTATTAGGTTAATTAGATTTGACTAACCTAACGCGGACCCTCCCAAGCCCTACCGAATCGCAACTTTGGTTTTTGTTTAAATGATTTTGAAATTTGGAGTCGCCACTGATCGTTCTTGGTAGGTCGATTAGAAACCTAAATAAATTAGCGGGTGAACTAATTTATTCCTGCGAACCAGAGATTATGAGCTCGGGGACTTTGTTACACTAGTTAATTAAAACTAATGTCCTTTCGGTACCTTAATTTCATAGATATCCTAATTCGGCAACTCAGGCTTGGTTTATTCCTAAGGCTCTAGTAGGGTATTCTCTTTTGTGTTTTCACTTTTTAAATAGGATGCATGGATGGTATATATTTTTATTTGTAATATTTTTTTAAGTGTTAAAGATTCCCTGAAGCCGAAAGAGGGAGTGTGTTAACGACTTCTGTGCAGTATTACGACCTACTCATCTTTTGGGTCTGATGGTTCAAAAATTAAATTATAGGAAGTACATGACAGTGAATAAACACCTCCAATGGGAGGCTAAGCATTGGCTTGGCTCTTCCCTTTGGGATTTAAGGTACAGGTATTTAAGTTGCAAGTATTTAAACTACTGTAAGTAAAAACCTCCAATGGGAGGCTAAGCATTGGCTTGGCTCTTCCCTTTGGGATTTAATGTACAGGTATTTAAGTTGCAGGTATTTAACTACTGTAAGTAAAAACCTCCAATGGGAGGCTAAGCTTTGGCTTGGCTCTTCCTTTTGGAATTTAAGGTACAGGTATTTAAGTTGCAGGTATTTAACTACTGTAAGTAAAAACCTCCAATGAGAGGCTAAGCATTGGCTTGGCTCTTCCCTTTGGGATTTAAGGTACAGGTATTTAAGTTGCAGGTATTTAACTACTGTAAGTAAAAACCTCCAATGGGAGGCTAAGCATTGGCTTGGCTCTTCCCTTTGGGATTTAAGGTACAGGTATTTAAGTTGCAGGTATTTAACTACTGTAAGTAAAAACCTCCAATGAGAAGCTAAACATTGGCTTAGCTCTTCCCTTTGAGATTTATGGTGCATGTATTTAAATTGCGGATGGACTTTGTCCTCTCCATTCTGGGGTATGAATTATTTAAAATGAAATACAACGAATTGATTCAACAATTTGAAATTTGTGCGCGCTTGAGGACTCCTCCAACTCGATTTTGTGCTTCCATAGGGTTGACCATTGATATAGAACTGCGGCTTCCTGACATAAAATAGAGTGAAGTGTCAGTATACAAAATATGTGCTAATCTGCACCTAAAACTAGAAGAGTGGAAAGAGTACTTATCTCCCATTTTTTTTTGGGAGGGATTTCTATAATTGATTTTCGCTCTCTATGTTCCCAATATAGAGAGTTTCTTTTGAATTAAGAGGGACTTTTAGTCACAGATCAGTTGAGAAATCGGTGGACAGCTTAAGAGCTTGTCTGGGCCGATTTTTGCATCTCTACGAGATTTTTGCTGTTGACGTAGAGATATCCTTCTCCTGACATAAAATATGGGAAAAAAATGGGAGATGGAGAAAGTGTATACAATTTGTGCTAATTTGCGAGTAAAACCATAAATAAATGAATAAATAAAAACACTTAGCTCGAATTTGCTTGCTCGTTGACGAGGATGAACTCTTGATTTATATTGATCGATGAAGGAATTTGTGATGATAACCCCTAACTTTAAACTCCCATCATCTTCAAAATTCTCTCTCTTTTGGTATTTTCTTTCTCTCAAATTTTTCTTCAATCTCCCAAAACTCTCTCAAACATCTAAAATTTTCTCTCCAAAAAAATTCCTCCTCTCAAGCTCACTTCTTCCTCCTTTTATAATCTACTCATCTATCTCCCATTCTAATTTTTCCACTAACTCTATCTCCCATTCTAATTTCTCCACTAACTCTTCTTCATTTTCATCTTCCATTCTCCATCTCTATCTCACATTCTAATCTCTCCACTAACTCTTCTTCATCTTCATCTTCCCTTCTCTATATTTATCTCTCATTCTAATTTCTCCACTAACTCTTCTTCATCTTCATCTTTCCTTCTCTATTCTTATCTTCCATTCTAATTTCTCTACTAACTTTTCTTTATCTCCATCTTCCCTTCTCTATTCTTATCTTATTTTCTCCATCCATTCTTCTCCAACTTCTCTTCTTCATTTCCTCTTCTCCATCTTCCCTTCTCTATTCTAATTTATCCACTAACTCTTCTTTTTGTTATTTGTAAAATAATCCTTCAAGAGTTAGGTATTTGCACTCTAGTCCTTGAATTTTAAGTATTTACAATTCAGTCCCTGAAAAAATATATTTCTTTAAGTCCAAATCTCCTCACAATTTTTGACACACCAAAATTTACCACATGTCAAATTTAAGCTCATTTCTTACCACTGAAAATAATGCAAAATTTAATTAAAGCCCTTTTGCAAAATTAAGTCATTTTGGGTATAATTGGGCCAAGATGAAAATTTAAAATATTAGAAGATAATGTCACAACTCATAAAAAGTGAAAATTAAAAATAAGTTGACTCAAATTAAATTTTTTTAGGCCCGATTCGAGATTATACTCGTGAAGGAACACGTGACTCGAATTTGATTTTTCTGAATTTGCGATGGCCAATATGAAAATAGATTTAAAATAAAAATATTAACTATCTTTGTGTATTTTTTTGGCCTCAATGTTATTTTTCCAAAATTTTCAATTATTTTTGTATTTTTTAAAAAAAAATTAAAAAAATATATAAAAAATATGAAAATTTATTTGTTGTTCAAAAATGGTTGCTTAGGCTTGGCCAAGGCTTCCAAAGTTGATTTTGCAATTTTATGAATTTTTATGGATTTTTTATTACTTTAGCAATAGAAAAAATGATTAAAAATCAGGTGTCAACAGTACTGTAGCGGCTCAATGGCATTTTGGGAAGTGCACTAAAAAGGCCGTGGATCCCGTCACAACGGGTGTGGAAATAGTCCCACTTTGAGTGAAAATTAAGGATGAGCAAAAAGAATCGACTGGACCGAGAATTGCTTGGAGCGCATGGAACCAACTCCCGAGGGTGTGCTGATCTCGATCCAAGTTCCAATTTATGGAAGCGATAATTGTCAGTCCGATTCTTGGTTCTAGGGATGGAACCGCCTAACCGGACCAGATCGATTTTTTTTTAACATTGTTTCTTAAAAACCTTTAAAGAAAACTCTTAATTATTAGGGGTATGTCAACACATTTTTAACATGTGAATATGTGCTTCAAGCACATAAAATCGGTTCCATCGAACTATCCGAAAATCGGACTTGATTGGATCAGACAAAGAACCGATGATTCCTAGTGAAAACCCTCTAAATGCTTAACGTGATGAAAACTTGAAAGGTCTCTTAATGAATAGATATGGTAAAAAGTGCCCTCCTTTATGAATAAAGCTTGAGTATTATAATAGTTTAGGAAAAAGCTTAGGGGTAGAGTCAATCCACGTTATAAGTTGGATTGAGAATTTACGCTAACTACTCGATTTTGACTTCAAATTTGTTCCCTACCAGTTTGTTCTTCAATTTCGTGAGCATACCGAGATGGGTTTGGTTCTTGGTTTTGGTTTTGGTTTTGGGATCAATCAATACCACTGGAAACCAGTTGCCTCGGGTGGAGGGTTGTTTTGTTTCGGGCTAATGTTTGTATCCTGACGCTTTGTTTTTTCATTTATATTACTTACCTTTACCAAAAAAAAAAAATACCACTGGAAACCAAAATTTCAAATCTATTCTAACTCAAGTTTGGCTAGGGATGGCCGGAGAGACCCTCCCTCCCTCTACTAGGGTTTCTTTCCTCCAAAAAAAAAAAAAAAGCGCTCCCTCTTTTGTAGGTCTTTCCTGAGGGGAAGAGAGGGACCTTTCTTTCCCTCTATATTCCTCCCCCATCCCCATCTCTCTCATTCTTCTCCATGACTTTCCTATCTCTAGTTATCCTCATCTTAGTTGATTTTGCGGGCGATCCATCTACTTTCTCCACGTGCGGAGTTTTGTCTAGTGAGTTTAGAAGTATGAAGTGTGATGCTCGCTTGCTTCGGCTCTAGTGTTTGCTCCACATAGTCGAACGCAGCTCCATTACTAATTCTACAGTCGACTTATCTGAAAGTTATTTTGTGATCAATTGATTTTTGTTTTGCAGGCCTTTTCTTCCAATCTAAAGTAATTTTTAGATTTGGGAGCTCTTTTATTCTAATCTTGAAATAGATTTGGATGCTCTTGTATTTTGATCCGTGCTTCTTCAACCTAGTGTTGTTTTCGACCGAAAAACAAACTTGATATTGTTGTCATCTTGATGATAGTGCAAGGGATGCCAAACCTAGGCTCGCACCCACCCTTTTGGCAAAGTCGTAGTTACTGAAAAGAGAAATTTTGGTGTGCCCTCATTACTGATATTGATGCAAGATTCAGCAATCGATTATTGATTATGTTTTGATGTGTTTCTGTAGAATTAGTGAGTCTCTGAATGCTGCATTAAATTGATTCATTTTTCAAATTTACTTGCTTTATTTGATTTGCATCAAGTTATGTACTTCTCTTTTGAATGAAATAAATGTTTTCTTTCCTTTATAAGAAAAAGAAAGAGTTTGGGTAGGCCTCTGTCTATAACAATTTTAATGTAAATGGGAGCTGTTAAAAGGGCACATTGGACCCAGCTTTTGGCCAGTTATATCACATATCGTGGATACTGTGCAATGCTAACAACAGGATGAAACGTGTGGAACAACGTGTCTACCGTAAAACGAGAGCTCCTAAAATCAAACTTAAAGTCAAAAACTAATAATTGACCGGTCTGGGGGTTAGCTAGTTACACTAGATAAGCGACATGCAATGCAAAGAGTTTTAGAAGCTGAAAAAGGATTGGATCTCGTAAGTCTTTGCGTCTGATGTCCTTTTATTCATCGAGGAAGAAATCTTGACGGACCCTATACTTGCTGGGAGCAGATCGGTGGTTGAGTTGCGTCCCAATGTCGCGATGCTAAAGCCGTGCGTGTCAGCAACCCAAAGAAGACCGACGTTTTCGACGTAATCAGTCTGTCCATTTACATCTGTACTGACGGTGCCTGCCTAGGGCAACCCGCGCGAATTGAGGTCACATGAAGACGATGATCCATCGATCCGCCAAATCTTCTTCTGGGTCTTCTTGATTCTGCTGTTCTCGATAACGTAGATTGAGCCCGAGTGATAAAGCTCCGATTTTGTCCTCATTCATTGATCGGGTCGTCAATTGGGTCTCGAGGGCTGAGATACGGCCGCGGGAGGGAGGCGGTAGAGCGGAGAGGTTGAAGGGGGTCGTTCAGTGATGGCGATTAGGGTTTCGGGTGTGGCCCAACTCTTTCATTTAGTCAGTGAGGACTCTTAGTTAAATGAGTTCTTGAAAAAGCTATTGTGGTTTGCATCTATCTGAAGCCATGCCTTCTCTTCAGTTGCTCACGTTGACGGAGCATGGTCGGAGTCTTCTTGCTTCCAGAAGGTAATGCTTCACTCTTGTTTATTGAGTAAGGGCAAGAGCAAGAGGTCGTGGGCTCGATAGTCAATTACTCGTAGCTGCTTTGGTTTTTGCGGTTGTGATCGGTCAATGGTGTATCAGCTACTGATATTGAAGATAGCCTATTTTAGTGGCTGATTTTTGATGGTTTCTTTTGAAAGATGTCCTCGGTGCTTCTCAATCATGCCCACTCGTGCCATTGTGCTGCCTGCTCTTGATTTAATTGTTTCTATTCCGTTCTGCTTGGTTCTCTCGATTGACTAGTGTACTCAAAAGATGTGGTTCTGTAGTCTGTTGAAGTTAGAAAACACGTTATTGAATGACTCTTGCTATAAATAATGTGTCTGTTTATTTGTGGTTTGCAATTGGTCTCGCTATCTTTTTGGTTGCTAGCAACTACTTGCTCATGTGCAAATGGGATTTTCTAATTGATAGTCACCCTGATCGTAAATTGTGTTCACTCTTCCTGCAGAAAATCCCTTCTTCTTGCCACCGGCATCTTAGTTGCTGGCGGGACTGCAACATATGCTCATTCCCGTTTTAGCAAAGAAAAGTCCAATCCTTTTGGTCATTTCAATGGGATCGACAATGAGCAAGAAAAACCAAATAAGGCTGGCAAAGGCCGGGAAAGTGGAAAAAAAGTAAGTAGAAAGAAAGGTGGATTGAAGTCACTGCAGGTCCTAACAGCCATTCTTCTATCCAAGATGGGCCAGATGGGTGCAAGGGACCTTTTGGCTCTAGTTGGTATTGTGGTGAGCTAATTCTTTAACTAGAGAATATCTTGTGTAAATTTTTTTCTTCCTTTTCATCTTTACTTTCTGAGTCTTCTTCTGTACATGTCGAATGCAATGACATAGTGGGTGTGTGCATTTTAACTGAAGTATAGATTATTCATCAATGCAATTGGTCTTCCAGTAAAGATGAATGTTAAACCTTCAATAGTAATCCTTAACAAGTACGAAACATTAGCTTATTGTTTCAAGATTGTGGAGCTATTATCTTCTTTGGAACATTGAAGCTCTTGCATGGCTCTTCGATTTATTTTCATTATATGTGACATTGAAGAAAACTTGTTTTGGCTTGGGAAAGTATGCTTTTTAATTCCCTAATACTTATCTAGATTGCTAGCAAGGTCTAAAATCATTCTGTACTATAACGCCCTACCTTTAAATCCTAGCATGCTATAAAATATTTAAGACTTGTTTCCTAGAACTTTTCTTGTTTTTATAACTGGTCGGTTGTTACTGTTATATTATTCTTCTTTTGGATTTCCCTCTTGCTGATTGTTTGTTTTGAGATATGACCTTAAGGCTAAGCTATCATATCCATTTTTGTACCTTGATTGCCTCTCGACTAAACCATTTGGCAATATTACTCAAAGTTTGGTCAATTTTTACCATAGGGTAGACGCCGCCCAACCTGTTGGGTGGTGCTTCTATTGTTCTTATTTGCCTGACCCTCCCACCCACAGCAGCGACAGCGATGACAAAACAAAAACGAAAACTAAAGAAGAAGGCAGATGGCTGTCAATTGGAGAATTCTGATATGGTGATGTGTTATGGATTTCTCTGAGTTGCAGTTGGAACGTGGGTTTCTCAATTGGCTATTTTACTATTTGATTTCTGTGCCTGAGCGTATGGTTAACATATCCATCTGGGGCATACATGTCATTGGGGCATACATGTCAAATGTCAAAAATTTATTGTAATTGTAGTAGATATCCTCCATTGGATGCAATTGCTCATAGGAGCGGAAGTATAGTAAATGCATTCTTGGGATACTAGTAAGACATGAAGCTTGAGGACTGTTGTGTCCTTGTGGGCTTGGAATTACTGGGTAGAGATTGGATTAGTAAAGGAGTTAGAATGAAGGATTTAAATCTTGGTCATAGTTAGTGCAGAGGTATACAAAATGCGTTCTGGGGGTTGTGGATGTGGAACATTGAAGTTAAAGAAACTGAAAGCTGTAAGCTGTAAAACAGAAGGCCGAAAATGGTGCAGATGACGCTTCTACTGGTGTGAAATAAGTTCTTACTGCAGTAGTGGCTTGTAGCAGTGGCGACATCTTCCCATGCTATCGCATAATGGTTTCTGTGGCAGGCTGCAGATGCTATTTTCCACTGTGCTTGTAATTATTGAAAGGTTGTGGATTGGATAATTCTTTGCTAGTAAGGGTGGAAGTTAATGGCTTGGAGAGCGATATAGAAGAACAACACTGATCCTCTATTTAGGAATATGCTGAGGATCTATGCGAATTTATCGGCAAAGTGGACATTGATACTGAACTTCTGAAGGAGATTATGAATGTGATGAAAGGCAAATGCAAGTAAAATTGGTGTTTGCAGAAAAAATTGATTGATAGAAGCCTTAAGGAAGATGGTGCATCTTCTGGTTGTATGTGACAGCCTTGTGGCAATGTTTTGCAGACTCATTACTGGAAGTTCCTGATTCAATGGTTTATTGATGCTTTTCAGGAAATTTTTATTGTCATGGACTGGGATTCTTTTCATTTAAAAAATTGAGTATAATCAATGTGGAGAATGTTTGGCCCATCAATATAATTGGAAGGGAGTTTCACTTCATATCCAGAATTGGCATTATGACCATAGTAATTGAGAAGTATTGATGTTACAAGTGGTGTAACTGGGGCGAGGAAACTCTATGTAGATCTTATGGTTAGGCAAGGTTGGCTTTGTAAGCCATGACAATGAGGTAAGAATGAAGATCAATGCTTGTCTGTCCCTGTCCTTACTCCTCCTATGCACTGTGTGTTCCTAATTGCTAAAAGATCTTTTTGTCGGCTTCTCTATGCCATAATTTGTATATCTAGGTGAGCGTGTTTCCTGGAGCTCGACATCTGCATTCACCAGTAATTAATTACCTTCTTATGTCTGGCTTCATTTCATTACTTGCATTTAATGAATGGGAAGGCTGCAGACTGGGGATGGGATGCTAATTATTTTCTTTTTCAGGTATTTCGGACGGCTTTGAGCAATAGATTAGCAAAAGTGCAAGGTTTTTTGTTTCGTGCTGCTTTTCTTCGGCGCGTTCCATTATTCTTCCGGCTGATTTCGGAAAATATCCTATTATGCTTTCTTCTTTCCACGATACACTCTACTTCAAAGTACATAACAGGGACGCTCAGTCTGCAGTTTAGGAAGATATTGACGAAATTGATCCATACCCATTACTTTGAGGTGCGTATTGTTTTTGGATCTTCATGCTGAAGTTAGTGCAGCTCTCTCTCTCTCTCTCTCTCTCTCTCTCTCTCTCTCTGTTTCCTTTAAGTCAGTGCTGATTTTGTCAAACCAAGCATTCAGTGGCAGTTGCTTATTTTCCGGGTCTCTTGCTGTCTACAAACGCTATGTTGTGCCTTTAATTTGTGTGGAACTTTTCATTATTTAGCAAGTGGCTTGAAGCGATATGTCGCAAGTTGAAAAATGAAGTTTTGCTTTTCAAGTATCAGCATGTAGTACTGTCTCAAGGGGACAAGTTGTAATTTTTCAATTGGCTAGTGATCACACCATATTTTCTGCCTGCTTTGTTCCCTGCAGTTGCTTAATTCTCTATATGCTTACAGAATATGGCTTACTACAAAATATCTCATGTCGATGGGCGGATATCTAATCCAGAGCAACGGATCGCAAGTGATGTACCAAGGTTCTGTTCAGAATTGAGCGATCTTGTGCAGGATGATCTGACAGCTGTAGCAGATGGCCTGCTTTATACCTGGCGTCTTTGTTCTTATGCTAGCCCAAAATACGTTTTTTGGATTTTGGTAGTCCTCTCTCCTGTGTAACATTGATTATCAGATGATTTAGATTCAAAGGTCACTTATCTAACTATGAGTACTTGATATTATTTTACAGGCATATGTAATGGGGGCAGGGGTCTTGATCAGAAATTTCTCTCCTCCTTTTGGGAAACTAATGTCCAAAGAGCAACAACTGGAAGGAGAATATCGGCAGGTCCATTCTCGGTTGAGGACCCATGCAGAAAGTATAGCATTTTATGGCGGAGAAAAGAGAGAAGCATCTCATATTCAGCAGAAGTTTAAAAATCTGGTGAAGCACATGAGAGTTGTCCTTCATGACCATTGGTGGTTCGGAATGATCCAAGACTTCTTGTTGAAGTATCTTGGCGCTACAGTTGCTGTTATCTTGATTATAGAACCTTTCTTTGCTGGTGACCTTAGACCCGACACTTCAACTCTGGGACGTGCTGAAATGTTGAGCAATTTGAGATACCATACTAGTGTCATCATATCCTTGTTTCAATCTCTTGGTACACTGTCTATAAGTTCGAGACGGCTCAATCGTCTCAGGTATTGCTTGATCCTCTTGTTACCCCTGCAGCAATTCTTTATGCTTTTCCTTTAACCAGTTCACAAATATCTGGTTAAGTTTTTTCTTTTTCAAGCCATCATTTCTTTTGTGTTTTGGGGTCTTCATGAAACTATGTTGCTTTAAGAAACAAAGGCTTTTGAACCTTTCTTTTCTTGCTAATTGAATGCCCTAGGCATGCCTTTTCAGTTTCTTACTGACACTGGTTTCATCTGCTAGTGGTTATGCAGACCGCATTCATGAATTAATGCTCATATCAAGAGAGCTAAGTGCTGCTACCGAAAAATATTCTTCCCGAGGAAATGGAAACCAAAGTTGCTTCAGTGAAGCTAATTTCATAGAATTTTCTGGTGTCAAGGTACTCAGAATAACGTCACTCACTACATCATGCTTTCTTCCCCTTTTCACATATTAACAGTGTCTTCCAGGTTGTCACCCCGACTGGCAATGTTTTGGTGGAGGATTTAACTCTAAGGGTTGAATCAGGGTCAAATCTTCTGATTACAGGTATTATTAACAAGGTGTCTTGACTTAGTAATTTTCTTTTCTTTAGTCCCCTTTGCATTGTGAACTGTCAATGTATAGTGGACTCACAAATTTAAACTGTTTGATCCTTTATATTAACATGTTAACTATAACAGTAAGCTATTAGGAAAAACTTGATTGCAATTGGAAAAAAATCATGTTCTTTTTTTTTTTTTTTTGCAAGCTAGGAGAAACCCATGTTTTTGTAAATATTCTACTTGGCAAAATCTTATAGGATTTGCCTAATTTTGCCGTTCCTGCACTAGGTGAGATCGAGGAAGGCAAAGAAAGGGCGTTTGCTTTTAGATAACTCTATGGCAGCTTGTAATGGTGTCGCGTTTGCTTTTAGATAACTCTATAGCAGCTTATAATGGTGTAAATACAAAGATTTCATAGGCACTTCTGACATGGTTTCACCACATTCAAGTCTTTTTTTTTCTTTTTTTTGGGGGGGGGGGGGGTGAGGAGGAGGAATTTCAGAAGGAATATTTGCAGAACCTTATAATGAGTGTCAACGTAAAGTTTCGCATTAGAATCTTCATATGTTCTTGCTTTATGCAATCAATTAGGTAATGGTCCTGTGCGTCTAGAAGAAGATGCATTGCACAGAATACTATTAAAAATGAAATTACTTCTGCATTCTTTTGAACTCTGTTGTTTGGATAATCTAATGCATATGCTAGCAATTATCTCTGTTGGGTATTCAACTTCCAGGATAGCGATATGTGAGGTTAGCATTCTAAAATGAGATTTTTACCTTTGCTTGTCATAAATTAATTTAAGCTTGGTCTAGATGTAGCTTCTAAGTTCCACCTTCCCTTTCATTTGAGTTATTGGATTAGGTTACTTTTATTGCCTATGTCATGATCTGTTGAATCAGTGACAATGCGGCTATTTTAGTGATGACTTCATTCAATCTCTTTCTCCCAAACAGTGCATGGATCTGCATTATTAACATAAACTACGTCATTGCCTCCACTATAGGACCAAATGGCAGTGGGAAAAGTTCGCTTTTTCGAGTTCTAGGAGGCCTGTGGCCACTTGTATCCGGCTGTATTGCGAAACCTGGTGTTGGTTCAGACCTGAATAAGGAGATATTCTATGTGCCACAACGACCGTACACCGCTGTTGGCACTCTTCGTGACCAGCTGATTTATCCTCTTACAGCAGATCAAGAAGTTGAGCCACTTACACACAGTGGAATGGTGGAGCTGCTGAAAAATGTAGATGCTTCCACCTGTCCTCCATGTGTTATCGTTTTTTGCTATAAGTATAATTGGGTCTATAATTGCTACCAGTGGATGGATCTGTAATTTACTATTGACACTAGTCTCCATGGGTATTTTCTCTTATCTTATAGGTTGATCTGGAATATTTGTTGGACCGTTATCCACCAAAGGAAGAGATAAATTGGGGTGACAAACTATCTTTGGGGGAGCAGCAGAGATTAGGGATGGCTAGGTTATTCTACCACAAGCCTAAGTTTGCAATTCTTGATGAGTGCACAAGTGCTGTGACAACGGATATGGAGGAACGGTTTTGTGCTAAAGTTCTTGCTATGGGAACATCATGCATAACCATATCACATAGGCCTGCACTGGTTGCATTTCATGACGTGGTTTTGTCCCTTAATGGCGAAGGAGGCTGGAGTGTGCACTACAAAAGGTTGGTGTGTTTAGATATTGCTGTACTTTCCTGGATTCTTTGGATCACAGGAAGCTGCTCTGTTGTACTGAGCATAAAAGATGCAGGGAGGATTCTCCTGTCCTCACTGAAGCTGGAAGCAATGGGATTAAGTCTTCCGAGACAGAACGCCAGAATGACGCAATGGCTGTCCAGCGAGCATTTGCAACCAACACACAGGCACGAAAATGTCAAAGTCGTTTGTTTCTTGATTCCTGAGCTTAGTTATGAACTAACATTCAATGGTTGCAACTTGTCTTAGGACGCTGCATTTTCAAGTACAAAGGAACAGTCATATGTATCAGAGGTGATTGCAAGATCTCCTTCTACAGACAATCGTGGTTCAATGCCTCTTGTCCCACAACTTAAGAGCTCACCAAGGATATTGCCATTGAGAGTAGCTGCCTTATTCAAAGTATTGGTAAGTAAATTTGCCTAGCACTCGTCATCTATGCTTGTTGCGCTTGTTAACCATTGCTCTAAAATGTCTATCTTGCTTTGCGAGACATGGTCTTCCTGAGAAGGAGTATGACTGGATGGAATGGCTTAGATATGCCAGCGTTGTGTTCTCATGCGTTATCATATGCCCCTGAAAAGCTGTCTCTCTTAGTTATGTTTTCTAGATAAGCCCCGAAAGTTTGTTTTAATGCTAGGCAGATGAAATGATACTTATGTTTCCCTGGGTTGCTACTCCCTGTATTTCTGTCGCTAGACTGCATTTCGCGGGTTTCTTATGTCAATCAATTCATAACATGAGTTGATGAATTTCTTCCTGTTCTCCAGGTACCAACAGTGTTTGATAAACAAGGTGCACAACTTCTTGCTGTTGCTGTTTTTGTTTTATCAAGAACATGGGTATCAGATCGTATTGCCTCATTGAACGGTATCTTTTCTCCATGTCTCCATTGATTTATTTTGTTTAATGGGATGAGTATTTAAGAATAGCTGTTCAACAATTCTTATCAGGAACCACTGTGAAGTATGTCTTAGAGCAGGACAAGGCATCTTTCATTCGGCTTATTGGGATCAGTGTCCTGCAAAGTGCTGCATCTTCCTTCATTGCACCTTCTTTGAGGTACTTTCACCGAGATTCAAATTACCTTATGAGTCTCTAAAGCATTAGGGGGAGAGAGAGCGTGTCACCAATTTTTTTTTTTTTCAAAGAGTCAATTTTTTGGTCATACAAAAATGGATAAGATAAGAAATGACGATATTCGACGAAGAGTTGGAATAGCACCGGTGGCAGAAAAGATGAGAGAACATAGATTGAAATGGTTTGGACATATTCTCTGCAGACCCCTAGATGCTCCGATAAGAACAGAAGTGTGTTACCGAGAACACGATATGAAGAAAGGACGAGGTCGGCTGAAACTTACTTGGGCGAAAGTAGTAAAACAAGATTTGATGGAGTGGGAAATAGATTGGCGTACGGTCTGTCTGAGGACGGAGTGGAGGAAAGTTATCTGCATTGTAGAGGGGGGGATTTCCTATGTTCCAGAGTGCCCTATTTAGTCTTATTTATTTATTTATCTATTTATTTATTTTTATTTATTTTTTAAGCTTTTCGCTTTGGGTTCATCGACCGCCGACCCCAACTGGTTTGGGATAAAGGTGATGTTGATGTTGATTTATTTTTATTTATTTATTTATTTTTAGGGTACCCATATTTTTGCTTTTATTTTAGTATATTTTAAGCTTTTCGCTTTGGGTTCATCGACCGCCGACCCTAACTGGTTTGGGATAAAGGTAATGTTAATGTTGATGTTGAAAGAGTCAATTGTCATATGTACAGTCCAACCTAGCCATTTCGGTCTGATACTATGTTATGCAGGATGCAGTTTGAATAGATATGCCTGATTGGAAGTAGGGAGATTTGGTATAAATTAGTTGTTTCTCATGTCAGATAAAATAATTTATGCAAGGAAGCAAATTGCACAAACATCGGAATATGTAAGTTGCAGTATCATGAGGAGGGAGCCCCATATGTACTTCTTCAGCTACTCTTAACAGCATTTAGAGTTTTACATGCTGGCAGAATGCCTTCAGCTTCGTTGTTTATATAAAAATTCATCTTGTTTTTGAAGCTTCGCCAATTAAGTATTGTATTATGTATGAGCATCAGCTGGCTTCATTTCAGGCATTTGACACAAAGGCTAGCCCTTGGGTGGAGGATACGCCTGACTCAGCATTTACTGAAGAATTATCTTAGAAACAATGCGTTCTATAAGGTACTAATATAAATAGGTGTCTTGCAAAACTAGCTGTGTGATTCCTTGCATTCATTGCATGAGTGGGTTCATTTCTTTTGTTTTAGCTTTAATTTTTCAAGAATTAAACAAATGCTCCTCTTTAAGTTTCATGCTAGCATCTTCTCAATGTAGACAATTGCCTAAGGCTTCGTTTGGGGGAGAGAGGAGGGAAGGAAAATTGAGGGTGGTTGTAGACAATTTTCAGTTTGCCCTCCTATCTCTCTCACAAATTTTTTTAAATCATCACAAGATTTCTACACCATCTTCTCACTTTCTCCCCCTCCCTTCTCTTCCAAACAAAGCTTAAAGGTCGCGATTTGTCTTGTAGCCATTTAAAATTTGACTTAATCGTCCAGGATACTAACTGAAACTTTTATTTCATGTTTCTTTCTCAGGTCTTCCACATGTCGAGCAGAAATATAGATGCTGACCAGAGGATAACTACTGATCTGGAAAAGTTAACTACTGATTTATCAGGATTGGTTACTGGAATGGTAAAGCCATCTGTTGACATTCTCTGGTGAGTTTGTTTCTAATTTTGACTTCAAAATGATACATATTTTGTCAATCTAGCCTCGTGATGCAGGCATAGATCCTCTTCGGTTATTCACTGATTTCACAGGAACATTTCTTGATGCTGCATTAATTAAGGTTCACCTGGCGAATGAAGCTTTTGACGGGTCGGAGAGGTGTTGCCATATTGTATGCTTACATGTTACTAGGTTTGGGTTTCTTAAGGACTGTGACTCCTGACTTTGGCGACCTGACTAGTCAACAGCAACAACTAGAAGGAACCTTTAGGTAATGTAGTTTTGGTTTGTCAGCATATTTAGCACTAATTTATCGAATTTCGGGCATAGATATAATTTGTGGTTATGAATGAATTAGGTTCATGCATGAAAGGCTGCGCACACATGCTGAATCTGTAGCTTTCTTTGGTGGTGGTACCCGAGAAAAAGCTGTAAGCTTATTCCCATATCTTTTCCCCTGCTTTCAGTCTGAATGCTGCATGGTTGAAATTGGAAGTGTGTAAGATCACAGTGGAATCACTTGTCTAGATGGATGTACATAAATAGCTCCTTTTTGCCTGCCTTTTTTTTGCCTTCTTTATCTGCTTCCGTTCCTTTCAATTCTAGAGTGATAGTTATATGGGCCCTAAATGAGTTTTCATGCAAGATTCTAGTTTTGGAAGTTTGCATTTTTTTCTCTTGATGGTGCTTCATTGGATCTTTTTCTCTACGTATTTTTCCCGAACTTTTCTACTATTCTCAGAATCGAAGTTATGGTATTGCTGCCAGGCGAATACTTCTTGACTGCCTCTTTTTTCATTTGCATTGGTCGCTCAATTTATTTCTACCTGAAAAAGTGAAATAAGTAAGACTACCTAACGTGTATATAGTTAACAAAGATTGAAGCCAACACCCTCAACCTGTCATATGAGTACACCATGTCTTCCAACATCCATTTTGCAATTGCTAGGTGATGATGGTTGCACTTTAAATCCTCAATGCAAATGCTTGACACTTGTCAATTGTCACCTGATATTTGGAGACTCTGGCTGCTATCTTCATTGGGAGATACTATGAGAATTTTAATATTTGGGAGGCGTTATTGATTAGTTAGCGATTCTCTGAATGGAGTGAACAAACTTAAGACTAAAATTCAGGTTTTTCAATTTTCTAGGGTATGTATATACAACTTCTACAGTATGTATGGTCAAATTTTAAAGTACTGTATAGATGCTTCGAGCATCATGCATATAAATTGATGGATGCATACATGTATTGGTTTCTATGCCTCATGTCAAAATACCCAATGCCCTCAATCATTCTACTTACATGTTGAAATATCAAGCAGATGGTTGAGTCGAGATTTCATGAGCTTCTACATCACTCTGAATTGCTTTTGAAGAAAAAATGGCTATTTGGCATCCTGGATGATTTTATCACCAAGCAACTACCCCATAATGTTACATGGGGCCTGAGCTTGTTGTATGCTATAGAACACAAGGGAGACAGGGCCTTGATTTCTACTCAAGGTGACTTTATTATTTAATCAAGTCTCTGCTTCATTGAAAGTACTTCTTTGTTTTTTTGTAATTTGTTTGTATACGAGCAGGTGAGCTGGCACATGCTTTGCGGTTCTTAGCATCTGTAGTGTCTCAGAGCTTTTTAGCATTTGGCGATATTCTCGAGTTGCACAGAAAATTCCTTGAGCTCTCTGGTGGTATTAATCGGATTTTGGAGCTTGAAGAGCTTCTAGATGCTGCTGCTCAGTCTGGTACATCTTTCTCTGGAAATGCATTGATGACTACATATTTTCTTTGTCCATGCTCTTTGGTATGAATGTGCTTCAGTATAATATTTGGTCTTAGCAGGTTTTAAAAGTGTCTACCTAGTCATATATGCATGAATGTGCTGCTTTTTCTTTTTAATGTTATCCTTTTTCTTTCTTTCGGACTAACATACTTTTACTGTGACAAGGCTACCTCAACATATTTAGTGGTGTACAAAGTAGCATGCAGTTTGTATTTTTACTTGGGAGTCCCAACGTTTTGCTCACTACTGATGAAGTTGATGGTCAATCAGGGGTATCTGCATCTGATGCCATGTTGCCATCAAAAAGCAGCAATCTTCATTCTGAAGACGTCATTTCATTCCATAAAGTGGACATCATTACCCCGGCACAGAAATTGCTTGCCAGGAAGTTGACATGTGATATTGTATCTGGAAAGAGCTTACTTGTTACTGGTTAGAGATTTTTCTTCTAGTTTCTTTGATAGTCTGCTATACTGGAAAATGTACATATAACAAATTCAGAGTTTTTTAGGTCCCAATGGTAGCGGCAAAAGTTCTGTTTTTAGAGCTCTGCGAGGTCTTTGGCCCGTCGTTAGTGGGAGACTCACAAAACCATCCCAATCAATTAATGAAGCAAGATCAGGTTGTGGGATTTTCTATGTTCCTCAACGGCCATATACATGCTTGGGAACTCTGAGGGATCAAATTATATATCCACTTTCACGTGAGGAAGCAGAGCTCAGACTATCACAGTTTCATGGAAGTGGTAAATTACATGTTTATTAGATGTAATCTTTGTTCTTTTCTTTGTTTTTATCAAGAACTGGAAGAGAGCATGCTGATCAATAAGATATGGATGGAGATTAGAAAAGGGTTCTGTAGCTCTTTTTCCTTTCATGTGGCTGATTAATTGCTGTTATTGTGGATTTGCATGTGATTTCAGATTGGAGATCAGATGACTCGACTCACCTAGACATGCATCTGAAAACTATTCTTGAGAACGTCAGATTAAATTACCTTCTGGAGAGGGAGGGAGGTAGTTGGGATGCTAATAAAAATTGGGAAGATGTCCTTTCTCTAGGAGAACAACAGAGATTGGGCATGGTGAGTGAATTTCCATTTCACATTTTGTGATGTAATTCTGCTGCCTAATCTACTTCTAAAATGCTTACCTTTTTCCCCTAGGCACGTTTATTCTTCCAGAAGCCCCTGTTTGGCATTCTCGACGAGTGCACTAAGTATGTCAAATGTTCAAACTTACATTTTTTCTCGGAACACTTCTATGATGTCTCATTGTGTATTACCTTACTTCCCCTTTCTCCTTCATTTGTCCACAGTGCTACGAGTGTTGATGTCGAGGAGCACTTGTATAGGCTTGCAGCTAATATGGGTATAACTGTTGTCACTTCCTCCCAAGTAAGTAGAATGTGCATTATGATTGCTTTTTGGCTCTCTTTCTTAGCAATGATTGTTATTGTTGACCTTTCAAATGGGGGTTCCTAGTCACTTCTGGTGGACTATAATAAGATGTTAGATGTGTCCCTATGCTTCTGATACTGCAGCTTCAGTTCTTTTCCACTTGTGGAAGTTACATAATCGTTACTATGGACTCGCTTCTGTTTCTTTTTCTAGCGTCCTGCTCTTATTCCATTCCACGCTTTGGAGTTGCGGCTTATCGACGGTGAGGGTAACTGGGAACTGCGTCTAATCAAGCAATGATTCTCATTGAGGTGGCATGTTCTGTTTGAAGAGGTATATCCCTGCGTCCTTCAAAAATATTGAGAACCACAGCCATCTTTGGAGGACTTGCATAGTTTTGATGCATACTTAAGCTGCATTAGCTCGTTTTTTACATATCGGGCTGGATGCAAAAGTGAGCTAATAGCCTTTATCTTGAATGGATGGATAAAGATGGTATACATAACCCAAATAAGACTCAGTCAAGAGCCTACTATGTACAGTATTTCTTTTTTCCTTCTGCATCATTATCAGTCATAGTTTATCTAGTTTAGTCCTGTTCATTCAAGACGAATTTTCTGATTGATTCTGTAAGATGAACCCGTGATTATATTATATTAGCCCCACTAAATAAGCCGGCGGGGAAAGAATATCTTTAATTCCGCTTTCTTATATGCTTAATGTAGCTATCGAGATGACATGTTCTTTTAGTCTGGTGATTCCTTTCTGGATTAGTCGCGGCCTAGGTTGTCCAAGAAATTTCTTATGCTTAAGCTTTCAATGAATGTGATTGTAGTCTTTGCCGGATGAGTGATCTCTCTTGCTAAAGAGATGAGTTCAATTGGAAGTTCTCTTGCCAAACCTATGTCTTTTGCTGAAAAATTTCGAAACGTATCGACATTTATTTGTATTTCCACAATAATCAACTGTTTTGATAATCTACTAACATTTATTTGTTAATTTTACACAGAGTTAGCAGCTCTTTCGAAGATTAGTCAATATTCTAGTGATGTTATCAGTATTTGTTTGCGGGGATTAAGTTACCCATTATTTTATCAAATTACCAGCTGCATTCACCGGTTAACTATACAACTTTTAGATAACTGTCAACTCTCTTCCAATAAGTCACCAATATTAATCTGTGGAGTTTAATTATCAGTTATAATATGAAATTATGAGCCCTTATTTCGCTACATGCTACTTTGATTCGATCTTTTAAAGATTGCCATCCGTTTTAATAATTTACCAATTTTCATGTGTGCAATGTTAGGGGGAGTTAAACATGCCAAGCCTTATTTTGATTGTTTCAGGAGTTAATATCACAAAAAAATTTCAAACTTTTTTTGTGACATCAAAAACTCCAATGTTGTATCTTGTGACATATTTATCCTTTTTTTATTTTTTTGCGATACTTAAAACATCAAACTTATATCCTGGACTGATTTACCATACGGGATAGTTTCATCAATGACTATCATTAAAAATTCTATGTGGTGGCTGATGTGTGTGGTGGCTGATGTGGATAATAACGGCGGAGCTGATTTGGAAACTATGCATTTTAAGTGAGAGAGAAATGATCACGTTCTAGTTATGAAAAAAAGAAAAAGAAAAGAAAAAAAGAAACTGGCATGGCTCCCTTCGTTTCGCCCGTTTGGTTGCTGAAGTGTGATTAGGGGCAAATTTTAGGGTTCTTCGTTCATGTTTGCTGGAAATAGACATGTTATTTTTTCTCTCTCCTTTCTCACTTCCTTCTGTCCTTCGCCCAAGCTCCGGTGTTCATTTTCTTCCTTCCCGAGTGGTATCCTTGCCAATTTACTCAACGATTGACGATGGCGACAAGGGTGCCGGCGACAAGGACAACAAAAGCTAGAATGGTGACTGGTGGTGAGCAGTTGGAGGACGTGACAATGCCGACAACTCCAAAACCGAGCCTTAGGTCGCGATTTCGGCAGTGATTTGAATTTTGATGGTGGCAACGAGCGAGCCTCCAACGGCGGAAATGACAATCAATGAGTACCGTTAAAAATTCAATCTGGCGGCTGATGAGGATAAAGATGGACAAGTACAGCTGATGCGAAAATTATGCAGTTTGAGTGAAAGAGAAACCACCTCGTTTTAATTAGAAAAAACAAAAAAAAAATTCTGACACGGCTCCCTTAGTAATTGATTCTTGACATCCCTGCATTCAAGAGATGCTGACTTTTGATTAGATATGGTAAACAAGCACATTTAGTCCAACCAAAGTTGATTCCGACAGATGATAATTCCCCTTATCCCGTGTGATTGCTAGAAACAACAAGAAGGAAAAGAAAGAAAGAAAGACCAAAGACAGATATCTGAGCTTCACTTGGTTATGGCAATAATCCATTCAGTTAAAAAAAAGAAACGAAAAGAAAAGAAAGAGGAAATGATAACAGAGGGTAAATATGTCACATGGATATAAAAAAACAGGGCGTAAATGTGTAACATGAATACATGTTTGGGATTTTTGGTGTCACAAAAAAAGTTGAAGGTAAATATATCATAGTAGGCATCTAAGTAGCACTGATATCGACACGTGACACGACACGACACGTCGACACATCATTTCTAAAAATTAGAGAATTCGGACACGTCAGGACATATTTTTTTATTACACTATATATATGTCAACAAAAAATTACTTTTTTTGGGCATTTTAATAATAATCAAATCAAATGATAATGACGACATTGGATTGCATAAAATGGATATAGATATTTTTTGAACTATTTGTGTAGAAAATTTTATAAATTATTTTTGAGAAATTATTTTACTTTCATAAAATTTCAAATAAAAAATATTCACAATAATACTCCCACCTAACCCCCCATCCCCCGTTCTCTCTCTCTCTCTAAACTTTTGTACAATATGTCAGCATCAACCTCCAAGTCTTCGCATGTCAAGCTGTTGTCTTGTACCCAACAGCCAATATTCACCACCTTGTCCTCCCGGCGCAATTTTCTTTGCAAGGAGCCCTTTGCATCTTTTATCTCTTTTTTCTCTCCACCGATTTGGACTCCTTCGGTTGGCGAATCCATGCTCCCTTGTCTCGCACCACCCACTCGAACACCACCGGTCGGTGACAGCCGGACTCGCAACTTCCTAGTGCGTTCGCTGTTTCATTCTACCTCTGCACGTCGTCGCTTACGTTCATTTCCTCTTTGGCTTCTCATTTCTCAGGCCGCCAAAGCCTAGATCTAGTGAAACTGTTCGTTGCGGGGTCTGCTGTTTCACACCTTCCTCTCTATTACAGCCTCAGATTTGGCCCAGTGCTCCATCGTCACTGTTCTTACCGTCCAAAACACCTACCTCGCCTCTCCAACCTCACGCCTGACGTGTCGGCTCTCCCCCACCTCCCTCGTTGATGTTGGTTGTGCTCCTCAAGATCCTCTTCTCCTCCTCCTTCGGACTCGTGTGTCGCCGGCGAGTCTGGCTCTCTGACCTCGTGTCGGAAGTCGGACACGCAATCGACGGGTGTTTGGACGTGTCCAACATTGACACAGTACCTCTTCGCATGTGTCAATGCTTCATAGGTAGGTATAGTTTGGGGTTTATAATGGCATTAAGCCTTGTTTCAAAAGTACCTAATGTTCTCACCAACGGATTAAAGTCAACATATTTTACAAGATACTATTGATGCATTTTAAAAATTGCTGACCATTCGTATAATTTACTCACATTTTTTTTCGTGCATTTAAGTCGCCAATTATTATATGAAATCGGTAGCTCTCATTTGATTTAATTACCATTAGTTATTTGGTGGTTTATGAATTATCATTTATCGATAGTATCTATAATATACCAAAAAGGATAAGTGTGACCAAATTAAAATTTTAAAACTTAACGAAAATATAATTAAGTACGAAAACTTATGGCAAAAATTAACTCTATCTAACTTGAAAAAGGGGAACCACTAGCATGATTTTTTCAAATATCTTGCGATGCCGCGGGGGCAATAATTTTGTGCCATGTGGATGCTTCATGAAAGAAATAATCAAAATTTAAATATAAAAGAGAGAAAAATAGAAAATAACATAATGAAAAAGGAAAAGGATAGTGACGTGGAGCCCACCTAGCTAAATTGGAATTGACTTACTCATCTTATTAAATAACCCTAGCCTTAATTCAACAAATTGGAGAAAAATTCTATTTTCATTTTCAAGAATCCTAATCCTAACTGAACTCGTATCTTAATTCTTCAAATTGGGGCAAATCATGGGTAGAAGCAGGAGAAACGGCTCACGATTATATGAACAAAGCCAAGAGAAAAGTCAACTATTGTGGGTTGTGAAGTCCAAAAAAGACAGTTTGGACGAGAGATAGTCTCGAGAAAAGGTTCCATAGATGAGCCAGGCACAGAGAAGACTTCAATTGTGGATATTTCAAAATCGAGCAATGGAGATGATCTTGGAGCTATTTCAAGGACAACATGAACCTTAACCTATATTGATAGATGAGTTGGACTGTCCTAACTCAATGCTAGTAGAAATCAAGAGATTGGAATCTTTGTTAAACCATTTAAAGAAGGAAGTTACAAGGATGAAAATTCAAACAAATATTTATTGAGTGTGCTTGCCCTTGGTGTTTTCAGGTTTGGTCTGTTTTGTGATCATATGTAACCTCAGTAATGAGAAGAAGCTACCGAGTCTACCATAGCTGAAAAACAATGAAAGGTTTTTTTTTTTTGGTAAATAGAAAAACAATGAAATGTTTTTTTTTTGGGTAAGGTAAGAATAGAAAAACAACGAAATGTTTTTTTTTTTGGGTAAGGTAAGAATAGAAAAACAATGAAATGTTTAATTGTACTTAGAGCAATAAATGTTAGTTGTTGGAATATTCTTACGCTAGAATGTTCTTATTTTTGACAATTATGTGTATGTGGATTGAGTGGCCTGATTTGTGATAACTTGACTGCGTTGAATGGCCTTATTATATGGTCTATTTGGTGGAAATGGTGTTTTATGATCCGATGTGCACATTATTGTTGGTTTATATATAAGGATAGATGGTTCGCAATTTGTTCTATAGTTTCTGCAGCAAGAACAGATGTGGTCCTGCATTTTCTAGCTATTTTGCGTATGATGTTGAGGAGAACAGAATTTCCAATAGGTTTATGAATTATCGTTGGCGTGCCACAAATTTGTTGAGTGAACACTTGATTCATCAACCTTTTAAAAGTGACAAGTTAGGTTCCTTTACTTTTTAAAAGTGATCACTTAGGTTCTTTAACTATTTAATAAGTAAGTTATTGGTTTCACTTTCTTAAACACATCATGTAATGGCTTAAGCAATATTCCTGCATCTCATTTTTGTCATCACGTAACAGATCACAAGAAGTATTATTCCACATATGCAATCAACCTTGGCCTGAGTTCACTCCAAAAAGCGTTGCATTTATATCAACAGTTACGTTCAGAGCGAACAACATTATTGTTAAATACATCAAAAGCCAAAATACAGCAATAACATCACACCTAAACGAAAAAAAAAAACCAACAAAATCCCAAACAGGACATAATAACATAAACATAAACAAACAGAACCTCCGATCCTATTATAAGGTGATAGTCAACATATTGTAATAGTGTCTTCATAATTTTTTTTTTAAAATATAAAGTGTTTTGTATATTGTGATTCTTTGGTGTTGGTACCACTACATTCACTCCACAATACTCGACAAGTGATATCTGAGCAACATCATGAAAGTCAATGTTTTGTCTCAGAGCCAAGCTTCCTTATCCAACATTATATGTCCAATTCCAACGGATATAAACAATTCACAAATGATCTTTTTAAAGTATGATTTTCAAAGGACGCGGTCAGCGTCTTTTTTTATTACACAAATGGCATCAAATCGATATATTGAAGTCAATAACCTCAAGTTCGCTTGCTTAAAAAAATTATGTTGTAAGAGTTCGGTAAAATATGCTAAAAGTATGAACAATCATGTTGTTTGGAAAAGGAAAAAAAAACAATCAAAATAGTAATTTTATCCCAAAACAAATAATTATTAGGGGCAAGTTAAAAGTGCTTCAGTCCGTTGAACCATGTCGAACTAAACAATCTTTTGGCGGTTTAGTCCGGTTTAAGCATACCGTTTTGAAAAAAAAGAGGTTCACAAATTAATTCGAACTGTTTTTTGTTGTTTGATTTGGTTTCAGCTTCTTCTTTAAAAAAAAAAACTAAACCGGTGTATAAATTATAAATTTTGTTAATTAGTTCTACCATTAATATGTCAAGTAGCCTATTGAACTACGTTTGACTTTCATTTTGTCTGAATATATGAAGTGTTGCGAAGGTAGAATTTGGTGTTATTTTCATGAAATTACGAAAGGTGGAGATAAAAAAGTGAAAGAAGAAAGAACAATTATAAGTACGTACCCACCCATCAGGTGGTCGCGTGGTAAGGAGTAGACTCTTGGGACCCCGCTGAGTAGTACTCGCGGTCCTGGGATCGAAACTTACTCGCCCACATTCACTGGTGTCTTACCCGGAGTACCGTGGTGGTAGGGTCCTGCGATGCCTCCCCGGGGATTAGTCGATCGCCGTCGGTTTGAGCGTCAGCTCGCCGGCACGGCTAGACATCCCGGTTATAAAAAAAAAAATTATAAGTATGTTAATCGAAAGAGTCATATTATGTAATTTGTAATGAATTTCATTCACTTATTTACATGAGAGGAGTCACATGGGCCTCATTTCTTGAAGAAAAACTTCCCGGTGGTCTGTTGGAGGATCCGAAAACCAAGAATCATCAGGAATCACTGCAAGTATGACAATTAGGGTTTCCGTTTGTTCATGGGGTCGTCGTGCCTTGCCGGGCTGACCACGAAACATTTCATGTTAACATGACAAGGTGGCTTGGGAGGAGGCTCGCCATGGTCATCGCCCGCATCTTCTTCATCCTCCACGAAATTTTTTATTCGGGTGCGGAGTTGGCTTCACTAGTTGGGTAATCAATCCAAATGTATACATGTACGAACAACAAAATTTCAAAATAATCGCCTTAAGTGCTCTCATTTTTTAAAAATAAAGGCTTGAACTCAATACTATTTTAAAATAAAAGCATAAAGTGGTCCTTAGCTAAAATAAAGGCATGAAGGCCATGTCTGTATCAAAAAAGGCCTAGCTTTACTGGCTGGTCAAGGGCATTCGTCATTGACTTTTATTCTTTTCCTTTTTCATTTTCATTTTTTTTTATTTTTTCTTTGTTGCGGCTAGTGACCCTCGCCCACATTTAGCGATGGGCTGATCTCACTTGTGGCCAACGAGGGCAACCCTCTCCCAGCCCTTTTTGATGGCTAGCTAGAGCCTAAGACTACCCACTTATGAAAAGAAAGAGGAAAACAAAAAAAAGGAATGAAAAAGGGCAAAAAATTTCAGAAAAGATAAATGACGAAAATGTCCTTAATCGACCTGAAGACCGATGATGTCAGACCCTTCTTTCAGACTGACATAGCCACTTCAAATTCTTATATCGAACGAGATTTACTTTAGACAATTATTCAAGAGTATGGTGGAATTTGGGCATTTATTTGAAAATTTCCCAATAAATCATGGTTATGGTATCTACCATATGCGCTGTGATTTCTGCTCTGAAATGTGGGGCCAAAACTATTGTCGTTATCCGGCGCTTTTGACTGCTGAATTGGAATCTCGATTAATAATGGCGTGATAAGATCAGAAATGTATCGTGAGCGCTTTAGGAGCAGCATGGGAATCTTGAGCAATAATGACGTGGAAAGGTATCAAATGTTCCCTGAGTGTCGAGGTCGTACGGATTTTTGTCGAGCAAAGCACGATTCATCCATAAAGACGAGCTATACCTTTTTGACTAAGGAAGAACAAACGAAACGTTACAAAAACAAAAACAAAAAATATTCTAAATCTATTATGATTATATTAATTCAATTTTACTTTTTATTTTTTATTGATTAAATCCTAAAATTTTTTTTTCATTTGTATCAATTCGATCTATTCGATCAATTTTAATTGGCTGGCACTGGTGAGGAATATATAGGCTCTGGCGAAGCTGATCTTATCCAGATATAAGCGAGAAGGTCTCACCCGCAGCCGTCCTCGAGATGTTTTGGTTAATATTGATCAGATTGACTGAATTGACACAAATATAAAATATTGATGACTCAATTGATAAGATAATATGTTTATGTTTGAATTGACACAATTGCAATAAATTTTGGATTTTTTTCGTAATTTTTCTGAAGAGCAAAAGATCTTATTTCACCATCAGATAAGAAAAGGGTTTTTTTTTCCTTCCTTTTTTGATAGGAGTTCCTCATATAAAAAAGGAGGAGGAGGAGGAGGAGGAGGAAAACAATCTCAGCATTTTTGGCTAGATAACAATAAGTACATCAATTTTTTAATTTCTTTTCTTATGTATATATATATATATATGTATATGTATGGAATATAAAGGAGATTGTCCTCCTAGGACTAATAAGAGAAAATTTAAGAATTATTACAAGATTAAACCACAACAAGATAAGCATAGTAAACCCGGACAAAAACCTAGGAGAAAAATTATTAAAGATATTAAATCTTATACATGTGGGAAAAGAAGACATATTTCAAAATATTGTAGGATAAACAAAAGACTAAATAAACTTTCAACGGATGAAGAAGCTCTCTATCGATTAAATGGCATTATGGCGGCAACAGATGACGACTTCTTCAAAAGATATTCTTGAAGAAGGAGGCCTTCAAGTTAATGAAATTGAAATCTCTTCGGAATTAGAAAGGTTTACACACCATCTTCTTGCTGATCGTCTGACCAAATTTCTTAATATACAATTAAGCAAACGCAATCTAAATGTACACGAGCGCACAGTGGAATTCCATTTTCCATTTTCATTATGATGTTTTCTTAGTCCTCCTTCCTGGAAGTCCTAATCACTTTTTTTTTTTTGTATTTTTCTCATATAGATAATGTAAGCTTAAATGAGAGAAAATTCCAAATAAAGGCTAGAAATGCCTTCGTTTTTCAAATAAGGGTTAGAAGTAAACCTTATCTCAAATAATGCTTGAAATGACCAAATCGTCTAAAAAAGGCTTGAATTGGACTTTATTTTAAATAAGAGTTTAAAGTGGACGTTATTTCAAATAAAGCATGAAGTGGCCATGTCGGTCTCAAAGAGCCTAACCTCGCTGATGAAAGAGCATTTCGTCATTTACTTTTAATTTTTTTTCATTTCCTTTTTATTTTATTTTTTTCTTTTTGCCTCTTTCCTCCACCAGCCATCGTTGGGCCTAGTCGATGGCTGGCAGAGGTCAACCCTTTTCTTTTTTCTTTTTTTCTTTTTTTCCTCTCTCCTCCCCTAACCATCGCTGGATTTGGTGAGGGCGCCCCTTGCCTAAGACCAGTGACCTCTGTTGGCCATAAATGAGGCTTGACCATGGTCGAGGGAGGAGAGAGGAAAAAAGAGAAAACGAAAAAGAATAAAAGGAAAAGAATAAAAAAGTAAAAAAATTAAAAAAATGTCTATTTTAATGTTCCTAAAAGACCACTCTTCCAATGGCTAGAATAGTCACCTGCTCGCCAACCATATTTGAGATAATTTTGAAGACTTCAAGTCTTTATTTGAGATGATTTGGTCACCTCAGGCCTTATTTGAAATAAGGTTTAATCCAAATCTTTAATTAGAAAAATGAGGGCATTTCAAATATTTATTTGAATTTATTTTTTTCAATAATTGTTCTTTAATCTTAATGTGCCAATACTTTTTTATAAAGATAGAGATGGGTTCTGTTACTTGGCAACCCTTCCATGTGATTGCGACATTTCAATCATTTTCGTCTGGTTTATGGTCGAAGAGAAATCAGATTGGGCATGTTCCCAATAATTTTGCCTTTAAAAAAGCCCTTTCGGCTTTTGGTTTGAAGGAACGTGGCTGTGTAAAACCCCGTGGATTCCCTCTTTCGATTCCTATCCAAAGTTCAGACCACCTGCTTTCATTTTATCTTGTTCCCTTTCCCCACGACAAAAACTTCAAAATCCAATTGACCTGCCTGCGAAGAATCTCTTCTCTCACGTCTGACAAATAATTGTTTAATCTTGCAGGCCATTGGAGTCGAAAATAAATTATTTAATGATTAAATTCAGATGGTTTTGGGGTTAGATTTCGATGTTTTTTGGTGTTATACATGACCGTCAAAGACGGTACTTAGTGGCGCTGTTAGTTAATTCATTGCCCAATAGAAAGAAGAAGAAGAAGCCGCCGCCGCCGCAGCAGCAGCAGCTGCTCTGGCGCATCCAATCGGTGTAACCTTCTTCCCTTTTTGATAAGCCTAAGTTAAATTTGACATGATTTTTGGACCCTGATAACATTAGCATGAAATGCAACCAATTATTTCATCTATTTTCTTAATTTCATTTGAAAATAAAGTTGATGGCTTCTTAAGCTATACAATTTTTTTTTCCGTTAACCAAAATATTCAGAATTAAAGAAGGTTTCCTTACCAGCTTCCTGTTAAACGTCTGATCAAATTTGTAACTTTACAATTAAGCAAGCACACTTAAAATGTACATGAGATGACTATGGGATTCCCAATTTCCAAATTCCAATTTCGTTATGATGTCTTCTTAGTCCTCCTTCCTCGAAGTCGTAATCATAACTTTTTTTTTTCCCGATACAGTTGTTTTCTGCTTTAAGGTACTGGAGAACATCACACTGGACATCGACAGCCTTGGAGTTATCTAGATAAAGAAGACGCATCCCTTTTTTCCTTTTCTGCAATTGATACATCCCTTCAATACCCGGGAAACTTTGTGTCTATTCCCTCTTTCGAGTACAATCCAAAGTTTGAGACCTTTATTTTTTTTTTTTCCTGTCTTATCCCCTTTTCACCCACTAATGTTAATTGTTTAATCTAGCACGCCATTGGATTCGGAAATAAAATATAAGTTATCTAATCCAGCAAAAATAAATGTGGCAAGTGCCAAATAGGCCACCAAATATGATGCCGATATTCCTGGGGGTTTAAGCATAATCATCAAGGGCCATATTTGGCATGGCTACTAATTAATCGATTTCCGTAAAATAAAAAAATTTCTCTGCTTCAAAATGATTAAAAATCTTACTATACTTCAAAATTGTAGGTTTACCTACTATTTTCAGAAATTACCACCCTTAATTAAAGTGTTTATCTATCTTTTTTTATTAAGTGACCAACTATTTTTGCATAAACAACTCTTCTTTCGCTTTTCCAAATTGCCACCCTTAATTTTTGAGCTAGTTTCCGACGTTTATTTTGCTTTTCTAAATTACCAAGTCCTCTTATTTACGAACTCTTACTTACCAATCGCACCAATAGCTAAAATTCACTAACCATTACATGAAACTATTGCTCTTTATTTGTAAGACTTACCAACTTTCTTCGATTAAGTTATCCACTAGGTTAGGGTTACTAGCTCTAATTTGAGTTGCTTAACCATGCTAAATTGAGTTGCTTACCAATGTTAACTGAATGATCACAATGCATAGAAAGAAATCTTTATATGTTATTCATGGACTCTATAGTTCTGTTACCGGGTCAATTTCCAATTAGTGGTTACTGAGATTCTTGGGCAATGCGGATTAATATAGGGATAGATATCATCTCTCCTTTTTCCCTTTTAAACAAATTGAAATGATTGAAGTTTTTCTATTTGGAATTGTCTTAGGTCTATTCCTATTACTTTAGGTGGATTATAAATTGATCAAATAAAAACTGATGAATCACTTAATTAAAGTTAGTAATTTCACGTAAGGGTCGATAAATTTAAGGCGTAATTGAAAAAAGGCTAATAAAAATTAGTAAAATATAAACAAAGTTGATAATTAAAGAAAATTAAACTTGCTAACTAAATCCAATGAGAATTGGTAACCAAAACTAGTGAGTAATTTAATTGGAGTGCAATTAATAGATCACTATAATTGAGGTTAGTAATTAATAAAAAAAAACTTGTAAATTCAATGCCTTCCTAAGAATTAAAAATAAAAGTTTGTGAATAATAAGAACTGTCGGCGTTTTAAAAATGGCAAAATGAATATCAAACAAGTGATATTCAAGCAGTGTCATGAAACTCGACGGAGCCAAGCTCCCATATCCAACATTATAAGATCAACTCCACAAGATAAAAGCTTATTACGGTGCATTTGTTTTCCTAAAAATGAATAATTCAAAAAATATTTTTTTAAAAATGATCGGTTATATTGCTTAAAAAGATGAACAGATGAAAAATATTTTCATCGTTTATGAGAATACTAAGACAAATCATCATCGATCATGTAAACTATTTTCATCGATTAGCTATTTCAACTTATACAACTAATCATTTTTAGGAAATGTTTTTTTGAATCATCCATTTTTTGTAAAACAAAAGAGAGCCTAACAAACATTACACATGTAGAATTTTCCATATGACACAATTGTTGAATTTTTTATAAGACAAATAGCATTATATGTTAAAGATCGGTTGCTGAAGATGAAAAATTCTATTGTAGGAGTAAGGAATAATATGCCAAAAGTACGAATAGATACTAGAAATGAGCCTACGCATTGTGCAGGAATAAAAAAGAAAAAGAGCTATTTTATCCTAAAATGAATAGCTATTAGGGATGAGAAAAAAATCTGTTCAAACGTTTCGAACCACGCGGTTTTTAGCTATTTGAATCCGTTTGAGAGTAGTTTTTCTTGAAAAAAAAAAGGCGGTTCACAAATCAAACTAAAACCCTTTTTTGTGGTTTGATTTGACTTGGTTTGGTTTCAACTTTTTGGAAACCAAATCAAACCACCGAATCTTATTGTGTAAATTATTAATTTTGTGTGTTTATCACTTATACAGAGATAAGGAGACCACAAGTGTCACAATTTTCGTACGTCGCTCACTTAAGGCCATAACTTTTTCTTTGATCACTTAAGTGCCAAAAATTATGTTCGCCGCGTATTTGAGTGCCACAATTTTTTTTTTCAACCACTTAAGTTGCATATAACTTTTTAATCAATCACTTGAACGTCTTAACTTTACAAAAATATTCACCAAGAGTGTCATATCATATCGGATTTCCGGCACTTGGGTGAATGTTTTTTAAAAGTTGTGACACTTCTACAAATTATAACACTCAAGTAGTGCAAAAAAATGTTGTGACATTCAAGTGAACGTTATAAGAAAGTTATAATACTTATAGTGTCTTTTTCCTCACATATACATGAAACAGCCTATTAGAATAGTTTTGATTGGGTGAATTTATGATTCTTGTGTCTGCCCAAAAAAACAAAATAATGCATACATTTATTCCTATAAATAATCTTGAGAATGCAGTAATCTTGTGAAAGCAATAACCTTGAGAATGCGATTGACGCAGAAATAGGAGAAACAAAAATAATCCGATTTCTCTCCCTTAACCCCTTTTTTCTTAGAACACAACTTTCATTTTATTGTATGGGTGGAGAGAGGAACAGATTCCTTATATAGGCTATTGTTGACACCTAATTTTTAATCAACTTTTCTTTTTTAGAATAAAAAAAAACTCATAAAAATTCATAAAATTGAAAAATCAACTTTGGGGACCTTGGCCAAGCCTAGGGAACCAATTTTGTTTTTTCATAGTTTTCCCAGGAGAATGTACAGTAGATAAGTATCCTAGCACATGTATTGCCCTATGCTTGGCAAGCAAGTTAGTGCCTTTTGTATGCAGACTTGTCTAGGAAGCTCTCAGGGAAGGATTGAGCAAAATGCTTTGAACAATAGAAGTAACTAAAAGTGCGAAAGTCGGCTTTTACTCCTACAAATAAGAGATTCTAATTATGAGATTTGACTACATTAGATTGATCTAAACACTTTTTTTCAGTACGTTTTCTCTATATAAAAAGGTTTATACGCAATCTGCATCAATTTTACTACTCTCTAATTCTTCTAACAGATGAAAAGTGTTAACACCTGGTGGTCGAGCAATAAAATAATCAACTAAGTGAATTAAAGTAATAATGAAGCAAAATGCTAACAAAATCTAATGAGTCAAATTAAACGTATGCTAAGCTAGGATGCATGAATGATATGGTGTAAGTTCCTAAGTGCTAGATAACATGGATGCTAAACTACATATAGAATTAGCTATGCAATAATTAAATTAGATGAAACCCAAACAGGATACTAATCAAAATTTTCTGGTTTATTTATTTATTTATTTATTTATTTTTATAAAAGACTCAATTAAGCTAATTATCAAATGATGAAAACTAGAGATGTCGAAATTACATAAATGCCAAATTCAACTAATTAAATGTTAAAATTAAATAAAGACCGATTCAACCAAGAACCAAAATTAATTCTTTCAAAGCAAAGCTAATTATATTGCCGAAATTCATACATGCCGAAATTGACACCAAATATACTCTAGTTAATCAAATGGGGAATCCATTCAATTATACATCTAAACTAATTAATTAGTAAAATTAAATACCGAAACTAATTAATTAACTGATCAATTACCGAAGTTGAGAAAAGGCGACTAATCATCTAAATTATTTAATTAACTAAAGGGAGAATTAAATAAGCTCCTAAATTCACTGCTCACCCAATTTTTTGCAAGAAATCGTGTATATCTTTGTCCGAGTTCCTCGACTGCCACACGTGCAGCCACAAATAAATAATGACCAAAATTTGTGAATTGTCAAACAATGAAATAGAGTCTCGAAAATTTGAATGTCCGCGACTGGGCTAATTTAAATGAAACTCATGTAAGGCCCATACTAATATTTTTCTTTAATTCTTATGCAATAAATCCTAAATGATTGGCCAAAACTTAGGTGTCGACCGAATGGTTTGGAGATTTTGACATTTCGGCATTTCTTCAAGATCGCAGTAGACGTATCCATGAGCTATGTATCATCTATAACGAGTTACCTCAAATCCCTCAAAGACTTTAAAGTCCTAGTCTTTATCACCTCTACGGGCATTGCCAGGAATGGTACCAGATGGTCTTGCGAAGATTTTTCATTTATCACACAACTGAGGAATCATACGTGGATATTGCCACTTGGGTCATTGAACTTGCAAGTCAACTATGCCTTTGGAGACTGCTGGATGTACCTCTCCTCGTGCCATGTTTGAAGAGTAGATAAAGAATGTGGACAGATGATCCATCCGGGGGGAGCGGGGCTTCTCTTTTCTCCAGAGCCTGGGTCATCGACCGGGGGGGGCTCGGGGTCATCGAAAAGATTTCCGAACTTTTCTTGGTTTTGCAATTCTTGAAATTTTGGGCTACTTCTTAAAATAATTTCGGCGGGATTGAGGTTACGATCACGCAAAATCGGATCGACTTCCCGGATTTTTCCATCATCCGTCCACTGAGATATCTTCTCTAAGTGGACTCAGATGGCTCCCCAAGCCTGGGTTGGAATCCTCTGGGCGGGATTGGTACTCTGCTCCATCTCTCTCTCTCTCTCTCTCTCTCTCTCTCTCTCTCTCTCTCTCTCTCTCTCTCTCTCTCTCTCTCTCTCTCTGAGCTCTCGGGAGATGAGGAATCTGGGGATGAAGAGAAGTTGCTGGTTGTAAAAAAAACTCAGGCGATGAGGAACGAGTAATGAGTATTCAGGCTTTTTCATGGAGAACTGTCCGTATCTTGGCGTGGCGATTGCGCGAGCGGGTCGCAGCCATGACGGGGTTCCACTTTTGGTTCAGTAATTGCCTGATAATCTATGAAACTCTTATCTGAGCCTCCGAGGTCGGTTCTTTTTCTCGCTTCGAATTTCGCCCGGTGTCCTACTGTCAAACAGAGAATTGAGAATCTGTGTATGAAATCTCAAGATTGCTGGTCGATCTGCTTCGCCAGTCGTGGCAACCTGGTCGGCGGTGGGGATCTTGAGAATTCATCTATCTTTTTTTTATTTTTGTTGGGTCAACAGGTTCGTTTTCTTTCAAGAGTCAGATTCCCATTTTCAAATAATTTTTCCTTCAACTTTCAAAAGTGAAACAAGATCTTCTTCATCTTCATACAAAAAATGATCTTCCTTGCTGTGAATGCATGGTGGATTCCGATGGAGTTTCTGACCTGCACGTTACGGAGAAATCCTTGAAAACGGAGAAGTTCACGGCTTTGGGGGTTTGTCGGGCATTCATTCATTCCATGAATATGCTCATTGAATCCTAAGCAGAGCTGGGCAGGCACTGACCTTTCGAAATTACGATGAGGGGCATAGGACAATACAATTATCTAAAAAAAAATACTAGGTCGAACCGGCGTGTGTTCGTCAAAGTACTCTCCTATAGCTGGGGCTGTTTTGATAATTTCGGATACAATGGTTTTGGAGACTCAAAACGGGTAAATGCCGAGCATCAGAATAGGAGACAGAGAGAGAGAGTTGTACTACGAAAATCAAGGGTTTGAAGCGGAAACAGACGCGGCTTTGCTCTCGGAGAGACATGGCAGCTCCGACCGGAGGTTTGCCGCTTCTCCGATCAGTAGCGAAGCCAGCGATTTCTTTCCTTTTGCTTCTCGGTCGCTCAAACATACGTGATTTATTGATCCATCGCAAGCCGTTCCTCGAAAGCGAAGTCTTGAGTCTTGACGCCAAGAAAATCCCACCTTCGGTATTCAGTACTCATACGTGAAGTCCATCACAGATGAAGAATCAATCGGGAGTTGAAACAATGCACCCCCTGGAGAAATCCGGTTTGAGCTTGTCCATCTCAAAAGGCTAAAGCTTTCTCAACCTCTTTATGAACAGATTGTATGAGTTAATTCTTGATTATACTACTGATTTGCGGGATTTTGAATTGCTGGTCTTGTAGATGAACAACTTCGCAGGCTTGTGCTCATCGAACCAGCTCGAGATATTAATTCTCTTGAAGAACTTCTTCTTTGGGTCTATCCCGGATTGCTTAGAGAGGTGCTCTCGCCTAGTCAGGGTAAAGAACATTGCCAGAAAATAATAATAGCTCCTAAAAGCACACGAAAACACAATACCGATCCTCTCTTTTTCTCTCTTCCTACATTGATAAGAATGGTCGAATGCATTAATCTTGTGATGAGATGAGCCTTCTCGAATTTGTTTAGAGTATTTGGTTATCTTTTTTTCTCTTAAGCGTAAAACCGTCTTTGTGTGAATATTGGAGAGAGCGGATAAGGTGTCAAGATTTCGTGGATTGCCAAGTTTTTATTATTAGGACCCTTTATGCCATACTTTAGTTTCTCGTTGTTCCAGTATGCTTGATCTTGTGAGATTTCTTGTCCAAAGAGTTGGTGATAAATTGGTCACTCAAGGTAATGAATTGTAGGGAGTTTATTTGTGATCACTTGCTGAGCTCCAAGTATATTAGGGTGCAATAGTTTTCATTATTTCTCGTTTCTTTAGTAGCAATATATCAAGAGTGGGACTGCTGCATTTGTTTAAAGTAATGGATTTCCTAATGAGGGATTCTTTGTTCGTGACGCATAAAAGATTATTTTAAGAATTTATATGGTAGACTTTTAGTGGACGTCCAGCAGGATCCATCTTTTAAAACGTACATATGCTATTTGCTACGTTGCGAATTGACGTCTTGCATCGCCCCTAGCATAGCTAATACGCTCTCGGTTTTCAGTTTAGCCAAAATTAATGGAGTTTATCTCGGTGTAGCGATTGTCCTCTCCTTCGATTTTAGTATCTCTACGGAAAGTTATTTTAGTGGTGCGCGAATGTCATACTCTTTTCCCTCTTATTTGCCTTAACATTTGATTATAATTCAAATCATTCGCATGAAATATTGCTTACTGATATACCTTTGCATACAAAATTCTATTGGCCCTGCTATTTCCGTCTTTACTCCCATTTAAGCGAATCTCCGACCCCTTCACCATGCCCTCCACAACAAGCATGGAATCTGTTGTCTTTTCTCGGACCCTGAAGCGAAAGCCCATACGATGATGACTTGGTGCGATTTCAACCATAAGCGCTTATAGCAGAGGAAACTCGATTGGCCAAGGGAAATTCTCCATTAATCTCCATATATGGTTATCTACGATTGAAGGCCAACTCTGGGAACCTCCGGCAATAAACTAAAGCTGAGCCCTCTTCTATTTCTTTTTAATTGTTTTATATTATTTATTTTATTCTGTTAATTCGTTATCGTCGTCGTTGTTATTATTATTATTATTATTATTGATGTTATTATTACTATTATCAATCAAGCACAGATTTTCCACTTCCCACTTCACTCTATTTTATATCAGGAAGCCGCAGTCCTATATCAATGGTCAACCCTATGGAAGCATAAAATCGGCTTGGAGGGGTCCTCAAGCGCGCACAAATTTCAAATTGTTGAATTAATTCGTTGTATTTTATTTTAAAGAATTCATACCCCAAAATGGAGAGGACAAAGTCCATCCGCAATTTAAATACCTGCATCATAAATCCCAAAGGGAAGAGCCAAGCCAATGCTTAGCCTCCAATTGGAGGTTTTTACTTACAGTAGTTAAATACCTGCAACTTAAATACCTGTACCTTAAATCCCAAAGGGAAGAGCCAAGCCAATGCTTAGCCTCCCATTGGAGGTTTTTACTTACAGTAGTTAAATACTTGCAACTTAAATACCTGTGCCTTAAATCCCAAAGGGAAGAGCCAAGCCAATGCTTAGCCTCCCATTGGAGGTTTTTACTTACAGTAGTTAAATACCTGCAACTTAAATACCTGTGCCTTAAATCCCAAAGGGAAGAGCCAAGCCAATGCTTAGCCTCCCATTGGAGGTTTTTACTTACAGTAGTTAAATACCTGCAACTTAAATACCTGTACCTTAAATCCCAAAGGGAAGAGCCAAGCCAATGCTTAGCCTCCCATTTGAGGTTTTTACTTACAGTAGTTAAATACCTGCAACTTAAATACATGTACCTTAAATCCTAAAGGGAAGAGCCAAGCCAATGCTAGGCCTCCCATTGGAGGTGTTTATTCACTGTCATGTACTTCCTATAATTTAATTTTTGAATCATCAAACCCAAAAGATGAGTAGGTCGTAATACTGCACAGAAGTCGTTAACACACTCCCTCTTTCGGCTTCAGGGAATCTTTAACACTTAAAAAAAATATATAACAAATAAAAATATATACCATCCATGCATCCTATTTAAAAAGTGAAAACACAAAAGAGAATACCCTACTAGAGCCTTAGGAATAAACCAAGCCTGAGTTGCTGAATTAGGATATCCATGAAATTAAGGTACCGAAAGGGCATTAGTTTTAATTAACTAGTGTAACCAAGTCCCCGAGCTCATAATCTCTGGTTCGCAGGAATAAATTAGTTCTCCCGCTAATTTATTTAGGTTTCTAATCGACCTACCAAGAACGATTAGTGGCGACTCCAAATTTCAAAATCATTTAAACAAAAACCAAAGTTGCGATTCGGTAGGGCTTGGGAGGGTCCACGTTAGGTTAGTCAAATCTAATTAACCTAATAATCCGTTAACCCCTTTTGAAAATAAAAATTATTTTTTTTAGAGGGTCGCGACATGAATCATTCTTGGAGACCGGTGAAAAGATCTTTTTATAATCAATGTATTCTTTCTAAGTAAAATATTTAGCAACGACTTTGGCCTTATATTGTTCAATATTACCTTTTGTGTCACGCTTGGCCTTAAAGACCTATTTAGACCCACCTTTTTACATTCTTTAGATAATCAACAAAAATCTTGGCTCAATTATGATTCATAGATTTTAACTCTTCTTCCATAATAGTAAACCATTTAGTAGAATCAACACATTCCATAGCCTGTGAAGATACACTTAAATCATTTTCAATTCCTAAGAAATCGATAAGCTCTTTTCTGTTAGATCTTCTTAATGCTATTTCTTGTGGCTCAATAACTGTAGATTCAATATTGACAGTTTCATTATGGAGCGTTTAATAATTTATTTGTTGTTTTTAATTATTGTTGGATTGAACTATAATATTTGGAAGAACTACTTTAGAAGTTTTGGGTATAGCAAATGCCTAACTTCTTGAACTCCCACTAATGTCATCGTTTTCAATGAACTTTTCAACAATTCTTGTACTATGATTAGGACAATAGATCTATACCCTTTGAATTTCTTTGCATCATCAATGAAGTAAGCACTGGTTGTTTTAAAATTCAATTTGTTTTCATGTGGATTATATATTCTTACTTCTGTTGGAGATCTCAAAACATTTGGGTGTTGTAAACTAGCTTTCCTTCCTCTCCACATTTCTAAAGGAATCTTTAAAATTGCCCTACTAGGAACTATGTTTAATAATTATATAGAAGTCTTTAATGTATACATCAACAAGGATAAAGGTAAACATAAATAACTCATCATACTCTTTAACTATTTCCATTAAGGTACAATTATGTCTCTCTGCTACACCATTTTGTTGTGATGTTCCTGGGATAGTGTATTGAGCACAAATACCATGTCTTGCAAGGAATTTAACAAATGGACCCGTGCATTGTCCATTATACTTTCCATAATATTTGTATTTGACCTTACTATTTTCACCTTTTTATCTACTCTCAACTTCTTTAATATACACATGAAGTGCATTAACTGATTAAGACTTATCATGCAATAGATAAATACAACCATAACTTAAAAAACCATCAATAAAGATGATAAAATAAATTTCTCCACCAAAAGACGAAACATCAAAATGACCACATATATTGATGTGTATAATTTGAAGAAGTTTTATGATTCTTGTAGCACCTTTCTTAATATGTTTTGTTTGTTAATATAATCAATACACACTCCAAGGTCAATAAAATCTAAATCCGCAAGAATTTGATTCTTCACTATCTTTGCATTCATTCTTTGGATATGTGATCTAAACTTTTATGCAACAAGTAAAAAGAATTCTCATCAACTAAACTACATTTAGACCAAACATTATGATGTAAGGTATCAAGTTTAAACTTATAGACACCATCACATGAATTTCAATTCCAATAAGATTATTATTTTCAAATAAACCGAAAGATCCAGAACCAAACTTAAAAGAAAAAACCACTTCATCAAGTCTTGGCAAATAAACTAAAATATAGAAAAATGTATGTACATAAGGGTTTTGCAACAAATCCAAACAAAGCTCAGTATTTAGGATTACTTGCTAACTACTAATGCCGTCAACTAAAGCTTTGTTTCTATTCCACGTGAACACATAGTTCTCATTTGGTTGTATAATTTGGATCGCAAGGAATCCCTTCATCGTATCTGAAACATGAATAGTAGCATCATAATCAATCCACTAAGTATTATGAGGAACTTCAATAAAGTTTGATTCAGAACATACTAAAGTACAATGCTTACCATTCTTTTCAAACCAAGCTTATGCTTTAGGCAATCTTTCTTCAAATGTCCATTTTTTTTTTATAAAAGTGACACTTAATAAGATTATGTTCCTTCTTGTGAATTTGAGAAGCCTTATAAGAGTCGTTCAGGTTATGTAATCATTGTCTTGATTTTTTCACCTTTTCTTTTGGAATTCTTTTAAGCTTCTTGATGACTTAAGAGATGAACAGAACGAGCTCTTTGATTATTTATCTTTATTTCCTCCTAAAGAAGCATACTAGCCAATTCATTTGCATTCCACTTATGCTTGATAGTGTTATTATTCATTTAAAATGCTCCACATTGTTCATGAAGCAAGGAATTGAGTATTAACTATACTAAAAGTACTCATCCATGTCTATTCCCAAAGTCCTTAATTTTGCTACTAATTTCATCATCTCAAGTACATGTTCATGCGTGGTACACGAACCATCATATTTTATGGTGGTTAAAGTATTGATCAATTTACCAGCAAGTGATTTTATCAATAGTTTGAGAACACTTCTCCACAAATTTCAGAAATTCCTTAGCCCTGTTAGTTTTTGGGAAGAGTATTCCTTAAGTTGTTTGCAATTGTCATTCGATAAACATTAGGCTTAACCTGTTTGATCTTTCCCAAGCTTTATAGAAAGACCTTTCATTATCACTATTCTCATCAGTAATAGCAGTCGATTCTTCTACTTGAAGTGCTAAGTTAAGATTTAGGACACCTAAGTAAAACTGAACTTGTTCACACTTATTAGAGAAAATTATTTCATTAAAAAAATAGAATGGATAAAGCATGTAAATGAATAGAAACATGTCCATATATTGTAAATTTGCAAGAAAATACTCATACAATAATGCTTTGAGCATACCACACAATCATATTTAGATTAAACAAAACATGTATATCATAGTTCTGCTTTGGGCGATCCTATGATATACAAAAATACATTAAACCATAAGGGTTAATACCACAAAAACCTTAAATTGGCATCCATGTGGTAAATTTATCACAAACTATTATTTTGACCATGAAAAATTTCAAATTGGTACACATATGACAAATTTACTCCAAACTATTTTTTAACCAAAAAAAATTTCAAACCGGTACACTTACGATAAATTTATCTCAAATTATTTTTTTGATTATTAAAAATCTCAAATTGGTACACTTGTGATAAATTTACTCCAAACTAATTTTTTGACCATAAAAAAATCATAAACCGGTACAACTGTGAAAATTTACCCTTCGTTAATTGTCATTAAATTGGGTTAATTCCATAAAAATCATAAATTGATACGCTTTGACAAATATAGAGTAAAAATCTCAAACTGATACACTCATTGATGGTCATTTGTTATCCAGCTCAGTAATTTGATGGTAAAATTCAACAAAAACTAATGGGGGATAAATGTATCACAAGTGTATCAGTTAAGGGTTTTTTGTGGTAAAAAAACTAGTTTGAGATAAATTTGTCATAGGTGTACCAATTTAATATTTTTCATGATAAAAAAAATAGTTTGTGGTAAATTTGTACTAGTTTGAGATTTTTTGTGGTATTAACCCAAATCATAATGGTGCTAATAACTTTTATTTTGCAACTACAAATACACCTCATTAAAATTGATTTGCTATATTTGGATGTACTAACAAATTTAACAAGACATATAAATTACCAACTATTACATTCATAAATTATAAGAAATTGATTAAACTTTGGGTTAATCTCTGAGTTCTTATAATAGAAGAACTTCAATATACCCATGACACCAATAAGGGTATTTAATATATCAATTTCAGTCATAGCATCAATATTGAATCAAAAAATTATATAATTTTAAAATTCCGGAGACTTTGTGGTTCGATAGTTTGATGACTAACAAACCATTCATAAGTGAATTTTAAAATGTAAAACACAATAAGTGTTTCTTAATTGGATTATCTGTAAATGTTAAGATTCAATCACTTTCGTCATAAAATTTTCATAAAAGTATGAGAATCAATTTATCATTGTGATTCCTTAAGAATATATGTGAATTCATATATAATTATACGAATACATATAGCAAAACAATTAACGTGCTTAGAATATTACAAAAAAAAAATCAAGAGCACTTAACCCAAACAATAATTTACTAATAAAAAAATCATGAGATTCTAAATCATGGTCTGATGCCAACTGTTAGCTATAATGTAATTCAATAGTGCGGAAATCAATAATCAAAGGATCTTCATGATTAATTCACAACAAGAGGGATTAAGGCATATCTTATCCATGGCAATAGTTTTGAGGAAGCAATAACATGGGGAAAGCAATGACCTTGAGAATTCGATTAATGTAGAAACAAGAGAAGCGAAGAAATCAACCCAAATTTTTCTGAACTATTTTATCCGACAGATGATAGAATTCATAAAAGTTGCAAATTTTCATAGCCAATACATTTTTATTTTTAGCGTTTAAATAATTATTAAATCATTAATAATAACGAGTGGGCCATAATTATGTTTACACAAAGCTGCAATCGGAGACCCGGCTATGCTCAATTTCAAAAGAAGTTTGTTTAGATGCGGTGTCGAATTCGCTATTTTGTCCCAATTTATACATCTGCACGTATTGGAAATTCGTAATTATGATATCTAGCTTGTGCATTGTGAAAGTGTTTTAAAATGTGGTCCAAAAAGGATGGCGTGGTATTTGAACATCAGGTAAGAAAAGGTTTCTTTCCCTCTTTTGATAGGAGTTCCTATGGAGGAGGAGGAGGAGGAGATTAGGCTCTAGCACAATAAATCATTTAAACTTATTCTCCTTTTGATAAGCCTAAGATAGACTCGACGTGATTCTTAGACCCTAATAATATGAATTACATAAACTATTTCAGTCATTTTTTAAATTCATTTAGAAATAATTGTTAGTTGCTAACATTATTAAAGCATTTTTTTTTCAGTTTTCTAAACTATTCAGAATTAAAGAAGGTTTCCTTACCAGCTTCTTGTTAATCCTTTGACCAAATTTCTTGTGTTACAATTAAGCAGACAACTTAAATGTACATGAGATCACAATGGAATATTCCAGTTTCCACTTTCGTTACGATGTTTTGAGTCCTCTTTCCTCGAAATCTTAATAACCTTTTTTTTTGTCTTTTTCCCGATATAGATATCCTGAATTATTGTCCTTTGAACTTTAATCTGGCTATACTTTTATAAAGAGAGAGAGATAAGCTCTGTTACTCGGCAGCTTTTCCATGCGATTGCGACATTTCATTTATTTTTGTCTAGTTTAAGGTCCAAGTGAACAGCGTAGACATAGACTATCGCGACTCATCCAGTTGAAGCAATAATTTTTCCTTTCAAAAAGGATCTTCCGACCGAAAAAAAAGCCAATTTTTTTAAGTCAGTTATATTAATACTAATTCAGTCCTACATTTATTAATTGAATCAACTTCATTCTAAACTTTTTATATTAGCATCGATTCAATCCATATAATCAATTTTTAGTCTGAATTACTAACATGGACATCGGTTGTCGCCGGCCGTCACCGGCTGTCTTACGTAACGCAACCGGTGATATTGTGGATAATTTTTGTAATATATTTCATTATTTTTTTCATTGTGGCAACAAGGGTTGAGGACTCGACCTTCGTGGCCTAGGCGCGGGCTCGACCATCATGACCTAAGCAAGGGCCGCCTACACCTTTTGCTTTGAATGAACACGACTCTGTGAAGCTTTGTGTGTTCGCCCTCTTGCGAGTCCAACGTAGTCTGGTTTGGCTTGGTTTCACTTTTCTTCAAACCATATTCATGCAGTCTGGTTTGTTTAGGCAGCGCTTAGGTAGGGTATTTTTTGTGAGTAATGCAGTAAATCCAACCTATGCAACATGAAGGAGATTGTTTAGTTATCTAGAGCCTCATGGGTCATCATGAACAAAGATTTTTTAGGTATACTTTTTTACTATTTTTTCTAATGTTATGCACAATTAGTGTATTGAAGAAGGAAACTTTTTATTACTAGGTGTGGCTAACAAGTGCCCTGACTTAACAAAATGTTTGAAACAGTAAATCTTGGCATTTCTAAGGAGGCCACTATTCTGAAAAGCCATAAGAATAAACGTTTGGCATATCAATAAAGAAGTAAGGAATCTTGAAAATATAAATAAATGTTAGTACTTTTCCAAACCAAACAAGAGAAAAAGTTGCTTAGTGAGTAAAATTAATTCGTTTTTAATGTGACATGTTTGTATATCGGTTAACATAAGTTTGGTAATATCGAATAATTGTTAGTAACTTTAAAGAAGTCGGTAAGTCACAATAATAAGTATCGGTAGATTATTAATTTAATTGCTAATCTTTTTTTTTAATGAAAAACATATTACTTTCATTCAAGGACAACATTTGAGTCTCTACAATCCAAACATAACAAAAACTTAAGATTCTGAGGAGGGTTTATTAGCCCATTCAGATTGAGGGAGTCAGTGCGTTGTGCCTTGACCACCCAGTCAGCTGCTGGATTTACGGAGCAAGGACAGTGGACTCGATCGACATATCTAAGTTGGTCCATCGTGGCTTCACAGTCCATGATAATTGGGGTCACCATCCACGTGCTTTCGTCCAGCTTCTAGAACCACTTAACGGCAAATGGATAATCTGGCTCTATCACAGCTTTTGGAGCAAGGAAATTAAGCCACGCCTTCCACCTGATACCGTGGATAGGATAAGGAAGAGAATTGCTAATCTCCTACGCATAAACAAATGTTGGCACCTTTCAAAATCAAGCATAAAAGTATGTCAACAGTATCTTCGGTTCATACGAAATTGCTTATACCTAGTACAACATGCTAGATGAAAAAGTACCTCAATCCTGCCTTTCATATATAGAAAGAGAGAGAGGGGGGGGGGGGTGACTTGCTAATTGTGAACTGAGCTCCCATGGCGAACTCAGAGATGGGAACGAGCACCAGCAACCCATTAGGAGGAGAGTATCAGGTGTTCTTGAGTTTTAGAGGGCCTGATACTCGTCAAGGATTTACCAATAGCCTCTACCACGCCTTGATAGATGTGGGGATTCGTGTTTTCATGGATGATGAAGAGCTTCGACCTGGAGAAAGAATCAGTGGCAACCTTCTGCGAGCAATCGACAACTCCAAGCTTTACATACCCATTTTCTCTAAAGATTATGCTTCGAGTCACTGGTGCCTCCGCGAGCTTGCACAGATGATGGATAACACCTCTAAATCCGGAGAAGACGGGAGTAAGAAGGTGATATTGCCCATCTTTTATAAGGTGAAACCGGATGATGTGAAGCCGAGAACAACCTCATTGTACAGCAATAACATACTAGATTTGGAGCAAAAGATGGAGGATCAGAAGAAGAAGTTCAGCCCCGAAGAAATAAAGACATGGCGTCAGGCACTCGGCGAAGTTGATGGCACCAAGGGGTGGGAGCTGAATAAATATCGGGGGTAATCATCTAACCATGAACGTCAAAATTATCTTTTACAATCGGGGCATAGATTTGATTAAAAAAATCATTAATTATATTTCGACTCTAATATCCCTAAATTTAAATAGGAAGTCTCAACAACTTCTTCTTCTTCTTCTTCTTCTTCTTCTTCTTCTTCTTCTTTGAATCATGAGTTCCAAGTTTATTAGGACCTAATAGGAATAATTTCGTTTTGACCCAATTTTGCATTGTACGGCAATTTGGCTTTTTTATACCAACTTGATCCGTGAATATATTCCTAAGGTGTGCTAGAGAACTTGATTGTGGAACTGGATGCAGTTGCATTTGTTAAATTCTTTTCCACGTCAAACGAAATAAGAAAATCTAACATTGCCATACTTCAACATGCATTTATATTTCGATTCTTCCACTCTTTTTTTTTTCTTCACAAGAAATTTTGATTCTTCCGCTACCACGACAGCTAGAGGGTCAACGAGCTCGCGGCCATGGCCGCTTGAGCTTAATTGAGTTTGGCCATTGCCGCTGGAGCCTTGTCGAGGTTGGGCGCTAGGGTCGCTCGAGCTTCATCGAGCTCGGTCGTTCAGTCATGGTGGTTGGCATTTCTTCGAGCTCGCAGCCATGGCCAGTAGAGCTTCCATGTAGCATTTCAAACTCCTATATCAAGAACGCAATTCAAAGAAACCATGAAAAGTTTTAATGAAGAATCGACAAATGATCAGGTTGGAGAAAAAATTTACTGGAGATGGAGCAAGCAAGATTTCTTACCACTTTTATTCGTGCCTCTCGTTACCTATTTTATTTATTGTAGTTTTTTGGCCTATTTATATTTTTCTAATGCCAAGTCAATATTTTCCGTCCATTAATTTAGACGGTGCAACCGAAACAACTTTATTGTAGTAATTTGACAAATTTTAGTATCTAATTGTATTTTTTGAAAGTTTTAGGATTGTATTTTTGCAAATTTGTTAGCTTTTCTCAATTGAAGCTGTTCAACTTTCTGGCAGCGAGTGGGATCTCATCGAGGCTGTTGTCAAAGAGGTTGTGGTTAGGCTCAAGACAAGGCAAAGAAAAGTGACCGGAGATTTAGTTGGAATGGAGGATCGAGTAGCAGATGTAAACAGTTTACTAGACATCCAATCCGGTGGTGCGCGGCTTATCAAAATTTACGGGATGGACGGCATCGGTAAATCCACGCTTGCCAAGATCATCTATAACCAACTATGTCCTCGCTTTGGAAAAAACTGCAGCTTTCTTGATAGCGTAAGGGAAACGGCAAAAACCAAGGGCTTGGTCAAGCTACAAGAACAATTGTTGTCCGATATCTCTAATTCTAGAGTGGCTCACAACATTGATAACAGTGATCATGGGATCAATACGATTAGAGACACGATCTGCAACAAGAAGGTGCTAATTGTATTGGATGACGTTGATGAGGGAAAACAAATCGAGTACCTTATTGGAATTAATTCTTTGTTCCCGGGCACTAGGATACTTGTGACCACTACAAACAAAAGTGTTCTGAATATCAGAGGGTTGAAGTACGAAATCAAGCCTTATGAAATGAAGGAGTTAAGCGACAAAGATGCGCTTCAACTTTTCAGTAGGCATGCCTTCGATGCCGACTTTCCTCCGGCCGATTACGACACTTTGTCAAAAGACATCGTCTCTACAACGGGTGGACTACCTTCAGCTGTCCGAGCAATAGGTTCGTCGCTTTTTCTTCAAAAAGAGAAAAAAATATGGCAAGAGATGCTAGAGAAGCTAAGGAAAACGCCCAATAGTGATGCCTCGGAAAAGTTGAGGATTACCTATGATGCCTTAGAAACGGATCAGCAACAAATATTTCTCGATGTTGCGTGCTTTTTCACCGGTAAAGATAAGACCGCTCCGGTCTTCGCATGGAAAGATTGTGGATTTAGCCCGGAATATGCTATTGATGTCCTCAGTAACAGGTGCACAATAAAGACTTTAGACGATAATAAGTTGTGGATGCATGATCAGTTTAGAGATCTTGGAAGGGCAATTGCTAATCAAGAGCGTTCCAGGTTGTGGGCTAACGACGACATCATTCGTGAAATAAGATCAACAGAGGTGAAGTATGACCAAATTTATTTTGAAAAAAAAAGTTACTTACCTTGTTCATAATTGAGGATTCACGTTTCTGAACTGGGAGCTAATCTTCAGTTTCATTTTTTTTCCCTTCTCTTCAACGGAGTAAAATTTTATAATATTGACAAATTCCTGCTCTTGGTCCTCAATGTCATGGGCAGATCAAGAGAAGCGTTGAAGCACTGGTTTTGACAAATTGGTCGTGGACTGATAACCCCATGACCATCACCGCCGAGCAAATTAAACGGTTCCCACGTCTTCGGATGCTGTGGTTGCACAACATAACCTGCCAAGGCGACTTTGCCGGTTGTCTTTCCGAGTTGAAATGGATCAGTTTGGTTTACCCTGATGGAAGTTCTGAACGTCATCCATGTTTTGAGGCAACCAATTTGAATCTAGAAAACGTGGTTGTGGGGAATCTCGTTGGCCATGGGTTCACGGATGATCATGTCAGAGGCCTCATCAAGGTATGTCAGTTTCCCTCTTGGTCTAAATTTTCTCAATTGTTGAGAGGATCAAAGGACAAATGATCCATGTCGGTAGCCTAAATCCCTACGTATTTCTTGTACGGACGACCAATTGTCCGTCCTGATGTTTCATTGGCTTTTTGTAGGAGGGGAGGAAACTGAAGGTTCTCACTCTTGAAAATAATAAGTCGATATCCAGGACACCGACATTTTCCGAATACTGGGCTTTGCAGAAGTTGACTATTTCTAAATGTGCATCTTTGATGGAAATTGACAGCTCTATTGGAAAACTGTGGTGGCTGACTGATTTGATTATTGAGTCATGTCAAAATCTTGGGAAATTGCCTGAACAACTTGGAGAGCTAAGGAATCTTCAGCACCTCTCTCTCAGGAATTGCGATAGCCTGAGCGAACTCCCCGAATCAGTTTCGAAGTTAGCATCATTGATGAAGTTGGATATATCGCACACGCCGATTACGGGATTACCGGATTCCATTGGTAGACTACCAAGCCTGTCGTCTCTCAATGCATCATCCACACCAATTGCCGAAGTGCCCAGTACAATGAGCGAGCTCGATCGCCTCCAAACACTGGACTTAGAGCATTGTCATAAGATCCAAGAGTTGCCAGAGCTCCCCAGCAGTTTGATCAATCTACGGCTGAGATCCAGTTCGTTGCAGACTGTCCCTAACCTCTCAAACCTTACTAATCTGGTCGAACTGCTCCTATCTGATGGGTCTGAATCTAAGGCCACGTCAAATGTAACTCGAAGTTGCAACGACTTGCAGTGGATTGGGATGTTATCCAAACTGAGGAAGCAGCAGCTGTGCCTTTTAAATGTCCGCGCACAGCCTACGGAGTTGGGCGCTCTTTCTCTGCTGAAAGAACTTACTCTGCATGGACTAGACTTCCAATCCCTCGAACAACTTCCGTCAAACTTGACAGTTCTAGAGCTTGATCGCACTCGAGTGAAACAGGTACAGCTCGATGGGCTTCCTCAGTTGGAAATGTTGACCATCACAAGGTGTGAACTCGTCGAAAGATTATCGATCCCATCGAGTTTAAGAAAACTGAGAGAAGCCCAGGTGTCTTCTTGCACTGAGCTAGCCGAAGTACGATTTCTCGGTGTCTTAATGTCGTTGGAGGGATTATGCATTGAGGACTGCAAATCTTTAGAGAGGTTGGTTAGTCTGCCGGAGGAGCGAGGGCACAGCGAGCTACAAGCTCCAACTGATGGCGGGAGGAGAGTGTCCCTTGTCTCCAGCTCCCTAAAGATGCTTCAAGTATTCCGGCTGTCGAGGTGCCCAGAGCTACAGGAGATTCACTTTGCTTCAACGTTCAGACCGCTGGGAGTATTCACTGTCGAAGGGTGCACGGCACTAAAAAGGATAGGCGGTCTGTCAAACTTGAAGAACTTGAGGTGGTTTGGCCTCGAAGGGTGCGAGAACCTGCAGGTCGTCGAGGGCATGCACGAACTAGAGCGTCTGGAGCAGCTGAAAGTCTATAGTTGCAGATCCATGGAAAGGATTGCTGATGCATCAAGCTCAAAAATACCAAAAGAGTGCCAGATACAGATGAGGGATTCCGGGGAGTTACTCGACACCAGTCCGGACGGTTCAAGCATCACTTGGGAGTCTTACACAGAGAAAATCCTGAATGCATCGGACTCCGAAATCGAAGCAACTTACTACGATTGCGAAACGGAAACAGAGGATACTCTATTGGAACAGGTGCGCGCCGTCTTTCTGTTCTTGGATCATCGTCATTTCGTCTGCTTCATTCGCTTTCAATTTCTGCTCTATCCAAGCGAAGAGAGACTATAGAATGATTCTAAACTCCGTGCAACCATGGACAATCTCATTAAAAATCCCAAACATCTTACTAGGAATCTTCATTTGCTTTGTGTGCGTCGCCTTGGGAAGTGACGGGTATCTTACATCACTCAACCATCTGACTGTGAATTCATACTCTCCTTCCTCCTATTTGTCCTTGTTGAAAATTAGATTGTGCGCGGATGCGTAGTTTTGATAGAAATTTATGTTTTGATATGTGCAAGGGTATGTGCATATTTTTATAGAGGATGGACAAGGGTCGGATACTTTAAGGAATGTAGGCAAAGTTTATGGGAGAAAGGATAGTTTCACTAGTTTATAAAAACGGTAGTACAAATATAGTTGATGGAGGAGTTGGTGGAGGAGTACAAGGATTTAGAGTTTATTCTCAACTCCCCACACTACCTTTTTCTAGTAATTCATGGCTTATTTATAGGCCTCTTCCACCTCCATAGTGGAAAATTCTAGAACATCCTTCTAGAGTTTTCTACAAAATCTAGAGCATATTGTTTCTAGATTTTTCTACACATTATCCTTCTAGACATATCCTAGAAATTCTCTAGAAGTATCCTAAATATTCTTAACTTTCTAGACTATTCTACAAAAATTTATCCTAGAATATTCTAGAAATTGGATCAACTTTCTAACACTCCTCCTTGATCCAATTTCGTGATACTCCAAGCATGCTCCGTAGTGCCTCGAATTTTGTTAGCGGCAGTGCTTTGGTGAATATGTCCGCAACTTGATCTTCAGTCTTGCAATATTGGAGCTCGATCTCTCCATTGCTTTGCGCTTCGTGAATAAAGTGATATTTGATGTCGATATGTTTCGTTCTTCCATGAAAGATGGGATTCTTGGATATAGCTATTGCCGATTTGTTGTCGCAAAATATTGGAGTTGATTCCGTTTGTTTTTCTCCAAGGTCTTCTAGAATTCTCCGAAGCCATATTGCTTGACTGGTAGTTATAGCAGCCGCGACGTATTCAGCCTCCGCAGTAGATTGTGCCACCGAGTCTTGTTTTTTGGATGCCCATGAGAATATTCTAGAACCCAATGTGAATGCATAGCCAGTAGTACTCCTCCTATCATCAGTAGAACCTGCCCAATCGCTATCTGTGTAGCCGATGAGCTTAGCCGTTGCACTGGGCTGATACCAAATGCCATAATCTGTAGTTCCTCTTAAGTATCGTATAATTCTTTTGGCAGCTCCAAAATGAATTTGACTCGGACTCTGCATGAACCGTGATAGTATACTTGTCGCGTACATGATGTCTGGTCTTGTGGTAGTGAGATATAGCAAACTGCCAATCAGACTTCTGTAGAGGGAGGCGTCGGTTTTTTTTGCTCCATCTTCCTTTAGTAGTTTCTCATTTGTCACGAGTGGTGTTGTAACTGCTTTACAATAATCCATCTTGAATTTCTTCAGGAGGTTCTCCGCATATTTTTTTTGTGAAATGAAAATTCCTTTATTTTGGATGATCTCGATGCCGAGGAAGTAGTGCATCAAGCCCAAGTCTGTCATCTTGAATGTCTTCATCATTTCTTCTTTAAAATCTCGAATCATCTTCTCATTGTTCCCTGTATATATAAGATCATCCACATATAGAGAGACAATGAGAGTGTCAGACTTACCTTGGGTCTTGATGTAGAGCGTTGGCTCACTCATACTCCTCCTGAATCCTTGCTTGGTGAAGTATTCATCAATTCTGCTATACCATGCTCGTGGTGCCTGCTTTAATCCGTAGAGAGCCTTCTTAAGTTTTAGGACTTTTTCTTCTTGTCCTTTGGCTATAAAGCCTTGTGGTTGCTCCACATATATTTCTTCCTGAAGATATCCATTTAGGAATGCTGACTTCACGTCTAGTTGATGGATCTTCCATTCTTTTTGTGCCGCTAGGGCTATAAGAGCACGAATAGTATCAAGACGAGCAACTGGAGCAAAAGTTTCAGTATAGTCGATACCTGGTTGTTGCAAGTATCCTTTTGCCACGAGCCTTGCTTTATGCTTCTGGATTGATCCATCTGCGTTGAGCTTCGTCTTGTAGACCCATTTGACGCTAATGATCTCTTTGTCCTTAGGGCAATTGACGAGCTCCCAAGTTTCATTTTTCTCGATCATCTTGATTTCTTCCTCCATGGCTTTTATCCAAACTTCCTCTTTGAATGCTTCTTCATAGTTTTCTGGTTCTAAAGCAGCAAAGTTGCATGTGTCATAAATTCTTCTAAGGGATTTTACCCTCATTACTGGAGATTCTGGAGTAGATTCTTCTTCTGTTGCTCTCGGAGAAGATGGTGGCGTTACATCGTGAGTGGTGGAGTCTGATGCTTCACCTTCTTCTTATGTTGTTGACTCATCACGAGCAGGTGGTGTGTCAGGCAAGATGACATACTTCTTCTCGATCTTCTCATTCTCCCAATTCCAGGTGGCATACTCATCAAACTCAACGTCTCGACTAATCATGAGCTTTTTAGTTCTTAGGTTGTAGATGCGATAACCTTTTGATTGATCACTGTAGCCAAGGAAGATTCCCTTTTCTGTCTTCTCATCGAGCTTGCTTCTCTTTTGAGATGGAATGTGAACGTAGCATATGCAACCAAACACTTTGAGATGTTTCGCCGAAGGCTTCCGTCCACTCCATGCTTCGACTGGAGTTTTATTTTGGACAGCTCTAGTTGGACACCTGTTTAAGATGTATACAGCCGTGTATATTGCTTCTGCCCGGAACGAATTGGGAAGGCCTTTGTCCTTTAGCATGGACCTTGCCATCTCCATGACAATTCTATTTTTCCTTTCTGCTACTCCATTTTGCTCTGGAGCGTAGCCAACAGTTAGTTGATGGTGAACTCCTTTTTCTTCACAGAATTTGTTGAACTCCCTTGAGTTATATTCTGTGCCTCTGTCACTCCTCAGGACTTTGATTTTGTGGCCACTTTGATTTTCGACGTGGTTCTTGAATTTCCTGAAAATAGAGAAAACCTCCGATCTTTCTCGAAGAAAGTAGACCCACGTCATTCTTGTGTAGTCATCAATGAATAGAATGAAATATCTATTCTGACTGGCTGTAGGAGTCCTCATTGGACCACAAACGTCCGTATGGACTAGTTCTAAAGGCTTGTTAGCTCTCCATGCACCTCCAGATGAGAAGGACTACCGTTGTTGTTTTCCAAGGAGGCAGCCTTCACAGACATCTGAAATTTCCGAAATTGCTGGAAAATCTCTCATCATATTTTTTTGATGGAGAATTTTCAGTCCAGCAAAATTAAAGTGGCCAAATCTTCGATGCCAGAGCCATGACTCATCAAGTTGAGCTTTCATGGCCATATCTCTGACATAATTCCATCGAATAGGAAAATTCCTATTTTTCATTTTAACAGAGGCAATAATATTTTTATATTTGTTGTAGATAATGCAGTCATCTCCATTAAAGTATAGAGAATACCCACATTGTATCATTTGGCCCACGCTAAGTAGATTTTGTGCAAGACTTGGCACTAGATATACGTCATGAATGTATTTTGGGCCTTTATCTGTTTCAACGGCGATAGTTCCTTTCCCTTTCGCGTCAACTATTGCGCCGTTGCCCAATTTAATTTGATTTTTCACCGATGTATCAATATCGATGAATATAGATTCGTCCCTTGTCATATGATTGCTACATCCACTATCAATATACCATGTGTCACTTTTCTTATCATTTGCCGCTTGACCTGCATAAAATGTATTATCTTGTCTTTCCTTTTCTTCAGCATAGTTGGCTCGAGAATTTATTTCGAGCGACAATCTCTTTCTATGTGGCCATATCTTTTACAAAAGCGGTATTGTGGTTTATTTCTAAACCAGCAATCTTTCTCCAAATGATTATTTTTCTTACAAATGCCACAAGGTGGGTATTTCTCCTTTTGAGTAGTTTCTCCTCCTCTTTTATTTTTCCATGAGCTCCTTCCACCAGTTTTAGATTGATGAGACCGTATGCACTTTCAATTGAATCCTCATCTTGTGCCATTAGTCTTTTCTCATGCGCTTCTAGAGAGCCAATCAATTCACTTATTGTCAGGGTCGTTAAATCCTTAGTTGCTTCTATCGTTGTAACAATAGGATTGTATTTTCTTGTGAGGGAGACTAATATTTTCTCTACGACCCTTTGATCAGTAATTCCATCTCCATAGGCTCTCATTTGATTAACTAGTTCTTTTAGCTTTCCACAAAATTCTTGTACGGTCTCATTTACTTTCATTTTAGAATTCTCAAATTCTCTTCTCAAAGTTTGAAGTCGAATAGTGCGTACCTTGTCTGATCCTTGAAATTCTTCTCGTAATATTTCCCAAGCTTGCTTCGCAGTCTTTGCTCCAATTATTCTTGGGAAAACTGTTTCCGAGAGCGCCTGTTGAATAACGCATAATGCCCTTGCATCCTTTTGTAGTTGATCCTTCGGAACGGACGCACCTTCTCGCGGAGCCTCATAACCTTTCTCCACGATGTCCCATAAATCTTAGGCTATCAAGTACGTGGTCATTTTGATGCTCCAATAGTCGTAGTTGTTCCCATCGAAAATGGGAATCATAAATGAGGATGTGGGGGTGTTGGCCATAGTTTTGGTAGTGGAAGTTTTGGTGAGGGTTTTTTTTTTTTTTTGCAAATGTTGGTTAGAACAAACGCTCAAAACCAACTGGACGAGGCTCTGATACCACTGTTAGAGTTTGCGGAAGGGTATTTAGTTTTGTAAGTGAATGAGCACAATGGAAACGAAAACCTTTATTAGTTTTTGTGAGTGATACAAGGGAAGAGGAGAGCTTTTGGTTGTTGGTTTTTCTACTACACTTTCTAGCACTTCATGGCCTATTTATAGCCATCTTCCACCGTCATACAGGAAAATTCTAGAGTATCCTAGATAGACACAATTCTAGAGTTTTCTACAAAATCTAGAGCATATTGTTTCTAGATTTTTCTACACATTATCCTTCTAGACATATCCTAGAAATTCTCTAGAAGTATTCTAAATATTCTTAACTTTCTAAACTATTCTACAAAAATTTATCCTAGAATATTCTAGAAATTGGATCAACTTTCTAACAGTCCTTTAGTTCATTCTAAACCAGTTTGTTTTCCTTTCTATTTCTATTTAGAATATAGTTGCCATAATTAAGCACTTCATGTATTTCATTTTTTTTAGTAAATTAAAGATTGTTTTTAGCATATTCTTCAATAATCCTATTACATTTTACATGCCCCATAAATATCTCGCTAATAGTAAGGGAAAAAGATAAATTCTATGATATAGTCAGAAACTTGAAAGTATCTTTTTCATCATTGCTCTTACAATAACTTATCTATTCTTTATCTCTCTTATATTTCCCCTTTTTTTTGTCAACTTTGTCTCTCTTATCTCAAAAGCTCACTCTAAAATATGTCAAGCCTCTTTAATATCTATATCAAATATTTTATTCTTTACTTTATTATTGCCTAGATATATTTACATATAGAATGTAACACGTTATAGAAATATCCAGGTATACATTAAAACCATTATGCATGTTTCCACATCTTGATATCTTGTCATTAACGTTTTATAGTTTATATTTATTTTTGTTAGTCCAAAATAATGTTATATCATTGGCATTTGAAAAAAAAAATCTTATTTTATGCAATATTTTGATTTGATTAACTTTCATCTTTAAAGTTTCATGTTGGACAGTGTAATTGTAATTTTATTGTTAATATCTTCAAGGATAGTTTTTCATTCAACTGATCGTCCCATTAAATGTGCGTTTGTATATATCTGAAAGAAGACTGACGAAGAGGGATTTGATGGTAATGTTAACAACAAAAGTGAAAGTTTATAAACAAATGATTGTATTCAAAATAAGTGAAAATTTACAAACAAATGATTGTACTTAAAAAAAATTTCTACGACAAATATTTTCTAGATTCTATTTGACAATATATTCATAAATTTGTTCAGCAAGCAGAAAAGAGCTAGCCTTTTTGGGAATTTCTCTTTTCACGAAAACTAATATTTATGGAAGTAAAATCTATTGATAAAAAGAAAATAGTGCGTGAGAATTTTGTCGTTTTGTTAATTAGATCCTACATAGAAATAGAAAAACTAAGAGAAAAAGAAAGCAAAATAAATTTGGGGCCATCACTTTAAATTGCAATTGAATAATTGAGGGTAATTTTACCTTTTTGGTAAAAATTGGATGGATTTAGTCAGACATAGAGCGACAATGGTTGTGCCGCCTAGCTCGTTTAGGCTTCAGGCAATCAAGCTCGACCCAGTGTCCGGGTAGACAAAACATGTGCCGTTGCAAGCCTCTGGTAACGACCCTCCGTGCTGGTAGTAGTGTAGTGTTTCGTTAAGCCTTTCTCAGCGCAAATTGGCTAGAAAATTTTGAAAAAGAAAAACTAAAAATTAGAGGGAAAAAAGGGTAAAAGAAAAGAGGATAACAAATTAAAAGAGTTGGAAAGCTAAAAATTTATTTTTGAAAAAGAAAGTAAGGCCATCGGGCTGCGTCGGCGAGGGCCTGCAACCCTCGTTGGGTATCAGGGAGGACGGTCGGCCCTCGTTGCTCCCACCCTGAGGCTATTTTCGATAACTATCACACCAGTACTCTTTTTTTTTTGAGGTCAAATATCGTAACGGTAATTGATCCTTGCAAAAACCCCACTTTTGTCTCCTAAATCAGATCTCCTTCTTTTCTTCATTTGTGTCAAGTCTTGGGAAAGTCATGAAGAATTTGATCAAAGCCTAACAGTTGCTCTGTTCCAATTTCGAGGGAACGAAGATATTCAAGTTTGTGAATGATGCTTAGTTCTAATAGATTTATGTTCGATTGATGCTTAGAAAGCTGTCTTAGGGTGATTAAGTGTGAGGAAAACACCCTTTGTGTTGATTCTTGATAGGTGTTTGCGTTTGGGGTGCTCAAGATAAGGATTATATTCATATGATATTTGGGCATTCTCTTTGCTCTTAATCCATTTGGGATATGATATTCTGGTACCTCCCTCTCTCAGCAAGATGATGGTGACGAGGATGAGCATGAGGACGATGACGATGGCAAGAAGGATGACGACGACGTGCGTGAGGACAATGAGAAAGATTATGGTCAGGATGACGAGGACGACAATGTGCATGCGTCTCGCGGGCCTTCGTCGGTTTGTTCTATGGACAATGACAGTGAGATGGGCGTAGTTGACGAGGAAGGCGAATGCGAAGTAGACGGCAACAGTGATAGCAAGGCCGACGAGGATGAGGGCAATGACGGCGAGGATGACGAGGACAACAATCTGGATGAGGATTTGCAGTCATCTGGCTGGCCTTCACCGGTTCATTCTGTGGACGATAACGTTGAGTACAACGATGTCAACGAGGAAGGTGACGGCGACCGCGATGGCAGTGACAATGACGATCAGGACAAGGAAGAGAGGGACGATGAAGAAGCCGAAGAGGAGGTAAGAGACAACAATAACCTAAAACTCAGCTGAAATCTGTTCTCTATTCAAAACTCGTGCAGATTCCTTGAAAAGCTGAAATTAAGTCTAGTGATAGTTATTGCTCTAGATCGCGTGCTTGCCGCAACTAAACACCGTGATTCAAGAAATTTGATGTTGAAACTGCCGGTTTAAATCAAACGAAGGGCTTTTTGCACATGGCCATCATCCGCTTGGCCCACTTTGTCAAATCTGAGTACCTACTCATTGAGAGAGAGGAAAAAAAAAACGCAATAAAAAAAATCAGGTTAGCATTTTCTATCAGTCAACTTTGACGGAATTAAGAAATTATGTTGATTCTTGCTAGTTGATTGCGTTTGGGTGTTCAAGCTAGGGATCAATGTAATGTCATAAGATAATTGGTGATTTTGACCTTTTCTTCTTAGGATGGTTAATCCACCTTAAACTAAAATTTTCAAACCTCCCTCTCCTCAGCACAATGACGGTGATGACTTCGACCACAACGATTACGGCAACGACGACAAGGAAGATAACGGCGATGAAGACAACGACGAGGGCGACTACAATGGCGGTGAAGATGACTACGAGGCCAACTACAATGGCGAGGGCGATGACGGCGACTACGACAAGGAAGACAATGGCGGTGAAGATGACTACGAGGCCGACTACAATGGCGAGGACGATGACGGCAACTACGACAAGGAAGACAATGGCGGTGAAGACGACTATGATGGCGACTACAATGGTGAGGACGATGACGGCGACTAGGACGTGTAGTCGTCTCGCGGGCCTCTGCGGGTTCATTCCTTTTCAATAGTTCGATTATTAATTCACTCCTTTTTTTCTCCTCCATAAAATGACAATGGTGTGCTAAGTGCCCTGTTTATATTGCGAATTTGTTTGGATTTTACTAGTTCAATCTGTTCCGATTCAGTGTATGCATCTCATTATGTTGAGGGGTCCTCTGTAGATACATGCTTCATGAATCTGCCTTTGCTGATATTGTCCGAGACTCATCGATTAACCAGTCCATGAGACTCAATAACCATACAACCATTTCTAATGCTCTTTGCCTAGACCAAATCCTTCCTCCTTTGCCTTTCAGGCAAACAGGCGATTCCCAGAATTCTTCTCTTTGAAGGCTTTTTCATTGTTGCTCACATCATGGGCCGACCCCCATGTTTTCGTGAAGCCAGGCCCAATTAGTCGGGGCTTCTCGTGCATCACCAAGTGTAATTTCCCAAGCACACATGTGGTCCCTCTTCTGTAAAGTTCATAAACAAAAACAGGTCCATCTCATTTGAAAAGGAATTAACGTATTCAATCTCATGTACAATTTGTCCAAGTTGATATTATAGTGTCCATGGCTTGGTTCGGTTTTCAAAAAATCGAACCGAACTGAACCATTAGTATGTAAATTTGAACCAAACCAAATCTCGCCTTAAATTGAATGTGAACCGAACAAAAAATCCAATTCAGTTCAATTTGATTTTTGATTTTTGATTTTTATTTTTCAATATTTATTTTTTCTTTCTTTTCTTTTTTTCTTTTTTGGTTCAAAGGTAGCAGAACCACCAAACCCTAGGCAAGGGCGGCAGCCCCTCTCTGAGGCTAGCAAGAGCGTCGTGGCCCTTGCCCACCCTTGCCTTTCTAGGTTTGGCATTGTGGAGGACTCATGATGCCAAATCTAGCTAGCAAGGCACTGTGACTGCATGCCTCTAGCCAGCAATGGCTTCGTCGGCCCTCAGCCAATGGCTGGCAACTTCGCCAACTCTTTGCCCCCAAAAAAGGAAAAAAAAAAGAAATAAATAAAAAATATTTATTTTGGTGATTTTTAAAGCGATTTGGTAAACTGAATCGAACCAAATTGAAATGACTAAACTGAAAAAAAAATAATGCTTATTTTTTAATTACCTAAACCAAAAACCAAACCAAACCAAAATGCATGAAATGTTCAGTTTAGTTCGATTCAGTTAACGATTCAATTCGATTTTGACAAGCCTAGATGTGATGGCCTTTTGAACGACCAGTTAAAAATGGCAATCGAATAATGCTTGCCTTACTAAAAGAAGGGGAAAGTTTTAAAAATGGCCCAAAGTGTCTTCATTTTCTTAAATATGGACTTAAAGTTGACATTGTTTTAAATAAAAGGCTGAAATATCTTTATTATTTCAAATAAGGATTTAAAGTGGATACTATTTCGAATAAGGGCCTAAAGTAACCTTATCAGTCTAAAAAAATGGCTTGGCTCATTGGTTAGAAAGGATATTTTAGTCATTTAGTATTTTCATTATTTTATTATCTTTTTTTCCTTTTTCACTTTTTCAAATATTAAAAAAATGAAAATGAAAAAATAAAAGAAAGTAACACAGGCGAGAGGGTAGCCCTCCTGCTTGTGTCCATTGCCCCCAACGTCGATGAGGCGGCGGCAATGGCTGATGAGGTCGTTGGCGCTTTGGTGAGGACTTGCTGGCCCTCTCTCTATTCTGGCAAGGGCCAACAAGAGCTTGCCTCTGGTCGATTGCCAACCCTCGCCAAGGCATTAGCAACCCCATCGGTCATAGCTTGCCTCAAGAACAAGACTATGTATGGTTAGCCGGTAGAAATTTCATTCAAATTCATAATGGGCAACGATGTTGTCTCAAGTAATATGTATTTCATACTTGCCCTTCTATTGGAGGGATTGATCCAATTACCCACTTGAATAGACAATAACCTGTCTTCGAATTGATAGCGCCCATCAATATGTATTTCATTCAAAATCGCTTCCTTTTGTTGATTTCTGAATTGTTTTCTTTTTCTTTCTATGAGGGCTGCAAAGACCATGCCGCCCACGGCGAGGGTCACCGCCCACAGCGAGGCCCTCGCTCAGTGGCTATTTGGGTGAAGGCCGCGACCCTTGTCGACAGTTGGCAGGGGCTTCGCGACCCTTTCCAGACTTCTTAGGAAAAAAAAAAGGGAAATGAAACAATGAAAAAGAAAAGATAAAAAAAGAATTTAAATAAAAGAATTTTACAAATTAAAAATTTATAAAGAAAAGGTTCTCTATTTTTCATACGGGCTTGAAATGTGTTAGTTCTCAAACGTGTTTACAATTCATTTAAGACTCATTAAATATTAGGTGTTTATTTGTTAGACCCACTCCTATGGAAGAGCAAAGGAGGCGGTTGGAATCAAGTCGAGTGCTGTCAGCAACTACGAGAAGGATGTTCGAAAAGCAACATAATGACTTGGCTAACCACGTGGTAAAGCACCTTTCTTACTTGGCCGGGCCAATGCTTGTCGATACCCTTAATGATGTTATGTCGAAGACTGGACCATCCAACCAGTCCTTTTTTACGCAAGGAGTCCTACAAATGTCGGGTATGTTCGTACATTCTCTTCTGCTCAGCATGTTTTTGGCACGGTAGGCCAAGTAAATTCTGTCTCCACCATTGATTATGATTTTGCAAAGGCCTGAAATCATCGGTTTGATGCAAAGTAATGTTATTGAGGTCGTGCATGTCAATCAGTTCAGTCCAATATTCAGCGTCCATTTCGGTTTTCTTTTTTCTTTTTTTTCCTTCAGTCTTCTTTCGTTTCTCAGCATTTGGAGGGGGAGAATCGATTCCTTATAGCACCACCAAAATTTATAGTGGAGTGGAGAAACTTGTAGACTTGTAGTACTGCCCCCTTTTTTTTCCCCCCAAAGTAACACTTCCGACTCGAAAGTTGATTTTTATGAATAAAAGTTAATAATACAGTGAATCGGCATCCATATGCCCCAAATTAATTTACGTGTCACAAAAAATTCTAAACTAGTGCGCATGTGTCTCATTTACCCTAAATTAACCTTTGTGTCGTAAAAAAATTCCAATCTTGTATGATTGTGCCACGTTGACCCCAATTTTGTCATAAGATTTTGGTAAGTTTGTAAGAGTTGTACCATAAATGAGACTTTTAAAATTAGTTTGGGTAATTGTGGCACTGATATATCGGTTTGAGATTTTTTTTATGAGACGAAATCTAATTTGGGATAAATGTGGCATGAGTTTGCTAGTTTGAAAAAGCGCATTGTTTTAACCCTTTGTTTTATAAAAATAGTACAACCAAACATGTCTCCAACTTATCTCTGAAAAAGCGCAGGCATGTGGACACCAACGTTTCACCATTACGAGTGACTAGAATATCGTTCTTTATCTAAGTTTATACATCCTAATTAGTTTTTACATAAGAAAACATTTGTCCAAACTAATTTCAAAATAAGTTTATTTGGACAAGGCTAGCCTAACGGTGCCGTAAGAGCTTCAAACTAAAGGTGCATTTTGAGCCTGTAGTATCACTTCAAAAGCAACAGGCTACCAGACATTTGATTAATCGATAATATAGTCTAATTAGTGGAAGAGTGCAGGCACTTTAAGGGAAGAAGAAAATGAACAATTTCATTTTATTCAATAAAACACTATTGATTTAAAATTTATTTCATATGAGACGATTTCAAGTCCACATAGCAGATTTGAAAAGCAAATTTTAACTCCCAAATTAAAGATCAAAGGCATATCACTAGTGCACAGAAAAAGGAAATAAAGTACATGCGACACAAGCTATCTACTATGGACTTACATAACTCTCTCTCTCTCTCTCTCTCTCTCTCTCTCTCTCTCTCTCTCTCTCTCTCTCTCTCTCTCTCTCTCTCTCTCTCTCTCTCTCTCTCTCTCTCTCTCTCTCTCTCTCTTTGCATTAACATACACGACAACAATTTTAAAAAAATTACTATTTACACTACAAAATACAAAGTTAATATCTCTACCAAAAAAAAAAAGGCTTACCGGTTTCTCTTAATTTTGTCGGTCTCTTCTGCCTAGATTGCACACTGATTAAAAAAAAAATACTTGATGTAAATCAGGGAGTCATCTATCTATATCAATGTGAACTTTTACTTCCAAAGTACATCGGCGGTATAAAAAAAGTTCCTCCACAAGCAAAACTTAAGATATCCACAGACAGTCAAGATTTAATTTTGAAAATTGTATTCATCTCGATGAATTATGGACATCTTTCTTTCACTACTGTAAGTGTGAAAAATGTTTTACATTAGGGATGTTGCTCATATGATGCATTTGTTTTGTCCGCGATAAGGATGCTTAAACCGTTCTCTTTATACTGAGTGCAAAAAAGAATTTATGTTGATGATGTTTTCAATAAGCGTCTTTTGTATTTGCTTATTATTATCTCGATTGATTTACTATTGTTTCCAATTTGAAAAATCCCCATGGCCCGCCAAGTGGGATTTTAATGATTTTCTCAGGACAACTTGTGGTGGAGGCAGCCCCGTTACCAAAATTAGGAGAGTAGTGAGTGCAAAGTCGTCCTCTCATTTTCCATTGATTAATGCTAAAAAGCAGGCTTTCTTACCATGCCGGGGAACACAAAGAGAGTAGTTTTGAAAAGTTACCATTCAAAACGGATGCTTCTTACCATTTTTCAGGAACACGGAGAGCAATTCTGAAAAGTTACATTTCCAGAGAGTTGCAGGGTCAAAGAATTTACCCAAGAGCCTCCTTTTGTTTGCCATTTGAAGTATGTTCAATTCATTGGGGTACACAGCCAACCAAGAAGGCAAGAAGTATCTGTATCCACTTTCCTAAACATCCGTCATCTCTTTCGTTATATAATACACAGGGAAGGAGAGGAGCTCATCTCTCTCGTTTTACAATACTCAGAGAGAGAAGAAAATATTCAGTGGTATTTCGAGATAGAGAGAGAGAGAGGAGATTCTCAGTTTGGTGAGAAACTACTCGTAAATTTTTTTCGAATTTAATTTGGAGGCGACGACCATGAAAAAAGCGTTCTCGGAGGTTCTCAGCTCGCTCGTGGCTGTGCTAATAATCCTTGTATCTGACCTTGGTATAGTCTTTACCATGATCACTCTATTTTTTTTTATAAAGCTTCGTGATTTGGAAAACATTTTCCTATGTAATGAACGCTTGTATCCTTGACAAAAATGAACGAACAAAAATTATTTTTCATTATCTATAAAAATATTTATACGTATTTTGAATTGAGTAATTATTTCAAGCAATATAATCGATTATTTTTTAAAAAGTTATTTTTTTTATATAATTCGTTTTGCGTGAAATAAACTAAGCCTAAGTGTATGATCACTCAACTTACTGTTTTAAAGACTCTAGGATGTCCGTGCAATGACTTTTCCAGAATCTTGTGATCATCCACGGCTTTGATATATCCGTCCATAAAAACCACGTTTTCCAATATTTTTCCTTGATTGGAAATAATTTTGTGCACCGTATCATACATGTAATCACTTTATGCTATATTTGTTGCATTAATGGCAAAAGATTTGCTCGGACACGAATGATGTTCTTGCCCGAAAAAGCTTGGCCTTGATCCATTGATCAAATGATCAGCATTGTTTTTATTTGTCAAACCCGGGTATGATTGTGCCAATGAACTCATTGCTGCAATCATTTGGGTAGTTGATTTTGCCACTAGCACAAGTTAACATCATTTAGAATGCGGTCTTTACCAAAAAAAAAAAAATCATTTAGAATGCGGTTATTTTACTGAAAATTCCATGACAAAGCAGAAAATATCTTTCATGAAAATCATTTTCAAGAAAAATAGTTAGGTTTCACTTGTTTGAAGAGGTTAATGCAAAGTAATTTCCTTCTTGCTAAAAAAGAAGATCGTTTTCCACTGATTTAAGGTTGTTAATTTCAATTCATGAAAAATGTCTTCCATAAATTGGTTAATTTTCCATCATCTAAATATTGAAAAGTCAAAAAATATTTTTCTAGAAACAGTTCTCATTCAAGCAAATGGACCCTATATTATATTACTCCATTTCTGCATCATGCTTTGTATGCCTTCTTGTGATTTTTTAATTCATAAGGTTAGCCATTCGATTGGTTTTGTTTAGAAATAAGTGTTTGACAGAGTTAATTTATTCAGATCAAAGTTAACTATGCCGGGTTTTTACATCAGATGATCGAGTTGTGTGCTGAGGATATTATCAATCATTCTGCAATTTCTTTCAGTTCTTTTTGCAACTACAAAGACTAGGATTCATCGATCATATGCTCCCAATCCCACCCAGGTTTGGTGAAGTGCAGCCTCCAACAATCTGTAAGCTGTTCGGCGGGGGACATTGCGGTAAACCAAGCCTCAACCGGCACTGGTGGTTCGGGAATTCCAGTTTTCCTGGTTGAAATTACCAATAAGTGCTCGTCCGCGTGCACTGTCAGGAACGTACACCTCCACTGCGGCGACTTCAGCTCCGACACTCTTATAAACCCAGGAATATTCAAGCGGGTCGCCTACGACGACTGCTTGGTGAACAACGGGGCGGCCCTCGCCCCCGGTCAGGTCCTCTCGTTCATGTACTCCACCTCCTTCATGTACCCACTCTCTGTCACATCTTGACATCTCCTGCTCCACCTGATGAACGTTGATCTAGGACTATCCATTGTTAGCTGTCTGGACGTATTTGACCTAGGGACCTATCGATGTCGTGATAGATTTTCAGATTTCTTCTCTTCTTTGGAGGACCATGTTGCTGGGATTCTTGAGAAATAAAGCAGCAGCAACATATTGCAATTACTATTGCTAAGTCGCTGTTACAAGCTTGTTCTCATGTCATGTGCTTGAGTGTGCCTTTGTTAACTAGGGATGGTATTCGGCTGCTTCTTACTCGCACCTTGCATCATTTCTCCAAAGACGGCCGGCATTGCCAGCAGCAACAGCAATGATGTTTCGCGACTTTAAAATAAGGAATAAGCAATGATCAAGCAAGTTGATAAAGATTTGGTAACAAAACCTCCTAATCAATCACTTCTCAGTCCCCTCTTCCCAGTTATCAGTTAGATTCCACACCGTGAACGTCTGAAACCACTAGCTTACCATGACCATATCTGTGCTAGATGAACCTTTCCACGGGTATCTTAAAACCACATCAAACCAGCAAAAGTTCCCGAAACATGAGTGACAAGCCACGTGGAAACCTTAAACAAGATGGTATCAACTCAACTTGCTCGGTCGTGGCTATCTATAGATAGAGAGATTATCAGTCTGCTGTAAAAAGTACTTATGATCTTTTTCAAGCTTGGGGAGAACAACAATGAAGAAGACGTTATATCGTAGGTTCTTAGCCTGGTCGCGGTTGTACGTATAATCCTTGCTTCTAACCATGGTACTGTCTTTTCTGCAATCCTCCAATTTTTTTCCTCATTTTTCTTAGGATTAATATCACGAAAAATCTCAAACCGATACATATATGACAAATTTTTTACAAACTAATTTTTTTACCAGTACACCCATGATAAAAATATCAAAAACTAATTTTTTAATCATTAAAAATACCAAATCGATATATTTGTGATAAATTTACCCTCCATTATTCTCCGTAAAATTTGAGATAATGCCGCAAAAAACACCAAGTTAGTACACTTTTGACAAACAGTGGATAAAAATCCCAAGTCAATACACTCGTTAACTGTCACATGTTATTTAACGAAAATCAACATAAGATAAATTTATCACAGGCGTACCGGTATGGAGCTTTTAGTGGTCAAAAAAATAATTTAGAACAAATTTGTCATGATTGTATCAATTTGAGGTTAAAGCTAAAAGATTGGGTTCTTTTCCATTGGCTTGCTTTGACAAACTCATTTGTCGACAACGTTGTTGACAAACAGAAAATGCTGTAAACTTTGGAATTTTGGTGTTGTGGTTTATGTAATTGGCTTAATTTCTTTAACTGGAAGGCGACGGTCCGTTCACCGGGAGGATCAACACCCTGAGGCAGACAGAATGCCTGGGGCTGCTTGCGAGATTCATCAATGGATTTGTCACGATCAATAAAAACCATATGTTCCAACATATTTTCTGCCCGGACATTAGTCTGTGCACTGTACCATCCACATAATAAGATTATGCTATATTTGTTGCTTTTGCTCGGACACAACCTGGTCCGAAAGACCAAGTGATTTTCATTGCTTTGTACTTGTCAAACCAACATGATCGATCATTCAATTAACTAATAATCTCAAGCGAGATGACTGCTTTTCCTTTCACATTCTGACATGGTTCTTACTTGGGCACTCGTCCTGTACCCATGATCTCATCGCCATAATCCTTTGGCGAGGCGAAAATTCGATTGGTACAGTTGAAGAATTATTTGACAGTCGATCAGATTGAAGTTACCATAGCTGGGTTTTCACAACAGACGATCGAACTATGTGCTGTGGTTATTAATAATATCAATCATTGTGCTAGTTCTTTCTACTTTTTTTACTTCTACAACGACTAGGACTCATCGATCATTAACTCCCATTGCCATCCAGGTTTTGGTGAGGTTCAGCCTCCACCAATTTGCAAGCTGTTCGTCTGATGATATTACGAGAAACCAAGCTTCAGTCGGCAACGAACACTCGGGAATTCCAGTTTTCTTGGTAGAACCTCTGCCGTCCACTTGCACAGTCAGCTCATTTAGCTCCGACATCCTGATAAACACAGGAATATTCAAGCAGGTTGGCAAGAACGACTGCTTGGTGAATGACGGCGCAGCTCTCCCCCCTGGTGGTGTCCTCTCTTTCCAGCACTCCGCCTCCTCCATGTACCCCCTCTCCATTTCGAATGTCGAGACCTTTTGCTCCGGCTAATGAACTTTAATCTAAGGCTATCATTTTTCAGTTGTCTGGATGTATTAAACCTGTGGAGGTACCAGTGTCAGGAGTAATTTTCAGATTCCTCTACATCTTTGGAGAACCATTTCGCTGGCATTCCTGAGAAATAAAGAGCAATATATAGCATTATCATTACTATGTTGCTGTTACAACTTTGCCTGTTGCCATACGCTGGAGCGTGGCTTTCAAAGGATAGTATTAAGCTAATCTCTTTCTCCCATTTTGCATCCTTTCTCTGAAGACACCCCATGCAAAAGCAGCGACGACAATGATGTTTTACAACTTTAAAATTGAGAATAAGCAAGCTAGTTGATTAAGATTGGTGACAGAACCTCCTAATCAATCACTTCGCAGTCCCGCTTTTCCCTGTTATTAGTTGGTTTCCACACTGTAAACTTGTGAAGACACCAGTTTATCATGACCATATTGATGCTCAATGCACCTTTCAACAGGTATCTTCAAACCATATCAAACCAGCAAAAAGTTGCCCAAACATGAGTCATGAGCACACACAAAACATTAAACCAACTCAACTCCAACCATAGCAAAATATCTAGCAGCCAGTTAAATCTCTCTCACACGGAACACTGAGACACAAGTCTCACTCAAGCATCCTCATGTCCAACCAAAGCGAGAAGCATCTTCTTGTAGTCTCCAGATGTGTCATTTGCTATAGCCCGATCTAGAGGAACACTGTTCCTTTTGTGGTACTGTTCTTTGATCAGCTGCATGTCAACTTCCGCACGAGTGGTGACTACTCTAGTAAGAGCCCATTCATCTGTTCCCAGCTTGTTGATGGCCAGACGCAGTCCCTTCTCAAAGTACTTCTCCGGACAAGTCAAACACTTAATTGCTGATCTCAGCAGTTTAAGAAATTCATCATTCGGATCGGCCTTCAGATCCTGCATACAGAGGCCTCCAGATAATTAACTAGCCAACTTGCAGATCAAAGTGACATCAGCCTAAGTTAGTCCTTCCATAGGGTGGTTTCAGCTTCGCTTTTATAAAGAAACATCTAAGGACGAAAGCCTCATTCAGGCTATCCAACATCAAACTTGTTCCGTTAGAGCCCCAAGAATATGGATTTTCAAGTTTGGAGATGACAAGGATGGATACACATACACAGCTAGGTATCCAATATAAAGGACTTTTCATCTGTCCTCATCTATCAGTACAGGAAAATGTGGGGGAAAGGAGCCTGTATCAAGAAGAAATGTTAACTGTGGCAATTCAAAAACTCATATTCAAGGGTAATTCTATATAGCAGAGTACATCTCTGGATACATTTGCAATGCCAAACATCCAGAGCAGTAAATGAAGTATTATGGGAGCACTTTAACATGTTGCTTTTAGACGTATGTGCAACTTCATTATAATCAGCAACTTCATGAATTCTGAAGGTAATCTCAAGAACAGAGAAACCAAGGCAAATCCTTTGCTTATCTAAGTTGAAGTTTCCTTATCAAATTCCACTCGACACCATTATAAATTTGGCAATACTGTAGTGTTTAGCTATGTAGAAAATAAGTAGGATACCTTGTTGATGGTATTCCCAAACTCATTGTTATAGTGATTGAGGGTTGCATTGAGTTGAGCTTTACTTCTTGTAGTAACAATCCTAATGAGCTCGTCATGATTGTAAGCTTTCCCGTGAATCTTCTCATGAAGAATCTTCGCCTCTGATCTTGCCAATGTCATGTTCACCTCAGGCCCCTCATACCGAAAGGTGCTCGCTAGAGGAACAAGAAGCTGCAGTGTATATATGAGCAATAAGCATGCTTTGTTAAGTTCCAAAAAACAAAGTCAAGCTCTAGGGAACTACAAGGTCACGTACAACCAAATAAAATAGCATAGGAAAGAACAAAACTTTCACATGTATGCGATTAAGACAGCATAGGTAACATCTACATTCCTATGGAGTGCAACTACATGAAATTGACTCCATATCTATTTGACTGACAGGATGATCCTGTCATGAGGTTACAACCTAGTAGTACCTTGCGGAAATCCCCTGTAGTGTGATATGCAATGTCTTCTTCAAGAGATTTCTTATAACGAGCATGATAGGCTTGCCTCACCATGAATAACTCCATTGAAGACCTCGTACAAGCTATTTCCATGAGAACCCAGTTGCTCGATGTCAACTTCTTGGTAGCTTCATTGGACAAGAACGCATCACGCTCAGCAGCATCCAGGGTCCACAGAAGCACAGATCTCTGATAGTTGTTTGATGGAATTAAGAGACAGGGGAAATAGAGAGGACAACTCCTGAGTAAGAACCGGCTTTGGGAATTCTTTACACTGAAAACTGACCTCAAAGTCACTGGAGAGTTCTTTGTCAAGTGCTTTGAGAAGATCTTCCCCATATGTCTCGGCATAAGTTTGCCGGATTAATTTCCGCTGCGCTGCATTTCTGTGAGCCAGTATGGATATGATCAGATCTTCATTCGTTCCCCATCCTGCGGACACAATTTTCCCCGAAGCTAAAGAATTGCCTCACGGAGCATGGATAACCACCGCAATGAACAAAAATGCACCATGAATACATATGCTAGAAGAGCAACCCGGCCATGGATCAAACCCCATAAAACGGGATCGCGGCACAAATGGTCTCAGAACTTTTACCGATTATTCAACATCGTCCTTGAACTATTTCCACTGAACTCGTTTTATAAAAGCACATAATCACTACCGAACTCCATGTGTAGAAGTGCTAAAACCTGGCAAATGTACTCGGAAGAAATGGCTCTTGCCTCGTCATTTTGTTTTCTTGGTTAGCTCATCCAGTAGCAGAAGCAGAGATGGGACTCGCAAGACAAGATCGATCAGATCAATGCGGATAAAGGGACGTCTAGTACCAAAAACTATCCTTGATCTGAATGAATTACCAGTCCATGGCATTGATCAGGAAAAAAAAAAGAAAAGAAAAGGCTTGGCGGCAGGATACGAAATCAAAGATCCATCAAAACAAACGAGAGAAGGATCACACATTGTGCTAAGATAAAAACCCAAATGAGCATCCGATCTCTCGAAACTGATGAGGATTAGAAGAGAACCAACACAGGCAAAAAATGTTCGGAGCAACACAAAAAGCTGACAGAGAAAAGTCTGCGATGATGACGACGATGACGACGAAGACAATGATGAATGCAGGACCTGCGAAAGCTTTCCGAAGCTGCTCGGCATCCTCAGCCGGAGACGGAACCGACGGTGGCACCGTAAGAGTCGCCATTCTCTCTCTCTCTGCTAGCACGTGATATCGCGAGGAACGGAAGACGAGGATGTACCAGGCTTTATGCAAGAGAGCGAAATATTACAAGAATAAGCGGATTATGATGTAATTAATAATGATTAAACCTAATAAAGAAATTATTGACATGGAAGGAATAGATTATTACCAAATTTGGTAACGTTTATGTTCGAAAAAAGTGATTCTGATTAAAATCACTTTTTTATTTTATTTTTTTAGAAAATCAGAATACATTTGGTAACTACATAAAATTTTTTGTTTTTGATCTACAAATCGTCCTACAAAAGTGTCGTGGAAAAAGAATAAAAAGTTTATCGTTGAAAAGTTATCTTAAAAAAGTATTCTTTTTTTTAGAAACAACTTTTTTGTTTTTTGATTTTTGGGTCCAAAAGTGTTTTCGAAAGCAGAATCAGAAACAGAATTATTTGCGTTACTAAATATATTTTTGATTTTTTTTGTTTTCGAGAATAGAAACAGTGAAATAGAAACGTTACCAAATAAGTCCTAAGATGCTATGCTCTTTGTTTCATTTTATTAGGATGGTGGGTGTGCCAAGTGGGTGGATTTTGATTGCCGTGAAACGTGGATCCGACTTAATATTGCCACATACACACCTAACTCTTGGTTTTAGGTTGCCAACTTCTTGTTTAATAGTTAGTGCTAATTGTCGAGTGATGACTGCTCACTTGTTGCTTTGGATCTTGGAGGCACGTCCACGCCCATCTCTATTGTCAGCCCTGGCATCGAAGAAGAGCCCCCTTTTATTTTTGTGTATTTTTCTGAATTAATTATTTTGTATTCGATTTTGGATCTCTCTTCCCATTCTTCACATCCCGAGGAGGATATTTATTATTTATAATCGTGTTCATATTATACTGAGAAGCATTGGCCAATGCGTACGCATAAGAAATGGGCTCACATGCGTCGAGACTCGAGAATAAGGAATTTCTTTTCTTTTCTTTTCTTTTCTTTTCTTTTTGATTAAATAGGGAAAGAAATGGGTCGTGTGGAACTTTGTGTGTGGGCCCGATGGACGGTGAAGAAAAGGATTTCTGCAGTGATGTTTATTTATCATGCAAAACTAGCGAAAGTGCATATTGGCCGACGTGTGCACATAAGAAATGGGCTCACATGTGTTGAGACTCGAGTGCAAGGAATTTTTTTTTTTTTCCATTGAATAGGGAAAGAAATGGGTAATGTAGAAATTTGTGTACGGGCAGGATGGATGGTGAAGGAAAGGATTTTTGGTAACGATGTTATTTACCATATAAAACTAGTGAAAGTGCATATGGTTGCGCATTGTGCGAGAAATGGATAGCGAGAATGGGCTCAATATGATCTCTAAACATTGACACAATATGCAATGTGGTGTAAGAGCTTTAGCTCGATATGTAATATCATCCATGGACTCTTGATTTGTTCAATATGGTCATTGAAATTTTGGTACATGTTCAATTCGCTCTTTGAACTGTATAAAAACGTTCAATGTTTTCCTTTCATTAATTCAAATTCAGTAGAACATTGAACATTTTCATATAATTCAATAATATTTTTAACATGTATAAAAAAAATTGAAGGATTTCATTAAACAAATTAAAAGTTCAGTTTAAACAAATTTAAGCTCTAGGGAGCACATTTCATATTTGGCCAAAATTCAGGGATCACTTATGCCATTTACCCTTAAATAAAACAAGCAAAGTACTGATAAAAGCATCCAATAAGAAGAAAAATGAATAAATATACATGGAAATAATTCGAGATTTAAGTTTTGTTAGAAAGGTGTTGATGGGATAGAAATGATTTAAATTTGGGCACCGAAGTCAGGAGAGATGAATAAAATAGTGAATTTATACCATCATCATGAATATAATGTTTATGGAATAAATAATTTAGGAAATTTGAAAAAGAAAAGGAAATCTTGGGGATATGTTAAAAGCTGCAAAAGAACCTTTTTATTTTGCATGGTAGTTAAATGTGAACATCCATAATAACCTCCACTTTGGGGTCGAGCATGGTTCCAATGTTCAATCAAAAAATTAGAGAACCAGATCGTTGGGAATCAATTCGGTTTCAAGACATACAAGGTAGATTTTAAGTTCTAAAAATTAGGAAATATGTTTCGATAGGTAGATGGAATATGGAGCTTGAAATTTGAAACTTGAAACAAGTTTTTCTATTTTTCTTAGTACGTGTCTTCGCATGATCTATCAATATTCTATGGCACCCAATGATGAATGTATGATTTTGAATCATTAGTCCGAGTTTTCACTTTCGGTAATATTCCAGATTAGGACTTTTACCTTGCTAATGTTCCAAAATTTTCGTACATCTAAATACGAGTTATGGTTAATAGATTGTAACAGCAAGTGATGGTCATTAAATGTAATAATTTAATGTAATCGTTCAATAATAAATACAAATGAAATCGGAGTAGAACCTTAGAACTTGTAATAGGGTAAGTTCTAAATTTTAGGTTTTGGGATATGTAGTGATGGTTTCGGATTTTAAAAAACGAGGAACCTAGTCTAGTCTGAGGGTATGTTATAATTAAGAGTTTATCTTTTTGGCATTTTCCTCACCGAGGTGATCCCAAACACAACCTTACTTAAACCTGATGTTGGGTCGGGCCGGCCCCAGCGTTGGACGTATTAATTTATCCGTGTCAGGCCTGAGCCCGGTCAGGACAAGGCCGTGTCGTGTACATTTGTTTATTGAAGAGAAGCTTCCGGCCTTTTACCGAGCGGCTTGGCGTGCGTTCCAATCGTTCACTTCTTGAAGAAAACGCACTGACAATGCAACGCTAACCGATCGGCACAGACCCAAGTTGGAACATGGCAACAAAATTGTCGTCTTGCTCCTGCTCGTTTGCGACCCGAAACCGAGGAAAGATCCCTTCTTTTTTCTTTCAAGGTCAGCCGAAGTCAAGAGGGTAGAAGGAAAGAGAGAGAAAAGGTGAGGTCAGTGGGAGGAGGAGAGAATCAAGAAGGGAATCCTTCCCTACCCCCGCCTTTTGTTTGGGATTTTTCTTGGTTTTTTCTGGGAATTGGGAATATGCCGGGGGAAGTTCATCGTACTATTCTTGGATAATGTGTGTGCGGGAGTGATTCTGTTTGTCCTGAAAATGGGTAGGCAAAGATCGCTTAGGAGTAAAGCTGCGCACTTCGTCTCTGACCTCACCACTGTTCTTCTCAACCCAATCTCTGATAAACCCTCCTCCAAGCCCTCTGCTCCCTCTCAATACGCCGTGAGTCTCCCTCTCTCAGCTGCTTTCTCGAAGCTTTTTTTTTTTTTTATGGGCGTTTTCGATTTGAGTGTCTGTTTTTGGCCCCATTATTGAATTGCCGTCCTGTTCGTAGTCGGCCAAACGTCTATTGCCGAGGTTCGTTGACAGGGTTTTATTTGCTCTAGAGCTTGAAGTTTTCTCTTTCGTGATTCATGGGTTCGTCGACTTGAATTTTCTTGATGGTTTGAGGGTTTCCATGTGACTCGATACGGATTACATCCGATTCACGGCACTCGTTACTGCTGATAGGTCGTGCAATTAGAAGTCAAAGCTTAGCCGGGAGCCACTCGCTGAAAACACTCCATCTCCGGAGTTTCTATTTCTATACTGTATTGGCTTGTTCGGTGCCTGTGTGTAATAGAAGACCGCACGAAAAATTGGCGAAGTCATTTTTTGGATGAAATGTTGTCAGCTCAGTCGTTAAATTGCCCTAGCAACTCGCATACTATCAAATAGGAAAATGCATGTTAAAGAAAAAAAATCCCGATAGACGGTTATGAAGATTTTGTAGATAGGCAAGGTATTCTTTTTCTTATTTTTGTCGACTTAAATAACCCTGCTCTTGCTGTGCTGATTATGTTTTGTCGTGTATAACCAAGATATGTGATAAGTTTCTGCTGGTTTATATGGAGTCACACAAAGTAGATGACAGCTACACACTTCTTTGTTGAGACACCTGAAAACCTCAATCGTAGAGGTTTTCTATGGTACTATTGCATGCCAATGAATTCCATTGGTCAGAAATTGCACTCTCTCCGAAATTTACATGCTCGAGATAATGTATGAAGGGATTTTAGAACCTAGCGATTTGGCATTACTCGACATCTGCATTAAACAGCAGTTTCTTTTACTTATGGTGTTTACGGTGGTTTTTGCTGTTGAAAGATTACATTACCAGCAGCTGCTCATAGTTGCCTATTTTTATAGGATAATGCCAGTGACTCTAGAAGAAGCCAACTAGATTCAATCAGAGAAGAGGGTTCAGAAGATTTAGTCGGTGGTCCCGATACATCATCTTTCTCAGCATTTCTTTACTCTCTCTTGACATCATCTGAGCCTGGAGATGATCCCAATGTCGAAGGGAAAAATGATAAGGGGCAAGTGAACAGTGAATTGGTTGCTGCATCAAAAGAAGCAGCTGACGTGCCTAGGAAGGAAAGTGGTGGCAAGAAAAGTTTGTTCTCCAGAGGGAAGCAATCATTGGGTAAAGCATTTAACCAGGCAGCAAAGGTTACTGGGTACCGGAATCAAGAACAGAAAGGCGATGGTGACATGAAATATAGCGATGTAAATGAAGTTATGCTTCCTGGAGTTGAAATGAGGCATTCGCAGAATGAGACAGAGCCTGTGGTGGTGACTGATGTTCCAGAAACGTCAGAACCTTCATTGCTGCTTTCAGAGAAAACACGTGGCGAACTTTATACATCACTTCCTGCACTTGTTCAGGGGAGAAAATGGTTGTTGCTGTACAGGTATGGTCATATTTGTTTCAGTTTGCTTCTTTCCTATAACTGGTGTCTCACTTCATCTTATTAAAGAAGTGCCTCTTAAATTTTATGTTACAGTACATGGAGGCATGGTATATCACTTTCCACTTTGTATAGGAGAAGCATGCTTTGGCCTGGTCTCAGCTTGCTGGTAAAATTTTGCTACTTCCTGTCTAGAAAAGCGTCCATCTATTCATGTCTTTGCCTCTGAAGAGCATGAGTACGAGAGTTAGTCACATACTTCAGCATACAGAAGAACATTTTTTGCTTGATGACACACATGCAAATTAGAGGTCCTCACTATTGTTAACATGATGATCTTTTGCTTGGCTTTTACATAGCACCTTAAAGGCATTTTTTATGGCTTTGAGAGTTTTTTAAGACGCTGATTTTATGTCAACAAGAATAAGCCCTTTTTTTAAGACACTTCTCTCGGTCATTATGGAGGTTGGACATATTGTCAAACACCTTAAATAGCCAATCCACAGGAGCAGATCACAACACTGTAGTGTACCAAAAGTGAAAGCATGAACTCCTACCGACGATTCTCTCTACTTGTACTTTCTCAGATACAAGTACTTCCAATGTCTCAAACAGTTTTTTGTTGAGTAACCTGAGTACCTGAGTTCTCGTGCATGTGAGCTCTATTAGATTTGTTTGAGATGATAAAGTCTTCTTTCGCGTCACTTTATAAATTTGAACTGCAATTTTGACAATATCCATATAATTGGTCTCTTTGATGCTTTATTCTCTCTCTATGTACGTTTCTTGAAAGAACTCTTATGGACCTGCGAATGCTCACCCAGGTAGTTGGTGACCGTAAGGGTGCAGTATTTGGCAGCTTAGTTGAGGCACCACTTAGACCAAACAATAAGAGAAAATATCAGGTGGGCGCTTGTGAGTTTCATTGTTTTAAATATTCTTCTACGCAGATAATTCACACTTGATTCTCCACAGGGAACGAATAGTACTTTTGTTTTCACAGACGCACCTGGTCATCCGGTTGTATACCGCCCTACAGGTACTACTTTCTCCTCTTCCTTTCCATCTAGGAATTTATTTTTTCAAGCTTTCGATGGCTCTAGCCTCTAACTTGTTTGCATCAAAATTATTCTTTTAGCGTTGATGAATTTTTATGCCACATTAACTTGTGCCTGATTATGGTCGCATACCTTTTATGCTAAATTTCTTAATTCAGCAGTAGAAACTTATTGACTTTGAATAACGGACAACTTGTGTTCATTGTCGTTATGTTGATGCATGAACCATGAACTAGAGGCTCATTCATTGAAATTCGGATCCAAATGGAAGCATCATGTGTCCGTTCAGATTAGAATTTAGGACTTGTTTGTTTAGAATTAAAGTACGTTCTGGTTTTTTCTGGCAAAATATGAAAATTATCCAAACTTATAAAAATATGATTATGGGAAAAAAATGAATTTACGCATCAGCATTCGTATATTCGTGGATTGTGAAAGTTTCAGGTTTAGTACTTAAAAAGAAAAAGTGCCTATGCTACATGATTTAGAGTAAGCAAATTGTAAAGGTGTGTCTAGACACACCCTAGCTCTAAAGCACAGTATAGCTTGCCCAAAATTAGGTGACAATTTCAAGAATTAGAGAAAGTTATCAGTTCCTAAAATGTGAATTCTTTCATTTCCCTCTCTCTCTCTCTCTCTCTCTCTCTCTCTCTCAATGTTTATAAGGAAATAGCAATAGTTGTTCATGTCTCCTTGGATATTGATGGTTCCTTCAAGCGCTAGTTTAGCTTGCCCTACCATCTTTTGTTCCACTCCTTTATATTTCCCTCCTGGCGACAATGTTTAGAAACGCACAGTTGCCAACGTGCATGCATCCTGACAACTGCATATAAACAGGGGCCAATCGGTATTACACTCTGTGCTCATCTGAATTTTTAGCGATTGGTGGGGGTGGCCACTTTGCAATCTATTTGGATGGCGATCTGTGAGACTTCTTTTCTTGCTCCTTGTCATTTTCTTTACCCCTCTCCGTACTTTCCAAGTTTTCTTTTATTTTATGTCTTGTTGCTTTCCTTTAAAAGAGAACTAACCACTATATGGTAGTTGGTAACGTGTAAGATTACCTAATGATTAATAGGCAATGGTGCTTCATTTTTGTTTAGGTTAAATGGATCGAGCTCAGTATCAGAAACGTATGGGAATCCTTGTCTTGCACGCTCTGAAGACTTTGAAGTAAAGGAAGTTGAGGTAGGCAAGCTCTATGACATGCATGCTAGGGTGATTTGAAAATGGTATAACACGATTTTGAAGTTAAGCTAGACATGCTAAGACTTGTCAATAGATTTGGTATACTAAGTATTGTGAGACTATAAGTGAAACCTAAAAAGTCTGCCACATCATTTACTATACTGATTTTTATAGTTAGTCTTACTATACCAAGTATTGTTCATGAAGCTTAGGTTATTTGGCCTCCTTATGTTCAGCCTCTCCTATGTTTTTCAGTTGTGGGGCTTCGTTTATGCTTCCAAGTATGAAGAGATGCTTGCTCTTAGCCGAACAGAGTCCCCTGGCATTTGCCGATGGTAGCCTTTTCAATCATGAACTGAACTTTCCGATGACCAGTCACCTGAAGCATGGTGGTTTGGGAGCACTGATTTCATCTGAATGTGTATATCATCACTGGCGCTGGCTGATGAAATACTTGCCTAGACCTGATGCACTGCTGAACGTGATCACAATGACTGATAGCCCCGGGTCCCGTGTGGGTCTTATTGTAAGGGTTGGGATGATCACACATCCAGTCCATTTTGAGTGAATGTTCATTTGCACCCACTAACCCTTGTTTCTATCTGTTGTATCGTCCTCTACATGCTTTTGCTTATCTTACCTTGTATGTAGCAGGAGTGCACCAAAATTCAGAGTCAGGCATCATGTTTGTTCTCTCTTGTCTTATATCTGTAAATATTTAGTTCCTCTCTTTCCTTTTTTTTCCCCCCTAGATGCTTTCATCAATCAAGCTTGCACCGTAATGCTTTCCTCATAGAAAATACTGAAGACAAATTTGACATGTTCATTTTGTTTTCTAGATGCTTCAATGAATTTTTTTGTAAGAGGAGTCATTCTAATCTAAAGCTGCTTGGATTGTTCAAAGATAATATAGGAGCCCTGTCAATGTTGTCAGGGCGATGGCTTCTTGCATTCGGAGCAATGCGAGACAATTGGCATAAAGTACAATTTGGTGCAATCTAACATCATCTCCAAAGAAGCCTAATTGTTGAAAAAGGATCTGGGTTCAAAAATTGCATATTTTCCTTATCCATAGAGAATTTTCTATAATGATGTTAGACATGATTGCGATGCTAGCCGACTCTATAGAAAATAAATTAGGCGATAAAAGTGAGTTATTAAATCCTTACGCATAAACAAATGATTTTGTTTGTGATTTTGAAATTGGTGGTTTGTGGTTTCCGAATTTGAACCTTACGTATTAATTGTGCTCGTAAATTAGGATTTTCCACGACAATGTGAAAATTCAGAAAATATATTGTATAGAATTGCCAAAAAAATACCAATGAAAAGCTTTTGCTACAAAATTACTTTTAGAAAAAAAAATGCGTGTGCTTTTACTAATATGGCGTCAGCTTGTCATTAGAAACGTTGATATTTAATAAGCATTGCAAAAATCATTTGTGTTGTCGGAATCGAATAATAATAATAATAATAATTATTATTATTATAATTATACATCTCGATTAATCTGTAATCGTTGATTTATGAGAAAAGGAAAGTGAGGTGACTTGTCCGATGGTTAAGGTTCAAGATTCTTTCCTGGAAAGATACAAGTATACGACCAACGACAAATCCACAAATTGGCGCTGCTTCCTCTGCTTGAACGCAAATAGTAATCGGTCGCCGGGGTCGCCAACCCAAGGGGGAAAGGAGGCTCTTTTCCGAATGGCGACCTCCCCGAAATCGACGCGGTCCGTGAAGAATTCAAGCGCCAACAGCGCGCGAATTTGGCTCTACTCGCTCTTGCTCACCATCCAGTACGGCTTGCAACCTTTGATCTCCAGGTGGTTCATCAGGTCGGCTGCTTCCTCACTTACTTCGCGTGCATCTTTGACTCATGTTCGAACTTTACCGATTTCGCTTTCTGGGTGTGTGGTTGTGCGGGATCCTCTTTACATTATTAGTCGACCCAAAGTGTGATGTGTTGGGAGTGGTTTCTTGGGAATTTTCATTCTTGAACGATAGTGGGGGCTTTGCGTTTGCTCTTGATTTTCCTCTTTTGGTGGGAAATATTGATATTTATGATGTTGATGCACGTTGAGATTCTTGGGTAGATGGATTGCAGCGGTGTTACCTATTAGTATGTGAAGAGCCATAGCAGGGTTAGTAAATCAGAGGTGGGGCATTTGCTCTGTCAAAATACCTATTAGAGTAGACCTCTTTGAAGCATAAAAACTCGAACAAGAGGCCATAAAGTCAAATTTTCTTTTTGGGGAGACCAAACTATAAGGTTAATGTTTATTAGTGTTGCTTTTGGAGATAGGAGAGGTGCTTCTTTCTCTATGAAGGCTCTACAGTTAAAATGAGAGTTGGCTTTTCACTGGGGATAGTTGTTAAGGTTCCTTTTTTCACTAAACATTTTGGATGATGCTGAGGAAACTGAGCAGTGGAGCCCTAGCCATCTTGGATTGTATATTTTGATTGATTGGTCCTACTTAAGAGAAGTGATTATCAATGGCTGTGAGTACATTGATGTGAGTGACTATAATGATGTCATAACGACACAATATAGATTGCGGGGAGGTCAAAGTCTTCAAGCATCATATTCATGAAGGGTCGGGATATTATTGTGTTGGCCTTCTTAATTCTTGCAAAGGACCAAAAATCATTGTCCCTCGTTATATGTTATGATAGATTGACACTCGTCAGAGGGTGTTTCCAACTTCGATCCCTGAAATCTGTCTACATGTTGCAAACTGTGGAGATTGTGTTGCCATAGTTTGTTCATTCTTGGTGAACTCCTTTGTCAGTAGATCTAAAGTGGAGAGTCTCCCATCTTTGCCTCATTTCTCTTGTCATTGACTTCATCTTATCCTTTTTTGTAGGCGTGAAGTCATTGTGACTACTTCTGTCTTGACATGCGAGGTAGCAAAAGTAAGCACTTTTCTTCTCTCATTCCTTTGTGTACTTACCCATTTCACATTGTATTCTCTATTTATTGCATTTATACCGCATCACTTCAAGAGAAGAGTGAAATTCTTCTCTTTGCTTTCAGGTTGTCTGTGCCGTCTTTTTTATGGCAAAAGAAGGTACTCTGAAGAAACTTTCTCAGCAGTGGACTTTGGTCGATTCTCTGATAGCTTCAGGACTTCCTGCTGCTATTTACGCATTGCAGAATAGCTTGCTTCAGATTTCCTACAAAAATCTTGATTCGCTAACATTCTCAATGCTGAACCAGACCAAACTCTTCTTTACTGCTTTCTTTATGTATATCATCTTAAGGTTTGTTGCTTAACCTCTCTTTATTTTCCGATTTTGGAGAAAAGTCTTGTGTATGATTGCACTATCTTCCTGAACTGGTTATTAATATTTATTGACTGTTTATGTAACCCTAGCTGGTGAACACAATTACTTTATGCGTCTTTGGAAGCATCACATTGAACGTTTTGTGAGACCAAAATGAATGCCTGTATGTTGGTAAAGAGCTCTTGATTTTCTTCTTCAGAACCAAAATATCTTTAAGCATGCTAAATGGTGGTTAATTTTGTGGGAAATCTGTTTTCATCTCAATCTCTGCTAATATATTATTTGGGGAAAATTCTAGATTAAATTACGCGTGTACTTCGCATAAATTTAGTGCTGCTGATTTTGTTTGAAGAAGAAATCCATCCCCCCCCTCTCTCTTCCCCTCCCTCTCTCTCTCTTCCCCTTCCCTCTCTCTCTCTCTCTCTCTCTCTCTCTCTCTCTCTCTCTATGGACATATAATCAGTGATGGAACAAGTAATGTTACAAAAGAACTTGTTTGAAAATTTAGCGTTCCTGAATTCTTATGATCACTCTTCTAAAGCAATATTATTGGTGCCACATTTGTAGGCAAAAGCAATCAATCCAGCAGATAGGAGCCCTCTTGTTATTGATAATCGCAGCCATTCTTTTAAGCATTGGTGAAGGTTCTAGCAAAGGATCTAGCGGTGGAGACACTGACCAGACTCTCTTTTACGGGATTATTCCTGTTTTGGTGGCTTCTGTGCTATCAGGTCTGGCTTCTTCTTTGTGTCAATGGGCTTCTCAGGTAATAGGAAACAAAAAGCAGTACCTTGTCGTAAGTTGCATTGAAGATTTTGCATAATGACTGTTACTTTTGTGCTGCCCATTTTCCCTTTTTGCAGATCAAGAAGCACTCACCGTACTTGATGACAGTAGAAATGTCCATTGTCGGATGCGTGTGTCTGCTTGCTAGTACTTTTAAGTCTCCAGATGGAGAAGCCATCAGGAAACATGGATTTTTTTATGGTTGGACTCCACTGACTGTGGTAAGTCTAAAGGGAATTTTCCTTTTTTAGGGTTCCTTTATCAGATACAGATCCAGCTTTTGTCTCCTTGGTCATAGGGCTTTCTTATTTAGTTAGTTTAACTTGTAAACATGTATTGTTCAAAGAGCATAAATGCAGGATTCTGGTTGAGATAAGCTTTCTTCTAGGTGCTTAAATTGAAAAACATGGCATCAAATTAAATTGGAGAGGGAGACAGCAGTTTTCTCACTGATTTCGTATTGTAATTGAAACTACTGTTTTTGGAGCAAAAGCATCTCGAGCATTGGCCAGGAATTTTTGGGATAAAACATCAACATCAACATCACCTTTATCCCAAACTAGTTGGGGTTGGCGGTCGATGAACCCGAAGTGAAAAGCTTAAAATATACTAAAAAAGCAGAAATATAGGTGCCAAAAAGAAAATAATAATAATAATAGTAATAACGAAAAATAAAATAAAAGAATAAAAAAATATAAATAAGAAATAAATATAAATATAAATATAAATGACTAAACAGGGCACTCTGGAACATTGGAAATCCCTCCTCTATAACGCGAATAGCTTTCCTCCACTCCGTCCTAAGATAGATTGTATGCCAATGTATTTCCTATTCCATTAAATCTTGTTTTACTACCTTCCCCCAAGTAAGTTTCGGCCGACCTCGTCCTTTCTTTATATCTTGTTTTTGATAACACACTTCTGTTCTTATCGAAGCATCTAGGGGTGTACGAAGGATATGTCCAAACCATCTCAATCTATGTTCTCTCATCTTCTCTGCCATCGGTGCTATTCCAACTTTTCGTCGAATATCGTCATTTCTTATTTTATCCATCCTTGTATGACCACACATCCATCTTAATATCCTTATTTCTGCTACCCCAATTTTATGCTCATGTTGCTTCTGTACTAGCCAACATTGAGCTCCGTATAGCATTGTAGGTCTTATTGATGTTCTATAAAATTTTCCCTTTAACATAAGAGGGATTTTGCGATCACACAAAAACCTCGATGCACTGCGCCATTTCATCCAGCCTGCTTTGATTCTATGACTAACATCCTCATCGATCTCTCCCCTCTTTTGTAAAATTGATCCCAAATATCTAAAGGCATCTTTCTTAGGTACCTCCTCTCTAAGCATATCGACGGATTCTTGATCATCTTCTCTTGTCGTGGCAAACTCACACTTCATGTATTCCGTCTTACTCCGACTTAATGTAAATCCTTTGGACTCTAACGTGTTTCTCCATAATTCTAACTTCGCACTGACCTCAGCCCTAGTCTCATCAATAAGCACAATATCATTTGCAAATAGCATACACCATGGCACCTCATATTAGATATCCTTTGTTAGCTCATCCATAATTAATGCAAAAAGATAGGGACTCAAAGCCGAGCTTTAGTGTAAACCCACTGTGATTGGAAAATAACTTGATGTGCCATTACAGGCCTTCACACATGTCGTAACACCATTGTACATATCATTGATTGCCTCTACATATTTTAAGGGTACTTTTTTCTTCTCAAGAATCCATCACAAAACTTTTCTTGGAACCCCATCATATGCCTTCTCGAGGTCAATAAACACCATATGTAGATCCTTCTTCTTTTCTCGATATCTCTCCATCAACTGTCGTATTAAAAAGATAGCCTCTATGGTAGATCTTCCCGGCATAAATCCAAATTGATTTACAAAGACCTTGGTTACTACTCTTAAACGATGCTCAATAACCCTTTCCCACAATTTCATTGTATGGCTTATAAGCTTAATGCCTCTATAGTTGCAACAGTTCTGAATATCCCCCTTGTTCTTATAGATAGGCACAATCATACTCTTCCTCCATTCATCAGGTATCTTATTAGCTTGTAGAATCTTATTAAACAGTTTAGTCAACCAACTAATTGCCACATTCCCTAAGCATCGCCATACTTCAATAGGGACACCATCTAGTCCTAAAGCTTTGCTAGTCTTCATATTCTTTAAAGCATCCTTAATTTCTTGTACTCTAATTTTATGCACAAACCGTCTATTTAACTCATCAGAAACGTCCACTAAATCCACCTCACTTTTATCGCCCTCCCCATTGTAAAACTTGTTAAAATAGCTCAACCACCTTTCCTTCATTTCTTCATCTCTTACTAACAATTGTTGATTTTCATCCTTGATACATCTAATTTGTATCAAGTCTTTACTTTTCTTATCTCTTATCTTTGCAAGCCTATAGATATCTTTTTCTCCTTCTTTGCTCCCAAGTTTTTTATACATATCAGAGAAAGCCTTGCCTCTAGCCTCTCTCACAGCTTTCTTGGCATTTTTTTGTGCCAATCTAAAGTTAATTCTCTTCATTAGGACATTTATGCAAACAGCTAAAACACTCATTCTTCTGCTTAATTGCCTCCTGCACCTCCTCATTCCACCACCAAGTTTCTTTTGTTTGATGTCCGTACCGTTTATTTTCACCTAACACCCCTTTTGCCACTCTCTGTATGCGTTTAGACATGTCACTCCACATCCTATTTACTTCCTCCAGTTTCCATGGTCCTTCTTGAAGTATCTTTTCCCTGAAATCGGTATATTTTTCCTCTTTTAACTTCCACCATCTTATTCTGGGATTTTGAGCCCTTCGCGGCATATTCTGTGCATTATACTGAACCTCTGGGACCACCAACTTATGTTGCGTAGCTACACATTCTCCGGGGTAGACTTTGCAATCTATATAAGAGGTTCTATCCTCTCTTCTAGCAAGAAAGAAATCAATGTGACTACAATTTTGACCACTACGAAAAGTGATTAGATGTGACTCTCTTTTCCTAAAGAAGGTATTTGCTAACATCAAGTTATACACTAGTGCAACATTCAAGATGTCTTCGCCACTCTTGTTTCTAGTCCCATAGCCAAAGCCTCCATGAACTCTTTCAAAACCTCCACTACTTTGGCCAACATGTCCATTAAGATCTCCTCCTATGAATACTTTCTCCTCACGTGGTATCCCCCTAAAAATTTCCTCCAAGTCTTCCCAAAATCTGTTCTTATCAGCTGCTGGCAATCCAACTTGGAGGGCATACGCACTAAGGATGTTTAAAATCAACTCTCCCACTACTAGCTTAATCAAGATAATCCGATCACCTGATCTTTTGACATCAACAACTTTATCCTTGAAACTTTTATCGATTAAGATTCCAACTTCATTTTGACTCTTTTTTGTGCCGGTGTACCATAACTTGAATCCAGTACCTTCCACTTCCTTAGCCTTTTCTCCAACCCATTTAGTCTCTTGCAGGCAAGCAATATTCACTCTCCTTCTAGCAAAAGTATCCGCTAAATCCCTCAATTTACCCGTTAGGGTTCCTATGTTCCAACTCCCTAGTCGAATCCCTATTCCTTAGGCATTTCTTGCCCCCCACACTCGCCCATAAAAGTGTGAGGACCCTCGCTCATTTTTCACCACATCCGGGCACCGATGTGGCGCATCACTTTGGGAATGATGGCCCAAGGCTAGCTTCCTTACCCCTCGCACCTGCCTATTTTGGTGCGAGGACCCTTGCCCATTTTTCGCTACACCTGGGCATCGATGTAACGCGTCACTAAGAAAGGTACGCTCCAACGAAAATTCTAAAGGGTTCATCTCATAAGGGATAGCTCTTTTTTTACAGCCGGCTCGTTACGTCTGACGTCAACCCTCTTCTTTTACCCTGGCTTGGGACAGGCTATGCAAGCATACATAGGCGGAGTTAATTTTTGGGATAAAACCACGAACAAGAAAAGAGAGGGGGGGTGAAATCATACATGCTGGAAGTGGAACTCCCTGAAAAGCTAAGCTTAAGATCTTTCATTACAACACAGCTCAGCAATAAAATCAATTACAATCTGGTGTGGGCTTGTGAAATGGGCTTTATTCATTGGTGAAAGGTTATGATTTTTTTTTCTTTGGTTGAAAAAAAGGTTATGATTAAGTAGCTGTCGTAAGAGTAATTTTCATGGATTACTTAAATGCATTTGTAATTGAGGGATGAAACCATAGAAGATTCTTCATGCTCAGAATGGTACAGCCTAAGTAGGATCTTGATACTGTCACGTGCTCCATTGGAATGCTCGTTGCTTAAAATCGTCAGGTCCAGAATCAATGATCATAGACATTTAGCTACTGAAATGGGTTTTGCAGCCTGTTTATGCATCAATGTTCTGTTGCACTTAATTGATTAATTCAGCTTGAGTTTGTTGAGAGTGTGACTGCATGTGTTCTTAGGCAACTGACTGGCATGTGAAATTTGTTGGTTTGAATTGGAACAGAGGAAGATACTACTTAGTACATACATGAGCAGCTTTTAATAGTTTCTATCTATTAACTTTGCCTTTTGAACCACTTGTCGAACCACCTACTACACGTTTCTCAGCAACAAGGACCAATAAGGATTTTATGTTGTTTGTTTTGTTTCATCCAGATCCCAGTCATTTCTAATGCACTTGGTGGAATCCTCGTTGGCCTAGTTACAAGCTATGCTGGTGGTGTTCGTAAGGTATAAGGTCGACTTTGGCTGCATTAGAGTGGCAACTCCGTGTGCTTTGTCCTGCCATCCGTCCTGTATTGGCCATTACTTGGCCAAACAAAGAAACAGTCAAGTAATTTCTTTCTAGTTGAAAGCATTGTGAAATTGCCATCTGTTAGATGAAAAGGCTGATTTACATGTTTTAGCAAAAGTGGGAAAGTAGACATCTGATAGTAATATTTAGATCTTTCACATCCATATTAAAAGATGGACATGCATCCTTTACCCCGTAAGATTCTTCCCCTTGGTGCCTCAATAAATCTCAGCCATTCATTTATGGAAATGAGACTTTGATCGAAGGTTGAGATTTATCAAGACATCAGGGAAAGAACAATACGGGGTAGAGGATCTTCTCCCTTTTAAAGTTATGATGCAAATTTTTGGGGACGCATTTAGTTTGGCCAGATTTTGGCAGTCATTTGAAAATTTTCCTTGAGAATGAGCCATGGAAGACGGCTAAGTTTTTTTTGTATTGCATTGTTTTCCATATATCAGTCCTTCATGTGTTGTTGATGCAATACCCATTACTTACGTTGGTTAATTCTCTCTTAAATTGTTGCAGGGGTTTGTTATTGTTTCCGCGCTACTTGTCACAGCCATGCTGCAGTTCATTTTTGAAGGGAAACCACCTTCATGGTATTGTCTTGTTGCTCTTCCACTTGTCGTCACTAGCATCTCAATATACCAGAAATATCCATACAGAGTCAAAAAGAAGGAAGCTTAGATTGCAGTGTTCCGAGCATGAGGGGAATATTTGATTTGCCCTTAATTGTATTTGATTGTCCATATCTTCCGGCTGGTAATTGTAGCTTGGGGAGATTTTAGATTTTAGTCACTACAAAATCAATCTCTCTGATGTTTCTGTAGTCTCTGCTTCAAGTTTGCCATTTCTATATGTTCTCTTGCATTTAACGCTGTGGATCAGGAGCTTATTATTCAAGAAAGTCATTATTACCATCACGTTAAATTTACTGAGCTTCTTTCTTACCGATGTTCGTTTAATGCCACGTTGGAATCCTTTTAGAGTTGTCAACTTGGTTGGGTATTTACCCACACATTTCTTGCCTGAAAGGCGAGAGAAATCTACTGTGGCGTGAGAATTTACAATCCATGATGACTTGTTATGAACTTCAGTGAGGACTTATATATCCATGGTATAACTGCCTCTTAATTTCAAATTTACTAACTTCTGCAAAGAGTTTTATCATTATTCCTTTCAATTAGCATGCACTGATGTATCTTAAGCTCGTCAAGTTATTCTAACATACATGACCCTGGCTCTTAATTGCTAAATTCTCTTTTCGTTTCCGACGTATGACTTACAACAACTCTGTGCAATTTATCGCGATGTGTTGAGAACTTACCATTCGCTATATTTTTGCCATTCTCACATTAGATGGCAATGTTCCTTTCAAATACTCTTTAGCTGGGATTTTTTAGGGTTACCAACCCTACCTAAGTTTGAAGCAAACCTGCTACGAGTTGAGCAAATTTGTTGGCATGCATTGTGAACTTAATGTGGTAAATAACAGGCATTGTGCTTACCATCTTGGAATAAAATGGAGTAATCGCTCAGAAAGTTACCCCTGCTCCTTGAAGTATATAATCGTAATGCAATGATAGCTATGGTGGGGGTTCCCATTCATACTATAAAACTTCTTGAAAAAATTTCAAAAAAGGACTCAAAGTAGTTTTATTTTTTTAAATAAAAGCTTAGAGTTGATCTTATTTTAAATAAGGGCTTAATGCCTTCATTGTCTCAAATAAAAACTTAAAGTAGGTATTGTTTCAAGTAAGGGCTTCAAGTGACCTTATCAGTTTCAAAAAAGGAGTTTAACTCACCAGTTAATAGGGGCATTCTAGTTATTTAACCTTATTATTATTATTATTATTATTATTATTATTATTATTATTATTATCAGTTTTAGTTTTTAATTTAATTTAACTAATGAAATTAAGTTAAAATTATATTTTGACAAAAATGCCCTTGATTAGTCGGAAAATTTGGTCGGTTAGTGAGGTGAGCCTTTATTTGAAACAACCATAGCCACTTTATGCCCTTATTTAAAAAAAAATAAGAGTATTTGAGGGCCTCTTTTTGATATTTTCTCAAATTTTTTTTTGAAATTAAAATCCTGTTTTAATTAGGGACATGAACTACTCTTATTGTGTCAAAAAAGAGCTTAAAGTTGCATATTGTTTCAAATAAAAACCTTAAATAACTATATTAGTCTCAAAAAAGGGCTTGAGTTACTTTAATTAGGAATATTTTGATTATTTATTTTTTTATTTTTCAAATTTTTTAAAAAATAAAACTGTCAACCAAAAAAAAAAAAGGACTAAGACACAGGTGAGGGGTTGCCCTTCTGCTTGTGGTCATCGCCCCAATGTCGATGGGGTGGCAACAAGGGCCATTGGGGTTGTCAATTGTCAAGTTGTGGCATAGGCGAGAGGTCTAACCTCTTGCTTGATTTTTTTCTTTTTCTTTGTTTCTTTTTGTTTTTGTTTCTAATTAATTTAATAAAAAAATTAGATTAAATTTATATTTTGACAAAAATGCTTTTGGTCGGCTTCAAAATTTGACCGATTGGTTGCTGGCGAGGTCAAGCTTTTATTTGAAATAAACATAGTGATTTCAAGCCCTTCTTTAAGATAATAATGACACTTCATGCTTTTAAAAGTCGAGTTTGAGCCCTTATTTGAGAAAATGATGGCACTTGAGGCTTTTTTAAGAAAAAATTTCCCTAAAATTTATGTTTTTTATTCCTCTATAATGGCTCATATCATAATGAATTTTGTAAAAAATCAGAAGTCGTGACTTTTTTATTAACCCTTTTTCAAGGTTGTAAGACTAAATAGATCAAAATTAAATACTTTAAAAATTATTTGATTAACGAGAAAAAAAAATTGACACTTTTCGTGTCCTGCTGTAAAATAACTAAGTAATGGGGGGCTGGACGGTTGCGAGGTCAAAACATAAAACCCTGCTAAAAAACATGACTTTAACTCCTCCGAGATAAAGCTCGGAACCGGCTAAGGTTCCTCCGACCCTCACTGCTTCCATTAGCCAACTGGGCACAAGCCATGGCCATCCTCGCTCTCCCCTTGGTCATCTCCTTCCTCAAGCCCCGCCCGGCCAAGCTCTCTCTCTTCGGCTCTCGCACGCCGAGCTCCTTCTGCCTGTGCAGGCCGCTCGGCCCCCGCCATTTCTCCAACACCTCCGTCTCCGCAGTCAGCGAGACCTCCGCGACTCCACACCACCGCTCCACCGAGCTGCAGAAGCCGTCGGCGCCGACTTTCCAGCAGGCAATTCAGCGTCTCCAGGTCGGTTCGTAAAATTTGTCATTTGAAGTATGTTCTCCTCTCCTCAATGTAGGGAAATTCAATAGGTCAGTTCTTGATTGATGTTTTTGACAATCTCGAGCAGACTTAGCTCTCTGTGTGCTCAAAAGCTCAATGCTTTTCTTCTTTTGTCCCCTGAAAATGGTTGTCCTTGCCATGTTTGAGATTGAGCCGACAATGTAATACGCGAATTATTAAGCTCTTCTTGCGATATTGACGTGGAAGTAACAGGAGTATTGGGCTTCAGTTGGATGTGCGATAATGCAGTGCAGCAACACAGAGGTAACGTGCAGTATTGACTTATTCACGTTTCTCTTTGACTCCATGGATCTTGGTGACATTTTATTGATTTGTCGGTGTAGAGTAGAGATCATACTAGTGTTTACGCTTTCGTTGATGATCATCTGTTCTTCACAAAAATCAAGGTAGCAATATCAAGAGAAGTGATGCGTCTGCTTTTTTTTTTATGCACTGCGTAGGGTACTATTTGTCACATGTACACTCCAGTATAGGCGGGAAATTCTGCTGTGAGATTGTGAGGGTCTCGGATGCAATTAATCCTGGCCAAGGAAGAGTTTCTAGTCTAGCTTAGACATGGTTCAAACATTCATTTCTTTTTTACTTCGTCATGCTTTTGTCTGTGCATGCCCGTTAGGAGCTGTACGTACCATTGTGAATTGATGACATGTCTCGTTCTTCCTTCATCTGCATTACCAGGTAGGAGCAGGAACTATGAATCCCCTGACATATTTACGGGTTCTTGGTCCAGAACCGTGGAATGTTGCGTAAGTATGTTTTTATTTTTTGTTTTTATATTGAAGAAACAATAGTTAGTTTTAAAAGAACTTTTGTGCTTTTCCCATATTCAAATCCTTGAGTGGCAACTATTTGCATCGCAAGTAATAGTTTTGGGGAGACTTCTTGTAGAACAAGATATTGCATTTTCTATCATGGTCCATCAAACGAGATCGAAATTGCACCTGTAAGTTATGAGATTAGTTTTTATTTTACATTCTCATGGAATTTAGAGTTATCCTCAGATTATTGTTGCAGTGCAGGAGAAATGCTAGTTTCATGATGTGGCAGCTCCTCATGGACAAACAAGTCTTGCTTGAATGTGGCCAAAATTTGCATATATCTGCATAAGTTTTAGAGAGTTAGACGTTTACGTCTGATAGTTATAGTGTTACCCATTGATGAAGGGAAATGTTGTTGCATTTGATAGGGTTATTTTTAGGAGTCCTAGGCTTCTTAAGATTTCGATTGTACACAAGATAATCATGTAAATGTTTTCTATTAATGTAAAGTTTAATGGTGGCTTGTCTTTCAAGTGCATTTTTGAGATGCTGATGTAATAAGCTGATGCTTTGATGTTTCTCACTTTAGGTATGTGGAGCCCAGTGTCCGGCCTGATGATAGTCGTTATGGAGAAAATCCTAACAGGCTTCAGCGACACACTCAGTTTCAGGTTAACTAAATTGGGCTTGTCGACCATTATGGATTGTATGATCCTTGATGCTGTCTGTTTGTATTTTTAATTTCTTTGGATGCCTTCTATATTTACTGGTCTCAGGTAATACTAAAGCCTGATCCTGGAAATTCACAAGATCTATTTATACGTAGCCTGGCAGCACTAGGTAGTGACCGCAATTTCATTAGCGCACTTAAAATACATGCTTGTTGACTTCATTACATTCTTATGCCTTGTCTGTGAATGAGTGCTAACTTACTTCACATATTAATTATTAACCTTCATTTTTTGGCATCAAAGCTTTCAGGTTGATCACTAGATAAAATGGTAGTGACTGTTTTACCTTGCAGGTTTTTTCCTTTTCTCGGTGGGTATAATCCAACATGATTTTCGATTATGTGTTTTCTGCGAAACTAATCTAGAAGTATGTTGGCTTTTGGAGGGCATAACTTTGAAGTTAGTTCGTTTAACAGCAATAGTAGTCCATCTTTTGTGAAGACTGGAGGTTCATGCAGATTTTTTTTTTTCTAAATTGGAGGTTCATACAGATTTTTTTTCTTTCTTTAATCTAACATTTATGAAGATAAGTTCACATTTTACTCAGATTTTTATCTAATATTTGATCATCTGATATGGGCTCTTTTAGGAACGGACCTTTTACTTTATAAGCAAATAAAAAGCACCACTTTTTCTCTGTGGAAATTAGGCATGGATATTTATTTCAATGCCGGGATTTTCATGAGCTCCTCCTTCAGTGTAAACAAGCTTTTTAGACAATCACCATTTTGTTAGTTAAATGTGTACTTTATAATTTGTTGCATAACCAAATTCTGACACGACACTTCTTCGGCAATGAGTAATGTAAACTTCATTTTATGCTGTGAAGGGACGGAATTAAAATTTCTTAGCTAATGAAACATTAAAAGCACTCATAGCTAAGGATTTTGATTTTGTGAGTTGTCTTCTGAGTGCAATAGCAGGATGCTTATTCTCGATGATGTTTGTCATTTCCTGCACATTGTATTCAGCATCAAATTCTTCTCTGATTGACAGGTATTGATGTTAATGCACATGATATACGGTTTGTGGAAGACAACTGGGAAAGTCCGGTAAGCTTTTCCTGTGACAATCAACTCCGTATGATGCATGCTCATTTTGCATTCTTGAACTTGTTATGTTGATGAGATCCACAAAGGTGCATTCTTCAACTTGTTATGTTGATGAGATCCACAAAGGTGCAACTTGATTATTTCCATGGAATTTTCTTTGATGTTGCACACAGGTGACTAACCTTGATGTGATTTTCTCATAGGTTCTAGGTGCTTGGGGGTTGGGCTGGGAAGTTTGGATGGATGGGATGGAAATAACACAATTCACCTATTTCCAGCAGGTTTTCTTTCCTAGAATTTGATCAGGTTTATTGCATGCATGCAGCGTGGTTTTCTTGTGCGATATAGTCTTCTAAGAATCCTTCTCCTTTTCTCGTTCAGACCACTAATGTGGTGATTTTGTTAAGTCTCAGGTTTTGTGCTTATGTTTTCAATTCTTCTATCCTTATTCTTCAGGCTGGCAGTCTTCAGTTGATGCCAATATCTGTTGAAATCACGTATGGTCTTGAGCGTATCCTGATGTTGCTTCAGGTATGGTAATTCATGTACATCCTTCTTTGGATACTTCATTCAGTTTGCCTGAACTTAACTGTGGATTTCTTCTAGGGAGTTGATCATTTCAAGAAAATTAAATACGCCAATGGAATCACATATGGGGAGCTGTTCTTGGAGAATGAGTAAGCTAACACTTGCCTCATTTATTAGTTGATAACTCTCTCTCTCTCTCTCTCTCTCTCTCTCTCTGTGCTGTGCTACCATTTAATTATTGTTAGAGCTCATTTTAACGCCTGTGAACTTATTGTTCTTGTCTTTGGAACCCTCATAAGTCTGTCTGCTAGTTGTGGTAAATTTCTTGTTTAAATATTCATCCATTGGGTTCAACAAGATTCTTGTCTCTGGAACCATCATAATTTCGTCTGTTGATTGGGGTACATGTCTTGTTTAAATATTTTTTTATGATCGTCACACACATCTATATAGGTGGCTTATCTGTGAAATCTGTGAAGCCGTTTTGTATAGGGGTGGTACCCTCTTGGTAAGTTCTGAATGAAATCTTATGTATCTTTCTAAAAAAATTCTAAAAATCTGGAGTAATAGAATAAATATTATCAAACTCTAGGTAGTTTGGTCCTTTTTAAGCATGCTAGGGTTTTGTGTACCTACTCAACTAAAGGGAGGCAGTAGTTTTGGTCAAACAGAACCAAAAGAAATGAAATGAAAAAAACAAAAAAACTAAGGGAGGCATTATCCCAACTGCATGACATGAATTTGTGGACTTTTTTCATCTTTTGTTTAAAAGGGCTATTGTAGTGGTTGCAGCATCTAAGTGCAAGGACCTGGCTATGAGTCCTGATCAGATTCTGTGAACATGCATTTAGCCTAGGAATGGCACCTACCTAGATCTAAAACGTTTTTGGATTCCTTTGTCATCATCCCCTCATTATTTCACTTGTCACAGGGGCAACTCATTCATATCTGATGCGGGAAATGGTGTATTCCAAAATTTTTTTGCCACCTTTAAGGGAGTTGTTTTGGAAGGGCTGCTTTAGAAAGTTTGTGTTCACTGGTTTCATTTGACAAATAGCATTGATGCGCTGGGAAATTTTCCCTTTCCTTGAGTATCCTGACTTTGCACTGGGAGTATCGTATGAGACAAGTGCATGCATACCCAGTCAGATCCATTCTTCTGTCAACATGCTAGGTTAAACTTTGATTACGAGAATCTTTTATTGGTCAGGTGAAAAATAAGAATTTCGATTATTATGAGGAGGGTGTCAATCTATTTAGTGTACTTGATTTGGAACAGAGATTGGAGTACAATTGGTACCAGCCTCCAATTTCTCTTCAAGGCTGGCATTAGGTTAGGAGGATGAAAGAAATATTGACCATAACAGCTAAAGCCCAGTGCATCTTGATAGTCAGCTAAGAATGCAGTAGATTCCCAAACTTGGATTGCTTTCCACGCGTCTCATCTTTTCAAGGTCTTTAAAAGATGGGCTCTGGCTTTTCTTTGTTCCTGACACTGCAGCCAATGTACTAAGTCCTAATTCATATTTTCAGCATGCAAATGCACATGTGCAAATTAGAAGGTGGCTAGCGAGCTCAGTTTGAGAAGTTTGATTACAAAATTATACTAACAATACTCGAAACCAATATTTTTGTCTTACTTTCACGACTGTTGAGTTCCTGATAAAACACTTGTTGATTAGTTTATACTCTTCCATGTCTTCGTTGGCGTTTTGAATCAGTATATTATATTTACTGCCAAACAATCAAAGAAGCTTGATGAGCTTAAGTGCAAAAGATTCTAAAAGATAAAGTGATGAATGTGAAACTTGAGCTCATGTTGCAAAAGGATACAAAAAGGATAAAATGATAAATGTATAAGTAAATGTGCTGAGATCACACTCCTTCTATAGTTAGGAGTTGGAGTAACTGTCTCCATTTCACTCATCAGTTTGCTGTTGCCTAACATCACCCTGCTTTGATTTGCTTTACCTTTAATCTGCAGATGACGCCTCTTATATTTGTCATTGTATTTCAGGAAAGAAATGAGCTCTTATTATCTTGAGCATGCAAGTGTTAATCATCTCCAAAAGCACTTCGATTTTTTTGAGGAAGAAGCTCGTTCCTTGCTTGGTTTGGGCCTGGCAATCCCTGCGTATGTTTTGTGTTTCGAGATTTTTCCAAAACTTAAGGTGTCTCTTTGTTCTAGTGATCACTTGCTCTGCAACATGCTAGGTATGATCAGCTTTTGAAGATGTCTCATGCTTTTAACATTTTAGACTCAAGGGGCTTCGTTGGGGTGACAGAACGTTCTAGGTATTTTGGTCGCATGAGGAGGTATGGTCTTCTGCTAACCCCTTGAAAAAAGTTTAATACTTCTGCATAAGATGCCACTCTAGCGAGCTCAGGATTTTCTTGTTGAAGGCAGCATGATGTCAAAATTGTTGAATTGGATATTTTCTTTTTCAAATCTGTTTTGGAGGATTTCAATGTTTATTGTGCATAAAACGTAAGTGTTGTTTTATTTTAAAAAGTAATTTTGCTTAGCATTTGAGTTGTGTACCAAAAACTTCTACAATGACCCATATCAGGGTCAGTTTGCTCTTATCCTTGTCCCCTCCTCTGATCTGCACCACACCCTAAACACTATGAAGGGAGCTGTAGTGTGTAAGTTGAACTATTAGGTTTGCACTTTATCCCTTTAAGTATGAGAAGAGTTGCAAAATTTTCCCCAAACTTGTAATTTCACCACCCCCAACCTAAAGCATGTGGGGATTGCAACATTAGTTCCAAGAGGATAAAAGGCAGTTGTTGTGCCCCTTGATTAGACGATTAGCAAATTTCTTTGGACTAGCAAATTTCTGTTTGGATAACTTTTACTGGTGAAAGAAGTGATTAGGTGAGACTCCTGATGTAGAAGTTCCAATTATAGAAGAGAACCCTAATTGTTAAATTTTGTGGGACCACTGTCAATTGTTCTAAAAACTTAAGTTATTAGATGAGGGCGTAGTTCAATATTTAATTATGCTTAACACTTCCCCTCATGCTATCGTGCAATGGGCTGCCCTTTTAACACTTCCCCTCATGCTTAATCTAGTCTTTTTGTCTAGTACTAAGCATGGGAATATTTAATTGGAGAGACAAATAGGGGCCTGAAAAGATATGAACTTAGGACCTCTTACTCTGATACCATGTTAAATTTTGTGGGACCACTGCCAGTTCTAAAAGCTTAAGCTATTAGATGAAGGCTTGATTTAATATTTAATTATTCTAACACTAACCTCTTTTCTCATCCCGTTTTCATGTCTCTTTTGGTTCATATTGTTGGAGTGCTCCAGCTTTGAGACATAATACACGTAGGTAACTGAAATCATGGCAAAATTACTATAGTAACACATCTTGATTAGCCAAGAGGAGATAAAGGGGCCAAATATTGGGCTTCATATGAATTGGGAGATTGAACTCCTCTGGGAGCCACTAGGTCCTTATCTTACATAGCAAGCAAAAGGTGAAGATGAGCTTACAAAATACTCGTGTTTCCTAAGTTGTGGTAGAAAAAGCTATCTGTCATTCTCTTTAAGGAAAAAAAAGCAAGTCTATGTGATGTGTGAGTGCCAACTTGCCACCTTGAAGATTTTGGCAGTGGTTGAACTGCCCTCAACTTAGGGATAAGCGAGTCAATGAGATGGCCTTTATCTTACATAAATATCACGAGTTTGAGATCCTCTCCTTTCAGAATTTGGAGAAGAAGATAGAGCGATTAAATTTATTCACCTAGTATTATGTGGGTTGAACTCAATTTATCCCCTGGCTGCTCATATTAATTCCTGTTTCTGATCAGTTTAGCTCGACAATGTGCGCAATTATGGTTGAAGACCAGGGAGTCGCTAGGGCATCCACTTGGTGTTGTTAGTGAACCGGTTCATCTAGCTTGTCCCCAGGAGGTTGTCGATGCAGCTTCAAACAAGGTAAATACACAAAGCAGTAGGAATTACTTCCGCCATTTTGTATGCTGTTAGGCAGTTTTTACAAAACATTGGATGTGCGATTACCCTTTCTTTGCATATTCTCTCGGAAGGACAGCTATTTTTTATTTAAATTAATGCCCTTGTTTTTTAGACATAAACACCTTCTCAAAGTTGAATTAGTGCTGATTTAGGCAGAGTTTGGGATACTTTCTTCAGATTTTAACAATTCCCCTGACATGTTTTAGTTGATTATAAATTTCTAAGAAATTGTTTACCCCTCTTCCATCATGATTGTATCGACACTCTCCTTAACAGATGAAGAAAGATGTGGCGAATCAAAGTCTTACTCCATTTTGGAGATGTATACCTTTACACAGTGCTATAATTCTTTTTGAAGTTTTGTGATTAATTTCTTGTTCTGGTGGCTTGTTGTGACCATTGGTGTACATAAGGATCTCATCATTGACTATATATTTTTGGCTAAAAATGATTGGATGTGCGATGTTACCCTTCCTTTGCATATTCTCTCGGAAGGGTGGCTATTTTTTTATTTTTATATTATTAATGCCCTTGATTTTCAGACGTAAACCTTCTCAAAGTTGAATTAGTGCTGACGTAGGCAGATTTGGGATACTGCCTTCAGATTTTAACCATTCCACTGACATGTTTTAGTTGATTATAAAGTTTTAAGAATTGTTTATCCTTTTTCTATTGTGATTGTGTCATCACTTTCCTTAACAGGTCAAGAAAGATGTTGTGGCAAAACAAAATCTAACTCGTTGGCCACAAATCAGTCTTACTCAATTTTGGGGACATATACCTTTGCATAGTGCAATAATTCTTTTAAAGTATTGTGATTGGTTTCCTGTTCTGGTGGTTGTTTTGACCTTAGGTCTGCATAAGGATCTAATCATCAACTCTATATATTTTCAGCTAAAATGATTGGTCATCATTCCTTCCCTTTTGTCCGTTGTATTGTTCACAGGTTCAAGATCTACTGAGGTCTTTTGTACTTGAAATTGGAACCGAAGAGATGCCACCTCAAGATGTAGTTAATGCAAGCCAACAAGTATTCTTCTCTTCCTGAACAATCTCTTTTCAACTCCACTGAGTACCCCGTTGGTTCTTCAATCATGTTCTCTGTTTCAGCTTAAAGATCTAGTAATAGAGTTGCTGGAAACCAAAAGATTGGACCATGGTCAAGTTCAAGCATTTGGCACTCCTCGCAGACTAGTGGTACTGCTTCAATTTTGCAGGCTTTTGATAATATCGTCCTTTGCATATTCTCAGTGTTATGGTTCATAGACGTCTGTTATGCTTCCTAGTGGGGAAATGCATTTCACATCTATTTCAGCTCTCATTATTCGAAGCATTTCATCTTGTAATTTGTTACAGCAGCATCAGTCTGTTTGGTATTCTCAGAATAGAGTCACCTTTCCCGTCTATGAAAAGGGACCAATAGAGTAAGTTTGAATGATTGAGATGTCAACAAGGATGGTTAAAATTGGATGAGTAGTGAATGAAGGGAAAATCCTGGAAGCATGTTGGACCATCAGAGAACTTGTCATATGCCCTCCTGGGCTTTTCGTTCTTTCTTTTGTATATTGGGTGAAGGATGCATTTCCCTTTTATGATGGGTTCACTTGCAGTCAGAGATGTAAGGAAATCTAAGTTGCAGGTTTGCAATAAAAAATTTAGTTTGTTAAAGGAAGAACGACCAAATTGTTTTTGCCTTTAACGCAGGATGCAAAACTTTTCTTGCTATGTGTGTGTATAATTGAGACGACTATTCATAAACATCACATTTTAGGTTTTTCATTTTTTATATGTTTCCATTTACATGGAAAAGAAGAAGGATTTACATATGGTATTTATTGACCTCGAGAAGGCATATGATAGGGTCCCAAAAAAAGTTTTGTGGTGAATTCTTGAGAAGAAAAAAGTATCATTAAAGTATGTAAAGGCAATCAAGGATATGTATGATGGTGTTACTACATGTGTGAAGGCCTGTGATGGCACATCAAGTTATTTTCCGATCACAGTAGGTTTACATCAAGGTTCGGCTCTGAGTCCCTATCTTTTTGCACTAATTATGGATGAGCTAACAAAAGATATTCAAGATGAGGTGCCGTGGTGTATGTTGTTCGCAGATGATATTGTACTTATTGATGAGACCAAGGCTGGAGTCAGTGCTAAATTAGAATTATGGAGAAACACGTTAGAGTCCAAAGGATTCACGTTAAGTCGGAGTAAAACGGAATACATGAAGTGTGAGTTCGCCACGACAAGAGGAGATGATCAAGAATCTGTAGATATGCTTGGACAGGAGGTACCTAAGAAAGATGCTTTCAGATATTTGGGATCAATTTTGCAAAAGAGAGGAGAGATTGACGAGGATGTTAGTCATAGAATCAAAGCAGGTTGGATGAAATGGCGCAGTGCATCGGGATTTTTGTGTGATCGCAAAATCCCTCTTAGGTTAAAGGAAAAATTTTATAGAACAGTAATAAGACCTGCAATGCTATACGGAGCTGAATGTTGGCCGGTACAAAAGCAACATGAGCATAAAATTGGAGTAGCGGAAATGAGAATGTTAAGGTGGATGTGTGGTCATACAAGGATGGATAAGATAAAAAATGACGATATTCGACGAAAAGTTGGAATAACACCGGTGGCAGAGAAGATGAGAGAACATAGATTGAGATGGTTTGGACATATCCTTCGTAGACCCTTAGATGCTCCAATAAGAAGAGAAGTGTGTTACCGAGAAAACGATATGAAGAAAAGACGAGGTCGGCCGAAACTTACTTGAGGGAAGGTAGTAAAACAAGATTTAATAGAGTGGGAAATAGATTGGCGTATGGTCTGCCTTAGGACGGAGTAGAGGAAAGCTATCCGCATTGTAGAAGGGGGGATTTCCTGTGTTTCAGAGTGCCCTGTTTAGTCATTTCTATTTATTTATATGTTTATTTATTTATTTATTTATTTATTTTTGGGTAGCCATATTTTTACTTTTATTTTAGTATATTTTAAGCTTTTCGCTTTGGGTTCATCGACCACCAACCCCAACTCGTTTGGGATAAAGGTGATGTTGATGTTGATGTTGATATGTTTCCATTTACATGATTTCAAGTCTTAGCATATGCTTATTTCTAGATCTGTGTGGAGAGTCTTCACGCCAAGCAAACAGACAATGAGGTTGAAGTTCGAGGTCCTCCTGCTTCAAAAGCGTTTGATGAACAAGGAAAACCCACTAAGGTTATTTTCTCTTCTATTGATGTTTGTGCTCATGAAAGCTTAGGCTTATCGGATTAGTGGTTAATTGCATTTTACTAGAGGAGTCATATTTATAGTGATCATTTACCATTACGTCGATGGACATAAACGGATCTTGTGTGTCATTTAACTCGTTGAATGTTTATGGAATCCCTTATGACTTCAATGCATTACAAGGGGTTGACATTTTATGTCATTTTATTGAGATATTATGATATTTTTGGGGCCATTGCCAAATGTGCTAAAAGTTTAAGTTGTTAGATGAAGGTGTGATTTAATATTTAATTAATATAACACCTTCCTCTCCACGCTTAGTTTGGTCTTTTTGCCTAATGCTAAACGCGGAAATATTTCATTAGGGAGGCAAATAGGGGCCTGGAGAGGCTTGAACTCAAGATCTCTTGCTCTGATACTATGTGAGATTTTGTGGAACCATTGCTAACTATTCTAAAAGCTTAAGTTGTTAGATGAAGGTATGGTTTAATGTTTAATTAATCTAATAGATATAAAAAAAGATGGCCTCTCACTTGAACTTTAAGATAATACTAGAGCTAGAAGTTTGTGTTGAATTCTTTTTTCACCCATTTATGTGGGATGAGCATCAATAACTCTTCCACCCATCCATATGGGGTTTGCACGCTTATGATTTCGTCATTGAATCAACTTTCTCTTGAAGGGTACTATTAAAATTCAGAATATCTTCTTACATTTTTTCTTCCAAATTAAGCTTTTAGAGAAGAGGGCTACACTCACCTTCAAGACATACAAAAGCCTGGATATAATTATAATATACGGATTTTTTTTAGGGTTCTCTTTTGGGTTTATTATTATTATTATTTTTTTTTTTTGGGGGGGGGGAGTGGTTTGCTCTATGAGATCCTCTATGAGATCCTTTTATCCTTTCAACTCAAGTGATAATCTTACTGCCGTGTCACAATTCATCTTTATCAGGCTGCCGAAGGTTTTTGCCGTAGATACTCTGTTGCCCTGGACTCATTATATACAAAGCGTGATGGTAAGAGAAGTTGAATTTATTCAGGGTTAATTCTTCTTCTCTACAATAATTTTCTGCTTAGCTTTACTTTTCCACTTATTCTTCAAGGCAGTTTGTACTTCATTTACATGTTTCAGAATTGGAGTTATGGAAAAAGAAAACTTGAACTAGAATATGTGCACTTTATCTTAGAATCCACCCAACATTCCCTATCAACCCACTAAGTTTTGTTTTATTGTCTCCAAAGACACTAAGCTGGCTAGCCCAGAGGAAAAGCGGGTGGTGTGGGGGGTGGGGTTGGGGTTGGGGGAAGGAAGGATGTGAAGTTTTCTTTTCCAAATAATCTGTTAATGAGTTTTCTTAGGGCACTAATAAACGATGATTATTGAATTTTAAATGTGTAAAAATGCAGTCTGTAATTTAGACAACTTTGAATGCAGTTGTGCTTGCAGCATGATAACTGTCAGGTGTTTGAATGTTGTTACTGTGTCACGTATGGATGGGTTTCTCATCAGGATGTTGCCATTAATAAACTTTAGAAAAGGCATGCAATAGAACATAGTTTGATTTGTTTTCTTAAGTAACATATTTATGTATGGGTAAGTATTGCTTTCTTCTTTCTTCAGGGAAAACAGACTACGTGTATGTTCATGTGAAGGAACCTGCTCAACTTGCTTTCCAGGTCTTCTTGCTGCTTATTTATATGTTCCTTCATTCATTTATAACTGGTAATAATTAGTCTCACTTCTCTGAAGGAGTATACTGAGGATAGAGATTGTTTAGCAAAATTGAGGATACATTTATTTTCAATTTCAAATTTTTATTTGAAATTACTTAATAAAATTAATTTTCCAGTCGTTAAACATGTTTTATACACTACTGGAAAGGAGAGTTGCAAGTGGAAGGACATTCTAGCTTCCATTTTAATTTTATAATTGGTTGGTAACATGTTAAAACTAGTCAAAATAGAATACATGCGAGAGCTGATAGGTCAGCAAACGGATTGGCTGCGTACTTTGTATGCCCCAAATTTTTCACTATAGCATGGAGTACAAAGTCATGGTTTCTTCTTCGTAATAGCATGCTCAAACAGTGAGAGTTGTGATAAAAAATTTTGCATGTTCTCACCACCAATTTAAGATAAGTCACAAGATGGAAAACTTAATAGAATTTTCTTTAGTAGTGCCTGTACTGCACTTGTTAAGGAGCGAAACAAGGAAAGACGCCAAATATCTACAGCGCTGACCTTTTTTGTTATGTACAGTCAGTGCTTTGAAAGTCGAGTCCATCTTTATTAATAATGCTTAACAAGTCTCATTGGCATAACCTAGGCATCATTCGAGAGTTGTCAACTCTCTGGGAGCTTAAACTATTTATTTTGGTTTTTGGGGAAGGGTAGCATCGTACCTTGCAGAAAAAATGTATCATGTACCTCTTATGCTCAAGATCACCATATATCATGATTATTGGATGTGGGTCCTATGTCTGGGCAATGGTTTTTTGTCTGGATAAGTGTGATTCTGATAATTAATTTCCCTCGTATGTTAAGGTTTTGTCTGAAGATTTACCTGGTACAATTGCTAAAATATCATTTCCAAAGTCAATGCGATGGAATTCTCAGGTATACACATCTTATATTCTCACTCACTTTGTCATCCTCTGCTGAAAACTCAATGCTTTCTTTCGCTCCTTTTGTTCTATTTCGATTTTTCTGGGAAATAGCTTCATGCTTAATGAACCCTAATGGCAACTTCACTAAAAAATGTTGGTCTTATGATATGTCTATAATGCCTTGAATTATATGTGTATGGCTTGTGAGCCTTTTCCTGCTCCATTTTCTACGGTTTAATGTTTGTTTAACACTGCATTTATTCCTTGAAACGATTTTTATCTTCATTAAGTCGCTGCAAATGGAAGTACTTCGTGACATTCAGTGTCATGGTAGGGTCAATGTTTAAGTAGTTTTACCAGCTTCCTTATGGTATACACTTGCAAAGAGAAACAGAGATTGATGGTTCTAACAACAGGTGGGGATTGGCCCAAGACAGATAACATACCTCAAAAAGTGATTGCCATGGTTTGGTCCAATATATCTAGTGATAGTATTTCCAAAATGTTTTTCATATCTTTCTACCAATATATTTCTCTGAAATGCTTACTATATTTTCGTGGATAACTAGAACTCTGGCAAACTTCTAGTTATATGTTGTTCATGCTTTTAGTATTGGGATAAAAGACAGGTTCATCTCATCAATCATTTATGGATGGGTCTTAAATAGGCTCATCTCCTCAGTCATCTAGGGATGGCTCTTTTATTAGATGGCTTTTTGTTGATTATGATGGTAAGATGCTAAAATTATTAATTTATTTGTTGTCCTTAGAGCATGTATTAAAACAAGAAGCATGGAGATACATATAGAGCTGTGAGGTGTTTTGTTTAAACGTTCGAGCTTTTATCAACTGTAGATTAAACGATAAACCCATCATTTAGATGGGTGCTCATTAATTATTCTTCCTCACTGGAGACATATTATTCTTATCATAAATAAGACTAGGAATATTATTTCGAAAGGGACCATATCAATTGTTGAGAGGAAAAAAAAATTGAATTGAATGTTTGATTAGGTCAATGTGACCCCAAACTATCTATTTATAATAAAGCCAAAAGTCCAAGAATTACAATATTGCTCTTATTGCTACTATTCATAAAATAATAAAGAAAAGAGACAAATATGCCCCCATCGGCCAAATACTCTCAACACTTCCTCTCAAGTTAGAGCATAAATATCACACGTGCCCCAACTTGACAAAAATATGATGAAACGATCTACTCCATATTCCTTTAGTGAACACCTCAAGAAGTTGATTACCGGACTGAACAAAGGGCATACAAATTAATCCACTCTCGAATCTTTCCTTGATAAAGTATCTATCAATCTCCACATGCTTTGTGCGTTCATGTTGTATGGGATTGTGAGCAATACTAATGGCGGCCTTATTATCACAATATTGCATCATAGGAAGATCAACGGATACACCAAGATTTTCAAGTAATCCTTTAAGCCATAACAACTCATAAACTCTCTGTGCCATCGCACAAAACCCTGCTTTAGCACTAGACCAAACAACCACATTTTGTTTTTTGCTACGTCAGGTCACAAGATTTCCTTCTGAGAAAGTACGATACCTAGAAATAGACTTCCAGTCTGGAGATCTAGCTCAATCAGCATCAGTATGAGCTTGAACTTTCCATCATGAGGAAATAAAAGAATCACTTATCCAGGAGTAGATTTCAAATACTAAAGGGTCTGAAGAACAACATTCATATGAGTAGAGTATAGATCATTCATAAACTGACTCACTAGGCTCACAACAAAAGCAATATCGGGTCGGGTGTGAGACAAATAATTTAACTTGCCCACTAACCGTTGATAACGACCCTTATCCATTGGTTCACCATCTTTTTTTCGAAGACGAGTATTGACCTCAATATGTGTATCAGAGGGATGACATCCCAATAATTCAATTTCTATCAAAAGATTAAGGATATACTTCATTTGGGATAGAAAGATACCCTTTGAAGATCGGACAACTTGAATCCCAAGAAAGTATTGAAACTTTCCAAGATCTTTTATCACGAATTCTTGTCCAAGAAACTTCTTCAACCGCTTGATCTCATCACTATCATTCCTTGTGACAACAATGGCATCTACATAAACAATGAGAATAGTGAATTTAGTACCTGATTTCTTCACAAACAAAGTGTGATCAACATTGCCCTATTTATATCTAAGAAAGGCCATAGTTTTCTAGAACTTACCAAACTAGGCTCGAGGTGATTGCTTTAAACCATAAAGTGCATGTTTCAACTTGCACACTTTACCTTGGGTTTTGTCACAAGAAAAACCTAGAGAAATATCCATATACACCTCCTCTTTCAACTCTCCATGAAAAAAGGCATTCTTCACATCTAACTGCTGAAGATCCCATTCCTGATTAACAGCACACAAAAGTAGCACTCGAACAGTATTCAACTTCGCAATAGAAGAAAAGATTTCTTGATTGTCAATCCCAAAAGTCTGAGTAAATCCCTTTGTCACTAAACGTGCTTTATATATGTCTAGAGAACCATCCATCTTTTTTTTTACTACAAACACAAACTTACATCCTACCAGTTTTTTTCCAGGAGGAAGAACAACAAGATCCCATGTCATTTTTCTTCAAAGCATACATCTCCTGCACCATTGCTGCCTTCCACTTCTCATTTGCAAAAGCTTCCCGCCAATTTTATGGAGTAGAAACAGAAGATAGAGAAAACACAAAACTACGATAAGAGCTAGATAAAGATTCATATGAGACAAACTAGGATATAGGTGTTGAGTACAAGTTCTAGTACCCTTTCGAAGTGCAATAGGAAGATCAGAAGAAGAAACCTTATCAAAAGGAGTAATAGAATCCGGATCCAGAGATGATGACTGAACAGTTAATGTATCAGTGGTCTTAACCTGCTTATTGGTAGTGGCTCACTGCGACAATATGTCTTCACTGTCTTACTACTATCAATAGTTTGCCTAGCAGGTTTGGGAATAGACTCCCCCTAAAGTTGTTGCTTTGTTATCTCCCCTTGCGGTACTGTATTATCCTCTTCTTGTGTTGTATTGTTCTCTTCTTGAAAAGGAGAATTTGCATTCTGTTGGGAAGAAAGAGAACCATCAGAGACTATCGAAGAAGAAGGGTGAGTAATATCCACAAAAACATCCAGAGTAGGGAACACCTCTACACTAGGATACTCCTTGAAGAGGTGGAGCTGAATAATAGGAATTAGACTCTTGGAAATCCACATCCATAGATACAATGGTGCGCCTATAAGGAGGATGATAACACTTATAACCCTTTTGAGTAGCTAAATACCCAAGAAAAATGCAGCGGAGACTACGGGGTTACGACTTACTCGTAGAGGTGGTGTTATGAGCATAACAAATGCAACAAAAAATTTTTTGGAGTAAGAATAAAAATCGATGATCCCTGGAAAACATCATTAGGTGTGCGAAAATCAAGAATTCTAGTAGGCATCTAATTTATTAAATGGGCAGCAGTTAAGATAGAATCATTCCAATATTGAGCTAGGACATGATGGGCAAACATAAAAGACCTAGTGACCTCTAACAAATGTCAGTTCTTTCTTTCGGCAACACTATTTTGTACTAGGATATCAACACAACTAGTCTAACAAATAATGCCATGATCAAAGAGACACTTTTGAAATTGGCCTTTAGTGTATTCAGTGCCATTGTCACTGTGAAAAATTTTCAAAGTGGCATTGAACTGAGTCTGGGTCATTTTGTGAGAATTTTGAAAACAATGAAACACATCACTCTTATGTTTCAACAAATAAACCCAAGTTATACAAAAATGACAATCGATGAAAGTGACAAACCACCGATGACTGGAAATAGAAGTATACTGAAAAGGGCCCCTTACATCAGTATGAATCACATGAAAAGAGAAATACTTTTATTATTTGAAAATGGATATGTTGAATAAGTTTGTTTAGCCAAAACACATGTTTCACAAAAAACTTATCTTTATTACAAGTTGAAACGAGACTAGGAAAAACTTTTTCTAAAGTTCGTAGAGGGGGATGACCTAATTTGCAGTACCATTGATGGAGATCCATCAATGCTGAATTAACTTGATAAGGCGTAGAAGACAAAGTAAAAGTAGAAACCCCACTACTCTCGAGTAGATAAAGACCACCGTCCAATCTATCATATCCAATCTCCTTCTCTGTTACCGGATCCTGAAAAAACACAATAAGAAGGAAATTAGGTTACTTTACAGTTTAAATCTTGAGTTAAACTATTGATAGAAAGGAGATTAGTAGAGAATGATGGGATATATAAAGCAAAAGATAATGGAAGAGTAGATGAACAATTGATAGACCCTTTTCTAACAATGGAAGAAAGGGTTTTATCAGCTACACGCACTTTGTCTCTATCGGAAATAGGGGCATATTGCTGGAAGAGACTAGAAGAACCTGTCATGTGATCTATAGCCCATGTATCAATAATCCATAGGTTGAAAACAACAAACGTATTTAACACCCCCCCCCAAAAAAAAAAAAACCAAGAAGATACCTAAAGTGGCTAGGTTTGAAGCAAAAGGAGAAGAGGAAGTGGCAATTGTGGAGGAGGCAACAGCAGCAAAAGCTTTCAAGAGACGTCGAAATGCCTAAAGTTCTTTCTGGGATAAGCCGATATCATTCGTAGGTGCAGTATGAACAATTTCAGTATGGTTTGCCTTGTTTTTTCCCTTTCTTTGAACCCTTTGTGCCTCAAAATCTGCAAGCTTTCCATGTAACTTCTAGCATGTAGCCATAGTGTGATACAGCCTATGACAATGGTTACACTTCACAACCTCCTTCGAGGTATCAAATCGAAAGGATCGAACCAGATTTGGCAATAGTGGCAGCACTAGTTTGTAGATCAGATTGATCAACTATAGAGGGATGAAGCATTGCTGTGCTATGGCTTTTTTCAAAGTGAACTAGGGCATGGGACTGTTCTAAAGTAGGGAATGGAGTCCGGCTAAAGACTTGAACACGTATCTGATCATATTCAATGTTCAATCCTGCCAAGACATCATAAACTCATCTTGTACACATGGCTCTTGTCAGCAGCAACGTCCGCATTAGTGGTTGGGTGATAATCGGCATAATGACTAGCTCTTGCCACGAACTCTGAAGCTCAGCATAATATTGAGATATAGTCATCTTTTTCTAAGTGATGTCATGAACCCTTTTTCGAAGTTCACGCACCTGTGCATCATTCCTGAGTTGACCATAAGTATCCCTTGTAGCCGACCAAATCTGTGCCGCAGTATCAAGGAGCACATATTTCTTTGCAATATGTGATTGCATTGAGTTAAGCAAAAAAGACATTATTAAAGCGTCATTTGAGATCCACCTTTCCTTAGTAATACCTAATATAGTCGGCCTTGCGGAAGTGTCATTGATATGTCCTATAAGCCCTTGGCCTGCGATGGTCAAGAATGCCGATTGAGACCATATCAAATAATTTTTGCCATCAAGCCTCATAGACATTGCAGCAAAATTAATGTAAGCTATGTGGCCATCTCTTGTAGGTCCAGAGCTCACAGTTGAATCCTCTGACGTTGTATCTCAAAGTTCGACTTGAAAAGTGTAAACGGAGCAATCGAACCACCAAAAGTTGCCAAAAAAGGCCAAAATTTTGATGGAAGTCCTTTGGTAGTAGGTTGAAGTTGTCCTCCAAAAAACAGCCAAATCAGATCAAGGGAAGACAAAAATTAATTTTTTCCAGGCTTTTGAAAACCTAAAAAAAAAAAATCAATAATTCTGATTTTTCCCAAAGAATTTGAAAAAATAAATATGGTGGTCCACGAACTGCAGTACTTTGGTGTTCACACGGGAGAGGATAGCCCAATTGCAAGGCGAAAACAATCTCAAATAAGAAGATCCAAAAAATTGCAGAAGGGGTTGAACCACCTATCGCAAACTGCAAAGATGCTTTAATTTATCTCATAAAGGTGAGTTTAGGGCAAACACTAGATTTAAAGAATCATCTCATTAGTGCTGCCCTATGTTGTGAAAAAGAGCAAAGAAGAAGATGAGAAGGAATTGTGGTGGGGTGAGAAGAGAGAGAGAGAGAAAAAAGAACATAGAAGAAATTAGGGTTAGGGTTTTAGTTCAACCCTGTAAGAGGAAAAAGTAATCCATATTATTCAATAATCAGGTATTTATACATAAGCAACCCAACAAACCCTAAGAGACACACAAAGACAATTTTGCCCTTTTTACTTCTAACACTCCCCCTCAAGCTGAAGCATAGATATCAATCATGCCGAGCTTATTACAAATATATTCTATCCTCCCATAACCCAAAGGTTTTGTAAAAATGTCTGCAAGTTGTTCACTAGTTCTAACATGACTGGGAACAATCATTCCACTTTGCAGCTTTTTTCGAATGAAATGACAATCAACCTCAATGTGTTTTGTTCTCTCATGAAACACAGGATTGGATGCTATATGCACCACAGCCTTATTATCACACCACAAAGGCATGGGAACCAAAGCCTTCAAGCCTAGCTCAGTCAATAATTGCTGAATCCACACTAATTCACATTTGACTTGTGCAATAGCTCTATATTTTAACTCAGCACTGGAGCGAGCAATAACATTCTGCTTCTTACTCTTCCATGACACCAGATTCCCTCCAACCAATGTACAATAGCCAGTAGTTGATCTCCTATCATCTGGAGATCCTGCCCAATCAGCATTAGAAAACCCTTCAATTCTACTATATGACCATGATTTTCATAAACAATTCCTTTCCCTGGAGTCTTCTTTAAGTACTTTAAAATTCGAATTATTACATCCCAGTGAGATGTACGAGAGGAAGACAAAAACTGACTCACTACACTAACTGGAAAGGCAATATCTGGTCGAGTAACTGTGAGATAATTCAGTTTCCCCACCAATCTTCTATATCTTTCAGGACTATTAAGAAGCTCTCCTCCATCAGCAACTAGTTTAACCCCTTGTTCCATAGGTGAATCAAAAGGTTTTGATCCCAACATACCTGTCTTAGTAAGTAGATCCAGGACATATTTTCTCTGTGATAGAACGATGCCTTTCTGTGACCGTGTACTTCAATTCCTCAAAAATACTTCAACTTCCTTAAATCCTTAGTCTGAAACTGTTTCTGAAGATATACCTTTAGTTAAGATATACCAACCAAATCATTTCCCGTGGTAATAATATCATCCACATATACAATCAGGAATAGCTTGCCTTCGTCTCTCTGTCTATAAAATAAAGAATGATCATTGCCACATCTAGACAAGCCAAAAGAATGTACAGACTCAAAATCTTCCAAACCATGCCCGTGGAGATTGCTTCAGCCCATACAAAGATCTTTTCAATTTGCAAACTAGTCCTCCAGACTCCCCCTGAGCAACAAACCCCGGAGGTTGCTCCATATAAACTTGTTCATGAAGAGTACCGTGTAAAAAGGCATTCTTGACATCAAGCTGAAATAATGGCCAGTTATTTGTAGCAGCAAGAGAGATCAAAATCCGAACAGAAGTAAGCTTGGCAACAGGAGAAAAAGTATCCAGATAATCAACTCCATATACTTGAGCATACCCTTTCGCAACAAGTCTTGCTTTTAAACGAGCAAGGGAACCATTGGGATTGACTTTCACAGCATATACCCACCTACAACCAATAGTAGTTTTGCCTGAGGGAAGAGGTACCAAGTCCCAAGTTTGATTATCTTGTAAGGCCTGTAATTCTTCTTCGATAGTTGTCCTCCAGCCAGAACCTTGTAATGCCTCAGATACAGACTTAGGAACAGGATATTGCTCAACAGTAGATAAAAATGATCGAAAGGAAGGAGACACGGAAGAATATGAAATAAAATTGGCAATTGAATGTTGAGTGCAAGCACGTGTACCTTTGCGATGAGCAATAGGAAGGTCAAGATCGAACGCTGGAGGTGGATCTGGGATGAAAGATGATGTAATAGAGGCTGCAGGAGGAGAGGAAGTATGACCCCGAGAGCGGCGAGTATAAACCTGCAAAGGAGGTGGTTCCTGTGTAGATACAGGTGCAGTAGCAGGAACAGTTGACCTAATGGTGGTTACATGAAATTCCTCATCCAACTCAGACACAAATGGGGACATCATGATAAGAAGTGGATTCAAAAAATGAAACATCAGCAGTTATGAAGTATTTTTTCAGTAATGGAGAATAGCAACGATACCCCTTTTGAATACGGGAATAACCTAGAAACATACACTTGATAGCCCTGGGATCAAGTTTGGATACTCCTGGTCGATGATCGCGAATGAAACAGACACAACCAAATATACGAGGTAGTAAGTCAAATAATGAGTGATTTGGAAATAAAGTAGGAAACGGAATACCACCTCGTAAAACTGAAGAAGGCATGCGATTAATAAGATAGCATGCAGTCAAAACATCATCAGACCAAAAGGTTTTAGGGGCCTTCATCTCAAACAGCATGGATCTCGTAACTTCCAACATATGTCGATTTTTTCGTTCAGCAACACCATTCTGTTGCGATGTATCAGGACAGGAAGATTCGTCAATCATACCATGTTGTGTCATAAAATCAGAGAAAGGTGCAGAAAAGTACTCCTTTGCGTTATCAGAACGCAAAACTTTAACATGCACACCAAATTGAGTATAAATTTCAGATATAAACGCATGAAATATAGGAAACAACTCCGAACGATTTTTCATTAAATATAACCAAGTAACTCTGGAATAGTCATCAACAAAGGTAACAAAATATCTAAAACCCAAATTGGAAGTCACATGACATGGACCCCAAACATTAGAATGAACTAACAAAAACGGAGACTCTGTTCGTTTAATGACTCGAGGCGGATAACTGACACGACGTAATTTGCCAAGTTGGCATGACTCACACTCTAAACTAGAAAGAGACTTGAAATTGGAATCTAATCTCTGAAGACTTCGTAGAGAAGGATGACCAAGGTGACAGTGGATCTGATGTAGAGAAGTAACACCAAAACATGCAAATGAAGTGGAGTCTTCAAGCACGTATAACCCCCCTTCCTCACGTCCTCTACCAATCGTCCTCTTCGTAGCCAGATCCTGAAATATACAAGAATCAGGATAGAATGTTACTGAACATTGAAAGGTTTTAGTTAATTTACTGACTGACAGGAGATTGAATGGAAATTGAGGAAGATAAAGCACTGAAGATAATGGTAATGAGGGGGTCGGACAAACAGTGCTAACTCCTTTAACATGTGTGAAGGAACCATTAGCTAATGTAAGCGTGGACGAAGATGGAGTAAGAGAGGAAAATATACCTGAAAGACCTGACATGTGATCAGAAGCCCCTGAATCAATGACCCAAGGACGAGAAGTAGCTGAAACACATGCAGTGGCATTACCTGTCTGTACCAAAGTAGCAGTGGAAGAAGTAGGCTGTGAATTCTGAGACTGACTGTACCGAGCAAACTCCTCTTCAGACATAACCACTACCTTGCTCCCAGAAGACTGTGAAAAGGAATCAGTATTAGATGCAGCAATGGCAAACTGTTGGTGGTACCCTGGTTTCCCATGTAACTTGTAGCAAAATTTTTTAATATGACCAGGTTTGCCACAGTAATGACAAGTCCGTGCTGCCCCTGAGCTATCTGTAGACGATTGAGATTGCCCATAAAAATGCTGCTGCCCATGGGTTCTTCCTATTCCTGTGCCCCGGCCTCCTCCTCGGCCACCACGTCCATTATAACCTCCACGGTTCCCTCCATCACTCCTACTCCTACTACCAGCTCTAGACTGTGACACAAGTGCTGAATTATCCACCACAGAAACGGGATCCTGAAAAGACTCACGAGATACTCGAAGAACCCGAGCAGACGTATCTGTGAGTGACGCAATAGTTTCTCCTCCCAGAATTTGAGATCTAACAGTTTCATATTCAGGACCAAGACCACCTAAAAATCCCATTACAGCCAATTGTTCTCTCTGAAGTTGCATTTGCTGAATATTGGTTGAAATAGGAAGAACAGCATTCAATTCCTCATACATTTTCTTAAAATCAGCAAAATACTGCGTAATAGAACGCCCTTTTTTTTCAGATCGGTAAAATTCCTGTGATAACTCATATATTTGTGACAAGTTATTTTGGCCCAAATACAATACATCCAAGTACTCCCACAATTCTTTAACCATGTTAATATGAGTCACTAGATCAACTATATTACTCTCCATAGAGTTTAACATTTGGCCTAGAATACGTGCATCAGTTACATCCCAATTCTCATCATCACCAGGTTTACGCTTAGTCAAGTGTTTATGTTGATTTCTACCGGTCAAAGTGAGTTTCACAATTTTCTTCCATTGATGGAAGTTAGCACCACCCTCAAGCTTCTTCTCAGTGATTCGATTAGACGAGGAAGAAATCACCTCAATCATCATAGTATTGTTTTTCCCAGAACCACTCTCAATTTTACTTGGATCATCCATACTTAGCAGTCAATAATCCAACAGAATAGAATCTTATCACATGCACCCACAAAGCCTCAAAAATCAACTCCAAGAGCTCCAAAACTCACATAATCAGCCACGAATCACCACATTCTTCACCATAAATCAGCACTACAATAACTAAGAATACACCAGACCCCAAACGCCAGACTTCAGACAATCCAACAGCCACGATTTAAACTTCTAGAGTGGTCATACACTTCAATCTTAAAGAAAGGGAGAGCGATAGCTCACAAACTTCCAGAAAATGCCTCAACCAGCTTCAAACAAAGACCATTAGAGTCAAATCCTACCTTAGACAGCCACCATCAGGCGTACGACCACCAACGCAGGGTCAATAGAACTGATAGCCTACACCGGAAACACCTGGAGATGCCGAAGACTCCTCGCCGGAACTGCGCGACCTCAGGCGAGGTCTGATAATGCGTCGCCGAGGGTCGCCAGGGGTCGTCGGAGGCTGGCGACGTCAGGCGACGCCTCGCCGGGCCTGCACGACCTCAGGCGACGCTTGACAGAGGGTCGCCAGGGGTCGTCGGAGGTTGGCGACGTCAGGTGACGCCTCGCCGGGGGTCGCCTGGCTTCTGCAACCCTAGATCTGGGTTCTCCGGCTTCTGGGACGTCGGGAATAGGGTTTCAGACTTGGATCTGGTGGGTTTGGTGGCCGACGGTGACTCTAGGGTTCGGGTTTGGTGGCCGGAAATTTTAGGGTTTGGGTGGTTGCCGGGAATTTTAGGGTTTGGGTCTAATTAGGCTCTAATACCATGTAAGAGGAAAAAGTAATCCATATTATTCAATAATCAGGTACTTATACATAAGCAACCCAACAAACCCTAAGAGACACAAAGACAATTTTGCCCTTTTTACTTTTAACAAACCCTTTCTCCAATACCATGTTAAGAGGAAAAAAAACTGAACTGAATGCTTGGTTAGATCAATATGACCCCGAGCTATCTATTTATAATAAAGACAAAAGGCCAAGAATTACAATATTGCCCTTATTGCTACTATTTATAAAATAATAAAGAAAATAAACAAATACTCTCAACATCGTTAATAATGATTACGTATGGACAATTCCTTAGCATTTCATTCATTTACAACAAAGTATTTTCTCTATTTCTGGAGAGAGAAACTATTTAACCAATCAAGTCACAAGTATATAACATACTTATACCTCACGTCTCTCTACAAAGTGGTGACGAACCTTCTAATGTATCTTTTAGTAATATTGGGTAACTCTTTGTATATGTTGAATCCATTAACCAAAATTTGTTGTACGTAATGTCATCCTTAATTTTATAATCGATATATGAAATTTGGAAGAGCTATTCATTGTTGGTTGGGTTGCTTTTGCTTTTACATGTTCTAGACTATATCACATCTCAATGAGTAGCATACACATTCTTTAATTATAAAATACAATAAATCTTAGTCTAATATATCAAACAATCCATGAAGTGATTTGTGCATTTCACCCTTGGCTTGGCTTTTATGGGATATGTTTTCTACCTACATTCTCCTGATGCTCATTATCATCTGCCGAGATAGATGGTCAGGATGTTCATTTCTAGCATTCATAATTTAATGATGTCACTATTGTATTGTCCAGGTGATGTTTAGCAGACCTATCCGGTGGATTTTAGCCCTCCATGGAGATGTAGTTGTGCCATTTACATTTGCTGGACTTTTGAGGTAGTTATGCAGTGTCAGTACCTGCATCTTTCTCTCCTCTGTGTCCTTTCTCAATTATTGAGTAAGCTTAATTTGATATGTCTTTCTGTCATGGTCTAATTTCCTGTGGTTTGCTGAGATCTGACAATAACTGCTTGTGCAAGATATGAAAGTTTTGCCTCTTGCACAAGTGAAACTGCTCAAATGATAGAGAGTAATTGCTTTTCATTGCTCATTGAAAACACGTCTTTGCATTTATCAATGTGCTTTGCATATTTAAGTGGGTAGTCGTTTGAGTTCGGAAAACCTGTCTTATTGAGGATGAGTATGTTAAAATTAAACAATGGCCCCATTTATTGATTTTAGAAAGTGGTAAGAAAAGGACTTGCTCTGAAAGGTCCAAATTTCTAAGCTGATCAAGCGTCATATTTTTCTGCTCTTAAACATGGGATAAGTTCTATGATTACTTGACATTCTCTCAAAAATAGCTAGTATTCTTATGGGATACACTGATCTCTCCTTTGAGGTTCCCCTTGATACCTCTCTTTAATGGGTTTCTTGTTTTCCTTTTTGCTTAAAAAGTGCGTAAGACATAAATCAAAAATGTCTTTTTATGCAGAAACGCAAGTGTTTTGCCTTTGTTTCCTTATCTTATGGGGTCTGCTCTGACCTAAGTGCTAAGTGGCATATGATAGATAGTTACTTGCATTATGCTTATTTGGACTCCAGAATGTCAAATTAATTTGTCCAATTTTTTTTTTCCTAATATTGGAAGTGCATTCAATTAGCTAGAGATAGATCTTAGTTTTGGGGAAATCTTCTTATTCAGCAATTGAACTTTAGGCCATGGTACCTGCCCATGCATAGTCCTCACATTGACCAGTGCATGTCCATGTTTGCCTTTTCTTTTCAAGTTTATTTGGACATTGAGCACTGACAGCACTCATATGCATGTCCCGTGCTGTTGCAGTGGAAATTTATCTTATGGTCTTCGTAATACTCCATCAGCCACCTTCCCGGTAAGTATCTGAATTTTCTCATGGTCATAGTATTTTCAAGGGCATGGATATATTTTATTTGTTTTGTTACTTTGAAAAGCTCTATGTCATTTATCAGTGTACTCTGTCATCTAGCCTTTTCCTCAATCTATTGTGCAAATCCAGTATGCTTTGCCCTTTTTATTCTCTTCTTTTCTTGGATTGAATTTTCCACACCTTTTCAGTCTCTGGTACATTCCTTTAGAACTAGGTGTTCTGATTTGTTCTTCTGTGGTGTTCTTTTCTCTCCATCTAATGCAGCATGGCATAGTCCATCTTCAATATGTAGCATGATGTAGCTTTTCACAAAGGAAATTTATATCAACAAAATTAATGAGTACAAGTATAAGCACCATGCCATTTATGGCCATTAGAAGAACCTAGCTGTATGTGTGTTTAAAGGATAAGGATGGCGATCAAAGGCATTCTTTTGGATGTCGAAGATGAAATAGTGCAGTTTCATAGTAGGAGCTTGAAAGGAAAGACAATTCAAATATGAATTCTGTGAATATGCCGCACAGAGTTTGGGAAGATGAGTTTGAATATTTCAATAAGCGATATTCGAAAGTACCAGAAATATTTTTTTTTCTCTCTTCAAAGAGCAAAAAGAATTATTGACAAGGAAAAGAAAAGGCTCCTAAAATCAGAATATACAAAACATGTGAAAAAGGTACCATCATTGTATTTGCATGCAAGCTGTCTATTATATTATTAGGACTGTAACTCCACCTAGGGTGTTGGCCAATATGTGTTTAACGATGCAAGGGCTCCATGCTGTTCAAGAAGAAATTATTTTATTAGGTAATTACTAGTCAACAAGGTCACAGGCAAAAGATAATACCAAACTCCTTCCAGGAGATGGGCATTAACATTATTTTCTGATTTTACATGAGTGGAAGTATAATAATGTTGTGATTTCCCTTTGTGCTCTTTTTGGTATGAGTTTTCTCTTTGCATTTTTGCTACTGCTCTGCTTTTCCATTCTTCTATGAAGTTATTTAAAACCTATGGACAGGCGTCTATTTTAAATTCCAAAATCCTCTGTAGGTGGAAAGTGCAGAATTCTATGCATCTTTGATGAGGAAAGCTGGAATTGAAATTGATATTGAGGTATAATATAAACAAATGATTTGCATTTTTTCTAGGTCAAATTTTTGGGTTTTGATAATCCATTTTGGAAACGTATCATTTTGTTGAAAACCCGTCATAGCATAGTAAGGTTGATGAATACTGATCTTTCAGATTCTTTGGTATGCAGGAACGGAGAAATCAGATTTTCAGGCAGTCAGCTGCACTTGCAGAAAGTGCCAAAGGTCAGATAGTTGTCAATGAAGGATTACTTAACGAGGTAACAATCCTTAAGCAATACATTTGAATATGGTTGTCGAGTTTGCTGCTAAGCACCAATTCAACTTGTATCAGGTTGTCAATCTTGTTGAGGCACCTGTTCCAATTCTTGGGGAATTCAATGAATCCTTCTTGGAGCTTCCCAAAGACCTTTTAACTACGGTAAGTCTCATTATCTTGGGAAGTGCAAACGAGTGTTTGCGTTGGCTTCTTTTGCTAGTTCTTTGGGAATATTACCTTGCGAAAATGCAAACTAGTGCTTGGGTTGGCTTGCAAACTAGTCTTCGGCTATGGTCATTGTGAGAATTTCAAAGAAGAAAATAGTTTCTTCTATTTCTTATTTTCTTATGATTGTTACAGTGAACATTACATATAAATAAAGTCTAGGAAAGCTATACAATAGGGAGATAATAAAAACAGAAAAGGAAAAGATTTCCTACTTCCTAATTCTGATGATCTAACTCCTAATTTGGAGCATTCAGAATTAAAAGTAAGTGGAAACAAATTAAAATCATATTGCAAGATTTTCTCCTGATTCCCTGAGATCTTCTCCTGATTCTTTGACAGCCATATATTTGGTTTTATGGTATTCTTTCCCATCCTTTCAAGGTGAAAGGGCTGTTGGTTGGGGTTGCAATGGACAGTGAGGAGTGTGCTTGTCTTCCAAAAGTGATGCACAAAATGATTTTGGATTTTGAATTGAGTTCTTAAACGTGGCATCTTGATATTAAGATCTTGCTGCCTGGAATTAATCTGCAAAATGCGCATGATATAGTGTCAAATATGTTGATTACAATATATGCGGTACAAATGGTCTTTGCTAGGCTTAGTCAATTATTTAAGCCAAGTAGCAACAGTGAAATAAGAAGCTGCCAGATTATAGCCAGACTAACAATATATGGCTTAATCTTGGATTACTTCAAGCATGGAACTTCGATGACAGGTAGAACATGCACATTTAACACCTGCAATGACGGAAGTTATATAATGCGAATGGTGCATGTAAAACCAATCAGTATTCCTCATGTCATTTGGAGTTTGTGGATGTAGCGTCCACTGCATTCAAGTAATTTACTTTGTTGCTGTTATTTTCCTGTTTTCAGTTGAGTTTGTTTATGCTCCAATGTGCAGGTTATGCAGAAGCACCAAAAATATTTTCCCATAGCTGATCAAAGTGGGAGGCTGTTGCCATATTTTATTGCTGTGAGAGATTCTTTTGAAATATAGCAATTTTTTTCAGCTGTTATATACATTAATATTGTTTATTTGATAGTCCTGCATGGGGATTACCTTTTAGGTGGCAAATGGAACAATTGACAGGACGGTAGTCAAGAAAGGAAATGAGGCTGTTCTCAGGTTTGCATCTTTCTGCCTTTGAGCACCTGATGATTCTTCTAGCAGAGAATGAATGATCTACTTTCTTCGATTCTGTTTGGCATAAACTTTGCAAAATGAATAGCGTGAAAATACTGCACTTGCGGCAGGTCTTTAATTCTTGTGAAGTACTGTCAAATGAACTCATTTAATGGAAATGATTTTACCTCCAATTCATTCTAATAGCAAGTGAACGAAATATTTTGATCAAATTTGTTCACTCAGCTGCCATTTAGTAGTTTTGACCGGTTTTCGTGTATTTTGCAGAGCTCGCTACGAAGATGCAAAGTTCTTTTATGAGATGGATACACATAAAAGATTTTCAGAATTTCAAAGTCAATTAAAAGGGATACTTTTTCATGTGAGTTTGTAAACTGTGTGCATGATCTAAGGAAAGAGCAGTCTGACAGGATATGTAAGATCTGTTTCATGATATGAGATCTGGCTTCTCAAGCTTGCATAGCGATTAGTTGTAGATGATCATCAGCTAGAGGGTATATTTTAACCATCTCAGAATAATATTTCAGTATGCACCCAGGTGTGCAGTGGTAGGACTAAATAGTTCTTCAAGCACTCATTCTTTCCTCCTTATTCATGCCAAATATTAGTTTTCAGAAATCTTTAGCATACCATAACGTTACGTATACATAAACAGAGGTCTCATTAGAATCAGTTTTGGATCTTGAATTGGCATAACGTAGGAGGACTGTCCTCTTCAAATAGTTGAACGTATTTCTGAAGCTAATTTCATCCTCAAAGATGCAAGTCTAGTGAATTTTCCCTCTCTAGTGTGTTCTACAAATCTGAGATGAGAATACTCTAGAGGTAATGATGAGGAAAAATGGGAGATGATTAGTATTTCTCAAGACATGCAGCACAAGTAACAACAGCATGTACATGAAATTTGAGAAGTCAGGAAACTTTATCTCCAATAATAGTTGGCCTTAGCAAGATCTATTCGACCCAAAAAAAAGCAAGATCTATGGTCATCAGCTATGATTTTTGGCTTAGCCTCATTTCCTGGTCAAAAACTTCTGGGCCACAGAACTATGTGCTGTACTTTCCTGGTCAAATCTGAGATGAGACACAACACTCTAGAGGTCTTGAAAGTAATGATGAGGAAAAATGTGAGATGATTAGTATTTCTCAAGACATGCAACAGCAGCAACAACATCTACATGAAATTTCAAAAGTCAGGAAACTTTTATCTCCAATAATACTTTTTGTTAGCAGGTGTATGGTCATTAGCTATGATTTTTGGCTTAGCCTCATTTCGTGGTCAAAAACTTCTAGGCCATGGAACTACATGCTTTACTTTCTTTATGGATGAGATGAAATCATCATTAGTAGAAATGTAAACCCTACATGCTTGATTCAATCTTCGGTTTGGTTATCCTATTTTTTTTCCCTTTTTCTTTGGTAATTTTGTGTTTCTCTTCAACGCAGCATAATTTACTTCTGACATGCTGATTATTTGGGATGTTTTGATCAGTACCTGGAATAATTCATGAGGTTGTTTTCTTGTGCTGTTATGTATGATTAAATAGGAGAGGCTAGGAACAATGTTGGATAAGATTTCGCGTTTGCAGAGCACAGTAACCAAACTAAGTTTGGCTATTGGTGTTAATGAAGATAAGCTACAATTTGTCCAAGAAGCTGCATCACTTGCTATGTCTGATCTTGCTACCTCAGTTGTCACAGAATTTACTTCCCTTGCCGGAATAATGGGCCGTCATTATGCTCTTCGAGATGGCTATCCTGAGCAGGTTAACTTCATTTACAGTCTCTGCAAAGACTTCACTTTGCCAGAAGGATTTTTCTTCTTTCATTCTTTGTTTGTGTTCAGATGGAACAGGTTTTTATTTTTGTTGTGTTATCTATTTGTGGGAATTGCTTATGGTAGCATATTTTAGTGCCAGGTTTGTTCTACATGGCAATACATGTGTTTCATCCTGATGCTTATGGCTTTGGCAGATTGCAGAGGCCTTGTTTGAGATTACACTTCCTAGATTTTCTGGAGATATTCTTCCCCAGACTGATGTGGGGATAGTTTTGTCAATTGCTGACAGGTGAAAAGAACTGTTGAGTTTATATTACTAGCCCACTCAAGAGCACTCATAATTTCACCGGATGATCCATGTTGCAGGAGATTATGCTGTAATTTGTTGTTAAAGAGCACATAAGTTCCTGTCCTTTGTGTTTCATTACCAATTACCAATCTAGCTGTTTATATCCTCAAGAATAATTTAGTAGAAGGGTTCCTAGTATTAAACCATTACATTGTAAACTGGAAGGTTTTGGTGCTATCATGTTATTACTTTGCTTATGAATTCATGATTTTAGCACAAAATTGAACAGCATTCTGCATAGTCTGCAGAAATTTTCTTCCTGAGCTTAATTGGATAATTTTCCATTGATACCATTTTGCAGACTAGATAGTCTTGTTGGCCTATTTGCAGCTGGTTGTCAGCCTAGTTCAACCAATGACCCTTTTGGGTTGAGGAGAATTTCTTATGGACTTGTGAGTTATCTGTGTCGTTTCTTGCTGCTTCCACATTGGCAACGCACTTAAAGGTCAATTTATCATTTGAATACGTCACTGTATTGTTAGGTTCAAGTGCTGGTGGAGAAGGACAAGAACCTCGATCTGAAACATGCACTAGGAATTGCAGCTGATGTCCAACCCCTTGAAGTTGAGGAGAGGACATTAACTAATGTAAGATCTTTGACTAGTGTTAAGATTGAATGGCTATGCATTTTCCCATTACCATGACGACAGCATCCTGTCCCTAACTATGGCATCCTCCTGTCAGGCCAAGCGGCCAACTTTATGTGCCTTGCACCTTGAATTTACATAATCCAAAGAGGATTGAAAAGCATGGAAAAAGGATACTGCCATAACTTTCGTACGGCACTCATTAGTGACGGAACTTATTCGATGGATGACTTCAGTGCGACTTTGGTAAATAAACAATCAATTAAGTGCCAACTCTAATTTGGAATGTCGAAAATCCCACGTGGCATCAATTTACTAAAAATGGCCGACGTTGACTCGCATGAGAATTTCAATCAGCAAAGAACATCATTTTTCCTTTTTCCCCCCAAATTGACAAATTGGGGCTAAATTGGGGAAAAGAAGCAAACCCACCCTAAACCTACCCGTTGAAATTACTTGTGAAATTACAAATGATTATCTGCAAGAGAGTAAGCAAGAGCCCCACAAAAGCAGATTCAAGGTCATTGAAGAATTGAGTGATTGGTGTTCTAGTTCGAGATGGCTCTTGAAGCAGATTAAGCGGAGAGGCAGTATGTAAAGCTTCCCATGGTTGTTGCAGATGGGGTCATTGGGCACATATATTGTCCATCGGCCATGTCACCATCTTCAATATCTCCTCCAGGCTCTGCAAGGATTGTAGAATCAACTGATCTGTCTCGTTGGCTTTGTTTTTGTCTTCACTGCGAAGCCTTATCTTCAATCCTCCACTCATGGTCTCATCTTCACTGCAAAGCCTCCTCTTCCTCCTCTAAACTCAAAGAACTGGTCCCATCTTCGGCCATGCTTCAGATTTCGTCATCCCAAGCTGCAGCAAATGAGAATTGGAGCATCACGAAGGCGAACCACAAGCTAAACAGAGCTCTGTTTCTCCATTGTGAAAGATAGAGCCACTTTGCCTGGTTGGACAAAAAATTTTCCATGTTGGACTTCCATTTTGTTTTAAAAAAGCCATGTTGGAGCCGAAAAATAATTTAAGAAGCCACATAGGACTTTTAGCTGGAATATGTCGTCAGAAGCACTTAAGCAATTGTTTTTTCTCCGATTTGGCACATAAGTGATCCGGCGAAAAGTTTTGGCATCCAAGTGGGCGCTATACAAAATTTGTGAAACTTCTAACATCCTTTTCCAAAAAGAAGTCGTTCCGAAACATTGCCTATCCTAGGAACTAGTAATTCAGTAAAGTGTATCTCCTGATTGAGTTAAATGTGCACTAATACATTTCCTAGTGTTACTTCAAGTAATGATAATTTTATTTTCTTTTAGGTACATCAATTTGTCATTCGGAGATTGGAGCAATTTTTGGTATGTGTACTCTCTGTATGGGACTTCTACTTTGCCTGTATGGGACTTCCTACATAAATTGACATTTCATGTGAACATTATCTATTTGATATAAAGGAAGTTGTACTTAGTTCCATCATTTGGGTATGTACATCTCCCTTGCTGCTATGCCACTCTAAAGATAGACCTCAATTAGAAAAGTGAACGGAAAAGAATACAACTCAAGTTATTATTCCACGCATGTTGATATATTGGTGATAGCTAAACCAGTCTAACAAAATTAGATGGTTATTCTACTGTACCAAAAACATGGTATTGTATTACCACATTATACCATCCAACATACACCTCCAAAAGATACAAGACCGGAAACAATAATCAACATTTAACTATCATGTTTCAGCTCCCTTGTGTTGCTACCTACTGATTATTTTTATTGGAACTGGTACTTAGATTGTTTCTCCCATCATTATTATAGTTTCTGGCAAGAGATAAGATGTGCAGCCAGCTTTTGACCTAATACAAAATGGTTTATCAAATTTCAGGTGGATAAGGGAATTAGTCCTGAAATTGTTCGATCTGTCCTTCTGGAACGGGCAAACGTGCCTTGCCTCGCAGCAAAATCTGCATTCAAAGTAAGTGACCATGTTGCCAGTTTTTCCAGAAACTCAAACCTCATCTTCAATTCATGCTTCATTCAGAAGACAAAAGCCATTTAAAAGGCTTAAACTAGATTTGGAGCTGAAAAGAAATTCTGATAGTTCAACATGAGTCCAGAGAGGATGTAGATATCCGTACCTGATAAGACAGTGCAGTGCTCTCACTACTGAAGTTGGAAACAGGGAGGGATGTCCTTTGAGGGAAAACAACTGGAAGATGTTCACATGTAGAACCTATATATGCTTCTTTATTTTTTCTATTGACCTATGTAAAAACTCTTCAAGGTTATCCTACACTAACGATATTAAATTCTTAAATAAGTGTTTCTTAGTTAGTACTTGAAGGGGACAAAAAGTCATTCATCTGCTTTGCTATTACCCATGGCTGTTCATCAACTTTTAATTGTATGTCAACATTTTCTTCTAGATGGAAGCTCTATCAAAAGGAGAACTTTTCCCAAAGGTTGTTGAAGCATATTCTCGCCCCACGAGAATAACCCGTGGCAAGGATGTTGCCACCATGGAGGTAATCTGACTAGAAGAGGACATTTAATATATATTAGAACAATTTTAATGTTTGGGTAGCATATGCTAGAAGATAAATATCAAGGAATCTTAGGCATAATGTAAGCTTTAGAAATTCTGGAAATTGACTAGGAAATAAGTTCTACTAGTCCTATATTGTTGTCGAAGGTACTTTTCTAGATTTGTTTCATTCCCCCATAAAAATGGTAAATGAGCCTATGAGTTCTTGAAAGTGTATATTGATATAGAAATAGATTAGCAAACCAGAACTGATTTACCCTTCCTAATGTCCACATTCTACATTCCAGCAAATAAAAATGGTAAATGAGCCTATGAGTTCTTGAAAGTGTATCAACATCAACATCAACATCACCTTTATCCCAAACTAGTTAGGGTCGGCGGTCGATGAACCCGAAGTGAAAAACTTAAAATATACTAAAAAAGCAAAAATATGGGTACCAAAAAGAAAATAATAATAATATAAATGACTAGACAAGACACTCTGGAACATAGGAAATCGCCCCCTCTATAATGCGGATAGCTTTTCTCCACTCCGTCCTAAGATAGGTCGTACGCCAATCTATTTCTCACTCCATTAAATCTTGTTTTACTACCTTCCCCCAAGTATGTTTCGGCCGACCTCGTCCTTTTTTCATATCGTGTTCACGATAACACACTTCTGTTTTTATCGGAGCATCTAGGGGTCTACGGAGAATATGTCCAAACCATCTCAATTTATGTTCTCTTATCTTTTCTACCACCGGTGTTATTCCAACTTTTCGTCGAATATCGTCATTTCTTATCTTATTCATTCTTGTATGACTACACATCCACCTTAACATCCTTATTTCCGCTACCTCAATTTCATGCTTGTGTTGCTTCTGTACTGGCTAACATTCAGCTCCGTATAGCATTGCAGGTCTTATTGCTGTTCTATAAAATTTTCCCTTTAACCTAAGACGGATTTTGCGATCACACAAAAACCCTGATACACTGCGCCATTTCATCCAACCTGTTTTGATTTTATGACTAACATCCTCATCAATCTCTCCCCTCTTTTGCAAACTTGATCTCAAATATCTAAAAGCATCTTTCTTAGGTACCTCCTCTCCAAGCATATCAACAGATTCTTGATCTCCTCTTGTCGTGGCAAACTCATATTTCATGTATTCCGTCTTACTCCGACTTAGCGTAAATCCTTTGGACTCTAACGTGTTTCTCTATAATTCTAACTTAGCACTAACCCCAGCCCTAGTCTCATCAATAAGCATAATATCATCTGCGAATAACATACACCATGGCACCTCATCTTAGATATCCTTTGTTTACTCATCCATAATTAATGCAAAAAGATAAGGACTCAAAGCCGAACCTTAATGTAAACCCACTGTGATTGGAAAATAACTTGATCTGTCATTACATGCCTTCACACATGTCGTAACACCATCGTACATATCCTTGATTGCCTCTACATACTTTAAGGGTACTTTTTTCTTATCAAGAATCCACCATAAAACTTTTCTTGGAACCCTATCATATGCCTTCTCGAGGTCAATAAACACCATATGTAGATCCTTCTTTTCTCGATATCTCTCCATCAACTGTCGTATTAAAAAAATAGCCTCCATGGTAGATCTTCCCGGCATAAATCCAAATTGATTTACAGAGACCTTGGTTACTACTCTTAAACGATGCTCAATAACCCTTTCCCACAATTTCATTGTATAGCTCATAAGTTTAATGCCTCTATAGTTGCAACAGTTCTGAATATCCCCCTTGTTCTTGTAGATAGGCACAATCACACTCTTCCTCCATTCATTAGGTATCCTATTAGCTTGGAGAATCTTGTTAAACAGTTTAGTCAACCAACTTATTGCCACATTCCCTAAGCATCGTCATACTTCAATAGGGACACCATCTGATCCTAAGGGTTTACTAGTCTTCATCTTCTTTAAAGCATTCTTAACTTCTTGTGCTCTAATTCTACGTTCAAACCTTCTGTTTAACTCATCAAAAACGTCCACCAAATCCACCTCACTTTTATCGCCCTCCCCATTGTAAAGCTTGTTAAAGTAGCTCACCCACCTTTCCTTCACTTCTTAATCTCTTACTAACAATTGTTGATTTTCATCCTTGATACATCTAATCTGTATCAAGTCTTTATTTTCTTATCTCTTATCTTTGCAAGCCTATAGATATCTTTTTATCCTTCTTTGCTCTCAAGTTTTTTATACATATCAGAGAAAGCCTTGCCTCTAGCCTCTCTCACAGCTTTCTTGGCATTTTTTCGTGCCAATCTAAAGTTTTGCAAATTCTCTTCATTGGGACATTTATGCAGACAGCTAAAACACTCCTTCTGCTTAATTGCCGCCTGCACCTCTTCATTCGTGCTATAGAAATAGGTTTTATCCTTCGTAGTGTCCACATTCTACATTTCCAGCAAAATGTCCTTACTTATTCACTTTGTCGCGCCACAATCATTGTTATCATGGGCTAGGCAACTATTCTTCCAACCTTCTTAACTTTTGAAACAGTATGGAATAGTTATCCTGTCAAAATGGTGTAAGATGAGTGTTATCTACCCAACTACCAGAGGTTGATCTGACATTCTCTTTGAAGTCTTTCAGTCTTTTCTGAAGTCATGTATAGTGTTGTAAATAATGCTATCGGAAACTCTTTTCTCTGCCAACATCTGTTTAGGTGAATGAAGCTGCATTTGACACAAGTGAAGAGAGGGCTTTGTGGGACGCCTTCTTGTCAGTGAAAAACCAAATAAATCCTGGTATTGATCTACTTACCATCAAAAGGTCATTGTTCTTTGCCGATCCATTTGTAATTTTTCGAGCCCTTCTGCCCCTTCATCTAATGGATGTCTTGTAATCCAACTATACTTTTGTCTTTAATTGCTGATAATAAAAAATGTTGAACTTGATTCCACTCTGATTTGAGTTTTGCATTCTCTGCAGCCATTGAGGTTGATACTTTCGTTGATGTATCTGCAAAGCTTGTACAGCCATTGGAGGACTTCTTTAATAACGTTTTTGTCATGGTGGTATGTTTTTCCTCAATTCATAATGCATATGAGTAATCTGGTTTCACGGGGAAGTTAAATTTTGACCGCTCGCTGCAAAGAACTTCCAAAATGTTTGTATAGATTTATTGACCACCTCTTAGGTTGGTTGGCGTGCTGCTTTCGGTGTATTTGAAACTGGATGAAAGGTAGATGCTTTACACTCATGAGTTACGAATGAACACATGAGCACCAAATGACAAAAGTCTCTGGAATTGGAGACGTCAGCATCAACTTTGACATTCTGACTATTGGATGGAGTGGTCTGTTGTTTGACCGGGAGCATCCTCATGATATTACTTCACAGTGACGCTTCCATCATATTTCTGTATGTGTGCAACTGATTATTTACACTGGTCATGGGTTTTTGCTCTCTTTGTGCAGGAGGATGACAGAATCAGAAACAACAGGCTTAGGCTGCTTAAAGAAATTTCTGACCTTCCAAGAGGCATTGCCGATCTGTCAGCGTTACCGGGATTTTAAGCTGACATTGAGCCAATATTGTTTTGTTCTGAGAGCTTTCCTTTTCTGTTTCTTTTTTTGTTGGGACCAGCTTAAAAAAAAAAAAAAAAAGCAAACCACAGTAACATAGCATTGTGATTCCCATTGAGGTGTGCATACAGGAGAGTAGGCTTAAATAAAGTTGAGAGCCACGGCTCATGTGTCCTTTGCCTAGGACGTGAAAGAACTCAGTGAAGCCTAGCAAGTTGTGTATTGTGGCCACTCCAAGCTTGTTAAACAAGATTTTGGACAATTTATTTAGAATGCTTATTGTTAGGATAAGGGTAGAATAGTCATTCGATGTTGAGAGTCTTTTATATATCCTTGTAATCCTTTGTTATTCAAATGAGAAGTCTTTCTCTGAAACTAAACATGTTGTCAGAGCTGGATTTAAAAATTAGAAAATAAAATAAAATTCCCGTCGATGTCTATAGCCACCGTAGGTCACAACTACAATAGATCTACAAACCACCGTAGATCCCAAGGCCGACAACCTCAGTCCAACATTGCACAGGGTTGGCAATCGTTGTCCAAGTCCAGCGAGTTAGATCTGAGGTCGCCTAGGCCAGGCGAAGTTAGATCCTATGTCGCTGGACGTAGCCTAGGTCGGCAAAGTCCTCCAACATCACCCAGGGTAGGCAAAGCTTAGCTTGACATTGCTGGAAGTCGCTTGACCTCCTGCCACTCAGATCTGATGTCGTCGACGTCGCTCAACCTCATCCAGCCCTGAACTGGCGTCATCCAACCCTCGCGTGTCTTGCCCAACGGCCAGTAAGCCCAAACATAGACCTTGTCTAGTCCTTGCCTGTCTTGCTGACGTCATCTGTGTTGGTAAGCCTAGAATTGACATTGTAAAGCCCTCACCAATGCATCACCTACGGATCTCCTTTATGATGGTCCTATAGAGGTTTGCTGCTTTTGTCTAATGATTATAGGATTTTGGATTCTGCATGTGGTGATGGAATTTGAAGCGTGGGCTGAAGTTGAGAAATTTTTTTACCAATTGTTGATCTATGGTTGTCTGTGATACAACCTGTGGAAGTGTGGAAGTGACAAGGTAATTGCTGGTTATAAGCAGATGATTGGTCTGCTTTGTGGATGATTTTAATATTGGAGTTACGTAAATGATTGTTGTGACATTGTTATTGGGTTTAATTGTGTTCTCGATTTACTGATGGTTGCTTTTGGAACCTCAAATAGTTTACCACTTTGATGGAACTAATTATCCATCTTGGTCCACTACTGCTGAAGTTTATCTTACTGCCACTAAACAAAATGATTATCTTAAATTTGTGGCCCCTTCAGATTAGAGTAAGGTACTTGATTGGCTTGCTAGAGATGCAATGATTCGTACCTTTTTATGTATTAGTATGGATCCTAAAATTAGGTCTCACTTCATTAAGTGCAAATCTGCTTTGAAAGTCTAGAAAAAATGTGCTATACTTTATTCTGGAGAGAATGACATGACACGAGTGTATGAGACATGGAAGGCGCTATTTGATCTTCGCCATGGGAATAAATCCTTACCTAAGCATTACGCTCATTTCACGGCACTTTGCAGGCAATTGGATACTTACCTTCCAGTTTCAAATGATCCAACTATTTTCGTCAAACGACAAGAGGGTCTTCAAGTTATACTACATTTCAAGGTATTAGGACTTAAGTATTCCTCACTTCGCCAACAAAGTACCTCTTAGAGTTCCTTTTCTATAATGGATGAAATTTTCTCTTAAGCTCTTCGTTCGACCCCCACTTAAAAGATCTCCACCCTAGCTATGGAGATAAGTGTTATGATGTCTCATGGCACTCATGCACATGGAGCTCATGGTTATAGTTACAGGGGTTGTGATCGTTGTTTTCCTCAGTATAGAGGGTGTGGAGGTTGTGATGGAGGTATTAGTGCTCGTATCTCTAGTGATGCTCTTAGCTTCCGCAATGTAATTATTGTCAAAGGATTGGACATACAGAGGCTTCTTGTTATACGCTTCATCTAGAATTTCCGACCTACTTTTATTGCTTTTGCAAAGGTGAGATTTTACCTTTACCTCCCAACATACTCTTACAAACTCTATTAGTATGCGGAACATGAGTGTTGACACCTGATTTTTTATCACATGTTCTCTTTAAAATTAATAGAAAATTCATAAAAAGTCATAAAATTAAAAAAATCAACTTTGGGGACCTTGGCCAAGCCTAGGGAATCAATTTTGACCAAAAAAATATTTTCCATATTTTTAGTATTTTTCAATATTTTTATTTTCGAAAATTAATAGAAAATCCATAAAACTTTATAAAATTAAAAAATCAACTTTGGAAGCTTTGGCCAAGCTTAGGCAACCAATTTTGAGCAAAAAATAATTTTTTATATTTTTTTTGTATTTTTTAAATATATTTTTTAGAAATTAGAAAAATATTTCATAAATAATAGCACTTGAGGCCACAAAAATACATAAAAATAGTCAATATTTTTCTTTTAAATCCCTTTTCATGTTGGCCATCGTAAATTTAAAAAATCCAATTCGGGGTCGTGTGTTCCTTCACGAGCATAATCTCGAATCGGACCTAAAAAATTTAATTTGAGTCAATTTATTTTCATTTTTCACTTTTAGAAATTGTGACATTATTCTCTAATATTCTAAATTTTCATCTTGGTCCAATTATACTCAGAATAACTCAATTTTGCAAAAGGGCTTTAATTAAATTTTGCGGCAAGAAATGAGTTTAAATTTGATATGCGATGAATTTCGACTAAGCATAGGAGAGGTGTGTTGAAAATTTTGAGGATATTTGGACTTAAAGAAATATTTTTTCAGGGATTAAATTGCAAATACTCAAAATCTCAAGGACTAGAGTGTAAATACCTAATTCTTAAGGGATTAATTTGTAAATAACAAAAAAAAGGAGTTAGTGGAGAAATTAGAATAAAGAAGGGAAGATGATGAAGATGAGATGAAGAAGAGAAGATGGAGAAGAGGAGATGGAGAAAATAAGATAAGAGAAGGGAAGATGGAGAAGAGGTGATGGAGAAGAGATTATGGAGAAGAATGGAAGGAGAAAATTTTGGATGTTTGGAAGAGTTTTGGGAGATTGAAGAAAAATTTAAGAGAAACAAAAACCAAAAAGAGAGAGAATTTTGAAGATGATGGGAGTTTAAAGCTAGCGGGTTATCATCATCAATTTCTTCATCGATCAACATAAATCAAGAATTCATTCCAGATTTGAAGCTAAGTGTCCCTCTACTCTCTTTGATTTTTTAGTATAAACTAGCCCAAATTTTCTACTCTTCTCCCATTTCCCCATATTTGATTTCAGGCATGAATCAATTATATCCATCAAGCACTTCTCATAATGCCATTGAAGCTAAGTGCCTCTTTCATTGTTCTAATTTTTAATGTGAATTAAATCATATTTGCTCCATTACTCCATTTCTCCATATTTTTATGTCAGGCAAAGGACAACTCCAAGTCAACGGTAAATCCCATAGAGGTGTAAAATTGGCGCTGACGAGCTCTTGAGTGCCTATTAAATTTTCAATTGATCCGTCGATGGATTTCGGCCCGAATTGTCAAATCAATTCGTTTTATTTTAAAGAATTTAAACCCCAGAATGTGAAGGGCAGAGCCCGCTCATTGGAGGTCATTTTAAATTTCTATAATTTAAATTCCTCTACCTTAAACCCCAAAGGAGAGGGCCAAGCCAAGGCTGAGCTATCCATTGGTGGTCTTTATTTATTGTTATTTACTTGCTGTAATTTAATTTTTGAATCACTAAACCCCAAAATGAGTAGCTCGCCGCACTGCACAGAAGTCGTTAACTCACTCCCTCTTTCGGCTTCAGGGAAATACTTAATATTTTGAAAATACAAAAAAAAAATGTCACTCACGTATATTCCATTTTAAAAAGTAAAAATACAAAAAGAGAACACTCCACTAGAGCCTTAGGAATAAACCAAGCTTGAGTTGTCAAATTAGGATATCCATGAAATTAAAGTACCGAAAGGGCATTGGTTTTAATTAACTAGTGTAACCAAGTCCCCGAACTCATAATCTCTAGTTCGTAGAAGTAATTTAGTTCTCCCGTTAATTTACTTAGGTTTTTAATAAACCTACCAAAAATGATTAGTGGCGACTCTAAATTTTAAAACCATTTGAACAAAAAACCAAAGTCGCGATTTGGTAGAGCTTGGGAGAGCTCAAACTAGGTTAGTTAATTTAATCAATTAATCTGGTAATCCATTAACCTAAAAAATGAATTTTAGGTCGCGACAATGAGTGGTTTAGTTACATTGATATATGCTGAGTATGATACATGGGTTCACTCCCAACAGGTGACAAGTCCTTCAACTCCTATTGTAATCTTAGCACAGACATCAAAAGATAGTTCATCTTGTTTACTCTCAATAGAGTCCGACTAGGGATGGCCACGGGCCGATTTGGGCCCGATCCGGCCCAGAACTAGATCGGTCAAAATCGAAATCAGCCCATTGATCGATTCTCCGGTTCGAAATTGGAATCAGCTCGTGGCCATAACGGTCTGGTCCCCGTGGAACCAGAATCGGCCCAAAACCAACGATTTCGAATCCACAATTTCGGGTGATTCAGAACAGCCATTGGAGCCAAAATAAATTTAAAAAAATAAAAATGTATTATACAAAATTTATAAATATCTCTTCTTCATCTTTCATTTTTCCAAACAAATTCTCTTAAGTTCTCAATTCTCTCAAACTCTCTCAAGCTCCTAATTTTCTCGCTCTCAATTACATTCTCGATTGTCTAATTTCTTATTTTTTTTATTTATTATCTCCTTTAATAATTTAATATTGCAAATTCTTTTTTCATACCCTATGTTTTTTGCATTATATCATACATTTTTTATATATCCAAACAAATGGCAAGTGGACGTAGAGTTAGTGACAAAGGAAAGAGAACACTGAGAGAATCCAGTTATCATAATCCTTATGATTATGCAAATTAGGGAGTTAATATAGATAATGAAATCAACATTTTTCCTAATATGGAGCAAGTTCCCACACAAGAAGGTCTGCGTCCTCTAACAAGTTCGACTGCCACTGGTGCCGAAAAAATGTCAACAACAAAGGAGCGGAATGGTTCATCCATCATATGGAAGCACTTCACGAAAGTTGTAGATTTTGAAAAAGGTCCAAATATGTATAATTTAATTTGTAAACATTGTACTAAATCATACGAATTTGCAAGTGGACAAGGATACGAGACATTTACTCTGTATCGTAGGTCGAAACATCCAACCGAAATGAGAAGTGACACTGGCTAACAACAAATTTCTGGGTATGTCAATCCTAACACTTCTCATTTATCTCATTTTAATTAAAAAAAATTATAGAGAAGAATTAGATAAATTTCTTTCCGTTGAACATTTATCATTTAGTTTTGATGAAAATTTAGATTTTAATTAATTTATACAAAATGCATGCGCTCCACAAGCAAAATGTGTTCCTAAAAATTCACTTAAACCGAAATTAAAACTCTTTATAGAAAGGGAAAAAAGACTTACAAACCTTTTTTTTATTGAATTTTAATGGACGTGTGCATATAGGTAACGATATTTAGAGTGACCATTGGCAAACTAATTCTTATATGGGTATAACATATCATTGGATAGATAGTGATTGGAATATTTAAAAAAAAGAGTTATCACATTTAGAATTTTTAATGATAGGCATACAACAAATGATATTTATAGATTAATTAAGAAAATTTTAAAAGAATATTATTTACTTCATAAAATTTTTTCAATTGATTTTGATAATATCACGGCAAATAACGCTTCGATTGTTGAACTTGAAAATATTTGTAAACCCGCTTTTAGTGGATAAATTTTCGCATGAGATGTGTGTCGCGACCCTCTAAAAAAAATTTAAAATTTTAAAAGGGGTTAACGGATTATTAGGTTAATTAGATCGACTAACCTAACGCGGACCCTCCCAAGCCCTACCGAATCACGACTTTGGATTTTTATTTTAAATGATTTTGAAATTTGGAGTCGCCACTAATCGTTCTTGGTAGGTCGATTAGAAACCTAAATAAATTAGCGGGAGAACTAATTTATTCCTGCGAACCAGAGATTATGAGCTCGGGGACTTGGTTACACTAGTTAATTAAAACTAATGCCCTTTCGGTACCTTAATTTCATAGATATCCTAATTTGGCAACTCAGACTTGGTTTATTCCTAATGCTCTAGTATGGTATTCTCTTTTGTGTTTTTACTTTTTAAATAGGATGCATGGATGGTATATATTTTTATTTATTATATTTTTGAAGTGTTAAAGATTCCCTGAAGCCGAAAGAGGGAGTGTGTTAACGACTTCTGTGCAGTATTACGATCTACTCATCTTTTGGGTTTGATGATTCAAAAATTAAATTATAGGAAGTACATGACAGTGAATAAACACCTCCAATGGGAGGCCTAGCATTGGCTTGACTCTTCCCTTTAGGATTTAAGGTACAGGTATTTAAGTTGCAAGTATTTAAACTATTGTAAGTAAAAACCTCCAATGGGAGCTAAGCATTGGCTTGGCTCTTCCCTTTGGGATTTAAGGTACTTGTATTTAAGTTGCAGGTATTTAACTACTGTAAGTAAAAACCTCCAATGTGAGGCTAAGTATTGACTTGGCCCTTCCCTTTGGGATTTAAGGTACAGGTATTTAAGTTGCAGGTATTTAGCTACTGTAAGTAAAAACCTCCAATGGGAGGCTAAGCATTGGCTTGGCTCTTCCCTTTGGGATTTAAGGTACAGGTATTTAAGTTGCAGGTATTTAATTACTATAAGTAAAAACCTCCAATGGGAGGCTAAGCATTGGCTTGGCTCTTCCTCTTGGGATTTATGGTGCAGGTATTTAAGTTGCAGGTATTTAACTACTGTAAGTAAAAACCTCAAATGGGAGGCTAAGCATTGGCTTGGCTCTTCCCTTTGGGATTTATGGTGCAGGTATTTAAATTGCGGATGGACTTTGTCCTCTCCATTCTGGGGTATGAATTCTTTAAAATAAAATACAACGAATTGATTCAACAATTTGAAATTTGTGCGCGCTTGAGGACTCCTCCAAGCCAATTTTGTGCTTCCATAGGGTTGACCATTGATATAGAGCTGCGGCTTCCTGACATAAAATAGAGTGAAATGTCAGTATACAAAATATGTGCTAATCTGCACCTAAAACCAGAAGAGTGGAAAGAGTACTTATCTCCCATTTTTTTTTGAGGGATTTCTATAATTGATTTTCGCTCTCTATGTTCCCAATATAGAGAGTTTCTTTTGAATTAAGAGGGACTTTTAGTCACAGATCAGTTGAGAAATCGGTGGACAGCTTAGGAGCTTGTCTGGGCCGATTTTTGCATCTCTACGAGATTTTTGCTGTTGACGTAGAGATATCCTTCTCCTGACATAAAATATGGAACAAAAGTGGGAGATGGAGAAAGTGTATACAATTTGTGCTAATTTACGAGTAAAACCATAAATAAATGAATAAATAAAAACACTTAGCTCGAATTTGCTTGCTCGTTGACGAGGATGAACTCTTGATTTATATTGATCGATGAAGGAATTTGTGATGATAACTCCTAGCTTTAAACTCCCATCATCTTCAAAATTCTCTCTCTTTTGGTATTTTCTTTCTCTAATTTTTCTTCAATATCCCAAAACTCTCTCAAACATCCAAAATTTTCTCTCCAAAAAAATTCTCTCAAACACTTCAAATTTTCTCTCCAAAAAAATTCCCCTCTCAAGTTCACTTCTTCCTCCTTTTATAATCTACTCATCTATCTCCCATTCTAATTTTTCCACTAACTCTATCTCCCATTCTAATTTCTCCACTAACTCTTCTTCATTTTCATCTTCCATTCTCCATCTCTATCTCACATTCTAATATCCCCACTAACTCTTCTTCATCTTCATCTTCCCTTCTCCATATTTACCTCCCATTCTAATTTCTCCACTAACTCTTCTTCATCTCCATCTTCCTTTCTCTATTCTTATCTTATTTTCTCCATCCATTTTTCTTCAACTTCTCTTCTTCATCTCCTCTTCTTCATCTTCCCTTCTCTATTCTAATTCATCCACTAACTCTTCTTTTTATTATTTGTAAAATAATCCTTCAAGAGTTAGGTATTTGCACTCTAGTCCTTGAATTTTAAGTATTTATAATTCAGTCCCTGAAAAAATATATTTCTTTAAGTCCAAATCTCCTCACAATTTTTGACACACCAAAATTTACCACATGTCAAATTTAAGCTCATTTCTTGTCGCTGAAAATAATGCATAATTTAATTAAAGCCCTTTTGCAAAATTAAGTCCTTCTGGGTATAATTGGGCCAAGATGAAAATTTAAAATATTAGAAGAAAATGTCACAACTCATAAAAAGTGAAAGTTAAAAATAAGTTGACTCAAATTAAATTTTTTTATGCCCGATTCGAGATTATACTCGTGAAGGAACACGTGACTCGAATTGGATTTTTCTGAATTTGCGATGGCCAATATGAAAAAATAGATTTAAAATAAAAATATTAACTATCTTTGTGTATTTTTTGGCCTCAAATGTTATTTTTCCAAAATTTTCAAATATTTTTGTATTTTTTTTTATTTTTTTAAAAAAATTAAAAAATATATATATAATATGAAAAATTATTTTTTGGTCAAAATTCATTCCCTAGGCTTGGCTAAGGTTTCCAAAGTTGATTTTTCAATTTTATGAATTTTTATAGATTTTCTATTAATTTTCGAAAATAAATAAATAAAAAATACGTAAAAATACTGAAAATATGAAAAATCATTTTTTGGTCAAAATTGGTTCCCTAGGCTTGGCTAAGGTCCCCAAAGTTGATTTTTCAATTTTATGAATTTTTATGGATTTTTTATTACTTTAGCAATAGAAAAAATGATTAAAAATCAGGTGTCAACAATGTGCTTGTCATGTTTTTAATTTATGTGTATAAGATGGTTTTAAAAACTCTTCAGGTTTCTCTCAATTGGATAAAAACGTCAATTCGATATTTATAGAAAGATCCTAAATAATGAAAGAACGGGCAAATTTTGTAAATTAAATGAAAAAAAATTAAAAAGATTCCTAAAAGATATTCTAAATCGTTGGAATTCAACTTACGAGTTGTTTAATAAATCTTTTGCATCTAAAGATTTATAATGTACATTTATTTCAGATAATATATCTAGAATTAGTTTATACTCTCAAGACTGAGATAGTTACAAATTTTTTTTTTAGATATTTTAAAAGATTTTAATGATACAACTTATAGTTTATGTAGTATTTATTATCCAACTATGTATTTATTTTTAATAGAATGTATTAATAATGTTGAAGTTTTTGAAGAAAATGAAAATGATGATAAGCTAAGTGATATTATTAACATAATGCGAGCAAAATGGCTACATGATTATAGAGAAATTTTTATTATTTATTTTGTTGCTTCTATTTTTTATCCACATTGTAAATTAGATGGTTTATATGATTATTTGAATACGTATTATGAATGTTCACATTTAGCTCATACGATAAATATTAGAACTATAGAAATAAATGTTAAAAACATAATAATAGAATTATATAATGAATTTTGTAAAATATATAATGTTGTAGGTGATAGTGAATGTGGACCTTAATCTAGTAACTTACAATGTCAAGACCCAGATAAAGTTAGTAGAAGTACCAATATTTGATTAAAAAATAAAAAAGGAAAAAGGATGCAATATGAGTAATTCTGAAATAAAAAACTATCTAATCATTTCTTTTGAGTTTGATGAATCTAAAGACAGCAGAAATTTTAATATATTGGATCGGTGGAAGAGGCATTCCACCCAATACTCAATTCTTGCTCTGATTACAAAACAAATTTTATCAACTTCTTATTCAACAATTGCGATAGAACAAGCATTTAGCTCTGGAGGTAATATTTTAAATGAACAACTTTCAAAATTAACTCCCGAATCGATGGAGTTTCAAGCTTGTGTTGATGATTGAACAAAGCTCAATATAAACAATAAGAGGTAGATCGCAATAATAAAATCGAATTCTTTGATAATAGAGACACCACCACCATTATAGCGACGATTGAGGATGAAGTAAGTATGGGGTTATCAAAGATAAAAGAACTACGTGGGTTTTGATTTTTCTATTCTCAAAAAAATATATAAGTGCTTAATAATAAATCATTAAGTTCAAACCTCCTCTCCCTTCCTTTTTTTTCTCATATATTTATTTGATAATACATTATTTCATAATTTAATTACAATTTTATTACAAATTCATCACAAATTAATTTTTTAAACTCAAAAACCTTAATATATATATATATATATATATATATATCAAAACCGATTAGGAACCAACGGCCGGCGGTTTGGAACCTCCGATTCCTCCAAACTTGGAATTGGAATTGCCAATTCATGAACCAGAACTGGCGGTTCTTGAACCGTGGCCACCCCTACATCTGACTCCTAGGTCATAGACTCTAGAGCTACTCATCAAATGACTGGTAATTCAAGGTTGTTGTTTCACTTTGTCCTAAATCTCCTAAGTTGTCAAATTTTGTTACACTACCTGATGGCTCACAATCTCAGGTTATTAGTATTGGAGTTGCTCATTTGAGTCCATCTCTTTCTTTGTCATCTGTCCTTCATCTCAAATCTTCATATAATTTAATTTCCATTAGTTCATTAACTAAAGAACTAAATTGTTTCATAACCTTTTCCCTTCTCATTGTGTCTCAGAATCTGAGAAATGAACAGATGATTGGTGGAGGACATGAATCTAATGGTTTGTATTGCCTTGACAAGAAGGTACTAACTATTGCAATAGTGAAACGCACATCCTCTGATGCGTTTAGGGTGCACTGTCATGTTGGTCATTCGCTACCGAACACTTTTCGACATTTATTTCCGGAGTCTGAGTCTGTGAATTCTTTTCAGTCTGAGTCTTGTCAGTTTGGTAAATGTTATAGGGTTTCTTTTCGTTTCCATATTGAGAGTCATGTGTCAAGTCCATTTGAGTTGATTCACTCAGATGCTTGGGATTCGTCTTGCCTTTTTGATATTTTTGGTTTCAAATATTTTCTTACATTTATGGATGATTTTCTCGAATGACTTAGTTATTCTTAATAAAATATCGTATTGAGATTTTTCACTAATTTGGTCTATTCTATTCTAAAGTATTGAATTAGTACCATAGTTCTGTTAAAATTTTGTGCTCAGATAATGCCAAAGAGTATCTTGCTGTCACTTTGGGTTTGCGGTCTTTTCTTGATTCCCACGGTATTATTCATTTGACTTCTTGTGCATACACTCCTCAACAGAATGGTGTCGCCAAGCATAAAAATCGCCATCTTCTTGATATTGCCCATTACCTCATGTTTCACATGCATCTACCAAAAACCCATATTGTTCTTATAGTCTATTTTTTAATTAATTAGCTTGCTACTTCTATTCTTCAGGGGGAGACACCATTCTCTATATTACATCAAAATAACTCTCCCTTTGCTTTACTTCTACATGTCTTTGACTGTGTTTGTTTTATGCATAATTTTACTCCAAGTCTTGATAAGTTGGATTCTCGTGTGGAGAAATGTATCTTTGTAGAATACTCTCGAACTCATAAGGGCTACAAGTATTATAGTCCTAAACATCATCGTGTGCTCATGTTGACAGATGCAACATTCTCTGGGAATTAGCCATATTATAATATTCAAATGGAACCTATAGTGACTCCAGAGAGTAGCGAATGTGTCTTGCCAACACTTCCCTCACTCTCGCTTTCTTCGGCACCATCTATAGGATTTCAGTTTGCTAATTGTACATATCATTGGTGTGGTACATCTCCTACTATAGTGATACAGACTTCACCGACATATGATTCATTTGTTCCCTCATTAGTTGCTACACCATCCTCTAATCCTAATGTGCCCATCGCTACTCGAAAAGGTACATCTTCTTGTGTTGGTCGTTCTATGGATCATTATACTTCTTATTCTGGTCTTTCTGATTATCTTCGCACTCATCGTCCTATTTCAAATTTCTTGTCATATGATCGTTTATCTCCTAGTTTCTTCATATTTGTCTCATCCTTGTTCTCTGTTTCTATGCCTAGCAATGTTGCTAAAGCTCTTGCTCATCTTGGATGGCGACAAGCAATGGAAGATGAAATAAAGGCGCTTATTGAGAACCGTACTTGGGAACTCACTTCATTATTTGAGGAGAAATATACTATTGATTTTCGTTGGGTATTCATTGTTAAGGTTCATCCTGATGGCACTCTTGATCGATGGAAGGCTCGATTGGTTGTAAATGGATATACTCAGATATTCGATATTGATTATGATAACACTTTTTCACCTGTTGCCAAAATTCCATCTGTTCGTGTGTTTATTTCCCTTGCAGCATGTTTTGGTTGGCTTCTTCATCAACTAAATGTGAGAAATGCATGTCTTCATGATGACTTGTCCGAGAAAGTATACGTGGAGCAACCACCCAACTTTGTTGCTCAAGGGAAGAATTCGATATGCTACTGATATAAAGTTTTGTATGGACTCAAGCAATCTCCTCGTACTTGGTTTGGCAGATTTAGTGATGCTATTATCAAGCTCGAATTAAAATAGCGTCGAATAGATCATTCAGTTTTTAGTTCTGTCTCCTCAGCTAGTTGTATTCTTCTAGTAGTATATGTAGATGATATTATTATTACTGGCAATGATTTTGATGGTATCCAATGGCTTAAGTAGTTTCTACATACAAAATTTAATGCCAAAGATCTAAGACGTCTATGATATTTTCTTCATATTAAAGTTGAATATTCATGTGCATGTATCAATTTATCACAACGAAAATATGTATTTGACATCCTTGACAAGGTTGGATTTCTTGGAGTAAAGCCATTAGATAGTCCTATGGAACCCAATGTGAAATTTGATGCGGAATATGGAGAATTGTTACATGATTTAGGGAAGTATACAAGATTATTGGTGAAGCTGAATTATCTTACTGTCATAAGGCCTGACATATCATTTGTTGTCAATGTAGTCAATCAGTTCATGAGTTCTCCCCGTCCTACTCACTAGTATGCTGTACTTAGGCCCTGTTTCGTTCAACATTTGCAATGAGCTTTGGACTCCTAAAGGGGTTTGGCCAAGTGCAAATAGCATTTGGTTCAATTTTTGGAAGACTTTGGACAAATACAATTATATCCCCAATGCTCATCAAGTGCTTTTAGGTCAAAGTACCTCAAGAAATACTTTGGAAAGTTGCATTTGCAAAATGCAATTACAATTTTTTATTTTTTATTTTCTATTTTCTTTTTCTTTTAAGAAAGTAATTAAATAATAAAGTAATCATAAATTAAAAATAATTTTTTGAAAAAAATTTAATTAACAAAGTAATTTAAAAAAATGATTAAAGAAAGTAATTTAAAATAAAATAATGAAAAATAAAAATAATTTTTTCTAAAAATAAAATTAAAAAATCGAAATAATTTAGAAACAAAATAATTAAAGAAATTAATTAAAATAAAAATAATTTTTTAAAAAATAATAATAATTAAAAATATAAATAATAATAATTAAAAAATAAGATAATCAAATTAATTAGTTAAAAAATATTTTTTTGAAAAGAAATTATTCTAAATAATAAAATATAATTAAAAAAGCAAATCATTTACAAAGTTTTTTTTTAACCAAACAGCATTTACGTTAAAGTTACATTCAAATGCACTTTTTAATTACAATTTACCAAACAGTATTTACATTTTACTAAACCTCTTTAGCTCAAAGATGTTTACATTTTTTCATAGTACCTTAGCCAAATACTAAACCAAATAGGCCCTTAGAATTATCACATACTTGAAGGGAGCGCTGAGTAAAGGGTTGCTCTTCTAGAATTACGGACATTTGGATACTATAGATTTCTCTGATGTAGACTGGAGTGGATGTCCTATTGACAGAGAGCTACATCAAGTTACTATGTGTTCCTTGGAGATAATTTAGTCACATGGAAAAGTAAGGAATAACATGTGATTTCTCGATCAAGTACTGAAGTCGAATATACAACTATGGCACATGTGACTTATGAATTGCTCTGGTTGAGGATGTTATTATTAAAAATTGGTTTACCAACATCACATTCATCAGTATTATATTGTGATAATCAATCACCTATTCATATTGTACATAATCCTATCTTTCATGAGCGAACTAAACATATTGAGGTTAATTGTCACTTTATACAAGAGAAAGTTCAAAAAAGAGATATTATTCTTCAACATACAAAGACAGAGAGTCAGCTTGCAGATGTCTTTACTAAATCTCTAAAGGAGAGTAGAGTAGAGTTAAGTTTTTTATGTAAAAAGTTAGGATTATTTGATATTTACACTCCAACTTAAGGGGACGCGGTAGGATAAGGGTAGAATAGTCGTTTAATGTTGAGAGGCTTTTATATATCCTTGTAATCTTTTGTTAATCAAATCAGAATAGCCTCTCTCTGAAACTAAACACTTATTATAGGATCACATATAATGCACAAGATTGAAAAAGAAATTGATGATATTATAAACTGCGTGAGCCGTGTGAAGCAATATACACAAAGTTCTTTGTTTATTGACTCCTCCATTTTATCGACATTGATGATGAGCAGGTAGAAGGAGCTGATACTTGTCTTATTCAACATGGTTGCCGAGAAGCAGAAGCTTAAATATGTCAAAGACCTGTACGAGGTTGTCTTGAGCATTCATACTTGCTGTCGTGTTATCATCGTGTCCCAGCCTCACATAATGAATGCACAGTTCTCAGAAAGTTCATTCGGCGCACTTGATTTTATTTCTAAAATGAGGTGTCTCGTTATGTTTTCCGTAGTTAATGCTAATCAGCTTTCTCCATACTTATGGTACCGACCGAGTAACGAAATCAAGTGGAAGGGACATCGAAGTGTTGAGATCAATAATACCTGAACACAATTGGGCTTGGGGGAGTCATCTATCAATTCAAGCATTCATCATGATAGGTTGCATACTTCAGACATAAGCTATTTCAATTATTTGGAATTTTCTTAAGAAGCTCGCATCTACAATTTAAGTTTAAAATTTACCCGTAACTTTCTCAAGTAAGCCTCATATCTCCAATTCCAGCCCCTCTTAATGATGTACACAGAACCTTTATGCCCATGGATCTGCAGAGTCCATGAGTTTGGTGAACAAGCAGCAACTAGTTGAATTAATTGTTAGATACATCTGTACACTAGATGTCAGTCATTATACAGTTTTTGCCGGTTCAGTTTACCAGTTAATTTGCAAACTCTACAGATGGGAAGAGAGATTGTGGGGTCAGGGTGCCATAGGCATCAAAGTGTCGTCGTCCAATAGTTCTTCAAGATCAAGATCAATCAGATCATCATAAAAATCTGTTGCTTCTCCATTTCTGTTGGGTGTATTTTTGTGTTCAACCTGTAAATCATGGACCAGAATGATAACTGTCGTGAGATCACATTGGAGGAGAGAAAATGCAAGGAATAGTTGACCGTTGCTTCATAAATGTGTCACAGAAAAAAAATTTCTAGTCATTTCGCCCACAAGAGGAAGCATTCGAAAGACCTCATGCCTGTCACAATTTGAAAATATAACTTAGAAATCACATAATGCGGAGAATGCGGGCAGGGGGTAAGATAGACGAAACAAGATGGACAATTTCCTGCAAAATCGCCTCCATCATATCCACAGTGCATTAATGTAGTATTAGTATAGGTGTGCGTGCTGTGTCCACTTGGTGAGCACGAATGGTGTGCAGACACAAGTGGTGCGTGTGTATGTGTGTGTGCGTGTGTGTGTGCGCGCGTGTGAGAGAGAGAGAGCGTTTTGGCAGTTAGTGCAAACCTTCAAGTATTAAAAACATATTTTAAGTAACACAGGAATTACCTGGGCTTCGTGTATTTCAGAAACAACGTTTAGCAATCTCCTATATTGATCCCGGGCCTCAGGGTATTGCACCATGGACTTCACCCTAGCAAGAGCCTTTTGCAACCTTTCTTCAGTCTGCTTTCGTCCTTCTTTCAGTAAATCATACTCATCCTCATTTGAGGGTGCATCCTGCATGCTGGAGGCCTCAGTAAGTGCTTCTCGTTTAAAACCCCGTAGACCACTTCCCTTTCTTCTCCAACGCAAAATAACCTTCTCTACAATTCCCACGGACCAAAGTATATTTTTGCAACTTTTCCGCACCTGGTGACCTCTGAAATGGGCCTTTAATCAAAAGATGAAAACTCGTCATTTCAAAGGTTAGGTAACTTCTGGAAAGAAAACTGAAGCCAATTGAAAAACAAGAACGTTAATACTTTTGTTCTAGAAACAAAAAAAGGAGCTTCAGAAACTTCAAAGGAAAAAGGGTTCAGAGATTTCAAAAGAAACGTGATAAGCCAAAGGGGGAAGTATGCAATGTACCTGAATTTTGACAATTCGCTGCCGGGTGATTAAAAAATCTTTTCGACCTTTCCATCCTCGAAATTTGTTCTGTATGCGAATTGCCGCAGCATGCAAAGGTTCATCAAATTGTCCCGCTTTGTATACCTTTGTCGCAACCAGTGAAAGAGCATGTTCGTCTGAAATTCCATGTTTATCATCACCATACTCTTTCAATTGCTTTCTTTGGAAAGACTGCACTCTAAAAACTTGATGAATACGTGCAGCAGCTTGAGTGGCATTGCAAACAGCGGCCAACGAATCTTTAAGTGAAAGGCTTGGCAAGTCTCCTTCTCTGATTGGAGTGGGACTTCTTTCTGAAATAGTTTGTACTGCTTTTCCTCCAGAACCATGAGAAACATCACCTCCAGCAGTGTCCAGAGTAAGGAATGAAAGGTGAGCACTCAAAGCAGATTCAGCAAGATAACCGGCAATCCCTTTGTGCCCATTGGCAGAAGCTAAATCTGCAGGTGTTCTGCCTGCTGTATAAGTGGGAGTTGGATCAGTTAATGCTCCAGGTGCTGCACCAAGAGAGATGAGGGAAGCAACCGTCCGTTCTCTGATATCATTAACACCACAATGATCAATGGTATTATACCAAAAAATGAAAATGTAGGCATAACTACAGGAACATCATCATATAATATTCTAAAGATTGTTACAAGATACAGCAGATACATTCAAGTGCATATAACAGGAGATAGCTTTTCACTGGAATGTTCAATTATTAAGTTATTCACGAAAAGAACCTTAGGTACTCCCCATGAAGCTTAAAATTATCAATAGCATAGTGAACCGCTGATAGTCCACCAATTCCATGCCTAATAATTAAATCAGAGTCTATTGAATGTTTACAACTGAGGGTGGACCAAATCTTAGTCCAGACTTGGTTATTGGTAACTTAAACATAAAAAATAAAAAATTGAATATCTGAGGGCTCATCTAACCAAAGTATCTAGTTTTCTCTCTCACTAAAAAGAGAAAAATCAGTGAGGAAAATCACATGGTGTAACCTTGCCCAGGCACCCTTTGCCTTCCCTGGGATTTTTCTTGAGTACGCAACACTACCCAAAAGAGTAACTTTTACATGGTGTAACCTTGCCCAGGCACCCTTTGCTTTCCCTGGGATTTTTCTTGAGTACGCAACACTACCCAAAAAGAGTAACTTTTACATGGTGTAACCTTGCCCGGCACCCTTTGCTTTCCCTGTGATTTTTCTCGAGTATGCAACACTACCCAAAAAGAGTAACTTTCTGTCCAACTGAAATCACAGACAAAAAATAAAATAAAATTGTCCAGTAAATTTGAGTGTTGATGATTTTGATTCAAAATTAAACGGCATTCTGAAGAAAAGGAAAAATACAAAAAAAAAAAAAAGTTAAAGATGTATAGACAACCTTTGCCCAGTTGAAAAGTAGAAATAGGACAGTCTCTAGAACCAAAGGCAACCTAAAATTTGCTGCCACAAGCCCTACAGGTGAAAACAGCAATCCAGAAAGCCAGGTACGAACTTCCAAAAGCACATACCTGCCAAAAGATGCCGCCCAGTGTAGTGCAGTCCACCCATTTGCATCCCGAAAATTTACACTTACACCAGCAATAATCGTTGGTTGCAGGGCCCAATCATAGCCAAGAGCAGATGCAAAATGTAGCACACCTTGGCCGCCCTCATCCAATACACTGGCACCTTTTCCCCCCTCAGCTGACTTTTCTATAAGCCATTCGCATAACTTCTCCTTGAGTAGCTTTTCGAATAACTGCTCCCTCACTATCTCTGTAGAAAACTCATCTGAAGTACTTTCCAAGACATGATCCCATTGAGCATCATCGTCTTTAAGCAATGAGCAGATCTTACTTCTCAACTGCAAGTTTTCCCCAATATTGCTGTTGTTGAGACGCAGAGAGTTTGCACACAGCAACTTTGCAAAACGCATGTAAAGAGTCTCATCCACACTCTCATTTATACTGCAATCTTTAGTATCTGCAGAAATCACACCATGAGAGTTGGTCACACGAAATTCAAACTCACGAAGTTCACTACATGCCACCCTATTGGAGCATGTGATGTAAAAGGGAACCCTCCCAGCCTTGTGCACCGGAGCATGACAACGCAGAACACCATCCGCTATAACCTCGGCTGGAACTTCTACTTCACCAAACATGCAAGACCATTTGAATAGCTCTGCTTCTTGTTGACTTCTCAAGAACCGTCCAGTGATTAGCACCTGTACCACATAGCAAAGAGGAAGTGGCATCACTTTAAGTACAAAACAAAGCAAGTATTGCTCCATTCAAACTTCTGATAGTTGCAAAAGCCATGACGATGCTAGCAGTGCACAATGTGGAAATTTCAGTCAGAGTACCTTGATTTCTAAACCAGCATATGTCCAACTTGGTGAAAAATCTATGATGCTAAATAGCTGTTCCTGGGAAAGAGAGGGAGTAAGCATAAAGTCATTTTCACGCTCCTGAGAGTCGCTCGAATCAACACCGTCACTGACAACCTCACTCCAGTAGGCTCCATTACTGGACTGACCAAGCAACTCATTCACATCCCCTAGTTGTTTACTCATCCACCTGTTGAAACTGTCGATCTTCTTCAAGCCATCTTCTGCGTGGATATTGGAAAATGGCTGTTTTCCCGTAGAAAGGCAGTCGGCTTTTCCCTCTAATGCAACATTGTCATCTAAGAATGAGTTTGTATGATGTCCTTTTTCTGTGCTTACACTCTCTGCAATTTTATTGGTTATATGTACCTGTCAAGGCACCAAAAACACTAGTGAATCAGCAGCATAATTTTATCCCTGTAACTACAATCAAAATTAAAGGCTATGTCCGCATGTGACTTCGGATCCCAGGTCACATAGACAAGGTGTGAATCGACTTCAGAATCAGGTTAAAATGCTCGATTAATGCAAATATTAAGGGAACCCTTAGCTAAAAAAAAACCTGTCAGTAGAATATAAAAACCATTCAAGAGCAGATTAAGATGATCCGGTACTATTAATCTAACAAGGATGTTCGTCAATATCTCATGGATAAGGTTATGTACCTCATAATAGAAAGACGACTAAAGCTTTTAAAAAGCGATTTGCTCCATGGTTTAACTATTTCACAATTTGTTTTATTCTATAAATGTCATCCGACCAACAAGATTAATGCACACAGATTGCATAGATATTAACACTATGCTTAGAGCACAAATTTTTGTAACTAAAGAAGGATCAAATACACATAGCTATCTTCAAGTACCTCTAATTCTTCTTGGTCTGGTGATTGGATCCCAATCTCCTGCTTTGAACTGATACCATCAGTGAAAAGCTGCCCTAGCATATCATGACCATGTTTAGGCATGATTTCAAGGGTGACAGGTTGTGTAGAAGAAACTGACGGCTGAATAAGATTAGATTGGGCACCAGAAGAACGACTTTCTAATGCCTGCTCCCAAGATGAAAAATCAAGATGCTTCTGAGGCTCTAATGCTAAACCAGCTACATTATGCTCTCTAGTAGTATCAGCTGGAGAAAGAGAGAGAAAGTCCATTCCGGGGTTAATAGACAGGTTTCCTTGATAATCATCTGCTGGAAGTTGAGAATACTACCATAAGATTGGTGAAGATAAGTTATAAGATAACAAATGAAAAGATAAGAAGCTCAAGAAGCCTAGAAGCAATTGCTATGAATGCGCTCCAAATCAAGGGGGAATAGTTTATACAAAGAAAAAGAATGCGCTGATTACTCGAATTTGAAGCTGGATAATAAGGATCAGAGTGTCCAGTGTCAATATTTTGCATTCCAGCCCCTTGAAAGTCAACAATAGAGTGAATTCCGGAATTTGCCTGGTTACTGTATGCTGTGCATGGTATAAGAACAATCAAGAAGAGAGTTAATTTAAAAAATGACAGCCACTCTATGATGCACTTTGAACTACACGATACTCTAGGAATAATATCTGGGATAGAACACAGAAACGAACCTGATTCAGCATCCCCATACTCCGATGCCTGAGGACTAGAGCTATCCATTGTTTGAGAAGGAACTTGGTAGTTATTTTGGTGAGAATTAGAAGATCGAGAACTATTTATCTCATAATTAGATTCAGTTTCACGGGACAAGGAAATTGTCTCTTCAGTTTCTTTGATTCGATGGATGTTCATCCTGTTGCCCTGAGGAAAACACGCCCATGATAGTGAGAGCATCATATAGCAAGAGAAAAGATATTAGATACAATTGCATTTACAGTGCAGAAACTTGTTGATTGATTCACCTGACTCAATTAGTCTAGACTCTTGTGGCAACAAGACAGTTGATTTTCGAAAGAGACACCGTTTTTACAGGGTTAAAGCAACCAAATTAGCAATTCTGCTGAGATAAGATATTATGATACTAACTCACAGAAATTAGACATAACCAGCACCCTCAAGAATTGTCCTATCGCTGATTTTGTGTTCCACTAAACCACAACTAAAAAGGATTCCTTTTACGGTGAAAGGACTGTTGATTGGGAAGAGAGTTAAGCTTGTCAGGAGCTTTTAAAGGACTGGATCTACCCAGTAATGTATGAATAGCATAGAGGTTGCAGAGATTTATGCAATATGAGAGAAATACATGCATTACTCCTCTAGAAGGAAAAGTTGACATGGCAAGGTTTTAGACAAACCTCATGGAAAGTTGTAAATAGTTTACTGCTGTAAGGTGGCAAGATCCAAGCAGGGTATACTTTCATGTCAATGAAAGTATGCACTGGATTTATGGGCCAGGACCAGCATGTTAGGGTTTACACCACCAAATACTCCAATCAATTCCAATGTGAATTCTGGTAGCTGATGATAGGGGCTTTTCTGAGCATTCAAACGGATAAAAGGGTATTTGGGAAGCTGAACTATCTTGTTGCGCTAGACCCAACATTGCATTTGCAATCTGCAGTAATTCATTCCAAGCCATGTCCTTGAGCTCCTCAATGATTGTGACATCCAACTACTACCAATATTACCTTTTATATGGAAATTTTCAGGGAAGGAGGTTTTTTTCCTGATAACTGGAAGGATCTATTCCGAGAGCAAGTCTACTACCTACCATTCCATATTTGTTGGAGGCAATCAGCTCTCATGGAGAAAAGAAAACAGTCCATAGTCTTGCCTATCTCCAGGCTACATGCGATATGACTTACAGTGCACTTGACAGATTCTTAAGGAGCTTGAACTCAAGGAGATTGAGCCAATGAAGTAGCTGTATGACAAGCAGCCACCTTTCATATTGCACCTAATTTTGTGTCTAACGAGAATTTCAAGCGAGAAAAGCTTTGGCAAGGACTTATTACCATAGTTAATGTCAAAAAAGTGGAAAACTTGCTGACATCTTATTCTAAAACCATTCAACAACTTGATGACAAGTTTATAAAACCCTTACATGGAGATTCAATGGATTTATTCGTAACATTCTGGGCCCCCAACAGATAATGGACTTGGTCAATCACATAGTTTGGATCCTAGAATATGGCAGCCTTGGGGCCTTCTATTTGATTGTCAGTAATAAAAGCAATCATCCCGTTACTGTCTTAAAATAAGAGCACCTGGCTCTGCCACCAGGACTCCCTTCTATGTCCAAACGTCACGTGCCAGCAGATGTGGTCACCATTATTGGGACTCAAGTTATTTTGCCACAAGGGTTCGAGAGTAAAGCTCACCCTGATTTAAGTATGGAAATTGAGAAAGGCTCTGTACAGGTTAAAGCAAGTGCTCTAGAATGACGGTCATATGTAATTAGGAAGTTCCTTGGGGGAAGTCCACCAGTCCACACGCACGCGCGCATGTGTGCGTATACAGAAGCCTTGATTGATGTATAAATAAATATTGAAACCATTTCACTACTTATTTACATCTACCCAGGTGGTGGAAATGGTTGGCAAGGTTGAACTGCAAATCTTCACTCGCTTAGACCAGCAATTAACTAGTTAGCACAGTCGAACCACAAGCCAGTGGTTTCACCAGTTTTTAATCCAGTTAATTTCTAAAAAAATGTTTATTGCAGCGAGATAACACTATGCCAGCAGCAGCATTTAGATTGAAGAGAGAGGATAGCACAGAAGAAGGGGAGAAATAAAAGGTAATAAGCACCTTTACTTCAAGGTAGTGCACCAGAACAATGTGTGAGAGCTCCCTGTAACAGTCGGCAAAAAAAATGGAACAAGAGAAAACCACAGTCAGACATTTTGCCTTGCTCTGGATGAGTTCCATTAATAATCTCCTATTGAAAATTTACCAAGAAGAGAAAGAAATAATTTTCAAACAATTGTTCAAAGATAGCGTTATAGAATTCCTAACTAACTACAACTGATATAACTTAAAGGCATATTTTTCTTTGCCATCAACTGTGTGCCTTATCCATCTATCTATCTACAGACACGTATACATATTATGTACTAAACCACAACCCCATAAGAACCTCACATAACATCAACATCAACATCACCTTTATCCCAAACCAGTTGGGGTCGGCGGTCGATGAACCCAAAGTGAAAAGTTTAAAATATACTAAAATAAAAGTAAAAATATAAAAAAAAATATAAAAATAAAAATAAAAAAGTAAAAATATGGCTACCCAAAAATAAATAAATAAACAAACATATAAATAAATAGAAAGTACCAAACAGGGCACTCTGGGACATAGGAAATCCCCCCTTCTACAATGCGGATAGCTTTCCTCCACTCCGTCCTAAGGCAGACCATACGCCAATCTATTTCCCACTCTATTAAATCTTATTTCACTACCTTCCCCCAAGTAAGTTTAGGCCGACCTCGTCCTTTCTTCATATCGTTTTCTCGGTAACACACTTCTGTTCTTATCGGAGCATCTAAGGATCTACGAAGAATATGTCCAAACCATTTCAATCTATGTTCTCTCATCTTCTCTGCCACCAGAGCTATTCCAACTTTTCTTCGAATATCGTCATTTTTTATCTTATCCATCCTTGTATGACCACACATCCACCTTAACATTCTCATTTCCGCTACCCCCATTTTATGCTCATGTTGCTTTTGTACCGGCCAACATTCAGCTCCGTATAGCATTGCAAGTCTTATTGCTGTTCTATAAATAAAAAGAAAAAAGCACACCCACACAGACTATCAAAATTTATAATCAATGGCCTCTTTATCCAGATAACCTTGTTCTTTAAAGATAATTCAGTAAGACCTTACAGAAAACTCACTCTTCAAGCATCCAATAGGTGCGTCGTTGAAAATTTTCATTATGTTCTCCATGTGCATAGTAGCAATGCAACACATCAACGCTTCCCGCCTGAAGTGATTATACTTCATCTATTATTAAAAAAGCATCAAAAGACCTTCAGAATAGAACTACATTAGTCAGATATCCTTACCTTGAGTCTCTCATGAGCTTCCTTCACTGTCTTCCCATCTTTTTTCTTCCTCCAGTTATGCCCATCTTTTCTGAAGTATCTCAGTACCTTCCGATCAAAAAGAAATAAAGAACCACCTGCATAAAAATGAATGATCACGTGAGGCATGCATTGAGAGAGCCTACCTTAATGAGCCCATCTCATCTGATATGGTCGTTCACAAGGACATTACAAGGGACAGGTGTTAGAAAATTTTCATTTCACACAAAAAAGAAAAGAAGATTAGTACTTCACAATGATGGCATTGGTCCAAAACGATATCAAGTGCAGATGAAAGGAGAGAGAAACTAAGCAAAAGCAAATGATAAATTAGCACTTTAAAACACAAAACCAAGGGGGACAGTGACTCTATACACAAGGAAAAAAAAGGAAACACAGTGAAGCAGGACTGAGGATCAACTATGTAAAAAGACAAAGCAAGCAGTAATCATCACTGAATGGATCCTTAAGATGAGAAAATAGTTCAAACACTTGTGAAAAATGAAAAGTAGATACTGCCTGCATGCACGGCAATCTGAGTGATTGCTTCCACCTCCTGAAATGACATCTCAATCTAACGACAAAGGCATTAAGCCTTAAGGGGACAATGAGAACCCACAGGGTGTAAATCATAGCACCAACAATATTAAACAAAACTAACTTAACGTAAACGCCGACATTGTCAACTTGTTAGCTATATCTTGATATTATAGGAAATATACAAATTCATTCACACAGTATCGAGGTGGTACCACAGCATGCAAAATCATTCAAAAAATCTATCAGAAAAAGATTATGACGGACAAAATTATTGTCTAGCAAGCAAACCTGTTCCTTATTATCCGTTCATCTGGATTATGCAGGCATGTAATTTGCAAAGTAGGAAAAATAGAAAAGGAATTCAAAATGAATCGGTAGGATGTAGAGATCTTGCTCCTCACCAAGAATCAGCTTCTGCATAGAATTAGTTATGTTATCTACAATTATTACTTCCAATAGAAAGTACACTCACTTGAAATACAAGATTTAGATTAAACACAAAGGTTACACACTGAATCAGAAAGTGGTAAACCTAACCAAAAATTTACCCACTTCATATGGAAAACCAACATACTTGGAGGCATATTTGCGGGCTCTGGCGCAATTTGAAAATTTTTGTAGTTTTGGAGAATTTCACAAATTTCAGCTGGGCGTAACCACCGATGTTGTGCATCCAGAAGTATTTGCTGGATATCTACATTCAAATCGTATCCCAAATTATATCAAATTGCTGCAAAATTATCTTTATCTTTGGCAATTAAATATAAGAATGAAATATATCTATTTACAGGTAAAATAAACTTGCGATGCCAGTGATTAAAGTGCTGTAAAGGTAAATACCCGTCAGAGGACGGTCAATATCGGAGCTTCAGTCAGAGGAGTCAACTAATGTCGACAGTAAGCATCTAAATAACAATCTAGAAAACAAAACTCCTCATTAACCTCTTCCATGTGGGGCCATGCAAGCCCCTTATATTAGACAAATGAGAGAGTAAAACATATCCCTAAAATGATGTAGTTCCAAGAACAATTCTCTTAAAGAATAGAAGTGGTTGCAGACTGGTTGGCAGGCACCCTTTGGAAATGCCATATGCAAGTGGAACCACCTCTTTCCAATGGGAACATGGCAAATCCCTAAAAGTGCAATTTGATTCCAAGCTCTATCTTGGCCAGTAAAATGCTCAAGGGAGTGTAGTCAGGTAACAAAAGCATATGCTCATTGTTATATTGCCTCAAGACAAGGAAGTGTGTGACAAGGGAATTCTTGTGGTGAGAGAAACAACGGATGACTCTTGATTTACACCTTAAGTATACTTGCAGCTCAAAATTGTTGTATGAGTGCAATTGCATTTCAGCGAGCGTGTTAAGCACCAAGAAAGGAATGTGAGGAACTTCCTTCGAAATGAATGAATGATATCTGGGAAAAAAAAATCTAGCAACAGTATGGGATTCATTAACAGAACAACTAGTCAAGCTGTCGCATTAAAAGTAGAAATTTCAGATGATGCCAATGAGGGTTGGCCTTAGAAATCACTGTTCAATCTATAATCTCATTGACAAAAGGCTTGTCTTTTGCAACAGTCTAACCCACATCACCCCCCGAATTTAACCAACAGTCACGCGCGTCCAATTAACCTACATTGCCTCTTGGCATTGCCTAGCAAACAACGAAAGGGACCTACCACAAAGAATGGAACCTGACAGCGAGGGTTTTCAGAATGATTCTTGAGACACTTCTTTCATTGTATCATTTCCAACAATCAAGCATCACAAGTGATATCTTTCCTACCATGACATGAAGAAAAGCTCAGAACGCATAAGACGAGGATTCGTCAAGAGTCGCTGATCTCTCACAAACTAGAAAGGTTACTGGAGAGAAAAAAAAAATCCAGGACAACAGAGCACCTAAATCTTTAATTCATCTCTGAAAGCCACGTTTTCTTTAACAACATGCGAGAACAAGAACTACAACGACCCCCTCCCCACAATAAACTGCAATTCAAGCTACCGTTACTTTATTCATCTTCATCAAGAAAGCTACGACCGAAAACTGGAAACGAATAGTCACACGCCAGCAATTCCACCGACGCCGAGCTCGGAGGTAAGGCCTACCCAGCGGACTACCGAGCACGTATCTCCTCGCGTCAGCCATGAGCTGTCTCAGTCAATCATCAAAAGAACGGAGCTCCCAGTCTCTGCGACCTCGGATCTGAACAAGCTCGAAGCACGAAGAAGAACTGCGATCGAAGAGTACGAATTTTGAGGGGGACAGAAGAAGAAGTAGAAAAATTTGACAAAAAAAAAAACTAAGAAGAAGATAAAGATATTTTCTTCGAAGGTTTTGGGCTTCATTCTCAAAATGGGCAAGAACGCCGCCGTTTTGGAACTGAGAAAGTGACCGGTCGCCGCTTGCGCGCGAGCGTGTTGAAGTAGACGACCCTGGTCAATCTCGACCGTAAACACCGGGTACGGCCTGCCCGTGATGTGTTTTGCTTTTATTATCATTTATAACGAAGAGAATTGGTGTTATAAATAAAAGCTTGAAATATCATCATTATCTCAAATAAGAGTTTGAAATGGGCATTGTTTTAAATAAGGGCCTGAAATAGTTATATCAATCTCAAAAATGGGCCTGACTTATTATTCATTAGGGGCATTTTTCGTCTTTTTTCTATTCTTTTATATGTTTTTACAAAAAAAAATTAAAAAAAAACTAAGAAATGAGATACAAACAAAAGGGGGCTGCCTTCTAACCTGTGGCTATCACACCAACACTAGAGGAGGGACAATGGCCATCGAGGTCACTGATGCCTCATGAAGGGTTGGCGACCCCGTCAATCAAGAGGCCCTGGTGGCCCTCGCCTAGGTTTGGGGGTGAGCTGTGACCCTTGGTAACTAGCACCTACCTCTCCCAGATTTAGCGAGAGGCGCCAGCCCTTGTCCAAGTCGAACAGAGGGCCTTGGCAACCCCTATTGGCCTTGGCCATGGCCCCACCAACAAGGGGTGTCAGCCACAGGTAGGAGGGCAACCTTCCGCCTATATCTCCCTTTTTTTACTTTTATATTTTTAATTTTATCTTAGTTTAACTAAAATTAAGTTAAAAATGTATTTTGGCAAAAATGCTTTTGATCAGCTGAAAATTTTGGATGGCTAGCAAAGTCAAGTCCTTATTTGAAATAACTATGGCCACTTCAGGTCCTTATTCTAGACAAAAAAAAAAGGTATTTCATATTCTTACTTGGAACAATATCAATTCCAAACTTTTATTTGAGAAAATGAGAGGATTTGGGGTCCTTATTTGAAAATTTCCCAAAAAAAATAAAATCCCAACTGTCCCAAATTAAAAATATTATGCTTAATCTAGGTTATTATTGTAATTTAATATCACGACGATTTAAAAAAAAAAGACCACATAAGTAACACTTTGCTCCGCATTAGAAATTTCAGCATTTATAATTGTTACGTCATTATTGAAAAATGTAACGGAATAAGAGCCTCTGAAATTATGTTACCTTGGTGATTTTTTTTTTGTCGTTTCTGGTGATTTTAAAAAAAATATATGCAACAGAAACAATCAGCTAAGCTTTTGTAGGATAATTAAAAAATTGTGAAAGGGAAAAGAACTTTAAAGGCAAAAAGATTTGACAAAAAAAAAACCGTAGGAAGGCATCATAAGTGCCAAAGTTTGTGTGCCATGCTCATTCTCGTGCAATTTTGTTTTTATCACTTAAGTGCTAAATTTTTTTAAACAATTACTTAAATGCCAACTCCGGTGAGTTTTGTTGGAAATTTTACGTGGGATTTTTTTATTAATAACCTAATCCTACGTGGCTCTTCAAAGGATCCTAGTCAATAATAATAAAAAAGCTAAAAGAAAAAATAATAAAAATGATAAAGCTAAAAAAAACTAAAAAATTCAAAGAAAAAGGAAAAGTAATGGTTGTAACAACGAGGGTGGGGGATGGCTAACAAAGGTCGCCAAGCCCTGGCCAAGGGCCAACAGCCCCCGTTGACTGTAAGCGAGGCCTCACCAAGGTCGACGAAGCTTGGCCGTCATTGAGCGAGGTTAGCCTCACCTAGATGGCCCAAATTTGTGAGGTCCAGCCCTTGCCTGTAATTGGTGAGGGTTGCTCGCCACTAACTGGGGCTCAGCCACGAACCCCCACCCATGTCGGCTATGGTGGGGCAATAGTGGCGAGGGCTATATAGGTCCTTGCCGCTCTGCCAAGCCCTTCATTTTTTTTTCCTAATTTTTAAATGTTTTTAGCTTATTTATTTTCAAAAAGTTATCTTGTTTTTAACAAATAAGTTCATGTGGATTGAATTTTTAAAAAAAAATATATCACGTGGATTGATTTTAAAATTTTTTTTGTCACATTTACTGACTTTTTTAAAAAAATTGCTATGTAATAATTAAAAATTAAAAATAAATGCCATGTAGTCTGTTTGGCCATAATTTCTGGCATCTAACATTTAAGTGATCGTTTTGTCTTTAATTTGGTACTTAAGTAAGTCAGCGAAAATTTTTGGCATTAAAGTGAGTGTCGTACATAAATTTTGACACTTCTAGTGTCCTTCTGACGAACTTCAACTTTTTCAATACACGTGATAATTTTAAAAAAAAAAACCGTGAACTTCAATACACGGTTTTGCATTTTTAAATTCATTTTCTTGAATTTATAAAAAGCCTAATAATCGATAGAAACTTGCTGCAAACCAATGTATAAAGTTTACTCCCTATGATATGCGGCAAAATACTTTTTTACCTGAATAATCATCAATCGCGTGAACTTTACATATAGAATTTAATGTTGTGGTAATACCATTAGCAACCCTTAAAGTAGTTAGATAATTTCTCCTCGAGGCATTTAACTTTTGGCTCAGAGAAGTAAATTGGTAACCATAATAGTAATCTTTTTTTTTTTCAGGATAGTTAATATAATCCTGGCATATTGGAATATCATGTACTTAGCAATTAGCTTTTTATGTGCGACTGAGAACTTGCTATTAAGGATAAAAAAAAAAGGACCCTTCAACCTATTTGTCGGATTTGAACCATTGTAGCGGCACTTCATATGTAGCGTTTAGTTTTTCCATTTCGATAACCGATAATAATATATCAATATGCCTAGTAGGGTTTAACATAGGAAAATCCAAATTTCATGCGGTCACTAAATTCATTTGCCAGATATATTCTATTTTCTTGTGTGAGTAGTGACTACTAGTTATATTAAAGTAAATCTAGTAAATAAACATTTACTAGACGCTTATTAAAAATTGAGGGCATATTTGCATTTGGGAAATTTACCGAGGAATGTATTTCTCATGGCAATCATTCTCAAGGGCGTGTGTTGAACATGCGCTCTCGCGTCATGTAATGTCACACGTATGATAGAGGTGGTGTGGTGATTGACTTCAACGTTAATGGTTATCCCTAAAGTTCAATGGACTAATGAATGAAGCTATGATTGTACCCAGATAGAGATGACGGTCTTCCTCTGATGTCTCCAAGTCGGCCAACATAGAATAGATAGGCAAAGCAGCCAATAGCAATCTATTCTCGCTTGAGAAAGGAAAAAGAGGTTATTCAGTAGCCATCGCGGATTTCGTTACTTTTTTTCCATTCCGTCGTCACATAAGGAAAACGATATAAAAAAAATGATCAATTCATCATTGAAAAGACTAAATAAAAAAGGACGGATATTGTGGTGTTCTAAGAGCGGCAGATCAAACAAGAACCTAAGGAGTCCATTCTGATCTATGGGCCATAAAGAAAACCTTGTGTTGCCCACTATAGAAGCTTTTCCCGCTTCTTTATAATGGAGAGACCCCACAAAAAGATGTTTTCCTATTTTCTGATCAGGGAATTCACTTTCCTTATTTTAAGCACGGGGATCTTTCTTCGACCGCACATCGGTTTTTTGTTGACTAATTTTTTTCAATGAATAAAAGCTCGAAAAATTAATTCGCGAAAAAAGCTCACTAAAAAAAAAAAGGGGCTGTTTTCAGTAAATCGGGCCACGAATTTGGGTCCAATGGGGCTCGGATTGCTACAAAACAATCGCAACCCACGAAAAAAGAAGAAAAGCGGAGGATCCCGTGACACTCTTGCTTTTGTCTCTATCTCTCTGTCTCTTTTCTAAAGCTTCACGTGCAGTTCATCGGGCAAGATTCCGACAAGCATCCGTACGCTGACGGACCCACGGAAAAGATTCACTCTTGTATTCCTCAACCTGCCCTTGATTCTGACCAAAAAAAAAAAAAACTGTCCTCGATGATTTATACAAAATATAATCTTTTTTTTTAAAAAATTTTTCCCTTTTAATTTCGTTTTGATTATTTGATTGGGTTATTATTATGAAAACCCCAAATTGATAGACTTATAATAAATTTATCCCAAACCGATATTGATTTTCCTGTGAACTTTTCATATTAATTGAGTTATTATCATACACCATCTAATTTAGTAATTCCATGGTAAAATTTGACGGAAACTAAAAGCAGGTAAATATTTTGCTAGCATGCTAAATTGGATTTTTTGGTGATCCAAAAATTAATTTAGGGTAAATTTGTCATAAATATACAAGTTTGAGGTTTTGAGCTAAATTTTTAGCCTTCTTAGCTATGCTAGGCACTGGACATAGGTTAGCTCTGTAAATGTGTAGAACCAAGTGTAGTGTGGTGTCATGGCCGTTCTTTTAGCTATTGAAATTCTGTTTTTGTACACACCAAGGTGCCTGTTGATGAGCAATAGGACACCGTGGGGGTAAAGGGCAAGGGTCTCGATGAGGGTGGTCGTGGTCGGGGCAAGGCTGCCCGCAGCCCTATTGGTGGACGTGCTCTTCATCCCCGCCCCCCCAACTTCATTTGCTAGTTTTTTCATCGCGTTGGCATTGCTATTCTAGCAGATTGGGAAATTCAAATAAGGTTAGGCTTGATTGGACAAAAATCATGGCAAGATGGTCGTAAGAGTTATAGGATTGATATAATATTAAAGAGGAAAACTCATCACAAAATCTCAAATTATACTTATTGTGACGCATTTACCTCGATTTTATTTCTTGTGATACAAAAAAAAATTCAAAGTTATGCCCGAGTGACACATTTATCATTCGTTACAATTTTCATTAATAGTCTCATGTGGATCCGACGTGGTATTAGTAATATTTTTCGAGGTGCAAGTGGCGTAAATGTGGCGCCACGCAGGCGCCACATCACAAAAAAGATTAAAGAGAAGAAGAAATGAAAAAGAATAAATAAATCGAAACCGGACGAGAGAGAGAGAGAGAGAGGGGATGGCGGTGCCACTGCTGTCGAGGGCCATCGACCCCGCGGGCCATCGTCGGCGGGGTGAAGACCTTACGTACATGGCGAAGTTAAAGTTTACTGTCTTCAAAGCTACTGTTCATCCTTTTCAAGCTCTCGCGATCGCTTAGCCAAAGCTCCTCCAACGCTCGTCCGCCGCCGCCTACGGCCGCATGGACCTTCAGAGATGTCCGTCAACCCTTACGAGGAGGTGGTCGTCACTTGCTCTTAAATTTTATATTTCAGATCTACGCAAAGCGTATTAGAAGGGGGCGAGACAGAGAGGAGGGATGAGTCTCTCGAAGACGATAACTACAGCTGCGGCAAGCTTGGAAGCCAGACCTAGCCATGGCAGCCATGAGCTTGAAGGGTCTATGACGAGCTTCTTGAGTGATCGCAAGTGGTGGGATTATAAATATTATCGCGAAGACAATCTCCGACCTCGGCCCATGCTTTGAACCATCGCTCAAGCAGATGATGAAGAAACACAGCGTTTATGACGTTTGTTAATGCTGCTTCTTGGACCAGATCTACAATCCCTTTCTCTTCTGCTTTGATTTTTCATTTTTAAAAAAAATTCTTTTATCTTTATATGATGTGGCGTCACATCAACACCGTTTATCCTCGAAAAAACATCAATAATGCCGCTTCGGGCCCAGAAATTTTAACAATAGATTTCAATGAAGACTTTACTGACGGTAAAGGTGTGATACGATACAAGTTTGGGATTTTTAACCGCAAAAATTAAATGTTTGTGAAATGTGTCACGCATTTTGGAGTTTTTGGTGACATTTTCTATGTATTTAATCAACCGTTTAAAATAAAAAATTAAATTAATGGATAAATCGGATAAAAGTTCAAGGGGCAGTTTGGTCAGAAACGTCGCCGTCAAGAGCGTCCCAGTCAGTTGCTTGTCCGGCAAATCGCGCCAGCATTCGGTCTGCCGAGGCGATGCACGACCACTAGAATCTCTCTCTGCGGTGCGGATTTGCTTCTTCTCAGCCCTCTCCGCGGCAATGGCGGCCAATTCTCACGAGCAGGTGAAGCCGCGCTTCGCTCTCAACCTGTGTTTCGCCTCACATTGTCTTTCTAATCGACGGCATTGCGTTCGATTCGCCGTCGAGTTGATTTTTGTCGAGTGATTTGGCGGTTCTTCTCTGAAATTTCTGCTCCTTCTGTGTACCTGTGAAGTGTAATGATATTAATGTTGGGGGTTGATACATAGTGGAAGTTGGGTCGGTGTTTTGTTTTTGTTTTGGAAAAAAGTTAGAAGTCTTGATGTTTGCGAGGGACTTGAGGGTGCATGCTTGAGTGAGCTATAGAATTGGAAGATGCACAATGAAGCGCAAGCGCAACTAGGGGTCAATTTTTTGTTAAGCCAACTTTGGCTTCTATGATCTTAGGATTGGCCAAGAAATTTGCCAACTCCCCCTCCTTGCTCTCTGCTCGTTATGGTCTGATGTGTTCACAATACATTCGTCTAGCTACTTTAGTGAGTGCCAATTATTTATCCACAAGTAAGCGTCGCTGTGTTCTGATAGGAGAGTTTTCGACAGGAAAGAGCATGCTTCCCAGTGATTGCAGATGCAAGCCGCGATCTTCCCATTGATTGTCAGTGTTTCCACGCGCTAGATTCGATTATTGAGGAAGACAGCCAAAACTGTCAGCTCGGTAATTAGCTTCAGACACGTCATCTAGGATACTTAACAATGTTCCGTGATAAATCCTCATTGAACTTCTTTGGCCTTTGATTCAGGTCTGTACCCAGTCTTCCTTGACGAGGCTTCTCTTCCGATGAAATTAAACTGCCCCATTCACCATTCACAAGCATTGGTAAGTAATGATGAGGTTCTATTTTTCTTGAGGATCTGAGCACTTTCAGTCTCTTTAGTTATTATCATTTAGCCTTTGCAAATTAGGTTTGTCATTTGGGATCCTGTCTTTTTGAGCTTGCTCTGTGATCAGATAATGAGATTGGGAAAACACGTTGGTGCAGGACGATGATGATGTCTATAGCATTTCCCTGTTGCCTGACAAAGACGATATGAGTGCACAATGTGGATCAAAGCTAGCAGTCCTTGGCTTACTAGAAGTTCAAGATCCATGTGAAAACCAGATATGCTTTGATGCCCATGCAAATTGTGAAGAATGCATTGACTTTCAAAAGGAAAGCTTAGAAGCTTATTCGCAGTGTGTCATAGATATAGATATCAAGAAGGAAACTGTGGAAGAATCTAAACGCCACGAGGAATCTCATGGGAATAAAAACGGCGCTAGTTTACTTGCTGTAAGTGCAGCTCTATCATGTTTTACTTACAGATGAGCAAGGTCCTACATAAGAAACCAGTTCAAAATCTTTTATAACTTGTTTTGTCTGTGATTAGATCCTTCGTTTTGTATGACATTTGATATTGAGATATTCTTTTGCGGAATGTTTTATAAACTCTTCATCTCAAAGCTGGGTGTGAAAATCATTTCTTGAGGTACTTCCTCTGTTTTTATATTTATTATGCCATTCAGTGTAGCTTATATCGTATTTTGACCACTCACAGAACACTCCAAAGGTCTTGCAGAGACAAGTGAGCTTGAAGACAGGCGAAAAGTTAGCTCAACTACTAATGGATCACAGTGCAATGTTTCTGAAGCTCCCTAATAAAGGTATGAGCTTGAAGACACTGTGACACTATCTTTGTTCTAGTGTCTTCTGGTAATCTTTTAAGTGGATATTTTGATGCTACTAGTAGGAACTAATTTAGTAGGTGTTTGGTCTGGTTGTTCCTTTTAGCTTTTTGACTTTTTCTTTCACTAGAATCTGAAATGAGATTTTTATTCAATGTCAAGCACCACAAATCTTTATAAACATTTAGGACATGCCTGGATCTGACTTTCATTTTTGCTTTACGATATCTTAATCTTGTGGCCAAACACATGTCTTTTTTCTCCATTTAAACCTGTCAAATGGACTTACTGCTCTATGTATGTGAACTCAGGACTAATCTAAACCGTGACTCTTTGTGCATCTCTCCGAATTCTTGGACACAGAAAATATGACATTCTGGTTGAAGATATTACCACACAATCTTGCTGAAGTAGTTATCAGATCTCTTAATGAATCCATGTTTCGAAGACTTTTACTTGGTGAAAAATTTGCAAAGTATAGAATAAATGAGCTCTTTGTAAGTATGAATTCAGAACTCATCCATTAAACTTACAAGTAGGTGCTCACTTCATACCAATCCAGTGTAGCAACTTTCTGCGTATCTATTTTTTACATGATAATTTGCTCATCCAACAGACTTAACTTGCATTTGGAGGTGCATATTTCATCAATGTAAAACAAGTTCTCTTCAACCACTTTGGGCTTTTCGAACGAAAAAAAGAAAAGAAAAGAAAAGAAAAGAAAGGAAAGATATTTGAACTTTTACAGATTCCTGCATTTCGTCCTTTCTCTCTTCTAATGCATTTTGCCTTACTGGTCTTAAAGTCTGTATCATGTTTCAGACAGTGCAATTGCTGAGCTTGGAAGTTTGTCATATGCCTTTTTTTTGTTTTTTAAATGTTACAGAAAAGCCAGTTATAGAAAAGTTTCATGATTCATCATACAACAGATGGAGGAGATACAAGCGTGCTGCCTCATTTGATTCCAGGAAAATTGTCATCTTCTTTTCCATCTTGTAAGCTTTAATTTCATTGCAGCTGAAGATAGCCTCAATTAATTATTCAAGTTTCTGCAGTCGTTTCTACTTCAGAACCTATCCCAAGTTCTTTATTCTTCATAGTAAGAGCATGCTCTATGTCCAGCATTAAGGGCACTTGTTATGCATACTTAGGTGATAAAACATATTTAGGAAATGTTTGATATCCAAAGATGACATTTCTCTAGAAATGTCACCTCATTTTAAGGGCACGCTTTTTATTTAGTTGCTTAACGAGTTTCCTAAAAGAGTCCTTAACCAAAAACTATACAGTTTTCACCGGTAATGGGATAGCGATTCTATAATGTTCCCACTATCCACTAAATTTGCTGTATACTAAATGATTTGTTGCCAAGTTATAGGAGGACCTATTAATATACTCCATCTATTGACCATAATAGCACTTGTACTGCGTCAGTTTCTTAGCATGAACAGAATTATAACTCATCAAAATGGGATAGCAAACCTTAATAGATTGACCAAGCTGTGTGAGAGTCAATGGAGAACCAAGACAAACAGTACGTGCATGATGCAGAATATTATCACCTAAAATGATGAACATATTGGCGAAAGGGATATATCGACTCTTGCCCATTCAGTAGATCTGTCTCCATGACCTTAGTAATCTCCTGTTGTTGCGGTTGCAGGTCAAGCTTTGGGACATTGGTACTCATTTATCTAACCCTCAGAGTTAGGCACAATGGTACTGGCTTCGAGCACAGCTTGTGACAGTTTGATGCTATTATGTTCTGCTTAGAATTGGTTGTTGTAGATCTTTCTTTCCTGTTTCTTTCTAGTGCGAGTGTTACTAGGCTTTTGTGTACATAGACGATTGTGCTCAACTGTTTTGAACTTGGATCGCTTGGTATGCTTGCTGTGATTAAATGTCGGCAAAAGATATTCTTATCATGCTTATGGTCTTTCAGAAATGAGCTGTCATATTAAATTTTATGTTACATTTCAATGGGGAAAGAGGCACACTTTGGGAAGCCATTAATTGGTACTGTATTGTCATTGTCCTGTCTATACGCACGTGATTCTCAATTGGCCGGCGGAAACAACTGTGGCCATTGACCTGAAGTGAATAATGCCCACTCACTCTCAGTGTGATTATCACATGGCGTGCAATCACAGTCCACTCCGACGTGGAAATTTACAATGTCATTTTGGCATTTTCTTTAAGGTCAGAGCCATTTGGGCATGTTGACAGAGCGTGATTTTCCCATATTTTGACAGAGTGGGAAAATCACACTTTTAGACAGTCTAGCAACTTAGCTGCTTAGGGGTGAAATGATGTCCGAGAAGTTTTCTCGCTCTCCAAGAGATGACAAGCCATCAATGAGCATTTATAAAGTTGTCGCAAGACATCGTTTAAGTCTGGCCAAAGAAGAGGACATAGATTATGCCTATCGACTATAGGTTTGTCGTTGGGGATCCACATTCGAATCATAGATAAGTTGAAGAAGTGGGATGGATGGTTGCAGATGGACGACGAACTGTTGTTGATAGTCTCTCTAGGGTGCCACTGCCATGTATGATGTTAATTTCATATTTTCTGTTCTCGTAAGTCTTCTTTTGCTCTCTCTCTCTCTCTCTCTCTCTCTCTCTCTCAAAATTCCGTTTTTCCTTCACTTTTTGCTATAGAACATTTCCCCTCTCCGAAATAGCATGTTACGAAGTTCCATCAAAACTCTTAAAGCTAAACCTGATCATGGGTCTGGCAACCTGTCCGCTCACCTAGGCAGTAATTATTATTGAAGCATGCTTTAGATAGGCTCAGACAAGCTCATCCTTCCTTGAGTTTGGTCCACCCAGGCTCCAGACAAATCCGACAGCCCGGGCCCACTCATTGATCACGCATTGGGCCTATTGAGGCCTTAGCCATTAAAGAAGACAGTAAGATTTTGCTGAGGAAAAAAAGGCATTCATATTTCATGTGCAAGAAAAGAAGTAACAAGAGAGAAAAAGACATTGCATCTTCAGGTTTTCCAATAGAGAGAAGAAGGATTTTCTGAGACTACGATTGGAATTTAATGGTTCATTTCCAAAAACTCCGACAGAACAAAAATGAGATTGCACTTCATCTGACTAAGCTCACTCGTACAAAGCATAGGCAAAGCAAGATTTGCCATTTCCTATTCAATTTCACCTGTTGTCTAGATCGCTTTCATCATGGACCAAGTAAGGTGGGGAGAATTTAGACCAAAAAAAAAAAAAAAAGAAGGTGGGGAGAACATGAAAACAATGACATAAAAATTGGAATGAAAAAAGGAAAAAAACAAAAAGAAGAAAACCTGTGAGCTGCCCTCTAGTAAGAACAGAAATGCACTTAGCAAGGGCAACCTCCTCCTTGATTCTCATTCTGGGAAGAATTTACGGTGGGCTTCAGATTTACATCAACCATGTCTTCCTGCTTTGTAGAGTTAAGTGTCTCCATCCCAGGCAAGGCTGCAGCGATTTTTCGGAATAGAGGCTGCGGTTTCCAAAATGAGAAGCACATTTAAGAAAAAAGAGAAGAAAGACGCGGCTGTCATTACATATATAAACAGGTGGAAACTGAAGATAACTGAGGTACGAGATTGCACCATATAAAAAATGAGCATGCAGGTTCAAGAAAGAAGTTGACAGATGAAACTCCCGCATTCTGAATGTCAATAAATCCATAGAAATCGAAGGAAATCCTCAAAAAAATCATTCTTTGAGAAGTTCTTCAGCTGAATTAATATAAAAAGAAAAAAAAATCAGGAATGCAATGTTGTCACCTTAATATTAAATCCTGCTTTTGCACTGGTTTCAATGAACATAACACCAAACTCACGGGATTTGGCATCTCCGTCCTCTATCGACACTTGCCTGTGAGATTTCAATCACAGATCATTAGATATAGTAGATTATTTACCATTCTTAATACACTGTCGAAAGCTTCATTGTTTAGTGAACTCTAGTAGTTGCCCCTCATACAGACAATAAAATCCTCTAGAAAAGTAATCAGATAGGATCATCTCAATTTGCTGCAGAATACAGTTCAAACCAAGAGAAGATCCATACTTGAATTTGACCATGAGTCCAAATCTCATCCAATGCAAACGTAAACACATTATACAGTCTTGTGAAGAGAAGTACATTCCATATTTTTCTAAAATGGAAGGGACTTCTTTGCCAATTGTCATATTCATAATATTTTGGCCAGCAAATCAACTTAAGCATGACAAATTTCACTCTTCTTGCAGGAAACTAAAGTCCTATCTTAGTTGGGAAAAGGCATCGAAGATTGGAGCAACATAAAGAATCTCATTAGGGATATGTTAGAAGCACATGGCACTAATCAGGACAGAACTCCAACCAGAACTAACTAGCATTTCTAATGATGCCTTCCACCAATTCTAAGATTAAACGGAGACAAGAATATGCTACACACAAGTTTGAAGAGATCAAAGTTATTTGGTTACCTACCTCTTATCAACAAGATCGGTTTTGTTCCCAACAAGGACGATAATTACATCGCTCCCTCTTTCAGTCCGAACTTCCTCAATCCACTTGGAAGTGTTCAGAAAGGATTGCCTATCTGGAAACATGACAATGACAGCAGGTCCTCAACAAACATTCAGCCAACAAGATAACTCACTAGTTTGAGCATATAATTGTCAGAAAGATTTCCTTGATTCAAATCAATGCAAAATGAATCCCAAAACTAGAAATAAAGAGACAGACAAACTCCAGCCCACATTATAAATAATATTTGTCTACTGGACTTCTAGTTTCCTTTGCAATTCTAGTATGAAATATTAAAGTTTGACAGGAGCTTGACAAGATAACTAAGTGACCAAAAAGAATTTCCCTCAACTGATACTGGCTACTTCATAAGTTGACAGGATAACTACGGAAGTGTTAAAAAAATTCTTCCTCAACTGATACTTACTGGCTACATCATACACGATAACTGCAACAGATGAATCTCTGATGTAACTTGGGATGAGACTACGGAATCTCTCCTGTCCAGCAGTATCCCTGGTTTCAACAAAGTTGAGGATGTGATATACGAAAATATGTAGAAATTGGGCAAATGCCACGTTGACTTAACGTATAATAAAATATCAAACACATCCCATCTGTATACTCAACTGTAAACTTTGTAAGTTGACGAGAACCGAAAAAATAGCAGAAATGAAGAGACTCATAGAAAACAATCAGAAAAATGATGTCATTAATTGTTACTTTGATAATCATGAGCTCTGAAGGGACTGATTGATATGAACTTGGGGGAGAAAAGAGATGTATCCAAGCGCAACATTTTCTTGGTCTGCAACACCAGCACTACATGGGCATCTTGGCCTTTTCTTTTACCTCAATTATCCCTTTAAGATTGGACTAATTTCAGTATTTATAAGATACTACACCTTTTTGCCCATCACAATCAATGTTGCTGGTATTACCCATTTCAATTCAGACAAATTTGCATGTCAGGGATACAAAATAGCAGAACTCAGGAGGCGGGGTACTCTACCAAAGCTGCAATCGCACTGTCCGATCCTCAAGGTACATCGTCTTCGACAAAAAATCAATTCCGATGGTGGCCTGCAGTTCAGACAGCTTAAGAAGTGAGCCTATTCATGTCACAGAACAGGAATCCGATCTCAAAAGAATCCTACTTAATAACGTTTCCATTTTCCATTCACATTTGGATGCTAAAGTTCATGACATCTGAATGTGATGATAGTAATACGTAAACACTGAACACCGAAGCAAGTAGCCACTTTTGATAATCCGCCCAGTTTGTTTTTATGAAAAAGCTTGCTCTTGGTCCACTAGGATTCACTCCTATTCAATGTACTGGTTCTTTCTAATCCTCGTTGAGGCTCAGTTCACAGAAAGCCATCATCACAAGCTTATTAAATAGGTATCCTTCCCGCACTTGAACCATTTTTTTCACTTTCAGCAGAATATGGTCATATTCATCAAAGTTCAGTTCAGAAAAAGCCATTAGCAAAGTCGAAGGTCTTCTGCGTAACCGATGATGATGATGCAGTAACAGGCCTCGAGATCTGAAAACGTTCACAGGAACGTCATCTCTGGAAACTCTCGGACGACCACATTCCATTTTCAAGCATCACACGTGATCGACATCACATTCAACAAGGCGCCCGACATCGAACGGCACAAAAGGTGGAATTCCAGGTCCTAACACCAGCAGAATCCCACCACACACATACACATTATGTAGACATGCACGTATGGGGAGACCGATGAGCCAAAATGATCGATCAAAGAACCAGATTGAATAGCAATCCAGACCTGGTATGTGGTGTCGAACTTGTCGTACATGAAGCGAGTGATGATGCTTGTCTTGCCGACCGATTGATCCCCGAGGAAGACGAGCTTGTACTTGGCAAGAGGGGACACGTTAGCCATCTCCTTCTTCTTCGCCTTCTCCTCACAAATTGAATTGGAATCGCGTCGGTTCCCACCGGTGTTTCAGATCTGAATCTAACGAGCAGAGAATTACCTGAGAGAGAGAGAGAGAGAGAGAGGGGGGGGGGTGACGAAATTCGTGAAAGCGGAGAAACCGCCATGCACGACGAAGACGGCCATGTCACCACCATCTCTCTTCTTTTTCGCGACTATTATGCCCCTGTCTTCTTTCCCATTTGACGATTATACCCCTCCCTCGTCTCCCCGGTTTAGCACTGTTCCTTTTTTCCCTCCAGGCCATGCCTTTCCGGCTGGTCACGGTGACTGAATAAACGTGCTTTATGCATCGTGCGGCTAACGACAGTGCGTTCAATTTGGCTATGATCGCTTCCCCAAAAATAAATGATGAAATTTTTTTTTTCTAAACATGATCGCTTAGAAAATAAATAAACAAAAAATATTTTTTTGTCATCGACAAAAGGTCAAAACATAAATTATTCTCGATAATGATAATATTTTTTATTGATTAATTATTTCAAGCGATACAAACGATTATTTTTATGAATGTAATTTTTGAATCATTTATCTTTTTGCAAAATAAACGGAGCCTTTATTCACGTGATATGTATTCCAATAGACTTCATTTCCGACGTCTCCACGTATCACTCTTCATTGTCAAATGATGTCATAATCTTATAAAATGTTGTTGGGAGCCTCTAGTTCTTATTTATGGTGTCCATAATCGAAAAATCACTAAATTCTTTTCGTTAGTGATTGCGCCTGAGCGGCCTAAGTGGGCAGACCAAGCTGAAGAAGGAAATTGCTCGCTCATATCGATCCAATTCGCACGTCGAAGCCACCAAGCCGATGACCGGATTTTGCTTGCAGGAGTTACTACTACTTTTTTAATGATACAATAAACAGTCTTGAGAAACACATTTGAATTTTTCATTCGAATTATAAAAAAATTGAGGGAAAAAAACCTACAGTAGTTTTGCATATATATATATATGTGTGTGTGTATCTTCAGCGAGAATTTAAATAGTATGCACTACCAGAGGCCGACCCAGGGACAAATATCTCTCTCTAAACAAAGATCACAAAAGAAAAATTGCAATTCAAGCTCTGTTTTTCCCGCAAAAATTGAATCCGCAAAAATTGAATTATTTAAAAAATATTTTTTTTAAACGATCACTTACGTCACTAAGAAAAAAAAATTTAGACATAAATTGTTGTTGATAGTGAAATCATTTCTTATTGATAATCTACGGAGCAAACAAAGGTATTACGTTTCCCGACACATTTGAGCTCAATTTATATACTTGCTATATAAGGTGAATTCAATCACTGGGGAATTTTCCCAATAGCCACTCTTCTTGTCTAAAAAGAACGAGGTGAAAGAGTTTAAATCCTCACCTTCAAGAGGAGTGGGATGGAGATGCGTGAAGAAGAAGGAAGATTTCGCAATTTGCACACAATATGGTCTATATCCTAAAATAAGATAAGATAGAACAAGATTAAAAAAAAAAGGGTAAATATAAGGTCAATCCCACGTAGGTCTCCCGTCTCACCACACTTAACAGCAAATATGAGCCGTGCGACCCACCACCCGTGACGGGTGAACTGAACTCGCATCGGAACAGGAGAAATTTTTCTCTAGAGTAGAGTGGCACAGACGAATAAGCGGAGTCAACAGAATTTGCTTAAGCTTATGGGCCAACAAGGCGCGTTTCACATCATCAGACGATCATCTCTTTACCTTAACTCCTGTTAAACAACTGTTCAATTTGTCTTAAGAATCCATTCACCAGCCCGCACTTGATATCCAACGTAACCACTCAAGCAAAGACTACGGCTGTTTCATCATATTGTGCATAGCAATGTCCAGTTCAGTGGCTACAAACTACAATGTGAAATGAAGCACTCGTACAATCAATCATGTCCCACAACCGCTTCAGCTGCTGATGAGCATAAACTGCGCACCGAATTTCACTCGCGTTGGTACAAATTCAACTGCTGTCGCCTCTGAAGGAAGCATTTGCCTGAGCTTTCCCATGGGCAATGGAAGAACAATTTTAAGGCAATCTGCCAGCTGTAGAAAGCCTCCGGTGCAGCATTGAGGCTACTTCAGTTGGTCTCTTAACATTTTGCTCATCAGATTGCGATCTCACATATCGCCTGCATAAAAAATTAGATGCATTGAAAAAAGACACGAAGAGTCTGCTACTACCAATGGGATGAAACACAGTGATAGCACGCAACATGCAATGATCAAGTGATACAATATAGAATTATATATGCATCCGACGCACTAGCTCTACCCTTCAATATAATCTGAGACTTTATTCTGCCTTATGCACATTAAAGTCCAATAGAAAAATATGCCGTTATTTTTCTTGTTGCTGCTGTATACGTTAGTTCGAGTACTATGAGTGATAGGTATGATACAGGCAACTGCCTGAACGCCATAATATCCGTACCGCAGGAGAACAGGAACTAGAAGTTAGTATCTTTGACGGTAATGATCCCTCAACATCATATATCTTCTGTTAAGAGACTTTCACAATAGAAAAGGCTCAAACTATCATCCAATCCCTAACTACTTTTCCACTGCGTGCCTGCCACTTTTGCTCGAAGATGACGAAATACCTTGCTCGATACACTGCAAAGGGGAATTGAAATGAGCAAAGAGAAAATTTTAGGCCCTCAGAATGATCTTATTTTGAAGAAAAAGTTACCAATAATAGTATTCCGCAAGTTCCCAAGCTCAACAATATTGTAGAAGCACGAGTCTGAATATTTATAGTTTCATTCATAGGCTGCAGATAATCTACTAATCGTGACTTTTTCCAGAGTCAACTGCTTTCTTAGGAAGGGGACGTCACCAGCTATATCATTGCGTATAATAAGATAAGATTTCATTCCAAGTCTGCAAAAGAAATATAATGGTTGTAACCTTTTTCATATTCACTCAGCTTCTTCAAAAGAGAATGTAGCGAACTGAACAAGACATCCACCAACCAAAACCACTCACTGCAATATCTTGTCTACTTTGTGTATCATGCACGTGAACATGCTTCCAAGTGTGTAATATGTCTGACCCCACTGTTCAACATGAGAAGGCAATGGTGGAGACAATACCTGAAGAAGATAATTATGAAGATGATCTAATGTTTGCGGGAAAGTTGTTGCAGATATATTGACAACCGTCAAACCCTGTGGCAGAACAAAATGAATTAAGGTGCAGAAAAATGCAAGACCAAATATAGAATAGTGGTTTCTCCGACTTCCACAAATACTTTTAACTTTTGCATGTTACACTTCCTCTGTGACCTTTGTAACCGAGAACACCAAGAACCACACCATCAAAAGAATTGACTACTTGATCTCTTTAGGTTTTGCGCTAATGGATTAGCTTGGACAGCAAAAGAGTTTTATGCTTGGTAGAGCCATGATGATTGGTCCAAACACATAGTATAGGAATAAAAAGTAGAAAGCACCTAGTTTTGCTAACAGTAACTCATGAATCTGCAAACCTGTGGTTCAAATGAGCAAAGATAATCTTGAATAGTTTTTAAGTTGCCTATCAGTCTGTCCTTGTCCTGCAAAGGACAGAAAACAGTCAAATAGACAAACCATGAAGGTGCAAACATCCAGTAAGTGATAACAAATGAAGAAAAGAACATTAGCATAAAGTTACAAAAAATGCTCGTGATATGAAATCGGCCATAACAACAGGAAATTAAAGAACAATAGACATCAGCATGCCTAAACCAGGGTGAAAGCCGATACTACATCAACTAGACTATTGGATTGACTTAGGACTGACAAATTAACACTCCCTTTGTAGACTATGGAAAAGGAAGGTGATGCAACATGGCAAGATAAACAGACATGAGACATAAGCAGGCCAAGAAAATTGCAACAAAGCATCAAATTGACAAACCATTCAATTAGTTGATACTTCTCAAGTTCATCTTTTTTTTTTCTTTTCTCACCTTCAAGGTTGTCTAAATTTTTTTTATTGCCTTCACAATCTTCACGACAATCAAACAGTAGGTACAGACACTAGTTTGACATTTAAGAGAGACAAAAAGAGGGGAGAAACATGTCCAAGGACTACAACTTAAAGGCCAATTCTGAAAGATGTACAGCATGTGAAACTCCCAGAAAGAGGAAATATTGCCTGCAGTCTTGTCCTTTCATGTCAAGAAAAATTACTAGAAAATACCAGTGATGAAAATGCAATTTTGCTTAACGTGAACCATGATGACTTCATTGAAATGAGTCAAATTTTCTTAATGTTATGGTTCATCCTGCAAATATTATATCAATACATGAAGAAAGCCTTATTTTCCTTTGTTATGACTCTTCGTCCTCCAGTGTGTCTTTATCTGAGGATCTTCATTAGTACCTGTAATTTAGACCAAACAAGAACTAACGTACAAAAAGGAAAGCTGCTTTGTATACTACAACACGTCATGTCATCCAGAATTCAGTGTAAATGGTTTCTCTCCCCTTCAATCTATATTTTCGAGCAGCAATATGTAACTATATATAATATAGTAAACTTGTATAATGTATTGATTACAGTGCATTAATGATCAACCAGTATTAATTGATTATAGTCTCAACAGTTCATTTAATTTTTATTAACCAAGAAAACTATAATTATTGCATGAAAGTACACTAATATCATTATTAAATACACATTTTTATAAAAATTTTACAATGTCATAGACATGAAAGTTAGAAGGTCGTCATTACAAAACTCATGCATTATACCCCACCCCCTCAAAAAAAAAAAAAAAACTGTAATGCTAAACTATGAAGATGAATAACCATTAAGTTTATCACCTAAGTATCAACTAAAAAATATTGGAGATGAACCATGCATTGCAAGAGCATGATACAGTGGCCATATACAATAGGGTCACTGTATCCACATGTGGGTGCGCCACACTTCACAACAAAAATGACCCACACCTTTCCTTGGTACTGCTTATATCCACAAGTACCTTCATCACCCAAAATTTAATTTGTCCCTGCAGAGAAAATCACATGGACAGCTGCCTGCTTTATGCTTTTCTCTGCCTTCACTGAATATATCTCAGCAATCACACAGATCCTTTGATGTAAATCTAAGGTGACATGTTAGCCTTACACATCACAAATAGAAACCTGGACCATTAATCAGTAACTCTTTTTTGTCCTCATCAGTAACTCTTTTTCGTTAACGCTTAATACCAAGACTGCATCTTCAAAGAAAACCCAGATATGTACTTCCATGTCCTACCATAACTCATCAGCTAGATGCATATTCATATTATACTTTTTTATTAACAAACATACAAGAAGTCATTAGTCATACCTCAAGAAGACATTTACCACTAAATGTCCTTGTTGAGATCCATTCCTCCAGTAATGCCTGCAGACAAATGAACCAGTCAACATCAACATCAACATCACCTTTATCCAAACTAGTTGGGGTTGGCGGTCGATGAACCCGAAGTGAAAAGCTTAAAATATACTTAAAAAAGCAGAAATATTGGTACCAAATGAACCAGTATGACATTTAAAAACTAGATGTTAAAAAACATATCAAGGTCACAAATATTTTTTTTGGGTAAGGACAAGGTCACAAATATTGTTAACTTCTTCTACCAATAACTGATTTGGTATTGCCATCTTAGTGACTGATACACCAGAAGCTTGGGAAAACTAATGTCCTGTAACCAAGTAAATCCTCTTCTGTATAATTACTTTTAAGAGGCACTAATACAACGAACTACAGCATCAGCAGTGTCTCCAGGGAAAGGAGTAAATATTCTTCCTGTCAGCCCGCATTGCTCAGTGGACACAAACCCTAAAATGGCTATAATTGACAGATACAAACACAAAGCTCTTCCAAGAAGAGAAGTCTCTTTTGAAATAGTCTTGCCACCAGCAAAGGCTCAAGGAACAAGGCAAAAAGATGTTCCAACTATTTTCCTTCTGTTAATACACCAAGCCCTTTAGCATTTTTACCATTCTGCCAACTTGACACAGAACACTTGGTCGAAGTTTCTTTGACTAATAAGAGATTAGAGATTGGGGAACAAAAATTATTTCAAACTGTTGCCTTCAGTCAATGCACAAATTCCATTGATATATTAACCATTGTGCCACATTCTTCACATATGAAACATGAGTTGTCTCCGGGATACTAGCTTTCACTGCTTCTACATTGTGTGATGCTAATAATATGCTAGATATACATTGTGGCTTCTGTCCAGCAAGCTAAATCTCAAAGAGAAAAAAATCGCCTAACATGCGTCAGAGCCCACGTAGAACTTCGAATCCTAGCAGCTTTTCTTATTTTTATTTTATCCATTTCGGTTTATATTGTTCTCAATATGATTATGTCCAATAAATGGGATTTATTGTGTTTGACTTGACTTACACACGGGAGAGCTAAGCATATGCCATATGTCCATCCTCAGCCCATTTCCACATAACTTAAGCTTTCTGGAATACTGATCCTCTAACATGACTGATTGCATAAGCTCTATAAATATATATTTTAGGAAGAGGAGAAATTTTTTTATAATATCTTTAGGAAAATAAGAGTGAGAAGTAAATAAAGATTGTATCTCATAAAGAAAAGGCAGCATAGTAAATTAAAAGCATAAAGAGAAAGGGAACAAAAGGATGTCGAAAACAGTGTTACTAGTTTCAGAAAGAAAAGTTGAATAGATCAATCAGGACGTGACATTTGGTGTCCAAAAACTGTTTTGCGTGGGTAGCAAGCTGTAACTTTTACAAGCCAAAGTAAAACAGCAAGGAACAAACATCAACTGAACTGTATTCTGGCAACAATACTGGTAAACTGCTCATAATGTTGAATGAAAAAAGAGAATGAAACAGGCTGTTAAACCTTATGATCAAATTCTGCCATCTTCAAAACTATAGGAACAATTATTGGTTCGGCACCAGACTTTTCTTTCCTGGTCACCATAGTTGCATTTTCCTCTGCATCATTGACATTTTGACCTGGAATTGCAAAAATCAGAAGACAAATAAGAGAACTTTAATGGGACTAGCAGTATCTTCCAATATAGTACATTTAGGCATACTGCCATCAACATTAATGTCTCAATCATTCTATGGAATCACTCCTTATCTTGTTGAACAAATCTAGAATGAGAGAATATGGAACCATATGTCATGGAGGACTTCTTTCCATGACCCCATGAAAGATAATCTGCAGAGGTGATAGGGAAAATGAAAGCAGAGATAAAATGAAACATGGGTCTTACATTCAGTGACATTTCCAGATAGGTGCATAGATTCCAGAGAGACTGACATTTTAGGCAACTGGTCAACATAAACCTCTTCAAAGTTCGCTTGCACAAGAGAGCTATTGCTATTCTCATCATGACTATGACAGATACTTGAAGGATTATTTTCCATTTGAGTGGCAGTATATCCATCTGATGTCACAGGTAAGGGTTTTGCCTCTTTGCTCTTTGCAGGATCATCAGCAGGCAATTTGTTCTCGTCATCCATTAAATAAATGCTAGGATCCAGATGTATTCCCTGATAGGAAACATTAGGGACGACTTCTAGAATTTTAAATTGCACAAAATATAGGGGAGTGATGGCAAGCTAAAATAGCGCTCAAGACAAAAATATAAGGAGGAAAATAAAAAGGATTAACATATCACAACTTTCCATTACCAGTGGAGCGGGAAGGTTTACTAGAAGGTAGATTCTATTTCACTGAACAAACTTTAAGCTTGGTTTAGAAAGAAAGCTCCATCATTCTATCACTATGGTATCAAATTTTGAAAAAAGCAATCAGAGAGTGGTCCATTTCTGTTCCATGTCTCATGACAAGGAACAAGAATAATTCACTTGCAGCGTTGCATTCAAATTAGAACCTTCATTCTTGACATGCTCGACATCTTATCTATGGCAATTCTCCTACGGTCTCGTAAGCAGTGGTATTGCACAAAAAGATTATGTGACAATAAAAATTCCTTAAAGGATCAATAATATGTCCATACCTCAATAATAATTGGCTTACCATCTTTCATCGCCTTCTTCAAATCACCAGCAAGGCCTAAAGAATAGATTAATAAGCACAGGTATTATGGCCAATTGCTAAAAAGGCACTGAAAGTAAACTTTGAGCAGAAAAAATCTAATGACATGGTTCATGTAATGCATAGCATGAATCTGCTGGTAATGGGGAACAAAATTATAGAACTGAAGAAGGCCGAGAAAGGGCTCAGAAAGATTACCTTTACGAACAATTCTGCATTCTCTACAAAATTCTGTAATCAGCTCCTCAGGTGAACTATAGTCTCGTGCCCAAACAGGAATGGATGCTAGTGGTGCACTAATAGTATATCGTGCATGAGATTCTAGCTCATTGTGGTAAATTTTCATAACTCAAAGCATGGCAAACGAAAAAGCAAAAAGTACAGTGGTAGATGATAACATACTCTGTCGAGGTTCTCAGAAGCTCATATACCATATCCGTCTGTGTGCATGGAATTTAGAAATAGAAAACAAAACTATGAGACAAATTGCTTTCACAGGAAAACTCGACGAAATTGAGGGGAAATTTATTACCTGTAAGACATTTGGCAAATTCAATCTCTGAGCTAGCTGTGTTGCAATAGTAGATTTACCAACACAGGCAGTCCCACACACTAGGATAACCAAAGGCACCCTTTGATGGTGAAATCTGGAAAAAGAATTAATCCCAGGTTTAAAATAAACTCCATGACACCTCCTGAAATTTTTCTTTGAGTAATTTACTCTTATTTTACAGTTCCCTGTAATACCATCTTCTCAAATGAGCTTGCTTTCACTATGAGAAAATACATAAAACAACTCACAGAAGCAAGAAATAGGATATTTTAACCTTCAAAGTACATGATTGTTGGTTGTCGGAAGCTAATATACACATAGAACAAAATAAGAAAGAGAGAGAGAGAGGCACAAGGAAAATATTTGAGGAAATCATGCTGCTGTTTACTTATATTTGGCAAACTGCAAACGACAATGGCATCACAAAGAAAGTCTCCAAACAACAATCAAATGGTTCTTTGTACTCATTGAGATGCACCGCACATCTTGCAATAAGGCATGCATTTTACACACCATGAAAACTATATAAAACTAGGTCAAAGCCAGAGAGAGTTTTCTAGCCATGAATTCACCCTTCGATTCTCAGCTGCAAGTCATTTCAGTTCTTACATTCTACTTTACAAAAATACTTATGGCCCCCTTTTTCTTTGTTCATCTCATCTCAAGAACAAAAAGACTAGGTCGATTGTAATCTTGCTATGTGTTTTGGAAAGAAAAGGTTTGAAGAAGGTGATGCAGATTCTAGCAGAGCTTAATTACCTAGTCATCATTTTGTAACGATTTATATACTCCTCTCCATAACCCCGCCGCTCCATGAGCTGCATTAAAAAAGCAAATGGAAGGAAACTGAGTAGAGTTTAAAAGTGAATTGATCAAATTAACGCATATTATTCCTTCAAATGAATAATTACAAGAAAAACGAGACATAAGGCTACTTAACATATGACTAACGAACAGGTTCTACGTGGTATCATGTCGGATGAGACATAAGGCTCCTTAACATACGACTAGCAAACAGGTTCTACGTGGTATCAGCTCAGGTGGATCATTAATATCTCTCTGTCATCAAGACAGAATAATTTGTGTACTTCTCATCTGCATATTAGCAATTTAAGGGCAAGTGTTCGATATAAATGTCAAAAATTTTTTTTTTTTGGGTTTGAAAAATAATCTAACCAAGAGGAAAGCAGAGAAAAGAAATAAATCACCTTGAAGAGGTTAGCTTCCAAGTCAGACTGGGAGCTGCAAGACAGGACACAAAATAAGGATAGCACAGTCATGTTGTTGTGCAAGAACAACCCTACTCAGAAAGAGAGAGAGACCTACACATCCAGAAGGCTGTTGTCTATGAGCAGCTTTTTCAGCTCAAGAGCGATTTTGATGGCAACATGATTCGGAATCTGAGCCAAATACCATAAAGATCATTTATTATCTCCATGCTTCAATATATTGCACTACTTCATCTAAAACATAGAAAGCACATGAACGGACCAATGCAAATGTGGATCAAACATTGCAGAATGTTCTAAACGTAAGGTGCCAACTGCTACCCAGACAGTTATAATTAGAAGTTTTCTTCATAAAATTGGCTCATCGTCACATTTTTATCAGCACGCAAAAGCAGGGGGAATCAGTTCATTAGCAAGCTGAAAAGCCTCGCAAGCATCATAACCGGAGCTCGTATCAAAGTATTAGATTGTCCAGGGGCTGCTATAGCCTAGGAAAGCTAACATTCAAAGCACTAAACTGTGGAACTAGCAGTACGTCGAAGTCGAAAAGTGAAGAACCTTAGTGACGGTCAACATTCTGCTAAGAAGAAACCTCGAGAGAACGTAGTAATGATCGCAATTATCCCCTAACCACACTTTCACCTGCGAGAAACACCGACAAAGCAGCGTAAATGCAGATTCCGCTTTCGAACCAAACTGGCACACAATCGCGTCTTCCGCCGGGAAACAAACCTTGACAAAGTCGTACTTGGAGGAATCGTTCCGGGAGGAGAACCTGACGGCGGGGATGGAGGAATCGCCGCCGCCGCCGTCGGATCCTTGGCCGTCTCCGCCGTGCTCCTCCCCGCTCCCGCCGTGACTGCTCCGATTCGGCGATTTCCTCGCAGAAGGTGACAATTTCACCTTCTCTTTGTCCTTCTTCATCTCCCCGGTGGCTGCGAGCTGAGGACAATCGAGGACGAACTTCTTCTCGGACATGCTATTTTCTGCGTCTCAATCAACGCGTGCTTGCCGGAAGCAAAGCCAGGTGACGTGAGAGAAAACGCTTTTACGATCTTCCAGAATTGCCCCCGTGGGGAACAAAGGAGAAGTACGATGTCATACGTCATATGTGCAGTTTGGAGCAGTAAAATGAAAATATTTAAAACTGGGTTAATTGTAGAATTTCCCTAAACTTGTAAATACATTTCAATTTAGTCCCTGACTTTCAATTTTACATAAATAAAGGATGTTCCACCGGCTTGGGAGATTTGTTTGAACGAATATACACTATCAGCCATCAAATTCAATAATACACGTGATTAGACTATGTCCGTGCTTCCGCACACCTCCGCCTTTGTTGTTCTCGAATGTCAAAATTTTCTATCAGTATAAACAAAAGTCGTGCACGAAGTTTATTTAGGACAGAAAAAAAAAAATCAACTAGTTCTTTGGCTTTTGAGTCAAAGTCTAGCATTTAATGAGTTTTTTTTTACCCTTCTACCTCCACGCTATCTGATATTCATGTATTTCCTCTCTTGCCCTCTCTTTGTTGCCTCTCATTGGCCCTATGAAATTAAAATACATGAAGGAGATCAGGGACTCCCACTTGACGTTCGAGTGATACCGATAGAGGTCTCGCATGGCGCCATGCTCTAGATGTGGCTTAACTCACTTTATCGAGGCCTCTATTTTATTTTTCTTTTGTCTTATCAAATCTTGCTCGCCCACGATCACGCAACACTCATGCTCAATTTCTAGCCCTAATCAATAGCGTGGAGTGAGGCCGAGTCGAGTGTGGCCAAGTTCGAGGCTGGCCATCCTTGTCCACGGCAGTGCCGATGGGAAACAAACATGAGATTGAAGCCAAAAGGAGGGGAAGAAAGATGACAAATGCAGAGATGGAGAGATCTACTAACCGTGGGATCGAGACTTTCAACCAAGAAAAGAGAGGGGGTGATGGAGCTATTCATGGCGGGGGCTGTCCTTAGTGTATTGGAGCGGCATCATGTTTTCTTCTTCAAGCTCCAAGAAAAGGCAAAACACCAAAATCGATCAGCACAAAAGGGCTTTTTAGTCGGATATCATTTCAGTACCAACTTTAAGCTATCATATTCTTCAAATTGGACCTGTGTAACTCGAAATTAGCGGTCTGCATATTTGAAAAGCCAAGGGTAAAAAAGAAAATTCCTGACGCAATGCAATTATGACAGTGTATTTAGGACATAAACGTATGAGGTTTGCAAAGATACGTAATCATGCCGAGTAAAACGGGTCGAATGAGATTGCAGAAACAACGGGCCGAGTTTAGTCAAGAAAAATATGGCCTCGAAAGAATATTTACCAAAACGTTGGGGCAAATTGACACTAATTAGCAAATTTGGGGGTCAACATGAAATGTCTCGTTCTGTACGAAGTTCAAGCTCTTCCTCTTTCCTCGCACAGAGCAGCCAGCGACGACGCCAGAGCAGCGCCACACCCCCACCCCCCCAAACCTCAAGGTCTCTCTCTCTAGCACAGATTGTCGTTCCCGGTTTGCTTTCAGTACGCATAGTGGGTCAATTTAGGTGATGAGTCTAACTGTTTGATGAAATTCCTCAACCAGGTTGTCGGACAATCTTCCCGCTTTGTCTGGACGGTTAGTCTGCTGCTCCGACGAGAATTCCGCCGTCGGAGCGAGGGATACGGTCGGAGAGTGAGAAATGCTGGCGAGAAGGATAGTTTCCGCCGCGAAGGATACGCCGAAATTCCTATACTCCAGGTTCGATGGGTCTTTTGTCTGGCCATTTGATTTAGCGTCATTCATTCAGAGTTCTACTGCATAAATTGGCTGTTCGTGCTGTTTCGATGCATTGGTTGATTTAGAAAGCGAAGGATTATCGGTGTTAAATTGGCTGGCTTACATACTTGATGCTGGCGTTTTCGCAGTTCTGCGCAGCCTTCGAATGAGGGCAAAAGCGGTTTCGTACGAAAGGCCGTGTCGTTCGTGCTGATTACAGTGACGGGCGGTGTTGCTTTGAGCGCTCTTGACGATCTTATTATCTATCATGACTGTAGCAGGTAGTTTCTCATTGGTTCTGCAGCAATTGTTGGGTTAAACTTCTTGACGTTAACAAGTAATGTGGAGCTGCCGGAACATGGGGAAATTTGATTATTTGAGTTAGCATGGGGACATGGTTGTAATGTAGTGCTTAGTGAAGATTGAGCCTGAAAGATATCGACTAGGTTGGAGAACTTGGTTGCCTTTCATATGCTTAACTTTATAAACTCTCATGGCTAATGTGGCTCTACTTGAGGTGTCTTTTATACTTTACATACCCAAAAGAGAATATACTGGGAGCCTGTGCTTAAAAAATTTCCTGGGTGGTGCACCAATTTGTTAAGGCTCGACGCTTTTCAGTTATTATCCATTTTCACTAATGATCTCGACTCAAATCGTTTGTTTCCATGCTTGGTGTGGATAATTATTAGTGTAAATTGCATGAGACCTCCTACATCTATAGATAAGATCGAACATTTGATCCTGTAAGCATATATATCTTGTGTAGCTTTAACTAGGAAGTTGATTGCAATATCTTTGCATTGCAAGTGCACAAAGCAACCAAAAATACACTCCTGATTTAAATGACCAGGTTCTATGATTGCCGAGGTATATATTAACTGATACAACCTATGGTATAGCCTTGTTAGGAAAGTTGATGAGGCAGAATTACAGGAAGCAGATCAATGCAAGGGTTAGCTTTTGAAACCAATTGCTGTCTGGGAAAAACTCTCGAACTCCGAAATTTTTTGGCAAATCCAAAGAAGGTATTATACAATAAATAGTTAACAAATACTCATAATAACCTCACCCTTCACTTTAAGGCTATGCGAACTGGTTAAAGGTGAATAGAGGTTTTCCATGACCGTTGTCTTTCTTTGTAGGTCCTAAAATTTGGGAATATGTGCAGCCCAATCCACAAACAATTCAATTAGGTAGTCAAGTCCTTGAACTCCCTAAAATAAATCCTGTCAAGTCTCACATGATCTCAATTGTAAAATTGTGATCAGGGATTCCGTGTGTCATGCTTGAGTACAAACACTAATCCCTCAACATCCAGCTTCGCTGAAAGATCCATTTTCGGAAGAAATTAATCGGTCAAATGAATCTTGACCAATTTTCATGTTACTAGACGACGTGTGAGTAATTTCATCTAGAATCATACATATGGTCGTCAAACTTCACTTGGGAGCCAAAAATTGAGTCTACGAGAATACTTGCAGCAAATGCTATCCCTAAACGCAGAAGTGCAAACCCTGTTGACAGTATCGACAGTAGGAGTTTTATTCTTTAAAATTCAAAAATGTCCTTTAAATCTTAGCAAGGTAAACAAATGATGCATTGTACTTTGCTCATACATGATCAGCTATTCACGTGGATCAGGTTTCTGCCAATTTTGCTTTCTACTATTCAGTTACAAGCTTATTATACCTCAAGCTGCTCAAGTTCTTTTTAGAGTGGCCCTCAATGCTGCTAGGCAGTAATTATATTTTGTTAGTATTCTTTTTCTTATCTGTCCTTAAATTGCTGGTTCTTTTGTTTCTTGCTAAACTTTTTGGTAAGGAGTGTAATGACCATTAATCATCAGTTTGTTCGCTCGGTTCCCATCATTGAAATTTTTCTAACACTTCCTTGGTCTTTACCTCAATTTCATTTAGTAAGGCCGTGGATAAAGCAAGTAAGAACAAGGCAATCATAGATGCCCTTGGGGAACCGATTAAGAAGGGTCCCTGGTACAATGCATCTCTAGCAGTTGCTCACCAGAGGCATTCTGTTTCTTGCACATTTCCTGTATCTGGTCCAAAAGGCAGTGCAATCTTCCAGTTGAAGGCAGTCAGAAATGGAGGTGTGTATATTCTATCAGACTAATAAACTCTCATTGTCTCCCTGTCAAGGTTTGGTTTCGTTATTTCTGATAAGAAAAGAGGTGTCGCTACTTTTCCTGAAATTTGGTTGCTTCTCTTTTAGCTATCCTTCCTAATTGAGGCCTTTTCAATTTTTGGATTTGCATATAGTTTAGGCACATCATAATAAGCGCTAGTGTATAAATCTTGGTAGGTAATAACAGCTGCATTTCCAAATTTATTCATTTACGAAAATTTGAATTGAACGAGTGTGTGTTGCAGCGTTGTTCTTGTTACATTTTGCCATATCCTATCTGTAAGCTGTACTCCCAAATTGATTGCCATATCTGGATACTCACAGATGACACGTGGTTGTCCTTTCTGCGTCCTCGGGATTGGGAAATTTTAATCATGGAGGCGCTCCTCCATGTTCCCGAAAATGAAGAGAAGCAGCGGACTTTTCGTATTAGTCTGTTGGGTGATTTTCCTCCTCCGGATAGTAAGGCGTGCATGAGCTGCTCATCCTCAGAACAGAAGCATGCAGAAACACAGAAGTCATCTGCTAGCGCTTGAGATTGACGGTTTTGTATGCGTCGCTTCGTAACTTTTTGGGAGGCTAAGGTTTTGCTAATCGCATTGGGTCGTTTTGTGTTACATTACTTTTGTTGGCGACTCTAAGATTTGCTGCAATAAACTTGGCTGAAGTCATCAGTTTTCGACTGAGTTTCTCTCCAAGTCAACGCAGGCTCAACTATAATAAAAGACGATAGAGGATCAATAAGTTTTTTTTTGTCTCTTGTTTTAATCGGTGCTCATCCTCAGAACAGAAGCATGCAGAAACACAGAAGTCATCTGCTAGCGCTTGAGATTGACGGTTTTGTATGCGTCGCTTCGTAACTTTTTGGGAGGCTAGGGTTTTGCTAATGACGAAAATACCCATACCGAGGCCCTTTTTTGAAACAAAAAAGATACTTTGGGCCCCTATTTAAAACAAAGTCTACTTCAAGCCCTTTTTGGAGAAATTGAGAGCACTTGAGGCCCTTCTTTGGAATTTTCTCCATTACTTTTGTTGGCGAGTCTAAGATTTGCTGCAATAAACTTGGCTGAAGTCATCAGTTTTCGACTGAGTTTCTCTTCAAGTCAACACAGGCTCAATTATAATAAAAGACGATAGAGGATCAATAAGTTTTTTTTTTCTCTTGTTTTAATCGGTGTACATGAGGCAAATCAAATCCCGACTGACATATTCATAAGCTATACTGAACAACTAGAATAAGCGAAAGGAAGCTCACATATTATAGAGTTTTGAGTGATTCAGCTCTTTGGTAACGTTGAAGAATTCAAGCACATGTAACCACTGATCCCATCTCTTGAGCCTATGAACTGCCACTGTGTCTGGCACAAGCTCATGAGAGCACCTTCCATTGGTTCCTGGATAGTCATACATTGCTGGTTTGCTTGTGAACCTGTTCCTTGCCTTGTTCCCCGTGTTCAGCCACCTTCCAACCAACTTGTCCTCCGGACCAAATCTATCATTCTTAGGGATTTCTGAAATAGCAATCCAATCAACGAGATCCCAGGATAATACAAACCCCATCCCGGACATGTACCCCTCGTGCGGATTCATGCTCGTGCAAGGAAGGACGAACCCGTAGTACAAATCCTGTCTTGGCAGTGGCTGAAGTGAGGACACCAACTGCGCCAGCCGGATGTAGACATCGTCATCGGCTTTCATGATGTAATCAAAGTGCCTCGGAAGGATGTCGGGGAGCGAGGAGAAGTACGTGTAGGTCTTACCGTAGTTCATGTTCTCAGTGCAATTAAGGATGATTATGTCGTTGAACCTCAGGATTTCGAGCGCCAGGAATATCTTCTGCTCTGGATTGGTCACGCTGCAAAACACAAACTTGACTTCTACTTTGGCTACAGGAGACTGGATGCCGTATACTAGCCGAAGGAAATGGCGGCGGTCATAATTGTTCGGCCTCGTCAGAATCCCGATGAGGAGGCTGAACGGAGCGCCGCTTGTTGTAGCCGGCAGTTCAGTGAGCTTAAAGCTGTTATCGGGCAGAGCCCTAATCGGGAACTTGATCGGGGCATCGAACAGAACGTAGAAGATTATGAAGACGACGAAGACGAGGGAGGTGTTCAACACGACTAGGAAGATGCTCCTTTGCTTCATTGGTTCCTGTCTCTGATCATTTCCGTGTAACATTCCCAGGAAACGGGTCCTACGAGAACAGGTTCAGAAGAGGTGTCAATAATGTGATTGTCTATTGACAGCTTCACGTTTTGCTCATCTCTCCTCGAATTACCATGCTTGCTTCTGCATGTGAACAGAGAGCCTGCAATTATCGTTTGCCCGGTGGATATCTTTCCTAAGTTGCATGCTCGGCGTGATAGGCCAGCAGAAGGGCTTTCTGTCATAGGGAAAATTGTCCAAATAGTTCTAAACTTACTGCATTTTTGCCAATTAAATCTTAGAAGTTTTCATTTTTCCAATTCAATTCTAAGCATATTCACGTTTTGCTAATTGAGTCCATTCGGCTAAATTTGATATGAAATTATCGATGTGAATGCCGGCCATCCTATGTCACACGAACCGACACTGACGCAGGCATTTTTCATGATATTCTATATTTTTAAACCTTTCATCCATTTTTTCATTTTTTTGTTTTCTTTTATTTACAACTATGGGCGACAACAGGCAAGGTCCTGGAGAAGAGCATTGTGGCCCTTGCCTGGATCTGGCGAGGGCCCGATACCCTCACCTAGATCTTGGGAAGGTTGCAACACACTCTCTCAGACCAAGCATGGGCATCATGACCCTTGCTTGTGACTAGTGAGGGCCATGACACCCTCACTCAGACTAGGTGAAGGTCGTTGGCCCTCGCCTTTGCCCGGCGATGGTCGGCCGGCAAGTTGTCGGCCAAAGATTTAAAAGGAAGAAAAGCACACAAAGAAAAGAAAATGAAAAACTAATAAAAAACGCAAAAAATATTTAAATTATTAAAAATATCGATGTTAGTGTCGAGCCGCCAGTCGTGTCACGTAAAACGACCAACATTCATATCAATGATTTTCAGTTAAAATTACTCGAATAAACTTGATTGGCAAAACATGAAAAGATTTAGGTTGTTTTATAGAAAATAAATTTTAGGAAAATATTTTTCAGATTTTTCGACATTTGGCTCTGAAAAATAAGCTAGTTGAGGAAAACATTTTTCACCCATAAAAAAAATACCTTCAAAAGTGGGAAAAATGTTTTTCTCTTTTTGAAAAAAAGAAAACATTCCCTCCACTCCTCCACAGTCCTTTTTTTTAATTAATTTAAAATAGTTTTTAATTATTTTAAAATCTTTTCATTCTTTTTATTATTTTTTCTTTCTCTGCCAGTCATTGGCCACGGCGATGGTTGGTGACCGGCCATAGCCACTATCTAAAGGCTAGCGAGGTCGAGCTTATGTCGTCGGATCTGGCAAGGCCTTACAGTGACGTCTATTTTGTATCCATCAATATCACCTAAAGGGGGTGGGTAAGTGATTCTGAATAATATTTGCTCTAAATCACAAAATTAACAAATCAAATCAAATGAATCATTAATTCAAAATTTGAATGACATTTAGAAAGAAATTCTGAACAATCATATGTAATAAATAAAGAGTTTAGGGATAAAAGAAATTGCACACGAAGATTATGGTGGTTCGGCTTAGATAAGCCTATGTCCACTCTCCCATGCTAATAGTCGATTGGCTAGATTCCACTAGATAAATCAATGAAAGGTTACTAGTGATATCATAGTACCCCTACAAAATCTCTCAAAGACAAAATATTTTGCTCTCAAGAACAAGTATATGAATTTGAATAACTCGAACACTTAAATTGTAAGTTTTGATCACTCTACGCAACAGTAACAATGGATAAACTTTTATACTCCTTTAACCTTAAACTAGCCATTACAAAGGTCCTCCAAATAATCGCTCTTTAATTGCCGATTGGACGTCATTAATTTTGATTAGAAGATATTGTATCTAGAGAGATTTGGTAGCTGTTGGTATAGAATTTAAACCTTTTAAATTCAATCACTCATACAACTAAATTTTCAGTTTTACAAGCAGAATTGTTCAAATATGAAAGTTTTCTTGTCCCATGGAAGGTAATTTTCGATCAAGGATATTCTACCAATTTATTTGTAGAGTAATCATGTCAATCAAAGATTAAAAACCTTCATAAATATTGTAGCCAAAATGGAAACTCGCCAATGTGGGTCTTCATAATCTAGAAAGATCATATTACATAATATGAATATTATTCATAAGTAGAAGAGTCTTGAATTTGAATAGACTAGAATAGTGAATATGAGCTTTGATAAAGTCTGTGTTGATGTTTCATATAAGTCATCTCCAAAGATAAAAATTGGATCTTCAGAAGTGATATCCCATTGTATCTAAATAATATGATTCAACTTATTCGGAAACAAATATGTAATGACTTCGTCTTGAGTCTAAATGCCAGGTTTGGAATAGTATGAGCTTTTTCATTCACATATTATTCTTGTGATAATGTATTTTAAAGCATTAAATAAATTCTTTTTAAAGACGGATAGTTTTATCAGAATTAAAATATCTACAAGAAGGTTTTCTCAACAATCTGAAAATTTCCATATAAGGTAATAATATTTATGTTACAAAGCTAATTTGGGTTGACATGTAGAAATAATGGTTAAACTACTAATCTTGCTGTTGGAAAGAATTCAATCGTACACGTTAATGTATCTGGGGAAATACGTAATACTGTTTGCTGTAATCAGAAAAAACGATAACATGGAGAAGGCAATAATATTCGATATAGAACAAGCCAATGTACAATCTTTACGAATAAAGATTATAGACAAATAAAATTGCTAAAATCTATAAAATCAAAAAAAGATTAGATAAGAGGTGAGGTACGGCTAACTGAATCTCCCTAAGGCGATTAGTTCCTATCAATGGTGCTAAGCAGCTTCACGAATTATGCCTCCCAAGATACAACACCTCGAACCTATTTGTATCAGCACTATACGAATAGGATTTTGTCGAACACTTCTTGAAATCGGCACACTTGGAGGACGACTATGAGAGAACTAGAGAAATGCACTTGGAGTTGTGAGTTTTCCGTTTTTCTTCTAGACTTCTAAAATACGTCTATTTATAGAATGAAAAAAAAAACGTTGGTTACACCGACATTAATTCACATTGTAACCGATGACATTAATTCACGTCGTAACCAATGACATTAATCCACCTCGTAATCGACACATTAATCCATCTCGTAACTGGCGATATTAATTCACGACATAACCGATGATGTTTTTCTAACATCCGGTGTTATTTACAAATAATTTTAGTGAACTTATGAAGTTAGGAATCTCTTATTTTGATTTTTGTAATGACACAATTCTTCTAATGAAAGCCCATTTGCTTATATATAAGCGAAGGCTTCATTCCAACCATAATTTTCTAAAACCACCTAACATCCACATGTCCTCTTTGAGAAAACATGCAAGACACATGTCTCCTTCTAATTCTGTAGGAATGAGTAGTTGGTTTCTTGAGGTGAAGACAACCTACGTGGCCAAAGAAGAACAATTGCTCTCTAATTGATTATTTCATCATAAGCCTCCTGTAAACCATGTGTCCCTCTTTCAAGGTGAATACTTATGCCAATTGACACCTAAGAGAATAAGGTGTCATTGCCTTAACCCATTAGTCACCAAGTCTCCCTCCATTTGGAAAAAGATTGAATAAGACGTTGCCACTTATAATCTTTACTTAAAATCATTATGATAAATTGAGTAATTCAGAATCAAATTCTTACCTTCGCCAAAAGACCTTTCTTTCCTTGAAGCTTTAGAATCAAAACTTTGTCTTACTTCTGAATCTGAGAAGCAAAGAAGGAAATCAAGATGAAGAGAGTTTGGTTGTTTGATACGGTAAGTGAAGTTTTTAGGTATTAAGTTAGCCTAGTCTATTTAGGACTTTAGACTTGGTTGATTAGTGTGCTTGACCATAGTTGTAGTGATTTGACAAATACGAGTCTGTTCAATTGTGGTATGTTGGTATGTGATCGTGATTGATGTTACCTTGATGAGTGTTTACACGTTTGACAAATATTTTTTCAAAGTTTGAGTACGTTTTCTCCATTTAAATAGTTACCATAGCTTATTGAATCTGATGTGTTTCCAAAGTCTGAAACTTTTTTTGCATTAGCATAGTTTTCAGACCTTACTTTATCTAATATTTTTAAAGCATGAGTCATTTCCAAAGCTTGATAGGTTTTCGATACCTACTGCGTCTAATGAGTTTCCAATTCTGAACTTGTTTTCTTCTTCTGAACTTATTCTCTACCTTTGAACATGTTTTATGGGTCTAAATAGTTTATGGAGTCTAAAACTACTTTTTGAGTCTAAACTGTTCTTAGAGTCTGAAGCTATTTCTTGAGTCTGAACTATTCTCAAAGTTTAAATTACTTTTAGAGTTTTCTAAATCTGATTCACTTTTTATTATTATTATGAATTGTTTTCATAGCCTAATTCGTTTTCAAAGTCTAATTTTATAACATCCCCAAATCTCAGTTAGATAGGGATATAGACTAAGCTTTAAACTAACGAATTTTAGCAGGATTTGCTAGAAAACGAGCAAAGATAAGCAAAAACGAAACGATCCAAGATAGGACCCATCGATTACCGTCTAGCCATCGCATGGTTGAATAGCCTTAATCGGTGCAGATGGTGCTGGACGAGAAACTAACAAGGGCTAGAAGTGCCCAGCCAGCTTCGTGCTAGACACACCAGCCAAGGCGACGTAAGGCTGACCACCTATTTGGCTGACGTTGACTGCCCGATTATGCCACCACGGTTGCCCCCGTCTCAATGTTCGTAGTTGTCAATTGTCATAAAAAAGTAAGTTAATGGCAAGTCATTTAGATAAGAACACATAAGTCAATGCAAGTCAGTTGGATAAGAATAAGAATATATGTTATCTTCAAACCTTAGAGATAAGGATAGATATCATTATCAAAAGAATAAGGATAACTGTCATTATCAACTTTAGGATAAGTATAGATGTCATTTTCAAACCTTAAGAGGTAAGGATGAATGTCATTTTCAAGCTTAATGGATAAAATAAGATATCATTAATGACCAAATAAGTGGACCAATGAAACAATGATACACACCTAGCCTAAGAATAATAATGACACTGAGGATGATAGCCTCAACATGTGGACAAATTAGAATGGGATACCTAGCTCTAAAGGATAGGTTTACATGTCATTTTCAATGGTGTTATTAATGACCTTACAAATGGACCAATTAAATAGCGATAAATACCTAGGCTAGAAACCTAAGAAATCTAGAATGCTAAGTGGACCAATCAAATCATGAAATAAGTGTATAATCCAAGAATCTAATATAGCTAGACTTTGAGGTGGACCAGTGAAATTAAAACACCAACCAAGGGTCATTATTAAAGTACGTTATGAGGGAAGCCAAGAAACTACTATAAATAAGGCTATTGTCCCCTCATTTTCGACATCTCTCTCTCTCTCTCATGCTTTCAAGATTAGTCACGCCTCTTCTCCTACTTCTATTTCTGCTTACGGATAATTTTACACCAACATATGAGTGAAATTACTAGGTTTAAGTTAGGGATGTTAGTTTGGTACCTTGATGAGATGGATGCAAAGTTATTTATTGCATATGAAATAGAACGTGTGTATGAGCTTGATAAAAGAAGCACGAGAAATGAATCATTTATGTGCATGACTGTTTATTACACCTGAAATATAATGTTTCATATTTATTGCATATGGAATAGAATGTTTTGTAAGACAGATTGAATTACTAGGTTTAAAGCTTGGGGTGTTAGTTTAATACTCTAGCGAAGTGATTAAAAGATTATTGTTTTATAGGTAACAAAACGTGTGTCAAAATGTGTGCATGAGCTTGCTAATAAGAAATGAATCATTTGTATGCATCAACATTTATTGCATACGGTATAGAATGTTTTATAGGACATATAGATTGTATGAGAATTATAATCTAGATTAAGAAATGGATCATGCATGTGCAAGAGTGTGGTTGCCATTAAAAGACAAGGACATGCCATCATTAGCAAGAAAAACGATAATGTAGGGGCTTGAGGCATCGTTAGTGAGAAAAGCAACAATGCAGAGGCTTGAGGTGACGACGTAATTTTTTTACTATTGCTTATGACAACGTGATCATATGTATGTACTGTCATCATTCATGAGAAAAGTGAAAATGGCATAGATGTCATTCACTTAAAGATTAAACGCAATGTATATGCCGTTGTATATGTGCAATGGCGATATTGCCCAGTACTGGAAGTCCCAATGCGAGGCTCAGGAAAAGAAAGCCCAAAAGTGAAAAAAAAAGTGCATTTACTGTATTTATGTTCAATGATGTGACTAATGTCGTACGTAATTTTCTAAGTAATTGATCATGGGATTGTTTTGTGGTTCGCAATAATAAGTATTAAAACTACTACTTTATCTTAAGGCTAGTAATTTTATTTACCTGGCTATGCGCTCATTCCTTTATTTTTTAGGAAATTTGCATAGTAAAGCTGATCCAGCGCTTCGGATTGGCCACTAGTGTGGACTACAACGAAAGGGACATTCTATGTGTCAATTTGAGAACCACTTACACTAGGATCAATTTTATGGCTTTGATGGAACCCAATTGGTTTGGGATAAAGGTGATGTTGATGTTGATGGAACCCTTGGCTTTCATGAAGGGAGATCGCCTACCAAGGTTAAGTTACGTGAAACTACTACTTTATCTGAAGGCTGGTAATTTTATCTAACGAGCTATGCTCTCAATCCTTTACTTTTAAGGAAATTTGCAAAGCAAAGCCGACCCCACGCTTCAAATTGGGCACTGATGTGAACTACAAGGAAAGGGATATTGTATGCGTCAGTTCGGGAACCACTTACGCTAGGATTATGTTTATAGCTTTGATGGACCCCCCGGTTCCATGAGGGGGGATTCCCTACCCGAGATTAAGCTGTGTTGTAGTGATCTTAATAGTCACAGTAGAGGCCTGAGGGCTAAGATATTCGGTAAGAAGTTTGATATGATTGTGTTTTAGATGATGGGAGAAGTTGCAAGCCGACTCCATTTATTTTTTCTAATATTTGATTGTGTATTTGATTGTGTATAGTTTTGGGGAAAAAGTTTGATATGTAAATATTGAAAGTATATAGGGTTGGTCGGAGCATTATAAAATGGTATCTATATCTATTATTCAATGTTTTGGTTGATTGTTCTTTGTGTATTAAAAGTTTCAGTAATTGCCCTCGCATATTTGCTAGAGAGAAATTATAAAGTAATTAGAAATTAAAGGAAATTATCCTAAAACGTCACAGGTTCATTTTCAGAACTTTCAGAGTCTGATCACTTTAAGAACTTTTTGAGTTTGACTCACTTCCATAAATTTCTGAGTTCGAAAAGTTTGTTGAGTTTGACATATTGAATTTGAGATGCTAAGTTTGATGTTTTGATTCTAAGGTGTTGAAGCTGATTTCTACTCATCATATCTATCTACTGAATATGTACATGCGTTATTTTTGTACGATTGTTTAACAAATGCATGTCATGATTTTGAAGAACATATGATAAAGTAAGAAGGTGGATATTAGTATTGAAATGCATGTAAATACTTATCTAGCATTACTTGCATCACATAATGAAATGAGATTAGTAAGTCATGATTATCGGCATGAGAGATGAACGAATGCAAGTGTGTCATTGTCATTAATTATACTAAACCTGATAAATCATGAGACTTTGTATGGAACGAGCTAAGCGGGACACCTATAAACCACAAGGCTCGGAATGAGACAAGTCAAGTGGGACTCCCTTCTTAGCTGTGTAGTTTGGGGACGAACCATGCAAAGGTTGGTGAGCTTACAAAGACCTGCTTTAATGAGGGGAGTGATCATCAAGGGGAGAGGACTCGGATAAGGAACGACCCTTAGAAGGTTGTTAGGATGGTGAAAGGGGCGGGAATGAACCAAATCGAACACTAAAAGAGGCAGGTATAGGTGTTAAGCTAAGTCTGAGCTGATTTTTAAAGTCTATACTATTTTCAAAATCTAAAGTATTTCCAATTTCTAAGCTAAACTATTTTCAATGTCTAAGGTATTTTCGAATTTTGAATATAATTATTTTCAAAGCCTAAAGCATTTTTGTATTTGAACGAAGCTGTTTTCAAAGTCTGAAGCATTTTCTACTTCTGAGTTAAGGTGTTTTCAAAATCTTAAGCATTTTCTGCTGCTGAGCTAAGTTGCTTTCAAAGTCTGAAGTATTTTTCTTATTATGAACTAAACTACGTTCAAAGTTTTGAAGTATTTTTCTGATTTTGAACTACGCTATTTTCAAAGTTTAAAGTATATTTAAAGTTGGGTACGTTTCCTGATTGATAGACCAATCAATATATTCTATTGCATCAAAGGAATATGTGATGAGATAAGTAAGTGAACTTATGTATTAAAATTCGTGCAAATTTTGATTTATCATTAATATCATGAGAACAAGATAATTACACTACTACTAAGAATTAAATGTGATGATGCCCTGTGGAGATTTTGAGATGTCCCAAGAGTCAAGATGCTCTTATTGTGTGATTGTGGATGCTTAGTAGTATCGGGATGCCTCAATAGTTTAGATGCACCTACTGTGTGATCGAAAATGTCGCGAAGTTGAAATGTTCTGTAGTGACGGGTGCCACGGAGAGAATTTCGGGAGGAAAGTAATGAATCAAATACACGTATATAAGTGGCCAATTTGGTGTTGTTGTTTGATGATTTTAGAATATTATGAAGAAAAGGTAAAACATATACTCATGCATCTGAAATGCATTATTGCTTATCATGTTTTCATGTTATGTTGTACTAGGTTGATTGCCCAGTTGATTTTTTGACTTAAATGCAGAAATTTTATTACTAGGCTTCTGCTTACTTTATTGATTTTTCAAATATATAAAATTGATCCCTAGATATGATGTTGGAGAAGAGGAGATGATTCTAATAGCTGTCAAACCCTAAGTTGGATGATGACTTACTCGATGTTTAGGCCAATTATTGAAGTAGTAGAGCTAGTTGACCCGAACCTTTTTCCCAGCACTACAAATTTTGTATGTAGGTTATATAATGTACTAAAGTAGCAATAATTACATTTAATATATGAAGAAGCCTATGTGCTCGAGCAATTTTCTTGTATGGGATGATTGCGAAAAGTTTGTTATGCTTCAACATGTGAATAATAAAAAGAAATTAAATGACATGTGTCATGGGTCATGGGTGACATCCTGAGGGCATCACACCAGCTTGCAAAATAAAAGAATAAAAATATAAAAAAATATCTTTTCGATCGACTTTCTGGAAAATATTTTTTTAAGGCAGCACATTTTTTTGTAAAATAAACATAGCGTAAATTGAAAAAAGTATAATAGATTTAAGATTTTTTTTTGTATAACTTCCCTACAATTAAACTCAAAGGACCCATTAGTTTTTCATGAGAAGTTGCTAGACGTCTAGGAGTGGATAGGATGATAGTACTATCTATCTATGAATACGATTCTTTTACATGCTCCCCCGAAAAAGATAAAATTTCAAATATTTTTATGTTGATCACATGGCATTTATTTTTATGATTCTCAAGTGATAAGACACATGCAATAATTAAGATCAATTCATTTGATTTGTCATTCTCAATCTTTTTGGTTGAGCATGGTTTCATAAAAAGTCAAAGATAAAAGAGATATTATCACATATGTGTTTTTCAACATTTATGCCTTTTCGACTCTCACATGTCGTTATTTCTTAAAATTTCTAAAAATTAAGTTAAGCTAATATACCTTACCAAAAAAAAAAGTCAAGCTAATATGTCATAAAATGCATAGTTGTATTCATTTGATTTCAATTTACTTCCGCCATGCGATGCTTCGCTTCAGATATGTGATTGTCGTGCGACATTTCACCCTAAGGTGATTGGATTAAATCTTGACGAAAACTATGTTATGAACCCTTCCTAGACAAAAGGATGATGAAACTTGTTTGGGAGAATTACCAAAATAGCACCAAACCTAATATAATTATGCCAATTCAGTCCTAATTCATTTATGCCAATTCAATTCATTTGGACAGCTGATGCTGACACGGCATGTTTGTGCTGATGTAGCATTTATTAATGGTGAGTAGTTTCAGGTTCGATATAAGTTGCATTTAAAACCTAGAACCTACCAATTAGAATAGGTTTCTCATTTTTTTAAATCTAAAACATATTTATCATACCTTAGAAGCTGAAACCTATCATGTTACAGTTTCTAAGGTTGGTTCTAAGGTACTCGGGAATTTGTCAATTTCTTCTTCTTCTTCTTCTTCTTCTTCTAATTTTAGTTAAGCAAAATAAGAGCAAACGCAACAACCGCTACGGGGTTCATAAAAGCGAATTGTGAAATCATAAGAAAATACTGAATGCTAGATAACTTACAAAAATATCATCCTTAATAAGTAGTGACCCCAACAAAATACCACAATGCAAGTTCAATGAAACAAGTTCAGTGCGGTAGAAGCCTTATACAAATGCAAATTTACTAGTTTATAGTATCTATTGTTTAAGTGTGAAGAAGGGCAAACAAAAAATAATTGGAATCAAGTACAAAAAAGAATAGTATTTTGTTGTTGCAATCTACTCTCCACAACTTATATTATGATATATGAATAAATATGAAACATGAACAAAATTAATAGCCTCAATCATGAATACTGTTGGAAATGGAAGTTCACACTAGTGATTCGATTTCAAATTATTTAAACCCGACCGTCTCAGATGGTTCCCGCCTTCGCCTCATTTCTGGACAAGAATCCCAAATGAGTAAGTTTACGGAATCGGTGACTCCAAGTTACTCTCCTCTTCTTCTACTACTTCTAGCTACTTCGTATTTGTTGTCTAAATCTGCAATGAAGTTTTTATGCTTAGGAGGTTTTATAACTGTTGTCTGTTCTACTTGATGATACGCGATGAAGCTTTATATGCTTCAAAGTTTTCGTATCTGTTGTCTGATCTACTTGTTGATCTACGATAAAGTTTTATGTGTTTTAGGGGTTTCGTGTCTATGATCTGATATACTTGTTGATTCGCTATAAAGCTTTTATGCATTGGAGGTCTCCTCTCTATGATTTGATCTACTTTATTAGGGTTGAGATATGAGGAATTGAATTATTATATCACTTCTCTTATGTGTTATTGGCATCTATTTCTCTGATTAGCATTATCTTATGTGTTCTGCTTCTCTGATTGGCATTCTCTTATGTGTTCTAGATCTCTTATGTTTTTTGCTCTTTTGTGTTATATGTTCCGTTCATCTTATTTGTATTATTCGATTAGCATATATGTTTTGCATCTTTTATGCTATGTGTTCTATTTCTTCGATTAATGTTCTCTAATTAGCTTATGTATTATGCATCTCTTATGTATTATGTGCTCCATTTCTTTAATTAACATATGTGTTCTACATCTCTTATGTGTTATGTATTCTCTTCTTTGATTGGCTTTCTCTAATTTACTTATGTATTCTACATCTCTTATATATTATGTGTTTCGTTTCTCCAATTGGCATTCTCTAATAAGCTTATGTGTTCTACATCTCTTATGTGTTATGTGTTCTATTTCTTTGATTAGCTTATGTGTTCTGCATCTTTTATGTATTATGTGTTATGTTTCTCTGATTAACATATGTATTCTGCATCTCTTATGTGTTATGAGTTTTGTTTCTTTAATTGGCTTTCTCTGATTATCTTATTGTCATGACCCTAAAAAATTTCCAATTGGGTGAACGGATTATCAGATTAATTAAATTAACTAACCTAACGCGGACTCTCCTAAGCCCTACCGAATCGCAACTTTGATTTTTTATTTAAATGAATTTTAGATTTAGAGTCGCCACTAATCATTTTTGGTAGATTGATTTTATACTTAAGTAAATTAGCGGGAGGACTAAATTACTTTTACGAACCAGAGATTATGAGTTCGGGGACTTGGTTACACTAGTTAATTAAAACTAATGTCCTTTCGGTACCTTAATTTCATGGATATCCTAATTTGGCAACTTAAGCTTGGTTTATTCCTAAGACTCTAGTGAGGTGTTCTCTTTTTGTATTTTCACTTTTTAGTTAGGATGCATGGGTGGTATTTTTTTATTTTCAAAGTGTTAAAAATTCCCTGAAGCCGAAAGAGGGAATGTGTTAACGACTTCTGTGCAGTGTTACAGTCTACTTACTTTGGGGTCTGGTGATTCAAAAATTAAACGGCAGGAAGTCAATGACAGTAAATAAAGACCTTCAATGAATGGCCCAGCCTTGGCTTGACTCTCTCCTTTGGGGTTTAATGGTGCAGGAATTAAATTGCGGGAATTTAAATAACGGCAAGTAAAAACCTTCAATGGGCGGCCTAGCATTGGCTTGGCTCTTCCCTTTGGGGTTTAAGGTGCATAAATTTCAATTACAGGAAGTAAAGACCTCCAGTGGATGGACTTTGTCCTCTCTATTCTGAGGTTTGAATTCTTTAAAATAAAATACAACGAATTGATTCAACAATTCGGGCCAACGTTCATCTACGGGTCAGTTGAGAATTTGATGGGCATTTAGGGCTTTTCTGGGCCAACTTTACACCTCCATGGTATTTACAGTTGACTTGAAGTTTTCCTTTGCTTGATATAAAAATATGGGGAAATAGAGAGATGGAGAAAGTGTATATAATTTGTGCTAATTTGCGACTAAAACCACAAATAAATGAATAAATGAAAATACTTAGCTCGAATGTGCTTGCTCATTAACGAGGATGAACTCTTGATTTATGTTGGTCGATGAAGGAATTTGTGATGATAACTCATAGCTTTAAACTTCCATCATCTTCAAAATTCTCTCTCTCTTTTGGTATTTTCTTTTTCTCAAATTTTTCTTCAATATCCAAAAACCCTCTCAAATATCCAAAATTTTCTCTCCAAAAAAAGTTCCCACTCTCAAGCTCACTTCTTCCTCCTTTTCTAACCTACTCATCTATCTCCCATTCTAATTTTTCCATTAACTCTATCTCCCATTCTAATTTCTTCACTAACTTTTCTTCATTTTCATCTTCCCTTCTCCATCTCTATCTCACATTCTAATTTCTCCACTAACTCTTCTTCATCTTCATCTTCCATTCTCCATATTTATCTCCCATTCTAATTTCTCCACTAACTCTTCTTCATCTCCATCTTCCCTTCTCTATTCTTATCTTATTTTCTTTATCCATTCTTCTCCATTTTCTTTTCTCCATCTTCCATTCTCTATTCTTATCTTATTTTCTCCATCCATTCTTCTTCATCTTCTCTTCTCCATCTCCTCTTCTCCATCTTCTCTTCTCTATTCTAATTTCTCCACTAACTCTTCTTTTTGTTATTTGCAAAATAATCCTTCAAAAGTTATGTATTTACACTCTAGTCCCTGAATTTTAAGTATTTACAATTTAGTCCCTGAAAAAAATATTTCTTTAAGTCCAAATCTCCTCACAATTTTTGACACACCTCCCTTATACTTAGTCAAAATTCACCGCATGTCAAATTTAATGAAGAATTTAATTAAAGCCCTTTTGCAAAATTGAGTCATTCTGGGTATAATTGGGCCAAAATAAAAATTTGAAATATAAGAGAACAATGTCCCAACTCCTAAAAGTGAAAAAATAAAAATAAATTGACTCAAATTGAATTTTTTAGGCTCGGTTCGAGATTATGCTCGTGAAGGAATACACTACCCCGAATTGGATTTTTTAAATTTGTGATGGCCAACATGAAAAGGGATTTAAAATAAAAATATTAACTATTTTTATTTATTTTGGTGGCCTCAAATGTTATTATTTATTAAATATTCTCATAATTTCTAAAATATATAAACAAATATAAAAAAATATGAAAAATTATTTTTTGTTCAAAAATGGTTGCCTAAGCTTGGCCAAGGCCTCCAAAGTTGATTTTTCAATTTTATGAATTTTTATGATTTTTTTTATTAATTTTAAAAGAGAAAAGATGATTAAAAATCAGGTGTCAATACTTATGTGTTTTGCATCTCTTATATATTATGTGTTATATTTCCTTGATTTGCTTTCTTTGATTAGCAGCTGCTACTTCTGACTCTGATATTGCAAGGGCTATAGTGCCTTTTTTTTCGACTAGGTATATTTTGCTAACAAATAATATCTTAAAAATTTTATATTATTGCATCTTATAATACGCATAATCCTTTCAATGCAACGTCAAGCGCCTCAACATGTACATCCATGAATACTTCATGAAGTTAATACTTGCTGACCATGTGACACTCTTCCTAGAGGAGGTTGAACAGTGCATTCATGCATGCATTCCTTCGCCCTTTTTTTGTGCAAAATTGGATTCATTTAGAAAGTTGACTTCACATCCCTAAGGTAAGATTCAAATAGGTTTTGCAATGATAGATTTATCGATTGCAATGATAATTTGTGGCTTAAATATTTTCTGCAATGATACTTCATGTGTGATGCTCTCCCTCAATATGGGCATCTTGCGGTACTTAGACTACCCAGGGATCGACGCATCGAACTTCAACGACAAGGCTTGGAAACATGCCAATTATAAGATTCTGTTGATTCAAGTTTGTATGGAGCGTATCTACCCACAATACAATCTTCTAAGAGATTGATAGGTAAGATATGGAATTGATAATAAGGGTTGTAAATGCGATAATTGTTTCCATTAGCTCTCGGGCTTTGTTAATAAGGATTGTGAATACTTTGTTAATGTACCGTCGTACACATGTAGTGGTGGCATTGCACGTACTAGAAGTCTTGATGTGAGGCTCGGGAAAAAAAAATCTCAAAAGTGAAAAGAAATGTTGACTCTAAATTTTTTACTAACCTTTTTAATCAATTTTCATAAAAAAAAGGGTTAATACCGTGAAAAACCCTAAACTGGTACGTTTGTGACAAAATTTACCCCAAATTAATTTTTTGACCACGAAAAATCTCAAATTGATACACTTGTAATAAATCTGCCCTTTGTTAACTTCCGTCAAATTTTCCATTAAATTTGCTGACATGGATGATACATGTACCTTAGTACGCTGACATGGACTAGGTCTACGTGAAAATAACTTAGTTTTTAGTAAATAATAATAACTTAGGTTTTTTTTATTATAAGAAGGGTTAATAAATAGGGTTACTAACGTAATTGAAAAAAAATGAGAAGACCCCAAGGAGCCAAAATTGCCCCTCAGTTCATCTTTACAACGAAAGGGAATAATCCCAAATCTCTCTCAACACAAAAAAAAACCCTAGCTCCTCACTTCATCTTCTCCGAGGTTCCCTTCAACAAATGAGAGTCCTTTAACAAACGAGAATCCTCTATTGCACATCACCACAGGCTCAATTCATCTCTTCCCATTGACACAGGCTCGGGCATCTCGGTTCATCTCTTCCTTCGCCATAGGCTCGGTTCATCTCTTCCCCGTTGCAACCTATCGCCACCTTCGCCTTGCTTCATTCTACATTACGCTCGAGATTCTATGCTTCTAAGAACCCTTCTAATCGCATATCTGGTTGCTTCGGTTGTTATAGATTTGTGCCAAACTTGGCCCTACATATTTACTTCTTGTCTCGAAATCTTTGTGTGCTTAGGTATTGCTCTTGCTGTGTTTGGTGATCATGTGAGTCCTTGTCCTCGTTGTGTGTCAAATTATAACACTAAACTTGCATGTGTGGTATGATTGACTCGTGCACCACATGCTTGATGAAATGCCAAAACCAGATTTGCTTCTATTTATCACTAATTTCAGGTTTACTTTGAATGTGATGGTACGTGACTTATATGAGTAACTTTCTCTTTTTTTTGCTTGTATATAGAACTCAAAAAATACCAAGTAATTTGTCTGCTGAATCCCATCTTTGCTAGTTACCTGTGAAACGTTTTCATAAAATAATTAATTTTTTTTGTTGTTCTCTTGTAGGTGTCTAATGAATTTTCAATTGTGCTTAACCTGGGTGGAATTATGAAGTTTGGAGCCATCACGAAGTACACAAGCTTTTATGTGGAATATCTTCATGATTGTAAGTCAATGTCAGTGAACTATAATGCAATTGTTAAAGCTGTTAATAGCTTAGGATATACAATTGAAAAGATGTGGTACCAAATTCCTGGGGATTCCTTGAGATGCGGTCATGTACAGATTTTTAGTGATGATCAAGTGCTAGAATTAGTGGGTTTAGGATTGAATTTTGGTGCCATTCATGTATATATTGAAGGAGCTGCTCTTGGTGATGGTAGTGGTTCTTCTACCGGTGGTGACAATAGTGAGAGTGATGATGGTGATAAAGATAGTGAACCAGAACAAGATCCTAGTACATTATCTTTAAGTGATGATGACTACATTCTTGGTGGTGGTAATGAGGATTTCTTTATTGCAAGGCAAATAAGAAGAGAGACTGATTTCATGGCTATGACTGCTGCTATTACTGATGTGGCTGAAGTTAGCATTCCTAAAAATGAGAATAAGGGTGAAAATGATGGAGGTAGTGATCTAAAAGAAGGAGATGAAAATTTAAGCCCTCCTAACTCTAATGGAGATGAAGAATTATGTGAACAAACAAAAAAGAAAACCATTAGATATGACCCTAAACAAGATCATTGTGAAATAAAATTTCAAGTAGGAATGAGATTTACCTCACGTACTCAATTCAAGAAAGCTGTGCAACTTTACGCAATAATGAATGGATTCAATATTGGATGGAGGAAGAGTGAAGCGAAAAAAAATGGATGGTAGGTGTATGAGTGGTTGTGAATGGAGAATGTTTGTTAGTTGGATGCAGAGTGAGAAGACTTTCATCATAAAAATTGTTGGAAATTAACATACTTGCCCTAGAATTATAAGAAATAAGAATGCAACGTATGTATGGCTTGCGGAGCAGTTCTTGCCCAAAATTAGAGCTAACTTGAAGTATACAACATCACAAATGCAAGCGGATGCAATGGAGATGTGGGCATTGACACTGAATAAGAGGATTTGCTATAGAGCGATTGCCAGAGCTATTGAGATCATTAGAGGTCCATTTGTTGAGCAATACAAGTTGCTGCACTCTTATAAGGCTAAGTTGATTTGATGCAGTTGGGATAGCACATTTGAATTAGAAGTTGGACAAAATAATACGTTCAAGAGATTCTATGTGGGCTTCAAAGAGTTGAAAGAGGGCTTTCTAGCAGGTTGTAGGCGAGTAATTGGATTGGATGGATGCTTTACAAAGACTTTAATTAAAGGGATGCTGCTTTGTGATACTGGTAGAGATGAAAACATCCAATTGCATAGGCTGTTGTTGAAGCTGAGACTGAAGAATCTTGGACTTGGTTTCTTAAGCTACTAGTGAAAGACTTAAAGGTGGGACAAGGTCTTGGCTGAACCTTCATAAGTGACCAATAGAAGGTAAGATTGTGCACAAGCTTTACTAATAGAAGTATTTTGTTGTTAATAGTTTAACTTATTTGCATGTTAAATAATATGTTGCGAGGCCTTCTTAATGCAGTTTCTGAACTCTCTCCGAGAGCAAAGCATAGAAATTGTGTTCGGCACATATATGCTAATTGGAAAAAACTATACAAGAGAGAAGCATTTAGAAATTGCTTTTGAAGAGCTATATATTCGACATATAAGGTCGATTTCAACATAGCAATAAAAGAAATGAAGGAAGAGTCTATTCATGCATATGAAGACTTCATGAGACAAGGTCCGGAACACTTTTGCAGGGCATTCATCAAATGTGGACAAAATTGCAATGCTATTAAGAACAACTTGAGTGAGACGTTTAATGCATACATATGTAAAGAAAGGGAATGTCCCATTGTTGATATGTTAGAGGGCATAAGGAAATTATTTATGGTAAGAGTATATGAGAAAAGCCAATTAATGGTCCATTCAAGAGATGAGATTTGTCCAAGAATTAGATTGAAGATTGAGGAGGAAAAGATGAATACTAAATTTTGCATTCCAAGGCTATCTACAGCTTCCAGATTCGAAGTTGAAGTAAATGATGACACATTTATGGTTGATTTGAATAAGAAGACATGTACTTGCAGACAATGGGATATATTGGGAATACTATGTAACCATGATATCTCGTGCATTAACTTCATGAAATGTAACATAAATGATTTTGTATCCGATTGTTTCAAGAAAGCCGTATATGATCGTTGCTACCAATTTGTATCACCTACCTTGAATGGAAGAAAAATGTGGCCAGATACTAGTGAAGAGCCTTTATTGCCTCCTTTATTCAGAAAGCTTCTATGGAGGCCCAAGAAAGATAGGAAGAGATCCGATGGTGAGAAGAAAAAGGATGACAAAAGTAAAAGAATAAGGAAGCGGGTCACCAATACCAATCCTGCTAAAAAATCAAAATCCGGTATTATAATGAAATGCTCCAATTGTCATGGTATTGGACACAACAAAACCAAATGCCCCCCAACCTCTGACGCCAATGAAGATCAAACAAGCTGTAAGGAAATTCAAACACAATTGTGATACATTTTTCCTCGAAATACACTTCTTACATATGTCTATAATGCAGGGAAAAAGAGGTAGGCCAAGGAAAGATTCAAAGCAACCAACCATTGAAGGAGGGGCATCTAACAAACAAAGTGAAAGTACCATAACTGCATCCTTAAGTGTGCAATCATATATTATCAAATCTGAGAAGAGGAGGGTGAGTAGTTGCTTCCTTCTTTATTTTCAGAATAAATTTTAGTAGATGGGTATACAATGTCATTTATGTTAATTTTTTTATTGTCAAAATTACAATTACTATCAGCTATTTAAAATGTGAATTTTTCAGCTAAATAATTCTGCATTGGTTTTCATTGCTACTAAATTTTATGTTAATTTCTAGTTAGGTACATACCTTAGTGAAATGGATGGGCCATTATGGTCATTTGCAATTGAAAAGTGCGAAAAATTGTGACAAAGTATCTAACTAGCGGTTGGATTAAGATCTTGATAAGCATGAGCAGGTCCACATGGTAGGAAAAGTATATGTTGGTTGTTGTTGCTACTCTACTTTTTGAGTTTTAGTTATATAAGTCAGTATCATATGTTATGTTTGATAAGCAAAATGGAGAACCTTTAGTTTCTTGAGCATTGTCTAGCATGAATTGGGTCACTTTAAGAAGTGCCGTAATTGATGCTCTTTGAGTGCCTCTAAAATGTTTATTTTGACTATTTAAATTCTTGGCAGATTGGAACAATTGCTTTTCTTGCTTTGACGAGACTTCTTGTGTTCATGCTCTTTTTCCTTACTGCCATAATCAATGCAATCATTATTTCTCTTATGATGTCTATAGCTGCAGTATGGAGTGTATCGGCTCTTTTTCTTGCTTGTGTGACAACTGCGTATGTTACTTGCTAATGATTTATATGCTAATTTTTCATAATGCGAAAGTAAATGTTGATATGGTTTGTCTTCTTATAGGTCCTACTAGGATATGGATTTTATGTATTTGAAGCCACTGAAAATTCATATCTAAGGGTGAATTTATTTTCTTAAGGAAATTTTAATCTACTGAGCTTAGCATAATAACATTATGTTTTTCCCTTAATTTCGGATGCCTGGTAGTAACATAGTACAAGAAATTCGTCGAGATGGTGCAAATCATACAATGGATATTTCAAGCCAAGTTTCTTGACCCTCTCAAACTCAATAATCCCAAAGTGAAGCAAGGTAATGAATCTGCTGGGAGAGTTGGATGTCTAGTGTAAAGCTTATTTTGTGAAGCTTGTTCAAGTTTAGAACATGCTTTTAGACCTCTATTGTCTGGTGTAAAGCTTGTTTTGTAATGTTTTTTTTTGGAAGGTTGCGATATAGAACGTGCTCTTGGACCTTTGTTGTCTGGTGTAGATAATGCCATTTTTGGGTTTTTGGTTGGTTGGATGTTTGGTGTAAAAGCTACTTTATAAAGCTTGTTCAAGTTAGATGTAAATGTTATTTTGTAAAGCTTATACAGAACAAGCTTTTGGACCTCCAGTGGAGTGGAGGTTGATGCCTTTTATTTAGTTTTCTGAAAAGTGGGATTATTTTCATTTTGAGAGTGAGTTCATGCTTTTTGGCATTTTCCCGTGCAAGCTTTGCGACTTTAAACTTTAAACGAAGGTAAATTTCAAGGATGATAATCACACTTTGCTCCACTTTTTTATTTGTCAAACACTTAGGTGCACTTGAAAACAATTAGTATGCCCAAAAAAACATTCAGCATGTAGTTGCCAACGAAATAATAAAAAAATGTTGCAAAGGATAGAAAAGTGCAAGGGTAAATTTGTCACATAGTGTATCAATTCGGGATAAAATTGTAAAAAATGTATCAGTTTGGGGTAAATTTGTCATTAATATCCCAATTTAGAGTAAATTTGCCACAAATGTACTAGTTTGAGATTTTTCGCGGTATCAATGATATGAGATTCCCACGTAGACTACGTCCACATCAGCGTACCAAAGTACAAGTGTCATTTATGTTAGCAAATTTAATGGTGAAATTTGACGGAAGTTATTAGAGGTTAAATTTATCACATGTGTACCAGTTTAAGGTTTTTCGTGGAATTAACCCTAAAAAATAGAATTAATTTTAGTTCTTGCAATATATGTATTCATGCATCTCATTCTGGTTGTGAAGGAGGATATGAGTTTAAATTGATGGACTAAGTATGGGAGAAATGTGTTGAAAATTTTATGAAGGCTTGGATTTAAAGAAATATTTTCTCAGGTACTGAATTATAAATACTTAAGATTTCAAGGATTAGAATGTAAATATTTAAACGTTGAGGGATTATTTTGCAAATAACTAAAAAGGTGAGCTAGTTGAGAAATTAGAAAGGAAGATGGAGAAAGAAAAATAAAGAATGGAAGATGGAAAAGAGTTGATGGAGAAGGGAAGATGGAAAAGAGTTGAGAGAGAAAGGAAGATGAAGAAGGGAAGATGAAGAAGAGTTGGTGGAGAAAAAGAGATTAATGTGGAGAAAGGGAGATGGAGGTAGAGATGAAAAAAAAAAGATGGATAGAGAGAATGGTGGATAGAGATAGAGAAAGAGAGATAGAAGAGAAGGCTATAAAAGGAGGGAAGAATGCTTTGAAGAGGGATTAAAAAGAAAATTCAAAAGGAACTAAATGAGAGCATATTTTTAGAGGAGAGTTTTGAAGAATGAAAGTTTGAAAGTTCGGTGCCACCATCACCAATTCCTCCTTCATCAACACAAAACTGCATCCATCCCTGTCGTTAGAGTCATGATTTGAGATCTTGATCAACAATGCAATACAAGATTTGAATTTGATAGTCAAAATCACCAAATTATGTAACGATTCTAATCTTTAGAATATAAAAAAAAATCGTTGCTTAAATTGATTGATTTGAATCCCGATTAAATCTTGTTAGATATGTCATTCCATTGCCATGCTAAAAATTACATCTTTCAAAATTCAAATCATGTAGATAATTGCACTCGGGGTCTATCTTGTAAATATCTATGTTGAACCATATTTTTTTTAGATTATATCTCAAAAAATGAAAATTCATGTTAAAAAAAATCATTCGTGGCATGCATTGCATATACTTTAGTTCTTCACATTTTCATATAAAAAAATAAAAATATAAAAATATTTGCACCTTTAAACTTCAAGTGAAAATTCATTATAGGCGTCAAATTGAACATTTTTCATGAAATTGGTATCGAAAGGATATTAATTGAAAAATTAATATAACTAAGTCCCCAAACTCACTGATTTCTGGTTCGTAGGAATAAAATATTTCTCTCAATACTTTATTTAGGTGTCTAATCAACCTACTCAAAATAATTAGTAGCGACTCCAAAAATTAAAATCTTTTGTCTAATGATTACTTGAACAATAAGTCATGATTTGATAGAACTTGGGAGAGTTCGAGCTAAGTTAATTAATCTAATTAATTAATTTTGCAATACATTAACGTAAAATTTGGAAAGCTCGATTTTTTTAGGGCCGCGACAAGAAAATATACTTATTGCATTTACTATGTTTCTATTCAATGATACGACTAATATGATAAGAAAATATACTTATTGCATTTACTATGTTTCTATTCAATGATACGACTAATATGATATGTGATTTTCTAAGTAATGGGCACAAGATAGCTTTGTGGTTCGCGACATCAGGTGTTGAAACTATTATTCTATCTTAAGACTAATAATTTATTTATAGGCTCATACGCTCATTCCTTTACTTTTCAGGAATTTTGCATGACAATGTCGACACCGTGCTTCGAATTGGTCACCGGTGTAGACTATAACAAAAGGGATATTGGATGTGTCAGTTCAGGGACCACTTACACTAGGATTAGGTTTACAACTTTAATGGACTCCCTAGCTTCCATAAAAGGACATCGCCCACCCGGTGTTAAGCTACCATGGAGATTCTTGCCTGGCTCTACATTGTAGTGGTCTTAGTTGTCAAAGTAGAGGCTTGAGGGCCAACATGTTCGGTAATAATTTTGATATGCGTGAATTTTAAATGATGGGAGAAGTTGCGAACCGACCCCATTTCTTTTTCCTAATATTTTCACTATATGTAGTTTTAGGAAAAAAGTTTGATATGTAAGTATTAGAAGCATATAGGGTTGGTTGGGGTTTTATAAAAGATTTCTATGTTTTGGTTGCTCCTTCTTTGCGTATTGAAAGTTTGAGTAATCGCCCTCGCATATCCTCTAGTAAGAAATTAGAAAATAAATAAAAATTAAATAGGATTATTTGGGGACGTCACATATTCATTTTCAAAATTTTCAAAGTCTGATCAATTCAAAATATTTAGAATTTGATCGCTTTAAGAACTTTTTTAGTCTACTCGATGTGTTGAATCTGAGGTGCTGAGTCTAATGTTTTGATTTTGAGGTGTTAAATCTAATTTTTATCCATCACATCCATCTACTGAGTAAGTACATACATTGTTTTTGCATGATTATTTGACTAATGCATGTCATGATTTTGAAGAACATATGATGAATCAAGAAGGTGGATATTAGTATTGAAATGCATGTAAATGTTTATTTAGCATTGCTTGTCTTGCATAATGAAATGAGATTAGTAAGTCATCAATGCTTGCATGAAAGATGAATGAATGTAAGTGTGCCATTAGCATTAATTACATTGGACTCGATAAATCATGAGGCTCGGTATGTGACAATATAAGTGAGACACCTACAAACTATGAGGTTTAGTATGAGACAAGTCAAGCGGGACTCCCTTCTTAGGTATGTAGCTTGGGGACGAACAATGTGAAGGCTGGTGGACTTGTAACAACTCGATTCGATGAGGGCGATGAGTGATCGCCAAGGCAAGAGAACTTGAACAAGGAATGACTCTTGGGAGGTTTTTAGGATGGCAAAGGGGGTGAAATGAACCAAATCAAATACTAAAAGAGGCAGGTATAGGTGTTGAGTTGAGTTTAAAGTGATTTTCAAAGTCTATATTGTTTTCAATATTTTAAATATTTCTAATTTCTAAGCTAAATTATTTTTAATGTCTAAGGTATTTTCAGATTCTGAGTATAAATTGTTTTCAAAGCTCGAAGAATTTTGCGTGTCTAAGCGAGGCTATTTTCAAAATCTGAAACATTTTATACTTTTGAGCTAAGTTGTTTTGAAAGTCTTGAGCATTTTTTACTTCTAAGCTAAGTTGCTTTCAATGTCTGAAATATTTTTCTAGTTATGAACTAAACTATTTTCAAAGTTTTGAAGTATTTTTCTGATTTTGAACTAAACACCTTTCAAAATTTGGGGTTTATTCAAAGTTGGATACTTTTTCTAATTGATGGAACAATACATTTTATTACATCAAGGAATGTGTAATGAGATAAGCAAGTAAACTTATGTATTAAAATGCATGCAAATGTTGATTTACCATTAATATCACAAGAGTAAGATAATTACGCCACTCTAAAGGATTAAATGTGATGATTCCCATAGAGAGTTTCAAGATGCCTTGGAAGTCAAGATGTCCCTATTGTGTTATCGGGGATGCTAGTAGTGTCGAGATGCCTTGGGAAAAGTTTCGAGATGACTTAGTAGTTCAAATGCCCTTGTTGTGTGATAAGAGATGCCATGGAGTTGCAATGCCCCATAGTGACAGATGCCATTGAGAGAATTTCGATAGGAAAGTAATGAATCGAACACATGTATGTGAGTGGCCAATGTGGCACTATATTGTTGTTCGATGATTTTTGGAATATTATGAAGGAAAGGTAAAGTATGTACTCATGCATTTGAAATGCATTATTGCTTGTCATGTTCTCATGTTATGTTGTACTAGGTTGAGTGCCTAGCTGATTTTCTGATTTAAACCTAGAGATTTCATTACTAGACTTCTGCTCACTCCGTTGATTTCTTAGACGTGTAGAATTGTCCCTTGGGTGTGATGTTGGAGATGATGAGATGATGCTAATGGCTATCAATCCCTGAGTTGGATGATGGCTTGGTCGATGTTTAGGCCAGCTGTTGGAGTAGTGGAGCAAGTTGACCCAAGCCTTTTTTTTTTACACTATGTATTTTGTATGCAGCTTATATGATATACTAAAGTTGTAATAATGGCATTTAATATATGAAGAAGCCTATGTGCTCAAGCAATTTTCTTGTATGGGATGATTGCGAAAAGTTTGTTACGCTTCCACATGCTACTAACAAAAAGAAATTAAATGACATATGTTATGGGTGATGATGTCCTAGGGCGTCACACCAGCTTGCAACGTAAAGGAAAAAAATATAAAAATATCTTTTTGGTCAGCTTTCTGAAAAATATTTTTTAAAGTACATATTTTTTGTAAAATAAACGGAGTGTAAAATTAATAAAAGCACAATAGATTTAAAAAAAATTTGTATAACTTCGCTACAATCAAATGCAAAGGAGCTGTCAGTTTTTCATGAGAACTTGCTAGACATCTAGGAGTGGATGGGATACTAGTACTATTACTATTTATCTATGAATACGAGTTTTCCATGCTCCTCGGAAAAAGATAATAATGGAATATATATACATGTATGTGTGTGTATAAAGGTCCAAATATTTTTAGGTTGATCACTTGGCATTTTATTTTTATGATTTTCACGTGATAAGACGTATGCAATAATTAAGGTCAATTCATTTGATTGGTCACTCTCAATCTTTTGGTTTTATTTTGGCACATATGTGTTTTCCAATATTTATGTCCTTTCAACTCTCACTGGTCGTTATTTCTTAAAATTTCTAAAAATTTAGTTAAGCTAATATGTCATAAAATGCATGCTTGTATTCATTTTATTTTAATTTACGTCCCTCATGCGATGCTTCGCTTTAGATGTGTGATTGTCATGTGACATTTCACGCTAAGGTGAGGATTAATACAGTCTTTGTATTTATGCCAATTCAGTTCATTTGGATGATCGGTGCTGACGTGGCATGTTGGTGCCAACGTGACACTTATTAGGGGTGAGCGGTTTCAGATTCCGTATAGGTTCTATTTGAAACTTGAAACTTGAAACCTACACGTTAAAATAATTTCTTTATTTTTTGAAACCTAAAACCTACTGTTATATCTTGGTACCTAAAACATACTCTGTCATAGGCTCTACAATAGCTGAGAACTTGCCAATTTCTTCTTTTATTTAAATTTTAGTTAAGCAAAACGAGAGTGAACGCAACAACCGCAAAGGAGTCCGTAAAAGTGAACTATGAAATCATAATAAAATACCAAATGTTGGACAACTTACAAAAACATCATTCTCAATAAGTAGTGATCCCAACAAAATACCATAATGCAAGTTCAATGAAACAAGCCTTATGCAAATACAAATTTACTAATTTATAGTGTTTAGTTTTCAAGGGTGAAAAAAAATGATGAGCAAAAACAATAATTGCAATCAAGAACAAAAAAGAACAGCCATTTATTATTACAATCTACTCACCACAACTTATATTTAGACATACGAATAAATATGAAACATTATCAAATTAAAAGTCTCAATCATAAATATAGTCGAAAACAGAAGTTTAGACTAGTGATTTCAAATTATACACTTATCATCAAACGACATGAAGTATCATGTGGTTGCACGAATATATATACAAAAAGAGATCTTGTTGTCTTCCTGAAACGAAACCTCATAGAGGTAGTCGATCTTAGACGCTGAAGAAGTGCGGAAGGGAATATCAATTGATAGTGGGAGAGTTGTATGCATAGGAGAGCTGGGAAGAACCAGATCTGGGGTTGTTTCCATGCGGGAAAGGACTCTTACCTTTTGGACATAAATCCAAAGAAAACTGAAACTAAAGGATAACTTTCTATGAATTCCATGAACCGCTCTGATACCATAACGATGCGCAGGGTATGGCCTGGTGAGATCCAAGCTCCATGGACTCAAACACCGTTTCAAGTGACAGGTATGCTATCCCGACCCTAAAAGCCCTCTCAGCACTGGTCAAGGGACTGCCTGTTTGTCACAAGAAATCAAGCGAAGAGAACTGGGCACTTGAACCCGTTAAGACACTAGAGGAAATGGAAGAGATAGAAGGAATCCTGGAGTTTCAGGCTTTTGAAGACCTAGCGGTCATCCAGGTAAGAGAGAAGTGTTTAGGCTAAAACACTAATATTATAACACAAAGTGAGAGATTGGGGGATGTTTTCTTCCTCCTTCACTTGCTTACAGACCCGTCCTTATATAGGACTAGCGACAGAATACAAACAAACGCTTCGGTTGGTGGCCGAATTATTTGCACACATGTGCTACAGTGGAAAATAGGGAAAAGTGCTACAGTAACATTGCTACAGTAACATCATAATATGGCCGTTGTTTAACGCGGCCAGTGGGGTCCTCCGCCGAATCCTTCTTCTGTATTATCATCATTTTCATCATCAGAAGGGGAGCGAAGGGTGGTCCATGGTTCCGTGTATCGCGGACTAGGACTGCGTGTGCGTTCACGGACAAACGGTGCCTGTCCTAGAACTTGATTAAGATCAGGACGTCTGTTAGAGCTTTCTGGGATGTCTTGAGTATCCAATGCATACGGGTCTTGGGAGTCCTGGAAATCTTCAAAGCCTTGGGAGCTCTGTGGGTCCTGGGTTTCCATTGGGTCTATTATTAGAGTCTCTGGTACCGGTGACTCTGGAGGTGTTTGTGACACTGTTGTCCTGTCTAGTTCCCATGGAAGTCTGATGGATGCATCATGTGGCCAAATAGTTGAGGGAATCAAACCATTCAATTGACAGAGAATGCTTTGGAGATCTCTAAACTGGAAAAGGAGAGATCTGATAGGAGCATGTCGCGTGGCTTGGACATCTGCTGTCTCCTGGTTGGTTTGAGGTTTGAAAGTGTAAAGACCGTGAGGGTGAGGTGTGTCAGCTATGTCTCTGGTAGGACTTATGAAAATCCATGGTCTGTGGAAAAAGAGGACAGTGTTTCGCTCAGGAGATGGAACACTGGTGCGATTGGCTTTAATGAACAAGTATATCCATTGGGGAAGGGTTTTGAACTAGAGGAGGAAAATGAGAAAATGCCTTTGGTGGTCGGGTAATGTACGATGGTTACGGCGAGCTTCATGGAAGAACTGGTAACCCTGTTCTGTAGGTATTTCGATGGCTATGGTATGAAGATGGATGAGTACCCAAAGGTACCAAATGAGTTCTTTTGGAAAGATTGTGTGAAAAGTCCATTGAAATGGGAAGGCAAAGGGGTACTGGTTATTGACATATGAGAGAAAGTTTAGAGGGCCATACCTGCTTGAAAGTCGCTCCTGGTACTGCTGGAGAAGGTTGATCATGGAACTCCTGGTGAAATTATTGCTGTGAATGAGATCAGGTATCTCAGGGGGGTATTGGTACATCGGCCATTGGGAACGAATATCTGTGGTAGTGTGCCACTGATGTAGTTGACCTGGTGGTGGTCACGAATAGTTTCTCTTTACGAACATGTTGATGATTTCTTGCTTGGGACGGGAGAAATGATCTGCTAGGACATTGGATTTTCCTGGGAGATACTTTACATCAAAGGAGTATCGTGAAAACCATTCGGCCATCGCATGAGTTGAGGATGGGGGATTTGCCTCTATTTGAACTTGAACATCTGCGGAAAGGAGGACATGTCCATTTCGACGAGAAAGGTCATGCCGATGAGATGGAATTCAAACTTTTTGATGCCATACTTGACCGCTAAAATTTCCTTGAATGTGGAATGGTAGTGGAGTTCAGCTGGAGAAAATCCTCCACTTGTATATCCGCATATGGAATGAACACCTGCAATTTCTTCAATGAGGATTGCTGCCCAATATTTATCACTTGCATCCATTTGCAGAATAAGCTGTCCGGTGGATGGGATTTTGAGAGGAGGTAAATCCCCGAGGGTACGCTTGAGAGTGCGTACCGCAGTTGTCTGTTTCGGTCCCCAAGGTGGGGCGTCTTTTTTTAGCATCCTCTGGAGCGGTTTAAGGAGTTTAGCAATATGAGGGACAAAGTCACGGAGAAAGTTGACAATGTCAAGAAATGCTTGAAGTTCTTTATGGGTGAGGTTGGCATCCGGGAACGTCTGGAGTTCATTAGCAATGTGAGGTCGAGGAGTATACGTTCCTTGGGACAAATGCATGCCAAGGAAATCTATTTCCTTCTGAGCAAGAATCATCTTCTTTTGGGAAAGCATGATGCCATACTTATGAACAATATCGGCAAACTGGAGAAGAAGTTTGCAATGAGATTCTTCGTCGGGGCTGTACAGAAGGATATCGTCAATGTAAATCTGTGCTTGTGAGAGAATGGGCTCAAATATCTTACACATGGCCTTTTGGAATAGAGATGGGGCCGTTTTGAGTCCAAACGGGAGAATTGTCCATTGGTAATGGTGGTTTGGGATACAAAATGCAGTTTTGTATCTGTCATCTGGATGGATTCCAATATGCCAGAATCCTGCTTTGAGATCAAACTTAGAGAAGATTTGGGCTTTGACAAGACTAGTGAAGAGGGAGTTTTTGTGAGGTAGTGGGAACCTGTCATTCCTCAAATACTGGTTCAGAGGTTGGTAATTGATTACCAGTCTTAGTTTTCCACGAGCACGTTCTGCTCTCTTATAAACAGAGAATGCTTCACAAGCCCAATCAGATTTGGTTGGTTCTATGAGTGCCTGGGCGAGTAAATCAGAACATTCTTTCTGGGCCAAATCGTATTGTTTAGGCTTCATTCCCTTGTGGGAAGCTTTTCCTAGGATGTCGGGATCAGTCGGGATGCGTGGGAGTTGGACAAAAAAGTTTGGGTTTGTCCAGAGTGGTGATGTGTGGGTTTCGAGGAAGTGTGCATGAGAATTGGCACATGATGCCAAAAGTTTTTGTGCGATTGGCTCTATCGCAGAGGGTGATATGAGGAATAGTCTCTGGGTTTCGACAAACTTGATAAGTTTGCTGTCTGTTTTGAGATCTCGAGGATGAATGAAAATGTCTAATTGGGATAGAATATTCCATCCGAGAATGAAATCTCTGTCAGGAGAATTGCAACCAAGTATTTGGATGTCCATATAACATTCAGCTGTGAGTTGGAATTTAACAGGCTTACTGCAAACAGTTGAGCTGAAGATATCTCCTAAGGCTGACCTAAACTAGGTAAGATGTGGTTCCCATAGGTCAGGTGGAAGGACTTTAGTATCCATCAGAGAAGTGGATGATCAGTATCTACCAGGGCAATTACTGTAATTGTGGAATGGTATGGTGTAGGAGATATGTATGCTAGGACATATGGATAGTACTCTGGAGTACGTCTAGAGACATGGTATGAGATGGGGAAATAAGTGAGCGCATACTCATCTTCTGATTCTGATGCAGAGTCATACTCAATGGTTTGGAGGGAAAAAATGGTATCTGACGAGTGTTCTTCATCATATGAAAGGATGGATTCAACATCCTCATCTTCAAAATCGAAGCCCGTGGCCTTTTGTAGTTCTTGCAGCATTCGCTGGTTCTTGAACTTGGCTTTTGGATACTTTTTAGCAAAGTGGCCTTTTTGTTGCAAATAAAGCAACGATCTGTCTTTCTTCTTTTGCCATTGGGGAGACGGCGTTTCTTCCGTAAGAACTTCCAAGGTTTGGATTTCTTTCTGTCGAAATCAAACCGGGTTCGTCTCATGTGCCTTTCCTTTCTGGGTTGACAACTTGGGTCGGAACACTTCTTGGGTCACTTGATGGACCATTCAGGATGATCACAGGATTTGAGAGGCGTGCTCCTATGGAGGTAGGTCTGAAACATCTTATGCCTTTGGCATAATTCATCAACTGCAAGAAGAATAGCTTGATGAAGTTCACCAAAAGTGGCTTGATCCACTGACCTGCTTTTGGACTGGAGATGCTTTTCTGATATGTCTCGGATTTCTGGTGGGATTGAGACCATAAAAACACTTTTGAGGTTCCCATCCGCTCCTAGCTCATAAAAGAGCTTGTGCATGATCTGAAAATGGCAATTCAGATGTCTTTTTTTCCAGGGAACAACATTTTCTCTGAAAAAATTCATGCCTTTTTCCCTGAAGGATTTCATCCTGATGACCAATAAAAAATTGGTGAAGTATATGCATGGCATTTTCTACCGTACCGATAAGGAAGGTGATTTGGTTTTGTTCTCCTAAGAGAAGCCATCAATGTTTTAACGAACCAATAAATCGGCTGGTAAATTCTGCAAGTATGCCATGAAGATCTGTGGTGGTTTGTAATTTGGCTGTGATCCAAGCATGAAATTCTTGTAAACGGTCTGGCCATTTATGGACTGGACAATCATCCAAGGTGAAGAACCTGGATATGGAAGAGGGGTTGGTTTCTAGTTTGATATCAACAAATTCAGGGATGTCGATATCTTCTGGTTGGGCGGGATCGGCCATGAAGATCTGTGGTTTTGGTTTTGGTGGAGACAACCTTGGTGACTGTACAGAAGGTATGGAAAATGTATCAAATGATATGTTTAACGGTACTGAGCGGAGAGTCTCCGTGTCAGACCATTCAGGTGAGAAAACTGGAAAACATGGTGTTGTTTGGGGTGGTGCCACAATGGGATCATTTGGCTTGTCCTGATTAGGATTGGCCTGTGTTCGAAGGAATGCGGTAAGTGGATTTGTGATCATGTTCTGCTGTGGAGTCGGATGTGGAGTGGGTGGTTCTGGGATGAATTCTGATGAAGATTCCGTGAATGAGGGTGTAGATTCTGTCTCCTTCTTTTTTTTTTCTTTTTCTGCCCTGGCTAGTCTCCTCGCTTCTTTTCTTTGCTGCCTTTCCTCTTTCCTTCTCCTTTCTTGGATCACTTCTTGCGACTTGGCTTTTAGTATCGCATAATCTATGGAAGGCATAACTCCTAAAAATGAAGGTGGTTGGAGTTGTAAGGGAGAAATAGGGGTGGAACTGGAGGGTCGTGTGAACAGACTTGACGATGTGATCCCAAAGAAGGGATCTTCAGGGATTGGTGCTGTGGCTTTTTGAAGTTGTTTTTCTAGAACTGCTATCCTCTTTTTTAGGAAGGATATTTCTAGTGTTTTATCTTCAAGATAAGAACATGGCACACGTCCTTAAAGGAGATCATTCAATTGTGTTTGAGAAGCTGCAAGCAGCTTCTGGATAGCCACTGTGTTGGCCTTTATTCTAGAGAGAGAGGCGTTCTGAGCCAGGGAATTTTCTGTTTGCCAGTTGAGAGTGAGTTCTGCGGGGGCCGGAGCAATTCTCTTGCCATCTGGACCAATGGTTGTGGAGGTGATTTTTGGTGCATGGAAGTATATGTGGTCCGTATCCACAAACTGCTTTGTCGGTGGGAACGGATGTTGGGTTGGAGATGAGGAAATTGCTAAAAGAGTAGGCAATGGTGGGGACTCTTTTGGTCGAAACATGTAAATTTGTGGGAGAATAGGTGTGGGTAAAGTGGGAGGTGGAGATACCTGAGAAACTCTTTTGGTTTCGAAGGATCGGGCATCTATGCCACATGATGGGTTCTTCTTTACCCATTTGAACAAAGGTTTGTAGAAGGGCAAAACTGGTGGATCTTGTGATGGTTTCGAGAGAGGAGGTGTACAATGTTCAGGAACCTTAGGTGCTTGCCTTTTCGTGTCACTATACTTGACAAGAAACTGGAATTTTTCACCATCTTCTCCTAGAGGTCCGATTGTCGGATCTTTATCTTGATATCTTTGATACAACGGATCTTTGTTCTTTTTTTTTTCTTGGGTCCATATCTTCTAGAGGTTTCGTGCACGTTGTGCACGAGCAAAAAGGATCCCAGTAACAATGACCTGAGGGGTCCTTGTATCGGTGTATAAGAGCACCATCTGACGAGAAAGATTGTACAAAATGTTTAGGGTCAGATTCTTCTGATCTGACTAGGTCAGAAGCACACAGGGTAAAACATAGGATGGTCGGCAGAGGAGGAAATCTCGAAGGACATGGACTGGGTTGGTCCTTGTTAAATCTGATAGAAACAGAGTCATCACGAAGTTTTTCAAATCGTAGTTCTGTGGCCTGGAGAGGTTGAGAGGTCTGGTGTAACTTCTCATAATTTGTGACCCAAGCATCCGGAAGCAATTTTACAAGCTGATCCCGAGGGATCTGCCTTGGAACATGTACACACGAAGTTTGGTCTCTATCGACCGAGATGAACAAAGCATCTTCAGAAGCTGGGGTGTTCAGATCTATTGCATGGTTTTGCACTCTGTAAACCATTTGATAGTGAAGGATTGCTGCAATTGATCCTGGGAGCTAAGATGCTCCAGCGATCTGAATCTAGATCTATAGGGCTGTTAACAGATGAGGATCTGCGAGTGCCAGGTTGAAATTGGGTTACAAGTTCCAAGTTCCATCTATTTGGAACCTGAAACCTATCCGTTGAAAAATGTTCTTTAATTTTTGGAACCTAGAACCTAACTTGCATACTTTGTAGCCTGGAACTAGACGGTTCCCGACAGGACTGATTTCAACCTTCAGATTCTACCATAGAATCATGCTCACCTCTAGCACTTATTTACATAATATTCTAATAATTTTATGATTTTTTCTTTAGTTTTGTTTGTCTCCACCAGCAAGGACGCCGTGGCCCTTGCCTGGTCTGGGCAATAGTTGCGACATCCTCACTCACCTAGATTGGGCAAGGGTTGCGACACCCTTGCCTGGGTCTAGTGAGGGGCCGCAGCCTTGGCCTAGGTTGGCAAGGGCGTCTCGGCCATTGATAGCCTAAGGGAAAAAAAATTACTAAAGAAAGGAAAAGAAAAAGGAAAAAAGGAAAAAAATTCAAAAAATTATTTAAAAGGTACCACGTTAGCTTCAGCATTTTTTGTAGGTCGGTTAAATGGACTGAATTAGCACAAATACAAAATGTTTAGAATTGAGTTGGTATAAAAAAAAATTAAGGTTGAATTGGTATAATTGTAATAAGTTTAGGACTATTTTGGTAATTCTCTCAAATTTGTTTAGGCGTTATTTTTCTGGCTGATATTGATCCAACGTCCGAAAAGAAGAAAAATAAATAAATAAAAAGGCAAAACTTGTACAATCGCACATACATATATATATGCATACGTTTTTTTTTCCCAGAAATTCTTTATATATTATTTTTATTTTCAATTTCACGGAGGCCCCCCACGAAGGAAACCACGTTTCTTTGCCAACAATCCACACTCCGAAGAAAACGAAATATAATCTCAACTCCCCTCCTCTCCCCTCACTTTCGCTTCACATTTGTGCTCACCTAAGCTCTGTTCGCTGCAAAATCTCGTGATCTCAGGCAACTGGTCGGAGTCGTCGGAGTCCTCGCCGTCGCCGGACTTGGTTAACAGTACTCTCTCTCTCTCTCTCTCTCTCTCTCTCTCTCTCTCTCTCTCTCTCTCTCTCTCTCTCTCTCTCTCTCTCTATAGGGTTCGGCGATCTCGTGGGGATGCAGGATCGAGGTGTGTAGGGCTCGTCCACTCCTCGTTTGCTTGATTTCGATCTGGAAATCGGTGGTGGAGGGTTTTGGCGGAGCGCTTGGATATAGACTCGGTGGGTGTTGAGGGTAATGCGATGAGAGTGCGGGATATTGGCGGTTGACAGTTCGCAGCGCTGCTGTGACTTCGCCTTAAAAATTGCGGGAGGAAGATGTAGATTAGCGGTTTGTAGGTTCGACGTCGAAGATTATTGGCCTTTTGGGACTCATTTTTGCGACTATTGTGCTGGGGAGATTTAGTTTTAGGTCATCAAGTTCGAACCCTTTGAACTTTCTTCCGTGAAGTTTTTTAAGTTTGTGGAGTATGGTCGGCTCTTTGGTGATTTGTGGTTAGGTCCAGATTTTTAAGTTTTTTTTTTTTGTCTGAATTGGCGCTTGTGCAATATGGGCTCGCTTCTTTCCTGCCAATAGCCAGGGCTCTTAGCAGAGGAAATCGATAACCGATAAAGCTGAATAACACTGACATGTCAATATCGATAGTACATGGCAATTTTAGACAATTTCAAGTACTCTGGTCCGGCTATTTTGAATTTCTATTATGTGTTTCTACCCTGTTGCTTTTGGCAATTGTAGCCTGGAATATTGGGGCATAAGGCCATGCTGGGGTATTTCCAGCTGGCAATTTTCCGATCGTCTCTTAGACTCGTTCTGTGGCTGAAAATGCTTCAGAAGTTTTTCTCCTTAATCTGTGATGACCTTGAGATACATCTTCTTTTGACCAAAGTCACCTCATGTGGTAATGAGACTTGAATTTGATGAGAAATTTTGGCTGTCTGGTTTCCTAATTTTCCTTTTGTGACTTAGGTGGAGTTTGGTTTAATTTGTTTAACATGTTTGCAAGGGACTTTGGATCGTGCATTCTCCATATCATACTTGCACTATCGTACTTATTTCTTTTAACTTCAAAATTGTGTTCTAACGAGAACTTTGAAAATGAAAAGCTCCAAAAGGGTATGCTGGGGATCGCTGCATGATTATCTTCCTGCTAAGTACATCTTTCTGATTTACTAGTTTGTTTGTAGGCTTGATATCTTCTTGAGAAACAAGATGGGAGATGAAATACATTCTGTCAGAAGTGTCTTTTGCTTCTCATGCTTGATTGAATATGTGACTTATACTAGTTGTGTGATGGTGGCATTTTTCTGCAACTGTACTTGCTATGAAGTGATACATATTTAGGGTTGGAATTAAATTATCAATTACACACCCTTGATCTGAAAATGCTGGATTCTATACAATATATTTTGAAATTGATTCTTCTATCCACATTGATGTAATATCTATATGCCTTGGGCTTAGTTGGCTTTTTTTTTTTTTTTTTGTGAAAGTTTTAAATTGCTCAAGTTAATCCTGTTAATGGGAAAGGGCCAGATGTGTTATAACAATGATTAGCTGAATCCCTTGCTAAAATAAAATAGCAAAGCATGTGACTAATCTACATGCACTATTGCTCTGACTTTAGAATATTTTCATCATACGGCGCTGATTATATTGACTGTACTAGGCCCTCAGCCTGTTACCATTGAGAACAAGCCATTAGATTTGGTATTTGGAATGGAATAATGGATACTCCAAGTGATATATTCCATACTAGGGACTTCCTTTTCACATATAGTCTGCCTTGTGACACATCTGTCAGCTTTTTGACCCTAGAAAAGAATGATCTAAATTGGCTGTATATACATTTTTATTAAGTTTGGTCAAGAGAAATGGCTGTTGGATAATTGCAGTGCTGACCCTCTTGTGAGTTTTTGTTGTTATATATACATCTACAGTTAGTTGGCCAAGATAAATGGCTGTTAGGTAATTCCAGAGCTGACCCTCTTTTGAGTTATCATTGTCTAGTGCTGAGACCATAGCATGGTCATTGTTATCTGTTGAGTTATCTTTTTCTCCAAGTGTAGTTGCTTTGTGATCAATAGGGAAGTTATTGTCGCATGTGGCTTATGTTAGAGTAACAATTGGTAGTTAGACAATTGGCTATTAGATAATTCCGGAGCTGACCCCCTTTTGAGTTTGTCTAGTGCTGAGACCATAGCATGGTCGTTGTTATATGTTGAGTTATCTTTTTCTCCAATTGTAGTTGCTTTGTGACCAATAGTGTAGTTATCATCGTGCTTGGCTTATGTTAGAGTAACAATTGGTAGTTTACTCTCTGATAAAGATTTGGTGGAGTCTTCTTGGAAGTTTAATGTGCCCTTTTCATTCTTCCAAAGGTTCATATGCCACAGTTTGAAGAGAAACACAGGGAGTTGAAGACATTTTGCCCATACTTTACCCACGACGAAGTTTTTGATCACTTCCAATTTCGGTTCATAATTGTCTTCTCGAATTTACTTTTTTCCCTGTATTATTTTCAGCTACCAAAGATGTCCCGGAGATATGACAGTCGCACGACGATCTTCTCCCCTGAAGGTCGCCTCTACCAAGTTGAGTATGCAATGGAGGCCATTGGCAATGCTGGGAGTGCAATAGGGATACTAGCTAAGGATGGGGTTGTCTTGGTTGGTGAAAAGAAGGTCACTTCCAAGCTTTTGCAAACCTCAACTTCAACTGAGAAGATGTACAAGATCGATGATCATGTTGCATGCGCCGTTGCTGGAATTATGTCTGATGCCAACATTTTAATCAACACGGCAAGAGTCCAAGCTCAACGCTACACATATGCATACCAGGAGCCAATGCCTGTGGAACAGCTAGTTCAATCACTCTGCGATACTAAGCAAGGCTATACGCAATTTGGTGGACTTCGCCCATTTGGTGTTTCATTTCTGTTTGCAGGATGGGACAAGAACTATGGTTTCCAGCTTTACATGAGCGATCCCAGTGGAAACTATGGCGGTTGGAAAGCTGCGGCAATTGGCGCAAATAACCAAGCGGCACAATCGATTCTTAAGCAAGATTACAAGGATGAGATCAACCGAGAGGAGGCAATCCAGCTTGCCCTAAAGGTGCTGAGTAAAACTATGGACAGCACTAGCCTTACTTCGGACAAGCTTGAACTGGCCGAAGTGTTCCTAATGCCTTCTGGGAATGTGAAGTACCAAGTCTGTTCGCCCGAGTCTTTGAACAAGCTCTTGGCAAAATTCGGGGTGGCACAGCCTTCTACAGAAGCGTAAAAGCTCTTTTAAGAATTATTCCGGGTCTTCTTATACATTTGGGCTGTTTGAGGTAGTCCTTGGATGTTGAATTTAGTCTTGCAAAAACTGTTTCCTGATTCACCTTATGGCTCTCTCAATTGGCACTGTCAACTCTTGATCCAGTTTACATTATTTTTACCTTCTGTCATGGTTTTCCCTATTTTCTCTTTCCATACCTATTATGGCGTGTTCGTGCTTGGCTCTGCTTGCAAAGGGGCTTTCAATTCCATCTGACTAGGGCATGATCCATATTTATTTGATTTGAACACTGAGAAACCAAAAAAAAAAAAAAGAATGAAGAATTGCGTAATTTCTATGTATTTTTGGTTTTTTTGATAAGAATCTATTAGGTTTTGTTAGATGACTCATTATTATATATTATCGGATCATTGTTATCTTGTGTCACTAGATTTTATCTCATTGATCATCTTATATCACTAGAGTATATCTCATTGGTCATCATTATCTCATTGCAGTCCCTCCAATTTCTTATCTAGAACCCTCAATCTGCCGGTCGAGTTGGGCAGATTGTGGTTTCCCGGCTCGCCTGGAGAGTCGATTGCGTGGCGGTTGCAGTGCAGCGCCCTCTATCTCCATCTCTATTTCGTTCTCCGATTGGTCTCACGCCCCTCTTGCTGTCCCCAGTGAGTGGCGATTTTTGCCCAGCTCTTTTTTAAAATTCTTTCCAAAAATTTTCAAGCTTCCACTGAATTCAGTGAATGGTATGCTTTTTATTCTTCTCCCGAAAATGTGATAATTTAGTTTTATACGCACATTTTATAACTAAATGATACGTTAAAAGAACATGATCTATGCTACGTCTTAATTAAATTTTTCTATGATGAGCAATGCGCAGGTGAACGTTCAAACACGAGGGCTCTATTTATTTCGCGAAAAATGTGATGTTTTTTGAAACGCTTTTCGAAAAATTCATTTTCGAAGAAAATTATTTTTCGGTATTTGACTGAGATAAAAATTGAATTGGAATTTTTTTTTGTGTGTGTTTGGTAAAAAAAACTTGATTTTCCTGCAGCAAATAAACTAGAAGATTTGAATTTTTAAATTTGAAATTTTTTTATATTATATCGAAAAATAGATAGAAATTTTTTTGTCATGTTTGGTAAAAATTTGATTTTCCTTAACTAACTTATATCCGAAAAACATGTCGTAGAAGTTGTTTTTATTGAAGATAACTGTGATGATCAATCCAGATCCTAAAAGATCTGGAAAAAGGAAATATCCAAAAATTTCCGAACTTGATCCTTTTCTGTTTTCCTCCCTCCGACTCTGCCTCGCAATTTCGCCGCTGTGACGTGCAGGTATCAACTTTTTCTGTTTCTTTTTAGAATTTTTGAAGCTTCGACTGTAATCATTGACCTGTATGCTTTTTGTTATGTATCGGGTGCTTAAAATCTAACTTTCGTGAATCTTGTAAAACCTTAGCAAAAGGCATTACAGAGCACAGATGACTTGGTTTTGCAATTGGATCCACCATATCGTTGTTCATTTGCTGACAGTGATGCCTAAGGAGGTTTCTCGTTGCATCCCGTGGCTTTCGCGCCATCGTCGGGGCAAGAAGTCGGTCGACACATCTGATGGCGAGAGATGGGACGGCTTCAAAACCTTACTGGATGATGTCGTAGTGAATGTGCTCAGCAGATTGGATGTCAACCAACTCGTCCGCGCAAAAAGAGTATGCAGAAGGTGGCGTGCTCTGATCGCGACGGCTTACTTCACTCGAGTGCATCTTCAAAGAGGTTCTTCAGGGCCTATCATGCACTCCATCCTCTCCGAGCGCCGGGCCTGGCGGGCCGATGACCCGCCCTTTTTGTTTATCTTCAACTGGTTCTCTCCGGAGACACAAGTGAAGTTACCGAGATCCCCACTCCCAATAACCGTGTACGAGTTTTGTGAACTTCTAGGGTGTTGCGACGGAATGCTCATCTTCCGTGCCCCAACTTTGTATGAGATTAATAACCCCGTCACGCGGGAGCGAGTTGCCTTGCGGCAAAAAGGAAATATCTGCGGTTTCTTTCTCCATTCGCTTTCGAACAAGTATCGGCTGCTTTCTTACAGAGAAACTCCAACTGGCTTCTGGTATCAGGCGGGCGGCACAGGGCCAGCGACGTGGAAAGATGTCGGGGCGCATCCCTACCGTCCTAAAGAACAAGAAGCCCCATCTGGCGCAAAGGGCCGTCTTCACTGGATGGTGGTTGGGAAGGAAGGCGCGTCGCCACCATGCTCGCATTCCATCATGGTCTTTAGCACTAGGGAGAGCAAACTTCGTTTAATGCCTCATCCGGGAGATTCATGTCGATCGAACGAGGGACACTCGAATATGCGCTTGGTGGAAATGGACGGCGGCGTGTATGCCTATGCGATTCGCGTAAAACTCATGCGCGTATGGGTTTTGGAGGACCATGCGAGTTGGCATTGGGTAAAGAAGTGCGATATCGATCTCGAACGGGGCTCAAATGGGCATCCGGCGTCTGGGTCCATGACAAGCTACTCGAACTACGAAGACGTGCAGCTGATAGATAGCCGAGACGGTGAGTTGCTTCTGTTCTGGCCTCGCAGGGGATTCTTTGGGCATGATCTGCAGTCGGGAACATCGACAAGAATAGTCCACTCGAAATTTAGCGCAAGCAGACTGACGAGCAGGTTAGTCGTCGCCGAGTTTAAAACGAGCCTTGTGCTCTTGAAAGATCATCAGTGAAGTTAGTTTGGTTTCTTTCCTAGGGTCTAGGGTTTAGGGAGAAGTTTGATTGTTGATGCTGGTTCATATGATTGTGGGAACTAACAGGTTCTCTGCTATTGATCTCTTTATTATTCATTTTCAGAACCGGAATAATCACCCTGTTTGGACTTTGGAATGAATGCTATCATTTTGACTCTTGACTTTGGATAATTTGTAAATCATGTTAGCAATATTAGGATATTCATTGGATTCTGCATACCTCTCTTACATCTCATTTGATCTTGAATACTCTTGATTGATTATATTTTTTTTTATAATGTTTATCATATTACTTTAGAAAGTTATTCAATAAAACCTCTAATACTATTTATCATATTGCTTTGACGCTCAATCTATATGAAGAAATTATAGCAAAATATTTTATTAGTGTTATCTCTAAGTTTGTCACCTCAAATTTTCAATTGCTAAAAATATACTATCTTCATTATGAAAATTCTTGAGAAAATTATTCAAAAAAATCTTAAATTTTTTTTTGTTGCCAATTCAATCCATTTAGCTAATATGGATATTTTTTTAAATAATATCTTAATATTTCTTTTCTTTTCTTTCTCTATCTTTTGTTTTCTTCCCTTCTAGTCGGCGATGGTCGCCGAAGCTCGTGAGGCATCGCCCAAATCTGAACGGAGGAAGCCTCGCCATGGCCTTGCGTTCGTCATGGTTCACGAGGCGCGATCGCCTTACCTAGATGGCAACCTCGCCAGGGCCTCGTTGGCCTTGAGTGAAGGCAGTCATGGCCTCCTTCCTCATGGGTGAGGCCGCATTTGCCCACAACCGACAAGGTTGCCCACACTAGCGGCCCTCGCTAGCCACAAGGGAAAAAAAATAAAGAAAAAAAGAAAAATAAAAATAAACATTACCAAAAATTATTCACATTAGCATCAATTAGCGAAATGAACAAAGTTGACATAAACATTAAAGGTTTATGACTGAATTGGCACAATTGTAATAGATTTATAACTTTTATGGTAATTTTTTCAAAATTTTTGGATGCTTTCGCCATGAAAGTAACAAAACACATACAAACTAATATAATTGTCCCTCATCCTCTCGCATGTTTAGCATCTTCATCATATCTGTAATACTCGACATATACTTTCGTTTCTTTACCATGAAGATAATGGTAATCCTAAGATCACAATAATGCAATTTCTGCATTTTGCATTTTTAATAGTGCACTATATCCCTCACAAATGAAATATAGGATAGCCTTCATTTCTACCTTCGTATTCCCACTCTTTAGTGCCAATCACAAAATTCTCACAATAGCAGACAGTGATAGTCGTAAGATTCACATCCATGCCGATGCTATACCCAAGGAAAAAAGTACTTAGCTTTTGGGAACACAACATAGGAATCATAGCAATTTCACATGAAGGTCCCCACAATCAGCACCAACTAATTGATTACAGAATCAACAATTGACGTGTAGTGGAAAGAAATCGATAGATTTTCCATGGCATCAGCTACCCTGTTTTCGATTAAACGAATTTGGGTCCCCATGACATCAACTTCAAGCCCTAAGTTTGCCATTTCAGCTCTTATTTTGCCGTCGGAGCCCTAATTTTTTTTTAAGGCACGGCGAGAGGAGGCAAACTTGAGCGATGGTTACAGAGACAGCGGTGGCTGGGCGAGAGATTGTGACCAAAGAAGGCAAGCGAACGATCATGACAGCGATCAAACGCGAGCAAGCGAGCGAGCAACAAACTTTGAGCAAGAGAGTGCGACTAGCTGTGCCAAGGAAAAGAATAGAAGAAACATTTGACTTCTTAATGTATGCTCCACTTGGCTCAGGGGTATAGCTCAATTGGTAGAGCTCGTTGTGATGTCTAATTGTCCAAGTAGTAATGATAGTATCTTGTACCTGAATATGTGGCTCACTTTTTCTAAGTAATGGGGAAGAGAATTGAAACATGCCACTGGAAGACTTTGCTGAGACATTGTTTCTTCCTCTCTTCCCACACTAGAGCCACGTAGGATTTGCAATGTCATTTTCAGACATCCACGAAGGCCTTTGTTCTTTAAAATTTTGCCATGAGAAATAAATAATTAAATTATAAAAGCCACATCTTTAATTTGGCTGAAATTTCTCTCCTTTGTCACTTAAGCGATTGTTTTTCTCCGATTTTGATACTTAAGTGATTATTTTGAAACTTTTAGTACTAAAATGGGCGTCATATCAAACTTTTGGTATTTCTAGTGTACTTCTAAGGAGGAGTTCAACTGTTGCCTTGAAGGTGCTTATTATTCCATAATCAGCTCAATGTCGCTATAGGTACTCACTCTTTCATCAATCACTAAATATATGGTAGATGAGGGTGTTTGTAAAGACTTATTCTTTCAATATCCAAAAAAAATCTTTTATTGATGTCACCTCAAATTCTAAATAAAGCAGAAGAAGAATTATCATTGTCATTATATTTTTCACATTGAAGATTACGTGAGCATATTTATTGTTTTTGTCAGATGATTATGGATGGTTATACAAGATTACTCATAATCCATTTGGATATGTACTATCAGAAAAACTATATATCCTAAGGGGAAAATAACAACAATAGTTCTTGAACTTTGATTCAATGTGTAATGTGATCCCTGAACTTTAGCTCCATATACAATATCATCCCTAGATTTTTAATTTGTTTAATATGATTCTTGAACTTTTGGTAGATGTTCAATTTAATTCTAAAATTATATAATGATATTCATTGTAATCCTTTCAGTAATTCAAGTTTAGGGACGGTATTAAGCATTTTCATATTGTCCAAGCACGAGATTAGACATATACAAAAAAAAAATTAGGGATCACGTTACATTCCTGGTCAAAATGGAAGGACCATGTAATTATCACTATCCTAAAAGATCTGGAGCATGGAAGTATCCCAACTTCCTCCGTTTCTGTTTCTGTCTTCCTCTCTCCAATCTCTCTATCTCTCTCTCTATCTCTAGCTATCCCCACTGAGCTGTGATTTCCATCCGACTCTGCCTGGCTTACTCGCTGCTGTGAAGTAAAGGTTTCAACCTTTTTATGTTTCTTTGTATAATTTTTTAAGCTTCGACTGAATTCATTGAATTGTATCAAATTTGTCTCCTTTTTGTTCGTTGATCAGAATTGTGTATAGTAGCTACGCATCGCGTGCTTAAAATCTATCTGTTTCGTAGTAATCCAAATGGAGCACCTTCGACGTCACAACACTGAACAATTTGCAAAACCTTACAGATGACTGCGTCAGTGGTTGGTTTTTGCAATTTGATTCAATACATCTCTGTTCGTTTAATGACAGTGATGCATATGGAGGTTTCTTGTTGCTTCCCGTGGCTTTCGTGCCATCGTTGGGGCGAGAAGTCGGCCGACACTTCCGATGGCGAGAAGCGGGACCTATTCAAAACCTTACCGGATGATGTCGTAGTGGAAGTGCTCAGCAGACTGGACGTCCACCAACTCGGCCACGCGAAAAGAGCGTGCAGAAGGTGGCGTGCTTTGATCGAGACGGCTCACTTCACCCGAGTGCATCTTCAAAGAGCTTCTTCAGGACCTATCATGTACTCCATGCTCTCCGAGCGCCAGGCCGATGACCCGCCCTTTTTGTTTCTTCTCAACTGGGGCTCTCTGGAGACGACGCAACGGATTAGACAAGCAAAGTTACCGAGATTGCCACTCCAAATGACCGTGTACAAGTTTTGCGATCTTCAAGGTTGCTGCGACGGACTGCTTATCTTCCGTGCCCCGACGTTGTATGAGATTAGCAACCCCGTCACGCAGGAGCGAATTTCCTTGCGGCAAGAAGGCTCGATCTGCGGTTTCTTTCTCCATGCGCTCTCGAACAAGTATCGGCTGCTTTCTTATAGAGAAACTCCCATTGGCTTCGGTTATAAGGTGGGTGGAATAGGGCCAGCGGCGTGGGAAGATGTAGGGATGTATCCGTACCGTCCTAGAGAACAAGAAGCCCCATCTGGCGAAAAGGGCGGTCTTCACTGGATGGTGGTTGGGAAGGAAGGCATGTCGCCCCCTTGTTCGCATTCCATCATGGTCTTTAGCAGTAGAGACAGCGAAATTCGTTTTATGCCTCATCCGGGAGATTCATGTCGATCGAACGGGGGGCATTCGGATATGCACTTGGTGGAAATGGAGGGCCACGTATACGCCTTTGCGATGCGTGATAAACTCATGCGCGTATGGGTTTTGGAGGACCATACGAGTTGGCACTGGGTAAAGAAGTACGAAATCGATCTGGAACGGGGCTTAAATCGGCATCCGGCTTCTAGGACCGTAACAAGCAACTCAAACTACGAGAACGTGCAGCTTGTAGATAGCCGAGGTGGCAAGTTGCTTCTGTACTGGCCTCAGGGGAGATTCCTTGAGTATAATCTGCGATCGGAAACAATCAGAATAGTCAAGGTGAACTTCCATGCGGACAGTCTCCAATCTCGCGCAAGCAGAATGATGAGCAGGCTGGTCGTCGCCAACTTTAAGACAAGCCTCGTGTCCTTGAAAGATCATCAGTGAAGTTGGTTTGGTTTTTTTCTAGGGTTTAGGGCTTAGGAAGTGGGTTGATGATTGGGGGACTAAAAGTAAAAGGTTATCTATGATCGATCTCTTTACTCTTCATTTTCAGCACCGAAATGATCGCCCTGTTTGAACTTTGGAATGATTGACTTTTGACTTTGAATAATTTGTAAACTTATATTAAAGGTACTAGGATATTCACTCGATTCTCGATATTTTTTAGGATCGCACATCTCTCTTTCTTTTAGTATATATCCTTGATTGATTATATTTTATATCCGTTTATCTCATTATCTTAAATAGTTATCCATTAGAGCCTCTTATACTATTTATCAATATATCGAAATATATTGAATTTTCTGAATACTTATCTTCTATGTTATTTTTACTTGACCCATGCTTTGACTTTATGAATTGCAACTCACTTGAAATTGGGGATCAACAAAATAACCGGATCAAACCGGGAACCATTCCAGTTCCCGATTTATTAAATTTGGAACCGACGAATATAGCTCCAATTTCAGGTATGAACCCACCAATCTAGACCAGACTGATCTTTTTAATTCTTATGATTCCAAATTTTGAAAATACTAATTCCCACTATTTTCCCACTTAGACACAATCATGCTCACCATGAGCTTGTTCTATTAATATCAATCACGTAGGAGTTTACACTATCCAACAACATTTGCAATCCTATAGGGAATAGGAAAAAAAAAAAGAGAGATACAGCCAATTCGTAGACCTACTCGAAAACCAGATAGGTTAGTTCAGTTTCCGAGGAGGTCCAGGACCAAGGGGTCTGATTTCCAATTCCAAAAACTGGGAACTAGCCCACCCTAAAACCTATCACCCCTACTTGAGACTTCATTACACAATATTTTAGAAACTTAGTTTAATATTTTCTTATTAATTTTGACAAAAGAAATTTCAGGAGAAATCATCATTGAAAAAGTACCACAAATTTCTCACAAAGTTATTATTTGGATGGTTATTTTCCTCAAAAGGTGATTAGTTGGGTTTATTAATTGTTTATATTCATGGCCACAATTTAAAGTGACGTTGTCAATGTCAAGAAACAAAAATATTTATCGAGTTCTCTAAAAATGTATATTCAACTTAATATGCTGATATAATTAGATGGAATATCTTTTTGGAATTTCATGTAACATAGCAGGTTTGAATCCCTGTTAAGCCTAAAAAGTTAGACCATTTGAGTAAATACTAATCATAATATTATATGAAAGAGGGTCTCAAAGGTTTGTTGTATCGATACCTGCCCATCTCTTGATTACGTTTGGTATGATCTAAGTAGATTTTGTTATGTTTTCAAGTGGCGGGCTGTGCTTGGGCCTAGGCCCACATCGGGCTTGGATCGGGTACGGCCCATGGACGCGAACATTACCAGATGATGTCATGGTGGGCCGACCAACTCGTCCAATCAAAAAGGGTCTGCGCAGCAGGTGGCGCTCTTTTATTTCCACGGATCATTCTGCTCAAATGCATCTGCAAGGGACCACCGTGGCCATCAGTCTCGTACTAGGACCCCGAGAAGAAGAATATGAAACTGATTCGAGCGGCGAGGGAACCGCAGTCGTGATTCTGACGGGCGCCGCATGCATGATCCTAGCGTCTGGATTGATGCAACAGGCTGCTTATCTTCCTTGACCGACACCGTCCGACGATCATGTCGATACCACATCTGCAGCCCAGTCACCCCGGAGGAGCAACTCGCCTTCATTCAAGAAGGTTTTCATCTGCAGTTTCGTTCTCCATTTGCTCTCAAACGTGTATCGGCTGCTTTTCTGCTATGGAACGGGCACGACGGCCTCTGTTATCCCGTAGGCAGTTCATGCCCAGCAATGAATGGTTACAGTTCTGGAGGTACATCAATTCTGGATCAACATTGAATAAACAAGAGAAATATTCACGGTTATATTTTTTCAAACCGAGTACCGTCATTAATATAGAAAAATTACTATACCTTTGCATTGTCAATGACATAAAGATACTAGCACAGAAACACAACCAAGAACACAAAAACTGCCATTGGTCACCTCTTCCAATCTGTACATTGCAAACACAATGAAGCAAGAACTTATGGAGGCACGGCTAGGAAAAGAAAACCGGGTGCTAACGAAAGAAGGATAAAGAACACTTTGTCTCATCGTCCGCCAGACAGCTCGATTGCGTCCTGATTATTCACAGAGTCTTCCCCCCAATCAAATCTTCTCTGCAGCCTCTCATACTCTTGCCTTCGAGTGACTTCAATGTGCTGCCACTCCTCCCACCTCTCGGCCAGCCCTTCGCCCTCCAGCATCCGAACAACCTCCGACATCGGCGGACGGTCCTCTGACGATGCTTGCGTACAAAGAAGAGCCACTTGAATCATCATCTCCACCTCTCGTATGCTGTAGTTCCTACCTAAGTTACGGTCTACGATAGCATCAAGTTGTTTCCCCCTCTCCAGCTTCTTGACCTTCGTGCACACGTATAATGTGAGGTGATAAAGCTTAAAGAGATACTTTTTCACAAAGCATGAACATCAACTCAACTTTAGAACAAGTCTCCGCAACCCAGGAACAAGTCACCAGATTTACAGTCTAACAGCACCATTATAGAACCACCAATACAAAGGTTCATAAGCTGCGAGCTTAAAACAGATTAAATAGTGATCCAAGCTTTTAAAAGAAAGCAAAATCAACACAGGAGAGCAACAAGGATATGCACGCTTCTATTTGTTGAAAGGATCACAAAGTCCTCCTTCTCGAATTGGTGGAGGTCAGAAAACGATGATGAGAGTCAACGCATAGGGAAATCCCAGTTCCTTGAATGAAGCAACCAATTTAGTGAACGTAGAAAAGAAACAAAGAAAAGAGGCTCTTAGCTACATAGCACATGCCTGGAATATTTATTTCACACTGCACAAAATGTTATTGAGCATGGATGCACGAACATCAAAGCCAGTATCATCATTCCTATGCGCTCAACTAACTCCTGGAATTTGTGTAAATAATGATAAACAACCAGCAGTAGTACTTCGACTCTGACAAATATAATTTGTTTAACCTATTCAGCTTCACTTAGAATGCTGCAGATAGTACACACAATCGTCCTTTGTTAGCCAAAAATACTGCCATTCTGAGCATCCTAAAATAACAAATAGATAACTAGAAACTAGGAAGAGAGGAGGAAATATTTTCCATAAAGAAAACGAGAAGAATGAAATGTCTTACATGGTCAAGCAGTAGCACATCATCTTCTTCTTCTAGACGTGAGAAGTCAATTGCACGTTGACCTGTTACCAGCTCTAAAAGCATAATTCCATAACCAAAAACGTCGGTCCTCTCTGAGGACTTCCCAGTTGACAAATATTCTGGCGCAATATGGCCCATTGTCCCACGAACTTGAGTTGTAACATTAGTCTGTCTCACGTCAACTAATTTTGCAAGGCCGAAATCACCCACAACGGCTTCAAAATCCTCATCGAGCAAAACATTAGCAGCTTTTACATCCCGATGGATAATCTTAGGATTGCAGTGTTCGTGAAGATACTCCAGACCACGTGCAGCACCTAACGCTACTCGTTTTCTTCTGGGCCAATCCAAAACAGGCTCCCCAGGTTTGATCTCTGCAGCAGTCAGATCAGATTAGTGCCAAGATGATTAACAAATAATAAATGGTGAAAAATTATTTAGTCTTAAGCAACAATAAATGTCTGAAATATGTCGTCCATGAGATGAAATCAATTTTCATGATCGTCATCCATCAGTATTAAGTTATTAACCATGTACTGCAGTATAAAAAAGTATGAGCTAGGAATCTAGTCTTGATAAGACTTTCAACTCTTTAGTTATTCTGACAATTGTTTGTTACCTAAGTAGAGTGCAGGAGGATATCTAACAGGAAAAGAGTGGGTCAAACTCGGCCTGAAATTCACTGCAAGGTCTCATTTAATGTTTTTGTCCAATATGGAGATCACTAAACTGAATTCTCATCCAAGGATGATCTCAGAAATGAATTACCAATAAGTCTCTTATTTTGCTTGGAAGCAGCACAAGAGAGCATTTTCTTTGAAGAGTGATTTAACAACAATTTGTGGTCTTGCACCAAGCATTCTCACCTCGAAGCCGATAGGCAACACTTAAGTTTTGCATGAAGGGATACACCAGCAAGCGCTCTGTAGGTGTTGTGCAAAATCCAATCAACCTCAAAAGATTCCTATGAACTGCAACACTTATCATTTCGACTTCACGTTGAAAAGCTGCATCTCCACCAGGACTCTCAAAATCAGTTAATCGCTTCACAGCAATTTTCGTATTATCACCAAGCTCTCCTTTGTAGACTTTCCCAAAACCTCCCTGACCAAGGACATTTTTCTCACTGAAGTTATCTGTTGCAAGCTGCAATTCCCTCCATGAAAATCGTTTTAACTGGCCAAATGCAATTCGCCGGTCTACTTCACCTGCCATAAAAGCAGCAGGACATAATAGTTAGTACCAGCAAAAGGAACATTAGAACAGGAAAGCTATAATAGATACAGTTCAGGGCTTTCTTTCTGATGATCAATCAAATTCAAACTCTGTATACCAACTAAATTCTACTGACTTCGAGGTAAAACATCCTCTTAGATGCTAACAATACCATTAGTCAAGCCATTGACAGAAACAGCAACACATACCTGCGACATCTACAAATACTTCACGTTTGTAGCCTTTGTGTTGACCCTTATATAAAAAGAACACGAGAGTGACAAGGAGGAGAATAAAAAGCCCTCCAACTATACCAACAATAATTCCAACTTTGGGCTTATGTGAAGCACCTGTCAGAAGAATGAATTTTACATCATCAAAGCATACGTGTCTCATATGACACTGCCTGGTTACGGTAAAATAATTGGGAGCATTGAATACTGCAAACTACCTGAATCACCGCTATCAGAGGCACATGAATGAGGCTGATTAATGCCACAAGTCAAGTTGTTACCAGAAAAGCTGCAATTAACCAACAACAACAAAATCAATGCTCATTGATTGTCTAGCCCATGCGACAAGTAGAATATGCATGTGCCTCTGTGTGCGTGTGCGTGTGTGTGTGAAAGAGCGAGAGAGAGAGAGAGAGAGAGAGAGAGAGAGATTCTCAAAAGAAGGGGAAATCAAGACTAGAGGCTTAACAAGGTAAAAGGATTGATTGATAAGTATTACTGTCATACTCGTATTTTGAAAGTTGGAATAAGTGAGCAGGAATTTGACCTTGAAGGTTGTTGGAGGCAAGCTGGCTGCATAAAGAGCTTAAATAGTACCCTTAAATTTGCTGAGTAATCGAATAGAACTAGGAACCAACTCATAGGAATCAAATTAAACAATGGGAAAAAGAAAGATGATTAAGTATGATGGAACCATACTGACTCATCTTGAAGTAAAGAAGGAATGACTACTTACAGATTGATCAAGTTATGAAGAGCAGAAAGTGAATTGGGAATGGTTCCACTGAGATTATTTTGACTTAAAGACCTGCAAGCACGATCATGAAATCTTATCATTAAGGCTGCCATTTCCATAAAGATTGTTTCAGACAGTAAAAGCAGTGGAGATACTGATGCTTACAAAAATTGAAGCTTTTGTAGATTCCCAAGTGAAGATGGTATTTGACCAGTTAAACGATTGTTCTCCAGATCCAAGTTGGTCAAACTTGTCAAATTTCCAAACTCTTCAGGTATCTCACCAGTTATGCCATTCCCTTGCAATGTACTACATCAAAACAATGGAAATATTTAGAAAGTACGAAAAAAACGAGCACAATGGAAATAACTTAGATTGCTTAGAAGAATCTGAGTGCGAAAGGAAGCACAATGCTATCACTAGGTGCAATGTTATCTTTTAAATCGCAAAATAAAAGTAAATTTTCTATCACAGATTAATTAATTGAAATTTTCAAGTTCACTCAAGGTTTCAAAAAGATAAAAGGGAGAAAGCTAATTAAGAACACAATGAGCTCTACTTCTTTTCCCATACATCGACATACTCCGGCCCACACTTACAGTGTAGAGAGTGTCTTCAGCACTCCAAGTTTGGGGGACAAAGTACCTGAAAAGTTCATTGATGACAATGTTCTGCATACAAATAAATCAATCTGAAATTAGAGTCTCCATGTGCAGTCAACCTGAAGGAACAGCCCCATGAATTGATAGCTTACACAGAAATGACATTGTTGTTATTTGGATCACAAATGACATTAGACCAAGTGCAAGGATTAACTTGATTTGGATTCCAGTCGGTGAGCTGATTTTCTGATGCATTTAATGAATTTCGCAATGAGTAAAGTGCATCTCCTGTAAAACAAGATGAATTTAGTGATATTCAGCATCTAATCAAGCTAGCAGCAGTGGCTCAAAAAATAAGATCACCACCACAAGAATTCAGAAGATAGGAACAACCATAACTATATTAAAAATGCAGATCAAGTGAGTCTTTTAAGTTATCCATTTCATGTCATTGAATAAGCCGAATGTCCTTATTTTGTCACATTATTCAAGTTTATCACAAAGGATGGACAAGAAAGGGTGCTAATTAATACAGCACACTCAGCTTGTTTTTGTGGCAGATGCTTCTGGCTTTCAAAAGCTGTTGTAGTAGCTCTAGTTGAGCATTTGGCAGAGTTTTGAATGTACAGGTAGGGGAAACCTTAAGAAGTCAAAACCAGGTTTCTAAAAGATGCAGGGACATAACTAATTCCCTTCTGATTGTTTCAGCCATGATCTACTCTCAGAAAGGAGCCAAGGAGACGATAAATTTCTAGCATTAGTTTAAGACAGGACCTATCTTCACTTTCATTCTGATTGACTAGCAATTTTGTTTCCTCCCTCAAAGAAATAGTTGTCTGCAAAAGACATTAATATGTTTGAGCTTACCCAAGTATGGATAGAGACTTATAGACTTACAATCCAAATGGGACTTTGGCTCCTGTCCAATGCTCAGCATCTAAACTCCCTAGTCAAAAATAAATACTAAGGCATGGAGAAGCCACTGGACGTTTCCAACAGAGATCGGACCTTCTTATGGTACATGTTGTCCTTGATGAGAACTGAAGTAACTCCCACCAGTGATTTGAAAACCTTACCGGATTGAAAATCACTTAGGACTGTAGTTCCAGCTCAATCAATTCAGATAAACTCCCAGTTGGCAAAAGAAGCAATAAACATATCAATTGCATGCAGAAGACACTACAGAAAATTTGCCCAAAAAGGCAAAAGATAGATCATTCACTTCTGCCAAGTCACAGGTTGGGGCTTCAGACGCCACATTATTTCATGTTTCACCCATAGATTATTTTAAAGAATTTAAACAAGATCATTGCGTTAGCAAAGAGAGCTATAGCCAGGTGGCATGGACATGTGCTTCCTTGCCCTTGTGCTGGGTTCCGCAGTATATACAGAAAGAAAGTGAACCTCACTTGAACAAGTTTGAACCGACTGGACCTAAAACTCTTTCAAAGTTCAACTGGTTGAACCGACCAGTCCAGCTATGAACAGTCACAGCTCACAAGAATACACAATAACACCTTAGGCTGTGTTTGGCGGGCTGCATATAATTCTGCATAGTACAACTTTTATCCTATCTGGTGTTTGGGGACACGAAATCCGGATGTGTCTGGATAAAAAAATCCCACCTAGGGGGTGGGATAAAGCCGGATAAGATATGTGCTCCACAGTCAAAAACCAGCTGGACATCCACCTTCGTTCACCAGTGGTGAAGTGGAGAGAGAAAAAATGGCTGAGGGCTTGGGCAAAGGCCAGTGATGGCCACCGGGCCTGGGCTAGGGTCGAGAACCCTCGGCTGTGGCCTGGGCAAGGGCCAGCAACCCTCGCCGGTCACAGGTGAGGGTTGTTTGATGTGGTCCTGGTGAGTTGGGTGGTGAGAGCTGTTTGGGGCCAGAAAGTGAAGGATGATGACTGACTTTTGTGGGGATGATGAAATGATATGCGCAGGTGAAAAGAAAAAGGAGAGAATGTGCATCATTTGGAATTGGAATTTTAAGAGTTAAGGTTATAGGTGTCTTGGTTGTTCTAGTTTAATACAATGAAACCCAGAAAAGGAAAAATCACCATATTTCGGAAAGAATTCCCATGTCCTTCATTTTTTTGTTTCCTCAACATCCTTTTACTGCAATTTGGGTTCTCTAGTGATCCCAACATTGCAATCACGTCAAACAATATAAGCATGTGTGTTCGGTGATTGATCAAATGAGAGAGATAGAGGATGAAATGGAGCTCATGAAGATGAGAGTGGTGAAGGGCATGGATTTCCATCTTATCCTGAGGTGTACCAAACACTTGATAGGATTAAATATTTCCATTTTACTATCCCAACTTATCCTATATCCTAATTCTTGTCTTGACGACCAAACTCAGCCAAAAGAGGCTTAAAAAATAAGGAAATGCATCAGGTCAAGTCTCAAATGAATTCATGTACCTTGATAATCGGATAAGACAAAAGACTGCAAGCAAGCCAAAGCCAAAAGAGCAAGAGAGAGTTCCATCTTCATAATATCAACTGAAGTGCTCACAGCAGTGGCAGGGCCAGGCAAATATTAAAGCAGACCCGTATGCCATCCCTGTCTAAACCACCCAGATTTTAGTAAATGTCAAAGACAACCAAATATGCACATTGACAGGCAACAGCTGAAATCGATTTAGAATCTGCTATATGAGAGTAGAAATATGAAGCAGATTGCTAATGCATCTCAACCAGAGTTATATCTGTTCATCATGCTGCTGAACAATTCTTTTGGTCACTGGTTGCTTGACCACTAGAAAAAATCTACCCAGTATTTCAAGTTTCTCCTTCATGTAACTTTGCTCATGGAAAATACTTTATCGCACTTTATGCACTAGTTTGGCAAATCCTGTGGCAGATGAACTTTGCACCAGAATTAGATCATGCTGCAACGGATGACCCATGACTACTGAAATAAAACGTGCAAAGAAATCATCTGGCCACTTTACACCACTAACCACTATTTTTTCAGCTTGGAGTTTCACTAATTTGTAATTGCAATTGTAGAGCTCCACTATTTAATGAAAGAAATTGACACCAAATAATCTCGACGTCAATTCATCTCAGTGGAGGATTATGCCCTTTGACTCTTATTTGTCAAATTCTTCAGGGTGGGTCAACTCTGCCGAAAGTCACTAGCAATAAGAACTCAGGGCACGTTTTTAGATTGTATAAGTGTGGGGACAAATAAACCTTGGGAGTAAAGTGATATGGAAGGAAAATTTCACGGGCAAAGGGTGTTATCGGAAAAAAGCACTTATGATGCGATATCAATGACACAGCTAAATATGGAGAAGTGATGCTGCTCATGACCCTTACCTACAAAGCTTATCCTATACAAGAAGAAGATAATTTGTCATGAAACTTATCCTCTACAATCGAATCCTGTAGAACTTCTTATTATAGCAACTTTGGCATCATCCAGTTTAACAGAACATCTGCGACTGAATCCCATCAGGAGTTTATGGGCCAATTTTGAGTCCTCACTCGTTAATGTGCAAAAAATTGTACTCACACGCAATACAAAATTAGCATCTTCAAGTCATTTATTTCAGTAAATTCACCAGCAAATATATGCCTCAAGATTTATATACAACTCGTTGAAAAACCAAAAGAAGTAGGGGAAAGAAAGGATTTAGGGCGCGCATGAGAACGTTTCTGTTTCGCTATTTATGTTCCAAACCTATTCCAGAAATAGGTTTGGAACAGAAATTCGTTTGGCAACGCAAATCTGTTTTTCTATTTCTAAAACAAAAAACTGTTCCAGAAATAGATTTTGGCCCAAAACCAGAAACAAAAAATTTTTGTTTCTGGCAGAAATAGAAAAATCTATTTCTGTTCCAGGGAAAAAAATTGAGAAACACAAGCAAGAGCCAAGGAGAGTAAATGCAACTACCGATACTCCAGAGGCTCAGCATCAACAATTGTCTTTGGTACTGAACTTTCTCATTGCAATGCTAATACCAAACCATGCTCTAGACTTATCCACTCCAATCAGGCTCACTTGCACAAGATTAAGAAAATGCTGAGCAATAACCAAAATGTTTCAGGAAAAGATCACACCACCTAGAGAACTCCGAAAGAAGGGAAAACTTTTTTCCCCATCAGCTCCGACGCGATGCATTTTTTAAGTCTTCTTAATTATGAACATTTCAACCATAAATTTCACAAGATATTGCTCATCCTGAGCTAAATAAACCAAAAAAATTAAGCAGACTCCAGGATCCTTGCTCGTAAATTTTGCAAGTACATACCACGAATCTCAAGATTTAAAGATAGGGCAACTCCAACTGCATCACAGGAATATGTGAAATCCCCCCCCCCTTCCTCCCCTTTCTCTTGTGGCTCAGACTGTACAGAAGAAAACAACGAACGACCCATTAAACGGTTGAGAAAGAACGATCAAAATGCAAGATTGACAACAACAATAGGAGATCTCAGGCAGCATTAAATGAAGTTTTGCAGCTGACTAGAGAAATCGAACTCCCCCCCCCCCCCAAAACAAAAAAAAACAAATTCTTTGCAAAACAATTCAATCAGGAAAAGAAACAAAACAAGAAAGACACAATTTACAGAAAGAAGACAACAAACCCAGAAACAGTCACCACTCGAACAGCATATGAGACGAAACGCCAGAAACTAAAGGACATAGAAAGTGGAGATCAAAGAGAAAATACTTACCTCTAGAGGAAACCAATTGAGGGAAGAACGAAATGGGAATTGCCCTGCTCCGAGCAAGCGCACAAAAACAAAAAGTTAACCTACCTGTATATCTTTCTTTATCTGTTTTCGAGACAGGAGTCCGATTACTTTAAAAGGGCGAAGAGACTGAGTTGGACAGGCCACTGAACTCTAGAGAGAGAGAGCGAGAGAGAGAGAGAGCGAGAGAACAAAATCTAAAGAGAAGAAGGTTCCGTGTCCTTTTGCCTTTTCTTTCGACGTCTTCATTGAATCCGAGAGCAAAGGATGCCCTTTTTGATTGGAAGACTGGAATTATTACCGCTCAGTCTTGGATGCCTTGACAAGATCAATAGTAACTTCGAGTGTGGACTTTTGGAGGGCGGGCAAGTCCACTTAGACCACTCACCACGTTTGGTTTCAACGGAGTCCCAGTGGGGGACCAAAGGAGAGATCTTTAAATGGCTGTCCGAAGATAATTCGAGGTCGGAATAAGACCACTCACCATGGATCTCTCTTCAAGTGAATCTCCTTGACGCCACTCGATACGATCTATGTTCGATTAAAAATCCAAGTGAATCAGAGATGTGGTGGCTTAGAATGCAAGCCTATTTCTTGATCTTATCCATCCCCTCGGACTCAGAGAAAAAGTCACCACAATCATTGGATTAGGTAGGTACAAACTGATCACATTTTCAACATCAACTTATTCACATCACTAAAATTTGAAAAAATTGTTCTAAAAGTCTAAAACCTATCACATATTTATCAATTCAGCCATGAATATTTAAATTATGTCAATTGAGTCATATACATTTTCACATTTTGTTAATTGAGTCCATCTATCTAATTTTGATCAAAAATCGCTAATGTGAACATCGACCATTATATTTTCTTTTCTTATCTTTCCTTTCCTTAATTTTTTTTTTCTTTTTCCCCTCTGTCGGCCATAGACGAGGTTTGGCAATGGCCGGAGGAGGGAAAAAAAGGAAAAACAAAAAGAAGAGGAAAGGAAGAGGAAAACATAAAGAAGGAAATCAATTTATTTTTTTAATAAAATAATTAAAATGTCAATAAAAATTATCAATATCAACACCGATCATATCACCTAAAGTGGTTGGAGTCTATGTTAGTGATTTAAGGCCAAAATCGATTAGATAGGTCTAATCGGTAAAACCTACAAATATTTAGGACTTGATTGATGCAATTAAAAGGTATATAATTGAATTGACAAAAGTATGATAAATTCTTGACTTTTAGATAATTTTCCTTAAAAAGGAAATGATGAAGGAAATAATTTCCTTTCACTTTATTTAGGAAACTTATTATAGTCAGTTGACTGATCTTCTTTTTCATTCACGTCATTTCTCCTTTTCCCTTTGATATATACAAAAGAAAAATCAGAAAATCACGATCTTCCTCTTTTTTTTTTTCCACTTCCATGTCCTTTCCATTTATTCCCATCTTGAATACCGAACACAACTAGCATTACAACGCGTGATATGCATGTTGGGATACTGGAAAATAATTTAATATATACTTCTCAATTAATTTAAAACAATAATTTGTATGCATTCTTTGAAACCTAATGGTATGATAGTCATTGGTCATAGATAAGCCAAAAAAAAAAACTCCATAAATTCAATAGTTGATTAAATGGAGAATACCAAAATTTGATCTAACTTTAAAAAATCAACTTGCAGATCAGTTGAAATTAGACAAAACAAATTGATGTCATAGTGATACACGTCCTAATTGTAGAAGGCAAATTATTCATGTCATGTTTTACTTTAGGTGTGGTGCAGAATGTAGTTAATCATTTATTAGTGAAAAAGAATGTCAAAAAGTGCCCTTAGGCATTTGTTAAACATCGTAACCTATGTTTAAACATAAAATGTCATCGCTCAAATTTAAAGTGCATTGATATTTCATTTGAAGTAAATGACTTTTCTGATACGTGTTAGTACTTAGAGTGCATTGATGTGCTTTATTTCTCTTTTCAACTGTCTTAATCAATGCCTCTAAAATGTTAGGATTTGGCTCAAAATGCCAATAAAATAAAGTGTAATGAGAAAGAAAGATCGAAATGTAAGGTTTTATCCCGGTTCGCCATTAAACTAGGGTTACAGATGCGTTTGGGAACCACTTTCCCAAGTACCTCTGGATGTCCAAAGTTCTTTGACCCAAAATTTAAGTGTTTGGCAAATTTTTTGCGAAGGCCCTTGGTTCAAAGTTAGTCTTCACAAAGCTGAAAGCCTAAGGCAGCCTTAAAGTTGCCTTGAGCATTTTACTTTGAGCATTCTCCCCTCACCAACATACTCACGGGAGACCGTCCGCTAATAGTTTTGCCTTCAGCTTCGTTGGAAGGCTACTATCAAACGTCATTGTCATAAGTGCCACTGAGGAGGCTGCTGTCGAACGTTGCTACTGCAAGCGCCGCTGTGTCAAGCCCCCTCTTTATGCCTCTGCATCAACAACAACTATCCCTTCCTTCCTACGATCCCAACGTGCCCCGCCTCCCCAGATCTAAGCTTGCAAGGGCGAGGGCCTCACCTGGCCATGGTGGGCTTAACCTCTCCTTCATTGCCTCACTCAATTGCGCCTCTAACTGGTTGCTGGACTGACTAGAGCTAGGGCAGGGTTGAGGAAGGAATAAAAGAAAAAGAAATAAAAAATAAAAAATATAAAAAAAATCATGAAAATATTAAAATATTCGACGTCAGCCAATCAAAACTTGCCAGATGGACTTTTTTAAACAACATTTTCCCAAGCTTTATTTTCAAGGCACTTTTTAATTACAGTTTACCAAATAATTTTTGTATTTCACCAAATCCTTTTAGAATGAAGATATTTGCATTTTTCTAAAGGCTTTCCCAAAAAGGCTTTCCAAACACAGCCTACGTCCAGCAAATGATTCTATTATAATTAGCATCGCGTACCTCTTATTACATCCATCAATTACAAGATAATGAGATAATATAATAGTCTCATAAGTTCAATCCTAAATTACCAACGAAAAAAATGGACGCAAACTATAAAAGTCCTATGATGAGCAGGACCTTATGCTAGGGGTGAGCAACTTGGCCCACCCGAACCGGGACCGCCCGGACCGGACCAAGACCGGTGGTCCGGTTCTCGGTTCTATAGAGGTCCGGTCCGGTTCCTGGTTCTTAAAATTGGGATCGGTGACTGGGCGGTCCGATTCTCGGTTTTTAGGATCGGACCGGACCGGTCCTTTTTTTAAATTTTTTTTTCCTAATTTGGTCTGTGAATCTATTTCGGCTCGTTGAGCCTCTTTTTTTTTTCTATTGGGAAGTCATTTTATATAGACATTGAAGTTCTATAATATTATTAATTTCAAAAATTAGAGAATAATTTTGGTAATTTTTTTTTTGGTCCGGTCCGGTTCCCGGTTCCTACAAATTGAGAACCGGGACCACCGATCCGGTTCCCGGTTCTTGAGGAGAACCGGACCATACCGGGAACCAATCACCCTTACCCTATGCTTTCCCATCAATGGGGAATATGAACCACACACTCAATATAAAACACTCATTAAGATCGTTAACTATTTTTTTTAGTGGCATTTTGTATACTCCTCATATGACTAAAATACTCCTTTTTTTAATGTACTGACTGTATTATCTGACGATTTTCCTCCTTTGAATGATATATTCCACATAGTCAAATGCGGGACCCATTTGAGGTCTTTTTCTTTATTTGTTTCTCTTTTTCCTTCAATTTTCCTTCTCCAAGCTTAGGAGGTGGAATCGGATATTTGCTTGTATTGAAGTGTATCGCCTACTCTTCTTCATCTACCTCCTCTGAACTTCCTTAAGTTGGACGACTTGATCTTGTCCCTGAGCTTCTCACCCAAACGATCCATGACATCTGCTTTTGCCTTTCGGTACTCTTCTTCGAATGCTGCGTTGAGCCTCTAGAGACACACACATGCCACCTTCGGCGACGATCGTCATATTCATCAAATTTCAGCTCAAAAAAAGCCATTAGCAAAGTCAAGGGTCTTCTATGTAACCTAATGATGATCCAATAACAAGCCTCGAGATCTAAAAACATTAGTAGGAATGCCATCTCTAGAAACTATCAAAAATCACATGTCATTTTTAAGTATTACTGTGATCAAATACCTCATTCCCCAAAACAATCAACATCGAACGGCGTAGAGATGAATTTTCAAGTCCCACACGATAGAAACCCACCACATAAGTAGGAGAGCGAGACACTTCCTTGTAGAGCTTGGACTTGGTGTTGAGCCTCCATAGCAAGATAAGGATTAACCAGGCTAATCAAATCGAGACCGAATACATCGGGAGATCACTCGAGTTTGGGCTTTTAAAGTACAATTCTGGCATATTCATATTTTCTATCATAGATGATTCATCAAGCTATCAAAGAGAGTGGCGTTGTAAATGACGAGGAAAGTCTAAATTCCATCATTGATTGAGTGAGCATGTGGATTTCGCCACCTTCACAAGAATTTTGAAAGAGTTCTTTTGAAAATTGTGGCTTCATAGTTTGAGAGGATCATTCCGAACTTTACCAATGAAAAAAGGGCTTGTAATTTTTTTTGGCGATCCTTTTACTCTCACAATGAATTTCGAGAATCGAAAAAAATTGATTGAGGTGTTTGAGCTCACGAGCAACGCAAGCAAAGATTGGCACGTGAAGAGGACAACGCCAATGCATTGTCCACTAGACATCTGGGATAATGAGCAAGAAACTCTCGTGAATAAACCATTGTTGGAGGTGAGGCAGCATCCTCAGTCAATAAAAAACAAGAAGGAAAAGGAAAGTGGAGGAGAAAGAAGAAAAAAATAAAAAGAAAAGACCCCAAATTGTAAAGGAGAAAAAAAGCCGAGGGTAATATAGTCAACGCTCTGTACAAGGGAGTGTTTAAGTCAATAAGGAGTGGGAAAAGGCCGAGCTTCTTTTTTTTTTTTTTTTGGTCTATCTTTTTCTCTCGCTCTCCTCTCTGACTTTTACTCTACCTATTTATAAAGTACGGTAGTTAAACCTTGCAATTACGATACTAACTTCTCTGTCCCATAATCTCTTTACAGGTAAAACTGCATACTTTTTGACTTAAAGTCGTTAATTTAAGGGGACCCACTTGTGAAATCATTATTCTACTATTTTGCGCATAAATTCTTCTTTATGAATAACATTTCAAGTCGAGATTTAAGCTTTGTTTTTCCGAAGTAGGAAATTATTTTAATTATATTCTTAAGAGATATTTCTTGGATTTTTTTTTATAAAATTTTCAATTTATGCTAATCTTTGATGAAACATCTATTTATAATTTCCTCTAGGACTTTAGAGAAACTGCTTTAGTTTATCAAATAATTTTTTCTTTGGTGATCTCACATGAATATGGTGATATTTTGTTTTTGTCAATTTTGCCATATGCCGAGTTACAAGAAAAGTTTACAAACCTTACGAGTGCTAAATGTTTAGATGATGTAGACAAGACAACATAATTTTGCGGGGGCTTCTTCTTCAGCATCGTATTCGGGGCGTGTAGCAGTTTCCTCCATTAACGTTGTGCTCGAACAATTCCAACTTCTCCGTTGCAAGGGCACCAACGCGATTAACGCATCATTCTCATGCTGCTCACTCTGCTCACTGCTCATCTCCCTAAACGCTTCTTCTCATCTTTCCCACTCTCGGCGCTCTCGAATTCCGACTACATTCACTCTCGCCTCGACTCCATCCTCTCAAGCCACACCACTTCGCCATCGTCTCTCCTCCAATCCCACTCCCTCATTATAACGACCGGCCATTCCGAGAACGTGTTCATTGCGGCGAAGCTCGTCTCTCTGTACGCGTCTCTCAACCGGCCCACATGCTCGACCCGAGTGTTTGATCAAGTTGAGCCGAAGGACGTCTTTCTTTGGAACTCCATCATCAAAACCCACTTCTCCAATGGCGTCTACTCTCGGGCCGTCGAGTTGTACTCGCGAATGCGGGCGGCGAATGAGCTGCCCGACCAGTTTACGATCCCCATGGTCGTGGCCGCCTGCGCAGACATTGGGTCACTGAATTATGGAACGTGTGTTCACGCTTTGACGTGCAAATGTGGTCTTTTTGCGGGAAGTTCGGCGGTCGGATCCTCTTTTGTGTACATGTACTCGAAGTGTCGCGATATGATGGATGCCTCTTTGGTGTTTGATGAAATACGCGTGCGAGACGTGGTAGCTTGGACAGCGCTTTTAATTGGGTACGTTCAGAATGGGGAAAATGAGAAGGCATTGGGGAGTTTGCGCGAGATGTTAAGGTTAGGCGGGTTAAATGAGAGACCCAATTTTAGGACCATGGAGGGTGGATTTCAAGCTACTGGGAATCTGGGTGCATTATCAGAAGGTCGTTGTCTTCATGGGTTAGCGGTAAAAAGTGGACTCTTGTGTTCTGAAGTTGTTAAGTGTTCAGCTCTGTGTATGTACTCGAGATGTGATTCCCCTGAAGATGCTCGTTCATCATTTTGTAAGATTGTCGATAAGGATGTTCTCTCATGGACATCCGTAATTGGTGTGTATGCAAGGTCCGGATGTATGGCAGAGTGCTTGTCTTTGTTTCTTCAAATGCAATCCAATGGAACATATCCAGATGGAATTGTTATCAGTTGCGTACTTTTGGGTTTCGCCAATGCCATGAGGGTGTCGGAAGGGAGGACGTTTCATGGGTTACTTATAAGGAGACATTATCTGTTAGATGAGGATCAGATTGTTCACAATGCTTTATTGTCCATGTATTGCAAGTTTGGGCTCTTAAATGTTGCTGATAAGCTTTTCGCCAGTAGAGTACATGAACTTGCAAAAGAGCCATGGAACATTATGGTTTCAGGATGCGGGAAGTTGGGAATGGAAGAGAATTGTATACTGCACTTTAAGAATATGCAGCATCTAGGCGTCGAATCTGATTCAGATTGTTTGGTCTCTGTCGTTTCTTCATGTTCAAAATTAGGAGCAACCAGTCTCGGCAAGTCAGTCCATTGTTATGCCATCAGAAGATCAATTGATGGGAATGCCTCTGTTGCCAATTCACTCATAGGTTTCTATGGTAGGTCAGGTAATTTGGCAGTTGTACAAAGAATTTTTTCAAGGATGAAGAGAGATATTGTCTCATGGAACACTGTAATGTCGTCATATGTTCATAATAAGCATTATGAAGGTGCCATTGCTCTTTTTGATAGAATGGTATTAGAGGATATGAAGCCCAACATTGCAACATTAGTCAGCGTGCTTGCAGCCAGTGCTAATCTGGCTTCATTAGAGAAAGGAGAAAGGATCCACTGGTATCTGGAGGAAGAAATGATTGAAATGAACCTTCCTCTTACAACTGCATTAGTTCATATGTATGCAAAATGTGGAAAACTTGACAAAGCACGTGAATTATTTGACTTAATGGAGGAGAGGGACATTATTTCTTGGAATGTTATGATTTCTGGTTATGGAATGCATGGACATGCAAAATCTGCCATTGAGATTTTCCAGTTGATGGAGAATTCAAAGGTCAGACCGAACGCACTCACTTTTCTTGGACTTCTGTCAGCCTGTGCGCATGCTGGCCTTATTGAAGAAGGGAAGCGTCTCTTTTCTAGAATGCAACATTATTCCATTGAACCCAACTTAAAGCACTATACTTCGATGGTAGATCTTCTCAGCAAGTCTGGGGATCTGCAAGAAGCTGAAGAGTTGGTTCTTTCGATGCCTGTGCCGCTCGATGGTGGTGTATGGGGGGCTCTACTGAGTGCTTGTGCCATCCACAAAAAACTGGAGCTCGGAATGAGGGTTGCAAGCCTTGCAATTCAATCTGAACCAGATAATGACGGATATTATGTGTTGCTTTCTAATATGTGTAGTTCTATGGGGAGATGGGAAGAGGCAGAGATGGTCAGGGAAATGATGAAAGGTGGGGGTGTGCAGAAGCGAGCAGCCTGGAGTGCAACATGACTGGAGCAGTCTTCTTGCGAGCATGTTGTTCTTTCAGATGAAACAAGCCAATGACGGTGATGAAATGCAGCTACTCAGTTAAATGAGGTAGGCTCGCCAAATACAGAATTGCTCAGAGGTGGATCTGCCTGCGAAAATTGACTTATATTGGTAAAGCTTGCATTTTAATCTTTTTCACAGTTTAAGTGAGGTTCTCCTCTAACTGGGGAAAGGAATGCTAGCGATTCCTTTCCATCTTTTCAGTTGTTTGTAGTTTCCTGGTCAATCCTTTTCTTAATCCTTTGCATTGAGTAAACATATTAGTGCTCTCACGTTTTTGGCCATGTCGCTATGACAATAAGGAATTCATATTGCTTGTACAGTTACAAGAGAACCATGTCAGAGTATGATAGCATGGGGAAGCCAGCATTCCTCTTGATCGGACATCATTGGTCCAGGGGCTGATGAGATCAAAGTTGGTTGAGTTGGGCTCTGAAGTTTGTTTTACATTTGACTTGGGGTGAGAATTGCTGTCGCTTTGTGCTGGCAACTTTATCAACTAACAAATAGTTTCATCAGAAGAAGAAGTTGAGATTGTTCCTTTTGCTTTTCCCCTTGGCATAGAAATGATAGCTCATCTGTCTTTCACTTGCTGAGGTGGGGAGATGCTGGTACTGATGGTTTGGGAGTGATCTGGTTCTGGGTGTAGGATGCTGGAAAGTTGTAGGTAATTTACTGCACTTCTTTGTATGTTGATGCATGTAAACAATTTACATGGCTGCTGGGTTCATAGCACAAACGACCCAGCCAAAGACCGAATAAATTACTTGTGAATAGATATCGTACCCTCCCAGGCTCACAGTTATTAGAATACTCAATTTACCACATAAGAATATTATTGATTTAACCATATAGGGAACTAAATGAAGCAAAATTAGGTAGGCAAGTCAGCCATTTCGTAGTAATCTTATTTTTTTTTCTCCTTCATAGTATCCTGTATGTTTTGCATCGACTGATGCTTATTTTCTAGCTCAGAGAATCAAGGAATTTCAAATTGATGCAACGGATGTCATGCTGCAGTTGTTGTCATTGGTAGCTGAAGCTGATTTCTGACATGACCATGGTGCTTTCTTTTGTCTGTCAGTGAGTATACTTGCCAATATTAAGCCACCATCATGTTGCCATATTCCTTGCAGTTTCTACCGGCTGCTCTCTTTTGTTGGACATCCATTTCACACGATTTTTGTGGCATTGGTGAATTTTGCTCTTGATAGTTGCTCTTTGGCTGTGGACTAATACCTATTGCATTGGATTGCAGGGTGCACTTCCCAAGTAATTGCAATGCAATCAAGCAAACGTAATCCGATGAGAAGCAAACAAAAGGCTATGGAGAGCGTGAGCAGCAGGAGAACTTGAAGATCCGCAGGCACTGGCCAGTTGAGGTTTGTCAATGCTGTTTCGTCAGGTGAGGAGGCGACACTACATCCCCATTGCGTTCCAACGACTATTTGTATTTTTTTAAACAGTAGATGATGTTCCAGTTATTCGGTTGACTGTGCTTTCCAACAGTCTTGATGGGAGACCTTTTTTGCTAATATCAGTCTTATTTCTCTATCTCTCGATTTATAAGTTCCCGGAGGTGCTGCGGCTCCTCAATATCTTCAGATGGCTCGGCCCGAGCTCTACGTGGCAAAGTTGTTGCACAGAATGCTCGAAGCTCGTCGGTTAAAGACAAAACTTTCTGTGCACTCTCCATGTAGGATGACTGTTTTGGTAAGTGTCCCCTTGAACTTTGTATTTGGAGATATACCCAGAATCTCTCCAGATGATAAATGATTAAATCGTTGGGTAGAACTCTTCTTGTGGCATTAATTTTAATTTTAGAGAAGAAAATAGATATATTGACATGTGGAATAAAACATACGACATCCACTTTTGTTTTTTCCTATTGTTATTTGCAAATTTATAGTTTCTCTGCTAGTCGGCTTATTTGTTCCCATCTACACCTACATCTGTTGAAAAGAAGGCCATGAAGTAGGTTTTAATTCAAGACTGGGCTGATGTCGATGTCCCATTTCTTTCTTAACAATTCCAAGTAACGGCAATTTTTTTTTTCAGTTAAATTAAATTAAGTTAAAGTTTGTCTCAATGAAAACATTCAAATAAAATTTTAAAAATTAGCAAGAAGCACTCATTCGATCGAACATGAATGAAATACAAGTACATCTTTAAAGGAAAATTTTCAAACAAGGGCTTAAAGTGGAGCTTATTTTAAATAAGTGCTTAATTGTTTCAAAGAAAGTCATGACCAAGGATATTTTGATCGATTGCTTTTTGTGAATATTTTTTTTTCTTTTTTTTTTTTTTCCCTTCCTTGGCCACCGGCGAGGGTAGCCCTCAGCCCTCGTTACATCTGGGAAACCTGAGCAAGATGCAAGCAACCTCTGAGGGGGAGGGGGAGAAGCCATGGCTCTTGAAGATGGCGATGAAGGAGTTGAGCTTCGGGCTGAGCTTGGGGTCGATGGCAACGGAGCAGTATGGGCTGACTTGGGAGAAAAGCCATGGCCCATGGGTGTGGAAGGGAATGGATCTTCGAAGAGGCGGTGGAGAGAGATTGGACGGAGAGATGGTAGGGATTTGGACCTCCCCTGGGCAAGCCTAGGGCTATCCTCGCCATGCCCAGGCGAGGCCCTCACCAAAGGCTGGCCGGCAAAACCGACAAGGAGGGGAAAAAGGGAATTAAGAAAAAAAAAAGGAAAAAATTTTAAAAAAGTAAATAACCAAAAATATCCTTAGTCAGGTCTCATCTTTGAAATTTCCACGTCTTTAAATAATTTGAAGGGAAAAAAAAAAATGTTTGGTGTCTTAATAACTGCAACGTAAAAAGTTACCCTAACAGATGTTTAATAAATTCGCTGCCACCGCTAGACACAGCCCAGGCAAGGGCCCAATCATTTCGGGCCGAGGCATGCCGAGCCCAGTCTAGAACGGCCGAGTGGCCACCCTTGCAATTGGTTGCACGAGGATTCGAATTTAGTCCATCGATCCCATCCTAATTTTTGTACCCAAAAGAGGTTTTAAGGTTTTGCGTCTCTGGTTCCAAAAAAAAAAAAAAAAATATATATATATTAAAAATTATTTTTCTAAAAATGATCGTGTGTGTCGCTTACAAAAATGAATGAACGATGCCGAAAGTGAAAATATTTTTCACTGATTAATTATTCCAAATGATTATTTATAAAAAAATAATTTTCAAATTATTCATTTATCGCGAAAGAAACGGACCGTTTGTCTTTCTTTCCTTGTAACTATTGTATATGCTAATATCATGGACAACATAATCGGATTGGATGGCCTAACATTGGATTCATTGTCCGACGTTGTCTAGAAGGCGACGGAGAAGTCTCGTGCCGTCAAAGGACGGGGGTTGGCCGCTCCCCACCCCCCCAAAACAAAAAGAGGAGAAAACGAGTCGGTCATCCCCAGCCAATCTTGACCATTGACGGATGGAAAACGGTTAAACAAACACATGGTTATTTTATTCGTCTCAATGTGGCCGTTCGACCCCCATCATTTCAATCGAGACCGACAATGTTGACTTGCCAATTATCATGAGGTTGCTCAAGAAGACTGGTGCAGCGATAGCCGGAGCGCGAGGATTTGCAGCCTCAGAAGACTTCTTTTGGATATCAAAAGGGCTAAAAAAAACAACATAAGCGTTCCATGAAGTTTTCGAACGAGTAACTTCGTCTTTAAATTTTGTGCAATGTGATATTTAAATTTTTAACCTAATATGTAATATCGTTTATGAACCTTTTTATTTATTCGATGTGATTTATGAACTATTGATAAATGTTTCATTTAATTATTTTGTTTGTGTCATTTTCACATAATTTATTAATTAAATTGAATACTTTTTAATAATTCATGAATCATGTTAAACATTTCAAAAGTCTAGAGATAGTACTGTACGAGGTGCAGTGACCACGTTGCTATTATTGTTATTGTTCATCCAATCATGTACTCCTTGTTATTTCCTCTTTCCATGTGGGTGGAGTTCAAGCTGGCACAAATCCGATTTACCCTCTCCAATTAGCTAGTTAATTGATTAATTAATTTAGCAAATTAGCGACGAAGACTTTATTTCCCTTGTTGAACTCGCCGGGCAAATTTGGCTGCATCCTCCGTTTCTTCCTCCATGTTTGAGTGGTGCAGCCACGAGGTTGACCAACACGACCCTTTTAAAAACGTCGTCGTCGTCGTCCTTCCCCACTTCACGAGACCGCCCTGTAATCGGCATCCCCCCCACCATTGAGCTCTGCTTCTTCTAGAGAGAGGGAGGGAGGCAGAGTCAGAGGCAGAGAGAAAAGCTTCGAGCTTTAAGCTTCGTTCCCGATGGCCAAGTGCTTCAGCTTCACGGCGACCAGGGACCGGTGCCTCCGCTTCTCCTTCTCGCAGTCGGGCCTCAAGTCCACCCTCACCGATCTCGGTGAAGGCACGGTGATGCACTGCTGGGTCCCCAGGAGGCCCAAGCCGGCGAAGCCCGACCTCGTCCTCCTCCACGGCATCGGGGCCAACGCAATGTGGCAGTGGAACGACTTCGTCTCCCCGCTCGCCGCCCGCTTCAACGTCTACGTCCCCGACCTCGTCTTTTTCGGGGACTCCTACACGACAAGGCCCGAGCGGAGCGAGCAGTTCCAAGCCCAGTGCGTGGCTGCCCTGATGGAGGCGATGGGTGTGAAGAAGATGAACGTGGTGGGGATGAGCTACGGAGGGTTCGTGGCGTACAGCATGGCAGTTCAATTCGGGGAGAGGGTGGATAAATTGGTGCTGATCTGCGCGGGGGTGTGCCTGGAGGATAAGGACATGGAGGAGGGGATGTTCAGGGTTCGGAGCGTGGACGAGGCGGTGAGCGTGCTGCTGCCCCAGCAGCCGGAGAAGGTCCGGGATTTGATCCGCTTTGCGTTTCACCGGCCGCCCAAGCGGATGCCCACTTGCTTCCTCCAGGATTTCATCGATGTGAGTAAAATGTTCATCCTAGATAATGTCATGCTTGCCTGTCGGACTGGGCTTATGAATTGTAAGTTCTGCTCGAACGGGCTATAAGTCCGTTCTTTTTCGAGTCTCCCCTAGTTCGTCAAGATCTGCTTCTACAATAATCATGTCGGAAAGTGACATTCCTGTGGCTGTCGTGGTCTAGTTATGGTTGGGGCATTGATGTTGCTAATGGATTGAATTTAGCTCAAGAATTGGCAGTTTTAAGGAGAACAATGTTGAGGGCATTTTCGAGTGACTGATTTGGCGGAACCTCCTCTGTTTTCTGCATTCGGACGTGTGGTAGTCAGAAAGTGCAGGTGATATGGGTGGACGACGGTGATACAGTTGGTAATAACTAATAAGAAAACGTCATAGCTCCACAGGTTAAATTCGCGTACATATATGGTTGATGGTTGTTCCGATTTGCTTGTCGTTATGGTTTTCGGGAGATTGCAAGGGTGGTTTGGAGTCGCCTTCACGGAGTTCTGGACACTGCTGATTCATGTTTCTTTAAATTGAAACCAGACCTTGTCTAATCGATCCAACAGGACGTTCAGTGGATACTCTGTTTAAACTTGGATGTTTTCCGCAGGTAATGTGCACAGATTATCTTCAAGAGAGGATGGAATTGATTGTTGCTCTACACAAGGACAGAAAACTGTCTGACCTACCGAAGCTAGCTAAGGTTAATACTTCTTATCTGTCAAGCTGTCCTTCATCTCTTCCTTTATACGTCTCTTCATCTTGCTAATTCGTAGTGGACTCTTGATGCAGTCGCCACTGATCATTTGGGGGGAGCACGATGTTGTGTTTCCGATGGAGTTGGCCGAAAGATTGAAACGGTTAGCCAACTATACTATCTTGATGTGCCGTCACAATAGAGACTTTTCGCACGAGGAAGGGAACGATTAAGATGCTAGAGTCTAGATTATCCGATAGTTTTTGCCTGTAGTGAGGTTCTGCAAGAATTTATTGGAAGGACTCGGACAGGCGAAGCGGTTGTTCATCCTATCGAACTCCATCAATAAAGTCAGAAAAAGTCTGCCGTTCTCAATTTCCTCTTTCGAAAATTGACAATTGTCCACTGATTGTTGTCGTGGGACTCAGAATTTCACGAACTCAGGGAACATAGATGACGTTCTTTATGACTTTATCGCATTCCGATCTGTTGTGTTGCCTATACTTGTATGTCATCAAACTACAGGATTTGTGTCGGTCTGATTTACCCTTTCCATTTTGTTACATTGAACAGGCATGTGGATGGAAATGCACAACTGGTGGTCATAAAGGATGCAGGGCACGCCATCAACGCAGAGAAGCCGAAAGAGATGTACAAGATCTTAAAGACTTTCCTTGTTGATCCGCCCGCTTCACATGAGCCCGGAAACCAGATGAATGGCCGGAAGGCGGACTGAAGGCATTGCCTTGCCGAGGTTTCAGTCATATAGTAATAGTGGAATGTATGGCATTTTCAGGATGGCACTGAATTTTTGAATTAATACTGTAATACAATTCCATGCAAGATGAGGACAGCAAATGCAATTATAGAATGTACAAAAAAGTATATCTTTAACCATGTTTTTAATGCTTTATGATATAAAATAGCACGCAGAAGGAACTCGACGAACTAACAGATTGGACAAACGAAAAGGGAAATTCCTAAACTACGGAGTTCTTTATTCTTCTCTTTTTCGATACACGTCCGGCAGCCATGGGAATATGGTGATAAGTCGTTTTTAATCTAATCATCCAAATGGACAACCTCCTTAAAGAATCTATTGAAGTCATTCCACGATGACCCTCCGCGACCGGTGGCTTCCACAGCTCTCTCTTTCCACTTCTTAGCATTCTCCCTCATCTTGTTCCCGCGGACCCCTTCCATCACTTCCCGAACAAGAGCTTCTATCTCCTCGCGCCTCACGTCCTGGTTCACTTCCACGCCGATCCCCCATTCCGTACACGCGTACCGACAGTTTGTTTGTTGGTCGGCGAAGAACGGCCAGCAAATGAGGGGAACCCCCCCGTAGATACCTTCCAAGGTAGAATTCCACCCGCAGTGCGTTAGGAAAGCGCCAACGGAACCATGACTCAGGACTCGATCCTGCGGACACCAGCTCGTCAAGAACCCTCTGTCTTTCACTTCCTCCAGGAACTCCTGAGGCAGAAATGCAGAATCACCCATCACAACATCAGGCCTGACCACCCACAAAAATGGGTGCTTGCTATTTGCAAGCCCCCAAGCAAACTCCTTCAGGTGTTCCTCAGTCATGACAGTGACACTCCCATAGTTCACATACACAACCGACTCGGCTTCTCTCTGATCGAGCCATTCGAGGCAGCTGTAGTCTTCCTTCCACAGATTCGACCTGAAAGACTTGACCGAGCTCGAATGAATGTCCTGGACGAGCAAGGAAAGGGGCCCGGTGCAGTAAATTTGAGGGGAAACGTCTGCGATTTTCTCCAGGACTTCGTGTTCGAGCTCATTGAAGGTGTTGAACAATATAGCAGATGATTTCAGGCACTGCTGCACTTCTTCTACTACGAAGTTGAACATAATGTCGTTGGGGTCTGTGGTCCGTATGAAGCTCGGGATGTCCCGGAGTCGGATGTTTCTCATGCCGGGGATCCAGTCGACAGGATCATCGAGCATCCCATTGTTCAGGAAGTCTTCATCTGTTACATATAATATGTAATGAGGATCCAATCCAGAACTTTAACAATAGAAATAGATGAATGGAAATAACTCATGAAGGCTAAATAAGCCAATACAGATCTGGTGAATTTATCCGAGAGATACAGAAATGAATATGTAAACAAAGTAAGTACCTTTGAATGGAACGATCCCTCTCTTAACGAGCTCTTTGTACTGCAAACAACCCATGAACGCACAAGCCGAGGCAGTCCAGAACTGAACCTCTGGGATTCCAAGCTCCCTCGCAGCTTTACTGGCGAAGCTTGCCACCGCATCTGATATCACAAAACTCACAGGCGGAACAGCCTCGTCGCTGTTGAGCCGGGCAAGCAATTCCTTGAAAGGGCCCAAGCAGTTCTTCTGGGTCGAGTCGCAGATGGCCTGGGGATCCTGCGTCGCGTCACGGTCCGACGGCGGGAGACCATCTGGGATCGTCTTGAAGCGGAAGTTCTCCAGGTCCTGGAGCGAGTCGGGCCCCTTGGAGCGGAGGAAGCGGCGGTGGTTGAACTCAGTGTTGACGAACGTGACGAAGACGCCGCGCGCGTGGAGGAGCTTGGCGAGCTGGATCATGGGGTTGACGTGGCCTTGGGCCGGGAAGGGGACGCACACGGCGTGTGCATGTGCATGGGGTTTCCTTGATTCTTGGGATGACGAATCCATCGCCATGTCTCTCCCTAAGGCAAGATCAAGAAGTGAATGCCGGCTGAAGGATGGAACTGGGAACTGATCTGTATATGGTGATTGTATGCCGGGTGATGAATGGAACTGGGAGCTGATCTATATATGGTGATTGTACGCGGATATGGTGATTGTTTATTACATTTTTTTACACTTATCTAGGAGTGATTACCTGGAACACGTAAATTGTGCCTTTGAAAAGTCAAAAAATTCATAGTGGTCAGCTTTGATAACTACTATTTGCCAGGAAATTTTTGGGATAAGCTAATCTAACAGTTTAACAATACTATCAGTTAATTCTGATCACAAGATCTCTCAATCAGTAAGTGTTTTATACAAAACATTTGGCGATTGTATATAAATTTAAAGTTAAGATTATACTGTCTTTAACAATACTATTAAGGAAATGTTTTCTTAGCACTTTTGAGAAATTGAATGACTTATTTAAAAAATCATTTTTTTTTGTTGAAAATCCTGATGGTACCTTGCTTCCGTTGGACCAATGCTTTGCTAAATTATTTTTAATAGAGAGCGATTACGCCTTGAATGACGAAGTGCCTCTGAGAAGTCATCCCATTCGTCATTGAATAAATTCAAGCGGTCAAAAACTTCATAGTCATTTAGGGTGGTCTCGTTCTTGAAACTTATCAAAAGAAGCTGCTAATAGGAAAGTTAGTCAATTATTTATAACTACACTACTTCCCAATCAATGAATACTTTATATAAAATATACAATACTGATATATGGATTTACGATTAAGATTGTACTATCTTTATTAGTATCGTCTAAGAAACATTTTTTGATAATTCCTTTGCAAAATTGAACTTCAGTTGTAATTTAATATATATACTCATGCAAACAGACAAAATGGTGGGTAACCATGCATTTCATTTTCTCGCTATTTGTCAAAACCCATCGAGTTTTGTCTAGTAATATTTGGTAAGACCATTCAAAACGACAAAATGTTATGTCTTCCCCCGATTTGATGATGCCATTCAAAATTGACCCCGCATCATCATCGCATGGGCTGAGAAGACGACCGACGAGATCATCCGGTTCGGGAAATGGACCAGCATCTTCGTGGGTCGTGGGTCGTTGGCATGTGGTGCGTGAAGAGGCTCATTTGACACGAAAGTAAGAACATAATCAATTCCATTTTGGTCGGGATGATATATGAAACACGAAGGGCGGGTCTATCAAAACAGGGCGGATCGAGGGCATTTCTCCAAAAAGGGTAAATTATATATATATATATATATATAATTATGGCGAAATTTTTTTTATTTACGAAAACAGGGCCTGTAGGGTAGTTTTATTGCCACACGGGCCCATCCGTGGCCCAAATTCTTTTTTTAAATTTAGTATTTGCTACATATTTTTAATTATTTTATATTTGTATAACTTTGAAAATATAACTTTTTCTTTTGAAACTTATTTTTATAACATAATTATCAATAATTAATTGAAAAATTTATTAAGACATATGTAATTAATCTATTTAGTATGTAAATAATTAATAAAAAAATATTCATAAAATAAAATCGGAGGAATTGCGTTGCCGTGTCCTCGGTGGCCGCGCACGGCCCTCTGCTCTTCATGTCGATCGCGCTGCCTTTCTTGTTGTCAAGCCTGGTGCGTCTGATTAGAGGAATCGCGTTGCCCCTTTGTCCGATGAGGATCCTGATAAAGAAGCCCGCTAGATACGGCACGATGTCGTGCGTAAATGGAGCTTCGGGAGTGTTGGGGATGGCACTCAGCGTTCTCATGGTTGGCGGAGCCATGTGGAGCATCGTGACAATAGGAATAAAAGTGGGCCTTATTTGTTCATTTTTAAAATGGGTTTGAAAATTACCAAATTAGAGCGAACTTACTAATTTTATTTTATGAATATTTTTTATTAATTATTTTCATACTAAATAAATTAATAACATATATCTTAACAAAATGTTCAATTAATTATTGATAAATATTTTATAAAAATAAGCTTCAAAAGAAAAAAAACTATATTCACAAATTTATATAAATTAAAATATGTAAAAAATAAGAAATTAAAACAAAGAATTTGAGCCACGGATGGGCCCTCTGCAACAATAAGACTACCGCACAGGCCCCTTTTTCGTAAATAAAAGAAATTTTGCCCTAATTTAATAAAAAAAATTTGGATCCTTTTTTGAAAAAAGTCCACGGAACAGAGACAATTCGACATATCATTACGTTTTCTTGCACTTTAGGCCTATTTCCCATATAAAAAAAACAATAATTTAGATAGGATTTCAATTGTGATTTTCCTTTTCTTTTCTTTTTTAATCTTGAAAGCAATAATTTTAACTGGAGTCTCAATTTTTGTCCAAAAGTTTTTTTCCTCGTTAAAAAGCACTTACCCAAAATTTTTGTTGTTTCGCAACAAAGCGTCAATTGTCAATCGGTATTAAAATTTGGCCCCGTTAAGTTTATGTCCAATAATGCCGTTGAAAATTCGACACACTATTCCATGTATACTCGGTAGAAACTTAATGGAAAATTGACAAAGGTTAGACTTGAGCACCAACTGAGAATTTCTGTTTTTTTATTTATTTATAAGACAACAAAAGGTTAGGGCCACAATTGAGATATGAGACAAAGTTGGTAAATTTTTTTTTTATGAAACAAGAAAGAAAATTGGGCCAAAATGGAGAACTGATCTAAAGTTGGTACTTTTTTAAGAGACAAAAAAAAATTTCGAACCAAAATTGAGACTCGAACTAAAGTTTTTGGTTTTTTAAGATAATTGAGCTGTCCCAATGGCCATCCTTCCAATGGGAAGGAAGAGGCAGAGAGTTCAATTCCCCATATTCATTTTTTGCAAAATAAATGGACCAAATAATGAGGTTCCGTAAGAATTAATTAGAAGGACTCGGATAGGCAAAGTAGTTGTTTAACCTATCGAACTCCGTCAAACAAGTTGAAAATGTCTGCCGTTCTCAATTTCCTCTTTCGAAAACTTTTGGAGACACCACCCTAAAAGTCTACCGTCAAACAAGTTGAAAAAGTCTGCTTATTTACAAAAAATGGGGCTTATGCGATAGTCTTATTGCCGCATGGGCCCATTGTGGCCTAAATTCTTTTTTTTAAAAATATTTTTTATATTTTTTTATTAATTATTTGGGCCACAGATGGGCTTGTGCGGACCCATCCATGGCCCAAATTCTTTTTTTTTAATTTTATATTTTTTTACATGTTTTTAATTATTTTATATTTATAACATTTATATTTATATAACTTTATAAATATAATTTTTGAAGCTTATTTTTATAACATAATTATCAATAAATAATTAAAAATTTTCTTAAGATATATATAATTAATTTATTTAGTATACAAATAATTAACAAAAAATATTCATAAAATAAAATTGGAGGAATCATGTTGCCTTGCCGTGTCCTTAGTGGCCGTGCATGGCCCTTCGTATCTTCTTCGGAGGCCTAGCATTCTTCATATTGATCGCGCTGCCCTTTTTGTTGAGCCTAGCGGGTCTGATTAGAGGAATCGCATTGCCCATAACCTTAGCATACTCTTGTCTGATCTAGATCATGATAAAGAAGCCCGCCAGATACAATGTGATGTCGTACGTAAATGGAATTTTGGGAGTGTCGGGGATGGCACTCAACGTTTTCATAGTAGGGGCAGCCATCTGGAGCATCGTGACAATAGGAATAGAAGTGGGCTTTTTTCTAAAATGGGTTTAATTTTTTTTTTACCAAATTAGGGCGAACTTACCAATTTTATTTTATGAATATTTTTGTATTAATTATTTACATATTAAATAACTAATTACTAACTAAATAAACTAAGTACATATATCTTAATAAAAATTTCGATTAATTATTGATAATTATGTTATAAAAATAATCTTAAAAAAATCATATTTACAAAGTTATATAAATATAAAATAATTAAAAACACGTAAAAATATATGAAATTAAAAAATGAAATAAAAAAATAATTTGGGTCACGGATGGGCCCGTGTAGCAATAAGAATACCGCACTGGCCCCGTTTTGGTAAATAAAAGGAAATTTATCCTAATTTGATAAAAAAAATTTAGACCCCTGTTGACACCTGATCTTTAATCATTTTTTCTATTGCTAAACTAATAAAAAATCCATAAAAATTCATAAAATTGAAAAATCAACTTTGGGGACCTTAGCCAAGCCTAGGGAACCAATTTTGACCAAAAAACGATTTTTCATATTATATATATTTTAATTTTTTTTTAAAAAATACAAAAATATTTGAAAATTTTGAAAAAATAACATTTGAGGCCAAAAAATACACAAAGATAGTTAATATTTTTATTTTAAATCTATTTTCATATTGGCCATCGCAAATTCAGAAAAATCCAATTCGAGTCACGTGTTCCTTCACGAGTATAATCTCGAATCGGGCCTAAAAAAATTTAATTTGAGTCAACTTATTTTTAACTTTCACTTTTTATGAGTTGTGACATTGTCTTCTAATATTTTAAATTTTCATCTTGGCCCAATTATACCCAGAATGACTTAATTTTGCAAAAGGGCTTTAATTAAATTATGCATTATTTTCAGCGACAAGAAATGAGCTTAAATTTGACATGTGGTAAATTTTGGTGTGTCAAAAATTGTGAGGAGATTTGGACTTAAAGAAATATATTTTTTCAGGGACTGAATTGTAAATACTTAAAATTCAAGGACTAAAGTGGAAATACCTAACTCTTGAAGGATTATTTTACAAATAATAAAAAGAAAAGTTAGTGGATAAATTAGAATAGAGAAGGGAAGATGAAGAAGAGGAGATGAAGAAGAGAAGTTGGAGAAGAATGGATGGAGAAAATAAGATAAGAATAGAGAAGGGAAGATGGAGATGAAGAAGAGTTAGTAGAGAAATTAGAATGGAAGATAAGAATAGAGAAGGGAAGATGGAGATTAAGAAGAGTTAGTGGAGAAATTAGAATGGGAGATAAATATGGAGAAGGGAAGATGAAGATGAAGAAGAGTTAGTGGAGAGATTAGAATGTGAGATAGAGATGGAGAATGGAAGATGAAAATGAAGAAGAGTTAGTGGAGAAATTAGAATGGGAGATAGAGTTAGTGGAAAAATTAGAATGGGAGATAGATGAGTAGGTTATAAAAGGAGAAAGAAGTGAGCTTGAGAAAGGATTCTTGAGAGAGAAAATTTGAAGTGTTTGGGAGAATTTTTTGGAGAGAAAATTTTGGATGTTTGAGAGAGTTTTGGGAGATTGAAGAAAATTTTGAGAGAAAGAAAATACCAAAAGAGAGAGAATTTTGAAGATGATGGGAGTTTAAAGCTAGGGGTTATCATCACAAATTCCTTCATCGATCAATATAAATCAAGAGTTCATCCTCGTCAACGAGCAAACAAATTCAAGCTAAGTGTTTTTATTTATTCATTTATTTATGGTTTTACTCGTAAATTAGCACAAATTGTATACACTTTCTCCATCTCCTTTTTCTTCCATATTTTATGTCAGGAGAAGGATATCTCTACGTCAACAGCAAAAATCTCGTCGAGATGCAAAAATCGGCCCAGACAAGCTCCTAAGCTGTCCACCGATTTCTCAACTGATCTGTGACTAAAAGTCCCTCTTAATTCAAAAGAAACTCTCTATATTGGGAACATAGAGAGCGAAAATCAATTATAGAAATCCCTCCCAAAAAATGGGAGATAAGTACTCTTTCTACTCTTCTGGTTTTAGGTGCAGATTAGCACATATTTTGTATACTAACACTTCACTCTATTTTATGTCAGGAAGCCGCAGCTCTATATCAATGGTCAATCCTATGGAAGCACAAAATCGGCTTGGTGGAGTCCTCAAGCGCGCACAAATTTCAAATTGTTGAATCAATTCGTTGTATTTCATTTTAAAAAATTCATACCCCAAAATGGAGAGGACAAAGTCCATTCGCAATTTAAATACCTGCACCATAAATCCCAAAGGGAAGAGCCAAGCCAATGCTTAGCCTCCCATTGGAGGTTTTTACTTATAGTAGTTAAATACCTGCAACTTAAATACCTGCACCTTAAATCCCAAAGGGAAGAGCCAAGCCAATGCTTAGCCTCCCATTGGAGGTTTTTACTTACAGTAGTTAAATACCTGCACCTTAAATCCCAAAGGGAAGAGCCAAGCCAATGCTTAGCCTCCCATTGGAGGTTTTTACTTACAGTAGTTAAATACCTGCAACTTAAATACCTGTACCTTAAATCCCAAAGGGAAGAGCCAAGCCAATGCTTAGCCTCCCATTGGAGGTTTTTACTTACAGTAGTTAAATACCTGCAACTTAAATACCTGTACCTTAAATCCCAAAGGGAAGAGCCAAGCCAATGCTTAGCCTCCCATTGGAGGTTTTTACTTACAGTAGTTTAAATACTTGCAACTTAAATACCTGTATCTTAAATCCCAAAGGGAAGAGCCAAGCCAATGCTAGACCTCCCATTGGAGGTGTTTATTCACTGTCATGTACTTCCTATAATTTAATTTTTGAATCATCAGACCCAAAAGATGAGTAGGTCGTAATACTGCACAGAAGTCGTTAACACACTCCCTCTTTCGGCTTCAGGGAATCTTTAACACTTAAAAAAATATAACAAATAAAAATATATACCATCCATGCATCCTATTTAAAAAGTGAAAACACAAAAGAGAATACCCTACTAGAGCTTTAGGAATAAACCAAGCCTGAGTTACCGGATTAGGATATCCATGAAATTAAGGTACCGAAAGGGCATTAGTTTTAATTAACTAGTGTAACCAAGTCCCCGAGCTCATAATCTCTGGTTCGCAGGAATAAATTAGTTCTCCCGCTAATTTATTTAGGTTTCTAATCGACCTACCAAGAACGATTAGTGGCGACTCCAAATTTCAAAATCATTTAAACAAAAACCAAAGTTGCGATTCGGTAGGGCTTGGGAGGGTCCGCATTAGGTTAGTCAAATCTAATTAACCTAGTAATCCGTTAACCCCTTTAAAATTTAAAAATTTTTTTTAGAGGGTCGCGACAGACTGGCGACTCCGCTGGGGATAAAGATTTTTAGATTTTCGAAAAAAGATACCAATTGGAATACTTAAATTTTTTCGAAATTTTAAAAGTCTTAGTGGACTTAGGCCAATGAAAATTTCATGGATATCTCGCTTCTGGCGATATTGTTTGGGACTCATTCTATAGGTGTTATATGTTTTTGCAGGATGGGAGTTATAAGGGGCGGAGTGTTTGGCTAACCCCTTTGTTTTGCAGGCTCGGTGTTGGGTTTATTTGTTTAATTTCGCACATTTTTAGAAGCGCTGTTTTGATATCAATTGTTGTGCATGTCTTGCATACTCTGAGGATCACGACACATGCACACACAAGCGTCTAAACCCAAGTCGCGAAATTCTTCCTAGAAAACCATAGATAGGGATCGAATATGCAAAGCTCTTGCGTCGATTGCGCTCGGGTTGACCATATTTTATTCCGCTCATTATCTGAATTGACAATTCTTCCCATTGTGATTTGATTGCGCGGAGGGTAAGTTTGTCAATTCAGATAGTGGGAGCCTTTTTAGGTCCATACCTTGTCTCTCCTTCTTTTATTTTCTAGAGTCCACTCCTCACTTGAGTCATGCGCATGACTATGTGATTTGCATTTCTCCAAGGTAAAAGTAAGTTCTCTAATTTTATCTTGTATTTATTTTCGGTCGGTCCATGCTAGGTGTTAGTCAGTTATTGAGCTTGATATTACGACCATTCTTTTTAAGAGAAAATAAAAATTAAATTTGTCCCTCATTTCTTTTAATTTTTTTTTGAAAAAATGATGTAAAAAAATCCCTTCATGGGAATTTTATTAACCAATAAGGGATTTTTGTCATATTTTTATTGCTTCAATAAAAATGAAATTTTCCTGAAAAAATTTTCCTCTGAAAATTTCAATAAAAAGAAAAATTCCTTAAAAAAAAACTCTAGTAGACATCAAGTGATTTTATCACATTTTTCAAATTATAAAAACTTGCAAGAAAATTCTTCTCGAGAAATTCGCTCATGTTTTTCTAAGAAAATTTTCTCTAAATAAAATTAGACTAATTGACCAATAAGAGATTTTTGTCATGTTTTTTTCTCTCCAATAAAAATGAAATTTTCCCGACAAATTTTCCTCTGAAAATTTATTTCGATAAAAAGAAAAATTCCTTTAAAAAAACATCAAGTGATTTTATCACATTCTTTCAAATTATAAAAACTTGCAACAAAAATTCTTTTCGAGAAATTCGCTCATGTTTTTCTAAGAAAAGTTTCTCTAAATAAAATTAGACTAATGTCTCGGGGGAATTTTGTTAACCAATAAAGGATTTCTGTCATGTCTTTCCTGCTTCAATAAAAATAAAATTTTCCTGACAAATTTACCTCTGAAAATTTATTTTGATAAAAAGGAAATTCCTTCAAAAATTTTAGTAAACGTCAAGAGACTTTGTCACATTCCTTTAAAAAAATAAAAAAAAAGAATAATAAATCTGAAAAAAATTCTGTATCAGAAATTAACCCATTTCTTCCTAAGGAAATTTTTTTTTCTTTCTTCTGATTTCTCTATAAAATAGAAAAAATCAAATTGGACTAATATAGGAGTCATGGACCGACATTTCTTGTGTCGCATACTAATTATATCTTTTTCTTTTGCAGGGAGATCCTAGATACCCCAGACGGGTGTAAAAATTAAGTTCAATAATATATCAAGAATCATCTTCAGAAATACCAAAAGACGAAAAACACCGAGGCTTCAACCGTTAATTCTGGGGGGCAAACGAACATTGTCCATCTTTGACAGACAAAGTTGTGTCAATCCGTAAACTTGTATGGGCAGTGTATTCTGATATGACGGTGGATTTATACTGATTAAACATGGGGGCATATTTAATGTATTGCAGAGGATCCCGCGTCTTTTGAAAAACAATATGGATTATATAATCAGAACCCATGAAACAAATACCTTTACCTGATCAAATCAACCAGATACCGGTCTTAAAATTTCCTCTTATCCGAAACATGCGGAGGGCTTTAGAGGACCGAGGTTCTATTAATGAACGTGGCCCACAGGAATTTCTCCCGACGCTACAGGCGACCGACACGAGCAAGTGGACGTCGAAAGAAACAAAATATGGATAAAAGTGGGCACACAACAGGTGGCCGGATTTACTACCAGCGCACTAATCGAGTTGTCATAGCGTTATTGTTCGTGATCTCAAGATGGATAGTGGGGGCCACCGCCGAACCCATCATCAATGTTCTCGATATCATCGTCTGGAGCAATTAAACAAGAACATCAAGAAGAACATTAAGCCTCGACATCTTCGGTACCTCAAATCGTTCTGTTATGCTATGCGGAAGAAACGATAGCAGGAAAATTAAAAAAAAAAAACAAAACAAAACACATGAAGCTTTTCTTTCATTCCATTCATCAAAGAGTATTACAACAACTCACTGGGGAGGAAAGGTAAAGCCAAACTGGGCCCTGATGACCATTACGAAAGAGCTCAACTGACTCTCCAAACAGTTGATGCTCTGGATGCACCGGGCGCTCTCGGGATCAAGCTCCGCGAGCCTAAAGAAGAGGCGATCGCACTTCTCTTTAACCTGGGCCATAGTGGCCTCGTAATGCTCAACGGCAAACTCCAGGTCCGGAACCGCTGCCCTCTCGAAAGCAATGTCTGCCGTAATGTCATCAAGTCTCTCCTGCAGCCAACCACATTTACACCTCATCACAATATTGCCTGGCTCCTGTTCGGCGTAAGTTCGGACCAAGGCCAGACGGTCCACCAACTTTCCCCTCTCACGAACCAGCCACGAAAGCTGATCGTTGGCAAACTTGAGGGCCTTTTTGTGATTATCAGCCACAAACGTAACTGTTGCCAGACGCTCGTGCCGGTCTCGGTAACGGGCTTTCACGACGGCGGTCACAAGGACCGTCTCATAAGCACGGTTATAGGCAGCCAAAAAATTGATGAAGAGGGTCGAGAAGTTCCGGTACTCCTTCCCTAGTTGGGTACCCTCAACAGAAGTAGCGTCCACGGTCCTAAATAAACCGAGGATTTCAGCCTCAACGGTAGAGTTTTTGGCTATATGAGCGTAACCTCTACCAAGAAGATTGTAGAGTCTCTCCCACCCAGCTAGGACTTCGGCGGATAAGGTATGGTTAGGAGAATTGGCCATTTTTGAAAGCAGAATACGAAAGAAAGGGGGAGAGAGGTGAGGCAGATGAGCGGAATGCGAAGATGGTAATCTGCTTTGAAGTAAATATTGATTTCATAGTGACGGTATCAACCAGTTAAGATTTCTCTTATCTACCATTCTCTATTGGCACCACCCTCGTTGGCTCGAATTCCCATCAGATGGCGACTGTGAGCTAAGCGAGTCCGAAATCTCCGCAGAAAGTTTGACGAGACACCGCCACTTTGAAAAAGAAGACGGAAAGATGAGCTGAGTGGAAGACACGGCAAACGTTAGCGAAAAGGAGATACGACTTGTCTTCATTGGAGGACCCGCCAGTAAATCGACGGTGGAGATCTTGACAGGGGCCCTCTATCATGAAAAGAAAAAAGAAGACAAACTGAGCGAGAAACAAGGATTTCCCCTTTGATCAAAAGCTGAATATTAGATTTTCTCCCTCGGAAAATCTAATAGCGCTGCCCGTGAAGAGGGAAGTCGTTGCTATTGCCAGAGAGAGAACTTGTCCCCATTTGATAGTCAGAGTTCATTCGCAAGAACTCGCAGGAGAAAGATAGAGAGGAAGGAGTTCTCGTGGGAGAGGAATTCAAAACCTTCACCATCAAAGCATCGGCTTTCAAAGCCTGTTACGAAAAGGCATCAACGATCTCGTGATCCCTCAAGTCCGAGAAGACATCCCGAGGCGGTCTCGAATCGGCAGTCCTAGATCCAGAAATATGTCGAGTGTTAGGGGAACGGGCGCATGTTCAACCCTGGTCAAAGCTGATGAAGTTCCTTACCCTGAGGGTCTACTGGTCATGGCCATTGACGGTAATCCAGTCTCTCTATCAATCCTTGTTACCGTATTAAGAAAATGCCGGTATAAGGTTGTAGCTCAAGCAAAGGCGACAGAGGCCTTAGAGATATTAAGGAGGAGTAGTGACCCGTTTGATATCGTCCTCACCGCCATGGTAGGGATTGACATGGATGTTTTCACTCTCTTGGAAGTCATCAATTCTAAATTAAACATGCCAGTCCTCGTAATATCGGCAAGCGATGATCAGCAAGCCCTAATGAAGGCTGTCTTAAATGGGGCCCAAGACGTCGTAACGAAACCAGTTAGAGTTCAGATGCTTCAAAACATATGGCAGCACGTGGTAAGGAAGCAATTGCACGACCATGAGAACAAGCATCAAGCCTTCAATTTTGTTCCAAGCAACTGGAGAAAGAAGATGAGTTGGTCTCCCGAGCTGCATCGTATGTTTGTTAATGCTGTTCAGCAGCTAGGAATAGATTCGGCACGGCCGCAACATATACTGGAAATTATGAAGGTAGAGGGACTCACTAAAGCAAATGTTTCGAGTCATCTTCAGAAGTACAGAAAAAGGGTGAGAGAACACAATGCAGCTCAGAATCAAGAAAACCAAGGCGGGACTGATCCAAGCCTGAACGTCGAGTCTCCTCGCCACCATAAGTTCCCCAGGTTAGCATGGGGCGAGCCACTTCCCATCATCAACCAAGCTAGTAGCCATGCCATCAATCCCCCAGGCGTTAATCAAAGTATCCCCCAGAATCACCCTAATGCTCTTCAAGAGTATAGACTGCAGGAGCAGTGTATTCAGATTCCTTGGTTTGAGCACCAACCTGTGGCTAGAACTCATCCCATGATCAGCGCGCCTGCGCAGCCAGAGAATCAGACAAGAAGTTATCCTGAGTACTTCTACTTCTCTAATCCTCGAATGGAAGGAGTTTTTGGCAGTAGGACAGTTGGTGATCCCCACACTTTCTCGAGTAATGATGAAGGCTCCAGCATGAGAAGTCAAATTGCTCATGGCGAGGACAGAATGAGAAATCTATCGCCAGCATTTGCCAACAACAATGCCCAATTCGAGCATCAGTTGCTGGAAGGTTCAAGAGATTACCCAGATGATGAGCTTACTGCCCTGGTCAACCAGTTTAGGGTTGACAGACGTCCCAAGCCGCGATCAGGAGCCAGTGAGTAGGGACTCTCAAACATCGGTTATCCACACCCGAACCAACACGAGACTAGCTGATTATCGAAGAGCCACAGGAGAGGCAGAACTGACCTTGAATAAGTGCACATTTCATTTCATGCTTAATTCCCCTGCGTATGATATTTTCCAGCTTTCTAGGTGTCTCGATTTAATTCAAGGACAAGGGGGCAATTTATTTATCCCGTCGAATGCGTGAATCCCTTTTTATGCTAGATTTAGGGCGGATCAATTTGTGGCAACGTCGCTGACTGCCATAATGAGAAATGTTGAATGGCCTCACGTAGGGAAATTTCAAGTGAAAAGCCCAGGCGAGCTCGAAGACGGGTAACTATGTGTCGTTCCAATTTACCCTCAATCGTTGCAAAATGCTAAATTGGATTTGTTCCATTCTCACCCAGGGGATTGCAAAGTGCCTCAAGAGTGTCGCAAAATGAAATGACCCAATGGAATGCGATATGACTCATTCGCCTTCAAGGTAACCTTCAAATTAAAGGAGCCCTCCGGTCCACGAACCCGATGGCATGGAAAATGATGATGGTCCAAGGCAACTTGAAAGAAAACAAGGCCCAACTAAGCAAAGCACATATGTGGCAAGCTCAAAGTGAAGGGCAACTCGGGACATACAATTCAATCGAATCCAAATGAAGGAACTTCTTCAATTCAAATTCAATGGAAGTATACACAAGGGTAAAACAGTATCGTTCCAATTTTTCTAGAATATGAAGAACATATACTGCCGCATTCTCTTTCATTTTTGCAGGGGAAGTCTCTACTGGCCAAATTTTCCTGTCTACCATTCCCTATCAGTATCACCTCCGCTACTCGTCTCCAATCTCGAGCCAAGCAAATCCGACGTCTCTACGGAAAAGTTGGACGAGACGCCACTACTTTGAAAAAGAAAGGATAAAAAATAAGCTGAGTGGGAGACAAAGACATTTTCGGCAGAAAAGAGATACGACTCATCTTTATTGAAGAACTCGCCAGCAAATTGACGGTGGAGACAGCAACAAGGGGCCCCCTTCCACGGAAAGATGGAAGGAGACGAGCTGGGCGAGAGATACGATGAAAAGAAAATCGAGAAAGCCAGAACACTCGAGAGAGGCAATACAGTTGCTAAACCCACGTCTAATTTTAAAGGAGGCATCTTCTTGATAATTCTCATTCGTGCTCGAAAGAGAGACTCTTAAAGCATACGCAGTCTCCCAGAAAAATCCAGAGAGTGAAAATACAAGAAGAGATATCAAACTTTGAGAAATCGTTAACCAAATCGAAGATGTCTCAACCCAACACACTTGAAAGTTATCGTTACTTGCTAAATATGGGAGAGGAAGAGTTCGAAGCCATATTTGGGATCGAGCCTATGGAGCCCGGCCCTTCCACCGACGACGTCCAAGAGCCCGGTAAGGACAATGACAACAACGGTAAAGGTCAAAAGAAGCGTTACCGTCGCCATACTGAGGAGCAAGTACGAAAGCTTGAAGCTTTCTTCAGAACGTGCCCTATGCCAGACGGCAAACAAAAAATGGAACTGAGTCAAGAGCTAGGCCTTGAACCTTCGCAAATCAAATTCTGGTTTCAAAATAGACGAACCCGAATGAAGACTCGTCATGAGCACAACGAAGCCGAGTTTCTAAGAGTTGAAAATGAAAACCTCCGAGCGAAAAACAAGATGTATAAAGAGACTTTTGACTCCGCCACCTGCCCCAACTGCAATAGCCTCCTCCTCACCCTCGATGAAATGTATGATCTGAGGATCGAAAATGCACGTTTAAGAGGTGAGTTAGACCAATTTATAACAGGATCGAGTTCTGTTGGAGCAGGGTACAAAAGGACCAATGATACTGGATCAGTATCAATACCTCCCGAGGAAGAAGGGACAGATTACCACCAAGCGGACATTGACGATGATCTTTTCGCCATAATCAACCAGTTTGATATCGGTAAAGCATCGGGACTGTGATGCACTTGTTCAGCCAGTGACCACCAGACCTTCGATATGGCCGATGCATACCTAATTTGGGATGAAGCCAGCTGATCATGGGAGAGCCTGTAGAGGAAGCAGAACTGATCTTGAATGAGTGAATGTGTTTTATTTCCTTGCGTGATATGTTTTTCTGCTTTTGTGAATGTGTAAAAGCAAGGAGTAATAATCCGACTTCCCCCTATTAAATGCTCGAATCCGCCACCTCACCAACCTCGCGACGAATTGATGGCGAGTAAAAATCTGGATAAACCTGAAGGGTAACTCCGTATCGTTTCAATTTACCTTCAGTTGCTCCAAGTTTTAAAATTAAGCCCCTTCTATTCTCAGGAAATTGCAAATCGACCCGAGAACGCAATCATATCCGAATACAAGTTGAACAAAATTTGGGGGCAAATCGATTCATGGGCATTACCACGGGATGGACAGCTTCGGACAGAGGAAAGTACAAGCGAAAGACGCGAACAATCTCAGAAATGGGTAATTCTGTATCGTTCTAATGTGCACATAATCATCTCAAGTCTTGAATTGTCTTATTCCATTCTTAACAGGGATTGCAAATTACCTCGAGAAATACCGTAACATGGCATAAGGTGATACAACAAGGCTGCTTTATCCCCAAAGATTAACCTTTGAAAGGATAGCCCCATGGACACCTATGGTCCAATGGACTGAATGGTATGGGGGATGACAGTAGGTCCGAAATATCCCGAGTTCGATCCCCGAGGGTGGGGAATGTTGTATGTATTATAAATAAATGAAACAACTTTTTGTGCATTTCTTTTTGCAAGCAGGAATACTCGACGAGTAATACCGAAGTCAATATTTTGCTACATTCTCGGCTTAATGGTGAAGCATCCAACAAAAGTCGAAGAAAACTCAATCCAGCAAAATTGGTAAAAGACTTGTCCAAGGCATTCAAGATGAAGGGTAAATCAGTATCGTTTCCAATTTATCCCTTTTAATACTGGTTGACATGTCTCCTTTTCTTTTCACAGGAAATATTTATACTAACATTTAACATGTTGAAGGAGACAAATCCAAAAGAAAAGTATGATCACCTGACAAGATCTATTCTGGTGAAAAATGGGGCAAATTGATCGCAAGCTCTGAAACGAAAAAGCAAATATGTCTTCCTTATCTCGTTTGGTTTCAAGAATAATTTCTCTGCTTCTTGCAGGGGCATTAAACAAACCAAAATGCTCCCTCGCCCATATGCTTCATCGCGCAGGGGTAAAGTTTGAGACAAACCACCCCTCGACATAAGGAGTAGGCTTCCCAATTTGTTCGGTCCGCCCACATACCAGGGGCAATTTAAATTCGCCCATATTTGCACATTATATAAACACACGTGATGCTAAAAAATTGTCACATCTACATTGTGCTTACACAGTTCATGAATTATGTATGACTATTCCGTGTGTTTAACTTACCAACTCCAACTTAGAGCATAAACTGCACAGGAGATATCAAATGTGCAGAATGGGGCATGACAGGATGAGGAAAGGCAAACCATTTCCACACAGGTCTAACATTTTGATCTACAGATAAACAGCCTTTCTCCAGAGTGAGAAAAAGCCATTTCGGAATGAAGTCCCCCATTCAGATTACATTCGAGGTGTTCATACTATAAGAACCTCCTTAAACAGAAGTGGTAATGCAATACATGATCTATATGTTGATCGATTGCATCATGAGTTATTACATAAACTGCCTTTAATCATGGCAAACTTAGCTGAACAATTTTGTATGAACCAATGAACGCATTGATGAAAATGCTTGCACATGTTAGCTCTGACATTGCCCGACAGGCAACACATTCCCGGTGTTTGAGTTACCTTCCAAAGTCTTGAAATTCATTCGGCGATTATTGAATGAACAAGCCTGGTTGTCCAGAAGCCACCAAGCATTTCTTCCAAATTCTCAGGTAAGTATATCTTCAACCAGAACCTTTCAAGAGAATGAATTCTGACGGTTGTTGGGATACTCGAATCCATTGCGGTATATACAGGTATCCACATTCTTCAATAAAGCATGATTTGTCTCAAGGACAATAATGTTCGAGACCTTTTGATCTTTGCCTCTTTGGTTTATTCCTAAAGCGACAGGATAATATAATTTGGGTTTGAGCTTCTGCAGGATTCCTGATCTTTTCAGATTCCAGAATGGCACCCTTTGAGGTACACCATGTCCTTCTTACAGGCAAAATAAGTCCTTCTTACAGGCAAACCAAGTCCTTCTTACAGGCAAATCAAGTCCTTCTTATAGGCACAAAGTCCTTCTTACAGGCAAATCAAGTCCTTCTTACAGGCACAAAGTCCTTCTTACAGGCAAATCAAGTCCTTCTTACAGGTAAAACAAGTCCTTCTTACAGGCACAAAGTCCTTCTTATAGGCAAATCAAGTCCTTCTTACAGGCAAAACAAGTCCTTCTTACAGGCAAAACAAGTCCTTCTTACAGGCAAATCAAGTCCTTCTTACAGGCATAAAGTCCTTCTTACAGGTAAACCAAGTCCTTCTTACAGGCAAACCAAGTCCTTCTTATAGGCACCAAGTCCTTCTTATAGGCAAACTAAGTCCTTCTTACAGGCAAAACAAGTCCTTCTTACAGGCACAAAGTCCTTCTTACAGGCAAATCAAGTCCTTCTTACAGGCAAAACAAGTCCTTCTTACAGGCAAATCAAGTCCTTCCTACAGGCATAAAGTCCTTCTTATAGGCAAACCAAGTTCTTCTTACAGGCACCAAGTTCTTCTTACAGGCATAAAGTCCTTCTTATAGGCAAACCAAGTCCTTCTTACAGGCAAACCAAGTCCTTCTTATAGGCACCAAGTCCTTCTTATAGGCAAACTAAGTCCTTCTTACAGGCAAACCAAGTCCTTCTTACAGGCACAAAGTCCTTCTTACAGGCAAATCAAGTCCTTCTTACAGGCACAAAGTCCTTCTTACAGGCACAAAGTCCTTCTTACAGGCAAATCAAGTCCTTCTTACAGGCACAAAGTCCTTCTTACAGGCATAAAGTCCTTCTTACAGGCAAATCAAGTCCTTACAGGCAAACAAAGTCCTTCTTACAGGCAAATCAAGTCCTTCTTACAGGCACAAAGTCCTTCTTACAGGCAAAGTAAGTCCTTCTTACAGGCAAAATAAAGTCCTTCTTACAGGCAAACAAAGTCCTTCTTACAGGCAAATCAAGTCCTTCTTACAGGCAAAGCAAGTCCTTCTTACAGGCACAAAGTTCTTCTTACAGGCAAAGCACCAAGTCCTTTTTACTGGCACCAAGTCCTTTCTACAGGCACCAAGTCCTTCTTACAGGTATCTCCAAATGGTATGACCCACCATACGGGTCAAATTTTAATTCAATTTTTAATCAGTAGAATCCTTTTATTAGGAATCTACCATGGGTTGATCCACCATACGGGTTCAAGTTCAACCACCCTAAAGTTTTTTTATATAACGAATCCTTAGGTTCTCATTTCATTTTCAGTGGAACAATCATGTCACGACTCTTTTTATTTCCTTGTATTGAGTCGATAAGAATCCAGGTGTCATCTCGTCTTTAAAATGAACCTCTACCGAGCTTCCTTTCAAAGAGGGGCAGCTGTTGACACCTGATCTTTAATCATTTTTTCTATTGCTAAACTAATAAAAAATCCATAAAAATTCATAAAATTGAAAAATCAACTTTGGGGACCTTAGCCAAGCCTAGGGAACCAATTTTGACCAAAAAACGATTTTTCATATTATATATATTTTAATTTTTTTTTAAAAAATACAAAAATATTTGAAAATTTTGAAAAAATAACATTTGAGGCCAAAAAATACACAAAGATAGTTAATATTTTTATTTTAAATCTATTTTCATATTGGCCATCGCAAATTCAGAAAAATCCAATTCGAGTCACGTGTTCCTTCACGAGTATAATCTCGAATCGGGCCTAAAAAAATTTAATTTGAGTCAACTTATTTTTAACTTTCACTTTTTATGAGTTGTGACATTGTCTTCTAATATTTTAAATTTTCATCTTGGCCCAATTATACCCAGAATGACTTAATTTTGCAAAAGGGCTTTAATTAAATTATGCATTATTTTCAGCGACAAGAAATGAGCTTAAATTTGACATGTGGTAAATTTTGGTGTGTCAAAAATTGTGAGGAGATTTGGACTTAAAGAAATATATTTTTTCAGGGACTGAATTGTAAATACTTAAAATTCAAGGACTAAAGTGGAAATACCTAACTCTTGAAGGATTATTTTACAAATAATAAAAAGAAAAGTTAGTGGATAAATTAGAATAGAGAAGGGAAGATGAAGAAGAGGAGATGAAGAAGAGAAGTTGGAGAAGAATGGATGGAGAAAATAAGATAAGAATAGAGAAGGGAAGATGGAGATGAAGAAGAGTTAGTAGAGAAATTAGAATGGAAGATAAGAATAGAGAAGGGAAGATGGAGATTAAGAAGAGTTAGTGGAGAAATTAGAATGGGAGATAAATATGGAGAAGGGAAGATGAAGATGAAGAAGAGTTAGTGGAGAGATTAGAATGTGAGATAGAGATGGAGAATGGAAGATGAAAATGAAGAAGAGTTAGTGGAGAAATTAGAATGGGAGATAGAGTTAGTGGAAAAATTAGAATGGGAGATAGATGAGTAGGTTATAAAAGGAGAAAGAAGTGAGCTTGAGAAAGGATTCTTGAGAGAGAAAATTTGAAGTGTTTGGGAGAATTTTTTGGAGAGAAAATTTTGGATGTTTGAGAGAGTTTTGGGAGATTGAAGAAAATTTTGAGAGAAAGAAAATACCAAAAGAGAGAGAATTTTGAAGATGATGGGAGTTTAAAGCTAGGGGTTATCATCACAAATTCCTTCATCGATCAATATAAATCAAGAGTTCATCCTCGTCAACGAGCAAACAAATTCAAGCTAAGTGTTTTTATTTATTCATTTATTTATGGTTTTACTCGTAAATTAGCACAAATTGTATACACTTTCTCCATCTCCTTTTTCTTCCATATTTTATGTCAGGAGAAGGATATCTCTACGTCAACAGCAAAAATCTCGTCGAGATGCAAAAATCGGCCCAGACAAGCTCCTAAGCTGTCCACCGATTTCTCAACTGATCTGTGACTAAAAGTCCCTCTTAATTCAAAAGAAACTCTCTATATTGGGAACATAGAGAGCGAAAATCAATTATAGAAATCCCTCCCAAAAAATGGGAGATAAGTACTCTTTCTACTCTTCTGGTTTTAGGTGCAGATTAGCACATATTTTGTATACTAACACTTCACTCTATTTTATGTCAGGAAGCCGCAGCTCTATATCAATGGTCAATCCTATGGAAGCACAAAATCGGCTTGGTGGAGTCCTCAAGCGCGCACAAATTTCAAATTGTTGAATCAATTCGTTGTATTTCATTTTAAAAAATTCATACCCCAAAATGGAGAGGACAAAGTCCATTCGCAATTTAAATACCTGCACCATAAATCCCAAAGGGAAGAGCCAAGCCAATGCTTAGCCTCCCATTGGAGGTTTTTACTTATAGTAGTTAAATACCTGCAACTTAAATACCTGCACCTTAAATCCCAAAGGGAAGAGCCAAGCCAATGCTTAGCCTCCCATTGGAGGTTTTTACTTACAGTAGTTAAATACCTGCACCTTAAATCCCAAAGGGAAGAGCCAAGCCAATGCTTAGCCTCCCATTGGAGGTTTTTACTTACAGTAGTTAAATACCTGCAACTTAAATACCTGTACCTTAAATCCCAAAGGGAAGAGCCAAGCCAATGCTTAGCCTCCCATTGGAGGTTTTTACTTACAGTAGTTAAATACCTGCAACTTAAATACCTGTACCTTAAATCCCAAAGGGAAGAGCCAAGCCAATGCTTAGCCTCCCATTGGAGGTTTTTACTTACAGTAGTTTAAATACTTGCAACTTAAATACCTGTATCTTAAATCCCAAAGGGAAGAGCCAAGCCAATGCTAGACCTCCCATTGGAGGTGTTTATTCACTGTCATGTACTTCCTATAATTTAATTTTTGAATCATCAGACCCAAAAGATGAGTAGGTCGTAATACTGCACAGAAGTCGTTAACACACTCCCTCTTTCGGCTTCAGGGAATCTTTAACACTTAAAAAAATATAACAAATAAAAATATATACCATCCATGCATCCTATTTAAAAAGTGAAAACACAAAAGAGAATACCCTACTAGAGCTTTAGGAATAAACCAAGCCTGAGTTACCGGATTAGGATATCCATGAAATTAAGGTACCGAAAGGGCATTAGTTTTAATTAACTAGTGTAACCAAGTCCCCGAGCTCATAATCTCTGGTTCGCAGGAATAAATTAGTTCTCCCGCTAATTTATTTAGGTTTCTAATCGACCTACCAAGAACGATTAGTGGCGACTCCAAATTTCAAAATCATTTAAACAAAAACCAAAGTTGCGATTCGGTAGGGCTTGGGAGGGTCCGCATTAGGTTAGTCAAATCTAATTAACCTAGTAATCCGTTAACCCCTTTAAAATTTAAAAAATTTTTTTAGAGGGTCGCGACAACCCCTTTTTGAAAAAAGCCTACGGATCAGAGACAATTCAACATATCATTACCTTTTGTTGCACTTTAGGCCTATTTCCCATAAAAACAATATTTTAGATCGGATTTCAATTGTGATTTTCCTTTCTTTTAATCTTGAAAGCAATAATTTTAACCGGAGTCCCCATTTTGGTCCAAAAGTTTTTTTGTCCTCGTTAAAAAGCACTTACCCAAATTTTTTGTTACTTCGTAACAAAGCATCAATTGTCAATCGGTATTAAAATTTGGCCCCGTTAAGTTTCTATCCAATAATGCTGTTAAAAGTTCGACACGCTATTCCACGTAGTGGTAGAAACTAAACGGAGATTTGACAAGGGTTAGACTTGAGCACCAACTGAGAATTTGTGTTTTTTTTTATAAGACAACAAAAGATTAGGGCCATAATCGAGGAGATAAAGTTGGAACTTTTTTTTTTTATGAAACAAGAAAGAAAATTGGGCCAAAATAGAGAGCCGATCTAAAGTTGGTATTTTTTTAAGAGACAAAAAAAATCGAACCAAAATTGAGACTCGAGCTAAAGTTTTTAGTTTTTTAAGATAATTGAGCTATCCCAATAGCCACCCTTCCCATCGAAAGGGAGAGGCCAAGAGTTCAATTCCCCACATTCATTATTTGCAAGATAAACAAACCCAAGAATGAGGTTTCGCAATAATTAATTAGAAGAACTCGGACAAGCAAAACACTTGTTCACCCTATTGAATTCCACCAAACAAGCTGAAAAAGTCTACTGTTCTCAATTTCCTCTTTGGAGAACTTATAGAGACACCACCTGTGTGTAATATGTGAGTTTTTGACTCGATCAAAACTAGCGGTGGGAACCACAAATAAAAATAAAAAAGTCAACAAAAGCAAAAGAGAAAAGTGAGTTCGGGAGACTTCTCGTACAGGAAGAAAGGAAGAGAAGAAAGGAAAAAAGGAAAGAAGAGAGAGAGAGAGGAGCACGCGCGTGTACTAACCGCCACGGACGCTTTATTAAGCTCGTTTTTCTATGTGTCAGTAGGCTAGATAAGTGCTCGTTCTCTTTATTTGATTAATTGGAACGTTTTCCGTTATTAAGGTTCAAGTTCGGATTTAGAGAAAAACTAAACTAAGAAGTCAGATTTTTGAGTTGTTGAGTTAGGATTCTTTGGGGAAATGATGATTTAGGGTGTTGTGGAACCGTGGGACTTTACATAACTCAATTTGGACCTATGGTTTGCCCGAAATATGATTTTCAATTCTAGTGCTACAGTACACACGCGTAAATAGTAAATTTCAAGACCCAATATCTTCATTTTTTGTTGTTATTTGAGGTCAACCATAATAAGACTTTTGTAGTGTGTCGAATGAGCTTCGTTTGGACTATAAGATTACGTTAATCGGAGTTCGTTTGGATAAAATGAAAAAGGTTTTTCGCAAATAGTGTTGGAAAATTTGAGTTTTTGGGTTTGTAATATCTTAAGGCTTGATTTTGGTGTCACTTAGCTGCGAATATTCTAGGAAATGAACTTAAGGATGTTGTGGAGTTAATACTTCTGACGGTTTGTGAATCGGAGTTACGGTTTGTCCGAACGAAATTTTTGAAGTTAAGCGCGCAGGTTGTTCGATTCGCGATTAGTGATTTTTTTAGCCCGTAGACGTCAAGTTATGGACGTTTATGTGTCATTTAGTCAAGTCTTCCGTTAGTGGAGTATTTCTACAGTTTTTAATGTCGTTTTCTATTAATTTATTAGGATTTCAGACTTTGCAGTTTGAATTATACATTGGATTTCAGCGTTTTAAGGTGAGTTGTGCATTCTCTTCTAAGGATTTATAAAAAGTCATGCTTCAAATATGGATACACGTATTATGATTTCATTTTCTTAAAAAGGTAAAGAAAAGTGATGTTTCAAAGCATTATTCTTGCATAAACAGGATCGAGCTATTACTACTCATTTGATTGTTGAATGATGGTTTATATTGAAACTGAAATGCTATTTTGAGAAATATGTTTTGAGAAAACCCATGGATTCAGCTTGTGAATATGAATTGTTGTGATTTTCTGGATTTGGTTTGTGGAACTGAATTGTTATGATTTTTCTGGATTTGGTATTGTGATTTATGCTCATGTTCCTATGATTAGAACCCACTGAGGTGAGGGTAGTATGTATACTGTAAAGACGTCATTGAGCCGAATCACCGGCTAAAATAAGTGGTAGGCCTAACCAAGAGGGGTAAACTTGGTTGCCTTGTCACGGCGTTAAATGTGACCATAGTTGGGAATGAGTATGAGATTATTCGATGGATAGACCATCGAAAGGTTATTTAATGAGATTAATCAATGGATTAAACCATTGATGGTTTGTTGTTATTCTGAATTGATATTTGATTTACTTGATAAATGCATAGTAATTTCTCGATCCGCTTAGAAGAAATTGTACTTCTCACTGAGCTGTGGTTGCTCACCCTTTTATTTCAAATGTCTTTCAGGTACATCGACAGGTCGCAAATAGGATCGAGCGAGCGTTAGCCGCGGGACTTTTTGGAATAGTTGGGTGCATATTTTTTTGGAAAGTTGTATATAGCTGGTGAGTTTTTAAGCTAGATATGAAAAAGATATGTGTGTATATCTTTTGTCTGATAGATGAGCTTTGAAGACCGTAAATATGGAACCTTTTTATCAAATATATATGGGGTATATATATTTGAATATCAGGTGGTTACACGAATTCCAATTGAGGCTGTGTCCTTTGTTTGGCAAGGGCGGCCGTGTCATGCCCATTTTCTTGCAGGATTGGGGTGTGACACTGTGTATATGGTTCGAGTACACAACTCCCTTCATTTTAAAAATTCACATTGTCCACTTATTGTTGTCGTGGGACTTGGAATTTCACGAACTTAGGGAGCATAGATGACATTCTCCATGTCTTCGTCACATTCCAATCTGCATTGTCTATACTTGTACGTCATCAAACTACAGGATTTGTGTCTGTCTAATCTCCCATTTCCCTTTTGTTGCATCGAACAGGCATGTGGATGAAAATGCACAACTGGTGGTCACAAAGGATGCAGGGCACGCCATCAATGCAGAGAAGCCGAAAAAGACGTACAAGATCTTAAAACTTTCCTTATGGATCCGCCTGCTTCACATGAGCCCGGAAACCAGATGAATCGCCGGAAGGCGGTTTGAAGGCATTGCCTTGCTGAGGTTTGAGTCATATGGTACTCGTGGAATGTATGGTATTTCGAGGATGGCACTGAATTTTTGAACTACTACTGTAATACAATTGCGTGCAAGACGAGGAAAGCAAATGCAATTATAGAATGTACAAAAAGTAAATCTTTAATCATGTTTTCAATGCTGTATGATATAAAATAGCTTGCAGAAGGAACCGGGCGAACTAAAAGATTGGACAAACGAAAAGGGAAATTCCTAAACTACGGAGTTATTAATTCTTCTCTTTTCGATACATGTCCGGCAGCCATGGGAATATGGTGATAAGTCGGTTTTTAATCTAATCATCCAAATGGACAACCTCCTTAATGAATCTGTTGAAGTCATTCCACGATGACCCTCCGCGACCGGCGGCTTCCACAGCTCTCTCTTTCCACTTCTTAGCATTCTCCCTCATCTTCTTCCCGTTGACCCCTCCCATCACTTCCCGAACAAGAGCTTCTATCTCCTCGCGCCTCACATCTTGGTTCACTTCCATGCCGATCCCCCATTCCGTACACGCGTACCGACAGTTTGTCTGCTGCTCGGCGAAAAATGGCCAGCAAATGAGAGGAACCCCTCCGTAGATACCTTCCAAGGTCGAATTCCACCCGCAGTGCGTTAGGAAAGCGCCAACCGAACCATGACTCAGGACTCGATCCTGCGGACACCAGCTCGTCAAGAACCCTCTGTCTTTCACTTCCTCCAGGAACTCCTGAGGCAGAAATGCAGAATCACCCTTCACAACATCAGGCCTGACCACCCACAAAAATGGGTGCTTGCTATTTGCAAGCCCCCAGGCAAATTCCTCCAGGTGTTCCTCGGTCATGACAGTGACACTCCCATAGTTCACATACACAACCGACTCGGCTTCTCTCTGATCGAGCCATTCGAGGCAGCTGTAGTCTTCCTTCCACAGATTCGACCTGAAAGACTGGACCGAGCTCGAATGAATGTCCTGGACGAGCAAGGAAAGGGGACCGGTGCAGTAAATTCTAGGTGAAATGTCTGCGATTTTCTCCAGGACTTCGTGTTCGAGCTCATTGAAGGTGTTGAACAATATAGCAGATGATTTCAGGCAGTGCTGCGCTTCTTCTCCTAAGAATTCGAACATGATGTCCTTGGGGTCCGCGGTCCGTATGAAGCTCGGCATGTCCCGGAGTCGGATGTTTCTCATGCCGGGGATCCAGTCGACAGGATCATCAAGCGTCCCGTTGTTCAGGAAGTCTTCATCTGTTTCATTTAATATGTAGTGAGGATCCAATCCAGAACTTTAACAGTAGAAACAGATGAATCGAAATAACTCATGAACGCTAAATAAGCAGATAAAGATCTGGTGACTTTATCCGAGAGAAGCAAAGTAAGTACCTTTGAATGGAACGATCCCTCTCTTAACAAGCTCTCTGTACTGCAAATAACCCATGAATCCACAAGCCGAGGCAGTCCAGAACTGAACCTCTGGGATTCCAAGCTCTCTCGCAGCTTTACTGGCGAAGCTGGTCACCCCGTCTGATATCACACAACTCACAGGCGGAACAGCCTCGTCGCTATTGATCCGGGCAAGCAATTCCTTGAAAGGGCCCAAGCAGTGCTTCCGGGTCGAGTCGCAGATGGTCGGGGGATCCTGCGTCGCGTCACGGTCCGACGGCGGGAGACCATCTGGGATCGTCTTGAAGCGGAAGTTCTCCAGGTCCTGGAGCGAGTCGGGCCCCTTGGAGCGGAGGAAGCGGCGGTGGTTGAACTCAGTGTTGACGAACGTGATGAAGACGCCGCGAGCGTGGAGGAGCTTGGCGAGCTGGATCAAGGGGTTGACGTGGCCTTGGGCCGGGAAGGGGACGCACACGGCGTGTACATGTGCGTGGGGTTTCCTTGATTCTTGGGATGACGAACCCATCGCCATGTCTCTCCCTAGGGCAAGATCAAGAATGTATGCCGGGTGACATCTCCTCCTCACGTTCGTGGATAGCCGGGAAGATCCTTTTTTTGGCTCTTTCTTTCGCTCTTATGTCTCTTATCCCTCGGAGGTCTTGGATGGAACTGGGAACTCATCTATATATGGTGCTTGTTTATTACATTTTTTTTTTTACACTTATCATGGAATGATTGCCTCGAACACGTAAATTGTGCCTTTAAAAAGTCATCTAATTCGTAGTGGTGAGCTTTGATAATAACTATTTGGTAAGGAGAAATTTTTAGGCTCTGCTAGCCTGGTAAATTGAAAATACTATCAGCTATTTTTAATCACATGATCTCTTAATTAATGAGTACTTTATATAAAATATACGGTGATTATATATAAATTTATGATTGAGATTATATTATCTTTAATAGACCTTTGAGAAATTGAATGATTCATTTAAAAATTTAATTTTTTACTAAAAATCCTTTTGGCACCTTGCCTCTGTTGAACTAATGTTTTAATAAATTATTTTTAACAAAGAGCGGTTACGGTATTAATAGCTAAGTGCCTTTGAAAAGTCATCCAATTCGTCATTGAGGAAATTCAAGTGGTCAAAAACTTCAAAGTCATTCGGGGGGTCCCATTCTTAGACTTTATCTAAAGAAATTGCTAGCTTGATAATTTGACAATATTATCACTTATTTTAAATCACACAATTTCCTAATCAATTAGTATTTTATGCAAAATATTCGATAATGATGAATGAATTTACGATTAAAATTATATTGTTTCTGTTAGTATCGTCAAGGAAGTATTTTTTTTTTCATAAATCCTTTGAAAAATTGAACTTCAGCGGTGTGTGTGTATATATATATATATATATATCAGCAGCCCTACTCATGCAAACAGACAAAATACCGCACAAGTCTACATTTCATTTTCTGGCTATTTGTCAACATGCACCGAGTTCGTCTAGTAATTTGGTAAGACCAGTCAAAACGACAAAAAGTTTTGTCCTCACGCGATTTGGTAACGCTGTTCAAGCTTGACCCGCAACATCATCTTATTGGCTGAGAACCGACCGACGAGATTATCGGGTTTTGCATGATAAAAAAAAAAGATTATCGGGTTCGGGAAATGGACCATCGTCCTCGGAGGACGTTGGCACGTGGTCCGCGAAGAGGCTTATTTGATCCAAAAAAGTAAGAACATATTCAATTCCATTTTCATCGTGATGGTATCTGTAACGCGAAGGGCGGGTCTATCAAAATACGGCGGGTCATGGGCTTTTATCAAAAAAATTTACTAAATTAGGGTGAATTTTTTTTATTTATAAAGACGGAACATGTGCGGTAGTCTTATTGCCGCATGAGCCATCGGTGGCCCAAATTCTTTATTATTATTATTTATAAATTTACATTTTTTTATTAATTATTTGGGCGAGGGACAAATCGCGTTGCCGGGTCCTCGGTTGCTGCGCATGGCCCTCCGCATGTTCTCCGGGGGACTCGCATTCTTCATATCGGTCGCGCTGCCCTTCTTGTTGAGTGTACCAAGTTTGATCGGAGGAACTGCGTTGCCCATGACCATCTCACACCCTTGTCTGGTGTGGATACTGATAAAGAAGCCCATCAGATACAGTGCGATGCGGGGTGTAAATGGAGTTTTGGGAGCTTCAGGGATGGCGCTCGGCATTCTCATAGTTGGGGAAACCATTTGGAGCATCGTGATAATATGAATAGAAGTGGGCCTTTTTTTTATATATAAAATGGGTCAAATTTTTTTTTTTTACGAAATTAGGGTGAACTTACCAATTTTACTTTACAAATATTTTTTTATTAATTATTTACATGCTAAATAAATTAATTACATATATCTTAATAAAATTTTCAATTAATTATTTATAAATATGTTATAAAAATAAATTTCAAAAGAAAAAAATTGTATTTACAAAGTTATTTAAATATAAAATAATAAAAAACACGTAAAAAACATGAAATTGAAATATAATTTGGGCCACGAATGGGCCCGTGCAATAGTTAGATTGCCGCACAAGCCCCGTTTTCACGAATGAAAGAAAATTTGCCTTAATTTGGTAAATTTTTTTGGACCCTTTTTTCGAAAAAAGCCCCGCAGATCAAAGACAATTTGGCGTATCACTGCCTTTTGTTGTACTTTAGGCCTATTTCCCAGAAAAACAATATTTTAGATGGGATTTCAATTGTGATTTTTCCTTTTTCTTTTTGTATCTTGAAAAGCAATAATTTTAACCGGAGTCCCAATTTTTGTCCAAAAGTCTTTTTTTCCCTTCATCAAAAAGCACTTACCCAAAATTTTTGTTGTTTCGTAACAAAGCGTCAATTGTCAATCGGTATTAAAATTTGGCCCCGTTAAATTTCCGTCCAATAATGCCGTTAAAAATTCGACGCTATTCCACGTATACTCGGTAGAAACTTAATGGAAATTTGACAAGGATTAGACTTGAGCACCAGCTGAGAATTTGTGTTTTTTTTATAAGACAACAAAAGGTTAGGGCCATAATGGGGATATAAGATAAAGTTAGTAATTTTTTTTATGAAATAAGAAAGAAAATTGGGCCAAAATAGAGAGCTGATCTAAAGTTGGCATTTTTTTAGGAGATAAAAAAAATTCGAATCAAAATTGAGACTCGAGCTAAAGTTTGTGCTTTTTAAAGATAATTGGGCTATCCTTATGGCCACTCTTTCCATGGGAAGGGAGAGGCGGAGAATTCGATTTCTCACGTTCATTTTTTGCGAAATAAACGGGCCCAGTAATGAAATTCTACAATAATTAATTAAAAGGACTCCTACAGGAGAAGCAGTTGTTCATTTTATTAAACTGTGTCAAACAATTTGAGAAGTCTGCCGTTCTCAATTTGCTCTTTGGAAAACTTATAGAGACACCACCGTCGTATTTGGTTCGAGTACACAGCTACCTTCATTTTAAAAATTCACATTGTCCACTGGTTTTTGTCGTGGGACTCGGAATTTCACCAACTCAGGGAACATAGATGACATTCTTCATGACTTTATGGCATTCTGATCTGTGTTGCCCATACTTGTATGTCATCAAACTACAGGATTTGTGTTTGTCCGATTTACCCTTTCCATTTTGTTGCATCGAAGAGGGGGCTTTTTATCCAATGAGGTCTAAAAAAAGAAAATTTACTGACTTAGGTCGCGCTTAAAAAAATTTACGGATTATGGGTCCATCCAATAGTGTTGACGCTAGACGGACCCAATTCGATAGCCGGGAGGCCGGACAGCCCAAAGGCCATCGCTCTTGCCGCTCAAAAGTGAGCACCAAGCTGGCCCAACTATACAGCAATTAATCAAGCAAGACAAAGTCACGTGAACAAAAGAAAGGAGCTATTTTGGGAGGTTAGCAACAAACCCTTTTGGAGATCATGCCTGTTCAGAAGAATCCGTGCAAGAAAATTGCAAGTCCCTCCACTCTCGTTTTCGGCCACAGACCCAACCCTGTCCGCACTCCAGTTCCCTTACTGCGTAAGGACTGCCCAGAACGATCTGTTTCAAATGGCCACGGTAGCAGTGATTGTGGACTTTTACTGGTGGAGGGAAGCGACGGCCATACGTCGATGATGACCATCGGCGGAACGGTATTGCTGTGTTAGTAGACAAGCTCGCGGCTCACGGCTGCAAGATCTCTTACAAGGCACTGATGAGCTTGGAGGCCACTCGGGACGATATGACTGTTCGTGAACATTACTGCGGTTGAGGATGTGAACTCTGACTCATCAGTGCTAGGTGGAACCAAGCTCAAGCTCACGACAGGACACCAACTACAATGGCTTCCTGGGCATAGTTGAGGGTAAGTCCGATGTTTTCTTCTCGTGATGCCTGTTTATGCGGGTGTGAAGTGTGCGTCGTGAGATTCGGAGTTCATAGCTGAATTGAATCCTTTCTTTCAGCTTTACAATTCATGGAGAGCGACACAGTCGCCATAATTGGACCCCAAACTTCGGTCACTGCTTATGTGCTGAATTAGGCTTAGTTCAGCAGTGGGGTTGTCGAACCGAGCCCAGTTTGCCAACAGGGCTGCCAAACTACTTGCTACCGAACAGAGCCCAGTTCGGCGCCTCCCTTGCCCAAGTTCATAGTTCGGTAGTTGGATGGATCCCAAACTCGTAAATTTTCTCAAGTGAGGCCTAAATCAGTAAATATTTATTTTTTTAGATCCTATTCGATCAAAAGCCCTCGAAGAGGCATGTAGATGGAAATGCACAACTGGTGGTCATAAAGGAAGCAGGGCACGCCGTCAATGCAGAGAAGCCGAAAAAGACATACAAACTTTCCTTGTGGATCCGCCCGCTTCACATGAGCCTGGAAACCAGATGAACCGCCGGAAGGCGGATATTGACGGCATTGCCTTGCTGAGGTTTCAGTCATATGGTACTCGTGGAATGTATGGTATTTTGAGGATGGCACTGAATTTTTGAACTACTACTGTAATACAATTGCAAGACGAGGAAAGCAAATGCTATTATAGAATGTACAAAAAGTAAATCTTTAACCATGTTTTTAATGCTGCCTGATATAAAATAGCTTGCAGAAGGAACCGGACGAACTAACAGATTGAACAAACCAAAAGGGAAATTCCTAAACTACGGAGTTATTAATTCTTCTTTTTTCGATACACGTCCGGCAGCCATTGGAATATGGTGATAAGTCGTTTTTAATCTAATCATCCAAATGGACAACCTCCTTAATGAATCTATTGTAGTCATTCCACGTTGACCCTCCGCGACCGGCGGCTTCCACAGCTCTCTCTTTCCACTTCTTAGCATTCTCCCTCATCTTCTTCCCGTTGACCCCTCCCATCACTTCCCGAGCAAGAGCTTCTATCTCCTCGCGCCTCACATCCTGGTTCACTTCCATGCCAATCCCCCATTCCGTACACGCGTACCGACAGTTTGTCTGTTGCTCGGCGAAAAATGGCCAGCAAATGAGAGGAACCCCTCCGTAGATACCTTCCAAGGTCGAATTCCACCCGCAGTGCGTTAGGAAAGCGCCAGCGGAACCATGACTCAGGACTCGATCCTGCGGACACCAGCTCGTCAAGAACCCTGTCTTTCACTTCCTCCAGGAACTCCTGAGGCAGAATTGCAGAATCACCCTTCACAACATCAGGCCTGACCACCCACAAAAATGGGTGCTTGCAATTTGCAAGCCCCCAGGCAAACTCCTCCAGGTGTTCCTCGGTCATGACAGTGACACTCCCATAGTTCACATACACAACGGACTCGGCCTGTCTCTGATCGAGCCATTCGAGGCAGCTGTAGTCTTCCTTCCACAGATTCGACCTGAAAGACTTGACCGAGCTCGAATGAATGTCCTGGACGAGCAAGGAAAGGGGCCCGGTGCAGTAAATTCGAGGGGAAACGTCTGCGATTTTCTCCAATACTTCGTGTTCGAGCTCATTGAAGGTGTTGAACAATATAGCAGATGATTTCAGGCAGTGCTGCACTTCTTCTTCTACGAAGCCGAACAAGATGTCGTTGGGGTCCGTGGTCCGTATGAAGCTCGGCATGTCCCGGAGTCGGATGTTTCTCATGCCGGGGATCCAGTCGACAGGATCATCAAGCGTCCCGTTGTTCAGGAAGTCTTCATCTGTTACATATAATATGTAGTGAGGATCCAATCCAGAACTTTAACAGTAGAAACAGATGAATCGAAATAACTCATGAACGCTAAATAAGCAGATAAAGATCTGGTGACTTTATCCGAGAGAAGCAGAAATGAATATGTAAACAAAGTAAGTACCTTTGAATGGAACGATCAATAGCGACGAGGCCGTGGGATCCTGTGTCGCATTTCGGTCCGAAGGCGGGAGACCATCCGGGATTGTCTCGAAGCGAAAGTTCTCCAGGTCCCGGAGAGAGTCGGGCCCCTTGGATTGGAGGAGGCGGCGGTGGTTGAACTCAGTGTTGACGAACGTGATGAAGACGCCGCGCGCGTGTAGGAGCTTGGTGAGCTGGATCATGGGGTTGACGTGGCCTTGGGCCGGGAAGGGGACGCACACGGCGTGTGCATGTGCATGGGGTTTCCTTGATTCTTGGGATGACCAACCCATGGCCATGTCTCTCCTTAGGGCAAGATCAAGAAGTGTATGCCGGGCGATGGATGGAACGGGGAACTGTTCTGTATATGTGGATTGTATGCCGGCTGATGAATGGAGCTGGGGTCTGATCTATATATGGTGATTGTTTGTTACATTTTTTTTTTTACACTTATCATGGAGTGAATGCCTCAAACACGTAAATCGTGCCTTTGAAAAGTCATTTAATTCGCAGTGGTCAGCTTTGATAATAACTATTTAGTATGGAGAAATTTTTGAGATTTGCTAGCTTGACAGTTTGAAAATACTGTTAGTTATTTTTAATCACACGATCTTTTAATCAATTAGTGTTTTATACAAAACACGCGATAATTATATATAAATTTATGGTTAAGATTATACTGTCATTAATAATACTGTCAGGGAAGAAAGCATTTTCTGATGACCTTTGAGAAATTGAACATGTAAATATACGATGATGTTATATGGATTTACGATTAAGATTGTGCTGTCTCTGATCGTATCGTCAAGGAAGCATTTTTTAATAAAATGCTTCGAGAAATTATACTTCAGTTGTAATTATATATATCAGCAGAATTACTCATGCAAACAGACAAAATGCTGCACAACCCTACATTTCATTTTCTCACCATTTGTCAAAACGCACCGAGTTTCGTCGAGCAATATTTGGCAAGACCAGTCAAAACGACAAAAAGTTATCTCTTCACGCGATTTGATAATGCCGTTTGAAATTGACCCGCATGATCATCGTATTGTCTGAGAAGACGGCCGGCGAGATTATCCGGTTCGTGAAATGGACCAGATTCCTCGTAGGTTGTTGGCACGTGGTGCGTGAAGAGGCTTATTTGATACAAAAGTAAGAACGTATTCAGAATAGGGCGGATCAGAGACAATTCGATGGATCATTGCATTTTGTTGCCCTTTAGGCCTATTCGCCATAAAAACAATAATTTAGATCGGATTTCGATTGTGATTTTTTTTTTTGGTATCTTGACAATCAATAGTTTTAACTGGAGTCCCAATTTGGGTCCAAAAGTTTTTCTTTTTGTCTCATTAGAAGGCAGTAACCCAAATTTTTTGTTATTTTGTTACAAAGCATCAATTTTCAATTGGTATTAAAATTTGGGCCCATTAAGTTTCCGTCCAATAATGCCGTTAAAAATTCAACACATTGTTCCATGTATACTCGGTACAAATTTAACGAAAATTTTGACGGGGATTAGACTTGAGTACCAACTGAGAATTTGTGTTTTTTTTTATAAGACAACAAAAAGTTAGGGCCATAATCGGGATATGAGACAAAGTTGGTAATCTTTTATGAAAAAAGAAAGAAAATTGGGCCAAAATAGAGAACCGATCTAAAGTTGGTACTTTTTTATGAGAAAAAAATTCAAATCAAAATTGAGACTCGAGCTAAAGTTTATGCTTTTTAAAGATAATTAAGCTGCCCTAGTGGCCATCCTTCCCATGGGAAGGGAGATGTGGGGAGTTCGATTCCCCATATTCTTAGGGGAGTTGGGGGTGGGGACGAGTGAGGGAGAGAGCAAGGTTTCACAATCTACATACAACACATGACGAACACAGTATGGTTTGTATAATAGAATGAGATAGGGTAAAAAAAAAAAAGAATTTAGACGTATTTTGCATCAATGACCTAGATTTTCCACTAAAGAAAAAATGTTAGCGGTCACTTTTTCTTTTTTCCAAGTAACTTGCTAGTAACTTACCAATACTTTTAGGAAATTACCAACTTTTTGTAAGGATTGCGCTTTTTCCACTCCTACTTTGGCTTAAACACTTCATTCTCTTGTGTGGCCCACTACTCTACGAGAGTTCCTTTTTTTTTTATTTGATCAACTCTTTTTAGTTTGTTTCTTTTTTCCCCCCTTAATGGCTCCTCCTCCTCCTTCTTCTTCTTCTTCTTTTTTTTTTCATACCTTTGATATGTTAGAATGAGCTTAGGAAGCAAGGAAAGGCTGTAAGGAGAAAATATTGAGTGATCTTAGCTTGCCAAGTCATCAATGAGATACTCCACAAAGAAATCGATACGTGTCCATTACGGGTCCTATCTGTCAGCAAATTTTCAAAACCTCTCTCCGTCTCTATTTTCTCCATTACCTGTTCTCCCTTTCTTTGTCTTCCTCTTCCTTAGAAGCTGCTCTCTCTGCGCGATGTCTGCTCTCTCTCTCTCTCTCTCTCGACAAAAAAAAATTATGATTTTCATTTTCAAATCATCTTCATTCACTTTCCAAGCCGCCTCTTTCGTCACCTCTAAGCCTCCGTCGTCGCCTCTAAGAGCCCATCAGCAGTCTGAGCACCCCACATTTTCCATGAACACAAGCATGATCATAACACCAAAAGTAGAATCAAGAAGACAAAAGAAGTGCAAACCAATTCTACCAAAAGAGGAAAAAACAGACTGGAGATCGAGATACGAAACCTTAGCCGTCTTTAACACACAATAACAAAATATAAATCAGTTCTACCAAATCAAAGCTGAAACATAATAACAGAGACGAGCAGGAAGAAGAATTGATCAAACATCGAGAGAAATCGTGGGACAAAATTTTAGAGAAGACTGTGAACAAATGCAGGCGAGATTTGAGTTCGTTTGTGGAAAATGCAGGGTGCTCAGATTGCCAATGGACTCTTGGAGGTGACGTCGAAGGTGGCTTGAAAAGTGAAGTAATGAGGATTTGAAAATGAAAATCAAGAATTTTTTGTCTTGGTTGTGAGAGGGAGGGGAGAGAGATAGAGAGCAGAGAGCTTGAAGAGAGAGAGAGAGAGAGAGAGAGAGGGGGGGGGGGGGGGGAGAAAAAAGAGAATAACGGAGACGAAGAGGGGTTTTGAAAATTTGCTAACAGGGGGGACTCGTAATAAACATGTGTTGATTTATGTACCAAGCATCTCGATGGTGACTTGGCAAGTCAAGATCACCCAATATTTTCTTGGTTGTAAGAGTTGTGTCCTTGGTTTCTTAGGAACTTTTTCACGAGTCTCGCAAGTACAAGGAGAGAGTATTGCCTTGGAGAGTGTATTGCCTTACTGCTATATAAGCTAGATTCAGCATTGAAGCTAGAACGGCTTATGGTCGGGAGAAGAATATTGGAAGTGTTACCAACACCTAAAGGGGGTGAATAGGTGATTTAAAAAAAATTGAAAATCAAGGTGAAATTTAAAAGAATAAGCTCGAAGTTTAGTTTAGACAATGATCGCTAAAAAGATTTGAGGTGTCCCCAGATTCAGTGGTTGTGTACAATTCAACTATCACAATATAATAACAAAAAATTTAAGGGATAGATAATTTGAATAGAAAGTTCATAATGGTTTGGCTTTGTTCAAGCATATGTTCAACTTCTTCATGTTGGCAGCTAATCGATTGGGTTTTACTAGTGAATATCTCAGAGGTTATAATTCACTAACAACTCTTGAGTCAAAAGACTTCTCATCTAACACTCACACACTTGACTACACTCCTCTACGTATTACAATGTTAGGATCAAAAGTGTGAAGCTCCATGGATCTTGGAATTTAGGATTTTGCTCTCTCATGTGTACGCTCTTTAGTTTAGAGATCTCATTTTATATTCCTTCACTTACAACTACTCATTGCAAGGCCTCCAAAGGATTACTTTCCAAACTTCCCGTTTGGATGAGATTATATACAAAGAATTTTGTAGCTGTTGAGGTTAACCAAAAAAAGAATCTCCCCTTAGATTAAATAGCCCATGCAATCGTGATTTTTTTTTTCCAAAGATAGAGTTCTTTGGTATGTTAGTCATCCTCGTCTCCCTTAATCTACATCATAAATTGATTTTCGTGATTGAAAATATTCAAGAACGAATCCAACTTGATTTACTAGCCATTGTGATGACATAATATGTCAATTAAATTGTCTTGGAGATATTTCAAAATAATTTGATCATTGCACATAAAATACTCCCTCAAAACTTGAGCTTCTTAATGACATATGAGCTTGTCGCTCAATGTCTAAGCTCTTCAAACAGTGTCTGAGACCTTCATATATTGTATGAGCCTTTCCTGCCAAATTCAATCCTATGTAATCATTCTTTAACTCTCAAATATACATTAGAACAATCTACAAAATAATTATTTCATTGCATTAACTTAAATATTAGAGAATATGGATTGTTTTGTCAACTTCAAAATCAATTAGGGTTTTTTCCAAGCAAGAAGTAAAGTCAAGTGTCATAGGCCGACTTCTTAGGATCAATCCATGTGTCAACTTAGGGTTTCTATTGTTGGAGTATTTAAGCTAAGCTTTTCCTGGAGATCACTCGCTTGCTCACCCGGATCATGAGAAGAAAAAATGTTTAGAGAGAGAAGCTCTATGAGAGAATACTTTGCATTGCTTCAAGTGTTAGATTGATTCAAATGAGGGGGATGACACTTCTATTTATATTAAAGGGTTTCTCATTACACCCATTAATTAGTATAGATCTAATGATTTAGAATGCATCTTCCCATTTAACCACTACCAACATTAAAGTAGAAAATTTTAGAACATAGGTACATTTACTGTATTGCCTGCTTCTAAGAATACTCTCGAAGGCTCAAGAAACCCTAGAGGTCAAGAAACTTCAAGTCCTGGGGTTCTCTTGAGCAAAGTGGTCGGTTGATTGGGTCACAGGACCTTCGGTCTAGAACACAAGGCTATTAGAATTAACAAATTCGGTGCTAGTGCTTCAGGAGGTAAAATATACAAGGAATTGGGCATTCTTGCAAAGGTGGCCATTGTTGCAGCCAAGCAAGTGTCTTAGGCTAAATGCGCAAATGATAACTATTATATATTTTTATTTTTTTTATTTTTCTGTTTTAGGAAACATGTTTGGAATAGAAATTTATTTAGTAACACAATTGTATTATTCTATTTTGGGAACAAATTTTTAGCCTAGAAATAAGTTTGGAACAAAAATAAGAAGTGGAAATTTTCTATTTTTTTTGTTTGTATTGGAAACAAAACAGAACTAAAAACTCTTCTAGACGTCAATCCTCGGCGGTCTGTCATTCATCGATCATCGGTCCCTGCTCGCCGTCTGTTGATTGCTACCCTCCTTTTATAATGGCTTGCATGAGAAAAGAATAAAGAGACGTTTGCAAGAGTTGAGAACTGAGACATCCAAAGGGTGGAAAGAAAGAAAAAGAAAGAAAGTGGGACAGCCACGGACCGAAAAGACGAAGAAGGAAAAAAAAGAAAAGTTGACCAAACAAAATAAAAGGACCACTTTTGTAGAGTGGTAGTCCCCATAAGAGATAGTACGGTCAAAACACAAAAGAATGGAGTGTTTAAGCGAAAGGGGTGGAAAGAGTGTTGCATATACATATATTATATACGTTCGTAAATAATCAACTTTGATATGTAGAATTTACAATCTCTCGTGGTTACCAACGCTCAGATGATGTCATAAACCTATATTGGTGTGGCTTACAACTTCTGGCATATTAAATTACCAAGTAGTTTTGGATCCAATTTTTCTTTAAGTTTAATTGTTTGTTTTAATTTACTTTTATTAAGTTAATAACTTTATTTATTGTGGTTAGAAATTTCTTATTCACCAGCGTTTATTGGCAATTGTCAATCTAGATTGGCGCTACTCGTTGACATTTCTCCTGTTACATTACTACCCAATATTGGGTCAACTCTCATTGAGTTACGAACCCACATTTATTTGGCTTTTAATTTGTTAACCTTTTTTTTTTTTATCATTGACAATAATTTATTTCATTTCTACTTAACCCTTTTTCACAATACACTACAAATCACACTCCCAAAATTTCTTCACTTACGCGATTTCCATGCGAGTGGCATAGGGCTCAAGTTTCTATTAAGACCTTATTATTCCACCTCAATATTTGTCATCTCCAAAACATAATTCCTGCTCTTAAGAGTCAAGACGAGGTAACAACACCTCAATTTACCACATTTTTTTTTAAAGAGATTGAGATTTTTTTTAATTAACTCTTTTCTTTGATTAAGTTATTAACTAATTCGGGACTATCAGCTCTCATTTGAGTTAGTTGTCAAATTTTATTTGTAATTTATTAATTTATCAACTTCTTTATCAATTACTTAATTGGCAAAAAAGTTCATGGGTTACTTCAACAAAGGTATATTTTTCCGCACTTGTAAAAATTTAAAGCGTTATAAAAGGGGTAAATAGAAATCAGTAAATAAAAAAGACAATTATTAGAGAAGAGAAGTTGGAAATTTTTTTTTTGGTCGGAAGAGAAGTTGGTAATTTAAGGCATCGTTTTTGGGAAATTTTTATTATTGCACATTTAACAAATCGAAGAACACAAAAGTTCCAACGGTCCAGATACATTGGTCCTACTGATAATTTTTGACAATTCTAGCGGCAGCCGAAGCGCATACCCTCTTTGCTTCCTCCAAAATTTCATTGATCTGAGTATAATGTTCATCCAAGATAATGTCGTGTTCGCAAGTCGGGTTCGGGTTGTGAATTGTGAGTTTTGCTTGAATGTGCTAAAAGTCGGTTCTTTTCGAGTACGTGCCGGTTCGTCGATATCCGGTTCTATAATCAAGTCGAAGAGTGACATTCTCGTGCAGCTGTCGTCTCGTTATGGTTGAGGCATTGATGTCATCAATGGATTGTACCATACCTTAAGAATTGGCAGTTCTTTGGGAGGATAATGATGGGCATCTTGAGGACTTCATTGAGCGAGTGATGTGGCGGAATATTCCTTTTCCTCATTTTCACGTGTGGCGACGGAAAACTGCAGGTGAAATGGATGATGATGGCGCTTCAGTTGCCACTTGTCGCCAACTTTGCTTAACCTTTCTCAAGGGTTTGGCGCGGATTCTCCCTAAGTCCTACTCGCATGATGTTGGATTTCATTTTACTAATTACTATCCTATTAGGATCAGTAAAAAATCAATCGAGACACGAGAATGTCATTTTGATTCCTATACAATTAAAGTTTCTAAGTTTGGGAACTTGGTTATATTAACTCGATAATTAACGCCTTCAGTACCTAACCAGTTTATATTCCATAAGGTGATCAAACCTTTTGCATTTCATTTAAACCTACTAGCTATCTAACCAGTACTAGATGATCATACAAAATGTTTTTTTTTGTCATTTCATGCAATTATCTATTTATTCTTAACCTAGCACATAGGAAAATCAATTAACAGGCAATTTATCAAAAGAAAGTATTGTGACCAGCATTCGATTAGGTAAAATATGCCAAATATTAGAGTGGAATGAACACATGCAAACTAAATCTATAATGATGATATTTAACGAAAACAATTTTGATACACAGATCAGATACATGGTAATCAGATCAAATAGGACATTGATCTTCAATAATCACCAAGCCGCAATTGGCTGCCACCTTTGTGGGCATCGTCGACGATTGCCACATCGGGATATCAATCTCCAACATCAAGTAATTAAAAAGTGCATTCAACAAAGTAGATAATTAGCAAAATTTAGTCAATTAAATGATAAAATGAGCATTTCAAATTAAACTCTAATTACCATACTAAATTGCCTACTGAGATATGCACTTTGGATTATATCATCCAAGACATTTACATGCAAAATTAAAACTAAGCTATGTGAATAAAACATGGCGAACAGTAAATAATCAAGCACATTAAAGCTTAATTAGACAATATAGGCAAATAGAAGCATTTTCCTACCCATTTTCTATTTTTCTTACTTTTATAAAATTTTATGATTTATTATTATTATTTTTTAATATTCGAGTCTGGTCGGTTCCATGAACTAGCCCAGGATCGGTTAGACTCGGACCAAGTCCGAGGGCCTAGATTGAGTCTGACCTATTGACTAGGGAGCCCTCACGAATTTGGCTCAGTTAAAGAGTCCAGTCCACGAAGCCCATACCCATCAAAGCTTCAACTAAGTCCACAGATAAGGCCCTCAAGACCTAAATTGGCCCACTCCTGCTCTCTTCTTTCTCTTCAATCCATTCTATCCCATGCTGGCCTAAAACAACCTATGTCGAAATCTTAGTCTGTTACAGAATCTCCTAGAATCTCTCATTTTGATTTTCATCAAGATCAACTCTCTCAGTTAGGATCTCCCCTGTTTCTGTTTGAGCTTCTTTCGCGCGAGGGAAAGGAACCATATTTGGTTCTATTGAAGTTCAAATGGATTGACCGGGTCATCGGGTTGGATTTGACCCGACCCGACTAACTCGATTAATCAAATTCGCTCAAATTAACCCCGTAGAAGATCCAAATTGAGTGAATTATGCCCAAAATTGAATTCTGTGGCATCGAATCTATTAGGAAATGAATTTTCATGCCAATTTTCGTAAGGATTGGTATAAAAATTCAATTTCTAAATCCAACCCGAGTAACCATTTCGCTAAATCCAAACTTTTAATGTCCTTTTTTGCAAAAATTGTCACTACCAATGGATTCAAAAGGTCAAAATCTAGGGGGTGGCATGCCCCGATTTTCAATTTAGTCCATAGAAAATTTTTAATTGCATTTTAAGTATTTTTAGGGACTAATTTGAAAAATTGAAAATTGTATTTTGGTCCTTTTTAGCAAAATTGAACAATTTTATAGGTTTTTGGAATGGATTTTAAATTTAAAAAATATAGGAGGATGACATAACTCTAAAAATACAAAATTAAAAAAATTATAGAGCTAAAATGGAATTTTTAGAATTTTTTTAAATAATTTGAAAATGAAATTAACAAAGAAACCTCAATTACAGGTCGAATTTTTCAAATTTATTCACCCAAAATAAAAATAAAAATAAAATAAAAATATTGACTATTTTTTTTACATTTTTATGGCCTCGAATGCTATTTTTTAATTAATTTTTCAGTATTTTTTTTTCTAATTTCTGAAAAATATTAAAAATATAAAAAATAAGAAAAATTAATTTTTGTTCAAAATTGGTTTCCTAGGCTTAGCCAAGGCTTTCAAAGTTGATTTTTTAATTTTCTCATTTTTATTAATTTTGTTTTATGATTTTTTGAAAATAAAATACAAAAAATATTGAAAATAAGGAAAAATATTTTTTGTTCAAAATTGATTCCTAGGGCCAGGCCGAGGTCCACGAAATTGATTTTTTTAGTTTTATGAATTTTTATGGATTTTTTAAAAAAATTTTAAAAATAAAATTGGCCAAAAATCAAGTGTCAACACTCGCCTAGCTCAATCCCTGCTCATCATCTTCTCCAAGCGACAATGACCCCTTCTACTCAGTGATGTCCTTGCCTTCGGGTCCTCAACAAATAGTGTTCGAACCACCAAGCTAGCTGAGGACTTCATCGACTCCGGCGAGGTTGAGGAAAAGCACCTCCAGCCATGTCCGACTAGCCACAGCCCAAGCGAGACTTGAGCAAACTCCATCCCCACCTACAAACGGGAAGGACTAGAACGAAGGAACTTGAGTTGGCTCATCTCAAGATACTATCTAAAAAATAATTTCATCCATTCCCCTCCCTAACCTGACAATCGCCTTTGACTCTTCCTTATGACGGACTCCTAAAGGCTAAGCATTAATTGTTTCCTTGACACTCGATTGCAAACAGGGACTCAATCAAATGAATGGTGGCCGAAGTCAACGTCTTCTGTGCCCACTGCTCGACGACCAAAATAGGGTCTTGGGTCGGCCACCCTCTCCATAGTTAGGCAACAAACCGAACCAACTCAATGCTAACCAAGGTACCAACAAGCGGCAAACATGCTTTAAACACAAGATGGCGCGACGAAGCTTGGTTTGTTCACGTGATCGAAATGATATCTATTACTGTACTGAGCTTGTAAGATTATAATTCAGAGAAATAAATGATCGTGAAAACTTAATCACAAAATAAAATTCGCGCAATATTAGGAACAAAAAGTGAAAATGTGAATAGTAAACGAAAATACTTCTAACCATTAATGAAGACGATGATTACGAATACGTGCATTAAATGTATGGTGAAAACGGGATCATTCATACCTCTGTGATTTTCTCTATAAATGTATTGTTCCTCATGTTCATTCTTAAGAAACTGGCAACAAAAAGAAACTGGCGTCATAACCACATTTAAAAACTGACATAGGGAGTTTGGTTTGGATAATCTATTTAAACTAACATTTACCCCTTATAGAAAACTATCTCCCATCAAGATGGTTATCAGGCGAGAAGGTTATCACATAAAATTAAATGTGTGTAATATAGCGTTGATGTAATTTAAATGTCAATATTTTATTAACATGAGATCACAATTAATTATTTATAGCATTCTCCCACTTGATCCCAATATTCTTAAATGAAATACTGAACCAAATACAAATTAACTTCATGCTGAAGATAATACACATAAATCATGACAACATGTCCTCTTAGAACGAGTATTATCTTGTATGTATCATAACGCATCTTATCTCATCAAAATCAGCCCATATGTATAACATAACTCAATGAATAAACCGTATGTTTATCCCAGATCTACTTAACGAATAAACCTTTACGTTTATTCTAGGTTTAAATGACCAGTTTTCTCATAATAACCGAATGTGCACCTTAATTGAGAAAAAAAAAATCACAACTAAATAAGAGTTTCACAATTTTGTCAATACAAAGAAAATTTATATGATAGGACCAATTCCCTTTCTATCCACATATCCTTGTAACTCCTTGATGGCATGCTTTTAGTTAAAGGATTAGCTAACATCAATTCAATGCTAACGTGTTCTATAACCACTTTCTTTTCCTTAACACATTTCTTAATAGCTAAATACTTAATGTTGATGTGCTTATTTTGACTATAACTTTTTGTAGTTTTTAACCATGAAAATAGCAATTAAATTATCACAAAATAATGGCCCAATAATGGAGTCCATAATTCCAAGCGCTAAAATGAAACTCTTCAACCACACACCATGTGAGGTGGTCTTAAAACAGAAAACGAACTCAGCTTCCATAGTGAAAGTAGCAATCAAAGCCTGCTTCGCACTTCTCTAGAACAAGGCTCTACCAGAAAGCGTAAAAATGTATCAAGATGTTGATTTTCGAGAATCAATGCAACCAGCGAAGTTCGAATCCGAATATCTAATTACTTCAAAGTTGTTAGTTTGCGTATACATAATCATTAAATCTTTTGTACCTTACATGTATCTAATCACCTTCTTTGTAGCTTTCCAATTGTCCATACCTGGATCACTCTAATATTTTTCCAACATTCACACAGCAAAACCTATGTTACGTCGAATGCAAACTTGAGCATACATTAAGCTTCCAACAGCAAAAGCATATGGATATTATTCATTTGTTTCCTTTCTAAATCATTCTTCGGGCACTGGTTCAAATTGAAATTGTCACTCTTCACAATGGGTACTATACTCGGTATACAATCTTTCATCCAAAATCTCTATAAGATATTATTGATATGGGTTTCTTGAGACAACTCTAAAATGCCTCAAGCTCTATCCTTATGGATCCTAATGTTAATGACACAAGATGTCTCACTCATATCATTCATATCAAAACTTTTAGAGATAAATTGTTTCATCTCATTTAACAACCCCTTATCATTGATTGCAAGTAAAATGTCATCTACATAAAGAACAAGAAAATAAATTTTACTCCCACTAACCTTTTGGTATATACATTGATCAATGATATTCTCTACAACATCGAATAAAGAGACAACTTCATGAAACCTTAAGTATCATTGGAGGGATACTTATTTCAAATCATATATTGATTTCTTAATTAAACACCAAATGCTCACATCACTAGAGAGAAATTCTTTTGGTTGTTTCATATAAATCTCCTCCTCTAGTTCTCTATTGAGGAATGTCGTTTTTACATCCATTTAATGCAATTTCATGTCAAAATAAGCATCCAATGCGAAAAGAATAAGAAGAGAATCTTTTTTAGATACAAGAAAAAAAGTCTTTGTGTAATTAATTCTTTCATTTTGAGTGAATCTTTTGACAGCAGGTCTGGCCTTACATTTTTCTATATTGCCCAATGAGTCTTTCTTAGTTTTGAAGACCCCCCTTACAATTAATGCCTTTCTTATGATCAAGCAACTCAATCAAATCGTAGACTGCGTTAGATGTCATAAAACTCATCTCTTCCTTTATGGCATTATACCACAAATTGGAGTTGTCACAACTCATTGCTTGCAAAAACGTTTTAGGATCATTCTCAACTCTAATATTATAGTGAGATTCTTGCAAGTACATAATATAGTCGCTAGGAATTGCTAATTTCTTCATTCTAACAGATCTCCTTAATGTTTTATAAACATTTTCCTAAGGAGCATGTTACTCAATTGGTTGTTCAATACTTTTTGGTAAGTGATGAACAGTTGTATCTACCAAATCAATATCAACAAGTTGTGGAGCTTCAATAATTGGTTGTTCAGTAGCTATTTGAACTTGAGGGATCTTATGAATAATAATCAATCTGGTACTTGAAGTGGAAGGTCAAGCATCTGAATGATCTTTCTCATGAACAGGGTCCTGGAATCAATCGCTACCACTAATCAAGTGATTTTCAAGAAACTCTGCAATTCTTGATTCCATAAACCTAATAGTATGAGTTGGACAATAAAATCTATATCCCTTGGACTTTTCGACATATCCAATGAAATATTTACTTATGGTCCTTGGGTCTAGCTTTTTTTTTTCTATGGATTGTAGACTCTCACTTCAGATGAGCATCCCTAAATGCATACATTTTGTAAACCTAGTTTCCAACCTTTGAATAACTCAAAAGGCTTCTTTGGGACAACCTTGGTCGAAACTTAGTTCAATATGTACACTTCTATCTTAAGAGCTCCAGTTCATAAAGACTTAGATAGTTTTGAATTACTAAGCATATTATGCACCATGTCTAACAAAATTCGGTTTCTTTTTTCTACCACACCATTTTGGTCCAAAAAATCAGGCATATTGTATTGAGCTACTATGTCATGCTCTTGAAGAAACTTCATAAACGAATCAAGTGCTTATCAATCTTCAGTGTATCTACTATATTATTCTTCACCTCCATCTGATTTTACAATCTTAATTCACTTACTGCATTGTTTCTCTACTTTGACCTTAAATACTTTAAAAGAATCTAATGCTTTGTGCTTATTATGAAGCAAGTAAAGATACATGAAATGTGAGTAATCATCTATGAAGGTGCTAAAATATTTCTGACCATATGAGTCCCTATCAGGACAATAAATATCTATGTGTATGATTTCTAATGTTTAATTTATTGGTCTACTTTCTCTTTATGCAGTCCATGCAAGTATCACAATTAGTAAAATTGAAAGTACTAAGTACTCTATCATTTAGTAATCTCTTAATTATATCTATGGAGATATGTCACAATCTCTGATACCACAAAATAAATTAATTTTCATTCACAGCACATCTTTTTATACCAATGTTATCATGAACATGCATCGCATCATAAAAGGCATTGTCTTGCAAATTAATTTGAAAAAGACCATCAAACAAAATATCATTCCCGATAATTTCAGATTTATAGGACAAACTGAAGGCCGAATATGAAAAGTGAAAGGAATAACCAAACGGTATAAGTTTTGAAACTAAAATTAAGTTTCTAGAGAAACTAGGTACATAAAACGTCTTTTCCAAATTTAAACAAACCCACTATTGATGACTAAACTACATGTCCAAATAGCTTCTACATGCGAGTGCATCTTGTTTCTTGGATAGATGTACTGTTCACTTCCCATTGGTTTCCTTTGGCTTTGAAAGACTTGCAAAGAATTCGAAATATGGATTATATCTCCAGAATTAATTCAGGAAGTGTTATGACTCACATTATTCATATTAGATTCATAACAAATATAAGAGATTATATTACCTTTCTTCTCAAGCCGAACCTTATATTTGACGTAATCCTTCTTTATATGTTCCTTTTTCTATAGAAAAAGCATTTGGATTCTTGCTTAATATCAGTTTAGGGAGGTACTTTACCTTTCCCCTTACATTTGCCTTTCCCCCTATGCCTTTCTTGTGTTGCCAAAATAGTATTCTCTCCCACTATCACAAGTAATCTTTCTTCCTCTTGAACACACATAGTCATGAGTTCATTAATTGACCATTTCTCCTTATGTGTTATAAGAGATCTTGAAAGGTGTATACTGTTAAGAAGAGATTTCAAAATATAGTATACAAGAAAGGATTTAGGTATTTCAACCTCAAGGTTCTTAAGCTAAGCGAAGTATCCCTCATTTTCATAACGTGTTCATGCACAACTATAATACTAATGAGCCTTAATGATGAAAACTTCATGATCAGGATCATAGCATAGGCCTTTTCTGAAAACATAAATTGTGCATCAATAGCCACTAGCAAAACCTTGGCATTATTATGTTGAGTGACTGAACCATGAATACTAACAAAAAGTTTTACTCTTTATGAATGTCACACTAAAGCGGTTAGATCGCTTCCATTGTTCATTAAGAGAAACCTCAGCCGTAGTGCTAGTTTCTATAATGACGGATAGTTTATCTTTTCGAATAGCATAATTAATGTCCATACACCCCAATTGAAGCAGAATTAACTCCTTCGAGGCCTTATAGTTGTCACCGTTCAATTTGGGAACATTAATATCAAAGATATTCATAGGTGATAAAATTGCATAATAAACAAATAAACATGCTTACGTAATAATAATTGAGGCTTCATTTAATACATGTTTTATCCATGCAAACATGTCATATAATATGAATAAAATAACATTAAAAACTGCATGTGGTTAAGTTTCTAATTTAAATAGAATCATAGTAATTGTATGATGAGACTGTCATATTATATTCTTTTTCTCTAATGCTTGTGGGGAAATTAAGAAAAATAATATGGTATTTCAACCTAATTAATCATATTAATATAATGAAAATTCTTGCTTGATAAAATTCGTTGTATTAATATAATTAATTACAAGTAAATTTTATTTAATATATGTGATTTATAGGCTCTTAATATATAATTTTAGTCAATCAGAATTGTTGTGGCTAAACTATAATAATTAAAAATATATAGATGACTAGTTATTTAATTTCATGCAAATATACTTTATTGGGCAAATCTGTAAATTTATGTGGGCAAGGACTGAATTGAAAATTAACTGAAGGCGTAAAACCTCAAGTAAATTGAATGGGGGTTAAACCTATAAATTCTAGCCCCATTGGGAAAAAATCGCAAAATATGGAGCAATCAGGGACAAAGTCGGAAAAGGATAGTGCAGAGGCAAAAGAGTAAATAAGGCCACTCAAAAACTTACGTGGACATGCCGCACGTTTGTATATGCCTTTTTCCTTTTATCTTTAATGGAAATGGGGAAGGGGCACGCGGGCCTACCCGAGCGGCAGTTTCCATTTATGTCCCCCCCTTTTTTTTTTCCTTTTTCTAAAAGTATCTTTATGTTACCTGCTGGACTGCCTGCGCATGTGGTCTTCTCCTTCTTGCACACAAACAAAATGAATTTTTTTTGCGTTTTTCTTCGCGCAAGAATAGTAACTTCGTCGGCCGCTCATTCCACCGCCGATTCTTCTTTTGACAGCTCATCATAAATCAAAATAATTGATGGGTATTGTACAACATGCCGGCGTGACCACATAAATCCGAGAATCAATGAAAACGTTGAAAGATTTTTCTTGAAATCGAGCGATAATCGTTCGAATGCAAAAACTGTAACCCGCGAACTTCCCTCGTCAAATCTGTTTCTGGTGAACAACCAAAACCTGAGATATCATAAGGCTTTTGTTCCCAATGACGAAATGACCCTATGGTTTCGAAGGTGGACCATGACTTGCTGGAATTCGACTGGAATCGATCAAAAAATTCTTGAAGCCAAAATACCCCAATTTTTGATTTACCCAAAAATCTCACGAAATTGCACCCAAAACATAGTAATAATTCAAGGCAAATTATATGTTAAACATCAAGGTAGAGATTAATATACTTTGATACCAAACATAAAACTATAATTCAAAGAAACAAAAGATCATGAAATCTTAATCGGGAAATGAAACTTGTGCAATATCAAGAACGAATTGAAAACGTGAATGATAAATGAAAATACCTTCAGCCATTGATGAAGATGATGATAATGAATATGTGCGTCAAATGTATGGCGAAAATGAAAATCTTTCTAGCCAATTACCCTATTCGAAGCAATGATGTGTACTCTATGATTTTCTCTGTAAACATGCTATTCTTTATGTACATTCTTAATAAACTAACAACAAAAAGAAACTGACATCGTAACTACTTTTAAAAATTGAAGTAAAGGGTTTAACTTAAAATAACTCATTTAAATTGACATTTGTCTCTTAGAAAAAGCTATTTATCATCAAGATAGTTATTGAGCGAGACGATTATTTTGTAAAATTAATGTGTGTAATATAACATTGATATAATTTAAATATTAATATTTTATTTATATGAGATCACAATTAATTATTTATGGCAGAACTGCTCTGGCCTGCACCGTTTACGTACGCCTCGCCCGTTGGAGCCACCGAGTCTTCCCTGGTCCGACCATGAACGATCATCGTTGAGTGCCGGGCATCTTCGTCAGCTGTTGGACCGACTCCATCGCCTGGTTGCTCCGCCGCCGCTCCATTCAGGTCAAATCCAGCATGGTCTGACAACCCCGAGTCACTGCCCAGACCCCATGAACACGTGTGTGGTTGTCGAGCAGACTAGCCTTGCTTGGCCGCCACCTCTGTTATCGCTAGATCGCACCCATCATCGGACTGCTACTGTTGCTATGCCGCCACAAACGTCGAGTCTGGTCGCCAGGTTATGTCAGCCGAAAACGTCGGGCCGGCTCGCTAGAAGCTGCTTGCCACCAACGTTGGGGCTTGTTTTCAGAATCTCCTCTCCCCCCATTGTCGTGGCCTCCTACGGTATATTATGGTGGAAATAGATGGGATTTTTTTTTTTCACAAATCCCTACACGTTCCCTTGAATTATTGTCCTTTGTACCGTTGTCCTTGACGAAATACACCACTTGTTCTTCGTTCCTTTTTTGTCCTTTTTTGTGACAACACATTGTACTTTTTCCTCCATATGTGGGAGTAAAAGGTAAAAAAAAAAAAAAATCACAATCCAATCAAACCGGATCGGACCGTATTCAATCAGCTGATTTTGGATTGTAATCAGCGGGTACGGTTCGGTTTTCGATTTCAATTTTCTAAAATCGACGGGCATCGGTTCGGTTCCCGATTTCGGATGGAAACTATCCAATCGATCTGGTTTTTATATAATATTAATGTGTAATTTTTTAAAATAAAATCATATCTCAAAGGTTCAATCCATTATTCCAAAAAAGAGAAAAAATCCAGACTTGCAAAATGAAAAAAAGACTCTACCCTAATATGATAATATCTGCTCTCTTCGCTCAACTTGTGACAAAAAGCCTCGATTGTACGTTTTGTTTTTTTGTCTATTTCTCAAGTAAGGTGAATTGGAAAGAAGGCATGATATGTCAATACTTGCACGAGTTTCTTCATACACTAGTTTCTTCTTTAGTCTTTCATTTGTTGTACAAACTCAAGAAGTTTCTTTAATTTTTAGTGTTAAATCAGTTTTATATAAATTAGTCAAATGAATAGCTTTTATTGAGTTATATTTGTAAGATTAGTATTCAACTTTATTTTTTTAATAGGATGACCGCGTGATATTAAACCGTAATCAGGATCCAACTAAGAACTGGACTGGATTGGTGGTTCGGTTCTCAGGTGGATCAGCAGAACGAACGAGTGATTTACGGTTCGCATTTTACGGAACCGATCTCTAGCGGACGGTTCTCGATTCTAGGGTGGAACCATCCATCTTGTAAACTGATCACCCCTAGTAAAAGATTCTAGAAAAATTTTAAAGAAAACCCTCACATTTTAATGGTATTTGCAATTAGGTCCGTTTTCGAAAGTGCTTGGAAATGTGAAATGATTGGATCAAAATGCAGTTAAAGCAGTAAGAACCAAATTCATAACTATACTGGGGCGAAAAGAAAGCACAAAAGGGTTGTACTTACGATTTTTTGCTCATTCAGGGAATTAAATGCAATTTTTTCGAATTCAGGGTTCCCGATCAATTTTTGGGATTTAAATGACCAAAATGCAATTATAATTAAAATAGAACTAAAGAATATTTTTTTTTCATATTTTTCTGGTCACAAATACTTTTTTTTACTTTTGGGGGTTTTTTTAAATTTAAAATACTATTAAAAATACTGAAAAATATAAAAATTATTTTTTGTTCAAAATGATTCATCAAGCTTGACTAAGGCTTCCATTGATTTTGTCATTTTATGGTATTTTAAATATTTTTTAAAAAAAGAAATGATTAAAAATCAGATGTCTATGGTACATAGACGGATTAATGAACTGGCAATATGCACACATGTAAACCATAACCATCCAACACACAAGTTAATGTTGTGCCTCAAGTTTAAGAATTATTTACACAAGACCAAGTATGAATGATTAGACTTTGGCCACGCTTGAAGCTTCCATATTGCTAATTGTTCAATACGTGTTATGTTCAGTGAACTTGTCCAGTATGAGCACCCGTGCTTTAACTCGTGCATCATAATACTCAATGACTTGTGACCGTCATTCCTTTAAGTATCCAATTCTTAATAGCAAAACTAAGAACACATCGGTCTCAACAGGATCATTAATATCCACTCAATATTCTATCAACTAGAAACAATTTGAAAATTTCATCTAAATATGAACCCATCACACATATTCTTAACATCTCAAGAATTGATTCAGTTACAATTGATCTTATGGAATCATTTATCGAAATAATTGGACAAATGAATGAACATATCTTTATCATTAATTAAAAATAAAATTGAAAGTACCACTAAAATCCTTAACGTGTAACTCTTGCATTGTTGCTTTAGGGCATACGTCTAACGGATCACACCCTCTAAAATATCTCCCCAAAGCTTCAACCTCAAGCAAAGTCTAAGGGCGCGCATGACAACCATTCTGGAACAGAATTTCTGTTCCAGAATGGTTTTTGGATGAGAAATCCGTTTGATAACTTCTTTCTATTTTTCTGTTTCTGGAACAAAAAGTTGTTCCAGAAATAGATTTGGCCAATAAATCAGAAACAAAAATTTTTTGTTTCTCAAAGAAACAGAAATTGATTTCTGTTCTTCACCGCCGCCGGCCGCCGCCGATCGAACTAGAGCGGCCGCCGCCGCCGCCGGTCGCTGGCCGCCCGCCCGCCGCCGCCGCTGGCCGCCGTCGCCGGTCGCGCCCGCCGCCGACCGCCGCCGCCCTTCGTCGGAAAAGTAGAAATTTTCAATTTTTTATCAAACGAATTTCTGTTCTAGAATTAGAAATTAGTTTCGTTATCAAACGCTTTTTTTTTCTCAGAAACTCATTCTGGAATAGAAATAGAAAAATCTATTTCTGTTGCAGAAATTATTTCTAGAACAGAATGGTTGTCATGCGCGCCCTAAGTCTCCGTCCATCTCTCTCTCTGTTGTGTGTGTGGTGGTGGATAGGTGTGCATGTGGTGGGTAAGGTGGCCGCGGAGAAAGGTGTGGATGATAATTAGTGAAGTGAAGTGTGTGCAAGTGGATTAAGAGTAATTCTGCCGTGGGAATTACGGGACCGTGGGCATGAGATCAGATGGGGAGAGAGACAAGTGGCCATTTTATTAATATTTTTTTTATACTTTTCTATTTTGCAATAAAACAAGAAAGATACATGTTAACAAATTAGATATATTCTATTTTACAGAGAAAATAAAATACAGGATCGCCAAAATTAAATATCAACAGTACTCGAAGTTATGGAAGTTCGACTGGCTAAATTTGCGTACATGGTGCTTCGGATTCGATGCGTTGCTATGGTTTTTGGGAGATTGGAAGACTTTAACAGTCATTTTGACGTTGTGCAGAACATTGCTGATACCCTTTCCTTTCAATTTGTTCATATTTGTCTCTTGCGGTCGCCTTCGATCATTGCAGGCTGGGGACGAGGTATTTCCGACGCAGACGACGTTCTTTATGCCTTTTGGTTGAACTTACAAACCGTTCCGATGAGTGTTGCCGTATGTTTTTCTTCATCAAATTACAGCAATGCGTCCGTCCGATTTACTCTTTCCCTTTTGTAGTATTAAACAGTCGGGTGAATGGAAATTATAGAACGAGATGGAAGTAACATATCTTTATTCATCATTACCACAAAAAAAAATTCATACATATATATATCTTTATTCATCTTCTTTAATGCTGGATGATTTGGAAATACCATGACGTAGGAACCGTTGCATATATATATATATATATATATATATATATATATATATATATATCTCTTTATTCATCTTCTTTAATGCTGAATGATTTGAAAATAACATGACGAAGGAACCGTTGCAAACTAACAGATTGGAAACAAGAAGAGGGAAATCTCGAACTATGGTGTTCTTAATTCGTCATTTTTTGACAGATTTTCGGAATACGTGGGAATCTGGTAATAGCTCCCTTTGATCTAATCGTTCAAATGGACAACCTCTTTAATGAATCTGTTAAAGTCATTGCGCGATGACCCTCCACGACTGGCGGCTTCCACAGCTCTCTCCTTCCACTTCTTAGCATTCTCCCTCATCTTCTTCCCGCCGACCCCTTCCATCACTTCCCGGACAAGAGCTTCTATTTCCTCGCGCCTCACATCCTGGTTCACTTCCATGCCGATCCCCCATTCCGTACACGCGTACCGACAGTTTGTCTGTTGCTCAGCAAAGAACGGCCAGCAAATAAGAGGAACGCCTCCGCAGATACCTTCCAAGGTAGAATTCCACCCGCAGTGCGTTAGGAAAGCGCCGACCGATCTGTGACTCAGGACTAGATCCTGCGGACACCAACTCGTCAAGAGCCCTCTGTCTTTCACTTCCTCCAGGAACTCCGGTGGTAGAATCGCGGAATCACCCTTCACAACATCAGGCCTAATTACCCAGAAAAATGGGTGCTTGCTATTCGCAAGTCCCCAAGCAAATTCCTTCAGGTGTTCCTCAGTCATGACAGTGATGCTCCCATAGTTCACATACACAACCGACTCGGCTTCTCTCTGATCGAGCCATTCGAGGCAGCTGTTGTCTTCCTTCCACAGGCTCGACCTGAAAGACTTGACAGAGCTCGACGCAATATCCTGAATAAGAAAGGAAAGGGGCCCAGTGCAGTAAATTCGAGGGGAAATGTCTGCGATTTTCTCCAGTACTTCGTGTTCGAGCTCATTGAAGGTGTTGAACAAGATAGCAGATGATTTCAGGCAGTGCTGCGCTTCTTCTCCTAAGAAGTCGAACATGATGTCGTTCAGGTCTGTGGTCCGCATGAAGCTCGGGATGTCCCGGAGTCGAATGTTTCTCATGCTGGGGATCCAGTCGACAGGATCATCGAGCGTCCCATTGTTCAGGAAGTTTTCATCTGTTACATGTAACAAGAGAAACAGATGAATGAGGAGATGAGTAAATATCATAGAGAGAAGCAAAAATGAATATATAAACATAATAAGTGCCTTCGAATGGAACGATCCCTCTCTTGACAAGCTCTCTGTACTGCAAATAACCCATGAGCCCACAAGCCGATGCAGTCCAGAACTGAACCTCTGGTACTCCAAGCTCTCTCGCAGCTTCACTGGCGAAGCTCGTTATCCCATCTGATATCACACAATTCACGGGTGGAACATCCTCGTATCTCTTGATCCTGGCAAGCAATTCCTTGAAAGGACCCAAGCAGTTCTTCCGGGTCGAGTCGCAGAGGGCCGGCACGTCCTGCGTCGCGTCGCGGTCCGATGGCGGGAGGCCGTCCGGGATGGTCTCGAAGTGGAAGTTCTCGATGTCTCGGAGAGACTCAGGTCCCTTAGACCGGAGGAGGCGGCGGTGGTTGAACTCGGTGTTGACGAATGTGACGAAGACGCCGCGGCTGTGCAGGAGCTTGGCGAGCTGCATCATGGGGTTGACGTGGCCCTGGGCCGGGAAGGGGACGCACACGGCATGTGCACGTGCACGGGGTTTCGTTGATTCTTGGGATGACGATCCCATTGTTCTCTCTCCCTAGGGCAAGGTGAAGAAGTGTATGCCGGGAGATGGATGGAACTGGTCCATATATGGTGATTGTTTATTACATTTTTTTGCACTTACAATACAGTGCATAGCAATATTCTGATCGTTTAGATATGAATAGATTCTTCGAAGAAGACAAGGGGGTTGGGTCACTGGGCTTACCTCGAACACGTAAGTGAATTCGCCATTAGGAAAATTCAAGCGGTCAAAAACTTCATAGTCATTCAAGATGGTCCCGCTCTTCCTGGAACTGGGAACTCTTCTCAGCAGAATGACTCATGCAAAGAGACGAAATGCTTGACAACCCTACATTGCATTTACTGGCTATTTGTCAAAACGCACAGAATTTTGTCGAGTAATATTTGGTAAGACCGGTCAAAACGACAAAAAGTTTTGTCCTCACGCGATTAGATAATGCTGTTCGAAACGACATCATCATCGTACTGGCTGCGAAGACGACCGGCGAGGACGACTGGCGAGGACGTTGGCACGTGTTCCGTAAGGAGGACATTTGACACAAAAGTAAGAACAGATTCAATTGCATGATGATGTCCGTAACACGAATGGCGGGTCTATCAGAATAGGCGGATCAGCTACGGATCCTAATTCCCTGTGACATAATGGAGTGACATAAAAAGATTTAGACTGTTCAATTTAAAATTAGATTATTCAAATTAGTCAATTTAAAATTTTTGCTGAATTTTTTTTTTTAAAAATTGATGTGGATCAATTAAGGTCATCGATTTTGAATTAGACGGTCCGAATTGAATAATGTCATCCATAACATTATGTTATAAGATCCAAACACATTAGCGACAATTCGACGTATCATTGCCTTTTGTTGCACTTTAGGCCTCTTATCCATAACAACAATAATTTAGATCAGATTTCAATTGCGATTTTTTTTCCCTTGAAAAGCAATACTTTAACCGGAGACCCAATTTTGGTCCAAAAGTTCTTTTTTTTCTCATTAAAAAGCACTCACCCAAATTTTTTTTTTGTTTCGTAACGTAGCATCAATTGTCAATTGCTATTAAAATTTGGCCCCGTTAAGTTTCCATCCAATTATGCCATTAAAAATTCAACACGTTGTTCCATGTATACTCCGTAAAAACTTAACGGAACTTTGACATAGGTTAGATTTTGAGCACCAATTGAGAATGTGTTCTTTTAATAAGACAACAAAAGGTTAGGGCCATAATCCGGACACGAGATAAAGTTGGTAATTTTTTATGAAACAAGAAAGAAAATTGGGCCAAAATAGAGAACCAATCTAATGTTGGTACATTTTTTATGAGACAAAAAAAATCGAACCAAAATTGAAACTCAAACTAAAGTTCATGCTTTTTTAAGAGAATTGAGCTGTCCCAGTGGCCACCCTTCCCTTCCCACTTGAGAAGGCAGAGGTGAGGTGTTCGATTTCCCATCTTCTCAAGGGGGTTGGGGGTGGGGATGAGTGAGTGAGGGAGCAGAGTTTCATAACTTGCACATGGCATATATAATGTGGTTTGTATAATAGAATATAATATGATAGAACCAAAAAAAAGAAAAAGAATTGAGCTGTATTTTGCATCTATGACATAGATTTTCTATTAAAAATAAAATGTCAGCAGTCACTTTTTTTCAAGTAACTTGTTAGTAACTTAACAATATTTTTAGGAAATTACCGACTTTTGGTAAGAGTCACACTTTTTCCACTCTTACTTTGGCTTAAACACTTCACTTCTTATGTGGCCCACTACTCTACAAAGGTCTTTTTTTTTTTCGTTTGATCATCTCTTTTTAGTTTTGCCCCCCCTAAAAAAAAAACGGGTCCCACTTTCCTTCTCCTTCTTTCCTTTCATAGTTTTGACGTCTTTGGATGAGCTCGCGAGGAAGGAAAGGCTGTAAGGAGAAAATATTGGCAAGTCATCAATGAGATATTCCACAAAGAAAATATGTCAACAAGTTTTCAATACCTCTCTTCGTCTCTATTATTCTCTGTTACCTCTTCTCCCTTTCTCTCTCTCTCCCCACCTCACAACTAAGACAAAAAATTAATGGTTTTCATTTTCAAACCCTCTTCACTTTACTTTCCAAGCCGCCTTTGTTGTTGCCTCTGCCTCGCCCCTGAGAGCCCATTGGTAGTCTGAGCACCCCACATTTTCCATGAATGCAAGTATGATCATAACACCAAAAGTAGAATCAAGAAGACAAACAAGGTGAAAATTGATTCTACTGAAAGAGGGAAAAATAGAACGGAGACTGAGATACAAAACCCTAGCCTCTTTAGCACACATCAACAAAATATAAACTAGTTATACCAAATCAAAGCTGAAATATAATAAGAGAGATGACTAGGAAGAAGAATCGATCAAACATTGAGAGAAATCATGGGATGAAATTTCAAAGAAGATGGCGAACAAATGCAAATGAGATTTGAGTGCATGCGTTCATGAAAAATGTGGGGTGCTCAAATTGCTAATGGGCTCTCAGAAGTGACATCGAAGGCTGCTTGAAATGTGAAGTGACAAGGATTTGAAACCAAAAATCAAGAAATTTTGGTCATGGTCGTGAGGTGAAGAGGGAGGGGGAGAAAGATAGAGAGAAAATGGTTTGAAGTGGGATGTGAGAGAGAGCTGACTTCACATAGAGAGAGCATGTTCTCGGGAAGAGGGAGAGAGAGAAAGGGAGGGGAGAGATAATGAAGAATAATGGAGAGGGAGATGAGGAGAAAATATTAGGTGGGCCAGCTATGCCACGTCACCGTGCGCCCCAACCAATAAAAAGCGGACATCTGGCTCCACGTCAGTCATATAAAGCCCACTTCCTTTTCTGCGCAAAAACTTCTTTTTCCTTTTTTCATTTAAAAAAAATCCTATTATATATCTGCTACATTAATTATTGACTGACACTACTTTTTCTCTTACCCCTTTTCTCTTAAGTTCTGCTATGGAAGATGGAGAGATGGGACCCGTCGCTCCTTTCCAAGAAAGAAACGCAACTCTATTGTCTCCCGCTCTTGCTTTTGAAATGTTGACTCTTCGGTATGCTCTCTCCCTCAGAACACATTCGGTCCTTTGCTCCGGTGCTCTCTCCGTCGCTCGCTCTCCGTTGGTGCTTCTTCCGACGCTCGTCACATCTCTGCTCAGGCGCTCGCTCAATCTTTGCTCCGTTGCTCTGGGTCGGCCCTCATTCCTGCGGACTGCTCCGTCGCTCGCTCTCCCTTTGCTCCGCTGCATGCTCGCTCTCACTTGATGCTCCTTTCGACGCTCGTTTGGTCTCTGCTCAAGCGCTCGCTCAATCCTTGCTCTGGTGCTCACTTGTTGCTCGTCGGGTCTCGAGCGGGATGACGTGACCTCCACGAAGTGGATTCTCCTTGAAATTGACGGTTGACCACTGATAAGGAAGTGTTGCTCCTTTACATTCAGCAGATAAAGTGAACGAATTAGGAGAGACTGTGTTGTTTACGGTAACAAAGAGAGGGAACGCGAGCATCATGAAGGAACTGCGAGCATTTTACTAGAGAAGAGGTGCTCCTTACTCCTCCGACGCTCATTTGGTCTCTGCTTCGCTCTTCGCTCGCTCCGTTGCTCGAGGGCTCTCTGGTCCAGCACTTGCTCACATTTTGCTCTGGTACTCGCTCCCGCGCTCTACTCCGGCCCTTGGACCACTCCTTGCGCCGACATTTGGTGGCTCTTTACTCTGACCCTCGCTTGCTCCGTCACTCAAGCAGTGTAAGCACAGTTTGGTTCACACCCGAGGAAAGAATGGTCTATGCTATAGTTGCTTTGTTTGTTCCCTGTGGTGTGTTGTCTTGCGTAAATTGAGGGATTTACTTGTTCAATAGACTCAAATGTCTTGGATATAATAGCAGCCCAATGCACATCTGCTATGCGTGGATTATACAATTATTTGTCCGTGCAAATGTATAGATACCTTGATTTAAAACTCATCGTTACTTTTTTTTTTCTTTTAAAAATGCTAGTTCTCCATTGGGTATCATTGTGTATATAGATAAGATTGCCAACTGAACTGCGAATGGATGCATAATTAAGATTGTTCTTTGTCTTCTAAGGAAAATGTTCGTTATTTGGTGTTATCTTTGTTAGCTAGCGAGTGCTTGGTTTTCCAAATTTATGCTACCTGTTTGTGCTGAATGAACTTTTTTATTTATAGGAATTCTATGCTTAATCGAGTATTACTCAAATGGGTTTCTTTCATGTTCATAGACGTTATTCTTTGTCATACAGCTTTACTGATAATAAAGGCTTTTGTGGTGTCTTCTTTGCTCCATCTCGTGGAGTCTTCTTGATTCTTCTGCAAAAACTACAGCTAACAAAGGTTCGCTCGCGATCAATCAGTTAATTTGCACATCTAAGGTTATCCGATGGATGAATCAGAGGTAATCCTAAAATCATACCATGTAAAAGATATTTGTCTTCTCAAGATGTGGATGAGATGTTATATTGCTTGCAAAAGCACCACGTTAAATATTTTTTGTTCTTTGCTTGCAGCATGAAACTACCCATATAACACACGTCACCCGTGATTTGGAAAAAGATTTTGAGTTTACAATAGGAATGACTTTTGCAAGTGAGCTTGAAGCATATCATAAATATGCGGCCTATGCTATAGGCAAAGGATTTGGAGTGAGGAAGGCTAAGATTAGAAAAAATGGCAATGGAGAAATAACTCGACGAACTTTTGTGTGTAATTGTGAGGGGTATTCTAACAACTCATCTGGTCAAGAAAGGAAATATGAAAGACTTGAAGTTAGATGTGGTTGTCGTGCTTTTATCAAATTTAAAGTTGACAATGGTATTTATGAAGTCATAGAGTATGTCTCTGAGCATAATCACGAGTTCATTCCAGAACGTCAAAAGCACTTGATTAGATGTGGAAGAATGATTTCTGATAGTTGCAAGGGTGTGTTAGTTGGCATGGCTAACGCGGGTATTGGAGGGACTACGTCATTTAAGTACTTGTCAAACACCGTAGGAGGAAGCCAAAACTTAAATTTCATTTTGCGGGATTCTCAAAATTATTTGCAAGGTGAAAGATTAAATCATATAAGTGGGGGAGATTGTCAAAGTCTTTTGAATCATTTTCATCGCATGCAAATGCAAAATCCAATGTTCTTCTATGCACAACAGGTAGATGAAGATGGTAAATTGACAAATCTATTTCGGAGAGATAGCTTGTCTAAATTTGATTATGATTGTTTTGGCGATATGATGATTTTTGATACCACATATCGTACTAATAAGTACAACATGATTTGTGCGCCTTTTGTTGGAGTTAATCATCATTGGAAAATTACATTGTTTGGATGTGCATTTTTGTTGGATGAGACTGCAAGTTCATTTACGTGGTTATTTGAGGTGTTTTTGGAGTCTATGGGAAATAAGGCTCCAAAAACCATTTTTACTAATCAAGACCAAGCCATGTCAAAAGCCATATAAACGGTGTTCCTGAATACTCAACACCGTTTATGCACTTGGCATATTGGGAAAAATGCCAATCAAAACATTCCAGATCTTTATCATAAACCGGAGTTTAAGGATAAATATTTCTCAACACTTATGTATAGGTGCAGGTCAGATGATGAATTTGAATCTACTTAGAGGAAAATGGGAGAGGAGTGGGGCACGGAGAATAACAGTTGGCTTCAGAGGGTATATGGTTTGAGACATAAATGGAGTTCGGCTTTTGGTCATGACATTTTTTCTTGTGGTATAAAATCAAGTCAAAGGAGCGAGAGCACTAACAATGTTTTCCAACAAACGTTGACTAAGATGTCGACCTTTGTGGAATTTGTCCACCACTATGAAGAACAATTGAAGCATATGAGAGAAATTGAAAGTCAAGATGATTATAGTTCTCGTGGGAAGCCGAAATTGCATATTTCGCATAACGGGATATTGACGCATGCCGCTTCGATGTATACTCGTGCCATTTTTAAAAGGTTTAATGAAGAATTTTTGCAAAGTGTCTCCGAACGGATATCTAGTACTGATGTCCATGGGCTGGTGTATGAATACACTCTCAAGTGTGAGGGGATTAAAGGTGAACATGTTGTTAGATTTAACACTGTTGATTTTTCAGTTTCTTGTGAATGCAAATTATTTGAATCACAAGGGTGGTTATGTCGCCATGCTTTGCATGTGTTGAATGTGAATGTATCGGTTTCATTCATTCCTTCTTCCTATATTTTGAAAAGATGGACTAAGGGTGCAAAACAAGGGTATGTTAATGATGAATCTCATGAAATGTTAGAAGGTCCATCTACATCTAATCGATTTTCGACGTTAATGCAAAATGCTTTTGAAGTGATGAGTTTAGGAGCCCATGACATAAATACTATGAGAATAGCGAAGAAAAACTTGGATGCAACGGTGGCTGAAATTTCATCATACAATTCAAGTGTGGTTGTGATAGATGATCATAATCATGAGGCTTCTTTGTGTGAGACGTTGATAATTCTACGAAAGTAGAGCTAAAAGGCCCATTTTAGGCGAGCAAAATGTGCAACTAGCTGAAGTAATTTCATCAAATTTAGGTTATTTAAGGTGTTTCTGCTATCTTCAAGTTATTCAATGGCTAAAGGATTATTTACAGGTGAGGGACGCATTCGAGTCAAGGAGAGACGTATCCGCCCTGGATGTGGAAGCTCAGAAGCATGACAGACGCGTCCAAGCTCAGGAGAGACGCGTCCGACCTAGAAATCTAGAAGCACAGTAGCGCGACAGACGCGTCCGCCTTACATGAGAGACGCGTCCGTCGCTACAAAGCCAATCCAGGAGCATGACGGACGCGTCCGTCCAACCAGAGAGATGCGTCTGTCGCCGCAAGAACAAAAGAGACACGTCTGTCCAACATGAAGGACGCGTCTATTTACATCCAGAGACGCGTCTGCTCGTGAAAGTCATCAACCACGCACGAGGAGGATGTTTTTGTCAATTAGAAATATTTTGGATTAGGGTTGAGTTTAAAAGATGAGGGTTATCTTTTTAGATATCTTGTTGGAGAGAAGAAATCGGGAGTATATATATATTTTGAGGGCCGCACTTTCGAGGGGGGATGGCAATTCTTTGGGTAGCAACAGAGAAAGAACGTTAAGCAACACCAAGGGGCTCTAGAGGAATCAAGATTGAGAGTGCTCATCTTGGAGTCGGAAGATCGGAGACAGAGTTCTTTCTTCTTATCTTCTGCATCTTGATGTCGTTTTCTATGTTTTCTTCTGGATTCGTGATGTATAATTTCCCAATTATGAACTAATTTGTTTTTCTAGGGCTACAATGGAACCTAGTACTTTTGTTTAGAAAGTGAATTCCTTTCTTCGTGTTATTGATTTCAGCGAATTATTTATTCAGATCTTGTTCTTAATGCGATTGATTGACTGATCACCAATTAATTTGATATGGTAATTTGAATGAACTTGGAAAAGTTATTTAGATTAAGTCGTGGACTGGATAGCCTAAGTTAGTGTCGCGTTGGAAAACGGAACTAATCAGTGAGAAGGATAGGAATATACCCGATCACCTTAGGTGACCAATTAGGGTTGTCACATAATGGGTTCTCACCTTAGGTGACCAATTAGGGTTGTCACATAATGGGTTCTCACTAGTTAATTGCCTAGGAATAAAGTGATTAGCTCGATACCAAGAATACGTTCTTAGAGCACTCGGAAGAGGCGTAAGAAGATAATAGAACTCTAGGTTAGTAATTCAAGAAGTCGGTAACCGAAGAGGGAAGGATCAATCTAAGTAAGGGGTTAGGGGAAGTTGTATGTCCTAGATCTCTCATCATTGATAGTTCGCGTTATTACTTTCTGTTATTGCTTTTAATTCAAGAATACCCATTTTATTTTCCACTTGACCTCAAGACAATTACCGAGAATAACGTTAAGAGAATTTCGTAGTACAATTCCCTGTGGATTCGACCCTTGCTTGCCCTTGCTACATTTTAGTTAGGTCAGATAAGGATTTATTTTTGTTGCGTTGACGACGCGCATCAGACGTTGGTATTGGACCCCCTTCGAAGGAAAGAAAAGGGAGCAAGTTATGGAAGGCTTAAAAGCTCGAGTGAGAAAAAGAAGAAAATGTCTAAGAAAGGAGCATCCTCAATGCTACTTGAAAAACGAGGTGAGTTGAATGAAATAGAGTTCTACTTAATATGTTCATGCCATTTTTATACTTATGCCACATAATGCGAACTAAAGCATTTCTTGTTTTGTATTATAGAGCTGGTTATCTAACCAAAGAGTGATGAGATTCATTTACCAGATTATTCAAGACATTCAAGTCAAATTCCAAGTGCGTTTTGTTCTAGCAACATTGGTGGTCCTATAGTAAATCTAAATTACCATAATCAGGTATGTCTCTTTGAGTTCAATATTTGAACTTGCATTCTACTAATTTGGTTAATTTTTTTTTTATATAGATGCAACCACCGTACTTCATGCCACCAGGGATAATAAATGGATTTTTCCCATTCACTAGTCAGGTATAATCTGAGTTAGTATTCTAATGTTTGGCTGAAATTTGTTAAAGATTCTATTGTCAATGGCTTCTCATTTATACATGTTGGAGTAGTAAAATAAATTCCATAGAGACATTTTGTTACATTCTACTAATGAGATCGTTTATTTATATAGATGCAACCACCATATATCATGCCGCCAGGAATTATGAATGGATTTTCTCCATTCACTAGTCAGGTATCTATTATGAAAATCATTTTCGATCCTAATGTTGTTTCATTTAAGTAAACTATTTTATGCTTATTGATAATGGTTTTTTGTCTATAGATGTTGGAGTACCATAATAGGTCTCATGGAAATATTTTGAGTCAGGTACAAGTTGCCCCATGTTTGTTAATGTGTGATTATATGAGATAACATCTATGTAGGTGCATTGTTTAGTAAACTGTGTTTTTCCTCAATTTATTATTTACTCCTTTGTGTAGGGGACATCAAGTTCTTTTGAACATCCTAGGATGGACGAATTGAGCGGTTCCGAAGGTATAAACAATGCAGGATCACGACATAATTCATTATGGGGCAAAATCTTTCCCATTTTTTGTTGATTTCTATTCTTCTGTGGAATCCGCATGCTACGCTTTCTTTGTCATACGGGCTCTTAACTTTGTGTCATATGCTTGCTTTGATGTTGTAACGATACACTTAAAACATAGAAAGCTCTTATCATTTAGGTTTCTCTTTGTTGCCTTGCATGAAGTCATGTTCTTTCATTGATGTGACAAAACCTTCTATAAATGAAACTCTCAAATTAATTTTCTGTTTTACTGCTTTTGTTGTAACAGGTCTGTAGGTGCTATTAAGCAATATCTATGTCTGACATTGTTGAAGAACAGTGCTTCCCCGCTCATGATCTTTTTCCAGCTTTCTTGCTCAATTTTTATCAGTCCGGTGGCTAAATTCAGAGCTAGATTGAAAACTGAGATTGGAGTATTCTTTCTTATGATTGTGCCGAGAGTTTTGGAGAATGTTGCTCAACCTAATTTTCAACAAAAGATGATAGTGCTTCCGCTTTTACATAAGCTCCGTTATGATTCACAGATCTCGGTAGACATCTTTATCAATTATGATTGTGATGTCAGTTCATCTGACATATTTGAGAGATGTCTTTTTTGTTAATTAAAATGTGTACTATAGTTGTCTTTTGTATTGAAATTTTCAGATGATGTATTCTAGAGGTTTGCTATGTGGAATCCTTGCATTTTTCTGGTTTCAGGTGAAATTATAACACCATTTTGTAGCTAAGGAGAAATGTGTAATAGAGTTCATCCTTGTATTGAAATTTTAATATGGAATGGAGTTCCTTCTCCTATTGAAATTTACAAATGATGTATCGTAAAGTTTTGCAGTGTCAAGTCTTTGCATTTTTTTTTTCTACTTTCATGGTTATATAGACCAATTTTCAGGTGAAATGTGTAACAAAGTTGCTCTTAGTATCAGAATAGATTGCGAACTCAAATAATCGAACATACAACATGGTCAGATATATAACAAATTAGATCGGAATGGACATCAATCAGCTTCCATTACCAAATAATGGCCAAAAAAATAAGGTTAAAACACAAATCAAATGATTGTTTGGCTTTTTCGATTTTTTTTCGGTCTTTTTTCATGTCCCTTTCATTTTTTTGTATAAAAAAATGCATATCTAATACTAAGTTAATTTTTTTTTGTATAACACGTGAACCAATTAGAATAGATTGAGAACTCAAATAATCGAATATGCAACACGGTCGAATACATAACGAATTAGACCAAAATGGACATTAGTGACCCTTTGTTGTGAAAGAATGGCTAAATAAATTAGGTTGAAACACAAATGAAATGATTGTTTGTTATTTTCGAATTTTTATTTTTTTGCTATCTTTTTTCATGTCACTTTCATTTTTTTTATACAAAAAAACATTTTTAATTCTATGTTATTTTTTGTAAAGATGAATTTGAGCCTATTCATTCATAAAATAGAAAATTTAAACAAAAATATCAATCAAATATTTGAAATGGTTATTTACTAACGAAAAGCTAAACACGTGGACCAATCATAATAGATTGCAAACTCAAATGATCGAACATGCAACATGGTCTAATACATAATGAATTAGACCGAAATGGACATCGGCGACTCTCCATTGCAAAATGATGGCTAAAAAGATTATGTTTAAACACAAATGAAAAGATTGTTTGGTTTTTTCAAAAAAAAAATTTGTTGTTCATTTGTCCCTTTCTTTTTCTTTTTTTTTTGGTATAAAAACAAACGCATTTATAATTCTACGTTATTTTTTGTAAAGAATTTGAGCCTCTTTATTCGTAAAATAAAAAATTTAAGCAAAAATATCAGTCAAATATCTAAAACGGCTATTTATTGATGAAAAATTAAACATGCGGACCAATCAGAATAAATTGCGAACTCTAACAATCGAACATATGACATAATTGGATACATAACAAATTAGATCAGAATGAACATCAATCACCCTTTGTTTTGAAATAATGGCTAAACAAATTAGGTTAAAAGAAAAACGAAATGATTATTTAGTTTTTTTGAAATTTTTTTGCTATTCTTCTTTTTATGTCCCTTTCATTTTTTAATATATAAAAAAACGTGTTTCTAATTCTACATTACTTTCGTAAAGAATTTGAGCCTCTTCAACATCATTCATATTTGAAATGGGTTTTTATTGACAAAAAATTAAATACGTAAACCATTCAAAATAAATTGTAAATTTGAATAATCGAAAATGCAACATGATCGGATACATGACGAATTAAATTGGAATGGATATCGAATATGGTGTGGAATTGGTTTGAATGAACCACGGCAATCGCAAGTTCAAGCTCTAGACGTGTGAGGCTAAAGCTCATCAGAGAGAAAAAAGGAAAGATAAGGAAAATGTTTTCCTCTTCTCAAAAGAGGAAAACATTTTCCACACTTTGGAAGAGATTTTTTTCATGGGTGGAAAATATTTTCCTAGACTAAGTTATTTTCCATGAACCAAATGCCAAAAAATCTGAAAAATTGTTTTCCACGAAACAAGCTGAACCTGTTATGTATTGATGGAAAAATAGAATACACTTGTTCAACACAAGCAAATTTCAACACCCACAGAAAATTATCTGCAACAATCAATTGGAAAACCAAGGTTACTTGTTTTATGGTGGCCAAGTCTGTAGCGTCAGAACTAAGCTCTAAAGATCAACCTTCTTCGTTACCATTTCTCAATCAAGCTTCCCAACAACATAGAAGACAAAAGAATTCTAACAAGCATAGAAAGCAATGATGGTGCTGTTATCTTCCGCCTCTTGACGAATTATGGTGTGACCACACATTATCTATGCCTTCGGAATCGTTCAATCCATTCATCCCATGATGCTGAAAAGAATTTGATGACCCCTACACAAAAATATAAATAACATATTCAGAAAAAGCACGGTTTACTAAAAAATTACCTGCATAAATAATCTGTTGAATAATCATACATCAACAAAAGTTTGGCAACTTGTACCTGACTCAAAATGTTTCCACGGGATCTATTATGATACTCCAGTATCTATCAACAACAAACCACTATCATTAAGCATTGGAATAGTTTACTAAAATGAAACATAATGAATAGAGAAAATCCATTCATAATTTCCGGCGGCATAATGTATGGTGGTTTCATCTATATAAAGAACGATCTCATTAGTATAATGTAACAAAATGCTTCCATGGGATCTATTTTGCTACTCCAGCATGTACGAATGAGAAACCAATAAAAATAACATTAAAATTTATAACAAATTTCAGCCAAACATTAGAATAGTAATCCAAACTTCATCGGGTAACCTTATATATGCGAATTAACTGACTGATCACAAGCAAACGTTTGATAGTGATATAATGATTTCTTTGAAACATTAAGCTACTGCTCTATTTACAACATAATGCTATCTGTTAATCAATCAAGCAACAAGAACCTACAGCAATTAGTGTAACCACACTGTAAGTGATAGCTCATTGCTAAGTTTATTAATTAAGCCACATTAGGTTCACAAATCGAATTACTTCCACTAAAATACTCTAACACAAAAGCCAAAAACCAGACAAGTCCCTCAGTTAATTATCGGTACTTCGTTCTGTCACGTCCCAAATCCACGAGCCACGCAACATCCCTGTCATACCTGTACGGTCAAATGGTTCACGAAAACGACGGCCCAGGAAACTCGTTGTAACCAGATGACCTCAAAGTTCCTGTAACAATGAAAGCGAGCTCCTCCAACATACACATAAAATGGGTAGAGAGAGAGAGAGAGAGAGATCTATCAATTGCACTAAACCACACTTTATATTACATGCCTTTTTCATTCAACTGTCAAAATAACATCATATACACAATTCAAAGCTCTTGTCACCTCATTACAACCCATTGCTCGACCTTTACAATAAAAGGCTCTAAGTTGGCAAGGTTCTCAACTCCTATAGCGAGCAAACCACACAAATTTCTATCAAGGGGCTTCTACCTCCACCCTACTCATCATCATCCGTCACACCATCTGGTCTAGGAAGGATTAGTCTCTAGATCAATTTTCCTTCTAGGTCCCCTGCCTTACTCGTACTATATCGCACTCATTGCGGGGGTCGGGGGTCTGAAAAATAAGGGCAATCACTTATGAGAACAAATCTCAGCAAGCTAACCCCTAATCTCCTCTTCAGGACGCCAAACAGGCCTAGACCAAACTCTCAGGTCCCAACTCAAATACTCAAAATCACCGGGCCAAATTCCATCGTTAAAAATCCGTTCAATTTAGAAAAGTCGCCACAGAGTGGCCAAGCATATAAAGCATTTTTAACAGGCCCAATCCAGGACCACACAAAACCCAGATAACACAATCAGTTAAGAGCTCAATAAAAGCAATTAAACTTTCAATTTGGAACCACGTCCAATCCAGGACAATCAATGCAAATACATACACATGCATGCTCAATCTTGAGCCTCGGCTTAACAGCCCATTTGACCCGCGTCATATAGGCGCATCAGGTTCGACCCGCGTCGTGGACGCCTCAGGTCTGTGCCTCAACCCGCGTGTGGGACACCTCAGGTTGGCACCTTATCACTCCAGCTACCCGCGTCTTATGCTTCAGGGCGCACGATGCTACGTTTTCTGCCTCTGAGGCTACATTTTACACTTCTGTAGCTACATTTTTACGCCAAGTGACTTCATGGCTACATTTTACGCCAAGCCACAATGATATGCAATCAAACATGCGAAAGCCGTCGCTTTCGCCTTTCAGGCAGTAAAACCTCTTTTAAATTCATTTGGACAGAAATCATCGGCCAAGTACATTAGGCCACATTTCAAATACAAGTCCAAATATTCAATCCATATTTCCGACCAAATAGCCTAGCTGTAACACCCTGGATTTTCGACCCATTTTGGGAATTAATAAAAGATTGGATTATTTCATTATTGCACTCTAGCTGAACTTCACTCGAGCCTGATCAACTCGAGATGAGTTTTTTTACTAAAGTTGTAAATAAATGAAAGTGGTCACGAATTGAACTTTCAAAAATTGGACAATCGAATATTCATGGCTATTGCAGTCAAAATTTAGGAACTGTACCAAAAAGGGCTGAAATTGGCAATTTCATGTGAAACTTCGAAAAATGAAATAAAATTCGAAAAAAAATAACCAAATTGGGCCTGGAATCCTTTGATGCTCATTAGAATGAAAATTAGAATATTTTTACGGCAATTAGAATTTTAGACTGAGTTGGCCACGTAGCTCGTGCCTTTTTGCAGTAGAAAATTCCCGGTCTCGTCGGCGCGTTTCCGAGGTAAAATGTTGTAAACCATCGGTCTTGGAATCAACCTCTCATCATCATGCACAATCTCTCACCCCCACCATGTATAAAACAATGCCATCTCCCACTACCTCTTTGATGATGATATTCCATCTTCCACTACCTCCTTTGATGATGTCCCCTCCCACTACCTCCTTTCTTGAAGTTTCATAAGACTAAAATGTAGCAAAGCCATCGTGTGATTTGGAGGAGGAGGAAGGAAAGCCTTCAAGGCAAGAGCTGAAAGTCTCTCTCTCCATTCAATCTCTCTCTCGGGTTCCATTGCGCTGCCATCTTCAAAGGGCCATAACTTCTTCCACAAAATTCCAATTGCCACGAAACCAGTGCCATTTTCTCATTCTCTTCAAGATATTTCCAATGCCACTTGGCTCGCGCCGAGCAACCACCGGAGCTGGCCGGGGCATCTCCTCGAAGTGGACTGCTCAGATCCCGTCGTCGCCCGGTTCCAACGCGCGTTTGAGGGAAAACTGCCCATTCGAGCCCGTCCGGAGGTCAAACGACTCCCCGTTTTCGCCCACACGTACGTAAGATCCTGAGCTTCGATGTTCTATAATTAGATTAGTCATTCAACCAATAAAAATTCATGGACCCTGTTTGAACAGAAGCTGGTCGTGGTGAGTCTTCGCCACCGCCGGTGCTCGTCGTTGCGTATGTGATCCGACTAAGGATCAGCCTTACCGTGTCCATCTTTGCCCTTCCTAAGGTTGCTGAGGTTGCTAAGAAGGTGAGCTTAGTCCATAACCCTAGCATAGAACGTAGGATGATGCCGGGGTAGCATCTTGATGACGTTGCATGTTGTTAAACTCGCTAGATTCAAGATTTACCGTGCACTGTGTTTGCTGGAAATCCTAGGTACATCCAAGTTAAGGTCTCCCTAACGAATTAGCTGCTGTCCTTGATGTGTGATCGGTCCACGGTTATGAGTTTACTGTCTAAACGTAATATAGAGCTTAGGGTGATGCCAGGGTAGCATTGGTTGCGATTGCATGTTGATATTGTGCTGGATTTGTGTGGCATTGTGAACTCCTTTGCTGGAAATTTCTGGTGCTTGCTTGTTTGAGTCTCGGTTGTGGGCTAGGTGTTGTTTTTATTGTGAAATTGACACCCAGTCTTGGGGGCTTGAACTGCTCGTGTGAGGTTGTGGGGTTTGAAGGCTAGAAATTAATGTACATATGTGTGTGTTGTGGCCGAGCACTACCATTGTTCGTCTTGCATTATAAATGGTTATTAAAGTTTAAATGGGAAGTGCTTGTGAATGTGTAGCATTGTGTGACCGTGAGTTACCATTGAACGAGGTTGACGTGCATGCTTGGAGTGTGGCCATGAGTCACGAATGCTGGAAATTCACGTGCCCATGTGCTTGAATTGCAATCCCTAGAGTGGGAAGCTAATACATGAGACGCATGTTTGATTGCTATGTTCGTGTGAAGTTGACTTGTATGAGTATTCATTGGGGACGAGGTCCCGAAGTATCACACATTGCCTGTTGCAGATGTGAGTGACTGTATGCATGACAGGTTAGCATGAATTGTGTACATCATTTGGCGGAGTGCGTAGAACCGTGCAGGACGGCCCGCAGTGCCCTAAGAGCCATGGGAACTGGAGAAATAAGGAGCACCAATCGCAGTGCCCAAAGAGCCACGATCGCGGTGCTACGTCTGTGGCGTGCGAGGCACGAGACGTTGGAGCTATAAGGGCGCCAAGCGGAGTGTCAAAAGGGCCACGGTTCGGGGCACAGTCGGCAGTGCCCAGAGAGCCACTGACAGGTCCCAATGGGGACATGCATAGCATGCTGTATTACATTTGACTAAATTGAACTGGTGTTGTGATATTGAGAATTGGCACGTGGCATGTGGTTAATAAACTTGTCTAAATATTCGTGTGCAACTGCATGGTGTCATTTCATGTTAAGTCTGCCTGTTTGTGATCATTGGCGTATGCTGCATTCTGTGCCTGGTTTAGGTGCATGCTCATTGAGTTTTCAAACTCACTTGTGGCTGATCGCCTTTCAGATCCCCACCCTTGAGGATGTCTATGACTCCCGTTCGCCATGGTCGACCTGTAGAGTGAGAGGATCATGATGTAGAGTTAGAGGATCATGAGGTAGAGTATCAGGTGCCTGGTGACGGGTGGTACAAGAGGGTGGTTATTACAGTCTGGGTCGATGAGGGGGAAAAGGACTGCCTAATAGGTCACCAGTATGTAGCTTGGTACAGATGGAGAAGTTGGTTTTGGCAGAGACCATTGGATGCCATGGCTGCACCCGTCCTAGAGCCCGATGGGAACCCGGTACTTAATGTAGTTCAGGAGGGTGAGGTTGTGGATCTCGAGCCAATGGAGGTGGAAGATTCCGATGGGGATGCAAGGATGGAGTTCGACGGCGAAGACGATGAATTTGGTGATAGTGACGAAGACCCGGAAGAGTTTCGCCTGATTGACGAGGATGACCCTTAGTTGTACTTATCTCATGTTGACTAGACGTCTTTTGTTAGTAGGACTTTTGAAACCTTGCGTGGTCGCTCCCTCTCTTTCCCCATGTATCGTACCCCGACTACTATGTTATGCCATGCTTGAACCTACTATGTTTTATTTGATTACGTTGGAACTTTTCACGCTTTCGATTTGGTCTCTACCTGTCTACCTTATGCATGCGTGTATGTTTGGAGATTAGAGCGCTTCCGCTGTCGTGTTTATTGGTTGTCGCTTGCCAGGCGATGAGGCTTGGGCCGTCGCCCATTATAGTCGAGGGACGATTGAGCTGGTATCCAGGGGATGTCGCGTGTGCCCGCCGGGTTCGGGGCGTGACATCCCAGATTGAATTGGTATCAGAGCAAGGTCAGCTCGATACAAGACTGTTTGAGGTTTGGAGTGATAAGACTAAAAATCTAAAGGGTAATCGGGTAGTAAGACCTTAGGCATTGGGTAGGCTGGTGTATTGCTTGTTATTGATTGGCGTATGTGTTTGCTGAATTGGATTGCTTGGTTAGCTTGTGCTGAATCATAGCGTCGAGTGCTATTGGTTGTGAGCTAACTTGCAGGTTGCGTCTAGACCTAAGGTAAGAGACTGAACCCTGATGTTAACACCTGATTTTTAATCATTTTTTTTCTATTGCTAAAGTAATAAAAAATTCATAAAAATTCATAAAATTGAAAAATCAACTTTGGGGACCTTAGCCAAGCCTAGGGAACCAATTTTGACCAAAAAACGATTTTTCATATTTTCAGTATTTTTCGGTATTTTTATTTTCGAAAATTCATAAAACAAAAAATGAAGAAAAAATGAGAAAATTGAAAAATCAACTTTGGAAGCCTTGGCCAAGCCTAGGCAACCATTTTTGAACAAAAAATAAAATTTCATATTATATATATTTTTAATTTGTTTAAAAAAAATACAAAAATACTTGAAAATTTTGGAAAAATAACATTTGAGGCCAAAAAAATACACAAAGATAGTTAATATTTTTATTTTAAATCTATTTTCATATTGGCCATCGCAAATTCAGAAAAATCCAATTCGAGTCACGTGTTCCTTCACGAGTATAATCTTGAATCGGGCCTAAAAAAATTTAATTTGAGTCAACTTATTTTTAATTTTCACTTTTTATGAGTTGTGACATTGTCTTCTAATATTTTAAATTTTCATCTTGGCCCAATTATACCCAGAATGACTTAATTTTGCAAAAGGGCTTTAATTAAATTCTGCATTATTTTCAACGGCAAGAAATGAGCTTAAATTTGACATGTGGTAAATTTTGGTGTGTCAAAAATTGTGAGGAGATTTGGACTTAAAGAAATATATTTTTTCAGGGACTAAATTGTAAATACTTAAAATTCAAGGACTAGAGTGCAAATACTTAACTCTTGAAGGATTATTTTACAAATAACAAAAAGAAGAGTTAGTGGATAAATTAGAATAGAGAAGGGAAGATGGAGAAGAGGAGATGAAGAAGAGAAGTTGGAGAAGAATGGATGGAGAAAATAAGATAAGAATAGAGAATGGAAGATGGAGAAGAGTTAGTAGAGAAATTAGAATGGAAGATAAGAATAGAGAAGGGAAGATGGAGATGAAGAAGAGTTAGTGGAGAAATTAGAATGTGAGATAAATATGGAGAAGGGAAGATGAAGATGAAGAAGAGTTAGTGGAGAGATTAGAATGTGAGATAGAGATGGAGAATAGAAGATGAAAATGAAGAAGAGTTAGTGGAGAAATTAGAATGGGAGATAGAGTTAGTGGAAAAATTAGAATGGGAGATAGATGAGTAGATTATAAAAGGAGAAAGAAGTGAGCTTGAGGGGGGGGGATTCTTGGGAGAGAAAATTTGAAGTGTTTGGGAGGATTTTTTTTTTGAGAGAAAATTTTGGATGTTTGAGAGAGTTTTTGGAGATTGAAGAAAAATTTGAGAGAAAGAAAATACCAAAAGAGAGAGAATTTTGAAGATGATGGGAGTTCAAAACTAGGGATTATCATCACAAATTCCTTCATTGATCAATATAAATCAAGAGTTCATCCTCGTCAACGAGCAAGCAAATTCGAGCTAAGTGTTTTTATTTATTCATTTGTTTATGGTTTTACTTGCAAATTAGCACAAATTGTATACATTTTCTCCATCTCTTTTTTCTTTCCATATTTTATGTCAGGAGAAGGATATCTCTACGTCAACAGCAAAAATCTCGTAAAGATGCAAAAATCGGCCCAGACAAGCTCCTAAGCTGTCCACCGATTTCTCAACTGATCTGTGACTAAAAGTCCCTCTTAACTCAAAAGAAACTCTCTATATTGGGAACATAGAGAGCGAAAATCAATTGTAGAAATCCCTCCCAAAAAAATGGGAGATAAGTACTCTTTCCACTCTTCTGGTTTTAGGTGCAGATTAGCACATATTTTGTATACTGACATTTCACTCTATTTTATGTCAGGAAGCCGCAGCTTTATATCAATGGTCAACCCTATGGAAGCACAAAATCGGCTTGGAGGAGTCCTCAAGCGCGCACAAATTTCAAATTGTTGAATCAATTCGTTGTATTTTATTTTAAAGAATTCATACCCCAGAATGGAGAGGACAAAGTCCATCCGCAATTTAAATACCTGCACCATAAATCCCAAAGGGAAGAGCCAAGCCAATGCTTAGCCTCCCATTAGAGGTTTTTACTTACAGTAGTTAAATACCTACAACTTAAATACCTGTACCTTAAATCCCAAAGGGAAGAGCCAAGCCAATGCTTAGCCTCCCATTGGAGGTTTTTACTTACAGTAGTTAAATACCTGCAACTTAAATACCTGTACCTTAAATCCCAAAGGGAAGAGCCAAGCCAATGCTTAGCCTTCCATTGGAGGTTTTTACTTACAGTAGTTAAATACCTGCAACTTAAATACCTCTACCTTAAATCCCAAAAGGAAGAGCCAAGCCAATGCTTAGCCTCCCATTGGAGGTTTTTATTTACAGTAGTTAAATACCTCCAACTTAAATACCTGTACCTTAAATCCCAAAGGGAAGAGCCAAGCCAATGCTTAGCCTCCCATTGGAGGTTTTTACTTACAGTAGTTAAATACCTGCAACTTAAATACCTGTACCTTAAATCCCAAAGGGAAGAGCCAAGCCAATGCTTAGCCTCCCATTGGAGGTTTTTACTTACAGTAGTTAAATACCTGCAACTTAAATACCTGTACCTTAAATCCCAAAGGGAAGAGCCAAGCCAATGCTTAGCCTCCCATTGGAGGTTTTTACTTACAATAGTTAAATACCTGCAACTTAAATACCTATACCTTAAATCCCAAAGGGAAGAGCCAAGCCAATGCTTAGCCTCCCATTGGAGGTTTTTACTTACAGTAGTTAAATACGTGCAACTTAAATACATGTACCTTAAATCCCAAAGGGAAGAGCCAAGCCAATACTTAGCCTCCCATTGGAGGTTTTTACTTACAGTAGTTAAATACCTGCAACTTAAATACCTGTACCTTAAATCCCAAAGGGAAGAGCCAAGCCAATGCTTAGCCTCCCATTGGAGGTTTTTACTTACAGTAGTTTAAATACTTGCAACTTAAATACCTGTACCTTAAATCCCAAAGGGAAGAGCCAAGCCAATGCTTAGCCTCCCATTGGAGGTGTTTATTCACTGTCATGTACTTCCTATAATTTAATTTTTGAATCATCAGACCCAAAAGATAAGTAGGTCGTAATACTGCACAGAAGTCGTTAACACACTCCCTCTTTCGGATTCAGGGAATCTTTAACACTTAAAAAAATATAACAAATAAAAATATATACCATCCATGCATCCTATTTAAAAAGTGAAAACACAAAAGAGAATACCCTACTAGAGCCTTAGGAATAAACCAAGTCTGAGTTGCCGAATTAGGATATCCATGAAATTAAGGTACCGAAAGGGCATTAGTTTTAATTAACTAGTGTAACCAAGTCCCCGAGCTCCTAATCTCTGGTTCGCAGGAATAAATTAGTTCTCCCGCTAATTTATTTAGGTTTCTAATCGACCTACCAAGAACGATTAGTGGCGACTCCAAATTTTAAAATCATTTAAAGAAAAACCAAAGTTGCGATTCGGTAGGGCTTGGGAGGGTCCGCGTTAGGTTAGTCAAATATAATTAACCTAATAATCCGTTAACCCCTTTTAAAATTTAAAATTAATTTTTTAGAGGGTCGCGACACCTGACTATGATGTGAATTGAGTGTTTCTCTAGATTAGTGTTAGCCATCATGTGCTAGGCTGTTGTTAGATCCAAGCGGATCTGAAGGGTAGTATAAGTCTTAATTCTTTGGTGGAATGTTAGCAGGCTTAGGTGAGCAAGATCAGAGGAATGAATACCAGGGGCCGAGGTAGACTAAGGAGGAACGGAGAAGCATCTGGCTCAGGTGCTCAGCCTGTTGAAGCTCTAGCTGCGGGAGCTCAGGCTGCAGAAACTCCAAGTATGAGAGATATTATGAGGATGTTTGCTGAAATTGGGAACTTGATGGGCAGACAGGCTGAAGAACGAGCTGCCACTGTTACCCAAGCTGCTGAAGCCGCCTTGGCCGCTGTGAGTAGGGCAGGTGGGTGTTGACACCTGATTTTTAATCATTTTTTCTATTGCTAAAGTAATAAAAAATTCATAAAAATTCATAAAATTGAAAAATCAACTTTGGGAACCTTAGCCAAGCCTAGGGAACCAATTTTGACCAAAAAACGATTTTTCATATTTTCAGTATTTTTACGTATTTTTTATTTATTTATTTTCGAAAATTAATAGAAAATCCATAAAAATTCATAAAATTGAAAAATCAACTTTGGGAACCTTAGCCAAGCCTAGGGAACCAATTTTGACCAAAAAATAATTTTTCATATTTTCGATATTTTTCGATATTTTTATTTTCGAAAATTCATAAAACAAAAAATTAAGAAAAATGAGAAAATTGAAAAATCAAGTTTGGAGCCTTGGCCAAACTTAGGCAACTATTTTCAAACAAAAAAATAATTTTTTGTATTTATATATATTGTTTATATATTTTAGAAATTATGAGAATATTTAATAAATAATAGCATTTGAGGCCACAAAAATATATAAAAATAGTCAATATTTTTATTTTAAATCCCTTTTCATGTTGGCCATCACAAATTTAAAAAATCCAATTCGGGGTCGTGTATTCCTTCACGAGCATAATCTCGAACCGGGCCTAAAAAATTCAATTTGAGTCAATTTATTTTCATTTTTTCACTTTTAGGAGTTGTGACATTGTTCTCTAATATTTCAAATTTTTTATATTGGCCCAAATTATACCCAGAATGACTCAATTGTGCAAAAGGGCTTTAATTAAATTCTGCATTATTTTTAGTGGCAAGAAATGAGCTTAAATTTGACATGTGGTGAATTTTGACTAAGTATAGGGAATGTATGTCAAAAATTGTGAGGAGATTTAGACTTAAAGAAATATTTTTTCAGGGACTAAATTGTAAATACTTAAAATTCAGGGACTAGAGTGCAAATACCTAACTCTTGAAGGATTATTTTGCAAATAACAAAAAGAAGAGTTAGTGGATAAATTAGAATAGAGAAGGGAAGATGGAGAAGAGGAGATGGAGAAGAATGGTTGGAGAAAATAAGATAAGAATAGAAGGGAAGATGGAGATGAAGAAGAGTTAGTAGAGAATTTAGAATGGGAGATAAATATGGAGAAGGGAAGATGAAGATGAAGAAGAGTTAGTGGAAAGATTAGAATGTGAGATAGAGATAGAGAAGGGAAGTTGAGATGAAGAAGAGTTAGTGGAGAAATTAGAATGGAAGATGGAGTTAGTGGAAAAATTAGAATGAGAGATAGATAAGTGGGTTATAAAAGGAGGAAGAAGTGAGTTTGATGGGGAATTTTTTGGAGAGAAAATTTGAAGTGTTTGAGAGATTTCTTTTGAGAGAAAATTTTGGATGTTTGAGAGGGTTTTGAGAGATTGAAGAAAAATTTGAGAGAGAAAAAAAATACCAAAAGAGAGAGAGAATTTTGAAGATGATGGGAGTTTAAAGTTATGGGTTATCATCACAAATTCTTTCATCGATCAACATAAATCAAGAGTTCATCCTCGTCAACGAGCAAGCAAATTCGAGCTAAGTGTTTTTATTTATTCATTTATTTGTGGTTTTAGTCGAAAATTAGCACAAATTGTATGCACTTTCTCCTACCTCCATTTTCCCCATATTTTATGTCAGGAGAAGGATATCTCTACGTCAACGGCAAAAAATCTCGTAGAGATGCAAAAATCGCCCAAACAAGCTCCTAAGCTGTCCACCGATTTCTCAGCTGATCTGTGACTAAAAATCCATCTTAATTCAAAAGAGACTCTCTATATTGGGAACATAGAGAGCGAAAATCAATTATAGAAATCCCTCCCAAAAAAATGGGAGATAAGTATTCTTTCCACTCTTCTGGTTTTAGGTGCAGATTAGCATATATTTTGTATACTGACACTTCACTCTATTTTATGTCAGGAAGCCGCAGCTCTATATCAATGGTCAACCCTATGGAAGCACAAAATCGGCTTGGATAAGTCCTTAAGCGCGCACAAATTTCAAATTGTTGAATCAATTCGTTGTATTTCATTTTAAAGAATTCATACCCCAAAATGGAGAGGACAAAGTCCATCCGCAATTTAAATACCTGCACCATAAATCCCAAAGGGAAGAGCCAAGCCAATGCTTAACCTCTCATTGGAGGTTTTTACTTACAGTAGTTAAATACCTGCAACTTAAATACCTGTACCTTAAATCCCAAAGGGAAGAGCCAAGCCAATGCTTAGCCTCCCATTGGAGGTTTTTACTTACAGTAGTTAAATACATGCAACTTAAATACCTGTACCTTAAATCCCAAAGGGAAGAGCCAAGCCAATGCTTAACCTCCCATTAGAGGTTTTTACTTACAGTAGTTAAATACCTGCAACTTAAATACATGTACCTTAAATCCCAAAGGGAAGAGCTAAGCCAATGCTTAGCCTCCCATTGGAGGTTTTTACTTGCAGTAGTTAAATACCTGCAACTTAAATACTTGTACCTTAAATCCCAAAGGGAAGAGCCAAGCCAATGCTTAGCCTCCCATTGGAGGTTTTTACTTACAGTAGTTTAAATACTTGCAACTTAAATACCTGTACCTTAAATCCCAAAGGGAAGAGCCAAACCAATGCTAGGCCTCCCATTGGAGGTGTTTATTCACTGTCATGTACTTCCTATAATTTAATTTTTGAATCATCAGACCCAAAAGATGAGTAGGTCGTAATACTGCACAGAAGTCGTTAACACACTCCCTCTTTCGACTTCAGGGAATCTTTAACACTTCAAAAAATATAACAAATAAAAATATATACCATCCATGCATCCTATTTAAAAAGTGAAAACACAAAAGAGAATACCCTACTAGAGCCTTAGGAATAAACCAAGCCTGAGTTGCCGAATTAGGATATCCATGAAATTAAGGTACCGAAAGGGCATTAGTTTTAATTAACTAGTGTAACCAAGTCCCCGAGCTCATAATCTCTGGTTCGCAGGAATAAATTAGTTCTCCCGCTAATTTATTTAGGTTTCTAATCGACCTACCAAGAACGATTAGTGGCGACTCCAAATTTCAAAATCATTTAAACAAAAACCAAAGTTGCGATTCGGTAGGGCTTGGGAGGGTCCGCGTTAGGTTAGTCAAATCTAATTAATCTAATGATCCGTTAACCCCTTTTGAAGATAAAATTTTTAGAGGGTCGCGACAGTGGGAATCATGGATTTGGTAATGGGAATGGAGGTCGACAGACGCCTCATCTGGTGGAGCAATTTTTGAAGTTACAGCCTCCAAAGTTTGATGGTACTGGAGGACTAGATGCAGCTACCTTGTGGATAGAGCGACTTGAAAAGGTGTTTAAAGTACTAGGATGCACTGGAGAGTAATGTGTCTCACTGGCAATCTACCAACTCCAGGGTACGGCCAACGATTGGTGGAAGGCCACCAGAGGAAGGATCTTCCCGGAGGGAGTAGTACCGAATTGGGTTGCCTTTCGTGATGCATTTAACGGCAAGTACTTCTCGAAGGCCGCACAGGAAAGGAAGATGGAAGAGTTCCTGCGGCTCCGCCAGGGTCAGATGACAGTGGACCAATATGAATATGAGTTTGCCAGGCTATCTAAGTATGCACCAAGGTTAATAGAGAATGGCTGGGATGAGGCAAGAAGGTTTCGTGAAGGACTGAGACCGGAGTTTCGTAGCAGATTGATCACAGCAGGATTGAGGGATTACGGCTCAATGTACGAAAGGGCTTAGGAGTTCGAGCGAGATTCCAACGAGAGGAGCGTCGCATTTGGATCGCGGTTGATGCACATGAGGGATAACCGGAACCATGGAAAAAGGCCGATGGTAGACGGTAGAAAGTTTGTCCCTCTAACCCGAAGGACTTTAGGGAAGCCAACACCAGCAATGAGTTTGAGATGCCGCAACTGCGGATTGAGGCACGCTAAGGGGCAGTGTCTAAGAAAGACTAGCGCCTCCTTCGGATTAAGGCACGCATATTATGATATGTCATTAATCCATGCATATTCATTTAGAAAAATCAAAAATTTCTAAAAAAATGAGGGTTTTATCCCCTCTTTTGAAAAATGAGGGTTTTATCCCCTCACAAACAAATTGTCTTCAAAAATCCCAAAAATCAGGAGATGGGCCATTCTGACTGGTCAATCCTAATATTTTCAAAATGACGATTTTGCCCTTCATATGCAAAATCGAAGCATATACATATTCATATACGCATGATGCGCATGCCTATCCACGTACTCCTGTCACATACTCATGTCGTATATGTATGTTCGTATTCGTATGCCCGTATTCTTATACTTACGTATGAGTGTCCGCGTACGCATGTCTCGTCGCATGTCGTGTATGTATTCGCATACACATGTCCACATACGTATGTCATTCGCATGTCAGGTACGTATGTCGTACTCATATATATGTACGTATGCATATCGTATTCGTATACTCATATACGTATGTCATACGCATGTCACGTACGTACTCGCATACGCATATCCCCGTATGTATGTCATTTGTATGTCGCGTACGTATTCGTATTCGCATATCTACGTATTCGTGTGACGTGTTCGTATATCTTAGTTTGTATGCCATATTTGCATGTCACATTTGCATATCCTTGCATTCCATTTAAAAAGTGAAAACATAAAAATGAGCACCTCATTAGCATCTTAGGAATAAACCAAGCTTGGATTGCCAAAAATAGGATATCCATGGAATTAAGGTACCGAAAGGGCATTAGTTTTAATCAACTAGTGTAACCAAGTCTCCGAACTCATAATCTCTGGTTCGTAAAAGTAATTTAGTTCTCCCGCTAGGTTACTTAGGTTTCTAATTGACCTACCAAGAACGATTAGTGGCGACTCCAAATCTTAAAACCATTTGAACAAAAACCAAAGTCGCGATTTGGTAGAGCTTGGGAGAGCTTGAACTAGGTTAGTTAATCTAATTAATTAATCTGGTAATCCATTAACCTAAAAAATGAATTTTAGTTCGCGACAGCTTGGCGACTCCGCTGTGGACTGGAATTTTTGAATTTTCGAAAAAAGACAGCACTAATTGGAGTACTTGAATTTTTTTCGAAATTTTAAAATCCTTAGTGGACTTAGGCCGATAAAATTTCATGGATATCTCGCTTCTGGCGATTTTGTTTGGGACTCATTCTTCAGGTGTTAAATGGTCTTGCAGATGGGAGTTATAAGGGGTGGAGTGTTTGACTAAACCCTTTGTTTTGCAGGCTTGGTGTTGGAATTATCTGTTTAATTTCGCACATTTTTGAAGCGATGTTTGCATTTAACTGTTGTGCATGTTTAATCGTTTTAGCACTACATCACACACGTCCCGTGGCCGGACCTGGGCCACTAGTTTTAGGATGGTATTGTGATTTGGTTTTAGCGTTCGGCGTGAGATCACGTCGAAAGTTAGCCCAGATTCAATCCCGAACCTCTTTTCAAAAATGAGTTTAAAAGTTAGGCCTCAGGCTTGGTAAGATTACCAAAGCAGTGGTTTTAATTTTTAGCTCGAGCAGCCGAAGTGGGGAGGCCCGGCTAATCCTGATTACGTCGTAGGGGTTACGGCTAATCTTGATTATGTGCGCGAGATTGTCTCATTGCCGTAAGTCTTTCGCTTCAATTTGCCAGCCTTTAGAGTAGATAGGCTAAGATTTAAACTCACGATTCATGTGCATGTCTATGCCACTTACATGGTATTTTTGGCGGTAAAAGTAAGTTTTCTAACTTCATCTTGTATTTATTTTTGGTCGGTCCATGTTAGGTGTCGGTCAAATTTTGAATTTAACATCAAAGTCATTTTTCAAAAGAAAATAAAAATTAAATTAGTATCCCATTTTTGAAAAAAAATAATAAGTGTGAAAAATCCCTTAGGCAAATTTTGTCGACCAGTAAAAGATTTTGTTACATTTTTCTACTTCAATATAAATGAGATTTTCTTGACAAATTTATCCCTAAAAATTCATTCTGATAAAAGGAAAATCTCTTCGGAAAATTTGCTAAATGTTAAGAGGTTTTATCACATTTTTCAAGTTGTAAAAATTTGCAAGAAAATTCTTTTTGAGAAATTCATCCATGTTTTTCTAAGAAAAGTTTATCTAATTTTGTAAAAATAAAATTGGACTAATGTAGGAATCATGGGCCGACCCCTATTGGATCACATACTGATTATTTTCTTTACTTTTACAGGGAATTATAAGTATCCCGGGGTGGAGAAAAATCGGGCTCGTTGGTGATAACAATTCTAGGGGCAAATAAAGGGATTGATCCTCCCGGAGACAGAATCGTGTCAATTAACGATCATGTATGAGCTTTGTATTTTGATGGGGCCGTAAATGTACCCGGATCAGGCGTGGGGGCATGCTTAATGTATTGAGGGGCGTCCCTGTATTTTCTCTGAGAAAAGCATAGACTGTATAATCAGAACTCATGAAGCGAACATGTTAACTCGACCTTGTGATGTCTTTTTAATTAAATGGAAGGCCTTCCTTAAAACTCCATTGGATTCGAACCACGTGATAAACTTTTGAGGACTGGTGGTTTATTGCTAGACATGGCCCATACGCATTTCTGTCGACACCACACGCGACCGACACCAACAAGTGGGCGCCGAAAGAGGCAGGAGATGAGTAAAGTGGGGCACGCAACAGGTGGCCAGGATTATTTATTGGCACACTAATCGAGTAAGTCACAGCTGTCTCAATTTATCTGACTGATTGCGAGTCTCAATATGGCTGGTGGGGGCCGCCGCTGATTCTCGATATCATCGTCTACAACGGCAAACAAGAACATCAGGAAGGATGTTAAGCCTCGGTATTTCCTGTACCTTGAATCGATCTATGGTGATATTCGGGAAAAGAGATAGCTGGGAAATTAAAGTACAAACGCGAAGCTTTTCTTTCATTCCATTCATCAAAGAGTTTTACAATAGCTCACTGGGGAGGAAAGGTAAAGCCAAACTGGGCCCTGATAACCATCACAAGGGAGCTCAGCTGGCTCTCCATGAAGTTAATGCTCTGGGTACACCTGGCGTTCTCGGGATCAAGCTTCGCGAGCCTAAAGAAGAGGCGATCGCACTTCTCTTTAACCTGGGCCATACTGGCCTCGTAATGCTCAACGGCAAACTCCAGATCCGGGATCGCCGCCCTCTCGAAAGCAATGTCTGCCGTAATGTCATCAAGTCTTTCTTGCAGCCAACCGCATTTGCACCTCATCATAATATTGCCTGGCTCCTGTTCGGCGTAAGTTCGAACCAAGGCCAGACGGTCCACCAACTTTTCCCTCTCACGAACCAGCCACGAAAGCTGATCGTTGGCAAACTTGAGGGCCTTCTTGTGATTATCAGCCACAAACGTGACTGTTTCCAAACGCTCGTGCCGATCTTGGTAACGAGCTTTCACGACGGCAGTCACAAGGACCGTCTCATAAGCGCTGTTATAGGTGGCTAAAAAATTGATGAAGAGGGTCGGGAAGTTCCGATACTCCCTCCCCAGTTGGATACCCTCAACAGAAGCAGCGTCCACGGTCCTGAATAGACCGAGGATTTCAGCCTCAACGGTAGAGTTTTGGGCTATATGAGCGTAACCTCTACCAAGAAGGTTGTAGAGTCTCTCCCACCCAGCCAGGACTTCGGCGGAGAAGGTATGGTTATGAGAATTGGCCATTTTTTTTAAAGCAGAATACGAAAGAAAGGAGGAGAGAGTTGAGGCAGATGATCGGAATGCGAATGCGATAATCTACTTCAATTTAAATACTGATTTCACAGGGGCAGTTCTTATAGGTTTTCCTATCTACCATTCTCTGTCGGCAACACCCCCGGTGGCTCAAATTCCAGTCAAGTGGCAACCTCGAGCCGAACAAACCCGACGTCTCTGTGGAAAAGCTGAACGAGACTCCACCGCTTTGAAAAAAGAAAGAACGAAAAGACGAGCTGAGTGGGGGACAAAGAAATTTTCGGCAGAAAGAGAGATATTACTCGTCTTTATTGGAGGACTCGCCAGCAAATCGAAGGTGGAGATAACGACAGGGCCCCCCTACCGTGAAAGAAGAAGAAAAAGACGAGCCGAGTGGGAGACAAGTAAATTTTATCGGAAAAGAAGAGTTGTCTCCATTTGTAGACAGAGTGAAGTCTCGTCTGAAAAATAGAAATGTTGAGAGGGGCGATACAATTTTTGAACCCGCGCCTAGATTTTAAAAGAGGTGTTCTCCTGGTAATCTTTATCCATACTCAGAAGAGAGTTTTTAAGCATACATGCTTGCTCAAAGAGAGTAAAGATACAAGAGAGAGCTGCAAACGTTGAGGAACCAATAGCCCATCAAGGATGTCTCAACCCAACATATATGAGGGCTACCGCCACTTGCTGGACATGGGAAATGAAGAATTCGAGGCCATGTTTGGGATTCAGACCATGGAGCCTGGCCCTTCCGCTGACGACGTCCAAGATCTCAGTAAAGATAAGGGCAACAACAGTAAAGGTCAAAAGAAGCGTTATCGTCGCCATACTGAGGAGCAAATACAAAGGCTTGAGGATTTCTTCAGAACGTGCCCTATGCTGGACGGCAAACAGAAAATGGAACTGAGTCGAGAGCTAGGGCTGGAGCCTTGGCAGATCAAGTTCTGGTATCAAAATAAGCAAAACAGAATGAAGGTTCAGTATGCACACCATGAAAATGCGTTTCTAAAGGCTGAAAATGAGAAGCTCTGGGCAGACGTTCTTGCCACCACCACCTGTCATAACTGTGGTGCCCGTACCGCTTTTATCGAGCTATATTTCGACAACCGACGCCTGAGGGATGAAAATACTCGTTTGAATGAGCGGTTAGAAAAAATTTCCGCCATTGCTATGAAGAATGACGAGGAGCCGTTGGTTTCTGACAGCCCCTATATTCCTCCTCCACTACCTTTCCAACCCTCAAATCAATTCCCAACACAATCAAGTTTTGTTCAAGGAGCGCATAGGAGAACCGATCTCATTGGATCAACATCAGTACCTCCCGAGGGAAGAGACATGCAACACCACGAGTGGAATGGCCTTGAAGGTGAGCTTGTTGCCATGATGAACCAGTTCGACCTTGGTGAAACTCCGAATCTGTAATAAAGTCCATGGTCCGAAGCCGATGATTGTGAATCCTCGGTCATCAGTACCAGATCTAACTCGGAGTTGATCTAATTCTGAAATTAGTCTGTTGGTAGAGAACCCTCAAGGAAAGCAGAACCAATCTTGAATGAATGTATTTCTCATTTCATGCCCAATTCCCCTGCGTGGGATATTTTTTGCTTTCTCGGTATCTAGGGTTAAGCAATGGGGTAATTCTATTTCCTCCCATCAAATGTGCAAATACCGTATTAGAATCGTATATGGGACTCCAACTTCATCGAGCAACCCCAGATAGAAATCAAATCTCGTGCCCCAAGCACGATTACAGTTTGGAGAGAAATGACGTGTAAATCGAGAATCGTGGGCTTACTGTTGATCTACAGTCTTGGGTGTCGACAAATCCACAAGAAAAGTTATGAAAGGATTTCGAGGGGGCCACCACATTTAAAAAAAAGAGAGAAAAAGAAGAAGAAGAAAAAGACAAACTGAGCGAGAAATAAGGATTTCCCCTTTTGATCAAAAACTGAATGTCGGATTTTCTCCCTCGGTAAATCCAATAGTGCTGCCCGTGAAGAGGGACGTCGTTGCTATTGCCAGAGAGAGAACTTGTCCTCATCTGATAATGAGAGCTCATCTGCAAGAACTCGCAGGAGAAAGATAAAGAGGAAGGAGTTTTTGTGGGAGAGGAATTCAAAACATCCTGAGGCGGTCTCGAGTCGGCAGTCCTAGATCCAGAAATATGTCGAGCATTAGGGAAACGGGCGCATGTTCAACCCTGGTCAAAGTTGATGAAGTTCCTTACCCTGAGGGTCTACTGGTCATGGCCATTGACGGTAATCCAGTCTCCCTGTCAATCCTTATTACCGTATTAAGAAAATGCCGGTATAAGGTTTTAGCTCAAGCAAAAGCGACAGAGGCCTTAGAAGTATTAAGGAGGAGTAGTGACCAGTTTGATATCATCCTCACCGCCATGATAGGGATTAACATGGATGTTTTCACTCTTTTTGAATTCATTAATTCTGAATTAAACATGCCAGTCGTCGTAATATCGGCAAGCGATGATCAGCAAGCCATAATGAAGGCTGTCTTACACGGGGCCCAAGACGTCGTGACGAAACCAGTTAGGGTTCAGATGCTTCAAAACATATGGCAGCACGTGGTGAGGAAGCAATTGCACAACCAAGAGAACAATCATCAAGCCTTCAATATGGTTCCAAGCAACTGGAAAAAGAAGTTGAGTTGGTCTCTCGAGCTGCATCGTATGTTTGTTAATGCAGTTCAGCAGCTAGGAATCGATTCGGCACGGCCGCAACATATACTGGAAATTATGAAGGTAGAGGGACTCACTAAAGCAAATGTTTCGAGTCATCTTCAGAAATACAAAAAAAGGGTGAGAGAACACAATACAGCTCAGAATCAAGAAAACCAAGGCGGGACTGATCCAAGCCTGAACGTCGAGTCTCCTCGCCACCATAAGTTCCACAGGTTAGCATGGGGCGAGCCACTTCTCATCATCAACCAAGCCAGTAGCCGTGCCATAAATCCCCCAGGCGTTAATCAAAGTATCCCCTAGAATCACCCTAATGCTCTTCAAGAGTATAGACCGCAGGGGCAGTATATTCAGATTCCTTGGTTTGAGCACCAACCTGTGGCTAAAATTCATCCTATGATCAGCGCGCCTGCGCAGCCAGAGAATCAGACAAGAAGTTATCCTAAGCGCTTCCACTTCTCTAATCCTCGAATGGAAGGAGTTTTTGGCAGCATGACAGTTGGTGATCCCCACACTTTCTCGAGTAATGATGAAGGCTCCAGCTCGAGAAGTCAAATTGCTCATGGCGAGCACAGAATGAGAAATCTACCGCCAGCGTTTGCCAGCAATATTGCCCAATTCGAGCATCAGCTGCTGGAAGGTTCAAGAGATTACCCAGATGATGAGCTTACTGCCCTGGTCAACCAGTTTAAGGTTGACAGACATCCGAAGCCATGATCGGAAGCCAGTGATTAGGGGCTCTCAAACATCGGTCATCCATGCCTGAACCAGCACGAGACTAGCTGATTATCGAAGAGCCGCAGGAGAGGCAGAACTGACCTTAAATAAGTACACCTTTCATTTCATGCTTAATTCCCCTGCGTGTGATATTTCAAGCTTTCTAGATGTCTAGATTTAATTCAGGGGCATGGAGGTAATTTGTTGTTTATCCCGTCGAATGCGTGAATCCCTTTTTATGCTAGACTCAGGGCGGATCAATTTGTGGCAACGTTGCTGACTGCCATAATGAGAAATGTTGAACAGCCTCACGTAGGGAAATTTCAAGTGAAAAGCCCAGGCGAGCTCGAAGACGGGTAACTATGTGTCGTTCCAATTTACCCTCAATCGTTGCAAAATGCTAAATTGGATTTGTTCCATTCTCACCCAGGGGATTGCAAATTGCCTCAAGAGTGTCGCAAAATCAAATGACCCAATGGAATGCGATAGGACTCATTTGCCTTGAAGGTAACCTTTAAATTAAAATGAGCCCTTCGGTCCACGGGCCCGATGGCATAGAAAATGGTGATGGTCCAAGGCAACCCGAAAGAAAACAAGGCCCAACTGAGCAAAGCACTTATGTGGCAAGCTCAAAGTGAAAAGGCAACTCGGGACATACAATCCAATTCAGTCCAAATGAAGGAATTTCCTCAATTCAAATTCAATGGAAGTACACACAAGGGTAAATCAGTATCGTATCCAATTCATCATTTCTAATACTGACTAACACGTCTTCTCCTCCATTGTTTGACAGGAAATGTCTAACTTGACACACCCACGGAGAAAATCCCGAGGGGTAAAACTGGTAAAGGAGTTGCGCGAAGCACTCAAGGGTAACTCAGTATCGTGTCCAGTTCATCATTTCTGATACTGGTTAACATGTCTCCTTCCTTTTTACAAGAAATGTTAAACTAACATCTGATACGTCAAAGAAAACAGCCCCAAGGGGCCAAGTTATGATCGTCTGATGCGATCTGTCTGATGAAATAGGGGAAATCAATGGCGAACCCTTGATCGAAAAGAGGCAAAACCAGAAACAAGCTACTCCTTGACTCGGGGAATAGGCCCCCAATGTGTTTGATCCGCCCACACAGCCAGGGGGAATTTCCATACTTGTACATTGCCATATTTGCATGATGTTTACACATTCCATGATTTATGCATGACTGTTCTGCATGTTTAATTTGTCAATTTTGACTGGAGGTATAAACTGTACACGATGCATCGAATGTACAGAATGGGGCATGACAGAACGATGAAAGGCAAGCCATTTCCACATACGTCCTATATTTAATCCACAGTGAGTTGAGCGGTAGACAGATTCCGCATTCTCCAAGGCAATGGGTTTTCTCGCAAAAGGTACGATAGTCGAAGTGAATGAGGCATTCATTCTCCATTCCAAACACTTCAGGCAACCATTGACAACCCATTTGAACGGTGATTTCATTTCATAACCCTGTCAAGAACCACCCTACACTGGGGCAAAACAGAGGTAATTCCAACAATATCAGAAGATAAATGGTTAGAAATTCTCTTGCTTGGACTAACATCAATCTTCGAGTGTTTCTTTGCATGATACTCGAATTTTAATTCAAGTGCTTTAGGATGACGAAGAGCATTTATTTTCTCTATCCTACACACCCATCATTTGCATAACCTAATTGAGCTTGCAAATTCATTTCTCAAGCCCATGTTGGTGATCCTTGCTCATTTCAAGGTAACAACGACACCTTCCCTCAAGGAGCAGAATTGAAGGAATTGGGCCAATAGAGGATTCTCGAATTAGCCCATTTCATATGCTAGACTTTCATGTAATGTCTAGTATCATTTGTTGAAAATCATATTGTTGCTAAAATTCAAAATCACAAAATTGTTAAACAAAAGAAAAAGAAAAACAAGTGTAGCCTAAAAAAAATGGGCCTGCTTCCAAACAAAAGGGAGTCGGGAGTAAGAAAAGCAAAGGCTACTCCAAAGAATCTCGGGCAGAAAGAACAAAGTGCCTATCAAAAGCAAGGCCAATGCCCATATATCTGTAATGAACTTCTGACTTCGAACATACATTTTGAATTCCCGAAAAAGGATTCCCAAAGAAGTCAGTTTGCAAAGTGTAAAAGAACTACTACCCCTCAGCCAATGGTGGTATTCATTGAAGAGGAATTTAGGAAGGTCAAAGATCGGCGACAAGACTGTAATAATCACCAACACCAAGCCCTTCTCATATATTTTTCCGAGCCAAAACGAGCCCTTCGTTTCTCAGACCCAAATCCCGACCTACGTTACGACCCTTGAAAGTCTCTTCTGATTAGAGCACTTGAATTAATGTAAGAGTTGAATGACTTTAAGCATCGCTCGAAGAAGTTCGAGCAAGATTATTTCTCTCTCATTTTGCAGGGTTCTTAACTTGTAAACCCAGAGCAGATGATGAAGACTTTTTTGAAAATGGCCTTGACTCGAAATGAGTCCCCTTTTGATAAGCCTTTGACCCAGCCCACATTACGGTCCTAATCAAGACCTCCAGATCGGCTTGATTGTATTAATTGCGAGGTTACTCAGACCCTCGCTGAATGCGATGATGGTAAGGTTGAGTGATTTCTTTTCAAATCCTGCAATAAGGATAAACAAGCCTTTCTCGAGAGTGAGAGAGAGCCCTTTCGGACTGAAGTCCTCATTCAGGTTACATTCGAGGTATTCATGACATGATAACCTCCATCGACAAAATTGGAAATGCAAACTCGACAGAATAGTCATGCATGATCCACATTATGAGCATAAACATACGGTTTTAATCATTGCAAACTCAACTGAATGGTTTTGCATGAACCGATGAACTCATTGATAAAAATGCTTGCACATGTTACCTCTGACACAGTCTGACAGGTAGTGCATTCCTGATAGTCGAGTTACCCTCCGAGGTCTCGAAATTCATCCAGAGACTATTGAACAAACAAGCCCTGTTGGCTAATGCTCGCCAAGCATTTTCAGGTGAGTATATCTTCAGCCTGAACCTTTCAATTCTGATGATTGTTTCGGTGCTCAAATCCATTGCAGCACATAAGGTCATTCAGTGAGCAAGTAGACATGATACAATCAGTCTGTCTATGCCTCGATCATTAACTCAGAAGATCCAGGTAAGTCTTCTGAACCCTTGCGACTCATGATCAACATGCTCTCATGAAGTCTTCATCAGCTCACGATTGATATAATCTCGTGTTCTCAAACTTTATCAAATCATGATTGACCAACTCTCGTGTTCTTGATCTTTGCCTCATTGGTTTATTTCTAAAGTGATGGGACAACAAAAATTGGGTTTGAGCTTTTGCAGGATTCCTGGTTTCTCCAGATCCCAGAATGACACCCTTCATGGTAAGTGAAATTGGGTTTGAGCGTCTGCAGGATTCCTGGTCTCTCCAAATCCTAGATTGGCACCCGAAAATCATTTTCTCAATCAATACCTCTTCAGTCCATCCAAAAGGTGACATTTAGGGTATACTGTCTCTGGAGCCCTTCCATTGGAGACCCCAACACGGAATGGTCCATTTTCAAAAGTCCTTTCTATAGGCACAAAGTCCTTTCTACAGGCAAACCAAAGTCCTTTCTACAGGCACCCCAAAGTCTTTTCTACAAGCACAAAGTCCTTTCTACAGGCAAACCGAAGTCCTTTCTACAGGCAAACCAAAGTCCTTCTTACAGGCAAACCAAAGTCCTTTCTACAGGCAAACCAAAGTCCTTCGTACAGGCAAACCAAAACCAAAGTCCTTTCTACAGGCAAACTAAAGTCCTTTCTACAGGCAACCAAAGTCCTTTCTATAGGCACCCAAAGTTCTTTTTACAGGCACAAAGTCCTTCCTACAGGCACCAAGTCCTTTCTGCAGGCATAGAGTCCTTTTTACAGGCATTCCCATGGGATGATCCACCATACGGGTCAAATCTTAATTCAATTTTAATTAGTAGAGCCCTTTCATTAGGAATCTACCATGGGGTGACCCACCATACGGGTTAAATCTTAATCAGGAGAATTCTTTCTCTAGGAATCTACCATGGGGTGGTCTACCACAGGGGTCAAATCTCAATCAAATTTTAATCAATAGAATCCTTTTGTTAGGAATCTACCATGGGTTGACCTACCATACGGGTCCAAGTTCAACCACCCTAAGGTTTTCTTATAACGAATCCTTAGGTTCTCATTCCACTTTCACTAGAGCATTCATGTCAGGTAACCACCAAACAACAGGCAGGTAAGTGCCAGGTAAACTTTCCTCTTTGTCTCTCCCTCACCGCATGAAAGCCTCCTCAAACAGGGTCTGGATCAGAGCTTACACAGGGAATATTGGAGATCAAATGTCACGACTTTCATTGTGTTGAGTCGATTAGGATTCAGGTGTCATCTCGTCTTTGAAATGAACCTCTACCGATCTTCCTTTCAAAGAGGGGCAGCTGTTGACACCTAAGTTTTGATCATCTTTTTCTTTTTTTAAAAAAAAAATTAATAGAAAATCCATAAAAATTCATAAAATTGAAAAATCAACTTTGGGGACCTTGGCCAAGCCTAGGGAACCAATTTTGACAAAAAATGATTTTCCATATTTTTAGTATTTTTCGGTATTTTTATTTTCGAAAATTAATAAAAAATCCATAAAAATGAGAAAAAATAAATAGCGTTTGAGGCCATAAAAATGTGAATAAATAGCCAGTATTTTTATTTTAATTTGCCTTTCATTTTGGCCAAAGAAAATCTGAAAAGATTAATCTGGAATTGGAAATTACTTTGTTAGTCCCATTTTTAGATTAATTGTAAAAAATTGTAGAAAATTTATTTTAGCTCGGTAATTTCCGACTTTTGCATTTCGGGAGTCGTGACATTGTTCTCTAATAGTCTAAATTTATCGATGGCTTGACGGTACATATTTCATTATTACGCTCAATTTTCCAAATCCAATTTACCAGTCGATGGATCCCTTTCATATAACCTCGGGCATTATTACACGATTTGCTGGAGTCTGTCTAATTTTTTTTCGCAAGCACATTGCTCGGTAAAGCTGCGGGTTTATTCGGTGCATGTATCATCAAGAGACTCTATTTTAGACAAGCATGATCGTCCCAAAGCGGTGGAATTTGTCTTCTTCTTAAATGACCTGCACGTGGACAACAAATAAGAGACTTTCCCTTGGTTGCTTTTTAGTCTTGGTTTTCGTTGCAGGACGATTCACCACCAAAATCTTAGGCACAAGTATGAATTAAGAAAAAGTAACCATTGAAGAACCTCCCACCAACAGATTTAAGTCCCACTGTTGAACAAAGGCCATTGATTCAGATCGAGCGATAGCCTCGTCGAGCAACAAGCTATCTGGTAGATCTCTAAATAGCTGCGATAAAGTCCCTACCCAAGCTCCCTCACCGCGAACTATCATCATTCCCAGCCATACACCGCCGGTCACCAATCCATGATCCTGAGATGATCCATTTAGGTTCAAATTTGGGAAGTTATCTTTAAGACGAGGTCAAGGTCTAGTTAATCAAACGAGAAGCGAACGTCCCACCAGTAAGAGCTCCATTCACGCGATCAAAGAGGATGCTGGATCGAGCGTATACCAGGTTTGGCGCAAGACAAAGCTGAAAGGGACTTCATATGAAACAAAAAAAGAAGAAAGCAAAAGAGGGTGGGAGAAATGGGCTGGTTGCACTTTCGGTTAATATTAAAATGAGGGAGAAGGAAGCCATGGAGGTTGTCCACGGGCAGAAAAGAAGAAAAAGACCCGTGAGGAGGTAGAGGAAAAGGAGGTCTTCAAGAATGTTGGTTGGGGCACTGATGTTGAAGGGGAGAGTGGACAGTGGAAGGGAGTTTCTAACTTTCTTCCTCCATTGACTCACGTATGAGGCCAGAAACTGAAGATACGACAACGGGAGTTGCTGGTCCACGAGATGATTAGTTGCTGTCCAGATTAGCTGCTGTCCAGTCAGTTGAATCCATGCTATCCAACGTGAAGGAGCTGCTGGTCCAAGAGGAAAATCAGCTGCTGTCCAAGTTGAAGGGCAGCAATCCAACGGCAAGAAGTTAGCTGCTGTCCAAGTTAGGTTTGTCCAATAGGAGAAGCTCCTTGGAAGCCCAACAAAAGGAGACCACTTGTGTCGGAGCTAAGAGGACACGAGGGGGAGAGATCGCCAAAAAAAAAAAAGAGGGAAAAGAGAAAAGAGGAGAGTGAGGCCGGGAGCTTTCGAGCTTTGTCCACGGTGATTCCACCGTTGGATCGGGCTGATTTTTGGATATGTCGTAGCTGACGTCAAGACGATTCCAACGGTACTAAGATCACCCAAATCGGACAAGATCTCACCGTTGAATATTTCCCAGAACGTGGAAAGGTTCGTGATGAAGGATAAATCGGTTTGATTCTAATACATAGCTTATTAACCATTATGTGAAGATAGATTCTAGCCTAAACATGTGGTGAATCAGAGGTATTGACTTGCTTGATATTGCTGTTGAACATGATATTGCTATGTGTTTGTGCATGCATATGGGTATTGGATGATGTTGTGTGCATCTGGACACGTTTTTGCTCTCGGATCAGACTGTGCAATATTTTTGTAATGTGTATTTTAGGATGAAAACGTGGGTATTTCATGGAATGATGTTCTAGAAATACGTAGAGCACATCCCAAGCTTCGATTTGATATATTATGGCATGAAAATGGACATCGTTTACTATGTCAAAAGGATCCCGTAGTTTGGAGCCTGAATCTGTGAATGTTTGGAGTTGAATCTGAGATTGAGTTTTCTGATCCGACCTTTGATGCTTCGTAATTTTCCACGATTATTTCTAGATTCGATTTCAGAAAAACTTCTTCATGAAAGTCATTCACAACATCTTGATGCATAATATATAAAAAAAATCCAAAAATATTCGTGCATGTTTCATATGTTTAGTGTATTTAAAGTAATTGCGCATTTCTGTGACTGTTCTGGAGTTTGTGTCTTGTTCAGTGCAAGTCTGTCTTAAGTCGCAATAACGACCTGTTTAGAGTCTTCCTTTCCAAAATCACAAAAACTAAAAGTTGTTCATTAGGGTCTTATTTAGTAGACTGGAAATTTTGGCGCATTAATTCGGTGTTTTAAGTGTGTATTAGAGCTTAACCCTAAAACATGTCTGCTCTATGGAGATTTGCTTATTCGCTGCTGAGCTCTTGTGAAAAAATATCTTTCACATGAAAATGAGGATCTTTTAAGTATAAGTGAAAAACATGAAAGTTGTCACTGACATATTTTCCCACTTGCATAAAAAATTTCGGAATTTTTTTCATGCATTTCACTATTTGTTTTGCATTTTGTGATTACTAGCTTTTTCTTGAGTATGTTCCTAGACAGTAGGGCTGAACTTGTGTTTTTTTTTAGTGTTAATGCATTGGAAAATGTAAAAAATGGTCTCAATGAAGTTTAATCAGCACGTATTAAACTTTCTTTGAGTTTTTGAATTGTCTTAATTCATTGGTGATTGTGCATGTTCGATTGGATAAGTTCATTAGTTTCATTTGGCTTTCGGCCCGATGCTTTGAAGACTGGAGGATGACCGATGTCCATTCCGGTCCGACTTGATGTATTCCAGACCCGTGCGGCCCAACCATGGCGGTCGACCGATGTCCACTCCGGTCATTTTCGTTGTGTTCCCGATCATGTCTCGGGCTTTATTTAATTGGTCTGTAATTATTCACCCGACGAGTTGCGGGTTTTATTTTCACTGTCCTTAGGATATTTTTACTTTACCTGCTCTCTCTTCACATCTTTGTTTGCTTTGGGTGATTTTGCATTCTTTTATAATACATCCAAAATCTAAAAAAATCACTGAAAATACAAAAAAATTCCATTCATTTGCATTTCATATAGTATAGCTCATGCATATTATGATATGTCATTAATCCATGCATATTCATTTAGAAAAATAAAAAATTTCTAAAAAAATGAGGGTTTTATCCCCTCTTTTGAAAAATGAGAGTTTTATCCCCTCACAGACAAATTGTCTTCAAAAATCCCAAAAATCAGGAGACGGGCCATTCTGACTGGTCAATCCTAATATTTTCAAAATGACGATTTTTCCCTTCATATGTAAAATCGAAGCATATACATATTCATATACGCATGATGCGCATGCCTATCCACGTACTCCTGTCACATACACATGTCGTATATGTATGTTCGTATTCGTATGCCCGTATTCTTATACCTACGTATGAGTGTCCGCGTACGCATGTCTCGTCGCATGTCGTGTATGTATTCGCATACACATGTTCACATACGTATGTCATTCGCATGTCAGGTACGTATGTCGTACTCATATATATGTACGTATGCATATCGTATTCGTATACTCATATACGTATGTCATACGCATGTCATGTACGTACTCGCATACGCATATCCCCGTATGTATGTCATTTGTATGTCGCGTACGTATTCGTATTCGCATATCTACGTATTCGTGTGACGTATTCGTATATCTGTGTTTGTATGCCATATTTGCATGTCACATTTGCATATCCTTGCATTCCATTTAAAAAGTGAAAACATAAAAATGAGCACCTTATTAGCGTCTTAGGAATAAACCAAGCTTGGGTTGCCAAAAATAGGATATCCATGGAATTAAGGTACCGAAAGGGCATTAGTTTTAATCAACTAGTGTAACCAAGTCTCCGAACTCATAATCTCTGGTTCGTAGAAGTAATTTAGTTCTCCCGCTAGGTTACTTAGATTTCTAATTGACCTACCAAGAACGATTAGTGGCGACTCCAAATCTTAAAACCATTTGAACAAAAACCAAAGTCGCGATTTGGTAGAGCTTGGGAGAGCTTGAACTAGGTTAGTTAATCTAATTAATTAATCTGGTAATCCATTAACCTAAAAAATGAATTTTAGGTCGCGACAAGTGCCCGAGGAGGAATCGTGGGCAGTTGAATCAGCAGCAAAGACCTCAGATTGGACCTCCAGCTGCAGCTGCTCCCCAAGAGAACCTGAACCGACCTGCAGCACAAGGGAGGGTACATACGATGGCGCGTCAGGAGGCGGAGGATGCGCCGGGGGTGATTGCAGGTACCATCTCTCTCTGTGGTTGCCCTACATATGCCTTGTTTGATCCGGAAGCATCTCATTCATTTATATCCGAGCAATTTGCACTTATGACTGGTATGGAAACGAAACCGCTAGGAGTAGTACTACATGTTATGACTCCTTTAAAAGATAAGATTCCTGCTTTGTTGGGGTGTATGGGCTGTAGGATATCCTTTGGTGTTGGAGAAGGGACGATAGACTTGGTAGTGCTGCCCATATTTGATTTTAATGTCATAATAGGAATGGATTGGCTAGTTAAGCAAGGTGCTGTGATTGATTGTAGTAGCAGGGTGATTCAGTTTAACCTAGCTGGTCATCCTAAATTCAAGTTTATGGGTAGTCAGGGAGGAACCTCAACTCCCTTGATTTCATCGCTGGAAGCGATAAAGTTGTTGGCTGATGGATGCCAAGGTTTTCTGGCATGTGTAATGGACCCTTCGAAGGAGGAAATACGCCTAGAGGATGTAGCAGTGGTAAGTGAGTATCTGGATGTGTTTCCACAAGAGTTGCCTGGTTTGCCACCAGAAAGAGATGTAGAATTCGCGATTGAATTGGTCCCAAGGACTGAGCCGATCTCTAAGGCACCCTACAGGATGGCATTGTCTGAGTTGAAGGAGCTCAAGGTGTAATTGCAGGAGATGCTGGACAAACGGTTTATCCGACCTAGCGCGTAACCATGGGGTGCGCCAGTCCTGTTCGTAAAGAAGAAGGATGGGTCGTTGAGACTGTATATTGACTATAGGCAATTGAATCAGGTAACGATCAAGAACAAATACCCGTTGCCAAGGATAGACAACATGTTCGACCAACTGCAGGGAGCGTTGATATTTTCTAAAATAGAATTGAGGATAGGTTATCATCAATTGAGAATCAGGAGTGAGGACATACCTAAAACGGCCTTTAGGACAAGGTATGGGCATTACGAATTTACAGTTATGCCATTTGGATTGACGAATGCTCATCCCGCCTTTATGGACCTGATGAATAGGGTTTTCAGAGAATTCTTGGACCAGTTTGTAATAGTATTCGTGGACAACATCCTGGTTTGCTCAAGAAATGCTGAGGACCATGAGTTGTATCTAAGGACCGTGCTGCAAACGCTAAGGAAGCACTCACTATACGCTAAGTTTAGCGAATGTGAGTTTTGGTTAAATCGAGTGGCATTCTTGGGGCACGTCATCTCTGGTGAAGGACTCTCTGTGGACCCGTTAAAGATAGAGGCAATGGTGAACTGGCCAAGGCCTACGACTGTAATGGAGGTGAGAAGCTTCCTTGGACTGGCTGGTTATTATAGACGCTTCGTGAAAAGATTTTCTGCGATAGCGAGTCCCTTGACACGTCTACTCAAGAAGGAGGCAAAATTCGAGTGGACGAATAAGTGTGAAAAAAGTTTACAAGAACTTAAGCAAAGGTTGACGACCGCGCTAGTATTTTCCATTCTGTCTGGACTAGGAGGGTTCGAAATTTACAGTGATGCGTCATTGAGAGGTCTAGGATGTGTTTTAATGCAACACGGATGAGTAGTGGCATACGCGTCTCGACAGTTGAGGCCACATGAGGGGAATTACCCAACCCATGACTTGGAATTGGCAGCTATAATATTTGCGCTTAAGATATGGAGACATTATCTGGTGGGAGAAAAATTCCAGATTTACACAGATCACCAGAGTCTGCAGTACTTATTCTCCCAGAAAGAGTTGAACATGAGGCAACGTCGTTAGATGGAGTTATTTAAAGACTACGATTGCGATATCTTATATCACCCAGGAAAAGCGAATAGAGTGGCTAACGCCCTTAGTCAGAAAATAGATATCGTGCATATGAAGATTCGAGAGTGGTCTCTACTGGAGGATATCAGGGATTCAGAATTTAAGTTAAAGGTAGGACACCTCTTAAGTTTGGTAGCTACGCTGAGGATTGAACTGACGATTCAGGCGAGGATTAAGGAGTTACAACCTACGGACCCTGACCTGTAGAAGATTTCGCTGATGGATAAGAGCAAAAGAAAACCATAATTTCAGGTGACAGAAGATTGAGTTCTAAAGTTTAGAGGACGTTGGTGTGTACCAAATGACAAGAAGTTAAAAGAAGAAATCCTGACAGAAGCACACCGTAGTAGCTATAGCATCCACCCTGGTAGTACGAAGATGTACCAAAATTTACGTCAGCACTACTAGTGGAATGGAATGAAAGCTGATGTGCCGAGATTTGTGGCTAAGTGCTTGACGTGCCAGTTGGTGAAGGCTCAACACTGCAAGCCTGGAGGATTATTACAGCCGTTGGAGATTCTAGAGTGGAAATGGGAGCACATCACGATGGATTTCGTAACGGGACTGCCAAGGATCCAAAGGGGCAACGATTCTATCTGGGTCGTGGTCGATAGATTGACCAAGTCAGCTCACTTTCTGGCTGTGCGAAAGGATTTCGCTTTGGAGAAATTGGCAGAGTTATATGTTCGTCAAATAGTTCGACTCCATGGAGTGCCAGTGTCGATAACGTCCGATCGAGACCCTAGGTTCATCGTAACATTTTGGAAGAGTTTGCAATCGGCGTTAGGGTCGGAGTTGCATTTTAGTACTGCCTACCATCCTCAGATAGATGGACAGTCTAAAAGGACAATTTAAACCCTAGAAGACATGTTGAGAGCTTACATAATTGATTGCAAAGGCGGATGGGAAGAACAGTTGCACCTAGTGGAGTTCGCTTATAACAATAGCTATCAACAAAGCATTAAGATGGCGCCGTTTGAAGCTCTATATGGAAGGTCTTGTAGAACCCCAATCTGTTGGGACGAAGTCGGTGAAAGGAAAATAACTGGACCAAAATTAGTCAAACAGTCGGTCGAAGCGATCAAGGTGATCAGAGAAAGGCTAAGGTCAACCCAGAGCCGACAGAAGAGCTATGCTGACAAAAGACGTAAACCATTGGAATTCTAGGTCGGAGACCACGTATTCTTAAAGGTGTCGCCAATGCGAGGATTGTCTCAATTTGGAAAGAAAAGAAAGCTAAGCCCAAGGTTCGTTGGACCATTTGAGATTCTGGAGAAGATAGGAACCCTGGCATACAGACTAGCATTACCACCAAATTTGTCGCAGGTACAGAATGTGTTTCACGTGTCGATGCTGAGAAAGTACAAGCCCGACCCTGGACATATACTCGATCATGAAGTCATTGAAGTGGACGATCGAGTCTCGTATGTGGAGAGGCCAGTGAGGATCGAAGAGAGCAAGTCTTGAGAAATAAGACGATCCCACTTGTTAAAGTCGTCTGGGAGCATCATGGCACAGAAGGAGCGACATGGGAAAGCGAAGAGGAAATGAAGCGCTTGTATCCCTATTTATTTGAGTAACTGTTCGTGGTAATGTAGAGCAAATTTCGAGGACGAAATTTTTGTAAGGGGGGAAGGATTGTAACACCCTAGATTTTCGACCCATTTTGGGAATTAATAAAAGATTGGATTATTTCATTATTACACTCTAGCTGAACTTCACTCGAGCCTGATCAACTCGAGATGATTTTTTTACTAAAGTTGTAAATAAATGAAAGTGGCCACAAATTGAACTCCCAAAAATTGGACAATCGAATATTCATGGCTATTGCAGTCAAAATTTAGGAACTGTACCAAAAAGGGCTGAAATTGGCAATTTCGTGTGAAACTTCGAAAAACGAAATAAAATTCGAAAAAATAAATAACCAAATTGGGCCTAGAATCCTCTGATGCTCATTAGAATGAAAATTAGAATATTTTTACGGCAATTAGAATTTTAGACTGAGTTGGCCACGTAGTTCGTGCCTTTTTGCAGTAGAAAATTCCCGGTCTCGTCGGCGCGTTTTCGAGGTAAAATGTTGTAAACCATCGGTCTTGGAATCAACCTCTCATCATCATGCACAATCTCTCACCCCCCACCATGTATAAAACAATGCCATCTCCTACTACCTCTTTGATAATGATATTGCATCTTCCACTAGCTCCTTTGATGATGTCCCCTACCACTACCTCCTTTCTTGAAGTTTAATAAGACTTAAATGTAGCAAAGCCATCGTGTGATTTGGAGGAGGAGGAAGGAAAGCCTTCAAGGCAAGAGCCGAAAGTCTCTCTCTCCATTCAATCTCTCTCTCGGGTTCCATTGTGCTGCCATCTTCAAAGGGCCATAACTTCTTCCACAAAATTCCAATTGCCACGAAACCAGTGCCATTTTCTCTTTCTCTTCAAGATATTTCCAACGCCACCTGGCTCGCACCGAGCAACCACCGGAGCTGGCCGGGACATCTCCTCGAAGTGGATTACTCAGATCCCGTCGTCGCGTGGTTCTAGCGAGCGTCCGGGGGAAAACGGCCCGTTCGAGCCCGTCCGAAGGTCAAAAGACTCTCCGTTTTCGTCCACACGTCCGTAAGATCCTGAATTTCAATGTTCTCTAATTAGATTAGTCATTCAACCACTGAAAATTTGTGGACCCTGTTTGAACAAAAGCTGGTCGTGGTGAGTCTTCGCCACCGCCGGTGCTTGTCGTTGCGTGTGTGATCCGACCAAGGATCAGCCTTGCCGTGTCCATCCTTGCCCTTCCTAAGGTTGCTGAGGTTGCTAACAAGGTGAGCTTAGTCCCTAACCCTAGAATAGAACGTAGGATGTTGCCGGGGTAGCATCTTGATGACGTTGCATGTTGTTAAACTCGTTAGATTCAAGATTTACCGTGCACTGTGTTTGCTGGAAATCCTGGGTGCATCCAAGTTAAGGTTTCCGTAACGAATTAGCTGCTGTCCTTGATGTGTGATCGGTCTACGGTTATGAGTTTGCTGTCTAAACGTAATATAGAGCTTAGGGTGATGCCTAGGTAGCATTGGTTGCGATTGCATGTTGATATTGTGCTGGATTTGTGTGGCATCGTGAACTCCTTTGCTGGAAATTTCTGGTGCTTACTTGTTTGAGTCTCGGTTATGGGCTGGGTGTTGTTTTTATTGTGAAATTGACACCCAGTCTTGGGGGCTTAAAGTGCTCGTGTGAGGTTGTGGCGTTTGAAGGCTAGAAATTAATGTACATATGTGTGTGTTGTGGCCGAGCATTACCATTGTTAGTCTTGCATTATAAATGGTGATTAAAGTTTAAAAGGGAAGTGCTTGTGAATGTATAGCATTGTGTGACCGTGAGTTACCAATGAACGAGGTTGACGTGCATGCTTGGAGTGTGGCCATGAGTCACGAATGCTAGAAATTCACGTGCCCATGTGCTTGAATTGCAATCCCTAGAGTGGGAAGCTAATGCATGAGACGCATGTTTGATTGTTATGTTCGTGTGAAATGGGCTTAAGGAGACTGCATATAGTAAAGTTGACTTGTATGAGTATTCATTGGGGACGAGGTCCCGAAGTGTCACACGTTACCTGTTGCGGATGTAAGTGACTGTATGCATGACAGGTTAGCATGAATTGTGTACATCGTTTGGCAGAGTGTGTAGAACCGTGCAGGACGGCCCGCAGTGCCCTAAGAGCCACAGGAACTGGAGAAATTGTCGCGACCCTCTAAAAAAAATTTTAAATTTTGAAAGGGGTTAACGGATTATTAGGTTAATTAGATTTGACTAACCTAACGCGGACCCTCCCAAGCCCTACCGAATCGCAACTTTGGTTTTTGTTTAAATGATTTTAAAATTTGGAGTCGCCACTAATCGTTCTTGGTAGGTCAATTAGAAACTTAAATAAATTAGCGGGAGAACTAATTTATTCCTGCGAACCAGAGATTAGGAGCTCGGGGACTTGGTTACACTAGTTAATTAAAACTAATGCCCTTTCGGTACCTTAATTTCATGGATATCCTAATTCGGCAACTCAGGCTTGGTTTATTCCTAAGGCTATAGTAGGGTATTCTCTTTTGTGTTTTCACTTTTTAAATAGGATGCATGGATGGTATATATTTTTATTTGTTATATTTTTTTAAGTGTTAAAGATTCCCTGAAGCCGAAAGAAGGAGTGTGTTAACGACTTCTGTGCAGTATTACAACCTACTTATCTTTTGGGTCTGATGATTCAAAAATTAAATTATAGGAAGTACATGACAGTGAATAAACACCTCCAATGGGAGGCCTAGCATTGGCTTGGCTCTTCCCTTTGGGATTTAAGGTACAGGTATTTAAGTTGCAAGTATTTAAACTACTGTAAGTAAAAACCTCCAATGGGAGGCTAAGCATTGGCTTGGCTCTTCCCTTTGGGATTTAAGGTACATGTATTTAAGTTGCAGGTATTTAACTACTGTAAGTAAAAACCTCCAATGGGAGGCTAAGCATTGGCTTGGCTCTTCCCTTTGGGATTTAAGGTACATGTATTTAAGTTACAAGTATTTAACTACTGTAAGTAAAAACCTCCAATGGGAGGCTAAGCATTGGCTTGGCTCTTCCCTTTGGGATTTAAGGTATAGGTATTTAAGTTGCAGGTATTTAACTACTGTAAGTAAAAACCTCCAATGGGAGGCTAAGTATTGGCTTGGCTCTTCCCTTTGGGATTTAAGGTACAGGTATTTAAGTTGCAGGTATTTAACTACTGTAAGTAAAAACCTCCAATGGGAGGCTAAGCATTGGCTTGGCTCTTCCCTTTGGGATTTATTGTGCAGGTATTTAAATTGCGGATGGACTTTGTTCTCTCCATTCTGGGGTATGAATTCTTTAAAATAAAATACAACGAATTGATTCAACAATTTGAAATTTGTGCGCGCTTGAGGACTCCTCCAAGCCGATTTTGTGCTTCCATAGGGTTAAGCATTGATATAAAGCTGCGGCTTCCTGACATAAAATAGAGTGAAATGTCAGTATACAAAATATGTGCTAATCTGCACCTAAAACCAAAAGAGTGGAAAGAGTACTTATCTCCCATTTTTTTGGGAGGGATTTCTATAATTGATTTTCGCTCTCTATGTTCCCAATATAGAGAGTTTCTTTTGAATTAAGAGGGACTTTTAGTCACAGATCAATTGAGAAATCGGTGGACAGCTTAGGAGCTTGTCTGGGCCGATTTTTGCATATCTACGAGATTTTTGCTGTTAACGTAGAGATATCCTTCTCCTGACATAAAATATGGAAAAAAAAAAGAGGAGATGGAGAAAGTGTATACAATTTGTGCTAATTTGCAAGTAAAACCATAAACAAATGAATAAATAAAAACACTTATCTCGAATTTGCTTGCTCGTTGACGAGGATGAACTCTTGATTTATATTGATCGATGAAGGAATTTGTGATGATAATCCCTAGCTTTGAACTCCCATCATCTTCAAAATTCTCTCTCTTTTGGTATTTTCTTTCTCTCAAATTTTTCTTCAATCTCCCAAAACTCTCTCAAACATCCAAAATTTTCTCTCCAAAAAAATCCTCCCAAACACTTCAAATTTTCTCTCTCAAGAATCCTTTCTCAAGCTCACTTCTTTCTCCTTTTATAACCTACTCATCTATCTCCCATTCTAATTTTTCCACTAACTCTATCTCCCATTCTAATTTCTCCACTAACTCTTCTTCATTTTCATCTTCCATTCTCCATCTCTATCTCACATTCTAATCTCTCCACTAACTCTTCTTCATCTTCATCTTCCCTTCTCCATATTTATCTCCCATTCTAATTTCTCCACTAACTCTTCTTAAATCTCCATCTTCCCTTCTCTATTCTTATCTTCCATTCTAATTTCTCTACTAACTCTTCTTCATCTCCATCTTCCCTTCTCTATTCTTATCTTATTTTCTCCATCCATTCTTCTCCAACTTCTCTTCTTCATCTCCTCTTCTTCATCTTCCCTTCTCTATTCTAATTTATCCACTAACTTTTCTTTTTATTATTTGTAAAATAATCCTTCAAGAGTTAGGTATTTGCACTTTAGTCCTTGAATTTTAAGTATTTACAATTCAGTCCCTGAAAAAATATATTTCTTTAAGTCCAAATCTCCTCACAATTTTTGACACACCAAAATTTACCACATGTCAAATTTAAGCTCATTTCTTGTCGCTGAAAATAATGCATAATTTAATTAAAGCCCTTTTGCAAAATTAAGTCATTCTGGGTATAATTGGGCCAAGATGAAAATTTAAAATATTAGAAGACAATGTCACAACTCATAAAAAGTGAAAGTTAAAAATAAGTTGACTCAAATTAAATTTTTTTAGGCCCGATTCGAGATTATACTCGTGAAGGAACACGTGACTCGAATTGGATTTTTCTGAATTTGCGATGGCCAATATGAAAATAGATTTAAAATAAAAATATTAACTATCTTTGTGTATTTTTTGGCCTCAAATGTTATTTTTTCAAAATTTTCAAATATTTTTGTATTTTTTTAAAAAAAAATTAAAATGTATATAATATGAAAAATTATTTTTTGGTCAAAATTCGTTCCCTAGGCTTGGCTAAGGTTCCTAAAGTTGATTTTTCAATTTTATGAAGTTTTATGGATTTTCTATTAATTTTTGAAAATAAATAAATAAAAAATACGTAAAAATACTGAAAATATGAAAAATCATTTTTTGGTCAAAATTGGTTCCCTAGGCTTGGCTAAGGTCCCCAAAGTTGAGTTTTCAATTTTATGAATTTTTATGGATTTTTTATTACTTTAGCAATAGAAAAAATGATTAAAGATCAGGTGTCAACAGAAATAAGGAGCATCGATCGCAGTGCCCAGAGAGCCACGATCGCAGTGCTACGTCTATGGCGTAGAGGCTCGGTTCGGGGCACAGTCGGCAGTGCCCAAAAAGCCACCGACATGTCCCAATGGGGACATACATAGCATGCTGCATTACATTTGACTGAATTGAACTGGTGTTGTGATATTGAGAATTGGCACGTGGCATGTGGTTAATAAACTTGTCTAAATATTCGTGTGCAACTACATGGTGTCATTTCATGTTAAGTCTGCCTGTTTGTGATCATTGGCGTATGCTGCATTCTATGCCTGGTTTAGGTGCATGCTCATTGAGTTTTCAAACTCACTTGTGGTTGATCGCCTTTCAGATCCCCACCCTTGAGGATGTCTATGACTCCCGTTTGCCATGGTCGACCTGTAGAGTTAGAGGATCATGAGGGTAGAGTATCAGGTGCTTGGTGACGGGTGGTACAAGAGGGTGGTTACTACAGTCTGGGTCGATGAGGGGGGAAAAGGATTGCCTAATAGGTCACCAGTATGTAGCTTGGTACAGATGGAGAAGTTGGTTTTGGCTGGGACCATTGGATGCCATGGCTGCACCCGTCCTAGGGCTCGATGGGAACCCGGTACTTAATGTAGTTCACGAGGGTGAGGTTGTTGATCTCGAGCCAATGGAGGTGGAAGATTCCGATGGAGATGCAAGGATGGAGTTCGACGGCGAAGACGATTAATTTGGTGATAGTGACGAAAACCCGGAAGAGTTTCCCCTGATTGACAAGGATGACCTTTAGTTGTACTTATCTCATGTTGACTGGACGTCTTTTGTTAGTAGGACTTTTGAAACCCTGCGTGGTCGCTCCCTCTCTTTCCCCATGTATCGTACCCCGACTACTATGTTATGCCATGCTTGAACCTACTATGTTTTATTTGATTACGTTGGAACCTTTCACGCTTTCGATTTGGTCTCTACCTGTCTACCTTATGCATGTGTGTATGTCTGGAGATTAGAGCGCTTCCGCTGTCGTGTTTATTGGCCGTCGCTTGCCAGGCGATGAGGCCTGGGCCGTCGCCCATTATAGTCGAGCGACGATTGAGCAGGTATCTGTCACGACCCGAAAAAATTTATTAAATTCAAAATCGGGTGAACGGATTATCAGATTAATTGATTAACCTAATTCGGACCCTCCCAAGTCCTACCGAATCGCAACTTAAGTTCTTTTCATCCAAAGATTTTTTATTTGGAGTCGCCACTAATCATTTTTTGGTAGGTCGATTAGAAACCTAAATAAATTAGCGGGAGAACTAACTTATTTCTGCAAACCAGAAAAAATGGGATCGGAGACTTGATTACGCTAGATCATTCTAACGCCCTTTCGGTACCATTTTATTTCATAAAAGCTCATTTGGAATGATTGGGAAGAAGTTTGGAATAAACTAACCAAAAGGGTGAAATGGCCATTTTTAAGGATCGAAAGGTGGAAGCATCAGAGATATGATTTGCCAGTCGAAAGAAAAAATTTAGGTGGATACGCGTGAATTAATGACAACACAAATACGAATGCAACATGTGGATATGGAGACACACGAGTACGACATGAGATAATCGAAATTTAAATCAATTCATTTGGGCAAGGAAATTCTCGAAGATTTAATGGTTAGGATTGTTACCTGATTTGACAAATTTGATTATCAAATTCGGACCTCGTGTCACCTTATGGATCAAGATTGCGGATCGAACGATGAGGATGAACTCGTGACTTGTGTTGATCGGTAGAGAAATAGGTGATGGTAACACCTATATTTAAATTCCCACCATCTTCAAGACTCTCTTTTGGAAAAAGAATTCTCTCTCTCTCTTTTTTTTTTATTTTTTCTTTCTCTCTAATCTCTTTCAATCTCTCAAAACTCTTTCAAACATTCAAAATTTTCTCACCCCCCCAAAACTCTTCCCTTTCAAGCTCTCTTCTTCCTCCTTTTATAGCCCACTCATTTACCTCCCATTCTAATTTCTCCATTAACTCCATCTCCCATTCTAATTTTTCCACTAACTCTTCTTCATCTTCATCTTCCCTTCTTCATCTCTATCTCACATTCTAATTTCTCCACCTATTCTTCTCCATCTCCATCTTCCCTTCTCCATATATATCTCCCATTCTAATTTCTCCACTAACTCTTCTTTTTCTCCATCTTCCATTCTCTTATCTTATTTTCTCCATCCATTCTTCTCCATCTCCTCTTCTCTATCTTCCCTTCTCTTATCTTATTTTCTCCATCTATTCTTCTTCATCTCCTATTCTCCATCTTCTCTTCTCCATCTCCTCTTCTCCATCTTCCCTTCTCCATTCTAATTTCTCCACTAACTCTTTTTTTTTGTTATTTGCAAAATAATCCCTTAAGAGTTGGGTATTTACACTCTAGTCCTTGAGATTTTGAGTATTTGCAATTTAGTCCCTGAAAAAATATTTCTTTAAGTCCAAATCTCCTCAAAATTTTCAACACACCTCTTCTATGCTTAGTCGAAATTCATCGCATATCAAATTTAAACTCATTTCTTGCCGCAAAATTTAATTAAAGCCCTTTTGCAAAATTGAGTCATTCTAAGTATAATTGGGCCAAGATGAAAATTTAGAATATTAGAGAATAATGTCACAACTCCTAAAAGTGAAAAATGAAAATAAATTGACTCAAATTGAATTTTTTTAGGCCCGATTCGAGATTATGCTCGTGAAGAAATACAAGACCCCGAACTGGATTTTTTTTTTAAATTTGTGATGGTCAACATGAAAAGGGATTTAAGAGAAAAATATTGACTATTTTTACGTATTTTTGTGGCCTCAAATGCTATTATTTATTAAATATTTTCCTAATTTTTAAAATATATACATAAAAAATACATAAAAAATGAAAAATTATTTTTTGTTCAAAAATGGTTACCTAAGCTTGGACAAAGTCTCCAAATTTGATTTTTCAATTTTATGAATTTTTATGGATTTTCTATTAATTTCTGAAAATAAAAAATAACGAAAAATACTGAAAATACGAAAAACCATTTTTTGGTCAAAATTGGTTTCCTAGGCTTGGGCAAGGTCTCCAAAGTTGATTTTTCAATTTTATGAATTTTATGGATTTCTATAAATAGAAACGATGATTAAAAATCAGGTGTCAACAGTATCTAGGGGATGTCGCGTGTGCCCGCCGGGTTCGCGGCGTGACACAAGAGAATCAACTCATTTTGCGAGCCCAAATTGTCACACTCGCCTTTCAGGCAATAAAATCCTTTAAATTCATTTGGACATAAATCATCGGCCAAGTACGTTAGGCCACATTTCAAATACAAGTCCAAATCTTTTACTCAGGCATACGAAACAATGCTAGTTTCAATTGGACAAAAAATTTGGCCAAGTACGTTAGGCCAAAACTTAAAACACGTGCCAAAATATTTCAATTCACATGGCCAATAAAATGGCCAAACCAATCAATTTCTTTCACGTGCTCAATTTTATTAAAAATGTCCAATTTCACACGTGGGACCCAAAATGACCCAAATAATTATTTCAAGTACACGAGAAATATCTTCAAATATTATTTTAAATACAAACACGGGCCCCCAAATATTTGGAATAGTAAGATAAAATATTACTCGGGCCCGGTTTTGCATAAAATGCTCCATAAACCTAGTTTTCGGTACTCAAACCTCACGGAACCCACAAAACTTGTCATTTTCAAACCAAACTTAAATTGAGCAGCACGTGAACAGTGTTCATAGGTTCGTGAATAGTGATTCAAAACACTATTTGGCCCGTTTTCGCACTAAATATCCTGAAAATCCATTTTTCGGTACCCGAACCTCGCGGAAACCACACCAACCACCACCAACAGCATTATTCAAGTATGAACAGTCACATTTCATCAATACACAGCATACTCACAGCTCAAGAAATTTATTTCCATCAAATACGCCAATTACGGCCAATTTTCCTAAACCGATTTACCACGAATCGGTCCCTAGAGCTAATCCATGGCAAGTCTAACATCATGAACGAAGTCTAAAGGTTTAACTTACCTAAATGAAGTCAAAACAGGGCTAAGGATATGGCAATGACCGGCGGTAACGACGACAACGACGGATTTCGGCGGATTAACAAGCTGTTCAAGGGCTGAACAAGTTGGTTCACAAGCCGTGAATCAATTTTTTCACATGAAAATGAGCTCTAGGGGTCGATGGGGTCAACATATATTAATATGAACCATATATGAAATTCGGGTAACAAAAGAGTGGTTCGTCGACCGAAATGTCAAAGCAGATTTCAAAGGTCAAACGACGTCCGATCGAAGTGATTCAAGTTGGAATAGAACCACAAGACATTAAACTACAACATACCCGAATATCAGGACGATCCAATGGTCGGATTTCCATCGGCGACCAGTTGAAGTTGAGTCCAAAAACTAGAATTTAGCAAGGAGAGGGAGAGAAATCCGAATTTAGAGAGAGAGAGAGAGATTTTCTGGAAATAATGGAGGAGAGAGAGAGTGCTTTGACCAGAAAATATCCTAAGAATAATTATTGAAAATTACTATTCACTGAAAGCAACATAACGCTGAACGAATTGACTGATTTTTAGACTATCAGTGAAATTTGAACTGATAAAGCTTGGGCCTCAATTATTTTCGGTTAAAGCTGGTCAAATTGGTTAAAAAGATGACCGACGAGACATTTCTCAAAATTCGTGAAATTTCAGGACCGGGTGGGACTCAATCGGTGCTGATTTGGTTCAATCGCGATCGGAAAATAACTCCAGATTTCGCCGTAAAATTTTTCTAGCTTCTCTAAAAATATTCTTACCCTCATGCCATGGATTCTAGCTCAAACCAGGGGCAAGATAAAAATTCCCAATTTTTCCCCTTTTTCACTGGGCATTCCGAGATCCATCTGCCCACTTTTCGCCTTTCTAAGCAAGGTCCAAATTCACAACTATGACACTCCTGAGAGTTGATTGTCCTATTCCGGAACTCAATTCGTGGCCTCATTCATAAGACGACAGCTTTAAATAAACTCTCATACTAACGGGTGGCTTTTAGGAGTCACGCGTATCGACCATTTAGTCCACGTGCTTATATTCCTAGCTAGTCTTTCCCCTTTGGTTAGTTAACTCAGAGTGGCCAGCTCCAAGTGAGATTCATTTATAGCGCCTTCATGAAATTACCATTATGTATTCAAATCTCGAAAAAAAAAGGATCGAAACTCAAGATGTCACATGTTCCCCAGCCAGTCGCTCCAAACTTCTCCCTATACTCCAAATGTATGCCAATTCAGTAGTCATTTTGACATCATTTGCAAGACTATATTATTCCAGATCTATCTAATTCTTAGTAAGGTGAGTCTCAGAGAGGATATTTCCTTCTACTATGGCACATGCTCTAGAATCTCATTTAAAGATCTTCGTACATATCTTTCAGGGAATCAAAAAGGCCTTGAACAGTTCAGTAAAGCTACTTATGGGACTTCTGCAAGGGATACTAGATGATACTAACAAGTGTGACCAACTCAGATGAGGATGGAAATACATATTAGCTCATGGTTGCGGATGCTGAGAACATCGCACAAGGCTTAGACATCATCCCAAAATTACAAAGCATTCATTTTCTACTAATCTCGTGGTTTTGTGCTAACTTTCCAACCATTCTTGTCTCCTTGGACTAAAAACTCAGTGCCATCTTAGACAAACTAAACTTCCCAAAAATCACCTACACTAGACACTCACGGGCAAAATTGCCAACTCAATAGCCAAATTCGTGCAATTACTACCCACCAAAAATGGGTCGAGAACTTCTTTTCCCAGAGAAAAAGCAAATCCAAATCAAGATTTCATAACAAAAAAACAATGAAATATTTAAAAGGCCAAAACATTCCAAAGCAGAGTGCGTGAACGAGAACTTAGAATAAAGTGTGAGCAAACACCTGAGCATAGAGCCCTTGAGCAACAAAGCGAAGGTCGGAGCGGAGCTGAGCGCCGGAGCAGTCTGCAGAAATGAGGGCCGGCCCAAAGCGTCGGAGCAAAGATTGAGCGCCCAAGCAGAGATGTGATAAGCATTGGAAGGGGCACCGAGCGAGAGCAAGCATGCTGCGGAGCAAAGGGAGAGCAAGTGACAGAGAGAGCACCGGAGCAAAGGACTAAACGAGTTCGGAGCAAGGATTGAGCGAGCGCCCGAGCAGAGACCAAAGAGCATCAGAAGGAGCATCGAGTGAGAGCGAGCATGCGGCGGAGCAAAGGGAGAATGAGTGACGGAGCAGTTCGCAAGCGCTCGAGTGACGGAGCAAAGATTGAGCAAGCGCTCGAGCAGAGACGTAACAAGCGTCGGAAGGAGCACCGAGCGAGAGCGAGCGACGGAGAGAGCACCAGAGCAAAGGACCGAACGAGTTTTAGGGTAGAGAGCAAACCGAAGACTCAACATTTCAAAAGCGAGAGTGGGAGACAATAGAGTTGTGTCTCTTTCTTGGAAAGGAGAGATGGGTCCCATCTCTCCATCTTCCATAGCAGAAAAGGGGTTAAAGAAAAAGTAATGTCAGTTAATAATTAATGCAGCAGATATATAAGAGGATTTTTTTTAAATGAAAGAAAGCAAAAAGAAGTTGTTGTGCAGAAAACAAAGTGGGCTGACGTGGAGTTAGATGTCCACTTTTTATTGGTTGGGGCGCACGGTGACGTGGCGTAGCCGGCCCACCTAATATTTTCTCGGGAGATGAGGGGTTTTGAAAATTTACTGCCAGGTGGGACCTATAATGAACACATGTCGATCTCTGTACTAAGTGTCTCATTGATGACTTGGCAAGCCAAGATCACCCAATATTTTCTTGGGTAGAAGAGTCGTGTCCTTAGTTTCTTGGGAAATTTTTAACGAGCCTCCCAAGTACAAGGAGAGTGTATTGCCTTACTATCGTATAAGCTGGAGTCAGCATCAAAGCTAGAATGACTTATGGTTGGGAGAAGAATGTTGGAAGTGTTGGTGTTAGTGTTAACACCTGAAGGTGGTGAGTAGCTAATTTTAAGAAGGAAAAAAAATAGAAATCAACGCGGAATTGAAACGGATAAGCTTAGGAATTAGTTTAGACGATGATCGCTAACAAGATTTGAGATGCCCTCAGATTAAGTGATGTACATAATTCAACTATCACAATATAATAACAAAGAGCTAAAGGGATAGAGAATTTATGTAAAGAGTCTGTAGTGGTTCAGCTGTGTTCAAGCCTACGTCCCACTTTTTCATATTGGCAGCCAATCAGTTGGATTTCACCAGTGAATATCTCAGTGGTTATAACTCAGTGACAACTCTTGAGTCGAAAGATTTTCCGCCTAGCACTCACACACTTGAATGCGCTCCTCTAAGTATTATAGTGTTTGGATCAAAGATGTATTAAAGATGTGAAGCTCTCTTGATTTTGGAATTTAAGATTCTACTCTCTTATGTATACGCTCTTCAGTCATGAGGTCTCCTTTTATACTTCTTCACCTCCAACTATCTATTGCAAGGCCTCCAAAAGATCATTGTCCAAACTTTTTGTTTAGACGAGATTGTATAGAAAGGATTTTGTAGCCGTTGTGGTTAACCATACAATCCTGATTTTGGGTTTCCAAAACATAGAGTTCTTCATTACATGAGTCATTCTCGTCTCCCTTAATCTATGTCCTAGACTGATCTTCGTGATCGAAAATCTTCAAGAATGAATCTAACTTGGATTTTCTAGCCGTTGTGATGATGTAATATGTCAATTAAATTATCTTGAAAATATCTCAAAATAATATGGTATGAAATACTCCCTTAGAGCTTGAGATTCATAACGACATCTGAGCTCACCGCTCAACATCTAAGCTCTTCAAATAATGTTTGAGACCTTCAGACATCTTATGGGCCTTTCCTGCCAAATTCAATCTTGTGTAACCATTCTTTAACACTCAAATATCAAAGAACGTGGATTTTTTTTTCAACTTCAAAATTAAATAGGAGTTTTTTCCAGCAGAAAGCAAAGTCACGTGTCACCGACCAACTTCTTAGGATCAATCCATGCATCAACTTAGGGTTTCTTGCATTGTTGGAGTATTTAAACTAAGCCTTTCCCAGGGGTCACTTGGTTGCTCACCCGAATGGTAGAAAGAGAAGCTCTGAGAGGGAATACTTTGCATTGCTTCAAATGTTAGATTAATTCACACGAGGGCGAGGACACATCTATTTATATTAGAGAGCTTCTTATGTAATAACAATTGATATTAAAGAAGAAATTCTAGAACATGGGTACATTTATCATATCGCTTGCTCCTTAAAATACTCTCAAAGATCAAGAAAAACCTAGATGCTAAGATAATTCAAGTCTTGGGGTTCTTTCAAGCGATGTGGTTAGTCAATTGGGTTACGGAACCCTTGATCCGTGACACAAGGCTATGAGAATTATCAAATTTGATGCCAATGCTCCAGTAGGTAAAATATACAAGAAATTGGGCATTATTGCAAAGGTGGCCATTGTTGCAGCCAAGCAAGTGCGTTATGCTAAGGACACGTATGATAACCATTCTATTTCTCTATTTTTGATATTTTTTTTCGAGAACATATTTGGAACAAAAATTCGTTTAGTAACACAATTATGTCATTCTATTTCGGGGACAAATTTTTACCCTAAAAAAAGGTTTGAAACAAAAATAAGAAGTAGAAATTTTCTACTTTTTTTTATTTTGGAGCAAAAATACAAATAATAACTATTTTAGACGTCGGTCCTTAGCTACTATCTATTGATCGTTAGTCATCGGTCTTTGGTCACTATCTACCAATTGCCAGTCTCTAGTCGCCAGCCTCCATCTACTAGTCGCCATCTCGTCCACCTGCCATTGGTTTCTATCACCTACTATCGGCTACCGATTTCAATTGTCACTCTGCTTCTCATTATAATACCTGCCTGCATCGTAACCATAAAAATTTCATACCGTTATAAAATGAATTTCTATCCAAGGACAGAAATTTTGTGTCATTATCAAACTTGTTTCTCTGCTCAAAACTCGTGTAGGAAATAAAAATAAAAAAAATCTATTTATGGTAAGAAATTTTTCTCTAGAACATAATGGTTATTATTCGCGTCCTAACTAATAGTTTGCTTATCTTTTTTTTTGGGGGGGGGGGGGGGAGGGAAGGGGATTTGGTTTTATAGCGGAGCTTGCATGGAGATGCCATCCTTCGCGAGGTCTCTTGTGCTTTACTAAAGGAAAACAATGAAGTTTCTGACCGCTTCAATTTCCTCAATGCAGCAAAACATTAGATTTAGGATGGCATACATTGAGTAACATTACATTTGTAAAAACACAGTAGCTTCTTTTTCTTCAGATTTGTATCGATTTGTGGGTAAATCATATGAATTCTCTCTAATCTAGCCATAGAGGCATCACTGTTGGGGAGGCCTAGAAGGAAGATAATGACTTGCAAGAGAAAAAACAAAGAGACATTTGCTAGAGTCGAGAATCGAGACGTTCCAAGGATAGAAAGAAAGTGAGACAACCACAAACCAAAAAGACGAAGAAACAAAATGAAAAAGGTTGACCAAACAAAATAAAAAGACCACTTTTGTAGAGTGGTGGGGCGCATAAAAGATAATATGGTCAAAACACAATAGAATGGAGCGTTTAAGTGAAGGGAAGAGTGGACAGATCGTCGCCTTTATATACACACACATCAACTTTGATCGATAGAATTTACAATCTCTCGTAGTTACAAACTCTCAAATGATATTACAAACCTATATTAGTGTGACTTACAACTTCTGTCATAATAAATTACTAGCTAGTTTTGGATCCAATTTTTCTTTAATCTTAGTTGTTTATTTTAATTTACTTTTTATTAATTTAATAACCTTATTTATCCTGGTTAGAAATTTCTTATTCACTAAAATTTATTAGCAATTATCAATCTAAATTGACGTGACTTGCAAACTTTTCCCCTATTATATTGCCACTTAATATTTGGTCAACTCTCGTTGAGTTGCGAGCCTATGTTTATTTGGTTTTTAATTTGTTAACTTTTCTTATCAATGGCAATAATTTATTTCATTTGTTGGAAGAGAAGTCGGTAATTTAAGGCATAGTTTTTTAAAAAAATTTACTATTGCACATTTTACTAGTGCATGCCCTCTTGCTTCCTCCTGGATTTCATCGGTCTGAGTATAATATTTCTCCAAGAAAACATCTTGCCGGCTATTGGAAAAATATTAGATACTATGAAAAATAAAAATCATTAGACAAATGTTGGAAAAGATGAGAAAAGTAAGAACAATTTTCTGAGGCATGCAAGCACTGCTCTTAAAGATAAATCCATCCTTTAGAGTACGAAGCTCGATGCGTAAGGCTCCTAGTGACTATCCTCTCAAGATATGACAAACCTTCTTTCATACTCCCTACTGAATATTAAAAGAAACAGGAACAACGTTGTGTGTATAACTTGGCTATAAAATGAAAGATATGAGGAGGAAATGGAAATTCTCTTTCTAAATCCAAGAGCTGATAATTGTGGTTTGAAGTTTAATTTATATGCAAAACAAATGATAGAGCAGTCAAGAAAGCATCATAAATCAATTGGTAACTATTAAAGAAAATGACTGTTGAAGGTTTATGAAGACAAAATCAAACATTATGAAGACGTTAAATGACCATCGTTAAACTATTAGAAAACTGTTGTATGACTGTTAAAAATGTTGGTCGGCGATTCCGACACCCTAGAACCTCCGTAATCGTATTCTAACAACTAAATATCCAAGAAATCGAGTCGGCGTACCTGATTTCCCTTCCATGGCCGTTCAACCCGCAAAACCGACGCAACGAGCTCGGAATCTTCCCCTCTAAGCCCTCGAAGTCGCCTGGCGTCGATAAGGCAGCCGCCCACACTTGAATTGCTCTCTCAAGACCTTATGGAGAGGATGAACGTCGAGAGATGGCAAAGAGAGAATGAGGGTAAAGGGGGGAATCCTAGCCATTTATAGAAATCACGGGCCGGGCCGGGCCGGATTCGGCCCACACTAACCAGATCCATATTCGACCCGTTAAGAATCCTTAAATCCTTCTTTTATTAAACCAGTACCGTATACGGTAAATTAATACTGTATACAATCAATTACAATTACAATTAAGGCGAGCCCACATACGGGAAATTCCAACATTCTCCCACTTGGATGAGTATTGATTGAAACTGTACTTTAGTGTGCACCCTCATATTGGTTTAAGGATTAATCTTAACAGCTAATCCGATCCCATAAAGTCTTAAACACCGGATCATGCCAGTAACTGCGTCAACAGACACAGAGCCATCCATAGTCACGAGTGTTCTTAACTTTACTGATATGGATTTAATATGGTAGTGTGGCAATTGGATAATACCTCAAAAGAGATATACTTTATGTGTTATCCACTTTGTCGGACACCATTCTCTCTCTTTATGTGACACAAAATCTGACGTGCCACTAGAGAATATTTATATGGTTCTAATGAACCTGTACATATCTTAGCTTTATAGTTAACTTTTCTTCATGTGTAACAAGACATACAAACATGTCTAATATCCAAATGCCCATAGCCAATACTCGAGACTTACACATATTTCAAGATTTACAAGAATATGTATTTAACATTAATAGTGCTGCAGGCACTTCAATACATATCAATAAATTACAAAATGTAATAAAATACAGATATAAGCTTTATTAGAGCAAACTGAAAGATGCCTCCCACTAAATCACAGCATCTAATGATGCTTCTAAGCCCATACTAGCGACATGTCGTTCAAAAACACATGGGCAAACACCTTTAGTTAGTGGGTCTGCAATCATATCATCTGTAGAAACATGCTCTACTGCAACGTCACATTTCTGCACGGACTCCTTTATGGTCAGAATTTCGACCTCCATATATTTAGACCCCTTAAGACTTCTGTTGTTGTTAATAAACAACACCGCAGAATTGTTCTCACAATACAACTGTATGGGTCTATCAAAAAAATCAAATACGGTCAACTCCCTAATGAGGTTCCGGAGCCAGATCGCCTAAGTAACTGCTGAAAAGCACGCTATAAACTCCGCTTGCATGGTCGAGGAGGATATGGATTTTTGTTTCTCACTTTTTCATGATACTACACCGCCCGCTAACATGAACATGTAGCATGTAGTCGACTTCTTATCGTCCTGACAGCCCACAAAATCTGAATATGAGTATCCAACAAGTTGCAGATTCTGAACACGCCTGTATGTCATGATGTAGTCCTTTATCCTCTTCAAGTACCTCAGGACCTTCTTGGCAGCAATCCAATGAGCATGTCCTGGATTTGACTGGTATCTGCCTAGAAGCCCTGTGCAAAAGCAATGTCTGGTCTAGTACATACTTGAGCATACATGATGCTCCCAAGTGCACTAGCATAAGGTACATTCTTTATTTCAGATTTTTCCATCTCAATTTGAGGACATTGCGAAAGATTCAACTTATCACCTTTACAGACATGAATAATACCTGGCTTGCAATCCTGCATGTTGAATCTTTCCAGAATACGATCAATGTATGCCCTTTGAGATAAACCCAAAATATGGCGTGAACGATCCCTATGGATTTCAAATGCCAAGGACAAAGAAGGCCTCATCAAGATCATTCATGTCAAAATTCTCCGACACTATGTGCTTCGTCTCATGTAACAGATCAATATCACTGCTCGCCAGTAGAATGTCATCCACATAGAGAACAAGAAAAATGTATTTGTCGCGACCCCCTAAAAAATTTTATCTTCAAAAGGGGTTAACGGATTATTAGGTTAATTAGATTTGACTAACCTAACGCGGACCCTCCCAAGCCCTACCGAATCGCAACTTTGGTTTTTGTTTAAATGATTTTGAAATTTGGAGTCGCCACTAATCGTTCTTGGTATGTCGATTAGAAACCTAAATAAATTAGCGGGAGAACTAATTTATTCCTGCGAACCAGAGATTATGAGCTCGGGGACTTGGTTACACTAGTTAATTAAAACTAATGCCCTTTCGGTACCTTAATTTCATGGATATCCTAATTCGGCAACTCAGGCTTAGTTTATTCCTAAGGCTCTAGTAGGGTATTCTCTTTTGTGTTTTCACTTTTTAAATAGGATGCATGGATAGTATATATTTTTATTTGTTATATTTTTTTAAGTGTTAAAGATTCCCTGAAGCCGAAAGAGGGAGTATGTTAACGACTTCTGTGCAGTATTACGACCTACTCATCTTTTGAGTTTGATGATTCAAAAATTAAATTATAGGAAGTACATGACAGTGAATAAACACCTCCAATGGGAGGCCTAGCATTGGGTTGGCTCTTCCCTTTGGGATTTAAGGTACAGGTATTTAAGTTGCAGGTATTTAAACTACTGTAAGTAAAAACCTCCCACTACTGTAAGTAAAAACCTCCAATGGGAGGCTAAGCATTGGCTTGGCTCTTCCCTTTGGGATTTAAGGTACAGGTATTTAAGTTGCAGGTATTTAACTACTGTAAGTAAAAACCTCCAATGGGAGGCTAAGCATTGGCTTGGCTCTTCCCTTTGGGATTTAAGGTACAGGTATTTAAGTTGCAGATGGACTTTGTCCTCTCCATTCTGGGGTATGAATTCTTTAAAATAAAATACAACGAATTGATTCAACAATTTGAAATTTGTGCGCGCTTGAAGACTCCTCCAAGCCGATTTTGTGCTTCCATAGGGTTGACCATTGATATAGAGCTGCGGCTTCCTGACATAAAATAGAGTGAAGTGTCAGTATACAAAATATGTGCTAATCTGCACCTAAAACCAGAAGAGTGGAAAGAGTACTTATCTCCCGTTTTTTGGGAGGGATTTCTATAATTGATTTTCGCTCTCTATGTTCCCAATATAGAGAGTTTCTTTTGAATTAAGAGGGACTTTTAGTCACAGATCAGTTGAGAAATCGGTGGACAGCTTAGGAGCTTGTCTGGGCCGATTTTTGCATCTCTACGAGATTTTTGCTGTTGACGTAGAGATTTCCTTCTCCTGACATAAAATATGGAGAAAAAAAAGGAGATGGAGAAATTGCATACAATTTGTGCTAATTTGCGAGTAAAACCATAAATAAATGAATAAATAAAAACACTTAGCTCGAATTTGCTTGCTCGTTGACGAGGATGAACTCTTGATTTATATTAATCGATGAAGGAATTTGTGATGATAACCCCTAGCTTTAAACTCCCATCATCTTCAAAATTCTCTCTCTTTTGGTATTTTCTTTCTCTCGAATTTTTCTTCAATCTCCCAAAACTCTCTCAAACATCCAAAATTTTCTCTCCAAAAAAATTCCTCTCAAACACTTCAAATTTTCTCTCCAAAAATCTCCCCCCTCAAGCTCACTTCTTCCTCCTTTTATAATCTACTCATCTATCTCCCATTCTAATTTTTCCACTAACTCTATCTCCCATTCTAATTTCTCCACTAACTCTTCTTCATTTTCATCTTCCATTCTCCATCTCTATCTCACATTCTAATCTCTCCACTAACTCTTCTTCATCTTCATCTTCCCTTCTCCATATTTATCTCCCATTCTAATTTCTCCACTAACTCTTCTTCATCTCCATCTTCCCTTCTCTATTCTTATCTTCCATTCTAATTTCTCTACTAACTTTCTCCATCTTCCATTCTCTATTCTTATCTTATTTTCTCCATCAATTCTTCTCCAACTTCTCTTCTTCATCTCCTCTTCTCCATCTTCCCTTCTCTATTCTAATTTATCCACTAACTCTTCTTTTTGTTATTTGTAAAATAATCCTTCAAGAGTTAAGTATTTGCACTATAGTCCTTGAATTTTAAGTATTTACAATTTAGTCCCTGAAAAAATATATTTCTTTAAGTCCAAATCTCCTCACAATTTTTGACACACCAAAATTTACCACATGTCAAATTTAAGCTCATTTCTTGCCGTTGAAAATAATGCAGAATTTAATTAAAGCCCTTTTGCAAAATTAAGTCATTCTGGGTATAATTGGGCCAAGATGAAAATTTAAAATATTAGAAGACAATGTCACAACTCATAAAAAGTGAAAATTAAAAATAAGTTGACTCAAATTAAATTTTTTTAGGCCCGATTCAAGATTATACTCGTGAAGGAACACGTGACTCGAATTGGATTTTTCTGAATTTGCGATGGCCAATATGAAAATAGATTTAAAATAAAAATATTAACTATCTTTGTGTATTTTTTTGGCCTCAAATGTTATTTTTCCAAAATTTTCAAGTATTTTTGTATTTTTTTTAAAAAAATTAAAAATATATATAATATGAAATTTTATTTTTTGTTCAAAAATGGTTGCCTAGGCTTGGCCGAGGCTTCCAAAGTTGATTTTTCAATTTTCTCATTTTTTCTTCATTTTTTGTTTTATGAATTTTCGAAAATAAAAATACCGAAAAATACGGAAAATATGAAAAATCATTTTTTGGTCAAAATTGGTTCCCTAGGCTTGGCTAAGGTCCCCAAAGTTGATTTTTCAATTTTATGAATTTTTATGGATTTTTTATTACTTTAGCAATAGAAAAAATGATTAAAAATCAGGTGTCAACAGTATTCTCTCCCACTGACTTTGTAATATATACACTGATCCACTTTATTTTCAACGAAGCTAAATGAAGTGACAACGCTATGAAACTTGAAATACCATTGCCTGGATGCTTGTTTGAGGCCATAGATCGACTTCTTCAATCTGCATACAAGGTCACTAGAATCATCAACCTCAAAATCTTCAGGTTGAATCATGTAGTCTTCTTCTTCAAGATCTCCATTCAGAAAGGCAGTCTTGACGTCTATCTAATGTAACTCCATGTCAAAATGAGCTACTAAAGCCATAATCACTCTGAAAGATTCTTTAGAAGAGACAAGAGAGAATGTTGATTCATAATCCACTCCCTCTCTTTGAGTGAAACCTTTGGCTACCAGTCTAGCTTTGAACTTTTCTACCTTCCCTTTGGAATCCCTCTTCGTCTTGTAGACCTATTTGCAACCGATCGCCCTATGACCCGCAGGTAACTTGACGAGCTCCCAAAATCTATTATGCCTCATGGATTGCAACTCATCTTGCATCGCATCCAACCACAGGTCTGATTGCTCATAGCTAACAGCATCCTTATAAGTAACTGGATCAACTACACAGCCATTGTCATAATCCTGTTTACCCAGATAGACTATATATCTCGGTGGGATTGCTAATCGTTGTTGCCTAACAGACCTCCTTAGCGGAATTTCCTCAGCTTGAATCTGCGGCTATGGGGCTTGATTCGCTTCATCAGGAACAGTATCAACCATAGGATCCTGAAGCTTAACAGGCACAGTCTCCGATACGAGAAGCTCCATAACAGTCTATGTTGGAAGAGAAAACGATGCAGTGTTTCTCGCCATACTGTCATTTTCAATAGTCTCTGAACATGTACCTTTTTCGCTCACGTCGAATTCTAGAAACTTGGCTGTCTATGACTCTACAATCTTTAAGCCTCCATTAGGATTGTAAAATTTGTATTCCTTAGAATGATTTGGATAGGATACAAAAAAGCACCTTGTGGTCTTGAGATCCAACTTGTTTAAAGCTGGATTATACAGCTTCACTTCTGCAGGACAACCCCAGAGCTTTAAATGATTTAGGCTGGGTTTCCGTCTAGTCTATAACTCAAAAGGAGTCAGTGGATGTCGCGACCTAAAAATTCATTTTTTAAGTTAATGGATTACCAGATTAATTGATTAAATTAACTAACCTAGCTCGAGCTCTCCCAAGCTCTACCAAATCGCCACTTTGGTTTTTTTTTAATTATTTTTAATTTTGGAGTCGCCACTAATCGTTTTTGGTAGGTCGATTAGAAACCTAAATAAATTAGTGAGAGAACTAATTTATTTCTGCGAACCAGAGAAGATGAGTTCGGGGACTTGGTTACGCTAGATTACTCTAACGCCCTTTCGGTACCATTTCATGAAAACTCTATTTTTGGCAACCCAAACTTGGTTCATTCCTAAGGCGCTAATGAGGTGCTCATTTTTATGTTTTCACTTTTTAAATTAAATGCAAGGATATGCAAATATGACATGTAAATATGGCATACAAACACAGATATACGAATACGAATACGTACGCGACATGCGAATGACATACATACGTGGACATGCGTATGCAAACGCATATGTAATATGCGTACAAATACGACATGCATACAGGGATAGATGAATACAAATACGTACGTGACATGCGAATGACATACGTACATGACATGCGTATAAATACGATATGCATACAGGAATACGAATACAAATACGTCCATGACATACGACGAGACATGCATACGCGGACACTCATACATAGGTATAAGAATACGGGCATACGAATACGAACATACAGATACGACATGTGTATGTGACAGAAGTACATGGATAGGCATACGCAACATGCGTATATGAATATGTATATGCTTCGATTTTGCCTATGAAGGGCAAAATCGTCATTTTGAAAATATCAGGATTGACCAGTCAGAATGGCCCGTCTCCTAATTTTTGGGATTTTTGAAGACAATTTGTCTGTGGAGGGATAAAACCCTCATTTTTTTAGAAATTTTTTGATTTTTCTAAATGAATATGCATGGATTAATGACATATCATAATATGCATGAGCTATACTATATGAAATGCAAATGAATGGCATTTTTTCGTATTTTCAGTGATTTTTTTTCAAATTTTGGATGTATTATAAAAGAATGCAAAATCACCCAAAGCAATGAAGAGAGAGCAGAGAGAGCAGGTAAAGTAAAACTATCCTAAGGACAGTGAAAATAAAACCCGCAACTCGTCGGGTGAATAATTACATACCAATTAAATAAAACCCGAGACATGATCGGGAATACAACAAAAATGGACCGGAATGGACATCGGTCAAACACCCGTCACTAAGTCTCGTGGGTCGGGAGTACAACAAAACGGACCGGAATGGACATCGGTCATCCTCCGATCTTCAAAGCATCGGGCCGAAAGCCAAATGAAAATAATGAACCATCCAATCGGACATGCTCAATCACTAATGAGTTAAGACAATACAAACGCTCAAAAAGAGTTTAACATGTGCTGATTAAACTTCCTTGAGACCATTTTTTATATTTTCTAATACATTAACACAAAAAGTACTAATTAAACTAATTTTTAGGGAGAAGGCAGTAACCATAAAATACAAAAGAAATAATAAAATGTATGCAAAATTTCTGAGATTTTTTATGTGGATGGGAAAATGTATCGTTGGCAACTTTCATGTTTTACATTCTTATTGAACAGACACTCATTTTCGTGTAGAAAATGGTCTTTCATGAGAGCTCAGCAGCCAACAAATGAATTTCACAGAACAGACATACTTCAAGATTAAGCTCAAATGGACACTCACATCTCAAAATTAATGCACCAAACTTTCCAGTCTACTAAATAAGACCCCAACGAACAACTTTCATTTTTTGTGAAGTTTCAAAAAAAGACTCTAAACATGAGATAACTACGAATCCATATGACCATGCACAGAAAAACACTCAGATTCAAGGACGCCAACAGAATTGCATGATTTCATTAAATGCATTAAAAATACGAAACGTGCATGAATATTTTTGTATTTTTTATATGTTATGCATTAAGATCTTATGAACAAATGTCATGAAGAGGTCTTTATGAAACAAAATCTATGATAACCCATGGAAAATCATTTAGCATGAAAGGTCGGATCAGAAAATTTCCATCTCAGGTTCTGATCACCATATTTTTAGATTTCTGGCTCCAGACTACGGGACCCTTTTGACATAGTAAATGGCGTCCATTTTCGTGCAATAATATATCAAATCGAAGCTTGAAACGTGCTCGACAACTCCCTAGAACATCATTCCATGAACTAGAGACATTTTGACCCTCAAATCCACACTTCAGTAAGATAGCGCATTCTCACCCGAAAATGAAAACATGTCAAAATGCACCATAACATCATCCAACACCCATAGGCATGCAAAATCAACGTGCTAATGACATATATAGCAACAAATCAGCAAACTCAAACAACTATAGCCTCCGATTCTCCTCATGTTTCGGCTAAAAAAAATGGGTTTAACCTCCAATCCATTAGCTAACGAACTAGGATACCCGAATCAAATGGGTTTAACCTTTCATAACAAACCTTTATGGATGAAATGGGACACACCATGGTGGCAAGAACTCGTCTTAGAACACTGCCGTCGAGGGAGGTCAATGGTTAGAGGGCGCCGGAGGGTTGGTAGAGGCGTTGGCACGGCTCGAATGCATCACCGGTGTGAAAATCGGTAATGGAACCGAGTGGATCTTGGCCTCACACTGGCTTCATCGGGGCTCCATCCAAGGCGAGGTTGATGCGAGAGGTCGGGGAAGGTGTGAGGAAGACGATGGTGATGGTGGTTGGCCGAGGTGGTGAACCAGTGAGCCGAGGCGACGGTGAGAAGTCTCGACCTTCGGGGGACTACCGAGAGAAAGGGCTTGAGAGCCTCCCCTGGTATCTTTTTTAGTGCCTTTGTTGGTTCCCTTCTTTCCGTCCACTTGTCTTTCTCTTTCGGTCCCTTTTAGGAGTGGAGTTGTCCGTCCTTTTTTAGTGCTCCATTAGTGACTTCCTTTTTCTTGCGGGAGAATAATTGGAGCCATGTGGAGATGAAACTTTTTGCAATGATTCCACTTGATAATGGTCAAAAGACTATCCCCAGGTGCTCAAAAACCATACCCACTTGCTGTCCATTTGGCCCAGGATGCTTAAAGTGATTCAAAAGCTTCACGACATGCTTTTTATTACTACCGAAAGCACCCATTAGCCATTGTCCTCCACCCACATTCTCTCCTCCTTTCCTTTGCAGATTTCTGAAGTAATCAAAGATTCTGTAATTATGCATTGAACGTGTAATAACTAATGGAGCAACTAACACGGGTATGCTTGTAGACGTGACGATGAGGCTCGTGTTAAGTTGACGTCTGATTGCATGATGCTGGAATTCAGCTCATTACTTAGTGCGGTTAACTGTGCAGTCTCCTGAATAATAATTGGTATTACTACAGCAAAGTGTCCAATCGAGCATCCGGTAGCAACTTCATCCGCATGTGGTGAATGTTCCCTCGATAGTTCACTTGAAACAGAAGCCTCTAAGATTTGACGATAACTACTCGGCTCCCAATTCTCATATATAGACAGGAATTACTTCAGGAATATTTGAAACCATCTCTCTTTTTTTCCGATTTAATCAATTTCCTTTTTATATGTCTCTCACAGAATATGACAGATTGCTTCATCACCAATCCTCACTGAAGTGGATTTTTGGCGCTGGCGGTGGAAGCCTCCCACCTTGCAAACCTGTTCTGGAATCTCCAATTTGTCCGTTTGCAGTCCTTTAAATTAAGTTAGCAGCACCCTTAACCTTGTTCATGCTTCCGGTCAAACTTGGAACATCTCTCCCTTTTGTTGTCATTATCATGTTACCCTCCACTGACTCACGTTAGTGGATGATCATGAGTACCCTTTAATTCTTGTCTGGCAGACCACCTTCTGGATTTTATTCTCTTTGCTTTCAGTTGTAGTGCTCCGGCCATTATCTCTTGTCTCGGGCTCAACTCTGGCGCTCCTGTTCTCGGGCACAAAGGTCAAGAGATCCATCACTGCCACCACCCACTATCTCACCACCCAGGGCAATTGTGGGTCTTCCTTGTTGCCAATCATCATAGTTGCGTCCCTCAATTAGATCAAGCAATACGGACTTGAGAGTTTATAGAAGAAACAAAAATTGTTTCAAATGGCCGAGGTGTAGACAACATGTTTCTCAGCAAGGGCACTCGAGCTATATAAGAGTTTCAGACAAGGATCACATCCTCATTCAGAAAAGATGCTCGAACCGTTTGCTTTGGCCAAAGGACCATCGGTTACTCGCAAAACGTGACCCTCCTGGACTGGACATTAAGCCGGGAGTCCGCTATATCTTCTAGAACTGAAAGCTTAAGCGTCTGTGCTCAAGCTCATTCCGCACCTGCATTAGCGTTTCTCGGTTTCTGGTAGTCATGCTCCCTCCTTTAATTTTCGCAAAGGGAATGTTTCTTTAAAAGTCAGATTCTTGGAGCTGTTGCTGCGGTACCAATCCGAGAGTCAAACTGGTCAGGTCGTGTGAAGCCGCATGTGCTGCTGAGCTTTGATCAATCCAATTAACACGAACATAAAAGAGGAAGTTTACACAGCCCATTCCTTGAGCTCTAGATGCTGGAATCGTCACGAGAAGTCATCGTCATGTTATGAACTACCATCGCATGGTCTTTTTTGTGGCAACTGGCGAGCAAGAGACAGTTCTTTCATTGACCGTGCAATCCCCGTTCCTTTTATGATGATTTTAAGTGGTGAAGTCCCGGACAACGAAGATGGACCTGTTATGAGGGAACTTCGATATGCCTGTTGCATCCTTAAACACTGTTGTTCTGGCCAGGGTTTCTAGTTCATATTTTGCTTCAGATCGAGCCAGCTCTCCTCTGCCCCAATCTTTTCGCTAATCGCTATCTCGATTGGGACAAGCTTCCCGTCCACTTGATTTGTAAAAACAAATGTTACCTCACCACCAGTTGAAGCTTTGAAGATACAATATTACCGTATGCCCAACTACTTCTTCAACTAGACTCCCATCTTGGAAATTACAATCCCGCTCAAACCGTGTCCCGTCCACTCTCATTACGAGCTAAAAAATTCTGGCACGTAGCCTCAATAACTCCAACAGGCTTCATTACTCTTCCACAATTCTTTGGCAAGTAATCGACTTCAAGAAGCTCTTCGAAAATCTGAGGACCTTTATGGTGCAGCACTTTGATTGGAACGTATCATCCTTCTTTTCTGTTGCAATATTGTCATCTTCTAAAGCACTGGAGCTATACACAAATTCTCCAACTTCCTTTCGAACGGCAAGGCTTCATCCAAAACGAGTCACTTGATCACCATCAATAGTTGTTTCTGTGGATTCCTTCACGTCTTGCTGTATTCAGATGCACTGGCTAACCCATGGACAATGATGGTCAAATCTCTGGATGCAATTGTTGCAGACTGAGCAATGAGAAGAACAAATGCCTTTCCATTGATGTAAATCACGGGTACTTCTCGCATGCTATGCCAAAAGACAGAGCGACCATATATGCAAGTACTAATTCTTCGTATGACTGATCTTATGCCATCAATAGTTGGAATTGCAACTCCATAAACGGGAAATCTGAGAACTCCTCTGAAGTTAGGGACCAAGTTAAAAAATGCAAAATTCGACTAAGGTCCTTTTTACAAAATTGAGTCATTCTAGGCACAATCGGGCCAAGATAAAAATTTGAACTATCAGAGGACATGTCACGACTCTAGAAAAGCAAAAATCAAAAAATTATAAAGCAAAAATGACTTTTCTACAATTCTTTTTATTAATCTGAAAATGAGATTAACAACGTAATTCCTGATTTCAGATTAATTTTTATGAGTTTTCTTTAGCTGAAATAAAGAGAAAATTAAAGGAAAAATACTGACTATTTTTCATATTTTTGCAGCTTCCAACGCCATTTTTATTTTCAAATATTCTCCTAATTTATGAAAAATATTAAAAACAAAAAAAATATGAAAATTATTTTTTGTTCAAAAATGGTAGCCTAACCTTGGCGAAGGCTTCCAAAGTTGATTTTGTAATTTTCTCATTTTTTTCTTGATTTTCTATTAATTTTTGAAAATAAAAATACTGAAAAAGTACTAAAATATGGAAAATTATTTTTTAGTCAAAATTGGTTCCCTAGGCTTGGCCAAGGTCCCCAAAGTTGAGTTTTCAATTTTATGAATTTTTATGGATTTTCTATTAATTTTTTAAAATAAATAAATAAATAATACCGAAAAATACTGAAAATATGGAAAATCATTTTTTGGTCAATATTGGTTCCCTAGGGTTGGCTAAGGTCCCCAAAGTTGATTTTTCAATTTTATGAATTTTTATGGATTTTCTATTAATTTAAAAATAGAAAAGATGATTAAAAATCAGGTGTCAACAGTGGAGTAGCCTTAGTGGGAACTCGATTCAATATATATAGCGCTGTCTTCAAAGCTTCATCCTATAGGAGCTTAGGCGGATTAGTCCTACTTATCATACTCCTCATCATATCCATCAAGGTACGATTTCGCCTTTCGGCCACACCATTTTGTTCAAGACTCCCAGGCATAATAAACTGAGCTACTATCCCAGAATCCTCTAAGTATTTAGCAAATGGCCTTTTAAGCTGTCCAGCATCGCCATTTCTACCATAATACTCACTACTACGGTCAGATCTCACATCCTTGAAGACTTTTCCTAACTGTTTCTCGACTTCAGTCCAGAATGTCTTGAATTTATCAAGAGACTTAGACTTTTTCTTTAATCAAGTATAGATAACCATATCAGGAATAATCATCAATAAATGTGATGAAATAATAATTTCTACACAAAGTTGCAGTATAGGGCCCACTTATATTAGTGTGTATGACCTCTAATAGGTCAAAAGTACGAACAATACTCTTTTTATTTATTTTGGTCATCTTGCCTTTACAACAGTCTACACAAATTTCCAAGTCATCTTTAAGAGTAGGTAAAATGTCAGTTTTTACAAGCCTTTCTACTCTATCCCTGGAAATGTGACCAAGGCGCTTATGCCACAATGTGTAAGACTGTTCTTTATGTAGAGGCCTTTTTGGAGACAACTCTTTCAGCTGTATAAGCTACGTATATATCGTTGGGAGTTAAACACAATCTGTACAATCCATTGGACATATTGTAGCACCCAACTTTATTTGAATTATAGAACATGGAAACCACACTGTTCTTTATTTCAAAAGAGTAACCACACATATCCAAACAGGATACAGAAACCAAGTTCCGTCTAAAGGAAGGTACATAAAAAGTGTCTCTTAACATCAAATTAAAACCAAATTCTAGAATTAAAATGACATCTCCCACGAACTCAACAGCAGCTTTATTATTATCTCCCACTATGAGCTTTGACTCATCTTGATTTGGCTTCCTCCGGTTTATGAAACCCTATATGGTAAATGCAATATGATTAGTCGCACCACTATCTAGCCACCACGAATTGGATGGGGCTTCAGATAGATTGGATTCACAAACCAGTACCAAAGAATCAATACCTGTCTGCTCACGTTTAGATAGCCAGTTCTTATATTTAGCGCAGTCTTTCTTCATGTGACCCATTTTCTTGCAAAAGAAGCATCGGTCACTATCCTTCTTAAAGAATGCTTTCTTTAGACCCAATTTTCTAGATTGACCAGTGGTGGGACGAGTATCTTTAGGAGTATGAGATTTAGGACCCTTACCCTTCCTATTGATGGAACTAGTGGCAACCATGGCTAAGTTTCCTGCATCTTTCTTCAATTTTTCTTCCTTTGATACCGCTCTAGAGATCAAATCATTTATAGACCAAGCCTCATCCTGTGAGTTGAAGTTGATCTTGATGATTCCAAACTCAGACGGAAGGGTATTCAGGGCTTGATGCACCAACACGTTTTCAGAGATTACTGTACCTAAAGCATTTATTTTTGTATGCAAATCCAGCATTCTTAGAATGTAATCCTTAATACCTCCCATACCCATATATTTCAAATTAAAAAACTGCTGGATAAGTATTCGAGCATTAGAAGATACTCGATACCTGGCTTGTATGGCTTCTATCATTTATTTGGCGGTGCAATCAGTTGGGAGGCCACTCTACAAATGTTCCTGTATGAATCTCTTCAATGATAGCAAACAGATCCTGTTGCTCTTTTCCCAGGCGGTAAAATGCACCTTTTCAGGCCCTACACTGGTCTCTTCAAGGTCAGCAGGTCTATCTTCATTAAGAGCAATGTGAACATCAACCAGTTCCATAGCAAACAGAAAATCCTCCCTCCATCTCTTGAAGTTTGAACCATTCAGAACATCTTTGGTAACGGTGTTGCCATTCACAAAAAAGGTGACTAAAAAATAAGCAATATTTACCATTAGTATTATGTAAGCACGGTGTAACTTTAAATCCTTAAAAGTACACATTTCAGAGAATTATGCACATCATTATATAATCACCTTTGGGCAGAATACATGACATGCAATTGTAAATTCTCTACATGACAACGACCATGAGAATATATTTCAATTTTTCGTGAAACACCACCTTTGGGTGTATGAATCACTAGAATCGGTCACTTCCTAATCATATATTGTTCATGTACCTCTCTATGGTCTGACACACAATCACTTCCTTTGAGAGTATAATCATGTATCAAAACAGGAGACATCCCACCACAATGTGAGACTGAAATTTCTCCAATTTAACTAAGTGTGCCACTTTGGCGGTAACCACTCAATCAAATCTTTGAAACCCTCTCACACCAGGGATATAATCTTCATGTCTCACATTTTTCATGTGGTGATTTCAAACTTGATGACGTAGGCAATTGTCATTGAAATCACAACCAGTGCTAATGGAATTGCTTCACTCATTTATGAGTCTTAATTTTGTCAGTGCTCAATTAAAATTCTACACATTCCTTATGCGATATTTTGTAATTGAGCCAACCATATTATTCCCAAAAACCATATGGAAATAATCAAATAAATTAAAAATGACGAAAATGCCCCTGTATTTTGTACTTGCATAAGGGTTTTTCGCATTTTTCAAGATCTTAGAAGGCTCAAAAAATTAAATTGAATATATCACAGTGTAGGAAATTTTCATACAAGTACAAGAGTGAAACAATACCCCAAACGGCCACTGTACGCGCCCTCACACGCCGCCAGAAGGACGGCGCGTGAGGCCCACGCGCCACACATGCAATGCACATGCGGCGGCCCCCGATTGATCATTGACTAACAGTCAACGGTTGACCGTTGACCGGGTCAGTCAATGGCTCGGGTTGACCCGGTCAACATCGGGTCGGGTCGAGTTAACCCGGTTCGATGACCGGGTCAGTCGTCATATGGCCGCCGTAGGCTTCGCCACGTGGCGCCGTTGCAAAGCGCCACTTGGTGAGCAGCGACTCAAACCAACACATTTAATGTGTCAGCTGACGTTAGCCGATACGTATTAAATGTGTCGATTGCCGTCAGCCGACACATGTTAAATATGTCTGGCGCGTGAGTCGCACGCACTCAACCTATCGACGCGTGAAATCCACACGCTGCCGCGGCCGTGCCTCTAGGCCGCGCGTAGCGACACGTGGAGTATCCTATGGCGGCCAGCGACCCACCATTTTGATCGTCTTGATGTGACGAACCCAAATATGCCATCAAAATCAGATTTCAGCATGCCAAAATTCACGAAATCAAGGCAGAATCCTTATGTGCTAAAATCGAGCTACGGCAGCTCTGATACCAACTGTTGGTCAGCGATTCCGACACCCTAGGACCTCCGTAGTCGTATTCTAACAACTAAATAGCCAAGAAATCAAGTCGGCGTACCTGATTTCGCTTCCATGGCCGTTCGACCCACAAAACCGACACAACGAGCTCGGAATCATCCCCTCTAAGCCCTCAAAGTAGCCTTGCATCGATGAGGCAGCCACCTACACTTGAATCGCTCTCTTAAGACCATATAGAGAGGATAAACGTAGAGAGAAAAATGGCAAAGAGAGAATGAGGGTAAAGGGGGGAATTCTAGCCATTTACAGAAATCACGGGCCGGGCTCTCTCATCACGGGTCGGGCCGGATTCGGCCCACACTAACCAGGCCCATATTCGGCCCAGTAAGAATCCTTAAATTCTAATTTTATAAAACTAATACCGTATACAATCAATTACAATTACAATTAATGCGAGCCTACATACAGGAAATTCCAACAAAAAAGGCATTATATAGCCATTGTAAAACCGTTACATATTAATGACGAACAAAAAACAGTACGAATTGATGATAATAAAACCATTACAATACTATATTTCAAAACTTAGTGAAATATCCAACAATCCACCACATATTTCAAAAAGTTTTGAAAAAAAAAATAGAATAATGCTGGTTATTAGAGCGTAATGCATTAGACTCGTATTGATTTGGCTATGAACCAGCCATAGAAAGAATGAAATATAACTCACGAAATCATTGGTGAAGTTTGAAACTTCTATAAACCAACAATCCCTTTTTGTCACTTATGATTTTCACCAATTACATCACACCCTCACAAGATTTGTTGTTCAACGCGGTTTTGCGTTAATAGGTCGTGCATGTGCTTGTTTTATTCATAAGTACTCTAGAGATTTTCACCAATAATTCACATAGGAGTGGTCTCACTCCATACTTATATAGCTGATTCCACCAAGTGTATTCTACAGTTTAATAATACACCAATAATAGCTATGGAATTCATTAAGAGCTTGGCTCAATCTCTTTTTCCTTGCAATCTTGCGTTATTCTCACCTTAGGAGGGACATAAATTTTAATGGTTCATAGATAGATCAACAAGTGGCTTATTATTACCCATATGAACCTAATTCATGGGATCGCCAATCACATAGGTTTGGTTACCATTTCCGTTGATTTTCTTCAACTGGCTTAAGTCCCATTCCCCTTGATGAATAGTCAGAGGATCGGCCAAATCCATTTTGACTTCATATAATCGACGGACATAATCACCTTTCAATAATTGCTTTATCACATCACGTCTCAAGCAGGTATGCCTCTTTTAAGCATTCTAAGTTTCATTCTTTACAATGGCTAGTGCTCTTGGCAATCACGATGCCTATGACACGTAACATGTTGGTTTCATCCACTTTCCTAAGAACTTGAGTAGTTCTCGAATCACCAAAATTTCTCTCCTTCCCCTAGTAGAGCGAAGGAGGATAAAACATTATGTTTAGAACATATATGCTTGGTAGCACTGAGTCTACCACCCATTCTTTCACATTAGCCACAATAAGGCTTGGGAAGGATCATCAAAATCATCTGCTTCAACCTAATCAACTTTTGGTTCAGCAGGATTATCATTTCCCCCACAATATTTTTGGCTAATTTCCAAGTTTCTACACCTCCACAAAGGTGAACACGACCACATATCCATTAGTGGAATTTCTCTCATATGAATTTGATATTCAGTTAACATCACTGTATCCTTTTAATATATCGAGAAATCACTATGTATAATATCTTTTTAAGCAACCTCAACACGTAATGCTCTTGTAAAGGATTAGACCACTATCACTTCTTATGAATTTTCTAAGCTAACCAGGTAACAAAAACAGGACATGCATCATTCATATATGTTTGATATCAATAGATTAAAACAACACTAAATCCACATGTAACTGGAGATATAACGTTGTCATTTGCTCAGACCACATTAGATGACCACCATTTTTCACAATCAATTCCAAAAACTTTGTGAATTCTTCATGTCACATTTATACTTTGCTCCAAAGAAATAAATGTGTGTGCATTTCTTCACTGAAGTAAATCATCTGAGACTTAACAAAGAACAAACTAGCAAGACTAACATCCACGAATATGAATATGAGGGAAAATAAAGCCTAAGTATTACTTAACTGACTAAAACAAAATGTACAAAATGAGCAATGGAAAGAATCCTAATCAGAGTAAGCATAAACACATACTAATATCCTTTAGGAATTCTGTCAAGCATGCATTTCAACCGCTAATCCATATGCAAGAGAGTGTTACAAATTCACAATGTATTGAATGTATGCATACTTCATTTAGTGAAATCAAATGTTGTGGAAAACGCCAAGAGATGCATGAATTCAAGCACAAAATAGCTAACGATGAAAGTAAAATAATAAAAAAAAAACACATGAGACACGATATACGTGAAAAATCCAAAAATGGAAAAAAATCACGAGGAGAGAGAGGGGGTTTCACTATCTTTAATAATGAGTATAAGTGTATAGTCAAAGATCAAAAGATCTAACAAGAAGAAGTAAAAAAAAAAAAGTGGTTTCAGGGTAAAAGTGAAAGCAAGCATTATAATATAATATGCAACAGATCTCTTTTATAGCCATTTCTAAAAAATCTTAAAATAAAAGCGAATGATCAAAAATAATCTTATTATTAGTTTGAAAGTTAAAATATAACAAATCTCTATCTTGACTTCAAATCTCCAAAAGAGCATTTTACCAAACGTCACAAGGCCTATCTCCCTCACCATCAAGAGTAATCACACAAGGCTGCCCGCCAAATGACAGAATCGATAACGCACACCCCTAAACCTATGTGAGCGTACTCAATGTAGGAAACAAGGGATGAAACGCCATTGACTCCGCATAAGTAACTCAAGTGGTGAAAACATCAACCAAGTCCAAACAATACTTAAACTTAGTCAAAGGAACTAGTTTGGTTAATATCTCTGCTAGATTATCCACTATAGGTACTTTCTTCATTGTAATTGTACCCTTAGTAATCTCATCACGCAAAAAGTGATAACGAATGTCGACATGTTTCGTTCTCTCATGATATATCGCGCTCTTGATCAACTAGATCGCACTTTGGTAATCACAAAAGATGATGGAGGCTCTCTCTTACTTTACCCTAATTTTAGTAACCAAACGCTTCAACCAAATAGTTTCCTTTGTTGCTTCCATCGTTGCCATATACTCTACTTCGGTGGTAGATAAAGCAATTGTGTCTTGTAAAATTGCTCTCTAACTAACCACAAAATCACCAAGCGTAAAAACATAACTTGTCAAAGATCACCTTTTATCGAGATCGTCTGCATAGTCAAAATTAATGAAACCAACAACCGAATGCCTTATATTACAACCTTGATCAAAGACCAAACCAACATTTGAGGTACTCCGGATATATCGAAGAATCCACTTCAATACTTGCTAGTTAGCTTTACCTGGGTATAATATATACCTACTCACAACACTAACTGCTTGGGAAATCTTTGGACAAGTGCAAACTATAGTGTACATAAGACTACCGTTGGCACTAGAATATGGAACTCGATATTTCTCCTCTTCCTCTTCTTTGGTTTTAAGTGATAAATAAGCAGAAAGTCTAAAAAGGGATGCCAATGGAATACTTATAGATTTAGCATTTTTCATTCTGAAACATTCAAATACTTTCTCAATATACCCCTTCTGTATAACTTCCCAACCTGGCTATCTCTACGAATTTCCATACCTAGAATTTTCTTGGCAGCTCCAAGATCCTTCATCTCAAATTCCCTACTAAGTTACCTCTTTAACAATTGTATCTCTAACATATCCTTCGTTGCAATAAGCATATCATCCACACACAATAGCAAATAGACAAAAGAACCATCATGCAGTTTCTTATAATACACACAACTATCATGTGCACTTCGCAAGTAGTCATGACTTAATATAAAGCTATCAAATCTCTTGTATCATTGCCGTGGAGATTGCTTGAGACCTTACAAGGAGCGTTTCAACCTGTAAATGGGATCTTCTTTATCCTCAATAATGAATCCCTTAGGTTAAGACATATAGATTGTCTCATCAAGCTCGCCATGTAGAAAAGCGGTCTTGACATCTAGTTGCTCAAGTTCTATATCATAAAGGGCCACTCACGCAAGCAACATACGAATAAAACTATGTTTCACAACTAGAGAGAACACTTCATTGAAGTCTATCCCTTCCTTCTAATTAAAACCCTTTACTACCAAATATGTTTTGAATCTTTTATTTTCAAACCCTAGAATTCTTTCTTTTCTTTTAAAAATCCACTTGCATCTGACAACTCTTTTGCTCTTAGGCAATTTCACAAGATCCAAAGTTTGGTTCTTATAAAGAGACTTTATCTCTTCATTCATCACGACAAGCCACTTCTCAAATTTAGAACAAATAGTAGCTTCATGGAATGTAGAAGGTTCTTCAATATCAAACTTTTTAGCAACTGTAAGGGCATATGCTACTAAATCAGCGAAACCATACCTCTAGGGAAGCTTAATTTACCTTTTAGCTCTCTCTGCAGCCAAAACCTTCAACTCCTACTTCATCTTTAATTGAATATAAGTCTTGCTACTCACTGTCAATTTTTGACTGAATAAAAACATCTTCAGAGGTTCCCCGTGGATGTTGTATACTAAACTCCACCTTTTCCGTTACATTCTCTTTCTAAATATCTGTAGGCTTAACAACTTTTCTCTGAAAGCATAGAATTTTCATCAAAAATAACATCTCCATTAATTATAAACTTTGGTGATTGAGGGTTAGAATGCCATAATCTATATCCCTTAATACTGTCTACATAACCAACGAAAATACCTTTTTGGCTATAGGTTCAAGATTGCTATCTTTTACATGATAATAAGTGAGACATCCAAATACTTTTAAAATAGAATAATCAGAAGGTTTACTAGACCATACCTCATTTGGAGTCTTACATTCAATTTCAGTTGAAGAAGAACGATTTACCAAATAACAAGTCGTGTTCAAGGTTCAACCCGAAAATATTTTTCAAATCCAGTATTAGAAAGTATACACTTAGCTCTCTCTAAAAGTGTTCGATTCATGCGCTTTGCCACCTCATCCTGCTACGGTGTATACCTAACTATTTAATGTCGAATAATCCCTGAATTTTCACAGTACTTGTTAAAATCACCTCAACAAAACTCAAGACCATTGTCTGTTTTAAGACGTTTTATCTTCTTGCCAATTTGATTTTCAATCAACATCTTCCACTTCTTGAACGTATCAAAAATATCACTTTTACGCTTCAAGAAATAAACCTTGATTTTCCTAGAAAAGTCATCTATAAATGGCAAAAGATAAATAGCACCACCTTTAGATGTAACTTGTACAGGTCCCCATAGATTGGAGTGAATATAGTCTATTGCGCCCTTTGTCGAGTGCACCCCAGTACTGAAATTAATTGTGCTGCTTTTCGAAAACAAAATACTCACAAAAGTCAAGTGGGACTGTATGCTTCCCACAGAGTAAAACACGTTTACTTAATATAGTCATTTCTCTTTCGCTCATGTAGCCTAACCACATATACCACAACCTTGATTTATCATAATCTAAAGTGAATGATATATTTAAAGAACCTACAACAATACTTTTCTGTAGAACGTAAAGACCATTATTCTTGTTACCTCTTATCACAATCAAGGAGCACTTCAAAATTTTCAAAATCCACCTCCACCGGTGTACATACGTCCATTAGAATCCAAACTGCTTAATGAAATAAGATTCTTTTTCAAATTTGGGATGTATGTAATATTTGTCAAGTTCTTACTATCTTGTCATGACATTTGATTTGCACCATACCAATACACATAATCTTGCAAATTGCATTGCTGCCCATCAAAACGAAACCACCAGTGACTTTATCATATGTATGGAACCAATCTCTATTTAGGCACATATGGTATGAACATGCCGAATTCAAAATCCATTAATCGTCTACATGACAATATGAAGATAAAATAGTAAGAATATTATCTGTTTTAGCAGACTCATTATCCTTCACCAGACTAGCCGAATCAAACTCTCCATTGACTTTTTCCCCTTAGCCTTAAGAAAAGGACACTTGTTTTTATAGTGTCCAAACTTTTGACAATAGTAACACTCAACTTTTCTCTTGTCTTGGCCTGATCTAGACTTCGAGTGCCCTTTAGTATTACTGCATCTATCCCAATGATTTGACCTTTCCCTAACAACTAAGCCATCGGCTTTATCTACAACTACTACGTGCATTCAACTTTGTACGCATCTCCGCGGAATTTAGCGAGACCTTTACATCCTCAAGAGTTATGAATTTTCTTCCATACAACATAGAATTCACAAAATTCTCATACGAGCTTGGTAGTGAACATAACACAATTAGAGCTTGGTCTTCATCATTTAACTTTAAATCTAAATTTTTCGTATCCATAATGATTTTATTAAATTTATCTAGATGTTCTTGAATATGAGTACCTTCTTGCATCTTTAGCGTATAAAGACGTTGCTTCAAGAATAATTTCGTAGTGAGAGATTTCTTCATGTAGAGACTCTCTAATTTTTGCCACAATTCTGAAGCCATTTCTTTATTGGTAACTTCATGAAGCACCTTGTCAGATAATGACAATTGGATGGTGCTGTGCGCCTTCTCTTCCATTTCCTCGATCTCTGCCGCAATCATATCGTCATGGTAATTCCCATCTAAGGCTCTAATAGAACCTTCCCAATGCAACAATGCCTTCATCTTGATCCTCCATAGCTCGAAATTGTTTTCGCCATCAAAGGGTGCCACTTTGAACTTGATAGATGCCATATCAAATAAAAGACTAAAATTCCTTCACTCCGATACCAATTTATTGTGAAAAACGCCAATAGATGTGCGAATTCAAGCAAAAATAGCGAACGAGGAAAGTAAAATAAAAAAAAATGTACAATACATGATATGCGTGGAAAACTCAAAAATGGGAAAAGTCCTGAGAAGAGAGAGAGGTTTCACTATCTTCAATAATGAGTACAATCGTATAATCAAAGATAAAAAGATCTAATAAGAAGAAGTTAAAAATAAAGGGTTTTAAGGCAGAAGTGAATACAAGTGCTATAATATAATATGCAACAAATCCATTTTATAGCCCCTTCTAAAAAACCCTAAAGCAAAAGCAATGGTCTGAAATAACCTTATTACTAATTTAAAAGTCAAAATATAACATTCAACACATTCTCAACTCCACCATGATCATTTCAGACAATTAATCTTGCCCACCTTAGGATCATTGCCACCACTCACCAGCCACCACATATATGCAACCAAAGCATTTAATATACATGATACAAAGATGAAAGAGAAATAAGGCAAAGAGAAAAGAGAAGAACCGAGCACACAAACGCCAACTTGATTACTCGATTCTATTCAAGTAGACTCGCAATGTATGAGACACGGTTTTCATGTCGTATATTAAGCCAACAATCAACATGATATACTAATCAATTCAAGCAAGACCGCTTATAACAAGTCACCCGTTATTTGCATTAGCAAAACACGATTCTCAACTCAAGCATGGAAAAAGAAATATGAATGCCTAAAAGTGCATTGCTCAGATCGCGTGAGTTTAAGTATTGAACAAAGTAACTATAGAACGTGCACTGCGAGGTCATTCAATCGAACATGTCAAGTGCACATGGTTTTAAGAGGTAAAAACACGTTGTACCACAAAAACTCGCACAATCCAAATAGTAGACATTTCTCAGAGCATAATATACAAGTGAAGCATCGCATCCACACAATTTTCGCTAATATAATACTTGAACTTCCCCAAACGAGCACTTCTCAATCTTCAATTAATCAGATCATGGCGAATCTCACAATACATAAATTTTCGTACAATTTTTTCCCTCAAAGAAGATAACATATTTTCTTACAAATTCGAAACACTTCACAACCACAAAAAAAGAAAAAAAAAAGTGACTACAAGTTTGCCATGAGAAAGAGTTGCAGTGCATACCCGATTATGGTTGACAACATCGATGAACATGTCGAGCTTACCTTGGTTAATGAGAGTGACCCTTTTGATCTCTATGTGTCTCTTGAAAGGCATTTTCGCATATGCTGAATGCTCGGTAATGTTCCACGATAACCTCCCACGAGTATGTGATACTTGTTCTTCATCATCTCTGATTCCTCATTCAATTCTAGTTTGAGATTCATAAGGCAATTATCCTCAAGATTGTTGGAAAAATATTAGATGATATGAAAAATAACATTCGTGGGAAAAATGTTGGAAAAGATGAGAAAAATAAGAACACTTATTTGAGGTGTGCAAGCATTGTCATTAAGGATAATTTCGCCCCTCAGAGTACGAAACTCGGTGCATGAGGCTTTTAGTGATTATGCTCTCCACTGAATATTAGAAGAAACAGGATGTGGAGGAAACAAAAATTCTCTTTCTAAATCCAAGAGCCGATGATTGTGGATTGAAAACTAATTTATATGCAAAACAAAAGATAGTGCAATCAAGAAAGCATTATAAATCAATTGGTAACTATTATAGAAAACGACCGTTGGAGGTTTTATGAAGAAAAAATCAAACGTTATGAAGACATTAAATGACCATTTTTAAACCATTAGAAAACCGTTATATCATCGTTGAAAAGCCGTTATATGACCTTTGTAAAACCATTACATAGTAATGACGGACAAAAAATGTTACGAATTGATGACGGCAAAAACCGTTACAATAACGGCAAAAACTTATTGAAATATCCAACAATTGTGAGTTGGGTTCGGGTTATGTATCGTAAATTTTGCTTGAACGTGCTAAAAGTCAGTCTTTTCAAGTATGTGCTAGTTCGTCGATATCCGCTTCTATAATCAAGTCGAGCGACATTCTGACGGAGCTGTCGTCTCATTATGGTCGACGCATTGATGTCATCAATGGATTATACCATACCTTAAGAATTGGCAGTTCTTTGGAAGGATAATGATGGGCATCTTGAGGAATTCATTGAGCGAACGGAATGTTGGTTTTCTACATTTTGACGTGTGACGGGAAACTACAGGTGAAATGGATGGATGATGGCAGTTCAGTTGGTACTCGAAGGCATCGAAATTCGACAGGCAAAATTTGCATACATGGCATTTCGGATTCCCTCGTTGTTATGGTTTTTGGGAGATTAGAAGACTTTTAAGTGTCATTTTCATGTTGTTTAGAGCATTGCTGTTACACGTTTCTTTCAATTTGTTCATCTTTGCCTCTTGCGGTCGCTGCTGATCATTTGCAGGCCACGTGACGAGGTATTTCCGATGTAGATGACCTTCTTCGTTCTTTTTGATTGAGCTTACAAGCCGTTCCGATGAGTGTTGCCGTTTGTTTTTTTCTTCAATAAATTACAGCAATGTGTCCGTCTGATTTCCCCTTTCCCTTTTGTAGTATTAAACAGTCGGGTGAATGGAAATTATAGAATGTAAAAGAAGTAAAATTTTTTTATTCGTCTTCTTTAATGCTGCATGATTTGAAAATACCATGTTGAAGGAACTGGAGCAAACTAACAGATTGGAAACAAGAAGAGGGAAATCTCGAACAATAGTGTTCTTAATTCTTCATTTTTCAACAGATTTTCGGAGTACGTGGGAATCTGGTAATAGCTTCCTTTGATCCAATCGTTCAAATGGACAACCTCCTTAATTTATCTGTTGAAGTCGTAGTACGATGACCCTCTGCGACCGGCGGCTTCCACAGCTCTCTCCTTCCACTTCTTAGCATTCTCCCTCATCTTCTTCCCGCCGACCCCTTCCATCACTTCCCGGAAAAGAGCTTCTATTTCCTCGCGCCACACATCCTGGTTCACTCCCATGCCGATCCCCCATTCCATACACGGTACTGATGGTTTGTCTATTGCTCGGCGAAGAACAGCTGCCAAATGAGAGGAATGCCTCCGCAGATACCTTCCAAGGTAGAATTCCACCTGCAGTGCATTAGGAAAGCGCCAACTGATCCGTGACTCAAGACTTGATCCTGCGGACACCAACTCGTCAAGAGCCCTCTGTTTTCAATTCCTCCAGGAACTCCGGTGGTAGAATTGCGGAACATCAGGCCTGATCACCCAGAAAAATGGGTGCTTGCTATTCGCAAGTCCCCAAGCAAATTCCTTCAGGCGTTCCTCAGTCATGACAGTGATGCTGCCATAGTTCACATACACAACCGACTCCACTTCTCTCTCATCGAGTCATTCGAGGTAGCTGTAGTCTTCCTTCCACAGGCTCAACCTGAAAGACTTGACAGAGCTTGAGGGAGTATCCTGAATGAGAAAGGAAAGGGGGCCGGCGCAGTAAATTTGAGGGGAAATGTCTGAGATTTTCTCCAGTACTTCTTGTTCGGTCTCATTGAAGGTGTTGAACAAGATAGCAGATGATTTCAGGCAGTGCTGCGCTTCTTCTCCTAAGAAATCGAACATGACGTAGTTCAGTTCTGTGGTCCGCATGAAGCTTGGGATGTCCAGGAGTCGGATGTTTCTCATTCCAGGGATCCAGTCAACAAGATCATCGAGCATCCCGTTGTTCAAGAAGTCTTCATCTGTTACATTTAACAAGAGAAATAGATGAATGGGGAGATCGATGACTAAGGCTGCGTATGGTAACATTTCTATTCTTGAAACAACTTTTTTTTGTTTTTATTCTCAACAACGATTTTTGGAAACAGAAACATTTGGTAACAGCATAAAGTTTATGTTCTCAGAACAAAAAAAGAATATAAATGCGTTGATAATTTTTTCAATGTGGATGAGATCAACTATATAAAAAAAAAATGAAAGAGAAGATGAATTGAAATTGAGCAATAAGAACATGAAATATGTCTTCCATAGATAGAAAAATTACAATTATGAGTCACACATAAATATTCTCAAATAGATAAAAATATGATTACATAATTGAATGCAAATACTATTTGATAAACTGTAATTAAAAATTACATTTGGATGCAATTTTAACATAAATATGATTTGGTAAAAAATACCATTTGTAAATGATTCGATTTCTCAATTAATTTTTATTATTTTGAATATCTTTTATTTTTTATTTTTTATTGATTTCTTTATTTTTATTTTTTATTATTTTATTTTTAAAATTAATTAATTAAATTTTTTTATTTTTATTATTTCGATTTTAAATTATTTTATTTTTATTTTATTTTTTGAAAAAATAATTTTTTATTTTTAATTACTTTCAAGAAAGTGTTCCTAATTGTTTCTAAAAAATGTTCCAAATATGTTTCTAAAAAATGTTCCGAAAACACAGAAGTAATTTTTTTTTTTTTTTTGCTTTTTGTTTCTACTCTGAAAATGTTTCTATTTGTTAAAAGTGTTCTGAAACACTTTGGAAACACTTTTTTTTTATCATGCGCGTTCATGTTCCCAAAGTGCAAAGTATTGTTGGAATACTTTGGGAACAAAAATACCTTTTTTTTAGCATTACCATATGCAGCCTAGGATGGAATGATCCCTCTCTTGACAAGCTCTCTGTGCTGCAAATAACCCATGAACCCCCAGGCCAATGCAATCCAGAACTGAACCTCTGGTACTCCAAGCTTTTGCGCAGCTTCACTGGCGAAGCTCGTCACCCCATCTGATATCACACAACTCAGGGGTGGAACAAACTCGTCGCTCTTGATCTTGGCAAGCAATTCCTTGAAAGGACCCAAGCAGTTATTCCGGGTCAAGTAGCAAATGGCCGGGACGTCCTGTCTCGCATCGAGGTCCGATAGCAGGAGGCCGTCTGGAATGGTCTTGAAGCGGAAGTTCTCGATGTCTCGGAGAGACTCAAAGTCCCTTAGAGCGGAAAAGGCGGTGGTGGTTGAACTCAGTGCTGACGAACATGACGAAGACGGCGCGGTCTTGGAGGAGCTTGGCGAGCTGCATCATGGGGTTGACGTGGCCTTGGGCCGGGAAGGGGACGCACACGGTGTGTGCAAGCGCACAGGATTTTCTTGATTTAGGAGCAACGAACCCATCACCTATCTCTCTATAGGGCAAGATCAAGACGTGTATACTACTAGAGTGATGGAACTTGAAATTGATCCGAAGTCTGCCAAATCTGTTCAACTTAGGTGTATTTTTATGAAATTGCTAGTCTGATAGCCTGACAGTACCGTGAGTTATTTTTAATCACATGATCTCTCAATCAATGAGCACTTTATACAAAACACACGATGATAGTGCGTGAATTTACAATAGAGTATATTGTTCATGACAATACTGTGCAAGAAGAATTTCCCTTGTATAATACAACTTCCGGCGATTGGTGTATTTCATTTTTTTGCACTAATTATAGAGTGCCTAGGGATACTCTAGTGTTTTATATTCGGCCGATCCTAGATTCTTGGAAGAAGACGGCAAGGTGGTCAAGGTGGCTTGATTACCTGGAACACGTCCATTGTGCCTTGGAAAAAAGTTCATTCAATTCGATGCACGACCAACATCGATTTCCCAGCTGACCAGAGAACATACCTGGATCGAGAAAGACTAAATTTTTTAGCATTTACATTCTAGAGGTGTGCTTGAAACTCGGGTTTGGAATTGAACGCCGAAATTCTGCGCGCTCGATGAAGCGAGAATCGAACTTTGCGACCGTGTTCCCTAGTCTCCGCACGAGGCATTCTTTAATCGGTCTACACCCTTGATTTTTGACGTAATCACTTTGTTCAGCAGTTAATTACGACAAATATTTTGGGTCGATCTCCCGATAATGTGGAAGATCATGGTTTGGACTCATCCTATCAATTGAAGTAAGAGTCAATCGCTACGACATTATTGTTATTCGGATTCGATCTCTCACAATCGCTGTGATCGGATGTGGCCAAAACACGTATGCGGAATTACTCGTGCAAACAGACAACATACAAGCGGATAGCGGTCCTTGTTGCGTCCTATACAACCAGGTCCATACATTATTGGTCCAGCAATTCTATGATCGTTTTCTGGCTGCTCTTAAAACGCATCGACCTCGAGAAGAACTCGAGCATGAAGACTAGTCAACCTACATTTCATCATTCAAATTTCTAATCAAAATAGAGCTGAATAGGATCAGATAAGAAATCCAAAAATTTTGTCATATCCTATTTACTATTTGATGAACTTCGGATATAAAGTTAGATAAGTAGAGCAAGGTGCAACCGAGATTGATTCTATTTTGTTGATACATTAGAATGCCTTAAAAATTATTCAGCGATGAGATCTTATGATGAAAAAAATAGTATTAGCGTCAAAAGTTGTGTACAGAGATCACTTTGGTGCCAAAAGTTTCCGCCAGATCATTTTAGTGCCAAATCAAAGACAAAATGATTAATTTGGTGCTTCTAGCGAAATATCCTGACCAAAATTACCATGTATCTTTAATAATTAATTTTTTAATATAAAATGACATTTTAAAAAAATAAGTCCATGTGGACTTATACACTTTAAAATAAATTAAAATAAATCAAATTCAAATTTTAAAGTTAGCTAAAAATTAAATTCATTTAAAATGAAAATTTTATTTAAAATAAAATTTAAAATAAGTTTAAAATTTAAGAAAAAAACCTAAAAAAAGGAAGTAAATAATAATAGATAAAGACCATCAATGGATGGCTCAGCCTTAGCTTGACCCTCTCTTTTGGGGTTTAATGATGCAGAAATTAAATTGCAAGAGTTTAAATGACAGTAAGTAAAAACTTCCAATGGACGGCCTAACATTGGCTTGACTCTTCCCTTTGGGGTTTAATGGTACTGGAATTAAATTACAGAAATTTAAATAACAGTAAATAAAAACCTCTAATGGGCGGCCTAGCATCGGCTTGGCTCTTCCCTTTGGGGTTTAATGGTGCAAGAATTAAATTGCAGAAATTTAAATGACAGTAAGTAAAGACCTCCAATGGACGGCCCAGCCTTGGCTTGGCCCTCTCTTTTGGGGTTTAAGGTGCAGGAATTTAAATTGACAGTAAGTAAAAATCTCCAATGGGCGGCCTAGCATTAGCTTGGCTCTTCTCTTTAGAGTTTAATGGTGCAAGAATTAAATTGCAGGAATTTAAATAACAGTAAGTAAAAACCTTCAATGGGCGGCATAACATTAGCTTGGCTCTTCCCTTTTGGGTTTAATGGTGCGGGAATTAAATTGCGGGAAGTAAACGACCTCCAGTGAGTGGGCTCTGCCCTTCACATTCTGGGGTTTGAATTCAATAAAATAAAATATAATGAATTGATTCAAAAATTCAAATCAAAATCCATCCATGGGTCGTCTGAAAATTTGACGGATGTTTTAGACTATCTCGGCCAATTTTGCTTGCACCTTCATGAAATTACCATTGGTATAGAGTCGTTATTACCTGACATAGAATATGGGGAAATGGAAGATGGAGAAAGTGTATACAATTTGTGCTAATTTGCTACTAAAACCACAAATAAATGAATAAATAAAAACACTTAACTCGAATTGGTGATGATAACCCCTAGTTTTAAACTCACGTCATCTTTTAAATTCTCTCTCTTTTTGATATTTTTTTCTCTTAAATTTTTCTTCAAACTCCTAAAACCCTTTCAAACATCCAAAATTTTCTCTCCAAAAAAATCCTCCCTCCCAAGCTCACTTCTTCCTCCTTTTATAACCCACTCATCTATCTCCCATTTTAATTTTTTCACTAACTCTATCTCCCATTCTAATTTCTTCACTAACTTTTCTTCATTTTCATTTTCTCTTCTCTATCTCTATCTCACATTCTAATCTCTCCACTAACTCTTCTTTATCTTTATCTTCTCTTCTCCATATTTATCTTCCATTCTAGTTTCTCCACTAACTCTTCTTCATCTCCATCTTTCCTTCTCTTATCTTATTTTCTTCATCCATTCTTCTCAATCTTCTCTTCTCCATCTCCTCTTCTCCATCTTCCCTTCTCTATTCTAATTTCTCCACTAACTCTTCTTTTTATTATTTGCAAAATAATCCATCAAGAGTTAGGTATTTGCACTCTAGTCTTTGAGATTTTAAGTATTTGCAATTCAATCCCCAAAAAAATATTTCTTTAAGTCCAAATCTCCTCATAATTTTCGACACACCTTCTCTATACTTAGTCGAAATTCACCGCATGTCAAATCTAACTCCATTTCTTGCTGCTGAAAATAATGCAAAATTTAATTAAAGTCCTTTTGCAAAATTAAGTCATTATAGGTATAATTGGGCCAAGATGAAAATTTAGAATATTAGAGAGCAATGTCACAACTCCTAAAAGTAAAAAATGAAAATAAATTGACTCAAATTGAATTTTTTAAGCCCGATTCGAGATTATGCTTGTGAAGGAATACACGACCCCGAATTGGATTTTTTAAATTTACGATGGCCAACATAAAAAGGGATTTAAAAGAAAAATATTTACTTTTTTATGTATTTTTGTGGCCTCAAATGCTATTATTTATTAAATATTTCCTAATTTCTAAAAAATATACATATAATTCAAAAAAAATTCAAAAAAAATATTTTTTGATCAAAATTGGTTCCTTAGGCTTAGCCAAGGTCGCCAAAGTTGATTTTTTAATTTTAAAAGAGAAAAGATTATTAAAAATCAGGTGTCAACAGTCTGGTTCAAGTATATCTTGATTTTTTTGCTCACCCCTACTAGGGGTGAGCAAATCGAACTAACTGGACTGGGATCCCCCAGACCGAACTAGTGGCCCGATTCTCGATTATAAGGGGTTTGGTCCGATTCTCGATTCTAAGGACATAGGACCAAACCAATCAATTTTTTTAAATTTTTTAAAAGTAACCTAATGTTTATTTGTTAAAACAATCTCACGGCGCAATGTCCATCATTTAATGAAGCTACAAAAGGTTCCAACCAAACTCCTAATTATCTTGATGTAATGCAAAGAAAATATTTTCCTCAAGAGAATGATCAATAAGTAAGTGATTATGGTGTACTTTTTTTGTGCGTATTACCACAATCCGATTCCCATGTGATTCTATTGGGAACCGGGACCACTGATCCGATTCTCGATTTTTGAAGGGAATCGGACTGGACCAGGAACCGATCACCCCCTAATCCCTACTGATCACTTTAATTTGTACTTGATTTCGAATATGATCAAAATGTCCATCTCAATAATAAATTTTCAATTGCGGTTTTACATGCCTTATCAGAATTACTCATGCAAACGGACAAACAATTACACGACAATGGTGCTTGTTTTGTCCGATACAAGTAGGCCCACTTTTATTAGCTGTCCAATAATAATTAGGATGCGCATGGTAACACTTTTGGAAGTGAATTTATACTTCAGAAGTACTTTTGAAGCAAAAAAATTGTTTGATTATGTAACTCCTGAAGCAAAAACTTGTTTGGCAAAAATTTTTACTTCTGAAAGAAATTTTTACTTCTAAAGTTGTTTTTTCCCCAATTTAAGAAGTTAAAAAAATTTGTTTCTCAACTCAAGAAGTACTCCTCGCCCCCACCCTCTTTTCATTATGCTCTCACTCCTTTTTCGATTACACCTGCCTCCGTCGATGTCTATTACAGCCGCCAATCATCAACCTCCACCGATCTTTGCCCATTGCCACCCGTGACCACCATCGACCATCGCCCGTTACTGCCAACTGCAGACCTTTGTCAACCGCCGACCACCATCACTCATGACCGTCGCCACCCACCTACTGACCCCCATTGCCAACCACTACTATCGCCCCTCACGACAACCACCAACCGCCAACCATCACGTCGCCTACCTTCGCAGTCTATTGCCAACCTCCACTGGTCGCCACTAGCGAGTCTCCATCTCCGACCACCAAAGTAAAAAATAAATAATATTTTTTATTTTTAAAAATTAAATAGTACTTTTAATAATAAAATTATTTTTTGAAGAAATTTAATTTTCAATTGAAGTAGAAATTTTTCGGCCACTAAAAATAATTCTTTATAGAAATTTTTGTGTTAATAATATTTCATAAGTATAAACTTTCAACCGTAATTAAACAAATTTTTCTGATCAAAAATTAACTTTTGAAGCAAAAGTAGAAAAGTCAACTTCTACTTCTGAGTGGAAGTAGAAAAATAAACTTCTAACTAGAAATTGACTTCTAAAGCAGAACTATTGCCATGTGCACCCTAAGCGACCATGCTATTTTCACTCCTTGTATGACTAAATCTACTCCCATTTATATACAAAAGACAATTTTGACTTTGATCTTTTGATTGTAGTTTAAAATGATGGCCGCTCCCTTTTTTTCCTATTTAGGATAGTTGTCATAATTAAACATTTCACATGTTTTGTTCTATTAAATAAAATGCATTTGCAGACATTCCAAAAATAGTTTTCATACTCCTTGTAAAATTATCTTGTTAATATTAAGGAAAAAAATATATTCTCTAACATAGTATAAAGATGAAAAGGTCTCTTCGTATAATAACTTATCAATTTTTTGTCCCTCTTGCCTCAAAAGCTCAATATCATGGTGAACTTTTTATTAATTTTATTACCTTACATTATATATCAAGTCTCTTTATTTACTATATCGAAGAATTTATCTTTTTTCCTTATTATATTGGTGAGAAATTTTTATACAAAGCATGTAAAACATTAGAGGAATATTTTATAGTACACTAAATATATTATGCAAAATGAGGTAACTAGATAGTTTTTTGTAAACGGTTCATAGATGAACTTAGCTTTTGTTAATCCAAAATAATGATATTTCATTGGAAACTTTCAACAACAAAAATTCTTACTTTGTACAATATTTTGATTTAATTAAATTGCATCTACTTAACAATTTATCCATAAATTTGACTTAGGAAAGAACTAGATTTATTGGAAATTGGCAAAACAAATTCTTAAGGAAAGAATATCTCACAATAAAAAATAAACATAGTTCCTTTGATATAGATAAAAATCTATAACAAAAAAAAACTAAATATATGTGATTCTTAATTATGGTAGGTAGATTCTACATATATAGAGAAAAACTAAAAAAAGGGAACTAAATAAATTTGGGACTACCAATTTGAATTGCAATTGAATAATAGAGGGTGATTTTTTTCTTTTTGGTAAAAATTAGGTGGATTTAGTCATATAGGGAGTGGAAATAGCGCTGCTCAGACTACACATCTTTTTCTTTTATTTTTCACCTTGGTGATACCAAATAGAAAAAGCTAGAATGTCCCTTTTTCTAGTTTTTTGAGAACGCGCTAAATAATTTGGTCATGTGATTATAAACCCGTCGTCCTTCATGAACTAGAGCACAAGATTAGTCAAAAGGACAAGCAGAAAATAAAGGTTAAATGCCCCAAAAAAAGTCTAAGTTTAGCTCTTGTCTTAATTCTACCTTTTGTCTCATAAAAAACTTTCAATATTAGATCCAGTCTCAATTCTACCCTAAATTTTTTTCTCCTATAAAAAATTCAACTTTAAGGAATGTCTGAATTCTGCTCTAAACTTTTTTTCCCCTATGAAAAATTCCCAATTTTAGGTCTTATCTTGATTTTGCTATCTAGTCCTAGTTTTAATCATCTGTCAAAAATTTCTCCTTGGCAACTGAGAAGTTGAAAACTCTTGAACACTTACTATTCAAACATATAGAGCGTGAACTCTCCGACCTTGAGAGATAGAACATTCCAAGCATGAAAGATTGAAGACCAATCTCAAAACCACTAAGGCCTATTTTGACAAAGGGTTAATAGAAGCAAATTTAAGATTCAAGTAAAAGTTGTGATCTTTTATGAGATAAAAAAAATTAAAATAAAATTGAAACCAAACTAGAAGCTAGGATTTTTTTATGAGATAAAAAGAAATTCATTGTAGAATTGGTTAGAACCTAAAATTGAGGGTTTTTATGGGGAAAAAAAAAGTTTATGGTAGAATTGATATTGAACTTAAAGTTGAGAGATTTTTATCGAACAACAAAAAGTTTGGAGTAGAATTTGAGACCGGACCTAAAGCTGGAGATTTTTTTATCAGACAAAAGATAGAATTAGGACAAGAATTAAAGTTTGAGTTTTTTTTTAGATTATTAGACCTAAAAATGGTGAATAGACAACAAATCAAGGAAATTTCACAACAGATTCAATTTCTTTCTTGTTCATTACATTTGTAATTGTTGACACCTGATTTTTAATCATTTTTTCTATTGCTAAAGTAATAAAAAATCCATAAAAATTCATAAAATTGAAAAATCAACTTTGGGGACCTTAGCCAAGCCTAGGGAACCAATTTTGACCAAAAAATGATTTTTCATATTTTCAGTATTTTTACGTATTTTTTATTTATTTATTTTCGAAAATTAATAGAAAATCCATAAAAATTTATAATATTGAAAAATCAACTTTGGGAACCTTAGCCAAGCCTAGGGAACGAATATTGACCAAAAAATAATTTTTCATATTATATATATTTTAATTTTTAAAAAAAAATACAAAAATATTTGAAAATTTTGGAAAAATAACATTTGAGGCCAAAAAATACACAAAGATAGTTAATATTTTTATTTTAAATCTATTTTCATATTGGCCATCGCAAATTCAGAAAAATCCAATTCGAGTCACGTGTTCCTTCACGAGTATAATCTCGAATCGGGCCTAAAAAAATTTAATTTGAGTCAACTTATTTTTAACTTTCACTTTTTATGAGTTGTGACATTCTCTTCTAATATTTTAAATTTTCATCTTGGCCCAATTATACCCAGAATGACTTAATTTTGCAAAAGGGCTTTAATTAAATTATGCATTATTTTCAGCGACAAGAAATGAGCTTAAATTTGACATGTGGTAAATTTTGGTGTGTCAAAAATTGTGAGGAGATTTGGACTTAAAGAAATATATTTTTTTCAGGGACTGAATTGTAAATACTTAAAATTCAAGGACTAGAGTGCAAATACCTAACTCTTGAAGGATTATTTTACAAATAATAAAAAGAAGAGTTAGTGGATAAATTAGAATAGAGAAGGGAAGATGAAGAAGAAAAGTTGGAGAAGAATGGATGGAGAAAATAAGATAAGAATAGAGAAGGGAAGATGGAGATGAAGAAGAGTTAGTAGAGAAATTAGAATGGAAGATAAGAATAGAGAAGGGAAGATGGAGATTAAGAAGAGTTAGTGGAGAAATTAGAATGGGAGATAAATATGGAGAAGGGAAGATGAAGATGAAGAAGAGTTAGTGGAGAGATTAGAATGTGAGATAGAGATGGAGAATGGAAGATGAAAATGAAGAAGAGTTAGTGGAGAAATTAGAATGGGAGATAGAGTTAGTGGAAAAATTAGAATGGGAGATAGATGAGTAGGTTATAAAAGGAGGAAGAAGTGAGCTTGAGAAAGGATTCTTGGGAGGGAGAAAATTTGAAGTGTTTGGGAGAATTTTTTGGAGAGAAAATTTTGGATGTTTGAGAGAGTTTTGGGAGATTGAAGAAAATTTTGAGAGAAAGAAAATACCAAAAGAGAGAGAATTTTGAAGATGATGGGAGTTTAAAGCTAGGGGTTATCATCACAAATTCCTTCATCGATCAATATAAATCAAGAGTTCATCCTCGTCAACGAGCAAACAAATTCAAGCTAAGTGTTTTTATTTATTCATTTATTTATGGTTTTACTCGCAAATTAGCACAAACTGTATACACTTTCTCCATCTCCTTTTTCTTCCATATTTTATGTCAGGAGAAGGATATCTCTACGTCAACAGCAAAAATCTCGTCGAGATGCAAAAATCGACCCAGACAAGCTCCTAAGCTGTCCACCGATTTCTCAACTGATCTGTGACTAAAAGTCCCTCTTAATTCAAAAGAAACTCTCTATATTGGGAACATAGAGAGCGAAAATCAATTATAGAAATCCCTCCCAAAAAAATGGGAGATAAGTACTCTTTCTACTCTTCTGGTTTTAGGTGCAGATTAGCACATATTTTGTATACTAACACTTCACTCTATTTTATGTCAGGAAGCCGCAGCTCTATATCAATGGTCAATCCTATGGAAGCACAAAATCGGCTTGGAGGAGTCCTCAAGCGCGCACAAATTTCAAATTGTTGAATCAATTCGTTGTATTTCATTTTAAAAAATTCATACCCCAAAATGGAGAGGACAAAGTCCATCCGCAATTTAAATACCTGCACCATAAATCCCAAAGGGAAGAGCCAAGCCAATGCTTAGCCTCCCATTAGAGGTTTTTACTTATAGTAGTTAAATACCTGCAACTTAAATACCTGCACCTTAAATCCCAAAGGGAAGAGCCAAGCCAATGCTTAGCCTCCCATTGGAGGTTTTTACTTACAGTAGTTAAATACCTGCACCTTAAATCCCAAAGGGAAGAGCCAAGCCAATGCTTAGCCTCCCATTGGAGGTTTTTACTTACAGTAGTTAAATACCTGCAACTTAAATACCTGTACCTTAAATCCCAAAGGGAAGAGCCAAGCCAATGCTTAGCCTCCCATTGGAGGTTTTTACTTACAGTAGTTAAATACCTGCAACTTAAATACATGTACCTTAAATCCCAAAGGGAAGAGCCAAGCCAATGCTTAGCCTCCCATTGGAGGTTTTTACTTACAGTAGTTTAAATACTTGCAACTTAAATACCTGTACCTTAAATCCCAAAGGGAAGAGCCAAGCCAATGCTAGGCCTCCCATTGGAGGTGTTTATTCACTGTCATGTACTTCCTATAATTTAATTTTTGAATCATCAGACCCAAAAGATGAGTAGGTCGTAATACTGCACAGAAGTCGTTAACACACTCCCTCTTTCGGCTTCAGGGAATCTTTAACACTTAAAAAATATAACAAATAAAAATATATACCATCCATGCATCCTATTTAAAAAGTGAAAACATAAAAGAGAATACCCTACTAGAGCTTTAGGAATAAACCAAGCCTGAGTTGCCGGATTAGGATATCCATGAAATTAAGGTACCGAAAGGGCATTAGTTTTAATTAACTAGTGTAACCAAGTCCGCGAGCTCATAATCTCTGGTTCGCAGGAATAAATTAGTTCTCCCGCTAATTTATTTAGGTTTCTAATCGACCTACCAAGAACGATTAGTGGCGACTCCAAATTTCAAAATCATTTAAACAAAAACCAAAGTTGCGATTCGGTAGGGCTTGGGAGGGTCCGCATTAGGTTAGTCAAATCTAATTAACCTAATAATCCGTTAACCCCTTTTAAAATTTAAAAATTTTTTTTAGAGGGTCGCGACAGTAATAAGGAAATGAAATAGAGCAAATTTTTTTTAAAAAAAAGTCCTGAACATATTGCACTTGTGCTAAATTATTACATCTTTTAATTTGGTCAATTTAATATGAAATATTTTGACATATTGCCAATTGAGTTATTCTGCCAATTTTGCTAGAAAATCATGCATTGACTTTGATGATGATCGTTATGCATGTTGCCACTGGCTAATCTTCATACATGGTGCCATTAGCGCTGGCATGGACAATTATGGTAATTTTTTAAATTTTTTTATTATTTTTTGTTATTTTCTTGTTATTCTTTGCTCTCTTTTTATAGGTGACCCTTGCTGCTAGCGAAAGTCTTACCTGCGGCCTACGAGGGCGTAAAGGCCCTTGCCAAATATGAGAGAGGATTGCCTCGCTACGGTTGGCAAGGCATATAGACAAAAATAGCAAAGAAAAAAGGAAACTACGTATAAAATTTCAAAAATTCAAAAAAATTTAATAAATTTTTTAAAATTATAACAATTGTCTACTTCAGTACCGACCGTGCCACGTAGGAGGACCGACATACATGTCAATGATTTCTTGCCAAAATTGACTAGAAGAACGTAGTTGACAAATTGTCAAAAAAAATTATAACTAAATTAACCAAACTGAAATATTTAGGATGAATTGGCACAAGTGAAATAGATTTATGAGTTTTTTGGTGATTTTCTCGAAATCGTATTGATCCCTCCATGATATCATTCTTGAAATTTTAATTTTTTTAATATTATTTTTAAATGTTCAATGTAATCTCTTTGTTTGATCAAATAAGGGAGAAAATCCTCCCAAGGTAGACTATTATGAGACATGCAAGTATATGCAAAAAAAAAATTCCTTAAAATTTTAATTTGTTTAATCTAATCCCTCAACTTTTCATAACAAAAAAAAAAGTGCCTTAAAATTTTAATTTGTTTAATCTAGTGCCGATGAGGGTTGCCAACCCTCAACTAGGGTTGGAAGGGATCAATTGAGACCCTTGGTGGCCCTCAATAAATAAAAGAGTAAGGAAAAAAAGGCCAAAAATATTATTTAAAAATATTAAGGATTTAAAAATATTCTATGTGAGCGCTGGCTATGCAATGTAGGACAACCAACTGCCATGTTAATGATTTTTAGCCAAAATTAGTCGGATGGACACAATTGACACAAATGTAAAAGGTTTAGAATTAAATTGGGGCGATTAAAAAATTTAAGACTAAATTGGCACTAGTACAACAGGTTTATGAATTTTTTTTTTTTTACACTTTTCCCCCTTATTAACTAATCTTTCTTAGTGAATAGCAATTTAACTTAGCATGACTCGCGAACTTTTCGCCCATGACATTACCACCTGCGATTGGATCACCTCTCATGGAGTTATTCACCGGCATTTATTTATTGATTTCCAATTTTCTAGCTTTACTTACCATTTACAAACTTATATTTGAAATCTCAACAACCCCTGACTTTACCAACTCTTCGTAGAAATTACCAAATTTAATTTTCTTTGATAAACAACTTTTCTTAACGTTTGGCAGCTCATATTTGCTTTTATTTACCACATCTTAAATTTATTGAAACGTATGCAAAATAACTATCTTGAATTTGAGTGACCCGTTAATTTTTTTCGATTAAGTTATGAATTAATTCTAGATTATCAACCCTCATTTAAGTTAGTTGTCAAAACTGATGCGGCTTTATTTGATTTACAAAATTTACTGTCGAATTACTTAATTGAAAACAAAAGTATATTTTGGTCACTAAAGATTTGGCCCGAACCATTCGGCAGATCCCCAAATTTAAAGCGCTGATAAGAAAGCTGAACCGTAGTTTGTAAAAAAAAAAAATAATAATAATAATAAGAGAATTCCCTGAGGGGAGAGAGAAGTCGGAAATTTAAAGCGTAATGTTTTCAAGCGGTAAGGATGGAAGCGGCGGGTGAGCGCGGACGGGAAAACACGGCAGCCACACACGCCCGAAGAACCACACTTCGATTTCAACAGCCGTTTTTTTTATCCACAACGACAACAGAAGACAAGCGAAATTCAGACAGGCTAAGCACGCTCAAGCTCTCGCTCTACCGCTTTCATGGCGTGCATGTTTCTCCCCCAGGGCCTCTCCGTCCCTCGCCCCAGCAATCTCTCCGCATTCGCTTCTTCTTCTTCTCCCCTCATTCCTCTGTGTCAAGCTCTTCCCCAACCTCGATCTCGAAGGTGTCTTGCCACGAGGTGCGTCGTGTCGGTTTCGTGCGCGCTTCAAGCTCTCATCTTCGACTGCGACGGCGTCATCCTCGAGTCGGAGCACCTCCACCGCCAGGCCTACAACGACGCCTTCGCTCACTTCGGCGTGCGTTGCTCCGATCAGCCTCTCGACTGGGGGCTGGAGTTCTACGATGAGCTCCAGAATCGGATCGGTGGAGGCAAGCCCAAGATGCGATGGTCAGTGTATTGTTTAAAGAACTTTGCTTTTCTTTTTCTTTTCTTTTCTTTTTCCATATTTTGGGGTTTTCCCGTCCTTTTTTTTCTTTTAGGCTTTGGTTTGTGGAAACTTGTTGGTGATTTCTTGTGGGTGTTGGGATTTTATGAAGGTACTTCAAAGAGTATGGATGGCCTAGCTCGTCGATTTTCGAGAAGCCTCCTGAAAGCGACGAAGATCGGGCGAAGCTGATCGATACGCTTCAGGTATAGTATACTTCTCTTCGTGGTTTGCATTTGTTTATGAATGGGGAAATGTGGACATCCTTTCTATTATTTGAAGATGTTTGAGCCTCGACTTCAAGCACTCCAGTCGTTATGTTGCATTCGAACAATTCCTAAGGGTGTTTTTTGTTTTAGTTGCGCTGTGTGGAGTGTATACTGACTATGGTACACAACAGTCATTGTTCACACTTCTCGAGTAGATTGACAGAAGATTATAGGATATGCAAATTCCTCTCATCAGAATATTATTTGGAACCAAGAGCTTGAATCCTCTGAGACAGGACTTCAGAAATGCTGTCAGTTACAATGTTGGAATGCTCATGAAGTCTATTTGTAAAGATGCACGAATTCCGTAGCCATTAGGCAGGGCTCATGAAATTGACCATACACGGTTGACAAAGTGGTTCCTGTACTGTTCTTACTTATTCTTCATTATACTTCTAATCTTTCACCATCCTCAGTGATCTTGTGATCAGTAGGGGTAACTTCACTGATGATTGGAGAAGTCGACAGAGCCTGCACTAACATTGTCTGATGTCATTTTCTAATTTCATGGAGATTGGTCGAATGATCACAAATATCCTTCCCATGACACTGCTCTAACAAAGGTTTTTTGAGTGTGACACCTCTGCCATTTTCAGTCTCTGTTCTCTAATTGTCTTTTATTCACACCCTCTAAAGATAATAACAAGTTACAACAATCATTTGATTGAGAAAGATAGTAAATGTTGAAATTTCAGACCTGTTAGGTCCTTCAGAAACACCTTGCCTTGTCAATGAGGCTTATCGCAAGAGCATGTTTGGCAACAGCAGTTTGGACAACTCTTCTATAGAGAGATCAAGATCTGACCAACTTTCCCTTTTACTGAATGCCCATTCACCCTTGGGGAAAATTTCACATGTATCTAGCCATTTGGGTGCCATTTGGATTTTGGAGACATTTTTACTTTTTTCAATTTATTTATTATTCTTGGAACGTTCATTTGTCAATTGATCCCTTTTCACTTCTACTGCTCTATTCTACTCTACTAGTTTACGTATCAAGCTCAAACTGAAGTTGTGATCATAGAAGAGAATGCCGCATTAGTTGGTTCGAAATTGACACTCCCAGTCATGGAAAATGTTTGTTACATGATTTATAGCTATTGTTGCTTCACCTGTAAGAGAAAAATACAAAATTAAAGAAAGAAAAATCACCCAATGACTGCATCTTCTTTGTCAGGATGCTTTCTTTAAGAAAGGAAGCTATACATAGGAGGATTAGGAAGCTAGGATGTTGATATTTAGTGAATGAAAGAAAGCAACCCCAGTACTAAAACTGAACTTCTTTTGTTGTTAGAGATACTATATTTACTTGTAAGTTTTCTGACATTTTCAGGACTGGAAGACAGAAAGGTACAAAGATATAATCAAATCTGGAACTGTAAGATTGCATTATGTTTGGCATGTCCTAGCTTTTCGCTTAAAAAAAGATACTCCTGTTTGAGTCTGCTATGATTAATGAGCATGTATCTAAACATCATTCTCTCAGGTGAATCCTAGACCTGGCGTTTTGAAACTGATGGATGAGGCCAAGGCTGCTGTAAGAAAATATTTACACTTAAATGCAATTAAGTAAACATGGTACATGGAATCCACGTGTTTGTATGGTTTATTATTTTTGTATAACCATTGAATCGTTTATTTATTCTTTTAAGAAAGATTCATTCTGCTTTATTTTCCACACTTTATAGCTAGCCTAGTTCTTGGGGAAAGATGAGAGAAGATGAGAGAACATAGATTGAGATGGTTTGGACATATTCTCTATAGACCCCTAGATGTCTCGGTAAAAATAGAAGTTTGTTACCGCAAACATGACATGAAGAAAGGAAGAGGTAAGCCGAAACTCACTTGGGGAGAGGTAGTAAAACAAGATTTAATGAAGTGGGAAATAGGTTGGCGTACAATCTGTCTTAGGACGGAGTGAAGGAAAGCTATTTGCATTGTAGAAGGGGGGATTTTCTATGTTCCAAATTGTCTTGTTTAGTCCTTTTCCTCCTTTTTCCTTGTCTTTGCCTTTATTTCGGTATATTTTATGATTTTCTCCTCTGGTTCATCGACTGCCGACCCCAACTGGTTTGGGATAAAGTGATGTTGATGCTGATGTTGATATCTAGCCTAATTCTTACTTGTTGCTGAAGTTGCTTCTTGCTATTATTCCCCTCTTAAATTATCTGCAGGGGAAGAAATTGGCTGTTTGTTCTGCCGCAACTAAGAGTTCGGTCATTCTCTGTCTTGAAAATCTTATAGGAATGGTATGCTAATCTTGCAGCATCACAGGAAACTTGCTTTCCTTTTGAGTGGGCTTACGTCTTTACACAGCTTGTATCATGATTTTTGTAGGAGCGCTTTCAAGGTTTAGATTGCTTCCTTGCAGGTAAGATGAAAATAATAATTTGAACTCTTGATATCTACATATCTAATGTGAATCATAATATAGATTCATATTGCAAATAAGAGAGGGGAAACTTTGCAAACTGTCAGTGGAGGTCAATATGGTGTTTGATTATTTGTACTATCTGTTTTTCCCAATCGTACTTTTCATGAATATCAATCATTCTGAGACCTCTGTTACTGTCCTTATTGATTACGATTCTTGTTCAATGGTTGATCTCATTCATTTAAGTTACATTAAAGGAAATCGAACCTAAATTTTATTTCGCACAGTTGTTTTAACAGTGACTTCAAATTCTGTCTCGTAGGTGATGATGTGAAGGAAAAGAAGCCAGATCCTTCAATCTATCTCACCGCTGCCAAGGTGGCTGATACATGTGATTTTATGGCTTTCAACATCTGTTGAGAGCATTATCAATTCACTTCCTTTGTTTACTGGTTTATTCTTTTCTCGGGATGGCAGAAGCTCGGTGTATCAGAGACCGAATGCTTAGTGGTAGAGGACAGTGTAATCGGGCTGCAGGTATATCGTTTCCCGTAAGAATGTCTCATCAGGATGAGGAAACTTAGTCTTATTTGAATACAATTATGAAACAGTGAAATATGGCAAAGTGAATATTGTTAGACAAGATGTAATCAGTTTTCTGAATTCTGCACGCTATATTTGATACAAAATTGTCATGATTTTTCCCTTTGTTCTATTTATGTGGTCTATGAACTGAATAAACTTTGGTTGAACTCTTTAGGCAGCGACAGGTGCCGGGATGTCTTGCATAATTTCCTACACATCTTCAACAGCAAACCAGGTGAAGTTCTCTTTCGATTCATGGTCTTGGAAAAGGAGGAAAGATTGCCAATGTGATAACTAATGTTACACTTAACTATCCAAGCTTATTATTTTGCTTGCAAGCTGCAACATTTCTAGCTTGATTTCATCCTGAAAAAAGTCTGAAAGCTGTTCTTTGAGCTCAGGATTTTAAAGAGGCGATTGCCACATACCCTGATTTGGGCAATGTGAGGTACGGTTGCCCCCTGACTCCCTCCCTGTGAAACTTCCGTACTTGTTGGTTTGACATTGATTGTAAGGTATAGCTATAACCTATGCAGATTGAAGGACTTGGAGCTATTGCTTCAAAGTGTTGTTGCTGCAAAATAGCAAGACAAGTACCTTGCTGCTGCTCTAAAGAGCTTGAGAGCTTACATTGTAGATTATGTAGATATGTTTTCTGCAAATGAAGTTCTTCACGAGGTCGATTATATATACCAATTCTTCTGCAACTGGTGTTAGAAGGTAACAACTCAACCTTCTAACCCCGCAGTTTATTCTCTTTGTTAAAATTAAGAGGTTTCGTCCTGAATTTGTAATGGTATTTTATGGAGAAGATTGCATAATCTCCTCTTCTGTTCGAAATGAAAATGAAGTCCGATTCTGTACCGTTCAATGAAGGAGACTAATTAAGCCTTTCAATTCATTAGCAGAATCTAGCCCAAGTCTTATGTTGACCTGTTATTTATATGCCAATTACCCAAGGATCCTGGCAGGGGAAATGTTCTAAAACAAGCCAAGAACATCGGGTTCGGGCAGAAACTATGTAACTCTTACCTCTTTCCATGAATTTTAACGGAACTAGTTCATTATTTAATAAAGTCCATTATTTCCGTGACAACTAATCCCGGTTTGCTGGAAATTAAGCAGCTTCTGCCCATGTTTTGACCAAACAGTGCTGCATGAATACAGTCTACCATGAAGGGCAGCATGAGATTCACATTTCCAAGGGTGACGACCGAGATCACTCTGCCAACCACGTAGGCAAGAATTTCATTAACGAGGACGCCGTTGCCGTTAAGTGTAAACCAGTGGTGTGCTCGTGAGAAACTAAAATGAATACTTATCTTCGATGATAAAATGAAAACAAATTTGAAGTTTGCTTGAGTGTTGTCAAAAACCATGTGACTTTAAAGAATCTAAACATCTTCCCGACGCCTGACCCACGTACCATTTTGCATCCGAACTGGATTCTAATAACAAAACTCAGTGATCGGATTAGAGGTTTTGAAATGTTTCCGAGGTAATTGGTGTTTTTACCTTAAAATTGCAAAAGTGTACATCACTTGAGGGCACGCCCTCAATTCAGGTCAACTCTTGATTTTTAACGTTCGGTCTCTGCTATGATGTTTGTTTGTGTCCTTCCAAGGCGTTTTGGTCAATTCAGGTCACTCTGAAAAAATCTGAATTTTTTCAGCGAGCGCAGACACAAAGGACACGATCCATCGGCCATGAAAATCCCAAGACGATAAGAAAACTCCAACGTAAGAATCACGACAAAACAAGGTCTCAAGCTTCACAACAAATGGAGGGAAAAAAAAACCACAAAAAAAAAAACAAAACCAAAATTTGAAAAGGAAAGAAAAAATTTCATTGTAATGTCACACTGCGAAAGACCTGTCCCACACGGTTTCTGTACACTTTGTGTATAATTTCAACGATTGTACACATTTAATTTAAACACCAACACATACACTCTCTGGCTCTAAGCATCCTCCGACTACAAAATTAAATGCAATAGGTTCATACTAAATCCTAATCCCGAAAGCAAACTCGACATTGGAGCTGCATGCATCTGAAAAGAGGTCTGAGATCTCTCTCTGTGTGGCAACAAAAAAAAAAAAACCAAAGTGGGGTTTCCGGGAAGAACGATCGGAATTCGCCGGCGGTGGCATCTTGTTAAGTTGATAGATCTCGGACCCACGAAAGATAATAGGTAAACAAAGCGACGGGGCGTGTGCGTAATTAGGGGTTGAACAAGTGGTTGCGACACCGGCATTTCCAGCCCAAGGGCTTGTAATTGGAGTATCTACCCGGGGACGCATGGGACGAGTCGACGAACTCGGCCGGCCGGCTCGGCTTCTCGCTCTTCTCCTTGCGGCCCGCCGCGGGCACGCTCGGCACCTGGACCGCCATGCAGGGGTGGCACCCGTTGCACTTGCTGTGGCAACTCGGCGGGGTCGACCCGAGCCGAGTCTTCTCTTCGAACGACAGTCCCTGGCAAAGAGACATTCAAGTGCCGAACTAACGTTCAGTTGCCCATCCAAGATGGAGTTTAAAGAGAGAGAGAGAGAGAGAGAGAGAGAGAGAGAGTACCTGGCGAGAGAACGAGGGAGGAGAGAGGAGGAGGAGGAGGAAGAGGAGGACGAGAGGAGTGGTGGTGCAGATGAGGACTGAGTGAGGGAGGATTGAAGAGTTTGAGTTTGAGTTCATGGTTTCATTTCATGTCTCTCCATGAACTGAGATCATTGAGTCTGAACATAAGAAAGTCAGCTCAGACATCACCAATGACAAATCCTAAGCAACCGATGGGTTCAGAATATGAAGAAACCCACAGAGAGACAGAGAGAGAAGGAGAGATATAAGAGAGAGAGGGAGGGAGGGAGGGAAAAGGGTGAGCTGTGGTGGTGGGTGGTCTAACCGGTGTAGAGAGAGAGAGAGAGAGAGAGGGGGGGGGAGGGGGGGAGAGGAGAGAGAGTGTGAAAGGAACAATTCATGGAAGGGAAAACAAATTGGGGGAATCCAAATCAGAGGGGGAGAGGACAGTTTGGACTCTCTATTTATTTATTTATTATAATTTGTTTATCGGTCGTAGTGCTATGGAGGAAAGCGATAGCGTAGTTCCCCCTCCCCTCCAACTGACGTTTCTTTTTTGCGAATGATGCACAAATCGTATTGCCTTTCACATAAAAATCAAATGCACCTTTTAAGACCATAATGTACTCTCCTATATAAAAATATGCAAATGTACGAAAGGCAAGATTATATAAATGAATAACTTTAGACAAGTCATGTGCAAAATAGTTGAGAGAAGCAAGATGGGGAACTCATCAAATTTGTTTTGATATTTCAAGAAATGTTAGGATTCCAATTCGGTTTTGTCAATTTGGGGTAATTGGGTCCTTAGACCACTAGGTCTGCCTTGACAAAACTAAAATGATGAATTTAGCCCAGCGCGTAAAATTTATTAAGCACACTATCTTCTTGCTGTATATCTTTATGTGTGTGTGTGTGTGTGAAAAGTAGAGTAGAAGATGCAACTTTTTTTTTGGTTTTGTTCTTGTGGGTGGGAGAATAGAGAAGGGCAAGGAGTGGTAAGAATCTCCAATGAATGACAGTAATTGATGGAGATCGCTTTTCAGTTGCAGCATTCAGAGTTTGTGGTGGAGAGGGGGCTGTGGAGTTTGACTGCGATTTGATTGAATGAAGGGGACAGTTCTGGGAGTGTGGAATAGGAATTGCTGTTATACGGTCCGGTGCTTGTTTTCGTACCTTCTTTTGCTCTGAGTAATGACCCTGCAAAATCATCATCAGAGAGCAACATTATATGAAACAGTGTACTGAAACATGCTTTTCACTCTCCTTTTTTTAGGACCATTTATTTCTTTGCCAGGAGGGATAACCACTTAACCCTTTTTGGAAAACGAGCCCGTCGAGGCCCATACAACCTGACCCGTGGCATATCCTTCTAAAAATTTAAAATCGGATGTTCATTATCCCGTGCGACATTCTTGATTTTGGATTCACGTTAGTGCATTATGGATTACCTAATTTCTCGCTTCCTGATTTTAGTTCATGGAGTAATGGAAATAAATTTTTAAATGACTCAAAATATAATAAAATAATACACAAATTTACGAAAGGAAAATAATTCAATGAAAAAAGTTTATGGTTGAACTTTGGAAGTTAAAATTAGAACTAACTGACTTACTTTAGAGAATTGTGAAAGTCCAAAATCTTCTTCTTCTTCTTCTTTTTCAAAAGATATCGCAAAGAATTGATTAGCTTCGCTAGCCATGAGCACTCCATCAATAGTTTTGCATGTTTGACTAATATGATTCTTTATCCACTATTGAGGAATGCTACACATCCCAAGCAAACATACCTCCGGTCTCCCCATTCAAACGTTACATTATATCCGATATTACCAAATTGAAGTTTCATATTTCAACGCAACTTAGGCACTACCAAAACTTCGTGCAGGTTCATGTTGAACCATAACTTTGGCACCACCAAAACCTTCGGTGAATGAAAAAGAACGAACCAAAACAGGAAAGTAGGACTCTAGCAAAAGTAGCAAAATCCAAATAAACCTCTCGAACGGAGCTCCCTCAAGAATATCCTTCAATCCAAAAGATCATAAAACCTCAAGAATATCCTTCAATCCAAAAGATCATAAAACCTCAAGTGAGCTCAGCAAGCGTTCATACTCCTCTTCAACCTCCATAATCAATTTTGCTTGCGCGGTAAAAAGAAACCAAACAATATTTTGAGAGACATATATAGTTCCATTGACGATGATTCATATTATTTTAATTTTCCTTCTAGCTAATAAGTGTTGCTTTACATCCCTTCAACATAAAATTCGCCAATTACAATGTAGTTTACTGTGCCTAGTGTCACGATATTTTGACGTATGAATTGAGTCTCCTAACGTTTCTTGAATTTTCTAGAATATTCCTAAGGGCCGGCAATATGGTAAAGGTAATGTATACTAGAGCATTCTTGTCGGTGGAATCTCCTCCTTAGAAAGATCTACGGTAATAATCAAAACAACATTTGTACAAATATGAGGTCTCCTCCCCTCATCTGTATCATCTCACAAGTAATACAATGGCTCTCTCAAAACATCAATTATACATGAAACAGTATGTGAAACCATATAATTTAAAAGATGAAAAATGGGCTGCTCGTAGTCCACACGACTAATCCATGACTTCTAATTCTAAAGGTTTAAGTAATCTAAAATCATATGGTTCAAATCTCCCGCAAGTACAACATTCTTAATTTTAGATTTACATTAGTCTTCTCGATTGCCTAATTTCCTGCTTCCAGATTTTAGTTCATAGAGTGATGGAAACAAATTTGGCCGGTGATGAGCAATCCATTAATAGTTTCGCATGTTTGACCGATAGGATTCCTCATCCACTATCACTGGAGGAATACTCCATGTCCCAAGCAACGGACCTCCCGTCCGCCCACCTGAAACGTTACAATATGCCCATATACCTATTACCAAATTGAAGTTTCATACTTCGCATTAACAATCTCCACCATTTCACGCACCTTCTACCGTAGCTTCTTCACATCTTTTCTGATACTTGGAAGACAACTGAGGCTCCAAAGCTTTCAGCAAGCGATCATACTTCTCTTCAGCCTCTGTAATTGATTTCGCCTGCACAATAAGAAAACCAAACAATACTTTGAGAGACACATAGTTAAATACAGTTCCATTGATGATGATTCTTAATATTCTAATTTTCCTTGTAACTTATAATAGTTGCTTTTCACCCCAGTCAGATGTTAAAACATAACATTTGCGAATTACATGCTAGTTTATTGTGCTTAGTATTTACATACGAAGGACCGTGAGTGATCCAAGAAAACCAAGCGAGTCTGCTAAGCTTTCTTGAGTTCCCTAGAATATTCCTCTATGGAAAATGTACCAAAAGAGCATTCTTGTAATAGTAGTAGGCAATTGATAAATGGAAAGATGACATCTCTACCGTTAGATTGAGGAAATATCTACGCCTGTAATAAGAAGAATCTTTGTGTGTATATATATAGGGGTCTCCTCCCCTCATCTATATCATCTCACAATATAATTTCAGAGTTTCTCTCTTCGAAGAACTGGCCTAACTGACATGACAGACGAAAATTTACTTGCTGATTGCTGCTTATATATATTCATAATAAATTAGATTCCACTATTCTATGACATTACTTTAAATTTGCAGATCAGCTGGGCAAAGTCTTGGTTTGGATCGAAACTTTCACGTGCTAATTGCCAGTGTCAGTCAAAAAAACTTTTTTAAATTGGGACATTTAGAGGCAAAGCCATACTCTTTCACCTATCAATGCTTTTATTCTACATTTGAAAATGTATAGCGGCCCAGCACAATCAATAACTAAAACAGAACTTACCGCCAAATAGGTTGCATCTCACGTTCACAATTGATAGATAGGGAAGAAGATCAGTATACACATAAGCATATTGGAATACCTACCAGCATAGTTGGAGCTGCAGAGGCTCCATATATTTTGACAAACATGCGAAGGATATTAAAACTATTTTCTAATACATCATCCTGTAGAAAAAAACGTAGGAACAAAAAAGTTACACACAGAAACTACAACAATAATGAGTAGTGAAGTGCTATTTGATAAGGGATTTACCTCATAGTCAAAACTAGAGTGGCCCCAAATATATTCCAATAAGAGAGGAGCAACAGACAAGACATCAGTCAGCAAGCCTTATGAACAGCATTATACCAGTAAAATGTGCCAATGACAAGTAGCACATGCACATGCCAAAATAACGACTTGGCTGATCACATCTACGTAGTGTCCTCTTTGAATGTGTACCCAATATCCAAATACACATAATATGCATACCAGACAAACATATATACAAACACCAATGCTGATGAACCAAACACAAATAGTGTGTATGGAGTGCATACACTATATACTTGTGGATAGACTAGATAGCGCAGATGCAAAATCACTTGTTGAGTGGAATAATATTTATTCAATGTACCGAGTTGATTATGCAATCATGACCATATGATGGAAACCGGACAAAAGCGTACTTACAGGTCATCAGAGATTTCTACCAAATATTCTGATATGGAAAGGAATTCCATGTGCAGTTCATTTACCTGCAGAACAAGTTGGATGAAACACAGTATTCACCAAGGGGCTACCATGAAATGAAAAAGGAAGAGATAAATCATATCAAGGTAGATCACAAGAAGATTAGATAATCAAAATGCAAACGAGAACATTATCCTAGTTGCTCATGAAAGCAAGAGAAACAAATTCATTGTGAGGCATCTTCTTTTTTCCTTTATAATTTTGTTCATTGTACACAAATAGTACAAAATTCACTGACATCGCATTAACCATTATCAACTTTTTCGGCCAAATGCGAGATTAGCACTTATCACACCTTGATTGAGCACAACTCTCCTTGATTACGTAACAAGCAAATGCCTATCTATGTAATAATAGAATTCCAAACAAAATGTACAGCATGATAGTGATGACATGATACAAACAAGATTGGTAGTCATAGCGATGAGAAACTGCCACAAAAATTGACACACAAACAAGCCACTCCAAAACAAAATGACCACCCTAAGTTCCTGTTATCGTGATCCTTTGCACTACACAGAAGTTCATATACAACCATTTTGAGCTTTGAAACAAGTTCCTAAAGCATCATCCTTTCACAGGAAAATCTACCATGGACTATATTTTCACTGCTTATTTTAGTGACTGTGTCAAATGACTATAAATGTGTGTCAAGTGAGCATGCTCATGCTAATCCAGAGCTCTCAGTAATCGCACCTGATTCTATGTTAAAGACATTGGTCCAACAGGGCACACAAGACCTAAGATGACAATGGAACCATAAAAAATAGGATCTACAATATAATGATTTAGAAGATGACACTCATTAGAGTGTTAACAAAAGGATGACGCTTCACATCAATTAGAGCGATTGACATTGCCAAGTGGAGGTAACTTTGAGGACCATAAATTTGTCAAAATAGCAATTCATAAAAGATGCTTCTGTTCAGAGGGAAGAAAAGTCAGAAATTACCTTTTCACCTCTTAACTCATACAACAAAAGATTCAGTACCCTGTAATCAAAAGATTTCAGATGTAGTGCCCTCATGACATCCTCAACTGAAACCTGAACAAATAATTTTGATTATAACCCAACCTAGAAAATTAAAATCGAGATTTTGCTCGTCCATAAATACTGTTTCTGCTCCTTATGAATAAAATTAGTGACATATATCTTCACAAAAAGAAATACATGACAGCTGCTAAATCACTTATTCAACAGTAAAGAATCGTGTTAAAAACATATCTTAAATAATAGGAAAATAATTATTCAAAAGCTGCCATTAAATCAAAGAAGCACCATTTTGGTCTGTCCTCCATGATTTGAAATTTCTTCTCAGTCAGAGAATATCAATGCACACTGAAAGTCCAGCACAGAGACCATTAAAAGTAAAACAGACGCACATTACCCAGACATAAAACCTAAGTAGCACCAACATGGACACGCAACATGTGACACGACTCGACACGTCGAACGTCATTTCAGAAAATAGGAAATTCTAACACGTTGGGGACACGTTGGAAAATAAATTTATATTTTATATATACATTATAAATTATCATTTTTATGATTATTTCAAGCAAATTAATTTGATTCAAATTTTCTAATAAATAAATAATTAAAAAAATCTTAGAATTGGTCTCACATAGGTGGTGAGAGAGACAAAAGCAAAATGACTTGATTCATGAGTCCCACATTGGTTGTGAGGAAGAGAGACAAACATGAAGTCTCTTTAAAAAATCAAGGATGAGACTTGGAGGGCTATAAGTTGAAGAAAAGAGTCCCGCATTGGTTGCTTAGTGAAGATAACAAGTAAGATGTTTCTTTAAGATGAAGTCTCTACTTAGAGGTTTACAAGATTCTCATCTTGGCTCTTTGGCTAAAATGAAGTCCCTACTTCTCTTAGTAATTTGGCTACGATGAAGTATGTAATTTTGATTTTTTTTTTAAAAGGCTTTTTAAGATGCCCGACCCGTGTGTCCTTTGCGCACGTCGGACGTGTGTCCAAGCGTGTCGTCCGACATGTTGGACACAGTCTGGCATGGACACACTTACCTTCGAAGCGCGTCGCTTACCATTGAAGCGTGTCGGGGCATCTTAGCATACACCCCAATAGAGGGAGAGATAGGGAGAGAGAGAGGATTCAAGAAATATGGCATCAGACTATCAAGGAAATCTCTAACAGCAAAACCAGAGCAAATGTGAGACAAGAAAACAGGTGCTTAAAAGTACTCAAATGACGCATAGGACGTATTAAGGCATCCATACCGGCTCCTCGTGCATCAAGGCAGAGCATAGCTTTCTTTCCAGTGCCCAGAACTCTTCTCCTGATTTGAACTCTTCATTTATCCTAGCAAAAGATAGGTGAACAACTCAATTCCCCTTCATGTTTAGCAGATTTTACCTTCAATCTACTTGAAAAGAAGAGTTCAGACCTGTCATTTAGAAGTCCTCGAAATTCAAGAAGACTCTTAAGTGGTCCGAATGGATCTCCTTTGAATGCATTGACAAGTTCACTACTGAGATGGCGATCCCTCTCCTGTATAGAAGACAAGATCTTCACAAGACAATTTCAATAATTTCAGATTCTTCACATTTCTGTAAAGGCCAATAAGATTATTACCTCAGGTTGAGATTTTAATACTGGAAGTCCACTGGCAGATTGCTGCACTACTCTCTCATTCAAATTATCCAGCTGCACAACGAATACAATAAGGCACATCATTGGAATGTCTAACGACCATCCGGTTAAAAGCACCTTTAAATAAGCAACCCCACATGGGGAAATTACATTCCTTCAGGAAAAAATCTATGGAGGATTTTTATACTACTTTTAAAATGAATCACAAAATGGGACGAACCTCAACACCCACAGGATAGATGGTAGAAGATAACAATTTTCCTTGCCCCAAGCTTTCGGAGCATACTAAGCTCTCCTCGTAAGTTACTCTTAGTTACTGACATATTCATGAGACTGTTTAGACAACCTGATGCATGGAAGCTTCTAACAAGAACAACAAAAGGGAAAGAAACTCAAATCTTTCAAACCGACGCATAAAAATTTTCAATGCACAATAAATTGCTACATTCGCAAAACTTTATTGTAGAATGACTTTCCTCATGCCTTTATTGGTAGAAAAGACTTCCAGATGAAGGAGAAATGAATACTACCTTGAAGTACTCTAAACTTTTAAAAGAATTGAAAGTTGATGTGACAACATCACACATCATGTCTCGTGTGTCAGCCAGGAAACATCAAAAGCAAGCTCAAGCTTGAGAATAAAAGAGCATATAAATGAAGATAGAATTCAAAGAAATCCGAAAATCACCTGATAAATGTAACTTTCTGTGAAAGATAGCGCGGGTAGATATTTGAAAAGTGATTCTGGTCTGTTCACATCCATTTCATGAAACATAAAATAGGACCTGCACTGCCAATTGGAAACATTATAATTAAATTACTGGATGATGGGAACGCTAACACAATTGACAGGACAGTAAAATTTGGGAGGGATTTGACCCAAAACTAGACTGGCAAAGCTGATGCCCTAAATTTGGTAATATCATGATAACAGCAGACAACTAGAGAAATGTCTATGCATCACTGCTGAACTTTAACACTTTTGATGTCAACCGACAGTCTTTCCTTCTCTCTTCCATACCTAGTTTTCAGACTTAACAGTTTGGATGATCAACCTGTCTCCTGGGTGTTGGAGACGAGTTGATCATGTAAGGAATGAACCCTATAATAAATAAAATTTGCATTAAGTCTGAAAACAAGGTCATGTAAGGAATGAACCCTATAATAAATATAATAAATAAAATTTGCATTAAGTCTGAAAACAAGGGGTATGGAAGAGAGAAGGAAGCTCTAGGAAGGCCCAGGAGCCAAGAGCCTCACTTAAATTTTAATTGCTGACATTGGGGAAATGAGATAGAGAGAAAGAGGGACAGATTGTGTTTAATTAATGATCAACATGCATCTTTACCAGTTCATACATTCAACTCTACATTGTGCATTGAATGACTGACAACCAGAATATGCCCCATATGTACACAGGGTTCGATAAAGAAATGGTCCAATTAATGCCAGAAACACTTACAAAGTCCTCAAGGGTTGAATTTGCTCTCTCCATTGCATTGAGCCCAATTACATCCTCATAGTGGAACTCGGTTTGCAGGGCACAATCGGTCTTCTTGGTCACTTTAGATTGAAATACAATAGCCAAAAAACCAGTTCAAATAAATCTTGGGAATTATTAATCTACATGGGAAACAAGAGAAAACTCCAGTTCCGACTCACAAAACAGCTTAACATCAAATGATACATAGTTTCTTGTTGATAGGTATTCGTCATTCATCATCAACATCAACTTTATCCCAAACCAGTTGGGGTCGACGGTCGATGAACCCGAAGTGAAAAAGGTATTCGTCATTACATACCAAAATTAGAGGTGATAGATAACTCAGTGGATCCAGCCACTGGAACCGGTGAGTTCCAGGGTCGACTGGAGGGGTGTTTCTCACAAAAAAGGTCAAAGCGAACAGGAATGAAAATTGAAATAGAGCATAAAGTCTATGTAGCAATAACTGACAAACAAGAAGAATGAACCACCTTTTGGGGGAGAGAATTTCATGACATAAGGGAAAATGATGTGAATTTCATGACATAAGGGAAAATGATGTAAGAATAAACGGCACTTCCAATATGTGACAAAGGAAAAAATACTTGAGATTAAACATGCCTGCAGGTGAAACAGGAGGCGGGGGTGGAATGAGAATGTTGGTAACAATGAGAAGCATTGAAGCACCGATGAACCGAACATGATGGTGAAAAAAAAGCAAGATGAGAGCAGTGAGTTGAGAGAGATGAGATAGATGATAAGGAGAATTGTGGTGACTACAAACTTTAATGATTAGGCCCAATTAATGGTGAGAAAGCTGATAAAGTGATAACCTCACATACGTGATCATAACATCAGAAATATAATGACAGCCCTAAGACTCAGCATGTGATGACCTCACAGACCCAATCATAACATCAGAAATATAATGAGAACCCTACGATAGCTGGAATCCTTGTTTTCAAGCTTCATTAGGTCATCCTGATCAAGCAAATATGAGGCCTCCTTGATCAATGTCCTCAATATCTGCAAAAGACAAAAGAAGAACGGGTTCAGATTTAATGAACCGAATTTTAAGGTGATCTTGTCGAAGTTCACTTATCCCTCACCTTTGGCAAGTATTCATTAATTAAACTAAACTTCCGGTCCATATTGAGCTCCCCACATGGCTGTATCTGCAGATTTGATCTCATTATAAAGAAAGAACGCCAAAATGCGAAACAAATATGACAAAGAACCGGTTCCTGCTGTTCGCTTGCTGGATTCAGACACGTGTTCATGTCAGTTTCACCGGTGAAAAATACCTAGAATCCTTCTGTCCTCTCTCTTAATCCTCAGCCGTGAGCCTCCTGACCGGCCATGCGGTAACTCCGACCACCACCTTCTCAACTACCTCCCCTTGCACCATCACCGTGCCACAACGACAGCTCTCTCTCCCTCTCTTTCTCTCCCTCTCTCTCTCTGCCCCATCTACTCTCACTGGCGGAGCTTGACACCATGCGCCGAGCTCCATCTGCTCCTCATAAATGACGAAAATATAGGAGCACGATTCCTCCACAGCCCGCGAAATACAAATGGAGAACCAGAGCAAAATACATAGGAATTGAATCTTTCGCGCGAAAAGCAACGCCGGCGGGCAGAGACCGATCGAACGGATAAAAGCTAGAAGATGCGAGCATGCAGACGACATTTCATCGATGAAGCGAAGGTTACGAGAACGCGAGAACCGATCGAGACTGAGAGATTACCAGGAGGAGGAGGAGATTGGAGAGGAATAGATCGGAGTCGGGATCGGAAGGCGAGACGCCGTGACGATGCATCAGTTCCAGAGCCGCCTGCGCTCGCTCCAGCTTCCGCAGCTCCTCCATTCTCGTTGCGGGCTCGCGACTTTGCCCGACCGGACTCCGCAGTGCCGCCGCCGCCAACAAACAAACCGCTGGATTCGTCTTTAGCGGGAAGCTCTGCACCTTTGCCGCTTTTTACATGACTCGAAATCCATGGAGTCTTTTTAAGCTTGACATATAACAAAACATGGAAACTTTTCATTACTTCTTTTTTCCGAAAATTAAATAATTTGCTAATTTCTAGGTAAGATAAATGTGTTCGAACTTTTAAAAATGAGATTAGATCATAAAATTTTATACACTCAATCTTAAAATTTATTTAAAAAATATAATTAAAATTTAAAATTTTAAAAAAATACAATCAAATCATAAAATTTATCAAATTGATGAGATTAAATTCTTAAATTGATTATACTTTTTGAAAGTTATAGAGCTCGATTGTACTTTTATAATAATTTTTAAGATTTGATTACACATTTTAAAATTTTTAGAACTCAATTATATTTTCGTGATAAGTTTTAAGATTTGATTGTATTTTTTGAAAAATTTAAAACTCACACACGTGATACGTTGACTGGTTGACTTTTATATTCTAAAAGAGAGAATAATCAATAAAACCAAACGGCCCAAATCTAAGAAAAGAATAAGGCCCACGAAAAAAGAAAACGACTATGCGAAATAGTGGTTCCTTCTTTCTACTGCCATGCGATTCGAACTAGGGTTTCCAGTTTCCAGAGCTCACCGTCAAATCTGCATTCCGCTGGGTTTGATCCCAGGATCTCTCTCTCAGTCTGAGGAAGCTTCAGGTGCGCGAAGTTTTTTGCGTTTCCCTCCAGAAAACGGTCGTCTTCTTCGCTGAGCTCAGACTCTCCCTCTCTCTCGCGCGCGCGCGCGCGCTCTAACCTTCTCTCTCTTCTCTGGCTCGCTCGCTCCCGACTCTTCCGTTCGAGGTGAAGGGCCCTGCTCGATTGCGTAGTTTCGTTCCGTCCGATTCCTGCTGTTCGCTTCTGCCGGAGAGCTTCGGTTTTGTGCTGAAAGTTTGGCTGTTTGCTTGATTAGTCGGGGCTGCTCGGCAGTTCACTGCCTATATAGGATCGGAACCTACTTGATGAGGAGGAGAAACTACTGGTAGCGAAGTGGGGGCATCCTAAGCAATGTGCTTGTTTTCTTTTTGTTTGTTTCACTCGATCCCTGCCGGTTGGACGATTGAAGTTTGAGGTAGTCATGCTTGGGAGTTTGTCTCGCCTTCGTTTTCTGTTCTTTGCCAGTTAGTCCATGGGATCTCTGAAACAATCACCAAGGTGACCTTTCTACGACTAATAGAGTTGCTGATCGCGGCAGGCAGAGAGTTATGCCAATTGCGCCGGCGTGTCCTTTCCGGCTTAGTTTGCAACCATAACAAGATAAATTAGTGTTTGGGCGATTTCCGGTTCTGTGATCAACCGGACCGGCAATGGCATCACGGTTTCAAGCCTCTGTGTTGGTGGCTTCACCTTCGTACCCGAATTCCATAGCTTGGTCGGATGAGAACTTGATTGCAGTGGCTTGTGGTCGCCTTGTCACTATATTGGTAAACACTTAGTAGTTCACTCCGTTGATTTGTCTACTTGTCTATACTTGTTTAAAACTGGAGCTTGTTCTGTTGCTTTGGGCTCAGTTATCTTTTTGCTGAGCAGATTTGCTGAAGTTTTTATTTTCCATTTGTAATGAACTCTCGCGCTTGTTTGTTCTGGCCTTAAATAGCGAGAGGAGAATGGGACCGAAAAAATTCAACGTGGTGCATCAGCAGAAAAAATATGTGGACATCCTTTTTGCAAGAGTTTTGTAATTTTTTTTTTCATTGCGTAGTTTCTTTCTTCCTGGAAGCTAATAACCTTCTACTTTTCAGTGTCAATTGAAGATAGAGTTTCTGTTAGCCTGGTTCTTACAAAAATTCATGACAAAAATTAATTTACTGTGGCTCTACTTTTCATTTAAATTTCTCCACAGAATCCTGCATTGCCTTTTGGACCTCGAGGCCTAATCAAAGTACCCTCTAATGAACCCTTCCCAATCGGAGTGATCCAAAAAGAAGGTATTTTTATTTGGTCTTATGTTAGAAAGTTTGTGAGTGTTCTATATTGATTATTTTCCCAGCGATTCACAAGTTTACAAGATGTAGGAACAATAAGGCCTAGTCTTCTCCCAATCACGCCCAAGTTGCATAACGTTTCTGTTATATATTCCCTCGGTAAAATATTATCTTAGGCAAACATTATTTGTGCACCGTAGACCTAGAAAAATGCCACGCAATTTTATTGCCATGAATAGATCACAATTTGTCTACAGATACTACCTTTTGCAAACACTGTTTTGGTTTCGTGAAATTATGATTAACCTTGATTGCCACATAATCAAGATTAATGGACTTTTTTGTCGATTATCGTGCCGCTAATTGGATATTATGTGATGTTTTGCTATCAGTAGATTAAGAGAGCAGTTTTTCTTCACAGAATTGCTCTCCAGCTGTTTGTTGCCAATCTGTTTATCTCGTGATCGTGACCCTTATGTTCGATCAGTCTCCTGGTCTCCTCTTGGAATGGCACCCAATGCAGGGTATATGTTTAATCTGCCCCATTGCTTCTGCATTTTCATTTGCTCTCATGACATAGTCATCTGGATACTCCTCCTAGCCTGTGTTGGACTAGTCAAATCTAAGTGCATTTTGCTGGTGATAGGTGCTTGCTTGCAATTTGCACCAATGAAGGCCGTGTGAAGATCTATCGTGCACCTTTTTGTGATTACTCTGCAGAGTGGATAGCGGTATGAATCAGGCAAATCTAATTGAATTTGTGATTTATGTGACTTCTAAATATTTGGAACCTCCATATTCTTAGTTTCCTCATCGAAGCTTGAAAGAGCTACCTTACTGTATACAGCTTGCAGCTAAATACTGGAGTTGCTTCACTCTAGGGTCGTAAAAATGAGAGCTTAAGAATGAAAAGAGCTGGATTTAGCCACTTAATTTTCTTCAGTTTTGATGCAGTGCTTCTTCATGAGAGATGGTTCTGTTTAAACTTAAAATTGTATCTTTCTGTGTAAAGTTTACTGTGAATCCTTTACCCACTAAATATACTAGGGTGGATAAGGATGTCTAAAATGTGTATTAGATAAGGCATAAATGCATCACTATTATCATAATATAACTACCAATTTGAGGTTGTATTGTCAATGACATATACCATGTCGGGATGCCATTCATTATTTACATCTTATCCGAATTCTTGTCAACACTTGGATACTCAATTTTCTGCATAGCCTTCACTATGGCATTTCATAACTCGGCATGACATTCAAAGAGCATGCACTCCAGTCATAGTATGTGGATTAAGGCATATCAATCCCCTGTGTGGCCTTCAGCTAATTCGAATATCACAGTTATTCTAAAGTTTAAAGACCTAGGATGTGAATTTTCCCATTCATCACCAATGCCAAGTTGTTCGATTGTAGTAGGTCAGTTGCTTCTCAAATCTGCAGGTTATGGATGTATCAGACCTGCTTCATGATTACCTTGCAAAGGCCAACTATCAAGTGTCAGAGATTCCTTCAACAGAATTTTCTGATGTGAGTTATTCTGAATAATTTTCCATTTACTGGTCTTAACTTTTATCTGATAGTTAAGAGTTATTCAGGCGTACCAATTCTTTTCCTGGATAATGATCTTTACATTTCATGTTGCACAAAGTTTGTAACAGAGCATAGACATGCCAATAATCCAGCAAACTTGGGTCATAAGATGGAGTTGAAGCGAAAGAGACTGCATAAATCTGGAATGATGTAAATCGCAGTTCTCTTCCCTAAATCTCCATTCAGTTGATTATTCTTTTCTGCACCTGTGCATTTCCCCTGATAACCGCGTGTTTGTGTTTTGACTTTTTACGTTGACTCACAAACATGGAGTTTCTGATTAAAATTTTATGTTTGGGATTCCCTGCAGCAATAAGAGATCGAAAACATCTGGGGAGAAATCAACATCTCCTACAAACAGTAATGGCATTGAATCGACCTCTGACACGAATGCTGAACAAGAACAGAGACCTCCTCAGGTATGGCTATGTTGCTAAAGTTCCTTCTCTTATCCTTTCAGGAAGAAGTGTGAGATATTCCTGGCTCTGCATGCATAACATTGTTGCTCCTTGACCTATCTCTGGTAGTATTCTATGTTTTCTTACTGTTGTACCGTTCCGAATAAGAATACCAGCAACAGCAAATGCATTTCCTTTTGCATGGAATTAGATATATGATGCTTTCTTCTTTATTCTGTCATATTTAGAATGTAATCTGTCTGGAGATCCGTGCATTGATGTTTATCAAGTGTTTGGCAACTTACTTCTCTGATTTTAAAAGTTGGCTAGGCTTTTAAGATTGGCATGTTCGCCTCTGTTAGCTCACTCATACCCTATTTGCTTCTCTTCTCTCGGTTAATTAGCCCAAATGAAAGGAATTGCAGGAAACTTCTTTACAGGTCTGTCCTATTCTTTTAATAGGCCTAGTTGATGCTTTGTTCTCATTTGAATCTGTCACTTGGGAACGGAAACTTGGTTTGCGCTTCCCCTGTTTACAGGCACAGGAGTTTCCACATGTGAATGTGAATGAAGATGAGTCATTTCAGAAGGTTTCTACATCTCATGGGAGATCTACTAGGAAGAAAATAGAAAGTCCCACACTCCCACTGATTAGTGCAGTTCAATATGCTTCTCGAAGTGCAATGCTTTCTTCACTTGTAATTGCCTGGTCACCATTGTTGCAGTTTCCATCTGAAAGTTGTTCACAAGTTCAAAACAGAGCAACTTGCTTTTCGCTGCTTGCGATAGGAGGGAAATCAGGCAAGATTTCTTGCTGGAAAGTTCATGCACAGGAATGCTACTCCATTGAACATGGCAATGTTTCTCCAGATGCAATGGTTGTTGGGATCTTTCAGGCACATAATTCGTGGGTCACTGCAATCAGTTGGGCACTACTTACGACTGATTCTTCACACCCCCAGGTTCTACTTTCTACTGGGAGCTCTAATGGCAGGTGACTGTTAGAAACAATCACATATTATCCGTTGTAATACTTCTTTTTAAATTGTTTAGCCCGTGAGGATACATAGCAGATCCTCCCAAGCCATTTCATTCTAAACTCCAGAGCTAATCTTAGGGAGTAGTCCTCTTATTGTGATCCATTTGTCTTCTCATTTTAGGTAAGGAGGAGAACCCTAATTAATTATAACCAAGGCTATTGAAAAGGGGATTTTTTTTAATAAAATTTCTACCGATGATTATGTACGGTTAAGTAATATGGTGAGTGAGACCTGACACTGTCAAGAGACAAATTTCATTGGATCCTTAATACCTTATATGAAGTCTGCAATGTCTCGTCTGGCTGCTTCATTTTATTTTCTATTTTTCTTTTTTCTTTACAGTGTGAAGATCTGGTTGGCACATGCTTCCGAGCTTTTGAAGTCACCAGGAATCAATTCTTCTCCTTTCATCCTATTGAAGGAGGTAGACTTCCTTATTGCAATTACCTCACATAAGACAATATAATTTCAATTAGCTGATTCTGTTTTGGCTTGTGTAATTTTTAGATTATAAATCCTGATAGCATCCCGGTCTCAGTTCTTTCGCTTACAACACCTGTTAGATCTCCACACAGGCAGCTCTTAGCAGTTGGAAAAGGTTCTGGATCTTTTGATGTGTGGATACATGAGCAACACAACTGTAACTTTGAAAGGATTGGATCATATGAGGCACATGACCATGCTGTGAGTTCCTTCTGATGGATCAATTTTCTGATGCAAGAGTTTGTCATCTGTTAGTAACTCATTATCAGGTTACTTCTACTTGATCAATCTTTTGATGTGTGTCGGTTTTCATTCATGTGTTTCAGAATCTGTTTTCAGGTCACAGGTTTAGCTTGGGCTTTTGATGGATGTTGTTTATACAGTTGCAGCGAGGTACTTTTTGCCTAAACAAATGAATGTAAGTGGTTCAATATTTGGTGGATGTTGACTCATGACTCTCTGTTGTTAGGATAACTATGTACGCAGCTGGATGTTTCATGGAAATACTCTATTTGAAGCACCTATTCCTTCCACCATTCCCAGCCAGAGAGGCTTGATTGATGTAGGGCTATCACTTTTTCCAATTCGTGTTTCCTTTAGCATGTCATTTATATCTCTTCTTTAGAAAAGTAGTATAAAAAAAGAAATAAAAAGGTCCTTTTTAGGGATTGCATCACATGTTGCCTTTCTCTTCAGGTTCCAAATGTATTTCATTCATGCTTTGGACTAGCAGTGTCCCCTGGAAATCTCGTCATTGCTATGGTATGGATTGTGCTGTACCCGACTAAATCTTCGCACTTATTTTCATCATTTGACATGTTCCATTCCCATGAAAGTAGTTGTCCTTGGTCAAATGATCTGCTCTGTTCAATAAGGTAGTAGATGAAAGAAACTAACACCTAGGGCACATTGTTTACTCATTTGAGAGATTTATTTAGTAGAGAATTCTGTTTCTTGTTCATTTGACTCTTGTTTACTATGCTGGTGATGCCATACGATGGCGGTTGGCCCAGTTGTGGTACAGCATAGTCTATTCAATAGGATCACATATTATAAGTTACATAAAAAGTTCCTTGGTTGTATTTGCAAAGTGCTGTCACTGGTATTTAGTTTGGCCTGTGACTGATTTTGTTCAAGATAGTATTGTGAAAACATAATATCTCACAATCATTGACACTATTTAGATAAACTGTAACATCCTTTTTTTTTTTAAAAAAAATAATTTATATTCTCTCTCTCTCCTCACTCTCACTCTCTCCCACGCCTCCCCCACTCACCCACCATCCCACACCCCATCATTTTTTATTAACCCCCACCAACTCCACTCAACATCTCCCCCATTTTTTTTATTCCCCTCCCCATTTTTATATTCTTCCCCCACTCTCTCTCTCCCCCTTGCCGACGCACGCCTCCTCCTCTTCCTTCTTCTTCTTCCTTATTTTCTTCTTCTTCTTCTTCTTCATTTCTTCTTCTGCTCCGCCCGTTGCTCGAGCTCCAGACGCCACCATCTTCCCAGCTTATCTTCGCCGTCGTCGTCCACCTAGCCAAACCACCACCAACAGCCCCAAGCTTCAGATCCACCCCTATTCTGTCCCAATCTGAACACCTCAGCCTTCCGAGACCGCTCGCCGGAGCCGGAGTTCGTCGTTGCCGTTGCATCACGTCGTCGTCGTTCCTCCGTCGCACCGGCACATCCAACCGAACTCGACGTCGTCGTCGTCTCCTCTTGCCGTCCGATCATCGCAGCTCCCTCCCGAGCTCATCCCCCACCGTTTAAGGCCACCACCATCAACGGCCGCCCCTCGGAGCTTCGGTTGTCCACCGACTAGCCAAGGACATCGTAGTTGTCGTTGCCGTCGCTCGCCGGAAAAATCGCTGTCGATTTCGTCGTCGCCACCGTTCGAAGCCTCGCCGGAACAGTAACCGGCGTGAACAGTAACCGGCGTGAACAGTACCTCGTGAACAGTAACTCCGGTGAACAGTAACCGGCGTGAACAGTACTCCGGTGAACAGTAGCCGGCGTGAACAGTAACTCCGGTGAACAGTAACTCCGGTGAACAGTACCAACCGTCGTCGTCGTCGCCGGATCGCTGGAAAAATTGTGAGTTTGCCTCTAACTCTCAGTTAGGTCGTTAATTGCGTTCGGGACTAGAATAATTAGTCAATTAGGGTGTTTAGGTACAATAATTGTGGTCGGATTAGTTAGAGATTGGGTTAAGTTAAATGACCACAATTAAATAAGTTAGACTGATTAGTTAGGTAAACTGTGGCTAGTTGATGAGTAGACTGAATTGTGTGACTGCGAGCAAGTGATTGGCTAGAGCCGAGTGACCGACGAAATGTTTGATTGATTGATCGATTGGCGGATTAGGCGCTTGTGGATAATTTAATTATCCAAGCTCATGTTATTGAATTATTATCAACTGCTTGGTGTGGTGATCAACGCCTGACTGTTGAATGTTCTGTTTGGTCTATGATTGACTGTATGAGGGTTGATCACCCAATTATAAATGCAAAGTCTGGTGGATAAATGCATGCATCATATGACCGTATGTGGAATTAAATTCATATTTGAGCATGAAAATGGCCTGTGGCCGATTTTTGGAGCACGCTCGAGTGTGGATGCATTGGACTAAATGCAGAGATAAAACTGGATTGGTTGGATTGCGTGCTCGTGTGGTCATATGATGGGCTTAAAAATCCGTGCCAGTCGTACGGTCCGTGCCAGTCGTACGGTTATTCCTGATAGTAACGTGTCGTGCCAGTCGTACGAATCTTACGAACTATCGGACGCCGGTCGCAGCTTGTGATGGGCCGAAGCCCTTATGGGATTCCTGATATTGCCGTGTCGTGCCAGTCGTACGAATCTTACGGATTATCAGACGCCGTTGCCGAAGGGAAAAGGAACGAAGCCTGGTCATGCCAGTAGACACTGCCAGTCGTAGTGTGGACACTGCCAGTCGTAGTGTCGGGCCACACCAGTCGTGTGAGCCGAGCCCAATGGTTGTTAATAAATTGGAATCCGTGTGGAACGTTACGTGTGCAAGTTACGGTGGGATTCTGATTGTTCGCCTTGATTGATTAATTTATGTGAGGAGCCGAGTCTTGCATATGTGTGATCCAAGGCGTGGTAAGCTTGCATGTGGTTGATTTTGGTACTGTTGGAATATTTTATTGCATAGGATGCCTGAGCGAATCAGCGCCCTAGCCGGGCTTAGGCGCCGACTCATTGAGATTTTTATCTCATTCCACGTCGTTGACAACTTTTTCAGGTCCAAAGCATTGAGGAAGACGAGGGCGTAGTAGGTCTCTCTTTTGGGAGTAGATACGAAGTTAACCCTGCCTGACCTTATGACTTTTTGTCGGTTTTAGGAAGCCGCCCCGAAGAGTGGGGCTATATTTACTGTAGCTTCCGTAGGGTTGAAGAGTATCAGCCCTTTTTAATGTTTATCGTGTGTTAAACTGGTTTGGATTTTGTTAAACTGATTTTTATTGAGTGATCTTTTATCCTACTATTTTATCCCGGTTGTTATTGATTGTACGGGGAGTTTGTACGTTTCCGCATGCGTAGAAAAATTATTATTTGGTCGTTAGCGTGCCTGGGACGCTATCCTTTTCGACCTGAGGCGTTTTGGTAGGGTTGCCGCGGGCCCCGGGGATCGGGGCGTGACATCCCCGCCCAAGAGTGGTATCAGAGCAAGGTCAGCCTGAACCATTTGGTCGTGGCCTGGAGTGATAAGGAGCGATGGGAACTGGGATAATTAGTAGGATCGTAAATTAATGCATGTGACTGCTATTTTTTTTTTTATCTGAGTTTTCGAGCTGCCTTCTCACAGTTGGTTGCTATTGGGGTGGGCAGGACCCCGTACGTTCCTGCGAAATGAGCAACCAAAGTGGGAGAGCACCTCGAGGTAGGCCTGCCAGAGAGGATCCGAGGATCGATGGGATACTACAAGCATTGGGAGCGTTGGGTGATTTGATGGGTCAGCAGATGAGGAATCAGGCAGCTGCAGCCGCTGAGGCCCCACAAGGAGATGGACCAGCTGGGAATGGAAATAATGGACATCAGACTCAGAAGTTGGTGGAGCAGTTTTTGAAGCTGAAGCCTCCCAAGTTCTCAGGAAATGGAGATCCCGAGACTGCTATCTCGTGGATCGAGGAACTGGAGAAGACATTCGCCTTGCTGAGGTGTTCGGAAGAGGATAAGGTCACTTTGGCCATCTATCAGCTGCAGGGGAACGCAAGTACTTGGTGGAGGACGTCTAAGGACAGAATCTTTCCCGAGGGTACGGCCCAGGCTTGGGGTGCTTTCGTGGAAGCCTTCAACAACAAGTACTTCTCGGATACTGCAAGGGAACAGAAGATGGCTGAGTTCCTTCGCTTGCGCCAGAACCACCTGTCAGTAGACCAGTATGAGGCCAAATTTGCTGAGTTGTCTAAATATGCACCAAGGATGGTAGAAGACCCAGTGGATAAGGCCAGGAGGTTTAGAGATGGGCTGAAACCCGAGCTGAGAAGTGTGCTGGTACCGCTGAATCTGAAAGATTATAATGAGCTGTATGAAAGGGCCCAAATGGTGGAGCGTGATCTAGCAGAAAGGGCTATCGCATCTGCATCGCGGTTTGTGCCCTCAGGCCGGAATGACAATCGATTTGGGAAGAGGCCGATGTTTGGAGGAAAGCATCATATCCCGCCAAATCGGAATGGTGGCATCAGTAAGCCGGTGCCTAACCGAGGAGATGTCTGCCGCCTTTGCCGAAAGAAGCACGGACCTGGTCAGTGTCAGTTCCGCAGCGGAGCTTGTTTTGGATGTGGCCAGCCTGGTCACCATGTGCGAGACTGCCCCCAGAGACAGCAAGCCAGGCCGCAGTATGGAGGACAGTCTGGAGCGAATGTGCAGCAGAATTTTCAGAACCGACCTCAAGCGCAAGGACGAGTGTTTGCTGTCACTCGAGATGAGGCGAAGGATTCGCCGACCGTCACAGGTACGGTCCTCTTACATGATCAAGTAGCATATGCTCTATTTGATCCTGGTGCTACCCATTCGTTTGTGGCTGAACAATTTGTTAAACTTGCTGGGTTGAGTCCAAAATTATTGGGTACCGTATTTAAGATTTCTACGCCTTTAAAAGATAGCGTAGTGACTGCAGTAGGTTGCCCTGACTGTAAGCTAGTTATAAATGGCCACGAGGATAAGATAGATTTGATTGTGCTGGAGATGTTTGACTTTGACCTGATTGTTGGAATGGATTGGCTGATAAGGCAAAGAGCCACAGTAGACTGTTACCGTAAGACGATTCAATTTAGTTCGCCGGACGGGACTAACTTTGAATTTGTGGGTAATAGAGGAGGTACCTCAACTGTAGTGATTTCGTCGCTAGAGACGACTCGCCTGTTGGAGAATGGCTGCCAAGGTTATCTGGCAACTGTAGTAGATGCGTCTGTTGAAGAATCTAAGTTGGAAGATATTGCTGTGGTGCAAGAGTTTCCAGATGTTTTTCCCCAAGAGTTACCAGGGTTACCACCGGAGAGAGAAATTGAATTTGTGGTAGAGTTGGCCCCTGGGACAGAGCCAATTTCTAAGGCACCGTACAGAATGGCATTATCGGAACTTAAAGAGCTTAAAGTGCAGATGCAAGAGTTACTGGATAAAGGATTTATCCGCCCCAGTGTATCGCCATGGGGAGCACCTGTCTTGTTTGTCAGAAAGAAAGATGGGTCGCTAAGATTGTGCATTGATTATCGACAATTGAATCAAGTGACAATTAAGAACAAGTACCCACTGCCGAGGATTGACGATTTGTTTGACCAGTTGCAAGGAGCTTCAGTATTTTCTAAGATTGATTTACGGACGGGATACCACCAGTTGAGGATAAAAAGGGAAGATATACCGAAGACAGCATTTAGGACGCGGTATGGACACTATGAATTTACTGTGATGCCGTTTGGCTTGACGAATGCTCCTGCCGCTTTCATGGACTTGATGAACAGAATATTCAGGGAGTTTTTGGATAAATTCGTCATTGTGTTCATAGATGATATCCTGGTGTACTCGAGGAGTCCAGAGGATCATGAGGAGCACTTGAGGGTAGTTTTGGAAACCCTCAGAGCGCACCAGTTGCACGCCAAGTTCAGTAAATGCGAATTTTGGTTAGCTCGTGTGGCGTTCCTAGGCCACGTGGTGTCTGGTGAAGGGATTGCTGTGGATCCATCGAAGATTGAAGCGGTCATGGATTGGCCGAGGCCTGTGACAGTGACAGAAGTACGGAGCTTTTTGGGTTTGGCAGGCTATTATAGGCGCTTCGTGGAGAGATTTTCGGCGATAACTATGCCTCTGACGCGTCTATTGAAGAAAGGAGAGAAGTTCGAATGGACAGACAAGTGCGAGAGTAGTTTTCAAGAGCTTAAGCATAGACTAACTACTGCTCCTGTTTTGACGATTCCGTCTGGTTCCGGAGGTTTTGAGATCTACAGTGATGCGTCATTCAAAGGCTTGGGTTGCGTTCTGATGCAACATGGGAAGGTAGTGGCGTATGCATCTCGCCAGTTGAGGCCTCATGAGTTGAATTATCCGACACATGATTTGGAGCTAGCTGCAATTGTTTTTGCATTGAAGATTTGGAGGCATTACCTGATTGGAGAAAAATTTCAGGTGTATACGGACCACCAGAGCCTCAAGTATCTGTTCTCGCAGAAGGAGTTGAATATGAGGCAGCGACGTTGGATGGAGCTTCTGAAGGATTATGATTGTGAGATCTTGTACCATCCTGGTAAGGCGAATAAAGTTGCAGATGCTCTGAGTAGGAAGTCTGCAATTGCTCAAATGATGGTCCATGAATGGCGTCTATTGGAGGAAGTACGAGACTCAGATTTTAAATTGGAAGTGAGTCATCTGTCAAGTCTCATGGCTACATTGAGGATTGAGCCAGAAGTGCAGGCTAGGATTAAGGCCTTGCAATCGACAGACCCTGTAATCCAAAAGATCCTGCAGGAAGACTCGGCCAAGAGGAGAGCTGACTTTCAAGTAACTGAGGATGGGATACTTCGGTTTCGAGGACGACTGTGCGTACCTGCAGATGAAGATCTAAGGGAAGAAATTTTATCGGGAGCACACCGTAGCAGTTATAGCATTCATCCTGGTAGCACGAAGATGTACCAGAATTTGAAGCAACATTACTGGTGGAATGGGATGAAAGCTGACATAGCCAAGCATGTGGCTAAGTGTTTGACTTGCCAGCAGGTCAAGGCTCAACATTGTAAGCCTGGAGGATTGCTGCAGCCCTTGGAGATTCCAGAGTGGAAATGGGAGCATATCACGATGGACTTTGTAATGGGATTGCCAAGAAGTCAGAAAGGACATGATTCAATCTGGGTTGTGGTTGACAGACTGACGAAGTCAGCACACTTTATTCCAGTGAGGAAGGATTTTGCTTTGGACAGATATGCCGAACTTTATGTGAGACACGTAGTGAGACTGCATGGAGTGCCGGTGACGATCACTTCGGATCGTGACCCTAAGTTCACTGCCACGTTTTGGAAAAGCCTACAGAATGCGTTGGGAACGAAGCTGCAGTTCAGTACTGCTTATCATCCGCAGACAGATGGTCAGTCTGAGAGGACAATTCAGACGCTTGAAGACATGTTGCGATCCTGTGTCTTGGACTTTAAAGGTAGCTGGGAGGAGCAGTTGCATCTGGTTGAGTTTGCCTACAACAACAGTTACCAGCAGAGTATCAGAATGGCACCATTCGAAGCACTTTATGGCAGAGCTTGTAGAACTCCTATATGTTGGGATGAAGTGGGCGAAAGGAAGATTACTGGTCCTGAGTTGGTACAGCAGTCAGTGGAAGCTGTCAAGGTTATAAGAGATAGACTCAAGACATCGCAGAGTCGTCAGAAGAGTTACGCTGATAGGAGACGAAGACCTTTGGAGTTCCAAGTAGGCGATCATGTGTTCTTGAAGGTGTCGCCTATGAGAGGAACGTCTCGTTTTGGCAAAAAGGGGAAATTGAGCCCGAGGTATGTAGGGCCGTTTGAAATTTTGGAGCGGATTGGAACCTTAGCATATCGTTTGGCGTTGCCACCGAAGCTGTCTCAAGTGCACAACGTCTTCCACGTGTCGATGTTGAGGAAATATGAGCCTGACCCAGCCCATGTGCTAAGTTTCGAGGAGATCGAGTTAGATGAGCGAGTATCATACGTGGAGCGCCCGGTGAGGATCCTAGACAGAAAGGAGCAAGTACTTCGACGCAGAACGATTCCATTGGTCAAGGTAGTTTGGCAACACCACGGAAAAGAAGGAGCAACTTGGGAAATCGAGGAAGTCATGAAGGAACTGCATCCTTTTCTTTTTGAAGAAATGTAACAGCAGTTTAATTTCGAGGACGAAATTTCCTATGGTGGGGAGAGTTGTAACATCCTTTTTTTTTTTAAAAAAAATAATTTATATTCTCTCTCTCTCCTCACTCTCACTCTCTCCCACGCCTCCCCCACTCACCCACCATCCCACACCCCATCATTTTTTATTAACCCCCACCAACTCCACTCAACATCTCCCCCATTTTTTTTATTCCCCTCCCCATTTTTATATTCTTCCCCCACTCTCTCTCTCCCCCTTGCCGACGCACGCCTCCTCCTCTTCCTTCTTCTTCTTCCTTATTTTCTTCTTCTTCTTCTTCTTCATTTCTTCTTCTGCTCCGCCCGTTGCTCGAGCTCCAGACGCCACCATCTTCCCAGCTTATCTTCGCCGTCGTCGTCCACCTAGCCAAACCACCACCAACAGCCCCAAGCTTCAGATCCACCCCTATTCTGTCCCAATCTGAACACCTCAGCCTTCCGAGACCGCTCGCCGGAGCCGGAGTTCGTCGTTGCCGTTGCATCACGTCGTCGTCGTTCCTCCGTCGCACCGGCACATCCAACCGAACTCGACGTCGTCGTCGTCTCCTCTTGCCGTCCGATCATCGCAGCTCCCTCCCGAGCTCATCCCCCACCGTTTAAGGCCACCACCATCAACGGCCGCCCCTCGGAGCTTCGGTTGTCCACCGACTAGCCAAGGACATCGTAGTTGTCGTTGCCGTCGCTCGCCGGAAAAATCGCTGTCGATTTCGTCGTCGCCACCGTTCGAAGCCTCGCCGGAACAGTAACCGGCGTGAACAGTAACCGGCGTGAACAGTACCTCGTGAACAGTAACTCCGGTGAACAGTAACCGGCGTGAACAGTACTCCGGTGAACAGTAGCCGGCGTGAACAGTAACTCCGGTGAACAGTAACTCCGGTGAACAGTACCAACCGTCGTCGTCGTCGCCGGATCGCTGGAAAAATTGTGAGTTTGCCTCTAACTCTCAGTTAGGTCGTTAATTGCGTTCGGGACTAGAATAATTAGTCAATTAGGGTGTTTAGGTACAATAATTGTGGTCGGATTAGTTAGAGATTGGGTTAAGTTAAATGACCACAATTAAATAAGTTAGACTGATTAGTTAGGTAAACTGTGGCTAGTTGATGAGTAGACTGAATTGTGTGACTGCGAGCAAGTGATTGGCTAGAGCCGAGTGACCGACGAAATGTTTGATTGATTGATCGATTGGCGGATTAGGCGCTTGTGGATAATTTAATTATCCAAGCTCATGTTATTGAATTATTATCAACTGCTTGGTGTGGTGATCAACGCCTGACTGTTGAATGTTCTGTTTGGTCTATGATTGACTGTATGAGGGTTGATCACCCAATTATAAATGCAAAGTCTGGTGGATAAATGCATGCATCATATGACCGTATGTGGAATTAAATTCATATTTGAGCATGAAAATGGCCTGTGGCCGATTTTTGGAGCACGCTCGAGTGTGGATGCATTGGACTAAATGCAGAGATAAAACTGGATTGGTTGGATTGCGTGCTCGTGTGGTCATATGATGGGCTTAAAAATCCGTGCCAGTCGTACGGTCCGTGCCAGTCGTACGGTTATTCCTGATAGTAACGTGTCGTGCCAGTCGTACGAATCTTACGAACTATCGGACGCCGGTCGCAGCTTGTGATGGGCCGAAGCCCTTATGGGATTCCTGATATTGCCGTGTCGTGCCAGTCGTACGAATCTTACGGATTATCAGACGCCGTTGCCGAAGGGAAAAGGAACGAAGCCTGGTCATGCCAGTAGACACTGCCAGTCGTAGTGTGGACACTGCCAGTCGTAGTGTCGGGCCACACCAGTCGTGTGAGCCGAGCCCAATGGTTGTTAATAAATTGGAATCCGTGTGGAACGTTACGTGTGCAAGTTACGGTGGGATTCTGATTGTTCGCCTTGATTGATTAATTTATGTGAGGAGCCGAGTCTTGCATATGTGTGATCCAAGGCGTGGTAAGCTTGCATGTGGTTGATTTTGGTACTGTTGGAATATTTTATTGCATAGGATGCCTGAGCGAATCAGCGCCCTAGCCGGGCTTAGGCGCCGACTCATTGAGATTTTTATCTCATTCCACGTCGTTGACAACTTTTTCAGGTCCAAAGCATTGAGGAAGACGAGGGCGTAGTAGGTCTCTCTTTTGGGAGTAGATACGAAGTTAACCCTGCCTGACCTTATGACTTTTTGTCGGTTTTAGGAAGCCGCCCCGAAGAGTGGGGCTATATTTACTGTAGCTTCCGTAGGGTTGAAGAGTATCAGCCCTTTTTAATGTTTATCGTGTGTTAAACTGGTTTGGATTTTGTTAAACTGATTTTTATTGAGTGATCTTTTATCCTACTATTTTATCCCGGTTGTTATTGATTGTACGGGGAGTTTGTACGTTTCCGCATGCGTAGAAAAATTATTATTTGGTCGTTAGCGTGCCTGGGACGCTATCCTTTTCGACCTGAGGCGTTTTGGTAGGGTTGCCGCGGGCCCCGGGGATCGGGGCGTGACATAAACTGTGTGCACCTTTCTTAGTGTTCTCTTCTTCTGCTTCTTCTTCGTCAAAGTTACACGTTCAATAAAGGGTTTGGCAATTAATCCAATTAAACAAAAATCATTGTCATGAAAGCTAGCACAGAAGAAAGACCTCTGTATAGAAAACTAGACAATGGGGGAAAGTATTCCAATCAAAGCACTTCACTTTTACTTAATAAACAAAAACTTCCATACAAAAAATTTGTTATTTAGCGATTGGAACTATTGAACATTTCTGAATATGTAGCCATTCCCAAGATGTACAATAAATTTATTAGGGTTAACACCACAAAAAATCCTAAGCTGGTACAATTTGGACACATTCACCAACTCTATTTTCAACCCAAAGAAACCCCCAAAGTGCTACTACTGTCTCAATTTTATCGTCTGTAACAACTCCGTCCAGTTAGTTCAGGAAGTTAACTTTCTGTTGTCCAATGGATCTGACTTGGCAAATCCAGTGGAAGACACATAGGACATTGACAGCCAAATTGGCCAGAGTGCTGATGGAGGGTGACATTGGGACAGTTGTACCCTTTTTGAGGGATTCTATTGGTGGAAATATAGTTTGTGGTAAATGTGTTCTTTTTTTTTTTTTTGGTCAAAGGGTAAATGTGTTCAAATGGTACCAATTTAGGATTTTTCGTGGTATTAATCAAATCTATTATAATGGATGAGTTGTATGGTTCCATTATCCTAGCTTTCACTGAAGTTAGTTATATTTTACAGTCACTAGTACTCCCTGACGATGTACATCAACCTATCATGATATGAAAACCTTACCAGAATTTCAGCATTTCACTCCGTTATTTTGCAGGTTCGCAGTTTTGATTCTTATGTTCTGAATCCAATGTACCAGGCAAGGTATCATACTCCTTTTGCTTTTAATGTAATCCCATTAAAGTGTATCCCACATCACTTAAGTATAGGATTGCAATGAGCTCAACATGCATGTGGTTCCTCTCTGGAGTTTAGCTCAAGTTTGTGGGTTGGAATGTTCTAACATGTTATTAGAGTCAGGTTTTGCATTTTTCATGCCCTCATTTCATTTTATTTCTTAGTCATTCCAGTTTTCTGTATTTTTGGTTTGACTTCATGTGCAAGACAATCCTTCCATCAATTTTTCATTTCAGCTTGCATGAGGGGGCATTTAAGTATATCCCTCAGGACTTCAATACATAGTTGCAATGGGTCTTATATTCGCGTGATCTCTCTCCGTTTGTTTGCTTAAGTTTTTAGATTAGACATTCTTATGACTCCAATAAATCTGTCTTGCACGTTGAAAAAGTTAGAAACTTGCTTATCAGCTCCCAGCATGACTGACTTCATACTGCAACAGAGACAAATATAACCAGAGTAGGTCAAGACTTTTCTCAAAGGAAAATTGACGGATGTGTTTGATATTAATTCCATGTGCAGTGATATGATGAAAGGAAAACAATAGTTCCTAAATGCCAACTCATTTGTTCTGCTGCATGAAATAGAAATTGCACTGGTTTCTGCAATTTATGCTTTTAAAACCTCTTAGGTCTCAAAAAGCTGCTGTTGAGTTTCTCTGGACGGTTGGGCAAAGAAGTGACATTTCATCCAGAGAGAAGTTGAATTGTGAAGCCTTTTCTGGTGTCTCTAAGGAGGAACTAGCTTGGTGGAAGTCCAATATATTATGGTCATTGCGACAATATGAATGTTTTGTGAAGCCTTTAGTTATGTGGGATACCATAGCAGCATTATTAGCTATCAACCAATCAGCGCCACATTTTGTGGATGACTTACTAATTGAGTGGCTCTCAACTTCTTTTATGGAATCGTGCTCAAAGCTTTCAAGGGAAAAGGTTTTGGCTGATTTCTCCCAAAGACTCTCAAAGCTTACCTCTCGGCACTTGCATCTTCTTAATGTTATCTGCAGACGTGTAATATTATCAGAAGTAAAAGCTGATGATATTAATAGCAATGAACACAACCACGGCACAACTTGTGAAAATCAAGAGGAGCAAGTGGGGTTTTGGATGGACCTTCTTTCGACAGGTGAAAGAGAGCTCCGAGAACGACTTGTCTGTATTAATTTTGCCTGTTCGAGTCTAATATCTCACGTTGAAGCAAATAAGTCTCCAAGTGGATCCTGGTATCCATCCGGTTTAGCTCAAATGGAACAGTGGGTTGGGCGTGCTCAAGTGCGGGATCAACTTAGGCTTCTAGCATCTCAAGCCCATTTTTATGGCAAGAGGTACTTGGTACTGAACTATTTATTGCACATGTTTACTTAATTATGTAATGATGTGGTTGATTGGAGCTCCAGGTTTTTATGAAGGTCTATGCTTCCAAAAAATGAGACTATGGATTATAACCTTCATAACCATTCTTTTGGGGAAATAGAACAGTGACTTTGAGCAAGTATTCAAAGTCTTTGATGCCGAAAATCCTTCCAAAGCGTCCCTGAAAATAGATCTTTTTTACCTAACTTTCAGTACTCTTTTTGGAATTGGATTATGATGCTGCTCTTTTTGCCCGTTGCTGGAAGTATATCTGGACAACGTTGACTCTTCAGGAAAGTTGTTGGGAATTAATTCTTTAGGAGAGTCAATGACCATTATAAATGCTTGATGTTATTAAGGAGTAAGAACTCGAACGAACAACTAAAGTACAATTGTCAAATGCTGATTTTTATCTCCTGTATACATTGAGCATCTGTAACTGATTAACCTCAGTCAAAACTATGGATTCACACACTCCTCTGTTGCATACATATGAGATATCTGATTATCAGATCATTAGGAGATAAACATTGACTGGTGATACCCACCCATCAGTAGCCCAGCTGGTTTCCGCTCTGGTCCTTTCACGAGAGGTCCTGGTTTCGAATCTCGCTGGGTGCTAGTGATTTAAGCGGAGGGTCGTGACGGTGGGATGCTACGCTAACCCTCCCGGAGGATTAGTCGAGGTGCGCAATCCGTACGGACGCTGGCCAGGACATCTTCGATACCAAAAAAAAAAAACATTGACTGGTGATTGGTTGAAATAGTTTGCTGCAGTGTTGCTATAGATTCTTAAATTGCAATAGCATTATCGGACTTTATTTACGGCCTTTAGTTGCATGTAGACAGGCTGATCTTTTCGCTCCATTGTATTCTATTTCCATTTGTTGGGTCCCAATGCTTTCATCTATCAAAGTTTTGCATGCCTTGCTAATTGAGAGATTGAAGACCTTTAGTTGCATGTAGACAGGCTGATCTTTTCGCTCCATTGTATTCTATTTCCATTTGTTGGGTCCCAATGCTTTCATCTATCAAAGTTTTGCATGCCTTTCTAATTGAGAGATTGAAGATTGCCTATTTCCGTTCTTTAATGAGTTTCCACTGCATTTCCATCAAATAGCAGGCTAGACTCCTCTGACCATGAAAAGGAAGAGAGATGCCCCTATTGCTCAGCTTCAGTTCCTTTCGAATCTCCAGAAGTCGCATACTGTCAAGGTGCAAACTCCCAGGGCAATGTAGGTCAGAGACACAAGCTGGTCAGATGTGCCGTGTCGATGCAGATTTGCGCAACGACTCCCCTGTGGCTCTGCATCTGTTGTCACCGACGGGCTTCAAAACCGGCTCCAGAGCCTCTCTTCACAATGGTCGAGTATCCCGAAAACTTCTTCGCTTCTTCAGCTGGATCTTCTATGAGAGTAGCCTCAAAACCTTTGTGTCCCTTTTGTGGGATTCTGCTGCAGAGACACCAGCCAGAATTCCTACTTTCAACAGCACCGGTTTAAATTAGTTACGCTGCTAATTCAGTTGTAAATAACTCTTTGCTTGTCGATAATCATAGTTCTATGATCACAATGATTATTGTTCCGGAACACGTGATTCATGATGATCAATATATCTTTCAGGTCCTGAATCAAGAAACACTCCCCGACACTAGATGATCACGGGGGGCATTGAAATGCTCTCGAAACCAATGAACGACAGTCACGTCCATGCTCGGGGCAGATGAAGATTCTTTAATTCATAAGTTGATTTCATGACACTATCGCAATAATGTCGAGATCGCATCTTTTCTAGAATGATCAGTATACAAAACCAATCATTAACTCCCACCGAGACCTGTAATCCCGCTCGGCCTTGTGCTGTCTTTCGCGAGAAGGCGTCAAAGCGGTACCTATCGTTCCTTGGACGATCCCAAACAGCCCACATGTGATGATTCGGCTACCCACCTCGGCAACAGAGAGGGACCTCCTTAAATGTACGTAAATGCATGGGACCAGAGAGAGACCTGAAAACTGAAAAGTGATTCACGAGTTAGATGTTTAGTTGGAGGGACAGCGAATAAAACGTGGGTGGGGGACCAGTTTGATCGGGACCGGTTTGTTTCTCGGTGAAAAATTCTCACGGTGTGATGACATTAGCTTTTTAAAGGTGGAATTATATTTGACCTAAAATAAATGTAGAATTATAATTTAAAAAAAAAAGTCATAAATTTATTGTAAATATGTCAATTCAATCCTAAACTTTTGTATTTATGCCAACTCAATCCATCCAGCAATTTGGCCAATCGGCGCTGGCGTGAATTTTTTTAATAAAATTTTATAATATTTTTATTTTTTCTTTTCTTTTCTTTTTAGTTTTTCATTTTTTCCTTGGATTTAGGGCCAGCCAGCCGACCTACACCAGCACTAGGCAAAAGCATCCCAGCCATAAGTCCAAAAAAATAAAAAATAAAAACAAATTATAAAATATTTAGAATATTTTATAAAAGGTCCATGTCAGTACCGACATACTAAAATTGGTGTAATAAATTGAATTGAAAAAAAAGATTAGAACTGCATTAAAATGATTTACGATTTAAAGAACAGGAATTCACCCATTTAAATCTCACTTGTCACGTGCAAACTAGCCACGATGAGGTCGGCCTGCACAGATAAAGACGTAGACCTGACCGGTTCCCAAGGTTTAACGGGTCTCAATGCTCCGACCACTGAATAAGAGAGTAGCAATTCATTTGCACTGGTGTTTCAAATCCAAACCGGTTGGTTGGCTGCGGATCAAATTTGTCATTCAATCTATCGAACAAGCTCCACTTTCTGTCCAAGCTTCCTTTTCTCAGCCAAGAATTCACTGTCGTGTTGCTTCCGTCCACCTTCTTTTCTCAAACGCAACTTACGAATTTCAATCATGCTTTGTCATCGAGGCTATATCGAACTCCCTTTTCAACTTGGGCTCTCCTCTCCAAGCATGTGGGGGAGAATTTCACGTAGATGATAATCCCAACTGTTGGTCCCGTCAATAATTGCAGCAAGACTCGTTCATTCGGGCACGACCGCACTCTGCCGTCCTCCATGCGTGGGCCTTCCGGAGACGAAGCATCTTCTGTTTAAATATTCCTCCAATTTCATAGTCTTTAAGAGTTCATGCCCACAACTATGGTTGGACGGACCTAGATCTTATGGATTGATGGCTAAAATGATATCTTCAGTTCATGATTTTTTCCGTAAAATGTCACATTAGCAATGTCGAATTTTATAGGATCGCTGGTCACTGTTCTAAATAATTAAGCTGTTAGATGAAAGCGTGATTAAATATTATAATTGTCATATCAAGCATATTGCAGTCATAATCTTGAAACTCATGTGCCATTTTACCGATATATTTTTCTGTTGTCGATTGAACAGAATTTGATCTAATTATGTGTCTCGACATATGGCCCTCTGTGTAACATTCTTGCTCCATTTTGTTGATAAGGGCCTTCGTTGGGTGTCGGCATCCCGCCATTGATGCTTCTTCATGACCTGTGGAGGGCCTCGGATTTGATCACGAGTGCTAGCTAGCAAAGTTGTCACCGTTGGTAGACATTGTCATCTTAATCGCGCATGCTTTATGACCTACCTGCGATGTTATTGACCTCCATCAATCTTCTTCATGACCAGAGGCTATTGAAGAGAGAGAGATGTGGCTAGAGGTGGAGGGACGTTATTGGCACGATGTTGAGTTGAATGCAATAGCTTCAAAGTAACAAGCAACGCGTTCCGCATTTCTCATCGATTTTACCTAGCACACAAATAATCTCAGGGGATTCACATAATTTTTTTTTTAAATATATATAATCTTTTCCTATCTATTTTGAGTTGAACATTCTAACACGGTATGAGAACTAGATTTCGTCTTAAATTCCGTTTGTTTTACGAAAAATGATTGATTTGAAGAAAAAAATTTAATGAAAATGATCATTTTTTTCGCTTACAGAATGAATGAATAAAAAATATGCACACCATTTACAAAAATATTTCGAGTTAAATTATTATTTATAATGAAAATAACTATTACCGACTAATTATTTTAAGCAATATAAATGATTATTTTTAAAAATATATTTTTTAGATCATTGATTTTTATAAAAATAAACGAAGCTCTAATTTAGTTAATGAGTGCACCAACGTTCCCTGTGAACGAGGACGCAATAATTTTGAGACATGACTCGTCTCCCTACGATGTTGATATTTCCCGTGCATTTATTTACCAAATCGCCCTCGTCCCCCCAAATTCCGTGCCTAACTGACGCCACCCTGACCGTTGATCTCTACCGAACTCTCTTCCCGCCTCCTCTCTCACCTAATTAAATCGAAGTGAGAAAGATATTCGTAAAATTAATTAAGAAAACAAAACATTCAAAATAAAATTAAATAAGAAAACCCTATAAAAGGCCCCCCTTCCCTCCTCTATCGCCTCCACACGTAGTCCTCCTGTGAGCCCATTCAGCCCTCAGCCTGCACTCTTTCTCTGTCTAAAATCTTCCCCCCATCGCAGAGCTCTAGAGAGAGGGAGAGAGCGCGCGACGACGACGACGACGACAATGGCGGTTGCGAGCTCCTCTGCGCTCTCCTCCAAATCCGCATTCGCCAGCACTCGCTCCCTAGCCAAGCCTCGCCAGCCAGCGACGGCATTCTCCCTCCTCCGCGCGAAGGGCTCACGCCGCCCGATCTCCGCCGTCCACGCGGCGGATCCGCCGAAGACCCCCGCCGCGACCAAGTCCGCCGTGGCGGCGCCCGCGGGGACCGGGAAATGGACCGTCGACAGCTGGAAGACGAAGAAGGCCCTGCATCTGCCGGAGTACACGGACAAGGAGGAGCTCGAGTCCGTGCTCAAGACGATCGAGACCTTCCCTCCGATCGTGTTCGCCGGCGAGGCGCGCACGCTCGAGGAGAGGCTCGCGGAGGCCGCCATGGGGAATGCGTTCCTTCTCCAGGGCGGTGATTGCGCGGAGAGCTTCAAGGAGTTCAGCGCGAACTACATACGGGACACGTTCAGAGTGCTGCTCCAGATGGGCATTGTTCTCACGTTTGGAGGACAGATGCCTGTCATTAAGGTCAATTTGCTTCTTTCTTTTCCCATTGCTCATATTTGCTACTTTAGAAGTTAGATGAGTAATTTCTTGTGGAATTCGGGCATTCTCGCATTGAGGAGGGCTTGTCTTTGAACTATCTGATATGATAATGTGATTTGGGAGTAAATCAGAATGGCATATCAAAAAGAATTTTTTTTTTATTTGTCACTAGACAGTAGACACGCCTATTCAATTCTCCTCAATTGTATGAGTTAACAAAAGCTTCATTGCTTGTTTGGCAAATATCTTGGTTTCATTCCAAAGGTGGGGAGAATGGCGGGTCAATTTGCGAAGCCTAGAAGTGGCGCTTTTGAGGAAAAGGATGGGAAGCAGCTGCCAAGTTACAAAGGAGACAACATCAATGGCGATGCCTTCGATGAGAAATCAAGAACTCCAGACCCTCAAAGAATGATAAGGGCTTATTCTCAGGCTGCAGCGACGCTGAACCTTCTAAGGGCATTTGCAACTGGAGGTTACGCTGCCATGCAGAGAGTTACTCAGTGGAATCTTGATTTTGCAGAGCATAGTGAGCAGGGAGATAGGTAAACCCGGCTGACATTCTTTAGCTTCTAGTCATCGCAGATTTCCCTATTATCATTTTGAATTTAGTGGAGACGGAAATGGAAAACTGCAGAAGTAATGTAGCATTAGCTAGTCCTTCAACTAAGCTTCCTTTTGTGCATAAGTTCAGCCCTAGCATCCTCTGAATTTTAGGACTGACTGCTGAAAGTGAACCTGGTTTGAGCTAATTGCTCCTTCTTGTTAGGCCTCAACAGGATAATATATTTCTTATTGCTGGTGGTGATGATTGGATAGTGGTTATTGGTGGTGCTTTATAATTGATGGGATCATGGATCTATTTGTTTTTCTGCCGATATGGTTTAACAGGTACCAGGAGCTTGCTCATAGGGTGGATGAGGCCCTTGGTTTCATGGCTGCTGCTGGACTCACTGTTGAACACCCTATCATGACAACTACTGAATTCTGGACATCTCATGAGTGCTTGCTTTTGCCTTATGAGCAAGGTCTGACTCGTCTAGATTCAACTTCTGGGCTGTATTATGACTGCTCTGCTCACATGCTCTGGGTTGGGGAGCGTACTCGCCAGCTTGATGGTGCTCATGTTGAGTTCCTCAGGGGAATCGCCAACCCTCTTGGAATTAAGGTATGCCGATTTGCTGTTTAATTATGCCATAGTTCGATCTCAATGTAATTTAATCACCCATTGTCAAATGAATCTATTTCATGTTAACTTAAACCTTTTCACGCGGTATGGTGGTACTGGTAACCCTCAATTTTCTGTTGCAGGTAAGTGACAAAATGGATCCCAACGAGCTAGTCAACCTGATAGAAATCCTGAATCCACATAATAAACCGGGAAGGGTCACGATTATCATAAGAATGGGTGCTGAGAATTTGAGAGTCAAGCTTCCACATTTGATCAGGGCAGTCCGCGGAGCAGGGCAGATTGTCACCTGGGTCAGTGACCCAATGCATGGGAACACCATAAAAGCACCTTGTGGACTCAAAACACGTGCCTTTGATGCAATTCTGGTATGAACTACTTGTCAAATATTAAGTTCATTGCATGTATAAGGACCATTCAGACAAAGTTCAATATAGTTGATCCGATCCTCGATATGAGACCGGTCACAAAGAAGTGCCCCATTTTTATTTTTCCTTTTTAGTCAAGGAGAGTTATTGAAATAGATGGTTTGCTAGTATTTTTTAGGTTAAAACTCCAATTTAAGTTGCAAATGATTCGTGTGGCTTCCATTCTGCAAATACGGGCCCATGGCAAACATAAAATAAGGAAAAACAGTTTTGTGACTTCATATTCTGTGGTAGTAGTTCAAATTGATGCAGGCAAACCATACTCTGGTGTTCGTTTTCCTTGCCAATCAATCAGAGATGCACGCTAGGATGCACTAATTAGATCCAGCTCATTTAATAGTCCAACAAATTCACTGTATCTCTAAATAGAAGTTGTCAAGCTATCTGCAATCTGTGTCAATGACTTTTTAATCTCACGCTTCACTTAGTACTTACTGATATTTTTATTCTTATTTTATTTCTTTGGCCTTACTAGGCCGAAGTGCGCGCGTTCTTTGATGTTCATGAGCAAGAAGGGAGTCATCCTGGAGGAATTCATCTAGAAATGACTGGCCAGAATGTAACCGAGTGCATTGGAGGATCCCGGACCGTGACATTTGACGATTTGGGCTCACGTTATCACACACACTGCGACCCGAGGCTTAATGCTTCCCAGGCCCTTGAGATGGCATTCATCATTGCGGAGAGACTTAGAAAGAGGAGGATGGGAACCCAGCGCATGCATTCATTGGGTGTTTGAAAAGGTTTGGGCCATCATTTCTCATGAGTGGCAATCTTGTTATTGATGGTGATTCTGATTTGCTTTCTCAAGGAAGCCGGAGCAGATGAAGTTTTGCCGATCTCCTGTGTAGACTACGAAATAGTTTGTTGGTTCAGGTCATCTATTCGTAGTCGGCTTGCATTAATCCGTGAGGTTGGACCATACTAGAATTGTTAATTAGAGATGTTAAACTTTGAATGAAATGTACATCAATTCTTCTTGATGTGACTTATCTATGCAGATTTGTGATTCCATTTTGATACCAATAGCATGACATTGTTGATAGTGATTTGCTTATAAATTTTTCATTGTCCACAAAAATGTTCACACATGAATTATTATTGAAAATGGAAACATTTTTAATTAGATAATTATTTCAAGTGATATAAGCGATCTATTTTCTGAAAATATTTTTCAAACTTTTTTTTTTTTTTGCAAAACAAACAGATCCCAAGTCAAGCAATTTGGGATATCTTAACAATTTTCGTCATTTAGTCGCGAAATTGCATACTTGGGATGGCTGATCAACTGTGTTTCTTCTCGGAGTTGGACCACCATAACTTGAAACGGCTGCTTAGGAAAAACATCCAGCCACATAAGAGAGTGCCACAAGCAATTCTATTCCACAAGAACAAGACGTGGCGTAGGGAAACTTTACCACAGTTGGAGGTTGTTGTCTTGGGGAGGGATGACTGCTTTAAGGTTTAGGAGGTGGGACAAATGCTTTAGTCGGTAGGATGGATGAAGTGCGAGTTGCGACCAGAGGCCACGATAGGAAAAGGAGGGGGATGAGGAAGGCGGGGGAGGAGACTGGGGATTATGTCGATTGGGAAGAAGATATGAAGGGGGGAGGAAGTCTTGGTGCAGCTCACTTCTTTCTCGGCAAGTTGCGGTCTGTCACTGTCAGGCCACATTAATAAAAAAACGGTTGGTCGGCCGTACATTCATTGGGTCACTTGTTAGATGTGGAACCCCGTAATCAGGCGCCTGCCTACCCCATCTTCAGTGACGGGTTTTGCTCCACACTACAAAGATCATGTCAAACACCCAAGTAATTCACGGAAAATAACATAAATGATATTGAATTTTGACTTAATGTGTAATATGATCTCGAACCTTTTAATTTGTTCGATATGATTTATGAAGTTTAACCCAATATACAATGTGATACATGAACTTCTGGTACATGTTCAATTTAATTACTGAATAATATAAAAATATTAAATATTGTTCATGATCTTAAATTAACGAGATCTTAGACATATTGTCCGAGGATTAAATTAAATATGCGCCAAAAGTTCAAATACCACATTAAACAAATTAAAATTTTAAAGAACGCATTGAACATTAGGCTAAAGTTTAGTGATCATGATTTTTTTTTTTTTGGTCAACCAGTGATCATATTGAAAAGATTCAAAATTCAAAGACGACAATGCATATTGAGCCAATCCATACTCACTATCTTGATAATGTATGCGACTAACGAACCCGTTCCAATTATGAGGGTACTGTATGCTTACAGTTTTACCATGTGTCTTTTCATACAGTCAAAAATCAATTTTAGGGTGTATAGGCCCTTATGACCTCCCCTCAATGAATGGGAACCCACGAGTAAAGTTTATTTCCACAACCAGGAGAGCTCAAAGACGCATTTCGGATGATCATTGTAAAGTGCTCTATTCGAGCAGCTCTTTCGTCTATTTCATCCAAGCAGATTACCAGTGCACGCTTAAAATGTCAAATTACATAGATGATGCTCGTATCAGGCTTTGGAAATTGCATCCAGTTAACAAGGGAACTAGATATAAATATCGACACTAAAACGGAAAATAAACTGACAACAAAATGCATAAAATGGACCGAGAGACTGGTTAGTTGACGAGAAATGGATGACAAAATTTCCTTCTATCCTTTTTCGTTGAATACTTGAGAATCATAAATACTGTTACAAGGGAACCATTCAACGCAAGGTGTTTTGCAGCATAATAATAAATATGGTAAGAATCATAAATTCTGTTACAAGGGAACCGGCCATCTGTTATAGAGATTTTATCATCACAATAAAAAATCTGCAAGCATTCCTATGGACCCAAAGTTTCTGAGTTCTAGCGCCAAAATTGGTGGAGGCAATAAAATTAATGACAAGGAATTCAGCTATCAACGATCTCAAGAAGTAGATCGAATCGATCAGTATACACGAAGTGCGAGAACGCAATAACTGACCTTTGTTCAGCCTTCAGCATTGAGTGTAATTTCATCAACATCCTCAACCATGTCGCTATTGTTCACTTCATTTGCACCTTTTAAGGGCTCGCTCTCTTGCACTGGAGATTCCTTCGTAGGTTTCATACGCAGCAAAAGCCTCTCTAGCAGCTCCTGACAATCAAGTGCAGTCACCATAACACTCAGTGTCGCCTTACCCCTCCAGCAACCAATAGCTATTGGGGACTCGTGCACAAGATTTGGATTTGATGAGCCTTCATTATCTGCAGGAAAGTAAGTAATGTAACAGGAGAGATCATCAATTTTAAGGTAATAACAATTATCCAAGTTTGCATACCTTTCCGCAAAACTATAACACAGCAGCCGGGCAGTAGCTTTGATGCCTTCTCACCGAATTCCGCATCAACAAAATCTGTAAATTTAATACTCTTGTACTGCAAAAGATGCTTAAAATCTGCGACGGATGCGTCTAGGATTTGTTTGGTTAGATATGGAAGGACGAGTGGCAAGCCTTCAGATGATATGCGGAACGAGCATGGTGCAGAGGTACCTTCTCTTGATGTTTGTCGTTCCTGTAGAAGTAACCACCATTGTCATGAAGTTTGATTGCAACAACCAATGTAGGACTTGCACATATAAGAATGACAAGATAAGAGAGACAACTTTAGGCGTTTCACATCCAAATAACAACAGGAAGAAGAAGAAAGGCATTAATTAACTGAAAGCAAAACTTGCCAATCACCCAGTGCAAAATGCAATATCTACTCTTAATTATATATCTCCAAAAATGTCCAATAATGAAAGGAGCAGCAACAGTTGTTGCTCAACAACTCAGGTAATTTGGCAAAGTCACATATAAAGTTGGCAACAGCTGTTACTCAACACCTTAGAAAATTTGGTAAAGTCACATTTAAAGTTCTCTACATGCTGGTATAAATTCATAGAGAGACTGGGAGCCAACGGGGGGAAGAGTGCATTCAAAAAGATACGCATACTGCTGACACGCAGCAGAAGACAAACTGAAAGCATATGCTGAAATACTTACAAACATCTTAAGGCCGATAGATGTTATCTTAAGTAGCTGGCCCACTTTAAAATTCAGCTCCAGAAGTTGCTTAACTGATTCTGAAACATAGTAAATCCTCTTCACACGTGTGGTTTCAATGTTCCTTGTAACAAGGTGGCTGCTCAATTGGAAGGAATCAAGGATGCCATAAAAGTTCTTAATGCCGTTTATGACATCTTCATCTTGGAAAAATACAACAGGATCGACGCCCCTCCACTTGCCTTGGATCTGCAACTTCCTCTTACCACCTGCTTTTCCATCATCAATTTCCTCACTCAGAGCTTCAGCCTCTTTTGAGTCATGATTTTCACAGGTGTTCACAGAATCTGTTTCCAAAATAGATTCTTGTGGGCCATCCTCACAAGATTCCAGAGCTGCTTCTGCAACTTTCTCGTTGTTGCCATTTGCTGAACAATCCTCGGATGTCTTCATATCTTCAAAGAGCTTATCTTGAGCTTCATCAGGCTGTCTGTCATAATGAAAGGAAGATTTTGCTCGATGGCTATTGTGTTTCTCCAGAGTACCTACTATTTAAAATGCAGAACAATGCATCAAGCATTAGTATAATCAAATTAATGGAAACATGTCCTCAAGTATCTATATGAACAGACCACAGTCAAAATTCCTAATTTTTATGCTTTTTTTCTTTTATTTATGATTGATATTGTATCATTTGTACCCAACTTGCATACATGTTTTCTTTTTTAACTAATAAATTTACTAGTGCAATCTGCATCCATGATATCAGAGAATAAAAAGAACATCTCTCTCGTATATAAGGATATAGATAATCTTTCTTGACAAGATTACATGTTCACCAAAAGTCAAAAACAAATCTCATAATTGCAAAAATGAGTAGCAGACACAAATAGCCTGTTGGAAGGATGACCATTAAAACTACAATATTATCAAGCGCAGGGAAATAGTTCAATCAATCCCCAGACATAAACATATTAAAAGGAGGCAGCTCAAAAGAAACTTTTTTTATCCTTCGTATTTAAGTTCATCATATCATGGCCTTAATAGGACCTGAACCTACCTGGCAGGGGGCCCACTTTGTGGAAGACAGCAATGAAGAAAGCTCCACCATTCTGATCATGAGGCACTATTCTCATGCAACGTTCCAGTGGAAATTGAGAAACTTCCTCCTCAAGATTATTGGCCAAAGTCACAGGCTTATCCAATTGAATATATGGGTCTTCCGAACTTGTAGCGTGACCATTCTGGTGCGGTTCCTCAAGTCCTAAAGAATGATCGACAGGTTCTACAGAATGACCTGAAGGAAACATACTGGGATGCACTGCACCCCTACGAGATGGGGGAACATCCTTGTAGCAAGCCATCCAGGTGCCTCTGTCACAAACCTGCACCACCAAAGTAATGGAGTTCACATGCTAGAAATACAAATTTACACTCATCACTGCCAGAACAGCTCAAACTATGCAACAACTTGCCGAAACTTAATTGCTCAAGGCAAGGATCAATCCCATCTGAAAGCTCATTCTGCTTTGACAGGTTTAGAATAACTTATTATCCCTTTATAAGTTCATTTTCTCCTTTGAAGGAAGAGTTCCCCTCTTGGAGTTATTTTGCCTGTCACGTGATTTGTTCTCATGATGAGGTGTCCTCTCCTAAAGAGAGCACAAGAGTTAAAAAGGTGGACCTAAACTCCCTTTGCACTCTGATAAAGAAATCCAAATTTTCCAAGCACATATCTAATCCCACATCCATTCTATCTTTGCCGACTTCTCAGACACACATCAGGGCACCTCTACATCCAGGGCTTCTAGCTTAACCTAACTACAAAGATCTCTAGCCCTGATTGGTATACCAGACAGTGAGAAAGCTCGGGAAAATTTGCAGATTGCAAGGATTCTTTTCAAGGTTCTTGACAAGAATAAAAATCCTTCAAATAATTATAATATTAAAGAAGAAAATGAACTGTAGCACTGACTCCCAACCTTCCATTTCCTATGACCCGGCCGTCGCATAAGTTGAGGAAGCTCACTAGAAACATCAAGTAATTCAACACAGCCTCCACATTTTCGCAGAACCTGAGGGGTAAAGGAGAGGGTCATACCACAGTAAGATATGAGTAAACTTCCTCCACAAGTCCTTTATTGCAAAGCATATCAGAAAAAGTAGTTTAAAAATCTTTTAAGTGGAAAGCAGTCATACAAGCATGCTTCATGCTAGACGAGAGACACTCCTAAAATATAGATATCCAGCAAGAGAATTCATATCAAGATTAATTAGAATGGTAAAGTTGTTAGAAAGGTACCTCAGCAACCACTGCCTCATTCTCAATTGGATTCATCGAACAGGTTGAGTAAACCATTCTCCCACCAACTTTAAGCAATGATATCCCTGCATATTCACCAAGTACTAAAGATATTCTCCTTCTTGGGCTAAGTTAATAATGCACAAATACAAGACAAAATATAAGCAAACTGCAATTTTTGCGAAGGTCTCTTAGACAGCAGGAATTACACAACAAACAAGGAAGAGCAGCCCTACAATTTGGAACCAAAATTTTCCTAGACAGTTGCCTGCGTTTGCACTTCAAAGCATAATCAATTTACTCCAGGACCATAGAATTATGCATCAAAGTTGATTTGTCATCTATAAGAATCTCATGGCAGCCTCATGATAAATAAATGGAATCTTCCGACAAAATCGAAGGTTAAGAAATTGCCGCAGAATCAAAGGGAGCAATAAAATAGCGTCAACTGTTTGATCCACTTTTTATCAGCAAAAGGTACCTCTCATTGCTATCTGAATTTGCAAGCCATGAATTCCATTGCCCATTCCAGTATTCCTGTAATAACAAACCAATATTACAGCCGGCGCACAGTGCAGTGCGAAAAATTGGCAACAAAAGATGCCTAAGCCATAGGGACAAAGAGAGAGTTTACCACTTTCTCCAGATATCTGGGGCCTTTCTGAGGGTACCATCTCCACTGCAAGGAACGTCACATAAGACACGATCGAAAAGCAGTTGATTAAGCCATGGACCCAACTCATTTCCCATCTTAGAAGTATCAAAGTGATTTTTGTTTAGACGGCAGCCTGGAAATTGTTGAGCTTCATGATTTGTGACCACCAAGTTGGCAGTGCACATTCTTTTTGTTTGATGAATGAGAAGATTGCATCGTTGGACATCCAGATCATTGGCAATGACCTAACATAAGAAAACAAATAACATCAAAACAGTCTCGTTAATATAATTAGGAGAGAGATTCTCCAATCCGACGGATAACTTTATCAAGCAAATGAGAGGTAAGATTCTACACCAAGAGTATGCAATCAGAGAGAAGAGCCATGTAAACAAGTCATCTACTAGGAAAAGAAGAAACTAGGAACAAGAATTTAACTATAGGGATACAGACCATTCCTTTAGGTAAAGATCCTGGCTTTGTTGAACGGTGTATAATCTCAAGCAACTGGAATGTTTTTGATCCAGGAGCTGCACACACTGCGTACATGCAAACAGAATGAAATCAGAGAACCACTTTTAGCATTCTGCTTCCTTCTTTTGCATGCCCAAGGGAGGGGCTGGGCACCATTTAGGTAGTCCCATAAGGAACCCATTAAAAGTGTGCAGCACAAGATCTTTAAAGACTGATACTTTCTCACTTTTCAATATAGTGCTAACTACTTAGTTAGTAGTACTATGAAGCTTATATAGAGTTGTCAGTACTTTATCTCAGAGATAGACTTCATAAGAGATAATAACCACTTAGTATGAAACAAGTAGAGCACATAATTAAAATTAAACAAATGGGTCCACAAAAGAAGCAACTCACTGTCCAGCATAAAATGGTCCGGTTGTACATCCAAGAAAAGAGGTGGCACCTACACCAGAGGCAATTCTACTTTAAGAGAAAGCCCAGACCAGAAAAGGCACAACCACAAGCGTACATATCAGAAATAAGAAGACTTTAAATAACATGGACTCACCATGCTGACAGCTTCCTGCCTTGTGATGTTCCCAATCTCATTTTCCAACTTTAAGAACTGATGAAACCTGCAATTCCTCAGAGGGAAGATTAACAATGGCCAGTATCTATAGTCATTATACATAAAATTCTATTGATTCATTAAATGGGTCGCAGGTAAAAGGGAAGTTTCTAACGTACCAAAATATTGTTGCTTATGCATAGCAATATCATTTCTGTATTTTGCCTAGCACACCATACCAATTTCATCCATCTTAAGTAACCTCAAGCCAACATCCCACACAACCAAGAAATGGTCCACAAGTTTAACTGAGTTCAGCATGCTCATGTAGGTTGTGTGTCTCTTTCTAGAATGATCTAGTCAAAGTCCTACCATCTCGTTATGCCAAATCCTGGTTGATAACCCATAATCATATGCTAAAGAAATAGTCCACGACCATGAAATAAATGACACTTTGACTCTGCAGAATGAAAATCCATATCATAGATTTGCGATGGAATTTTAGGGTAATGACATAGGGTGAAAAGCTAACTGCAATTACTTCTTGCAGCGAAGAGGAATGTTGCATCAGTGATGGCCACTGGTTGTTGCAGTCAATGAGACCACTGCAGTTGTGACAGATGACTCATGGATCATATGAAGTCGCTTGAAGTTCAACCTAATAAACAAAAACTAAAAAGTGTTGACGTAGCAGTTGGAAGAGGCCCTTTTTTGTTTAGAAAAGGCATCCTTATATCTAGCGAAGTGGTCACAGTAAAGTTGCGCTCGAATTCCATTAGTGGCAGAGGCCAGATGCTGGAGAAATCTGCTAATAGCATCTCCCAACCAAGCGTGCAACCCAGTAAATCCCAATGATAGTGGTGTGAAGGGACAACTCTGCTAGCTCAGCTTCTGTTATAGCATTAAGGGCATTGCTCGACTCTTCCGAAAACAGGGATGAACATCAACATCAATATCACTTTTATCCCAAACTAGTTGGGTCGGCAGTCGATGAACCCGAAGTGAAAAGCTTAAAATATACTAAAAAAGCAAAAATATAGGTACCAAAAAGAAAATAATAATAATAATAGTAATAATGAAAAATAAAATAAAAGAATAAAAAATATAAATATAAATAAATATAAATATAAATGACTAAACATAGCACTTTGGAACATAGGAAATCCCCTCCTCTATAACGCGGATAGCTTTCCTCTGCTCCGTCCTAAGATAGATCGTACGCCAATCTATTTCCCACTCCATTAAATCTTCTTTTACTACCTTCCCCCAAGTAAGTTTCGGCCGACCTCGTCCTTTCTTCATATCGTGTTCTCGATAACACACTTTTGTTCTTATCGGAGCATCTAGGGGTCTACGGTGAATATGTCCAAACCATCTCAATTTATGTTCTCTCATTTTCTCTGCCACCGGTGCTATTCCAACTTTTCGTCGAATATCGTCATTTCTTATCTTATCCATCCTTGTATGACCACACATCCACCTTAACATCCTCATTTCCGCTACCCCAATTTTATGTTCATGTTGCTTCTGTACAGGCCAACATTCAGCTCCGTATAGCATTGCAGGTCTTATTGCTGTTCTATAAAATTTTCCCTTTAACCCAAGAGGAATTTTGCGATCACACAAAAACCCCGATGCACTGCACCATTTCATCCAGCCTGCTTTGATTCTATGACTAAGGCTGTGTTTGTTTGGGGGAAAAAGTTTTCCTGGAAAATATTTTTCGGATTTTCCGGCGTTTGGGGGGCGGAAAATAGGTTAACCCCGGAAAACATTTTCCTCCCATGGAAAAACCCCTTTGAAAATTGTAGAAAACGATTTCCTCGTTTTAAAAACGGAAATCATTTTCCGTCGGCCGCGGCCGTCGGTCCCCGGCCATCGATCGCCGCCCACGGCCGCCGCCGCCGCCCGCCGTCAGAAAATCAATTCCCTTGCCAAACGACGGAAATTGTCTTCCAGTTCATTCTTAAGTATTAACCAAACACCGGAAAATATAATTATTTTCTTAGAAAATGACTTCCTGGAAAATGTTTTCCCCCAGGAGGCCATTTTCCGTGAAACAAACGGAGCCTAACATCCTCATTAATCTCTCCCCTCTTTTGCAAAATTGATCCCAAATATCTAAAGACATCTTTCTTAGGTACCTCCTCTCCAAGCATATCGACGGATTCTTGATCATCTCCTCTTGTCGTGGCAAACTCACAGTTCATGTATTCCGTCTTACTCCGACTTAACGTAAATCCTTTGGACTCTAACGTGTTTCTCCATAATTCTAACTTAACACTGACCCCAGCCTAGTCTCATCAATAAGCACAATATCATCTGCGAATAGCATACACCATGGCACCTCATCTTGGATATCCTTTGTTAGCTCATCCATAAGATAAGCTACCTCTCAAGAGTATTTTCTGGCTACAAATAATGTCATCAAATGCACAACCTACCTCTCAAGAGCCTGATTCTTCCTCAGCTGCATGCGGGAAAAGTTGGAATGCCATGCAAGATTCTCAGGATACCAGGCTAATGGTCTTATGGGCTCCACTTCATCCCCCTCAATAAACTGGAGAGAATATGAAAACACCAAAATGATCAAGAGAGAACAATAGAGAAATAAACAATATCATAGATGCTAGAAGTACAGTAATAAATGTCATATGGATCATGCCACCTCAGCCTGTAGAGATTTTGCAAAGTCGTTCTCTAACTGTGATCGAATGTCCATCCAAAATTGGCTACTGTAGATCAAAATGAACAATATACAATAAAACACATGTTAAATTCTGATATGTTCAACTCTAATTGTAGTAAGCTAGTAGAATTGGATAGGTTTCCTTGTTCTTAAATTTGCAGAAAAGGAAATGATGACCTATTAATCCTGCCTTAAATAGTCCAACAAGTAAGGTTGATTAACATGACAAGAACTGCTAGTGAAGGAAATAACAACACATACATCAAAACAAACTGGACGTATCAATAGTTCTAAAGCAGATGCCATGACTAAATCCCAATGAAGACAAGAAAAAGAGAAATAACAAGGAAAAGACATAAATGACTATAGGTAAAGTAAAAAAGACAAGCTACAAGAGGATGTCGTCAAAAAGTGACCACACTAGTTTTTGTTTTTAAGAAAAAAGAATGCACTGGTACTAATCCCTAATATTTTAACTCTACTCTAAACCAATCTTTGAAATTCAAAAATTGGATTTCTGAACTTCCATTTTTGCAAGATGTCGGTCCGGAACGTTGTAGCACCTGACACCCCAAGGGCATAAGGAACATGATGACTTGACGTCACCTCACCTTCCTCCACTTATCAACAACACTCAGTTGAGGGTGGCAACTATACATGAGGACTCTGCTTGGGATTTCATGCAAGTTGCTTAAGGGATGGTGGAAGTTAGTGACATCAGTTCACAACCTTTTAGTCACCAGTAAGCCAATCAACATCCTTAAAGACATGTTATTAGATCACACGTTTTATCAGATAGCCATACCAAATCTCCCACTCAAAATCGAATCTATCGAAGTGACTTACGCCTGGCATAATATAAAATGACATTTTAGCTAGTAGTTCTAATGTACTCTAGAGGACCTCGCAAATGTTGATTCCTGTTAGTGACGCATCTAACTGTAGACTAACAATTCCTTATTAGAAAGTCCAATCTAAAATCAGTAATTAGGTGGAGGGAAACTATATTTTCCTAAGGGCCAGATAAACCCTGTAATTCTAGTAACAGCCTCTCTCCCATGCAAACTGACAAAGAGCAGCATGAGGAATTGATAAACAGGGGATAAGTCAGACAAGAACCATACACAAATGAAATACTAAATGGAGGATGAGAAAGTGGTGTCTAGCTCCAATATTATGTTCGAAAGTCCAACCTAAAACTTGTCATTAGATGTTGTATGAGGCTCTCACCAACCCATTAGACATCGTATGAAAACTAGGGTAAGTAGAATGACATGAAGCAAAAGAAAGCAAAGCCACGATCCCTAAGTGCAATTACACATGGCAATTCCCAATCAAAGAATGCAGCCAAAATACTAATGTACGATGATAAAATGGATTAATGAGTCGATGAAACCTATGATGCCGATTTCGTCGGTAACTCAAAAATTATGTCCAAGAAACATAACTGAGCTCAAAACAAAAGAAAATTCCGAATAATTCTCTGCGAACAAGGCCTAATAAAGAGATAGTAGTTACCTTGAGTTAATTCGAAAGGCAGACGGCAACGGTTTCCGGAGGCACTCGACGAATGTGTCCCACTCTTCTTGGGACACTATCCCTTGATCCTACAATACATTCCAAAAGCAGGAAAGTTTAGAGCTTTAACGAGTCAAGCACATCCACAACCTCCCAAGAAAATACAAAGCATGCATCACAAGCAATCCACAGAATCCACAGACTCGCCGAGAAGCACTAGAACGAACCTACGCAAACTCGTGAATACAACAAACACATACAATATGAGATAATACTTGAGAGAGAGAGAGAGAGAGAGAGAGAGAGAGAGAGAGACCTTGTAGTACTCGTCAAAGGCGAGATTTTGAGTGGCGAAAGGCTGCCAAGAGCGATTGTCGCTGGCGTTGCTGGTATCGTTGCCATTGTCGGCGTCGGGGTTGGCGCCGGAGGGATCAGATTTGGGACGCTTCCACACGTTCTCTCTGCTCTGCGCAAAGTGCCTCCGCTGAGTCCGCGACCTGCCCCTTCCTCCGCCGCCGCCGCCCATTTGTCCCGCCGCCCCTCTTCTAAGCTCTCAAAACAGCGAGCTCGAAGTTCTGTCTCTCGCTAGCCGTTTCGTTCGGGTTGAGCTTGAGAATCTTCTCTCGGGGAGAGAAGAAGGAACCGCAGACGCAGCACGGTAGGGTCGGGCCAACGAACTGGGCTGGGCCTCCTTTACGTTGTTATTCTTCTATCTCCATGCCAAAATCCTCTTAGTTTCTCGGACAAAGACATAAAAGTGAATCTTATTTTAAATAAATATTTAAATTATCCTCATTTTTTGCAAATAAGAGTTTGAAATAAAAATTATTTTAAAGTGGCCATATCAATCTCAAAAAATTCCTGACGAGGCAATTATTAATAGTATATTCATATTTTTTTCAAAATTAAAAGGTTTATAATTGAATTAGAAAATTTCAAAATTTTAGGATTAAATTGGCAAAAGTATAATAGATTTAGGAATTTTTTTGAAAATTACCCCCTCTGGAGAGGGCGAGTCCGACGATACTTGAGTCGAGAATCTCATTGATCGACAAATTAAAAGAGTTGATCCACACAATTATCTTTTAATTCAAGTATGGTTATGTCAAACGATTCATTGGTCATTGTATTAGAGTAATGCTCAAAGGCAAGTATGTTCCCAAGAAAGCCTTTGATTAAGGCTTCATACTCACCTTGATTGAGTTGCAATGGCAACCCCTCAATTCAATCAAAAAAAAAAAGTTTTAAATATTCTAAAATAAAAGCACGAAGTAAATCTTATTTCAAATAAGTACTTGAAGTGCCCTCATTTTTATCAAATAAGAGTTCGAAGTGAACATTATTTCAAATAAAGACATGTAGTAGCCATATCAGTCTCAAAAGAAAATGGCATGGCAGGGCAATAATCAATTATGTATTAATATTTTTTTCAAAATTAAAAGGTTTATGACTGAATTGACAAAAATTAAAATGTTTAAGACTAAATTAGTAAAAGGGCAATATGTTTATGACTTTTTTCTTTTGACAATTTTGTTGTTTGGAAAGGGTAACTCCAACAATACTTGAGTCAGGCTTCTCACTCATCCACAAATTAAAAGAGTTGATCCACACAATTATCTCTTAATTCAAGCACAGTTATGTCAAATGATTCGTTGGTTATTGTATCATAGTAGTGCTCAATGTCGAGTGTGGTACCAAGAAAGCCTTTTAAGGCTTCATACTCACCTTGGTTGAGTTACAGCGGCAAGCCCTCAATCAACTGGTTCTCTAGAGGTTTTATATGAGCAAAATAGAAAAATTAAATTTTGGCCAAAAGTTGACTTTTATACTAGAAGTATTGCCATGCGCACCCTAACTCCATTTCTAGATTTAAACTGCGGAAGAGATCTACAAGTTTGAGAGGACACTTGACCTTGAGTTAACGTGTAAAGAGTCAGAAAAGACATTTCAAAACGATAGATCTTAAGGGGGTTATTCGAGGAGTATTTGACATAAGACGAAATCGAAAGTCAGCGACCAAAAGTCAGAAGAGTGGGTGGATCACTAGGGATAAAAACAGGTGGGTCAAAAGCGGATCTTCCTAGACTCTGCATTCATGGAACGTAATCTTAAGTAGAAAACTTAACTCTTATCTTTCAGCGATGGAACGAGAAGTGATTTAGAAAAGGCTTTCGAATCAGATGCGCTCCCCCAGCGAGGAAGGCGCTAACCCTGCCGACCAACTTGAGATCAAAAAGAAAGAAAGCAAGCAACGAAAGGAGAAGAGGACTTCAGTGCTTTGGTGGTTCCCCAGGAGTCATGCTTAACCTTGTCCGTCGAGATTCTTAGCTTGCAATAAAGCTAGGTTCCTGATCAAGTAACTAGGGCTACGTTTGGTCTTTTGAATTTCTAAACAAAATAAGATTGGACAGGATATGATATGAAATCTCAAGATTTGATTCATTATTTTGTGAATCCCCATAATAAAACCGGATATGTTAATATCATATCATGTTCATACTGACATATCAATGCGAATGAATATGAGAGTGCACAAATAGAGACTATAAGAAGTTCTCATAATCTACTGCCAAATCTAGTAAGAGAGATCAAATATAATCATTTACCCTCACGATTATGAAAAGTTTCTCCCCCCACCCGCTCTACTTTTGCTAACCTTCAACAACAACCATAAAACTACTAAGGAGAAGGAGTTTCGTCTCTTTTTTTAGCTTCCATAGACTTTTGACATGAACCAAAAAATTAAGAAGGATAAGAAATTTTGACTCTCTCATTGTTTTCGTAGATTTTTGTTGTGAACTAAAAAACTAGAAATGAGTCATGAAACTTCTACATGAACTAGAGATATATGGGAGAAGGAGATGAAGCTGCTATTTATTTTTTTTAGAGATTTCGTTGGCCCCTCATTTTTCGAGAATTAGAAAGATCATCGTCAAGTTTGAATATGTTCACTTACAATCTAGGTTCTTCTATTTCATTTTTTCACTTATTTTTTTAATTTTAAATCTCTTTTTATCGTTACTTATATTCCCTTCCGTCATTATACTTTAAAATGTAATGAAATAGATACTAGGTGTATGTGTACAAACTACATATTATAAAGTAGAAATAAATTAAATATATAATAATTAAAATAAATAAAGACAAAAAAAATTATTATGTTTTTTTCTTGAGTTTTCTTTTCAACGTTAGAATTCATATATAATTTAAGTTTATTATTTAACAATTTTGCTATTCAGAAAGATAGTTTTTATACCATGAACAAAAGAAATCATTCCACCTTATCCCACCTCCCCTCACGAGATAATTTTATCCAAGTTATATCCCACTTTATCCTATCCCGGGCAGGAACCAAATACAAGATATGATGAATTATCCTGACTTCCAATCGTAGCGTAGAAGTCTTATCTATCCACCTCTCTAAACACATGAAATTTGGACATACAATCGAGTCCTTGTAAAGTGTTAGAAAAAAAAAATAGAGATATTTAAATAGTAGGACATACATTAGCGTTCCTTTGACATATTCTTTTACTTTGAAATGCTCTTTTTTTCCTTTCCTGCAGAGTCTAATAAATACAGAAACGAAAACTATAGACATTGCAATTATTTTTAACTTTTTTTATGATATGACTTTTTGTTCGACAATGATAACATGTTATGATATTGGATGTTCTGTGAGAGTATCATACTTCATGCACTGATCAGATGAATTAGGACTTTTGCTTATAATTTTAACCTAATGTCGTAGTGTAAGGATAATATCAAACTCAGTTTCTATTTTCCTAAATATAATTTTTGTCCACTTACGTTTGACAAGATGAGTCAGTGGGCACTCAATCCCGGATAGCCTTGGTGTCCACTCCATTGTACGTTAACACATTCTTGCAGTCTTGGTCTTGGACAGCACAGTGCACATCTAGCCGGGCCCATATTTCCGGCAATAGGTACCTCAAACCCTAATTCATTGATTCAAATCATTTGAGAAGCTAAGGAAACTGCACCATGGATTACACCCCGCCTTTACGAAAATTATACGGCCGAACATACCATGAAAGAAAAATTACGTATTTTCGGTGAGGGCGGGCCTAATTTGGCCAGAATGAGATCGAGCTTATTTTTGGATTCGGGACCTAATCCCTAGTCTCCCCGGCGAGTTGAATGGACCAGTGAGCCTACGGCAAAGTCTAATTTTCGTAAATTCGAAATGCTTTAGTGATAAAGTTGCTTTAGAATTTGACATGTAATAAAGCAATAGGATATGCTAAAATGATAAGATAAAAAGCAAAAGTAGATAAGAACGAGATTATTCCATCACTAATCTAGAAAAGCATAATCTAATCTCTCTGGCATGTCCGTGCTTCGTGGTGCGTATGATGACTTCTTCTGATTAATTTCATTCCGACATGATTAAGAGAAGCTTAAACACGGAACTTGTCGGACTGTGGGAATCTGAATCACCCAAGGAGGAGACATCTGGTCACGTAGTCAACAGACAACTGGGGCTACGTGATATGTGCCGAAATAATTGTAATCTAAAAGATAATCATAGTGCAGCCCGCACCATCTTAATGTCAATGACAACATAAAAATGTGAAATGTAGGCTTGTGAAAGGTAAATAGGTAAGCAAATCCTATTGATAAAAGGATCGAGGGGGGTGAAAATGTTAGAATTGTATGTGCACATTTGACTCCCGAGACTTACAAAGAGACAGAATAAAAGTAAAAAAAAAAAGTTAGAGATAGAACGGATAAAAAAATTAATTTAAATAAAGGGAGATTAAAATCACTGCAAAAAGACCACGAATTATTCTCACATTAGGAAAATCTTTCTTTTATTAATAATTGCTGATTTTTTAAAAATATTCTTTATTGATTAACCATTATTTTGCATCGATTAACCATAATGCGGATCCATGTTAATTTGCCCTCTTTGTTGTTAAGTCCTTGTTCACTTTTACTTAACTGTGCTTTATTTTTTCCCTAAATGCATCTTGTTAGTGAATTGATACTTTTATTTTTTTTTTCTAGTATTAATATCTTGCTTAATTCATAACAGAAACTATCATAAAAGTAACATATTATGAATTCTGAAGGCACCTTTGCGTAACAGTTAAAAGTAAAAGTATAAATATTATCAAAGTTAAAGAGGGCTTTGCATGATTTTCCCAAAATTTTTCCTCTAGCGAGTGCCATCGTATTGGCACATTTACGCTTAACTAGTGTTGTTGTTGTTCGGCTGGAATTGCTCTCGTGAAAAATTATCTTTCGCCCAAGGTCGTACTTCGGCTTTTAATTAAGGAGGACAAGGTCTTTGGCCAAACTTTGAATAGAAAGTGTCACATGCAATTGACAAACAAGCAATTCAAGTCGAACATAGATATACATATGCAAATTGGACCGAAATTTATTCGATGGTAGGATTTGGCGATACAAACTTAATAAAGTAACTATATGTTAACAAATTATGCCATAATTTAATTGACTACACAGTTTGAAAACATAAAGGCACTATGCCGGAATTTAATCGACGATGCAAATCTGAAAACTACAATTACGAATGATAAAGTGCAGTATAGGAAAACAAATATAATGATAAATTTGCTTGATTTTGTGCGAGGGGTTCTTGATGGCGGTACTTATAATGGTCTTATGGTAACAGGTTTCTGCCGTTGTATCTCCCCATGTAGCTTCCATCGATTGCCTTCACGTCACTATATTTCCGCAATTCATGTTCTCAAACGGTTTCCCTTGCCATGTGTGAACTTCTCCATGATCTTCTTTCTCATGGCGATGGTTGTCTCACCATCTTTCTTCCGAGTGGTAACTATTCCCTCCAAAAATGTGTGCTCTTCACTTTAACTATTGTGTTGATTTTAAGTTTCAAAACGACATTTCAATGTCCATCCAATAAATATTCATCATTAATTCCCGTATCACTGACTACTACTTATCCGTCATATACATGGCGTTGATGACTATTAATGTCAATTAAAATATGTCGATCCTCATATTTCTCGATAAGCTCGTACATGTATAGTGAAACTCCCATGCATGTGATTATCCATACTCATGTGCCATTCATGCGTTTGTTTTTCATTCATGTGCAAAGCCATGTGCTTATCGACGACCACTTTTTTTTTTTTTGTGTGTCAATAGTCAGCAACATCAGAAAGTCACTCAGGCCCTAGGCATTTAAGCAAAATCCAATGGTGGAAAATCGTGATCAAATCATTTAGGGATATATTCATTAGAAATTCTAAAACGTATCAGGAAAGTGTAATTGAGTCCTAAAACTTGTCGAATCGGTACAATCGAGTCTTTCCATTAACTTCGTCCAATTTGGCGAACAAAAAAATGCTAACGTGTCTTTTGTAAAATATTTTCTTTCTCTTACATGGCTAAAACGACGTTATTTTGGTCCCAATCTGATTTTTAATATAATTTATATTAAATCAATTTCAAAAATAAGCTTTTAAAAAAAAAGAATGCAAAAGCAGAAGCCGAAACAAATTAATGCTATGTCCATATTTTCTGTTAGGCAAATTGGACAAAGTTAACGAAAGAACTCGATTGTACTTTCGCAAGTTTTAAAACTCAATCGTACTCTTACGACAAGTTTTAATACTAACATATCTCGAAAATTAATTTATTTATTTACTTTTGTCGGAGGAGGAGGAGCAATTAAGCCCTTCAATTCTTGTTATTTTTCTTTTCTTGGGAAAGTTGAATTTTCAGTTACCTCCCCGGCTAAAAAAGCGACGTGGTTGTCGCCATTGTTGACCTCACGCAGAAGTCGAAGTTACTCTACTTCACCTCGACACTTTGCTTTCGGTTACGCATCGCTCTCGTCCACTCTCTCCGCCCAATTTGGCCTTCGCCTTTTGCATCCTCTTCTCCTTTCAACTTCCTCCGAGTCGATGACGACTCCATGCTTGTAAGGAAAAAAATCGTCCCCCACAATAATTGTCTTCTCTACTTTCTCCGATGAGCATTTCGAAAAAAAAAAAAAGCGAATTTCGCCGCCTTCTTTTCCTTTTCTTTTTTCTAGATGTCGGCAATTTTTGGATAAATACACGCCTTTTCGACACGTAAATTATCTCGGTCATCACCTACTTTTCTCATTACCTCGACTAGTGCTTCCGAGAAACTTTCTAGACATGTATCTAGGAGTGAACGGTTTCAGGTTCCGTACAGGTTCTACCTGGAACCTGGAACCAACCCGTTTATACAGGTTCCTCATTTTGTGGAACTTGGAACCTACCATGCATATCTTGAAACCTGGAACCGATCCTGCCGGGTTCTACATGTATTATTAGTTGAAAGATTACAGTGAATAATTACATTTAATGACCATCACCAACTGTTAAAATTCACTAACTACAAGTCATATTTAGAGACAAAAAAATATGAAACATTGACAAAGTAAAAGTCTTAATGATAAAGTGATTTTGTATTACACACTCGGCATTGGATATTATGAAATATCGCAGGATGACGCAAAGACATATACCAAGAAAAAAATATAAAAACTTGATCTATGGTTCAGGTTCCGGTTCCATCTACCGAAAACTTGGAACCTACCCGTCAGAACATGTTTTCTAATTTTTGGAACTTGGAACCTACCCTCCATACCTTGGAACCTAAAACTGACCGGTTCCATCGGTCCGGTTCTTCAGATTTCAGATTCTACCCTGCAACCATGCTCACCCCTACATGTATCGCTCCATCGGTGCGTGTTCTTGAAGTGCTCGCTGTAGAGCTAAACCTAGAAAAGTTATTGAAAGTAATCGAGCCGGCGAGATGCTTTCGATCTCTCCCTCCGGCGAGCAACTCTTTCTCGCCAGGTGCAAAGAGAACGGGGCAAATCGTTCGGAATTGTTATATTAGTATCAATTCGTCTTGTCCTTGAAATATTACAAAGTTGGCCCAGCACGATCATAAGTTGATTTTTCTTTTTCTTTTTTTTTTCCCCAAATGCGTTAACCCGTGTTTCCTTCGAGTTCGTCGGACGCTCGTTACGTCTCGTTTGGATTTTTCTCAATAATTCAAAGTCCTCTCATCGTGTCGAGAATGACCCATTGAGTGCATTAAAAATCACATGAGCACACCTACTCCTACTCACAACTGTCACTCACACGAAAATAAAAATCCAAAGTTCTCTCGTTTAGACGCTCGTTGCATCGTGTCGTATCGCATGCCATATATCGATGTCGATGTTGCTTAGTGTTTAATTCACTCTTCGGACTACATGAAAATATTCATTGTTGTCTCCGAATTTGAATTAATTAAAGAACCACATTAACTATTTTCATATAATTTATGAACTACATTGAACATATACCAAAAGTTCGAGGATTACATCAAGCAAATTAAAATTTTAAGAATGGCGTAATACTTTGGGATAAAGTTCAAGGACCATATTTAATAAATTACAAGTTCATGGATCAATTATTTATGTCGTTATCCCTACTTAAAAGTGCCATCGAAACAAAAATCGAAATTTGGATGCTTCCGATTATACTTGGAATAACTAAAAGAAACGCAAGTGCGTTATTCTAGAGCGGACCTAGAATTTCATGAGATACCACCCATGATGATAGGTCGGCATCTCTGTGCTTTCTCCTATGCCACAAGACCTATAAAAATTAAAATATCCATAAATTTCTTCACCCAAGAAGTTGAAAAGGCCAGCCACAAAAAACTGAAGTCATCGATCGAAGTATTTAGTCTCTCCGATTCGATTCGATTCTCTGTGCATCCAAAAGAGCCATTAGAACAAAGGGTAGCAAGCAAAATGAACCCTGTCTCGTCTATCCTCCTCCTCCTCCTCATCCTGCAGACGGCCATGGCCGTGGAGCTTCAGCCCGGTTACTATGCAGAGACGTGCCCGAGAGCCGAAGCTGTGGTGAGGGAGGCGATGAAGAAGGCCCTGATCAGAGAGCCTCGGAGCGTCGCCTCCGTCATGCGCTTCCAGTTCCACGACTGCTTCGTCAACGTAAGCAGCGAGCCATGGATCTTTTTGCTTCTTGAATCGTCTCATCTTTGCATACTTTTGTGGGGGGTTGAATCTGAATTGATTTCGCAATCTGTTTTTTTTTTTTCCCCCTTTCCTTTGCTTGCCAAAAGGGTTGTGATGGGTCTCTGCTTCTGGACGACACACCCACCATGGTCGGAGAGAAAGAGGCTCTGTCCAACATCAACTCGCTGCGGTCGTTCGAAGTCATCGACGAAGCCAAGGACGCAGTAGAGAAGGCCTGCCAGGGTGTCGTCTCCTGCGCCGACATCGTCGTCATGGCCGCTCGAGACGCGGTCGCCCTGGTCAGTGAATCTCTCCCCTTTTTTTACCAATTGACAGCGCACGTCAGTAACACTAACACTGTTCCAAACTCTGAGTTTAAGCGGACACGAAAACGAAATTATAATGTGAGATGAAAGGGAAATGACCTTGGAGAGATTAAATTATTTATTCTTTTTGATTTGGTGGATATATTCTGAATGGGGTCGGCGCTTTATTAACAGGACATGCAAAAAGATAGAATTTTTTCCGTAAATGGTGAAACTGCAGGATAATAATGTTTCTGGAGTCTGGGCGGTTGTGGCCACCAGATTTAGCAAAATGGTCCCTTGTTCTTGTTCGGGTCCCGATTCCTGAACAGGCTTGCGATTTCCGGCTGCTCTGTTTCAGCACTGCATGTCCGAAAACAATCAATTTCGCCGGGTTTAGTCCTAAGGTAGGACCGGGGGAGAAAGGGGACATTTAAGGCGCTATGTTTAGCCTAGGAACGGACAATCGAACTTCGATTCGAGCAGTAATGTAATGAGAAACGTGATTTTAGACCGGCGGGCCGGATTGGGAAGTGAAGCTGGGGAGGAAGGACAGCCTGACGGCGAGCCAAGAGGACTCGAACGACATAATGCCGAGCCCGAGGGCCAACGCGAGCTCCCTCATCGATCTGTTTGCCAAGTACAATCTCTCCGTGAAGGACCTGGTGGCCCTTTCCGGGTCTCACTCCATCGGGCAGGCCCGGTGCTTCTCGATCATGTTCCGGCTCTACAATCAGTCGGGGACCGGCAGGCCAGACCCCGCGCTCGACCCGGGGTTCCGGGACGAGCTCTACGAGCTCTGCCCATGGGGCGGTGACGAGAACGTGACCGGGGATCTGGACTCCACGCCGCGGGCGTTTGATAACCGGTACTTCAAGGACTTGGTCGCGGGCAGAGGGTTCCTGAATTCGGACCAGACGTTGTTCACGTTCCCGCGGACGAGGCCGTACGTGCGGAAGTTCAGCAGAGACCAGGACGAATTCTTCAGGGCTTTCGTCGAGGGGATGATAAAGATGGGGGATCTGGTGTCGGACCGGCCCGGGGAGATCAGGAGGAATTGCCGGGTGGTGAATAGCCGCCGGCCTATGGAGGTCTTGATGGAATCTTGAAGGGGTTTGATTGTGCGAAGTTCATTACATGACGAGAACATCTGTATAAAGATTTGAGCAGGGGATTAAAGACAGAGTTTGACAAGTTGCCTAGATGTTTCTTGCAATTGGTAGGTTGACTACGATGGTATAAATGTAGAAATTTCAATGTCCCTTTTTTGTTTTTTTTGCCTAATTTCTTGCGAAACCTCTCAACTTTAGGTTAAGTCCCAAGCTTCAAACTCCTTTTTTTTTTATAACGAAAACCCAAGATTTACATCGAGTTCAAATTTGTTCCACAAAAATTCTAACTTTAGGTTCAATCTCAAATCTATTCTGAACTCTTTTTTATGTCTATCAAATCTATCTCCGTTAGCTATCCATCTAAAATCTCTATTAGTCATCCCTAATTATTCTAATTTTCATATCAAAAAACGGTTTCATTTTGAAAATAATTTAATGTGCATCTACTACTAACATGGAAATGCCACATCAAGCAAATAATAGGGATTTTGATCGAAGGGTTTTACGGGGACAAATTTTGGGATTAAAGTTAAAGTTTGCGATTTTTTAAACAAAAAAAATACGGTTTTACTTGGGATTAGATCTAAAGCTAAGGATTTATCTAAAAAAAGTTTGGAGCAAAATTGGGAATGGAACTAAAGTTTGGAGTTTTTTTTACGATTAGGCAGTCGTTTTTTCTAACTTAAGTAAAGAAATGCATTACTAGGATTATGCTGTATCTATAGCACAGAAAATTGGGGTTAAATCAACGTTCAAATGGGAGTGAGACCACATCCGTACATGAACTGGAAACGACATTAAATCAGCGACCGGTTGAAACTAGGAGAAAATGTTATAATTGAAGCTACTAGTAAAGGAGTTATTTACGTCAGTGTGAAATCACGTTTGTATTTGCAATGTAAGGCTCCGTTTATTTTAGGGGTAAACATGGTCCGGATGGATAGTTTCAAACCTAGAACCTAAAACCTACTATGTTATAACGGTTTCCTATTTTTTAGCACCTAGAACCTACCCTTTTGTCCTGGAACCTATTTTGAAAATCTACCTTATTTTTTGAGTCTAGCTTCAGGGTCTACTTGAGAACCTATTTTTCTTTTGTTTATTTTTCTGATTTCATTTTTTCCGACAAAATATTATGACTAGCCATGAACAATTCAAAGTAAAAGATGAATAATAAAACTCACCATAAAAAAAAAGTACCGATCCCTAATATGAATAATAGAAATTACAATCCACAAAAAACAGAAAAGATAAGTTGAGTGAGATTAAAGTTTTCTTTCTTTTTTGTTAATAGTAGCTAAAACAAGTTCTAAAATCGGTCTGATTTTTGGGTGAGTCTAAGAGTGATGATCCAATGAATTATTTGATAACATCTGATGATGGCAAGGAGAGCAAATAACCGTCGATTGAGGGAAAAAAAGACCCTGAGGAACCAGCATCATCAGAAGGGAGTGGAACATCTGATGGTGGGAGGGACGATGAATAGGGAATATAAGTTGAAGGATGTAGCTTGTCAATAGGAGGTAGACAATGGCAGCCACACCTGTATGTGGCATGGTTATTCAATCTAGTGGATATTTGGCACGATCTGCTGCAAGGTTGGGAAGTCCGCGCTGAGATTGTAGCCTTGTGAGATCCAACTAGAGATTGCGCGGCTGATGAAGGTGAAGTGTCGAGTGAGAAGGTGCAAGAAGCTAAGTCTAAGAGTGATGAGATTGTAGCCAAGCTGAGTCAAACTCAGCTTCTTGCACCTCCTCACTTGACACTTCACCTTCATCAGCCACGCGATACTTGGTCGAATCTCACAAGGCCACAATCTCAGCGGGGACTTCCCAACCTTACAGTGAACCATGTCAAATATTCGCTAGATTGAATAACCATGCCACCTACAAATGTGGATGCCATTGCCCATCTCTTATATCAACTCAAACGGTGCTCTTGTACTTGACGTACCTTCCTCCATTAAGATTAGGGAATGAATGCGAATCCCTATCAATGTCTCTAGGGATTCTCCGTCTTATTGGGATCGCATTCATTGCGAAGAACGGGAGTCTGAAAGTAAGGAAAATCACCTATGAAAATAAATCTCAATAAGCTAACCCCTAATCTCTTCTCAGGACACCAAACTTCCTCTTACCCAATTCTATGCCTCATCTAGGCACTCAAATCACAGGACAAGAAATAACCTAGATAATTATTGAAGAAAACACACCACAACGTGGCCAGACGTAAAAGCAATTCTGTTACGAGTCCAATCCATGACAATTAAAAACAAGATTTCAGAAGAAACAGCTAATCTAGACTTATCTCAAAACATATATGCATATAAACAATGCACGTCCAATCCAGGACAAATAAGAAATTTGTATGCATGCACACTCAACTTGAGCCATGGGCTTATTAGTCATCTGACCCATGTCATATAGGCATTAAGTCCGTGCCTCAATCCGTGTATGAAACATCTCAGGTTGGTACATTATCGCTTCAGCTACCCTACATCAAATGCTTCAGAGCGCACTGTGCCTCGACCCATATCATATAGGCACCTCAGGTCAGCGCACTTATCTCTCCAACTTCCTGTGTCATATAGGCACCTAAGGGCTATCTTCTATGGTTACGCATTCGCCAAGTTACATATGATATGCTAATTGAACATGTGAAAATTGTCGTACACGCCATTCAAGCGATTATAAACAAATAGATAAAATCATTGAAATTCGACTGAGTAGAAACCACGACTAGAGACTTTAGGTTACCTATCAAACATGTGCCCAAATATTTCATTCCATCTGGTCGACATATAGTCTAAACCAGTCGATCTCTTTCATATGCCCGATTTCATTTAAAAATGCCGAATTTTCCTTGTTTTGTTTTTTTTTTTTTTGCTAAACTTGCACGTGACCAAAAATGACTGAATAATAAATCCATGACACTCGTGAATATTCTCAAATATCAATTAAACTTCGTCAAAACCCATCGGATGTTATAAATTGTCACGTAGAATATTTCTTGGGCTCGTTTTTGCGTAAAAATGCCTCAATTTTCACTTTTTAGTACTCAAACCATGCGAGACCCACAAGACTTGTCATTTTCAGATCATAATTAAATTGGGCAGCACATGAATAGTGCACGGAGGTTCATGAACAGTAAAACAGGGCATATTTGGCCCGTTTTCGCATAAAATGGCCCAAAATACATTTTTCAATGCCCGAACCTCGTGGGACCCACATCAACTGCCACCAACAGCATAAATTCGGCCAAGATGGCAACGTATGAAGCCCAACTAACATACCACAGCCTCGTCACAAAATCGATTTGCACAAATATGCCAATTCCGATAAATTTTTCTTAACCCGATTTACCTCGAATCAGACCCTAGAGCTAGTCTAAGACATATTTCATATCCTAATCGATACATAGAGGTTCGACTTATCTCGACGAGGCTGAGTCAAAGCCGGACGGGCAACGGAACAACAAATGGCACAGCGGCGATTGGCGGAGCACAACGGCGGCGATGGTACCAACGAAAACTGCAAAAACCGGGGCTGTTTTGGGCTAAACCAGGGCTAAGACAAGTTGGAGAACATGATTATGATATAAATATGGACTCTAGACGTTGCCAAGATCGATATATATTAATGGTGACTCAAAACAAAAACCGGTGGCCGAAAATGATTCTCAACAGCCCCAATGGAAAAGCCAAATCAGAGACCCAAACAATATCGGATCGAAGTGAAACAAAATGGAAATGACTCATCTGAGATGGGGCTACGATATACTAAAAAATTACGAAAATCCAATGGTCAGATCTCCAGCAATTGGCAACGGAAGCTAGCGGTAGGGGTGATCGACAGGAATAGAGAGAAGAGAGAGAGAACCGAGAGCAAGAGAGAGAAGAGAGAGAAGAGAGAGAGAGAGAGAATGTGCTGGTGAGAGAGAATATATATTATCTTTAGGGTCAATTATTGTCAATTACTAGCGACTTAAAGCTGAACGAATTGACTGATTGTCGGACTATCGGTGAATTTTTGGATTGGACACCAATAATTTTGGTCAAACTACTCAAATCGGTCAAAAAGGTGATTGATAAGACATGCCTCGAGATTCGTGAAATTTCGAGACTGATTGAGGCTCAATCGAAGCTATTTTGGCTTAATTGCAAATGGGAAACGACTCGAGGTAATATCAATTAAAGTTTCTGATCTCACCAAAATTATCCTCACCCTCTAGCTAAATAGTCTCGAGCAAGCTGGGAGCAAAACGATCACTTTCAATATTTCACCCTTTTTGGATGGTCCAGTCCAATTTCCAAGTAAACTTGATTCAATTGCACACCCCTAGTTTGTTTCGCAAAATGATTTGAAAAATATTTTCCTAAAAACAATCACTTGTATCGCTTGATATAATTAATCAATGAAAAATATTTTCATTATCTATAACGATTTATGCCTAAATATTTTCATGAATGATAAAATATTTTTTATTTATTCGTTTTTATAAGTGATACAAACTATCATTCTTAAGAAGATATTTTATAAATCATTCATTTTTCACGAAACAAACGCATCTCACCCCAAGCAGAGGAAAGAACTTCAGGCTCCACACATTTTATATGTGCTCAATGCATCTCAATCCTCATGTGTATGAACATCAACCACAACCCTCGTGATCTAAGGAACCAGGCACGTTGAGCAGCACCTGAGCAACTTGTTTCATCCAGCAATCGGAAACCAAGTAAACACTGCATCCTCGTACTAGTCCATGAAACTTTACACAGAAAATCTCGTCAGTGTGTTCCTTTCAGCTTCGTAAATTACACAGCAAAGAGGAGGCAATTAGCCTGCCATTTGGATTAAATCCATCCCTTTGCTTTGCCCCAAACCCAAGTGTATATTCGACGCAGCCCCTTCAAAAGTAGCTTCCTCATGAATATTAACATCAACACAAGACCATTATTTGCCTCGCTTGTAAGTGAATATGGCGTGCATTGCTGTCACAGCGCACAGACAAAGTCGCCGCTGGTCTCGACGTCGTCTATATCCGCATCGGTTTCGAAGTCCTCGAGATCCATGCTCCCTCCGACTAGAATCCCGCCGAGTTTCGGGATTTCCACCGGTTTCCGCGCCTCCTGAATTATGGCCAATATTTCGTCCAAGCTCTGCTTCGTGTCATTTGGCCCGTCAATTTGCAAGAGGCCGTTCCCATCGTCCATGAATTCCACAGGCAGGTTCTTCAGGAACCACGGATGCCTTTTAATCTCAGGCATTGTTATTCTCTGTTCCGCAAGGCAACATCACAAAATTAGTACATTTATAAGCGAATTTGAGGTCATCATTTGCTCAAGCTGCATTACAGTGCAGCGATCCGAAAGACAGAACTACTAACGGAATAACGGAAAGATACTTCAGATTGAACTCTCATGAGAGTGAGTCACCTTTTCAGGGTTGGCTACGAAAATTCGAGACAAGAGATGTTTACATTCAATGGAGACACGCACATAATTCGGGATCGAGTAGTGGACGCCGAGTATTCTCTGCATCAAGCCATTGCTCATCTTTTAAGATCAAGCCTAAAAGAGTGAATAGTACTTGAAGACATCGTTGACCTATGAACATGGACGATGGAGGTAAACCTGAATTGTCTTTCGGACGTTCCTTGGATCGTCTGGATCTTCGAAAGGATAAGCACCAACCAGCATGACATACAAGGTAACACCACAAGACCAAACATCTGCAATCTACAATAATCAAAGGAAAACTATGCTTAATCAACGGAGGACGATTATGTCGCCTAGCTAGGCTCCTACAGTTTGCAAAAATATTTCAAAAAGGAAAATAAGAGGAGGAGGAGGAATGAGGCGAGTTTCGATTATACCTTCCCATCGTATTCTTTTGTGGAGAAAACCTCAGGTGCTATATAGGCCGGGGTCCCCACCGTCGATTTAGGTTGAGAATGCAATACTGATGACTACAAGCGAGACAGAGCAGTCAGCAACGACAAAATACAGCAATTACCCGAGAAGAACCACATAATTCTATCAGCAAAATGTTGCCTTCGAGTAGCCGAAATCACATATTTTAAGGCGCGGTGCGGGGCTCCCATCAAGCAGAGTGTTTTCCAGCTTGAGATCCCTATGGCAAATTTGCTGCAACAAGACGGATTTTATACTGTATTGTCAGATATTCAGCTACAATAGCTGATGCAGAACATTTAACGATTTGGAATGAAAGAGAATTGTTACAATTGAATGGCAGTAACTGACTCCTGATATGAGCTGCTGATAGAAAAATCTTGCCTAACACAGAGACAAAATAGAGCTTCAGATACAGCATTAAGTAACATCTCAGAGATGTTTTCATCTCTTCCGAAGTACCTCGTCCTCGCTGAATCTACCGGCACTACAAATTCTTTCGAACAATTCCCCGCCCGCAGCATATTCCATGACGATAGCCAGATGAGTTGGTGTAAGCAAGACCTGAAAAGACAATACTTACTTACGTCAAAGTTCCAAATGTCATGCACTCTCGACACGAGGAAACAGCATAAAAATCCTAAAAACTATCGCACAGCAAGGGAACTTTTCCACAGCTGCCTTCACCAGCGGCAAAGAATATGGGAAGAGAAAAGTTCACCAAAGAGAAAAGTCGCACACTGTCATCGGTTTTCTACATTCACAAATCTTGCTGGAGCAAGCAAACACTCAGGACCTGCATGACAACAACCATTCTCATCCGAAAAATTGATTCTAATTAAAATTTTCTGATTCTGTTCCTTGAATAAGTTTTAGAAAATCGAAATGTTTTTGGTAATTGTACAAAATTTTTATTTTATGCGGAGAGAGAGAGTGAGGAGAGAACTAAAAAGGAAAAGTGAGAGGCACGAGATTTTATACTGATTTGTATTTATGAAAAGCGATTCTTTTTTTTTTTTTCCAAAACAAGCCTTTTTTTTATTGTTTTTCCTCCAAAACTGTTGTGGAAAATAGAATCTCGCTCGAGGACAGCGAGGCTCAAACCGAATACCTTGTGGGAATCAACATCTTTAGTTCCTATCAGCGAGTGGCAATAGCACAGATGGGACTGTTCAGAGGATGAGCCAAAAGGGGGAACCTTTACCAGCTAAACGGAGGGCGACAACAGCTGACGGAAAGCAAGCGAACGTTCAGTCGAGTAGAATACCAATTTCGCTAATCAATCCCCATTCATCAAGAGCCTCGCTCGAGGCCGGCGGGGCTCGAGCTAGTCGGATCTAGCCAGAAGAAAAGGGGGAAAAAAAGAAAAACAGAACTTGGTTGTCCTTACTCTCGCAGACATTTCTTCAACACCAAGAAAGACAGGACGCAAGAGCTAAACCTGCTAAAATTAGCAAAATTACCTCCTTAAATCTAATAATATTCGGATGCTTAAGGGACCGGTGGTTCATAATCTCCCTCTGCACGTGCTGATCGATCTGCAACCAATAAAAGAAACCTCAAACCTAATCCTTACATAACCCTCTGTTTTCCAAGAAAACACCGACAAGAAACAGAACTTTCTGTAAAATTAATAACAGCCACAAAGTGCCGATGTCACGAGACCCAGGTGACAAATACAGAGGCAAGAAAAGCAAAGTCATGACAACCAAAAAAAAAAAAAAAAGACCCAACCATAAATAAAGATTGACCAGGGGGTGAGAGAGAGAGAGAGAGTTAAGATTACCTTCTGGCCTCTTTCAATGTATTTAACAGCGAAAAGCTCACCACTCCGTCTGTCTCTGACGAGCTTGGCCACCCCGAAATTCCCCGACCCAATATCTTTCAGTATCTCGTAACGATCCATTTTTTCTTCCCTTCTGCTGCAGTAAAAAGTCTTCCAGCGATGATCGAAACCTGAGAAGTTTCAGACAGCTAACTAAGAAGAACTCATGCGATTCCCAGCTCTGGGCGCGCCCGTCAAATCACCGACGTCTTCGAACAAGTGGCCGACTTTGTTGATGGGGACTAGTTTTGCGTGTGAAAAGCTTCTTCCTTTTTCTCGATGGTGGATCGATTATTGGTGGGTGTGAACCGAGGACAAAGAAACAGAGCAGGCAGTTCTGGAGAGAAGAGAGAGAGAGAGCAAGGAAGACTGAACGCAGAGGAATTGACGAAGGAGGGACGTGGCGCAAGATGAGAGGCTTGACGTAGAACTGAACAAGTGGACATCGGATGTCGAACACACATGAATTGCTTTTTCATTTTGAGGTGGCCCACAGGTTCGATATAGTTAAAATCATTTCTCGTTAATTATCTCAGGGAAAAAACAATTCTAGATAATGTTAAATAATAGAAAGGTGGATTTACAAATTTAATATGTTAGGCTCCGTAATTGATTTTTGTTGGGATAATTATAAAAATTATTTTAAATATATTGTATGGAAGGCAATTACTACAAACATCGTAAATTCGTTGTACGAATGCCAATTCAATCATAAATCATTTCATTTGATCATTTAGCTCTAAACTTTTTTTAAGAATTTGCCAATATAGTATTTTTAGCCAAAATTAACCATGAATTATTGATATGGACTTTAACCGTCCTACATGACATAATCGATATTAATATGAATAATTTTCAAATACTTTTATTTTTTTATTTCTTTCTTTTCTTTTTCTTTTATCTAGTTTCTTTTTCTTTTTCTTTTTCTACCATTCAACGAAACAATTTATAAAATTTGGGAAATATATAAGAATTATCTATGTAAATACCGTCATGTCAAGTAGGATAACTGACATCCACATCAGTAATTTCTAGCCAAAATTTATTGAAACAACTATTTTAGCAAATCGTCAAAAGGTTTAAGATTCAATTAGTGAAATTGAAAGGTTTAATACTAAATTGGTATTCCATACAATGAGAAAATTAGCAATAGTAATCCTAAAATTTTTTACAATTTACCAGGATAGTTCTTTCGGCTAATTCTAATCAGTAATCACTTACTTCGACACCGGCCATCCTATGGCATGATTGGTTTTGACGCAGACAATTTGTTTGGATTTTTTAAAGCTCTCATGAATTGTCACGATAGCATGTTTAATTTTTTATTTTTTATTTTAAGTTTTCCCGCTGTTTATTGGATAATGAGCTGATTGTCTAAACATCTCTTGAACTTGACATTACTTAATGTATATAATCGTTTTATAAACTTAACGGTATCTAAGATCTCAATCTTTATCTGTTCCTTTTTTTTTTTAACACTTGAAGGAGATGCACTTTGATCCCACTCATGGGTAGTGGATATGTTAAGTTACATCTTGCACAATGATGTGGCGAATTTTAAATTATTTGTTTTCTAACGATATTGAATGATAAGTTGAAGACCACCAAGGTGATTAACTTATCGATAAAGTAAATGCCGACTTCCATGAGATCGCGAATTTGACTCGTGTTGTGAGCACATATTTGAATGGTCCATGCCCGCACAATTTCTTATGTGAAGAAACTTCCTAACATATTGGCAAGGCTACGTCACAAATGCTAGGGTGATGAGCTCGTTAATCTCGAACCTTCTAGTGGCGAGATTGTGCGGAGTAATATGGCTCGTGGCGAATTTTAAATCGTGTGTTAATTTCTTAGCGATATTGAATTTGAAGATCACCAAGATAAGGTAATTACCTTAGTGATAAAAAAAAAAAGTAAATATCCATCTTCCATTAGATCGAGAGTTTGATTCGTATCGTGGGCGCTTCTTCAAACGGTCCGTACAGCACAATTTCTCTTGTGAAGAAACTTCATGATATATTGGCGAGGCTGCATCCCACACCCTCTGGGGCGACGAGCTTGTTAATCTCGAACCTTCGAGTGGCGGAATTGTGCGGAGCATTGTGGCTCAAACCAAAAACCTTGCGGCGAGAGTAGGACTCTTATAGTAATGCGGAGAAGAAGCCGCCTAACGGTGATTGTATCCGATCTCGCCCTTTTTATTGATAAAGAAAAGTGGTGAGTCGAAAACCTCCACAAGAGAAAAATACACCCTAATCTGATATATCATCCGTGCCGCAGCACCACGGAATCGACCGAACGTCTCTTCACACGGTGTCAATGGACTAAAATTATCTGGAAAGACCTCGTGGGTGGACTCTTACACTGGCGATACATCGCCACGGAAAATCTCGAAAATTGAAAAGTGAATTTTTGGGGTTCTCCCTGATAGCTCATAGATTTTGCAGAAGTTCGCAAGCCTACTTTGGCAAATTTGGAAGTCCCGCAACTCTGTCATCTTTTACGGTAGCAAGACCTTCCCTCCGTCGACCACCACCGATGCACTATTCATGCATAAGGATGGAATCTGTAACCAGAGGGAAGCGTCAAAAGAGGAAGAGGGGGCAAAACTTTAGGAGTTGGGAAGTGGGTACCTTCGGATCGCGCTCAGAGGAAGTTCAACATTGACACCTCGTGGGTGGACGGGAAATCCGCGGCTGCGGGGCTCAGTATACGCAGAGATTGCAATGGCATCCTGGTCGACAGCTTCACTGTGTCGATCCGAGTAGATTCATTCAGCAACCTTGGTGGAAACCCTAGCCGTGCGCCAGGGCCTGAGACGTCCATCGGAAGAATCGAGATCTCTGAACGAAGCGAAAAGGGAGATATCTTGTCAACCTGTACTTGCGAAAGATCCGTGTTTATTTTACCGAAACTTGAATGTTAATGAAAGTACGTTCCTTTTGACAGAAAGAAAAATAGAAAAAAAAAAAGGTCGGGCAATGAACTTATTTCCTTCACACGACTAATCTATCTCGACAATTTGTGCAAGATTTGTAACCAAAAGCGAAATAAGCCACAAGTTTGCCTTCCTTAACTGAAATTCGACTTCCATCGCCCAAGTCTTTGAATTACAATATGCGGTAATAATGCAAGCAATGCCTTGTAGCATTTTTTTTTTTTGCGAAAAATAAATGATTTAAAAAATATTTTTTAAAAAAAATGATCGTTATTGTTACTTATAAAAAAGATGAATTGCCAAAAATTATTTTCATCATGTTCGAAAAGTTTAAATGCAAATTGTTGTCGATCACGAAAATAATTTTCATTGGCTAAGTTTGTTCATTCCCCGTAAAATAAACGTACCCTTGATAACATGCAACCCGTACAACAGATGATTTCGAAAGATAAGAATTTGCTTCCCTAATGATTTGAAAAAAGCGAAAGATAAAACGATTACACGCGTCGAAAAAGAAGTTTCGATATGACGATCCATCGATTCTGATCGGCAACGTGTGAAGTCCGATCCGCATAGCTTCGGAAACACGAACGAAAGATATGAGTTGGGCGGTCATCCTTCAATGTTTCAGTGCACCATATACAGACGAGAAACCACGAATCAATTTTTCGCTAGTGTGTCGCCTTGACCATTCCTGATAGCAACCAGTCTACTACATAAGAAATGAGAAAATGACACAAGCGGTTCTTAAATTTTGATTCAATGTGAAATGTGATATTTGAATTTTAATTCAATGTGTAATGTCGTTGCCGAATTTTTAAATTGTTCATCATGAAACATGGATTTATGTTATCTAGTTAATTTAGTCCATGATTTATATAAAAATATCTATAATGAATTAATGAAAAGACAATATACTTTCATATAATTGAGGAATTAAATTGAACGCAAACCAAAAGTTTAGAAGTCGCATTGAACAAATTAAAAGTTTAGAAATCACATTACACAACCGAGTAAAATTCACGAATCATATTGAATAAATTAAAAGTTTATGGGTTATATTACGCATTAGGCTAAAGTTTATAGACTAAACAAGAAATCATGACATGTGTTTGTCGCGCGGGTGCACGATAAATGTTAATCCTAGTTCAAGAGCGGCCGTTTTAGAATGAAATTAGAATACAGGATGTCGAGGCGATTCCTCACGGGTTTAACAAAATCGGAGCTTTCCCATTTTCTCATCAAATGTTTCGGCCCGATCTGGCATTAGAGAGAGAGAAAATTTTTCCTTCGATCGCATCTTTATCATTTGTTATCTCCCCCCACAATTCCGGACCGTGACCTCCCGGGGGGGGAATATGTCCACGTTCCTTGATTCTTAAGTGCACATCATGGTCGAAAGGACATGCCACGTTTGTCGTCTTCGAGAAAATTGACGTTACGGGCGGAGGGTCCGCCCTCTTCCCACTCGTGGGGTCATTCTCTTTCCCAACGAACGATCGGAAACGGAGGGAATCCCTCCAAAAACCAATCACGGTGGCGCCCCCCCACCCCAACTCGGCAGCGGTCGCCTTCTCTAATTATTCCCCGCCGTCCGTGTTTGCCAAACTACGTGGATCGGGCATCGTGCATTGCCGATCGGATCGAAACTTCTTTTTCGACGAGCGTAATCGTTTCATCTTTCGCTCATTACCGCATAAAAATTTTGCCCTTTTTCCTCTTTTGGTGCTTCCCTTGGGTTATAGATTTCATCCTTATGCATAACTACCGTGAAAGATGATATAGTTGCGGGAATTCCAGATTTGCCAAAGCATGCTTGCAAACTTCTCTCTGCAAAATCTACGAGTTATCGGTGAAAAACTCAAAAATCCACTTTTCAATTCTCGAGATTTCCCATGGTGATGTATCAATAATGACTCTTCCAAGATAGTTTTAGTCCATTGGCATTGCGTGAAAAGGTAATCGATCGATTCCGGGGCACTGCAACACAGAGTACATATAGGATTAGGTAGTATTTTTCTCTTGTAAAGGTTTTCAACTTTGCCATTTTTCTTTATTGGTAAAAGGGTGAGACCAGACACAATCACCCTTAGCAACTTCTTCTCGAAGAGTCCTACGCTCACCACAAGGCATTCGGTTTGAGCCATAATACTCCGCACAATCCCGCTACCCCCAAGGTTCGAGATTAACAAGCTCCTCACCCTAGCAGTTGTAATTTTTCCTTCAATATTGTCCTTTCGATTAATTCATTTTTGAGATAATATTAGCCATTTTTATCTAAATCAAGGATCGACCGAAAAAAAAAAAATCTAAATCAGGGAGTAGATTAAGCAGATAACAAAAATCCATATATTATGTTGAATAATTTAAAAATTAAGCGACAACATTACACATTCAAATACCACATTTCACATTGAATCAAAATTTAAAAATCATTTATATCATTTTTTCCGTTTCTTATACAGTAGACCGGTTGCCATTGGCAATGATCAACGCTGACACACTAGCAAATTCGCACTTTCTTTGTCTGTTTGCATGTGATGACCTGAAACATTGAAGGATGACCGTCCGAACCCATATCTTTTGAACATCAATTTCTTGCCTTAACAAACGACTGATCCCTACGCGTGAAACCCTTACATATTGACCGTAGCAACACAGAGAAAGAGCGTATGATTCACCGGCTGCTAACGGCATACCTCTCTTTGGTACGTTCACGAAAGAGCTACGGGGGAACCTCTCGCGCGGTCATGTTCTTTCTTATAACTCGTAGCCCGGGAATCTGGAGTTCTCCGCATCGGCGAGATCGAACCAGAGGCAAGCCGCTCCGGCGAGCCCTTGGTAAAGCGAGAAGGCGTAGTCCGCGACCTGTGCGTGCCCCTCTGTGCCAACGAGCTTGTTCGCATTGTGATAGAGGAAGCTCGCGAACACTCTGGCTCGGTCCTCGTAGATTCTCTCCCCTGTCAGCCGATGAAGCGAGAGGAAGGCGTACGCGTTCCCCGAAATGCCGTCGGCGAGCCCCACTTTCTTCACGAGCCCGTTCTTCCACACAACTTCCCCTGCCTCTATGGCGGCGTCGCGGAACTCTCTGTCATGTGGAAACATCTGCAGAGACCAAAGGAACTGCATTATATCAAATCGACAGCCACTTCACAACTTCGTTCTTACATACTTTCTTAGGGATTAATTGCTTTATGATCATGTTCAAACTTATTTGAGGAAATACATGATAAAGATGTTCCGAGTGAACTGAAGACGTCAATTGAACACCGGCATCAGCGCAGTTTACCGATGTCATAATTTCGATGAAAATGCTACTAACCTGCGATGCCTTGCATAGAGTTATTGCCATGCCCGTCGCACCGTGAGACCACTGAACCAGTTTGTCCCTCGGGTTCCCTTCGCTCGAGGGGTAATTTCCACTGTTCGGAAACCTCTTGCTCATCATATACCTCAAAGTCCCCTTGACATCCTCGACGTGCTCTTCGCGGAGAGGAAAGTGAAGCAACACGTGCAAGATTCCAGCGAGGCCGTTGGCCGCACCCAAGTACCGGGTCCCATGCCATCTGTACATCAAGGGGCACGTCACGATATCAGCCGCACCGGCCCTGCCCCCAGCCAACACGGCATCGACGATAGGCATCAGTAGATCGTTCGACACCGTCCCTTGTCCCAGGTTCTTGTTAAGAAACAGGGCTGCCCACAAGAAACCAGCTCGGCCGTAGAGAAGGTCGTACGACATCCCAAAACCGCCCTCCTCGGGTCCAACCGGGAGAGCCCTCTCTTGGGCCACCTGCATCGATGGCCAAAAAAACGAGAAAGGCCAGAGTATTTTTCGGTCAGGCGACTGATTATTGACTTATCCTGCTCAGTAAGGACGATGGAAGTAAATGACAGCACGATGAAAAACGGAATTCGGAAACTTCGACTCCATGAGAGCAATTAACTCATTACAGCATTACGTCCTCTGTTTCATTGAAACCATGTCAAGTTCAGAACAATGCAAGTGCGAGAAGCACTGTGCTATTTGACAAATCAAACTGAGTACACCTACGGTACCTTGATGCATCACAAAACCTGAAACAACCAAATGCGAGACGAGCCAAAAAAAAAAAAAAAACGGACTAACAGGAAATCCATACCAACAAAATTTTTTTTGAAAAGCACGGTTCCAGTTACGTACCAACATTTTACCTTAACTTTCAGGTCATGAAATTTGAACCTCTATCCTCGTATCCCCAACACAATGTCTCACCATTAGACAGAGAGCCTAGTGGACACATACCATTTTTCTCCCTTTAATCTCTATCTTTAGCTTGCCATATCAATGAAATATCTGTTCTTTTCCGCTGCAAATTCATTTCATCTTCATCTCATGTACCACTTCTAATGGTAATTCCAAGGCTTACCGGACATCATTTGATATGCACTCGTCACGAAACAGGCGAAAAAATCAACGGAGGATATTAAAACAGAGCTGGCAAACACGAGCGATTCCCTTTTCTAGTACCAACGATTCCAACGCCTTCACTATCAAAGCTGGTCCCGATCCTCCGCAATCTTGGGAACACCTTTCGAAAGCGATTTATCATGTGTATCCAAATCCTAGGTGGTCCTAAAAGCAGATGTTACCAAAGACGTGCGCCGCTTCTTATGACGAGATATCGAGGAGAGGAAGAGGATGGTTTGTTCCTATTAACGCAGTAGCAACATACCTCGAGGAAAAGGTTGAGGAACATGTCGCGCCTTTGATGGTCCCCCATGAGATTGGCAACCACCGCGCCCACCGCGAACACCCCTCCTTTACCACACAAAAACGTCACATGCCTGTGTCAATCATTTTTTTTCCCCAGTTAGCTAAGTCCTCAAGAGGAAGAAAACTTACATCTGCAGAAATATCAGCATTTAACTCATCTATGCACATATATCTCAAAGAAAACTCCAGTTCAAAAGAAAATGTCAGACGCTAGATTTTTTTTTTTTTTTTTTTATTCACCCAGAATTCAGAGATAGAAAAGCACCATGGGCGAACTTCACAATCAGAGGAGAAACTCGAAACCCAACCATTAGGACGTATTTATCTATCCCGGTGCGTCACGAACCAATTTTATTGCTTCCACCTGACTCTTTTTAAAGAAGGAAGATTAAAGCAATCATTATGAATATTTGTGATATACGGATTAGTTTGTTACAGTTATGTCTTATTTATTTTTGAGTCAATATCGCGAAAAACCCCAAACCGATACGCCTATGACAAATTTGTTCTAAACTATTTTTTTTTATCATGAAAAACCCCAAATCGGTACAACTGTGATAAATTAACCCCCATGCTATTTTCAATTTGGTATATCAGATCAAAATTTCTTGTTCTGCTCCGTAAAGAGCAATAGCATGGACCATAAGTGTAGTTATTCTGCAAACCAAGAAACTGAATAACCTCCTCCTCCACTACTGTGTATTGACGGACATTGTTGTCCGAATCAGGCAAGGTTTCTGCAGTCTTCGCTCTCTCTCCCTTCATAAGAGCGTGTCTGCACAATCTTGGGTAATTCAAAAATGACTGAAAATGATACACGCGACTCACCTCGTGGAAGCACGCGCCGCGGAAGCGCACGCATCGACGATCTCGGCTGACAAACGCAGGTCGCCCCGGCCGCCGGTGGCCTCGTAGGACCTCAGGCACAAGAAGGCCGTGCCGAGCAGCCCCGTGTACGCGGTCGGATCGCCCGCACCGCCCTCGAGCCACGTCGCCCGTACAACCTGATTCAGTCAGTTCCGGCACACACACATGCACCATCCCGTAAGCTCCAAAATTCAAGCTCTTCACACGTATTATCACAAATCAATCATATCTCCAAACTTCGTTTTCTTCATCGACACGGGAAAAAAAAAAGGTACGGCTTTTTTTGTCCGTCCGTACGTATTCGATGGGCTTAATCCGGAAGCACAATGTACACGGGGCCTCGTCCCCGTCGTTACCTGGTCCTTGAGAGAGACGGCCGCTCGGACGAAGGTCTCTCCGGGGAGGGACAGGTTCGGAGACCTGGGATCGACGGGGAGGACGGGTCCTCCCCGTTCGATGCTGCCGCCGTCTTCGTGGTTGTCGTGAGAGGTGAACTGCACGGCCGACGACGACATCTTTCGCCCAGTCGCTGCCCGTCCCGGAAGCAAACACCCAGAACTCAGTAGCCTCTCCGCTTCCCGCCGATTCTCTTAACCTCGGCTTCGCTTGGTCGAGCGAGGAAAGCACAGTGGGTCGGATGAAAATTACTCGAACCCGACCAAAATCAGACGCAGAGAAGCGCACGCAGACACAGAGACAGACAGAAGGAACCGGATGCGCATGAGTTGTGGAGCTACTACGTTCATATAACACGTAATCCCCGTTTCGGAATTTGATTAATCAGTGGATTAATCCACCCATTATCCGAGTTAATTATTTGATTAATCAATGAAGGGATCCGCCGAGAATCTCGTGTGCGGTCCCCTGAAAAGTGTCACGTGGTTTTCTCGATGTGGGCGACGGTGGCATTTGGTTTTGGTTTCCAGAGCATTCTGATTTTTTTCCTTTCGGACCGTACGGACAAAAGCCAGCTTCCTTAAAATCTAAGCCAAGGCCCATTTGCCACCTGTGAAATTACAGGAAAAAAAGAAAAAGCTAACAAAAACTTCAAACTATAGTTATTGTGATATGTTTATATTGATTTTTTTTTAACATAAAAAATTTCAAACTATATTTTTAATTTTTTCTTGTGACCTAAAAAATCTCAAAATTGTTCCTATCTAACACATTTATCTTCCGCCAACATTCTGTCTAATCTGGGCAGAATTTTGGGTGTAATAGAAAAAAAAAGTTTAGTGTTAATTTGCCACGGAAAAGATAGGTTGGAATTTTTTTGTAGCTTTTGCACGACATGAAATTACCAAACCACATAGTGACATGCACTGAGAATTTTCTCCAGAATTTCAAGAATCCAATGAAGCCAACGAAGATCGAAGTTAGTCCTCTTCCGTGCTGTCATCATTGTTTTCCCACCATCTGTTTGAATTTGAAACCGGGTCACTTTTTTTTTAGCAGTTCGTTTGACGGCTGAAGCTTCTTTTGTTGGCTCAATCAAGACGACCTCGCCATAGGAACAACCACGAATGATAGTTTCTCCGATTGCAGAGGTTTAGAGCAGGTACTGAGGGCAGCTCAATGTCACTAGCTGCTTAATATTCACAAGATGAGTCGGAAGTAGCGAAAAAAATCGGCCAAACGTACTTCGACATCACCTGATCGCAGAAACAATTAATCTACAACGAAGGACGGACGGGTATAATACACTGTCGAGATCGTTTCGACATCCCGAGGAAGTTCGTTTAGTTTGCATTAGATGGGAGCGACTAATCTAGTGATGACTCTTCTCTGCATAGCTTCGTCTCCGGATAATGTCCGAGAATCTATGAAGCAACGCTCTCTTCCTCCTATGGAGTCTTTCGTTCTCCAAGTCGTCGAAATGCTGCGAATCCAGACTGTCCACATCCTCCGTGTTCATCGTCTCGCCATCGCTCGTGAAAGCTGAGGATGACTTCTTCCTGTGATGGGTGGCCGAGCCTGGAGAGTCTATGACGTCGAAGATCGACCCTTTGAGTGGATCGATATTCTCGGGGCTGTCTTCATCCTCGTCGCCGTCATCGTCTTCTTTCTCTTTGCTCTCAAGGTTATCACTACTGTCCTTGTGTCTAGGGTGGTGCTGGTGGTGGTGGTGGTGGACTATTAGTTCCTTCAGATTGAAGCTGAAAGCCTTTCCCAGTCTCGTCCCTTCTTTGTGTTCTTTCTCGCTTGGCGTGTTCGAATTCAAAGCCTTGGATTTCCTCGCAATCTCCTTATCGTCCGTCTTCATGTCCTTCTCGGAAAGCATCTTCTTCAACTCCGTGATGTTCTCCATCGCCGCGGCCTCGTTGATCCTGAGGCTCTCGATCTCCCGGCTGAGGAAGTTCAAAGCGTCGTCCTTCTCGGCCAGATCGTCCTTGAGCTGCGAATTCTCAGCTTGGGCGATGCTGGCTGCTTCCTTTGCGACGCTTGCTTCGTTCAGCGCCTGCTTGAGTATGTCGCGAAGCTTCATGTTTTCCTCTCTCGATGATTTGACCATTCGATCGGCCGCCCTCAGAGACTCGGCGAGTCTACCGGTTTCCTGTTGAGCCGCTGTCTTTTCGTCTTCGGCTCTTCTGATGCATCCCACAAAGCCTGTCTCCTTCCCATTCCATGCCAGGAGTGATTCTTCAGCCTCTAACCTCAGCCTCTCGCTAGTGTTCTTGTATTGCTCCATCTGTTTCCTTGACTCAACTAAGAGTTCTCCGAACTTGTCTTCGGTGTTCTTCAGCTTCTCCGTCAACATTTTGGCTTCCCCTCTGCAATGCTCGAGCTCGGCTTGGGTCACGTCGAGCTTCAACTTCACCTGGTTGGTCTCCGTCGCCACCTCCTTCAATGCCAAGGCTAAATCGTCCATCGCCTTCTTGCTGTTCTCTTCTGCTTCGTTCGCCGATTTCAGCTCGCTCTTGAGCTTGCCGACCTCGTCCAGGAGGCCCTGGACCTTTGAAGAGGCGTTCTTCTCTCCCTCCTGGGCGCGAGAAAGACTTTCCTTTGTCGATTGAAGCTCGGACCGGAGGCTTTCAAGGCTCACTTTGGGGGAAACATTGTCCTTGAAGCAAATTCTGGAGACGTTGGCGGCTTTACCATTTTGCCTCGGCTGCTCCTCGAATCTCCCCAGTTTCTCTCGTAGCGAACCAACCTCGAGCTTCGCCTCCTCAAGCGAAATTTTGGCTTGCTCGAGCTGCTTCGTCAAGGCAACCATGGACTCGAAAGTCTTCCCTTCGGATTCCTTTCCGTTTCTCAGCTCCTCCTCTAGCTCCCGAATCCTCCTCTCGCTTTGCGAATCCGCCTCAGCCTCCACGCCTCTGGCATCGCTCAACTCCTCTTCCAACTTCTCCAATGCAGCCTCTCTGTCTGCCAATTTGAGCTCGAGCTGCTTCACCCTCGCGGCTTCGACCCTCAACGACTCCATCTCTTTCTCCTTGACCTTCAGCTCTTGGCTAGCATTGGCCAACAATTTCTTCACCGAGTTGAGCTCCGCGTATATCCCCGGCACTTTCCGAGCCGCAAACGCCTCGGTGAGCCTTGAGTTGGCCTCGTCGGTCGCCTTTCGCGACTCTCTAAGCTCAACGACCATTTGATCTCTCTCGTCCTCAGCCTCGTTCAATCGTTCCCTCAAAGTCCTCAGCTCCTCCATGAGCTCCGCCATGTCCTGCTGCATCCCTGGAACTTCTCAGGACCCTCTTCTGCACTCAAAAGCATTCATTTCAACAAATCGAAACCTTGTCAGGAAATTTTCTGGGAACCTGCCTCTCCATTAGATAAACAACTTCCATTGACCTAACAACCATGCCATTACAAACCTGTCAATTTCCCTAACGAACGCCGAGCTTATAGTAAGTAATGCTACTCATTATGAAACCGACGCAAACGCGCCACGGCTCTGGTCTTATCATTTCCCAGGAAAATGTCATATTAACGAAGTATGTGCCGGAAAAAAGGACGTGAATTTGCACCTCAAATGTCAGCCACTTTCTTTCGGGACTTTTGGCGGAGGAAAAACAACAGAGACGTCCTTGCTTCAGACTTCAACGTATTTTCCGATCGCAACGAGGTTTGGTCCCAACAAAATTCCACGGATTCGACAACCCAATACGGAAAACGGTAAGAAGACTAATATTGCAAGGACAGCAAAGTCGCAGAAGGATGAAACTGGAGATGATTCGAAACACCCGAAAGAAGGTAAAATCACATGTAACTTCTTGGAAGATTGCAGAGAAGAAAGCAAAGATGGGGGAAAGGCACATAACACGTTCTCGCTTCGAGATTCGGTTGATTCGTTACAATGTGAGCTTTCTAAGTATGGGAGATCAAACAAAACAGAGGCCAGAATGGCCCAAGAATATGCCGGATTTCGCCGGTAAATTGAAGAGATGTTAGAGAGAGAGAGAGGAAGGGAAACGGCCGAACTTGGCGGGGATTCCATTAGGAATATAGGGACAGAGAGAGAGAGACACACACACACACACACGATGCAACGACGACAGTTTTGGCATTCTGTATTGCCCGTCGTTGAAAGTGCAGTCAACGTTTCATTAGCCTCCACCCTTGTCTTCCTATTATTATTCAATCTGGTTCACGGCAACGTTGGAACATTGGACTCGTGCCAAGTGACGCGATCCGACGTTGTCCAAGATTTAGTTGAAATAGACCTGTCGAATGGCTAAATTGATTTGGGTTGAGTTTGGATGATGTCGAAAATGATTCAATCCATATTGACCCATTTCACTCATTCTAACATATTTACATGCAATACAAATTTAATGACATATACCCGACTCAACTCATATCTGATGTATACCCATCCCGGCACATATTAATAAAACACCCTACGTACTTGATCTAATTTGTTGTACTCCGCCGGCGAAGTATAGCGATAGGCCGGCGACTTATGACCAGCCAACCACCGGCGATTGACAACGAACCAACCGATGACTAACAATGTTCGGCGACCAGCCGACCCGGATGACCAATGGAACACTTGTGACGATCAGCGATCGACGACCAATCAATAACCAACCGACCACATGGGATGATTGGCTACTGGCCAATCACTTGCAGCAACTAGCAACGATTGGCGGTGGGGGCAACTAATGACTGTCTAGACGCCGGTGAGCTTGAGGCTTGAGCTTGCTTGTGGCTATCACTGACTAGTCGTGGCAAAGGGATAAGGAAATGAGCAAAGAAAGAAAAATATGTTAGAAAATTTTATCACTTGTGGCCAGCAAGGTCTCCGGCTCGGCCTAGTAAAAAAGAAACTAATATACAAATTTGTAACAAGTCAGAAATTTAAAAAATCAAAAAATTTGTTTATGACTCACTTTAATATTTAGGTAACCCATTTTAATTTTTTTTAAAACCCATTTAGCACCCACTAAGTCGTTAAGTATTTTATTTATGGCCCATTTAAGTTTATTTTTAAAATTAAATGCAACTCATTTATGACCCATACTATTAAATATGATTTGAAATATGAATTAGACCCATTTTGCCACCTTTAACTCGGAATGAATGATGTTTTAGTGGATGGGCTTGACATTACATATCAAATCTTTTTTTACATTATAAATACATAGACCGTCAAATGGATGGGTCAAATCAAGTCATAAATAGGCCCAATCCAAATAGGCCCATTTAATTTTATAATGATCCATTTATTGCGGTGCAAATTTAGTGACATATATCTCACCCAACCCATATTCCTAACATACTTTCATATTTAATCAAATCTAGGAAAACTCATATTAAAACTAAGGTGAGACCAAGAAGTGAGTGACGCGACATCGAGTGAGTACGAGCGAGAATAAAGACAAAGTCATAAATGTGGTCATGACTAATTGCTATTAATTTTCCATTCGTGGCTAATTACGTCCTTGAAGCATCGTTAATTATCATGCTAATGTAACTTAACAGAAAAAGAATTAAAACCAAAACAAAGCCAAAAAGTTATATCGGATTGATGTAAAAGTGTGAAAGGTAAGCAAAAGCTATCCCGGACACTTTGCTTAAGATTGAAATTTGAATTCTGCTTGATGCCGACATTTGAAATTAATTTTCTTTATTTCCTGGGCCGCATTCATCCCAACAAAGCCCATCATTAGACCCAAAAAACAAAGCCCATCTCAAACTAGGGCAAGGCAAGTCCACCATTTAGTGGGCATTTTAATTCGGGCTTTTCCTTGCTCGTTCCTAGAGCCAAATTTCAAATGAACAAATTCAAACGTACTTCCGTTCGTGCCGGGTTGCGCCCTACCAGCCCCGCATGCACGTAAATGAGGTCACGCACCTGTTATAGAATATCGAACGCACCGCTGTATATCGAGTTCATTGGATTTGAACCGAGCCTTTGACAAATTTTGGACCGAACCCACTCGAACTTGAATGCAAAATCCGAAGTACTGCGTGCGCAGCTTGGGTAAATGCAAAGTCATTACCGACATTCTTACCGTTGCTCGTATGTCCAGGTAAGATTTCGTTTGTTTCGCGAAAAATAACTTCAAAGAAAAAGTTTTTCAAAATTTTCGGCATTTGATTCACAGAAAATACACTAGTAAAAAAAAACGTTTTCCATAAAAAAAAATACCTTCGAAAGTAGGGAGGAAATCATTTTCTTCCGTCTTTCCTCCATACACTTATTCACAATAATTTTCTTTTGAATTTTTTCTTTTCTTTTTCTTTTTTTCCCTTCTTCCTCACCCGACTGCCGGCCAATGCAACAACAAACAACAAGCATAGATGCGAGCTGGCAAGCTCGAGCTCGTCAAACCTCACCGAGATCTAGCAAGCTAGAGTCCACTTCTGGCCACCGTTAGCTAGTTGTGATGCAAGAAGAAGGAATTAAAAAAAACCTAAAAATTATTTAAAAACTTTGTTTCTTTTAATTCGAACATTTATTCACATTTTTATTGACCGTACGATCAACATCCACGTCTACAATTTTAGGCCAAACGATGATGCGAAAATCAAATTATATTTTCCTTACCAAATTACGAAAAATATTTTTCAGTTCATTTTCAGATCTCAACTAAACACCGGAAGATATTATCATTTTTCTAAAAAATAATTTATCGAAATTTTTTTTTCAAAAATGTCACATTGTTCGTAAAATAAATGGAACTTAAGTTTATGCTAGGTAGGGGTGAGCAAATCAGATCGATCGGATCGAGACTGCCCGAATCGGATCAAGACTAGTGATCAAGCGGTTCGGTTCTCAGTTCTAGGGACCCATGAGTGGACTGCTAAGATTGGATCGGTCTTTTTTTATATATAAAAGTAACCCTAAATCTAAGTTTTTTCTTATGCACTTTCCACTTTTCCAGCCCTGCCTCTCTCGAGAAGATGTAGGGGATCAATAGGGACATAAGCATATTTGTCCTCCAGTGGGTCCGATCCAAGACCAGTAAGTAGCTGCATTATGCACCAAATTATTCTCCATTTACAGTGAACAAGTCTTTGCTCATAGGATGGTGGTGATTTTCAGATTACATCATCTTTGCCCAAACATGTTCGCCGAGATTACATGTGGAGATAAAATTAATCGTGTGTAGGAGGTTATAACTCTTATTTTTTAGGGCATATTTCCGGCCCAATGGGGCCACCTAGGAATCGGACCAAACTGAAAACCAATCATCCCTAATGCCCGAGACAGTGTCTAAGGTGAGGTCTTGGCCCTCCCCGACTTGCTTGTAATTGTAAATTATGCCCATCATTGTTAGAAGATTTTCTTTTTTTCCATTTGCATAAATTATTTTTTCCACGTGTTTTGAAACTTCACTTTTCTAATTTTTAGGAAAACCATAAGCGATAACAAAAAAAAAAATATAACGGCCTAATACCCTGAAAAACCTCTAACTTTAACTTTTATTCCGATTTTGTCTTTTTTCGTTTTTTAAAAAAATACGGAACTTTAGGTCTAGTGTCAATTACACTCTTATCTTCTTCTCTCTTTTTTTGGTCCCATAATCATGTCTCAATCATCAGATTTTTTTGTCCTATGAAAAATCCTTGACACATCCATATTAAAACGAAACACCATCTTCTTCTCTTCTGTTTTCTTCCTTTTTTCTACCTGTTGATTTCTCATTTCAACCGATCGGAAAGATTTATTTAACTACGACGGACAATTGCGCCCTACTTTCTACGCTCTTGAAAATTATTCTTAAAAACAGTGCTTACACGCTTTCTTTCTATGTTCATGATTTTCCTTTCCATTTGACAGTTCTCAAAATTTTCACAATATCCTTTCTCAAGTTCTTTCTCCAAGTCTTACCTCCATTCAATCACATTTGCGGTATATTTCACCTCAATTTAAGGAATATTTTACTCACCTCTATCCAACAACATAACGACCGATCCTCCCCATCTAACATCCAAGCCACATCATTTTTTGCTTCATTTGCTGCAGTTTCCATCTTCTAGAAGTGGGAATTAACCCTTCCTTCAAATAACCAAGGCAAATCGAAATTCCATAAGCCGCAAAAATTGAAAGCTCTCATGCTGACTTTTATTTTATTTTATATATATATATAAAGGTGCTTTTCTTGACCATACTATTCCCCTTTTTTTAAGTTGAAAAAAAAAGCAGGGGCAGCTACTTCATTTTCTTCCCATAAGCCAGCACGCAAGAACAAGCTGTGAACACTTGAAAAGGAGGAGAAGAAACAAAAAAAGCCCAGATGAGCCAAGCTCTCAAGTCGCTTGGCAATGTTCTGTAGATCTTTATCACAGAGGATCTGGGCAACTGCTATTTTAATGAGATTATACCACAGGGGTGATGAAAGCAGAGTCATGACTCATCACCCGGACTCTGCTTTTTCTCCCCCCCACACCTTTGCTTTTTTACCTTAATTTTTTTCAAAAAAAATTAGCTTTTAGACAGCACTCGGGTGTATTAAATAAAAAGAAAAAGGAAAGAAAAGTTTTGCCTACCATTAGGGGGTCTAAGTCTCTACAAATCCCACCCACCTTAAAAAAACAATCGAGCAAAACCATGATCCATTGATTTTATATATATATTCATTTGTTGCTTTCCACTCTCCACTTTTTTGCCTTTTGTTTCTCTTGCGCCAGGTTAAGATTCTGATGCCCAAAACCATCTCGAGTAGGTCCTGGTGATCTGCCCAGTTCGCAAAAAAGAGCCATCTCTTTCCCACTCAGAAAAGCATGGGATTTCAAAAGGGTCTCTCTCTTTCGATCGAGAGAGAGAGAGAAAGGAGTGGAGGGATCGTATGCGTCAAAAGATGGGAAACCCGTGTACCATGTGGAATGCTTTTTGAAACATCCTGCAAGCCCGAGATCGAGAGAATTACCCATAAAAAAAAAAAAAAAGCCCAAGAACGAGAGAATTAGAGAGAGAGAGAGAGAGAGAGTTTTTTCTCTTTCAACCCTTTATTTTCGTACTATGGAGGGAGCGGCAGAAACCTAACACCATCAAGTTGGGAAAATTGTTGAGAGGAAGTCCAAATTCGATCCCGGCAACAATAAATTATGGGTTAACTAAAATAGATTTATTGATATAAGCTATTCCAATTTTTCAATGTGGAGTTTTTCTAACACAAGTCACACGTGAATTCTAACACTTCCCAAACAACTTTTCCTTCCTTCTCTTCATTTTCATTCTTCTTTTGACAAAAAAAAATCTCTCTTTCTCCTTATCTTACTTTTCCTTTGCGTTCTCTCCCCTTACTCTTTTTTTTTTTTTAAACCCGGATATAAAAGGGGTAAAAGAAAGTATGGACTTAGAGAGATCACATCAACTGAAGAAAGACATGACCTCGGCTCATTTCGCTAGACGTGCGCCATTCACCGGATGATAAAATATTCACCCTGAACTCGATTCGGAGCCAGATGTCTCCCCGTTCACGTTTGTAAGTTACAGAGTAGAGTTTTGCAATGCCAAAACGTTATAAATCGCTGTTAATTTCGTTCAGATTGATGTCATTTTCCCGTGCGATGGTTAATTTGGACGGACGGGGACGTCGAGGTCGCCGGTCTAGGAAGGCTCTGGCATGTTCGAACATCTGATTGGCAATCCGGTCGCAATCGTAGGCGTGGGGGGACCCTTCTTTAGCTGGCAGCCGCAAGAGAGCAAAGGATAGGGAAAAAGCTTACGGGACAATTTTTTCTTTCGAGGATGGGGGGAGGTGGGGGAAAGATATGTGGCTACAGATTACGAAGTCGTTTGATTCCCCGACAGGCTTGTTCATTTTTCCAACCTCTGGAAATTGACTCGTGGGTCATCTCCATAACTAGTGCGTGATAAGAGCTGGTGTCGACTCATCCTTCTCAAATTTTTTTTCTTTTTTGGAGGAATTTTTGTGGATCGTGGGGGGTTGGATATGATGTTCCGACTTCTTAATCGCGAAATTCGAGATGGGTTTTGGGTTTGGAGGAGATGTCGAAGGGGTCATCGGTCGTTTAGGGTGCTGAGATCCGTTTTGAGTTTCACGTGGGTTTCGCGAAGCGCGCAAGTTCAATCGCGTCGGTATCGCGTTTCCGTCGTACCGACGACGCTTGTACTTTGATCTCGTGACGGGTCACTCGTAACCCGTAGTCGAAAGCGTTGATTATTATGATTTCGAAAGCGCGATGTGAGGCCCTTGAGGAAGGAATAAAGCCGTAACAATGTGTCGACAAAAATTATTGACCTGAGGATTTCGTCCCGAATCGGTCGAGCATCGATGGTGCAACTTTTTTAGAAGATGTTAAACCATAAGCGAACGTTATTTTTCGGCTACAAACTTAATAAATTAGGCTTAGATTCTCTTCGTCGGTTCCTAAAACAAGCGCAATTATTTATGCTTTCATTTATGGGCTAATAATAATCATTTTATACGTTAAAAATCTGCTTTAAAAATTCGTAAATCCTCGTAGGTTTTTTCTAAACGTCGGTGATATATGCTGAATTTTGCAAGTTGTGTGCTACTTTTGCGGACACCAAAATCATTGGAAATCGAAAGATTTAGCTCCAATCATTGTGGAACTCAAGCAAATTCGCGGCAGCTTTTCCTCTCCCCCCCCCCCTCGGGAGAAAAACAATCATTACCCCCCAAAATCACGATAGCCCCTAAAAACGTACTTCATGAGTTTTGGCCATCTCCGCAAACGGATCGAAGCTCGAGCACGGGAAGTAAACGAAACGGCGCCGTTCACGGACAAGCCCAACTTGAGACTTGAGAGCGATTGGTTTTCTAGAAACGTGACCCTTGGAGTCCACATTTGAGCAAAGGCCAGCCTCCTCTTTTGAAATGCAGCCACGGTTGTGTCCCACTTCTCCCATTGTTCAATAGTTAGGGTTTCCCTTTGAATATTGAAGTGTAGCTTTCCGCATCCGGTTTTGCGTGCGCTCACGGGAGGGCGTCGTCTTCCATCTCGCTCGGCGATCTTCGATCATGGAGGTGCACTATTTCTTGTGCGAAAAAGAAAGAAAGAAAGAAAGGAAAGAAACCCAAAACGTATATGGACTTGTGGCGTTTATAAGGAAGCCTGTCGAGTTCCGTGTGGGCATCGATCGGCTCGCTAAACATGGGTCCTTGGCTCACTATCGTCGATTCCTTGATGCCTTTCGCATCTTCGTTCACCGTGATCGGTGAGAGCGCAAAAAAACCTTGTGCGCCGAATCCCGTCACATTTCAAGTTCGTCTTCTAAACCTTAGGGCGTGCGAGCAGAGACTTTCCTCTATTTTAGCCCACGAGAAAAAGCCAGACGGAATTCTTCGTCCGATGACGCGCAGAGCATTTCAGGGGTGCTGAGTCTTAATTCGCCGAAAACGGAAGATCATATAACGCGACCCCTACTGCCGAGCTCTAGTTATCCGCACGAGGGCTCCGATGACATGTTCGAGACTCGCCGCTCATTGGAAACGCCATTTTTTCTTGCCCTAGTTTTGCATTATACCATGCATGCCTTTCGATTTGAGATCAATCAAACGGGATTTTACATAAATTACCAAAGATGGTACTGAAAATCATCCCGTTCGATTTTTTGGGGCTGAGGTCACAGGGCATATAAATACAAACGACTCAGAATTTCAGGCGGGTTTTTCTCGGGGGGGGGATGGGCCCGTTGGTCACATTCACATGAGCAAAAAAGGGCAAAAAAAGAAAAGAGAAGGGTCGCTTTCTGTCATAGCAAATAAGCTTTCCTTTCCTTTCCCCCACTGGGCACGGCCAAAAATTTTAAAAAAAGCAAGCTCCTCTTTGTTTGAATCGAATTCCGGTGATGACGTATGTCGTGTCATATGTAAAAGAAAACATTTTGTGCACCCATGCACTGCACTTAAATCACGCGACAATGACAATCGAATGGATCGAAACGAGAATTCCCATGTTAGAATCCAAAGAGATCGACCGGACCGCGTATTTTTATTTTCGATTTGGTTAGCTACGCTACGTATCGAAGTGAAGATAGCACGGACGGTCCGTGAATTTCGATCATGTGCGTAATGTTGTCTATGGTTTTTTTTTAATGTGATATCGAAACTTTGATTTAATGTCGAATGACGTCGTTATTGCGTTGAAGTGATTCGAGGGTTTTTTTTAATATTTTCATATAATTTAGATATCGCATTAAATATTTATTTACGCGGCGTATAGTAACTATTATGATTTTGTGATTCTGTCGTCTGGAACAAAAAAAGATTAGAATTATGTTTAGTAACATATTATGATTCTGATTTTGTTCTCGAGATTAGCTTTGAAGCGAAAATAAAAGCTAAAAAAAAAATTGGTTCTAAAAAAAGAATCGATTTTAAGAATCACGAAACAGAATGAAGTACTACATATCTTATTTTTCTCTTTCGATTCTCTCGTTATTTTTTCTTCCACTTAAAACAGAATAAGGTCTCATTTTCAAAATAAAATAAAATAAAAATTTGAAAATTTTCTAAAAAAAAACCAGAAAATTTTTGAGAAAATCCCTAAGAATAGAAGACGCCTAGATTAGACTAATTTGACATTTTTTTTGTAAATTTTTTGATTTTTTAGAAAAAAAAAATGTCAAGTGCACAATTAAGGATCATTGCAATGAGAAATCGCATTATAAAATCCAAACAAAGCCATAACGGCTTAGAGGATATGGTTTGAGTTTAATTTCAAAGGTGTTTATGTGATTTAGATGTAGTTTAGTTTTAGAAAAGTTTGGATTAAGATTAAGATTTTCTAGAACAAAAAATGCACACCAATGCAGGGGCAATGAGTACATTTTCCCTGTAAAAACGAGAGTGTCGCTCATGTCGATTATCCGCTTGCTCAAAAGAGTTGAATGAAAAATAAATGGCGAAAATGATTCGTGATGATTCTTGATATTTACTTTTACATTTCAATATGTAATATGTTATATAAGAGAATCAACACGAATCAATCTTCGATTAATTCGAAATGTAAGGTGAAATTTCACATGGTAACTATGTGATGATTAGACTTAAATGATAAAAATTGAGAAGAAAAATTATTGCCGAGAATAAAAATTATGTGCTTTTACCGAATGCGTACCTGTTTCGGCAACAGAGATTTTATGCGTTCGCTAAATATATTCTCATTCTTTAAAAATTATTTAGAAAATAAAATTTTAAAAAATTATTTTAATTAAAATCACTTTTTAAAATCAGATTAATTATCGCACGCAGTCTTGCAATTTAGGGCGGAAGGATCGTATGTATGCCGAAGCTGGTGGATCGTATGGCAAAAGTTAAAAGCTGAGGGGCGACATTGGAGGGTGCGTCGAAAGTTGGGGGATCTTTTGGCTATTATTCCCGTGCCAATGCCAAGTTGCTATTTTTGGTGGGGCCGTTTCTTGGAACTCGAGCAGTAGCCCGCACGTGCTGCTGTCCAATGAAAAGATGGGAAAGGGATGGGTGGGGTGGGGCCCAGGTTCGCGATGACACCGCTACAGCCTAATTGAAAAATGGAATTCCCCCACTTACTCTTGTCGTTTTCCTTGTCGCTGTCGGCCGCGGCCGCATCCCGCTCCCATCGACAGCTTTGTTACCGACCTGCCCCTCCATTGCCTAATTCAATTCACACCCTTTTCGACCCACCCAAAAAAAAGAAAAAAAAAAAAGAAAAGAAACAAATCTCTCCTTTCGGAAAATGACAAAAATAAAATAAAATAAAAATAAATACCGACCATAGAGAATACGCCATTAGGCTTGTTTTGCTAATTAAAACGCGTAATTAGAGAGCGGGCATAATGAGATACATTACAGATCGAGCTCAATTTCGAATCGGTGCGTAGATTGCGCGCTGTCGAAATAGGGAGCCATGCGGTGGCGATGAAAAGTCACGCGACTCTGGAGCGAAAAATGAAAAAAAAAAACAAACGAGTGGTTAAAAAGTACTTACTGATGTGTTTCTATGGGCAAAGTTATGTCTTTGGAATCCCCTCGATTGTCGTAGAGTCTGGAAGCAACGGCATTAATTCCCAAAGAAGTTGAAGCGAAAGAAGAATGTAAGCATCAATGGGAGATGAAATCGGAATTTCCAAAGAAATCGGTTCGAAAAATGTAATTGCCGGAGAAATGAGATGCAGGGCTGTAGCATAGCGATAGTTTCGAGTATCGAAATGCGGCTCCCGTAAAATCTCAAGGTCCAAATCAAGATTTCCCAAAAAAGCAGGGGGGTCAGAAATGAGAATCTCGCGCGCCCGCGCTCAATTTTTAGCGCGACTCTTGCAAGCATGATGCATTTTTCATGTTGCGGTCGAGGCGGCCAAAAAGCAATCACACGGACTTAGGCCGCTGGGCTTGTACTCTAATGCTAAGTCGAAAACACGTGACTCGACAGGAGGTGACGCCGGTTGTCCCGAGTCCAGTTCGATCCGAGTTTGGCAAATTCCACTGCCCGAGCGCTACGAGGCCGGTGTCTTCGGTGTCGGTCCGGCGTGGGGGCGAAACGCCAAATGGCTCACTTAAATGGGAAATTATTTGCATCATTTTGAACATGATGAATCCGTTCTTGACCACTAAATCTAATCCGGTTGTTTTGCCGTCTATAATTTTTTTTTTTTTTGTTCTCTCGTGAGTAAATTTCGTGCGTTGTTTACTATTTCCAGCGACATCATAATTAGGACCCCATAAAAAAAAAGTAGTTTACAATATGCTTTTCATCTTATAAAATTAAATGCCGCCGGGTGCTGGAATCCCCGCAACTTTTGGTTTAAAACGAAGCCAAAGTCAAGCCCGTCGCTCCGAGTTTTTCGATCCCTAAGCCGCGTGGCCGATTTAATCGCACCGACGGCGACTGTGATCGCGATTGATTCGCTGACGCCAGGAGCAGGAATTCCCCACCCCATCAAAAACAAAAACCCGCTTGAGCCGAGCCGAGCCGAGCGACCCACCTCGATATTAGTAAAAATGTTTTGTTAGTTGCTTTAGAATAAATTAATGACACGAAAAACTCCAAACGGATATATCTATGATAAATTTATTTCAATAATTTTTTAGCATGAAAAATTATAAATTAGTACACTTTTGATAAATTTACACAATTCTATTAAAATATAAAATTGGTACATCTATGATAATTTTACCTCAAGTTATTTTTTTTTACCACCAAAAATCCTAAATCGATGTAGCTATAACAAATTTATCCAAAATGGTACATTGGTGACAAATTTATCATCTATCATTTTTTGTTAAATTAATTTAATAACTCAAAAAATTTTAAATTGATACACATATGAGAAACAAATGGTAAAAATCCTAAGTGGGTACATTCGTCAACTATCAAGTGTCATATAACTCAGCAATTTGGCGGTAAAATCTAACGAAAATTAACGGAGGTTGAATTTGTTATCAATTTGTGGTAAATTTGTCACATGTACAATAGTTTAGAGTTTTTTTGCGATAAAAAAAATAATTTGGGATAAATTTATCACTGAAGTACCGGTTTTGAATTTTTTTGTGGTTAAAAAATAGTTTGAGTTAAATTTATAACAAATGTACCGATTTAATATTTTCCATGGTGTTAATCCTTTAAAATATGCTCACATGAGATCCACAGTTATAGGGAGAGGAGAAGGGCATGTTCACATTTTATTTGCCCAAAAATCAAGACTGTAAATCACATTAATTGCAAATGCCAATTGGTCCACCCACCATCCATACATAGTTCTTTTTATAAAGCTGGCACGCGATATTGTTTTCCCATGATATTTTCCGAACCATAGACATGTCATTAACACTGACATTGGATGATTTGTCGGGGCATTAATTCCTTGTCGTCAAGTTCCATTTGTCTATTTTCAATTCCCTCTGTGCTTGGTTGAAGGAAGTTTCCTTATTCTAGTTCACGAATTATAAATAGTGGTAAGGCGGTGTTTAGATCGGCTTCCGCACATTTCAATTAATCCACTTCCTTGAGCGATCTTAAGAACGTATTTATAGTTATTTTAGATAGCTTTGTATGTGGCGATGTCTAAACTTGAAATCTAATAACAATTTTTCCTTATTCTGCTGGCATGTGCGATGCACCTAACTTTTTAAGAGGCAAACGCGTAATATCATTTTTGATAAAATCTCTCTTTTGCCTTAGATTTATGTAAAAAAAAAAAGTGAAAATAATGAAGAAAAAACAAAAATGTTTCAAGAACTTGTAAAAGAAAATGATTAATCGAAAGCTAAGGTGAATTTTTTAAATGCTATTTTACTAGTCAATCATTTTGTTGTGATTTTAAAAAAATAATTATAAGTATATAATTTTTGTTATTGGGCCTTTTTGTTATTAATGAAATTTCTTTTCCCAATTGGGATTCTTTTTTCTTAAAATATCTCCTGAGTTTTGTTTACATTTTCATAAATTTAATAATTTGGGATTTTCAAATGTATCATTCATACTTATATTGTACAGTAGGAATGTTGTCGTAAATTTAGTTTTCTCTCCTGTTTCTGATCTGATTTTTTTTTTTGGTTGGCAGTTAAAGCAAAAGAGAGATTTATTAGAAAAGGGAAGTAAATTAGAGATTTCCTCTTTGACAAACAAGATGAAGACATGCATTTGCGATTGGGTTCCTCATAAGTCACGTGCGTCGAACATGTTTAAGGAAAAAAAAATTATTTCGGGTTAATGGCTATAATAAAACTAAAATTTATGAGGTACTAAAAGTGTACTACCCTCAAATTTCATGGAGTTTTATCTAATTTTCCTTCATTTTTTATAAGGAAAATTTTAAGTAAATGCGCCGCGTACCATCATTTTCTCAAATAAGAGCATGAAGTGAAGTTTATTTTCAATAATGACTTAAAGTGACTATAATTATCTAAAAAAAGGACATCTCACCAATTGATTGGGGGAGTTTTTGTCATGGACTTTTTTTTAAATTTTTTCTTTATTTCTCCTTTTTTTTTCTATTTTCTAGAAATTTTAAAATAAGTACATACAAGCGGGACGGCTCCCACCCGTGGACACTGCCCCACCATCGGTGGGCTGACAACAAGCGCCATCGAGGTGATCGGCGCCTCGCCACAGTTGGGAGAGGGCTACAAGGACCTTGGGCAAGGTTGGTGATCCTTGCCCTCGTCCGATTGAGGGCTCCACCTTGAACCCGGATGAAGGCAAGCAACCCTCACCTAGATTTGGGAGAGGGTCGTGGCCCTCTTTATGCTGTTGCGAGGTTGGCCCTCGCCACAAGTCGGCAGGGCGGCAATGGCAGGTAGGAAGGTAGCCCTCTTGTGTTTTCCTTTTTATTTTTTTTAATTTAATTTAACTAAAAATTGAATGAAAATTACATTTTGCCAAAAATGCCTTTGATCGGCCAGCAAGGTTAAGTCTTTATTTGAAATAAGGAGGGCATTTCATGTTTTTTTTTAAAATAATGACCATTTCAAATTTTTATAGGAGAAAATGAGGAAATTTCGGACCCTTTATTGTAATTTTCCCTTTTTGATCTGGTTGACGACGTGTCCCCTCGCCAGCTCCAAAAATATCTCCCCAAAGCCGGTGCGACCGGCTATTCCCGGTTGGCAGAGAGTTGCATTTGGCTTGAATTTTTGGTGCATTTCATTTTGCTCAAAATGCCACCTTGGCACTTAACCCCAGTCAGATTCTAACCCCGGTACCCGAGTGCCTGACTCAAAGCTGGTTTATTTAAAGAGAGAGAAAATGTGTGACCACCAGCTGGCCAGTGACATTGCCTCTCTGATCTCTCAATCTCTCACTCCAAAACCCGTTCCTGATTTCTCGACTTCATATTCTCCCTCCTCTTCCCACCTATCAAAGGAACTGCAGCCCAAGACCCTGTAGTGTTGAAAAACTTGATGCACAATTGATTGGGTAATGATGATGTAGGGAGAAAGAGAGAGCATCAAATCAGTGCAAGCCATTGGTGATTGGCGACTTCTTTTCTGGGTTGGGTTGGTCTTTGCTTGTGGAGTTTGTTCTTGTCCCTGTGCATGAATTTTCTTGGGCCATGCTCATGCATTCTCCTTCTTCTTCTTCTTCATCACCATCATCCTTGGCTTTGATGGGTTCACGAGGAGGAGAGTTTGGGGAGAGAGGGAGAGATGGGGGAGAGAAAAGGAGAGAGAAGTGGCTGTGTATTTGTTTACAGAACTGCACAAGCTGGTCTTGCTTCAGACGTAGGCACTCTGCTTCCATGGCTGCTTTTAAGTAAAGACGCAAGAGAAACCTTGCTTTAAAATTCTCCACTCAGAGTGTCATGAACTTGCCCTGAAAGTGCCAAACCAAGGAGGAGAAAGAACCCCCTGGAAAACACGAAAAGAGTAAAAGTGAAAGAGCAAAGCTTGATCTTTACTTGATCTGATATAAGATCTCTCTGCTTGAGAGAAAGTCACAGTCCAACTTTTTCCAGACATGAAGAGACTTGGAAGCTCAGATTCGTTGGGTGTTCTGATGTCCATCTGCCCACCTTCAGGTTCAACTTCTTAAATTAACTTAAAAATCCATCCTTTTGTTTTTTTGGAACTTCCCCTTTCTTTTTCCTTTTTTTTTTCCGCGCAAGATTCACGAGCACTGGTAATGCTTTTTTTTTTGCATAAAGTGATAGACCCATGTGACAGATACTCTTTTGGTCCTCCTCAAATACCTTTTCAACTTCATCGATCTCGCGTGGAATATCAATTATTCCACCCCCATGTTCATCAGAAAAACCAGAATTTTTGTTGTCTTCTTTTCTTTTCGGACAAGAGAGAGAAAAGGAAAAAAGAAGCAAGAAAAAGACCAATTTTGTTTCAATTTCAAGAACTTCACGCCCCCTCTTTTCTGGGCTTTCAATCTCAGTCCAACTCACAAACCTTTGCTGCTTAAACTCTCGATTTGAACTGATTCGGAGCAACTACAGCGCAGTCCCAAAAACCAGCATTTTCTTCCTTCACTCCAAGGAAGCAAGAAGAAAGAACGGTTCCGATTCACTTCCGGGTTTATATCTTGAGCCTAACCCACCATTCTTTTCTGCGTTTTATCTCGATCCAGAGGAATTGCAACACAGTCCGAGAAACAGCAACCCCATCTACAACAGCAGGGACTTGCAGTCCATGTTGGAGCTGGGCCTCGATGAGGAAGGCTGTGTGGAGGACCAGTCGGCCGGGCACGTGGCCGGCGAAAAGAAGAGGAGGCTGAACATCGACCAGGTCAAGGCCTTGGAGAAGAACTTCGAAGTCGAGAACAAGCTCGAGCCGGAGAGGAAGGTGAAGCTGGCCCAGGAGCTGGGGCTGCAGCCGCGGCAGGTGGCCGTTTGGTTCCAGAACCGCCGCGCGCGGTGGAAGACGAAGCAGCTGGAGAGAGACTACGGCGTGCTCAAGGCCAATTACGAGGATCTCAAGCTCAACCACGACGCTCTCAAGCACGACAACGAGGCCCTTCGCAAGGAGGTAAGAACACAAACGCACTACCGTGCATGGGTCAATTGATCATGACGTGATGACGCGTGATGACGTCATATATTGGGTATGGTCGTAGATCAGTGAAATTGTCTATCACATGATTATATCTTGCGATGTTTCTAGAATCAAGGCAATAGAAACTGAATTAAAGTAACTTGGATTTTGAATTTTGATGTAGGCTCTCTAATATCATGAATGAAATGAAACATATTTTATAATCGCGAAATAACACGGTACCCAAAGTAATGTCGGAATGATTTGTATTAGGTCGTGATAAATGTTGGGACGACGCCTTTCGAAAAATCGCACTAGCAATTATATTTATGTAATTTCCGTAATTGATTTAGAGTGTTGTTCTGAAATTAAGGAATTGGAATCCATAGTCAAAGAATGAATAACTTTGATGAATTCGGCCCAATTCGTTGGTTGGATATGATCCTGTAATTGTCAATTTGTGATCTGTCATTCCTATTCGTTGGCTAATTTTTTGTAAATCGATTATTGCCGCAGATACAGGAACTGAAATCCAAACTCAGCGAAGAAGACGACAACCCCGAGAGCAACCTCTCCGTCAAAGAAGAGGTCATCATGCCCGGCCACGACTCCGACAAGATCCGGGCCATGGACGACGGGGACAAAACCAAAGCCCCTCCTCCCCCTCCGATCGCCGCTCCTCCGCCTCACGAGCTGAGCTTCAACAACGGTGGGCTCAAGGATGGGTCGTCCGACAGCGACTCGAGCGCGATCGTGAACGAAGAGAACGCCGCGACCAGCAGCAGCAGCCCGAACCCCGCCGTCCAGAGCCACAGCGGCTTCTTGACATTCATCGGGTCGTCATCCTCTTCCGCCTCCCCTCCGCCACCGCCGCCTTCCTTCGGGAGTTGCTTCGGGTTCCAGTTCCAGAGAGTGTACCAGCCTCCGCCTCAGCCTCCTCATCACCACCCCAACCACCACCACCACCAGAGTCCGTACGTGAAGATGGAGGAGCACAATTTCCTCGGCGGCGAGGAGGATTGCAACTTCTTCTCCGACGAGCAGGCTCCGACGCTGCAATGGTACTGCCCCGAGCAGTGGAACTGACGGATCCCAACCTTCTTTCAGCGGATAGAACTACAGATTAGAGAGAGACGAACGGAGGGAACACCTAACGCCACGGGCTTACGAAGCAATATGAATTTTCGGGTACTTGATCGCGCGAATCACTTCGACCGGGCACGACACGAGGAGGAGAGTAAGATCGAGAGAGGGGTTCGGGTCAGGACCGGGAATTCGAGTAGTACACGGATGCAAATTGAAGTTGAATATGATGCGATATGCTAATGTTTAGTTTCCTCTTGCGATGAATCGCGAGAACTAAGCAATGGACCGTGGAATGTGGATGAGTCAAACGAGAACTCAGGCCAAGGGGCGAACAAGCTGAGGACCCAATTAAAGTTATCATATGGGTCTCTCTTAAGGTCCAATGGGTGAATCAGCGGGTATCAAATTGCCAACCATAAGACATTATCAATGCGCGATCAAATTATATTCCTGATCAACCAATAGGCAGCATCAAATCTGACCCAAAAAACAAAAAATTAAAGTTGGGAAGCAACTTGGATTAATTCACTTCGGGCATTGTCTGCTAACCTCTGGCTAGTTTCATTGTTTTGTCTTTTAATGGGTGGTGTTCTTACCTGAACATGCTTGATATCCAAATTTCTCAAAATTTCAACAAGAAATGATGTTGTTATGTCCAAATGCACATCTATATATAATTTTGAAGCGCTCTCTCCTCCCTTGGCATGTAATTTGGTGCAATCTTGACCCTTTTGCCATCTTAAAAGTTTTTCATAAGCTGTTCACTGTTCGAGCCTATTCATCTCGATGTTGACTCCCTACGCTCATCGGTTTGACTCGGTTGTTACAAGCCCATCAGCTTTTGCGTGATTTGGTCTCCAAATTACAGTCCTACTAGAAGGTGTTTCGCTTTGATACATAAAGGGACACTTCTGTATTTAACTTATTTGAGATATTGTCCGTTTTGATCTATTCTATATCAATATTGGAAGCATGTAGCAAAAGTTTGATACCTTTGTACGAGGAGATCATCAAGAGGGAACTAACTTCAAGACTGTCTATATATCCAGTTAAATTTATCTTCCTTCAAAAACTTAAGTTATTGAGTTATAGGTCAACTTAAATATATTAATTGTTCTATACCACACCACACCAATTCTTCGATATTAGAATTTTCTAACATAATTTACACTTGCATCTCAACAATGTCTTCTCATTTGTGAGCTCCAGTGTTAAGTTTGCCTCCCCCTTTAATTCAAGTATTCTTCTGTATCAACTTATCTTAACTTGAATCTTCAGTGCCCAACTTCATCATCAGGAGCCCCTGCGTTGTTACACCATTATGCCCATCGGTCTGGAAATCACTTTGGACACCACTACATTAAGCGAGACCCACCTCCTTTAATTCAAGCATTCTTATGCATCAACTTATCTCAACTTGAATTATCAACATCCAACTTCATCATTGGGCCCATGTTGCTACACTATAATGCCCTTCTTTTATCATTGGGCCCTCGTTGTTATACCATAACATCTACCTGCCCATAAATTGCATTAGTCACTAAATTCCTTCCTTGTAAATATTCATAAAACACTGATACATATTGAGAGTGGGTCACCGATCAATCATCGACTCGGATATCATTTGTTTGAAGTGTGTAGTAGATCAGCCATCGACTCGGATATCATTTGTTTGGAGCATGTAGGAGAAGTCTGATACATTAATTTGGGGAGATCGCCGAGAGAGAGCCAAGTCTGAGCCCGTCAGCATATCCAGTTGGATCCACTTCTGCTCAGAGCTTAAGCCATAAGTTATAGTTCAACTTGAATATATCATTTGCTCCGCATCACACCAATTTTTCGATGAGGGACTTTGTTAATACAACTCACACACGCATCTCAATAATCGAACATCACGGTTTTGTTCTTTGGCATATAATTAGGCACTTTTTCAAGGAGGTCACATATATTAGTGGTGCTCTTACTTAAGCACACTTGTCATCGGAGTCCCAATACCAAACTTAATGTCATGTCAAAAGGCTTATCTTGTGAGTTAATTACAATTTTACATACATCATCCGCAAACGCTCTCTCTTTGTTTGGTGCACAATTCGATTCTTTCTTGCCCCCTTGGTTATCTTAGAAATCTGTTAGAAGTTGCTTCTTTTCTAGGCCTATTTGCCCGGACAATCACGCCCCCACCATCTTTGGACCGGGTCGTTTCAGCGAGGCATCCCTCGCTTTCTCACAGTGCATATGAATGCCCTCTCTCTTTGGCATGTCCTGAACGGAGCAAGTTCATCTTGCTTTGAATTCCTGGCATTCGGCAATCCAGGTGCAGCCAGATTATTGAACAGCCGGTCGGCACATATGGCGAGAACCCGAATCAATAGTAGGCGCGATCGAAAGCGTCGACGGTAGGCCTGGCGTTTCCTTAGCGAGCCTCGTTCCGAACCCATGAAGTTTGGGCTTTATAGCGTAACACGAGAATGACAAGAATGACGCAGAATCCTAACAATCGCATGGACCTCAATTGATTTTCGAGTTTGACCATCAAACCTCATAGCCGGGGACCATTGAGATAAATTGAATCATAGTCTCGGACGATTCACTGTTCCCCGTTGGCTAAGGAAGTCACTGGTCAATTGGTATTTTAATACGTACCCGCCAAGGCATACTTGCATAATGTAGACATAAAATATGATTTTCGATTCTAAATTAATACGGCATTAGAGGCCTATTTAGTAATGATTTTGACTTTTTAATTCTGTTTCCTGAAATAGAAAAAAGAAGAGAAATATTTTTGGTAATGTAAATGATTCTAATTATCAAATTCATTCTTTGATTCTATTCTCGACGATAGATTGAAAGCACGAAGGCTCAGGTAAAGCTCTCACTTTGTTCCCTCGACTCAAAAACAAAGAACGAAGCCTAAGGGAAGAACGCTTGGCCAATCAACTCCTGTCGCTGGACTAGCTAGCTCCACCATTGCCATCCGTCGCTCTTGTTGCACGACTCTGATGAGTTTTGCTTTGTCATTCAGTTCCCTCATCGCCTCATTGTCTACCCATTCAGTTCCCTCTTTGCCTCATCATCTCTTTCCCAAGGATCTCGATTGAGGTGGCCTTCGTCGGCCTTGAGCAAAGGTGACCGTTGCCGATCTAAGTGAGGGCCTCCCTAGTCGGCTTCGATCGAGGGTTGCCCTCGTCAATTTGGATTCGGCCTCGAGCGAGGGTTGCCCCATCTAGCATTTTGTTCGCCGATATGGGCAAAGGTCGCCCTTGCCGACCTCAAGTGAACACCGTTGGTCAACCGTTTTTTCCATTTTTGATGAGTGCCTGCTTCACGTTTTATGTATCGTAATCTTGAATTTTCCTCAAAACCTAGATCTTCCTCATTGATCACACAATTTGTTCCATGAAATGTCAATCTGGAATTCGTGCAAATTTCAAAACTCCATGGAGCAATACCATTGAGTTTGTGTTCTATCCGTCTCTACATGGTAAGTATCATCATGGAGCAATCTCGACGTTACTCAAAATTCTTTCATAAGTTAATTTAAGTGTGAATTCATGAAAAAAAAATTTAATTGCCAATTATCTATTGAGCTCATGTTCTTTTTTAAGAATCTTCATATGTCTTCGTGCTCCACAAAATAAATAGATTAATTCTGGATTATGCATGATCTCTATTCATTTTATTAATGATGCCGTATGATTTGACTCTACAGTGACAAGACATAATTATTTGACTTAAATAAAAAAATTGAGAAGAGATATTATTCTTGGGAACAGAAATTTCACGCAGTTAACCAATACGTCCAGATTGGGATAAAAAAAACTAGTATATTATGATTCTTTAAAACTCATCGAACAAAATCTTAAAAAAAATCAATTCTGGATATAGAACCGTTGCCCAATGCACCGTAATTGATGTGGAAATGTATGAAGCGTCTTTTTACTAGATTTTTCTTAGAGCATGTTTCACGCACGTGGGATAAAAGCATATTCTCGATACTTTACCTTTTTTTTTTTGTGGTCAAACTCAACGCTTTAACTTGAACAATGAATTTTGTCCATCAAATTTCACAAACTACGAAAAATTATTAATGAAAATTGCTCCAAACACCAAGATATTAAGTAATTAGCGGACAAGCTTATGGAATTAAAATCTACGACTAAAGAAAATTCAAAATTTCTCTATTGACACCCTCTTAGGATAAAACTAGTGGTGATTGATTCTCGATCTGATTTGATTTCCCTCAAGAATCGAGAGTAGGACCCGTGAGCCCAGTTCTCAATTTTTTGAAACCGAAAACTGGATTGACGGTCTTAAGAACCCAATCGGCCTAGATTGACCAGTTTGCTACAGTTCCCGAATAGTTCCGTTAGATCGGAAACATGCTAAATGAGGTACCATGTTTTCTCAAGTAATAAGCTCAAGGACGGGACGACTAAAATAGATAAATTATTAACTCAGGCATTTGACATTGTACAACCCACGACTAACAGGCTAAGCCAACTATATTTAGTCATTAATGCATAGTTGGATCCTGTGCTACAAAATTGCTCGGAGACATACTTAGGGCGCGCATGGTAACACTCCAGAAGTGATTTCTGGCAGAGAAATCAACTTCTGGCAAGGAAATCCGTTTGATAAAATCACTTCTGAAGTAGAAATCCGTTTGGTAAATTTTTTCACTTATGGTAAACTTTTCTACTTTTGGTTGGATTCTCTACTTCTGGTTGGATTTTTTGGCCAACTTGAGAAGTAAAAGAAAATTACTTCTCAGCTTCAAAAATCAATTCTAATCTTCGCAGTTACCGCCGGTCGCCGCCGGCCGCCGACAAAGAGAAGCGTTACCATGCGCGCTTTAAATGCATTTCTCTATCAGAAATCAACTTCTGATAGAAAAGTTGAAAAATCAATTTCTACTTCTGGTGAGAAGTTGAAAAATCAACTTCTCTATCAGAAATTGATTCTCGAATAGAAGTGTTACCATGCGCGCCCTAAACTTGTCAACCCAATTGCTTGAGGTGAAGGCCTTCCAAATGTCCAAACATGAAATGCCTCTAGGTACATAAATTTCGACTGGTGTGGTTCGATCTAATCTTGGGCCCTTGAAATAAGGAATATCCTTCAAAAATCACGAACTGAATCACCATCCTCTAAATTTGGGAATCGAGCCGCCATCGGTTGGATTTACTCACCCCCCAGATGAAACAAGGAAGAAGAGCTGCAATTTCATGTGAACCACTGGCTCTCTCGGGGAAAATCCACATCACTCTCTTGCTATTTATGATTCGATTTATTCGAATAATTTAAGAATCATATTTCTGTCAGAGCGCTAAAGTACTGTAATATCCGACCGGTGATTTTCCCGGCCATCCGCTCCCCCATCGCTCGCTTTGGGGCGATAATGGCTTCCCTCGGTCTTCGTCACTCTTCTTCCTCCGTGTTCTCGACGTCACAGTATGCTCTCTCTCTCTCTCTCTCTCTCTCTCTCTCACATGCCAGTGAACCAGAGTGGAAAGTTGGGTGATTTTAAAATCCGATCTTGTTGGCTTGTAGTGCTCACCCTTTTCTTTAAATAATGCGATTCTGAATTTGTGCCTGTTCTTCGCTCCTGAAGCGACATTCTTTGCTTGCGTTGGGATGTTCCAGACGAACAGCTGACGCCGATACTGATGGAAAATGCTGAGATTTAAGCGTATAATTCTTTAATTTTGTGTGGTGGGTGATGGAAACTAGGTGAATTGTTGAGATCTGGAATCAGCCGGTTCGTAGTTCTCAGTATCATAAACATTCAGCTGAAAATGGTCGCTCTTGACTTCTTGTTGATGGATTGGTTACCTTAGAAATTGAATGGGGCTGATTGAAAAGTAGAAGAAGAGACGATTCTGCTAATAATTTGTACTGAACTTTGGCTTTTGTGGTGACCAACAATATATTTTTTAGGCCAGTTTGCTTTTCATTTCAGGCGTGCCTAATTAGGAGCGATTTCTAAGCGCCTATAAAAAGGTTATTGTTAACTAGTGTCCAGAGCTCTGGTTCATAAAAACAGAATCCAGATGAACTGACAAAAAGCATTGTATTGAAAACTGCAAACTTCCTCTCTTGTTCCTTAACAAGTGTTCTTATATTATAAGCTTTGCGACTCGTTGTAAATAGAAGAGAACCTCTTAAGAACAATGCTGTCGGTAGTTTTGATATTGCAAGTACAATTTGTGATGAATGAGGAAGGATGGCTAATTCTTTCTTTTCTCCAGACAACATAACTGTAAGCACGGAGTGTGTACTTCCACATCATACCTCTCCAAATCTGGTTTGTTCTTCAGGATTCCGAGCAAACCCTGTAGATTAAGGGCTATCAGAAAAGTGACATTTGCGGTACTTTCTGGGGAGGATGATCTGTTGCCCTATTCCTATAATAATGGGGTGGCCTTGGGGAAGAATGTTGTATCAGATGAACAGGTGCTGCCCAAAAGGGTTCATGTTAACTCCAATGGTGTAGAATTTGGGACTATTGCTGCAGACATAACACCTACCACTCAAGATTTTTTTACTAATGAAGATGTGTATGACCTTGATGTACCTACAGAAGGATTTTCTTCAATTCCGGAGGCAATTGAAGACGTTCGTCAAGGCAAGGTTGGAGCTTCTTTAACAATCAATTTGTTTGTCCTTGATCTCCCCAATGAAAATTCTCTTGTCCTCATCTGTTATTTGGAGATGGGAATGGGATTAGGATATAAAATTCTGTGTGTTCTTGCAGTTTGTTATTGTTGTAGATGATGAAGACAGAGAAAATGAGGGAGATTTAATAATGGCAGCATCTTTGGTAACACCTGAAGCTATGGGCTTTATAGTCAAGCATGGCACTGGTATCGTATGTGTGAGCATGAGAGAAGAAGACTTGGAGAGGCTGCAACTTCCCTTGATGGTGACCCATAAGGAGAATGAGGAAAAGCTTTGCACAGCTTTTACTATTTCAGTGGTATGGATCGTCATGTATGTTAGGTCAAGCTACTACCATTTTAATATCTTTTTGGGAAAGTTTTATAAAGTGCTTTTACCCAGTCAGAAAAACTTAAATTGATCTATTGCTTTGGAAGACAATAAGTTCAAAAGATAGCATGACTCACCATCTGATTTGGTGTTTCATTTCTCTTATTTTTCGGTACTATGGAACAGTTTGGTTTTTTCTGTGCGTAGATATCATATCCATGACTTGATTCTTCTGCTTTTATTGTTCGGGATGCGAGTAATTTGGGGGCCATCAAAAGTTTTTATCATCATGCAATGGTTAGGAATCTAGGTCTTTCATTGACTTAATGCTATTATCTAGTTACTCAATACCATATTAGATATCAATGGATGATGTTGGACATTTTTTCTGAATAATCGTTTTGCCGCTTTGTGGAAATCGATCTTTATATCGTGCACTGAGACATGAACCTGTGATGTAATTGCTCATAATTGTGAATGTGGTTTTTTAGGCAAAAGTTTAGTTCTTCAGAGACATGCTAGAAAGGAAATTGAAGTTGCCACGAGAGAATGCATCGTCCTGCTCAGGGCATTAGCGCGAAATTCACTGTAGGCTGCATTTTTCCCTTTGCTGTTGTAGTTGACTGAAGGAACAAGTTTGTAAATTTCTAATATTTCAGTAGTGCGTTCTCGTGGAGGGTCGCTTGATTAACTGTGAGATCTGAGTCAGTCATCTTTTCACATAAGGACGCAAAACGTGGGACAACTACTGGTGTCTCAGCTCATGATAGAGCCAGGACTATACTGTCTCTTGCATCAAAAGATTCAAAACCTGAAGATTTTAATCGGCCTGGCCATGTTTTCCCCCTGAAATATAGAGAAGGAGGGGTTCTCAAAAGAGCTGGGCATACAGAAGCTTCTCTTGATCTGGCGATGTTGGCTGGGTTGGAGCCTATTGGAGTTTTATGTGAGATAGTGGATGATGATGGTTCTATGGCCAGATTACCAAAGCTTCGACAATTTGCACTGAAAGAGAACTTGAAAATAATTTCAATTGCTGATTTGATCAGGTACTTTTGCACCCTTATTGCATGCGCAAATTTTCTTTTGTTAAGTGTTTTGTGTCTCGCCGACCCCAATTGGTTTGGGATAAAGGTGATGTTGATGTTGATGTTGATGTTGATGTTGATGTAAGTGTTTTGTGTCTCTTTGGTTTTGGCCGAGACAGTCTTCAATCGCCGTTAGAGTGGTCATTTTCAGCCATTTGTTGTACAATGGCGAATCTCCTTTCTAAGCATCCAATTTGAGAGGTGATTTCCCCGTGGAATTTCCACAATCAAGCAACTAAACGCCTGTATCTTGTTGATCATCTGTACAAAATCCCAATTGAGGCTTCCTGTACAAGTCAGATGTCCACAAAGCTATGACTTGACAAATTCAGCGATCTAGATTGCTATCAGTGGTAGTGCTTGTGCCATCTGATGTTTGATTGCATATCTCCTGGAATTAGTTGCAATTTGCATTTTTTTTTTGGTCTTTTGCTTCATCTGTGGATAATTCATTGTTTAGATTGCATTTGGAATATCATGCATTTTTTCCTGTTAGATCTAAGTTATGTTATGTATTAGGATCAAGAAGTATTATGGGTTTATGGAGCTGTTAGAAGCGATCGAGTTATTAGAAGTTCATCAGAAGAGTTAAGTTATACAAATGAAAGTTCCTTCTTTTAACTCGCTCATTCCACAGATTCTGCTAGACACCTGATCTATTTGCTCAAGTCATGTTTGGAACAAGGGTTGAAGACTTTTGTCCTTGAACATGATTTAGATGCATAGAAAAAAACACGTTTGGTTGTAGTAATGACTATTATGTTATAGTTGTATTTTTGGTTGATTACCTACTATAGTGTTTGCTTGCAGTAATAGCTATTTCAGCGCATGTAATAGCTATTACATGGAGCCTGTGGAATAGCTATCACATCTAAAAATATTTTTGCCAATTTTTTTTCCCCTCATTCACTCTATCAATGATCGATTTTACTTATCTTCTAAAGAAATGATATTTATTTATAGTAGTTTTGTGATTGATGTAATTTTAATTACGTTATTTTGATATCACATAATTATACTATGGGGAAATTATTCATAATTTAATAATCAGATAATTTCAGTTGCTTCCTGTTAGGTATGGCAATTTAAATTTTCATAAATTAAAATCACATTAATTGATGCTCAAATTGTGATATAATTATTCTTTCAATCATACTATTAGTTATGTAACAAATAATATATATATGTTTAAGTAAAAATGTATTAGATAATTAAATTTGAATAATAATCATGAATGATTATCAAATGATAGATGTACATTTTATATTAGATAATGCTTATATTATTAAATTGTTAGGTAAATTTCGACTAAAAAAAAGTGTTAGGTAAATATTGATATATGCATTTATTTCATGGAAAATTATTAACTATCAAAGTGATAGTTATAATATTGCCTACAATTCTGATTTCAGGGGTATTTTGGAAATCCTGATGCTATTCTTCCCTTAACTCCATGTCATTAATGAAATCAAACTGTGTAATAGGTATTGAATTTCTTAAACTCATCAGTGTAATAGGTATTAGGCCGCAACGCATGCTCCTTAGGCGAATCTTGTGAAAGGACATTCCCATATTTTGCCAATCTGGCAATTATATTCTTACTGAGGTTTGGTGATGTGAGATCCTATTGGAACTTGGAAGATTGTCTTCCATAATCATGTTTCGAGTGTGGCATGCATATGTTTTTCTGTTAGTATATGTGTTCTTTGATACAAATAATCCAGTGCGATAAACATCATTTTCTGCATTTTTTATGGCAGATATAGAAGAAAAAGGGATAAGCTGGTGGAGCTGGCTGGTGTTGCCCCTATACCCACGATGTGGGGACCTTTCATGGCCTTCTGTTATAGATCACTGCTTGATGGGATTGAGCATATTGCCATGGTTAAAGTAAGTGCCATTGCAGAAGAACTAAAGAATATTTCAATAAGTTACTATTAAGGTGGTACCAGATGAATAATGCAGGAATAATCTCTCAGTTTGCCCAGTGTTTTGACTTTCAATATTGATATATGTGATGCAGGAGCTTACTCAATTAGTTTGTGACTCTGTCCTTTCCCCTTTAAGGCTTGTCAAGATGTCTGGTTCCTTTTGTGGTTGCCATCACTTATATGGTTTAAAAAACTTTCAAAGATAAAAGATAGCAAGTTTTCTTTCGACAATTCGAAGGTGCTGTATTACTTTGTTTCATCAATTTTTAGCGTGTTCTTGGAAAGATGTTTATTTGTGTGTCCTTAGTAACTTTCATTTGATTGGTCCACGCCGGGATGAAGATACATGGGATAACATTATCTGTATGCTTCAACTGTCTGTTTAATTTATTCTGGACAAGGACTGGTCATCTGCTTTATCTAATATGTATTCAAGATACATCGTAAGCACTATACTTCCTTGGATCTAATGAAATGAGAAAAAAGAAGATGATAAAAAATGCTTCTTCTCTTGCTTCAAAATGTATATCTATTTTCAGAGTACCTGTATTTGGAAGTTCCAAATTACTGATCTTCTTGTTCTGTACTTACACTTTTCTCTGCCTGATTTTATTCTCTCAGTATAAACTATGTGCAACAGTAGATGTTATGCCTGTGGAGTGGGAGGAATATGAGAACTCCAGAAGATTGAGAATACTCTATTTCTATTGTTGGGTTTGTAAGACCATCCACGCCTGCAAAGATTTTCATTTGGTTGTGAGTTTCATTGATGAACCAATCCCTTAGCAGTGATGGAAGCAAAGGAGATAAAATATATCGAATGAGGAAAAACAGGCAGGTGGTACACTAAGGGGGTTTTGAGAGAAGAGAAACCAAAAGACCAATCGCAATCTAGTGGTCTTAAAATAATACCTGAAATCAATACAAATATAGCCTGTCAAGTACACACAGGCTACACACCACAAAATGAAGGGAGCTTTGGACTAGATAGCGCTGCATGTGCTTTTCAATGAAATGAATTATCATAATTATTTTTCACGGGGTTGGGGGAAGGACAATATTTCCCTTCAAGACAATTTTGTTCTTGTTCTTTACTATATAAATCAAACATAATGTGTTTGTTTATGCGGAGGAGGTTCATCTCCTGTTTGGTTAGCAAATTCTCAATTTTCACAATAGTTCAGTAGTTATATGGAACACCAACTCAAGCAAAAAATAAACTCCAAATTTTCAAACTTGTAAGAAGTTTCTAATTGTGCTGTTTAGTTCCAGAAATTGTCATGGAGTCATCCATTTTAACTCTTGACCCTTGGTAAGGATGTTTCACTGAGGTTGTAAGTATTAAACATCCATGATTAAGTCTGCATATGGCAGAAGCCTTTCAGTTGTAATAGACCTGGTTAGTTGTATGCTCTTCCTGTTTCCAAAAATTCTTGAAGTGCGAGTAAAAGCTTCTTCTTCAACAGAGTGATGAAAGGTGTTCAACTGAAGTAATGAATCCTTCTGAAGCCAACAAAAGTAATTATGAATTCTCATCACCACGTAGCAGCTAACTGCTATGATAATCCTGTTTCATGCAACAAGTTTCTGACTAGCAAAGTTTATCATATCAGAACATAGATTGGACAGTTTAGTTGGTTAATACGGCATATTACTTATTAATGCTGCGTCTTGTGATAATCAGTGTATACTTTATCTAGTCGAAATGAATAAGGAGATTTGAACTTTGATACTTTAGGGTGACATTGGGGATGGACATGACATTCTTGTGCGGGTACATTCCGAGTGTCTCACAGGCGATATATTTGGATCAGCGAGATGTGACTGTGGAAATCAACTGGCACTTGCTATGAAACAAATCGAGGCAGCTGGGAGGGGTGTGCTGGTGTATCTTCGTGGGCATGAAGGGAGAGGGATCGGTTTGGGACATAAGCTTCGCGCTTACACCTTACAAGATGATGGTCGTGACACTGTGGAAGCCAATGAAGAACTCGGATTACCTGTTGATTCCAGGGAATATGGCATTGGTGCTCAGGTACTTGCTAAAATCCCATTCTCTCTGGTGCCATCACATTGGGCCTCCATATTTATTTCAATGTAGCTTGGATATTGTCGCATTATTCGCATGTTTGGAGTAATCTATATTTTGTTTGCTCTCTGTTCTGTGTACTTAATCCCCTCCCCTGCAATGTATCAAAGTGCACATGCGAATCACACGTTGGCTCTAGCCATGTCGGCTTCGCCAGATCTGGCGAGGTCGACGTTCAAACTCGTTTATAGAAGAGGTACAAATTCTTGATTTTGAACTTGCACAAGACTTCTAAATTCTGGTTTAAGGCTTTAAAGTTCGATAAAACTACAGAGAACATCGGCTAACGGGCTTGAAAGGTCACTCTTAGTTGCAAAAGCACTCTCCACTGTGCCGTATATTTTGTTAAAACTCTATATCCCTTCTTCTCCTGTTCGGTCTATTTCTTTTCGCATCTGTTTCTTTTCCCGCCTTTTCATTTGCAAAGTGTGGTTGACCGGTGACCAAATCACTGCAGATTTTACGGGATATAGGCGTACGTACGATGAGGTTGATGACAAACAATCCTGCCAAGTATGGAGGTCTCAAAGGCTATGGTTTGGCCATAGTTGGTCGGGTGCCGTTGTTGACGCCTCTCACCATGGAGAACAAAAGATATCTGGAGACAAAACGCGCGAAGATGGGACACGTCTATGGCCACGAAGACAGCGATTCCACTGCAGGTAACTCATCTGAGACATGAACAGTTTCGAGAAGGCGACCCGCCTTTCAATTTTGTGTACTTGTGCACAGCATTATGAATTTCCAACATGTTGGCTAAACTCAACATTTTGATTTCTCTTGTCCCTTGGAGAAGATTATACAAGGGTAATCAATGTCTCTTAAAATGATCCCCTCTGGATATTTTTTTGGAGCTGTAAGCAAGCAACTTGCTATAGAATTTACTAGGTACATTATACCTGAGCAAAGGTTTTTAAAAGTTTGGCCCGGGATCAACCTTTGTGAAGATTTGATTAGAGGGCGTACTTGGGTCGTATTTATTAAAAGCTTTCCGACATTACTCAGTTTTCACAAATCTCGCTGTGAAAAACCACAAGGAATTTGTATTTTTCTAAACGAATGTGACCACACGATCTCGAAGTTTTGGAAGAACTTGTGAATTTCTCCAATAAATGGCATTTTCAAAAAGTTCAAATCACGAGCTAGCCATTTTCAAACAGTTTAAATCACGAGCTTTTCCGATATGTTGATGATCGATCGAACTATATATAAAACGAAGGAATGGTCTTGTCCGGTCCAATTAATCTGTCAAAAGTGGGGTTTAATGAAAAATCGAGGAGGCTGGCATTTTGTGATGTTCTTTGAAACTATAGGAGACCATGTGAGAATGAACTCAAAACAAAATTCTTGCATTAGCCATGCTAAATGCCGACTCTCTATACTTCATCTTTAATTTTCTGACGATGGATTGGAGTTTGGAGTTTGTTCGCTGTAGGCGATCAGGTCTCGAGCACGATGCAAGTGGATTTTCAAAAACTAAATATTGCTCGTTTGTTTTTTTTAGGACACTGTGATAAATTGCGCACGTCGGATGTTAAAAAAAAAAAAGGAACAAAATCTAAACATTCAGTCGTAGGTTGCCTTGCCACATTGGCCTCTGTAGCTTCCTCTTTACTATTCTAAGTCACGGTAAGTCAGATGCCCTCCTCTGGAAGTTGTTGACTTGACTCGTCTATTTCCAGTCATAATCTATGATTTTTCAATTTCAATAACTTCCATTAATCCTTCTTTTTTTTTTTTAAAGTAATTTCAGGGAAGGAAAATAAAAGCGGACACAGATGGCATCTTGAGTCTATAGGTATGATCACTACCTTTTTTTTTAGTAGCCATACAAAAGTCGTACACGATCGAATCTTTTCTGGGTCTCGTATCCTCTTATACTTTATCGGATTGAAATAGGTATTCGAATAATTGAGGTGTATCATCACGATCTTTTGACACACACACACATAACTGGTCAGAAAAATCGACACCTACCTACACTATCATTTTTTTTCTACATAATTATTAATCATCCTTTCCACAATGTAAAATCTTCAAAGATTCATTGTAATTACAACATTAATTCAACTTTGGGTTTGTGCATGTACATAAGCAAATCCATTCTATGAAAATAGCATAAAAGGAAATCTTAGATGACTATTGGTGGGGTTTATTAATTATCAGGGAAAAACGACAGTACTTTTCCTCAAACTAAGTCAATCTAGGATAAAAAAAATCACTCTCAAAACTAAACCGACTTAATTTAATAACAACCAATAATATATATCTAGTAAAACAATCTCACAACGAGTAAATATGATAGCGAAATGATAACGAGATAATTTTCCAAGATTTACGTAAAAAATCTAAAACGAAAAAAATCACGGACAACCTAAACACTTTTAGTCACAAGAGGTTTCTCTCTAGTCATATTAGAGGCCCAATATTAATACTACAAGAGCATTTTCTTACCAGAAATATAGCACAATCAAAATGGGAAAAAAAAAACCTTAATCACAATTGGAGAATTCGGAGATGAATTTCAATGAATGAAACCTATCAACTCATAAACCTCGGCCTTACGAACAACATACTAAAAGTTGAGCCAATTCTGTTAATGTTTGGCGTTCGAATTGAGATTGCAAAATTGCACCTCTTTTTCCTTCTCTTCTTCTCTCGCGGTTGCTCACCTTATCTGATTGAGACGAAGACACAAATCTCTCCTTCCCTGTTTTTCTCTTTCTTGGGCACTAAATCAAGACGGCCCACATTTCTTTTGCTTTTTGACCTTTCTCTCTCTTTTAGTCTTTAGTCTTTTTCTTGTTTTGTTTCTTGTTCTTTATTTGCTAGGTGGACACTGTATAGGCAATCCCACCAAGAAAATCTCCCCCTCCACTTCATGTGGAGAGTTCCATTATCATTGGTGTTGTTTTTTACAAGAATCAAGTTTCACAATAAGAAAAGTTTTGGTCATCGTATTGGATCCATTATCATTGGTGTGGACTTTCTCAAATAGAAAGAGCTTCTTTTCTAACTTCTCTCGAACCCAATCATATTTCATATTAACATCCTTCGATTTTGAATGCAATACTAGATTTTTGCTAAGATAGATGTCACTCATGCTATCACAATATATAACATTCAAACCCAATTATTATAAGAATTTTTGCATCCACAAAAGTTTTTTACCTCCTTCGATGATAGCGATATACTCCGTTTCAATTATAAATAAAGCAGCACATTTTTGCAATCTTGATTGCCACGAAACTGCTCCCCCTGCAAAAGTCATTATGTAACCCAATGTAGACTTTTGGAAATCACAGTTATCGGCATAATTAGAATCTAAATAGCCACTCGACTTGACTTTCCATTTGCATAACATAAGAAGAATCCGAAAGTACCTCTAAGATATCGCAAAATCCATTTCACGGTGCTCCAATGTTTTTTACTTGGATTTGAAAGGAACTTACTCACAATACCAATTGCATTAGCAATATCCAGTCTTGTATAAATCATGTCATATACCAAACTAATCGCGGTGGATGCATAAGGAATTTGCATCTTCTCTTTTTTCTCTTTCTCAATCGTAGGATACTTATTATTACTCAACTTAACAAGTGGAGTACTCACCGATTTACACGTGGTTATGTTGAATCTTTCTAGTACCTTTTCAATGTAATTCTCTTGATATAGCCAAAGTTTCTCGTTCTTCCTATCACAAGTAATCCTCATGCCAAGGATTTGTTTAATTGACCCTTGTTGACACCTGATTTTCAATCATTTTTTCTCTTTTAAAATTATTAAAAAAATCCATAAAATTAAAAAATCAACTTTGGGGACCTTGGCCAAGCCTAGAGAACCAATTTTGACCAAAAAATAATTTTTCATATTTTCAATATTTTTCGATATTTTTATTTTCGAAAATTCATAAAAAAAAATCAAGAAAAAATGAGAAAATTGAAAAATCAAATTTAAAAGCCTTGTCCAAGCTTAGTCAACCATTTTTTTGTAAAAAATAATTTTTCGTGTTTTTTGTATTTTTTTAAATATATTTTTTTAGAAATTAGGAAAATATTTAATAAATAATAGCATTTGAGGCCATAAAAATACATAAAAATAGTCAATATTTTTCTTTTAAATCCCTTTTCATGTTGGCCATCTTAAATTTAAAAAATTCAATTCGAGGTCGTGTATTTCTTCACGAGCATAATCTCGAATTGGGCCTAAAAAAATTTAATTTGAGTCAATTTATTTTCATTTTTCACTTTTAGGAGTTGTGACATTGTTCTCTAATATTCCAAATTTTCATCTTGGACCAATTATACCTAGAATGACTCAATTTTACAAAAAGAGCTTTAATTAAAATTTGCATTATTTTCAATAGCAAGAAATGAGCTTAAATTCAACATGCGGTAGGTGTGTCGAAAATTGTGAGGAGATTTGGACTTAAAGAAATATTTCTTCAGGGACTGAATTGCAAATACTTAAAATCTCATGGACTAGAGTACAAATACCTAACACTTGAGGGATTATTTTGTAAATAAAAAAAAAGTTAGTGGAGAAATTAGAATAGAGAAGGGAAGATGGAAAAGAGGAGATGAAGATGGGAAGATGGAGAAGTGGAGATGGAGAAGAGAAGATAAAGAAAATAAGATGATAATAAAGAAGGGAAGATGGAAATGAAGAAGAGTTAGTAGAATGAGAGATAGATATGAAGAAGGGAAGATGAATATGAAGAAGAGTTAGTGGAGAAATTAGAATGTGAGATAGAGATGTAGAAAGGAAGATGAAGATGAAGATGAAGATGAGTTAGTAGAGGAATTAGAATGAGAGATAGAGTTAGTGGAAAAATTAGAATGGGAGATGGATGAATAGGCTATAAAAGGAGGAAAAAGTGAGTTTGAGAGGGAGGATTTTTTTGGAGAGAAAATTTTGGATGTTTGAGAGGGTTTTGGAGATTAAAGAAAAATTGGAGAGAAAGAAAATACCAAAAAGAGAGAGAAAATTTTGAAGATGGTGAGAGTTTAAAGTTAGGAGTTATCATCACTAATTCCTTCATCGATCAACATAAATCAAGAGTTCATCCTCGTTAACGAACAAGCAAATTCGAGCTAAGTGTTTTTATTTATTCATTTATTTGTGGTTTTAGTCTCAAATTAGCACAATTTGTATACACTTTCTCCATCTCCATTTTTCCCATATTTTATGGCAAGTAAAAAAAAAGGGATAACTCCGTATCAACGATAAATTCCATAAAGGTGCAAAGTGAGCCTAAACAAATTCCAAGGTGCCCATCAAATTTGCAGCCGACCGTCAATGGATTTTAGTTCAAATTGTTGAAACAATTTGTTGTATTTTATTTTAAAGAACCAAAACTCCAAAATGGAGAAGCAAAGCGCATCCACTGGAGGTTGTTTATTTCTTGCAATTTAAATTCCTGCACCATCAAACCCCAAAGGAAAGAGCCAAGCTAATGCTAGGCCACCCATTGGAGGTTTTTACTTACTGCAATTTAAATTCATGCACCATTAAACCTCATAGGGAAGAGCCAAGCCAATGCTAGGCCGCCCATTGAAGGTTTTTACTTACTGCAATTTAAATTCATGCACCATCAAACCTAGAGCCAAGCCAATGCTAGGCCGCCCATTGGAGGTTTTTACTTATCGTTATTTAAATTCCCGCAATTTAATTCCTGCACTATTAAACCCCGAAGGGGAGAGCCAAGCCAAGGTTGGGCCATCCATTGGAGGTCTTTATTTACTGTCATTGACTTTCTACCGTTTAAGTTTTGAATCATTAGACCCCAAAGTGAGTAGACTGTAACACTGCACAGAAGTCGTTAACACACTCCCTCTTTCAGCTTTAGGGAATTTTTAACACTTTAAAAATAAAAAAAATACCACCCATGCATCCCATTTAAAAAGTGAAAACACAAAGAGAGAATACTCCACTAAAGTCTTAGGAATAAACCAAGCCTGAGTTGTTAAATTAGGATATCTATGAAATTAAGGTACCGAAAGGGCATTAGTTTTAATTAACTAGTGTAACCAAGTCCCTAAACTCATCATATCTAGTTCGTAGAAATAAATTAGTTCTCCCGCTAATTTATTTAGGTTTCTAATCGACCTACCAAGAACGATTAATAGTGACTCCAAACCTTAAAATCATTTAAATAAAAAACCAAAGTTGCGATTCGGTAGGACTTGGAAGGGTCTGCGTTAGGTTAGTTAATCTAATTAACCTAATAATCCGTTCACCCGATCAAAAAAAATTCTTAGGGTCGTAACAGCCTTAGATCCTTCATTGCGAAGGCTTACTTAACTTATTTTTCAAGCTCGTGATTTTGTTAGCATCATGTTCAACTATCAACATATCATCTACATAAAGTAGGAAGATAATAAAATCATAATTTGAGGATCTTTTCATAAAGATACAAGAATCAGACTCAGTCTTACTATATCCATGAGCTTCAATGAATGAATCAAATTTCAAGTACCATTATCTTGGCGCTTGCTTAAGACTATATAGGCTTTTCCTCAGCCTACATATGAGATGCTCTTTGCTTCCGACTTTAAAATTCTCCGGTTGCTCCATGTATATTTCTTCTTCTAAGTCTTCATGAATAAAGGCTTTCTTTATATCAAGCTGTTTGATTTTAAATCTAAATTGGTGACTAACCTAAGAACAACTCTAATAGAATAATCTTTTCATAAGTTTTTGGCTCTCCTGCATCGTTGAGTATCATATATTCATGCGGTTGATATCTTTATGAGAGTCTACATTCTCTTTCTAATCTTCTAACTTGAGGTAAGATCGATTTTTCTTGCTCAACTGATTATTTTGAGTCAACTATTTTACCCGTCTCAGCTGAAGAATCAACATTTTGCGAGGACTCACCTTCTTCATGATTTCTATGGACTTCTCCCCCGTGATTTCCACTAAATACGGTAGGAGGATTTTGACTAAAACTAACTAAGTGTTAAGCTAAATTCTTTGGCTTGTTGATGTCTTCAATGATTTGATGCTCAAAAAACACCACATCTTGGCTTGTAATAGCTTTTTTTGTAGCTAGATCTCAAAACCTATATCCAAATTTTTTTTATGTTCACAACCCAAGAAGATATATTGTTCAGATTTGTCATCAAGCTTAGATCTTTCATCTTTTGAAACATATAGAAATGCTCGACAACGAAACACTTTCAGATAACTGTAAGAAACATCTTTCCAAGATAACTGATGGGGAAAGATTTATCGAGTCAACTGCCATTCTCATCACTTCCCCTCAAAATGACTTAGGCAACTTTGTATGAGAGAGTATATGCTAAATCCAATCATTAATTATTTGATTCATTCTCTCTATTACTCCATTCTGTTGTGGTGTTTTGGGAACAATCTTCTCAAGTTTAATACCATAGTCCCTGCAATAATACTCAAATGAGCTTTTATATCCTCCACCATTGTCGGTTCGAACACATTTCAGCTTTTTCTTGATTTTTCTTTCCACGTTGATATGAAATTATTTGGAAACCGACCTAATTCACATTTTCTAGAGTAATCATTAGTAAATGTCATAAAGTATAATGCTCCACCAAGTGTTTTAGTATCCATGCAATAAATATCAAAGTGAACTAAACTAAGTACATTTGACTTTGTGTGTGGAGATGAACTATGAAATGAGAACTATGTTGTTTACCCATTAGGCAATGAGTGCATTCTATCAAATTTCTCTCCTTCAATTGTAGAATATTCTTCATAGCAAGAGTTTTAAGTTTCTTCTCGCTAAGATGGCCAAGCCTCATGTGCCATAGATCAGCTGAGGAGTCCTCTACTACATTTACCTCTTCTCTCATCAACTTTGCTCGCATGGTGTGCACGTCTTCTTGTCTTTTACCACTACCATAGAGCCTTCAATCAATTTTCGTATGCCATTGTAAGAGGAATTGCAATAACAATCATCATCTAAGGCACACGTGGAGATTAAGGTAAAGTCGAATATTTGGAACATGTCTTAAATTTTTCAGAAGTAAATTACATCTCACATCGGTCTCCAAACAAACATTTTCCATACCAATAACTTTAAAAACACAATTGTTTCTCATCATAACACAATTGAAATCACTATTACGATAAGATGTAAAATAATCACGCTGTGAGGTGACATAAAAAAAAGCCATGGAATCAACAACCCAACGATAGTCTTGGCACGTAAAATTGTCATCACAAATGAATATAATATTACTATCGGATGTAACTGCCGCTATAACCTGTTTCACTTCTTTCTTTCTATCTCCACTTCGATTATGAGATTTATTTCTCTTTGCTAGTCAACACTTTTTTGCATAATGTCCAATCTTGCCATAATCATAACATGTTACACAACTTCCTCGGCCTTGATTGCGATTTTTCTTTTGACTTGCCTCTGTCATTACTTTGAAATTTACTTAATTGACTTTTCACCTTATTTTCTAGGATAAGTGTCTTCAATTTAAAACATAATTCAAGCATCTTTTCCTTCTTCTTCTTTTTTCATTGAACAAGCTTTTTTCAACCATGCTCATAAAAAACACATTATAAGGAGCGAAATTTTTTAACATCACCAAACATGATTACAATTCATCACCAAGGTCAATCTCAAGATTTGTCAACTAATTTACAATATCTTGAAATTCATTCAAGTGCTCAAACATGCTACTTATCTCCTTATATCTCAAATTCACAAGTCTTTTAATTAAAAGAGATTATTTTGTGGGTTCTCGTTTTATAAAAATCTTGTAATTTCTTCCACAAGGCATGTGCTTTTATTTCTTAAGCAACATGATGAAATATACTATTGTCAATTTATTATCGAATAACCCAACTTTTTTTTTATTCATTCGCTTCCACTCTTTGTATTCCTTATCTCCTAAAGACTTATCACCATTAACGGGATCAAAGAAATATTTATAATATAACATGCCTTCTATTTGAGGCTTCCACAAGGACTAATTTGAGGCATTTTACTTAAATATGGTGCCACTCAATTCCTTCATTTAACACTAGAATCTCAACACTAGCTTTGATACTACTTTGTTGGGAAAAAACAAGCAGCACTTCATCTCAAACTAAGCCGATTCAGAATAAAAAAATCTATCTCGAAACTAAATTGACTTAATCTAGCAACACTCAATAATATATATCTAGCAAAATAACTTCACAGTGAGTAAATATGATAGTCGAATGAGAAAAAGATACTACGCTAAGATTTACGTGAAAAACTCAAAACAGGAAAAATCATGAACGACTCAAAAACTTTCACTAATCACTAAAAATAGTAGGTACACAAAGGGTTTCTCTCTAGCTACACACTATAGATTCAACATTAATATTATAAGAGCATTTTCTCACCATAAAGATAGAACAATATAAAAAGAGAAAAGAAAATCTTAACTGCGATTGGAGAATTTGAAGATGAATCTCAATAGATAAAATCAATCAACTCGTAAACCTCGGCCTCACGAACAACATACTAAAATTTAAGCTAATTCAGTCAATATTTGGCATTCGAACGGGACCGTAAAGTTGCCTCTTTTTTTCCTTCCGTTCTTCTCTCTTAATTGCTCACCTCACTTGGCGGAGACGCACATCTCTCCTCCTTTATTTTTTTCTTTTCTCGGGCACTAACTCAAGACAGCCAACACTTCTTTTGTTTTTCCATTTTTCTTTTGCTTTTTGACTTTTCTCACTCTTCAGTCTTTTTCAATTTTGTTTCTTGTTCTTTATTTGCTAGATGGACCCCACATAGATAGTCCCACTGACATTAACCAATAATGAGAATTTAATTTAATTTTGAAGGCATAGTATGGCATGCAAGCTGTTATACCTCTGAAGTTGCCCATGAAAATGCAAAGCAAAGAAATAAATCATTTGAAGGGTAGTCACAAGACAAAAAGTAACTTCCCTTGTGCTTTCTTGTCTACCAAGCCTTGCTTTATAAAGGTAGGCAATAGGCAATAGGCAGCAATTAAAAAGGTAGGGAAGTTGCCGTGATAAAAAATAGGTACATTTAATCCATTTTATTAACATACTAATTAAAGCTAATTAGCCATATGGCCCTGTTGATAAATGAATTGATAGATAAAGATATTAGTATTATAGATATGGATTTCGACTTCTACTCTCTGTACAAAGATAGTACAAAGGCCTTAGTGAAGAGAGTTAGTTATAGAATAGATAAAAAAAAAAGTCCTACTAAATAAATATCCTTTTTTTTTCTTCTACTAAGGGTATGGATATATAGGGATATGCAAATCATTTATCATGGGAAATTGTACATTCCGAAAATAGAGAATAATTTTAGCAACTAAAGATTAGAACATATTCTTCTTTTCTCTTTTCACTTCTTTTGAGTCTTTGTAGAAACGCTTGCCGCGTTTTTCTCTTCCCAGATTCATGCCTTACCGACAATGTATGACCCCCCAGTAGCCAATTTACTGGGATTTTTATTTCTCCGTTAGACATTAAAAAAAATGGTAAGAAATCGAATCAGGTAACAAAAATTGGAGTAAAATTAAATTCTCGCACATTGTCCGAAAGCTGCATTTCCTAGTTTACTATATGTATTTCCGTCTTTTTTTTTTTGAAAATTTTCCTCTTGGAAATATCTCCAAATTCGAGCTCAATTTCTTTCGGTGAAAAAAATACAAAACAAGAAATTATACAAAACCTGTAAATTTGGGCTGTAGTACATGTTTGGCCCCGATCTTTCAACTGTTGCACAAGTCCTCCTCATGTTCGTCTCTTTCGATAATTTGTACATTACTTAAAGCATTTGAAATTGCATAATGAGCGTCCGATATTTGTCTATTTTGATATTAATATCTTAAAATGCTTTATTTTTCTCTTTTTTTCTTAATAAATGAGGAGTTGGTTTGCGCTTAGTCCTTCTCACGATAGGTCCTGGATTCAAAATTTCTCGGCGCTAGGTGACTTAACCGGAGGCCTGTGGTTGTTGGGTATGGGCATCCTCCCGAGAACTAGTCGTGCTTCACCGCTGATTTGGGCATAAGCTCGCTGGCCGCGCGAACACCTCGGTTATAAAAAAAATATACAACTTTTATTTTTTACCCACCATTTGGTGGCCGAGTTGGTTTGCGTTCAATTCCTTTCACGAGAGGTTCTAGATTCAAAACTTTAAAACTTCTTGGAGCGAGGTGACTTCGCTTCTCGATGCTAGGTGACTTAACCGGGGGCCTGTGATTGTGAGGTCTGCGGACGGGTCCTCCCGAGAACTAATCGTGCTTCATGGCTGATTTGAGTACAGGCTCGCTGGTCGCGCGGACACCTCGGTTATAAAAAAAAAACTCCAAACTAGTATACCTATGAAAAATTTACCATAAATAATTTTTTGACAACCAAAAATACCAAAATGGTATGCATGTAAAAAAATTTCCCTGGATTGGTACAATTTTAATAAATTTACTATCTGTTAGTTTTCGTTGACTTTTACCGTTAAATTATTGAGTTGGATGATATGTGGCAATTATGAAGTGTATACCTTACCCTCAATTTGGGATTTTTCGTGATAATAACTCAATTTAACGGAAAGTAAATTTATCACATATGTATCAATTTAAAATTTTTTGGTTGAAAAAATTAAATTAGGGTAAATTTGTAATAGTTATATAAGTTTAAGATTTTTGGTAGTCAAAAAAATATTTTGGATTAAATTTGTAACAGCTGTACCGATTTATGATTTTTGATGGTCAAAAAATAGTTTGGATAAAATTTATTGTAGACGTACTATTTTGAGGTTTTTTGTGATTCTAATTTTTTTTTATTATAAACATTCGGGAGAGTTTTATTTTGGGTAATTTTGCTCCTAATAAGCGAGGAAGGGGAAAAACCGAGAGCGAATAAAAATTGAAACTTTCGAAGAGAGAGGCCGAACCGTGTCGTCATCATCTCCCTCTCTCTGTGTCTCCGTCTCCAGGTCTCGGTCAAGAGTCGAGCTTTGGAGTACGCCCACAGAGAGTGCGAAGCAAGTTCTGTCCTTCCCTCTCTCTCTGTGTCTAGGTTTTCTCCTTTGGCGCGTTCATCCGATGCCATGGCCCAATCGTCGACCATGTCCGACGACCGGCACCGCCCTCCGTTGCCGGGGGCCACGCCCTCCCGCCGCTACCTTTTCCCGCCAAATTCGGCCGCCGCGGCGCCTCGCCGACCCCCTTCCTTCCCCCACCACTACTACCGACCCAGGAACCCGCCCCCCGTCGACCGTCCCCCGCCGCCCTGCTTCATCGTCGAGCTCCGCCTCGGCCACCACCTCCGCAACGGCTCCACCAAACCGAGCGTGCCCGCGGTGGTCGCGGCTTGCCGCCCCCCACCCGCCAATTCGACCTGCTACGAGTCGAACGACGTTGTGGCCGCACTCTATTTTGAGAAGTGGGACGACGCGCGCGATGCAGCCCTGCATCTGTGGGAGTCCCGCATCTCCGGCGCGCACCCGTTCTCGCCGGAGCTTGCGTCGTCGATGACTCTGCCTGCTGCTAAACAGGAGCTCGAAGAGAGGATCAAGGCCATGTTTCTCGATAAAATTGGGGCGTTGATGGATGGAGAGGTGCTGAGAGAATGGGAGCTGAAATTGGGCGAAGTAATTGTTGAGATTGATAGAGTGAAAGCTTCGATGAGGAAGAGGGGAGGGACGGGTCTTCGGGCTTTTGGCGAACTGAGGGTGAAGGAGAAGGGGCTTTTGTCGGAGCGCGAGATGATTGAGAAGAGACTTGTGGAATTTAAGTCTGCAATGCTGTGCATAAGGGATCACATTGAGGGAAATGCTGTTGAGGAGACTTTGCAGGTCTTCAAGTTTGAGAATGGCCAAGTCGATTGGTCTCGGATTCATCAGTTGATTCTGAGAGAGTGTAAGAGGCTTGATGACGGCTTGCCCATTTATGCCCACCGGCAGGGCATTCTTCAGCAAGTATATAATCAGCAGGTAGTTGGAACTTTTTGTTCTTGTACTTTATGGTTGATTTTTTTTTTTGCATGTAATTTGGTGATGAACTGTGGGAATCCACCCGTGTCTATAGTCCGGGAGTGCCAATGTATTGTAAATACAATAGTACGAGAGTCATGAAAAGTTCTTTTCTTTTTGTGAACTCGTATTGCATACATACTACCCTGACAATTCCTAAGTGGTCTTTGACCTCATTGCCTTTTGTATTATGCATGAGCGATGGCAAATTGTCGTGCTTTTCTGATGACGGTTGCCACAAATTCACTTGAATCAAGTTGTTTTGGTGAGATGGAGCTTCTCCCTCCATTTAAGTTCTCTGCCTGGACTCATTCTCTTAGAAGTTCATTCTACATGTATCTGTTAGTGCATATCATTCTTGTTGGCAGCATCTATGAAGTGGCTTATGATATTTTGTCTTCCGTTTGGGCTTGTCCATTTCTTTACGCTCATCCCTCATCTCTGTAGGAGTAGTGGTTTCTTTGGAATAGTAGGGATGAGTTTCACATATGATTCCAATAGAAGATGAATCATCTATATTGGTATGCACTTTGTTTGAAATTTGAGTTCTTTCCAACCTCCCCCAAGATGTTCAGTAGATATTTCGGAGTTGCATGTTTGCAATCAGGGATTGCATAGTTCTTTAGCCTTTTGAGATTTGATTGGTTTTAGCTTTATTGTCTAGAGTTCATGATGTGTTAAACCTCGATCCTGAAGTATGGTCGCATTAGCATGATGTATTCTCCGTCCTCTGTATCTCATGACTTTCCGCTAATGTATTATTTTCCAATATGGGTCTTCCTTTCATCTTGTACAATTAAATTTTCATTTTTTTTCCTTTGCTGGATGCTTGTCAATTTCTAGCTGTAAATAAGAGAACGTTGCTATTGGATCACCTTTTCTGTTTATCATAATGTAGAGACATGTTACTAGTTTCTCCTTGTCTCTTCTTTCTTGCTGTCCAGTTCTCAGCTTTGTAGGGCTTTCGCCCTAGTTTAATGCTTCTTGTCAAATCTCTGTAGTGTGTTTGCCCTTGCTTAACAACCGCTTTCTATCAATTGTAAATCTCCATCGAATATTCAATTTTTCAATTTCTCATCATAGTTGGGTCCTCATATGTTACCGGAAGCATCTATCTGCCGGTTGGCATAAATGTAGTGCCAAGTGGTCTCGTCCTCTGTTCAGAAGAAGTACTTCTCTGTGGTCAGTTTCTGTGATTTTCCTTATTTCCTTGGCATCCAGCCATTCGCTGTACTCAATCATCCTTGATAAATTTCTATGTTGTTTCAAGGATCTAATTCATCTCTTAAAAGCGCTATTCTATTGAGTCGAGAACGCCATCGTTGAGATTTTACTGACTGCAAATGAGTCCTAAAATTTAGTGATGAATCTGTTTGAATTTTACAATCAAGGATTTTCAGTGGTTTCACTCATCAGAAAATCACGTTGGAGATTTACAAGCTATGTCATGTGTGATGTTCCAACAGTATTAAAGCTGCCAGAGTTGTTTGTTTGAACCTTTTTAAAAAGTTGTAGGACATATATAATCGATTGAAATGTTTGAGGACTTATCTGCACTCATGAAATAGTTTTACGACTTCAAGCGTACTTAGTTTTCATTGTAAGCGATGGCGACTCTTTGGTTAACTTGTAGATTGTGATGATCAGATTTCTCTTTCTTAAACAAGATCATTCATTATTTTATTCCGGTGCTGTCAAGCCACTCTTTTTGGCGACTTTTATTTAATCCTTCGTCTTATAGTCGCTCAGATTCATAACTTGTGATCAGTAGACATAGTGGTTTACATTGAAGAATGATTCTATTGCTTCTGAGGCGTCTCTAAGATATCTAAATGATTATGATGTAGTCAGGTTATGTTTCTGCTCTGATATTAGAAAAGGATACCATTCTTTTTGTTGGGAGTCGGGCGGTAAGCCACTAAGGGTGCCACTATTTTAAAACAAATTTCATGTTGATGACACAAGATTTACTGTACTGGAAGTTCCTACATTTTGCTCACTGAAGCTAGCTGATGATCGGAGGAATACATGATGTTAGCTAACCTGTCTGCAGAATTACAAAATCTTCCTCCTCATTATTTCTAGGATGTAACATGTGCCTTTCAAATTATTATGGAATTTAGTATTCATGTTGTTGAGATGTTATTTGAGAGCAATCGAGTATTTATTGAGATTTTTTTTGCATGACTATTCCGTCAGCTCTCCTCTTTTGTAGTTCCTCTTTTTGTGCTCCTTCCCATTTTAGTCTTTTCAACTTAATTTTTCAGATACTTCTTGGGCCTGTCTTGGTTCTAAATTTTTGGAGTTGCATATCAACCAACTTAGATCTTAAGAAAGTGTGAATGCCGATCTCTGAATTGCCTTTGAACTTTAAAATACCAATCTCATGGAGAGGTTTTTCCCCCAAGAGTCGGACGTTAAAGATCGGGAGAGCTTTACTCTAAATGCTCTCTATACTAATACTGTATTCAAGGTGCATTAAGAATGCTTTGACACTGGCAATAACTTATAGACTGAGTCTTGCTTCCATGCAAACAAACTCATGATGGATCACATTTCCTGCTCCAATTTATGTTCTCCAACAGAAAAGTTGGTTTGAGTAGTGGTTTCTTTCTTTTCACTTTGATAGTGGCTCCAATCTTAGATACTTGGAATTTGGTTGCCTTGTCAAATTGAGATGAGCTCTCGAGGCAAGGGATTGTCCTTGATATATACGATAAAAAATGTTAGAAGAAAATACATGCTGTCATGTCTCCACTAATCTCACATTTGCCACTTGCGGTTACGAGATAACTAGAGTTAGTGAAGCATTTATGATGCTTTCCCTTTTTTTGCCTGACCTTGTGTCTTTAATTCACAAATTGCGGAAACAGCCAAGAGGCTGTTACCTCAACGATAATGTCTTGATTGGGGAGGTCAAATATTGAACTTTGGCCTCAGGTGGGAGGGGAAATAGTCTCCTGTGGGACCATTGGGCTTTGTCTTACAAAGCAAAAATTAACAATAATTAAGATGAATGGACAGAAAAATTGGAGCATTAATTTTGTAAAGTTAGTCTCTGGTTTATTTCCAAATTTTCTATATATCGGTTACCTTCTATATCTTTCAGTTCACTGGTATAGTACCCATCTATTCCATAACTACCATTATTTGTCATGCATCAGAGCGAGAAACCAATTCATAGGATTAAAAAGGTTAGAATTGCCTAAATAGACTACCTGAGGTGATTCCATGTTCTTTTTACTACAAGCTACTTTGTGGGTTTACGACAAACTTAATATATTATGATCACTCTCTGCATTTTTACATTGGTAGTTTATGGCATTCACTATGATGATGCATCTAAATGCTGATTCTTGGTTCTCTTATCAAATATTGGCACAGATAATGGTATTGATAGGAGAAACTGGTTCTGGGAAAAGTACCCAGTTGATTCAATTTCTTGCTGATTCAGGAGTGGGTGGATATGGTTCCATAGTATGCACTCAACCTCGCAAGATTGCCGCAATCTCCTTAGCGGAGCGGGTCAGAGAAGAAAGTGTTGGTTGTTATGCAGGCAATCCAGTTGTCTGTGATCTGACATTTTCCTCTTCTCAATTTTTGAAATCAAAGGTAATATACATGACTGATCACTGTTTGTTGCAACACTACATGCGTGATGAGAATTTATCTGGGATTTCCTGCATCATTATTGATGAGGCACATGAAAGAAGCTTGAGCACAGATCTCCTTTTGGCAGTAATTAAAGGATTACTTTGCCGGAGGCCTAAGTTGAGGCTTATCATAATGTCAGCAACAGCTGATGCCGACCAGCTCTCAGAATACTTCTACGGGTGTGCAATATTTCGTGTTTTGGGCAGAAATTTTCCAGTAGATATCAGATATGTGCCACCTTCATCTGCCAGGGATAATTCTACTGGGGTTATCGCATCATATGTTGCTGATGTTCTGAGGATGGCTAGTGAGATTCACAGAAGAGAGAGAGAAGGAACCATTCTCGCCTTTTTAACTTCACAAGTGGAAGTGGAGTGGGCTTGTGAAAATTTTGAAGCTCCATCTGCAGTTGTGCTGCCCTTACATGGGAAGCTCACTTATGAAGAGCAGTTTCGAGTTTTCCATGAGTATCCAGGGAAAAGAAAGGTAATATTCTCAACAAATCTTGCTGAGACGTCGCTTACGATTCCTGGAGTTAAGTACGTGATTGATTCTGGTTGGGTGAAAGAAAGTAAGTTTGAACCAGGCACTGGGATGAATGTTCTCAAAGTTTGTAGGATTAGCCAAAGTTCTGCCAGTCAAAGAGCTGGTCGAGCAGGGAGAACGGAACCTGGACGGTGTTATAGGCTCTATGCTGAGTCTGACTTTGTCTCGATGCCCCTCAGCCAGGAACCTGAAATTCTTAGGGTTCATCTAGGGATTGCTGTTCTGAGGATCCTCGCTTTGGGAATTTGTGAATTGCAGGAATTTGATTTTGTTGATGCTCCCTCTGACAAAGCTATTGACATGGCCATCAGAAATCTTGTTCAGTTGGGGGCCGTTACTGTGGTTGATTGTACATATGAGTTGACAGATGTCGGCAGGTATTTGGTTAAGGTTGGAGCTGAGCCTCGGCTAGGTAAGTTGATCTACAGTTGCTTTCGGCATGACTTGGGCAGAGAAGGTGTTGTTCTTGCTGCTGTGATGGCAAATGCAAGTAGCATATTTTGCAGAGTTGGTAGTGATACGGACAAACTTAAATCTGATTGCTTGAAGTTGCAGTTTTGCCATCGTGATGGTGATCTGTTCACTCTTCTGTCTGTTTACAAAGAGTGGGGGTCTTTGCCTCGAGAAAAGCGGAATCTGTGGTGTTGGGAGAACAGCATCAATGCCAAATCGATGAGAAGATGCCAGGAGACAGTCAAAGAATTTGAAGACTGCCTTAGAAGGGAACTCAACATTACAGTCCCATCTCTCTGGCATTGGGATCCTTTTGGGCCTAATAAACTCGATGACCTATTAAAGAAAATTATACTCTCTTGTCTTGCTGAAAATGTTGCCACGTACTCTGGATGCGATAAACTTGGTTATGAAGTGGCTTTGACTGGTCAGCATATACAATTACACCCTTCATGTTCGTTATTGTCGTTTGGGCAGAAGCCAAGATGGGTCGTTTTTGGTGAAATTATATCGTTGTCCATTCCATATCTGGTTTGTGTGACAGCTTTTGATTTTGACTTTTTGTCTACACTTTGCCCTCCTCCCTTGTTCGATTTTGACAAGATCGAGACTCGGAAGTTGCAATTGAGGGTACTGACTGGTTATGGTAGCACTCTCTTGAGAAGGTTTTGTGGGAAGTCCAACTGTAGCCTTCAATTCCTTATATCACATGTTCGGGAAGAGTGTATGGATGAACGGGTAACTGTTCAAGTCAATGCGGATCAAAATGAAGTCTCAGTCTTTGCTTCTTCGCAGAATATGAAAAAAGTTTTTACTATTGTCAGCGACTCGCTGGAGTGTGAAAAGAAATGGTTGCTCAATGAATGCATTGAAAAGTGCTTATATCATGGCCCAGGCATTTCGGCCCCCATGGCACTGTTTGGAGCTGGTGCTGAGATTAGGCATTTGGAACTGGATAAAAACTTTTTGACCGTTGATGTATGTCATCCAAATGTTAATTCTGTCAATGATAAGGAGCTTCTGGTTTTTCTTGAAAAGCATGCACAGGGAAGCATTTGTGCTGTCCACAAATTTACAGGCAGCTCGCCAGATGGTGAGGACAAGGACAGATGGGGCAGGATAACTTTTGCTACCCCTGAGGCTGCCAAACGAGCTGCTCAGATGAAAGAAGTTGAATTTGGTGATGCCATGCTGAAGTTGCATCCCTCGCGGTCATTTTTGGGAAGTGATAATAAGTTTTACTCGTTTCCTGCTGTCAAAGCGAAAGTCTACTGGCCACGGAAGGAGAGTAGAGGTGTTGGCATCGTAAAATGTGATATCCGTGATGTGCCTACCTTGGTTTTCCAGTTCTCTAACTTAGTTATAGGGGGCCAGTATACTCATTGTGATGTTAGCCGAAATTGCAAGGGCGGTGTTGTGATTAAAGGACTTGGAAAAGAGCTCTCTGAAGCCGAAATTTTGTATGAATTGAGGAAAGCCACTAACAGGAGAATCCTTGACTTTTTCCTGCTTAGAGGACAGTTTGCGGAGAATCCTCCAATCAACGCCTGTGAAGAGGCACTCCTGAGAGAGATCACTCCTTTCATGCCTAAAAATAACCCTCGAGCAAGTCATTTCAGTGTTCAAGTCTTTCCACCTGATCCTAAAGATACCTTTATGAGGGCTTTGATCACCTTCGATGGCAGATTACATTTGGAGGCTGCAAAAGCTTTGGAGCAAATGGAAGGGAAGGTATTGCCTGGTTTTTTGCCATGGCAGAAGATAATTTGCCAGCAGTTGTTTCAAACCTCTTTGTCATGTCCTGCACCTGTCTATTACGTTATCAAAGAACATCTGGAAGATTTGCTTGCAAGTTTCAAGGACATTGAAGGTAGTTCTGGCATCACTTCTACATTTTCCTCTCTTTCAAGCATTTCTTTTTTTGTGAGAATAATGTTTCTACTAGTTGCTACTGCTCGATTCATTATGAATTTGGTATTTGTCTTAAGGTTGACAAATTACATATCGACAACGGACCGGGAAATTATAAAGTATATTGTTTGTCAACTGGAATATTTTAAGATTGATGATTCATTGCTGGCTTTCAAGTGTTCCAACATGTGAATTATTTATTTTATCTGTTTTTGATTTCACAAGCTTTTGATTTGAGAGGGTTCATAACATTCACAGCCACAGCATCATTTTTTAAGTAAGCACATCCAATGTGCACTGTGTAATGCATGCTTTGTAGTATACGGATACTAACTGCAGTAAGTAACCTCATCTCAGGGGCAGAATGTCATTCAGAGAGGACTTCAAATGGTTGCTTTCGAGTGAGAATATCTGCCAATGCAACAAGAACTGTGGCAGAGATGAGAAGACCCGTGGAAGAGCTTATGAGAGGGAAGACTGTTGACCACCCTAGTCTCAGTCCTGCTGTAGTACAAATTCTTTTCTCCAGAGATGGCATCCCTCTCTTGAAATCACTCCAGCAAGAGACCGGAACCTGGATATTATTTGACAGGCAGATATTGAAACTGAGGGTGTTTGGATCATCAGAGAAAATTACTGTAGCAGAGGAGAAACTCATCATAGCCCTTGTAAACCTTCATGAAAGCAAGCAACTTGAAATTCAACTTCGTGGTAGGGATCTGCCACCTGATCTGATGAAGGAAGTTGTCAAGAAATTTGGGCCCAACCTTGATGGACTCAAAGAAAAGGTACCTGATGCTGAAATCTGTCTTAATGCCCGTCGCCACATCATTCTTATGAAGGGGAATAAGGACATGAAGGAAAAGGCAGAGGAGATTATCTATGATTTGGCGAAGTCTATTGGTGCTTCATCAGGGACACCTGATGAAGCGTTGGTAACAGCAGAAGATTCCTGTCCAATTTGCTTTTGCGAGGTTGATGATGGCTACCAGCTTGAGGGCTGTTCACATCGATTCTGTCGGGCCTGTTTGGTAGAGCAGTGTGAATCTGCTATCAGAAATCTTGATAGTTTTCCCGTATGCTGTGCTCATGAGGTTTGTGGGGCTCCTCTTTTGGTTACTGATTTGAGATCATTATTGTCAGCTGAGAAATTAGATGAACTATTTCGTGCCTCTTTGGGAGCATTTGTCGCGTCGAGTGGGGGTTTATACCGCTTTTGCCCCTCCCCAGACTGTCCTTCAGTTTATCGAGTCACAGGTCCTGGGATACTCCCTGAGCTGTTTCTCTGTGGAGCCTGCTATGCCGAAACTTGTACCCGGTGCCACTTAGAGTATCATCCATATGTCTCCTGTGAGATGTATCGTGAGTACAAGAAGGATCCCGATTTGTCTCTCAAGCAGTGGTGTTCGGGGAAAGACCATGTCAAGGCATGTCCATATTGTGGGTATACAATAGAGAAGGTGGATGGGTGCAACCATATAGAGTGCAAGTGTGGAAGGCACCTCTGCTGGGTATGCTTGAAAATATTCAAAACCAGCGAGGATTGCTACGAGCATTTGAGGTCCGTTCATATGGCTACATTTGACTTTCTGTAAGCAGCGTAGTTTCATGTTATTTATGTAAATGTTGTCGTTGTATATAGATCATCTGAAGGCCCAAAAGAAAGAAAATTCCATCTAGCCAATTATAGTACTAGCTCCTAGTCCGAGACGTGTTTGAATAATTCTCTCTCTCTCTCTTTCGCGCGCGCTCTCAAACACACGCACTCATTATATACATACGCATGCACCCACATTTCGTGCGTGTGGGAGTGTGCTTGCGTCCCTTCACTACTGGGTATGCCTGCTTGCGTGTGTGCCGCCGCGTGGAGATGAGCCCAGATTTGATGGTCGGGTTGTCTATAAAACTACTCTGGTGCCTGTGGTTATCAAGAGGAAGAGGCTACTGTATATAAGACCCTGGAGTTTAACATTTGGACTTGCTATGCCCAATCGACCATAGATAATAAGCCTCTTTAGGTCTTGAACGAACTTCAGTTTTTATGTTTGCACATTAGGTGACATGGAAGGGTGGAACTTTTAAGGACTTTTTATAGTATGAGCAGTCGAACCCTGCACTCCTTTAGGATCGGTCCCTAAGGTTAAAATTTTGCCGATGTCATTCATATGCTTTTAGTAGTGAGAATAAGAAATGTGCAGTGGTGGAACTGCTTTGACCACTCAACTTGAACGAAGGACGGTAAGTCAAACTAAGAGACTTCTATCATTAGAGAAAGTAGGACTCCAAAACATCACAAGCAATCCAACTTCTGTCATTCTATTGTTTTGACCGTTGTTACTTGCCAATGCTGTGTTTCTCTTCATTACGGTTTCACTGGTGATCTTTGACGATAAGAGATAATTACTGTTGCTTAATGCTCCGGGTGTGTTCAACTAGCAATTCTTAGTGAGGCTATGAGAAGTTTTGCTCGGTCGAAGTTTGCTTTTCGTTGGTTGTACAATCTATGATTCATCGTATGACCACCCAATCGGAAATATTGGTCGACTCTAATAATTTTGGCCTATTCGCGATTTTCGATTCTTCATCTAAACTCTGTAAATTGAATACACATACCTCTTGTGTTTTTTTGTTCCTTTCCTTCCTTATCCCATCGCTTCATTGGCTGATGGAGGCGTAACTGAGGGAGCTGATTATTAGTAGTGATAGGACACTTGCACAAAAGAACTGAGAGGTAAATAGGCGGACCCAACACTTAATCTCTTCAACTTGACTAGTAATACTAGCGTCCAACTTTGATGTGTAGGTTGAGGCTGATTGACATGTGTCTACTTGAGTCTGAATCCACAGAGATATACTCAAAATTCATGAAAACCGTCCACCTTTACGCGTTAGGTCTTCAATGACCTGTACCATAACGAAACACATGAAAGCTAGGCACAAAATGCTGTCACGCATGCTTTTTTCATTGGATGATACGGGAAATCCGAGCTCCATCGGGCGTCTGGAAATCGGTGACTTCGCATGCATCGGGCGTCGCTCCATCCAGAGGGTGATGGGTACGGCCGGCAAGTTCACTCTGAGGAGACAACGTTGTAATTCAAACCCCATAGTTTAGCGTAACCGAGTGAAGCGCTTAAACACTTGCCCAATCTCTCGGACGAGCGACCCTATCTAATCTCAGTGTCATTGAAGCAAAACAAGATGAGAGAGAGAGGAACACCGTCGAAAGCAGCAATAGCCCCAAGCATCACGTAAACGCGTGGAACACTTTGAATAAAGAGACATATGACTTTGCCCCTTCCAATCGAGCACTTGGACCCCCGAAACGAACGCGAAAACGAAAGTGCCAAGCAAATTCGTCCAAGTCTTCCATGAAAACGACTCTCTACTTTACCCCCGTTTTTTCCAAAAAGTCATTTAACTCCTTTCAGGTCTTGTCCGAAAACTGTCATTTTCCAATGATAAAAGAGCCATGACTTGTCCTTTCCATTTGAGAGTATTTGCCCCAAAACAAACGCCAAGACGAACGCGCCAAGTAAATGCTTCGAGTCTTCCATGAAAATGACCTTCTTTCCTTCATTTTTTCTCCAAGTGATCCACATCTCCTTCCAGGGCTTGCTCAGAAACTCTCACTTGAAATGAAAATTCTTTGCCACCCTCTGTTGGGGTTATGGTCCTTTCCTTGCTCAATGGCTTTTCCTCGCAGAAAGCTTCTGCCTCCACACATTCTGAAACCGGGCCATGTACCTCATGCAAATTTTCCTCCCGCTCCCATTCCGCCGCCTCCGCCGCCTCCGCCGCCACCTGCTGGCAAGTGTAGTCTGCTCCAAGATAGCCAAAGCATCATGCCCTATGCTCTTGGCTCTGTTCTCTTGACGGGGATCCTCTGTATGATCCTAGTGAAGTGCTATGTGAAGCAGAACAGCTCGAGGAGGAGAAGAGACGCACCGATTCTTTTTCATAGCGAGGAAGATTTCTTGGATGAAGACAACGGACCGCCCCAGACCCACCCGATGTGGTTCATCCGCACGATCGGCCTCGACCAATCCGTCATTGATTCCATTACCGCTTTCGAGTACAAGAAGGGCGAAGGGCTGATTGAAGGAACAGAGTGCTCTGTTTGTCTCGGCGAGTTCGAAGATGGCGAGAATCTCCGGCTTTTGCCCAAGTGTAGCCACGCATTTCATGCCCCTTGCATCGATACTTGGTTGAGGTCTCATAAGAATTGTCCTCTGTGCCGTGCGCCGATAGTCAGAGATGCTAGGATCGGCCACATTAGTCTGGATGTGGAAGAGCCTAGACTGAACAACTTAGGCTCGAGGGAAGAGAATTTGACGATCGACAGTCATGGTAGTAGCGAAAGCACTCGAGCAAGAGTTGAAAGCAGTGAAAGCACGGGTCGGGATGATGGAGTTAGCACATCGCATATGGACGGCGGAATAATTTGCGATAACGTAAACAAGGCTCCGAGTTTTTGCAGTGGAGAGAGCTGTGAAGTCCTCGTTCCAAGTGATTTGGACACGGAAGGACACAAAAGGGCCATGGGCACAGAGATTGCACCGGCAAGACGCTCATTGTCGGCGGATATTACCTTTTCCCCCGCCGAAGGCATGCTAAAAACACGGCCGAAACAAGCAAGGAGTTCGAGTTCTATAGTCGCTGCCAGGCAAGACGGTGAATGTTCCAAAATGCGCAGAGCAGTGAAATTTTCTTCTTTCGGGCAGTCACAGCAGAAGGGACCTGTTGCGGTGATCCGGTCACTTTCTTCTGGGGGAAAAGTATGGCCATCCGGACAGACCAGAAACCAGAACTCGGCAAATTCATTTTAATCGGGAGGCTTCCGCCATAGCCGCTCTTTGGACGCATGGATGCAAATTTCAGCACATTAGATATAGCTAGTATGAGCATTAGCCTTATCAAGAGTTTCGCTGAAACTCTTACGCCTAACCCTGCTGTAATGAATCCATATCGGAGTGCATTACATCATTTCTAAGTGTGTGTGTGTGTTTTTTTTTTTTTTGCGCGAAAGTTCGTTCGAATCTGCCATTTGCAGGTTTGGAATAGCAGCCAAATCCAATTTGGCCAACTTCAACTATTGTACAAATGCTATGTTGAGAGAATAATTACCATGCTTCACAAGTCGTTTCTTGCTTATGGGGAGGATCAGCTTGAAGACTGGCTAAGTCAATTTAAGTCCGACATGTCCCTGAAAATTTGCACTCATATGCGTTCTATACTGAGACAGAGACGATCACGACAGAGCGGCCTGATCAGCGATGAGTGTGAGCTTTTTTTTTTTTCCGGAAGAATACGTAGAATTAACAGTCGATCGAGCCGATTTTGCTCTATAAATATACATTATAGGAAAAAAAGAAAGAAAGAAGACGTTGATAGAATTCACTCCTTAGGGGCTACTTAGAATGGGAGCAATTCTTTTGGGATTTGCCTCACGATGATCCTAATGCTCTTCATCAACTCGGAGGTCTGCATCCATCCTGAGAGGAGGCGTAATTGCCCTCGAACCTGACTAGCTATATTTGCTAGAACAAGTAAAATATCAGATCGCACCAGCACAATCAGTGCCAACTCGGGGTCCGCGAGGAGCTCGGGGACCAGAATGGACCCTGCATGCTCAAGCATCAGAAGGACTGACCCATCTGATATGGTTTCTGCAGTTTATAGGCTGTAAAACTCTCTGTTTCTGAAAGGTACTATCATAGAGGCTGTAAAACTATCTCTCTCTTATGAGATCATCAAGAGAATGATTGGTATTGGAACTCTTCATGCTTGATCAGATGCTTCGATTCCTGTTCAATAAGCTATTTGCGGTACTCAATTTCCTGACGTTGCCTGCTCTGATCGAGTTCTTCGGTCCCCTGCGGCTAATGGCAGGCTTCCCATCTCCAATGCTCGGAGTTTGCCGAGAAGCAAGGCTCCTAAAGTCTCTTGGCATACGATCGTTCGGTTCTCAAACAATCATCCGCGCCATGGTTTTGCTTGGCTTGCCATGCTTACTAGGTTATCTGGTAAGGAGGTGCAGAAATTGTGATGTTTTCTTGGCCGATTTGCTCTCGGATTTCATGATCACCTTTCATCTCAATCACTCTCTCTCAAATTACTCCGTCCACAGCTGCTTCAATCACGTCTGATCAGTTGAAATAACCATGGCAACTTGAAGCTCAATGGACGACGCAGAATTTCAAAGGGCAAGTCTATTTGAATGGTAGCTGGTAAAAGTTGGCCCGACGTTCATGTGGACATCGGATTTGGTGGGCTCGAAATCTCGCCATACACGCCAGTCCGTTCATGAACAAATATGCAGTGTACATGTCCGTCATACCCGATGCTCGTGGAGCCGCTAGGAGGCTGAACAACTGGGATGTTTCGTCACTACATAATTAGTAATGATGTCTGCAGAACAGAGTCGGGGTTTGCGGTGTATCATGGATTGTACCTCAAAGTTCATCTAGTGCAGCATTGCGGATGAGTGAAATCTTCCCTTGTCGCGGTGTTCGGGAACCGAAAACAGAATTCATTCCGTGGCAATGTTCTTATCTGTTTGTCGGGTCGGATGTCGCTCCGTTAATGTCAGTCTTCTCTAACATCCGCATGGCTTCGAAAGTTGCATCGGCTTTCAACTCTTTCAACTTCAGATTCCATCAGAGTTTCATACTGTCCAAAAGAGAATAGCAAGTCGTGCTGGGATATGCATACGGATCTACCCGATTTCGGAGAGAGCTAATAATGCTTGTTGGGTTTTCATGAAGTGGGCGATCCGGTGTCACGAACAGCAAATTTTTTGGTACGTAAGATTCTCGTGTCCATGATTCGTAATAATATCGTGCTCCTTTCGAAGTCGACCCTCCGAGCCAATCTCCGTGAATTAGGACAAGCGAGTTTCGAGTACGAGATTCGTGCGTCTAGCAAGATCCGAGCATGATGCCGATTTTTCGACATAAGAGCAACAGCCTCGTTTTGCCCCCAAAGTTTGAGAAAATTACCGGAAAAATTATAAAACTCATTAGAATTGTGTCAATTCATTTCTAAACTTTTTTTTTTGGCCAATCCAACCATAAATCTTTTATACTTTTTTTTACTAAAATTCAGTTATTCCGGCCAATTTTGACCGGTCGACACTGATGTAGATGCCGGCTAACGTTGATGTGGATGTCGGTGCTGGCATTGCCAATTTTAAATAATATTTTACTATTTTTTTTGAAATTTTTTTATTATTATTTTCTTTCTCTTTTTCTTTTTCTTCCCTTCTTTTCCCTCCAGCTGATTGCTAGAGAGAGTCGGCAAGGGCCAGCCCTTGCCCAATCAAGCCTCGTCATTGTCGATTGGATGAGCCTTGCCCTTGACATTGTGAGGTGACCTTGTCGGATCTAGCCAAGATCGAACCTTGCCATTGCTGGGCGAGCGATGGCCTAGGCAAGGCTGATCTCGCGCTTGTTGGCTCTAGCCTCTGGTCGGTTGCCAGAGAAGAAGGGAAAGGAAAAAAAAAAGAAAAAATTCGAAGGAACATTAAAATTGAAAATTGGTTACGTCAGCGCCAATGTCCTCATTATTGTCAGTCGGCTTTCACATTAACGTATTCCGGTCAAAATTGGTCGGAAGGACTGAATTGACACAAATACAAAAAATTTAGAATTGAATTGGCATAATTGCAATAATTTTATGAATTTTTAAAATAATTTTCCCTCTAAATTTTACAAGCCGGCATTGATGTCTTGCCTCATAGTTCTCCTTGGTGTGAGAACACGCAACCTTGGCTTCTTGGCTAGGACCCCCGACGGGTGGAAGCACCACATCGCAGTTTTTCATAATGGTTAAGCATGCATCTCGAAGGCTTAAGACCTTGCCGAACTCGAAGTATTGCCTTGGCACGTTTAGGCCATCTCAATGTCCACATTATTAAGGTGTGGTTTATACTCCTATTGATAGGAAGCCACGGTATCCCGCTCTCTGATGAGCAGGCAGGGATCTCAAGCGATAGCGCTCCTAAAACGCTAAGTGGCTCTTATAATTTGAGCCCATATATTATTGATAGTTTGGACTTGAATCCATAAATAGTTAGTGCTTATATATGACATTCGCCTCCTATAGAGAAACGTGATGTGCTAATTATAGAAAAGAGCTCTATCGAATATAGCCCTAATTTAAGATCGAAGCGAGATAAGTCCGTATCTTGATTTGTCTTTTCCGCATTCATTCGCTATTTCGTTTGTGTTTATCCGCTTAATCCTAACCGATATCGCCTCAATAAACGATCGATTGCTGCTTGAATTGGGAACGGAGGACATGCCTGGATGCTTCCCCATGGACCCATGGACGGTGGAAATCAATATAAGAAGAGAGAGAGAGAGGGAGGGGGGAGGGGGGCATCCATGTGATGGTGCGAAGGGCCCAGAAATATAGAGAGGAAGATTCGATTCCCTTTTGTCAATGATGATGACAACGTAATGTCATCGATATTTTAACTGAATTTGAATTGAATATTGTTGCATTGCCACGGCCACAAGGAACGGGCGAAACTTTTGTCGCTTCTCCAAAAGACAAATCTGATTAGCGAAATTAAGCAGCTGACAATTAGTGTCGTGCAGCAGATTTGATTATTATTATTATTATTTTTGTTTTTCCCTACCAATCTTGACGTGGCCGAGTACATTTTGTGTCCCACTTTGCACATTAATTTTCGGGATTAACGCGTTTCAAAGTATTAACACTTTTTATGAGAGTGCAATCGAGTGCTGAAATTTTCAAAGTGTGCAATTCAATTTTAAAACTTTCGAAATTTAAAATGTGTAATCAAAATTTAAAATTCGCCGTAAAGTAAAATCGAGTCTCAAAGGTAATCGTCATCTTACTTTTTGATATGTTTCTTAAGCAACGTAATTGTTGTGGCCTGGGCTTGTACACGTGTGAAGCGAATTTATGTGACTTTTGGTACGATGGCATGGGAGGAGGGAGGTGATAGAGCACAAAAAAGGGCGAAATGTTATTGGATGGTGCGTTTTTATTATATTTTTTAATGACAAAGTTGGTGATAATAGAATATTATAGAAGTTCAAAATGCAATAAAATAAGATGTTGAAACCATCCTAGAAATTATTGCTTGAGAAAGAAGAATACCCTTTTCAAAATGATAGCTTGTGTTCACGGAAGATATGAATTTTCGATTTCCAAAGTCGAGAAAATGAAAGGGATTTTCTACGACGCTCTTCTGTCCCATCTGGAAGTTTTCGAGAAAATCGAAAATCAGTACATCCAAGGATGTTTACATTTATAGAAAATTATCATAATACCGCAAAATCACAAATTTTCTAAGTTGGTTCCTTCTTTTTCAAAGCAAATACATTGGTAAGAATGTCAACAAGTGTGAAGAGGCATCTTTTAAGGAAGTAAGTTTGAAGATGGATCAATAGTTATGGATGAAGGCTAAGAGAGGTGATAGAACACGAAAAAGGGCGAAATATTAATTGGATGTTGTATTTTTATTATATTTTGTAATGACAAAGTTGGTAATAATAGAATATGATAGAAGTTAAAAATACAATAAAATAAGATGCGGAAACCATCCTCGAAATGATTGCTCGAGAGAAAAGAATACCCTTTTTCAAATGATAGCTTGTGTTTAGGGAAGACATGAATTTTCGATTTCCAAAGTCGAGAGAATGAAATGGGTTTTTTATGACACTCTTCTGTCCCATCCGGAAGTTTTCGAGAACATTGAAAATCAGTACATCCAAGGTTGTTTACATACGTAGAAAATTATCATGATACTTTTCTAAGTTGGCTCCTTCTTTTTCAAAGCAAATGCATTGGTAATAGAATGTCAACACGTGTGAAGAGACATCTTTTAAGTGTGAAGAGGCTTCTTTTAAGTAAGTTTGAAGATGGATCGGTGGTCACGGATAAATGCTAAGAGAGGTGATAGAACACGAAAAAGGGTGAAATATTAATTGGATGTTGTATTTTTATTATATTTTGTAATGAGAAAGTTGGTAATAATAGAATATGATAGAAGTTAAAAAATACAATAAAATAAGACGTGGAAACCATCCTCGAAATTATTGCTTGAGAAAGAAGAATACCCTATTCAAAATGATAGCTTGTGGTTAGGGAAGATATAAATTTTCGATTCCAAAGTCGAGAAAATGAAATGGGTTTTTTACGACACTCTTCTGTCCCATCCGGAAGTTTTCGAGAACATTGAAAATCAGTACATTCAAGGATGTTTACATCCGTAGAAAATTATCATGATATCGTGAAATCACTAATTTTCCAAGTTGGTTCTTTCTTTTTCGAAGCAAATGCGTTGGTGATGGAATGTCAAACATGTGCGAAAAGGCATCTTTTAAGTAAGTTAGTTTGAAGATGGATCGGTGGTTATGGATGAAGGCTAATCACGAGATGATTCGTGCTTCATGTCAATTTCATTTCTGGATCTATCACCTAAAGCCTAATGCAATAGGAACAATATAGAGAATTACAGCTGACGTGCTAGATAGAGAGAATCTTCAGCAGATTATTAGAGAGAAGCATTCGCTAATTCATATCCAGGCGAACTCACTTGTTCGCGAAATCGAAGAGGCAAGCAAAACGAAAAGGCAATTTGCAGGACAATCTCTTTGCTCTTGTGCTGATCCATTCCCCAATACACAAAATCTCTCGGAAAAGTAATTTCTGGGCAAGACCCAAAAACTATACACCTAATTTGCCCTCCCTCCCTCTCTCTCTCTCTCACGCTACCACATGAAAGCAGCTTCTTCTTGGATCCTGCCCACCATCTCGTACACAGCAGCTGCAATCTCGTTCACTGAGGTCAGCTGGCAACTATCCTCGACCTGCCTCGCAAAACCACAGCACCCAACCTCTATTCAACGATCGCATTTGTTAGGTGGATCAAGCTCCTGCCTAAGTAAAGCTAGCTAATCAAACTAGATTTTAGATAGATATATATATATATATATATATATATATATATATATATATATTTGCTAATTTGTATCCCTCAGCAATTTTCATCTTAACATAGAAATAATTTCCCCATCATCGTTGGGTCGTTAATGGTATGGGTCATGATCGATTATGTATTGATCGTGACTCTATCGCTGTTTCTGGAGCGGTTTCGAATGATTCAGCTACGTTTTCTTATTGATTCTACGTAATCTTTAACATCGATTTGGTTCGATCGCTAGACGAACTCCGCGGCATTAGAACAAGTGGACATGCATTTCATTAGAATATAGGAGGAGGAGGAGGAGGAGGAGGAGGAGGAGGAGGCTGACCTTGACGCTAAACGAGTACAAGACCATGTTTTGCACCGTGGTGAGGGTGAGATGAAGGATCCCGAGCCGAAGGGACTGGAGCCCGACCACCATCTTGTGCAGCTGTCTCGGTCGGTTTCGGGACAGGACCTTGACATTGGCATGGCTGTCGACGAGAGTCACCTCCACGTCGGCGGCAGCCGGCTGGGTCTCGGGCCCACGCGAGCCGTCCGGCCGGGTCGAGTACTGCGGGAAGGTGAAGAAGTCGGAGAAGAGGGAAGAGAAGTGACCATTGGAGCGCGAGGTTGACCGAGGGTCGTTGACTTGTTCAGGTTGCTTCTGGGATTTGAGGGATTGGAGATGCTGCTCTAGCTCCTTCACGAAGTTGATTGCCCCTGCTATTATTGATGCCTGGTCCCCCTATTAATTAATCCATTTCCCAAAATTAAAAGAAAAATATTTATTTCCAATATCACTCCCACACATTTTATTAAGTAATTTAAATATATAGAGAGAGAACCCTTTGGACGTAGGAAGGAGGCATCATGGAGCGAAGCACGGCGAGGTACTCGTTCATCTGCTTCCGGCGGTTGCGTTCCACCGCAATGTGGGTCATCCTCTGGCTCTCCACATCATCCCTGTTCTTCACCGTCCTCATCCTCCTCCGCTTCCTCCTCCCCGCTATCGTCCCCGGCACCGGCGGCGGAGACACCCCCGCCAGTCCTCCGTCGGCATCCCAGCTGTCACCGTCCACGTTCATCGCGGCCTTGGCCTCGGCGGCGTTTAAGTTCAGAGCCGCCGCCTCGTGAACACGGGTCTTCGCGTCGTCTTCGAAGCAGCTGGACCCGACGTGATGGGTCCAAGCCCCGCCGTAACAGCTGAACGGGTCTTGCTGAAACACCACCGTCTCCAAGGCCATTCGAATTCCACCTTCCAATTCACTCTCTCCTTTCTTTGATTGGGGTCAGAAGCAGAAAGAGACAAGAGAGAGACGGCGGAGAGTGGGCGTTCAAGAGCTGAGGTGGGTGTAACGATGAAGGAGAAGCAACGGGGATTGCCTCTGTAGGAGAAATGGAAGTTTTACCTTCAACAGCAAGTTCTGATTGAATCCATGTCTCTGTCCGTGGTCAATTTATAGGGGGGGTGAGCGAGCGTGTGCGATCGTGGGTCATCGTATCCAATGCTTCCCTCTATTTTTCCTGAATTTACATCAGAACTGGTGGTATTGGATCCAACTTGACAGTGACATCTCACTCTGTCTCGAAATACTACTGATCCCTCTTGGAAGTTTTCGAACGCCTGACTAATCTTCGTATCATACGGCGTGGCGGCGTGGCTGACGCATATTTATACGTTGCGGTATTCATATCATAAGAACACGAGAGTGATTGGTGCGAAAACATCCAAGCTGACAGTAGTATATATTATGTACATTCTCTTATTTTGGAAAATTTCAAGTAAGGCCCGAGCTGTCTTTATTTTTCCAAATAAAGCTCTGAAGTGGACCTCATTTTAAATAAGGGCTCGCTATCGTCGGTTTTAGTTCATCCATTTAGACATGGCCACCGGTTCCGGCCCGATTTTTTTTTTTTGGTTTTGTAAACTTTGGGAATTTTGATTTTCAAAATCAAATCAAACTTTTAAGTAATAAAAATTCAAGTAAAATTTTACAAAATTGTAATCAAACTTAGAGGAAAAAAAAAGGAGAGAGAAAGGGCTTGATTTAATGAATTATCATTAAGTGTCTACATATCTTCTTGGGGATAGAAGAATCAAAGCACATGTAGTTCTTTTACCTTTGATAACCCCATACTTACCTCATCGTCAATCGTCGCTTCCGGCGGCGGTTCCCGTCACGGTGCTTGCTCCATCATCGAAAAATTGGGCTTCTACGTTGCGATCCATCTCTTGTTGTCGATATTGAGCCTTCGTCCAATCATCGACACAAGCTTGAGCCTCCACAGACTGCGGAGATAATCTTGAACGGTGATCGTCCAAAATGTTGCCTCCAGCGCTAAAAGCTTGTTCAATCGCAACTGTTGAACAAGGAGTTGCTAAAACCTATCTAGCGATAATAGAGAGAATTCGATATTGACTCGAATGCTCCTTCCACCACTCTAAAATTTGAAAATCTGTGCCACTTGCAAATGAGTTAGTCTCAAAATTAGTGCTTAAATAGTGATCAAATTCGGAAATATCCGTGTGCCCCCTTTGTCTTTTTTGCCTACTTATTAGCATTTTATACCCTCTATTCATTTTACCTCCGCTCTCGTTTTCTATGCGACTAAATTGAGAAGAAGATCCAATATCAGTGGCGTTATATCTATTATAATAATCATTATATAATGCTACTATTGAGTTGCTAACTATCCCTTTTAATAAATTAATATCTAATTCTATTTCTATATGAAGACATCCATAATACATAGTCAAAAAATCTTTTACGCCTTCTAATTTCGTACGTGGATCGAAAATAGAAGCAACCAAATAAATAAAAGGAATATGTTTATAATAAGTTAGCCATTTTGATTTCATTGCCTTAATAGTTGCACCTAATTGTTCATCGTCTTTATATTCTTCAAAAACACCAGCAATATTAATACACTCTATTATAAATAAATGAGTCGTAGGATAATAAATACCGGATAAAGTATAAGTTGCATCATTGAAAACTTTTAAACAATCTAAAATTTTTTGGCAAATATTCCAATGTTGTGGTAATAACTCAAGTTGAGGAACATTAGTCGAAATAAATGCACATAATAAAACTTTATATTCAAAAGATTGATTAAGCAATTCGTACGTGGAATTCCAACGAGTTGGAACATCTCTTGAAAATCTTCTTGGCCTTTTTCCATTTTGTTTACAAAATTTACACCAATCTTTCATAATTTGGGGATGTCTCCATAAATATTAGATTGCGATTTTTATTGGGTCAAGAAAAACGTTAAGAGTTTGTAAACCTTCTTGTACACTTAAGTTTAAAACATGGCAAGCACATCTAACATGAAAAAATTCTCCTCCAAAAGTGGGTTTACAAAGTTTTTTCAAGTCTTCAATAGAAGCGGTATTTGCCGCGGCATTATCAAAACCAATAGAAAAAACTTTTTCAACCAAACAATATTCTTCTAAAACTTGTCTAATTAATCTATAAATATTAATTGCCGTATGTCTATCCTCAAAAACTCAAAATGCAATAATTCTTTTTTGAATATTCCAATCGTTATCTATCAAATGACACGTAATACCCATATAAGAATGAATTTGCCAAGGATCGGTCCAAACATCGCTACCTATATGCACACGTCCATTATAATTCATAAAAAATATTTTTAATTCTTCTTTTCCTTTTTTATACAAATTAAAAATTTGGCGTTTAAGGGTATTTCTAGAAATGGGTTTTGCTTGTGGAGTGTGTCGCGACCCTCTAAAAATATTTTTAAATTTTAAAGGGGTTAACGGATTATTAGGTTAATTAGATTTGACTAACCTAACGCGAACCCTCCCAAGCCCTACCGAATCGCAACTTTGGTTTTTGTTTAAATGATTTTGTAAATTTGGAGTCGCCACTAATCGTTCTTGATAGGTCGATTAGAAACCTAAATAAATTAGCGGGAGAACTAATTTATTTCTGCGAACCAGAGATTATGAGCTCGGGGACTTGGTTACACTAGTTAATTAAAACTAATGCCCTTTCGGTACCTTAATTTCATGGATATCCTAATTCGGCAACTCAGGCTTGGTTTATTCCTAAGGCTCTAGTAGGGTATTCTCTTTTGTGTTTTCACTTTTTAAATAGGATGCATGGATGGTATATATTTTTATTTGTTATATTTTTTTAAGTGTTAAAGATTCCCTGAAGTCGAAAGAGGGAGTGTGTTAACGACTTCTGTGCAGTAATACGACCTACTCATCTTTAGAGTTTGATGATTCAAAAATTAAATTATAAGAAGTACATGACAGTGAATAAACACCTCCAATGGGAGGCCTAGCATTGGCTTGGCTCTTCCCTTTGGAATTTAAGGTACATGTATTTAAGTTGCAAGTATTTAAATTACTGTAAGTAAAAACCTCCAATGGGAGGCCTAGCATTGGATTGGCTCTTCCCTTTGGGATTTAAGGTACAGGTATTTAAGTTGCAGGTATTTAACTACTGTAAGTAAAAACCTCCAATGGGAGGCTAAGCATGGCTTGGCTCTTCCCTTTGGGATTTAAGGTACAGGTATTTAAGTTGCAGGTATTTAACTACTGTAAGTAAAAACCTCCAATGAGAGGCTAAGCATTGGCTTGGCTCTTCCCTTTGGGATTTAAGGTACATGTATTTAAGTTGCAGGTATTTAACTACTGTAAGTAAAAACCTCCAATGAGAGGCTAAGCATTGGCTTGGCTCTTCCCTTTGGGATTTAAGGTACAGGTATTTAAGTTGCAGGTATTTAACTACTGTAAGTAAAAACCTCCAATGGGAGGCTAAGCATTGGCTTGGCTCTTCCCTTTGGGATTTATGGTGCAGATATTTAAATTGCGAATGGACTTTGTCCTCTCCATTCTGGGGTATGAATTCTTTAAAATAAAATACAACGAATTGATTCAATAATTTGAAATTTGTGCGCGCTTGAGGACTCCTCCAAGCCGATTTTGTGCTTCTATAGGGTTGACCATTGATATAGAGCTGCGGCTTCCTGACATAAAATAGAGTGAAGTGTCAGTATACAAAATATATGCCAATCTGCACCTAAAACCAGAAGAGTGGAAAGAGTACTTATCTCCCATTTTTTTTGGAGGGATTTCTATAATTGATTTTCGCTCTCTATGTTCCCAATATAGAGAGTCTCTTTTGAATTAAGAGGGACTTTTAGTCACAAATTAACTGAGAAATCGGTGGACAGCTTAGGAGCTTGTTTGGGCGATTTTTGCATCTCTACGAGATTTTTTGCCGTTGACGTAGAGATATCCTTCTCCTGACATAAAATATGGGGAAAATGGAGGTAGGAGAAAGTGCATACAATTTGTGCTAATTTGCGACTAAAACCACAAATAAATGAATAAATAAAAAACACTTAGCTCGAATTTGTTTGCTCGTTGACGAGGATGAACTCTTAATTTATGTTGATCGATGAAAGAATTTGTGATGATAACCCCTAACTTTAAACTCTCATCATCTTCAAAATTCTCTCTCTTTTGGTATTTTTTTTTCTCTCTCAAATTTTTCTTCAATCTCTCAAAACCCTCTCAAACATCCAAAATTTTTTCTCCCAAAAAATTCCTCTCTCAAGCTCACTTCTTCCTCCTTTTATAATCTACTCATCTATCTCCCATTCTGATTTTTCCACTAACTCTATCTCCCATTCTAATTTCTCCACTAACTCTTCTTCATTTTCATCTTCTATTCTCCATCTCTATCTCACATTCTAATCTCTCCACTAACTCTTCTTCATCTTCATCTTCCATTCTCCATATTTATCTCCCATTCTAATTTCTCCACTAACTCTTCTTCATCTCCATCTTCCCCTCTCTATTCTTATCTTCCATTCTAATTTCTCTACTAACTCTTCTTCATCTCCATCTTCTCTTCTCTATACTTATCTTATTTTCTCCATCTATTCTTCTCCAACTTCTCTTCTTCATCTCCTCTTCTCCATCTTCCCTTCTCTATTCTAATTTATCCACTAACTCTTCTTTTTGTTATTTGTAAAATAATCCCTCAAGAGTTAGGTATTTGCACTCTAGTCCCTGAATTTTAAGTATTTACAATTTAGTCCTTGAAAAAATATTTCTTTAAGTCCAAATCTCCTTACAATTTTTGACATACCTTCCCTATACTTAGTCAAAAGTCACCACATGTCAAATTTAAGCTCATTTCTTGCCACTGAAAATAATGCAGAATTTAATTAAAGCCCTTTTGCACAATTGAGTCATTCTGGGTATAATTTGGGCCAATATAAAAAATTTGAAATATTAGAGAACAATGTCACAACTCCTAAAAGTGAAAAAATGAAAATAAATTGACTCAAATTGAATTTTTTAGGCCCGGTTCGAGATTATGCTCGTGAAGGAATACACGACCCCGACTTGGATTTTTTAAATTTGTGATGGCCAACATGAAAAGGGATTTAAAATAAAAATATTGACTATTTTTATATATTTTTGTAGCCTCAAATGCTATTATTTATTAAATATTCTCATAATTTCTAAAATATATAAACAATATATATAAATACAAAAAATTATTTTTTTGTTCGAAAATAGTTGCCTAAGCTTGGCCAAGGCTCCAAACTTGATTTTTCAATTTTCTCATTTTTCTTAATTTTTTGTTTTTATGAATTTTCGAAAATAAAAATACCGAAAAATATCGAAAATATGAAAAATTATTTTTTGGTCAAAATTGGTTCCCTAGGCTTGGCTAAGGTTCCCAAAGTTGATTTTTCAATTTTATGAATTTTTTATGGATTTTCTATTAATTTTCGAAAATAAATAAATAACAAATACGTAAAAATACTGAAAATATGAAAAATCGTTTTTTGGTCAAAATTGGTTCCCTAGGCTTGGCTAAGGTTCCCAAAGTTGATTTTTCAATTTTATGAATTTTTATGGATTTTTTATTACTTTAGCAATAGAAAAAATGATTAAAAATCAGATGTCAACAGCTGCCCCTCTTTGAAAGGAAGCTCGGTAGAGGTTCATTTCAAAGACGATATGACACATGAATTCTAATTGACTCAATACAAGGAAATAAAAAGAGTCGTGATATGAATGTTCCACTGAAAATGAAATGAGAACCTAAGGTTTCGTTATATAAAAAAAACTTTAGGGTGGTTGAACTTGAACCCGTATGGTGGATCAACCCATGGTAGATTCCTAATAAAAAGATTCTACTGATTAAAAATTGAATTAAAATTTGACCTGTATGGTGGGTCATACCATTTGACCCGTATGGTGGGTCGTACCATGGTAGATTCCTAATAAAAGGATTCTACTGATTAATTTTTGATTGAGATTTGACCCATATGGTAGGTCACCCCATGGAGATACCTGTAAGAAGAACTTGGTGCCTGTAGAAAGGACTTGGTACCTGTAAAAAGGACTTGTGCCTGTAAAAAGGACTTAATGCCTGTAAAAAGGACTTAATTTGCCTGTAAGAAGGACTTGATTTGCCTGTAAAAAGGACTTGATTTGCCTGTAAGAAGGACTTGATTTGCCTGTAAGAAGGACTTACTTTGCCTGCAAGAAGGACTTTGTGCCTGTATGTTGACACCTGATCTTTAATCATTTTTTCTATTGCTAAAGTAATAAAAAATCCATAAAAATTCATAAAATTGAAAAATCAACTTTGGGGACCTTAACCAAGCCTAGGGAACCAATTTTGACCAAAAAACGATTTTTCATATTTTCAGTATTTTTACGTATTTTTTATTTATTTATTTTCAAAAATTAATAGAAAATCCATAAAAATTCATAAAATTGAAAAATCAACTTTGGGAACCTTAGCCAAGCCTAGGGAACGAATTTTGACCAAAAAATAATTTTTCATATTATATATATTTTAATTTTTTAAAAAAAATACAAAAAATATTTGAAAATTTTGAAAAAATAACATTTGAGGCCAAAGAATACACAAAGATAGTTAATATTTTTATTTTAAATCTATTTTCATATTGGCCATCGCAAATTCAGAAAAATCCAATTCGAGTCACGTGTTCCTTCACGAGTATAATCTCGAATCGGGCCTAAAAAAATTTAATTTGAGTCAACTTGTTTTTAACTTTCACTTTTTATGAGTTGTGACATTATCTTCTAATATTTTAAATTTTCATCTTGGCCCAATTATACCCAGAATGACTTAATTTTGCAAAAGGGCTTTAATTAAATTATGCATTATTTTCAGCTACAAGAAATGAGCTTAAATTTGACATGTGGTAAATTTTGGTGTGTCAAAAATTATGAGGAGTTTTGGACTTAAAGAAATATATTTTTTCAGGGACTGAATTGTAAATACTTAAAATTCAAGGACTAAAGTGCAAATACCTAACTCTTGAAGGATTATTTTACAAATAATAAAAAGAAAAGTTAGTGGATAAATTAGAATAGAGAAGGGAAGATGAAGAAGAGGAGATGAAGAAGAGAAGTTGGAGAAGAATGGATGGAGAAAATAAGATAAGAATAGAGAAGGGAAGATGGAGATGAAGAAGAGTTAGTAGAGAAATTAGAATGGAAGATAAGAATAGAGAAGGGAAGATGGAGATTAAGAAGAGTTAGTGGAGAAATTAGAATGGGAGATAAATATGGAGAAGGGAATATGAAGATGAAGAAGAGTTAGTGGAGAGATTAGAATGTGAGATAGAGATGGAGAATGGAAGATGAAAATGAAGAAGAGTTAGTGGAGAAATTAGAATGGGAGATAGAGTTAGTGGAAAAATTAGAATGGGAGATAGATGAGTAAGTTATAAAAGGAGAAAGAAGTGAGCTTGAGAAAGGATTCTTGAGAGAGAAAATTTGAAGTGTTTGGGAGGATTTTTTTTTTAGAGAAAATTTTGGATGTTTGAGAGAGTTTTGGGAGATTGAAGAAAAATTTGAGAGAAAGAAAATACCAAAAGAGAGAGAATTTTGAAGATGATGGGAGTTCAAAGCTAGGGATTATCATCACAAATTCCTTCATCGATCAATATAAATCAAGAGTGCATCCTCGTCAACGAGCAAGCAAATTCGAGCTAAGTGTTTTTATTTATTCATTTGTTTATGGTTTTACTTGCAAATTAGCACAAATTGTATACACTTTCTCCATCTCCTCTTTTTTTTTCCATATTTTATGTCAGGAGAAGGATATCTCTACGTCAACAGTAAAAATCTCGTAGATATGCAAAAATCGGCCCAGACAAGCTCCTAAGCTGTCCACCGATTTCTCAACTGATCTGTGACTAAAAGTCCCTCTTAATTCAAAAGAAACTCTCTATATTGGGAACATAGAGAGCGAAAATCAATTATAGAAATCCCTCCCAAAAAAATGGGAGATAAGTACTCTTTCCACTCTTCTGGTTTTAGGTGCAGATTAGCACATATTTTGTATACTGACATTTCACTCTATTTTATGTCAGGAAGCCGCAGCTTTATATCAATGGTCAACCCTATGGAAGCACAAAATCGGCTTGGAGGAGTCCTCAAGCGCGCACAAATTTCAAATTGTTGAATCAATTCGTTGTATTTTATTTTAAAGAATTCATACCCCAGAATGGAGAGGACAAAGTCCATCCGCAATTTAAATACCTGCACCATAAATCCCAAAGGGAAGAGCCAAGCCAATGCTTAGCCACCCATTGGAGGTTTTTACTTACAGTAGTTAAATACCTGCAACTTAAATACCTGTACCTTAAATCCCAAAGGGAAGAGCTAAGCCAATGCTTAGCCTCCCATTGGAGGTTTTTACTTACAGTAGTTAAATACCTGCAACTTAAATACCTATACCTTAAATCCTAAAGGGAAGAGCCAAGCCAATGCTTAGCCTCCCATTGGAGGTTTTTACTTACAGTAGTTAAATACTTGCAACTTAAATACATGTACCTTAAATCCCAAAGGGAAGAGCCAAGCCAATGCTTAGCCTCCCATTGGAGGTTTTTACTTACAGTAGTTAAATACCTGCAACTTAAATAGATGTACCTTAAATCCCAAAGGGAAGAGCCAAGCCAATGCTTAGCCTCCCATTGGAGGTTTTTACTTACAGTAGTTTAAATACTTACAACTTAAATACCTGTACCTTAAATCCCAAAGGGAAGAGCCAAGCCAATGCTAGGCCTCCCATTGGAGGTGTTTATTCACTGTCATGTACTTCCTATAATTTAATTTTTGAATCATCAGACCCAAAAGATAAGTAGGTTGTAATACTGCACAGAAGTCGTTAACACACTCCTTCTTTCGGCTTCAGGGAATCTTTAACACTTAAAAAAATATAACAAATAAAAATATATATCATCCATGCATCCTATTTAAAAAGTGAAAACACAAAAGAGAATACCCTACTATAGCCTTAGGAATAAACCAAGCCTGAGTTGCCGAATTAGGATATCCATGAAATTAAGGTACGGAAAGGGCATTAGTTTTAATTAACTAGTGTAACCAAGTCCCCGAGCTCCTAATCTCTGGTTCGCAGGAATAAATTAGTTCTCCCGCTAATTTATTTAGGTTTCTAATCGACCTACCAAGAACGATTAGTGGCGACTCCAAATTTTAAAATCATTTAAACAAAAACCAAAGTTGCGATTCGGTAGGGCTTGGGAGGGTCCGCGTTAGGTTAGTCAAATCTAATTAACATAATAATCCGTTAACCCCTTTTAAAATTTTAAATTTTTTTAGAGGGTCGCGACAGACTGGCGACTCCGCTGGGGACAGAGATTTTTAAATTTTCGAAAAACGATACCAATTGGAATACTTAAATTTTTTCGAAATTTTAAAAGTCTTAGTGGACTTAGGCCAATGAAAATTTCATGCATATCTCGCTTCTGGCGATATTGTTTGGGACTCATTCTATAGGTGTTATATGTTTTTGCAGGATGGGAGTTATAAGGGGCGGAGTGTTTGGCTAACCCCTTTGTTTTGCAGGCTCGGTGTTGGGTTTATTTGTTTAATTTCGCACATTTTTAGAAGCGCTGTTTTGATATCAATTGTTGTGCATGTCTTGCATACTCTGAGGATCACGACACCTGCACACATAAGCGTCTAAACCCAAGTCGCGAAATTCTTCCTAGAAAACCATAGATAGGGATCGAATATGCAAAGCTCTTGCGTCGATTGCGCTCGGGTTGACCATATTTTATTCCGCTCATTATCTGAATTGACAATTCTTCCCATTGTGATTTGATTGCGCGGAGGGTAAGTTTGTCAATTCAGATAGTGGGAGCCTTTTTAGGTCCATACCTTGTCTCTCCTTCTTTTATTTTCTAGAGTCCACTCCTCACTTGAGTCATGCACATGACTATGTGATTTGCATTTCTCCAAGGTAAAAGTAAGTTCTCTAATTTTATCTTGTATTTATTTTCGGTCGGTCCATGCTAGGTGTTAGTCAGTTTTTGAGCTTGATATTACGACCATTCTTTTTAAAAGAAAATAAAAATTAAATTTGTCCCTCATTTCTTTTAAAAAATTTTTTTTTGAAAAAATGATGTAAAAAAATCCCTTCATGGGAATTTTATTAACCAATAAGGGATTTTTGTCATATTTTTCCTGCTTCAATAAAAATAAAATTTTCCTGACAAATTTACCTCTGAAAATTTATTTTGATAAAAAGGAAATTCCTTCAAAAATTTTAGTAAACGTCAAGAGACTTTGTCACATTCCTTTAAAAAAATAAAAAAAAAAAATAATAAATCTGAAAAAAATTCTGTATCAGAAATTAACCCATTTCTTCCTAAGGAAATTTTTTTTTTCTTCTTTCTTCTGATTTCTCTATAAAATAGAAAAAATCAAATTGGACTAATATAGGAGTCATGGACCGAAATTTCTTGTGTCGCATACTAATTATATCCTTTTCTTTTGCAGGGAGATCCTAGATACCCCAGACGGGTGTAAAAATTAAGTTCAATAATATATCAAGAATCATCTTCAGAAATACCAAAAGACGAAAAACACCGAGGCTTCAACCGTTAATTCTGGGGGGCAAACGAACATTGTCCATCTTTGACAGACAAAGTTGTGTCAATCCGTAAACTTGTATGGGCAGTGTATTCTGATATGACGGTGGATTTATACTGATTAAACATGGGGGCATATTTAATGTATTGCAGAGGATCCCGCGTCTTTTGAAAAACAATATGGATTATATAATCAGAACCCATGAAACAAATACCTTTACCTGATCAAATCAACCAGAGACCGGTCTTAAAATTTCCTCTTATCCGAAACATGCGGAGGGCTTTAGAGGACCGAGGTTCTATTAATGAACGTGGCCCACAGGAATTTCTCCCGACGCTACAGGCGACCGACACGAGCAAGTGGACGCCGAAAGAAACAAAATATGGATAAAAGTGGGCACACAACAGGTGGCCGGATTTACTACCAGCGCACTGATCGAGTTGTCATAGCGTTATTGTTCGTGATCTCAAGATGGATAGTGGGGGCCACCGCCGAACCCATCATCAATGTTCTCGATATCATCGTCTGGAGCAATTAAACAAGAACATCAAGAAGAACATTAAGCCTCGACATCTTCGGTACCTCAAATCGTTCTGTTATGCTATGCGGAAGAAACGATAGCAGGAAAATTAAAAAAAAAAACAAAACAAAACACATGAAGCTTTTCTTTCATTCCATTCATCAAAGAGTATTACAACAACTCACTGGGGAGGAAAGGTAAAGCCAAACTGGGCCCTGATGACCATTACGAAAGAGCTCAACTGACTCTCCAAACAGTTGATGCTCTGGATGCACCGGACGCTCTCGGGATCAAGCTCCGCGAGCCTAAAGAAGAGGCGATCGCACTTCTCTTGAACCTGGGCCATAGTGGCCTCGTAATGCTCAACGGCAAACTCCAGGTCCGGAACCGCTGCCCTCTCGAAAGCAATATCTGCCGTAATGTCATCAAGTTTCTCCTGCAGCCAACCACATTTACACCTCATCACAATATTGCCTGGCTCCTGTTCAGCGTAAGTTCGGACCAAGGCCAGACGGTCCACCAACTTTCCCCTCTCACGAACCAGCCACGAAAGCTGATCGTTGGCAAACTTGAGGGCCTTTTTGTGATTATCAGCCACAAACGTAACTGTTGCCAGACGCTCGTGCCGGTCTCGGTAACGGGCTTTCACGACGGCGGTCACAAGGACCGTCTCATAAGCACGGTTATAGGCAGCCAGAAAATTGATGAAGAGGGTCGAGAAGTTCCGGTACTCCTTCCCTAGTTGGGTACCCTCAACAGAAGCAGCATCCACGGTCCTAAATAAACCGAGGATTTCAGCCTCAACGATAGAGTTTTTGGCTATATGAGCGTAACCTCTACCAAGAAGATTGTAGAGTCTCTCCCACCCAGCTAGGACTTCGGCGGATAAGGTATGGTTAGGAGAATTGACCATTTTTGAAAGCAGAATAGGAAAGAAAGGGGGAGAGAGGTGAGGCAGATGAGCGGAATGCGAAGATGGTAATTTGCTTTGAAGTAAATATTGATTTCATAGTGACGGTATCAACCAGTCAAGATTTCTCTTATCTACCATTCTCTATTGGCACCACCCTCGTTGGCTCGAATTCCCATCAGATGGCGACTGCGAGCTAAGCGAGTCCGAAATCTCCGCAGAAAGTTTGACGAGACACCGCCACTTTGAAAAAGAAGACGGAAAGATGAGCTGAGTGGAAGACACGGCAAACGTTAGCGAAAAGGAGATACGACTTGTCTTCATTGGAGGACCCGCCAGTAAATCGACGGTGGAGATCTTGACAGGGGCCCTCTATCACGAAAAGAAAAAAGAAGACAAACTGAGCGAGAAACAAGGATTTCCCCTTTGATCAAAAGCTGAATATCAGATTTTCTCCCTCGGAAAATCTAATAGCGCTGCCCGTGAAGAGGGAAGTCGTTGCTATTGCCAGAGAGAGAACTTGTCCCCATTTGATAGTCAGAGTTCATTCGCAAGAACTCGCAGGAGAAAGATAGAGAGGAAGGAGTTCTCGTGGGAGAGGAATTCAAAACCTTCACCATCAAAGCATCGGCTTTCAAAGCCTGTTACGAGAAGGCATCAACGATCTCGTGATCCCTCAAGTCCGAGAAGACATCCCGAGGCGGTCTCGAATCGGCAGTCCTAGATCCAGAAATATGTCGAGTATTAGGGGAACGGGCGCATGTTCTACCCTGGTCAAAGCTGATGAAGTTCCTTACCCTGAGGGTCTACTGGTCATGGCCATTGACGGTAATCCAGTCTCTCTGTCAATCCTTGTTACCGTATTAAGAAAATGCCGGTATAAGGTTGTAGCTCAAGCAAAGGCGACAGAGGCCTTAGAGATATTAAGGAGGAGTAGTGACCCGTTTGATATCGTCTTCACCGCCATGGTAGGGATTGACATGGATGTTTTCACTCTCTTGGAAGTCATCAATTCTAAATTAAACATGCCAGTCCTCGTAATATCGGCAAGCGATGATCAGCAAGCCCTAATGAAGGCTGTCTTAAATGGGGCCCAAGACGTCGTAACGAAACCAGTTAGAGTTCAGATGCTTCAAAACATATGGCAGCACGTGGTAAGGAAGCAATTGCACGACCATGAGAACAAGCATCAAGCCTTCAATTTTGTTCCAAGCAACTGAGAAAGAAGATGAGTTGGTCTCCCGAGCTGCATCGTATGTTTGTTAATGCAGTTCAGCATCTAGGAATAGATTCGGCACGGCCGCAACATATACTGGAAATTATGAAGGTAGATGGACTCACTAAAGCAAATGTTTCGAGTCATCTTCAGAAGTACAGAAAAAGGGTGAGAGAACACAATGCAGCTCAGAATCAAGAAAACCAAGGCAGGACTGATCCAAGCCTGAACGTCGAGTCTCCTCGCCACCATAAGTTCCCCAGGTTAGCATGGGGCGAGCCACTTCCCATCATCAACCAAGCTAGTAGCCATGCCATCAATCCCCCAGGCGTTAATCAAAGTATCCCCCAGAATCACCCTAATGCTCTTCAAGAGTATAGACCGCAGGAGCAGTGTATTCAGATTCCTTGGTTTGAGCACCAACCTGTGGCTAGAACTCATCCCATGATCAGCGCGTCTGCGCAGCTAGAGAATCAGACAAGAAGTTATCCTGAGCACTTCCACTTCTCTAATCCTCGAATGGAAGGAGTTTTTGGCAGCAGGACAGTTGGTGATCCCCACACTTTCTCGAGTAATGATGAAGGCTCCAGCATGAGAAGTCAAATTGCTCATGGCGAGGACAGAATGAGAAATCTACCGCCAGCATTTGCCAACAACAATGCCCAATTCGAGCATCAGTTGCTGGAAGGTTCAAGAGATTACCCAGATGATGAGCTTACTGCCCTAGTCAACCAGTTTAGGGTTGACAGACGTCCCAAGCCGCGATCAGGAGCCAGTGAGTAGGGACTCTCAAACATCGGTTATCCACACCCGAACCAACACGAGACTAGCTGATTATCGAAGAGCCACAAGAGAGGCAGAACTGACCTTGAATAAGTGCACCTTTCATTTCATGCTTAATTCCCCTGCGTATGATATTTTCCAGCTTTCTAGGTGTCTCGATTTAATTCAAGGACAAGGGGGCAATTTATTTATCCCGTCGAATGCGTGAATCCCTTTTTATGCTAGATTTAGGGCGAATCAATTTGTGGAAACGTCGCTTACTGCCATAATGAGAAATGTTGAATAGCCTCACGTAGGGAAATTTCAAGTGAAAAGCCCAGGCGAGCTCGAAGACGGGTAACTGTGTGTCGTTCCAATTTACCCTCAATCGTTGCAAAATGCTAAATTGGATTTGTTCCATTCTCACCCAGGGGATTGCAAAGTGCCTCAAGAGTGTCGCAAAATGAAATGACCCAATGGAATGCGATATGACTCATTCGCCTTCAAGGTAACCTTCAAATTAAAGGAGCCCTCCGGTCCACGGACCCAATGGCATGGAAAATGATGATGGTTCAAGGCAACCCGAGAGAAAACAAGGCCCAACTAAGCAAAGCACATATGTGGCAAGCTCAAAGTGAAGGGCAACTCGGGACATACAATTCAATCCAATCCAAATGAAGGAACTTCCTCAATTCAAATTCAATGGAAGTATACACAAGGGTAAAACAGTATCGTTCCAATTTTTCTAGAATATGAAGAACATATACTGCCGCATTCTCTTTCATTTTTGCAGGGGAAGTCTCTACTGGCCAAATTTTCCTGTCTACCATTCCCTATCAGTATCACCTCCGCTACTCGTCTCCAATCTCGAGCCAAGCAAATCCGACGTCTCTACGGAAAAGTTGGACGAGACGCCACTACTTTGAAAAAGAAAGGATAAAAAATAAGCTGAGTGGGAGACAAAGACATTTTCGGCAGAAAAGAGATACGACTCGTCTTTATTGAAGAACTCGCCAGCAAATTGACAGTGGAGACAGCAACAAGGGGCCCCCTTCCACGGAAAGATGGAAGGAGACGAGCTGGGCGAGAGATACGATGAAAAGAAAATCGAGAAAGCCAGAACACTTGAGAGAGGCAATACAGTTGCTAAACCCACGTCTAATTTTAAAGGAGGCATCTTCTTGATAATTCTCATTCGTGCTCGAAAGAGAGACTCTTAAAGCATATGCAGTCTCCCAGAAAAATCCAGAGAGTGAAAATACAAGAAGAGATATCAAACTTTGAGAAATCGTTAACCAAATCGAAGATGTCTCAACCCAACACACTTGAAAGTTATCGTTACTTGCTGAATATGGGAGAGGAAGAGTTCGAAGCCATATTTGGGATCGAGCCTATGGAGCTCGGCCCTTCCACCGACGACGTCCAAGAGCCCGGTAAGGACAATGACAATAACGGTAAAGGTCAAAAGAAGCGTTACCGTCGCCATACTGAGGAGCAAGTACGAAAGCTTGAAGCTTTCTTCAGAACGTGCCCTATGCCAGACGGCAAACAAAAAATGGAACTGAGTCAAGAGCTAGGCCTTGAACCTTCGCAAATCAAGTTCTGGTTTCAAAATAGACGAACCCGAATGAAGACTCGTCATGAGCACAACGAAGCCGAGTTTCTAAGAGTTGAAAATGAAAACCTCCGAGCGGAAAACAAGATGTATAAAGAGACTTTTGACTCCGCCACCTGCCCCAACTGCAATAGCCTCCTCCTCACCCTCGATGAAATGTATGATCTGAGGATCGAAAATGCACGTTTAAGAGGTGAGTTAAACCAATTTATAACAGGATCGAGTTCTGTTGGAGCAGGGTACAAAAGGACCAATGATACTGGATCAGTATCAATACCTCCCGAGGAAGAAGGGACAGATCACCACCAAGCGGACATTGACGATGATCTTTTCGCCATAATCAACCAGTTTGATATCGGTAAAGCATCGGGACTGTGATGCACTTGTTCAGCCAGTGACCACCAAACCTTCTATATGGCCGATGCATACCTAATTTGGGATGAAGCCAGCTGATCATGGGAGAGCCTGTAGAGGAAGCAGAATTGATCCTGAATGAGTGAATGTGTTTTATTTCCTTGCGTGATATGTTTTTCTGCTTTTGTGAATGTGTAAAAGCAAGGAGTAATAATCCGACTTCCCCCTATTAAATGCTCGAATCCGCCACCTCACCAACCTCGCGACGAATTGATGGCGAGTAAAAATCTGGATAAACCTGAAGGGTAACTCCGTATCGTTTCAATTTACCCTCAGTTGCTCCAAGTTTTAAAATTAAGCCCCTTCTATTCTCAGGAAATTGCAAATCGACCCGAGAACGCAATCATATCCGAATACAAGTTGAACAAAATTTGGGGGCAAATCGACTCATGGGCATTACCACGGGATGGACAGCTTCGGACAGAGGAAAGTACAAGCGAAAGACGCGAACAATCTCAGAAATGGGTAATTCTGTATCGTTCTAATGTGCACATAATCATCTCAAGTCTTGAATTGTCTTATTCCATTCTTAACAGGGATTGCAAATTACCTCGAGAAATACCGTAACATGGCATAAGGTGATACAACAAGGCTGCTTTATCCCCAAAGATTAACCTTTGAAAGGATAGCCCCATGGACACCTATGGTCCAATGGACCGAATGGTATGGGGGATGACAGTAGGTCCGAAATATCCCGAGTTCGATCCCCGAGGGTGGGGAATATTGTATGTATTATAAATAAATGAAACAACTTTTTGTGCATTTCTTTTTGCAAGCAGGAATACTCGACGAGTAATACCGAAGTCAATATTTTGCTACATTCTCGGCTTAATGGTGAAGCATCCAACAAAAGTCGAAGAAAACTCAATCCAGCAAAATTGGTAAAAGACTTGTCCAAGGCATTCAAGATAAAGGGTAAATCAGTATCGTTTCCAATTTATCCCTTTTAATACTGGTTGACATGTCTCCTTTTCTTTTCACAGGAAATATTTATACTAACATTTAACATGTTGAAGGAGACAAATCCAAAAGAAAAGTATGATCACCTGACAATATCTATTCTGGTGAAAAATGGGGCAAATTGATCGCAAGCTCTGAAACGAAAAAGCAAATATGTCTTCCTTATCTCGTTTGGTTTCAAGAATAATTTCTCTGCTTCTTGCAGGGGCATTAAACAAACCAAAATGCTCCATCGCCCTTATGCTTCATCGCGCAGGGGTAAAGTTTGAGACAAACCACCCCTCGACATAAGGAGTAGGCTTCCTAATTTGTTCGGTCCGCCCACATACCAGGGGCAATTTAAATTCGCCCATATTTGCACATTATATAAACACACGTGATGCTAAAAAAATTGTCACATCTGCATTGTGCTTACACAGTTCATGAATTATGTATGACTATTCCGTGTGTTTAACTTACCAACTCCAACTTAGAGCATAAACTGCACAGGATATATCAAATGTGCAGAATGAGGCATGACAGGATGAGGAAAGGCAAACCATTTCCACACAGGTCTAACATTTTGATCTACAGATAAACAGCCTTTCTCCAGAGTGAGAAAAAGCCATTTCGGAATGAAGTCCCTCATTTAGATTACATTCGAGGTGTTCATACTATAAGAACCTCCTTAAACAGAAGTGGTAATGCAATACATGATCTATATGTTGATCGATTGCATCATGAGTTATTACATAGACTGCCTTTAATCATGGCAAACTTAGCTGAACAATTTTGTATGAACCAATGAACGCATTGATGAAAATGCTTGCACATGTTAGCTCTGACATTGCCCGACAGGCAACACATTCCCGGTGTTTGAGTTACCTTCCAAAGTCTTGAAATTCATTCGGCGATTATTGAATGAACAAGCCTGGTTGTCCAGAAGCCACCAAGCATTTCTTCCAAATTCTCAGGTAAGTATATCTTCAACCAGAACCTTTCAAGAGAATGAATTCTGACGGTTGTTGGGATACTCGAATCCATTGCGGTATATACAGGTATCCACATTCTTCAATAAAGCATGATTTGTCTCAAGGACAGAAATGTTCGAGACCTTTTGATCTCTGCCTCTTTGGTTTATTCCTAAAACGACAGGAGAATATAATTTGGGTTTGAGCTTCTGCAGGATTCCTGGTCTCCCCAGATTTCAGAATGGCACCCTTTGAGGTACATAAAGTCCTTCTTACAGGCAAATCAAGTCCTTCTTACAGGCAAATCAAGTCCTTCTTACAGGCATAAAGTCCTTCTTACAAGCAAACCAAGTCCTTCTTATAGGCAAATCAAGTCCTTCTTACAGGCAAACCAAGTCCTTCTTACAGGCACCAAGTCCTTCTTACAGGCAAACCAAGTCCTTTTTACAGGCACAAAGTCCTTCTTACAGGCAAAGTAAGTCCTTTTTACAGGCAAATCAAGTCCTTCTTACAGGCACAAAGTCCTTCTTACAGGCAAATCAAGTCCTTCTTACAGGCAAACTAAGTCCTTCTTACAGGCAAACAAAGTCCTTCTTACAGGCACAAAGTCCTTCTTACAGGCAAACCAAGTCCTTCTTACAGGCAAATCAAGTCCTGCTTACAGGCAAATAAAGTCCTTCTTACAGGCAAAGCAAGTCCTTCTTACAGGCACAAAGTCCTTCTTACAGGCAAATCAAGTCCTTCTTACAGGCACAAAGTCCTTCTTACAGGCAAACAAAGTCCTTCTTACAAGCAAATCAAGTCCTTCTTAAAGGCATAAAGTCCTTCTTACAGGCAAATCAAGTCCTTCTTATAGGCAAACTAAGTCCTTCTTACAGGCAAACCAAGTCCTTCTTATAGGCACAAAGTCCTTCTTACATGCAAATCAAGTCCTTCTTACAGGCACAAAGTCCTTCTTACAGGCAAATCAAGTCATTCTTACAGGCACAAAGTCCTTCTTACAGGCACAAAGTCCTTCTTACAAGCAAATCAAGTTCTTCTTACAGGCACAAAGTCCTTCTTACAGGCATAAAGTCCTTCTTACAGGCAAATCAAGTCCTTCTTACAGGCATAAAGTCCTTCTTACAGGCAAACAAAGTCCTTCTTACAGGCAAATCAAGTCATTCTTACAGGCACAAAGCCCTTCTTACAGGCAAAGTAAGTCATTTTTACAGGCAAACAAAGTCATTCTTACAGGCAAATCAAGTCCTTCTTACAGGCAAAGCAAGTCCTTCTTACAGGCACAAAGTTCTTCTTACAGGCAAAGCACCAAGTCCTTTTTACTGGCACCAAGTCCTTTCTACAGGCACCAAGTCCTTCTTACAGGTATCTCCATGTAGTGACCTACCATACGGGTCAAATCTCAATCAAAATTTAATCAGTAGAATCCTTTTATTAGGAATCTACCATGGTACGACCCACCATACGGGTCAAATGGTATGACCCACCATACGGGTCAAATTTTAATTCAATTTTTAATCAGTAGAATCCTTTTATTAGGAATCTACCATGGGTTGATCCACCATACGGGTTCAAGTTCAACCACCCTAAAGTTTTTTTATATAACGAATCCTTAGGTTCTCATTTCATTTTCAGTGGAACAATCATGTCACGACTCTTTTTATTTCCTTGTATTGAGTCGATAAGAATCCAGGTGTCATCTCGTCTTTGAAATGAACCTCTACCGAGTTTCCTTTCAAAGAGGGGCAGCTGTTGACACCTGATCTTTAATCATTTTTTCTATTGCTAAAGTAATAAAAAATCCATAAAAATTCATAAAATTGAAAAATCAACTTTGGGGACCTTAACCAAGCCTAGGGAACCAATTTTGATCAAAAAACGATTTTTCATATTTTCAGTATTTTTACGTATTTTTTATTTATTTATTTTCAAAAATTAATAGAAAATCCATAAAAATTCATAAAATTGAAAAATCAACTTTGGGAACCTTAGCCAAGCCTAGGGAACGAATTTTGACCAAAAAATAATTTTTCATATTATATATATTTTAATTTTTTTTAAAAAAAATACAAAAATATTTGAAAATTTTGAAAAAATAACATTTGAGGCCAAAGAATACACAAAGATAGTTAATATTTTTATTTTAAATCTATTTTCATATTGGCCATCGCAAATTCAGAAAAATCCAATTCGAGTCACGTGTTCCTTCACGAGTATAATCTCGAATCGGGCCTAAAAAAATTTAATTTGAGTCAACTTGTTTTTAACTTTCACTTTTTATGAGTTGTGACATTGTCTTCTAATATTTTAAATTTTCATCTTGGCCCAATTATACCCAGAATGACTTAATTTTCCAAAAGGGCTTTAATTAAATTATGCATTATTTTCAGCTACAAGAAATGAGCTTAAATTTGACATGTGGTAAATTTTGGTGTGTCAAAAATTATGAGGAGTTTTGGACTTAAAGAAATATATTTTTTCAGGGACTGAATTGTAAATACTTAAAATTCAAGGACTAAAGTGCAAATACCTAACTCTTGAAGGATTATTTTACAAATAATAAAAAGAAAAGTTAGTGGATAAATTAGAATAGAGAAGGGAAGATGAAGAAGAGGAGATGAAGAAGAGAAGTTGGAGAAGAATGGATGGAGAAAATAAGATAAGAATAGAGAAGGGAAGATGGAGATGAAGAAGAGTTAGTAGAGAAATTAGAATGGAAGATAAGAATAGAGAAGGGAAGATGGAGATGAAGAAGAGTTAGTAGAGAAATTAGAATGGAAGATAAGAATAGAGAAGGGAAGATGGAGATTAAGAAGAGTTAGTGGAGAAATTAGAATGGGAGATAAATATGGAGAAGGGAAGATGAAGATGAAGAAGAGTTAGTGGAGAGATTAGAATGTGAGATAGAGATGGAGAATGGAAGATGAAAATGAAGAAGAGTTAGTGGAGAAATTAGAATGGGAGATAGAGTTAGTGGAAAAATTAGAATGGGAGATAGATGAGTAAGTTATAAAAGGAGAAAGAAGTGAGCTTGAGAAAGGATTCTTGAGAGAGAAAATTTGAAGTGTTTGGGAGGATTTTTTTTTTTTGAGAGAAAATTTTGGATGTTTGAGAGAGTTTTGGGAGATTGAAGAAAAATTTGAGAGAAAGAAAATACCAAAAGAGAGAGAATTTTGAAGATGATGGGAGTTCAAAGCTAGGGATTATCATCACAAATTCCTTCATCGATCAATATAAATCAAGAGTGCATCCTCGTCAACGAGCAAGCAAATTCGAGCTAAGTGTTTTTATTTATTCATTTGTTTATGGTTTTACTTGCAAATTAGCACAAATTGTATACACTTTCTCCATCTCCTCTTTTTTTTCCATATTTTATGTCAGGAGAAGGATATCTCTACGTCAACAGCAAAAATCTCGTAGATATGCAAAAATCGGCCCAGACAAGCTCCTAAGCTGTCCACCGATTTCTCAACTGATCTGTGACTAAAAGTCCCTCTTAATTCAAAAGAAACTCTCTATATTGGGAACATAGAGAGCGAAAATCAATTATAGAAATCCCTCCCAAAAAAATGGGAGATAAGTACTCTTTCCACTCTTCTGGTTTTAGGTGCAGATTAGCACATATTTTGTATACTGACATTTCACTCTATTTTATGTCAGGAAGCCGCAGCTTTATATCAATGGTCAACCCTATGGAAGCACAAAATCGGCTTGGAGGAGTCCTCAAGCGCGCACAAATTTCAAATTGTTGAATCAATTCGTTGTATTTTATTTTAAAGAATTCATACCCCAGAATGGAGAGGACAAAGTCCATCCGCAATTTAAATACCTGCACCATAAATCCCAAAGGGAAGAGCCAAGCCAATGCTTAGCCTCCCATTGGAGGTTTTTACTTACAGTAGTTAAATACCTGCAACTTAAATACCTGTACCTTAAATCCCAAAGGGAAGAGCCAAGCCAATGCTTAGCCTCCCATTGGAGGTTTTTACTTACAGTAGTTAAATACCTGCAACTTAAATACCTATACCTTAAATCCTAAAGGGAAGAGCCAAGCCAATGCTTAGCCTCCCATTGGAGGTTTTTACTTACAGTAGTTAAATACTTGCAACTTAAATACATGTACCTTAAATCCCAAAGGGAAGAGCCAAGCCAATGCTTAGCCTCCCATTGGAGGTTTTTACTTACAGTAGTTAAATACCTGCAACTTAAATAGATGTACCTTAAATCCCAAAGGGAAGAGCCAAGCCAATGCTTAGCCTCCCATTGGAGGTTTTTACTTACAGTAGTTTAAATACTTGCAACTTAAATACCTGTACCTTAAATCCCAAAGGGAAGAGCCAAGCCAATGCTAGGCCTCCCATTGGAGGTGTTTATTCACTGTCATGTACTTCCTATAATTTAATTTTTGAATCATCAGACCCAAAAGATAAGTAGGTTGTAATACTGCACAGAAGTCGTTAACACACTCCTTCTTTCGGCTTCAGGGAATCTTTAACACTTAAAAAAATATAACAAATAAAAATATATACCATCCATGCATCCTATTTAAAAAGTGAAAACACAAAAGAGAATACCCTACTATAGCCTTAGGAATAAACCAAGCCTGAGTTGCCGAATTAGGATATCCATGAAATTAAGGTACCGAAAGGGCATTAGTTTTAATTAACTAGTGTAACCAAGTCCCCGAGCTCCTAATCTCTGGTTTGCAGGAATAAATTAGTTCTCCCGCTAATTTATTTAGGTTTCTAATCGACCTACCAAGAACGATTAGTGGCTACTCCAAATTTTAAAATCATTTAAACAAAAATCAAAGTTGCGATTCGGTAGGGCTTGGGAGGGTCCGCGTTAGGTTAGTCAAATCTAATTAACCTAATAATCCGTTAATCCCTTTTAAAATTTTAAATTTTTTTAGAGGGTCGCGACACTGTAAGAAGGACTTACTTTGCCTGTAAGAAGGACTTTGTGCCTGTAAGAATGACTTAATTTGCCTGTAAGAAGGACTTAATTTGCCTGTAAGAAGGACTTTATGCCTGTAAGAAGGACTTGATTTGCCTGTAAGAAGGACTTTGTGCCTGTAAGAAGGACTTGATTTGCCTGTAAGAAGTACTTTGTGCTTGTAAGAAGGACTTTGTGCCTATAAGAAGGACTTGATTTGCCTCTAAGAATGACTTTGTGCCTATAAGAAGGACTTGATTTGCCTCTAAGAAGGACTTGGTTTGCCTGTAAGAAGGACTTGATTTGCCTGTAAGAAGGACTTAGTTTGCCTGTAAGAAGGAATTGATTTGCCTTTAAGAAGGACTTTATGCCTGTAAGAATGACTTGATTTGTCTATAAGAAGGACTTTGTGCCTGTAAGAAGGACTTAATTTACCTGTAAGAAGGACTTGATTTGCCTGTAAGAAGGACTTACTTTGCCTGTAAGAAGGACTTTGTGCCTGTAAGAAGGACTTGATTTGCCTGTAAGAAGGACTTAATTTGCCTGTAAGAAGGACTTACTTTGCCTGTAAGAAGGACTTTGTACCTATAAGAATGACTTGCTTTGCCTGTAAGAAGGACTTAATTTGCCTGTAAGAAGGACTTGGTTTGCCTGTAAGAAGGGCTTTGTTTGCATGTAAGAAGGACTTTGTTTACCTGTAAGAAGGACTTTATGCCTGTAAGAAGGACTTGATTTGCATGCAAGAAGGACTTTGTGCCTATAAGAAGGACTTTGTGCCTATAAGAAGGACTTGATTTGCCTGTAGGAAGGACTTTATGCCTGTAAGAAGGACTTGATTTGCCTGTAAGAAGAACTTTGTGCCTGTAAGAAGGACTTGATTTGCCTGTAAGAAGGACTTGCTTTGCATGTAGGAAGGACTTTGTTTGCCTGTAAGCAGGATTTGATTTGCCTGTAAGAAGGACTTTATGCCTGTAAGAAAGACTTAGTTTGCCTGTAAGAAGGACTTTGTGCCTGTAAGAAGGACTTAGTTTGCCTGTAAGAAGGGCTTGGTGTGCCTCAAAGGGTGCCATTCTGAAATCTGGGGAGACCAGGAATCCTGCAGAAGCTCAAACCCAAATTATATTCTCTTGTCGCTTTAGGAATAAATTAAAGAGGAAGAGATCAAAAGGTCTCGAACAATTCTGTCATTGAGACAAATCATGCTTTATTGAATAAGGTGGATACCTGTATATACCGCAATGGATTCGAGTACCCCAACAACCATCAAAATTCATTCTCTTGAAAGGTTCAGGTTGAAGATATACTTACCTGAGAATTTGGAAGAAATGCTTGGTGTCTTCTCGACAACCAGGCTTGTTCATTCAATAATCGCCGAATGAATTTCAAGACTTTGGAAGGTAACTCAAACACCGGGAATGTGTTGCCTGTTAGGCAATGTTAGAGATAACATGTGCAAGCATTTTCATCAATGCGTTCATTGGTTCATACAAAATTGTTCAGCTAAGTTGGCAATGATTAGAAGTAGTCTATGTGATAACTCATGATGCAATCAATCAAAATGTGGATCATGCAAAACTATTCTGTCAAGTTTGCATTACCAATTCTATTTAAGGAGGTTCTCATAATATGAACGCCTCGAATGTAATCTGAATGGGGGACTTTAGTCCGAAGGGGCTTTCTCTCATTCTGGGGAAATGCTGTTTATCCGTAGATTAAAATGTTAGACTTGTGTGGAAATAGTTTGCCTTTCCTCATCCTGTCATGCCCCATTCTGCACATTTGATGTCTCATGTGCAGTTTATGCTCTAAGTTGGAGTTGGTAAATTAAACACGCGGAATGGTCATGCATAATTCATGAACTGTGTAAACACAATGCAGATGTGACAATTTTTTAGCATAATGTGTGTTTATATAATGTGCAAATATGGGCGGATTTGAATTGCCCCTGGTATGTGGGCGGACCGAACAAATTGGGAAGCCTACTCCTTATGTCGAGGGGGGGTTCATCTCAACTTTGCCCCTGTGCGATGAAGCATATGGGTGAGGGAGCATTTCGGTTTGCTTAATAACAGCGACCGCCGTGGTTTAGCGGTTGAATGCCCCTGCAAAAAGCAGAGAAATTATTCTTGAAATCAAACGAGAAAAGGAAGACGTATTTGTTTTTTTTTTTTGCTTCAGAACTTGTGATTAATTTGTCCCATTTTTCACCAAAATAGATCTTGTCAGATGATCATAATTTTCTTTTGGGATTTGTCTCCTTCAACATGTTAAATGTTAGTATAAATATTTCCTGTAAAAAGAAAAGGAGACATGTCAGCCAGTATTAAAAGGGATAAATTGGAAACGATACTGATTTATCCTTCGTCTTGAATGCCTTGCACGAGTCTTTTACCAGTTTTGCTGGATTGAATTTTCCTAGACTTTTGTTGGGCGCCTCACCATTATGGCAAGACTATGGTAAAATACTGACTTTGATATTACTTGTCGAGTATTCCTGTTTGCAAAAATAAATGCACAAAAAGTTGTTTCATTTATTTATAATACTTACAACATTCCCCACCCTTGGGGATCGAACTCGGGACATTTCGGACCTACTGTCATCCCCTCATACCATTCGGTCCATTGGACCGTAGGTGTCCATGGGGCTTTCCTTTCAAAGGTTAATCCTTGGGGATAACGCAGCCTTGTTGTATCACCTTGGGCCATGTTACGGTATTTTCTTGAGGTAATTTGCAATCCCTGTTAAGAATGGAATAAAACAATTCGAGACTTGAGATGATTATGTGTAAATTAGAACGATACAGAATTACCCATGTCTGATATTGTTCGGATCTTTCGCTTGTATTTTTCTTTAACCGAAGCTGTCCATCCCGTGGTAATGTCCATGAGTTGATTTGCCCCCAATTTAGCCCGACCAGGAAATTTGGTTTTTGAATACGACTGTATTCTCGAGTCACTTTTGCAAATTCCTGAAAATAGAAGGGATCAAATTTAAAACCAGAGCAATTTAAGGGTAAATTGGAACGATACGGATTTACCCTTCATATTTACGCGGATTTCGTCTCGATATTAATTTTTTCGAGTTTGGTGCGGTTAACGGCTCCGAGCATTTAATATGGGGGAAAGGGAAATGATTACTTCTAGCTTGTGCATTAATTTTGGACATCGACAAAAGGCGAGAACGTGCGATGAAATTAAGTAGACGTATTCGTCTAGGTTTAATCTTCTTCATGATGCTCTCGTGGGTTGCGGTAGACGATGATATCAAGAACATTGCCGCCTAGAGACCCGCGTTCAATCATGTAAATTAATAAAGCTGCCACCACTCGATCAATGTGCCAATAAATTCGGCCATTTGTTGCGTGCTCCACTTCAACCGTGTTTTGTTGCTTTCGGCGTCCACTCGTATGTATCGGGCACCTGTAGCATCGGGGGAGTGTCCGTGGGCCACGTTCATTAATAAAACCTCGGTCCTCTAAAACCCTCCGCGTGTTTCGGATCCGAGAAAATTTTAAGACCGGTCTCTGGTTGATTTAATCAGGTTAAGGTACTTATTTCATGGTTTCTGATTATATAATCCATATTGTCTTTCAAAAGACGCGGGATCCTCTGCAATACATTAAATATACCCCCGTGTTTAATCAGTATAAATCCACCGTCATATCAGAATACACTGCCCATACAAGTTTACGGATTGACACAACTCTGTCTGTCAAAGATGGACGGTGTTCATTTGCCCCCTGAATTAACGGTTGAAGCCTTGGTGTTTTTCGTCTTTTGGTATTTCTGAAGATGATTCTTGATATATTATTGAACTTAATTTTTACACCCGTCTAGGGTATCTAGGATCTCCCTGCAAAAGAAAAGGATATAATTAGTATGCGACACAAGGAATGTCGGTCCATGACTCCTATATTAGTCCAATTTGATTTTTTCTATTTTATAGAGAAATCAGAGAAAAAAAAAATTTCTTAGGAAGAAATGGGTTGATTTCTGATACAGAATTTTTTTTGCAGATTTATTACTCTTTTTATTATTTTTTTTAAAGGAATGTGACAAAATCTCTTGACCTTTACTAAAATTTTTGAAGGAATTTCCTTTTTATCAAAATAAATTTTCAGAGGTAAATTTGTCAGAAAAATTTTATTTTTATTGAAGCAGGAAAGACATGACAGAAATCCTTTATTGGTTAACAAAATTCCCCCGAGACATTAGTTTAATTTTATTTAGAGAAAATTTTCTTAGAAAAACATGAGCGAATTTCTCGAAAAGATTTTTGTTGCAAGTTTTTATAATTTGAAAGAATGTGATAAAATCACTTGATGTTTACCAAAGTTTTTTTTGAAGGAATTTTTCTTTTTATCGAAATAAATTTTCAGAGGAAAATTTGTCAGGAAAATTTCATTTTTATTGAAGCAAGAAAAACATGACAAAAATCTCTTATTGGTCAATACAATTTCCCCGAGACATTAGTCTAATTTTATTTAGAGAAAATTTTCTTAGAAAAACATGAGCGAATTTCTCGAGAAGAATTTTCTTGCAAGTTTTTATAATTTGAAAAATGTGATAAAATCACTTGATGTCTACTAGAGTTTTTTTGAAGGAATTTTTCTTTTTATTGAAATAAATTTTCGGAGGAAAATTTTTTCAGGAAAATTTCATTTTTATTGAAGCAATAAAAACATGACAAAAATCCCTTATTGGTTAATAAAATTCCCATGAAGGGATTTTTTCACATCATTTTTTCAAAATTTTTTTTAAAGAAATGAGGGACAAATTTAATTTTTATTTTCTTTTAAAAGAATGGTCGTAATATCAAACTCAAAAACTGACTAACACCTAGCATGGACCGACCGAAAATAAATACAAGATAAAATTAGAGAATTTACTTTTACCTTGGAGAAATGCAAATCACATAGTCATACGCATGACTCAAGTGAGGAGTGGACTCTAGAAAATAAAAGAAGGAGAGACAAGGTATGGACCTAAAAAGGCCCCCACTATCTGAATTGACAAACTTACCCTTCGCGCAATCAAATCACAATGGGAAGAATTGTCAATTCAGATAATGAGCGGGATAAAATATGGTCAACCCGAGCGCAATCGACGCAAGAGCTTTGCATATTCGATCCCTATCTATGGTTTTCTAGGAAGAATTTCGCGACTTGGGTTTAGACGCTTGTGTGTGCAGGTGTCGTGATCCTCAGAGTATGCAAGACATGCACAACAATTGATATCAAAACAGCGCTTCTAAAAATGTGCGAAATTAAACAAATAAACCCAACACCAGCCTGCAAAACAAAGGGGTTAGCCAAACACTCCGCCCCTTATAACTCCCATCCTGCAAAAACATATAACACCTATAGAATGAGTCCCAAACAAGATCGCCAGAAGCGAGATATCCATGAAATTTTCATTGGCCTAAGTCCACTAAGATTTTTAAAATTTCGAAAAAATTCAAGTATTCCAATTGTTATCTTTTTTCGAAAATTTAAAAATCCCGTTCCCCAGCGGAGTCGCCAAGCTGTCACGACCCTCTAAAAATATTTTTAAATTTTAAAGGGGTTAACGGATTATTAGGTTAATTAGATTTGACTAACCTAACGCGAACCCTCCCAAGCCCTACCGAATCGCAACTTTGGTTTTTGTTTAAATGATTTTGAAATTTGGAGTCGCCACTAATCGTTCTTGGTAGGTCGATTAGAAACCTAAATAAATTAGCGGGAGAACTAATTTATTTCTGCGAACCAGAGATTATGAGCTCGGGGACTTGGTTACACTAGTTAATTAGAACTAATGCCCTTTCGGTACCTTAATTTCATGGATATCCTAATTCGGCAACTCAGGCTTGGGTTATTCCTAAGACTCTAGTAGGGTATTCTCTTTTGTGTTTTCACTTTTTAAATAGGATGCATGGATGGTATATATTTTTATTTGTTATATTTTTTTAAGTGTTAAAGATTCCCTGAAGCCGAAAGAGGGAGTGTGTTAACGACTTCTGTGCAGTATTACGACCTACTCATCTTTTGAGTTTGATGATTCAAAAATTAAATTATAGGAAGTACATGACAGTGAATAAACACCTCCAATGGGAGGCCTAGCATTGGCTTGGCTCTTCCCTTTGGAATTTAAGGTACATGTATTTAAGTTGCAAGTATTTAAACTACTGTAAGTAAAAACCTCCAATGGGAGGCTAAGCATTGGCTTGGCTCTTCCCTTTGGGATTTAAGGTACAGGTATTTAAGTTGCAGGTATTTAACTACTGTAAGTAAAAACCTCCAATGGGAGGCTAAGCATTGGCTTGGCTCTTCCCTTTGGGATTTAAGGTACAGGTATTTAAGTTGCGGATGGACTTTGTCCTCTCCATTCTAGGGTATGAATTCTTTAAAATAAAAAACAATGAATTGATTCAACAATTTGAAATTTGTGCGCGCTTGAGGACTCCTCCAAGCCGATTTTGTGCTTCTATAGGGTTGACCATTGATATAGAGCTGCGGCTTCCTGACATAAAATAGAGTGAAGTGTCAGTATACAAAATATATGCCAATCTGCACCTAAAACCAGAAGAGTGGAAAGAGTACTTATCTTCCATTTTTTTGGGAGGGATTTCTATAATTGATTTTCGCTCTCTATGTTCCCAATATAGAGAGTCTCTTTTGAATTAAGAGGGACTTTTAGTCACAAATCAACTGAGAAATCGGTGGACAGCTTAGGAGCTTGTTTGGGCAATTTTTGCATCTCTACGAGATTTTTTGCCGTTGACGTAGAGATATCCTTCTCCTGACATAAAATATGGGAAAAATGGAGGTAGGAGAAAGTGTATACAATTTGTGCTAATTTACGACTAAAACCACAAATAAATGAATAAATAAAAAACACTTAGCTTGAATTTGTTTGCTCGTTGACGAGGATGAACTCTTGATTTATGTTGATCGATGAAAGAATTTGTGATGATAACCCATAACTTTAAACTCCCATCATCTTCAAAATTCTTTCTCTTTTGGTATTTTTTTTTCTCTCTCAAATTTTTCTTCAATCTCTCAAAACCCTCTCAAACATCCAAAATTTTCTCTCCCAAAAAATTCCTCTCTCAAGCTCACTTCTTCCTCCTTTTATAATCTACTCATCTATCTCCCATTCTGATTTTTCCACTAACTCTATCTCCCATTCTAATTTCTCCACTAACTCTTCTTCATTTTCATCTTCCATTCTCCATCTCTATCTCACATTCTAATCTCTCCACTAACTCTTCTTCATCTTCATTTTCCCTTCTCCATATTTATCTCCCATTCTAATTTCTCCACTAACTCTTCTTCATCTCCATCTTCCCCTTTCTATTCTTATCTTCCATTCTAATTTCTCTACTAACTCTTCTTCATCTCCATCTTCTCTTCTCTATTCTTATCTTATTTTCTCCATCTATTCTTCTCCAACTTCTCTTCTTCATCTCCTCTTCTCCATCTTCCCTTCTCTATTCTAATTTATCCACTAACTCTTCTTTTTGTTATTTGTAAAATAATCCCTCAAGAGTTAGGTATTTGCACTCTAGTCCCTGAATTTTAAGTATTTACAATTTAGTCCTTGAAAAAATATTTCTTCAAGTTCAAATCTCCTTACAATTTTTGACATACCTTCCCTATACTTAGTCAAAATTCACCACATGTCAAATTTAAGCTCATTTCTTGCCACTGAAAATAATGCAGAATTTAATTAAAGCCCTTTTGCACAATTGAGTCATTCTGGGTATAATTTGGGCCAATATAAAAAATTTGAAATATTAGAGAACAATGTCACAACTCCTAAAAGTGAAAAAATGAAAATAAATTGACTCAAATTGAATTTTTTAGGCCCGGTTCGAGATTATGCTCGTGAAGGAATACACGACCCCGACTTGGATTTTTTAAATTTGTGATGGCCAACATGAAAAGGGATTTAAAATAAAAATATTGACTATTTTTATATATTTTTGTAGCCTCAAATGCTATTATTTATTAAATATTCTCATAATTTCTAAAATATATAAACAATATATATAAATACAAAAAATTATTTTCTTGTTCGAAAATAGTTGCCTAAGCTTGGCCAAGGCTCCAAACTTGATTTTTCAATTTTCTCATTTTTCTTAATTTTTTGTTTTTATGAATTTTCGAAAATAAAAATACCGAAAAATATCGAAAATATGAAAAATTATTTTTTGGTCAAAATTGGTTCCCTAGGCTTGGCTAAGGTTCCCAAAGTTGATTTTTCAATTTTATGAAATTTTTATGGATTTTTTTATTAATTTTCGAAAATAAATAAATAAAAAATACGTAAAAATACTGAAAATATGAAAAATCGTTTTTTGGTCAAAATTGGTTCCCTAGCCTTGGCTAAGGTTCCCAAAGTTGATTTTTCAATTTTATGAATTTTTATGGATTTTTTTATTACTTTAGTAATATAAAAAATGATTAAAAATCAGGTGTCAACAGAGTGCATGCATTTTGTATGAAATTATTAAAACCAAATTTCTCACCAAAATTAAATGATAAATGTTCTACGGTTGTAAATCTAGCTAATTCTTCTTTATAAACATTTTCGCTATAACGGAATAAAGGAGGAGCGTTAGTTTTGGCATACCCGGAAATTTGTTGTTGACGAGTGTTGATCCCAGCTAGCGTTGGATGTTTTGACCTCAAATGCCGTTGAAATGTTCCATAGCCTTGACCACTTACGAATTTGTAATTTTTTCCACAATGTTTGCAAGTAAGTTGATATTTGTTTTCTTCAACGCGCGTCTTCGTGAAGTGCTCCCATATCGAGGAAACGGATGACCCATCTCGTTCCATCGTTATTGACGCTTCTTTGGTGGGGGGATTTATGCTACCTTGTGTTGGAACGGGCTCCTCGACATTTGGAATATTCTCGATTTCAATTTCGTCGTCGTCGAAGCCATAATATGCATAATCTTGAGTATTATGAGATTGAGGATAATTGGACGATCCCATCGGCGCCATCGAGCTCTTACCCCTCCCGCCACGGCTTCCACTTGCCATTTTTCGAGAATTTCCAACAAAAAAGAAATGAAGAATTTCGAGAGAAATGAAAGTGAATCGAGTATCGCGACTTGAGAGAATTTGAGAGAATTTGAGAAATTGAGAGAAGAAAAATGAGAGAAGTTGTGAATAAAATGAAAGGGGGAGGGGGTATTTATAAGATAATTTTTGATATTAAATTTAGTTTTTTTAAAAAAAAATAAAATAAAAATAAAATAAAAGGGGGCAACGGCTACCCAGCGGCTAGTAGCCGTTGGGCCGGCGGTTCGGAACCGAAACCGGCCCGTTCCGTACAGGCCGGTTCCGGTTCGGCGGTTTTTACGGGCCGGTTCCGGTCTGGTCCCGGGCCGGAATCGGCCCGTGGCCATGTCTACATCCATTTGCGAAAAGAACGCACGTTGTCTCAAAATTTGAGCTCGAAAGACAAAAGTAAAGTTTAAAGTGAGACCTATTTTGATCAAAGTTCTTAACTATCTGATCCTGATAACAACATCAAACATGTGCCTTAGCACAAACACCCAAGTCTTTCTTGAGTAAACATTCATAATTGGTAGCATAAATCTGACACTTGAAGTAAACCATGACAACCAATGAACATCTAAGTGAATCAACTCTACAATTTTAATGGTTTTCTCTCACAATCGATTGCACTTTATGGCATTGGTCTAAGTCACATCACCTGCATTTATTTGGTTCATTGGCAACATAAATATAAAATCAATTCCCTTCGCTTAAGACCTTCAAGCTTCTCTCGTTAATGTGCCGCAAATGTACATGTCACAATTTAGATGCTCGAATAGATGCATATAATGTCTTCACCTCGAAATTTGTCACTACCTCACCTTTGAAGCTCATTTAAACCACCGTGGTTGATTCCTTCATCACACGAGCGCATCTCGAATGACTTTTTTAGAATTCTACATTTTAAAGAATACTCACACCCGATTGGATTTAGGATACTCAAGAAAATCAAGTTCTTAGGTTTTATAATTTATGATTCAATCGACAAAGATCCCCCAAAGGGCCCTGTTGATTCATGGAAATATACACATGCATGTGCTCAGAATCTTGATCGGAAGAACATTAGCATCTAAACCTAAGCATCTTAAGAGGAATCTCCAAAAATGTTGGGCTCTTATGGATTGCCCCCCACGGTTGATGCATGAATTTCAAACCGGTAATTATCAATTTCTTAGCATGCTAAGGGCGCGCATGAGAACGTTTCTGTTTCGCTATTTCTGTTCCAAACCTATTTCAGAAATAGGTTTGGAACAGAAATTCGTTTGACAACGCAAATCTGTTTTTCTATTTCTGGAACAAAAAACTGTTTCAGAAATAGATTTTGGCCCAGAACCAGAAACAAAAAATTTTTGTTTCTGGTAGAAATAGAAAAATTTATTTCTGTTTCAGAAATTATTTCTAGAACAGAATGGTTGTCATGCGCGCCCTAAAAATCTTTAAATATCACCTCAGATCACTTGATTAATGGCTTGCCCGGACCTCGACAGTCTTTTCTCCGTCTCATCAAGCCAATTACTATTGCAACCCGTAAACATAATTAAAACGGCTCGATGACGTCACCTACATCGCTTATCAAATTCGTAGTTGTACTCTGTAACGAGCCTCAGCCAATTCGACAATTCGAAGTTTTTTTTTTTAATTAGTTTTCTATTAATAGTACGCCGTCGCAAGCAAAAACAAAAAGCACAGAATCGTAGAAAGATACTTAGTTGCTTCATGAGATCATTCATTTCACCATCCAACCTAACCAATCGCTTACGATCAAGATGAACATGATGTTCAGGCTAAGGCACGATCATATGGGTGTCCTATTTTACAGCGCAAGCCCCAATCTCCCACAAAGCACCATGGTCTCCTAGCATGGGAGAGACTGGGAAATTATCTAAAGAGCTTGCAACGGTTATACTTTTACCAATTCAGTCGAAACATTTCAAATTTTGTCAATTAGGTCCTAAACCTTTTCATATTTTACCAATTGAGTCCATTCGGTCAATTTTAGCCGGTATTGCCGACGTGGATGTCGACCAACGTGCGTGGCATGACGTAGGACGGCCGACGCTAAAGCGGACAATTCTTGATAATATTTTGAAATCTTCCTCAAATTTTTTTGTTTATTTTATTTGTCATTTTATGTTTATGTTTTCTTTTTCCGTTCAAAGGGCCGGCGGGACCACGTAGGATAGCTAGTGTCCGCGTCAGCGATTTTCCGATCAAAATTGACTGGATGAGCTCCATTGACAAGAGGTAAAATATTATGGCCTAAAAGCGTAATTAATTTAAAATTTTTTCGGATAATTTTTTTTTTGTTTTTGCAAGAAGCGACGAGGAACCGCCTTTTGGGTGGTGCAAAGATCGAGGGAACCGCCGTACGACGAGGCCGGAAACGTGAAAAAGTCTCGAAAGGGATCGTTGCGATGGTCATTTCAACCGAGAGGGCAAGTTACTCCCCAAGTGCTCTCTCTATCTTCCATCCGCACGCAAAATATAATTGGCAAAGACTTTTGCCCCCCATCTTCATTATTTGGGGGGAATTTAAGTACCAAAAAAAAAAAAAAAAGAGAGGAGGAAGAGGTGGTGGTGGGGGGCCTAAATGCGGGGGCCAGATCTTGGAAAAAAAATCCGAACCATTGCGAAGATGCGTGACGGTAAATGTCAAGGCCATCTACCTCCGACGCTTGATTTGTCGTTTTGGGATCGAGGCAACCAACGTTGGCGACAAACCCGCCGTGTTATTGTCGTAGCCTCTCTCGTTCTATTGTGCGCGTTAACTCCGCGATTTCTATCTTAGGAAAGAAAAAAAAAAAGAAAAGACGGATCGAGGCGTCGCGAGGATCGTATAGCTTGGAAACCGGAGATTGCGCGTTCGGATCTTGCCGATCGGACGCAGAGGCTTTTCTAACCGAGACTTACTTGCATGAGTTCGCCGGACTTGAGCCGATTTGCGAAGGGTGTTTCGTCGACCTCCAAGCAAGGGGAGGATCTGTGTTCGCGCTCTTCGCTTATCGAAAACAATTAAATTCGTCGTATTTGGCTCGTTATTGTCATACTAGCCTAAGGGATCGCCTCGCCCGTGTGCGAGTCGACATTGGAAAGAAAAATGAAAATTCTTTGCTTCAATTCAACGGGAAAAAAAAATTGCTACAACATCTCGTCCGTATTTTCTTAGTAATGTACCATTGTCATCAATCAAATCACGACGTGGGTTTCGTAAAAATTGTTGCCTAAAATTCGAAGGTAAAATCCGCTTTCGAAATTGTTTCGAAACGGCGAGAGATTATCTCAAGGTGTATGGCATAGCCGGTTAAACCCTTCGTGGGATTTCAACATCATCAAATTTAAGTTGTGCTTATTATTATTATTATTATTATTATTATTATTATTATTTTCTTGGTTACGAAATTTACTTTTAAAAAAACGCGCTTTTAAAAATAAAATTCCTGAAATGTCCTTGTCACCTGCCAACCACCGAACCTGCACGTTCACACTTTCGTTTTTTTCCAAGCCCAAGTCGCACTCCTCGGGGGAGGGTCCTTGAGATCCACTCCCGATCTTTCGAGACGCGACACGTTCCAAAAGACAAAAAACTTACGTGTCCGATCCATGCAATCGAGAGTTCAATGATAGAGTAATAAAATAGAAAAGAATGCATTCCGCCGGCCGCGAAATTCGGTCGGAAACCGGCACCATCGCCGGAAATTAGATTTTGTTTATTTCTACTTCTTGGACGAATTTCCGAACATAAGAACGTGTTCGGTCATTACAGCAAAAGAATCGAAATGCGTTTGGCACAACCCTAAGAGTTCCTGTTCTTAATCGTTTTTTCTTTTAAGTATAAAAACATCGGTGCAGAGTTAACCATTCACATTTGGATAAAACGGACTTTTGCATGTTAAGATATTCTAAAATGACCTCATAATTTCCAACGTGATATTCAATAGGGATGTCGAAAATACTGGAGCTGGCCCTACTTGACCCGACCTGAAATTTTTAGGGTTTTCGATTCGGGTCAGGTTGGAACGAGTACTGAGTAAATGATTTCATATAGTTTGACGGTTTGAGTAGAGTTGGGCCATGGGTTTTTCTTGTTGTTGTTGCACTTCTTCTTCTTCTTCTTCTTCTTCTTCCCTTCTTACTTGCATTCCCAAAAATTCTAAGAAAAAAATATCGTAATTAATAAAAAAAAATCCAAAAATTGATAATATATAACTTTGCCCTCCTCGTCGATTCCCACCACAATCTCCTCCAATAAAGAAAAAACAGGACTTAATAAAGCTCAAGTTTTAACGTTATTCTTATATGTAGATGCAAAGCTAGCATTCGAATACGAATTTTAATGTTCTTCCGTTGTTGTCAATTCTTTCATGTTGCATACGAATTTTTCGATACACCTTTTGTAAGATGTAGAAAGATCTTAACGTAAAAATTAAAAAGAAATCAAATCGATTGTTTTGATGTCAAGTGTACTAAGGAAGCTGAAAGTATAAATGTTTCTGAAGAAAAAAAGAACAAAACAAAATTGATCTGGCCTGACGAATTAGGTATATGCAAGTCGGGTTATATTATGTTGAGCTTATTTCTATAAAATAACATTGTTTCTCTTTTTTGTTCTCGAAAACAATAAGAAGTAATTTTTTTTCCTTTTTATTTCTGCTCCAAATGTATTCCTTAGCCAGTGATGTATTCCGGGAAACAGAAAAATGAACTGACGTTCACAAATAGATTTCTATTTTTTTATGTTCCGGGGAATAAAAGAACATAAAAACAGACTAATAGAAAGTTACCAAACAGGCTCATAATATAATCTCATAGGTTTTTCTTTTGGTATGTGGTTCACCAAGATTTCATGATCGGCTGATGAACGTATTCGAATTCAAATCAGAAGGTACACCTGATCCAAAGGCCCCCGATTTTTCGATTTTCTCATTGAAACGGAGGATAAGATCCCCTTTTCGAATGGTTTGTATTGATTTCTCATTCCATAATCCTATTTCAATGACATTTTTTTGTGTGGATTTTTGTGTGGAATCTTTTTTTTTTTTTTGGGGGGGGGGGGGGGGGGGGCGTGGGGGTGTGGGGTTAGTGCAGATTAGCTGGGTCGTTGACGTGGAAACGTCAATTCGGCGGTTCGATTGGGTGCACAAAGTCTTGAGCCATTGAAAGCATTCACCTCGAAACAATATCTTTGAAGAAAATATTTTATTCAAGCTCGTCTCACATGCAAGAGCTGGATAATCCAAGACTTAATCACGAAAAGGGTAAGATCAAAAGTGATCATGCTGACATAATCTTGCCCCTAATCCAAGACTTGATTTGTGCTTTGGGCCTCATTGATTTGGGTTGGCCCAGTGGGCCGTCACGCTCCAGTGGGCCGTCACGCCCCTAATGCTGGGTGATGCTTAGGGCTGATGCGTGAAATCAGTGTACCTGATGATTCGAGAATTTCTTATTGGGTGCTAAAGAGGGCCACATGCGATTGTGCATATCACCCAGCATACCAATTTTAATTGACGTAGCATTATTTATTTATTTATTTTCTCTTATTCTCTTATTTCCATTTTCATGGTCACGACCAAAATCTGGAGTTAAGAATAATAAACTCTGAAGATCGTCATAAGATAGGATTTTGGGCCTTGGGCTTTCTCTGTGCCAAGTTGGGCCATGTCCTTGAAGTAGCGAATGAGGAAAAAGGCCTTCGAAAAAGTCCAATGGCAGGCCCAAAACTCGACTTCCTCCCCCATGAAGATATATGTTCCAATTAGGGTTAGCGTTTTAGGGGCCTCTCTTGCTCTTCCTCCGCGAGCCGACCGAAGCTTCACCGCATCCTCCCTGAAGCGAAAATGGTGAAGGGACGCCAAGGAGAGCGCGTCAGGTCACCGATCTACATGCTTCCGTTGCATTTCTTCTTCCAATCGACGCGTTTATGATCGGGTTGATTTAGCTGCTCGCGTGTGCTTATTTGTTCCCTGTTATACGTTCTTGCAGACTCTATGTGAGGGGGACAGTCCTCGGATACAAGAGGTAAGCGATGAATCGAATTGCATTCCGATCTTTTGCTTTGCTTGGGCACTGGCTCTAGCGAGTTTATGGGGAGAATCAAATGACTTTGTTCTTTTAGCTTTGATTCGGCTCAAGCTTTGGGAGATGAAGGCGAATTGCAAGTTTTGATCTTTTGTGTGATTTGCAACAGAAGTGGCCAATGTTGTAGCTTTGCTCTCTTTTCTGCTTCATAATTTGCCCCATTCAGAGTAATTTGCTCCATTTAAAATGTACCGTCTCAATTCGTGAATGAAACAGGAGAATGCCTTTTCCTTCGGTTTATGTACTTCCTGTATTGGAGGCGTTATTAACAATTAGCTTCAATCTATGAAGAAGGAAAATGAATAGCAAAGAAAAATTTCCTGATTCTTAGAATTCTGGATGATCCAAGTATGTAGTTGAAATTGGAACCGCAAGGTTTTGTGCTTATGGTGTTTGCAATGCGGTGGTTGAAATAGGTCGAAGTCCAACCAGTACCCAAACACGTCATTGATCCAGATTGAGGGAGTGAACACCCAAGAGGATGTGGCGTGGTACTGTGGCAAACGCATGGCTTACATCTACAAGGCCAAGGTGAAGAAGAAGGGTTCACACTACCGTTGCATTTGGGGCAAGGTCATTAGACCTCACGGCAACAGTGGCGTTGTTCGTGCTAAATTCAAGTCCAACTTGCCTCCCAAATCCATGGTATGGAGTGCTGCTTAACTCTAGCATGTCTACTTTTGGGGCTAACTCAAGCAGGTCTCTTTAGAAAACAGTCTTCATTCTTATGCTTAAGGAAATTTGCCTTCTCTGCAGGGAGCAAGGGTCAGAGTCTTCATGTATCCCAGCAATATATGAGGTATCTATTGGCTGTTTGCGTATCATATTAACATATTTCATTTTCAACACCCCATTCTCTCCTCTGATCCTGAATCGTGTCTTCCCTTACTATATGTTTTCAATTGGAAACTTGTTGATGGCATTTTGTATGGACATGGAAGGACTTGGACCCTTTAAGTTTAGATGTAATGTTATGTTTGAAGTTCCCGGTTAATTTCTTGAGTTATCTTGGAGAATTTGAGCTGCTTGTCTTGATAAGGAACTAACATATTATACTGGACTGAACCACGAGTACAACCAAAATAACCTTGTCCTTTTTTTATTATATAATTTTACATGTACAAACATGGTGTTTTTGTTGTATTGAAACTTTTGCGTTTGATTACAGTTAATTTTTTTTTTCATCTTTTTTGTAATCTTGGAATGAAGATACCATAAGTGTTGTAACTTTTATACAATGCTCAGTTTCAGTCCTATAATTTTTTTTAATCACTTGAGTGCTGCATTGGTGAAATATTGTTCACTTGAGTGCTACGTTGGCTATTCATGCTACATTTTTTTAAAAATTAAATTTTGACTCCGCATGACCTTTTTAAGAAAAATTTAAGTCCTATGTGGACAATCTTTGGTTGACGTGGCAAAAAAGGGTCAAAATGTTCCTCAAATCAACTCTCCATCTTCACAATTCAAGCTCAGAGATTGAAATCTTGTCTCTGCTAGGCAAATAAGTGATTTGTTTGTGGCAAGGGATCGAGAACCTTGACTCAACCATCGGAGAACCCTCCAAGACATAATTAGGAACAGGAAAGTCAAATTTTTTTTGAGGGAATTGAAGGCAATTAGGGTTTTCTATGATTTGGGAATGTGGCTTGGCTATAAAAAGAGGAAATTCTGAGAGTAAAAAACAAGCGCCCGAGGCCGAGCGCTTACCTTTTAAGCAATGAGGAAGCGTGGTATTCCACAGAGAGAAGGTATCCGTGGCGCACATTATTGTGTGACGGGCGCACATTAGCAAGCTTGGGGGCTTCCATGGCCGCTCTGCTGCTCTAGTTCTCGCAGCCGAGCGAGGGGTTTTGCCCTACATTCAACCAAATAAAAAAACTTGCTCTTTGCTTTGGCTCCTTTCGATTTCGCATCTTGTGTTGAATCTTGATTGTCTTTTCTGGTGCCTTTTCAATTTTGTTTGTTGAATGTAAATCTTTTCCTACGCTTTGGATATTTTCTAGGTGAATATTGATTCACCTTTGGAAGCTGCTCTGCAATTTCCTTTTGCAATACGTTCTTTGGAAATCTGATCCCTTGAGGCGAATATGAACCCACGCTCTTCCACATTCTACTAACTATGCTCCCTGTTTGTCTTCTTTTTGCAGTTCCTGCTTCCTTGTGGGGGGTGGGGGGGGGGGGGGCATCTGAATCCCAGCTTCGTGGTGGTTGATTTGAGAGGACCTACATAGACATGTAGCTAAAGTGAAATTGATTTTTCTGAATTCATTAGGAAAACGAAGTGTCTGCGGTGGCATTGTTGAATTTTGACTAGTTGTATTGGATTAGATATCCGATTTTGACATAAGTGCATTTCGCTTGGGTGCTGGTTTGGTCTTCTTTCAGGCTGCTTTTGACATTGTTCCGAGAGACTCTAGCATGGACATGGCTGAATTCTGGGCATTACATTTGTTTGCAGTCAAAACACTCCTCTCCACCATCTGCGTCCCCCCGGCAATGGAATGCCATTGCAACAGTAACAGCTACCGCTGTGGGTACACTCCTCGATGTGTCGCTGATGGTGGAGTGAGAGCTTATACCACGGCAGAGCATTTTTGATGTTTCATCTTAATCATCGGGCCGTGACAATCGTGCTCGTCATATTGATTGTTATTCCCCCTGCCTAATAGCGTAGCAGAGCCCACCAAAGTCATCTAAAATGAGTTGAAATTATCGTTTTCTATGCGTGATTCTCTTTGTACTTTATAAGCGTAGTCGAGAGAATTGAAATGATCAATGGCCGTCTCATTTTGTTTAAAATTACACGTTTTCTAAGTTGGGACCCCTAAGAATGACCTGGTTCATAATATTTCTAAAGTTAAACTATCACGTTGATGGTTCTATCATCGTTATATTTATGCATAAAGCTTAAAAAATGCGCACGAATGGAATACGTTAATTAGAAAAGATTATGCGTGGCGAATGGTTGGGTATGTTGCTGTTTATAAGGTACTAGGTAATAGGTCTCATAAATGATTATGCGCGGCCGCGACCTTCAAATATTTGTGTGATCATAAGGTCACATAACTTAAAAGCGCGGTTATGAAATTGGACATAATGATTAATGTGTCAAAATTTCTATTAAACCTTCTAATCGTTACTTCAGAAGGTTTTTAGACAAACTGATATTTAAAGAGACTGCTACATATGTTGAAAAATTAAAAATGATGAAGTGTAAGCTACAATAGCAAATATTTTGTATAACAAAAAGATTGATAATGACGTGATTATGGCATGTTTTTTTTTTTTTATCCCGGGAGAGCGCACGTGTTTACTTTTCTAGTTACGTTATAGTCTTGTTTCTGTTTCTTGTGACCAAAGGCACAATTAACAAACGCATTTTTTTTTATAGGTCAATGGGTTGTCTGAATTCTCCATTTGCTCCGGCTTGTTATTTCAGATCGAAGCTGCAATTTGCTGGGAAAAGGCAGACAGTTTGCACAAACGAATCAGTTTAAACATGATGCCCATGTCCCTCAAAAACAGATAAATCCGAACCCTCCCGGTGCGTCAATCAAAGGATGTCTCCCATTTTGTCGGACTCTGTTTCATTGAGCAAGTTTTTAGCCTACGCCGTGATTTTATGCATCGGTGACGGGTAGCGTGAGTTAAACCAATCACACCAATCGATCCAATAACGAGGGGAATCACTTTTATCAAGTTGTAATTCAATGATCCTTTCAAAATCTGAGGTTGTAATCTCTTCTCATCAATAAATAAACAATGACATTCCCAACCAAAAAAAAAAAGAAAAAGAAAAAAGGAACAAAAAAAGGAATAGAGACAAAATTTTCCTTCCCTATACTGGATTTTGTGCAAACAAACTCAGATCAATCATCTATAACCATTTTCTATACACCAGTATGTAGACTCTCTTGACTATCTGACCAATAGTAAAGTAACCTATGAAGAGCACAACCAAGAATCCAAAGAACGATAAGGGAAGTCTGTCAAACCCCATGATGGAGCCGAGGGCAGTGCATGGAATCGCTATCGCGATCGCAGAAATTACGACTGTCGACAAAACCACCTGCCATGATGCGATTTCCTGAATGAATGGGATCTTTTCTGTTCTAATCAAGTGAATGATGAGCGTCTGCATGAGTAGCCCTTCGACGAACCACCCGGCGCGGAAGAGATCTTCCATGTTAACTACATCAGCATCGTAGTAGAACCAAAGAAACAGTAGTGTGGCCACATCGCACAAGGTACATACAGGGCCATTCCATAAAATGAACGTTGGTAAACCTTGCTGAGACCATCTTTGTGGGGTCTTCACATAATCTTCCTCCATCTTGTCCCATGGGATAGCAATTTGGCCGACACTGTACAAGAAGTTCTGTGTGAGAAGTTGCCTAGGAGTCAATGGCTCAAATTGGAGGAAGAGAGTCGCTATAAGGAGGGAGAGAACGCTTCCTACGTTCGCAATCACGCACATCTTTATGTACTTCATCGTGTTACTGTAAGTCATTCTTCCTCTCACAACTCCTGCAACTAGGACATTTAGATCTTTCTCAAGCAATATGATTTCCGAGAAGTCTTTAGCAACCGATGCCCCTGAATTAACAGAAATGCCAACATTCGCTGCATCGAGCGCAAGTGAGTCGTTGATTCCATCTCCTAGGAAACCAACCACATGGTTTCCCACAGTTTGCAAGGACTGGACAACACGAAGTTTTTGCGTGGGGGTGAGCCGGGCAAGCACGGTTGCCCTTTGGACTGTTTCATGAAAGGATTCTTGGTTAAGTAGCTCCAGATCAGGTCCCGTTATGACATGGGTGGTTCTGATGCCGACTTCCTGGCAAACCTTTATTGTCAGTGCAAGTGAGTCACCAGTTAGTACTTTGGCTTTTACTCCCTTCTCAGCTAACCGCCACAATGCTTGCTTAGCTGAGTCCTTTGGCGGGTCATAGAATGTTATAACGCCAAGAAACACCATGTCTGATTCTGTTATCTCATCATCATCCTTGGTCTGACCTCTTCTATTCTGCAACAGTAAAAGAAAGTTAAAGACATAAAAAACAACAGACAGGAAAGAAACTTCAGCACTAAGTTTTTTTTTTTTTGCCCCTATACAAGATCACCTGCGCCTCAGAGCTTAATGCTGATGATTTGGGACAAACTATGTTGTCAAGGTGAGAACATTTTCAGGGAAAGGTAGCTGGACGACTGAAGGCACAGCTTGAAAAGTGTATAACACTGCTAACTCAAAGTTGCGCATTGAAACACTTTCCTTTTAATGTGTTAAATAAGAAAAATTAAGGAACCTTTTCAGTACGCATCTCCTTTACCCAAAAACCTCCTACAAAGATGCTACTTGACTCTGAGAGATTGCTAATGAAGCATTATCTACTCATGCAATACAAGCAGAGTCGTCAACAATGTATTGAAACTAATATAGGCAAAAAAGCAAATTCAAGTGAGGTAATAGTACACATCAGATTCAAAAGGATGGAGTTTATACGGACCTTTGTTAGCCTCTTCACTGCAACAGCGATTAGTCTTAGCCCCTCATTACTTAACTCTTCTCCCAAATTCAAAATCTGCTGATATTCTTCGGTAGAAAATGCTGTAGTAGAACCACTATCAATTTTCTCTATAAACGAACACACTTTCATCACTTCTTCTAGTGCTCCTTTTGTTACCATAAATCTTTCACTGCTCTTGCTTTTGCTGTCTCTTGAATTTGATTCAATTTCTAAAATAACAGATACGCGTCTGCGAATAAAATCAAAAGGGATCTCATCCACTTTTGTCCATCTGGACGGTTGAAATCTGTAGCCGTTTGTGTAGACATATGCCAATATCGCATCATCAAGAGGATACTTCTGATCAGTCTTGAAGTAGGAGTTAAGAAAGGCAAATTGCAAGACTTTTTCTCTTGTTACACCCCAGCTATCGAGATGGCCGACCATAATTGCCCGATTCATGGTCAGTGTACCAGTCTTGTCAATACATAATATATCCCTGATGACGGGAAAGAAAAGCATAACAATTGAGTTTTTGATAATACAGGCATCAAATGTGGGGTACTACAAATAGACGACTCTACAAAATTGGGTACCATAAGCTGAAAGCAAGTTCTATCCAGAGCTGTATCAAAATGTAAGTCTTTCCGTTAAGCTTTAGCAAATAGTATCAAGCACGAATCAATTCAGCTCACATTCACAAGCATCGTCCGATAATCAATTCTTGGGCTCGACAGTCTGGTTGTCAAAATTTTAGAAATTCTCTTCAACTTTACCATAGAGACTGGAGTATCCTTGACAACTAAAAGACAGGAAATTTTCCAGCTAACACCCAAAGAGAGAGAATTTGTTGTGTCAGCCAACCACCCACAACTACGGAAAATTCTTTGAAGGCTACTTCTTGGTTAAATTGAGAATCCATCTGAAAAATATTTGACAACTGACAGTTGCGCCACACTATTCAGATTGGCTTTCCATACATGACAGAATATTTTGAAGGACACAGCTGAGAATTTTTTTTGGTCTTGACTTTGACATCCTAGTGGGCTGACTGATTGTAATGAAGAACTGTGCTAACTTCTTTCTCTCTGAAATTCATAATGAAGCTGCTCTTTTCTGGGGGAAATATTAAGGATATAGACTATACAACCAAGAGGTGGTGTAGATGCCACAGGCATATCGCAACATGCAACTGGAATTAGGTACTACCATGAAGCTGAGAATAGCTAGCTTGAGAAAATTGGTAGCTGGATGAACTAAAGAAAGTAAAAGCCTACTATTGGAGAGGCGCACAACTTAGACAGCTAGGTGGTGAAGTAAAATTAATCCTTGTGCAAACATGGGCGCTTAGCCCAGACACACTTTCTTCTCTATTATGGGAAAATAACTTCAAAACGAGAAAATGTTCAAACTTTTTGAAACTCAATTGAGAAATGTGTGAGTGCTTGTGTGATCCTCACTCGTAGCATGGTCTGTCTGTCTGTCTCTCTCCAAACCACCCCCCCCTCTCTTCTTGTGTGGACATGCTTGCACGCAGCTTAGGGGTTGACTGCAAGTGTGTGCATTTGTTTGTTTGAAGAATCGGGAAACTTTCACAAGCAGCCCCCTACTTTCATGTATCTCAACAGAGATACTTCGTCAAAGGTGCAGGTCCTGGAAAGATCACTAGAAGCAGGAGTGCTTGCTGAATTTCGCTAAAGGAGATCTCCATAACTTCCTCATAAATGACATTGGATATACATAGGGTGTTCATAAGGTCATCGCAAGAGAAATATGGCCCTCAGAGTAATATACGGTATCCTCATACAGGTGCATGAATTTTCTAAGTAAAGCATGCATGTTTATGAGTACTCATGCACTTGCAGACCAGTTAGCTCAAAATGCTGCTAATTCAACACTTACATGGATCCCATGTCTCGTATAGCGGTTATACTTTTGACGACACATCTGTCCTTGGCCATAGCAAGCGCTCCTTTGGCAAGACATGTGTTAACTATCAGAGGAAGCATTTGAGGGGTCAACGCACATGCCACAGAAATTCCAAAAAGGATGCTCTCACTCAGCTCTTTAGATGAGAAGTACTCTGTTAAGATTATGATAGCGACAACTACTAGCATTACACCGACAAGAACATATGATATTCTCCGCACGCCCTTCTCAAAGTCATCTGGAGGCTTTCGCTTCCCAATGTTTGAAAATATTGTGCTCATATAAGTTTTGGATCCAGTTGAAATGACTAGACCAGTCCCACTTCCTGACACCACATTTGTTCCCTGTACAATGCACATTTGACCATATTTGCTGAGCAAGTCTTGTAGCAAAAATATTACATACAATAAAGGATCCATAACTGAGAGCGGTTACGAAAATCACCAAGAAGCAGGCCTCAAATAACCAACCACAAATTGGAAGTTGCCACCTTTTGTTTGGAAGAAATCAATGAAACTCATGATAGTACAATCTTTCTCAGCAGAACCCATGTAATGCTTAGATCTACTGCGATAATATAGACATACACCTAAATTCTTACCTAGCAGACCCAATTTATATCTTGTAATAAATTGAACTGCCAGAAGCTATAATTCTTTTTCCTATCATAAAAAAAACAAATTGAACAGCATTTACCTACCATGAAACATATATTTCTCAAGTCAAGTAGAGGAGTGCTCTGATTTTCCCTGATATCAGCGATCTTGTCCGCTGTTACTGACTCACCTGTTAATGAGGACTGACTGTACAAAAATCAGTGTGTGACCAGGTGATCAACCAGTGCCCATAAGACTACAGAAGGAGACGGCTTAAAAGGATTCTGAAATCGTCGTTCCCATGCCGAAGAAAATTTTATAGGTGCCATACCTGACGACGAGGTGCTTTGAGGATAATAGGCGCACATCACCAGGAAACAGATCCCCTGGTTCAAATATGACAATATCACCAGGAACAACATCCTTTTGGTCAACTTGAACCACTAATTCAGTCTGCTCAACTCTGCCAGCACATCTTTGAACTTTAATGGGGCATCTGACGAATTCAGAAAGTTTCATAGCTGCTTTTGAACTGCTGTATTCCTGATAGGGATCAGAGTGGAAAAATTTGATATTGAAGCTTAAAGTACCTAATGAGTGTACATATTAAGCAATAATTACCTGATAAAATCGAAGGGAGACACTTATGAAGACCAATACTAGCATGATACATCCATTAGGATTATCGCTGGTTATGTAGGAGAGTACTGACAATACGATCAAAATGATGTTGAATGGATGAAAGAAAGCATTCCATAGGAGATGCCACCAACTTGTAAAAGTATACTCAGGAGGAGCATTGGGACCATTTTCTCTCAGTCTTCTCTCTGCTTCAGTGAAGCTCAACCCTAAAACAACAATAAAAAAAATTTGTCTGCATCATTATGGAACATACAAGGGCACAAAACACGCTGCACATAGAAAAAGAAGTAATCAAAAACTCAAAACACATTGATCTCTTGTTAACCTGGTATGTCTACACTTAAATATTTTAATATATACTTTAATATCTTATGTTGCCCATTATCGAAATCTCTTTGCTTTGTCCCTAACCATGTGTACATCTAATTATGGTCATCTAAGGGTGGTTAGCAAAGTGTAATCAGATTGAAAAAATGACTGAATGTAACTTCTAAGGAATACAGAGAAATTCTTGGTAAGCATCTTCTACTACCAGTCTAATTACACTTGGAGTTTTCTTTTTTTGTAATTTTGAAATTTTACTTTACATCCTCAACCTTTGTTGTTTCTTGTTAGAAGGGTAAAAAGGGTATAAATGGTGTTTTAGGGTTTGATATGTATATATACCCTTTATTTACATCAATAACATATAAGAGTTATTCCTCTAATATGGTATCAGAGCCAAATTAAGACCCTCTTTGCCCTCAGCCTTGTTTCTGTTCAGTTTGTAACCTTTTTGTAGCTCGTTTGCCACTACAACTTCGCACCCTTTGGGACACTTGCATGTGTCGCATTGGGTACGAGGTTTGTTTCGGGCGTTAGTTTGTATTTTGGATTTGGCTAGTCAATATATTACTTACCTTTACCCAAAAAAGACCCCTAAACCCTAGATCTGAAACTCCAGCGACCCCCAAACCCTAACCCACCTCCGGCAAACCCAACCCCAACTCCGGTGAGCCCAGATCTAGGCCGTCAAACCCAGATCCAGGCCCGGCGACCCCTCGTCAGGCGTCGCCTGACGTCGCGGGGGTCCAGCGACCTCTTGTCAGGCATCGCCTAACGTCGCCTACGCTCGTCGACCACCCCTCAGGTGTCGCCTGAGTCCGGCGACTTTGTACTGAGGCCGGCGACTCCTGTTCTAAGGCCGGCGAGCATTCCCAAGCTGGTGATTGAGCAGTGACCATCTCTAGATAGTTGCATTACTTTGTGTTGATTGATGGTTGCTGTTTGAAGATTAATAGGCTGATATATCTGAGGATGGTAGAGTAATTTTGAGTTGGTACTGATCTGTGGTTGAGAACATGATAATTTATGGCTGTGGAGGTGATTGTTTGGAGAATTTGGTGATCTTTTATTAATGTTTATTTCTTGGGTATTTGATTGTGGGTTATCGGCAGTTCATTCAAGAATTCTGGCGGTTAAACGTTGGTGTTGTGACAGCTTGTGGATTCTATTGTTGATTTGATGAGGTGTTTAATGTTTTAATTTGCTGGTCTGAAGAATTTTCTGAAGCTTGGGTTATGGCGGAGAGCAAAGGCATAGTGAGTGAAGTTGTGTCTGCATCCTCTAGTCGTTTGACGGAGGAAAAGTTAGCTGGTGTCTCTAATTACCAGCAATGGAGGAGAATTGTGATGGTGGTTTTGACTGGGAGAGAACAACATCATCATTTAACAGGTGAAAAATCTACTGCTGATACTAAATGGGATACCATAGATGCCAGGATTCTTGGGCAAACGTGGAACTCTATGGAGTCTCATGTGGCTGCCTTGGTTACTCATGTTACAACGGTTAAAGACTTATGGGATTATTTGAATGTTCTTTATTTTGGTGAAAATAATCTCTCGAGAATTTATGAGGTTTATCAGGATTTCTTTAGAGCTGATAGGAAGGGCCGACCACTTACTCAATTCTTTGCTGAGTTTAAACAGATGTATGAGGAGCTCAATTGCCTTTTACCAATTACATTTAATGTTGAGAAGATGCATGAGCAACGAGAACAATTGGCTGTTATTAGATTTTTGGGATCACTAGGACTAGAATATGATTCAGTTCGTTCACAAATTCTTGGAGGGAACACTGTGGCTTCATTAACAGAGACCTTTCCTCGGGTTTTAAGGGTTTCATGTGAATCGTCTAAGGAGATATCCCACACAGGTGATAGCTCAGCTCTTGTAGTCCAAGGGAACTGTGGTGGCGGTCGAGGCCGTGGTGATGGTCGCAGTGGACGTGGTTTTGGTAATGACAGTAGTGGCTGTGGGTTTGGTAGAGGCCAATCACAATCATACAGTGGTACATCTAGTGACACAGTGAATAATAATGGTTATGCACATATTTGTCATTATTGTGGTGTACCTGGACACATTCAACGTTTTTACTGTAAACTTCATGGAAGGCCTTCTCATTCAATTGTGGCTAATTTAGCTAATGCAGCAGAGTCAGGCATTTCTTCGTAGTCTTCTGAAGGAGGAACACTTATTAGAATGTCTGAAGAGGAACTTGCAAGATACAATCAATTCCAGATTTCCAAGCCGATTTCCTCCTCCACAGCTACTTTTGCTCAGACAGGTAATGCAACGGCGTGTTTTTCATCCACCTCTCGCCCCTGGATTAATGATTCAGGTGCTACCGATCACGACTGGATCTTCAGGTATCTTTTCTCCCTTTCATGCGTCTATGTCCAGTGTTACCTTAGCTGATAACTCTCTATCCACAGTGAAAGGGATAGGCACAGTTCCACTTACATCCTCCATATCTTTATCTTCGGTCATGTACCTCCCAAATTTTCCGATTAACCTTATGTCCGTCAATCATTTCACCAAAGAATATAATTGTTCTGTAACCTTCTATCCTGATTCTTGTGTTTTTCAGGATTTGAAGACGAAGAAGATGATTGGTAAAGGCTATATGTCGGGGGGGTTATGCATGTTTGATGATTCTACCAGTGTCGCTTGCTCAACTGTTTCCCCGCATCAAGTTCACTGTCGCTTGAGTCATCCACCTTTGGGAAGCTTGAAGAAGCTTGATTCCCAATTTCATTCCTTATCTAGTTTAGAATGTGAGTCGTGTCAATTTGGTAAATTACATCGTATTAATTATAGTCAACGAGTCAATAAACAGGTTTCTCGGCCATTTGTTTTAGTTCATTCTGATGTTTGGAGTCCATGTCCTATTACTTCAATGTTGGGTTTCAAGTACTTTATTACTTTTGTAGATGACTATTCAAGAGCATCTTGGCCATATTTAATGAAAAGTTGTTCTGAGTTATTTTCTATATTTTGTACATTCGTTAACGAAGTACACACTCAATTTGCTGTTCCTGTTCGCATTCTTCGTAACAATAATGCCAAAGAGTATTTTTCTAAATCATTCTCTGAATACATGTCTTAGCGAGGCATTCTTCATCAATCTTTTTATTCGGATACACCACAACAAAATGGTGTTGCCGAACGAAAGAATCGTCACTTGTTAGAAGTTACTCGTTCTTTGATGTTTGAAATAAAGGTAGATAAAACCTTTTGGGCTGACGCTGTTATGACTGCCTGTTATCTTATTAATCGCATGTTATTCTCTGTTCTTAAAGGTGCAACTCCTCACTCTCTTCTTTTTCCTTCTGACCCCTTGTTCCATTTGCCTCCTCGTATATTTGGTTGTGTTTGTTATATTCATGACCATCGTCTAGGGCATTCCAAACTTGATCCTCGATCTTTAAAATGCGTTTTTGTTGGGTATTCTCGTACACAAAAGGGTTATCGTTGTTATTGTCCTTCTTTGCGGAAGTATTTTATCACTGCAGATATTTCCTTCTTTGAGTCTATGGTTTATTCTGATAGTCCAACAGAACCCCTACCGTGGATGATAATTCTTTGACATATGTCATTATGGAATCAACACCCGCTTCGAGAGTTCCTCCACCTATCCAGTATGTTTACAGTAGACGTACTCATCAACATGTGGAGCCCCCTGTAGATGTACCTCATCCTATCTCGTCTCCTTCGTCTTCTGACCCTGAGGTAAGTCAGTCACATACTGACTTTGATATTCCTATTGCACATCGCAAAGGCATTCATAGTTGCACATAACATCCGATTGCACAGTTTGTCTCATATTCTGATTTATCTGTCCCTTGTCGAACTAGTCTGATGACCATTGATATACATCCTATTCCTAAAACTGTTGCCGAAGCCTTATCTAGTCCAGGCTGAAGGGCTGCTATGGAAGAGGAACTACTGGCCTTGGATCAAAATCAGACTTGGGATCTTGTTCCTTTACTTACAAGGAAGACTGCCATTGGATGTAAGTGGGTATTTACTGTCAAAGTTAATCCTGATGGTTCTCTTGCTCGTCTCAAGGCTAGACTAGTTACTAAAGGATATGCACAGGTTTATGGAGTTGATTATGGTGATACCTTTTCCCCGGTGGCTAAGATGACATCAGTTCGTCTTTTACTTTCTCTAGTTGCTTCTACTTGTTGGCCTCTATTTCAACTTGATGTTAAAAATGCCTTTCTTCATGGAGATTTGCAGGAAGAGGTATATATGGAGCAACCACCAGGGTTTGTTGCTCAGGGGGAGTTTGGTCTGTATGTCGCTTAAAAAAATCTTTATATGGTTTGAAACAGTCTCCCAGAACTTGGTTCGGAAAGTTTACTAAGGCTATACTTCAGTTTGGGTTGTATAGATATACATGAGATCATTCTATGTTTTATCGTGTTTCTACAGGCGGTCGGATATTTCTTGTCGTTTATGTGGATGATATTGTCATAATTGGAGATGATTCTGCAGGAATTAAAGAGTTGAAATTGTACTTGCAACAGCAGTTTCATACAAAGGACTTGGGACGTCTTAGATATTTCTTGGGTATCGAAGTGGCACGGGCGAAGAAAGGTATTTATATCTCACAACGAAAATATGTTCTGGATTTGCTCACAGAAACAGGTATGCTAGGAGCTAAACCATTGGATGCACCAATGGAAGTGGGCTCAAAATTGATGGCAGAGGATGGTGAGCTATTAGAGGATCCGGAAAAGTATCGAAGACTTGTTGGAAAATTAAATTATCTGACTATCACTCGACCTGATGTTGCCTTTCTAGTGAGTGTTGTGAGTCAGTTTATGTCTACTCCTCGTACCTCGCATTGGGATGCTGTAATCAGAATTTTGAGATATTTAAAGAAAGCTCCAAGTCTTGGTCTTATCTATCAAGATCACGGTCACAAAAAGGTGGAAGCCTTTTCAGATGCTGACTGGGCAGGATCTCCTATAGATAGGAGGTCCACATCAGGTTTTTGTACCTTTGTAGGAGGAAACCTGGTATCATGGAAAAGTAAGAAGCAAAGTGTTGTGGCGAGATCAAGTGCAGAATCAGAATACAGAGCTATGGCTCAAGCTACCTGGGAACTAGTCTGGATGCGTTAGTTATTAGTTGAACTTGGATTCGAAGATCCTGCGCCAATGAAGTTGTGGTGTGATAATCGAGCAGCTATTCATATTGCTTCAAATCCAGTACTCCATGAGTGAACCAAGCATATCGAAGTTGATTGCCACTTTGTCCATGAGAAACTTCAAGCTGGAGTTATTTCTACTAGTTATGTTAGGACCGGTGAACAACTAGCTGATATTTTCACCAAATCTCTGGGAAGTGGTAGAATTGAGTACATTTGTAACAAGCTGGGAATGTTTGATATTCATGTTCCAGCTTGAGGGGGAGTGTTAGAAGGGTAAAAAGGATATAAATGATGCTTTAGGGTTTGATATGTATATATACCCTTTATTTACATCAATAACGTATAAGAGTTATTCCTCTAACATTTCTCAACTCTTAAAACCTGCCATCCTCAAATGTATTTATTTTCTTTACACTTCCACAAATCAACAAAAACCAACTGGGATTTCACAATCACACGTAGGCATGCATGAACGTGAAACCATCAGCATGCACCTCCTCCATTACCACTACTAGCAACTCTCTCTCCATCTTTAGGCAACCAACCACTACAAGTGTCTTCATATATTTATAAACAAAATTTGCTTTTACACTAACTTTTCTCTCTAGGTGGTCGATTTAGTGCTTTTGGCAGAGAAAAGACATTTTAAAGATGTTATTGTAAGTGGGCATCCGTTTACATATGATAACAGAAGTGCCATAATTCGAAGTAAATCACAATGTTCCTGTTTGGCTTCTATGCGAAAAAGAAAGAGGTGGAAAGAAAAGCAATGGCTTGTAACATCCCACGGTGGCAAACTGGTGGTGGTGCGTATAGTGCGGATTGCCTTTCCTTTTGGCTAGAGGGAAATAGGTTGGTTGACTAGGTGATTGTAGTTGATCTTCTTTTAGTCAGTTGCTCTCTAAAATCGTCTGTCAGATTGCTGAGACAACAAGATCAATACATCATCAACATCAACATCACCTTTATCCCAAACCAGTTGGGATCGGCGGTCGATGAACCCAGAGCGAAAAACTTAAAATATACTAAAATAAAAGTAAAAATATGGCTACCCAAAAATAAATAAATAAATAAATAAACATATAAATAAATAGAAAGGACTAAACAGGGCACTCTGGAACACAGGAAATCCCCCCTTCTACAATGCGGATAGCTTTCCTCCATTCCGTCCTAAGACGGACCATACGCTAATCTATTTCCCACTTTATTAAATCTTGTTTTACTACCTTCCCCCAAGTAAGTTTCGGCTGACCTCGTTGTATGACCACACATCCACCTTAAACATTCTCATTTCCGCTACTCCAATTTTATGCTCATGTTGCTTTTGTACCGGCCAACATTCAGCTCCGTATAGCATTGCAGGTCTTATTGCTGTTCTATAAAATTTTCCCTTTAACCTAAGAGGGATTTTGCGATCACACAAAAATCCTGATGCACTGCGCTATTTCATCCAACCTGCATTGATTCTATGACTAACATCCTCGTCAATCTCTCCCCTCTTTTGCAAAATTGATCCCAAATATCTGAAAGCATCTTTCTTAGGTACCTTCTATCCAAGCATATCTATAGATTCTTAATCATTTCCTCTTGTCGTGGCGAACTCACACTTCATGTATTCCGTCTTACTCCGACTTAACGTATCAATACGGGTTGATAATTTAACCTGATGGTGAATAGCAATTCGGTTTTCTTGAGGCTATGACGGAGAAGAGTACCCCGCCTCCTTGTTCTGTGGGAATTTCCTTTATTAGGAGAGCAGAGCTTTGTGCATATTTTGTTCTCCTGTTGCATAGGCTGAGGGAATTTTCTTTGGATACAGAGTTGGGGAAGATGGTTTTAAGGGATGAATCGACATATATAATTTCATGAACTTAAAAATTCAATAATTTGCTTAAAGAGAGGAAAGTGAAATTAAACCTATAACGCAGGAAGTAATCACAGCATCGCCTTTTAGATAAGCTCAATCAACTTTAATTCTGTTTGATAATATTGCTTTCGCTTGATCAATGTCAATCAATAGGTCTGCAGGCATGTGAAAGTTGGCCACTCTTGGTGATTCAGGAGATAGACCCTGGTGGCAACATAAAAACAATGGATGCTGCAGACACTGCTCAATTATCCTACAGTTTTGTCGGTATATGCCTCTGCAAAAGGCAGGTCATGTTTAAAAGATAACGAATGCCCTCACTGAGAGCGGTCTCTTAAGACAGTTAATGAAGTAAGCATGAGCAAGCAGTGCACAGCATACTCACACCTATTGTCATGGTCCAGGCCGTTTGGATTGGGACACTCACACATGTTGACACCTATAATAAAGCTGTCACATGGTTTATGCAGTGAAAGCTAATAGCGAAGCTCAAGCTGTGAAGTTCCCGAATTAAAATCCTTATCATCCAAATTAAATTTACTCTCTGGCAAGGGGAAAAAAAAAGCCAATTTGACAAGGCTTAGGGTTCACAACTGAACACTGTATGATATTTGCATGACCTTCTCGCTCTTGATCCAATGACTCTATCAATGTGCATGTTCTCATTTAGTGATAGTCAGGCCAAACAAAACTCTGACCTAAGTTAACCAATTTGTTTGTTACTAAAAGAAATGACAACACACCTTACGAATAATTGGTCATTTCAACTTCTAAAGTAGTATGCAGTAGACATATAAGCTCTGGATGAACTCAGAAGAAAGAAAAGAACTGATACGGAAATTGCATCAAATGTCAAATTGATATGAGCATCAATTGCAAAGATCAAAACGATGTGATAACCAATTTCTTAAAGATCATAGGAAGCAGAGAAGGAAAGCAGCCCAACCAACCAGAGTACCTAAGCTGCTACGTATTTGCCTTCAAGTACAATTCGACTACGCCTTTCGTCGAACAGGTGACACGAAACCTATCTCAGCCCAAAGGTGCCGCTATCAACCTAAACTGTGGATCCTCGAAATTGAAACACAAATGCAGCACGAGGAAATCCTACTAACTCACCTCTTTCAGTGGATTGAACATACTCGAAGACCAAGTCCCTCTCCGACTGGGCCAAGGCGTATAGCCAAGAATACAATTTCTCTTCCGCCTCCGTCCTCGACCCGCCATCGATTTGATCTAACAAAGACCACCAAAATCAGTCTCGCCTGCCCTTTCCGAACCAGAGGCTGGAACAGAACAAAACAAACTGGATTAGTTCAAAACCCACTTCCGGACATGAACCGCCGTAAAAACCTGGCGACCATATGGGGAAGTCCGCCCTCGCGAGGCCGAGGCTCCCTCTGGATGAGGCCATCTTCGACGGAGTAATTGTTGCGGCCGTCGTCGTTGGAAGCTAGGAACGGGACAGCGGTTCTGGGCCGCCCCATAAGAGCAATCTGGGGATGTTCGAAATGCGGGTACAGACATATAGGGGAGTAGCAAGTATGAGACTCTGAGGTGGAGTCGACGAATTCATGGTTTTGAGGAAGTTGGAGATTTGACAAGAAGGTATAGAGAGAGAGTTTTCAGACAAAAATATATTCTAAGACTTGGAACTTCGTTTGTTGTTGCTCTTCTTTGCCCCCCTCTCTCTCTCTAGACCTTCTATTCAACTACCAGACTCCAAGCGACGGTTAGGTGCAGAGGAGGCGGGAGAAGATAAAGCAGAGCGGCGAACAACGAACAGCCTTTTAACCGTCGAGGTAGTTCGGGCTTTGAACTTCGGAGAACGCCTTGCCGTTTTTCTGTGCCAGCCATAAAATTTCTGTAGTGCGGAGCTTTTGTAATCAACACCCTGAATTTTTAGAAATTGTTACAATTACATCCCCCAACTTTCAAATTTCTATTTTTAGTACCTACGAGTTCGTAGGCCTCTATATGAGATTGTTCGAGCTCTGCCACTCGCTAGTCTTGTTGTCCGAGATAGGGTTTGTCGGTTCCCGAATTGGCCGGCTCCACTCTAGAATCGAAAACTGGATCGGTGCGATTTAGGGTTTTTACAGTTTTCTTTTGTTTACTTCTTAAAAGAAAAGGCAAATTAAATAGAAATACATTCTGGTTCGGTCCGATTGGTCCGGCAGTTTGTTTTCATACCTAAAACTAGGATCCATACTGTTTATTCATGGTTTCAAATCTTTGGGATCAAGCACCATTCATAAATCATCAATTCGATTACCGCGCACATCCCTAATCCAAGACTCCACAATCACCGGATAAAGAGATTTAAAAAAAAAATGTCCTCACCAATTCATAATCATTCTTGTCAATGATTTAGATCTTTTGCTAAATGATTAGCACGTGGGCGATCTAAGGGATGGGGGATCAAAATTAATCGGAACATGTCTTTGTCTCAACTTTACCAAGGTACCTTGCACTTCAAAAAGATTTGTATACACACGAATCTGACTCCAAATATGTCCTTCTCTCTCAACATAAAAGGCACCACAGCGATGAAATATCACACGATTTGATCATCTGCCTTGTACGACCATTGATTCGAGGTCACTTGAGGTCGGAAAACTTGGATCGTAGGATGTCAATGGGACTGTCCATAGACCGAGAGAGGGCGAGGCTAGGCGAGAGCGACATTGCGTCCATAGTCGCGTCCTGAGGAAGGAGGATGAGGAGAAGGAAAAAAAGGGAAAAAAAAATAAATATATTTAACGATCGAAAATAAAACAATTGATGTGTTGACAATTTCGAGTAATAGCTTGAATTTGGCACGTAGATTTGAAACTTTACATAAAGTTTGATATAAATGCAAGTACACTAAATTTGTTAGTTAGACCTAATTGTGGACCTAATTTGGTCCTTTGAGTCCATATTCTAAGGGATAAAATGGTCTTAATTTTTCCTAACCACTTCCGCCACAACATTTTAAATAAATAAAATTGGCCAAGAAATCCTTTCTTCATTTATACTAGAATTTAAAATTTGGTTGTCGATTTTATGCAAAAAAGGGGAAAAACAATTAGATTACATCTTTGATATTTTGTATATTAACTAACTCAATTTCCTTTCCTTCCTTTTCTTTTCAAGAGCAATGCATAGCGTAGCGATGAATTCTTTCTTTATCAATATAAATACAGATCCCCAGCAGGTAAAGAATTTACGGATAGTTCTTTTTTCTCTTTCCTCACTTATGATATTTTTGATTTAATGATAAAATTGATATTGTTTCTTCATTTACTTATCTTGCTTTTCTCACCCAATGTAACAGTAAAAAAACTTATATCAAATATGATTTGTTCATTATCGGACTAAAATGAATAATAATTAGTGCCTTGTGAGGCAAGGCCTGGCCTCTTGAACTCATCTATACAACTGATGAGTCCACTATCACAAATCTTATTAAGATATATGCATGCTTGACTATTCAGAAAATCTAAAATAACATTTCATTCACTTTCTTGATCGAAATACAAGAGAGAAACATTTTAGTTCAAAGAGCGCAATTTCAAATCAAGACAAATCACATATAATTTCAAAACAGAAAGTTCTAGATAACAAGAGAAATCATCAAAATAAGGTTATATTTCACACGCTCAAAGAAAATACCTATGATTTCTATACATCAAAATTGGTAGCAGATCACCAAATCCATATTTAGTAATAAGCACTGTTGACACCTGATTTTTAATCATCTTTTCTCTTTTAAAAATTTTCAGTATTTTTTGGCATTTTTATTTTTTGAAAAATCCATAAAAATTCATAAAATTGAAAAATTAACTTTGGGGACCTTGGCCAAGCCTAGAGAACTAATTTTGACCAAAAAATGATTTTTCATATTTTCAGTATTTTTTAGTATTTTTATTTTCGAAAATTCATGAAAAATAAAGAAAAAATGAGAAAATTACAAAATCAACTTTGGAAGCCTTGGCCAAGCCTAGCCAACCATTTTTGAACAAAAAATAAATTTTCATATTATATATATTTTAATTTTTAAAAAAAATACAAAAATACTTGAAAATTTTGGAAAAATAACATTTGAGGCCAAAACAAATACACAAAGATAGTTAATATTTTTATTTTAAATCTATTTTCATATTGTCCATCGCAAATTCAGAAAAATTCAATTCGAGTCACATGTTCCTTCACGAGTATAATCTCGAATCGGGCCTAAAAAAATTTAATTTGAGTCAACTTATTTTTAATTTTCACTTTTTATGAGTTGTGACATTGTCTTCTAATATTTTAAATTTTCATCTTGGATCAATTATACCCAGAATGACTCAATTTTGCAAAAGGGCTTTAATTAAATTCTGAATTATTTTCAGCGGCAAGAAATGAGCTTAAATTTGACATGTGGTAAATTTTGGTGTGTCAAAAATTGTGAGGAGATTTGGACTTAAAGAAATATATTTTTTCATGGACTGAATTGTAAATACTTAAAATTCAAGGACTAGAGTGCAAATACCTAACTCTTGAAGGATTATTTTACAAATAACAAAAAGAAGAGTTAGTGGATAAATTAGAATAGAGAAGGGAAGATGGAGAAGAGGAGATGAAGAAGAGAAGTTGGAGAAGAATAGATGGAGAAAATAAGATAAGAATAGAGAAGGGAAGATGGAGATGAAGAAGAGTTAGTAGAGAAATTAGAATGGAAGATAAGAATAGAGAAGGGAAGATGGAGATGAAGAAGAGTTAGTGGAGAGATTAGAATGTGAGATAGAGATGGAGAATGGAAGATGAAAATGAAGAAGAGTTAGTGGAGAAATTAGAATGGGAGATAAAGTTAGTGGAAAAATTAGAATGGGAGATAGATGAGTAGGTTATAAAAGGAGGAAGAAGTGAGCTTGAGAGAAAAAAATTTTTGGAGAGAAAATTTTGGATGTTTGAGAGAGTTTTGGGAGATTTAAGAAAAATTTGAGAGAAAGAAAATACCAAAAGAGAGAGAATTTTGAAGATGATGGGAGTTTAAAGCTAGGGGTTATCATCACAAATTCCTTCATCGATCAATATAAATCAAGAGTTTATCCTCGTCAACGAGCAAGCAAATTCGAGCTAAGTGTTTTTATTTATTCATTTATTTATGGTTTTACTCGCAAATTAGCACAAATTGTATACACTTTCTCCATCTCCCAATTTTTTCCCATATTTTATGTCAGGAGAAAGATATTTCTATGTCAACAGCAAAAATCTCGTAGAGATGCAAAAATCGGCCCAGACAAGCTCCTAAGCTGTCCACCGATTTCTCAACTGATCTGTGACTAAAAGTCCCTCTTAATTCAAAAGAAACTCTCTATATTGGGAACATAGAGAGTGAAAATCAATTATAGAAATCCCTAAAAAAAACGGGAGATAAGTACTCTTTCCACTCTTCTGGTTTTAGGTGCAGATTAGCACATATTTTGTATACTGACACTTCACTCTATTTTATGTCAGGAAGCCACAGCTCTATATCAATGGTCAACCCTATGGTAGCACAAAATCGGTTTGGAGGAGTCCTCAGGCGCGCACAAATTTCAAATTATTGAATCAATTCGTTGTATTTCATTTTAAAGAATTCATACCCCAGAATGGAGAGGACAAAGTCCATTCGCAATTTAAATATCTGCACCATAAATCCCAAAGGGAAGAGCCAAGCCAATGCTTAGCCTCCCATTGGAGGTTTTTACTTACAGTAGTTAAATACCTGCGACTTAAATACATGTACCTTAAATCCCAAAGGGAAGAGCCAAGCCAATGCTTAGCCTCCCATTGGAGGTTTTTACTTACAGTAGTTAAATACCTGCAACTTAAATACCGGTACCTTAAATCCCAAAGGGAAGAGCCAAGCCAATGCTTAGCCTCCCATTGGAGGTTTTTACTTACAGTAGTTAAATACCTGCAACTTAAATACCTGTACCTTAAATCCCAAAGGGAAGAGCCAAGTCAATGCTTAGCCTCCCATTGGAGGTTTTTACTTACAGTAGTTAAATACCTGCAACGTAAATACCTATACCTTAAATCCCAAAGGGAAGAGCCAAGCCAATGCTTAGCCTCCCATTGGAGGTTTTACTTACAGTAGTTTAAATACTTGCGACTTAAATACCTGTACCTTAAATCCCAAAGGGAAGAGCCAAGTCAATACTTAGCCTCCCATTGGAGGTTTTTACTTACAGTAGTTTGTCGCGACCCTCTAAAAAAATTTTTAAATTTTAAAAAGGGGTTAACGGATTATTAGGTTAATTAGATTTGACTAACCTAACGCGGACCCTCCCAAGCCCTACCGAATCGCAACTTTGGTTTTTGTTTAAATGATTTTAAAATTTGGAGTCGCCACTAATCGTTCTTGGTAGGTCGATTAGAAACCTAAATAAATTAGCGGGAGAACTAATTTATTCCTGCGAACCAGAGATTAGGAGCTCGGGGACTTGGTTACACTAGTTAATTAAAACTAATGCCCTTTCGGTACCTTAATTTCATGGATATCCTAATTCGGCAACTCAGGCTTGGTTTATTCCTAAGGCTATAGTAGGGTATTCTCTTTTGTGTTTTCACTTTTTAAATAGGATGCATGGATGGTATATATTTTTATTTGTTATATTTTTTTAAGTGTTAAAGATTCCCTGAAGCCGAAAGAAGGAGTGTGTTAACGACTTCTGTGCAGTATTACAACCTACTTATCTTTTGGGTCTGATGATTCAAAAATTAAATTATAGGAAGTACATGACAGTGAATAAACACCTCCAATGGGAGGCCTAGCATTGGCTTGGCTCTTCCCTTTGGGATTTAAGGTACAGGTATTTAAGTTGCAAGTATTTAAACTACTGTAAGTAAAAACCTCCAATGGGAGGCTAAGCATTGGCTTGGCTCTTCCCTTTGGGATTTAAGGTACATGTATTTAAGTTGCAGGTATTTAACTACTGTAAGTAAAAACCTCCAATAGGAGGCTAAGCATTGGCTTGGCTCTTCCCTTTGGGATTTAAGGTACATGTATTTAAGTTGCAAGTATTTAACTACTGTAAGTAAAAACCTCCAATGGGAGGCTAAGTATTGGCTAGGCTCTTCCCTTTGGGATTTAAGGTACATGTATTTAAGTTGCAAGTATTTAACTACTGTAAGTAAAAACCTCCAATGGGAGGCTAAGCATTGGCTTGGCTCTTCCCTTTGGGATTTAAGGTATAGGTATTTAAGTTGCAGGTATTTAACTACTGTAAGTAAAAACCTCCAATGGGAGGCTAAGCATTGGCTTGGCTCTTCCCTTTGGGATTTAAGGTACAGGTATTTAAGTTGCAGGTATTTAACTACTGTAAGTAAAAACCTCCAATGGAAGGCTAAGCATTGGCTTGGCTCTTCCCTTTGGGATTTATGGTGCAGGTATTTAAATTGCGGATGGACTTTGTCCTCTCCATTCTAGGGTATGAATTCTTTAAAATAAAATACAACGAATTGATTCAACAATTTGAAATTTGTGCGCGCTTGAGGACTCCTCCAAGCCGATTTTGTGCTTCCATAGGGTTGACCATTGATATAAAGCTGCGGCTTCCTGACATAAAATAGAGTAAAATGTCAGTATACAAAATATGTGCTAATCTGCACCTAAAACCAGAAGAGTGGAAAGAGTACTTATCTCCCATTTTTTTGGGAGGGATTTCTATAATTGATTTTCGCTCTCTATGTTCCCAATATAGAGAGTTTCTTTTGAATTAAGAGGGACTTTTAGTCACAGATCAGTTGAGAAATCGGTGGACAGCTTAGGAGCTTGTCTGGGCCGATTTTCGCATATCTACGAGATTTTTGCTGTTGACGTAGAGATATCCTTCTCCTGACATAAAATATGAAAAAAAAAAGAGGAGATGGAGAAAGTGTATACAATTTGTGCTAATTTGCAAGTAAAACCATAAACAAATGAATAAATAAAAACACTTAGCTCGAATTTGCTTGCTCGTTGACGAGGATGAACTCTTGATTTATATTGATCGATGAAGGAATTTGTGATGATAATCCCTAGCTTTGAACTCCCATCATCTTCAAAATTCTCTCTCTTTTGGTATTTTCTTTCTCTCAAATTTTTCTTCAATCTCCCAAAACTCTCTCAAACATCCAAAATTTTCTCTCAAAAAAAAAATCCTCCCAAACACTTCAAATTTTCTCTCTCAAGAATTCTTTCTCAAGCTCACTTCTTTCTTCTTTTATAACCTACTCATCTATCTCCCATTCTAATTTTTCCACTAACTCTATCTCCCATTCTAATTTCTCCACTAACTCTTCTTCATTTTCATCTTCCATTCTCCATCTCTATCCCACATTCTAATCTCTCCACTAACTCTTCTTCATCTTCATCTTCCCTTCTCCATATTTATCTCCCATTCTAATTTCTCCACTAACTCTTCTTAATCTCCATCTTCCCTTCTCTATTCTTATCTTCCATTCTAATTTCTCTACTAACTCTTCTTCATCTCCATCTTCCCTTCTCTATTCTTATCTTATTTTCTCCATCCATTCTTCTCCAACTTCTCTTCTTCATCTCCTCTTCTTCATCTTCCCTTCTCTATTCTAATTTATCCACTAACTTTTCTTTTTATTATTTGTAAAATAATCCTTCAAGAGTTAGGTATTTGCACTTTAGTCCTTGAATTTTAAGTATTTACAATTCAGTCCCTGAAAAAATATATTTCTTTAAGTCCAAATCTCCTCACAATTTTTGACACACCAAAATTTACCACATGTCAAATTTAAGCTCATTTCTTGTCGCTGAAAATAATGCATAATTTAATTAAAGCCCTTTTGCAAAATTAAGTCATTCTGGGTATAATTGGGCCAAGATGAAAATTTAAAATATTAGAAGACAATGTCACAACTCATAAAAAGTGAAAGTTAAAAATAAGTTGACTCAAATTAAATTTTTTTAGGCCCGATTCGAGATTATACTCTTGAAGGAACACGTGACTCGAATTGGATTTTTCTGAATTTGCGATGGCCAATATGAAAATAGATTTAAAATAAAAATATTAACTATCTTTGTGTATTTTTTGGCCTCAAATGTTATTTTTTGAAAATTTTCAAATATTTTTGTATTTTTTTTAAAAAAATTAAAATATATATAATATGAAAAATTATTTTTTGGTCAAAATTCGTTCCCTAGGCTTGGCTAAGGTTCTCAAAGTTGATTTTTCAATTTTATGAATTTTTATGGATTTTCTATTAATTTTTGAAAATAAATAAATAAAAAATACGTAAAAATACTAAAAATATGAAAAATCGTTTTTTGGTCAAAATTGGTTCCCTAGGCTTGGCTAAGGTCCCCAAAGTTGATTTTTCAATTTTATGAATTTTTATGGATTTTTTATTACTTTAGCAATAGAAAAAATGATTAAAGATCAGGTGTCAACAGCTGCCCCTCTTTGAAAGGAAGCTCGGTAGAGGTTCATTTCAAAGACGAGATGACACCTGGATTCTTATCGACTCAATACAAGGAAATAAAAAGAGTCGTGACATGATTGTTCCACTGAAAATGAAATGAGAACCTAAGGATTCGTTATATAAAAAAACTTTAGGGTGGTTGAACTTGAACCCGTATGGTGGATCAACCCATGGTAGATTCCTAATAAAAGGATTCTACTGATTAAAAATTGAATTAAAATTTGACCCGTATGGTGGGTCATACCATTTGACCCGTATGGTGGGTCGTACCATGGTAGATTCCTAATAAAAGGATTCTACTGATTAAATTTTGATTGAGATTTGACCCGTATGGTAGGTCACCACATGGAGATACCTGTAAGAAGGACTTGGTGCCTGTAGAAAGGACTTGGTGCCAGTAAAAAGGACTTGGTGCTTTGCCTGTAAGAAGAACTTTGTGCCTGTAAGAAGGACTTGCTTTGCCTGTAAGAAGGACTTGATTTGCTTGTAAGAATGACTTTGTTTGCCTGTAAAAAGGACTTACTTTGCCTGTAAGAAGGACTTTGTGCCTGTAAGAATGACTTGATTTGCCTGTAAGAAGGACTTTGTTTGCCTGTAAGAAGGACTTATGCCTGTAAGAAGGACTTTATGCATGTAAGAAGGACTTTGTTTGCCTGTAAGAAGGACTTATGCCTGTAAGAAGGACTTTATGCATGTAAGAAGGACTTTGTGCCTGTAACAAGGACTTGATTTGCTTGTAAGAAGGACTTTGTGCCTGTAAGAAGGACTTTATTCCTGTAAGAAGGACTTGATTTGCCTGTAAGAAGGACTTGATTGCCTGTAAGAAGGACTTTGTGCCTGTAAGAAGGACTTGATTTGCCTGTAAAAAGGACTTTGTGCCTGTAAGAAGGACTTGGTTTGCCTGTAAGAAGGACTTAGTTTGCCTGTAAGAAGAACTTAGTTTGCCTATAAGAAGGACTTGATTTGCCTGTAAGAAGGACTTTATGCCTTTAAGAAGGACTTGATTTGCTTGTAAGAAGGACTTTGTTTGCCTGTAAGAAGGACTTTGTGCCTGTAAGAAGGACTTGATTTGCCTGTAAGAAGGACTTTGTTCCTGTAAGAAGGACTTGATTTGCTTGTAAGAAGGACTTGCTTTGCCTGTAAGAAGGACTTTATTTGCCTGTAAGCAGGACTTGACTTGCCTGTAAGAAGGACTTGGTTTGCCTGTAAGAAGGACTTTGTGCCTGTAAGAAGGACTTTGTTTGCCTGTAAGAAGGACTTAGTTTGCCTGTAAGAAGGACTTAGTTTGCCTATAAGAAGGACTTGATTTGCTTGTAAGAAGGACTTTGTGTACCTCAAAGGGTGCCATTCTGAAATCTGGGGAGACCAGGAATCCTGCAGAAGCTCAAACCCAAATTATATTCTCCTGTCGTTTTAGGAATAAACCAAAGAGGCAGAGATCAAAAGGTCTCGAACATTTCTGTCCTTGAGACAAATCATGCTTTATTGAAGAATGTGGATACCTGTATATACCGCAATGGATTCGAGTATCCCAACAACCGTCAGAATTCATTCTTTGGAAAGGTTCTGGTTGAAGATATACTTACCTGAGAATTTGGAAGAAATGCTTGGTGGCTTCTCGACAACCAGGCTTGTTCATTCAATAATCGCCGAATGAATTTCAAGACTTTGGAAGGTAACTCAAACACCGGGAATGTGTTGCCTGTCGGGCAATGTCAGGGCTAACATGTGCAAGCATTTTCATCAATGCGTTCATTGGTTCATACAAAATTGTTTAGCTAAGTTTGCCATGATTAAAGGCAGTCTATGTAATAACTCATGATGCAATCGATCAACATATAGATCATGTATTGCATTACCACTTCTGTTTAAGGAAGTTCTTATAGTATGAATACCTCGAATGTAATCTGAATGGGGGACTTCATTCCGAAATGGCTTTTTCTCACTCTGGAGAAGGCTGTTTATCTGTAGATCAAAATGTTAGACCTGTGTGGAAATGGTTTGCCTTTCCTCATCCTGTCATGCCCCATTCTGCACATTTGATATCTCCTGTGCAGTTTATGTTCTAAGTTGGAGTTGGTAAGTTAAACACACGGAATAGTCATACATAATTCATGAACTGTGTAAGCACAATGCAGATGTGACAATTTTTTAGCATCACGTGTGTTTATATAATGTGCAAATATGGGCGAATTTAAATTGCCCCTGGTATGTGGGTGGACCGAACAAATTGGGAAGCCTACTCCTTATGTCGAGGGGTGGTTTGTCTCAAACTTTACCCCTGCGCGATGAAGCATATGGGCGATGGAGAATTTTGGTTTGTTTAATGCCCCTGCAAGAAGCATAGAAATTATTCTTGAAACCAAACGAGATAAGGAAGACATATTTGCTTTTTCGTTTCAGAGCTTGCGATCAATTTGCCCCATTTTTCACCAGAATAGATCTTGTCAGGTGATCATACTTTTCTTTTGGATTTGTCTCCTTCAACATGTTAAATGTTAGTATAAATATTTCCTGTGAAAAGAAAAGGAGACATGTCAACCAGTATTAAAAGGGATAAATTGGAAACGATACTGATTTACCCTTCATCTTGAATGCCTTGGACAAGTCTTTTACCAATTTTGCTGGATTGAGTTTTCTTCGACTTTTGTTGGATGCTTCACCATTAAGCCGAGAATGTAGCAAAATATTGACTTCGGTATTACTCGTCGAGTATTCCTGCTTGCAAAAAGAAATGCACAAAAAGTTGTTTCATTTATTTATAATACATACAACATTCCCCACCCTCGGGGATCGAACTCGGGATATTTCGGACCTACTGTCATCCCCCATACCATTCGGTCCATTGGACCATAGGTGTCCATGGGGCTATCCTTTCAAAGGTTAATCTTTGGGGATAAAGCAGCCTTGTTGTATCACCTTATGCCATGTTACGGTATTTCTCGAGGTAATTTGCAATCCCTGTTAAGAATGGAATAAGACAATTCAAGACTTGAGATGATTATGTGCACATTAGAACGATACAGAATTACCCATTTCTGAGATTGTTCGCGTCTTTCGCTTGTACTTTCCTCTGTCCGAAACTGTCCATCCCGTGGTAATGCCCATGAGTCGATTTGCCCCCAAATTTTGTTCAACTTGTATTCAGATATGATTGCGTTCTCGGGTCGATTTGCAATTTCCTGAGAATAGAAGGGGCTTAATTTTAAAACTTGGAGCAACTGAGGGTAAATTGAAACGATACGGAGTTACCCTTCAGGTTTATCCAGATTTTTACTCGCCATCAATTCGTCGCGAGGTTGGTGAGGTGGCGGATTCGAGCATTTAATAGGGGGAAGTCGGATTATTACTCCTTGCTTTTACACATTCACAAAAGCAGAAAAACATATCACGCAAGGAAATAAAACACATTCACTCATTCAGGATCAGTTCTGCTTCCTCTACAGGCTCTCCCATGATCAGCTGGCTTCATCCCAAATTAGGTATGCATCGGCCATATAGAAGGTCTGGTGGTCACTGGCTGAACAAGTGCATCACAGTCCCGATGCTTTACCGATATCAAACTGGTTGATTATGGCGAAAAGATCATCGTCAATGTCCGCTTGGTGGTGATCTGTCCCTTCTTCCTCGGGAGGTATTGATACTGATCCAGTATCATTGGTCATTTTGTACCCTGCTCCAACAGAACTCGATCCTGTTATAAATTGGTCTAACTCACCTCTTAAACGTGCATTTTGGATCCTCAGATCATACATTTCATCGAGGGTGAGGAGGAGGCTATTGCAGTTGGGGCAGGTGGCGGAGTCAAAAGTCTCTTTATACATCTTGTTTTCCGCTCGGAGGTTTTCATTTTCAACTCTTAGAAACTCGGCTTCGTTGTGCTCATGACGAGTTTTCATTCGGGTTCGTCTATTTTGAAACCAGAACTTGATTTGTGAAGGTTCAAGGCCTAGCTCTTGACTCAGTTCCATTTTTTGTTTGCCGTCTGGCATAGGGCACGTTCTGAAGAAAGCTTCAAGCTTTCGTACTTGCTCCTCAGTATGGCGACGGTAACGCTTCTTTTGACCTTTACCGTTGTTGTCATTGTCCTTACCGGGCTCTTGGACGTCGTCGGTGGAAGGGCCGGGCTCCATAGGCTCGATCCCAAATATGGCTTCGAACTCTTCCTCTCCCATATTCAGCAAGTAAAGATAACTTTCAAGTGTGTTGGGTTGAGACATCTTCGATTTGGTTAACGATTTCTCAAAGTTTGATATCTCTTCTTGTATTTTCACTCTCTGGATTTTTCTGGGAGACTGCGTATGCTTTAAGAGTCTCTCTTTCGAGCACGAATGAGAATTATCAAGAAGATGCCTCCTTTAAAATTAGACGTGGGTTTAGCAACTGTATTGCCTCTCTCGAGTGTTCTGGCTTTCTCGATTTTCTTTTCATTGTATCTCTCGCCCAGCTCGTCTCCTTCCATCTTTCCGTGGAAGGGGGCCCCTTGTTGCTGTCTCCACCGTCAATTTGCTGGTGAGTTCTTCAATAAAGACGAGTCGTATCTCTTTTCTGCCGAAAATGTCTTTGTCTCCCACTCAGCTTATTTTTTATCCTTTCTTTTTCAAAGTAGTGGCGTCTCGTCCAACTTTCTGCGGAGATTTCGGACTCGCTTAGCTCGCAGTCGCCATCTGATGGGAATTCGAGCCAACGAGGGTAGTGCCAATAGAGAATGGTAGATAAGAGAAATCTTGACTGGTTGATACCGTCACTATGAAATCAATATTTACTTCAAAGCAGATTACCATCTTCGCATTCCGCTCATCTGCCTCACCTCTCTCCCCCTTTCTTTCGTATTCTGCTTTCAAAAATGGCCAATTCTCCTAACCATACCTTATCCGCCGAAGTCCTAGCTGGGTGGGAGAGACTCTACAATCTTCTTGGTAGAGGTTACGCTCATATAGCCAAAAACTCTACCGTTGAGGCTGAAATCCTCGGTTTATTTAGGACCGTGGACGCTGCTTCTGTTGAGGGTACCCAACTAGGGAAGGAGTACCGGAACTTCTCGACCCTCTTCATCAATTTTCTAGCTGCCTATAACCGTGCTTATGAGACGGTCCTTGTGACCGCCGTCGTGAAAGCCCGTTACCGAGACCGGCACGAGCGTCTGGCAACAGTTACGTTTGTGGCTGATAATCACAAAAAGGCTCTCAAGTTCGCCAACGATCAGCTTTCGTGGCTGGTTCGTGAGAGGGGAAAGTTGGTGGACCGTCTGGCCTTGGTCCGAACTTACGCCGAACAGGAACCAGGCAATATTGTGATGAGGTGTAAATGTGGTTGGCTGCAGGAGAGACTTGATGACATTACGGCAGACATTGCTTTCGAGAGGGCAGCGGTTCCGGACCTGGAGTTTGCCGTTGAGCATTACGAGGCCACTATGGCCCAGGTTAAAGAGAAGTGCGATCGCCTCTTCTTTAGGCTCGCGGAGCTTGATCCCGAGAGCGCCCGGTGCATCCAGAGCATCAACTGTTTGGAGAGTCAGTTGAGCTCTTTCGTAATGGTCATCAGGGCCCAGTTTGGCTTTACATTTCCTCCCCAGTGAGTTGTTGTAATACTCTTTGATGAATGGAATGAAAGAAAAGCTTCACGTATTTTGTTTTGTTTTGTTTTTTTTAATTTTCCTGCTATCGTTTCTTCCGCATAGCATAACAGAACGATTTGAGGTACCGAAGATGTTGAGGCTTAATGTTCTTTTTGATGTTCTTGTTTAATTGCTCCAGACGATGATATCGAGAACATTGATGATGGGTTCGGCGGTGGCCCCCACTATCCATCTTGAGATCACGAACAATAACGCTATGACAACTCGATCAGTGCGCTGGTAGTAAATCCGGCCACCTGTTGTGTGCCCACTTTTATCCATATTTTGTTTCTTTCGGCGTCCACTTGCTCGTGTCGGTCGCCTGTAGCGTCGGGAGAAATTCCTGTGGGCCACGTTTATTAATAGAACCTCGGTCCTCTAAAGCCCTCCGCATATTTCGGATAAGAGGAAATTTTAAGACCGGTCTCTGGTTGATTTGATCAGGTAAAGGCATTTGTTTCATGGGTTCTGATTATATAATCCATATTGTTTTTCAAAAGACGCGGGATCCTCTGCAATACATTAAATATGCCCCCATGTTTAATCAGTATAAATCCACCGTCATATCAAAATACACTGCCCATACAAGTTTACGGATTGACACAACTTTGTCTGTCAAAGATGGACAATGTTCGTTTGCCCCCCAGAATTAACGGTTGAAGCCTCGGTGTTTTTCGTCTTTTGGTATTTCTGAAGATGATTCTTGATATATTATTGAACTTAATTTTTACACCCGTCTGGGGTATCTAGGATCTCCCTGCAAAAGAAAAGGATATAATTAGTATGCGACACAAGAAATGTCGGTCCATGACTCCTATATTAGTCTAATTTGATTTTTTCTATTTTATAGAGAAATCAGAAGAAAGAAAAAAAAATTTCCTTAGGAAGAAATGGGTTAATTTCTGATACAGAATTTTTTTCAGATTTATTATTCTTTTTTTTATTTTTTTAAAGGAATGTGACAAAGTCTCTTGACGTTTACTAAAATTTTTGAAGGAATTTCCTTTTTATCAAAATAAATTTTCAGAGGTAAATTTGTCAGGAAAATTTTATTTTTATTGAAGCAGGAAAAACATGACAGAAATCCTTTATTGGTTAACGAAATTCCCCCGAGACATTAGTCTAATTTTATTTAGAGAAACTTTTCTTAGAAAAACATGAGCGAATTTCTCGAAAAGAATTTTTGTTGCAAGTTTTTATAATTTGAAAGAATGTGATAAAATCACTTGATGTTTTTTTTAAAGGAATTTTTCTTTTTATCGAAATAAATTTTCAGAGGAAAATTTGTCGGGAAAATTTCATTTTTATTGGAGAGAAAAAAACATGACAAAAATCTCTTATTGATCAATTAGTCTAATTTTATTTAGAGAAAATTTTCTTAGAAAAACATGAGCGAATTTCTCGAGAAGAATTTTCTTGCAAGTTTTTATAATTTGAAAAATGTGATAAAATCATTTGATGTCTACTAGAGTTTTTTTTTTAAGGAATTTTTCTTTTTATTGAAATTTTCATAGGAAAATTTTTTCAAGAAAATTTCATTTTTATTGAAGCAATAAAAATATGACAAAAATCCCTTATTGGTTAATAAAATTCCCATGAAGGGATTTTTTTACATCATTTTTTCAAAAAAAAAATTTTTAAAAGAAATCAGGGACAAATTTAATTTTTATTTTCTTTTAAAAAGAATGGTCGTAATATCAAGCTCAAAAACTGACTAACACCTAGCATGGACCGATCGAAAATAAATACAAGATAAAATTAGAGAACTTACTTTTACCTTGGAGAAATGCAAATCACATAGTCATGCGCATGACTCAAGTGAGGAGTGGACTCTAGAAAATAAAAGAAGGAGAGACAAGGTATGGACCTAAAAAGGCTCCCACTATCTGAATTGACAAACTTACCCTCCGCGCAATCAAATCACAATGGGAAGAATTGTCAATTCAGATAATGAGCGGAATAAAATATGGTCAACCCGAGCGCAATCGACGCAAGAGCTTTGCATATTCGATCCCTATCTATGGTTTTCTAGGAAGAATTTCGCGACTTGGGTTTAGACGCTTGTGTGTGCAGGTGTCGTGATCCTCAGAGTATGCAAGACATGCACAACAATTGATATCAAAACAGCGCTTCTAAAAATGTGCGAAATTAAACAAATAAACCCAACACCGAGCCTGCAAAACAAAGGGGTTAGCCAAACACTCCGCCCTTTATAACTCTCATCCTGCAAAAACATATAACACCTATAGAATGAGTCCCAAACAATATCGCCAGAAGCGAGATATGCATGAAATTTTCATTGGCCTAAGCCCACTAAGATTTTTTAAAATTTCGAAAAAATTCAAGTATTCCAATTGGTATCTTTTTTCGAAAATTTAAAAATCTCTATCCCCAGTGGAGTCGCCAAGCTGTCGCGACCCTCTAAAAAAATTTTTAAATTTTAAAAAGGGGTTAACGGATTATTAGGTTAATTAGATTTGACTAACCTAACGCGGACCCTCCCAAGCCCTACCGAATCGCAACTTTGGTTTTTGTTTAAATGATTTTAAAATTTGGAGTCGCCACTAATCGTTCTTGGTAGGTCGATTAGAAACCTAAATAAATTAGCGGGAGAACTAATTTATTCCTGCGAACCAGAGATTAGGAGCTCGGGGACTTGGTTACACTAGTTAATTAAAACTAATGCCCTTTCGGTACCTTAATTTCATGGATATCCTAATTCGGCAACTCAGGCTTGGTTTATTCCTAAGGCTATAGTAGGGTATTCTCTTTTGTGTTTTCACTTTTTAAATAGGATGCATGGATGGTATATATTTTTATTTGTTATATTTTTTTAAGTGTTAAAGATTCCCTAAAGCCGAAAGAAGGAGTGTGTTAACGACTTCTGTGCAGTATTACAACCTACTTATCTTTTGGGTCTGATGATTCAAAAATTAAATTATAGGAAGTACATGACAGTGAATAAACACCTCCAATGGGAGGCCTAGCATTGGCTTGGCTCTTCCCTTTGGGATTTAAGGTACAGGTATTTAAGTTGCAAGTATTTAAACTACTGTAAGTAAAAACCTCCAATGGGAGGCTAAGCATTGGCTTGGCTCTTCCCTTTGGGATTTAAGGTACATGTATTTAAGTTGCAGGTATTTAACTACTGTAAGTAAAAACCTCCAATGGGAGGCTAAGTATTGGCTTGGCTCTTCCCTTTGGGATTTAAGGTACATGTATTTAAGTTGCAAGTATTTAACTACTGTAAGTAAAAACCTCCAATGGGAGGCTAAGCATTGGCTTGGCTCTTCCCTTTGGGATTTAAGGTATAGGTATTTAAGTTGCAGGTATTTAACTACTGTAAGTAAAAACCTCCAATGGGAGGCTAAGCATTGGCTTGGCTCTTCCCTTTGGGATTTAAGGTACAGGTATTTAAGTTGCAGGTATTTAACTACTGTAAGTAAAAACCTCCAATGGAAGGCTAAGCATTGGCTTGGCTCTTCCCTTTGGGATTTATGGTGCAGGTATTTAAATTGCGGATGGACTTTGTCCTCTCCATTCTAGGGTATGAATTCTTTAAAATAAAATACAACGAATTGATTCAACAATTTGAAATTTGTGCGCGCTTGAGGACTCCTCCAAGCCGATTTTGTGCTTCCATAGGGTTGACCATTGATATAAAGCTGCGGCTTCCTGACATAAAATAGAGTAAAATGTCAGTATACAAAATATGTGCTAATCTGCACCTAAAACCAGAAGAGTGGAAAGAGTACTTATCTCCCATTTTTTTGGGAGGGATTTCTATAATTGATTTTCGCTCTCTATGTTCCCAATATAGAGAGTTTCTTTTGAATTAAGAGGGACTTTTAGTCACAGATCAGTTGAGAAATCGGTGGACAGCTTAGGAGCTTGTCTGGGCCGATTTTCGCATATCTACGAGATTTTTGCTGTTGACGTAGAGATATCCTTCTCCTGACATAAAATATGAAAAAAAAAAGAGGAGATGGAGAAAGTGTATACAATTTGTGCTAATTTGCAAGTAAAACCATAAACAAATGAATAAATAAAAACACTTAGCTCGAATTTGCTTGCTCGTTGACGAGGATGAACTCTTGATTTATATTGATCGATGAAGGAATTTGTGATGATAATCCCTAGCTTTGAACTCCCATCATCTTCAAAATTCTCTCTCTTTTGGTATTTTCTTTCTCTCAAATTTTTCTTCAATCTCCCAAAACTCTCTCAAACATCCAAAATTTTCTCTCAAAAAAAAAATCCTCCCAAACACTTCAAATTTTCTCTCTCAAGAATTCTTTCTCAAGCTCACTTCTTTCTTCTTTTATAACCTACTCATCTATCTCCCATTCTAATTTTTCCACTAACTCTATCTCCCATTCTAATTTCTCCACTAACTCTTCTTCATTTTCATCTTCCATTCTCCATCTCTATCCCACATTCTAATCTCTCCACTAACTCTTCTTCATCTTCATCTTCCCTTCTCCATATTTATCTCCCATTCTAATTTCTCCACTAACTCTTCTTAATCTCCATCTTCCCTTCTCTATTCTTATCTTCCATTCTAATTTCTCTACTAACTCTTCTTCATCTCCATCTTCCCTTCTCTATTCTTATCTTATTTTCTCCATCCATTCTTCTCCAACTTCTCTTCTTCATCTCCTCTTCTTCATCTTCCCTTCTCTATTCTAATTTATCCACTAACTTTTCTTTTTATTATTTGTAAAATAATCCTTCAAGAGTTAGGTATTTGCACTTTAGTCCTTGAATTTTAAGTATTTACAATTCAGTCCCTGAAAAAATATATTTCTTTAAGTCCAAATCTCCTCACAATTTTTGACACACCAAAATTTACCACATGTCAAATTTAAGCTCATTTCTTGTCGCTGAAAATAATGCATAATTTAATTAAAGCCCTTTTGCAAAATTAAGTCATTCTGGGTATAATTGGGCCAAGATGAAAATTTAAAATATTAGAAGACAATGTCACAACTCATAAAAAGTGAAAGTTAAAAATAAGTTGACTCAAATTAAATTTTTTTAGGCCCGATTCGAGATTATACTCTTGAAGGAACACGTGACTCGAATTGGATTTTTCTGAATTTGCGATGGCCAATATGAAAATAGATTTAAAATAAAAATATTAACTATCTTTGTGTATTTTTTGGCCTCAAATGTTATTTTTTGAAAATTTTCAAATATTTTTGTATTTTTTTTAAAAAAATTAAAATATATATAATATGAAAAATTATTTTTTGGTCAAAATTCGTTCCCTAGGCTTGGCTAAGGTTCTCAAAGTTGATTTTTCAATTTTATGAATTTTTATGGATTTTCTATTAATTTTTGAAAATAAATAAATAAAAAATACGTAAAAATACTAAAAATATGAAAAATCGTTTTTTGGTCAAAATTGGTTCCCTAGGCTTGGCTAAGGTCCCCAAAGTTGATTTTTCAATTTTATGAATTTTTATGAATTTTTTATTACTTTAGCAATAGAAAAAATGATTAAAGATCAGGTGTCAACATAGTTAAATACCTGCAACTTAAATACCGGTACCTTAAATCCCAAAGGGAAGAGCCAAGCCAATGCTTAGCCTTCCATTGGAGGTTTTTACTTACAATAGTTAAATACCTGCAACTTAAATATCTGCACCTTAAATTCCAAAGGGAAGAGCCAAGCCAATGCTTAGCCTCTCATTGAAGGTTTTTACTTACAGTAGTTAAATACTTGCAACTTAAATACATGTACCTTAAATCCCAAAGGGAAAAGCCAAGCCAATGCTTAGCCTCCCATTGGAGGTTTTTACTTACAGTAGTTTAAATACTTGCAACTTAAATACCTATACCTTAAATCCCAAAGGGAAGAGCCAAGCCAATGCTAGGTCTCCCATTGGAGGTGTTTATTCACTGTCATGTACTTCCTATAATTTAATTTTTGAATCATCAGACCCAAAAGATGAGTAGGTCGTAATACTGCACAGAAGTCGTTAACACACTCCATCTTTCGGCTTCAGGGAATCTTTAACACTTAAAAAATATAATAAATAAAAAATATATACAATCCATGCATCCTTTTTAAAAAAGTGAAAACACAAAAGAGAATACCCTACTAGAGCCTTAGAAATAAACCAAGCCTGAGTTGCCGAATTAGGATATCCATGAAATTAAGGTACCGAAAGGGCATTAGTTTTAATTAACTAGTGTAACCAAGTCCCCGAACTCATAATCTCTGGTTCGCAGGAATAAATTAGTTCTTCCGCTAATTTATTTAGGTTCCTAATCGACCTACCAAGAATGAATAGTGGCGACTCCAAATTTAAAAATCATTTAAAACAAAAATCCAAAGTTGCGATTCGGTAGGGCTTGGGAGGGTCCGCGTTAGGTTAGTCAAATCTAATTAACCTAATAATCCGTTAACCCTTTAAAATTTAAAATTTTTTTAGAGGGTCGCGACAAGCACACATCGAGAACCCCATCTGATTTTACGGTTTTACCTTTTGGCAGTGCATGCCTATATTTAGCGTCACCAACACCATCACCGAGCAAAATAAAAAGATTGAACAAGTATGGATTTGATATCTGTGAAAGCGAAATCTTTATGAAACTCATATAATCTTTTTCAAAATAAGGTCAGTCCTCATTGCTGCTTTGTTACTCCTTGATTTATCTAGTCGATCGTTTTTGAGCGTATTCTGGAAACACAAGACAAACCTGAGTTGGATTGTATTAAAATTAATGTTCCAGAGTATACACAAGACAAACCTGAGTTGGATTGTATTAAAATTAATGTTCCAGAGTATACAAGACGACCAGTTTAGCGGGACCTTTTCGGCATAAAAACATTTCTGAAAAATCACCAAATCATCTTTGTTATGAAGTAGACCGGTTATATAGACTCACCTAGGAGTTGGATCGGATCGGTGGTCTTGACCCGAATGGGTCCATGGAACTAGTTGGTAGTTTCAGTTCTCATTTTGTAAAACTAGCCCCTTAGTGTGCAATTTCCGATTCTATAGTGAAACCAATCATCCTTAATACATAGTATAAAAAGATATTGATAGTGAATAAAATTTATGATTTGTGATGATTTTAGGACACATAATAGTAGATCCGTTGTCATGCAAGGTGTAAATATGTTAGAACCGGATATGAATGGAATAACTTACTAGTTAAGATCGAAAACGAAATTGAGTGTGGTTGGAAAGGGATGCGGTCCCATAGGTTTGTTCGGTCATAGAAATATTAAATGTACGCGATCAATAGGTAGGTCCGGGCGATCTGAATCGACAATCTGATCCAATCCAACCTGATTGACCTGGACCAACTTGGCTCGGCCCAGCACCAGTCACTTCAGTTCATGAATCAGAGCTGGCCTGGGGTGGGGATACCCTCCCTTTTGCGCTAAAAATGTCGCTGTTGCCATTTGCGGCCTTGGCCGTCCTATGAAGAACGAGACGTGGGCATTCCTGGTCGTACGATCTCGTCATCTGCTGTTTTTTCAACATAGTCCGATGCATTTCGTTTTCTGATTATCGAAAGGCCAACCTGGTCGCACCTCTCAATTATAAGAGATCTGATCCTTATAAAATCGACACGCCCTCCATCTTCGCATGGTATGAGCTATCTGCTCATTGTAACTCGCCTGCCAGATTCCCATCCTCCATTTTCACATTACGGCAACCAATGCCGGCATGATCACTCTCCTATCACTGGCGTTCTCGTCTTCGCACGGTTGTGTTGCCATGCAGCACGATACCGGGCCGTCCCCCAACCCCACGGAAAGTAGTCACAGATTGAGCCCCGCCACGGCACTCGTTGTCGTCTTTTTGGTGGTCCTCTTCTTCGCGATTGGCTTCTCCTTCGTCTACATCTGCGAGTGCTCCGACTCGCCACCGCCCCTCACCATTGCAGCCGTGTCCACTCCAGCTACCCCTTTCTCCTCCGCCATCGGCGCAGCCCTTTTCTTCTACTCTCGGCGTCCCAGCCTCGACCTGCGTGTGCTGGACGTGCTCCCGACGTTTGCCTATGGAGAAGTGATGGGCAGGGAGGATTGGATCAGAGGAGTGGAGGAATGCGCGGTTTGGTTGTAAGTTTGAGGAGTCGGACACTCTCCGCTTGTTGCGACGGTGCGGTCACGCGTTCCACAACCCGTGCATCGGCAAGTGGTTGGCGAAACGCTTCACTTGCCCCAGTTGCCGGAGCACCGTCGCGGTCGAGTGATGAAGATTTAACCATTAGACAAGGGTCACAAGCTGACGGTTGAGATCACGACCATGCAACAACATAAGACTTCTTTTGATCCGTTGGGTCACCTAAACTAAGTCTTTCCCCCCAATAATCAATCAGACTCGCTTACTAACCCGTTCGGATGGTAGAGAGAGAGAGAGAGAGGACATCTTGAGAGATATGTACTTCTATTGCTTAATTGTTTGGTATTTGTATAAAATAATTTTAAATTACACGGATTGTAATAGCAAATGCAAAATAATTTTGTTTGGCTAGAGATAATATCGCTCGCTTAGTCGTTGAGATAATCATGGTTGGTTTGTATGGATGCATCTTCGAGTGGTCAAGGTCAATAGGGACAGGGACAGCACAACAAATAGCCGCATCCTGTCTGTGATTGGCTCGATGTTAATTTGATTTAAAGCAGGAAAACTGTCAATTTGCCCCTTAAATTGAACAGGAAATGGTCAATTTGCTGCCACCGCCCAATTGTGCTAATCAATTCGATGAAAACTGCTTTTACCGTCTAATCGACCATGTCGAACTACTAATCCTAATGTGATTTTATTTATTTATTTTTATCGAGAGAGAGAGGATATAATGAAGAAATCCTACACCATCTAAATGATAGATTATCATTTTTCCATGTATATAGGTTTGAATTGCTTATAATCTTGATTATGTGGATCCTAAAGTTGATGTTTTCGAGATTACCTTTTTACCCGAAGGCCGTTACGTGTTGTCTAGAAAGTTCGGACACTCTTTCGAGATTTCCGTATCGATATTGGACGTGCGTCAGATTTTCGACATGTGGTAAACTCTGCAAAATCCGACATGCATCGGTCTTTTAGGGGTAAAATTTTGAATTTATAAAAACCTAATATTCTAAGAAAACTTCACAATGCAAATTTAAGTGAAATGTGGATTATTTCTTTTTGTTAGACTCATTGTTAAATATTAAATTTAATGGTGGAATGTGGATTGGTTTTTTTTTCTCCAAGCTTTGTGGCTTATTAGAATGGAATATAGTGGAATTTGTTAATTCAAAACCATGAATGATACTAATGAATGGTGGATTAATATTTTTGGTGTAAATTCATTCTAAGCTCTTTTATTACTATTTATTTATTTGTGAATTTGAATCAAATTAACCTGATTGAAATAATCTTAAGAATAATAATTTATTATGTAAATATAAAAAGGCTAATACTATGAAAAACCCCAAACTAGTACATCTATTATAATTTATCTCAAACTATTTTTTTATTACAAAAAAATTCAAAAATTGTACACTTATAATAAATTTATCCAAATAATTTTTTTGACCAGGTAAAATCAAAACTGGTAGATCTGTGATAAATTTACTCAAAATTATTTTTTTGACCATTAAAAATTCTAAATTGGTATATCTATGATAAATTTACCATAAACTGATACACTTTAAAAAATAATTCGAGATAAATTTGTCACAAATATATCAATTTAAAATTTTTCTTAATATAGGCTCCGTTTGTTTCAAGGAAAACAACTTCCTGGAAAATGTTTTTCGGATTTTCTAGTATTTAGGGGTGGAAAATAGGTTAGTCCTGAAAAATATTTTTCTTCTTTGAAAAAATCTCTTTAAAAAGTGTGGAAAATGTTTTTCTCATTTCGAAAAGAGGAAAATATTTTCCTCACCTTTTTTCCCTTGTTTCTTTCACATTTTTTTCCTTTTCTTTTCTCGTACTTCCTCCTTCGCCGGCTGCCACCAGCCATTTGGTCGCCGGTCGCCGAAAATCAAATCCTTGACAAACAACGGAAATTATTTTTTCGGTTCATTTTTAAGTATTAATCAAATATCAAAAATATTATTTTTTTTTTTGAAAAATGACTTTCTAAAAAATATTTTTCGAAAGTATCATATTTTTTTGTGAAACAAATGAAGCTTTAATTTAATATAAAAATATGTATTTAATATATAACATGATTGAAATTCCTCCTTAGCCCGTTGTTCGTGCGTCCTTATCCTCTGTTCGAAACCTGCCAGAACATAATAATAATAATAATAATAATAATAATAATAATAATAATAATAAAAAAGAGGGTCACATACATATAACTATATGTATTATGGTCACTTGCCATTATTAACGGGCAAATCTCACTTTTCCTTTTGGCTTTTTGGTAAATTCAATGATTGGCTTTATCCATGATTCCTCTCCCCTCCCCCGCAAGGGAAAGTCAAAAGGGGGAAGACCTCGTGGTCTTCCATTAAAAACCCACTTTCCGTGTCTTCATCCTAGCTAGACAAAGTGGCCAACCCTCTTCTCTGAAGAGCGGCGAACGATGCTCGTCCCATTCAACCGAAGCAACCCCAGTCCCTATTTCTAACCTCATAACAACAACATCAGATTCCCACCGCCGCCGTCTTATTCTTCAGCTGATGGGTCGACGCGCGGCGAAGCTCAAGGACCTTTTGGGCATGGTGAAGGACAAGGCCTCCCAGGGAAAAGCGGCCCTCATCCGCTCCTCCGGGCAGGGTGGCCACGGCCCTACCCTCTCTTTCCACCTTCCCCTCCTCCGCGCCACCACCCACGACCCCCTCGCCCCTCCCAAGCCCAAGCACCTCGACCTCCTCCTCTCCGCCGGCCACTCCTCCCGCGCCACCGCCTCCCTCCTTGTGCTTGCGCTCATGGACCGCCTCCAGTCCACCCGGGACGCCTCCGTCGCTGCCAAGTGCCTCATCGCCGTCCACCGCATCGTCCACCGGGGCTCCTTCATCCTCCAGGACCAGCTCTCCGTGTACCCCGCCACAGGTAACAAGGCTGTGCCTTCTTCACTTGTCAAATTAAAAATCATCAGAAAGAGTTTTATTTGCGTCTGAAACTGACTGCCTCGGCTTGCCGCAGGAGGGAGAAACTATCTGAACCTGTCCAAGTTCAGGGACGAGACGACGCCATTCATGTGGGAGCTGTCTTCATGGGTCCGGTGGTACGCCCGTTACCTCGAGAACCTCCTCTCCACGTCGAGGGTCGTGGGCTATTTCCTCTGCTCCACCTCGAGCGCGTTGGAGAAGGAGAGAGCAGAAGAGAACGTCTCTACTTCCACCAACTCCGACCTGCTCAAGGAGCTCGACTCTCTCCTCGATCTCATCGAAGAGACGTGCAAGATTCCCGATTCTCTCTGCCGAGTAAGCATCGTTTCCCACTGCATCTTCTGAAACCATAACTCTGTTCCTGTTCATCACATCCTCCGTGGAACGGATCTGTACAGCGTTTCTTTCTCTTCTCTACAGGACAACGAGTTGATACGAGCGGTGACGGGTTCTGTTTCGGAGGACTATCCGTCTGCGATGGAGGCGATCTCAATCCGGGTCCGCGAGTTCGGACATAGGCTGAGTTGTCTGAGCTTCGGCGACTCGGTCGAGCTAGTGTGCGATCTGAGGAGGCTCGAGCGGTTCGAGGAGAGGCTGTCAGCGCTGTTCAGTCACAAGACTGTGGCGTTCGAGGGTTTCTGGATCTCGGTGGCTGAGACGAGAGCGAAGGTGGAGTCGTTGAGGGAGGTGCGGTCCGCGTCGCCGCCGTCAGAGAAGAGGAGGGTCGGGGCGAGCGAGTCAGACCGGTTCGCGGGGCGAGTTCCGGTGAGTTTGGGCCGCGACTCGCTCAAGTTCTCGTCGGCCAGATTATCAGGTTTGACCAGATATCATTTGCCCTTCCAAGAGTCGGCAGAGTCGTTTGCTTGATGGCATCAAAAGTTTTCTTTCTTTTTTTCTTTTTCTCTTTTTCCTTGACTTTGGTTTATGAAGCGTGGTTAGATAAACATATGTGTATATAGAATATGTTATATCATGTTAAAATATGTAAATATTAAATCGCGACTCTATCTAATAACTTAAAATTTTAAAATAATTGACAATAATCAGATAAAATCTCATGTGAAAAAGATAATATCGACTAAAATTGAGGTATTCATCAAAATTGAATGAATATATGGCACAAAGTTACATTTTTTTTTTCTTTGCAATAAATTTCGATTCAATTTCTGATTGCACTAAAACACGTAACCTCGTTCTGGTCAACGGGGTCGGTAGGAGAGAAAATACGACAACTTGAGTTTTTAGCTAAGTCATCGGACATAAATTGACCTAGGATGAGATCAGACAGGTGAAATTTTACGCAAACTGTAGTATTCTCTGCAATCTCCCTCTCTCTGTCTCCGGGTCAGAACGCGACCACACGAGGGTTGGGAACCGTCAAGTTGTCGCCGTATTAAATTCTACGTAGGTTTTTTTTTTTTGGTCGAAAATTCTACGTAGGTTGATGGGGGCGTGCCTCCAGGATTCTCTTTGTCAATGAGACGTGGCATGTCTTGGTACGTCCAGCATTGCTGCATTAGTTTATATGCAGAAGTAGATAGCGTGCTAACCTTAACTAATTATTGGCCCACATTGCAAAATATATGTGGAAAATTTTGATTAGTGCGGTTAATCTTGATGTGGGCTAAATCCATGGGACCCGATGCGTCGAGGCCCATTAGGTCCGAAACACGAGCTCATTATCTCTCTACCCCACTTCGAACTCCAAATGGACGACGAGGGCTGGGATGCTCTTGTCCGCCGTAGGCAAGGGCCCGCTGACCCTCCCCTGACTTGGGTTCGCCCAGATTTAGGCAAGGTTGCCTCGCTTGCGGCTGGCAATGGTCTAGGCACCTAGATCTAGGTGAGAGCCTAGCGACCCCCACTGGCCACCGTACGAAAAAAAGAAAAAGAAACGAAAAGAGGAAGTAATTAATAAAATCCAAAATATTATTTAAATATTATTAAAAATTATCTATATCAGCGCCAATCATACCGCATAAGGCAGCTGGCGTCCATATCAATGATTTCCGGCCAATATTGACAGGATGGATTCAATTTACAAAACTCTATTGACAAAATTAAAAAGGTTTAAGACTGAACTGACGAGAGTGCATATGTTTAGGACTTTTTGGATAATTTTCCTTGTCAAATGCCCATGGTACTCCATGTGTTCTCATAAGATCTTGTTAACAAATCCTCGGGGACATTAGTTAAGGTGGCCGAATATGGAAATTACTCGTATGAAACACACTTTGCAAATTCAGCAGAAACACACTTCGAAAAAGTCACTTATTTTAAATAGGCTTATTTATGTTTCCAAAGCACCATTAACAAAGATTAACAAATATCCTAACAGCACTCTTTTAACATTTGCCTTCATATAAGTTGTTATAGACGGTCAATTTCCTTACGACCAAAAAGCCTGTATCGCAAATAAGCACGCGATCTTACTGGTAAAGAGATCAGGGGATGACGACACTAATATTATAAACGCGGGGTTTTCATATTATGTAAAAAGGCAAAGAAAAAGTTAGAAAGTTGAGAGTTAGAGACGGGACGGACCATTCCCACGTGTTTGATTGTATCATAAGCCGGGCAAGTCGCGAGTAAAAATCGGATGAAGAGCTGTTACTTTACCCCGAAATCAACCCAGTGGAATTGAAACTTCAATGGAAGGAAACCAGCAAAGGAGATATCGTGGGGGGCAAATGCCACGTGGCACAACAATGACATTTTCCTAGAGGAGTCGCCACGACGTGCCGCAATATAACAATAATAATACTTGCGATATTTTAAAATACATTAGAGTATTTCCAAGTTATCCCCCGGTGCAAGCTTACCCGAATTTTAATTCAGATAACTTCTTGCGCGAACTTTCCCTTACAATTGGTACGAACGTTTCGAAAAACTAATTAGCAAAGCTTTGGGCGGGAAATCTAGTGAGAATTTTTTTTTTTGTGACAAAAGTGATTTAGCGGTTCCAGAACCATCAATGATCGATGAACCCGCGGATCATCCATCCTGGATTCGAACATCCGTTTTTGGGGACACATACTGTAAATATGCCTGGCGTTGTTTAGCAGTAATTGCATAGATTAGCAGCTCTAATCCAACTTGATGACAATAAGTTGAGCTCTGAATAACGTTTCAAATATTAAAAGTGGTGCGAACCCTTGATTCTGATCATTTTGTGTCCGCCCACTTGTTCACGTGTATGCGAGCCTTTTGGGCCTGCAAGAAAAGAATCGCGAGAAATTAAAAATCCACTAATTAACCTGAATTTGACTGGCAAAATTTATGTCCTAATTAAGGTGACAAACTGCACGTCGAAAATGACTCATAGCTGAAATTAAGGGCGTCAAAATTGAACCGAACTGCTAACATAACAGAATCGGTTATGGTAGTTGAAAACAAAATCAACCGAGCTGAAAATCTCCGTTCTTTTCAATAGTAGCAATTTGCAAATAAATAAATAAATAAATCATTCTTCTTTAATTTTTTTCCCCTTTTTGGGTGCAAAGGGCCGAACTCCACTGGCACCCGATCGAAGTCCACGAAGCCCTCGTTGGCCGCAAGCAAAGGATCACGGCCCCTTGCTAAGGCTGGCGAGGGCTTTGCAGCTCTCGTTGGCCTTTCAAACAAAAAGGAAAAATAAGATAAAATAAAAAATCGAAAGAATTAAAAAGGAAAAACGAAAAAAATCAGACCGAACAGTTGACAAACATAGCTAAAACCCTCCAAGATGAATTTTACATATCAATCTTAATAAATTGCTTAATAAAACGTGGTTATTTAGCGAAGTCTTGGTTACCTCCTTGTCCCAGTCACATCGCCATACGATTATTGCCAGAATCAAGGTCTGAACCGCAGTCCCCCCAAAGATCATGCCAGCCCATATTCCCTGTTCCACACACAATTGCTTTGCCTTAGCCTATAGATAAACACTCTAATTGAAATGCGAAAACTATCTATCTATAGTAGATCATTGTCGTACCAATCTGAACAAATTTCAAGCATCTTCCATTGAAGGCCAAAAAAAAAAAAAGAAGAACACAAGAAAAATGAACAAGTGTGGCACGTACCATAACACCTTGGTGAAATCCCCATCCCATCAAGAAGCCGAGCGGAACTCCGACGAGGTAATAGCAACCTAAGTTTATGTACGCCACGTGGGATTGCCACCCCGATCCGATAGCCACTCCTTTGGAATCCCAAATTCATGCCAAGGAATCGCATCAAACGTTAGCACACGCTTCGTACAGAAATTTGGTAGATTTTCTATCCATATATCTAGAAGATTAAATCTATTGTATCGAGGAAAAAAGTCACCAAAAATCCTAAAGTATGCCTACTGTTACATATTTAACCAAAAAAAAAATTTCTTTGTGACATAAAAAATACCAAACTTGTATCTATATAACACATTTACACTGAACTTGTATTAGTGTGACACATTAGTGTCACATGGCTACAAATTCAGATTTTTTTGTGTTACAAAAATAATTTGGGGTAAATGTATTACATACGTAAAAATTTGAGATTTTTTTGGTGTCAAGAAAAAAAAATTAAAATAAATGATGTCGCATGGGTACAACTTTAGGATTTTTGGTGTCGCAAAAATAATTTGGGATAAGTGTGCCACACATGTAAAAGGTTGAGATTTTTAGTATCACGAAAATTTTTTTTTTAATTAAATGTTGTCACATGGGTACATCTTTAGGACTTTTGGTGTCACAAAAAAAGAGTTTGAGATAAATATGTTAGGCATAGTTTAAGATTTTTTAATGTTTGTTTTCTTTATATCAAAGTGTGAAATAGTACTTGAAGGATACAAAGTCATTACATACCCGAGAGAATAGGTTGAACGCTGTTGAGCAAGATGGTGAAAGCTAGGAGCACCGAGAGCCGGTTCACTGCGTCGAGGACGGGCCTGCTTGTGGTGAAGATCAACGCTAGCTTGTCGTGAGAGAACATTATCAAGAGCCAGAACACGAGGCCAATGGCGACCGACGTAGCCACCGACACCGCCGTTGCGAACTTGGCTGCTTTGCCATTCCCAGCACCGAGCTCATTTGCAACTCTCACCCTGAAATTCAAACAGATACTATCTACATAAGCGTTCTCGACAATTCTGCAACATACAGTCTTTTTATGTCCACGAACTATAAAATTCAGGGACAGATCCATCAACATAGATAAATTGCGATAAAAGAGTTTTGGCCGGACAAGCTTTCATGAATATTTTTGTCAATGTTCTATCACGAACCCTGGCCATTTATCGTTGTGTGCGCTATCTGTGACTTCAAGTTTTCTTCCAATCTTGGTCATTCAAATGCACTAAAAACTATACTTAGAACTGTTGTGCATATCGAAGGGCTCACGCCGTCCCAGGCAAGATGCCATCGTCCGTGAACGATAAATGACAAAGGGAATCGAGCACGGGCACCGCACATTGACCACAAGATCTCCTCTCCTCTGCCCTCGACCAGAGTCTTCCAGTAGCAGGGACAGTTCAGTCGCTGTACATTCAGTGACCGGAGCGACGATGACACTTGAACCATTGGCATTTTTTGCCACAGACCCTTGTCTTTTTCTTGTCCTACGGACATTTTCTGTTGGCAGTGATTGTTTTCACTCGCGAAATCTTTCATATAAAATGAGTTTACTGTTGCAAATCTGTACATACGGTCGTTTACGGTTAGGGTTGTGTGCTCAGTCCCTGGTTAAAACTTAAAAGGATGGAAAGTAACAAATGAATCCATCGAAAGGTAATTTTAAAAGTAGGGTTCCTTGTTTCCTCTCCAACCTATTGATGCCACGAGACAAAAATGAGGAAACGGCCAGGGCAGTTTTCGAGAAGGGTCACAGATGAAAAATTTTGAGGACAATTGTGTTCTTAACATGTTGCACTTTTACCTATTTAGTCCTAAATCTTTTAATATTATCAATTGAATCCTAAATATTTTCGTGTTTTATCAATTAAGTTAACCTAGCCAATCTTGGCAAAAAATAACTAGCGTAAATAGCGACCTTTTTATGTGGCACGATCGATGTTATCACGGACGACCCTTAATAACATTTAAATATTTCCTTGAATTTATTTATTAATTTATTTATTTATCTTTGCTCAATCGACTCTGTCATGGACAATCCTTAATAACATTTAAATATTTCTTTGAATTTATTAATTGATTTTTTTTATTTTTCTTTTTTTTTTCATTTCTAGTTGGCAACGGTTGCAATGTCCTCGCTTGGTGTGGGCAAGGGCATCAAGGCCGATGATGGTTGATTGATGACCTCACTGATCATAGTTGTGAAAGTTTTTTTTTATTAAATATGATAAAATATTTTTTACATTAATACCGATTTTGTCACATAGGATGGTTGGCAGCCATGTTTCCGAAAAAAATTAACCGGATGAACTTAATTGACAAAACATGAAAATATTTATGACTCAATTGATAAAATTAAAAGATTTAGAAATGAAATGGCAAAACGTTATATATTTAGAACTTGTTGCATAATCTTCTCATAATTTTGTTATTTGCCTTCTGCATCGGCGAAAATGGAGTAACCTCCTTTTGAATAAAAGTCGAACGAGACTCCAGACATAAAACGCCAAAAAGAATAGGGAAGACTATGTACACGTAACAACGACAGACAAACATTTCATTTTTCTCAACAAGCTAATCATGGAGACAGGCGCACAAAAGTCACTCTCCAAAATCAAATGGTCGAGTCGAATCCTCATACCTGTGGCCCTTATTGCAAAAGCCGTAAGGTCATTTCTAAACCAAAAGCGAGCAATCATTGGCAATTTTTTTTTCAAATGCTTTTCTGATAATATTATTAGTGAGGGTACCATATCAATTATAAATTCACTTATTATTACCACGTATTTCATATAAAGTATTTACCGATTGAAAAATCGTACGATAAAAAATAATTGATAGTATTATAGTATTTTTTTTCAGTGAAAAAAAGATGATAAAAGGGCGATGAGCGTCCGTGACATCGATTTAGCAGTTAATGTTTAAGTGGTCGAGAAGATAGGCGTTACCCGGTGGCGGCAAAGAAAGCCAGAGGAATCATCAGCTCCCAGCCATTTATCGTCATGCTGAACAAGCGAAGATAAACACGGTGAGTCCAAAAGAGACGGTGGAAAGGTTGGATACGTTGCTCAGAATGGAAAGAGAAACAATTAAATGCGAACAATCATCCCGAAAACGACAGGCCACAAGCCATATGTTTGTCCGGATGCAGAAGAATTAAGAGCGAAAGGCACAGCACAATATGTAGAATTCTTGCGAGGATGGATTGAGTACCATATGGACAAAGCATCCACGGCGATCTTGGCATTCTCTAGATTGCCGGTCATCAGTATCAGTATTTTGTAGTACCAATTCTCCAAGCTGCATATGAAGAGCGTCAATGGCAATAATGTTGGTCAGACTTAGTTTGCATAGCGATGACGGCTCGCTATATAGCACGCTGAAACTAGGGCAAAAACCGGAAAAAAAAAATGGAGAGTGATCTCAATCTGAGTCGATCCGTTCGAGCACAACTAGGATTTAGTAACAAGACCGAGACCACCCAGCAAGAGAGGCAGAGAGAGGTACCAGAGCATGAGTCCGGAGGCAGCGGAGAGCCTGACAAACTCCCAGAGGCCGGAGAAGGCCTCCATGGAGAAGCCGGTCCAAGTGAGAGGACACCCGCCGCACACGGTGTAACTGAACATCCCGAGCACCAGCACCCACCACGAGAAGTTGAGGGTCATGGCCGTGCCGACCACGCCGAGCTGGAGCCGGTACACTAACAGCCAGCTCATCAGCACGTGAACCGCGAGCGCCACCAAGGACACCCAGGCGATGGCCGCGGTCTTGAGCTGGCTCTGGAGGAACCGCTGCAGCGGGAACTGGAGGGCGAAGCTGAAGTGGAGCGGGATCATGACCAGGGTGACGATGCCCGACAGCTCCGCGATGTCGTGGGGCTGGCCGAGGAGCTTGAGGAACGGGGAGGCGAACAAGTAGAGCGGCAAGAGAAGGATGCAGCACAGGAAGAGGACGATCCACGACCTTTGCAAGTAGATGCCGAGCATGTAGTACTTCTTGGCCCCAAACGCTTGCCCGCACAGCGTCTCCAAGGCGCTCGCCATCCCGAGCTAATTCACCAAATCCAAGAAGGAGCTTTTGGGATCATCGACTCAACTTCCATAAAAGAAAAGGCAAATCTACAGAGGAGGGAATCGCGCCTCAACAGTGACATGAAGAGAATAAGAACAGTACGTACAAGGAGGCCGAAGTCGAGACCGACGATGAGGTTATTGGTTAGAGAGACGGCGGCGAGCTCGAGGTCGCCGAGGTGGCCGGCGAAGGCCTGGGTGATGACTAGCATGGAGTAGGAGGCGACGCGGCTGAAGATAGAGGGGCCGACGATGTGCCACAGCTTCTTCGATTCGACCCACACCCTCCGGGCCAGGCTTTGATCTCCTTCCTCCTCTTCTTCTTCTTCTTCCTCATCCCCATCTCGTTCTCTCAGTTCGGTCGAGTCCTGCAGAAGAGGGACCTTTTCTGCGTTCTCCGGAGAGTTCTGGGTTGGCATTTTTCTTGGCGGCTATATGCGTCCGTGTGTTTCCCTTTCTCGATGGTCAGCGAAATGTGGACGACTTGGAAGTACTTATATAGAGGAAAGTTAGTCAATTAATGTATTGACGTCGTAAGACAAGAATAAGGACTCGAAATCCATTTTTCACTACCAACGAAAATGGAATGTCAAGATTTATTGAGGAAAAATATCAAAAAATCATAAACCTATTGTAATTGTGTCAATTCAATATTAAATCTTTTATACTTGTGCAAATTTAGTCATTCCAGACAACTTTGATCGCAGGCGCTGATGTGGACATCAACTAGTGCTAATGTGGATGTTGGGGCTGACGTGGACACTTTATAATAACATTTTAATGTCTTCTCAATTCTTCTTCTTCTTCTTCTTCTTCTTCTTCGAATCCGTAGCCAGATTTGCGACTAGCTAGAGACCAAAGCCGATGGGGGTGAGCTCGGCCTCGTCCAGCAATGATAAGGTCCGGCCTCACCTTGTGACGCCGAGCTTGGGCTTGGGCAATCCTTGTGAGACCGATCTCATGCAAACATGATGAGGCCGAGCCTTGCTGTTAACATCATGAGTTGGCCTCGCCAAGGCTGGGCAAGTGACAACCTAAGTGAGGCCTTTGGCTAGTCACCGATTCAGCAACCGGCTAGTAGAAGAAGGAGAAAAGAAAAGAAAAGAATAAAAAATTAAAAATTAAAAATAGCAAAAATTATCCGCATCAGTGCCAACGTCCACGTTAGTGCTAATCAAAGATGACGAGAAGAATTGAATTGACTCAAATGTAAAAAATTTATTATTGAATTAAAACAAAAATGGTTTAGAACTGAATTAGCACAATCACAATAAGTTTATAGCTTTTTTGATAATTTTCACAATTTATTATACATTTGTTTTGTGTTGTTTGTCTTCAACTGCTTTATATAACCACCTCTTCCTAATCAATCGTGGCTAGCCTCTTCTTGAAGAAGCAAAACTAATATTCATAAGATATTAAATGTAAATATCGCTATGACCAAGAATCACACACTTCATGTCATGAGTATTAACACCTAAATTTTGATTTTTATTTTTACTTTGAATAAAAAATTAAGAATTAATTTTAACTCCCACAAAAAAAAATTTAGATCGTTTTTCACATAGGATAGTTTAATCTATTCATTGCATTTACATTCACATTTAATTGGACCGGCGGCAAAGGCGAGGCTACATTGAAAGATGATGGACTTGAGTAAATAGTTTTGAGCTTAATTAAGATAAACCTACACCGATGCAAATTTGACCTAACTCATAGTCGAATTTTTTTTTTTTGGTCGAAAATTACATCGTGCTTAATTCAATGAGTGCTCGCACATGCGAAATAGGTGTAATTTTCCAGATATCCGAGATGGTCAATTTTCTTGGTTGTTGGAAAGGAAAGAAATAAAAAGAATAGGCATGAATATGAGTGGATTTCATGCAAGGGAAAACAATATGGAAAAAGGAAGGGGAAATCTAGTCACCGAAGGGGTAATATATTAAAACAAGAAGGAAAAGACCCTCCAAAATGTCTTGGCCCATCCACAGGCATGAACCGAAAGGAAAACATACGAAACAAAATAAAGTCTGATATCTTCCTCGTTCACTCATGTGTTCTCGCCTATGAAAAAGGACCATTACACGTTAAAACATGAGGCCACGATTGTCCATACACGCCGTTCATATAGCGCCCTCGTGATAGAGGGAGATAGAGATCGACACATTTAGCCAGAGAGCTTGTTCTCTACAAGAAGGAAAAGACACGGTGGAAGTGAAGAACGAGAGGTGCCCTGAACCTTGAGCTTTCTCACCTTTCTTGCTCTGCCACGACCATAACAGGGAAAGGACGGCAAGAGGGGAAGAACAGGTCAAGAGAGAAAAGGACAAGTGGGGAGATTTTTATGGAGCTCCGCGACTTGGCAGAGAGAAAACGTGAGCCATAGAGAGGGAAGGAGGGCACAACTCTCTCTTCTTTTTTTGGAGCTTCCCAAAGTCTTAAAAAGGGTGATCGCACGGAGAGAAGGGAGATCCACATCAGCCCAGTGTCCTCATGCTTATTCAAGCGAGTTCACTCCATAAAAAAGTCTGCTGCTGCTGCTGCTGCTAGTGAGACTACTGTATCAAGAAGGATGGCTAGCAAACCTACTTCTTGTTATCTGCTATTCCGTTTTGCCGGAACATCGCTCGCTGACTCGGAGCAAACTAGCTACTCCCGTAGCCATTGACTGAGTTTCCGCGTCCCGATGCAATTGGTCCATGAGTCAGGCTTCATCTGCAAGTTCGGTGTGAATTCAAATTGGAAGAGCAATCTTGAAGATTTGGATATAATTTCCTATCCCTAATTTGAATATATACTTGCCTGTTTGTCCATATTTGCATATCTTTTTTTTTTTTTTTATAACCGGGGTGTCTAGCCGTGCCAGTGAGCTTATGCTTAAACCGACGGCGATCGACTAATTCCCGGGGAGGCACCGCAGGACCCCATCACCATGGCATTCCGAGTACGACACCAGGATGCGAGTAAGTTTCGATCCTAGGATTGCGAGTACTACTCAGCGGGGCCCCAGAAGTCTACTCCTTACCACGCGACACCTGATGGGTGGGTATATTTGCATATCTTGTATATTGCATAAAAGCAATTTTTTTTTTAAATACAGGTTGATTAGGAAAACTTCTTTCCTAATCCGCAACCTGTCACACGATCAAGAAAGTCTATTTTTAGAATTATTGATGAAATACTCGATTAGGCAATGAATTGAGTTCAATCGTTAATCGTAAGATTACGAATTAAAGATTGAATTCAAATATTCGTGAAATTTTTTCAAAAATTGATTGATACATCAACTATCTTGATTGAATTGATTGGCATATTTGCTTTCATAATTTGATTTGAATTGCTTGATTGCCATATTTTTTACAATATGTTTGTCGCATGATGTGATAATTCTGAAAATTCTAAAAAAGATTTCATTTATTCATTTCCAAATTTTAAAATTTGCATCATGTAGTTTTTTTCTCAGCGTCTAACTCTTTTGTAGACTAGATTGTATTTTAGGATAGAAATTGCTTGTTTAAATAGATTTTTATGTTTAAAATAATCTATTTTTAATATATTAGGTTTAGGTCAATTTAAACTCTAAATTGGTATACTTAATTGAGCCGACGAAAATTGTAGGAGTAAAGTGAGCGCTATAGACAAATTTGACGCTTCTTGTGTCCTTTTGACGACATGAATTTAAAGTATGCGACTTCTGTGATTGATTGAAAATGCTTCCTTTCCACGTGGATACATGCAATTTTTAATGAAAACATTACCATTGACATCACATTCGCATGCACTACAGAAAACTATTTAATGGTATTTCCATTGCCATTACGAAAAAGGATGACACTTCTCTTTCAATCGATCCTGGATTGGAACATCCACTCTTGGGGTCACATGCTCTAAATCTACTGGCGCCGTTTAGCAATAATTGCATAAATTAGCGATTCTAATCCAACTTGATGACAACTAGTTGAGATCTGAAAAATGTTTCAAATAAAAGTGGTGCAACCCTTGCTTCTGATCATCTTGTGTTCGCCCACTTATTCACGTGTATGAGAGCCTTTTGGGCCTGCAAGAAAAAAGAATCGTGAGAAATTAAAAATCCACTAATTAACCTGAATTTGATTAGCAAAATTTCTGTAGTAAATAACGTCACAGACTATACGTCGAAAATGAGCCACTAGCAAAAACCTTCCAAAACGAATATTATACATCAATCTTGATAAATTGTTTTAAAAGAAAGGTAAAAACTACCAAAAAAGTCTTAAACCTATTGCATTGGTATCAATTAAGTCATAAACATTTCAATTAGATTAATTTAGTCCTAAACCTTTTTTTATATTAGTACCAATTTGGTCCACCCAGTAAATTTTAGTTGAAAATTACTGATGTGGATGTCAGTCGTCCTACGTGGTGCGTCTGGTGCTAACATGAAAATTTTTAGATAATCTTTTTAATAAAATTATTTTTTTGATTTTTTTGATTTTTTTATTTTTAGCTTTCACTTTGGCCGACAAAGGTGGGTAACAACCCTTGTCGGTCACTATGCAAGGGCTAGCCAGGCGAGGGTCGCAGTCCTGACCAAATTTGGGGGAGGGCTGTATTGCCCATGGTCGGTAGGGCCGCAAAGGCTTAGGGAGAGGACCTTTGTGGCCTTGCACACATCCGGCAAGGCCGCGATGGCTCTGGGCGAGGGTTGCTGGCGATCCTCGCCGACTAAAATGAAAAGAAAAAAAAGTACATCTTATTTTACAAAAAAAAAATTTGTTAAAAATATCCACGTTAGCATCAATCGCGGCATGTAGAATGATTGATATCTATGTTAGCGATTTCCAGCCAAAATAGACCGGAAGGACAAAATTGATATCAATATAAAAATGTTTAAGACTAAATTGGTCCAATTGAAAGATTAATGATTGAATTGGTATTAATGCAATAAGTTTATGACTTTTTTTTTATACTTTTTTCAATTGAATGTCATAATTCAGTGAAGTCTTCGTTACCTCCTTGTCCCAGTCGCATCGCCATACAATTATTGCCAAAACCAAGGTCTGAACCGCAGTCCCTCCAAAGATCATGCCAGCCCATATTCCCTGTTCCACACACATCGTTGCTTTGCCTTAGCCTATAGATAAACCCTCCAATTGAAATGCGAAAATTATCTATCTATAGTAGATCATTGTCGTACCAATCTGAACAAATTTCAAGCATCTTCCATTGAAGGCAAAAGAAAAGCGCAAGAAAAAATGAACGAGTATGGTACTTACCATAACACCTTGGTGAAATCCCCATCCCATCAATAAGCCGAGCGGAACCCCGATGACGTAATAGCAACCTAGGTTTATGTATGCCACGTAGGATTGCCACCCCGATCCGATTGCCACTCCTTAGGAATCCCAAATGCATGCCAACGAATCACATCAAATGTTAGCATGCGCTTCGTCCAGAAACTTCGTGCAATCGCTATCGACTTATTGAAAAGATCAAACTTGTCATGTCGAACTGTGATTTGGTATTTTAAATGGTCTGACGCCGTCACATACCTGAGAGAATAGGTTGAACGCTGTTGAACAAGACGGTGAAAGCCAGGAGCACAGAGAGCCGGTTCACCGCTTTGAGGACAGGCCTGCTCGTGGTGAAGATCAGCGCCAGGTTGTCGTGAGAGAACATTATCAAGAGCCAGAAGATGAGGCCAATCGTGACCGACGTCGCCACTGACACCGCCGTCGCAAACTTGGCTGCTTTGCCGTTCCCAGCACCGAGCTCATTCGCAACCCTCACCCTGAACTTTCAATAGATATTATCCAAATGACCATTTTCTACAGTTCTGCAACTTGCAGTCATTTTATGTCCACGAACTACATAACTTAGGCCGAACAAGCTTTTATGAAAATTCTCTCAATTTTTTTTTTATAGCAAACTCTAGCCATTCGCGAAATCCTTCAATAATTTGTTATTGCCTACGTTATTGGCGAAAAGAATAGGAAAGACCAAGTGCAAGTAACTGTACTTCGACGCAAATTAAGCCAATTCAAGATCAAACTCTTCCCCAAAATTATACCGACTTAGTTCAGCAACAATCGAGAATATATATATATATATATATAGAGAGAGAGCAAAAATAACTTTGCAACATATAAACATGATAGTGGAATGATAATGAGACAATATATCAATATTTACATGAAAAATCTAAAACGGGAAAAAATTACGGACAACTCAAAAACTTCCACTAATCATTAAAAATAGTACAACATACAAACGGTTTCTCTCTAGTCACACGCTAGAAGTTCAACACCAAGAATACAAAACATTTCTTTACCACAAAGATGGAACAATATAAAATGGGCAAAAATATCTTAATCGTGATTGGAGAATTCAAAGACGAATCTCAACGAAAAAAATCGATCAATTTGTAGGCCTCGGTCTCACGAACCACGTACTAAAATTTGAGATAATTCGGATAATGTTTGGCCAGATTCGGGATCGCAAAGTTGCCCCCTTCTTTTTCTTCTCCCTCACACGCTCCCTCGGTGAACTCTCTCCTACAGACCCCCGCTTCTTTCTTCTTTTTTGGTTTTTTTTTTTTTGGTCTTTTTCCTGCTTTTTTTTTTTTACTTTGTGACTTCTTTTTTTCTTTTGTTTTTCTTCTTGTTCATTTGCTAGCTGGGCAGCACAGGAGGCGGATCCAGCCAACAGTAACAACAGACAAACATTTCATTTTTTCCACCAAGCAAATCATGGAGACAGACGCTCTTAAGTCGTCCTCCACAGTCCAATGGTCGTGCGGAATCCTCAGACGTCGTGTGGCCTCTATTGCAAAAGCTGTAGGGTCATTTCTAACCCCGACATGACGCATGAAACTCGTATGTGGTGTCGAATCTAAAACGATAATGCAAATAGATGAGAACAACAATTCGCAAGTCCATTCTGTTTTTATTCGGCGAGAAGAGGACGATTAGCGTCGGCGATAGCGATTTCAAAGTTAATATTTAAGTGGTCGAGAAGGTAGATGTTACCCGGTAGCAGCGAAGAACGCCAGGGGGATCATCAGCTCCCAAACATTTATAGTCATGCTGACCAAGCGAAGACAAACAAAGTGAGTCCACAAAACTGACCAAAAGAGACAGTGGAAAAGTTGAACACGGTGTTCAGAATGGAAAGAAAGCAATTAAAACATCCGGAAAACGACAGGCGACGAGACACATGTTTGTTCGTGTGCAGAGTAATTATGAGCAAAAGACGGGGCACAATGTGTAGAATTTTTGTGAGGGTGGATGGATTGGATACCATATGGACAAAGCATCCACAGCGATCTTGGCATTCTCCAGATTCCCGGTCATCAGTATCAGTACCGTATAGTACCAACTCTCCAAGCTGCAGATGAAGATTGTCAAGGGCAATGATATTGGTCAGATTTAGTTTGCCTAGCGGTCCTTCCGGCTCAGTGTATAGCAAGTCAAGATTGGGGCAAAAACCCCGTAAAACTCGCGATGAATGACCCGATATTATCGGGCATGGCCAGGCCATAGTAACAAGTCGAGACCATTTGAAGACAACCCAAGGTAGCAAGGGAATTTTGGCCGCGAGAGAGAGAGAGAGGGAGGGGTACCAGAGCATGAGTCCAGAGGCAGCAGAGAGCCTGACAAACTCCCATAGGCCAGAGAAGGCCTCCATGGAGAAGCCGGTCCAAGTGAGAGGACACCCGCCGCACACGGTGTAACTAAACATCCCGAGCACCAGCACCCACCACGAGAAGCTAAGGGTCATGGCCGTCCCGACCAGGCCGAGCTGAAACCTGTACACTAATAGCCAGTTCATCAGCACATGACCCGCGAGCGCCCCCAAGGACACCCAGGCAATGGCCGCGGTCTTGAGCTGGCTCTGGAGAAACCTTTGCAGCGGGAACTGGAAGGCGAAGCTGAAGTGGACCGGGATCAGGGCCAGGGCCACGACGCCCGACAGCTCGGCGATGTCATGGGGCTGTCCGAGGAGCTTCAGGAGCGGGGAGGCGAACAGGTGGAGCGGCAAGAGGAGGATGCAGCACAGGAAGAGGACGATCCACGACCTTTGCATGAAGATGCCGAGCATGTAGTACTTCTTGGCCCCGAACGCTTGCCCGCACAGCGTCTCCAAGGCGCTCGCCATCCCGAGCTAATTTGCCAAATCCAAAGAGGAGCTTTTGGGGTCATCGACTCAACTTCCATAAAAGAAAAGCATCTGCAGGGGGTAATCACGCCCGACATGACAGGAAGAGCATAAGAATGATTTAGTACGTACAAGGAGGCCGAAGTTGAGGCCGATGATGAGGTTGGTGGTGAGAGAGATGGCGGCCAGCTCGAGGTCGCCGAGGTGGCCGGCAAAGGCCTGGGTGATGACCACCATGGAGTAGGTGGCGACCCGGCTGAAGATAGCGGGGCCGACGATGTGCCACAGCTTCTTCGATTCGACCCACACCCTCCGGACTAGGCTCTGATCTCCTTCCTCTCCTTCTTCCTTGCCCCCATCTCGTTCTCTCCGTTCAGTCGAGTCCTGAAGAAGAGGGACCTTTTCTGCATTCTCTGTAGAGTTCAGGGTTGGCATTTTGCTTGGCGGCTATCTGCGTCCGTGTGTTTTTCTCTTTCTCTGGATGGTCAGCAAATTGTGGACGACGCCGAAGAGATGCTGATCTTCACTCACTTCATACATATAGGAAAGCTTGTCGATTGGTGTGTTGTCCTGAAACTGAAAGGTCCAGATTTTTTATAATTTTTTTGGGATTTGCTACCAAAAACAGTTTTCGAATGACCAAGAGAAGTATGTTGTTGCTCACCAAAAATTCTTAAAAGTTTTTGGATGACTGTCCGTAAGAATAAAGGTATAAATATCAATTAATTAAAATTATTTTGGGTCTATTTTTTTAAGAATTCGTGGCTCAAAACATATTATTATTCTCACGGTCATTCGAAAAATGTTATGTTGGCAAAGCTTTTTTACGTGGACAAAGCCTTTTTTATGTGTTTTTTTCATTTTCCACTTGCATTATATTATATACCACCTCTTCCCGATCAGTCGCGGCCATACTCCTTGTTGAAGAAGCCAAGTTTAATATTTAGAAGATACAAAAATGCAAATATCGCTATCTGATGACCTTGGCGGCCCCTTGTTGAGGAAGCAAAGTTTAATATTCAGAAGATACAAAATTGTAAATGTCGCTATCTGATGACCAAGAGTCACACACTTCTTGTCACGTGCAATAGAACAAAGACATAAATTTAAATCATGTTACTTATTTAATTGATAGATTTCAGAGTCTAATCCCTTATGTGAGCTCATGATTGTTAGAATTCGGTGCATGATCACAATAAAGTAAAGCGTAAAGCGAGAAAGAGAAATCAATACAAGATTTATCTTAGTTCAACCTTGTTTACACCAAAAAATGACCGAATTATTGGCACGAACGGGCGCGAAGAATTGAAGCACCGGCTTTGAAGGAGCAATCATTTTGAGGATAATATTTGGCAACGTGAGGAATAGATCAGAATTTTCGAAAACGTGGAACAAACGAAGACGTGGAGATGTAGACCATTCGATAGCACGGAAGAGTTCATGTCTCTATTCGGTTTCATATCTCTATTCGATACACGTATGAAAGAGTTTCCATTCAGCATGAAGGAATCCACGCATGGAGCAATGCATTCGGGAAGAATGAAGACAAAAGACTCCACATGCATTAATGGAGCAATTCGGGAAGATGCATTCGGGAAGAATGAAGACAAAAGACTCCACATGCATTAATGGAGCAATTCAGGAAGGAGCAATTCGGGAAGAATGAAGACAAAAGACTCCGCATGCATTAAATATACTTTAATGAAGCAATTCGGGAAGGAAAAGCACCGAATGAAGACATGGAAGTAAAATTGCAATAGCATAAATCAAAGCAGTTATGAAAGATGGGAGCAGTTTTGGTGGTGGAGCACACGTGGGAGCAGTTTTGATGGAACACATTCAATTAAAGAAAACACAAATGAAGACGGGAGCAGTTACGAAAGATGGGAGGGTTATAAATACTAATATTCATCAAGTGAAGAAGGGCCCCCTCTTGGCAAAACACAAATTCATCTTTCATGTATCTTTATTTTCAGCACTTTAAATTTACTGTTCATGTATCTTTATCTTTCTTAGCATTTAAATTCATCTTTCATGTATCTTCATCTCTTTTAGCACTTGCGATTCCTTTAGATGTAGTTATAATTTTCAGATTCTCGTCGTCGAGTCAAACTCCGACATGAATCTTTATCATTGGTGCTTGTTGACACCTGATTTTTAGTGATCTTTTCTCTTTTAAAGTTAATATAAAGTCCATCAAAAATCATAAAATTAAAAAATCAATTTTGGGAACCTTGGCCAAGCCTAGGGAACCCATTTTGACCAAAAAATTATTTTCCATATTTTCAGTATTTTTCGGTATTTTTATTTTCTAAAATTAATAGAAAATCCATAAAAATTTATAAAATTAAAAAAATTAACTTTGGGGACCTTGGCCAAGCCTAGGGAACCAATTTTGACCAAAAAATAATTTCTAATATTTTTGCATTTTTTAATATTTTTAGTAAATTAGGAAAATATTTAATAAAAAAATGGCATTTGAAGCGACAAAAATATGAATAAATAGTCAACATTTTTCTTTTAATTTTCTTTTCATTTTTTCCAAAGAAAATCTGCAAAAAAAAATTAAATTATCTTTGAATCGTATGTTACCTTGTTAATCCCATTTTTAGATTAATTGTAAAAATTGTAGAAAATCCGTAATTTTCGATTTTGGTATTTCTGGAGTCGTGACATTGTTCTCTAATATTCTAAATTTTCATCTTGGCACAATTATACCTAGAATGACTCAATTTTACAAAAAGGACTTTAATTAAATTTTACATTATTTTCAGTAACAAGAAATGATCTTAAATTTGATATGCAGTGAATTGTGTCAAAAATTGTGAGGAGATTTGGACTTAAAGAAATATTTTTTTTTTCAGGGACTAAATTGTAAATAATTAAAATTTAGGGACTAGAGTGCAAATACCTAACTCTTGAAGGATTATTTTGCAAATAACAAAAAGAAGAGTTGGTGGAGAAATTAGAATAGAGAAGGGAAGATGGAGAAGAGGAGATGGAGAAGAGAAGATGGAGAAAATAAGATAAGAATAGAGAATGGAAGATGGAGAAGAGAAGATGAAGAAGAATGGATGGAGAAAATATGATAAGAATAGAGAAGGGAAGATGAAGAGAAGGGAAAATGAAGATGAAGAAGAGTTAGTGGAGAAATTAGAATGGGAGATAAATATGGAGAAGGGAAGATGAAAATGAAGAAGAGTTAGTGAAGAAATTAGAATGGGAGATAGAGTTAGTGGAAAAATTAGAATGGGAGATAGATGAGTGGATTATAAAAGGAGGAAGAAATGAGCTTGAGAGGGGGAATTTTTTTGGAGAGAAAATTTTGGATGTTTGAGAGGATTTTGGGAGATTGAAGAAAAATTTGAGAGAAAAAAAAATACAAAAAAGAGAGAGAAAATTTTGAAGATGATGGGAGTTTAAAGCTAGCGAGTTATTATCATCAATTTATTCATCGATCAACATAAATCAAGAATTCATCCCAGATTTGAAACTAAGTGTCCCTCTACTCTATTTGATTTTTTGGTATAAACTAGCTCAAATTTTCTACTCTTCTCCCATTTCCCTATATTTGATTTCAGGCATGAAACAATTATATCCATCAAGCACTTCTTATAATGCCATTGAAGCTAAGTATCTCTTTCATTGTTCTAATTTTTAATGTGAATTAAATCATATTTGTTCCATTACTCCATTTCTCCATATTTTTATATCAAGCAAAGGACAACTCCAAGTCAATGGTAAATCCCATGGAGGTGTAAGATTGGCGCTGACGAGCTCTTGAGTGCCCATTAAATTTTCAATTGATCCGTCGATGGATTTCGGCCCGAATTGTCAAATCAATTCGTTTTATTTTAAAGAATTTAAACCCCAGAATGTGAAGGGCAGAGCCCGCTCACTAGAGGTCATTTTAATTTTCTGCAATTTAAATTCCTGCACCTTAAATCCCAAAGGAGAGGGCCAAGCCAAGACTGAGCTATCCATTGGTGATCTTTATTTATTGTCATTTACTTCATGTAATTTAATTTTTGAATCACTAAACCCCAAAATGAGTAGCTCGCAGCACTGCACAGAAGTTGTTAACTCACTCCCTCTTTCGGCTTCAGGGAAATACTTAATATTTTGAAAATGCCAAAAAAAATGTCACTCACGTATATTCCATTTAAAAAAGTCAAAATACAAAAAGAGAACACTCCACTAGAGCCTTAGGAATAAACCAAGCTTGAATTGCCAAATTAGGATACCCATGAAATTAAGGTACCAAAAGGGCATTAGTTTTAATTAACTAGTGTAACCAAGTCCCCAAACTCATAATCTCTGGTTTGTAGAAGTAATTTAGTTCTCCCGCTAATTTACTTAGGTTTCTAATCAACCTACCAAAAATGATTAGTGGCGACTCCAAAATTTAAAACCATTTGAACAAAAAACCAAAGTCGCAATTTGGTAGAGCTTGAGAGAGCTCGAACTAGGTTAGTTAATTTAATCAATTAATCTGGTAATCTATTAACCTAAAAAAAATGAATTTTAGGTCGCGACAGTGTTACGTCGTCGAGTTAAACTCCGGCATAATACCGTCGTTTTTTCCATATTGCCTGAATATTTCCGATCCGGAATCACCACAGAACCTGGTTTCCTTCAATTAAAACTGAAAGGTCACTTTCGGTGAAAAGTGTTTCGTTATGGATTAAATTCCAGCGAAACAAACCTAAAACTAGAGTTACGTCCAGTAGGAGATTCTACTATAATTAGCACAATGCATCTTTCGTTACTTTCCTCAATTATAAGAGAAAAAAAAAGAATATGTAGTAATAACTATTCATAAGCCCAACCTCAAACTACCAATAAAAAAAATGAGCTCAAATTATAAAAGTCATTTGGCATTCATAGGGCACTACCCCCTTGAAACCCTTGTGAGCTCATTGGGGAGCAAGAGTTTGCGCTTTCCTATGATAGGGAATATGAGCCATACCCCAATAATAAGATGGTATTTTATCTTTGCATTCACATTCTATTGGCAATTTTACAATGTAACGGTGTGCATCAAAGAACTTTTGAAAATGTTCAACAAAAAGTATCTAGCAAAGATGCTACGTTAACAAGTGACGATGAGAAAATAATGAAAAAAATTGTCCAAAAAACTTTAAACTTATTGCACTTTTGCCAATTCTATCTTAATTTTTTTAATTTGCCAATAGTCCTAAATATTCTCAATTTTTGCCAATTGAGCCCATCCAGCCAAACCGAAAATCATTTATATGGACACCAACTGTATGGTCGACTCCGACGTGAACACTTTTTAACGATAAATATTTTATTATGATCATTTCTTTCTTTACTTTATTATTATTATTTTTACATTTATAGCCGGTAAGGTCTCTAGCCCAATGACGCCTGCCTGGTCTACACGAGGGCGTTGCAACCCTTACTAGACACGGGTGGCGAGCACGCGAACCCTCACCCAGATTTAGGGGAGATCCAACCCCTCCACTATTGATCCGTGAGGGTGCCACCGTCATCACCCAGACCAGGTAGCGGTCGCTGGCCCTTGCCAATAGAGATGTTAAAAAAAAAGAGAGCAAAGAAATAAAATAAAAAATGAAAAAAATGTTAAAATATTATTTAAACTCTTGTTTACCACATCTGATTGTACATTGCACACAAGAATCTGATCATATCATTTTTTCTGTTCTGACTCTAACTCGATTATGAACTTGATAGTTTAAATTTTGCATTATTCTAACAAATTATTTAAAATCACTTATTCACCCCCCAGGTGACACTGTTAGCAACTTCAGGCACGATCCTTACGATCTTCTTGAAAGTAATCTGCTTGGCGGCGTAAATGCAGGCCATTGTGTAGACAACTGTCGAGGTTGAAAGCAGAGAGAACATGGAGACGAAGATGAAGTAGTCGAGCTTGACGAGCTAGAAAGTGGCCCACTCCTCCTTGAGCATGCAAGACAGGTTCCTGTACCTCGAGCTATCCTCCTAGGTGTCGTCCCAGTCGATCTCGTGGCTGAGGATGAGGGAGAGAGTCTGCGAGTCTGCGAGAGAGAGGATGCCACATGCAAGAGGAGAGCGCGAGCCTGTGAGGTTAGAGTTTACGTCATGAATGAAATGGGAATTGGGAAAGAAGAACCTTATTGTTTCTTCAATAATTTTATTTTTTAAAACAAAAGAAAAATTATCGATCTGGTTGGGCAGTCCAATCGGTCTAGTTTCTCCTTGGAATCGGGAACCAAATTACTTTTGAAAATGTTCAACAAAAAGTATCTAGCAAAGATGCTACGTCAACAGGTGAAGATGAGAAAATAATGAAAAAAATTGTCCTCATCAGATCTGGGTGGGGCTGCTTTCTCGCGACCAGCAGAGTCATAAAGGCGTAAAGGCCTAAGGCGAGGACCTTTGCAACCTTGTCCACGGCCAACAAGGCCGGGATGGCCTTGGGTGAGGGTTGGCTAGCCCATGTCTAGTGGAAAGAGAGAGGTGTCAGCGACCCTCGCCAGGCAAAATGAAAGTAAAAAAAAAAGTACATCTTATTTTGCGAAAAAAAAAATTTGTTAAAAATGTCCACGTCAATACGAGCCACAGCATGTAAGGTGACCGATATCTAAGTTAGCGATTTCCAACTAAAATGGATTAGATGAACAAAATTGGTATCAATACAAAAATGTTTAAGACTAAATTGATCAAATTAAAAAGTTTAGGATTGAATTGGTTTTAATGCAATAGGTTTATGACTTTTTTTGTACTTTTTTTGGAAAAAGAACGTCCTAATTCAGTGAAGTCCTCGTTACCTCCTTGTCCGAGTCGCATCGCCACATAATGAACGCCAAAACCAAGGTCTGAACCGCAGTCCCTCCAAAGATCATGCCAGCCCATATTCCCTGTTCCACACATCATTGTTTTGCCTTAGCTTATGATTAAACATTCTAATTGAAATGTGAAAAGTATCTATCTATAGTTTATCTTTGTCATCCTACTCTGGACAAATTTCAAACATCTTCCATTGAAGGCAAATAGAGAAAAAAAAAAAAGCAGCACAAGAAAAATGAACAAGTGTGGCACATACCATAACACCTTCGTGAAATCCCCATCCCATCATGAAGCCGAGTGTTACCCCGACAAGGTAATAGCAACCTAAGTTTATGTACGCCACGCAGGATTGCCACCCCGACCCGACGGCCACTCCTTAGGAATCCCAAAGGCATGCCAATGAATCGCATCAAATGTTAGCACACGCTTCATCTAGAAATTTTCTGAAACTTCTATCGACTCATCGAAAAGATCAAACCCGTCATATCAAAGTGCGATTTGGTATTTTAAATGGTCCGACGTCTTCATATACTCGAGAGAATAGGTTGAATGCTATTGAGCAAGATGGTGAAAGCCAGAAGCACCGAGAGCCAGTTCACTGCTTCGAGGACAGGCCTACTCACGGTGAAGATCAACGCCAGCTTGTCGTGAGAGAACATTATCAAGAGCCAAAAGACGAGGCCAATCGCGACCGACGTCGCCGCTGACACCACCGTCGCAAAACTTGGCTGCTTTGCCATTCCCAGCCCCGAGCTCATTAGCAAGCCTCACCCTGAACTTTCAACAGATATTATCTACATGACCATTTTCCACAGTTCTGCAACTTACAGTCTTTTTATGTCCACGAACTACATAACTCAGGCCGAACAAGCTTGTATGCAAATTCTCTCGATGTTTTATAGCAAACGGGTATACCCTAGCCATTCGCGAAATCCTTCAATAATTTTGTTATTGCCTACGATATCGGCGAAAAGAATGGGAAAGGCCAAGTACAGGTAACAACAACCACTTACAAACGTTTGAATTTTTCATAATAAGAGTTCTAGCCAGAACGCCCCATTGAAGGGGCACCACTACAAAGCAATGCCCATGGGGCCTGCGGAGGAGAGAAGAGCCAGTGATTTCCACGGAGGACGTCCACAAATATCCAAACTTTCTTTTCTTTTCATTTTTAAAGCTCAAGTGGAGTTTCGTTCACGGGCTCAAATTCGAAATATAAAAAGACATATTGGAATATTTAACCATCTATCCTGAATTCGTTCTTGCTATTATCTTCCCTACAAAACTCGAGGAACGAGTTACTAGTTGATCAAATACATTGTTCTTTATATCTCCGAATTTCGGGCTTTTTTAACCATTTTACGAATTTAGGTTTGCAGCAAAACATTTTACGGATTTGGGGTCCGTTCGGCAGTTGTATTGCCGAACGGACCCCTGTTCGGCGTTTAAAGGGCCAAACAACAAAAAAATAAAAACAAAATAAAAAAAAACCCTTGTTCGGCAGTCGAATTCCGAACAAGGAAAAAATATAAAAAAAACTGCCGAACAAGGAAAAAGTGGGGGGTGGGTGGGTGGGGGGGGTTAAATAAAACATTAAAAAATTCGTAAAAAAATTATAAAAAAGAAAAAAATACCAAAAAAATTCTAAAAAAGTTTCATAAATTTCAAAAATTAGGAAATTGATCATTTTAACGAGTTGGTCCTATTTTTGATGGTTTTCCCTTTTAGACATTTCGAAATGACGATTTTGCCCCTTACGGGCAAATTGTCTCGAAAAATTTCAAAAGTTTCCAAAAAAAATTCTAAAAATTAGTAAATAGGCAATTTTAATTGGCCAATCCTACTTTTAAGGATTTTTCTCATCTATCTTTTCAAAATGATGATTTTGCCCCTTATAGAAAAAAAAGTATTCACGAAAAAATAGTATACGAAAACCCAAATTTGCAAAAAACGTAAATTTTTAAACCCATTTATGTAATTTTTCGAGACAATTTACGTTTTTAAGAAGTTGTGTACGTGGATTATGTACATCACAAGAGTTCGATTTCCGAACAAGGAAAAAGTGGGGGTAGGTAATAAAAGATAGATGAGAAAAATCATCTATTTGGGTTTTCGTATACTATTCCGAACAAATTTCGGTTTTCGTATACTATTTTTTTCGTGAACACTTTTTTTTCCATAATGGTCAATTTCCTAATTTTTGAAATTTATGAAAATTTTTTAGAATTTTTTTGGTATTTTTTTCTTTTTTATAATTTTTTTACGAATTTTTTAATCTTTTATTTAAAACACCCCCCACTTTTTCCTTGTTCGGCACTTATCTAAAAAACAAAAAAAAACTATAAAAAAAAAATACCAAAAAAATTCTAAAAAATTTTCATAAATTTCAAAAATTAGGAAATTGACCATTTTAACGAGTCGGTCCTATTTTTGATGGTTTTCCCTTATAGACATTTCGAAATGACGATTTTGCCCCTTACGAGCAAATTGTCTCGAAAAATTTCAAAAGTTTCCAAAAAAAATTTCAAAAATTAGTAAATGGGCCATTTTAATTGGCCAATCCTACTTTTAAGGATTTTTCTCATCTATCTTTTCAAAATGATGATTTTGCCCCTTATGGAAAAAAAAAGTGTTCACGAAAAAAATAGTATACGAAAACCGAAATTTGTTCGGAATAGTATACGAAAACCCAAATAGATGATTTTTCTCATCTATCTTTTATTACCTACCCCCACTTTTTCCTTGTTCGGAAATCGAACTCTTGTGATGTACATAATCCACGTACACAACTTCTTAAAAACGTAAATTGTCTCGAAAAATTACATAAATGGGTTTAAAAATTTACGTTTTTACAAATTTGGGTTTTCGTATACTATTTTTTTCGTGAATACTTTTTTTTTCCATAAGGGGCAAAATCATCATTTTGAAAAGATAGATGAGAAAAATCCTTAAAAGTAGGATTGGCCAATTAAAATTGCCTATTTACTAATTTTTGGAATTTTTTTTGGAAACTTTTGAAATTTTTCGAGACAATTTGCCCGTAAGGGGCAAAATCGTCATTTCGAAATGTCTAAAAGGGAAAACCATCAAAAATAGGACCGACTCGTTAAAATGATCAATTTCCTAATTTTTGAAATTTATGAAAATTTTTTAGAATTTTTTTGGTATTTTTTTCTTTTTTATAATTTTTTTACGAATTTTTTAATCTTTTATTTACCCCTTTTCCTTGTTCGGCAGTTGAACTGCCGAACAAGGATTTTTTTGAATTTTTTTTTATATTTTTTCCTTGTTCGGCAGTTCAACTGCCGAACAAGGGTTTTTTTTTTATTTTTTTTATTTTTTTGTTGTTCGGCGCTTCAAACGCCGAACGGACCCCAAATCCGTAAAATTTTTTGCTGCAAACCTAAATTCGTAAAATGGTTAATTTTTTGCCCTATTTTCGTAAAAAGCCCCCGAATTTCATGCTGTTCTTATTCCCCGAATTTCATGCTGTTCTTATTTTTCTGTGTTATGGAACTTTCTATAAAATTTGCAATTACATCTATATGATTCCGGCTGGACGAGAATGACGATTGTTCTCCTAAACGGGAGAGTTGCCTTAACTTGTGTTGGTTTTATTAGGGTAAGAAAAACCTGCAGATTGCGCTTTGTTAAGTGGGGGCAGCTTTCGACCCAAAAAAAAAAAAAGTGGGGGCAGCTGAGACTTTTTCAACAATTATTAACTTAACGTTTAATTTCAATTAACCTAATAATTTCTCTCTGGTCTCTCTCCCCTTCTTCAAGCTCACTTCCCGTCGCTCTTCCAAGCAGCAACCACCGTCTATATCATTGGTTGTCGCCGCGCCCAAGGAGCCCATGAACATGGAATCGACCACCAGTGCCATCTCCGCCGCCTCTCCTCAATTAGCTAGGTTTTCACCTGATCTTTCAGTTTTTGTTCAGAAAATGCTATCCAATATACCAGAGACCAATGGAGATAGGAAATGTTTCTATAGCAAACTTTACATCTATTGTTTCCCAGTGTAAGTACTTGGTATAAGATTTCTTATCTCATCCTATTTTATTCAGTCAAGTATAATCCTGATGACAATACATAACCTATGAGCTTTGACGGACATTTTAGGAAGGAATAAACAAGACATTTTCCATGCTGAATAGTAGACTTGATAATGGATTTGGTGGGGTGCAGGCCTGCCCAAGCGGGTTTAGCGCATGAACACACCCAACAATTTAATGAACCGACGCTTAGAAGGTGCATGACATTGAGCTCCTTTACAGGGCCTGTGTTTTTCTATGCTATGTTGATGGAAGAAGTATATTATCCAATTTTACGAGGAACAAGTGATTGAGTTCCCTTAATCTGCCTTACATACCAATAACTTCTTGGAACAATATGTACCTTAAGACAAATATTATATGGTGCTGGACGTTAGAATGTAATTCATACTCTCCATGAATTGCTACAACTATATATAATCATTTTCTCACTTTTACACTATATTCTGTTGTGGTTGTGCGTCAAATTTTAACGTCAGAAACCACGTGAATCAAGCCCATCTCCAATGTTGATCGCTCAATGATTGGGATGTTATTGATCTACATGGTCTAAAGACCATGCAATAACTTCCGTATCCACATGGTCATTGGTCAAGATGTTATTGGTCTAATTTACATACCATGCTATCACTTCTCTATGTATATGCAATAGTTATATTTACTGGCATGTCCGATAGGAGGGAAATTCCTCTAACCTTTGATTGGTACGTTACAAGTCATGGACATCACCCATGCAAACAGTTAGTGAATATAAATGCGGGTCGTGCTAATGTTTTAGGGTGTGTCTGAATATGCTCTTACTTTTTTGTTTTTTGGTTAATTCATATCTTGCGACGGATAAACTTTGACTTTTTCTTAGCCAATCTCACCTGAAACTTTATTTATGACTTTGACATGTAAAAGTTTCCTAATTTGTTAAACTGTAGAAATTATTATATATTTTGGCAGGAAAGGAAAAATTCTTGCTTTTGCTGAAGCGTAAACAAACATGTCATTGACCCGTTAATCAAACAACTAGTTAAGGAACTTTTTCTCCAATTAAAAATAAAATATTCTCTTATGACTCCATTAATTTCTCGAAAATAAATTATTGTGAGATTAAGAGCCTACATAACAGTGATTTTGGTTCTCTAATTCTTTTCCTCTGTTTGGTAATGTAGATTTTGATTTTGATTCTATTTTCATAAACAATTTTGGAGTAAAAACAAAAAAAAAGATGGTTCTGAAAAAAAAAAAAGAAACACTTTTGAGAATCACAAAATAAAATGAAGTCTCATATTTTTGACTTTTCTCTTTCAGTTCTCTCATCACTTTTCCCTTGACCTAAATAGAACGAGGTCTCATTTTAAAAAAAAAATAAGATAATAAAAAAAATAAAAAAATTGAAAAAATATATAAAAAATCAAAAAATTCAGAAAATCCCTAAAATAGAATAAGCTTAGATTATAATAGTTTGACCTCATTTTCATAAATTTGGGCCTAGATTTCATAGATTTTGTTCTTTTTTAGAAAAATCATAAATACTTTTGAAATTAAATCTGAACGACATTTATCTAAACCTTTAGGGCTTCATTAAGTTTTTATGATGCGATTTATCAATGTCATGATTCATTGATTGCACAATTGATTTCATTGATTGTGATTTATTTAAATTTAGGTATCTTAGACTTAGTCTAGTTTTAGAAAATTTGGAAAAAGACAAACCTCTTGCATGAACACTCAGCATTGGCTTACCATATACGTTTATGAATTGAAAATTTGCATGAAACACATTTAGAAAACACTCAAGTTTGGTGCTGAAAGGGCGTCGGTGGAAACATGGATGTAATCAAGTCTGTGGACCCTAGATTTCTCTAGTTGCGTAGAATCGAACGGTTTATCACGACTGCTCCATAAGATTTCCAATTTAATTTTTCGAATCAAAATCATTGCCATGCAAGCCTTAAGAGCATGTTTTAGACAAAATAAATAAATAAATAAATAGAAATTATTGTGGGAATCGACCTTTCAAGAATTTGTCACTCATAAAATGGTGCAACTTTCACAATTGAACAAAGGCTATTATATTAGCCAAACCCATTTGGAAAACATTTGTCTTTCAAGCTACAGAGGTCATCATTTTAGGAAAATGTCTTTCAAATCTTCTATTTTTGTCAAAATGCAGATGATATGTACAAATTCCTTTTCCTTAATTAGATTTAAGTGTGATAATACTATTGTAGCTAGGAAAAATGCTTCCCTGGCAGTATTATCAGGGATTGTACAGTTTTAACTATAAACCTACAAACCATCAACCATGTATTGCATAAAATACTCATTAATTAGAAGATCATATAATAAAAAATAAGTGATAATACCGTCAAACTGTCAGCCTAGGAGTTTTTTATAGCTAGACTATGACGATGTACTACCCACCGTCATATCACTGGTTCAAGCAACCTTAGGCTTAACCAGCTAATAAGACAGGTGTTCTCCACTCATTTGTCAAGTTCTTTGTGTTATTAGGAAATCACATGGTGGTTGGAAGATTTTTCTCTTCTCTGGCCCTTCTAATGTGTTTTCTTTCTCAACTTAAATCACCGACACATTTCCAGGTTTATCAGCAACCACACAGAAGAGACAGACATCGTTCATTTGGGCAAAAACCAAGCAAAAGTGCAAGAAACCATATCTTGCAACTTTTGCTCTTTCTTGCACTCAATATGCTCAATCATGGAGTGCCCTAAAGTCTTCCATGCATTTCTTTTAACGTTTCTTGCTTTCTTTAGCTTCCCCGTGAACCATGTATATAGATAACTAGACATCACTAAACCTTCCTCACACAAACAACTCACACACACACACACACACACACACACACACACACACACACCCCCACACCCACACCATGAGGCCTTTGAGTTTTGCAGTGCTTGCGTTGTTCGTCGCTCTCTTCCTCCTCTCCACTCGGGTCCCGGTGTCAGAATCCGCGGTCTCGTGCAGCGACGTGCTGAAGGACCTGAAGCCGTGCGTGAGCTATCTGAAGAGTGGTTCGGGGATGCCGCCGGCAGCATGCTGCGCGGGGGTGTCGGCGCTTGCCAACGTGGCGACGAGCTCGGCGGATAAGAAGGCTGCTTGCGCGTGCATCAAGAACGCAGCCCAGAAGATGAACCCTAACGCACAGCTGGCCCAGGCTCTTCCTGGGAACTGTAAAATCACCTTGCCCGTCGCTGTTTCAGCCAACGTTGATTGTTCCAAGTACGTACTTAACCTGGCCCCTAAAAATTTTGAGAAAGAACAAGTCATCACCCACAAAGAGAAGAACCCAACAGAGCTTCCACTAGTTTTATCATATGCAAAGAAAATCCTAGAAAGATAAACATTTGGGAGAAAATAAAAGAAAAGGATTTACATCAAGTGGAAAATTTCTTATCTTCGAAAGTATATTAACGAGTCTCAGTAAATAGATGAGACGAACTTCTTCTTCTTGACATTTTCTTGATAATACCTGCGTTCTGCCCCGTGTTTCAGGGTCGGCTGAGACAATAGTGAGTCCTGCATGGTCACGGTTCAAGCCATTTTGATAAGCGACGATCATTACTTTGGGAGCTGGAATAAGGTGAAGAAGGAATCTGCTGATGTTTCTTGTATTTACGTTTCGCCCGTTTCTATTTGAAGCTTGTCGAGCCAATATTATGATATGTACCGATTGATAATAAAGCACACTATATCGGAATATGTTTGATGGGATGTAATAAAACTTATAAAACGGTTTTCGTAAGGCCTAGTCTCCGTGGAAATATTGCAGATTTTACTTCTTGGAATATCTGCAGACAGGTTTCTGCTAAATTACGGTCGATCTGATGCATTTTAAGCAGGGTTACTTAAGAAAACAAATAACCTAAGAACCCATGCAAGCAAAGGTCATGAACGACACAACGCCAAGCGGAAAAATATTGCATAAACTGAAGGAAAGCGGCAGAGGAAAGCTTGAACAAAAGCTGAGGAAAAGATTTTTCTTTAGAAGAACTGATGGCCCAGGCAACTTGGCTATCTTAGTCGCTAGAAACTCTCGAAATCTGATGAAGATGTAACCCAGCAGACCAGACTGAGGAGGCCACATGACAACCCTAAATAAATAAATAATTGTTTCCTGTCATCAATAGCTGAGTTACAGAAACAACAAGCGCGGGAGATCTGCATATTCCGCTTGGGAAACCTATCCTTGGTGGAGAATCTGTTATCTGTGGCCAACCGAGAAACGAGACTGTGTCGAGGAAGGCATGGAGTGAACCATATCAACTTACACCAGTGCAGTTTCAGCACTTCAATCTCGAAGCATTCCAAGCACATCCAACAGTAACGTCCCAGATGGAGTCAACTACCAGATGACACTGCCAGGGACACAGATATTAGCCCGCATATAAACACAAAGACCAGTTTGAATCTGCACAAGAGCCTCTGGTCGAGCAGGAGGCCAAAACCAGTCCATAACGTGAATAAAAGGATGCATTGGTTGGAATAGACAAAGTCCAAAAGGACCCATCTTTTTGTTTGGAAGATGATAACCAAGCCAACCAAGTTGAGCGTGCTTGTGCGAAAATCACCCAGATTCATCCCGTACTACAACAGCGTTAGAAAACCAAATTTAGTTGGCAAGCCCAGCTGAGGAAAAGCTGGTAAGTCTCACAAAAAAAGGTTTGTAATTTTATGTGATTCATAGTCGATAAGATTAGATTATTAGAAAAGTTAAACATAAGTTGGTAAAAGATTAGATAAGTTGGTAATCTAAAAACAAAACAAAAAATATAAACATTGGTGACTAACTCAAATAAAGGATGATACTATAAATTAGTTTGTAACTTAATTGGAAAAAAAAAGTACATTACAAAATGGATTTAAAAATTTAGTAAGAGTGTGGTAACTCAATAACAAATTAAAGGAAAATCAAGTAATTGAAAACTTTCTTTACCGGCAGCTCTTTATTTTTTAAAAAGAAAATACGAAAAAAGTCTTAAATCTATTGCACTTGTACCAATTCAATCTTAAATCTTTTAATTTGATCCATTTAGTCTTAAACTTTTTGAAGATTTGTCAGTTTACTCATTCCAATCAATTTTGGCTAAAAATCGCTGACATAAAAATTGGCCGACCTTCATAACACAGCCAGTATTGACGTGGATAATTTTTTAATTATTTGTATTTTTTTCTTTTCATTTCTCTTCTTCCTTCACTAGTCATTGGGCATTTGCCATGGCCGCAATTAGCCACAAGCGAGGATCGCCCTCACCGACATTGGGCAAGGCTCACTGGAGGCTTGGTGGGCTTGGAGAGGCCAACCCTTGCTAGATCCGGCGCCATCGTCGAGGCTCGATGAGAAGAAGGGGAAAAAAATAAAACAAAAATTAAAATTGTAAAAATTGTCCACATCAGCGCCAATCATGACACATGATACTACCAGACAAAAATTGGTAGGAATTACCAAATTGACAAATTATCAAAAGGTTTAGGATTAAATTAGCCAATTAAAAAGTTTAGGACGAAGTTGACATAATTTTAATTTGTTTATGGCTTTTTATAGTTTTTTTTTACACTTACTAGACTTGTCAAACTGTTCATAGAGGCATTCTTAACTCTTATTTTTATCTTTTATAATAAAAAAAATTTCTTAACTCATATATGATGTGCCGAATAATTATGTGTTAGTTATATTCAGTAAACATGGTGGATCATAAAGAGGTTTAAACATAATATGGATGTTAAATATGACATAAATGAGTTTACAACTTATTTGGATTCAACTCACTTCTATAATTTTCTTTTCATTTTCCCTCACCCTCACTTGTACTATACCTCAATTTGAATATGAGTTTGCCTATATTTAGTTAAATATGCAAGCGCTTTAATAATATGAGTAGAGTTGAGTGTGTGTTAAGTAGAGTATAGGTTGGTAGAATTGCATTGCATTAAAATGGGTCTATTTTTTGTTGGACAATTTTTCACCCGACTCAATTCTAATCTGATCCACCCATTTGACAAATCTAACACTTATAAATTCATTTTCAAAATCTACCCACATTCGTAAAGGAATAAGGTTTTTTTTTCTGAAAAAGCAAAATTAAATTCGTCATTGTTTTCCATTACACAAGCCTCGACTATTGTCAGAATTCTATATTCCACTTCATATAAGATAATTTGTCGGTGATGAGATCTGTTATTAGTTTTTCTTTCCCTTGTTTTGCAATTTTTCAATTATATAATGGAAACGTCCGTATCAGAGCGTACCTAACTGGAATTTGTTCGTTTCAAAATATTTTCTTTACATTCACGGGAGCAAGTACAGCCAGCCCTTGCTCCACCACAACAGATCAATTACACATAAAAGAAAGTCTAGCAAATCATGTTAGATCAAGCGTTGTGATCGATTCTTCATACAAAGTAGGGATAAGCAAGACGGATAGGTTAAACTGAAAACAACTCAGACCGGACCGAATCGGCCCGTTCGATCCAGTTTTTGATGGTGCACATTTGATTTCTGATTGCATATATTAAAATCGGTAATTTGCAATTTGAATCCCAATCCCAAGAAGAATCGAGCAATCTACATTGAATTGAATTTTTTATTTGTTAAAATTAATTTGATTTTAATTAATATATTAAAACTAAAATTTGCATTGCTCGCTCATCGATTTCATCAGATCACTCGAGAATCAGGCCGAACCAAGAACCGATGACCCCGAAATGCCTCCTCCACATGAATGGTCGATCTTCTTCCCATGGTCGATCTTCTTTGAGGGAGAAACGTAATTATTGAACAAAAAAGGCACATGACGAAAAGAATTTGATCACGAACCGTTTTATTTCATCAATAAATATATGAGATTTACATAAATGGTACTCATCTACAAGTGGGATGATTACACGTGCCAACACGATACGCAGACGGACCACAATCGTCAGATCAAGAATCGAACGGAATCGAATAGCTCATAAATTTCCAAACCCTAAAAGTCAAACCCCGAACCCAAAATACAAATAGACGCTGAAAAGAAAAGAAAAAAAAGACTGTATGACGTGAGAAAGAATTGGAAAAATGATGGACTGGTCCGCAAACAAATGATAAGGCGAGCTCTTGCCTAAACCCAGTTCACCGTAATGATCATGCACGCATGACATTCATCTGTCCATGGTGATGGACTCAGTTTAGACAAGATTGCTAAGCAGTTCTTTCTCTACGCCAACATGTAGGAGAAGAGAACTCCGGTGAGGACGGCGGCGGCGCTGGCGGCGGTCGAGGCTCCAGCATTGCCGCCGTCGGTGGGTGGAGACGCGGGCGCTTCGGACGCCCCGGTGGGCGGGGCGGGAGGGGATGCGGCCAGCGGAGACGGAGACTGGGCGGGGGAGTTCTTGGGCGAGAGCGAAGGAGACGGGGATGGAGTGGGCGTCGCGGTCGGCGTCGGGGACGGGGCCGGAGTGGCAGGGGAAGGCACCGGGGCAGTGGCGGGCGCCGGGGTCGGAGACGGAGGGGTGGAGACCGGAGTCGGAGTGGGCGCGGCCGCTGTGGGGGGCCTGGCGGTGGGAGAAGGAGCAGGGGACTGCGCCATGCAAGCGGTGGCTAGGAGGGCGAGGAGGATCGCAACCTTGAACCCGGCCAAACCCATCTTTCGTATGCGTCTTCTTTTCGCTTCTAGGGAAGCTCAAGCAGATGTGAGAGAGGGAGGACGGGTGAAGAGAGAAAGGAGGCGATGGAGTTTATATAAGGAGAGCAGCGGCGGAGGTGGGGGTGGGATTAGCGGAGGTTGGTCACGACAGGAATAGTTGTAATAATGGAGAAGAGTTGCCGCGAGATTCCTGTGGTACTAAACAAAGGCGAAACATGCCCTACTTTTATAGGAGGAGGAGCAGCTCTGACCGGTTCGCTTTCCTTGAAGTTTCTCTCTCCACCGGATCTTGGCGTGGGCCGGTTCATTCAGATGTCGCGTTGCTTTCCCCTGAAATTTTTTTTTTTTTATCTCTCTCTCCCTTTTTTTATTTTTGGGTCACCGGTTGCGTGTCGGGGGGCATACGCGTCTTTTCGCAAAAGGGTAAAGGGGGTGAATCCCCGCTTTGATTCTTCTCCTGAGACGAAACCTGTACGCGCGTCGGGCGACGTGTCCCCTTCGAACACCGGCCGGAAACGTGCATCAGGAGACAAGCCTCGTCCTCCGCGTTAAGCCGGTTCAGCAATCCTTCGGGGGGGTTGGTCAACACGATTTTACCTAATTACCCCTCTTGACGCGTTCGTTTCCATCCCCCCTTGGAAAAAGTCTTCAGGAGAGCGCCATCGGACCGGAGCAGAGGAGGGTGGTTCTTTTGTCTATTCATCTACGTGGGACCCGCCAATGGTGAGCGACAAAGGAAAACTGCAATTTCAAAAAGTAGATGAAGGCACGAAGCCGCACAAATATCTTTTCACATGGGAGGCGGCGAAGTCAAGCTTTCACGTCACACGTGTCCCTCGATGGTGACATTTTTTTTGGGCGGTTTGGAAACTTGATAGGGTTCTTCGCAACAAAGTAACGAGATAGATAATAAAAATGAGAAAGAAAAATTGAAGAATAATATTTATTTCGATTTATTATTAAATTAAAATTATATACGATAAAAGATTTTACATTCACATCTTTATTACAATTCTTAATTACAAAAAGTATATAAATAATAGCACAAATAGTCCATAAATTTTAATTCAATTTGCAAAGTAATTCATAAAAATTTAATTTGATTAATAGGATCCTTGAACTTTTGAAAGATGTTCAATTAAGTCCTAGAAGACTAAATTGACCATGTTCTAAAAATTCATGGCCAAATTTAAATTTTAAGGACCACATTTGTTCATTGAGCTAAAGTTTAGGGATAATATTGATCAAATTAAAAATTCATGAATTATATTACATATTTGATCAGAGTTTAAAAATTATTTATGTCATTTTACCAAAATTATATTATACAAAATAACAGTAATATAAATGTAGCTATTTATGAGCTTTAACCTAACCTAACAATAAAATTTAAGCTCTAATTATAATAGTGATGGGATTCTGTGCTTGTTTATATATATATATATATATATATATATATAAGGAACTACACCACAGTAGTATTAAGAGCCTGGGTTCGTAACTTCATGTGCGATCTCTTGACCCAGTATCCGGTGGATCCGGGCAGCGGGCACTGATGGAGCAACTGTTGCCCCTTTTTTATTTAAAAAAAAGATTCCTTTTGCTAATTGTCATATAATTGGAGAGAGAAACGAATTAATTAAGGAGAGGGTGGGAATTGGAGTACAACTACCACCATTATTTAATTAATTTCTCTCTTTTTTTTCTTCAATTTTTTTTTGGGATCAATTTAAGGCCCAAAACGGACACACACATCCGGCCCCTAATTGCGTGTCCGCTCGTCCTTAATGAAAACGCCCGACGTGCGAGAGATTTGACGCAGCGGGATTCGGTGGAACGACGCCGTCCTCCTCCGACCAACAATTTGAAAATCATCGATGGTCGAGTGTCCTAGAGCCTTATAACTGGGGAAAGTTAGAAGACCGATATCCCCTCGGGGCGTCTTTCCACGGGCGCTTCTCTTCGAATCAGACCGTCTTGATTTTGATCGTCTTTGTGATGATATTGATTCGCCGATTCGAATCGATCGTGCCTTGAAGTTCGGCATTGCGGTCCTGCATGCGAGACGGGGGGTGCACCGTATAGTCGCGATCGAGTTTCGTTATAGTTAAAGAAAAGGATGATCGAGCCATAAGTGTAACTAATAATTCCCTGGCCAAAAGATTTAATCATTGAACGAAAAGAATGGAATACTACTGTCCATTATTCTAGGATGTTATTGTCTGTCTTAGCTTTTGTTTTTTCTTTAAAAAAAATGACACAAATAATTCGTCAACTTTGACCTAATATATAATGCGATCCATTAATTTTTTTTATTTATTTAATGTGATCCATAAACTTTTGGTACATGTTCAAGTTAATTCCTGGACTATATGAAAATATTCAATACTTTCGATAATATTGAATCTTCTTATATAGTCCAAGAGTTAAATTGAACATGTATTAAAAGTCAAGAAATGACATTGGTCAAATTAAAAATTCAAAGATCATATTACATTTTGGCTAAAATTAAAAAATTTATGTATTTTCTTTATTTTTTCTTTATTTTTGGGCCTGCACACTGTACATGAAAACCTATATTTTATTGAGTAATTATTTGCTCTTTTTGATTCTCCAAATTAAAGTAGTTTACTTGGGAATGAGCAACGGAGCTGGCAAAAGCTGGCCAAGGGGGCAACATTACAAGTGACAGCGACCTTGTGCTGGATCCCATTATCCTCACGTTTTTTTTTTAAATGATTTCGCGACTTTGGTGGTCCGAGCAAGATCAATTTTTTATTTATTTTTTTATTACATGATCAAGAGGCCCGAATTATTTCCTAACCTATCCCAATCTAATCATTTCCGACCAAAAAGTATGTGTGTTTATATATATATCCGTTCATGTCCCGTACTGTCCTATCTTCGCTTGGTACATTATCGTGACACTCGACGACATATAATTTATTCGTGGTCGGTAACTTTTATACGTAGCGATGAGATGTTATTCTAAACTAGTAACTATCGGCCAATAACAGGGTGAATTCGTTGTTTTTGAGCCAAAGACAGATGTTGATTTATCGATGGTCAGTAACACAAATCACATTTCTCTAAGTCCTTAAGACTTTATTAGAGCTCTATGATGTGATTTATCGTTGCCACAATTCCTTAATTACGCACTTAATTTCATTGATTTTGATTTGCTTAGGTTCGGGTGTCGCGACCCGATCCCGAATGGAGAGGGATGATGGGCTAATGGTATAGCTAGGCCCATTTTGAGATAACTTTGGGGTTTGCTCGGGTCTTCCCAGGCCCATACCAAATCGCGTCAGGAAATTTTAAATCGAAGTCGACCTTAGTGTGGTCGGGTGACATGTGCTCAGTGTGCATGCCATTGGAGTCGCCACCAATCATTTCTTGGAGGGTATGATTGGAAACCCTATCGAACGATTAAGAGAAATCGTTCGATTCCGCGGGACTTAGTTACGCCAATATTGCTATTGACGCCCTTTCGGTACCTAATTTGAGTGATTTCCTGATCTAAAGAATTTATGCAGGCGAGATCGGGTAAGGTAGGCTCTAGGAGTCTAAGGGGGTTCATGCGAATGGGAGTATCTATCCTATCAATCACAGTCATCAGAATAAAAGCGCAATCAAGGAATTCAAACTGGGAGAAATCATATCACATCAAGTCGATCACAAGCCATGGGAAGCTTTAGGAGCCTAGAAAATACCCTAATTAGGTTCAGGGGTGATTTGAAATGGTTTGGGTCAAATGGACCAGAGGGGCAAAATGGTCATTTTGGAAGGCTCGGGAATTCTAAAATGTGAAAATAGGTCAAATCAGTTGAATGTGGTTTTTCCCTAATTTTCACAATTTTTTAGAAATTTTGCTAAATTTTTCTAAGACTTTTCTGAATTTTTTTTTAGAATTTTCTAAGACTTTCTAATAATTTTCTTATTTTCTAGAATATTCTCTATATTTTCTAGCATTTTAATTTTTGATTTTCTAAATTTTTCCAAACATTTTCTATATTTCCTGACCAATTTTTTCAAAATTTTCTAGAATTTTTATGGATTTTATAAAAATTTTCTAAAAGTTAAATTGGCTGAAAATCAAGTGTCAACATCGGGTACTTTAGACTTAGTCTAGTTTTAAAAAATTTAGAAGAAGACAAAAAAAAATGCGTGAACACTTAACATTGGCTTACATCATAAATTTAAAAATAAATTGAAATTTTGTAAAATATGTTTAGAAAATACTCAACTTCAATGTCGAAAAGGCGTCGGTATTTTCATTGATGTAACCAAGTTGTTGGATCCTATATATTTTTTTGTTTCCTTGAATCGAATGGTTTCTCCCAACTATTTGATAAGGTTTTTGGTCTACTTTTCTCAAAGACTAGCGACAACTCCATTTGCATGTGCATATACAAGCCACCAATCACATTAAGACCAAATTTAATATTCCTTCATTGCGGTTTTGATATAGGCTTGGAAGAGCTCGAGTTAATCTGAAATCACACGTTAACCCAATATGGCCTCTCCTTTTTTAAGCTTAAAATGACACGACAATTAGAAAAAAAACATAGCATGAAAAAATATTATATGAAACATGCAATATATTTTATAAGAGAATAAATATGAATTAATCTTCAAGTAACTACGTAATTATTTAACTTAAATGAGAAAAAATTAAGAAGAGAAATTATTTTCGAAAATAAAAAATTTGTATAATTACCAAACTTGTCGTGTTCTAGAAACATATATTTTGTGTAATTATTAAACGTGTTCTGATTATTTAAAGCTCTTATAAGGAATAGAATTAGAAAAAAAAAATCAATTATAATCAGAATCACCTTTTTGGACTAGAATCGTTAGGAACTAGAGTTTCCAAATTTGTGTACTATACACGCATCCTATCATGACCCTATTTGGATGGGGAAAATCACCCAATCAAGTTCCTTATACTTATTATACATATGCTGATCAAACTTTTTTTTTTATATTAAACTTGTTATAAGGATGTCAATTTAATTATAAACATTCTGATTTGGCCTATTTAATTCTAAATCTTTTGAAAATTTGTCTATATAGTCTTTCCCGCCAATTTCGACCGGTAAATGTTGATGTGGATGTTTATCGTCTTATATGGCACGATCAACGATGACATAGACAATTTTTTTAAATAGTTTTTCAAAAACATTCTCGACTTTTTTAGTTTTTCATTTTTTCTTTTATTTTTTTCTTCTGTGGCCGATGAGGTTCATTGGCTTGCCAACCACTAGGTGGGGGCTTCGTGGCTCTTGCAAGAAAAGAAAGCAAAGAAAAAATAACAATAGATCTAGGAAATTTATAAAAATTAAAAATTAAAAAATTTTGTCCATGGTAATGTCAACCATGTCACATAGAACAATTAACATCCACGTTAATAATTTTCAATCAAAATTGACCAAATGGCAATATTAACAAATTATTGAAAGGTTTAGGACAAAATTAAAAGATCTATGACTAAATTGGTATCCGTACGAAACTATAAGAGGCTAGCCTAGTATGTGAAAATGGTCGGATCAGACAATATATCGGACACAACCACTATAAGTGTCAAAACCGAACCAAATCGAACCAAAAATTTCATGCATTTTGGTTTGATTCGATTTGATTTTTGGTTTAGGTAACTGAAAAATTAACCCTTTCTTTTTTGCCAGTTCAATTATTTCGAGTTGATTCAGATGTCGAAATTGCACTCGAAATCTCAAGAATAAACCTTTTTTATTTTTATCTATTTTTCTTTTTTCTTTTTAGGGGTAAAAGGCCGGCACGGGTCGTCGGCCCCTGGGCAAGGGGTTGTGGCCCCTCACCTTACTAGATCTGGCCAGCGAGGGGCCGCGGACCCTCATCGATGGCTTGCAAGGGCTTTGTAGGCCTCTTCTTGGGGCCAACGGCCTCAGAGGTTTGTAGCTAGTGGTTGGCGGTTCTGCTGGCTTTGAACTAAAAAATAAAAAAGAAAAGAAAGGAAAGGAAAATAAAAATACATATAAAAATAAAAAAAAGAAAGATCATAAACCAAATTGAACTAGATTGTTAATTCCGTTCATATTCAGTTCAGGAAGAAATTTAGTTCTGTTCAAACTTGCACCCTAATAGTTCAGTCCGCTTGTCCATGCGTTTAATGAGATTTGGTTTCGTTCAAGCCTAGCGTCGAGGCCATCTTTGAGCTTCCCTACTTGGAGAGGTTCTAGTTTCAAGTCCATCGGTTTCGTAGGCATGTTCCAACATTTTTTTTTTCTTTTTCTTTTTTTTTTCTTCTGGGTCTGATTTAGCCTAACTGCATTGTCCAATAAATTGTATTGTGACATACGATGTCATGATGTGTCGACATGTCTTTCAAAAGATACGGCCTTTTGCTACGGTCATGGATGCAGTACCCAACAACGATAGCATCTTTGCCAAGAAACATCCGATCGGGAGGTGATGATAGGCTAGACGGCAACGGGCCTGCCCCAAGTACACGAGGGCCGGATCGGCCCAAACGAAAGCCAACTGTTCTAGAATAGCATTGGTCATTGGTCAGGTCTAGGCACCACTGTAGTGAATAACATACATAAAAATCTACCATGAGATTGGTCTACGATAGAATCCTAGGGCCTAGTCTTTTGAAATCAATGACATATTCAATCGTACATCACAATCGAATATCAATGAATCAATATCACAAAGGTCATAAATTTGTCATAGTACCGAAGAACATTAGGACCCCGACCCCAAAGTACCAATATTTTTTGTGTTTGGATCAGCCGGGCCGGGCCTTTTTGACACCCCTACGAAAAGCCACACAGCCCCCCCGACTTGGGTTGGTGCCCCCGCTGATTATATGTAAGTCTCGTTTTCGCTTTGTCTTGGTCCATCTTTCGTTCCTAGGTAGAATCTCGTCTATTGGGTGGATCAAGGCTCTCGTGCTCTAAGGACCCTAAACACTTTTCATTCTACAACTTATCGCGAACGTATTATTGAGTTCTAAAATTTATATAAAAAAAAATACAGTCAAGTCTTGAAAATTGTCAAATTAGTGTAATATAGTTTTTTCGTTAACTCCTTCTAACTTGACTAGAGGAAAATGTTGAGGTGGTTTTTTTTTAAAGTATTTTATTTTTACCTACGCCACAGTGACGTGGCTAAAAACTCAAAATGTAAGGCTAAGCCAATGTCGTTTTTTTTTTTTCCAAATCTGATTTTTTTTAATAAACATTTTTTTAAAAATATCACGCGGTTTGATTTGGTAAGATGGTTGAAAGGTCAAGTGGTAAGTAGAAACAGAGAAGCACGAGTTAAACCGACCGGTTGGTCAATGGCACTAGGATAGGATCTAAGCTCAGAGATTTACTGGTCAATACAAGTTTAGGTTGTGAACAAATCATGTCAAAGGCCTATAGGGAGAACTAGCCGAAAACCAGGACTGTCCACTCTCCAGCTGAGACTCCTTTCAAACTCCTGATGCATTTCACGCCCAAGATCAGTAGAGAAAGCCAAAGAGATGGCCAAAAACCGAGGCTGCAAGAAGCCCAGGATCTTGTGCCTCCACGGCTTCAGGATGAGCGCTAAAATTCTCGAGACGCAGATCCATCAGTGGCCCGAATCCGTCCTGGGGAAGCTGGACATGGTGTTCCTCGACGCCCCGTGTCCGGCCAGAGGCAAGTCCGGCGTGGAGGGCATCTTCGATCCTCCCTACTTCGAGTGGTTCCAGGGCACTCAGGTCAGGGTTTTCCAGTTTTATTTGGACTACATTCGGTGTCGCTATAACGTTGCGATGCCATCTTCTAACACGGTGCAGCTATAGCTAGACCAAACGGGTCCTTAGAAGATAGAGGGAAATTTTCTTCGAGCTGACGATCCAGAGCGTTCTGATTCAGGATTTTACAGAGTATGAGAACTTTGAAGAGTGCGTCGCCTTCATAGAAGATTTCATGGTGAAGAACGGTCCCTTTGATGGTTTGCTGGGTTTTTCCCAGGTGAGTCCAGCCAAATAAAATGGAAGGACAGCATCTCCACTCTTTCGGTTGTTCAAATACTATTCATTTTTCGGTTTAATTTCGTGTTGATGAGTGATCTTGGTACTTGGTTATGATCACCAGGGGGCAGCTCTGTCTGCTGCATTTCCCGGAATGCAGGATGAGGTAAACATATCTCTAGCTCCATGAATTCGAAACTGACAGTCGAAATTGACACATACAGTGGAACGGAAGCAGATAATCCCTTTCTCAAGTTGATGAATTTGACAAAAGGCTGAATTTTGCAGGGATTGGCACTCACAAAGGTGCCCAAAATCAAGTTCGTGATTCTAGTTTCCGGGGCTAAGTTGGGCGGATCAAAATACAGTGCGCCTAGGCTGGCCGCTAACGCATTTTCGGCTCCTATTAAGTGTCCTTCTCTTCATGTTATAGGTAAGAACTACCAAAACTTCAGCTTTCGTCGATTCTGTTAACATCGTTGACATACTTCTAAGCGACGACATGACTTGAACATGACTTGAAAGGCAAGGGATGGGCTAAGTCGGTCTATCGAAAGTGGGATGGTGGATAATGTTCATACTATTACATATCCAAAGGTCTAACGTGAGATTAGCTACGACAGAATCACAGGCCTTGTGTTCTCTGCAACTCCCAAGTTAGTGTCCTTGCTTTACATGTTGCTGAAGGAGTCTTCACCACAAGACATCTTGTCCCTCTTCGGATTCAACTCAAAGCCAATTGTTCAGAAGGAGCTTATGAACCAACATTTTCACTTCGTTTCATTGAAAATTAGTCGTACACTCGCACATTATGCGGAAAAAAAAATATCTTTTTCGTACATTACTTTGATGGAAAAGGTATTCTAAAGATTTTACCAAACGGAATACACCCAAAATTATTTATATCGGATGTCTTTATTTTGGTGTAGATGAGACCGATTCTCAGAAGACAGAGGGAATTGCTCTGCTTGATTCATTTGTGGATCCGCTAGTCATTCATCACCCAGAGGGCCACAAAATCCCCAACCTTGGTTTGTGCCCCTGCTAGTCATCCAAGTCTCGTTTTCTCATTGTTTCAGTTCAAAGCTGCAGCTTAGTTCTCTTTTCTGTTTGATCCCTCGCCCAGATGATCAGAACCTGGAGATTGCGCACAAATTCATCGAGAAGATCCAGAATCTGGCTGCTGCATGAGCTGCGCTTTCTTTCGACTTAGCTACGAAGATGGTAACGATTCTCGTCTGAGATTTTCACTTCTTTCTTAACGAATCTGCTCCGAATGGAATCAACTACATTTAGCACAAACACAGTTATTCGTGGCAACCCAATTGGTTAACACTCTTTTCATTTCTGAGTTTCGTTTCATGTTCTGATGGGACATCAATTGAAGATGCCCACTCTGCTGCACACAGGCGAGGCGCGAGTTCAAGGCCGGTCGAATGTTACAAGCAAACTTTTCCGACATAATCATTAAACGGTTCGATACACTCGGTCTGAATCAACGTCACATAATTTTCATTTGGTAAAGATAATGAAGGGTCAAGTTGCAAGTTAAGACAGAGAAGCACGAGTTAGACCGGTTGGTCGGTCAATAGCACTAGGGTCCAAACTCAAGATTTACAGCTGGGTGTGGTTGGTTGGGAACTCTTTAAGAGCCACGCTTTGAACAGATTAATATCACATGGACTGGCCGAAAAGCAGAGGACTCAAAACTTTGTAATTGAGAATCATCTCGGATTCCTGCTCTAGTTCTATTCCCTGGATAGTAGAGAGGGCAAAAGCGATGGCCGAAAGCCGAGCCCATGAGAAGCCCAGGATTCTGTGCCTCCACGGGTTCAGGACTAGCGCCAAAATCCTCGAGACGCAGATCCATAAATGGCCCGAATCCGTCCTGGAGAAGCTGGATCTGGTGTACCTCGACGCCCCATACCCATCCACGGGCAAGTCTGGCGTGGACGGCATCTTCGATCCTCCCTTCTTCGAGTGGTTCCAAGGCAATCAGGTCAGTTTTCCAGTTCCATTTGGTGTAACTATAGCTGCGCTACATCCCGGATCTTCGAAAACGCCGACACCCTGATGGGGTGAGGCACACACGGTGCTACGCAATGTCACCACACGATTGCAGCACAGTGCATCTATAGCTACACCAAACGGTTTCGTAGCAGAACAGACGCAGGGATATTCATCGAGCTGATAGTTCATAGTGTTGGGGTTCAGGATTTTACGGAGTACGAGAACTTTGAAGAGTGCATCGCTTTCATTGAAGATTTCATGGTGAAGAGCGGCCCCTTTGATGGTTTACTGGGTTTTTCCCAGGTGAGTCTTGTCAGATGAAAAGACAAAGCAGCATCTTTTCTTTTGTGGGTGTCCTTCACATTCTTGACTTTTGGGTTTCTGCGGCCACAAGAAGAAGAGAAAAAGAGACAAACAAACAGGAACTTCATCGTCATGTTTGTGAGATTTTCGTGTTTTGGTTATCAGGGAGCTTTTCTAGCTGCAGCGTTGCCAGGAATGCAGGCAAAGGTACACTTTTTTCTATCTTCTCAATTCTACAAAAAATCCAAATCAAAAGATGTGAAGCAACAGGACCGTTTGATCGAGTTGCTGCAATCAACAAAGTGCTGAAATTTGCAGGGATTGGTGCTCACCAAGGTGCCCAAAATCAAGTTCCTGATTCTAATTTGTGGGGCTAAGCTCGGCGGATCGAAATTCGGTGCGCCTCCGCTGGCAACTAATGCGTTTTCCTCTCCTGTCAAGTGCCCTTCTCTTCATGTTATAGGTAGCTACCTGAACTCAGCTCTCTCTAATTCTATAAGTCGAGTCCGACGATGCCCGACGACCACATTAGTTAGCTATCAGTAGATGTTACAACCGACGACATGGGGTCATTATGCTAAATTCGGCTTTCAAAAGTAGGATCAGTGATGATTTTTCTTCTCTCCTAGTCCTATCGTTGGAACCATAAAGAAAATAAGGCTGATTTTCAGATGTATGGAACGAGACACGAAACGGATGGAGAAAAATACTCTTATTGAAATCAACTTCTGATAGATACAAGATGAAACTCACTTGGATTTTTTTTTTTTTTGCTTCTTTTTTTTAACAACATGAACAACCTCCACATACATATAGAAGAATATCTACACAAACTTTCTAACTTTCTCAATACAACATAATGAATCACACAAAAGAGGAGTCAAAAGTTACAAGACAACATTATGAATGACACAAAAGTAATCAAAAGTTACACAAAGTAGAAAACACACTCAAAACTCTTTCACAACGGTAAATCTTCAAGCATATCTTCATGATGGTCAAAGTCAAAAGAGAATATTGTGCTCCATGATAACAAATATTCTTTCTTGAAAGTTCTATCCATTTGTCTTCTTCTTTGGTCCAAAATCAATTTATAATTTTGGAATTTAACGACCCAAAGCATTTTCTTTAGCTTTTCAAATGAATCTGCCTTTAGTGCTTTTGTCAAAATATCTACAACTTGATCTTCTGATCTACAAAAATTTAGCTCAATTTCACCATATTTAACTCGCTCATGAATATAATGATACTTGATATCAATGTGTTTGCTCCTGCCATGAAACATAAGATTCTTGGCTAATACAATGGCTGACTTATTGTCATACATCATTTTAGTAGGACCTGTTTGTTCATGCATCAGTTCATTCAGCATCCTACGAAGCCATATTGCCTGACAAGCCCTTAAAACTAATGCTATGTATTCTGCTTCGACTGTCGAGAGTGCAACAACTTGCTATTTTTTTGAAGATGAAGAAATCACTCTTGATCTGAGAAAGAAAGCATATCATGAAGTATTCTTCTGAGTCTTGGTATCACCTGTCCAATCACTGTCTGTATACCCAACTATACCAAAGTTGTCAGTACAAGAATATAAAATTTCATGCTCACGAGTTCCATTGACGTACCTTAAAATTATTTTTGCTACCTACAAATGTATCAAATATCTGGCCTAGTAGAAGCTAAATATCTCAAGCTTCCAATAATGCTTTTGAAATAAATGAGATTTACCAGCTCACTGGTTCTTTCTTTCTTCAACTTCAACCGTTTAACTACGGGGAGTTCGAATTGGTTTGAGTGACTCCATCTTCAATCTCTTCAAAATCTCATTAGCATATTTTTACTGTAACATAAATATGCCATCATCTACCTGTTTCACTTCAAGACCAAGAAAATATGACATCAATCTCAAATCAGTCGTCTCGAACTAGCTAGTTATAACCTCCTGAATCCAGAAAATATTTTTTCACAGCTACTTGTAAATATCAAGTTATCAACATAAAGGCACATAATTATTATGTCACCGTTAGAATTGGACTTGATAGATAGTATATGCTCATACATACACTTTTGAAAAGTATGCTCTAACAGGTATGTGTCGATACACGTGTACTAAGCACGAGGTGCCTGTTTTATCCCATACAAAGCCTTCTTCAATTTGTAAACTTAATTTTCATACCCTTTCTTCTCATAACCATGTGGTTGGTCTACGTAGACTTCCTTTTCAAGGACACTATTTAGGAATGCTGACTTCACATCCATTTGATGAATTCTCCAACGATTTTGAGCTGCAAGTGCTAAAATCATTCGGATGGTATCCATCCGAGCTACTCGTGCAGATACTTCAAAATAATCAATACCTGTCTTTTGTTTGTAGCCTTTTACAACCAGTCTAGTCTTGTAACGGTCCATTTGACCGTCAGGTTTGTACTTTGTCTTGTACACTCGCTTTACATCAATGGGTTTCTTACCATGTGGTAAAAAAAGTAGTATTAATGTATCATTCTTCTCAATAGAGTGAATTTCTTTATCCATTGTTTGAATCCACTTTTCTTCTACAGCTGCTTCATCATATGTTATAGGCTCACATTTAGCAAATAAATAGAAATTTACCAATGTTTCCTCAATGATTTTGTCACTATCATTGGCACCACTCTTGTCACAACATAATCCCTGAATTTTGTTGGCGTCTCCCTTAGTCGTTGTCAATGACAAAGTGGTGATTTTGAGGCTATTATTGGTGAAGATGTACCACCAGTCGAAAACGGTAGAGGTTCTTCTATTTCTTTCACCAATGGTTCATCTTCGATGGTGATGTTTTTTAGTCGCCCTTGTGGTTCCAGTCCTAAGCTTTATCTTCAAAAAACTGGACATTCCTACTAATGATTGCCTTTTCAGTGACTGCGTTATTCAACTTATAACCTTTTGTTGTGTCACTGTAGCCAATGAAGATGCACTTCTCGCTTTTGTCATCCAACTCCTTTTTTCGTTCATCTGGTATATGGTATTTACCACGCACCCAAATACTCGTAGAAACGAAATATCTAGCTAGTTGCCGCTCCAAGCCTCTTCTGGGTTCTTTCTAGAACACTCTTTGTTAGACACTTGTTTAGTATAAATACAATAAACGCAATCGCTTTTGCCTAAAAATTCTTAGGCAAATTTTTGGCTTTTAGCATACTTTTTGTCATTTCAAAAATTGTCATGTTTTTTCTTTCTACTACACCATTTTGCTGAGGTGTATAGCTGGCAGTTAACTGACGTTTACTTCATGAATTTTGTAGTATTTGTCGAATTCATTTGAGGTAAATACTTCACCTCTATCCGATATCAACGTCTTCAGATTAAAAACATTATATTTTTCAATATAGACTTTAAATTCTTTGAACTTACCAAATGTTTCAGATTTTTCTCTTAAGAAATATACCCAAGTTTTTCTAGTAAAATTATCTCCAAAAATCAGCATGTACCTTTGTTGTCCGAATAATTCAACTTCAACAGGGCTACATATATCTGTATGTACTAGTTCCAAAGGCTGCTTTGCTCTTCTGGCTTTCCCAATTAGAAATGATTCTCGATGTTGTTTTCCAACGAGATATCCTTTGTACGGACGATCTGCACAGTTAATTAAAGGCTTGCTGGTCACCATCCTTTTCTAAACCAATAGTTTTAGTTTACGAAAATTTAGATGACCGAATCGAAGATGCCATAATCAGTTGTTGTCTTTCATCATCACTTGAAAACTAAAGAGATTCTTTGTCTGAAGAGTCATGGGAAACATCCGATTCTTCGTCATTTGCACTGTCGTGATCAACTTGTTGTTGACACCTCTGATGGTGCAAATTTCATTTTCAATGTAAACTTTGTGGCCTTTTCGGAAAGTTGCCAAATACTTAGCAAATTCCAAAAAAGTTCTGGTATAAAGTAAACATCTACAATAGCAACATTAGTACCATCTTTTGACTTGATATTAATGTTACTTTGCCCATCACAGGAATTTTTTATTTATTCTCGAAGTTGACTTCACCATGACTCGTCTCATCCAATTGCGAGAATAATTCCTTCTGACTAGTCATATAATTGCTGCAACCAGTATCCAAGTACCGTATGTTGATGTCTACAGTGCTCAAGTCATCCTTCTTACATGCTAGCACCATGTATTCTTTAGCATCGATGGTATGTGCATGCTCCGCCTGCTCGTACGTCACCTGCTCGTGGCATTCGAATTTGTAATGTCTAAACTTGTTGCACTTAAAATACTTGACTTTTGATTTGTCACGTGTTTTAAATTTTCCGGTGAAAATTGGAATTTCCACCTCTTCCTAGACCTCCTTTGCGACCTCGACCACCTTGATAGCCTCCTCGACTTGATGGAGCGATACGACTTTGTAATGCTTGCTCAGGAGCTGAACCAAGAGTTTTTTTTATTCATCCTTTGTTCATGTGAGCACAATGAACCTGTCAACCACTCCAGCATTAAGATTGGCACATCTTGCCCTTCCTCGATCGCAACGACGATGTAGTCAAATCTTTCTATCAAAGAACTCAAGATTTTTTCCACGACACGTACATAATGGATTTCTTCGCCATTAACCCTTAATTGGTTAACAATGTTTTGTACACGATCAAAATACATCGAGATTGATTCAGAGTCACTCATATGTAAAGACTCGAAATCACCTTGAAGCGTTTGCAGCCGCACCCACCAGACGCGATCATTGCCTTCATAGGATTTTTGCAAGATATCCTAGGCAACTTTCACAATCTTCGCACATGATATTTTTTCAAATATCGTTTCCTCCACGGCTTGAAAGATCGCATACAATGCTTTTTAATCTTTCTTCTAAGACTCCACTAAAGAGTTTTTCTTCTCCTTTCTTAAAGCCTCGAATGCTTCGGCATCGGCAACTTCGTTGTAGCCATTTTCAACCAGATTCCACAAATCTTATGATTTGAAAAGAACCTTCTTCTGAATGGACTAATTGTTGAAATTCTTTCTGTTCAGCTTTGGAAGTTGCATTTGAACGGAACTGGTAGATGTCATTTCTAGCTTTGATACCAAATGTTGGAACCAAAAGGAAAATAAGGGTGATTTTTGGATGTGCAAAACGAGGCACGAAATGGATGGAGAAAAATACTCTTATTGGAATCAACTTTCTGATAGATACAAGATGAAACTCACTTGGAGTTTTTTTTTTGTTCATTTTTTTTAACAACATGAACAACCCTCACGTACATATAGAAGAGCACCTATACAAATTTTCTAACTTTCTAAAAACAACATAATGAACCACACAAAAAAGGAGTCAAAAGTTACAAGACAACATTATGAACCACACAAAAATAATCAAAAGTTACATAAAGTGGAAAACACATTCAAAGCTCTTTCACAAGGGCAAATCTTCAAGCATATCTTCATGATGGTCAAATCAAAAGAAAATATTGTGCTCCACGATAACAAATCTTCTTTCTTGAAAGCCCTATCCATTTGTCTTCTTCTTTGGTCCAAATCAATTTTAATTAACACCTATACCTAGAGGTCTAAATGAGTTCAGAGTTGCGACTTCATATAGAAATGCATTAATCCAGTCCTGTGAAAAGAACTTGGATAATAAGCCATCCTTCTTTTCCACTTTGAATTCGGAGATTAGGGACTAAACAAGACGTGTCATCATCAAGACGTGCAAGAATCCACATGATGTAATCAAGCTTCTTGAAACACTGGCCATATCAATTAGCTGGGTAAGAAAGAGATTAGAGATTAAGGGCCTGTTTAGTAATGTTTCTATTCCCCTATTTCTATTCCTAGGAATAAAAAAGGATTAGAAAAATGTTTCGGAATACAAATAGTTCTGATTTTGATTCTACTTCTAGGAACACTTTTGGACCAAAAAACAAAAACAAAAAAAAGCTACTTCTAAAAAAAAGAACACTTTTTAGGATCACTTTTCAACGATAGGCTTCTCAGCCTCTTCTCACAACAATTTTTTAGAATCACTTTTGGACCAAAAATAAAAAAATTTATGTAATTATCAAACGCATTGTGATTCTCTAAAAGAACAAAATAGAAAAATGATAATAATCAGAATCATTTTTTTAATAGAAATGTTACCATATAGGCTCTTATGTGCGTACGCGTCATGGCCTCGTTAATTAATAAGTTAAGAAGTGATTATTGTGTTGTCAGGGGGGAACGATTTCCTGAAGACGGAGTCGATCGCTCTGCTTGATTCATTTGTGGATCCGATTGTCATCCATCACCCGAAGGGCCACACAATCCCTAGGCTCGGTTAGTGTCTCTATCGATTGATATGGTTCTCTCTTTTTCTGAGAAAATTGTCTAGAAAATGCTAAACATGTTAAAGTGTATTAATTGAGTCGTAAACCTTTTAATATTTCGTTTTTCAAGGACTCGCGTGGACGCTGAGTTTTCCTTTTTTTATTTCTTCCTTTTGCACAGATGATCAAAGCCTCGAGATCGTCAACAATTTCATCGACAAGATCCAGAATCTAGCTACTGCATAAGCTGTTCTTCGCCGCAGCAAGCAAAAGGAGACAACAACAATTCTTCATTTTATGATTTGGCTATCGTTCTTTAACCTCTACGAAGCTTGAAGGGTAAGGCACGGAAAGTGTATCTCTCAATAATTTGCATATTCGTGAGGTACCTCCATCTCTAGAGGGGAAAAAGAAAAAAAAAATTCTCCCAAGGATGAGGTAGCTTGTAATTTCCCCAAGATTTAGTACCGCTAAAAGCGCAATGCGCCGCTAAATAATCTATCGAAGATCGGGGCTTTAGCAAAGATCACATGAACCGGGTGCTTTTCGCTATAGGATTTATATGTCAGTGCGGCGTTGCAATTACATTACGTTCGTTTTGCACCTAGATTGTGAAAATACGTCATAAGCTAGTTATGAATTGGGATAATTAGCCTAAAAAAGTCATAAATCTATTTTACGGCGGTCAATTCAATCCTTAACCTTCTTAATTGTGCTAATTTAGTCCTAAAACGTATAGGGGTTTGCCGATTTAATTGTCTCAATTTAGTCCTAAATCTTTTGAAGTTTTACCGATTTAGTTCTAAATCTTTATTTGAGTAATTGACCCAAATAAATTGTCGAAAAGTTTAGAACTAAAGTCTCGTTTTCTCATCGTTTCAATTCATCTAAGCTGGAGCTTAGTTCTCTTTGCTGTTCGATCCCTCGCGCGAATGATCAGAGCATAGAGATTGCCCGCGATTTCATTGAGAAGATGCAGAATCTCTCAACTTAGCTACGAAGATGATAATGATTTTCGCCTGAGATTTTTCACTTCTTTCTCAACGAATCTGCTCCGAATGCAGTCTACTATCTTTAGCACGGACACGGTTGCTCGCGGCATCGCAATTGGCTAGCATTCTTTTCGTTTCCGAGTTTCGTTTCATGTTCTGACGGGACTTCAATTGAAGATGCCCCGCTCTGCTCCACGCATGAGAAGATACTTCAAGATAGTGAAGGGGCGATTCGACTGGTTCGATATGACCGGCTTGAACCAACTTCACAAAATCTTCATTTGGTAAAGATGGTGACGGGTCAAGTTGCAAGTTAAGACGGAGAAGCACGAGTTGGACCGGCCGGTTGGTCAACAGCACCGGGGTCCAAACCGGAGGTTTACTGGTGGGTGTGGTTGGTTGGTCAATAGCACAAGAGGAATTCTTTAGGCTTTGAGCAGATTGATATCACATGGACAACAGAGAGAACTGGCCAAATAGAAGAGGACTCAAAACTTTGTAATTGACTCGTCTCGGATTCCTGCTCTAGTTCTATTCCTAGGATAATAGAGAGTGCGGAACAATGTCCGAAAGCCGATCCCATGAGAATCCCAGGATTCTGTGCCTCTACGGGTTCAGAAACAGCGCTAAAATCCTCGAGACGCAGATCCATAAATGGCCCGAATCGGTCCTGGAGAAGCTGGATCTGGTGTACCTCGACGGCCCGTACCCATCCATGGGAAAGTCCGGCGTGGAGGGCATCTTCGATCCTCCCTACTTCGAGTGGTTCCAAGGCAATCAGGTCAGTTTTCCATTTCCACTTGGCGCAACTATAGCTGCGCTACATCCTGGATCTTCGAAAACTACGGCACCCTGATGGGGTGAGGCACACACGGTGCTATGCATTGTCACGACACGATTTGCAGCACAGTGCATCTATAGCTGAATCAAACGGGTTCGTAGCAGACAAAGGGATATTCATCGAGCTGATAGTTCATCGTATTGGGGTTCAGGATTATACAGAGTACGAGAACTTTGAAGAGTGCATCGCTTTCATTGAAGATTTCATGGTGAAGAACGGTCCCTTTGATGGTTTACTGGGTTCTTCCCAGGTGAGTCTGATCAGATGACAAGACAAAGCGGCATCTTTTCTTTTGTGGGTGTCGTTCAAATTCTTAGCTTTTGAGGTCTTGAGGCCACAAGAAGAGAGAGAGAGAGAGAGAGAGAGAGAGAGAAACAAACGGAAACTTCATCGTCATGTTTACGAGATTTTCGTGTTTTGAATTACCAGGGAGCTGTTCTAGCTGCAGCATTGCCAGGAATGCAGGCAGAGGTGTACTTTTTTCTATCTTCCCATTCCTAGGAAAATCCAATTCAAAACACATAAACGAAGGAACAGGACTGTTTGATCGAGTTCCTGCAGTCAACAAAGTGCTGAAATTCGCAGGGATTGGTGCTCACCAAGGTGCCCAAAATCAAGTCTCTGATTCTAATTTCCGGGGCTAAGTTGGGCGGATCGAAACTGAGCGCTCCTCCTCTGGCAGCGAACGCGTTTTCCTCTCCTGTCAAGTGTCCTTCTCTTCATGTTATAGGTAACTACCCGAACTTAGCTCTCTTCGATTCTCTCACGATCATATCACGATTCGCTTGCTGTAAGTTCCAAAGTCTAGTCCGACGGTGCCCGACAACGAGATAGTTAGTTTTAATTAGTTGTTACGACCGACGGCATGACGTCGTTACGCTCAATTCGGCTTTCAAAAGTAGGATCAGTGATGATTTTTCTTCTGTCCTAGTCCTACACCTGAAGGTCTAAGTGAGTTCAGAGTTGCTGCTTCATGTAGAATGGTATCGATCCAGTGCGCACACATCATGGCCTCATGGCCTCGTTAATTCACAAATTAACAAGTGATTATGGTGGTTTTAGGCGAGAATGATACCGTGAAGCCGGAGTCAATCGCTTTGCTTGATTCGTTTGTGGATCCGATCGTCATCCATCGCCCGGAGGGCCACACAATCCCCATGCTCGGTTAGTGTCTCTATTGATTGACATAGTTCTCTCTTTTCTCGAGAGAATTGTCCAAAAAGTTCTGATCCTATTACACTTTTTCAATAATAAACTTTTCAATTGTGCCAATTGATTTTAAATATTTGCACGTTTTTGTCAATTAAGTCCATTCAGTAAATTTCGGCAAAAAATCGTTGACCTAGACACTGGCCAACACTAACATAGAAAATTTTTAATAATATTTTAATATTTTTAGTAATTTTTTTGTTATCTTGTTACTTTTTTATTTTCATTTTTTCCTTTTTTTTTTAACTATGACCAAAGAGAGTAGCTGGCCCTCGCCAACCGTGGGAAAGGCTACCAGCACAAATCTGGGCGAGGGATTTGCTGCCCTCGAAAAGATATTAAAAAAAAAAGAGAAAAGTAAAAAGAAAAAAAAAGTAAAATTAAAAAAATATTAATAATTTTAAATAATTGCTCACATCAACGTTGGCTGGCTGTGTCATGTAGAACGGCCAGATTCTCTCGTCTTCTAAGAATCCTTAAGTGTTTGGCTTTCTACGGAATCGTGTGGGCGCTGAGCGTTCTTTTTGTTTCTTCTCTTTGCGCAGATGATCAAAGCGCCGAGATTGTCAACAATTTCATCGAGAAGATCCGGAATCTCTCTACTGAATGAGTCATTCTTTCTCGCAACAAGCAAAGGAGATAATAACAATTCTCATATGTATACTGTATATATTAATATTCACTATAAACGAGTATTTTAAATTTGGAATTGTATTTTTGTTTTAGAGTAGTGAAAATAAGTGATGGATTATCTACCGTGCATAACAGAAGTTGAAAATTTCCATTCAGGGTTACGTTTAAGAAATTATAAAAAAAAAATTAAAATCTTTCGATCCGGCCGTGGGATCCGGTCTGGCTCGGTACCCCTTGAAATCGAGAACCAGTTCGCTAGGACACCGGTTTCAATATTAAGGACTGGGAACCGAACCATCACCCTCTAGAATGGAGAATTTGATCACCGATTTAGTTCGAATAGTTTTCGATTCGGTCGGTCTAACTTGCTCACTACTAATTCAAACTAACATAGCCAATGGACCGTGCCAAAGGATGGTGTGAAGATGCTTTTCACACAGGCAAGGCTCCTCTACAGTGGCATAATTTCCATAATCTATCGCTCGTTGTGGGAAAAAATTCAAGTTAATTTCGGCGTGACCTGGATGCGGAGGTAATTTCTTATCTTTGTGCCATATTTCACTATGATTCGATGGTTACATCGGCTCAAATTGATCGGAGCTAGGTGTATTTATTTCATGAAAAATAAAAAATTTAGAAAATATTTTTCAAAAAATAAATACTTATATCTTTTTAAAAAAATTAGTCAACGAAAAATATTTTCGTTATCGAAAATATATATATCAGGAATTTTTTTTTCAAAATTTAACAGAGAAGTTTATCAGGAAAAAAAGGGAAAAAAAATTCGCCAATAAGAAGACTTGATGTAATTAATAAATGGTTTGTCAAAAATGACATACATGTCCGTCACTGTGAAGTGGCAAAAAACATGAGTATTAACTGTTACAACCACCATTTCTACCACCTCGTGAGCCGCCGTCTCTCTCCCTCCGCCATCGTCGGTCCACGGAGATCGATGGTCATGGCTGCCTCCCCGGGCACCAGCAGCAACGGCGGCCGCGGTGGTGCTTACACGACGATCAAGGAGAATGTCGTCTTCGAGAGAGAAATCAAGAAGAGCAAATTCATCGCGATCGCCGGCCCCGTCTCCGACGAGCAATCTGCTTTCTCATTTCTCTCCCAGGTCAGCCTAGTCGAGATCCTTCGTTCGCTCTCGGCACTTTTTTAGGGTTTTCGCGTCTTGATTGTGCAATCTTCGGTCTTTGGCGGGCTAAGGATTCCCGATTGAATTGATGGCAAACATGCTGGAATCATTTGCAAAGCATCTTTCAGGTTCTTGGTTTGACGAAGTTCGATTTCAATTTGGGACTGACCGATTCTTTGGTTTTTGCTTATGGTTTCTAGGTTAGGGATCCGCGCGCAACTCATAATTGTTGGGCTTATAAGGTGTGTTTCATGTCGAATTCGATTTGCTTCAGCTTTCGGTTTGTAAATTTTTCGCCTATGTGTGGCCTGTATGCAATGCTAGTTGCGATAGTTACTTTGTTCGGTCGGATGGGCGATCGCTGCATTACAATTATTTGCCAGTTTGTGCCTAATTGGATTGATGCATCTCGTTCTTTAAATTGGAGGGCAGGTGGGAGATCAATACCGGTCCAATGACGACGGAGAACCGTCGGGTACTGCGGGAAAACCCATTTACTCTGCGATTGAATCTTCAGGGATAGATAGAGTGATGGTTGTAGTTATAAGGTAAAGTTTAATTGGAAGAGGGTGTTTATATTGGAAGAAGCTTCCTATCTTAAGTTTGCCTACATCTCATTGTTCATTTCATATAACATTTGATGTACTTACAGTAGATTATTGCAGCCTGAGTTGTCTCTGCTTGGCTGAGCGTAATGCGTATTCTCATGATTGATAATGCTTTTAATTTAGGCACTTTGGAGGTATTAAACTAGGTACGGGAGGGCTGGTGAGAGCATATGGTGGAGTGGCATCAGAGTGCTTAAAGAATGCCCCGACTTGTCTGGTGAAATCTAAAGTATGTTATATATTTCCTTTGGCAGATTCTAACTTTATCTCCATTTTTCTATTTTGAATCAGACTCAATTCTGTCTGTTGAAGCTTTAAACTCAAGTAGAAAAGGTTTTCTTTCACGTGTTATTGTCCTTACTCTTTATCACTTGAAATGACATATGCTATGCCATTCCGTAAATTTATCTGTAGGTTCCAATGGGTGTGGAGATTCCTTATGAGCTATTGGGAGTTCTATATCATCAGGTGAGTCGACATTGCTGATTCATCATCTATAACATTTGGGATTGTATCAAGTCGTTATTCACACCTGGGGCTATGCAAGGATTTTTGTGTTTTTGGGTAATAGATTTTTGTTAAGGATGTCCAGCCATATAAGTTCTCTCTTTGTATCCACCACATAGCAAAGGAAATCAGCAGTTTTCACCGTTGGAGTTGGTAGAGATCTGTTTGATAGAATTCAGAGAGAGTATATCCGCCAACGGGTACCCTAGCTTTATATTTCATGACTCAATTAGATAACATTCTTGATATGGTTTGCGAGTTCTCGTTCTCCGAGTTTTCTTTTCACAACTGTATTAGACAGATGGAAACCTGTCAAAATTTGCCTCATAACGCTTGCTTGATGTGTTGCCGGAATTATTATTATTTCTTAAAGACCTGCAGTTTGTTTATTTGCGTTATGTACTTTTAGTACAGCTTCTGGTATGCCGATATATATTTGTATCGAATTTTTGTAGCCTCACTCTTGATATCTAAGTCAACTTTATTTGGGTCTGGAGTATCCTTGCTTCCTCGCCTCCTTTAGATTTAAGTGGTTTGGAAGTGGACATCTCTTCTGTTGATTTGATTTCTTTCCATCTTTTCCAGTTACAAGCTTTCCATGCTGAGGACATCAAGCAGGACTATGAGACTGGTAAAGACGTTACTACCATGGTTACCTTTAAGGTTGATTACGACCAGATGGAGAAATTGGAAGAAGCTATCAAAGCAAATTGTGGGCGTGATGTTCCATTGTACAAATCCTGACTGACTCTTGCTCATCTATGTTTTCCGCGGGACAGTCTTGTCCATGCGTCTGATCCTGTAATGACAGGATGCTGGTAAATAATAGGTAAATTTTCTCCCTGGGACAAAGTTAATGGGTAGTGATTTAGTCGATGTCAATGCGGACCCAAGAGAAATGGTTATTGTATGCCCTAATAGGAAAAGCTCGGCAGCAAGACAACATAGTCTAAAGAGAAGGTCAGGAACTTAAAGTATCATTACGGTGCAATATTTTTTCTGTGAAGACGTGATCCGATTATTTGTTTTCAATTTCAAATATCCTCACTCTAAAGTATCATTAGACGTCTTTGTAATTTTAATTTCTGGTCTCTTGTTTTTGTTGTTTTTTCCTTGATTGTCAAAGTGATATTATATACTCGAAAAATTTCAGGTGGGTTAGATGCTCTCTTGATGATGTTTGCCGAGACCGCGGCCTGCTATTGATCTTGCTCGAGAATGGAAACCGAGCATCCAAGGTTGAAGAATTCCCAAAGGATTGATTTACTCGCACTGCAGAGTCGTTCCATCTGCTGGATTAGTCGTCATGGAGGGCGCCTCAGCGAAATCAATAGGATCGATCAAATTAATCGCATCTTTGCAGTGAAGGCAATTGCGGTTAATCGGAAGGAGGGGAGAAAGATTCTTTTGCCGTACATGCATCGTGTTTTTTACGTCTAATTCAAAGTATATACAGTGGTTTGCTTATATCATGCGCGAAAAACAACGTGGCTGGTTTATGTTTGCTAATGAAACCAGTCTCTACGAATTTTTTTCACTTGTCCTGGGCTTCCTGATTTTGAGACAACCAATTTGGTCCTTCATTTAACAGAGCACTGTTCCTCGGTGCAACGACACGCGCGGATGAATCAGTCGAACGCCATAAAGTAATCCCGCTACGTATTCGAGTCGAGGCTGCAGGGGTGGGGGAGGATTAGAGTTCTCGACTCAGGTCTTTTTACGAAAATGGGTTAAAATATTTATCTTTTTACGGATTTGGGTTTCGCGACTAAAAATATACGAGAAAGGGGCTTGTTCGGCAGTTCAATTGCCGAACAAGTCCCCGTTCGGCGCTTCAAGCGCCGAACCACAAAAAACTAAAAAAAAAAACAAAAAAAACCCTTGTTCGGTAGTTGAACTGCCGAACAAGGAAAAAAAATAAAAAAAAATTAACAAAACCCCTTGTTCGGCAGTTCAACTGCCGAACAAGGGAAAATGGGTGGGTGGGTGGGGTGGGGTGGGGTAAAAAATTAAAAAATTCGTAAAAAATTATAAAAATGAAAAAATACCAAAAAAATTTTAAAAAATTTCCATAAATTTCAAAAATTAGGAAATTGACCATTTTAACAAGTCGGTCTTATTTTTGATGGTTTTCCCTTTTAGACATTTCGAAATAACGATTTTGCCCCTTACGGGCAAATTGTCTCGAAAAATTTCAAAAGTTTCCAAAAAAAAACCAAAATTTCAAAGGAAATTGACCTGTTCATTTTCTTGCAGGAGATCTGGGTCAGACACATAATTCGAATGTGACGCTGACTCATTATGAGCAAAACCCATATAAACCAAAATTATGTATTATTATAAATTTGATGTACTAGAACTTTTTACATCATAAATATGATATTGCTATGTGTTGACATTGTTGAATCTATAGGCATTGAAAAATCATATTTAGAAGCTTTAACGAAGCCTGAGGATCTAATTTGGAAGAAAAGTAATTTTTGAAATTTGTCGTAAATTTTAATATTATTTTTCATATTAAGAAAATATCCGAAAATAAGAAAATAGATTTTGTAGACTACAAATATGAAGAAATTGCCAAAATTTTATTTTAAAAATCTTTCCACGTTGGACCATTTAAAATACTGACTATTTTTTTCGTGAACACTTTTTTTTCCATAAGGGGCAAAATCATTATTTTGAAAAGATAGATGAGAAAAATCCTTAAAAGTAGGATTGACCAATTAAAATGGCCTATTTACTAATTTTTGAAATTTTTTTTGGAAACTTTTGAAATTTTTCGAGACAATTTGCCTGTAAGAGGCAAAATCGTCATTTCGAAATGTCTAAAAGGGAAAACCATCAAAAATAGGACTGACTCGTTAAAATCGTCAATTTCCTAATTTTTGAAATTTATGGAAATTTTTTAGAATTTTTTTGGTTTTTTTTCTTTTTTTACGAATTTTTTAATTTTTTAATTGAAAACCCCCCCCCACCCCCCATAGTGCCGAACAAGGGAGTTTTTGGTTTTTTTTTTGTTTATAGTGCCGAACAAGGGTTTTTTTTATTTATTTTTCTCTTTTTTGTTGTTCGGCTCTTAAGGTGCCGAACAAGCCCCTTTTTCAGAAATTTTTTGCGGCAGAACCCAAATCCGTAAAAAGATAAAATTTTTAATCCATTTTCGTAAAAAGCCCTCTCGACTCATGGGGGCTCTGGTGGTCCGGTCCGGCGCTTGAGGGGCAAGCTCCCTTGTTGCTCATCTAGCCGTTCTAGATCGCATCACCTTTGACTGGGTAACATGGGTATCCTCATTCGTTGCGGCCTCTTTTCCCAGAAATATTAGGGCTTTTCCCCAGAAATATTAGTTTTTTTCTTTTTGGGCGAACAGAAATATTAGTTCAAAAGAAGGGTACCCGTTGAGATGGGTACGGGAATCAGGAAAAAAAATTTAAAAAGAAAAAAAAAGAGGGCGTCACAGAGAGGCGAACCGCAGCAGCTTTCAGAGGTCAACCAGAAATCGGATTCCAAAAAAAAAAAACAAAGGTTAGCCGCTGTACACTTCGGGCTTTTTACGAAAATGGGTTAAAAATTTTATCTTTTTACGGATTTGGGTTCTGCCGTAAAAAATTTCCGAAAAAGGGGCTTGTTCGGCGCTTGAAGTGCCGAACAAGCCCTTGTTCGGCACCTCAAGAGCCGAACAACAAAAAAGAGAAAAATAAATAAAAAAAACCCTTGTTCGGCACTATAAGTGCCGAACAAGGAAAAAGTGGGGGGTGGGGGGGGGCGAGGGGGTGCGGGGGGGTTTCAAATAAAAAATTAAAAAATTCGTAAAAAAAGAAAAAAAACCAAAAAAATTCTAAAAAATTTCCATAAATTTCAAAAATTAGGAAATTGATGATTTTAACGAGTCAGTCCTATTTTTGATGGTTTTCCCTTTTAGACATTCCGAAATGACGATTTTGCCTCTTACATGCAAATTGTCTCGAAAAATTTCAAAAGTTTCCAAAAAAAATTTCAAAAATTAGTAAATAGGCCATTTTAATTGGTCAATCCTACTTTTAAGGATTTTTCTCATCTATCTTTTCAAAATGAAGATTTTGCCCTTTATGGAAAAAAAAAGTGTTCACGAAAAAAATAGTCAGTATTTTAAATGGTCCAACGTGGAAAGATTTTTAAAATAAAATTTTGGCAATTTCTTCATATTTGTAGTCTACAGAATCTATTTTCTTATTTTCGGATATTTTCTTAATATGAAAAATAATATTAAAATTTACGAAAAATTTCAAAAATTACTTTTCTTCCAAATTAGATCCTCAGGCTTCGTTAAAGCTTCTAAATATGATTTTTCAATGCCTATAGATTCAACAATGTCAACACATAGCAATATCATATTTATGATGTAAAAAGTTCTAGTACATCAAATTTATAATAATACATAATTTTGGTTTATATGGGTTTTGCTCATAATGAGTCAGCGTCACATTCGAATTATGTGTCTGATCCAGATCTCCTGCAAGAAAATGAACAGGTCAACTTCCTTTGAAATTTTGGTTTTTTTTTGAAACTTTTGAAATTTTTCGAGACAATTTGCCCGTAAGGGGCAAAATCGTTATTTCGAAATGTCTAAAAGGAAAAACCATCAAAAATAGGACCGACTTGTTAAAATGGTCAATTTCCTAATTTTTGAAATTTATGAAAATTTATGAAAATTTTTTTGGTATTTTTTCATTTTTATAATTTTTTATGAATTTTTTAATTTTTTACCCCACCCCACCCCACTCACCCACCCACCACCCCCCCATTTTCCCTTGTTCGGCAGTTGAACTGCCGAACAAGGGGTTTTGTTAATTTTTTTTTATTTTTTTTCCTTGTTCGGCAGTTCAATTGCCGAACAAGGATTTTTTTAGTTTTTTTTTTTAGTTTTTTGTGGTTCGGCGCTTGAAGCGCCGAACGGGGCTTGAACTGCCGAACAAGCCCCTTTCTCGTATATTTTTAGTCGCGAAACCCAAATCCGTAAAAAGATAAATATTTTAACCCATTTTCGTAAAAAGCCCGTACACTTCCCCTGCTTCTGCAAATAAATCCCATTAAGCGCTCACCAGAATGTCGTCTCCTTCGTACTCAAACTCCAACTCCCCACCGCAGCTCTCCATTCCCTCCCCCTCTTCTTCCGCCCCCTGACTGACGTGCCCCGCATTGCCCTCGCTCCCCCGCCCATCCTCCACCAAATAATCCTCCACCTCGTCCTCGTCCCCCTCCTCCTCCCTCGCGCACCAATCGTATCTCAGCGGGAAGAGCCCCAACCGGCAGTCATAATAGCCTCCCCCTCCTGCTCCCTCGTGCTCCGGCGGGGCGCCGATGGCCGCCGCGTGGAAGCCCCGCCTGCAGTTCGCGCACCGCACGCAGCAATCCTCGTAGGCCTTCTCGTACTCGTGCGCGTGGTAGCAGTAGGGGCACAGCGTCCAGAATGTCAGCTCCGCCGCCGTGCGGCCGACGCGCCGCTGCTCCTCCATTGGCGCGTGGTGGGATTCCCGGTTGCTCGCCGCCGCCTCCCGGGGGTTTTTTCCCTCTCCTTTTCTGAATTCATCGTGTAAAAGGAGGAAGGGTGAGTAAATAAAGAAACGAACGGGACGGCAGTGGTGAGGCGGGGTTGACGGGGAGATATGGGCCGTCAGATGGGAAATTAATGGGCGAAGCGAAGGGCTCAGATTGGATAGCCAGAGCTGCGAGGATCAGGCGAATGTGTGCATAGTTGTAATTGTGTCTGGAAGTCGGGCAGGAGTAAAAAGGTCGAACCCTGAATACGGCAGGACCTTGCTTAGAGAATTTCTTCCATTCTTGTTCATTAGAATTAATCAGTCCCAATCTATCTCAACATGCCCTTTGGATGATATTAGTCAATAATATAACCTACGATCCCAGAAGCGACATAGACATGATAAACCAAAAACACAGACCCTCTTCGAAGATTGTCGCAGGCAGCCTCCGACAAATGGAGGCGCTGAAAGACCGACTATTTACAGTGAGTAGCTCTGCATCACGCAACCAAAAGAGGCTAGACAAACTACTTCCCCTTGCTGCCGTCCGGCGGGAGGCGGAGCCCCATGAGACCGAGCAAATTCGAACCAGGTCCGGGTAGACCCTCCTGGGAAGAGAACGAATCGAGCAAGCTCTTCACCAGGTTCACATCCACGTCGACCGGAGTAAAATCCTCATCCATGACTTGGGCGGAACTCGATGATGCTCCCTGATACAAAAAAAGACCATGGATGCTCAGCTTAGTCAAGGGGACATGAAAAATCAGATTGAACAGAAGGGCGTCCCATAAGAAAAGGGCGTCCCATAAGGAAAGGGCACGCGCATTCATAGCAAAAAAAAAAAAATGGTAGTCTAGTTCCCCTTCCATACTAAGCAGACAGAAAAATGAGGGATGAACCCCCAGTAATCTCAAACGTTAAGATTACAAGGTCATCGACATTTCGATCCGAATGGTTTCGAATAAAAAGGGAAAGAGTGAACAGACAAGATAGCACAGAATACCACATAAAAGTTACACATATCCACCGAGACATCAAGGATATTGATGGATTTTAATCTCAATTATCTGACTGTAATGATTTAACGAGGTACTTATGTTTTCCTCCCAGATAATTATCCATGCTAACTGTCCATAACTAACAAGCCAGTCGATGCAGGAGCACAGATGACCTCTGCTCCCGCTTCACCCTAAGCTTTCCATAGCAAACACTCGATTAAAATGTCTCTGCAAACCAGGACAATCAACAAACTTTGAGAATAATTCTCTGACATCTCCTAATGGCCTCACCAGGGTAACATCTAGTATAGTAAGAACCTAAGACCTAAGACCCAACTTCAATCATCACAACCTGATATGTTACTCCTGCCTCCTGGGGGCTTGATCTAAATGGTTCTCAATTGGCCACAACAAATCAAAATTTGAGGAGTGGAACCTCACAGTATGGATGCTGCGTATTTTCTACTGTGTGCACCAGGTACACTAAGGGACATTTGGGACAATAGAAGCCAGGCAACTCCAAAACTCCCAATCACATCATCCAAAATACACATGAGTTGTCCTGGCACCCAAGATGAAGGTAATAGATATTTGCCAAGTAATAAAGATTATTATAATAATCAAGCAAGGACGCGAAGGTTTTCTAGACAATTAAGATCTATATGCCATATATGGCCAATTTCCATGGCTCCCAATTGCAACTACTTTTGGGAGCATTGCCTCATCATGGCACATCTAATGTGATCTATCATATGTACAGAGAAACAGCCAATCGATTTCAATTATGGAGAAGTTCTGCCAAACAAATACGTGCTATGTTTCTAGAGGACAAGATGAAAGTACCTGATTTGTTTTTGAAGGTTCTTCATTTGCACGAACAAAACTTTTAGTAAGTGTGCTGCTCTTTAATTCCTGATTTAAAGCATCCGAATAAGAATCCATGAAAATATCCTCCTTATCTTCATCATCAGTTGCGTCTTCGGATTCATCTGATGAAATCATAGAATGCATGAAATATCAGTAGCAATCAATATATGCTACATAATTGTCCTTCTTGACGAAGTACGTAAAGGGCACCCAATGCAATGTAAAGATTTGACTTATGAACAACCAACACTCAATGGCAATGGCACAATGTAAAGGTTTAACTTTTTCCTTTTATCGACAACAAATATTAGAGAATCTCCAATGTTCATAGAGTTCTTTTTCCCATCCACAAAGCTATATAGACTATTAATGCATTTACATTAGTGTACAAAGTGAAGAGTTTTCTCCATGAACGCCACATACGTTCCTCTCCATCTTTTTTGGCCCTTTTTTTTTTTCCTTTCTTACAATTTAAATTACTACTTTAAGCGATATAAGTAAGAAATCAGACTGAGTTCGGCATCCTAAAGTAATTCTTATGCCGAAAAATCCATCGGCTCATGACCCCTAACCTCATCTGACAAGCCTATTCAGTCGCCGGTCTTGGTCCCACAAAACCATCCATCAGCTTTTGTCAAAATCATCCACAGCATAATCTAATTCCACTTCCATTAATTTTTCTCTTTTCTTGCTAATGAATAAAGACAGTTGCCAAATAATACAGTCTGATCATAACTAAAGAATACTAATGAAACAGGACACAAAGCTAGAACAACATGCTCCCATACGTCCTGTTAACGTAAAACTTACCAAAATCCATGTCCGAGGAGGACCCTCCCCCAGCATCTCCATCTGGAGAAGAAACTTCACTTTCATGACACCCAAGTACAGATTCCATATCCTTAAAAAAACGATCCACATCGAGGTCTACTGTATCCCTGTAAATGGACGAAACGAGATCAATTAAGGATTGGATTAGGTAACTCTACCAAAGAGTTAGGACATGCGATACAGAAGAAAGTTTGAGGCTGTTTCTGATTTCAAAATGTTGGACAAAACTTCATTTTACTAATCACTACTCTTTATCAAAATACCACTTGGGAATCATCTACTGTAGCCACGTTACCACACATCTCAGCACAACCAAGCACTATGATTTTAAATTTAAATGCATGTAAGGAAATCCCAACTAGTTCGGGATAAAGGTGATGTTGATGTTGATGTTGATATTGATGTTGATGTAAGGAAATCCCTTTTTACACTAACATCAACATCAACATCACCTTTATCCCAAACCAGTTGGGGTTGGCGGTCAATGAACCCAAAGCGGAAATCCCTTTTTACACCAAATCAGAAAAATTTTGTAGCAAATATCACAGCACAACAAAGCACCACAGATGCAGCATTAAAGATACGATCAAGAGGGACTTGAAGACAATTACAATATTGATTTCTGGCCTTCGAAGGTTATCCAAGCTAAAATTCATGTGAATCGACCATTGTAAAACCAAGTAACAATGTGCCAAATACCAAAAAAAGGCAAGTAAACGGTTATCACTTTCTGTAACCCACATAAACTGCATCGCTTTGTTATTGTAACTATGGACCAACATGCACCAGTGCGCGCATACCCATGCCAAAGGCGCAAGAAAGACCAAATTTTCCATATTGAGCAAACAGACCTTTGATCAGGAACTTCTGCTCCCTTGTAGCTTGACACCTTATGGACGAATGCCTCCATGGTCTTGGCTATGTTACTGAGATCACACTCATTGCTGTGGTTCGAAGGACCAGTGTCTGATGGCTCTTTTGACTTCTTCTTTTTACCATGCATAGCATCATAAAGTTCCATCTCCTTCTGTCTTTCCAGAAGTGCGGAGTTCAATTCATCTTCACCGGTGTATAGCCAAGAGTCATCATCAGAGGGAGGGACTTCCTGGTTCCTAAAATCATCCAATGAGTGAGGTAATGCAAGAATCTCATCTATGCACCTGACTGGAGAGCTCATCATTTCACTGCAAAAGGAAAATGTAGCATCTTTAGCGTGCTAGAAGATTCTAAAAAGAGAACACTATCGGTAGCAGCAAAAACTTATGATTATAACCCAAAGAAGCAACCAGATAAGCCATATTTTATGTGGAGAGGTAAGACACCTCATAATTTACGGGCATCCAAAGAACTTATGTTCCACAAAATTTCATATCCAGAATTTCAAAAACAATCATCAAAGGGGAGTAAGGCCGATGATCGAACGAAATACACTGGTTCTGTCCCCTGATACGAGGAAATTGAGAAATGGAATAGATTTGGAAAGCACCAAAAATCTTTAGAATCTGCATAACTGCCCAGCTTGAGTATTGAGCTGTCAACAATCAACTCTTGATCTTTATACAATAAAGAGCTCAAATTATGCTACCTCAAAACTTAGCGGCTAATGCAGAGCATTCTATATATGGCAGAATATGAATCAAAACCAATCAGTGAAGCACTAATAATTGGAGATCAAGTACTACATTTATGGATAAAATATTCATAAACCAACCAAGGAACGTCCTATGATACTAACAGAAAACAAATCCTGAGCCTGGACTAGAAAAAATGTACCTAGCCTTCGAGAACAAGGAACTATTCTTGTAGTACTCCTCTGCCTTCTCCATCAGCCTCCTATATTCCTTGGAGCCTGGAAGCAACCCTTCGAAGTATCCACTCCTCTCCAAGCTCTCTCTATATGCCTCCCACGTGCTTCCTTTCCCTTCCAATCCCTCTCTTCGCCTCATCTGATACATCATCTCAAAACCACAGGCGATCTTCATCCCCAATTCAGCTTCCATATACGCCCTGGGGTCGCTTCTGCTCGGCATAGGATAACATTTCGGGGCCTGAAACGTCTGCTGTACCAGTTGCGCGTACATTGCCCTCGACAAGGTGACCACCACGGGCACAAGCTGCTCCTCCTTCCCCTTACTCAAGAATCTCTCCATCCTGGCAGCGTACTTCATCGAGTCAATATCCCTGTCGTAAAACCCTTCCACAGCGAGTGAAATCAGGCAGGGCTCGTGCCTCAGGACCTGCGCGACCGACACTGGAACCCTAACCCTAACCCTGTGCATATTCCTCCTCGCTTGCTCCGGGTACCCCGCAATCCGGGCCTTCACCGCGTTCTGCACCGCCTCCCCCGCGCGCGACTCATCCTCGTTGCCAACCAAAAACTTCAAGGAATCGACGATCGACGGGGACACGATCTTGTCACGAGGGACGATGTGGAGGTCGCCGCGCCGGATGAAGACGCGGTTTAGGCTAGTCTCCGGGTTGAGCCAGCGGGGGAGGTGGAAGGCAGCCTCGATGAGGAGGAACTCGCCGTCGGTGTCCCAGACGCGGACCGAGAGGTCGGGGAACTCGCGGGAGATGTGGAACAGGAGGAAGACGGCGAACCACTCGTCCTCGAGGTTGTCTCCGTAGCGGAGCTTGCCGTGGAGGTGGAGGGGGAGGGGGGCGGGGGAGCAGGGGCAGGACGGCGGAGGCGACGGGGAGGAGAGGGAGAGAGAGAAAGGCTGGTGTTGCCAGAGGTATGAGGAAGTGAAGGTGGAGACGGAGGAGAGGATTTGGAGGTGGAGGGATTGGAGGTCGGCGGGGGAAGGTGGGGAGGAGGAGAGGGAGGAGTCGGGGAAGATGGAGTAGAAGAGGGTGTCGTCGGGCAGGCGGGAGCGGTGGCTCTGGGAGAACATGGAGGTCGGAGCAGCGTCGGAGTCCGCCATTCTCGGTTCTGCTTGTCGCCGGCGGGGAGAGTGGGGCGAGGTTTTAGCGGGTTTTTATATCCCAAACCTGAATTTTCTTGAACGTTCCTCTTCCAAGCCCTGGTCGGCAGGACACATGAGCTTTTAAACTGCGCTTTTATATATAACATTGTGATTCAATTGAACTTTCTGACGGTCGATTTTATCTTCATAATAGATATTTATGATTTTGTTACATTGATCAGAGCTTAGGACTAGGTGCGATTTTGATTGTTTCATGTAAACAAGTATCGCTTTGCCTAATGATCATGATGATATATAAAGTCATAAGGAGAACTAACAAATGGAATCATCCAAGATTTGACCTTTTCGAACTCTCTCTATAACTCACTATAGGCTCGGGAAACAAAAAGAAGATAGGTACGAACGATATACCTAGCAATAGCTTAGCTTGCTATAAACAAACTACAAATGAGAAAATTTCAAATAGGAGTATGAAATGCTATCGTTTCTTTAAATAAAGATTTGAAATAGAACTTATTTCTAGTAAGAGTCCGACATTAGCCAATCAAGGACATTTTTGTCCAAAAATAATTTTAATTTTTCGTACTTTTTTTTCTCATTTTGTTTTTTTTTCCCTTTGCTGTGTGGTCTGTGAGGATCGCCTTGCCCAAGTCCTCGTCAACCATAGGTGCGGCGACCCTGGCCCTAGAGAGGGTGTGGTTGCCGGCGAAAAGAAAAGAAAAAATAGAAAAAAAATGAAAAAAATTCAAAAAAAAGTAAAAAATGAAAATGTCGTTGAGTAACTCGAAGGTCAAACTTTTTTTTTTTGAGACCGACAAAGCCACTTCGAGTTCTTATTTAAACAAAGTTCATTCAAAGCCGTTCTTTGAGACTAATATATCCACTTTAACTTGTTGTTTAAAATAAAATTTACCTAATGTCCTTATTTTCAAAAAAATAACAGCACTTTGAGCTTTTATGCGAAATAAGATTCGCTTCAAGTTTTTATTTAAGAAAATAAGAACATTTCAAGTTTTTATTTGAAATTTTCTCTAAAGAAAAAAGGAAAAATGTCAAGTGTCTTCCAATCTAGTTATAATATCTCTTTCCTTGTTATTTGGTATTGTAAAATGATCATATAATCTAATTAATTCGAAAAGTCACAAACATTATCGGATACGCATACGGAATCCAAAAATCAATAATGTCTCCATCTCATCATTTGACATTCTTTTTTTCTTTTTTTTTACTTTCAGAGAAACAATCTTGATATAAAAAATAAGTGCATACTAAATAAGATTTAGATTATAAAAAAGGGGGAAAATTTTAATAACTATTTCTTTCTTTATTTTTTTTTGGTGGAATTTCTTTGCTTTATTAACCGACCAAAAAAAAAAAGTGACGTTTTATTGGACATTATAATAGATTGCTGACGCAATCGAAGAAATGCCCGTCTCTGTTTATCAATGATGTCGCCGCGCGACGCTCCGGCTCATTGATTGTCGTCGCCATTCTCCGTCTCCAGAGGCCGAGACTAAAACTGGAATCCCACCTCCTCCGCTCGTGAAGCTTCGCTTTTTCGCCATGTGCTACGGCCACCACCACCAGAGACCCTTTTCCAAGGACCATTTCGCCGCCGCCGCCGCCGCTCGCGCCGCGGACCCTGAGGACGCCGACGCGGCGGCGGCGGCTGCGGACCTGCGGAGCCGCCTCGCCGAGACAGAGGCGCGCCTGGCTCGGGCCAGGGCTCGCGAGGCCGAGCTCAGCCGGCGGTTGCAGGAGATGAAGCGGTTCGTCTCCGTCATGGAGATCCTCGAGACCTACCTCGCCCGACGGTTCGGCGAGCAACGGGATCGCGTCGAGCGCCTCCTCGCGCCATCGCCACGCACCTAGAGGCTCTCCCTCGTGATGGTGATTCCAACTTTTGGGGCAGTACCTATTGTCTCTTCTCCGTTTGCTGTATAGTTCGATCTACTTTCTTTCTTTTTAGCTTCCATGTATTTTGGAGTGGTTTTCTTTCGTTATGCTTGATAAGAAAGTATACATTATTGCAAAATAGTGAAGGAGTTTTTGGAAGTTTGATGGGTCTCGAAATTTAGATCTTCACTTTCTTGTCGTTCGGATCAGTGGAAGTTCAGATGGTGTGTTTTTATCTGGGTGATCCACCTAATTGATGAAATGTATTGCCAGATGAAAGCTAGTTTCCAGGATAACTCAAAAACTTCCCTTCTAAATAACTCGGTAGGATTGAGATTCAGGAGATGATGTTTAGATCTGGAGTTGTTGTTTTCAGCCCAATTGCAGGGGTCTTTGTTTGTGAAAGATCAATAGTAAGATCCGTAGATGTTGAGCGATGCTCTTCAGTGGTAAGGTTATGTTCTTCTCGTTTAGGAAGAGGTGTTCACGATCATATGGGTTGGGGGGTGGGGGAAGCAGCAGTCTTTGTGCTTAATGAGGAAGGTCAATAAGAGGATTGGTTAGCAATAAGCCATGCTCTTGAGTGGAAAGCTTAGGTTCTTCTCATTTAGGAAGATGTATTTCATAAATCATAGGTGGAAAAGCAGCCGTCTTTGTGCTTTTCATGATGATGATGATAAATAGAGCTATGAGCTAGTTTCTAATGCATTCTGTTTTTGGAGCAGTGCAATACAAGCTGCAATACAAGTTTACAAAATACAAGCACTGTTTTTCTGCTTGTTATCTAGGATCTGTCTTGAAATAATTGAATGACGAGGAAAGCAATGTTCCTATGTCTTGGCAAGGTAATTCCACCAGCACCGACTGTTTTAGCATTGATCTATTCTGTCATTTCTTGTTCTTAACAGAAGGTGTTGTCATTTAGGTCTGTCATTATGCCGTCAAGGCATACAAATAGCAGTTTGTATAATGCATATGAACTGCGGTTCCTATATTCCAGAAGATCCACTCCCACTGTGAAGCTTAGAGAGTTCCTTGCTTGGGTGCCCTCCTTAATCTTTCCAGATTTCATTGGCATGTGCTGTTTTAGCTTAGTCTAGCTATTGCAAACTGCGTAGATAATTACTTACCAATTGACAAAAGTTTGCGGTAGTAAGGATCTCCCAAGTGAAAATGTCGCTTCTAGTTTTTAAATTATAATTTACTTGCTCATCCCATCACTGTAATGCCAATTGTCCATAGTAGACTGATCTATCTTGTTCGTCGTCGCAGCACAACCTCTGGTATAATCCTTTCCTGTTTCTTCAGCTAGTGAATCTTGTGAATCGGCAGGCTTCGTTGAGCCCTGGATATGCTTTGAGGTGCTTGAGTAATGCTTTATGTAGCAATAGCTATTAATCGAGAACCTTTGAGGGGACTTGCAGGACATCATAGGAATGATAGGATTACTTTGAGGTTACTGACGGCTTCACTATACATGCTTATTTTGTTGCTCATAGGACTTGGCAGCTATATGTGGAATGCTAACTTCTCAATCAGCTGCTTTCAGTTGGATAAGACAATTTGCGCTTGCATGTGTTGTATAGCTGCTCGAGCAAAGATAAAATTAATTGGGAAAAGGTGGAATGCGGTAGTTTTATGGTTTGATCCTAGTGCTTGAAAAACAGTCTCATCTTTTTGGATGGTTGCTTTGGGATGAATTAATTAGCTTGGAGACATTATGCTGTTGGAATGTTATAACTCGGGTTGCACCATGCTTAGCACGATTGTACTCTGCTGAAACTGGGAGCTTTTTAAGTTTCTCGGAACTTTCGTTCTGAAAGGCATTGGGAGGTGGCTGCTGCTGTATCTACAAATTTTTTTTAACCTACATAGCGCGACTTCAGTGTATATGCTGCTGCTGTGTGATTACCCTGTTGTGTTGGTTTTTGCTGTTTACAAAATTGTGTAATTTTAGTCCGCTACACTTCCAAAGGCATTGCTTCGACCTACACAATCTCAGAAAGGGCAAGCAAACTAGGTCCTCCTATTCAAATTTCTGTGAATAATGGGGGGGAGATGCTTTAAATTTAGTATCGTATGTGTTCTGATTTTGGTCAGCGCTACAGTGACATTGTGCAGTTTGGTAGTACGCATCACAAGATCGATCTGATTTGGCATTGAATGTTAAGAAATCCTTAAAGCAATGCAACATCACTAAAGAAAGGCCAGCTTGGTCAGGGATGTGAATGAAGGCCTATGAATAGAGTAAACATTTACGGGCATTCCTATTGCCATCACTGAAGGAGTATCGGTGGAGAAGCATTGCAGTCAAGGTTGCCCTTGTCCGTTGGCCCTCAAAGTTCGATAGGTTGACGTCCTTGATGAGTTCCGGCAACATACAGCATCGCATAGTTTGGCCCCCAACGACCACAATCTCTCCCAGCTTCAAGGATGTAGAGTGCATCCGAGAATGATTACACACTTGATGGTATGGGAATCAAGGCAAGGCAGTGCACCTCCTCTCCGATCGCTCTCTCAACCTCAAGACCAAACTTGTTTTTAGCCCAACCGTCTCCGGCCGGAGTACATATAACTGACTAGTAGCTTTGTCGACTCACCTCAGCCCATTTTCCAAGCCTGGGCCTACGTTTTTTCGTATTCTAGATGGTCCGACCAAGCTAAGCTGGCTTGCTAAGCAGTCCTACTGGAACCTACCTCACCATCACACAATCGCAACACCTTTTTTTTTTTTAGCTTCAGTCTGAAGTTCTTTTGAATGGTTTGGCGAATGAATTCGCCTTTTCCTTGCATTGGTTGCATGTGCATCCGCAGCCCACTCTCAAAATAGCCTGGAAAGTGCAGATAATTCACTTTCTCCACTGGAAAAAAAAAAGAGCAAAGAAGATGATGACTTTGGAAGAAGAAAGGCAGATGCAGAAATGGGAAAAGAGAGAACCAGTACAAAGTGACCTAGTGTTGCTCGAAAAAGATTCTTGGGCTCGAAACAAGATCATGCAGGATTTGAAATTGGGAAAAGAGGAGAATAGTTTAGTGTCGTCCCTTTGCCACGAAGTCTTTCAAGTTCATAATGTGAGATGATGTCTAGGCCCTAATGCCATTTAAAAAGTAGTTTAAGAGTCTTTTCAAAGGCAAACAATCCAAAAAAGAATGGGATGGATCTTTCCTCACTTTTCTGATTTCTTTTATGTGATCAATTCTACTTGACCCATCTTGATTGTGATTGCGGCCAGTTTATTGCAGCTCACAGTAGGGTGAGCAAAAAGAATCGATCGGTTTTGTCTTATTCAATTCTTTGGGGGCACTAGTCCGCTTCTTGATTTCATAAATTTGAAATCAATAATTTTTTGATATAGTTCATGGTTTCAAGAGTGGGATTGCCCACCTGAATTGGACAAACCATTTTTTTAAATCTAATTTAATTTCTTTAAAATCTTTTTAAAAAAAGCTATATAAACTCTGGATTATTATAAATACATCCACATATTTAAAATGTGAATATTTGTTTCAATCACATGCAATCGATTTCACTAGATTGCTTGGGAATCGGACTAAACCGGTCAATTATGTCCGATTTGGGTTCTCGATTTTGAGGTGAGAATGGATCAAATCGAAAACCGATCACCTTGAGCTCACAATCGCAATTCCATGGATTTACACTAGCTTGAGAGGACTAGATTCAAGTGCACCACAAATACATGATTTTAAAAGGAAAGCAAAAAGAGGTTTTTATCTGCACTAATCTTTTGGTTTCAATTTTTTTTTTCATATTGCTAATCTTGTGTCGATATTAAACTATTAGCTGAGAAAATGTTTATGGTCGATGAAAAGTGCATATGCTGAATCCCAAAATTAAATCTCATAGAAAAACATGCATTGAATAGCATTTCACCTTGTGGCCAAAAGGCAAAAAGAAAGTAATATTCATGATAACACCCCCACTTCATTATTTGTCGACACTTGATCATCAATTGTTATTTCCTTTACTATCCTCGTTATATAGTTTTTCACGAAACAAACACCTAAGAATGTTATTAAAAAAACTTTCTCCCATTATCATTGACTTTCCCCCTTTATTTATCATAAAAAAATTACGATGAGTTTGATTGAGACCACCCCAAAATGATAGAAGAAATAACTTACATAATCACTGGTCATCGCGGGATTGACATGGGAAAGAATTTTGTTACAAAATGAACTCTAATATCTGGACTATTTATTCATGATAAATATGTATGTAGTTTCTTATGCTAGCAATTAGCGGTTAATATAATAATAATTCAAAAAAAAAAAAAAAACTCCTGAGCATTTGCAAGCATAATTACTAATAAACTGTTTGCGGGATTCAATGACAGGAGTATCCTATCAGCAACCTTCCTCTTCTTCATTCCTTTTTGCTTCCATTTTCAAAGTACCTTAAAACTTTTCCCTCTTCCTCACAAAGCAAAACCCTCACCAAGGCTCGCGGATCTTGCCAACGGCCGAAAGCAGGGCAGTTCTGTCATTTCATGGATCCGCCAATCATAATTAAGCACCATAGTGATGTTGATTTGCGACCTGTGAAAATGACCTGTGAAAATGACGAATGGAGTTGAAAACACGATTCCCCAACAGACGCTGCAAATCTCTCCCTGCCAGTCACTTTCGCTCACTCCCACTGCTCCCCATTCTCAAATGACGAAGCAGCAGCATTGTCGTGTACCCATCCCATCTTCCAGGTCCAAATAATAGCTCCAATTCCGCTTTGCTTTGCGCTTACTCTCTTATCAGTGCTCAATCCTGCTTGTTGCATTTTGCAGCTCCTAGTTCACACACACTCTCTCTCTCTCTCTCTCTCTCTCTCTCTTGTTGTGGTGAAGTTCAGGCAGAGAGACAGACCTCACTAACGACGACCCATCTCCTAGGGAGCTGAAATGGAAGCTGGGTCGAGCTCCAAAAGTGTCGGCAAGGCCGAAGCGAAGGTGGGTGGTAGGAGACTAGGCTCAATTTTCTCCAAGATCGATCCTTTCGTTCCAAGAACCGACCACAATCCCAGAGAACTGAGATCTTGGGCTAAAAGAACCGGGTTCGTCTCGACCTTCTCCGGAGAAACTAATGTCAGCTCCAGTGAGAAGTTTGATAGCAGTGGGTTTGATCTAGAGAGAGATGCAAACAGGAGAGGTGGAGGGTCTTCCCCTAAAATAGAGATCGACCCAATTCTCGGCAGGACTAGACCGAACAGGGGGGTCGAAATCGAACCTGCTTCGGTGGCTGGAAATGGAGCGAGCAGAGACGGAAACGGCCGCATCTTAGGGGCTAGGAATGAGGCATTGAGGGGCGAGAATCAGAGGCTGAGGGTGGCGGATGAGGCGAGTTTGAGGGACAAGGAGGATGAGAGGAAAGTCGGTGGGAATGGCAATGGGAATCGTGAGGGAGGTGATAGTAATAGGAATGAGAATTTGAATCATAGCAATGGGAATGGGCATGGAACTGCAGCAGTTGCTCCAGGCATGGAGACGAACAAGGAAGATAGAAAGGAGGAAGGAGATGTGGGGATCGATGTCTATCCGGACGGCGAAGAGCCGGAGAATGGGTGGTGGAGCAGGTCGCCAGGAATGAGGTTGGGTTTAAGAGACAATCCGGGCTTTGGTCAGTAAGCTTTCCGCTTCTTAAACGTCTTTGTCGATGTTCTGATTGTTAAAATTTGGATTACTTAATTTTTAAATTTGGCTTGTCTTAGTTGTGTGGCAGTGTCTAGTGAGCACTTAGGCTGCACAACCCGTATACAGGGGCGGCTACGACAATAGTTACCTTGTTCTAATTAAAAGGGGTATTAGTTGCTAACTGCGTAAGCATTACATTTCTCCAAACGTGAGCTGGATGCTGTTGCTTTTCATGGATAAATTGTTTAGTTGCAATAGCTACTCTTTCTGATAATATTTCTGCTTGTAATATTTTCATTCCTTATACCTTTCCAACCATTGGACCATATCAAGGCCAACTAGGGAAAAGAGAATCTCTAAAACTTCAGTAACACATGGATATTGTCCAATTACAGCATATTTGTTGGAAGAAAGTAGAATTATCTTATGCGTCATGCTTCACTAATCCATTCGAGCCAATGAAGTTATTGGACATGTTCTGAGTGTGTCAAAGTTAGTAGTTTTCTGACACTGCTTCATATCCATTGGTTGCAGTACCAATTATTTACTACAGTTTGCAGCACTATTTGTCAATGGCTGGTTCACTTATCTTCATCCCCTTGATCATGGTCCCAACAATGGGAGGATCCGACGTAAGCTTAGTATTGGAGAAATAAATTTGATGTTCTTTCAATGTTGATTTGGTATTTTGTTGATGCATATTTACATTTTTTTACTACAGAAGGATACCGCGACTGTAATTTCCACAATGCTATTGGTGTCTGGCATTACCACATTGCTGAACTCTTACTTTGGTACCCGTCTTCCATTAGTTCAAGGGAGCTCGTTCGTATTTTTGGCGCCAGCTTTAGTCATAATGAATTCACGGGAATATCGCAATCTCACTGAACATGTAATACTCTTATATTGATGAAATCATACTGTCATACAAATTCCTTCCCTACCATTTCTTCCACATGTTTAGAAGTAACTAATTGAAATGAGCACGCAAGGAATCAGCTTGATGGAAAAAGCAGGAAGAACGGCAAATGTGTTGCCCTGTCTTAGTCTCTTTAATTTCTTGTTCTATATCTGTCTTTTATATCTATAGGTACCTTTTTAGGTTAAAAAAAGATCTACTGGCTACTCTTGACTGAAATGAAGTTGAACATGCAACCTGATCAGTCTTTTTCTCGTTTTGTGTGGAAATTCTTGCAATGATGCTAACTTCTACTGTCCAATTAAGTGCAGAGGTTTAGGCATATAATGAGGGAATTGCAAGGTGCTATAATCGTTGGTTCAATTTTCCAAAGCTTTCTAGGGCTTACGGGGTTAATGTCTCTCTTAATCAGGTAATTCGGATTTTATAGATGAGTGTTCTGGCAAAGTATTTATTTACCCTTGAGCTAGTTCCGTATCTATAAATGACACACTAAAAGCGTACTGATTTGAAAGACAGTGCTTAATGTTAGGGAACGCTTTTATGATCTAAAAACTAATATTGCGTCTACAACTTTCTTTCAATTAAATTAGAATTTTATGGATCAAAGATAAATTTTTTTTGAGCTTTCGGGTAATATGATTCTGCTTTTGCAGGCTGATAAACCCTGTGGTGGTGGCGCCAACTGTTGCTGCAGTTGGTTTAGCATTTTTCAGTTATGGTTTTCCTCAGGCTGGTAGCTGTGTGGAGATCAGTGTTCCGCTGATTCTATTGGTTCTTATTTTCTCATTGGTAAGAGGCTTCTCTTGTTTGCACTCTTAAATCACTATCAATGAGTCCCTCAAATTGATTGTCTCTTTTGAAGTCATTTTCTGTTTTGATTCTTTTCAGGCAGTCATTATAATTTATCTCACATGTAGTAACACTGCTTTTGTTTGTCCAGTATCTTCGAGGGATCTCCTTCTTTGGCCATAGATTGTTCCTAATATATGCGGTATGTACAGTCTTGAATACTTGTTAAAGAGCTTAAGATTCATCTTCCAAGCCGTTGTTCGAGGCATAGATCATTTTCATCTGTGAATTTTGAAGACATCGAATTATATGTTCAATTTTCTCAGATTTGAACCCTTCACGTTTTGAAAGTGCTTAAAATTGTACAGCCCATGCTTCCCCTGTAAAGGACCCTTAATTTGGTTTACCAACCACATGAAAATCTGATTAACAGCTTGCTCAAGTGTTTCTTGTAATTGCATGTCAATTTTTAAGTATTTTGAGCGCAACACTGTTACTATACAGGATTGAGCTCAGATACATGACATCTCTAAGTGACTGCAGGTTCCATTCAGCGTGATGATTATATGGGCATATGCATTCTTTTTGACAGCCGGTGGGGCATATGATTACAAAGGCTGCAGTCCCGACATACCCAGTTCGAACATATTAGTCGATTCGTGCAGAAAGCATGTGTACACTATGAAGCATTGTAGAACCGATGTCTCCAATGCAATGAGAACTGCTGCTTGGGTCAGAATTCCCTACCCCCTGCAGTGGGGTACACCTATATTCCACTTAAGGACTTCCATGATCATGATCGTCGTGTCGTTGGTCGCATCTGTGGATTCGGTCAGTAGTCAGCACCTTGTACAATTACTAATGCAATGCGTTCAGGAAATGGAACGGAGGTGAAGAACTTGCTGGAAAGGCCCGGTTATAAGCCATCTTATAAAATCTTAAGACAGATAATAGGGGATATAACTTGGCAAACTGTTTCCTAGGACATTATTTTTCATGACTGTTCCTTTGCTCCAAATGTCTTCCTATTTTTGGTCCTAATTTGAGATAAACCATGCATGAGAAATTTTCTAAGTGTTGTATCAGAAAATGATTTGAAATCGTTTTGTGAAAATAATTCTCAAATTGGTATCATCTCCTTTTTCAGACGCAATTTAAAACTTTAGGACAAGTACTGAGCTCTTCTTCTCAGTCTTTGCTTTAATTCCTATTGGACAACATTTGAGAAGAATTTCAGAATATGCATCAAAATGAGTTCTCAGCTTTTCTGCTATCTATATTTTACCTGTGTTTTAAGGTACTTCGCAATGCCAGATGAGATGCAGATGAGAGAAACGAAATAGATAGCCAAAAGCCACTTAATGATGGGATGACATAAACATAAGAGAACTGCAGGTTTACATTTTGAAGCTATTGTCAATGTGTACATCTTGGCAGATTGGAACATATCACTCTGCATCAGTGTTTGTCAATTTGAAGCCTCCCAGTCCTGGAATTGTTAGCAGAGGAATTGCACTGGAGGGTTTCTGCAGTCTACTGGCAGGACTTTGGGGTTCCGCTACTGGTTCGACAACATTGACTGAGAACCTTCATACGATAAGAATCACAAAGGTGGCCAATCGTAGGGTGGTAGAAGTTGGTGCTCTTTTCCTGATTTTCTTCTCATTTATAGGTATGACAACCTTTCATATCCTCTTATAGCAGCCTGTCAATTATCTACTCTCTCATGCACTTCATTATTGTTCCTCATTAACATAATGCTCGACTACTCTAATTAGAAATAAACAGGGAAGAAAAAGAGAATCTTTGTAAGTAGTTGGACATATATGATTCTACATCTTGTCCTAATGGTTCATACTCTCACTTCACTCACTGCTTATGCATTCTCAGGAAAGGTGGGTGCTATCCTTGCTTCTATACCTCAAGCCCTTGCTGCTTCTGTACTGTGCTTCATATGGGCGCTTATTGTGGCGCTGGGCCTCTCCATGCTGCAATATACTCAGACAGCAAGCTTTAGAAACATGATAATAGTTGGTGTCTCACTATTTCTTGGGTTGTCTATACCCACTTATTTTCAACAGTACCAACCGGAAGCGATCTTGATGTTGCCTGGTTACTTAATACCTTATGCTGCAGCATCAGATGGTCCAGTCCACAGTGGCAGTTCTCAAGTAAGTTACCGTTACTCCATTTGATCCCATCCCTTTTTTTTTTTTGTGTGTGTGTGTGTTCGTTCTTTTCTTCCCTTTTGGCTCTCTTGCTAGCTTAGGTTTGGCCAAGGGTTCCTTGGATTCAAATTCAAATCGATTGGGCAGGGTGGTCTCTGCATCAGCAGAGTGCTTGATCTATTAATCTTTAGTTTAGACATAGGGAATATTGAACTCATACGTCAGCAATTTTGCATTCTGAATACAACCATGTTATGATGCTTCTATGAACTTCTAGTAGATTCACTCTTTTCACAATGTCAGATCGATTGAAGTACCTAAACCTTTTTAATGAACTGTTAACTATATTATTCTTATGTTGAATGTATGATAATATTTATTCAGTCTCGGATTTTCAAGGACTTTACGTTGCACTTCTGAAATTGCTTTGTGAGGCTAACACTTTCCAGTTGTAAAGCAAAACTGACATATTGCGTCTTATGGGAATGCTTCCAGCTTGATTTCACAATAAACGCACTCATGTCGTTGAATATGATCGTGACTCTATTGGTGGCGATTGTGTTGGACACCACAGTTCCAGGCAATCGGCAAGAGCGTGGGGTATATATATGGTCACAACGGGATGATATAGCAGCAGATCCATCTTCTCTTGCTGATTACTCCCTTCCTAGAAAAGTTGCCCGGGTCTTCTGTTGCTCAAGGTGTTTGAATGCATGAAATTTGGCAGATGATGGCTTGTGTGTTGCAAGATTTCTTGTATAGTACTCGTTGGTAAGGAGCCCTGGAAAATGCAGCGCTCTTATTCTTGGAGACGATACAGCTGATTGTGAAGAAACCCTTTGATGGTAAGCTCTTGCTTGCTCACTCAAAATTTAGTTATACCATAGCTAGAGTCGTGATGTTTTTACCTTTGAAGTTAATTGTATGATTTCGGAACTAGAGAAAGAATATTCTTTTGTATGGCGTACATTTTATAGACTTTCCATTTAATCTGATCTGTTAATATACATATACATATACATATATGTATATATAAATAAATTTATCCAGATGACTAGCTGGAAGCCTCTATATAGCCTCAAATACCACCCTGTACTTATTTATACATGAACCAAACAGTTAAGTAAACATGTGTATTGTATGAGTGCTCGTATTCCTTCATTAGCCTTAGACTTTGATGGTAACCATGTGGTTTGAACATGATCACCGGGAGATTATAATTACCTGCAAGACAATGATTCTGGTTCTCTGATTATGTTCTTCGAAACAAAAAAGGAAGAGAATCATGTTTGGTGATGTAAATAATTTTGGTTCTAGTTCTGTTCTCGAAAATAGTTTTGGAACAAAAACAAGAACAAAGAAAAAAGTTGGCTTTGGAAAAAAAAAATCACTTTTGAGAATCATAAAATAAAGTCACACATCTCTCATTTTTCGTTTTAGTTCTCTCATTACTTGTCCCTTGACCTAAAATAGAACCATGTCTTATTTTCAAAGAAAAATATGTAAAGTAATAAAAAAATAAAATTAAAAATAAAATCGAAAAATGGGGAAAAATTCTAAAAAATTAGAAGTTTTAGAAAATCCCTAAAAATAGAAGAGGCTTAGATTAGGCTAGTTTGACCCCATTTTCATAAATTTGATGCTAGATTTCACAGATTTTATTTCTTTTTAGAAAAATCATAAGCACCTTTGAAATTAAATCCCAACCACATTTCTCTAAGCTCTTAAAGATTCATTAGGATTTTATGATACGATTTATTAATGCCATAATTCTTTGATTACACAATTGATTTCATTGGTTGTGATTTGCTTAGATTAGGTGCTTTAGACCTAGTCTAGATATAAAAAATTTCAAAAAAGACAAAAACAATTTGTGCAGACACTTAGCATTGGATTACCTCATAAGTTTAAAAATGAATTACAAATTTGCATGAAACATGTTTAGCAAACACTCAATTTCAGTGCCAAAAGGGCGTCGGTGGAAACATGGACGTAATCAAGTCATCGAACTCTAGATTTCTCTAATTACATAGAATTGAACTCTCTCTCAATCGCTTGATGAGATTTTTAGTCTACCTTTCTCAAAGGCTGATAGCGATTTTATTTGCATGTATACATACACATGCCACGATCACACTAAGATCGAATTCGATATTCCCTCATTGTGATTTGGTATAGGCTTGGGTAGGGCCGAGTTAATTTGAAATCACACTAACCAAACATGGTCCTTTTTTTAAGCTTAAAAAATGACTCGTTATGACATGGCAATTAGACAGAATAGTACGAAAAAATGTTATATTTAATATGCAATATATAATGAGGAGAATCAATATGAATTAATCTTCAATTAATTCGAAATGCAGGATGAAATTTCACAAAGTAACTGCGTAATTATTTGACTTAAATGATAAAAATTGGGAAGAAAAATTATTTTTGAAAACAAAAATTTTGCGTAGTTATCAAATGCGTTTCTGCTCTAGGAATAGAAATTTTGTGTAGTTACTAGACAAGTTTTGATTTTCTAAAACTTATTTAGAGAATGTCATCAAAAAATTAATTCTAATCAAAATCACTTTTTCGAATTAGAATTGTCGCCATACATGCCATAAGCGTCTCTTCTCACAAACAAGATGATACTACCATTAGCAAAGTCACTTGAATCTTTAGTATTTCTTGTGACAATGAAAAAGAGATTACATGTTGAACAAGGTGTATCCTTGCACCCAATTTATATGCTTTCTCGGTATTTTCACTCCCTAAGAGGGAAAAAGTACAATATATTTGCATTTTCAGAAGAAGTGAGCAATTAGCCAACTTGCTAATTCTCATACTCCATATGACACATGCAAAGAAGCATTTTTGGCAATGATAGATAATCACATTTAATGCCAATGACTGAGCATTTCACTCCATAAGAAGTCTCATGTGCTGGTTAAGGTGCTTGAAGTAGGCGGTGCAAACCCAAGTTGGTTATAGATAGAGTTTTGATGCTTTGCCTTAGAAGTATTTTGAACTAGAAAAAGATATTCTTTTGTATTGGGTAATTTTGTAGACCGTCCCATTTAATCTAGTCTGTTGGAAAAGGACAGATTTACCTCTTTTAGCTTATTTTCAAATTTAATTTAATATTTTCAGCTTTTTTTAAATTTTAGAAATTCACATGGAATATTGATTAGACATTTTATTATAAATGCTATGTAATTAGTTTGGCACTTATGATAACTTTTTCTCTAATTTTGATACTTATGATAACTTTTGGCACTTTTACTTTTGCCCACACGTGGAGAAAGAAATTCTAGAGAGAAAAAGCACTAAAATTATATTAATGATACAAATGAGGGAGAGGTGTCCCTTATATTTTCAAAAACTCCCTCAATTATGACGATTGATCATTTCTTGATCTAAAGGTGGAGATCGTATCTCCCTAACTATTAATGAGAGTGCACCTCCCTATTGATCAATCACATTACAAGGAATTTTCTAGAATAAATTAAAATTACTATATTACCTGCTCTTAGGATCATTCTAGAGGACTCAAGAGAGATGCCCATTTGGGTCTATCACGGTCCTTTGTTTGGATCTATCGCGATCCTTCAAGCTTGAAATCCTCCGGACCGTGACACTAGACTTTTGAAAGAAACTTTGCACCTTAGACATGCACAGACCAATGGTCTACAAGGAGCTCTCTCTCCCCGGTAGAGAGTGCAAGGAAAGAGGAAGAGAGAGAATAAACCAGATTAGGAAATGTTTATTCACTTTTGTAACCATTTCCCTCTTCTGGGTATCCATTGGATCAATGTTACCAAGTAGGTTTGTTCAATAACCATTCCTCACTATCTATATATAGTTATTACACAATATATGAGGGACTAAGATTGCATTATGCACCGGATGGATGAATCTTACAATAATTGCATTGCACCCACCTACTAATTTCCTATTTTAATATTTCTACTGTCCTTTCCTATAGCTAGCCGATGGAAAATGAGAAAAAAGGGGTGAAAGTTATATATACTAGTATTCTCGTGAGAACAAGCCACCAAAAACTTCAAATTATGCCCATTATGATATTTATATCACAATTTTTTTAACATAAAAAATTTCAATCAATACACATTATGACACTTACCCTAACATTTTTCTTGTGACATTGAAAATCCCTAGTTGGAAGTGAGTACTTGTATTACTTTATTAGCCTCAAACAAAGTGAGCATAAAATACTACCATCAACATAGTCACAACGAAGGGATTACATATCAACCAAGCTCTATTCCAGCACTCATTTTATATGCTTTCTCGATATTTTCACTCCCTATGAAAAAAAAAAAGAGAGGGGCGTGCTACATCATCTTTGCAATTTTTAGAAGAATTTATGAGAAATAATTGTGGGTAGTGCTGCATTTCATTCCATAAGAAGTTGCATGTGCCGGTTAAGATCCTTAAGATAGGCCGTGCAAGAATAGTCTTCCAAGTCGCTGGCATCCAATAAGAGAGCTCTTCCTGATGCCGATTTCTGCTTCCACTCTTGAGCAGTATCCTCACCCTTCAGCATCTGCACAACCTGAAGCCCAGAAAAACCAGCACTGAATGCGATGATAAAAATGAGCGCAAGTTCGTTAATGACCACGCTTTTCACTTGTGCTGCGAGGGTCACCAGCAATGACAGTTAGTACCAAGAAGCTGTGCTTATAATATCATACCTTCTTCATATCTGGACGCATGGTGGATATGCAGTGAACGCAAATTGAAGCCGTTAGTGTGGCTCTTTGCATTTCGCCAACATCGTAAGCATCTTTCAGCCGAGGATCTGCCAATTCTCTGATGTTGTTCATGTCGAGGAGTGGCTTTGCCTGCACAACAAAGAAAATATTCCAAAGAGAACTTCCAGAACGATGGGAAACCTGACTAAATTTTAAAAATGACCATTCCTGCGACTGATGGAATAGTGACAAGATTTGAGGGAAGTACACACCCACATAACTAGGCTCTGGCGGGTTGAATCAACAGCACGACGACCTGTTATGAGCTCGAGTAGCAGAACTCCAAACGCAAAAACATCGATCTTTTCATTCACAACTCCGTGCATGAAGTATTCCGGAGCTAAATATCTGTTAAAGAAACATAACTTACAGCAAAAAGAGACATTTAAAATAAGTGAGTATACTGCATGACTAACCCGAATGTGCCCTCGATCGGAAACACGACATGCTGAGCCCACTTCTCAGGAAGCCACTTTGCCAATCCGAAATCTGATATCTGCCGCAAGGAATTTGGTTCCCCTTGTTTTTCATTGCTACTTTCTGTTACTGTTAACTCTTTGTACTGAATGAGAAAGGGAAAATTGTTACCTGGGGTTCATAGTCTTGGGTGAGTAATATATTGGAGGCTTTGATGTCTCGGTGAATGATCCTCCGTTGGCAACTGTAATGGAGATATTTCAGCCCTTCAGCCACTCCGACAGCAACCTTAAACCTTGTTTTCCATTCAAGACTCTCTGTTGAACCTGCAACACCGAACATTATTCATCAATATCTCCTTAACGACTTAAGAACCTTGTCCTGGCAGTTAGGTGAGTTTAATGGCTTGAGTAACTATTGTATCGCGTAAATGTTTCCAAAGTCAAGAACCGAGGTTGCCTCGAGTTGAATTCAGGAGGCAAGTAACGACTTAATACAGTATTCGGGTCATCCAACCCAACGAGAAACAATCCAGCAGAAGTGGCTCGTGGCTGGCTAGTTTGACTCGCCGGCAATCGAGCTGCCTACGTCTCAAGTCGTGGGGATCAAATGTTTGACAATGAGAGCTAAGAAGATACAGAATGGATAGAGAGAGAGAGCACATCACCGTGAAGTACTGAAGCGAGGCTCCCGTGAGGAGAGAACTGGAGAACGAGGTGCAGACCGCCATCGACGCCATACCCGAGCAACCGAGCCGCATTCGGGTGGTCGATGTGGGCTATGATCCCCAGCTCAGACAAGAAATCAGCCGTCCTAATCTCTTCTTCCTTGTCTTTCTTCATCAACCGCTTCACCGCAATGAGTTGGCCATCAGGTAATCGCCCTTTGTACACTTCCGCGTGCCCTCCTTTGCCGATCAAGTTCTCTGAAATCGGATCGAGAGACAATCAGTTGAATTACTCCCACCATATTTAAAAATGTCAATGAATTGCCCCCTTCCTATGCACTATTGAAGAGAAACTAAATGATCTATTGATAGAAACTGCATGATCTGGCTTACGAAGGTCATGTCCGAAGGAAACACCAAATAGTTGAACAGTGAACTAAGTAGCAACTGATTTGGAACTGCCATTAAGTACCACGGATTTAGATTTTGTCCATCATTAGGTTGATTACAGACCAAAAACATGAGTTCAAAGCTACGTTAAGATTTTAGTGAATGGAAAGTAGAGGTTGTCCTAAAGTCCAATCAATCCCGCCAAAGGGAAAGTTCAGATTCATGCCACGGGCTTTGACCAAAATCCGGAGTGGCTGATCCCTCGGCAACACTTTGGTTTTCTCGTTTGCTGGGGTCCTGTCGTTCCCTTTCTTGGTCAAAAGTGGATCGCAGCCTTTGGAATTCGCAATGACCAATCTAACATTAGAACCCTGTTTTGGCACTTATCCCGCGCAGATATCCGTGCAAAGTATATCTGAACAGAGGCACGATGGTCAAAGCCGTGAATCTCGCTGCGGCTATTCTCTCGGCAAACCTACCCCTCTGTTCTTTTGCACATCTGGGTCTGACAAAAAAGTCAAAAAAGAAGGTCTACTGCCGATAAACTTTTCGGTACCAACGACATCACGATCCCCCATTGTCCCAACAAATATAAAAGAAGAAAACGAAGGAAACACCAGAAAAAGCAAGAGTAGAGCAGAGCATCCCTATCTAAGTTGGAACATCCAAAGGGGCTGTCCGGAGACCACAAAAGCTAACCTAACGTGGTAGTCACTCTCAATGTGTTTGTTTCGCCTAGCCATAGTCGTAGTTGATGACTGTCGAATGGACTTTTTCTTCTGAACTGGATGGAAAAGTAAAAATCCGAAGGGACGGACTTGGATGACAAGGCGCTCTTATGTTGAATCCCGCCATCTCCACAGTTACTCTAGTTGAACTCTAAGTAGAATATCAAAATTTCAAAAGAAGAAAAGAAAAGGAGAGGACTTGAATCGCGAAGTCAACGAAACATCAATCTCATCATTATCTTAATTTCATGCAGGCTAAAATACAATGACAGGGGAACATCCGTAGTTTATTCCATGTGGCGCAGTCAAATGTAAAATTCTGAGAGTTTGGGATGAGTTTTAGATTGAAGTCAATAAAGTTGAAATTTTTCATGAATCTACCCCAGTCAACTTCAAAATGTAACTAGGAAGGGACCAAATCAACGCTTGGGTCCCTCCTCTCTCCACCCCAAACACCCCCCCCCCGCCCCGGGGGGGGGCATCATCATCTTCTTCCTGAAGCACGTTTTGGGAACAGCAGAGCAAAGAACAATCATGGGAGCGAGTCCTAACAAAGAGGCGCGACCATGTCTATCCCACCCTGCATTGATTTTCGTGAGCAGTGCCGCGAGAGCGAGGACCGAAGCAGGCGGCGCCCACCTTTCTCGATCCCCCGCCCTTGACCGTCGACGTCACGATCAACGGGTCAGGACATGAACAGAAGGAATCATTACATGAACCTTACTTACTTTTCAGGATTGTCGGGGAAAACATGATTCTGTTTTGTTATATTCAGGAGCCACTTATTTGCAGAGTAAGTATTTTACCGATGATAATCATGTACTAGGAGAAATTAAGAGAAACGTGTGAAATTTAGCTCGTTTAAAGATAAAGTCAATCTTTTTTAATTTTGAATTTACCAGGGCAAAAATTGTCAGTAGCCGCCACGAGCTCCGCCAGGTCGAAGCTCCGCCAGGTCGGTTTCCACGCCGGCAGATTCAGAGCCCCGCGATCCATCCCGTCCTCGGCGCTGCGAATCCGCAGCAGCTTCTTCTTCTTCTTCTTGGTCGCCGCCCCCGCCGCCGTGGTCTTCCATCCCCCTCGCGAAGGCACGTCGAGCCCGCGCGCCGCGTCCTCGTCGGCCCTCGCTTTCCCCGGGCTCGTCGTCGGCAGCAGCAGCTTCCTCGCCGACCTCCTCTTCAGCGCCTCCACCACGCTCCACCAGTGCAGCCTCTGAGCCGCCGTCGGCTTCTCGGCCGTCGCCGAGGACGAGCTGCAGCCGCTGTAATCCGAGTCGGAGCTCAGGGACGGTATCTCCAGGACGCCTCTCGGGGACGACGACGCCCGGCCCTCGTTGGCCTCCTCCTTCCCGATTCCACCCGTTTCCAGTCCCTTCTCCGGAATCCCTCGAGCGCCCTCCGTCTCTGCAATAAACAGGGGAAAAAAAAAAAAAGAGATCGCGGGGTTGGGAGCTCTGTTTGGCAGGAGCGGAAACAGGGGCACAAAACGGAAGGCGCTTACCGCCATGGCCAGGCATTCTGAAGTCGGCCTCAGCCGCACGCGCTTCCGCTGTAGAATTCTGTTCAGGGGAAATGAGCGTGGTAATAATCAAGCTCGAGGGGTCAAAGGACGAGACAAGTTGAGCCGCCATTGATGCAGCCAAAACAAGAGTAATTCTCTTCTCGAGCTTGAATAGACAAACGCTTGATTCTCGCTTCCCCACTTATATAAGGCCTCGAGCCACAAGCGCCAAATCTCTTTCGATGACGCAAACTCATTATTATTAGAGATAATGCAATGACAAAACTTAAACTGACCTATCTATATCTATGATAAATTTACCCTTCGATAGCTTTTGTTAAATTTTACCGTCAAATTATTAATTTGGATAATAAGTAACAATTAATAGGTGTATTGATTTGAAATTTTTACCTTCTATTTTATCATAAGTGTATTAATCTAGAATTTTTCAATGTATTAACCCAACTTAACGAAAATTAAAGAATGATAAATTTGTTATATATGTATCGATTTGAGATTTTTGATGATATAAAAATTGATTTGGGAGTAAATCCGTTACAGGTGTACCAATTTGAAATCTCTTATGGTAAATAAAAAGTTTGAGATGAATTTATCATACGTGTGCCAGTTTGGGATTTTTCTTGATATTAACCCTTATTGTTATTATTATTATTATCTTTTTCATTTTTTTTGTTGACTCGATTTTTTTTTTTTGTTTTTATTTGGGGAGATCGTTAATTTTGGCGCAACCAACGCTTTGAAAAGGGCGCGCGGGCTCGGGGAGGGGCCCAGGGCCCAGGGGGCAATAACGAACCTACCCGAACCTGCCCGGGCGAAAAAACGGCGGCCTCGCGGGGGTAAATTCGGTATTTCGCATTTAGGCAATCCAACCGGTTTAGGGGACATTCTATGATTCTATGCATAGTTAGAAGTCCGGCGACGCTATCCGCTGTCCATCTCCGTACGACGATGGATACTATAGTTTTAAAAAAGGACAACAACTATTTTTTTTTTGTCGAATTGATGCTGTTACAAGACATTTGAACCTCCTATCTCGAGGTGTTGATTTCAATCGCCATTATCTTTTAAGCCATTGAAAATACTCTATATTGATTCGATATTCCTCGTGTATATGGAATTCATTTTCAATAAATCTTTACTTTTATTTAAAAAATGATATACGTACCGTCAATCGGGGAAAAAACATTGTGGAAGATTGTAAGGGCTTCAATAGAAAAGGAAGTTGGACTTGTGTAAAGTTTTTTCCTTTATCTGAAAATTATTTACCGCACGTGTTGAAGAATCTGAAGCTTTGGCGGGAGAGTAAATTATGGACAAACCAAAATCAATGCAACGTAAGTTGACCTTGATTGATGTCTTCCGTCTAATTATGTTTGCTGAGAAAGTAACCCGGAAAATAACGGATCTTGCTATTCGAGTATCGTACAAGAATAAGAAATTACCAGAGAAATCGACAATAAATGATTCGATCCAAGTGTTGCGACTTGTTCTTCCAAATCCACTACGAACTTGGAGAATCTAGAGTTCGCAATTGCTGGAGCTTGTTTTGACCGAAAATTATCTCAAAAATTTAAAATTAGCAAGTGCTATGTAACAATCTCTCACAGGGAATACTCAGATCACTGAAAATTATCGCCACACTCTTCTTGTTTCCTCTAATATGTGATAAAGGCTAAGAATTGTGTTTTTACATGTTCTTATGCAACTTGCTGACTCAAAATAGGAAAACCTATTCAATTTAGAAATCCAACCATTCTAGTTGGGTTTGGAATCTTTATATAGCTCGGATTTCTTTCACGAATTCAAATTCGAGATATAAACTAAAGATATTGATCCCTTCCCCCGAGTCCTTTTCGGCTAAGCTTTCTTGTGGAAATTGTACATTGATTGAAGGTTCGAGAATCAAGAACAATTTTCATTTCCAAAATTGGAAATTCCGTTTCCGTTCTCTTCTCATATCTTGCGAGAATGGATTACGCTGCCTTGGATCTAGAAACCCCTCGGTTCCGGACGCAATTAGGCAATTTAAACATGACCCGAATCCACTACATTTAGACTAACATAAATAGCTATAGTTAATGGATAACCTAAATATGACCTCAATACAAATCCATTGAAACAGACATACGTCAGACTTGGCCCCAATCGACTCATGCGAACCCAGCACCCGTTTCTTGTGATCACGAAACTAGTAAAGTGGAATCGTTAATAAGGTCGACAAGAGAGAGTTTCTCAAGTAATGTGAGACGGGTAAAAATAAGCAATAAGAAGTTTTCGAAATGCTTTTCTACAACGTTAGACACCACAAAAACAAGGGTTGGATATCCGAGACTTCTCAAGTTCTATTGGACAACTCTTCAAATTTGAATTTCAAGAACTTGTGCAACTTCAGGAAAATCGACGAGCTCGTTTCATGGTCAAAGATTAGTTTTGTGTCTGTCTTCAGTTGTCCCCAAGGTCATAATGTTTATCTTATTCACCGTGTAAAACTCAATATTAAAAAATGAAGGGACAAAACCTGTGGTCGTTTACTTACTGGTTGGCGACCAGTGTGTAAGTTGACCTGTGCTAACTATATGAGCTTTGGCCTCATCTCCAATTGAACATTCCTCCTGTTTTTTTTTTTCCTGTATCTTGATGGGAATTTATCCGGGACCGAATATCAAGTAATCACACGGAAGATAGAAAATTGATGACACATGAGATTATCTAGGTTTACTCCAGAATAGGGCTACGCCATGCAAAAGGGATTTCACTATATTTTTCTGCTTGTTACAATGATTTTTTATGCGAGTACAATATATATGATTTAAAAATAATGGGCCAAAATCCTAGTTTATTTAAAAGCCCTTTATCCCACAACAAATGAGCATACTTAAACAAAAGCCTAAACTCTTTTGGGGCCGTTGCCCTTGAGCCCCCGCTTGCTTATCGGCAAACGGGGTAGCCGTCCACTCATCGGGGAGTGGAACCCCTGCCTGCTAACTAGGCAGCAGGATTCTCGTGTTGGGGGCGCTGCCCCTAAACCCCCGCATTCCCCGCGTAGGGGTCTCATGTTGTCAATTCATACTTCGATTTTCCTAAGCTCACGTGAGCATACTTGATATGAGAAACAAGAGTTTCCGAAGTATTCACCAACTCTAACATATCTCTCCCTCAGCAAATTATGTGATTTTTGTGGCACGGGAGTCTTAAACCACGCACAGAAATTCTCCATAGTATGCGTAACAACACCATCATATCTTAGCAGATTTATTCACACAATTAACCGATGAAACAAGTTACGTATTTGCTTATTTGGACCATTATTCTTATCGGAAAAAAAAAAGCGACTTAATTGCAACCAGCGACCTTGCATGGCCGGGCTAGGGTTGCTATAATTAATGCACGGGTACAACTACATGCGACATTTCGTAATCTTAAATGAGAAACATACTCCTCATTTGTGGCACCAGCATTCTCAGACATGGGACCATAAATATGTGTTTGTAATGTGCTGCAAGCACATGACACGTGCCCTGTGGTGAGTGTCTCGCGAGTACGATGCACTGTTGAGATACAAATGTGATTCGTGTTACAGAAGTCCCAAATTGAAGAACTGATATGTTGTTGAGCAGTTAATATATCTTAATAAAGATGGGTCAAACTGGATTTGTTGACAAGCTCAGATTTGGACTCTTTCTTGGTGATTCTCCTACGAAAATATCACAATTCCAAAACCTTAAGCTTTAGATGAAAGCGTGATTTAATATTTAATTACTCTAATACTCCTCATACTTAGTCTGGTCTTTTTTACGCTCACTCCTTTTTTTTTTTTTGCTTTGTACTAAGTGTGGACATATTCAATTTGAGGAGGCGAAAGGAGCCTAGCAAGGTTTTAACTCAGAACTTTCTACTCTGATATCATGTGAGATTTTATGGAAATATTGTTAACTATTTTAAAAGTTTCAACTGTTAGATGACACAATAATTTAATATTTAATTATTCTAACAACCTTGAAATCCTAAAAGAAACGTCACCCGTAATCGTTCGTCTTTATATTGACCTGTGACCTTATACTTATAGTGCTCACCAATAGCTTCAAATTTCTCTCCCACCTTTTTTTTTTCCACCCCTTTCTATCGTTGGGGAAAAGGCTAGGGGAAAGTGCTATTAATGACGCATGAAACAAGAAAAGCAAAGTCGACATGGAATCATAATCGGGATCGTGGCCTTTGCGATCATTATCCTTCTCGAACTACCAAGATGATTTTTCTTGCTTCGTGATGATGGTCGTCAATACAAGGAGCACTCTCGAGTAGTGCTTGGCTTTCGCCACTTTGGTTAGAAGAGGTAGGGCACCCTTAGGCCTGAGCTGGTAAAAGTATAAAAAAAATGTCTTAAAACTCACTCGTAGTTGATGACCCTTGATGGCCAAAGCAAAAAAAAAAAAAAAAATATATATATATATATATACACACACACATATCTATATAAATAAAAAAAAACTAATGTCATGTCAGTGCCAACCGCGACATTTAGAATGGCTGTAGTCCATGTTAGTGATTTCCTACGAAAATTGACTTGATGAAATGAATTGGTAAAAAAAAAATATAACTAAAATGGTACCAATGTTATAAGTTTAGGGTTTTTTTTTGGTATCCCTCTAGCTAGCCAGGAATATTCATTTGTTGGTGAGAAAACTCAAACTCAGATAGCTAATTAGGTTAAGAATAATCTCACTAATTTCATAGATCGACCTGTTGCAAGTCAAAAATTTGAGCAAGTGAAACACGAGGCTTCACCTAAGTGAATGTCCACGATGTTCCATAAGACAAATTTTGATCTTTTCCTTTACAAAACAATTCTAAAAGGTTGATACGGTAAGCCGTTCACTATATAAAATTCCATTAACGCGTATGAAACTAAGGAATCTAATAATAAGCTACATACAAAAAGTCAGGACAAAGTATTTGTCCATATTTTTTACACTCATGGTAAAAATAATAAATGCTCATGCACACACCCTGGCCCACTTTCTCATGTTTTTTTTTTTTTTGGTTCACATCAAGAATAAAGTGCTTTATAGCACGCATTGCTTGTTGACGTGATTTATCAAAGAATGTATGATCTAAATGACATAAATCGCTTTGTTAGTTCTTTTTGTAGGTGCAGAAAAGAAAGGCACCATTGGATTGTGTTTGGCCCCAGATTGGACACAAGTTTCCCCAACAAAACCCTAGTCAACAGGTGAGGAAGCTCCCAAGTCCACTAAAACTTGGAAAACGAACGAGTGGATCCTTACATCGGATTCAACTATCGCAAGTGGATTTCGCAAGTACTCATCCTATCAAATCCACAAACCGCAAGACCTACGCAAGACCGAATCCATACGAGGTCCTCCTTTTACCCTAATCAGAAATGGTACTACATTGTACACCCGATGGAGTAGAGAGATTTTCCAAAAAAGGGTGTTCCTCAACAAGACGCCATCGTATGTATGTCGAGTTTGGTCAATCTTGCCCATGCACGTGGTGACACCATCAAGAGTAGGTTTGAGCATGGTTTTGAATAGAATTGAGAACTGAAAAACCAAATTGATGGTTTCAGGTTCTGCTAAGACTTAGTCTGGTTTCCTAGTTCCATATTTCTAGGAACCTGTGCTATCTGGTTCGATTCCCAATTCCAAGGGAACCGGACCGGGAACCAAATTGGGAATCGACAAAAACCTAAAATAGAAATTGACATATACACTTTGGCTTTCTCATTCTACACTTTGGCTTTCGCATTATACACTTTGTCTTGCTTTTGATTTCGGGTGGTTAGAATCTGGAGCTATTTTTCATCGATGGCTGAGGATTGAAGTTTTATAATTTAGGTTTTATGTTATGTGTTTTGAATTTTCATTGTTTATTTTATTTTATGTGTTCATGTTTTATGGATTTTGGCTACCGACAAATGACATATTTTCATTTTTGCTGTCACATTTACTTTGATTTTGCATACTAAAAATGAAACAAAAGAAAAGGAAATTGGCCTATTCTCGAGTAAACCATGAAACCGACTTAGGAACCTTTGATAGCAGGGTAGCTCCAGCTTTGAGGGTACGCATGGTAAGTTCTACTTTCTTAAAAATGGGAACCAATATTAATGCACAAGTTTTAGATTTTAGGTGAAATCCAGACGGAACCTGGAATCCCTCGATCCTAATCAAGAGAATGCATGGGAAACAGTTAAAAAGAGATTAGAAAATGAAAATAAAAAAACGTATATAGTGGGAATGGACATATGGGTTAAGTGGGTGAACTAAACCCGTTGATGCAGTGACATAATCCATGTCCTAAAACATTATAAAAATAGTCCCACCAAACCCTCACCAATGTCACTTAACGGTTAGAGAAAGTGCGTTTAACTGAATTCTCTCTGACGACTGCACTTGACTTAGGAAGTTTTTAACATAAGACAATCCAAAGATACCAAATATTCAAATCTGAATTCGAGCATTGTAGTTCTAGGTGGTCTTCCGACCACCTTGTGACCTCACTACCAATTCTGATTAGTAGTGACTTGAAAGATAAGACGTTGCGCCAAATCATTAATTTTTTGGTTGTTTAGCATTGTTCTAATGTTAACGAGTGCCGTTAAGCAAAGGGATAAGGAAAGTTTCCGATTTTCATTATGTTTCGTTGACGGCATAACAATCGATACACTCTCCGAATTTTTCATGGGCACTCTCGAACAAAATCCTAAAGAAAACATAGAAAACCAAGAGTCAGAAACTTAATGGTATTTATCATTTAATGATTGCTCACGAGATTTCTCAAAATGCTCTACAACGGCCATGGCAATTCGGACATACGTGAGCAGTTACTTAAGTAGTTTATCGTTATTGATAAGTACAATCCGAAACTTAACTCATTAGGTGGAGAGAGCCTATTTGTATGCAAGGCACATCATAAACAAGTATTTGAATGATGTATGATTATATTTAGCACTCCGCCTTGCGTGAAAATATCCCTTAAACATACACGACTCGGCTAGGAACTTGTGAGATGAATATAGCCCTAAATCATGTGCGCAAGTTGTCATGAAAGGAATCTCGGAATTCGAACCGTCTACTCTAATATCATGTCAATAAGTCCAACCCTAAAACTCAATTCACTAGATGGAAGGAGACTACATACATTAAAAAAAAAAAGTACATTACAACTATGCATTTAAGCAAGGTAGGATTATTTAGTAGTCCTCAGATTTCACTTTTTCTGTCGACATCTTCTCTCTTGCCAATCTCATGAACAAGGTAAGATGCAAACTTAGTCTCGAATGAGTGGTCAACCATTCGAAGGGTCTGTCCTTTGCCCATTAAGCTCATAAGAGTGGGACTTCTTTTTTTTTTTTTTCTTTTTTTTAGAGATAAACCAAACTTATTGTGATTCTAACTCCGTGATAACAATAATCGGCCGATTATGCCACGTGATAACGATAATTGGTCGATTATACCACGTCAGTCATGCGATATAAAGGCTTGTGCGCCCTTTACTATTCCCTACTTCTTGCTTGACTTACAAATTGTTTAAAGTCCAAGTTAATGTGATTTCCTATGAGCGAAGCTTTCACTTTCTACGGTTCCCGACCGATTTTGGTGCTTCAACAGAGGTGGGACAACAACCCAACAATTTAGAGAGGAAGAGAAAGAGGGTTAGGTGAGGCTACGGCCTCGGAGGTATTAACGGATTGGTTGTTCCACCTGATGGATTTTCGATCATTTCGACAGATGACCGGCAAAACATGTCGTGAAAATATTGACCCCATTTCATGGGATAGGTGTGCGCGCGAACTGCGTCTTTGGCGTTTGATAATCTTGGGATTGGTATGATCGGCCTAGAATAATGATATACGTAATCGATCTGTTGATGGCCGACGGAATCAGCTTGTGGGTATGTTATACAGAAAGTCTTTAAACTTGTTGCATTTTTTGCCAATTCAGTCCAAAACCTTTTAATTTTGTTAATTGAGTCCATCCGATGAAGTTTGTTTGAAATTGCTGACTTTGGTGCCAACCCTCCTACTTGGCATGGTTTGTGCTGACGTGACAATTTTTAATGATAATCTGATATGTTTTATTTTCGTTCGGTGACGATGGTTCGGTTGAGGCCAGCAATGCTAGTTGTGGGTAAGGTGGCCTTGCTCAGATTTGGGCAAGGTCGGGCAAGGGTGCCTTGGCCCTTGCTAGCAATCAGCGAGGCTAGCAATGTTAGCTGTGGGTAAGATGGCCCTTGCTGGTCACTTTAAGGAAAAAATAAAATGAAAAAAAGAATTAAAAAATAAAAAATTAAAATATTGTTAAAATTTATACATGTCAACGCCAGCCATGCCATATTGGATGGCTGGTATTCATATCAGTGATTCTTGATCAAAATTGAATATTTGGACTTAATTTGTAGAATATGAAAATGTTTAAGACTCAATTGATAAAATTAAGAATGTTTAAGACTGAACTAGTAAAAACACAATATGTTTAGGATTTTTTGGACAATTTTTCCATCGATTTGAATTGTGATATGACAAACGCTAATCGGAGATTGAACATTACTCGCCGTTTTAAATATCAATTTGTTGTTTATCACATCACTTTGTAAATTCATAGGTGGCGTATGCCCTATTGGAATATGATGCACGTGCCAAATGGCGACGCACGTGCATTTGCATCGGATTCTGTAAGGTAAAGTTTCACTTTTGATCCCTGGAATTGCGTGTGTTTTCTTACAAACAAGTCCTCAAAATTTTGATTTATCTAAATACATCCTTAAACATGTGTAAATTGTCTAATAAGGTCCCCCCCTCCTTCCCCCTCTTCAAATTCGATTAATTAGAGATGAATTGCATATCGGAGCATGGCAGAGTTCGACGCGGAAAATTTTTGTGACCGCGGACTATCGGCTAATGCCTGAGATTAAAAGTTAGGCAAAATGAATACCATAATCGAACCTTGAATAGTTTGATTTCTCAACACGAAAAATATGAAACATTAACAATTATACCAAAGCAAAATTTATCAATTGTGAGCTCTGTCTCACGAATTCTTAGTCTTTTTGTCAAGTTGGTCAATTTATATATACCAAAGGAAATTAATGGTCGGTTATTGTTCGGTTATTGGCACGTTATTGTTGAGACACGCCCATTCTATTTTAACCACAACCAAAAAAAAAAAAATCAAGAGACGTATATATTTTTATTTTGGAAATGTATTTATTAAACATGCGGATATGCCCGAAGTTTTAATCTCGGACCCAATTTGGACCACAAGCCATCGGCTATCTAGCATATGAAGCCCCGTGAAGCCATATTTCCACATAGGAATGGTAAGACATGTGACTTTGGGTTTTGACTTTTGAGAACTCCAGATCTTTTCAAATTATAACTACAACTTCTCCTTTGTAAGTTTAATGGTCGAGCCAGCAACATTAGGGCGATATGATTCGTTAGAAGAAAAAAAAGTAGGGGAGTGTATTGATCCCAGTTCAATTGAAAATCGAAATGAACCGAATTAAACTTGTTTTGGGTGCCTCCCGTGGGAATCGGTATGTTTTTCTGCTCCTAATATTTGGAATCAAGAACCAGACCTATTAATGGAGCCAACCTAGAGTATATTACTATTTTAAATTATTTTTCTAAGTATGGGAAAAAATTTCCGATTATTTGTGGGAGTAATATCTTTTTTTTTTTACTAATAACTTCCTTATGATTAATAATTTCATCATACACTAAAGTAACTTTCAATATATTTAGGAACTTTACGTATATAAAGTAAAACATTTTAAAAAAAAATAGCATCGCCATAGGAATCGGATCCGGTCCAATCTAGTTTCAGGGTGGATAGGGTCGGTCTATAGATTGGGAACTGGTCATGTCTGGTCTTGTTTTTGAATTTCAAGGTGAGAACTGATCCACCCTAGAAGTGATCATCCTCGATTAAAAGTGTGATATCTACTTTATTTCTGTCCAAGAAGACATCTAGTCACTCCTTGGACTTATCCGGACTGATCCTGCAAATATGAAGATTATGATTAGCAATCTTAGACCCAAGATTCGATAATGAAAGATAAACCAAGACTAGAACTTTGAGGCATGAAATCTGAGCTTGGTCCTGAGCCATGACATCTTATGGACCCATGTGCCCAAGCCCGACATGATTTGATCCGAATCGGGCTCCACTCATACTGAGTTGGGCCATTTTGTTTGGGCCGGAGACATAATGGATTGGCCTTTGTTGATTTGATTTGTGTCGATTAACGACTAGGGTTTCATTTCGTAACTTGAACAATGAGACCTAAAAAGTTTTTCCTACTATAGTATCGGTTTATATTTCTGTCATTAAGCCTTTTGGATGGTAAGGCTAGCGATTTTGGACACTTAAATGTGGTTAAGCCCACTTGGGTTAAGATTGGACAAGTTTATAACATGCTTAGGCTCCATTTGTTTTCATGAAAAACTACTTTCCAAAAAAAAAAAAATTCCGAATTTTTTAGCGCATGCTTCACAAAAAATAAACTAGCCAAGAAAAATCTTTTCGGTCAATGAAAATGCACTTTCAAAAGTGGGCTCCTCCTTCCTCCTTCACCTTCCTTTTCTTTTTACTCATTTTTCCTTTTTTTTTTCTTTTTCCTTCTTTCTTGGCCGGTCACTTGCGACAAGCGAGGGATGAGCTCGCCCAAGGCTAGCAAGGTAGAGCTTGCTTGAGGCCAGCAAGTGTGAGCCTCAATAGCCTTGGGCAAGTGGCCGACAACCAAGGATGAAAGGAAAGGTAAAATGAAAAGAAAAATAATAAAAATTCAAATTTTTTGGTAATCTTCTCTAGCCAAATTTTCCATACCAAAAGGCATAATTTTTTTCCCTACTCTTTTTAAAGTTTTAGCTCAAAACCGAAAAATATTATCATTATCTTGAAATATAACTTTTGAAAAATATTTTTTACAAAAGTCGGGGGTCACGTAATTTATTAATGATGTCGTTTCGGATTTCAAAGTCGTGACCCGTTTATGTCGTGAAAGTACAAATCGCCGGCTCCATTTGAATAAATTTAGTCCACCATATTAGATGGATTCTTATTGTCCGCCTCCGCAATTTTGATACACCGATGCCGCCGCACTAGCCGTTGCGACGGTGGCGCGGCCGGGGGGACGGGCCGATGTGAGGAGTCGAACCCTTCGCCACCTCAAACCCCACAAAATGTCAAATGGTGTCAAATCTCGTCGCGTACGTTCCGCCGACAATGGGGGAGGAACTCGATCGCGTTACGAAAATGTGTTGGGAGGCATTTTCTTTTTCTGACTGGCCAACACATGCAACGTCGGCTCAACATCACAGATCGTTCATCCGTCAGATGTGGTTGAAGATCACTCACATCTTACTTGCCTGCGGCAACCAAAGTTTCTGACGGGGTATGTGATCATTGCATCAAACTCGAACCAACCATTTTTTGGAAGGACATAACCTATGATTAGCAACTAATTGCTCGATAGATGGATGCTCCTTGGCTAGTTGCTACCTAATAAAGCTAAGTTAACCTATTGTATGGATGTTAATTTAGCCATAAACTTTCTAATTTTGATAATTTAGTTCTAAACCTTAACGCTAAACTCCAATGTAGTCTTTTTAGTCAATTTTGGTCGAAAATTAGACGTGACCGGATCAATGATTTCCGACGAAAATTAGCCGGTAGGACTACATTAAAATTTTTGCGCGAAGATTTAGGAATTAATTGGCAAAGTTGAAAAGATTAAAACCGAATTGACATACATACAAAAAATTTAGGATTGATCGGATAAGCTCTTCCTAGAAGTCGGGGGCCTAGACAAGTACTTGGTGAATTTACGGGAGAAAGTGAATAGATCTACTTCTAACATCTGAGTAAGTAAGTAAGTAACTTGTCAAAGAGATTTTGTAGTCAAGCTTTTTGTGATGCGTTTGATATGAAGGAAACTCAATGAATGAATGGAATATGGAATATGATAAATATCATGTTAGGCCGTAACAGAGAAGAATATGGTACGCATCCACAAAATTCGACAGTCGAATGTTAAATGTCCTCCATAAAAAATAAGTAATGCAAGAATTGATCATGCTCAACTAGTTCACCGACCATAGACAACGGGACTCGAAACCGAAGTCACGGTCGCATTGCGGCCTCCATATACGTATAGCATTGTATCTGCCAATATGTTCACCTTGCATTGCAAGCATAGTATAAATGAGGAAAGATTATTGAGGTACGCAGACGAATGTGCACACAATGTGCATGTATTAGCCTTAAATCTTGATGGCCTCGAGAATCAGAGTTGGTGGTGGCTTTCCTTTTAGGTTCCAAAGCTTTCTTTATTTCTAAAATCCGAAAGGTTTCAATACGATGCACATCAAATTTAGTCAAATTTTGCTATCCAACATTGGTGACCGGGCAACACTCGACATTCGACATGACAAGTGTTTAAACCTATTAAAATGGGTTACAAACTAATATTTTTTCAAGAGTGCCGCTAGCACGATAGTATGATAATATCACAGTGGAATGCTAGGCATAATATTTGAAGTGGGTCATGTCATAATTGTTATATATATTTTGCTATTCATAACACTTGCGATTAAGATTGCACCGTTATACTGTTAAATTATCAGCTTCTCAAATCCTTTTTTTTTTTAAAACTCATGTAGGATGTGTTGAGTTGTCATATCTGTTAACATAATATAATATGAATATTAAATGGGTCATAAATGAGTTTACAACTCACTAAAACTTAACTCACCTTTATCATTTTCTCTTCATTCTCTCTCGCCCTCATTTACTTTGCACTTGCATCTTAATTTGGGTACGAGTTTCCTAAATTGGGCTAAATATGAAAGTGTTTTAGGAATATTAGTCGGGTTGGTTATATGTTGAGTATGTGTCGGGTCAGGCATGCGTCATTTGATATGCATTGCATATAAATGAATCATAGTGGGTTGAATGAATTTATTTGGATCGGAACATTTTTTTATCGGATTCAAACCCGACCCGATGCAACCATTAGATGAGTCTAAGTGCTTTATCTAAACATTTGTTAAACAAATCTTAATCCATGTGCACTACTTAAATCAGAGAGATGATTCAGAACACAATCGCCACTTTGACTTGTGCATGTGCACTTCAACACCAGTTGTCATTCCTACGTTCAAATGCACTTACCCCTCTCTCTCCTTCCCTCTCCCGAAAGCTTCGATCACAGTCATCATGAAATGCACGCAGCCGGAAAACTCCAAGCCCAACGTCTTCGAGTGCTTCCTCCTCTCCCTCCCTTTCCTCCTCCTCCACCTCCACCTCCGTCGCCATCCAACCACTCCCATATCTTTTGTTGGAGTTGGTGAATACTTCGAAAATCCTTATTTCTCACATTGAGCATGTCTATGTGAGATTCGGAAAATCGAAATATGAATTGACTACATGGGATCTTTACGCATGGAATGAGGGCCCCCGACATGGGGCTTCCGCTATCCTATCAATGGATAGAGGTCCCGTTCCTCGATGAGTTGACAGTTACCCGCTCGCCGGTGAACGGGTGGGGGCTCAAGAGTAGCACCCTTGAAACAATATTGAGTTTAGGTTTTTGTTTAAGTAGGCTCGTTTGTTGTGGAATAAAGGGCTTTCAAATAGACGAGAATTTTAGGCCAATTATTTTTAAGTCATATATATTGTATTCGTATGAGAAATCATTGTAACGAGAGGAAAAATATAGTAAAATCATTTTGTAAAACGTAGCCCTATTATAAGGTAAATTTGGATAATCTCGTGTGTCATTATTTTTTTTTTATCTTTGTCGCGACCCTCTAAAAAAATTTTAAATTTTAAAAGGGGTTAACGGATTATTAGGTTAATTAGATTTGACTAACCTAACGCGGACCCTCCCAAGCCCTACCGAATCGCAACTTTGATTTTTGTTTAAATGATTTTAAAATTTGGAGTCGCCACTAATCGTTCTTGGTAGGTCGATTAGAAACCTAAATAAATTAGCGGGAGAACTAATTTATTCCTGCGAACCAGAGATTAGGAGCTCGGGGACTTGGTTACACTAGTTAATTAAAATTGATGCCCTTTCGGTACCTTAATTTCATGGATATCCTAATTCGGCAACTCAGGCTTGGTTTATTCCTAAGGCTATAGTAGGGTATTCTCTTTTGTGTTTTCACTTTTTAAATAGGATGCATGGATGGTATATATTTTTATTTGTTATATTTTTTTAAGTGTTAAAGATTCCCTGAAGCTGAAAGAAGGAGTGTGTTAACGACTTTTGTGCAGTATTACAACCTACTTATCTTTTGGGTCTGATGATTCAAAAATTAAATTATAGGAAGTACATGACAGTGAATAAACACCTCCAATGGGAGGCCTAGCATTGGCTTGGCTCTTCCCTTTGGGATTTAAGGTACAGGTATTTAAGTTGCAAGTATTTAAACTACTGTAAGTAAAAACCTCCAATGGGAGGCTAAGCATTGGCTTGGCTCTTCCCTTTGGGATTTAAGGTACATGTATTTAAGTTGCAGGTATTTAACTACTGTAAGTAAAAACCTCCAATGGGAGGCTAAGCATTGGCTTGGCTTTTCCCTTTGGGATTTAAGGTACATGTATTTAAGTTGCAAGTATTTAACTACTGTAAGTAAAAACCTCCAATGGGAGGCTAAGCATTGGCTTGGCTCTTCCCTTTGGGATTTAAGGTATAGGTATTTAAGTTGCAGGTATTTAACTACTGTAAGTAAAAACCTCCAATGGGAGGCTAAGCATTGGCTTGGCTCTTCCCTTTGGGATTTAAGGTACAGGTATTTAAGTTGCAGGTATTTAACTACTGTAAGTAAAAACCTCCAATGGGAGGCTAAGCATTGGCTTGGCTCTTCCCTTTGGGATTTATGGTGCAGGTATTTAAATTGCGGATGGACTTTGTCCTCTCCATTCTTGGGTATGAATTCTTTAAAATAAAATACAACGAATTGATTCAACAATTTGAAATTTGTGCGCGCTTGAGGACTCCTCCAAGCCGATTTTGTGCTTCCATAGGGTTGACCATTGATATAAAGCTGCGGCTTCCTGACATAAAATAGAGTGAAATGTCAGTATACAAAATATGTGCTAATCTGCACCTAAAACCAGAAGAGTGGAAAGAGTACTTATCTCCCGTTTTTTTTGGGAGGGATTTCTATAATTGATATTTGCTCTCTATGTTCCCAATATAGAGAGTTTCTTTTGAATTAAGAGGCACTTTTAGTCACAGATCAGTTGAGAAATCGATGGACAGCTTAGGAGCATGTTTGGGCCGATTTTTGCATCTCTACGAGATTTTTGCTGTTGACATAGAGATATCATTCTCCTGACATAAATATGGAAATAAAAAAAAAAGGGAGATGGAGAAAGTGTATACAATTTGTGCTAATTTACGAGTAAAACCATAAATAAATGAATAAATAAAAACACTTAGCTCGAATTTGCTTGCTCGTTGACGAGGATGAACTCTTGATTTATATTGATCGATGAAGGAATTTGTGATGATAACCCCTAGCTTTAAACTCCCATCATCTTCAAAATTCTCTCTCTTTTGGTATTTTCTTTCTCTCAAATTTTCTTCAATCTCCCAAAACTCTCTCAAACATCCAAAATTTTCTCTCCAAAAAATTCTCCCAAACACTTCAAATTTTCTCTCTCAAGAATCCCTTCTCAAGCTCACTTCTTCCTCCTTTTATAACCTCCTCATCTATCTCCCATTCTAATTTTTCCACTAACTCTATCTCTCATTCTAATTTCTCCACTAACTCTTCTTCATTTTCATCTTCCATTCTCCATCTCCATCTCATATTCTAATCTCTCCACTAACTCTTCTTCATCTTCATCTTCCCTTCTCCATATTTATCTCCCATTCTAATTTCTCCACTAACTCTTCTTCATCTCCATCTTCCCTTCTCTATTCTTATCTTCCATTCTAATTTCTCTACTAACTCTTCTCCATCTTCCATTCTATATTCTTATCTTATTTTCTCCATCCATTCTTCTCCAACTTCTCTTCTTCATCTCCTCTTCTCCATCTTCCCTTCTCTATTCTAATTTATCCACTAACTCTTCTTTTTGTTATTTGTAAAATAATCCTTCAAGAGTTAAGTATTTGCACTCTAGTCCTTGAATTTTAAGTATTTACAATTTAGTCCCTGAAAAAATATATTTCTTTAAGTCCAAATCTCCTCACAATTTTTAACACACCAAAATTTACCACATGTCAAATTTAAGCTCATTTCTTGCCGTTGAAAATAATGCAGAATTTAATTAAAGCCCTTTTGCAAAATTAAGTCATTCTGGGTATAATTGGGCCAAGATGAAAATTTAAAATATTAGAAGACAATGTCACAACTCATAAAAAGTGAAAATTAAGAATAAGTTGACTCAAATTAAATTTTTTTAGGCCCAATTCAAGATTATACTCGTGAAGGAATACGTGACTCAAATTGGATTTTTCTGAATTTGCGATGGCCAATATGAAAATAGATTTAAAATAAAAATATTAACTATCTTTGTGTATTTTTTTTTTGCCTCAAATGTTATTTTTCCAAAATTTTCAAGTATTTTTGTATTTTTTTTTAAAAAAAATTAAAAATATATATAATATGAAATTTTATTTTTTGTTCAAAAGTGGTTGCCTAGGCTTGGCCAAGGCTTCCAAAGTTGATTTTTCAATTTTTTCAATTTTTCTTCATTTTTTGTTTTATGAATTTTCGAAAATAAAAATACCGAAAAATACTGAAAATATGAAAAATCGTTTTTTGGTCAAAATTGGTTCCCTAGGCTTGGCTAAGGTCCCCAAAGTTGATTTTTCAATTTTATGAATTTTTATGGATTTTTTATTACTTTAGCAATAGAAAAAATGATTAAAAATCAGGTGTTAACAATCTTATATTGTGATTTCATCTTCCTCCTCCGGCCACCTCAGGATCAGACCCGGGTCCACCTCGTACGAGGCCTACATCCAGCGCCAGCTCAACAAGACCCTCAACACGAAGCTCTGCTGCGTCTAGACCACCCGCTACTGGGACTGCAAAGTCTCCGTCTTCGTCCGCTTCTTCACTGCCCTCCAGTGCGGCCGCTTCCTCTCTAACTCCTCTCACGCCCTATGCGTCGGCGCTCGTGTCGGCCAGGAAGTCGAGGCCCTCCGTCGCGTCGGCATCGCCAACTCCGTTGGTATGGACCTCGTCCTCGCCCCCACCCCTCGTGGTGTAGGGTGACTTCCACCGCCAGCCCTTTGTCGACGGGGAGTTCGACTTCGAGTTCTCCAATGTGTTCGACCACGCGCTGTACCCGGACCGCTTCGTGGGGGAGATCGAACGGACGCTGAAGTCGGGAGGGTGTGCACGATCCACGTGGCACTGGCGCAGCGCGCCGACAAGTACTCCGCGAACGACCTGCTCAGCGTGAAGCCACTGGTAGAGCTGCTCAAGGGGTCGGAGCTGGTCCACGTCCGCAAGGTCAATGTGTTCGGTCTGGGCACGGAGGTCGTTTTCAGGAAGAAGAATCGCCAACCACTTTTGTGATTTTCTTCATTCTTTTTCTTTCCTTAAAACAAGTTCTGTGCATGTTTGTCATATCGTGACATTTTATTTTTCTTATAAGAAAAACGAGGAATTCTTTAATTATTGTTTTGTTGTAATTATCGAATTAGCAGAACCGATCCCCTCATTTCACTGAAAATTAAGATGTACAAACTACTAAACACTTTTCCTCCACTACAGTAGGTTATTAGCTTTTGAAAATTGATTATTTAATTGCTTTTAAGTGTCTGTTATATTAACAGTTTGCTTTAAGAATTTGTGGCTCAAAACGTTAATATTATGCTCATAATCACCCAAAAATTATTATGCTAGCAAAGATGTGGCGTCGATATAGTGCTTGCCGGCGCCACAAAAAAAAATTAAAATTAAATTACTTTTGGTTGTGATTACTATTCATCATTATTGTTTGTCGTCTTTTACCTCGCCATCCCTCGGCTAAAGCTCTTTCGGAGCTCATCCATTGTTACCAACTGCTACCTAGACCTTCGACAGCATCATTGTAGCTGTTGGCCATGCTACTGTGAGCTTCAAGGTTGAATTTGGCTTCAAAGCCTGCATGCGATCACCATGTCTACTCTAGCTCGAAGCTTGGCTTGAGGTCGGATATGCAAGACTTGGACATCAACCAATGGTGATGGTTTGGTTGGGATGAAATCAGCTCAGCAAGGTAGAGCTCGTGATCCGAGACCGGCAAGGTAATCTTGATCCTTGGTGTTCGGACTATGGCAATAGAAGATGGCGCGAGAGAGAGGTTTTGGTGGAGTTGCTTGGGCAAATCGTGACTTCTTCAAATTTACGAAAGCAGATAAAGGTTGTTCTTTTGCTGTGGATTGCCTGCTCTCACGATTTTTCCGAGGCCTCTATGCCTTTATTCAGATGATGATGAAGAAGAAGAGGAAGATGATGACAAAGATCCACTTTGGTCAAGTTTCACCTCCAGGCCAAGCTTTGAGCTTGAGCGCTAAGGCGGTCGCAAGCTTCAAAGCCAGATCCAACCTCAAAGCTCACAGCCGCCATGGGTGGCGGCTATGATGAAGCTCCCAAAGGTTCGGGCAGCAGTGGACAGAGACGGACGAGCTCCGGAGGTCGAAGATGATAAACAATAATAATGAACACTAAATCGCGACAACAACTTAATTTTAATTTTTCTTATTAATTTTTTTTATGTGGCACCACGCGAGCGCTTCATTAGCGCCATGTTGGATTTTAATGGAGATTTTTAACGGAACCTTAACAGGGGCAAATGTGTCATTTAATACAAGTTTGAAGTTTTTGGTGCTGCAAAAAAAATGGGATAAATGTGTCACAATGAGCATAGTTAAGGATTTTTGGTGGTATTTTTTTTTTAAAACAAGCACATGTATTTAATTACTAAGCAAAATAGTGTAGCAGCATTTAGTTAAGGAAAGATTCATGAACTGGGTTATCTTATGATATGTCTAGATATTAAAATTTATTTTCATTTGAATATTTTGAACGAGCAAGTAAACGCTTTTGACATTAACTCTAAACGAAGTAACAGACAAGATATTTCGGATATGCTTAGATAGATTTTTAGTGTTTGCTTGTAGGCACGAGAATCTACGTGTATAGTTTATTATTATTATTATTATTATTATTATTATTGTTATTATTATTATTATTATCTAAGAACAGGGCAGAACATACTTGGAAGAGAAGATGAAAAATATTAAAGAGACTAAAATGGTTGCTGGGGTGCATATTAAAATCTTTGTGGGCCTTAATGACACGTCATAAGTTAATCACGCTTACTTTCTGTAAGATTAACGTAAAGGGAGATGCTAAATTCAATATGGTGGAAATGAAAATCCCTGAATTCTCGCGACTTCCTATAAAATTACCTCGGAACAAAACAAACGTGGGGATCTTCCACAAAGTTAGAATCACTAGCCTTGGCAATTTTGCAGTCAAGCGTCTGTCGCTTTCTTACATGAGACTTCTTGGGGATAATGCCACGAAATACCCTCCTCCACTGTCAACTGCTTACAACTACTTCTATTGCATTGAATTTTGATTTACGGCAGAAAAAAGGACATCACAAATATCATGATTTTCATTTGATGCTCACTTGACGGCGCACACGTGTGATGTCATATATTATCGATCACTTGATTGCTTTTTTTTTTTAATGTACAACACCCGCTTGAGGGTCATAATTTTTTTTTTCAAGCCACTTGAATACTTTATGACATTTTAATTGATCACTTTTTTTTTCTCTTTTAATTGACCACTTGAGTACCGTAACTTTTTAAAAATGTTTTGTGCCATACCATTTCAGGCACTTGGGTGAACATTTTTAAAAAGTTGTGATACTTGAATGATTAGCTAAAAGTCATGGCACTATAACAATTGTATTTTTAGAAGTTACATGACTCAAAGTACGGAAAAAGAAGAAGAAGATTATGAAGATTATGACACTTAAAGTGAATTTTGTATGAAAGCTATAGCACTTACGGAGTCCTTCAATTATGACACATTGTTACTTATATAAACATTGTGTGATATAGCTTCTTTCCTGAGCTACAATAACAGAACCGCTTGTGAATCTGGTGAAGAATTTCTACGCATGATACTTCCATAATCATTTTATTATATAAATCAAAGTAAAGAGCATAAAGACCCGTCAACTTAGAAACCCGTGAGCACATGAAGTTTAGCCTTCCGAACTACTTTTGTTGCCCGAACTCAGGATCATCTGAACTCATCTGATGAGATTTGAACGGGGCGATACCCCCTCGGGAAGCAGGCTTCTTGCTCCAAACTATGCTTGCTCGGCCCATCCATTGATCTTGTCCAACAATGTGCGAGACTGCGAGAGTGATCTTGGAAGAGTCCACTCTTGTCTTGTACTATCGTATTAACTCGCGCATTGCCTCGGGACCACAAAAAATAAGAAAAAAAAAACAATCACAAGATTATTAATCTCTTTGTTACACGAAAAATTTCGTGCGACTTCCGTAATCGTTTTTAAGTTTTCAGCATGGGTAGCATCCTCTGTAAATCTTGAAATCTATAGACGTGTACACTACACATCCTATGTAATGTGATCGATGTTAATAATGATATTGTATTTAAAAATTTTAATTTTCTTAATTATTTTTTATACTTTTTTTTTTCATTTCATTTTGGTCGGCAAGAGTTGCCGGTGATCCTTGCCAGCCACTAGGTGAGGGCTAACAAGCCGTCGCCAGAAATACGAAGGCCCTAGGTGAGGCCCTTTTGCAGCTTTGCTCGTTGCCAATGAGGTTGTGATAGTCTTGAGCGCGGCCATTGTTGCCTTGCTGGTCGTGAGCAAGGTGGCACTTGCTCAGATCTAGTGGGGCCTTTTGCAACCTCGTCAGGGCCTTCATGGCCCTGTTGGCTATCGGCGAGGCGGCCTTGTCAGTGCCAATGAGGGCTTGTTGGTTCTCACTAGAGCTAGCAAAATGGGTTTAGAACTCATATTTGATATGGTCATAAATAAGTTGCTTAAGTTTTAAAAATAGATCATAAATGGGTTACTTAGAAACTCAATCGGTTAGCTATGATAACTATTTTAAGTGAGATATAAATAAGTTTTCTAAATATTTGAAAAATTTAAATTTTTGATAATGTAATATTTATTTTGTTTTTATATTATATATATTTTTTTTCTTTCTTTTCTTCTTTTTTTCCTCCTACCTTTTGCCAACCTCCTCTGGGATGGCCATCGGCGGCGAGCTTCCAGGGATCTAGCGAGCCCCGAGCTTACCGGCCTTGGGTAAGCTCATGCTTGCCTAGATAGGCCAATCTTGAGGCTTGTTAGGATGCGGTTGATTATTGGGTTGCAGGTCGTCACCTTAGCCCTGCAATTGGCAGACAGAGGAGGGAGGAGGAAGGAAGAAGGTTATAGATGGACGATGAAGGAGGCAAAAATAAAAATAAAAAAAATAAAAAAAAAGAGAAAAGAAAATAAAAAAAGGCCTTCTAAAAAAATTAAAAAAATTCACTAAATTGTTATTGCATAAAAGTGTTTTAATAATGTCATCCTCTCTCTCTCTCTTATATATATATATATATATCAAATTATAAGAAACAAGTATATTGTATGATTTGGTTAAATATAAAAATATGTAATAAATATAGGTCGGGTATAGGTTAGATCGAGTATGAGTCGTCAAATTTGTATTACATGAAAACGGGATCAATGTGGGTTGGATCATATTTGACCCGACTCGACCCGACCCGCTCGTTTGACATCCGTAGTTCTCACTAGTAGCCAGCAAGAGTTGCCTGAAAGGGGGAAAAAAAGGAAAGAAATAATAATTAGGAGTTCAATTTTTCTAAAAAAAATTATTAAAAATAGTCATGTCAGCGTTGGCGTGTCACGTAGGATAGCTGATATCTACATATGTGATTTCAGACTAAAATTGGGCGAATGGAATCAATTGATACGAAAGGAAAATGTTTAAGGCTAAATTGATCCAATTGAATGGTTTATTATTCAATGGAAACAAATTTATCGGTTGAAGACTTTTCTCCTCATCCGTGTAGCAAAAGCACCATGAAATGGATAGTCTTCACGCGACATCATGACCTGAATTTGGTTTGCTACACCTCACACGAAACCTCTCGCTGCACATCTCAAAAGGGTAAATCACTCGACCAATTGCTTATGTGTTACTCTTTCACGTCCACTTGAGTATGACTTACTCTCACTTTTCATTCTAAGACCAGTACTGATCTTTGAATACGTTTCCCACTTAAACCAGACCCCCGAACTAAACCAGAGAAACCACGAGTTCTTCTACTTCCGCAGTTATCTTCGGGGCACCAACCTCGGATGAAGCAATCAAACGACATCGTTAACAACTGGATTTGCCTATCCATCTTAGCTTTGATGGGTCCGTCTAACATTACACGCACTAGAAACCGATGACGGATCGTCCCCGACTGGGAGGGCGAAGATTCTCTGTTTCGCATGGCATTCCTGACTTGCGTCTCAACAAAATTTCTGATCACCGACGAAAGTAATAAAGATATGAATTGCCGGTGGAGACAGGCGACCGGGCAACAGTAAGACTAGCTCGGCTCCACCGCAAACCAATTCGAGAACTGATCAGCCGAGGTTGCAACCGCCACGTCCCCACGTGCATATTGAATAGCCTGCTATTAATTTCTGTTTTCTGGGATAGAGTCTCTTTCATCAGTCAGATTTGGTTTGGCACGAAATCACATGTACGAAACAAATGTGCGGACAAGCAATCTTTTCGAACTTTCGTTGCACGACATGTACATTTATTTGGTATTTAGCTGTTACGAGAAACCCTAATGGGTGAAGCACAAGCATGTTTATAGACCCCATGAAAAGGGCGGCTATGAGAAAGGTCTCATAAATGTCTTCCTAACTTGCATTAAAAATGGCGGTTTCAACCATCAGCCAACTTCGCCTGACTAAGTACGCCCTCTCTCTTTTTCTCGATGTAATGAAGTGTGGCACCATGCCTGAGAAAAATTGTCAATCATCTTCGCTCATTCCAATTATCATCTTCCAAATAGATCGGTTAAAATGGATCATGAACCCATTTCTTATCCCACAAATGATGAGATAGTAGTTATACGGGTTAGCTATATTCCATAATGAATTATAAATGAGTTTAAACGCAATACGAGTATTAAATAGGTCATAAATGGATTGTAAATGAGTCATAAATGGATTGATACACTTAGACCCAAGCTACCTATGTAACCCTATCTGCATTCTTTATCCCTCTCATTTGATGTCGCACTTACTCAATCCGCAATCTCACCTTAGTTTAAGTGTAATTTTTTTGAATTGGATTAAATATAAAAGTGTTTTAGGAATATGAATCGGGTCATGTATGTGTTACTAGATTTGAAAAAAAGAAAAAAAGAAAAAATGGGTCTATTTGGTTTGGGCCATTTATGACCCGACCTAAATTTGATCCGATTCACCTGTTTACTATCTTATCTTGGTTTTGAACCAAATGCGTCGTCCAGATGACATGGATCAAGACACATTGTTTTTATGTTTATGGTGAACAGAATGAAATCCATTTTGAAATTGAAAAATTGTATCAATTGGGGTTTATATGTAATTTAAATACTTTGTCAGTTTGATTTCTTATCTATCACATGGCCGTGGTACATCGTTGAATTACATGTTTTATACTGAATGTCTAGAAAGAAAATAGCCCTTGTTATTAGCATGGATTATATGAAGCATATTGACTAGTCTAATGGTGCATTGGTCGAGTTAAATGATCCACAAGAGTATACAACTTAGATTCAACTCTCCCTCGTTATGTAACAACCATAGATTCTCAATGGATATACCACTCGAACTAAAATTTAATTTAGCTAATGCGCTTATTTGTTAAATCTATCCAAGTGATGTGATTTCCATAAGCTCCTTTTTTTTTAATAAAAGATTTGGCGAGATACTAATATAAATTAAATGACTCACTAAATAACATGCCGTATGTGACCATTGTCTAGATTTTCTCCATGAGTTAAAATAGGAATCCGCCAAAATCTACATGATGACCTAAATAAACTAGGAGATAATCGATATTAAATCCTAATCTAAATTAAGTAAATTTCTTACGTTATTACATGATTCCTGCTAATGTACCTAGGATATGAAATACTTAATTAGGAAACATGTACGAATGCAATCTAAACTAAATGCAATGCAATATTTTTAATATATCTTATGTAATGTGTGTGACTAATCTAATGAAGTATAAAATTCAACACCCTATATGATGGATTATATCAAAAGTCGTCACGCGTAAATAAGGAAACAAATTTAATCAAGGGTTTAATCCTTGGTCCTAAAGATTAGATCCCCATTATCATATATATATATATATAATTATCAAGGAAGTTGCCTATCCTGTAATGCCTATATAAATGACGCCAAATCGAGTTAGAATCAGATAATCTCAATTTAGGCAGTTTAATATTCATTCGATCACACAAATAGAAAACTACATGTTGCCACCTGAATGCTAACAACCCATTTAGTGTGATATATATATATATATAATACCTATCAATGCAAATGTTCCTGAAGCAATTTAGTAACAAAAAGACAAAAGTGAAGCTGATCTTCAGTAACTGTAGGCACACGGCATTACTGGACTGAGCGTCACCATCATCAACAGAGCAGCAAGCTTCTCGGCCACATCAACGAGTTTCAGCGCTATAACCACCGTCGCAGCATCACCGGCACCAGCCCCGAGACCGTTTCGTAACCTCGGTACCACATCAGTAAATCTCCGGGGATGCCCTGCTAGTAGTCCAGTCTTTTATCGGCGCCATCTTGGCGACACCAGCAGCTCTCCACCACACCTTTGAAGGTCGAGTCCACCTCTTGCACCCAAGTTGTTTGTTAATTCCCCTCGCTGATCACCGTCCTCGGGCCGTGAGCTTTTCACCGGGAATATCAGTCCGTCGCCGGTCCCCGATCTTTGCAAACAAAATTTTTAAATTAGGTGTTGCCCTAAACCGAGCATGATTTGAAGAAAAGGAAAAGCTGAGTAAGATATTCCGGCATATTTGTGTAGGTTTGGTTCTATTTGAAGTAAAGTCATCAATTCTCTTATTTACCTATAATATTTCCAATCCGGAATCGTCACAAAACCTGTTTCCTCTAATAAAATTGAAAAAAGATTTTATGTGACAAATATTCCGATATAAAATATTTGTGACGGAGTCAAATTCCGACTAAACAATTACACTCTTCGGATGCCTCCATTCTAAGGATATTAATGCTTATACTCGATTAGGTAATTTTAATTTACAAAGGTCAGCCGTGATTGGAAGATAAGTTCAAATTAGAGTTAGAACTGTTTTAGTCAATTTCAACGTAAATTGCACATAATTGGATGGTGATTTCATATGAATTAAAAAGTTCCTGGAGAAATATAAGCAATGAAACAATTGCCGTCCACCTACTTATAATGTTAGACACTACTTGAGCTGACCTCTTTTCCTTATGACTTTCAGCTCTCCGCATTTGATCTGTAATTTCTGTTTAATGTTGACACTTCGAATTCCTAAAACTATATAACTATGAACTTTCGGGATCTCCTAACGTCATTAAATATTGTGGTAATTTTTTAAAATTGGAACATTTGTTTAATAAATGGGAAGTGTCTCACTCATAAAGATGATCACACGTCAATCAATGATAGCTAATTGCCTGTGCACTAAAATGCACACATAATATAAGATATTCTGCCTCTTGAGTTTGTTTTTGGAGTCTGATTTTCTTATAAGTGAAGTGAAGATAAGAGAGGACAAAAAACTAGGAGGGCTTACTGGTGGATATCTAATCGAGCAAATAAAATCAAGAGCTTTTATAGCCTAACACATCAACTCCAAAGAGTCACAATAATGATTTTACATTATATCTACCACCTCGAACTCTAGTAGTTATAAAGAATGCACACCACGCCACACAACAACATGAAAGGCGGTACCGCCGGAGAATTCTCGTGATGCATCGCCATATTTGACCTATAGATGGTGATCGTGCTCAATCCCCTCCTTTCTCATCCATTTCATGTAGAGTTTAATGTACCAAACGCTGATCGCGTCTATGGCATGCAACACGAACCCCTGCACCGCATGTGACCAATAGGGGTTGCATTGGCGTTCATAACCGATCCACCGCGCACTTGCTACGCTGAACGTCTTGGCAGACGGTACGAGGATCGAACGCCTCTTCAACGTGGTCATCTTTGTAGCTATGAAAAGGGGAACCTATAAGTAGAATTCGACAATACATCAGTTTTGACTTCTTTTGCGTTGTATGTAACTTGCATGCAAACTTAATTCAACAGTGAATCTTTTAACACTAGGGTAAGAATTAATAGTTCTTGTATGCAAATATTTGCTTACGAAAATAACCAACCATCAGCATGTGGCTTGTGCAAGTTGACAACTTGATGACCAAAAGCGATTGATGTATGACGAAGGTGACGCCGGTAGAACAGTAGTAGTTGCAAGTAAGCAAACACGCAAGAGAGAGAATGACGTGAATAAGTTGACATTTTTTTAATATTTTCTCTCTCCAACATGAAAATGGCCTGAATAAGTTGACGTCATATTTGTTCAAATCCAATTTTTAATACAAATTTTATTTAAAATAAATGTAAAAATAAGCTAAAAAAGGGGATAATGGTGGAAATCGAGCGGTGAGGGTGGGGGATAGCCAGTAGGGGTCGTAGGCCACTAGCTGGGCAAGTAATGGAGAACTTGTGAAAGCTTTGGAATATTATTTTTGGGTAATCAAATGAAAGCCATTTTGACCCTTGTTGGCCATTGCTGATGATGGTAAGGCAGCGATGGGAGAGGTTTGTGCAAGCCCTTGCCGCCTAATTTCCACCGTTAACTCCTATTTTTTTTATATAAATTTTTCAGCTTATCTTTTAAATTTATTTTAAATAAATTTTTTTTAAAAATAAATCAAATGTTAGCTCATTTTTAAATTTAAATTTAAATTATCTCAATTAGATATATTTTTTTAAGTGTAGAAGTCCACGTGGACTAATTTTTTTAAAGAAAAATACCATGTCATATCATATTTTAATTATAAATGCTATGTATTAATTTTGACTGGAATCTCTCGCCTGAAGCACTTAATTGATTGTTTTTTTTTAAATTTGGCTTTTAAGTTATTTAGAAAAAAAATTGACACTAAAGTAAGTGTTGTACACAACTTTTGGCACTTTTAGTATTTTTCTCCCCATTTTTTTATACGATATGAGCGATTGTAATTTTATAAATTTTTCATTTTTCGCAAAATAAATTGGGTTTTAATTGTCTTTTGTCAAAAAATGTGGAAGCTTGCAAGTTAGGTAGTGAATACAAGGCTCATGAAATACCTCAATATCTTATTAAACCGGGCAAAACGCGATTCAAATTAGGTTGGATGAAATACATAAAGTTGTTGTACTTTTATTTTTTGTTTTGCAAGCTAAAATGGAATTGGACGGGATTAGGATTAACCTCATCAACTGCTGAAATGTTTGGTTTAAAATTATTACACTCTTAGTTTGGATTAGTGACCGGCCGGAAGCTAGCGATGGGGAGGCCGAGGCTCGACCTCGTCATCGCTGGGTGAGATGAAACTCGCCGGCCCTTGTCTTTGGCCGATTGCTAATTTGATGACTAGCTGAATGAAGGAGGAGGAAAAAAAAAAGAAAAAAATAAATGAAAAATATGAAAAGATATATTAAAATATTATTAAAAATTGTCATGTTAGTGTTGTCCAGTCAAATTTGGCTAGATGAATTAAATTAGGAAAAATGGTTTGGGAGTCAATTGGCCCAAACAAAAAAGGTTCAAAATTAAATTTGCACAACTGTAATAGGTTTATGATTTTTTTTTTTGGTAATTTTTCCAGAGTTCGACTATACTGGTGAATCCAAATTGGCCCTTCAACTTGTAAATCAGGTCTTGAACCACAGCCAATTTCCTTAGGCTATTATACGTAAATTTGATAGATAAATGGACTACATATATAACACAATTACCTGACATTGAATATCGAACCCTTGCTCTTTGTACTCTAGACTGATGCTCCTCGAGAACATTGCCATGAAACTGCGATTAACAATTAAGATACAATTCTTATTCAACATATATAAAGGTACATAAAAAAAATTGATCCGTTATTTTGTAAAGGATTAATATCACAAAAAATTCCAAACTAATATACTTGTGACAAATTTATCCAAAATTAGTACATTTTGACAAATTTACCATCCGTTAGTTTTTTTATTAAATTTTACCATCAATTGTTGAGTTGGATTACATGTGACAATTGATAGATATATCGGTTTGGGGTTTTTACTAAATGTCTCAATTTGGGGCATTTCCTAGTATTAGTCCAATTTAATGAAAGTTAATGAAAGGTGAATTTATCACATGTGTACTAATTTTGAATTTTAGGTGGCCAAAAAATTTATGTTGGGGTAAATTTATCGTAGGTATCCCAATCTGGGGTTTTTGGTGATAAAAAAATTAGTTTGAGATAAATTTATCACACGTGTATCAGTTTGGAGTTTTTATGATAAAAAAATAGTTTAAGATAAATTTATCACATGTTTACCAGTTTAGGATTTTTTGTGATAAAAAAGTAATTTGGGATATACTTGTCACAAGAGTATTAGTTTGGATTTTTTTTGGTGATATTAATCCTTTTGTAAATAATCTTGTTAGCGTGAAAGGAAATTAATTTATTCAATTGTTTAGATTCTTTTTGAATTCAAATTGAGAATGTAAGATATTCGTTTGATTGCTTATCAATCATGTTGATTATGAGTAGTTACGGTGTTGTCCACATATGGTTGCTTGTATTCGTAGTGTATTTCAAATATATGAATGAGTTGTTCATGAAATTTTTTGTGAGAATTTGAAATGAAACGGCTATTGAACTACCTTAATAAATTCGACCAAAAAAAAAAAAGGAACTACATTAATAAATAGTATTCGTATTCTAACCAGATATTTATTAAACTTACGCTTTGGTTGATGCATACAAGGTCTGAAGAGGATACGAAGACACATACACACTCGAACCGGATCCTATATTCAAGATCGCTCCTCTCTTCTTCTTCTTCTTCTTCTTCTTCAACATTCCGTCGATCACTCCCTTCGTGACCCAAACCACTGCGTTCAAGTTCACTCTCAACATGCTCTCCATCAACTCTCGATCCACCTCGTCGAAGTACCTCGCGTACGGATAAGCCAGCCCTACGTTGTTCACAAGCAACCCAACGTCGAGCCCTTCCGTCACTCTTGTCATTGCCGCTGCTATCTCCTCTCCGGTCAGCGTCGCGAAGTCGGCGATCACGGTCTTGACCTGGACAAAGCACGTCATCCACAAGATAATATCGTTCATCAGAATATGCGACTGAAGCATGAAAGTACTTCCTATGTGATGGACCTCGATGGTTGTGCCGTATCTCTCCCTCAGATCGCTCGAGGTGGCTTTAAGTTTGCTGGGGTTCCGACCGGCGAGCACGAGGTTGAGGCCCTTGGAGGCGAGCTCGAAGGCCAGGGCTTTCCCGATGCCGTCGGTGGGGCCAGTGACGATGGCCCACGAGCCGTAATCGCGCAAATTCTTCGGTTTCCTGAGAAACGCGGCGTGCAGCCATGTGGCAGAGGCGAGCAGGTTCTTGAGGAGCGAGATGAAGCCTAACACGGTGGCCGTGGCGATCAAGAAGTCCGCAAGCACCATGGCTTTGTGGGGTCTGTAGGTGCACCGCTACTTTGGTGGGGGCGAATGCTAACATTTATAGACGTCTCTCTCACTCACTGCCCTCCACAACACGTGTCTCAATGATTCTCTCTCCTCGGCCCATGTCCGAAGATAGTTACGTACCCGCTTCCACATGTAAATTAGCAATCCGTAATAACGTACTTGCAAAATGGATATCATCTGTACGCATCCCATCTCCTTTCTATCTCTTCTTTCTCTGTCCACTCGCTCCGTTAAAATCCCGCAGCCACCAACTGGCGGCCACACAGCCGGCGCTCCCCAACCTCCATTAGGCCTTTTGGACCTCTTGAAGTGTTGGGGTCATGTCGTTGGATCGGAACCATTTCCAGTTCTAAGTCTGGGGGGAAATGGTAAGGACCATGACTTTCTTCTTAAACTAGTTTAGGACGGAGTTAATAATCTTTGAATGGTAACCAATTTTCGCAAAGGGAGGGAGATGTGATAAGGCGAGTATTGTACGTTTACTAAGCATGCAATCGTCGTGTTGAATTTGCTATAGGAAGTAGGCGGGACATCGACATGTGGGGTTCATCCATTACCTGCTCAGCCAGGTTGGCTTGGCTCCTTGCCGTCAATCTCATGAAGAGAAGACAATTTGGCATCAATAATTCTTGCGTGTGAGCATTTGCTTGCGAAAATAACCAACCATCAGCATGTGGCTTGTGCAGGTTGACAACTTGATGACCAAAAGCGATTGATGCATGACGAAGGTGATGCCGGTAGAACTGTAGTAGTTGCAAGTAAACATGCAATTGATATATATATATATATATATATAGAGTGCTGGGTTTTTTTTTTTCCGAAAAATCATCCCTTTAATGCCAACTCCAATTTGTTTGGTCGAAATTCCGACTTGGCATTTTTTTTTTGTTAATCCCTGAAGCCAGCGTGGCTCGCTAGAGGTTCAGTTAGCAATGAAAAAGGTTAAAAATTGAAAAAAAAACATAATAAAAAATAACAAAAACAAATTTCATTAGATTAAAAAATAATAAAGCTAAAAATTTCAAAAAAAAGGTCATGTACTAGAGGTCCTAAAACTTGTTATAAAAGTGCGATTGAGTTCTAAAAATTGCAAAAAGTGCATTCAAGTCCAGACTTGTTAAGTTTATTCAATCAAATTCTTTCTCTAACTCTGTTAATTTGGACTAACGAAAATAATACATTTTTAAATATTTTCTCTCTCCAACGTGATAATGATGCCGCTAAGTCAATGTCATATTTGTTCAAATCCAATTTTTAATACATTTTTAATATTAAATTAAAAATAAGCTCAAATTTTTTTTTTAAAAAAGGGGATAATGGTGGAAACTGGCCGCCGAGGATGAGGGATAGCTAGTGGGAGTCGCAGGCCACTAACTCGGTAAATAATGAAGAACATATGAAAGTTTTGGAATATTATTTCGGGCAATCAAATGAAACCCATTTTGACCCCTATCGGCCATTGCTAATGAGGGCAGGGCAGTGACGGGGAGGGCTGTGCAAGCCCTCACTGCCTAATTTCCATTGTTACCTCCTATTTTTTAATATAAATTTTGGAGCTTATATTTTAAATTTATTTTAAATAAAATTTATATTTAAATAAATTAAATGTTAGCTCATTTTTAAATTTAAATTTAATTTATCATGTAGAAGTCCATGTGGACTAATTTTTTTAAAAGAAAAATAACATGTCATATCACATTTTAATTATAAAGGCTATGTACTAATTTTGATCAGAATCTCTCGCCGAAAGCACTTAATTGATCTTTTTTTTTTATTATTGGTATTTAAGTGATTCTGGCACTTCTGGTGTTCTTCTCTTGAGGGGGGTGGGCTAATGGATTACCTTTCAAGATCTCGCTCGCTCGCTTGAATATGGTGGTCACAAGATCGGATCGAAAGGCGCAAGCCCTCCTAGACCCATATCAAATCACATTAGGGAGAATTTCAATTCGAGATCGACCTTAGTGTGGTCAAATGACATGTGATCAGTGTACATGTCATCGGAGTCGCCACCAATCATTTTTGAATGGTATAATTGGAAATCCTATCAAGCGATTGAGAGAGATCGTTTAATTTTGCGAAAACCAGAGAAATATGTTTGAAGACTTAATTACGTCAACTCATCGATTGACGTCCTTTCAGTACCTAAGTTGAGTGATTTCCTAATCTATAGAGTTCACGTAGACATTTTTTGGGTAAGGTAAGTCCTAAAAATATAAAAGGTTCATGCAGGTGGGATTATCTATCCTATTAATCACAATCACTAAAATAAGTGTACATATTAAGGAATCAACACGTGCAGAGAAATCACATCAAATTAAGGCAAAGCAAGTCTAGCGAAGCCCTAAAGCTCAGAGAATGCACCAAATGGGTTCATGAGTGATTTGGAAAAATTTATGTCGAATTGACCAGAGGAGCAAAATGGTCATTTTTCAAAGTTCAAGAAGTCAAACTTGCGAAAATAGGTTAGATCAGTTGAATGTGGTCATTTTCTATTTTTCACAATTTTTGAGAATTTTTTTTTATTTTTCTCGATTTTTTTATGCTTTTTGGGATTTTTCCTTTTTTATTTTCAAATTTTTATTTATTATTTTTTAGTAATTTTTCGGACTTGGTTGGGTTGACCCGACCGACAAAACTAAAGGCTTGACCTGAATCCACATGGATTCAATTTGGAGCGTAAAACGACAAAGTTTTAATTTTTTAATTTTATTAATTTTTTGAATTTTCTGCATTTTTATTCGATTTTCCATTTTCCCGCCTGATTACTAATCTCAAGGTCACAGATGCGCCACATAGCTAGTCCACGGTCGTTTAATCAAGCTAAGAGGATCAACAGACTAGATTGGACGGCATGGCTATTCCACAACCGTTTGATCAAAATCTTTTTTTAAATTTCTCAGAAAATTTTAGATCTTGACTCGTGGCTTAACGCCAGTCATTCGATCCAGGTTTGTTATTCGACTAATTTGGTTATAACAACCAATCTGACGTGGTGTGACACGTCATCACCATGTCATTGTTGACCAAGTCAACGAACTAACGTGGTACCGCCACATCATCGCCATGTCATCATTGACCAAGTCAATGTCTGATGTGGTCGTTGACACTTGATTTTTGGTCATTTTTATTTTTAAAATATTTTAGAAAATTTAGAAAAATTCATAAAATTGAAAAAATAACTTTGGGGCCCTAGGCCAAGCCCAAGAAACCAAATTTGACCAAAAAATAAATTTTTATATTTTCAATATTTTCCTACATTGTATTTTCAAAAATTCATAGGAAATCAAGAAAAAATGAGAAAATTACAAAATTAACTTTGAAAGCCTTGGTCAAGCCTAGGAAACCATTTTTAAACAAAAAATAATTTTTCATATTTTTTTCATTTTTCATATTTTTAAGAAAATAGAAAAACACTAAAAAATTAATAAAAAATAGAATTTGAGGCCAAAAAATATGAAAAAATATTTAGTATTTTTATTTTTATTTTCTCTTCATTTTTCAAAGATATTTTGTAAAAATTAATCTGGGATTGGGTCTACTCGTTAATCTCATTTCTAGATTAATTGCAAAAATCTAGAAATTTCATTTCAGCTCTGTATTTTTCCCTTCTTGCATTTCTGTCCCCTTCTATTTTCCAAAGTTACAATCTAGTCCAAAAGTCCACGAAATTGTCAAATTTTGCGAAAAAAGAGAGACCAAAATGCAATTTGGAGTTTTTGCAAATTAGTCCCTAAAAACACTTAAAATGCAATTAAAACTTTTCTAGGGACTAAATAAAAAATATTAGGGCATATTACCCCCTAGCTTTTGGCTTTCTGAATCCATTGGTGGTGTCAGTTTTGCACAAAAAAAAAGGGTCATCTATAGTTTGAATTTTGCAAAAAGGGTACTCGGGTCAAACTTGAAAAGTGGGGTTTTTATGCAAATATTCAAAAAGTTTTGGGCAAAAATGCATTTTCCAACACAATTCACACCCTAGAAGTCAATTATGCAATTTGATTGGGCCATTTTGTAAATTTTTGGGTCGATTTTGTGTTCTTTCTTTGATCGGGTTTGTCAAGTCGAACCAGACCGACCTGAGACCCGGCCAACCGTCTTCATCCCCTAAGCTACCCCTCTTTTTTTTTTTTACAAGTTCAGAGGTCCGAGGTTCAACGGCCAATTTAGAGGACCAATTAGCCACGATTCGTGAAGCTGTGGCCTAGGCATTGAAACCCCTAAGTTCCTGTTTCGATCAGGCTAAGTAATGCGACCAACGGTGGCGGGAGCAATTCTGGTGAGCTCAATCAATGCCACTGGTTTCTGGAAGTCAAGTCTTGGATAAGCCGAGCCATTTTGCTACCCTGAACCCCAAGGAGTCGAACGCTATTGATTTGATGGCTTGAAACCTCTTAAAACCGTGAGTCATTCTCTGAACCTTCACTCTGAGCATCAATGGTGAAATTTACATTCGATCATCATATTTCAAGGTTTTTGGGGCGTTTGCATCCTTGAACTGTCCTGACCTCGGTCGCATCTCATTCTCGCATTAAAATCACGTGGAAACCTCGAGTCGAACCCCTCCTCAGTTGCAGCGGCGTCACGACTTGGCCAGCCGAATCTGGCAATTGCGAGCTCAGTCGGAGCCCACGGTAAGTATTCTGAACATCCTAAGAAGCTTCTTTGTGATTGAATTGATTGGTTATGGTCGAGATTGTTAGATTGGATTTGTGGTGACCGTGACTGTGTAGGATTCCATTTGCTGTATTTTAGCCGATAGATCTTGTTAGATTTTAGATATGTTAATCCGGAGTTGAGTAGGAGTCGATTGGCATCGGAAATAGTTTGATCGAAGTTAGTCTCGTCGTTAAATCGCCGTCGGTGGACCTCGGTCATTTGTCTAGTTTCAGTCTAAGGAAGAAGACGACGTCCAATCAACGGTTTAACTGAGTTAAAACCCGACGTGGAGATGCCACATCGGCGGGTTGAGTCAGTCAAAGACTGACGTGGATGCCATGTCAGTTGATCTTCATAACTGCTTTAGCAAACTAACAACCTAGATCGAATGGTTAGAATTAAGCCGCGTGTCAAGATCCTGGAATTTCTGGGGATTAAAAAATTTTAGTTCGAATTTTTTGTTAATCATTTTAGAAATAATAAATTGGACGGTCATGATTTACTTTTCAGTTCGATCTTGACCGTAGGATTAGTATGAAGGATGAGCGGTCAGGATAGGGGCACGTGGCGAGTCCTCAAGCCGTAGGATTAAAACCTAGGGGGGAAAATATAAAAATATAATAAAAATCTTAAAAAAAATCCAAAAATTAAAAAAAATTCCTAAAACTACGTCTTTTTTGCGTTGGGTTTAGGGTAGTGGGCCTTAGGTCGGGTTTAAGTAGTGGGTCGAGTCAATCTGACCCGATCCGTATAATAAATAAAAATAAAACAAAGTAATAAAAAATTCAGAAAATCTATAAAAATTAGAAAATTAGAAAAATCAATAAAAAAAAATCTAATACGGTGTCGTTTTTAGGAACCCGAGTGGGTTTTGGCCTAGGTCTTGGGTTGTGGGCTAGGTCAACCCGACCCAGTATGTGAAATTAAATAAAAAAATCATAAAAATAGGAAAAATCATAAAAATTCTAGAAAAAATAAAAAAAAAATTCAGAAAATGTCAAAAAACAGGGAAAAATTCTAGAAAAATCACAAAAAATTCTGAAAATGTCCTAAAAATAGGAATTTGTTTTTAAAAAGTCTTAAAATTTTCTAAAAAAAATTCAAAAAAAATTCAGAAAAATTTCAAAAATTGTGAATATTAAGGAAAAATCACATTCAACTAGTTTGACCCATTTTTACATTTTTGATTTCCCGAACCCTAGAAAATGACATTTAATTTGAAAATTAGTGTTTGCAGTCAAAAAATAATTTGGGTATATTTGTCACAAGAGTACTAGTTTGGGATTTTTTTTGTAGCATTAATCCTTTTGTAAATAATCTTGTTATGTGAAAGGAAATCAATTTATTCAATTTTTTAGATTCTTTTTGAATTCAAATTGAAAATGTAAGATATTCATTTGATTGCTTTGGTGTGTATGGTGACACTTTTGAAAGTAGATTTCTGCTCCAAAAGTACTTTTAAAACATAAATTCGTTTGGTAATTTAACTTTTGAAGTAAAATTTCATTTGGTAAAAAATTTCGATTTTGAAAACAATTTCTGCTTCCGAAGTAAATTTTCGTTTCTGAAGTTGTTTTCTCCATCAATTTGGGAAGTTCAAAAATATTACTTCTCAACTGAATAAGTATATTTGACCAAAAAAATCTCAATAAGTACTTCTCGCTTCACCCATTTTTCATTTGGCCTTTACTCTCTTTTCGACCACTCCCGCTTTTGCTTGTTGTTGCCCATAGCTAACCACTACCCACCGTCGCCCACAGCCACCGTCACCAACCTCCGCCCATAGCCTCCCACGACCACCACTAGTCGCCCATTGTTGCCACTTGCCAACCACACCCCCCCCTCGGCTGGTCTCTAACCACTACTGCCTTTGCCAAGTTGCTGTCTTTAGTCGTCGAAGTAAAAAATAAATAATATTTTTTAATAATAAAAATTATTTTTTAAAGAAATTTAAAAAGTTTGAATATGAAGTATAATTTTTTTGGTTAGCAATTAATTTTTCATAAAAAATTTTATGGTAATAATGTTTGTAAGTAGATATTTTTAATCATTACCAAATAAATTTCTCCAATAAGAAATTAACTTTTGGGGCAAAAGTAAAAGAATCAATTTCTTTTTATTCTAAATAGAAGTGGAAAAATCAACTTCTAGTCATAAATTGATTTCTGAAGCAGTAAGGCTGCCATGCATGCCCTTATCAATCATCTTGATTATAAGTAGTTACGGTGCTATCCACATATGGTTGCTTGGATTCGTAGTGTATGTCAAATATATGGATGAGTTGTTCATGATTTTTTTTTTTTGTAAAAATTTGAAATGAAAGCAGCTATTGAACTACCTCAATAAATAGTATTCATGGACTAACCAAATATAAACGAAACTTACACTTTGGTTGATGCATACAAAGGTCTGAAGAGGATACAAAGACACGTACAAACTCAAACCAGATCCTATATTCAAGATCGCTCCTCTCTTCTTCTTCTTCTTCTTCAACATTCCGCCGATCACTCCCTTTGTGACCCACACCACTGCGTTCAAATTCACTCTTAACATGCTCTCCATCAACTCTCAATCCACCTCGTGAAAGTACCTCATGTACGGATAAGCCATCCTTGCATTGTTCATGAGCAACCCAACGTCGAGCCCTTCCATCTCCAGGGATCCCTACCGCTATCTCCTCTCTAGTCAGCGTGGCAAAGTCGGTGATCACAATCTTGACCTGGACAAAGTATGTCATGCATATAGGATAATACTGTCCATTAGAATATGCGACTGAAGCATGAAAATACTTCCTATATGACGGACCTCGATGGTTGTACCGTATAACTCTCTCAGCTCGCTTAAGGTGGCTTCGAGTTTGCTGGGGTTCTGACCGGCAAGCACGAGGTTGAGGCCCTCGGAGGCGAGGTCGAAGGCCAGGGCTTTCCCGATACCATCGGTGGGGCCGTTGATGATGGCCCACGAGCCGTAATCGCGCAAGTTCTTCGGTTTCCCCAGAAAGACGGCGTGCAGCCATTTGGCAGAGGCGAGCAGGTTCTTGAGGAGCGAGACGAAGCGTAACACGGTGGCCGTTGCGATCAAGAAGTCCGCAAGCACCCCGGTTTTGTGTGGTCTGTAGTTGCACCGGTACTTCGCTGCGGCGAATGCTAACATTTATAGACATCTCTCTCACTCATTGCCCTCCGCATTCGTGTCTTATTGACCCTCTCTCCTCGCCCCATGTCCGAAGATAGTTATGTACCCTAATCTTCCACGTGTAAATTAACATTTAGCGTGTAAATTATTAGCAACTATCCATGGTAATAACGAACTTGCAAAATGGATATCATCTATGCGCATCCCCTCTGGTCTCTCTCTTCTTTCTCTATCCACTCGCTCTGTTAAAATCCTGGAGCCACCAACTCGCGGCCACACAGCCGCCGCTCCCTAACGCCTATTAGGCCTTTTAGACCTCTTGACGAGTTCGGGTCATCTCATTGGATCGGACCCATTGCCAGTCTAAGTCTGGCGGGAAATGGTAAGGACCATGAGTTTCATCTTGACCTAGTTTAGGATGAAGTTAATACTCTTTAAACCTAGATCATCTTTAGGAATTGTTACCAATTTTGGTGAAGGGAGGGAGATATGATGATGCAGGTATTGTACGTTTACTAAGTATGCACTTGTCGTGTTGAATTTGCTATGGGAAGTAGGCGGCACATCGACATGCGAGGTTCATTCGTCACCCGCTCAGCCAGGGTTGGCTCCATGCCGTCAACCTCATGAAGACAAGATATTGTGGCATCTTAGGTTGGCTTCTTGTCAAATAATTGCAAGCGAACATCGTTGTAACGTGTATTTTTGTCGAGTTGTGAGAGATAGAAATTTAAGGGAACATTTTAAATAAAGACATGAAATGCCTTCATTTTCTCAAATGAAAGTCTGAAATGGATTTTGTTTCAATTAAGAGCTCGAAAAGTCTCATTGTTTCAAAAAATGGTTTGATTGAAGGACATTTTCATCCTTTACTTTTTTGTAATTTTTTCTTTTTTGGCTTTCTTTTTTTTCTTTTTTTTTTCTTTATTCTCTCTTTCCTCCTTGGCCATCGTTGGACTCAGGTGAGGGCCGCCCTTGCCCATAACCCCAAAGCTTCTCAACGTCGTTCGCGAAATTCCCTAAAGACTTCCAGCTCTGCATCTTGTCATTCTTGACTCTGCCCAAGATCGCCAACTTCTCCTGTACTTCGAAACATTTCATCTCGCTCTATAGGAGCGACATCAAGCTTTGATATGCCTTGTGCGAGCAGAGACGAGGATTGAAGACCCTAATTTTGAAATGGGGTAACAACAAAATAGGCTAGAGGCTCCTCTACTAGACCCTTAGTGAGTGGGAGAGTCTTGCCGGCGTTGGGTGAGGGAAGCCCTGGCCAGTTGCCGGCGTTAGGTGAGAGTTCGCCTAGCCCAACCCTCGCCCAATGCTGGTAAGTCTGGCCCTTGCCTGAATCCCGTGATGGCTAGGGAGGCAAGATGGTAAAAAGGAAAAATAAGAAAAAAACGAAAAAAGTACAAAAAGGGACGAGACGAAAATACTCTTCGGGGACTACAGGCCATTATTTAAAACTAAGTTTACTTCGGGCTCTTATTTGACAAAAATGGAGGCACTTGAGCCTTTATTTGAAATTTTCTGGAAATTCACTGATCTCAATGATTAAAGTCCAAAGTATCGAATTTAATTTACAATCATAAGAAAATGGATTCTAATATTCCTTCAAGTCTTAACAGGTTTGTAAAATTCGAACTATACAAGTAATGCCAAGACAGTAGATTGGGAATAAATAAGTAAATCTCATGAAATTTTGTTGAATCAGAACAGATAGATGGAAAGCTTTTGTAAACAAAGACGATTAGAATTGCGAAGCCTAACCGCAACATAGGTGTATTCTCTTGGGGCATACTTAGGAGCACATATTGTGTATCTCTAGTAATTACTCGATGTGTGGGATGGGAGATTGCCACACTCGATGGAAATTAATTGAGTGCTCAAAAAGAAAGGTTTTTAAAAAAGTTATAAACCTTTTATAATTTGGCCAATTCAATTTGAAACCTTTCAATTTACCAATTGATTCCTAAATCTTTTGAAACTTTATCGATTAAGTCTATTAGGCCAATTTTAATCAAAAATTACTAATTTGGACGTTGGTGGTGTCATGAAGGATGGTAAGCATCAGCGTGGGCAATTTTAGAATTTTTTTAATTTTTTTGAATTTTCATTAATTTTTTATTGATTTTTTATTTTTATTTTTAATTTTCTTTTTTCTTCATAACTTAAGCATAGAGGTATTAGGATATCTGTGGGTTTCAAGTTTGTGCTATTTTGTTTAAAATTTTATTTGAGCGGCTTTTTTTGGGTTTATTATAAAAAAAAAATGGAACCATTATTCAACTTTGACAGATAATATATGAATACACGTATCAAAATTTGTTATTTTGAAGGTGCGTATATGTTTTGAGTGACTTTTTTTTTTCTCAGTACTTGCACTTTTTTTTTCCTAGAAATTTGCATCACACAGATTTTGACTTTTTTTTAATGATAAATGATTGAAACTTAAAAAAAATGCTCATCCTAACTTTTAGATACACATATATTATTTCATTTTTTTGGGGGAATTTGTTTTCTTTGTAGGAGAAGTGAGGATGATGGAGGACAAAGATGTAAGTGTGCTTATTGGTGGAAACCTAATTGAGCATACAAAACCAACGATTTTTACAACAAAACATTTCAATCCCAAAAGAGCCACAATAAGAGTTTTGTTACTATATCTACCACCCCGAACTCTCATGACTAGATCGTGCACACTAGCCGCACAACATCAAAGGCGGTGCCGCCCCAAGAATTCTTGTGGTGCATGGCCATGTTCGACCTAAAGAAGGCGATCGTGCTCAAGCCCCTCCTTTCTCATCCATTTCAGGTAGCGTACGCCGTACCAAATGGTAGCCGTGTCTAGGGCATGCATCACGAACGCTTGCACTGCGTGTAGCCAATAGGGGTTGCACTGGAGCTCATACCCGATCCAGCGCACGCTCGCTCGGCTGAACATCTTGGCAGACGGTACAAGCATCGGGCGCGTCCTCAACATGGTCATCTTTGTAGCTATGAAGAGGGGAACCTAGCAGGAGAATTCGAGAATAAGTCAGTTTTAACTTCTTTTTGTACTGCGTACGACTCGTATGAAAACCAATTTCAAAGTGTAAAGTGACTCTTTTGAACCGCACTGCATGCATGTATGATTTAATGCGGAGCTTTAGCCCCACATCGAGTAGCATTAATTTAACTTGCAAGCACAATATGAACACATAGCCTTCCCTTTGTAACTATGAGAGAAGCATGGGGTGTGATGGTGTTAATTTCCACGAAGTTTCATCCTTCAAAACGGGAAATCATTAGAACGGAAGGAATCAGGAGAAGAAAGACCCGTTAGTAATGAATGGGAAGATCGCAAAATTGGCACATGGAATTGACTAAGCATTTTCTTCAAATAAATAGAGAATCAGAATGGATGATTGAGGCTAAGGCAACCAGAGTGCAAAGTCAATCAGACTATTGTTGCGTATCATTATTGAAGAAGATTACGGTAAAATATGCACTTTCCCAAAATCAAACTTTATTGTTCAGCATTTTGTCAACTTGGGACTCGTGTAGGATGACGAGGGAGAGGAGGTTGATGTGCGAAGAAATAAAGAAGGTGATCACCTATGTAGCACGAACTCGCTTAGGAGGTTGATGCGTCAGTGTTGGACACGGATGCACGCTCCGACACGCGTCCGACACGTGGTCAACACATGTCGGAGGTCCGATTCGTGGTCAACGCTAGCGACACGCTGCGAACACAAGAGTCAGGGAGGAAGGAGGGCGACACAAGCGAAGATGAGGAGGGTGCCGGACGGCGGGGAAACCGCAGAGATGGAGGAGAAGATGCGAGCGCAAAGTTGTAGGTGGAAGAGGAGGCGGGCAGCGAGCGTCCGAGCAGCAATGAACTTCATATGCGCCGGAGCAGACAACGAATGAGCGGCGAAGGACAGAACAACGGAGCACTGGAGAAGGGAGGAGGTAGCCAAAATCATGGTCGCCATCCTCAGGTCGTTGGCATCTCCAAAAAGAGAGTAGAGAGAGGTGAGACGTGTGTGTTAAAAAATTAGAGAGAGCAAATAGATAGCGTGGGGAAGATGAGAGGACATCAGAGGAGAGAGAGCTTGGGACGTGTGATGATTTTTTCAAAAAGTAGTGAGAGTCGGAGAGAGGAGAGAGCCAAAATGCAAGATGATGGAGAGAGAGCGTGGGGCATTAAGGCTAGTCAGTCACGTGTGGGGGCATTAAAGCTGGTCAGTCGTGTGAGAAATTTTCTTTTATTGTAATAGTTTTTTTTAAAAAAATCTCCATTATTATAAAATATCATAAAAAATAATGTAACATACATAAATAAAAATATATAATTAATATATAACATGTCCGCACGTATCGAAAATCTTTACTTTTTTTTTTTGAAATTACGTGTCAACTTATCGTGTTGCGCATGTCGCATGTCCGTGTTCGTGCCATTTAGGTGATCACAGCAGCTCAGTAGCACTTGGAACTGGACACAAGAGAGAGGGATGGGGATGATTAGGATTGGGAACTCAAAGGAATGCCTAGGCCTGTCCATATCAATTATGTAGTTAATATTAGTTAGTTCATGAAATAGAAATGCTCGTACTAGTCAACTATGTGCCACGAACCATATACCTTAAATGGTGACACGAGGATTTTTAATTTTACGCTCTACCAACCGAGCCATCCCGACCCTTCTTTACACGTTACCCTCATTTTACTAGATAACTTGGTTTGCTTGATATTATGATAAATATTCAGTAAAAGTTAACTTAGGGAACCAATTTGGGGTGTGTTTGTTTCAGTGATAGAATTTTCTGCGAATTACTTTTCTGCACTTTTACACGTTTGGATTGCTGAAGATGATTAGTCAGCAGAAATCATTTAAAGCAAAAAAAATATGCACGCTCAAAGTTAGGAAAATGAATTTCCTAACCTAGAAAAAGGAAACATTTTTTAGAAATAATTATAGAAAGATATTTTCTTGTATCATGAAATTTTCCTAGGAACAAACATGCTCTTGATTGTGGCTGACTATGAATGCCTAGGTGCTCCTTACTTGTCTTTTTTGGAAAAGATGAGGAAGGTCGCTAGTTATAGGTTGCTCATGGAACACTTCACTGCCCAATCAGACAGGGTGAGACACGATCCAAATGAACTTTGATTGCTGACTCAAACATCGCTTTTTATCATGGTATTTTTTCGGCTAGCTTCTTTTTTTTTTTTTTGGACGAGTGTTTGGACCTACCTCATCCATTGCTGAAATGTTCAGTTTAAGGTGCCGATCAAACACCAACTACCCCCATCATCGCCTAAGCTTAGGTCCGTCCTCCGCAGACTAGTCACAGTTTTATGAAACCGCGGATATAATCGAACAAATGACCCTTCGGCTTACAAATCAAGTCTTTGGACTAACTCGGTCAATTGGCAGAAAGTGTTATCCAAGAGAATTTGATAGATACATGGACTAAAGGTTGGTAGGTCATTTTACTTACGTTCACGGGTTAAAGATTTCGACATGATCTATCTTTCTTATAGATAAGAATTCACAACACACATTTACCTGACATTGAACATCGATCCCCCGCTCCTTGTACTCAAGGCCGATGCTCCTTGAAAACATTGCGATAAAACTGCAATTAACAAACAAAATACAATTCTTACTCAGCACATGTAAAGAGCACATATGGAGAGAAATAACGAGGGAAAAAAATCAAAATTCACGAGAAAATAGAGTAATATGCAACAAATTTCGATCAGTTATCTAAAAATAATTTTCCACAAATTTAGAATGTGAGAGGTTCAATCGATTACTTGGTGATCATCTTGGTTATCATAAATAATGATTTGTTCACGCATAGTTAGATTTGGTTGTAGTGTTTTTCAAAAATATTCATGGATAACTTCTGGTTCCCATAGGATTTCATTTTGTGTTCTAGCCGATAATAAATGAAACTTACGCTTTGGTTGATCCATACAGGGTCTGAAGAGGATACGAAGAGATATACACACTTGAACCAGACCCTATGTTCAAGATCGCTCCTCTCTTCTTCTTCAACATTCCGTCGATCACTCCCTTCGTCACCCACACCACTGCGTTCAAGTTCACTCTCAACATGCTCTCCATCAGCTCTCGACCCACCTCGTGGAAGTACCTCGGGTATGGATAAGCCACCCCTGCATTGTTAATGAGCAACCCGACGTCGAGCCCTTCCGTCGCTCCGGTAATTGCCGCCGCTATCTCCTCTCCGCTCAGCTTCGCGAAGTCGGCGGTCACGGTCTTGACCTGGACAAAGCACGTCATGTATAAGAGAGAAGATGCAAATGGAGCAGGATAATACTTCCTATTTTGATGGACCTCGATGGCTGTGCCGTATCTCTCCCTCAGCTCGCTCGAGGTGGCTTCGAGCTTGCTGGGGTTCCGACCGACGAGGACGAGGCTGAGGCCCTTGGAGGCCAGCTCGAAGGCCAGGGCGTTCCCGATGCCGTCGGTGGGGCCGGTGACGACGGCCCATGAGCCGTAGTCGCGCAAGTCCTTCGGCTTCCTCACGAACGCGGCGTGCAGCCATCGGGAAAAGGCGAGCAGGTTACTGCAGAGTGAGATGAAGCCTAATGCGGTGGCGGCCGCGATCATCAAGTCCGCAAATTCCATTTCGTTGCGGGTGTGAAGAAAAACTTAGTGATGGCAAGGGCCCATATTTTTATAGAGATTCTCTCTCTCTCTCTCTCTAACGCATGGCCGTTGATCATGCAGGTCGCACGCGCGGATTTCTCATGATTAACGGCCACAATAGGCTCCTTTCTTGTGCACCTGAATCCACGCAAGTACTTGTCATCTCATCAGGTCATCACAATTCCATGTTCTAATGGTTTCAAAAGCTTAACTAATGTTTCGAAATAATAATAACAATAATAATGATGATGATGATGGTGGTGGTAATGGTGGTTCATAAGTCCTGTAGATTAAATTTATCTTTATCATTGATTATATGAGTCTCACGGTGGGTCTCAAATAATTAGGGACCAAAAAGATATTTATTTAAGCGAGTTGTGAATTGTGCAATAACTTCTCCATCGATATCTTCGTTTATTTCGTGAAAAATAGGTGATTTAAAAAAAAGTATTTTTTTTTATAGATGATCAATTGCATCACGTAAAAAAGCCAACCAATGAAAAATATTGTAATTGTCAACGATCATTTATATGCAATAATTAAAATATCTTTTATTTATTTATTTATTTTCATAAACGATACAGACCATCATTATTTAGAAAATATTTTCAAAATCATGTGTCCTCTGTTAAATAGATAGAGCTTGAGTTATCATATTAATAAAATGAAAAAGTCTTGCCTAACCGCTCACGGTACTAGCTTGCCATCAATATATATATATATATATATATATTACATAATTTGTTTGTTTTTTGGTTATTTGCCAACCGCAAACTTATGATTAACATTTAACTGTCCACGGTCATTTGACGGTGACCTAGACAAGGAGGAGGGGGAACAGGCTAGCAAGCTTCTAATAGAATCTAGTGGGCAAGGAGGAGGGGGACCTAGACATGCTAGGCGCATGGGTGACCAAAACGTTTGTCACGTTTTTATTGGGTAGGCATGTCGGCAAGAATTGGTACGAAGAGCCTTCATCCATCACCTCGTAGGCCAGGCCGGCTTTTCTCCATCTCTTCAAAGTCAATTAAGATATAAGTGTCGGGCCATCTTAAGAAGATCCAGCGAGCTCTCCTTCGCACGGGACCACTTCCCAACCCAACTCCTGATATGTTATTTAGGAGCGAGCATAGTTCCAAAATTTCGAATTGGAAATCGTAAATCGAGCTGAGTTCCAAGTTTTAAGATATGTACGATAAATTTTAGATTTCAAAATTTAGCAAATTGATTTCGACCAATAAGTTTTAAGTTTCAAGAGGTGAAACTTGAAAAATAGAATATGAAATCAGGAATAAAGTTTTTTTTTTCTTCTTATTTTATGTCTTCGCGCAATTCTGCGGTATTCCATATTATCCAATGACGAATGTGTAATCTAAAACTATTAACCTGAGCTTCCATTACCAGCGATATTCATGACAAAAACTTTTACATTGTTAATGTTTTGCATTATTTGTGTATGTAAATATGAGTTACGACCAATGAATTATAGTAGCAAATAGTGCTCGTTAAAGATAATAATTCATTACAATCGTTCAATTAAGAATACAGATAGAACCTAGCTAGATCCTAGATTCAACCCCAGAACCTACTGCATGATATGTTTTAGGTTCTAGGGTATGCAAGGTAAGTTCCAAATTCCATAAAATGAGAAATTAATTAGAAGGAACTTATAACCACTCATCTCTAATTTTATCCTGTTCTTGATTATGTTAAAGGTTGGTTGGGCCTTTAGCCCTTGATGATGCAATCTGGTCTCCTCTGTCGATGGAGGCGAGGTGACACCCTGGTTACTATATATATATATATATATATATATATATAGAGAGAGAGAAAGAAGAGGATGGCGGTGGCTCGGAAGTGGTGGATGGTGACTATGGACGGGGAAATGCCGAGGCCCCATCTTTGTAGTGGCTGGGATAATCTTAGCTATGGCGATGGCTACATAGAGAGGATGAGTCGAAGCGCGCGCACATAATATCATATATGTGGATGGCCATGTGGCGTGTTTGTAATAGAAAGTTCACTTAAAGTTTTATAGATGCTGCCATTTGAAAGTGCGGAAAAAACTATCTAATTAGTCCTAAACTTATCGTAGGAATAATTGAGCCATAAACCTTTTAATTTTGTCAATATAATTTTAAACCTATTTATGAAATTTCAAGGTATTCCTTCTTCTCGGTTTTAATTTGGAAATTATTGATGCGGCTCCTAATTATTGTTGCCCATCTTACATAGTACGACCTGTTATTTAACGTGGACAACTTCTTTGATAGTCTATCTTCAACCTCTTGTCTTCACGTCACAATCTCATCTTCGTGCCTGCCTCACCTCGTCTACATGTGGATCGAATCATTTGTCCCCATCATACGTTAACTTCACACCTTCAACATCATTTTTTCTCAATCACCACCAAATTTCCCGACTCTTGCTTCCATCAAGATCGGTCGTTGCCGCATCCACGTTGCAAAATTCAGAGGTCACAAAGACCACAGGACCAAAAAGCAGGAATCGGATGCCCTAGCGACGTTCCTCCTACCAACACCGCCAGATCAGTGTCTCGGTGAGGAAACCCTGAGCTTGAGCCCCCTAGATCTGGCGGCTCGAGCTCCGTCGTGGCATGGGGCTCAAAGCGCATATCTGGTTCATCTCGTCACCAAGGGTTCAACGGATGAGGTTTGAATGCGTGGGAGTGGGAGCGACCATGAGCTGGCTTGGAAGCTTGTGGAGTCGGATGCGAGCACAACTAGAAATTGTTTCGTTTGGCCATCACGTCGGTCCGAGTCGACACTATCCAATTGCTCCTCGCATTCGAGCCGAATTGGGTCTTCGCATTCGAGCCGATCGTCGTTCTAATTGAAGGCTAGCTTTCCCAATTAAATAACAAAGGTTAAAGATGAGCGAAGAAGATGAATAGTAAAATGGGAAAAAAAAAACTAGAAAATAGAAAAATAAAATAAAATAGCAAAATGACGTCATTACGAGTAGAGTTATACATGTCTAGTTGTTAATTGCGCCACTTCGAATAGTCGGCAGTGATGGGGTTGTGACTACAGTGATTTTTGGTAATAGTTTATCGAAATGGCTACATTGGAATTTTGGATAAATATTTAGGTTTACGTTGGCAAATTGAAAAGTTTAAGACTGAATTTTACATCCGTATAATAAGTTTAAGATTATTTGGATAATTTTTTTCAGAAGGATGATTATTTGGATAATTTTTTCAAAAGGATCGTAGTTGTACCCATTACTTTTAGATATCTATCCATTTGACTCCATTAGTTTTATTGACCCACTAAATTCTTTAAACAATAAATTTCACTTTAATTAAGCTTTAAATTCATAATAAATTAAATTTCCAAATCATGATCTCGCACGAATTTTCAGATGCACAAATGGTAAAACCAATTATAGGATATTGAGTTTCTTTGTGTGTGCGTGTGTTTCTCATGTTTGGGCGAATATGGTCTCTAATTCTCTTTTTGGGTTCATCATTCTTGCACGTGATTTATAGTATTACGTTTTGATTAGGCTCAATCACTGCATAAATTTAGAGTTGAATTTTGCGAGAATTTCATTGAACTTCCTTGCTTTCCCTCTCTTGAATTTCGTTGTACTTAATTTCGAAATCATATGTAACGTGCAAGTTTAGAGATTAAATCTTTATTTCTGAGATGGGGATTGTATAGTGGTAACTTGCATGCATCGAATTAATTTCAATTTTGTTGACCCCACCCCACTAGCGACAATTCCTAGCTTCGCCACTGAAACTTTGGTAGGGGCAAATATACCCAACTTTTTCCTTGTATATACACATGATGTTGCTGATTTACTTATAATGTAATGACGATCTTATCTCAATTTAATGTGACTTCTAGTGCAGTATATCTGAATATATCGTAAATCTTTACTGTAGGCATTCATCATGGGACGATCGAGGGCTTGGGCAAGGTTCAACAATGCTCGCTTGGCCTAGGCGAGGGCATCGCGGCCCTCGTTGGCCATGCCTTGTCTGTTGGCCGGCGAGAGTTGTGGCGCCCTCACTTGGTGTAGAAGAGGGCCACATAATACCAATTTTAGAGATTTTTTTTTTTACCTATTAAATCATTATTGTAAGTTATATAAGTAAAACATGATATAGTTTATTCGCGTACAAGAAATATCATATAAGATTTTTTTTTTGTCGAAATAACGTTTCATTCACTTCCTTGAGATACAACAAACAAATATCGCAAATCAACTGCAAACCAAAACAAATCCCAAACAACTTCAAAACAACACAAACTCCATACAACAAAAGAGATCGTCAGAACAAGGCTATAGGTCAAACACTCGCAGAAGAAATCTATGACTTCTTTACACCAAAACCAACAGCCGATTACTGAACGTGCCTTCAATAGTGAGTACATATTGAGATCTTTATCTGATGTTGCGGCTTTATCTTTCGGCACTGTGCGCCTAACTTTCATGTCCCCAACACCATCATCGAGTGGAGAAAAAAGGTTGAACGAGCACAGATTTAACACTTGTGCGAGTGAAACTTCCACAAAGCTCTTCTGACCTCTTTCGAACTGGACTAGTTTACCAACGAAACTTGAGGAGAGCGATATCTCGAAAGCATATACATAGAAAACTCCAAATCTAAACTAGATCGGGGTAGAAAGCTCCAAAAAAAAATGAGAGAGAAAAGCTTCCATATCTAGACTTAATCAGAAGAAAAAAATTCCCAAAGGAGAGAAAAGCAAGAAAAAGGAAATAGATCGAAAAAACTTAAGAAAATGTGTCAGAGAGAGAAAGAAACTGGGGCTAACTCCTTTTCTAATTCCGTAATTAAGCACCTCCCATCACTCCAAATTCTGTCCGTAGCAACATTTTCCATAGCTAGAGAAAATTATCTCTGAACTAGGTTGATCAACAGCAAAAAATAGACCAGTGAACTAAACAAGGTTTAAGTACCAAAGTCTACAAGTGAAGCTTAAAAGCTCAATATTGAATCAATTTGAGGCAAATTTTATTGAATTGCATAAAAAACAAAGTTGTTGGAATTGTAGCTTAACTTTGAGAATTCTTGTGGTGCGTCACCCTATTTGACCTAAAGATAGCGATCTTGCTCAAGCCCCTCCTTTCTTATCCATTTCATGTAGTGTTTGAGATACCAAATAGCGATCGTGTTGACGCTGTTCAAAACAAGCCCTTACACTGCACGCAACCAGTAGGGGTTGCACTGTCGGTCATAACCGATCCATTGAACTCTTGCTCTACTGAACATCTCTGCCCACGGTACGAAGATGACATGCTTCTTCAACATAGTCATCTTTGTAGCCGTGAATAGGAGAACCTATCATGAGCATTATATACTGGGTTCGTTTTGACAGCCTTTATACGGTACACAACTTTGTATGGAGTTGTAACTCGATAAGTGAAGTTAATCCTCTTGTTTACACAAAAAGAAATAAAATAAAAATGACCATTACCATTATCGTGTCAAGTGTGATTTGATTATCGATGAGTTGCCGACAACGGTGAAATACTTGCCGATAACCATTATGATTATCGATGACCACATACAACTGTCCACGCACCAAGGTGAGTGGTCAACTATCATCACCAAATGGTGGACGAGGAATGACAAACGCAAAGTGAGGATGTTGACCAAAGATGAAGATTTATTAAACGTGACAAAGACATCTCCCACTTGTTCACTTAGAGCTTGAGGTCTAATTTGTGCACCACGATTCAGACTCCTGCCTGCTGAACTAAAACGACTCTTGAAGGCAAAGCACGATAGTAGATGGGAAAACCATTGAAACTGGGGACTAAAGCAGATGGCATTCCTTTGTTGGCCCGACCACGCTGGTTGATGGGAAGGATGAATAACGATTGGAAAGATTCCGGCGTGAAGAAACTGGGAAAGAGCGATGTGAACAGGAGTGATACTCATCAGACCGCCTGAGCCCGAGCGCGTGAATTAGATGAGGACGAGACATTTCTCGACAACAAGCCTCTGCAGTCCTGATTGACTCTACGATTCAATCAGTGGACAAGACAAGACGAATCAACCCATGGCCATGGGACAACTTTCGCACACGCCAGGCAAAGGAGAATCTTTCTTTCTTTTCTTTTCTTTTCTTTTTTTTTGGTCGGAAAGAAGAATCTTTCTTTTACTCGATGGTTATTTGAACTTGAATTACGCAATTAAGCCTGCGTAAGCACGTCCCATCACAGACGCTCCAAATTCTGTCCGTAGCAAGATTTTCCATAATCTTGATAGTGTAATTTGAAAACATTTTCATTGTTATTCCTCCTATCTACCCGGTAGTTATTAAGGAAATATGTTAGGATGCACGTGTGAGTTATGTTAGAGAAGTCCCGCGTTAGACTATTGATGTGGTATAAATCAATTAATATGTCAAAATTGACCCATAACTTATTAACTTAAGTTTTTAAATAAATGTAGGTCCAATTGAATATGTTGATGGACTCGTACTTGAGCTTTTTTTTTAGTGATCTCCTCCGGTGAATGTATCAGGTGAGAAGGTGTGAGTTGTTGGAGCATTTAATATATCCAAGTTAAAGGTTAAAGTATCGGGTTTCTGTTACGCGCTCTCAACAAAATGAAGCCTTTTTCTTTTGATCCCTTATTGCTTTTGTTAATGAGGTTGTATGAATCTATTGGGGGTCAGGCAGTGGCCTTCCTGATTCATCGCCTCAAGGGCTGCTTTATGACATGCTAACTGTCAGGATTTGAGGCCACCATAACCTTCTAACAGTCAGTAAAATCTGGTGTACGAGGAAGAGGGAACATAGACATGCTAGGCGCATGGTGAACAAAGCGTTCATCAACCTTTAATTGGGTAAGCATGCCGGCAAGAATTGGTACGAAGAGCCTTGATCCATCACCTCGGAGGCCAGATGGCTTTTCTCCATCTCTTCAAACCCAATATAATAAAAGAATCGGGCCATCTTAAGAAGATCCAGTGAGCTCTCCCTTGCATGGAACCAGTTCCCAACTCGACTCGAATATGATATATAATGAGTATGATTTCAAGGTAGAAACGAAAATCGAAGCATCGAACTGGTAAAAACAAAGTAGGTTTCGGGTTTAGGATATGTACGGTAGATTTTGAATTCCAAAAATCAAAAAATCGATATAACTAGAAATCTAGAAAATGTTTTTGTGTTTTTTTTATCCTATGTCTTTTTATGATCCTACGATATTCCATAATGTCCGATAATGAGTTTTCAACCTAAAACTATTAATCCGAGTTTTCATTTCCGGCGATATCCATTAGTAAAAATTTTACTTTGTTAATATTTCATATTGTTCGTGTGTCTAAATACAAGTTATGGTTAGTAAATTATAACATCAAGTGATGGTCATTATAGGTGATAATTCATAGCAATTGCTCAATTAAGAATACCGATGGAACCTGAGCAGATCCTAGAACTTGTGATATGATACTTTCAAGTTCTAAAATATACAGGGTAGGTTTCAAATTCCGAAAAATGGGGAACCAATTCCGACGATAAGTTTTAGGTGAAACCTAAAACCTACAAAGAACCTAGAACCGCTTGCCTATATTATGTTCTTGTTTACGTTAAAGGTTAGTCGAGCCTTTAGTCCACTATGAGGCGATCTGGTCTCCTCCATCGGTGGAGGATTTGAGGTGATAACCGGGATACTTGATAGAGAGGGGGAAGGATGGCGGTGGTTTGGAAGTGGTGGATGGTGACTTTGGATGAGGAAATGTGGAGGCCCTGCCTTTATAGTGGCTGGGTTGGTGGCCGACCTTCTCGGCTGTAGCGTTGGCGAAGTGACCGTGTAGAATGGTGTATGCAGTTGGCCATGTGACATGTTACAGAAAGCTCACCTAAAGTTTTATAGTTGCCGCCATTAAAAAGTGTCGGAAAAATTAAACTTTATGTATGAATGTGAATTCAATCATAGATTTTTTTAATTTTGTTAACATAATTTTAAAATTATTTATGAAATTTTGAAGTAATCTTTTCGGTCAATTTCAATCGAAAATTACTGATGTGATTGCCAATTATTATTGCCCGTCCAACATGGTACAACCGCTTATCTAATGTCCTCCCACCAACAGTGCCAGATCAAAGCCTCGTAGAGAAAACCCTGAGCTTGAGCCCCTAGATCTGGTGGCTCGAGCTTCGTCATGGCATGGAATTCAATGCCTAGCTAGATCTGATTCATCTCGTTGCCGAGGGTTTGATGGACAAGATTACGAAGGTGTTGGAGCAGGGCGACCACGAGCTGGCTTGGAAGCCCGTGGACTCGGCCGATGCGAGCAGGGCTAGAAATTGTTTCAATTGGCCATCACGCAAGTTTGAGTTGACATTGTCCAATTGCTTCTCGTATTTAAGCTGAACTGGGGCTCCAAGCTGATCGCTGTTATGATTGAAAACTGGGTTTCTCAATTAAATAACGGAGGTTAAAGATTAGGGAAGAAGATGAACAATAAAAAGAAAAAAAAATAGAAAATAAAAAAAAATAGAATAGGCAGAAAATTTGGCAAAATCACAGTCATTTCGAATAGAGTTGTATACGTTTTAGTCACCAACTATGCCACGTAGGATGATTGGCATTGATTGGGCTCAACGCCAACGATTTTGGCAATGATTTATCAGAATGCCTATATTGAAATTTCGAGTAGAGATTTAAGATTATGTAGGAAATTGAAAAGTTTAACATTGAATTAGCATGGTACAATAAATTTCGGATTATTTGGATAATTTTTCCAAAAAAATTGCACTTGTACCTATTACTTTTTGTATAATTAGGCTCAAAAGAGCTAAGTCATAATAAATGAAATTTCCAAATAATGATCTCGTTGGAATTTTTTTTTTTTGGTAAAGATGATCTCGTTTGAATTTTCATATCCATAAATGGTAAAAACAATTATAGGATATTGGATTGCTTTTTTTTTTTTTTGAGTTTGTCATGTTTGAGCGAATATGTTCTCTAATTCTCTTTTTGGGTCCATCATTCTTGCACGTGATTTGTATTCTACAAATATACACTTCCTAGATACATCCAGATATTCTATATGGATTTAATATTATTAGGTTCTGATTAGAATCAATCAGTGCATAAATTTAGACTTGGATTTTGCAAGAATTTCATTGAACTTCCTTTCTTTCTTTCTCATTAATTTGGAAAAGTACCAAAAAAGTCATAAACCTCTTGAATTGGTACCAATTTAGTCATAGACCTTTCAATTGGACCAATTTAGTCTTAAATCTTTTTGCATTGGTATCAATTCAACTCATCTAACCAATTTTGGCCAAAAATTGCTAATGTGGATGCCATCGGTGGCACATAGGATAGTAGTTAACATGGATAATTTTTAATAATAATTTTTGTAAAAAAATCTTACTTTTTCCCTTTAAAGTTTGTCTTAATAGCAAGGGTCGCTAGTAGTCCTCACCGGCCGCTAGCAAGGGCCAAAAAACTACTAGCGAGGGCCTTTGCGGCCACACACATGCGGCGAGGGTTGCCAGCAACCCTTGCTGGCCAGAGACAAAGTTTAAGGACAAGAAGAAAAAAATAATTACAAAAAAATAATATTTAAAAAATGTCCACATTAGTGCTAACCATCTTACATGACATCACCGACATCCACGTCAGTGATTTCTAATCAAAATTAGCTGCATAGACTAAATTGTCATCAATGCAAGAAGGTCTAATTGAAAGAGTTATGACTGAATTAGTGCCAATGCAATAGGTTTAGGAATTTTTTTTATGGCAAAAAGACACCATAAATGCCAAAGGTTATGTATGGTGCTAATTTTGGTGCTAAAATTTTTCACTGACTCACTTTAATGCCAAATATGAGGAAAAAATGATTATTTAAGTATCAACGGTGAGAGATTCTGGCCAAAAATACACATGTCATTTATAATTAAAATATTTTAGTGCCATGTCATTTCAAAATTCAAGAAAGCTTCTAAATTACCTACTCATTATTGATCCAAACATAGTTATCCTTTAGAGGTTCTTATTCAAGTGATTGAATGTAAGACAGTGTAGTCTAGCGACTCAAGGATCGTCACCAAGCTGTAACTTCTAAATGATTCAATAATGAAATCCAACTGATTGGCTATCATTATGAGGGAAGTTGAACAACTATAAATTTTGTGTGCAATTTCTCTATCCTTTAAACTCTTTTATGTAGTAGAATTATGCACACTTTCTGAAGCTAACTCTAATTGTAATCTTGATTAGACTTTGACCTGGTTCTGAACCATCTTCTAAGCTTGTCTATTTAGATTCTGCATTGTTTGAACGAGTCCTTTAAAATCACCTATTCACCTCCTCTAGGTGATACCACTAGCCCCAACAATCAATGCAGCAAAATTGAGGAGCCACATCAATTTTGAAACGACATGTTGATCTTGTGTAAACTGTTGAAACTTTAATGAATTATTTCTCTTTTTATCGATACACCCGTTTCGACAGCGAGTTCTTGCAATATTTCCTTTTATGGTCCTTCTTCTCGCACATCTTGCATCTCTCACATTGTTGGATGGTATGTCTCCAGGTATTTTCCATTTATCGAATGTGATAATTTCTTCTTGTCAATATCCATTAGTCGATAACCACTTAACACGTCAGACACCAAATAATGTACTTCTCATGTAGAAAGACATCTGACGGATGTTTCATTATCTAAACTCATCGGCAATGTGATTTCCTAAACCAAGTCATCAACATCAAATTGTTTTAACTTGACGTGTTTGTTTTACGCTTTGACAACAATTTTAGTTTGAGCGATAACTTAACGCCGACCCCCCTATCTTCATCCAACTCTTCGAGATTCATATGTATCAACTGATCATAATTTTCGTTTATAATACCACTCTATATTCTAACTCTCAATGACTAGACCGTTATTTCTAACGGAAGGACAACATTCTTGTATATGTTAACATGTAAGGGCTTCCTCCTGTACTTCGTCTTTTTTTTTTTTTATGTTCGATAAGCACATATATATCACAGTCAATTTACTATGATAATCGTCAACCAGTCGCTATCACGTATCAATAACTGATCATGGTCATCAATAAGTATGACCATAAGCAAGAGCTCATGTAACCAGTATGGCCATAGATAAAGACTAGTAGAGTCAGTATCTCGCCTATTGCCCTTCATCTATCTCAGGTCATGTTACTCAAATCGATATCAAGCTGATTATGATGACTTAATTAATTTTTTGTGCAAATAAGAGGGGGGATCCACAATCATCAACAAAGACTATGCATCTCCCAGTTTGTCAATACTACCCTTTAGAATAATCAGTTGCAGTTCTTAATTATGGGTTACACTTGTTGTCGGAACCCGATTCAATAAGAATCGAAGATAACTGTGACATGTATTTCATTGTGTGGAGCCATTCCGGGCGAAATTGTATCACAAGATGCAAAATATGTCTTATCTGATTAACGCATACACATTCGTGCGTTTTTCCTTAATTATGGATAAGATTCCTTTGTATTGATATTGACTTGTCCAACCGGAATATTGAAGTTCTAAGCGAATTTATGAATGAGTAATCATTACATGTAAACAAATCCATCAATGTTTTCCCTTACGTTGAGGCTAACTTTTTTCTATTATGATGTCTATCTAAAGTTCAAACGCGAAACAACTGCCGAATCGTCACACAATATCCATAAATTAAATAGTGGTTGAAGGTTGATCTTTCACCCACATTCACGCGCTGAAAAAGTTTGATATCTATCTACGCATCGCATAACAATTTATAAGACATTTACCTGGCACTGAATGTCGATCCCTTGGTCCTTGTACTCAAGAGCCACGCTTTTTGAGAACATTGCCATAAACCTACAAGCAAAAAAACAAAACACTATGTGTAGTTAACATATGTATGCATGAAACTAAGGGTGAGTAAAAAGAACAGCCTCGACCAGACCAAATCGATCGGTTCAAGCCAGCTCCCGAGGGCATCGGTTCAGTTCATTATGAAACCTCAGTTCATGGGAAAAAAAAAAAGACAGTAATATCGAGTAATGATTCCTTAATAGTTGCTTAATTAGTGTCGTAGTGTCTCGGGAGCACTTATTAATTTATTATTGATAGATTTTACATACTTTCCTCAATACCCGACGACCAACAAATGCAATGGATGAGAGTATAGGTTATGTGGTGAAAGAAGATACATTAGGACTTTGGAGAATACGAAACTTACGCTTTGGTTGAGGCGTACAAGGTTTGAAGAGGAAACGAAGAGACGTACACGGTGGAACCAGATCCAATATTCACAATCGCTCCTCTCTTCTTCTTCAACATTCCACCAACCACTCCCTTCGTTACCCACACCATTGCTTTCACATTCACCCTCAATATGTTCCCCATCGATTCATCATCGACTTCATGAAAGTACTTCGCAAATGGATGGCCGTGAGCCGCTCCAGCATTGTTCACCACCACCCCAACATCGAGCCCTTCGGTCGCAGAGGGGACCGCCGCCTCTATTTCCAATCCGCTCAGCTTTGCCAAGTCGACCACCACGGTCTTGACCTAGAGAAAAGTCTCTTATCAATGGTCAATTCCCTTGTTAGGCGTGGCATGCAATCACTTTGTTAAAGTAGATAGGCATTGTGTTTGTTACGCCACATTCTTAATTTGATAGGCACTGACCTGGATCTTGTTTTCGTATCTCTGCCTCAACTCACTCGAGGTGGCTTCAAGCTTACTAGGGTTTCGACCCACAAGCACAAGGTTGAGGCCCTTGGATGCGAGCTCGAAGGTTAGGGCTTTCCCGATGCCATCGGTGGGTCCGGTGACAACAGCCCACGAGCCGTACTTGCGCAGGTTCTTCGGCTGCCTAAGGAATATGTGGCATGAAGCCATCGTACGAAGACAAGCAAGTTCTTGAAGAGCGAGATGAACCCCAATATGGCGGCCGCCGTGATCATCAAGTCCTCAGGTTCCATTGCTTTGTGTGTGCGTGTGTTGCATAAGAACTTGAGAAATCAAAACTGCTTGAGTTTTGTAGAGGAAGGCTATCTAAAATCGGTATGGACTTTTTCTGTTTCCCTAGAAGTTCGTTTTTACTGCGTTTCATTTGGATCTGAACGAATAAATTATCTACCCTATTGATATTGACTAGCCAAGATTTGGCCATCCCGTGAACCCTAGAAGCAAGACAAAATCTACGCTATATAAAATGGCAAAAAAAAAATCTTATTAACACAAATTTGATAAATATCTACTTTTGACTCAGCTTATCGCTCTCGAGTTAGACAATAGTGAGATTGAATGGATGAGGAATTTCTTATCAGAATTTTGATTCGTAGAAGCTATAAGTTTCACCATTAGAAACGTATAGATTCCAAACATAGTTACGGACTATTCATTGTTGTAATACTAATAAAAGTGCGCACACATTACGTGTATGTAACAAATTTGACATTTAAGAAATTTTGCAAAATCGAATTACTACGAAACATTTGAATTAATTGACTGTGGACACAACTTAGTTACATGATGTTAAAATAATACACAGATAAAATATTTCAAGCTTCGAACTTTTTCAGTAAGATTTTTTCCTTTGTAAGATAGAAAAGATTCAAAAATTGAAACTGAAATAAGTGGAAGGTAAAGCAAAAAGATTCAATTACGTATTTGTTTGTCTGCTGATGGGGTGTAGCAAATTGTACATACTTTGGAGAAGGGGAAAAAAAAAGATAAGATTGTAATTCCTAGAAAGCACCGAAAGATGCTAGGGAAATCACTAACCTTAGCTCAAACTTGGTTGAATTGTAGCAAGATTCAAGCTACCAAAAAAAAAAAAATGGCGAAACCTTAACATCAGTGAAACCACCATCTGTAATAAGTCCCCTTTCCCCTTGCACCAGCTGGTCCCTACCCTCCATAGAATCCTCAACAAACACGAAAGTGATGTATTCTCATTTTGGGACCGATGATAAGTTACGGACATCATGCACATGCAAATTAACCCAACTCAATATAGATATGGGTTAGGACCATATTTATAACTCACCAATCAAAAAATTGATTGGAACCCGTGGCCATTGGTTGAATAAATGATTATCTCTATTCATTTTCTCAAAATCATTAGTATATAAGGTAATTACTTGTTGCGGAAATCAAACGAAGAACAAAAGTGGAATATAGAGATTTACGTGGTTCGATCAGATTGATCTACGTCCACGGGCGAGGTACAACGAAAATTCCACTATATTCAAAAGGAGAGTGCACGATTACAAAGTCGATCTTGTCGACAACTCCAAACCCCTCACAAAACTCTCAACGCCAACGCAACTAGAAAACCCTAACGACGCTATATATATAGTGTCTTAAACAAAAAAGGAAAACCTAGTTCCTCTGGGTTTGGGCCTACGGCCCACTCAAATAATATGTCAAATAAATTCAAAACATATTTAACAAATCTCCACCTTGGCTTGAATTTAATCAGTCAAGAAGCTGAACATGTTCTTCCGACATCCCTAAGCCTACGTGAGCTAACTCAGTGTAGGAAACAAAGGATGTAACAAAGGAAAGAATATGTCCTCTTCAAACAAAGGTAGAATTTCATTCACCTCGCCACCAATCCCCAGAAAGGGGCAAACCTCAAACAAGCATGCCAATCAAGTTCAAGCAATGCTTAAACTTGTTGGCGGGGATTGACTTGGTCAACATATCAGCAAGATTGTCAGCAGTGCCAATCTTCTTTACCATCATATTTCTCTCAGGAACTTCTGCTGTCGTGAGAGCATAAGCCACTAGATCAGAGTATCCATATTTTTGAGGAGGTCGAATCTGCCTCATTTCTCTGCCAGTGGCAATAGAGTATGGCTGCTCCACCTCATCTGCAGCTTCCTCATCTGAACTTGAATTAACAACCGCACTTTGCTTGCTTAAATCATTCCGAGAGGTCTTCTCTGGAAGCTCCACCTGAAACTCCACCTCATTCATATCACTCTCAAATTTTCCTACAGACTCATCAACAACCTTTCTTTGATCAAGCATAAGTATTTCATTAAAAGTAACATCCCTACTAATAATGAACTTATGCGAATTGGATTCCTGACACCACAAACAATACCCTTTTACACCATCAGCATATCCAACAAAGATGCATTTTCTTGCTCTAGGTTCTAACTTACCATCCTTAACATAATAATAAGCAGGGCATCCAAAAACCTTTAGATTAGAATAATCACAAGACTTACCTGACCACTTCTCAAAAGGAGTCTTGCAGTCTATTGCTGTTAAAGGAGAGCGATTAACCAGATAACAGGCTGTGTTAATAGCTTCAGCCCAAAAGTCTTTTGTCCATGCCAGCATTAGAGAGCATGCATCTTGCTCTCTCCAAAAGAGTTCTGTTCATACGTTCTGCCACCCCATTCTGCTGAGAAGTGTGTCTAATTATACGGTGTCGAACGATACCAGCATCTGCGCAGAATTCATTAAAATCACCACTACAAAACTCAAGATCATTATCAGTCCTAAGACGTTTGATCTTCTTTCTAGTCTAATTTTCAACAAGGGTTTTCCACTTCTTGAAGGTTTCAAATACATCACTTTTCCTCTTCAGAAAATAAACCCAAACCTTCCTGGAATAATCATCAATGAACGTCACAAAGTAAAGTGCACCACCCTTAGATGGAACCTGTGCTGGTCCCCATAAATCAGAGTGGATGTAGTCAAGTGTGCCCTTTGTTGAATGTGTGCTAGTACTGAAGCTAACTCTGCACTGCTTGCCAAGAACACAATGCTCACAGAAATCTAGCGAGGTCGTCTGCTCTCCACAAAGTAAACCACGTTTACTCAAAACTATCATGCCACGCTCACTCATGTGGCCCAAACGCATATGCCACAGTTTTGTTTTATCATTATCAGAAACAGAATTAGATGTGCCAATCGAAGGACCCATAACAGTGCTACCCTGTAGATGATACAAGTGATTTACCTTGCTTCCTTTCATCACAACCAGATTGCCTTTGGAGACTTTAAGAACTCCACCTCCACCTAAGTATACACACCCAATGGAATCCAAACTGCTCAACGAAATAAAATTTCTTTTCAAGTCCGGTATATGCCTTACTTCAGTCAAGGTTCTTACTACTTTGTCATGACATTTAATTCGAACAGAACCAATACCCATAATTCTGCATACAGTATCATTGTCCATCAAGACTGATCCACCATTTATTTTCTCATACGTGATGAACCATTCCCTATTTGGGCACATATGATATGATGCTCCAGAGTCTAATATCCAAACATCATCGGACAAACTAACAGCAGAGCATGCAGTAAGAACACTGTCTGACGCCTTAGACTCATCTTCGCTAGCAACATTCATCACATCTTGTCTTTGAGCATGTTGCTTACCTTTTCTCTTGAGCACTGGACAATCTGACTTGTAATGTCCTCTTTTGTGACAATAATAGCACTCCACGTTCGTCTTATCGCTAGGTGGTCTAGATTTTGAGCGACTAACAGATTTCCCTCGAGGAGCTTTATCCCTGTTCTTGTTCCTGCCTCTCACAAATAAACCATATGCTTTATTTTCACTAGTATTCCCATTCAGTTTCGTTCTCAATTCAGCAGAATTCAAAGATGCTTTAACATCCTCCAAAGTTATGGATTCACGTCCATAAAACATCGAGTTCACAAAATTCTCATATGAAGCAGGCAGTGAACATAACACAATCAAAGCTTGATCTTCATCATCAAGTTTAATATCTAAATTTTTCATATCCAGAACAATTTTATTAAACTCATCCAAGTATTCCTGAACAGGTGTACCTTCGCGCATCTTTAGGGTATAAAGACGCTGCTTCAAATAACGTTTCGACGTCAAAGATTTCTTCATGTTGAGACTTTCCAGTTTGCTCCAGAGACCCGCAGCTGTTTCCTCATCGGCGACTTCTCGCAAAACCTTGTCATCCAGAGACAACTGAATCGCGCTATGCGCCTTCTCGTCCATCTCTTCTATTTCTGCCGAGGTCATGTCGTCTGGATATTTTCCGTCCAGCGCCCTAACCGTACCCTCTCGCCTCAATAAATCTTTCATCTTTATTCTCCATAATCCAAAATTATTCTGTCCATCCATCAAAAGATGAAATCTGAAACTTCAGAGATGCCATCTAAAAGAGCCCTTTGATTTGGTATCGGGTCGTCGGGGGTTGTCGGGATTGTTCTGGTCTGGTCGTCGGGAGGTGGCCGAGAAAAGTGGCAGAGCGCACAGGCCTTGGCCGAGAAAAGTGGCCGAGATAACGGGCCGAGACCGACGGAAGTGGCCGAGATCACGGGTCGTGGCCGACGGAAGTGGCCAAGAGCACGGGTCGAGGCCGACGGAAGTGGCCGAAAGCACGGGTCGTGGCCGACGGAAGTTGGTCGAGATCACGGGCCTTGGCCGAGTGAGTTGGCCGAGCGTAGTGGACGTGTGGTCGGCCGACGCAAAACTCTCACAAAACGCCGCCCTCTTTCTTCTTCGTCTCTTAACCAGACTCTGATACCAATTTGTTGCGAAAATCAAACGAAGAACAAAAGTGGAGCACAGAGATTTACGTGGTTCGATCAGATTGATCTACGTCCACGGGCGAGGCACAACGAAAATTCCACTATATTCAAAAGGAGAGTGCACGATTACAAAGTCAATCTTGTCGACAACTTCAAACCCCTCACAAAACTCTCAACGCCAACGCAACTAGAAAACCCTAATGACGCTATATATATAGTGTCTCAAACAAAAAAGGAAAACCTAGTTCCTCTGGGTTTGGGCCTACGGCCCACTCAAATAATATGTCAAATAAATTCAAGACATATTTAACATTACTCTTAAAGTAATTAGCCGTCCTACATTGTGTGCTTCTTCACTTTTCAAAGTATCTCGGAAAATATTTTTCTCTTCCAAATTATCTTGATTAAATTACAGGGATACTGATTAACAAAATCCTTATTAATATTCAAATATTTACTGCAAGGCATAACTCAGACGAAAAAGAAAAAAGAAGGCATGATCATCTTTGTTTATTTTCTCCTTTCAAGGCATGAACACGTCTTGATGGAGTGAGTCTCCACTTAGCGAGCCGGACTTTTATTATAGTATTTGTTTTAACAAGTTCTTGGATAAATTGGATGTAATATTTTTTCATCTATCTTTTGAAACGTCATCTTTTTTTTTATAGCTAAGAAACAGAAAAAAAAAATAAGTGGGGATTATTATGACACGGTGTACGTGAAACCAGTTCATTTGGCTTTTTTAAGTCCAATCTCCAATGTATGTAGTTTTTCAAGGTCCCGTCTTGGGGTTGGAGCAGCTTTTTATCTACTGCGTGGAGTTTCTAAATTTTAATTTTTTTTTAGATGGTTTTTCCTTTTTATATTATTGTTCAACTTTAACATTTTGTCAGAAGAATCTGGGGGAGTTAAATTCGAGCGAATCGCTGGCCGTTCTCATTAAACTGATGCTAATGCGTACAATCCTCGTGGAATTAGCTAATTTGGTTTGGCATATCGATCGATGACCAGAGACAGCAAAAATGTGCATATGTTAGATAAAATTCGATATAATTTCTGTTGATTTACCTTCCAATCAAGAGTATATACGCACGTCTCCAAGATATGTTCCGAACTATCTTATGAACAAATCATGATAAAAAAAAGGCTTAGATTGTTTTTTTTTTGGTCGATTAGAAGGATTGGAAGTGGAATACATTAATTTCACACTTTAAAAAGAAATTAAGTACATTTTTCTTGATTACATAATTAATAAGAAATGAGAGAGAAAATTACTCAATCGGTTCTAAATATATTGTACCAATATCAATCAGGTCGCAAGCTTTTTAATTTTGTAAATTTAGTCCTAAATCTTTTGCACGAACTCCAATATAAACTCCGTGAGCCAAGATAAATGTCTGAAAAACACTTAGCCGAAATACAATTTCCCTTAAATAAACACACTAAGTTACATTTGTTTTCCAAGCAAACTCACCAAAACTGGTTCATTTGGCCTTTATAAGTCCAATCTCCAATGTACGTAGTTCTTCAAGGTCTTACTGTCGAAGCCATTTTTTTTTATTTATCGCGCGGATTTACTAAATTTTATTTTTTTTTATTTCGGTTTTTCCTTTTTCTAATTGTGTACAACTTTAACATTTTGTTAGAAAAATGTGGAGGAGTTAAATTCAAAAGAATTGCTTGCCATTTTCGTAAATCTAATGCTAATGGTCCAATCCTCGTGGAATTAGCTGAATGGGTTTAGTACATTGACGCCCAGAGACTGCAACAAACCACATGTGGTGAAGAAAGGTTAGACTTTGAATGCATTAATTGCACACATTAAACAGAAAGGGCTCTAGCCTCTTGTTAAATTATTAACCATCTCTAGTTAATGTTAACCATACTAAACGAAGAAAAAGATTTTCATTTTAGAAGCACTGGTTGCGCATAACTCGAGAAAATCAATGTTTTGAAACTGATAAAAATATTTTTTTTAATGTAAATACTTAACAAGTACTTTTAAAACACTTAACGAAGTCCGTCGAAAAGTACAAGAGTCACACGATAACATAAGTATCAACTAGAGCAAAACCCAATTTGGTAGCTTCACTATCTTACAGTGAAGTTCTTCCAAGAGCTTTCTCTCTCCTTTCAAGACCAATCGAAAGGCGCCACGCGTCAAGAACCCGATCGGGGACGAAACGAGCAAAGCACCACTGGAGCGAGTGAGCCCAGTGGGGCGTGCACCGTGGCTCGTGACCGATGTGGCCGATCGCGGCTTGTGCATACTCGGTCGGTGATGGGACAAACATGGATTCACCATCTATCGACGCCACTTTGGATGCCATTCTTGTCGCCACATATAGAGGGACCTAAAACATTGGGGGGTCACAAAGGGGAAACAGTCGACTCGAAACAAATGATTTCCTCTAATGATTGATTGCGGGAGTGCTTCGCGACATTTTATTTTAATCTCATTGTCCCTTGAGCTATGATCTCGTGAAGTTTCTCATTTCTAATCTAATTCTGTGTTCGAAGGTGAAGAATAAAGTTGTGGCAATAGGTAATATTGGTGGTACGGTAGAAACTAAAATATGACATGATCTAAAATCGCGGTGCAAAATCGATGAGAAACCTGTTCGAAAAGTCTTAAATCTATTGTGCAGTGGTCGAATCAATCACAAATATTTTTCAATTGTACCAATTTAATCCTAAATCTTTTGACGATTTGCTAATTTAGCCCAAAATCTTTTTTTTCTTTGGTCAAAAGTCCTAAACCTTTCAATTGTGCCAATTTAGTCATAAACATTTTGATAATTTTTCAATTTAGTCCTAAATATATTGATAATTTATTAGCACAGTCCTTTTGCCCAATTATCCAAATAATAGGTTTATGATTAAATTGGCAAATTTCAAAGAGTTTAGAACTAAATTGACACAATTTGCGAAATTTGAAAGAGTTTAGGACTAAATCAATACAATTGAAATGTTTATAACTAAACTAACAAATCATCGAAAGGTTTAAGATTAAATTGGCATAATTAAAAAAATTTAGGACTAAATAGCCACCGTACAATAGTTTTAAGACCTTTCGGACAATTATCCCCAAAATTGACATACCTGACACTGGAAATCAACCCCATGAAGCTTGTATTCCACATGCAGTGATCTCGATAGTTGATCAATGAAGCTGCGGCGTATATTGTTATAAGCATCAAGAAAAATAAATTATCAACCGTAATAATTTGAAGAGTTAGATGATAGAGTTGAAGGACCACAATGCTAATAGGCATGTGACCCTACTATTAAAGGAATTGGGAGTAGGGACCCTACTATTATAGGTGTGAGGTTCAACTTCTATATCTTTGCAAAGAGACAGAGCAAAAGTCACAAAGAGAAAAGTTAAAGATAGGACATACAAAAAAAAATGATTGCTTTACTTCCTCCAACGGTCACCGATGTTCGTCCAAGGCGAGGCTTGGCTACTGCCCATGAAGAAATTAAAGTAGAAAGAAGAAGAAAACAAAAAGAAGAAATAAAAAAATCAAAAATATTAATAAAAAATCAAAAACAAAAAATTATTAAAAAAATTAATTTGTTAAAATAGAAAATTGTCCACATTAGCAACGGTCATGCCACGATTGGATCCATATTAGCAATTTAAAAAAATCAAATCAATTATTCCTTACCTAACGACACAAAATATTTTCCAATTCGTTTTCAAATCTCAATCAAATACCGAAAAATATAGTAATTTTCTTGAAAATTGACTTTTTGGAAAATATTTTTTAGAAACAACTCATGAAACAAACGGAGCCTAAGTTTTTCACATGGGTTATATCTATAGCAAAAGTGTATTTTCCTCAATCATGAAGTTTAGCAACTTTGAAAGGTTAAAAGTGTTGTAGAAAAGTATTTTTTTTTTAAATCGCTTCCCAGGTTTTTTTCCATTGAATCACATCACTTGAAAAGTTCTCTTTTGTTGTTCTCTTTATGTATGGGTTTAATTTACATAACAAGAAAAAAAAAGTATTAGGATATCTGTATTGTGAAATCTACTTTTTACCCAGAGTTTATTGCTCATGAGTTCTATAGTAGTGAGATTGAATGGCTGAGGAATATCTTAGCAGATATTCGATTCTTAGAAGCCATTAGTTTTATAAGTTATGTCTCGCCATTCTAGGTTTGATATATTGCTCTCTAGTGAGAAATCCGCTTTTAATGCATATATATATATATATATATCCTATTTAGCATATTACCCCATGTAAACTTATTGACACGAAAACATTTAACATGTAGTGTCGAAAATTTTCAGCCATGTTAGGAACATATAAATTCCAATCATAGTTACTGACTATTCATAATTGTAATACTAATAAATTTTGCACGCATTACGTGTATGTAACAAATTTGAAACTTAAGAAATTTAGCAAAAACGTCTTACTACGAAATATTTGAATTATCAATTGATAGATACAAGTTATTTAAACTATATTAAAGTAATACGCACATAAAATATTTCAAGATTTGATCTTTTTTTCAGTAACCTTTTTTTTTTGTAAGATAGGAAAGATTCAAAAATTAAAAAATTGAAATAGGTGAAAGGTAAAGTAAAAAAAATGATTAGCTTATATGTGTTTATCTGCTGATAGGGTACAACTAAGTGTAGATACTTTGGAGAAGGAAAAAGAAAAGATGGTTTCCTAAAAAGCACCAAAAGATGATAGGAAATCAAAAAAAAAAGTCCTAAGTTTATTGCATTTGTACCAATTCAAATTTAAATTTTTTAATCAGACCAATTCAATTATAGACCTTTTTGCATTATTACCAATTGAGTTCATCCAACTAATTTTGCTAAAAATCACTAATGTAGACATCAATCATGCCATATTGGATAGCTGATGTTAATATGAAGTTTTTTTTAAATAATATTTTGAATATTTTATAGTTTTTTTGGTTTTTTTTTCTCTTTTTCCTCTCTTTTCGATTTTTTTTTAGGGACAGCAAGGGCCTCTAGCCAAACCTTGTCGGCCCTGGGCGAGGGCCACGACACCCTCGCCGATGGCCAGTGGTCCTCGCCTACCATCGGCTATAAGGAAAATATAAGAATAGAATTGAAAGGAAAAAAACCAAAAATAATATATAATGAAATTGAAATTTTATTAAAATATTATTAAAAATATTGACACCAACTTCAGTCGTGCCACGTAAGATAGTCGGCGTCCATATCATCAATTTTTTACCAAATTAGCCGAATAAACTTAATTGGTATTAATGCAAAAATGTTTATAATTGAATTGGTCCAATTAAAAGGGTAGGACCGAATTAGCACCAATGTAATAAGTATAAGATTTTTTTATACTTTTCCTTGGGGAAATCACCATCCTTAGCTCAAACTTGATTGAATTGAATGCCATCTTAATATTTTGTTGGAACCAGAAAGTGCACTTTTTATTAGCAGACAAACAAAATTGAATGAAAATTGTAGCTGAAACCACCATCTCTAATGAGTCCCCTTTCCCCTTGCACTAGCTGGTACCTACCCTTCATAGGATCCCCAACAAAGACGAAAGTGCTGTCTTCTCATTTAAGGACCAATGATAAGTTACGGACATCGTGCACATGCAGATTAACCTAACTCGACATAGATATGTGTCAGATCCATAACCCACCAATTGAAAAGCTGATTGGAACCCGGGGCCATTAGTTATCTTCTTTAATTATTTAAGCAGTCAATATTCCTTTTTTTCTACGCCCCCATGCATTTGATGGTGATGAACATGTACTCTTTGGACAACATTAGAAACATTAGATGTGGGTCGGTCAAAGTGACCTATTCCTCATGACCATACAAGCATAGGGAGGACGGTCAATTACTTTTCACTCTTGGTTAACGCAAAGCCGCGATCCACTAATATTTGTCACCCCGTACTCATCCTTCAGCTGGATTTAATCCCAAGCTTTGGTAGAGTTAGGTCCTTGGGTCAGAATGTCATTTGATGGACATTACGATAAATAGATGAGTAGCTAATCCAAGATCAGGCGCTCAACACATTCATGTGTCCCTCGTTAATCCTTCCAACATGTTGACTTAGAAGACACCAAACCAAGGAATACATGTAATCTGCGCATCGAAAGCTACCAATTATTTCATCATAGACGCTCAAGAAGGATATTTACTTTACGAGTTAGGCTACACAAGGTGATCCAATGGCTTTATGTTGTTAATTACGAGCAATTAGCTCATAAAAGTATGTACTCCAGGTCAGCAGCGACATTACTTAAGGTTACTTAGCCTGTCTGCTTAAAACATGATACGAAATTATAGGTTATTATAAAATCTCAAAGCAATGATATGAATAGTCGAAATCAGATTATTATCATATGACTATGGTTTACAAGAATGATAGATTTACTAATTATCTTTTATATAATCGGCCCTTTTTTCTTCATTTACGTTGGTATAGAAGGAAAACTTCTACAAAATTTGTTCTTTGTGTTTTCGTGACATGGTGTAATTGACAAAGATTGAGCTGGCGACTGAGCTAGAGTAAGATAAACACTAAAGACTTACGCTTTTGTAGCAGCATAAATTGCGAAGAGAGGGTGAGAAGGAACGACGCTGGCAGCTCCTGAACCGATACTCACGACCGCGCCTCTCCTCCTTTGGACCATCCCCGGAACCACCGCTCTCGTTACCCTAGCTGTTCCCTCCACATTCACTCTCACAATCTCCCTCCACACTCGTTCCTCGACCTCGTGGAAGAAGCACGCGCCGGGGTACGTAATCCCCACGTTGTTTACCAATACACCGATATCCAAACCTCGTATCGCCTCCTCGATCAGCCGAACGCAGGATGATGCGTCCTTGGAGAAATCCACCGCCACAATCCTCGTCTCAATGCCGAGAAAGCTCGTCTCAATCTCATCTGACACTACCTTGAGCCTCTCATGGTTCCGGCTGACGAGGACAAGGTTGAGCCCTCTCTGGGCCAAGCGGAAGGCGAAGGCTCTGCCGATGCCGTCGGTGCAGCCGGTGACAAGAGCCCAAGGACCGTACTTGACGAGGTCTTTGTGGGGTCGGAGGAAGGTGGAGTGAACCCATTGGAAGAAAGAGAGGGTGTGTTTGAGGAGGACGATGAAGCCAAGAGATGAGAGGAGGAATATCCATGGATATTGTGCGTTGTTCTCATGAGGGTGATCCATGCATGCCAAGTTCCTTGGGCATGTGTTCGAATGACATGAAGTCGAAATTGTGCTGTGGAAAGAACGAAAGCATCCGATTCCTAGAGAGCATTTTCTGCTATCAATAAATTGCGGGGCCATGGAGAATTTTTAGATGTGTGCACATTTACGCTAAGAAATGAAGATGGGGAGGTCGGAAAATAATGGGGTCAGCTGGAACATTTGATGACTAGGGTTTCTCTTTTCATGTGGAATCAACTTTTGGGCACGAGGATCAAGTTGAGCTACGCCTCTTATAGTTGCCAACTTGTTATACAAAACTCATTAAGACAGGAGGATACTTACATTAGAACATTATAGAAAGCTAGCAAAGAGCAATATCCTAAAAAGGAGCAACTTACTCCACGTGTAGGTGTGGAGTAGAAGGGACTCCACCATGGGTGTGTGTTGATTTTTTTTTTCCCTTCCTATTTTATTTATAAGAAAGCATTTATTACAGTCCTACTTCAGGAATTCAACACTCACATCCACTAGTGAATATTTGGATTTACGATCGTGGAGAGGTCATCAGTTGACATCGTTCATGGCCTATTGACCTGAAGTAGGCAAGCCCATCCCCGAGACGACCCCATATTGAAGTGCCAAAGATCCATAACTCATCTATCTATGTGAGATACACACCGTTGATGCGAAAGTGTTGGAACGTCGATCTTGTATTTTGGAATATGAACCCTTGCCATTGGATAACAAAACCTTTTCCTTTACGAGGGTCAAATAGGATCTAGATGTAACTACGTTTCGCTATAATCAAAGGGTATGCGCCACTCCATTTCATAAGCTGAGACAAACCAACCCCCGCCCCCACCCACCACCCACCCGAAAAAGAAAAAAAAAAAAAAAGGGAACACAAGCCTTAAATGTGGGTAGCCACTTGAAAGTGAGACTTTAATCCTCACTTCACGTCTCATGAATACTTAGTGTTGTGGTCCCAAATTGTAGGTACGTCTCATGCACTAGACAGATACAACTTTCACGGGAAGATCATGTTTTCCTCTATTTCTAATTGAAGGAAGTTTCCTCCGGCCAGTCTTCTGATCGATGAGTTAGAAACTTGGATATCACCCGTAATTATCAATGATGTCCATAACTTTTCACCCGCCAATCAGAGGCATGGAAACTCCGTCCAACTATAAGTATGGATGAAAGTATAGCTCTTCACAGAATTGTTAGTAGTGTGTGTAGCCTAATCAGTCGCCTCAAGGAAACTAATCTCGGAAGATCCGGTCAAATTCTCATATAGCTACCTCTCCTTACGTTTAATTTCCTTCCTTTTTGTGCTATATGCAGGATAAGACTCCCTGAGCTTTCATCGTGCTTTTCTTTTTCTCATCTAACAATGGATTTTCGAGAACTCTTCTTCAACTAGTTCTTTTAGCTGCGTACTTTGACCGGAAGAGACAACGGAGCTACTTTCTATTTGTGCGAAAATGCTAATAGGAAAGAAGTTAACTTCTCCCCCAGTCGACAGTTCCTTATCGTGGGAAAGAAGACTCTCATGAAAGCATTCTCAATGTATGATCAGTTCTGCAAGAGTAAGGGAATGACTCTGTATTGTCTGTCTAGAAGGAAAAAGAAAATAAGGTTCGTATTTAACATTGATGTACATTTGATAGAAAGAGCACTTCAAACAAGTGCTGATGAGGAAGTGCGTGTTTATTTTCGCCTCGACTTGCAGTAGGTGCACTTGCAAGCACCTCGACCGACATACATATGAATCGATCATTAGTAAACTACCGAGGACAGATTAGCTAGGATGTTCGGTTCCAACACGCAACCGAAGTCGTCAGTCAGGAGGTCAACTCTCTTTGTAGTACTACATGATCTTGTGGAAGACTTGCTATATTTTGTGCTTCCCTTTCCCTCGTATGCTTTGCTCTAGCATTGTGTATTGTACCCATGCTGTATAGATGAAAGCCATGTCACAGGCTGCATTGGATATGAATAGCTAGATTGCGAGTGAAGAGTAACTTTCATTGACAATCTCCTGTATTTTCTTTCCCCTTAGCTCAAATTGGATCCGCATGTCCACTATTGTGGTCTGAGTCCTTCGTAAGATATTCCTGCTGGAAGGGGTCATCTGCGCTGCGTACACCGCTCAATCTAGGGGAGAAGTTACAACCAGTCATTGGCTCCGTCTCGTGAGCGTCTGATCTCATGCTGGCTTCCTCTTTAAACTTCAAGAAGAACGTGGAAGACCAGTAATCTTTTGCCAAATTCTTCAAGAAAAGGACAAAACCATGCTTAGAATATGTACTATGAAAGCGAAAGGACCTTTGTTTTTCTTTTTCTTTTTTGGGTCTATTCCAAATACGCGTAATAAGAACATATTGGACAATCTACCATTTTCATAAGCTGCAGTAATTCATTTAGCGCATTGTCAAAGAGAGCAGGATGTGCTAAATTAGAAGTCGTCAAAATATCTTGTCGGCATCGGTAAGATATGTTAACCTCCATTGGTGCACCTGTTAAGTTCAGTGAAAACGTGAGACAGGACAAGCTGAAAGATCAAAGCCAAACACGAGTCATAATGTATGCATTCCGACCATTACTTTAAAGACTGCATTTAAGCACACACGAGGGACAGGAAAAGCTGAAAGATCAAAGCCAAACACGAATCATAATGTATGCATTCCGACCATTACTTTAAAGACTGCATTTAAGCACACACGTGAGACAGGAAAAGCTGAAAGATCAAAGCCAAACACGAGTCAGAATGTATGCATTCCGACCATTACTTTAAAGACTGCAGTCTAAGCATAACAGGTTTCAACTATTCTAAATTAGAGAAAAAAAAGCAAAGTGTGAAGTCATAAGATTTGGACAAAAAAAAAAAACATAAGTCAAGAGTAAACCTCTATAAACAGTCTTCTATTTAGATGCAAATTTATATACAAGTTTCTCGTAATTTTGGAAATTTTGATAATTTTGGGAAAGTACAAAAAGATACTTTTGACTTTTCAGAAGGCCAAGCAAACAAACTCGACAGAACTGTTCAGTTCTACATTTCATGAACTAGCTAGTCATCCTTTATATAAAGTTTGAACTACTTTACCACATCCTGTTGCAAATTCTGTCTGGACTAAGGCAACAAAAAGAAAAAATGGCTTTAGAAATTCCAAGTCTACTTATCAGATGACAAAACTAGACTAAATATTTGAGCACACACGTATCCATTAGTACTTTCCATGTAGGAAGCAACTGAACTGAAAATGCTCCAGATAACCCTCTAAAACTTTACTTCTAATGACTTCATGGAACTCGGATTCTTGAGTCAAGAGACGAACTTCTAAAGATCACAACTGATGCTTGGGCCAACCAAACAAACATAGTGAAACCGTGTAAGTAAGGAGTATCCATTACCATTTTTTTATTGCGGAACAGAAGTATGTATTACCTTGTAATTATTGTATACAATACAATGAGATTTCATTGATAGCTAAGAGTCAATCAAGAAAATTAGCAAATTCGGACATAAGCTTGCCCCCTCTAGCGGCACCTCCCACCCCCACAACAACACCCCTTGCTCATAGTCCATCATTATACTTAAATTCACGCAGAGAACTCTATCCCTCCATGTCACCGAATTATCTATATGAAATTTAAGATTAGATTAAAGAACAAGCTCATGCACTCAATGGATTAACATCAAGAACAAATTTCGTTCAGTCAACCAGCAACCTGCAGTTATATACTTATCGATGATATCTCTGGCCATGTAGATTCTCCGCACGGAGTCATTTACAGGAATTTTACCAAGCTCATGGACATCGTCGTAGAAATGCACACTCTCCCCAGCCAAACAACTGCAAGCAAGCAAAGGTAAATGTGCAACACTTTTAGTCCCCTTATGTCCATAGTGAGGAAAGAGAGATGCTTGAAAACTTATAACATTTAAGAACTTCTCGTCTGCCCCAAGATTTGTGAATCTATTAAATGCCAAGCACCTTTAGTCCCCTTTGGGCTGCAATGAGGAAAAATACATGCTTTAAAACTTTTAAAAGCTTCTCATTCATTTGAAGTAAATGCCATGAAGTTACTCTTAACGCATTTTCAAGGAAATTATTGGCATCAGAAAACAGATTATATACATTGACATGTAAGTCCCGCTGAAAATCAAGCTGCAAAAGACCCGGCATTTGGCAGAGAGCTATTATTTGAGATGAATATATGACAAGGAAAAACAGACCTATCAGCAAATGCCATGAAGGACTGACGAAATCTTTTGTTCCGAAGAAGTTTATCCAGCGGTTCATTTGGATCTATAGCTTGACTTGGCTCTCTTTGCATTAGAAGACCACTGTCTGGTATTCCAAGAGCCTGACCCATCGTCTCATACTTCAAAGGTTCTCTTCTTCTTATGCTAATTTGAGACAGGAGAGGTTGGGAACTTGAAATGGAAAAGAAAGCTAGGACAAGAATACTCGACTGCAAATAAGACATCAATTATAAGCAGATATGTGAGGTTCAAGTTGAATCTGAATATAAAGTTACAGATACCAGAGGCTAAAAAATAATGAATCGTAAACAAAGCATACTGTGACTAAAAGAAAAAATCTTGAGACAACTTGGAGCCATGCGATTTCTTCGTGGGTTTCATTCAAAACATAAGCAGCTATCCATGCTCCTGTATTGAAAGGAAGCACCAATGAGGAGCGCATAGAGCAGTTTGAACTATTTAAGGCTCTACAATTCCATACAATGTAGATACAAGGAGCTAAGTAAATGAGTTCACATTCAAACTTCAGTGGAAATTAAAAATACAATCGTGCTGATTAATGTTGCAATTAGGCATCCGATTTCTGTGGTTTGATTTTTAAGTCGAGCTTCCCATAGGATATTTTTCCAAAGAAACATTGGGTCATCTATGGACTCTAACAGAAGCAGAGGAACTTACAAGTGCATGAATATAATCAAAGGACAAGGCAAAGACAAATTATCTTTTGAAATAGTATCCTGAAGGATCTTACCAATAGAAGATGAAGAGACAACTATTCCTCGCCAGAGATCTCGGAGTTCATTAAATCTGAATTCTATATGGCGAATCACTCCGGTGAATGCAACAAGAGTGGCGACATACAACGTGTGGAAGGAGACTACTGGGATAACCCAGCGAGCACCCATGTGACAATGATTATTCAGAGGCTGCTTCATATGGATAACTACAGCATGAAACAAGCATTCCTGTCAAAGCTATGCAAATGTCTAGACTGAAACTGTATGCGTCATACACTTACGACCTATTTCTTATGGTGCTTGACAATACATAATTCTGTTGCAAAATTTCGTAGTAAGACAGAACAAGAATAACGACCCAAGCGATGATGGAAACAAGATTCTTGTAAGGCCTTTCTAGAAACATGCCATACAACAGTGACTTCAGGTGAAAGGTGTAAACTAACCATCCTCCAATGCCCAGGACAAACACAACCACCCCACCCACAACCACACAGCAGCAAATAATTCTGCTAAAAATTGCAAACACGTCTACTAAGGTAGCATTCCTCATTGCTTATGCAACCACAAAAGTTCTCTTTTTTATTCTCCTTAATGAAGGGTGACCTCAATTGGACATATTAACACCTAAACCTTCTTGTTTCTTCTAATTTCAGACAGAAAAAGTCATAGATTATCAACCTTTTCACCAGGGAAAATATTTCATAAGGCGCCAGTGAGGGCCAACAATCCTAATATACTAATATACTATCAACCGCATTCCTGCAAGAAAGGTTTTCTGGCTTTCATTTGCAAATAACAATTGATGTAACATAGTAAATAAGTAAAAACTTCAGAAGTCCTTACAGGCAGCCCCAGCAAACCATGGCAAGAGAAATAATGGAAGACAGACATGCGACCTCATTGGCGGTAGACGCCTCCTGCAAAGCAAGCCATTTGGTGACACAAACTCTTTTATAAAGACACAGAGTACAGGATGTAAAATGTTAAGACAAAGCATAAAATAACTAGAATAAACATGTGGATAAGAACATTAAAGAGTCTGAAATTGAAGCACATCATAATGCAAACGCCTCCCTCCTTCCCACCCTCCATGATATAATTCTATGAACTTACTGCAGCAGGAGCAAACTCTAATGTCCCTGTCCTTTACACTTACTTGCCAAATATGAAATACAATTGGAATGCCTGTACTATACGACAGCTGAGCAGCAAACCAAATCCAACTGGACCTTCAATCCAAACTGGAATCACCACATGTTCAAATTATGTATTAGTCAGACACATCCAGATCATGAAGAAAGTATTCATGGCAGCAAAATTGCAATGATAACCTGCCCAAATGTAGCAAGACTGCCACCAATGCCTCCTTTTGAATTTCAGCAAATCAACAGACATCTGCATAAACCACATAGCATGGTAATTGCTGCTTTCCTTTCTGACAATCATAAAACCACTAGGCTGAAAATGTGTAGGATATGAGATGCGCATACAACTGTACCACGATTGATAGTATAAGGTTAAAGCTGGCAAAAACTTGAAACACAGGAATCCAGAAGCTGCTCCCTTTTGTCCGAGAAAATTTGTGGATCACAAAGGGAAGGATCGATCGATAAAGAAGCCTGAGAGCATAATACTACTAAGTTAATCAACGATAAAGATAAGAACAATAACCCATCTCCAGTACACATTTCAAGGGTCGGAAGAGTTAAATCAGAAACTGATCAAGACCATTGAATAAAGGCAGCGCCATTTGGTGAGAAAAAGGCACAAAATCGGGGACAACACACCGACACCCTCTTAAACTTAGGACTTAGGATTAGATAAATCTTTTCCGGTATCATTTTGCTGCACATTGGGCATTGGCTCCTTTTGTGCTGTGAATGCTTGTAACTGGTTGTCCAAAAAGAAAGAACTATTGCCGCAACTGAGTAATCACAGAAAAGAAAGCAAGCCAGAAAAATTGACCATTGTACCCCTCCACCAGCTACTACAGTTGCTGGCTGCAGTGCAATACACCACCACTCTTCTGAACAATAACGGTGCTCCTCCAAGTCATCATTAGACGCATTCTGCAATCTTTCTCAGTCCTGTCTCAATTACACTAGCACCTCCAAAATCCATTCTTGCAGCCCACAGCCCAAAACCAGTATTAGAAGCACCACAAACAAAGTTTTCATTAACACCAACAGCTTAGAAATCATTTATCAATGCTTCTAAATCCTTTCACCAGTTTTTATTCAACTCTTTTTGTCATCACCCTCCATGTTCTCATTGAGATGAAGCTGATCAGATTTAGAATTTGGATTAATTACAGTGTCAAGCAATCTTAAGAAAAGAAGTGAAACTTGGATATAATGGTACCAAATATGCAAGCAAATATCACTAATTTCTTTTCTGTCCTCATCATCATGTCAACCCCGCAAACCAAATTGACTTTCCCCAGGTAGGCACGACATTTTAGCTAGATCTAACCACTGCACTACCAACCAAAGTGCACCTTCTACTGAATGTTGTCATTAATGAAGATATAATTTCCCCTGCTAAATGGCTTGTTGGGACAAGCTTCAAAGCATTTTAGGTACAAACAAACTACCCCACTGGAAACAAAGAGTTACCATTCCTAAACTCAACTTCATTGAAGTACAAATCAAGCAAATCTGAGCAAAGAGAAACTAAACCAAGCAAAAAAGGGAAAATTCTCTTCATGACCCACTTCAAAACCGTGCTAAACATCTCTCGAAAGCACCCCAATTCGCTTGGATAAACCATAATAAACTTGGCATTTTCACCGACATAACCGATTCTGACCCAAAAGATTCGTTCACTTGAGAAGCTAAAGGTTGAAGATTAGCTAATCACGGAGAAAACCCAGTTCAGGGTAGTAAATAAACTGACACATCATTGACGCGAAGCTGCAAAGAAACTCACAAAATCAAGGACAGAATAGAAATGGCGACGGCAACGTAGTCGCTGGGACAGCCACCTTCTTTCGCGCAGCCCGCCATTGAACCGTCGTCGGACGAAGAATCGAGCAAGAGATTATTCTAATTTCGTGTAATCACCGGTTACAATTCTGATCACCACCCATATGAGAACATGTGTTGGACTACGGTTACGAGAAATCTTGAACCGAGTGCTGTCTCCGAGCTCAGGAGCAAGACGTCCATTTTGGCAAGTCAAGGCTTTGACCCAGAGGAAAATCTCACCTAAATTGTCGACCTTTTTTTTTTATTAGCCAAAAAAAAAAATTAGGAGAGTTGCTTGTTGTTAAATAGTCTAGATATTGACGTAATACAGGCAAGATCTTAGGAGCCCGAATTTTGACTATGTACATCTAGATTTTCAAAGTTTTATGTCGATCAGTCAACCAACAAATAAACAAAATTATGATATTTGGTGCTTCCATGTTTAACTTAGGATAAATAGCACCAAGCTCGGTAGCTAATGATAAAGCAATCAACAAAATCTTTCACAAACTCATAAATTTGAGACGTGTTGCAAATGAAATTTGTTACCTCACGTGAAAGATAATTCATGTTTAAATGGAATAACTGTAGTGGTTACCTCTCGTTTAATAATTGAATAATTTTATTTTCACCTAAAATGAGATAGAAGCATACAATTTGCTAAGAATACCATTTCCCAATCAAAATATACACAAGATTTTTCTCAATTTTCAAGATCACTTCATAGTTTTAGGATCCCCATTAGTTGCTTTTTAATGCAGTTTCTCATGCCAGTTTACTCAGTAGTCTTTGATCATAAGTTGCTCTCGTCTATAACTATTTTTTTAATTGATGTAATTACAACCTTCGTCAAATCATGTTACGACCTGTTCGACGTAGGGATTACTCTGTACAAATGATAGTTGAAAAAATTCAGTAGCTCGGGTGATACATAAATCCCTTTAAATTAAAATTACTAAAAACATATGACCAATCCCAAAAAAAAAAAAATCCAAGTGAAGCACTGCGGAGGCAATATTGAGCACAGACCTGTTTAGCCATTAATCTTGACACTCCTCGTCGCGTGTAAGCAAATCTTAGAAGTGGAACAAGACAACATGGGGTTAACCTAGTAGTGAGAAAAAAAAACCACGATCCAACTAAATCGGATCAGACCGTACCCAACCGGCTAATTTTGGATCATAACCGGCGGGTACAGTTCGGTTTTCGGTTCCAATTTTTCAAAACCGACGGGTATCGGTTTGGTTCCCAGTTTCGGGTGGAAATTATCCAATCGACCCAATCGAACCGATTTTTATATAATATAAATAGGCCAATTATTGTAATGAAACCATCTCTTAAATACTTAACCCATTCATCCCAAAAAATATAATCTAGACCCGAAAAAAAAAAAGACTTTACCCTAATTCAACTATCTTTGCACGCAATCGCTCTTGTTGTACAATTCAATTGCACATTTCTATTTTTTTCTAGTGCAATGAGCAAATTGTCACTTGTGCCATTAAGTTGCTGAAAATTTTGATTTACAAGGTTAAAAAAGGAAACAAAAGTTCTAAGTCTGCCGTTAAATAGCTTTATTGAGTTATATTTATGGGATTAATATTCGACTTAATTTTTTTATGGAACAAGCAAGTGACATTAGAACTATAATCAAGATCCAACCTAGAACGGAACCGGACCGATCGTTCGTTTCCCAGGTGGATCCATGGAATAAACGGTTGGTTTACAGTTCGCATTTTGCAGAATCGGTCTCTAACGGATGGTTCTCGGTTCTAGGGTAGAACCATCCATCCTGTGAACCGATCACCCCTAGATTAACCCATTAGGCATCGACCGGAGGACTAAACATAGTAACAAATATTGTGAAAGTAAGGAAAGGTGATATGGCTTGGACCCTTCAACGATGCATATCAAACGTGTATCTCCATAGGCACGGTCTTCGCTTGCAAATTTAGAAGCTTCCAACGGTATGCTCGTGTGCCGAGTTCGATCTGGTTAGAGTAAACTAGTCAAAATTCATTTCTTAACTCATGAGCCGATTTATTACACGAGTTAGTTATATTCCGTAAATGGGTTTTAAACTATTTTAAAATGATAAATCCTATAATAACGTAGATGTTATATGAATTCATAATTTACTTTAGATCCATGACCCTTTCTTTACTCTCTCTCACAATCTTGCATTCACTTACTCCACGCCCTTACCTCAATTTAGATATGATTTTTCTATATTAGGTTAAATATAAAAGTATTCTAATAATATGGATCAAATCGGGCATGACTCAATAAATCAAGTCACTTTTCATTTTTAACTCGATTCAATCAATCTCTTTGATGGATCTAGATTAGAGCAAAGTGTTTTTTCACGTGAAAATTGCTAGCGAGTCAATCTACACCTCAGTTTTCACATGAAATCATCCAAAAGTCAGGGAATGATGCCGGAGGCTGAAAACCTGCTCTAGGTGAAAGTTCAATGTGGGTAGTAATATCTCAAAATGTTAGTACCATTCGTATCAGCATCTTTTGTTTTCTTCCTCTTTCTATCTTCTTGAAGGTGCTAAGGAACGCTCAGGAATCTGAGCGACACCCGTGAATAGTTGACTATGGTGGTCTACACACTTCTTTGGCGTGTAATGACTAAAGATCAATTCAGTACCATGAAGACATGTTCATTAACTAGCCAATCAAGATGCTTCGTAGATATCAAAACACTCTTTACACTTGGTCGAAAAAATGTCTGTCCAACGCATCCAAAGCAACAAATGCAGGATCAAAGTCATCAGTAATTTAATTCAAGCTTACTGTGACTAGGTACAAGGAAGGAAGTGATGTGCCTTATTCTCCACAGAATATGGTACCGGCAATTTCTCGACAGCCCTGAACTGCCAAAGAATTTGTTTGGCGACCTATCTATAAAATTGCTGCCCTAATTTAGCACTACGAAGTAATGAAAAACAACTTTTTTTAACAGGAGGGAAAAAAAAAAGAATTGGAGATACAGATATTTCTATGATACAAATTGGAGAAAACGGGAATGATGTTGGAGGGGTCCTGGTCCAACCGATGGCGGAAGTTACAAGATGGTGCCCAACAGCCATATATGCAAGAGCAACCAATAGGCAATAAGGCCCAAGCGAGCTCCGGGTCGACTCATCAAAATCCTGCCGCCGGATACCCTGCATGGTTCACATGCAATCTATGTTTATTTTTGAGTCCTCTGAGAGCATTATTCTGCAAAAGCTCTCTCCAATAATGAAAAGAAGACTATTCAGTCTGTTTCTAGTGAAAAAACAAAACATGCATTTGCCATACTGGCAAGCAGAGTTTTCTTGGCAAAACTACATCCAAATCATCCGTTAGTAACTTCTCCTCCATTAGTGAAAAAAAAAATCCAAAAAGATAACAAAGTAGAAGAACCAAAAACATCAAAATCATTCCAGACAGCTCAGAGGGATTGGCCTTCAAAACAGAGCAAAAAATGCACGTTATTACTGTATTGAAAAGCGAAATTAATATAGAAATGGTTCGATGTGGCTAGTATTTGAAAACAATATCCTTTCCTCTCATTATCACAGTCTGATAAAGCTTTTAGTCCTGATAAAAGAAGTTTACATTGTGGAAAGAGAAAGTAGAGGGTAAGCAAAAAATCAATGCAAGTCAATCTAAGTTAAGGATATAGTCATTCAGATTTACAAGCATCTAGATCAGACAGGAATCTTCCCTAATTTTGGTATGCAACCTAAAGAGTTTTCAAAGTAGAAGACTTTACCATAAGCCATCAATCCGGTCTGCAACCAACTTCCCTTGTTTTGGAATAAGGCCTGATGTATTGAGAGACTTGAAAACATGGCCTGCAATGGAGTTGTTTTAGTATTTATACTTGGATTCCAGGCGTTGTTACCCTAGATAAATAAATAAATAAATAAAACAGTACCTTTTTCTTCATCGGTCTCCTGGTTGCTGATTAAAGGATTAGACTCCGAGTCAATGCTGAGAGCAAGTTGGTCTGTCGACCCTTTTCTCATAGTCCGCGCATGAGCAGCTGTTGGAACAGGGGGCATGAGCGGTTTCCCAACTGATCCCTGCATAAACATAACGAGCGAAAAATAATATGAAATTGTTGTCAACCAGCATACTGCAACCACAATAGCTGGCATACTGACAAAAATTTAGAAAACATTTTCAACGCAAAATGAGCTGAAGTAGGCAATGTGCTACATCAGTAAATTCTTTTAAGATGAGGTGCCCATGCCTAATTTAAGTTTCCAATGTGTTCCTTTCCTTTCCATACTGAGATTTTAGCCTAGAGGCTCCAAATTCAAGATGATTCTTACAGAGGCATTGTCCAAATCGGCAGAAATAATTATAACATAGAAACAGCAATAAATCATGACCCCAGCAAATCCAACCAGTATTCAGATGCAAAGAAATCTTTGACCATTCCGAAATAAGAGGCAGAAACAGCAGCTACAAAAGTGGATGTTAAATAATAACTAACATGTACCCACATCATCAGCTAGAACAAGAAGGTAGCTATCTGATGGTCTACCTAAGGAAAGAAAAAGTCGCATCAGGTAAGCATACCATGACCTTTTCTGGGAGTAGCTATGGGAGCTAAAATTCAAGGAAAGAAAAAAAAATACAAAATCAGACAATCTAGGGTCAATAAAGAAATCTCCAATCTTGCCCCCTAACATATGGGAATGAGAAGAGGGCCTTCGATATGACCTTTTAATACCAAGATGCCCATTACTCGCCAGATGCAAGATGCATTTCAAAATTCTGCGGTTACTATGCTCAGGAAAACCATGGTCTGAAAGAAGAATAATGCGGTTGGGTGGGGGGTGAGGGAACTGTATGAATAAACCAAAATAAAAAAGAAGAAGAAGCATTACCACATCCTCAACTTCAGATATCTCTGAACCAGCAGGCAATGAAGGTGCTTCAAAAATGCTTCTCTCCTGGATGATCTCTGGTTGGGTACTTCCACCTTGAAGTGAATCTTCAAGAAATTTAACCTTACTTGATAACTCCTCCACAAACTTCTGGCTTTCTAACAACTTCGATTCAAGTTCTTGGGCTTCCGATTTAGAGTTTTCAAATTCCATAAGCACATTCACAATTTGATTTTCTAAGGTTGCTAAAAGTCCCTTTAAACTAGAAGTATTATGGTCTCTAACTAACTCACTACCACCAAACATATTTATAACTTTCTCCAAAATAACTCTTAGATCAGATAAATCTCTCTTCATCTTCCCTGAGTCTTCTTCATATCTCATACGAGTTTCAACTTCCTCCTGCAGATGCTTATTTACAAGAAACTGGTTGGCAAGGGTGGACTGTAGCTCTTCATTATCATGTGACAACAAACTTATTTGTTCCTGCACTCTAGTAAAACTGTCTACAATATAGAATAGCTTTTTCACATGAGGAGAAATATGGGGCTCTGTTTCTCCTCCTAACTCTTCCGAGGAGATTCTAACCCCTTCAACCTTGTCCAAAAGGGCTGTCCGTTGGGATGGGGACATGAACGAACTTTCTGCTTCTAGAGAAACCAAAAAAATAAATAAATTATTCAGTGAGAAACGGCAGAGATTTACCAAAACAAAAGCTTGACAATGAGATCATGACACAAAACTGGTCACCTTGTTGCCTCATCAACGAATTACCGTGCACCTCCAAGAGTTCAGCCTCTCTTTCCTTCAACTTGTCATAATCAGCTTGACAAACCTTAAGTTTAACGCTCAGCTCACTACATGAATTCTGCAAACTCTCTACCTCAGTCTCCAGCTCAAAGATCCTATTTTGCTTGATATTTCTGTCTTCTATGGCTTCCATAGAAACTCCTTTCACTTCTTTAAGTTCATTTTCCAAATTTTCTATCTTTGAAGTCGCCACCTCACTTGTGCTCTGGAACCGCTTAATAAAAGCAAGAACACTTTGAACAGAAAATAACAAATCTCGAATAGGCTTGGCATGTTTGCTGCCATCAACCTTCTTTTGATACCATTCTTTGTTGATTATACTACTTTCTCTTTCTTCTGCATAAGATCTACTCAATGTTTCCAGCTCAGCACTAGACAACTGCCCAAGAGAATTCCGTTCAACTTCTAGCAGCAATTTGGTGGTGGCATTAGTACAGGCAGATAATAAAGTCGCAATGTCATCTTCCAACATGGACACTGTATTTCCATGCTCCAGCTTGTACGTTTCCATATCTTTCAGATCTTGCTTCAAAGATCTCATGTCCTGAGACATAGCTTTTACATCTTCACATCTTTCCTCCAGCTTTTTCAAAAGAGCTGCCAGAATTTCATCTATAAACGCGGACAAGCCTTCAAATTTATCAACAAGAGTTTTGTTTTTTAACTGAAAACCTTCTATGGTCCTTCTAAACAATGAGGAGATGTCGTTACCCACCTCATTCATCAGACCAGCGTACATCTCAACCCCCAGGCTATTGCTAAGTTCAACAGGGAACTGGTTTTTGGTGATGGGATCTTCCTGAGACAGAAAGAGAAAAGCTACATAAGTAACCTTTCACATAAAACAGTAATCATCAGTAAAGAAGCAGATATTCTACAATACCTCATCAGCAGTTTGCTTTTCGGCTGCTTCTGAATATAAGGAAATATGTTGATCTTTTACTCTTTCAAGGATGTCATTCATGCTTTTCAGACCCTCCCATTTTCTCTCGAAGCAATCCTTCATGAGGGGAAGCAGCGTTTCGTTTTTCACAAGGGCATGCAACTCATTAAGGTAACTGACAAGCTCTAAAGACCTGTTCTCCAAACTGCCGTTTTTACCAGCCAATTCTTCTAGACATGCATTCAACTTTGAATTGAGTGCTGATACTTCCTGGTTATGTCTCTTGTTTTGATTATCAAGCTCCAACACGTTATTCTCAGCCTTTGCCACTGCATCTTCCAATGATTTAATGGTTACAGAAGCATCTGCCAGCTTGATTTCCTTGGTTGCAGATTCATCTTCCAGCTTCTTCAGCTCTGTCTCCATATGGCTTCTCCCAACTTCTAAATTATGGTTCTGCTCAGTTAATAGACCAACTTTCTTCTCCAGCTCCAATGATGCATCTTCTAGTGACTTTATAGTCTGTTGTGCATCTGCCAATTTTCCAGTCTGAATGGAGATCTCCTCCTTCAGTTTCTCTATCTCCCTTTCTGCCGCAGCTCTAAAGACTTGAGCTGCTTCCTTCTCATTGGTGAGTGCAGTAACATGATTCTCTGCCCGCAACAATGCCTCTTCAAGGGACTTCTTGCGAGCACAAGCCTCAGTGAAGTTACTAACTTGGGAAGAAGCTTCTTCAATGGCTTTCAGCAGCTCCTTTTCAACATTTTCCTTACTGGTTTCTATTTCCCTCTTTTCTTCCACAAGCCTGAGGACATCATCCTGTGCTGCTGACAACAAGTCTTCCAGAGCTTTCATAGATGCATTGGCTTCAGCTAACTTGCTTTCTAAGTCAATGGCTTCTACTTTCAATTTTTCAAACCCCTGCCTTTCATCTTGCAACAATTTCAGATCAGCATGGGCTTCAGCTAACCTGCCAAATAAATCACTAGATTCCTCTCGAACTTTGGCCAACTCTTCTTCAGCATGTTCCTTTGCCTTTTGACAGTCATTGAGGTACCCCGCCAGCAACTTTACCTTTTCCATAGGCTCTTGAAAAACACTGTCTGCAGGAATATTGATACCATCAATGGATTCAATCACCCTCTGCAACATGTTATTACTCTCCAATAAGAACTGCTCAAGTTGATCCCGTTGATCTTTCAGGGCAACAAGATCTGCCTCCAACTTTGGTATGTGCTCAATGTGAGTGGACATTCTGTTTATCTGATCCTTCGACTCGGTGACTACAGATTCCTGCTGCTGTATCTCAAGCTTCAGTTTTTCAATTTCTGAGTTCTTCTCATCCAGAAGATGTTTCAAGTTTTCCCTATCTTGAACCAGTCCCTTTCCTTTCTTGACTGCCATAGATAACTTTTCTCTTAAAAGAGCAGATTTCTCTTCTGAACGTTCGAGATCCTTTTGCAAATGATCCTTTTCCTCTTTGAGTGTTTCAAGTTCTTTAGACAACAATTGCAACTGATCGGAAAGATCATCATCCTTCTGAGACTTTTCCAGCATCTCTTCTTCAAATACATTCTCATATAGCATTAACTCCTGAACCCACAAGTACAACAGACTTTTAATTCTTTCAAATGATTCCAAATCAGCATGAGAAGGACCCAACTCAGAAGTTCTCTGTTCCTTGACCTTTTCAAAGCATCTTTCAATGAGAATGTTGCAGTCAGAAAAGGATAGCCGTTGATAGACCATAAGATCTTCTTCAACCGAGATTCCAGAAGCTTTCACCAACAGCATGACCATTTGCTCCTTCTCCCATGACACTTGTTGTTCCTTTTTGATGATATCATTGTATTCAAATGTTATTTCCTCAACCTCCATTACAAGATATTCCTTCTCCACTGATGCAATGGAACATGCAGCAGTTAACCTGTCAATCTCATTGTATGCAGCTTCTCTTATTCGAGAAATTTCACCTCGCAGGGTTTCTGCTTCATTATTGGCTAGAGTAAATGACTCCTTTAGCCAAAAAATACAGGATTCCAAGTTGGAAGTTGAAACAGATTCAGGCAACTCCATATCAGTTAAGGAATCTTTCAATTTCTGAAATTCTCTATAAACACCTTTCAACATATTTCTCTCATCCACAAGGCATTTATATTTATCAACAATCTCAACAGATTTCATTTCCTCAGGAAAACTAGCTTCGGCTAGAATTTCTTCAAACTGGACAAGAATCGCATTCCTCTGTGAGAGATTTTCCTGCAGGAGTGCAACCAATTGTTCACTTTCTACCAACTCTTTCTTAGATTGATCAGCTGCCTCTAGCGCACTTGACTTCTCCTGAAGCTCGATCAAGCATCTCTCAAGCTCATCCATCTTCTCGACCAAGGAACGCTTCAGAGAGTCTCTCTGCTGTACCAACTCTTCCTTAGATTGTTCAGCCACCTCTAACGCACTTGACTTCTCCTGAAGCTCGATCAAGCATCTCTCAAGCCCATCCGTCTTCTCAGCCAATGAATGCTTCAGCAAGTCTCTCTGCTGCACCAATGATTTCCCTTTTGTTACAGCCATACTAAGCTTTTCTTTGATATTAGCACAACGCATCTTTTCCTGCTCAATTTCACTTTTGAGTCGGCTAAGTTCTGCATTAGTCTCTTCTGCCAAATCCTTGTCCTTATTAAGCTGTTCAATCAATTTTCTATTATCATCTTCTGCTTGGCTTAGTTTTCCAGCAAAGTGTGCTTCCTTCCTTTTGCATTCCAACAACTCATTACAAGCTTCAATTATTACATCCCCTCTGTCCTCCTGCATCCTAGAATCTAAAGATTCTGAAGGTTTAGATAAACAGTGCCTAAGATGATCAATTTGTAAACAAATCTGGTTGAATTTTTCAATTAACCGCAATGTTCTACTTTCAACAAGATTTATTTTCTCGCCGGCAGAATCATCCAAAAGATCTTCATGTTCAACTACTAAGGCAAGTGAATCTAATATTCTACTAGTAGCATCTTCAACATTTTGGTGATTCGAAAATATATTGGCAGATTTCAGAGCAGAATCAGCAATCTTGGATTTAAGATCTTCTATCTGTTGATCCCTTGTAGAAAGGATGGCATGGAGGTCTCTTATCGTAGCTTCCATCTGTAAATGTTCTTTTTGTGCAACTCTAATGGAGTCTGAACATTCCCTAAACAAATCATGTGGAGAGTACCCAGGTACATGGGTTTTTTCCTCCCCATCTTCAGATCGTGCTTCATGATTAATAATCATATCACCATTTTCATGGAGCAATGGCTGTTTGACAGTCAAACCTTTGAGCTGACGGTGAAGGTCACCAAGTTCTTTTGCATATATATCTCGTTCTTCCTGCACAATGGGAAAATCCAGTATGAGAAAGTGATGCATCAATGAAGCATGAGACCCTTCATTCTAAATTTAATCAACCTTGTATTGCCTTATAGCAATTTCTTTCTCACTAACGGTTTTCTCCAACATCCTTTGCAGCCAGAAGAGCTCATCCGTCGGCTGATGGGCCCCAGTTCCATTCTCAAGTTGGCCGAAGTCACTCTCAGACAAATTGCTCTTTTCCTCCAACACGCCTTCCATTCCAGCAGTCATAATTGCTTCCCTGGCATCAGCATTTAACTCTTCTGGCGCATCAACAAACTCATCTTTTCCAGCATCTTCACCAACCGTCACGGCTTCCTCATCATCCGAATTGGTCTGCTCCATGTTAGCTACCTGCAGGAAGCCAAATTGGCAATGGTTTTCAATTCAGCACATTCCCCTAAGCAAGTCAAACTTCTAAATACATTAATGCCTCCACAACAACAACCCACTCCTCTGTACCCCCAGTAATAAATTCTCAGTTCGCCTTACTCAGTCTCCACCACAGAGACCATACCTAATTAAGCCCCATGCTACTCATCCTACTCCATAATCTTTCAAGCACAAACAAGCAAGTGAAACTATCCTCGAGCCACAACATTTCAGCAGGAAGCTCAAATTCTCATTTTCGCCCAAGAGAGCATCCGACCCTCAACTCCAATTAACAAACTTAAAGCCATGCACAGCCCAGCTAAAACTACGAGACTTCGCCCAAACCAGACGAGAGATCAAGAAAGAATCTAACCCCTGCAAACGCAAACGCGATTCAAACGCACCTGATTCAACGAAGCAACAGCGTCGGCCACGGAGGACTCGAAAGGGATAGTGCCATTGGGCTGCGAGCCCCGGGTATTGCCAAACCCTCCGACCACGCTCGATCCTCCATCGTACGGCTCCGACGCCGCCTCGTTCCCAGCTTCACCGCCATCTTTCTCCGACATCTAACCACGAAACGCCGACTCTCCGATCGCAAAGACGCCCGATCCGTCGCGGTTTCTGCGTCTTGCTGATTTTGCTGAAATCGCGTGAGAGAGGGGATGCAGGGGACGAGATCTGGTCGCGCAGCAGGGGATCGTCGCAGGAGTCGAAACGTCCACGTGGGCTCTCGTTATAACGTATCGAGCGTGTTGTTCGTTGGGCTCTGCGTTTCTGGGCGGGTCATGGTCGTTTTGGGAATATGCGGTAAACTGCAACGGCCGAGATGAAACGACACGCATTGGTCTGTCGTGTGGCGGGCGATCGCAGCTGTCGAGCGTTAAGACATCGAAGCCACGGAAGCCGAGACGGGTCTTGGACGGCTTCCCGCCACGAAAAAGCAGTCGGGTGTCCACCCGGCACCCGCGACCCGCCATAATCATTGTCGACGGATTTTATGTTAAATAGAAGAAAAAATAATAATAATGATTATTAAACTTTAATCCGATATATAATATGACCTCCGAATTTATAATTTATTCAATATTATCATTGGACTGTAACTCAATATGCAACGTAATTCTTGAACTTTTAATTTGTTTAACATGATACATGGATTTTTGGTACACATTCAACTTAGTACCTGAATTACAAAAAAAGATTCAATGTTGAGACTAAATTGAACATGTTCTAAAAGTCCATTGACTAAATTGAACAAATTGAAAATTCATGGACCTCATTACACATTGAGCTAAAGTTCAAAAACCACATTGAATAAATTAAGAGTTCATGAATAACATTAAACATTAAGCGAAAGTTTAGAGGTCATTGGTGTCATTGTTCTTAAATAAGTAATACACAGCCTCAAATACACTATCGCAACTATTGAATCGACACTCTTGCATCATAAATCTCCAAATACAAGACTACAAACAATCCGTTAGGTATGATGCACTCTTGCTAACCTAATTGCCGGGAAATTTGTTAAAAAATTCCTAAATTTATTATACATTGGTCAATTTAGTTATAAACCTTTCGATTGTGCTAAATTTTTTTTTTTCGAAAAAAGGATTTAATTCATTAGCTACCCAAGGTAAAAGGGTCCCAAAATAGGAGCATTCAAACAAAGCAAAGCCTAAAGAGCTTAGGGAGGGGAACATAGCTAATTTAGTGAAAGACTTTTTATCCTACAAGATTTTGCAACCCAATCCGCAGCTACATTAGAGGCCTTAGGACAATGGGCTATACTGATTTTCGGATGGGCTGATAAGAGCTTGAGGCAATCCGTGATAAGTAGCCTATCTACCCAGTTAAACTGATCTGCCCTTCGACTTATCAAAGCTTCAACTAGATCACTTTTATCAGACTCTACGGTAATAGAGTTAAACTGAAGGCTCCTTTTAGACATGAAGAGGATGGTTTTGTAAATAGCTACGGTTTCAATCTACGCTAGGGATGAAGCTCTCATCGGTCTTGCAAAGTCGGCAATGAGTGTCCCTGTGTAACCTCTGCAAATACCGGCAACCGCACCTTCAAAGGCTCTTTCTTCTAGCAAGCCGTTGACGTTAAATTTCAAAGATCCTTGTTGACACCTGATTTTTAATCATTTTTTATATTGCTAAAGTAATAAAAAATCCATAAAAATTCATAAAATTGAAAAATCAACTTTGGGGACCTTAGCCAAGCCTAGGGAACCAATTTTGACCAAAAAACGATTTTTCATATTTTCAGTATTTTTACGTATTTTTTATTTATTTATTTTCGAAAATTAATAGAAAATCCATAAAAATTCATAAAATTGAAAAATCAACTTTGGGAACCTTAGCCAAGCCTAGGGAACGAATTTTGACCAAAAAATAATTTTTCATATTATATATATTATAATTGTTTTTAAAAAAATACAAAAATATTTGAAAATTTTGGAAAAATAACATTTGAGGCCAAAAAAATACACAAAGATAGTTAATATTTTTATTTTAAATCTATTTTCATATTGGCCATCGCAAATTCAGAAAAATCCAATTCGAGTCACGTGTTCCTTCACGAGTATAATCTCGAATCGGGCCTAAAAAAATTTAATTTGAGTCAACTTATTTTTAACTTTCACTTTTTATGAGTTGTGACATTGTCTTCTAATATTTTAAATTTTCATCTTGGCCCAATTATACCCAAAATGACTTAATTTTGCAAAAGGGCTTTAATTAAATTATGCATTATTTTCAGCGACAAGAAATGAGCTTAAATTTGACATGTGGTAAATTTTGGTGTGTCAAAAATTGTGAGGAGATTTGGACTTAAAGAAATATATTTTTTCAGGGACTGAATTGTAAATACTTAAAATTCAAGGACTAGAGTGCAAATACCTAACTCTTGAAGGATTATTTTACAAATAATAAAAAGAAGAGTTAGTGGATAAATTAGAATAGAGAAGGGAAGATGAAGAAGAGGAGATGAAGAAGAGAAGTTGGAGAAGAATGGATGGAGAAAATAAGATAAGAATAGAGAAGGGAAGATGGAGATGAAGAAGAGTTAGTAGAGAAATTAGAATGGAAGATAAGAATAGAGAAGGGAAGATGGAGATTAAGAAGAGTTAGTGGAGAAATTAGAATGGGAGATAAATATGGAGAAGGGAAGATGAAGATGAAGAAGAGTTAGTGGAGAGATTAGAATGTGAGATAGAGATGGAGAATGGAAGATGAAAATGAAGAAGAGTTAGTGGAGAAATTAGAATGGGAGATAGAGTTAGTGGAAAAATTAGAATGGGAGATAGATGAGTAGGTTATAAAAGGAGGAAGAAGTGAGCTTGAGAAAGGATTCTTGGGAGAGAAAATTTGAAGTGTTTGGGAGAATTTTTTTGAGAGAAAATTTTGGATGTTTGAGAGAGTTTTGGGAGATTGAAGAAAATTTTGAGAGAAAGAAAATACTAAAAGAGAGAGAATTTTGAAGATGATGGGAGTTTAAAGCTAGGGGTTATCATCACAAATTCCTTCATCGATCAATATAAATCAAGAGTTCATCCTCGTCAACGAGCAAGCAAATTCGAGCTAAGTGTTTTTATTTATTCATTTATTTATGGTTTTACTCGCAAATTAGCACAAATTGTATACACTTTCTCCCTCTCCTTTTTCTTCCATATTTTATGTCAGGAGAAGGATATCTCTACGTCAATAGCAAAAATCTCGTCGAGATGCAAAAATCGGCCCAGACAAGCTCCTAAGCTATCCACCGATTTCTCAACTGATCTGTGACTAAAAGTCCCTCTTAATTCAAAAGAAACTCTCTATATTGGGAACATAGAGAGCGAAAATCAATTATAGAAATCCCTCCCAAAAAAATGGGAGATAAGTACTCTTTCTACTCTTCTGGTTTTAGGTGCAGATTAGCACATATTTTGTATACTAACACTTCACTCTATTTTATGTCAGGAAGCCGCAGCTCTATATCAATGGTCAATCCTATGGAAGCACAAAATCGGCTTGGAGGAGTCCTCAAGCGCGCACAAATTTCAAATTGTTGAATCAATTCGTTGTATTTCATTTTAAAAAATTCATACCCCAAAATGGAGAGGACAAAGTCCATCCGCAATTTAAATACCTGCACCATAAATCCCAAAGGGAAGAGCCAAGCCAATGCTTAGCCTCCCATTGGAGGTTTTTACTTATAGTAGTTAAATACCTGCAACTTAAATACCTGCACCTTAAATCCCAAAGGGAAGAGCCAAGCCAATGCTTAGCCTCCCATTGGAGGTTTTTACTTACAGTAGTTAAATACCTGCACCTTAAATCCCAAAGGGAAGAGCCAAGCCAATGCTTAGCCTCCCATTGGAGGTTTTTACTTACAGTAGTTAAATACCTGCAACTTAAATACATGTACCTTAAATCCCAAAGGGAAGAGCCAAGCCAATGCTTAGCCTCCCATTGGAGGTTTTTACTTACAGTAGTTAAATACCTGCAACTTAAATACCTGTACCTTAAATCCCAAAGGGAAGAGCCAAGCCAATGCTTAGCCTCCCATTGGAGGTTTTTACTTACAGTAGTTTAAATACTTGCAACTTAAATACCTGTACCTTAAATCCCAAAGGAAAGAGCCAAGCCAATGCTAGGCCTCCCATTGGAGGTGTTTATTCACTGTCATGTACTTCCTATAATTTAATTTTTGAATCATCAGACCCAAAAGATGAGTAGGTCGTAATACTGCACAGAAGTCGTTAACACACTCCCTCTTTCGGCTTCAGGGAATCTTTAACACTTAAAAAAATATAACAAATAAAAATATATACCATCCATGCATCCTATTTAAAAAGTGAAAACACAAAAGAGAATACCCTACTAGAGCTTTAGGAATAAACCAAGCCTGAGTTGCCGGATTAGGATATCCATGAAATTAAGGTACCGAAAGGGCATTAGTTTTAATTAACTAGTGTAACCAAGTCCCCGAGCTCATAATCTCTGGTTCGTAGGAATAAATTAGTTCTCCCGCTAATTTATTTAGGTTTCTAATCGACCTACCAAGAACGATTAGTGGCGACTCCAAATTTCAAAATCATTTAAACAAAAACCAAAGTTGCGATTCGGTAGGGCTTGAGAGGGTCCGCATTAGGTTAGTCAAATCTAATTAACCTAATAATCCGTTAACCCCTAGAATTAATAAAAATATTTTTAGAGGGTTGCGACAGCTTGGCGACTCCGCTGGGGACGGGATTTTTAAATTTTCGAAAAAAGATACCAATTGGAATACTTGAATTTTTTCGAAATTTTAAAAGTCTTAGTGGACTTAAGCCAATGAAAATTTCATGGATATCTCGCTTCTGGTGATTTTGCTTGGGACTCATTCTATAGGTGTTATATGTTTTTGCAGGATGGGAGTTATAAGGGGCGGAGTGTTTGGCTAACCCATTTGTTTTGCAGGCTTGGTGTTGGGATTATGTTTAATTTCACACATTTTTAGAAGCGCTGTTTTGATATCAATTGTCGTGCATGTCTTGCATATTCTGAGGATCACAACACCTGCACACACAAGCGTCTAAACCCAAGTCGCGAAATTTTTCCTAGGTAACCATAGATAGGGATCGAATATGCAAAGCTCCTGCGTCGATTGCGCTTGGGTTGACCATATTTTATCCCGCTCATTATCTGAATTGACAATTCTTCCCATTGTGATTTGATTGCGCGGAGGGTAAGGTTGTCAATTCAGATAGTGGGGGCCTTTTAGGTCCATACCCTGTCTCTCATTCTTTTATTTTCTAGAGTTCACTCCTCACTTGAGTCATGCGCATGACTATGTGATTTGCATTTCTCCAAGGTAAAAGTAAGTTCTCTAATTTTATCTTGTATTTATTTTCGGTCGGTTCATGCTAGGTGTTAGTCAGTTTTTGAGCTTGATATTACGACCATTCTTTTAAAAGAAAATAAAAATTAAATTTGTCCCTCATTTCTTTTAAAAAAATTTTGAAAAAATGATGTGAAAAATCCCTTCATGGGAATTTTATTAACCAATAAGGGATTTTTGTCATGTTTTTATTGCTTCAATAAAAATGAAATTTTCCTGACAAATTTACCTCTGAAAATTTATTCTGATAAAAAGGAAATTCCTTCAAAAATTTTAGTAAACGTCAAGAGATTTTGTCACATTCCTTAAAAAAAAAATAATAAAAAAAGAGTAATAAATCTGCAAAAAAATTCTGTATTAACCCATTTCTTCCTAAGGGAATTTTTTTTTTCTGATTTCTCTATAAAATAGAAAAAATCAAATTGGACTAATATAGGAGTCATGGACCGACATTCCTTGTGTCGCATACTAATTATATCATTTTCTTTTGCAGGGAGATCCTAGATACCCTAGACGGGTGTAAAAATTAAGTTCAAAATATATCAAGAATCATCTTCAGAAATACCAAAAGACGAAAAACACCGAGGCTTCAACCGTTAATTCCGGGGGGCAAACGAACACTGTCCATCTTTGACAGACAGAGTTATGTCAATCCGTAAACTTGTATGGGCAGTGTATTCTGATATGACGGTGGATTTATACTGATTAAACACGGGGGCATATTTAATGTATTGCAGAGGATCCCGCGTCTTTTGAAAGATAATATGGATTATATAATCAGAACCCATGAAATAAATACCTTTACCTGATTAAATCAACCAGAGACCGATCTTAAAATTTCCTCTTATCCGAAACATGCGGAGGGCTTTAGAGGACCGAGGTTCTATTAATGAACGTGGCCCACAGGAATTTCTCCCGACGCTACAGGCGACCGACACGAGCAAGTGGACGCCGAAAGAAATAAAATATGGATAAAAGTGGGCACACAACAGGTGGCCGGATTTATTACCAGTGCACTGATCGAGTTGTCATAGCGTTATTGTTTGTAATCTCAAGATGGATAGTGGGGGCCACCGCCGAACCCTTCATCAATGTTCTCGATATCATCGTCTGGAGCAATTAAACAAGAACATCAAGAAAAACATTAAGCCTCGACATCTTCGGTACCTCAAATCGTTCTGTTATGCTATGCGGAAGAAACGATAGCAGGAAAATTAAACAAAAAAAAACACGTGAAGCTTTTCTTTCATTCCATTCATCAAAGAGCATTACAACAGCTCACTGGGGAGGAAAAGTAAATCCAAACTGAGCCTTGATAACCATTACGAAGGAGCTCAACTGACTCTCCAAACAGTTGATGCTCCGGGTGCACCGGGCGTTCTCAGGATCAAGCTCCGCGAGCCTAAAGAAGAGGCGATCGCGCTTCTCCTTAGCCTGGGCCATACTGGCCTCGTAATGCTCGACAGCAAACTCCAAGTCCGAAATCGCCGCCCTCTCGAAAGCAATATCTGCCGTAATGTCATCAAGTCTCTCCTGCAGCCAACCGCATTTGCACCTCATCATAATATTGCTCGGCTCCTGTTCGGCGTAAGTTCGGACCAAGGCCAGACGGTCCACCAACTTTCCCCTCTCACGAACTAGCCACGAAAGCTGATCATTGGCAAACTTGAAGGCTTTCTTGTGATTATCAGCCATAAATGTGACTATTTCCAGACGCTCGTGCCGGTCTCGGTAACAAGCTTTCACGACGGCAGTCACAATGACCGTCTCATAAGCGCGGTTATAGGCTGCCAGAAAATTAATGAAGAGGGTCGGGAAGTTCCGATACTCCCTCCCCGGTTGGGTACCCTCAACAGAAGCAGCGTCTAGGGTCCTGAATAAACCGAGGATTTCAGCCTCAACGGTAGAGTTTTGGGCTATATGAGCGTAACCTCTACCAAGAAGATTGTAGAGTCTCTCCCACCCAGCCAGGATTTCGGCGGAGAAGGTATGGTTAGGAGAATTGGCCATTTTTGAAAGCAGATCACGAAAGAAAGGAGGAGAGAGGCGAGGCAGATGATCGGAATGCGAAGGTGATAATCTGCTTCAATTTAAATAATGATTTCACAGGGGCAGTCCTTATTGGTCGAGTTTTTTTCTATCTACCATTCTCTGTCGGCAACACCCCCGCTGGCTCGAATTCCAGTCAAGCGGCAACCTCAAGCTGAGCAGACCCGACGTCTCTGCAGAAAAGTTGGACGGGCTGCCACCACTTTGAAAAAGAAAGAATAAAAAACGAGCTGAGTGGGAGACAAAGAAATTTTCGGCAGAAAAGGAGATACGACTCGTCTTTATTGGAGGACCCGCCAGTAAATCGACGGTGGAGATCTTGACAAGGGCCCTCTACCACGAAAAGAAAAAGGAAGACGAACTGAGCGAGAAACAAGGATTTCCCCTTTGATCAAAAGCTGAATATCATATTTTCTCCCTCGAAAAATCTAATAGCACTGCCCGTGAAGAGGGAAGTCGTTGCTATTGCCAGAGAGAGAACTTGTCCTCATTTGATAGTGAGAGTTCATTCGCAAGAACTCGCAGGAGAAAGATAGAGAGGAAGGAGTTCTCGTGGGAGAGGAATTCAAAACCTTCACCATCAAAGCATCGGCTTTCAAAGCATGTTACGAGAAACCATCGACGATCCCGTGATCCCTCAAGTCCAAGAAGACATCCTGAGGCGGTCTCGAGTCGGCAGTCCTAGATCCAGAAATATGTCGAGCATTAGGGAAACGGGCGCATGTTCAACCCTGGTCGAAGCTAATGAAGTTCCTTACCTTGAGGGTCTACTGGTCATGGCCATTGACGGTAATCCAGTCTCTCTGTCAATCCTTGTTACCGTATTGAGAAAATGCCGGTATAAGGTTGTAGCTCAAGCAAAGGCGACAGAGGCCTTAGAGATATTAAGGAGGAGTGGTGACCAGTTTGATATCGTCCTCACCGCCATGGTAGGGATTGACATGGATGTTTTCACTCTCTTGGAAGTCATCAATTCTAAATTAAACATGCCAGTCCTCGTAATATCGGCAAGCGATGATCAGCAAGCCATAATGAAGGCTGTCTTAAATGGGGCCCAAGACGTCGTAACGAAACCAGTTAGGGTTCAGATGCTTCAAAACATATGGCAGCACGTGGTAAGGAAGCAATTGCACGGCCATGAGAACAAGCATCAAGCCTTCAATTTTGTTCCAAGCAACTGGAGAAAGAAGATGAGTTGGTCTCCCGAGCTGCATCGTATGTTTGTTAATGCCGTTCAACAGGTAGGAATCGATTCGGCACGGCCGCAACATATACTGGAAATTATGAACGTAGAGGGACTCACTAAAGCAAATGTTTCGAGTCATCTTCAGAAGTACAGAAAAAGGGTGAGAGAACACAATGCAGCTCAGAATCAAGAAAACCAAGGCGGGACTGATCCAAGCCTGAACGTCGAGTCTCCTCGCCACCATAAGTTCCCCAGGTTAGCATGGGGCGAGCCACTTCCCATCATCAACCAAGCTAGTAACCATGCCATCAATCCCCCAGGCGTTAATCAAAGTATCCCCCAGAATCACCCTAATACTCTTCAAGAGTATAGACCGCAGGAGCAGTGTATTCAGATTCCTTGGTTTGAGCACCAACCTGTGGCTAGAACTCATCCCATGATCAACGCGCCTGCGCAGCCAGAGAATCAGACAAGAAGTTATCCTGAGCACTTCCACTTCTCTAATCCTCGAATGGAAGGAGTTTTTGGCAGCAGGACAGTTGGTGATCCCCACACTTTCTCGAGTAATGATGAAGGCTCCAGCACGAGAAGTCAAATTGCTCATGGCGAGGACAGAATGAGAAATCTACCGCCAGCATTTGCCAACAACAATGCCCAATTCGAGTATCAGTTGCTGGAAGGTTCAAGAGATTACCCAGATGATGAGCTTACTGCCCTGGTCAACCAGTTTAGGGTTGACAGACGTCCCAAGCCGCGATCAGGAGCCAGTGAGTAGGGACTCTCAAACATCGGTTATCCACACCCGAACCAACACGAGACTAGCTGATTATCGAAGAGCCACAGGAGAGGCAGAACTGACCTTGAATAAGTGCACCTTTCATTTCATGCTTAATTTCCCTGCGTATGATATTTTCCAGCTTTCTAGGTGTCTCGATTTAATTCAAGGACAAGGGGGCAATTTATTTATCCGGTCGAATGCGTGAATCCCTTTTTATGCTAGATTTAGGGCGGATTAATTTGTGGCAACGTCGCTGACTGCCATAATGAGAAATGTTGAATGGCCTCACGTAGGGAAATTTCAAGTGAAATGCCCAGGCGAGCTCGAAGACGGGTAATTGTGTGTCGTTCCAATTTACTCTTAATCGTTGCAAAATGCTAAATTGGATTTGTTCCATTCTCACCCAGGGAATCGCAAAGTGCCTCAAGAGTGTCGTAAAATGAAATGACCCAATGGAACGCGATAGGACTCATTTGCCTCAAAGGTAACCTTCAAATTAAAGGAGCCCTCCGGTCCACGGACCCGATGGCATAGAAAATGATGATGGTCCAAGGCAACCCGAAAGAAAATAAGGCCCAACTAAGCAAAGCACATATGTGGCAAGCTCAAAGTGAAGGGCAACTCGGGACATACAATTCAATCCAATCCAAATGAAGGAACTTCCTCAATTCAAATTCAATGGAAGTATACACAAGGGTAAAACAGTATCGTTCCAATTTTTCTAGAATATGAAGAACATATACTGCCGCATTCTCTTTCATTTTTGTAGGGGAAGTCTCTACTGGCCAGATTTTCCTGTCTACCATTCCCTATCAGTATCACCTCCGCTACTCGTCTCCAATCTCGAGCCAAGCAAATCCGACGTCTCTACGGAAAAGTTGGACGGGACGCCACTACTTTGAAAAAGAAAGGATAAAAAATAAGCTGAGTGGGAGACAAAGACATTTACGGCAGAAAAGAGATACGACTCGTCTTTATTGAAGAACTCGCCAGCAAATTGACGGTGGAGACAGCAACAAGGGGCCCCTTCCACGGAAAGATGGAAGGAGACGAGCTGGGCGAGAGATACGATGAAAAGAAAATCGAGAAAGCCAGAACACTCGAGAGAGGCAATACAGTTGCTAAACCCACGTCTAATTTTAAAGGAGACATCTTCTTGATAATTCTCATTCGTGCTCGAAAGAGAGACTCTTAAAGCATACGCAGTCTCCCAGAAAAATCCAGAGAGTGAAAATACAAGAAGAGATATCAAACTTTGAGAAATCGTTAACCAAATCGAAGATGTCTCAACCCAACACACTTGAAAGTTATCGTTACTTGCTGAATATGGGAGAGGAAGAGTTCGAAGCCATATTTGGGATCGAGCCTATGGAGCCCGGCCCTTCCACCGACGACGTCCAAGAGCCCGGTAAGGACAATGACAACAACGGTAAAGGTCAAAAGAAGCGTTACCGTCGCCATACTGAGGAGCAAGTACGAAAGCTTGAAGCTTTCTTCAGAACGTGCCCTATGCCAGACGGCAAACAAAAAATAGAACTGAGTCAAGAGCTAGGACTTGAACCTTCGCAAATCAAGTTCTGGTTTCAAAATAGACGAACCCGAATGAAGACTCGTCATGAGCACAACGAAGCCGAGTTTCTAAGAGTTGAAAATGAAAACCTCCGAGCGGAAAACAAGATGTATAAAGAAACTTTTGACTCCGCCACCTGCCCCAATTGCAATAGCCTCCTCCTCACCCTCGATGAAATGTATGATCTGAGGATCGAAAATGCACGTTTAAGAGGTGAGTTAGACCAGTTTATAACAGGATCGAGTTCTGTTGGAGCAAGGTACAAAAGGACCAATGATACTGGATCAGCATCAATACCTCCGGAGGAAGAAGGGACAGATCACCACCAAGCGGACATTGACGATGATCTTTTCGCCATAATCGACCAGTTTGATATCGGTAAAGTATCGGGACTGTGATGCACTTGTTCAACCAGTGACCACCAGACCTTCAATATGGCCGATGCATACCTAATTTGGGATGAAGCAAGCTGATCATGGGAGAGCCTGCAGAGGAAGCAGAACTGATCCTGAATGAGTGAATGTGTTTTATTTCCTTGCGTGATATGTTTTTCTGCTTTTGTGAAAGTGTAAAAGCAAGGAGTAATAATCCGACTTCCCCCTATTAAATGCTCGAATCCGCCACCTCACCAACCTCGCGACGAATTGATGGCGAGTGAAAATCTGCATAAACCTGAAGGGTAACTCCGTATCGTTTCAATTTACCCTCAGTTGCTCCAAGTTTTAAAATTAAGCCCCTTCTATTCTCAGGAAATTGCAAATCGACCCGAGAACGCAATCATATCCGAATACAGGTTGGATAAAATTTGGGGGCAAATCAACTCATGGGCATTACCACGGGATAGACAGCTTCGGACAAAGGAAAGTACAAGCGAAAGACGCGAACAATCTCAGAAATGGGTAATTCTGTATCGTTCTAATGTGCACATAATCATCTCAAGTCTTGAATTGTCTTATTCCATTCTTAACAGGGATTGCAAATTACCTCGAGAAATATCGTAACAAGGCCTAAGGTGATACAACAGGGCCGCGTTATCCCAAAGGATTAACCTTTGAAAAGAAAACCCCATGGACACCTATGGTCCAATGGACCGAATGGAATACTCGACGAGTAATATCAAATTCAGTATTTTACCATAGTCTTCTCATAATGGTGAGGCGCCCAACAAAAGTCGAGGAAAATTCAATCCAACAAAACTGGTAAAAGACTCGTGCAAGACATTCAAGATGAAGGGTAAATCAGTATCGTTTTCAATTTATCCCTTTTAATACTGGCTGATATGTCTCTTTTTCTTTTTACAGGAAATATTTACACTAACATTTAACATGTTGAAGGAGACAAATCCAAAAGAAAATTATGATCATCTGACAAGATCTATTTTGGTGAAAAATGGGGCAAATTGATCACAAGCTTTGAAGCGAAAAAGAAAATATGTCTTCCTTATCTCGTTTGATTTCAAGAATAATTTCTCTGCTTTTTGCAGGGGCATTCAACCGCTAAACCATGGCGGTCGCTGTCATTAAACCAACCGAAATGCTCCCTCACCCATATGCTTCATCGCGCAGGGGCAAAGTTTGGGACAAACCGCTCCTCGACATAAGGAGTGGGCTTCCCAATTTGTTCGATCCACCCATATACCAGGGGCAATTCAAATCCGCCTATGTTTGCACATTATATAAACACACATGATGCTAAAAATTGTCACATCGGCATTGTATTTACACATTTCATGAATTATGTATGACTATTCCGCATGTTTAATTTACCGACTTCAACTTAGAGCATAAACTGCATAGGAGACGTCAAATGTGCAAAATGGGGCATAACAGGATGAGGAAAGGCAAACCATTTCCATACAGGTCTAACATTTTAATCTACAGATAAACAGCCTTTCTCCAGAGTGAAAGAAAGCCCTTTTCGGAATGAAGTCCCCCATTCAGATTACATTCGAGGTGTTCGTACTATAAGAACCTCCTTAAACAGAAGTGGTAATGCAATACATGATCCATATATTGATCGATTGCATCATGAGTTATTACACAGACTGCCTTTAATCATGGCAAACTTAGCAGAACAATTTTGCATGAACCAATGAACGCATTGATGAAAATGCTTGCACATGTTACCTCTGACATTGCCTGACAGGCAACACATTCCCGGTGTTCGAGTTACCTTCCAAAGTCTTGAAGTTCATTCGGCGATTATTGAATGAACAAGCCTGGTTGTCGAGAAGCCACCAAGCATTTTTTCCAAATTCTCAGGTAAGTATATCTTCAACCTGAACCTTTCAAGAGAATGAATTCTGACGGTTGTTGGGGTACTCGAATCCATTGCGGTACATACAGGTATCCACCTTCTTCAATAAAGCATGATTTGTCTCAAGAACAGAAATGTTCGAGACCTTTTAATCTCTGCCTCTTTGGTTTATTCCTAAAGCGACAGGAGAATATAATTTGGGTTTGAGCTTCTGCAGGATTCCTGGTCTCCCCAGATTTCAGAATGGCACCCTTTGAGATACACCAAGCCCTTCTTACAGGCAAACTAAGTCCTTCTTACAGGCAAACCAAGTCCTTCTTACAGGCACAAAGTCCTTCTTACAGGCAAACCAAGTCCTTCTTACAGGCACAAAGTCCTTCTTACAGGCAAATCAAGTCCTTCTTACAGGCAAACTAAGTCCTTCTTACAGGCAAACCAAGTCCTTCTTACAGGCACAAAGTCCTTCTTACAGGCAAATCAAGTCCTTCTTACAGGCATAAAGTCTTTCTTACAGGCAAATCAAGTCCTTCTTACAGGCAAATCAAGTCCTTCTTACAGGCAAAACAAGTCCTTCTTACAGGCATAAAGTCCTTCTTACAGGCAAATCAAGTCCTTCTTACAGGCACAAAGTCCTTCTTACAGGCAAATCAAGTCCTTCTTACAGGCACAAAGTCCTTCTTACAGGCATAAAGTCCTTCTTACAGGCAAATCAAGTCCTTCTTACAGGCATAAAGTCCTTCTTACAGGCAAACAAAGTCCTTCTTACAGGCAAATCAAGTCCTTCTTACAGGCACAAAGTCCTTCTTACAGGCAAAGTAAGTCCTTCTTACAGGCAAAATAAAGTCCTTCTTACAGGCAAACAAAGTCCTTCTTACAGGCAAATCAAGTCCTTCTTACAGGCAAAGCAAGTCCTTCTTACAGGCATAAAGTTCTTCTTACAGGCAAAGTAAGTCCTTCTTACAGGCAAATCAAGTCCTTCTTACAGGCAAATTAAGTCCTTTTTACAGGCAAATCAAGTCCTTCTTACAGGCAAATTAAGTCCTTTTGACAGGCACAAGTCCTTTTTACAGGCACCAAGTCCTTTTTACTGGCACCAAGTCCTTTCTACAGGCACCAAGTCCTTCTTACAGGTATCTCCATGTGGTGACCTACCATACGGGTCAAATCTCAATAAAAATTTAATCAGTAGAATCCTTTTATTAGGAATCTACCATGGTACGACCCACCATACGGGTCAAATGGTATGACCCACCATACGGGTCAAATTTTAATTTTTAATCAGTAGAATCCTTTTATTAGGAATCTACCATGGGTTGATCCACCATACGGGTTCAAGTTCAACCACCCTAAAGTTTTTTTATATAACGAATCCTTAGGTTCTCATTTCATTTTCAGTGGAACAATCATGTCACGACTCTTTTTATTTCCTTGTATTGAGTCGATAAGAATCCAGGTGTCATCTCGTCTTTGAAATGAACCTCTACCGAGCTTCCTTTCAAAGAGGGGCAGCTGTTGACACCTGATTTTTAATCATTTTTTATATTGCTAAAGTAATAAAAAATCCATAAAAATTCATAAAATTGAAAAATCAACTTTGGGGACCTTAGCCAAGCCTAGGGAACCAATTTTGACCAAAAAACGATTTTTCATATTTTCAGTATTTTTACGTATTTTTTATTTATTTATTTTCGAAAATTAATAGAAAATCCATAAAAATTCATAAAATTGAAAAATCAACTTTGGGAACCTTAGCCAAGCCTAGGGAACGAATTTTGACCAAAAAATAATTTTTCATATTATATATATTATAATTGTTTTTAAAAAAATACAAAAATATTTGAAAATTTTGGAAAAATAACATTTGAGGCCAAAAAAATACACAAAGATAGTTAATATTTTTATTTTAAATCTATTTTCATATTGGCCATCGCAAATTCAGAAAAATCCAATTCGAGTCACGTGTTCCTTCACGAGTATAATCTCGAATCGGGCCTAAAAAAATTTAATTTGAGTCAACTTATTTTTAACTTTCACTTTTTATGAGTTGTGACATTGTCTTCTAATATTTTAAATTTTCATCTTGGCCCAATTATACCCAAAATGACTTAATTTTGCAAAAGGGCTTTAATTAAATTATGCATTATTTTCAGCGACAAGAAATGAGCTTAAATTTGACATGTGGTAAATTTTGGTGTGTCAAAAATTGTGAGGAGATTTGGACTTAAAGAAATATATTTTTTCAGGGACTGAATTGTAAATACTTAAAATTCAAGGACTAGAGTGCAAATACCTAACTCTTGAAGGATTATTTTACAAATAATAAAAAGAAGAGTTAGTGGATAAATTAGAATAGAGAAGGGAAGATGAAGAAGAGGAGATGAAGAAGAGAAGTTGGAGAAGAATGGATGGAGAAAATAAGATAAGAATAGAGAAGGGAAGATGGAGATGAAGAAGAGTTAGTAGAGAAATTAGAATGGAAGATAAGAATAGAGAAGGGAAGATGGAGATTAAGAAGAGTTAGTGGAGAAATTAGAATGGGAGATAAATATGGAGAAGGGAAGATGAAGATGAAGAAGAGTTAGTGGAGAGATTAGAATGTGAGATAGAGATGGAGAATGGAAGATGAAAATGAAGAAGAGTTAGTGGAGAAATTAGAATGGGAGATAGAGTTAGTGGAAAAATTAGAATGGGAGATAGATGAGTAGATTATAAAAGGAGGAAGAAGTGAGCTTGAGATAGTGAATTCTTGGGAGAGAAAATTTGAAGTGTTTGGGAGAATTTTTTTTTGGAGAGAAAATTTTGGATGTTTGAGAGAGTTTTGAGAGATTGAAGAAAATTTTGAGAGAAAGAAAATACTAAAAGAGAGAGAATTTTGAAGATGATGAGAGTTTAAAGCTAGGGGTTATCATCACAAATTCCTTCATCGATCAATATAAATCAAGAGTTCATCCTCGTCAACGAGCAAGCAAATTCGAGCTAAGTGTTTTTATTTATTCATTTATTTATGGTTTTACTCGCAAATTAGCACAAATTGTATACACTTTCTCCCTCTCCTTTTTCTTCCATATTTTATGTCAGGAGAAGGATATCTCTACGTCAATAGCAAAAATCTCGTCGAGATGCAAAAATCGGCCCAGACAAGCTCCTAAGCTATCCACCGATTTCTCAACTGATCTGTGACTAAAAGTCCCTCTTAATTCAAAAGAAACTCTCTATATTGGGAACATAGAGAGCGAAAATCAATTATAGAAATCCCTCCCAAAAAAATGGGAGATAAGTACTCTTTCTACTCTTCTGGTTTTAGGTGCAGATTAGCACATATTTTGTATACTAACACTTCACTCTATTTTATGTCAGGAAGCCGCAGCTCTATATCAATGGTCAATCCTATGGAAGCACAAAATCGGCTTGGAGGAGTCCTCAAGCGCGCACAAATTTCAAATTGTTGAATCAATTCGTTGTATTTCATTTTAAAAAATTCATACCCCAAAATGGAGAGGACAAAGTCCATCCGCAATTTAAATACCTGCACCATAAATCCCAAAGGGAAGAGCCAAGCCAATGCTTAGCCTCCCATTGGAGGTTTTTACTTATAGTAGTTAAATACCTGCAACTTAAATACCTGCACCTTAAATCCCAAAGGGAAGAGCCAAGCCAATGCTTAGCCTCCCATTGGAGGTTTTTACTTACAGTAGTTAAATACCTGCACCTTAAATCCCAAAGGGAAGAGCCAAGCCAATGCTTAGCCTCCCATTGGAGGTTTTTACTTACAGTAGTTAAATACCTGCAACTTAAATACATGTACCTTAAATCCCAAAGGGAAGAGCCAAGCCAATGCTTAGCCTCCCATTGGAGGTTTTTACTTACAGTAGTTAAATACCTGCAACTTAAATACCTGTACCTTAAATCCAAAGGGAAGAGCCAAGCCAATGCTTAGCCTCCCATTGGAGGTTTTTACTTACAGTAGTTTAAATACTTGCAACTTAAATACCTGTACCTTAAATCCCAAAGGAAAGAGCCAAGCCAATGCTAGGCCTCCCATTGGAGGTGTTTATTCACTGTCATGTACTTCCTATAATTTAATTTTTGAATCATCAGACCCAAAAGATGAGTAGGTCGTAATACTGCACAGAAGTCGTTAACACACTCCCTCTTTCGGCTTCAGGGAATCTTTAACACTTAAAAAAATGTAACAAATAAAAATATATACCATCCATGCATCCTATTTAAAAAGTGAAAACACAAAAGAGAATACCCTACTAGAGCTTTAGGAATAAACCAAGCCTGAGTTGCCGGATTAGGATATCCATGAAATTAAGGTACCGAAAGGGCATTAGTTTTAATTAACTAGTGTAACCAAGTCCCCGAGCTCATAATCTCTGGTTCGCAGGAATAAATTAGTTCTCCCGCTAATTTATTTAGGTTTCTAATCGACCTACCAAGAACGATTAGTGGCGACTCCAAATTTCAAAATCATTTAAACAAAAACCAAAGTTGCGATTCGGTAGGGCTTGGGAGGGTCCGCATTAGGTTAGTCAAATCTAATTAACCTAATAATCCGTTAACCCCTTTTAAAATTTAAAATTTTTTTTAGAGGGTCGCGACAATCCTTCTTCAGGTGGGTTCCAGATCTGAGTTCCGATGCGATAGGTATCAGGTATTTTCTTTTATTTATGGGTACTCCACTTTCTGAAAGCTTCTAATTGGAATTTTGCAGAGGCTACTGATTCAGAGGCCTCAGGTTTGCATCCACAAAAGACGAAGTTGTTGCGGGATTTCCAAATACTCCATAAAATCGACGCCACCGTTTCTCGCGCCGGTAAGTTGGCCTCTTTTTCCGTGAATTTCATCAACCAAACTTCGAACCGAGAGATACTTTGACGATTGACTTGGATCTTCACTGTAGGGTTAGACCAAATGCTCTGGGTCCCAGGGCAGAGCAAAAAGATGTGTTCAATTGATTCCAATTCATGCCGGTAGATGAAACACACCGGATCATGTATAATCTTCCTCTTCCATAAGTTTTCCTTCAATGGGATTGCATTTTGACAAAGAGACCAGATAAAAATTTTAACTTTAGAACTTATCTGCAAATCCCAAATGGCTCTCCATAATGATCTAGGGGTCTGGAAAAACGTAGTGGCATTTCCAGATCTTTGCTCCCGTTCAGCAGCATCTTTGAGTAAATTATAGCCATTTTTCACAGTGTAGATACCTGCTTTGGTCCCTGTCCAGCATAATTTGTCCACTGCACTCTTGGGTCTGACTTGGATTGCAAGAATTTCCTGAATAATATGGTCATCAAAATGATCTTTAAGCTTTGGAATATCCCACTCTTCCTTATCAGAATTTATTAGTTCAGAGAACAATATAGGATCATTTTTGTTCTCTGGACCCCCAATCAGACCTCTTTTCAACCATCTATCATTTCTTATGTTCACTTTTTTTCCATTGCCAATCGACCACATTACTGAATGAGAGATTGCCTCCCTACTTGTTAGCAGGCTTTGCCATCAATTCTCCCATTTTCATCTATTAAATAATAGTTAATTACTTGAAAAGTCTATTTATTCTCTCTCGGCTCACCAAAAATCTTATATGGGAAAATAGAGTCCTTTTAACAGTTTAACTCATAAAGAATTAGGATTTTGAGCCAATGCTGGGTAAACAAGATTGTGCTAATTTAGTCTTAAAATTTTTACAATTCATCAATTTAATCCTAAATCTTTTGATGATTTGATAAGTTAGTCCTAAACATTTCGACGGTTTATTAATATAGTCTTTTCGGGCAGTGATCCAAATAATGGATTTATGAGTTAATGGGCAATCTTCAAAAGATTTAGGACTAAATTGATACAATTGAAAAATTTAAGACTCAATTGGCAAATCGTCAAGAAGTTTAGGATTAAATGATAGAATTAAACGGATTAAGACTTTGGCCGCCGCACAATATATTTAGGACAAGGATCCCTCAAATTGCCTCATTTACGTTTTATTATTGCAATAGATGCATACCCCCGTTTTTTTTTTTCACTCCGGGACCATGACATAAGAACAAAATGTAAATTCGAAGATGATGGTCTTGAGTTTGTTCAAAGCAAGTGGGCATTCACGTGATCTACTAGAAATCAGTCTACCCTCCTTAATAAGAAGCAACATTAGGTTATAATAATGCAAAGTCAACCTTTTTCTTTAACTAGATCAAGCAAACACATTTCGTACACATGATTCAAATGTTAGAGAGCTTTTCCTTTTTCTTCATGTGGGAAAATCTCTTGATCTCGAGTCTTGTTGGCACAGTTCACAAGCCCAGAAGTGAAAGATACAAACTACAATATCAATATAGCAATTTATATGACATTTCTTTATTTTTCCTGCAAGTGGCGCCAAATAGGCACCACATCAAAAGAAAATTAGAAACTACAAAAACAGAATAAAAGAAAAATAAATGGGCGCGCTATGCATGGGGTGTGGGAGGCCGGCGTCACTGCCCCCTCTGTCACGATCGATGAAGTGTCGCGACCTAAAAATCGGTTTCCCAATTTTTAAAGTTAATGGATTACCATGTTAATTAAATTGAATTAACTAGCATAGCTCGAACTCTCCCGAGTTCTACCAAATCGTGACTTAGGTTCAATTTCATCAAAAGAAGGATTTATCTTGGAGTCGCCACTAATCATTTTGGGTAGGTTGATTAGACACCTAAATAAAGTATCGGGAGAAATACTTTATTCCTACGAACCAGAGATTAATGAGTTCAATGACTTGATTACGCTAATTTTTCAATTAACGCCCTTTCGGTACCAATTTCATGAAAATGTTCAACTTGGCAATTTTGATAAATTTTCACTTGAGGTTCAAAGGTGCAATTTTTTTGGGTTTTCTTTTTATGATTTTTTTTAGATTTTTTCGATGTATTATAAAGAATGCAAAATCACCTAAAGCAAACGAAGATGTGAAGAGAGAGCAGGTAAAGTAAAACTACCCTAAGGACAGTGAAAATAAAACCCGCAACTCGTCGGGTGAATAATTACAGACCAATTAAATAAAACCCGAGACATGATCGGGAATACAACAAAAATGGACCGGAATGGACATCGGTCAAACACCGGTCGCCAAGCCTCGTGGGTCGGGAGTACAACAAAACGGACCGGAATGGACATCGGTCATCCTCCAGTCTTCAAAGCATCGGGCCGAAAGCCAAATGAAAATAATAAACTTATCCAATCGAACATACACAATCACCAATGAGTTAAGACAATTCAAAAACTCAAAGAAATTTTAACACGTGCTGATTAAACTTCATTGAGACCATTTTTTACATTTTCCAATGCATTAACACAAAAAATACGAATTAAATCATACTGTCCATGAACATTCTTAGGGAGAAAGCAGTAACCATAAAATACAAAAGAAATGATGAAATGTATGCAAACATTTTGAGATTTTTTATGTGGATGGGAAAATGTGTTGTTGACAACTTTCATGTTTTACATTCTTACTCAAGAGACACTCATTTTCGTGTAGAAAATGGTCTTTCATGAGAGCTCAGCAGCAAACAAACAAATTTCACAGAACAGACATACTTCAGGATTAAGCTCAAATGGACACTCAAATATCAAAATTAATGCACCAAACTTTCCAGTCTACTAAACAAGACCCTAATGAACAACTTTCATTTTTTGTGAAGTTTCAAAAGAAGACTCTAAACATGAGATAACTACGAATCAATATGACCACGCACAGAAAAACACTCAGACTCAAGGACGCCAACAGAATTGCATGATTTCATTAAATGCATTAAAAATATGAAGCGTGCATGAATATTTTTGTATTTTTTATATGTTATGCATTAAGATCTTATGAACAAATGTCATGAAAAGGTCTTTATGAAACGAAGTCTAGAATAACCCATGGAAAATCATTTAGCATGAAAGGTCAGATCAGAAAAATTCCATCTGAAGTTCTGATCACCATATTTCCAGATTTCTGCTCTCCATTTCGGGACCCTTTTGACATAGCAAATGACGTCCATTTTCATGCCATAATATATCAAATCAAAGATCTCGAAGTCATCTACGAATGTTCAGTATATTTGTTTCCGAGATTTCGTCATCTAAATACGAAAAATTGAGTTACCAGATAATTGCACATGCTGATGCGCCTAGACCTCGTTGGAGATGAATCCGTCGCGTCGCCAAGGCTTGTTCCACGGCGGCGAATTTTTCTCTCTCAAAATTTTTTTTCTTGAAATCTCTCCAAATTTTTTTTCAATCTCCAAAGTCTTCCTAATTTCTCTCTAATCTCTCCAAAAGTCCCCCCTTCAAGGCTCTCATTCTTCCTCCTTTTATAGCATACTCCCCCATCTTCCTTTCTCTATCTTCATCTATCATTCTAATTTTTCCACTAACTTCATCTTCCCTTCTAATTCCACCATCTTCCCTTCTTTATCTCCATCTTCCCTTCTAATTCACCATCTTCCATTCTAATCTTTCCATCTCCCATTCTAATTCTTCATCTTCCCTTCTAATTTTACCATCTTCCATTCTCCATCTTTCCTTCTAATTTCTCCATCTTCCCTTCTATCTCTCCCCTTCTCCATCTTCCCTTCTATATCTCCCCTTCTCCATCTTCCTTTCTAATTTCTCCACTATCCCTAAAATTTTATGTATTTGCAATTCAGCCCCTGAAGTTTTATGTATTTGTAATTCAGTCCCTGAAGTTTTATGTATTTGCAATTTAATCCCTGAAGTTTTATGTATTTGCAATTCAGTCCCCGTGGAAAAATTTCTTTTAAGTTCAAAACTTCATAAGCCTTTCGGCACACCTCCCTCACGCTCAATCCAATCGTTTGTCAATTTAAGCTCAAATCCTCCGTCGTTAGCCATAATAAAATGCATGACCGACAAAAAAAATTAAATATGCAATGCATGAAAAAATTAATTTTTGGTGAGAATAAATTCTCGTTTTTTTATGTACTTGAATGAATTTTAAAAAGTCAAAATTTAAGTGTCAACATGAAGGTCGCCGCCCTTCCCACAAGGAGGCAAGGGCCACCGTGATTGCCACCGCGGTTGCCGCCGCCGAACAAGTCTGGGCGAGGGTGGCGACCCTTGTGAATGGCCCGGGAAAGGCTAGTCACACTAACCAGCTACAAGCTATACCTCCTTGACATCCCCTTTTCCTTTGTCAAAAGAGAAGTGTATTTTTTTCAAAAACTCTCAATAATTTCTAACGCATCATAAAACGATTATCGCGAAAATGATGTCATTTTGTATATTTTGTTTCAAAAATGTCCTTCTGGACTTTAACAAGCTTGTAGTTGAATTGGAAGAGTCAGCGTTTCGGTTCGATTTTCCAGAAGAACCCTAACCAAATACGAACTAATCTGAAAACCAGATTCATCATTTCAGAGTTTTAGTTTTACTTTTTTCTTTTTTTTTTCTTTTTTTTTTTGCCTGCTGTCATATGTAGTAGGAGTAATTCTCCCGTAACATGATGTTTTTCAACTTGACAAGAGATGAACAAGTCCAAAAATCCTGCAGAAGCATGCAATTGTTGGTCTAACGCAAAACTATTTTGTTGGAAATTTCAGTGGAATATTCATATAGAAGCCGATGCTTAAACACACTGCTCTCCTTTGGATAAAAAGAGGATGCATCTGTCTTACCTCAGCACTGGGCAACTAGAAAGAAGTCACTAAACTGATGCATTTTATCTGCAGGACCCGACCTAATTTCCTTTTTGTCTCCGAAAGAACAGTCGTTTCTCCGTCTCCCGTCCGTCCCCTCTCTCTGATTTTGATGATCTCGAGACATGAAATTTGAAGAATCCATGAAAGCACCGCACCTTCCTCAGGAGAAACTACAAGACATGAAATTTGAAGAATCCAGATAAACACTGTCCATGAGCAGAATAATTTGCTCGTCGAGGACATCTCTGAATTCTTTTATCTATGACAATTAGAACCCCAAAATTATTATTTTAATAAGATATACTGTGTCAAACAAATATATACGATTCAAGTGATTGCCTCAAGTTAACGGCACTTTTGTATCACAATTGTTGTTGGTAAAAGAGAGAATAATATTATTGAGATCAAAAGAAGAATTTATAAACTTACAGTTAAGCCTTGTACAATTAAATGGGCTAAATATTAAATAACCCCAACTTGTAGATCAAAAGAAATATTTATAGAATTAGGGTTAAGCCTTGTACAATTAATGTACAATTAAATGGGCTAAATATGTAAATAACCCCAACTTGCTATCACCATATAATAATCAGTAAAAACTGACACTCCCCTTCAAGTTAGAATGTACATGTTGACAAGTTCTAACTTGCAACAAATCTATAAATGTGTTGACACCTGATCTTTAATCATTTTTTCTATTGCTAAAGTAATAAAAAATCCATAAAAATTCATAAAATTGAAAAATCAACTTTGGGGACCTTAGCCAAGCCTAGGGAACCAATTTTGACCAAAAAACGATTTTTCATATTTTCAGTATTTTTACGTATTTTTTATTTATTTATTTTCAAAAATTAATAGAAAATCCATAAAAATTCATAAATTGAAAAATCAACTTTAGGAACCTTAGCCAAGCCTAGGGAACGAATTTTGACCAAAAAATAATTTTTCATATTTTATATATATTTTTTAATTTTTTTTAAAATACAAAAATATTTGAAAATTTTGGAAAAATAACATTTGAGGCCAAAAAATACACAAATATAGTTAATATTTTTATTTTAAATCTATTTTCATATTGGCCATCACAAATTCAGAAAAATCCAATTCGAGTCACGTGTTCCTTCACGAGTATAATCTCGAATCGGGCCTAAAAAAAATTTAATTTGAGTCAACTTATTTTTAACTTTCACTTTTTATGAGTTGTGACATTGTCTTCTAATATTTTAAATTTTCATCTTGGCCCAATTATACCCAGAATGACTTAATTTTGCAAAAGGGCTTTAATTAAATTATGCATTATTTTCAACGACAAGAAATGAGCTTAAATTTGACATGTGGTAAATTTTGGTGTGTCAAAAATTGTGAGGAGATTTGGACTTAAAGAAATATATTTTTTCAGGGACTGAATTGTAAATACTTAAAATTCAAGGACTAAAGTGCAAATACCTAACTCTTGAAGGATTATTTTACAAATAATAAAAAGAAAAGTTAGTGGATAAATTAGAATAGAGAAGGGAAGATGAAGAAGAGGAGATGAAGAAGAGAAGTTGGAGAAGAATGGATGGAGAAAATAAGATAAGAATAGAGAAGGGAAGATGGAGATGAAGAAGAGTTAGTAGAGAAATTAGAATGGAAGATAAGAATAGAGAAGGGAAGATGGAGATTAAGAAGAGTTAGTGGAGAAATTAGAATGGGAGATAAATATGGAGAAGGGAAGATGAAGATGAAGAAGAGTTAGTGGAGAGATTAGAATGTGAGATAGAGATGGAGAATGGAAGATGAAAATGAAGAAGAGTTAGTGGAGAAATTAGAATGGGAGATAGAGTTAGTGGAAAAATTAGAATGGGAGATAGATGAGTAGGTTATAAAAGGAGAAAGAAGTGAGCTTGAGAAAGGATTCTTGAGAGGGAGAAAATTTGAAGTGTTTGGGAGAATTTTTTGGAGAGAAAATTTTGGATGTTTGAGAGAATTTTGGGAGATTGAAGAAAATTTTGAGAGAAAGAAAATACCAAAAGAGAGAGAATTTTGAAGATGATGGGAGTTTAAAGCTAGGGGTTATCATCACAAATTCCTTCATCGATCAATATAAATCAAGAGTTCATCCTCGTCAACGAGCAAACAAATTCAAGCTAAGTGTTTTTATTTATTCATTTATTTATGGTTTTACTCGCAAATTAGCACAAATTGTATACACTTTCTCCATCTCCTTTTTCTTCCATATTTTATGTCAGGAGAAGGATATCTCTACGTCAACAGCAAAAATCTCGTCGAGATGCAAAAATCGGCCCAGACAAGCTCCTAAGCTGTCCACCGATTTCTCAACTGATCTGTGACTAAAAGTCCCTCTTAATTCAAAAGAAACTCTCTATATTGGGAACATAGAGAGCGAAAATCAATTATAGAAATCCCTCCCAAAAAAATGGGAGATAAGTACTCTTTCTACTCTTCTAGTTTTAGGTGCAGATTAGCACATATTTTGTATACTAACATTTCACTCTATTTTATGTCAGGAAGCCGCAGCTTTATATCAATGGTCAACCCTATGGAAGCACAAAATCGGCTTGGAGGAGTCCTCAAGCGCGCACAAATTTCAAATTGTTGAATCAATTCGTTGTATTTTATTTTAAAGAATTCATACCCCAGAATGGAGAGGACAAAGTCCATCCGCAATTTAAATACCTGCACCATAAATCCCAAAGGGAAGAGCCAAGCCAATGCTTAGCCTCCCATTGGAGGTTTTTACTTACAGTAGTTAAATACCTGCAACTTAAATACATGTACCTTAAATCCCAAAGGGAAGAGCCAAGCCAATGCTTAGCCTCCCATTGGAGGTTTTTACTTACAGTAGTTAAATACCTGCAACTTAAATACCTATACCTTAAATCCCAAAAGGAAGAGCCAAGCCAATGCTTAGCCTCCCATTGGAGGTTTTTACTTACAGTAGTTAAATACTTGCAACTTAAATACATGTACCTTAAATCCCAAAGGGAAGAGCCAAGCCAATGCTTAGCCTCCCATTGGAGGTTTTTACTTACAGTAGTTAAATACCTGCAACTTAAATACATGTACCTTAAATCCCAAAGGGAAGAGCCAAGCCAATGCTTAGCCTCCCATTGGAGGTTTTTACTTACAATAGTTTAAATACTTGCAACTTAAATACCTGTACCTTAAATCCCAAAGGGAAGAGCCAAGCCAATGCTAGGCCTCCCATTGGAGGTGTTTATTCACTGTCATGTACTTCCTATAATTTAATTTTTGAATCATCAGACCCAAAAGATAAGTAGGTTGTAATACTGCACAGAAGTCGTTAACACACTCCTTCTTTCGGCTTCAGGGAATCTTTAACACTTAAAAAAATATAACAAATAAAAATATATACCATCCATGCATCCTATTTAAAAAGTGAAAACACAAAAGAGAATACCCTACTATAGCCTTAGGAATAAACCAAGCCTGAGTTGCCGGATTAGGATATCCATGAAATTAAGGTACCGAAAGGGCATTAGTTTTAATTAACTAGTGTAACCAAGTCCCCGAGCTCATAATCTCTGGTTCGCAGGAATAAATTAGTTCTCCCGCTAATTTATTTAGGTTTCTAATCGACCTACCAAGAACGATTAGTGGCGACTCCAAATTTCAAAATCATTTAAAATAAAAATCCAAAGTCACGATTCGGTAGGGCTTGGGAGGGTCCGCGTTAGGTTAGTCAAATCTAATTAACCTAATAATCCGTTAACCCCTTTTAAAATTTAAAATTTTTTTAGAGGGTCGCGACAAAATGTCATCCACATCGAAGAGGCTTTTGAAAATGTCCGCTAGCTACTCCTAAGGACATGTGTGCACCAACCGTATAACACCATAATTTACCTTTTCCTGAAAAAAAAAAAAAGACAATCCATCTCTATATGCTTCATTCGCTTATGAAACATTACATGGTTAGCAAGTAGATTAATTATCACAATGGAAATTAGCGAATCGTATCATTGGCAGTCCAATCTCAACCAACAACATACGAACCTATTGAAGTTCACATGCAACAGGTCAAATAAACAGCCATATGAAGATGACCCCGCTTATGGACCAAAAAACCTTAACCCGAAGCTCCCTTCAAATATAGAACAATATGTAAGACGACTTGCCATTGAGCAATACGGGAGAGCTGATGAATTGACTAACCACAATAACAACAAATGAAATATCCAAACGAGTAATAGTGAGATAATTGAACTTGCCTACTACTGGCGATGCTTCTTTGGATCATTAAGAAGCTCTTGGTATTCGTTATCAAACCTCACCCCAAGGTCCTTAAGTGTGTCACCAGGCCTAGTGTCATGCAAGCCCACCTCCTTAAGAATGTCAAGAGTACACTTTCATTGAGAGAAAATGATACTGTCATCAATAAAGGCAACCTCTATGCTAATAAAATATCAAGAACGATCCAAGTCTTTAATGTTAAAGTCCCTCTATAGAAATTGCTTAAGTCATTGTCCACCTTCAACATCACTTCCAATTAGGGGTGAGCAAGATGGACCAATCGGATTGGAAACCGCCCAAACCGAACGGATCCAATGAGTTTGGTCAATGGACCGCCCACCTAAATTGATAAATTTTTTATTTTTTATTATATTTTTTAAGTATGCAAATTCTACTTTTTGCACCTTAGTCACTTACTCAATTGCTCATCAAATAATTGAAAATGTTGGATGGTGCATTGCTTTTGTAATGTCAATCCGAATTGTATTAGGAACCTAAGTGCAATTGCTCATCAATTAGCATATGTACATCATTAGATTCTATGCTTTGTATTGTTTTCCCATTGTTCTTGGATTTAAAAGTTTGTTTGTTGCTAGCTCCTTTTGTTAGCTGAAGGTTCCAAAAAGTAGAAAAGGCAAGTGCAACGGTCGAAGAAGAGGACTTCCTCCAAGAGGTGAAACCCATACAAAAGTTGGAAGATGCAAGTTACAGTGAGATGGAGTTATCTAGCACGCTCGTTGTAGAAAATAATAGCTAATCATGTGAAACACAAAATAAAATCATGATTTGGTTATGCTTCATACAAAATTGTCAGAAAGTGATGAACACCATGAGGACCATCACAAATCCACGTCTGATGAGAAATTGATCAGCCATTGTAATTACAGTTTCCACTGGATCGCTCGAAAACCAGATTAACCTAGATCGTGCTCATCCTTACTTCCGGTAACAATAATATCATCAACATAAAAAAAAAAAAAAAAGCAGACCCTCTACGAGGACAATTAAACAGGGAGTATTCCACACTACACCAATGTTATTTTATCCAGAGCAGAGTAAAACACATTTTTTCCTCACCTCACAAGCTATCACACAATCTATAAAAAGATGACAAATAGATTCAGCTATATTTCCCCATAAAAGAGTAGACAACGCAGAATCAATGACCTTCCATTGTTCTAAATTAGCTGGATCTACAAGTGGTTGTTCTTCAAGCTATCTAGACTAGCTCTTAACATAAATAAAAGTAGAAAGAGTCATTGACCAAATAGGATAATTGGTATAATCTAGCTTGACCAAGATAGTGTGTAACCCAACCTGTCATACCATAAGTACCACTATGATAGAAACCAAAAGTTCCTGAACTAGGAGTAATAGTAGGGAGAATCACCCTCGAAACAACAGAGGGAGAGCTTGCTGGGTTATTAGACATATCCACAAATCAAGAATAAAACACTACCACAACACCACAGAGAACATTAGAGGATGAGAATCAAAGAAACTTTTGCTTTTAAGACTTACTGTTGGTCAATTGTAAGTGTTCAGTCAATTACATGAAACCTAGTCGACTAGTCAAGAACTACAATAATCAAAGAAACACGACGAGCATCCACGAATCTTACCCAAACCATCACAACTTTGAGATCAAAATTATTACATCACCACAAACAACTCAACACTAATCAAAACAAGCCTTTTACAAACAAACTCAAGGGAACGGCGGCGGAGGCACACAGAGGTGCTGCTTGCGCGAGTGTTGGGGTTGATCTACGATGGTCGAAAAGTGGACAATGCTGCAGGAGGTTGTCTGGAACTCACCAGCGGCGTGGCCGCAAGAGTAGCAACAATGAGAATTCCTGGTCATGGTAGAGGTAGCAAGGTTGGAACATGAGAGAAGACGAACGGCTACATCATAAAGCATGTCATTAAAGCAAGTTGATAAATGGAATGAGAAACATTCAGAGTTTTCAAGAAACCGCAAAAGAGGAACGAGAAACAAGAGAGGCATTGCTAGCTAAACAATGTTTGTGTGAGCCATTAAAGCAATGTCCATAAAGCATGACGCTAAATTTTGATAAGGACACATGTCTCGCGCGTTGGCCGAGGCATAATAAATAGTTAGTGCTCGTTAAAGGATAAAGATTACTTAAAAATGACAAAACGAAGGAGTTGAATCATTTAGAAATAGTTTCTTATAAATTCAATTTTTTGTAAAATGGGACGTAAGAGGCGGTTGGTAATTGTGGAGTTAACTTATACAAGACAGAAAAAAAAAAAATCAGTGGACAACAGTCAAAATTCATGTCCTCTAAACGAATGGGCTGAACTACACTTGTTCTTGCATTGTCCATGAAGCAATTCTTGGACACCATCATCCCACAAATTAGCAAACAATCTAAATTTAAGGACTGTCTCTGAACCAAGCAATTGGAGATCATTCAACAGACCACGGATTCAGTTCCTGAAACTTGGGAGCTTCACCCATTTTCTCCTCCAGAACTCACTATAAGTCTCCCTCCCGATGTTCCAAACTCCATAGCTCCCCATAGTTTTGATCTAGGGAAAGTTAAAAAAGAAAAGAAAATTCTCATTTTCTGTGATCTTAGCTACCAAATCAATTAGGAAACATGGTGAACTTCAGGCACATTTCTCTCCTTGTTACTCTCACATTCCTGATGCAAGCTCGTCCTTCTTCTTCTACTTTTGCTCTTCATCACCTGCATGAGCACCTTCGTCATCCTCACTTGATCACCAAGGGCGCCGAGGCCCTTGCCATGGCGGACGTCTTCAGTGCATTGTACGCGTTCGGCGAATCCCTGACGGACACTGGGAACGCCATGTTTATGGGCATGCTCAAGCATGCCCAGGGTGGTTCTCAAGGAGCGTCTGGTTCGTCCCTTAGCGGGAACCATCTCTGCGATGGCAAATTGATGATAGATTTCGTGTGTGAAGCTCTGGGCATTCCCCCGGTTCCCGCATTCCAGAATGCTTCTGGGAACTTCACACACGGCGTGAACTTTGCCTTGGCTGGATCGACCGCCCTCCCTAGCGACTTCTTCTCTCAGAATAACCTTCAGAGCTGGTTCTTGAACACCGTTCCAAAGACTATAGACTTGCAAATAAGTTGGTTTAACAAGTTCCGACAGGAAATGGCAGGCCAAGTAGCCGGAGGAGGAAGCGGAAGCGGAAGTGGAAGCATGACGGGAAGTGGAAGCGGATATGGGAGCGGAAGCATGAGTGGCAGTGGAGGCGGAAGCATGGGTGGAAGCGGGAGCGGAAGTGGATACGGGAGCGGAAGCACGAGCGGCAGTGGAGGGGGAAGCATGGGTGTCAGCGGACGCGGAAGCGGGAGCGGAAGCATGGGTGGATCCGGAAGCGGAAGCATGAGTGGAAGCGGAAGCGGGAGTGCAAGCGGAAGCACAAGTGGAAGCGGGCAGGGAAGTGGAAGCGCACAAATGAGTGGAAGCGTGAGCGGCAGTGGTGGTGGAAGCGGAGGAGTAAGGGGAAGCGGAAGCGGAAGCATGAGTGGAACCGTTGCTGCAAGCGGAGGTGCTAGTATGAGCGGAAGTGGACAAGGAAGTGGAAGCATGGCCGGAAAAACGGGCGGAAGCGGAAGCATGAGTGGAACCGGTGCTGCAAGCGGAGGTGCTAGTATGAGCGGAAGTGGTAGCGTAAGTAGACAAGGAAGTGGAAGCATGACCGGAAAAACGAGCGGAAGCGGAAGCGGAAGTTGGAGTGGTAGCGTAAGCAGCCACATGCAGGGCGCGCTGTTTTGGATCGGAGGGATCGGTTTAAGCGACTACCCTCGCCTGCTCGGCTCGTCCTCCGTCTCCAACCAGTGGCTAACCCAGCACTCTGTTAATCAAGTCTGCAAACTTGTCAAGGTATGCAACACAATATAAAGAACTCAAAAATTGACCCCAAAATGCAGGGATCCCGTTCACAGAATAATGCATGCGATTATCCAAATGCAAACAGGCACTGCTGGCACAAGGCGGGAAATACGTCGTCGTTCAAGGCCTGCCCCCCTGCGGCTGCTTCCCCGTGTCCCTAGCCTCGACCCCCACCAGCGACCGTGACCAACACGGCTGCTGCGCCAGTGCCAATGCCATGGTGACCACCCACAACAAGCTGCTCCAGAAGAACCTGGCCGAGCTGCAGAAAATGTACAGCTCGGCTACCATCGTCTATGCCGACTTCTGGAAAGCCTACATGAACATCCTCCAGAACCACAGCCAGTACAACTTCGCCGAGCCCTTCAAGGCGTGCTGCGGGGCTGGCAGCGGAGCCTTCAACTTTGACGTCCACCACCTGTGTGGCTCATCCAACACCGCCGCCTGCAGAGACGCCACAAAGCACATGATCTGGGACGGGATTCATCTCACGGAGGCCATGAACAAGGAAATCGCCAAGCAGTTCCTCAGCCAGGGTTGCACTAGCCCCCCATTGCAGGAGGTCATCAAGAAGAAGATGGGATGACTCTCGAGTTAAATCAATATTTCAACTCCGAGTGGCTGCTTAGGTCACCGAGTTAAGTTCCTCTGATTAATCTGTTCGTCGAGTACTGTAAAATTATTCTTTCTTAGTTTGGACCTGGGATGCAATTGGTCCATCTGCAATAAAAGATTTGACTATTTCCACACGCATGTAATCACCAGTCACAGGAGCAAGTTTCAGCCGACCACAAAATCAAAAAGGTTCCAAGTCGCAAACATATGGAAAAGGCCAGAGTAAATATCACAGGTTCACTTAACTTTCAGAACAGAGTCAAAGAGGACAAAGTTTGATGGCCGAGTCCGGGAAAATCAAGGCGCTCTCTTGATTATTCCCTCGACAAAACTGAAAATTAGAGGAACAGAAAAAAAAAATAATCTGTCGTTTTGGGATAATCTTGAACTCAAAGGATTAGGAAAATACAGAACAGAAAAAGCTCTCGGACTCTCTCCTAAGTCTCGTGTAGTGATCCAGAATCAAGCTGGTCACAAGAGTCAAATTGGCACTCTTGAAAATGTCAACGATGGCAAGCGTCTAGAAAAGCATTAAGTGCAGACAAAATCAAAAGACCTACCGGACCTTTTATTTCCTACATAATAGTCAAAAGAGCAAATTCAATACCCTCACATGACTCTCTCCATTGCACAAACACTAGTCCTCCAGACAAAGTCAGAGATGGCAGATCGCTAGGAGGCTGTGAAATTTAGATCTAGCAAAGCTCACTCTAGCCTAACATTACTACTTTGGTTCAAAAATTCAAACCATAATTGTTCCAGTCAATCTGTAAATTGGGAACCAGATATTAATGGCCTTGAATAAACCCGGAAGACAAGCAAATCTGAGAGTGCTAACCAGCAGTCCTAGATGGCCATGCTATGTCGAACCAGTAGAGACCCGAGATTGGTGTGGACCGCCTTTTGAATAAGGCTAACAATTCAGCCTTCCGGACAAATCGCCAGGTACATACTACTACTCCATGTAATTCACCATTATGACCAGAATCCAAGTTCCAGAAATGAGGACTCACAATCAAAATATCTTGCATTTGTGCAGATAAATGTTTTGACAAGTACAATGTGGAATTAATTATTCCATATATCAGAGGGAAACTCTTCTCACCAGACTCTATCTACATCTGACGGTCGGCCTTTTGTTTTTAATCTGTACAGCAGTGGGAATTACTTCGGATCATATTAGGTACTCGTAATAAACTAAGAACAGAGCATCTGGGCTATCCTTTGGCAAGCTATTGACGTAGAGATAGAAACGTAGCAAGTCCTCTTTAGAGACTGTTTCTGCATCAACCACATCTTCATTGCAAGTGAGAACCCATAAATCTTCAGACTTCACTCTTTTCAAGCTTCCACGACAAAAGGGGCAAGACTCGGACTTCACATTCCTGAAATTTGACAATGAATAATAAGAAACGAATGGACACTTCGAAAAGTGAAAATCAGTTGACAACAATGGCGTGGCGGCAGAGGTACTTACCAATTCCTATAGCATTTTATGCACATTGCATGGCAACAATTTGGCAACACCATTTTGGTGCAGGGTTCCAAACAAATCCCACATTCATCTTCTCTCTCTAAATCTACGTTGGCAAACCTAAAGTCACCTTCCACATTCTTCCTGCCCACAGACTCCATAGCCAGATGCTTGCCTTTGATATCATCCAACTCTTCCATGTCACCGTGCAGCCGTCTAAGAGATGGCAATATAACAGCTGCAATCGCATAACAAACATGGTTCAAAATTCTGGCCAGCCACAATCAGGGTTTTTACTCACCAATCCTCAAAAAGAACGAAACAGATGTTCTGAGACATACCATAGAAGTCCCTTATTGTTGCCTTCCTCCCATGTGTAGATATGTTGGGCCTTCCATCACTATAAACCTGGCAAAAACAACTAGAACAATCAATAAACATGTACAAACAATTAAGCTGAAATATTAGTAGGACGGCCTCGGATCCTTCGAACTGGTGGAGTTACCTTGTATATGAGTATGTGGAAGAGGTCAAAGTATCTGGGTAGTAGACAAGTGCAGGAGCAATCCATCCATTGTAGCAAAAACAAGAAAAGCGGAGCCAAGTGATTGTAGACCAGTTTCATTTGAAGGCGAGCGCCGCCCTTTGCCCTTGGAATCGCAGCGGCCCTGATCACGGAGAACTTCAATTTCAGAACAGAAAAAGAAAAACCCCGTCAAACAGATTATTCCCATCGCCCCTTAGAACGTTCATCTCTTTCCACAGCTCCGCGAGTGGCAAGAAAGACTACTTTCCCTAATTTTAGGCAGCAAATTACACTGTGAATGATCAAACGATACTGCTAGACCAGATATGTCAACAAATTCATGTTTGGGATTAGCACTTTAACTCGTTTCACTTAGAACTCTTGACGAAAAAGACCGAATATTACTGCCCAAAAGCGCCAATTTCACCAATAATCTCTCTCTCTCTCTCTCTCTCTCTCTCTCTCTCTCTCTCTCTCTCTCTCTCTCTCTCTCTCTCTCTCTCAGTTTGGAGAAAATATCATGTTACTGTTCGTGGGTTCCATAATTTTTGCGTGCAGAATCAGGAAGAAAGCTGTCGACACCACATAAAGTACCAAGGACCCCAAGACACAGAAACCGAAGGAGCTACCCAGAAGGGGGAAATAGGGGGAAATCATACAGGTAAGAGCAGAACAAACACACCACAGAAAAACTAAAAACGGAACGAAAATCAGCAAAATTTTTGGAACTCACAGAGCGTTAGCGTGCTGTATATCAGCCTCTAAGACTTTCAGTGAGTCCTGGTACGAAGACGACCTGGCCAGCTGGTAATACATCATCTCCATCCCCTCTCTCTCCCTCTCTCCCTTCAAGAAACAGGGGAAACAGAGCAGGAGAAGAAAAACCCTTCACGGAACAGGACAGAAAAAGATTGGCGAGAGCAAGAAGGAAGATGGTCTTCTGGGGATATTGGGCACCTAATCTCCAACAAAGACAAGCAAAAACACAAAAGGGGATTTTATTCTCTCCCTCTCCCTCTCCCTCTCTCTCTCTCTCTCTCTCTCTCTCCAGCTTTCAATCCAACCTTTTGCTGAGATGGGGCGGCTTTGACAGGGACCGTCTTTGGTGCCTGTTGGCTTCTTCCTTTTCCCCACGTATGGTCAGAAAGAGAAGGCCGAAGCCCCTTTCCTTCCCGAGAATTTTCGCGTTTTTTTCTGTGGGCGACGGTGATGATGGTGATGGTGGCGACGATGAACGAGATTGTGCCGTGCGCTTGTTGGGTTGCCCCTTCATCAATTCTTTTATTATACTGCAATATTTCCTTTATTTGTATTTTTATATTTTGTTGATTGTAAAGAAATGTCTATTTGTTTTGCTTTTCGATTCCTCTTTCTTTTGAATATATATATATATATATATACACAAACACACAAACACAAACATATTGGTCAAACTGCAAATCCTTCCCTCCAATTGTTTTACTCCCACAAGACTTATCTCACCCAATAATCAATTTTGATTCCTCCGCTACTTTATTTGATCGCCGAGGAGCTTAGGGGTGATCGGCTCCCTATACGATCCAATCCCACCTAAAAATCAAGAACAGGACCAGTTTCTAATTTTTGGAATAGAGAATGGATCTGATTCCCACTTTCATATGATCTAATGAAACCGATGAATTATTAGTATGGATGAGAAACACCGACTTTATCTTTACCATATTAATTAACATTTGAGAAATAACAAATAATAATATGTGAATTATTATGTTTACATTTAATTAACAAACAAACAAACAATCGGGCCCAATTCGAGCAATTCGAATCATAAGTTCCCCCTTTTTTCTTAATGAAATGGAATCGCACTGGCATCCTCGAGAATCGGATCCAACCGGCTGGTTCGGTTTGGTCCGAGCGATCTTCGGTTCGATAAACTTGTCTCTCGCCCTTAAAGCACGCCTTTCACGACATCAAATTTGCCGTTCAAATTGATTGCTTACTTACTTGCGGAGCTCTCGATGCAGCACGGATCCAATGCTATTTTTCTTTGCGGGTAGATTTCGAAGAATTTATGAAAAATCTAACTTGTAAGGAACGAAACATCCATTCCATGGACTATAAAAAAGAGCTATGCTTGACAATTTCTTCCCCCCTCCCCCGCCCCCCTCCCTCCCTCTTCCTCCAACAACTCTCTTAATCAAAAATCGATTCTTAGTCATATAATTATCTGTGTTCCGGTTGTTCACCCAACTAATCCCTCATTCAGCCGGGGGCCCGCATGCATTATTGCCGCTCCATTCCTAATTCCCTTTTTTCACTTTTACACAAAATAATAATGGACCGATAAACATCTGATTCCGTTCGATCCGGTCCGGTTCCGTGCCATTCATTTAGGGCGAATAATTACGTTTTCGGCAATCAAATTGGGTGGATATATTTTATGGGGAAAGAAAAAAAAGAGAAAAAGCTCGAAAAATGATATTTTTTTTTTTTAAGGATCGAGTGGGATGGAGGCCCCATTTGGTGCGTGGTGGGGTCGTGGGGTGTGCACCGTATCCTCCTGATCACGATCATTATGAGCCTCATCCGAAAAGTGAAAATGATAAAATTGGTCACCCCACTATGGACGGATGGGTGCGTCCCACAACCTGAAAGATGCGTGGGGGCTTGTCGTGTCCTTATAAATATGGGTGGGGCCCACGTTTGGAAACCCGACCCGACCCGACCCGATAGTGGGATTCTGTGCTGATCTAGAGGATTGTAAAGGGAAAAGTTATTAGCAACGTCCTCCATCCACGTATTTTAGGGATGCTAACTGACTTCTAAAATTTTTAGTTTAATTATTTTAATCTTAAATCATTTATCGATTTTTTATTCAATCTTTTTCGATCAATTTTGATTATAAATCATTGATGTAAATGTCAATCATTTTACGTGATACAACTAGTGCCGACATAAATATTTTTCTTAAGCATTTTAACCTTTTTCTTTTTTTTTTCCCTTTTTCGTTAGGGAGGTGTGAAAGCCATGACCCTCTACAACGCCTAGCTAGGGGCTTCTAAGGCCCTGGCTAGTGGCCCTTGGCTAGTGGCCGACCACAATAAAGAAAAAATTACATGAGAATTGAAAAAGTTATCCATGGGCACGCCACCCCCTATCTTATGTGGCAAGGCTCACAATCCATGTCCGCGATTTTTCTGGTCAAAATTGACCGGAATGAATAAATTGAAAAAGTGCTAAAATGTTTAGACTAAATTAACTAAATCAAAAGGTTTTAGACTTGCATTGCATAGGCATCTATATAATGGGTTTTAGCTTTTTTGGTAATTTTCTATTTTGTAAAGCAATCGGGATTTAGTCATTCCATTTTATGTGTTTCGCCGGAAATGGTAGTCAACGAAAGGCCCTTTACTAAAATCAGTTCTTCAATTTTATTAAGAGGAGACGGGTTCTATGGCAATTCGAGACGGGAGTCTCAACGAATCACAAAAAACATATATGCTTCATTGAAATTTAATTGAGGACGAAGTACAAAACATCTTGTTGGAAAATTAATCGATGACAAAATATGATGATAGAGAGATATAACATCGGAATTTAATTAACGATAAAAATATTCGTATCAACGATTAAAGTACAAGAATTGAAAGATAGGGGAATATAAAGTTGTGAGAAAGATAAATTATGGAAAGCAAGGTTAAAAAATAAAGAACCTAGAGTTCTGTCATTAATTAAAGAGACTCATACAAAGAATACATTTGGGGCATTATAAACATTACAAACGGCAATAACACATGGCAGCTACTAAATATGAAAGAACAAATATTGTCCTTTTCGACGGTTACTAGAAGTTACATCGCCAGGATATAACATAACCTACCTTAGCTTACATTTGCGTCGGTTGCTCACCGTGGATATAGATGACTTTATTGGGAAACTTCGTCGAAAAACTTCAGGACTCTCGTCATAAGTTGCATTGTCGATAACCTCACTGGTAAGTTATCAATTTCTTTCAAGTTGTTGATTATTCTATTCGTTATTGACCAAACTCCACTCTTATCAACTAAATCCAATTCTTGCCAATAAGAACAGAAAAAAAAATCGATCATTTTTGGTGTTGGCAAATTTATTTTTTCATTTATATTTTTTAAGCGGTTAAGCGATGCCAAAGACTCAACTTTTTTATATCTCAATTAGCCTATGCCGATGATCTTAGTGGCGGTCTGCTCGACATATAAAGCCTGTTGCGTTCACGATCGTATTTTCGAATTGTTCTCGGCAAAGGTTGAATCCGAAACTGTAAAGAGAATGACAAACTCTTTTGCCGAATCAACACACACCTTCTTAGTAGATTCTCATAAATGAATTGCATATATTTTAAAAATAAATTTAAATGGGTCATAAACGAGTTACCTAACTATAGTTAACGAGTCTAATTACCTTTTATTATTTTTAAATTAATTTTATTTTTTATTTTTTATTTTACTTTCTTTTTTGTTTTTTTTTGAAATCCGATAAGGGTCATCAGCCCTCGCTTGTGATTGGCGAGGGTTGAGCAATCCTTTGAAAAAAATTCAACATAAAAATAAAAATTCAATTTTTTAGTTTTTAAGTTTTTTTTTAAATTATAAAAGTTGTCCACGGTATTTTAGAAATATAATTTTTTTTAAAACTTACAAGAAACAAGTTTTCCTAGATTGGTTGAAATATGAAAATGGTTTAGCATTAGGAGTCAAGTTGGGTCAGGTATTGGTCGAGTATGTGTCGGGTCAAGTGTGGGACGAGAGTGTTTTTATTTTTCTAAAAAATTATAAAAATTATCCATAGTGTTTTTAGCAATATAATTTTTTAAAAAAATTTATAAAAAGCAAGTTTTCTTTGATTGGATTAAATATGAAAATATTTTAATCATATGAGTCGGGTCAAGTATGAGTCGAAAAGTTTACAATTCAATAAATTGGTCAAATGGTTTATATTAGGGGAGAGCAAATTCGATCATCGCCTAGACTGACTGAGATAGGTGATTCGATTTTCGGCTCTAAAGGATGGCAATCCGATTCACAGTTCTTAAAATTAAAAGTAGCCAGGCAATCCGATTCCCCATTCCTCGAGTTTATCGGGGAAAAACTAGTATCAGTTTCAAATTGCACTTCTATAGAATTATTGGATGCAGAGAATTTCTTAAATTGAACTAGAATCAATAATATGTTGTTACATCCTTCACCACCAGCAGAGGGTGCCAAATATTTTTTGAGGTTTTAGAAATCCATGAAAAAGGCAGGTGAGGAGGACTGCTTGCAAAAAAAAAAATTCTATTCTATTTTTCGTCACGTTACCTATTTCCAGTTCCCGGGGTGTCCGGTTCAGTCCCGGTTCCCAAAAATGGAAATCAGGACCACCAGTCCGATTTCTAATTCTTAGGGGGAATCGAATAAGATCGGGAACCGATCACTTCTTGTTTACATGGGTCAATTTAGGCCGGATCATTTATGGCCTTACTCAACTCCACCAACCTATCTAACAAGTCTAAATAAAGCTAATTATTTAATGACAAAACACAAAAAAAAAAAAACAAATAAGCAACCTATTGAACACGTGGCGTGCGTTTAATAAAAGAGTTGGTTGTTTATAAGAGCAAACTTTACAACTTGGCCCCAATGCTTAATCGCTCCGTTACGCTCAGAATCTCTCGTTAAAAATTGCGTTCATTGACAGATACAAGGCTTAATTAGATGTTAATCACGCTTAAACAGGTTAATCTTTTGGACCATTGCGACATCCAGGCGCTACAAAAAAAAAAAATAGCCAAAGGGATGTAGGTTTTCATGCTGGACACTTTCCGCCGGATCCTCCGGGTCTAGTCTCTAGGAAATCTCGCGAGGACCAAAAACAAAAACAATGTGGACTGTCAATACTTAGAAAATTATATATTTCATTGTCAAGAATTTGGAAAAATCCAAATAAATGCTGGTAATGCTCTGATTTTCTCGAATAATAACTTAAACTAGGCCTAATTTCAAAAAAGAGGTTTGAAGTGCCCTTTTTAGTTTAAAAACAAAAAGGCCTAATGAAACGGCATTTTCGTCTTTTACCGTTTTAAACTTTTTTCTTGTTCTTTCTTTTCTTTTTTTGTTTTCCTTTTTCGTTCTCCTCTCTCAGCCAATGCGGGCCTTGGAAAGGGCTTTTTTTTTCCAATTTAGGTTTTTAAAAAAAATTATTTACCAAATTAGTGAAAAAAAATTATTTACAAGAATGGGGCCCGTGCGACATTCAAAGTGCCACACGGGCCCATGCGGCACTTACGGGCTAGTGAGGCAACCAAGCCCATGCGCAGGCCTGGCTATCTTATTGCCGCACGGGCTAGGCCCCTGCGGCAGTCAAGCTCGTGTGGGCCTCTAGGCCAAGCCCACACGGGCCTGATCTTAACTTTTTTTTAAAATTTTTTATGTGATTTTAATTATAGTTATTATATTTACACTTATATAAAATTTTAAATAAAATTTTATTACTTTGAAGCTTATTTTTATAACATAATTATCAATAATAAATTTAAAAATTCATTAAGATATATGTAATTCATTTATTTATTATGTAAAAAATTAATAAAAAACATTTATGGGATCAATGTAATAAAATTTTTTTAATTTCATTTTTTGAAATTTTTATGTATTTATTTTACATTAATAAAATTTATATATTATATATAGTATTTTTCGAAGCTTATTTTAAGGACATAATTATCAATAATTAATTGAAATTTTTATTAAGATATATATAATTGATTTATTTACTATGTCAATAATTAATAAAATATATTAACGGGACCAGTGCGGCAACTTTTTTTTTCATTTCATATTTTTTTTACCTATTTTAATAATTTTATATTTATATAACTTTGTAAATATAATATTTTTTTTGTTTTGAAGCTTATTTTTATAACATAATTATCAATAATTACTTAAAAAATTTATTAAGATATATGTAATTAATTTATTTACTATGTAAATAATTAATAAAAAATATTCATGAGGCCGGTGTGGTAGCTTATTTTTTAATTTCCTATTTTTATGTGTTATGTTAATAAATATTTTAATCAATTATTGATAATTATGTTTTTTTTAAAATAAAAAAATTATATTTACAAACTTATATAAATGTAAATGTTATTAATATAAAATAAATTTATAAAAAGTACAAAAAATGAAATTAAAAAATTAAGATATTTATATTTAATTTTTTTACTATGTAAATAATTAATAAAAAATATTCATGAGGCCGGTGCGGTAGCTTATTTTTTAATTTCATATTTTTTTATGTCTTATGTTAATAAATATTTTAATCAATTATTGATAATTATGTTATAAAAATAAGCTTCAAAATAAAAAAAATTATATTTACAAACTAATATAACTATAAATGTTATTAATATTAAATAAATATATAAAAAGTACAAAAAATGAAATTAAAAAATTGTTATTACATTGATCCCATCAATGTTTTTTTATTAATTTTTTACATAATAAATAAATAATATATATCTTAATGAATTTTTAAATTTATTATTGATAATTATATTATAAAAAATAAGCTTCAAAGCAATAAAATTTTACTTAAAAATTTATATAAGTATAAATATAATAATTATAATTAAAATTACATATAATTTTTTAAAAAAAGTTAAGATGAGGCCCATGCGACAATAAGGTAGCCAAGCTAGTGCAATGGGCCTAGCTGCCTCACTGGCCCGTAAGTGCCACATGGGCCCCATTCTTGTAAATAATTTTTTTTACATTAATTTGGTAAATAATTTTTTTTAAAACCTAAATTGAAAAAAAAGGCCACTTGGGAAAGAGCCGCCGGCATCGCCCTCGCCAAAGGGGTGGCCAACGAGGTGGAGGGCGTCGGGGCGGACGTTGGCGAAGACCCAGTGGGATAGCTCGGTGTCACAAACAAAGAGGATGAAGTCGCTGACGACGTAGTTGGCAGAGAGGCCAGGCGGGGACAAAGCGACGAGGCGGGACTGGCGGTCCCAGAAGGCGAAGAGCTGGGTGGCGTCGCCAAGGAACGGGAGGATGAGGGGCGGGGAGGGAACGCTTCTCGCGGAGGTAAAGAGGGCGACAAGAGAGAAGAGATGGGGGCGCAAGGGAGGAGAGAGACGCGCACAATATTCTCTCTCTCAATCTTGTTTTTGCATGGAAACCTCTCCTCATCTCTCGCAGACTCTCTCTCTCTCTCTCTCTCTGCTCAAGCATTGGCTTACTTTCGTTGACTGCCCGTCTCTCTCTAAATCCCATCTCCATATAAACATTCTTGAACCTCTCTCGTTCTTCATAATCTTCTCACCTTACAGCAAGAACAACAGCACCCCACCTTCGTTCGTCTCCAAAAGGGTGATAGCATATATTCGTTCAAAGTTCTCGCAGAGTTTCCAGTCCTACCTTTGAATTCCTCAAGCAGATCCTGCTTTTGAAAGTCCCCCACTTTGAAATCAACTCAAACGAGGGTGGCCAAGCTGGGCCTCGCCAGCCCAGGCTAGGGCGACCCCTGCCCGACGGCGGTGTGGGCGGCCAGCCATGGCCGGGGGAGGAGAAATTAAAAGGGAAAAGAAAATGAAAACATAAAAAAGAAAATAATTTAAAATGGTTAAAGACAAAAATATCCTTTTGCTAAGCTTTTTTTTTAATACAAAGAGAGCACTTCAGCCCATTTTTTGAAATAAAATTCATCTTATGCCCTTATTTAAGAAAATCATAGCACTTCATACCTTTATTTGAAATTTTTCCCAATTATTTTTAACACGCGCAAGCGTGTCTAGTTTTTAGGAATCTTGCGAGAACCATTTGTTGACACCTAAATTTTGACTTTTTCATTTAAGTATAAAATGAGAATTAGACATAGTTTTCACAAAAAATTCATGCATTGCATATTTGTTTCTCGTCAATTACTCATATTTTTGCATTCAGGACAGAGTTGAGTCAATTGAGCTTCATTTTGACAGGAGACCAGGCTAAACTTAGCTGGAGATTCCAAGAGGATCTTGAGCTTATTTTGGTCCATTTGAGCTTAAATATTTAATTAAGGCTTTTAGTTGAATGTCCATTGTTAAGAAAAGCCTTAATTTGAGCCCGCAATTTTTCGTCATGATTTTGGACTCAAAACAACCCGTTTTAGCTTTTATAGTCATAAAAAACCTCTAGTTAATCACCCACTTGATTAATTAAGGTCCAATTAGGCTCGAAATCACAAAATAAGCCCACAAGAGCCTAGGAAGTGCAGCCAATTTTCATGGATCTCCATTTGGACGAAAATGCTTAGTATTTTAGTTGATTAGGACTCTCGAAAGATCAAGATTTCAAATTCATTGAAAGAGTCTTATTTTAACTAAAGATAGAGTTTTAAGAAATCGAAACTCTATCCTTGTTTGGCTGAAAATAACAGAAAGATTTTCGCGGATTCGGGCTCCTAAAATCTAATGGCTCATAATTAATCTTGCTTTAATCAATCCTACGGTCAGAATTAACTCTTGCTTTCGCTAGGGTTGATGAACTAGAGCCTATATAAAGGAGCTTCCATTCAACGTACAGGGGGGCAGCAATTCATAGGTTCGACCATTCAGAAAATTGAGAATAGTAGAAAGGAACACACGTGAGAGTCCAAGAGGAAAATATAAGGAACAGAAGGTGAGCGATCGGGAGAGAAGCGACTTTCTCCACTTGATGAAGTTCACCACGTTAAAGAGGAGTTGTCTTGTCCTAGAGCCTTCCACAAGTCGTCCAAGCACCGCGTTGGTGTCCATCGCAAATCCGTGAGCCGTCGTCCAAGGACAGCCGATCTTTTGAAATTTTAACTCATGTTTTCTTTTTTATGCTTATGCATTAAAACTTGATTTTTTTAGACATCATGTATGCTCATTTATATCATGTCATGTAGCTTAATTGAATCATGTTTTGTGCCATATATGTTAGACTCCACATTCTTCTTGCATTAAAATTTGATTTTTTCCAAAGTCATCATACGTGCCACATAGTTTGTCTGAACATCATGTAGTCATGTTTGCATTCATATAGTTAGGCTTTGCATTTGCATGTCGCATTCATTTAAATAAAAAAAACTACAAAAATACCATTGCACCTTGCTTTATAAATCAAATCAATTGAATTTGCCAATTCAAAAAAAAAATCTTCACAAGAATGGTACCGAAAGGGTGTTAATTGAAAAATTAACATAATCAAGTCCCCGAACTTAAATCTCTGGTTTGCAGAAAATAAAGTATTCTCCCAATACTTTATTTAGGTATCTAATCTACTTACCAAAAAAGATTAGTGGCGGCTCCAAAATTTAAATCATTTGAACATGAACCTAAGTTGCGAATTGGTAGAGCTTGGGAGAGCTCGCACTAGGTTAATTAATTTATTAATCTAGTAATCCATTAACCTGAAAATTCTATAATTTTTTAGGTCGCGACAGCTTGGCGACTCCGCTGGGGAAAAACTTTAAGTTAACGGATTATCAGGTTAATTAAATTAACTAACCTAATTCGGACTCTCCCAAGTCCTACCGAATCGCAAATTAGGTTCTTTTCATGCAAGATTTATTCAATTCGGAGCCGCCACTAATCGTTCTTGGTAGGTCGATTAGAAACCTAAATAAATTAACGAGAGAATTAATTTATTTCAGCGAACCAGAGAAAATGAGTCCGGAGACTTGATTACATTAATTTGAAAAAATTAATGCCCTTTCGGTACCAGATTTCATGAAGAATCCCTTTGATTGATGATATGAATGAGACACAATGCAACTAAACTATATGGCATGCATGAATGAATGACGTGGCAAAGCATGGCCTAAGCTATATGACATGCAAATGATTGATTTTTTTTTCTATTTTCGGATTTATGAAAGACTAAGGTAAAATACTATCCTAAAGTTAAATAACACCTAACTTAGTTCAAGAAATCGATTTCTCAAAGTCCTAAACTTTACTAGGGGTTATTTTACATGCAAAAGGTGTAAGAGAACATGATTTACTTAACAAAATGTGACTTCTTTTTTTTTGGATTTTTTAGGAATTTAATAGAATAAGAAAAACATGAAATTTGAACAAAAATAAACAATATTGCCCATAAAACACCTTTAAATCCGAAATTCCGATTTTATTCACAACATTCCCCGTGATTGGGGCTAGCAAGTGAATATATTGTAGAATTACCGTTGTCCCTATATACATAGGGCAAACCATGAAATTCTATATAGGAATTAGCAATCCGCTCCTCGAGATGGAGGATTTGATGTCTAATTCACACGTACGGGCACAATCGTACTTAGAGATCGAAGTCAGATGTTGCCTTATACGTTTACCGAGGGACAAGGCACAATTGGGAGCATGTGTTATGGGCAATATTGTTTACTTATGTGCAAACTTTAAATATAAAAATCAAACAAACATGCGATATGCGAACGTGATATGCAAACATGGATATGCGAGCTTGCGAGAATGACATGAGATATGGGAGCATGCGAGGATGACATGGGATATGCAAGCATGCGAGGATGACATGGGATATGCAAGCATGAAGCAAAAATATGCAAGATATCATGAGCGGATTTTTTTTTGGTAGTCTTTTGGAATTTTCGAACTTTCTCAAGATATGCAAAGCTGACCCCTTATCTTGTTTTTTATTCCAAGTTTCCAATGAGATAAGCTTTCTAAGAAGCTCATCTTTCTAAAATTTCAATTAGATAAGGTTTCTAAGAAACCATATCTTACTAAAATTTTCAGATGTTTTAGTACGAAAGTTCAAACAAGATAAGATAACATCCAAAGCAAACATAATAATCCAAAACAAGTCCATGAATATCCAAGCAAATCAACGAATATCCAAATCACGATAATCACAATTGTTCCTCTTGAATTTATCAAAAAAATCCATTATCTAAATCCAAAATTGATTTGTGAAGATAGTGAATCGGATCTAAATGGTTATAGATCGAATTGGCTAAAATTGACTTGAGAAGATAACGAATCGGATCTAAATAGTTATCGATCGAATTGGCTAACTTCTCCTTTTTAGTAAAAAAAAAGTTTGGATTTTTTTTAATTGCAAATCGTGTACATTATCAAAACATACATGCAAGCTTCCAATCAAACAAGCATTGATTTGCAATCAAAAGTCGAAAAAAACTTACCTCTATGCTCCGCAAAAAAAAAAACTGCACAAGTTAGTGACATGTACATCACAAAAAAAAACAGCTCGTTTTGGATCAAACTAGCACACAACAGTGCAGGAACAACCTCGGATAACATCATAACAGCATGCTTTTTATCGAAAATCAGCAACTAATCGATTGTAATTGATGTAAGGATGTTACCTTGATTCGTCGAACAAGATTTGAGCCGAATATGGACTAGAAAACCTGCTGGACAGCACTGTTTTGGTGCCAAAACAGCGACGAAACAGCAGCAAACTTCACACCAAGCAGCCCCAAAAACAGTCCTCGAACAGCAGTGAAACGAGCTTGAGACAGTAGCAATTTCCAGCACTAATTTGCAGCAAATTACTCCGCTAAACAGCCTTGAACAGCAGCTTTGGACAGCAGGACTTGAGGGGCCAGAACAGGGAAGATAATCTACACAAAGCTCAACGTTGGGAACAACAAATTGAAGCAGTAATCGTGATGTTGAATAGGAGCACTAGTGGACTGCTTGATGAGGGAGGCTGCCCATTTGAGAAGGAAACGCCAAAGAGGAGCTCTCGACCCTTCACCCTTTTCTCTCTCGGATTTCTGAAAAATATTTGCCGACCCTTAAACCCTAGACCTAAGGTCCTATTTATAGATCATAGGAAACCCTAATCCTAGTTCGAGTGGGATTTAATGTGGACTGTTGGATTAGTGATCCTATCTAAAGTAGGATTTATTTCAAGCCATTGGATGAAAAATTCTGATCCCGAAAGAGTTTGCATCCAACGAAACTCTCGGTTATATGGAGCTACATAGGGATAGAGTTTCAATTTCTTAAAACTCTAATCTTTAATCAAGATAGGACTTTTTTTTTAATAAATTCTGAATTCCCTTGAAAATTCGTCCAAATGATGGACCACCCGAATTTTGGCCCTTCCACGGGCTGATGGCGAGTTTTCGGGCTCAAACGGGCTGATTTGGTGATTAATTAAAAGCCTTGTTTAATTAAACAAGCAAAATGGGCTGATTTGGATTAGAAATTAAGGCCAAACTCATATGAAATTCGACCACATCATGTTCGTACCCCAGCCGAATTTTTATTTTCACTTCAAGCCCCCGTCTTCGCGAACAAATCTCAATTTCTCTTGAATACATGAAATTTAAAACCATGTCAACTTACCTCAGTAAAAATCATGACGATCCTTAGTTCAAACTGCCTGCAAAGTTAAATCCTGCTCAAACCTAACTGCAAATGATAATGCATGATAGACAAAAAGAAATGCAATGCATGAAAAATTATTTTTTTGTGAGAATTAATTCTCATTTTTGTGCAAAAAAAAATCAAAATTTAGGTGTCAACACCATTATTATAAACACAAATAACAATAATAAAATTAAGCATAACTAAAATGATTTTCAAATCATCAAAAGTAATATGGGGTCAACAATATGGATGGTCAATACTTTGAACATTAAATATTTAGTTATCAACAAGCGCTTCAGAAGTACTCATTAACGAGACATTTTCTTAATCAATAATATGTAATTTGATTAACCCATGTCGGAAAGTTAACTTTGTCAATGCTGTTGGTGACGCATGTTCTTTCCTCTCTTGAAATTTTCCATTCTTTTCTCCTTGTCCCCAATTTCTCTTGACTTCCTTTTACCCACCTCAGAATCAAATGTATTTTGACGTTAATTTCATATCATATTCAGGCTTTCAGCTGGACAGAAACCAACTCCTTTTGACTGTTGACCTGTTCAGCCAAGAGCTAGGGTTTGACTGTTGACCTAATCTGATATGCCGATCATTTGTCGCTGATCCGGGTCAAGGAACTCTTGTTCTGTGTGTTTCTGGATGCAGTGATCATGGGGCAACAGGTCGAACTGACCTAATGATTCAGCGAATATTGGAGCTTGACACCAAATATCATCTAATCAGATGGGCTCTTTTCTGCATGTTCTTGGAAGCTATGTGGCTTATGAATGTTGTTAAGAAGTTAATCGAGGGAAGGTATAACGAGAAAGGTATACATGCATGCATGCATGAGAGAGAAGGGTAATCCCTTTCTTTGCTTGCAGTGTGACTGCAAAATGTTTCTTGTTTGAATACAAAGCAATCTGTCCTCAATCTTTTAGTTAGCTGCCCATCTGATATAATTGTCTTGCATGATTCCCAAGCATGACGGAGACCAAGGTCATCCAGGAAAAATCAAATCTTTACTGGCTTAAAAGTTCAAACAGTCTCCCTCCTTTTGTCTCTCTTTTCCTCACTGCACCCACAATTCATAAGAGGAGGGAGGCGAAAAAATGTGGCAGAAGAGGCCATGTAAGTCGTCCTTCAGTGAATCTGTCAAAGCTCTTGAAGCCGACATACAGCATGCAAATAGCATGTAAGTTCTAACCCAAACATTTTAGGACAGCGATCAGACGGTCGGATGGTTTATATGCATGTTCTTGGGCATGATGTATTAGCAACCTATTTGATGAAGATACAGAAATGTTAAGTGTGTTTTTTTGGTCTTCTTAGTTTCCGTTCTTGCCTCTTATTTAGGTGTGTATTCATGTCAGTTGTCGAAGATAGGAAGGTAGGGACACGAGGAATTGTAAGGTTGATGAGCCTGCACTTTTCACTGCATAAATTATCAAAGTGGCATTGTCAGTGGACTGGACAAGTTCCATGATGGTGTCATAAATTGAGAAAATCACCTGCTGTATCCAATTGTTTTTTTTTTTGGTAAAGGCTGCTGTATCCAATTGTTTTTCCTCGTTAATCCCAAAATCCTTTTTCCGAATTCATTTCCTATCGAGAAAACTTGAACTGGGTACTCTCTATTCGTGCGGTCTGTCATCTGATAAATCAAATTTGCCCTTTTGTCTCCCCTCACTGCTTCTCTCTCGTGATCATCCTGAGAAGAAACCGATGATTTCTGCAGCGCGGCGGCCCTGCCAAGAAACGATTGTGGCGATCGTATCCAAATGAGGTTGTCCTACAGTCCATTTGCACAATTCTTCCTCTTCCTGATGGAATGGATGGACTATAGCTGCACCGACACCGTCCCAACTTACTTAGGCCTCCTTAGTGTACTTGTGCACAAGGTAAAATTCAGACTTTTCCTGGAAAATTTTTTACCTTGTATTCGGTGTTGTTCGCCAACTTATGGTCCTCTGTCCTCCCTGCAAATCTCCAGGTTTGTCTCGATGGCATGCCCCAGATGTCATCAAAAGAAAAGAAGGCCTCTCTCAGGGAATTCTATGGTCTTTCTAAAGAAATCCATTTTCCCCAATAAAAATAAAATCAGATTGGTGATTGGAACATCAATTAACTGAACAAAGTAGTAAAAATTTTCTTGCAGCTGTTATATACCCTTCATTGAAATTACTCGAAGGCGAGTTTGCCAGAATTGGAAGTATCAATAGGGAAATCAAGGAAAGGATAGAAGGCAAGACGAAGTTCTGCAATAGAGAACTGGAGACAGACGATGAATGTGAGATATGCATGGAAAGTTGTGCTAATACGGTATTGCCTGATTGCGGGCATTCCATGTGCATTAGCTGCTACAATAACTGGTACTTGTACCTTTTTGCTTTTGTTTGATTTCTAACAGATTAGCAACATGCGTTGTGGCTCCTGAAAAATAGAAGAAGAAGAGGATTTCATGCCTGATCCTTGTTTAAATTCTCAGGAATGAACGGTCTGGTTCTTGCCCTTTCTGCCGAGGCTGCTTGAGTGGAGTTACCTCTGCCGATTTGTGGGTTCTTACGAGTAAAAGTGACGTGGTTGACGCGTTTACTCTTGCCATGGAGAACCTAAGCAGTTTCTACCTTTATATTGAGAGTCTATGTATAACAACTCCGGCGCCACATATCCTTCTTGACTACATGATCTGACCTTGAGAAGGGCTTGTTTTGACTTTTGCCGTCCCTACAAACAAGAATGAAAGGAGCTCTTGTATACAGTGTTGCAAGTGAACCAAGACAAAGTTCCATTTCAAACCTCTGTTTTAACTTATGTTTGTGCTCTAATCTAATAGTAGGAAAGCCTAGACGGCTATGGCTCGCATAATTCATATGCCTTCGAGAAGCTTGAATTGTTTTCGCAGTTCCTCTTTCTCTGCATCAGTGCTTTGTGCACTGTGAAGGAGGCATTTTCCGAAACTTTTCATCATTAAAAAGCCAAGTTTAGCTGTGCCGATGATATAAAAAGCCAACTCTTGCAATGCAGGCTGAGAGGTTTCAGAGGACTCCTGGAATTAACAATCTTCAACCTTCCATTTACACAGGCACTCCAATGACATCCGTGTTCTGAGTTTATATTACATCTTAGAACAAATCAGAAATGGAAACCAACAGCCGATAAAGCAAGCAAGACAGAGCAATTTTGATGGTTTTTAAATTGGCGATTGGTGTCTGACCAAAAAAAAGAAAAAGGATTGGTGTTTGGTGCATGTTGCCAAAGGTAGTCAAGAATTTAATGCTTATAAGCCCTGGTTGACTGATGTTACTCATGGATTGAACTTAAATATATCTTTCCAGAATTGACCTCTGTTACCTTTTGCATGATCTCCACAGTATTAGTTTAGAGTTACTAATATCATGGGTAAGGGGCATCTTATTTGAAATGGTAGGGCTTCTGGGGAAAACAGGAATGGACTGAAAAGCAAGTTTTACTTCGACCGTTTCTTAGTGATTTGGTTCAACCCCAATACAATATTATGACAAGTGAACCAGTTTAAGCAATCGTATTCTCCAGAATAATCTATGCAGCTGTAAATTCACAGTGGTGAAAAATTGGCTTTGGGTAAGAGAACACCTCAGATCCTTCCAGGTAAAAACAAAAAGTTGATCACTTTGCAAAATTTATTTATTTAAAAAGCAGATCATAATTATGCCTAACTATGAGATTTTATGTACACTATAAGCTCAGTGTGAATAGCCACTTACTTGGTGCCCAATACAGGCTTTGGCATAGTCTCAGGATGAACAGTTTCCTTGCATGAGTCAGCATCTTCATGGGGAGGAATTAGGGGAAAGAGCTGGAAAAATCATAAGTTCTTGGAAAGCTTTTTCCAGAAAATAAAAAGGAGAAAGAATAAAGCAGGTAAAGAAGCAAGAGGGTGAAGCATCATGGGAGGACCATTACCAGACCAGAGCATATTCTTGCTTTTGAATAGAAATTACACAAAGGCTAAAAGCAATGCTCCACTAGGAGGAAGTTGCATGGAGTTCATCCATCCCCAAATTGTTAGTCACCAATCATTCTACCCGCTATTTTAAAAAAATTCCCCATTCCACATAAAAGGCTTTTCTTTGGTGGGCGCTTTCCTTTTAAAGCCAACTCATATTTTTATTCAAAAGCTCATTCTCTCAGCCCCACTGTCAAAAGCTTATGCCTTTAAACCCTCCCATAATTGAGCTTATCCAGCAAGAATTTTGAATGGAGATAAACCAATCACATTCTACATCATCCCATGTATTGGAGAAAATGTTGAGTTAATCTACTAAGAAAAATGCCTCATTAAGTGCTATCGGTTACTCTCAAATCACTTATCTGTTTTGCAGCATAATGTGGCAGTCCATTTGGAAATCTTTACTTTTGCTGCTTCAGAAAATCTTAGTGCTTATTGGTGCAAAGAAAGGTTCTTGGTTTTTTTTTTTTTTCTGTTCTTTTGCTCATGAAGATGATTTTGCAGAAAGATGCAACCTTATCAGCATTCAGCACCAGTGTGGGAGCAAACCAGTGCAATTCTGTCTCATATATTTTCTGTTTGCTTTTTGAATTTTAGTGTATCCCGGGTAAACCGCAAAAAAAAAAAAGGAAAAGGGAAAAGACTAGCTTGCTTAAATCAAAGTTAACTCCTTTTAAATAGATTCATTCATTATTCCCATGATCTTTCGCCTATACCAAATCTTTTAACCATGCCTTGTTCTAGAGAACAAAACTGTACTTTTTAATTGCGGGAATGCACTGATTGTGTTATTAGGTTTGCACTGCGTGTATCACCAATCATTAAGACCTAGTTCTTCTTAATGACTTGCTTTGTGCACTCGACTATATCAATTCCCAACCAATCAATATTGGAAAGAACCGCTCTTCAAGTCCAATTTTTCATGACACGACCCAGGGTAAATCCGGCGTGTGAATCACGCTCCATCAAGGTGGAGACAGTTGATGAGGTTTCTAATTTGACATTGACAAGGATGTTTTGTGCCCCTTGGTTATGGTATTGTGCTTGAAGCTTTTCTGAGACCACAAGGTTCCCGCACTTGCCGTAAAAGATAGTTTTTTTTTCTTTTCGCGTCTTGATTATGCGGCATTTTGGAGTCAATTTGATTGCCAATCCACCTAAAATATTCCGCCATGATTTAACACACTTTATAACCCACTCAACTCAAGTACACTAGGCCTTTTAAAGAAGTGGGAAATATTGGGCATCTGGGCAATCAAAGGTTTCTGAATGTTTCCCACTTTTTCTTTTCATTATTCTATTGTTGACTGAATGAGCAGATGAAAACTTAGCAGGATTTTGTGAGTGCAGAGTCTTGAGCACGTGTCAACTCTGCATTAGTTCAGAGAGCCATGAAAAGCAAAAAAGAGAACACCCAGAAGTGCCCTTGAGCTTTTTCATTCTTTTTCACCAATTTGAACTTCCACGGCTTCAAGTTCACGTGGTTCTGGCTTGGGACGTTCCCTTTCTCATTGGTGAAGAAAGGAGTGCATTTCTTAATCATCTGACGAAGGCGAAGAGCGGTTTTTTTAATCTCAATCTTTATGTATGAACCATAAATGCTATGATGCACATGTCGATTCATCGACTAAAGGCTATGTTGATGCGTGGCTGGATGCTCCATTTTCAATTTGCGGCTTCGTAATCCTGGTTGGCTTAATAATGCAGAGATATCTTCTTGCCTTGCCATTTAGTGCGAAGATTATGTCTAAGCATGAGAATTTGATTTGGGCTGGAGTCATTGATGAGAAGGTTGAATTCTTGACACTATTTGAAATGGTCAGCCTAATCAGATGGATTAAAATGATCTCAAACATGCTCATTTTTGCTGCTCTTCCATGCCTTCAAATATGTATGAAGCAGATTCAGCAGGAAGCTTTAAACACGTAAGAATTTTTTCTCAGTTTTCGAATATTCTGTCTCACATTTTACTTTTGCCTTACGACATTTTCCGTGACGAGATCAGCTTTGAGCCGTCTTGTGAAGTTGTGAGCAAAGAGCGGCAGTTTGAGAAGGAACCAGATTACTCAGAATTAGCATTTTAACAAAGAAACCATCAGCAGCTTCTTGGACTGCTCTTTTAGCATAAGGCCACATGAAGGCATACCAGAGAAGTTTGCTGCAAAACATGAGGCGAAATGACTGGGACCAAGTTGCACGCGAAATGGAAAATTTTGGGATAAACTCAATCTACCAAACATCAAAAATTACTTGGAACGCTCGTCAGATGTCAAATCTAGGAATTTTTAGTCCACTAGGGCGGGTTCCCCATGATTTCATGGCCACTACCTTACAAGTAGTAATTTCCTTTTCCACTCGTCTGCTTAACTTTGGAATTTTCTTCTGCCATTGTGATTATCGAGTCTAGCAGGCAAACAATGTGGCCCCAATCAAACTATTTTTGCGTCATTTTGCCTACATAAATTGGTAATCGCCTTCTTAACTACACGATCTTTTCTGTTCTTTTTACCCCTGGTAGAATGTCGGGATCAAAACAATCAAAGAATCTGCTGAATCATTGTCGAATTTGGCGGTCGAAAGGATACAGATCTACCCGACCATACTTTGTGTCTCAAAAGAATGGTATTCCCATTTGAACTCTTTGGCGAAGGAGGGAGAGAGAGAGAGAGAGAGAGACTTGCACACTTGAACAGTTGTTACAGTTACAAGATGCTTTCTTCGCTCCGACATCCTCGCGACAATGTCATTTCTTACAGTGGGTTTGGTCCGATTCTTCTCGCCATTTAGTCCAGACTCCAAAGTGCTCCGTCTCTGTCCTGCCCACAATAAAGATCCTTTTTTTTTTTTTCCTCTTCACTTTCCCTTTCACACAGGGACACTCCGTTTTCAAGAATTACATTTAGATTAGAGATAGAGAGAGAGAGAAGCCGAAAGGGAGGGATGAAAAGCTGACGAGAGCTACAGGGACCGGTAGCTTAGCCGGCGCCAATATTCGTTGAGCTTCTTCCTCTTCCTCTCCCCCTTATAACCAAACACAAAGTCCCCCCATTTCCTTTCTTTCCAGAACTCACCAGGCCACCCACAGATCTTCCCACTTCACTCTCTCTCTCTCTCTCTCTCTCTGTGTACATCTGCCTCTGGACATTTTTCGGTTTTTCCACAGAAAGGGTCCCTTTTGTTTCTTGTCCATATTTGTTCACATATATATAGATTTGTGTCACTGGGAAGCATTGAATTTTTTGGAGGATCTTTTGTTAGCCTTTCCTTTTGATTGATGATGGAGAGCAGCAAAGGCTTCTCTTCTCCTCGGAGCCACGCTTTCCCCGCCGGATTGCGCGTTCTCGTCGTCGACGACGACCCCACGTGGTTGAAGATCCTCGAGAAGATGCTCAAGAAGTGTTCTTATGAAGGTAATGGTTAGAGTAGGAAGTTCCAATTCTTTGTTCTTGCAATAATCAAGATTCATCAAGTGTTCTTTACCAAAAAAAAAAAGATTCATCAAGTGTTTCTTTTTATGTGAGCAGTTGTTCAATTAAGCGTTTCTGTGAGGGAATTACAGTAACCCTCATTGAAAGCCTTTGGATTTAGAAGCTGCAGTGTGTATATGCGTAAGGCTCAAAAAGGACAACGCTTAGCCTAAGGATGATGATGCTAGTCCAATTATGTTTGCAGGGTTTCATTCCTTTGCTTTGGAATTCAGTCAAAATGAGATTTGTTTGAGTGATTGTTCTTGATATCCAATGTTTGAATGGATGACTTGCAGATAATATGTGGTCGCTTGTTCAATTAGCAATGAATAGATGCATGTATAGAGAAGGAAAAATGTCCTCGTTGGCTGGGAAAAGTATGTGTTTCATGATTTCAACAGCTCGAGATGAGCTCAAAGGTTGTGAGCTGCAACCCTATCTTTACGTGTTCCCCCGTGGTTATTCAGGAGCTAAAATAGCCATGGTTGAAGACAGAAAAACCGTTTTGACAGAAGTTCTTAAGCTTGGTAAAATAGGGTAAAGTGCTTCCTTCAATTCCTGTTGCCAGTAACCTAGTTTTTCTGACAAAAGCTCCAGGTTTTAAAGGTAAATGGTTACGCATACATGTCTGAAGGGTGCTGTGCATGTGCTAGTTAGCCATTAAGGGCTTAGAGTTCGATCTGCAGCTACAGTGAAACTAATTGCATCTTGCACGGTCTTTGCACCCGAAAATTTGACTTTTACATGCATTAGTTCTTGGGGGACGATTGTGTGAAGTATATAGGATACTTCTCATGAACTGGCTCACGAATTGGCTGATGGATTCTAATTCACTAGTAGAGTCCAAACTTATCTGTCAACTGAACGAACTTGTGCATGACTGATTTGGTGTTTGTGACTTCGTTTCTAACTACTCAATCTCTTCCGTTTAAAGGACAAACCTAAACTTTTTGTCGCTTATAAAGACCAAAGTTCATTTCTGATCTTGCCTAGATTTTGTTTAAGAACAATTTGTCATGCACACTGAGATTTCGCAACTTTCTCACGTTCTGCTTCTCCTCTGTTGTGCTTTCAGTTACCACATGCGGTTTAGCAAGAGACGCCCTGAAACTGCTTCGCGAAAGGAAGGGTGGATATGACATTGTTATTAGCGATGTTAACATGCCTGACATGGACGGCTTCAAACTACTAGAACTTCTCGGCCTTGAGATGGATCTTCCTGTAATAAGTCGGTACTTTTTCTCCTTAGCACCATTAATATAGTTGAGAAGTATCAGTCCTTGAACTTACTACGTGAAGTATCTGTCTTTACTTGAATGGACAGTGATGTCAGTGGACGGAGAGACGAGCAGAGTTAAGAAGGGCGTTCAACATGGGGCTTGCGATTATCTCCTCAAGCCCATCAGAATGAAAGAGCTCCGCAACATATGGCAGCACGTCTTTCGAAAGAGGATCCATGAGGTACGGGACATTGAGAGTCATGACGGTCTTCAGGTAACCCAAAGCGGGTATGATCAGTTTGATGATGGGCATCTCTTTAGTGGAGAAGACATGTCAACACCGGCAAAGAAAAGGAAAGACCTGGAAAATAGGCACGATGAGAAAGACTTCACCGATTCTTCGTGTTCCGCAAAGAAAGCTAGAGTAGTTTGGTCTGTTGATCTCCATCAGAAATTTGTGAAATCGGTGAATCAGATTGGATATGATAGTAAGTCCTAAATTTTTTGTTAATATATTTTAAAAGCTCCTCTTTTTGCGGACAAGCAAACTGAATCATGCACACAAGCCAAAATTTCTATTGAGGAATGGACGTAACATGTCTTGTCTGTTCTGCAGAAGTCGGTCCAAAGAAAATACTGGACTTGATGAATGTTCCATGGTTGACAAGAGAAAATGTCGCCAGCCACCTGCAGGTACATAGCTTCCCTAAAATCACACTGATGGGTCGTAGACTTTACTGTAAAATACGGCTTGCTGTTTCAAGGATTTTAGTTTATGAGCAAGTAGTTATTATTTAAAACCGATTTGTAAACCGACAATAAACTGAGAGGGTAATTATAGACCCCAGCTTAAATTTCTTTTCTTGTTGCGTTAGATTGTAAAGGCTGTGCGATTTTGCTTTATGCAGAAGTACCGGCTCTACTTGAGCAGGCTGCAGAAGGAAAATGATCTAAAAATTTCTTATGGCGGGATGAAGCATTCGGATATAAACCCGCAAGATGCTGCCAGAGCATTGAGCCATCAGAACTCAATCAATTTCGAGCAAAATGATGCTACAAATTGCAACTCAAGAATTTCTGGCAACAACTTGCTCATCCAGAATTCGAACTCCAAAAGCAATGAAATCGACCCCAGAGGGATAATCACCGAGAAATCTGGTCCTGGAATTAGTCACTCACTCTCTCCACTGGAGCAAGAAATGGAATTCACCGCGATTAATGGTATTACCCCAAGATCGTACTCTTGGAGAGAAGTTCCAGAAATCCAATTTCACCAAGAAAATGCTGGGAGTCAACCAGAAGATTGCTTTCACCGTGTGGCTGTGCCTATGGGTGGCCTGCAGAATCATGTCCAAGTTGATCAACTACCACCCATTACGTCTGTTAGTTCAAAGGCACAACTGCCAAACCTGATTGAAACGAAGCCTTTGGATGTTGATTATGCAATCAGCAGCTTTACTCAGGCAAGTCCAGCAAAAACGAGAATCGACTCTTTTCCCGTTACCCCCAAAATCCACATGGGAAATCAACAAGCTATTCAGCCCCCTTCCATCAACACACTGAGCATGGAAAGTCAGGCCTTCAACCCGAGCTGCATTACCAATTTGCAATCTCCCCGGAGGAATTTTTCTTCAACCACCACTGAGTCAGCATTTACATCTCCAGATGAGGTTCTACAGGTTGGATGGCTTCAGGATTACTCCACATGCCTTGGACTCCAAAACATAGAGTTTCTGGATTTTGGGGACCCAAGCATGGCAGCTGAAGTCCCGGTGCACTTGTACAATGCCCTGAAGTTCGACTACGAGCAACTTTCCGACCAATCGGAGTTACCTGTAATAAATCAAGGTCTGTTCATAACATGACCAATGCTCCGGTAGGGTTTGTCACTTCTAGATTGTCTGCTGACCCGTCCGAAAGTTTTGCTTCATCCTTAAGGATTGTGCTTATCATCTTCCTAAGAAGCTGTTAGGAGATTTGATTATGGAAACATGTACAATGGTGAAGATTGGCAGATGCTTAGCTAAATGAAGCTTGCTTCTCCAAGTTTGGTCGATGTAACATTAGTGCGTCAGTCTCAATATTGTGTATATTTCTCTTGATTTGTTCTTGTAACACAACGATCAAGTGAGACGGTGAGTTCCATGAGGAAAAACTGTATTTTTTTTCACTTATTTTTTAGGGTTACGGTTGAAATCTTTCCGAAGGGGAGCTTTAAAGAGTACAACATTGTAGAAAAGAAACGAGGAAGATCCACAGGGACAGTGAAAGACTTAACATGATGCCACACATTTTTCCATGTAAAACGAGGATGAGACATCTATTGTTATGTCTGGAACATTATGTCTTACGTCTCGCGGGTCTTTTGACTGTGTTAAACTGATGACATTTTTAGACCTACAGCATGTCAAGTAATATGGGCTGGAGATTCTCTCAACAATGACAAGAAAAAAAAAGGTAGAAATCTTGATCATTTGATGATTCACTAAGCTCTTACAAAAAAGTATATGATAACCAGAAGATCGATCGAGTAGAGTCGATCAAGACGAGCACGAATGAGATTGCACATGTAATTTTACCGGAAGCTTCACGTGTAGTTCACATGAGGTCGTAGTTGAACACCAGAAGTCACTGGTTGGATCACCAACTTGATCACAAGCCAAGATCAAGGAAAGTGAAAAACATGCTACCAGAGTTTCTATAGATAATCTGAGGACCATGGTGTTCTTCAACCTTTTTCTGCACTGTGACGTTCACCTATTTTGGCTTCCCCCGCCCAACTATCAGCCTCGTACCAGTGAGGCCTGCACCAAACGAGAGCACAAGGTGGATTTCATTTGGCATTCGCAAGAGGCAAAGCCCTTCAAAAAAATATTGAACCATTTGATTCAGTTTTAGGCTAGCATTTAAGAAAATCTGAAAGCTCAATACTGGTAGGGACTAACATTGGACATTGAGCATTTGGCCGAATGTTAAGAGCTTTTTTTTTCCTTCCAAAACTAACCTCATCAATTCCTTATATTTTTGGATTTTGCCCCTCTTTTACTATTCATCTTATTCAAAGTTAAGAAGGCCAAATCTGATCGGTGAGAAGCCGATGAGGTGCTAGCACCTAAGGCCGCACGATTGAGATTGGTGAGGAGCAGCTGAAGGGACGACGTGGGGCTAGCATTTGAGATCACGACTGAGGTAAGTGAGGAAAGTTGAGGAGGCTAGATTTGGCTAGTGAGGTCGGCAAAGACCTCGTGAAGGTGTGGTGATGTGCTAACTCCGACCTCAGACAACAGCCGCCAACACTAGCTCTGACTCGCTAGCGGCTGCAACCTTCACTAATCTGATGAAGAATTAAGTTTTTTAAATTAAAAATTACATTTAAAGCCCTTTAGAATGTTATTTTCACCAAAGACCATTTAACCCAAAGCTCCTTTTCAAATAAAATTTCACCAAACACAATTAACATTTTTGCATTTTCCTACGTCTGTCTCATTTCAAATGCTGAACCCAAACCCACTCTAAGCATTTGCCTCAGGATAGGGATCCTCAAGGCAGCGTACGTCCTTGTAACACATTTAAACTTTGGTGTCGAGGGAGAGGGGGAAATGCCGGCCATGTCGAATAGAGGCCAGATGGGTTTCATGGCCTGAGAAGCCTAGGACTTGACGAAACATCTCCTCGGAAGATCAGGGTTAACGCTGAACAGAGGCTTTCCTAATTACATTACAAGTACTAACATTCATCTAACAGAAAGATGATACCATGGACTAACTAAAACGTGGATCAACACACCGCTTCACCTCCCCTCCCCCATAGAGAGTTATGTTCTGAATACACAGTATAAACTTTTATCTTCAAGGCAAATCAGAATCAGTTCAAAGGGAGTGGCAATAAGAAGGGGCCTTCAAATTTTTAGCTCTCATTTTCTTCTAAACAGCTAAGTACATTCGGAGTCACTGTACATTGATATCCAGAACCTTGCCACTGGAATTTGCCTTGGGTATGGTTATGTACAACACTCCGTCTCTCACCTCTGCTTTGATCTTCTCAAACTCCACGTTCTCGGGCAATGCGATCCGGCTGCTGTACCGCCCGTAGCTCTTCGCGGACCACTCCTCCTCCTGTTCCTCAGCCACGGCGGCGGCGCTCTCCGCGGCCCTTTTGGGCGACTTCTCGGCCTTGACCACGAGCATCTTCTCCTCGACCCACACCCTCACGTCCTCCTTGGTCATGCCGGGCATGTCGAACCTCATCTTGTAATCGCTCTCGCCTTCTTTGATCTCCCACGGCGTCCTCCCTCGGCTGTACCTGTCGCCGCCGCTCGGCAGGGGCGACGGCCACGTGCCCGAGTAGGCGAACGGGTCCTCCATCATCCTATCCATAGTCTCCATCATTTGTTGCACCGTCCTTGCTGTCGGAAACCTGTCCCATAAACCTGCGTCCCAACGAGAAGGGTTTTCATTATATTTTGAGCTCACAAGTTATACAAGTCCATGACAATCCACATTACCTATCAAACTGCTCGACATTCTAAGCAACATAATGAAAACTTTAACTTTGCGCATCTCTCTGCGTCAAATTCACTTACGTTTCAACTAAGTGAGAACTTGAGATTGCTTCGAAACACCTCTCTCTGACAACGTCTGTCAAATTCACTTAAAGATTCAATTTTTTTTTAGCGAAGAACGAACTTGGGTTGCCTAATTCTACCCCCAATCGGAATGAGAAAATGAGGGGATTTTTCCTTTTTGGGGGGTAGGGAGTGGGCAACTTACCAATAGGAGCGACAGGGGCGGTTCTTCTCTTGGGTTGACCCTGAACCTGAGACTGAGACTGAGGTCGGCGCACACCGTTGGCAGCTCTCTGAAGGTGATCAAGGCTCTCCCTGCCGTCGTTCGCCGCCGCGGCCCTGATTACCCCGCAGCGCGTGGTTGTCACCGGCGCGAACGCGAGGGAGAGCAGGGGGTGACGACACGAAGGAGGAGAGTTCGCCACCGACGACGATGGCAGAGGGAGGACGGTGGGCTTGAGGTGGGTGCTCAGAGACGGCGACATCGTTTGGGGCTCGTACGTGACGCTGGATGGCTCAACTTCTAGACAGAGAGAGCAGATTGCAGAGACTGATGCTGGGCAAACAGAGGCGCGGGAGAGCTTAAAAAGGAAGGAGACGGACATTCGAGAGAGGGTAGGATGACGGTTCTGGAACTGTCCGGAAGAAAGATTTCGCAGACTTTTTTCTGGGTTCGCGGATGAGAAGTTTGGACCGCGCGACAACGACATCGACTTGTCGAAGGATTGATGACGCCAAAACGAGCTTCTGCTTGCGTCTTTCTACTCCATGGTTCCTTTCTTTTTATCTTTTACCAATTTCACCCATGTCCCCAAAACTGAAATGATAAACGACATTTCTAATTCTTGAATTACTTTTTTTTTTATATATATCCAATGGGGTCCTTAAAAAAAAATTGACAATCCAAATTGTCCCTCCCATGAACATACATTAAGGAGGTATTGATGTCGAGGGTGAGCGAATTTAAGGAGTTCCATCCACCTGAAACGTATCATGTCGGAATGGTTTTCATTTTTTTGAAACCTGAAAACTACATTGCATGTTATGAAATTCGAAACTTATCATGTCAACCAATTCTATGGTCTACTTGAGAATTGATTAATTTTTTTTATTTCATTTTTTCTTACTTTTTAATTTAATTTTTATTTCTTTTGCCCTGTCACTGGAAAGGGTCGATAAGGGCTCAACGAGGACCGGTGATGGTTGCGAGGGTCACTGGCTCTCGCCGAGCTTATAACATTTTTTCAATCGAATTTGTCCGATTAATTTTGATCGAAAATTGCTCATGCGAACACGTATGCTAATGTGAAGAAATAATAATTTTTTAATCCCCCAATTTCTTTTTTTGTTAATGTGGCCGGCCAAATCTAGGCAAGGCCATCGCAATCTCGAGCAAGGCCACCTTTCCTAAATTTGGGCGAGGCTGGCCTTGCTCATGGCTGTGATGGGGCAAGTCCGAGCAAGGGCTTCGCTGCCCTCGCCTAGTGGCCGATGAGGGCCTCGTGACCCTCGCTAGAAATGCAAAGAACAAAACTAAAAAGAAGGAAAAAAAATAAACAACTAAACAAATAATTCAAAAAAAAATTATTTACATCGGTTCTAGTCATGCCACGTAGAAAGACTGGTATCCATATCAATGTCTTCGATCAAAATTGATCAGATAGATGCACAATTAAAATATTTAGAACTGAAATAGCAAAATCACAATAAATTCCCCACTAGGTATGTAATGCCAGCCTTGTGGCATCAAAGGATCAAGCGAGATGCATTTTGGCCTAACTAAGACAAAAGCAAGAGTGGCTACATTGGAGATGGTACTTTGGATGCTGCCTCTTCAGTGTTCACTCTATCCCCTTTTGGCCACATGCACTCTCCCCACGTTGCACACAACTAATCATGTGTCCCTCTACAAAGTACTTAAAACGAGTCGAAGTGTCGAATTTCCCAGTGTGGTGGCAGAGCATGCATAACCTAACCAGTCAGATGTCAAAGCACAATTTCATCCTCCATGCGAAGCATTTCAATGAGAAACGCCCACAAGATTCAGTCAAGAAGAGGTGAACATCAAGATGGACGGCAATGGACTCGCAGCCCAAATGCTCTCCCTCTTGTTCCTCTTCCTCTTCACCGTCCTCATCTACATCAAACGTCCACACAAGCACCGCCACGGCGACATCTCGTCCTCCCAACCTGAGCACCCGCCGTCGCCGTCGCCGCGACTCCCTCTAATAGGTCACCTCCACCTCCTCACCGCCATGCCCCACCATGCCCTCGCGGACCTTGCCAGTCATCTCGGCCCTATCTTCCACCTCCAACTTGGCCAAGTCCCCGCCATCGTCATCTCCTCTCCGAGGCTGGCAAGGCTTGTGCTCAAGACCCACGACCATGTCTTTGCGAACCGCCCCCAGCTCATTGCTGCTCGGTACCTCTCCTTCGGCTGCTCCGATGTCACCTTCTCCTCCTACGGCCCATACTGGCGCCAGGCGAGGAGAATATGCGTTACCGAGCTGCTCAGCTTGAAAAGGGTGTGTTCCTTCCAACTCGTCCGTGAGGAGGAAATGGCTCGGCTACTCGGCGCACTGCAATCTCTCTCAGGGTCGGAGGTCGATATGAGCAAGATATTCTTCCAGCTAGCGAACGACGTGCTATGCAGAGTGGCATTCGGGAAGCGGTTCATCGCGGAGGGTTTTGGAGAGGAGGAGAAGAGCCACTTGGTGAGAGTTTTGACTGAGACTCAGAATTTGCTCGCTGGGTTCAGTGTGGGGGATTTTTTCCCAAGGTGGGAGTGGGTGAACTGGGTCACTGGTTTAGAGAGGAGGTTGCAGAACAACTTGTTGAGTTTGAGAGGTGTTTGTGATGAGATTATCCGAGACCATGTGAAGAAGAGAGAAAGGAGGATCATGAGTTTCAATGCTGATGATGACAGGGAAGATCTATTAGATGTGCTGATGAGGGTACAACAGAAGAACTTGGAAGTGCCCATCACAGATGATAACCTCAAGGCTCTCGTCTTGGTAAAAAACTTCTTATCTATTCCGAAATGTTTTCTGAAACAGACTCGATTCTGCTCACCACATCATCCATTACCTGCCCATCTGCATCAAAGACGCAGTAGTTCACATCACGTAATTACCCGAGTCGAAGTGGACGGATTTGCGTTAGCGTTGGCATTTCAAAACATACTTGAAAATCGTAACATGTCTGATGGTTTAGCAGCTAAAGTGAGACTTCCTTATAGATTGTCATATCTTTAACAGGACATGTTTGTAGCTGGAACCGATACAACGGCGGCAACTCTAGAATGGACCATGACAGAGCTAGCAAGAAATCCTAGAGTAATGAAGAAAGCACAAGAAGAAGTTCGCAGAAATGTAGCCACTAGCGACAAGCTTGGGGAGAGACATTTCTGCGGCCTACATTACTTAAAAGCTGTGATCAAGGAAACTATGCGACTACACCCGCCAGTTCCACTTCTGGTTCCGCGGGAATCCATGGAGAGATGTGTGCTCGACGGCTATGAAGTACCTGCAAGAACTAGGGTGCTGATAAACGCTTATGCTCTCGGGAGAGACAGCGACTCATGGGACCAACCACTACACTTCAGACCCGAGAGGTTCGAGGGCATTGACATTGATGTGAAGGACAAGGATTTCAGGTTTCTACCCTTTGGAGGAGGACGAAGAGGCTGCCCTGGGTTTGCTTTTGGTCTAACGACTGTCGAGACTTCATTGGCAAAACTCCTGTATCATTTTAATTGGGCATTGCCACCAGGCGCTGAAGCGCGCGATATGGACCTAAGTGAGATCTTTGGCCTGGCTACGAGGAAGAAGACACCGCTTGTTCTTGTACCAACCATCCGCCAATGTCAGGAGTTCTAGCTTCTAAGGAAGATAAGCTTAAGAGAACGCAATGAAACTTTTCTTCTGATGGAAGCCAATACTCTGTCTACGCTGTCATAAGTGCTTCGACCAGTGTATAATGTGCAAAGTTTCAAGTTCTTCCCGGACAAGGTAACAGGACATATAATTAATTTGTAGTTGCCAACGATCGATATGTAAGAGATGCTATATTTGCACTCGGAGATGTTGCTAAATCAGTTGGATTGACAGAAATTTCCAAAAAATTCACAAATCTAAACTTTGCAGGGAAATTTAATTCGTATGCCTTACTTTGCCAGAATATGTGTAATCACTTCAGCAACCTCCATCTCAAAAAAACAAAGCAGTCACCTTCTAGGGATTCATTTCTTTATCTCAGCTTTAACCCTGGAAGATCAAGGAATTGAGTACGATTAAATCAATGATTACCATCCACTCTATGATTCTAGAGCTAAAGTCTGCATCAATTAGCAGAAGAGATCAATAATGTCACATTCCAACTCACTTCTTCTTTTCCTTAGAGCTTTCCTCTGGCTCGGACTCCTCACTTGTGGTTGAATTTAGGGCTGTGAGTTTCCCAAACGATTCCTTAGCATCCCCAAAGAAGTCCTTCACTTTATCGAGCACGGTCTTCAGCTGGTCTTGTGTTGGAAGCTGAAATTGCAGAGGGAAGAGTAGACAAAAGTGCCAGTTAAAGAACCAAAAAACCAGCCACCCCTGATAAAGCACAAGTACATGCAAAACAAAACTGAATATCACCATAGGCATACAAAGATTATGTGTGTGTATGTGTGTGTGCGTGTGCGCATTCTTTAAAAGAACTACACATTTAACTCTCATGTCCAACTTCATAAGTTGCTTAGAATAGCCAAATAATGAAATAGAGGCTCCTCACCTCAATAACATCGGTGGTTGAAAGTGCTGCTCGTACATTACCATTCTCCTGCAAATTTGGCGATCGCAAGGTTTAATTGGGAAGTATCTTCCAGCAATGCAAAAATAATTGTTCATGCAGGTAGGAGGAGGATCAGCAGCAAATCGAACTTGTCCAGAGTAAAGTAAACAATCTGCAGACGTACCACAAGCTTGTAGCCATATCTGAACTCAGTGGCCGTCCTCAGGACACGATGTTGTTTCAATGCAGTCTTCTGAATCTCCTTCTCGTCCTATAGATTAGTAACCGTGTCTCTCAGTAACAAAAAAATAGTTCAACCAGGCATGAGAACAAAGATAAAGTTGTTCAAAGCAGAGAATGAGAATTTTTCTATCACACTGTTATGCTGCGAATAACTATCTATTGCCAGAAGGTTTGAACACTAAAAATAGGCCTCAAAGCAAGAGCAACATCCTGAAAAATACCATATTCAAATGCGACAAATAATCTGGGAGCAAAAGAACCAATCTCAAAGAAGACCAAAATAACATAAATAAACTTTGAGTTCCAAAGATAGATAAACAAGGAATAATCTAACTAGTAGATTAATTTAAATCTTAACAGCAGTACGTAGGCTGTGAAAGGAAAGTCTAAAACTTAAAGTTTTAAACTCAAGACAATAAAATACACTCATCGGTCGGTTAAAGGATTCCCAAACCAAATGTTAAGTTGTAACAAGGAAAAAAATGGCATGTGTAAAACTTATAGAAATGATATGGACAATGTATGTCAATTAACTTGAGCATTCCCATCCAGAAGCAAAATGAAAAGGGATTTAATTAGGTCTCCGTTTCATCTCCTAAAACTGCCATTAAACCAATCAATAATTAGCAATACTTCTTTCATCCTTCTTCTTTTTTCCGGCCTGTACTGGTTTTATTTAATCAGGCATCTCTCTCTCTCTCTCTCTCTCTCTCCGTCCCCCTCTCCCCCCCCCCCTCTCTCTCTCTGTCTCTCTCTCACACACACACACACACACAATGGCGTGCATCCTTCTCTGACCTTTTTAAAGTGTTTGAGAATGTCTGTTTGATGGCATATGATTTACATTCAATAGCGTGCATATCATACTATTGGATAGTGATGCAACTGCCAAGGCATTTCTACTGGAACCTTGGTCCGATTCTAAAGTTGTAACCAATGTAACCGTGTAATCATGCCCACAAGTTATAACCTAAAAGTTTGATGATTCCACAAACCTGCCCAGACGTGATCCATTTGACTCAGAGAGCAAAAGAAACAGGAGATCATCTTCTGCAAAACTCAAAATATTCCTTTGAATCATGTAGCTTTTACCAGGATTAATTATATTCCCTGTCGAGTTCTTTAATCATACATGGCAAACAATGGCAATATACCACTTTCAAAGCTTTGATCAGGACAGTAAAAGTAAAAATTGCTGTGCAGCAGCTAATCAGCATGAAGACCCAAAATCAAAACATGCTCATCCCCGGGTCACGTCCGTACTTGTTAAGCTTTCTTAATTAGGAAACTTACAGTATCCATAGCATCGATTTCATGTAGCATTGAAATTTTGGTTTTGGGACGGTACATGTGTCATCGAACTTGGAACAAGAATTTTAACCACCTGAGGAAAGAGAAACTCACCCTGTAAATAACAGCAGCAAGATTTCTGGCGAGAGTGTCCTTGTAAATGTACTTTCCCATGAAATTATCTTTCGCCGCCACCATAATTTTGGCAGTGGTGCCGCCAGTTATCAGACTAAGTGGGTACCAAAGATAAACCTGCAAAGCAAGCAAAAGTCACCCGTTCACGCATAAGGCTCAAAGCCAACACAATTTCTTTAAAAAGACGGCCACTTGGACATTTGAACGAACATTGGCCATGCGAATGAAGACGACGAATCTGGGGTTGCCGTCGTCCTCGATCTTGGGCAGAGGAGGAGGCGGCGGTCGCTGGAACTGACGGGCCTGCATGCCCCGCTTGCCCTTGGCTTCCACCACCAGCGACGGATGGCCCCTCCGCCGCGCGCGCCGGGGCTCATGGCCGTGGGCGGTGCGGGAAGTGGAGAGGGAGTGCTTGGCCAGCCCGAGGGAGTCGTCGTGGGATCGAGCGCTCGTCAGGGGAAGACGGACCATTGCGTTCAGGGACATGCCCACTTCCATTTTTCTTCCTTTTCGTTATGGGTACGGAGTGACGTTGTTGAAGAAGTGGTCGAGTCGACGGAGTGTCGTCGCCGTTCTCCGGGACTGGAATTTAGAGGTGGATGGCTAGACAGGTCATCAAAGATGGGAATTTGTCCGACGATGGCGGTGCTCTTATCCACAGTCACAGAGAGAATCCACGTGGCTGATGACAGTGTCTTGAATTGTCCCAGTTCCGGTCCCACGGGACACTTTCCAAAATTGTAAGGCCCCACCCGAAATATTATTCGACCCATATTAATTTATTTAATCTATTTTAATTCATTTTTATACAGTATAATTTTAATATTTCATATCCGATTCAATTCATATCCAATATATCATCTATTCATATTGCTTAAACACTTATATATTTAGCCAAATCATAAAATACTTAGTTTTTATAATTGTTAACAAAATAATATTATTAAAAAAGTTTTGTGCAATATAAATTTGATGAAATTTTTTATAATTTTTTTTTATTTTTTAGAAAGTATTTTTTATTTTTATTTTCTTATTTCTTTTCATTTTTTCTTTTGAAATCTGGTGGCAATTAATCGACAGCGGCGACAATCAGAGACGGACGATCACAAGCGATGGGCGGCAGCCGTGGGCAGGTGCTTGATTATAGTCAACGGTGAATGACAGAAGGCAGCGACGGCGCTTGAAAGGAAAGCAATTTCATGCATGCATATCTTAGCAGAAATAGTAGTTAATTGCTACGAATCTTATGGGCAATCATGAAGTGTACAACAAGTGAAGGAAAAAAAAGGAGTCTTTGCTTTCAACGACTCTTTTCTTGGATTGGTTCGGTAGCGACAATGGGCGATGACGGCTGGTGGCGGAGGACAAGGGAGGAGGCGGATGATGGTGCTATTCTACTTCTTTGATCATTTTTTTTTATTTTTTTTATTTTTCTTTCTTTATTTATAAAAAATCAAAATATAAACCAATAAATATTACAAGATCAGACTGTGTTTGGTCATCCGAATTTTTAGTCAAGATAGGACTGGATAGAATAAGATAAGAAATTTAAGAATTTTGTCATATTCTATCACTGTTTGATAAACTACAAATCTAAAATCAAATGAGCAGAGGTAACGTGCAGCTAAGATCAACTATATTTTGCTGAAATATGAGATCTTTAGAAATTATTCAGCAATGAGTTCTAACGTGTGAGTTATTATTGAGAAAAGGTTTGTAATATCTAAATTTGGGTATAACATTAATGAAGCAAATCCCGTAAAATCGGGAGGTTTGATGTGGAGTCGAATTCTTTAAGAATGACCCGTTAGCCTTACTCGTTGTCTTGTCAAGTAAGTAAACAAGTGTTGAATAATCTAATTATTCAACATATTTCCACAAGTTGAAGACGCACTCATGCAAGTCATCAAAAAGAGCTACCTTGAAAATTGATAATTAACCTCAAGTTCTTCATAACATGTTGAGACTTCTTTCAAATATTGAAAAAGTTTAAGTGCTCAAAGAATGAGGAATGTGATCTCATTTAGGTAAAACAACCAATTAAAAAATAAGGCTATGGAAATACCCGACTTTGTGGTTGTAGTGCCCAACTTACCGCCACCGAAGGGGTGACCACACTTGATGGTCGCTACCGTCGAGGAGACAACACCTTGCTAGAGAGGTAGCCTAGCATGGCAAAGAGGTGCCCCTAATGCGGAGGAGAGGCGATGCACATTATTTTTATACGCATGGTGTCAATTTTAAGTATTTTTAATAAATTATGGGTTTAAAATGTAAATTTATTAAAAACATATATACTTAAGGCGTATATCCAGTCATCCAAAATTAATATAACCAGTTAGCCCAAAAAAAAAATCTAATCATGAGTCCCTAACAGAAGAACAAGAAGAAGAAACTCACCATTGATTCATGTATAACATACAATGTGTCCCAATTTATTGAAATTCTCTATTTTTTTTTAAGAATATTAATATGTCGTGCCGTGTGTCGGTGTTGGTGTTATTCAGCATACAATTAAGCTTAAAATTCATACTTGTTTACAACCCATTTATTAGAATTTTTATTGGATGTCTCCGAAGAGACCATTTATTAAAATTGACTAACCCATATTTGATCCATTTTATTGAATGAGTTAAATTTTGGGTTCCTAACACATATTGACATCTCTACTCAAACGAAACATAAAACCTTAAGAGAAGGAGCTTTCCCACCAAATCTGGAATCTGCATGGTTTTTTTGCGGAAGAGACTTCAACATAATAATCAGTGTAGATGGAAGTTCTCATCTTGTGGCCACAGGCGAGCTTGTTTAGGAGCTGACCTAGTGCGCATTTCCCCAATGAATGAGGGAGGGCGCTCGACGATCAACCTCATTCAGCTTCCCGAAAAGCAAAGGTAAGTCCTTTCTCTTGTTTCTTTGAGTACACTGGTTTGCCTATATGATGGCCAGACGTTTGAGGCGCTTGCACACAAGTTTCTACACGGTGTCTGCTACGTGTTTGATCAAATGCTTGTGAGAGTGCAGAGTCCCACTTTGCCTCACTGTTGTTCAACTTTTATTGGTTGCATCGTGTCCCAATGTCGACTTTTTCTCCTTATCCAGTAAATTATCGTTACGCATAAGAATTAGAAGTAAGGGCAGAGACCACATCTCTCCACAAGCCCAGGAACCAACTTAATTCGGCCTAACCCAACTGTCAAGACCCAATAGCCAGCAAGCCCAACCTGCACCTGGGAATAAACAAAACCAAGCACCCCCCCCCCCCCCCTTTCCTTTTAAATTCACCAACACACACCCAAAAGACAGTAGTGGCCTACCCAAACAAATCAAGCAATATTACGCCATATCAGCTATGCCTCAACATTAATTTTCTAGTTGGCACATAAAGCTTGAACTGCAGCTGATGGGACTCTCTTTGCCTTGCAAAGTAGTGCTTCAAAAGCAATCCAAATTTCGTATAAGCGGTGGAGTTTTCCAACAAGACGAGGGGACACGACTTGAACCGATACGGTGCAGGAAATTTACGTGAGAAACTTCAATGGACATGACAAGAATATGTTCAACTCAGAAAAAAAAAAACACAACTTCAGTTAGGTTCGCTTTTTCCAAGGAAGAAAAGTTCGTGAAAATATAGGCTGTTTTAGTAAAAGTTGAATTAGAAAGACGAAACAGTGAGATCAGGTCACACGGCGCCCAGCTTAACCATTGCTTGTGCCATTTCAACTTACAAAGATAGGTTTATTTTTCAGGGTTGCCAAGCGGAGAAAAAAAAAACTTTTTAAATTGTTACCCCATGACAAGAAATTTAATGTCCTTTAATTGCCGAAGCTTAGCTCAAGGCAGGACGGCCCCACCCTCTGATCGTTTTCATCTATGATAAAAAGCAAACACAACAAGAAATGGAGTAGAATCATTACATCAGGAGACTCATCATCTCGCGTGCAAGAGTAGCTTTCGATACAAAGTCATATATTCGCTTATCAGTGATAGAAACTGTTGAGTAATCAGCCAATTCTGGATAGGACCATGCTTTTGGTTTTGCTTGTGGTCCCATATTGCTCCAAATACCATAAGAATAGTACATTAACTTATTGTACAAATCAAATATATCGCTTAATAATTTGTGAAGTCAACCAGTTAAAGCAACACTTAGGCTTTTAGGAGCATTTCCAACAGGAAGCTGCAATGATGGCCTTTGAGTTCCAACCAAGATCCAAGCACCCCTTCTCTTCCACTATGGTGTAACCTTCACAGACCTTGAACTTTGCAAGCCATTGTTTGGCCTGCATTAGCATTTTGATGGGCACAAACTGGAACCCGGCTTGGCTCATCCTCCTGCGCCATTGGTCGATCCTCTCGTGCCTCTCGACCCTCGCGGGCCCCTCGCAGAAGCTCACGATGTTCTTGATTTCTTCAACGAAGAAGAACTTCTCCATTTTGGCCCTCCTGCTGTCATACTTAGGAAGCATGGTGTCTAAGGCATCGAAGATGGCAGACTAATAATGCAATGCCTCCATGAACCTCCCTAGGAAGAATGGCTCGTTGTGGCTTGAGTCTTGCTCAACCAGGACCAGGAGCTTTGGCGAAAGCTTATGCAGAATTTGCAGGACAGATTTCAGCGTTCCTCGGCTTTCTTTCACCACGCAGTGCAGGTGAAGGATGCTGTTTATTACAAGGACTTCGCCTTCTAGGAGACTGAAGTCCTCTGCTTGGAGGTTTTCCAAGTTGCTTTGGACCATAAAAAACTCGAAGTTCACTCCCAAGCCTTTTGCGCAGTGTTTTAGCTCGTCCCCAATCATTTGGAGGCCCTCTTTGCAATTCCCGACACCAGTAATCTTGAGGTGGCAAGATGATGAGCCTGGCCGTTTTGCTAGGCTGCTTATTAGGTTGCGCCACTGGTGGCCATGAGGCAGGCCTTGGGTCATGCCTAGGTCCACCACGTGGATTAAACCCTCTCCCTTAAAGGCTTCCAAGATTGATTGATTCGCAATGAAGTGACTGAGTTGGATGTATGGGCAAATGTCATAGACGAGGCGAAGAGCCTCTTCTCTCTCGTTCGTCATCACCATCTCCCTTGCGCTTTGGCCAACGACTCCAACAGCCCCTAGTGGTTGAACCAATGCCAGGCGGTCAGCAAGGCCTTGCACAAAGCAAGATGCAACTCGCTGAAATGACGTTCCGAACACCAGAGCTTTAGAGCTGAGCTCCGTAAGCAATGCAGAGGCATGTGGTTTGTCACGACAAGCCACAGCCTCCGCACAAGCAATGAGTTGCTGGACCAGTTTCATCGCGTCTCTATTTACCTCCTCCCTCGTCTGGCTTTGGTCACCTCTCATGATGGCTGCTGCCGCTTCTTCCATGGCCTCGACCGCCAAGTACCTCTGGCAGTATGCCCATATATGATCCCTGAACTGAAGCTTAGGCAAGCAATTAAAGCTATTAGTCCTCTAATCTCCACAGCCACGATACACAATTTCATGATTCTCTATGGATTCTCCGATGGATGGTTCTACCTTCAACCTCTTGCAATTTCTTGTCTCGTCCAAGAAGGTCTGCAAAGTCATGGATGCTCTCTAGGGGGGCCGTGGATGAAACTGCATTACACTCCAGCATCGAAAGGTTCAGGTCGAGGACATGGGATTCATCATCATGATCTTCACCGCATAGTTCAGGTTGCAAGTAGCCTAGACTCATAATATCACCGAACTCTATACAAACTGTGAGTGAGGAAGCTAGACAAAGATTCAATGGTGGTCCAGGTTTGTTATATATTATTCTTATTTGCCGAAGTTTCCTTGTTAATTATGAAGCATAGGAATGAACGCGTTTCCAACAGTGTCGTAAAATTAAAAATAAATGTTAGCTAGGTAGAAGCATGAAAAAAATAATGGAATGTCCTGCTAGATGGAGGCATAGAGCAAGGCAGCATTGATCAATAGGAGAGAACGTTTTCCCACATGGAATCCCAAGCATTTTGGGGTTTAATTTAATCTCCATCGACTCAAAGCTTTGTCTGACTCTGGCTCAATCGTGTGGTCTGAACACGGCTGTCTTTTCAGTAGACAACGAGTTTCTCATGTTCTGCAGCGGCTTATGTTATATTATTCTTTTGGGTGAGGACTTACGTTATATTCTTGTGTTCTTCTTTTCGCAAGATCTCTATATTAAACTAGGCAGACGACGTTGAGTCTCCAAGACTGCTTGGTTATATCTCTTTACTTAGTCCTATATGTCGACAAGTACTAGTCCTCCCAACTTTGTTTAACTTAACTGGAGTCAAGAGTTTCGGGCACTTCCCTGACTTCCTGACGTACAGGAGGAGTCGAAACCTCATTGGACTACCTGCGGTTGCTAGCTTGAGCTAGGAATAACAGACAAATACAATGTTGTTCGCACATCTACAATGATCAATACGAACAAGAAGAGGCAGAAAAGTACAAACCAACCCTTTCTACTGCGCTTTTCTGTTGATATCGTGCAAAACATCCATGGAGATTCATGCTCTTTGGCCGGCCAGCTCTTTATAGCCAAGATACAGAACATAATGAAGGCATACGATGCACGGGATATGCCCCGAGACAGTGATATTATCCTGAACGGATCATTGGTTGGCACACGATGCGAGACCTGCAAATTTCTAGGCATGAGAATGGCTGATCTGTGCACGTTAGTTGTGTAAATTCTAGAATCCCTTGGCCAGTTAGCTGTGCAAAGATGACAATCTCTACAAAAGCAAAAGATACTTGGAAAATCTCATCTACAGGCCCTTGGCGTGGCTAATGATGGTATGCCTTACCGCTTCTAGTACTCTTCCATGTCAAGCCGTCGTTGCAGATTGGGTTCGGTTTGACGTGATATTTCCTTGCACCACAAAGCCCCCGGAACAGAACTTCATCAATTTCGTGGATCGTTCTTTCTTTTTCGCAAGAGCACGTCAAAGACAATCCAAGTAGGACGCACCTCAATCTTGATCGTATTGATCTGGTGAACCTTTTGTTAGTCTGCCTTCTGCCGTATCGGAAGTTCGGAGGATTTCATCCGTCATTACGCTACAAAAAAATAAGGTTTTAGCGATGGAATTTGTGACGAAAATTTTGACAAAATTCGTCGCTAAATTAATTTGCGACGAATTTTGCGACGAAAAATATTTCGTCGCCAATTCGGCGTCGCAAGATTTAGCGACGAAAAAATCGGAGTTTCGTCGCTAATATGCGACAAAAATAATTCGTGGCAAAGTTCGTCGCTAATTTGAGACGAAAATAATTCGTGGCATAGTTCGTTGCTAATTTGAGACGAACATTATTCGCGGCGAAGTTCGTCGCTAATTTGCGACGAAATTTCCAACAAAAATAGCGACGAAAATGGTTTCGTCGCCAAATTGCCTGACGAGTTTAAGCGACAAAGTTGTTGACTTTCGTCGCTAAATTGCGATGAAAATGCGTTCGTCACAAAATTGGGTGACGAGATTTAGCGACGAAGTTTTTGACTTTCGTCGCAAATTAGGCACGAAATTGCAACAAAAATAAATTCGTCACTAATTTGTTTCAATTTTCGCAAATTTTAGTAACGATATTTGCCACTAAAAATTTCGTCGCTAATTCATTAGCCACGAAAAATTGTGTCTATCACGAAATTGCAACGAAAATTTTGCTTCAAAATTCGTCACAAATTTGCTGCGAACGCTATTTGACAAAAAAAATCGTGGCCAATTAGCTGAAATTAAAAATAATTTAGCAAAAAAATTAGCTTTTATATATTTGTAGATCTTCCCGATGATAAAACTAGAAAGATCCTTGTTATACTTGCCAATCACAATTTTATCAAAGCATGCATAAATATTAAAACCTGAGAGAAGTGTCCATAATATCTCAAGGAAAATATCATATTCGTAAAGAACTCAATAATGTATTTGCACATACGAATTTTTCTCCAAAATCCTAATTACACCACAAGATAGACTGATATATACATATAAGTCCAAGGAATTGCCAGAAAATGTAATCAGTGATGAAACATCTAGAGGAACAGGATTTTCATTTCACTATGAGCCAAAGGAATCACTTATGACTGAAAGGTCTGCTGTTCTTTGGTCAAGAATAAGCCTTTTTCCAATGAAAGCAATCTCACACAAGAACATAGGTAGCCAACTTGGTGGACTTTATCTTCAGCCAATAAATCATGCCATCCTTCGCCAGAATAAAGAGTGCAAACCTTCTCATGAAAGATGGTAGCTATGTCAAAATTCCCATCCACACGTAAAGGAGATCACCTATTTCACCATCAAGGACAACTCCATGCCTTTTCCACCTGAAATGATGGTAATTGTCCGCAGCACCTTTGGTTAGCTTCAGATAGTTCTCCTATCATGATCAAGTTTTAAGAATGACAAATTAAAAAGTTCCTTTCCTCTTTTAGACCCCCCATAAGGCTATGTCCAGAAAAAGTAGAGTTTCCCATTAAAAATTTACCAACACAGAAAGCAACCTCTTTAAGTTTAGCAAAACTAAAATTCATAAACAGAAAAACACAATGCTAGAAAATACTCGTAATGGAAACAACAAGCGAAGGAAAGATAAAATGACAAAGCTACTAGTAAATGCTAAGGTAAAATTGTGCTTGCCGGTGGTTATACCTCGAAATCCTTCCAAAGATCTGGACTCGATATGGTATTGTGAAGAGCATGTTCTGCAGCAACATGAATTGAGCATCAATACTACAACAACAGGAAGTCTATTCAATTAATATAGATTCATATTCTGAGAAAAATAGCAATCTCTGAGAAAAAAACAAAAGAAAAAGAAATCTCTGAGAAAAAACAGGAAGTTTATCGGCTTTGATAAATAGCAATCTCTGAGAAAAAACAAAAGAAGTAACATTTCATTCATTTATGAAAAAGAATAACAAGATAGAAAGGACTGCAGTCAAGAATAACAACATTTCCTATCATTGTTGACAGGCAAAGTACATGCCATATATGCAGAACGTTCTAGAGATACCTTTTCAAGAATGTACAGTACACAATCTATTCGACAAGGATAGACTACAGTCAAGAAAAGTGTTGATTGCTAGTTTAATGATGCTTCTTTTTAATTGAGAAAGGACTACTGAAATAGTACACAATGTATTGTTACTGAAAGTGGTTCAACAGAGTTAGCTATAAAGCCTGTTGTTCACGTTCATATTTCTAATATACTATTCATTTACACCACTTCCACAGAAAAGGGCAGCAGAACTTGTCCATTTGATAGTCATGGGAGTGAAAAGATTTTAAGTGACTCACATGCTATGGAATTCTCAGGCTGTATTATAATAGCAAATTGAAGTTCAACATTTTTGTCGCAAAAGAGAGTAACGTATGCTAATACCTTGGAGAGGAACAGCTCGACTATAGTTACCACATTGACAAGGGAGGGATCCAATCCGATTTCCTCTTTGGCTTCCCTTGTGGCCGTATGCCCATCATCCTTATCACCCTCCTCTGCTTTCCCACCTGGCAACGATACTTCACCTACAACCCAAAACAATTATGAACTTAGACACATAACAGCTCCTTCATGCTCTTGTAATAACCTAACATGCTTATACCTACCGTAGAGATCCTAATCACTTGAAACAGAACACAACCAAACTTTCTGCGTTCAATGTAGCTAAAGTTTCAGTCCCAACCATTTCTGTTAGTATCGCATTTCGGTGCCTCAATTTTCTAGGAAACAAAGAATTCACCTTGACACTAAGGTACTACAAGATCAAAACTTATCATTCGAGGAGTAGAAGTAAAGAGCTACCACTTGAATCAGGGCACATTAGGCTGAGAACACCACACTTATTTACCTAAATCCTTATGCAACGAGGCTACTAGTCAAGTGCGCAGGAATCATTGTGTTTTCTCACTTTTGGTGAATAAAGGGCTGCTGCGAATTTCCCACTTATAAAATCAAATTGTTGAAGTTGATCAAGAAGTAGGCTTTCTGGGCCCCATATGAAAAGCACAATGGTGAAGACAACTTCATCTTCTAGTAGAACATTCGCAAATAGCATTATGTAGCAATCAACCAGGTTTTTTTTTTTTTTGCATATTGAAGACACAATCTAGTTCCCAAATTCATCGCTCAAATCATAAGACAATTTCACAAAGGGGTAAAGAACTTCCTTTTATAGACAAACAAGCCATCTACAAGTCACAGAAAGCATCCAAGCTGAGAATACCAAATTTTGTCTGGAAAAACAAGAAGAGGAAAAATATTGATGCCTAGAACCATCGCCCTTTTCTGTACACACATCTAATTACCCATTCGACTGGACGAATTTCTTTTTTCTTTCTTCAGAATTCTCACAAAACGGGGAAAGAGAAAGAGAAGCAAAAGCAATGATCATTGGATTGTGCAGGCACACGCACAAAAGTGAACATACAGAAGCATCTCAAGAACAAATACACACTAAAATTCTACAGATACAAAATGATCAGACAAGGAAATGCTAAAAAGCAGGAAACTTCCATCAAGACTCGGCGCAAAGCCGAAACCAAGCTGTTCCCCAAGCTCCATCGACCTGCGATGTCGTTTCTCTCATCCAAAAAAGAACCAAGAACTCACCAATAAATGAAAAGAAAAGCGATTCATCGTGTTGGAGTTTGAAGAACATACATCAAAACTAAGAGAGGAGAACAGCTTTAGCAGAAGGACCTCACGAGAATGGATTTGCGCCGGATCCAATTCAGCTCCTTTGGGGAAAACAGGGTACACCGAAAACGATGATGACGACCCAAGAATGCAGACTACAGCCAAAATCAAGTTCTCGCAATTTTTATGGCAGCCCGACACTGAAGGCGGAGAGAGGACCGAAGAGAACGGCGGCCGTTCTTACGATGGGTCCAAAAGAGCAGACGAGCAAATGAGAGAGAACAGCAAAAACAAATAATCTTAGGTCAATTAGCGACGACAATAATTAGCTACAAATAACTGAGCTCGTCGCTAATTTTGTTTGGGCTAATTAGCGACGAATTTGGAAATTCGTAGCAAAATAATTTTCTGACGATATTTTGTTTGTGGCTAATTTTGCGACGAATTTCCAAATTCGTCGCTAACTTTGCGACAAATTTTTAAATTCGTCGCGAATTTTCTGACGATTTTTTGTTTGTGGCTAATTTTGCGACGAATTTATGAATTCGTCGCTAATTTTGTTTGGGCTAATTAGCGACGAATTTGGAAATTCATCGCTAATTTTGCTACGAATTTCTAAATTCGTCGCTAATTTTATTTGGGCTAATTAGCGACGAATTTGGAAATTCGTCGCTAATTTTGCTACGAATTTCTAAATTCGTCGCTAATTTTCTGACGATATTTGTTTGTGGCTAATTTTGCAACGAATTTCCCAATTCGTCGCTAATTTTGCGACAAATTTCTAAATTCGTCGCGAATTTTCTGACGATTTTTTGTTTGTGGCTAATTTTGCGATGAATTTCTGAATTCGTCGCTAATTTTATTTGGGCTAATTAGCGACGAATTTGGAAATTCGTCACTAATTTTATTTGGGCTAATTATCGACAAATTTGGAAATTCGTCGCAAAATTTTGCTACGAATTAGTAAATGCGTCGCTAATTTTCTGACGATATTTTGTTTGTGGCTAATTTTGCGACGAATTACCGAATTCGTCGCTAATGTTGCGACAAATTTCTAAATCCGTCGCGAATTTTCTGACGATTTTTTGTTTGTGGCTAATTTTGCGACGAATTTATGAATTCATCGCTAATTTTGCTACGAATTTGGAAATTCGTCACTAATTTTCTAACGATTTTTTGTTTGTGGCAAATTTTGCGACGAATTTATGAATTCGTCGCTAATTTTCTAACGAATTGTGTTTCGTCGCTATTTTATTTCTAATTTCCGGAATTTTAGCCCCGATTAGCAAAGGGCCAGAGAAACTTTCGAGTTATGAATCAGGTATAGAACCAATGGGCGATGCTTGGTTACAATTTCGAATCCGTTATTATATGTTTGCTCTAGTTTTTGTTGTTTTTGATGTTGAAATGATTTTTCTTTTTCCATGGGCAATGAGTTTCGATATATTGAGGGGTATCCGTATTTATAGAAGCTTTAATTTTCGTGCTTATCCTAATTGTTGGTTTAGTTTATGCATGGCGAAAAGGAGCATTGGAATGGTCTTAGTTCCTGAATATTCAGACAATAAAAAAAAGTCAAAAAAAAATAACATTGAGACAGTTATGAATTCCATAGAATTTCCCTTACTTGCTCGAACAACCCAAAATTCAGTTATTTCAACTACATCAAATGATCTTTCAAATTGGTCAAGGCTCTCTAGTTTATGGCCGCTTCTTTATGGTACCAGTTATTGCTTCATTGAATTTGCTTCGTTAATAGGTATTTTTCAACGTTGTCGCTAATAATTAGCGATGAAAATCAATTTCGTAGCGACGAAACTTTATATTCGTCGCTAATTAGCGATGAAAATTAATTTCGTCTCTAATAACAAATGTGCGACAAAATTTATTTCATCGCAATTTTACGACGAATTCACTTTCATCGCTAATTTTTTGGCAGTAAAATCTCTTTTTTTGTAGTGATAGTTTTGCATAAACAAATGTCACGTGACTTAAAGTTCGGTAACATTGATATGTTATCTTTGAAAAATCCATGATGCGATAAGAAAGTGCATAAATTACGATTCATAAGAGTTTCAGATCTCGATTCATATATTTATTTTTATGCAGAGAGAGAGGAGTCAGAAAAAATATCAATTGTTCTTGGTACATATAGGCCCCATACAAGTGAGTCATTAGATCATGTATGTCCTTTGTGATATCAACATGATCTAACGGATTGGATACTTTAGATTATTTGTCGCAAATGTCATTGCTAATTAGTATTTATCGCCAATTAGTGACAATTAAGTATTTCATCGCTAATTTTGTGACGAATACATTTTGTCGCCAATTAGCGATGACTAAGTATTTCGTCGCTAATTTGGCGACTAAATACTTTGTCGAAACTTTAGCGACAAAGTTTGACACAAATGCGCTGTCACAAAAATTGGCACCATGCTTCACGAATATTAGCGATGACTTCTATGGGAAAAAATTCGTTTTCATCGCTAATTTTTCGTGGCTAAAATCAAATTTTTTGTGGAATTTTGCGATGAAAGCAATTTCCATGGCAAAATTCGTCGCGAATTAGCAACAAATTATTTTTCGTCGCAAAATTACGAAATTTTTTCTGTCACAAAATTCGTTGCAAATTAGTCACAAATTTTTTTCGTCGCAAAGGTCGTCGCTAATTTGCGACGAATATTTTTTCGTGGCAAAATTCGTCTCTAATTAGCGACGAATTTTTTCGTGGCAAAATTCGTCGCTAATTAGCCACGAATATTTTTTTGTCGCAAATTAGCAAGGAATATTTTTTCGTCGTAAAATTCGTCGCAAATTAGTGATGAATATTTTTCAGTCGCAAAATTCGTCGCAAATTAGCAACGAATTAATTTTGTCGCTAATTTTTCGTGGCTAAATGCCCTTTTTTTTTTGTAGTGTTAGTTGCAGTAGACTGTGATTGCCTTTGGCATGTAGCGTATCTCCATTTTTTACAGCAAACGTACTCCGCCAACTTCAAATTTTGCTGCCAATTCAAGACTGGTTTAAGGTCATTTTTACAACTAGTACAATTAGCCAAACCAGCTGCAATATTCCCAGCAACTACAAAGCCCATGTTCATGAGCGACATTCCAACCTCTTATGCCCTGTAATCGTTGTAGGATCATTCATTTGGACCGACAATTGGGAGTTTTGTAGGTTCTAGTCCTTTTAAGAGTAAGTCTTTGCTAAACTTGTTTTTGTTAAATTTAATTTTTTCTAAGGAGTTATTAATGTAATCTAAACTAAGGCAAATAAAAGATGGTAACTCAATAGCAAAGTCGGCAATTTAAATAAAAGAATAAGGAGGTAACTCAAATGGAAGTTGACGAACCCAAAACTAGTTATTAAAATAAGGTTACACGGCCCCCCCTAGAGAACCCAAAACTTGTTTTGTCAATTCAATTCTAAACCTTTTGTAATTATATCAATTCAGTCATAAATATTTTTCAATTGTGCCGATTCAGTCAATTTGACCTTCCGGCACTGACATAGCAAATCTTTAATAAAATTTTAATATTTTCTAATTTTTAATTATTTTTGAATAATTGTTTTCCTTTTTATTTGGATGGGCTGGCAATTTCGTGCATGCCACCGACCCAAACCAAAAGGCAAAGAAAATAAAATAGAAAATATTATTAAAAATAAAAAAAATTAAAATTCAAAAAATTAAATATTATTAAAAATTTGCCACTTTAGTGTCGGTTAGCCAAATGGACTGAATCAGCATAATTGCAAAAGTTTTAGGATTAAATTGGCAAAAAAAAAATTAGGATTGAATTGGTACAATTAAAATAGGTTTAGGACTTGTTTGATCATTTTCCCAACAATCATCCCAATGCTACTATTTATGAAAATGTCATTTCTTTCAAAAATTAAGGTGAGTCATCTATTACCCATTTATTTGAAAAAAAAAATTGCCACCTACTTAAACAATTTTGGGTTAATAAATAGTTTCAAGATCCATTTTGACATATCTAATTACGAGCAAGTAAAAAAAATTGCACATTTTTAACTTTAAAACAAATTATTTTTCTTTTATTGAACCGTCGATGAAAGTAAAATTTCGTACATAAAAATTTGAGCTAAGATGCCATTTGATCATCATACCAAAATATTGAAATTTTTATTATTTTACTTTTGTGTACATTAGCATTGCAAAGATTCATTGGCGTGGGTTTTACACAAGTAGGGATCACAATTTCTTGGCCAAATCCAAAAGCGCGAATGAACTTTTTAAGATTTTGTGAGACAGCTATTGTTCTAAAACTTTAAGATTTTAGATGAAGACGCGGTTTAGGCTTTATTTATTTCGCGAAAAATATATGATTTGAAAAATATTTTCCTAAAGTGATCACTTGTATCGCTTGAATAATTAGTTATTGAAAAATGTTTCCATTATTGACAATAATTTATATCTAAACATATTTGTAGATGATGAAAATAATTCTCGTTCATTCATTTATCAGTCGATACAAGCGATCATTTTGAGTTCATTTATTTTCCACAACACAAACTGTGCCCTAATATTTAGATATTTATAGAAGAAGGGATCACAATTTCTTGGCCGAATCCAAAAGGGTGCAGGAACTTTATAAGACTTCGTGTGAGACGATTACTATTCTGAAAGTTTAACCTAAGATGGGCGTGAATTATTATTTAGATATCTTAACACTTCCCCTCACATGTAGGTTGAACTTTGGTTTAAGCCTAAAGGTAAAAACATATAATCGGGGAGGTACATAGGGGCTTAAAATATTTTTATTCCAGATCTCCCACTCTGATAATATATGAGACTTTATGAAATTACTATTAACCATTCTAAAATCTTAAGTTATTAAATCAAAACATGATTTAACACTTAAATAATCTAACAAGCTTATAGTCGTAAGGTTAATGAATATCGCGTCATTTCAAACCAAAAAAAGAGAGGGGGGGCCTCAACCCTTTACTCGAATGTTAAATACCTAACTTTAAGTGCTTTCGTATATGCAAGCCAATAAATTCGCTCGAAAACATCATTTTGGAACACTAATTTTGTATTTGGAACAAAAAGAACTGGCGCCGCTCAATTTTTACTATCTTTTTTGTGGCTAAAACAATTGACTCCTTGATTAGGAAGACTAAAAAAAGAAGTCTATTTGATTCTAGAGAAATGTCACCATTCCCGCTTTGCTGATGTGTCTATAAACTATTGTATGCATCCGCGCTGTTAATCACCTTTATAGCTAGCTTGCAAACTTAACAAAATGTGCTTTTATCCTTCGTCCAAAATTTGCTCTCTTCTTTTTCACAAAAGTAAGTGTCTTGCTGTGTTAAAGCCAGGCATCCCAATAAAACTATTGAATAATTACCAAAAAAGCCACAACATATTGTACTAATGTTGATTCAGTCATAAAACTTTTAATTCATCTGATTTAGTTTTAAACTTTTTTATAGCCAAATTTGATAAACAATCGCTGACATGAACATCGACCGTGCTCGTAAAGATAGCTAACACTGACATGGATGATTTTGAGCATTTTTTAAAAAAAAATTATGTATTTTTTCCTTTTCTTTTTGTATTCTATTTCATTCTTCTTCCTCCGTAGCCATGATGACTATGGGAGGAAGAAGGATAAAAAGAAGTAAAACAAAAAACTATTTCATTCTTCTTCCTCCGTAGCCACAATGACTGGGAGAAAGAAGATAAAAAGAAATAAAACTAAAAAAATAAAATAAATAATTATTCACATCAATGTTGATCATGCTACGTGGGATAATCAATATTCATATCAGCAATTGTCGGCCAAAATTAGCCGAAAGTTTTACATTATTAATAAATTTATGATTCTTTTTATAATTTTTGTATATATATATATACATATATATTGATTGAAACGGGAGCAACATACCCCCTTTTTTCTTGTACGACGTGGACATGCCACTCGTGGCTCTGCTCTTTCGGACCCAAATACTGGTCCATAGTGGCATTTTCCATTCAAGCTATGCTTAGAAAAGTCGTTGGCCTTAGCTTGTCCGGGCGGTTCCCATTAATTGCGAGAGGCCCATTTCCAATCTGTCAATTGATTTTTGTTTTTGTTTTTGTTTTTGTTTTTGTTTTTTTTTGTGTGTGTGTGGTGAGTTTGCTAGTGACGTGGAGATTTAATGGTTTAGAGCGTGCCCATGCTTTCCAATTCTCTCATTTGGTGAGATTATTCTGTTCGAGCACATTGATGTGACATGAATTTCCCACATGAAGTTATAAACACTAATCGAGTTTAGGGTATAAGCACAATAACTTTACAATAGAAGTTTTTAAGGTGAGCTCTAGTGCAATATATTTAATTCACTGTGGTCGAGAGAAACTGATGCGGGAGCTTCAGGCTTTGTTGATGGGTTCAAGTTGAAGACGTCGGTTGTGCAAGAGAGCTATCGATTCATGGTTGCCGATCGGCTATCTAAATGTCGACTTACAAGTTCATTGTTGACTCTGAGAATACTAATCGATTGCCTAGCAATCGAAGGTTGCTCCATATGATTTCCTTTGATATACACACACACACTTATCTTTCAAGGTGTTTATTAGGTCGAATAGGTTGGTGAACGAATTTAAAGTATAAGTATAATCACTTGTATTTGATCAAATGTCTATGATCTTAATTTTAAAAGCCTTGTAGGTTTGAAGAGTCAAAAATTCAAGTCTCTACGGGCTTTAAGGCATTTTCGAGTTCCTACGTTTTATTGTGCTTTCTAGTTTCTATATCTTTTTTAGTTGGATTGTTCAAATGTCTGAAATGTTTGTCTACTTTGTATGGCCTAGTTTCTCTATAAATGGAGGCGAGTTTTCATTTGTAAGCGAGTAAACTTGGATACTGAGAATATACAAGATTTATCTATGCATAGGTGAATTCTTCTTTGGTAGTGAGCCGAGAAGCATTGTATCTTTAGCTAGTGAACTTGTAAGGTGATTCTCCTATCCAGGAGTCATGTATCATTGGCGAGTGGTTTGTTCTTTAAATCTTGGTAGTGAACTTCGTCAATCCCAATCCTAATTCCCGACTGGTAGTATGTTCTGCGTACCTTGGCGGTCATCATATTTGAACCTGCATCTACATTTATCTATTGACGTGCATCCCATGTATTCTGATCTATCTGTACTTCCTTTGATAATAGTTCACATGCAAGGTGTAGCTATAATAAAAGTTCATGTATGGCGATGTATTAGGCATTAAAATACTTATTTGCCAATATAAGATGAATAAGTACAGTATCTGAGGTCATCCTGTGGCTTTCACCTTCCCCTTTGTCTCTCTCTTCTCTCTATATAAATCACATTACGCTCGATCATCACCGTCTCCATCTGCATCGTAACACTATCAAACAATGGAGGTGATAGTGGAACACACAGAGACCATCAAGCCGTCTTCTCCGACACCTCCCGACCTCCGCCACCACAGCCTCTCCTTCCTCGACCAGATCGCGCCCCCCATTTTCATGCCCCTCCTCCTCTTTTTCCCCAAAGACGACGTCCTCACCAACCAGGAAAAACTCTCCAGGATCAAGCGATCTCTCTCCGAAACCCTAACCCGGTTCTACCCGCTCGCTGGGCGCTTAAGAGACAACCTCTACGTCGAATGCAACGACGATGGTGTCCACTTCGTGGTGGCTCAAGCCACATGCCGGCTCTCGGAGGTCCTCGAAAGTCCTGACCCCGAGAACCTCAACCGGCTTTTGCCCTTCAAGCTCTACGATTTGGGTGATCTCGCCACGGCCGTGCAAGTTAGCTTCTTTAAGTGCGGAGGGTTGTGCCTAGCACTATGCGTCTCCCACAAGCTCGCTGACGCGTTGTCGTTCTTCTCTTTCCTCAATAGTTGGGCCACGGTCGCTCGCGGCGACGGTGGCCATATAATATCTCCCGTTTTCGAGTCATCCTCTCTTTTCCCGCCAATGAATCTAGCGGGATTTGCACCAAGTACGGGGATTTTGAAGGAAGGCCTCGTTGCGAAGCGTTTCAACTTTGATGCGGTGTCGATAGCTGCCCTTCGAGATAAATTTTCCAACGACGAGAAGGTGGAGGCAGAAGGCCAGGGAAGGCGGCCGACGAGAGTTGAGGCCTTGTCGGCCTTCTTGTGGAGGCGATACATGGAGAGCACGCAAAAGAAATCGGACTGCACCAGCGAGAATGACAAGATATACACAGTGCTACATGCAGTGAACTTGCGTCCGAGGATGGATCCGCCATTGTCAGACCGCCATTTCGGGAACATAAGCAGGATTGCCCTAGCGATGCCAACCATGGATACTGATGAACATATGATCGTGAACCAGGTATAGCTAGAGAAAATCGTTCGACAGATAGCCAAAGTGGAGGACATAAGCTTAAGACTAGAATCAATCCATTTTTTCTTTTAAAAGAACCAGTATGTGATCGAATGCTTTCTGAGTCTTCCTAATTTATGTTTGTCTCTTGTCCTTTTTTTCACATGACAAGGTGAGAGACGCAATAAAGGAAGTGAACACGGACTACGTGAAGAAGCTAAGAGAAGGAGAAGGGCACTTGAACTTCATGAAGGAACGGGCGGCCCGGGTCTCGAAAGGTGAGGTCGTGCCCTTCAGCTTCACGAGCCTATGCCGGTTCCCGACCTACGAGGCGGACTTCGGGTGGGGCAAGCCCGCGTGGGTCGGGTCCTCTGCGCTTCCTTACCGGAACCTCATCGTCTTCCTGGACAGCAGAGACGGAGGCGGCATAGAAGCATATGCTAATCTCAAGGCAGAGGACATGGCCTTGTTCGAGAAGGACAAGGAGCTTCTTTCACTGGCATCATCATCGGCATCCCCGAACGTGGAATATGCGTAGCTTACGATGTTCACCTCATGCAACTGTTTATGTCATTATTGCTATGTCTACCTATGTTTGGTTCCTTTGTGCTGTATACATTTCGCGTGCGCCTATTGTAACAGCTCAAGCCTCGAAAAGTGATGAATAAGCATGAGGTTAATTTACAGTTATATAATTAAGAGTACCTCTTTTCGTATAGTTTGACAAATTCGGATCGGGTTGTTACACGCCCAAAATCATCTTTTTACCCAAAATTCGAATCGAATAGAGGGTTGAGTTGTTGATCAGTCACCATTTGTAATATAAACCAAGTAACATTTCTGCATCAACGGTTTTGCCTGTGTATTGATAGAATAATTAAAATATTAAATCACGTACTCCTCTAATCATTTAAGCTTTTAAAATAATTGGTAATGGTCCCACTGATTCAACAACGCATCATTCCTGAAGCCAAAAATTAGTGCTGTTGAAGCATTAGTGGAGCGAACCAATCCCTTGCCGAATTTTCTGATTATCTCTTGTGAGCTTATGAAATTAAGTAGTTGGATCGATCTTCATTCAACTAGAGAAGACTAGTCTACGAGAAAATTCTAGACCAGCTTGACAAATCCCTGCGTGGACCAACGATTTCTTGTAAAAAAAAACTGAAGTATTAATGGAGTTGGTTGAACATTCCAATCCATCAATTGCTTGCTGTGCATGAGGGCCTGTTCGCAGTACCGATTCGAAAACAACGATTATGACCGTGCGACCTATTGAGATTATTAAGGGATATGAGTGCAAATTGCTTTGGAAATTGTGGTCAACGCGGTCGAAGCCTGTGAAATGGGTAGGTCGGTTAACAAATGTAAATAGATACATTTAAGCCGTGTTGACCTATTTCCATATAATGTAAATCTATTTACTCATACCCAAGCGGACTTGTACCCAAATCACACACTCAACATGACCCATATAGTTAAACACACTTTCATATTTAACCAAATTTAAGAATACGCATACTCAAGCTGAGGTGCGAGTTCGGATAGAATGAGCACGTGATGAAATAAGTGCGAAAGAGAACGAAGAAAGAGTCATTGATGTGCATTCGATTTAAGTAAGCTATAAACCTAATAACCACCTAATGTTTATTTTATTTATTGAATATAACTAACTTATATTACAACTCAGCTCATCATGGTTAAGAAATAGATTTATGACACATTTTGACAGGTCTATCTCGACCTGCTAAATTTTTCCTAGTACGTTTACATTAAAGAATCATAAGAGAGATCATTGAATTTGAACTCGATCATATTCCTTATATGGCCTTTGTATCAAGTAAGGAAATGAAAACTTGAAACCCCTTCGAAATCACGATTAACCAAATAACAGGAAAATTACCAAAAAATTATAAACATATTGCAATTATGCCAGTTCAATCCTAAAGCCCCCCTCTCCTTTTTTTGGTCAATTCAATCCTAACCTTTTGTATTTATGTCAATCAATCCATTTGGCCAGCCGGTACTGACGTAGCACTACCGACGCTAAAACAAATTGTTTATGATTTTTTTTTCTTTTTTCTTTTTCTTTTTCTTCCCCCAGACTTAGGGAGAAGGCACCGCAACCCTCACCTGGCCATATCTAGGTATCGATCGTGCAGCCTCGCCCTGGCCAGGAAGGATGTGACGCCCCTTGTCGAAAGCCGGCGAGGGCGTCCCAACCCTAAGTTTGGGAGAAGAAAAATTAAAAAATAAAAAAGAAAACTTTATGAAAAAAATTAAAATATTATTTAAAAAATTCCATGTTAGCACCAATCGGTCAAATGGACCGATTTAGCATAAATGCAAAAGGTTTAGAACTGAATTGGTAAAAAAAAAATATTTAAGACTGAATTGACACAATTACAATAAATTTATGACTATTTTTGGTAATTTACCCACCACATGACACACAATTCCCAATATCAACATATTGCACCAATGATCCAAATGATCTACATGAGGTAATAACTAACAAGAAAGTAACACATTAAGTAACAATGACCCAAAAGATCGACATGAAGTTCGTAACCTGATTTTGTACATAGTGTATGTTCTACATGGATGATTGTCAAATTAAATTTCCAATATCTAGCCATTGATTTCCACGCCTCGACTCCGACTCTGGGCGAATTAAAAACGCTTCCAAAGTAGGTATGAGTTGGATGATGAATAATGGGACATTAAAATCAGGTCAATTGCGTCTACAAACGAAGGAAAGATTTGCCGGCCAGGGTTTCTTAGGAAAAAGTACCAAAAACGTTCTTAACGTATTGGATTTATATCAATCCAGTCCATTCGACTAATTTAGGCCGAAAACCGCTGACGTAGATATCGGTCGTCCTACGTGGCACTACCTGTGCCGATATGAAATTTTTTTTATAATTTTTTTTATTTCTTTCCTTACTTGTTTTTCCTTCCCCCTGTTCTTATTGCCGGTGGCCGACTGGCCCTGGCCAGCGAGGGTAACCTCGCGTATTTGGGTGACTAATCCGCCTAGTAACTTTGGTATCTTCTAATTTTCTATGTTCCGAGACGCATCAACTATGTTTTATTAGTGGCTCTTACTGAAAGAAGAGGATGTTTCGACCAAAAAGGAAAGAACATTGCCTTGCTAGAGGGAGAAAAACAACAGCAAGACCTTTTAAATGACTCTTCGAGGCTGTTTATAGCAACATAAATTCTTACCAAATACGGAAAAAATGTCCAGGACATTCTTCCAATAAAAACTAACATGCACGTTTTGATTGTGAACCTATATCGAACCGGATATTGTCTTGGGTAGATCCTGCCAAATAATCGTCCCAAATAGAATTAATTGCAATTCGAACAATCGATTAATCGGCAATTTACTGTCTATCGATAAGGTTATCTTATGCAGAAGGACTTCGAATCTCCACAAATTTCAATCCTAACTCATCAATAACTTTCGCCCGATTGCGCGATTGAGCTCGACCACACTATTTCCTGCCATGAATGCCATCGATTATCATGTCATAGACGAGTGATGTGGGTCACGCCTACCTGAGGAGCTTGTCACCATGCAGATCAAGATAGGGATCGATCGAGAATTAATGTGCGCATCTCGTTATCAATTCCGTGCGTGAAAAATTAGTTGAAGACTTTTATTCTTTGACTTTTGGGCGAATTATATGCATCTACTGTATTGATTAAACAAATATACTTTTTTTAGTTTTCTTTCGGGCAAGGTCTTGATTTAGATCTGATTGGGAGCGAAAATACGCATTATATTAAATAAATGAGTAACAAAAAGTCCTGCACAAGCCCATGGAGATTGGCTCGTGATTTGATTAATTGTGTTCTAATTGGTTATTAGGTGAAATATCGCTTTCATTCTATGGAAAAATTGTTCACAAAATTTTAAACTTATTGAGTTTTTATCAATTCAGTTATATAATCATTTTAATTGTGTCATTTGAGTCGTAAGCCTTTTTTATATTTTGTCAATTAAGTCCATCTGGCTAATTTGGACTAGAAATCTATCTTATATGGCATAGTTGGTGTTGACGTGAATAACTTTTAATGATATTTTACCATTTTTTTTAACTTATTTTTTTTTCCTTTTTCTTTTCTTGTCTCTTTTTTCTTCCCTCCTTCCTTTCGGCGACCGGCTAGAGGCAAAGGCCTCATCGGCCTTTGGTGAAGCTCGCCCCCAACGGCCACTAGCAAAGCCGAGCTTGCCCAAACAATGGCGAAAGAAGGGAATGGCAAGAAAAAAGGAAAAAGAAAATAAACAAAAAAGAAAAAAAATTATATAAAAGCAAAAAGCCATTAAAGATTGTCCAAGTTAGCATCGGCCATGCCACGTAGCATAACTAACGTCCACATTGATATCCGGCCAAACTTGATCTAATGGACTCAATCGGTAAAAAGTTGAAAATTTTAAGACATAATTGACACAATTAAAATGTTTAAGACTAAATTGACTAAAGTGCAATAGGTTTAGGATTTTTTGGATAATTTTTCCTTCATCCTACTACACCTAAACCGAGACCAGAAAATGATACTTTACTTCAAGTAATTATATTCACGTATGGTTACCATATAAAAATTATAAACTGTCGTAATATTAACGCGGAATAACAGGATCTCGTAGATAAGTCAGTGCGAAAGCCCAAAGAAATAAACGGGAGATGATAAATGATACTAGAGAATTTATGTGATTTGGTCCGAATGTTGGTACCTATATCCATGAAGAGAGCCAACAAAAATATAATTCATTATAATCGGAGAATTAGAGTTATAATCGTTCAAACTTAAATTATACCCAAATTCAAAGTGTTTACATCTCAAATTGGATATCAAACGCGCGTCGCCCTTTTCCGTGGAGCCGTCTGGGCAATTCGTGCGGCTCCTGGGTCCACAAGTCTATATAATATAAGATATAATATAATACGTAAGCCCCTCTTGTACGCAATATAAAGAACCGGTCGAAGATAAAAGATTAACAACCTTCTTTGCCCGAATAATCCAGATTAGATGCGCACCAGATTTTGAACAAATCGAAATCTTTCAATGGGTTGGACTCCGTAAACGAATCGAAGTCGAGACTTAAGTTTAACATAAACAATTATGGATTGATAACGGCACGTTCGGGGACAGCCTAATAGGGCGGTCGATATTTATAAATCGCCACTTAGTTGGAGCCCCGCTCGTACTAGTACCATCTATATCCTGCTATAGTGAATGGGTTCGAGACCTCCGGCACCTCGGTGTTTCCTAAGTTTGAATTCGAATCCTTCATGATGGTGCGAGTTGAAACGCCGGTAGCCCGTCTCCGGAGCGATGCAGAAAAATCTTGATGAAGAATTTTTCTTTAATAAGGTCGCCCGATGAACTACTCGAGTAGCCCCAAAGCTCAAAGAAATAATGGACCTGGGCTACCATTGTGGGCCGAAGCCTTGTGTTTGAGATTGAGCCCACGCTCTTAATCTTGGCACATATGAGATACGGAGATTATTTAGATTCTTCACAAGTAACATAGAACAATCAAGAAAAATGAGTACCTATTATATAAATCTCTTAAGAGAGGACTAGCTACATGAATGATTTCGCGTGCTCCTAAGTAGCGACGCTTGTCGTAAGTCGTTCAAATTCGGGAAAATAAGGAATAATAAAATGAGCATTTTTTAAAATTGTCACATGTCGCATCAACGGCCAACGAATCACTGAACGAGCCTAGATGCCCTTCTTTCTCGCCTCGGGGTTTGTTATTGTTATTAGCAATGTGTATGCTAAGGATATACGACTTGATTCGATACCACTCCAATCTTTGAGTTTCTTTCTTAACAACATCCGTCTTGAGCTAAAACATTTGAATATTTCAGTGTTTGTGGGCTGGTACTGTAGCTCCGTCTTCCTCGCCTGAGTTTGCTCTGTTCAGGCGACCCAACCGTTGGATCCCGGCGTGCCTTCGCAGCTGGGGTCGCCCCCTATTCGCCTGTGGTTCTTTCGGTTGGTTTTTCGTTTGGAGCCCTCCCGTAGCCAGCATTGCAGATCTGGAAATCATGCTCGTGGTACTGTAGCTCGCCTATTTTTGCTCTGCTCAGGCGACCCACCCGTTGGATCCCGACGTGCCTTCGCAGCTAGGGTCGCCCCCTCTTCGCCTGTGTTTCTTTCGGTTGGTTTCTCGTTTGGAGCCCTCCCGTAGCCAGCGTTGCAGATCTGGAAATCATGGTACTGTAGCTCGTTTGAGTTTCTGCGTTTCCAGCAGTGAAAACCCATGGCGCCAAAATCAGCCATTCGACCTGCCCCGAGCAAGCCCTCGGCTGATCTCAGGAAGGCTTTGGCTGCCAAAGCCGTTGAGCATGGCCCGAGTGTGACCTTCGGAGCTCAAGGCAACGTGCCCTGTGGTTAGACTCAGGTTACTATGGTGTCCCCTACCGTGGCTGGGAAATCTTCTACCGGGGCCAATCCATCCTCTAGTGGACAACCTGCAGATATGGGCACTACTCCAGCTGTAAATGTGGGTCAAGAACGACAACAAAACAGGCGCTCCAGGAGTCGGGGAAGATCCTCTTCTAGACCCCCCCGAAGAGAGGCAGGACAACCCCAGCACCAACGGTCTTGGGCGGCGGTTGCTAAGTCGGCTGAAAAAGGGTATTCTCTATCCTATATACCTCCGGCTATTGTGAATGGTAGACCTCTAGTGCGTATCTCTGATGAAGTTCTGGAAAAAGCACACCCCAAGTGAAAATCGTGTCTGGTGGGATATTTTGTCGGTAGACAACTCTCCTTTAAGACGACGGAAATGGCTGTTAAGCATATATGGGGCCCTCATGTAACTGAAGTTATGGCAAATGATGATGGTTTCTTCTTTTTCCATATTCCTGATGTGGAGTTTAGAAGGAAAATCCTGGATAGTGGACATATAACGATCGCTAGAATTCCTCTAATTCTGCAACAATGGCACCCACATATGATTCTTGAGAAGGATAAACATGCTACGTTGCCGGTTTGGATTCGGTTGAAGTCTATTCCCCTATCCATGTGGTCTGATGAGGCCATTAGTTTGATTGCAAGTGCGATAGGGAAACTGCTCCATGTTGACCTTCATACGGCTAACCTGAGGCTGCTCTCCTTTGTGCGTGTTTGTGTGGAAATTTCTGCGAATTCTCATCTGCTGAAGTCTGTTGAAGTGGAATTAGATAATGGAATGGTGCATCCTATTATAGTGGAGTATGAATGGCGACCGCTGTCTTGTAGTAAATGTGGTGTCTTTGGTCATCAGTGTACCGAGAGTAACCCGGTTAATGTTGAAGTACCAACTCTAGTACCGTCACAAGTGCAGCCCGAGTCTTCTCCTCAGGCTCAGAATCGCACTAATCTTTTAGTTGATGATACTGAAGTTGTGCAGGATACTGCCTAGCCTCCTCCTCAATCACTTGATGGGTGGAAGACGGTGGAGAAGAGAAAGAAATCTCACTCTAAGAAGCAAGTTGCCATTCCTACTTCTGGAAAGCAACAAATAGTTTCCGAACTCTGTGAAGTCCAAAATCCTTTGTTTGTCCCTGCTGAGGATTTAATCCGTCACTCTCCAGGGCTGAGCACGGATGAATCGAGTGGGTCGATGGGATTTGTCTCTAGCTCTGATGATGAAGTTGAAGACACAATTAGTAATGCGGGGAGTGAAGACGATGAGGACCCTCCTGTGCTGAATGCACAACTAACCCGTCAAGACAAAATTGTGTCTATTCTTGGCGTGAAATCTGATCTCACCAAGGTGATGGCGGCTTCATCTTCTGGGGCTGTCCAGCATAATGATCCTCAGAGGGGTACTCTGGTTGGGAAAACGAAAGCTTCCTCAAGAAGGAAGCGAGGTGGCAAATGGTAAGCCTCATCCCTCACTTGTAAATATGTTGCTTGGAGTGTGGAATATTAGGGGATTGCATGACCCCCTTAAACAGGCTGAAATTAGGCATTTTGTTAAGGTGAATAACCTCTGTTCTGTCAGTATTTTGGAGACTAAAGTTCCTGTCTCGAAGTTTTTTACTTTGTCCTCTTCGTTGTTACCGAATTGGAAGTGGATTGCTAACTATATGGACTCTCACCGGGGTCGTATATGGGTTGGTTGGGATCCCCGTCTTGTGGACTTTGCTGCCCTCTCGACTTCAGACCAACTCATACATGGTCAGCTTCATTTACTTGATACAAATAGGATCTGCTTCATCTCTATTGTCTATGCTGAACATACTTTTGTCACCAGAAGATTACTATGGTCGGCTCTTGAAGACCTAAGTATATCTCTTGTGGGTTCTCCATGGCTTGTGGCGGGAGACTTTAATGCTATCAAGGACCCGTCCGATAGGATGGAAAGCTCTAATGCTTGGATTCCAGCTTTTGATGAGTTCAGCCATTGCTTAATGCGAGCTGGGTTGGATGATCTTCGGTATTCCGGCTTCAGATTTACTTGGTCGACTTTTTCAGGAGCTTTACGCAAACAAAGGAAAATTGACCGGGTTCTTGTGAATGATCAGTGGAAGGAATCCTTCTCTTTCTCGGAAGCTTCCTTTTTAGCGCCCGGTGTTTCGGATCATTCACCTATGACTGTCCGTATTGTTTCCCAACCGCGATCCAAGAAGCCATTCAAGTTTTTTAATTACTGGTTCTCTAATCAGGCGTTCCGCCCGGTTGTTTCTCAAGTGTGGGATGTCCAAATAGTTGGCTCGCAAATGTTCGGTTTGTGCCGCAAACTGTAGATATTGAAAGGCCGCCTTAAACAGATGAACAAGGATTGTTTCTCGGATATTTCTAGCCGTACGATGGAGGCCAGGAAGGCTTTGTTGGAGGTGCAGGAGACTCTACTCCGTGACCCCCCTAATCAGCACCTCGCTGACCTCGAAAAGACCCGGTTGAAGGCCTTTTCAGACCTTCGGCGTCAAGAAGAATCGTACTTTAAACACTAAGTATTTTCACCATTTTGTCAAGAAAAGACAACTACAAAATCGCATACTCTCGGTTATGGATGCAGATGGGAATATCCTGAGTGACTTGCCGGCGGTGCAAGTTCACATTGTTGAATATTTTAAGACTGTTTGCTGCTGGCCCTCGGTATAATCTTCCGTCCATCCAAGAGGTACGCTCTGTTATCTCTAATCCTTTGACTGCCGATCATATTCACTCATTATCTAGACCGATCACCGATGTTGAAATTCGTGATACCATGTTTTCTCTGGCGACCGGTAAGGCTCTGGGTCCTGACGGTTTTAATGTGGAGTTTTTTAAGGAAACATGGGATATCACTGGCCATTTGGTCACTGCGGCTATTAAGGAGTTCTTCCCCTCTGGGAACTTACTGAAGGAGATAAATTCCACTATCATCGCGTTGATCCCTAAGATCCCGAATGCTTCCAAGATGGGGGACTTTAGACCTATTTCTTGTTGCAATACGGTCTACAAGTGCATTACCAAGATCTTAGCAAATCGCATAGCGGCTGTCATTCCATCGGTAATCAATCCCTCTCAAAGTGCCTTCGTCAAGGGCCGTCGCATTAGTGATAACATCCTTATTGCTCAGGAGCTTTTTAGTGGGTTTCACCTTAACCCTTATTCTCCGAAATGTGCCATTAAAGTGGATTTCCAAAAGGCATACGATACTGTAAATTGGGATTTCTTGGAATTGGTTCTGCTTGCCTTCGGCTTTCCCAGGTTGTTTGTTGATCTGGTGATGGAGTGTGTCCGATCGCCCAAATTTTCTATCTCCATCAATGGTGAACTTCACGGGTTCTTCTCTAGTGGAAGGGGTATCCGCCAAGGAGATCCCATGTCGCCCTATCTATTCACGCTGGTTATGGAAACTTTTTCTGGTATCCTGGATGGTCAAGCTACGCTGCCCGGTTTCAAGTTCTTCTGGAGGTGCAAGCCTACCCGACTCACTCACCTATTTTTCGCGGATGATGTACTCCTTTTCTCTGAGGCAAACATGGAGTCCGTTACGTTATTAAAAGATGGCCTTCAGAAATTCACTGCTTGGTCGGGTCTCAACCCCAACGATCACAAGAGTGAAATATATTATTCGGGTAAATCCATTGCCTTGAAGAACCAGCTGCTGGAGTTCCTCGGATTTGCGGAAGGTAAGCTCCCTTTCCGGTATTTAGGGGTCCCGATTGTATCCAAAAGGTTGAGCAAAGCTGATTGCCATGGCTTGGTGGATTATATCACGGCTAGGGCCCAATCGTGGTCTCATCGGTTTCTCTCCTTTGCGGGTCGGCTTCAACTTATTACATCTGTGCTACGGACCATTTATAATTTTTGGGCAGGTGTCTTTATTCTCCCGAAGGCTGTGCTTAATTGCATTGAACGGGTGCTGCGCCAATTTCTCTGGAAAGGTGCTGGTCTTAGTGTCGGAGGCGCCAAGGTCTCTTGGTCTCATGTTTGCCTTCCAAAGAATGAAGGGGGGTTAGGGATACGCCGAATGCTTGACTGTAATAAGGCAGCAATGTTGAAACATATTTGGATTCTTTTCTCGGATAAGGAGTCCCTCTGGTGTAAGTGGATCCATTCTAATTTCTTGAAGAACAAGAACTTTTGGCTGGCTTCCAAGCCGACCTTCTGCTCGTGGGCCTGGAAGAAGATCCTGGAGCTTCGGCCCTTGTTCCTTTCTCGCTCCCAGTGGCAGATTGGTGATGGAACATCTATTTCCTTTTGGTTTGACCCTTGGCATGCAAATGGCCCTCTGTATAAGGCCTTTTCGGATAGGGAGATCTATCTCTCGGGTGTCTTTCGGATGGCTTCGGTTCGAGACTTCATTGATGGTCAGTTTCTGGCCAATTCTGTTCTGGATCGGCTTCACACGTGCTCCGATTTCCCTCCGATTATTGCCCCGGCTAGGAGGGATTGTCTGATTTGGCTTTGCCACCCATCTGGCTCCTTCTCGGTGGCTTCTGCTTGGGACGATATTAGGCGCAAGGGCAGCACGGTTTTTTGGCATCACTTTATCTAGGACTGCCACATTATTCCACGCCACTCCTTCCTTCTATGGCTTGCAACCCTTAATCGGCTGCTGACTCAGGTGCGTCTTTTGAACTATCACAGAATCGCAAACGGACTATGCTCCTTTTGCCATTGCAGACCCGACTCGGTGGACCACTTGTTTTTTGAATGTCAAGTCACGGGTTCCCTTGCGGTTTTTTGGGCGGATAAGTGTGGTCTCTCTTGGCGCAACAGGACCTGGCAGGAAAATCTCCGTTGGGCCACCACGAAATTTGGTGGTAAGAAATTCCACCAATGCATCATAAGATTCTCCTTTGCGGCTCTCTGCTACTTGATCTGGTCGGAGCGAAATCACATCTTATTCAGGAACCAGGCTCGTGATTCCACTGCGCTTCAAAAGCATCTCCTCAAGGTGATTCAAGACAAAGCTTCGATTTTCAAAGAGGTGGAAAACACCCCCCCCCCCCCCGTAACAGGCGAATTCTTAAGGCCTGGCACTGTCCCCCTTGGTTCTCACCTGATCTATCTTCGTTGGGTTCGGTCTCTTGGTGATGATTTTTTTGTTGCCTCTTTGTTGTTTGCTCACTTGGGTGTACCTTGTCTTGTTTTGGTTCGGTAACTTTTGTTTTGGGGGTTTGTTCCCCCTCTAGCTCTTGCGCATATCCTCCCATCTACTTTGCACCGCCTCTACATATCTGTAGATCCTGGTGGAGGGTCGTTTTTGGATCCCTGTGCGTTGGTTAGGTTGTACGCGATATTGAATTGTCAATCTTATACTTACCTTTACCAAAAAAAAACATCCGTCTTGAGCTCATTACATGAACATGAGAAAGGAAACACGAGAGAAAAAGGAACGAAAACAATAAGATCCTATACGTAGGCAATCTTTTAACTTCTCTTCTAGAAACCAGACCAACCCCACCATCAAATGCAGGCCAAACACGTGAAACCTTCACCTAAGCATGCCTCAAAACGAGGGAGTTTATAGACCAAAATGAGCGAAACGATGTTCTTTGCGATCCCCAGAGTGTCAAAAGACTCGAAATCTGAAAGGACCATGTCATTGTTTGAGCTCGGACGGTAATCGAAAGGCCAATTTGTGATCAAAATCTCTGCTAAATAATCAGGAGGAGTGGTCACATTTGTTAACTTTCTGATCCCAATCAATTGAATTTTTGAATTCCCTATGCATAGGCAATATTATATAGCTTCCCTTCCAGAAACCAAACCAACCCCACCATCAAATGCAGGCCGAACACATGAAACCTTCACCGAAGCATGTCCCAAAACGATGGAGTTTATGGCCCAAAATGCGCGAAACGTTGTTCTTTGCGATCCTAGAGTGTCAAAAAGAGTCGAAATCTGAAAGGGCTATGTCGCCATTCGAGCTCGAACGGTAATCGAAAGGTCAATTGTGATCAAAACCTCTGCTAAAGAATTAGGAGGAGTTGTTCCGTGTCTAAACTTTCTAATCCCAGTAAGTTGAATTTTGAATTTTAATAATGCTAATCTGTTCCCTCGAGGAGTCAACTTTGTCAGAAAGGCATGCAAAATGACAAGGATGGGAATGGGCCGGTTTGGACCATTTTATTAAACCGCACCAAATGATAGCTGCCGGTTACTAAAATAATATATATATATATATATATATATATATAGTTTAATGTTACTAACAACTCCAAAAATGTGTTAGTTTTTATTCTTGTATAATTGGATCGATGATGTGTTTTTTTTCCCCCTTTTGGAACTTGGTAATCGGTTGTATGAGCTATTGGTCCATTCTGTGTGTTCAAGTGGGTTTTCGCCAATAAGGCCAATTGCACTTCTCTCATCTTTCATCTTCACTTTACTTATCTAGGTTTTTCTCAACCCTTCAAGGTTTGTGCAATTGGTCGGGGCGATGGGGATTTCCAGCTCGAGAATTGGACGCCACATGTTCGAATTTCTCCGTGCGATTCGGAACTGTTCTGAATCAGAATCAGAATCATAGACACAAGCCAAAAACCCAGACTTGATCGTTTAACGAGACTTACAAGTTTTTTTTTTTGTGGGGATACAGACAGCCACGCTTGTGCTCTGGGTTATAAAAGAGAAAATTATAGATCACGTCAAACATTGACATGTGGCAAAGAAGCACGGGGAAAGGCCACGGACATTGACTTGATATCTTTTGTTTAATACATCAAATCTGCTCGGCCGCCACCTATAGAGTCAAGCAATTCAAATAATCACTCTACCTACCAAAAACCAAAGATGAAAGGAAAATCTTTCGTGGGGTTTTGAACTTCTGAAATTTGCAAGAATTAATAGTTTTATGCAGAAGAGACTCGCCCACCAGACGTCGATGGGTTTCGTGCTTGTATTCCTTTTGCCTTAAAAGTCTACATCGAGAGACTCCTCATTAACTTTGGCATGGCGACATGCCCGAGCTACGGAGAGAGACTCGAGCTGAGACTTCAAGACTTCGGCAATTACTTAGTTTTCCCTTTATTTCCCCTCTTTTGCCTCCATCATGTCAAATCATAGATAAAGCATGTATAAATATTACATCCAGATTGCGGACTCCGTCTCACATTGACCTAGAGGGTAATCCATTATGAACAAGAAACTTCATCCTTTTGGCAAAAGTAACGAAGTGCTCTAGTTCACAAATTAAAGTGCTCATGGTAATCGCAGCATTTAATTTTGTAGGGAACTTTCCTCGAAAGTTAGCCTAAATCCAAGCATATCAACATATTCAATTGTGCTTGCACCCATCTTCAACAAGGCCCACCGCCTAAAAATCGCAATGACCACGAGATTCCTTCCTTTAAGCATTCACCAAATAAAGGAACAGATTGGTAGCTTAATGATTTACCATCACTCTTTGATGCCATTTCTGGAAACGTGTAGTAGAACCTCAATATCTTCATCTAAGAAGGTTGCCAAGAGGGAGTCAAAATCCAAGTCCGTCAACATATCTAATTAGATTTACCTTCACTCAAAAGTTTCGATCAATGGGTTATGAGCTAATTACCAATTCTCCGATAGAAAACTTTTTCTAGCGCAACTCAAACATGCATCTCAACAATCTCTCCATCTCCTGTGAGTTCAATGTTAAATCTACTCCCCCTTACTTCATTTATCATTCTACAACAACTTGAATCCACTTCAATGCCCACTTTCATTCCTAATCTCTTTCTCCAAGTCGAATTATGAAGGCCACCATTAGGACCACATTGCTACGCCGCAATGTCCACATTCACCCTTGATCTCTTCAACCAAACCCAAAACATGAAGGTTGTCCTGAAAACGTGTTTATTATGAGATTCCTCATTTGAGATATTCACCATACAATGGAACTGATTATGGCCTCACAAATTTAGTATTGACTTTCACACCATTTGTTGGGAGCGTACGGTAAAAGCTCAATACATTTACCTAGTAAGATTGCTAAGGATGAGCTCAAGTCCAAGCCAATCACACATCCAGTAGGACTTACATTCGTTCAAAAGTTTAAATCATATGAACTAACTATGATATGTTAACAATTCTACACCATGCCAATTCTCTAATTTGATGCTTTTTTACACAACTCACCCATGCAGCTCAACAATCTTCCCGTCAACAAACTCCACTCTATACAACAATGTCGATATAGGGAACTTTCATTTTTTGTAAGTTGCTGGGTATGAAGTCACAGTTTATGAAACAAAGGACTCAAAATTGGGAAAGCTAACAAATTTAGAAAGAATAAAGTAACCAAAAAAAGAGCCCTAGATATGTTGGGCAACGCCTCCAGCCTTCCAATGAGGCGACGATTGCCCTTGTCGACACGGCATGATGGTGGTCATACCAGTTTAAAGCACAATTGCTCGTCACTTTCTCTCTCTCCTCACCTCTCTCTCGTCTCTTTTGTAATTTCCTATTTCAATTTCATATCGAGACACGCACGGCTCCTCGTTTGAGGTTTTATAAAAACTCAGGTTCATCCAATTTTGTTCAACCAAGAGTGCACAACCAGGCACGGTGTAGAACAATTTATCCCACGTTCAGTGTTATTTCTAGACTATCGAACGAACGTTTGAGGGTGCAATTGTTGGAGTGGAAGTGTTTGTCGTGAATTGATTTTTCGAATTTTTACCCATTTAGTTCACCAAAAATGACTTAGCCAACATAAAAAAATTTCCCTTGAAATACCTAAAATTAGGAAAGTGAATCTTAAATCTGAAAAGGTGAAAACCCTTTCCGAAATTGCTCATCTAGAATTTTTTAATTTTTCTAATTTTTATTTTTATTTTCTCTTTATCTATCTCTTTTTGTCTTTTTCTTTTTCTTTTTCTTTTTCCTTCACCGGTCGTTGGGCCTCGGTAACGGCCGGTGATCGGCCACACAAGATTGAGCCTTGTCATTTTTGGCAAGCTCAAGCTTGTCAAATCCCAGCAAGGTTTGACCTCGTGTGGCCGGTCGGCTTGTGACCAATGAAGGAAGAAGAAAAATAAAGAATAAAAAAGAATGAAGGAAGAAGAAAAATAAAGAATAAAAAAGAAAGGAAGTATATTTAACATAATATTTAAAATTTCGACTTATTTTTTTGCCTAAGGTACAGTCATGACATTGAAATCATTTTCTAAATGAGGTCAAAACACTAAAAAAAAACCTTTTCGGTCAAACATCATCAAATAAAGGAAAATTAATCTTTTTCCTCGTTTTTCCTTTTCACGGAGATTTTCCAAACGCATCCTAAGGGTTAGTGGGTTATCCATAAGAAATAAAGGCAAAAACTATTCTAAAGTCAACTCTGTATGTAATTTATTGGCAACTCGGTGTTTTGGTTCACAAACTCATCGGTTCACCCCGTTAGTACTTGACACATCAGATACAAGAGAGAGATCCTCCATATATATATATATATATATATTTATTTATTTCTAGTTTCAATTTATATATATATAAATTGAAACTAGAAATAAATACGACCACATGTATATATGCTCGAGACAACCGAGAAGGAATAAACTAGAAACACGATCGATTTACCCAAAAAAAGAAAAAACAAAACATATGAAGTAAGCTCGTTCTAGCTTGTATCAATTTTATTCACTGGATCTATATCTTTTTAATATGCATCCCTTTTTTTTTGGAGGGGGGAGGGGATCTATCTCGTGACATCCCTTGTCAACAAAGGACGGGCCCATGCACTATCTAATCGAGTTCTTATACTGGTTTGCGGAATGAATCGTAAGTGTGTATTTGTGTTTGAGGGAAAAAAAAAATTTAGGTAAAGATATATAAAAGTGGCGGCAAGGAGCTATAGAACAAAAATGAAAGTGTTGTATCGTGCGATAGATAATACAAAAGAAGGGGCTTTCTTTCTTTTCTGCTAAGCTTACAAGGACGTCCACTGCCGCCGTGAGGACAACACATTTCCAGCGGTATTTCTCCATCGCCCGCCTCTTTGACCGACATACAACAACACATGGCTAACTCTTAACGCTACTTACCAGCTGTACTTCGTATGTTACAGCTATTCTTTTTTTTCATTTTCTTTTGTTTTTTTTTTTTTGGAATGCATGCCCTAAGTGTCTTTATCTCTAGCCATATACGCTTTGACTTAGTATCCAAGATTTTTCTACATCATCTTAGGGAATTCTATACCCTTTGTCTTTATCTCACGCAATGCACGGGCCGGAGACGCTGGGGTTCAGGGAAGCGAACCGGAGCAGCTCCTCGTCAGCGTCGAGGGCGCCCATGTCCGGTTCGCTCAGCGTCAGCCAGACCTCGATCAGGCCACCACCCCTCGCGTCCCCAAGGACAATGCTGTTCTTGTAGTCGACGCCCGCGAAGCCGATCCACGCCGGCCTCCCCCACCCGAAGTCAGCGGCCTCGTAGAGCCCGAGCCCGCACCAGCTGCTGCAGTTGTAGAAGTCGACGGCTCCGCTGTTGATCAGCTTGCCGAACTCGGTAGCAGCCTCGACTATCGCCATGGAGCTCCCTCTGCCGCCGCTTAGCCTTGGCGTGTAGTTATCGAAGTACTCCCACTTCGCCTCCCTCATGTCGCTCACCAACTTCTTCAGCTCCATCTCCCTCTCCTCTGCTTGGGGCCGGATCTCCACCTTGAAGCCCCCGACGACATTCCCGACTGTGGTCTGTGGGAGCGGCTCTGGGAGCCGCCCCCGGAGGTTCACTGCTTGCGAAAGCAGCGATGGCCTCCCCGGGTCTTTCTTCCTAGAGACGCGGGCAACACACTTCCAAACGAGGGCCACCACGGCCTCCACCTGCGTCGGCTCCGGCACAGCCTCACTGGCAGCAAGCGGGGTAATCTTAGCAGGGTCGAACACGTACCTCCTTGTCGCACACCTCGCCTTCGGGAGAACCACCGTAGGCGAGATGGCAGCCATTTCTACCAGCGGTGGGAACCGCGCTGATGCTGTGTCAAGCGGCGGGATTTCAATACTAACGATGACATTGCCAAGGAGGGCGGTGGCAGACCACGCCTTGATGAAGGTGCTTAGGGTGGAGGCGTCAGCGATCTTGTGGGAAACGCAGACTCCGACAGCGAGGCTGCCACAGCGGAAGGCATTGGCCTGGACGAGCAAGAGGCGACTGGCGGAGGCCTCAGACGACTCTGTGTCAATGGGGAGGAGTTTACGCAGCGAGACAGGGCACGGGCGGTCGAGGATGTGGGAGAGAGGGAGGTTGACTTTGGCATCGACAAACTCGGCGCCGCCATCGTCACAGTCAACGAAGAGGTTGTCCCTGATCCTTCCGGCGAGGGGGTAGAAGCGAGTGAGCACGTTCGATAGCGACGACTTGAGAAAACTCGATCGATGGTTAGATGAAGCGTTTGTGCTCGAGGTGTAGAAGAGGAGGACGGAGGTGTAGAGGATGGGAGTGAGTTGGTCGAAGATGGAGAGGTTGAAATTCCTTAGGTGGTCTGGTGGTGGTGACGACGGTCTAATGGTTTCTTTGGCCACGACTTCGACCTTCAATTCGATCGTCATGTTGAGCGAGAGAGAGAGAGGTGCGCAAGCACTAATAAGATCTTCTTACTCCTAAATCATGGAAGTAGAGTTGGAGGAGATAGATTTTATATATATATATATATATATATATATATATGATCCTTATTGAATTCAAACTAATTGTTCGGCAGAATTTGTGGTTCTTCGAATGCCTGCAATTAGCAAGTACGACAAATGAACTTGAAACCCTAGTCCTTGTTTTCTTGCCAGAACTAGCCCCTGCCTATATCCACGCCGTGAAAGCAAATGATTTTGAATGACGCTTCATTTGTTTTACGGAAAAATATTTTCCGAAAAAACATGTCCTCCCTTTTTAGCATTTAGATTGCTTAGGTAAATGAGTTAACAGAAAATAGTTCCCTGACAAAACTTATATTTAGGAAAATGATTTTATATTTATAAATTTAAAAATCATTTTCCAAAATATGACTAGAAATCAGGACTTGAACTAGAAACTCTACACTTGAACACAGGAAACCCAATGCTCATTCCCAAGCCCTTGGTAGCGAGGATAGGATTAGTGGTCAGGGTTAGGTCCCCTCCAGTATTTGGGCCCGAGTCCATCAAGACTGTGCCCAGAAACCTAGCGGCTCGTCTCAAGTCCATCTAGTTCATGGTTGCCTTGATTGACCCATGCCTAGGTGTCGAGGTCCAAGCCATGCCTCGATGGACCTAGGCTTAAGCGCTGGGGACCTTTGCCTTGTGTCTATCGATCGAGTCGAGGCTTTAAGGAGCTGAGCACGAGCATCGAGTTCTCAACCTTAGTTTTGGTGTACTCAAGTTCAATGTTTGTGCTCGTGCCCGGAAGTTGGGGATCCGGGCTTGAGACCCCAATGCTCGTGCCAGTTTCCTTAACTATGCATATGCAAGTCATTAGCGCTCTGATATAGTGTATACATATGTAGGAAAATACGATTTATTACCAAACGAAGGAAAATATTTGTCAGTTCATTTTCAAGTATTAGTTAAACACCGGAAAATATTGCTATTAGCTTGAAAAATGACTTTTCGAATATATTTCATAAAATGATACTTTTTCTTTTTCTTTTTTCTTTTTTTTTTGCAAAACAAGGAAATATTTTTACAAATGAAACAATTGACGATGTTGTTGGACTAAGTCATGAAACACTACCGAAAATAACCAAAAGATGGACATGAACTTGACCTTTATAGTTGATTTGATTCCATTGTCCATCATATATTCACATGGAGAAGACAAATGTCACACGGATTGCGATCCATTATGACAACTTTCGGTCAGCCCGCGGACTTTGCTCTGTTACGTAATATGCATGATGAGGCGGATCGCTATCCATTAACCTTAACCCGGCCTTAAATTAATGCAGGCCAAACACACCAAACCTTCACGTAAGCATGCCTCAAAATGATGGAGCTTTGTTAAAGCAATAGGTAATCTCCACACATTTGAAAGCTCCAAACGAATGGTCACATCTAGTGCATATGCACTAAACTTCATCGAGAAAAACACAAGTCAACGTGTATTTTATTAGCTGAGCCTTTAACATTTGTTGAGAAAAAAATGCTGGGAAAAGATACAGGCAATCACAGATTCGTGTTCCAACTTGCTCCTCATACGGTGTATCTTTGTGTAATTAGGGCTCTCGCCGGAGTTCTTTTTCGTTTTTGGCCGCCTATTCTACCAAAAACAGCGGGGGAATCAAAACATTTCACACGGGTATCTACGCTAACGAGAGTCGAGAGACTTTCGAAATATGAAAGGACTGTAATGAATAGTTGAATTTATGGCAAAAACTATGCTAAATAATTAGAAAGAGTTGTTATGTGTCTTAGTTGTTCGAGTCCCTGTTCATTGCGTTTTTGTTCTAGTCATGCCAATCCGTTCCCGCAAGCGTCGACTTTGTTAATTGTCCGCTCTTTGCATGTTTACAGGAATCATTAGAAACATAAATACTGATTTAGTCGGACAACTTGATAAATAGACATCTATAGAACTTAGGTTATTGACTCTCGTCTGAGCAGTAACGAGAGATTTGGTGAAATTGATTAAAATCACAAACGCATGCCAAATGATGATGATAGGAGTTGGCGGGTTTGGACCAAAGGGAATATGATACTATCCCACGTCGATGCCTCACCCTACAAGCACCGCGTGTACGCCCTCCATGGACTCTTCCTAATGGTGTAAACCGCACCAATTGATATTAGTTACATCATTGAAAAGACTAGTCTTATAGATAGTGACTATAGTTATTAAAGTGGGTGCCTAGGGTTTTTTTTTTTTTGTTATTATCTTAGTAGTATATGGTCTATCAAATCCAACGAACTGTGTTAGCTTTTTGCTCATGTGTAATCGGATCAATTGTTATCTCTTTCTCTTTCTTTTTTTTTTTTGGGGGGTGGGGGGGGGGGGGAGGAGGGGGGTTGTGTATTTATTAGTTTTGTTAGTCTAGCTCTTTTTAACTAGAGTGCTTGGCTCTATGAACTCTTGATAAATTCCATGTGTTCAAGTGTGTTTCTACCAATAAGTATATTTTTTATGCCTCTCATATATATATATATATATATATATATATAACTCCTCATGGATTGGAGAAGTTGGTTGAAACATTTGGGATTTCTAGCTTAGGAATTAGGTATCACCCGTTTAATTAAAAGATTTATGACGAATTTAGTACAATGCAATAAATTTAAGGTTTTTTTGCGTAATTTTCCTTAATTCGCTTAGATTCATAAAGACGAGGAGAAACAAGTGGTATGATTAATAATCGTCGCATGTCATGTTATCAGCTAATGAATTCATTTTTTCACTGAAACATTTCAAAACAAACCACAGTGGCCTCCTTTCTCGCTCCCACATTCGTTGTCATTAGGAGGAATCTGTATGCTAAGATATACTACTTGATTCAATATCACTCCAATCCTTGAGTTTTTTTTTTTTCTTAACAACATCCATGTTGAGCTCATTACATGACATAAAAATTGGGGAAAATTACGGGCAATGATGGACAATTGGCCTGTAGCCAAAAGGTTTGTGTTCCAATTTGGCCATATCCCATAGGCTGTATCTTTGTGTGGTTTGGCCTCTAGCAGGAGGTTTTTCTTACTATAAGATATTGGGGTCAAAATAAATAATGCAAGTATTGACTAATTCCAAGATTATGTTGGACTATAAGCTACACTGATTAGATTACAGGGGAAAAAAATGCTTCCACTCCAAATGAGTAAAGACCAAAAATTCACGAAGCTAAAATTTTCAGATTATATTCTTCGAATTCCTAGAGCATCAAAAGACCCGAAATCTGAAAGGACTGCATCGGCATGCGAACTCAGGCGATAATCAAAGGTCAAATTGCAATTTTAAAAAAGAAAACCTTGCAAAATAATTAGGAGGAGTCAACCTTGGTAATTTTTTTACCAAAAAAGAAACTTTGTTAATATTAATTTTAATTTTAATTTATTCCCATTCCGTTAAATTTTTTTTTTATTTTAATCATGCTAATCAGTTCCCTCAAGTGGTCAACTTTGTTAGGAACGCATGCAAAATGATGAGGATAGGAATGGACCGGTTTGGACCATGAGGGATCTGATTCACACATCGATGCCCACATCCTACAAATTGGGTCATTAATTTAAACCACACCAAATGATAGTTGCCGGCTAGTAAAATTATATTTTCAATATATATAGTTTATTAGTAAGTGACTTGTTCTGAAATTGGGTGTCTTTGGCTTGTTTTTTGTTTTTGTCTTAGTAGAATATAGTCTTACAACTCGAAAATATGTTAGTTTTTTGTTCTACTTGTAATTGGATCAATGTTATCTCTCTTTTCATTTTGGAACTTGATGCTCGGTCGCATGAGCTATTGGTCCATTCTGTGTGTTCAAGTGGGTTTCCGCTAATAAGGCCACTCACACTTTTCTCAAATTCACTTTACTTAAATAAAATTTTCTCAACCCTTCAAGGTTTGTGCAATTTGTTGGGGGCGATTGGGATTTATCTCAGGAATTGGACGCCACACGTTCGAATTCCATTAATTATTTGTGAATTGTTCTGAATTAGGTCCACAGGCACAAGCTAAAGACCTAGACTTAATCGATTCATGGGACTTACAAGGTTTTTCATGATATACAGATAACATAATTTTTCTCACTCATGCGTCCTGAGTTATAAAGAAGAAAACGTTAGAGGTTGCTAAACATTAGCATGTGGCAAGAAACATAGGAAAAGGCCACGGATACTATCTTTTGTTTGTCGACAAGTACACAAGTTCTGCTCACGCACTCTTGACGGTGATGACTTGAGATGAGTCGACTCCGGCGGAGAGACGAAGCGCTGGTGTTGGAGGTGTAGAAGAGGACGACGGAGGTGTGGAGGATGGGAGTGAGTTGATCGAAGACGGACGGAGAGCTTGAATGACTTCAGGTGGAGGAGAAACCTATATGCACCGTGGCTGTCGCATGTATTTATAATATAGTAACGGCACCGTTTTTCATTTGTTTTGACCACAATGGTCATTAAAAAGGAATTGGCAACCGGAAGGGGCAAATCTGGAAAAAGACTTGACAAAAATTCTGAAATATTGGACAATATTTAAATTTTTCAATTTTTTTTTGAAACCAACAAGAAAGAAAATACCGGAAAATATTAATTTAAATGTAAAACTCAGTTTTTTTATAGTGTAATAAAAACACATTTTCACCAATTATATAAGCAATGAAACTCACATTAGTAACTATACATGTATTTTAACCTAATTTAATGAAATTTCAAAGTACTGCGGACAATGTTTTTTTTTTTGGTCGAATTACCGACCAAGTTGAAGAACACGAAAGTTGGGTAGCACGGTGAAAAAGTGTGGTTGCACAAAAACAGGAAAAAAAGATCGTGTGGTAAATTTTTTGTTAAAAAAAAATCTAATATACGTAAAAAATTTAAATAAATTCCAATTTGGGTTATTCCTGAGACGATTTTGATTTTTGAGTTAAGTTGGACTACCATAGCTTGAGCAGAATTTATGGATGCTTTAAGTTGTGTAAATTAATACTCGAATTTTGATTGTGACAATTCTATTCAGTTTGTTAAAATGATGATTTTTTTTTTCTATGGACAGCAAGTGTGAAAGCTGTTTTATATTGAAGATGCAGTTAATAAAAATCCTACATTTGGTTGTTTAGTGAAAAAGATATTTGAACTGGTCTTTTTACATTGAACGTGAAGACATTAAGATAGTCGTTGACCAAAAAGAAAAACGAAAAAAATCATAAGTGTTGAAGTTGTTGTCTCACAATACTTGAGAACGGGTCCTATGTACTTTTTATATTCATATAATCTTTCTTCACTTAATAGTTTAAACTTTTGGGTTGAACTTTTTTATCTCTTGTGGCATAGTGTGTGGCTGCATACATGGGTGGACTACCTTAACCCCATAAAACCCAACAACTTTCATCAAGGTTGATAATTTTTGCAAAGAGTTAGTCAAATTAATGTTTTGCTCCACATCAAGCGAATAAGCAGACGAAACTCAAAGGGGCCCGTGACAGACCAAAGGAGATTTCTTTCATATATTTTTTGTGGTCAGAAAGATGAATTAAAATTTTAGTTTCTGCTGCAATGATTTGTCTTGTCTAGTAATAACATTGGGAGTTGATGATTGGCATTTCTTAATACGACTCGACATACCGTATATGACAATGTTGTATTTTGTCTCTTGTCGTATCAAGATAGAGCAAAGGGAAGAACACTTACCGATAATTTCCTAATATGAAATAAATATAAATATATGTCCATGAGTTCTATTTTTGTTCCTTTTATTTCTCTTTCTTATTTGATGGAAATTTTTGGTTATATATTTCCTTAGGATAATCGATCGCGATAATCATGTAAGATTTTCTTCTCGTAATCCAAATTTACAAACAACCATTTTGCATTTGGACATCTTTTGCGATTTTTCTTTGAGATAAACTTCTTTTCTTCCTCCAAATTACTGGTATGTTGGCTCAAAATTAAGACCTGATTGTTCCTCCCTAACATGAGATGTCTAGATATTGGAAGAACGAAAAACAGGGTAAAGAAAAGAAAGGGAAAGGTCAACACCAAGCGTCTTGTCTGAACGTCAGAAAAAATTGGCCCGGCCCATTAGCTTTGGGCCTTAGCCCCTGGTGAAGGTGGAGCTTGTAAGTCAGATGGCCCCATTCAGGTTTTCCTTGGCCCCATTGTCTCATCCCACGTTCAAGCTGAACCTAACTTGAATTAAAAGCAAGCCCACGATATGTAAAGGTCAAGAGTGCTGGTTGCCTTAAAAATTCTTACATTCGGCGCATATCCGAATTTCTCTTGGATGAAATCTGTCAAGTATAAACAATTTGCAGGAGGTCCTACTTGAGGATCCATTAAGAAACACAAGCAAGAATTTGAAGCGAGATTAGGAATAGCGTAACATGCTGGGTTGAGGAATTTGGAGGAATTGTATGTGGTTGTGGAAGAGAGTGGACCGTTACCCGTTATTGGCAAACCAACCATTGAGACCCGCTAACTTATATCCTCTAAGTGAAATATTTTTTTTTATTTTTTTGTGATTCTGATGGCAGATTTCGGAATTTGAAGACTTATTAAAGTTGGTATGCTTTGGGATTGGTTTCTCTCACTTGCTATGATTGAATTTGGAGGGAAAATATCAAAAAAGTCATACGCACGTTGCATTGATTTCGATTCAGTTCTAAACTTTTTATTAGTAATAATTCGATCTTAAACTTTTTTGTGTTTATGCCAATTGAGTCACATCCAATTAATTTTGATCGGAAATCATTGACATGTACAACGATCGCGCCCATGTGGTACGGCGAGCCGCTGACTTGGACTTTTTTAAATAATTCTTAATATTCTTTTTATATTTTTAATGATTTATTTTGGGTTTTTTTTTTTAAGACTAGGGAGTGTTGTTGCCTTAGAAAATCTTACATTCGACGCATATTCGAAAATTTCTATTAGATAATCGGTCTCATATAAATAATTTGCATGGGGACTTACTCGAGGTTCCACTGAGAACCACAAGCACAAATCTGCAGCAAGATTAAGGATTGTTTAATATGTACTGGATTGAATCTTAGCCGGTAACTCATGCGGGGTTAACTTGAGACCCATCAAATTTAACATTTATACTTTCATCGTACCTAGAAAAACACTAGGATTCAAGGTAGCAAAACTCAAGGACATGTGGGTCCTGCTCGAACAAGGCCGTGTCATTGACGAGGATAACCTGAGCAGACCTGGACGGTGATTAAGAGAGGATGATAGAAACAAAAAAATTATATATTCGCTCAATAACTTGATAAAAGAGTACAGCGATGGCTCTATTTAAAGAGTATGACAGACAATCATAGAACTCAATTAATTTCATTGATGGCCCTTTTTCATTTTCTTAAGACTCGGCCACAAGAAGAAAGATAATATTAACATTTCAGCTCCATTTATTTTGCGAAAAGTGCGGCACTTCCAAAAAAATATTTTTCGAAAAGTTATTTTTCAGGAAAATGATAATGTTTTTCGGTGTTTGGCGAAACTATGAAAAAACTTGGAAAATATTTTTTGTCGTTTCGTATGAAAAATTAGATTCCTCCGTGAACTCCCTTTAATAATTTTTCATTTTTCTATTTTTTAACTTGAATTTTTAATCATTTATTTTTATCTCTTTTTCTTTTCTTCTTTTTTTCTTTTCTCCTTTTTCTTCCTCCTTCCTCCAAACTGCCGCTCCTCCTTCTTCCTTTAGTTGCCACTCCATCATCCTTCCTCAGCCGCCCTAGGATGGCCATGACTCGACTCGATGATCTCGAGCTTGCTAGGTCTAGGCAAGCTCGGGGCTCGCCAGATCCAAGAGAACTCCTGTCTCACTAGCTTCGACCAAGCTCAAAGCTCGCGATCTGGTGAGCCTTGAGCTCACCGGCCATCGCTAACCTTGAGCTCTTTTGGATCTGGCAAGCTCGTGGCTCACCAATCTGGTGAGCCTCAAAGGCCATGGCCGACCTTGAGCTCGCCTGGATCTGAAAGCTCATGGCTCGTCGGCCTCGGGTAAGCCCGAGATCGCCAGGCCTAGTCATGGTCATCATAGGATGGCTGAAGGAAGGAGGACAAAGCAGCAGCCAGAGGAAGAAGGAGCGGCGATTTAAGCCTCACTGGCCTCAACTAAGCTTGAAGCTCATTGATCTGGCAAGCCCCAAGCTCTCTGGCCATGGCTGACCTCGAGGTCACCTGGATCTGGTGAACTCGCAACTTGTTAACCTCAGGCTCCCGAGATTGTCGGGCCAATTCATGGCCATCCCAGGGCAGCCGAAGGAAGGAGGATGGAGCAGCTTGGAAAAAGGCGGAAGGGAGGTAGAAGGAGAAAAGAAAAAGGAAAAAATATATATAATATAATATTTTCAAATTTTAACAAAATATATAAATAATGAAAACAAAGTAAAAAAATAACTATAAATAAAGGAAGTGTGAAATAAATGAGGAATGAAAGATGAGGAAAATGATTTCCACTTTTCAAAAAAGGAAATCATTTTCCTCACTTTTAAAAGGAAATTTTTCATTGATCGGAAAAATATTTTTCTTGACCACATATTTTCCATCCTCCAAACACCAGAAATTGGGGAAAATATTTTTCAAAAAACCTTTTTCTGTGAAACAAATGGGGGCCTTCGAGTTGGGGCCCCTCTCTCTTTGTGGCTCAGATATCATGCAAATACTCTAAGATCTTAAAGAAAGAGACATGGAGATAGAAATAAAAATTATATAGGGAAAATTCTAAATAAGAATACGATGTGCTTTAATTTTCTCTAATAAGAGCTAAAGTAGACCTTGTTTTAAAGAATGACTTGACCAAAAGGCATTTTCACCTTTTGTCATTTTGATTTTTCTTTTCTTTTTTTTTCTTTTTTTTTCCTTTTTTTTCATATTTCTTTCCTTTTTTTTCTCTTTTTTTTCCCTTTTTCTTTCCCCTTCTGCAGCCAACGCTGGCCTCAGGCGAGGGCTGACCACGCCACCATTGGGCAGAGGCCACCTGACGCCGACCTGACTAGCCCTGGGGACTGGGGAGGGCCACTTGAGCGGTTCAAACCACCCCCCAACAAAAGGAGACGGACATGGAGGTGCGTTAATCGACCATGAAATTGCATGTCCCGGAGCACTCCGACGGCGTTCCGGACCTTCCGGTGAAGAATCTCTTCCTATCCTGCGATCCTTACGTGAGGATGCACATGAGGAAGCTCGACTATCCCAGCTATCGCCATCTTCTTCAAACCTCGTTCGGTGACCCAAGAACAAATCCACTGGCGACTCTTCTTTCTCTTTCGTTTTCTAAAAGCGAAAAGCTATACGCTTCTTTCCAATCATCAATACGTCCACACGCCCAGAGCAAAAGAGAATGTGGTAAACCGGAAAAGACGAAAAATGAAAGATGCCGAGAATCTCAAAGCTCCATAATCCAGTTTTAGCGACGGGATTTTATTTGAAATCCCTTGTTTTGCTTAAGGTGATAGCGCAGAAGAAGCCCCTCGCCCCGTTTCTTGCTCTGCATTTGCTGTCGCGCGAGAGTTGTTTCAAGCTTTCTTTAGGGAAAGCCGAGTAAAAAAAAGATGGTGTGGCGGCCCTCGCCTCAGGCCGGCAATCGGCGAACGAGGGGAAAGAAAAAAAGAAAAAAATTGAAAAAAAAAGAAAAAGAAAAAGAAATAAAAAAACGATAAAAGACGAAAATGTCCTTTGGTCCAGCAATTCTTTAAAATAAAGATGGTATTTCATGCCTTTATTTAAGAAAATCAAAGCATTTCAAACATTTATTTAAAATTTTCCCAATTATATATTTACTGAATAACTTGATAAAAGAGTACATTAATGGCTCTATTTAAATAGTATGATAGACAACCATAGAACTTAATTTCCTTATTAATAACTACTTAATAGAAAATTCACTAATATCCATAAAGATATGTCAAGAGGACATGATCATACACATTTATTTATTGAGGTAGATTTCATAAACTAGAAAATGAAACCACCATATTCGTTTATAGTAAACAAGCCACGCTAATCCATGACTCAATATCAAAGGTTAATTACATATTTATTCACACACTTCGACCTTTGCATTTGAGGGCCAATCTCCGTCTTAAGGAAACCTTTGCACAACTCGGTCAACTTTCGGGAGGCCTGCGCCCTATAAAAAGGGTCTACGTAAGAGTGTCCCTTGGCCCGTAGGTTCTAACTTTTAGGGAAGATCAACTTGTTAGCGACGGCCATTTCACTCGGCTTCGTCGGATCACTAAGGCTGCTCCACGTTTGGATCTCATAGTGAAGCTGACACACGTACATACGTACCTGTAGATCTTGTCATTCCGGATCTTAGCTCATGGATTATTTCACGAGGTAATGGCAGGATTCAAGGAAGCAAACTCAAGGAGCTCCTCGTCCTGCTCAATCAAAGCCATGTCCTCTTCCCGCAACGTCAAGCAAACTTCAATCCCACGGCCGTCCCTCGCGTCCATCAACATAAAAAAGTTGGGGCTCTCCGCGCTCTCCGGGCAAGCCCAGACCGGCCTCCCCCATCCGAAATCAGCTTCGTAGAAAGGGAATTTGCACCAGCTCGTGCAGCTGTAGAAGTCCACCTCATCCTTAACCAGGCTCTTCCCCAGCAACTCCCCAAACTCTCTAGTTTCTTCGCATATGGCCGCGCATGCGTCGTCCCCTTGAAGCCTCTTCACATGGCGTTCGCAGTAGCCCTCCAGCGCCTCCCTCAGCCGAACCGCCAAAATGCGCATCTCCATCTCCCTCTCGTCCGCTCTAGTCAGGAAGTAACCCGCCAAGTTCCCCGCCAGGTTGCTCGGCAGCTGCGGCTCGATCCGTCTCCGCAAGTTCACCGTCTGCGACAGCATGGTCGGTCTCGGAGTCTCAGTCTTGTTGAGATTCGCCTTCTTCTTTCTCGATGCTGTGGCCGAGCACTTCCAGAGTAGCGCCGACACAGCTTCAACCGCCGTCGGCACCGGCCCTCCGCTCCCAGCGATTCTCTTCCTCAGAGCGGCGACTTTCGAGGATTCTAGGAGGAACCTTCTCCGGACGCTTTTCTCCTTTGCTGGCACGACGGAGGGAAAGGAGTTGGCGAGAGAATCCAGAGGCGGGAACATGCTCGCCGTACGGAACTCCGGAATCATGGCCTCCGTGATCGCCCCAATGGCCGTGCCAGCCCAAGCGTTCACAAAGGAGCAAAGTGCCACCGCGTCCGCCACCTTGTGCATGACGCAAAGGCCGATTGCCGATCCGCCGCACTCGAAGAAGTTGGCCTGCACGAGGACTAACGGCATCATCGTGGCGTCGGCGCGTTCGATGTCTGCAGTGGCAGGGAGAAACCTCCTGAGGACAGCCGTGTCAGGTTCTTTGAGGACTCGGGAGAGATCGCAATTTACCGCCGCCTCCAAGTACTCGGCGCCTTGGTCGACACATTCCAGCGACAAGTTGTCGACAATCCGTCCCGCGAACGGGTAGAAGCGAGTGAGGACCTCCGACAACGACACCGTCAATCGCCGCGACTTCTCTTGGGCAGCCCCGCCGGCGTCGCTGCCTGTGTAGAAGAGGATGAGGGGCGTGTAAAAGATGGGATAGAACTGATCGAAGAGGGAGAGCTTAAAGTGTCTGAGCTCCGGGGGTGTTGGAGACGAGGGCCTGATGGTCTCTCGCTTTACAATGTCGACCTTAATCGTCATGTCCATGTTTGGACGCTTATGGAATTTCTTGCCTTGGCTGGGCAACTGGAAGTATACAAGCAGAATGGCAAGGGTAAACTGCAGTTGTTTCCAAATACCATTTATACAAGTTTCGTAGCAAGTGCTTACCAAAAATTTGATGCATCATGTGACAATGATAGTAATCATATTTTTCGAGCAAAATGTCGTCTGCAGAAAAGGAGCAAAAGTATCCCCAAAAAAAAATCTTAAAATTATTGCATTGATACCAATTTATGCCTCAATTTTTCTATTGTGCCAATATTTAGTCATAAGCTTTTTCATATTAGTATTAATTCAACCCACCCAGCCAATTTAGGTCAAAAATTATTGACATAGATGCTGGGCGTCTTATGTGGCACAATTGGCGCTAAGGTTAACATTTTTAATATTTTTAATTATATTTTTAGTTTTATAACTTTTTCCTTTTTTTCCTTTTCCTTTTTTTTTGTTGGTTCCAACAAAAAGAAAAGGAAAAGAAAAAAAATATTAATATTATTAAAAGTATTACAAATGTCTGCGTTAACGTCGGCCATGCCAACATTCACTTTAGCAATTTTCAACTTAAATTGACCGGATAAATTATATTTATATCAAAAGATTTAGAATTAAATTGATGTAATAGTAAATTTATAATTGAATTAGTATTAATATAATAAAAAAAAGTTACTAAAGCTGTATCTCAACGGTAGGTTCGATGAAAAGACAGATTATTTAGATTTCGATGTAATAATCTGGCATGCGAGGTGTCGGATGCTCAATTTCCCAAGACTTTGTTAGACCTTGATGTTGGGGGGCATCTTTTCATAAGCTCTTCAGAGCAAGCATGCATTATTCTGTATTTGTCCTTTGCGTCCAATCCAGGTCCAATTCACTTGCGCACGTTATCATGTCATGTTTTACAACTTTCAATGTATTTATCTTTATATTAATACAAATTTCGTATCAAGTGCTTACCAGAAATTTGATGCATCTAGTGACAATTACAGTAATCATATTTCTCGGAAAAAATATTTATCTGCAAAAAAAAAATGGTGCTATAGGTGGCCCGATGAAAAGACTGATTATTTAGGTTTCGATATAATAATCTGGCATGTCATGTGACGGATGCACAATTTCTAAGACTTTAATGCTGGGGGCATTTTCATAAGCTCTTCTGGCATTATTCTGTATCCTGACCTTTGTATCCAATCCAGGGCCCCATCGCGGCTTTTTGTTTCCATTCTTATTTGGCACATCCTCCAAGCTGACCAAAACCTTAAACTGAGAGCATACTTGTCCAGAAAATCCACTTTGCTCATTTTAGGTGACGTTAGGATTGTTCTTGTTTCATGTTTAATAAGATGCTATTCTCTTTACGACATGAAATGACCTTCCATGATTTTGATCCATTATTGACGAAATAGATATGGGCTTTGCTAACATATCAATCTTTAAGTGATTTTAAGAGTAACAACATATTTTGAGCCATAAATTCTTGGAATGGATTGACCCCACAAGAATTTTTATTTATTTTTTATTTTTTATGGCCAATAAATATTAATTTCGGGGTGAACAAGAACAATAACATGATTATTTCTCAATAGATATCAACTAAGTCTCGATAAGAATCCGTCAACTTTTGATTGGAATAGAAGAACGTTTTTGTACCATTTTTTTGTTTTAGTGTGATTTCTGCACCTTTCGAAATTGCCACCTTCTGTCCTTACGCCATTTTGGTAATAGAATTTGCTAACGTGAAATTTAAGTTGGTACTACGTAAAACCGTTGGATAAAAAAAATTAGAAAAATGATGATGTGATCATCCTTAACCTGCTGTAAGATTAATAGCTTATTCTTGGCCACAAAAAATGTAAATAACAAATGAAAAATTATTATGGAGTCCGCTTTTTTAATAATTTGTGACCCGCAACTTAATGTTACTCCCATAGTTATTCAAAGACTGCTATGCTAGCAAAATATTTTTTTTATAAAACCAAAAAAAGTGACCTGAATTGCCCAGATGGATTTTTTTATTTATGAAAAATGTTCCCTTCCTTAAACCTTGCTCGCAAAAAAGAAAAAAGATAATCAAGCTCGCAATGGCGTGAAAAATTTTGCCGTTGGCTTTGTTGACCAGAAAATAAACAGGACCACCATGACAGCGGCGTTGAGATTTATCTGTATCTGGATCTCGAGATGCCATGCCCTTGTCGCGGTGATCTCAAGCGCCAGCGCTAGCGAGGGTGGCCGGCGACAATTGAAAAAAACGTAAAATAAAATGAAAAAATAATAAATTATGAAATATCATGAAATAATAAATTATAAAAATCATTCATGCCAGCGCCTATGTGGCATCCACGTCGGCAATTTTTGAGCAAAATTGATCAGATAAACTCGATGCAAAAGGTTTAAAATATCATAAACTTTATACTTGAACCGACACAATTATATCCCGTCACTTGAGCCTTGAAATAGTCCACATTGTTGTCCGTCAAGTCGATGCATTACGTTGTTCATGGTCTTACCCACGACTACGTAAAAATGAGCTAGGGTTTCCAAGAACAGTGAGGAAATTGCCAAAACAATTATAAATTTATTACAATCATGTCAATTCAATATTAGGCATTTTTCTTTTTTTTAATTGAGTTCTAGACCTTTTGCATTTGTACTAATTCAATACATTCCATCAATTTTGACTAGAAATTGCTTACATAGCACAACCGGCCCTCACATAGCGCAATAATATTTTAATATTTTTTGAATTTATAATTTATTTTATATTTTATATTTTCAATTTCCCTATTTCATTTTCTTTTTCTTTCTTTTGTTCCCTCCCCTTCCTTCTTCTTCCCCACGGTCGACAAGGTTTGGTAACTGACGAGAGGTGAGGGCGAGCCTCGCCGGGCCATAACGAGGTGCGAGCTCGTCGTAGCTAGATAGTGTAGAGCCTTGCCAAATATGGGCAAGGCTCAACCTCGCCTAGGGATGGAGGCTTTGCCAGTCCTTGCCTCCGGCTGGTCGTCGTAACTTGGCAATGGCTAGTGACCGTTGGCTGTCAGGATCGGGTCAAAAATGATTTGACCCGAAATTGACTCAATTAATCCATTTTGACTCATTTTCACGCTACGTAAATTTTTAATAACCTGACCCGATCCACGTTACTTAAACACTTTCATTTTTCACCCAATCTAGAAAGACTCGTACCTAAATTGAGATGAGAGCGCGAAGCGAGCGACGCAAGATTCGAATGAGGGCGAGAGAGTGAAGAGAGAGTCATAAAAATGAGTTCGATTTAAGTAAATTGTAAACTCATTTAACATTAATATTATGTTGGGCTTTACCATTCTAAATTCATTTATAACTCATTTACCAAAATGATTAACCCATATAAATAAGTCAGCTCAATATATATGGATTAAAAAATCGATATATGACCAATTTTGATAGGTTCTACTTGTTGTGTATGTCCAGTAAAGACCTTTCTTTGTTTATGGGCATTCGCCAGCTGAACCACTCCGATCGGTGCATGATACGCGAAACGAGCTTCATGCTATACGATTTGGCGACCATTTTTTTCCTTTCTTTTTTTGACCTTTTCGTTTGGATTTGTTATTTTTATTCATATCTATTTTTGTTCATGTACAAAACGGCGAGGGTTGACCAGCGGCCTTCATCGGACCTCAATCAAACAAAAAGACAGGAAAAAATTCAGAAGAATTTACCAAAATTTTGCAAAAATTGTGCACATCAACATCGGTCATGCCACTAAGACGACGGATATCCACATAACTAGTTTTGAGGGAGGGGGGGGGGGGAGGGGACTCTACCATGTTATAATTTAAGAAAAGGAGGGGAACTCACATTTTCAGGAGAAGTAAATGTCTTTTACAGAATTCCACTAAGGTCGTCCTCAACTTTTTGTTTTCTGAAAAAAAAATCTCAAACTTTAAAATATGCCCCGAACCTTTTTTTTTGTCTACAAAAATTCAAACTTTATTAGATTCCAAATATATCATGAATTTTCATTTTTTTTCTAAGAAAAAAATCATCAAATTTTCCTCTAATCCCAAATCTGTCACCATTGACCCCATGCGTAAAAATCGTTGTCAATTGTATCTAATTTTTGTATTCTAAAATGATTTTATTTTGGTGATATGGATTTGTTATCGACGTGAAAATATCATGTCAAAATTAAGACTGGATCATAGGGTAAATTTGATAATAGATTGAAAGCTTATATTTTCTTTTAGACAAAATAAAATTCAGGATATATTTATGACTGAACCTAAAACTTTGAGTTTTTTTTTTGTGAGATAAAAAAATTTCGATATAGATTTGAGCTTGACTGTAAAAAATTTAGATTTTTTTTTAGATAAAAAGAAGTTTGTGGCAAATTGAGATTGGAAACTAAAATTTGGAAAAAAAAAAAATTTTTGAAGGAATTTAGACCCTTGTTTCTTTTTGCCTGATATTGCCAGTTCTGAGGCCGCCATCATAGTGGCAGTAGCCACCTGTGCCCGTGGTGAAACGCCCTTGCCCTTGAACTAAAGGCTGTTGCGTAAACGCAAAAGTCGAATCAAACGCAGAATCAGAAGAAACCCAAGCGACCAATTTGAGAAGAGATGACAAAAGCGCGAGCAAACCACTGACCCGGTAAGTAAAATCTGTCATGGTCGAGACTAGGAGGACATCAGGTACAATCCTTAATTCGGACCTTGGACTTCACATGATCAACCAACCACTCAGGAACAGGATCATCATACATTGGAACAAATGAACATCGACCGACATGTTCTTGTCGATGGGCAAGAGGGATGGGGATGGGGGTGGAACTTTTATTTCTGCAAAATCCGATTTCGTCACGGCTCGCACGGGCCGGTCCAGGCGCTCGGATTAGGAGTGGCGTATCGCAACAGATCCCGATCCTTCTCGAACGCCGCCATCTCGGCCTCGCCCAGCGTCACCCACGCCTCGGCTCCCTCGCCGTCCCTCGCGTCCGTCAGCACCACCACATTCTTGTACTCCGAGCTGCATATGCTCGTCCAATCCGGCCTTCCCCACCCGAAATCGACGTCGTATAATCCGAACCGGCACCAGCTCGTGACCGCGTAGAAGCTGGAGCTGTACGTCCTCATCAACTCTCCCGCTCTTTCATTCAGTTCGCACAACGTTGAAAAGCTTTCCGACCCGCCAAGCTTTTTCGCATGACTTTCGAGGAAATCCTCCATTCCTACCCTCAATTTGGCCACCAGCGTTGGAAGGAGATCTTTCTCTAGGTGCCCGTCATTTTCATCTACTTTTGCTGTGAAGTAGCTGATCAAGCATCCGACGGAGCTCGGAGCGAGCGGCGGCTCCGTTCTCTTTCGGATGTTCACGGTTTGCGCGAGAAGAGAGCGGCCGGAGGACGAAGCAGCTTCCATCGCGCATTTCCATATGAGGGCTGACATGGCTTCCACTCGAGTGGGCTGAGAGGCGATGGAGCTCGCTGCTCTTGCTCGGAGAGCCGCAATCTCTGTGGTCCGGAAGACATATCTCCTCGACTGGCACTTCTGCTTCAGCATCTTCCCCGGGCGGAGGCTGCTCAGAGCCTCGGAAGGAGGGAACAGAGTCGAGGCGGTACTTAAATCTGGTGCCAGCAGCTCGGCCACTGAGCCTCCGCCACGAGCCGCAGCCGCCCAACTGTGGAGGAACGAGCTCAGAGTCGACGTGTCCGCGAACTTGTGCGACACGCAAACCGCAACTGCCACTCCTCCACCGTCAAAGAAGCTCAACTGGACAGACACCAAACGACCGTGGAACGATTCTGGCGAGTCGATGTCCACGGGAAGGAGCAGCTTCAGCACGTCCGGGTCCGGCGACTGCAGGAATTCCCGAACGCCGATCCCCATCACCTGAGCCTCAAAATAGTCCGCGCCTTCGTCCGTGCAGTCGACACGTACGTTGTCAGCGATCCTACCTGCAAGCGGGTAGAAACGAGCTAGGGTTTCCGACAACGCCGACTTCATCCGCCCCGGTATTTCATGGATCTCGGGTCCACCGCGAGGAGCGTCGGCATAGAAGAGGACCAGCGGGATGTAAACAGAAGGCGCGAACTGGTCGAAGACGGAGAAAGCAAAGCGCCGGAGATGGGCAGGGGTCGGAGAGGACGGTTTGATCGTCTCTTTGGAGATGATCTCCACCTTCATTTCCATTAACGCCTTCTTGTGTTTGCTCGTACTTGGAGCAGTAGCTAGACTTTTAGCAGGACACAGAATATGGGAAAGGAATGCAGTGCATTCGAGTAAAGCTTTATGAAAGTATACCTGCTATTGGGGAAATGCGTAAAAAGTCATAACCCTATTACAAGTCATAAACATATTACATTTTGCCAATTTAGTATTAAACTTTTTGACCTAAAGTCAATTCAGTCTTTCTAACTAATTTTAACCGAATATTACTGATGTGAATGTCGAACGGCCTATGTGGCACAGTCAATACTAACGTGGCTTAAGCGATGCAGGGCAAGACCACCCTGGCTTGGCAAGTGTCAGCCTCACAAGATTTGGCAAAGGTAGCCTCACCGGCTTCATCCTCGCCAGCAATAGCAGGAAAAAGGGGAGAAAAAAAGAAAAATAAAAGAGAATAAATAAAATTTAAAAAAATGAAAATTTTTAAAATGTTATCTAAATATGCCCACGTCAATGCAGGCTGTGCCACGTAGATCGTTCAGCGTTCCTAACAGTAATATTCGGCCAAAATTAGCCGGAATAACTGAATTGGTTGTAGGTCAAAATTTTTAGGACTAAATTAGTATAATTAAAAAGTTTATGACTAAATTGGCATGACACAATAGGTTTATGAATTTTTTGACACTTTTCCTCTTACAATTGCAAGCGATAATCAAGTGAGTGATGACTATGAAATTGCTAGGCGCCGATGTAAAACAATGTCTCTTATTTGCTTGAGCTATAGTCTTAGGTTCATGTCATCGATCGGGATTAAAATAGGATTGGATCAAAGTAGGACACGATGTGCCCATAAATTAAATAATGCCTCTCGTTTTCTTGTGCTAGTCTTTATGTTCATGACATCGATCCGAGTAAAATAGGATGATGTGCCCATAAATTAAGTAATATCTTTCATTTTTTCTTTTTTGAGCTATTGTCAGGTTCATGACATCGATCGGATCAAGACAGAAAGCTGTACCCATAAAAAAATTAAACAAGGGGCGTTTGATTAATCGAGGATCAAGTGTGAAGGATTTGGCCCTTTTAACTGATCTTGAGGATCTCGCTCAAATCCTTTGCACATTGGATGATCGGATAAAATAAGTGCGAACCCAAGATTCCCTGCTCGTCTTCCTCGCAAATGCTTCCCCAGGCGAGGCAGCGACAACCGAGGACGGTTTGTTGCATTAGTCTTATCAGGGTTGAGCGATAATACCTTATTCGAGCCAGTTGATCACGGGGTGCCCCGACAAATCTGAACATTTATGACCTATTTTAACATGTCTACCGATGAATCAATGGCTTGGTAAGTATAGTTGTGTCCGTGAGATCATACGTTGTTCTGGGGATGATAATATTCGTCCGCAGAACCTTTTTAATTTTTGGACTTGCTCTGCCCCGACCGGGGTTGCACTTGGAAGGTCGTAGTAGCATGTACAGTCGGACCCGACATCGATCGATGGCTAAAACCGAGTGGAGATCTTTAACATTTTCTCCTATTATCGTCCTCGAACTTTTTTCGGGGCCCTTCCTTCATTGCTAAATCACCCTAAACCAATTTGCTTTGATACCCCCGAAAGTGGCTCTCGATGTTTTTTATATGGCAAAAATCTGAAACGGCCGACCAACGATGAGCCAGGAACGGAGCAAAAACTGAACATGAAGAAGGTATCATCATGATCAACTACAAGCCGAACTGAACTTGAAAGGTCGACACAAACTTAACACCTCTCTTTTGGATTAAGTCGATTCTGTGTACACCAGAAAACCAATAAATTTTTCCTGTTGGAGGTGAGTTGAGACAATGAGACACGGACATTGCTTTGGCTCCAAATCATATGGTAGGTGTCATTTGATTAAAGAAACACACACACACACACACACAGGTTTTTGCGCCTTCAAAGTGCGAACATTGATCAAAGAACGATCTGAAACCATAAGCACGCTCTTGCGCAGACCCACTTAAATCGAACAGTCCAGAGTTCTCAATAGCACTTAGGACTCGAGGACAGCGAGATACACAGTATTGAGCTGAACGGCACATAGATTTAGGGGGAAAATAAAACAGGATGGATTGATTACGATAAATGTTTGTGGCCTTCGACCAATGTCAAGTCATCATCCTTTGCTACATTACAGAAAACTCCCTCCAATGAAGATAGTATACAGCGGCAATCCTCGACCATTAACCGCTCCTGACTCTTATCATGAACCCCACCAAACAAAATAAACCAAGCCACTAGGACCAACAGCAGAGGGATAAGTGCTGTTCATGCTAACCTGAAGTCATTCGAGACAATGTTTTGGCAAGTACAAGCACCGCCTCGTTGCTCGAAGCTTTCTTCGCGGCGGCTTCTTCCAAGCGTTTCCATGTGGTCTCGCGTCTCGCTTTAACGTCATCTTCCTTTGCCTCGTCCTCCTGGAACTTGGTCAGGCATTCTTTGAACAGTTCGGGGTCAAGATCACAAAATAATTTACGGACGTTCAGGGTCAAGCTGTGAACAGCCTGGTTCCAGTGGTTCCTGGCATTTTTCTCAAGGGCAGGGAAGATGATAGGCAATATCACACTGCGATTTTGCTTGATTAAATTCTCAATGTGGTCATTGTTCCAGAAAAAAAGTGCTCGTTCAGCCACCTACAATTGAAAAACAGGTTTACAAAATGAGAATAACCATTGTAAAGCCAGATCAGGCCCAAGATATGATCTAGACATGAAAATAGCTGGTCATAGTACTGCAGAAGCGCAGAACAGCTCCAGCATATTATCAACATTTAAGCATTATCCAACAATTAAAATAGAAGAACAAAGAATAAAGCAATGACAAATTGAGTTCGAGCCATTTTCAACTTCAGCAAAAAATTGATTTACAATTGCCGGTCCAAAAATTAAGCCACCCTATGAAACATGTCAAAGAATGACTAAGTTTCCTGTTCTGGAATAACTGAATGACAATTTCTTTCAAGTGAAGCCCAATGAGCTATATATGGAGGACGGCATTCAGTATGTATGAATGTGCATCTATAGACCACAATCAAATAAGACGAAAAGAGAGGAGGGAATACAAAATTCCTACTAAGCTCCAAAGGCCAAGTAACATCAAACAGCACTCTTCTTTCAGGCCATCAAAGACAAGAAATGGGGTGTCCAAAGTCAATCTAAAACAATCCAATAGAGTATCCAAAGTCTATCTGAAACAATCTCTCCACTAAAAATAAAGTGAAGAAAACTTCGATATTGATGCAAGGGGAGAAAGAAAGAATCAGGGAAATGGACAGAGTATATTCATAGCAAAAGTAAAGGAAAGTAAATAGAAATCAATAGATCAAAAGAATGAACCTGCATCTGTTAGAATTGCCACGAGGAGGAATTTGTCATGCTCATTGACTTTGTGAGATATGAAGGGTTCCAAAACTATAGGGTTAAGATTTTGAAGAACATGACCCAAAGAAAAATCAAAGTTGTCTTGGCAGAAAACAGACCATGATAAAACAATTCACTACCCCTTCGCCATGAGAAATTAAATTTAGAGGCCCGTGAAAATTAATCATTTGTTTGAGGGGAAAAAAAAAATTCATAGCACTTCAGTGAATTGCTGGACCAGCATCTTGTGGACATTTTTCACAATGAAACCCCTATATAGCTAGCACATTAGAAGTAATACTTTTGATTCATAGACCATTACAACGAGGGGGTATGAGTATCATCACTCAAATCTTTTATTTTATTGTTTCGAAATGGACTTAAAATCATTGATTGTTTCTTCTAGCAAGCACGCAGGAAACTATGCAAAAAGCATACTGTAATCATTTTTCAATCACTATGAAATAGGGCTGTCAGCAGGTTCTCTTTGAGGAATCGAAGAGCGAAAAGCAAGCCCCAGCACCAGCAAATGTTGAAACATTAAAACCATAAAACTCAATTCACATGCTTTTTATTTGTGTTTTCTCAGTTGCAGACAATACTCGACAAAGAACATCCCCGTCTTTATTTTCCCAAAGCTAAAAAATTAAAAGACGTAATCTCAGCAGATCAATAAGCCTCAAGTATGGAAAGTGTATCTATGAAGAAGAAGCCAGGCTTCTGGAATGAAGAGACCTACTTTAGCCATGCTAAAGTGTGGAGGCTAGATACAAGAGAGAGTTTTGAGGATGAGATGAAGAGGCACAACTTTTCATACTTACAAGTACAGATGACCGGTTGCTTAGGAGAACAACATGCACCATAGACTTCTATCCCTTCACTTTTGCGTTCAGATCAGTTTCCCATTGGCAATACCTCCTAGAACCAGCATGTGTATGTGCCAAAAACTGAACCCACTCAAATACACGACTCAAACATAACAAAAACTCCAGCAACCATGAACCCAACACAAATCTTTGAGTGAAATAACCTGACAGATAAACTCAAATTCCAAGCTGCAGGATTTTTTAAATTCATGACTAATGCAAATTGAAAACCAAACTAAGTCATAAAAGAACAGCGTACCATCTGAGATCAAAAGTATCGCCAGATTTGACATTGAGAAGAAACTAATTTATTTTAAGCTCACTCGTTCAAATTCATCCGACAATGAAACAAAAGAATGCGTTGGATGAGTCTACTGGCAACTGTTCTTAGGCATGATAGGCCACAAATAAGTTTCAAAACCACTCAAATAATAACCAGGGTCCATATCAACAAAAAGTGAAGCAAACTATCAAGTATCAAAACTGAAAAGTTGCTTCAAATAAAACAGCTATCCAATGCAGAGAGGGAATTAGAACAAGAATTTATCAACAGTAACCATAATTGCTGAAGTGTGTAGCTTGATGGAGACTACTGGAACATATTTCAACCATAGTAGGCCAATCTAATACCCAAGCCTTCTCTTTTTCCTAAACTCTGATAAGAACACAATGTCCTACATAGAACTAAACCCTGCTCTGACTGCTTCAGTAAACATACACTGGGAAGTATATCATCGCACCACTCCATAGAACAGTAGCACATAATTGCTAACCATTTTCCTCCTCTTTTGCTGGGGTTGCTGGGGGTAGGGCAAATTGATCGTACAAATGATAATGAACAGGAAAGACATAGACCTTAATTGACTTGAAGCAAACAATGCAATGAAAAGGGATGGACAAAAGGAAAACAATTTTATCAAATCTTCACCGCAAATTTCTTTCTGGGAACACGGCTGCCTCCATAAAGGTATAAAAAGCATACCTCAAAACTCAATAGCTATTAAAAGTACCAATAGTTTGCAAAACCCATCCATATTGTAAAGCACAAAGATGTTTTAGATTGAACCATTATCATGCAGGTAATCCCATAAAAAGAAAAGCACTAAAGCCAGCTCCATATCCCACAAGGGCACACACCTGAAAATGTGAACTGCTCAAACAGCGAGCAATTTGTCGGAACAAGGGCACCATGCAACGTTGAAACTCCGGTGGCTGAGTTGCTTCTAGAACTTCCTCCAACTCACTTAAGAACATCACTTCTTTTGAACTATTTGTAACCGGCCAGTACTTAAGAAGACCCCTGATGATGTTATCAGCAAGTTTGCTATCCTTCTCCACAAACTGAGTAATGCAGTAGGATAACTGTTGATGATACATAGCCAGGCACTTCGGCTTGTGCAGGGGAATCAGTGCTCTCACAAGGAAAAGTTTATGTTCTTCTTTCAGTGGCAGAGCAAACCCATTAACAATGCTACCAAGAATCTCTAGAAGTTCGGCAATGCCATTATGCTTCTCGGTCTCGAAAATAAACCGGTAAAATATGTTGTTGATGACTTTCCTGATGAATGGGCGATGAACCATAAATTTCCCATAGATACGGTGCAAAATAGTTTTTAAGTATTCCCTTTCTCTGGGATCTTCTGAGTCAAACAAGTCTAACAATTTAAGAATAAAAGAGTGATCAATGTATCTTTTGGCCAATTTAGCGTCCGTCTCTGATGATGCAACAAACCTGAAGAAGAACTCATAAACAAGCTGCAAGTGGGGCCATGCATGATCCATCAAAGGTTCCTCCTCCTCCAGATCAAAGGCTTCTATGGCTTTGTTCTCATGCGGTTGAGGAGTTAGTGCCCTGAATAAGTTCACGGATACCATCTTTGTGGCTTCCTGCATTACTGTTTCAGTGAACTTCCCATTAACAGCAGTTACATAGTCTACCAGCTCTAATAACGTCTGCCGCTTGATTTCCTTCTCTCTAAGGTTCTTTGTTGGGTCAGTGAAATCGAATATGACGCAACTCAGGTTCAGCTTCCTTATGAATAAGTGCTGCTTCTCAGAACTTGGTACATCTTTGAATCCAGGCAATGCTTCATAAGCAGAATACACTGGATATCCATTAAGCTGAACATTTGAGTTCCGTGAGGTCTTGGTGCCATGATTCGACCCCTTGTCTGAAGCATGGTTAGGAGTGGAGCTTGACACCGGGTTCAGGGACCCAGACTTGGCACTTCCTAGCTCACCACTTCTCAAGTTGATCGAGGCATTGGCATATGGATTAGAGCTTCCACCATTATCACGACTGTCGGCTGATTTTGATGATTTACGTGGAAGCTTGCTGAGAAACTGTTTGAACATTATTCGTACAATGCACTAGGCGTCTCCTCTTCTCCAGAGAAAAGCGATATCAGTTCCTAACAGATGGTAAAGCCCTTCCTCAGCAAATCAGATTCCGTCACAACATCTTAAACACCCACTTAAGCCCCGAACACACAAAAATTCAGCTACCAACTCAAACGACAAAAAGGACACAGATCATACTGTACAACTGCTTCGAATAATCTCCACTAGCAGAAGAAGAAGAAGACCATAAAAAACCCTTCTTCAGCTTCATGCCCTGATGCTGAATTTCACCATCATCTGTCCTCAGAACTTGAAGCACCAAAAACCCCAACTTCTTTCGACCCAGTTCTTAAAACCACATCAGAATGCAATAGCTGCTTCAATCGAAGGACAAGGGAAAACCTTTTGATCCTCAGCTCTAGAAACCCCTCATTTTATTCTCTGATCTTGGCTCAAAATGAGAGAGCGCCAGAGCATATTCACCACATTCGCTGTCCTCGTGTTCTAGCCACCAAAAAAGCAACCCCAACAACTATCAACAACAGCCCACTAATTAACTCCAACAAAAATGCGGAAATCCAAGAGAAACAGAGACCCAGATGGAAAAATGAGCGAGAGAGCCAGAAAGAGGAGGTACTTACAGAGAAAGAACTCAACTTTTTGCCTTCTTTGCCTTTTTTGGCGATTGGGTTCGTGTTTCTGGAGAAATTCTTGCGGCTTTTCAGATTTTTTACTCAATTTTTTGCTCGTGATGTTTTTCTCTGGAGAAATAGCCACGAATCACTCTGCCTGCTTTCAAATGGCGCTTTGGGTTTACTTTACAACCTTTTTTATGTTTAAAATATATATATATATATTGGCCAAGTCAAGAAACGCGAAACTGGCGATTTGGAGGAAAAAGAAAGGCAGAAACGAGGAAACCCGTCAATCACACTGTTTCGTTAAACGCCAGGGTCTTCTTAAACGTGTTGTTGACTCTGAACTTTTGGCCCCTTTTTTTTTTGGGATGTTTCCGGCACACAATGGTTGATGCATCTAATTGCTAATAAGTGAGCTCAAAGCCTCAAAATTTATCAAATAAGTAAAATCAAATCATTCCGTTAATTGTAATTTTTTTAAAATTTTAGGACTCAATTACATTTTTGTGAAAAATTTTATGACTTGATTTCACATTTTGAAAGTTTTAGAACCCGAATACACTTTCTTGACAAGTTTTAAGGCTTAAATGTATTTTTTTCAAAATTTTAAGATGCAATTGCTCTTTGGCAATAAATTTTATGATTTTTAATGTACTTATCCCCGTAATTTAAATAGGCTAATGAATTTGAAATTGAAGTCGTCCATGAAAGGAGAACTTAATTATCAACTCAGGAGATTGGCAACTTGGTCCGACATGGGGCTCCATCCGTGAGGCACGCTAGACTTGGAATTATTTGCGTGTTGGGGGGAGATTTGGTCAAATATGCCGCCCGTGGGAGCGACCATGGATTTACTAGTCATGGCCTCGTGCCCTTTTGTTGATTCAATTATGTTCAGTTCACATGCAATGATGCTGCAAAAAGATGAATTTTGAGGTAATTACGTGCCAATTATTTACTAATTATTTTTTCTTGATTCACCGTTGTCCTTTCTCCGTGTTCCCATCACTACCTCCATCATTTCTGCTTCAGTCACCGTCATCTTAGTGTTGATTTTGCGACCTGTGTAGGCAGCCGTGAATTGATTTCCGACCTATGTAGGCAGCCGTGACTCGTAACGATTTGCACGTGGTAAAGTGAAAATTCGACCTTCTTTCCCCGAGTTGAAAATACCTCGACTCCGCAGCCAATCACATCCATTTTGAGGTTCACGAGTCGTTTTCGGTTCTTTAGTTATCCGGTGAAAATGTGCTTATTCTTCCGATATCTAGTTACATAATGTACATTCGGGATTTTTTTTTTTGTTCCGACGACGCTGGTTCATGGTCGAAAACAAACAAAAGATTAGGACAAGTTCTTGGTAGAATTGGAAGCAAATACGGAATTGGAAAGCATAATTGACGGATTCGTACCAAAACCAAAGAATTTTCTTAGTACTAAGGATGTCCTCTCAAAATCAAGTTCTTACTGCTTTTTCCCACGCACAAACGTGGTCTTTTCCTTAGTGGCGTATTCAATTTTTTCGTAGTTTTATGGTGTGATAGTATTTGGGAATTTGTATTAAACTATCGCCGATCTCCATCGTCAAATTGCTCGGATGAATATAGGCGTCGATGTCACGCACAAATCTTTAATTTTCAAATTATCCGGAAGAACGCGAGTGATTTGATAACGGATTGGGTATGAGTCATTAAACTTGTATTATATTAAGATTGGGTCAACAAACGTGAAATGAGTAAATTTGTATCGGACCGTTTTAGGCCCGACCCGACTCGCTTGTTTGACGGATCTTGGTCCGAAGAACAACGAACTGCGCCACCTTCATATATGTTGGGCCAGGCCGCAAGGATGAATTAGGTCTCGGCTCAAGCATACTCGGCTCATTGGGCCTGAAACCCCGTTAAAAACAGGCCGACAAGACACACATGAGCATGCCGAAAGCGAAAAGTTTCGACATTTTCTTAACGAGGAAGATCAATCTGACTACCTTACCAACTGAATTTTGAATTGATGCACAAAGCAACACCATAATTCCCAAAATTTTCCCGTAATTCGGCGTCAAAATAATCCCAGCTTGCTAAACCGAATGGCCCGAGACAAATTGAATCGCGACATTTTTCCCTCGACGGCCCGATCGAAAAGTCGATCATTCGACTTTCAAGTTCTTCCGACCGTGCTCTTTCAAATGTTTTTCCCAACTTAAGCAGCACGCATGGTGTAACTTGAGGAGGTCGGGGGCCGCAATCATTGGCCATTAAGTTGGGACAACCTCTGTCGGAGGCCAAGGGGAAACCTTTTTAGCTTCCAAGGCTGCTAAGGATTTTGCCTTGTCCAGGAGTTTTTAAGAGCAGATCGAATAATTTAATTGTGGGGAGAGGGTTGCGTATAGCGTACGTTGTCTGAGAAGGAATAGGATTCTTGATTTGGGTGTTCTCAACTCCCCCAAGTTTTCTCCAACTTGCTTCGTCGTTCAAAGCAACTGCAATACACACAATCCGGAAAAAAGGAACCAAAGCTGGCCCCGGCCGGCCACGATGGCCGAAAATGGAAGAAGAGGCAAAGGCACGGCCGCTTCGAGTACGAAGGCCGGCGAATAAGATCGGCCGACAGAACGGTCGGCGACGGGTTTGAAGCGAGAGCGCTCTGAGTGTTCTTGTTGAGCCACCGGCTCCGAAAACTTTACGTATTTCCATCAGTACCTTGAAAATTAAAGTCGTTCTAAAGAAAGGGTGCTTCTTTCTCGTCTAAATAGACGAGGGATGTTTAAATGTTTGATGGGCGGCTGTTGAATTGTTTTTCCAATCCATTTTTGTTTGTAGTTTTTCACCCCTAAACTTATCCATCCTTCTCTTGAATAGATCCATCTTTATACATTATTGAAGGGTTATTTTTGGGCAAGTCGAACAAATGCTCCTTAAACTGCGATCCAACGTATAAAATGGTCCATGAACTTTAAATTTATTAAAAGTAGTGTCATATCTAAACTTTTAATTTGTTCAATACGGTCTCTTGAATTTTGATACATGTTCAATTTTGTCCTGAAAATTGTACAAAAATATTCAATATTATCCTCAAATTTGAATTAATAGAAGGGCAACATGAAAGATTTTCATGTAGTTCATGGACTAAATTGAACATTTAGGCCTTTTCCAAAAAAAAAAAATTTGAAAAACGTTTGGGTACAACATTAAATATTTTTATACAGATCAAGAATTAAATTGAACAGATACCAAACGCGTCTAATTTCTCGTTTTTTGTTCCCTTCTGTCGAGGAGGCGTCCTTCTTCGAGAAGTCTTGAAGCCAGTATTAAGAAAACGAAGTACTTTATAAAACATTAAAAAAAAAAAGGAAAAAAATCAAAGGTGCTTGTTTGACACTCTTCGAACATGACCTCCGATGCCCCGTGGGAATTTGAAGGTTTCCTTTTCCTTGCCGAGGAAGGAGCTTGAAAATCGCGAGGTATTGCGGTGGGGCCCGAAAGGGATTCGGATCCTCTTTCCGGATAGGTCCCGATCCATCCAAAAAAAAACCAACCCCTCCCCTCCGCGCGGACGTTAGCGGTGGGCCCCGGCCGATGCCGAAGACGAAGACCCAAAAACAAATTCCTTTGACTTTGACCCACCTTTTTTTTTTTCCGTTTTCCCAAATCTTTATTTCACTTTCTTTGTTTTTTTCTCGATTCGTTGTGTTTTTGTTAGAGATAAGTATACTCGCTAAAGTGCGATCGAATCATATGAATTTTAAAAAGTACAGTCAAATTCTGAAATTTATTTTAAAAAAAATACAATTGAGTTCTAAAACTTTTAAAAGTGTAATGAAATATTTCTAATTAATTACGTCAAACTCGACGAACGAAAAATGTTAGTAGATTTTAGGACTTGATTGCACTAACTTGACAAGTTTAAAGACTTAATTATACTTTTTGAAATTTCTCGTAATCAATTACACTTTTTGTAACGAGTTTTAAGACTTGATTATGCTTTTTGATAATTTTAGAATTCAATTGTATTTTCGCAACAAGTTTTAGAATTCAATTGTATTTTCGCAACAAGTTTTAAGACTTCCAATGCACTTATCCTCTTTTTTTTTTCTTTTCTCTTATTAGTGATATGGTCTCCTGATAATATTTGGCTCCGAAACACCAACCCAAAAGCTTAAAAAAGTTCGGTAAAGGGAGACATCGCATCAACATCCAACACGAGTAGTTTATGAGTAAAGGTACCATAAAAAGTTTTAAATTTATTGCATTGGTATTAATTCAATCCCAAACTTTTCAATCGGACTAATTTAGTCCTAACATTTTTGCATTGATATTTAATTCAGGCTACCCAGCAAATTTTGACAGAAAATTACTAACGTAGACGCCGACAGTGCCACGTAGGACAGCTGACGTTGATGTGAATTTTTTTAATAATAAATTTTAAAATTTTCATTTTTATCAATTTTTTTCTTTCATTTCCTTTACATTTTTTTTTCTCCTTCATTTCTTTCCTTGTTGTGATTGGCGGTGGTTGGCGAGGGTTGGTCTCACTTGGCCAAGGTGGCCATCGTCGGCCACAGGCAAGGGTTGGCCTTTTCCAGATTGAGGGGGGGAGGGGGGCAATGAGGGGCTCCTCGCCAAATATGGCGAGGCTGCCAACCCTCACTCGAGCAAGGCTAGTCTTGTTGGGCCTTGCCGAACCTCACTTGAGCGAGGGCGAGGTCCGCCTCCCCCCTCGACGCGAGATTCAAAAGTCTCCTTCCTCCCTCCACCAAAAACCCTATCGCTCTCACCTCTCTCCTCTCCAGCGTCACTTAAGTTGCTCCCCTCTCCTGAACCCAATTTCCGTGTATATCTCCACGCCGACTTTCCTTCCTTTTTTTTTTTTAAGGTACCCTGAGATTTCCTTCCCTTGTTCCACAATTCTGCCCAAATTTCATTCCTTTTCCCGAAAATTCCCCCCTTTTTTAGCGGGAGATGTCCTATGATTCGCCATGGGATTCCCTCCCATCTCCTTCTTGTGACCGCCCTTGTCCAGTTTCTTTCTTTCTTTCTACTTTTGTTCCGATGGTCCGCGAGGCCGCACGATAAGAACAGAAGAAAGACAAAAAGGAAAGAAGAAAAAAAATAAAGGAAATAAAAGAAAAAATATATAATTTTTTTAAAAAAAAATCAACTTCGGCACCGGCCATTCTATATGGAATTTTCGATATCCCTGTCAGTGATTTCCAACTTAAATTGGCTAAACGTATTGAATTGGTACCAATGCAAAATAATGTAAGATTAAATCGATATAATTAAAATATTTATAACTGAATTGATATCAATGTAACGGGTTTATGACTTTTTTAATACTTCTTCCGTAGTCTAGATTACATGTCTATGCCGCACCCTTTTAAAAATTTTAGGCAATCTCTCTCGTAATTTAGCTCAACTGTGCCTTGGTTAATCATAATTCGCCATCGCTGGATGCCAGGATTGACTTCCTGATGACTGACGTATATTTTCCTGATAGTGATAGATTATGGAGATGATTATTTTCGAGTTATATATCCGGACGACACCTTTTTTTTTTTTATATAGCTTTAAAACTCGTATTTATCTTTTAATTTGGCTGAAATCCACATTAGTTATCATAGTTTTCTGTAGGGAGCACTGTCGTTTGTCCCTTTTGCCCACGGATTGACGTCTCTCTAAGTTAGCCACGCACTCCGAGTGCCGATGGCATAGTCCCGGGGGGTTGTAATTTGCGGGATATCCGAGGGGCGAATCGGGGATTTTCAACGAGTGACCTCCCCGGTCGTTGAGGAGGTCTTTGTGGCTCCCCGTCGCTCTAACCAAATACACCGACGCGCCCACCGAACCCAACTGGAAATCAAGAACCGCATTTTCTCGTTCGACGGCCGAAATCGGACGGCTCGGACATCGCGAGCGTGCGTTTCACGAAAACGACGACGCTCCCTCCATTTCGGTTTCGGATATCATGGTCGTCGGACCGTCTCGCGAATCTATTCTCTTGCTCGTGCGACATATTTACCAATAATTCTTCCAGCCAGAATAATGTTGCATCGTTTCGCTTAAATCACGTGGACACCGTATCAATAGGATTGTCCGTTTGTTCATTAGCGGAACTTTGATAGAGGGAAAATGTGCGAGACAAATACAAATTTGTAACAAACAAAAAAAGGATAAATATGTCGCAACAGAGGTATTTTAGAGTTTCTGATTATTTTCCCCTCCTGAAAAACTATCGAAAGAAGAGCGGAATAGGACAATTAATTGATCAGTTACGGAGCGGAATAAGGACACTAATTTGTAAATTATTCGATGCCCTTTAAAGGATTAAGATCAAGAGGACGGGGTTGAGGCACATTTAATGTTACCTTTGATATGTAGTAGATTATCTTAGAATCTCGAACGATTTATTTCTTAATTATCTAATTGGCTCAAGATATGCATGTTAACGAGCTCCTCCGAAGTTTACTTTTTTTTTCCCCCCTGCATGGCGACCTTGTTCTTAGTTTATCACGAACCGTGACGAGTTGTTTAGATTCGTAAAACAAACGAAATTACATTCAATGAAAAATTACAGCTTGTGGTCAGAGTTGTTCATATTGACATTGACGAGTTGTAAATTCGACGTCGATGTCAAATGACAACCTGTGGTCCTCATTCCAAAGTCAAGGCTCGGACATATCATTTTGCTCGTAAATCTTTCGATCCGTGACGCTGGAGATGGATTATTTAATAAGGCTAAAGAGATTTGTTTAATGTGGCATTCAAAATTCATCCAATAGCACTCCACAAAACAATCAATGGCTTCATCCAAGAGCTTTTCGACCGGGTGTCATTAGATGTGCGGATCGAACATTAAATCAATATTATGCTTGGGTAACTTCAAAATTGGGTTCAAAGGTTCTCAAGACATGCCCAACTTTTATATTTTCTAATTAAACACACGATGAATTTCACAAAAAAGTGACCATGTTTACTCATCTCGTTGGATTTGGAGCTCAATTTAGTTTCATCTTTTTTAAAAATATATTTAATCGAGGGGATAATGACACAAATAGTTCTTGAACTTTGATCAATGTGCAGTAACTAAGTTTAGGGACCAAGTTGAACATGTTCTAAAAGTATGAAAAACGCATTGATCAAATTAAAAGATCAAGGATCACATTACACATTGAATTAAAGTTTTGAGACCATATTGGTCAAATTAAAAGTTTAGAAATTAAATTACACATTCGGTCAAAGTTTAGAAATCATTTGTGTTGTTTTTTTTCCATTAATTGAACATATTTACTAGGGGTGAACATAGTCTTGGTGGGCAATTCCCAACTTAGAATGGGAAATCACTTGGGAACCCACCCACTAAGGGCTGGTTTTGAAAAAAAATTAAATCTAGAATAACTTAGCTGGTTCCGTGGATCCATCTCGAAACTAGACTGCCGTCTGAATGGATCCATGGAACAGGTCCCACCAAGCAAATGAAGGCGATCGAGAGGAAAAGAGGGAGACGATGAATGGTGTTGGAGAGTAAGAACGAATGGGCCTTGTATGTTATTTTTTATTAGTAGGAAAAACCTTGTTCTTAGTTTATCGCGAACTATGACCAGTTGTTTTGATTGGTAAATCAAACGAAATTTCATTCATAAAGATCCAAGTATGTCAATGTCAAATTAAAAACTCGTGGTCCTCATTTCAAACTCAAGGCTCGAACTTATCATCTCTTTGGTAAATCTTTCGATCTCCGATGTTAGATCTCGATTATTTAATAAGGCTAAAGAGTTTTGTTTAATATGGCACGCAAAATTCATCCAATAGCACCCGACAACAACATTCAGTAGCTTCATTCAAGAGCTTTTTTGAGTGGGTGTGATTAGATGTGCGGATCGAACATTAATTCAATATTACACTTGGGTAACTTCAAAATTGGCTTCAAAGGTTTTCAAGACATGCCCAACCTTTATATTTTCTAATTAAATACACGGTAAATTTCACCAAAATAGCCACGTGTGCTCATCCCGTTGGATTTGGAGCTCAATTTGGTTTCACATTTTTGTTTTTAATTGAACTGTATTTACTGGAGGTGAACATGGTCCTAATGGGCGGTCCTCACTCTAAAATTCGAAATCACCTACTAAAAGCTTATTCCGAAAAATTAAAATTGGAGACTACCCATTGATTCCAAGTATTCACTCGAGAACCAGACCGAATGGCCCCATGGTATTGGTCCTACCAAGTTAATGGAGGCTATTAAGAGATGGCTGATGAGCGACTAGAGGTGCGACTCTGAGTCGATGGGAATTGAGAGCTGAGGCCGTGAGTCAAGAAATGGAGGTAGAGAGATCGAGGTGAGAGTGAGAGTTTGAGATAAGATGAGCGAATTTCAAATTAAAAATTTACATTTTTTTTAAAAAAAATAATAAATTAATTAATATATTATATGTTATTAGTTCGGTCCGGTCCGAGTGGGCGGTTCCACACTTAAAATTGAAAATCGGATCAATCCCCTTAGGAAGCATCGGTTTCAGGCCGGTCTGGTCTGGTTTTGAGCGGTCCGAGTGGTTTTTGATTTCTTTGCATTCCTAATGTTTACCCATGATTCGTGCCTAGACATGGACACCCTCAAATATATATATATATATATACATACATAAACATATATATATTTAGAGAGAGAGAGAGAGCGCGCGCGCAACGAAAATCACGAGCAAAAATCCAATGACGAAGCTAAGAGAAAAAATGGAAAGAAGAAGAAGCTAAGAAAAGAAATAAAGAGTTTCGGATACGGGTCAAAACCCGGAAAAAGCGGGAACCAGTGATCACCCGGGACCGGGGCCACCAACGCGTCGCCAAGACGAAGATTCCGTCTCCCGCCACATCTTTCTACCGCGAAGAAAATGTAAAGCCCTCGTCCCCCCTCCACTGACACGTGTCGGTCATATCTCTCCCTCTCTTCGCCCCCCCCCCCCTCTTCTCTCTCTCTCCACCCACCCTAATTTTAGACAACAACAACTTCACCGTTCCCTCCTCCATCACTCTCTCTCTCTGGTTCCTGATTCCTGCTCTCGTTTTCTCTCTCTCTCTCTCTGGTTATCGAATTCAATCCTACTTCATCTTCTTCTTCTTCTTCCTCTTCTTCTTCGGTGACAGACAGGGACGCCTGCGATCTCCCACTTCCTTCCTCCGCCTCTCCAAAGGGAAAAAAAAAACAGGTTTTTTTTTTTAAAATTTTCCCCCTCGACATTCTCTCTCTTTTTTTTTCCCTTCTTTTTGAATTCCAGCTGCGGGAGGATTCGATTCGATACCAGAGGGAAATTGGGTTTCCTTTTCCGTTTATTGTTTCGTCGATTGCGTTCTTGGGAGCGGGATTAGGGTTTTCTTGATTCGGTGCTGGGGGTTCTTCCATTCTTTCATTGTGTTTTTGGGGAATTTGGATTCGATTCCTTCCCTAACCCTAGCTCTGTAAAGTCTGAAAGAGGGAGAGTGCGAGAGATAGAGGGGCAGAGAGAGAGATATTCCATTGATTCTTGTCCTGTATAGCTACATGAGGGTCTGACTGTAGTTTATCATTTTCGGTTCCATTGTGGGAGGTTTTTTTTTTAGGGTTTCCTTGGTTCCTTACTCGTGAAACTCTATGAGATTTTCGATGCGTTTTTTTTAGTTCGCCATCTGAAATTGAGGGTTTCCTTTGCTTAGATCTTCCACGTTCTTGCGTCCCCCATTCCTTTTGTAGTTCCTTTCGTGCTTTTCCCAATCGAAAACGAAAAAAAAAGAGAAAAGAGAGAAAAAAAAATCCAGCTTTTGTATAGGCACTAGACGTTTCTGTAGATAAGATGGCTTTGAACTTCTCTCATCGTCCGGTTTTTGCCACTCATCTACCCGAAGACATATCCCCGATTAGGATTGCCAATCGGTGCATTGTGGAGGGTGTTTCGGAGAATAAGGTGGATGGTGCCGATAGGCCCTGGCTTTTGGAGGGGGATGTTAAGGATTGTTTGGATTATGGAAGGAGTAGATGTGATGGTTGTGGCTGCTCTCAGGATTCGGTTTCCAATGACATCCTCGATCTTTTGCCTTCCGATCCATTCGGGATGGATATAAGCACCACTTTTACGGCTATAACTGGTTGGCTTGAGGATTTGGAGATGAATTATGGTGGCTACACAAGTGATTTTGCTGGTGCTAGTCCTGATAATTACCGGCTGTTTGCGGGGTTGATCTGGAATCATGCGATGACATTGCAGGCTTTTCCTGGAGCAATTGGGTTTAATACCAATCCTATTCCATCCAGCAGCATGCCTCCTCTCTATGGGGTTGAGGAAAGTGTGCATGGCTCCTGTGATGTTGCTTTTGGTTCAATGAGTGAATTTTCTGGTTATCCCGATTCCTTGGAAGCAGGGGATGCATCTTCCTTGGATTTGGGTTCATCAAGCGGACATCGTGGGTGTTCAGAGGAGGTCATAAAGGGACAGGACTCTTGTGATGGGGAGTTTGGATTGACAAATGCACTTGGGGGATTATCTGAGGTTATGGAGTCGGGACAGGTGTCCTGCCATGTTGGCTTTGAATCAGTAAGCGGCTGCAATCAATGTCCTGAGGTGATGAAAGATGTAAATGCACCCTACCATCTTGGCCTCGGATCCATTGGTGAATTTGGTAGGTGTTCCCTGGAGAATGGAGTTTCTGGGGTGTCTAATGACATGGATGGTTTTTTTCATGGAGACCACTCAAGTAAAGACCCTGACCTTTCTGGTGGAACTTGTTCCTCTGTCAACGGAGAAATGCCTCACTTAGCATTTTCTTTGGCTCTTGGTTATCTGGGTGTGCGGGATCTTCTCGCTATCGAGGGTGTTTGCAAATCCGTCCGGTCTACAGTTCGAAATGACCCCTTCTATTGGAGGAATATTCATATACATCATCCTCTGAATGACAAGATTACTGATGAAGTTCTTATGCAATTGACCGATAGAGCTCAAGGTTCTCTCCAGTGCTTGAGTCTGGTAGAGTGCCCAAGGATCACTGATGATGGTCTGAAGCGTGTCCTTGACAGTAACCCAAAGCTCAGCAAGGTATTTTTGAATCTTTTAGGGTTTTATTTTTTTGTTGATTCTTGCTCGTGTATTATTCACCACACTCTTCATTACACGATGAAATTGAAGTGTCCGAGGTTGCTCCATTTGTTTGATTATTTGCATCTCTTGATGAGCATGTTCTTATTCATAGGAAAGAACTTGGTACATGTGGTGGTTGTGTCTTTCCAGTTTAAATTGCATAATTTCTTTTGTTGAGCTTCCTTGTCTGCAAGTTCACTTTTATGCCCTGTATGTCAATGTAAATCTAGCCAAAACTGCCGTTTGACTCACTTTTAAATGATAATGCTTTTTAATTTTAAAGAGGAAAGGGTAGCATTGGGCAAAGAAAGAAGGACAAATAGATAAATGAAAGAATGTAAATATCCACTTCCCAATGGAAAAGTGCATTTTGTGAAATTACTTGGTTGTAATTAAAGTGCACCAATTTACTTCATCCTTGTGCCAGTGGAAATTTAGAAGCCTTCTCATTTTCTTTTTGATATCAAATAAATATTTATCTTTTGGTTCATGAAAGAATAGCAAAATGTTAATCCAATGTTTGTTGTTAACTTAAATATTTACTTTTAGTTCTTAAAAATAATATCTATATTATCATGTCAGAAGAGGAATGAAAAAGGGTTGCAAATAATGCGTGTAGCCCGTGCATGGACACTAGTATGTGTAAAAGCAAGTAAGAGCTTGTTGATAGGAGGGAATATGGGGAATGACTTTGTCCAGTTGGAGGAGTTATCTGATGTCTTTTACTGGTTCCAAGCTCGAGTTGGACTTTGTGGTATCTCAATTAATTGCTTGCTTGTTCTTTCTCAGGAGAGGAATTGAGATCAGTTAGGAGGAGATGTTTTACCTGTTTCACAGTGTTGGCCTTTGTGTCCTTTCTTACTGATACATTCAATATTTTGTGATCTATTCTTCTCTTGTAAATTTCAATCTGTCTTTTATGGAGACCTAAGCCCTTTTCCCTTCTTACAGCTCTGTGTCCCTGGCTGCACAAGACTTAGTATTAATGGCATTTTGGATAGCCTGAGAACTTTCAAGTTGATGGGTACCCTAAGAGTAAAGCATATTAGGATTGGTGGGCTTTATGGGGTAACGGAGGAACATTTTGAGGAGTTGAAGTTCTTGTTGGGGATCACGAGTGAGAAGCAGCAGAACCTGAATGCCCTCAAGCCATATTTCTATCACAGAGAGAGTATGTACTTATCTTGTGAGGATGATCGTACCATTGATATTGAGACGTGTCCAAGATGCCAGAAACTGAGGTTGGTCTATGACTGCCCTGCTGAGGTTTGTCAGGGTAAGGAACGTGCATCTCAAGTATGTAGAGCCTGCACACTGTGCATAGCTCGGTGCGTTCAGTGTGGTCGGTGCATTAATGACAATGAATACGAGGAAACCTTTTGTCTGGAACTGCTCTGCTCAGATTGTTCAAAGCATCAACTCCTGGAGCGCCACGAGATGGATGGTAGCGATGTTGCTATCTCAGATTCTACTTCCCACCACGAAGATCCACAGGGCTCCTCAATCCGTGGCTGAGGATGAGTAAGGCTTCTCGTTGGGCTTTGGTCTATGAGCAGTGCTGTTTTCTATTTTGTGCCTTGCTTTTAGGATCAAACAGGGGATCGACATAAATCGAAAATGAGGAATTAGGGGGCATCTGAAGCTGCCTCACTTTCTCTGGTAGTCATATGTCATTCTCACTTAGTGTGATGTGGCGCAGCTTGGAACCGGGTTTCGATCTTGGAGCTGGAGGATCTGTTCCGATCGTTCCCTACATGGAGTTGCTTGGTGACTGAGCCATCCATGTGAAACACGATGACATGTCTGTCGACCTTGTGTTGTCAATCTTTGCACCGAGTGTGGTTCGCGTGCAGACGGCTGTGTATTTATTTGGGTGCTATCTTGAGAAAAGGGAGTTAGAAAAGGAATAAAAAGAAAATCTGCAGTGTACTGTGGCACTTGATTTGAGTTGATTAGACTCTCAACCTAGGTAATAATCATCGCAAGTATGAATGTCTCAGGGTGTTTCGCCAATGCTTGGCGAGCACTTGTTGTACGTGTATCAGTAGAATTGTTTACTCCCTATTGTTATTATAGGTTTTCAGTGCCCGGAACAAATAAAAGAAGGTATATGTGGAAGTCTTGTTAACACTGTTCTGTTTAGTTCTGTAATCTGAACCTGTATTCTTGTCATTGGAATTTGCAAGTAGTAGTTGCAAGAATGGAGCTTCTGCTGCATGCCTTTGCTCTCTTGGATTACTTCTTCATGGGTAATGTTGCACGTGAACTTCGAAACCCAACTATGGGATTGGTTTGGGTTTGCTTATGAGTTCATATGCATCTGTTGTTAGAATTCTATAGTGGTCCAGAGGAAGTTGGATTTGCTGAGAAAAGTGTATCAGCAGTTCTGGTGAGGTTAGGATGATTTTCCGTACTCCTTCGGGGTGGGGTTGTTTTCTAATGATTGACGATAGGATTATGCTTTCTGAGGAGCGGTTTAATATATGTTGAACTTAAATTGGATTTGACTAATCTTACTAACGTGCTGATTAGTTGGGTCGATATGCCGTCAATACCCCCCCAAATTTTAGTAGCTCCTATCCTTCCTTTTTGATTTGGCTGCCAGTCATCCGTGCCATCGACGGCGATGAGACATGTCGAAATGTCCGTGGTTTTTTTGCTGTGAACTTTTTCAGTTTCTTTGAATTGTCAACATGGTATCAGTAGTTTTTCATTTGGTACGTAGGGTGAATATGTTCTTATACTAATTGGATGGTGATTGAATTGCCAAGGGATATCGTAGCTTAGCGGGGAAGGCACGAACTCGGCTTAGACCTCTGTTTTGTTTTGCAGTGCGGCAAACAAATGGGCAAAAGAAAAGCACAATATCGTGCAATTGCTCGCCACTTGATTGTGCCATGCATTTAGCCCGTGCACCACGTATTCATTTCTTAGTTGTAAATCAACTTAATGAACAAGGCTACTTTCTTGTTTTCAGTTGTTCTTTGTTTGGCTATCTTGACGGACGATACCACCAGATAAAAGATATTCACTGCGGAGGAGCATAACAGCCGTATAGAATCGGCTGGGTTTCAATGCTACCCCATTCCTCAAATTTGGATCGGTGAATAATGGACCGGTTCTAAGTATAGACCCACCCACTTGGACTGGACTGATATTTTTTTTTAATTCCTATTATTCCAGATATCCAAAACCCTAATTTCCCACTTTCATGCGTGATATGTATTGGAGCCCGCATTCGAAATGAAGCTTGTCAACTTTATTGCAAACTTTGGTAGTGATTGTTATGATTGATAAAGCATCGGTTTACTTCTCGAGTAGGTCTAGGGCCAGGTGGGCTGGATCTCAATTCCGCAAACTAGGAGTCAACCCTTATGGTCTGGTTCCCAGTTTCAAAGTGGTAACTGGCTTATTTTGAAACCGATCACCCCCGATGCGAATTGCTTAGGCATCTTTATATGTTGCATAAACTTTTTATTTGGCGTTATTCCACTAAAAACAAGCAGATTTTGTCGTCCAATCAATGTAAAGTTCAATGCAGAAGAAGACAGCGTATGAAATTCATCAATGGTGATGACCTTTAATCGACACTACGGTGCTCTACGCGTGTGTAATCGATATTGAAAGAATAATGTGCACCAATATAATCCTTAATGGGTCAAATTGAATCCTTACTATAGAAATGATGAAAAAGAAAATTACCAAAGGCTCTAACAGATAATTTCTTTTCTGCATAACGTGAGGAAAGAAATGTGTTCCTGTGTCATGAATAACTGATGGAGGTCACAAAAGAAATCTTTCTATGAACAACATTCCCAAGGAAAGAATTCGGATCTGCTTGAAGCAGAATTCATCACTTGTTGGGCGATTTCTTGCACAGCTCTTTCACCCACTGTAAGCTGAATTTCTTCTTCCCGGACTTCGACCCGTCTTTCCGCTTCTTCCGGTCCTCCGATGCCGTCGCCGGAGGCGGATCATCGTTGTAGTCCCATTGGTCCGCCCATGATAGCCCGTTGTCCATCTCCTCTCCCTCTCTCTCTTCAAAAAATCTCCTTCTCTCTTGTTAAAGAAATGTTTGTACAAGGTCTTCAAATCTTCTTCCAATTGCAATCCTCAACCAAACATATCAATGTGAACCAGCTCCGTTCCCAACTAAGCAGCGCCCTAATTTGTGTGGATAATAGAATGGTGTTTAAACGGACAAAACCGCATACGTTTGACCAGGTCAACCTCTTGCCAACGACAGCTTGGTTAAGGCCAAATTAACAGCAATGCCTTCAATTTAATTGGAAAACTAAGGGCTTTTTACAAAAATGGGTTAAAAATTTTATCTTTTTACGGATTTGGATTTTGCGGCGAAAAATTTCCGAGAAAGGGGCTTGTTCGGCGCTTGAAGCGCCGAACAACAAAAAAGAGAAAAAAAAATAAAAAAACCCTTGTTCGGCACTTATAGTGCCGAACAACCGAACAATAAAAAAAAAAAACCAAAAACACTCTTGTTCGGCACTATAAGTGCGGAACAAGGAAAAAGGGGGGAGGTGGGGTGGGAGAGGGTTCAAATAAAAAATTAAAAAATTCGTAAAAAAAGAAAAAAAACCAAAAAAATTTTAAAAAATTTCCATAAATTTCAAAATTTAGGAAATTGATTATTTTAACGAGTCGGTCCTATTTTTGATGATTTCCCCTTTTAGACATTTCGAAATGACGATTTTGCCCCTTACGGGCAAATTGTCTCGAAAAATGTCAAAAGTTTCAAAAAAAAAAAATTTCAAAAATTAGCAAATAGGCTATTTTAATTGGCCAATCCTACTTTTAAGGATTTTTCTCATCTATCTTTTCAAAATGATGATTTTGCACCTTATGAAAAAAAAAGTATCCACGAAAAAAATAGTATACAAAAACCCAAATTGTTGTTCGGCGCTTGGAGTGCCGAACAACAAAAAAGAGAAAAAAAAACCCTTATTCGGCGATTGAAACGCCGAACAACAAAAAAAGCCAAAAAAAGTGTGTGTGTATGTGGGGGGGGGGTTGGGGTGGGGTGGGGGTGTTCAAATACAAAATTTAAAAATTTGTAAAAAAAAGAAAAAAATCAAAACAATTCTAAAAAAATTTCCACAAATTTCAAAAATTAGGAAATTGACCATTTTAACGAGTCAGTCCTATTTTTGATGGTTTTCCCTTTTAGACATTTCGAAATGATGATTTTGCCCCTTACGGGCAAATTGTCTCGAAAAATTTCAAAAGTTTCCAAAAAAAAAATTCCAAAAATTAGTAAATAGGCCATTTTTGGTCAATCATACTTTTAAGAATTTTTCTCATCTATCTTTTCAAAATGATGATTTTGCCCCTTATGGAAAAAAAAGTGTTCACGAAAAAAATAGTCAGTATTTTAAATGGTCCAACATGGAAAGGTTTTTAAAATAAAATTTTGGCAATTTCTTCATATTTGTAGTCTACGGAATCTATTTTCTTATTTTCGGATATTTTCTTAATATGAAAAATAATATTAAAATTTACGACAAATTTCAAAAATTACTTTTCTTCCAAATTGGATCCTCAGGCTTTGTTAAAGCTTCTAAATATGATTTTTCAATGCCTATAGATTCAACGATGTCAACACATAGCAATATCATATTTATGATGTAAAAAGTTCTAGTACATCAAATTTATAATAATACATAATTTTGATTTATATGGGTTTTGCTCATAATGAGTCAGTGTTACATTCGAATTATGTGTCTGACCCAGATCTCCTGCAAGAAAATGAACAGGTAACGATTGATGAGAAAAATATTTATGATGGAATATTTTTTTTGTGAATACTTTTTTTTCCATAAGGGGAAAAATCATCATTTTGAAAAAATAGATGAGAAAAATCCTTAAAAGTAGGATTGGCCAATTAAAGTGGCCCATTTACTAATTTTTGGAATTTTTTTTGGAAACTTTTGAAATTTTTCAAGACAATTTGCCTATAAGGGGCAAAATCTTCATTTCAAAATGTCTAAAAGGGAAAACCATCAAAAATAGGACCGACTCATTAAAATGGTCAATTTCCTAATTTTTGGAATTTATGGAAATTTTTTAGAATTTTTTTGGTATTTTTTCTTTTTTTATAATTTTTTACGAATTTTTTATTTTTTTTAACCCCCCGCGTGTTTTTCGGTTTTTTTTTTTATTTTTTTTTCTCTTCGAACAAGCCCTTTTCTCGGAAATTTTTTGCCACAAAACCCAAATTCGTAAAAAGATAAAATTTTTAACCCATTTTTGTAAAAAGCCCGAAAAATAACTGCAGCCATGCATCTGATGATGCCTAATAATAACATTGGGTGATCTTGCCCTGTCATAATGATGCAAATAGTGGGTTTTGGCAGGTAACTGTCGTCCAATTAACTTAAGCCGGCTGTCCTTGATGAAAATGTTCCAGTTCTTCTTTGGAAAAATGTAGTGTAGGATTTCCTTAAACTATATTAATAGTTCATTAAGTTATACCATACTTATTTATCTTTTGGCCAGAAAACTGTATCATGTTCATTAGAATGTTGTTGTTGTGCAAGAAATTTAGTTTATTACTCATGTGAGACTAGTTATTGGAATTAATATTGCATTTCATTTATTTTGGGGTAATAAAATTCTGTTTGAGGATTTAGAATGTGGTTGATGCATAAGTGTAGAGATAGATTAAAAGAGGGAATAGAAGCAAGAAAGCTTGGTTAATTTTTTGGGAATTTCACAATCAGATTAGGATTTCACTTAAACCTATCACGCTTGTGCCAATTTAGTTTTAAACCTTTTAATTTTGTCAATTGAGTCTTTTAGGCCTATTTTAGCCAAAAATCGCTGACATAGACCATGAATATATTTCTTTTGATTGATTGATTGATTGATTGATTTATTTATTCTTTTCTTCTATTTTCATTCTTTACTTTTTCTTTTTCCCTTTTTACCTCCGTTGGCCATTGCCAAGCCCGATGGGGGCTGCTGGCCTCTAGCATGGGCATTGGCAATGGCAGCAGAGGAAAAAAGGGAAAAAAAAGGAAAAAAAAAGGGAGAGAAAAAAGTGAAGAAGGAAAAGAGAAGAAAATTAACAAATAATTGTAAATAAATATTACATATTATTGAAGATTGTCTACGCCAACACCGACTGTGACATGTACAACAGTTGGTGTCCACATCAATGATTTTTGGCCAAAGTTGATCGGACTATCTCAATTGACAAAACGTGAAAAATGTTTAGTACTCAATTGGAAAAATTAAGAGGTTTAAAATGGAATTGACAAAAGTGCAATATCTTTATTATTTTTTGTATAATTTTTCCTATACTATTCTAGCTATAGATATTAATCTTTAATTTTCAATTCGTCTCTCGGGATTAGATTCGATTCGAGCCATTTGTATCTATTGAACTTTTATAAAAATACTTAATCATAAGCGTATCTTTCGATCCAAAACTGAAGCTGTCGATTCACTACATGTGCATCGAATTTATCAAGTCATAATGCGTAAAATTTTACCTATCGAATAAATGTGAAATTCAATTTCAGATCATAATATATTCATTATACTTTCGTAATAATATAAGTCAATATTTGAAAATAACATATCAATAGTAAATGATATGGCACATTAACCGTTTATTAATATTTAAATGTAATTTTTAAAAAGAATAATGTGCTATATGGTATGCTTAGCATGTCGATGCATTTGATCATTAATTTTACCAAATTTTTGTTGAATGGAAGTTTTTCTACTTGCTTTTTATATGTTTTCATGTTAGGAAAAACTTATTATCTCAACATATCTACCATACCATCCAATTCTCAATTCACGATTCGTATCCAGGATTAACAATGCTCCAAACCAACTTTATTCGACATGTCATATGACCCAAGGGTCAATTGTGGATGGCATAAAGTTTTGCCTAGAATTTCAATGAGATGAACGACTGGTGGCTGCAGGTAAGCTGGCTTACCGACTTCTATGATCAACCATACCATGTCGATAATTCTACGAAGATTGATGTAGCACAGGAATGTGAATCCACCAATTTCAATGAGACGAACGACCATGACACAATTTCCATTCGTACATTTTGACAAACAGCTCGCGGCTGCGAGTCGGCTGGCCTATCTTATGATTAATCATATCATGTTGATAATCCTACAAAGAATAAGGTAGCACCAAAATGTGATTCCACTAATTTCAATGAGATGATCAACCATAACACAAATTTCATTCTTACATTTCGTTATCAATCACACCATGTTGATAATCCTACAAAGAATAATGAAGCACAGGAATGTGATTCCACTAAAATGGGAACCCCATGGTCATGCTCAACATTTCAAACTTGATCACCTGAAAAACTCCACATGACCTGCAATCTCTCTGCATAACAGTTTCGCCTCGCTAGCCAGTTTCAAGCTCTTGACGATCGCAAGTCCTGTTTGTCGGTGCGTAGATGCAGGCTTATACAAATTGGCCTCCTCTTCCTTTCCAGTCAACAGAGCTTCCCTGGCGGGCACTACGTTTTCCCACCAAAACTCTCGTAAAATCCCATGAATTAGATCCCAATAACTGCGCTCCCTACATACACGCAAGATGGTACTCCCATTAGGCGTCCAACAATACAAATCCACCCAATCCCGATCCATTATCTCCATCTGCCCCTGCACCTGAGGCATGTAATAGAAAGGCATGGTTGTCCAGGGCAAAGCTACTTCGGGCTTACCCTTATTGTAAGGGCACTTCACTTCCAAGATCCCACCTCCTGGAAAGCAACCAAGAAGGCCATCAGGAGATGCACCCAGCCACTCAAACCGTTTCCCTGAATGAGTGGCGAACCCCATCGAGCTAACTTCACGACCCGTGATGCTTTTATACCTGTCTATTGCCTCCGCTTCATTCAGAACACCCCACTCCATCGCACACATTTTGGAAGATTCCAGGATTTGCATTTCCTGTGCAAAAACTTTCTCTTTCCAAAGCTCAAGTCGACGTTTCCCTTTCCAAAATCCCAAGGCTGTGCTAAAGGTGCTTGTCGTGAGTTTATCCTTCCGAAGGGAGAACCATTCTTCGGAGCGTTGTGGAGCATCAGACGGAATAAAGCGAGCAGTCAATACTAATGGTGAGGGGGAACGAATTATGAGAGAAGAACTAGAAGAAACGAAGGGTGTGCCACAGCTGGAAAAGGTTTGGGAAAGTCTTCTGGCTCCAAGCTTTCTTGTAGCAGGAAGCGGTGCTGATGATCTGTAATGGAAGCCACGGTATCTGGTAAAGCAGCAGTTAGCCATTGCGGCGAGCGATCACACTTTTGAGGGGAATTTTATTCTGTTCCCTGCAGATTAAAGATGTCACCTGAAATTTAGTCAAAGACCATATGAAGCAAGTGACGTACTTTCATTTTGAAAAGAAAAAATCGTTAAATTCACAAAATCCAACATTTGAATGCCATACAAAACATAAGCAAGATGAATAAGCAAGATGAATTGCTTCATCGCAGGACCAGTGGACATCCCCACCAGCCCATGTTAGGTTTTTGGGAAAGCTGCATATTCCAACAGGCCCATTGAGAGCGGATTGAAATGGCTAATCTCCAATCACAAAGAACAAAAATCAGCCTTTCCTACCAGTTGACACATAGCTGATCGGAAATGACAGCAGCCTTAAAAGACAATCAGAAAAATTGCAGCACAATATCTTCTCTTCTGTCTATTTTGCAGCAGATGGGGGTGGTTCTCATGAAAGATAAAAGCAACAGGTCTAAGGATTAGGCAGCACTTTGGATGTGGAGTGGTTCTCATGAAAAATTGCAGCACTTTTAATTGGAAATGACACTTTCGAGTTTCCCATGATGAAATCTATGAAATTTAGCATACTCAAGTGGTATTTTTGCCCATTACAGTGCAATCAAATGCATATTCACTGTGATTCTTCAAATGGATTAAAATGTGGCTGTTGCAGTGAAGCTATTTTCTACTTTAAAAGAACGGCGACAATTTCGGTTTGATTATAAAGATTTCAAAGGGGGTCGGGAAGATGTAACTGAATCAAGAGCTGGTTAGACCCCTTTTCCAGTTCCCCACTTCATAAGGATAGAACTTGTGCATTGCGCCAATCTTCTTGCTTTCTCCTGTAGATTTGCATATACACCTTTCCCTGCATTCTTGATGTTCTCTACTTTAGTATCTTGACAAGCACAGGCAGCTGCAACTGATATTCTTTGTTTGTCGCTACACCATTCATCTCTTATGGGTCATACAGTATAAGAATAAATCACCAACTATAACATCGGAAACATCTTTCACACTCAATCGACCAGATATAATGTAATTGTTCTTTAAAAAAAAATGTGATCATAACTACTAGTCAAGTGTAGTTATCATGTGAACCAAAACGGAGGATAAGGTAATTTTCTTGAGTTTGCGGGCGTGCAAACCACATGGTACCCCGGAAGATGGAAACAGAGGCAAGTTTCTTGTTGACGGGACAATCCACAATCCAAAGCACTTCCGGCGCCAGAATAGTTACACGGAAGTTGCAGTCCCCTCCCTCCTCCCACAACCCCCGCCACCGGGCAACCACCAAGTCAAAGCTCGTGCAAAAGATTGTCGAAAGCTCTGACTACCAAAGACATGGGATTTCTCACAATACGAGAGGAAGAACGGTCGAAGGAACATCAGTACAGCACTGTACCTCCTCTAACCCAAATCAACGATGGAAGCCCACAAAAAAAAAAAAAAAAGCAATCCCGAGAACATATACCATCGTGAATTAATGAAGAATAATAAAGCTGTCACTTGCGACAAAAGCGACAAAGAAGAAGCACCAGAGAGATTACCTCGAGCTATCGCCGCTTATCCATTGCCAACTGAAGAAATGGAAGAAACGAATTGAAGCTAAAACGAATCCTCCTGGGTCATCAATCGTAGGAACGGCTCCTGAAGCTGGATTTCGAGTTTATAGCCCCATTGGCGCTAGGGTTATGCGAAATCAAGCTTCAGAGCAAGCAAGACAAGGAAGCGATGAGAGAGACGGAGACAGAGGCAGAGGGAGACCCTGCCGGTTCAGTTTTTCCGGCCGTTTCGAGCGTAAGGCCGTCGTTTTTATGTTGGAACCCAAAAAACAATTCGAAAAACCTTCAAACGGTGTCGTTTTGCAACAGTAGTGAATGCACAACGCGGTCGTGCACTAATTTCTCTTTCTGTGACTTATGAGTTGTAGGAAAGCCTATTAGGGATCAAATTATTACTTTAAACACACTCATCTTAAACGAAGCGAAGTATTTTTTTTTTTATGCGAAAGACTAAATTTAATGGTTATTTCGTACCAATTATAGTCATTTGCATTTCATCCCAGATGCTTCTCAATTTTGTACAGAACGTTGTCATGTTCCATTTGTTTTAGAAGCAACATATGTCAAGTAGAGAGGTTTTGCCAATACATAAGAGCATTCGTGTCTACACAGGATGTATTCTAATAGAGACAAAAGACTTGAATCTAGACACTGTAAACACAGTACAAAACAAAAATTATGGTTTTCTCTTTTCCTTTTTGATCAACTCTATTAGAGAAAATGAAAATGGGGTTTGAGATTACTATGATCCTAACTTACGTGACCCAACATTAAGCCCATTAATCTTAATTAATGAAAAGTTACACCCCATCAACACTTTGCAGTAAACGAAACATAATCCTCAAAACACTTCATTCAATTCTACGCACCGGATGCGATCATCCAAAGCACATTAAAAGCTCCAAACACAACAGAGTGGGAACAACCCTCTTTGGAGAAAACTGCAAAACAGAAACAATTCAGGATTGTCCTACACGTTCTCTCATTTACAAGACCTTCTCAAAGTTGCAAAGAAGACATCAAATGCTTCTGAATCAACAAAAATGTTCACGAAGAAAACCTGGCCTATACATTCTTCTGTCTTGCCAAGCTAGGCCGGAGCGTTGATCTGTTTGGACAAGTCGCATATGCATTTCCAGTCAAGTGCGATTGAGTCTGAAGAGATATCTCTCCACACATACTCCGCAGTGGCTTTTCTCTTCTGGGCTTCGCCAACTCTAGTTTCGGTGGCTACTTTCGCCGTTTGTGTTATCTTGAAGATACCATCATCAGTAGGTATAGTTCTTTCGGCCTTGACGACGTTTAAGATTTTGCAGGACCCAATCTATCGCTTGCCTGAGCTCATTTCCATGATCAAACAAACTAAGGTCTCTTTCCATCGAGTTCCTTGAAAGGGATCACAAGAATCCCCAAAACCATCAGATGTTTTTGTCGAGATTGAGGCAGGTGAATATGCTTGGGGTTCAGGCCATGAATCATTATAAAGACCTATATTGAAATCTCGGAGAAGATTAAAACAATAGAAGGTTATAAGGTTGGTGTTTGCGAGTCAGTTGGGTCTGATAAAACAAGGTTGTTGTGTAGTATGCTTGGTGAGATTCCTAGAACAGCTCGGGAAAACAGTAAGGGTCAATGGAACAAAAGCATACGTGCCAGAAAGTGCTTGGACTCAAATTGGAACTGTGAGAGAGAACGTCTCGTTTGGCAGGAAATTGAATTGCCCGTTCTATGAGAATGTTGGGGAAAGTTGCGCTATGAAACAGGACGTCGAGATGTGGAGCAATGGAGATTTAACGCAAGCAATAACTCAAAAACTTGCCCAGCTGACCTCTGAATGGCCATATGAAGGAAAAATCGAGCTTCAAGACCTCTGCATCCGAATATGCTCCTTCTCTCCCAGTGATACTCAAGGAGATCACCTACACATTCCCTGGAGTGAAAAAGTTCGGAATCGTTGGACGAACGGGCAGCGGAAAGTCCACTTTCCTCCAAGCTTTATTCAGGGTGGTCGAACCATCAGGAGGGCGAATACTTATTGACGGGGTGGACATCTGAACAACTTGAGGTTGCGGCTGAGTATCATTCCCCAGGATCCTACCCTATTTCAAGGTAACATTAGGAAAAATTTGGATCCTCTGGAAGAGCATTTAGACCAAGAAATCTGGGAGGTAAAAACACAAGTTATAAACAGAAAGGAAAGAAAGAAAAGACAGCACCACCTATTTTTAAAGCTTGAAATTGCTAATTTTAGTCATTAACGTGTTAATCTTTTTTTTTTGTATCAGTTCCTTTCAATGAAACATACTGCAGCAATTACATTCTATGACTTCAATGCTGAGTCCGACACTACCGAAAGAATGCAGGTACCGACCTATGCTGACCAACCTCACGAAGCACAAACTGTACCAATTGACGATCTGTTAATATATCAACAGTCTATGCAAATGAAGTCTACCACCATATGACTCAAAACCCCAATTTTTTTTTAAATAGAATCAATCCATTCAAATCATTGGTTTTCGAGCGATCAAAGAGTCTTACCACCGCACGCATTTAAAGATCGTCATTTTAGTCACCTCATAACATATTCAACACAACCGAAGGGGAAAGGTTCCAATTCTTTTTATCTTCTCAAACAAGTTTCAGCTCTCCGTGATAAACAATTTCTACCAGAAGAGCAGACTTCCTCTAAACTTCATATCAATAGCCTCCCTTAGCAATCATCTATCAATCTATTTATAGGAAATGCTTCTTCAATTGTGTGATAATCTATACTTAACAGAACAAGAAGGGCTTACCATCATCGTGCAGCAAAACCAAGTCATTATCGATGATAGTGGGAATCCGGTGAGGAACACTAATGATAGTGCAGTAACTAGTCTCTTCCCTGATTGTCCTCTGAACCTGGTTATCGATGGTCATGTCAAGAGAAGCCGTTGCCTCATCCGAAACCAAGATCCTTCTCTTCTTCAAAAGCACCCTAGCAAGGCAAGCCAGTTGTCTTTGCCCGATGCTCCAATTTTCTCTACCCTCAACAACTAGGATAATTTAACATAAAACTGAGAAAAAGATTGTCCAATCAACAGAAGGGAGCTCAACGATTTCTCACGAACAAAGCCTTCATATGTTTCTCTACCGTCTGTAGTAGAATACCTGGTGCATCGAGAAGCCTCGGATCCTGCCTTACCATCTCTGCTAGGTGACGTTTGTTAAGAACCTAAAAATATCAACAAGTTTGTAATCAGTCACCCATGGGCCATAACAAAGAAACTCAATACTCTTTTGAATTTTTTAACTTGTGGTTCTACCTCCAAGATTTCTTGGTCTGAATGCACTTCCAGAGGATCCAAATTTGTCCAAATGTTACGCCGAAGTAGGATTGGATCCTGTGGAATAATACTCAGCCCCGATCTCAAGTCCTGCCAACCAATTGTGCAGATGTCCACCCCATCAATAAGTATCTGCCCTCCTGATGGTTCGACCACCCTGAATAACGATTGGAGGAGAGTGGACTTTCCGACTGCAAAGCCAAAGGGACATGGCCTAATTCAGCTTTTACTTTCAACCTGTACTGAAAAGGGGTTCAGCTATGGAAATTTTATTCGAAGCCATCCAAATCTCTACTTGGACTCTATCTATTTCTGAAGTAACACAGTTGGTTGAGATGATGACTACTACTACGGCTTTGTGGTGCAACTAATGAGCACAACACCACCAAAAATCGCTAGTGAAAAAGGAAGGGATGCGAATTCAATGGTATTGGCTTTTTTGGAGAACCAGGGACAATTCTAAGGATTTTCTCAACTGGAACACCAATGTTAATAGATCAACAGTCTATGCAAATGAAGTCTGCCACCATACGGTGCAAAATCCGCTATTTTTAGTAGAATAGATCCATTTGAATCATTGGTTTTCAAGCTATTAAAGAGTCTTATCACCGTACGCATTGAAAGATCCTCATTTTAGTCACCTCATGATTTATTGAATACCACTGAAGACGGAAGGTTCCAATTCTTTTATCTTCTTAAACAAGTTTCACCTCCCGGTGATAAATAATTTCTACATGAAGAGCAGACTTCCTCTAAACTTTGCATCAATAGCCTCCCTTAGCAATCACCTATCTATCTATTTATAGGAAATGCTTCTTCAATTGTGTGATAATCTATATTTAACAGAACAAGAAGGGTTTACCATCATCGAGCACCAAAACCAAGTCATTATTGATGATAGTGGGAATCCGGTGAGTAACGATAATAATAGTGCAGTAACCAGTCTCTTCCTTGTTTGTCCTCTCAACCTGGTTGTTGGTGGTAGTGTCAAGAGAAGCCATTGCCTCATCCAAAATCAGGATCCTTCTCTTCTTCGAAAGCACCCTAGCAAGGCAAGCCACTTATCTTTGCTCGATGCTCCAATTTTCTCCACCCTCAGCAGCTAGGACAATTTAACATGAAACTCAAAAAATGTTGTCTAATGAACTGAAGGGAGCTCAAAGATTTCTCATGAACAAAGCCTTCGTATGTTTCTCTGTAGTCCACAGTAGAATACCTGGCGCATGGAAAAGCTTCGGATCCTGCCTTACCATCTCTGCTAGGTGACATTTGTTAAGAACCTAAAAGTTACGACAACCTTGTAATCAGATACCCATGGGCCATAACAAAGGAACTCAATACTCTTTTTCGAATTTTTTAACTTGTGGTTTTACCTCCAAGATTTCTTGGTCTGAATGCTCTTCCAGAGGATTCGAATTTGTCTGAATGTTACCCTGAAGTAGGATTGGATCCTGCGGAAAAATACTTAGCTGCAGTCTCAAGCCCTGCAGACCAATTGTGCAGATATCCACCCCGTCAATAAGTATCTGCCCTCCTGATGGTTCGACCACCCTGAATAATGCTTGGAGGAGAGTGGACTTTCTGCTGGCCGTTCATCTGACGATTCCGATCTTTTTCCCTTAGGGGAACGTGCAGGTGATCTCCTTGAGGATCACTGGGAGAGAAGGAGCATTCCGGATGCTGAGGTCTTGAAGCTCGATTTCGACTAGCTGGTGTCGAAAGTACGCCTCCGTTCCCGATCTTGACGAGCTGGTGTCGTTCTATGAGCTGAAATGCAACTCGCTCAGCCTGCTAAACCAAGTTCGGCTCGCTCCTCACTACGTCAATGTCACTGTAACCTGATCCCAAAGGGGGTTTCCGGGCCACTACAAAAAAGAGGGATTTAGCCACGAAAAATTAGCGACAAAATTTAATTCATCGTTAATTTGCTACGAAAATAGCGACGAAAAACCTTTTCGTCGCAAATTTGTCGCTAAATTCATGGCAAAGTAAAAGAAGCCTTTTCGCCACGAAAAATTAGCGACGAACTTATTTTCGTCGCTAATTTCCGACGACAATAGCGACGAAAATAGGTTCGTCGCAAAATTCATCACAAAATTCGTCACAAAGGATGGTCATAATTGTTTTGGGTTATAGGTGAAGTATCGTTGCCAGGTGGGAAAGCATAGGAGGGTCATAAGGATGATGGGCATACGGCCACAAGGGAAGCCAAAGAGGAAATCGGATTGGATCCCTCCCTTGTCAATGTGGTAACTATAGTCGAGCTGTTCCTCTCTAAGGTATTAGCATACGTTACTCTCTTTTGCCACAAAAATGTTGAACTTCAATTCGCTAGTATAATATAGCCTGAGAATTCCCTAGCATGTGAGTCACTTAAAATCTTTTCACTCCCATGACGATCAAATGGACAAATTCTGCTGCCCTTTTCCGTGGAAGTGGTGTAAATGAATAGTATATTAGAAATATGAACGTGAACAACAAGCTTTATAGTTGACTTCGTTGAACCACTTTTAGTAGCAATACATTGTGTACTATTTCAGCAGTCCTTTCTCAATTAAAACGAAGCATCATTAAACTAACAATCAACACTTTTCTTGACTGTAGTCTATCCTTGTCGAATAGATTGTGTACTGTACATTCTTGAAAAGGTATCTCCAGAACGTTCTGCTGGAACTATGATAGGAATCGTGAATAATTGAGTGGCAGTTCAGTTGGAACTATGAAAGCATGCCCTAGTTGAATGCTAGTGAAACACTTTACAAGAATAGTTTATATCGGTTTCTCTTTGAAACTCGGCTAGCCTCTCAATGTTATGAATGCAGTCTATCTTGTTTATTCTGGTCTTTTCCAGTGCATTCTGCATTGTGTGGCGAGTGTACACTGGTATGTTCTTTACAGGAAGAGATGATCCAATCCGTTCATCTAATATAGTGGTGGCAATACTTAGTGGGAAGGTCTTCCTTTATGAAACATGAGTGTTTGATGGTGGTGGAAGTAAGGGTTATGTTTGTCCATGGTGTTTTTGAAGTTTCGATCAGATTTTAACATTGTAGATAACTTTGGAATCAGCTGATGCAGGTCTCTTTCTTCGCTAGTTGATGTGCATCTAGACATTCTAGGTAACTTTGAAAATATCTCTATCGTTATTTCTATCTTGTTATTCTTTTTCATAAATGAATGAAATGTTCTTTTGTTTTTTCTTAGAGATTGCTATTTATCAAAGCCGATAGCAAGTTTTTAATTGTTTTGTCAAGTTTATCTGTTGCTCTCTTAAACAAAATGGTAAGCTTCATGATTTACATCATTATGTACCCCTAATACATGTTCATATTGGTTAAGATATATTGTCTAACCTTTGTACTTATCAGTATAAACGTGGAGATCACATGCGTGTTGCAGTTTCACAAAGAAGACCATCCAATTCCGCTTCCTCATCCTCGTCCATGTCCCTTTCCTTTTCCCTTCCCTTGCACCTAACCCAGAACCTCTACTTGCTGATAGACAATATGGACACATTGGCCCTTCCTCTAACCCTCACGATCCATCTCCTTCGGTTCCATCTCCTTCAGTACAACACTCAAATGATGACGGAGATAGAGGTGAAGAAGAAACTCGATTCATGATATTCCCATATGGAGATTCGTAAGTAACAGGGTCATTTTTTAAGTTTATGTAATATTCACGGTCAACCCTTAATTTTGGGTTTTAGATATGGATGCGAAATGATTTGTTTATGTCGTTCTAAACTGTTTCCAGATTCATAGATACTACGTATGTTGTGAGGCAACTTAATAAAATAGTTAATAACTATTGGAGGGGAGAGTGGATTAGTTACGGCAGCACTCCAAAAGAAGTGAATGATTTGTGGTGAAATGAGTTCAAGGTACGTTTTGCCATTTTATTTTCTTAGAAACTAAGTTCGGTGTAAGTAAAGTTGATTATTTTTCTATTTATTGTAGCGGAAGTTTAGGTGGGATGAAATGGAAGAAGATGAAGTTAAAAGAATTTTCAAGAAGAAAGCCGGTGATCACATACGAAATGTGATGAATAAAGCTAAGACAAGTCAAGTGAAGCCAGATTTCATTACAGGTGACAGTTAGACAGAAATGAAAAAAACATGGGAAACTGAAAAAATTAAGCAAAGAAGTGAACAAAATAAGAAGAATCGAGCTTCATCATCCAGTGAAGGGTCTGCCACATATATTGGGGGCTCTATCAGCATTGGAGAGCATAGAAAAAGAATGTTAAATTTGTTAAACATGCTGTAAGTTAATGTAATTTAATTACTCATTTATGTTTATATTTTATAGGCAGATGAATTAGGGACGGAACCGACATATATAGCTACATTTGAACGCACATTTAAAAAAAAAAAGATAAGACATAGACTAGCAATCGAGCAAAAGCTATTAAGGTATGTAAGGTTAACTAGAATGAAAATGTACATTGTTTTTAATATTGATGATAGTTATATACATATACATATATATATGAAGTTATTTTATTTTCATCTATATTGTTCATGTAGGAAAAATATGACGAACTTTTAATGAGTACTGCTAGTGATGGTGATGGTGTTGATGGATCTGACCAATCAAGTGGAGGGTCTGACAATATGACATTATGGGTGAAGGCATCGGGTGTGATGAAAAGAGGGAAAATATTTGGGATGGGATCCCTATCAAGAATATATTCAACAAAGGTTGCTGCGGCTTCATCATCCAAATCCGCCGTTTCAAGGACACGAATGGAGGAGCAAATGACTCAAGAATTGAGCCAACTGGAACATATACTTGTAGAGAAGGATGAAGAAATAAAAACAGTCAAACAACAATTGTCACAGAGAGATGAACGAATCAAATCTTTAGAGTGTCAAACGCAATTGATCTTGCGACACCTCAACCTCAATCAAGATCAGATTCCTCCTGTACCTCCCACTAATGAAATAGGCGATGGACACAACGATGAGCAACAAAATGATAATGAGATTGCTGATGATGTTGATGATTTTGTTCGTCATTTCATTGATTAAATGGTAAGAATTTTTTGTTGGTTTATCGTTTGAATATGAATCTATATTAATTGAATAGACTTCCTGTTGTTGTAGTATTGATGCTCAATTCATGTTGCAGCAGAACATGCTCTTCACAATACCATATCGAGTCCAGATCTTTGCAAAGCTTTCTTGTCTTTGGAGGATTTTGAGGTATAACCACCGGCAAGCAAAATTTTACCTTAGCATTTACTAGTAGCTTTGTCATTTTATCTTTCCTTCACTTGTTGTTTCCATTACGAGTATTTTCTAGCATTGTGTTTTTCTGTTAATGAATTTTAGTTTTGCTAAACTTAAAGAGGTTGCTTTCTGTGTTGGTAAATTTTTAATGGGAAACTTTACTTTTTCTGGACATAGCCTTATGGGGGGTTTAAAAGAGGAAAGGAACTTTTTAATTTGTCATTCTTAAAACTTGATCATGATAGGAGAACTATTTGGAGCTAACCAAAGGTGCTACTGACAATTACCATCATTCCTGGTGGAAAAGGCATGGAGTTGTCCTTGATAGTGAAATAGCTGGTCTCCTTTACGCGTGGATGGGAGTTTTGACATAGCTGCCATCTATCATGAGAAGGTTTGCGCTCTTTATTCTGGTGAAGGATGGCATGATTTATTGGCTGAAGATAAAGTCCACCAAGTTGGCTACCTATGTTCTTGTGTGAGATTGCTTTCATTGGAAAAAGGCTTATTCTTGACCAAAGAACAGCAGGCCTTTCAGTCACAAGTGATTCGTTTGGCTCATAGTGAAATGAAAATCCTGTTCCTCTAGATGTTTCATCACTGATTATATTTTCTAGCAATTCATTGGACTTATATGTATATATCAGTCTATCTTGTGGTGTAATTAGGATTTTGGAGAAAAATTCGTATTTACAAATACATTATTGAGTTCTTTACGATTTCGATATTTTCCTTGAGATATTATGGACACTTCTCTCAGGTTTTAATATTTTTATGCATGCTTGATAAAATTGTGATTGCCAAGTATAACAAGGATCTCTCTAGTTTTATCATCGGGAAGCCCTACAAATATATAAAGGCTAATTTTGTTGCTAAATTATTTTTAATTTCAGCTAATTGGTCACGATTTTTTTGGCAAATAGCGTTTGCAGCAAATTTGTGACGAATTTTGAAGCAAAATTTTCGTTGCAATTTCGTGATAAACACAATTTTTCGTGAATTAGCGACGAAATTTTTAGTGGCAAATATCGTTACTAAAATTTGCGATAATTGAAACAAATTAGTGACGAATTTATTTTCGTTGCAATTTCGTGGCTAATTTGCGACGAAAGTGAAAAACTTCGTCGCTAAATCTTGACATTTTCATCGCAATTTAGCGACGAAAGTCAGAAACTTTGTCACTAAATCTTGTGAAGCAATTTGGCGAGGAAACCATTTTCGTCACTATTTTTGTTGGAAATTTCATGGCAAATTTAAGGACGAACTTTGCCACGAATAATGTTCGTCTCAAATTAATGACGAACTTTGCCACGAATAATGTTCGTCACAAATTAGCGACGAACTTTGCCACGAACTATTTTCGTTGCAAATTAGCGACGAACTTTGCCACGAATTATTTTCGTTGCAAATTAGTGACGAAAGTCCAATTTTTTCGTCGCTAAATTTTGCGACGCCGAATTAGCGACGAAATTTTTTTTGTTGCAAATTAATTTAGCGACGAAGTTTGTCAAAATTTTCATCACAAATTCCGTTGCTAAAACCTTATTTTTTTTGTAGTGGGGGGGGGGATGGGGAGGAGGGGAAGAGGCCCAATGGGCAGTGAGTTGATCTGCTCAGAACATCTTGGCAACCAAATCAGCAGCCCGGTTCACCGTTCTCTTGCAATGGGCTACCGAGATGTTGAGGCGACGAATTATGACTTCTTGGGCCTGGAGGATGAGGGTTTCCGCTTCCCAGTTGGCCTCTACAATCCCTTTGATAGCAAGTACAGTGGCTTTTGAGTCTGACCCCACTGTTACACAAATCTTATCTTCTTTGACTTTGCTACTGTCTTTGAGAAATTTCAAAGCTGAGAGTAGGGCTTGAGCTTCAGCAATCAAGGCCCTCCAAGGAGAGATTTTCCTCGTAAAACCTTCCAGCAGGGTCCCATTGGAGTCACGAAGGACGTTGGCGATAGCACCATCAAGGTTGACGCCACCCACAAAGGCGTCGACATTCATCTTCAGATTTGGGTTTGTCGGGGGTGCCCACTCTAAAGGTGAGACAGGATCTGATCTGTTCAAGTTTCGATCTTTGTTGTTCCATCTTCCATAGCTAGTGAGAGTCGACTCTGCTTCTTCGATTAGGCCGTGAGTGTTTGGGTTTTTTCCTTGGAAAACTGAGTCATTTCTCGATTTCCAGATGCACCATAGTGTAACAGCAATTACCTCAAACTTGGCTCGAGTGTCGGTGTCGTCCAAACTTTCTTGGAGCCAAGTGTCCATACATTGGATTGGAGGATGATGCTGCCTCACTGTAAGGTTTCTCTAGATTTGCTCGATCCATGTATAGTATATTAAAGTATGTTCAATAATTTCTGCATGCTGGTTGCATATGGGACATAAAGGATGGGGGATCAACTTACGTCGAAGTAGGTTATCTTGGATGAGTAGGGCATTTTGTGCTATTTGCCATAGAAAAATCCAAATTTTGGAGGGATGTGAGCATTCCAAATGCCATTCCATAGTCTTCTTGTAGGTAAATTCGAATTGATGCTGTGTCTGTCTTTTGCTCAAAGTTTCTGACTCTTAGAAGGTTATAGGCACTTTTAACTAAGAAGCCCCCCTTTGTGTTTCTAGTCTATTTCAGCTTATCTTCCTGCGGTGTAGGGCTTAGAGGAGTGGCTAGAATCTCTTTAGCAGTGTCTTCATTGAATAGGGAATTAATCAATTCAACATCCCATTCAGCTGCTCCCTCTCGAATAAACCCTGAAACATTTGTTGGTTCCTTTTGGTTCGCTGGACCCCCAATAATTCCTCTTTTGAGCCATCTATCCTCCCTGATCTTGACAGTTTTCCCTATCCCTATGGACCATCGTACAGACATAGCAATAGTTTCTCTATCGTGAAGGATACTTAGCCAACCCTAAGAAGGTCTCATGTCTCTCCCAGCTTGAAGGAAACTACATTTTGGAAAGTACAACCCTTTAAGGATTCTGCTACATAGAGATTTTTCACTCTGTGCTATTCGCAAAGCTTGTTTTCCCAGCAAAGCTTTGTTGAAAACAGCCATGTCTTTAAAGCCTAATTCGCCACTGTCTTTTTTGGATTTTAGGATTTCCCACCTATGCTAATGCAGCCCTATTTTCTTCTCGCTATTCTTCCACCAGATTTTTACAACCCTTTTCTCAATCGATTTGCATATTGAGATTGATATTTTAAAAATCAACATAGCATACTGGGCTATGGCTTGGACGACAGATTTTATTAGGGTCTCCTTGCTTGCCTTAAAAAAGAGATTCTCCTTCCAACCTTTTAACTTCGTATCCACTCTTGCATTTATCTAGACAAAACATTTGCTTCTTTGTTTCCCCCCAGTCAGAAGGAAGACCCAAGTACTTCCCTATTTTCCTCATTACTGGAATGCGGAGGGCATTAGCTAGGCTTTCTTATCGCTGCACGGGGCAGTTAGGACCCATAAACAGACTGGATTTGTTCAGATTAATTTCTTGTCTCGAGGTGTAGCAATATTGGTTGAGGAGCATTATCAGGTTCTGACATTCTACTAGTTTGCCATCCATAAAGAACATTGAGTCGTCCGCAAATAGGAGATGGGATAGTGGAGGGCAGAATTTGTTTAGTCTAATATCTCTGATTGTTTCCCCACGAACAGCCCGTTTCATCATTGTAGAAAGGGTGTTAGACATCAATATAAATAAGTATGGGGATATGGGATCACCCTGTCTAATTCCCCTTGAAGGTTGGAAATACGGTAGTGGTTCTCCATTAAGCTTTACGCTTAGCGCAGCTGAGGTATCGCAAACCATCACTTTCTCCACCCACTTCGAACAAAAGCCCATATTGGTAAGACACGCCTTTAGAAAGTCCTATTCAACTCTGTCATATGCCTTTCTCATGTCGAGTTTTAGTATAGCTTGAAACCTCTTTTTTCTTTTTTGAATTCTGAGTTGATGTAAGATTTCTTGGACAATCAAAATGTTATCTTGGATTTCTCTCCATCCAACAAAGGCGCTCTGTTCTTCTACTATAATCATGGGCAGCCAGCTCTTGAGCCTATTTGCTAAGATTTTCGAGATGATTTTGTATGTAAAATTGCACAGGCTAATAGGTCTGAATTGATCGAGGCTTTTTGGGTTTTTCACCTATGGAATCAGCGTTATATGAGTTTTATTCAGCTCCAAATTCAATTTCCCAGTTTCGAAGAACTCCTTGACTTCCTTAAATATCCCAGCCTTGATGTTCTCCCAGTTTTTCTGGTAGAAGAGCCCATTTAGTCCGTCTAGTCTGGGTGCCTTTTCTGATCCCATGTCGAATACTGCCTTCCGCACCTTTTTTATAGTAACAACTTTTTCCAATCCTGCATTCATCTCCTTAGGGACTAGTTTAGGACATTGAGCAAGCACCGGTTCAAAATTTCTAGGACCAAAAGAGGTGTATAAATCAATGAAGTAGTTCGACGCCATCTCCTTCAATTGGGCTAGGTTTCTTATCTAGGTATCCTGCCCCAACACTTTTAACATAGAAATTTGATTCCTTTGTCTCCTTTGGATTATAGTTGTATGGAAAAATTTTGTGTTCTTGTCTCCCCATCTCAACCGGTTAACTCTTGATCTTAAACGCTAATACAATTCTTCCATTCGCCACAGCTTCTCTATTTCAGCAGTAATCTCTTTGCGAATATCTCTACTTGCGGAAGGTGTTGCCCATTCATAATTCTCTAAAGCTTGAGTTGTAGCCTTTGAATTTGAACTTTGCTATTTGGGAATTCTTTCCCACTCGACTTTGTCAAAGCAGTCAAAACTGATTTTAGCTTTCCTGCCAAGTCAGCCCCTTCACTCTTAGCTTCCTCCCACCTCTCTTTAATAACATGACCGCAGTCTTTACTATGTAACCAGAATGACTCAAATTTGAAGGATTTTTTTTTCTTTCACCCTATCAATTAAAAGGGATAGAATAATAGGGCTGTGATCAGAATCGATAGCAGGCAATGCAAAGGCCTCAGTTAGTGGGAACTCCAACCTCCAAGCTAAATTGCATACAACCCTATCTAATATCTTCTTCACCAAATCATCCCCTTCTCTATTATTAGACCATGTGAATGCGCATCCTTTACTCTTAATATCCATCATCTCAAAGTCCTCCAACAGCTCTTTAAAGGATTGCATCCTGTAGCTTTTGATTACCCTCCTCCCAATTTTCTCCCAAGCATAAAGTGTCTCGTTAAAATCCCCAATCCAAACCCATGGGAGATTGCAGTCTGTTTTCATGAGTTTAATCCTCTCCCATATTTTGAGTCTCTCTTGATAGTTCACTGGAGCATAGTAGCACGTTAGTCTAAAGGGTCTCTCTTGGATCAGATCATCATATTTTACGTCGATGAGATCTTTTAAGGAGGAGTGGACTTCCACCCCAACATTATCGTTCCAAAACAGATCCAAACCACCACTAATACCAATCGGATCGACCACCCACTGATTCTGAAACTTCAGTCTCTTCCTCGCCCATTGAATAACCCCTTCTCGATTCTTTGTTTCACATAAAAAAAAACTAAGCTGGGCCTTTCTTGAGCCGAGACAACTCTAAGGGCTTGAACTGTCAAGGGTGTACCAAACCCTTGACAGTTCCATGCCAAGATACTCATTTATGACTCGGTGGCTTATTAGGGCAAGCCACCAATGCCCGTACATCTGAGTTTTCAGCATAACACACAGGTGTCTCCATCAGATTTAATTCCTCCAACACCATATGCATCTCCCTATCGTTGGTTGAGTGTGATTTCCTGCCTCTCTTTGATTCTCTAAAAGCGTAACTCTTCTGATTTTTCTTTAGGGAGCAGGAGCTGCCATTATGAAATGAAGGGAGTTCTAGTAGGAGTAGGGGTCCCTCTACTGCGTCTACAGCTGAGTTTTGCATCACCTAGGTGGAGGTAAGTCCTTCAACATCACTCTCCTTCATTTTTCCCTTTTCCTCATAGGATTTACCCCCCTCTTCACAATCCCCATCCTCTCTTTGTGTGCTGTGATTTAGGTTAGGGGATTCTGGGGTTTCAAGAACAGTTTCCTCTTACATATTCTCTGCTATATTTGCCTCATAGAAGGCTTTCCAGTAGGGGCTAGGGGTATTCATCTCTGTCTTCAACCATGTACCATAATAAATGCTCTCATTTTTAATAAATTTTTCCTCTACATAAGGAATCTCAATGCAGTTTTGCACATAATGTCCAATTTTTCCGCATGAGAAGCAAAAAGTTGTGAGTCTCTCATAGCAAAAGTCAATCCAGAGTTCTTTCCCTTTATAACTACAGATCATTCCAGGTTCTAAAGGGGACAAAAGATCGATAGTGACTTTTGCTTTACACACGCAATGCCTGCAAAACCTTTCACTTCAATTTTTACTTCCCCCACTCTCCCCTCTTATTCTGCTATGCTAGAAATAACCTCAGTTATCCTTCCTTTCACAGGCAACCCGATTATATGCAACCAAAAATTGCATGAAGTAAAGCCATAACATTGTGGGATAAGATTAGGTTCCCATGGTATCAGGACTAGTAGATTCTGTGAGAAAGACTAGGAACCAGCCTCCATAATTCTTTTTTTCTCCTCCATTGATTCAAATACAAAGGAAAAGAGACCCATTTCAAGGTGAGTACACACTACCTTTTCCGTTTTTCATGTCTTCTTCATTATTCACTGCAATGCCTGAAAGTTAACTTTTGGGTTTCTAAATAGTCTCCCAAAGGATGTACGTTCTCCTTCTTTTAAACAACATTCTGTGACCATATCATCAAGCACAGCTCTTTTGGTTCTGGGCCATAGATGTCCCAGTCGATTGTAGAGGGCATTTAGCATTTGGTCTTAATACATTTTGCTTTGACTAACAGGTTGGAAATAGGGAAGTGGGAGCGAGACAAAGAGAGCAGGGTTGCCCAAGCATATAAAAGGAGCAAAGGGTAGGGCGAAGGAAGCCTGGAGAAAGTGCGGAAAAGGGATCAGCGAAGAGTAAACAAGTTATCCCACTGAGTGGAGAAGCCTACTTGAGACAAAAGGGCATTGGGTCGAGAAAGGGGAAAGAATGTTCTGGGAGAAGATTTAGGGTTATGGGAGATTCTAATGAACAGCACCAGGAGAAGAGCTCTCGACATGGCCAAGATTAAGGAAAAAGGTAGAAGAGAAGCTAGGGTTAGGATTTGCTACCCATAGGTAGAGAAGGCTCTCATGTTGAGAGAGAAAACTTTCACGGCTATCTGTAATTCTGTTAACTTTCATTCTAATGTCACTATAACCTCACTTCCTTGTTTTTGTTTTGTTTTCCCCTCTTTTTGCTTTGGACATGTAGGTAGGGTCCTTTTATGTTGTGGATATTGACTGACGATGTTTATTGTCACTCTCTCATAGTGGTTCATAATTAAAAGAAATTAAAAGAAAAAAAATATATATTTATAAATGTTATAACTATAATTAAAAAACACAATAAATATTGAAAAAATGAAAAAAAGGCTTACATGTCCTCTGAGTGTCAGGCGAGCCCATCATTTTAACTGCCGCGTGGACTTCAGTGTGGTAAGTATTTTTTCTACCCTAATTTGATAAATATTTTTTTAAAAATCTAAATTGGAAAAAAAATAAAATAAAAACCCCTTCAGGCTTCACCTCCGTTGCTTCGCCTCTCCTTCCAGCTCTATCTCCAGTAGGAGGCGGTAATGCTGGTGCAGGTTCTCCATCAGGAGGCGGTGGCAGGGCAGGTGCGGGTCCTTTAGCAAGCAGCATTAGGGCTAGAGGACTGCCTCCCCCTCCAGCAACTAAGGGTACTCCCGCCCTCCCCCTCACCCCCCTCTGGCTGCACCTAAACGCACAATCACGTCATGCATATATGCATTTCGATCTCGATCTCGATCTCGATCTCAATCTCAATCTCCATCTTCAAGTAGACCCCAAATGGTACTAAGAATGATTTCTTGATTTTCAAGCGAATAGATAAATAAACTTATCTCAAGTATTCATCATGTTAGACGCCTCATGAACAAGGAGTTCGGATCATCCGGATGGTATCTCTTTATCTCAAAAGTTTGCAAAGAACAAAAATGAACATGTGTTAGGCCATCTTATACCTTGAACGAAAAAATAGTAATTAAGATATCTCCTCATCTACCGCCTTGAAAATGCAACTTGTTGGATCATACACACGTTTCACAAAATCTCCAAAAAACATAGTGATGTCATTTCATATAGCAGTGAGGAGGCCATCTATTATATCAATCCAAAAATGTCAAGTCCTAAATGTGCGTTCAAATAATCTACCAATACTTACCAATCCCATAGCACGCTCACCGCTAATCATCACATAAGAAACTTTCCTAAAGTACTTCATGGTCCATTCTCTAATAGTTGAATATGGAAAAAAAAAGTCCATCCAAAGAAGGCAAGCACCTCTTCTATTCTCATGTTCTTGAGAGAGAGAGACCAAGACAGAGAAGGGTGCTTAAGGGGGAGAGAAAGAGAGAGAAGGGGGAGACTGAGAGGTACATATTTTGTGAGACTGAGGATTTTCACCATTTATAAAAGTGGATGAGTCCGGGCTCACAATTCAAAGATGGACCTGATTTTTGTTTACCTCGACAACACGAATGGAGAGGGAGGTGAAATCGCACTCATTATGTTTAGACCTACAAATCATTGCTGAACTTTTTTCAAACAATTTAAAATTACCACAGTGAAAAATAAGTCCATACAAGTATAATTAAAAATAACATAGCAAATATTGAAAAAAGAAAAAAAAGGCTTATAAGCCCTCTAAGTATCAAGTAGGCTCATATGGCACTTCCCGCTCGACATTTTAAATTCCGTAAGGACCCTAATATGGTAAATATTTTTTACCCTAATTTGATAAATATTTTTTTAAAACCTAAATTGGAAAAATAAAAAAAAAAGCCCTTCGGGCTCTACTTCCGCTACTCCTCCTCCCTCTCTAGCTCCATCTCTAGCAAGAGGCGGTAATACTGGTATGAGTCCTCAAACAGACGGGGATAGGGCTAGAGGACCGCCTCCCCCTCCAACACCTACGGGTACTCCTCCCCCCTCGCGCACGCCGTATACACATCTAGATCTCGATCTCCATCTTTAGGTAGACCTCAAATGGCACTATGAATAATCTCTTGGCTTTTAAGTGGAGCAATAAATAGACTTACCTTGAGTATCCATCAGGTTAGACATCTCACGAATAAGGAGTTCGGATCGTCTGGGTGGTTTTTCTCGACCTCAAAAGTTTGCAAATAACAAAAATGAGCATGTGTTAGAACACCTTAAATATCAATGGAAAAAACAATAATTAAGATAGCTCGTCAGCTATCGCCGTGAAACTGCAACTTGTTGGATCATCCGTACGTTTCACAAAACCGGCAAAAAACACAGTGATGTCATTTCGCATGCTATTGAGGAGGTCGTCCATTACATCAATATGAAAATGCCAAGTCTTAAATGTACGTTCAAATAATCTACCAATACTTACCAGTCCCATGGCATGTTCACTGCTGATCATCACAAAGGAAACTTCTCTAAAGTATTTCATGATCTCCGTTCTCTAATAGTTGAAGGTGGTAAAAAATGCCTCTCCAAAGAAAGCAAGCACCTCTTCTATTCTCATGCTCATGAGAGAGAGATCAAGAGAGAGAAGGTTGCTTAGGAAGAGAGAGAGAAGGGGGAGATTGAGAGGCACAAGTTTTACGGAGCTTAGGGTTTCCACCATTTATAAAAGTGGATGAGTCTGAGCCCACAAATTTAAAGATGTACCTAATTTTCATAACAAATATTGGAAAGAAGAAAAAGAAAACTTACAAGCCCTCTGAGTACCCGGTAGGCCCATGCGACACTTCCCGCGCGACATTTAAAATGCCGCGCGGACTCTACTATGGCAAATATTTTTTTACCCTAATTTGATAAATATTTTTTTAAAAACTAAATTGAAAAAAATAAAAAAATAAAAAGTTCTTCAGGCTCCACCTTCGTTACTCCTCCTCCCCCTCGAGATCCATCTCCAGTAGAAGGAAGCAATGCTGGTACGAGTCCTCCATCAGGAGACGGCGTCCGAGTTAGTACGGGTCCTCCAACAGGCGGCGTGAGGGCTAGAGGACCGCCTTCCCCTCCAGTACCTAGGCTTACTCTCCTCCCCCTTCGCCCTGGTTGCACCCAAACGCACAATCACGTTATGCATATACACATCTCAATGTCGATCTCCATCTTTAGGCAAACCCAAAATGATACTAAGAATGATCTCTTGGCTTTCAAGCGGAGCGACAAATAGACTTACCTCAATTATCCATCAAGTCAGACGCCTCATAAACAAGGAGTTCGGATTGCTCGGGTGGTCTTTCTCAACCTCAAAAGTTTGCAAATAACAAAAATGAGCATGTGTTAGAGCATCTTAAACCTTAAACAAAAAGAAGGTAATTAGGATAGCTCGTCACCTATCGCTGTGAAACTATAACTCGTTAGATCATCCGTATGTCTCACAAAACTGACAACAAACACAATGATATCATTTTGCGTGGTATTGAGGAGGCCGTCCATTACATCCACTGAAAATGCCCAGTCCTAAACGTGCATTCAAATAATCTACCAATACTTACCAATTCCGTGGCATGCTCACCGTTGATCATCACAGAGGAAACTTCTTTAAAGTACTTCATGGTCTCCGTTTTCTAAAATTCAAATATGACAAAAAAATGTCCCTCTAAAAAGGCAAGCACCTCTTCTATTCTCATGCTCGTGAGAGGGAGACCAAGAGAGAGAAGAGTGCTTAGGGAGCGAGAGAGAAAGAAGGGAGAGACCGAGAGGCACAGATTTTGTGGGGCTTAGGGTTTCCACCATTTATAAAAATGGATGAGTTTGGGCCTACAATTCAAAGATGGACACAATGTTCATTTTGCTCGACAACGCGAATAGAGATGGAGGTGAAATTGCAGTCATTATGTTTAGACCTACAAATCACTGTTGAAATTTTTCCAAACAATTTAAAATTACCATGATAAATAATAAGTTTGTACGAATATAATTAAAAAAAACATAAAAAAAATATTGAAAAAAAGAAAAAAAAGGCTTGCAAACCCTCTGAGTGCTAGGTAAGCCCATGTAGCACTTCCCACGTGATATTTTAAGTGCCGCATGGACCTTAGTATAGCAAATATTTTTTTACCCTAATTCGATAAATATTTTTTAAAAATCTAAATTGGAAAAAAATAAAAAAAATAAAAAGCCTTTCAAACTTCACCTCTGTTACTCCTCCTCCTCCTCCAAGTCCTTCTCCAGCATGAGGCAGCGTTTAGGTTGGTATGGGTCCTCTAGCACGTGGCGATGGGGCTAAAGGACCGCCTCCCCCTTCAACACCTAGGGAAACTCCCCCCCTCCCCCCTGCCCCGACTGTACCTAAACGCACAATCACGTCATGTATATACACATCTCGATCTCTATCTTTATGTAGACCCCAAACGGCACTAAGAATGATTTCTTGGCTTTCAAGCGGAGCGATAAATATACTTATCTCCATTATCCATCAAGTTAGACATCTCACGAACAAGGAGTTCGGATCGCCTGAGTGGTCTTTTTCGACCTCAAAAGTTTGCAAATAATGAAAATGAGCATGTCTTAGAACACCTTAAACCTTAAATGAAAAAAATAATAATTAAGATAACTTGTCACCTGTCATAGTGAAACTGCAACTCGTTGGATCATCTGCATGTTTTACAAAACTGACAAAAAACACAGTGATGTCATTTCGCGTGGGATTGAGGAGACTGTCCATTACATCAATAAAAAAATGTTGAGTCCTAAACTTGCGTTCAAACAATCTACCAATACTTACCAATCCCGTGGCATGCTCATCGCTAATCATCACAGAGGAAACTTCCTCAAAGTATTTCACGGTCTCCACTCTCTAATAGCCGAATATGGAAAAAGAAAATGCCCCTCCTCGATTTTCATGCTTGTGAGAGAGAGAGAAGATTGCGTAGGGAGAGAGGGAGAGAGAGGGGGGGAGAGAAGGGGGAGACTGAGAGGCACAAGTTTTACGGGCTTTAGGGTTTCCACCATTTATAAAAGTGGATGAATCCGAGCCCATAATTCAAAGATGGACACGAATTTCGTTTACCTCGACAACGCGAATGGAGAAGGAGGTGAAACAGCACTCATTATGTTTAGACCTATAAATCACTGTTGAACTTTTCCCAAACAATATAAAATTACCACGACAAAAAATAAGTCCATACGAGTATAATTAAAAAAAAACATAACAAATATTGGAAAAAAGAGAAAAAAAAGTTTACAAGCACTCTAAGTGTTAGGCAGGCTCATGTAGCACTTCTCGCGCGGTATTTTAACTACCGCGAGGACCTAGTATGGTAAATATTTTATTATCCTAACTTGATAAATATTTTTTTAAAATCTAAATTAAAAAAATAAAAATAAAAAGTCTTTCAAGCTCCACCTCCGCTACTCCTCCTCCCCCTCCGGCTCCATCTCTAATAAGAAGCGGCAATGCTAGTGCAGGTCCTCCATTAAGAGGCAGTGGTTGGACTAGTATGGGTCCTTCAACAGACAGCAGAAGGGCTAGAGGACTGCCTCCCCCTCTAGCAACTATGGGTACTTCCCTCCCCCCACTACTCCCAAACGCACAATCACGTCATGCATATACACATCTCTATCTCAATCTCCATCTTCAAGTAGACCCCAAATGGCACTAAGAATGATTTCTTGATTTTCAAGCGAAGCGATAAATAGACTTATCTCGAGTATCCATCATGTTATACGCCTCACGAACAAGAAGTTCAGATCGTCCGGGTGGTCTTTCTCGACCTCAAAAGTTTGCAAAGAATAAAAATGAGCATGTGTTAGAATATCTTAAACCTTAAACGAAAAAATAGTAATTAAGATAGCTGGTCATCTACCACCGTGAAACTACAACTCATTGGATCATCTACACATTTCATAAAATCGCCAAAAAACACAGTGATGTCATTTCGCATGGCATTGAGGAGGCCATCCATTACATCAATCCGAAAATATCAAGCCCTAAACATGCGTTCAAATTATCTACCAATACTTACCAACCCCATAGCACGCTCACCGCTAATCATCACAGAGGAAATTTCCCTAAAGTACTTCATGGTTTCTATTCTCTAATAGTCGAATATGGCAAAAAATGCCTCTCCAAAGAAGGCAAGCACCTCTTTTATTCTCATGCTCCTGAGAGCGAGATCGAGAGAGAGACCAAGAGAGAGAAGGGTGCTTAGGAGAGAGAGAGAGAGAGAGAGAGAGAGAGAGAGAGAGAGAGAGAGAGAGAGAGAGAGAGAGAGAGAGAGAGAGAGAGAGAGAGAGAGAGAGAGAGAGAGAGGTACATATTTTGTGGGGTTTAGAATTTTCACCATTTATAAAAGTGAAAGAGTTTAGGCCAACAATTCGAAGATGGGCTCGATTTTTGTTTACCTCGACAACGCGAATGGGACCCTCTAAAACCTAGCGATGAATAGACCTACCGCGAGTATCCATTAGGTTAGACGCCACACGAATAAGGAGTTTGGATCGGTCGGGTGGTCTCTCTAAACCTTAAAAGTTTACAAAGAACAAAAATGAGCATGTGTTAGAATAGATTAAACCTTAAACAAAAAAACAAATAATTAAGATAGCTCGTCACCTATCGCTGTGAAACTGCAACTTGTTGGATCATCCGCATGTTTCACAAAACCGACAAAAAACACAATGATGTCATTTCACGTAGTATTGCGGAGGCTGTCCATTACATTAATCAGAAAATGGTGAGTTCTAAACGTGCGTTCAAACAATCTACCAATATTTACCAATCCCATGGCACGCTCATCGCTCATCATCACAGAAAAAACTTCCTTAAAGAATTTCATGATCTCTGTTCTCTAATAGTCGAATATGGCAAAAAATGCCTCTCCAAAGAAGGCAATCACCTCTTTTATTTTCATGCTCGTCCAAGAGAGACCAAGAGAGAAAGGTGCTTAGAGAGAAAGAGAAGGGAGAGACTAAGAGGCACAGATTTTATGAGACTTAAAAGTGAATGAGTCCGGGCCTACAATTCAAAGATGGGCCCCATTTTGTTTTTTCTCGACAAAAAATGCAATGAAGTCATTTCGTGTAGTATTGACGAGGCTGTTTATTGAATCAATCAGAAAATGGTGAGCTCTAAACGTGCGTTCAAACAATCTACAAATATTTACCAATCCCATGGCACGCTCACCGCTGATCATCATAGAAAAAACTTCCTTAAAGTATTTGATGGTCTCCATTTTCTAATAGTCGAATATGGCAAAAATTGCCCCTCTAAAGAAGGCAAGCACCTCTTTTATTTTTATGCTCGTCAGAGAGAGACCCAGAGAGAAGGGTGCTTAGGGGGAAAGAGAAGGGAGAGACTAAGTGTCGCGACCCTCTAAAAATATTTTTATTAATTCTAGGGGTTAACGGATTATTAGGTTAATTAGATTTGACTAACCTAATGCGGACCCTCCCAAGCCCTACCGAATCGCAACTTTGGTTTTTGTTTAAATGATTTTGAAATTTGGAGTCGCCACTAATCGTTCTTGGTAGGTCGATTAGAAACCTAAATAAATTAGCGGGAGAACTAATTTATTCCTGCGAACCAGAGATTATGAGCTCGGGGACTTGGTTACACTAGTTAATTAAAACTAATGCCCTTTCGGTACCTTAATTTCATGGATATCCTAATCCGGCAACTCAGGCTTAGTTTATTCCTAAAGCTCTAGTAGGGTATTCTCTTTTGTGTTTTCACTTTTTAAATAGGCTGCATGGATGGTATATATTTTTATTTGTTATATTTTTTTAAGTGTTAAAGATTCCCTGAAGCCGAAAGAGGGAGTGTGTTAACGACTTCTGTGCAGTATTACGACCTACTCATCTTTTGGGTCTGATGATTCAAAAATTAAATTATAGGAAGTACATGACAGTGAATAAACACCTCCAATGGGAGGCCTAGCATTGGCTTGGCTCTTCCCTTTGGGATTTAAGGTACAGGTATTTAAGTTGCAAGTATTTAAACTACTGTAAGTAAAAACCTCCAATGGGAGGCTAAGCATTGGCTTGGCTCTTCCCTTTGGGATTTAAGGTACAGGTATTTAAGTTGCAGGTATATAACTACTGTAAGTAAAAACCTCCAATGGGAGGCTAAGCATTGGCTTGGCTCTTCCCTTTGGGATTTAAGGTACAGGTATTTAAGTTGCAGGTATTTAACTACTGTAAGTAAAAACCTCTAATGGGAGGCTAAGCATTGGCTTGGCTCTTCCCTTTGGGATTTAAGGTGCAGGTATTTAACTACTGTAAGTAAAAACCTCCAATGGGAGGCTAAGCATTGGCTTGGCTCTTCCCTTTGGGATTTAAGGTGCAGGTATTTAAGTTGCAGGTATTTAACTACTATAAGTAAAAACCTCCAATGGGAGGCTAAGCATTGGCTTGGCTCTTCCCTTTGGGATTTATGGTGCAGGTATTTAAATTGCGGATGGACTTTGTCCTCTCCATTTTGGGGTATGAATTTTTTAAAATGAAATACAACGAATTGATTCAACAATTTGAAATTTGTGCGTGCTTGAGGACTCCTCCAAGCCGATTTTGTGCTTCCATAGGATTGACCATTGATATAGAGCTGTGGCTTCCTGACATAAAATAGAGTGAAGTGTTAGTATACAAAATATGTGCTAATCTGCACCTAAAACCAGAAGAGTAGAAAGAGTACTTATCTCCCATTTTTTTGAGAGGAATTTCTATAATTAATTTTCGCTCTCTATGTTCCCAATATAGAGAGTTTCTTTTGAATTAAGAGGGACTTTTAGTCACAGATCAGTTGAGAAATCGGTGGACAGCTTAGGAGCTTGTCTGGGCCGATTTTTGCATCTCGACGAGATTTTTGCTGTTGACGTAAAGATATCCTTCTCCTGACATAAAATATGGAAGAAAAAGGAGATGGAGAAAGTGTATACAATTTATGCTAATTTGCGAGTAAAACCATAAATAAATGAATAAATAAAAACACTTAGCTTGAATTTGTTTGCTCGTTGACGAGGATGAACTCTTGATTTATATTGATCGATGAAGGAATTTGTGATGATAACCCCTAGCTTTAAACTCCCATCATCTTCAAAATTCTCTCTCTTTTGGTATTTTCTTTCTCTCAAAATTTTCTTCAATCTCCCAAAACTCTCTCAAACATCCAAAATTTTCTCTCCAAAAAATTCTCCCAAACACTTCAAATTTTCTCTCTCAAGAATCCCTTCTCAAGCTCACTTCTTCCTCCTTTTATAACCTCCTCATCTATCTCCCATTCTAATTTTTCCACTAACTCTATCTCCCATTCTAATTTCTCCACTAACTCTTCTTCATTTTCATCTTCCATTCTCCATCTCTATCTCACATTCTAATCTCTCCACTAACTCTTCTTCATCTTCATCTTCCCTTCTCCATATTTATCTCCCATTCTAATTTCTCCACTAACTCTTCTTAATCTCCATCTTCCCTTCTCTATTCTTATCTTATTTTCTCCATCCATTCTTCTCCAACTTCTCTTCTTCATCTCCTCTTCTTCATCTTCCCTTCTCTATTCTAATTTATCAACTAACTCTTCTTTTTATTATTTGTAAAATAATCCTTCAAGAGTTAGGTATTTGCACTCTAGTCCTTGAATTTTAAGTATTTACAATTCAGTCCCGGAAAAAAAAAATATTTCTTTAAGTCCAAATCTCCTCACAATTTTTGACACACCAAAATTTACCACATGTCAACTTTAAGCTCATTTCTTGTCGCTGAAAATAATGCATAATTTAATTAAAGCCCTTTTGCAAAATTAAGTCATTCTGGGTATAATTGGGCCAAGATGAAAATTTAAAATATTAGAAGACAATGTCACAACTCATAAAAAGTGAAAGTTAAAAATAAGTTGACTAAAATTAAATTTTTTTAGGCCCGATTCGAGATTATACTCGTGAAGGAACACGTGACTCGAATTGGATTTTTCTGAATTTGCGATGGCCAATATGAAAATAGATTTAAAATAAAAATATTAACTATCTTTGTGTATTTTTTGGCCTCAAATGTTATTTTTTCAAAATTTTCAAATATTTTTGTATTTTTTTTTAAAAAAATTAAAATATATATAATATGAAAAATTATTTTTTGGTCAAAATTCGTTCCCTAGGCTTGGCTAAGGTTCCCAAAGTTGATTTTTCAATTTTATGAATTTTTATGGATTTTCTATTAATTTTCGAAAATAAATAAATAAAAAATACGTAAAAATACTGAAAATATGAAAAATCGATTTTTGGTCAAAATTGGTTCCCTAGGCTTGGCTAAGGTCCCCAAAATTGATTTTTCAATTTTATGAATTTTTATGGATTTTTTATTACTTTAGCAATAGAAAAAATGATTAAAAATCAGGTGTCAACAGCTGCCCCTCTTTGAAAGGAAGCTCGGTAGAGGTTCATTTCAAAGACGAGATGACACCTGGATTCTTATCGACTCAATACAAGGAAATAAAAAGAGTCGTGACATGATTGTTCCACTGAAAATGAAATGAGAACCTAAGGATTCGTTATATAAAAAAACTTTAGGGTGGTTGAACTTGAACCCGTATGGTGGATCAACCCATGGTAGATTCCTAATAAAAGGATTCTACTAATTAAAAATTGAATTAAAATTTGACCCGTATGGTGGGTCATACCATTTGACCCGTATGGTGGGTCGTACCATGGTAGATTCCTAATAAAAGGATTTTACTGATTAAATTTTGATTGAGATTTGACCCGTATGGTATGTCACCACATGGAGATACCTGTAAGAAGGACTTGGTGCCTGTAGAAAGGACTTGATGCCAGTAAAAAGGACTTGGTGCTTTGCCTGTAAGAAGAACTTTGTGCCTGTAAGAAGGACTTGCTTTGCCTGTAAGAAGGACTTGATTTGCCTGTAAGAAGGACTTTATTTGCCTGTAAGAAGGACTTTGTTTTGCCTGTAAGAAGGACTTACTTTGCCTGTAAGAAGGACTTTGTGCCTGTAAGAAGGACTTGATTTGCCTGTAAGAAGGACTTTGTTTGCCTGTAAGAAGGACTTTATGCCTGTAAGAAGGACTTGATTTGCCTGTAAGAAGGACTTTATGCCTGTAAGAAGGACTTTGTGCCTGTAAGAAGGACTTTGTGCCTGTAAGAAGGACTTGATTTGCCTGTAAGAAGGACTTTGTGCCTGTAAGAAGGACTTGGTTTGCCTGTAAGAAGGACTTAGTTTGCCTATAAGAAGGACTTGGTGCCTATAAGAAGGACTTAGTTTGCCTGTAAGAAGGACTTGGTTTGCCTGTAAGAAGGACTTTATGCCTATAAGAAGGACTTGTTTTGCCTGTAAGAAGGACTTGTTTTGCCTGTAAGAAGGACTTGATTTGCCTGTAAGAAGGACTTTGTGCCTGTAAGAAGGACTTGTTTTGCCTGTAAGAAGGACTTGGTTTGCCTGTAAGAAGGACTTTATGCCTGTAAGAAGGACTTGGTGCCTGTAAGAAGGACTTGGTTTGCCTATAAAAAGGACTTTGTGCCTCTAAGAAGGACTTGCTTTGCCTGTAAAAAGGACTTGATTTGCTTGTAAGCATGACTTGATTTGCTTGTAAGAAGGACTTTATGCCTGTAAGAAGGACATGGTTTGCCTGTAAGAAGGACTTGATTTGCCTGTAAGAAGGACTTTGTGCCTGTAAGAAGGACTTGATTTGCTTGTAAGCATGACTTGATTTGCTTGTAAGAAGGACTTTATGCCTGTAAGAAGGACATGGTTTGCCTGTAAGAAAGACTTGATTTGCCTGTAAGAAGAACTTGATTTGCCTGTAAGAAGGACTTGGTGTACCTCAAAGGGTGCCATTCTGAAATCTGGGGAGACCAGGAATCCTGCAGAAGCTCAATTCCAAATTATATTTTCCTATCGCTTTAGGAATAAATCAAAGAGGCAGAGATCAAAAGGTCTCGAACATTTCTGTCTTTGAGACAAATCATGCTTTATTGGAGAAGGTGGATACCTGTATGTACCGCAATGAATTCGAGTACCCCGACAACCGTCAGAATTCATTCTCTTGAAAGGTTCAGGTTGAAGATATACTTACCTGAGAATTTAGAAGAAATGCCCAATAGCTTTTCGACAACCAGGCTTGTTCATTCAATAATCACTGAATGAATTTCAAGACTTTGGAAGGTAGTTTGAACATTGGGAATGTGTTGCCTGTCAGGCAGTATCAGAGGTAACATGTGCAAGCATTTTCATCAATGAGTTGATCGGTTCATGTAAAACTATTCAACCAAGTCGGCAATGATTAGAAGTAGTCTGTGTGATAACTCATGATGCAATCAATCCAAATATGGATCATGCAAAACTATTATGTCAAGCTTGCATTACCAATTCTGTTTAAGGAGGTTCTCATAGAATGAACGCCTCGAATGTAATCTGAATGGGGGACTTCAATCCGAAAGGGCCTTCTCTCACTCTGGGGAAAGGCTGTTTATCTGTAAATTAAAATGTTAGACTTGCGTGGAAATGGTTTGCCTTTCCTCATCCTGTTATGCCCCATTCTGCACATTTGATGTCTCCTGTGCAGTTTATGCTCTAAGTTGGAGTTGGTAAGTTAAACACACGGAATAGTCATACATAATTCATGAACTGTGTAAGCACAATGCAGATGTGACAATTTTTTAGCATTACGTGTGTTTATATAATGTGCAAATATGGGCGGATTTAAATTGCCCCTGGTATGTGGGCGGACCGAACAAATTGGGAAGCCTATTCCTTATGTCGAGGGGTGGTTCGTCTCAAACTTTGTCTCTACGTGATGAAGCATATGGGTGAGGGAGCATTTCGGTTTGTTTAATGACAGCGACCGCCACGGTTTAGCGGTTGAATGCCCCTGTAAAAAGCAGAGAAATTATTCTCGAAATCAAACGAGATAAGGAAGACATATTTGCTTTTTCGCTTCAGAGCTTGTGATCAATTTGCCCCATTTTTCACCAGAATAGATCTTGTCAGATGATCATAATTTTCTTTTGGATTTGTCTCCTTCAACATGTTAAATGTTAGTGTAAATATTTCCTGTAAAAAGAAAAAGAGACATATCAGCCAGTATTAAAAGGGATAAATTGAAAACGATACTGATTTACCCTTCATCTTGAATGTCTTGCACGAGTCTTTTACCAGTTTTGTTGGATTGAATTTTTCTCGACTTTTGTTGGGCGCCTCACCATTATGGGAAGACTATGGTAAAATACTGACTTTGATATTACTCGTCGAGTATTCCTGTTTGTAAAAAAAAAGAAATGCACAAAAAGTTGTTTCATTTATTTATAATACATACAACATTCCCCACCCTTGGGGATCGAACTCGGAATATTTCGGACCTACTGTCATCCCCCATACCATTCGGTCCATTGGACCGTAGGTGTCCATGGGGCTTTCTTTTCAAGGGTTAATCCTTGGGGATAACGCAGCCCTGTTGTATCACCTTGGGCCATGTTACGGTATTTCTCGAGGTAATTTGCAATCCCTGTTAAGAATGGAATAAGACAATTCAAGACTTGAGATGATTATGTGCACATTAGAACGATACAGAATTACCCATTTCTGAGATTGTTCGCGTCTTTCGCTTGTACTTTCCTTTGTCCGAAGCTGTCTATCCCGTGGTAATGCCCATGAGTTGATTTGCCCCCAAATTTTATCCAACCTGTATTCGGATATGATTGCGTTCTCGGGTCGATTTGCAATTTCCTGAGAATAGAAGGGGCTTAATTTTAAAACTTGGAGCAACTGAGGGTAAATTGAAACGATACGGGGTTACCCTTCAGGTTTATGCAGATTTTCACTCGCCATCAATTCGTCGCGAGGTTGGTGAGGTGGCGGATTCGAGCATTTAATAGGGGGAAGTCGGATTATTACTCCTTGCTTTTACACTTTCACAAAAGCAGAAAAACATATCACGCAAGGAAATAAAACACATTTACTCATTCAGGATCAGTTCTGCTTCCTCTGCAGGCTCTCCCATGATCAGCTGGCTTCATCCCGGATTAGGTATGCATCGACCATATTGAAGGTCTGGTGGTCACTGGCTGAACAAGTGTATCACAGTCCCGATGCTTTACTGATATCAAACTTGTTGATTATGGCGAAAAGATCATCGTCAATGTCCGCTTGGTGGTGATCTGCCCCTTCTTCCTCGGGAGGTATTGATGCTGATCCAGTATCATTGGTCCTTTTGTACCCTACTCCAACAGAACTCGATCCTGTTATAAACTGGTCTAACTCACCTCTTAAACGTGCATTTTCGATCCTCAGATCATACATTTCATCGAGGGTGAGGAGGAGACTATTGCAGTTGGGGCAGGTGGCGGAGTCAAAAGTCTCTTTATACATCTTGTTTTCCGCTCGGAGGTTTTCATTTTCAACTCTTAGAAACTCGGCTTCGTTGTGCTCATGACGAGCCTTCATTCGGGTTCGCCTATTTTGAAACCAAAACTTGATTTGCAAAGGTTCAAGTCCTAACTCTTGACTCAGTTCCATTTTCTGTTTGCCGTCTCGCATAGGGCATGTTCTGAAGAAATCCTCAAGCCTTTGTACCTGCTCCTTAGTATGGCGATGGTAACGCTTCTTTTGACCCTTACCGTTATTGTCATTATCTTTACTGAGATTTTGGACGTCGTCGGCGGAAGAGCCAGGCTCCATAGGCTCGATCCCAAACATGGCTTCGAACTCTTCCTCTCCCATATTCAGCAGGCAATGATAGCTCTCGGGAGTATTGGGTTGAGACATCTTTGATTTGGTTGATGATTTCTCAAGATTTGCTACTCGCTTCCGGTGTTTTCACTCTCTTTGAATTTTTCTGAGCGATTGCCTATGCCTTAAGACCCTCTTCCGAGCATGGCGTCTCTTTTAAAATTAAACGTGGGTTTAGCAACTGTATTGCTTCTTCCAAGGGTCCGGCCTTTCTCAATCCTCTTTTCTTATCGTGTCTCTTGCTCAGCTCATCTCCTTCCATCTTTCCGTGGAAGAGGGCCCCTTGTTGTTGTCTCCACCGTCAATTTGCTGGCGAGTTCTTCAATAAAGACGAGTCGTATCTCTTTTCTGCCGAAAATGTCTTTGTCTCCCACTCAGCTTATTTTTTATCCTTTCTTTTTCAAAGTAGTGGCGTCCCGTCCAGCTTTTCCGTAGAGACGTCGGATTTGCTTGGCTCGAGATTGGAGACGAGTAGCGGAGGTGATACTGATATGGAATGGTAGACAGGAAAATCTGGCCAGTAGAGACTTCCCCTGCAAAAATGAAAGAGAATGCGGCAGTATATGTTCTTCATATTCTAGAAAAATTGGAACGATACTGTTTTACCCTTGTGTGTACTTCCATTGAATTTGAATTGAGGAAGTTCCTTCATTTGGACTGGATTGAATTGTATGTCCCGAGTTGCCCTTCACTTTGAGCTTGCCACATAAGTGCTTTGCTTAGTTGGGCCTTATTTTCTTTCGGGTTGCCTTGGACCATCATCATTTTCTATGCCATCGGGTCCGTGGACCGGAGGGCTCCTTTAATTTGAAGGTTACCTTCGAGGCAAATGAGTCCTATCGCGTTCCATTGGGTCATTTCATTTTGCGACACTCTTGAGGCACTTTGCAATTCCCTGGGTGAGAATGGAACAAATCCAATTTAGCATTTTGCAACGATTGAGGGTAAATTGGAACGACACACAATTACCCGTCTTCGAGCTCGCCTGGGCATTTCACTTGAAATTTCCCTACGTGAGGCCATTCAACATTTCTCATTATGGCAGTCAGCGACGTTACCACAAATTGATCCGCCCTAAATCTAGCATAAAAAGGGATTCACGCATTCGACGGGATAAAAAAATAAATAAATTGCCCCCTTGTCCCTGAATTAAATCGAGACACCTAGAAAGCTGGAAAATATCATACGCAGGGGAATTAAGCATGAAATAAAAGGTGCACTTATTCAAGGTCAGTTCTGCCTCTCCTGTGGCTCTTCGATAATCAGCTAGTCTCGTGTTGGTTCGGGTGTGGATGATCGATGTTTGAGAGTCCCTACTCACTGGCTCCTGATCGCGGCTTGGGACGTCTGTCAACCCTAAACTGGTTGACCAGGGCAGTAAGCTCATCATCTGGGTAATCTCTTGAACCTTCCAGCAACTGATGCTTGAATTGGGCATTGTTGTTGGCAAATGCTGGCGGTAGATTTCTCATTCTGTCCTCGCCATGAGCAATTTGACTTCTCGTGCTGGAGCCTTCATCATTACTCGAGAAAGTGTGGGAATCACCAACTGTCCTGCTGCCAAAAACTCCTTCCATTCGAGGATTAAAGAAGTGGAAATGCTCAGGATAATTTCTTGTCTGATTCTCTAGCTGCGCAGGCGCGCTGATCATGGGATGAATTCTAGCCACGGGTTGGTGCTCAGACCAAGGAGTCTGAATACACTGCCCCTGCGGTCTATACTCTTGAAGAGCATTAGGGTGATTCTGGGGGATACTTTGATTAACGCCTGGAGGATTGATGGCACGGCTACTGGCTTGGTTGATGATGGGAAGTGGCTCGCCCCATGCTAACCTGCGGAACTTATGGTGGCGAGGAGACTCGACATTCAGGCTTGGATCAGTCCCGCCTTGGTTTTCTTGATTCTGAGCTGCATTGTGTTCTCTCACCCTTTTTCTGTACTTCTGAAGATGACTCGAAACATTTGCTTTAGTGAGTCCCTCTACGTTCATAATTTCTAGTATATGTTGCGGCCGTGCCGAATCGATTCCTACCTGTTGAACTGCATTAACAAACATACGATGCAGCTCGGGAGACCAACTCATCTTCTTTCTCCAGTTGCTTGGAACAAAATTGAAGGCTTGATGCTTGTTCTCATGGTCGTGCAATTGCTTCCTTACCACGTGCTGCCATATGTTTTGAAGCATCTGAACCCTAACTGGTTTCGTTACGACGTCTTGGGCTCCATTTAAGACAGCCTTCATTATGGCTTGCTGATCATCGCTTGCCGATATTACGAGGACTGGCATGTTTAATTTAGAATTGATGACTTCCAAGAGAGTGAAAACATCCATGTCAATCCCTACCATGGCGGTGAGGACGATATCAAACTGGTCACCACTCCTCCTTAATATCTCTAAGGCCTCTGTCGCCTTTGCTTGAGCTACAACCTTATACCGGCATTTTCTCAATACGATAACAAGGATTGACAGAGAGACTGGATTACCGTCAATGGCCATGACCAGTAGACCCTCAGGGTAAGGAACTTCATTAGCTTCGACCAGGGTTGAACATGCGTCCGTTTCCCTAATGCTCGACATATTTCTAGATCTAGGACTGCCGACTCGAGACCGCCTCAGGATGTCTTCTTGGACTTGAGGGATCACGGGATCGTCGATGGTTTCTCGTAACAGGCTTTGAAAGCCGATGCTTTGATGGTGAAGGTTTTGAATTCCTCTCCCACGAGAACTCCTTCCTCTCTATCTTTCTCCTGCGAGTTCTTGCGAATGAACTCTCACTATCAAATGAGGACAAGTTCTCTCTCTGGCAATAGCAACGACTTCCCTCTTCACAGGCAGTGCTATTAGATTTTTCGAGGGAGAAAATCTGATATTCAGCTTTTGATCAAAGGGGAAATCCTTGTTTCTCGCTCAGTTCGTCTTCCTTTTTTCTTTTCGTGGTAGAGGGCCCTTGTCAAGATCTCCACCGTCGATTTACTGGCGGGTCCTCCAATAAAGACGAGTCGTATCTCCTTTTCTGCCGAAAATTTCTTTGTCTCCCACTCAGCTCGTTTTTTATTCTTTCTTTTTCAAAGTGGTGGCAGCCCGTCCAACTTTTCTGCAGAGACGTCGGGTCTGCTTAGCTTGAGGTTGCCGCTTGACTGGAATTCGAGCCAGCGGGGGTGTTGCCGGCAGAGAATGGTAGATAGAAAAAACTCGACCAATAAGGACTGCCCCTGTGAAATCATTATTTAAATTGAAGCAGATTATCACCTTCGCATTCCGATCATCTGCCTCGCCTCTCTCCTCCTTTCTTTCGTGATCTGCTTTCAAAAATGGCCAATTCTCCTAACCATACCTTCTCCGCCGAAATCCTGGCTGGGTGGGAGAGACTCTACAATCTTCTTGGTAGAGGTTACGCTCATATAGCCTAAAACTCTACCGTTGAGGCTGAAATCCTCGGTTTATTCAGGACCCTAGACGCTGCTTCTGTTGAGGGTACCCAACTGGGGAGGGAGTATCGGAACTTCCCGACCCTCTTCATTAATTTTCTGGCTGCCTATAACCGCGCTTATGAGACGGTCGTTGTGACTGCCGTTGTGAAAGCTCGTTACCGAGACCGGCACGAGCGTCTGGAAATAGTCACATTTATGGCTGATAATCACAAGAAAGCCTTCAAGTTTGCCAATGATCAGCTTTCGTGGCTAGTTCATGAGAGGGGAAAGTTAGTGGACCGTCTGGCCTTGGTCCGAACTTACGCCGAACAGGAGCCGAGCAATATTATGATGAGGTGTAAATGCGGTTGGCTGCAGGAGAGACTTGATGACATTACGGCAGATATTGCTTTCGAGAGGGCGGCGATTTCGGACTTGGAGTTTGCTGTCGAGCATTACGAGGCCAGTATGGCCCAGGCTAAGGAGAAGCGCGATCGCCTCTTCTTTAGGCTCGCGGAGCTTGATCCTGAGAACGCCCGGTGCACCCGGAGCATCAACTGTTTGGAGAGTCAGTTGAGCTCCTTCGTAATGGTTATCAGGGCTCAGTTTGGCTTTACTTTTCCTCCCCAGTGAGCTGTTGTAATGCTCTTTGATGAATGGAATGAAAGAAAAGCTTCACGTGTTTTTTTTTTGTTTAATTTTCCTGCTATCGTTTCTTCCGCATAGCGTAACAGAACGATTTGAGGTACCAAAGATGTCGAGGCTTAATGTTTTTCTTGATGTTCTTGTTTAATTGCTCCAGACGATGATATCGAGAACATTGATGAAGGGTTCGGCGGTGGCCCCCACTATCCATCTTGAGATCACAAACAATAACGCTATGACAACTCGATCAGTGCGCTGGTAATAAATCCGGCCACCTGTTGTGTGCCCACTTTTATCCATATTTTATTTCTTTCGGCGTCCACTTGCTCGTGTCGGTTGTCTGTAGCGTCGGGAGAAATTCCTGTGGGCCACGTTCATTAATAGAACCTCGGTCCTCTAAAGCCCTCCGCATGTTTCGGATAAGAGGAAATTTTAAGATCGGTCTCTGGTTGATTTAATCAGGTAAAGGTATTTGTTTCATGGGTTCTGATTATATAATCCATATTATCTTTCAAAAGACGCGGGATCCTCTGCAATACATTAAATATGCCCCCGTGTTTAATCAGTATAAATCCACCGTCATATCAGAATACACTGCCCATACAAGTTTACGGATTGACATAACTCTGTCTGTCAAAGATGGACAGTGTTCGTTTGCCCCCCGGAATTAACGGTTGAAGCCTCGGTGTTTTTCGTCTTTTGGTATTTCTGAAGATGATTCTTGATATATTTTGAACTTAATTTTTACACCCGTCTAGGGTATCTAGGATCTCCCTGCAAAAGAAAATGATATAATTAGTATGCGACACAAGGAATGTCGGTCCATGACTCCTATATTAGTCCAATTTGATTTTTTCTATTTTATAGAGAAATCAGAAAAAAAAAATTCCCTTAGGAAGAAATGGGTTAATACAGAATTTTTTTGCAGATTTATTACTCTTTTTTTATTTTATTTTTTTAAGGAATGTGACAAAATCTCTTGACGTTTACTAAAATTTTTGAAGGAATTTCCTTTTTATCAGAATAAATTTTCAGAGGTAAATTTGTCAGGAAAATTTCATTTTTATTGAAGCAATAAAAACATGACAAAAATCCCTTATTGGTTAATAAAATTCCCATGAAGGGATTTTTCACATCATTTTTTCAAAATTTTTTTTAAAAGAAATGAGGGACAAATTTAATTTTTATTTTCTTTTAAAAGAATGGTCGTAATATCAAGCTCAAAAACTGACTAACACCTAGCATGAACCGACCGAAAATAAATACAAGATAAAATTAGAGAACTTACTTTTACCTTGGAGAAATGCAAATCACATAGTCATGCGCATGACTCAAGTGAGGAGTGAACTCTAGAAAATAAAAGAAGGAGAGACAGGGTATGGACCTAAAAGGCCCCCACTATCTGAATTGACAACCTTACCCTCCGCGCAATCAAATCACAATGGGAAGAATTGTCAATTCAGATAATGAGCGGGATAAAATATGGTCAACCCAAGCGCAATCGACGCAGGAGCTTTGCATATTCGATCCCTATCTATGGTTACCTAGGAAAAATTTCGCGACTTGGGTTTAGACGCTTGTGTGTGCAGGTGTTGTGATCCTCAGAATATGCAAGACATGCACGACAATTGATATCAAAACAGCGCTTCTAAAAATGTGTGAAATTAAACATAATCCCAACACCAAGCCTGCAAAACAAATGGGTTAGCCAAACACTCCACCCCTTATAACTCCCATCCTGCAAAAACATATAACACCTATAGAATGAGTCCCAAGCAAAATCGCCAGAAGCGAGATATCCATGAAATTTTCATTGGTTTAAGTCCACTAAGACTTTTAAAATTTCGAAAAAATTCAAGTATTCCAATTGGTATCTTTTTTCGAAAATTTAAAAATCCCTTCCCCAGTGGAGTCGCCAAGCTGTCGCGACCCTCTAAAAATATTTTTATTAATTCTAGGGGTTAACGGATTATTAGGTTAATTAGATTTGACTAACCTAATGCGGACCCTCCCAAGCCCTACCGAATCGCAACTTTGGTTTTTGTTTAAATGATTTTGAAATTTGGAGTCGCCACTAATCGTTCTTGGTAGGTCGATTAGAAACCTAAATAAATTAGCGGGAGAACTAATTTATTCCTGCGAACCAGAGATTATGAGCTCGGGGACTTGGTTACACTAGTTAATTAAAACTAATGCCCTTTCGATACCTTAATTTCATGGATATCCTAATCCGGCAACTCAGGCTTGGTTTATTCCTAAAGCTCTAGTAGGGTATTCTCTTTTGTGTTTTCACTTTTTAAATAGGCTGCATGGATGGTATATATTTTTATTTGTTATATTTTTTTAAGTGTTAAAGATTCCCTGAAGCCGAAAGAGGGAGTGTGTTAACGACTTCTGTGCAGTATTACGACCTACTCATCTTTTGGGTCTGATGATTCAAAAATTAAATTATAGGAAGTACATGACAGTGAATAAACACCTCCAATGGGAGGCCTAGCATTGGCTTGGCTCTTCCCTTTGGGATTTAAGGTACAGGTATTTAAGTTGCAAGTATTTAAACTACTGTAAGTAAAAACCTCCAATGGGAGGCTAAGCATTGGCTTGGCTCTTCCCTTTGGGATTTAAGGTACAGGTATTTAAGTTGCAGGTATTTAACTACTGTAAGTAAAAACCTCCAATGGGAGGCTAAGCATTGGCTTGGCTCTTCCCTTTGGGATTTAAGGTACAGGTATTTAAGTTGCAGGTATTTAACTACTGTAAGTAAAAACCTCTAATGGGAGGCTAAGCATTGGCTTGGCTCTTCCCTTTGGGATTTAAGGTGCAGGTATTTAACTACTGTAAGTAAAAACCTCCAATGGGAGGCTAAGCATTGGCTTGGCTCTTCCCTTTGGGATTTAAGGTGCAGGTATTTAAGTTGCAGGTATTTAACTACTATAAGTAAAAACCTCCAATGGGAGGCTAAGCATTGGCTTGGCTCTTCCCTTTGGGATTTATGATGCAGGTATTTAAATTGCGGATGGACTTTGTCCTCTCCATTTTGGGGTATGAATTTTTTAAAATGAAATACAACGAATTGATTCAACAATTTGAAATTTTTGCGCGCTTGAGGACTCCTCCAAGCCGATTTTGTGCTTCCATAGGATTGACCATTGATATAGAGCTGCGGCTTCCTGACATAAAATAGAGTGAAGTGTTAGTATACAAAATATGTGCTAATCTGCACCTAAAACCAGAAGAGTAGAAAGAGTACTTATCTCCCATTTTTTTGAGAGGAATTTCTATAATTAATTTTCGCTCTCTATGTTCCCAATATAGAGAGTTTCTTTTGAATTAAGAGGGACTTTTAGTCACAGATCAGTTGAGAAATCGGTGGACAGCTTAGGAGCTTGTCTGGGCCGATTTTTGCATCTCGACGAGATTTTTGCTGTTGACGTAAAGATATCATTCTCCTGACATAAAATATGGAAGAAAAAGGAGATGGAGAAAGTGTATACAATTTGTGCTAATTTGCGAGTAAAACCATAAATAAATGAATAAATAAAAACACTTAGCTTGAATTTGTTTGCTCGTTGACGAGGATGAACTCTTGATTTATATTGATCGATGAAGGAATTTGTGATGATAACCCCTAGCTTTAAACTCCCATCATCTTCAAAATTCTCTCTCTTTTGGTATTTTCTTTCTCTCAAAATTTTCTTCAATCTTCCAAAACTCTCTCAAACATCCAAAATTTTCTCTCCAAAAAATTCTCCCAAACACTTCAAATTTTCTCTCTCAAGAATCCCTTCTCAAGCTCACTTCTTCCTCCTTTTATAACCTCCTCATCTATCTCCCATTCTAATTTTTCCACTAACTCTATCTCCCATTCTAATTTCTCCACTAACTCTTCTTCATTTTCATCTTCCATTCTCCATCTCTATCTCACATTCTAATCTCTCCACTAACTCTTCTTCATCTTCATCTTCCCTTCTCCATATTTATCTCCCATTCTAATTTCTCCACTAACTCTTCTTAATCTCCATCTTCCCTTCTCTATTCTTATCTTATTTTCTCCATCCATTCTTCTCCAACTTCTCTTCTTCATCTCCTCTTCTTCATCTTCCCTTCTCTATTCTAATTTATCAACTAACTCTTCTTTTTATTATTTGTAAAATAATCCTTCAAGAGTTAGGTATTTGCACTCTAGTCCTTGAATTTTAAGTATTTACAATTCAGTCCCGGAAAAAAATATATTTCTTTAAGTCCAAATCTCCTCACAATTTTTGACACACCAAAATTTACCACATGTCAACTTTAAGCTCATTTCTTATCGCTGAAAATAATGCATAATTTAATTAAAGCCCTTTTGCAAAATTAAGTCATTCTGGGTATAATTGGGCCAAGATGAAAATTTAAAATATTATAAGACAATGTCACAACTCATAAAAAGTGAAAGTTAAAAATAAGTTGACTAAAATTAAATTTTTTTAGGCCCGATTCGAGATTATACTCGTGAAGGAACACGTGACTCGAATTGGATTATTCTGAATTTGCGATGGCCAATATGAAAATAGATTTAAAATAAAAATATTAACTATATTTGTGTATTTTTTGGCCTCAAATGTTATTTTTTCAAAATTTTCAAATATTTTTGTATTTTTTTTTAAAAAATTAAAATATATATAATATGAAAAATTATTTTTTGGTCAAAATTCGTTCCCTAGGCTTGGCTAAGGTTCCCAAAGTTGATTTTTCAATTTTATGAATTTTTATGGATTTTCTATTAATTTTCGAAAATAAATAAATAAAAAATACGTAAAAATACTGAAAATATGAAAAATCATTTTTTGGTCAAAATTGGTTCCCTAGGCTTGGCTAAGGTCCCCAAAGTTGATTTTTCAATTTTATGAATTTTTATGGATTTTTTATTACTTTAGCAATAGAAAAAATGATTAAAAATCAGGTGTCAACACTAAGAGGCACAGATTTTATGGGACTTAGGGTTTTCACAATTTATAAAAGTGAAAGAGTCTGGGCCTACAATTCAAATGGTGTCATTTCGCATAGTATTGAGGAGGCTGTCTATTGCATCAATCAGAAAATGGTGAGTTCTAAACGTGCGTTCAAACAATCTACTAAAATTTACCAATCCCATGGCACGCTCACTGCTGATCATCACAGAAAAAACTTCCCTAAAGTATTTGATGGTCTCCGTTCACTAATAGTCGAATATGGCAAAAAATGCCCCTCCAAAGAAGGCAAGCACCTCTTTTATTTTGATACTCGTCAGAGAGAGACCAAGAGAAAACGGTGCCTAGGGAGAAAGAGAAGGAAGAGACTAAGGGGCACAGATTTTATGGGACTTATGGTTTTCACAATTTATAAAAGTGAATGAGTCCGGGTCTACAATTCAAAGATGGGCCCCCTTTTTGTTTTTTCTCGACAAAAAAAGCAATGATGTCATTTCGGGTAGTATTGAGGAGGCTGTCTATTGTATCAATTAGAAAATTGTGAGTTCTAAACGTGCGTTCAAACAATCTACCAATATTTACCAATCCCATGGCACGCTTACCGCTGATCATCATAGAAAAAACTTCCTTAAAGTATTTGATGGTCTCCGTTCTCTAATAGTCGAATATGGCAAAAATTGCCCCTCCAAAGAAGGCAAGCACCTCTTTTATTTTCATGCTTGTCAGAGAGAGACCAAGAGAGAAGAGTGCTTAGGGGGAAAGAGAAGGGAGAGACTAAGAGGCACACATTTTATGGGACTTAGGGTTTTCACAATTTATAAAAGTGAATGAGTCCGGGCCTACAATTCAAAGTTGGGCCCCATTTTTGTTTTTTCTCGACAAAAAACACAATGGTGTCATTTCGCATTGTATTGAGGAGGCTGTCTATTGCATCAATCAGAAAATGGTGCGTTCTAAACGTGCGTTCAAACAATCTACCTATATTTACCAATCCCATGGCACGCTCACCGCTGATCATCACAGAAAAAACTTCCCTAAAGTATTTGATGGTCTCCGTTCTCTAATAGTCGAATATGGCAAAAAAATGCCCCTCCAAAGAAGGCAAGCACCTCTTTTATTTCCATACTCGTCAGAGAGAGACCAAGAAAGAAGGGTGCTTAGGGAGAAAGAGAAGGAAGAGACTAAGGGGCACAGATTTTATGGGACTTATTGTTTTCACAATTTATAAAAGTGAATGAGTCCGGGCCTACAATTCAAAGATGGGCCCATTTTTGTTTTTTCTCAACAAAAAAAGCAATGATGTCATTTCGGGTAGTATTGAGGAGGCTGTCTATTGCATCAATTAGAAAATTGTGAGTTCTAAACGTGCGTTCAAACAATCTACCAATATTTACCAATCCCATGGCACGCTCACCGCTGATCATCATAGAAAAAACTTCCTTAAAGTATTTGATGGTCTCCGTTCTCTAATAGTCGAATATGGCAAAAATTGCCCCTCCAAAGAAGGCAAGCACCTCTTTTATTTTCATGCTCGTTAGAGAGAGACCAAGAGAGAAGGGTGCTTAGGGGGAAAGAGAAGGGAGAGACTAAGAGGCACAGATTTTATGGGACTTATGGTTTTCACAATTTATAAAAGTGAATGAGTCCGGGCCTACAATTCAAAGTTGGGCCCCATTTTTGTTTTTTCTCGACAAAAAACACAATGGTGTCATTTCGCATTGTATTGAGGAGGCTGTCTATTGCATCAATCAGAAAATGGTGAGTTCTAAACGTGCGTTCAAACAATCTACCAATATTTACCAATCCCATGGCACGCTCACCGCTGATCATCACAGAAAAAACTTCCCTAAAGTATTTGATGGTCTCTGTTCTCTAATAGTCGAATATGGCAAAAAATGCCCCTATAAAGAAGGCAAGCACCTCTTTTATTTCGATACTCGTCAGAGAGAGACCAAGAGAGAACGGTGCCTAGGGAGAAAGAGAAGGAAGAGACTAAGGGGCACAGATTTTATGGGACTTATGGTTTTGACAATTTATAAAAGTGAATGAGTCCGGGTCTACAATTCAAAGATGGGCCCCCTTTTTGTTTTTTCTCGACAAAAAAAGCAATGATGTCATTTTGGGTAGTATTGAGGAGGCTGTCTATTGCATCAATTAGAAAATTGTGAGTTCTAAACGTGCGTTCGAAGAATCTACTAAAATTTACCAATCCCATGGCACGCTCACCGCTGATAATCATAGAAAAAACATCCTTAAAATATTTGATGGTCTCCGTTCTTTAATAGTCGAATATGGCAAAAATTGCCTTCGCATTGTATTGAGGAGGCTGTCTATTGCATCAACCAGAAAATGGTGAGTTCTAAACGTGCGTTCAAACAATCTACTAAAATTTACCAATCCCATGGCACGCTCACTGCTGATCATCACAGAAAAAACTTCCCTAAAGTATTTGATGGTCTCCGTTCACTAATAGTCGAATATGGCAAAAAATGCCCCTCCAAAGAAGGCAAGCACCTCTTTTATTTTGATACTCGTCAGAGAGAGACCAAGAGAAAACGGTGCCTAGGGAGAAAGAGAAGGAAGAGACTAAGGGGCACAGATTTTATGGGACTTATGGTTTTCACAATTTATAAAAGTGAATGAGTCCGGGTCTACAATTCAAAGATGGGCCCCCTTTTTGTTTTTTCTCGACAAAAAAAGCAATGATGTCATTTCGGGTAGTATTGAGGAGGCTGTCTATTGCATCAATTAGAAAATTGTGAGTTCTAAACGTGCGTTCAAACAATCTACCAATATTTACCAATCCCATGGCACGCTTACCGCTGATCATCATAGAAAAAACTTCCTTAAAGTATTTGATGGTCTCCGTTCTCTAATAGTCAAATATGGCAAAAATTGCCCCTCCAAAGAAGGCAAGCACCTCTTTTATTTTCTTGCGCGTCAGAGAGAGACCAAGAGAAAAGGGTGCTTAGGGGAAAGAGAAGGTTGAGACTAAGAGGCACTGATTTTATGGGACTCAGGGTTTTCACAATTTATAAAAGTGAATGAGTCCGGGCCTACAATTCAAAGTTGGGCCCCATTTTTGTTTTTTCTCGACAAAAAACACAATGGTGTCATTTCGCATTGTATTGAGGAGGCTGTCTATTGCATCAACCAGAAAATGGTGAGTTCTAAACGTGCGTTCAAACAATCTACCAATATTTACCAATCCCATGGCACGCTCACCGCTGATCATCACAGAAAAAGCTTCCCTAAAGTATTTGATGGTCTCCGTTCTCTTATAGTCGAATATGGCAAAAAATGCCCTTCCAAAGAAGGCAAGCACCTCTTTTATTTCGATACTCGTCAGAGAGAGACCAAGAGAGAACGGTGCCTAGGGAGAAAGAGAAGGAAGAGACTAGGGGGCACAGATTTTATGGGACTTGTGGTTTTCACAATTTATAAAAGTGAATGAGTCCGGGTCTAAAATTCAAAGTTGGGCCCCTTTTTATTTTTTCTCGACAACAAAAGCAATGATGTCATTTCGGGTATTATTGAGGAGGCTGTCAATTGCATCAATCAGAAAATTGTGAGTTCTAAACGTGCGTTCAAACAATCCACCAATATTTACCGATCCCATGGCACGCTCACCGTTGATAATCATAGAAAAAACTTCCTTAAAGTATTTGATGGTCTCCGTTCTCTAATAGTCGAATATGGCAAAAGTTGCCCGTTCAAAGAATGTAAGCACCTCTTTTATTTTCATGCTCGTGAGAGAGAGACCAAGGGAGAAGGGTGCTTAGGGGGAAAGTGAAGGGAGAGACTAAGAGGCACAGATTTTATGGGACTTAGGGTTTTCACAATTTATAAAAGTGAATAAGTCCGGGCCTTCGATTCAAAGTTGGGCCCCATTTTTGTTTTTTCTCGACAAAAAACACAATGGCGTCATTTCGCACTGTATTGAGGAGGCTGTCTATTGCATCAATCAGAAAATGGTGAGTTCTAAACGTGCGTTAAAACAATCTACCAATATTTACCAATCCCACGGCACGCTCACCGCTGATCATCACAGAAAAATCTTCCCTAAAGTATTTGATGGTCCCCGTTCTCTAATAGTCGAATATGGCAAAAAATGCCCCTCCAAAGAAGGCAAGCAGCTCTTTTATTTCCATCCTCGTCAGAGAGAGACCAAGAGAGAACGGTGCTTAGGGAGAAAGAGAAGGAAGAGACTAAGGGGCACAGATTTTATGGGACTTATGGTTTTCACAATTTATAAAAGTAAATGTGTCCGGGTCTACAATTCAAACATGGCCCCCTTTTTGTTTTTTCTCGACAAAAAAAGAAATGATGTCATTTCGGGTAGTATTGAGGAGGCTGTCTATTGCATCAATTAGAAAATTGTGAGTTCTAAACATGCGTTCAAACAATCTACCAATATTTACCAATCCCATGGCACGGTCACCGTTGATAATCATAGAAAAAACATCCTTAATGTATTTGATGGTGTCCGTTCTCTAATAGTCGAATATGGAAAAAATTGCCCCTCTAAAGAACGCAAGCACTTCTTTTATTTTTATGCTCCTCAGAGAGAGACCAAGAGAGAAGGGTGCTTAGGGGGAAAGAGAAGGGAGAGACTAAGAGGCACAGATTTTATGGGACTCAGGGTTTTCACAATTTATAAAAGTGAATGAGTTCGGGCCTACAATTCAAAGTTGGTCCCCATTTTTGTTTTTTCTCGACAAAAAACACAATGGTGTCATTTCGCATAGTATTGAGGAGGCTGTCTATTGCATCAATCAGAAAATGGTGAGTTCTAAACGTGCGTTCAAACAATCTACCAATATTTACCAATCCCATGGCACGCTCACCGCTGATCATCACAGAAAAATCTTCCCTAAAGTATTTGATGGTCTCCGTTCTCTAATAGTCGAATATGGCAAAAAATGCCCCTCCAAAGAAGGCAAGCACCTCTTTTATTTCCATACTCGTTAGAGAGAGATCAAGAGAGAAGGGTGCTTAGGGAGAAAGAGAAGGAAGAGACTAAGGGGCACAGATTTTGTGGGACTTATGGTTTTCACAATTTATAAAAGTGAATGAGTCCGGGCCTACAATTCAAAGATGGGCCCATTTTTGTTTTTTCTCGTCAAAAAAAGCAATGATGTCATTTCGGGTAGTATTGAGGAGGCTGTCTATTGCATCAATTAGAAAATTGTGAGTTCTAAACGCGCGTTCAAAGAATCTACCAATATTTACCAATCCCATGGCACGCTCACCGCTGATCATCATAGAAAAAACTTCCTTAAAGTATTTGATGGTCTCCGTTCTCTAATAGTCGAATATGGCAAAAATTGCCCCTCCAAAGAAGGCAAGCACCTCTTTTATTTTCATGCTCGTTAGAGAGAGACCAAGAGAGAAGGGTGCTTAGGGGGAAAGAGAAGGGAGAGACTAAGAGGCACAGATTTTATGGGACTTAGGGTTTTCACAATTTATAAAAGTGAATGAGTCCGGGCCTACAATTCAAAGTTGGGCCCCATTTTTGTTTTTTCTCGACAAAAAACACAATGGTGTCATTTCGCATTGTATTGAGGAGGCTGTCTATTGCATCAATCAGAAAATGGTGAGTTCTAAACGTGCGTTCAAACAATCTACCAATATTTACCAATCCCATGGCACGCTCACTGCGGATCATCACAGAAAAAACTTCTCTAAAGTATTTGATGGTCTCCGTTCTCTAATAGTCGAATATGGCAAAAAATGCCCCTCTAAAGAAGGCAAGCACCTCTTTTATTTCCATACTCGTCAGAGAGAGCCCAAGAGAGAACGATGCTTAGGGAGAAAGGGAAGGAAGAGACTAAGGGCACAGATTTTATAGGACTTATGGTTTTCACAATTTATAAAAGTGAATGAGTCCGGGTCTACAATTTAAAGATGGGCCCCCTTTTTCTCTTTTCTCGGCAAAAAAAGCAATGATGTCATTTTGGGTAGTATTGAGGAGGCTGTCTATTGCATCAATTAGAAAATTGTGAGTTCTAAACGTGCGTTCAAACAATCTACTAATATTTACCAATCCCATGGCACACTCACCGCTGATAATCATAGAAAAGACATCCTTAAAGTATTTGATGGTCTCCGTTCTCTAATAGTCGAATATGGCAAAAATTGCCCCTCTAAAGAAGGCAAGCACTTCTTTTATTTTCATGCTCGTCAAAGAGAGACCAAGAGAGAAGGGTGCTTAGGGGGAAAGATAAGGGAGAGACTAAGAGGCACATATTTATGGGACTCAGGGTTTTCACAATTTATAAAAGTGAATAATTCCGGGCCTACAATTCAAAGTTGGTCCCCATTGTCATTTCGCATAGTATTGAGGAGGCTGTCTATTGCATCAATCAGAAAATGGTGAATTCTAAACGTGCGTTCAAACAATCTACCAATATTTACCAATCCCATGGCACGCTCACCGCTGATCATCACAGAAAAATCTTCCCCAAAGTATTTGATGGTCTCCGTTCTCTAATAGTCGAATATGGCAAAAAATGCCCCTCCAAAGAAGGCAAGCACCTCTTTTATTTCGATACTCGTCAGAGAGAGACCAAGAGAGAATGGTGCTTAGGGAGAAAGAGAAGGAAGAGACTAAGGGGCACAGATTTTATGGGACTTATGGTTTTCACAATTTATAAAAGTGAATGAGTCATGGTCTACAATTCAAAGATGGGCCCCCTTTTTGTTTTTTCTCGACAAAAAAAGCAATGATGTCATTTCGGGTAGTATTGAGGAGGCTGTCTATTGCATCAATTTGAAAATTGTGAGTGCTAAACGTGCGTTGAAACAATCTACCAATATTTACCAATCCCATGGCACGTTCACCGCTGATCATCATAGAAAAAAATTCCTTAAAGTATTTGATGGTCTCCGTTCTCTAATAGTCGAATATGGCAAAAATTGCCCCTCCAAAGAAGGCAAGCACCTCTTTTATTTTCTTGCGCGTCAGAGAGAGACCAAGAGAGAAGGGTGCTTAGGGGGAAAGAGAAGGGAGAGACTAAGAGGCACAGATTTTATGGGACTTAGGATTTTCACAATTTATAAAAGTGAATGAGTCCGGGCCTACAATTCAAAGTTGGTCCCCATTTTTGTTTTTTCTCGACAAAAAACACAATGGTGTCATTTCGCATTGTATTGAGGAGGCTGTCTATTGCATCAATCAGAAAATGGTGAGTTCTAAACGTGCGTTCAAATAATCTACCAATATTTACCAATCCCATGGCACACTCACCGCGGATCATCATAGAAAAAACTTCCCTGAAGTATTTGATGGTCTCCGTTCTCTAATAGTCGAATATGGCAAAAAATGCCCCTCCAAAGAAGGCAAGCACCTCTTTTATTTCCATACTCGTCAGAGAGAGACCAAGAGAGAAGGGTGCTTAGCGAGAAAGAGAAGGAAGAGACTAAGGGGCACAGATTTTATGGGACTTATAGTTTTCACAATTTATAAAAGTGAATGAGTCCGGGTCTACAATTCAATGATGGGCCCCCTTTTTGTTTTTTCTCGACAAAAAAAGCAATGATGTCATTTCGGGTAGTATTGAGGAGGCTGTCTATTGCATCAATTAGAAAATTGTGAGTTCTAAACGTGCGTTCAAACAATCCACCAATATTTACCAATCCCATGGCACGCTCACCGCTGATAATCATAGAAAAAACTTCCTTAAAGTATTTGATGGTCTCCGTTCTCTAATAGTCGGATATGGCAAAAATTGCCCCTCTAAAGAAGGCAAGCACTTCTTTTATTTTCATGCTCGTCAGAGAGAGACCAAGAGAGAAGAGTGCTTAGGGGGAAAGAGAAGGGAGAGACTAAGAGGCACAGATTTTATGGGACTCAGGGTTTTCACAATTTATAAAAGTGAATGAGTTCGGGCCTACAATTCAAAGTTGGTCCCCATTGTCATTTCGCATAGTATTGAGGAGGCTGTCTATTGCATCAATCAGAAAATGGTGAGTTCTAAACGTGCGTTCAAACAATCTACCAATATTTACCAATCCCATGGCACGCTCACCGCTGATCATCACAGAAAAATCTTCCCTAAAGTATTTGATGGTCTCCGTTCTCTAATAGTCGAATATGGCAAAAAATGCCCCTCCAAAGAAGGCAAGCACCTCTTTTATTTCGATACTCGTCAGAGAGAGACCAAGAGAGAACGGTGCTTAGGGAGAAAGAGAAGGAAGAGACTAAGGGGCACAGATTTTATGGGACTTATGGTTTTCACAATTTATAAAAGTGAATGAGTCCGGGCCTACAATTCAAAGATAGGCCCATTTTTGTTTTTTCTCGAGAAAAAGAGCGATGATGTCATTTCGGGTAGTATTGAGGGGGCTGTCTATTGCATCATTAGAAAATTGTGAGTTCTAAACGCCATTCAAACAATCTACCAATATTTACCAATCCCATGGCACGCTCACCGCTGATCATCATAGAAAAAACTTCCTTAAAGTATTTGATGGTCTCCGTTCTCTAATAGTCGAATATGGCAAAAATTGCCCCTCCAAAGAAGGCAAGCACCTCTTTTGTTTTGATGCTCGTCAGAGAGAGACCAAGAGAGAAGGGTGCTTAGGGGGAAAGAGAAGGGAGAGACTAAGAGGCACAGATTTTATGAGACTTAGGGTTTTCACAATTTATAAAAGTGAATGAGTCTGGGCCTACAATTCAAAGTTGGGCCCCATTTTTGTTTTTTCTCGACAAAAAACACAATGGTGTCATTTCGCATTGTATTGAGGAGGCTGTCTATTGCATCAATCAGAAAATGGTGAGTTCTAAACGTGCGTTCAAACAATCTACCTATATTTACCAATCCCATGGCACGCTCACCGCTGATCATCACAGAAAAAACTTCCCTAAAGTATTTGATGGTCTCCGTTCTCTAATAGTCGAATATGGAAAAAAATGCCCCTCCAAAGAAGGCAAGCACCTCTTTTATTTTTATGCTTGTCAGAGAGAGACCAAGAGAGAAGGGTGCTTAGGGAGAAAGAGAATGAAGAGACTAAGGGGCACAGATTTTGTGGGACTTATGGTTTTCACAATTTATAAAAGTGAATGAGTCCAGGCCTACAATTCAAAAATGAGCCTCATTTTTTTTTCTTAACAACGTGAATGGAGATGAAGGTGAAACCGCACTCATTATGTTTAGACTTACAAATCACTACCGAGCTTTTTCCAAACAATTTAAAATTACCACGATAAATAATAAGTCCATACGAGTAAATTTAAAAAAAACATAACAAATATTGAAAATAGGAAAAAAAAGGCTTGCAAGCCCTCTGAGTATCAGGTAGGCCTATGTAGCACTTCTCGCGTGGTATTTTAAGTGTCGCGCGGACCCTAGTATGGCAAATAATTTTTTGCCCTAGTTTGATAACTATTTTTTAAAAACCCAAAATAAATAAAATAAAAAATAAAAAGCCTTTTAGGCTCCACCTCCGTTACTCCTCTTCCCCATCCAACTCCATCTCCAGTAGGAGGCGGCAAGGCTGGTACGAGTCCTCCATTAGGAGGCAGCGTCTGGGCTAGTATGGGTCCTCCAGTAGGCAATGATACGTCTAGAGGACTGCCTCCCCCTCCAGCACCTAGAGGTATTCCCCCTGGCTATACCTAAACGCACAATCACGTCATGCACATACACATCTCTATCTCGATCTCCATCTTCAGGTAGACCCCAAACAGTAATAAGAATGATCTCTTGGCTTTCGAGTGTAGCGATAAATGGACTTACCTCCATTATCCATCAAGCTAGAAACCTCACGAACAAGGAGTTCGGATCGCCCGGGTGGTCTTTCTCGACCTCAAAGGTTTACAAATAACAAAAATGAGCATGTGTTAGAACACCATAAACCTTAAACGAAAAAACAGTAATTAAGATAACTTGCCACCTATCGTCGTGAAACTGCAACTCGTTGGATCATCTGCACGTTTCACAAACTGATAAAAAACACAGTGATATCATTTCGCGTGGGATTGAGGAGGCTGTCCATTACATCAATTTGAAAATGCCAAGTCCTAAATGTGCGTTCAAATAATCTATCAATACTTACCAATCCCATGGTATACTCACCGTTGATCATCACAGAGGAAACTTCCTTAAAGTACTTCATGGTCTCCATTCTCTAATAGTCGAATATGGCAAAAAAATGTCCCTTCAAAGAAGGCAATCACCTCTTCTATTCTCATGCTCGAGAGAGAGACCAAGAGGGAGAAGGGTATTTTGAGAGCGAGAGAGAAAAGGGGAGACTGAGAGGCACAGATTTTGTGGGGCTTGGTTTCCACCATTTATTAAAGTCGACAAGTCCGTGCCCACAATTCAAATATGGGCTCGATTTTCGTTTTCCTCGATAACGCGAATGGAGAGGAAGGTGAAACTGCACTCATTCCATTCAAACCTACAAATTACTACTGAAATTTTTTTTCAAACAATTTAAAATTATCGAGATAAATAATAAGTCCATACGAGTATAATTGAAAAAATAACAAATATTGAAAAAAAGAAAAAAAAGGCTTACAAGCCCTCTCAGTACCAATCAGGCTCATGCAGTACTTCCAACGTGGCATTTTAGGTGCCGCGTGGACCATAGTATAGCAAATATTTTTTTACCCTAATTTAGTAAATATTTTTTTAAAACCTAAATTGGAAAAAATAAAATAAAAAGCCCTTCAGGCTCCATCTCCGCTACTTCTCCTCTCCCTTCAGCTCCGTCTCCAGCAGGAGGCGGCGTCTGGGCTAGTATGGTCCTCTAGCGGGCGACGACAGGCTAGAGGACCGCTTCTCCCTCCAGCACCTAGGGGTACTCCCCCCCTTCGCCGCTGCACCCAAACGCACAATCACACTATGCATATACACATATCAATCTCGATCTCCATCTTTAGGCAGATCCCAAACAGCACTAAGAATGATTTCTTGGCTTTTAAGTGAAGCGATAAATAGACTTACCTCGAATATTCATTAGGTAAGACGCCTCACGAATAAGGAGTTCATATCACCAGGTGGTCTTTCTCGATCTCAAAAGTTTGCAAATAAAAAAAATGAGCATGTGTTAGAACACCTTAAATCTGAAATGAAAAAATAGTAATTAATGTAACTCGTCACCTATCGCCGTGAAACTATAACTCGTTGGATCATCTGCACGTTTCACAAAATTGGCAAAAAACACAATGATGTCATTTCGCGTGGCAATGAGGAGGCCATCTATTACCTCAATCTGATAATGCAGAGTCCTAAACGTGCATTCAAACAATCTACCAATACTTATTAATCTTGTGACACGCTTAACACTGATCAACACAGAAGAAACTTCCCTGAAGTATTTCATGATCTTTGTTCTCTAGTAGTCGAATATGGCAAAAAATGCCCCTCCAAAGAAGGCAAGCATCTCTTATATTCTCATGCTTGTGAGAGAGAGACAAAGAGAGAGAAGGGTGCTTAGGGAGGAGAGAGAAGGGGGGGACTGAGAGGCATAAATTTTGTGGGGTGTAGGGTTTTCACCATTTATAAAAGTGGATGAGTTTGGACCCACAATTCAAAGATGGGCTCGATTTTTGTTTACCTCAAGAACGCGAATGGAGAGGGAGGTGAAACCACACTCATTATGTTTAGATCTACAAAATCACTACTGAACTTTTTCTAAACAATTTAAAATTACTGCTGTAAAAAATAAGTCCATACGAGTAAAATTAAAAAACATAATAAATATTGAAAAAAGAAAAAAAAAGGCTTATAAGCCCTTTGAGAACTAGGTGGGCCCATGCGGCACTTCCCGCCCAGCATTTTAAGTGCCACGCAAACCCCAGTATGGTAAATATTTTTTTTACTCTAATTTGATAAATTTTTTTTAAAACCTAAATTGGAAAAAAATAAAAACCTTTTAGGCTCCATCTTTGCTGCTCCGCCTCCCCCTCTCCCTCCAGCTCTATCTTCAACAGGGGGCAACAAGGCCGGTGCAGGTCCTTGATTAAGAGGCAATGGTAGGGCTAGTGTGGGTTCTCCAGCTGGCGGTGACAGGGCTAGAGGATCGCCTCCCCTTCCAGCACCTAAGGGTCCCCCGGGCTGCACCCAAACGCACAATCACATCATGCGTATACACATCTCGATCTCGATCTCCATCTTTAAACAGACCTCGAACGGTACTAAGAATGATCTCTTGATTTTCAAGCGGAGTGATAAATAGACTTACCTCTAAAGTAAAATGAGCATGGAACGCCCGGATGGTTTCGCTCGACCTCAAAAGTTTGCAAAGAAAAAAATGAGCATGTGTTAGAACACCTTAAACCTTAAATAAAAAAACCAATGATTAAGATAGCTCGTCACCTACCACCATGAAACTGCAACTCATTGGATCATCTGTACATTTCACAAAACTGCAAAAAAACACGGTGATGTCATTTCGCGTGGCATTGAGGAGGCCGTCCATTACATCAATCCAAAAATGTCGAGTCCTAATCATACATTCAAATAATCTACCAATACTTACCAATCTCGTGGCGCGCTCATCTCTGATCATCACAGAGGAAACTTCCCTAAAGTACATTATGATTTCCATTTTATAATGGTTAAACATGGCAAAAAATGCCTCTCCAAAGAAGGTAAGCACCTTTTCTATTCTCATGCTTGTGAGAGAGAGACCAAGAGAGAGAAGGGGGGAGACCGAGAGAGAGAAGGGTGCTCAGGGAGAGAGACAGAGAAGGGAAAGACTGAGAGACACAAATTTTGTGGGTCTTAGGGTTTCCACCATTTATAAAAGTGGATGAGTTGAGGCTCACAATTCAAAGATGGACCATATTTTCGTTTATCTTGGCAACGCGAATGGAAAGGGACGTGAAACTGCACTCATTATGTTCAGATCTACAAATCACTACTAAACTTTTTCCAAACAATTTAAAATTTTCATGGTGAAAAATAAGTCCAAACAAGTATAATTGTAACTTGATGAACGGGCTGGGAGGGTGGGTGGGTGCCGTACTATTCTTTTTGCTTGGTAATGATTCTTCATGCAATTGTACAAAGCACATATTGGCCTCTTGGGCAGTTACCCAGCTAAAAACAATATATAAGTATCACGGCCCAATAAATTCGCTCAGTCCCATACACCCTGACATGATACACGGATTGAATGGACTAATAAGTGAAGGCCCAACACTCCTTGACCCGATGAAACATGTTCCAAGAAGATTGGGTACTCGAATGGAAGAGACTCCTTGGCTCAACGAGTATCTAGAGCCTTCCATGGGCAAGTGTGTAGAGTCTTCCATGGATAGTTGCTCAAGCACTAAATGCCAACTCTCATATAATATCTACTCGGGCTAGAAGAGTCGATTTTGTTGTATAAATATGAGATGATCCCCACTCTTGTACATTATCAAGAAACATCAATACAATCACATTCTCTCCACTTTCTTGTGTGCTCTTGTGAGAATTTGGTTCGGTTCAGCTTACCCGATCCTCGAGTGAGTGTGAGTGAACATGAAGACTGACTTGGGGTCATATCTCAAGGCTAAATTACAGATGCAATAGGATGAAAGGTAAGAACGAGAACCATATTGACTGTATGTTTGTGATGCCCATTTTGTAGTTGCTAGCTTATGATTATTATTGTGTCTTGCAGCTTAGGATGCTAGACTTGATTAGCTGGCTTAGGTCTCTAATTCCTTGGCGAAATTATAACAGACTTAGATGTTGTGAGAACCCTGTGAGAATGAACAACTGGGGTAAGGGGACCAGAGGAGCGTCTAGTTCTCGGACAAGACCTATGGAAGACCCAAGAGTGGATGGGGTCTTGAGAGCCTTAGAGGAAATTGGAAATTTGATGGAAAGACAGGCTCAAGAACGAGCTGCCACTAAAATTTCCTAACCGCACTCATTATGTTCAGACCAACAAATCACTGCTAAACTTTTTCTAAATAATTTAAAATTACCATGGTAAAAAATATGTCCATACTAGGTATAATTGCAACTTGATGAACGGGCCGGGGGTGGGTGCTATACTATTCTTTTTGCTTGGTACATGATTCATCATGAAATTGTACAAAGCACATATTGGCCTCTTGGGCAGTTACCCAACTAAAAATAGCAGACAAGTCTCTTAGTCTAAAGCGTGGAAAGAAATGAAAAGATAATAAGAGATTATCACTTCATTTACCTCGACAAGACGGATAGAGAGGGAGGTGCAACCGCACTCCTTTGCAACCTTGCCATTCAAAGGCTAATCACAAGAAGCAAGCCTAAAGTTCATTCCTTCAAACAAAGCATTCAACTTAACCGCATCAATGTGCTCCTCCGGCCTCGATAACTTGCCTCCAACCTGACCAGAACCATTGTTAAAGCATTTAAACATCGAATCATGACTCTTCTTTCGCCTTATTCTTTCACGCTTATTGGTGTCTTGTTTCAGAATTTCAAAACTCCAGAGTCCATACCACAAATTTGCCTCTGCAGCTAAAACTAATGTCCATACCGAAGGCACAGCACAAATGTGAATCTACACAACAGCTAAACAAAATTTAAAATTTCGAATCCAAACTTCATTAATTAGCTCGAATTTTTCATACAACATGACAAGCACTTTATGGAACCCTACAGCCACCGACAACGCCAGCAACATATAATTATAAACCACCACGAGAGAGTGACAATGAACATCGTCAGTCAATATCCACAACATAAAAGGACCTTACCTATCTGTTTGAAGCAAAAAGAGTGAAAAACAAAACAAAAATGAGGAAGTGAGGTTACAGTGACACTGACGTCGTGAGGAGTGAGCCAGACTTGGCTTAGCAGGCTGAGCGAGTTGCATTTCAGCTCATAGAACGACACCAGCTCGTCGAGGTCAGGAACGGAGGCGTACTTGTAGTACAAGAGGACGCTGTATGGGTCAGCTTGTTCGAGTTCGGACATGGCATAGAGAATCAAGATAAACTTTTACAGCTGCACAGTTTTTTGGTGTTTCTAGCCAAGCCAAATGGTCTGTGTATGTGTGATATATGATTCAACTAAAGTTGCAAATGAATTAAAGTCGAAGGATGAATTTTGGAAATAGTTGCCTTGTGAATTTGGCAGTCTCTACTCTATATGTATATCAGCAAATCTTTTCCAGTTGTTACAGATGTTAGCAAGAAGCAGCAGCACTAATCTTCAGGCTGGTTTTCCGTCGTAAGTGCTTCTCTGATCACGTTAACTGTGATAGCTCGCTTGTTTTGGTCAAATTTCATTCCTGTGGACCTGCATAGCCGGGATGGAGCGTCACATGACCAGCTTGATCATCAGGATAGGGAAAAAGACTCCGTCTAGATTTGTCATATCCATTCCTCAAGACAAATCCCCATGTCAGCTGTTACTAGATGATCTACTAAATAACTCGGTTGCTAACTTTGAGAACGAAGAGAACTTATTCTCTAGCAGGAGCTTTGGCGAGTCCCACTCAAGTATATTGCCTGCGTCGACCCAACAATGCTTGCACATTTAGGTTCACACTCATCAATTTTGACAAAAAATTTCAACTTTTCCCATGAACGGACTTAAATCTCATGTCGGACCTTTAATTTAAGTGGATGTGAGTGCTTATCGTCGAGCGGCTCCTTGAGTAGAATCTGAAGCATTGATTCCTAACGATTTCTTCCCTAAATAAAGCACGTCTTACACATTCTTGTGAACATGACCTTCTCAAACTTGCAATGAAGACGGAAAATGCTTCGGAATGTACAAATTAATGTTCCTAAAGAAAACATGGCCGATACATTGATCTGTCTAGATAAGGACACATGCATTCCAGTCGAGTGCCAATGAATCTGGGCTAAATTCTTTCTCCATCAACTCTGTTTCCAGTGTTTTCCTGGTTGTCATACTAATAAGCTAAGGAAAAGCCAAGCTATTTGTCGGATCAAGCAATCTTTTTTTCCATAACATCTGGGAAAATCACGTAAAATCGGCAACAGATTGTTAATGCATTTTTTCAAAAAAATGTGATTAATCAGGAAAACTAGCATCTGTTTATCGTTGGCCAACTGTTCTCTGTCTCATCTTGCACTTCAGCTGCGGTTGAAGCCATGTGCAATGAAAATTTTTCAGCTTATTTTCACCTTTTATGAAAAGCGTCCATAATACGAACTCTAACCTTCAGCTCGTGGCAGGTGAGTCTTTCGCCCATGCCTGCAAAAATGCATACCAACTCATGGAATATGACTCCCCCCTCGTCACTCCAGTTCAACTCAGATAAATCGGATAGTATACGTTCGAAGACCGACATTTCACTGAAGAAAAAGTCGTCGATACTACAGAATCGAGATAATTTTTACAGCTGCACAGTTTCGTGGTCTTCGTAGCCAAACAGTTCCTGTATGTGTGATATGTGATACAACTGAAGTTCCAAATGTATGGAAGTCGGAAGATGAATTTCGAAATAGGTAGGCCGTGAATTCAGAATCTTTCCCACAATTTGTATAGCAGCAAATCTTTTCCAATAGTTAGAGATGTTAGCAAGAAGCAGCAGCACTAATCTTGAGGCTGATTTCCATCGCGAGGGCTTCTATTATCGTGTAAACTGTGATAGCTGGCATGGTTTGGGTCATACGTCAAGCCTTAACTGGGGGTTTTTAGGGAAACTTGTTGGCAAAAAGGACATTCATGTACCCAAAAGAAAGTGTTGTAATATTTGTTCTAGAATTAGATCCATAATTAGTGGGCTAATTGATGGGATTTCATATTTTGAGAGATTTGATTGTCATATTGTCAAGGAACTTATTGTACGTGATTGATTCCTCTTTTAATATAAATATGGGATGATGCTCTAAAAAGGATCATCAATCCATTCCAAAAAACTTCTTTCTTTGACATAAAAATCTTCAGAAAGTAAAGAGTTCACCAATCAATTCTCAATTCTCTTACTGAGCATAAATCCTATTTGAACAGGGATTTCTAATTGGAACTCCACCTCTGTTTTCCATCTTTTGATGTTGTAAATCCAAATTGGAGGCGACAGATAATCTCATTGGCCCCTCTAATTAGTCTCTCGTATCATCACAAAGTCTTTCTTTCCAGGTTGGCATAAAAAGTCTTCAAGGCATTTGCTAGCATGTCTGACTAATATACGAAAATTAAACTAAAATAGAAAAGCCCCCTTTTTTTATGCCTTTTAAATGCTTATCATTTTTTGGTATAGAAAATAAACTTATATCAATGTGAATTTATAGCTTAACATAACTTCTTTAATTGAGACTATGATGACAACAAGGAGAGATGATGTTAGGGTGGATCATTTTATGTTACTGGCAAAGGTGTGGAGTGCCTTGGTCGAGGAAAAGTGTTCTACAAAAGTGAGATTTTACTCTTTTTTGCTGTTCGTTGTATGAGTAAGAGAAGTTTATTTAGGCGTTAAAATCAGAATGAACCTACAAGCAAGACCAATCTCACATTTACTAGTTATAATTTTGAAATTCATTATTTAGCGTGGGCCGGGTTAACTTGACCCAAAAATTAATTAAAAATAGAAAATGATTATTAAAATGAAAAAGAAAAATTCCTAAAAAATTATAAAAAAAGGGAAAAATCGTAAAATATTTTTGAAAATTCTCAAAAGCCTCAAAAATTAGAAAATGGATTATTTTAACTGATCAATCCTATTTTTGACCATTTTCCCCTTTTGATCTTTTCAAAATGACGATTTTGCTTCTTTTGGAAAAATTGTCTCGAAAAATTTCAAAACATTTTAAAAAATCACAGAAAATAAAAAATGGTCAAGCTTGATTGGCTAAATCCATATTTTGTGATTTTGGCCCCTGATTTTTCCAAAAATGATGATTTTTCCCCTTGTGGATAAATCATCTCGAAAATTTTTGAAAATTTTTAAAAAATTATAGAAAATGGGAAATGGTCAAATTTAATTGGCCAAATCCATATTTTACGATTTTGGCTCTCGTTTCTTCCTAGAATGATGATTTTACCCCCAAATGGACAAATTGTCTAAAAAAATTCACAAAACTTTTAGAAAATTTAGAAAATTGAGAAACAAACACATTCAACTGACTAACCCTATTTTCGATGATTTGGGTTTTAAGTCTCTTCAAACTTGATGATTCTACCTTTTGAGCAAATTGTGCCTCAAAATGACGATTTTGCTCTTGATGGGCAAATCGCTTTCAAATCATCTCAAATTCCTTACAAATATCAATATACCCCTTTTCTAAGTCTTTATGGCTTTATTAAGGATGCCATGTATTATTTTTATGTGTTTTATCCACACGTTTGGATCCTTAATTTGCGTACTTACTTTATTAATTATGAGTGTTAGGTAAGATATTCTTGTTTGCATGAACTCCTAGGTTCTATAGCTTACCTCCCTTCAAGTTATATACATGAAAATCATAGTTAAAAAATAGCTCAACTTAGGTACCGAAAGGGCATCAATGGCAACATTTATATAACTAAGTCCTCGATCCTAAATTTTTGGTCCAGTTAGAGTCGTACGGCTACTCCTACCGCTCCATGAGATTTTCGATTTATCTTTCTCAAAAATCGATGGCGATTTTAAAAATATGTCCACATATGTACACGTCTCCCGACCACACAAAAGGTTGAATCCGATAACCCACCGCGATTTGGTATGGGTCTAGGAAAGCCCAAGCTAAGCTTGCGTTAGAGATTTAGTAATCCATTAGCTCAATCGATTATTTTTGGAGATTGGGTCACGACACCCTTTTGCTATTTTGCCCTTGTGCATGGGTAGTGTCTAGCAAATTTCATGTTCCATTAGAGCCCTCCATTTTTGTAGAAAGCTCAAACTAGATCCCTCTTCTTTGTTACTAGAGGCCATCGCACTTGAAGCTACCCGAATTGAAAGATCGAAAAAGTGCTCGCCAGATCTCAATACGGAATTTTCCCGCCTTTGATTGTGAAACCTAGCAATAGTTTATGAATGAACAAAGCATGTGCCAAAATGTATTGGCTTGTCACAATCATGTCAATTGAATCTCGATCACTTACATGTCGCTAGAATGTGTTTGATTTGCATTATTTCCTTTTAACAAGATGAAACATTTGATGATCACGAATATTCTTGTGGTTATCATTTAGTCCTATTGAGATCCTTTTGATCTATGCCTAAGCCTTGGGATGGTCGGCGATGGCGGGACAGGATGATGTCCCATCCAAACCTTTTGCCACCCTATTGGCCCTCACTTGCATTTTTTTTTCTTTCTAATGTGTGTGCGTGCGCGCACGTTTTTCAAGTTTTTATCTGTTTAATCTCATTTGACTAATATTTGGGCTTGAAAAATTAGTATTTGCATCAAATCCTCGTATAATTCTTATGCTTCATGCCTTACTTAACATTGATGCCACGTAGAATAGATAAAATAATAATAAAAAAAGTCACAAGCATTTTTCGAGACCTAAAGTGACGGAGTTAATCGAATGACTTGATTGCACAAACAAACTTATGGTGAATCGTATAGGCATTGCAATTTGCTTTTTAGGAGTGGATACATTAGAAAATAAATGAGAATCGCTTTTGTTTACGCGCCAAATGTATCCCAAGAGAGGCTTAAACCGTAGGAGAACTCGCAATAAATTAGTTTACTCAGTTCCCTCCCTTGCTTTGTTTATGAGACTTTAATGAAATTCTCTGTCACCGGCAGAAGGCACGGGGGCGCATGGTTGAACATTATAAATTAAATGCCTTTCGAGACAGCTCGAATGTTTGTTCCTTGATGGTTAATAGCCTGTCACTAGATGATCTCCTGAATAACTCGGTTGCTAACTTTGAGAACGAAGAGAACTTATTCTCTGGCAAGAGCTTTGGTGAGTCACACTCAAGTATCTTGCCCGCATCAACCCAACAATGCTTGCACATTTAGGTTCACACTCTTCAATTTTGACAAAAAAAAAAAATTGCAACTTTTCCCATGAACAAACTTAAATCTCATGTCGGACCTTTAATTTAAGTAGACGTGAGTGCTTATTGTCAAGCGGCTCTTTGAGTAGAATCTGAAGCATTGATTCCTAATGATTTCTCCCAAATAAAGTGATGTCTTACACATTCTTATGAACTTGACCTTCTCAAGCTAGCGATGAAGATGGCAAATGCTTCTAAATCTACTGAGTGTTCCTGAAGAAAACGTGGCCTACACATTGATCTGTCTAGATAAGGACACATGCATTCCAGTCAAGTGCGAATGAATCTGGACTCAATTCTTTCTCCGTCAACTCTGTTTCGAGTGTTTGCCTGGTTTTCATACTAATAAGCTAAGGAAAAGCTGAGCTATTCATCGGATCAAGCAATCTTTTTTTCCACAACATCTGGGAAAATTACGTAAAATCGGCAATAGATGGTTAATGCCTTTTTTTTAAAAAAACAAATGTGATTAATCAGGAAAACTAGCATCTGTTTATGGTTGGCCAGCTGTTCTCTGTCTCATCTTGCACTTCAGCTGCGGTAGAAGCCATGTGCATTGAAATTTTTTTGGCCTAATTTTCACCTTTTACTAAAGGGTCCATAATACGCACTCTAACCTTCTGCTCATGACAGGTGAATCTTTCGCCATACCTGCGATAATGCATACCAACTCATGAAATATGACTCCCCCCTCGTCACTCCAGTTCAACTCAGATAAATCGGATAGTTTTCATGCAAAGGCTGACATTTCATTGAAGAAAAGGTCGTCGATACTACAGAATCGAGATAACTTTTACAGCTGCACAGTTTTGGGGTACTCCTAGCCAAACGGTTCCTGTATGTGTGATATATGGTACAACTGAATTTGCAAATCTATGGAAGTCGGAAGATGAATATTGAAATAGATATGCCATGAATTCGGAATCTTTCACGTAATTTTTGTAGTTAGAGATGTTAGCAAGAAGCAGCAACACTAATCTTAAGGCTGATTTCCATCGTGAGTGCTTCTATGATCGTGTTAACTGTGATAGCTGGCATGGTTTGGGTCATACTTCAATCCTTAACTGGGGGTTTTTAGGGAAACTTGTTGACAAAAAGGACATCTATGAACCCAAAAGAAAGTAAAGAGTTCGCCAATCAATTCTCAATTCTCTTACAGAGCATAAATCCAATTTGACCACCTCTATTTTCTATCTTTTGATGTTATAAATCCAAATTGGAGGTGACAGCTAATCTCATTGGCCCCTCTAATTAGTCTGTCAATCATCACAAGGACTTTCTTTCCAGGTTGGCGTAAAAAGTCTTCAAGGCATTTGCTAGCATGTGTGACTGTAATATATGAGAATGAAACTAAAATAGAAAAGCCCTCTTTTTTAGGCTCAATACCCAAAAAAACCTCAAACTTTAACCTTTGTCCCAATTATACCCAAAACCTTTTTTGTCTCATAAAAAACCACCCTAAACTCTTATTTTTGCCTCAATTCTACCGGCCTAACACCCAAAAAAACCCACAACTTTAGCTTTGTCCCAATTCTACCAACCTAATACAAAAAAAAAACCATAACTTTAACATTTGTCCCAATTATATCCAAAACTTCTTTTTGCCTCATAAAAAATCCAAAACTTTTACTTTTACCCCAATTATACCACAGTTACTCTTCTGTTCATAATAACCGTTAGTTAATTCTATGCAGTATTTCCACGTTATTAAAGAATTAAACCTCAGCAGAGCTAACATGAAAAAATCTATTAACTTCTTTTTTGTTGTCTACTTCTCCTACACATTGTCGGAAGATATAGAGCCACTCAAGGTAGTGTGTTTCGGATTCTCCCCAGCACTTAATAGCCCAAAGAATAATTAGTCATGGAGATTTGATTATCTAGACAAACAATCTCAAATCTCGCTATCCTTGAAACTTGCTGCTTTTTAATTTCAAAAATTTATTGGTAAGTTCGACAAAAAAAATTCAAGCCGTGTAAGATTAACTAATAGCAATTATAAACAGAACGCTGGTGGTGGTAGAATTGGGCAAAAAGTAAAAGTTTTGGGTTTTTTATGCTATAATTTTTTAATATAATTGGGATAAATGCTAAAGTTAAAGATTTTTTAGTATCAGATCGGTAGAATTGGGACAAAAGTAAAAGTTATGGATTTTTTATGAGACAAAAAAATGTTTTGGATATAATTGGGACTAAGGCTAAAGTTGGAGAGTTTTTTATGAGATAAAAAAAAGTCTTGGGTGTAATTGTGACAAAAGCTAAAGTTTGAGGTTTTTTGGGGGTATTGGACCCCCTTTTTTATGCCTTTTAAATGCTTATCATTTCGACCGAAAAGAATGCTTATCATTTTTTGGTGAAGAAAATATACTTTCTCTATGTGAATTTATAGCTTAACATAACTTCTTTAACTGAGACTATGGCCATAAAAAGTGGAGATTATACGAGGATTTGGCGCGAATGATTTTATGTTTATTGTTAAAGGTGTGGAGTGCCCTGGTTAGAGAAAAAGTGCTCTAAAAAAGTGAGATTTTACTTTTTTTTTTTTGTGTCCGTTGTTTGAGTAGGAGAAATTTATTTAGCGTTAAAATTGAAATGGATCTTTAAGCAAGACCAATCTCATATTTACTAGTTATAATTTTGAAATTCATTACCGAGCCCTCTTGACACATTTATTAGGTCACCGGATAATTATTTATCTCATACTCTCATAATAAGCAATTGATGAAACTATTTTTTATTATATGTGATTGACGAAATTTTACGTATTTGAAATAAAAAAATTTCAACGATCAAAAAAGGAATTCCTTAAAAAAAAAAAAGAGAAGCAATCATAGAGCTATAATTCTAGACAAATGGGCCAAGGCTCGGTGATTGATCAAGCTCCATCTCGTTTCCCTTTTTGTATTTTGTTCTTGTGCAAGGGGAGTGTCCAGCAGCTTACATTTTCCATAAGAGCCCTCTTTTTTTTTTTTTAAAGGAAGCTCAAATTTCAGTGATCAGAAAAGGAATTCCTTAAAAAAGAGAAGCAATCATATAGATGATGGGTCAATCTCGTTTGGACAAATGGGATCAAGCCCATCTCGTTTCCCTTTCTGTATTTTGTCCTTGTGCAGGTGTAGTGTCCAGCAGCTTTCATGTTCCATCAGAGCCCTCCATGTTTGTGGAAAACTCAAATTAGATACCATTTCTTTGTTACTAGAGGCCTTCGCATTTTAAGCTACCTGAATCGAAAGATTGGAAAAGCGCTCGCCAGATCTTGATACGGAATTTTCCCACCTTTCATTGCAAAACCTAGCAACAATTCATGTATGAACAAAGCATGTGCCAAAATGTATTGGCATGTCACAATCATATCGCATGAATCTTGATCATTTACATGTCAGTAGAGAGTATGATTCAATCATAAAACATTTGATTTGCATATTTCCTTTATCAGGATGAAACACTAGATGATCACGAACGTTCTCATGGTTATGATTTAATCCTATTGAGATCCTTTTGGTCTACGCCTAGACCTCGGGGATGGCCAGTGATGGTGGGATAGGATGATGCCCCATCCAAACCTTTCGCCACCCTGCAGGCCCTCACTTGCATTTTTTTTTTCTAATTTGTGTTTTTTTTCAAGTTTTTTTTAATCTTTTTAATCTCATTTGACTAATATTTGGGCTTGAAATATTAGTATTTGGATCAAATCCTCATTTAATTCTTATGCTTCATGCTTTAGTTAATGTTGATGCCACATAGGATAGAGAAAATAATAATAATAAGTCACAAGCATTTTTCGAGATCTAAACTGACGGAATTAACCGAATGACTTGATTGCACCAACTTGACAAGTTCTAAAACTTGATTGTATCAAATTTATAAGTTTTGAGACTTGATTATACCAATTTTACAAATTTTAAGACTTTATTGGACTTTTTTCATAGTTCTAAAACTTAATCTTACTTTGTGGACACGTTTTACTTCACAAAGAAATGGAGAATATTCCTTTAATAGCCCTTGCCTTTATTAAGATATACGTTAATCTTATATTGCTTGAAAATGGATGATAGTGATTTTCATTAATTGGGCTATAGATGCCATTTTAATTACGTACCATCCATGAAACTTTTTATTTTTATTTTTAGTCGGAAGCCATGGGACTTGTAATGTCATTCTTTTGTGTACTTTAGGGTCGGAATCCATGGAACTTGTAATGTCAATTCTTCTGTGTACTTTAGGGTTGAAATCTTTTTATGAAGGCCATTTCACCTTTATCTACGTGTGGGTTCTTTTTCCTTCGGTCTTCCTCTTTGTACAAACTATCGTAGTTTCAACTCGTTTTTTCTATTTTTAGGGTTTCAAAATTTTTTAGGGCTAATACCACAAAAATCTCAAACTAGTATACTAATTAAAAATTTACCCCCAAATTAATTTTTGAATCACCAAAAATCCAAAACTATTATAGGTGTGACACATTTATTTTCCATTAGCTTTTATCAAATTTTATTGTGAAATTGTTGAGGTGGATGATACATGGCAATAAAATAGTTGACGTGGTAAGTCCACATGGAAATCCATAACGCGCGCGCGCGCACTCACTCACTCTCTCTCTCTCTAATTAGTCAAAATTTGAACACAAGAATATTATCAAAGACAAAGGGTGCTTGAACGAGTTTCAATGCCTAATCAAGAAGACGAAAATGCCGATGAAGGAGTATGCTTGATGACGAGGAAGACCTAGGGTTTTTCATGCTATGAGAGAGAGAGAGAGAGAGAGAGAGAGAGAGAGAGAGAGTTATGAATTTTCATGTGAACAGAATTATTGTCATGTGTCGTCCAGCTCAGAAATTTCAAAGTAAAATTTAATGGAAACTGATGAAAAATAAATGTGTCATGTGTTTATCCTAGCTATACAAATTTTTAGCTTTCTAGTGATCCAAAAATTAATTTCGGGTAAATTTGATAGAACCATGATAGTGTGATCTATCATCTAAAATGGATCAACACTTGCCAATTATAACTTGTCAAGCAAATTACCCGTGCGATCCAACCTGACTTCTGGCCGTTAGTCTGTAGAGTGGACGTAGGCTTTGTGAATGAGTTGAACCACCATAAATTGCTATGTGCTATCGTTTTATTCCGCTCATTAAATTGATAAAGATTTGTTGCACTTGATTTCCAAATATCAATTGGTAATTTTCGCAAAAAGTTTCAAAACAACCTACTCCCTCCTTCTAGGTTACATTGTTAGCCCCAACACTTCCAAAATATGATAAGCAATTATTATTCGTATTAAGTTAAGTATACTCATATGATATTTAAGACAATAAAGGGGCGGACAACGTTGACCGGTTGCCTTTCTTAAAATATATCGTTAATAACTACTTAACAAGAAGAGTAAGTTGGATTGACTACTGTGCAGCAAGGATATCCTTTGTATTCAAGTTGAAGGCCAGAAAGGGGAGAAATTACAAATTTCAAGTAAAATTGTCAATGTCAATGTTATTTAATGGTAAGATAGGAATCAATACATATGGATATAATCCGGTACAATAGGTTAGGAAAATTTATGAGGGAAGAAAGAAGAGTGTTGCAACTGACAAATAGGGAAGAATTGTACATTCTAACAAAGATATTATTGGGAAATGTTAATGTATCCATTGAAAAAAGTTTCAATAATGATTAAAGGTCAATTAACGTACAGATTATGTTGCATCTTCTACTCCACTAGCGCATTTTGATCCGTCTACCTCATTAATTAAATGAATAGATGATGGATAAAAGTTGAATGGCTTAATCAAGCCAGTAAGCTGACGGTTACGTCACATCGCAATGAACATAGCTTTAATTTGATTCAACTATATAGCCTCTTAATATGATCATGAGAAAACGATCAAACAAAGATACTACGCAGCTAGCTAAGATAGTTGAATACGCATTCTCATTGTTACGTTTTTCACATTGTTACGTTTTTATTCCTTAACTAGGGCTTGTAGGGAAACTTGTTGAGAAAAAGGACATCTATGTATCCTAAGGAAAGTAAAGATCTCGCCAAATGATGTGTAATCTATTCAATTTTCTGAATGAGCATAAATCCAATTTGAACAAGGATCACTAATTGAAACTCCACCTCTGTTTTCCATATTTGATCTTATATATAAATTAATCTCTCGATCATCACAAAAACTCTCTTTCTAGGTTGGCAAAAGAAGTCTTCAAGGCTTTTACGCATACGACTAATTGCTATATATGAAAATGATACTGAAATAGAAAAATATATCCTCATCTCTATGCGAATTTAGAGCTTAATATATTTTTTTAATTGAAAAAAAATTAGTGTATGAAGATAAAAAAGTGAAGATGATGCGATCATTTAACACGAATAATTTTCTGTAACACGAATGATTTTATGTTACTCCAACGTTGTGGAGTGGCTCGGCTTGGCCAGAGGAAAAGTGCCCTACAAAAGTGAGATTTCACTCTTCTTTTCCATTGGTGGTGTGTGTAGGAAAAGTTTATTCAGCATCAAAATTGGAATGGACCAACATTTAAAACCAATCTCACATTTTGCACGTACTTTGCACGAACTCTCCCAAATATTGTAGATCGTAACATGGTTTCTCTCATTTATTAAATATTATTTTAGAGTCGCCAGTAACCATTAGGGACAAGATAAAGTTCGGAAGACTGTTTTACCTTTACAAACTAGAGAAGTTGGTTACGAGGGCTTTTTAGCTAGAATAAACTAATCCGCATAAAGTGGTATGTCTTTTCTTTAAAGGAAAATTTCTCATGCTATCTTATTTGATTTTATCTTCTAACGTGCCATTCTAGAAGAAACTGCAGAATGCATTAAAAAAATTATGTACATGTACAGGCAATGGAGGTGACTTTCTTTTGCCACGTTTGGAGAGTAAAACCTGGGAAGGAAAAACATGGAGATAGAACACGTGGGTTTGCGTTGTAGGTTGGTGACAAGGAAGTGTGCTTCCAGTGGGACTGCGATCACTGCGTTTGTGTTCTAAAATCTGATCAATGTTGATGTTGAAAGAATCAGAGACTTCTGCTTCTAGTTCACCAGATTTGGTTAGTTTCAGCCCAAACGATTTTAGATTTTATACAGAAACTTCTACACTACCCCCACAATTATTGCTCTCTCTTTCATAATTTTTGTAATGGTTAGCAACACGCCATTAGTGAATGCAAGAAAGTCATCAATTTGAGGATCATGAAAGCAGGGAATGCTAGAATGAAAGTAACCTTGGAGACTCTAAAGAGCATGAGAGTCCTTAAACTGCATTCTTAAGAATTGACATTCTTGAAGAGGATTCTTCAACTCTGAAAGACAGAGCAAAGTTTGCTAAAAGAGTACCTCTACACATGCTCTCCAGTGATTTTTCTCTAATGGTACACCCACGATATATTTATCACAAAATAATTTATTAAGCACCAAAAACCTCAAGCCGGTATACTCATGATAAATTTATCCTCTGTTGATTTACGTTAAATAGGATTAATACTGTGAAAAGCCGCAAATTAGTACATTTATAACAAACGAATGGGAAAAAGCCCAAACTAGTATATTCGTAATAAATTTATCACAAACTAATTTATTGACCACAAAAAACCCCAAAGAGGTAAACTTATGACAAATTTATCCTCCATTAATTTTCATTAAATTGAATTTATATTATGAAAAGTCTCAAACTAATACACTTGTAACAAACAGATAGTAAAAACTTTAAATTAACACATCCTTGATAAATTTATCCCAAGCTATTTTGTTAATCACAAAAAACCCCAAATTTAGTGACAAATTTACCCCTTAGTTAGCTTTTGTTAATTTGGGTTAATACTATAAAAAGCTCCAAAGTAGTACGCCTGTGAAAAATAGATAGTAAATAATCCGAATTGATACACTTGTGATAAATTTATAAAAAAAATTAATTTATTAACTATCAAAAACCTCAAACGGTATATCTGTAATAAATTTACCCTCCGTTAGTGTCAAATTAGATTAATACTATAAAAGCCCCAAATTAGTAAATCTGTGACAAAACGGATGGTAAAAGTCCTAGATTATTATGCTTGTGATAAATTTGATCAAAAATAATTTATTATCAACAAAAAAAAATCATAAATCTATACACCCATAGTTATTTGCTGGATGGGTGCGAGTAAATAATCCTCTCGCAATGTAGGGCTTACATTTTGCACAAATTATGCACGAACTCTCCCAAATCTTATAAATTGGACATGATCGATAGAGCCCTTAGTTTGCATGACCATGGAAATAAGTTCCTCTTACAAAATCCTAATCGCCGCCAAAGCTGAAAGAATTATACCTATTGATTAGGGTACTTTCAAGATAACACAAGTGCTTAAAGTAGCCACCAAAACTAGAGTTGGCGAAGCCCAAAAAAGAAAAGCCATTGCAAAGCATATGTAAAGGTACCTTTTCAGCAAACTTTGCTCCATCTCTCAGAGTTGAAAAATCTTCTTCAAGAACGTCGATTCCCAAAAATGCATTTTAAGGACTCTCATGCTCATTAGAGTCTCCGGGGTCACTTTCATTCTAGCATCCTTGATTTTCATGATCCTTGAATGATAGCTTTCTTGCATTTTTCGTTAATGGCATGTTGCTAACAATTACAAAGACCGTGGAAGAGAGAGCAATAATTGTGGGGGTAGTACCGACATTTTGTACAAAATGACTAAGGCTAAAATCACTAGTGCCGGAGCCAATCAAATCTCGTTAATGTAGGAGTAGAAATCTTTGATTCTCTCAACATCCACATTGGTCAAATTCATGATCTTCCCATTATTTAGACCATCATACTTGATCAATTGACAATTCATATAAATCAATGCCATAAGACTAGCTCTAATATTATTTTCTTTGAGGCACTTACTCAAAGGTAGTGGTATTGAGTCATTTATTCAAAGGCAATGGTATTTGGTGCTCAGTGAATTGGCATACACATTAGAGCTGGCCTTATGGCATTGATTTTCATTAAGTGTCAATCGATCAAGTATGCTAGTCTAAGCAATCGAAAGATCATGAATTTGATCAATGTGGATATTGAGAGAATCGGAGACTTCTGCTTCTACATTCACGGGATTTGGTTGATTCCGGTCCAAGTGATTTTAGCCCTAGTTATTTTGTACAAAAATCTCGGCACTACCCCATAATTGTTGCTCTCTCTTCCATGATTTTTGTAATGGTTAGCAACACATCATTAGCAAAAATGCAATAAAATCATAATTCAAGGATCATGAAAGCCAAAAATGCTAAAATGAAAGTGATCCCAGAGACTCTAAAGAGCATGAGAGTCCTTAAACTACATTCTTGGGAATCGATATTCTTCAAAAGGATTCTTCCACTCTGAGAGACGGAGCAAAGTTTACTAAAAAGGTACCTTTACACATGCTCTGCAGTGGCTTTTCTCTTCTGGGCTTCGCCAACTCTAGTTTCGGTGGCTACTTTCGACACTTGTGTTATCTTGAAACTACCATTATCAGCAGGTACATTTCTTTCATCTTTGGCGACGATTAGGATTTTGCAAGAAGAGCTCATTTCCATGGTCACACTAACTAAGGTCTTTATCGATCGTGTCCAAGAGTTCCTTGACGAGGGTCACAAGAAGTTATCAGCTCATCAATCCCAAAACAATCAGACGTTGCTGTTGAGATTGAGGTCGGTGAATATGCTTGGGGTTCAGGTGATGGAACTTCGAAATATCCTCCAATAAAAATTACAGATAAGGTTAAAATAATGGAAGGTTACAAGGTTGCTCTTTGCAGGTCGGTTGGGTCTGGTAAAATGAGCTTGTTGTGTAGTGTGCCTGGCGAAATTCCTACAACAGTTGGGGAAGCAATAAGGGGCAATGGAACAAAAGTATACGTACCACAGAGTGCTTGGATTCAAACCGGAAATATGAGAGAGAATATCTTGTTTGGGTGGAAATTCAATTCCGCCTTCTAGGAGAATGTCGTGGAAAATTGCGCTATGAAACAGCACATCCAGATGTGGATCGATGGGGATTTGACGGCGATTGGCGAAAGAGAGATGAGCATGAGCAGAAGGCAGAAGCGGAGGATTCAACAAGCACGGGCAGTCTACAGTGATTCTGATGTTTATTTTAACGCGGTCGATGCGCACACTAGGACACATCTGTACAAGACAACCATCAAAAACTTCGTCATTTTTTAACTCTCCCGCATTACCTTTTCTTACAAGTTCTCTAACAAGTGAAATGCTTTTTCCACAGAAATATCTCCTGCAACATTTTGCTTTCGACTCGTACTGAAAAGGGGATTCAGCCATTGAAATGTCGGCCGGCTCCAAAATCCGGCATTGTGGAAGACGTACAAATCTCTACGTAGACTCTCTACCTCTGTCCGAAGATGGCTGTCACTAGCCTTGTTGGTGCAACAAATGACCAAAACACAAACCGATAGTGAAAAAGGAAGGGACTCAGAATGCAACAGCACTAGCTCATGGGAGAAGAGGAGGCATTGCGTCGGATTTTCACCGGAGGAACACCAAGTAAGAAGAGACAGAAAGTGCACAGAAAATAGTCAAAGTGCCCAGAAAATAGTGAAATAGACCCACCAAAGAATTAGGACAAGAGGCCAGTTTTCTTCTGTCGCCGTCGAGAATTCTGTTCCTAAAGAAAACAGATGCAAGAACCCAAGTAACAGCCCAAGAGACACTGTCCCCATTGAAGAGACTCTTAGTTTTCTGTTTCTGTGGATTGGCTCTACATTACCCCCTCTACCAAATTTTCTCTGCTTCAAAATATAAGCCAAAACCCGTGTAATCAAAACAATCTCGAACACTGCATTCACTCCCAGTGAGACACTTCCTATTGAAAAGGCCATGGTCACAAAAAAGAACTTGCAATCCAGAAGAAAAAGGAGAGGGAAGGGAAAAAAGGAGGAGATTTGTTCAAATTTCTTGGTGAGAGTGAGCATGCTCCTTCGGTGGGACTGCGGCCACTTCATGTTCTGCAGCGCTTAAATAGACGCGAGAATCGACCCAAAAAAAAAAATGACGGGAGACACATCCCCGGGAATAAAAAAATAACAAAAATCACTATGGCCATAGTCTTTTGTCAGCTTTACCTACGTAGCTATTAGCCTATCTCCTCTAAGATAGAGTGTGTGTATTGTCTTTTCTTTGTTATAATATCGATCATTATTGTTATTTTGTCAGCCTATCTACGTAGCTATCGGCCCATCTTGTTTCCTTTTATCTATTTTGTTCTTGCGCACGAGGGGCGTCTAGCAGTTTTCATGTTGCCCTCCATTTTTATTTCTATTTTTGTAGAAAGCTCAAATTGGATCCCTCTATTTTGTTATTACATGCCATCATATTTGAGGCTGCCTGACCGAAAAAGTGCTCACAAGACTTCGTTACGAGAGCTGATATCAAAATCCATCAATAATTTATATTTAAATAAAGCATATTTACTTATCGCATATCACATAACAAGTTTGATTGACATTATTTGCCTAACAGGATGAAGCACTAGAAGATGACGTGGTTATAATTGAGCCCTATTGAAATCCTCCTAGGGATGTTTGTAAAATCATTTTTATTTTTCCTACTTTTCATAAATTATTTGCTAGGTGGAATATTTTTTTTGTAGGCCCTTTCTCCTTTTTTGCCATTGATTCTTTTGCCTTCGGAGGATCGCAGTTTCCACTTATTTTTCCCTATTTTAAGGGTTCAAATCTTGTAGATCCTTGTGTCAAATCTTCCTCTTTGTACACATATTTATTGCAGTTTTCAGTTTTTTTTTCTTTTTTTAAGTTGAATCTTATAATGAATGCAAATTTACCTTTTTTTTTTTCAGTCTTCCTCTGTGTACAGCATTTATTGTAGCATTAACTCGCTTTTTTATATTTAGCTTCAAATCTTTTGTGAAGGCAATTTTACTTTTTCTCCCCAGTTGATCCGTTTGCATTCTATCTTTCTCTTTGTACAATATTCATTTCAATCTATCACCATCTTTAAAAAATTCCTTTTTCACACATTCAGATTTTTGTGTGAAGTTTTTGGCACATTAATATACATGTACGCTAGTTAATCTTAAGTACAAGGTTTAAATTATTGACTTCCCTTCCAAAATAGAACAAGTATTCTTCATCTTAAGTTAGATACCAATAACATCTAAGACAATCAAGGGGTGGCCAACGTGGAGTGATTGCCTTTTTTTAAATATATTGTTAATAACAAGTGATTAATTTAAATTGAGTACTGTGCAGAAAGAATATCCTTTGTATTTAAGGTGAAGGCGAGAAACGGAAGAAATGACAATTTCCAAGTAAAATTCCTCTTTGACCCAAAAAAAGAAAAAATTCCTCAATATCTTTTGATGGTAATATGTGAAGCAATTTATATGGTCAGCTTTTTAACTAAAATATACATAATCTTGTCCAATAGGTTAGGAAAATATAAGATGGAAAAAAGAAGTGTGTTCCAATTCACTAATACGGAAGAATTGTAAATTTTAACAAAGAGATTAATTTAAATTGGGAAATGTTAGTGAATTCACCTAAAAAAGTTTCAATAAAGACTGCTGTCAGTTGACATATACACTTACTTTGCGCTTTCCACTCAGATATTTTTGATTCGTCTACCTCATTAATGAAATGAATATATGATGGTCCAAAGTTTAAAGGCTTAATCAAGCCGGTCAACCGACGGTTACATCACGTCGCAATCAACTCGATTTTAATTTGATTCAACAAACACAACCTCTTAAGAAGATCATGAGAAAACGACCTAACAAAGGGACTATTTAGCTAGATAAGATAGTTGAATAAGCATTCTCATTTTTATCTTTTTATTCCTTAACTAGGGGTTTTAGGGGAACTTGTTGATGAAAAGGGCATCTATGTACCCAAAAGAAAGTAAAGATGTCGCTAAATAATGAGTAATCCATTCAACTCTCTTGATGAGCATGAACCCAATTTGAACAAGGATCACTAATTTAAGTGCACCTCTATTTTCTATATTTTGGTCTTTTAAATCTAAATTGTTGTTTTGAGGGGACTGCTAAATATGAGACGAAACTGAAATAGAAAAGCCCTTTTTTATGCCTTTTAAATGCTTATCATACTATGGTAAAGAAAATATACTTAATCTCCATGTGAATTTATAGCTTCACATAATTTTTTAATTCAAAAAATATCACAAAAGAATTAGAGAATGACGATAAAAGTGAAGATGATACGAGGACTTGACACGGATTATTTTATGTTATCTGCGGAGTGGCTTGACTAGAGGAGAGATGTTCTACAAAAGTGAGATGTTACTCTTTTTTAATCATTTGTTGTGTGAATAGGAGAAGTTTATTTAGTGTTGAAATTGGAATGGACCTAAAAGTAAAATCAATCTCGCTTTTACTAGTTGAATTTTCAAGAATCGTTGATGGGCTTCTCAACACATTTATTAGGTCACCGGACAATTGTTTATCTCATACTATCATAGTAAATAATTAATCAAAATATTTTTTTATTTGTTAGCGAAATTTTAAGCATTTGAAATTTAAAAAAAAGAATTCGACAATTAAAAAGGGAATTGCCTAAAAAAGAGAAGCAATGATAAAGCTATAATGCAAGGTCATTCTCGTTTGGACAAAAGAGACAAGCCTAGCTAATCAAGTCCATCTCGTTTCATTTTTTGTACTTTGTTCTTGTGCATGGTGGGTATCTAGCAGCTTTCATGTTCCGTGAGAGTCCTCCTTTTTTTTTTTTTTAAAGAAAGCCCAAATTGGATTCCTCAATTTTGTTATCACATGCTATCATATTTGAATCTATGAACCCGAAGATTGAAAAAGTGCTCACAAGACCTCGATATGGGAGTTAATATCAAAATCCACCAACAATTCATATTTGAACAGAGCATGTGCCGAAATATGTATTATCGTGTCACGATATGAGAGCTAATATCGAAATCCACCAACAATTCATATTTGAACAGAGCATGTACCGAAAAATGTATTAGTGTGTCACGATCATACCACAAGGGGTCTCGAAGATTTACATGTTGCACTTATATAACAAGTTTGATTGGTATTATTCTCTTGACAGGATGAAACACTGGAAGATGGCGTAGTTATAATTGAGTTCTATTGAGATCCTCCTCAGGGTGCTTGTGAAATCTTTTTTCTTTTTTCTAGTTTTCGTAGATTATTTGCTTGTTGGGGGCAAGCAAATAATCCTCTCACAATTTAGCTCTTACATTTTGTACGAACTCTTCCAAATATTATCGATCGTAATTTGATTTCTCTCGTTAATTCATTATTGTCTTAGAGTCACCACTAACCTATTTATAAAGTCATTTAGGGGCCTGATGAAGCACGGGAGATTGTTTTACTCTTGCAAACCAGAGAAGTTGATTCTGAGGGCTTACTAGCTAGAATAAACTAATTCCTGTAAACTGGTACCTCTTTCTTTGAAAGAAATTTTTTTCATGCTATCTTATTTGATTTTTATCTTCTAATGTGCCTTTCTAGATGTCCATGCATTAAAGATAAATGAATAAAAACTCATGCAATGACCAAAGAATGACTAAGCTACTATGGCAAATAGTTAAGACGTTTCCTAAAACAAAAATGATAAATACGACAGTTTTGACCCCTCAAATTCACCATAAACAGATTAGGCAATAAATCATACATGGAATGGCATAAAGCAAGTAAATCAGCCGGGTCATATTGGGCAATAGGTAAATTATTGACCTCTGGAAAAGAACACCAAGAGCAATAAAGGAAAATGTCCAAAAATGCTCTTACAAGTTTCCTAAAATACATAACAAGAAAGTGGATATGCTATGTAAAAATATGTACTATGCAAATTATTTTACTAAGTCAGCTATTACTAACTTGGAAATCTTAAGTAATATAATCTAAAATGAAATGCAATCCTAAGAGAATGAATCTATATGTATAATTTTAAATCTGCCTAAATGCACCCGTAGATATGTTTTTGGAATCTTTTATCAGGAAAAAAGAATCTTAAATTATATTAGTATGCCAAACGAGATTTTCTTTTCTTTTCCAATTCATCACATGCGACTGAATAAAGATGCAAATATAGCAATTAAACTATAATATAATCTAAATGTCATAGTGCGCACTGAAACAATTTATTCATGGAATATATTAATTATCCTGACTTAGCAATAGTCATGATGCAAGCATAATGCGAAGTCCTATTCTCATATGTAAAGATGTGCAAAATCTTAGAAGTGTCCAAAAACGACACACTTGCATATGCAATATGAATACTTCTGCAATTTTGCTAAATGCAGAAGAGCAAATTAATCTAAACGCGTGATTTTGTTAGATATTTTCCTAGCATGCATACATATAATCTAATGATGTCTATACTATAAGCAATAACCATGCCATGAATAAATTTTATGAAATACAGTCAAACATATAAAAATCGAATGCAAATGTGAAATTAAATGTGACGACACAATCTAAAGTGACTTCACAATATGCGAATACAAAAAATAGTCTAACATAGAGGCCAAATTATTCAATTGGAATGACACAATTTAGAATCAATCAAGCACCCATGTACCGGTATCACCTCCTTAAAAAAAAGGGGTCATATTGAACCCAAATTAGACATCTTGGAAATTGTCTGGCCTGGGTGAGGTTTAGTGTGTTTCACATGTCCCTATCCTTGAACTTGGCGCACGCGTCCCGCGAATGGCCTGGGGATGTCAAAACAGTTTTTCAGAAAGCAAAAACGGAAAGACTTTATGGAAAATTTTCCCAGCTCAAAACGGACGTGTTGCCTTGCCGTCCAGTGGTCCTCATCGATCCAGGCTCGAATCCAATGTGCTATATAAGAAGCTCGTTAGATCTGGAGAATGACATGTGCTCATGTCCTGTCTCTGTCTCAGTCGAAGCCATGTGCATTGAACTTATGATGACCATGAGAAAACGACCTAACGAAGGGACTATTTTACCAGATAAGGTAGGCTAATATGCATTCTCATTGTTATTTTTTCGGTTTAATAGTATGAAAAATTTCAAACTGATACATATGTGACAAACTTACCTTAAACTATTTTTATAACCACAAAAAATCCTAAATTAATATACCTATGCAAATTTACCCTAAACTAATCTTTTTACTACAAAAAAACCCTAAATTGATACACATGTGATAAATTTATCCTTAGTTATTTTTTTTGTAGAATTGGGTTAATACCATGAAAAACTTCAAACTGATACACATATGACAAAGATAAGGTAAAAACTCCCAATGTGGTATACCCATCAACTGTCACGCGCCATCTAAATCAGCAATTTGACAGTAAAATTTAACAAAAACTAATAGAGGGTAAATTTGTCACAAGTGTATCATTTATGATTTTTATGGTCAAAAAACTAATTTGAGATAAATTTATCACATATATATCAATTTGAAATTTTTCATAATATTAACTCTATTTTTTTTATTTGTTAACTGGGGGTTTTAGGGAAACTTGTTGATAAAAAGAACATCTGTGCACCCAAAAGAAAGTAAAGATATCGCCAAATGATGTGAAATCCATTCAACTCTCTTAATGAGCACAAATCCAATTTGAACAAGGATCACTAATTTAACTGTGCCTCTATTCTCTATATTTTGATCTCTATGTGAACTTATAGATTAACATAATTCTTTAATTGAAAAATATCACAAAATAATTAGAGTACGACGATAAAAAGTAAGGATGATACGAGGATTTGATTATGTGATGCTATTTGTGGAGTGGCTTGGTTAGAGGAGGAGTGTTCTACAAAGGTGAGATTTTACTTCTTTTTCATCTATTGTTGTGTGAATAGGAGGATTTTATTTAGTGTTAAAATTGGAATGGACCTAAAAGTAAGACCAATCTCGCTTTTACTAATTATAATTTCGAGATTCGCTAATGAGCCCTCTCAACACATTTATTATGACTCCGGATAATTGTTTATCTTGTAGTATCATAATATATATAATTCATCAAAATATTTTTTTTATTTTTTAAGGAAATTTTAAGCATTTGAAATTAAAAAAAAATTCAACAATTGAAAAAGGAATTACTTATGAGAAGCAATCATAGAGCTGCAATGCAAGGTCAATCTCGTTTGGACAAATGAGACAAGCCTAGCTAATCAAGACCATCTCGTTTCCTTTTTTCTATTTTGCTCTTGTGCAGGAGGGTTGTCTAGCAGTTTTCATGTTGCCCTCCATTTTTGTAGAAATCCCAAATTGGATCCCTCTATTGTGCTATACACGCCATCATATTTGAAGCTACCTGAACCCGCAGATCGAAAAAGTGCTTGCAAGACCTCGATATGGGAGCTGATAGCTAAATCCACCAATAATTCATGTGTGAACAGAGCATGTGCAGAAATATGTAATCATATGTCTCAATCATACTGCAATGATCTCCGAGATTCACATGTCACAACCATACAACAAGTTTGATTGGCATTATCTCCTTGACATGACGAAACATTGGAAGATGGCGAGGTTATAATTGAGTCCTATTGAGATCTTTTTTTTTTTCCGTAGATTATTTGCTAGATGGGTGCAAGCAAATAATCCTCTCACAATGTAGCGCTTATATTTTGCACGAACTCTCACAAATCTTATCAATCGTAACTTGATTTCTCTTGTTAATTAATTATTATCTTAGAGTCGCCATAACCTATTTATTAGGTCGGTTAGAGGCCTGATGAGGCATGGAAGATCGTGTGTGCCATTCTAGATGCCCAGGCATTAAAGTTAATGAATAAAAACTCACGCAACCAAAGAATGACTAAGCTGCTATGGCAATTAAATAAACGTACTCAAGAAGTTTCTCAAAAATAAATATGCTAAACACGACAGTTTGGACCCCTCGAATTCAACAAAAACAGACGAGGCAATAAATCGTAAATGGAATGGTATAAAGCAAGTAAATCGGCCGGGTCACATTGGGCAATAGGTAAATTATTGACCTCTGGGACAGGACACCATGAGCATTGAAGGAAAATGTCCAAAAATGTTAGACTAAAGCATAAAAAGAAAGTGGATATGCTATGTAAAAATATTTACTGTGCAAATTATTTTTACTAAAGTGAGCTATTAATAAACATGGAAATCTTAACGTAATATAATCTAAAATGAAATGCAATCGTAAGGGAATAGATCTATACGTATAAGCTGAATATGCAAATAAATCTAAATCTGCCTAAATGCACCTGCAGAAATGCGTTTGGAATATTTTTGCCGGAAGATAGACTCTTAAATTATTAACACGCAAAATGTGATTTTCTTTATCTTTTTCCAATTCATGACATGCAACTAAATAAACGTGCAAATATAGCAATCTAGATGTCCTGGTGTGCACTAAAACAATTAACTCATGGAAAATATTAGTTATCCTGACTTGGCAATAGTCATGATGCCAGCATAATGCGAAATCCTAGTCTCATATGTAAAGATATGCAAAATCTTAGATGCGTCCAAACATGAAAACACTTGCATGTGCAACAGCAAATTAATCTAAACGTGTGTCCGGGGTGAGGTCTAGTGTGTTTCACAAGTCCCTATCTTTGAGCTTGGCGCATCCGTCCCGTGAATGGCCAGGGGATGCTAAACATCAAACAGTTTCCAGAAAGCAAACGAAAAGACTTTATGGAAAATTTTCCCAGCTCAAAACGGACGTGTTGCCTTGCCGCCCTGGGGTCCTCATCGATCCTGGCTCGAATCCAATGTGCTGTAAGGGTGCCCTACCGAACGTAGGACAAGGAAGCGAGAGAGGGAGAAGGAGCTTGAACACCGCCTCGCCATTATTGAAGCTCATTAGATCTGGAGAATGGCATGTGCTTATGTCCTGTCTCTGTCTCATCTTGCACAGTCGAAGCCATGTGCATTGAACTTTTTCCAGCTTTTACGCACCGCTATTTTCACCTTTCGCCGAAAGGGTTTGTAAAGCAAACTCTTACCTGGTCCTTGTGGTAGGTGAATCTCGCAAGCGTACGCGCAATAATGCATGCCAGCGACGCTATAGGTACTAGAATTTGATTGCCGACTCTCGTTATATGACTCCCCACACGTCCCTTCGGGTCAACTCAAGATAATTCAGATAGTCTACACCCATAGACGGACGTTCTGTTGAACAAGAGTCGTCTACAATTACAGAATCGACATAAATATTGACACGCTGCACAGTTTTTTTCTAGGAGTTCCTACAGTTTTTTTTTTTTTAAGAGTTCCTAGCCAAATGGTCGTGTATGTGCGATGTATGGTACGACTGAAGCTGCAAATGTATCAAAGTCGGAAGACAAAATTCGACAAAGATATGCTGTGAATTTTTGGATATTCTAGCCTAATTGATATCAGCAAATATTTCCAAATAGTTAGACATGTTAGAAAGAAGCAGCAGCAATAATCTTTTATGAAAGAAGAGAAGAGGAACCCCAATAGTTAACGTAGTTCAGATGACCAAGAGCAAAAGAATCTCATGGAAGCTTACATCCATGGTGGTTAATCCCCAATTCATCTTGTTTTTTTTTTTTGGGGGGGGGAGGATTTATTATCAATTAATAGAGGGCAACTCAATGGGTTACAATCATTAATTTGATAACCACAGATATCACACAACCCAGCCATATTTTCTACTATATTGAAATTAGAAAAATCTTGCGTCTTTATCGTTCGAGCATTCCCCCTACAAGCTGGAGCAAAGACATTCTTGGTTGTTAGCTTGGATACCATATTCTAGAAAACACCTTTAGAGAGCCTTGGTGAATACATCTACAAGTTGCTTATCACTACGGACATAAGGAGTTTCAATTGTCTTGTCTTGAACTTTCTTTTTAACAAAGTGATAATTAATTTCTATATGTTTCATCTGTACATGGAAAACTAGATTTAAAGCAATATGAATTGCGGCTTGATTATCACAAAATAACTTCATAGGATACTTAGGAGTTCCAAACCCCAATTCTTGCACGAGCAAACAAAGCCAAACCATTCCACTTGTAGTTGAGGCCATGGCTATATATTCACCCTCAACACTGGACCTTGCCATAACAGTCTTTTTTTTTTTTAACTTTTTCAAGTGATAATTTTTTTTTGGTAAGGATTTCAAGTGATAATTTGCCGCCTACAAACATGCAGAAACTTGTAGTTGATTTTCTGTCCATAGGTCTCTAGCTCAATCCACATCAATGTACCCTATAATACGGTATGACCATGCTGCTTCATCAAAATACCTCGACATAGGCTAGACTTTAGGTATCGAAGTATGCGATCCACAAGGGCTATATGTCCTTCGCTAGGAGCATGCGCGAATTGGCTTACATAACTAACAGTGTAAGCAATATCTGGCTGACTAATGATTAAGTAGATCAACCATCCAACCATCCTTTGAAACCGACCAATGTTGAGTAATGGGGTGACGTTGTCAACAAACTTACTGATATAATCCACGGGAGACTCAGCAAGAACCTCCAAGTTTCCTAGTCTCTTTGAACAAGTGAAGAGAATATTTTCTTTGAGAGATGAATAATGTTTGACCAAAGTAAGTCACCTCTATATTAAGAAAATAATGCAGGTGTCCCAAATCCTTGGTGTCAAACTTCACATTCAAGTACCAGTTTAGGGTTTTTGAAGGTAAAAAAATTAACGAAAACTAATGGAGAGTAAAGTTATCACATCTATACTAGTTTTGGATTTTTGGAGGTCAAAAAATTAGTTTGGGATAAATTTTTCATGCATGTACTAGTTCAAATTTTTTTATGGTATTAACCCAAAACAAAAAACTATATCGACATTTTCAGGAGTTGAAATTGACAAAGTTAACGAAAAGACTTGATTGCTCTAACATGACAAGTTTTAAGGCATTATTGTTTTTTTTTAAAGTTTTAAGACTTAATTATCTCAACAAAAATTTACTTCACAAACACAAAGATGTTCCCTTAGTAGTCCTTGCCATTATTAAGACGTGCAATAATCTTATATTACTTCAAAATGGATGGTAGAAATTTTTAAGTATTCGACTGAAGATACCATTTTGATTACATATTGTCGATGAAACTTGAATCTCAACTCTTTTGTCTATTTTTTGAGTGTTGCAATCCTTTCTGAAGGCAATTTCACCTTTTTTTTGCCTTTGGGTTCTTTTGCCTTCAATCTTCTTCATTGTACAGGGAAAAATGCTTCCCTGACAGTACTGTTCATGAAGGTACAATCTCAACCATAGATTCATACATCATCATCGCGTATTTTACATAAAGCACTCATTAATTGAGAGATTGTCAGGCTGTCAGGATAGCAACACCCTTATACAATATTTATTATAGTTTCTCCTTATTTTTTCCCCTAATTTAGGGGTTCAAATCTTTTTACAATATTCATTTGACTCTAGCACAATCTTTAAAGAGATTAATTTAAATGGGGAAATGTTAATGTATTCACCAAACAAAGTTTTAATAAAGACTAAGATCAATTAACATATACACTTATGTTGCGGTTCCCATTCGGACGGCACATCTTGATATGCCTGCGTCATTAATGAAATGAATATGATGGTGAAAAGATTAAAGGATTAATCAAGCCGGTAAACTAACGGTTACATCAGATCGCAATCAACATGTCTTTAATTTGATTCAACCAATATGACCTCTTAATATGATCATCAGAAAACGACCTAACGTAGGGACTATTCAGCTAGATAAGATAGTTGAATATGCTTTGTCATTCCTATTTTTTTATTCCTTAACTAAGGGTTTTAGAGAAACATGTTGACGAAAAGGACATCCATGTACCCAATAGAAAGTAAAGATCTCGCCAAATAATGTGTAATCTTTCAACTCTCTTAATGAGCATAGATCCAATTTGAACAAGGATCACTAATTTTAACTGCACCTGTATTTTCTATATTTTGATCTTTTATATCTAAATTTTGGGGGACGGGGTGACAGATAATATCATTGGCCCTAATGAAAGGGTTTGCTTTGACCAATAAGAATAGGTAGAGTTACTCACTCAAGGCATTCACGCACATATCTTGCTGCTATATATGACATAGAAACGCTTTTTTTTTTATGCCTTTTAAGTGCTTATCATATTATGGTAAAGGAAAATATACTTAATCTCCATGGGAATTTATAGCTTAACATAATTTTTTTAGTTGAAAAAATACCACAAAGTAATTAGAGTATGACGATAAAAAGTGAAGACGACACAAGGATTTGACGCGGATTATTTTATGTTGTCTATGGAGAGGCTTGGCTAGAGGAAAAGTGTTCTAAAAAAGTGAGATTTCACTTCTTTTTTTGTCATTTGTTGTGTAAACAGGAGAAGTTTATTTAGCATTAAAATCAGAATGGACCTAAAAGTAAGACCAATCTCACATTTTACTACTTATATTTCGATATACGTTAATGAGCCTTCTCAACACATTTATTAGGTCACCAGATAATTATTATCTCATACTGTCATTTCAAAATATGTTCTATTATATATGTTAAGGAAAGTTTAAGCATTCGAAATGAAAAAAAAAAATCAACAATCAGAAGAGGAATTATTTTAAAAAGTGAAGCAGTCATAAAGCTATTATGCAAGGTCAATCTTGTTTGGACAAATTAGACAAGCCTAGCCAATCGATCAAGCCCATCTCCTTTCCTTTTTTGTGCTTTGCTCTTGTGCATGGGGGTGTCTAGCAGCTTTTATGTTCCATCTAATTTGTTACCACATGCCATCATATTTCAAGCTACCGGAACCAGAAGATCGAAAAAGCACTCGCAAGACTTCGATGCGGAATTTTGCGCCATCTAATAGCGAAATTCACCAATAAATCATGTTTGAACAGAGCATGTGCCAAAATATGTATTCGCATGTCACAATCATACCATAAGGATCTCGAAGGTTTATAGGTCACAATCATACAAAGGGTTTGATTGGCATTATTTCCTTAAAAGGATGACACACTAAAAGATGGCAGGTTTAGAATTGAGTCCCATTGACATCCTCCTCGGGGTGCTCGTGAATCATTTTTCTTCTTCCCGTTTTTTTTTTTTTTTGTTGATTATTGCTAAATGGGTGCAAACAAATAATCATCTTGTAATGTAGCGCTTACATGTTGTAGGAACTCTCCCAACTCTTATCAATCGGAACTTTGTTTCTCTCGTTAATTTATTATTGTCTTAGGGTTACCACTGACCTATTTATTAAGTCATTTAGGGGCCTGGCGAAGTACGGAAGATTGGTTTAAATTTCTTATGCTATCTTATTTGATTTTATCTTCTAATGTTCCATTCTATATCCCATGCATTAAAGTTAATGAATAAAAACTCATGCAATTACCAAAGAATGACTAAGTTGCTATGGCAAATAAATAAAAGTACTCAAGAAGTTTCTGAAAACGAATACGCTAAATACGACAGTTTTGACCTCTCAAATTCACCACAAACAGATAAGGCAATAAATCATAAATGGAATGGAATAAAGCAAGTAAATCAGCCCGAGTCACATTGGGCAATAGGTAAATTATTGACATCTGGAACAGAACATCATGAGCAGTAAAGGAAAATGACCAAAAATGCTCTTACAAAGTTGCAAGTTCCCTAAAATAGACTAACGCATAAAAAGAAAGTGGATATGCTGTGCAAAAATATGTACTAAGCAAATTATTTTACTGAACTCAGCTATTAATAAACATGGAAATCTTAACGTAAGATAATCTACAATGAAATGCAATCCTAAGAGAATAAATTTAGGGATAATACCATGAAAAACCCCAACCCCAAACTACTATGCCCGTAACTAATTTACCATAAAGTTTTTTTTTTTACCACAAAAACTCCATACTGGTACACCTGTAACAAATTTACCAAAAACTTTTTTCTACAACAATAAACCCCAAACTGGTACACATATGATAAATTTATCCCAAATTATTTTTTTACCATAAAAAATCTTAATATGGTACACCTGTGATAAATTTACCACAATCAAAATTTTTTAATAGCTAAAAATCCCGAACTGGTACACATGTGGTAAATTTTTCCTTCGTTGTTTTCTGTTAAATCGGGTTAATATCACGAAAAACTCCAAATTGACATATCTATGACAAATATAGGGTGAAAAATCCAAATTGGTACACCCATAAACTGCCACATATCATCTAACTCAACAATTTGATAGTAAAATTTTAACGAAAAATTAACAGATGGTAAATTTATCCAAAAAATATACCAATTTGAGTTAAATTTGTTACATATGTACCAGTTTGGGATTTTTGATTGTCAAAAAATAGTTTTTGCAAATTTATCACAGGTATACCAATTTGGGATTTTTAGTGGTCAAAAAAATAATTGGCGGTAAATTTGTCGCATGTGTATCAATTTCAGGTTTTTCGTTGTACTTCCCCATAAATTTACACGAATAAGCCAAGTATGCAAATAAATCTAAATCTTCCAAAATGCACTCGTAAGAGATATTTTTGTAGTTTTTTTAACAGGAAGATTCAATCTTAATTTATTAATATGCAAAATGTGATTTTTTTAATCTTTTCCAATTCACTTTGAGAATTCTTTTCCAATTCATGAAATGCGACTATATAGACGTGCAAATATAGATATTAAATTATAATGTAAATCACTTTGCTAAGATGCGCTCTGAAACAATTAATTTTGGCAAATTTTTAATATTCCTAACTTGGCAAGAGTCGTGATGCAAACATAATGCGAAATCCTAAGTCTCATATGTAAAGACATCCAAAATATTAGTTGTGCCCGAATATGAACACACTTGCATATGCAATATGAATGCTTCTGCAATGCCCTAAATGCAGAGCAGCAAATTACTTTTTCAGATATTTTCCTAATATGCATCTGTGTAATCTAATGATTTCTATAATATGAATGAATTTTATGCAATGCAGTTAAACATGAAAAATCAAATGCAAGTGAGAAATTAAATATGGCGACCCGATCTAAAGTGACTTAACAACATGCAAATTCAAATAAAGTCCTAACATGGAGGCCAAAATGTTCGATTTGAATGACACAATTTAGACTCAATCAAGCACACATTTACTAGTATCACCTTGTAAAAAAAATTGGGTCGTATTAAACTCAAATTTCATGCATGCAGTTACACATGACATAGAATCTTTGCAGTGACAACCCAACGCTAATGTTACGATTAATCTTACAATTCCGAACGTGCTTGGATGCCAAATCATCTCAGGGGCAAACATGAATTATATAATGCCAAATCGGACGGCAATTCTTGATGTTTTTTGTGTTGGAAATATGGGAATATGGGTGAATGGAAAATTGGCTTTCAAAGAGCATTTTTTAGTTAAAAGTGGAAAGTGAAAAGACACTAGTCCCACATGAAAAAGGAAGAAGGCCTTTGAATGCTTTATATGGAGTTACACTCTTCCTAAAGGGTAACTCCATATCATAAGCACTATGCCTCGCGCGCACGCGCAAGGGGTACAAATCCCAGGCCCGACGAGCTGAAATATAGGCGCGAGCGCACGATCTGTGTACACGAATGCAGGACCGAAAAGTGGACCTCACGACAGGCCCAATTTTGCTTTCTGCCTTAATTTTTTGACCAACTCAAATAGTCTACCGTTCATACGAAATAACGGCGGGTAACAGACGGCCGTTACAGAGATTAAATCCTGTAACAATAGGTAACGGACGGCTGTTACAAATAATTAATCTACGGCAAGTAACGGCCGACAAATTCCTTATTTCCGAGACGCCCCTTACTCTATAAATAGAGGACTTCCCTTCGAAAGCACCATAAGCTCAAAAATCTCTCTCCCTCCTTTGCGTTCAGTGCTATTTTCCCAAAATTCGTCCTCTCTCCTCCCTAGTTTTTCCCGATAGTGTTCGGCGCTTTGTTTGTTCCGGTTCGCTGAAAGCTTTGAAGTGTTGTGCTCGCTTCTCTGCTGACGCCCGTTGTATCTTGGGAGACAGACGTTCGTGGTACCTTAAGTGCGTACTGGAAATGGCAAATCTGCTTTAAGAAAACTGTATAGAACACAAGCCTCGGTGCTCTTTTGTATCGCTTTTATTTTATTTATTATTTCTTTTATTCTGTATTTGTAATCCCTTTCCTTTTATTTTATATCTTGTATTAGTTTACTAACGCCATTTTGAATTGTCGCAACATTTTGAACAATGGGTAGAAAAAGGCCCCTTATTTCCATCTATTGTATTGGCTTATAAAAAGTGGGCAAGAAGCAAGCGATTAACTTATTGCGATTTCCTACCTTGGTCGAAAATCTAACACATACCGAACGAATTCATGACAATGCTAATAGTCATCACGTATTTGCACAGAGATCATACCTATAATATATGAAGAGTGTAGGTCCGCCATTGGGTGAGATGAGACCTAGAGGTTTGCTTTTTTTTTTCCCCTTTTATAGGAAGGAAAATTTCATTTCACTTCGAAAAATGATACATGATTTTGAGATCAAGATTTAAATTAAAGAAAGCAAGTAAATCTAAAAGACAAATTGACTTGGCACAATCCGTAAAAACTTGTTTATTCCACAAGGACGAGTCTGTCAATGTATCAAAGGATAATCGGCAGTCGATCACTAAATCTCGCACCAACATCAGTGATAACATTAGTGATGAGCATAAGCTGAAATTTCTTTCTCCAGTAGCTACAAATTTACCAAAAAATGATGCATACCTAAGTTTACCATTTTCGACACCATCAACATATAGAAACAACAACACCGCCATTAAGTTAAAGAGCACAGAAAATACCTCGTAAATCAGCTATATTTCTAAACCAGAATATAAGAACATCCAAATTTAAAACTAGCTTTTTTTTTAAGGATCAATTATTATTTTTTTGCTTGACCCCCCATCAACCTTGTTGGTCAAATCAGTAATTCTTTTTTTAATAAGCTCAATCTGACGAGAGGCATTGCTGAATTTATTCCTACTCCAACTTCCCAAGGCTGTAACAACTTTAGAGAATTTGCTGGCGATATCTACATGAGAATTTTCCTGATCACACCAAGCCTTCTGTACCACTTCAGCACATTCAGCGTCTCCTGCCCAATAAGCTTCGAAACGGAATTCTTTCTTTCTCTTAGTCCAACATGGCCAAAGAGATAATATGATCGGACTATGGTCCGAGCCAATGGCAGGTAATGCAAAGGCCTCTGCATTTGGAAATAAAGCCCTCCACTCCATATTGCACACAGCCCTATCCAACCTCTTCTTCACCAATGCATTTCCTTCACGATTATTTGACCAAGTAAAAGTACATCCCTTGCTCTCCAACAAGGTTGATGGGGGGTCAAGCAAGGAAGAGATTCAAGACTTAAGGCTCAGATTGATAAGCTGTGGAGACAAGAAGAAATGTATTGGAGCATGCGATCGAGACTAAGTTGGCTAAAATGGGGGGATAAAAACATAAAATTTTTTCATGCCATGACAATCCAACGAAGACAAAGGAACAAAATTTCTATGCTGTGACTTGAGGAAGATAAATGGAGCCGGGACCCTACCGCTTTAAAGCAACATATCGTCGACTTTTATCAGTCACTCTATGAAACAACGGGACCCAGGAACTTTCAGCCTGTTTTAGACCAATGCTCACACTTGGTAAATGAGGAAATGAACACAGCACTATTGAGGCCTGTCACAATGGAGGAGGTGAGAGGTGTTGTCTTTCAAATGGGTGCGTCTAAGGCACCTGGACCAGACGGGCTCAATGGACAATTTTTTCAGCATAACTGGGCGGTTATTCAGCAGGGCATCTTCAGAATGGTTGAGACCTTCTTCAACACAGGTACACTCGACCCTGCTCTAAACAAGACTCACATTGCTCTTATCCCTAAAGTTACTAATCCAGAAAGTATAACCCAATTCAGACCCATTAGCCTATGCAACTTCAGTTATAAAATTATTGCTAAGGTGATGGCGAATCGTCTTAAACTTTGTCTCCCTAAACTCATAGCCCCTGAACAGAGTGCGTTCGTCAACGATCGGCAAATCCAAGACAACATTTTCATAGTCCATGAGGTATTACACCAGTTGCGGATTAGAAAGAGAAAGAGGAAGTTTCAAGCTGTCCTAAAGCTCGATATGCAGAAGGCATACGATAGAGTAGAGTGGGACTTCTTGTTTGCATGCATGCTGCATCTGGGCTTTAGTGAGAAATGGGTCTCGCTGGTTAAACAATGTATATCTACCGTCTCTTTTAGTGTTGAAGTGAATGGGGAACCTACTGATTATTTTCAGCCAACGAGGGGAATCAGACAAGGGGATCCACTATCCCCCTATTTATTTATTATCATGGCCAATGTTCTGTCTTCACTGGTGAATAATGCTCTGTTGATGGGTAATATCAGAGGTATCAAGTTGAACAGCAGTTGTCCAGTTCTCTCGCACCTCCTGTTCGCTGATGATGCTATATTTTTTCTGGATGGGACTCTAAGGGAATGTCTGTTGACACCTGATTTTTAATCATTTTTTCTATTGCTAAAGTAATAAAAAATCCATAAAAATTCATAAAATTGAAAAATCAACTTTGGGGACCTTAGCCAAGCCTAGGGAACCAATTTTGACCAAAAAACGATTTTTCATATTTTTCAGTATTTTTCGGTATTTTTATTTTCGAAAATTCATAAAACAAAAAATGAAGAAAAAATGAGAAAATTGAAAAATCAACTTTGGAAGCCTTGGCCAAGCCTAGGCAACCATTTTTGAACAAAAAATAAAATTTCATATTATATATATATTTTTAATTTTTTTAAAAAAAATACAAAAATACTTGAAAATTTTGGAAAAATAACATTTGAGGCCAAAAAAATACACAAAGATAGTTAATATTTTTATTTTAAATCTATTTTCATATTGGCCATCGCAAATTCAGAAAAATCCAATTCGAGTCACGTGTTCTTTCACGAGTATAATCTTGAATCGGGCCTAAAAAAATTTAATTTGAGTCAACTTATTTTTAATTTTCACTTTTTATGAGTTGTGACATTGTCTTCTAATATTTTAAATTTTCATCTTGGCCCAATTATACCCAGAATGACTTAATTTTGCAAAAGGGCTTTAATTAAATTCTGCATTATTTTCAACGGCAAGAAATGAGCTTAAATTTGACATGTGGTGAATTTTGGTGTGTCAAAAATTGTGAGGAGATTTGGACTTAAAGAAATATATTTTTTCAGGGACTAAATTGTAAATACTTAAAATTCAAGGACTAGAGTGCAAATACTTAACTCTTGAAGGATTATTTTACAAATAACAAAAAGAAGAGTTAGTGGATAAATTAGAATAGAGAAGGGAAGATGGAGAAGAGGAGATGAAGAAGAGAAGTTGGAGAAGAATAGATGGAGAAAATAAGATAAGAATAGAGAAGGGAAGATAGAGATGAAGAAGAGTTAGTAGAAAAATTAGAATGGAAGATAAGAATAGAGAAGGGAAGATGGAGATGAAGAAGAGTTAGTGGAGAAATTAGAATGTGAGATAAATATGGAGAAGGGAAGATGAAGATGAAGAAGAGTTAGTGGAGAGATTAGAATGTGAGATAGAGATGGAGAATGGAAGATGAAAATGAAGAAGAGTTAGTGGAGAAATTAGAATGGGAGATAGAGTTAGTGGAAAAATTAGAATGGGAGATAGATGAGTAGATTATAAAAGGAGGATGAAGTGAACTTGAGAGGGGATTCTTGGGAGAGAAAATTTGAAGTGTTTGGGAGAATTTTTTGGAGAGGAAATTTTGGATGTTTGAGAGAGTTTTGGGAGATTGAAGAAAAATTCGAGAAAAAGAAAATACCAAAAGAGAGAGAATTTTGAAGATGATGGGAGTTTAAAGCTAGGGGTTATCATCACAAATTCCTTCATCGATCAATATAAATCAAGAGTTCATCCTCGTCAACGAGCAAGCAAATTCGAGTTAAGTGTTTTTATTTATTCATTTATTTATGATTTTACTCGCAAATTAGCACAAATTGTATACACTTTCTCCATCTCTTTTTTTCCCCATATTTTATGTCAGGAGAAGGATATCTCTACGTCAACAGCAAAAATCTCGTAGAGATGCAAAAATCGGCCCAGACAAGCTCCTAAGCTGTCCACCGATTTCTCAACTGATCTGTGACTAAAAGTCCCTCTTAATTCAAAAGAAACTCTCTATATTGGGAACATAGAGAGCGAAAATCAATTATAGAAATCCCTCCCAAAAAAATGGGAGATAAGTACTCTTTCCACTCTTCTGGTTTTAGGTGCAGATTAGCACATATTTTGTATACTGACACTTCACTTTATTTTATGTCAGGAAGCCGCAGCTCTATATCAATGGTCAACCCTGTGGAAGCACAAAATCGGCTTGGAGGAGTCCTCAAGCGCGAACAAATTTCAAATTGTTGAATCAATTCGTTGTATTTCATTTTAAAGAATTCATACCCCAGAATGGAGAGGATAAAGTCCATCCGCAATTTAAATACCTGCACCATAAATCCCAAAGGGAAGAGCCAAGCCAATGCTTAGCCTCCCATTGGAGGTTTTTACTTACAGTAGTTAAATACCTGCAACTTAAATACTTGTACCTTAAATCCCAAAGGGAAGAGCCAAGCCAATGCTTAGCCTCCCATTGGAGGTTTTTACTTACAGTAGTTAAATACCTGCAACTTAAATACCTGTACCTTAAATCCCAAAGGGAAGAGCCAAGCCAATGCTTAGCCTCCCATTGGAGGTTTTTACTTACAGTAGTTAAATACCTGCAACTTAAATACCTGTACCTTAAATCCCAAAGGGAAGAGCCAAGCCAATGCTTAGCCTCCCATTGGAGGTTTTTACTTACAGTAGTTAAATACCTGCAACTTAAATACCTCTACCTTAAATCCCAAAGGGAAGAGCCAAGCCAATGCTTAGCCTCCCATTGGAGGTTTTTACTTACAGTAGTTTAAATACTTGCAACTTAAATACCTGTACCTTAAATCCCAAAGGGAAGAGCCAAGCCAATGCTAAGCCTCCCATTGGAGGTGTTTATTCATTGTCATGTACTTCCTATAATTTAATTTTTGAATCATCAGACCTAAAAGATAAGTAGGTTGTAATATTGCACAGAAGTCGTTAACACACTCCCTCTTTCGGCTTCAGGGAATCTTTAACACTTAAAAAAATATAACAAATAAAAATATATATCATCCATGCATCCTATTTAAAAAGTGAAAATACAAAAGAGAATACCCTACTAGAGCCTTAGGAATAAACCAAGCCTGAGTTGCTGAATTATGATATCCATGAAATTAAGGTACCGAAAGGGCATTAGTTTTAATTAACTAGTGTAACCAAGTCCCCGAGCTCCTAATCTCTGGTTCGCAGGAATAAATTAGTTCTCCCGCTAATTTATTTAGGTTTCTAATCGACCTACCAAGAACGATTAGTGGCGACTCCAAATTTCAAAATCATTTAAACAAAAACCAAAGTTGCGATTCGGTAGGGTTTGGGAGGGTCCGCGTTAGGTTAGTCAAATCTAATTAACCTAATAATCCGTTAACCCCTAGAAATAATAAAAATATTTTCAGAGGGTCGCGACAGACTGGCGACTCCACTGGGGAATAGAGATTTTTAATTTTCGAAAAAAGATACCAATTGGAATACTTAAATTTTTTCGAAATTTTAAAAGTCTTAGTGGACTTAGGCCAATGAAAATTTCATGGATATCTCGCTTCTGGCGATCTTGCTTGGGACTCATTCTATAGGTGTTATATGTTTTTGCAGGATGGGAGTTATAAGGGGCGGAGTGTTTGGCTAACCCATTTGTTTTGCAGGCTCGGTGTTGGGATTATGTTTAATTTCACACATTTTTAGAAGCGCTGTTTTGATATCAATTGTTGTGCATGTCTTACATATTCTGAGGATCACAACACCTGCACACACAAGCGTCTAAACCCAAGTCGCGAAATTTTTCCTAGGTAACCATAGATAGGGATCGAATATGCAAAACTCTTGCGTCGATTACGCTTGGGTTGACCATATTTTGTCCCGCTCATTATCTGAATTGACAATTCTTCCCATTGTGATTTGATTGCGCGGAGGGTAAGGTTGTCAATTCAGATAGTGGGGGCCTTTTAGGTCCATACCCTGTCTCTCCTTCTTTTATTTTCTAGAGTCCACTCCTCACTTGAGTCATGCGCATGACTATGTGATTTGCATTTCTCCAAGGTAAAAGTAAGTTCTCTAATTTTATCTTGTATTTATTTTCGGTCGGTCCATGCTAGGTGTTAGTCAGTTTTTGAGCTTGATATTACGACCATTCTTTTAAAAGAAAATAAAAATTAAATTTGTCCCTCATTTCTTTTTATTTTTATTTTTTGAAAAAATGATGTGAAAAAATCCCTTCATGGGAATTTTATTAACCAATAAGAGATTTTTGTCATGTTTTTATTACTTCAATAAAAATGAAATTTTCCTGAAAAAATTTTCCTCTGAAAATTTATTTCAATAAAAAGAAAAATTCCTTAAAAAAAAACTCTAGTAGACATCAAGTGATTTTATCACATTTTTCAAATTATAAAAACTTGCAAGAAAATTCTTCTCGAGAAATTCGCTCATGTTTTTCTAAGAAACGTTTCTCTAAATAAAATTAGACTAATGTCTCGGGAGAATTGTATTGACCAATAAGAGATTTTTGTCATGTTTTTCTTGCTTCAATAAAAATGAAATTTTCCTGACAAATTTTCCTCTGAAAATTTATTCCAATAAAAAGAAAAATTCCTTAAAAAAAAACTTTGGTAAACATCAAGTGATTTTATCACATTCTTTCAAATTATAAAAACTTGCAACAAAAATTCTTTTCGAGAAATTTGCTCATTTTTTTCTAAGAAAATTTTCTCTAAATAAAATTAGACTAATGTCTCGGGGGAATTTTGTTAACCAATAAAGGATTTCTGTTATGTCTTTTCTGCTTCAATAAAAATAAAATTTTTCTGACAAATTTACCTCTGAAAATTTATTTTGATAAAAAGGAAATTCCTTCAAAGATTTTAGTAAACATCAAGAGATTTTGTCACATTCCTTAAAAAAAATAATAAAAAAAAGAGTAATAAATATGCAAAAAAAAATTCTGTATCAGAAATTAACCCATTTCTTCCTAAAGAAATTTTTTTTTTCTGATTTCTCTATAAAATAGAAAAAATAAAATTGGACTAATATATGAGTCATGGACCGACATTCCTTGTGTCGCATACTAATTATATCCTTTTCTTTTGCAGGGAGATCCTAGATACCCCAGGCGGGTGTAAAAATTAAGTTCAATAATATATCAAGAATCATCTTCAGAAATACCAAAAGACGAAAAACACCAAGGCTTCAACCGTTAATTCAGGGAGGCAAACGAACACTGTCCATCTTTGACAGATAGAGTTGTGTCAATCCGTAAACTTGTATGGGCAGTGTATTGTGATATGACGGTGGACTTATACTGATTAAACACGGGGGCATATTTAATGTATTACAGAGGATCCCGCGTCTTTTGAAAGACAATATGGATTATATAATCAGAAACCATGAAATAAGTACCTTAACCTGATTAAATCAACCAGAGACCGGTCTTAAAATTTCCTCGGATCCGAAACACGCGGAGGGTTTTAGAGGACCGAGGTTCTATTAATGAATGTGACCCACAAGTATTTCTCCCAATGCTACAGGCGCCCGACAAGAGCAAGTGGGCACCGAAAGAAACAAAACACGGTTGAAGTGGGGCACGCAACAAATGGCCGAATTTATTGGCACACTAATTAAGTGGTGGTAGCTTTATTAATTTACATGATTGAACGCGGGTCTCTAGGCGGCTGGTGGAAAGCCACACTGAATGCCTCTCTAATGTTCTTGATATCATCGTCTACCGCAACCCGCGAGAGCATCATGAAGAAGATTAAACCTAGACAAATACGTCTACTTAGTTTCATCGCACGTTCTCGCCTTTTGTCGATGTCCAAAATTAATGCACAAGCTAGAAGTAATCATTTCCCTTTCCCCCTATTAAATGCTCAGAGCCGTTAACCGCACCAAACTCGAAAAAATTAATATCGAGACGAAATCTGCGTAAATTTGAAGGGTAAATCCGTATCGTTCCAATTTACCCTTAAATTACTCCGGTTTTAAATTTGATCCCTTCTATTTTCAGGAATTTGCAAAAGCGACTCGAGAATACAGTTGTATCCAAAAACCAAATTTCCTGGTCGGGCTAAATTGGGGGCAAATCAACTCATGGATATTACCACGGGATGGACAGCTTCGGTTAAAGAAAAATACAAGCGAAAGATCCGAACAATCTCAGACATGGGTAATTCTGTATCGTTCTAATTTGCACATAATCATCTCGAGTCCTGAATTTTTTTATTCCATTCTTAACAGGGATTGCAAATTACCTCGAGAAATATCGTAACAAGGCCCAAGGTGATACAACAGGGCCGCGTTATCCCCAAGGATTAACCTTTGAAAAGAAAACCGCATGGACACCTATGGTCCAATGGACCGAATGCAGGAATACTCGACGAGTAATACCGAAGTCAATATTTTGCCACATTCTCGGCTTAATGGTGAAGCATCCAACAAAAGTCGAAGAAAACTCAACCCAGCAAAATTGGTAAAAGACTTGTCCAAGGCATTCAAGATGAAGGGTAAATCAGTATCGTTTCCAATTTATCCCTTTTAATACCGGTTGACATGTCTCCTTTTCTTGTTGCAGGAAATATTTATACTAACATGTAACATGTTGGAGGTGACAAATCCAAAAGAAAATGATGATCATTTGACAAGATCTATTCTGGTGAAAAATGGGGGGCATTTAACTGCTAAACCATGGCGGTCGCTGTCACTAAACAAATCAAAATGCTCCCTCACCCATATGCCTCATCGTGCAGGGGCAAAACTTGAGACAAACCGCTCCTCGACATAAGGAGTGGGCTTCCCAATTTGTTCAATCCACCCACATACCAGGGGCAATTCAAATCCGCCCATGTTTGCACATTATATAAATACACATGATGCTAAAAATTGTCACATCGGCATTGTGTTTACACATTTCACGAATTATGTATGATTATTCCGCATGTTTAATTTACCAATTCCAACTTAGAGCATAAACTGCATAGGAGACATCAAATGTGCAAAATGGGGCATAACAGGATGAGGAAAGTTAAACCATTTCTACACACGGGTCTAACATTTTAATCTACAGATAAACAACCTTTCTCTAGAGTGAGAGAAAGCCCCTTCGGACTAAAGTCCCCCATTCAGATTACATTCGAGGCGTTCATATTATGAGAACCTCCTTAAATAGAATTGGTAATGCAAACTTGACAGAATAGTTTTGCATGATCCACATTTTGATTGATTGCATCATGAGTTATCACACAGACTACTTCTAATCATTGCCAACTTAGCTGAACAATTTTGTATGAACCAATGAACGCATTGATGAAAATGCTTGCACATGTTAGCTCTGACATTGCCTGACAGGCAACACATTCCCGGTGTTTGAGTTACGTTCCAAAGTCTTGAAATTCATTTGGCGATTATTGAATGAACAAGCCTGGTTGTCGAGAAGCCACCAAGCATTTCTTCCAAATTCTCAGGTAAGTATATCTTCAACCTGAACCTTTCAAGAGAATGAATTCTGACGGTTGTTGGGGTACTCGAATCCATTGCGGTATATATAGGTATCCACCTTCTTCAATAAAGCATGATTTGTCTTAAGGACAGAAATGTTCGAAACCTTTTGATCTCTGCCTCTTTGGTTTATTCCTAAAGCGACGGGAGAATATAATTTGGGTTTGAGCTTCCGTAGGATTCCTGGTCTCCCCAGATTTCAGAATGGCACCCTTTGAGGTACACCAAGCCCTTCTTACAGGCAAACTAAGTCCTTCTTACAGGCAAACCAAGTCCTTCTTACAGGCAAACCAAGTCCTTCTTACAGGCATAAAGTCCTTCTTACAGGCAAACTAAGTCCTTCTTACAGGCATAAAGTCCTTCTTACTGGCAAACTAAGTCCTTCTTACAGGCAAACCAAGTCCTTCTTACAGGCACAAAGTCCTTCTTACAGGCATAAAGTCCTTCTTACAGGCAAACAAAGTCCTTCTTACAGGCAAAACAAGTCCTTCTTACAGGCAAATCAAGTCCTTCTTACAGGTACAAAGTCCTTCTTACAGGCACAAAGTCCTTCTTACAGGCAAATCAAGTCCTTCTTACAGGCATAAAGTCCTTCTTATAGGCAAATCAAGTCCTTCTTACAGGCAAATCAAGTCCTTCTTACAGGCAAACCAAGTCCTTCTTACAGGCAAATCAAGTCCTTCTTATAAGCAAACTAAGTCCTTCTTACAGGCACAAAGTCCTTCTTATAGGCAAATCAAGTCCTTCTTACAGGCAAACTAAGTCCTTCTTATAGGCAAACAAAGTCCTTCTTACAGGCAAAACAAGTCCTTCTTACAGGCACAAAGTCCTTCTTACAGGCAAATCAAGTCCTTCTTACAGGCATAAAGTCCTTCTTACAGGCAAATCAAGTCTTTCTTACAGGCAAACAAAGTCCTTCTTACAGGCAAACAAAGTCCTTCTTACAGGCAAACAAAGTCCTTCTTACATGCACAAAGTCCTTCTTACAGGCAAAGTAAGTCCTTCTTACAGGCAAATCAAGTCCTTCTTACAGGCAAATCAAGTCCTTCTTACAGGCACAAGTCCTTCTTACAGACACCAAGTCCTTTCTACAGGCACCAAGTCCTTCTTACAGGTATCTCCATGGGGTGACCTACCATACAGGTCAAATCTCAATCAAAATTTAATCAGTAGAATCCTTTTATTAGGAATCTACCATGGTACGACCCACCATACGGGTCAAATGGTATGACCCACCATACGGGTCAAATTTTAATTCAATTTTTAATCAGTAGAATCCTTTTATTAGGAATCTACCATGGGTTGATCCACCATACGGGTTCAAGTTCAACCACCCTAAAGTTTTTTTATATAACGAATCCTTAGGTTCTCATTTCATTTTCAGTGGAACATTCATGTCACGACTCTTTTTATTTCCTTGTATTGAGTCGATTAGAATTCAGGTGTCATCTCGTTTTTTAAATGAACCTCTACCGAGCTTCCTTTCAAAGAGGGGCAGCTGTTGACACCTGATTTTTAATCATTTTTTCTATTGCTAAAGTAATAAAAAAATCCATAAAAATTCATAAAATTGAAAAATCAACTTTGGGGACCTTAGCCAAGCCTAGGGAACCAATTTTGACCAAAAAAACGATTTTTCATATTTTTCAGTATTTTTCGGTATTTTTATTTTCGAAAATTCATAAAACAAAAAATGAAGAAAAAATGAGAAAATTGAAAAATCAACTTTGGAAGCCTTGGCCAAGCCTAGGCAACCATTTTTGAACAAAAAATAAAATTTCATATTATATATATATTTTTAATTTTTTTTAAAAAAAATACAAAAATACTTGAAAATTTTGGAAAAATAACATTTGAGGCCAAAAAAATACACAAAGATAGTTAATATTTTTATTTTAAATCTATTTTCATATTGGCCATCGCAAATTCAGAAAAATCTAATTCGAGTCACGTGTTCCTTCACGAGTATAATCTTGAATCGGGCCTAAAAAAATTTAATTTGAGTCAACTTATTTTTAATTTTCACTTTTTATGAGTTGTGACATTGTCTTCTAATATTTTAAATTTTCATCTTGGCCCAATTATACCCAGAATGACTTAATTTTGCAAAAGGGCTTTAATTAAATTCTGCATTATTTTCAACGGCAAGAAATGAGCTTAAATTTGACATGTGGTGAATTTTGGTGTGTCAAAAATTGTGAGGAGATTTGGACTTAAAGAAATATATTTTTTCAGGGACTAAATTGTAAATACTTAAAATTCAAGGACTAGAGTGCAAATACTTAACTCTTGAAGGATTATTTTACAAATAACAAAAAGAAGAGTTAGTGGATAAATTAGAATAGAGAAGGGAAGATGGAGAAGAGGAGATGAAGAAGAGAAGTTGGAGAAGAATAGATGGAGAAAATAAGATAAGAATAGAGAAGGGAAGATGGAGATGAAGAAGAGTTAGTAAAGAAATTAGAATGGAAGATAAGAATAGAGAAGGGAAGATGGAGATAAAGAAGAGTTAGTGGAGAAATTAGAATGAGAGATAAATATGGAGAAGGGAAGATGAAGATGGAGAAGAGTTAGTGGAGAGATTAGAATGTGAGATAGAGATGGAGAATGGAAGATGAAAATGAAAAAGAGTTAGTGGAGAAATTAGAATGGGAGATAGAGTTAGTGGAAAAATTAGAATGGGAGATAGATGAGTAGATTATAAAACGAGGAAGAAGTGAGCTTGAGAGGAGGATTCTTCGGAGAGAAAATTTGAAATGTTTGGGGGGATTTTTTGGAGAGAAATTTTTGGATGTTTGAGAGAGTTTTGGGAGATTGAAGAAAAATTCGAGAAAAAGAAAATACCAAAAGAGAGAGAATTTTGAAGATGATGGGAGTTTAAAGCTAGGGGTTATCATCACAAATTCCTTCATCGATCAATATAAATCAAGAGTTCATCCTCGTCAACGAGCAAGCAAATTCGAGCTAAGTGTTTTTATTTATTCATTTATTTATGATTTTACTCGCAAATTAGCACAAATTGTATACACTTTCTCCATCTCTTTTTTCCCCATATTTTATGTCAGGAGAAGGATATCTCTACGTCAACAGCAAAAATCTCGTAGAGATGCAAAAATCGGCCCAGACAAGCTCCTAAGCTGTCCACCGATTTCTCAACTGATCTGTGACTAAAAGTCCCTCTTAATTCAAAAGAAACTCTCTATATTGGGAACATAGAGAGCGAAAATCAATTATAGAAATCCCTCCCAAAAAAATGGGAGATAAGTACTCTTTCCACTCTTCTGGTTTTAGGTGCAGATTAGCACATATTTTGTATACTGACACTTCACTTTATTTTATGTCAGGAAGCCGCAGCTCTATATCAATGGTCAACCCTGTGGAAGCACAAAATCGGCTTGGAGGAGTCCTCAAGCGCGAACAAATTTCAAATTGTTGAATCAATTCGTTGTATTTCATTTTAAAGAATTCATACCCCAAAATGGAGAGGACAAAGTCCATCCGCAATTTAAATACCTGCACCATAAATCCCAAAGGGAAGAGCCAAGCCAATGCTTAGCCTCCCATTGGAGGTTTTTACTTACAGTAGTTAAATACCTGCAACTTAAATACTTGTACCTTAAATCCCAAAGGGAAGAGCCAAGCCAATGCTTAGCCTCCCATTGGAGGTTTTTACTTACAGTAGTTAAATACCTGCAACTTAAATACCTGTACCTTAAATCCCAAAGGGAAGAGCCAAGCCAATGCTTAGCCTCCCATTGGAGGTTTTTACTTACAGTAGTTAAATACCTGCAACTTAAATACCTCTACCTTAAATCCCAAAGGGAAGAGCCAAGCCAATGCTTAGCCTCCCATTGGAGGTTTTTACTTACAGTAGTTTAAATACTTGCAACTTAAATACCTGTACCTTAAATCCCAAAGGGAAGAGCCAAGCCAATGCTAGGCCTCCCATTGGAGGTGTTTATTCATTGTCATGTACTTCCTATAATTTAATTTTTGAATCATCAGACCTAAAAGATAAGTAGGTTGTAATATTGCACAGAAGTCGTTAACACACTCCCTCTTTCGGCTTCAGGGAATCTTTAACACTTAAAAAAATATAACAAATAAAAATATATATCATCCATGCATCCTATTTAAAAAGTGAAAATACAAAAGAGAATACCCTACTAGAGCCTTAGGAATAAACCAAGCCTGAGTTGCCGAATTAGGATATCCATGAAATTAAGGTACCGAAAGGGTATTAGTTTTAATTAACTAGTGTAACCAAGTCCCCGAGCTCCTAATCTCTGGTTCGCAGGAATAAATTAGTTCTCCCGCTAATTTATTTAGGTTTCTAATCGACCTACCAAGAACGATTAGTGGCGACTCCAAATTTCAAAATCATTTAAACAAAAACCAAAGTTGCGATTCGGTAGGGCTTGGGAGAGTCCGCGTTAGGTTAGTCAAATCTAATTAACCTAATAATCCGTTAACCCCTAGAAATAATAAAAATATTTTGAGAGGGTCGCGACAATGTCAAAATTTTGCCAATGTCCTAAATCAATATTGTTTTGCCTCGGGTCAGGCTGTCAACTTAAACAAGTCTGGAGTTTTCTTCAGTAAAGAATGTCCTCAGCAACTAAAAACGAATTTGGCAAATGAACTAAGGGTCCCTATTATCGAGAAAACTGGGAAGTATCTAGGTATTCCATCTGACTGGGGTCAGACAAAGAAAGAAATGTTCGCGTGGATTTTGGCTAGGGTGAATATGAAACTGGAGGGGTGGAAAGAGAAATTATTAACCAAGGCGAGGAAGGAGATCATGATCAAAACAGTAGTCCAAGCTTTGCCTCAGTATGCAATGTCCATTTTTAAGATTCCAGTTTCTATATGCAAAGCAATTGAACAGAGAATTGTTTCTTTCTGGTGGAAACAGAAATCCACTAAAGAAGGAGTTCATTGGAAGAGGTGGGAAGTCCTCAAAATGAGGAAAGATTCAGGTGGGTTAGGATTTAAGGATCTAATCCAATTCAACAAAGCAATGCTGGGGAAGCAAGCCTGGAGACTGTTACAAGCATCAGATGATTTATGGAGTAAATTGATGAAGGGCTTATATTTTCCCAACCAGGAATTTTAGCATGCAAACAGAGGTGCTCGGCCATCTTGGGGGTGGCAGAGCCTACTTATGGGAAGAGGTGTTATAGAGAACAATGTCAGATGGTTGGTGGGTGACGGTAAGAGGATTCGAATCAGAGAAGACCAGTGGATTCCCTCAGGTAGGATTATGGGTCCAGCGAACCAACTGTTGGAAATATGGTGTGGTTTTGATGGGTGAATGAGAAATTGTTTCTCAAAGAACATCCTTGAGTTGGATGATTTTGTAACGATGCTTCATTGCGAGCTCAGAAGCAGAGTATGTTTTGGATGAGCTCAGAAGCAGCGTTCAGAAGCTGCTCGCGCAGGGTTCAGAACCAGCGTTCAGAAGCTGCTCGCGCATGGTTCAGAACCAGCGTTCAGAAGCTGCTCGCGCAGGGTTTAGAAGCAGCTCTCGACGCTCAGATGCTGACCATTTGTATGTCATTACGACAGTGACAAATGTCAGAGTTAATCATCCATTATGACTCAAACGGCAAATTTAATTGTCGGTTATGCTACAACAGTTACAAACGGCAGATTTAATCAACCGTTATAAACTGTTACGCCATATTATTCTGAAGGAATCCCTCTACTCATCTTATAAATAGCTGGTTTTCTTGTTCTTGTAAGGCGCATTCGAATTCCGAATCAGTTTAAAGGATTTAGCTCTCCTCTGTCTTCGCTAAGCTTTCAACTCGTTCCTTGCATTGTTTTGATAGTGTTCAAACACAAGTTCTTCAAGTTCGCCGAAAACTCTGAGGTGTTGTGCTCACTTCTTAGTTGTCAACCGTTGTATCCTTGGAGACAGACACTCACGAAACCTCAAGCACAGAGTTGAGGGAGCGAATCTGTTTTAAGGAAATTATGTTCAACACAGGCCTCGGTTTATACTTGTGTCGATCCACTTTTCTTATGTCGAAAAGCTATTTGCAAGTGAATCTGAAAGTTTTCACCAAACCTTTTTAAATAGTAAGTGTTTCCAGGAATTCAGATTCAGACACGTTCTGCTTCTGAATGACCTTTTTGAGCTGATCAGATTCAGACTCAGGCTCAACAGGTTTTCCCAACATTCCTTCTGAACTAGTGAATCTGAATCGTTTTGGAGATTGATTCTAAACAGGCTCCCGTACCAACACCAACATGACCCCCAATATGTTGCAGACCTGCTTAATCAAGACTCAAGAGGATGGAATGATCAGAAGCTTAGCTTCGATGATCAGGTGGTACAACAAATATTAGCCATCCCGTTGAGTGTTAATTCATGAGCCGACAAACTGATTTGGACAGGGAATAGTTCTGGGTCCTATTCAGTAAAGAGTGGGTATAATACAAGCTACCCCCCATCTAGCCAATCAAATACTAACCTAGCAACATCATCATATCAAACGCCAAAGAATCTGTGGACCAAGATCTGGAAGTTACCTACTTACCCCAAAGTGCGTTTCTTCATGTGGAGTGTGTGCAACGAAGCTCTACCCACAAAGGTCAACCTACATAAAAGAAACATGATTCCAAACCCTTTGTGCCCCCTCTGTCATCTTGTCCCAGAATCAGCTGAACATCTCTTCATCCTCTGCAAGTGGACACAAAGCATCTGGTCAGACCCTAGACTCCAAGTTGACATATCCCCTACGCACATCTCCAGAATTGATAAGTAGGTCCACGAAAATCTCACCTCTCGCGCCGACCCTACCTTGAGAGCTCTGTTCGCAGGTGTTTTATGGCTAATCTGGAAGGCGCGCAACATGATGGTCTTCCACGCCCAAAAGCCGTGCCCTGACTTGCTGATAGATGAAGCTTCCACAATGAACAACCTTTATGAGAATCTCAATTCGGATCTGGAGAACAAGGCTAAAGTCGGGAATTTTTTACCTCACCGGGGGATTCCCCAGCCGAATCACTCAGTAACTCTTAACGTCGATTGCTCCTGGTGTAGCGACTCCTTAAGCGGTTCGATTGCTGGGATCTGCAGAGATTCCCAAGGCCTAATGTTCGACGGTTTCGCGAAGCCAATCCACGCCTCCTCAACTTTAGCTGCTGAAACCCTAGCCGTACGGGAAGCTTTGTCTTGGTTGAAGAAGTCTCGAGATCAAACTGGAACTGTTCTGCCATCTTGCGTACTTTCTGATAACTTAACAGCAGTTCAATTTGCTTCTGGTCTGTTGGAAGTCCCCTGGGCCGTGCGTCCTATTTCGGAAGATTGTAAGCTCTTACTGGCCCAATTAAAGAATGTCTCAGTGGCCTTTCATCACAGAGAAACCAACCGGGCTGCAGACTGGATTGCGAAGGCACATCGGGCCGGGTCTCTTCCCCTTAATTGGGTCTCTTATCCCCCCGATCCTCTTCGGGCTATTTTATGCGCTGATGTAGTGTCCTTATGTAATCCATATGCTATTTAGTAATGCAAGTCTTTTTCCGACCAAAAAAAAATTATTATTTTTTTGCACGCCTTCTCTCCCGACTTGGAGGTCTGCCTAAGACACATAAATCTAGGTGACTCTATAATCACCCGATAGGATCGGGTTTGGAGGAATTGTCATACCCGGTGGGGCACTAATTAAGATGTGACTGGTGTGGACAGACATTTCCACGCTGAGTGAATACTCCTATTCCTAAAAAAATTGACCCCAAAATAGCATATTGAAATTATAAGAAAGCTCATAAAAGTCGCACACAATTGCACAATTGAGAATTTTCATTTTTTATTGTTGGAGTATGTAAATAAATTGCAAGTAGGGTCCAAGTAATAAATGTCCGAATGTCCTCGGGGTTCCAATTCCAAGATGACTCCCATGCCCCCTTACCAAGACTAACTCTCATACGTTCATTTTATCTTTGATCCTATTCTTCCTCCTCCCACCCATTTCTTGAATTGATTGCTTTAGTGGATTGCGAATAATCCAACAGGCTGGCTATGCAATTACACTGCCATTAGCATTCAAAATGCGTATCCTAACAAATTCTTGTATGGATCTATTTAATCCGACCACACACAAAGAATTGAAAATTACTCTTAATTTGATTTGTTGTTTTCTTTTTTTTGGGGGGGAGGGCAATTGCATTATACATTCTCGTCCATCACACATCTGGTGGGGATATGCGACGGCGAATAGCGAGCCTCTTATATAGATCAAACTAAGCGACATATCTTCTAAAAATTATACCAGAACGAGACGGGTTTGCAAATATAAAATCAAATATTAGCACTAGTTTTTCTCGCGTCATATAAAACCGACTTTTTTCAAATTAACTTTTTTTCGTAAGGAGCATGATTAAGTGGTATCTTGGCGGTCATGAACACTAATTAAATAAGGAAAAGTGTTGAATATTAAAAAAAATAATCCTAAAGGGTAAAAGTAGGTGGATTTTACTTTTCGTTTCTTTTTCGTTTTACAAGGGAAGTATTTATCTTTTTTTGGCCGAGGCAAGAGGAAGGATTTAACTTTCAAGAACCTGCGCCAAAGCGCGCGCGCGCGCTCTCTCTCTCTCTCTATCTCCAGTCCAGCGAAGCATAAGGAGACACAGTGAAATGCACAGAATCAATCCTTAAACATCGTCTTCCTCATCTGCTTCTTCCATTTGGCTTTGACGACCCTCTGTTTCTTGCTGGAACTCCAAGCTCTGCTCCCTTTGTTATGAGATTTATCCTCAAAGGTTCGATCTTTCTCGACCCAACCTCGACCCTGAAATGGAAAAACAAAACTTCTTCACCATCGAATTGAACTGAACTAACAGAATGGTTGAATTTGTCCTCGTCCTTAGAGCGCAGATAGCGAAGAGCGTGACAGATGACCGTCAGAGGAGGAACTAGGCTGCAACAGTCACCCAAATCTCCAGCGAAGCATGTCGTGGTAAAATTCACCAGTTTCCCAACTAGCAAAGTTCTTAGCTTTACAAGTCATTGCGGCTAGAAAAAAGTCCAATGTGGTATTTTTAACGGAGAAAAGGAATCAGGAATCTGGGCTTTAAAGGCTGAAAAGGCGTTTAAACTGTCAGTATTGCTTTATGGTGAATCGTATAGGCATTGCAAGTCGCTTCTTAAGAGTGGATACATTAGAACATAAATGAGAATCGCCTTCGTTTACACACCAAATGTGGGAGAACTTGCGACAAATTAGCTTACTCAATTCCCTCCCTTGGTTTGTTTACGAGACTTTAATGAAATTCTCTATCACTAGGAGAAATCAGGGGGACGCGTGGTTGAACCTTATAAATTAAATGCCTTTCAAGACAGCCCGAATGCTTGTTCCTTGATGGTTATGGAGCAAGGGATGTCTGTACATATGGATGACTAACAGGGAAGGGGAGACTTATGTTAAAAGGAGATTGGATAGGGTAGTAAACAACATTGAATATAGGCTACTGTCCCCTGAAGCTGAAGCTTATGCCATTGCTGCCGTTGGGTCGGAGCTGCGCATGTGGGCTGCTCCAATCGAAAGGAGAAAGGATTTCAAGTTTGAGACTATCTGGGTTGAAGATGAAGAGTGTTAGGAAGCTGTTAAAGAAGTATGGCATTCCTCCACATTGGGAAATTAAGCTTTAGTGAAAAGATGGGGTTCTGTTTCTGTTGCACTAGTTGCACGGAGCAAGAAGAAATTTCCTAATTTCAGGATATCATCAACAATTCCGATAAAGTTTTTGGTGGAGAAAGAGCGCGAATTCCTAAATGGGAGATCGAAGATATATGGAGGTAAGAGAAGATGCATTGAAGTTTGCAATCTAAACTTAAATTGGCTGGATAAAAACACAAAATACTTTTAAGGCCATAACCATCCAAAGGGGCAAAGAAAAAGGATCTCAACGCTGAAATCTTCGAAAAATATTTGGATTATAGAGCAAAGTCAACTCAAACAAATGACAATGGACTTCTCCGAAATTTGTAAAGCTCAGTGGGTTCAGCTTGTGTTGGATCTATGGCCTTGCTTGGTACAGGAAGAAATGAATCAATGTCTAGCTGCAGGGGTGTCTATGTAAGAAGAGAAGGATGCAGTTTTTCAATTGGGAGCTTCAAAAGCACCAGGCCCATATGGTTTGAATCAGAATTGAATAGAACTCTTATCTTCCTCGTTCCTAATTCTGTAAATCCTGAAAGACAAGCAATTTCGTCCCATTAGCTTATGTTACTTTGCTTATAAATTTTTCTCGAAAATCATGACCGACGGGGTTAAAAGTTGGTTGCCCGATTTTCCACATTAAAGTTGTCGCTGATCAGTCTTAATTCGAACAGAATGGAGAAGTAGAGTTTGGATACATAACTTTAAGCATAAGCTGCGAATCTTTAACTCTAGCATTGCGCACAATTTTATCCTAATTGCCTAGAAAACAATGGGTTGCGTGACATATTACAATAATTTGATCAAACATATCTTGAGTCACGTTGAAGATGACTGAGGGGAGAGAGGAACTTGAGCAATAGTGGGACAAGCAGTGGTCGTCGCCCCCGGTCGTAGTATGTGCATTGGTTTGCCTTGTCAAATTTATGTGCTTCCTAAAGAAATTTCAACAAAAATTTTCAAATTCTTCCCCTTGAACTTATCCCTCGCCTTCTCTCGGCCTAAAAATCTTGTCACTGAACTTAAGTGGACACGATTCCTTACTGTTGAACAGCTCTTTGAGTAGAATCTGAAGCATTGATTCCTTTTCAGAATGATTTCTGCCCTGAATAAGGTGATGCCTTACCCATTTTTATGAACCTTCTCAGACGTGCAATGAAGACATCGAATGCTTCCGATCCTGGAATATGCTTCTAAAGACAACTTGGTCCATACATTCATCTGTCTTTGCCCCGCCTGGCCTGAGCAGTGATCTGTCTAGACAAGTACACATGCATTTCCAGTCGAGTGCGATTTGAATCTGGGTTTGATTCGTTTCTCCATCATCTTGGTTTCCAGCGTTTTCCTGGTTTTTCATACACATCAACAAAGGAAAAGCCGAGTTATTCACCAGATGAAGTAATCTTCTTTTCCAGAATTCGACTGTGAAAATATTCAAAGCATGCACCTCATTGCTTGGCCAAATGTTCTATGTTTTATCGAAGCTGCATGCACCCTGACAAGACCATAAGCTGCTTGCTTGTTTGGGATGGCCGGGATAGAGGGGTGACTGACCAGCTCAATCACCATCCTGGAGGAAAAAAGACTCCTTTGTCTCGATTGAACATCTACCTTCCTCAAGATGAATCCCCATGGCAGCTGTTACTGGATGATCTCCTAACAAATTCAGCTGCTAACTTAGAGAACGAAGAGAACTTATTCTCTAGCAAGAGCTTTGGCGAGTCGTACTCAACTATCTTGCCTGCATCGACCAAACAATGCTGGCACATTTAGGTTCACACTATTCATGCAATTAAAAGCATAGGAAATTTTCTTCAATTGTATAGTAATCTACATTTAACAGAACAAGAAAGGGCTTACCGTCATCGAGAACCATAACCAAGTCATTGTCAATGACAGTGGGAATCCGGTGTGCAACGGTTATGACAGTGCAATTACCCGTCTCTTCCCTGATAGTCCTCTGAACCAGGTTATCAGTTGCTGTGTCAATCGAAGCCGTTGCCTCATCCAAAACCAAGATCCTTCTCTTCTTCAAAAGCACCCTAGCAAGGCAAGCCAGTTGTCTTTGCCCAACGCTCCAGTTTTCTCCATCCTCAGCAACTAGGACAATTTAATACAAAACTCATAAAGAGATTGTGGAGTTAAAAGTTGTCTCAAAAACAAAGCCTTTGTATATTACTTTGGCTTTAATACCTGGTGCATCAAGAAGCCTCGGATCCTGTCTTACCATCTCTGCTAGGTGACATTTGTTGAGAACCTGTATATGGATAATTCTGTGATCAATCGCCCCCTAAAAAGAAAGTCCTGCTTTTTTCAAATATTATAACTTTTGGTTTTACCTCCCAGATTTCTTGGTCTGAATGCTCTTCCAGAGGATCCAAATTTGTCCTAATGTTACCCTGGAATAGGGTAGGATCCTGGGGAATGATACTCAGCCGCGACCTTAAGTCCTGCAGACCAACCTTACAAATGTCCACCCCATCAATGAGTATCCGACCTCCCGAGGGTTCAACCACCCGGAAAAACGCTTGGATGAGAGTGGACTTTCCACTGCCCGTTCGCCCAACAATTCCGATCTTTTTGTCACCGGGGAACGTGCAGGTGACCTCCCTGAGGATCACTGGGAGAGAAGGAGCGTACTGGATGCTGAGGCCTTGAAGCTCGATTTTTCCTTCATATGGCCATTCAGAGGTCGGTCTGGAATCTTCAATCACCAAGGGAGCTTCACTCGGTACGTTGGTAAATTGAAGAATTCTCTCAACCGAGATCATTTTGTTCTCAACATTGCACAGATTCCATATCACCCATGCTTGGAGCACATTAAGATTCAGACCATATGTTGCCACTAGCCCAGCCAAGCCTGAGATGGAAAGTTGATCGGTTCAAAAGTTAACCAGTCAAGGAAAAAGAAGGTGGCGAGACTAACATTTTTTCATCATATTATGCCAAATACAGATGCTATTGATTGATAGCATTATTCGTAGCCATTGAAATTTCAAACATTTTGGCGACCTCCTGCATTGAAATGCATCGGAGAGAGGAACTTACTGGGATCCATGACCGACCTAGGGAGGCTCACCAAGATAACCAGGACGACAAAGAAACCTAAATTGAAGAGGAAGTTTATCCGAAGGGAGAGCCATTCCATACAGCTGCTGTTATGGAAGACTATGCGAGAGTAATTGTCGATCAAGCTAAGACACCTCCTAGAGAAACGATCTTTCTGGTTGAAACAACGAACTATTGCTGCCCCTGTGACTGATTCCGAGAAGTGATGAAGAATTGGAGCCTTCTGTATCCCAACCATCCTGGCCAGCTCTCTGGCCGTGGTGATGTAATAAGCCTGCAGAACCCGGTTTTTGCGTGCAGTCAGCATCACTAAGTGTCAAAAATAAACCTGCTGGAAGCATATAAAAATCTTTTACTTCCTCAGATACAGGTCCTATCTGAAGTAGTAATTCTGTTACTCCGTGTGCTTTAACAAAAGTGAAATTTGAAAACTTGCCTGATACCACATGGAGATAGCAAGGATCAAAATGAAGAGAACAAAAATTGGCCACGCCACCTGGGACATTAGGACAATTACACTAAACAACTGAATTAGAGCAAACACCAGCCCTGCTAATCGGTAGGGAATGTCTGTGTCCACTCTGCTTTGATCCGTGGAAGACTGCAGGGGAAAAATTGTTAAAAAAAAAAATGCCAATGTTAATCTTTGGCACAATAAATATTGGACCAGTGACACATAACAGAATGCAGACATCTGAAGAACAAACCCGATCGAGAATTCGGCTTGAAGGCGTGGACTCAAAGAATGAGATGGGTGCATGGAAGACTGAACAAATCATATCATGGAACAGATGTTGAGCAGTTTTGATGGCGATAGTCGACAACAGAAGTGCCCGTCCGAGAATAAAGATTGAACTCCCACCAGACAGCAAGATGAATACTCCGATCAGCTTTTCTCTGCTGATCCTGCGATCGTCCTCGGTCGCCCACGCAATCCAATAATTGCTCGCCATCTGTAACCCTTGAAAGAGAACTTGGCAAAGAAGAATAAGTGGGACCAGCGCACCCTTATAAGCATAAGTCACAAAGATCGAGTAAACGCTCCATTTCACACGGCCAGTTTCCGATTCTTCTTCTTGTGTTTTCTTCGAAAGCTTCCTGTTTTTAACGTGATCCTCAATGTTTTCTTCCATGACTTCGCTTTGGCTTGCTTGGTGTGGCTTGGTGGTTGATGTCCTCTCTTCTTGGGCTGGGTTCACTTGATTTAAAGATTGTCTATGCGCAGACAATTGCCTAACAAGTTCCCCCTGCGGATCCGCAATAAGGTCTTCGTATTTCCCTGACTGAATTATGCATCCATCTTTCATGACCTACAGAACTGATGTGTTAGACGAAAGACATGACGACATGCCTTAAAGGAGATAATATGTTTTATGTTCTAGTGAAGTGTTGCTTGCTCCATGCACTTACAAGAACGAGGTCAGCGGCATCTAAAAACTCCAATTGATGGGTGGAATAAATGACAGTCTTCCGAGACAGCATTTGCAGAAGACATTTCTGCAACAACAACAAACAAACAAACAAACAAACAAACAAAAAAATATTTTGAGGGAACTCGTAGCCAAACCAAATGCAAGAGAGAATTAAAAATGATGAAGTTTTGATGCTTGCCTTGAACAGATGAGTCCCAGTGTGCGCGTCGACAGCACTAAAAGGGTCATCCAGAAAATAAACATCGGAATCACTGTAGACTGCCCGTGCTAATTGTATCCTCTGCTTTTGTCCTCCGCTCAAGTTCATCCCTCTCTCGCCAACCACAGTCAAATCTCCATCACTCCACATCTCGATGTCCTGTTTCATGGCGCAACTTTCCACCACATTCTCATAGAAGGCGGAGTTCAATTTCCTGCCAAACAAGATGTTCTCTCTCACAGTTCCGGTTTGAATCCAAGCACTCTGTGGTACGTATGCTTTTCCTCCATTGACCCTTATTGCTGCCCCAGCTGTCCTAGGAATCTCGCCAATCATACTACACAACAAGCTCGTTTTACCAGACCCAACCGACCCGCAAACAGCAACCTTGTAACCTTCTATTATTTTAATCTTCTCCGAGATTTTCACTGTAGGTTTTTTCAAAGTTTGATCGCCTGAACCCCAAGCATATTCACCAGCCTCAATCTCGACAGCAACATCTGATGGATTCGGAGATTGATAAGCCAATAAGTTCGTGTGATCCTCTTCTTCAAGGAACTCTTGGACACGATCAATGGAGACCTTAGTTTGCGCTACCATGGAAACAAGCTCGGGCAAGTTATAGATTGGCTCCTGCAAAATCCTAAATGTCGCCAAAGCAGAAAGAACTGTACCTGCTGATAATGGTATTTTCAAAATAACACAAACACCGAAAGTAGCCACTGAAACTAGAGTCGGCGAAGTCCAGAAGAGAAAAGCTACTGCGGAGCATGTGTAAAGGTATTTCGTCAGCGCACTTCTCTCTGCCTCTCGGAGTCGGAGAATCTTCTTCAAGAATGTCAGTTCCCAAGAATGCAGTTTAAGGACTCTCATGCTCTTTAGAGTCTCAGAGGTCACTTTCATTCTAGCATCCTTAGCTTCCATGATCTTCGAATGATGCCTCTCTTGCATATTCGCTAGCGGCGTGTTGCTAACCATCACAATAACTGTGGAAGAGAGAGCGGCAATTGAGGGGGCAGCACCGAGATTTATGTACAGAATGACTAGGGCCAAAAATACTTGAATCGGAAGCAACCAAATCCCTTGAACGTATAAGCAAAAATCCCCTATTCTCTCAACATCCACATTGATCAAATTTACAATCTTCCCATTGCTTAGACCGGCGTACTTGATGGATTGACACTTCCTATAAATCAATGCCATAAGGCCAGCTCTAACGCGTATGCCAATTTTCTGAGCACCAAAATACCACTGCCTTTGAGTTAGTGACTCGATAGTCTTCGAAGAAACGAAGGCGAATGCAAGAATCAGTCCAAAGCGGTAGCTTGAATCTTCGCGCTTGGAGGACAAGAAATTCACAAAGCTTGTGATCAAGAAAGGGCCCGTATACGAAGCTATCGTATTAATTCCTATCAGCAAACAAACATAAAACACAAATGTCAAAGATATATTTGCCTAAAGATGCAACTAAAGAAACAGAAGGGAAGAGACCAGAACAACCATAAGTACCTGCCAGTACTCCGTTTGTGGCCAGCGATCTCCATATAGCAAACATGATTGCTTTCGGCAACAAACGAGGTCCAAACTTTTGTTTCCTCAGCGATTCCTTGAACAACGATGAAGCATGTTCTGCTCTTTCAGACTGCGAAACCAACGGGATATGGCATAATTCGAGCTTTTGCTTACGACCGGTGCAGAAAAGGGGGTTCAGCCATTGAAATGTTAGTCGGCTCCAAAACCAGGCATTGTCGAAGCCTTCCAAATCTATACATGGACTCTCTATCTCTTTCTGAAGCAATGGTTCGTTGAGATGATGACTACTACTAGGATTGATGGTGCAACTAATGACCGCAACACTAACAGAAATCGCTAGTGAAAAAGGGAGGGACACAAACTCAACAGTACTGGCTTGTGGGAGAAGAGGAGGCAGGTCCTTGGATTTTCTCAGCAGCAACACCAAGCAAGAAGAGACAGAAAGTGAACAGAAAACAGTGTAATAGACCCACCAAAGAATGAGCACGAGGGGCCAGTTGCTTCTGCCTCCATCGAGAATTGTGTTCCTAGTGTAACATGAAACGAAAAGTGCAAGAACCCAAGTGACAGCACAAGAGACAGTGTCATCATTTACGATTCTGTGACTCCAATAACGGTAAACACAGAAGCCAACGTATGTCGTGGAGATTGTGACACTGCAAGCCAGAATCACCATTGAAGAGACTTTGAGTTTTCTCTTTACTCCGTCACCGTAGATTACCTCTGCATCACCACCACCAGCAGCCCCGCCACCAAATCTTCCCTGCTTCAAAATGTGAATCAGAAGCCATGTCACCAAAGTAAACGCAAACACCGCATTCACCAGTTCAAGTGCCATATACAAGTTGACAGGTCCCAAAAGTACGACTGAGGTGCTTCCCATTTAAATGGCCATTGGACGCAGAAAATCTCTGCAACTATAAGAAGCTGCAGTCCAAAAGAAAACGAAAGAAAAAAGGAAACTTGGTCACTCAAGAAACTGCAGAATGAGGAATTTGAAGGGTTTTTCTTCTTGCTTTCGGGGATAATCTTCAAAAACATGTACAGGTAATGGTGGGAGCTTCCTCTTTTTTTTTCTTCTTGAGATTCAAATCTGGGAAGAGAGAGGACGAAGAGAGAGCACGTGGTTCTTCTTCGTGGGTGGGTTGGTGACGAGAAAGTATGCTCACGGTGGGGACTGCGAATCGGAGTTTGGTTTCTGAAATCTTTAAATAGATCCCAACCCTTTTTCGACCGAAAAAAAAGAAAATCCCAGACCAGCCAAAATCTTCTTCAGCCTACCTCCATGGCTATAGCCTAACTCCTAAGATGGAATATCTGCATCTATTTTATAGTATTATCATCATTATACCAAAGCAATACAGGAAACAGATCGAAATCTCGACCGCAGCTCCCCCAATGGTAAAAGGAAAGTCAGATCTCTAAATAAATAAATAAAACACCAGTTCGATTCATGTCACCAAAAAAACAAAGCACTAGCAACAGTTAGAAACAATATATGCTTATTTTGAATGACGGATTCGATAATCAGCTCCCCTTTTTATTTAAAGAATTCACAAGTCTGCTCTTTGAGCGTGTAATTCATAACCGTTTAATTTGTTATTTAGATTTTTTTTAAAATTGTCTTGGATTTATTGTGATTTCTCTTGCATTCCTTAGAAATGAATAATTTGTTATTTTGAAAAGAAGAGGAAAAAAAAAAGAACTCCGGGCTGTCACCATTTGCTAAAGCTTCTTAATTTGCACTTTCCTTTTCTTCCATTTCCTCGTTCTTTCTCTCACTAGTTGTCAATCCTGAGTGGCAAAGGATGTCTTCATTTGTGACTTCATCTAACAACACAGAATCCTGTCTTTTGTTTTTCCTTGATGTTGACACCTGATTTTTAATCATCTTTTCTCTTTTAAAATTAATAAAAAAAATCCATAAAAAATCATAAAATTAAAAAATCAACTTTGGGGACCTTGGTCAAGCCTAGAAAACCAATTTTGACCAAAAAAATAATTTTTCATATTTTTAGTATTTTTCATACTTTTATTTTCGAAAATTCATAAAAAAAAAATAAAAAAATGAGAAAATTGCAAAATCAACTTTGGAAGCCTTGGCCAAGCTTAGGCAACCATTTTTGAGTAAAAAATAATTTTCATATTTTTTGTATTTTTTAAGTATATTTTTTAGAAATTAGGAAAATATTTAATAAATAATAGCATTTGAGGCCACAAAAATACATAAAAATAGTCAATATTTTTCCTTTAAATCCCTTTTCATGTTGGCCATCGCAAATTTAAAAAATCCAATTCGGGGTCGTATATTCCTTAACGAGCATAATCTCGAATCGGGCCTAAAAAAAATTCAATTTGAGTCAATTTATTTTCATTTTTCACTTTTAAGAGTTGTGACATTGTTCTTTAATATTCCAAATTTTCATCTTGGCACAATTATACCCAGAATGACCCAATTTTACAAAAAAAGGCTTTAATTAAATTTTACATTATTTTTAGTAACAAGAAATGAGCTTAAATTTGACATGCGGTGAATTGTGTCAAAAATTGTGAGGAGATTTGGACTTAAAGAAATATTTTTTTTCAGGGACTAAATTGTAAATAATTAAAATTCAGGGACTATAGTGCAAATACCTAACTCTTGAAAGACTATTTTGCAAATAACAAAAAAAAGAGTTAGTGGAAAAATTAGAATAAAGAAGGGAAGATGGAGAAGAGGAGATGGAAATGAGAAGATGGAGAAGAATGAATGGAGAAAATAAGATAAGAATGGAGAATGGAAGATGGAGAAGAATAGATGGAGAAAATAAGATAAGAATAGAGAAAGGAAGATGGAGATGAAGAAGAGTTAGTGGAAAAATTAGAATGGGAGATAAATATGGAGAATGAAAGATGAAGATGAAGAAGAGTTAGTGGAGAGATTAGAATGTGAGATAGAGATGGAGAAGGGAAGATGAAAATGAAGAAGAGTTAGTGGAGAAATTGGAATAGGAGATAGAGTTAGTGGAAAAATTAGAATAGGAAATATATGAGTGAGTTATAAAAGGAGGAAGAAGTGAGCTTGAGAGGGGAATTTTTTTGGAAAGAAAATTTTGGATGTTTGAGAGGGTTTTGGGAGATTGAAGAAAAATTTGAGAGAAAAAAAAATACCAAAAAGAGAGAGAGAATTTTGAAGATGATGGGAGTTTAAAGTTAGCGGGTTATCATCATCAATTTCTTCATCGATCAACATAAATCAAGAATTCATCCCAGATTTGAAGCTAAGTATCCCTCTACTCTCTTTGATTTTTTAGTATAAACTAGCCCAAATTTTCTACTCTTCTCTCATTTCCCCATATTTGATTTCATGCAAGAACCAATTATATCCATCAAGCACTTCTCGTAATGCCATTGAAGCTAAGTGCTTCTTTCATTGTTTTAATTTTTAATGTGAATTAAATCATATTTGTTCCATTACTCTATTTCTCCATATTTTTATGTCAGGCAAAGGACAACTCCAAGTCAACGGTAAATCCCATGGAGGTGTAAAATTGGCGCTGACGAGCTCTTGAATGCCCATTAAATTTTCAATTAATCCATCGATGGATTTCGGCCCGAATAGTCAAATCAATTCGTTTTATTTTAAAGAATTTAAACCCCAGAATGTGAAGGGCAGAGCTCACTCACTGGAGGTCATTTTAAATTTCTGCAATTTAAATTTCTGCACCTTAAACCCCAAAGGAGAGAGCCAAGCCAAGGCTGAGCTATCCATTGGCGGTCTTTATTTATTGTTATTTACTTCCTGTAATTTAATTTTTGAATCACTAAACCCCAAAATGAGTAGCTCCCAGCACTGCACAAAAGTCGTTAACTCACTCCCTCTTTCGGCTTCAAGGAAATACTTAATATTTTGAAAATGCCAAAAAAATGTCACTCACGTATATTCCATTTAAAAAAGTGAAAATATAAAAAGAGAACACTCCACTAGAGCCTTAGGAATAAACCAAGCCTGAGTTGTCAAATTAGGATATCCATGAAATTAAGGTACCGAAAGGGCATTAGTTTTAATTAACTAATGTAACCAAGTCCCCGAACTCATAATTTCTGGTTCGTAGAAGTAATTTAGTTATCTCGCTAATTTACTTAGGTTTCTAATCAACCTACCACAAATGATTAGTGGCGACTCCAAATTTTAAAACCATTTGAACAAAAAACCAAAGTTGCAATTTGGTAGAGCTTGGGAGAGCTCGAATTAGGTTAGTTAATTTAATCAATTAATCTGGTAATCCATTAACCTAAAAAATGAATTTTAGGTCGCGACACTTGATTGTATTCTTGCACCCTGATCAACACCTCTCAAAAATGCAGCAGAAAGAATATCCCCGGGGTTGTATTGAAAGCATTTGCACCCACATCCGTTAAGAATTTTTATGGTGGATAAACTGCAAATAATCCGATGACTTGGTTTAACTTACCATATCAAAGTTTATTGGCATGTAAAGTTTAAATTTTTTTTATTTCTTCGAACCGATAAAAGAGGGAGGACGTATATATATAAAGAGCATATCATATCCTAAGTATGAAGCAAATGATATAAGAAAATGGGCAGAACATCCAAAGAATCTATCATCTCAAATCATCAGCAGCAAACTCATGTCATCATCATGACCTTAAAGTTACTTTTGGAAGTCAAGTTTAAAATAAGGATATGATCTTATTAACCAAATTAAAAAAATCTCTTGTGAGGAGCGGAACAGAGGTGGATAAAGTATGTCTCATGCTCATCACTCTTCTCTGTCCCCTTTATCCACCCATGGCCGGGCGGTTACAGTCTCCGCCACCCTTAGCCTCCCATCGAGCTCCTTCTCATCGCCAAGAGCTTCATGGCTAGATCTGGAGCTCCTCCGTGTCTGAGCTCGACTCGACCTCGACGATAGAGGAGCTTCATGGTCAAATCTAGACCACTGGCCTCCATTCCCCTCAATAAATCGAGTGGTTGAAATATAATCCAATTTGGAGATCGATATATTTATATGAAGTAGAAGGTGACAAAGGGGTGAAATTACAATTTTCAAATCAATATCCTCATTGTTCTTAAATGGTAAACAAGAAGCGATTTAAATGGTCAACTTAGTCCTGTCCACTAGGTTTGGTAAAACATATGAATCTATGATGGATGAAAGGATAGTGTTTCCAACTTACTCACAAAGAAGAATTGAACAATCTAAAGAGGAGATTAATATAAATTACAAAATGCTAGTGTATTCACCAAAGAAAAAATTTTCGATCTGAACATTCGATGCGTCCGCCTAATCAGTTAAAGTTAATATACTATGGTTAAAAGTTCAAAGGTTACCCGACCCGGTAAACTTGTGGTTATATAACGCCTCGATAAATATAGCTTCAATTTGACCTCTTAAGATAATCACAAAGAAAGGACTTCACGCGGGGACAGTTTAGCTAAATAAGACAATTGAACAAGCACTCTAAATTTTAATTTTTTGATGCCTTAACTGGGTTTTTGGGGAAAACTTGCTAATAAGGTAAGGACATCCATGTATCCAAAAGAAAGTACAAGATCTCTCAAAATAATGTGTAATCAATTTAAACCTCTTGATGTACATAAATCCAACTTGAACAAGGATCACTGACCTGGCCTGACCTCGCGTGCAAATATATATAATCATTTATTCTAATTACAACCTTAGAGAATTCTTTCTTCTGGCTAGGTTTTCTTTGTTTTGACCTTTCAAATCTTTTTGTTTTGGTATAAAAAAAAAATCTAATTTGCGGGGGCAGCCGGACAGGTCATCTCATTGGGCCGCCCCAACTGGACTCTTCATCTTCACCGCCAATAAGGACTGGCTTTCCAGGTTGGCAAAAGAAGTCTTCAAGGCATTTGCCCACGTGTTTGGCTGCTCTATATGAATTGAAACTCAAAAAGAAAAAAAGAACCCTTTTATGCCTTTTTTAATTACTTACCATTTTGTGGTTAATAAACGTGCTTTACTTTTATGTGAACTTTATAACTTTATATAATTTCCTTGTAATTGAAAAAATCGAAAAACCTCGTTAGAGAATAAGGAATGGAGATGATACGAGGAATCGACGTAGATGATTTTATGTTGCGGCAAAAGTCATGGAGTGGGTTGGTTAGTAGAAAAGCTTTTGACATTTATTGTGCCCGGAAGAGAAATTCACTTAACGGTAGCATTGGAATGGACCGAAAAGTAAAATCAATCTAGCTTTTTTCAAGTTATAATCCCGAGATACATTGATGAGTCCTCTTACTAATTTATTAGATAACCCGATAAAAAAATTTATCTCGCGCCATTGTAATAGATAATTAAATAAGAATATTCCTCATGAGACACGATTAATGAAAGTTCAAGTACTGAGAAAATATAAATGCCTAACATACATAAGCTATAATTCTAGGGTCAATATCGTTCGGACAAATGGGACAAGCCTAGCACCCTTGGATATTCCAGGCAACCTAGAATTGAATCTCAAATTTTTGAATTACTTCCTCCATAAAGCATGGACATGATAAAAAAAAATGCGGGAAAATGACATCATTAAACTCTGGACTTTTGTAATTTTGTTATACGTGAAATGTCATTTTTAAATCTTCAATTAATATAGTTAAATCCTCGATTTTTATTTAATAAAAAAAATCAAACTTTAAATCAATTTGGTTCTTAACTACTTCTTTTTTTAGATTGCATCAAGAAAAATGCACGTCCAGACCCCGACTCGGCATTCCCGTGCAGTCACACCCCCTGGCAGCCCGGCCGGGCCGTGCTGCCGGCCAAATGCCCAAGTGAAAATTTTGGACAAGATCAACGATGAAGGAATGACTAGTGAGCCACGTTGGAATGGAGGCGTGTGGGTGACATGGCGGTCAGGCCAAAAGACATAAACTACTCCAGTCTTTGACCCAAAAAGACCACAAAAAAAAACAAAAGTCCGATTGGATATATTGGGCACGTGGCCGGTAGGCGGAAGGCGTGTGCCGGTCGATGGCAGGCTCACCGTAGCTTGAGGGTGACTCGTGGTTATTAGTTGTTACTAGTGCTTTCGGCGTTTAGTCAATAATCTCACCTCGAATTTTTAAATAATCCCTTTTCGGCCATCTCTATTTATTTATTTATTTTTTGTTAATTTTGATAGTAATTTGATTCCCTTTTACTTTTCGACCGCACCCCCACAAGACATAGCCAAAAGCTTTGTGCATCTCTGGTTCAGAACAACTTTGTTTTTTTGTGATTAATTATGTTTTTGTCAGTGCATCTTTCTATCCATGTATGGAATGATAAGCACAGAAAGCTCAAATCAGCTTTTTTTTATTTTTTAATTGGGGGGCTTTATGATCAATTGGGATCTTGTTCATTAATTAATTTCGTCTGTTTGATAGTCTTTGCTCTCGTGAAATTTGGCCGTAGTATATGATATGGATGGAGTTTTTGTCGCGCGGCAACTTTTGCACACTGTGCTTACTAAATAGGAATAATTATGCAAAGAGTCAATTCAATCATAAACTTTAAATTGTACCAATTTAGTCATAAATCTTTTGACGATTTGCCAATTCAGTTATAAACTTTCAGCTGTGGTAATTTAGTCTTAAATTAATGATTTTTCAATTTAGTTCTAAATATTTTGACAATTAGTCAATACAATCTTTTAGGCCAATTATCCTAATAATATATTTAGGACTGAATTGACACAATTGAAATGTTGAAGATTGAATTGGCCGTCGAACAATAAGTTTAGGACTTTTTGGACAAGTTTTCCTTACTAAACATGTCACGTACCTTGAATCGTACTAACCGAAATCAAGTAAAGATCCGTGTATTACATGGATGAGTGGGAAAAAAATTTCATGGTTATTTGTAATATTAATGCGCAATATATATTCGGTACATTTCATTTTGAACAATTTCGGTCTAGGGCATTTGAAAATATTTTTTTTCTCCCTCTTAATATCGAATTAACACAAACCGAACAAGATGTGATTGTGTCAAAAGCAAGAGTTATCATCATATTAACACGTGTGGTTTCTATAGTGTTGTTAACAAATTTTGATACTCCAAAGGTGAAGAAAGTATATTTGAGGATAAACGTCAAAGAGCAAGTAGCTATAAAGTTGAACCGGCGTGCTATAAGCGAAAACGGAATATTAAAAACTCTGTTAATTTTTTGGAACTTGCGTCGTGAACGGTAGGATAAAGTTACAAAGAGATAATCTGTTCATGGTAGTAGATAAAATTTTAGGATTGAGGGGAATTATTTTTTAAAACTAATGGAAATTGCAAGAGATAAACATTAAGATGGTGGCTACCCGGAGTGTCATGGTGGTGGGTTCCTGTGACCCTCCCCGAGGGACTAGTCGGGCTTCACCGCCGAGCGTAAGCGTAACCTCCCCGGCCGCGCGGAACCCCCAGTTACCAAAAAAAAATAATAATATTAAGATGGTGGCGTCGTCGCCATGGTGGAGCCGCCATTGTACGCCGCAGGTGGTCGCCTGGGACTTTCCTGTTCACTTGCAATTCCCTCCATCCCTTGCAATTTTCCGTCGTAGAAAATCCCCATCTAAAGTAATCTCTGTCGCGGTGGTTGTCCCCGACGGGCAATGACCACCCTCAGGCCATGCAGGTTGAGATCGAGATGGAGAATTGGTCTCTTTCACCATCGCAACCATCTCGGAGGTGGCCATCGGGCACAAGTTATTTGCTATCCATTTCTTTTATTTTCCTGACTTTATTTAACTAATTATTTTTTTTATTTCTTTTTGTTTCCTTTTTTATTCTTATGGGTATAGCCTATATCGGTAGTAATACATGGTTCTTTACCAAACAAAAAAAAAGAATATAACCAAATTCCCCATATTTCTTATACTATCTTATTCAATCATAATTAATGCTTGTCCCGACGATCAAATGCAGACTGGGTTGATATGCGGATGACATGCAATGCCAAGCCTGCCTAACTTAGGCCTAACCTCAATAGACCCAAGCGCGAGCACCAGGAACCCTAGCATGAGCATCAAGGTCCTGGCCCCGGCCTCAATGAACCCGGTCCTGGACGATGGGGACCTAAGAACCATCCCTAGGATTTTCATGTCAGAGTGTAGAGTTTCTGATCCAAGCGTCGATATCTAGTTAATTTTGGAAAGTGATTTTCGATTTTTCATGGAAGAAATCATTATCCTAAATTTAAGCATAGGTTTTTCAGTTTACTAGGAAAATACTTTCCGTCGATTCATTTTTCTAAGCAATCCGAATGCTAAAAAAACAAGAAAAATTCTTTTTTCAAAAAATGTATTTCACGAAACAAACGAAAAACTTTGCATGACCAATGGAACTTTCTTAACTCCTTATGAAGAGGCGTGTCAAGGTGAGAATCAATCCCCCCCACGACGTTTGTGTCCAAAACAAATTTCTCAACCGTGTCCTCCTTCTCTTCGCAGCCATTTTTGAGTAGTGCTACTTTTATGGACAAAAGGAAGAAGAAAAGAGAAAGAGAAGGTGGCAACTAGGCCTTTTGATTTGTTCAAAGGCAGCTTTTCATGGTACGACATGGGGACACTCTCCCACTTTCACGTGCATGCCTCTATAATTCTACTTTAGTCACCTCGTCCTCCTAGCGTGAGTAATGCTGCGCAAGAGGGACGGTCTTTGGGTTCATGTCGAATCCAGCTTACCCGTAAATGACTCGAGCTTAATCGATCGCTCTAGATCGACTGGCATGCATATTGGTTGACCTCGAGCTCGTAGATATGTGGCTCGACAAGCTCGCAGGCCCAATCGAGTTATTGTTAGCTTTTCATACATGTATTGGATAGTTATACGATGCGAATTCATTTATATTACGTAGTTTCCATGATTGTTATGCTTAAGCTCAAGTAAATGTTCATTTATCGGTCGGCTGTAATCAAATTAAGTTGAGTCGAGCTCAAGTGTGTGCCTTGATTTTCTAGCCGAGTGGAGCTTGAGCAGGAAATTTTTGAGAGTCGATTTTGAATACGATTTGAGTTTCAAACATCGAGCATGCAAGTTAAGTCGGATCGATCGACTCGGCTCTATTACACTCTTGAAAAAAGCATAGCCTATTATAGCTTAGAGAAATAAGTATGTGATCGTATTTAATTCACTGTGAGATTAACGGTTTATGTTAGACCACGAAAAAGCAAATAAAAAATAATTAAAAATTATTGTAGGCCGTTGACATTGCTTTCGGCGAGAAGATATTCGCAAGACTCGCATTGGACCAACTAATTTATACATATGATATTTAATTGAATAATTGCATTGGCTTCTATAAAATTGACCCATTATTATAATTGCTGAATGTATTTTCGATTTCACCATTTTTTGTTTACCCCTTTTTCGGATTATCCATTTTTCTAATTCGGGAGGATAGAGTTGATTCAATTTCATAGCACATTATAATAAGGAAAATTAAAAAAAATCTTAAATTTATTGCAACAGTGTCAATTCAATCATGAACTTTTTTTTTTCTCAATTGAATCATAAATATTTTTGTAATTGTGTCAATTCTGTCCATTTAGCTTACCCATGCTGATGTGGCAAAATAGTTTAGGTCATTAGAATCCTATTTTGGGTGATACACTCTTGATCTTTTTGTTAGGGGGTCCCGAAGATGAAGACAATATGTGATATATCTCTCTTGATCTCTAAGCTTATATGAACATGCCAAGAACCATAACGATGCTATTCTTGGAGAAAAAAAATGGGGGTCCGAAAATGGAAATTATTTTCAAATATTTGCATCAAATACCAGACATATTTTGGTAAGAACGCTAAGATTTTGCACATTATAATTTGAATAGAATTATAGAACAGACAAGTAGATTTAGTTTAACCTTATGCGTTCAAACTAGATCTAAGTTCCTAATTCAACATTAATAGTGTTCACGAAATAACAGAGAAATCTGAATTATGTGGATACATAACTTCAATCATAAGCTGCGATTCTTTAAGCTCTAGCATGTTGTGCACATTCTTCTCGTAATTCGTAACAAATGCGTTATGCGTTCCATCTAAGTAATTCGATCAAACATTGTTGAGGCTCGTCGAAGACGATTTTGGGGGGGGAGAGAAACTCAAGCAGCGCGGTCATCCCCCCACCCGATCGTTGTTCATGAATCATGACCTTAAGATTCGCCTCGTCAATTAGCTACGCGTTTCCTAAAGAAAACTACGAACGGCTCCTCGAGCGGAACCTCGGAGCATCGATTCCTTGCCGGAAACGATTCCTACCCTAAAGTAAAGTCGATGCATCACGATCAAGAAGCACCAAAGAAGAGCACTATGACCTTCCCAGAGCTCGGGAATTTTGCTGCCGGACACCTTGCTCTAAGTCGTCATTATCAGATTAGACACTCCGACAAACACGTTCGCAAGAATGAAGAAACGAGTGAGTCATCATGTCGACACTATGGTGTTCGAGGCAAGGACCACCCACTTAAATGGTTCGACATTATTCTCCATCAGCCTTTCGTTATTCAATCCGCCATGCGCCTGGAAAAAAAAAAGCTCCATCTTTCTGGAAAAATCTCTCTGCTTCGTGACCATCTCTCTTTGCCTTTTTCCAAATTCACTAGTCTCTTTATCCCTTTGGTTTTGTGGTGGCCATTTGGTCCTGCGCAATGGGGGGGCTTGTCTCGCAGCTTTCGTCAGTCACCCGTTGAGGATTAGAAAGATCAAACTGGACCAACCCCCCCCCCCCCCCCACCCCGGAGTTGCTTAGAGCTGATCCTATTCCTCGTATAGTGCACGATTCGGGGAAGCTTTCAATCCGTGCCCGGCCGAAGCAAGTACCCAAGTATATTCACATGTCACGCTCTTTTCCACGAGAATTTCAATGTTCGCATGTTATGACGACATTATTGGGAGATAGCACGGAAACATCTGAATCTTCTTGCAACGTGTCTGGTTCGCATTATTTCCCACAGCGCACGTAGCGGAAGTATTTTCGCACGTCGTCATCACACTGCGGGAGTTTCAATGGTTTACATGGCACGAGAGAGTGTTACGATAAGATTATGAAAAATTGCGTGGAACTATCAGTTCAATTTGCATTATTTCCTTAACTTAATGTGGATAGGATGAGATACGTGATGATCATAAAATTGATATATAAAAAAAAAGATCTAAAAAATTAAGCTGTATATTATATTGAGGCACAAAATCAAAATAAATAAGTACAATAAGCCTGAGCCTGAGCCTAATCTACGAGAAAATAATCCTAGAAGATAAATAACAATAATTATAGAATTTACAGAATCAATAAAATATTCTAACAAAAATGTTGGGTTGGCTGTGATTTAGTTCCGTTGAGATTCTTGGGTCAGCTTTATTGAACTCCGGTATCCGTGTCTCACTGACAAAAAGGTCGGCCAAAAGAAAAAGTTGAGGTTGAAATGTACGTTACATAAGCTCTTTTGATAGGCCTTAATACTAAAAAAAAAATCTCAAATTTTAGTTTTTGTCCTAATTATACCAAAAACCTTTTTTTTATCTCATAAAAAACCCAAACTTTGACCTTAGTCCCAATTATATCCAAAACTTTTTTTATCTAATAAAAAATCCACAACTTTTACTTTTGTTCCAATTCTACCGATCTAATATTAAAAAAAACACTTAACTTTAGCATTTGTCCCAATTATATCCAAAAAAAAATTATCACATAAAAAAATCTCAAATTTTTACTTTTGACCCAATTTTACTACCACCAGTATTCTGTTTATAATTAATATTAGTTAATTTTACGTGGCTTGAATTTTTTCATCAAACTTACCAATAAATTTTTTAAATTCAAAAAACAGTAGGTTTAAAGGATAGCAAGATTTGAAATTATTTGTCTAAATAATTAAATCTCCAAGACTAGCTATTTTTGGGTTGTTGAGTGCTGGGTAGAATCCGAAACACACCACCTTAAGTGGCTCTATATCTTTCGACAATGTATAGGAGAAATATACAACATAAAAGAAGTTAATAGATTTTTTTTATGTATTAGGTTGGTAGAATTGGGACAAAACTAAAGTTGCGGATTTTTTTTTGGTGTTAGGCTGGTAGAATTGGGATAAAAAAAAGTTTAGGGTTTTTTATGAGACAAAAAAAGGTTTTTGGTATAATTGGGACAAAGGTTAAAGTTTAAGGTTTTTTTGAGTATTAGGCCCAAAGTTGGGTGTTTTTTATGTGACAAAAAAAATTTTTTGGTATAATTGGGGCAGAAGCTAAAGTTTGAGGGTTTTTTTGGGTATTAGGCCTCTTTTGATACTGTGGTTTAATCTTTTTTTTTTTTTCCTTTTCCCATTTCTGAGGGAAACAAGTAAAATGGCACATGCCCCTCAAGACGTCAAGTGAGGTTTCTTTCTTCTTCTTGTCTGCTGCTTCTATTGGTTCTTGATTCTTTGGTTGTCCGCCACCTTCTGGTCCGTTTTCCGGGAAACAATTGATATTTGGTTCGGTCGGGGTGGTCATTTGGTCTTGTGCAAGGGGTCCGGCAGGTTTCATGAGTCATTAACTACCTTGAGAATTAGAAAGAGATCAAATTGGACCCCCTCCATTTTTGTCACGAGAGACCATCGTGTTTGAAGCCGCCCATGACCGAAGACCCGAAAAAAAATAGCCCGCCAAAGCCTGACACCGAGCTTTCCGGCCTTTGATTGTGAGATCCACCCGGATTAGTTGCTTAGAGCTTATCCTCGTACAGTTGACAATTCGGGGAAGCTTCAGTTCATGTCTAGCCGAACCAAATAGCCGAGTAAATTCGCATGTCACACTCGTACCATGAGAATTTCGACGCCCACATGTTATGACAACATTATCATGAAATGGTACGGAAACATCTAAATCTTTTTGTAAAGTGTCTGATTCGCATTATTTTCCACGGAGCATGTAGCAAAGCATATTCGCGCGTCATGGTCACACCGCAGGAATTTTGATGGTTTAGATGTTGCGAGAGAGTGTTACGACAAGATTATGAAAATTTGTGCAAAAGCATCTTAACCTGTTACACCGGATTCGATTTGCATTATTTCATTAACATAATTTGGATAGGATAAAACATGTGATGATCACGAGATGTTGGGGATGGCTATGATTTAGTCTCTTGGGGTAGCTTTATTGAACTTTGGTATCTGTCTCTCACAGACAAAAGGGTAGGAAAAAAGGAAAATTTGAGGCTGAAATGTACATTACGTAAGCTCTTTTTATATAGTGCTTGTGAAATCATTTTCTCCTTTTTCCCATTTACGTGAAAAACAAGTAAGGGTGCGCAACGTAATACTTCTAGAAGTGGATTTTTTGCTTTAAAAATACTTATGGAGCATAAAACCGTTTGATAATATGACTTTTGAGGCAAAAAACCGTTTAGTAAAAAGTTTTACTTCTAAAAGAAATTTCTACTTATGAAGTAAATTATTACTTTTGAAGTTATTTTTCCTCAATTTAAGAAGTTAAAAAAAATTGCTTCTCAATTTAAGAAATACTTCTCACCTCACTTTCTTTTCATTATGCTACCGCCCTCTTTTCGACCATTCCTACCTTCATTGACCTCCGCCACCGCCCACCACTAGTCGTAGCCGCTATCGCCCCCTCTACCAACCGCCGCCCCCAGCTGTAATCTATCGCCAACCTCCGTTGGCCGCTGCCACCAAAGTCGCCGTCTTCAACCGTCGGAGTAAAAAATAAATAATATTTTATAATAAAAAAATTTTAAAGAAATTTTAAAAGATAAAAATGAAGTAAAAAATTTTCGACTTCCAACAGTAATTTTTTATAAAATATTTTGTGTCGATAATGTTTCGGTAGTAGAAATTTTGGACCGTTACCAAATGAATTCCTCTGATCAGAAATCAATTTTTGAAGTAGAAATAGAAAAATCAACTTATAGTCGAGAGTTAATTTCTGAAGCAGAAGTGTTGCTACGCATCATGCCACTCAAGAAGTCATTTAAGGTTTCTATCTTCTTTTCTTCTTTTGCTTCTTTTGGCTCTTGATTCTTTGGTTGTCTGCCACCTTCTAGTCCAGTTTCTAGAAAGCAATTGTTTTGGTTGTGCGTGCCAATGTTGTTTATGAGGATGCAGTTCGAGTCGTTCGACTGGAAATTGTTAGATTTATCGATTTTTCAGAAAGTGAACCGAAGACGGAACCGTGGGGGGTGTTCGAGTTCACTTTCGGTTGACGGTCGGGGGATATGAATTGGCCGATCCGGTTCGATTTTCAACACATTGAGCTTTATGAAACAAGCCCACAAGGAGTTGCTTGGGCCAGCGTTCCCACTTTCCCACTTCTTATGAGTCAGTACAGTTCTAGAAGCTTTATTGGGCTTAAATGAAGATCCAGCCCAGCCCACTGAAATTTGCATTTTGAGAAGAGACTACACGATGTAGGTTCTTTATTATTATTGTTGTTGATTTAGCAAAGACTAGCGCTCCTGCTCGTTTTAAGAACAATGTTGAAGCCATGGCGATATCAAAAGCTTCAACCGTGACACTCTGGTAGTAAGAGATAATTTGGCCAATTTCGCAGAATCTGAAATTTCATCGTTCATCAGGTCCGGACCCGACAAGTACCGGGATTTCGTATTGCGTGGAAGCATGGTATGTAAAGCCTAAGACCAAAGAAGCTCTTACCCTAGCTTGTTCTTAAAGCCTGAGCGCACGGGCAAGGTGGTAGAACACTTGGACCTGGTGGCGCGTCTCAGAATCGATCCGTTTCGCCACCACCAACTCCTCGTGCCTGCCTACGAAGCATAGACCCGATAATGTCGGGATTGGAAGAATTTAACCATACCCGGTTGAGCACGGGTCAGGATGAGATCGAATTGGACCGATTTGCAAAGTTCAAAGATTTCATTTATTCATCAGGTGCAGACCCAAAAAAAATATCAGGATTTCGTGAACAAATCGTCCCATCCCCTCTCATCAAATCAGAGACAATCCTAGATTTTGAGCTACGTTGGCAAAAGTATTGACTTTCTATTGTTGAGAGCAAATCAATCGCCGACGTCTTCTAGTTGGGATCGGAGAAGAACTTGTTGATGGATGGCATGATCTGCGAGGGTCTGTTGCGGACGAACTTTCTGACAGCGTGCTGCGAGTACTTCTCGCCCTCTGCGAAGTTATCGAGCACCCCGGCGGCTCTGTTCTCTTTGGTGACTCTGAAAAAGAGCAGAACATTCGCGATATCATCATTGGCTTCCCAACGTAACTGCTGAGTATTAGGGAAAAAAACCCTATACACAAAGGGGACACAGATGCCTCCGGTCCTTCATGAACCTTTGACAGAAAGATGTTTTGCGAGCCAAAATGTTACCTGACTTCTGGGTTGGTGCAGATGTTTCTTACGAGTTGCATCCCGCAGATGCCGACCGCTACGCCGACAGCCGCAAAAAGAGGGTACACCTATTTCGGAAGAACGAGAGCAGAGAACCCCGGATTAATCCTCAGCGAGTCGCATTAACACTTTCGCAATAAACAACAGCACCCAGAAGTAACAAGCTCGAGAAACCGATGTTGCTCGAAAAGGTAGTTTGGGTATCTGGCCCCGAATGACCCGAAAGATGAATACCGAGGAAAGAGTACTAATTCTCGAGAATGTGAGATCACTATCAACATTCAAATCCGTAAGTTTGTCATAGCAAAGACCTCCATCAACATATCAATCTCCATGACTCGAGACAGATTAAAGCGGTCGCAGTAAGATCTCACGAGCTGCATGGTATTCGATGTACATTCGAACTAGTGCAGATTAATATCTTGCCGTAGCATCGGCACGACTTGTAGCGTACGCTCTGATCTGTCGGTTCAAGTTATGATCTTTCAAACAAGCTTTCCAGATCCCAAGTAAAGCGTTCTAATTGACATTCTTTCGGAGGAAAGAAAGAACCAGCACAACCACCACCATCTGCGAGTTGCTTAACCTACGAATCCAGCCCCACGAAAGGCACGATCGCCATGTTCACGTACAGACCGACAAAACCCAGCCCCCGAACTCCCAAACATCAACGAACGAACACAGAGAGAAAAGAACAAGCGATAGAAAATGGCACGTACCTCGGGCCTGATCCATCTGCTAGCGGTTGAAGAAGCCATTGTCAAAGAGACAGAGATAGCTGGGAGAGGGGGAGAGAGGGAGAGAGGCGAAGCAGACCCTTTTCTTTAATCTCCAAGCAAGAAAACTTGGAGAGAAAGACAGAGAAAATCACCCAAAATTCAGCCCCCCCAGGAAGAAAACGGTGGCAAAGGCTCCACCTTTATGAGGGCATCAGCATTTTATTAATAGGAAGAAAGAGGAAAAGGAAGAACATGCCTCCATTAGAACTTTGACTGCGAAACGGGGTCATCGATGAACAACCGCCGACCATTGAGTTTTGACTGGGATTGTGAACCGCGAGCCGCGTTCTCCGATTCGCTCCGAATATTCGGGGCCGATTTGCGGTTCGTGTCGTATGAAACGGTGGCGTGCGGACGAAGAACCAGCCTGTCCCGTCATGTGCGATCTCACAGCTGTCGGCGTTGACTTGTCGTTGCGGGATTAAGAAAGAGAAAATGGAATTAAGAGTTCGATTTGGTTTGACATTACTCCTTTTTTTTTTTTTTATAATCGAGGTGTCCGGAGGCTGGCGAGCTGAGCTCAAACCGAGGCCGTGAACCCGACTAAATCCTCGGGGGCGACTGCAGGACCTCACCACCACATTACTCCTTTCTTTTTTAGCCTTCTTTTTAAATAAAAACTTGCCGCTGCGGCCATTTTACTTTTGGCCTAATGCCGTAAAAAAATCTAACTTTAACTTTTATCCTAATTTTACTTTTTATCTCATAAAAAATTTTCGACTTTAACATTTCTTACCCCCAACCCTTTTTGGTAGCAGAAGTATTTACCAGTTCCCCCGGGAGGTGTAGTCCTTATTTTACCTTTAAAATGTTTTGTTCCATAAAAAATCTCCCAATTTTATGTCCAACCCTAATTTTACCCTAAATTTTTTTTGTCTCATAAAAGATCTCAACTTTATGTCTAATTTCAATTTTACCCTAATTTTTTGTCCCACATAAGATCACTAACTTTTACTTCAATTCTAAATCTAGCTATATTAATCCTCTGTCAAAATCTTTCTTACTTTTTTTTAATGATTTTGCGCTAGATCTTCAACCTCTCGTGCTTGGGAATGTTTCATCTCTTGCGATCGAAGATCTTGCACTTGGGACACTCGAATAGCTCATGCTTGGGAGTTTTTCAGTCAATGAGAAATTTTGGACAGAAGGTTAATAGGGGTAGATTTATAACTAAAGCAAATTGTGGTTTTTTTTATGAGATTGTAAAAATTTTAGGATAAAATTAGAACTCGACGGTAAATTTGGGACGAGACATAAAGTGAGTTTTTCATAGGACGAAAAAGGTTTTTGGTAGAATTACAACAAGATATAAAGTCGCTAGTTTTTTTATGGCACAAATAAAGTTAAAAATAGAATTGGGGCTGAACCTAAAATTTGAAGTTTTCCATAAGACAAAAGGTAAAAGAGGACAAAATCTAAAGCTAGAGATTTTTAAGGGTATTATGTATTTTTCTTTTTATCAAGATGATTTTTGCATATCAAAGGGTCCAAAGGATTAATATCGCGGTCTAGAGGCCAATCTAGTAAACACAATGGTATAGCTTTTTCTTTAGACGTGCAACCTTGAGATTGTCATACGGTGTGTTCCGTACTTATTAACCATACATGATACACGCGTCTCCCGAGAGCTCAATACTACCCATGCATGCGAAAAGTTTCACATGTTATCTTAAAAGATTCTATTAAGAGATTAGCCTTTTCTTTTGTCCTAACAATTTATTTCCGGTTCGTCATCCTATCCGATAAGCATGCTCGCATACGCAGCCCATTGATTCCAATCGATTGCTGTGCTCACGTTCTTTTCGGGGTCGCCTCCCCGACGGAAAGGATCTAAGTAATTGGATAATCCCTAAATGTGCAAGAAATGAGGAACGATCGATCCAAACAAAAAACCAATCGGGTAAAGAAAAAGGGGTATCCATGTTCAATTTAATTAACTACGCGTCGTGCCACCTTCCCCATCCGGGATTCTCTCGCCGCTGAGCAAAGCAAGCGTGAATACCCCCGCTCCTTCGCACGCCGTTGTCCTTTTGGGCCCCTTTCCATGAATTTTTCCGCCGTGGCAAAAGTTGTTGACTTTGACCAATCTTAACTTTATATAATTTAAGAACATATGGCTGACCACGAAGGGTGTCGTGGTGTAGTTGGTTATCACGTCAGTCTAACACACTGAAGGTCTCCGGTTCGAACCCGGGCGACGCCAGCCCTTGCCTCACTTTTGTTGTCTCCTTTCTTTTGTGTCTTTTCAGTTTTCCTTTTCCTCTTTCCGAAATGACGAGCGGGGATAATTTGTGGGCTGTCGGGGCTGCGACGATGGTCAACCAGACAATTTGACTTCGCAACTAACCAGGATTCGTCATCATTCTTGTCCCCGATCTAAGCATGCGGTGATGGAGGATGTTTTTCATAGACCGAGTAGCTTTTTGACACGGGCCGAGGTCTTCGTGCCCCAGCCGGTCGACCATCAGGCCGAGAAATACCCCAAGACTTGCTGTTTTTGGGTCCCCTAGGGATTTTCTAGGGTTTTCTCCATAAGTTTCTAGAATACTCCGGAGAGGGGTAATATTGTAAATATCTCTAGTTTCCAGAATGTTCCGTACTTATGACGGTGGTTAGGGAGTCGGTAGATGGAATCTGAGCCATCAGATCTAGAAGAGATCCTACGGTTGTAATCTGAGGCCCTCTACTATATAAAGAGGCGTCCTCCTTCTCATTTCATAACTCCACCAGAAATAGAAAGGCCTTCTCCCAGAGTCTCTCTCTCTAGAACTTCCTCTCTCTACGCGATCCGGGTTAGAAAAGGCTTAGCTTGGGCGCTCCTTCGATCCCAGGACGCCTAAGTCGCCGCACGCGTCGGCCCTCCGCAACCGGCCCGTGACATTTTCATATACTAAACGCTGAAAAGACCGAACGATTATTTATCAAAAAGTGTTTTTCATCAAAACGAATTGACCTTAAACTATAGTAAACCACATCAATTTTCAAGGCGAAACAATCCATCCGTAAATCATGCAATGTGAATCTCCAAATACAATACATACAGAATTGATATGTGTAAGTACGTAAGATCGAAAAGACTTCAACATCAACAATTACCGAAAAAAGAAGGAAGAAGAAGGAATGTTTGCTAATCCTAAAATGAGGAATCTTGCTTTTAATGGTGATTGCTACTAAAAATATTAAATTACGGTTAATTTCCCTTACGAGTTCACAAAATTACGTACCCTTAAGTATTTGGTAAATCTTAAAAAAAAAAAGTCCACGACTCTAGTACAATTATCGCAATAACGTACATTTTCTGAAGACTATAAAGGAAACAAAGTCATTTTAGTAAGCGAAACACTTTGAATTCGATATTAGAATTCCCAACTATAAAATCCTAATTTTTTTGGATTTTTAGATCTTTTCTAAATCGGCCAAGTTTAAGTTTATTCCCCACACGCACACACACAAAAGACATGTGCTGTTTTAATAGCAAACTAAAAACCAAGAATAGATGAAGAGGAAGAACGCCGGTCAGATAGCAAGTTTGAGAACCGCACAAAAACGTGCAATAAAATCGAGCGATCAAATCCATCCAATATGTTCAGACAAAAAAAAACCTATCTAATAAAAAAAAGATATACGCAATTGACAAAATCATTGAATTTTCATATGCGCGATCACGCAAGAGATTAACTAAAATTTTTAAAAAATACCATTTCCGTAAAAAGCGGTATTTAAACGGCATAAAATAAGAGGTCCGACTCTCGGATGGAATTACCAAAACAGACATTTCCAAATCACCGTATTCTGTAGAAGATTCTAGAATAGAATATAGGCCATTTCATGAAAGGTGGTTGGTCTGTCCTCCTCCCGTTGGTCACCATCAACCTTTCCTCGACTTTGACTTTCGAAACCCTAATTCAATTCAAAATTTGCCTGCTCTATAGTTTTTAGGTACTCCTAAAATTCCACGCGTAATGTCTTAAGGGTGGCAAGTTTTTCTCAATCTCGCGCGGAAATCCATTTAAATAAATAAAACCCTCATTTATTATTATTACGGATAATATCATATAACGTCATTTTTCACGATTCGAAACTATTTTATTACGTAAATGATTTTGTACACTATTTACTTAATAGAACGAGTGATTTTAATGGTTACATCAAAAGTCGATAAAGATCGTTCAATTGAAAATTGCTTTACGCCGGTGACATATGTTTTTTTTTATACAAAAATACTCTTTTCTTCAAAATGCTTTTTATTCTATATAGATTTTGGTACGTAAGATTTATATAAATTGTCCACAATTTCTTAGATTTTGGAATATATTTCTCTTATTTTCGTAAGAGAGGCAAAAATGAAAAGAAATCCCTTCCAACCCCAGCCCACCGGCTCTCGGATGCCCCCGAATATTCCCGCTCCCCCGTCTCCCCACGCTCGTCCCCACGCTCACTCTAACCGCGTGCCGCACACAATTCTACCCGAGTCGCGCTCGCCCCCGTTCGATGTCCGCGAGCTCGGCGCGTGTCCCAGACAGGCGCGTGTCCGTGGTCCGTGCGGAACCAGCGGCTTAAACGGCGTCCCGCTTTAATTAAACCAGCGGCTCGAAGGCATCCCCCATTTCGATTTTCAAGGGGGGATTTCGTTTTGCCCAAGCAAGAGAAAAAGAAGCTTGACTCGCGTCGAGTCACGTGACCCGAGCCGAGCTAACTCGCCGTTCGACTCGCTATTTAAATCGCTCCTCTCATCCCTCGGTATCGTCTCAACCACTCGCAAGTCACTGTGTCTCTATCTACTCTGCTTCTCTCGTCTTCTCGCTCGTCATTTCCAGTCTCTCGTCGCGCGGCGCTTGATCATGGGTACGATCTCTCTCTCTCTCTCTCTCTTCGCTCGATCTCGAGTTTCTTCTTCTTCTGCTTCGGTTTGGTTCGATGCTGATGTGTTTTGTTTGGATCTGTCTTCGCAGGGAAGGTTAAGATCGGAATCAACGGTCAGTAGCCTCGATCGCGATTCGCCTGCGTGCTTTGGGAGCTTGATCGGGAGATCTCCGTTACCGTGGCTAATCTAGGGTTGATTTGGTTGTGTCTTGTTCAGGTTTCGGAAGGATCGGTCGCTTGGTCGCCAGGGTCGCCCTCCAGAGGGACGATGTCGAGCTCGTCGCCGTGAACGATCCCTTCATCTCCACCGACTACATGGTACGTGATGCCTCCTCCGGTTGATACGTGTGTTTGTGGTTCGGCGTGGGTCGATTCGTTGACTTTTTTGGAAATGTGGTGGATGCAGACGTATATGTTCAAGTACGACAGTGTTCACGGCCAGTGGAAGCATAACGAGGTTAAGGTTAAGGACTCTAAGACACTTCTCTTCGGTGACAAGCCAGTCACTGTTTTCGGCATCAGGTATATCTTTTTCGCCTTTTTTTTTTCCTCTGTCGGCTTGATCTTCTACGGAATTTGTTCTTTGAGAGGCATGGTATAAGATGGGGTCTAGTGCAATAATGCGTTTAATTAATTTACAGGAATCCCGAGGAGATTCCATGGGGCGAGACTGGAGCTGAGTTCGTCGTGGAATCAACTGGTGTCTTCACTGACAAGGACAAAGCCGCTGCTCACTTGAAGGTTCGTTTTTTCGATTCTCTTTTGTTCTGCTTTATATGAGATCTGTTTCAAGGATTTCCTCTGGAGTTTAGACATAATGTATCCTGACTTACATGCCCTCCGTTCTAGTGGACATAATGGTGGATCTTGGGAAGGTTCTGGTGATTTGTCAGAAGTGACTTGATTCTTGACTACTGACATATTACGTACGGCGATAGTGGCCCTTAGAATTTCGCTGTCTTGGTTAGTAAAATCACGTTATGTTATGTTTAGATTGACGAGACGATCGATCTGTTTTTAGGGTGGTGCTAGGAAGGTTGTCATTTCTGCCCCCAGTAAGGATGCGCCCATGTTTGTTATGGGTGTAAACGAGAAAGAGTACAAGAAAGATCTTGACATTGTATCCAACGCCAGTTGCACTACCAACTGTCTTGCTCCTCTTGCCAAGGTTCGTAGCATGACTTCTTGATCATTCCCGGGCTTTGCGAGGTTCATTGGTGAAGTGACCTCATCCTTGCATATTTCAGGTTATCCATGACAGGTTTGGCATTGTTGAGGGACTTATGACCACTGTCCACTCCATTACTGGTGAACTGTTTGCCGTTTTAGTCTTCTAAAGTAATTCAGTACATCTAATCAAAACATAAAGCCGACACGGGTTGCCTCCTCATTTGTGATACAGCCACTCAGAAGACTGTTGATGGCCCATCAATGAAGGACTGGAGAGGTGGAAGAGGTGCTTCTTTCAACATCATTCCCAGCAGCACTGGTGCTGCAAAGGTAGCTTGAACTGTAAAGTTTCCTGATTACTGGCGTAGTATGATAGTAAATCCTGTCCTTTTCATTTCTTCTGGGGTTGTTTGCCGCTGCTACATATTTTTGCATTATCTGTTGGCATTTTTGGTTGTAAAATTCATTATCTTGTATGTTCGTGTGCTTTGCGAAGCTCAAGTTGATTTTGCTAACCATGTATCTGGTGCTTATAGGCCGTTGGAAAGGTGCTGCCTGCCCTCAATGGTAAGCTCACAGGAATGTCCTTCCGTGTTCCTACTGTTGATGTGTCAGTTGTGGATCTCACCGTCAGGCTTGAGAAGCCGGCAACTTATGAGGAGATCAAAGCTGCCATTCAGTAAGTTTTAAATAGTCTTTGGATTTGTCTATATAGGAAGACATTTTTTTGCACGAGCTGTACTTAAGTCTTCATTATGTTTACATGCTACTTGCATATTCTCATTAAATTTATTGGCCTTTTTAGGGAGGAGTCTAAGGGCAAATTGAAGGGCATTTTGGGTTACACTGATGAGGATGTGGTCTCCACAGACTTTGTTGGTGATAGCAGGTGTGATTATATATTCCTTAAATACTTTTTGAGTTATGTTCGGTTGCAGATTGTCTTAGAAGCAAGAAGGATTCAATATTCATAGATTATTCATTGTCATCACTGGGATGTTTTAAAATGACGCGAGCTGTATCTGCTATGCCCTGAACTACAATCCTTTGTCGTATTGATGGATGATTGCGCTTACTCTCTGTTTAAGCAGAAGTTTGATGACAGTTTCCTTGGTGCTTTGCGCAGGTCAAGCATTTTCGATGCCAAGGCTGGAATTGCTTTGAACAAGAACTTTGTGAAACTGGTCTCATGGTACGACAATGAGTGGGGATACAGGTAAATGTTCTTCACCCCCTTGTTATTGCTCTCACTTTGCTGCTGTTGTCAAAACAGGTTTTCTTGCCAAAATCAAATCTTGTAATGTTAGTGGCACATGTGTAAAGGAATACTTGCCAATTGATGTGTATTTTCTGGTTTTGCAGTACTCGAGTTGTTGACTTGATCGTCCACATGGCCAAGACCTGCGCTTGAATGGAAACCGGATCTTATGGTTGATCGAGTCTTTTTTTGTTTGTCTAATGTTCGGAGTGTATACTCTGAACCATCATATGGTCGTTGCGAGCGTCTGCTCATGCTTTTTTAGGGTCTTTCGGCGTTATGTTTGGAGCAATAAAAGAGACAAAAATTGCCAGACACCCTTTTTGTGTGTCCTCTTGCTTGCTGAGGTTTTGAAATACTTATTGGACATTTTGCTATTTCCTCTCTTTTCCATTTCCTTTAGCTTTTCGTCAACTGACATGACAGAAAAAATGGGTTGGACGCTTCATCCTGTATGGCTGTTCTAACTTTCTTAAAACGTTGGGGATCAGAAATTGTTCCGATAGATCAAATTTGTAAGGATAACAGCTCTTACCTTTCACAGGTCCCGCCCTCCTACTAGAGAGCCCATTTGTCCACTTATTGTTTCTGATTAGCAATTTCTTAGGCAACAAGGAGCATAATGTATCATTAACGTGTACCATTTGATAACATGCATGGCTTATGTTTTGTGGGAACAGGGGACGGGTCGGATGCAACTGTGTTTCACTAGATTCGCAAGATGCAATTTACTTGTCATGCAGATTTGATCTGCTTATAACTGTTGAGTTTGTGGGTACATGTCGGTTCGACGTCTGCTAATTCGCATTGGTCACGATTGTTTGCCACATAAGCGTTGCCACGGTCCCTGGCGGACGATCTGCCACCACTAGCGATTGACGCTGGTTTAGTTGTCGCCATCATGATCATCATTTGGTGGCAAACCACCAGCACACAACTGCCAGTGCCGCCTCACCTTCACCACCAGCGATGCGGCAACTCATGGTTGTAGTCTCGAGTATCACTTTAAATGCATTCCTTGTGTGCACTCCCAATGACGGGGTTCGTTAAGACTTTTTTGAGTCTGGATCTATCATTATTAAGCCGGAAAGAGGACCATTGGAGGCTTTGCAGTCGTTTGCCCGAGCGATCTGATAAAAAGGCGATGCGGGGAAAAATGAATCAATTTTCAAGTTAGGTTCCTTAATTTTTATTTATTTTTTTGGTTGGTCTAGTTTTTTCCTATTATATTTTATTTTACAAATCACAATGTATAATATGTGCAGGTTTGCGAAATCATGTTCCTTCACTCATGCATCTTCACCCCCTTATTACCTAAGAAGGTGAGAAATCGAAATACATCACTTGAATTGGTTACTTTTTAATCGGATTGAATGAGGGAAATTCGTTTTAAAATATCGCTGCAATTGTACCCCAAAAGGAAAAGTTCATTGTCGGAGACTTTCACGCTGAAGATTTAAAATGTCCCCTCCTTTCCCTAGCAAAAGAAAAAACCGCAAGTGAAGAGCAACCGAGACTTCAATTTTTCACGATCCCACATTACGACTAAAATCCAATGTGAACATTTAATTGAATGATAATTTCAATCGGTCATGGAGCCTGCAATTGACGCACAATCTTACTATGCTTAAGTTTGAGGATGATTTGTAACCATTAATTTTATCAAAGCAAGGCCTCGGTAGATGTAAAATGGAAAAAAAAAACTCGATTCCCAAAGAAGGAAAGGCATAAAGGGTCCAATTGAGTAAATGTTCTTGTCCGAAATGAAAGCAAAATTAGCATATGGAGAATGCTGGATTTTGAAAAGTAAGATTCATCTGGAGAATGCTGTCCGCGTAGGACCTACTGGCGACAGTACATGAATTTCTGATCTATGCAAAATGCATTCGGTCGTAACGGGTGAATTTTGATCTAACACTTATTTTCTAATTTTTAATTTATTTAATTTAATCCATGAACTTTTAAGGTATTCAATATGTTTCCTAGTACATATTTAATTTGGTCCTTGAATTATATAAAAATGTTCAATATCGTCTAACATGTTGAGCCATAATTTAGGGATTAAGTTGAACAAATTAAGAATTTAAGGACTATTTTACGTATTGAATCAAAATTTAGGATCATTCGTGTCATTTTTCTGAGCGTTTATTAGTTCAATCGTCCAATGTTAATCAGTGTTGCACTGTTTCTGCCTGTCTTTTTTTTTTTGGTTGAAATAAACATTATTCATTGAGTCGGAGAAGCCAGACTTACAGAAACTCGAAATGACAGAGTGAAGACATAATAAATCCCATAAGCGTTTTTTTTGTGGGGGGGGGTGGGGGGGGGTTTGGGGGGGAGGGGGGTGGTTTTGTTTTGCGATTCAGTTTGATGGCAAAGACTTCCTACGGTGGGCTTTAGCTATCCAGTCCGCCGCTTCGTTAGCATCACGAGGTGTATGGGCCTCTGAAACTATCGAAAAAAAGATGGCGTTACACTCATGGAATAATGCTCTGCAGGCCCATGGACTCTCCTCCAAGTTTTCAAGAAAGGAAAGGACAGATATGTCGTCAGAGAAAATCTTGAATTTGTAGACTCCCTGTACGAACTGACCAGCTGCTCCACTTCCCCGACCAAACGCTAGAAGATTCTCTCTCTCTCTTCAAACAGTTCAATGCGTGAAGTGCATATAGGGTTTTCATTTCAAGCACCGAACTCGCCTTCTCGCCGCTAGCAAATCCGATGATTATACACCTTCGGAGTCACGACAGATCCCGGCGATCGAGCCTTCCAGCTAACGTTCAATCCAGGAGGCGTCTACGTTGAAACTCCAGCAACCCTCCAGCGGCAGATCCCAGCAGTTAGGTAAAGTTTCTAGCTTTCTAGTTTGATTCGGGTTTATTGGCACAGATCTCTTGTAATTGTTAGACTTCTAATTCCGCTCTGTCCACTATATAGCCTGTTGGCTCTTCAATTCGGCAACACGGAGACACTTGTCATGATTTGATTCGACTTCTGCTCATGCACTGCTCAAAACTTTCAAGCTCAAGCAAATTCCCGATTCCCTCCCATCCTTCTCTCTCGCGAGCTTCTCTTCCTGCACCATCACCCGATGCCACCGCATCTCCAGCTTCCCATTGATCCGCCGGGCCACTCCTAATCTCTCCACCTCCTACGCCCTCCGCCACACCTGAGAAAGCCTGGCCGGGGAACAACCGTCCTGATTATGACAGAAAGAGACGGAAAACTGCTCTCTTGAGACCGGAGGGTGTCAGCATTCACCGCTCTCTCAACTAGCAGTCAAAAGGGTCGTTGGAGCCGCCGCCCGTGCCGGTTCAACTCCATGGCATTGAAGTCAAAAGTGGGCAGACATTTGCAGCCTACACTTTGCCAGCAAGCAGGAAAGCCCTGTAAACAATGCACCCGATTAAATCAGAACCACCCCAGGAATCCTCATGCTCTCTCAATACGCCTTCGGATAGCAAACTAACAACCTGTTCCTTGGCTGTAGCAACTACGGACCATGACCTCGACACCCTCAAAAACCCTTCGAAAGAGAGCTCCTTCGGGATATTGCGAGGCAATGGCTCACCTTCGCATCCCAAGCCCACACTCTCGAATGGGAGAGGGAGTTTCTTTTAACCATCGAATCAGTGCTATATGTTGGGGTCCCAAAAGGGCAGTGCGTTCGAGTTCGACTGCATCATGACTGGATCGAACGTGGGGCTCACTTCAACATCATTGTAGCACCATGTTGCGATCGCACGTCCCGGCTTTCAGATCAGACGGGTCACGGGGGAGCAGAAATTGGAGGATTCGAGCCGGCGCACTGCCTGAGCCTACCGTAATCAAGTCTTAACTAAAATTTCCCCTCCAATTAAGGTCGCAATTTCGTCGTTGGAGATGGGCATTGCGCTGCGGATATAGCGAACCTTCGGATTCTAGATTGCACATTTTAGCTGGCTGTGCCCACATGATTGGCGATCACCTGGTCGTAGTGTTCGTCTACCAATTTTACAAGCAAGCGCAGAGCATATGAATAGAGTTGTACGGGGCCAAACAATAATCAGGTAGTAGTCAATGAAATTGAGCTTTCTTATGACCTGAGATCATATCCGGTGGACCCCATTTTTTGCAAGATATGAAAGATTGGCCAAGGACGTCACGATTCCTGATCAATGTTGATTCCAATGCTTTGATCATTTAGGGTGGATGTTGACTCAATAATCACTTAACAATATTTTACCATGAAATTTGAGAAGTCACAAACTTCCTTACTTAAAAAAACGCTCGGTCTATGCTCTAAACGGAGTACTCCCGAATATTTAAACGCGATAGTGACCATTTGGGGGATGAGTAGACCTACGAAGCACCACTCAATATGACATCTCCGGACCCACATGGGACTTAAATCCAGTCTAATACATTAAATTAAGAGTAAACAAAATTCAAGCAGTAGCTGATTTTTTAAAGACAACTACTCTTGTAGAGGATCCCTAAAGACTATAAGATTGACAATATTAATATTTATTTAGAGGGTCCTCAACTTCACAACCCCAAAAAAGGAATGTTACGATCATTGTCGTAAGCTATTTAGAATAGAAGAGGTAAAAACTAGAATAAGTTCGTGTTGTCCACTCTATTTCGTGAGAAGTTACGAATGCTGAGAAATTCAACCTCATGAGACTGACATGTAAAATTAGGACCGGTGACTAACTTGTCGTTCGCAAAGGCTTTAGAAAAGTTACCATTATTGACGGAGAGCTTCTTAGTATGGGTATATCCTCACATAGGCCATTTTATGATATTTTTCTGTGCGATCATTTAATTACTAAGGGCGCACATGAGAACGTTTTTGTTTCGCTATTTCTGTTCCAAACCTATTCCAGAAATAGATTTGGAACAGAAACTCGTTTGGCAACGCAAATCTGTTTTTCTATTTCTGGAACAAAAACTGTTCCAGAAATAGATTTTGGCCCAAAATTAGAAATAAAATTTTTTGTGTTTCTAGCAGAAATAGAAAAATCTATTTCTGTTCCAGAAATCATTTCTAGAACAGAATGGTTGTCATGCGCGCTCTAAATAAACGATATTGAATTTTGAGTGAAAACAAGTTACGGCCATTTTCGAAAAATTACGACCCACAAAATTAAATTACTACATATGAGTTTAACCAACCTTACAATGACTCAGAATATTACGGCCTTGTATGCACCAGTCCATTCTCGTTTTCCACGGGAACCTAGAAGCATTCCTTCATTAGAAGTTGCTTCTTGGTTCAATCAATGGCCACGTCTTTAACAATCAACTTCCCTCCTCTGTTAATAGCTCGTCCAGCGAGTCACCAGACCAGCCGCTCCCTCGTCCAGCGACGTCACAGCCACGGCTCAACGGCTCCACAACCAGCACCACTCCGGTAACCAGCGAGCCTCCGAAGCTGTTTCTCTCCTGCCCATGAAAGTGTTCTGCCGGTAACTTTATTCTCTCTATCAAAAAAAAAAAATATTGTGTGTTGTAATCCATGACAAGATAATATTCGAGTGTGATAGGGGTGCTTGTGTATTAAAAGAGTTACCGATAAATTTCGTGGGATGATTCTTAACTTGGTTATGCCTCAAAAGCATCAAGTAATAGGATTTACAATATGTTACCTCCTAAAGAATAATATTCGTAAATTTCGGTCTGATTCTTCACTTGGTTACAACCGAATCACTACAAATTTGCATGCAAAAGTATTATATCATTTGAATTTATTTACCTATATGTTTGACGGAAGCACGTGCTCTTATCAAATTGTTACCGTTTACGTGCAAGCATTCTGTGAAAGGTTAAAAGTTTCTTTAAAGCAACTCATTCACCCCTTCAAGTGGGTTGTGTTGACCCTAACTAGATATTTAATTTCAGCTTTTCCAAAATCAGAATCAAGTTCGAACAGAGAAGGTTTGAGCTGAGTTTTGGTCAGTCTCTTACCTCTTCTTCGTCTTCTTCCTTCACCATCACTCTGTTCTCGTCCTCTTAGTGATCCGGTCGTCTTTGCCGTCACCAATTTCAGGTCCCCCCAAAATCTTCCCTCTGTAAGGCTGCCGAGGGACGCTTGAAACATGTGGAACAGCGTAAAATGACTTCCGACAATCGTGTATTTTTATCTGGCAACCATTTGGCAATTTTGAGCTCAATGCATCGATAATCCTTTCCATTGGTGCGCCACTTTCAACACTCAACCAATCCAAAAAACCTAATTCGTCGAAACCCTCGACAACCCGCAGGCTGGAGCAGCCTTCTATATGTAACTGCTTCAGGTTCTCCAAGAGTGGTAAACCGCAAAACCATCTTAATGAATGGCACCGTACGACAGAAAATACTTCCAAAGATTCCAACGTAGAAATGAACTGAATCTCCTGTAGCTCCTCCGACAGAGAGACCGACCTCCCCAAAGAAGTGCCGGCGGGAGTACATAATCTCTCCATCGATTTTGGGACGCTGAGAAAATGAACTTCAACAAGCTCTTTGCATATCGACACCCTGGCTTTTCTCAGTTTTCTCAAACTTGATGAAATGGATAGTCTCTCGAGGTCGTGACAATGTTGGACAGTCAGAGTTTCCAACTGAGGAAGCCCGTCGAGTTGTAGTTGTCTCCCTTTAATGCAATAGAGCTCTAAAACTATCAAGTTCGGTGGAAGTTGTGTGGACGTCTGCAAGTCTACTCCCCCTAGAGTTAGTTCTTTCAGCAGACCAAGGGAGCCAAAATCTGGAGCCGGTGTGACGAAAATCCCAGTATGCGATCGGTTCCATATGGGGAGCTGGAGGGTGGTCAAACTTCTGGGGAACTGCGGCCACTTCCGGATCCCATGGCAATTCCATAAGTCTAGTGTTAGGAGGCAAGGAAGTCTACCGATGGAATCGGGGAGTTCACTAATATCTTGACAATGTCTGAGAGAGAGGTGCTGAAGATTCTTTAGCTCGCCAATTTGTTCGGGCAATTTCCTAAGGCCCGAACAAAGCTCAAAACTCAAGTCAGTCAGCTCCCTCAGTTCCCCAATAGAGCAGCCAATTTCCTTCAAATATTGACATCCAGAAATAGCCAGCTTCTTTAAAACCGGGTTCCCGTAAAGGTTTGGCGTCTCACGTACCCCAAGACAAGTTTGAAGAGTGAGAACCTTCAATTTTGCTGCCCCCTGCAAAAAAGCCAACGAATGGATATAGAGTTAGGCTCCCGACTTGTCTCACTCGTCATTTGATTCTCTCACCCCTAAATAAGAAAATCAGACTAGAGATCCGTCAAATTTTGGCCGACGTACGCTGATTAGGTAGCAGACGTCATTTTCGTCAAATTCAGAGCCAGAAAGATTCACCACAACCGCATTTTCTAGACGCAAATTTTTGGGATGTGAAAGAGGGTCATGAAAGCAATGCAAATAGATCCATTTCAACTTGGAAAGACAGCCCGTGAAGTCGCCTTGGCAGTTTACGTTGCTCAACCAGAGAAACCGTAGATGTGGGAACCGTTTAATTTGCTCCGCTGTGACAGTTATAGGGCTCCGAAAGTCCGCTTGCAAATAGAGCGTTTGAACGCTTTCCTTGATCTGCTAATGACATTGAGGAGAAGCAACAAAAAGTTGTCAAATATCCCACGATTTTCTCCCTCATAGACGAGAAAGCGAATGAAACAGAAGTGTAGCTCCCAATTCAGAAACCATGAATCCTCAATTAAGAACAGGTTGAGCAACTTTCTATTCAAATATGGTCATACGTTACCTCTGTTGAATTTAGTTGGCCAATGATCTCATCTCTATCCCACAACCTCGTATGCATTACACGATGCACGGGATTTTCTTGATTAGCAATTGCCCTTCCAAGATCTCTAAATTGATCATGCATCCAAAGGCTACCATCGTCTAAAACCTTTATCATGAACTTGTTGATGAGGACATCAATAGCGTACAATGGTTTAAAACGACAACCTTCCCACGCAAAGACTGCATCAGTCTTAGATTGACCGACGCAAAAGCATGCAACATCAAGAAATATCTGCTGTACATCTGTTTCTAAGGCATCATAGGTGATCCTTAACTTTCCCAAGACATCTTGATGAGGTGTTTTCCTTAGCTTCTCTAGCCTCTCTTCCCATATAGTTTTGCCTTTCCTATAAAGGGATGAACCTATTGCTTGGAGAGCTAAAGGCAGTCTGCCCGCAGTAGAGGCAATGTCTTTTGAAAGAGTGGAGCAATCGGCCGGAGGAGGGTAGTAATTGAAGGCATGAGTACTGAAGAGTTGAAGTGCATCTTCGTCGCTCAACCCCTCCATTTCGTAACCCTCGATTTTATACTTAAATTCCCTGATATTCAGAATGTTTTTATCCCTGGTGGTAATAAGTATCCGAGTACCAGGGCACAAAGAATCCACTCCGACTAGCTTTTGGATTTGGTCGCCCTCATCGACATCATCCAATACAATTAGAACCTTCTTGTCTCGAATTGTGTTTCCAATCCTGTCGATCCCGTGATCAATGTTACGAATGTCTTTAGCCGCACCAGACTTAGAGAAATCAGACAACAACAGTCGTTGCAGCTCCACTAAGCCCTTGATTTTTGCCTTTTCCCTTACGTCATCAAGAAAGCTACAGTAGTTCGCAAAGCGAGGACACAATTGGTTGAAGATTTTTTTGGCTAGTGTTGTCTTCCCTATCCCGCCCATCCCGTAAATTCCAATAAGCCGCACGTCGCCGGAGTCTATGTCCAACAACTTGTTCATGGCTGCTATTGGATCCGCCATTCCGACTAAAACTTCGGGCACTTTCCTTTCTTTTATACGGAGCCTACTCATAACCTCGTTGACAACCGACTTGCTCAGATGCCCGTCGCTGCCACAAAGTTGAACAGTTTCAATTGACAAAAGGTAACAAGTTCATTTCAGTTCGCGTAAAAAAGATGAAGCAAATGCAGTTCCATAATCAAGTTCTCTAGCGTACAATAGGAATCTCAATACATGTATGGATCAAGTTCGCGTAAAAAAGATGAAGCGAATCCAAATTTTTATACAAGGAAAATTCGGTAAAAAACGAAATCCTAATAATTCTATTAGATCAGAAAATATGTGGATATCTCGTGATTTAAGAAAAAATTAAAAGAAGAATTTGAGAAATCGACTGATTGTAAAGAGAAAATATTCACATTTATGATTAGATAATTACCCTCGATATTTCTCCAGCTCCAATCCCTTGGTGGCATCGACTTCCCTGAGAGCCCCTCTCCATGTCTCTACATCCTCTGTGCTGAACTTCTTCTGCTGATCCTCCGTCTTTTGGTCCAACTTCGCTATGGCCTTTGTATACAACTCCGTTTTCAGCTTCACATCATCCGGTTTCACGTTATAAAAGATGGGCAATATCACCTTCTTATTCCCGTCTTCTCTGGATTTAGAAGAGTTCTCCACCATCCTCGCAAGCTCGCGGAGACACCAGTGACTCGAGGCGTAGTCTGGGCTGAAGATGGGTATGTATACCTGAGAGTCATCAATCCCCCGCAGAAGGCTGCCCCTAATTATTTCCCCCGGTCGAAGCGCTTCGTCATCGAAGAAAACGCGGATCCCGACATCTTGCAAGGCGGTGCAGAGTGTGTCGGCGAATCCACGACGAGTATCGGGCCCTCTAAAGCTGAGAAACACCTGGTACTCATCTCCTAATGGGTTGCCGGTGCTCGTTCCTGCCTCTGAGTTCGCCATAGGAGCTCACCTCGCACTCAGCAAGGTCACCCCCCTTCTCTCTCTCTGTCTCTCTCTGTAATAGGCTATTTCGACAGAAGCAGGATCGTTTGGGGTTCTCGAACACGAGTCAGGGACCAATATAACGACGAAGGTTTTTTTAGACTTTTAGACCGCCGTTGAAGAACTCTTTTTAACTTTTCAAAGCGTGTACGACAAGCCAACAACCAATCGATACGGCAAAATTTCTTTTATGTGTGGATGTTTCAGAGGTGCTTCTGACGCGCTCTGAAATCCCTACTTTTATTTGGGCCATAAAATCCTCAGTTAAAAATATGACATTTCGCATATTGGAATAAAAAATAAAAATAAAAAGGAAACTTCGCGGTAGGTTCAGCTTTCATTTTATAGTTCTTTAAGTTGACGGACTTCGACCAAAAAAAAAAATTGTTGATGGACTTAAACATAATAAGATAATAAGGTGGAAACCAATTGGAAAAACCCAATTACAAGAACACGTAGAGGTGCAACCTTTTACATAGAGGTGGTGGCAACACCAGTGAATCATAACATGCAAAGCACTTTAAAAGCCGGACCTGCGATCGGCTGGAGGTAGGAGAGAGGTTGGGAAAGAAAAAAAAATCAATAACAATTCCAAAAAAAAAAAAACATTTGTCAAAACGAAGGGCATGTGTTCGGGAGGCAAAACTCCTCCCCTTTCTTTCAAATTAACTTAAAACTTTGAAAGCGAGAAATGCTAAAAAGAAAAAAGAACAACAAGCATGAAAGAAGATTTCACGAATCTGCCGTGGGGACCACCTCTGCTTTTCTCCTTCCTACTCGCATACTCTGCTTCCCCCCCCCCCCCCCCCTCTCTCTCTATCATTGCTTTGATCTGTCTTGTCTAGAGGTGGCCACGGTTCGGATTATGAACCAGCGGTTCGGGCCGGTTCAAGGGCCGGTTCCGGTTCCAGTCTGAACCAGACGGAACCGCCGGTTTGGTTCCGGTTCAGAACCGGCGGTTCCGTTCGGTTCAAATCGATTTTCCAATAAAACTTTAAGAAATAAAAAAATTTTAAATAATGAATTATGAAATAAAAAAGATAAAATTATGAAATAATAAATTTTCAAATACAAATTGTAATCAAATTTATGGATCGAGAAAAAAAAAGGAAGGGAAGAAAGGGCTTGAACTTAATGAATTATCATTAAGCGCCTACATATCTTCTTGGGGATAGAAGAATCAAAGCCCATATAATTCTTTTACCTTTGATAACCCCATACTTACCTCATCATCAATCGTCGCTACCCGTGGCGGTGGTACCCGTGCCGGTGATATCTTCGTCATTGAAGAATTCGGATTCGATGTTGCGATCCATTTCTTGTTGTCGATATGCCGCCTTTGTCCAATCATCGACACAAATTTGAACTTCAACTGAATCCGGAGATAATCTCGAACGTCGATCATCCAAAATATTACCTCCAATACTAAATGCTTGTTCAACCGCAACGGTTGAGCAAGGGGTTGCTAAAATCTCTTTTGCAATATGAGCTAATACTGGAAATTGAGTTGAATGATTATTCCACCACTTTAGAATTTGAAAATCAATGCCGTCTGATTGAGGAAACTCAAATTCAGTAGTTAAATAAATTTCTATTTCAGAAATATTTCCCATTATTCCCTTTTGTCTTTTTTGTCTATTTATTAGATTTCTAGACCCTCTACCTAGGTGCTTACCTTGCATGCCACTAACTTGGGAAGAAGTTCCACTATCACCAACTATATTATATCTATTACAAAAATCATTATACAATTCTACTATTATATCTTTAACTTCTTTTTCTATATCTCTAATATTTACGGTTTCAATCAAATGTAAACACTCATAGTATGAATTCAAATCATCAAGTAAGCCCTCCATTTTCGTACGTGGATCCAAAACACAAGCAACCAAATAGATAATAGGAATTTTGGTATAATATTGCATCCATTTCTTTCCCATTGCTATAATAGTTGGACCTAATTGATTATCGCCTTCATTTTCTTGAAAAATATCAATAATATTTAGACACTCTGTTAAAAATAAATGTGTAGTAGGATAATAAACACCGGATAAAGTATAAGTTGCATTATTAAAAACTTTTAACAAATCTAAAATTCTTTTGCAAATATCCCACTCTTGTGGGTATAAATTACTTTGAGGAACATAATTCGCAAAAAATGTACATAATAATTCTTTATATGAAAAAGATTGATTAAGCAACTTGTATGTAGAATTCCAACGATGTGGAACATCTCTTGGAAATTTTTTTGGTTTTTTTCCATTTTGTTTACAAAATCTACCACATTCTCTCATAACTTGGGAATGTTTCCATAAATATGTAATTGCTGTTTTTATTGGACGAAGAGCATCTTCAAGAATTCGTAAACCATCTTGTACGCATAAATTTAAAACATGGCAAGCACATCTAATGTGAAAAAAATTTCCACCAAAAGCGGGTTTACAAATTGTTTCTAACTCGCGAACAGAATCAGTATTTGACGCGGCATTATCAAAACCAATTGAAAAACTTTTATTAACCAATAAATATTCTTCTAAAACTTGCTTAATTATTCTATAAATATTATGTGCCGTATGCGATTCATCAAAAACTCGAAATGCAATAATTCTTTTTTGAATGTTTCATTCATCGTCTATCCAATGACATGTAATACCCATATAATAATGAGTTTGCCAAGGATCACTCCAAATGTCGCTACCTATATGCACACGTCCATTGAAAAATGCAAAAAAATTTCTCAAATCATCTTTTCCTTTTTTATAAAGTTTAAACATTTGGCGTTTAACCGTATTTCTCGAAATGGGTTTTGCTTGTGGAGTACATGCATTTTGTACAAAAGTATTAAAACCAAAATTTTCACCAAAATTAAACGCTAAATGTTCAACGGCAGTAAATTTAGCAAGTTCTTCCTCATAATTATTTCTATCGTAACGAAATAAATTAGAAGTGTTAGAATCGACAAACTTGGGAATTTGTTGTTGCCTCGTGTCGATCCCGAATTCCGTTGGATGTTTTGACGCCAAATGTCGACGATATGTTCCATAGCCGCTTCTAGTTGTAAACCTGTATACTTTTTTGCAATGGTTACATATGAGATTGTAGTCGTTACCTTCTAAATGTTGCTTGGTGAAGTGTTGCCATATGATGGATGCACTCCCTCGACTCATTTCTTTTGTTGTTGATGCTTCTTCGGTATTGGTAGTTGGTTGTAGACTTTCTTGCGTCGGGATGTGCTCGACATTAGGAATAACGTTGATATCATCTTCGTCATCATATCCCCAATGTGCATACTCACGAGGATCATCAGAATAATTGGATTCTTCGGGAATCATCGGGCTCTTTCCTCTTCCACTAGCCATTTTTTGAGAGAATTGAGCGGAAGAAATTGAGCGAATTTGAGAGAATTTGAGCGAAGTTAAGAGAATTTGAGAGAATTTGAGAAATGAGAGAAATGAGAGAATTTGAGGGAAGTTGTGGGGAAAAATGAAAGGTGAAGATGGATATTTATAATGGTTATGGTTATTTTTTAAATTAAAAAAAAATATTTAATAATTATTAAAAAACAAAAAAAATTTAATAAACGGCTATATAGCCGTTGGTCAACCAAACGGCTATAATATAGCCGTTTGGGCCGGGCCGGTTTGGGAAAATTACAACCCGGAACCGACCCGTGCCACACGGGCCGGTTCCGGTTCGCAATGAACCGGCCCGTTGACTGGGCCGGTTCCGGGTTTGACCCGGGCCGGTTCCGAGCCGAAACCGGCCCGTGGCCATCTCTAGTCTTGTCACTACCTAGATCCTTTCAAAGTCTTTTGCTTTCTCTCTCTAGCTACCCTACTGTCATCTGCTTTTCCACTAGGCTCGGCCACAAGTTGTCCTCCTGATTCAACTTTGAAGCAGTTAATATTTTTTTGAATTTTTTATGATTTTTTTATAATTTTTATTTTTTCTTTTCTTTTTTCTTTCTCCGCCCCGTCCCGTCCCGCCCCGCCCCTACGTCCAACGAAGGACATGCGACCGGCCAGAGGCGCGGTCAGCGAGGCCGAGGTTGACCCTCGCTTGGCCATGGCCATGGCGAGAGCCTCGCGGAGGTCCGACAAACATGCAGCCGTGCGCGATGTGGAGCGGCGCGGCGGCCCTCGACACATAGACCCACGGCAGGGGCGCGACGGCGGCTGAGGCGAGGAGGTGCGGGGGCGAGCCGAAGGCGGAGATGATGGGGCTATGGGTGTAGACGGTGGCGTGGCGGTGGCCTCCAGCTGGTTCGGGTTCTTCTTCAATGAACTGGTGTAGTTGAAGTTAGGGGTGTGCAACTTAGACTACCCGAACCGGGATTGTCTGGATCGAACCGAGACCGGTGATCCGATTCTCGATTCTATAGAGGTCCAGTCCGGTTCCCGGTTCCTAAAATTGGAGTTGGTGATCGGGCGGTCCGGTTTTCGATTCCCGATTCCTAGGACCGGACAAGACCACCCGGACCGAATCGGTCCTTTTTTAATTTTTTTTTCCTAATTTGGTTCGTGAATTTCTTTCGATTCCTTGGGCCTCTTATTTTTTACTACTAGGAAGTCATTTTATATAGATGTTGAAGTTCTATAACGTCATTGATTTCAACAATTAGAGAAAATTTGAGTTACATTTTTTTTTTGTCCGGTCCGGTTCGGTCTGATCCGGTCCATTTCTCGGTCCGGTTCTCGGTTCCGACAAATTGGGAACTGGGACCACCAATCTGGTTCCCGGTTCTTGAGGGGAACCGGATCGAACCGGGAACCGATCACCCCTAGTTGAAGTCCAAGAACAGGGGAGGGGATGGGATGGGAAAAAATAAAATAAAAATGAAAATAAAATAAAATTAAAATTAAAATTAAAATTAAAATATTAGGTTGCCGGCAAGCAAACGTCCATGTCAGCGCCGGTCGACCAAAAATCGTCGGATGGACTAAATTGGCACAATTGAAAAAGATTTAGGATTGAATCGGCAAAAAATAAAAATTAAGATTGAATTGGCCCAATTATAATAGGTTTAAGATTTTTTTGGTAAATTTTCCTTAAAAGCCATATCAAGATGCTATTACAACACGTTAACTCTCACCTTATAATTAAGATTGCGGTTCTGGTCATTAAAAAAAATTTCGTTTCTGATTTCTACTTAATCACCGTCCTCATTTGACTTTGCCAACCCATATAACTAAGTTTATTTAAAAAAAAAAAACTTACAGCTAGCAAAACACATCCACACACTTCCATTAATTCTTTGAGTAAAACTTCTGTTTTCACATTTACTTAATCCTCTACGTGAAACCGACAACGAGGACGCACCAACGCAAATATTTTACGAAAAAACACAACGACGACAGACTCTTATTGGGACCCCAATTAAAGATCTATATTTTTATTGTTCTTTGCCTTTTTTCCTCTGCTGCTATAAAACTTGGAAGTTTCTCGACTTCGAAGTAGACCTAAACACGAGCCCCCCTCCCTCCTAATTGGCTTTACAAGCCCCCCACCTCTTTGAGATTTGCTCTGTTTAGATATTAATAGTAATTGGTCATCTATTTCCGCTAGTTAGATGAAATCTCAATCGTCTTGACCAAAAAAAGAAAAAAGTAGACCTAAACACGAGCACTCTTTGTGGGTTTCTTCTGCACAATCTTGAGGTCGTTGATGCCAAGGCCGGATTTTGATTTGGTCGAGTGGCATTGCTAGGAAATTAGAGTTCGAGTGAAGGAATTGGGAATTCTGATGATCAAAGGGGTCACGTGAATTGGGGTTTTCTTCGTGGCCAATTTGAGTGGAATGTGATGAAATTAGGGTTCGAATCGAGGGAAATGTTGATTCCGATTAAATTGGGGTGGAGAATTGAGGGAGCAATTAGGATTCCTCTATGCCCAATTTGGGGGGTTTTTTTTTTTGGGTAAAGAGCCCAATTTGGGTTTTTGTGGCTTCAGTTTTTATATTTTCGCAAGACGGCGTGGCTTGCCACATCAACATTTTCAGGCCAAATAATTGACAGGATTATAAGAATTTCATCAGAAAATTATCCAAAAAGTCATACACTTTTGCACTTTTGCCGATTTAATCCTAAATCTTTTAATTGTGTTAGTTGAGTCCAAATATTTTTACGTTTTGTCAATTAAATCCATACGGTTAATTTCAATCGGTAATCGCCGGCGTAGATGCCAGTCATCTTGCTTGGCACAACTGGACGGCAAGCGCCAATGTGAAGTCATCTTGCTTAGAGTTTTCACTTACTTGAAATTGACTTGAGCAACTTAAAGCTTCAGTCACCTTCAAATAGAATAGACAAAACATAAAATTAACGATTCTTGTCTTTAAATCGACAATACGCATTGGTAAAAGTAGTGGGATCCAATAACTTCACCTTGTCGTCACCTGCAAGAAGGGATAGAAGCTTTAATAACACAAATGAGTGACCCTCGCTTTTACCCGCAAGATTTGAAAATGAAAGTCCAAGAAGAAACCTGGCAGTTGGAAATTAATGAAGCAAGGATTCCCACTTTGACGCTTGAGGGCTCAAAGTGAAACAATGATACAGCCAAAAAAGGGGATGTATCTAATGAACCATACAAGAGTTATAAATGATCTTGGGTTTAAAACCTTAGGTGTAAAGGGCAGAGATAAGTATTACAAACCAAAAGCTACAAGTGGCCCTAATAAGAGTAGCGAGGGTACAAGTGGCTTAATAAAAGTAAGCTAAGAGGAGATGTTTTTATTGGCAAGGAGAGGGACAGCTTTATAGGCCAAGTAAATCAATGGATGAGGGTTAAGCTTATCAAAGACATTAATGAGCTGAAGTTGAAATAGATGATGTGATGAATTATGTCATTGTTAGGCTAAGCTCTGTCACCAAGTGCAATGTGGGTTAAACCTATTGGTGGAAATGAAAGAGAGGTGGTACAATTTAAAGAGATACAAATGGGCCAATCATATGTTTCTAAAGTATATATTTTGATAAATTGCCAAGATATCTAGTGCATCATTGTAAAACAATGAAGTGATTGTCCGTTCTAAATATTGGCAGCACTGAAAAATATTTTAAGCCTATGTAAACTTTAGGCAAAATTTATCCGACGCAGGGGGACAATCAACTAACTAAATGTCGAATCTATCACTTATACATACATAAACTCAGAGCATATCAGTCTCCATTAGACCCAATGATAAGTATTCAATAATTCAATCTTAATAGAATCACTTAGTGGAAACTATGAACATGGGAAAAACAATTTTTTCCTTCCGCTACTACCACGTTAATCATCCGATTAGAATTTTCACTTGTGACATTTATCGTCTTAATTTTCTATAAACTATTAATTGATGTAGGAATTCTCCGGACATCACACACCCACACACACACACAAATGGGCTAAGGTGTCTTAGGCCTAAATTTTTCTTGGGATAAGTGTAACAAAAGTTTCTAAAACTTGTGGTGAAAATGTAATTGGATTTTGAAAATTTCAATTGATCCTAAAACTTATTAAATCGGTACAATCAAGTCATTCTGTTAGCTTCGTTTCAAAAGGAAAAATTCATTGTCGCAAATTTTCATGTAGAATATTTAACTGATCCGCCCTTCCCTTTTCACCAACAAAAAAGAAATAATCGCAAGCGAAAGACAAATTGAAAACTTTAATTTTTCATGATCCCATCACGACAAACTAAAGTCTGAAACGTTTCTGATTAGCAATTTCTTAGGCAACAAGGAGCATAATGTATCGTTCACGTGTACCCATGACAGCATGCATGGCTTGTGTTTTGTGGGAATAGGGGAGGGATCGGATGGAACTGTGTTTCACCAGACTCACGAGACGCAATTTTACTTGTGATGCAGATTTGATCTGCTTGTATCTGTATAGTTCGTGGGGAACATGTCGGTTCGATGTATTGATGCTGGTTTAATTGTCACCGTCACGATCATCATTTGGTGGCAAACGACCGTCGCACAACTGCCGGTGCCGCCTCACCTTTACCACCAGTGATGCGGCTACTGATGGTCATAGTCTAAAACGCTTGAATTGCATTCCCTAACCGTACTCCCCCCGACGGGGTTCATTAGACTTGTGAGTTTGGATCCATCATTATTAAGCCCGGAAAGAGGACCATTGGAGGCTTCTCAGTGTCGCGACCCTCTAAAAAATATTTTTATTAATTCTAGGGGTTAACGGATTATTAGGTTAATTAGATTTGACTAACCTAACGCGGACCCTCCCAAGCCCTACCGAATCGCAATTTTGGTTTTTGTTTAAATGATTTTAAAATTTGGAGTCGCCACTAATCGTTCTTGGTAGGTCGATTAGAAACCTAAATAAATTAGCGGGAGAACTAATTTATTCCTGCGAACCAGAGATTAGGAGCTCGGGGACTTGGTTACACTAGTTAATTAAAACTAATACCCTTTCGGTACCTTAATTTCATGGATATCCTAATTCGGCAACTCAGGCTTGGTTTATTCCTAAGGCTATAGTAGGGTATTCTCTTTTGTGTTTTCACTTTTTAAATAGGATGCATGGATGGTATATATTTTTATTTGTTATATTTTTTTAAGTGTTAAAGATTCCCTGAAGCCGAAAGAAGGAGTGTGTTAACGACTTCTGTGCAGTATTACAACCTACTTATCTTTTGGGTCTGATGATTCAAAAATTAAATTATAGGAAGTACATGACAGTGAATAAACACCTCCAATGGGAGGCCTAGCATTGCCTTGGCTCTTCCCTTTGGGATTTAAGGTACAGGTATTTAAGTTGCAAGTATTTAAACTACTGTAAGTAAAAACCTCCAATGGGAGGCTAAGCATTGGCTTGGCTCTTCCCTTTGGGATTTAAGGTACATGTATTTAAGTTGCAGGTATTTAACTACTGTAAGTAAAAACCTCCAATGGGAGGCTAAGCATTGGCTTGGCTCTTCCCTTTGGGATTTAAGGTACATGTATTTAAGTTGCAAGTATTTAACTACTGTAAGTAAAAACCTCCAATGGGAGGCTAAGCATTGGCTTGGCTCTTCCCTTTGGGATTTAAGGTGCAGGTATTTAACTACTGTAAGTAAAAACCTCCAATGGGAGGCTAAGCATTGGCTTGGCTCTTCCCTTTGGGATTTAAGGTGCAGGTATTTAAGTTGCAGGTATTTAACTACTATAAGTAAAAACCTCCAATGGGAGGCTAAGCATTGGCTTGGCTCTTCCCTTTGGGATTTATGGTGTAGGTATTTAAATTGCGGATGGACTTTGTCCTCTCCATTTTGGGGTATGAATTTTTTAAAATGAAATACAACGAATTGATTCAACAATTTGAAATTTGTGCGCGCTTGAGGACTCCTCCAAGCCGATTTTGTGCTTCCATAGGATTGACTATTGAAATAGAGCTGCGGCTTCCTGACATAAAATAGAGTGAAGTGTTAGTATACAAAATATGTGCTAATCTGCACCTAAAACCAGAAGAGTAGAAAGAGTACTTATCTCCCATTTTTTTGGGAGGGATTTCTATAATTGATTTTCGCTCTCTATGTTCCCAATATAGAGAGTTTCTTTTGAATTAAGAGGGACTTTTAGTCACAGATCAGTTGAGAAATCGGTGGACAGCTTAGGAGCTTGTCTGGGCCGATTTTTGCATCTCGACGAGATTTTTGCTGTTGACGTAAAGATATCCTTCTCCTGACATAAAATATGGAAGAAAAAGGAGATGGAGAAAGTGTTATACAATTTGTGCTAATTTGCGAGTAAAACCATAAATAAATGAATAAATAAAAACACTTAGCTTGAATTTGTTTGCTCGTTGATGAGGATGAACTCTTGATTTATATTGATCGATGAAGGAATTTGTGATGATAACCCTTAGCTTTAAACTCCCATCATCTTCAAAATTCTCTCTCTTTTGGTATTTTCTTTCTCTCAAAATTTTCTTCAATCTCCCAAAATTCTCTCAAACATCCAAAATTTTCTCTCCAAAAAATTCTCCCAAACACTTCAAATTTTCTCTCTCCCAAGAATCCTTTCTCAAGCTCACTTCTTTCTCCTTTTATAACCTACTCATCTATCTCCCATTCTAATTTTTCCACTAACTCTATCTCCCATTCTAATTTCTCCACTAACTTTTCTTCATTTTCATCTTCCATTCTCCATCTCTATCTCACATTCTAATCTCTCCACTAACTCTTCTTCATCTTTATCTTCCCTTCTCCATATTTATCTCCCATTCTAATTTCTCCACTAACTCTTCTTAATCTCCATCTTCCCTTCTCTATTCTTATCTTCCATTCTAATTTCTCCACTAACTCTTCTTCATCTCCATCTTCCCTTCTCTATTCTTATCTTATTTTCTCCATCCATTCTTCTCCAACTTCTCTTCTTCATCTCCTCTTCTTCATCTTCCCTTCTCTATTCTAATTTATCCACTAACTTTTCTTTTTATTATTTGTAAAATAATCCTTCAAGAGTTAGGTATTTGCACTTTAGTCCTTGAATTTTAAGTATTTACAATTCAGTCCCTGAAAAAATATATTTCTTTAAGTCCAAATCTCCTCACAATTTTTGACACACCAAAATTTACCACATGTCAAATTTAAGCTCATTTCTTGTCGCTGAAAATAATGCATAATTTAATTAAAGCCCTTTTGCAAAATTAAGTCATCTGGGTATAATTGGGCCAAGATGAAAATTTAAAATATTAGAAGACAATGTCACAACTCATAAAAAGTGAAAGTTAAAAATAAGTTGACTCAAATTAAATTTTTTTAGACCCGATTCGAGATTATACTCGTGAAGGAACACGTGACTCGAATTGGATTTTTCTGAATTTACGATGGCCAATATGAAAATAGATTTAAAATAAAAATATTAACTATCTTTGTGTATTTTTTGGCCTCAAATGTTATTTTTTCAAAATTTTCAAATATTTTTGTATTTTTAAAAAAAAATTAAAATATATATAATATGAAAAATTATTTTTTGGTCAAAATTCGTTCCCTAGGCTTGGCTAAGGTTCCCAAAGTTGATTTTTCAATTTTATGAATTTTTATGGATTTTTTATTAATTTTTGAAAATAAATAAATAAAAAAATACGTAAAAATACTGAAAATATGAAAAATCGTTTTTTGGTCAAAATTGGTTCCCTAGGCTTGGCTAAGGTCCCCAAAGTTGATTTTTCAATTTTATGAATTTTTATGAATTTTTTATTACTTTAGCAATAGAAAAAATGATTAAAGATCAGGTGTCAACACTCAGTCGTTTGCCCCAGTGATATGATCAAAAGGGGAAAGGGGCAAAAATAAATCAATGCTCGAGGAAAAGTCGAAAGACATTGCTTGCATTGGTTATTTTTATTAACCGAATTGAACAAGGGAAAGACGTTTTAAAATATTGCTGCAATTGCACCCAAAAGGAAAAGTTCATCGTCCCAGATTTTCATGCTGAAAATTCAAATGATCCCCTCCCGTTCGCTGGCAACGTAAAAAATGGCAAGCGAAAGACAACCGACGAACTTCAATTTCTTATGCCCCCCACGATGAAAGACTAAAATCTAATGTGAACATTTAATTGAATGATAATTTCAGTCGGTTATGTAGCCTGCAATTGACGCACAATCTTACTATGCATAAGTTTCAGGATGATTTGTAACCATTAATTTTATCACAGGAAGGCCTCGAAAGAGGTAAAATGAAAGAAAAAAAAAAACTCGATTCCCAAGGATGAAACACAAAAAGGGTCCAATTGAGTAAATGTTCTTGTCCTAAAGCAAAATTGCACTAAGCATAGGGAGAATGCTGGATTTTGAAAAGTAAGATTCACGTGGAGAATGCGGTCAGTGCGGACTTGTCGGCGGTGGTATTTGAATTTCTGATCTATCCAAATGTATTCGGTGTTACCACGTAAATAATTCGTGAATTTGATATAATATGCAAAGTTATTTGCGAATTTTTAAGTTAATTATTTAATGTAATCCATGAACTTTTAATTTTTCAAATGATCCCTAAATTTTGATGCATATTTAATTTAGTCTCTAAATTATCTAAAAATATTTAATATTATCTAACTTATTGAACTAAAATTTAGGGATTAAGTTAAACAAATCAAAATTTAGGATCATTTGCGTCATTTTTTCGAGCGTTTATTAGTTCGATCATCTAGTGTTGAATAGTCTTGCACTGTTTCTGCATGTCGGCTCTTCAGTTCAGCGACACCAAGAAACTTGTCATGATTTGATTCGATTTCTGCTTGTGCACTGCTCAAAACTTTCAAGCTCAAGCAAACTCCCGATTCCCTCCCGGCCTTCTCTCTCACGAGCTTCTCTTCCTGAACCATTGCCCGATGCCCCCACATCTCCAGCTTCCTGTCAATCCGCTGGGCCACTCCCAATCTCTCCTCCTTCGACGCCCTCCGCCACACCTGAGAAAGCCCGACCGGAGAACAACCGTCCTGATTACGATAGAAAGAGATGAAAAACTGCTGTCTTGGGACCGGCGGGTGTGAGCGTTCACCACTCTTTCAACTAGCAGGAAAGCCTTTTAAACAATGCACCTGATTAAATCAGGACCACCCCAGGAATCCTCATGCTCTCGCAATACGCCTTTGGATAACAAACTAACACCCTGTTCCTTAGCCGTAGTAACTACGGACCATGACCTCAACATCCTCAAAAACCCTTCAAAAGAGAGCTCATATCACGAGGCAATGGCTCACCTTCGCATCCGAAGCCCACACTCTCGAATGGGAGAGGGAGTTTCTTTTAATCATCGAATATGTGCTTTCTATTGGGGTCCCAAAAGGGTAGCGTATTCAAGTAATTTGACTATATCATGACCAGATCGAATGTGGGGCTCGCTTCAATGTTTTTGTAGCACTGCCCTGCAATCACACGTTCCGGCTTTTGGACTAGACAGGTCATGAGGGAGTTGAAATTGGAGGGGTTGAGCCGATATACTGCCTGAGCCATCGTAATTAAGTCCGACTGAATTTTCGCCTCTGATTAAGGTCACCCATTCATCGTTGGAGATGGGTATTGCGGTGTGGACATAGTAGACCTTCAGATTCTAGATCGCACATTTTAGCTGGCTGCGCTCAGATCATTGGCGATCATCTGGTCGTGGTGCTCGACTACCAATTTTACAAGCAAGTGTAAGGCATATAAACAGAGTTGTACGTGCCGGACAATCAGGTAGTAGCCCATGAAATTGAGCTTTCGTATGACCTGCGGTCATATCCGGAGGACTCCATTTTTTGCAAGATGTGGAAGATCGGTTAAGGACGTCACGATTCTTGATCAATGTTGAGTCCAATGCTTCGATCATTTAGCGTGGATGTTGACTCAATAATCATTACTTAACACTATTTTGCTGTGAGATGTCACAAACTTTCTTACTTAAGAAATGCTCGGTCTATGCTATAAACGGAGTGCTTTTGAATATTTAAACACGATAGTGACCATTTGAGGATGAGTAGATTTTTGAAGAATCACTGAATATAACATCTCCTAACCCATATGGGACTTAAACTCAGTCTAATACATTAAATTAAGCGTAAACAGAATTCGAGCGGTAGCTGCTCTTTTAGAAGATAGCTACACTTTTAGAGGATCCTTAAAGACTATAAGATTGTCGATATTACTATTTATTTAGAGGGTCCTCAACTTCACAACCCCAAAAAGGAATGTTACAATCATTGTGACAAGCTATTTAGAATAGAAGAAGTAAAAACTAGGATAAGTTCATGTTGTCTACTCTATTTCATGGGAAGTCACGAATGCTGAGAAATTCAACCTCATGAGACTTATATGTAAATTACCACCGGTTACTAACTTGTCGTTCACAAGGACTTTCGAAAAGCAAACTACTCATTCACATCGGCCATTTTATGATATTTTTCTGTACTGTCCGTTCATTACTGAGTGAACGAAATTGAATTATAAACACTATCGACAAATTACCACTCAGAAATCTAAACTACTAATTATGAGTGAAAACAAGTTACGGGCATTTATAAAAATTAAGGCCCACAAAATTAAATTACTACATATGAGTCGAACCAACCTTACAATGGGCCTTATATGCACCAGGCCATTCTTGCTTTCCACGGGAACCTAAACGCATTCCTTCATTACAAGTTGCTTCTTGGTTCAATCAACGGCCACATCTTTAACTATCAACTTCCCTCTTCTATACGTAGCTCGTCCAGCGAGTCACCAGACCAGCTGCTCCATCGTCCGGCGACGTCACAGCCGTGGCTCAACGGCTCCATGACCAGCACCACTCTGGTAACCAGCGAGCCTCTGACGCTGGTTCTCTCAGGCCATGAAAGTGTATCTGCTGGTAATTTTCATTCTCTCTCTGAAAAAAAAAAATTATTCTTGTGTGTTATAATCCATGATAAGATAATATTCGAGTGTGATAGAGATGCTTGTGTATTGAAAGAGTTACCGATAAATTTCGTGGGATGATTCTTAACTTGGTTATGCCTCAAAAGCATATGTTACCTCCTAAAGAATACTGTCCGTAAATTTCGGTCTGATTCTTGACTAGATTACAACCGAATCACTACAAATTTGCATGCAAAAGTGTTATGTCATTTGAATTTATTTACCTATATGTTTGAAGCATGTGCTCTTATCAAATTGTTACCGTTTACGTGCAAGCATTCCGTGAAAGGTTAAAAGTTTCTTTGAAGTAACCGATTCACCCCTTCAAGTGGGTTGTGTTAACCCCAACTAGATATTTAATTTCAGCTTTCCCAAAATCAGAATCAAGTTTGAACATAGAAGGTTTGAGCTGAGTTTTGGTCAGTCTCTTACCTCTTCTTCGTCTTCTTCCTTCACCATCACTCTCTTCTCGTCCTCTCAGTGATCCGGCCGCCTTTGCCGTCACCAATTTCAGGTCCAATCATAATCTGTATCTGCAAAGACACCCGCCACCTCTGTAAAGACTCTCACGGGATGCAAGTGACCTCCGTCATTCGTGTATTTTATCTGGCAACCATTCGGTAATTTTGAGCTCAATGCATCGATAATCCTTTCGGACCTTCTAGCTCTCAACCAATCCGAAAACCCTAATTTGTCGACACCCTCGACAACCTGCAGGCTCCAGCAGTCTTCTATATGCAACTGCTTCAGGTTCTTCAAGAGTGTTAAACCGCGCAACCATCTTAATGAATGGCACCGTACAACAGAAAATACTTCCAAAGATTCCAACGTAGAAACGAACTGAATCTCCTGTAGCCCCTCTGACCAAGAGACCGACCTCCCCAAAGAAGTGCCGACGGGAGTACATGATCTCTCCATCGATTTCGGGACACTGAGAAATTGAACTTCATCAAGCTTTCTGCAAATCGACACCCTGGCTTCTCTCAGTTTTCTCAAACTTGATGCAATGGATAATCTGCTGAGGTCGTGACAACTTCGGACAGTCAAAGTTTCTAACTGAGGAAGCCCATCGAGTTGTACTTGTTCCCCTTTAGTGCAATAAAGCTCTAAAACTATCAAGCTCGGCGGAAGTTGTATGAAGGTCTGCAAGTCTACTCCCCCTAGACTTAGTTCTTTCAGCAGACCAAGGGAGCCAAAATCTGGAGGCGGTGTGCTGGGGAACTGCGGCCACTTCCGGATCCCAGGGCAATTCCATAAGTCTAGTGTTAGGAGGCAAGGAAGTCTACCGATGGAATCCGGGAGTTCACTAATACATTGACAACGCCTGAGAGAGAGGTGCTGAAGATTCTTTAGCTCGCCAATTTGTTCGGGCAATTTCCTAAGGCCCGAACAAAGCTCAAAACTCAAGTCAGTCAGCTCCCTCAGTTCCCCAATAGAGCAGCCAATTTCCTTCAAAGATGGACATTGAGAAATAGCCAGCTTCTTTAAAACCGGGTTCCCGTAAAAGTTTGGCGTCTCACGTACCTGCGGACAATTTTCAAGAGTGAGAACCTTCAATTTTGCTGCCCCCTGCAAAAAAGCCAACGAATGGATATAGAGTTAGGCTCCCGACTTGTCTCGCTCGTCATTTGATTCTCTCAACCCTAAATGAGAAAATCAGACTAGAGATCCGTCAAATTTTGGCCTTCATTGAATGAGAAAATTAGACAAAGGCGGAAACTGACGTACGCTGATTAGGTAGCAGACCTCATTTTCGTCAAAGTCAGAGCCAGAAAGATTCACCACAGCCGCGTTTTCTAGACGCAAATTTTTGGGATGCGAAAGAGGGTCACGAAAGCAATGCAAATAGATCCATTTCAACTCGGAAAGACAACCCGTGAAGTCGCCTTGGTAGATTACGTTGCTCAACCAAAGAAACCGTAGATGTGGGAACCGTTTAATTTGGTCCGCGGTGACAGTTATAGGGTTCCGGAAGTCCGCTTGCAAACAGAGCGTTTGAACGCTTTCCTTGATCTGCTAATGACATTGAGGAGAAGGAACAAAAATTTGTCAAATATTACACAATTTTCTCCCTCATAGACAAGAAAGCGAATGAAACAGAAGTGTAGCTCCCAATTCAAAAACCATGAATCCTCAATTAAGAAGAGGTTGAGCAACTTTCTATTCAGATATGGTCATACATTACCTCTGTTGAATTTAGTTGGCCAATGATCTCCTCTCTGTCCCACAACCTCGTATGCATTACGCGATGCACCAGAATTTCTTGGTTAGCAATTGCCTTTCCAAGATCTCTAAATTGATCGTGCATCCAAATGCTACCATCGTCTAAAACCTTTATCATGAACCTATTGACGAGGACATCGATGGCGCATATCGGTGTAGACCAACAACCTTCCCACGCAAAAACTGCATCAGTCTTAGACCGACCGACGCAAAAGCATGCAACATCAAGAAATATTTGTTGTTCATCCGTTTCTAAGGCATCATAGGTAATCCTTAACTTTCCCAAGACATTTTTATGAGGCGTTTTCCTTAGCTTCTCTAGCATCCCTCTCCATATAGTTTTGTCTTTTAAATAAAGGGATGAACCTATTGCTTCGAGAGCTAAAGGTAGTCCACCTGCAGTAGAGACAATGTCTTCCGAAAGAGCAGAGTAATCGGCCGGAGCAGGGCAGTAATTGAAGGCATGAGTACTAAAGAGTTGAAGTGCATCTTTGTCGTTCAACCCCTTCATTTCATAACCTTTGATTTTATACTTAAATTCCCTGAGATTCAGAATGTTTCTATCCCTAGTGGTAACAAGTATCCGAGTACCAGGATACAAAGATTTCACTCCAACTAGATTTTGGATTTGGTTTCCCTCATCGACATCATCCAATACAATTAGAACCTTCTTGTTGCAAATCGTGTTTCCAATCCTGTTGATCCCGTCATCAGTGTCACGAATGTCTTTAGCCGCATCAGACTTAGAGAAATCAGACAATAACAGTCGTTGCAGCTCCACTAAGCCCTTGGTTTTTGCCTTTTCCCTTACGTCACCAAGAAAGCTACAGTAGTTCGCAAAGCGAGAATATAGCTTGTTGAAGATATTTTTGGTGAGTGTTGTTTTCCCGATCCCGCCCATCCCGTAAATTCCAATAAGCAGAACGTCACTGGAGTCTACGTCCAACAACTTGTTTATGGCTGCTATTGGATTCGCCATTCCGACTAAACCTTCGGGCTCTTTCCTTTCTTTTATACGGAGCCTACTCATAACCTCGTTGACAACCAACTTGCTTAGATCCCCGTCGCTGCCACAAAGTTGAACAATTTCAATTGAGAAAAGGTAACGAGTTCATTTCAGTTTGCGTAAAAAAGATGAAGCAAATGCAGTTCCATAATCAAGTTCCCTAGCATACAATAGGAATCTCAATACACGTATGGATCAAGTTCGCGTAAAAAAGATGAAGCGAATCAAAATTTTTATACAAGGAAAATTCAGTAAAAAAGGAAATCCTAGTAATCCTATTAGATCCGGAGAGACGTGGATATCTTGTGATTTAAGGAAAATTAAAAGAAGAATTTGAGAAATCGACTGATTGTAAAAAGAAAATATTCACATTTATCGATCGTTAGATAATTACCCTCGATATTTCTCCAGCTCCCATCCCTTGGTGGCATCGACTTCCCTGAGAGCCCCTCTCCATTTCTCTAGATCCTCTGTGCTGAACTTCTTCTTCTTCTTCCCAAAAAAACAACACGTCTGCTGATCCGCCGTCTTTTGGTCCAACTTCGCTATGGCCTTTGTATACAACTCCGTTTTCAGCTTCACATCATCCGGTTTCACGTTATAAAAGATGGGCAATATCACCTTCTTATTCCCGTCTTCTCTGGATTTAGAGGTGTTCTCCACCATCCTCGCAAGCTCTTTGAGACACCAATGACTCGAGGCGTAGTCTGGGCTGAAGATGGGTATGTAGATCTGAGAATCATCTATCGCTCGCAGAAGGCTGTCACTAATTATTTCCCCCGGACGAAGCGCTTCGTCATCGAGGAAAACGCCAATCCCGGCTTCTCGCAAGGCCGTGTAGAGTGTGTCGGTGAATCCACGACGAGTCTCGGTCCCTCTAAAACTCAGAAACACCTGGTACTCACCTCCTAATGGGTTGCCGGTGCTCGTTCTTGCCTCTGAGTTCGCCATAGGAGGTCACCTCGCACTTAGCAAGGTCAACTCCCCTCTCTCTCTTTATCTCTCTCTCTCTGTAACAGGCAATTTCGACAGAAGCAGAAGACGTTTTGCGGTTCTTGAACAGTCGGGGACTAATATAACGACGAAGGCTATTGAGACTTTTTGACCGCCGTTGAAGAAGTATTAACTCTACAAAGCGCGTACGACTAGCCGACAACCGATCGATACGGCAAAACTTCTTGACGTGGCGATGTTTCCGAGGTGCTTCTGACGCACTCTGAAATCCTTACTTTTATTTGGGCCATAAAATCCTCAGTTAAAAATATGACATGTCGCCTATTGGAATTCGAATCCATTTGCCATAAAAACTAAAAATGAAAGGGCAACTTCGCTGTAGGCTCAGCTTTCATTTTATAGTCCCCTAAGTTGATGGACTTTGACCTAAAATAAAAAAATAAAATTGATGGACTTAAATAAACATAATAAGATAATAAGGTGGAAACCAATTAGAAAAACCAATTACAAGAACGCGTAGAGGTGTAACCTTTTACACAGAGGTGGTGGCAACACAAGTGAATCACAACATGCAAAAGCCGGACTGCGGCAATCGGCTGGAGGTAGGAGAGGGGTTGGGGAAGAAAAAAAAAATTAATAAAAATTCAAAAAAAAAAAGCATTTTTCAAAACGAAGGGCATGTGTTCAGGAGGCAAAACAGCTCCCTTTCTTTCAAATTAACTTAAAACTTTGGAAGCGAGAAATGCTAAAAATTAAAAGGAAAAACAAGCATGAAAGAAGATTTCACGAATACTCGCATGCTCTGCTTTGCCCCCCGCCCCCCCCCGCCCCTCTCTCTCTCTCTCTATTGTCACTGCCTAGATCCTATCAAATCTTTTGCTTTCTCTCTCTAGCTGCCCTGCTGTACTCTGCTCTGCCACTAGGCTAGGCCACAAGTTTTCCTCCTGATGCAACTTTGAAGCGGTAATATTTTTTTGAATTTTTTAAGATTTTTGCTTTTCTTTTTATTTTCTTTTCTTTTTCCTTCCCCAACGCCGCCCCGACCTCCAGTGAAGGGCATGCGACCGGCCAGAGGCGCCGTCAGCGAGGCCGAGGTTGACCCTCCCTTGGCCATGGCCATGGCGAGGCCGGCGAGAGCCTCGCGGAGGTCCGGCGAACACGCAGCCGCGCGCGATGTAGATCGGCGCAGTGGCCCTCGATACATAGACCCACGGCAGGGGCGCGACGGCGGCTGAGGCAAGGAGGTGGGGGGGCAGGGGGAAGGCGGAGATGATGGGGCTGTGGGTGTAGATGGTGGCGTGGCGGTGGCCTCCAGCTAGTTCGGGTTCTTCTTGTTCAGTGAACTGGTGTAGTTGAAGTCCAAGAACAGAGGAGAGGATGGAAAAAAATAAAATAAAAAAGGAAAATGAAAAATCATTAAAATATGAGAAAAAAATTACCAAAAATCTCAAATTATAATCATTATAACACATTTACTTTAAATTTTATTTTTATGACATAAAAAATTCCAAATTAATATTCGAGTGACACATATAGCTCTTTAGAGGTAATGTTGAAAATCTTTAAGTCTGAGGTGGTGCCACAGTAACGCCACATCAGAAAGTTTTAAAATAAAAATAAAACTAAAAGAAATTTAAAGCACTGTTCATTTTCGAAATACTGTTCATCTTCTTCAAGTTCTCCAGCACTGCACAGAACCATCGCATGTCTGGCTGTGTACAATTCATTCTTTTTTTCCCTTCCTTTTTTCTTTTGTTGTAATGTTCTTCCTTGTTTGTTCCTTTAGTGTTCGTCTTTCTGGGTAAACTCCTCCGTTTTTCCTGTACTTTTTTTTTTTGGGTCAAATATTTTTCCTCTAATTCCATCAGTCAAATTCTGGCAAAATCAATCCGTAGACTTCGCCATTTTGATCACTGCTTCTCCAATCCACTGGAAGATTGGCAAATAATAGCTGACATTTGCAGTGTCATGACTCTCCAAGGAATATTCCGTGAAATAGAGAAATTCCGTGGCTTCAAGAAAAAGAGGAAAAGGTTCAACAGCTATCGATGGTTGCTGGAAATGGGTTAAAGACATGGAGAGTAGCCTCAGTAGTGTAGAAGCTCGTGAGAAAGAGAAGGAACAAAGTGACGTGGACAGTTTAGCTACTCCAGATTTGGGCGAACTCGGCCCCAGAAAAACACAAATTTGGGTTTAGATCTTATTCTCTGAACTCATCAAAATAAAGTTTTGACCCTGGTAAAAACTGAGCTTGTTGAGCACGATTGTGGAAAAATGAAAGAAAAAGAGAACCTTTGGATGGGACCGACCAGAGCGAGTTCTCGCTCTTGAACATCAGGTAAGGCTCATAGTCATTTAACTGCTGCGACGACCTTAGATTCCAGGTCGCTGAGCCCCCACCTCCTCGATCCCAAGTCGGGGAAGCCATGGATAGCCTTGACTAAGGTCGTCGAGTGGTTGGAGATGATGAATAGTGCATAGAAGACGATGAACAGTATCGAGATAATAGTGCTTTCATTTTTTTTTATTTTTTTTTTAAGGGATGCCACCTCGGCCCCACATCAGATTTTAAACGTGGATGTTTTACCGATTCTTAACTGTGGGTAAATATGTCACTCAGATATTACTTCGGGGTTTTTTTCGTCACAAAAAATGTTTAGGGTAAATGTGTCACAGTAGGTATGGTTTGAAGTTTTTGGCGGTCTTCTCCCTTAAAATATTAAGTCATCAGCTGGCAGGCGTCCATCTCAGTGTCAATCGGCTAAAAATCGTCGGATGGACTGAATTGGCACGATTAAAAATGGTTGAAGATTGAATTGGCAAAAAATAAAAATTAGGATTATTTTGATTCAATTACAATAGATTTAAGATTTGTTTAGTAATTTTTCCTTAAAAGCCATATCAAGATGCTATTACAATACATTAAGTCTCACCTTATAAGATAACTACATTACTCTCACCATGCACAAACTAATTTGAACAAGATGCTCTCCCAATACAAACTCGTTATCTCGACCTCTATCTCTTTCCGTCTTAACCTCCCCTTTTGGCGTACCTTGAACCTTTATACATAATTTATCTTCGTTCCTCGAGTTTGTGAGCTTATCTCGCTAATTTTTAGAACTTGTTCCTAGTTTATCACTCGTGAAAAAATTGAAAAAATTAATAAAAATATTATCAAAAAAGTCTTAAATCTATTGCAATCGTACCAATTCAATCATAAACTCTATTTTTTTTTTGCCGGTTTAGTTGTAAACATTTTGTAATTGTGCCATTTAGTCCATTTGGCAAATTTTGGCTGGCCGGCGCCGACCATCTAGCAAAATAATATCTCGATAATTTTTTTTGATTTTTTATTTTCTTTTTCCTTTTTTTCTCTCTTCTTCCTTGTACAAAAGAAAATAAAAAATTCAAAAAATGTAAAAAATTATTTCGCCGAAAGGTTAGTCAAATTAGTTGGATGGACTAAATTGACACAATTGTAAAAGGTTTAGGACTAAATTGGAAAAAAAATTATGACTAAATTGACACAATTACAATTGGTATAAGGCTTTTTTGGTTATTCTCCAAAAACTTAATTGTGGAGTATGTTGCAGTTCTGGTCATTAAAAAAAAATTCCGTTTCCAATTTCTACTTAATCACCATCCTCATTTGATTTTGCCAACCCATACAACTAAGTTTATTTTAAAAAAAAAACACGTACAGCTAGCAAAACACATCCACACACTTCCATTAATACTTTGAGTAAACTTCTGTTTTCATATTTACTTAATTGTATAAATTTGTCCAAATGCAATTGAATTCTAAAATTTCTAAAAAATACAATTATATTTTAAAACTTATCAAATTTATGCCATTAAGTTCTTCCGTTAACTTCGTTCATTTGGACTAACGAAAAATGTCAACGTGGCTTTTTTTAGTAGTTGGTTTCACATATGTGGCGATCATGTGGCTACAACATGAAACAAAAGAATAAAATGACGTGGTTTTAGCATAAATTTTGATGTTTAACTAAAATATTAATAGAATATTGAAGACAAGTGTATTGAAAAAAAAACCAAAGAAAAGGGGCAATAAGCCATTGCGGATTCGGATCTCCTGACATAATGAAATTATGTTAGGGGTGACATAAAGGATCTAGGCCGTTCAATTTAAAAATGAACAGTCCAGATTAATTAATTCAAAATTTTAAAATTCCCGCCGAAATTTTTTTCTCCCTTTAAAAAGTTGATGTGGATCAATCTAAGCCGTCCATTTTGAATTGGACGGCCTGGATTGGATAATGTCACCCCTAACATTATGTTAGGGGATCCAAATCCAGCCCTTGCCGTTATTGCCTGTCGCCAAATAGGGCTAGTGACACCTAGCGAACGCAAGCGAGGGCCTACGACCCTCCACTGGGACGCCATGCCTGCCCCCCCCCCCCCCCCCCCCCCCCCTTGCTTTCTCTCTAGCTACCCTGCTATACTCTGCTTTTCCACTAGGCACGGCCGCAAGTTTTCCTCATGATTCAATTTTGAATTTTTAAGATTTTTTTTATAATTTATATTTTTTCTATTCTTTTTCCTTCCCCAGCCCCGCCCCGACCCTACCTCCAGCGAAGGGCATGCGACCGGCCAGAGGCGCGGTTAGCATGGCCAAGTTTTCCTCCTGATTCAACATCATTGTAGCGCCATGTTGCGATCGCATGTCCCGGCTTTCAGATCAGACGGGTCACGAGGGAGCAGAAGTTGGAGGGGTCAAGTTGGTGCATTGCCTGAGCCACCGTAATCAAGTCTTAACTAATTTTCCCCTCCAATTTCGTTGTTGGAGATGGGCATTGCGCTGTGGATATAGCGGACCTTCGGATTCTAGATTGGACATTTTAGCTGGCTGTGCCCACATGATTGGAGATCACCTGGTCGTAGCGTTCGGCTACCAATTTTACAAGCAAGCGCAGAGCATATGAATAGAGCTGTATGGGGCCAAAAAACAATCAGGTAGCAGTCAATGAAATCGAGCTTTCTTATGACCTGCGATCATATCCGGTGACCCCATTTTTTGCAAAATATGGAAGATTGGCCAAGGACGTCACGATTCCTGATCAATGTTGAGTCCAATGTTTTGATCGTTTAGGGTGGATGTTGACTCAATAATCACTTAACAATATTTTACCATGAGATTTGAGATGTCACAAACTTTCTTGCTTAAAAAACGCTCGGTCTATGCTCTAAACGGAGTACTCCTGAATATTTAAACACAATAGTGACTACTTGGGGATGAGTAGACCTATGAAGAAGCATCACTCAATATGACATCTCCTAACCCATATGGGACTTAAACTCAGTCTAACACATTAAATTAAGAGTAAACAAAATTCGAGTGGTAGCCGATTTTTAAAATGATGACTACTCTTTTAGAGGATCCCTAAAGACTATAGGATTGCCAATATTACTATTTATTTAGAGGGTCCTCAACTCCACAACCCCAAAAAGAAGAGCTACGATCATTGTCATAAGCTATTTAGAATAGAAGAAGTAAAAACTAGAATAAGTTCATGTTGTCTACTCTATTTCATGGGAAGTTACGAATGCTGAGAAATTCAACCTTATGAGACTTTAGAAAAGTAAATTACCACTGGTCACTAACTTCTCGTTTGCAAGGACTTTAGAAAAGTTAAACTACTAGGTCATTTTATGATATTTTTCTGTACGATCGGCTAATTACCAAGTGAACGATATTGAATTATAAACACTATCGACAAATTACCACTCGGACATGTAAACTACTAATTATGAGTGGAAATAGGTCCCGGCCATTATATTTACGGCCCACAAAATTAAATTGCTACATATGAGTCTAACCAACCTTACAATGACTCAGAATATTACGGCCTTACATGCAACGGTCCTTTCTTGTTATCCACGGGAACCTAGAAGAGCATTCCTTCATTAGAAGTTGCTTCTTGGCTAAATCAATGGCCACATCTTTAACTATCAACTTCCCTCCTCTATACATAGCTCGTCCAGCGAGTCACCAGACCAGCTGCTCCCTTGTCCAACGACGTCACAGCTGCGTCTCAATGGCTCCACGACCAGCACCACCCCGGTAACCAGCGAGCCTCCGACGCTGGTTCTCTCCTGCCCATGAAAGTGTATCTGCTGGTAATTTTTATTCTCTCTATAATTTTTTTTTTACTTGTGTGTTGTAATCCATGATCAGATAATATTCAAGTGTGATGGAGGTGCTTGTGTAGTGAAAGAGTTACCGATAAATTTCGTGAGACGATTCTTAACCTGGTTATGCCTCAAAAGCATCAAATAATAGGATTTACAATATGTTACCTCCTAAAGAATAGTATCCGAAAATTTCGGTCTGATTCTTGACTTTGTAACGCTACAAATTTGCATGCAAAAGTATTATATCATTTTAATTTATTTAACTATACGTTTGAGGGAAGCATGTGCTCTTACCAAATTGTTACCGTTTACGTGCAAGCCTTCCGTGAAAGGCTAAAAGTTTCTTTAAAGCAACTCATTCACCCCTTCAGGTGGGTTGTGTTAACCCTAGATATTTAATTTCAGCTTTTCCAAAATCAGAACCAAGTTTGAACGGAGAAGGTTTAAGCTGAGTTTTGATCAGTCTCTTACCTCTTCTTCGTCTTCTTCCTTCACCATCATTCTCTTCTTGTGCTCTTAGTGATCCCGTCGTCTTTGCCAGTCACCAATTTCACGTCCATTCAAAATCTTCTCTCTGTAAGACTCCCAAGGGACGCTTGAACCATCTGGACCAGTGCTGAGTAACTTCCGACAATTTTGTATTTTTATCCGGCAACCATTTGGTATTTTTGAGCTCGACGCATCGACAATCCTTTCCATTGATTTGCAACTTTCAACTCTCAACCAATCCAAAAACTCTAATTCGTCGACACCCTTGACAACATGCAACCTGCGGCATTCTCGTATAAGTAACTGCTTCAGGTTCTTCAAGAGTGGTAAACCGCGCAACCATGTTAATGAATAGCACCGATCAACAGAAAATACTTCCAAAGATTCCAATGTAGAAACGAGCTGAATCTCCTGTAGCTCCTCGGACGGAGAGACCGACCTCCCCAAAGAAGTGCCGGTGGAAGTACATAATCTCTCCATCGATTTCGAGATGGTGAGAAATTGAACTTCAACTAGCTCTTTGCAAGACGACACCTCTGCTTTTCTCAATTTTCTTAAACTTGATGCAATGGATAATCTCTTGAGGTCGCCACACCAACAAATAGTCAAAGTTTCCAACTGAGGAAGCCCGTCGAGTTGTACTTGTTCCCCTTGAGTCCGCCAGAGCTTTAAAACTATCAAGTTCGGCGGAAATTGTGTGAAGGTCAAGTCTACTCCCCCTAGATGTAGTTCTTTCAGCAGACGAAGGGAGCCAAAATCTGGATGCAGTGCGCGTAAAATTCCGGGGACAAACGGACACTCCCAGAGCCGTAGGGCGGTCAAACTTCTGGGGAGCTGCGGCAACTTCCGGCGCTGATCCCATAACTCTAAGTCTAGTGTTAGGAGGCAAGGAAGTCTACCGATGAAATCGGGGAGTTCATCAAGGTAAAAACATTTCGTAAGAGAGAGGTGCTGAAGATTCTGTAGCTCTCCAATTTGCTCGGGCAATTTCCTAAGGCCCCCACAATGCTCAAAACTCAAGTCAGTCAGCTCCCTCAGTTCCCCAATAGAGCAGCCAATTTCCTCCAAACGTACACATCGAGAAATAGCCAGCTTCTTTAAAGCCGGGTTCCCGTAAAAGTTTAGCGTCTCACGTACCTGCGGACAATTTTCAAGAGTGAGAACCTTCAATTTTGCTGCCCCCTGCAAAAAAGCCAACGAATGGAATATAGAGTTAGGCTCCCGACTTGTATCAGTATCACTCGTCATTTGAATCTCTCACCCCTAAATGAGAAAATCAGACTAGAGATCCGTCAAATTTTGGCCTTCGTTGAATGAGAAAATTAGACAAAGGGAGAAACTAACGTACCCTGTTCAGGCAGCGGCCCTCATTTTTATTGAAGAACAGACGAGTGCGATGCAAGATGATCCATTTCAACTCGGAAAGACAGCCCGTGAAGTCGCCTCGGCACTTTACGTTGCTCAACCAAAGAAACCGTATATGTGGGAACCGTTTAATTTGCTCCGCGGTGACAGTCACACGGTTCGAGTAGTCCGCTCGCAAACAGAGTGTTTGAACGCTTTCCTTGATCTGCAAATGACATTGAGGAGAAGGAACAGAAGTTTGTCAGATATCCCACAATTTTCTCCCTCATAAACAAGAAAGCGAATGAAACAGAAGTGTAGCTCCCAATTTAGAAACTGCGAATCCTCAATTAATAACAGGATGAGCAACTTTCTATTCGAATATGGTCATACATTACCTCTGTTGAATCTAGTTGGCAAATGATCTCGTCTCTGTCCCACAACCTAGTATGCATTAGACGATGTACCGGATTTTCTTGATTAGCAATTGCCCTTCCAAGATCTCTAAATTGATCATGCATCCAAATGCTATCATCGTCTAAAACCTTTATCATGAACCTATTGACGAGGACATCGATAGCGCATATCGGTGTAAACCGACAACCTTCCCACGCAAAGACTGCATCATTCTTAGACTGACCGACGCAAAAGCATGCAACATCAAGAAATATCTGTTGTTCATCCGTTTCTAGGGTATCGTAGGTAATCCTTAGCTTTCCCAAGACATCTTTATGAGGTGTTTTCCTTAGCTTCCCTAGCATCTCTCCCCATATAGTTTTGTCTTTCCCATAAAGGGACGAACCTATTGCTCGGAGAGCTAAAGGTAGCCCACCCGCAGTATAGACAATGTCTTTCGAAAGAGCGAAGGAATCGGCCGGAGGAGGGTAGTAATTGAAGGCATGAGTACTGAAGAGTTGAAGTGCATTTTTGTGGCTCAACCCCTTCATTTCGTAATCCTCGATATTATACTTAAATTCCCTGAGATTTAGAATGTTTTTGTCCCTAGTAGTAACAAGTATCCGAGTACCGGAACATAAAGAATCCACTCCAACTAGATTTTGGATTTGGTCACTCTCATTGACATCATCCAATACAATTAGAACCTTCTTGTTGCGAATTGTGTTTCCAATCCTATTGGTCCCGTCATCAATGTTACGAATGTCTTTAGCCGCATCAGAATTAGAGAAATCTGACAATAACAGTCGTTGCAGCTCCACTAAGCCCTTGATTTTTGCTGTTTCCCTTACGTCATCAAGAAAGCTGCAGTAGTTCGCAAAGTGAGGACACAATTGGTTGAAGATTTTTTTGGCAAGGGTTGTTTTCCCTATCCCGCCCATCCCAGAAATTCTAATAAGCCGCACGTCACCGGAGTCTATGTCCAATAACTTGTTTATGGCTGCTATTGGATCTGCCATACCAACTAAAGCTTCGGTCACTTTCCTTTCTTTTATACGGAGCCTATTCATAACGTTGTTGACAACCGACTTGCTTAGATGCCCATCGCTGCCACAATGTAGAACAGTTTGAATTGAGAAAAGATGAAGCAAATGCGGTTCCATAATCAAGTTCTCTAGCATTCGATAGGAATCTTAATACATGTATGGATCAAGTTCGCATAAAAAAGATGAAGCAAATGCAAATTTTTTTACCAGGAAAATTAGGTGAAAAATGAAATCCTAGCAATCCCATTAGATCCGGAGAAGTGTGGATATCTCATGATTTAAGAAAAAATTAAAAGAAGAATATGAGAAATCGACTGATTGTAAAAAGAAAATATTCACGTTTACCGTCAGATAATTACCCTCGATATTTCTCCAGCTGCCATCCCTTGGTGGCATCGACTTCCCTGAAAGCCCCTCTCCATGTCTCTACATCCTCTGTGCTGAACTTCTTCTTCTTCCAAAAAAACCACCCCCTCTGCTGATCCTCTGTCTTTTGCTCCAACTTCGCTATGGCCTTTGTATACAACTCCGTTTTCAGCTTCACATCATCCGGTTTCACGTTATAAAATATGGGCAATATCACCTTCTTATTCCCGTCTTCCGTGGATTTAGAGGAGTTCTCCACCATCCTCGCAAGCTCGCGGAGACACCAGTGACTCGAGGCGTAGTCTGGGCTGAAGATCGGTATGTAGATCTGAGAGTCATCAATCCCTCGCAGAAGGCTGCCACTAATTATTTCCCCCGGTCGAAGCGCTTCGTCATCGAGGAAAACGCGAATCCCAACATCTTGCAAGGCGGTGCAGAGTGTGTCGGCGAATCCACGACGAGTATCGGGCCCTCTAAAACTCAGAAACACCTGGTACTCACCTCCTAATTGGTTGCTGGTGCTCGTTCCTGCCTCTGAGTTCGCCATAGGAGCTCACTCGCACTCAGCAGGGTCACAACCCCCCCTCCCCCCCCCCCCCCCCCCCCCCCCCCAAACTCCTTCTCTCTCTCTCTCTCTCTCTCTCTCTGTAATAGGCAATTTCGACAAAAGCAGAAGACGTTTTGCAGTTCTCGAACCCATGTCGGGGACTAATAAAACGACGAAGGCTTTTGAGACTTTACAGAGCGTGTACACGACTGGCCATTTACCCAACCACCGATCGATACGGCAAAATTTCTTTACGTGTGGATGTTTCAGGGGCGCTTCTCACGCACTCTGAAATCCTTACCTTTATTTGGGCCACAAATTCCTGAGAAAATATTGCGTACCGTCGGGGAGCCACATCAGCAATACCTATATCCACTCAACGTGCGACACATGTCTCGCGCCCACCTTTTAGAATAATGGAACTTTTTCTCCCCCCCTCTGTTTTTACCCCGGCTCTCTCTCTCTCTCCTTCGCCTGACCTCTCCTCTCCGACCTCTCACCGTCTCTCTCCTCAGCCTGTTCCTTTTTCCCTTCTCCGAACTCTAGCCCAAGTCACTGCCATTACGGGCCGCGGCGAAGAGCACACTCGGAGTCTTCGGCAACTGGCCCACCGCCGATGGATCCTGTCCCTACGTTCGCCGATGTCTTCTCCGTCCCAGTCGTGGAGCTCGAGCCTAAGGCTCGCGACCGCCATGGCTGTGGAGCTCGAGCTCGAGCTTCATGGCCATGGCAACCACGAGCCGTGGGCTCGAGCTCCGCGGCCATGGCCGACGTGTTCTCTGTCCTTGGCCGCGACGCTCAAGCCCACGGCTCGTGGCCGCCATGGCCACCGAGCTCGAGCTCGTCAAATCGGCGTTCTAAAGGTCACCGCAGCTATGGCTGTGGAGCTCAAGCTCCATGGCCATGGCGGTCGACGTCTTCTCTTTTTCCCGGCGGCCGCAGCAACGAAAGAGAGCGGGAGACAGAGAGAGGAGAGAGAAATTTTCCTTTATTTTTTTTTTGACTGGGGGGACCTTGCACCACATGTTGCACAATAAGTGATGATCTGGATCATGTCAGCTTTGCCTGATCTGTACCCAATATTTTCTCCAAATTCCTCAGTTAAAAATATGACATTTGGCATATTCGAATTCGAACCCATTTGCCATAAAAAATAAAAATAAAAAAGGCGACTTCGCGGTAGGTTCAGCTTTCATATTATAGTCCTTCAAGTTGATGGACTTGACCAAAAAGAAAAAAGGAAAGAAAAGTTGTTGGACTTAAATAAACATAATAAGATAATAAGGTGGGAACCAATTAGAAAACCCGATTACAAGAACATGTAGAGGTGTACCTTTCTACATATACGTGGTGGCAACACAAGTGAATCGTAACATGCAATGCACTTTAAAAGCCGGACCTCGGCGATTAACTGGAGATAAGAGAGGGGTTGGGAAATAAAAAATAAAAATTCATAAAAAAAATTAGCATTTGTCAAAACGAAGGGCATGTGTACAGGAGATAAAACATCTCCCTATCTTTCAAATTAACTTAAAACTTAAAACTTTGAAAGCGACAAATGCTAAGAAAAAAGAAAAGAAAAACAAGCATGAAAGAAGTTTTTCGCGAATCTGCCGTGGGGGACCAGCTCTCCTTTTGTCCTTCCGACGTGAATGCTCTGCTTTCGCCTCTCTCTCTATAATTGCTTTGCTTTGTCTTGTCACTGCCTAGATCCTATCAAAGTCTTTTGCTTTCTCTCTCTAGCTGCCCTGCTTTACTCCGCTCTTCCACTAGGCCCGGCCACAAGTTGTCCTCCTAATTCAACTTTGAAGCGGTTAATATATTTTTTTTTTGAATTTTTTAAGATTATTTTATGATTTTTATTTTTCTTTTCTTTTTTCTTCTCTACCCTTAGGAAATGGCATGCGACCGGCTAGAGACGCGGTCAACGAGGCCGAGGCTGACCCTTGCTTGGCCATGGCCATGGTGTGGCCGGCGAGAGCCTCGTGGAGGTCTGGCGAACACCTAGCCGTGCGCGATGTGATCGGCGCAGCGGCCCTCGACACATAGACCCACGGCAGGGGCGCGCCAGCGGCTGAGGAGGTGTGCGAGGGGGGACGAAGGCGGAGATGATGGGGTTGTGGGCATACACGGTGGCATGTGGTGGCCTCCAGATGGTTCGGGTTCTTCTTCTTTAGTGGACTGGTGTAGTTGAAGTTGAAGAATAAGGGAGGGGATGGGGAAAAAATAAAATAAAAAAGGATAAAAAATTAAAATATTAGGTTGTCGGTTAGCAGACATCCACATTAATGCCAATCAGCTAAAAATCGTCGGATAGGCTAAATTGGCATAATTGCAAAAGATTTAAAATTAAATCGACAAAAAGAAAATTGAAGATTGAATTGGCTTAATTACAATAAATTTAAGATTTTTTTTTAATTTTTCCTTAAAAATCATATCAAGATGTTGTTACAATATGTTAGTCTCATCTTATAAGATAACTATATTACTCTCACCATGCACAAACTAATTTGAACAAGGTGCTCTCACAATACAAACTAGTTATCTTGACCTCTGTCTCTTTCCGTCTTATCCTCTCCTGTTGGCGTACCTTGAACCTGTATACACAATTTGCCTTTGTTCCCCGAGCCCGTGAGCTTATCCCGTTAATTTTTAGAACTTGTTCCTAGTTTATCAATTGTGAAAAAAATGAAAAAATTAATGAGAATATTACCAAAAAGTCCTAAATTTATTACGATCATTTCAATTTTGTTGAGGAAACTATCCCGCCAAGAATTTTGATTCTGACAAAACTCGTTTCTAAGAAGTCTAGTTAATGGAAGTATATCTTCCTTGCAGAAATCTCGATGTGAAAAGAGCTTTGAATATCCCGCAACTGGCGCTCAGATTCAAGGAAGAATCATCACCATAGTGTTTCTGAATGGTCAGAAGGAAGGTCTTTGCTTGTGTCCCTAAAGGAATCAGAAGGAGGAGTCTGCGTCTGAGTATTTCAGATGAAGTGTTTTACTGCCTCAAATGGATTCAGATGGAGGACAGCATTACCTTGGAAGACTTTAAGAAAACTCGTGTGAGACGTCACCAAGGGAGCTTTAAGAGCTCAGATTCACAGTGTAATATCGAATCAGATTCAGAGACCTCACATGGTTTGAAAGCTGTTTCTGAATGGATTCAGATTCTGCAGCTGGACTAAGAAGACCCACGATTGACAAAGAGTCCGATTGATTTTGGAAAATACGGGAAATGAAAGGATTCGATCTACAGGATGATTGTCCATCTTTATTAGGACAAAATCTTTGATTAGATATTATCTTTCTTTCCCTCTTTCAAGAAGATTCAACATCTCACGTAAATGGAAACTGAAGATTTAGTTGTATGGGCGACCAAATCTAAAGATCACCAGAATCTTTCTTCAACGACTACCTAGCATCTTTCCAAGTTTATCTCGCTTAATCAAGGCTGATTGAAGATTGACGAGTGATTCCGTGGAGTACCTTGACAACGGCTAGTTCAAGGTGAAAGGGGTATAAAAGGAGGGTGTTGGTATTCGAAGAAAAGAGAAAATGTGAGATATAGAAAAGACGAGCAAAACTGTTGAGAAAACAATTTTTAACTTCTCGTGAAAATACTCTTGTCAGTGAGTTGAGAGAAGTTCATTGTAACTTTGCGATCATTATAGTGAAATCCAGCCAATCGGCTATCATCGTGGGAGAGTGGACGTAGGCTTACTATAGCCAACCATTATAAATCTGTGTGCACAATTCTCCTTCTGAACTCCTTTATTTCGTGCATATTTGTTCTGTTACGTTCAATACATCGCTTCTGCGCCTGCTTGCATTTGAATCTTAAAATTTTCAGAAGCACCTATTCACCCCCCCTCTAGGTGTCATTGCTAGCCACATCAAATTTAACCTCAAACTCTATTTTTTTTGTTAATACCACGAAAAACCCCAAACTGGTACGCCTGTGACAAATTTATCCCAAACTATTTTTTTTACCATGAAAAACCTTAAACTGGTACACATGTGACAAATTTACCCCAAACTATTTTTTTGATCATGAAAAACCCCAAACTATTTTTTTTACCATAAAAAACCTTAAACTGGTACATTTGTGATAGATTTACCCCAAACTAATTTTTTTTACTACGAAAAACCTCAAACTATTACATCTATGACAAATCTACCCTTTCTTAAATTGGATCGGTACCATGAAAAATCATAAATTGATAAATCCGTGATAAACAGAGGGTAAAATTTCCAAACTGGTATACCAATGAAGTGCCACATGCCATCTAACTAAGCAATTTGACTTTAAATTTTTAAAAAATTAACTAAATTTGTCACGAATATATCAGTTTGGGGTAAATTTGTTACAAGTGTACCAATTCGGGGTTTTTTAAGGTCAAAAAAGTAGTTTCGGGTAAATTTGTCACAGATGTACAAGTTTTGGGTTTTTCGTGGTCAAAAAAATAGTTCGGGGTAAATTTGTCACAAACGTATCAATTTGGGGTTTTTCGTGGTATTAACCCCTTTTTTTGCCGATTTAGTCGTAAACATCTTGTGATTGCGCCATTTAGTCCATCTGGCAAATTTTGATCGGCTAGCGTTGACCATCCGGTGAAATAATAGCTCAATAATTTTTTTTGATTTTTGATTTTCTTTTTCCTTTTTTCCCCTCTTCTTCCTTGTACAAAAGAAAATAAAAAATTTTTAAAAATTAAGTAGCCGGAAGGTCGGCCAAATTAGCTAGATGAACTGAATTGACATAATTTTAAAAGGTTTAAGACTGAATCGGAAAAAAAAAATATAACTGAATTGATACAATTGCAATAGGTGTAGACTTTTTTTGGTAATTCTCCCAAAACTTAATTGTGTGGTATGTTGTGGTTCTGGTCATTAAAAAAATTCCTTTTCTAATTTCTACTTAATCACCGTCCTCATTTGACTTTGCCAACCCATGCAACTAAGTTTATTTATAAAAAAAACACTTACAGCTAGCAAAACACATCCCCACACTTCCATTAATACTTTCAGTAAACTTCTGTTTTCATATTTACTTAATAGGTTAATACCATGAAAAACCCCAAACTGGTACGCCTGTGACAAATTTACCCCAAACTATTTTTTTAACCACGAAAAACCCCAAACTGGTACACCCCTAACAAATTTACCCTAAACTATTTTTTTGACCATAAAAAACTCCAAACTAGTATATTTGTGATAAATTTACCCCAAACTAATTTTTTTTACCATGAAAAACCCCAAACTATTATACCTATGACAAATTTACCATTTATTAAATTGGATCAGTATCATGAAAAATCCTAAATTGATAAACCTATGGTAAACGGAGGGTAAAAATCATAAACCGGTATACCCGTGAAGTGCCACATGCCATTCAACTAGGTAATTTAACGTTAAATTTAACGAAAATCAATGGAGGGTAAATTTGTCCCAAATATATCAGTTTGGGGTTTTTTGAGGTTAAAAAAATAATTTGGGGTAAATTTGTCACATGTGTACTAGTTTGGGGTTTTTCTTGATCAAAAAATAATTTGGGGTAAATTTGTCACAGGCGTACCAGTTTGGGATTTTTCGCGGTATTAACCCTTAGTTAATCCTCGACAACGAGGACACACCAACACAAATATTTTACGAAGAAAACACAACGACAACAGACTCATATTGGGACCCCAATGAAAGATGTACATTTTGATTGTTCTTTGCCTTTTTTCCTCTGCTGCTATAAAACTTTGAAGATTCTCGACTTCAAAGTAAACCTAAACACAAGCCCTCTCCCTCCTAATTGGATTTCCAAGCCTCCAACCTCTTTGGGATTTGCTCTGTTTGGATGCTAATAGTTATTGGTCATCTATTTCCGCTAGTTAAATAAAATTTGATTCGTCTTGACCAAAAGAAAAAAGAGTAGACCTAAACACGAGCACTCTGTCTTTTCTTATGCACAGTCTTGAGGTCATTGATGCCAACCCCTCCCCTATCTCCAATCGGTCGTCGAGGTCCGGTGACTGGCCAGAGGTGCGGTCGACGAGGCCAACCCTCGCCTGACCATGGCCATGGCGAAGCCAGCAAGAGCCTCGTCGAGGTCCGATGAACATGCAGCCGTGCGCAATGTGGATCGATGTGGTGGTGGCTGTAGCGAGGAGATGCAAGCGTAAGGTGAAGGCGGAGACAATGGGGTTATGAGTGCAGACGGTGGCGTGGCGGTGGCTTGCAGTTAGTCCAAGTTATTCTTCTTCGGTGAATTGGTGTAGTTGAAGCTTGTTAAACAGGGAAGTTGAAGCGAAGAACAGAGAAGCGGATGGGAAAATAAAAAAATAAAAAAAATAAAAATATTATATGGATGGCCGGTCAAAAATCGTTGAATAGACTGAATTGGTACAATTGCAAAAGGTTTAAGACTGAATTGGCAAAAAAGAGAGAGAAGAGTTTAGGACTAGAGGTGTCAATATGGGTCATTGATCTACCTTTTAACTCACTTTTATACACTTGGGCCATATATGAGTTTAATAAATTTTAAAAATGAGTCAAATATGGATATAAATTTATAGAGTTTATTCCAATATGGGTTGTAATGGGTTATAGTTCAACTCATTTTCGACCTATCTTTGACCCATGGGCTATAGCTTTCCAAACTCTAACCCCCCTGGCCCGTTGCAACCGCGCTTGCCCGCCACCCCCGCCGCCGATCACCGTGCCCGCCGCTTAGAAACATTGTTTACATAAATTGGGTTCTCTTTTGGAGGCCCTCTGGATCATCTATTTGTTCCAGAAAGAATAACCAGCAAGGCTAAAACTCGGCGGCGAAATCACGAAATAGGCTTTATGTCGATCGATGTGAGGTCGAATCTTGCCTTTATATTTTGAGAATGGAAAAAGAATAATTGTCATCAGTTAAGCAATCCCATCACTCAGTTTGCCAACCTATTGATGAAGCTGTACTCAATGGGATTTGGGTCGCATGCCCTGGAGAAATCAGGGCACCCCTGCCCTGGAAAGCATCTCAGTCGTCCGTTCGAATCGGAGGGTCGACGGCGCGCCACGTCATCCAGACCAGCTCCCAAAATTTTGGCGCGATACTGTAGCTAATTTTGAAATTAAAAAAAAAGCAGAGGTCAGGTTTTCTCTCTCTCCTCCATTCTCTCTCTCCTCCATTCTCTCTCTCCCGACGTTCTCTCTCCCCGACCTCGCTCCTCCATTCCCTCTCCCCGACGTTCTCTCCCCGACCAAAACCTGTTGCCACCGTCCGTGAGAACGCCGACCACGCCGACTGCTCCGACCTCCCCAAAAGCTCGACCGCTCCAACTCGAACGGACGCTCGACCAGCGTTCGCAAGGCCCGAAGCTCGAGTCCCCTCGATCGCCTCCCATCAAAGCCTCGTCCTCCTCGTCACAAATCCCTCCCCGACCCCATTCCCGAGTTGGCCGATTCCGTGAGTTCGACTCTGCGGTGGTAGAAGGAAGAGCAAAAGTCTTACCCCGCCGAGTGATTCCCCACACTTCGCCCGATCATTGGGCGTTTCGAAGACAACCCCGAGACTGCATTGAATTGGTCCTTGCGTCAAATCTTTCTTCTCTTGGAGATCATTTTTCAGTGCTCCTCAGTTTATGGTGGCCACAATTCATCCTATCGAAGAGGTGATTGGTATTTCTCTTTCATTTTCTCTATTTTGTTTGTTTGGATTGATTTCTTCTTCCATATTGGATGAAATGCGTCTGCTGTGACATGCTTGAAATTAGCGTTGCCTAACGACTGTTCAATGATATGCCGCTACGAACTGAATATAAAAGTTGTGGACGGTTCCCCTTATTTGAACTTCAACAAAATTTAGTCTTGGATCGATTTTAGAGGCTCAATATCTTTGGAAGTCACAATGTTACGGAATAAAAATTCCATGACATTCTGAATTGTTGTCTTGTGACAGACTTTACTAATTTGAGTTGGTTACTTGCACTTGCTTTTGTCTGCCTGTGTAAAACGTTGACATGCATTTAGGACTCATCTCAGAGGTGAGACTTTTAATCCACAAGACTCATTAGCAAGCAGCACAAAAAGGCATCATGACAGACTACCACCCGTCGGGCAGCCGTGCTCATAAAATGTAAAAGACCAAATTCCCTAAAAACCTGAACTTGAGAGCTGTTTGGAATTCAAATTCTACTCTGAACTTTTTTTACCTAAAAAAAATCTCTAACTTTCTCTCTGGTCCGACATTCCAAAAATCGTCACTGGTTTTCTCAATATTATCAACATTGGGAGACTGTTGTTGTATCCAGATCTCAAGTTCATGTAGTTTAGATTAGTTGAGCCAGGCGTGCTCTGTTGGTTGTATCCACAGCTTCATTATTGATTTGAAACGAATGGTGTTTAAGTTGGTTCCTGTCTGGTCAAGCCGTTGAATTATGTTCATCTACTTATGCCCCGTCCATAAGACTGTTAGGCATTCCTTTACAGAACAATGTTGTCTCTCTGTTCCACCGACTCTTTTCTGTCTGATTGCTATTTGTTTAGTTTGCACATCTTTTGAGTTCACTGTGGAGCTCTAAGTCCCTTTTGACAGGTTCACATAAATAGTAGAGCTCTGGTAAGAATGGTTTGGAATCATCTTGATTGGGTCCTACGACATTAGTTGTGGTTTTTGCTGTTCACTTTTCGCTTTAGCATGGTTTTGGTCCTACGACATTATTTGTTTAGTGTCTTCTAATTGTTTTTGGTTCGTTTCTGAATTGGAGTATGATTTTCTTTCTTCTTATGCAGTATTTAATGCCGGAATAGCTGGATGTTGCACTGGTCTTGCTCTTAGTTTTCCAGGTATAATTTTTTTTTCCAACCCATGGTACAGCTTAGGAAAGGGCATTATTGTGTGTTTGCTGTTTGAGAGATTTAGAGAGTGTTGAAAAATAATGCTGGACAGCTATGTTATGTTATGAAATCTTTTTATTGTAGCCACTGTGGTAATTACTGCTCTTTCCCCCTCCCGCCGTTGGTGAGAAGCCGTCAAATTATCCCTCAAATGGAAACTCTTTCTCAAATAGAGTATCTTGGCACAAGGTAATTAATGTGTTTATGAATGTATGTTAATTTTTCTTCTGTTTTATTAATTGTTGTTCAAGTTTATCTTGTAATGATGGTACTTTGTCGACTTTCTTTTGTGTGATTTTATCAGCTGTAAGGATTGGACTCCACAAATAGGCATGGAATTTAATGATATAGATGAGGCGTGGGAGTTTTGGAAGATGTATGCAGCGAAAATGGGCTTTGGTGTACGTAAGAGAGGTTATAACAAAGGGAAGGATAGTGCCATAATTTTTGCACGCTTTTGTTGTGCAAAAGAAGGACATCGAGGAAAAGATAAACGATTAGAATTAGTAAAAAATCCTAGGCTTGAAACAAGAATGGATTGCCAAGCCCGAATGAGAATCAAATTAGTTCGAGGGAGCAGTAAGTATTTTGTGTATGATTTTGAGGCAAACCATTCCCATCCACTCCACTTTGCGGAGTGTACTCACTTGATCCGGTCACATAGACAAATAAGCGACGTCCAAGCTCAACAAATTGTATTGGTTGATAATGCAGGCCTCACACATAGTCAGCAGCATGACTTGTCTAGTGTACAGGTTGGGGGAAGAGAAAATGTTGGTTATACGAGGGTTGATTTAAAAAACTATCTTCGCACTAAACGAGAGAGAGATATGGAGTTTGGAGAGGCAGGATGTTTATTGAGGTATTTTGAAAAACGACAGATCTTAGACACATCTTTCTTCTATACTGTACAGCTCGATAGTAATGAGCAAATAACGAACATATTTTGAGCAGACTCTAGGATGGTTATTGATTATGCTCTTTTTAGTGATGTTGTGACATTTGATACCACTTTTTCCACTAATAAAGAGTACAGGCCACTCGGTGTATTTATTGGATTTAATCACCATAGAGAGCTTGTGATTTTTGGGGCCGCACTTTTATATGATGAAACTGCAGATTCTTTCAGATGGCTTTTTGAAACTTTTTTGGGGGCAGTTGACACCTGATTTTTAATCATTTTTTCTATTGCTAAAGTAATAAAAAATCCAAAAAAATTCATAAAATTGAAAAATCAACTTTGGGGACCTTAGCCAAGCCTAGGGAACCAATTTTGACCAAAAAACGATTTTTCATATTTTCAGTATTTTTACGTATTTTTTATTTATTTATTTTCAAAAATTAATAGAAAATCCATAAAAATTCATAAAATTTAAAAATCAACTTTGGGAACCTTAGCCAAGCCTAGGGAACGAATTTTGACCAAAAAATAATTTTTCATATTATATATATTTTAATTTTTTTAAAAAAATACAAAAATATTTGAAAATTTTGAAAAAATAACATTTGAGGCCAAAAAATACACAAAGATAGTTAATATTTTTATTTTAAATCTATTTTCATATTGGCCATCGCAAATTCAGAAAAATCCAATTCGAGTCACGTGTTCCTTCACGAGTATAATCTCGAATCGGGCCTAAAAAAATTTAATTTGAGTCAACTTATTTTTAACTTTCACTTTTTATGAGTTGTGACATTGTCTTCTAATATTTTAAATTTTCATCTTGGCCCAATTATACCCAGAATGACTTAATTTTGCAAAAGGGCTTTAATTAAATTATGCATTATTTTCAGCGACAAGAAATGAGCTTAAAGTTGACATGTGGTAAATTTTGGTGTGTCAAAAATTGTGAGGATATTTGGACTTAAAGAAATATATTTTTTTAGGGACTGAATTGTAAATACTTAAAATTTAAGGACTATAGTGCAAATACCTAACTCTTGAAGGATTATTTTACAAATAACAAAAAGAAGAGTTAGTGGATAAATTAGAATAGAGAAGGGAAGATGGAGAAGAGGAGATGACGAAGAGAAGTTGGAGAAGAATGGATGGAGAAAATAAGATAAGAATAGAGAAGGGAAGATGGAGATGAAGAAGAGTTAGTAGAGAAATTAGAATGGAAGATAAGAATAGAGAAGGGAAGATGGAGATTAAGAAGAGTTAGTGGAGAAATTAGAATGGGAGATAAATATGGAGAAGGGAAGATGAAGATGAAGAAGAGTTAGTGGAGAGATTAGAATGTGAGATAGAGATGGAGAATGGAAGATGAAAATGAAGAAGAGTTAGTGGAGAAATTAGAATGGGAGATAGAGTTAGTGGAAAAATTAGAATGGGAGATAGATGAGGAGGTTATAAAAGGAGGAAGAAGTGAGCTTGAGAGGGGATTCTTGAGAGAGAAAATTTGAAGTGTTTGGGAGGATTTTTTTTGGAGAGAAAATTTTGAATGTTTGAGAGAGTTTTGGGAGATTGAAGAAAAATTTGAGAGAAAGAAAATACCAAAAGAGAGAGAATTTTGAAGATGATGGGAGTTCAAAGCTAGGGATTATCATCACAAATTCCTTCATCGATCAATATAAATCAAGAGTTCATCCTCGTCAACGAGCAAGCAAATTCGAGCTAAGTGTTTTTATTTATTCATTTGTTTATGGTTTTACTTGCAAATTAGCACAAATTGTATACACTTTCTCCATCTCCTCTTTTTTTTTCCATATTTTATGTCAGGAGAAGGATATCTCTACGTCAACAGCAAAAATCTCGTAGATATGCAAAAATCGGCCCAGACAAGCTCCTAAGCTGTCCACCGATTTCTCAACTGATCTGTGACTAAAAGTCCCTCTTAATTCAAAAGAAACTCTCTATATTGGGAACATAGAGAGCGAAAATCAATTATAGAAATCCCTCCCAAAAAAATGGGAGATAAGTACTCTTTCCACTCTTTTGGTTTTAGGTGCAGATTAGCACATATTTTGTATACTGACATTTCACTCTATTTTATGTCAGGAAGCCGCAGCTTTATATCAATGGTCAACCCTATGGAAGCACAAAATCGGCTTGGAGGAGTCCTCAAGCGCGCACAAATTTCAAATTGTTGAATCAATTCGTTGTATTTTATTTTAAAGAATTCATACCCCAGAATGGAGAGGACAAAGTCCATCCGCAATTTAAATACCTGCACCATAAATCCCAAAGGGAAGAGCCAAGCCAATGCTTAGCCTCCCATTGGAGGTTTTTACTTACAGTAGTTAAATACCTGCAACTTAAATACCTGTACCTTAAATCCCAAAGGGAAGAGCCAAGCCAATGCTTAGCCTCCCATTGGAGGTTTTTACTTACAGTAGTTAAATACCTGCAACTTAAATACCTATACCTCAAATCCCAAAGGGAAGAGCCAAGCCAATGCTTAGCCTCCCATTGGAGGTTTTTACTTACAGTAGTTAAATACCTGCAACTTAAATACATGTACCTTAAATCCCAAAGGGAAGAGCCAAGCCAATGCTTAGCCTCCCATTGGAGGTTTTTACTTACAGTAGTTAAATACCTGCAACTTAAATACATGTACCTTAAATCCCAAAGGGAAGAGCCAAGCCAATGCTTAGCCTCCCATTGGAGGTTTTTACTTACAGTAGTTAAATACCTGCAACTTAAATACATGTACCTTAAATCCCAAAGGGAAGAGCTAAGCCAATGCTTAGCCTCTCATTGGAGGTTTTTACTTACAGTAGTTTAAATACTTGCAACTTAAATACCTGTACCTTAAATCCCAAAGGGAAGAGCCAAGCCAATGCTAGGCCTCCCATTGGAGGTGTTTATTCACTGTCATGTACTTCCTATAATTTAATTTTTGAATCATCAGACCCAAAAGATAAGTAGGTTGTAATGCTGCACAGAAGTCGTTAACACACTCCTTCTTTCGGCTTCAGGGAATCTTTAACACTTAAAAAAATATAACAAATAAAAATATATACCATCCATGCATCCTATTTAAAAAGTGAAAACACAAAAGAGAATACCCTACTATAGCCTTAGGAATAAACCAAGCCTGAGTTGCCGAATTAGGATATCCATGAAATTAAGGTACCGAAATGGCATTAGTTTTAATTAACTAGTGTAACCAAGTCCCCGAGCTCCTAATCTCTGGTTCGCAGGAATAAATTAGTTCTCCCGCTAATTTATTTAGGTTTCTAATCGACCTACCAAGAACGATTAGTGGCGACTCCAAATTTTAAAATCATTTAAACAAAAACCAAAGTTGCGATTCGGTAGGGCTTGGGAGGGTCCGCGTTAGGTTAGTCAAATCTAATTAACCTAATAATCCGTTAACCCCTTTTAAAATTTAAAAATTTTTTTTAGAGGGTCGCGACAGGGGCACACAAATATAGGAGGCCTGTGACAATTTTTACTGATCAAGATGCAGCAATGTCGAAAGCATTACAAGAGGTGATTCCCGAGACAAGACATGGATTGTGTACATGGCATCTAATGCAAAACGCCATAAAAAATGTTGGTCATTTGATGAAAAATGGATGTAATCTTTTAACCGATTTGAAGAAGCTTGTCTATGAATATGTAGAAGTCGAACAATTTGAAGAGGCTTGGGATTCATTACTTTCAACATATGAAGCTAGTGACAATTGTTGGCTCAAAAATCTGTATAGGTTGAAAGAGAAGTGGGCTCGATGTTATATGAAATCGACGGTAACCTTGGGGGTGCGTAGTACACAGTTGAGTGAGAGTTTGAATGGAGATTTGAAGGATTATCTGAAATGTAATATGAATCTAGATAGATTTTTTAAGAGATTTGATAAGGTGGTAAATGATAAACGGTACAAAGAGTTACGGGCCGAGTTTAATGCTAGAGACAAGTTGCCTACAATTTCGTATCAGACATCACCTATGTTGCAGCAAGCAAGTAAGGTCTATACCCCTTCGATATTTGAAAATTTCCAAGCAGAATGGATGAAAACTTTATCCCTGGTTGTCAAGGAACGTAATGAGATGGGTGTCTTGCGTGAATATGTTGTCGCTACATTTGGTGCAAATGAATTGGAGTTCAAGGTCACTGGTGGCCCAAGCAATGAAGTAGTGAATTGTGTTTGTAATCATTTTGAGAGCGTTGGGATTTTATGTTGTCATGCGTTGAAGGTGCTTGATAACTTGGACATAAAGTTAATTCCTAGTCCATACATTTTGAAGAGATGGACACGTCAAGCAAGAGATGGAATACTAGAGAAGCATGGTTTAGATACTCAGGTATAAATTGTCGTTATAATCTTATTTACTCAATTTAGTGTTACATGGTGAATATAGTGTTACATGTTTTTTTCCCTTTAAATGATTTATTAATCCTTTTTCTTTTAAGTGAACTTGAAAGCATTGTCATGCCATGAAGGAGCTCATGAAATCAAATGAGAGCTACTTTGGATATAGTGTTTTCTCCTTTAAATGATCCCTCATGCCTTCATTTTAAGTGCAACTTAAAAGCCTTGCCATAACATTATATAGTTTCAATTAATGTTGCTGCAAATTCTTTATGAAAGTGTCTATGCATAAGCCACTTTGCCTAGATGTCATTCTACTAAATTCCATATATTCAATAAGGGGAATGGTCATATGGATGCAACTGATAGATATAGAGAGGTGTGCCCTGAGTTTGTTAAGATAGCAGTCAAGCGCTCAAAAACTATTCAGAGATATGAATTTGTCAAGAAGATGATCTTGACCATAAACAACTCTCTCGATGAAATGCCACTTGGAAATTCATCTCAGAATGAGAAGACCGCCGTAAGTGAAGATACGAGTCTCCTTGTAAAATGTACGGGACTCAAGAAGAAAGATGGACGCAAAGGAGGGAAGCGACATAAGAGTTGTCTAGAGAAGAAAAAAACAAAAAAAAAAGAAACAAGGAGACGGACCTCAAGCTTCTTCGCAAGCTTCATGTGCACCTCAAGTTCTGCAAAGTTACAATAATCCTCCGGGTTTTTACAGTAGCCTACTCAGTACGTTTGAGGCAACGCAAGATTTGAATATGCGTTCAATCATAACGCCACTCGGTGACGGGTAATTGTCTGGAATATTTGCACTAAGTTATGTTGATTTTATTATGTTCATTTTATTGTGAATGCTTATTTTTAATAAAATTAAGTCTTTCTATTTCGTCTCTTTCACAGTCCGGATGTTGTAAGCCTCCCTCAATCTGCTGATACACCACAATGAAATGGCTGTAAGAAACACTTTCTAACCTATCTTCCTTTCTCCACTTTCCCGGCAATGTGCTCATAATGCTCTGCAGCTGTCCTCTTCTGGTTTGTACATTGGAGGTGCCATATATATTGACTTGTGTTATGTGTTTTGAAGATACCAGTGTCACTGAAATGTTTTCAGTGACACGTATGTCTGCATAGGTATTGCTTTTCTTGTATGAAGACCGCGGGCTATTTATATTAATCTCTCCTCTTGCTGTCACCTTTTTAGAGTCTTCATTTTACTTTCAATCTGCAGGAGCTGGAGATTGAAAGGAGAGGGCTCAAGCCGTGACAAGGTTAGTCTACTGAAATGCCAATTTTCTTGGACAGACACTGGGTCAATCTTTGTTTTATGAGATGGTGTGTTGGGGTTTTCTGCTTTGTTATCTTGCTGGGGTTTTGCTTTGGGTGGTTTAATTAACAGTGCATGCGAAATGTGCTTGAAAATTTATGTTTTTTTCCAAAATTTGTTTCGTGATCTGTTAGATTTTCCCTTTGTAATATTAGGTCTGCTGCGTCTGGTTGAAGGGAGTAGAAGTTTGTTGGTTAGTTGCACTGACTCTGCCTAAAGTGGCAGCTTTGAAAATGCGCCCTGTTAATAACTTAGCAAGTATTAATTAGCCATAAATAGTTCTGTACAATAAGTGTCGCTAATGGGAATCAGCATTTCTTTCTATTCCTTCACCATTGATGCTAAGTTTTATAATTGAGGGGTAGAAGATGCTTACTTGGAGTTGTTCTTGCTCGTGAACTGACCACCACTAATTCCAGTATAAGAATAAAAGAGCTTTACAAATGCATCAATGTCTGTTTCTGAAAATTTAGAGTAACATTATCTTTTTCTGCATACGCCATTGTGGCAAATACTTGGATTTAATAATTGCTTGCACCTTTTCTGCTCTAGCATATGTACTGGAAAACTGATATCGAAGCCTTTACCTTATTTTACAGTAGTCTAACCATTAGAATCTCAACTCAGGTTCATCTTATTGATGGTGTAATAGATCAAGTTGAGGGGACAGTATACGTTTCATGGGTGCAGCCAAGAGTTTTGGGGATTGAGCAGGTCAAATCGCTGCGTGACCGACTGGACAATTGGCTGGACAAAGTACACACGGCCTTGTGATCTGTTGAAGCAGAAACTCCAGATCTTGTTGCTGCATGATTCTTACCAAGTTCCTGTTCTCCGTTTTGCAACGATCTTCCGATTTGAACTCAAAGAAGAGAGAAAAAGGAGCCACTTCTAGCAGGGTGCGGGGTCAGGCAGTTATGCAATCTCAATTTGCTTCCTTGGCGCTTCATTGTTTTATGCCCAATTCTTCTCTGGAATTAGCAATTCCACATACTTTCTTGTGTCTAAGATGAGTCCTGAGGATTAGGAATGTCTTAAACCTTCGGGTATGGTCATTGGAACATGTACTGATTTCTTTCACCTCGAATCCACCATCACGTGGATCAACAAATGCTGTGGGAGAATTTTTGTAGCTATGTGACTTCCAGAATGAATATATCTTAGATGAACGCTCGGCCGGTTCGTAGCTGCCTTGCGGGGGTGCTACCTGTGTACTAATGCATTGGATGGGACTACCAACTCCAAAGTGCCCAATGCTGAAAGGCATACAAGCCTCAGAATATATGAGGAAAGAGCAATGCCGAGAATATGAAACTGACAAAGACAACGTTTTCCTTGGAAAATAACAAATTTTGGCCTTCAGACTAAATTTTGGGAAAACCAAAATTCGAGGTACTTTCTTGTGACCCAAATGCCTCTAATGGTGGGAATTTTTTGTGCCCCCCTTGGTCTCTCTTTGACTTTCTGTCAAGATTCGGGCTACTTTTTCTTGTGTGATACTAGAGATAAGATCCCCCAAGGAAAATCAAAACGTTAGTAAATCAATCGATAAGGTGTAATTGGTAGGTCCGATTTATGAGAACATCACTGGATCTGCAGTTTTTGCAGAAGAAGGTTAGCTATGCACCAGCAGTTGAATGCAGATTAATCACCTGCTCATAAAAAATAATTTCTTTCTTTTTGTTATTCAGCAACCAACCTTCAGCAAACATAATGAACCAGGGCATCTCTAGCATACGTGTGGGGAAGGAAAACAGCGACGTCAACGATGGCTCCTGATCCCGACAAAGCAAACATCCATACTATTGCAGAATAAGTGACTGCAATACATTGCTTTAATTTTTTCGAACAAGTATAATTCCAATAAAGTATTTACATTACGAGATTTGTCATTTCTCTACTATAGAAGGACATAGACATGACATGGAAGTACGACTTAAAAACTAATTGATGTTAACATTTTCGAAGCCACTAATCATACTTCGAAAGTTGTCATTGACCTCCCTTACATTCTGTAGCTCCTGCACTGTCAATCGAAGTGCCCCTTGACTATGTTCGAGCTCCCTTCGGGTTTGTTCGAGTTTGTCGCGACCCTCTAAAAAAATTTTAAATTTTAAAGGGGTTAACGGATTATTAGGTTAATTAGATTTGACTAACCTAACGCGGACCCTCCCAAGCCCTACCGAATCGCAACTTTGGTTTTTGTTTAAATGATTTTGAAATTTGGAGTTGCCACTAATCGTTCTTGGTAGGTCGATTAGAAACCTAAATAAATTAGCGGGAGAATTAATTTATTCCTGCGAACCAGAGATTATGAGCTCGGGGACTTGGTTACACTAGTTAATTAAAACTAATGCCCTTTCGGTACCTTAATTTCATGGATATCCTAATTCGGCAACTTAGGCTTGGTTTATTCCTAAGGCTCTAGTAGGGTATTTTCTTTTGTGTTTTCACTTTTTAAATAGGATGCATGGATGGTATATATTTTTATTTGTTATATTTTTTTTAAGTGTTAAAGATTCCCTGAAGCCGAAAGAAGGAGTGTGTTAACGATTTCTGTGCAGTATTACGACCTACTCATCTCTTGGGTCTGATGATTCAAAAATTAAATTATAGGAAGTACATGACAGTGAATAAACACCTCCAATGGGAGGCCTAGCATTGGCTTGACTCTTCCCTTTGGGATTTAAGGTACAGGTATTTAAGTTGCAAGTATTTAAACTACTGTAAGTAAAAACCTCTAATGGGAGGCTAAGCATTGGCTTGGCTCTTCCCTTTGGGATTTAAGGTACATGTATTTAAGTTGCAGGTATTTAACTATTGTAAGTAAAAACCTCCAATGGGAGGCTAAACATTGGCTTGGCTCTTCCCTTTGGGATTTAAGGTACACGTATTTAAGTTGCAGGTATTTAACTACTGTAAGTAAAAACCTCCAATGGGAGGCTAAGCATTGGCTTGGCTCTTCCCTTTGGGATTTAAGGTACAGGTATTTAAGTTGCAGGTATTTAACTACTGTAAGTAAAAACCTCCAATGGGAGGCTAAGCATTGGCTTGGCTCTTCCCTTTGGGATTTAAGGTACAGGTATTTAAGTTGCAGGTATTTAACTACTGTAAGTAAAAACCTCCAATGGGAGGCTAAGCATTGGCTTGGCTCTTCCCTTTGGGATTTATGGTGCAGATATTTAAATTGCGGATGGACTTTGTTCTCTCCATTCTGGGGCATGAATCTTTAAAATGAAATACAACGAATTGATTCAACAATTTGAAATTTGTGCGAGCTTGAGGACTCTTCCAAGCCGATTTTGTGCTTCTATAAGGTTGACCATTGATATAGAGCTGCGACTTCCTGACATAAAATAGAGTGAAGTGAGGGATAAGAAAACTTGAGCTAGTTTTTGCTAAAAATTAGAAAGAGTAGAAAGGGCACTTATCTCCCATTTTTTGGGAGGGAATTCCAGAATTGATTTTCGCTCTCTTTGTTTTCAACATAGAGAGTCTCTTTTGAATTAAGAATGACTTTTAATCCCAGATCAGCTGAGAAATTGATGGACCGTTTGGAATTTTCTTGGGCCAATTTTGCACCTCCATGAGATCTTTACCATTTATGTGGGGTCTTCCTTTTTACCTGACATAAAAATAAAAAAATAAAAAAAGATGCAGCAAAGACAAAAGTGCTAACTTGCCGCTAGAAACCATTAATAAATGAAGAAATAAAAAAAAACTTAGCTTCAATTTATTGTTAGGTATGAGTCACCATCGAAGCAAAATGGTCATTTACTCGTTTCCGTTGCAGCATAGGGACTCGATCAAAATCAAGCAGGTTTAGTAGAAAAGTGATAATAGGACCCGATAACAAATTAAAAGAATGTCAGTGGAAAAGCAACATCTCTAATATAAAAAGTGAATGGGGGAGGGGAAAACTTGAGGGCATTAAAATAGTATAACCACTAGCTAAGAAGGCAGACTTCATTACTGGCATTTGTTTCCTCCTCAAATCATCATTAAGAAATCGGTTCACCAAACGGGCTTAGATTTTCGTATCTCTATTATTTATGTTCATCCTTCGTGAACAGCTAATGAGTACACTCGCATGCTATTTCGAATTTGGACAGTAATATCCATATAGAATCATTCTTGAGTTTATTTCTCTTATTGACTTAGGCAAACTTGCATGGTGACCAAGATTCTAGTCCATTTTCAAATTGCGATATGAATGTCCTTGGGGAGTGACAAACTCAATGAATTCATTTCGGGAACCCAAAGCACTACTTAAAAATCTCAGTCTACATTGGTCTTACAAATAGATGAGACCATGACTAAACTGTAATGATTGAGATTGATTACCATTTTTTTAGATTGCAAGCCATATCTTAAAAATGAACTCACTAATAATTCAACAATCCTAAAGGATATATAAATAAAGACTTCAAATTCCGTATTGTCGATTATATGCTAATATAGCCACTTCAAGCAACGGCCTCAAAAGGAGATGCGAAACAACTTCGATTACACAACCAGTGTAGCTAAAAAAAAAAAATCAACCATACAGCAAGAAATGACAATTTTTGAACCTCAATTAAGGCCATGAACAGAAAATAGAAACTAAAGAAAAAAAAACTATACAGATCCATCTTTCTGACAAAGGAAAGCAAAAAAGATCTTCCAAACTAACATGACCTTCAAATGCGAGCTACATTAGAAACGAAAATCTACACGGGCCAGGAACCTATGACTCAGAGAACCAAATCAGACCAAGCACGATTCATTATTTCCAAGACGCGGATTAAAAAAAGAAAGGTTAAAAGCACAGAAAAAAACTACAAGCTAGCGCCGAGCAACAAAAAAAAAATATAATCAACGAAAACTCAAGTACGAATCAGCCAAAAATCAACCTAAAGAAACAGCAGAGTCCAACTAACTCATATCTCCAAATACTGTTAAGTGTAGCGAGTACTTCTCCAAGTAATACTACATCTGGGAAATGAAATTGCTTTGACGGTTTCGTCCGGTCCAGGTCAACATCTAGTATTTGCATTGTAAATATGCTTCATCCATCACAACTGAACTTCGCACCCAAGAGGGTCGAGCTGACGGCCATCTTGACGGACATGCAGGATACAACATTTGAACTCGCCCCCGAAGTTTTGAAACGCCAACGAGAAAACCGTCTTGCTATCCGCAACGTCGTGTTGAGCCGTTCCCCGAGACCACCCGAAATAACGACGACGACGACTAAAGAGAGGAAGAAAAAGAAGAAGATGGTGCCGATGATCATTCGGGAAATGAGAAAAACGGGGGGAGGGTTTGAGTACGCGGCTGAGACCCGACCGACGATGGAGCCGGTGACCTCTTTCGTTCCAACAATCGCTGAACTCTTCCCCCCGACTCCCCGGTCATCACCCCAAAAGAAAAAGAAGAATAAACAACCCCCCCCCGTTCTACCTGCCATCTTTCCCTCTCCTTTTATGTGAACTTCCCCTCTTTTTTTTTTATTCATTTTTCCCATTATCCTCACTTTTTGCCAGACCTCTACCCTCCAAAACTCACGCCCACTTGTGTCCACCACCAATTTTTTCTTTATTTTATCTCACTCCAAAAGGAATTTGACCACTGTGGAAACTTTTGAGTCCCCATTTCTTGTTCCTACAATGATGATGCGCCTGCACTGTCCATATTCCAACTGGTGCTGCACTGTTGGAAGATGAAGAGGACTCCTTGGAAACTTCGTCAGGTCTCATACCTTGCGAGAACCCGAGTATTCGCGTTCCCAGGGAATGAAAATTTCATGACGTCTTCCTTGCACTCATTCGACCTCATATCTAAAATGAGGACAGGCGAAAGTGTGGAACAATAAAGAAATTCGGCCGCTTTAGGGACTTCGACGCAGAAGATTTTGTACTTGATGCCGCCAAAATTCACGTGTGTGTATATATATATATATATATATTCTCCATGTGCCCCAGTATTTAAGCTTTCATGCTCACGCACAACGTTTATTCTCTTTGCACAGATCATCTTTGGGTGCCCAGCATCTCTCCCCTTTTTTTATTCTTTCTTGCTCCTCCTTTGCCGTCCATGAGCTCCCCTTCATCTTCTTTTAGCTCTCCACGTCCGTGTCCTCTTTTCTTCTTTTTAGGTGCTCCATAAAATAATCATCCTTTAATTTTTTATTGCCCCCATAATCTCTTGTCTGCCACCTTTTGTTAAGATCGACGTTGGCTTCCCTACTCCAGAATGCGTCCTTCTTATGGCATCAAATACTGTAGTCTTAGCAAAGACTTTCCTTGTCTTGTCCTCTACGTCCTTCTTGAGCAAGTAGTCGATCCTCTTCATCGTTCCTTATTGTGGTCTCCCCTTTTCATTCATGAATTCTTTTTGCCGGTGTTGACACCTGATCTTTAATAATTTTTTCTATTGCTAAAGTAATAAAAAATCCATAAAAATTCATAAAATTGAAAAATCAACTTTGGGGACCTTAACCAAGCCTAGGGAACCAATTTTGACCAAAAAACGATTTTTCATATTTTCAGTATTTTTACGTATTTTTTATTTATTTATTTTCAAAAATTAATAGAAAATCCATAAAAATTCATAAAATTGAAAAATCAACTTTGGGAACCTTAGCCAAGCCTAGGGAACGAATTTTGACCAAAAAATAATTTTTCATATTATATATATTTTAATTTTTTTAAAAAAAATACAAAAATATTTGAAAATTTTGAAAAAATAACATTTGAGGCCAAAGAATACACAAAGATAGTTAATATTTTTATTTTAAATCTATTTTCATATTGGCCATCGCAAATTCAGAAAAATCCAATTCGAGTCACGTGTTCCTTCACGAGTATAATCTCGAATCGGGCCTAAAAAAATTTAATTTGAGTCAACTTATTTTTAACTTTCACTTTTTATGAGTTGTGACATTGTCTTCTAATATTTTAAATTTTCATCTTGGCCCAATTATACCCAGAATGACTTAATTTTGCAAAAGGGCTTTAATTAAATTATGCATTATTTTCAGCTACAAGAGATGAGCTTAAATTTGACATGTGGTAAATTTTGGTGTGTCAAAAATTATGAGGAGATTTGGACTTAAAGAAATATATTTTTTCAAGGACTGAATTTTAAATACTTAAAATTCAAGGACTAAAGTGCAAATACCTAACTCTTGAAGGGTTATTTTACAAATAATAAAAAGAAAAGTTAGTGGATAAATTAGAATAGAGAAGGGAAGATGAAGAAGAGGAGATGAAGAAGAGAAGTTGGAGAAGAATGGATGGAGAAAATAAGATAAGAATAGAGAAGGGAAGATGGAGATGAAGAAGAGTTAGTAGAGAAATTAGAATGGAAGATAAGAATAAAGAAGGGAAGATGGAGATTAAAAAGAGTTAGTGGAGAAATTAGAATGGGAGATAAATATGGAGAAGGGAAGATGAAGATGAAGAAGAGTTAGTGGAGAGATTAGAATGTGAGATAGAGATGGATAATGGAAGATGAAAATGAAGAAGAGTTAGTGGAGAAATTAGAATGGGAGATAGAGTTAGTGGAAAATTTAGAATGGGAGATAGATGAGTAAGTTATAAAAGGAGAAAGAAGTGAGCTTGAGAAAGGATTCTTGAGAGAGAAAATTTGAAGTGTTTGGGAGGATTTTTTTTTTGAGAGAAAATTTTGGATGTTTGAGAGAGTTTTGGGAGATTGAAGAAAAATTTGAGAGAAAGAAAATACCAAAAGAGAGAGAATTTTGAAGATAATGGGAGTTCAAAGCTAGGGATTATCATCACAAATTCCTTCATCGATCAATATAAATCAAGAGTGCATCCTCGTCAACGAGCAAGCAAATTCGAGCTAAGTGTTTTTATTTATTCATTTGTTTATGGTTTTACTTGCAAATTAGCACAAATTGTATACACTTTCTCCATCTCCTCTTTTTTTTCCATATTTTATGTCAGGAGAAGGATATCTCTACGTCAACAGCAAAAATCTCGTAGATATGCAAAAATCGGCCTAAACAAGCTCCTAAGCTGTCCACCGATTTCTCAACTGATCTGTGACTAAAAGTCCCTCTTAATTCAAAAGAAACTCTCTATATTGGGAACATAGAGAGCGAAAATCAATTATAGAAATCCCTCCCAAAAAAATGGGAGATAAGTACTCTTTCCACTCTTCTGGTTTTAGGTGCAGATTAGCACATATTTTGTATATTGATATTTCACTCTATTTTATGTCAGGAAGCCGCAGCTTTATATCAATGGTCAACCCTATGGAAGCACAAAATCGGCTTGGAGGAGTCCTCAAGTGCGCACAAATTTCAAATTGTTGAATCAATTCGTTGTATTTTATTTTAAAGAATTCATACCCCAAAATGGAGAGGACAAAGTCCATCCGCAATTTAAATACCTGCACCATAAATCCCAAAGGGAAGAGCCAAGCCAATACTTAGCCTCCCATTGGAGGTTTTTACTTACAGTAGTTAAATACCTGCAACTTAAATACTTGTACCTTAAATCCCAAAGGGAAGAGCCAAGCCAATGCTTAGCCTCCCATTGGAGGTTTTTACTTACAGTAGTTAAATACCTGCAACTTAAATATCTATACCTTAAATCCCAAAGGGAAGAGCCAAGCCAATGCTTAGCCTCCCATTGGAGGTTTTTACTTACAGTAGTTAAATACTTGCAACTTAAATACATGTACCTTAAATCCCAAAGGGAAGAGCCAAGCCAATGCTTAGCCTCCCATTGGAGGTTTTTACTTACAGTAGTTAAATACCTGCAACTTAAATACATGTACCTTAAATCCCAAAGGGAAGAGCCAAGCCAATGCTTAGCCTCCCATTGGAGGTTTTTACTTACAGTAGTTTAAATACTTGCAACTTAAATACCTGTACCTTAAATCCCAAAGGGAAGAGCCAAACCAATGCTAGGCCTCCCATTGGAGGTGTTTATTCACTGTCATGTACTTCCTATAATTTAATTTTTGAATCATCAGACCCAAAAGATAAGTAGGTTGTAATACTGCACAGAAGTCGTTAACACACTCCTTCTTTCGGCTTCAGGGAATCTTTAACACTTAAAAAAATATAACAAATAAAAATATATACCATCCATGCATCCTATTTAAAAAGTGAAAACACAAAAGAGAATACCCTACTATAGCCTTAGGAATAAACCAAGCCTGAGTTGCCGAATTAGGATATCCATGAAATTAAGGTACCGAAAGGGCATTAGTTTTAATTAACTAGTGTAACCAAGTCCCCGAGCTCCTAATTTCTGGTTCGCAGGAATAAATTAGTTCTCCCGCTAATTTATTTAGGTTTCTAATCGACCTACCAAGAACGATTAGTGGCGACTCCAAATTTTAAAATCATTTAAACAAAAACCAAAGTTGCGATTCGGTAGAGCTTGGGAGGGTCCGCGTTAGGTTAGTCAAATCTAATTAACCTAATAATCCGTTAACCCCTTTTAAAATTTAAAATTTTTTTAGAGGGTCGCGACAGACTGGCGACTCCGCTGGGGACAGAGATTTTTAAATTTTCGAAAAACGATACCAATTGGAATACTTAAATTTTTTCGAAATTTTAAAAGTCTTAGTGGACTTAGGCCAATGAAAATTTCATACATATCTCGCTTCTGGCGATATTGTTTGGGACTCATTCTATAGGTGTTATATGTTTTTGCAGGATGGGAGTTATAAGGGGCGGAGTGTTTGGCTAACCCCTTGGTTTTGCAGGCTCGGTGTTGGGTTTATTTGTTTAATTTCGCACATTTTTAGAAGCGCTGTTTTGATATCAATTGTTGTGCATGTCTTGCATACTCTGAGGATCACGACACCTGCACACACAAGCGTCTAAACCCAAGTCGCGAAATTCTTCCTAGAAAACCATAGATAGGGATCGAATATGCAAAGCTCTTGCGTCGATTGCGCTCGGGTTGACCATATTTTATTCCGCTCATTATCTGAATTGACAATTCTTCCCATTGTGATTTGATTGCGCGGAGGGTAAGTTTGTCAATTCAGATAGTGGGAGCCTTTTTAGGTCCATACCTTGTCTCTCCTTCTTTTATTTTCTAGAGTCCACTCCTCACTTGAGTCATGCGCATGACTATGTGATTTGCATTTCTCCAAGGTAAAAGTAAGTTCTCTAATTTTATCTTGTATTTATTTTCGGTCGGTCCATGCTAGGTGTTAGTCAGTTTTTGAGCTTGATATTACGACCATTCTTTTTAAAAGAAAATAAAAATTAAATTTGTCCCTCATTTCTTTTAAAAAAATTTTTTTTGAAAAAATGATGTAAAAAAATCCCTTCATGGGAATTTTATTAACCAATAAGGGATTTTTGTCATATTTTTCCTGCTTCAATAAAAATAAAATTTTCCTGACAAATTTACCTCTGAAAATTTATTTTGATAAAAAGGAAATTCCTTCAAAAATTTTAGTAAACGTCAAGAGACTTTGTCACATTCCTTTAAAAAAATAAAAAAAAGAATAATAAATCTGAAAAAAATTCTGTATCAGAAATTAACCCATTTCTTCCTAAGGAAATTTTTTTTTCTTCTTCTTTCTTCTGATTTCTCTATAAAATAGAAAAAATCAAATTGGACTAATATAGGAGTCATGGACCGAAATTTCTTGTGTCGCATACTAATTATATCCTTTTCTTTTGCAGGGAGATCCTAGATACCCCAGACGGGTGTAAAAATTAAGTTCAATAATATATCAAGAATCATCTTCAGAAATACCAAAAGACGAAAAACACCGAGGCTTCAACCGTTAATTCTGGGGGGCAAACGAACATTGTCCATCTTTGACAGACAAAGTTGTGTCAATCCGTAAACTTGTATGGGCAGTGTATTCTGATATGACGGTGGATTTATACTGATTAAACATGGGGGCATATTTAATGTATTGCAGAGGATCCCGCGTCTTTTGAAAAACAATATGGATTATATAATCAGAACCCATGAAACAAATACATTTACCTGATCAAATCAACCAGAGACCGATCTTAAAATTTCCTCTTATCCGAAACATGCGGAGGGCTTTAGAAGACCGAGGTTCTATTAATGAACGTGGCCCACAGGAATTTCTCCCGACGCTATAGGCGACCGACACGAGCAAGTGGACGCCGAAAGAAATAAAATATGGATAAAAGTGGGCACACAACAGGTGGCCGGATTTACTACCAGCGCACTGATCGAGTTGTCATAGCGTTATTGTTCGTGATCTCAAGATGGATAGCGGGGGCCACCGCCGAACCCATCATCAATGTTCTCGATATCATCGTCTGGAGCAATTAAACAAGAACATCAAGAAGAACATTAAGCCTCGACATCTTCGGTACCTCAAATCGTTCTGTTATGCTATGCGGAAGAAACGATAGCAGGAAAATTAAAAAAAAAACAAAACAAAACACATGAAGCTTTTCTTTCATTCCATTCATCAAAGAGTATTACAACAACTCACTGGGGAGGAAAGGTAAAGCCAAACTAGGCCCTGATGACCATTACGAAAGAGCTCAACTGACTCTCCAAACAGTTGATGCTCTGGATGCACCGGGCGCTCTCGGGATCAAGCTCCGCGAGCCTAAAGAAGAGGCGATCGCACTTCTCTTTAACCTGGGCCATAGTGGCCTCGTAATGCTCAACGGCAAACTCCAGGTCCGGAACCGCTACCCTCTCGAAAGCAATATCTGCCGTAATGTCATCAAGTCTCTCCTGCAGCCAACCACATTTACACCTCATCACAATATTGCCTGGCTCCTGTTCAGCGTAAGTTCGGACCAAGGCCAGACGGTCCACCAACTTTCCCCTCTCACGAACCAGCCACGAAAGCTGATCGTTGGCAAACTTGAGGGCCTTTTTGTGATTATCAGCCACAAACGTAACTGTTGCCAGACGCTCGTGCCGGTCTCGGTAACGGGCTTTCACGACGGCGGTCACAAGGACCGTCTCATAAGCACGGTTATAGGCAGCCAGAAAATTGATGAAGAGGGTCGAGAAGTTCCGGTACTCCTTCCCTAGTTGGGTACCCTCAACAGAAGCAGCGTCCACGGTCCTAAATAAACCGAGGATTTCAGCCTCAACGGTAGAGTTTTTGGCTATATGAGCGTAACCTCTATCAAGAAGATTGTAGAGTCTCTCCCACCCAGCTAGGACTTCGGCGGATAAGGTATGGTTAGGAGAATTGGCCATTTTTGAAAGCAGAATACGAAAGAAAGGGGGAGAGAGGTGAGGCAGATGAGCGGAATGCGAAGATGGTAATTTGCTTTGAAGTAAATATTGATTTCATAGTGACGGTATCAACCAGTCAAGATTTCTCTTATCTACCATTCTCTATTAGCACCACCCTCGTTGGCTCGAATTCCCATCAGATGGCGACTGCGAGCTAAGCGAGTCCGAAATCTCCGCAGAAAGTTTGACGAGACACCGCCACTTTGAAAAAGAAGACGGAAAGATGAGCTGAGTGGAAGACACGGCAAACGTTAGCGAAAAGGAGATACGACTTGTCTTCATTGGAGGACCCGCCAGTAAATCGACGGTGGAGATCTTGACAGGGGCCCTCTATCACGAAAAGAAAAAAGAAGACAAACTGAGCGAGAAACAAGGATTTCCCCTTTGATCAAAAGCTGAATATCAGATTTTCTCGCTCGGAAAATCTAATAGCGCTGCCCGTGAAGAGGGAAGTCGTTGCTATTGCCAGAGAGAGAACTTGTCCCCATTTGATAGTCAGAGTTCATTCGCAAGAACTCGCAGGAGAAAGATAGAGAGGAAGGAGTTCTCGTGGGAGAGGAATTCAAAACCTTCACCATCAAAGCATCGGCTTTCAAAGCCTGTTACGAGAAGGCATCAACGATCTCGTGATCCCTCAAGTCCGAGAAGACATCCCGAGGCGGTCTCGAATCGGCAGTCCTAGATCCAGAAATATGTCGAGTATTAGGGGAACGGGCGCATGTTCAACCCTGGTCAAAGCTGATGAAGTTCCTTACCCTGAGGGTCTACTGGTCATGGCCATTGACGGTAATCCAGTCTCTCTGTCAATCCTTGTTACCGTATTAAGAAAATGCCGGTATAAGGTTGTAGCTCAAGCAAAGGCGACAGAGGCCTTAGAGATATTAAGGAGGAGTAGTGACCCGTTTAATATCGTCCTCACCGCCATGGTAGGGATTGACATGGATGTTTTCACTCTCTTGGAAGTCATCAATTCTAAATTAAACATGCCAGTCCTCGTAATATCGGCAAGCAATGATCAGCAAGCCCTAATGAAGGCTGTCTTAAATGGGGCCCAAGACGTCGTAACGAAACCAGTTAGAGTTCAGATGCTTCAAAACATATGTCAGCACGTGGTAAGGAAGCAATTGCACGACCATGAGAACAAGCATCAAGCCTTCAATTTTGTTCCAAGCAACTGGAGAAAGAAGATGAGTTGGTCTCCCGAGCTGCATCGTATGTTTGTTAATGCAGTTCAGCAGCTAGGAATAGATTCGGCACGGCCGCAACATATACTGGAAATTATGAAGGTAGATGGACTCACTAAAGCAAATGTTTCGAGTCATCTTCAGAAGTACAGAAAAAGGGTGAGAGAACACAATGCAGCTCAGAATCAAGAAAACCAAGGCGGGACTGATCCAAGCCTGAACGTCGAGTCTCCTCGCCACCATAAGTTCCCCAGGTTAGCATGGGGCGAGCCACTTCCCATCATCAACCAAGCTAGTAGCCATGCCATCAATCCCCCAGGCGTTAATCAAAGTATCCCCCAGAATCACCCTAATGCTCTTCAAGAGTATAGACCGCAGGAGCAGTGTATTCAGATTCCTTGGTTTGAGCACCAACCTGTGGCTAGAACTCATCCCATGATCAGTGCGCCTGCGCAGCTAGAGAATCAGACAAGAAGTTATCCTGAGCACTTCCACTTCTCTAATCCTCGAATGGAAGGAGTTTTTGGCAGCAGGACAGTTGGCGATCCCCACACTTTCTCGAGTAATGATGAAGGCTCCAGCATGAGAAGTCAAATTGCTCATGGCGAGGACAGAATGAGAAATCTACCGCCAGCATTTGCCAACAACAATGCCCAATTCGAGCATCAGTTGCTGGAAGGTTCAAGAGATTACCCAGATGATGAGCTTACTGCCCTGGTCAACCAGTTTAGGGTTGACAGACGTCCCAAGCCGCGATCAGGAGCCAGTGAGTAGGGACTCTCAAACATCGGTTATCCACACCCGAACCAACACGAGACTAGCTGATTATCGAAGAGCCACAGAAGAGGCAGAACTGACCTTGAATAAGTGCACCTTTCATTTCATGCTTAATTCCCCTGCGTATGATATTTTCCAGCTTTCTTGGTGTCTCGATTTAATTCAAGGACAAGGGGGCAATTTATTTATCCCGTCGAATGCGTGAATCCCTTTTTATGCTAGATTTAGGGCGGATCAATTTGTGGCAACGTCGCTTACTGCCATAATGAGAAATGTTGAATGGCCTAACGTAGGGAAATTTCAAGTGAAAAGCCCAGGCGAGCTCGAAGACGGGTAACTGTGTGTCGTTCCAATTTACCCTCAATCGTTGCAAAATGCTAAATTGGATTTGTTCCATTCTCACCCAGGAGATTGCAAAGTGCCTCAAGAGTGTCGCAAAATGAAATGACCCAATGGAATGCGATAGGACTCATTCGCCTTCAAGGTAACCTTCAAATTAAAGGAGCCCTCCGGTCCACGGACCCAATGGCATGGAAAATGATGATGGTCCAAGGCAACCCGAGAGAAAACAAGGCCCAACTAAGCAAAGCACATATGTGGCAAGCTCAAAGTGAAGGGCAACTCGGGACATACAATTCAATCCAATCCAAATGAAGGAACTTCCTCAATTCAAATTCAATGGAAGTATACATAAGGGTAAAACAGTATCGTTTCAATTTTTCTAGAATATGAAGAACATATACTGCCGCATTCTCTTTCATTTTTGCAGGGGAAGTCTCTACTGGCCAAATTTTCCTGTCTACCATTCCCTATCAGTATCACCTCCGCTACTCATCTCCAATCTCGAGCCAAGCAAATCCGACGTCTCTACGGAAAATTTGGACGAGACGCCACTACTTTGAAAAAGAAAGGATAAAAAATAAGCTGAGTGGGAGACAAAGACATTTTCGGCAGAAAAGAGATACGACTCGTCTTTATTGAAGAACTCGCCAGCAAATTGACAGTGGAGACAGCAACAAGGGGCCCCCTTCCACGGAAAGATGGAAGGAGACGAGCTGGGCGAGAGATACGATGAAAAGAAAATCGAGAAAGCCAGAACACTCGAGAGAGGCAATACAGTTGCTAAACCCACGTCTAATTTTAAAGGAGGCATCTTCTTGATAATTCTCATTCGTGCTCGAAAGAGAGACTCTTAAAGCATACGCAGTCTCCCAGAAAAATCCAGAGAGTGAAAATACAAGAAGAGATATCAAACTTTGAGAAATCGTTAACCAAATCGAAGATGTCTCAACCCAACACACTTGAAAGTTATCGTTACTTGCTGAATATGGGAGAGGAAGAGTTCGAAGCCATATTTGGGATCGAGCCTATGGAGCCCGGCCCTTCCACCGACGACGTCCAAGAGCCCGGTAAGGACAATGACAACAACGGTAAAGGTCAAAAGAAGCGTTACCGTCGCCATACTGAGGAGCAAGTACGAAAGCTTGAAGCTTTCTTCAGAACGTGCCCTATGCCAGACGGCAAACAAAAAATGGAACTGAGTCAAGAGCTAGGCCTTGAACCTTCGCAAATCAAGTTCTGGTTTCAAAATAGACGAACCCGAATGAAGACTCGTCATGAGTACAACGAAGCCGAGTTTCTAAGAGTTGAAAATGAAAACCTCCGAGCGGAAAACAAGATGTATAAAGAGACTTTTGACTCCGCCACCTGCCCCAACTGCAATAGCCTCCTCCTCACCCTCGATGAAATGTATGATCTGAGGATCGAAAATGCACGTTTAAGAGGTGAGTTAGACCAATTTATAACAGGATCGAGTTCTGTTGGAGCAGGGTACAAAAGGACCAATGATACTGGATCAGTATCAATACCTCCCGAGGAAGAAGGGACAGATCACCACCAAGCGGACATTGACGATGATCTTTTCGCCATAATCAACCAATTTGATATCGGTAAAGCATCGGGACTGTGATGCACTTGTTCAGCCAGTGACCACCAGACCTTCTATATGGCCGATGCATACCTAATTTGGGATGAAGCCAGCTGATCATGGGAGAGCCTGTAGAGGAAGCAGAACTGATCCTGAATGAGTGAATGTGTTTTATTTCCTTGCGTGATATGTTTTTCTGCTTTTGTGAATGTGTAAAAGCAATGAGTAATAATCCGACTTCCCCCTATTAAATGCTCGAATCCGCCACCTCACCAACCTCGCGACGAATTGATGGCGAGTAAAAATCTGGATAAACCTGAAGGGTAACTCCGTATCGTTTCAATTTACCCTCAGTTGCTCCAAGTTTTAAAATTAAGCCCCTTCTATTCTCAGGAAATTGCAAATTGACCCGAGAACGCAATCATATCCGAATACAAGTTGAACAAAATTTGGGGGCAAATCGACTCATGGGCATTACCACGGGATGGACAGCTTCGGACAGAGGAAAGTACAAGCGAAAGACGCGAACAATCTCAGAAATGGGTAATTCTGTATCGTTCTAATGTGCACATAATCATCTCAAGTCTTGAATTGTCTTATTCCATTCTTAACAGGGATTGCAAATTACCTCGAGAAATACCGTAACATGGCATAAGGTGATACAACAAGGCTGCTTTATCCCCAAAGATTAACCTTTGAAAGGATAGCCCCATGGACACCTATGGTCCAATGGACCGAATGGTATGGGGGATGATAGTAGGTCCGAAATATCCCGAGTTCGATCCCCGAGGGTGGGGAATGTTGTATGTATTATAAATAAATGAAACAACTTTTTGTACATTTCTTTTTGCAAGCAGGAATACTCGACGAGTAATACCGAAGTCAATATTTTGCTACATTCTCGGCTTAATGGTGAAGCATCCAACAAAAGTCGAAGAAAACTCAATCCAGCAAAATTGGTAAAAGACTTGTCCAAGGCATTCAAGATAAATGGTAAATCAGTATCGTTTCCAATTTATCCCTTTTAATACTGGTTGACATGTCTCCTTTTCTTTTCACAGGAAATATTTATACTAACATTTAACATGTTGAAGGAGACAAATCCAAAAGAAAAGTATGATCACCTGACAAGATCTATTCTGGTGAAAAATGGGGCAAATTGATTGCAAGCTCTGAAACGAAAAAGCAAATATGTCTTCCTTATCTCGTTTGGTTTCAAGAATAATTTCTCTGCTTCTTGCAGGGGCATTAAACAAACCAAAATGCTCCATCGCCCATATGCTTCATCGCGCAGGGGTAAAGTTTGAGACAAACCACCCCTCGACATAAGGAGTAGGCTTCCTAATTTGTTCGGTCCACCCACATACCAGGGGCAATTTAAATTCGCCCATATTTGCACATTATATAAACACACGTGATCCTAAAAAATTGTCACATCTGCATTGTGCTTACACAGTTCATGAATTATGTATGACTATTCCGTGTGTTTAACTTACCAACTCCAACTTAGAGCATAAACTGCACAGGAGATATCAAATGTGCAGAATGGGGCATGACAGGATGAGGAAAGGCAAACCATTTCCACACAGGTCTAACATTTTGATCTACAGATAAACAGCCTTTCTCCAGAGTGAGAAAAAGCCATTTCGGAATGAAGTCCCCCATTCAGATTACATTCGAGGTGTTCATACTATAAGAACCTCCTTAAACAGAAGTGGTAATGCAATACATGATCTATATGTTGATCGATTGCATCATGAGTTATTACATAGACTGCCTTTAATCATGGCAAACTTAGCTGAACAATTTTGTATGAACCAATGAACGCATTGATGAAAATGCTTGCACATGTTAGCTCTGACATTGCCCGACAGGCAACACATTCCCGGTGTTTGAGTTACCTTCCAAAGTCTTGAAATTCATTCGGCGATTATTGAATGAACAAGCCTGGTTGTCCAGAAGCCACCAAGCATTTCTTCCAAATTCTCAGGTAAGTATATCTTCAACCAGAACCTTTCAAGAGAATGAATTCTGACGGTTGTTGGGATACTCGAATCCATTGCGGTATATACAGGTATCCACATTCTTCAATAAAGCATGATTTGTCTCAAGGACAGAAATGTTCGAGACCTTTTGATCTCTGCCTCTTTGGTTTATTCCTAAAACGACAGGAGAATATAATTTGGGTTTGAGCTTCTGCAGGATTCCTGGTCTCCCCAGATTTCAGAATGGCACCCTTTGAGGTACATAAAGTCCTTCTTACAGGCAAATCAAGTCATTCTTACAGGTAAATCAAGTCCTTCTTACAGGCATAAAGTCCTTCTTACAAGCAAACCAAGTCCTTCTTATAGGCAAATCAAGTCCTTCTTACAGGCAAACCAAGTCCTTCTTACAGGCAAACCAAGTCCTTCTTACAGGCACAAAGTCCTTCTTACAGGCAAAGTAAGTCCTTTTTACAGGCAAATCAAGTCCTTCTTACAGGCACAAAGTCCTTCTTACAGGCAAATCAAGTCCTTCTTACAGGCAAACTAAGTCCTTCTTACAGGCAAACAAAGTCCTTCTTACAGGCACAAAGTCCTTCTTACAGGCAAACCAAGTCCTTCTTACAGGCAAATCAAGTCCTGCTTACAGGCAAATAAAGTCCTTCTTACAGGCAAATCAAGTCCTTCTTACAGGCACAAAGTCCTTCTTACAGGCAAATCAAGTCCTTCTTACAGGCAAACAAAGTCCTTCTTACAAGCAAATCAAGTCCTTCTTAAAGGCATAAAGTCCTTCTTACAGGCAAATCAAGTCCTTCTTATAGGCAAACTAAGTCCTTCTTACAGGCAAACCAAGTCCTTCTTACAGGCACAAAGTCCTTCTTACAGGCAAATCAAGTCCTTCTTACAGGCACAAAGTCCTTCTTACAGGCAAATCAAGTCCTTCTTACAGGCATAAAGTCCTTCTTACAGGCACAAAGTCCTTCTTACAAGCAAATCAAGTCCTTCTTACAAGCACAAAGTCCTTCTTACAGGCATAAAGTCCTTCTTACAGGCAAATCAAGTCCTTCTTACAGGCATAAAGTCCTTCTTACAGGCAAACAAAGTCCTTCTTACAGACAAATCAAGTCATTCTTACAGGCACAAAGTCCTTCTTACAGGCAAAGTAAGTCCTTTTTACAGGCAAACAAAGTCATTCTTACAGGCAAATCAAGTCCTTCTTACAGGCAAAGCAAGTCCTTCTTACAGGCACAAAGTTCTTCTTACAGGCAAAGCACCAAGTCCTTTTTACTGGCACCAAGTCCTTTCTACAGGCACCAAGTCCTTCTTACAGGTATCTCCATGTGGTGACCTACCATACGGGTCAAATCTCAATCAAAATTTAATCAGTAGAATCCTTTTATTAGGAATCTACCATGGTACGACCCACCATACGGGTCAAATGGTATGACCCACCATACGGGTCAAATTTTAATTCAATTTTTAATCAGTAGAATCCTTTTATTAGGAATCTACCATGGGTTGATCCACCATACGGGTTCAAGTTCAACCACCCTAAAGTTTTTTTATATAACGAATCCTTAGGTTCTCATTTCATTTTCAGTGGAACAATCATGTCACGACTCTTTTTATTTCCTTATATTGAGTCGATAAGAATCCAGGTGTCATCTCGTCTTTGAAATGAACCTCTACCGAGTTTCCTTTCAAAGAGGGGCAGCTGTTGACACCTGATCTTTAATCATTTTTTTATTGCTAAAGTAATAAAAAATCCATAAAAATTCATAAAATTGAAAAATCAACTTTGGGGACCTTAACCAAGCCTAGGGAACCAATTTTGACCAAAAAACGATTTTTCATATTTTCAGTATTTTTTACGTATTTTTTATTTATTTATTTTCAAAAATTAATAGAAAATCCATAAAAATTCATAAAATTGAAAATTCAACTTTGGGAACCTTAGCCAAGCCTAGGGAACGAATTTTGACCAAAAAATAATTTTTCATATTATATATATTTTAATTTTTTTAAAAAAATACAAAAATATTTGAAAATTTTGAAAAAATAACATTTGAGGCCAAAGAATACACAAAGATAGTTAATATTTTTATTTTAAATCTATTTTCATATTGGCCATCGCAAATTCAGAAAAATCCAATTCGAGTCACGTGTTCCTTCACGAGTATAATCTCGAATCGGGCCTAAAAAAATTTAATTTGAGTCAACTTATTTTTAACTTTCACTTTTTATGAGTTGTGACATTGTCTTCTAATATTTTAAATTTTCATCTTGGCCCAATTATACCCAGAATGACTTAATTTTGCAAAAGGGCTTTAATTAAATTGTGCATTATTTTCAGCTACAAGAAATGAGCTTAAATTTGACATGTGGTAAATTTTGGTGTGTCAAAAATTATGAGGAGATTTGGACTTAAAGAAATATAATTTTTCAAGGACTGAATTGTAAATACTTAAAATTCAAGGACTAAAGTGCAAATACCTAACTCTTGAAGGGTTATTTTACAAATAATAAAAAGAAAAGTTAGTGGATAAATTAGAATAGAGAAGGGAAGATGAAGAAGAGGAGATGAAGAAGAGAAGTTGGAGAAGAATGGATGGAGAAAATAAGATAAGAATAGAGAAGGGAAGATGGAGATGAAGAAGAGTTAGTAGAGAAATTAGAATGGAAGATAAGAATAAAGAAGGGAAGATGGAGATTAAGAAGAGTTAGTGGAGAAATTAGAATGGGAGATAAATATGGAGAAGGGAAGATGAAGATGAAGAAGAGTTAGTGGAGAGATTAGAATGTGAGATAGAGATGGATAATGGAAGATGAAAATGAAGAAGAGTTAGTGGAGAAATTAGAATGGGAGATAGAGTTAGTGGAAAAATTAGAATGGGAGATAGATGAGTAAGTTATAAAAGGAGAAAGAAGTGAGCTTGAGAAAGGATTCTTGAGAGAGAAAATTTGAAGTGTTTGGGAGGATTTTTTTTTTTGAGAGAAAATTTTGGATGTTTGAGAGAGTTTTGGGAGATTGCAGAAAAATTTGAGAGAAAGAAAATACCAAAAGAGAGAATTTTGAAGATGATGGGAGTTTAAAGCTAGGGATTATCATCACAAATTCCTTCATCGATCAATATAAATCAAGAGTGCATCCTCGTCAACGAGCAAGCAAATTCGAGCTAAGTGTTTTTATTTATTCATTTGTTTATGGTTTTACTTGCAAATTAGCACAAATTGTATACACTTTTTCCATCTCCTCTTTTTTTTTTCCATATTTTATGTCAGGAGAAGGATATCTCTACGTCAACAGAAAAAATCTCGTAGATATGCAAAAATCGGCCCAGACAAGCTCCTAAGCTGTCCACCGATTTCTCAACTGATCTGTGACTAAAAGTCCCTCTTAATTCAAAAGAAACTCTCTATATTGGGAACATAGAGAGCGAAAATCAATTATAGAAATCCCTCCCAAAAAAATGGGAGATAAGTACTCTTTCCACTCTTCTGGTTTTAGGTGCAGATTAGCACATATTTTGTATACTGACATTTCACTCTATTTTATGTCAGGAAGCCGCAGCTTTATATCAATGGTCAACCCTATGGAAGCACAAAATCGGCTTGGAGGAGTCCTCAAGCGCGCACAAATTTCAAATTGTTGAATCAATTCGTTGTATTTTATTTTAAAGAATTCATACCCCAAAATGGAGAGGACAAAGTCCATCCGCAATTTAAATACCTGCACCATAAATCCCAAAGGGAAGAGCCAAGCCAATGCTTAGCCTCCCATTGGAGGTTTTTACTTACAGTAGTTAAATACCTGCAACTTAAATACCTGTACCTTAAATTCCAAAGGGAAGAGCCAAGCCAATGCTTAGCCTCCCATTGGAGGTTTTTACTTACAGTAGTTAAATACCTGCAACTTAAATACCTATACCTTAAATCCCAAAGGGAAGAGCCAAGCCAATGCTTAGCCTCCCATTGGAGGTTTTTACTTACAGTAGTTAAATACTTGCAACTTAAATACATGTACCTTAAATCCCAAAGGGAAGAGCCAAGCCAATGCTTAGCTTCCCATTGGAGGTTTTTACTTACAGTAGTTAAATACCTGCAACTTAAATACATGTACCTTAAATCCCAAAGGGAAGAGCCAAGCCAATGCTTAGCCTCCCATTGGAGGTTTTTACTTACAGTAGTTTAAATACTTGCAACTTAAATACCTGTACCTTAAATCCCAAAGGGAAGAGCCAAGCCAATGCTAGGCCTCCCATTGGAGGTGTTTATTCACTGTCATGTACTTCCTATAATTTAATTTTTGAATCATCAGACCCAAAAGATAAGTAGGTTGTAATACTGCACAGAAGTCGTTAACACACTCCTTCTTTCGGCTTCAGGGAATCTTTAACACTTAAAAAAATATAACAAATAAAAATATATACCATCCATGCATCCTATTTAAAAAGTGAAAACACAAAAGAGAATACCCTACTATAGCCTTAGGAATAAACCAAGCCTGAGTTGCCGAATTAGGATATCCATGAAATTAAGGTACCGAAAGGGCATTAGTTTTAATTAACTAGTGTAACCAAGTCCCCGAGCTCCTAATTTCTGGTTTGCAGGAATAAATTAGTTTTCCCGCTAATTTATTTAGGTTTCTAATCGACCTACCAAGAACGATTAGTGGCGACTCCAAATTTTAAAATCATTTAAACAAAAACCAAAGTTGCGATTCGGTAGGGCTTGGGAGGGTCCGCGTTAGGTTAGTCAAATCTAATTAACCTAATAATCCGTTAACCCCTTTTAAAATTTAAAATTTTTTTAGAGGGTCGCGACAGCCGGTCTTCCACTAACATTTGAAAACATCGAAAGTGGCGTGACAAGGCCCGTAAGTTAACGCAGCGACTTGAAATCTTCCAAAGAGACTTGCGTCCTTTCTTGGGTATCCAATGGATAACGGCCCTTTTGTCCTAGAAGATTAAGACCAGTTAGACACTTTTGGTATTTTAAGCTCAACATTGAAGGCAATTGGACCTAAACGTAATACGAGGCACTAGAAGACAATGTCACGACTCCGAAAATACGCAAATGGAAAATTACAAAGTTAAAACAAAATTTCTAGAAATTATTTAAATAATATAACAAGATGAATTTAACAAGGAAACTCTCAATTGCGGGTTAAATGTTTTCAGAATTTATTCAGTCAAAATAAAGAGAAAATTAAAGTAAAAATATTGAGTATTCATTCACATTTTTATGGCATCAAATGCTATTATTTGTTAAATATTCTCCTAATTTCTAAAATATATAAATAATAATAATAATAATAATAATAAATATTTTTTTTTTGTTCGAAAATAGTTGCCTAAGCTTGGCCAAGGCTCCAAACTTGATTTTGCAATTTTCTCATTTTTCTTAATTTTTTGTTTTATGAATTTTCGAAAATAAAAATACCAAAAATATCGAAAATATGAAAAATCATTTTTTGGTCAAAAGTGGTTTTCTAGGCTTGGCTAAGGTCACCAAAGTTGATTTTTCAATTTTATGAATTTTTTTATGGATTTTCTATTAATTTTCGAAAATAAATAAATAAAAAATATGTAAAAATACTGAAAATATGAAAAATCGTTTTTTGGTCGAAATTGGTTCCCTAGGCTTGGCTAAGGTCCCCAAAGTTGATTTTTCAATTTTATGAATTTTTATGGATTTTTTATTACTTTAGCAATAGAAAAAAAAATGATTAAAAATCAGGTGTCAACAGAGTTCCCTTCGAGTTTCTTCGAGCTCCATTTCCAGATCTCTAATTATGCGGGTACATCCACTGGGACAAGCATAGTCCTGATTAAACATAATGAGAAATCAGATAATTTTTACATCCCTAAACCATTGAAAACTTTAAGTGTCCTAAACCATGAAAAACTTGAAATGTCTCCTTACAAAAGTAAGTAAACTACCATACCTGCCTCACATGTTCATTATTGGGTCGAAATCGTGTAGGCAAATGAATTGTCGTTGGCAACTCCGTCATATTGAAAAAATTCAAGTACGCCTCTTTTGCAGCTTCCCAATTGTTATATCCTTTGTAATTGGCATGACTAAAACCACTTACTTGGACTTTAGTTTCAGGCCAACTATCGTATATGCCGATATTACGGCCATTGAAAACAACATAATATTCCTTCGGCATTTCAACAAACCTAAAATAACACAATACCAATGGCCATTAACATTCACTTTACCACAGAACATGGCAGCATGAAAGACACTTGTATGAAGAAGAGTTTTTGCAGTCAACAATTTACTATAGTGTGCAGAGCAGACATAAATATGAGAGCTGACATAAATATATTATCATGCGAAAACAAAATTTTCTCTGTGACAGCCAAAATGTGAAGGCTTATGCAAGCTAATGCAGGTTCTAAGGGAAGCAGAACATTCAGTGGTTTTACACTGGAGCATGAGAAAAACACTGCATCAGGAGTTAAAAATTCACATTAACATGAGGACCGTCATCCAAAAGAAAGTAAATTGGAAAGAGAGTCATTACTAAAAAGCATCATGAAACAGGAAGACCATCTCACAGAGTTCACAATCTCCTTCGATTATCTAAAACCAGTTTGCCGACTACAGCGCAGGAAAATGAGGCAATCTGATTCAGATCATATATGAACTGCAGCAATTTTCTAAAGTGCACCGACTACAACGCAGGTTTTTAGGGAATTTGGTCTTTTACATTTTATGAGCACGGCTGCCCGACGGGTGGTAGTCTGTCACGATGCCTTTTTGTGCTGCTTGCTAATGAGTCTTGTGGTTTAAAAGTCTCACCTCTGAGATGAGTCCTAAATGCATGTCAACGTTTTACACAAGCAGACAAAAGCAAGTGCAAGTAACCAACTCAAATTAGTAAAGTCTGTCACAAGACAACAATTCAGAATGTCATGGAATTTTTATTCCGTAACATTGTGACTTCCAAAGATATTGAGCCTCTAAAATCGATCCAAGACTAAATTTTGTTGAAGTTCAGATAAGGGGAACCGTCCACAACTTTTATATTCAGTTCGTAGCGGCATATCATCGAACAGTCGTTGGGCAACGCTAATTTCAAGCATATCACAGCAGACGCATTTCATCCAATATGGAAGAAGAAATCAATCCAAACAAACAAAATAGAGAAAATGAAAGAGAAATACCACTCGCCTCTTCGATAGGATGAATTGTGGCCACCGTAAACTGAGGAGCACTAAAAAATGATCTCCAAGAGAAGAAAGATTTGACGCAAGGACCAATTCAATGCAGTCTTGGGGTTGTCTTCGAAACGCCCAATGATCGGGCGAAGTGTGGGGAATCACTCGGCGGGGTAAGACTTTTGCTCTTCCTTCTACCACCGCAGAGTCGAACTCACGGAATCGGCCAACTCGGGAATGGGGTCGGGGATGGATTTGTGACGAGGAGGACGAGGCTTCGATGGGAGGCGATCGAGGGGACTCGAGCTTCGGGCCTTTCGAACGCTGGTCGAGCGTCCGTTCAAGTCGGAGCGGTCGAGCTTTTGGGGAGGTCGGAGCGGTCGGCGTGGTCGGCGTTCTCACGGACGGTGGCGACAGGTTTTGGTCGGGGAGAGAACGTCGGGGAGAGGGAATGGAGGAGCGAGGTCGGGGAGAGAGAACGTCGGGAGAGAGAGAATGGAGGAGAGAGAGAAAACCTGACCTCTGCTTTTTTTTTTTTAATTTCAAAATTAGCTACAGTATCGCACCAAAATTTTGGGAGCTGGTCTGGATGACGTGGCGCACCGTCGACCCTCCGATTCGAACGGACGGCTGAGATGCTTTCCAAGGCAAGGGTGCCCTGATTTCTCCAGGGCAGGCGATCCAAATCCGTACTTAATGTGTGTGGACCGGTCGACCTACGTGCATGGGTAAACTTTAATGCGAGGAGAAAGGTCGGGATATTTTGGGCTAAATTGACTTCTTATCCTCTGGTGTTTGTTTGATGTGATGGATGGCCGTTGAAAAACTAGCATCAGTGGCTCCATGGTTGATCTTGAAAATAAATCAGCACTTTACGAGTTTTACATACACCCGACTCGTGAATCTTTCAAATGAAAGGAAGGTAGATCTAAGAAGGCATTGAGTGACGAGAAACGAACCGTTGCAGCACTTGAAGATGTAACGCTCCATCTGGAAGTCACAGTCCTTGGTGCTGAGGTGGACCTCGACGGCCAACATCATCCGAATGTCAGCCTCCTTCTGTAACGCTCCTTATGCGACAGTTGCCGCACCGTCGCTGCGGCGGTGGTCATTCTTGTCGCCATTCTTTTCGATTCACTCGGGTGGGCCGCAGTGGTAGCTGCAGCGGGTGGGTAGGCGGCTACGGCAAGCAAGCCATGGGGACGATGGGCAGGCCAAGGCAGCAGCGGGTGGGCGGATTTGGTTACAACCGAATCACTACAAATTTGCATGCAAAGTTATTATATCATTTGAATTTATCCACCTATATGTTTGACGGAAGCATGTGCTCTTATCAAATTGTTACCGTTTACGGGCAAGCATTCCGTGAAAGGTTAGAAGTTTCTTTAAGGCAACTCATTCACCCCTTCAAGTGGGCTCTGTTAACCCTACCTAGATATTTCCAAGTTTGAACAGAGAAGGTTTCAGCTGAGTTTGGTCAGTCTCTTACCTCTTCTTCGTCTTCTCGTCCTCTTAGTGATCCCGTGGTCTTTGCCGTCACCAATTTCAGGTCCCTTCAAAATCTTCTCTCTGTAAGACTCCCAAGGGACGCTTGAACCATCCGGATCAGTGTCGAGTAACTTCCGGAGCCCATGGCAATTCTCTAAGTCTAGTAATAGGGAGGAGCTGAAGATTCTTTAGCTCGCCAATTTGTTCGGACAATTTCCTAAGGCCCAAACACAAGTTAAAACTCAAGTGAGTCAGCTCCCACAGTTCCCCAATAGAGAAGCCAATTTCTTTCAAATATGGGCATCCAGAAATGGCCAAGTTCTTTAAAATTGGGTTCCCATAGAAGTTTGGCGTATCACATACCCACAGACAATTTTGAAGAGTGAGAACCTTCAATTTTGCTGCTCCCTGCAAAAAAGCCAACGGATGGAATATAAAGTTAGGCTCCCGACTCGTATCACTCGTCATTTGATTCTCTCACCCCCAAATGAGAAAATCAGACTAGAGATCCGTCAAATTTTGGCCTTCGTTGAATGAGAAAATTTGACAAAGGGGGAAACTGACGTACGCCGATTAGGTAGCATATCTCATTTTCGTCAAAGTCAGGGCCAGAAAGATTCACCACAACCGCGTTTTCTAGGTGCAAATTTTTGGGATGCGCAAGAGGGTCATGAAAGCAATGCAAAACGATCCATTTCAACTCGGAAAGATAGCCCGTGAAGTCGCCTCGGCACTTTACGTTGCTCAACCAAAGAAACCGTATATGTGGGAACCATTTAATTTGCTCCGCGGTGACACTTATAGGGTTCTGGAAGTCCGCTCGCAAACAGAGCATTTGAACGCTTTCCTTGATCTGCTAATGACATCGAGGAGAAGGAACAGAAATTTGTCAAATATCCTACAATTTTTCTCGCTCATAAACAAGAAAATGAATGGAACACAGTGTAGCTCCCAATTCAGAAACTGCGAATCCCCAATTAAGAACGGGATGAGCAACTTTCTATTTGAATATGGTCATACATTACCTCTGTTGAATTTAGTTGTCAAATGATCTCGTCTCTATCCCACAACCTCGTATGCATTACGCGATGCACCGGATTTTCTTGGTTAGCAATTGCCCTTCCAAGATTTCTAAATTGATTATGCATCCAAAGCCTACCATTGTCTAAAACCTTTATCATGAACCTGTTGATGAGGACATCGATAGCGCACATTGGTTTAAATCGACAACCTTCCCATGCAAAGACTGCATCAGCCTTAGATCGACCGACGCCAAAGCATGCAACATCAAGAAATATCTATTGTTCATCCGTTCCTAAGGTATCATAGGTAATCCTTAGCTTTCCCAAGACATCTTTATGAGGCGTTTTCCTTAGCTTCTCTAGCGTCTCTCCCCATATAGTTTTGTCTTTCCCATAAAGGGATGAACCAATTGCTTGGAGAGCTAAAGGTAGTCCACCTGCAGTAGAGACAATGTCTTTTGAAAGAGTGGAGTAATCGGCCGGAGTAGGGTAGTAATTGAAGGCATGAGTACTGAAGAGTTGAAGTGCATCTTTGTCGCTCAGCCCCTCCATTCCGTAACCCTCGATTTTATACTTAAATTCCCTGATATTCAGAATGCTCTTGTCTTTGGTGGTAACAAGTATCCGAGTACCAGGGCACAAAGAATCCACTCCGACTAGATTTTGGATTTGGTCGCCCTCATCGACATCATCCAAAACAATTAGAACCTTCTTGTTGCGAATTGTGTTTCCAATCCTGCTGATCCCATCATCAATGTTACAAATGTCTTTAGCCGCATCGGCCTTAGAGAAATCAAACAATAACAGTCGTTGCAACTCCACTATGCCCTTGATTTTTGCCTTTTCCCTTACATCATCGAGAAAGCTGCAGTGGTTCGCAAAGTGAGGACATAGTTGGTTGAAGATTTTTTTGGCGAGTGTTGATTTACCGATGCCGCCCATTCCGTAAATTCCAATAAGCTGCACGTCACCAGAGTTTATGTCCAATAACTTGTTTATGGCCGCTATTAGATCTGCCATTCCGACTAAAGCTTCGGTCACTTTCCTTTCTTTTATACGGAGCCTACCCATAACCTCGTTGACAATTGACTTGCTTAGATGCCCGTCGCTGCGACAAAGTTGAACAATTTCAATTGAGAAAAGGTAACATGTTCATTTTAGTTTGCGTAAAAAAGTTGAAGCAAATGCAGTTCCATAATCAAGTTCTCTAGCATACAATAGGAATCTCAATACATGTATGGATCAAGTTCGCGTAAAAAAGATGAAGCAAATCCAAATTTTTATACAAGGAAAATTAGGTAAGAAATGAAATCCTAGTAATCCTATTAGATCCGGAGAAATGTGGATATCTCATGATTTAAGAAAAACTTAAAAGAAGAATTTGAGAAATCGCCTGATTGTAAAAAGAAAATATTCACATTTATCGTTAGATAATTACCCTCGATATTTCTCCAGCTGCCATCCTTTGGTGGCATTGACTTCCCTAAGAGCCCCTCTCCATGTCTCTACATCCTCTGCGCTGAACTTCTTCTTCTTCCAAAAAAACCACCCCCTCTGTTGATCCTCTGTCTTTTGCTCCAACTTTGCTATGGCCTTTGTATACAACTCCGTTTTTAGCTTCACATCATCCGATTTCACGTTATAAAAGATGAGCAATATCACCTTCTTACTCCCGTCTTCTCTGGATTTAGAGGTGTTCTCCACCATCCTCGCAAGCTCGCGGAGACACCAGTGACTCGAGGCGTAGTCTGGACTGAAGATGGGTATGTAGATCTGGCAGTCATCAATCCCTCGCAGAAGGCTGCCACTAATTATTTCCCCCGGTCGAAGTCTTCATCATCCAGGAAAACACGAATCCCAACTTCTCGCAAGGCAGTATAGAGTGTGTCGGTGAATCCATGACGAGTATCGGGTCCTCTAAAACTCAGAAACACCTGGTACTCACATCCTGATGGGTTGCTGGTGATCGTTCCTGCCTATGAGTTTGCTATGGGAGCACTACTCACACTTAGCATCTCTCTCTGTCTCTCTCTATAATAGTCAATTTCGACCGAAGCAGGAGACGTTTTGCAGTTCTAGAACACAAATTGAGGACTAATATAATGAAGGCTTTTGAGACTTTTAGACCGCTGTTGAAGAATTATTAACTTTACAAAGCGAGTGCGACTAGTCAACAACCGATCCGCACCGCAATTAAAGTTGACTTAGCTGACCAATAGATTTTTAGATTCTGTTTATTTAACGAAAAATGAAGTGTTACCCAAAAATATTTTTTTAAAAAAAATATTTTTTTAAAGAAAACACCAATATTTTTTTTATATTTGATTGAAACCTGAAAATAAATTGAAAAATATTTTCCTCCATTCGATAAGGAAAATCAATTTCTATCGTACATAATTTTTTTTACTTTTTAAATAATTTTTTACTTTTTTTTAAATTCAATTTTTTTCTTTTTAAAATTTCAAAATTTTCTTTTTTTTTGTGTGTTTCTTCCTTCTCCTTCTTTCTCCTTTCTAAGCCTTGCCATCGGCCATGACGCAAGCCGGCGAGTCTTGAGCTCGGCCTTGATCGAAGCTAGCAAGCAAGCAGCCGTGGCTGGCGAGTGAGGAAGTTGAAGGTAGAGGCGGCCTTGGCAATGGACTCGGTAGTGTTGAGGAATGGCTCCGTTGGCACATGCTAGTGGTGGTAGGCAAGGGCCAAGGGTCGGTTGAGCATGAAAATGGTGAGGCGAGCCTTAGCCTTGCCAAATCTGGCAAGATCGTGGCTCGCCTAGCCATGAAGGTGAAGATCTCAAGGTCGCAACTCTGTTGGGGATAGAGGAGAAAGAAAGTGGACTAAGGAGAGAGAAAGAAGGGGAAAATGATTTCCATTTCTCAAAAAAGAAAATTATTTTCCTCAATTTTGAAAGGTTTTGTTTCTATTGACTAGAAAATATTTTTTTGTTGACTACTCATTTTCCACCCTTAAATACCGTAAATTGGAGAAAGTGTTTTTCCAAAAAAATATTTTTTGTGAAACAAATGAAACTTAGAGTTCTCGAATATTCGGATCTAATATGAAACCGGTTCAGACATCAACAGCAATGATAAATACATAGCTTCCAACTTGGAGAGAGGCGTAACCAAAAAAAAAAAATGGCGATAAGTGGCCTCGTTAGAAAATTCGTGAAACATGTGCTTCCTAATCATGAAAAGGACTTCCGCAAAACAAATAATAATAATAATGAAAAGGACATGCTATGGCAACTTTAAGGATTAATATTAAGACCTTGTTAACGAATATTATCGGAACACTAGTCCATTACACTAAACAAAAAAGACGAAGTTAATATCATAAAAAAATTCTAAATTAATACACATATGATAAATTTATCTAAAATTAATTTTTTTATTACAAAAAACCTCAAACTAATATATCTATAACAAATTTATCCCTAATTAATTTTTTAACCACAAAAAATCCCCAATTGATATACTTATGACAAGATTATCCTCATTAGTTTTTATTAAATTTTACCGTCAAATTATTAAGTTAGATAACACGTGGCAATTAATGAGTATATCGATTTAGGATTTTTATCATTCGTTTATCACAAGTATACTGATTTGAGATTTTTGGCGGTATTAACTCAACTTTATGAAAACAAATAGAGAGTAAATTTGTCACATGCGTACCAATTTGGGATTTTTAATAGTTAAAAATTACTTTGTAGTAAATTTATCACAAGTGTACCAATTTGAGATTTTTTTTGGTCAAAAAAATTAATGTAGGGTAAATTTATCTTATATGTACCAGTTTGAGATTTTTTCTGGTTAAAAAATTAGTTTGGAGTAAATTTATCACAAATAGATTAGAGATTTTTATTGGCACTAATTCTAAAAAAAATACTTTCATTTTCAATATAGTGTTCATGATATGAGAATAGCTTTGCTTTGAAAAAGACAAAATTTCTTTATGTTTGGATGTGTAAGAGTTGCCTCTGACACACTCTGAAATCCTTACTTTTATTTGGGCCATAAAATCCTTAGTTAAATAATATGACATTTCGCATATTGGAATTCGAATCCAATTGCCATATATATATATAATGAGGGGCAACTTCACGGTAGGTTTATAGTCCTTTAAGTTGATGGACTTAAACATAAAGACAATAAGGTGGATACCAGTTAGAAAACCCGATTACAAGAACACGAAGAGGTGGTGGCAACACAAGTGGATTATAACATGCAAAGCACTTTAAAAGCCAAATCAAGATGCTATTACAATACGTCAACATATACTCTCACCATGCACAAACTAATTTGAACGTGTAGGAATCAAAAAGGGGATGCGAAAGTTTGGAGAATTTAATGCAGAAAGAGCTCAAGTTAGCAAATATGAAAGTAATATTTCAAAATATCTTTGCAAAGACTTTACACAATAGAAATATAAACTTAATAATAACCCCTTTTTTTTTTACAGACAACTCTCTCTAGCTCTCTCACTTTCTTTTTGCTAAGACTTCTATGGCTTTCTCTCTCTATCTATATAAACAAGTAAACACACACACAAGTATACAGAGAAGAGACTTCACCGCCTGGCAAAGTCGGCAAAGTCATCCAGCTAGTGCAAGTTGTCTTTCCTTAATTATTAGGAGTCAAAGATTGAGGCATCCATATCTTTGACCGGTCATTGGCTCGGACAACAAGCTGTAGCTCTCTGTCCTCATGTTGAAGTTGGTTTGGAGACACCACACGTCCAATTCATCCTCTCAACCACCGTCATCAAGCAAGTGTATGAGTCCAAGTGTAACTTTTCTTTCAAAATAAATTTTATTATTTCCAACAGAACAAGTTGCTCTCACGATACAAACTCGTTATCTTGACCTCTATCTCTTTACGTCTTAAGCTCCCCTTTTGCCGTACCTTGAACCTTCATATGCAATTTACCTTTGTTCCTCGAGTCTGTGAGCATAATCCATTAATTTTTAGAACTTATTCCTAGTTTATCACTCGTGAAAAGAATGAAAAAAAATTAATGAAAATATTACCAAAAAATCCTAAATATATTGCAATCGTTTAATCATAACCATATTGTAATTGTGCCATTCAATCCATCTAGCAAATTTGGCCGGCCGGCGCCGACCGTCTAGCGAAATAATACCTCAATAATTTTTTTATTTTTGATTTTCTTTTTCCTTTTTTTTTCCATCTTCTTCCTTGTACAAAAGAAAATAAAAAATTCAATTTTTTTTTAAAAATTATGTTGCCGGAAGGTCGGCCAAATTAGTTGGATGGACTAAATTGACAAGATTGTAAAAGGTTTAGGACTGAATCGAAAAAAAAATTATGACTTAATTAATACAAAAACATGTACAGCTAGCAAAACACATCCATACACTTCCATTAATTCTTTGAGTACACTTCTGTTTTCACATTTACTTAATCCTCCATGTGAAACCGACAACGAGGACACACCAACACAAATGTTTTACAAAAAAAAAAAACACAACGACCACAGACTCATATTGGGAAGACAACGAAAGATCTACATTTTGATCGTTCTTTGCCTTTTTCCCCTGCTGCTATAAAACTTTCAAGTTTCTCGACTTCAAAGTAGACATAAACACTAGCCCCCCTTCCTCCTAATTGGCTTTACAAGCCCCCAACCTCTTTGATATTTGCTCTGTTTAGATGTTAATAGTTATTGGTTATCTATTTCCGCTAGTTAAATGAAATTTGATTGGTTTTGACCCAAAAAAAAAAAGTTGACCTAAACACGAGCACTCTTTGTCGTTTCTTCTGCACAATCTTGAGGTCGTCGATGCCAAGGCCGGATTTTGATGTGGTCGAGTGGAATTGATAGGAAAATAGAGTTCGAGTGAAGGAATTGGGAATTCTGATGATCAAAGGGGTCGCGTGAATTGGGGTTTTCTTCATGGCCGATTTGAGTGGAATGTGATGGAACTAGGGTTCGAATCGAGGGAAATGTTGATTCCGATTAAATTGGGGTGGGGAATTGAGGGAGCAATTAGGATTCCTCTGTGCCCAATTTGGGTTCTTGTGATTTCAGTCTTCATATTTTCGCAAGACGTTGCCGTTTGCCACATCAGCATTTTTAGGTTAAAACTTGGTCGACAGGATTACATAAGAATTTCATCAGAAAAAATTACCCAAAAAGTCATACACTTTTATACTTTTGCCTATTTAATCCTAAATTTTTTAATTGTGCCAGTTGACTCCACACATTTTTATATCTTGTAAATTGAATCCATACGATCAATTTCGATTGGAAAACGCTGGCATGGACACGAGTCATTTTACATGGCACAACCGGACGGCAAGTGCTAATGTGAACGATTTTAAATTTTTAAATACTTTTAGTTATTTATTCTTTTATTTTCTTTCTTTTCCATTTTTTTTTACTATGGCTAGTGAGGGTCGCCACGCCCTCATCAACCGCTGGCGAGGGCAACGGAGGTGCCCATCCTTGGTAAGGCATCCTTCACCCGAAGCTGGTGGAGGGGCAAAGGGAAAAAGGAAAAAAATGAAGAAAAAAAATAGAAGAAAAGAAAACTAAAAGGAAAAAGTGAATACATAAATGAATAGTTCCAAACAAAATTTTAAAAAAATTAAAATATTACTAAAATTATCCACATCAATGACAATCATGCCACGTAGGACAATTGACATCTACGCCAGTAATTTCTGGCCATAATTGGATAGACTGACCCAATAGACAAAACATGGTTTAGGACTCAATTGACTTAATTGAAAAAGTTAAGACTAAATTAGCGAAATTACAATAGGCTTAGGGTTTTTTGGATAATTTTGCTGAAATTCGTAAGAAAGTTTACAACTAAATTGACGACATTGCAAGATTTATATCTGAAATGACTTAACAACAACACCTTTACCATTGATTTAGTAATTTTCGGTCGTTACCAACTCCTATAATGGCCCATCATTACATAGTTTTGCAGCTTACCGATGCCATTGAAGGTTCTAGCTTTTATCCGGAATTACCGGCCTCAACACGCTGTATCTTCTAGAGATTATATTTGGATTCTCCCTCTGAGTTTTAATTTGAGAATAATTACCATTAGAGATTGAGAAAACACTTGATGAGGATTAGACGGAATAGCTTTTTGGAATTGAGAGATTACTTTGATGTTCCAGTCTCCTGATTTGTAGTGGATTTATTATTGCTACTCATCTTGTCCATATAAGTCACTCTCTTATATAACTCACTCATTCTTTCTCTTCTTGTTTTTGTTCGGAACGAAATCTTCATTTCAAGAGATGCATGACTTCAAGAAAAAAATATAAATCCCATAAAGCAAATAAAATAAGTAAATGTGAAAAGTGAAACAACGTGGTACAACAACTTTACCAAAAAAAAAAAATTCAACTTGGTACAACATGCAAGGACTTGTCCATTCCTAAAAAACGTATTTTTCATAGCATCAAAGCACAAATAGTGGCCAATCATCAAATCTTGCATATCATATGAGCATAAGCCAAGAAATCCCTCTTTAGTAACTATGGTTTTACCAAAAGACGGTGCATGTACTAGATTCGATGTCCCTAACACTATCATTGTGGAGAAATCAAAACAACACCAATAAGTCGAAAGAATACATAAAACGCTTTCTAAATCTCATATCTATAGTTACATTAGAAGAAAAGAACACCCGAATCCATATCTAGATGGGGAGAGAAGGGCTACAACAGAGATACTAATTGATCATAAAAACACTTTTAGATAAGCCGACTAGCAACAACAACAACAACAAAAGGGGAGTCAAAGACTTGTGCAGCGTTTGACAATCTAGAATAAGCACTCGAAGTTGGAGCAAGCGAGCAAATTCGGAGAGAGCAAATTCTTTCGAGACACTAGCACTTCAATCTTCAGAGCTCACTTCTCTAGAGGAGGTCGACCACGTCGTCCACGAAATCAACAAAAAAAAGTTTGAAAGATAGAGAAATAAAGCAACAAAGAGGGAGCATGAGCTGGGGAGGGAGAAGATGAGGGAGGGATATATATATATATATATATATATATATATATGTCATCCCTAAATTTTGGAAACCGAGATTGGACCGGCTCAAGATCGGCGGTTGGATCCGATCCCAGTGAGAAAGCCTTGTAAACAATGCACCCGATAAAATCAGGGCCACCCCAGCAAATCCTCATGCTCTCTCAATACGCCTTAGGATAACAAACTAACACCCTGTTGCTTAGCTATATATAGTAACTACGGACCATGACCTCGACATCCTCAAAAACCCATCGAAAGAGAGCTCCTTCGATGTATCGCGAGGCAATAGCTCACCTTCGCATCCCAAGCCCACACTCTCGAATGGGAGAGGGAGTTTCTTTTAATCATCGAATGTGTGCTATCTATTGGGGTCCCAAAAGGGCAGCGCATTCAAGCTCGACTGTATCATGACGGGATCGAGCGTGGGGCTCGCTTCAACATCATTTGTAGCACCGCGCTGCGATCACATGTCTCGGCTTTTGGATTAGACAGGTCGTGAGGGAGTAGAAATTGGAGGGGTCGAGCCGGTGTACTGCCTGAGCCACCGTAATTAAGTCCAACTCAATTTCCGCCTCCGATTAAGGTCACGGTTTCGCCGTTGGAGATGGGTATTGCGCTGTGGACATAGCGGACCTTCAGATTCTGGATCGCACATTTTAGCTGGCTGTGCCTCACATCATTGGTGATCACCTGGTCGTAGTGCTCGGCTACCAATTTTACAAGCAAGCGCAGGGCATATGAATAGTCGTACATGCCGAACAATCCGGCAGTAGTCAATGAAATTGAGCTTTCGTATGACCCGCGATCATATCCGGTGGACCCTTTTTTTTTTTTTCCCAAGATATTGAAGATCGGCTAAGGACGTTACGATTCCTGATCAATGTTGACTGTTGAGTTCAATGCTTTGATCATTTAGAGTGGATGATGACTCAATAATCATTACTTAACAATATTTTGCCATCAGATTTAAGATGTTACAAACTTTCTTACTTAAAAAATTGCCCCGTCTATGCTTTAAACGGAGTGCTCCTAAATATTTAAACGTGATAACCCAATCTCATACATTAAATTAAGAGTAAACAAAATTCGAGCGGCAGCTGATTTTTCAAAAGATGGCTACTCTTTTAAAGGATCCCTAAAGACTATAAGATTGCCAATATTACTATTTATTTAGAGGGTCCTCAGCTTCACAATCCCAAAAAAGGAAAGTTACGATCATTGTCATAAGCTGTTTAGAATGGAAGACATAAAAACTAGAATAAGTTCATGCTGTCTACTCTATTTCGTGGGAAGTTACGAATGTAGAGAAATTCAACCTTATGAGACTTATATGTAAATTACCACTGGTTACTAAATCGTCATTGGCAAGGACTTTAGAAAAGTTACCATTATTGACGGCGAACTTCTTAGTATGGGTATCCTCACATAGGCCATTTTGTGATATTTTTCTGTACTATCGGTTAATTACCAAGTGAACGATATTGAATTATGAACACTATCGATAAGTCACCACTCAGAAACGTAAACTACTAATTATGAGTGAAAACAAGTAACGGCCATTTATAAAAATTACGACCCACAAAATTAAATTACTGCATATGAGTCTGACCAACCTTACAATGACTCAGAATATTACGGCCTTATATATGCACCAGTCCATTCTTGTTTTCCACGGGAACATAGAAGCATTCCTTCATTAGAAGTTGCTTCTTGGTCCAATCAATGGCCACGTCTTTAACTATCAACTTCCCTCCTCTGTACATAGCTCGTCCAGCGAGTCACCAGACCAGCCGCTCCCTCGTCCAACGACGTCACAGCTGCGTCTCAACGGCTCCCCGACCAGCACCACTCCGGTGACCAACGAGCCTCGGACGCTGGTTCTCTCATGCCCATGAAAGTGTATCTGCTGGTAATTTCTATTCTCTCTCTATAAAAAAAAAAAAAGAATTCTTGTGTGTCGTAATCCATGATAAGGTAATATTCGAGTGTGACAGAGGTGCTTGTGTATTGAAAGAGTTACCGATAAATTTCTTAACTTGGTTATGCCTCAAAAGCATCAAATGATATGATTTATAATATGTTACCTTCTAAAGAATATTATCTGTAAATTTTGGTCTGATTCTTGACTTGGTTACAACAGAATCACCACAAATTTGCATGCAAAAGGATTATATCATTTGAATTTATTTACCTATATGTTTGACGGAAGCATGCGCTCTTATCAAATTGTTACCGTTTACCCCTTCAAGTGGGTTGTGTTAACCCTAACTAGATATTTAATTTCAGCTTTTCCAAAATCAGAACCGAGTTTGAACAGAGAAGGTTTCAGCTGAGTTTTGGTCAGTCTCTTACCTCTTCTTCGTCTTCTTCACCATCACTCTCTTCTCGTCGTCTTAGCGACCATCGTCTTTGCCGTTACCAATTTCAGGTCCGTTCAAAATCTTCTCTCTGTAAGACTCCCAAGGGACGCTTGAATCTGGACCAGTGTTGAGTAACTTCCAACAATTTTGTATTGTTATCTGGCACCCATTTGGTATTTTTGAGCTGGACCCATCGATAATCCTTTCCATTGATTCGCAACTTTCAACTCTCAACCGATCCAAAAACTCTAATTCGTCGACGCCCTCGACAACCTGCAGCCTGCAGCAGTCTTCTATATGTAACTGCTGCAGGTTCTTCAAGAGTGGTAAACCGCGCAACCATCGTAATGAACGGCACCATTCAACGGAAAAAACTTCCAAAGATTCCAATGTGGAAACGAGCTGAATCTCCTGTAGCTCCTCCGATGGAGAGACCGACCTGCCGAAAGAAGTGCCGGCGGAAGTACATAATCTCTCCATCGATTTTGAGACGCTGAGAAATTGAACTTCAACTAGCTCTCCGCAAGACGACACCTCGGCTTTTCTCAGTTTTCTCAAACTTGATGCAATGGATAATCTCCTGAGGTCGCCACACCCATAGATAGTCAAAGTTTCCAACTGAGGAAGCCCGTCGAGTTGTACCTGTTCCCCTTGAGTGTCATAGAGCTCTAAAACTATCAAGTTCGGGGGAAATTGTGTTAAGGTGTGCAAGTCTGCTCCCTTTAGAATTAGTTCTTTCAGCAGACAAAGGGAGCCAAAATCTGGAGGCAGTGCGAGGAAAATTCCAGTGGGCCCATCTAACAAGTAAACCGTTTTCTTAGTTCGCGATGGGTTCGATATGGTGATCTGCCTTCTGGGGAGCCGGAGGGTGGTCAAACTTCCGGGGAGCTGCGGCAACTCCCGGAGCCCAACACAACGATCTAAGCCTAGTGTTCGGAGGCAAGGAAGCCTACCGATGGAATCAGGCAGTTCACTAAGTCCACGACAATTATATAAGTCTAGTGTTAGGAGGCAAGGAAGTCTACCGATGGAATCGGGCAATTCACTAAGTCCACGACAATTATATAAGTCTAGTGTTAGGAGGCAAGGAAGTCTACCGATGGAATCGGGGAGTTCGCTAATTTTACGACAATCCCTGAGAGAGAGGTGCTGAAGATTCTTTAGCTCGCCAATTTGTTCGGGCAATTTCCTAAGGCCCATACAGAACTCGAAACTCAAGGCAGTCAGCTCCCTCAGTTCCCCAATAGAGCAGCCAATTTTCTCCAAATATTGACATCTAGAAATAGCCAGCTTCTTTAAAACCGGGTTCCCGTAAAAGTTTGGCGTCTCACGTACCTGCGGACAATTTTCAAGAACGAGAACCTTCAATTTTGCTGCCCCCTGCAAAAAAGCCAACGAATGGAATATAGAGTTAGGCTCCCGACTTGTATCACTCGTCTTTTGATTCTCTCACCCCTAAATGAGAAAATCCGACTAGAGATCCATCAAATTTTGGCCTTCATTGAATGAGAAAATTAGACAAAGGGGGGAACTGACGTACGCCGATTAGGTGGCGGACCTCATTTTCGTTGATGTCAGGGCAAGAAACATTCACCACAACCGCATTTTCTACACGTAAATTTTTGGGCCCATAATTTCTAGACCCAAACAGAGACGTGTGATGCAAAACGATCCATTTCAACTTGGCAAGACAGCCCGTGAAGTCACCTTGGCAGATTATGTCGGTCAACCAAAGAAACCGTAGATGTGGGAACCGTTTAATTTGATCCGCGGTGATAGTTATGGGGTTCCGGACGTCCGCCCGCAAACAGAGCATTTGAACGCTTTCCTTGATCTGCTAATGACATTGAGGAGAAGGAACAGAAATTTGTCAAATATCCCATAATTTTCTTCCTCATAGACAAGCAAGTGAATGAAACAGAAGTGTAGCTCAGAATTCAGAAACTACGAATCCTCAATTAAGAGCAGGATGAGCAACTTTCTATTTGAATATGGTCATACATTACCTCTGTTGAATTTAGTTGGCAAATAATCTCGTCTCTGTCCCACAACCTCATATGCTTTACACGATGCTCCAGATTTTCTTGATTAGCAATCGTCCTTCCAAGATCTCTAAATTGATCATGCATCCAAAGGCTATCATCGTCTAAAACCTTTATCATGAACTTGTTGACAAGGACATTGATAGCATACATTGGTTTAAACTGACAATCTTTCCACGCAAAGATAGCATCGGTCTTAGACTGACCGAGGCAAAAGCATGCAACATCAAGAAATATCTGTTGTACGTTCGTGTCTAAGGCATCATAGGTAATCCTTAGCATTCCAAAGACACCTTCATGAGGTGTTTCCCTTAGCCTCTCTAGCCTCTCTTCCCATATAGTTTTGTCTTGCTGATAAAGCGATGAACCTATTGCTTGGAGAGCTAAAGGCAGTCCGCCCGTAGTAGAGACAATGTCTTTTGAAAGAGTGGAGTAATCAGCCGGAGGAGGGTAGTAATTGAAGGCATGAGTACTGAAGAGTTGAAGTGCATCTTCCTCTCTCAACCCCCCCATTTCGTAACCCTTGATTTTATACTTAAATTCCCTGATATTCAGAATGTTTTTCTCCCTAGTGGTAACAAGTATTCGAGTACCAGGACACAAAGATTTCACTCCGACTAGATTTTGGATTTGGTTTCCCTCGTCGACATCATCCAATACAATTAGAACCTTCTTGTTGCAAATTGTGTCTCCAATCCTGTTGATCCCGTCGTCAACGTTATGAATGTCTTTAGCCGCTTCAAAATTAGAGAAATCGGACAATAACAGTCGTTGCAGCTCCACTAAGCCCTTGATTTTTGCCTTTTCCCTTACGTCATCAAGAAAGCTACAGTAGTTCGCAAAGTGAGGACATAGCTGGTTGAAGATATTTTTGGCGAGTGTTGTTTTCCCGATCCCGCCCATCCCGTAAATTCCAATAAGCAGCACGTCACCGGAGTCTACTTCCAATAACTTGTTTATGGCTGCTATTGGATCCGCCATTCCGACTAAAGCTTCAGGCAATTTCCTTTCTTTTACACGGAGTCTATTCATAACCTCGTTGACAACTAACTTGCTTAGATGCCCGTCGCTGTCACAAAGTTGAACAGTTTCAATTGAGAAAAGGTAACTAGTTCATTTCAGTTCGCATGAAAAAGATGAAGCAAACACAGTTCCATAATCAAGTTCTCTAGCATACAATAGGAATCTTAATACATGTATGGATTAATCAAGTTCTCCAGCACACAATAGGAATCTTAATGCATTTATGGATCAAGTGTGCGTAAAAAAGATGAAGCAAATCCAAATTTTTATACAACGAAGATTAGGTAAAAAAAATGAAATCCTAGCAATCCTATTAGATCCCAAAAAAATGTGGATATCTCATGATTTAAGAAAAAATTAAAAGAAGAATTTGAGAAATTGTAAAAAGAAAATATTCACATTTATCGTTAGATAATTACCCTCGATATTTCTCCAGCTCCCATCCCTTGGTGGCATCGACTTTCCTGAGAGCCGCTCTCCATGTCTCTACATCCTCTGTGCTGAACTTCTTCTGCTGATCCTCCGTCTTATGCTCCAAATCCACTATGGCCTCCGTATACAACTCCGTTTTTAGCTTCACATCATCCGGTTTCACGTTATAAAAGATGGGCAATATCAACTTCTTATTCCCGTCTTCGTTGGATTTAGAGGTGTTCTCCACCATCCTCGCCAGCTCGCGGAGACACCAGTGACTCGAGGCGTAGTCTGGGCTGAAGATGGGTACGTAGATCTGAGAGTCATCAATCCCTCGCAGAAGACTGCCACTAATTATTTCCCCCGGTCGAAGCGCTTCGTCATCAAGGAAAACGCGAATCCCAACATCTTGCAAGGCGGTGCAGAGTGTGTCGGCGAATCCACGACGAGTATCGGGCCCTCTAAAACTCAGAAACACCTGGTACTCACCTCCTAATTGGTTGCTGGTGCTCGTTCCTGCCTCTGAGTTCGCCATAGGAGCTCAACTCGCACTTGGCAGGGTCAACAAAACCCACCCACCCCCCCGTCTCTCTCTCTCTCTCTATCTCGCTTCGTAACGAGCGATTTCGACAGAAGTAGAAGACGTTTTGCGGTTCTCGAACCCATGTCGGGGACTAATACAACGACGAAGGCTTTTGAAACTTTTAGACCGCCGTTGAAGAAGTATTAACTTTACAAAGCGTGTACGACTAGCCAACCGCCGATCGATACGGCAAAATTTCTTTATGTGTGGATGTTTCAGAGGTGCTTCCGACGCACTCTTAAATCGTTACTTTTATTTGGGCTTTCTCCAAATTCCTCAGTTAAAAATATGACATTTGGCATATTGGGATTCGAACCCATTTTCCATAAAAAAATAAAAATAAAAATAAAAAGGCAACTTCGCGGAAGGTTCAGCTTTCATTTTATAGCCCTTTAAGTTGATGGACTTCGACCAAAAAAGAAAAAAGCAAACTTGATGGACTTTCAACGTGAAGTGGTGGCAACACAAGTGAATTATAATATTCAGGAAAAAATTATAAAAAAATTTTAAATTTATCATAATTATGTCAATTTAATTTTAAATTTTTTTATAGATCCGATTTTAAACTTTTTATAATTGTGTCAATTTACTCGATCCATCAATTTTTTATTGACAAGTGACATAATATTTTAATATTTTTTATTTTTATTTTTTTATTTTTTTATTTTATTTTATTTCGCTTCTGTATGCTATTAATAAAAGAAAAAATATGTTTAGTAAAAACACGTGTAGTGCAATGTTCTAGGGTGTCACAATGCTTGATTTGGAAAAGTAAGATTCTTGGGGAGAATATTGTCGGTGTCGGATCTGTAGGCGGCAGTATATAAATTTCTAATCAATGTAAAAAGTATTGGGGGGATAATGATACAAATTACCTATGAATTTTGGCCAATTATATAATGTCATTTATGTATTTTTGATTTGTTCAATGTGATCTTTAAATTTTTAAATTATTCGATATGGTCATTGGACTTTGGTGCATATTTTAATTTAGTTCTCAAGCTGTATAAAAATGTTCAATATTATTCAATAAATTAGGTTAAATTTTAATAATTATATTGAATAAATTAAAGATTTAAAGATTAATCCACGTATTGGACCAAAATTCGCGACCATTTATGTCATAGGTCGGCGCATTTATCAATTCAGTCGTGCTAATCCCGCGCCTTCTAAGTTCATCAGACCGCTCGTGTCGAGCAGTCTCGCACTGTTTCCGCCTGTCGGCTCTTCAGTTTAGCGACACCGACACACTTCTCATGATTTGATTCCACATTTGCTCGAAACCCCCAAAGCTCAAGCAAACTCCCAGTTTCCCTCCCGCCCTTTCCCCTCATGAGCTTCTCTTCCCGAGCCATCGCTCGACGCCCCCGCGTCTCCAGCTTCCCGTCGATCCACCGGGCCCCTCCCAATCTCTCCTCCTACTGCGCCCTCCGCCTCACCCGCGAAAGCCCGAGCGGGGAGCGACCGTCCGACTTCGAGATCGTCGTGTCCAGAGTCCGCGCCGGCAGCAGCGAGCACGAAGTCCTCCGGTCCCTCGAGAGCGACCCCTCGTGCGCCTCCATCGAGGTCTCCCATGGCCTCGTCGAGAAGCTGCTCGATCGGTTCAGGGACGACTGGAAGTCCGCCCTCGGCGTGTTCCGGTGGGCCGGGCCGCGCGTCGAATCCGGCCGCGTCTCGCCGGAGGCGTACGACGCGGTCGTCGACATCCTCGGTAAGAGCCGAAGGATGGATAGGATGAGGGAGGTTTTGGAGGAGATGAGACGGAGCAAGCTCGTGAGGCTCGCTACGGTAGGGAAGGTGATGAGGAGATTTGCTGGTGCGGGGTTGTGGGAAGAAGCGGTCAAGGTGTTTGATGAATTGGGAGACTTCGGTCTGGAGAAGAACACCGAGGCCATGAACTTGTTGCTGGACACGCTCTGCAAGGAGCGTAGGGTAGAGCAGGCCCGCTCGATTATGCTGCAGCTCAAGCCTCAGGTTTTGCCCGATGCGCACACGTTCAATATTTTGATCTTCGGTTGGTGTAAGATTAATAGGGTCGACGAGGCGCAGTGGACTATCCAGGAAATGAAGGGCCATGGGGTTCGGCCCTGTGTCATTAGCTACTCAATGATTGTGCAGTTTTACTGTCGTCAGGGCAATTTCAATAAGGTCTATCAACTGTTCGACGAAATGCGGGGTGAGGGGCACCCGCCGAATGTGGTCACTTGCACTACGGTCATGCATTATTTGGCAAAGTCAGAGGAGTTTGATGAAGCGCTGCAATTAGCCGAGATGATGAAATTGGATGGATGCGAGCCGGATACGCTCTTTTACAATTGCTTGATCCATGTGCTCGCGAGGGCTGGGCGAGTTGAAGATGCCGTCGATGTTTTTAAAGTGGAGATGCCTACTCGTGGCGTAAGACCAAACACGCCTTCCTACAATACCATGATTTCAATGTGTTGTCATCACGGTCACGTTCAGAAGGCGATGGATCTCCTCAAAGAAATGGAAGATTCAAACTTTGCCAAACCTGATGTTCAGACGTACTATCCCTTGCTGAAGGCTTGCTTTAAATCTGGAAAAACTGACGGCTTTTTGAGCAGATTGTTGGACGACATGGTCAACAAGCATCACCTCAGTCTGGATGTCTCGGCATACACCCTTCTAATTCATGGGTTATGTAGAGCAGACAAAGCTGATTGGGCTTACCTTCTGTTTGATGAGATGGTTGGTCAAGACATTACTCCAAGGTATCAGACATGTCGTTTGCTGCTGGATGAAGTGAAACAGAAGAACATGTATGATGCCGCTGAGAGGATTGAGGATTTCATGAAGAAATTGTGAGCACAAGGTAAAATCTCTATCAAGCTGACATCTAGTTTGATATGGCTTGGATGATGCACTGAACAAGTAGCTGCAGCCCTTAATATTTGTGATCCTTTTTGTATGAATGCTTGCTATTACCCTGAAGCTTTAAATGGACAATGTTATGAAACATGAATTACAGTCCATTTCATTGTTGAAAGCAAGGGTCCAGCTCGGTGAGATGACGTGAGATTTTAAGTGCATAAGATGGTTGGACGACTTTGGTTTGGACTAAAGCATTCTGAAATCAACGGATTCACTCAAGGTTTCTGAAATACGCACTGCAAATTCAGAGAATGGAAAGTGTACATATCCGTGTTACATGTCTTCATGGTGTTGGAGTGGGCCGTGTATGAAACTTCATGTTCTCTTTTATTACTATCTATAGGCATTATGTCCACTTACTGGAAGCTTGAATCCTCCATGAATACTAATTGTTTTATAATTTCTGTTTTAAGAGTCCAACTATATCTATATAGCACCTCGGTCGATATGATAATCAGACAGAACTCTCCTTTGGTATTCATGGAGTGGTTGTCCTGCCACTGCTGTGAATCTAACTTAAGAGCATCTTTGGAGCTTCATTTCTGTTCTTTTTCTTCCTTGTAAGATTGAAGTAAGAGGCCAACAAGGTCATCTCTGTGAATCTTAAATTTGTTGTGGCCTAGAAGCAAAGAGAGCTTGAGTTAAATGGCCGACAATTGCCTCAAATCAGCTTGAATCCAGGAAATTGCCTTGCCTATTGTTGCTTTACTGGCTAGTGAAGCCAACTACTCATGGATGCAATTTTTGTTTCATGGATTTGAATGCCAAAACGACGTGCCACAGTAGAATGGTGTACATAGAGATTATTGGATTTTGCTTTGATTCTTAAAAGTAAGATTCACCTGGAGAATGCTGTCAGTGTTGGTGGCAGAATATGAATTTCTTATCTATGTAAAAGCGTCTATCAGTTCAGTTATTTCAATCCCAACTTCTTTGCTGTTTTCCCCTTTGGTCAACACACACACCCTGCTTGGTGTTGCAAAAACAAATAGTATAGATGGTACTGACTGATGAACGTGCTCTTTCTCATGATGACAACCTGATATTCCCCTAACGAGATTGCTTCTGTTGCACCAGGCGCTGGAAGCCTTATTTTGATGCTGACATTGTTAACCAGAATGTTGCTCAACAGTCCCAGGCTGTTAGGACAGTATAGGACAACTGTGGCTGGTGGAGGATGATGGACAGCCGGATGGCAGAATTCAATATCTGTTGTTAGCAACAAAAATCCATCAGCAATGGAGTTTCTGGGCAGAGCGAGCTCTACGAACAACGATGCTGTTTTTGCTTGCCATCGTGACTTGCCGACGAATTCGCTGAAAATCCTGAATGAAGAAGGGGGTTGCAACGACATCGTGCCACACACGTGCGTGAAGCAGACAAACACATGGGCTCGGACAATAGTTGAGCCTTATGCTGTGGGATTAGAGTTGGAGCTTGTTCTTTCAGTGGAAAGATGGACTGATGGGTACTTACAGATCTGGCTGGGGATCAGATCAAGCAGAGACCTAAACATAGTAATATGCAGTTTGGCCATGCAATGAGTAAAGCGCATAGGCACAGCTCGTGTCAGCACGACTGGGGTTGGTGCCTTTTACTGGTGCTGTTAGGAAAGAAGAGTGGGTAGCATTGGGAAGGATGGAATGGTTCGTCTAAGTCAAACTGATGATTGCGTGCCAAACTGTGCGCATGGGATTCTTCTTACGAGGGTGACCACTCTGTCGTGATTCCCTCAAGCTTCCCAAGTCAGACCGAGAGAGAATCCAAATCTCGTGATCCAAAAGCACGACCCAACAACGGACATTCTAATCACTTAGGCCCCTCGGTGGGGCCTCGCACATTCGTCCTCGTCATCGACATTCCCATGTGCTCGATGGTCCACTTCCACGATCATTATACTTAATCGCTTCTTTGGACGTGGGACTGAACCAGCAGATTGTCATCTTCCCTCTGGAATCTTTACTACTTAGGAGCTCGCCGTAAGAATCGCCGAAACCGGCCACGAATCACTTCATAGCTGTACTTATCGTTTGATGTGATTCGATATCTGTCTGAAACTCGATGTGGGCTTTTAATTGATTCGTAATTGAGGCAGGCAAGAAAAGAGTTCGGAGCCGAGGAAAAAGCATATTGTGTTGTTCGTGTCAGGTGATATTTTTTTCGGACTGATTGAGAAGTCATATTAATTAGATATTAAATGATGGATTAACATGCCTTTTTGAACAAATATGAAAACGCTTAATTGGTGTAATATCAGGACAACGGCTAACAACGGCCGATTGTTGAAGTGCAGCTTTGATGGGGATTTTTTGAAATTTTTTTTTTAAGAACAATCGCTTTATACGCATGAAATAATAAATAAATCATGAATATTTTTATTATCGACGACAATATATATTTAAATATTTTCATGGGAGAATATCTTCTGTTTATTGATTTTTTTGTAAGCATATAACAAGCTATCTATTTTTTAGAGAAAAATGTTTTCAAAATTAATTATTTTTCGCGAGGTAAATACACTCCTAAATAAGAATTCGATTGTCATTGTCATTAGTGTTGGCTTCAGTCAAATTGCAGTCGGAAGATAACGACGGAGGGCAGACCATTGTCGCAGTCGGCAAGGCTTCGAGGTTATCTAAAGGCCGGTTACGAAAGACAATCTCATCAATTTCTCTTCTAGATGATCTATTATAATAAATGATGACATAAACCCTAAAAAAAGCAAAATCTCAAAGTAATCTGACGATAATGCATGCAGAAGTGCAGTTGGGTCCATGTAATGGAGCCCCTTGTTTCCTCTTGTCCACCTACTAAATTATAAACAACTGGCTAGTCCTTCTTGCCCAAACATATGTTGGAAGACGCATGCAAGGGGTAGAGATTCTAGGAAGAGGTACATGTACTCGGGCCAAATCACGAGAAGGTCGATGCATGTGCATTCTTGACCAAGTTCATATATAAAATCACTTTTATGTTGGATTCTTTAAAGAACAGTCCCGATTGATGATGATCGAATCACCGGATACCGCGGGCGGGCCGACAAACCCTTCTTTCCTTATAATAATTTGCACGTCATTGGTGAATGGCGCGATTTGGTAAATATCTTTTGGAGTGTTCTCTGAAGCTGCCTTTCCTTTTTTTTTTTGCCAAAATCGTTCATCAATTTGTGAAATGAGACGACGTGTCAATCTTGGTTTTTCTCCCGTCCCCGTGAACTTTTGGACTTGCTATTTACATATCTCAACTTTAGCGGTTCCAGAGTTTATACCTGTATAGAAACAAAAGAAGATACTTTTTCTAAACCCAAAAACAGAAAGGAAAAAAAAAAAGAGTAGTTAGTTGCTCATGTAAGTGATTAAATGTAAATTTCATATCGAAAGGAATCTTTGATCTTCGTTATTTTCATGATCAATAAGAATGAAGACGTACCTTTATCCATAATGAAGCCTCGATCCATGATTGTTGTCGCAAAAATCGGAGACGAAGAAGATTCCAATTTCTCTCCTTAACCTTATGTTATCTTTAACGTTGTTTCTAATGAAAAGTGACAACAATACATTACTTTCTTGTGTTTGTTCGTTAGAGGGTTGAGAGAGGACCAAACTTTTTCTAACGTGAAGAGGTGCCTTTCATCAAAGCACTTAATTGCACCCTTTGATAACTAACGGATTTTAGCATTAATTAATTATTGAATCACTAATAATAATATCACATGGGTCACATTATTCTTACATTCTCCCACTTTACCCATATGATATTCTTTTCATGATTTAATAAGGACCATAATGTGCACAATAACATTATGCTAAAATTGCATAATAATCGTAATTAAATAAAGAAAATTAATGTGAGTCATGGCGGTTGTATGTCATTAATCGACATAGTCCCTTCTATGCACTACAACTATATCTCTACACTCAACATGATCCATTAATAAGAAATATAACAATGATCCAACTATAATGTCTCTGTTAGAGATTGTCCTATCAAACATTCATCTACTTCCATCATGCATACTAAGTAGAAAATACATAAATGAGCTCGAAGTGTCAAATTTATAACCTTAATTGAGCCATAATATAATATCATTAATGGTGTCCAGTAATGCCTGTCCTTTCAACATGTTTATTAAATGCTTTGGGCGGCATTCCTTTTATTAATGGATTTGCAATCATAAGATTGGTGCTAATATGCTCAATTGACACTTTGTGTTTATGAACTTCTTCTTTAATGAACAAGTATTTAATATCCATAAGTTTAGCACCCTTAGAATACTTGTCGTTCTTAATGAAGAAAATTGTCGTAGAATTATCACAAGAAATTTTCAGCAGCCTGACTAAAATGTTGATAATCATAAGCCCTGAAATAAAGTTCCGCAGCCATAATCCATGAATAGTGGCCTCAAAACATACCACAAACTCAACTTCCACAATGGATGTAGCAATCATTGGCTACACATCCAACTAAATTTGAATCTGAACATCCAATCATTTTTAGATGATTAGATCTTTTATAAGTGAGTCTATGATTATTACTTCCTTGCAAGTTTGGTCATGCATTAAAATCCCAACAACATATGCATAAGGAAAACTTTTCATTTGCTCTTGTTCCAATTCACTTTTAGACATTGCATAAGGCTAAATTTGTCCCTTTTCTAGATTGGAACTATTCTTGCTGAACATTTGTCCATATTAAATCTCTATAGAATTTTATCAATATAGGATTTTTTGGACAATCCTAACAATTCTCGTGATCTATCACGAAATATTTTTATTCATATCGCATACGTTGCCTCACCCGCATCTTTCATTTCAAAATTTTTATAGAGAAATTTCTTGATTTAGTGTAACAAATCAAGATCATTAGCAGCAAGCAAAATGCTTTCAACGTACAAAACTAGAAAAATAAACATGTTCCCACTGGCCTTCATATATATACACCGATGAATGGTGTCTTCCTTAAACCAAAAAGAGGTTATAGTATCATTGAACTTGGATACCATTGTCGTCCATATATTGATTCTTTAATTTACATACCGTATGTTCCTTTCCTTTAATTGAAAAAACTTCAGTTGGTTCATCTAAATCTCTTCCTCTAAATTCCCATTAAGAAAGATAGTTTTCACATCCATTTGGTGTAACTCTAAATCATTTTGAGCCTCCAAAGCTATAATGATTCTAAGTGAATCTTTCTTGGAGACTGGTGAAAAGGACTCCTTGTAATCAATGTCATCTTTCTGAGTAAAACCTTTAGCAACAAGTCTGGTCTTATACCATTTGATATCACATATCACTTTTGGTTTTAAAGACCCATTTACGTCCAACTTTTTACATCCTTCAAGTAATTCAACAAGATCCCAGATTTGATTCTAATGCATTGATTTTAACTCTACTTTTTTTTATGACATCAAACCCCTCTGTAGATTGAATGCTTTCCATGACTTGTGAAAATGAATCTGGATCATTATCAATTCCTAATTCAATTTTTAACTCTAGTAGATGAACCACATAATCATTAGAAATAACTTACTTCTTTTTTCTTTGAGATATTCTTAATGCTATTTCTTGTGGCTCAACTACTGTAGGTTCATTGCCAACATATTCATTATAGAGTGTTTGATCATTTATTTATTATTTTTTATTATCGTTTGGATGAACAATAATATCAAGAACAACAAATTTAAAAGTTTTGGATAAAGGAACCTCCACCCTAACTTCTTGAATGCAAGCATCATTCATTCTTTTCACTCCCACTGATGTCGTTATTCTCAATGAACCTAGCGTTCATATTATGATTAGGACAGTAAAATCTATACCCTTGAATTTTTTTGCAAAACCAATGAAATAACCACTCGTTATTCTAAAATCCAATTTCATTTCATGTGAATTATAAATATGTACTTTTGTTGGACAACCCCAAACATGTAAGTGTTGTAAACTAGGTTTCCTACGCATCCACAGTTTAAAGGGAGTCTTTGGAACTGCCTTACTAGAAACCCTGTTTAATAAGTACATAAACGTCTTTAATGCATACATCCACAAAGATAAGAGTAAAGATGAATTACTCATCATACTCCTAACCATTTCTATCAGAGTATGATTATGCCTTTCTATTACACCATTTTGTTGTGGTGTACCTTGCATTGCGTATTAACCATAAATATCATGTCTTTCAAGAAATTTAGCAAATGGACCAGAATATTGTCTTGATTCATTATACTTTCCATAGTATTCACCACCTCTGTGCAACCTTACTATTTTCACCTTTTCATGTAATTACCTCTCAACCTCTTTAATATACACCTCAAATGCATTTACAGATAGAGATTTATCATGCGATAGATAAATGTAACCAAAATGTGAAGAATTATCAATAAATGTGGTAAAATAACTTTCTCCTTTCAAAGGATGGAACATCAAAAGAACCACATATATCGGTGTGCATAATTTCATGAAGCTTTATGCTTCTTGTGGCACATTTCTTAGTGTGTTTTGTTTCTTTACATTCAATACAAGCAATGCGCATTCTAAGGTTAGTAAAATCCAAATTTGGCAGAATTTCATTCTTCATTATTTTTGCATTTTTTCTTTGGATATGTGACCCAAATGTTTATGCCACATGTAAACAGAATTCTCATCCACTAAATTGCATTTAGTGCCAATGTTATGATGCAAGGTTTTCAAGGTCTCAATAAAAGTATTATCAAGTTTAAACTTGTGGAGACCATCACACAAAATTCTTGTTCCAATAAGATTGTCATTCTTAAAGAAACTAAAAGATCTAAAACCAAACTTAAAACAAATCCCACTACATCAAGTTTTGGTAAAGATACTAGATTGCGGGAAATTGTAGATACATAAAAGGTTCGAAAAAAATCCAAATAATGCCCAATATCTTAGACTAAACGTTAAGTGACAATGCCTTCGATTGGAGCTATGTTTCTATTTCCCGTAAACACATAGTTCTCATTTGGTTGTATGGGTTGAATCGTAAGTAATCCTTGCATCGTATTGGAAATATGAGTGGTAGCACTAGAATTAATCCATCAAGCATTATGAGGAACTTCGGTAAAGTTTGATTAAAAGCATACTAAAGCATTGGGTATACCTTTCCTTTTTGAATCAAGCTTTATGCTTCGGACAATCTTTTTTTAGGTGCCCAATTCTATTACAAAGGTGACACTTAATAAGATTGTGTTCTTTCTTGTGGATTGAAGCTTTAGAAGAATCATTCAAATAGTGTAATCCTTTCTTCTTGTGCTTTCCATATTTTCTTGTAGAAATCTTTTTAGCTTCTTGATGACTTGTGAGATGAACATAATGAGCCTTTGTGATTCTTTATCCTTGTTTCCTATTGAACAAGCATACTAGCCAATTCATTTAAATTACATTTTTCCTTTATAGTGTTATAATTTATCTAAAATGGTCCATATTGTTCATGAGACAGGGAATTACGTATGAAATGTACTAAAAGTACTCATCCAATTTCATTCCCAAAGTCCTCAATATTACTGCTGAGTTTGTTATCTCAAGCACATGCTCATGCATAGTACGTGAACTATCATATTTCACAGTGATTAAAGTACTAATTAATGTACCAGCAAGAGGCTTATTAGCAATTTGAGGACGTTCTTCCACAAATTTCATAAATTCCTTAACATTGTCAGTTTTAAGAAGAGATATATTTAAGTTTTTTGCTACTGTAATTCGCATGAACATTAAGCTTAGTCTATTCAATCTTTCCAAAGCTTTATAGAAAAACATTTCGTTATCGCTACTCTTATCAGTAAAAGTAGCTGGTTTCTTAACTTGAAGTGCTAAATCAATATCCAAGACACTTAAGGAAACTGGACTTGTTTACGCCATCAAAGAAATTCATGCCATTGAATAATGGAGCAAACGAAGCATGCAAATGAAGAGAAACAAGTACAGGCTCTCAAGTATGCAGGAAAATACTCATATATTAACACTTTAAGAACATCACATAATCAGATTCAAATTAAACAATACATGTGTATCATAGTTCTCCTTTTGGAGATCCTAGGATACACAAACATACTAACCATAATGATGCTAGTAACTTCTATTTGGTGATTACTAATATACCTCGTCAAAATTTATTTGCTATCTTTGGATATACAAACAAATTTAACAAGACATAAAAATCACCAGCTATTACATTCACGAAGTATAAGAAATTGATTAACCTTTGGGTTAATCTTAAAGTTCTGACAATAAATAAATTTCAATATATCTATGACATCAATAAAATATCTAACATATCAATTTCAATCATAGCATCAATTAATCATGGATAATTGGATAAAATATAATGAATTCCAAAAACTCAAGAAACTTAAGGTTCGACCACTTTGGTGACTAATAAATCATCAATTTCCCAAGTTTTACTACATTCATGTTTCCAAGGGCAAAATGGTAAATTCAGCATCCAAGGGTAAAATGGTAATTTACCATAAATTACCCAAAAGCATTAGGGACAAAACCGTAACCATGCGACAAGGGCAAAACAATAATTTTATTGTTGTCGCAAGAAGACAAAATAGGGGCAAAGACTGTAATTTTCGTAACAAGACAAAACAATAGCAAAACTGTAATTTTCAAAAAAGGACAAAATAGGAAAAAGATAAAATAGAGAAAAAGGCCAAACAAATGGCAGAATTGTAAATTCGAGATCCCAGGAGAGTGCGTAGCACGTGCCTGTCTGCACTGCAACGCACCCGTCTACACCCTTCTCTTTCGCGCGATTTTTCTCTTTCTTTTTCGGAATTGTTCATGTTTTCTCAGCATGATTGCGCCACGACCATCGCCATTGGGTCTCCTCCGACAGCCCATATCAGATTAAATTAAAACATGGGTTTTGAAGACCTCATTGGTGCGACCATACAAGCGTAAGGAAAATCGAAAATGATCGGAATCAAGCAAAAATCGATCGTGCACAAACCCTAACCATCGAAATTTCTTCCACTTAATTTATCTTCGGCGATCACCATAATGCCAAACAAACTTAGGACTTTTGTTGCCCATAGTGACGCGACTCTGCTAGACGAATTTCGAATAGTGGGTGGTTGGAATACGACTGGCATCGGCATTTTCTTTTCATGACCCAAAATTTCCAGATATTGCAAAACCTTCAAAAAAACCTAAAAAATTCATCTATAAATAAAAACACCAATGCGAATTCATCATGCCCCACAATTTTATCAAATCCATGAAAATTCATGGAGCCTTGATTGATAAGTACAGAAACTTCATGGAGGCATATTATCAAGAAATCACGAGATCATAAACCATAAGCTCAGGTATCGAATTGCGAGCGATCAAGTATAAACTTCATGTAGAAATTCATCATCAAAATGAATCGTTCATCTTCATGATTTTCGCGATCAATAAGGATGAAAAATGTCCCTCAATCCATAGCGAAACCTTGATCTATGATCGTTGTTGCAAAAATCAGAGATGATGAAGATTTCGATTTCTCTCCCTTAATCCTCTGTTATCTTTAACGTTGTTTCTGATGGAGGGAGAGATAATATGTTAATTTATTGCGTTTATTCATTAGAGGGTGAAGAGAGAATCATATTTATTCTAATGTTATCAAGAGGTACCTTCTATCAAAAATACTTTATTGCATCCTCTCATGGCCAATGAATTTTAGCAATAATTAATTATTAATTTTTTAATAATAATAATATCACGTGCTCACATTATACTTACAGCTCACGCATCAAGAGCTGGGCAAGAATCTGAAGTCATTTTTTTTTTAAACATTTTTTGGCCAACCCATGCATTGGAAACGTTAGCTCAAAAGTCAACGAAATAAACGAAGGTCGACCGCGTCATGCCTCGTTCCTCCTTCTTTCTTCTCATGATTGGTATCAGTTTTTCACTCTTGTCCGGAATAATGTCTTGTCGCACTTGTTTTAGGAAAGCAACTTTCGCAAATCCGTTTGTTCCGACATAAAATAAGACGCGCTTTGTCCAAACGAAAAGCATCGTGACGGTAAACTTTGGTCCTTACATGTTTTCATCTTTACATGATTAGTAAAGATATTATGGAGATGTACATAATCAGAGCATAGCCCTATTTTATTTTATTTTTTGGGTCGAATGAGCATAGCCCTCTTACGAACCCCAATTCCACAGAACTTTTTTTTTTTCTGAAGAAGTAAACTTTAATATCCGGAAAATTTCTGGCTTCGATCTCCTCTGCAAGATCAGGCCATCGCGGAACAAAGGAATCGTATCCCAGTCCTTCATTTTTGGTCTCCAAACATTTTCTCCACCTTGAAAAAGAAGAAGAAGAAGAAGAAAAAGAGCGAACACCCTCGAAAAATCTGCCTCCATTTTCTTGCTATCTTCCCCGTGAGCATGACCGTGGGAACGAACAGTTTCAAAGGTTATCCCTTTTGCTCTTAACTGGGTTCTGGTCTCTCTCTCTCTCTCTCTCTCTCTCTCTCTCTCTCTCTCTCTGTGTCCGAGGCAGAAACCATTGTTTCCCTCGTTTTCTCCTCCGCTTCAACGAAATAAATCAGCTGCTGAACTTGAAACTCGGCCTCTTCACATGACTGTCGAACTCTCTGAATTCTTTCCTTCATCTTTTCACTAGCTTTCGTCTTTCTCTTGCTGATTTTCACTCAAAGCTCCAAACTTTCTTTCTGGGTCATCCTGTTTCTGCTTGGAAATGCCGCCGGACTACTTCCCTCTACGGTGGGAGAGCACCGGCGACCAGTGGTGGTACGCCTCCCCCATCGACTGGGCGGCGGCGAACGGCCTCTATGACGTGGTCAGGGAGCTGCTCCACCTGGACCCCAACCTCCTCATCAAACTCACTTCCCTACGCCGCATCCGCCGCCTCGAGACCGTGTGGGACGACGACACAGCAGGGCGATTCGATGACGTGGCCCGGTGTCGCGCCGCCGTGGCGCGCAGGCTCCTCCTCGACTGCGAGCCACGGAAAGGCAAGGGCGAGAACTCGCTTGTCCGCGCCGGCTACGGCGGGTGGCTCATGTACACGGCCGCCTCGGCGGGCGACCTCGAGTTCGTGAAGGAGCTGTTGGAGAGAGACCCTTTTCTGGTGTTTGGAGAGGGAGAGTATGGGGTGAGTGATGTGTTGTATGCTGCTGCTAGGAGCAAGAATGGTGGGGTTTTCAGGTTCTTGCTCGAATCTGCGATTTCACCGAGGAACGGATTGAGTGGTGGCGAAGGTGATGGGGTCAGAGGTTTTAGGTGGGAGATTATGAACAGAGCTGTTCATGCAGCTGCAAGAGGAGGGAATGTGGAGATTCTGAGGGACATGATTGGGGGTTGTTCTGATGTTTTGATATACAAAGATTCGCAGGGCTCTACTGTGTTGCATAGTGCATCTGGAAGAGGGCAAGTTGAGGTTAGGAATTTTTTGTTATTGTTATTGTTTTGGGATTTCTTTGTTTACTGGAATGCATTTGAAGAATTTTCTTTTCATGCTTTGGCTGGTATATGAAATAGGATTGTGAGATTGATAATGGTGGTAGTTCATAGTTTGGCATCTTGCAAAAATGTGAATACAAAAGAAGATCTTTTTGTCTTCTTGGCAAAACTCTCTTTATCTTCACTGCCATTAAGATGATATGCTTCTTTTGGTCACTGATAAAGTTGGGAGTTTGGCTGCTTGTGTGACTTGAAGGTATTGAATAGGGGGTGGAGGGCTGACTCAAATTGCGCTAGAAGTGCTTCGGTATTTGGTGCTTTATGGATGTCTTAAGCTGGATACATTGTCCTCTGTTGTTCATAGCAAAAAACTGCTTGTTTCCGAAGACCTACTTTGCTTAATGCAAATCTCTATATGCTTTATGATGAAGTGATTTGATGCTTGGACATTACATGCTAATTGAATAATTCCACCTTGACAAATGCCTTTGTGATGCTTTTTCTGCATAACATTTTGAAGCCGCCAAAGGCAGATGCCCTATGATGCTGCAGTTTTAGAGTCGTTATTCCACATTTTAAGTTCCTCTGGTGTTGATATGTGAAATGTGAGAATGGCCCTTGACGACTTTTTGTGCTAATCATAACAAACGTGATGCTCATTGACTAGTCAATCAGAGCATTTCTGAGAGAAACACCCAGCACCTCAACTATCAACGAGTGCATCAGCATCGCGCTTTTTGAAGATTTCATTCTTTACAGCATATAAGTGGGGCATCAGAATGATCAATGAGACTGTATCTAGACGCTGCTGTAGTGACTTGTCAATTTTGTGTTTCCTGTTTTTCTTTGACAGAGTCTAACTGTAGTGTGTGATGTCCCTTCTTTGAACTTTAAACTAGGACAAAGAAAATTCTTTTCGTTGGCTGGTTTACCGACCGTTTTGTGGCAAGGAAATCCCTGAGCATTCAATCACGGATGCCCACATCACAGGCTTTATTTGGGACTACCTTTGTGAACACTTACGCATGTTTTTGCTGGCTGCAGGTTGTTAAGGATCTAATAGCATCCTATGATATCATTAACTCAACAGATAATCATGGCAACACAGCATTACATGTGGCTGCTTACCGGGGTCATTTAAGTGTAGTAGAGGTCCTCATTCTCGCATCTCCCTCTCTTGCCTCGGTGACGAACAGCTATGGCGATACTTTCCTTCATCTTGCTGTGGCAGGCTTCCGCACTACCGGATTCCGAAGAGTTGATCATCAGATCGAGCTTATGAAGCAGTTGTTGTGTGGAAAGATCATAAATATCGAAAAAATCATCAATGTGAGGAACAACGATGGAAGGACTGCCCTTCACACGGCTGTAACCGAGAATATCCAGACTAGTCTTGTGGAACTGCTGGTGACTGTTCGGTCAATCAATTTGAATGTCCGGGATTCTAATGGTATGACTCCGCTAGATCTTCTCAAGCAACGGCCCATGTCAGCATCTTCTGACATTCTGATAAAGCAGTTGATTTCTGCTGGGGGGATCACCAACTGTCAAGACCGCAAAGTTAGAAATGTGCTTGCTTCTCATCTTAGAGAGCAGGGCGTTGTGCATAGCCCAGGAACTTCGTTCAGGATTCCTGACGGAGAGATCCTTTTGTATGCTGGGGTCGATAGTGCATGTGGCTCCCGTTTCGATTCGGGCCTGCTGGAGTACGCCAGCTGCTTGAGTGAACTAAGTGACATACATTCTGGTAACCTGTCTGAAAATAAGATGGGGAGTTCACTAAATCGTAGTGCAAGGCGCCTGAAGTTTCTCTTCGGCTGGGCGGGGGGGAAAGAAAGAAATGCCATTAAGGTGGAGCTTAGAGATGACAATGACAACGATTCTTTCGAGTCTGTCAAAGTAAGTGGCAGTTTGAAGGATCACCCGATCTCACTCAGACAACGGTATTCGAAACAAGCATCCCTTCCAAACAACAAAAGGACTTACTCTTTGGGGACTGATTTTCCAAGTCCTTCCACGAGAAAGAAATATACCACGGGCCTCATGCACGGTGTGCTTCAGGCGAGGCCACAATTTTGGCAAGCTGATTCCGGTCCAAGCTCTTATGCGGGGTCGTCCGTATCTTCACCTATATCAGTTGACGGCAGACAGAATACTGACGTCTTGAGAGCGTCAGGGTCGATTAAACCCTCGAATAACGGCACCGCCCTAGCGAGGGACCAGAACAAGACCTCGTTCAACAGGAGGCTGATGAATCAGTACTTCTGCTTCGGTGCACAACGTCTAGCCACTGAAGATTCTGTCGAGTCTGCACCGGAATATCAAGCCTACGAGCAAGCATTAATGGTGTGATCTTGCTTCCAAGGAGAAGAGTATAGTACTAGCGGGTGTTGCTCGGTAAGATTAGATTAGATATTCCGAGAGATCACGATATATTGTTGATTCCTTAACCTTCCTTTGTAATAATAAACATAAAGCTATTTTAAGTTTTTCGGCACGGTAAAAGGCACGTGGCGGTGGCGACATTCCGAGGTTGGTCGTAGAAATAATGTTATGAAGAGGAAGATTCTGAAACAAGTATGGAAATTGTATGTGCAGTAGTCTCTGTATGGAGTTAGGTTTGTTCTTAGGTCATGTAAATGGAATGGAATGGACCCAAGATTGCGGAGTGATGATTCATTGTACCCTTCCCTCGTGTTAGGCAACAGCCCATGTTATCTGTAGTTTTATCTGAAGAACACGGTTATCAGACGACAAATCACATGTCATGGAGCGCGGTTAGTTAGGTCTCCTCAACATAATCAGGAAATGGCGCAGCCGAACAAAGTTCGTCTCCAAAGACTTGGGGAAAAATGGTAAAAAAAAAAAAAGTTGTAAAGTTATTGTATCTTTGTCAATTTAATCTTAAATTTTTTATATTTATGCTAATTTAGTCCTAAAACTTTTGCGTATATATCAATTCAGTACATCCTCGACCAAAAACAACGAAAAATCAGTTCATGCGGTCATTCTTGGCGGTTGGCATTGACGTGAACAATTGTTACTAATATATTTTATTTTATTTTATTTCTCTTTCCTTCTTCTTTTTCTTTCTTTAAAATAAAAAAAAATAATTTGAAAAATTCGAAGCTAGCAGAACGAGATTCACGAAATGCCCCCAAATCTTAGCCACAGAAATTGCCTGCCCTTCACTGAGAAGAATTTGGAAAAAGAAGGGTGGAGGGGTAATTCACCGAGGAAAACACACGTAAATGTCGGATGGGTGCCTGTAAGAATCTTCAGGTTTCAGTTAATGTGTGCTACAGAGAGATAACGGCCAAGGCCAGCGTCATGGTGTGCTCTTACTAAAATAGGTTGGCTAAATATGGCTTCTCTTTTGATTCCAGGGGGTGATCTCTCTCCCTCTCTCCCTCTATATATCACCTCTCTTTCATGCAACATGAACTCATCGTTCTGTGGTTTTCTGGGTCCAGGGGAAGCTCGACGAACGCCTGTGTTTCCCTAGCCATGGCCCCAGATCAACCACGGAACGATGAATACAACGAGAAGGCAATCGACGATTGGCTTCCGATCACGTCCTCCCGGAATGCCAAGTGGTGGTACTCGGCCTTCCACAATGTCACTGCCATGGTCGGCGCCGGCGTCCTCAGCTTGCCTTATTCCATGGCTGAGCTTGGATGGTAATTTGACGCGTCCCATTTTCTTCTTTTCGACCATATACCGTTATTTCTGCACCTTTAAAGTTCATTAGGCGAAACCTTGCTGTTTTGCATGATCCTTTTTACCCGAAAAATCTTCAGGATCCTTGATGTTGGGATGAGATTCTTTTGCACAGGTTTCAATTCATCAGCTTGAATCTGAATTTCCAGCGAACATAAGAAAACACAGTTATGATCCACGAGGATGTCAGAAAACCAAGTGAACTATTTCATTTCATGTTCGGCAGAGAAATTTTAAAACTTTCTGTTTCATCATAAAGAGTCGAAAAAACCTGGAGAAATCCTAGGGAACGGAGAGCGGAACAGAGCAATTCATGGACACGTCTCTCTTATCTCTCCTTTAAATCTTTTTATTACAACTTGGACATCCAAACCTTTTGGCTCGATTGATCCCCACCGGTGCACAGACAAACTGCGCCAAACAATGATATCGTTTTACATATCGATTTCTCTGTCTTGACATAGTCCCTTTCCCTGTTTTTTTTTTTTTTTAATTCTTTCTCCGGACATTGGATGACGGTTGTCGTTGCAGGGGACCTGGTGTGACCGTGCTCATCATATCATGGGTTGTCACTCTGTACACGCTGTGGCAGATGGTGGAGATGCACGAGATGGTGCCGGGGAAGAGGTTTGACCGGTACCACGAGCTGGGCCAACATGCCTTTGGCGAGAAGCTGGGGCTGTGGATTGTGGTCCCCCAGCAGCTGATCGTCGAGGTCGGGGTCTGCATCGTGTACATGATCACCGGAGGCAAGTCCATCAAGAAGATCCACAACGTACTCTGCACCGATTGCCAGCCCATCAAGACATCCTACTTCATCATCATCTTTGCCTCCATCCACTTTGTCCTCGCCCACCTCCCCAACTTCAACTCCATCTCTGTTGTCTCCTTGGCTGCTGCAGTCATGTCCCTCAGGTAAGGCACATAAACAAGATGGTCCATTTGTTCATTAGAAAGCCTTTAACTTCCAAGAGCGAACCATTTGACCTTTAGCTTGTGCATTAAGAAAGGATCAAACAGTCTTTGACATATTTTCATGAGTCCGATAATCTACATCAACCCCGTGGTTGGCATTGGTCTGGCAATTTTAAGGGCAGGCATTCATCTTTCTTCTTCTCTCTCTCTCTCTCTCTTTTTTTTTTTGCGTGCACACAGCTACTCCACCATTGCCTGGACAGCATCTCTGCACAAGGGAGTGCAACCGGATGTGGACTATTCGTACAAGGGCAAAGATACACAAAGCGTAGTGTTCAACTTCTTCAGCGCGCTGGGCGATGTGGCCTTTGCTTATGCTGGCCACAATGTGGTGCTGGAGATCCAGGCCACCATTCCTTCCACCCCGGAGAAGCCCTCGAAGAAGCCCATGTGGAAAGGCGTGGTGGTCGCATACATTGTTGTGGCCATCTGCTACTTCCCTGTGGCCCTCGTTGGCTACTACGTGTTTGGCAACGCCGTAGATGACAACATCCTCATCACTCTCGAAAAGCCCAAGTGGCTCATTGCTGCTGCTAACTTGTTTGTGGTCATCCATGTCATCGGTAGCTACCAGGTGAGCAGATCCTAATGATTTGCTTCCGCTTTTTTTCCTGTCGAAAAGTTCTGTCCCGTGCTGAGAACTGTTTTCCTTACACTCTGCGATGCCTTGTGGGAACAGATTTATGCGATGCCGGTTTTCGACATGATGGAGACCTTTCTCGTCAAGAAATTGCGCTTCAGGCCGTGCTTCACTCTCCGTTTCGTCACGCGCACAGTTTATGTCGGTAAGTGACTCGAAAAGCTTACCGGTTTTTGATGCATGGAACTTCTGAATCTGAAGCCAAAGCAGGGGCTTAAGTGGGCGTTTCCGTGAAAAAGTTGGAGCTGTTTTTCTCCAATGCAAATAACTAGTTTTTCTGGTCTTCCTTGCTCAGCACTCACAATGTTCATCGGTATCTGCATCCCCTTTTTCGGTAGCCTCCTCGGCTTCTTCGGCGGGTTTGCTCTTGCTCCAACTACATACTTTGTAAGTGAAAGCAAAATCGCTTCATCCATTACCAACTGCACTCTTGAAAAATTTTAGCAGATGCATCAGAAAATTAATATCTATCCAATTTCTACAGCTCCCCTGCATCATGTGGCTCTGTATCTACAAACCGAGGAAATTCAGCTTGTCATGGTGTACAAACTGGGTATGCACAAATTCTTACGGATACACATTCACTAACTTTGGCTGCAAATTCGTGCTTGTTTTACTGATTTAGCTTAATCTCTTATGCACTTCAGATTTGCATCATACTCGGAGTGATGCTGGTGATTCTCGGACCAATTGGTGGCCTAAGGCAGATCATCCTTTCATCAAAAGATTACGCGTTCTTCTCATAAATGCTTTCGCCCTAAAGAGGAGGATTGACTACCCTTGACGATTATCATGGCAGAATGATCGAAATTACACGATGGTTGAGGATTAGTTTGCGACAGTCTCTTTGTTTATATATGCTGACGTTTGTAAAATCACCTGGCTTGATTTGGGAGGACCATATTCTAGTTACGATAAGTCCATGTGTACATAAGGTCGAAGCGCACATTTGACTCAGCTATTATGGAAAACAAAGATGTTTAAAGAAAGCACGTACGTCTCCATGTTCTCAGATCGAACTATTTATCCAAACTCCGAATTCATAAGAATGCTCGCAAAGTTTTCCAAAGCAGCATTAATCACTGTGGTGTACAGCAATTGAACGTCCGAAGAAATTTGACTTCTACACAGAGCCTGTGAAAGAAATTGGCAGATGGTTTTGCGTCAATCCAAATTTGGAGTTGGGGCAGAAGATGGAAAAAAATTCCTGGAACTAGCTGCAAATCACAACTTCCTGATTGAGTAGAAAATGACCACACGGTATTTCGTGAACGTCAAACATGGCAAATGACTGCGCGTGATCAACTGCAGCCTATAATCTCAAAACTTGCCTAAAGAAATCTCATTACTGTCCATCCTAAGCAAAATAATCGTTCAACACGGGTTTTAAATGTCATATCGCTGGTCATTGGTGAATCCCATAGGCTAAGCTCTGCGGTCGGAAATTCTATTCAGGCTTCAATAAAGCAGGTGTAATGCTCCACATGACCATTCCGCCATCAGTGGTTAAGACCTGCATTGTGACATCCAGTCGGCGAGCGAAAAGCGAACCAAAGATAAAAAACCGTGATAGAGCCCCTGGGGGAGTGGTAAAGGAAAAAGGCAGGGACGGCAATTCTTTTACCGGTCGCAAAATGTAGCCGGCTGCACGGTCGACGGCCGGAAGTTCACCCACCAGCAACTTCTTCTGGCTGTCCATACCTTCCTGAACTCATAAAGATGACTAACATCAGAACAGAAGTCTCACATGCTCTTCGACGAAATAAATTTGCAGGGCTATTCCTAGTTTTGACGACACAGCACGGGGATGAGAATTCTTATTCGAAGTTCCATTCCAGGAATATGAATTCTCTCAATCCCTTCCCAACCCCCCCAAGCCACCAAAACTTTCCTTAGTATAGTGAATACCTTCTTAACAAAGGATCAAATAAAATCCACACTTCAGCATAAATGTTATGTGATCGCCCGTATATGTCCCCAGCAGTAACAGGACTGGAACTTCCATAGATCAGCAATTCCTTGGTGAAATACCACTAACAAATAACGGGCAGCCACTCCTTGCATATCTCACCCAGGGGAATCGTCTCCAAGATTCTCTTTTCGACTTCTTCTCTGAGTTTGGCAGCCATAGCAGATGCAATGAATCCTGGAGCAATAGCATTAGCCCTCGAAAACAATGTGGTTAGAAGTAAGCCGACTGCAGCGGTCAAAGAAAGGGAAGAACCGACTACATTCTTAACAAGACAGAATAAGAAATGACAAGAAGTAAAATTCTTACGTTGATGTTTCGTCTTGCATATTCTTTTGCGACAGTCTGTGTGAGGCCTGAAGCTTCGCAGTTGGCATCGTGCGCTATATGATTCTCACGACAAGAGCTCCTTAAGAACTGTGGGGACTCTTTGCTCCTCGTGAGAAAGGCATCACCGATAAGAGACGAAATAGCGAACGAAGCAGAAACTCAGCAGTTACCAGCCAAAAGAAGCTGCATGCTGAGCGCACAAAGGCGAGAGGGAAAGAATCGGTTCCTAAACAATTGATCGTCCGCTCGGGTTCCGGAGCCGACTCGATCAGGATCCTGCCGAGAATCTCGACTCAAAATTTCGCAGCGAAAACCTGAGCCTAGGGTACATTTGAACTCTCCAAGCCAGTTTCGCAATTCGGCCTGAGCTGAGGGCAGCAGCACTCGGTCCAACGACTGTGGCCATCAGCGATCCTGCGAGAGCTCGCAGCGTCCGATTCAGACGCGGAGGAGAAGAACAAGAAGAGAGGGAAGACAGAAGCTAAATGGTTATGACAAAGAAGACGTGGTTGTTGAGCCTTCGGCAGTTGGGATCGAGCCGAGATGGGCAATGGAAACGAAGCGGAGGTCGTTGGTTCATAGGGTTAGTTACGACGTTGGAAACACATAACAATCGCACGCACGTTACGCCTCCAGGCTCCAACAACAATATCGAGCAATCATTGGCAAAACAAAGACTTACTTTAAAGGAAATAAGAATACAAATGCTCTAAATTAAGCTAAATAAAAACATAACTAATATCCATGAAGACAAAGGGCTTTGGTTTGATATTTGAAACAGAGCCAGTTGTAAAATGATTCAGAAAGGATAATTGGGAAGTTAAGATAGAGCATATTTTCATTTGAGAAACTCCCAATCCGCGCACCAATTACTTTCTTTAAGAATGGTGGGCTCCTTGTTTTCACAGAAAAACCCGATAGCTTCAACTAAACAATGGTTAATTAGAACGGATGGAATTATCTCTGGAGCTGCTCTGCGAGCTTAATCAAGCTATATGTCTCGGCATCTGGCCTCGCGCCTCCTAGGATCATTCTTCTCAGGAGGTTTGGATCGCAAGCCTTGGCCCTCAGGTAAGCCTTTATCAATGTGTTGTACACGAAGGTGTAGCGTGCGTATTTCGCTTGAGCGAGCTCCTCGAAATACTTCTCTGCATTCGCGACATCGCCCTTCTCTGCGAATATCTCGACTATAGAAAGCGTGGTCTCCAACCACGGGGTGGACTTCTTGACCCTTGCGCTTGTTGTCGACCGTGAACCCATGTCTAGAGTCCTCAGGGCTTCGTTTACTAAATTCGCCTTCATACAACCCAACGCGAGATGGCGGTATGTAATGGCATTCGGCTTGCACCCGTTCGCGACCATCTCTTTAAATAGAGCAGAAGCTTTATTGATGGAACCATGCTTGCAATACACGGATATGAGAGAGTTGTATTGCTCTGTTGATTTCAACTCTTTTGTCGACTTCATCTCTGACCAGAGCTCCTCAGCTCGAGAAAGTTGTCCAATCCTACCAAATGCTTCAATAGCCAACACGTAACTCTTTGACCTAACATGGGGAAGATCTTTCACAACACACCAAGTTCTTTCCAGCTCCTTATCCTTCCCGAGATATCCATACAATATGAGAAGGAGATCTAGCGTAGACCAGTTACTTCCTGTAGCAGACTTCTCTATAGACTCAACATAGGCCTCAGCAGCAGTGTATAACCTCGCCACAGCATGTGCAATAGCTAGTATGCAGTAAGACACCTCGCTCGGCTCAACTTTCTTTCGATGCATCTCGCTGTATACCTTGACCAGACCTTCAATGTTATGTTCATTAGCCTCTATTTTCATGAGAATGTTGTACGTGGACACATGTGGGCCCACCTTATCGGCCTTCATTTGAGCTAGGATCTTTGGGATCATTTTCCTGCGGCTCGGGGAGGAATGGAGGACAATGAGGCGGTTGAAAACCAAGTGTGAGATGGCATAACCTAGCTCCCTCATTTTCTTCATGTACGTTAATGGAAGCCTTACAACACCTTTCTCTAAGCAGATAATTACAAAATTGTTGTAAACCAGCTCATTCTGAAACTCCATTGGAATTCGAGAGAAAAGACTCTCACCTCTTGATATCCCATGAAACCTTGTCGTGAATTCCAACAGATAAGAGTACTCCAGTTCCGTTGGCCTATATGGTCTCTCGCGAATAACCCATTCCATCATCTGTAAAATGTATTTAACACAACAGCGAATTAAGCTTTCCATATTCAGGCTACTATGGATCCAAATATAAGAGCCTCTAGAGAAGGGTGGAATATTGCTGGAATTTTCTTGAACAAGGTAAAAAGTAGGAAAACAAGCTGTTAACAAATTTATTATGCCTTTGATATTACAGTTCAGCCCAAGAGAAGAACAACATAGCCTAAACGGATGCTGCCGAACTGGTAAATCCTCATAGGATACGATGTCCCCATTCATTTGGACCGACATAAGTCGACCTTGTAGCTTTTACACTCGCTTTAAACATTTTTCAATATTTTCAAAAGAATCAATTATCGGGTGAAAAAGAACCCTCTAGAGACTACCCATTTGATGCAAATAGCACATTTTTCCTTCCGCATCAAGCTACCACCTACGAAATTAATTCAAGCAGAGAAGACATTCACCTCAAGAGCACGCTTATTCATCTTCAGCTTCCTCAAACGATTAATAGCATGATATATTTCCCCTCTATGAATGGGGTAACCGTCCCCCATCCAACTCTGGAATGCACATCCAGCTGGCTGCCCTCTAGGCAGCTTCTCGATTCTATAAGAAAGGCATTCTGCTTCTGCTTTTACTGGCAGGCTTCCTTTGGGGGACCTCTCAGTAGCTTCAGTGCAAAGGAAGCTGTAATAACTAAAAGGAACCTGAGTGAACAACGAAGATATAGCGTGTGCTCGACGATGGATTGCTTGAATGCACCGGCTGCTCGGCCCAAAAGCCAGTGCTAGCATGAGTTTCACGATTTTCTTGCTACTGTTGGCTGACAGTAGAGTAATCTTTTCTGCACCATATCCCTTGCAACTGGAGAGTTGAACTACGACTCTGGTTAAGGACCAACTAGTTAAGTTTTGTTCCTGCAGTGGAAAAAGAATACACAATAATAAATAAGAGAGCAAAACTAGATCTCTAACTTCAGTCAGGTTCTGGTTTCTTAAAAACCGGAATTCGCAACAGTTAAGACCGTTTATAGTTATTACGACTCAAGAAAAAGCACATGGCCAAATCGGAGAGATGTACGTGAAATTTGCCTAATTCTAGCCTGATATCAACACAACACGAGGTCACAGGCTGCAGATGATCCTACGTCAGGACTAGATACTATATGAGTTCCTCATGGTTTACTGCTTTTTTTTTTTTTTTGGTCGAACCTCATGGTTTACTTCCTCAGCCAAAAATCGCCATAATTATGCAGGTTACATCAATAATTTGGAAGGAAAAGGTCAACAGTAAGCAAAAAGCATAGCACTCGACAAAGTAACAAATGAACTTCGCTGGAGCATTTCGTCGAGCACCGTCAATGCAGAGGTGATCGAGAGAAGATGACTCAATGAAGGGTGGTCAGGCAACCATATCCGTCACCGAAGCATTTCTGCAAGAACACCACCCCCGTATACGCATGAAATTATCAAGCACAAGCATCCAGCAACATGAGGGGCGAGCAGGTCGGAGAGGAAAGAAGAAGTCGACCAGTACTCACTCCATTTTGGAAGAAGGGTCGGTGAACGAGCTGCGAGTGATGTTCGTGAAGAGTGGCATGGCCCGGGACCGGGCCCGGGCCCTCTGTCGGTCATGTGCCCAGAATGGTTTCGATCAAAAAATAAGTTGGTGTGATTTCTACTCTCGTGATGGGAAAGCATACATGGTTTCGCTCTCCGATACGTCCAAGGGCTGCCCTAGTGGAATTGGAGGGGCAGCGCCTAGCAAGGGGCTTTTATAGTTTTTTTTTTATTTTTTTTTTGGCCGAAAGAGAGCTTTTGTAGTTTGAATTCGTAATTTACTGACGGTCTAAGCTTGGAACTATCAATAGCTATCAAATGACTTAGGACTTTCCCGCCCGTTAGGTTTTATTGTGCCGTTTCCCTTAAATTGCATTTGGTCATCTAGATTTCTATTTGGGATTGGATAGAATAGGATAACAAATCTAAGGAATTTTTCATATTTTATCTACTCTTTGGTGAACTAAAGGTTTAAAGTCGAATATGTAGATGCAACGCAAGGTTAAGATCAACTCTATTTTACTAAAATATTGGGATGCTTTAGAAATTACACAATATTGAATTCTAATGAGTCAATTATTTGTTGAGCAATTGCTTGTGTCGTATGAATTCATGCTCAATATCAACAGAGTAGACTCCATAGAATCGGGGTCTTGATTTGAAATTGATTCATTTGAGAATAACTTGCAGACCTTACTTGTTATCTTGTCGAATGAGTAAACAAGTGTTAATCAATCTGATTATTTGACCTCTTTTTGCAAATTGAAGATGCACTCATGCAGGTCGTCCAAAGAGCCCTTTCGAGTATTAAAACTTCTTTTCAAAAGTTGATGATCAACATCAAGTTCTTTATAATATGTCGAGACCCTTTCGAATGGTGGAAACATTTAAGCGGTTAAAGAATAAGGGACGTAATCTTATATGAAGCTAAACAATTGATTGAAAGAGTGAGGTCATGGAGATACCTAGCTTTGCGAGTTAAGACCCTAGCCTGGCATCATGAGAGAGGCAGTCATTCTTGACGATTGCCACCTCCAGAGAAGTGGCCCGGCATGGCGGAGAGGTGGCCCAACGTAGAGGGAAAGTGATGGTTATAGGAAAAATTAGATTCTCCTCATATCTATTCTCTTGAGAAATCCTATCCTATCTTAACTTATATCGTGACGACCAAATTCAGCCTTATAAGTGAGAGTTAAAATAGAAAGTAAGATATGAGAATTATAGCAAAATACTGCGCCGGATATAGCCGTGAGTTTCTCGATCTCTCTTTCTCGTATTTACTTTTTATTTAGTTGTGCTTGTGCTTAGTCCTAACACGAACATGCTTCGTTTTTTTGCAACATTGGGCATTGGATTGTATTATTGAATTTTTTTTAATGAAGCGGACGGGTGCAATGAGCATGTAATCCTCAAATTAGACAAAAGCCGAATCGAGTCACGAATGGGCCGAAACGAACCTACGCTTCTTTGTGTACAAGCACGTAATTCATGGTCAGATTGGGACACATCGAGCATGGAAAACATTTTTGCACGTGAATGTTTTGGTCTACCTGATCTAGATGTACTTATAATTCACCATTTTCGATCAGTTCTTTTACCCATATGTAATTTTTTGTAACATATTTATGTCTTACTTAACATTTGTTAAGGTTCATTTTGACTAATTATCTTTCTTTATGCATTTAAGATCTGTCGAATGGGCCATAAACCCATTTCTTAACCCTTATAACGGGCTGAGTTGTTATAGGAGTTAGTTATATTCAATAAATAACACATATATTGATTTAAGCATAATTATTAAATCGATCATAAATCCATTTACAACTTACTTATACTCAATCCACCTTTATGACTCTCTCTTCATTTTCACTCTCTCGCCCTCATTTGATCCATAATTTTTCAATTTTTTTAATTGAAACTCTCACATCAATTTGGGTATAAGTTTTCTTAGATTGAATTAAATATGAAAGTGAGTGGGAATATGAATGAGATTAGATACGAGTGACATGCAATAATAAATGAGTTATAAACGGATCAAATTTTTCTAAAGGTTAGGTCATGACCTGATCCAACCCACCTATTCGATAGGTCTAGCACTTACAATATGTCGGTTGGGTCTCCCTCATGTGGGGGGACCCACCAACTTTTCTTTCTATTTATTTAAGTAAAAGAAAATGAATGGTGGGAGACAAGAGAATAAAATAGAAAAAAAAAAGGAGAGTGTGTACGTGTGTTAGTGTGGTCTTCGGAAGAAAGGTATTAGCAAGAAGAGAGAGAGAGAGGGACTTACAGAGAGTACACACCGAGAGCTGCGAAGGAGAAGGAGAAAGAGGGAAAATCTTTGTAGTCCAGATTTGAAGGCCAAACGTTGACGGAATTGGCTCAAATTTGGATATGTTGTTCGTGAGGCCGAGACCTATGTGGTGATGGTTCTCATTCGTTGAGACTCTCCTCCGATTCTCCAATTGCGGTTAGGGTTTCTTGCCCCCTTGTGTAGTATTTCACCTTTGTGGTGATGAAGTATTGTTGTATTGTTGATGTATAGCCTCTAGTGTGTGACTAGAGTGAAGACCCTTTGTATACCTGCTATTTCTTGGTGATTAGTGGAAGATTTTGGGTGGTCCGTGGTTTTTCCCGTTTTGGGTTTTCCACGTAAATCTTGGTGTGTTGTTTTATCATTCCGCATTAGAATATTTGACTGGATATAATGCTGGTTGTTGCTGGATTAAATCTGTGAAATTAGGGGAATATTATTTTATCCTGGATTGGTCTAGTTAGAGGCGAAGTGCTGCCCGATTTTCCCCAACAGAGTGGTATCAGAGCTTGTGTTGAGATTTCAGTGTTAGATGGAAGAATCAAGTAGCACAATGTTTAAGTTGAATGCCTCTAATTATTCTATATGGAAGCCCCGGATGGAAGACATGCTATATTGCAAAGACTTGTTTGATCCCATCGACGGTGACGAAGCTCAAGGAGACAAGGAAGACAAAGACTGGGAGCGAATGAATCGAAAGACGGTTGGGTTTATTCGGCAATGGATTGATGATAGTGTATTTCATCATGTTGCTCAAGAAACCAAAGCGGATGCCTTGTGGAAGAAACTACAAGATCTCTATGAGAGAAGAACTCCGCAAAATAAAGCTTTTCTAGTCAAACGACTTGTGAACTTGAGATACAAGGAGGGAAGTAGTATGTCAGAACACTTGAGTGAATTTCAAGATGTTGTAAATCAATTGACAAATCTTGAGATTGACTTAGGTGATGAATTGCAATCATGTTTGTTGCTTGGTACTCTTCCTGATAGTTGGGACACACTGGTTGTAGCGTTAAATAATTCAGCTCCTGGTGGTGTGCTTTCTATGAGCATGGTTAAAGAAAGCTTGTTCAATGAAGAAACAAGAAGAAAAGGCTTGAATTATGCTTCTAGATCGGAGGCACTTGTCATAGAAAACAGGTCCAGAAGTCAATCAAGGAAGTTTCAAAGTAATGACAGGGGCAAGTCAAGAGGAAGATCGAAGTCCAGGCCGAGGAGAAATGTGAAATGTTACAACTGTGGCAAGATGGGACATTATGCTAAAGAGTGCTGGCAACCAAAGAGAGATAAATCCCATGATAGAAATGGAGATAAAAAGAAAGAAGAAAATCAAGCTACAACAGCAGCTGCATCCGATGGTGATATTATTTTCATTTGTGATGATGGTTATGTAAACCTTACATGTTAAGACTCTAGCTGGGTTGTTGATTCTGCAGCTTCCTTTCATGTCACCTCACGACGTGATTATTTTACATCTTATCGCAGCGGTGATTTCGGTTGTGTTAGGATGGGAAACAGTGGTGTTTCTAAGGTTGTTGGCATGGGAGATGTTCACTTGGAGACTGATGTGTAATGCAATTTGCTTCTAAAAAATGTGAGACATGTTCCAGATATTCGACTGCAGTTGATCTCTACAGGTGCCTTAGATGACGATGGCTACGGCATTTTTTTTTATGATGGTAAATAGAAATTGACTAAAGGCTCTATGGTAGTAGTAAAAGGCAAGAAGACATGCACTCTCTACACCATGGAAGCAAAGTTGATCAGAGAAGAGGTAAATGTAGTGGAGGACTCCTCAGTTGATCTATGGCACATGAGGCTTGGTCATCTTAGCGAGAAATGACTTAAAACTCTTGCTAGAAAGAATTTTCTACCACTGAAGGATAAAAATCTGACAAAATGTATTCATTGCATAATGGGTAAGCAACACCGATTCTCATTTCAGAGTTCCTCTCCACACACAAAATCTAATGTACTTGATCTAGTTCACACTGATGTTTATTGCATGGATGCTAGAACACTTGGTGGTGCATTATATTTTGTGATATTTATCGATGATTGCTCTAGAAAAGTGTGGACTTTTGCTTTGAAATCTAAAGACCAGGTGCTTGCGGCTTTCAAACAATTTCATGTCAACGTGGAAAGAGAAACCGGGAAGAAGTTGAAATGTGTTCGAGTCGATAATGGTAGAGAATATAGAGGCCCGTTTGAGTATTATTGCAGGGATTATGGCATCAAGCTTGAGAAGACTGTTCCGAAAACACCACAGCAGAATGGAGTGGCAGAGAGAATGAACCGGACGATTAATGATCGGATTCGATGTATGCTATCTCATGCGAAGTTGCCTAAGTCATTCTGGAGTGAAGCGATGAGAACGGCTGTAGACTTGATAAATCTTTCTCCATCAATTCCTCTTAAAGGGGATATTCCACAGAGAGTTTGGAGTGGGAAAGATGTTTCCTACAATTATCTGAAAGTGTTCGGCTGCCGGGCATTTGTACATATTCCAAAAGATGAGAGATCCAAGCTTGATGACAGGTCTAAACAGTGTATCTTCTTGGGTTATGGACATGAAGAATTTGGTTACAGATTATGGGATCCAGCTACAAAGAAAGTCATCAGAAGCCGAGATGTGGTATTCTTTGAGCATCAAACCATTGAAGACATCGACAAGCCAGAGAAGCCAAAGAATGTAGCTCAACAGAGGGTTAATTTTAGCCCAAATCCTCCAACCGTATTGGGTGAAAATCAAGGGGGAGAAGCGCATGGAAATCATGAAGATGATGAATCCTCACAGAATGTTGATTCTTCAGTGGAAGCAGGTGAATCAGTTGAGCAAGAGCAACCAGTTGAACCAATTGAGCAAGAAGAACCGATTCTACCTCAAATTAGAAGATCAGAAAGAGAGCGTAGACCATCACAAAAATATCAACCACATGAGTATGTGTTACTCACCGATGCAGGGGAGCCAGAAACTTATGAAGAGGCTATATCGTGTGATAAGAAGAATGAATGGCATGAAGCTATGCGAGATGAGCTCAAATCTTTGCATGAGAATCACACATTTGAATTGGTGAAGTTGCCTAAGGGTAAGAGAACACTCACAAACAAATGGGTGTACAAGTTGAAGACGGAAGAAAACAGTTTGCAACCACGATACAAGGCTAGACTTGTTGTGAAGGGCTTTCGTCAGAAGAAGGGAATCGACTTTAAAGAGATTTTTTCACCAGTTGTAAAAATGCCTTCTATTCGAGTTGTTCTTGGGTTAGCCGCGAGTTTGGATTTAGAAATTGAACAGCTTGATGTAAAAACAGCTTTTCTTCATGGAGACTTAGAAGAGAGATATACATGGAGCAACCGGAGGGTTTTGAAGTTAAAGGCAAGGAGCATTTTGTATGCAGGTTGAAAAAGAGTTTATACGGTCTCAAGCAAGCGCCAAGACAGTGGTACATGAAGTTTGATTCATTCATGGAAGATCATGGATATGGTAAGACCAACTCTGACTCTTGTGTCTTTGTAAAAAGATTCTCAGATGATGATTTTATTATCCTCCTACTCTATGTGGATGATATGTTGATAGTTGGGCATGATGCTAATAAAATCAAGAGCTTGAAAAATGAGTTGAGTAAAGCTTTTGCGATGAAGGATCTTGGATCGGCTAAACAAATCCTTGGTATGCAAATTACTCGTGATAGGAAGAATAAGAAACTCTGGCTATCTCAGGAGAAGTATATTGAAAAGGTGCTTGAAAGATTCAACATGAATACATGTAAACCGGTAAGTACTCCACTTGCTGGTCACTTCAAGTTGAGTAGTAATGAGTGTCCTACGAGTAAGAAAGATAAGGAAGAGATGATGAAAATTCCTTATGCATCTGCCGTGGGTAGTTTGATGTATGCCATGGTTTGTACAAGACCAGATATTGCTCATGCAGTTGGTGTTGTGAGTAGATTTCTCTCAAATCCAGGTAAAGAACATTGGAACGGTGTAAAATGGATTTTGAGGTATCTCAGAGGCACTTCCAGATTATGCTTGTGTTATGGAAATGGAAAGCTTGAGTTGAATGGTTATTCAGACTCTGATTATGCTGGTAATAGTGATTCCCGAAAGTCTACATCAGGTTATATGATGATCTTTGCAGGGGGAGCAGTTTCATGGCAATCAAGATTGCAAAAATGTATTACTCTATCTACAACTGAAGCGGAGTATATTGCTATCACCGAAGGAGGCAAGGAACTCTTGTGGATGCAGAAATTCCTACGAGAGTTAGGCTTGAAGCAACAGAAGTTTGTTTTATATTGTGATAGCATGAGTGCTATTTATCTTAGCAAGAATCCAGTGTTGCATTCAAGATCGAAACATATTGATGTGAAGTATCATTGGGTCCGAGAAAAGTTAGAAGAAAAGCTCTTTCTACTTGAGAAAGTTCATACCGACGACAACGGATCTGATATGATGACTAAGGCCTTGCCGGTGATGAAATTTGACTCCTGTCGAAGCAAAGCGGGCATGATGAAACTCCCCACATGAGGTAGAGGGGGAGATTTGTCGGTTGGGTCTCCCTCATGTAGGGGGACCCACCAACTTTTCTTTTTATTTATTTAAGTAAAAGAAAATGAATGGTGGGAGACAAGAGAATAAAATAGAAGAAAAAAAAAGGAGAGTGTGTACGTGTGTTAGTGTGGTCTTCGGAAGAAAGGGATTAGCAAGAAGAGAGAGAGAGGGACTTACAGAGAGTACACACCGAGAGCTGCGAAGGAGAAGGAGAAAGAGGGAAAATCTTTGTAGTCTAGATTTGAAGGCCAAACGTTGACGGAATTGGCTCAAATTTGGATATGTTGTTCGTGAGGCCGAGACCTACGTGGTGATGGTTCTCGTTCGTTGAGACTCTCCTCCGATTCTCCAATTGCGGTTAGGGTTTCTTGCCCCCTTGTGTAGTATTTCACCTTTGTGGTGATGAAGTATTGTTGTATTGTTGATGTATAGCCTCTAGTGTGTGACTAGAGTGAAGATCCTTTGTATACCTGCTATTTCTTGGTGATTAGTGGAAGATTTTGGGTGGTCCGTGGTTTTTCCCGTTTTGGGTTTTCCACGTAAATCTTGGTGTGTTGTTTTATCATTCCGCATTAGAATATTTGACTGGATATAATGCTGGTTGTTGCTGGATTAAATCTGTGAAATTAGGGGAATATTATTTTATCCTGGATTGGTCTAGTTAGAGGCGAAGTGCTGCCCGATTTTCCCCAACACAATACTTGTACCTATCCACACTCAGGTTCTTTGGAGGGTTTGCTCTGGCTCCAACAACATTCTTCGTAGTCCAAACCAAAATTGCTTCATTACCTACCGCTCCCTGGACAAATGCATCGTATCTCAAACCGAGTAGGATTCAGCTTAACATGGTGTACCGCCCGGGGATGCAGTAAATTGTTGTGGATACATGCCTACTTCCTCAGCAAATACTTGGTTATTTTACCAATTTAGCTTCATCTGCCATGCGCATCGGATTAGCATCATCAGCGGGGTCATGCGGCTGATTTGTGGACCAACTGGTAGCCTAAGGCAGATCATCTTTTCATCGAAAGAGCACAAGTTCTTCTCATAAAGGCTTTCGCCCTAAAGAGGAGGATCGACTAGCTCTGAGGATTTTCATGGCCTGACGATGACAATGTAGACGACTGTAGGACGATCAGTCCACGGAGTAATAGTTTGCGACATTGTTTTTTTTTTCATGGTATTATAATATTGTTGCTTGATTTGGTAGGAATGATTGTTTTCTTGTCTTGGTAAGTCGAAGCACACCTTGCGACTTAGCTATCATAAGAACAGGGATGCGTACTGAAAGCATGTATGTCTCTCCATGTTTCAGATCCAACGATCTCTCCAAACTACAAATTATTCACAAGAATGCTCGCAAAGTTTTCTAAGACAGCATTGCTCACTGTGGTTACCAGCAGTTGGATCATCCGAAGAAATTTGAACTCTACGCACAGCCTATGAAAGAAATACAGATGAATTTACTTCCATCCTAATTTGGAGAGAAGATGAACAAATTCCCTAAACTCGTAATTCAAGACAGCAAATTGCACCTTCCTGATCGAGCCAAAAATGACCATACAATGGTATTTCATGAACAAGTACGTCAAACATGACAAATGGTACGTGTGATCAGTTGCAGCTGATAATATCGATACTTGCCTCAAAAACCTCATTATTGTCCATCCTAAGCAATTATAAGTTTTCAACATGGGCTCTAATGTCATACCACTGGTCATTTGTGAATCCCTCCGCGTAGGCTAAGCTCTGCAATTGGAAGTTCAGCAAAGCAGGTATAATACTCTACATGACCATTCCACCATCGATGGTGAAGACCTGCATAGTAACATCCAATTATTAAGCAAACCAAAGATGAAACACCGTGATTTGCGGAGAGGGGGTTAAAACAGCGGGAACGGCAATTCTTTTACCTGTCCTGTAATGTAGCTGGCTGCAGGATTGATGGCCAGAAATTCCACCAGTCCAGCAACTTCTTCTGGCTTTCCGTACCTTCCTGAACTCATAAAGATGACTAACATCAGAGCAGAACTCTCTCATACTCTTTGATGAAATAAAATTTTGAAGGGCTACTCTCAGTCAAGTTGACATGGATACGAGGTCTAATCTTCTTATTCGACGTTCCATCAGTGGTTATCGACACTCTCAATCCCTCCCGAACCCTAAAGCCACCAAAACTTTCCTGAGTATAGGAAGTATCTTCCTAACTATTTATCAAGTATAATTCATGCTTCACGATAACTGTAATTAAGATCTCATGTAATGTCCTCAGAAACAGTTAAGAGGACTGGAACATCCCTAAATCAGCAATTCTATGGTGTAATACCACAGAGAAATTACAGGGAACCCCTCCTTGCAAAACTCACCTAAAGGAACTGTCACCAAGATTTTCTTTTCATTTTCTTCCCCAAGTTTGGCAGTCATATCAGATGCAATGAACCCTGGAGCAATAGCATTAACCTGGGGAAATAATGCTGTTAGAAGCAAGCTGACTGCAGATTTTCATTCGATCAAACAGGGGAAAAAAATTGACTACATTCTTAATAAGACACAGTATAAACAATGACAAGATGTCAAAAGCTTACATTGATGTTTCGGCCTGCATATTCTCTAGCTACAGTCTTTGTTAGGCCAATAACCCCCGCTTTTGCAGCACTATAGTTGGCCTGCCCAACATTACCCACAAGGCCAACAACTGATGCAATGTTTACTATCCTTCCCTGCAAATTCGGCCTCCATTTAGGTGTCATTGGACCATATACTGAACGTCATGATTCCACTTGAGGGCGTTATACTAATGAATAAGAAGATCAAACTCAGCCAACAGGCTGCCTTTTTTCAAGGCAGAAGCTCCATAATTACAAATGAAAGGCCAGGATACGAATGTTATGCTACCTTTCTCTTCTTCATCATAATTTTAGCTGCTGCCTGGAAAATAAGTCTTATTTCTGTAAGTGATAAAAAAAAAAAACATTTACATGATAAAGTAAATCTGACAAGTTCACAAACCTGAGTGCAGAGGAAAACACCAGTCAGATTCAAATCAATGACCTCCTGCCATTGGGCTATCTTCATTCTCAGCAATAACCCGTCACGAGTGATCCCTGCAACCACAGCAGATACTTCATTTAGAATACGACGCATAGAACTCACTGCTTCTCTGCTCATAATATGCTAAAAAATTTAGTCTTTGAAGTGAAATTCTCCAAGTTCAAATGGCCATAGTTAATTTGAACAGAAGAACTTCTAATTATTAGAATGTTTAAAGTGTGAGAAGTAGCTTAACAGCCCCAAAAATGAAAAATAAAAAGTGAAATGAGGATATAATAGCAAGAGTCCTTCATGCTTTACCTGCATTATTTACCAATACATCCACAGTTCCCCATGCATCCACCGCCTGCAAATGAGAATCGCAAAACATAAGACAAGGTTCACCAACATGTCACCATCATCCTAAAATTTTCACTTACAGTATTAATCATAGCTTCGACATCAGCCTCTTTTGAAACATCCCCACCAAAAGCAAGAGCTTGACCACCGCATGCCTCTATCTGGAAGAAAGGATTAACCAATGTTGATCAGTTTAATCTGGTCAGCTGGGCAGTACATGGTAAAGGGGGAGGCAGAGTAGAGAAGATTTTTGTATGCTTAATACCTCTTTAACCACTTCATCTGCTTCCTTTGATGATCTGGCATAATTTACTAGGACCTGTGATGGCACAAGGGAGAACAACAACAACATGACAGATGGCTTACTAAGGGTGTATAAAATACAGTTCAAATTAATCTCTCAGAATTATGCAAGGTTTAATATAAGTGAAGTTTCTGAGAACTCGGAAAAAACTAACAAGAAAATAAGTGTCATAGCTTTTCTGCAAAATGCAAGTGGCAGAGTTTTTTTCATATATGTCATGATCCTACATTTGGAGGTTCCAATGCTATCAACCACATCAAAGTCTTTCTACATTTCTTGGAAATATCTTCTCTTTCAGCTAGTGGAGATTGAACGAAAAATTAGAATTTGGATATTCTGAACCAAGATACAAGACAGAAGTCCATCTACAAATGCACACAAGGACGAATGGCAATGCATACACAAATCTTTCCTGTTATCAAGATACACTGCAGCTTGAGAACTGACTTATGCAATCCCGTGATTATTTCAGAATGACTCACTAAATAAAGGAGTCCGTAAATTCATATCACCGTAGTGAATTTGCGAAGGGAAACACAAAATGTGCATAGGAAACTATATCATTCATTTGCAGAACAGAGCATTCATAACGCAGGAAAACACTTAGTTGCTAATAGTCAAAGCCTGTGGATTAAGAAGATCACACCCCACCTTGCAACCTGCTTTACCCAGTGATAATGCAACAGCTTTACCAATGCCCCTGGAAGCGCCGGTAACTATCACGACCGGCGACTCTATGCTTTGAGCACCTTCTGTGCTCACTTTTTCAACAGTGGCAACCCAAGCTCTTACACCTGCACGAACAATTAATAACCCACCCACGAGGTTAATGATAGATTTGTCCAGCACTAGAAGCCAGAGATTTGAGGCCCATGTTTTCCTATAAAACAAAGCCAAACCACAATAGGTCACCACTTCCCTGAGGGCTAACTTGCATGAATGCAATTCCTACGCAAAGCTTGTGCTCCTGAGCCTCACGCTCCCAAATTACGGGGAAAAGAGTACCTCGCCTTTGCTAATCCTATCGAATTGCACTTTCCGTGGGAAACACAAATTACTCATCCTATTCAGTAACTACTACTCATAATTTCGCACTGCATTAAACCTCAGAAACGAAAAATCTGCACACATCTTCCGCAATGCAATTGTTCCGGCACCCGTCACTTCACACCCCGTGGGCACTCCACATGAACGCAAGAGTCGAAGGACAATAAAGGCACGGAAGCACATAACAGAATGCCACGACTCCATCGACTCCATGCGAATGCCTGAAACTCAGTAGGACCAGCGAAAACATAGCAAACACATTGCGTATACGCCAAAAAAAAAAAAAACGAAAGAGCCAATACCGGCAATCGAGCTTCCGCTTCGGCACCGAAGAGACGGCAGGCTCCGGAGCTGACTCGATCGGGGTCCGCCGAGAGCCGGGTTCACACTCCGCTGCGGGAACCCGAGCATCCGACCACCAGAGCTCTCGGACCGGCTGGCGACACGGCATGGGGCGAGAGCAGCAACGCTCGATCCGGCGACGGCGGCCATCGAAGGTGCCCGAGCCGAATGCGAAGGAGGAGGAGGAGGAGGAGGAGGAGGAGAAGTAGAGAGGAGCGAATCCAGAAACGAAATGGTCAGGGAGGAAGAAGTTCGCAGAGTATAAAATGGGAGAGGGCGTGCGTAAGAGGGAGCCTCGGGAGGTCCGGACTGCTCCGAGAGCGGCGATGGAAACGAAGTTTGGGGTCGGTATTTCAAAGAGTTGGTTATGACGTTGGGGGTGTTTGATGAATGCAGATTTGAAAAATTCTATAAAATGAAATTAAATTATTACAATCATTTAAATACGTGGCATTAATCGATCATAATCTTAAAAAAAAATCTCATATCGAAAAATTAAAGTGATGCGGAACAGTTAATATATCTTAATTAATTTATAACTCATTAACTTAAATTTTTTTAATGAAGATAGATCCGATTGAATATATTAATAGGCTTGCACTTATCAACTATGCGCGAACATATCCAAACAGTATGAAAGTCTTTTACCGAATCTTGGGTAAAAGAAAAACCTAATTGGATGAGAATTAGATATATTGACAAAACAATGTAGATTTGAAGAATTCTATACAATGAAATTAAATTATTACAATCACTTAAATTCGTGGCATTAACAGACTCTAATATAAGAAAGAAATATCACATCAGAGAATTATCATGACGTAGTTTAAGTGGCACATACGCAATATAACACGACACGATATGACATGTCAATACGTTATCGTAAAAAAAATAAAAATTTCCGACGGGACACGTTATATATTAATCATATATTTTTATTTATATAAGTTCTATTTATTTTTTAATGATATTTTATAATAATGGATTTAAAAAAACTATTATAATTAAAAAAAATTTCTCTCATGACTAACACCTTTAATGCCCCATGCTCTCTCTCCGTCAGCTTGGGTCCAACTCTCTCTTCTCGCTCAGACTCTCACTGCTTTTTGGAACTTCTCGTCTTCCCCCACGCTCTCTATCTGCTCTCTCTGTCTCTACTGTTTTGAACACACACATCTCGCCTCTCTGTCTGGAGAAGCCAACGGCCCGACGACGACGACCGTGATTTTGGCTACCTCGTCCCTTCTCCAGCGGTCCGTTGCTTCGTCCTCCGCCGCTTGTTCGCTATCTGCTCCCCCGCACATGAAGTTCATCCCTGCTCGAACGCTCGCTGCTCGCCTCCTCTTCCACCTGCAATTTTGCGCTCCCGTCTTGTCTTCCACATCCGCGGTTTCCCCGGCCCTCCGGCACCCTCCTCCTCCTCTCCTCATCTGGGATTTTCCCGCCCGCCTTCCTCCCCGACTCGTGTGCCCACAGCGTGTTGTTAGCGTCGACCGCGTGTTGAGCGCGCGTCCGTGTCCGACACGGCGACCTTCTAGGCATGTCGGTGCTACATAAGTTGCTGTGCAGAGCAGTTTGAGATATACGATGTGCCTATGGCCTCGCTATTTCCAATATCTTTGAAGAGCTTGCATGGCGGGATAAGATGCTTCGCCGGAAAAACTGTCGAGATCTGGCTCATCACAAAACATGAAGGACCATAGAAAAAGCCTACCTCGTGAGTCTAAACGCCTGAAACCGAAGCGGTTGTATAAAAATAAATCATTCCGTTGAATAAGATGTGGGACAGTTAACACTATTGAAAATTGTCAAAATGAGGGCATGATTGTCCTCGATGCGGATTTCTTCCTGGTGCTTTCTTAAGAAGAGTAAAGAGTAAACAGGGAAAAAGCGTTAGAAAAGCCATCCTAAATTTATTACATTTGTACCAATAAACAGGAAAAAAGTGTTAGAAAAGCCGTCCTAAATTTATTACATTTGTACTAATTTAATTCTAAATATTTGAATACTGACAATTTAATCTCAAATCTTTTGACTTAAAATCAATTCAGTCCTTCCGACTAATTTTAGTTAGATATTGCCGATATAAATGCCGGACAGTTTACATAACGTAGCTAACACAGACGTGAATATTTTTTAATAATATTTATTATTATTTTTATTATTGTCGTTGTCGTCGTTGTCATCATCCTTTCTTTTTTTTCTGCCCTTTTTTTTTTCCAGTTCCTTCCGTAGTCGGTGAGGCCAGCCGTTGCCTATATATCTGGCGAATTACGGAAAACGCAGAGGATGATTTTCCGTGTCCGTAATTGCCTTAGACTCGATTAAACTAGTGATGGCTGATGTGTTCGGTGATGGTATAGAGAAACGCTATTTTATTACCAGCTATCATTGGATTTTCGTGGAGAACGGACATCTTCTCTAGAGTTACATTCAATGAATTTTTGGAGTTCTGAATTTACTGAATTAATGTTTTGCTAGCATTTGGTGTTAATCACTCTTAATCATAGTGGATTTATGAAGCCAAAAATTTCATTATTTATTTTAAGGGTTAATAACACGAAAAACCTTAAACTAGTACACATGTGACAAATTTATCCTAAACTATTTTTATTACCACGAAAAACTCAAAACTGACACATTTGCGACAAATTTAATCTCCGCTATTTTTCATTAAATTTAGTAGTCAAATTACTGAGTTGGATGACATGTGATAGTTGACGGATATACTAATTTGTGATTTTTTTCTCTCTCTCATTATTTGTCATAGATTTATCAATTTGAGATTTCTCGTGATATTAACTCAATTTAACAGAGAATAAATTTATCACAGGTGTACTGGTTTGAGATTTTTTGTTATCGAAAAAATTAGTTTATGGTCAATTTATCATAGATGTACCAGTTTAGGGTTTGTGGTAGTAAAAAAAAATAGTTTGAGATAAATTTATCACAAGTATACCAGTTTAAGGTTTTTCGTGCTAAAAAAATAGTTTAAAATAAATTTGTCACATGCATACCATTTTAAGATTTTTCATGGTATTAAACCTTATTTTAATTATTGTTAATTTGTGTGACTAAATGATCTCACTTCTACTAAGAAGAGAGTGGAAGTGAACGTGGGTAAGCGTCAAGCTCACCACTTCACCATCATAAACCTCCCTTGTTAAGCTCCTTAAGAGACTCCTTGTCCTTTTTAGCAAGTGCATGATATAACAAGCCTCTTAATTAAAGTGGCGTCTCTTAGAAGACGAGAGTGCCATCTTTCAAGAACTATGAAGTGGCAGACATTTAAGGTTTTACAAGTTTTCCTCAAGCAAGTGAATACGATAAACGATAACTTAGGTTGATCTATTTCGTACTTTGAACTTGGTTGGTTGATGTTTGTTAGCATTGTTGAATTTTGATGTCAAGTGTAATTAAATTTAAATAATGACACGTTTAGTCATTGTGGTTTCTTGTTTGCATTGATGGTTGGTTAATAATGTTTCGATGGAAGAGTGTGAAAAGCGAAAGAAATATATGTGTAGTCGTCGATATGGAAGTATTGAAAGCTACCCGAAAGCTTTTTTGAAAGTTGTCAATGATTGGCCCTTCTCAAAAAGAAAACGGGGAATAAAAAAGAAGAAGAAGGGGAAAGCTATTGATGGAAATTGGCAGTGGGACACCATCGATGCCAAAATCATGCCATGGATGGGTCTTCATTGTTAAAAGAGAGAGAGAGGTCCATCAATGAATTCAGATTCCATTGATGGAATCTGGGGAGTCATTGAAGTGGACGAGAAAAAAAGTAAGAGAAAATAATCAATAAAGGCATTCATGGACATGGACTTCAAGGTAAAGTGTTTATTATAGGATGTTTTTTGCTCTGAAGTTGTCGATTTGGAGGTTTTTTGGGGTATCAAGAGAAGAAGTAAGCGAGCGTTACTACTTACGTGCATTGACGCATGACACCATGGTGTTAGTATCGTAGTGTTGGTCTGAATATATTGACGATCGTGCACATGTCATTAATTTGGATAGCAGTATTATGAAAGTATTTGTGTCGTCCACTTAATGGTGGCGACGATACCTCTCATCTATTGAGATGTCCCATATATCGAGATGTCTGAGAGTGTTTGGGATATCTCGGGAAGTGAGATACCTATTGAGATAGGATGTCTCGAAGAGTGTTTCAAGATGCCTCCGAGTTGAGATGTCTCATGTGTCGAGATGCACCATGTGTCGGGACACCTCGGAAATATTCGAAAAGAGAAGTAAGGACGATAACGCATGCTTATGTGAATACATATGTGCATGTTGGTATTGGTGCATCACGATATAATATGTCATCCGTTTGTTTGTATCGAATGAAAAAGATCATACAACTGCGGAGATATTAGGATGCATGTGCAATACATAAAGTATGCGAGCATACGCACTACTTTTGGCCTTGTGACTAATTGGTGAATTCGTTTGTCCATCTTTGTGCATCTTTCTTTTGGCGACATCTTATCCTATTTATGTAGGTTACTCAGACATTGCATAGGTTGATTCAACTAAAATGATTCTCGTCCTAGTAAAAGGAAACAATGAAGGTCGGGGAGGTATGGTAATTTTTTTTTAAAATAAAAAAAAGCGGTGCTTAAAAGCACAAAAACCCACCGCCAAACCGACTTAATTTCTTCAATTTGGGCTTTTGGGCCACAAACTTAAGCAAATTTTGGGTTTTCAGGCCCATGACTAGAAAGGCCAACAGGCTCAAACCAGCCTACTTTTTACGAGAAAAACAAAGAAGTACGTTTTAAAGTAAGAAAATAATTTCCAAATTTCTAGCAAGTCCATCGCCAATATAAAGGAATTTTGAAACATTCACCGTTGGATGGATGACATGTGTACTCAGACATAGCAGTGTAATCGCATTCATCCCCACTCAACCTACGGCTGAAGCATAGAAAGTTCTTTATTCTCGCGAATGATAATCCTTCACTCGGTGTTTTGAAAACCCTAGACAAGCGAACCAACAAAAAATTTTCAAAGTGATAGGGGATCAAATTCTCTTTAAGACACCCAAACAATTTTTGAGAGTGAGGGTAGGTTCAATTCAATCGCAATGGAAAGAAAGAAATAGGATTAGAGGCTATTGTACTCAAGAGTCACGTAAATTTTACTTAAAGACCATTTTAAACTGTGAACTTCCTTTCTTCAAATGAAATTTGTAAATTCTTTTGAGTATGCCTGTTATGTTAAAGAGTTAGTTATTGCATGATTGGAATTTGGAAATCGACATAAATAGAAGAGCGATTTACAAGACCAAGCCAAGCCATGCTCAAGCAAGTGCGATCTAAATCAAATCGATTTAGCATATGCAAATCGTTCTTTGTTTAGGATAACCATTTTTTTTTTGTTTGTTTGTTCCGTAAGCCCATCCTTGTCCCAGTGGTAAGAAAATTCAACGGCGTAGGGACATTTAGCTTTATGGCGGGATTCGACTCCGACGTACTGCAAAGAGTAAAAGTTAGAAAGAGAGAGGCATCAAATTCAGAGGACAAACTTATCGCCACGAGGCGTCGATATCCTCCGTGGGCTTGAAAGGCAAATCCCAAAAAGAAAGATAGGAGTCAAATGATGATAAGGAGGCATTAATGTTTTTCTTCTTCTTCTTCTTCTTTCCATGTTTTGAGCACACTCTCGTGCAAACAGTTAATCAATTTCAATTCCGCATATATTTAGAGCTTCATCTCACTCTTACGCGATAAAGTAATTATATAGACCCCGATCCCATAGAGAAATTTCAGAACAATCAGAGGCGTCGTCGACACGGGAACATTCATATAAACAACCCTAACTCAAAAAGAGAATGCCCGTTTAAGCTGGTGGTTAGTTGCCATCGAGGCCATCACCTCATCTTCGTTCCTGTGCTCACTTTGTTTGGTTTCACACCATTTCCTTCGCTTCCAAAACGGTGAACATAGAAGAAAGGAGAGGGTCCACGCAAAGAACTTAGGCAGTGGATGGACTTTTTAGGAGCGCAGGTTGGTGCAAGAACATCATTGCTGTGCAAATCCAATAAGTACAGCCTATCCTCCAAAGGTGGGAAAACGATATTGAATGGGTTGGATTATGGGAAGGAACGAAAAGGAGGGAGGGAGAGAGAGAGCACATTAGTTTTAAAGGGGGTTCGAAGCAAAAGGTCAACATAGCCGGACATGAGCTAATGATTAGCCTAATCATACCCTCCTAATCCCAATGTTGTTGTTCTAATTGGATGGGAGGAGCATTGACAATTGAGATAATGATTGCACCTTCGTTCATTCATCTTTTAAGGTAAAGTGGGCTCTTGGAAACGTTCTCGAAACCTAACGTTGAAGTTTGCCTTGATCTTCCTCTCCTCTTCTACCACCCCCCGCTTCTCGACAGCTCTCCATCGTCGACATTTTCTTTCTACTTATTTTTTTCGGTTCGGTTGATGAGTTTTGAAGTTGGGAAAATTTTCCAAAAAAGTCTTAATCCTATTTGCGATTGTGCTTAAACCTTTTTTTTTGTGCTAATTGAGTCATAGAACCTTTTGCATCGGATGTCAATTCAATCTTTCCGATCAATTTCGATCAGTCGAGGCTGACGTGTATAATTGATTTTACATGTCAATATCAACTGGCCAAAATTGGCTAGAAATAGTTAATTGGCGCAAATGCAAGAGATTCAGAACTCAATTGTCACAATTACAATATGTGTATGACTCTTTTTTTTTTTTATAGTTCTCAAATTGTGATGGGTTGATGATGGCTTCGAGATTTGGCTCTTTCCCCTTGAAATTCACCCTCTTGTGCTGTTTGGTGAACGTCTTCCTGTTTTTGATTCTTGGGTCCTACGTTGAAGGCGTTCATAAAAATTTCATCATTAACTTTTGAGATGCCTGGGCGATTTATTGATGGGCCGGCGCAATTGAAGTTGGCAAACATGCCACCAGCTAAATGAGCCTTGACATCTCCATAAAAGAATTGGTGGAATCTTTAACATGGCATTTAATACGAGAGTCGGTTTTGTTAATTCCAAAAGACATAGTCAATGGCAATCGAGCAAAGAGCAAGAAGCAAGCAAACAAAGGCATAAGAAAGCCTTCTTTTGGGACTTTATTACATGACATTTATTTCGAAGGATATTACTGACAAATTCTTTCGGAATGTTGCGCAACACGAATAAAACGCTGCATTGAAAATATCAAATTCACCTTAACTGGAGGCTTAACAAGTGCGTAATGAATTTCGATTTCAAAAGGATTAGAACCGGATACGCGGCACGGGTAACATTCATGTGTGATAGCTATATTTTAGAAGGGTTACTCGCAGCAAGGTCACCAATCTTTTTTTTTTCGATTAAAAAAAAATCATTAAGTCAATTCGGGATGTGTTTTTAACATTGTATTTGAGGGATGTGGGCTGTGGTTGTGGAATACACTACGGACCCTTTTGACCGGCAAGATCGAAAGTGGGGCGTAATTAAGAGAATTGTAAAGTGGAGGGAGTTAATGGCAAAGTAACCTTAAGGAGATGGAAGTGATGACGTGGGCACACTTCAGATTCGGAGGATGAAATGCAACTTCGTTCCGGGTCAGCCTTAATTAATGCCACGCAATTACGGGCCACATGACTGATGATTCGCAATGCATTCATGCGTGCATGCGTAAAATGATATATATATATATTATGGTTGTCAACGAGATAATGAGATAATGGATTCTAAATTTATTATACGAATATCAATTCAGTCCTAAATTTTTTAATTTTGTCAATTTAATCTTAAATCTATGCGCGAAATTTCAATACAGTTATTCTGACCAAAATACGTCGAAAATCGTTGGTATAGCGGTGTGCCACGCAATCCGACTAGCCATGATTGAATTGTCATGTCGGCTACTTCCGACGAAGGTCAATTGACAAGACTATATTGAAATTTCTCACAACAATTTATGATTAAATTGGAAAAATTAAATTATCGAGAACCGAATTGACATCTGAACAATAGTTTTAAGATTGATTAGATGATTTTCTCGAACATGTTGTTACATAGGGGGAGGAGGGGAGAGGGGGAGGAAATCCCAATCTAAAATCTTGAATTCAATTACATCAGCATGCAAAATTTCGAGTTTGGATTCCGTCGTAAGGCCTTGAATTATGTGCTCACGAGCAAGGAGGAGCAACATGTTTGGTCGCGACCCGACCTGACCCGACTCAATCCGGCCGACTCGATGGGGATCGCGCGCTAATTCATTCGAGGTGAAGCCGCAATGGAGAGCAACGTCGATGTCGCGCAGCATTATTTCGGCACACGCAATTCATCCGCGAGGGGGCCCATGCCTATAAATAATGCCAGGGGTCACGAACGGAGGGGGTCCGACCCACCGCCATGCCGGTCTTACACTAGCTGAAGTGAAGTGACGAGGACAAAAGTTAGTTTCCTTTCCTTTTCTTTTTTTTTTATAAAAAAAATTGAAAAAAAAATCTCGAAAAATCATAATTAAAATTTTCATGTTGCTCCGTTGAGAGAATTTACAGAGTTAATCCCGATCATCGGATCAGATACCGTCGGATGTAAAATGAGGAAAAAGAAAAAAGAAAATCAAATCAAATAAGAATAAAGAAAAGGAAAAAGCGAAAAGCAAAATTTTTTTTTTGCAGTTAGCAGAGAGAGAGAGAGAGAGTGAAGGCTTTGCTTCAGATGGAAGAAGAAAATCTGAAGCCACAGCACCAACAGCACAGAGAGGAAGGTGACGTCCGTTGAGCTTTTCTCAGGACTCGGAATCGCCCTCATTTTCTCGGAGGAGGGAGAGGGGGAGGGAGAATGCGGGAAGACTCGGGGCTCCCGTCGTCGCGCCGGGCCGATCCGTCGCTGTCTGCTCTCCGATCTGCTCGCCAATTGCGTCGCTAGATCCGACCGTCTCGTTCGGCGTTCCGCGCCCTGTGGATTTCCACATTGGTGCGATTTGTGGCCCTAATTGAGCTCCCCCGAGCTCGGAGTCGGTGCCTGGAGACCCCCTTTGACTTGGGGAAATTTTGGTAAGTCCGTGGCTCTTTCCGCACGCGCTGATTTTGGCGGATTCTCTCTTCGAGATTTCGATTTCATTGCGGATTGAACGGATCTCCGGGCATGAATTTGGCACAGTTGAGTGTTTGCTTTAATGGTACAGTCTCCGCGAATTGGTTTTCCGCTAGGGTTCCTGTTGTGCAGTTGATGAGTGGTTGTGCTTGACAATGCCACCGAATAATTTGCAGCTTTTGGTGCTGATTTGAGTCGACATTTGTGCTGAGTGTGTTTAGCTTCGTGTCGTCTTAAAGCTTTATCTGGATGCGTGTAAACTCGTATTGGCAATTGCGAAATGAGTTGTGTTGCTCTCGGTAGGTGATTTTTTAGTGAGGGAGATGCCTCCTTCTCCAGCATTGAGATGCTCTCCAGGGAGAGAGATGAGAGCGGAGACTCACAAGCGAGGTCGGAGTCTCGAAGGTGGGCTGCTCTTCAAAGAGAAGGACGACGATCTCGCATTGTTCAAGGAAATGGAGACTCGAGAAAGAGATCATTTTTTGCTCCAGTCCGAAGATGATATTGAAGATGTATTTTGTGAGTTGCTTAATCGAACTTCCTTTTATTGCCACAGTGTGGAGTTCAGGTTTCTGTTGGTTTACCTTTACTATAGCTAATACCATTGAATGTTATTTCTTGTTGTGAACTTCCTGACAGCTACGAAACTCAAACACTTCTCTGACTTTAAACTTGGGATCTCCATTCCTGGTAGAGGAGAGAGTAGTGATCTTCTCAATGCCGATGGAGAGAAAAATGACTATGAATGGTGAGTCACGTTCTCCCCATATTAAACAAGACTACGTAATCTAATCATGGGTCCACAGCACTTTCAGAATATTTAATTGTTGGCTAATGCAATCGTTAAAATTTTGTGCTTTCCAGTTTAGACGTGCATCTGGAGTTATTTGAGTTCAATTACTGAGCTAAATGCTGGAAGATTTTTGCTATAACTTAAATATATTATGTTCATTTCATGATGTTAATTAGGGATTATAATCTCTCCTCGCTTTCATGGTTCTTCTAATTGACATTATCATTTGTGAAGGTTGTTAACTCCTCCTGATACCCCCCTCTTTCCATCTTTGGATGACGAGACACCGCCAGCCAATGTTGTAACTAGAGGACGTCCCCGGAGTCAACCAATTTCCATATCAAGGTCATCCACGGTAGGTCGTTGATTCACTTTTTTTTTTTTTTTGGGTCAGAGGTCATTGAATCACTTGATGCAGCGGAAATATGATTGTCTAGCGCCATATCTTTATCGATACAGGATGTATCCATATCTTCTCAAATTTCATCTTCTTAACCATGTTTTGTCGCAGATGGAGAAGAGTTACCGGAGCAGCAGGGGTAGTGCAAGTCCAAGTCGTTCTAGCCCATCTCCACGATCTGGTAACAGTGCTGCCCAGTCAAGAGGAAGGCCATCATCAGCTCGTCATGCCAGTCCGACTCCTAGCCTGCAGAATGCCACTCCACCACAGAGGCCATCTACTCCACCAAGCAAAACCTCTACATCTGCTCCTAGGTCTTCCACCCCTACTAGCAGGAGGATGAGCGGTGGGTTTAGTACTACTGGTGGTTCAGGGATTAGAGGAGCATCCCCTGTAAAGACAAGTCGAGGAAACTCTGCTTCGCCAAAAATAAGAGCATGGCAAGCCAATATTCCTGGTTTCTCTACTGAAGTGCCGCCCAATCTGCGCACTTCCTTGGCTGACCGGCCAGCCTCATACGTGAGGGGTAGTTCTCCAGCATCTAGAAATAGTCGGCAATCGGTTTCTCCAACTGCTTCTAGAAGTGTGGTGTCATCTTATAGCCGTGACCGAGATCACTTCAGCTCACATAGCAGAAATTCTGTGGCATCATCTGGTGATGATGATATGGACTCTCTACAGTCGATTCAAGTGGGAAGTCTGGACCGATCAACTTTAAGGAAAGTTGGTGCCTCCCCCAATACAAGAGCTTTGGTCTCTTCCAGGAAAAAAGTTGTCTCCTCAGGTTCTGCTCCAAAGAGGTCCTTTGATTCAGCATTAAGACAAATGGTACGTGTCTTAACTGAAAGATTATGTCCTTGTTGGTCGCATAAAAAACAAGTTTCAGTTGATTTGCAAGCTATAGTGATGGTAACTTGTATTCAATAATTTAATGGAAAATGGCAGTGACATCCTACCCTTTTTAGTCTCGTATTCTTGAAGTAGGAAGTATTTGGCATTTAATAATTCTAGAACAGATTTTCAATCCACCATGGCGCTGCGGCATTTTGTAGTGGCTTAGTTTGATAGATAGTTCTCTTATAAGTCCTTCATAGAGTTTCTCTTAAATCAATATTCTTTATATCTTGAAAGGGGGATTTTGTTTTTCCCCCTAAATGCATGGATAATAACTTCAATGGTCTTGGTGATGTTGTGGCCTATTGTTTCTGAGTCCTTGTTCAGGTTGCGAATTATGGAAATCAACTTTTATAAGTCAGAAGAAGTGGAGAATTGGAAAAGCTGAAATCTTTCAATAGACCTTATTGAGATTAAATTTTTATCCATTGTAAACTCACATTTGATTTGGTTTTGCTGCTTCATTGTAGGATCATCGGAAAGCCCCTCAGAATATGTTTAGGCCCCTCTTGTCAAGTGTACCAAGTAGCACATTCTATGCTGGAAAAGCAGGCTCTACGCATCGTCCTATGGTATCTAGAAACTCTTCGGTGACAACAAGCAGCAATGCCAGTTCTGACCATGGCACAGGAACTGTACTTGATGCTGAAGGGAGTGACCAGAACCGTGATGATATGCCCTGTGAATCAGGAAGAGGAATATACGCTACTGTTGACCAAGAAATTTTTGAATTTGACAAGGGTGATACTGCTACTGAAGACATGGGAAGTGAGATTTATGCTGCACATCAATCACTTAATATCCCAGTCAGTGATTTTGAAGTTGGCACTAATGTTGAGAGTGGCCATGCTAATGCAGAAGATAGCTGCCAAGACAGTGTTATCGAGAAATTAACTGCAGCTTCTGAAGTTGATGATTTTAGAGATTTGGTGCCATGCTCCATATGTGGGTGCCCGTATGATGCCTCCGAATCGGTGGAAAATGAAGAGAATCTGTGTCCCAAATGCAGAAAGAAAGAACATATTTTTCTGGAAGCAGACAGGGTTGTTGCGGAGGACTTCATGCTAACACCAGTGGATACTCCAGATAAACACCAGCATTTGAATCAAGTATTGCCGATGGTTGAGTGCAAGTCGCTGGAAGTAATAGATGCGGATGAACCAAGGGTTTTGCTAGGAGAGGAAAATAATCGGCAAAGGGAATCTTTCTCAAAGGAACAAAGCCGGGTCCATCTACTAGAAAAATCTTCTCCAAAGCACCTGATTGCAGGAGATAATGAGATATTCGGCAATGAGCGAGAAATTTTTGCACCAAGAGTTGGTTCAAGTCCATCACATGCAGATGCAACAAATCCGGAGTCGCAGCAGTACAGAGATCATAACAAGATTGATGTTACTGAAGGTGCGGGAATTTCTTTGTTGCTTAAGAGACCAAGCAGTAGCAAGGGGCATGTTGTTCAAGGTCGGACATATACTGTTTCTGCAATTCCTCGAGATGATCTATCTTATGCAAGAGATAGCTCAACCAGCATGAGAAGCTCTTATGGCCGAGAAAGTATTTCCAGATCATCTTCTGTTGATTTCAACTCTTCTAGACAAACAGATGTTCACATACGTCGCCAGTTGACTGGCCTCAAATCTGAGAGTGAGGACTACAAGTATGATATTAAAACTCAAAGCATGGGATCGTCATTTTCGGGGCTTTCAAACCACGCTTCCCAAGGTTTTGGTCTGGCAGCAAGCCTGCACGACTCTTCTGAGGATCATGTTGGCAGTGTGGATACTGATGCAGAAGAATCTATTTTAGCTTCTCTAGAGAAGAAGGATGCTTTGGAGACGACAGATGCTGTTCGTACATCCACAATGTCCACCTTTTATGGGGTAGATGCTTTTGAATCTAATGAGAGTAGTAAAGCCCTGAATGCTTCCACTACAGATTTGTCAAGTCATGCGATTGGAATGGAACTAGAGGACGGTACAGTAGCTTCTTCTAATGTTAGAGACACTATTTCATCTGAAAACAGGGCAGTTCTCCAAGACAACTCAAGGGTTATTGCTGATATGGAGGCATCAGCTGTTGCTGCCCCAGGGTCTTCTGCAGGAGAGGGAGCTGGTTTGCTGAGTTCTGGCGCCAGTGCTTTAGACTGTTCAGATGTTCCGGCTGACCACTCTCTAGTCTCATCATCTGAAATGGAAACGATGGACCGTCAAAGTAGGACTCTTTCAGAGTCTGAACATAAATCAGAGAGTAAATCTCCAGAGACTTTAGATACAGAAATGAATGCTTCAGCTCCAGAAACCAAGAACTCTGACCATGGGCATGGCATACTAGGTTGGTGTTTGCATAAGTGTCTGTTCTACCGATAAAATTCTGAATGTTGCAATCTTTTTCCCTACACCACTTCAACAGCCCGTCTGCCTCCAACCCCAGAGAACAGAACCCAAGATAATTCAGTAAAAGCTGAAGCAGAAGTTTATTATGTCATGTGCTGTTGTTTATGTCCGTATTTGTGATTTTTATGTCTGCTATTAACATGCGTAGAGGAATCATCTGTTGCACTAGCTGTCAATCATCCTTGACATGCGATCAAGCCACAGAAAGTGCACTGTACATGAGTTCCCTCCATGTGTTGACAAAATTCTTTTTGAAGGAAAGAAGTTGCTTGTTGCTATTAGAGTGCTAGCTTTCCCTTCTCCGGAAGGGTACGGAAGGTTCTATGTATAGTGAAATATAGTTATCCAATTTGATGATTGGGAAGGGAAGGTATCTAATAAAATGAGTCAGAGGGAAGGCATAGTATGATAGGCTTCGTATATGAGCACCTTAAATACGTGAAAATTCATTTCTTGTTTCATCTGGTGATGTCTTCGCTAATTGCTTTCTGTTGATTAATTTTTTCTCCTGTTGTGACTTCACATTTTATTTATGTGTTAGTTAATGCTGCCTCATGGTAACTAATCCAGTTATTCTACGTGACACTCTTTTTTCTTCTAATAGATGACGAGCAGCATTAAAGGATTTCTTGGGTTGCGTGTTGAAATTGCATGCTGATATACTGAAGCATCTGTTTTTAAACGTATCTGGTCCACTCTTACTGAGTCAAGTTATTACAACTAGCACCTAAATGTTGTATCCTAGACCAGATATTTTGCCAATTAGCTCCCTGGTCCCTGCTTTACAAATTGTCGTAAAGCCTCTTTTTGATGTTTGGTCAATGGCTCTGTCACTACTGACTAGCTTTCTGTGACGCTGACAGAGGAATCAACTGTTACAATGGAGACGCGAGCTGGAAGTAGAGGAAGAAGCCTTACCCTCGAGGAAGCAACGGATACAATTCTTTTCTGCAGCTCCATCGTCCATGATTTGGCATATAAAGCTGCGACTATCGCGATGGAGAAAGAACCTGCTGTTCCTCTGGAAGGCTCGCATCCTACCGTAACCATATTGGGGAAGACCACCACAGAAACGAGGGATCCACGCAGAGGCAGAATTGTAAGTAAAAGCAGTTTGAAATCCCAGAAGGCAAGGCAGAGGCAAGTAGAAACCGAGAAGAACCTCCTGTCCAGCAAGACTGAGAACGACGAGAATATTGATGAGTCTTTGATGCGTAACGTCGGGATCCCGAACAAGTTGGACACCATAAAGCCACCTAAGCTCGAATCCAAGTGCAATTGCACAATAATGTGAGCTAGGTACACATCCCAAGGGCTCCCGTGAAGCGGGGTTGCGACCAAGCGGTTCCCTTTGGCCTACAAGGCAGCAATAGGCCTGAGGGTCTTGTAATTTGAAAGGCGATCGGCTCTTTAAGTTAGTACACGTTTAGCTTCTGTTTATTCCAAATTTATCGGCAGCAAGCACTGTATTTGTGTTGGGGTTCCAGATTTGTAAATTTTGTCTAGTATGGTTAGGTTGACGGGTAGTGTAGCGAGGGGCCTGTCTGTTTGAGTGAAACCCCACATTCTTGTATTTGTCAATCTGTCTTAAAATCCTCAATTCGGGAGCAGTGTGATTTATGAATTCAAAACAAAGCCAATATTCGTCCAATTGTATGGGGCCGGACAACTGTCTCGGTCCTCGGATAAGCTAACAACTTAGATGAGCCATGGTTGTCTCGTTCGACTCCCGTTGTTGTTCTTCATTGCACGACATGTTATTATGGTTTTGCGACACATGATTAGCGTGGAAAAACAAAATGGATAAATTCGCAAATGATTTTTGAAATTTGGTTTAACATGCATTGTCATGCCTAAATTTTTAATTTGTATAATGCGGTTCCCAAACTTTGATTCAATATATAATGTCATCTCTAGATTTTTAGTTTGTTCAATGTGATCGTTGTATTATTGCTAAGTATTTAATATAGCACCTAGGCTTCATGAAAATGTTTACAAGTTTAAAAATCACATTGGATCAAATTTCAAGTCACGCATTGAACAAATTAAAGGTTCAGTGGCGGTATCGCACGTTGGATTAAATTCAATTACCATTTGTGATATTTTTTCTCCTTAAAAAAAAAACAAAACAAAACAAAAGTGAGCAAAACCAAATGAGAAGAGTCGGCGAAGAAAGAGCCGCAAAATCAATCAATTCTACGCGCAATAACAGGGTGCGCCGCCTCCTCCTGGCGTCCAAACAAAGCAAGTCAAAGACGTTTAAGAAGTAAAACCGGCGAAAGGCACGATGGAGAGTTTTCTGCACTAAAGTCAAGAGTCAACGTCTTCCTCGAAACTCCCGACGGGTGTTGGTCTAACCACGCCGGGGTAAGACGACCGGTTCCATCACCTCCCCAAATTCTCACCCGATTAAAGCCCGACATGGTCAAAGCCATTGTAGCTAAGATTTGACCGTTCTTCGCAATTAGTAGGAGAATTCTCTCTCTCCCCAGCTCGCTCGTGTGTCCTTGAGGTTAAATGCTTCTCCCTAGTAAAATGACTCATAACCCAAACATCCACGTCGATTATTAAGGTGAACGACATCAAATGCGCCCCGACAAACATTGACATGCCCGTACCGTCCCACCCATGCTCATCTTTTCCATCCTATGTGTACAAATACACATGTACTTTGCGACATCGGTGCGGCCGATGTAACATCCATACGACCTCCACGTAAAAGACTTGATGGGCAAGATAGAGCAAAAAAAAAAAAAAACCTTAGATTAATAAGTGGAGGAAGATTAGATGCTCTCCATAAACAGTCGATCCGATATGCTTTAAGGCCTTTTCACACGTGCAAATTGGATGGGGAACCAAAGAAACGCAGGGTTTGACAAGCGAGGGTATGCACATACATAATGAACAGGGACAGAACTTGCCTTCGATACGAAATCTAAGTTAATAGGTGACGGGAGATCATGAACCAACTACATCAGGTACTTCAGCGTGTATCTTGCCGAAAGTTCTCATAATGGACCAGACTAAGAACTTGGAATTAGAGAGAGCAATTCAAAGAATTTGATAGGAAAGGATATTATAGCAAATGAGCAAAAAGAGTTAGAATTGCTCCATATCGCATGAAGTACTCCCCCATCAAATTGTTCTTTGAATAGGATTCATGCAGTCAGTAGAGACCATCTCGCAAAGGAGGTCAAGCTCTACCATGTTTTCGTTACGTTGTGTAACTTGTTCTCTCTCTCCGTTATCTTATCCACGTCATGAACAAATTAAATCAGTCAACTAAGGATCCGCAAAACCTATGTTTCATGCCCCATATGATGTATCGACCTGACGGCCCTTGCTCGAGTCGACCTTTTTTTTTTTTTTTTTTTTGGATCGGAGAGTTGGCGTATGTAAAAGAGATGGAATTTCTCGTAAGATGAGATTGCAATTAGAGTTTTGGACGAGCAAGAAGCTTGGCAGTTGGTGGAATCTGGAGACGTAACATGAAAACGACGACGGATAACAAATGGCGTATTCCTCGTTGGAATATTGCGAGGGAGGGAAGGACTTACCGTTAGCCGCTTTCTTCACGTCGAATCAAATCAAGTATAAAATGACGACGGAGGCAACGACGACCAATCCCTCCCCCCCCCTCTCTCTCTCTCTGCATTTGGAAGATCGGCCTCGAAGAAGAAGGAGAAGCAGCGTCTGTGTCTGAGTCGAAGCGATTACCGAATCCGTCACGATCCAACGGTAATGAAAAGGATGCTGAATGAGGTGGCGGCGTCTGGATCGTCGATCCACAGCTCGGCTTCGTCGTCGACGGCGTCCTCGTCCTCGTCGCCGTCGTCCTCTCCCTCGATCTTCACCAACTACGCTCTCATCTCCGCTCTCGCCGCGTTCACCATCGCTCAGTCCATCAAGTTCTTCACCTCCTGGTACTCTTTCCTCTTTATCTTCTCCCCGTCATTTCGGCTCCGGGCGTGTCCCCGCGGGCTCCGATCTCCGTCGTCGATGTCCGTGTGCATCGTGACGACAAATGTACCGGCGTGGTTTCGTCGCGCGTTGTAATGGTGGCTGTTCTTTAGCTCCGCTTCGCGTGATGATCAGAATCAAATTTCCTCGTTGGATTCGATTTTGCAAAGTAAATTGAGCTTGCTCTATCGATTGCAAGTGCGTAAATTCTTTGGCTTCTAAATCAAGCCTAACGATTATTGTTTCGCTGAAGCTAAAGAACTCGCCAAGAAACAAACTCTGAGCTGATCGATCTAGGTCGTTGATCTTAGGTAACGTTTGGTAAGGCAACCTTTCGTTGTGTCTCAGACTGTAGATATTCACTAGAATTGATGCATTTGTCGTTTAAAGTTGATCTTCCCTAATCTGATGCTTATATGTGGGTTCGCCATTGCTACAAATTGCCTCGATTTTGTTGTTTGACATCATGGATGTCGTTTCTAGTTCACTTTGACCTAATGGTGGTAAACTGGAATGGAGAGGGTTGATTCGTTTCCTCCTTCCATGTGTATGATCTTCCGTTTTAATTTTCTATATATGTTTATATGCCCTAAGAGTCTTAAGCTTTTCTTAGATTTGCAGGTATAAGGAAAGGAGATGGGATCTCAAACGACTCGTCGGATCTGGAGGGATGCCATCTTCTCATTCTGCAACCGTGACTGCTCTTGCAGTAGCAATTGGGTTTCAAGATGGCTTCAGAGGAACATCATTCGCCATCGCATTGATCTTAGCATTGGTGGTATGGCCTCATTTCATTTTTGTCCAATCTGGTGTGATTAAGGAATTCTAAGAAAACCATGGAAAATCCGGTTTTAGAATCTAATCTTCATGCTATCCTTGTGGCATCTCAAAGAATCCCAATGGGAAAATGGGGTGATTATCACAATTTGGCATTTTCTTCGCTTCTGCAGTCACCTAGTTAATGCAATGCCTGTAAGATAGTCTAGTAATGCAAACTGACAGATTGCGTTTATTACCTGTTAGAAGAATGCTATTTAGTGTGCTGTCTGTTCCTAATGTTAATATGGAAAATTTTGTGCAGGTGATGTATGACGCAACTGGCGTAAGGTTACAGGCTGGACGTCAGGCAGAGGTTAGGCGTTTTTGCCATTTTTACCATTCTTCTGCACTTGGTTATCTTTTACGATCTATTTCACAAAAATGAATCTTAAATTAGAGTGCTTAGATAAAATTAGACCATTTAATTTCCTTCGGACTCATCTTTTCTGCATTTTAATTTACCAGGTGTTAAATCAAATCGTGTATGAACTTCCTGCTGAGCATCCCCTTGCTGAGAGCAGGCCCCTGCGTGAACTTCTAGGCCATACTCCTCCTCAGGTCCACTATATGCTCGACTGTCCTGGTTCAACCTGTATTTGTATAAATTTATTAATCACGGGGAGTCGTCAGAGTATGGTTTGGGATTAAACATGTGACGGGCACAATAGGTGAAAAACTACCATAAACAAATGCTAGGTTGTGATCCCATATCTGCTGGGTTGATTATGGAAAATGCTGCAAATGATGATTGTGAAGCTCACTCTATGCTTTTGCTCATCTGTTTGCATACAGTAGCTTACCTCAAATTCTCTGATTCAAAAGTTTATGTGGTGACTCTTTTTGGGGTACTCTAGTTGCCTGATCGATGATTACACCGTCATCAAGATAGTCTCAGACAGAGAGAAAATGTCAAATTTTGAGCTTTACGATGTTGCCGAGTCAGAGACTTATCTAAGGAGAGGATCTGTAGTAGCTGGCAGATCTTCTAAACTTTCTCCTTTTAAAACGCCTTCATGTTTAGGCAACTTGAATGGATATAGGTAAAGCGGTTCACATAGATTTTCATCTGTCGTTCAGATGCGTTGCATTTTCCCTTAGTAATTACAGGAGAAAGTAAATGGCATCTCTTCCATCCCCTGCTTATGTATTCTCAGAAACTTTGAATGTTGATATTCATGCATTTTTTCTTTTTCTTTTTTCCTTGCTAATCACAGGTCATCGCTGGTGGGCTTCTCGGAATAATTACTGCATCTGTAGGGCATATGATCATCCTGGCATGCAGTTGATGTTATCCATTAGTTGCTTGTGCAGAAATCCGAAGCATTGCGCTTCAACATCTTTGACCACGACTCAAGCCGAGGTCACAGATGAGAAGATGTCCAAGCACATTCGCTCCCTTTCTCATACACGTGTTCTTGATGCCTTAATTCAGCATTTGTTCCTAATGAACTTAGACACTGTAAAAATAGTACAAAATGAAAGATTGAATACAGTTACGTCCGATATGCTGTTGAATTTGGGGTCTAACGCATCCAATCATGGGGTTGCAGATCGCAAAAAACAAGAGTAGTCGATTCAACTAATAGGTGGCAGAGAAAGAAAAACGAGTTCGCGGGTTAATTGACAGTTAATAACATGAATTTTTGGATGATACCTAATAAGCTCGAAATAACGAAAGTCAGTACTCCGGGGCCATGTCCGCCTGGAGATTCTCAGTTCGCCCGCATCAGTGAATTGTCATCACTTTGGCCATTCTTGAGAGATGATAAATGGCAGGGATGTTCGTTATTTCGATGATTAGCAGCCTTCCAATCACTATTTGGGCGAGCCAATTGGAAGTAAATGAAAAAGGCGGACTGGAGACGAGCCCTGTCCGACTGTATCACTCACTCATCCGAGATCATCACATTTACTCAAATAGTGTCGGCGCACAAATTATTGACTGTCGAGCCAGCAATTCAATGCTCACAAAATGCTAATCGTTGTTCTCCAAAACCTATAGAAAATGCCAATATATGAGATTATTCTCATGCTACTTCTGAACTAAGAGCAACATTCATAATGTTAGGAAAATTTTCCCTAGACCGCCTTTAACTTCACACCCAGCACTGCAGAAAAAGCCTTTCGCATCTCCAACATAGGATCTCCTACGATTTCAGATTTCACGCGCCAAGCGATATGCTCATCAGGCCTGACGAGGATCGCCCCTCTTTCAGTCATCCGACACAGCTCCCACCAGGACGAAGAAGACGACAATGATGGATTCTTAACTTCCTGAACGTCCAAGTAATTTTCCCAAGGAGTCAATGCGACCTTACTGCCTCCTCCAAACGCATTACCAGTTTCGAAAGGCCACACTACACAGGCTCTAGCGGATACTCTAAATTCTTCAGCCACCTTGAAAGCAGCACGAGCGAGATTGTAGGAATCTTTGATTGGTGCAATGAGGAGGAGGAACTCAATCTTATCTCCACATACGAGGTCAAGAGTTGACATTTTCTCCTAGAAGACATTTATAAAGGCACACTCGAGTAAGTACATGGCCAGAAGCCAAGCTTGCACATTTCATGTGTATCAAATGAGCATGTCAGGAACCGATGACTAGGCATACCTCTTTGCCAGAATCTGACCATACCCTCACATTCATGTGGGGAAGCCTTGATCCTGGATCAGCAGATGGTATATAGTCCCTCCGACGGCCAGTAGGCACAGGAAGTGGAACCGAGGTACTATCGACATCAGGAATAAGTGCACCATCAAGGTACCTGAAATCATGTTGTGCTGGCGATAACATTTAACAGAAGCTTGCTAAAATAGACTGGTGTATTCTCAAATCAAATGAGTCGCAAGTCAGGAAATTGATAAGTAGTTATGATCAATCTCTTGTTCCTAAGAGAATGCATGATAATATAATGGTTGATTATCCTGTCGTGCAGGCAATAACATATAACAAAAGCTTCCCAAAATAGACTGGTGGATTCTCAAAATCAAATGAGTCGTAAGTCAGGAAATTAATGAATAGTGATGATCAATCTCTAATTCCTAAGAGAAGGCACGCCGGATAATATTTCCTAATGAGGCTCAAAGTTAATCAAGATGGATGAAAAACGATCTGAAATTCATGACAGAACTAACATTACCCAATTGACAAGTCGCCAAGCAAGCAGAAAACATCAGCATGAAATTTTTCGCAAAAAACAACACTTTTATTGGTCAATCCCAAAGTTTCCTCAATTACTTGTCACATTAGCTGAATGGAAGGTCAATATACAGTTTCCACAACAGAATCTTCTTCTTTTAACTTTTGTTTGGATATGAGCAATACCTGAAGCCAAGATCCTCAGCAGGAAACTGCAGTTGAAGGCTTTTCCCTTCATCAAATATACGTTTCAGTTTTGCCAGTCTTGATGATCCCAGAGGGTTGTTTTTGTTAAGAAGAAATGTTGAAAGCTGTGCACGGCCTAAGCTAAAAGCTTCATCCAAAATTGCCTTCTGAACTTCCAATGGTAGAATGGAACCGAAACCGTCACTGACAACTCGATGTACTAGAAGACAAAGCATTAAGGAACGAAGAGTTAGGCATAAATTAACAATAGGCAATTGCAGCAATGCTTGTGAGGACTTCATTTAAAGATTGATAAGTACACTAACTGATTATGACAAAAGCAAAGAGTATTTTGCAGAGTATGGAAGAAAGCATCAAAATACCTGAGTTTGCAACAGTAGGATCAAGACCTAGAGAAGCTGGAACTGCCATGGCTGCTTTGAAGTTTTCAACACTCAATGTAGTATTAAAGATGGCAATCTGATCAATTATCTTAAGGTCAAGGATCCATCCAATTCAGAGAATAAAACTTCCACCACTTACAAGGAGGAATCAAATAGAAGTACCGGCTTACGTTCTACTTCATAGGTATGAAGAAACGAAGATGGTGAAATACCCTCCGAGACAGAAGCCAGTTTCCAAGCAAGATTGTGTGCATCCTGGATTCCAGTGTTCATTCCTGCAATAGTTTCATGGAAATTTGACTAATCTATCAGTCATCCTCTAACAGACTTTGACAAGTTGAACTTTCCTGCTCCTAAGCTATTGATCATGCCATCAACTTGCCAACCACATGCTTGGTCCCATTCTAATTGGGCATTTCTTAAGGATAAAAAGAGCGTGAGAATGATTGAAGTTCTTGCATAACTCTTTAGGTACTTATCTTGTCTCTGCAGGTAATTATTCCGTTGATTTATTTCCACCAAAATTATTTCATACTTAGGGTGCAAGGATTCTTCGAAACACTAGAAAAGCGGCAGTCTTTAGAGGCCAACTAAAATGGAAAGAGAACACTTTGTATTTCCAAAGTTCGACAAATAATCCAGTGCGATGCGACTTCCATCAGCAGCTAAAGCTAGAAAGAAAGCTTCAGTTGCTACAGCTTAGAAACAGTGACTAGGTAAATTCTCGAGTCAAAAGTAATATTCCAACCAGCTAGAATTGAATCACAAAAGGCAATGGCACAAGATCAAAGTGGATTCCCCCAAATAGACTAAAATTTCGGTAAATAGAAGCACGGTTAGCATAGAAACGATTGAGGAAAAGATGCAAGAATTAAATCTGAAGAATCTTAACTAAGTAGTCAATTGATTAAAGAATGCTACTCACCAAAACCACCAGCTGGAGGAAATCGATGAGCCGCATCACCAGCAATTATGACTCGATTGTCACAGGAAAGAAACTTCTCTGCAACTTCAGCATGCATCACCCATGGTTTTACGCCAATTACATCTATGTCCCCAAGTTCTCGGCCAACCAACTTGAAGATTATCTTCTCACATATCTACAACATGTTGAATCCTTCAAAGAACATATTGTTTCCATCAACAAGAAATTATAATCCTATCGACATATCATAACTTAAGGCCGAATGACAACAGCATCTACATTGCACAGAGAGCACCTGAGAGGGTATTTTATCAGTGAACCTAACTGAGGGCACATTATTTGAAAACCTGCTAAACCAGAATTTACTAAATGGAGTATGTAACATATATCAAGGTCAAAAATATTACAGTACCTTCGGCTCAAAATCCTGTACATTTTGCTGAGGCGGATAGAATGGCATCTACAACATGATAAGCAAACTCAGTTGTTATCCAGTGGGGATCTGAAGCAGGTGAAATGATCAACTAGACATTTTGCATGAAATAACAACATATACCTGCAAAACAAATTCTCCTTGCTCCAGATCATGAGCAACAAGAACTCCAATAGCTTCAGTATTGAAGATAAAGTATAACATGCCAGGCCTCTCCCTGAGGAGATGTTGCCCAAGGTCTTTGCTAAGAAAATGAACGCTGACAAGCTTTTGCAACTCCTTTTCACCTCTCAAACTAATTCCTAAAAGCCTTCTCACACTACTCCCTGCCCCATCTGCACCAACAAGAGTACTGCACTGCAATTTTCTCTCCTTACACTTTCCTCCATCAATGGTAGAGACAGTGGCAGTTACAAATCGGTTAGAAGTAGTATCAATTGAGATGCATTCGTGCCCCATCAGTATTTCTCCTGCCCTGGGAGTTTCACAATCCAGGCCTTCCAAGTTGTCTGCTTCACGGATTTGGAAGTTGAGCTTTTTCAGATTCTCAACTAATAACCTTGTTAATTTGTGCTGAGAAAAGTGTGCCACAGAGACAGGGCTGACAACCTTTTCAAAATCTGCTTAGCAAAGGATGTATTAAGCATTTCTTAGAACACGAATTCCCCACAATCAGAACTATGCCACTGGGAACCAGTTAACAACTATTTCCTTTCACAGACAAACGGTACCACCTCAACAATAGCAAAGACCGAAAAAGAACACAAAATGACTTGAACATTACACTATTTTTATCAACAGATGAGCTGAGGAAAAACAATGCGAGTATTCATACCTTGAGGCTGCATATGGTCAACTGTCCCTAGAACTGCACCGGTGAGTGAACTGCAATATATGAACTTTCTCCACAAGTCAACAGGTGGTTGAGATATTTGAATTTCTTCCGCCAACCCATTCATTTTGCGGAACACCTGAAGTTGTTTTATAGATTGAAGAATTCTGATTATTCAAAATCCCTATAAAGACAAACAGAATTTCTCCAATAAAAAAAAAAAGTTGACCTCCATTGTACGGTTATTGATGAAGTGAGCCTGTGGATGGCTAGAAAATGTCTTGTTCTTCTCCACAACAGCACACGTCACTCCTACGGAAAAAAAAAAAAGGCATGATGCAGGAAAATTACTCAACGCTGACTGGTCATGCAAAAGTGCACCAAACAAAATAAGAACAAGGGGAAAGCTGCGGAGAGGATTAAGCCGTCTATTTGCATTGGTATATCACTTTTGAACTTTGACAAGTAACTGCAATTCTCTGAAATTCGGCAAATATGAAACATCCCTATCAGGGAAAGGAGTTATTTTTTAGTCTATACAGCCTGTTATAAACTTAGTAAGGCAGTTGGAGCTCTTAGTCCTATAGGAATCCCCAGTAAACCAGCTCTCAATAGTTTGGTTTGGGAACAGGTTAAATTTTCTCGAAACCATTAAGCCACACGTAGCTGCGAATTCCTCTCAGCTTATAATGGATCTCAAATTGGAGTAGGACCAACAATTGAGGTACCATTTCCTAGCTTCAAGTGCAAGAGTATATGAGTTCAAGTCCTTCATTCTTTTTCATTCTTAAGTCCTTGAGTCATTTACGCTAGCCAACGTTACTCTGTTTAGATCGAAGCTCCATGAGATGTGACAATGAGTGTTGAATATACCGTGCCTTCAAAGAGCTGCCGACGTACTTCCACGCACTTTCGCCCTCTCATACGATTAATCATTGCAAACGCACCCAAACGAGAAGAGAAGAGCAGAGGCCCGAGCGGTACCTAGCTTCGTGAGAAGGATGGAGAGAACCAAGCCGACGGGACCGGCGCCGACGATCAGAACCGGAAGCGGCGCGCCGTCGCCGTCGCGTCCGCTCGTGGAGGCGGAGACTGATAACCCTCTGGTGCAAAAGCATGGAGACAGATGGAATTTGGTCCCGGATCCAATGGCGAAGAGACCATTGCAAAGCTTGAGAGAACGTGCAACCACCATGACTCTGGACACAGAGAGAGACGAGCGAGCACACACGAAGCTCAGGGAAAAGCCATGGAAGGGCTTTAGAGAGGTTCGTTGGGCGGTTAAACGACGTTACGGTCTGCGTTTCGACTTTAAAAACGGTGGTTTGCAGCTTCCCCACCCCACCTATCTGCTAAGGCGTCAATTCAGTTTAGGGAGAGTTCCAAAAAAGCGCGTGAAGTCTTCTCTTTTTTTAAATAAGGACTTCAGATAAATTTTATTTCGAATAAAAATCTAAAATACATTTATTTTTTTTTCAAATAAAAATTTAAAGTGAATATTATTTCAAATAAGAGCCTGAAGTGATCATGAAATCTATAAAAAAAAAAAAAGCCTGATTTTAAGGTCATTTTCGTCTTTTTGATCTTTTCTTTTTTTATTAGATTTTTATTTTTTATACTTTTTAAAAATTAGCAATAAAATAAAAAATAGCCACATAAGTTGGAGGGCTGGCCCTCTCACCCCTAGCCATTGGTCCACTGCTAGTGGGGGGTTGGCGAGGTCGACGAAGCCCAACAGGTCGCTAACACCTCAATGAGGGCCAACAATCCTATTGACCAAAGGCTAGGCCCAAAGCTCTCTCTTGGATCTAGGCAGGGGTCATGCAGCCCCCCTTAGGGGAGGACCAATGACCCTTGCCCTGGTCTAGATGAGAGTCGACAACCACTACCTTAGTCAAGTTTCGAGCGAGGGTTGTCAATCCTCGCCCAGATCCATGAGAGGGCTCTAGTCTTGAAAGGATTAGGCTCGACCCTCTCCCGATTTTGGCAAGGGCCTCACCTTCACCTTTGATTAGCGGGGTTGCTAGCCCTTGTCGAGGCGTCGATGGCCATAGGCAAGAGGGCTCCCGCCGTGTGGCTATTTTTCATTTTTTTTAAAATTATAAAAAGAAAAAATAGTGACAAAATAAATAAAAAAAATTAAAATAAAAAATGACAAAAAAATCCCTTTTGGTCGGGCCTTTTTTTTAAAGAAAAATTATGCTCACTTCAAGCTATTATTTGAACACATGCTATGCCATTTCAAGCCCTATTTTGAAATAAGGTTCACTTGGAGCTCTTATTTTAAAAAAAAAAATGAAAGGATTTGGGAACTTTTTTTGAAATTTTCCCTTGAATTCATGACCCGTAGATGGAGAAGCCCGACCAAGTAATTGAATTGAGCTTAAGAATACTTGATTTGATTTGACTGGTTTTTTTTTTAAAGTAATTGAGTTAAAAAGATTTACCCTTTTTTTTTAATTTATATCCTTTTTTATTAATCAACGACTAAAAATTAATTTGCAGCGTCGTTTCTCAATTGTTATACTTACAAAATTTGTAAAGTGGAATTCGATCTTGTCGGCTCAACTCGACTCGATTACATGCCTAATTATTGCCAAGACGGGGCCATGGCGAGATTAACGCTTCGGTTTTCTTTATTACCCGCAAGATGTTGGAAACCGCAAGTTCAGAGTTTGACAGTCCTTGTTTACATATACGGAACGCCTTTCCTCGAAAGGGTTTTGTAAAAAGAGCAAAAGGGTGACCTCGTTAGAGGCAAATCAAATAGATATGCTGTTCGGAATCCCTCGGCCCGTCACCCCCGGACCGGACGAGGGAAGCAACAGCTCGTAGGGGGGGACGCCGGCCCCGGTTCGGTTCTTCAGGCGCTTGTCCTTGTTCCTCTCATCGATTATCTTCTCTATGTCCTCGAGCTTGCTCGAGAATCTGCCGAACAATTCCAGGACTCGGTCGTCGCTGATCCAATGCCCGTGGAGCTGGTTCACCTGGCCCAAGTACTCCTCGTCGGGTGAGTGTGTCGACAGCGTGTCCTGCACCGCCATCACCTTGGTGGCCTGGAGTTGGGTCGGCAAGGACGTCAAGAACGTGTGCTGCGGGTTCAGCAGGAACTTCTCGTACTCGGGCTCGTCCTCCTGAGGGATGAACCTCCGCATCAGCGTCGGCCTGTTGGGCACGTACCCTCCGAATGGGTACTGCCCGAAGTTTATGGCCGCGTGCTGGCCTGAAGCCGTCCATATCATAACGGCCAGGACGGTGCACAAGTCCTCTTTGCTGTCTAGCTTTGGCCACCAGGGCTCGTTCCTCTTGTCGTAGTGGCCTTTGTTCTTGATCTCGTCCCACCAGGCTTGGAGCTCGACGTCGGACATGACTGATCTGGCGTCTGAATAGAAGTGATCGACATAGGATTCGACCCATTCTTGTATGGCAGACCATATGAGGAGGCCGTCGTCAGCATAAGGGTAGTCTTCGAGGATGAGCCTCAGGCCGTGGGGCGCTGAAGGATCTTCCACTGCCATTCCCCTGAAAGATAACACAGAGTCAGTAAATCAGTTGACAAATACTTCCTCCAGGAATCGAAGATGATCTGGGTTGATTCAGCATAGCCGATTCTGAGCAATAACTCACTCTGAAACAAGACAATGTTGAACTCGAAAGAAAACAAAAAGAGAGCTCGAAACCGGGGCAGGTTTTGAAGGATGACTTTCTGTTGGAATGTACAAGGATCTAACCTCCGAATAAGATCAGCAGGCAATGCCTCCATGTCGAACTGCCACACGCTCTTGTATGCAGCGGAACTTAACTCCATGGCGTATTTTCCCGGGCTGAAACAGGCCTCGATTATCCCTCCTCCGTTAATTAGGCTCTGTCGAGCCAGCGCATTAATTTCTAACGTGTAGCGCATGTGCGGGTGGAGAAGCTTGTAAATCGGATGCATCGAGCTGAGCTGCCTATAGGTTGCGATGATATAGGGCTCCATGGATGCATGAGTCCTCAACCTGTAGTTATGTGTACAACAAACAAAGGATTAGACAAAACATAGCATTGCTTAAGTGCTAAACCATGTTCTTCAGTCTGCGCAAATTGCAAACTGCCAAATTCAGTCGAGACAACCTCACTGTCGCGTCGTTCGCACATTAATGCCAAAATCAAACTACAGTTAACAGCGGGTCAAACCCACTCATCTATCATTCATAAACTCTATTTCAAAATTTCTAATCTTACCAGTGATTTACTAGTTGATGGATCCCGGCATCATTGGCACAGACATGGGCTTTGGCTTGCTTCCAAATCCAGTGAGCTGTGGCATCATGCCCTTGGGTGTAAACCCTTTTGTTCCAGGGCTTAGAAGGCGTTGGAGGCAACGAAAGCTCGATAGCTATTGGCTTCAAAATGCCAGCTGGATTATAGAAGAGGATAGTCCTGGAGGCATAAGTTTTTCTGTCCGACAAGGAGTTGATCTTATCGACGAACGGCAGAAGCATGTCATGGTAATCGATTATGAACAATCGGTTCTCCTCTATAGCCTGCATTATTCAACCAGCCTGTGAGGTGACATTGTGTAAGCTAATAAGTGCTCATAGAAGAAGCAGAGAATATAGTTTCATCTACCTGCTCGACACTCATTCCGTGGAGTTCTTGTCCTATCAGGTCCTTGGTGAGCGCCGAATCTGGAGGGCCATAAACAGCGGGATCCAACTGGCTAAGGATAGGAAATTCCTGTCACGCGACATCAAAATGATCAAAATTTTTCATTGTACGCTGATTCAATTAAGAATGATGCTGCTGTGAGAGTCTTTTCTTCATTTTGCGCCTTGACTACCTTCAAAATCTGAATGCTGACTGGATTAACCCCGGCCAAAGCTTGGCGTGCAAACTCATTGTCTCGCAGCCAAGCAAATCTATCCCCTAAAAGATGTGAAGATTTCACAGGGTTTTAATGTGATGAAAGACCGCAGTTGGCAAATCAAAGTTCTTCGAACACAAAACAATTGTCTCAAACAGACGACAGAAGGAAGAGAGATGACTACTTGATATGACAGCAGGAATTTCGTACTTCAGCAGCCTTTCGCCTACTGTTAAGACCTCTTTCATCAGATTCGCTAATGCCAGATTGGCCTTGGCCTCATTCTGCTCTTCATCTTTCAGAAGGAGTCCGTCGATGTACAGCTTATCGATCTCCGAGAAGCACTTGAACGGAATATCCGAGCTTGACAATGTTGCCGCGATTTGTGGCACCAGATTATGGAGTAGAGCTTTTAACCTCCCAGCAGCAAAGGTGTCCTGCTTGATCTCCTCAAAAGTCTCATCGCGAGGCACATACACCGGGTGGGGCTTCTCGATTCTACTCTCACAAAGTGGGTCTTCGGAAGATTCAAAGTGAGATTTTTACGTCATTAGAGAGAGAGGCCGAAGAGATGATTGTTGAGGTCAGTACTTGGTTCAATTTGAAACGTTCTTTTACCTGTTCGCATAGGCAGACGGCCCGTTCGACACCGCCTCGGATAAGGTCTCTCCTCCCCTCCCAATACTGGCCTAGCAAGATCATCATCTTTGTCAGGATTTCCCAAGTCGTTATACAAAGCATAATCGTATATCCGTTCGTGACGCTTTCTCTCGCCTTTTCCGTTGCCCCGGATGCTCAACAAGTCTTCACGCCGGAGATCTCTAAGCCCCGCCGGCGTTTGCGACGGCAAATAGGCCTATTTACAACAAAACTGGCATGCTTAAGCAAAATTAAGGAGCAACCGGTACACTCCTAAACAAAAACGAATTTGTAACAACTCAGGTGGCGGGTCTGACTTGGTTCCGAAAGATGATTCGGCTCTCGGGATTGTCCTTCTGGGCGTGGATCCAAGTGTTGGCGGGGAAGTGTATCGGACCTTCACCGAAACCATGGATCACGATCCCGAGCAAGTGGAACTCCTTGCCATGGAGATTGGTGATGAGGACAGCTCCTGGACAGCCAAAGTCCTGAGGGACCTTAAAATCAGCTGCATACTCAGCTACGTAGGAGTGTTGTGGAGGGTTTGGCGACCACCCTCTAACGCTGGACTCAATGGTCTTCCCTGACTGTGTCACTGCAATTGCAAATAAGCGAGATTAGCGTTGAGACAAAGAACAAAACAGTGCGATTATGACTAAGCTTGATATTTTGAAGCATTAGAGACATGTTGAAGAGCAAATCGAGGACCAAATAAGAGAGAAAAGAAGGGAAAAGAAAAAAAAAAACTAGTGGCCAAGCATGTGAAGAACCTTTTTCTTTACATGGAATGCCTTGATTGGTTAGGACAAAAAGGACATCCTAGAACAGGACCAGTAATTCATGTTCCTGGACTTCTCTTTCGGCCAAAAAAAACGACAACTCAACTGCAATTATTGAGAGGGAAACTATCACAACTCTCCAAGGACATCAAGCTTAGAAATCTCTGTCAACAGGGATCAAACAAAAACAAAAAGGGAAAAAGGAGAAGAAAACAGAGCACGATCATGTCTTTAATTCAAGCACGATCCGACTGTTTTCATCACTAAAATCATCAAGCATCGTGATTATCCTTTTCACGAGGTGCTGTGGAAGATCTGAATCGGACCCATATTTGCCCGTACACCATAAATAAAAAAAGAGTCTTTTTTTTTTTTGTTCAGCCTTCTTTTTTCCAGAAACTAATCTTGACCAATGACCCCCAACAAAAAACCACACAAATTCTTCCAGCATTTCCATCTTGCAGAAGTGATAACACGACCTCCAAGAAGAATTAAGAAATGAAATCTAAACTTTGCTTCATCTTTTCTTTTAATTACTTTTCTTTTTGTTGTTGAATATGCTTAATTCACAGTAATTCAAACTTGCAAAAAGGTAACAACAATAACAAGCAGTGCAAGTTCAACTACACAAAACCCAGAAAGGAAAAAAAAGAACTTTTAAGGATTAATTTGTGTTAATAGACTGACCAGGATCGACATCCTCACTGACAAGCTGAAGAATTATGCCCTGACCAATCCCATTCATGAAAGACTCCAATGAGTCCGCAATCTTGTCGACCAGCTTCTGCCTGATCTTCTTCCTTATTGAAATAACTGCTCTCACATCAATTTTCCCTGAAGTTGAAGAAGATGAAGAAGACGATGAAGATGAAGATGATGGCAATGACCCGTTCGAGTCCTTCCCATCCACCGGCTTCTCAGCCTCCACAGTCTTGTTGTCCCCGCCGCTAACTACTGCCCTCACCCACCCACCACCTCCACTGACCTTGGACCGCCGACCCACCACCGCCCTCGACCGCCTCCCGTAGCCGGAGGCCGGCGGACGAAGATGGAAGACCGGGCCGGAAACTTCCGACTTGAAGGGAGAGAGTGGTTTGACAGCAAACATTTGCTAGTTTTCTTCTGCTTTCTTTTTGCAATAGTGAACTCCACAAGGAAGAGTCAAGACTGCACTAAAACTTTTTTTGAGCGTTGAACTCCACAGCTTTCTTAAGACTTTCAAAGTGATGAAGAGTGAGAGGGATTGGTGAGGGAGATCCGATCTGACGGGTTTCGATTTACGCTTGATTAACAAAGACTCCGGGCTGATGGGTCTCTCCTCGCTAAGGAAATATTGCAAGTTTCTTGCCTTGACAAGATGGCCTGAAAGTGAAACTTCAGTGAAAAAACCAATGGATCTGACGCTTCATTGTAGTTCATAAGAACACGATATTCATGGTACCAAACGTGAGTCACTTAATTTAAGTGCTTATACCAATTTAATATCATCACCTACTATGTCAATTTAGTATTAAAAAAAAATTACACAGTTCGCGAGTCCAAAACACTTATCCATATTCTAATGCTGATTATTTGAAATTAAACCTTTTCAAAATACATGCCAAATGTAACTCATTTATTTAATTAAATATTTATTTATAAACTCACTTCTTTGACGACAAAGCCCACCTTAATCATATGATTCCAACCCCATAAAACACATCGCTAATGTCGTGTACCCCGCTAATCACTCACATTTCTCAAGAATAGATTGTAGAATCATCTTGCGCTTGGACTTAGAAAGGAAAAAGGTGAAAGCAAAGATGCCTTTTGGCTTCATTTTCTTTCTCGCGAGTGCAAGGATTATTTGAAATTAAACACTTTCGAAATACATGTTAAATAGAACTCGTTTATTTAAATATTCATTTATAAACTCACGTCTCTGATGACGAAACCCACCTTAATCATATGATTCCAACCCCATAAAACACATCGCTGATGTCATATACGCCGCTAATCACTCACACATTTCTTAGGCATAGATTGTAGAATCATCTTGGACTTGGACTTAGAAAGGAAAAAGACAAAGGCGATGATGCCATTTGGCTTCATTTTCTTTCCCACGAGTGCAAGGATTCAGATCTCCTGCTGGAAAAGGTGGATGGAAGATTCAGGAACACGACTCGTGATCCGCATGGAAATTAAATTTGAGCAGTGGCATGTAATATAATGATACATGACAAGCACGTGTGGATTAACGTATGGTGAGTTGCTTATTACAAGGATTAAGTTAAACTATAGCTAAGCCAAAGCATGGCTTTCGAAGACAGAAGCTGGCAGCAAATGATTAAAGTAAGGATAGTTTGAATAGCATCTGGCTTGAACATGTGCGTCAGTAAGATTGGCAATCTGTGGATGGTTTCACCTACCGGTTCTTTGGACCATACGGGGACTTGCTGTTGACAGTGATATAACATTTTAAGAATCTAAATACTTTGAAAACTTACCGATTGAAGAATTATTAATGTCACATTGAGAAGCGCGAAAAATATTTTAAATGGGGTCAATATCATGAAAATCCCAAATTGATATTTTTTGTGATAATTTTATTCTAAATTAATTTTTTGATCGCTAAAAACTCAAAACCGATACATCGGTCCTTACCCAAAAAAAAAAAAAACCGATACATCGATCCTTACCCAAAAAAAAAAAAAACCGATACATCGATAATAAATTTACTCTCCTTTAATTTTTATTAAATTTTACAATCAAATGATTGAGTTGGATGACACGTGGCAATTGGCGGATATACTAATTCGAGTTTTTTTTTTATCATCTATTCGTTACATGTGTATTAATTTGATATTTTTCATGTTATTAGTGCAATTTAATAGAAGCTTGTGGAAGGTAAATTTATCACGAGTGTATCGTTTGAAGTTTTTTCAATTTAGATTTTTGTGGTAAAAAATTAATTTGTGATAACTTTATTACACGTGTATTGGTGTGAAATTTTTCCTGATATTAACCTTTTTTTAAGTATTAGAAGTGAGAATAAGAGAAGAAATTAGAGGGAGTTCACCGAGGGCTACTCTTATTCATTTCAAATAAAAGCAAGGAGCGGCAAGAGAACATGAATTAACACGAAATGCTTGAAATCTTTAATAAAAACAGGGTTTCGGATAAAAGACAATTTATGCATAAACTTTTTTAGAACTTAAGTTTAAAAGATGTTTTGTGTTTTTTCTTTTTTGGGGGCAAAGTTCTGCATGAAATAGTCAGAACAACTTTAATTCTCTAAAGTCGATGACGAAGACTTGTCTGGTTTCCTCTGGATCTCTCCAAAGGTTAAAAGTGGGTCCAAGTTCAATCGCCAACTTTATGCTTAAGAGATGATGATGGACGATGATCATTATCGTACACCATAAAATGTAAGCTTTAATGTCATTATCATTAATTTTCATTTAACTTTTGTCTTACCTGACCCACGAGATTGATTGTAGCATTCAATGAGTTTGAGATTTATTCACCCAAAATTAGATTTGCTCATCGTAAATTAAATTATCTTCAACGTGGAGCGGCATTTAAAACCCCCTGCTCTTCTATATAAATATGCAATTTAATATACATTGCATGATCATGACTTCGATCCAAAAAAAAAAAAAAGGAAGGAAGAAAGATGCTCTTGACAGTTGACACTTGTATTGCGTATTACTCTATGTTTGTTTCATTTTTTATTAATATCACGAAAAAAAATCAAATTAGTACACCTGTAAAAAAAAATTATCCCAAAATAATTTTTTATAAAAATTTTTAAATTTGTACACTCGAGACAAATTTATCCTCAATCTAATTTTTTGACTGTTAGAAAATCTAAATTACTACACATTTGATAAATTTACCCAAAAATTATTTTTTTACTATAAAAAAATTTCGAAACTAATATACATGTGACAAATTTATCGTAAGATAATTTTTTTGAGGTGAATTTTTTACATACATACCGGTTTGAAATTTTCCATAATATTAATCTTTTTTTAATGGTATGGTAGTTTGAATATAATTATCAATAGGCAAGAATGAGCAAAAACAATCGAAAGCTCTAAAGCCTAAACTAGTCCCTTTTTTTTTTAGCCCAAATAGTCTCGAGCTAGGATTTTAGGCTTGTCCTATTTTTTACTTGTCTCGGGCCCGAACTAATTCCCAAAATTAAATATTAAATAATAAAGTGCGAGAATATAAATAATAGAAATTGCATTACAGAACCATTAAACTTGACTTATGTGTAAGTAGTAAATAAAATCACTATTTGAATAATTTAATTATTTATGGCATATCGTTGGCTCACGTGGGTTCCCCATTATAATTATGACCCGTCTTTTTAGCCAATTTAGCTCTTACTATAGGATCACATAAGTAAGGTTTTTTCGTTATTTGGATAGGTGAATTATAATAGATCCATCATTCAAAGAAACCGGACATGATAAATTTTTGTTTTTATCATTGGCTCAAGCAAGAATCGAATAAATGAATTTATGTCTTAGAAAACAAATCGATACGTCATCGTGTGTCTTAATAATTCTCCATTTGAAAAATCTAACATTTGGACATGTTTTAGGAAATGGTTGGGACAACAAGATCAAGTTGGTAGGGATCAAAATATTTCTTCATTTTTATAGTCATTTCTTAAGGTCATCGCCGAGGGGGGGGAGTAAATCCATAGATAAGTTAAACGAGATAATTAAAATCAAAATAGTGAGAATGATGTACCGATACGGGTTGAAATTGAAAAAGTGGCCAAAACATACAAAAAGATTATTATCGAGGCAAAAAATATATATAGTAGTTTTAGAAATTTTAAAAAGAAAATTGGGCTAGGCCCAAATTAGCATGACCTCGAGTTGTTTAATTTCGGCATAAAAAAATACATGTTGATGCAATTATTACTTGAAAACTTTGCTTATGAATGAATATTGTTCGTACTAGCAGAAACAAAGTCCATCGGCGGTCATGGTGCTCAATGGCAACTTAACAGCAGTCGGTGTCTACAACTAACAACGATGGTCATTTGTGCAAAGAAAAAAAACACACACGGGTGACTATCTGGCTTATTGTGGTTATTAGCATTAAATTTTGAAGATTTATAACAAGCGAAAGCACAACAAACGGGGAGATGCATACCTCAAATTAGTATGAAAGCAATACAAATTAAACAACATTTACAGAGGGGAGTCACGGTGAACAAAAAGCACCTCTTCCACATGAGTTTCATGGAAAAAGGGGCTCAATTGTAATTTTTTTTTTTGCAAGTAAAAGTGGTGACCGGTGCACGAGATTCATTGTTCATTCTAGTGGTAGCGCTCTTTTATTTGTATTACATTTGTCACTCAATGAATGGGAATGGGTTCTTTAATCATCTTAAAACTCCATTTGTGTAGCAAAAAATGAATAGTTTGAGAAATGTTTTATTTAATAAAATATTTATATTATTTTAAAATATTTTTGTGAAAGACGAAAATATTATCTGTTTATTTATTTTCGTAAACTATATAAACTATGATTTTAAAAAAAATCAATTTATTTGTTTTTCGCGCAAACAAAGGACGTTTTAGGAAATCTAAAAAGCGAGCGCGCACGTGGCGACGGCGTGCGGGACATCACATGTGGTCCCCCCCACGCTGGACATCGGATGGTCCCCCCCTTGGATCACATCACATCGCAAGGTCCCTGTGATCCACGCACCCGAGAAGGAAGAAAAAGTAGTGGGTCCCATGAAAATAGTCGTTTTGTTATGGCCCAATTTCCCTGGAAATATTTCAATTTAGCTCGAGTCCTCGTTCCGATCGGAATTTTTATTTTTATCACATAAAAAAGCACCACTTTAAATTGGGTCCTAATTCTAACCTAAACATTTCATTCGTCTCATAGATTAGCGCCAAGTTTGAGGCGATATCCAAATCTAGCCACGATAAGTTTCCACCGAGTACACATGAAATGACACTCCAAAATTTTTTGCGATATCAGTGGACCGCAACTCAACGGGTGTCAAATTTGGGTATTGATTGAAAATTACGTTTTTTTTTTTGTATGAGACAACAGAAAGTTTGAATTAGAATTGGGACACTACCTAAAGTTTATGTTTTTTGTTCATGAAAACGATAGGAAATTTTGGCTAAGAATTGAGAAACGCGAGTTAAAGTTAATGCTATTTTATGAGATGAAAGAAAAGATTCGAGCTAGAATTGGGATCCGACCTAAAATTTATGCTTTTTAAAGTAATCAGGCCATCTTTTTTTTTTACAGACCTAAAGTTGGCGTTCGCTTATGAAACCAAAAAAAAAATGGGCTAAGGATTTAGACATGCGAGTTAAAGTTGAAAAATCGAGACAAAATTGAGACCCAACTTAAAATTTGTGCTTTTTAGAGGAATTGGACCATATTTTTTTTTAAATATATATATCCTAGTGGGGGCATGTGTAAGAATTGTTAGAATCGATGATAGTCCCTCGCTTGTTAATCAGGTCTAGACGTCGGTATTGTACCGCGCATTTTGGAAGGGGACTAAATTATATGAACCCAATTCGGTTCGGTGGGTATCCAAGACAATCGAGGAGAAGAATGTTTAAAAAAAAAAAAAAGGGCTGTGAACCCATGCTGCCCACCACCAACCAAATTGATGAACGGATGTTCCATCGGATGGAATGCTAGGGAAATGAAACCGCCAGAACACAGCATAGCATACCTCATTGGTATCGCGTGGGCTTGTTGCTTGGGCCAGGATCCATTAAGGTCGGGCCTCTTGCGGCCCCGTTGCCCTTGCTCGCGTTCGCACTCCCAGGATCGGGTCCCTGGCGCTCAAATATAAAAAAAAAAAAAATATCGACATTTTTTTGAAAATTGATTTTAGAAAATGTAATATTTTTCATGAAATAAATGGATTCTGTTATTATTTCACACCATCCATTACAAAATCTAGGAAATTGTGACTACATAGGTCACAGAAGAGCAGCTCAGCGGCCAGCACATGTACGTACCCACACCCACTCTTCAGAGTTCGCTGCAGGTTTCGGACCGTAAACCAGAAACCTTAATAATAGTTTTCCTTTGTTTCAGCAGATATGGATTGAAAGCTTTCTGCACTGTGTTATAGAAACTGAGGTGTTGGAAACTTTGATGGCGTAGCAATGCGGACACGAATAAACTTCTTGGGGGCGTTTTACTTCGAGGAAGTGCGGGATATTGTACGGACCGTTCGTCCAACAAGCAAGATCCCTCGAGCAAGAACCAGAAAAGCAGGCGAGCGACTTCTTGCCTTCTGCTCAAATTTACGTCGAATTCGGTCGAGATGATAGTTTATTTGCCGGGAAAAAAATGGTAAAAAAAAAGAGAAAAATTCATATAGTTTACATTCAGATCCTTCGCTGATCTGCCCGAAATTGACGTTGCAAACATGCCACAATCAGCATGATGCCGCGGACTTTCCCCTCTTCGAGTTCCCTAAATTTTGACAAGCAAATGCATTGCATTCCAAGTTGAAGAATCGCGAAGGCTGTCCTTAAGAAGCATGGGAACAAAATTCCTGTTCTCGGCAAAGCAGCAAAACAGCGGTCCCAGGACAGAGCGAAATACACTTGTTCCATAGGACTGAATAAAGCATCTAAGCTAACTAGCTAGGGGCTTCTCATGGAGAGTTTGCCATCAAGAGTGAACGGGAAGCGACAAATAGGAGAAACTACTCGGATCCGCGTGGTGCGAACCGAACCGCATTAGATCATCGGACCGCTTATAGCCGTTCGGCAACCGCAAGAGCAGTCCTTGTCGCTGCTGATAACTGCTGACCATTGGCTTGAACAGAATCGGAACAAGCTAAAACTAAGGCCAATCCCCCTTTTGGTGCAGTGACCAGACTCCAGCACGCATTCCGACTGGAGAGAACCGACAAGCATCGCTTCTTCAAGTACGCAATCAACGAGCGTGAAGGAGAAGGTGACAAAAGTTTTTCTTCGCGCGCCGTGCGACTACGTGGGTGTGTTTTCAAGTGAAAGAGTCCCACATAGACTGGTAGATGCCTCACGGGGCTCTTTGGGCTCCGTTAAAAGAGTAGCTAATTAGCCTGGCTCAAATCACGCAGCCGCGCGGTGAGCACAGAGCGAACTATTCTTTCGCCTTTTACTAAAGAATACCGTGTGCTCGCCGCAAACAGCGGCATACGCCAATTTTTGGAGGGCCTTCTCTGCGGGTTGGGCCCACACTAAGTCTAGTGAGAAATTGGATGAGTGCGATTAGCTTCGGAAGGCCTCCGTAGTTCCAAACAAAATGCGATGTAACTGGGTCTTATGTTTTCATGTTACGTAGAGGTTTTCCACCGTAAAGAGTATTTGGGGAAGATTTTCGGTCTTTGGGTTTGGAAAGGCGAGTTAATAGCGCTTAACGACGATTTGGGGAAAATGAGTAGCAATGAGTGTCATGTATTCGAATGGCTATAAAAGGATGTACCCTCTACTAAGATGAGGATGTACACCAACCAGTCTAATGGTTCACACGAATGGGAAGTCGCCCGGACCTCATGTGATTCTTAATTAGCAGCAACCCCTGCACGACCAATGATGCAAACAAATAACAAGTTTCTTTTGTGGAATGAAATACAAATCGAACTCTTCTTGTTGATTGGCTTTTCTTAAACATCTATTGGCCTGACAAGACTCCGCAAAATGGTAAAAAAACCCCCTAGCCTGCCCAATTCCAGCGACATAGGGGCTGTTCTCTGCACCCGGGAGGGAACGCAGTACTTGCAGAGGAATGCTGAGATCAGAAGCCAGACATCTTTGACAGTAACGCGAAAGAAGGCCTGTTCATTTTTGGGGGAAAATAAGAGGCACTCTCTTGGGTAACACAATTCTTCAGCTGGTCAAATCTTGTGGATCCACATCCACCCGGTCTATTTTTATCTGAAAATATCAGGAGAAACCCAGACCATGGAATGTGTCCATGTTCCTCTAGCCATCACAAATTGTCCATGGAATGGCCTTCATTGTACACGGGATCCCAATGTGAAATCATGAGCGAGGCATGATGACGTTGCTCTGGCCACTGAAATACATGTGATTGATGTTCCCTTTAGCAACAGATCTCACGCTGTTCCTCAGTAATCGGCTGAATTATCTTCTTCTCTAAATCAATTCACAGCTCTCAGTTCAACGAGTATGAGCTCATTTTTTGAGTTTCCGGGCAAGAAAACGTTCTCTCGCTGCCTGAATTCTGCTTTCATTGGCAGGCAGATCCTTATCTGGGCTGACATCTTCCTTCCGCAGGATTGCTATTTTCCCATCATTTCCCTCCTCAATTTGACTATACCCTCCACTGCTTAAAAGAGAGAAACAAAAGAGAATCAACACGTTGCATCTCATGGGGACATTGTGAAAACAGAACAAACTACAATCGTGTTACCTTAGCTTATTGACATTCACTTTCTCGAGCTTCCTTAAAATTGGAACGACCCACTTCATGTCTATTGCACATACATTACGCATGAAAGGGCGTGAGGTGGTTATCAACTCATGGTAGACGACAAAGTCTGGGTACATTCCTTGTTCATCTGTCCCCAGCACTGATGAAGGATGTACCTACACAAAAAGTACATCATCATTACCTTCCATCGCAAAGGTACAAGCACGCTGCTACAAAAATGGAAGAACGGCTTCTACTTAACTTTGCTGGTGCCTATGATTTAAGTGCCCTCTTCTTCCTATTTAAGCACCTTGTTTTGGTACTTGGTACTCATGTTGTGGGAATTATCTCTCGTAAGAATGAATCTAGTGAAGTTTTGATGAATGACTCTACGGTAGTAATGTCATCATGTTCCGAAGTAGCAGCTAAATGTATTATAAGTACATTTAACAGGGATTTAAATCCTATTGTACCTGAACTAGCTGGGATTTAACTCCTATTGTACGATATCCGTTGTGGAGAGTCATTCTTTCTGCAAGCTGATTTGCATAACCTGCACATAGAGCCTTCCTCAAGTTCCTATAATCATCCCTTCTCTCCTTCCTACTTTCAGATGTCCCTACATCTAGCGCTCCTGTTTCAGGTGAAAATGGAAAAAGAATGCCCAATTATATACAACCGGAAGAGCATATCTGTTGAATGATATAACAACCTAGCAGTTCTAGAGAGAAAAATGCGATAGGAATTGGAAAAGCACACAAAGCTATGCCAAAGCTCACCGTTTTGGCACAAAATTTACAATAAGACTTGGTTTAGAGCTGGGGCTGGTCAAACAAAAGAACCTCAGGCCAGTTTACACGCAAAAAAGGGAAAAGTCACACACACACACACTCAGGGCCCATGAAGAGGCATTATTACAGGAAATGATATTGTAGTATTGGCTTAAAATAGGTGAAAAATTCATGTAGAATTCTAAATCCCCCAAACCAAACCCCACGCCCCCCCCCCCCCCCCAGCACAGGGCGGGGAGCTTCTGAATGGAATAATGTATTGAGAAAATACATTACATAATGCAGCTTGATTTTATTACTAGAGAATATGCTGACCTGGACATAAATATTGCTTTTGTGAGTATTACATATGGGCGCGTCGTTAAGACTTGTAGGCGCCACTAAAACATAGAACCTGATTTGGACTAGGGGTGAGCATGGACCAGGTGGGCCGGATCCAAACCCGAACCTGTTATAACCGGTTCCCAATTTTTGGAACCGAGACCCTACCCTGTTTTTCTTGGAACCTGTTTTGGAACCGACCCTATTTTTCGGTCCGGTTCCAGGGTCTACCCGGTTTCCCTTTTTTTAGTCATCCTTAAAAAAAAAAAACAAAGCCAACAGTTCCAGGGTCTACCCAGTTTCCCTATTTTTAGTCATCCTTAAAAGAAAACAAAGCCAACGGTACATAAAATATATTCACTTTACTTACGCTAAGGTAAAAACTGGACGACACCCCTAGAGGTGAGTGTACTGTGAGTGCGTGAGGTAAGGCTATGGCGAAAGCTTGGTCACTTCACTTAAGAGTTTTTTTTTCAAAAGCAGCATGTAAAACCGGTTCTATAAACCGGTCCGGGTGGGTTTTTACCTAGACCCAGTTCCCGGACCGATTCTAACCGGTTCTAAAAAATTAGAACCGATTCCCGGACCGGTTTGACTGGAAACTGATTCCCGACCCTATTTTTCGGGTGGTCCGATCCGGGTACCGGGTAAACCCGGTTTGGTTGCACACCCCTAATTTGAACCATGAAAGATGCTCCCTAAACTTAAAATTTTAGTTCCTGACGAAAACCTCGAGTCAGCATTTATGGGCTCTATAGAATCTCTTCCAGATGCAACCATAAAGACTGATTACTACACTGGTTTGCTCACAAAAGCAAAATTATATATAACAATGCAAACTGACCTTTTGCTGTTTTTTGCATTATCTGGCATAACTGCTTCTGAACATCTTTAACAAACAGCATCCCCCGAACCTGCAGATGACATAAATTATGCAGAGCCATCACATTTAGTTCTTGTAACCATTTCCTCCCTCCTCTCACAATGCTTAACAAACATAACAATGGAAATTATGCACTCATCAATACCAAATCGAAGGTGCAAGGTTTTTTTTGCAAGATCATTTGACCTAGAAACTGCAACTAATGTCATTTAAAGGTGTTTCCTGCTTACTGAAGTGGAAGTTAAACAAATACCTGTAAATTATTTTCCTTGCACCAACCAATATCATAATCATTTTGACCCCACTCCTCATAAATTTGCAGCAACTGAATGTGATCTCCCAAGCCAGATCCATCGGGAAGATCTGGACCGTGTCTTCGCTTCTTTTCAGTGCCTTTGCTGCAATCATAATGATGGTTACTTTAACAGATTAACTTCAAGTTGGATGCTCAGCTTTCAGAGTGACTTATAGTTGGCTTAAGGAACTAGCGACATAGTTTCTCCTCTCATTTTCCATATCTGACATGCCCAGACTCATTTTAGAAAGAATACACCCTTAAAATCCACTCAAACATACAGGATAACCACAAGAACCCAGTGAAACCAACACAGTTTGAGGACACTACTAAAAACTCTAGGTCATGGACCTTTTAAGATATGATGTTTGATAAATGGCATTTTGGCTGTGAAGATGGGATGCCAATGGACATGATGGTCAGCCCTCTGACATCAACAACCATGTTCGTTAAAGAAAGGTGTAACGGGCTAGGTATGCAATTCACATGAGCATTCAAGATGAAAAACTTCCAATGCAACTTTGTAGGAAGTGAAGGTACTTATCTACCAATTTTGCAATCGGTAGAGGGGAAGCCAAACTTTATATGTACCAATTTTGTAACAGTCAAGTTCAGTGTGTGATCAACAGAGGAGAAAGGCAAACTTCATAGAAACTAGTAATTATCTACCATTTTGTGACTTCTCCAATTCCAGATTCCAAGAAACAAAGAGATTAAGTTGTCAAGTTCTGAGCATCAGCTGCGGAGTGCAAACCAAACTAAATGAAACTAGGACTTATCTACCCACTTTGCAATTTCTCCACTCTTTTTTGTGCAGTATGCTGAGCCACATGATGCAACTCCCATTCTTCCAAGCTGAAAATAATCTTATAGGACGCAGAATGAGGGACAGTCAACAACATTCAGACACTGACCTTCGACCAGGAAGCAGAGACGTCTCTGCAGATAACATGGCAGCAATTGTCAAAGCCTGGGGTAAGCAACCATACTCATTAGCTTCCATCAATGTTCGTGAGAGTGAAGGCTCCAAAGGAAGTTCTGCATTAATTTCACAAAATAAATGAACCGAGTGAATTTATTTACAAGAGATGACACTCTGAATAGAAACACTTCTATAGCCTCACTACTATAGCACAGAAAGGAAAAGACACACACACACACACACACACACACACACACACATAAAACCATTAGGACAGTACATATTAACTTCAATGCAACAGATTGATGGTGGCAAAATGATATTACTGTTCTACCATGTTCTTTTCCTGAAATTGTTCAAGAAATCTGTGAGTAGCTGTGGACAATGCCCACAAGACAATTACAGTTTCTTTCACAAGAAAGGAAAGTTGCATGACTATACGTGAGACATTACATGGAGAAGACAAACCAAGAAGAAGTCGTTCTATTGATAGAAAAATAATGCTTCGAATACATGGAGAAGTCTCTCTACTAATAGACAACTAATGATATGATAACAGGGTTTCACAAAAAGAGCTTCCATGGAAATCAATTTTTGAATTATAATCTTCTAACTTTTGCTTACAACTCTATGGTTTTAACTGTAACTTTTGATTTTTTTTTTCAGCTTTAACTTTTACTGAGTCTAGGTTGAGAAAAGGAAGTTCACTAAATAACTATATTGAGGCTCAAGGTGGAATATTATGGAGGATCCATGCAATCGATCGTAATTATTTTCCTATTTTCACTTTTTTTTGTGGCTTCAACCCATAATAGAAGAAAGAAATATATAAATTCACCTTTCACTATTTAAAGAACAATTTTCCATCTTCACATTTATCTCTCAAAAGCCAAAGTAGAAACTTCGAAGCTGGTGGAGATTTTGGCTTTTAAAGTTGCCTAGTGATGCTGGACGGCATAGTCAACAGCAGAATTTGTGAACAACCACCCCCCCTCCCTCTCTCTCCCCACCCCCAAAAGAAAAGCCCCCCAAGCACAATTAGATATGCAACTGGAAAAAATTTGTGGCATTAATTCCCAAAATTCTGAAAATGAAAATCATTTAAGGCCATTTCCCAATCATGCTAATTATGGTTAAACTTTGGGGCAATCCATTTATTTCTCAAGACAGCAGCATGTTCCCCAATATCATGGAAGGAATTGCCTCACAACTATTACCAATGATTAAGCCATCCTGTGATAACAGGAATGCACTCTTGACGCATGACAGTTATTAGAAGCAGAGCACACTATAAAGGATGAAGGCATTACCGGCCATTGTGCGTCCAATGCTTGTAATTGATCCATCTTCATCAATTGCATCGATAAGGTATAACTGCTTTAAAGCATCTTCCAAAGAACCATCTGCAGTACATTCAATATGTCATAAGAGCCAAAGAAACAAATATGCCTCAAGAACTTGAAAAGGTTATTTGAGCTACATGCTTTCATTTTTTGAGATATCAGATTACTTTCACCTGTGACAAATAGAAACATTACAATATGGAGCTTTACATTGTATTTCTCTTTGCTAGCCGATTCGTTTCGTTATTCTACATTGGGGAGAAGGAAGTTGATTTTTACTTTCGCAAGTGACTTTTAGCAATAAGCAGAGATATAAAAATAATACAAGATATAGGAAGAGAAAGCAGAATATCTGAACAGACATACATGAAGGAGAATCAAGAAAATCAAATCTAAGGATGTCGATATCAGAAAGATCCAATGACTTCAGATAAAGAACACTGCCAGCAAGAGAAGATCTCTGTATCTCAGGAACTGTTACATCTGGTAATTCATCTTGATAAACTATGGATGGATATAATCGGTAGCACTTCCCAGGACGTGTCCTTCCAGCACGTCCAGCACGCTGGTCAGCTTGCACTCTGAAAAATTACAAGTCAATAAATAACTTAAAATTTTAAAGAATTATTATTTCCGTAATAAAAAGCCAAGAGTCATGAAGCCTCAAGTCCTCAGCCTCAAAATGCGCAGCAAGTTTATTAAGAGCGTGATGTAAAGGCTTTTACTGGCTGATCACACATTCAGCGCCACGTCTCATTCTATCGACGATGATGAAAGTTATAGAATTTGATAGTATTTTACAGAAATTTGTGCCCTTTCTATGATTAAGAACCTGACCTTGGAAAAGACCAGTAATATATCTGCTCAACAGAATGAGTATCTCTATCACTAATTATAAGGAAGAAAGCCACTAAATGAACTGTCAAGCAAGATGAGTAAAACAAGATCTAAAATTGACAGTATCATCTGCTTACTTGCTAACTGGAACAACATCAAGGGAATACATTCCAGTGGATGGGTTGTATCCACGTTGTTTCACATAACCAGAATCGATAACATACCTGTCAATTTAAACCAAATGAAAATGTGAAAGCAACTAATTGGTGCCAGTATTTCAACTTTCAAAAAAACGAGATAACTTAGCTATTGAGTTCTAGCTAGAGCTATAACCAAATTGTATTGAGCGGCTCAACTCCAATTATGAATCCAATGGTTAAAAGATACTCCAATCTTTGATTTGAATTTCCATCTGTCATCTCAAACTCTTATGCAAAGAGTACCCAGGATCCAGCCAAGCCAATTAGCATAAGAAGGAAATGATTCAGCTCCACCTAACTTGAATTCATGCATTTAAAGTAGAGTAAGCTCTAAGACCATTCAAATGCTAATTCTTGCCTTCATCTTTAGCTCAAACTTTCAGGTAAGTAGTGACTTCACAAAGTCCTACATCCAATTGGAACAGGAGACCAGCATCTGTGTTCGAATTAAAATCAATTTCCATGCTTTAGTCTTACACAACATCCCAACTAAAGCAGTGGTACATTAAATCATCCTTCATCTAGCAATTTTAGCTTTTAGATAATGTTGTAGTGATCGCATAAATTTCTGCAGTATGAATGTCAAAAAGAACATCCCTATCTTATAATATGTTTGGCACAAAAGAAACTCTAGTAGTTTCCAAGAAAAGTGATAAGCGTGCAAATTAACTAGAAATTTCTATTCTTTGCCACACAAATTCGATGTCAACACAGTCAAATCATTAATCAACAAGCAAACCTAGCTCTATCAACTCTGCAAGATCTCAGACTCATTTGCGCTGCAGGTTTGAACAAGAAGAAAGATTGACATAGCAAAAAATTTACTTACTTTGTTATAGTCAATTGCAAATTGAGTAGCATCAACAGTTACAGCCTATTTGAGCACATTGAAAATGATAACCACCCAATCTTAAATAACAAGAACCACTTTACAATAGGAAAAAGGAGGGTTTATACGAAACTACAATCTACATTTCAGTACTCTATCTCTTGGCCTTTTGAGCTGATAAAGAACTCCTGGCTTTTCGAGTTTTTATCTCCATTATTCTTCTCCTTTAACTAGATAAATAGTTAATTTATTATCGATAATGAAGCACTAAATACAAGATATGTCATTATGTCCTAATCATGTAAATTGGCAACTTAAACTTCACGACCATGCAACGAAAATGAATCTAAGTTACTTACACAACTCCATCAACAGTTAAAGAAGTCTCAGCAATATTGGTAGCAACGATAAATCGCCTACAGTTTGGAGGTGGAGGAGTGAACACTCGAACCTGCATGGTTCACAAAGCAAGGGAAATTAAGAAAATGAAATGAAATCGAAGGAGTCAATAATTCAATTTTTTCCAGCTTGAACTTTACATAGTCGCCTTGCCATTGCCAGCGTACATGGATTTACTACACTAATTTTTTTTTTCTAGTAGACACCATGAGAAATGGATTGATGGATAACCTACCCCCAAAATAATTAACTTCTGGAAAGATAGCTTTTAGGACATCAACATCAACATCAACATCACCTTTATCCCAAACCAGTTGGGGTCGGCGGTCGATGAACCCAAAGCGAAAAGCTTAAAATATATTAAAATAAAAGTAAAAATATGGTCACCCAAAAATAAAATAAATAAATAAACAAACATATAAATAAATAGAAAGCACTAAACAGGGCACTTTGGAATTCAGAATCCCATGTCTGTAACCAAATTATAATATAGTGAGGAAAACCATGTTGATGCTATTTCTTCTTAAAATACAACATTAAAGCATATGTTTTCAAAAGTAAAGTAAAATTAATAAATCGATCAACTTTCCTAATTCTGGAGACGTCTCTCCAAGCGTGCAAATAGCAAGAAATTGCCTGTGATTCTGGGGGCAGTGAACCATGAAGTGGTAGAATAATGGCGTCCATGCATGATCCTTCTTCTAGGCTTCGGACTTCATCTTCCAACTTGGAGACCAACTTTTCTATATCATCCTGTGAGACCAAGTAAAATCAACTGTTTCATTTCTTAACCTGTAAATAAAGGGAAAATCAAGCAAAATTTGATTTCACCTGTCCAGTCATGAATATCAAGACATCACCTTCTGGTTCCTGGACATGTATTTCTACAATTCAAATTAGTTAGAAATAATCAACGAGTTAGTATTGCAATTCAACACAAAGAGAAAAGGCAACATGCAAGAATGACCTATGATAGAAATTCATTTGGTTGTGGGCGAGAAGTTCATAACAAACTCAAATATTGTGTCCAGAGAACTTTAGTGTGCCAAGTGAACTATCCATAACTTCCACAGGAAAAGTGAAATTTACTGGGAACAAAAGGAAAAGATCACCATGAAAATAGTTTGATCTTTGACAGAGAAGATACACAAAAACAATGCATCAATCATAAACTAGATTTAAAAAAACACAAAAACAAACATCAACCACACTACAAATAGTCAACCGATAATTGACAAGTACATGGAAGCCATCATCAAGCTTGGTCATGGTATTAAGCCAAAAAGATCAAAGCGCAAGTTTGGATGTACTATATGATAAGTATATGATCAAACCCATATCATACTGAGGGCCGTTCTCAAAGAAGTCTCGAGATAGCTTGTAGGACGCTCTCTGCTGTATACTATTTCCACTGGATATAACTTTCCAGGAACATTTAGTACCGGGCAATCTGAGAAAAACTTAGAGACCTTATTGCCATCAAGAGTTGCTGACGTTATCAGAACCCTCAAACTGGATGAGCGGATCTTGACTAAACGCTTCATCAGCCCAAGTAATATGTCCCTGAAGGTTCATCACCAATAATTATTAAAAGGAAAACTTGATCAGAAGCGGCAGACATATATAGACGTGGGTACAGATATTGGAGACTAAAGATGTATCAGACTCTCAATGCAGAAATGAAGCAGAAGAATCACACATAGCACTCACGTATTTAAACTCCTTTCATGGGCTTCATCCAATATTATAACTGAATATTCATTAAGCTCTGGGTTGGATAAACTTTCGCGAAGAAGTACACCATCAGTAAGGTATCTGAGCAAGTACGAAGTCCATTGTTAGAAATGCAAAGAGGGAGAGCACAAGATTCTATCCAATTTCCTTAACTAAGCATGCAATGGAGGTTGGACCATTCATTTATCTAGGAGAAATTGTACAAAATCGAAGCTGAACATAATTTGGACATTGGAAAACATTCTGAAATAATTTACTTGATTCTTGTCCTCTCTGAAGTCCTATCCTCGAACCGGATGGCATAACCCACTTCCTCCCCAAGCTTGACCCCAAGCTCGTGCGCTACCCGTCTGTGAGGATCGCATCAATTCCACAAGAATGGATCAGCACAAAAATGACAATGAGGAGAAAAACAGCCGCTATAGATTATGAGATCATTCGAACGCCAAAGTAAGGAGACAAGAGACCACCGAATAACAGAGACGAAACTGTCTCGCACCACAAGCCTAAAAGCATGCCAATTTCTAACATGGCAGTCGAAGCTTTTAACTGATAAAAGAACCACAAATCATCTTTAGGACCTCAGTCCGACACTTGCCACTAAACATAGCAGAAAATTCAACATAGACAGCTCCCCAGGAATATACGTGCTTGTTGAGCGGATATAGTCCCATGATTCTTTGTTAACAAACAGGGATGCCGAAACCCTAGGACGCATACCCCAAAAGACAAAAATCTACGAAAAGGGAGTCGAAGGGAACTCCACCTGGCGACGGAGACGGCGGCGACGCGGCGGGGCTGAGTCACCCCAACGATGCCGGATTTGGTGTAGCCCCTGCGGTGGAGGATTTGAGAGAGCTGCGTACTCTTTCCGGAACCAGTCTCGCCGATGATCACCACCACCGGATTCTTCTCGACTGTTTCAGCTATCTTCTCTTCGAATTGGAGAATGGGGAGGTCTGGGAGTGACGACGATCGATCGGCCATCTTTGCGAAATCTGGTAAAACAACGAAGTCGCGAAGGAGATGATGATGAAGAAGAACTCGCCGTCGATGATGGTCAAGCTCCTGAGCACGCTGCCGTTACGCGGGCAAAGTGGATATGCCGGGAAAAAAATTAGGGGGAAGAATTATTAGATTCCTTCTACCTCTCTTATGAAAATATTCTAATTCTTTTCCTATTTATTGACAATGAAAATGGGAGTTTTGACATGAATAAAAATTGTGTTGTTTTCGATATTAAGGAAGTATATTTTCATTTTAAAAGTATATTATGCTTTCAGAGAATTCATAGAAATTAGCATTTTGTTTATATATATATTGTAATTTGCCAAGGTACTTGATTTTAAGATTAATTTTCAATTTTTGGAACCGAAAATCATTATTGACCCTAGAATAGGCAAGGATAATATTTGTTTTTTTATTTTTCATAAATATTTTATGGGATAAAAAAAATTAACATAACCTACTTAAATTGGTGGTTTAATTTTATGTTCTACCTTAAACATTTTAGGTTCCAAACAAAATCGATTCAAGATATAGATTCGAAAACCTTATATGTCGAGATTGGCGCCCAATTTATAGAACTCAGAATCGGAACGGTCGTGTTGTGAATCGGTTCAATTGCTCAAAACATTTTTTTTGTTTTTTTTTAACCCCTTTTAAAATAGAAAACGAAATTGAAACCAGAATAATCCCGAATTAGCCCAAATAAGTTGGTGGAGTTTGGGCTTGATTAGCCCAAGGACAGGTATATGCACGGAGCAAAGGAGATCCACAAGAACTTCATCAACAAAATATGAGAATCACTCGCATGCTTGTGAAACGGACCGGGAGTTTCGTGGCTCAGGTGGGCAAGTTCTCCCGTACTCGTGTCCCTTTGAGGGTGAAGCTTGTGGGGTTATCACGACGAGTGAGTGTTGTAGGGGGGAGACGAGACAGCTGGGTCGTGTGAGTGGCGTCAGGCGGGTTTGTACTAGAGGTTCTAGATTAAGTGGATATATCTTTAAGAACTCTAAAGGCGGGGTTGGCCTCCCGTGTACAAACTGGTCGGGAGCTGATGCCGCTCTCCTGATGAGGCCATGGCAGGCCGAAACCAATTGTCGTGCTTAAAGTGTCCTACTTGTCTTACTCGATGATGGATGCCCGAGCTGAGTTGGGCATGGTATGACCCAATACGAGAAAGCTATTCGCCTAAGCGTTCTATGGAACAACTATATGGGGAAAGGCTGATCTAGCTTGGCTTGCTAGACGCCGCACGGGTTAATTTCGCGGACAGAATCTGTCGGCCCGTGATGTCTCACCTTCATCGCTATGCAGAAACTCGTAATTCTATCGAAGTCTTTTTTTTTCATCGTCTTCGTCTCCGATCTCATCCCAAGTCAAATTGCAATTTTAAGTGGCCCTTTTGTCCTGAACCGAACAATTTCCACCGTGAGACGTACGAGCTACGATGACTCAAAAGCTAAAGCACAAAGGAAAGTTACATGTCGGAAGTAGGATCACGCTGGGTGATTAATGTGATCGACGAAGAAGCTGCTGCTGCTGCCAACGAGGAGTCCGGCGAAAGCGAGGGTCGATGATGCCTCCTTACAAAGAGGTTTAAGGCGGCGAGGGCCATGACAAAGAAGAAAAAGAAGAAGAGAATTTTTGCCTTGATAAACCTCGAGATTGGAAATAAAGAAAATTCACTCGTTCCGCTCTCTTTTTTTTTTTTATTTTCTCAGAATATGTGGAAAAATTACAATTAAAAAGAGTTTTTGTTTATTTTCTTTTTAATTTAAACATGCTAAATTTCACAATAAACAAAACACTTTTTGTTACATGTGCTCAATTCATAATGATTCATTCTGTTCATGTCCTAATTGGACGACCATGACGCGAAAGGTTAAGGGCGAGATAAAAAAAAAAAAAAGGTGGGCACCTCCTTCCTCAGGTAATATTGACATCGACACACAATGCGTTGCGACTCGACGTGCTGACACGTCACTTCTAAAAAAAATAGAAAATTTCGACATGTTGGGACACATTATATATTAAATGTATATTTTTTTATATATACATGGTTAAACAGCTAGAGGGGGATGAATTGATATTAAAATAACAGCAATAAAGTTGCAAATTCGATGCCTTGAATTAGCTGCATTTCGCAACCCCACATTCATTCAATTTTGATTTTATCTTGTTATTATCTTGCTTTGCCTGAGGAGACTGGATTTGCCTTTTAGCAACACATGCGCCACACCAGCCCAAAAGGAAAATTAATAAGTTGGCCAACTTTCTCTCCAACCTTTTTTTTCCCTCAAGACAGTCCTCCGCGATTCAAAATTCCCCCCCTGCTTCAATCCCTGTGCGGTTGTTTCCTTAATGTCCATGAAAATAAAGTAAAATTTGGAGTCCCTCGTTGGCGGGTGAGTGAAAGAGACAAAGAGAAAGTTTGTATAAGAGGCTACAAATGAGATCAGCCGGCTTTCAAGTTGGATAAAGAAGTTCGACATTGGAGCCGGGCAAGATAACAAGTTTGATGGCTCTATAAAATGCAGCGAGTGAGATGTGAAGAGGCCTCACTTCTCTAGGCTGTGTTTGGCTAAGTTAAAGAACAATTCAATTTAGTATTTTTAGTTAAAAGGTCCTTCTGCCCGTCCGAGCTTAGATCCATGGGTTGATCACACGTCGGATGCGTGTTGAAACAATATAAATCAGACTTAATGCATGGGCATTTCTCCGGAAAAATTTACAAAGTGGAGTTATGGGGGAACAAAAAGCACATTTTTCACGTGGGGCTCCTAAAAGTAAAAGGGCTCAATTGCAAATATTCTTTGCAAGCGAAAGTAGTGATCGGTACCCGATATACCATTGTCCGCCTAGCAGTGGCTCTTTTACCTTTACCCGAACCGTCCTCGAATAATTAGGAATGCGTTCTTCAATCGTCTTGACTCCGTTTTATATCTAAAAAAAAATGAATAATTCGAAATATATTTTTATAAAAAATATTTATATTGTGGATAACAATTTATATCTAAACATTCTTACGGAAGATGAAAATATTTTTTTTTTCTGTTAGTTCGTTCTAATAAGTAACATAACCGATCATTTCAAAAAAAAATATTTTTTTAAAATTGTTCATTTTTGTGAAGCACTTTTGGGACAAAAAAAAAACACTTGGCAGTGGCATATCACGGTCCTCTAGATGGGGTTAGAATTGGGATATGACCTAAAGTTGATACTTTATTTATGAAATAAAAATATATAAATTTCGCCAAGAATCTAGACACGAGTTAAAATTAATGCTTTTTTATGAGACAAAAGAAGTTCAGGCCGGAATTGGAACACAATCTAAATTTTGTAATTTTTATTAGGAATAAAGCCGTCTTTTTTGTTGTCTTGGTGGGCCATGTGTATCAGTGTTTACAATCGATAATAGCCCCGCTTATTAATCAGGTCAATTAGGTGCATTTGGACCCTGATGTCTTGCAATTACTGTGGAAAGCACTTCTTCCGACCAATAAATATATTGTTATTTTCTGGTACTATTTCATGCTTTTGCGGTTGTTCATATCCCTATTTCCTCCCTCCTTATGGCTAAGATAACTCTCAACGGCTAAAATTTGGGCGTGCATCTACATGGGCAGATGCTTCCTTTTTTCGTTTAGGTTACCAATCTAATGGCACCTATTTATGTCTACTTTATTCTCTGTGTTTGAGCTAAACTTTTGCTTGTTATCTCTCTTTGTCTCTCTATTTTGTTACGCGTTGGTTGTGTCTTTCTTGTCTTGCTTTTCCAGTCCTATATATTTATTGTTTTCACATCTTAATCTACATTGTGAAGTAAACTTATTGAGAAGTATTTAGGTGCCGATGATCCATTCTCACCTGCTTGTGTCATGGGCCGATTGTGGATAGTCGGCTCGTGCGGCGACTCAAGCGTTCTTGGATAGTTGGAGTGCCCAAACTAAGCATTTTCTAACTCGGATCGTGTAGAGAGAGATTCTGGGAGAAGGCTTTTGTATTTCTCAGTGGATGATCAAATGAGAAGGAGAGTGCCTCTTTATATAGTAGAGTGTCTCAAATTACAACCGTTTGATCTCTTTCAGATTTGATGACTCATATTTTATCTACCGACTCCTTAACCACCGACATAAATAAGGAACATTCTAGAAATTTCAAACAATTACGATATCGCTCGTCTCTAGAGTATTCTAGAAACATATGTAGAAAACCCTAAAAAAAACCCTAGGGGACCCAGACACAGCAAGTCTTGGGGATCTTCTCGGCCAGATGGATGACCAATTGAGGCATGAAGACTTCGGTCTGTGTCACTTGTTTGTCGCTATTGGTCATTTCGTCTGCATTAACACATAGGTTAGATGTATTTTTCACCTTTAACGGACATGTCTTGTTGGAGCTGGTCCTGACGGGAAGCACACTGCTTTGGAAGTAGTTACTGTTGTTCTTGGATTTACCGCCACCTCAACCAGGGTCTATGTTAGGTCTTACCTCAGTTGATACAGTATCTGCGTCCGATCCAAAGTCAACTCTTGCACTACAGAGGCTCGTCCAAGCAGCAGTAAGATTATCGTTCTCCTGTTTAAATAATTTTGGAAACTCTGGTTCAGTTTTTGCTTGATCTGCATCTGGACATTAATGTATTCTCTCGATAATTGGGTATATATCTGGGCAAGTTTGGTTCCTTAGAGCAAATGCAGACTACGCTGCTTCTGAGTATACTAGGGAATTCGCAACTCCTCCTGGTACTGCCTCGATGATGTTGGATGCAGATAAAATGGTTGCAGCTGCTAGTTCTCGTAATCCTACTTTAGCGATGCCTTAACTCGGCTACAGAGGTGTGCTTTCAGTGGCAGCTGGGAGTGTTGAAGAGAGCACCGCCTCCTCTCTCCTTCTAGAGTCTTCTTGATTAGTCTAGATTTTTCCATAACTTTTTAGAACTTCCATGATTTGTTTAGATAGTCTAGAACTTTGCATCTCTCCAATGTTCTAGAATCTTCTTCATATTCTTAGACTAGCCTCTTTAGAATATTCTACCTAGAATGTTCTATACTTGTTGAGTAAGTAATAGTTGAGGTATCTAGAAAGTTGGCTAGGCTATAAATAGGAGCTAGTGCTCCATATTTGGTGTGTGGTGTGAGAAGTCCAAACAAGTGATGTGTGGGAGTGAGAGAGTCCATTGAGTGTACTTGTGAGGGTTGTGTAAATTGAGTGATTTTCTAATAAAGAGAATTTTAGTTAAGTGGAGATATCCACTTGATTTTCTACAAGTGGTATCGAGCCCAGGAGCCAGGAACCATCTAGAGTGTGGTACGTGAAGACAAGTGGTCAGGGACCATTGTGCGTAAGCCGATGGTCAAGGATCGGAATACGCCGAAATTCTGTCGGTGCACAATAAGGGATTGTGATCGATTGGTCGAGGACCAAGTTTACTTGGAGTAGTGCCGAGCATTATATCCAAGTCAGATGACGAATTTCTCAAGTTCGGCTAACGGCGTCAAGAAACTTAATAGCTCCAACTATAACAATTGGAGTACACGCATGCAGTATTACTTGCTGGGCCAAGACTTATGGGATATTATTGGTGGTGGCAACACCACACCACCCACGAATGATGCCGAATTGAGAAAATGGAACATCAAAGCTGGTAAGACTCTCTACGTTCTTGCTGTAACTATTGAAGATGAGTTGTTGCAGTACATCAAGAGTGCAAAGACCCCAAAGGAGGCATCGGACAACTTGGCGGCATTGTTTGCGAGGACGAATGATGCCAAGTTACAAAGGTTGGAGAACGAGCAATTGTCAGTGTCGTAACATAATATGACAGTGAGTCAATACTTCTCCAAAGTTAAATCTATTTGTGAAGAAATTTCAAAATTAGATCCTCAAAATGCCATCTTCGAGACAAGGATGAGAAGAATTATTGTTCATGGGTTAAGGCCGGAGTATAATGGTATTGTTACGGCCGCTCGTAGATGAGCAAACGAGCCAACTCTGATCGAGTTGGAGAATATATTGGCCAATCAAGAGGCTTTAGATAGACAAATGTCTAAGGTCTCGCTTAAAGAGGATGAAAATGCCCTCTTTAGTATTAAAAGAGGGTTCAAGGATCAAAGAAGAAATGTTGCAGGTATTAGAGATGGTAAACATAGGAAAAGTCATGGAGAATGGAAAAGGCGATTGGGATGGATAAGCTCTCGGCCAGGGGAAGCTCGTCAACTTCACGATAAGAATGATCATGAAGATGAGAGCAAAAAAAGGTGTAGCAGACGGTGCTATATCTGCGGCAAGATAGGACATATTGCTAGAGTTTGTTGGTTCAGGCAGGAAGAAGGAAATGTGACGACTCTTATCAACAAGAAGACTGAAAGCGAAGATGAATGGGACTTCCAAGCGCCTTCTATAGTAGACGAAAAAGAAGAACTTGCGATTGTATGTATTATAGAAACAGATGAGAAGAAAGCTGTCATGTCTCCGAAGGAGAGTGTGCCAAAAGAGAACTCGAAAAAGCTAGTAGTGACTCCAACGAGCAGTCGTGAGAACGAATTGCAAGAGATACAGGAGATGATAAACAAGCTCAAAATCGAGAAGGCAAATATGGAGAATATGTTAAAAAAGAGGGACGAGATGTTGAGACAGAAGGACAAGAAGCTTGAGATTAAAGAAAGAAAGTATGAGAAGCTTCGACATGACCTTAAGGAATTATGCAACTCGAAAGGGAACAAGAAATATTGGTTCGAGGAAAAGAGGCCATCTCCAAGTGCAAGGGTCATTGGAGTGAAATTAAGAAGAACAGTCTGCAAGCAAAAATTAAAGAGACTTCAAATAATTGGAGAGCGAACTGGACTGCTAAGGAGAAAAATCAATGAGAAGAAGGATCAAGATGTCGAAGAGCTTCGGATGGGATTAAGTCAGTTAAAGTAGGAAATGAAAATTATGAATGAAAGGTTTGACCACAAAGCTGCAATCTCATTTTGCATTAAGAGAGAGTAGTTGGTGAGGGGGAGTGTTGAAGAGAGCACCGCCTCCTTTCTCCTTCTAGACTTTTCTTGATTAGTCTAGATTTTTCCATAACTTTCTAGAACCTTCATGATTTATTTAGATAGTCTAGAACTTTGCCTCTCTCCCATGTTCTATAATCTTCTTCATATTCTTAGACTAGCCTCTCTAGAATATTCTACCTAAAATGTTCTATACTTGTTGAGTAAGTAATAGTGGAGATATCTAGAAAGTTGGCTAGGCTATAAATAGAAGTTAGTACTCTATATTTGGTGTGTGGTGTGAGAAGTCCAAATAAGTGATGTGTGTAAGTGAAAGAGTCCATCGAGTGTGCTTGTGAGGGTTGTGTAAATTGAGTGATTTTCAAATAAAGAGAATTTTAGTTAAGTGGAGATATCCACTTGATTCTCTATAGGGAGGCATAAGTTTATAGGTGCTCAGTTACTCCTCTGTGTCTATCATAACACAACCAAACGCTTAAAACTTAATTTGAATTTCCCACTTTAAAGAAAGTTCGGGTCATTAAAGTAGAATTTATAATTCTCCTTCTGCATCAGAACATGTGAAATGTTGTATGTAGACAGGAATGCGAGGTGTTCACCTTGACTGCAGTCAGCAGAAAATCTATTTATCTGTCACATTCTCTAAGTCATGTAAAAGTTTGCGATAACACACTCTCTCTGCTGCAACTATTCTAGATTACTAGAGACTACAGACACTCTACTTTACTCCCAGGAAATTTGTTACAATTAAGCACTAAAATCCATGTTTTTATAGTTTCGATGCTATCTATGTGGTAGATTAGATTGGTTTCAGAACAATGCTGTTCTTATCTAGAGATAATGGTGGATTGCCAGATTTTGTTTTCCTTGAACTTAGAAATGGCATGGCTGGGATGTTGTAAAAGTTCTTAGTTCTAGTATCATTAGGTTCAATTTTTAGTAAGAATAGATCCTTTTGGCATTGATTCTCTAAGATATTCATCATCATCCTGCTAATAGACATAGAAAGCACCCTATTATCACGCCTCAGGTTATTCTTCCTTCTATTTTATTCTAAAGGGGGTTCATGTCAAACCAAGTTTTGGTCTTCGTTACGTGTGTGTGAAAAGGAGACAACTTTCAAGAATTTTTCTCATTAGGTATATTATGGAGACTTTTACGGTGAGGATATTACAGCTCGGATTTTCCAAAAATTTCTGAATATTTGAAAATTCATTTGCCCACTTCAACAGGCAAGTAGGAACATTAGATTGTCTCTTCGCCACTAACTATCGAGTATCAAGTCTTTGCATATGTAGTTATTTGGAAAACGACTAATGTGCTCAATGAGTTATATATATATATATATATATATTTGCCTTCTTTCCTTTATAAAGCTAAATTTCCTATTAAAGCTCTAGGTTCGCATTATTGCTACTCAAGCTCTCACTACCATGACGATCAGGTCCGGCGAGCCATCTAGACTACAGATATATGAATTCTTGCATGCTTTTAGCTCAGGATGGTTTGCAGTCTCAAATTTCAGAAATGCATGTCCGTAATGGTGAAGATCAAGGTGCCAGCAGTACTGGTCTTGGAGTTTTAATAAGTCTAATGTTAAAGGTTCTTGATGAATGTATATGGCACAAGATGAGCTGATTAAGTAAGTTCTTTTATTACTTTTTTTGTGTCTACGTTTCTCATTTCAGAAATCCTGAGAATGTTTCCTATTTGGATACTCAGGGACATACATCACCATGATAATGCAAAGAAGGAATAGACAGATGAAGAATTGAAGAAGCTATATGAAACACGTGAGAGGTTGTTAGATCAGGTTTTGCTGTACTATTATGTTCGGAGAGCAAAGTACCTATCTTTTGGCCCGATACACGCGGTCGTTGTTTGTGTAGATTTTGTTGCTAAGAAGTGCGCAGTAATGTAGATAGATTACCTAAGGAAAAAAGGAAGGGCAAGAAACATTGTGTTCAATCATTTTCATTCCGAAATTGTTTTTCATCAAACAATGATTGCAATGGCCTTGTTGTTTATGTAGTTTTATGTAGTAATCCCTGGGAGCTTATAACCATAAAATCCATTCGTGTAGCTGAAAGTTTGATGGCCCTAGGTTTTTGAATCTCATAGTCTTACGTACCTCAAAAAAAAAAAATAGTACAAAGTCTGGTTACATGGTCTAACATTTGATGAAGGTTACTATTACGAGGTGCTTTTCATGAAAATGCAGCTGTAACTTCCAGAAAACTCAGTATGCAGTGACAGTTCCCTGTAATTAAATTTCTCATTTAAATTGCATGTGTCAGCACACCTCATTATTCTAGCCTTGGTTTTTATGCCATAGGATTTGTTTGTTATTATATTCTTCTTCAAGTGGGATCATTGGTGAGGCTTGTAATAGACGTACATCAAGATAGTGTTTCATATCTTTATCAAGTCTCAGCACTTCACAATCCATCTTTGTGCTTCTGTTCTAATTCGGAATTGATGTTCGACACAAGTTTAATCTTGGGAAATTATTATGTTGACTTTGTACTTATCATGACATAAGCCAGGGCTGAGAGCTAACCAGGCTGGTGAAGTTTCTCCTCCAAAGGGGTAGCCTTGCCAATATCAATTTAAGCAATGATCTCTCATTACTTTAATTGCTCATATTAGTAGGAAAATTTTCGAGTTTCAAAACCTAAATTTAATTTACTATTCTGAAGTTTCCAGTTCTCATTCTTTCTTCCAAAATTTGCTATAGTTTTGGGAATCATTCAGGGGAAAGAAGAATCCTTTAGCTTAATTGTAATCCATTGATACTGGCTATATGAGAAAGCTTTTGGTTTGAGAATGTTGAGTTCTACTACTAATAAATGGTTTCACCAAGACAGCAAAACTCCTTTTAATCAGTAGCGAGGTCGGACTAGGTCAAGCAAGTACAGTTACTAAGAAAAGCTCCATATAATAAGTTGCTGTTGACGGGAGATTTACGAGTGATGTTTTATTAGAATTGTTTTGCTTTTGTTTTTGTCAATCAAATTTGGAAGTTTACGTCGTTGTTAGAACTCATTCTTCCTTGCACTTTTCTTTCCTGAATCTTATGACATTGCAAAACTTATTGACGGGTACTAGACAAGGCATAATATAAGTGCATTGACTGGTTTGAGTGATCCAGCTGTTGCCACTGGGATATTGGATCTAATAGATGATTCCAAAACCAACTCCTGCAGAGCTAGAGACACTTGACGATGACTTAGTAAATGATTGGGCCACAAACCTCGGTGATGACGGCTTGTGGGGGTAAAAATACGCAGGCTTGTGGTTGTTTTCTTATGAATAGGGCATGAACAGAGAGAACAGTTGCTATATTTCTTTTGAAATCGTTCCTCTACTTCTAAGGAGGAAGACTTGCTTCCATTTCAGCTTAAACTGAAAGCTAAAACTTGCGGTCATTAATCTGCTGATCTCCTTTAGACTCTATGCATGTGCGCCTGGAATGACTTTGGGGGTTATACACATTTTTAAGAAATTACTTTCTTTTTGGACCTCTTTAGAATTTCTCATTTTGCAATGTCATTTTTCTTGTCCCCTCTTGTGTTCTTGTTAAGTCACTTGTTCAGGTCAATCATGGACGTGATTAGGAGGGTTTAGTTTTACCGAGCAAGAGTCCTGGTTTAAGTCTCATCATTCCCCTCTTCGCTTCCATGTAACTAAAAGATATATCTACACACATGTTCTGGAGTTTTAATTACGACCAATAATATGGTGGATTTCCCTTTTCATGTAGAAGGAGATTGCCTGCATGTAGACAATTTTAATTCAGATAATTATGCATTTCCCTTTTTCAAAATGTCATTTCCTTTAAAATTCAATCGCCTTGTTGACCTTGTAATGCCCCATTGATTCATGGTGCGAGATATCTTGTGGAGTTCTAAATCATGTCTCTCCTTGTGCTTTCTGTGTTCTTCAGTAAGTGTTCCCTCACTAGGTTGTGTAATAACTAGGCATTGTATGGTCTGTTTATACATCAACTTAAGTGTCGTGCAGAATCTTATATGGTCAAGACATTGTGATCCTTGATTCCTGTATATGGTGAATCGGTATTCTCTTTTCAGGTTAACGAATTCCTAGCTAGTGCCAGAACTGATGCTCCTGATGTTGAGAAGGAGAACATCTTTTCTCGGCCTTCAGTGAGTTGTGTTGATATGTGGGCGAAGACACTCTTGGAAACTGCAGAAGTTGATGTGAGTTGTGCGAAATTGTTCAGTGATTGCAATGGCAATGGTGCATAAGGGACGCTGCATGCATTCCTTAAAGCTAATTTACCACATCTATCATGAATTATATGCAGGAAGATGATTCAAGTGTAGAGAATCAAGTGGATATCTCCACTTAAATAAAACTCTCTTGATTAGAAAAGCACTTAATTTACACGACCCTCACAAGTACACACGATGGACTCTCTTACTCGCACACCTCACTTGTTTGAACTTCTCACACCACACGCAACATATGGAGCACTACCTCCCATTTATAGCCTAGCCAACTTTCTACACACTTCTACTATTACTTAATCAACAAGTATAGAACATTCTAGATAGAATGTTCTAGAGAGTCTTGTCTAGGAATATGAAGAAGATTCTAGAACATGGAGGAGAGGCAAAGTTCTAGACTATCTAAATAAATTATGAAGGTTCTAGAAAGTTGTGGAAAAATTTAGACTAATTAAGAAAACTCTAGAAGAAGAGAGGAGGCGGTGCCCTCTTCAACATCAAGGTCATCTGGCCCGTCTTCCCTAGAGTCGACAGGATCGGCTGAAACTTCATTATCATCCCACTTCGGTGGAATGAGCTGTCCTTTGATGTTCAATTCTAAACCATCCTATGGTTCTTCACAGGCAACGGTGCTCATGTTACGCCATTTTGTTTGTTTATAGTGACCCTAAAATTTTGATTTGTGAGAATGTGTCGCTTGTTGGAGCTGCTTTCTTTTTAGTCTCTTAATCATTTTTTCGTTTTTTTTCCCTACCATGAAAAAAGAAGTGGACTGGTATGTATTCTCTCTCTCTCCCTCGGTGGAGAAAGCATGAAAATCACTGGCATCAATGTAAGGGTAGTAAATTGTTGGTGACGGGCAGAGGTTCATCTGATGATCATCCAAATCAGATCCAACCGCCGGTTACGAAACCAAACGCCTCATAGAAGCTTGTAATGACCCATCTCCCTCTCCTTACTCGTCACCTCGTGCTGAGGTACATCAAACGCCTCAGCCCTCTCTCCCACTCCCAACCTAATCTCCACTGCCAATCCCAGCTCCACCACCATCTGGAACATATTCTGCTCCGTATAGATAGGCCATGTGGCCGTCGTCACGCCACATCACAGGCTCTCTAATATGGAGTAATATGGGATATATATAATTGTTGATGGTGCATCAAACAATATCACTTGAATTAAACCCGAACTGATCAAATCGTAATGTAACACTTCCCCCCCCCCCTCTTTCTCTCTCTCTCTCTCTCTCTCTCTCTCTCTCTATTTTTTGTATCATCAGAAATAAATCATGGATACATAAATAAGCATATCAAAAGTAATCCTAATCTAATTTCAAATATGTACAACAAAACTTTTGTGCATATTTATGTCTTTTAAGGACTCAATTTCAATCTATTAAAATTACCGGACTAAAAACATTGTATTAAAAAATATACTTGTCGCGACCTAAAAAAAACTGGTTTCCCAATTTTTAAAGTTAGGGTTAATACCACGAAAAACCCCAAACTGGTATGCCTGTGACAAATTTACCCCAAATTATTTTTTTGACCACGAAAAACCCCAAATTGGTACACATGTGACAAATTTACCCCAAACTATTTTTTTAACCTCAAAAAACCCCAAACTGGTACATTTGTGACAAATTTACCCCAAACTGATATATTTGCGACAAATTTACCCTTCGTTAATTTTCGTTAAAGTTAATATTAAATTATTTAGTTGGATGGCATGTGGCAATTCACGGATATACCGGTTTGGGATTTTTACCCTCCGTTTATCACAGGTTTATCAATTTAGGATTTTTCATGGTACTGATCCAATTTAATAAAGGGCAAATTTGTCATAGGTATAATAGTTTGGGGTTTTTCATGGTAAAAAAATAGTTTGGGGGTAAATTTGTCACAAATGTACAAGTTTGGGGTTATTTATGGTCAAAAAAATAGTTTAGGATAAATTTGTCACGGGTGTACCAGTTTGGGGTTTTTCGTGGTAAAAAAAATAGTTTGGGGTAAATTTGTCACATGTGTACCAGTTTGGGGTTTTTCGTGGTCAAAAAAATAGTTTGGGGTAAATTTGTCACACGCGTACCAGTTTGGGGTTTTTCGTGGTATTGACCCAAAAAAAAAATATGCAATATGGAACGTGTCGCGGTGTGATAAAAAAAAATAAACCGTAATTACTAACTATAGATAGTGACGAGAGAGGGTCAAATCGCAAAAAAAAGGGCGAATTTAAGTTTTTTTAATAAGTAATTTAGTTTAAGGGTTAATACCACGAAAAACCCCAAACTGGTACACCAGTGACAAATTTACCCCAAACTATTTTTTTGACCACGAAAAACCCCAAACTGGTACACTTGTGACAAATTTACCCCAAACTATTTTTTTGACCATGAAAAACCCCAAACTAGTACACCTATGACAAATTTACCCCCAAACTATTTTTTTGACCATAAAAAACCCCAAACTGGTACATTTATGACAAATTTACCCTAAAATAATTTTTTTTACCACTAAAAATCCCAAACTATTACACTTATGACAAATTTACCCTTTATTAAATTGGTTCAATACCATGAAAAATCCTAAATTGATAAACATATGGTAAACAGAGGGTAAAAATCATAAATCGGTATACCTGTGAAGTGCCAGATGCCATCCAACTAAGCAATTTTACGTTAAATTTAACGAAAATTAACGGAGGGTAAATTTGTCGCAAATATATCAATTTGGGGTAAATTTGTCACAAATGTACCAGTTTGGGATTTTTTGAGGTCAAAAAAATAGTTTGGGGTAAATTTGTCACATGTGTACCAGTTTGGGATTTTTCATGGTCAAAAAAATAGTTTTGGGTAAATTTGTCACGAGCGTACCAGTTTGGGGTTTTTCGTGGTATTAACCCTTAAAGTTAATGGATTACCAGTTTAATTAAATTGAATTAACTAGCCTAGCTCGAACTCTCCCAAGTTCTACCAAATCGTGACTTAGGTTCAATTTCATCAAAAGAAGGATTTATCTTGGAGTCGCCACTAATCATTTTGGGTAGGTTGATTAGGCACCTAAATAAAGTATCGGGAGAAATACTTTATTCCTACGAACTAGAGATTAATGAGTTCGGGGACTTGGTTACACTAATATTTCTACTAGCGCCCTTTCGGTATCAATTTCATGAAAATGTTCAACTTGGCAATTTTGATGAATTTTCACTTGAGATTCAAAGGTGCAATTTTTTTTATTTTCTTTTTATGACAAGGTAAGGAACTAAATTATATGCAATGCATGCGGTTTAATCTAAATATTTACAAGATAAATTACGCGTGCAATTATCTACATGATGTGAAAATGTGCAACAAAAGCAAACCCTTTTTTTATTTTTTAAAGAAAATATTACAACGTGCAATAAAAATCTCAAAAATTGGATATGCAATTTATTCCAAAGAAATGCAATATGTCCAACAAGGTATAATCGAAATTCAAATCAATCCATTTAGGCAACACAATTTCGAATATTCTAAATGATTAGAATCATTACATAACTTGGCGGATTTGATTATCGAACTCGGACCTCGGATTTCCTCGTGGATCAAGATTGCGGATCGCGGCTCGAACGACGGGGATGAACTCGCGGATTGTATTGGTCGATGAAGATGGTAACTCCGAGCTTCGAACTCTCGTTCCCCTCAATTCTCTCTTCTAAAAGAATTCTCTCTTTTTTTTTCTTTTTCTCTCTAAATTTTCTTCTCTCCCAAAATCTCTCCTCAAGTTTTCTTCAATCTCCAAAGTCTTCCCAATTTCTCTCTAATCTCTCCAAAAGTCCCCCCTCTCAAGGCTCTCATTCTTCCTCCTTTTATAGCCTACTCCTCCATCTTCCTTTCTCTATCTTCATCTATTATTCTAATTTTTCCACTAACTTCATCTTCCATTCTAATTCCACTATCTTCCCTTCTTTATATCCATCTTCCCTTCTAATTCCACCATCCTCCATTCTTTATCTCCATCTTCCCTTCTAATTCACCATCTTCCATTCTAATCTTTCCATCTCCCATTCTAATTCTTCATCTTCCCTTCTAATTCACCATCTTCCATTCTAATCTTTCCATCTCCCATTCTAATTCTTCATCTTCCCTTCTAATTCTACCATCTTCCATTTTCCATCTTTCCTTCTAATTTCTCCATCTTCCCTTCTATATCTCCCCTTCTCCATCTTCCTTTCTAATTTCTCCACTAACTCTTCTTTGCAAAACAATCCCTAAAATTTTATGTATTTGTAATTCAGCCCCCGAATTTTTATGTATTTGCAATTCAGCCCCTGAAGTTTTATGTATTTGCAATTCAGTCCCTGTGAAAAAATTTCTTTTAAGTTCAAAACTTCATAAGCCTTTCGGCACACCTCCCTCACGCTCAGTCCAATCGTTTGTCAATTTAAACTCAAATCCTCCGTCGTTAGCCATAATAAAATGCATGACCGATAAAAAATTAAATATGCAATGCATGAAAAAATTAATTTTTGGTGAGAACAAATTCTCATTTTTTTATGTACTTAAGTGAATGAATTTTAAAAAGTCAAAATTTAGGTGTCAACAATACTCCCTACGGTCAAGGTGAACATATTACATTTCTTATTTACAGACAACATTTCCCATGTTTTGATGCACAACAAGCATCATAAATACTACTTCATTGATCAATAACATTGTTTGTTTTGAGGTTGTCACTTTTCGCAATAAATAATATGTTAGAACTGGTAGAGTTTTGCATGGAGGTAACTTTCTCATGAAATTTTATCGCTCCACTTTCCAGGGGGGAAAATCAGCCTACCTACTGCACTGAAACAAAAGTCAGTTTCAAACAAGACAAATGAAAATGGCTATAATAGATCTGAATTAGCTGGATCGTGAGGACAAAACGCAGGGGTACATCGAGACTTATACCCACTGGTCACAGCCATGCTCTTTCATGTAAGCCATTATGACAATTAGGTGAGTCCCATGCAAAGTGAGCAAGATGTCATCCTAAAGTGGTGCAGGCTAAGATGGATCTAGAAGTTCCGAGGCAATAATAGATCCTTATTCCTCAAAAGATTCATATCGACTTTGCATCCAGAGCAAAGCTTTGATCATCGTTGCTCGAATATAAACACACTCGCATCACATGCCACTCTTGTCCTCTTCACTTCCATCAAGGAAGCCAAGAGACTAGCCATCGTATTCTTTCTTCCTCATTTTGAAAATGTATGAGTACAACCCTATTTATAGTATGTAGAGTCTAGTTAATATAGGCAAGAAGTATACAAAAAAAAGGATTAATTACTCAATATACAATAATCCAGTGAATAAATTAAGCCCAATCATATCAAATATACGATATCAATCGGTGTCAAGGTGTCTTCATTAGGGGTGAGCAACTTGGACCACCCGAACCGGGACCGCCCGGACCAGACCGAGACTGGTGGTCTGGTTCCCAATTCTATAGAGGTCTGGTCCAATTTCCGGTTCCTAAAATTGGGACCGATGACAGGGCGGTCCGGTTCTCGGTTCCCAGTTTTTAGGACTAGACCGGACCGGTCCTTTTTTTTAAATTTTTTTTCTAATTCGGTCCGTGAATCTCTTTCGGCTCCTTGGGTCTCTTATTTGTTTTTATTGGGAAGTCATTTTATATAGGTATTGAAGTTTTATAACATTATTAATTTCAACAATTAGAGAATAATTTTGGTTACATTTTTTTTGGTCGGGTTCAGTCCGATCCATTTGTCGATCCGGTTCCCGGGATGGTTGGTCCGATTCCCAGTTCCGACAAGTTGGGAACCAGGACCACCAGACCGGACCGGAACCGATCACCCCTAGTCTTCATCATATCAGTTAGAAAATAACGATATCTCTAACAGCTGTTAGAGAAAATACAGTAGACTCATGGCGCATTTGGTAACATTTTCTGATTATTTGTTTTTCTAGTTTTTTTCTTTTTGGTTTTCTCCGAACAGAAAAAGAATAGAAACCATTTGAAAATGTGAATTGATTCTTTGTTTCTTGGAATAAGTTTATGTTTCCGAGAACAGGCATAAGAAGACAAAAAAATGTAGCTTCTTTGTTCCCAGGAACAAAAAGAGAGATAATGTCACTTTAGAAAAATAAATTCAGTGTAACTTGAAGCTTGTTTTTATAACCACGAGTCCACCGTCGTAGCTCGCCAACCCCCACCGGCTCCATTGACATTCATATAATTAAATGAAAAAAATTGAGAATATAATTTTTTTTGGATTGTACCAAACGCATTTTTGTTCTTTTCTATTCCGGGAATGAAAATTTTATGGATCGTACCAAAGATGTTCTTTTGCTTAGAAACTACTCCCAAAACAAAATCAGAAAAAATCATTTATGCTCAAAAATTATTCCCGATAATAGGAACATTGGTAAACGCACCCTTAGCCTCCACAAGGAATCGAGTGAGCAAAGAAGCACAAGCAAGTGGTCCACATTCACGATTGGAGGGTCAAGAATCCCACTTCTCCTCTCATTTCATTGTCTAAATTAAAATCGAACAGGAATGGAATAGTTCATTACTTAAATTAAACCTGAACCGATCAAATCTTGATATTACATGGAAAGTGATTCTAATCTAATTTCGAAAGTATTTATGATGAAAATTTGTACATATTTATGTTGTTTATGGGTCTGACATTACTATCAACTCAATTTCAACCTACTAAAATTACTTGACTAAAAACAAGGTATTAGAAAATGTACTCCCTACCGTAATATTGTTTGATGCACTATCAACAGTTTTAAATACTCGTCTTTTTTTTTAAGTCTTTCTACACGATAGACCGAGACTTTCGGGTTTCGGGTCCGTCGACGGAGGAGTGTCGCGACCTAAAATTCATTTTTTAGGTTAATGGATTACCAGATTAATTGATTAAATTAACTAACCTAATTCGAGTTGTTCCAAGCTCTACCAAATCGCGACTTTGGTTTTTTTTTTCAAATGGTTTTAAAATTTGGAGTCGCCACTAATCATTTTTGGTAGGTTGATTAGAAACCTAAGTAAATTAGCGGGAGAACTAAATTACTTCTACGAACAAGAGATTATGAGTTCGGGGACTTGGTTACACTAGTTAATTAAAACTAATGTCCTTTCGGTACCTTAATTTCATGGATATCCTAATTTGGCAACTTATGCTTGGTTTATTCCTAAGGCTCTAGTAGAGTGTTCTCTTTTTGTATTTTCATTTTTTTTTAAATGGAATATACGTGAGTGACATTTTTTTTTGCATTTTCAAAATATTAAGTATTTCCCTGAAGCCGAAAGAGGGAGTGAGTTAACGACTTATGTGCAGTGCTGCGAGCTACTCATTTTGAGGTTTAGTGATTCAAAAACTAAATTACAGGAAGTAAATGACAATAAATAAAAACCACCAATAGATAGCTCAGCCTTGGCTTGGCCCTCTCCTTTGGGGTTTAAGGTACAGGAATTTAAAATTACCTCCAGTGAGCGGGCTCTGCCCTTCACATTTTGGGGTTTAAATTCTTTAAAATAAAACGAATTGATTTGACAATTCGGGCCGAAATCCATCGACGGATCAATTGAAAATTTAATGGGCACTCAAGAGCTCGTTAACGCCAATTTTACACTTTCATGGAATTTACCGTTGACTTAGAGTTGTCCTTTGCCTGACATAAAAATATGGAGAAATGGAATAATGGAGCAAATATGATTTAATTCACATTAAAAATTAGAACAATGAAAGAGGCACTTAGCTTCAATGGCATTATGAGAAGTGCTTGATGGATATAATTGGTTCCTGCCTGAAATCAAATATGGGGAAATGGGAGAAGAGTAGAAAATTTGAGCTAGTTTATACTAAAAAATCAAAGAGAGTAGAGGGACACTTAGCTTCAAATCTGGGATGAATTCTTGATCGATGAAGAAATTGATGATGATAACCCTCTAGCTTTAAACTCTCATCATCTTCAAAATTCTCTTTCTCTTTTTGGTATTTTCTTTCTCTCAAATTTTTCTTTAATCTCCCAAAACCCTCTCAAACATCCAAAATTTTCTCTCCAAAAAAATTCCTCTCTTTCAAGCTCTCTTCTTCCTCCTTTTATAACCCACTCATTTATGTCCCATTCTAATTTCTCTATTAACTCTATCTCCCATTCTAATTTTTCCACTAACTCTTCTTCATCTTCATCTTCCCTTCTTCATCTCTATCTCACATTTTAATTTCTCCACCTATTCTTCTTCATCTCTATCTTCTCTTCTCCGTATATATCTCTCATTATAATTTCTCCACTAACTCTTCTTCATCTCCATCTTCCCTTCTCTTATCTTATTTTCTCCATCCATTCTTCTCCATCTTCTCTTCTCCATCTCCTCTTCTCCATCTTCCCTTCTCTTATCTTATTTTCTCCAACCATTCTTCTCCATCTTCTCTTCTCCATCTCATCTTCTTCATCTTCCCATCTCTATTCTAATTTCTCCACTAACTCCTTTTTTTGTTATTTGCAAAATAATCCCATAAGAGTTAGGTATTTACACTCTAGTCCTTGAGATTTTGAGTATTTGCAATTTAGTCCCTGAAAAAATATTTCTTTAAGTCCAAATATCCTCAAAATTTTCAACACACCTCTCCTATGCTTAGTCGAAATTCATCGCATATCAAATTTAAACTCATTTCTTGCCGCAAAATTTAATTAAAGCCCTTTTGCAAAATTGAGTTATTCTGAGTATAGTTGGGCCAAGATAAAAATTTAGAATATTAGAGAATAATGTCACAACTCCTAAAAGTGAAAAATGAAAATAAATTGACTCAAATTAAAATTTTTTAGGCCCGATTCGAGATTATGCTCGTGAAGGAATACACGACCCCGAGTTGGATTTTTTAAATTTATGATGGCCAACATGAAAAGGGATTTAAAATAAAAATATTGACTATTTTTATGTATTTTTGTGGCCTCAAATGCTATTATTTATGAAATATTTTCCTAATTTTGAAAATTTATTTTTTGCTCAAAAAATGGTTGTCTAAGCTTGGCCAAAGCTTCCAAAGTTGATTTTTTAATTTTATGAATTTTTATGGATTTTCTATTAATTTTCGAAAATAAAAATATTGAAAAATACTAAAAATATGGAAAATACTTTTTTGGTCAAAATTGATTCCCTAGGCTTGGCCAAGGTCCCCAAAGTTGATTTTTTAATTTTATGAATTTTTATGAATTTTATATTAATTTTAAAGAGAAAATGTGATAAAAAAAAATCAGGTGTCAACAAGGAGGAGGACAAAAAGAGATGGATCTAGCCAAGCATTTAGCCAATTATCGCAGCCGCTCCATTTTCTCATCCAACTAAACCGGTTTAGCATCCCTTTCTAGCTTAACTATCCTTGGACCAAGAAGTTAAGGGGGGTAGAATCCATATATCTAAATTCTAATATGTCTAGTCCTAATTAAACCGAACTTGCAAATGCGATCGGCCATTACTTAAATTTTGAAAGATCGAGACCCCAATCTCATTTCATAATCTAAATTAAATCGAATGGGTAAACGCAGAAGATCATTACTTGAATGAAATCTTTCTTTTATGCAGTTCAAAAGCAATTCTAATTTAATTAGAATTTCGACCCAAAAAAAAATCAATTACAATCCTTTGGATTTCTATCTCCAACCCGTCAAATCTTTTTTTTTTTTGGGAAAGAACAACCCGTCAAATCTTAGTATTATACAAATATAAAAAAAATAAAATCTCTTGATATTTTTCTTCCATTTGTTGAACACTCGAACGGGGAGACGAAAACTCCAAATAAAAGGCGAGAAGGAAAACAAAACGAAGCCCATGAACTCTCGCCCTTCAAAAATATTGCTTTTTGTTTTGCCCTAGGGCTCTCTCTCGTCAACTGGTACTGTCTTCTTCATCGCAAGAGATGCAGACAATCGATGGAGAAAAAGTGGATCTGGCCAAGCGATTCATGGAGAACTTCCACAGGACGTACGACGCGAATCGGGCGAACTTGGCGAACCTGTACGTACCACGAAGATTCGATTATGATCTTGGACGGTCATCACTTCCAGGGCAAGGAGGCTATCCTCGCCAAACTCACCTCCCTTCCCTTCCAGCGGTCCCAGCACCACATCACCAACATATTAGCCGTGCCCTCCGACAGCGACGTGACAGTGGTCGTTGTCGCGACCCGAAAAATATTTAATTTTTTTCGGGTGAACGGGTTATCAGGTTAATTGACTAACCTAATTCGGACCCTCCCAAGTCCTACCAAATCGCAACGTAAGTTCTTTTCATGCAAAGATTTTTTATTTGGAGTCGCCACTAATCATTTATGGTAGGTCGATTAGAAACCTAAATAAATTAGCAGGAGAACTAATTTATTTCTGCGAACAAGAAAAAATGAGTTCGGAGACTTGATTACACTAGATTATTCTAACGCCCTTTAGGTACCATTTTATTTCATGAAAATTCATTTGAAATGATTGGGAAGAAGTTTGGGTCAAACTGATCAGAAGAGTAAAATGGTCATTTTTCAAGGATCGGGAGGTGGAAACATCAAAAATAGGATTGGCTAGTCGAAATTTTTTTTATTTGGATACGCATAAATTAACAACAACACAAATACGAATGCAGTATGTGGATATGGAGACATGCGAGTACGACATGATATAATCGAAATTTAAATCAATTCATTTGGACAAGGAAATTCTCGAAGATTTAATGGCTAGGATTGTTACATGATTTGACATATTTGATTGTCGAATTCGGACCTCGTGTCGCCTTATGGATCAAGATTGCGGCTCGAACGATAGGGATGAACTCGTGACTTATGTTGATCGGTAGAGAAATCAGTGATGATAACACCAAGATTTAAACTCCCACCATCTTCAAAACTCTCTTTAAAAAAAAGATTCTCTCTTTTTTTTTTCTTTTTCTCTAATTTTTTTTCAATCTCTCAAAACTCTCTCAAGCATCCAAAATTTTCTTTCTCCCCCCTAGAATCCTCCCTCCCTAGCTCACTTCTTCCTCCTATTATAACCCACTCATCTATCTCTCATTCTAATTTTTCCACTAACTCCACTTCATTTTCATTTTCCATTCTCTATCTCTATCTTTATCTCACATTCTAATCTCTTCACTAACTCTTCTTCATCTTCATCTTCCCTTCTCCATATTTATCTCCCATTTTAATTTTTCCACTAACTCTTCTTCATCTCCATCTTCCTTTCTTTATTCTTATCTTATTTTCTCCATCCATTCTTCTCCATCTTTCCTTCTATATTCTAATTTCTCCACTAACTCTTCTTCATCTCCATCTTCCCTTCTTTATTCTTATCTTATTTTCTCCATCCATTCTTCTCCATCTCTTTTTCTCCATCTTCCCTTCTATATTCTAATTTCTCCACTAACTCTTCTTCATCTCCTTCTTCCCTTCTCTATTCTTATCTTATTTTCTCCATCCATTCTTCTCTATCTTCTTTTCTCCATCTCTTCTTCTCCATCTTCCCTTCTCTATCCTAATTTCTCCACTAACTCTTCTTTTTGTTATTTGCAAAATAATCCCTCAAGAGTTAGGTATTTGCACTCTAGTCCCTGAGATTTTAAGTATTTGCAATTCAGTCCCCGAAAAAATATTTCTTTAAGTCCAAATCTCCTCACAATTTTCAACACACCTCCCCTATGCTTAGTCGAAATTCACCGCATATCAAATTTAAACTCATTTCTTGCTGCTGAATTTAATTAAAGCTCTTTCGCAAAATTGAGTCATTTTGAGTATAATTGGGCCAAGATGAAAATTTAGGATATTATAGAATAATGTCATAACTCCTAAAAGTGAAAAATGAAAATAAATTGACTCAAATTAAATTTTTTTTATTCGAGATCATGCCCGTGAAGAAATACACGACCCCGAATTGGATTTTTTTTTTAATTTATGATGGCCAACATGAAAAGAAAAACATTCACTATTTTTATGTATTTTTGTGCCCTCAAATGTTATTATTTATTAAATATTTTCGTAATTTCTAAAGAATATATAATAAAAAAAATACCAAAAATTATGAAAAATTATTTTTTTTCAAAAATGGTTCTCTAGGCTTGGCCAAGATCTCCAAAGTTGATTTTTCAATTTTATGAATTTTTATGGATTTTCTATTAATAATTTTTTTAAAAGAAAAGATGATTAAAAATCAGGTGTCAACAGTCGTCATCGGCAAAATCCGGCTAGACGGCTAGCAGGACGCCCGCGTATTCGTTGAGGCATGCCCCTATCCTTATCTCTCTCTCTCTCTATATATATATATATATTGAAGGAAGGACCCATTGTTATTTTATTTTTGGATGAGATGGCATTTAGTCGATTCAATATCACCTTGGGGGGTCCAATTGTTGCTCGCATTTATTTTGACGAAAAACCTAAATTCGGGCCTAACACCCTGCTGTGATTATTCCCTCAGCATTTCATCTTGATCCCAACGCCGCAAGCACAAGGAAGCTTTCTGGTTTTTCGCGACACTTTCCAGGTAGACTTCTGAAATCAGAAGTCCCCAGCCATCATGGGAATTCTAATTTAGTCCGCTTTGGAGGTGTCTTTTATTGGGAGAGTTGTTGGATTTGATACAGATAATATATGTGCTTTCATAAGATAGAACTGCGCAGGTCTTAGTTTAGTTCATGTTGTAATAGAGTCCCCTATGTCAGGAGATTGTCGTTACTTTGTTTAAGTATGCTTGTTTGAGTTTTTACATGTCGATCCTCTCTAATTGCGCTTCTGCGATCCTTCTCGTGTTCCTCATGTGCAAACACTGCTGTAGGGCATGATTTATAGTTTCCTGTGCATCAAATTTTGAAGATTAGGGATTGTGTTGAGAATCAATAACTATGGTAGACGTATCTCCTAGATTACATAGCTTGAACTCTCATTTATATATGTTTATCTTTTTTTTTTTTTCAGATTTTCATTTTGCATTGTAGCTGGGTCCTTTGGTTGTCACGTACCTTGTCTTGCTTATTCCTATCTGAGGCCACAACTGTTATTGCATAGTCTTGTTCTCCCAACTTATTTTTCTATAGAGAATGTCATAATTATATGGTCATGACGAATTGATGGTTCCCTTTTTCCTTTCAGTTCTGCGCGAAACCCGCATCTATTGTATCTGTGATGCATCTGGACTCCTTTTATCTTGTGCAGTCTTTCTTTCATTGTTACTATCTTTCGAAGATGAATTTGTAGAATTCTGAAGAATATGGAATCATGTTTTGCCACTTAGGGCGGACTTTGCGTTTAATCATACACTAAATTTATTCCAAGGTAAATCAATTGTCTAAGTGACGAGAGCTTAACTTAAAAAATATTTTTTAGTTTATTTTCCTCTTTAATTTAAACTTGGTAAATTTCACAATAAACAAAACACTTTTTCTTAGATGTACTCGATTCATGATGATTCCTTCTGTTCATGTCCTAATCGGATGACCATGATGCGGATGGCCAAGGGGGGATTAAAAAAGTGGGCTCCTCCTTCCCCAAGTAATATCGAAATTAGGGATGATCGATTCCCGATCTGATCCAGTTCCTCTCAAGAATCGAAAACTGGACCGGTGGTCCCGGTTCCCAATTTACCGAAATCGAGAACTGGACCGTCGGTCCGGTTCGGCTCTCGGGCGGTTCCATTAGACCGGCAACATAGGATTGTGGTTCCATTGGATCGGGCGGTTCCATTGGGCGATTGAAATACTGAAACCGTCACAAGATGGGAAGCTTTTTCAGTCCCTGAAACTCCATCTCTTTAAAGCCCTCAGCTTCGGCTGATCAAACATGCAATTTGGACCCTACCAAAGCCTTAACTTCCTCTACTTCTTGTAGGATTATTCAGGCTCTTTGTTCCTTGTCCACGTCACCAGTTGACTTTACTAGCTTCGATTCCATCTTCTTTCAGTCCATCCATGACAAATCCTCCTCATTTTCACCATTTTTGCAATATAGAAACCGCCCACCACCTCTACTTCCTCAAGATCCCCTCTCTTCCGATCAATGCCTATCCAAATCTAAATCTTGGGATTAGGGGTTCACTCTGTGGTTTCTAACGTCAAATGGGTCGCAAGCAAAACAACGCGAAACCCGATCGGTACGCCACTGTCGCGACCCGATCTTCGTTTTTTCGGCGAGATTGGCTGGTGGTTTGCTAAGTTACCTCTCTAGAGTGAAGCAGGCTTAGCTCGGGCCCTCCCAAGCCCATACCAAATCGCGGCGGGTTATCGGATTCGACCTTAAGTGTGGTCGAGTGGCATGTGCGTGCGTGTGCATGCTTTTGGAGTCGCCACCGATCTTTGGGGAAAGTAGATCGGAAACCTTGTCGGACGGTAGGAGTATCGCACGACTCTAACGGAACCAGAGATTTGGGATCGGGGACTTAGTTACGCCAATGTTGCCATTGACGCCCTTTCGGTACCGAAGTTGAGCGATTTTTCTTATCTAAGGAATTCATGTAGGCGGGGTTGGGTAAGGTAGGCTCTAAGAGTCTAAGGTATTCATCCAGATATGAGTATATTTTCTATCAATCACAGTCATGAAAATAAATGCGCAATTAATGAATAGATTAAAAAAGAAATCACATCAAAAGAAGTCAAAACGAACAAAGGGGAGTCTTCGAAGACTAAAAAACACACCAATTAAGTTCAAAGGCGATTTGGAACGATTTGGGTCAGATTGACCAGAGGGGCAAAATGGTCATTTTAGAAGGCTCAGGAATTCAAAACCATGAAAATAGGTCAAACCAGTTGAATGTGGTTTTTCCCTAATTTTCACTATTTTTTGGGAATTTTTCTGGATTTTTTTGAATTTTATTTAGAATTTTCCAGGGATTTTCCATTTTTTGGGATTTAAAAATCATTTTTCGATTTTTTTTATTTTTATTTTTATTTTTTTGCCGAGTTGGGTCGACCCGGCCCACTCCTCGAAGACGCTGGGCCCAAGCCATATGGGTCCCGGGACGGTCTAAAACGACGTAGTTTTTTATTTTCTTTTGGATTCTTATTATCGATAAAATAGCCCATCGGGGGGGTTTTCTCGCACTAATTCCCGACTCCTCGAGACCACTCAACGGGAAATCCATACATCGATACAAACTACAACATACCAGAAATGATATCGATCAAAAATACGTGAATGAAACCGACCAAAACATGACCGAAACACATAGGGAAAAACTGATGTTGGTTGCCTCACCAGACTTAGTTTTTGTTTTTGTCACAAAGGTTGCTCGTGAAGGAGTTTTAACGTGTTATTTTCGAGCATCTCGGACGAACCCAGTAGCAAAAACTCACACCGATGTAAACTACAACATGCAACGAATAGTGGAAAGTAATAAAATAACGAAACGTGTGTGGGGAAATCAAGGGAAGATCGCCCGAATGTGTGAACCCGAGCAACTCGAAGAACCTGGGCTTGAACCCGGGCTTGAACCCAAACGCACAAACAGGTTGTGCCCCTGTTTTCAAGCTTGAAAATCTCACATCTTGCGGACCTTTTTGGAAAAACGTTTAATGTTGGACGAACTACGTAACACAAGGTTTTCAAAATGCCAAACTTCCCAGCAAGAGACCAAATACGCGCATAGAAAATTTGCCGAGAAGAAGCCTTCACGCACCGCTCAAACACTTAGCGAAAAATGACCAGGGGTTCCCTCTAGCTTCTGAGTTCACTGAGGCATCTTTGAAGCCCCGTATCTTGGTCCCCAAACAAAATTAGGAGGAGCCATTCATACCGTACGAAAGAGGGTGAAACGTAGTTTTAAGAAAACTTCACGGCTTGAAAAATGGATGCACGACCGTGCTGAAAACGAGCCACGAACAGGCCCCTTCGCACTACCCCCCAACACTTAGAAAAAAAAACCAGCAACTGCCCCTAGCTTTTCAGCTCACTGAGGCATTTTCTCGGACTCATAACTCGGCCTTCGTTTACAAAAAAAAATGGCAAAGAAACACACCAACACGAAAAGCCATATATTGTGAACAAAATGAAACAAAAATGACCCAAAACGTACACAAGATGAGAGAGAAAATCGCCCCGAAAGTCGGGGGTTTGAGCTGTTTTGGACTCAATTAGGGCGCAAACCAGGCCAACATGGGGTATTCCCGACTCCGTAACTATCCTCACAGATTGAACCAGGGGTAACCGAGGATATATACGTATTCTACTACGTACCGGGAACACGATCAATCAAGAATCCCCCAAAAATACTCATGGTAAGATAATAAAAAATGAGCACGAAGTAAGCAAGTTGAACTAATTCCAACACTTAGGCAAAATTTCCAGGCTGAATTTCCAGATTCTAATCAGACTAATGAGGCAACTTTGGAAGAGCATATCTCACACTCGGTGGTAACCAGGAGCAGCACAACATATCAAAACGAAGATCTACATATGTAGAATGCATTTGAGCAAAGAAACAATAGAATATCACGTGAAATCACCACGAAAAATAGGCTCAAAGTCGGGGGTTTGAACTACTCGAGGCATTTCATCAAACATGTTAGGTGCAGGCAAAAGGCTCAAACCAGAGAAAGACAGTCGTGGAGGGGTATTTGCATTACCTTTTCCGGCGACTCAGGTGGCGGATGGATGTCGGTAATGGCTCGGTAGGTAGGTGGTGTGTAGGTGTATCTTGTTTGGGTGGTGGTCACTCGTGAAGCTCCTCGGTGTGCTCTGAAACCGCTCCCGAAAACCTCCTCTTGGCCAACTTCGAGCTCCTCCCTCTAAAAACCAGCCCGTCTCTCTCTTTTCTTCCCTCCTTTTTTGCTCCTCCCCGACACTTCCCTGATGAACTCTGGCGCCTAGGGAACTCCACTCGCTTGGGACCTCCACATTCAATCACTAAAAAGACTCAAAAGCCTCTCCACTCTCTTCTTTTCTTCCCTTTGTTCCCCATTTTCTTCCAACAAAAGCTGCCCCCTCTGCCCATCCTTCACGCATGCATCTTGGGAGGAAGAAGGAGAATAGTGGCCAGGTCATGGATCGGGTCGGCCCGACCCGACAATCCGATCGGCCAAAAAAATGCCAAATTGAGCTACAATTAGACATTTTTTTTATGAAATTGATGCCATAAATAGATTTTCCATGATGAATCACATTTGAAAATATGGTTTTCATGAAAAATTCAATTGAAATCGCACAAAAACCCCAAATTGTGGGTTTGACCCGAAATCGAATTTTGAGCATTCCAAAGCCTAAACGGCCAAAATGGACCAAAATACTCTCACCAACAGATTTAGAATGCTAAAAAGTATAGGGTGATGGATTTTGATTTTCATGGGTAGCCCCGAAAAAATTTTAATTTCATTTTTGGTTAACTTGGGGGCTAAATTAAAAAATGCAAAATTCGACTAAGGCCCTTTTGCAAAATTGAGACACTTCGGGTACAATTGGGCCAATATGAAAATTTGGACTATTAGAGGATAATGTCACAACTCCTAAAAGTGAAAAATAAAAATAAATTTACTCAAATTTGATTTTTTTAGGCCCGATTCGAGATTATGATCGTGAAGGAACACACGACCCCGAATTGGATTTTTCGAATTTGTGATGGCCAACATGAAAAGGGATTTAAAATAAAAATATTGAATATTTTCCCCTATTTTTGTAGCCAAAAATTCCGTTTTTCCTATTTTTTTGGTATTTTCATAATATGCGAAAAATATTAAAAAAAGTGAAAAATACTAAAAATTATTTTTTGTTCAAAATTGGTTCCTTAGGCTTGGCCAAGGCTTCCAAAATTGATTTTGAAATTTTCTCATTTTTTATTGATTTTTTTTTGAATTTGTAAAGATAAAATGCTGAAAAATACAAAAAATATGAAAAATTATTTTTTGCTCAAAATTGATTCCCTAGGCTAGGCTAAGATCCTCAAAGTTGATTTTTCAATTTTCTAAATTTTTATGGATTTTCTAAAAAAATTTAAAAATAAAATTGACTAAAAATCAAGTGTCAACAGCCACTCTGATTCTGCTTTTGATCGAAATGATCTCCTGCACTCTGGTCTACACTTTGGCGACTTGCGCGTTCAGGCCCAGTTGGCGAGATGAGTGATGCTGGAGGCCTTGAGCGAGAGACGCACGTGTGAAAGGCGAAGGCTGAGCAGTCAGGCTCCTCGGGTGAAATACAGAGTTAGATGGGATCTGCTGGCTTGCGAGAGAAGTGAAGAGGCACAGAAAAAAGAGGGCTACGGACTGAAACCTAAAAAAGAAAACTATAAACATTAGGATTACTTTTAAAAAAATTTAAAAAAATAAAATCAACTGATCTAGTCCGGTCTTATGTCCTTGGAACTGGGAACTGGACCACCAGTCCCGGTCCGATTCGGGTGGTCCCGGTCCGGTCAGTCTAATTTGCTCACCCCTAATCAATACCAACACGGGACACGACACGCGCAACACGTCATTTTAAGAAAAAAAAAATTTCGACATGCTGGGATATATTATATATTCAATGTATATTTCTATATATACATGGTTAAATGGCTGGAGGGGGATGAATTGATAATAAAATAACAGCAATAAGGTAGCAAATTAGATGCTTTGAATTAGCTTCATTTCACACCCCCCACATTCATTGAATTTTGATTTTATCTTGTTGTTATCTTGCTTTGCCTGAGTAGATTAGATTTGCCTTTTAGCAACACGCGCGACACCAGCCCAAAAGGAAAATTAACAAGTTGGCCAACTTTCTCTCCCGACCTTTTTTCCATCGAGACAATCCTCCGCGAGTTCAAAAACTTCCTCTGCTTCAGTCCCCATACGGTTGTTTCTTTAATGTCCATGAAAATAAGGTATATTTTCGAGTCCCCCGTTGGCGGGTGAGTGAAAGAGACAAAGAGAAAGTCTATATAAGGGGCCACAAATGAGACTAGCCGGCTTTCAAGTTGGATAAAGAAGTTCTACACCGTAGCGAAGTCAGATGACAAATTTTGATGGCTCTTATAAAATGCCGCGGATGAGATGCGAAGAGGCCCACTTCTCTAGGCTGTGTTTGGCTAAGTGGAAGAGCAGTTTCAGTTAATATTTTTAGTGAAAAGGTCCTTCTAAAAGTAAAAGGGCTCAATTGCAAATATTCTTTGCAAGTGGAAGTAGTGATCGGTGCCCGATATGCCATTGTCCGTCTAGTAGTAACCTATGTTACACGGACATGCCCTTTTTCAAAATTTTGGCGTGTCGGACACTCGGACTCGTGTCGGACACTTCCGGACACGTTGACCTCGGGTCAACGCGAGTCCCTCGCGTGTTCAGGGGTAAAATGGGTCAGAAACTCAAATTTTTTGACCTAATTATCACCTTAGCTGTATTAGATGCATCAACATGGCAGATATTTTGATGAAAGTATTGCAAACTCTTACCTTCGTTGGGATTCTTTCAATTCTTTAATACAATTTCGCTTATGAGAAGGAGCCACCATTAAAAATATACATATAATATATAACGTGTCACAGCGTGTCAGAATTCTCTATTTTTTGAGAATTCACGCGTCGGCGTGTCGTGTCGTGTCGTGTCGCATGTCGTGTCTCGTATCGGTGTAACATAGGTAGTAACTCTTTTACCTTTACCCGAACCATCCTTGAATAATTAGGAATGTGTTCTTCAATTATTTTGAGCTTCATTTACGTGGCGAAAAAATGAATAATTCTGGAAATACTTTTATGAAAAAATTTATATTGTGGATAACAATTTATATCTAAACATTCTTATGGAAGATGAGAATATTTTTTTTTCTGTTAGTTCGTTCTAATAAGTAACATAACTGATCATTTCACAAAAAAAAAATATTTTTGAAACAGTTCATTTTGCAGAGCATCATCAACATCACATTTATTCCAAACCAGTTGGGGTCGGCGATCGATGAACTCGAGTAGGGAAACATAAAATATAATAAAATAAAAACAAAGCTAATGAATTTTTTATTTAAAAAAAGGGGAAAAAAGGACTAAATAAGGCACTCTGAAACACAAGAAATCTCTCCATTTACAATGCAAAATAGCTTTTTTTCACTCTACCATAAGACAGATTGGACGCCAATCTATTTTTTCACTTCATTAAATCTTATTTTACTATCTTTAAAAAAAAAAGAAAAATACTTGGCAGTGGCACATCACGGTCCTCCGGATCGGGTCAGCGGCACATCCATGCACCAAAGAAGAAAGAAAAGCCGCTTAAGCGGTCCCGCCTAAGCATCGTCCTGAAATGTCTGGTGATCCTCTTTGGTTATTGCATGGCCAAACTCCCCTAAAAATAAATCTGACTTCAACTCGGATCTCATGAATGCTCAGCGTGGATCCTCGCGCATGTCCTTCACGGAGCGGCGCCTCTTGTCTCTCCTAGCGTAGTTAGCATGAGCTAATCTATGGTGTCACAATTTTGTGGAAGTTTTACGGTGACTTGAAGTAAGAGCAGCAGAGGCTAAGCTAAGTTCAACTTAGGGAAGGAAGTCTTGCCACATGAGACTGTAGTATGTTCCTGTGGAACTCTTGGATTTTTTTTACTCATTGGACCGGAAGCTTGACGGGGATCACTTTAATAAAATAAAAAATAAAAAATAAACTTAACAGGGGTCAGGTTTGAGTATCGATTGAAAATTGTGCTTTTTTTTTTAAATAAAACAACAAAAAGTTTGCGTTAGAATTGGGACATGACCTAAAGTAAGTTAGTGTTTTGTTTATGAAACAAAAATATATAAATTTAGCCAAGAATCTAGACACGAGTTAAAATTGATGCTTTTTTACGAGACAAAAGAAGTTCATGCCAGAATTGGAACACAATCTAAAATTTTGTAATTTTTATTTAAAAATTAATGATGTCAAATTGAGGGCATAATTTTGTGGGAAAAAAAAATTCATGGCACGGGTAATTTTTAAATAATTTTCACAAAGAATAATTAGTTGTACATTCGACATTTGGTATACTAATAATATTTGGACCGGCATTGCACGTGAATGGAAGTTGCAATAAATATATTTTTTTTACTGAATCATAACTTGACGTCATGGAAGTTTAATATGGTCATAGTAAAACGTCTTCGAACTTTAACACGGTCGTGGTAAAACGCTTTCGTTCGACGTCCAATCTTGATTTTTGCAACTACGGAAAGCTCTCTAGTTGGACATTCAATGGGGCATAATCCATCCATAATGAAGCACATGAATATGGACAAAGTGTGGCATAGTCCCAAACCAACTCCGGACTTTTCTGAAAAAATTATGGATGTAAGGATTTCACCGATCAGCATGGATGTGAAGAAAATCCCTGCTGTAATCTATATCCAATAGACGACTTTTATAAATCAAATACTTATCGCCATAACAAATTTATGTGGCAATTGGGTGAACCATTTATCACATCCCTAAGCTTCAAAATTTGACGCACTACTTCCATCATGAGGAAACTATAAATCATGGCCTATTGACGCCCCACCGGTGCTTGCGCGCACACGAGGAACACCAGAAGGATCGCAGATGTAAAACTCAAACAAGGATCAAGGAGAATAAAACTTAACCAAGTAATGGCAATACATAGGCGACTCAATACGAACATGAACTCCACTAAGAGATGAAACCACATAGACCCAGAACACGAAAGTCTCAGTTCGATGTGTAGAAAGACTTTAAAAAAAAAAAACCAGGTATTTATAACTGTTGATGGTGCATCAAACAATATTACTGTACGGAATACCATTCCTTAATAAGTTGTTTTTAGTCAAGTAATTTTAATAGGTTGAAATTGAGTCGATAGTAATGTGAGCCGCCATAAAAGGCATAAATATGTACAAATTTCAGTCATATATATTTGAAATTGGATTAGAATTGCTTTCTATATATTTATTTACCTGTCGAGGATTTGTTTATGTTTAAAACAAGAAGAAGAGGAAAGTGTAATATTAAGATTTGATTGGTTTAATTTAAGTAATGAGCTATAGCATTTAGCGGTTTCTTTTAATGTAGACTATTGTAGGAGATTGGGGCTCGTTCTTTCAAGTTTTAAGTGATGATCTATCGCATTTACCGGTTCGAATTAATTTAGACTAGGCATATTAGAATTTAGATCTACAGATTCTATCCGCCTTAATTTCTGGGTCCAAGTATGGTTCAACTAGAGCCGGACACTAAACCGGTTTAGTTGGATAAGCAAGACAAGGTATCAATTTCTTCCCACGTGACGACCAAAGGACCCAGCTACAATGGATTGTCGCAAAATAAGAATGTGAACAATACGCATATAAATCAGAGTTCATTCTAATGTAATCTTGGAGATACATCTACCGTATATAAAGCAAACTCAAACAGGATAACTCGAAAGGCCTTCGCGAACCGCTTGGCTAGATCCATGTATTCCCAATTGACTGTCGTCATCTCTCCTTCTGGATCTTCTTCGGTGCTTCAGACCCACGCTATGCAGAGACAGTACCACGAGAGAAAGCCCTAGGGCAAGACAAATCTGTCTTTGAGGGGTGAGAGTTTGTGGTTCATTTTGCTTTCCTTTTCGCCCCCCGACCGACCGACCCGAAACCGGTCTGTAGAAAGACTTGAAAAAACCGGGTTTTTCTTTTCTCTCTTTTTTTGTAAAAGCTCTTCTAGATCTCGCCACCGACTTCCTCTGGATGTAGTTGCCGGTGCTGCGCTCCATTTCCTTGATGTTGAAGGTTCGTTGCATCCATTTCAGCTACAAGGTCTTAACTTTCTGACATTTGTGTGTTGAAGGTTGAAACGAGACAATTACTCGAGAATTTATATTCAGCACCAAACTGAGATTGTCTTCGGCCTGTGTCCTGTCTACTGCAAGTACTCACAATTTGAGGGCAAAGGCGGCATTAGGCGACGACCCTTCTCGTTGAAGGACATGGGACATCCTAAATAATAATCAACACGACGTCACGCGCAATGTGCTCCACACTCTTAATTATTCTTTTTTTTTATTATTCTTTTTGTATAAGCTTTAGTAGTATTATTTTTGGGGTTAATTATCTCCATCCGTGCTACACATTTATCCCGGTATCAATTTTCGTGTAGCAAAATAATCCAAATTAGTGTATACCGCTTCTACATTTACACCGAACGCATTTTCGTGTAATAAAATATGCAACACCAGTTCACACACCAGTGTCAAATTTGCCTTGAAATAATCTTCGTGTCTTAGAAAATCCAAAATGGATACATTCTTTGCCAAATATATCCCGGTTAGCTTCTATCCAATACAATTAGGATGGTTGGCGTGTGATTTGGATCCGATGTGAAAATAAAACATAAATAAGTCTCTTAAACAACGTTGTTTTGGGAAGCAAGGTTTGAAGAAAATGAGTTGAGGCCTTAATATCCATTAAAATGATAAAATCCCTAACTCTACCCTAATTTTCCTCGAAAATCTAGATAGATCTGTAACTAGTATAAAATGTAAGATTTCACACCAATTTTGTCGTAGGACTTGCGGTGGTGTTTAACCTTAATTCTTTCTTAAAAAAGAAAAGGCGGCTTAAGGATATAAAAGGTGCATGATAGAAAAGATAACTTATTTGGCCATGAGATTAGTGGACATAATTCATGATATCGTGAAATAAAAGTAAGTGTAATACATTCTTAAAGTGAACTATTCCGTCTTTCGTGCTTTTATTTATATATATATATGCTATAAGAGAATAACGATATTCATAAATAATGTGAAAAATATTTTCTTTTCCCGGACATATTGAGAAGAACCGGTTTATAAATAAATGTTCGACATTTAATTAATAATTCAATTAACCAAACGCTTAAGCATTAACTTCTCAATTTGCTGAAAGATTGTCGACTTTTATCCTTGACAAGCTCCATTGAAGCATCTTTGAAACCGCAGCGAACATGAGAAGTCCACACGCTGATCCTTGAAACCCGCTTTAATGTCGTTGATGTCCCCATGCATCAACCGTCGTCTTGCCCTCCTACTCGCCAAGGTCATCCTCAGCATTCTCAAAGCCAGCTCTTTTAGGGCCATCCCAACGGGCAAGAAGAAGCAAGAAGCACTGCCCACTTCCATTCCTTCCTTCTCATCATCATCATCTCCATTCAACCCCACAAGAAAAACGCCAAAAACCATGGAGCCTCCTCCCCCCACTCTCCCCCTCTCCTCTTCCTCATCTCCCAATGCCCCAAGCTTGCCTCCGCCGCCTCCTGCCACCCAGATGACGAGACTGGCCTCCTCGGCTTCAAGTCCGCCATCATTGCCGATCCCTCTGGCATTCTCGCCACATGGAAGCCGGGAACTGACTGCTGCGCCTGGGCGGCATCACGTGCCAGTCCGGCAACCAGGTCACTAGCATCCGGGTCTCTGGTCAGCTGCACCGCCCCGCCGCCTACTTGTCCAGCACCATCTCTGTGACGTCCAAATTTTGTAAGAAGCCAAAATGTGTGGGTCCCGCCTCATTTATTTTTTTTCCTACCCATTCTTTTCACCCTCCCTTTCTCTCTTCCTTTCTCTTCCCTTCCTTTCCTTTCTTTTTCTTCTTTTGCCGTGGATAACCTTCTGATTCCTCCCTATCATTCTTCTTGTCTTTTTCTTTTCTTCTTGTCCTTCCTTTCTTCTTCTCCAGTCAAGCCTTATGCTGCGGGTTTTTTTGTCACTTCTTCTTCGGCCGGCCATCACCCATCTAGCGCCCTTTGCCGCGTCTAGTTGAGCTCGGTCGTCGCTGCTCCTCTAGCCTCCGCCGATCAGCTCGCCGAGTCACGCCATCCAAGCCCGTCGTCGCTCCCCGTCGCTCTTCACCGCGAGACCCACTTCCTCTCTCTCCCCTGTTTCGCCTTATTCCGCCCGATCTAGCCTCGTAGCCGTTGTTTTTGACATTGTGGAGTCGTCTAGCCGACCGGGGCTCGTTTTTCGTTGCCTCTGGAACTCACCGCCGTTCGTCGGAATAGTGTCGTCGGAATAGTATCGCCGGAATAGTACTGCCGGAATAGTGTCGCCGGAATAGTATTGCCGGAATAGTACCGCTGGAATAGTGCCGCCGGAACAGTGACCAGCCGCCCGAGCTCGTCACCGCTTGGCCTGAGCTTAAACTCGATTTTAGGTGAGCACATTTCTAAACTTGACTTAGAATGTCGGGTATGCTAGGAACTAGTAGGGAAAATTTTATGATGGAAAATATTAAATTTCTTGAATGTCAAATGTCGATTATTTATTGCTGACCTTAGGGGTCAATTGGTAATTTTTGTGGACTCTAGAAATTACCACGTGTGTTAGATTACTTGCCTTTGAACCTAAATGACTTAGAATGGAAACCGGGTCCTAAAATGAAAGTTTTTGCAACACGAATTGCTTGGTTATTTCATTCGATTTATTTTGAGGTGAATGGGGTGCCAATATGAATAATTTTGGGAAATGCATGTGGCAAAACTGGCTTGCATGAGTGTTTATGGGGTGAGCCACTTGAGAATTTTATGATGCTCATCATTGATTTGCATATTGGCATGAGACATGTGCGTTTGGCGGAGTGCGTAGAACCGTGCGGGACGGCCCGGCAGTGTCTAGGGGGCCACCGGGAATGCGGGGTGATAAGGAGGTGCCGATCGCAGAGCTAATTGAGCCACGGTCGTTGCACTTGCGCCTGAACGTGCTCGGCACGAGGTAGCTGGAGAGACAAGGGTGCCAACTTCGGTGTGAATAGACACGGGTTGAGGCACAGGCCTGAGACGTCTACGACGTGGCCGGGGACCGGCAGTGCCGATAAGAGCCACCGGTTGGGTTGAGTCCGGCAGTGCCCAGAGAGCCACCGGCAACCCGAAACAAGAAGTCCGGCAGTGCCCAGAGAGCCACCGGAAAACATTGAGCATACTGCATTTGTCTGACTTGAGTCTACGATATGTGCACGATGAATTGACTATTCTGCACTTTGTGAAATGCTGAAGGGACCGGCAGTGCCTAGAGAGCCACCGGGGACCCCAAGTGAATCATTGAGCATCTGCATTGGCATCTGTATGATTTGGGTCACAATATGCATGTGATGATGTACATTCTGGCAAGAAGTGCATGCTGCTTTCTAAATTAAGTTTAGGCGTGTGTTTACTGAGTTTTGACTCACATTTTGAGGCTGATCGCCATTTCAGAATCTTGACCATAGATTTGATTATTCTCGATATCCGAGGAGTCTGATCCAGAGGAGTTTCCTTTGTCTGAGGATGAGCAGTTCCTCAAGGATGCATGGACAAGGCTTAGTGACTTTTTGATCTTGGCCAACTTAAGTTTGTTTTTGAGGTTCAGATGTTAGCCTCCTCTCCAGGTGGTATAGAACATTCACGATTATATGTTAAGTTATGTAAATTAAGTTTTCTCTATCTCTCTATCCCACACATGTGTATTGTCAGGGGTTGTTCGTTTTCGCTGACGCATTTGTTAGCCGTCGTTTGGCCGCGACGAGTCTTGGGCCGTCGCTAGTGTTGGCCAGGCGATGAGCGAATATAGTAGGTGAAGGGATGTTGCGCGTCCGACGGGTCCGGGGCGTGACATCCCCAATTGAGTGGTATCAGAGCAAGGTCAGCTCGATACAAGACCGTTCGAGGATTTGGAGTGATAAGGCTGATGATTTTTGGGTAGATAGATAGACAGACCCTAAACCCAAGGTCAGGAAGGATAGAGTGCATGAATTGATTGGCGCATGTGTCTGCTTAGTTGAGTTGGTTACCTAGAGTAGCCTTAAACTATGGTGTGTTTAGACTAAACTGCAGATGCGTCTGGACCTAAGGTGAGACCCTTGAACATGACTTTGAATGCTGGTTGCTGATTGTTAGAAGTTGGTTGTTGGTTATTGCTGTTTGTGATTGAATGCTTAGTCGGCTGTCGCGCTCTGCTTGACCATCATGCATTGCATGAATTTTCACATTCAAAAGTAAAATGATTTAGAAACGAAATTGATTTGAAAACAAGGATTTGACTTGAGAAAAGGCATACACGTGCACTCATGTTCTATTGGACTTGGTACCGTCAGCCCGGTATGGGACGGGTTTGACGGGATGCCTATAAACCGTAATGAAGCATGGTATGGGACATGTGGAATGGGGCTCTCCCTGAACGTGAGTAAACTTAGGACAACTGTTCGCTCCAAGACTGATGAGGGCGGGGAGTGGTCGCCGGGGCATAGACCCGATCAAGGAGCGGCTCCTGGCAGGCTTCTAGGTGAGGAGGCGGATAGAGTGACCTAGCTTGTTCATGGACGGGGCTGAATCTAGGTGTCTACCGAATCCAATTGCATTAAAAAAAAAAAGCTGCAGCGAACTTTACATGCATATTCATGTCAGTGGACGCGATAGCAGGCGAAAGCTTGAGTAAATTGTGTAATTCTGCTAAGCTATAGGTACGGCTGGACTTGAGGTGAGAACTTAAACCCTGATTGTTGAGTGCTCGTAATATTTGTAGGATGGTTGCTTGATTGTGATATTGTTGTGGTTGTGACCTACTAAGTAGATTTGCTAAGTTTGAGCAGTGGCTTAGGTCTTTAATTCCTTAGTGGAATTATAGCAGATCTAGACATTTGTGAGATTGTAGGAGTATGAACACCCGAGGTAGGGGCAGGAGAAATGATGGAGCATCTAGCTCACAAACAAGAGCTATTAGGAGCCCGAGAATGGAAGGGGTTATGAAAGTGTTGGAGGAGATAGGAATTTATCTGGATCCGGCATGGGGGCATTCTTAATGTATTGGAAGGGTTCCTGTATTTGTGCTGAAACAAGCATAAATTGTATAATCAGAACCCAAGAAATAAGTTTGACCCTATAACGCCTTCTTGGCTAAATTAGTCAAAGCATTTATTGGAGAGCCGGTGTTTTATTGCTGAGTATGGCCCACCGGCATTTCTGTCGATACAAGTGAGTAGACGCCGAAAGGGACGAAGCATGAGTGAAGTGGGGCACCCAACAGGTGGCCTGGTCCATTATTAGCGTACTGACCGAGTGGTTACAGCTATATTAATTTGCACGAGTCTCGATATGGCTAGTGGAGGGGGCCATCGCCGAATCCTTCTCCCATGTACGCGATGTCATTGTCGGAAGAGAGTCAAGAAGCATTTTCCCGATCTAGTCCTCGCCTGTTGGATTGTGGGTTATCATCTTATTGCCACCATCTGTCAAGATAAGACAGAATGAAGGCGGTCTTACTGATTGAAGTAGGGATACGTTCACTACGTATTCTTTTAGAAGAACAATTGATGGAGGTCGATTGATCCAGTAGAGGGGAATGACCTCAAAGATTGTTACCAATAGTCTCTCTTCCAGGAGGGAAATTTGCTCTGAACTATGGCAGTCCGTATGTTTCAAAGAAGCCGTTCTATTACGATATGCAGAAGAAAAGATAATGAGAAGATTAAAGTATAAACATGTGAAATTTCTTCTCATTCCATACATCAACAAGCTTTACAATTCACTGGGGAGGAAAAGTAAAACCAAATTGAGCCCTAATGAGCAGCACAAGAGACATCAACTGATTCTCCATGAAGTTAAGGCTCTGCCAACGCCGAGCGGTCTGGGACTCGAGATCCGCAAGCTTGAAGAACAGAAGTTCGCATTTCTCCTTGTGCCTGGCTACGCTGGCCTCATGATGATTAACGGCGTGTTTCAGATTCTCGATCAAGTCTCTCTCGAGAGCTATATCCACCGTTAAGTCTTCGAGCCTCTCTTCCAGCCATTTACACTTGAACTTCATCACAATGTCACTCGGGTCATGCTCGAAATAAGTCTGGAGCAAGGCTAGGCGCTCCACCAACTTCTCTCTCTCATGGACCAACCACGAGGCCCGTTCATCAGCAGATTTGACGGCCTTCTTGTAGCGAGCAACTGCAAGTTCTGCAGATTCCAAGCATTCAGATCGATCATGGAGGCGAGCTTTCACGATGCGAGTCATGGTGACCGCTTCGTAAGTGGTTCGGCAAGCCTCTAGAAAGTTGATGAAGAGGGTTGGGAACGTTCGGTATCATTTCTCCAAATTCGTGCCTTCGATCGAAGAGGTATTTATCGTCCCAAATAGACCCAAGATCTCAGCTTCAGCACCCGGATGACTGGCTATGTAAACATAGCCTCGGCCGAGGAGGTGATAAAGTCTCTCCCATTTGGACATAACTTCAGCTGGGAAGATCTGCGTGGGAGGACTGGCCATTATCAAGATAGAGGAAAGAATCAAGGCCAGCGAGCAGAATACGAAAGATAAGAGGAGAAAAGTGAAGCAGACGATTAGAATGTGAAGATGGTAATCTGTCTCGAGTTAAATATTGACTTCACAGTAGCAATATCTATCGGTCAGATTCTCCTACCGGCTATTCCTTTCTGGTGTCGTCTTTGTCGGCTCGAATCCCCTGTCAGTTTGTTATCTCGAGCCGAGCAAATCCGACATCTTTGCGGAAAGGGTTTGAGGTGATACCATCGCTTCGGAAAAAGAAGAAGAAAAGACGAGCCAAGTGGGGGACAAAATAAACTCTAGCAGAAAAGAAGCGAGGACTTATCTCCATTCATAGACAGAGTAAAAGCTCGCTTGCGAAACCGATACTCGAGACAGGCGAAAGGAATAGTGATAGAGGTCCTACCATTATGAGAAAAAAAAAATGCAAGAAGACAAGCCGAATGAACAGGAAATATAGTGAAAAGTTGAGAAAGACAGGAATATTGGGGGAAGCATTGGAAATTCTGAACTCCTCGATTTTAAAAGAGGCATCCAGCTGGTAGTCTTCATCCGAACTCAAAAAAAAAATTACAATATAAAAGAAGATATGATTCGTCTTTATAGGAGAACACGCCAGCAAAATTGACGGTGGAGATAAACGGAAGAGATAATGATGAGAACCTCTACCGTGAAAAGATGAAAGGAGACGAGCTGAGCGAGAGATACGATAAAGTGGAGAAAGACAAGGCTCTCGGGAGAAGCAATATGTTTTTTTTAAACCCATGCCTTGATTTTAAAAAGATACATCCTCCTTAAAACCCTCATCCATGCTCAGAAGAGAGTAGCAAACCTTGAGAAACCATTAATCAATTGAGGATGTCTCAACCCAACATGCTCGAGAACTTTCGTTACTTGCTGAACATGGGAGATGCAGAATTCAATGCCATGTTGGGATTTCATACCATGGAGTCTGGCCCTTCCGCGTATGACGTCCAAGATCTTGATAAAGATAGAGACGACAACAACCAGGGTCAAAGGAAGCGTCGTCGGCGTCACACAGAGTATCAAATCCAAAAGCTTGAAGAGTTCTTCAGAAGTTATCCTATGCCGGGTGACGAACAAAGAATGAAACTAAGCCAGGAGACAGGGCTGAGCCCTTTGCAAATCCAGGTTTGGTTTCAAAATAAGCGAACCCGAGTAAAGGCTCAACATGAGCACAATGAGGTTGAATTTTTGAAAGCTGAAAATGAAAAACTCCGAGCAGAGAATAAGAGGTATAAAGAAGCTTTCGACTCCGCCACTTGCCCCAACTGCCAGAGCCTCCTCTTATTCGATGAAAGACAGTACCTAAAGGTCAAGAACGCTCGTTTAAGAGGTGAGTCAGATCAGTTCATAATAGGATCGAGTTCTGTTGGAGGTGGGTACAAAAAGACCGATCCTGTTGGATCAGAATCGATACCTCCCGAGAAAGAGGGGATAGATCACCACCGAGCGGACAATAATGATGATCTTTTCGCCATGATCGACCAGTTCGACATCGGTAGAGCATCGGGACTGTGATGCGCATGCTCAGCCAATGATCACTGGACTTTCAATATGGCCAACGCATACCTGATCCGGAGTGAAGCCAGCTGATCGTTGGAGAGCCTGCAGAGGGAGCAAAATCGAGCCTGAACGAATACAGCAATTCAGACGCTTGAAGATATGTTGCGAGCGTGCATGATAGATTATAAAGGTGGATGGGAGGATCAATTACATATGGTGGAGTTTGCATACAATAACAGCTATCAACAGAGCATCAGAATGGCTTCATTTGAGGCTCTATACGAAAGAGCTTGTAGAACTCCAATCTGTTGGGACGAGATTGGTAAAGGGAGCGTAACTGGCCTAGAATTAGTTCAGCAGTCCATCAAGGCAGTGAAGGTGATAAGGGACAAGCTGAAAACTGCTCAGAATCACCAGAAAAGTTATACAGACAGGCGACGTAGGCCGTTGGAGTTCCAAGTGAGCGATCATGTATTTTTGAAAGTATCACCAATGGAAGGTCTATCTCGATTTGGAAAAAAAAAAGGAGAGTTAAGCCCAAGATTCGTAAGCCCATTCGAGATCTTGAAAAGAATTGTAACAGCAGTTTAATTTCGAGGACGAAATTCCTGTAAGGAGGGGAGAATTGTGACGTCCAAATTTTTGCAAGAAGCCAAAATGTGTGGGCCCCACCTCATTTATTTTTTTTCTCTACCCATCCCTTTCACCCTTTCTCTCTTCCTTTCCCTTCCCTTCCTTCCCTTTCTTTTTCTTCTTTTGCCGTGGATAACTTCCCCTCCCCATCATTCTTCTTGTCCTTTTCTTTTCTTCTTGTTCTTCTTTTCTTCTTCTCCAGTCGAGCCTTCTGCTGTGGGATTTTTATTGCTTCTTCTTCGGCCGACCATCACCCGTCTAGCTCCCTTTTGCCGCGTCCAGCCGAGCTCGGCCGTTGCCGCTCCTCTAGCCTCCGCCCATCAGCTCGCGGAGTCACGCCATCCAAGCCGTCGTCGCTCCCCGTCGCTCTTCACCGCGAGACCCACTCCCTCTCTCTCCCCTGTTTCGCCTTATTCCGGCCGACCTAGCCTCGTAGCCGTTGTTTTTGACATTGTGGAGTCGTCTAGCCGACCGGGGCTTGTTTTTCGTTGCCTCTGGAACTCACCGCCGTTCGTCGGAATAGTGTCGTCGGAATAGTATCGCCGGAATAGTACTGCCGGAATAGTGTCGCCGGAATAGTGCCGCCGGAATAGTACTGCCGGAATAGTGTCGCCGGAATAGTACCGCCGGAACAGTGACCAGCCGCCCGAGCTCATCCCCGCTTGGCCGAGCTCAAACTCGATTTTAGGTGAGCACATTTCTAAACTTGACTTAGAATGTCGGGTATGCTAGGGACTAGTAGGGAAAATTTTATGATGAAAAATATTAAATTTCTTGGACGTCAAATGTCGATTATTTATTGCTGACCTTAGGGGTCAATTGATAATTTTTGTGGACTCTAGAAATTACCACGTGTGTTAGATTACTTGCCTTTGAACCTAAATGACTTAGAATGGAAACCGGGTCCTAAAATGAAAGTTTTTGCAACACGAATTGCTTGGTTATTTCATTCGATTTATTTTGAGGTGAATGGGGTGCCAATATGAATAATTTTGGGAAATGCATGTGGCAAAACTGGCTTGCATGAGTGTTTATGGGGTGAGCCACTTGAGAATTTTATGATGCTCATCATTGATTTGCATATTGGCATGAGACATGTGCGTTTGGCGGAGTGCGTAGAACCGTGCGGGACGGCCCGGCAGTGTCTAGGGGGCCACCGGGAATGCGGGGTGATAAGGAGGTGCCGATCGCAGAGCTAATTGAGCCACGGTCGTTGCACTTGCGCCTGAACGTGCTCGGCACGAGGTAGCTGGAGAGACAAGGGTGCCAACTTCGGTGTGAATAGACACGGGTTGAGGCACAGGCCTGAGACGTCTACGACGTGGCCGGGGACCGGCAGTGTCGATAAGAGCCACCGGTTGGGTTGAGTCCGGCAGTGCCCAGAGAGCCACCGGCAACCCGAAACAAGAAGTCCGGCAGTGCCCAGAGAGCCACCGGAAAACATTGAGCATACTGCATTTGTCTGACTTGAGTCTACGATATGTGCACGATGAATTGACTATTCTGCACTTTGTGAAATGCTGAAGGGACCGGCAGTGCCCAGAGAGCCACCGGGGACCCCAAGTGAATCATTGAGCATCTGCATTGGCATCTGTATGATTTGGGTCACAATATGCATGTGATGATGTACATTCTGGCAAGAAGTGCATGCTGCTTTCTAAATTAAGTTTAGGCCTGTGTTCACTGAGTTTCGACTCACATTTTGAGGCTGATCGCCATTTCAGAACCTCGACCATAGATTTGATTATTCCCGATATCCGAGGAGTCTGATCCAGAGGAGTTTCCTTTGTCTGAGGATGAGCAGTTCCTCAAGGATGCATGGACGAGGCTTAGTGACTTTTGATCTTGGCCAACTTAAGTTTGTTCTTGAGGTTCAGATGTTAGCCTCATCTCCAGGTGGTATAGAACATTCACTGTTATATGTTAAGTTATGTAAAAGTTTTCTCTATCTCTCTATCCCACACATGTGTATTGTCAGGGGTTGTTCGTTTTCACTGACGCATTTGTTAGCCGTCGTTTGGCCGCGACGAGTCCTGGGCCGTCGCCAGTATTGGCCAAGCGATGAGCGAATTAGCAGGTGAAGGGATGTTGCGCGTCCGACGGGTCCGGGGCGTGACAATCTCACCTTCCCTCTCCTAGGGAGAAAGATTCCAATTGTAGAGGACAATAAGGCGAATCGTGGCTGCGGGTGCATCTTGAAAAGATATGGAGCTGAAGTGGTCTGCGCAGAAAGTGGGAAAGAGGCAATTTAGTTTTCTTACTCCGCCGGACATCTTCTATACTTGTGACACGGACCGGGAGTTCCGTGGCCCAGGTGGGCAAGTTCTCCCGCACTGGTGTCCCATTGAGGGTGAAGCTTGTGGGGGTTATCACGATGAGTGAGCGGTGTAGGGGGGGATAGGCAGCTGGGTCGTGTGAGTGGCGTCAGGCGGGTTTGTACTAGGGGTTCTTGGCTAAGTAGATATATCCTTAGGAACTCTGAAGGCGGGGTTGGCCTCCCGTGTACAAACTGGTCGGGAGCTGATGCCGCTCTCCTGATGATGGCCATGGCAGGTCGAAACCAGTTATCATGCCTAAAGTGTCCTACTCGTCTCACTCGATGTAATGGATGCCCCGAGCTGAGCTGAGCGTAATATGATCCAATACGGGAAAGTTATTCGCCTAAATATTTTATGGAACAACTATATGGGGAAAGGCTAGTCTAGCTTGGCTTGCTAGACGCTGCACGAGTTAATTTCGCGACCGAAATGTGTCCTCCCGTGACAAATAGTATCAGAGCGGGTTCCTTTCAGTAAGTGGGTAATTCGAGGAAAACCTGTGATCTTCCCGGTCCTTTGAGGGCAGAGAGTGATCGTTGAGGCCAAGGAGGCTCGGACAAGGTGCTACTCTCGTCTAACTTCTAGGATGCCAATAGGGGCATAGGAAGAAACCGGGTTGCTCACTGAAATGGGATAACGTTCCTGGATCAATTCGGCGAATCTCAAGATGGGTCCGCTACCACGCTTCATCAAGGGAGGAACCTCCATTGGTCTGCGGAGATCAGTGGGGGTAGAGTTGTTCTGTTGGGCGAGCGTGGCCATTCATGTAAGTCGCGAGGGTGTGGCATTAGTGATTGGAACGCAAGGAAGCGACAGAACAGCCCGCAACGAGGGCGTTTGCGGATTGAGTGGGGGAGAATGACACGGACCGGGAGTTCCGTGGCCCAGGTGGGCAAGTTCTCCCGCACCGGTGTCCCATTAAGGGTGAAGCTTGTGGGGTTATCACGGTGAGTAAACGTCGTAAGGGGAGAGAGGCAGCTGGGTCGTGTGAATGGCGTCATGCGGATTTATACTAGGGGTTCTAGGTTAAGTAGATATATCCTTAGGAACTCTGAAGGCGGGGTTGGCCTCCCGTGTACCAACTGGTCCGGAGCTGATGCCGCTTTCCTGATGAGGCCATGGCAGGCCAAAACCAGTTGTCGTGCCTAAAGTGTCATACTCGTTTTACTCCATGTAATAAATGACTAAGCTGAGCTAGACATGGTATGATCCAATGCGGGAAAGTTATTCGCTTAAGTATTCTATGGAACAACTATATAAGGGGAAGCTGGTCTAGCTTGGCTTGCTAGACGTCGCACGGGTTAATTCCGCGGACAGAATCTGTCGGCCCGTGACACTTGCTTCATGGATATCCAGATGGCGGGAATGGATGAGTATGCGTATTTTTTTTTTTTTTCAATTGATGTATGGCCCTGTCGCATCGGATTTAAAGAATTCATGGCTTTGTTCAGGGCTGTCAATCGTCCAAACTGGTTTTGTTTGTGACAGCATGGCCATCAGCGCAGCCAATTAAAGGTTTTGAAGAGGTCCTCTGTGAATTCTCTCCAGATTTCTAGTTCCACAACCTCGACTGATTTCTATTGCAATAAAAATTAGAGGACGCGCGCGAACTCCTGCGCACACGAGAGAGAGTTCAAAACGCGACGCCTCACATCAATAAACTTCAAAACACTACATAGAAGGCATATCAATGAATTCAATAGGCATTAGACAGTGAACAGAATGGTTTTGGAAAGGCATGTTCAAACATTCATTTGTCGTCATACAAAAACGAGAACTCTTCTCAAAACGCATTTCCACCATATAGATAGCCCGAGATCAACTGAAGAGTGTTATCCGATAAAAAGGCTGCTCCTATGAAGTTCACAGTCATGCACAATCAGAAGCAATATAGAAGACGATGCTTAATACTTGTGTTAAATAGCATTTAGCAACTAACCTTGCTGTAATTCTGTTTCTCCCAGTGACCTCACAAAGTCGCGTGGCATGTTGTAGAGAAGAATCAAACACCTCCAAAAGATTTGAGGAGAACTAAAGGTGAACATACTAGATAGATTCGACACGACATTTAATTCCATTTGCATTTGAAACCGAGGATTTCATCTCTCAGGACTTAGATTTAAGTTAAGCTTTCACATTGCTTAGACAATTGATTTACCTTTCATCACTGTGGACTAATTTTAGTCTGTGATTAATCACAAAGTCTGCCCTAAGTTGCAAACCATGAGTCCCAATCCTTCAGAATTCTACAAATTCATCTTCGAAAGATAGTAACAATGAAAGACTACGCAAGACATCCTTCCAGAAATATCAAAGATATAATCGAGGTGGGCTTTATGTAGAATTGAAAGGAAAAAGGGAAGCATCAATTCGGCACAACCGTGCTTTATTTCTTTCCATCACAATATCATAACACGATAACTTTATCTAACACTAGAAAGATACAGGGATCTGATGCACGCTATGAATTGAAAATCTCCCCGAAAACACAATTACCTCTAATCCACTTGATATCACTTAGTATCCTCAGGGAAAAGAACCAACATGGAAACAATCTCACCCTTTCAGCTGGGAGAACAAACAGTTGAGCACAGCACCCTTAGATATGAATAAGCAAGACAAGGCATCAACCAATTTCTTCCCACATGACAACCAAAGGACCCGGCTACGATGGATTTTCGCAAAATAAGAAAGTGAACAATACACATATAAATCAGAGTTCAAGGTAACGTAATCTTGGAGACACATCTACCGTATATAGAGCAAACTCAAACAGGATAACTTAAAGGGCCATTCATATCAGCAATCTTGGAGATATATCCACTGATATTTGTCTGCAGGCGACTCAATTCGAACATGTAGTTCTATCTTATCAAACCACGTATCTTATCTGTTAACAAGTCCCGACAGAGACACCAACAAAGACTAAAGCTCCTGGCCGAACTCAGGGCTTGAAGACAAAATATCCATCCTTTCCTCAACAAAACTTCATATTGAAAAAGTCGTGCGATATATGAAAGCTTCCTTGTGGCGTCGGGATCATTTGAATCACCTGCGGGCAGAATCACAGCAGAGCGTTAGGCCCAAAAGTTAGATTTTTTCTGGAAATTCATCAGAGCAACAATTGGGTTCGCTATAAATCTTGTCAATAAAGACTCTGCTAACAATGAAGGAAGGGATCACCCAAACAGGGATATCACAAGCATCTATATTGAGTTAAGTTTGCATGCTTGGGATCTTCATGACATATAACCCATCAATTTGATATTCATTCAACTAAATGCCTGTCTCATCCATCCAAACCATCCTTCCACACTCGAAAATAATTAAATAAAATAACAATCGGGAGAGAGGGAGGGGAGAGGGGGCAGACCTCGCCGAATACGAGGGGTTCCTGCTTGCCGTCTACGTGGACGCCGCCCATGACGACGGCAATGACGCCGCCGTCGGCCCCGTCGGGGACGCAGTCAATGCTGGCGATGTTGTGCTTGTGGAAGGGAAGGGAGGTGAGCTTGGCCATGATAGCCTCCCTGCCCTCGATCTTCTCGCCGTCGTCTAACTCCAGCACCGCCAGTTTCTGGTACAGGTTCACCAAGTCCGCCCGGTTCAAGTCGAACGTCCTGTAGTAGGTCTCCTTCACGAACCGCTTGGCTAGATCCATGTATTCCCAATCCACCGTCGCCATCTCTCCTTCGGGATCCGCTTCGGTGCTTCAGACCCACGCGATGAAGAAGACGGTACCACGTGAGGGAGCGCCGGAGGATAAACAAAATTTCCCATACGTCATAACCACGATCACCTCGACCTATTTATATGATTTAAAATTTCCTAGAACATTATCTAAAATAATAAGATAAACATAACTCTAAATATAATCACTCAATGATATGCACTATTAAAAGAGAAGAATGTATAATACCAAGAGATATGCAGTGTCTCCTTTGATAATACATAACATTAGTCGAATATATATGGCTTTATCTCTTGAGGTAAAGAGCTCACCCGTATCAATTTTTGGTCCTATTGTTGCCTAATTTGAAATATTTGGTCTAATGCATTATCTCTTCGCGGATGCTGTGACTATTTTGTTTGAGTGTTTATTTTGTTGTTTCTTATTCCAAAAACCATGATATATATATTAAATTTAAATGCATTAGAAAGTGATTGCATGTAGAACAAAAAATGATTTTCAGATAATCTTATCTAATCGTTTGTGATTGTATTTTAGATAGTGCACATTAGGACAGATTCTAGAGTGAAATCGGTCTTTACCTAGAATAAAGCTCTTTCTTGAAAAATATAGGATTTAATCTGAATTATGTCCCCTTACCAAAAAAAAAAATCTGAATTATGTCCTAAATTGGATACGATGACTTTCCTCTAGTTTAGATTTTATTTCATTAATTCTTAATTTTGAATTCTTAATAAAAATGCCGAAAGGAACATCTCATTAAGATAGGTTTAGGTTGCACGTCTAATCCAGGGTATTTATTAAATTCAAATTTTAATTAATTAAGTAAAGAAAATACCAAAAATTCCCTTTGAATGTCTTTTAGTACGTCTTAGATTAATTCAATCAGATCGCGCATGTCATGATAGAGTATGTCATGTGAAGCTTAGAATTAGGTTCGCATAACATGCATTGCGCAAAGCTTAGTTTTAATAATAATAATAATAAAAAGAAAACGAAAAATAAAAACTTTACAGCATGTATTGAAACTTTTATGATGGTTTGCTAGTGCACTGTGCAATTCACACCGATGAAAAGATGAATAATGTGGATGTGCAAATTGACATTTTTTGTATGACACATTGGACAAAGTCCCGCCGAGATTTGGCAAGTGTCTGATCTAATATTTGACAGAAATATAACGTGTTATCTTTTCTTTCCGTATTTACAACTTTGTTCTGATTCACGTTTAACTGACGGCTCTAACCACCACTTCCACGAGGCTCTCTCTTTACGATTGCTCTCCTCATGGCATCGTCTGGCGGCAAGACCGGGGCCGATAGAATGGAGGAGGCCTTCGACGACGTCATTGACAACACTCCGGCGTGGGCGGCTCGATCCACATCCCCGAGAACATCAACCTCAGGGACCCCAACAAATTCGGTCTTCTACAACCACTCCCAAACAGCTGGTGCAAACAGATGGTTCGTCGTCAACGACAGGCCCGGCGTAGGCGGCTCTATCCAAGTTCCCGAGAACATCAATCTCGGCGACTCCAATAACAACAACTCGGTCTTCCAGAACTGCTCCCAAACAGCGGTGCCAGATGGTTCGTCGTTAACAACGGCCCTGGCGTGGGCGGCTCCATCCACATCCCCGAGAACATCAACCTTAGCGACTCCAACAACAACAACAATTCGGTCCTCCACAACCACTCCCAAACAGCCGGTGGTGCCAACAGATGGTTCGTCATTAACAACAGGCCCGGCGTGGGCGGCTCTATCATCAACCTCGGTGTCCTCCACAACCACTCCCAAACCTTAAGAGACAGTGGTGGCAACAGTTGGTTTGCCATTTACAACACTCCCGACGTGGGACGGGTCCATCCACATGTCGACGGCGACAATCCAGTCCTCCATAACCACTCCCAAACAGCCAGACAGTTTGTCATTGACAACACTCCCGGCGTGGGCGGATTAAGGAACGTGTGGCGCTTGGCATCATAGGACGAGTGAGTCGCGATTGGAAAACGCAAACACGCAGCAGTTCAGTCTAACTTTTTGGCCTCCTATAAAACCTTAGATAAGAGATAAGTAGACATTCTTATGTATGTATGATTAAATTTTATGGAAATCGTTTATAGTCTTATCATAACCTGTTTTCTTCTTGTCATACTCTATTATTATATGTTTTCCTTTGTCATTAGAGACGTCAGTTTGGTTGATTGCTGCGCAAGATTTTCCGTGATAGCTCACATCCATTTTGAAAAGAGCAATGCATGGCATGCAATAATCTTCCGGGGTTCAAAAGTTTTTGCTTTCGCTTTGTATAAATCGAAATAATTAGTATTTTCTATTGTGTAAAAATATCCTTTTTTTTTTATCAAACTTCGAATTATATTTAGACTTATCAAAACTAGCATCCCTTCCACAAAGTGGATTAGAAGACTCTTTAAAGTGGGGAGGTAAAAGATGGAAAAAGAACATTGGGAGCTAGTAGTTTGATAGGTCAATGGCATAGTAATACCCCAAATTCTTGTGTTTTTGCTTAAATTGTCGAGGGAGAGAGTTTATTAAAAAAGCTCACCACAAATTAACTATTGGAAACAAAATTGGGCGGAAGAATTTTTTTTTCCCTCTATCTCTCAAATATTTTTTTTTATTTTTCCGTTTCAGCATATTGAAAATGACAGCAATATTTTAATTTATTGACAATGAAAATGGAAGTTTTGACATGAATACAAATTGTGACTGTTGTTTTCAAAATTAAGGAAGCCTATTTTCCTTTTAAGAATAAATTATGCTTTCAACTCATAATGAGAAATTTTAAACATTAGTTTTTTATTTTATATTTGTATCATTTCGTAGTTACTTTGGGTGATTGGTACCAGAATGGGTAATACCTAAAACCTACTCGAGTAGGGTCGATTCTCAATTTTTGAAATTGAAAATTAGGAGTGAGCAGTTCCAAGGTTGGTCCATATTTCATATGGAGCCTACCCATCAGAACTTGAAACTTGCCATGCATATCTTGAAACTTACCCTATCATAAGTTCTACATACCGTTTTAAAGTGCTCCAAGTTTGCACTTATATTTTTAATAAAATAATTGCAATGAATCATCACATCTAACGATTATCATTTATTACTACAGTCCACTTGTCACAACTTATATTTAGACGCACGAAAGATATGAAACAATAAAATCGACACGAGCCTTTTTTTCTTGTTTTTGTTTTATATAGTTCTATATGCGGTATGATTTTGTCAAACATGAATACTATTCCTTTACTTGAGGATAGCACGTTTTATTTCCTTTTTCCTTTACTTGAGGATAAGTACGTTTTATTTCCTTTTCAATATATAGTCTCTATTAAAAAAAATTAAAAGAACTTACTTAAGTTTGATGGTTTAGTTCCATGTTCTACCCTCAAACCAGCATATCAGATTTTGAAGGAAAACGAACCAGTTTAGGTTATAGAACCAAGATCAAACAGGTCAAGGTTGGCTCCTAATTTTTGGAATCATAAATCAGACTGATCCTGTTGGGAATCGATCCAGATGCTTCCTTAATAATTACGGAAACTGAAAACACTAAATTCTTAATTATATTTGAGAACACCTTTTAAAAAGAAATTGGAATTGGAATAATACCAAATTAGCCCAGAGAAGTTTGAGTTTGGGCTTAATTAACTCAAAAACAGATATATGCATGGAGCAAAGGAGGTCGCCCGATCTTGCTTTCCACAAGAACCTAACTAATCGACGAAGTATGAGAACCACGTGCGTCTTGTATCACTTTAATCAATCAGGAGAAAGTCGCAATTCTATCATATCCTCTATCATCATCTTCGTCTCCAATTTCATCCCAAGTCAAAATTGCAACTTCAAGTGGTCCTTTGTCCTAAACTCAAGAATTTCTACCGCGAGACGTACGAGGAACGCAGAAGCTAAAGCACAACGCAAACTTCCGTGTCGGAAGTAGGATCACACTAGGTGATTAATGTGGTTTGGTTAAGGTAATGCGAGAACCCTTGCTCATGTAGCTATTCCTGTTGCAATGTCTAGGAACTTCAGGTATGATGCAGAGAAAAGAGCGGAAATGGTGCTTACTAGTTTGCCATCCTCAAGAAAACTCTCTTTATCGACCGTCAAATAAACGGAAAGGTTTTGCAAGGATGACTAAGGAAAGAATGTAAGCAAGATCGGGCGATCTCCTTTGGCTTCCAATACATATACACCGCGCGAATAGAGCCCTCGAAGCCCGACGAATCACGCTCGCCGTTCGCTCTTGCCGAAAAAGCCTTCCCTCGTCACGAGCTTGATTCCCCTTACCCACAACCGAGCCATTTCATTGCCTCCCTCGCAAACAAAGTGGATTTCCTTGTTCTTGGTCGTCACGACATGGAACATCCCCGGTTCGTCCGTGTCGAACTTCCGCCTCCGGTTCCAGCGGAAAGACGAACTAGGCCCCACCTCGGCCCGCTTGCATATCACGTTCCTCTTGCTCGACTTCCCCCAGCGCAGAACGGCGGCGGCCCTGACCATCTTCAATAATTTAACGTGCGGAGTTCCTCTGCCGCATTTCGTGTGCTTCTTAACACGAGCGCCCTCCAACACGAGCTTCCTGGCAAGCTCATCTAAGATCACTCGCTCCACGTTACTTCCAATACCGTTTTGTCTCGAGAGTGTCAGTGCGGTTTCGTGTTTCGCATTCTCCAAGCCGCACCTTGCTCCATGTGAGATTAGGAGCTCGCACAGAGCGCTGTGACCTCCCTTTGCTGCCAACATCAGTGGGGTGTATCCATCCACATCAGGGGCATTCACATCGTGACCTTTGCTCATTAGAACATGAACCAGGTCAATCAGTCCATCCAGTGCTGCCTGATGCAGACTATTAAAGAGAGCAGAATCAGTGAGCCGTTTTTCAAACTCGTACTCTTGCATAATGGCATCAAAAGTGTCGCCATTTCGAGTCAACTCCGATAAGCTTCTCACCGTATCACCCTGCTTGTTCTTCAGTTTCGTGTTGGCCCCAGCATAGACAAGCGCCGTGAAAGCCTCCATGTGACCATTTGCCGCCGCCCTCATGGCAGGTGTATATCCATCGGCATCCTGTTCATCAAGATTAATGTTTGCATGCTCAATAAGCTTTTTCAAAGCTTCGACGTCATTTGCTTGAGTGACAAACATCAAAGGACAAAATATCTTCGCATTGCTTGATTGAGGAACTTTCCCCGCTCGAATGACATCCACAACCGCTTGCTGGAAGCCAAGAGTCCACTTAACTGATTCGGCGATTGATTCTGCCGACTGACCCGCTGAACTAACCCATGCTATGTCTGCACCAGCTGAAGCCAAAACCTTCACGCATTCCTCATGCCGACATCTTGCAGCAATCATTAACGCGGTCTCTCCGCATTCTGTCCGTGAATGCAGATCACAGCCAGCTGAAATCAAACCCTGGAGAACTTTCGTATACCCAAGGCGTGCTGCCAAATGAACGGATCGTATTCCAGTTTTAGGAGTGGTCTCCAACGGACATTCTGAATCCGCACCACACTTCAGCAACACGTCTAATGCTTTGCTGTTGTTACATAGGATGGCGTGGTGGAGAAGAGTTCTTCCATGATGAGAGGAAGAGGGAAGATGACGAAAGAGCATGCGCAAGATTGCGCCAGTGCATTCGAAGTACTCCACCGCGCACCAGGTCATGGAATATGGCTCGGCTAGGCCTGCGCCCACTCTAAATTCTTCGCCTGTGTTTTCATCCCAGGACCAGGCCCCCAGCCTCACCTCAATGTCCACTCTAACGTCTGCCTGCGTTACAACCCCGAAAAGGTCACAATCTACAGTTAACAGACGAACTAATTCACCATGCTACCACATTTTTGGCTGTTAACAAGAAGTAGCTTAAAAGAAAGATCAGTTCTGCCATCGTAGGCGTAATAACCGTACCTGTAGCAGCCGTCTGACCACCAAAACCTGCCTGCTGATGATGGCAGCAATGAGTGGATTGCAGTCCACATTAATGTGGAGAGATGGCTTCGAGGATTGAAGCAATGCCCTGTCAGTTCCATTAACGTCCACCCCGCACTGCATTAAGCGACATTGCTTTCTCAGATGACATCTCATATTTATGAAATAGAACGAGATTGTCTTTCACTAGGTAGAAATGAGTAATTCGCTAGACGAAGGCAAGTTGGAGAAACGTAAGTAAACGATAACTGGTATGGAAGCTAGGTTGGTGCACTCAGTTCCTGGCTCTCAAAGATGAAAACTCATCCATCTTTCCCGCAACTTTGAAACCGGCAATATTGTCTCAGACAATTGTTGAGCCAAATAATGAACCAAATGACTGATGAAGGCTTATTCTCGGACTGATCAGCCATACCTTGATGAGTGCATCCACCACCTCAACGAACCCTCTGCAGCATGCAAGGACAAGAGCACGGACGGCAACATGCGGACGGATCATTTGTGATCCCATGAGCATTTCAGAAATCCTTGGCTCCCCCACGTAACTTGCCTCCACTAAGGCCTCCTCACATGCATCACGAGATGCCCCCGCAGTCATAAGAACTTCAGCAATCTTAATATGACCCTCTCGAACCGCAGCTGTTATGGCATAGCCCCTGAACAGTTTTTGGTTAACGTCTGCTCCCACGCTCTGCCACATGAAAATGTGCAAATCAAGTCAGTTTGATACAGAAGAATGATAATTATCTTGTCCTACTTAAACTCCCTCCTCTGTTGGCAAGGAGAGCCAATAGGAAGTGTAAGGGAGCTTGGAGCAGGAAAATCCCCTGCATTCTGCAGCCATGAATATAGTACAATCAAACCGCCGTAAAATTCCCTCTAATCCAGACAGAATTTAATACAACGCCAGAGGCTCAGACTATGTCTTCACAAATTGGATGCAGTCATTCCATGTTCATTGATGATATACACCAAGTTAAGCAAATAGGGACAGCAGCCGTCCTTGTTGACGACATGCTCATAGAGGTCCACCGAGGGTGTTTGGTGAAAGAGTTACACACAAGGGAATCGATGTGGTCTGAAACAATTCATATATACATAATCAGCTCATAACCGAAAAGTTTAAACTTTTGACTGTAGATGGGACACTGGACCCTATTCTAACATGGGAGATTTAAAACCTTTCGATTCGAAATATATCTACATTGACACATATATTGGAGTATAGTTTTATCGTAATTTTCTAAAACTAATTGAAACAAAAAGGGCGATATTTGCTTTTTTAATCGTGTCCAATCCAAACAATAAAAAAAAAAGGGGGGGAGGGGGATGCCAAGCTCAGAAGCCATGCCTTAAAATATCAAAATCAGAACGCAAATTGAGGTGTAAAAATTGGAGTCAAATTTGTTTCCAATTAGGAGTTTACTTGAGCTTAGGGTTCTGGATCTGGCGGCAAATTTTTGCTTCAGCAGGATTCGGAAGCTTACAGCCTTACACATCACCTAATTTAAGTACGGCAGCATATTTTCACATGTGTGACGCTTAAGAATCATGACCCTCCTCCATAAATCTGAAGCAAGCGCGTGGATGATGCCATCTGCCGTCAGGTCCTGAACTCCAACTGCGGTGCGGTAAGACCTAAGCACGAAATATTATAGCCGGACGGAATCGACTAAGAATTGCGCAAAAGCCCAGCTCTTCTTCTCTTTGGCGTTTTACCTTACGGAAACCGGAAGAGCCAAACCAAAGAATATAATTTCGTGACAACGTAAGACCAATGCGTTAAGGCGTGGAATCGAACATTAATGAGGAAAACAGAGAAGAAAAAAGACTTCTCTCCTCTGCATGCTTTTGTTTAGATTCCTGCAGAGCAATAACCCCAAAGCCGGACAAGCTGATTGATTCCCACCAGCGGACCTCGTATAGAGACAGGAACAGTTGCAACTATTCCAAAACACCCTTGTTATCGTTTCCCACCCGCTTTGTCAATGTTAAATTATAAACTATAACTCAATTTTTTGTATAATTACAACAACTATGGGTAATTTTCACTTAACCACGTATTATATGATCAATAAATAAAAATACTAAATAATTGATGTCGTGAAAATTATGTCATCTTGATAATACGTACTTAAACATGATATTAAACATCATCCACAGTGTTACTATTAGCATAGACAGTTTCTCACTATTAGGAGTTTAGGACGATGATCTAAATTTTCATGATTTCTTATCATATTATTCGTGGTTATCTTAATTACTAATTATATTAATTAACGCTCGAACTAGCATAATCACATTTTATGTGATTGCATCTAAATCATAATAGATAAGAACATATGCATTAGATAATAATATATGGAAAATTTATATATGAAAAATTCACCCAGGATTGGCTATTTAGTAATAGTCCCTATATTATTTAACTTGTAATCACATGTTATATGCTTAAATTTTAATTTTAATCATAAAAAAATTATTGAAAAGATAAATAAAAATTTGATACAACAAATTATATATCTAACAGTTTATGTGGGGAACTAAACTCATGAAGCATGATTAACTAATAAACTAATAGTTATTAAATTCCTTCTAAATCAAATATTTGTAATTGGTATCACAGTTTAATCAAGATAGCGTGAAAATTACAGCTCTTTTCCATCAATGTATCACATTTTAGTCTTATTCCACTTAGGTGTAACGCCGAATCGCCGATGCATCAAGTAATGACTCCTAACTTGAACTCATCATCAGTCTAACCGACCTCATCAGTTGGTCCGACTTCAAAGAGAATCGATACAATGATCCAGAAAGTTGAAACGGGCTAACCAGTGGAATTGCTGGTTCAACTCGAGAACTAGACCACCGACTCCCATCCGAGTCGAACCAACCTGTCCTTGAGTTTAAACCTCCAATTCCCCCTGCTCATTTTGTATATTTCGTATCTGAGTAGAAAAAGAAGAAAAATTAGAGAAGGGCCTGGCTCTCAAATTGAATTGGAATCCACTGGTTTGATTCCCGCCGCTCACGAGGTCTCCAGAATTTACACCGTGTATTGTAACTCCTATCCTTACCTCAATCATCCGCAAACCACAAACATCGACCACTTTATTTTTCCCTTGCTTTAACCTGAGGAAAATGTACGTGCTCGAGTTCAAACCTGTGCTAAAGTCGATATGCAGATCGGGAACGATGATTCAACACGACGCGATTCACAGAAGTCCTTTCAACTGAATTTAGGAAATGATGGCGAAAAGGAAATTCTCGAAATGGTTTCCGTCGAAAGAAATTCTTGGAATGGCGTAATAACAGCAGAGACCGCAATAAATCGCAATTAAAACAATGAATGGCAGAATCAGCAAAATTTGAAAAACAACGAGCATCCAATATATGGAAAATAATTCACGAGAAAATGACCGATGCGCAAGTGGCTAATCAATCAAGCAAAACGAAAGAGCTAAGCTATGGAGGAAAAGAAACAAACTATGAGGTGTGTGGGTTTACCAGCAGCTTCCTGACGAGCGTCAAGTTTCCAGCCTGAGCGGCGAGGAAGAGGGCGGTGACCTCCGTCTTAAACTCCTCGTACTCCACCGCCACCTCGTGCGGGCACTCGTCGCGCGGCACGATCTCCGTCCTCTTCGACCTCAGGCTCACCGTGCCGACGAAGTTCACGTCCACGAACGGGTCGATCATGCACTCGTACACCGTCCTCGTGTCGTCGCCGTGGGCGGCGTCGACGAGGCGCTGCGACACCTCCGCCTGATAGTCCATCGGCACCACCTGCTTCCCGGCGAAGTACCCGGCGCGGGAGTTCGCGAACCCCGTCATATCCGCGGTCGACAACGTAGCTAGCCGCGACTCGCTCTCCGGATTGCGATCCTCTGCCCTTCGCGAATCTCTCTCTACTGCGTCTGAACAGAGAGTGAGCGAGAGAGGACGGGCATGCGTTTGGCGGGTACGGCTTCCTGTTTTTTGCACACGGAGAGACGCCGGAAATGCTTTCGTCGGGCATTTATCTGGAAACGAAAGAATGGGCTTGACTGGGTCGGGGTGGTGGGTCCATGAAGTGGGCCCAAAGTTATGATTTTTTTTTTCTATCTTTGAAAGGATTCATGTAAATCCACGTGGATTTTCCAACATTTAATCTGCGCAATTACTGCAGTAAATCCTACCATGATTGTCCGATCCGCCATAATCCAGGAGAAAATTTATCGCGGTTCAATGTCGTCCTCCTCATCTCGTGACTACAGCTGAAAGAATAGGGCAAGACATGCGAAATTAATTTATTAAGCAGTGAGAGTCCTTGATACCTCGTCGTTTAATCGATTAATTTTAAAATTTTTAGCATTGTGCTGGTTTGAATTTGATCCGAAAATATTTGGATTTTCCTTCTAAATATACATTTTTTTCTATTTGAAAAAGAATACGAAATCTCTTGCTCGTTTCAGAATTGAGCGATGATATAGGCATAATAACTCGAATTTCATGGTGACAATTGAGTTAATTATTATAATTCTTAAAGTGTGAGATTTGCTTATAATACCCTTGCGAGGTTCCTCAGTGGAGCAAAATTATACTTTTCATGTTTGATTTCTAAAATACACACTAAATCGCCCCAAAATTTTTATATAGGTTTAACTTTTGATGTGTTGTTAATATGCGATACACTTTCATCATTATAGAAACGGCGATCTGAGCCGTGAGAAGCTTGGGCATAGTCACCGCAATCCTCCACATAAATCTTCGTGTTTAACAAAACTGTTTTTCTACAAGAGTTGCGTTTTCCTTCATTTCTGATTTGAGGAAATTGTAAACAGATTAATGGATCTCAAACATGAAAATCAACCAAATTCGTATTTAACCAAATTTATACATCGATAGTGTTCATAGCTCGTAACTAACCAATCAGCAAATGTGATTGGAGGAGGGATGGAGGAAATATGTAGCAATTCTACAGATGTCCCGTTTAATCGCGAAAGTCATTACTTAAGCTTCATTTATTTCGCAAAAAATAAATGATCTTGATAATTCTTTTTTTAAAAATAATTATTTGTATCGTTTGAAATAATTATTCAATAAAAAATTATAATAATATCGATAACAATTTACTTATAAACATATTTACGAATAATGAAAATATTTTTCGTTCATTCTTTTTTGTAATCGATACAAATAATCGATTTTGAGGAAATATTATTTGAATAATTTAATTTTTTGCGAAATAAATTGGATTCAACGAAAAAACCTTTTACACAAATCTGTTCACAGCTTAGCAATGTTGTCTTCATGTGAGTTTTGTTCGTATCAAGGTGCGCCCCCCGAAAAAAAGGAACCATCGGGAAGCAGAAGAAGATAATTGGGAACGAGTTGGCAAATGTCTCGTCGTAGGAAGGCGGAGACAAAACCCTGCCTCGATATGAACAAAAGCCGAGCTCGTTCCAATTGGCCTTATGGAAGCATTTCTCACTTTAGATTTTTTTTTTTTTTTAAAGGAGAGAGAGAATTTTTTTGGTTTTTTTGTTTTTTTTTTTTGTTTTTTTTGGGGGGGGGGTGGTTTTTGGGTTTCGGAAATCTCAATGTCATGGCCGGAGATGGCCTGCAGATTCATCGCTCCTCGTGAATGGACTGAAACCGGCAATATCCATTTTCTTAATGTCTCTTGGTTATCATCGCCGGCCTTTTTAGCCACATAGCTTCTTTCCCAACTAATTGAGCTTCTGATAATTCAGTTAACAGTTAGTTAGGTTACCAAGGTTTCTTTTTCAACTGGGTTTTTCATTTTCCCTTGAAAAAGTTTCGAGATCACGTAAGATGCTCGAAAAACATAAATATAATTACATCTTTTTTAATTGATACGCGAAATGGAGAAGAATGCTAAAACGCACTTAAGTAAATGGCGTTGCCATTTTCCGGATTAAGTGAAAAAAAAAAGCACCATAACCTAATTGTTCGTATTTTTTAAACGAACCGTGGTACATAATTGTCGCCGCATCTTCCTGTTACGGAGAGACTTTGGACAATGATAAATTTCGATATCGTGTGACGTGGAAGTAGAGCACCGGCCTACTTTTTGCCTGTGATTTGGCACTATTTCTTCTTCTTCTTCTTTTGTTAAACACATAAAGACTATATTCATAACCAAAATGAGTAAACAAATGAATTAGCTAGCTTGAGCAAAATGATTATCAGTGTTGCTGAAAAAAAGGAGAAGAAGATAATCCATCAAACAACAGGGCAAGCATAAACGAGACTTAGGCCGAGCGCGATGCCATAAGGCCCATCTGATAAGAAACGGCCCAATGCGAGGCGCATTCGCATGTGATGTGCTGCTACATCATGGAAGCGCAAACAAAGGAAACGATTTGAAGAAGAAATAAATCGTAGAAATAGTGCACGAAAACGCGATGGATTTACGTGGTTTGACGGTGTGCTTACTATTAAAGTGTAATTATATGTATAGTAGGGTATTTTTTTTAATTATGTTTATTTACACTCTTATTGTAATTAGTCACTCTTATAAATACATATTAATATATCACACAACTTTAGTTGGGGTTGAGCGACCATAAACACTTTGTCATTATTTCTCTCCGATTCTAGACATCAACACTTACTCCACGGGAAGAGATTGATGAGATGGTTTCGCAATAACTAGAATGGTATTACAATCTCTCGAGTACACTCTTTTCAAAAAGGTGTTGCTGCTTAATCCTCATTTAAATTTGAACCCACGAGAAATCGATTACTCTGTACTCTCTCTATGTCTATCGCAAGTTTTTACACATATTAAGCACACTCATTATGCACTCCAGAGCAAAACACAACAACGCAATACACACGAGGGAATATATATATGTATATTAGGAGTTAGAACGCCTCCCTTTTCCAGTCTCTTCCATCTTTTTCTCCATTGGAAAGAGTCTAATTTGAACTTTCCTAATGTGGTCTTGATTACCATGCAATTCTATCGTGGCCCGGATTTTAAATTAACTAGGGTTAATTTCGGGTCATAATCAAAAATTTCATTGTATTAATTAGGGGTGATGAGTTCCAGAATGAGTGATTCTAGCCTTATAATCAAGAACTGCCCGTTATGTGCTAATTCTATAAAATGCGAACCGTGAATATCTATCGATCCACCCAAGAATTGAACCATCGGTCCTATCCGTTCCCCGATTGTATTAATGGATCAGTCCCATCGAGCACCAATACCAATTAAAAAAAGCACGAACGAAGATCATAGTATGGAGAGGGACTAAATCCACGATCCCAACAGTAATTGAAGTCACACGGGAACAATTTGGAAGTTTGGATTTAGAACAATCAACAAGTATAGAACAATTTGGCACAAACAAAGATCACAGTACACCATTTTCATGGCGATGCCGATGACTACAAGGGGGCCAAAGGTGAGACGACCGTGAACCAAGAAATAAGAGAGAGCTCAGTCGATAGACATATAGAGGCGATCGCAAACATATTCGAGGGTTCAATTGATGTGAGAGGCACGAATGACCACAGACTAGCCTTAGAGAGTTTAATCGGTTTGACTCCGACTCGCAAGGTTACTGTGCAAGGAGCGACAAGAACCGAGGTCTAGCAGATGGACATTAGATCAAGTGCTGAGAGGCCAAGCAAATTGAGGCTACGAGTGAGAGGGAGCACATCGAGATTGAGACTAAGAGTGAGAGGGAATAGAGTGAGGCTAGGGTTTTTTTCCTTTGGACATTGCTAGGCTGATGATCACCGTTATTGTCAAGAATAACGGTGACCTTCTAGTCACATATTCCCAATTCCGAGAGAGGGGCGACCAAAAGGTCAACTTTGGTCATTTGGTCTTATTTTAGCTTTTTATTTTGTAACACCGATTTTAAATCGAAAGAGGAAAATTAATTGAATATATACTACCGCAGACGTTTGGAGTGGAGCCCGCACCAAAAGGATGGGAAGAGGCCCACGTTTGTGGATGGACCGTGGGCCGTTGACCGGTCCCATCCAAGCCCATTACTTGTTCCTCAACGTGGACTCATTTTCCATCGCTTAGCACCGGCAAAATCCTGACCGTCGGATCACCCACTGCCATTAATTAGCGTCCACCATGGCCCCATCTCCACCGTTCTTCGCTTGCAGCAGAGGAACTTTATTCATCTCCGCGCCGTGGTGGTCTCTCTTCCTCGTGTCTCGCTTCGCTCCTCGACCTGAAATCGCCCACTGAGTCCGAACTCATCCACGACGTCCTGTGCCATGGTATGCGAAACTGCGTCGTCGTCATCTTCTTCCCTGTAGCTTGCGCGTCCTCACTCGGGTTCGCTGTCCGTCTTGTTCTCATTGACTACGACTGTGCGATTGCTTGGGTTAGGACTGATTAGGAGCCCATGGAAATATCTGTCGAAACTGGATCTGTCGATGTGCGCTTTTGACGAACTTTAGGGGGATGGGTTTTGAAGGATCAAATTCGATTCGACGGTTTTGAATTTAAGGTCGTTGCGTTTGTTCTGGGTTTTTCGGGAAGTGTTTTAGGCGAGCGGAAAGGATTCGATGTTCCTTCTTTTTCCCTCTGTATTTTTTTTTTTGTGGGGGGGGGGGGGGGGCGCATTTTCGTTTTTCTAGGTTGGTCAGTAGGTAGCATTATTTTCTCTTGATCTTTCAGGGTTTAAATCCTTTGAGATTTATCGGAAGAGGAGACCTAGGAGATGTTTTCGAATTAGCATTTTCACGCTGAGTAGCTTAATGTAATCCTGGGTTACATTCGTTGCGAACTGAGCTCCGTTTCTCTTTAGTCATAGTCTAATTCTAAGTTTTCAGTTTCCCGAACTTTTGCTCTAAATGTCTTATTTGTTCTCTGATCTGGTTTCTCCGTATAAGTTGACTCTTTGGAATGTCTTCACACCATCCTTTAGGCTTTTATTTTCACTCTATGTTTCCAAAATGACCAATCGTTGCCTCATTTTTAAAAATTAAATATCCAAGTATGCTGCCATGTGCTCTCACGGTGTAAGTTGGATTCTTCATGAATATCCTCAGAACACCGGAATATGGCAGTGCTGTATTCTAATATACGAGTCTGTGTGGTTATCTAGGGGCGATTTTTGTAATGTCGTTGCATATAGGTACATTTCCATGATTTGATTCACGTTGAGTCATTCATGTTTTTGCACTTCTAGCAGGCAGCAATGAGGGGCCTACTTTCTGTTCGGAAGGCGATTTTGCTTCGGGGGCAGGCTGACAGGTGGGGGATAGGTGTTAGGTCATTCAGCACTGAAGGTGCCAAAACTGCCAGTACCCCTCCACCGCCGCCACCTCCTCCAGAGAAAACCCATTTTGGTGGACTAAAGGACGAGGATCGGATTTTCACCAATTTGTATGGATTGCATGACCCTTTTCTGAAAGGTGCCATGAAACGTGGTGACTGGTACAGGACAAAAGATTTGGTATTAAAGGGCACTGATTGGATCGTGAATGAAATGAAGAAGTCTGGTCTCCGAGGGCGTGGTGGTGCTGGTTTCCCATCTGGCCTGAAGTGGTCTTTCATGCCAAAAGTATCAGATGGCCGTCCTTCCTATCTTGTTGTCAACGCAGATGAAAGTGAACCAGGAACATGTAAAGATAGGGAAATTATGCGTCACGATCCTCATAAGCTTCTTGAAGGATGCTTAATTGCTGGTGTGGGAATGAGGGCATCTGCTGCCTATATATATATAAGGGGTGAATACGTAAATGAACGTTTAAATCTTGAACGGGCCAGAAAAGAGGCTTATGAAGCTGGACTGTTGGGAAAGAATGCATGTGGATCTGGCTACAATTTTGATGTCTACATCCATTATGGTGCTGGAGCTTATATTTGTGGTGAAGAGACTGCACTATTGGAAAGTCTTGAAGGGAAGCAAGGGAAGCCAAGGTTAAAGCCACCTTTCCCAGCTAATGCTGGTTTGTATGGCTGTCCTACCACTGTTACCAATGTTGAAACTGTGGCTGTTTCTCCCACGATTCTCAGACGTGGTCCAGATTGGTTTGCCAGTTTTGGAAGGAAAAACAATTCAGGTACAAAATTGTTTTGCGTGTCGGGTCATGTAAACAAACCTTGCACAGTCGAGGAGGAAATGAGTATACCATTAAAGGAGCTGATAGAAAGACACTGCGGTGGCGTAAGGGGTGGATGGGACAACTTACTTGCAATAATACCCGGTGGTTCGTCTGTTCCACTTCTCCCAAAGCACATATGTGATGATGTGCTGATGGACTACGATGCTCTTAAGGCTGTCCAGTCGGGTCTAGGAACAGCAGCTGTTATAGTGATGGATAAATCCACTGACGTTGTTGATGCAATTGCGAGGCTTTCTTATTTCTATAAGCATGAGAGCTGTGGGCAGTGCACACCCTGCAGGGAAGGCACAGGATGGCTCTGGATGATTATGGAAAGGTTGAAAGTTGGGAATGCAAAGTTGGAGGAAATTGATATGCTGCAGGAGGTGACCAAGCAGATTGAAGGGCATACAATATGTGCTTTAGGTGATGCAGCTGCTTGGCCTGTCCAGGGTCTCATTCGGCATTTTCGGCCAGAACTCGAGAGAAGGATTATGGAACATGCTGAGAGAGAGTTGCTGGAGGCTGCTGCTTAGTTTTTATACTCAGGTTTCTTCTCTTATCTCTTCTCAATTTATTTCTTGTCCTATCCTATAAATAAGTTGAAAGCATGTATGGCTTACATGTTTATCCGAACTCGGGTTCTGTCTGTTTTTTCCTTTTTTCTTTCTGTCAGTAACTACTCTGTTAGATTATTGATTGGCTGGTGAGACGATGTTGGACAGATCGAACAACTGTAAATTTAAACCAGCAAGAAGATGAAAAACGAGGGGTGCTGAAAGATTAAATGTTGCTTTAGCATAGATGCAAGTTGAAAGGGATTAGTCATTTCTTATAGTTCAATATTCCTTGCTAGCATTTGGCAAATGGCGAGGCAGAGGGGCTTAAATGTGACATATTGCTGAGCTCAATGGACAATTTGAATCTGCTATGTGGACATTTATTCCTATGGCCTATGGTCTTACTTGCACGAACATGGTTGTATATGTTTGCTGTGATTGTGAAGTTTCTACCGATTTCTTATTGGGACCTGTTTTGTTCCTTTTTCTATGTAGGTAAATCCCTTTTTAGGTGGATAACATTGGAATAATAGAACAACTTCCCAAAATTTGGGTTGATGGGTGGATCTATCTGGGTTCTGGATCTTTTGCTTGTCTACTTCTTGCCAAGCTGCACAGTGAGTCTATTCACTGCAAAGGAAACGTATTCTCTCTCTCAATTATCTGGACCGGTGTTTTGTATTGTCGTCTCATGTATTATGGGGACACCAACTAGCTCACATTTTCCTGAAAGTTTGTTAATAAATCTTTGTATGTTGTCCTCTTTGGTTGATTTTACTTGTTTGTACGTTGACCTGGGGAAGCATCTCCTTTGAGACTGTATCATTGTGCGGCATGTCCATATCTTGAATTTGAGAATGGAAACACGCATCCACACGCTATGCGTTTGGTGAATCCCAAGTCCGAGCTCCGAATTACTCAACTTGTTGGCTGCTGCAGAAGGTCTCTGTCCTTTGACCTTGTCCGTTAAGTGGTGTCCGTTGAGTGATGGCTCTGATGATTAGCTGAATTACGAGATTTCTTTCTTTTGTTCTGAAGTGGAGGCTGTGGGTGCATGAGCGGCTAGTGCGTAGGTGTCCAATGAACTCATGGTCGCTGATGAAATTAGCATCTCGAATTCGTTCCTGTCCCTCGCCTCCAGAAAACTAGGTCGCGGTTTTGGGCACTAACTATATCAGTGACTGTCCGAACTTGTTTGAAATTTGCTCAACTGAAGGCATAACAGCCACAGGACATATACCTTATGCTTTCTAATATGTTCGCAACGCCAATATTGGTTATATGTTTAATCCTGGTGATTGGCTTGGACTAGATGAACTGGGATTCGGTTGCCCTGAAACAATGTTTTTCTAAATAAATACTGAGATCCTAACTTCTAGTGAGGATAGTCACCCTAGATTACACTTTCCAATTTCTTTCTTTTTTCCTCAATGGTTATCCGAGAAAGCTTGGATTTCTGTTCGTCTTGTCAAATCGCCACGTTTCTTATGTTGGGCTTTAAGAGATCATCACGACTTAAAAGAAAGGAAAACTGATCAAATCTTCTCACCTAACGATCATAGGTTCATCTACATCTAGAGGGCAATGTGTCATAATCTCGGATACTTAAATGAGTCAGCACTCAAAGTGATCAATCTTTGCATCAAAGTACACATTAAGGCTCTCGGTTTGTTTCATGGAAAATATTTTTTCGGTGTTTGGGGTGGAAAAGAAGTAAACGATGGAATTATTTTTTGGTCAATAGAAAAAATATTTTAAAACTAAGGAAAATAATTTCCCTTCTCTGAAAAAAGGAAATCATTTTCCTCTTGTTCTCATGCACTCTCCTCATCTTCCTCTTACTGAATCTCTCCGCTCCTTCTCTCTCTCCTTGATCAACCCCCACCCCCCCCCCCCCCAAAAAAAAAAACCCTCTTGAAATGCTTTCTTGCCATAGTATGGAGGCAGGAGAACTTTTGCAGCATCTCCACAGAAAGGAATAATGGAGACCTTTGCGACCAGTTTGTCTTCGTCTCTCTCTCCCTCGCCTCAAAACCCCGGCAAGGAGGTGTTGAATCCCCACTATCTTGCTTGATGTTCGATCATTGAGCCTTGCCTAATTTGGCGAAATCAAGGCTCGAGCTCGATTCTGGTGAGCTCGCCTCACTTCCTAGACGACCTTGAGCGAGGCTCGCCTTTTTAGATCCCGCGAGGTCCAAGCTCGGGACTCGTCGATCTACGTCATGGCTGATGGCCGGGCTGAGGAAGGAGGAAGGAGCGGTGGAGGAAGAAGAAAAGAAAAAGAATGAAAAATAACAATGAAAAAAAGTACAAAAATAATTAAAAAGTTATTTATAATATAAAAAATCTATATGCGATTGAAATTATTTCAGTTCCATTCATGTGGGATCCTTGAGGTGTATGATACACTATACACCCACTCAAGAGAGAGCTTTTTTTTTTTCTCGTGAAATTTTCATGGATGGTTGGATTTAATTCAGTAAAAAATAAGTGAGAATGATACTATCAAAATTAAAAAAAGAAACGGAGGCAAAATGATAATTCTGAACAAAATTGACTTCGACACTTAAGTTGGATTGTTAGTTTGATTTTTATTTTACTTCTATTTTGAATTTGTGGTTTGCCCATTTTTATTTTTGTTAAATTCATTTAGTGGTCTCCGAGAATAACATAATGGTGGCTGCATACAAAAGTGTATGTCACAAACTTATTTAGTATGGGGATAATATTTACACTTCCGAAAAGTGAAAGAAGAAGGGGCTGGTTGCTACTCAATGAATAGATATTGTAAATTGCAAGATTAATTTTCCAAAGCAACAAGAACTTTTGCAAGTGATGATTTGTTCTAATAGACTTTGTTTTTTGTTTTTTTACTTTTTGCTTAATTTAAATATCGCAGTAGATGTAGTTTGAATTTTTTCATAAACCGAAATACCTAAAATTTTCATAATATATAAATACTTAAATTTCGACACATAAATTCACATTTAATTCTTTTGTATTTTTTAAATAATGCGTAATATTTCAAATTTTGAGGGGAAAGTTATGAGAAAAAAATGTTGGTGTAATTTTGCGTGTAATTTCGGATCATTTTGAATTTTATAGGAGATTGAAATGGGAATAGGCACAAACTTTTTGCTGCGGGCGAAAACAGACAAGGGCGATATCTGCTCCTGGTTCAGACGACCTTCGACGTGATCGAACCGAACGGGCAACGATGCAGCATTCCCAGATTCACGCTCCTCTCTGCATTTTCTCTTTCCGTACCAAAACTCAAGAAAACACGAGAAAATGGAAGAAAAAAGCAGGCGTCAAGTTTCCATTTCGATTTCAGATTTTTCCCGGAAAATCCAAACGCCGCCAAAACAAAATAGTACAGCAGACGGTCACTCCCACTGGTCGCGTTCGATCGAACTCAGAAACCACTCTCTCTCTCTCTCGGACTCACTCGTCGATCGAGATGAACACTCCTCCTCCTCCTCGTTCCTCTCCTCCCGCTTCGCCTTCGCAGTTCGTGCCGCTTCCTCTTTCCGTCGAGGACGCTGTACGCCGAATCTGCATTGATCAGAAACAGCCTCCCCCGAACGCGTCGACACGGAGAAAGCTCGCTTCGCTCGGAGAAGAGGCCGCGCTTCGGGTCCTGAGGTCGACCGCCGCGACGAAAATCAAGTGGTCCATCAACGGTTTGATCTCGCACATTATCGAAAACGGCACCGGCTCCGGCTCTTCTCCTTCGCCGTCTCCGTCGAAGACCGCTCGCGTGTCCTTGAATGATCAAAGTCCGGCCCGTTCTCCTACGATGAATTCGCGCGGTCAGTGATGTTCTTTTTCGTGGAGTTTTCATTTTTTTTTTCCTCGTGTGGAAGTCGTGCTTGCGATTCGGAGAAATTAGAGAAAAAAAGGAGACTGTCAATCGTCGCAAACTTGGAAGTTGCATTTTCGTCACCATTTGCGGTTTTAACATCTTGTTTAGATTATCCGATTTGATATGTCTTGGAGGAGTGAGATGTTCGGAGAGATGATAGTGACTGGTTATCAAAGACATAAATGTTGCATGAGGTGAGGCAGCCTCTGCTTTTTATATGATATTTTTTTCTATTCGTGTAATGAGAGCGACTGAACTATATGTTTTATTATTGCCTTTGTGTAGTGTTTATTGTTACGAAATGGAAAACATGCTCTTCCTAAATATCATGTTTGTCTTCCTGGGTAGAATGATGAACATGGATTGTTCAAAGTATGCGTAGGACATTGTGCTGATACGGTGTTTTTCTCTTGTTTTATGTTCATTGTTCTGTTCTTGTGCGAGTGACTGAATCGTATGGAATGGCCTTTGGTTACTTGTGTTATTTTTTGGAAATTGAACAAAACTAATGCTCAAAACTGTATCTTCTTTACATCTTCTGGTGCTATTTGTCTGGCAAGATAGTTTGTACAGAAAATTTGAGCTGGGTATTTTTCTGCTAGACAACGGATTTGTAAGCTCTACCGTGTGAGATCAACAGGTTGGAAGTCTGAGACTTCTTCCAAGTTTGGAAAATGGGAATGGACAAGCAGTTAGCTCCCACCTGAATGCTCTGAGCGAACTGGAGTTTAGAAAAGCATTTCTCATTCTAAACTACATTGGGGAGTAAGTTCTCTTTTCAGTTGCTCTGTCTGAATGTGGTCAGCTCTGTATATTTAAAATATTGGGCTGCCATTTTATACAGAAAAAATCTTGAAGATGCCATAGATAGTCATAGGATTCGACTGCTGAAAGATCTCAGAATGATTGAATTTGAGGAAGCGGTCTGGAATGCCGTTGGACAGTTTCATGTCAAGAAAGAGGACCATTGTAAGGTGACCTTTAGGAAGCAACTCATTTGTCCATAGTTTCCAAAACTAGTTCCTTCTACACATATTTAAATTATTTGAGAAAATAATGGCCAAAATACAAATATGTGAGTGCGTGTGTGCATTTGAGAGAGAGAGAGAGAGAGGGAGGGTTTATCTCTATGCATAATATGTAAATATGGAAGTATGCTTATTATTCCTATTCAATACTAGAATTGTCTATGCAAGTGTTTTAATTGCAAATTTACTGTAAGACAGGATGAGTATTGTAGATCACAGTTCATGAGGGAATTAATGAACTACTGCTTGTGTAGTATGTCGTTGTGTTGTCTCTTATGTCTTACGATGGATGATGGGATCCAAAAACCGGTGTTCGGATGTGCCTGGATACAAATATTCTCTTAGTGTTGGAATATGGTAATAGGAATTCCTTTTTTATTTTTTGGGAACATGATGGCAATGTTGCTTGGTTCGGATGATTGTACCCTGTCTTTTGGAGAAAACTGTATCAATAGAGTTCAAGGTTTGTTGGATTTTGTAGTTTGTTCCCTCAACATAGAATTAAATGATTCTATTCATAACGTTTTACATCAGTCTTGCAACAGCATTCCTAAAACATTAATACATTAAGGATAAAAGGGTGACTTGATATTAGCATCTCTATGTCATAGGATTTTCTTCTATATCAATTTTATTAAATGCAATGTGATCCATTATTAATTTCCCCTGAAAATCCACATAATTGACAAAAATGATTGCATCTTTCTGTATTGCGATATTGAAGTCACAGTGCTTGTTTGGTAAAGATGAAGCTTTTTCATGAGATTTGTGGTTGTTGAACTTATCATTAATGTGTTGGTTGCCTCGTATGTGGCATTCAACAACTAGAATAATACTTTCATCACTGCACAAAGGTTCTTTGGCTTGCATGCATGGATGTGGTGTGGACCCTCTTTAGCTGTGTATTGTCTCTCTTTGTCAGCTCTCATGGTGGTGTCTCCATTCTCTGCATAATGGAGTCCATTTTTCGTTGTCCTCCACAAACTCGTCATGTTTATTATCTTAGAATAGTGAAGAAGTCAGCCGTTTACTTCATTGTTTTTCACATTTGGATTTCTTTGTTGGACAAAACAAGTGAAAATTTTCCAGATATTTTTGTAGAGAATGAAAGACTTAACCTCTTTTCACTCTTCAATGCCACTATCAAAACAAATAATAAATAATTTGTTAATTACATCGCATCTCTCATGTTAGGTGCCCGTAGAAAAACAGGATGACATTTTGGTAGAAACTGATCCCATGGACTAATTAGCGCGAAATTTTATGTCTTATGTAAACTTAATTCTGAACTTCTTATCAAGCAAATGTCAGGAATGAGCCGTGGTAGTTTCTTTAATTCTAGAGATACTTGAGCTTAGGAATACATAGTTCCGTAACATATTCTGTATGTATATAAAATATGCTTTTTATTTTGATGTGGAAAGGGATAAAACATGTAAACTTTCTTAAGATTGTTTTAGGTATTTAGTCTAATATTGTTTATCATTCAGATCTATTTGTCACCTGAAACTATTTACGCATTTATGCTGTTTCTGCTTTCAGTATGTTGACTGGGATTCTGGAAAGACACACTTCTACCATTGTAACATTTCACCTCAGGGGTGTTATCATTTTAAAGTAAGTTTCTTGGCTTAATCATGTATGTGTACCATCAGACTTGATTCTGATCCTTAGGTTATATCAGCAATGGCTCTTTCTTCCCAAATAAGTGGTGGAATTGGTCTTTCCACGGTGGAGGATTAGTGCATCACTTAACTCATTTTTCTCCTTTTTCTAAGGCACATCGTATATTGCAGTTGTCAGCATGCATACTGTACATGGAATAAACTTGAGTTCAATTCAAGAGATAGAGCAAATGGGCGATCCCTTAATTGAGAATATTGTAAGTGGTTCGGTTGATGCACCTTGGCAGAATGCTGAGCTGCATCTTGATCACTGTACTATTGCTGCTTGGCTCTTGCTGCATTGAAGTTGTCTAACACCGGCTTGATCATCTGATTTATTAATCCTGACACGATTGAGTTATTTAGAGAAAAAAAAAGTGCTTTGAGTGGTTGGCTGTTGGATAGGAGCTGGATACTTCCATTACTATTTCTGCACGTCTGATGCTTTTATTTCCATAAAGAATGTCTCTTTTCCTTCTGTGCCATCTATTTATTTCACAGTTCAGCTCCTTCTGGTGCCAACAAAAAATGTTCAACTTTTTGAATCATGTTATCAATTGCCCAAGAGCATTTGTTAAGATTACATAATAAAGAAAGTTTCGATTTTCATAGTGATTGCACGTGTTACAAGTAAAGCAATTCAAATGGGAATTACAAGTTTCCTTTTTGGCTGCTAAGAAAGTTCCTTAAGGACCCTTTTGAACAAAATCATTATGATTTTAGGTTCTCAATATGATGCTTTCGACTCTGTGTGCATTCAGGGTCCTTACCTTAATAAGACGAAAACACTGTTACAAAAGGCACTAGGAGATGAGAATGTTCTCCTTGTCAAGTTGGCCGAAGAGGCGACGGATAAAAGCAGGAGACCAATTGGTTCTGCTGAAACTTGTGCTATATATAAAAAGATTGCAAAGGAAGGGATTCTTGTTGGTCTCTGTCGATACAAGTTCTTCGGTAAGTTTCATTGCTTGTGCTCTTTCTGTACAGTATTTTTTATTATTATTTTTTATCATGTTCACATTCTTATGCTTTTGTTGTGTGTTTATCAGAACATGTGAATTCATGAGCAACTTATATCATCAAATAAGACAACCATAATAATAATAATCTGAAGAATCAGTCATCACATTCTATTTTGGCTTGTATGTAGGTGATTTGTTTTCTTTGACAGCTCTCTAATATGATTTATTATTGAAAGGGAAAATATAGCTTCATACAAGCATGAGTTTGCAGTTTTCTTTTAGTCGTATATTCTTTTGTTCTGCACTCCCTTTGCCTTTGCTTTTGCTAGGAAATGTAGAATTTGTTTGGATGATATTTACTATTAACCCTTAGTTTTGTAAAAAGTCTTCTCGATCTGACAATTCGATTCTATTTAGTGCAAAATACTTGAAACCTTTCAGATATATGAATGTTGACATGTATAGCCATTACGGTTTTTACGTAATTTTTCCAGTGCGTGTGTGTTCCATTTTCAAATTTTCAGAGTGAATTTAAAAGCATGAAAAAGCAATTTTTTTTAGTGTTGATGTATGCTTGATGTGCATTATGTTCATTTCCTGACTGCTAAACTCTTGGGACAAGCATCTTCCCAGCATTATGTTCGTTTCCTAACTGGATGAATCTTGGTTTTAATCATCTTTCTTTTTTTCCATTCGACGATGATTTTACTCATTATTGTAGTGGGGATTCCATGCCTGTGCGAGCTTTTATCTTTTGACACTATGAAATACGGAATACCCTCTCCTCATGTCCCTGGGGAATGTTTTGGTCTGCATTCGTTATTGGACATGTCTGGTGCTCGACTTGCTTCTAGAATTATACGCAGAGTCATGATAATTGCATCAGCATATATTAGTGTTGGTATGTTGGTTATTTTGGTTTCTATCTCACAAAGTATTTTCCCTTTCTCCTTTTGTTATTTCTGTTTCTATTTCACCTTAATTTTTGGAGCCTTGACTGCTGCAATGAGAACTTAAATACACATGTCAACTGCCAATATACTATTCACCTTTTCTGACATGGTACTTAATCAGTGTTTAAGGATGGAGGCAAAGAAAAGAAAAAAGGAGACCCTACTACATCGTCTCTAAAGTGTTACTTTGTTTGCATGGAGTGCGAGGCACTTAGGGAAAAGAAAACAGAAGATGCTTCTTCATGCATGCACATACAGTGTCCAGCATATCCTGCTATAGGAAACGGTTTGTTGCTGTAGGAGTTTTTCATCTGAGCTTTGCGTGAACTCTATTTTATCCTTATGATGTGTGTCTGCTAATAAACAGGTTGTCTCTCATCTTGTCCAAAACTGAAAGCTTGCAAGTTGACTGGGATCATGTGACGATTGAGACAATTAAGGATGAGGAGTGCAAGGTTTATCTTTTGACTTTGTCATGAATGAAAATTTGGTGTCACCTAAACATATTCTTTTTGTTTGTTCCTACACTTAGTATGGTCATTTTCCTATCTAATTGCAGGATAAAGATGGAAATTCCATCTATGATAAGAAGGGAAAACCACATATGCACACCGATGGAACTGGATTTGTATATGAGGATATAGCCTTGAGGTGTCCTGGAAATATATTTAAGGGAAGCGGCGTGATTACTCCTGCTTTTGAGGTTTGTGACGTGTGGACATGGTGCGTCATCTTAATGGTATCTTTCTGTTGCTGTGCAAGAGAGACTGTCCTGCAAAACATAATAATAACATTGAAAAAGGAAAACTGTAGTGCGTAGTGACGCCATTTATGGTTGGTTGAGGGTTGTTGGATGACAGTCATGATGACACTGTAATGGCTATGCTGCGTTTGGCAATAGGATGATGCTGCCTGGGTACAAGGAATTACTGGACTGTCTAGCGGAAGTAGTAATCGTCCAAAAGGGCTAAGGGATGCAAACGGTGTAATAAATTTGAACAACTGAGGATCTAAGCAGTACACATTGTGAATTTGCAGCTTAGGTGTTGCAGCACACAGTTTGGCAAGTTGTTTGTACAGCAATAAAGCATTGTTAGGCGATCCTTAGTGTAATCCATTTTTTTAATACATGTAATAGTGAAGTTATTTTTTTCTAACCCTTGAACAGTCGCCTTTGAGTTTCATGCCTGTCTTTATATCAGTGGTGACTAATGTTCTCAAATTACTGTAGTGATGGAGTTATGGGTTTATTGCCTCTGTTTGATTATTATGAATTTCGTATCTTGTTTTGACCTTTCTTTACCTGATTCAAATTGACAAGTTCCGAAAAGTAGTCGCGAGTGGAAGAATAGAATTAAACTAAGGTCATCCCCTTGTGGGGAGCTCTTGGAGATATTTTCAATGCCACAAGGGCCACAAGAATGCGTTGCTTTCTTCTTCCTTCTATTGTGCACTTTGTAGGAATAAATTGTTAAGAAGGCATATGACTGAATAAGTATCATCTCTTATTTCTCTAGTTTAAGTTAAACTCCTAGAAGTTTGTATTTATAGCTGTTCTATTTGCTATTTACCTATGATTTGGTCATTTTTCTGTTATCCTAGAGATTTGCTGGCTGGAGTGACAATGAGCAGAAACGTAGGGAGGGCATATGTGAACCGGGAGTTGATGGAGATTTTCTTTTTTGTGATGGTGCTTGATTATTATGCAGTACGTACAGGTTGAACTTTTGCTCTTTAACTATTGCAGCCTTTGCTGATTCAGTTCCCGTCTATTCAATGATGGTAGAGCCGTCAAGGGTACTCTTCTGCTTAATAAGCAAGTAAACATTTAGCGGTATCATGCTATTTTCTGTATCTGAATATTGGAGTGTTCATTTCCCGCCATGTACTTCTTCTTTCAATTCATTTAATATTTTAAATACTAGAATTTTCTCTTGCTATGTCCTATTTACTTAAAAAGAATGTGGTTTAAATTGGTGGAAGTGAAATTGATTTTTTCATGTTACGAGATTAAGAAGACAAATATGAATTTGTTGATTGAAGTTGGTGAGTAACATAGATGAGCATAATAGTGAAAAAGTACCATGCTCCCTTTGTGTTAGACGGTGTCTCCCTTTAATGGGAGCATATAGCTTCCCTTTCTTAAGCTTGCATTTTGGGAACACTCATCTTCCCTTACTAACACTTGTATTATCTGTCACCAAAAAATATGAGTGTAGTCCCTTTTTCCTTTTGCCTAGAATCTACTTTAGTTTGCTTCTTTTCTTTTACACTTGGGCTTACTAGAAATCACTAAAAAGATTCTTTGTGGAGTCACTTTTCCTTTGAACCCTCAGACTTCAGCTTTCTCTGGTTTTAACGACGTTTGCATTTTATAATGGAGGTTGGTCATTTCAGCTTTCAAAACTTCCACTTACTCTATCAAATAGGTTAAGTAGCTCAACGTTTGCTGTTGCATCACCATGCTGACGCTGCTGTCAATAAAGCATTATTTATAATCGATGCAATTACGATATTTCTTCCAAGTATTTTTCATCTGCATTATGTACTTTTTATCTTTTCCTGGACCTAATTAACATCTTTCTCAGAAGCACAGTTTGGTTGTTATATTGTGTTGATGAGGAAAGATTTACAGCCTTTTTAGCGTCATCGAGCTCGCTCCGGGATTTTTCGTTTGATATATGTCTGAGATGAGTAACCTGTACATTGCTTGATGATTATGAAGATAATGCGATCTACTTTAATGCTTGATTGTGCTGCATATATGGCTTTTCTTGGAAAAATTGACATTTTCAATGCTGTTTTCAGTTACACAGTGAGTGCCGCTGCTGATGGTTGGCAGGCACTGATGGATCGTCTTCTAACACTCGGTTGTGATGAAGTTGATGAAAAGCATGACGTGGAGATAAATCTTTGTCAGTTGGTTGACATATACTATGATGCCTTGGATGCTCCTAAGAATGGTGGAAAGGTCGGTTTCTTATTTCACCTTACTTGTTGGCCAAGTACAGGAGCAGATAAGATTTTGGGTCTCTCGACGCTCTTGCATTTGCTTCTATTCTTTACCAGGCCAATGACCTAGTTGCTAAAATTATTTAGAGCTTACATTTTCAATGCACTTGCATATATTCATAGTGTTTACTGTGAGTTGGATCACCTCTGCGTGATGCATATGTAGTGCTTTCCCACATTACATGGAAAGGGATAAATCCTTTCGCTCCAATTCTATCCTCTGATTGATTTTTGATGCAGTAGAATCATACCAGGCAGAAAATCAAACTGGCAAAGGTGAGATTTTGCCTTATTCGTCGAGACCTTTCTAAGGTTGTGTGCTAATTTAATTATAGGAATGGGATGACGCTCATTTAAACTGGTGTAGCTTTGTCATAATGCTCTGACTTAGCTCTCCATCGAGTATGAAGCCTGGTGATCATAAGTAGAAAGTTGATTCGAGATCACGGTACTAACCTCTTCGCCTGAAAAGTATAAATCTTTCCCAGTGGAGTCGGTTGATTAGGATTTTCATCCTTTCACCAAGTCACCGATTCTAATGAACAAATTTTGTGTGTAGTCAAATATCCGCTTCTGCTGGTACTTATTCCTTCTGAATATTAATCAGCTCCAATTTTTGTTTTTCTTCATCTTAGCTGTTGAAATTCGTGGGAACTGACTTCTTCCTGTGATAAATTCAGGGATTTGGAAGATTCCTTATTTTGATGTGGAAATCCCGAGAGACTGCCTAATGGAGTGGGAAAGACGCTACACGGAATATAGAAACGAGATGGTAGCTGCTTTAGGGGAAGGTGCAGAAGTCCAGAATTCCTCCGCAGATGATGTTATAAAGAAATATAAACAGGTTTTTCCATCTAGTCTTCTCATTCATGATTTCCAGAGATAGTCAGAGAAGGGTTCTGCAAAACAAAGTTATAGAGGACATAATAGGCAGTTCTTTTCGAAGGAGCAGCTATTAAATCAGAAATATTCTGCATACATCCTGTGAGACCTACTTTGAAGAAAGGTAGGAGAGGGAGAGACCTGATTCTAGGAAATTTATTTTTGCTTAATTCTTCTGTTGCAGTTGCTATATGGTGCACCGGAGTTCGAAGAGAGCCCGAGGAATCTGGAAGATATTTTTAGGGAGGCTCTCGCAATCTATAATACGGCGTACGACTATGCAATGCGACGGAATGACATCGGCAAATGCGGATTCGCTTGGAAGTGGCGGGTCCTGCACTCTGCCGGTTTTACGCCATGCAGCAGGAGCAGAATTCAATTGTCTGCCTGCCCTCGGTTCTAAAGGAAATCTTCAGTTGAAACTTAACATCGGTGCGGACAAATGTCGTAAATCCAAATTACGGATGTATAATTAGGTTCGTTGGTCGCCTCGTTAGTGGAGAAAAAGTTCCGTGAGAACTGCACCATGTGATTAGCGCCTTAAAGGCACTCGAGGCATGTACGTGTTAGGGGTGTGCATGGTTTGGGCCGCTCCGATCCCAATATGGAATTAGGGACCAGAGTGGTGGTCTCGATTCCCAAATTTTCGAGATTGGGGACCGGACTAAGAGCAAATTGAATCGGAATCAGCAGTTCGGTGCGGTCTTAGTGGGATCGTTAATAATACATATGACTAACATACAACCATCATATGGGTATTTGTAATTTTAAAATAATGAAAAAGAGAGACTAAATTAGGATAGAGACGGGGAGAGGAAGCAGCGACAGGAGCCATGAGTCAACAATGCCAAGGGCTGCAATAGGTCTCAATGGCTGCAAGATGCAAAAAGAGCGACGACGCTGACGAGCGAGAGTCAGGATCGTGAGAGAAGAGGCAAAGGTGAGAGGAGTGAGCACTGAACGGAATTGCGATGCAAATGCGAGACGCGAGCTTTGAGCAAAAATAGAGGGGTGAGTGTCAAGCAAAGGTGAGAAATTTATATTAAATAATTCTTGATTAGACATCACTATGTTAAATAATTCTTGATTAGACCTCACGGATTGGACTGGCTAGGTTGGTTCAATCCTAAGGGGGCGGCTCTTCAGAATACATATTGTATGTATGGTTGAAGGTATTAGGTGTATTATAGTGCATAATTTGGGGGTCCAGCCCATGTTCAATGTCTCACAGCTTGGCTTTGGCTTAAATACAATTGCTTTTATCTTTGTTGTTTATCTTATCCTTCAGAATCTCTTAATTTTTTTATAAAAGAAAAGTTTGCTAACCTCTTTTTTTTAATTGAAAAATGAGTGATTTTGAAGATATTTTTCAAAAAAATAATTGCTTGCATTGCCGAAACAAAAAGAATTTAAATATCTAGACAATAATTGTTATCGATAATAAAAATATTATCATTGGCTAATTATTTTAAATGATGCATGTAATTAGTGTAAAATTCACTTTCATAAAACAAATTAAGCTTAAGTATTTTCCCGACAAAGTTGATCATGGGCTTCGTGCAGCTTTAACGTTGAAATCTTTCGCCCATTTTGGCTCATTGTAAAATTTTTAGGGAAAAGTGTAAAAAGATCATAAACGTATTGTATTTGTGTCAATTTATTTATAATTTTTTTGGTCAATTCAGTCCTAAATATTTGCATTACTATTAATTTAGTCCTAAATCTTTTATTAATATCAATTCACTACTGAACATTTTGAGTTAATGCCATTTCTGCCCTAATTTTTTTGCATTTGTGCCAAGTGAGTCAATTCGATCAATTTTTACTGGAAATCAGTGACATGGACGTTGATTGTTCTACTTTGCACAGTTGGCATCGACGTTGATTTTTAAAATTTTTCCTTGCCGGCAACCAATTCAAACAAAAAAAAAAGAGCGAGAGAAAAGAAATAGAAGGAGAAATAATAATTTTTAAAAAGTATTTTAAAATATTCACGTCAGCACTAGCCGTGCCAAATAGGACAATTGATGTTCATATCGGCGATTTTTTGGCAAAAATTGATCAGATTGACCTAATTGGCATAATACAAAAAGTTTATGATCGAATTGGCATAAATACAAAAAATTTAGACTAAATTGACACTAGTAAAAGATTTATAACTGAATTGACACTAATGCAATAGGTTTAAGATTTTTTTTTTTACACTTTTTCTCAAAAAATTTATACACTAGATTTGCCGATTGGGCTTGGCTCGAGCTCAATCGGGCTAGCTTTTCTTTAAATGCCCTTGCGAAAGCGTATCCATGCCCTGGGCATTAGGGTTGGAGCCTTCGCACGGCCGAAAACCCAAGGCAAAAGCTTCCTCGAACTTTCAGTATTTTCAACAAGTAATAATACCAAAATTAGTGATTTTTTGAGTTTTCAGTATTACCCTCACTCGGCCTTCATAATTTATGTTTACCATCGTTTTCATCTTCTTCCTTCCCTCTTTGGTTGCGTTATTGCTCCCTTCTCCTTGAACTCCATCGAACCGCCGCCGTAAGCATTGCTAAGGACACCACTACATCGAGCTTTCTCTCAAAGCCCTGCACCGCGAGAACCACCCCCTCTTCCACGCGATCCCAACACACCCTGCGCTCCCCAGATCTGGGCTTGCGAGGGCTCAACCTCTATTGGCCATGGCGAGGGTTGACCTCATAAGCCTAAATCTCTAGGCTTGCAAGGTGATGACGGCGAGGCATGACCTCGCTATTGCTGAGTGAGCCTCGCCATGGTTGGGTGAGGTTCGGCCTCACTGACCGAGTCTCTGGCTAGTCGTCGGACCAACTAAAGGTAGAGGAAGGGTTGGGGAAGGGAAAAGAAGGAGAAAAAAAATCAATAAAATATTAAAATATTCGGCTAAAGGCATTTGAAAATTTATGTTTATCAAATAGTATTTTTTTTCAAACTTTTTTTTCAAGGTATTTTTTAATTATAATTTATCAAACAGTTTTTGTATTTCACAAAATCTCTTTAAATTAAAGGTATTTGTATTTTTTCAAAAAAAATTTCTCAAAGTGTTTTCAAACGCAACCGGTGTAAAAATTTTGACTGTAACGAGAGAGGAATAATTAGAGCAGTGTTCATTTGACGGGACTTTAGTCATTTGCAACCGTGTAAAATCTTTTCATGATATTTTTTTAGTGTAATAATTTGCATGATTTCAACGAAAAGGAAAGTAAAATTACCTCAGAAAAAAGTTGAAACAAACAAACACATGAAGAATATTCACGTAAGCACAAATTGTTGACCCTGATTTTTTGCACTTCGTGTGGGGCCCGAATGACGCAAGGACCGCACTGAGCTGACATGAACAATGATGCGTCTAGGACATGAAAAGTTGAGGGGTCCAAGTTTGATGCGGCGAATTTATTAAATCTGGTTTGTAAAGAAGTATGAATTACACTGCCATTAAATAGTTACATAGCACGATATAGATTAAGTTTTATATTACGTAATCAGACTTAACATAAAGTTAAATAATCATTCAGTTAGCAATTATTACTTTTGTGATTTAGTGACAAATTCTGACTAAAAAGAAAATGCTATTCCGTTAGAAAAATGGAAAATTTGGAGAAGGCACTTGTCTCTGGCCAAGTGACTATTGAGTATTGAGCAACCTATAATTACACAAAAATTTGGCAGCCAAGGCCCCTTTGAGGTTTATCGTCGCACCACAACCCTATGCATCTAATCATGATTGCCTTGAAACACAATCATCACAAAGTGTATTTTCATCGTCGAAGCCCCATCCGTAACGTTGATTGTATTGACGCCGGAGGCGCAAAATTAAAACAAAAAAGAACAATGACACAAATAGTTTCTAAACTTTGATCCAATATACAATGTCATTTCAAGGTTCATGAACAACATTATACATTAGGCTAAAGTTCAATAAAACACATTAAACAAATTTTAAATCATATTGAACAAATTAGAAGTTTAGGGACTAAGTTGACCATATATATCAAAAGTTAATGGATTACATTAAGCAAATCAAAAGTTCAGGGACAATATTACATATTATGTTAAAGTTCATGAGCCATATTGAATAAATTTAAATTTTAGGATTCGCATTATGCAGTGAGCCAAAATTCAAGAATCATTTGTGTCATTTACTCAATTAAGGTATGCATTGAAATATGAAGTGAACAACATATTTTAATTGATATATCAATTCTCTTTAGATGAATTCCATCCTTAACTTTATGCTTCCCTTTTTTATTCACCTCTTTTTGGTTTTCACCTTTTCTTGGGTAAAAAAGTAAAGAAAAGGAGTAGAGCTGGCATTGCATTTTGCATTGCAAATGCCAGAAATTCGGAAGGGCGAGTAGTTTTACGGTGGATCTAAATTTCAATTAAAATCTATCAGTTGAAATTGGTTTTCTAATTTTTTTTTTAATATGAACCTTATTATGCATATTTTGGAATCTAAAACCTATCTTGGCATATGTGATTTCAGAGTTACTTTCAGGGTCTATCCATATCTTACATTTATTTTTAATTAAATAATTGCAGTAAATTATCGCCTTTAATAACTACCATCGACTGTTATAATTCGCTAATCACAAATCATATTTAGAAAAATGAAGAATATGAAATATCAACAAAATAAAAGTCTTAGTTATTGATGTCGCTGGAAACGAAAATTCCGACTAGTAGTTTTATATTACACAATCAACATTGCAGGATCGCGTCAAAACAAAGAAAAAGAAAAACACAAACTTTTCTCAGTCAAGAAAATAGCTGAAAACAGCACTTGAAAGCTACCCGTAGAAATCAATTTCTTAATTTTTGAAAATTTTTGGAAACTAAAATTTATTCTGCACAGCCTAGAACATAGCCTGATCTTAACGTCCAATTTTTGGGATCTTCTTCTGAAAATCGAAGCCCTTTTCCCATCTCCTTTTCAGTTTCAAGTTTCAGATTCGGTTCTCGCTGAAAAGGCACACGCTTCCCACTATTGCTTTGACCCGTGAGAGCACACGCGTATCTAAAAGCTGCGACATTTCAGCTCGCCTCTGCTCTGACAACTCTCTCTCTCCCCCTCCACAGAGAATTCCTCGTTTGACGCACTCCTCTCTCGCTATCTCTAATGGCGACTCCACAACAACTAGTCGACTCGCTTCGATCGCACTCGTACGTTCCCTTCATGTCAATTTCCACCGTCTTGATAATCGCATTTGCCGCCGTCTCTCAGCTTCGCGTTTCCTGATTTTGCTTAGATGGGTTTCTATCTGTTTTTTCTTTTATTGATATTTTTTCCTAATTTCGTAAAGATCGTTTTTTGTTTTTTTTTCCCTTCCCGGAAGGTAGATGGCATTGTCCTAGTGCTCTTTTTTGTTATCTTTAGATCCACTGGTGCAATGCAGATCATGTAAACTTTTGTTTGGTGGTTTATTGATTTTGACTAGGATTTATTAGTTTATATTTTTAAAATGCTCTCGCTGATGTACATACCGCGTCCTTACTATGCTCGTCTGAATTTTATATTGGTAACACCGCGTCTGATTCTCTCTCTGTGGAAGGTAAAGCGTATGGACTTGTTAGGTGATTCGCTTGATCTCTAGTTTTGCCTTCTTCTATTGGGTTTCTCTTCACTTCGGACGCAATGAAGCAGAAAGCCTCTGATAATGGAAATACTGGCAATCAGCTGATTGAGTAAGGTGGGCAGTACCCAAGAGTTGTAGTGTGTGTGTGTGTGTGTGTCAATTTCTCATTCTTTAAGTAGCTCTGTCGTTTATAATTTGAGCTGTCTCGGCAGTGCCTAAGTCTTTCTTTGTTTCTTCGGGTGGGTAAGGGCGAGGCTATTTCGGTTTCAAGCATCTTGCTTCTGGCATAAGTCTGCATCCTTTTGGGTGATTGCTCTTGAGCACAATTTGTGCTACTTTCCTGGTTGTTATCCTGTCTATGCTGTGAGATGATATCTGGATGTTCTGTGGATGTAGAAATGCTGTAATGGATGGTAATATTGACTGAGGCTTGATCAGCATTTGCTGTCCAAAATGGTTCTCGGGTTGAGATCAAAGAGCCGAAAAAACGTCGCGTTTCAAGCCGATTACCTTATCCACGTAGAACACATTAAGCCCTGGCCCCAATCTCTGAGATCTGCTCAATCTCTTTTGGTTCAATGGGCAAACGATGGTAGTTCGGGATACTTCCCTTGCAGTGCCGAGAATGGAATGATCATGATTGGCGAGTCACTTAAGCTTCCTGTTACTCTGTGCAAGGAAGCGTCCAAGAGAAGAAGCAGCAGTGATGGTTTCCAGAAGAACTGCTTGGAGTTCTCTTTCTACGAGTCCCTAAAGAACAGGGCAGTGAAAGGTCAACTTCTGGGATCTGCTGTGATAAACCTTGCAGATTATGGGGTTATTCATGAGACAGCAAATGCCAGCATTCCCGTGAGCTTTAAGAAAAGCTTGAAAAATGTGGCACAACCTGTGCTTTACATTAGCATTCAGCCCTGTGATGTGGATAGCTCCAGCTCTTCACCAAAGAGCGGACTTTCGAAGGAAGTATCTCTTGAAAAGCCTGGAAGCGGATCTGTTTCGACTCAGGTCAATGATGAGGATGTTGAGATCTCATCGTTCACTGACGATGATTTAGATGGTGGTGTCCCTGTGGATTCATCGCGAATCACTTCCACGTCTCTTCCTGAAAATGTTGTCACCTTGCTGTCTCAAGATGATAAGGTACTTGAAATGATTACAAGAAAACTCTGTTATCTGGTTTTATTTTCCCTCCTGATGGAGATTTGTCCTGCTAATGGCCGGCTGTTCATCTCTTGGCCGTGGACTTCTTTTGATATCTACTCCCTTGGCTTATTTTGTTTGGATACTCCAGTCAAGAAATTTGAATGCTTTTCATCATTAGTTCTCATTCAGGAAGGGGGCTGACATTGCCAGTAGATGTTCCTTCCATTAGAGATCAATGACCTCACACATTGCTTGAGAATTGGGATATCATGAAAATATGGACTTCGTTTTGTTTAGCTGTTATGATAGTCATTGGAATCTAGAAACCCCTTCGCAGTTTGGTAACCCAACCAAGTGTGCAAACTCCTGAACTTGAAGTGTGACTCGCCATCATAGCTACCATGCTTTATTATTATTTTTTTTTAAGCATGTCAGGAGTTTGCTTCCAGAAGTAATTGTGAGCATAACAGTTTCTTGCTAGCCGAGGATATTACATCACCAATAAAGTAGTTTTCGCATCTTATAAATGCTTCATTTTTTTCTTTAGCTTTTAGTCCTGTTTATTAACAAGTAAATCTGCTATTTTGGATTGTTTTTGGTGCGCAGAGAGAACCAGAAACATCAGATAATGGCAAACAAGTTGCTAATCGAGAAGATGCTCTACTACTAGAAGTAGCAACTTCAAGCCAGGAGAAACATTTTGCAGCTCAAGGTTCGCTTGTTTTCTCACATTTCTTAAGAAAAGTCTAATCTCATATATGGAAGCTATCCACTATCTTCAAATATTAATTCTCAATTACAGGTCTCCAAGATATGAGAGAGTTGCACAGCAAGGAAAATACAAGTTTGCCGGAACCAATAGCTTACAAGCTCCGTGAGAGAGTTCCTAATGAAGGCGATGGGATTAGAGAGGGCTCTCGAGCAGAAAGCGAATGTGATGTTATTGGAAGCTTTTCTGATGGATCATCATCTAATGCTCCAAATTCCGAGGGGAATGTTGACACAGGGCTTTTAAGAAGCACCCTCTCTCGAGATCATGAAAACAACTGGAGTTCAAATAAAGATGGCCTGTCTCCACCCCTACATGTGCTGTTAGGTTCTTTGATAGTAAAAGATGAGAATGAACAGCAAGAAAATGGCCTAGCAGAACACACACTCCCAAAAAAGAAACATTTTCGAGATGTAGCTTCAGGTTTTCTAAAGCGTGACACCAGAAAAGAGGTTGCCTTCTTGAGAGATGCTGCAGATGCGATTGGTGATTTTGTTGATAGCGATGAACTAAAACATGAAAAAGATGTGAACCTGTTATCTAATCCATCTGATAACTATAAACTGCTTGTTAAGAGCGCAGTTGCAAAAGAGGCGAAACGGATTCACCCACGCAGAGATGATGACAAAAGTGCTACTTGTTCTGCGATAAATGACAAGAAGAAATTGGCAAACTTATCTGCCAACGAAGCCAAGTTGGAAAACAGAATTGCTATGCTTGAGGAAGAGTTGAGGGAAGCTGCTGCTATTGAGGCTAGCCTTTATTCAGTTGTTGCTGAGCATGGGAGCTCCTCAAGCAAGGTCCACTCTCCAGCTCGGCGACTTTCTAGATTCTACTTCCACGCTTGCAAATTAAATTCTCCATCTAAGCGGGGGAGTGCAGCCAGAGCTGTTGTCTCTGGACTAGTTTTGGTCTCTAAGGCATGCGGAAATGATGTGCCGAGGTACTTTTGAAGCTCAAATAGTAAAAGTAATGCAGAAACAATTCAACTTTACAGATTTTGGCAGATATTCTTGCTATGCGATTGCAAATTCAACTATTGTCAGTTAAAAGGAATAGTAAACAAACCATGGAGCTTGACTCCTTAGTATCAATAGTCAATAACTCGTGTGATATTCACGTCAAGTGAGTAGCTCAGCAGGAGAATTTGTTCTACCATTATCTTGCAGAAGCTGCATGATATACTGGGTTGCTTGAAGGAGGATGTGATACTGTCGCTAACCGTATTCTACAAGAAATGTGAATCATATTTACAATAAGAAAATCAAACTCTCATCCAGTGAATTGCTGCACTTTCCACAATTCGTTTTCTCTTCCAGGTAATGGTTGTCATTTAGTTGTCTTTTGTTGCAGGTTAACTTTCTGGTTGTCCAATGCAATAATGTTGAGAGCAATCATCACTCTTGCTGCCAACAAACTGCTTGGTGAAGAATGTGTAGGCAATAATGTAAATAAGGAAACATCGGTTGGTTCTTCTGTTCAGGGGGTAGACAGAGATGACGTGTCAGGATATGCTGATGTATGGGAGAATCCATTGGCCTTTACGGTTGCACTGGAAAAGGTTGAAAGCTGGATATTTTCCCGAATAGTTGAATCTGTGTGGTGGCAGGTGAAAATATTTTTGACAATTATGCTGCAGTTGCTGCTTTTAATACCTTGATGGAGTTTCCATATTTTTCTTTGTCATTGCTTAAAGACCTCCTACTTCTACAACAGACTGTGACTCCACACATGCAGCCTTCTGCTGCCAAAGGTTCAAGCTTGAAGAAAATCCATGGAAATTTTTCTGTTGATCTCTGGAAGAAGGTTTTCAAGGATGCCCGTGAAAGGCTTTGTCCCATTCGAGCCGGAGGTCACGAATGTGGATGCTTGCCTCTACTGGCCAGATTGGTAATGAATCCACTCCTTATTCTCTCTTGATATGCATTGGGCAATTGAGTCCGGTGCATTGTCTGCGTTTGTGAAAGCTGTGCATAGAGAACTTCCTAAAAGCATAAATGCTTACAGTAAACAACCTGGGACCAGATAGTATTTATTCATGTAATGTTCAGTTTATTTTTGTTAATCGTGTTTTGCTTTTGTGAAATCTGTTACCAGATGCTTGTCTTCTCTGTATATCTTTGGCCAGTAATATGGAACCATAGGCTGATAACAATTGCCTTTTTTTTTTTTACAGGTAATGGAGCAGTTGGTAGGTAGACTAGATGTTGCCATGTTCAACGCCATACTTCGTGGATCAGATGACGAGATGCCAACGGATCCTGTTTCTGACCCCATCAGTGATTCAAAGGTGCTGCCTATTCCAGCTGGAAAATCTGGTTTTAGAGCTGCGATACAACTGAAAAATGCAGTAAGCAGTTGTCTTCTCTTTCCTTTACCCTTTTCATCCTTATTTATCAGTCGTCAAGTACTTTCTCACAAACTTCGAGCAATGACAGTAACTCTTCTCCAGAAAGTTCAAACTCCTGATTCCAGAGCATGTAATGCTTTTATCTGAGAGTTTGTGAGGTGTCTCATTAGGGGACATGCAGTTCTAACTAATTGTCAGCGGCTGAGATGGAACATGCTTATAGAGGTGATGAAAAGGATACTGGACTATTTGGATCGCTAGGCATGAATTCATTTGAGATGTGATTGTTTTGAAAGTTTTTAGGCACTATTCTAATTCTTTCATAGCTTCCTATAAACTGACAGGAGAATTAAATTTCTGACATGAGGTATACTTCATATTGATTTGTGTCACTAGATTGGGGACTGGTCCAGATGGCTGGCTGGCTTATTTGACATTGATGAGGATGATTCTCCTGAAGATAGGAACAAAACTGACGGTAGCAAGAAACAGGAAGGCGGTACATCTTTCAAAGCTTTTCCTCTCCTTAATGCCTTGAGTGATCTGATGAAGCTTCCCTTTGACATGCTGGCTGATAGAAGTGCAAGAAAAGAGGTATTGCTCTCGGACTCTCTCTCTCTCTCTATGCTTGTCTACATGTCTGTTCCTGTGTTAGTAATATCACCAACATCCGGTTTGCTTTCTGAAGTTTTGCCCTGCGTTCGGCGTGCCATTGATCGTGAGGGTTCTCAACAATTTTGTTCCTGATGAATACTCTCCAAATCCTGTGCCGGATGCGCTTATTGAGACCCTGGACTCTGAGGTTGGTTCACTCAACAAGTCGCTTGTGGAATAATACTGCTTCTTCGTATTCATTTTTTGGTTGAGTTCTTATCCAGTTAATATGTTGCAATAATTTGTTCGTACTTATCATTTGATCAAACATAGATGAAGCTTTTTTCCATATTATCCAGGATCACCTTGATGAAGACGAACAATTGATAACAAGTATCCCACACGTCGCATCACCAACTGCATATGCACCACCTCCAGCATCTTCACTTGGCGCCGTCATCGGAGAGATGGGAAATCAAACCTTGTCGAGGACAGGGCCATCGGTCCTTAGAAAATCCTATACCAGTGACGACGAGCTCGACGAATTGGACTCTCCGATAGGTTCAATCATCCACGACAGTGGTCGAGTTTCACCCACTTCACCGCTGCCAACCTGGATGCTCGAAAGAAAGAGTGGCGGTAATGCTGTCAGATATCGACTTCTCAAGGAAGTGTGGAGAGATGGTGAATAAGTCCCTCCTATCCTATGCCTTGTTCTCACAGTTTTTCGTTCTTCGCATTTATATGCTTCCCTGTAATTAATCTGGTCAGCTTAATATATGCATTTTCATATAGAAAGTTTCAAGTAAGCATCCCTATAGCGAGTACGAAGTTTTTCCGGAGGAGGAATAGGCTCAGGAAACGAAATCTAGTTTTAATTTGATAAGAGGCAACTATTCATATTTGACTTGACTGAGCGGTTTGTACAAATGAACTGGCCGGGAAATTTCGTCACCCATGGTTATGATGGATCCGGGTACGCAAAACTCGGGTCCAAGAAGAATTTCCCTGCTTGTTATTGGTACTTTGACTTCATCGAAAGTTTTCTGTCGGGAATAATTTTTCGACGGCTGGATCGATAAGCAAAAGACGGAAAAGAATTCGTTCATAATTAACAAAAAAACATGTGCCTAAGCTCAGAAGGCATTCATCATATAAAATATCTATTAACTCTTGTCAAAACAAAATGCCAAAAAGAAAAAGGATGAAATAGTAAAAGAAAGAAAAGAAATGTAAAATATATACTATGGGAACATATCAGCGATGGAAGACCACCCATAACTTACGAACGATGGAATGAATAATAATAATAATAATAATAATAATAATAATAATACAAGAAACATGGTCAACGAGGGACACCATTGAATTCGTTTATAATAATTATAAAAATTACACACATTTGCTTTCTTAAAGCAAAGACACATACACATCTAGACTAGGAATGATTGCCTCTATGACTAGGTTATTGTTAATTTTTACAACACCTAGCAAGGTAAATGTGAAAATTACACGAGCTTGTCACACGTGGCATGCTCATGCAAGCAATCTTACACGTGGGTTTTACTCAGGTTATATTGTTTTCACCTTCGCTGTTGAAAAAGAAAACCTTTCCCATCTTTAAGTTCGGATTGCATCCGACAAGGAGTATCAAGGTGATTTAAACTTGGGTTGTTCGAGTTTCAATGATGGGGTGTTGGAAAGAGACGAGGGGAAGTGATCGGTGGAATTCATAATTTTAGGCGGGTTCTTCCAAGGGAAAAAAAAAAGTTATCGATGGCAATGGGACACTTTGCCAGTTGGTGCCAACATCTAATTTCGTCACCAACCGCATCTCTAGAATTAAGGGTAACCATGATGTTAGAATAGAATCCAAAATCGAAAAATCGAATTTGTGGTTCCGATCCAATTCCTACTTTTGGTAAAACAGGATCCGATTCTTGATTTCAAATTTATAAGAACCGCCGGTTCCGATTTCAATTATACCCTGGACCCAAACTGAACCCAGAACCAGATCATATTAATTGATTTTCTCGACAAATTTGGTTAAGGTGGTTTTGAAAGAGCATAAAAGGTTTCTTGTGTCCATGTCGGGTCAAAGAGAAAAAAAGATGTCGAAGAGCAACTGATGAGTACGGTGGTATAAAATAATTTGATCGAGTACAACAGGTTTCTGGGTACCCTAACTTGTGACAAGGTAGGTTTCAGGTTCCATGATATGCAGAGCAGGTTCTAGGTTCCGAAAAATAAGAAATCTGTACTACCGAGTAGGTTCTAGATTTCAAGTAGAATCTACATGGAATCTAGAACCGCTCGCCCCTTTCTAGAACATCGACCACTGCCTTATTGGCTTCAATCTCGAGCAATTAATGCAGCAGCTCGCAGGGAACGATCTCAATAGCCACGGCACGCCCCGCGTCGAGGTCCACAATTAATGGGCTTCCGGTCATCAATATCACCGGGGAATTGCTCGCCTTAGACAATTCGTTGTGCATGGTCCGTAAGGAGACGTTTGAGCTTGGTCTGGAGGCAAAGCAAATGCGTTGTAAGTATATATACCGTTTTGATTGCATTTTGCCCTAGTTGGAGTTGCAGGACTCCTGCCCTGTCTGTAGATATGAATTACCCACTCTACTGTCGTCGGCAGGGCTACTTCTTCTTCTTTCAAGATGGGAAGAATAAGGCAGTAGGGTTATAAGAAGGCCTAACTATTGTTGAAGGAACAGAGATCGGCTCTTGAAGTAAGGGCAGAAGTGTAGAGTGCCGGCGAAATTCTGAGAGTTTGAGAGATGACTCATCAGGGGATGCGTAATTTTAACTGATGGTCGGCACATGAAATGGAATACGCTTATACGATACTAGACTATTGGGATCACTAGGCACGAATTCACTTGAGATGTTGATAGTTTCGGAAGTTCTAAGGCAATGTTCTAATTGTTTTATAACTTCCTGTGCGCTAACAAGAGTATACTTTATACCGGTTCGTGTCGCTGGATTGGGCACCGATCCAGATGGCTGGTGGACTCATTTGACAATGACGAGGACGACTCCCTCCTGAAGATAGGAACACAACTGACGGTAGCAAGAAACCGGAAGGCGGTACATCTTTCAAAGATTTGCCTCTCCTTAAATGCCTTGAATGATCGGATGAAGCTTCCCTTTGACATGCTGGCATGATAGAAGTGCAAGACGAACAGTTGTTATTATCATCAACACCCTCCTGTTTGCTGAAGCCGAACAGTTGATAACAAGTATCCCCCACATTGCATCCTCAACAGCATATGCACCACCTCCAGCATCTTCAATGGGCACCGTCAAACGGAGAGATGGGAAATCAAACCTTGTCGAGGACAGGGTTATCAGTCCTTAGAACATCCTGTACAATCGACGACGAGCTCGATGAATTGGACTCTCCGATAGGTTCAAACATCCACGATGGCGGCCGAGTTTTGCCCACTTCACGGCTGCTGAACTGGATGCTTGGGAGAAAGAGTGGCAGGAAGGTTGTCAGATATCGACTCCTCAAGGAAGAATGGAGCGATGGTGAATACTCCCTCCTCTTCTATGCCTTGCTCTCACAGTTTTTTGTTCTTCCCATTTATACACTTCCCCCCATAATTAATTAGGTCAGCTTACTATATGCATTTTATTGATAAAGTTTCGAAATAGTATCCCTATTATAGCAAGTACTAAGTTTTGCCAATGAAGAATCGACTCTGGAAACGAAATCTAGTTTCATTTGATAAGAGGCAATTATTCATGTATTTAGTGAATATGCAATCCTTTTTTTTTTTTGGTCGAAGTGAATATGCGATCTTCAAACCTCTCATCTTTGACTTGACCGAATGGGTTAGTACAAAAAAACAAATGAACTGGCCAGGAAATTTTGGGGACCAATGATCGAATCGGGACATTTGATCCAGTCCGATCTCAGTCAGGTCCCAATGAGGCTGCTAACATCAACTGCTTATAAAAATATCACCCTTAAAATACATACTTGACTAATGAGTCTAATGATCCATAATTAATTTTGCTAAAGAAAAACTCTTCTTTTGGACAAATTCTAATATTGGAGAACAAAAGGATACCTCCATTAAAACTCAGTCATTTTAATGATATTCAAGCTTGAGAGGGATTTGGACCCACAAAAAAAAAGCTCAAGAGGAGAGAAAGTGACATGACTAGGAGTTTTCAGTTAAGAGAACTTGTGAATAATCGGAGTAGAGTGATTGAGGGATTGATCATCTGGGATTTTTACTTAAGAAGCAACCGAGCGAGGATGGAGATGAGGAGAGGAAGCAGCAAGAAGAGCAATAAGTTGACAAATGCCAATGGCTACGAGACGCGACAAGACTACGAGAGGAGCGAGTGAAGAGGCGAAGGTGAGACGCGAGCGAAGATCGAGAGGAGAGGACTCAGAGGAGTGAGAGTGGTAGGAAAATTACAAATTAGATTAACTAGTTCAGTAATTAACTGAGAAGATTACAAATTTATTTGAAGTCAAATATTTTTAATTTTTTTATATGTACAATTATATATAAGGCAATTTGGTCTTGACCTATCCATTATGGGACTGGGGACCGAACCACCCAATCACCGGTCTCATTTATTGGGACCGTGCACTGACTGCCCTATTTGAAGACTGGACCAACCTAGCTAGTTCGGTTTGCCCACCTATCATTTCGGGTTCACAGAGCTCGGGGTCCAAGAAGAATTTCCCCAATTGTTGTTGGTACTTCGGTTTTGCGGAGAGTTTTCTGTTGAGAGTCATTTCAGGTGCTTTGACTAAGTTTTTTCTGTGGGAATCGTTTTTCTAGGTTTGGATTGTTCAAGGGAAAACGGAAAATTCTCCCATAATTAACTAAAAACATGGCCTTAAATTCGGAAGAATGACTTCATGGTTTCAAATTATTTTTTAAAGTACGACTGTACCCTAGTGCCTAGGCCTAGGGGGCCTAGGCTAAGCCGAGGACCACACGGCTTGAACCCCTGGCGGCGGGGACCAGGACCTCGGCGCAGGGACCTGGGTCCCCCCGAGGCTGAGATCAGGACCTCAACATCAGTGCTCGAGTTCCCAGCGATCGGACCCCGGATCTGATTAAAGGCTAGCCTAGCTGGATTCTTGTTCAAAAGTTTCACCAGATTAGCCAACAAAATCACCCCGGTCGTGCGCACGAGAGCCCCGATGGAGAAACGCACAAGCCTATGCGCAATCCCACCAACTCCTTCAGTGTCCTTGCCGGAGGGGTAGGAGGAATGGATGATTTTGCAGCGCTCCTTGGGGCGCCTCCGCCTGCGACGACAAGGACGCGTTCAGTCCCTTCCTCTTCCTCCACAACCACTTCCAAACCCAAAGAACCGGCGGTGCCGATAATTATTTTGTCATTGATAACACTCCCATGTGGCCAACTCCATCCACATCCCAAGAACATCAACCTCGGCGACTTCCGCCTTCAACGGCAGCAACAGGACAATCCGGACGCGTCCAACCGCATAATTTTTTTTTTTGTAATTAATTTGGTCAGCTTAGTATATGCAATTTTTATATGAAAAGTTCGAAAAAAAAATATCCTTATAGCAAGTACCAATTTTCGCCGAATGTGAATCGACCCTAAAAATGAAATCTGGTTTTTATTTGATAAGAGGTAATTATTCATGTATTTGGTGAAAATACATCTTCAGCCGCGCCTTTTGTATCAGGGGGTTCTATCATCTTTGACTTTGACTGAACGGCTAGTACAAAATTTCGTCACCCAACTCGGCTCCAAGAAGAACTTGCCTGCTTCTTATTGCTACTATGATTTAGGGGAAAGTTCTCTTTCGAAAATACCGTCGTTTAGTAAAAAAAAAATGGAAAATTCTTTTATAATAAACAAAAAAAACGTGTACTTAAATTCAGAAGGATGAGTTGATCGTTTAAAATTGCAAAATTATTTTTCAAAATACGAAATTACGAACGGACCCTTAATACTTAGGCATAGGGGACCCAGGACCCAGGCTAAGCTAAGGACCATGATGCCTAGGCTTGAGTCCCGCGAGGCACAGCTTCAACCACTAGCCCACAACCTCGACACCAAGGCCTGGGTCTCCCGGCCTCAACACCGGTGCCTAAGTCCCTAGTGACCGGCCTAGGACCCCATGCCTAATTGGTACCACTTATTTCCACACAACCGTGCAATCTTAGAAATTTCTTGCGACTCAGCCTTTCTCACATACTCACCCTTATATATAATTGATAATAGAGGTGGGTTTCACGCGTAATTGATAGGAAAAAGGGAAGCATGGATTCGTCACGACCGTAAAATCAAGAGAAATTAAATGCTTTATTTCTTTCCATCACAATTAATGTAACACTAGAAAGATACACGGATCTAATGTACGGTATGAATTGAAAATTCTCTCTGGAAATCCAATTACCCCTTAGAATGGCACAATCTACTTAGTAAACACACTAAAGCACGGCCACTTAAAATCACTTAGTATCGTGAGAGAAAAGAATGGGCGTGGAAACATTTTCACCCTTTTAGTGGGAGAACAAGACCATGCAATAACAATTGAGCACAGCAGCCCTAAATATGCATATGCAAGACAAGGTATCAATTTCTTCCCACGTGACAAGCAAAAGACCCAGCTACAATGGATTTTCGCAAAGTAAAATCTGAAAAATACATCTATATAAAGTCGTGTAATCTTGAAGATATATCTACCATATATGTCTTTGGGTGACTCAATTCGAACATGAATGCCACTTTGATCTATGCAGTTCCATCCTAACAAAACATATGGAAATTTGTTTCAAATCCAACAAGTCCGGACACACATATCTAAGCATTGGCCGCGGTCGCAAAATCAAGATGTACATCCTATCCCCAATCAAAGCTCATCAGGAAGATGTCCACCGCTACATAAGAAGGTGTTGGGGTCAAATAGAATGTCTGAGCGAAGAAAAAGTAGTGGAAGAAGATTCGATCAACTAAATGCCATCTCATCCGAACCATCCTTCAACACTCAAAAAGAAATAAATAAAACATAAATTGGATCCTTCAACCAAGATAGAGACTTGGGTGAAAGGGAGGGCGTCCTGCTTGGCGTCTAGCCGGATGTTGCCATCGACGGAGACAATCAGGCCGCCAAAGTGCTGACAGTGAATGCCGGCGATGTCATGCTGGCACTGCGGCAAGGGAAGGGAGGTGAGCTTGGCAAGGATATAACCTTCTTGACCCGGATCCTCTGGCCGTCGAAGATCAGCACCGACTCTTTCCGGTACAGGTTCACCAAGTCCACCCGGTTCGCGTTGAACGTCCTGTAGAAGTTCTACATGAACCGCTTGGCCACCGCCTCTAAATTCATGATTTCTCGGTCGATCGTCATCATCTCTCCTGCTGGTTCTGTGGTTCTAACCGACGCCATGCAGACGGTACCACAAGAAAGAAGCCCTGGGGCAAAAGAAATCTATCTTAGAGGTGAGAGAGTTTGTAATTTATTTTTGCTTTTCTTTATCGCTTTTTATTGGGAATTTTTTGTCCTCCTTGTCCACGTGTCCAAAAAGAAGAATAATATTCATTTTTTTTGTGGCTTGTGTACTGTTAAGACTTTTTTTTTTTGGTCGCTTGTGTACTATTTAAATTTGACTTATTGACGATATTGACGCTTTTAGGAGAGAAATCTAACGAATCCCGAATCCTAATAGGATTAGAATTGCTTTTCAAGTGCATAACTACATATATATATATATATGTCTATATGTTGAGGTTTTTTTATTTTTCTGTTCAACCTTTAGGATGGGTTCGTTTTACGAAAAAATGAGTGGTTTGAAAAATATTTTTTTTAAAAATTATTACTTATATCATTTAAAAAAATTAGTCAATGAAAAATATTTTTACTATCGATAACAATCTATACCTAACTATTTTCGTAGGCAACTAAAAAATATTCAATTTATTTATTTTTTAAGTGTGAAAAATATTTTTCAAATCACGCATTTTTCGGGAAACGAACACATGGTAAACTGACAATTGACCCCTTTTCTATAGTACAAAAGATTAAGATGTTTTTTTTCTCCCCTTGAGTGAAATAGACATCTATTTTCTTTTGTGGTTGCAAAAAAAATAATTTGAAAAATATTCCTGCAACAATTGCTAATTAGCCAACAAGAAACATTTTCATTATCACAACAAAATATGCTTTGATATTTTCATGGACAATAAAAATATTTGTCAATTGTTCATTTTAGTACACAATACAAGCGATCGATTTTAGGAAAATAAATTTGATATTTTTCCTGAAACAAACAGAGCATTTAGCTACAAATGTCATGCTAACGAATGGTGATTTGACCCAAAAAAAAAATGACGAATGGCACTTCTATGGCTCTCCATCAATCTTGATCATCATCACATTCACGCTCAACAAGAAATTTTAAAGGAAATTACTAACCTGACAGTCTGACAGTATTTTTAGTTATTTCTGACCACACAATCTCTCAGTCAGTGAGTGCTTTATGCAAAACACGAGATAATGGTGTGTAGATCTTGATATTGTATTGTCCATAATAGTACTGTTATAAAAGTATTTTCCAATTTAAAATTTATCAAAGCCTATGAAATATTTTTCAAAAGTACTATAACGCGTGCCGGTCATTATATTGTTGTCGCCTCAATATGCATCGACAAAATCTAATCTTATGTGAGCAAATAGATGAAGGATCTACCATATCTAACCAGAAATGTTTCGATTGCCAAGACATAGCTAAAGATCATACAAGAAAAAAGGCTTTTTGGGATTTATGAACTTTTTTGTTTCGATGCTTTCTTTTTCTTTTTTCTTTTTTCCTTTTTCTATTTTGGCAGCGTTTTGATACTTAACGAGTGGGTCGATGCATACGTTGGTCAGATCCGAATTATATACGCAATTAGGAAAAGGTCGAAAAGGGATCACGTGACCCTCCTGATCTAAGGACACCAAAAAGGAGAAAGATCGCAAGCAGGCCTTTCCAACTCCCACCTGGAAGCTTCAAATGTCGTTAAAGTGTTAACAGCCATTCGTTTTTCCAACTTAATCGCAGCAGAATTAGAAATTTTCACTCTGGGATTGTCGATGACCTCCCGTGTATAAATCCCATTATTACCAGGTGCAGAAATTTTGCTTTCCTTCCTTTTTGTTATTACCATTATCTTTCTGGTTATACTTGGAGTGACCCCATTTAAATTTGAGGTCTTTCTCTGCTGGTAATCCTCGTTAGAGTCGTTACAAATTTATGCAGGAAGCTTTTCTGGTTGATGGCAAACGTTTTGACACCATCTTTCTTGTCAGAAGTATGAAAAAAGGTGTTTCCATCTAGTTGGAAATTCCCATTTTCGCAAGCTCTTTTCCGGTGATTTTTTTATCGTCCTTTTAAACTTTGATGGGTGTCACGTTTGGATTTCATCCGACAAAGATAAAGCTTTCTCAGGAAAGTGTAAATGGTCGTTTTATTCTTTGTGATTTTGTGTCGGCTTAGACTACCTGAGCTTTTGCCTACCTGCAGCTTGGATATTGTTGGTTTGCTTCTGGGAGTTGGTATGAAAAAAGTAAAACAGGCATTGTCTATAAGTTTCAGATATTGTAAAGTTTGATATCATAACATGGTAGATGTCGATGTCCGTAATTATCCCAGAAAGAATTTCCCTATGTGTAGTTCAAATTTGCTTCCTGAAACGAATATTCCAATTTCTTCAGCATGTATATAATGCATCGAGTCATGGCGTCCGGTAAATTCCCGAATCTTTTGCATCATTTCCATAAGAAGAAGCACTTCTTTTTCATAGATTAACAGTTCAATCATTTTTATACTTCTTAGACTCCGAAAATGTTCGTTTGCAGGTCACGTCGAAAACAAAGTTCCTCTCCTGTGAATCTGAAGTTTTGTCGCTCAGGACATGTCGGTCCTGGATGCTAATAGAGTACGGAGTGCGATGTGTGTAGTGATGCAGATTCTAAGTTAATCTGTTGTTTAAATTGCAAAGGCACATCTTTAGATGAATCATAGCTCATAAGTCGGCAACAGGTCTATGTTTGTTGGGTAACATCCAAGACATAACCAAGGCTTGTTGTGATTGCAGGAAACGGACAACAGCGACGGAATGAGTTTGAGACGCCGTCCTTTGTACACTTGTGGGGTTTCGATCCTTGCAACGGTTCACAGAGCGTACATGAGAGCACAAGAGTTCAATGGACCATCTGAATCCCTGTTCAAAAGTTTTACCAGATTAGCCAACAAAATCAGCCCGTTCGTATATTCTGTTCAATACCAATGCCTGTCCATGCTCTCCTTCGCGGACAGTACCATCCTAGCTGCCGAGGGCGTCATCGAGAAAGTCTTCCCTATGTCGAGTTTTGTGTTTGACAAGATTGATGAGCTTGTCCAGTTGACGGAAGCCCTCCCGCAGAAAATCGAAGACGTCCTAGACAAAGTGCCGGGTTTTATCCACCAATTTCCATGTCTAGATTGGGTGTTGGTCCATGTTATATCGTGTTTGACATTTTGGGTCTCGATAATAACCCACTGGGAATCAAGAACCGTAAGAGAGAAAGATAACCCAGCCAACACGAACTGTGATGAAAGTTGCGATACATCGGCGTCCTTAGCTGATGCAAACTACCCTGCTGATTCGGAACCTCATTTTGACAGCGGAAAAACAGGACAGTTCTCTCCAGTATCCGAAGCCGGAGGTGAGACAAGAAGCACAGCTGCGAAAACCCATGAAAAGGGCTCCTACAAGGAGGTTCTAGAGAAGGAAATGAAGGAATCATACAAGGAGGTTCTAGAGAAGGGAATGAGGGAAGAAGTAGAAGGAAGAGGAAAAAAAGACAATTTGGAAGGTGAGAACAAAATGACCGACGTCAAAAGTCAAGATGATGGCAAAATAGGAGAGGAATCCGCCGATGATCCCATCTTGGAGTTGTTCGAGTCAGCGTGGCTAAAGAAACCGGGAATGTCTACATAAAGTATTGTATAGGCTTAGTCGGCAAAAAAAAAATCCTAGTTTTCTGTTGATATAGAACCATTTGGCATTTCCGCCAGAAATTCATAACCAGATAATACAATGAGTATTTGTATGCACGATCTACACAAAGAATCATGTTAGTGTATTTGACAGGATTATACAGAAACTTCATGCCTACCCGTTTCAATTTGCTAAAAAGATGGTCCATTTCTTGGACATAGTTCTTCCTGCAGAAAGGTTACTTCTGCATGAAGCTATCAAGATGCTGGAACTTCATTATCATTAAATGGTTCATACACTGTAGCTATCGTCGTTCCCATCGACTAGCTTTTGAAATGAAAATGGAGCCTAAGTTTGAGGGGATCATTATATCTGAACGTTTTTCATGTTCACGTACTGCAATGGCTCTGTTTTGCAAACAAGTTGATAATAAAAAATCTTGGAAGCTCCTGAGCTGGAGAGCAATTCTCTGCCACTATTTGCAGGCAATAAATTTAGAAGCAACTGCTTGCTTGATGTGCGAACAGAAGCAGAAACAGAGCCACTTTTTTTTTTTAATTGGTAATAGAAACATAGGTAGGTTAGCACACTACCCGGCATAGTCACTGAATGACGGAACGATTTACATGGGACATCTTGGGTCTAGAGACAAATCAATCTCATGTCAATTTGACAGGATTATACTCTACATGGCTATGCAAATCACGTTTCTTTGACATAAAACAAGATCAAATCAACCATTGTCAACGCCGAGGCCTTCCACAGTTCAGTCAGCAGATGGTGTTACAGATCTTGTCTAATGCATTTTGCACTCTTCGAGCTGCTGAGAAAGTCGAGCATGACTCAAAATCAAGTTAACACTATTTGTATTAAGTTAGGGACCTCTTTTGAGTACTTACACCAGAACCAAGCACTAGATAATATTCCGTCCAAGTTAAGCCTTTGATTCTGGCATAAAAGAATTAACAATCCCCCTACCAGACACACACGGAGGGACAAAAATCCATTCATTGCATGGGGGAACTGTACATCTCTTTTTTATCTCAAGAAAATCAAAAGCAAATGATTCTGCCCAGCAAAAAAAGAAGATACCACAGAAAAATATACAGATTGTGATGCCATCTAACACTGGTAGACCGAGTAACTCTTGCTCTTCCATAAAAAACCCCAGCCTTTGCCTGTTTTCCTCCTAGATATAGACTTACAAAGCGGCTTGGCATCTGGAGCTGATGACACAGTCATGTGACTCGTTTCCTCTGGCTGATGATGATGCCGTTGGCTCAAATTGGCAGGAGATTGATCTCGTTGCCGTTGCTCACGGAACAGCATCAAAAGTTTCTGAGCCTTTTCTCTCGCTCTTGGGGTCCCATTCACCGATATGGACACTAATGCAGGTATAACACCTTCTTGTAGCACCATTTGAATGCACTTGTCATTTCCATTACACAAAAGTAAAAGACATAACACAGCTTGCTCCTGCTCAACGGGCTCTCCAGTGTCAAGTACCGTGGCAAGTAAACTTATGAGTTCAGGGCAAGATATCATTTGATCTTTTCCTGATTGGCTTGAAGCTAAATTCATAAGGACAGCTATTGACTTTTCTGTCCACATTTGGTCACCAGAATCCGCAAGGAGAGATTGAAGGCTGCCGATAATGCCTGCTGAAAGCAGGTATCCAATATTGTCATGGTAGGTGGATAGATTGTAAAGGGCATGAAGAGCATCAAGCTTGCACTGAGGTGCAGTTTCATCTTTAAGAAGGTGGATCAGAAAGGGTACAGCCTGACTCATGCCAATTATGGGCTTGGCATCTTCAAGGCAGGAAAGATTCAGATATAGAGCCGTTGCTGATGGATGAGAGTTATTCTTGGATATCATATCCTCGAGGAGTGGAATGACTCCGCCAGCTAATATCGACTCTTTGTTCCTGAGGAAAAAGAAGCAAGGAGAACACACTGCTGCGTCAAGCAATGAACGATGCAAGAAATTACAGGAGGAGGTGGAGAACTCGGAGATAAAGAAAGTGAAGGCAAGAGTAATCACGTTGTGCTTTTTAGCATATAAGGAACAGCAAAGTAAGTTCACCTTTACAAAAAGACAAAAGCAACTCTTTAAACATGTTATAAGTGATGGACAAACTATAATCAGAATAGCCTTCCCCCTAGTTTTCACACATAAACATGTAATAAGTGATGGACAAACTAAAATCAGAATAGTATCCCCCTTAGTTCACACATTCAAGCATTAAGCAGAGCGGAAAAGAAAAATACCTCATGCTTAAAGAGGAACCCTCAGAGGACATCAAAACATAAGTACAAGAATCAGAGAGAAGACGAAATAGTGTAAAACATAAATGAGAAAACAACAAGATTGACCCCAAATGCATGAAACTCTAGTCCTATGGTCATAAGAAGTGAAAAGGAAGCCATAAGGGGCATTGAGTAACAACCAACAACATCGATCATTTCAGCAGACAACAGCAAATTCCCGATAGCTGTTAATAAAAGCAATAAAAACATGCAACATGGAGACATCTCTATTGCATGAAACTCTAGCACCGTACCCATTGACTGGCCCAAAACGAAAATTATAGCATCGATTAATGGCTGAATCCCTATTGCTTTGGCAACAATTAATAGTCAAAATGCCAAAAACAGTATTGAGACATCTCAAACAGCAATAGAATAAAAGAGAAACCTGTTATTGTTGACAGCAAGGTTGAATATAGCCATTGCTCCAACGTCCTGAGCCACTACATTCCTCTCATGGACAGCCAATTCCAGAAACTGTATAAGGGCTTCAACAAAGCCATTGGCCCCCATGAAAATTCTAGCCTCATCATCATCCTTTAGCAAAAGCCTGATTTGTTCTACCACTTTGCACTTTCTGCACAATTCCTCTCCTCCATTTAGCACTTCAAGAAAATGACCGTGTTTTTGAATAATGTTGACCTCTGGCACTTGTTCCGATGCAGAAAATTTTTCTTTCTCATCTTCTTCCTCCTCAATGGTACACCTTTCCTCCAAAGGAACCACTTTTACACCTTTTGACTTGAAGGAACCGACACTGTTCATTGATCTTGAATTTGTGGACTCAGACTCAGACAATGCTAGCCTCCAATAATTCAAATCAAGAGACTCTGGAGGACCCTCTGGGACAAGAACACCATTTTGATCGCACCAGCTAGCGACAAGTCCTTTCACACAGTAATTAGGAGTCAAACAAAGATGAGAAAGCTTCTGTTGAGTTTTAGGACAGGTGTTGTGCCCATCACTAAACCATTTCTCAATACAGATCCTTTCATATGTCTGTCCAGAAGAAATAATAACTGGGTCGTACATAAGCTGCAAGGATATCGGACACCTCAACTCTTCTGGTGGAAGTGGCATCTGGCCTGATTTCCTGATATTCGGCCTGAAGTTAAAAGAGCTCAGCTTTGATAGCTGTCTTTCAAATGCTTGACCATTGCCTACAGTGCCTCCCTCGTCAAGGGAACCCTGAACAGTTGGTGAACAAGGAGTTGATCCCTGCGAATCATTGTCATCAGAGAATTCACTCCTGAATAACTTAGAATACTTTCGTATTAGATGTAAAAGATAAGCCACAATTGATTCCTTTCGCTTATCTTCCTCTGCTCTAGCTCTTTCAATTAGTTTCTTTAGAGCTCTTCTCTCTGTAAGAGCCGCTCTGGAAGAGGTGATTCCAAGTTTAGTAGCTGCTTGATGGAAAGACTCGAGTTCATTGTTATCGTTAGGATCATTGAATTTTCTTCCTTGCTGGAGCAATGCAATTATTTCCTCGCCAACTTGCTTCTCCTGCGGATTAAGTGAAAATGCAACAGCCTCCAGTTCAGCAACAATCTCCAATATCTGCAAGAATAGAATACAATGTCTGGTTCAGCTTATCTCCATTTAAGCAAGATAGATTCATGAATCATTCCAATTACTTAAAACGAAAATAGAAAAGTACAACATGCAAAGTAATAACATTCAATAAAAATGCTAAAGCACATGCAAGGGCAACGAACTTATAGAAACATATAAAATGTTTCATTAAATCAGTAAAGTGTAAGAGTAGGTCTCTCAGTGCCTCTCATCTGAAGCTTTGATATAAACACCTCAATCATTCACTTATAGATCAACCTAGTCACTTTCCTCTCACCATTAGGAGAAAGGTCACCATAATAATCAGTCTAATTGTTAAAAAAAATGAACTTGCCCATTATCAATAGTAGTTTAAACAACTTGAAATTACCTGACAACTGATAGACTGCGGGACAATGTCTTCAACTCTTCTGAGGCTATCTGCAAGAGCAGATCGAGCCTTTTCAAACTTAAGAAGAACAGAATCCCCTGTTATTGCCTGCAAATAAAATGGATTGCTGAGAGAAAACTACAAAGCTCGGCACACGAAATCAAAATTAATGTAACAATGAAATGAAATAGGAGAAGAAGATAAGATTTAAGACTCCAAATGCCTCTTCATTCTTCCAAAAGAAACCTCTGTTGGAAGGAGCATAAAATTCAAAATGCCATAAGATCACAAGCAAGAGAATGACATATCTCAAAGTTCGAAGAAGAACATTACCAGGTAAAGTTTACTACATTCTGAGCAATGCTGAAGTATATTCTTGGTTTTTTCCAGGGCCACGTGCAATGAACACAAAGCCTGAATTCCAGATTTGCTTCTAGGCCTTGCAGCTTCTAATTCAGGGAAAACTGCCAATACTTTGCAGTAAATTGCAGAGAGAGTCCTACACATTTCTCCATGTAACTGAAAACCGCAATTTCTCAGATCAGTCACCAAACTCCATTTGTAGACAAAATAATTGCCTTATCAAACTTGCAGTGCTAAAAAAGGCACTATAAGCTGATTTTGTTGAATTATTAGCAATGTTGGAGTCAAAATTCAGACAGTAAACAACACTTTCATAACTAGAGCTTTATAAAGCAAGAACAAATCTCCAGCCATAGTATAATATCTACAAAACAGGCATGACAGAGTTCATTTCAACTTACTAATCAGTATAATCAAAACAACAAGGCAGCAAGTAGAAAAACTACCCTGTTTTGTTTGTTGTGCAACAAACTAAACAGCTAAATAGTTTCCAAAAGGAAAAAGTGCTCTTTTTTATGGTTGAGAAAGTATCAGTACAGGCATACTGGCTCTGGCACAATATTGACTAGCACCCTTAGCTTCTAGCATAAGGATTAGCATAGAAATCAATACTTTCGGCAAATATTGTGCTTATATAGTCCATTCATACCTTAGCATCGCTAGCTGCAAAATAACTTTCTTCAACTTCTACAACGTCCATTAGGTCCTGCTAACGTGGAAAACTCCAAGGCAAGTTTATACAGTCTGCCACAGAAAAAATTGGAGCAATTCCATCATTAGAAACGAAACGAAATTCTTCAGTTTTAACATCTGAAAGATAACACAGCAACTGAATTCCGAGACAGCCAAATAACTTTGTGAGAGGATCGATGATAAAAGGTTACAGGGCATAGTTACTTCAGACAAAATTTCCATTATCAACAAAAGCAGAAAAAAGACGATGCAGCTAGAAACAAGAAATCTGTTGGATTCAGTTTCATCCCTTTTGCTTCGATTTTCTGCAGAGATTCCAAAGGGAGAAAATAGAAAAGTAAAAGAAAAACCTTTTTTAATCAAAGGAGAAAAATTCTACCATTTACCTTCCTCGAATCAAAGCGAAGCAACAGGCAAACAATGATTGATTGAATTAAGATAATTGAACGCTTATTTAAGACACAGCATAACGAAGTATTTAAAGAGAAGTGAAAAAAAAAAAAAAACAGCGAAACCTCATTTGCTCTGTCAGCTAAAAGGATCTAAAACTCTCAGAACATTAAAATCAAAGAAAAGAAAAGTCAAGGGAAGAATTTTTGCGATTTTAACATTGCATCGAACAGATTATGAGGAATTCCAGAACCCCATTTGAAAAATAGGAGGAAACTATGACGTGCGAGACGAACGAAAAAACATGTAACGATTGAGGTTATTGCTGACATTCTCAACAAATAAATAAAATCCGAACAACTCCGGACGTCGTCGCAACGGCAACGGAAAACGACGTGGTTATCCGAGATCTTACCCGAACTGAGACAGGGCTCTGATTTGACGAATACCAGTCGATTCGGCACAACACAAAAAACACAATGATACCGAAACTTTAACCAATCAATGCCCAGCGTGCGACGCGAATCGTGCCCCGAAAAAGAAAGAGAGACTCCAACTGCGGCGACAAAAGGGCAAAAAAAAAATAATAATACTCTCAATGAAAGCATAACGAATCCCCATCGCCAAACACAGAGATGGAACGAACCTTCGGCAGAGGAAGCAAGGGTTCCGATCCGAAATGCGCCTAGATACCTAGAAGAGAAGAGGAAGAAGAGGCCAGGGAGGCTTCATAGAAGAGCACCTCCAAGAAGCCCAGAGAGAAAGGGAGAGAAGAGAGAGAGAACCAAAAGGAGAGCCAAAATGGAGGTGTAAGCTAGCGATGCGTTGCCTTCTCCATCACACCGCGATTTCGAGCTCCGTTGGTTCGAATGGCTCCGAGAGAGCGAGTTCGTTTCTCGCAGACAGACAGGCAGACAGACAGAGAGAAAGAAGTGGCCGACGATGAGGAAATGATAATAAGGCGATGGCTAATTTTTTTTTTTAATTGTGGGGCCTACTTATTTAAATATCTTTTTTGCTAATTTTAAAGCTTTCTTTTTCTTTTTTTCTTTTTTGGTCGGACTGATAATTTTAAAGCGTTGAAGAGGAGGGATGTTTCTTCGAGCCGAGAAAATTAATTAAATAAAGAGGGACGAATAAAAGAATAGGAGAGAATTTCTTGACGGGGGGGATTTCGCGATTTCTCGCCGCTATTGTCTCCCCGGTCACCGGCCGACATTGCCGACCTCCGCCTTTGTCGGCTAGCGGGATCTGTCAATTGCACCACTGGAATTGGCAGCGGCTGTCGCCAGGCAGGAGCACGGAAACGGGAATCGCCTCGCGTGTCCTTGTCCACCCCCCCCTCCCCCCCAAAAAAAATAAAAAAAATTCAAAAAGGAAAATCAATAAATAGCGATCCTTCGGCCCTCGCAGCTAACTCCACGTGGTCGTGTTTTTAACCACAGGTTTCTACAGCGAGTCAATCCAGATCCGGTAATCACGGAAACCTCCTCGACCCGCCCTCCCTTTCCCTCCAATCACCGAGGGAAAAAAAATATCTTCGGGCCCCTGACGCCGCGACCCCCCAGCTCGGAGGCACGGCGTGGCGGTACTTTTGATGTAGGGGATGGTTGAAGTAAAAGGCAACCTTTTTTTTTTTTCTCCCGACGAAATTTAAAATGTTATCAAAATATATATAAAACAAACTATTAGCGAATTTATTACTTTGATATTTGTATGCTGTTTAAAAAAATTCCAGAAATTTCAAATTAAAAAAAAAAAGATTGCTATAAATACCACCAAACAACCATTAGGATCAAGAAGGTCTCGGTAAATTAAATAAATTTATATTTATCTTTATTTCTTGCGTTGCATTTTAAATTCTTTAGTTATGACTTTCAGATTCCCAGCGTCGATTCAATTTCCGGCATTTATCTTTATCCTAAACATTTTGTGGTCAAGTCAAACTCTAATATAGTGTCGAAGCATTCTCGAGCCTCATCGTTGAGTCAAACTCTGTCAAAGCTTGTTTACGTTAGTTCGTTTGTAAAATTTGTACTTTCTAAGCATTTTCCTTGATTTAAATCTCGAATCGATTTGCATTTGTATGATTTTATTGAAATTTCATTTATTGATTTATTGATTTTCTTGATCACTCCTGTTAGGAATCACAACAAGACCCTTTTCACATGTTTAAAAGCAAAAGAACTACTTTCAATGAAAGGTGTTTTGTCGCCAGAGAAATTTCGACGAAACAGCCCCTCAACTTTTTTTTTCCTAAGAGAAAAATTACCAATTTTTATTCTAATCTCAAATTTTCTCTCATCAATACATTCTCCAATAATCACAGTTAGTTGTCCATATTTTTCATTACTAAAACGATTTCATTTTGGAGAATTCTAGCAATTTTTATTTGGATGAACTTGTTATCCACATGAAAATGCGACATTAATTCATACCTATCCCTCGATTACTTTGTTGACGCTGATTTTTTTATCGATATGGAAATACCATATCAAGCGAGGGACTTTTTCACCAAAAACAAAAGTTAGGGACTAGATCATGGGGTAGATTTGAAAATAGATTAAAATAAAATCTGCGGTAATTTTGGGACTAGAGCTAAAGTATAGGGTTTTTTCCGACAAAAAAATTCAAAATAGATTTGGGACTAGACTAAAGTTATGGATTTTTTTCTAAAACAAAAAGAAAAAAGTTGATAATAGATTATGAACTAAGATTAAAGTTGATGATTTTTTAGAGAATTAAGCCCTCATGTATAGAGGCGACCAGCGGCCATGCCCCCAAAGGACCTAGCTGATCGAACCTATGGCCTTAATGGGCCGAACCAGGCTCGGCATTTTTCATTTCAAGCTTTTTTTTATTTACTTTGCTGACTCATTATTCATTAGTTGCCATGCCAACGCTACTACGTCTTCATTTAAATAAACCAAAGTTGGTAAACCATCAGTACTTCTACCGTTAATCGCTTAATTATACCTTTCCTTGTGTGTGTGTGTGTGTGTGTGGGGCTTAATCATACTATGCGTGGGCAATTTATCAATGTACCGTGACCCTTCTCTAATGCACTCAAACAGAATTATAACCACGCGCTATGGGCGAGCGTGACCGCATGAGCTCCGGCCCCTGGGGATCTGCCCCCTTTGACCTTCGAAATTTTGTTTGCATGCGCGCGTTGACATGCACGTACCAATGCACACGTGGCAATCGCTTGCTCGATTTCAAAATTTCTTCACATTCCGCATTTTTCGGTTCAACAAATTCTTTTTTACTCTCTTTGTTTTTAAGAAGAAAAAAAATTAGAGCGCTAATTATAACCATCTTTTTATTTCTATTCCAAATCTATTAAATAGATTTAGAACAGAAATTTCAAAAATTTTCTTTTATTTCTAGAATAAAAATAGATTTAAAACATAGATGAGAAGTTAAAATTTTTAGCTTCTCTATTTTTTAAATAGAAATGAAAAAATAAGAATTTTTTTCATCACTCACTCTCTCTGTCTCACGTTCCTGTCATCAGTTGCTAATTCATTGTCTATAGGCCACCGGTCCTAGATCACCAGTCCATTGTTTGTCAATTGCCGGTTCGTCGTCCCCCAGTCGTCGATCCACCGTTCGCCTGTCTGTTGACCCGCTAGCCCCCAGTCACCGGCTTGCTGATCTTCGGCAACCTTAAAAATTTAATGTCATCATCAAACACATTTATTTGCTCATGAATTCATTCAAAAACTACAATATTTCTTACCACAAATTGATTCTAGAAATAAAATGGCTATTTTTTGCACCCATTCTTTGGTAGGGGAACCGCTCGATTTGATGTGATTTTCCAAGGACTAATGAAAAAATGGAAATATGAACCAATAAGATGCGCGATACGTTCGTGGGGGCGGCCCATTCTCATTTTCCAATGTTTCCCCAAAATCAGCAGTCAGCACATTGCTTGTTTGAATGCTGATATTCAATTATGCATGTACCTAACTTGGTGGTTTCTATTTATGGGAAGACGGTGTGAATTGTGAAGTTTCGACTTTGATGAGAAATTATAACGTACTCCGACAGAGAGTTTTTTTTTTTTTGCTATTGCATAAACAGCTTTAAGTGTATTGATTAAGGAGAGTGAATAAATACAATCCTCAAATCAACGTGGATAAGATTCTCTTTTGTAAGATTATCGTTTGCATTGACGGTGTATGGTTTGTTTTAACATTAAATTATCGATGTACCTTATAGGATCAACTCTGTAGTCTACAATGAGACCTAAAAAAAAAAAAGGAGCATGTTTGGTTAATTAAGTTGTGCTTGTATTCGCCGTTGTTGAAGAAAAATTATGTTCTTGCGCGCATGCTAGGGCACCATGCGACCTTGGCAAGGGCCAAACGGCCCTCGTTGCCCTCATTGATAATTGCACGACGCGTTAATATCTGTCCCTCTTGAACACGGTAATGGTCACGGAGCTCCCAACTGTCGCGCCATGAGGGTAGTGTGTCGACGAACATCGTCGCCTAACTCGCCCACCGCCGGCTCCCCTCCCCCCACCAGAAACTTCCTCTCTCTCTCTCTCCATATTTTCTAGATTTTTCCCTTTCTTGTGTTTATTGATAGGGTTAATATCTAGTGCTGCATCGGCACTTTTTTTTAGCCACTTCAAGAAAGTCTTGTTAGTAATTGGATGATCTTATTAAAGATAACTAACGGAAGTACTTAAGTGCATGAATAGAGAATATCAGAGTACATATTCCCCACCACCCAAAAAAAAAAAAGAAACAATCCAACAATTAAACTTGAAACTATACACAACCTTAAATTGCCTTCCTAGTTTTTTTTTTTAATGTAGCTTCGCATATTCGACAAAGGTAATTTCGAGAGCAATATGCCAGGCAGCACATACACTTGACCAGAACATCCCAAATAGTGTTGCCGTAATCATGTCCTCATTTCCTCTAACTTGGCTTTTCTTCCTTTCTATCTACAACGACACCTCGAAGGGCTATTGAAATGCATGAGCAAGTAGATGACTTCTGAAAAGAGTGTTTTCCCATATGGCTGCTAAAAATTCGGACAATTTATCTTTAAGAGAAGGTTAATACCGTGAAAATTCTAGATCGATATAATTGTGATAAATTTAGCCAAAATTTTAATCTCAAATTGATTTATAGTGATAAATTTGTCCTTGGTTAGTTTTCATTAAATTTTACCATCAAATTAATTAGTTAGATAACACACGACAAACTTCCATTTGTCATAGTATAAATATATCGATTTGAGATTTTTTGTGATATTAACTCAATTTAATAAAAACTAACGTATGATAATTTTGCCTTTACAGAAAAAAAAAACATATGATAATTTTGTTATATGAGTGCAAGTTTGAAATTTTTGATAGTCAAAAAATTAGTTTAAGGTAAAATTATCGTAAGTGTTGTGGTTTGAGGTTTTTCGTGATTAAAATATTAGTTTAAGGTGAAATTGTTAAAAATGTATTGATTTGAAATTTTTGTTGTATTAATTATTATATTAAAAAAACCAGTCTTGTGTCCGGAATTGCCGTTTGAAATTTTGAAATTACGTGGATATAGGAAGCCGGACATCTCTGACCGGGCCCCACGTTGCTACGACCGAAAAAGTTTTGAAGAAGCGGGGGGTCGGGGCTCCCGGGGGCCAGTAACGGACAAATGCGTCACGTCCCACGAGTCAAAATCAAGATTTCCGGTCCACTCCACCTAATTTTGCGTTAATGGGATCGAAACGTTGCTAAACTTGCTTTCCCTCCCCGCCCACCAAACCATTGACCGCATCCGGCCCTTGGAATTTTATGGGAAAGTGACTAATTCGCTCGTCACATTCGAACTCGTGTCGTGTCCTTATCCACATCTTTATGAACTATTAAGACATTTAACAATTTAATTAAAATTATTCCGTCTTATGCCAACTTCAGATTAGTGAAGGTGAGAATCGAGTCTGCTTAGGGCCGAGTAAGCCTGCCTTTGGTCGCCATTATGTTACGACCGTAAGAATTCTTCTGGCATTTACCCAGCTTTTTAATGAAAGTTTCCGAGTATTTAGATACCCCAAAAAAAAAAAGTGAGAATCAAATCGGCCATAATAGATTTCAAATTTAGAGTAATATATTGCTTTCAATGATGAATGTGTAATTTAAAATTATTAGTCCGAGCCTTTATTTTGGATGATATCTATAATCAAGACTTTTGCTTTGTTAATGTTTTATTTTTTTAATCTAAATATAAATTATAATCAATAAATTGTAACAGCATGTGATTATTAGAATTGATAGTTCATTGCAATTGTTTAATTAGAATATAAGTGAAATCGTGATAGACCCCGAAACCTACGACCCGTTAAGTTCTGAGGTAAGTTTCGAGTTCAAAAAATTGAATAAACGGTTTTGATAGGTAAGTTTCAAATTTCAAATCGAACTTAGATTGATCCTCGAACTACTCAATTATACAAGTTAGTCGTACAGTATGCACGTGCCGTGTCTCTCGAGTTCGAGAGATCTTCCAATAAATCGATGGCGTGTTTCAATTTTGTTTTTGTATCGTGTCGAGAATCGCGGCTCCTAGAAAACAAACACACACACACGAAACGAAGCATTTTTCCTCACGAAAATCATTTGAATGAATTTTTCTGAGTCTCTTGCTAGGAAGGGAGTTATTCTATATCTAGCAGCACAGGCATCGCCGATTAATTATGGGACATTATGCAAAAATCCGAAATGTCAATTTCTTAATTTATTTGCGTCAACCAAGGAAATATATGTAGCTTTCTGATAAGACGACAATGTACATGGAACAAGAAAACAAATCACGGACAAATATCCATAATTAGGGCCATGATGGCCTCTTCTTCCGGTCAAATTTTCGTTGAAGCGGACGTTGGTAAGCGACACAACCACCCCGCTAGCGATTTTTTGTCGAAATAGCTGCATTGACAAATCGATAAAATTTTTAGGAGTAATAAAAAAAATTGGGATTGAATTGACCACCATAAAATAGGTCAAGAGCTCTGGAAAATTATCTCTCAAAAAGACGGATCTCGTAAGCTTTCTTGTTCAAATTTCTAACTCCTGCAAAACTTACTAAATTCACGACGAATGCTCGTTTCAATCCTCGATTTCAAAGTCGAGACTACCCGAATTTGGTGACACGGATCGAGCGGTGAACGCTATCGAAAAAGTCCAAACTAGAGGAGGGGCGGGGGAGACACGTCAATTGTGCCGGCTCGACGGCCGGCGGTTGAAGTCGAACGAATTCAAAAGTGGCTTTGGTTTTTTTTTTTTTTGGCACGTTAGAGTCGCGAAATCTTTTGAAAACCACGTTAAAAAAAAAATCTCGGATTGGCCTTTAAGGAAAAGGGAGACTGGGAAATGATGTTCCGTTCCACGTCGCTCGGTGAACCGATTTTCCGCAATCATCATGTCCCGTTCCACTAAGCTTTTGACTAATTTGATCTGCTTGTCGGTGCAAACAGTTAGAGAAATACAAAATCGGAATTCTTTCCCAGCCACGACGAATGACACGTGTCCCCTGCAGGTGGAATTTCGAGTTGACCTAATGTAGCTGATTGCTGTGGGGGCGAAAGAAAAAGGCGGAAATCAGTCGTCCGTACGAGAAACAAATCATTATATTATTTTAATAAGGAAAATAAAAAGCAAGAAATAAGAAAAGAAAAAAAACTCGAAAGTAGGCTCACTTTCCCGCAATCACTCCGTTTTTTTTAGGGTAAATACCACCAAAAACCCTAAACTATCATTTTTGTGACACATTTATCCTGAACTTTGTTTTGTGACACCAAAAACCCCAAACTATCCCTTTTGTGACACATCTACCCCAAACTTATTTTTTATTTAAAATAATATAAAAAAACTGAAAATTTTAAAAAAAAGCTAAAAAATTAAAAAAATCTAAAAATTAAAAAAAAAAAAAAGAGTTTGCAACGGCGAGGGTTTCTAAAACCCTCGCCGCCGCCGCCCCACCCACTGCCGGCGAGGGTGGGTTGGCGACCCTTGCGTACCACCGACAAAATAACGGCAACAACCTCAGCAGCCAAGTTCCGGTCGCCGCTGTCGCCGCCTCGTCTCCGCGGCTCCTCAATCACCACCTCGGCCGACACAGGAACCTCGCCTTGGGCCCGCCGGATGGCTTAGGCATACTCGCGGCGCTCCCCGAGTGCGAGACTAGCTCCGTCTTCGGCCGCAAGACCTCGGTCTCTCCTTCGCCTCTCTCGGCGGCGGCGCCCATTTCGTCGTCGCGGATGATCCCTGCGATTCCACGTCCCCCGCAGGACAGATTTCCACTGGCTTCTTTTTCGTTGGCGGAGAAATACCACCACCAATCAGCGCCGGTGGACGTGCCTGTGTTGATGGCGAGGAGGCACCGCGAGTTTGTCGAAGTTGGGGACGAGAATGACGACAACGATGATGAGAAGGATTTTGATGGGGAAGAGATGTTGCCGCCGCACAAGATAGTGGCGAGGCGATTGTCCCGTTCTCAGGGCGTCGCTTGCTCGGTGCTCGAAGGAGCTGGGCGGACGCTCAAGGGGAAGGATCTGCATCAGGTCCACGATGCGGTGTAGCGGCAAACAGGTCTTCTAGATTGAGAACGCTGCTGTAACTGAGCTGAGGAAATTTCATCGGGGCTCGCGCGACCCCGCTGGCCATGCCCCACCCTCGCCAGCCATTGCCAACGATGGTGGGGCGGCGGCGGCAAGGGTTTCAGAAACCCTCGCCTCTGCAATTTTTTTTTTAATTTTTATCTTTTTTTTAATTTTCAGTTTTTTTAAATTATTTTAAATAAAAAATTAATAGATTCGGGGTAAATGTGTCACAATAGGTATAGTTTGGGGTTTTTGGTGATACAAAAAAAAGTTTAGGGTAAATTTGTCACAAAAGAGATAGTTTGGGGTTTTTGATGTCACAAAACAAAGTTCAGGGTAAATGTGTCACAAAAGTGATAGTTTGGGGTTTTTGGTGGTATTTGCCCTTTTTTTTATGATATGTATTTCTTTTAAAATTTTTTATTGTAACATAAAAATCTCAAACTTTTTATCTATGCGACATAATTACCATTTGTCAAGGTTCCGTCCAATGTTCTAACAAAAAAAAAAGGTTCCTTAAAATGATTTTTAGCTAAAATAACATGATTTTTATTTCACTTTCGTCATGTCAACATCGTTTGCTTTTCGACGTCCACGTAAGTAGATTTTTAATGGGCCTCATTTGACAAATTTCGATGGAAGGGTAAATGTGTTATATATATATGTATGTGTGTGTATAGCGTAAGATGGAGTCGCAAAAAAAAATTAAAATAAATGTGTCAGCGTGGATATAATTTGAGACTTTTGGTGTTTTTACCTTTTTAATAAATAATAATTTACGAACATTTAAGAAAAACTCTCGAGCACGTGTTTATTCAAATTACGCGGCGAGAAGGCCCTTGAATTACAAATTAAAAGAAAAAAGAAAAAAAAGAAAAGGAAAAAGAATGTTCCAATCATCGGGATAGAACAACGGGAACATGCAAAAAGGGATTGATGATAAAATTCAAATTGTTTGCGTTCTTCAATGAATAGTTACGATGTTCAAATATTTAACCTTACATGACTCTAAAGTAAATTATGACGTTTGGGTGATGATTACTTACTTGCCCTTTACAATGATTTACAGCGAATAATGTAATTATTTAGGACAATTACCAAGCTTAGGTACCATCACCTACGACAATTTGAGGCACTTTACAGTTTCTATTACTTAATTATCGAGTGTGAAAATTTTAATGGTGCAGACCCTATACTCATATTATTAGTATTTATAAGAGTAAACGAGTTAAGAAGCTTAAAAGTAAACGATGACCCATTAAGTTAAATTACGGCATCGACAGGCCCGTGGATTTTTTGAAATCGGGAAGCGACTGTGGAGGGGCTGTTTATTGATCAATTCTAAGGACGCAAATTATAATCATTCCATTTCTCTGTTGTTTTGTTTTTATGTTCTCGGGAACAGGTTTAGAACATAAATTCATTTGGTAAAATAATTCTATTTTGGGACAAAACTGGAGCTCCCAAAATATGTTTGGAACATAAATGAGAAGTAGAAATTTTTTTAATTTTTTACTTCTGAAACAGAAACGGAAATAAGAATTCTTCTCATCGTGCACTCTCTCTCTCTTGTGTCCTTGGCAATTGGACGCTACCCATTGTCCGTCAGCCATCGAGGTCTCAAGTTCAGGCCCAACACTTGACAACCGAAGAAATTTTATGTTGTTATCAAGCGAGTTTTTGTTTTGAGAATAGAAATCTTGTGTCGTTATCAAACAAATTTCTCTACTTAAAAACTCCTCCAGAAAATAAAAATAGAAAAATCCATTTTTTAGCCAAAAATAACTCTTGGGAACAAAACAATTATCATTCACAATCTAAACAAGTAAGCTTTAACCTCCTCAGTCACTTGTCTCAACGGTTCGTTTTAACTTGACAATAGTCTCTCCACGAACCAGACGCATTGTACGTGCCATCACGAATTCTGGAATTTTTCCTTCTATCTTTCACAAGGGTAGATGTCCTACGACCGCATCAAAATAGAATAAAAAACACCTTTATTCCCTGAGCTAGAAACAAAACTCTCATTGTTGCCAATTACTGCTTTGCTCTTTTTACCGCTATTTTTCATGATCACGGATTTAACGTGTTTCGGATTATCCCAAGTTCTTAGGCTCCATTTCCTTCGTCATAAATAAATTATTTGAAAAATATTTCTAAAAAAATTATCACTTCTATTATTTGAAAAAAATTAGTCAATGTAGTTTTCATTACCAATACCAATTTACGTAAGTAATACAAATGATAATTTTTTGGAAAATATTTTTCAAATAATTCTTTTTTTGAGAAACAAATGGAGTCACGCGAAATAAATGATTTGAAAAATATTTTTCTGAAAAGAACCCTCGTACTGCTTGAATGATTAGTCGATGGAAAAAAAATTATCAACGATAATTTATGTATAAATGTTTTTGTGGACAATGGAAATTCTTCGTTCATTCATCTTTGTAAACTTTAATCTATCGTTTGAAAAAAAAAATCAACAAAGGGCAAAAGAATCATTCAATATCGAGTGGGCTAGAAAGTCCATTGATTTCCAAAGAGACTCCATAGATGTCATTCGGTGTCCATCTCCCCCGTCAAGAAGGGAGGTGTCGGCAACGAGCTTCAAATGTTCTGCAATTTCAATATGACAATTTTGATGTTTAACAAGCAAGGTCGGTGCCAAATGTCAATCACTCTGAAAGAAGTCACTCAATTAATCTTAAAATTTTCAATTTCTCCAATTTAGATCTAAACTTTTGCGCCAATTTTCTCCAAAAATTACCAGCACGGCGGTCCAGTCATCACTAGCCATCCTACTTGGCGCAATATCGTGCGTATACAACTTTGCACTCGAGGTTACACTCTACATTATAAAAGTAGTTACGCTTTTAGTAGTTATGCTTTTTATTTTCCCATTTATGGACAAGACCGACATGCATATGTCTTAAAGAGACGTCTACGACCCAAGGGGGGTGATAATAACATGCTATGCTCCCAAGACCCCACCCCATTAGCTAGCTAGAAATAACAACCTTGGACTCGAGCGTTTAAGCTTGCCTCATTATTACATTTGAGGTGGGCCAAAACTCAAGTAGATCGAGCTGGTTGACTTGTGTGGATAGATCCTCCTGGTTGCCATTTTCGGCTTAAACTTTATGCAAATCCACTTTGCAATAATGCGTTTCCTTTTTCTGTCGTTGGACCAATGTTACCGGCCGTCGGTAAATCGAGCACGAGGATCGAACTGGACTCCTATGATGTACACGACCGTGCCATAATAAATCGTATAGAAGTTCGGACGTCATCTGGTTAAATGGACGGTCGGCCAATCCGTTTTGTGTGTGCATGTGGAGAGACCAATGGAGATGGTGTCTGCGGTCTCGGGCTACCGTCAAGAGCAAAGAAGAGGAAAAAGAGAGTGCCTACAAGCCCTCGCCTGAGGTCGGCGACGGTAGAATGGCGGCTGCGGAGCAATAATGAGGGGTTCACCAGATGCATGTGACGCCCGAAGTGGAAGGGGCAGTGCAGCTGGTGTCCACGTTCTCTGCATGAGTCCCTTTCCTCGCTCCCGCGCTGAAAGGGAGTCCGCGATGCAAAGCGAAGTCAAATATGTGCGTTGACTTCATCTTAATTGCTCGTCGCGATTTTCTAAATCAATGACAATATCGTTCTTTGATTTCGATGGGATCTCGAAAACTTTATCATGGGGCATTTTTTTCAGCATCATCACCAAACAAGCCTAAAAAAATATTCTCAATAAATAAATAAATGAATGAATAAATAAATAAATAAAGGGAGACACTAAAAAGGAAGGTTGAATATCCTTCGTATATAATCGAGGGTATTCTTGTACTTTCCAATGTGGTAGCTTGTAATTAATAAGTTGCAAATGCTTTAACGAAAGATGGGCTATTTTCATCGAAAACGAGTTCATTTATGTCCTTCATGTAAATCATAAAACAAGTTAGTTTTAGGCGCACAAACATAACGAAATAGAAAGTAAATTTGTGAAAGGTAAATCGAGACAGAAGGTTCATCTTGATTCACCATTAAATTAAGGATATGTCCAACAAATGATCATTCCATTAATCTTAGCGCATATCACCTTTATGTTAGAACTCCCAATTACAAGAGAATGACATTATATATACAGTAGTTGTTCATGAATGCAAGCCCTCCGGCATCTAAAGAGCGGAATCCCTATGCCTCCTGTCGAGGGGTGTATGAACCACACATCCACAAAAGGTTCTACTGTGAACCGAGAGAGGTATGGAAGGTTTCGACTTGGGACCACGATCTACGAGCAGCTGGCCCGTCAAGGATCGAGTCATCTTTTCTGGCGACAGACATGGGACAATTGTGTGTGGGCTAAATCGTGGACCCAAAAGCCAGTCAAAAGAAGCAGCGCCTATGAGTAACTTAGGTAAGCCGTCCCAAGCACTACGAAAGTGACTGGGGTGTAGGGATAAATGGGCAGCCCTATCTTCCATGAGATCGCGAGTTCGATTCGCTGTGAACTGAACCTCTGAACGGCTCGTGCTGCCGAATTGCGCAGCCGAGGGCCTACATCGTGTGGAGAAACTTCCTACCCGCAAGTATCTTGGCCGGGCTACGTGATGGGCTCGTGAGAAACTTGGACTTTAAGGTTGCGGGTGGTGCGGAGTGTGGACGACCCGAACCGAATGTGTCATGGTCGGCATGGGATCCCGACTTTGACGTCCGCAAGGGGTCCGCCGGCCCCCTTCGACCCATCCTTACCCTTTTTGTCGATAAAAGACAAAGATGAGCCATCCATCCGGTCGATGATAAAAAAAAAAAAAACTTCCTTTTTCTTTCACAACGGGAGAACCCTTCAACGAAGTTGTGGTCTCATGATATGACCTATCGACTCTCATTTGGACTTATGGCTCTCGAAGCGCGAAGCTTCACTGGCGCAAATCCCATTGGCTCTCATTAAACCTGATCACGAATTCGATCCCATTGGGGTCTACTAGGCCCAAAGCGCAAGTGGAGGCGCCTCGAAAGTGCACCACCATATTTATCGGGAAGATTACAAAAAATAATCCTAAATTTATTATAATTATGCGAAATTAGTCTTAAATTTTTTTTTCTAGTTGAGTCCTAAACCTTTTTTAATCGTGCTAATTTATTCCACTTTGCCGGCCGGCGCTGACGTGGATAATTTTTAATTTTTTTAAAAAGTTCCTTGTTTTTTGTCTTTTTTCCCCCTTCTTACTGCTACAGTAGATGTTGAGCTTCGACAACCCTTGCCAGCCATAGCAGAAATGAAAATAATTTTAAAAATATTATTGAAAATAATTCACTTCAATGCTAGTGGGCAAAGTTGATTGAATTGGCAGAATTACAAAAGGTTTAGGACTCAACTAAAAAAATTATGCATGAATCGATATAATTACAATAGATTTAAGACTTTTTGGGTAATCCTCCCTATGCTTATCGTGCCCCGTTTGATAATGTCTAGTTCTAAATCCAATGCGGAGGAGTGTGTCTCTCTCTATTCATATTGGGCTACTTGGCCTAAATGGGCCGGGCCTATCAGCCCGTTTCGGCTCCAAAGCCCAGTAACGTACCTTTTCCTGCAGCACAAGAAAGAAGAAGAAAGCATGAAAATCGTTTCTTCTTCCCCTCTCCTTCGCCAACGTCGCTCTCCAGCAAGCCCGTACCAAAGCTCGCAGCGACTTCGTCAAGTCTCGCCTCCGGCCGGTGAGCATCGCCGTCTTTCAGTTAATACCCGGCGAGCTCTGTATCTGCTCCTGTTCCTGCTTTTTCGACGGCATTAGTTCTAGTGCATGTTGAATTGACTCTTTTTTTAATGTGGAAATTGATTGGATCAGCTCCAAGTTAGCTTTTTTTATTTTTTGTTTCTATTTGGTCGAAGAATTTGGAATCCATCTGTTGAACCACTGTCCGTTTCGAGGTGTTCTCTATGCGTGTTTATCTCGTTTTGCTTCAGTCGATTTCGCCTGACATGCCAACTGTTCGACTAAATTACCGAGTAACGTGATGACACTGCAACGACCTTGTTATCTCTGGTTGCATTTTACATTTTTGGCGACAGAGAGGATCATTAGGTGTCTTTATGTTTTTGAGTGCATCCTGTAGTCAAATTCCGAGTGGACGGGATGCTTGAGATTTGATTTATTTGAATGAGAAATTGGACTTTTCTTGCGGAATAGTTTTTGTTGCTTCAGTGATATGACAATCGAACGCCCCGGAAATAGCTCGAATTGGATGATTTTGTTGGCAAAAGGTTGCTTTTGATCTATTTGGAGTTCGTTGGAGATCTCTGAGAAACCTGTGTTTTTTGTTGTCATTATTGAGTAGCTTAGTCGATGGTCTTGTCCGTGGTTATGTAGTTGCTTGGGTTTTCTTACAGGTTTTAGCCATGAAGCTTGATACCAGCGGCCTTGAGTCCACCATGCCGATTTTCGGGGTGAATAAAGAGCTGGTTGAGGGGTTTTCTGCTGCCCCATCTTTTGAAATTCCTGTTGCTTGTGATGTGAGTTTCGAGAAGCTGTTCTTTTTTTGCTTGGCTGGATGAACCGTCAGTCAGACAGTGAGTTTTTACATTAGTGCTTGTATTTTCAGTTCGACAGCTTTCAAGAGGAAGCTGTGCAGATGGTGAAGCCTGCTAAGGGAACGACTACCCTTGCTTTCATTTTTAAGGAGGGCGTCATGGTTGCTGCTGATTCTCGAGCTAGCATGGGAGGCTATATCTGTAAGTTCATTTTTGCTTGTTTAATTGTATCTTCAGGATGTTTGCTAGAGAGAGAGAGAGAGAGAGAGAGAGAGAGAGAGAGAGAGAGACGTCTTGACCAGTGTTCAGTAGTGCATGCCCCAATGAAGTTTGCTGTGAAAACATTATTAAAATCAGCTTTTTATATCTGTTATTTGCAGCATCTCAGTCAGTGAAGAAGATAATTGAAATAAATCCACACATGCTTGGAACAATGGCTGGAGGAGCTGCTGACTGTCAATTTTGGCACCGAAATCTAGGTATTAAGGTGATCACTTTTCTCCTCGGCAGGAAATTCTTCTTGTTCTTCTTTAAACGATAGTGATACCTTATCAGAGGAACTTAGTGACACTTGAATTGCCGATAATGAACTAGGCAACACTTTGACACTTCCCTATTGAGTTGCTGCTTCAGCATTTGGAAATCTGCTCGCTTGTTTCACATTAAGCATGTTGAACATGATATTTTCTCCTCCTCTTCATTGTCATTTTTAAGATTCTCACGTTGCATAGCAAGTTTATAAGTAAACCAAAGAGAAAAATATGAATCTTTTTTACTGATAGGCCTGACTAAAGAAAACCACGATAAAAGGGAAAAAGTAGTTTATATTCTTTCTTAGAAACTCTGGATTGCTATTCGTAAGGCACACTGGGATACTCCTTTCTCTTGGAAGGCTGCGTGTTTTGTTTTGAGAAATGGGGAATTATAAGTCGTAGGTTTGCTTGTAATATATGTCCTACACACCACAACTTTCTGACAATACTTATTTCTGCAGGTGGAATTAGTCGATGAATTGCATGCATAAGTTTGTGGTTTCTCTATGTCCCTTCTCTGTTAATATGAACAACTGTTGTGGAGGAGGCTTACTATAGTTTGCAAAGAAATATGTATATTCTCATCCATCTCCACAGTGTCTAAGCTTCATGATGTTGAACTCTACATGCTTTTAACATTACAATGTGTTATTGAAAATGTGCTTCATCTGAATAGTGTCGGCTCCATGAATTGGCAAACAAACGGAGGATCTCAGTCACAGGGGCTTCAAAGCTCCTTGCAAACATTCTCTATTCGTATCGTGGAATGGGTCTTTCGGTTGGGACAATGATTGCTGGCTGGGATGAGACGGTATTGGCATGTCAATTTACAAATATATATAGGCTTTTTCTTTGTATCTTTCAATATGTTGCTTCTACTCATTAGGGCCCAGGTCTATATTATGTGGACAGTGAGGGAGGAAGATTGAAAGGGACTCGGTTCTCGGTTGGATCTGGGTCACCATATGCATATGGAGTTTTGGATAGCGGGTACGTTACTTCGTTGTAGTTTTATTCTGTAGGTTGTCAATTATATTGGGCTAATTTGCTTTTCAGCGAATGGATGCACGAACATCAGATGGATGCATGTCTTACTTAGAAATCCTTCTTGTTACCGTATTCCTTATATATGCAGAATAGGCAGCATATTCACCTAATTATTGGCAGTAAGAACAGATATTGATCCATTTAAATTACAGAGGAAGAGCCGAAAGCTAGTGGGAAGTGTGTGGGGGTTGAATACTGAGTTGAAGCTCTGTCTACCCACCCCAATGAAAAAGCAAGGAGAATAAACTTTCTTGTCCATCTTCTTTTTGCACTAGTCATACACTTGCTTTTACCTTGCATCTGCATTTACTACGTACAGTAAGAAACTAAATTGGTTTTCATTCAATGGGGAGTGGAGAAGTCGTTTGACTATTAATGGTGGTCAGAGTTTGGATCATGAGTATAAAACAGCACTTGGTCATTTCTAAGGATATAGTTAGAATATGAATATGCACAAATGGTCTACCTTCAAACTGAGATTTATTTGGAGGTCTCCACTGGCAGAGGTCATCCCTGACAATGCAAATATGCAATATGGATGCTCTTGCCTACATGCACTTTAGCTTTTTGTTAGCTTGTATCCTGAAGATTAAGTAGCTTTCCCATAGTGGCATTAGCTTTGATTTGTGATTTTACCTATCCAGTTGAAGTCTGCAGTTTCTTCAAGTTTTTATTTTTCAGTTATTTGAAAAAAAAAAAATTCCTGTAGCATTATACTGGTTTCCTTGTTTCTACCTTGATCAATCTGATGGATTTCCTGCTCTTGCATTTGCTAGCTATCGTTATGACATGTCAGTTGAAGAAGCTGCAGAATTGGCTAGAAGAGCCATTTACCATGCAACTTTTCGTGATGGAGCCAGTGGTGGAGTTGCAAGCGGTACTCTCTCTCTCTTATGCACGCATGCATAGAGTGCTCCTATATCTGGGAATTTTCTTTAATGTTCATCTGTTTTCTCCCATTCAGTTTATCATGTGGGACCAACTGGATGGATGAAGCTATCTGGTGATGACGTCGGGGAACTTCACTACAGATACTACCCTGTCATGCCTAGCACGGTGGAACAGGAAATGGCTGAAGTAGCGGTGGCACCATGAAAGGATCTCTTCTTCAGCTGAATGCCTCAGGTGGGTTCATTTGTGTCCCATCTCGCAGGGGAGACGGCTATCTGCGCATGCTTTATGTATCTTGACCTTTTTAAGCTGGGGATTGATGATCAGAACAGCCTTGATGAACCTGAATTAAACTAGAAGAGAATCTACTCACTACTCATTGCCTCCTTGTTTATCCCTTTACATGGCAACTTATGGGTATCATAATGAGGTACTGCCTTCAGCCATTAAAAACGCCTGTCCTTGCAGAGTTCTTGAAAAATAGGACTTGACGATGCCTGTGGTTGCTCTTTGATGCTTGAGATACTTGGAAACCTGAAATTGGGACGTGGCAAATTGGTCAGGAACATTTTTCAATTACTCTCTCCCCCCCTAGGCAACTATCAGATCTAGGTCAACAAGGAGTGGCTTTGAGTTGCTTTTAAGGGTTTCGGACCCCGTAATGCCTATTGGTTATTGTCCACCTTCCGTCTTTTGCTTTACGACAAATGCTGTTAGTGATGGCTTGAACTCCATCCTGTCGTCAGTGGTATGCTCGGATGACATCTGCATAATTAGGGGTCAGTTCTTATTCATTTCTTTTCACCCTAGGTGAAAAGAACCCGGATTCGATTTGCCAGGATTCGATTTGTACTCCGTTAGGTATATATGTCGCTTCCGAGCAAAGCAAAAAATGGTTTCTTGCTTTCGAATCCTTGTAAAATTCCCAAGTTCGCGATAATTATTTGCTTCTCGTGAGAACTCACTCCTATTCCACTACCAGGGACCAAGAACAGTGGACAGACATAATTGAAAAGTGTCGTTTTCCTAAAGATGAACTCCTTTGTAGGAAAAGAATCGGAGAATAGGGTGAATTTAACATCTTCTCGGGACTCGGCCAGAAAGCAAATTCGTTATCGGACAAGGGAGTGGGGAAAACTGAAAAAGGAAGAGGGTTCCCAGGGGTGACCGTAACTAACCACCGTCAGCAGCATCTGACATGCAATTACATACAGAGTCCCCACAAATGAAATTTAGGGGGGGCACGTGCGATTCTTCTAGTTCCACAACACTTGTCGCTTCTATGGTCTCGTTGGAAAGGGTATGGAGAAATGTGAAATTGGTAGGAGTCGGTTAAATCTCGAAGTCTCGAGTCTCAACTGCTCCAGAACAAGACACGAGAAGAGACAATTTGATATTGGCTCTAGCTGGACAGAACATGCCTCTCTCTCTCTCTCTCTCTCTCTCTCTCTCTCTCTCTCTCTCTCTCTCTCTCTCTCTCTGGTTTGTGCGTAGATTTTTTAGCTTCTAAGCATGTTTTCATGATTTGGGAGGGAGATGCAATCATTACGGGCGCAATCGCTGGGCAATTTACCATAATGGCGACCCGCTGATGATGAACTACGAGTCGCGGAAAGATGAGGACAAGGGTCCTTTTTTTTTTTTGTGTGTGGTGTTTTTTTGGGGGGGGGGGGAGCTCACGTTGAAAGGGGTTTTATTCGGGTGACTTTAAAATTAATAGTTTTTACTGGGTCACAAAAGATAATTAATTAAAAATAATTGCGATGTCCATCCTTTTAAAAATTTGTGACTGACGACGTATTATTGTTATTTGCATAATTATCTAGATACCGATACGTAATCGATTCTCTACGGGAAGAAGGGGTGAAAAAAGGAGAGGAGAATAGCATGAAAATCATGAAATGTTGAGTGTTGTCGAGGGTAGAAAATGACAGTCGCTAGCTTGTGGAGTAATTGAGCGTCGGAACCGAAAGGATTGATACCTAAAAAGGGGAATTAGCCTATTGATATGATACGCCTATGTTCCCTCAATAATGCGGTTTTCCCATTCTGAAAGGAAACTCCACTCCATTGATTGCATCAAGAGCGCTCCACTATATTCGGCATGATCAAATTTTGTACCTGCCCTTTGGCTAATCAACACGGAATAAACACGTACGGGGTCCATCCGTCGTCGTCTTGTCAAAACGCATCTCGAAAACATAAGACATTTCTTGAAAGTATTTTTCAAGACGTCGTGTCGTTTTTTTTTCTGGTGTTTTGCTGAAACCTAAATATGAACTAGAAAATAATCTCCATCATTTGATATTGGATAATATAACTTGATTTTTCTAAATGGACATCTACTATTCGGACGCTAGTTACTTGCGCATGGGGCAGCTAAGGAAATGGTTAGGAGCACCAGAGTCCCTAGTCCGACCTCGATGGAAAATGATTTCCAGCTTTTTAAAGAAAGAAATCATTTTCCTGAATTTAATCACAGGTTTTCCATTGATTAAGAAAACATTTCTTATCGACTCATTTTCCCAAGCAAATGAGATGCGAAAAAACATTTTTCATTGAACAAACGGAGCCTAACGTCGGACGGACGAGCCGCTCAAATGAGAGAAACAGAATGATTTCTAATTCTCACTACAAGGGGCATCAACTGAAAAGATGTACGGGATACCTGACGGTCACGGAGGCAAGCAGCAACCACCAACCCCCTTGGTCCGTCCTTGAATACAAGCCACTTCTTCTAACTAAGCAAATTAGGTCTGTACCGTGAAGGCATAGTTTCAAAACTACGATGTGCGTGGCACGTATAAATGATAGCCGATAAGGATGAGATTCATGAGAATTTTGCCTCTCTCGAGCTATAATAACAGATTGAGAGGGGGAGAATTTCTAAATTCAAGGCGGGACTTGATCGATCCCGAAGCTATTGCTCCAGACATTCACTCACTTCGCCTCAGGAAACGCAAGGCAAACACATGCATGACTGCACTCTCGTAAATAACATGCATGACTGCACTTTCGTAAATGACTTGCAATTTAAATCGCGAAAAGCGTAATTTACAAAAGTAAATGTATTTAGGACCAAAGGACCTCAAAGTAACCTATTTAAAACACAATAATTAGCAAAAAGAAAGAAAGAGATTCAATTGCAACCAATTTTCTGCAACGTAGTTGTAGCAGCACAAGTTTAAAAAAAAGGGGGGGAGGAATTCTGCACAGCGAGGAATCACGAGGAAGTTCCAAACCCCTGCATCATTCATGGGGAAAAACTACACAAAAAGGCTTGAACTTACTGCATTTGTATAATTTTTTTTAAAATATTTCAATTAAATTAATTTAGTCATAAACTTTGTAACGATTGATCAATGTAATCCATCTAGTTAATTTTTGGCTGGGAATCGCTGACATGGACATCGATCGTTTTATGTAACATGACCAGTGATGCTAGAGAGAAATGGTACAATTTTTGAATATTTTTTCTGAATTTTTTTTAATATTGTCGGCTAGAGTTGTAAAAAAGAAAAGAAAAGAAAAAGAAAAGAAAAGAAGAAAAAGGAAAAACAAAAGGGGAAAAAAGTAATAAAAAATTTAAAAATTATCCACGTTGATGTCGAACATACTACCTAGAATATATGGTCGGTGTATATGTTGCGATTTTCGGTCAAAATTGACCGGATGAACTATATCGGCAAATCGTGCAAAAAAAAAAAAAAGTCTAGGATTAAAGTAGTTTAATTGAAATGTTTAATATTGAAGTTATATTGATTGCAAATGTTTCAGACCTTTTATTATTGTCATTATTATTACTTTACTTTTCTCTTCCTTGATATCACGTGGGAAGCGAAACAAAGAGGACAAACTTGGGATCCGAATTTTTAGGCAAGAAGACAGAAACGCGATCCCACAAGACAACACAATTGACATCAACATCACTTTGCTCGCTCTAACTCGCCCGGGGGCTGTCCAAAATTCTCATTTGGTCTCTTTCTCGTGATGTGAAGTATTGTTAGCGATAGTGCATGTTTTGTCGTCGGAGGGCGATTCCCGCGCAATTAGGCTCGAGCGTTAGGAATCGGATCTCGTTAGAAAGCCCGAGCTTTAAGCTCGGGTCATCCCGCGAGGGGAAATTTTACGTGCATAAGACACATCACAATCGCGCGTTACTGCAAGGCTTGATTAAATCCAATAGAACTCTCGATGGAAAAAGGTTGCGCATGTTAACGCTTTTGAAACAAAATTTCTGCTTCTGAAATGCTTCTAAAGTAGAAATCCGTTTAGTTCTAAATTCTATATTTTTAATTCTGAAATAACTTTTTACTTCATAAGTTGTTTTTGGAAAACTTTTGAAAAGTAAAAAAAAAAGTTACTTTTTGTTATCATGAGTCATTGTTTTTTCTTTTTGGCCATCCATTTTCGCATTTTCTATCTCTCTCCTCGCTCGTCTGTCCCATCCCGACTCGGTCTGGATAATTCTTTTAATAAAAAAAATCAGAAAATGATTAAAAAATTCCAAAAAAATTGGAAAATTCATACAAGATTCTTTAAAAAAAAGGGGGACAAATCCTTAAAAAAAATCAAAAATTCAGAAAAAATCTTAAAATTAGAAGATTGGTCCATTCAACTGGCCAATTCTATTTTTGATGATTTTATCCTCTCTTTCTTCAAAAATGATGATTTTATCTCTCATGAGCAAATCGTCTAAAAAAAATTAAAAAAATTTCAAAAAATAACAGAAAAGGAGAAATAGTCAAATTTGACTGGACAAACTTGTCTTTTGTGATTTTCACTTCTGATTTTTCTCAAAACAATAATTTTTCTCCTCCTATGGGTAAATCATTCTAAAAATCCAGAAAAATTCTAGAAAATCTCAGAAATTGGAAATTTAGCACATTCAATTGATCAATCATATTTCTAATGATCTTGATTCTAAATCTTTTCGAAATGATAATTTTTCCCATTTGAAAAAATTGTTTTCAAATATCCTCAACTCCTTCCAAACCTCTAAACACCCAATTCTCTAAATCTTTCGGGCTGGCATGTTTTAATTTGATGCGTTTTATGCGCGTATTCCTAGTTTCTTGATTTACACACTTGTCTTTTACTGATTATGATTGACAAGTTAGATATTTCTATTTGCATAAACTCTTAGATTTTCCGTCTCGCTCTTCACTTGTCTTGTTTAGTCCAACAATGGTGCGACTGCTTCCAAACACTATTCTCTGATCCGATGGAATCTGTTATCTCATGCCCTTCATTTAAAAAAAGAAGAAGGGAAAACCAAAGATGGATTGAAAAAATAAATATTACATCTTAGTTTTTGTCTTTTGTCTTTTGTCTTTCTACCTAGAGATGCTTTTATGCCAAAATAAGCTTGTCATTATTACAGTTTTTATATCCCAAGTTCTCATTAATATCTAGGTGATCTTATGACACATATAACTACTGTGGATTTGTATTTCTAGAGATGATTTAGACACGAAAAAGGTTCATATATTATACATATTGCGATATAAACCATGCTAGAGACATAGGAAAGGAAGTACCGAAACTATTTGTGCTTTTAGCGTTTATATATGAGTTCGGTCATTATATTCATTAATACACTTTCCTATAATTGGGTCTATTTACATAAATGCAAATATTGACGAATTATACGTAAATTCGTTAGTATTTACATTTAACTTTTCTTGAATAACATGTATTTTAGTTTGGGATTAATAATTTTTCGTAGAATATTTTTGTGTTAATAATGTTCTAGAAGTAAAAATTTTTAACTATTATCAAATGAATTTTTGTTCGATAAACAAAAATTTTATTCTATTATCAAACACCTTTCTCTGATTAGAAATAAACTTTTGAAGCAAAAGTAAAAAAAAAAAATTTAACATAGCTTTTGAAGAAGAACTAGAAAAAATCAAATTTTGGCTAGAAGTTGATTTTTGAAATAGAAGTGTTACCATGCGTGTCCCTACGCATTAGTCTTGTATGTATCCCTAGGTGAATCGATCCAGAAGATTCGGATACCGACACATATCATATTGCGCAAAAACCGTGGAAGTGTGCTATGAAGATCCATGCAAAAAAAAAAAAAAACTCAATAACGAGAACTTGTCATGCATTAGTTTTCCTAAATTTGAAGAATAGACTTTTTGCTCAGGCCTCAAGCGTTCTAGCTTTTTGTATCCGATTTTCGAGTCCTAATCTCAACATCGAGTTTCCTACTCCGTGCTAGCCTCGAACAATGCCTTCACCGAATTCGGAGAGGGCAAAAAACAAAAATTCGAAAGCACGACATGTATCCCATATCACAACATTATAGATATGAATAACTTCATATCCTTTTTTGACACACCAAAAAAAAAAAAAATCACACGCTTCGCAATGTTTCACGTGCAGGTAATTTCATATTTTCTTTCAACGAGATTTGAGCTAAAAAAGAAAAAAGGGGGACCGAAGCACACTTTTGAAATGGTTGCTTTTTCTCTACTCCGTGGACTTGTGGGCCCCGCTTTAATGGAGCTCTCGTCCATTTCAAGTCTCTTTCTCATAAACAAGACCCAACTAACTCTTCTCCTCCTCCCTCGGCGACGACCATAAAACCATCTCCCCGCTCTCTCTCTCTCTCTCACTCTCACTCCGCCCGGCGGCCAGCACTGATCCCACAACCCGAATTCGCCGCCGCATATCAACCTCTTTCTCTCTCTACGACGCCACCCCCCCTCTTCTCTCTCTAAACCGCAATTCGCACCACAATGAGCCGCGTCTTGTCGAGTTTGATCGCCCTCCTCGTCCTTGCCTCCCGCCCGGCCCTCTCCCTCACTCCCGACGGCCTCTCCCTCCTCTCCCTCAAGTCCGCCGTCGAACAGCCCCCCGGCGGCTCCGCCTTCTCCGACTGGAACGAGGACGACCCCAGCCCGTGCCGCTGGACCGGCGTCTCCTGCGCCAACGTCTCCGGCGACTCCGCCTCCGGCGACCCCCGCGTCGTCGGCCTCGCCGTCTCTGGCAAGAACCTCCGCGGATACATCCCCTCCGAGCTCGGCACACTCGTCTACCTCCGCCGCCTTAACCTCCACAACAACAATTTGTACGGCCCGATCCCCGAGCCGCTCTTCAACGCCACCTCGCTGCACAGCATCTTCCTCTACGGCAACAACCTCTCCGGCTCGCTCCCGCCGTCGATCTGCAACCTCCCGAGGCTCCAGAACCTCGACCTGTCCAACAACTCCCTCTCCGGAGCCCTGCCGGAGGGGCTTCGCAGCTGCAAGCAGCTGCAGCGGCTGATCCTCGCCGATAACCGGTTCTCCGGCGAAATTCCGGCGGCAATCTGGCCGGCGATGGAGAATCTGGTGCAGCTCGACCTGTCCTCCAACGAGTTCACCGGGCCGATCCCGTCCGAAATCGGCAAGCTCAAGTCCCTCTCCGGCACGCTCAACCTCTCGCACAACCACCTCTCAGGCGAAATCCCGAAGGCCCTCGGGGACTTGCCAATGACGGTGAGCTTCGACTTGAAGAGCAACAACCTAAGCGGCGAGATCCCCCAGACGGGCTCGTTCGCGAGCCAGGGGCCGACGGCGTTCCTCGTGAACCCCCTGCTCTGCGGGTTCCCGCTCCAGAAACCCTGCAAGAACCCGGCCCAATCGGGTTCGCCGTCAACGGGCCTGAATAATTCGCAAGCGCCAGATTCGGGCGCCAGGAAGGGCCTCAGCCCGGGGCTGATCATACTAATCTCGGTCGCCGACGCTGCCGGAGTCGCGCTCCTCGGCCTCGTCGTCGTCTACATCTACTGGAAAAAGAAGGACACCAACTCCTGCAGCTGCACGGGGAAAACCAAACTGGGCGGCGGCGGCGGAGGAGGAGGCGGCGGCTGCCGGGCCGCCGCCGGCATTTGCATCCTGCCTTGCCTCGGCGGCTCGGGCAGCCACGAGGACTCCGAGATGGAGGACGCGGAGAAGTCGGAGCGGAGCAACGGCGAGGGCAAAGGAGGAGAGGGGGACTTGGTGGCGATAGACCGGGGGTTCACGTTCGAGCTGGACGAGCTGCTGAGGGCGTCGGCGTACGTGCTGGGGAAGAGCGGGCTGGGGATCGTGTACAAGGTGGTGCTGGGGAACGGGGTGCCGGTGGCGGTGCGGCGGCTGGGGGAGGGGGGCGAGCAGAGGTACAAGGAGTTCGTGGCGGAGGTGCAGGCGATCGGGAGGGTGAAGCACCCGAACGTGGTGAGGCTCAGGGCCTATTACTGGGCCCCCGACGAGAAGCTCCTCATCAGCGACTTCATCTCCAATGGCAATCTCGCCTCCGCTCTACGAGGTATCAATTTTTGTGCCTCTCGCGATTCTACTTTTTACCTTAAGCCTTTAAAATGACGATCCCTTTTTTCCAAAACAATTACGAAGAAAAGAGTAAAAATCATAGGGAAAGACTTCTCAATAAAACCCAAAAAGAAAGAATTGGAACTATAAAATAAAATCACGCAACCCACCCGGCCCACTTCTATAATTACGTAATTGCGTCCAGCCGAACCACCGGAGCGAGTTGGACCCATTGGTTCCGCTTCTAGTGAGTGTGGTCCGACTATAATTTAGCCCGCTACGATCCGAGTGAAATGCTCTCCCGAGCCGGATCTCTAAGAAGTTGATCCGGATCGATCACTACTACCGGACATGGTATGAGTTCTCGTAATGTTGTGTCCTGGCCTCGACACGTTATCGCAAATGGTTTTGTATGGTCCGGGCAGTTCCCTGGTGCACTAGCAGGGCGTTTATCTCGGCCAAGAAAAAGAGGACGCCCCATGGTTGTTCCGTAGTGAGATTTTTGTCCAGCTCTGTTGGGCTCGAACGGACGTGCAGATGCTCCGTCGTGTTTCGGCGAGTGGATGTCCCACATTTCTATACCTCTTCTCCCGACCATTTTTAATGAATTCCCCTTATCCTATTCCAGAAATGCCGGTTCCACACATGGTCGTTGACCAACCAACGCGAGTTCTTTTTTTTTTTTTTTGGGTGGGGGGGGGGGGGGGGGGGGAGGGGGTCGTAATGCGTTGGCAACTGGCAAACAACGGGACAAAAGTGGGAATAATCGATTCGAAATTCTCAAAATATTCCGGGTCTTTTTGACTTTTGGGAGTGTGCTAGAATGCTAGTGGATGGACCGGGGTCTCTATAGTTGGTAACTTGGTACTAGGGAGGGGTATCGGGGTAGGCTAAGATCCAAGGTGATGGGTAGAGACTCTCCTCACCGACTAGGACTCTAGCAGCGGGACACATGATGGTGTGGAATGATGCTAAAGCCTTTCGCATTTCTAGAGCTCAATCATGACCCGCGTGGTAGGTCATGGTCCCTGGTTAAAAACAAAGAAAATTACATTTTTGACTCTAGAGCTAGAAGGACTTCGTGCATGATGACCCTTTGCTTTGATTTTAAGCTTAAGTTATCAAAGGGAGTGGTTGAATGCACCCTTTGCGTATCTTCTCGCTGAACCATAGAAATGAAGCGCACTAGAACGAAGGGGAAATTCGAGCTTCGTGGAGAAGGACTTCGTAATGTTGCGCGAGCTCATCACGGTTCGGACTGAGGAGCTAAAGAATTTTGATGGAGTTATTACAAATCGACTAGTGAATAGCGCTTTCTAATTCAGTATCAAGAGTAATGTACGTATAGCCAAATTCGCATTCCCTGCCTGCATTCTTGTTCTAACTTGTTTTCTCTTAAATTAAGGAACTTTCTAAATTCTTCATTGGGGTGAGCTTCATTCAAAATCTCGTTTCTATCCATTATACTAGCTGAGGAACTGCTGAGGCTGATATGAGCGATAATTTCTCAGGCAAAAGCGGCCAGCCTTCGTCGAGCCTTTCGTGGTCAACCAGGCTCCGAATCGCCAAAGGGACGGCCCGAGGATTGGCCTACCTCCATGAATGCAGCCCTAGGAAATTTGTGCACGGGGACATCAAGCCATCCAACATCCTCCTCGACACCGAACTCCAACCCTACATCTCGGACTTCGGCCTCAACAGGCTCATCTCCATCACCGGCAACAACCCGTCTTCCGGGGGCTTCATCGGCGGGGCCCTGCCTTACTTCAAGCCCCAGCCAGAGAAGGCCAACAACTACCGCGCCCCGGAGGCCCGCGTCCCTGGCAGCAGGCCGACGCAGAAGTGGGACATCTACTCGTTCGGGGTTGTCTTGCTCGAGCTGCTCACGGGGAAGTCCCCGGAGCTGTCTCCAACCACGTCGACTTCCATCGAAGTGCCGGACATTGTACAATGGGTCAGGAAGGGGTTCGAGGAGGAGGTCCCGTTATCGGACATGGTCGATCCAATGTTGCTTCAAGAGGTGCACGCCAAAAAGGAGGTGCTAGCTGCGTTTCACGTGGCCCTGGCTTGCACGGAGGGTGACCCCGAGGTCCGGCCCCGGATGAAGACGGTCTCAGAAAATCTCGAGAGGGTCGGTACATAAGAATTTGCGCCCGGCTTCAAGCTTAGTTCCCATGTAAAGTTTAAGGCACGAATGCTTCGATGGGGGATTAAGCACAGCACGTTCCTATTATATGGAGGATCATATCCTCCAGCCATTCATGTTCTTTCATTAATTCTCCGAAGAGGTTAAGGCCATGATTTGTCTCAAGTCCGGCAATTTTTTCCCTAGCACAGAAATTTGGAGTATAATGCATTGAATTACACATTATTAGTCGTTTTTCCTTTTGTGGTTAGAAGAAAAATAGCTTTATTTTTTGTTTTTTCCACTTAGATTGTAACCCTAATACAGTTTTGGTTGAGCCTGTAATAACGATATCGTTTGATTTATAGTCACTCCAAGACGAGTTGGTGGTCAGTCTTTATAATCAATCATCTTTATGCCTATTTACTTGAAAAACATCAATGGAATTTCTTCAATTGGGTGGATTGCGTTTCGCTTTAGGGGACATCGTTCGTTCGAGTAATCATTTTCAAGCCTCATAAGACAGTGCAGTTGGAGAACACAAGCTGATATTTTCCTGGTGTTTGGAGGGCATGTACAGGAAGTTCTCTTAGAAAATGTTCAAAAGCGATGAATGTCGACGGGCAAAATTTTTCCAATGATTGCAAAAATTGCCCGCGTTAGCGTTAGCTCGCTACGTTGGAAGACCGGCATCCATTTTAGCGATTTCTTGACAAATTTAATCAGAAGAACTATATTGAAAAATTGTCAAAATGTTCAGGACTAAATTGGTCAAATATAAAGGTTTACAATTAAACTGATAGTGGTACAATATGTTTATAATTTTTTTTTGGTAATTATCCCTTAGGATCTCCCAAGAGAAGGAAAGAGAACCCGCGAAAAGTGCGAGCCCTACCTGCGAAGAGGGAATGGCGAGAGGCCCATTTTAACAAAAGCCCTTCAGGCCCAGTCCGAAAAATTTCTCCGTCCCTTCCATCGGGCCTCGTTTTGTTCTTTCAAAGCTCCCGTCAACGACTCTTTCTCTCTCTCTCTCTCTCTCTCTCTCGCTCGATCTCTCCCGACGCATTAGTCCAGAATAGCAGCCGCCTGATCGCCGTCTGGTGCGTCCGCCTCCTGCTCCGGCGTGGCCGTCAACCGCCTCGCTCCAATCTGCAGTACCCGGTGTTGCATCCGTGGAGCAGCTGTCTTCCCTTCGGATTTACCTCTCCGCTTCGCTCCCGTCGCGTCGTTCCGGCTGCGTCGTTTCTGGTTTAGGTTCCGAGCAGCGAGCGATTCGGTTTTCGCGTTCGAGTGCCCTAGGCAGCTGGTGCTTCGGTCATATATAAGTTGAGATGGAGGTACGTGATGCTTAACAGCTTGAGTGCGCAGTTGATTTCATTATGTTCGAGAGTTATGTTAATCCTATAATGAATTGGTATTGGGTTAGTTCTCAGTTTGTGATGTTTGGATGCTTTCGTGTAGGATAAGGTTACATTGGAACCGGAGAAGAGTGGTGCTGCCGGATTATATATTCCTGGGAAGGAGAGAGTAGTCTTTAGACCGTCTGAGAGGAAATCGTTGTTAGGTAAGATAAGTCTTGTGGCGACTTTAAGAATTACTAACTCTTGCCTCCCGTCAGGGGCTGATATCTTATTGTGAATACTAGTTATTTCTCGTTCTATCTTAACTGAACTAAGCTTTTTATGTGTGTGTTATATTGCACAATCTATACTGCTGAGACAGCATTACCCATGACTGCAAGTGGTGAATCATTTTCAAATTCAGTCAAGTAATGTGCACATGTCCTGAGAGGTATTTAGAAAACATTTTTTTGGGAGACTCACTGTAACTGAGAAAGAATTGTGGTTGAAGTAAGTGTTTTTAGGTAGGAAAGGAAAACGATTTTATTGTTTGCAAAGCCAGAACTTGTCATACAAAAACAAAAATGTACTCTTCTTGGTCATCCCGATTACATGTGAAGCTAGGCTGCTACTGATTATGAAGGGCTAATTTGATGTTTGGTTAGGTGTGTCTATGTAATTCTTGATGGGATTCCCTGGAGGAAGCTATCTAGATTGAAGATTTAGTTTGGCAATGTCATTTTTACTCGTGTTTGTTTTGATAGTTCAAATTATGTTTTGGTGGTTTGTCTCCTTCATTTGGTGTAGTTATGGCATCTTTGTCAATGGTTACCAGCTTTGAATGTCTACATTACGTGTGAAGTCACCGTACAACTTCATGTATGGATAGGGTTGGATGTTCTTGCAATTGCAAAGCGGGGAGGATCTAAGGTTGATGATGGATTTAAGGTTCCTAAAGAAAGAGCTACTTCTGTCGTTTCATCTATCGATGAGGAAGAGAAATCTGAGTTCTCAACATTGGATGAAGAAGAAAGTGATATGGCTAATGGTGCTCGCAATACTAATCGGAGGTATCGTGAGACAACTGCAAGCAAAAATTCTGATCCAGGTTTGCACATCCTAAATGGCTTTTATATGCATTTATTTGAGTTGATAGTAGTTGCAACTAGGTTAGAAAATTATTAATCACTCTGTTTCATTGATAAGCTCGCCCTTCTATTGTTCCTCATATGTTGAGATGCCATTGATGTGATGTGGATGAGAGCTTCAGTTAGTCAATTAGATCTCTAAATTTTATAAAAAATACGCTGTCAATGTCAGGACCAGGATTGACTTCGCCCATATGGAGTATCATGCATTCAGTGCTAGGCTATCTGTTTGAAGTTTGAAAATAAACTTTTTACAGTGTGGTTGATCATCGACTACGTTCTTTTAGCTGTTTTGGGTCAACAATCAGGCAAAAAGATCCCTTGCTGTGTAGGGGTATTCCCAGTGCTGAGGAGAAGAGGGCTTCCACTCTTTGAACCTCTTCTCAATGTCTGGTTGGAAGTGGGATATAGATGCCTTAATTGCAAAATAATAACTGAATGTAGGAATGAAGACATTCATAAGCTGGTATATTTTGCTGCTGCCTGCTCTAGTCCCTTTTATTAAGGGAAAAGCTGCAGAGAGCCGAAATAGCTATCTTTGAGGTGTATATGGTGGGTGAAATTAATTACAGATGATCACTTGTAGAAGTAAGTTTATCTCAAATAATCATCGACACTAGCCTCCAGTGGTTGAACTGGCTGGAATCAATGGATTTGATGTGTCCATGGTCCTGTTAGCCTCATGCCATTGGTTGTGGATTTGCTCAATAATTCTTAGAAATGCTGTTACTGGATATAGCTCACGAATTTTGTAGCCTATCTTTTGGGATGTAAACTAGCAAATAGCTCCTGTACCATTGGCGTAAAAGTCGTTAAAAGGTCATTTCGCCAGCTCGATGAAGTTTTGTGTGATTATCTTCTTCTTATTTTCTTTGAGCAGAAATCACTGTCTCTGGTGCAAAAAGTGAGACCCTTACACCCAGAAATCGTCGCTCAAGTGGTTCAATACATTCAGAAGTGAGTGTTCTCCTTTCTAATTTTTCTTTGCGATATACTGATTGGCTAATGCAAGTAGTTTCTTGCAAATTTGATGTTTGGTGCATATGCCCATTCATTAGATCTACTGCCTTTGCTAGTCTAAACATTGATCTCATAGCTTGAAGAAAATATTAGCGAGTTTAGGGTTACATAATAATTTTTTGTTGATTTTTTTTTCCCATCAACGTGCCTCATTACATAAGCCTCTCTTTGATTTGTTGAAAGTGAAGTTATTGTATGTTTTTCGTTAATAGAATCTATTGAATAATAAGTGAAATTCTTTTCTTCATTAGATGTTTTATCAATGCTTCTGTTACATGGAATACTTTTTTGAGACAACTTATTCAGTTAAAGAATTTATGAGCAAGTTTTAAGTTTCTTAGAACTTTACTTGTCATGTCCTTCTATTTAGTTTGTTTTTGACTTGATGTTTCTAACAACAATAGTTGGCTTTTAGTTTAATTGCTTAACTTTACCATTTATGCGATTCTTACCTGCTCTTTTCATCATCTTTCTATCTCTATCTTTTTTATTTAGTATAATTTAAAAAAAGAAAATTTGGCTTCACTTTTTTCTTAACTCATCTCAGTAATGATACTGGTTAAATAAAGTTGACCTGGCATTTTGTTCTTCTAGGGTTAGGAAATGTTTTATGCTTGTTCTTTTGTAAAGCCCCCTTATCAGGGAAGTGCATTAATGTGAGGATACAAACTTTGAGTTAATGTTAGCATGAAGATATTCTTTTGGCAATTGCAATTTCAACTTGGGAGAAAGCGTAGTTTGGAAGATGTAGCTATGAATTAATTCTCTGTACTTTATGGTTCAGAATTCAGCTCTTTCATATTACTAATTTGAGGGCAGGCCCACCGCATTGATTCACCACAACCTCTTAGTTTATTTAGTTATTAAGCAAACTTGAGGGGTTGGAGAGACAAGGGGATCCAACTGCATTGTTTGATGTTGATTGTTTTCCGTTGGTTCCGACATTATTGTGATGCTGAGTTTATATCCGCGAATCTGGATATTCAGTAAAATTCTGTTCGTTTCATTTTTGTGTAAGGTTTCAACTCTCACCTCTCAGAGTAGTAGGGGGAGTCCCCCGTTTGATGAAGGCCACCATCGCCGTGAGCGGCGGGATTCCAAAGATGATGGAACTGAAAGGAGGCGGTCAAGACAGACATATAGTATGGATAGTGAAGACAGATATCATGGAAGAGAAGTACGAGATCGATATCCCCATAGTCACGGGGGAGATTATGGAAAGAAACGAAGTAGATATGATGGCAGGAGGACACCTGGTATGTTTTTGTTCTCCTATGTGCATGTTTTTGTTTCTGCAATCTCTGCTTCCCCCCCTCCCCCCCCCCCTTCTCTCTCTTTTACTGGATAGAGAGATGAGGAAATTGGCAGTTTTGCCTGTTGAATATACATGCAGAAGCTCTTTTTGGGCCAGCTGTTTTTTCTGTCGAGGGTCAAGAATTTCTAGATCTTACCATTTAGACTTATGCGGTTATCTTCCAAAACATAAGTTTACAAGTAAACAATTTTTCATTTGATGATTAATTGATGCTTGAATCTGTGTGCGCTAAAGTTGTCTAAGATTCACTGTATCCCTAGCTATAATCCTAACAGAATTGTGGAATTGTCATGAAATCTGGAAATTGCAGGTAGATCTGACTGGGATGATGGGAGATGGGAATGGCAAGATACGCCACACCGGGATGGCTACTCTAGCTCTAGAGGGCGCCATCAACCTTCACCATCACCGATGTTCATCGGGGCCTCACCTGATGCCAGATTAGTTTCACCTTGGTCGGGTGGTCATACTCCCCATTCTCGAGGTATGTTTGAAATATCCTGTTAGGTTTATTATTCGTTTCGCAATTGTGCTTCTTATTTTCTCCTCATTTGCAAGATTCTGCTGCTTCTCCTTGGGACCATGTCTCTCCGTCACCTGTTCCAATACGTGCTTCTGGAGCCTCGGTTAAATCTTCAAGTTCTAGATACAGTGGAAGGTCCCATCAACTTGCATTTTCTTCTGGAAATTCAGAACCGAATGAGGTACTTATCTTTTTTTCTTATAAGAATAAATCTTAAACTTAGAACTTTTGAAACCTCTTGTTTGTTAAGTTCTTTCGTGAGGCATCTAATAAAAGCTAGAAAGTGCTATTCTTGCTGTCCATTTGCTTAGTTGATTCTAATTTGTTCCATTATATTTCCGTTTTCCAGGATAGAGAAGCAGACAATTTGGACTTGGCAGATGAACATAAGTATGAGCTTTCTGAGAGTATGCGTTTGGAGATGGAGTACAATGCAGACCGTGCATGGTAATTAGTTATATGGATGCAGCTCTCCACTCATTGCCCAGTGTTAAATTTAAATAACTATCATTTTGTGCGTCTGTGACCAAGTGTACTTTACTTCTAGGCATCAGGAGTTTATTTTTACCATTCTATTTATTTTCATGCAGTCTTGATTGTTTGCATTGTAAATTACAGACGGAAGCTTTAATTTGGCAATTTCTGTCATACAGGTACGACAGAGAAGAAGGTAGCACTGCGTTTGATGGGGATAGGTCGTCAGTTTTCCTTGGAGATGAGGCCTCTTTTCAAAAGAAAGAGGCGGATCTTGCAAAAAGACTGGTGAGTGTCTTAGTCCTTTTTTTCATTCTCTGTTCTGGTTCAGATTTTTTAAAATTTTGGATGTTTGTCTGACATAGATCACGAAGTACTCTGTCCGATTAACATTTGTTGGGGCTCCTTAATACTCTGCTGCTATTTATTTGATCATGTGCCAAAGTTCTAATGAGTCTGATATGGTAAAGTGGCTCTCGTCAATATGTTACATTTCAAAATTAGTGTGGTGTCTGTTTCAACGTTGTTTGCTTCTCTAGTTTAATTTCAATAAAGTGACATTTCTCGTTGATATTCTCCTAATCCCTCGTAGCGGGTACATTATGATATGATCCTTTTCTTCGTCTGTCAAATGAGTTAAGGAACCTGACAATCACTGTCCCGTGGCGGTCAAGCTTTTTATCTTGTATGCTCTTTTAGGGTCATAGCGGCACGATTCATCTATCGTGACATGAGTTTGCATGAAAATAATATATGCTTTATTGGATTTCATATTGACTAAAATCTCTTCGATTTAAGCTTGCATCTAAATTTGTCAAAAATCATGCCTGCGATCAGCTTGTGTGCCTGTCATCAGTTTGCATAAAAAAAGAAAGACATGATGACTGTATTTTTTTTAACATTACTTGAGCCATTGTATCAATGATTTTCAGTTTCTTCAGATGATGTTGCTCGATTGGGTAGTAAGCTCCTTATGACGATATTGATAGTAAATTGACGTCAGTATCATGATATTAGTTCATGTATAATCTGAATTTTTATATGGTTACAAGTTTTGAAAAATGGATGGAATCCAAGCTTGGTGTTAATACTTATATTTAAAGGATATCTGGCTTCTTCAATTGCAGGTTCGAAGGGATGGTACTAAGATGACTCTTGCTCAGAGCAGAAAACGGTCACAGCTTACAGCTGATAACGCTCAGTGGGAAGACCGACAACTCTTGAGATCGGGAGCTGTTAGAGGTACAGAGGTGCAGACTGAATTTGATGAGGAGGAAGAATGCAAGGTTATTCTTCTTGTACATGGTAAGATTCAGTGTGGGCTTAAACTCCCAGTGGCGCAGGTTATGTGAATTGCCACATATCCGTAATTGGTTGCTCTGGCTTAGGCTAAGATTTTGTTGTATTTTGTCACAGACACAAAACCTCCTTTCTTGGATGGAAGAGTAGTTTTTACTAAACAAGCTGAGCCTATAATGCCGCTCAAAGATCCGACGTCAGATATGGCTATAATCTCACGAAAAGGTTCTGCTCTGGTCAGGGAGATCCATGAAAAACAGAGTATGAACAAATCTCGCCAACGCTTTTGGGAGCTTGCTGGCTCAAAACTTGGAGATATTCTTGGTGTTGAGAAATCAGAAGCAGAGGTAATGTGTTTCGCGACATTGAATGAAGATGTTCTCTTTCTTTATAAAAGTTGCAAAGTGATGCCCATTCCTGAAAGCTTCTTTTTCTTGAAATCTAGATTGATGCAGATACTGCTGTAGTGGGGGAACAAGGGGAGGTTGATTTTAAAGAAGAGGCAAAGTTTGCACAGCACATGAAAAAGGGTGAAGCAGTGAGTGAGTTTGCAATGTCAAAAAGTCTTGCACAGCAACGGCAGTATCTCCCCATTTATTCAGTGCGGGATGAGTTATTGCAGGTTCGACTTTTGATTTTCTACTATATAATGAGTTCAATGTAGTTGTGCTTAGTTTCAGATACTATCGTGCTGTAATTGTCTAAGTTATATATGTTTTTAAACTAGGTATTCTTTTAGGGCTAGTATTGGGTAACAAGGCATGGGGTTAATATTGAAGTCAGGACCCAAATTTACTCTGACCGGAGTTGTAGTTTCTTTGTTTACTTGAACAAATTCTGGGGAAGTTCAAATTTTGCAATTATGGGTTTGTTGGGCTCTCTCATAGTTTGGGTGCACTATTATGGGCCAGTTTATGAGGACAGTACTCCATTTTTGTTATTGATTTCGTCTCCAATAGAATCTAACAGAAGATTCTGTTTAATACAATAATAGGTTAGCCCATGGCTAGATAAATATTATGAGAATATGAAGAGCATTAGATGAGAAAACTTCACTCTTCAATTAAGCTGTCAAAACCATCTGAATCTCTGCTCTCTTTGATTGACAAATCTCTTGCAGAGATGAGAGAATTCTGAATTGATTTACTTAATTTTCTCTTAACAAAAGCAAGACTTCTTCTTCCTTGCACAACAATCAATACTAAATTTGTAGGGATTGGTTGATTTTGTTTCTTTTGGTGACTGAATATATTTATGAGATTAATGAGGATATACTTTGACATGGACGATTGACAGACAATGCAATCCTGCTAACAACACATATTAGTAGTCAGTTGTTGAAAACTAGAGTGGAAATAAATATAGCTGAAATGTCGTTTGGTGAATTAATAGTGGTTACATTTCCTTTTCTCTTTCTTGGTTGTCCTAGCATGTCGGTTTTTCGAGGGGTGAAATGGTGATTGTGGGAGATGGGGCATGGTTATGAAAATTGACCCATCGTGTCTTGATAATCTGTTCACTTTGTCCATTAAAGGAATTGGTATCGCTAGTGGTTTTCTTTGTGTGAAGAAATTCATCAGCTAAATGTGCATGTTGTATGGCCAAAAAATATTGCTTGCAAAGCGCAATTGTTGCATTGTTGCTAGATAAAGCCCACCATATTTTGTCCTTGATAAGTCTGGGAACAAGTTTTGCCCAAGAAACTGTGGGAACAATCACATGTTCTACTGCTTTCTATATGCATAGTTAGATTTCCTACATTTGTCTAGAAGCCTCCTCCTTATTCTATCGTTGGTCACGAATTTCATGACTTCTTGGGTGTTTGTTTTAACCTTGCTTTATTGTGTCTAAATATTTCATACAATAGGTTATCCGTGAGAATCAGGTGGTGGTTGTTGTTGGAGAGACTGGTTCAGGGAAAACAACTCAACTAACACAGGTTCTCTTCATCATCAATGTCATTATTTCTTCTGAAAATCTGTTGTTAGCTTTCTATGGGCAAGTTGAATCTATTATGACCTCTTTCTTGTTGTATGCTGTGACAGTATCTGCATGAAGATGGATACACTGTGAACGGCATCGTTGGCTGTACCCAACCAAGGCGTGTTGCAGCGATGAGTGTGGCAAAGAGAGTGAGTGAAGAGATGGAAACCGAGTTAGGACAAAAAGTGGGGTATGCTATTCGTTTTGAGGATGTGACTGGGCCAAACACAGTAATTAAGGTGAGACTTTTTTTCAATGTTAAGAGCAAATTCATTAGGATACATTTTTTTTTCCGGTTAATTTCAAATTTTCTGTGCTGTTTTTGAATTCTCTTTCGTGCTGTTGCTGTTAGTCTAGGACATCTCTAAAATTTGTTGGTTCCTTGATAAATTTGGATGCCTGCATTCTCGTTTTGATTTTCCACTCCATCATATATCATTGTTTCTTTGTTTGTCACTTGCATTTTGCAGTACATGACGGATGGAGTGCTTCTGCGTGAAACACTGAAAGATTCTGACCTTGATAAGTACCGGTATGACAAGTCTTCTCTGCTCTGATCTATTACTTCTACTTTATGTAAACTGAGTTGGAATGGATTTGTACGTGCGGTGAGAATAATTCATGTAGACAAGAGATAAAGGTTCCTCAAGCAGAGCCTGACTTTTTGCTGTTTTAACCTTTTTTTTCAGGGTCGTCGTGATGGATGAAGCACATGAGAGATCACTGAACACTGATGTTCTCTTCGGGATATTAAAAAAGGTGGTAGCTCGCCGTCGTGATTTTAAGCTCATCGTTACATCTGCTACTCTGAATGCACAAAAATTTTCAAACTTCTTTGGCAGGTAATAATTACATTTGTCAGAAGCTTATCCAATCCGAATGTGTGTTGATGCAGGACTAAATTTTACTTTTATTGTTACAGCGTACCAATTTTTCACATACCTGGAAGGACATTTCCAGTCAACATCTTGTGGAGTAAAACCCCATGTGAAGATTATGTCGAAGCTGCTGTGAAGCAGGCTATGGCCATCCATATTACCAGTCCTCCAGGCGACATCCTCATCTTCATGACTGGCCAAGATGAAATCGAAGCAGCATGCTATGCTCTAGCGGAGCGCATGGAACAGCTTGTAGCCTCCACGAAGCAAGGTGTTGGTAAGCTCTTGATTCTTCCCATATACTCTCAGCTGCCAGCTGATTTGCAAGCAAAGATATTCCAAAAGGCTGAAGACGGGGCTCGCAAGTGCATTGTGGCCACCAACATTGCAGAGACTTCTTTGACAGTAGATGGAATATATTTCGTCATAGACACAGGCTACGGTAAGATGAAAGTCTACAATCCCAAAATGGGTATGGATGCACTCCAAGTGTTCCCAGTCAGCCGTGCTGCTGCAGACCAGCGTGCTGGTCGTGCAGGCAGAACAGGACCAGGTACATGTTATCGACTTTACACAGAGAGTGCATATTTGAATGAAATGCTCCTGAGTCCTGTGCCGGAAATCCAGAGGACCAACCTTGGGAACGTGGTCTTATTGCTCAAGTCCCTTAAAGTTGAGAACCTGCTAGATTTTGATTTCATGGACCCACCTCCGCAGGATAACATTCTCAATTCAATGTACCAATTGTGGGTCCTAGGTGCACTTAACAATGTTGGAGGGTTAACGGAGCTTGGTTGGAAAATGGTGGAGTTCCCGTTGGATCCTCCTCTTGCAAAGATGCTATTGATGGGCGAGCAGTTAGGTTGCCTAGATGAGGTTTTGACAATTGTCTCGATGCTCTCGGTGCCCTCTGTATTTTTCCGGCCGAAAGATAGAGCGGAGGAGAGCGATGCTGCTAGGGAGAAGTTTTTTGTCCCAGAATCTGACCATTTGACACTGCACAATGTCTATCAGCAGTGGAAAGGTAAACAGTACAGAGGGGATTGGTGTAATGATCACTTTTTGCATGTCAAGGGCTTGCGGAAGGCTCGAGAAGTGAGATCCCAACTGCTGGATATTCTGAAGACATTAAAAATCCCACTAACTTCGAGTTGGCCCGACACAGATGTTGTGAGGAAAGCCATCTGTTCTGCATACTTCCACAATGCAGCACGATTGAAGGGTGTTGGCGAATACGTGAATTGCCGGACCGGGATGCCCTGCCATTTGCACCCGAGCAGCGCTCTTTATGGCATGGGACAGACGCCTGAGTACGTGGTCTACCATGAGCTGGTTCTGACAGCGAAAGAGTACATGCAATGTGCCACCGCTGTGGAGCCGCAGTGGTTGGCCGAACTGGGTCCCATGTTTTTCTCTGTTAAGGACTCGGACACTTCTCTGCTGGAGCACAAGAAGAAGCAGAAGCAAGAGAAGACGGCCATGGAGGAAGAGATGGAGAACCTGAGGAGATCGCAGGCTGATGCGGAGATGGAAAATAAATCGAAGGACAGGGAGAAGAGGGCGAAGCAACAACAGCAAGTCTCCTTACCTGGGTTGAAGCAGGGTACTACTACTTACCTCAGACCAAAGAAATTTGGTCTATAATTGTACATATCGCTGTATCAAATAGTATTTAATGTAACCTTTAATTGTTATCGGAAAAGCCAGTAATTTGATAATTACAAAAGTTGAGATCTATTCCAGTAACGACATTTCTAAGAATTATTAAAGAAGGATATGCCCCGACCAATGGCATGATATTTCGTAATGCCATTAGAACAGTAATGCACTTCTGTCTGATGGCTGGTTGATCTAAATTTTTGCCCACACAGGCTGAATTGTCATAATTGAATGTAGCAGTGCTCGCAAAAAGAAAGGGCGCTCTACTTATCAATGCCAACGAAATGCCGGCGATTTACTTTAGCGTTTCCTTACCGAACCCTCGAATGCTTGATTCAAGATAACAACTACATCTGCCGTAGAAGGCTGTTAGGAAAATTATCCAAAAAGTTTAAAGTTATGATACTTTTATTAATTTAGTTCTAAACTTTTAATTTTGCTATAATATTTTTATATTTGCCAGTTAAGTTTATTTGATCAATTTTGATTGGAGATTGCCGACGTGTCCTATGTAGCACAATTTAGTATTCAATTGGAAAAATCAAAATTTTTAAGTTCGAATTGACAAAAGTATAATAGATTTAAAATTTTTTGAAAATTTTTTCCAAAAATTATCTATGTATCACCCTATTAAGAAGATCTCCAACGCGCCATAACGTCGTCTCTATTAGGCCCTTTGGAACTGCGCACTCAAATTGTTGGGATAAAAGAAGAAAATCACCAATGTTTTGGATCCATAGCTCTTTAGTAATGACAATAGTATTCAGATTGATAGCAAATTTCTCATGAAATAATTAGTGAATAAAAAATATTATCATTATTGATAATAATTGATGGCTAAATATTTATATTACACGATGAAAATATTTTTCGTTCATTCTTTTATAAGAGATCATTTTCTTCAAAACTATTTTTTAAATTAATCATTCTCCGCGAAATAACTAAAGCCGTAAAACAAGTTAATTGGTATAAAATAAGTTTGCATCCTGCGGATATGGCCTTCTTTTTTTTTTTTTTTGGTGGTCAAACGATGGCTAGCTTGCTCGTGCGCTCTCTGCTTTTCTCTCTCTCTCGCGCTCGATCTCTACCGACGCATTAGGCCAGAATCGTGGTCGCCGGATCGCCGTCTGCACTCGCCTCCGTGCGCGGCCTCCTGCTCTGCTCCGCAGTCGCCGTCAACCTCGGCCTGCGTTCGCTCGATGCTCCAATCTGCGGTACCTGGTACTGTCTACGTGGGCAACTGTCTTCTCTTCGTAATTCCCTCCTCCGCTTCTTTATCGTCGCGTCGTTGCGGTCGCGATCATTTCTGTTTCGGGTTCTGAGCAGCAGAGATGGAGGTATGCGATGCTTAACAGCTTCAGTGCACGGTTGATTTTATTATATGTTCTTGAGTTGTGTTTATCTTTTAATGAATTGGTATCCGGATAGCATTTAGTTTGTGATGTTTGGGGGCTTTCGTGTAGGAAAAGGATACATTGGAACCGGTGAAGAGTGGCGTTGCTGGATTATGTATTCCTGGGAAAGAGGGAGCAGTCTTTAGACCCTCTGAGAGGAAATCGATATTAGGTAAGATAAGTTTTGCGGTGAATTTAAGAATTGAAAACCCTTGCACGCTGTCATGAGCTGATATCTTACAGGAATTTTCCTCATATTTGAATGCTAATTTCTTCTAGTCTATCATAAGTGAACTAAGCTTTTTATGTATGTACCTACAAAGCGAAATTTATACTGCTGAGATACTACTGACTACTGCCTTTGGTAAATCATTTCAAATTCCGTCAGGTACGCTGGATATCTCCTTAGAAGTGTTAAGTAAAAATTTGTTTGGCTGGCTTAGTGCAACAAAGTAAGACCGAGGTTGAAGTATGTTCTTTAGGATGGAAAGGAAACGGATTTCATTTCTTGCCAAGTCAGAGCTTGTCTTGCAAAAAAGGGAATGTACCCTGCTTGATCATCCCCATTAAGCTAAGCTGCTAGTAATCATGAGCTGTCTGGGCTAATTGGATGATTGCTTCAGTGTGTCTATGTAATTCTTGATGTGATTCTCCAGAGGAAGCTACTTGCTCCTAGATTGATTAGCTCGGCAACATCATTTTTAATGATGTGCTCGTTTTGAAAATTAAGATTTATCTTTTAGTGGTTGGTCTCCTCTAGTTGGTGATAGTTTTGTTATCTTTTGTTCCCTATCCTGTCTGTCCATGGTTACCAGCTGTGAATGTCTATATTACTTGTAAAGTGACCATACAACTTCATGAGTGGATAGGGTTGGATGTTCTCGCAAATGCAAAGCATGGAGGATCTAAGGTTGATGATGGATTGAAGGTTCCTAAAGAAGTTACGTCTGTTGTTTCATCTATCGACGAGGAAGAGAAGTCTGAGTTCTCAAGATTAGATGAAGAAGAAAGTGATATGGTTAATGGTGCTCACAATATGAATTGGAGGTCTTGTGAGACAGCTGCAAGTGAAAACTCTAATCCAGGTTTGCGCATATCAGTGATTTTCGTGAGCATTTATTTGAGTTGAATTAGTAGTTGCAACTAGTTTAGAAAACAATTAACTAGTCTGCTTCAATGATAAGCTTGCCCTCTTATTGTTCCTCATTTTTTCAGAGGCCATCGTGCACGACTGCTTCAGTTAAACTAGATCAGTAATTTTGTAGAAGATATGCTTTCAGTCTCAGGAAAGGAACTGACTCCACCACTTTTTTAGATACTCAATTGAGGTGATAATGATACTCACAGACTTTTGTGGTTGTTATTTTCTGACGGATTACTTTTCTTGCTAATGGCATCATGATTTGGTATTTCAAAATCACATCCCACCAAGATGGAGTAACATGCATGAATTTTTTTGTGCTATTGTGCTTTCAATTTTTGGCTATGTGTCGGAAGTTTGAAACATATTGTCTGGATTGTTGTTGAGCATGAATTATGTTCTTTTAGCTTTTTCTTGGGTCGACAGTCAGGCATGAGTGAGTCTTTGTTGTGTAGGAGTATTCTAGACTTCAAATCCTGGAACCTCTTCGCAGTTCTTGGTTGGAAGGGGCATATAGATGCCTTATTTGCAAAAAATGACGATAAATAGGCATGAAGACAAGACATACATGAGCAGCTATTTGCTGGTGCATGCTCTAGTCCCTTTTTTCTTATCTGAAAAAAGGAGAAGCGGCAGGTGGCCCAAAATAGCTATCTTTGGGGTGTATATGCTGGCTCAAACTAATTACGGCTAATAACTTGTATAAGTAAGCCTATCTAAGACAATCATCGAAGCTAGCGTCTAGTTGTTCAAACTGGTTGGAATCAATGGATCTAACGTGCCCGTAGTCTCGTTAGCCTTTGTTGTGTCTTCCTTTGCCTTAGGCTGAGCATTGGGTTCAATGAGATGGACAACCAATAACCTTCTTCTGAGTTGCCTAGGAAGTGACCTTTGACAATCGCTCTGAAAACTTGTTTTTATGATGAAAGAAACAATCTATTGGTCAATTTTTTCAAAAAGTAGATGTTATGCTAATAATTAATGAAGCATTTTCTCTGAATATTTTAGCATGTGTTTGAAGGGAAAAAAAAATGAAATATCATGCCATTGGTTGGGGAATATCCTTGTATAATAATTCTTAGAAATGTCAGGATTTGGAATAGATCTTGACTTTTGTAGGCTCTCTTTTGGGATGAAAATTGTCAAATAGCTCCTCTAACCCTTGGTTTGAAAGTTGTTAAAAGGTTGTTTTGCCTTTAGTTCTGTTAGGAAATGTGTTAGCGAGGGTAGAATAGTCACTTCACATCTGGAGGGTTTTCTCATATACTCTTATATGTATTCTTGTAATTCCTTGGTGATTAGTAATATAAGACATCACTATCTCCTCTAAGATGGTATTAGAGCCCAAAGAAAAAACCTAATCCCTCAAGTTCACCGGAACTAATGCTGTTGCCGCCACAATCGGCAGAACCCTAGTTGGTGCTTCTCCATCTCAGCCATCTCAAAGCTGAGGTTGTTTGTCACTCTCGGCCATCTCAAGGCTGAGGTTGCTACCACTATCTTCAACCTCATCAAACAGTGGCCTCCGTCTTCAACCTGTAGGAGCAAATGACTAGTTGGCTAAGGTATTCGCCGACGGGGCAAGAAGGAACAAGAAGGGATGGCGAGGCGTGACACCACCTCTGACGAAGTTGCTTTGTCATCTCCGTCGAAGCCACACAACTCCAACCCTAGCCATCTTGTCCATCATTCATGAACACACCACCCCCGACACCCCCGATGCTTTTTTTTTTCTCTGTGGAAATCTAAGATTTGCAGGAAGTGTAGGGTTTGAGGTGCTGTTGCACTGGTCTCTGTCAAAGAACTCTAGGGTTTGAAAAAAAATAAAATCAAGATGCCGAAAGATGCTATCTAGTTCTCTCATATGGCTTCTTTTTGCAGTCTACCAATCCTTGGACTGTTGGATATTTTGTGGTAATCCTTCAATGCTAATTTGATAATTTTATGAGTTTTTTGGTAAACTATTGTGATTAGTGGTGATTCGATTGAACCTTCGTTTGTGGTGGTTATTCTGTGGTTGATTGTGTTATTGGAGTTAAGTGCTTGGTTATTGTGATGTTTTTGGGTTCAATCGTATCCTTTATTCACTGATGGCTGTTGTAGGATCCTTTGCTAGTTTGACACACTGAGAATTTCAAAGAAGAAAAGTAGTTTCTTCTATTTCTTATTTTCTGATGATTGTTACAGCGAACGTTACATATAAATAAGGTCTAGGATAGCTATTCAATATGGAGAAAATAAAAAACAGAAAAGGAAAAGATTTCCTACTTCCTAATTCTAATGATCTACCTCCTAATTTAGAGCATTCAGAAATAAAAGTAAATGGAAACAAATTAAAATCATATCCCAAGATTTTCTCCTAATTTCCCGAGATCTTCTCTTGATTCTTCGACAGACACATTTTCAATTGACTTATGTCAAGTTGGATGGAACTAATTATCCATCTTGGTCTAAATCTATTGAAGTTTATGTTACTGCCACTAGACAACATGATTATCTTACATCTACAATTTTGTCGGATGAGAGTAAGGCAGCTGATTGGATTGCAGGAGATGCGATGATTCATATTCTATTATGGAATAGGATGGATCATAAAATTAATCCTCATTTTATTCAGTGCAACTCTGCTAAGCAAGTTTGGGAAAAGTGTGCCTTTATTTCAGGCAGAATAATATGACACAAGTGTGTAACACATGGAAAGCACTATTTGATCTTCAGTGTGGAGAACAGTCTTTATCTGATTATTATGCTCGTTTTACAACACTTTGTTGGCAATTAGATACTTATCTTCCAGCTTCGAACGATTTAGCTGTTCTAGTCAAACGTCAAGAGGATCTTCGAGTGATACTGTTTCTCAAGGCCTTAGTGCCTGAATATTCCTCTCTTCGCTAGCTGATTACATCTCAGAGCTCCCTTCCAACAATAGATGAGGTCTTCTCCCAAGCTCTTCGTTTGACACTTGCTGAAAAGATCTCCACCACGGCTTTAGAGACAAGTGCTATGATTTCTCATGGCTCTATTGGACGTGGAGCCCATGGTCGTGGACGCGATTTTGCATAGAGCAAAGGTTGTGTAGGCCGTGATGGAGGTATTAATGCTCGTGGTGCCTCTAGTTTTAGGGGGTGGTCATGGATCTCGCTATTGTAATCATTGTCAAAGGGCTAGACATATAGAGGCTTATTGCTACGCTCTTCATCTTAAGCTTCGACCTACTCTTGTTGCCTATGCAGAGGTGGGAGATTCCTCTTCACCAGCCCCACCAGATTCTACTAATGTGCGGAATACAGGTGATACTATTACATTGACACATGCTAAGTATGATGCATGGATTCGTTCCCAATGGGCGACAGGTTCTTCAACTCCTATTGCAACTCTAGCACAAACCTCAAAAGGTAGTTCATCACTTTACTTTCTGCGGTGTCTGGCTTCTGGGTTATAGACTCTGGAGCTACTCATCATATAACCGGTGACTCTAAATTGTTGTTTTCTTTTCATTCCACATCTCCTGGGGTGTCCAATTCTGTTACATAGGCTGATGGCCTCACAATGTCAAGTTATTAGTACTGGTGTTTCTCATTTGAGTCCCCATCCTTGTCATCCGTCCTCCATATCAAATCTCCTTGTAACTTGGGTTTTGTTAGTTCCTTAACTAAAGAACTACATTGTTCAGTGACCTTTTCCGCTTCTCATTGTTTCTCACTTGACAAGAAGGTACTAGCTGCTGCAACTGTGAAGCACACATCCTTTGATGTATATCAGATGCATTGTTGTGTTGGTCATCCACCTCCGAACATTCTTTGGCGTTTATTTTCTGAGTTTGAGTCTGTGAGTTCCTTTCGATGTGAAGCTTGTTCGTTTGGTAAACACCATAGGGTTTCTTTTCCTTGCATTCGCATTCGTGTGTAGTGCATTTGAGCTTGTTCATTCTGATGTATGGGGTCAGTGTCGTGTTTTTGATATCTCTGGTTTGAGGTATTTTGTTACATTTGTGAATTACTTTCTCGAATGACTTGGTTGTTCTTAATAAAAGATCGTACTAAGATTTTTGGTTGTTTTTGCCTATTCAATTTTGAAGTGTTGAATCAGTATCATACCTCTATGAACTCTTTATGATTAGATAATGCTAAAGAGTATCTCGCCACCACTTCTGGTTCTCAATCTTTTCTTGATTCTCATGGTATTATTCATCAAACTTCTTATGCATACACTCCACAGCAAAATGGTATAGTTGAACGCAAAAATTGTGATCTCATTGATTTGCTCATTGCCTCATGTTTCACACGATCTCCCGAAAACCTTTTGGAGCAATGCTGTCCTTACAACTTGCTTGCTATTTAATTAATCGGCTTCCAATTTCTGTTCTTTAGGAGGAGACACTGTTTTCTATTTTACATCAAAATCGTGCCCTCTTTCCATTAACCCTGCATGCCTTTGAATGTGTTTGTTTTGTCCATTGTCTCACTCCAGGTCTTGATAAGTTGGATCCTTGTGTTGACAAATGTTATAGTCCTACTCCTCATCGTGTGCTTGTGTTGGCGGATGTGATATTCTTTGAATACCGACCATATCATATTGATCAGATGGTCCCTAAATCGACTCCTCATGATGGAGGGTGTCTTATTGACACTTCCACCAATCTCACTTTCTCTAGCACCTACCACAAGATTTCAATTTGCTGACTTCACCTTCATTAGCGTGGTAGAGCTCCCACTATACTAGTACAACCTTCACCAACAAACGATTCATCCGTTCCCTCTTTTGTAGTTGCAGCATCCTCTGATCTTGATTTGCCTATTGCTACTCGAAAAGGTTCAGGCCCTTGTGTTGGTCGCCCTGTGGTTCGTTATGCCCCTTATTCTGGTCTTTCTGATTGTCTTCATACTCATCCTCCTATTCCTAATTTTTTTTGTCATATGATTTTTTAAGGTGTTGCCGTGTGACCTGGAGGTCACGGGTTCGAGCCTTGGACGCAGCCTCTTGCAAATGCAGGGTAAGGATTGCCTCCATTCACCTTTGTGGTGGGGCCCTTCCCCGGACCCCCGCCTCGCGAGAATGCTACGTGCACCGGGCTGCCCTTTTTATCTCCTCTATCTTTGTCACGTTCTTGTCCTCTATTCCTGTACCTACCAGTGTTGCTGAAGCTCTTACTCATCCTGGATGGCAACACGCCATGGAGAATGAAATGATGGCATTCATTGAGAATCGCACTTGGCAACCCACTTTCTTACCTTAGGGGAAGCAACTTGTTGGTTATTGTTGGGTGTTCATTATTAAAGTTCACCCTAATGGTACCCTTGATCGATTGAAGGCTCGGTTGGTTGTAAAGGAATATACTCAGACATATGGTGTTGATTATGATGAAACTTTCTCCCCTATGACCAAAATTACATTTTTTCGTGTCTTTATCTCTCTGGCAGCATGTTTTGGATGGCTTCTTCATCAAGTAGATGTTAAATGCCTTCTTACATGGTGATTTGGCTGGGGAGGCGTACATGGAGTAACCACTCTAGTTTGTTGCTCAGGGGGAGAATTTGGTATATCGTTTACATCAGGCTTTGTATGGACTCAAACAATCTCCTCGTACTTGTTTTGGTAGATTCAGTGATGTAGTTATCAAATTCGGATTAAAGCGATGTCAAGTATGTCATTCATTCTTTAGTTCTATCTCCTCAGAAGGTTGTATTCTTCTAGCGGTATGTGTGGATGATATTATAGTTACCGGTAGTGATTTAGATGGTATTCAACGGCTCAAACAATTTCTGCATACAAAGTTCAATACTAAGGATCTGGAATGTCTGCAATATTTCCTTGGTATTGAATTGCCTACTCACATGCAGGTATCAATTTGTCATAGTGAAAATATGTACTGGACATTCTTGATGAGGTTGGTTTTCTTGGCGCAACGCCCATTGATACTCCTATGGAACTTAATGTGAAACTTGATGCAAAATATGGAGAATTATTACTTGATCCGGTAAAGTGTCAAAGATTAGCGGGTAAGTTTAACTATCTTACTATCACAAGACCTAGTATATCTTTTGTTGTCAGTGTAGTGAGTCAGTTCATGAGTTCTCCTCATACTACTCATTAGGATGCTGGGCTTCAAATTATCAAGTACTTGAAGGAAGCACTGGGTAAAGGACTACTTTTCAAGAATTATGGCCATCTGAATACTACAGGTTTTTTTTATGCAAATTGGGCTAGATGCCCTATTGATAGGAGATCTACATTGGGCTATTGTGTGTCTCTTGGAGGTAATTTAGTTGCTTAGAAGAGTAAGAAACAACATGTGGTTTCCCGATCAAGTGTTGAAGCAGAAATTGAGCTATGACACGTGAAAGGTGAATTACTGTGGTTGAGGATGTTATTGTCAGAGATTGACATGTCAACATCAAAACCATCGTTATTATATTGTGATAACCAATCGGTTATTCATATTGCAAAAAATCCTGTTTTCCGTGAGCGAATCAAGTGCATTGAAATTGATTCACTGCGTACAAGAAAAGGTTTAGAAAGGGGAGATCATTCTTCAACATGCAAGGATGGATGATTAACTTGCGAATATCTTTACTAAATCTCTATGGGGGAGTAGAGTGAATCTTTTATGTAACAAGTTGGGATTATTTAATGTCTACATCCCAACTTGAGGTGGATTGTTAGGAAATGTGTTAATGAGGGTAGAATAGTCACTTTATGTCTAGAGGGTTTTCTCACATACTCTTATATATATTCTTTTGATTCTTTGGTGATTAATAATATAAGGCATCGTACCCACCCATTGGTGGCCTAGTTGGTAGGTGGGCTTGGGACTGCGCGTTCACGAGCATAAGCTGCGCGTTCACGAGCATTAGGTCTTGAGTTCAAACTCTCTGCTGGACATCGATGATTTAAGTGGAGGGTCGTGGCGGTAGGTTGCTGTGCTAGCCCTCTCGAGGATTAGTTGTGTTTCACCGCTGGTTTGAGCATAAGCTCGCCAGCCACGCGGGCACCTCGGTTATAAAAAAAAATAATAATAATAATATAAGGCATCATTATCTCCTCTAAACAAGTTCAATGAAGTTTTGTGTGTTTATCTTCATCTTCTCTTCTTTGAGCAGAAAGTGCTGTCTATGGTGCCAAAAGGGAGACCTTTACACCCAAAAAACGCTGCTCAAGTGATTCAATACATTCAGAAGTGAGTGTTTTCTTTTTAATTTTTCTTTGCTATATCCTGATTGATTGAAGCAAGTAGTTTCTTGCAAACTTGATGGTTGGTGCATGTGCCCATTTATTTGATCTACTGCCTTTGCTAGTCCAAACTACTGTTTTCATATCTCGATGAAGATATTAGTGAATTGCGCATTACATAATTATTTGTTGTTGATCTTGTGTTCTCGACGTGTCTCATTACATAAGCCTCACTTTCATTCATTGAAGTTAAAGTTACTGTATGTGTTTCCTCAATGGAATCTTTTTAAATAACAAGTGCCATTCATTTCTTTGTTTGATGCTTTATTGATGCTTGTAATACGTGAAAAGATTTTTTTTAAACAACTTATTTAGGTAAGCTATTAATGAGCAAGGTATTAAGTCTCTTAAGATCCTGGTTTACTTGTCATCTCCTCATATTTTTAGTTTGTATTTGGGTTGATGTTTATAACGGCAGTTAGCCTTTAGTTTAGATTGATGTAACTAACTGCTCTTTTCTTCATCCTTGTATCTCTGTCTTTTTATCTAGCTTAATCTTGCGAAAGAAAATTTGCTTCAATTTTTTCATATCTTATTTCATTAATGATAATAGTTAAGAAAAGTTGACTTGGCATTTTGTTCTTCTGTAGGAGGATACAACTTTTTATATTATGTCGATATAAAGACATTCTTTTGGCAATTGCAATTGGAATTTTAAGTAGGGGGAGTTTCTAGGAAATGTGTAAGTTTGGAGAAAGCATAGTGGAAGATGTAGCGATGAATTCTCTTCTCTGTATTTTATGTTTCAGAATTCAGGTGTTTCATATTACTAGTTTGAGGGAACGAGTTAAAACTTAACACTACAATAGAATATACTTCTTATATAACTTTACGAGAATAATATTGTTGAGAGAGAAAAAATTGAACTGAATGCTTGGTTAGGTCAATGTGACCCCAAGCTATCTATTTATAATAAAACCAAAAAAGGCCAAGAATTACAATATTGCCCTTATTGCTACTATTCATAAAATAATAAAGAAAATAGACAAATATGCCCATATCGTCTAAAGACTCAACAAATATTAATCTTTCTTTAGCTTTTCACTTCGGGTTCATCGACCGCCGACCTCAACTAGTTTGGGATAAAGGTGATGTTGATGTTGATTATTAATCTTTCTTTCTTGGAACGTAGTATAAGATATATCGTATTATTGACATGTAGACACAAGACATTTGAATCGTATCTAAATTTTAAATATTACAACTACACTATTTTAAAAACTTTAGATCTCTCTTCCCACTACCTCGATTATTCAAGTGCCACGGTTCCTACGTTGAGTCGTCACTTTCTCAACCAACTCATAATGTCAATTGTTATAACATCAAGTTGCATAAAAAAGCTCTCCCACTGTGAGGACTGAGGAATCAAATATGAGTTGTATACCTTTTGCATTCCATATCTTAATCTATTCACATGCAAATTGTTTTTCACGTCGTTATTTGTTCAATTGCTGTTCTATAGTATACATTGCAATTACCATTTGAGATAGACAACTGCATAGATAATTGTGAGGGCATGATCTGTGAACTTGTATTTAAAATTGATAGGATAAAAACTTTCATAAGAGAATGATGAATATAATGAAAATCTTGTTTCTTAAGTTTATGGCACTTTTTTTTTCAGTGATAAACTTAGGTATACCGTCCGAAGTTATCAGTGAGACTAAGCTAAAAGACTTGTGGGAGAGGTGATGTCTATAGAGGCTCACATGTTACTTAACTGGCCTTAAGGTCTCAAGTTAATTACATCTTTTTTTTCATTTTTCTTTTAAAAGAAAACTTTCTGCACTTGCAAAGATTTCTGCTTAGTTAGGAGACCAAAAAATTTTCCGTTTAACATTTGTTTGTATGGCTGCAGACCTTGTTAGAGAGAGAGATTGAGAGGGTGTGTGTGTGCTGTGTGTATGGGGCCTGCCAGTGGTAAACTTGAAAGCAAAGCTGAATTTGTGGGATCAACAGACTTGCATTTCTGCTCCTAGAGGCTAGAGAAAATGACCTAAATGTTTTACATAACAAAACATCTTGAAAGTACATTGTATTTACAAACCTGCCATCTGAAGTGTTGAAATCAGTGTGCAGAAAATGGAGAATACCGTGCCTCTTTTATAGACGTAGAGATATTTTGGACCTCATTTGTGTGTATGGTTTCAACTCTCACCTTGCAGAGTAGTAGGGTTAATCTCTGGTTTGATGGAGGCAACCATCGCTGTGAGCGGCGGGATTCCAAAGATGATGGAATTGAAATCAGGCGGTCAAGACAGACGGATAGTATGGATTGTGAAGACATAGCTAATGGAAGAGAAGTACTGGATCAGTATCACCATAGTCACGATGGAGACTATGGAAAGAGGCGAAGTAGATATGACGGCATGGGAAGGACACCTGGTATGTTTTTTTGTTCTCATGGGTGCATGTTTTTCTTTCTGCAATGTCTCTTTATTTTTTGCTACTGGATAGAGAGATGAGAAAGTGGCTGTTTGGCAAATTGAATATACATGGAGAAGCTCTTTTTGGGCCAGCTGTTTTTGCTGTCAATATCTTACCAGTTAGACTGGTTTTTTTATTTTCCAGTAGAAGATTTGGAATTCAAAGATTTTGCATGTGATGATCATTTGATGTTTGAATCTCTAGTGAGTCTGTACTGAAGTTGTCCAAGATTTGTTGTATCCCTAGCTATAATCCCATCATCATTGTGGAATTCTAATGAAATCTGGAAACATTGCAGGTAGATGTGAGGGGGATGATGGGAGATGGCAATGGCAAGACACACCACGCCGGGATGGTTACTCTAGCTCTAGAGGGCTACATCAGCCTTCACCATCACCAATGTTCAGCGGGGCGTCACCTGATGCCAGATTAGTTTCACCCTGGACGGGTGGTATGTTGTTTCAAGCATCTGAAATGTCCTGTTAGGTTTATTATTCCTTTTATAAGACCATTGTGCTTTAAAATTTTCTCTATATTTTGAAGGTTATGCTGCCTCTCCTTGGGACCAGGTCTATCCTTCATACGTTCCAATATGTGCTTCTGGAGACTCGCTTAAATCTTCAAGTTCTAGATACAGTGGAAGGTCCAATCAACTCATTTTTTCTGCTGGAAAGTCAGAATCGACTGAGGTACTTCATCTTGTTTGGTCTTATAGGAGTAAATCTTAAACTTTTCCCAACCTGTGGAACAATTCTTCATTGAGTGCTCTTTTGAGGCATCTAATAAAACTAGAAAGTGCTACTCTTGCCATCCACCAGTTCAGTTTATCCTAATTTATTCCATTCTTTTTTGTCTTGCAGGATAGAGAAAATGATAGTACGGACTTGGCAGATGAAAATAAGTATGAGATTTCTGAAAGTATGCGTTTGGAGATGGAGTACGATGCAGACCGTGCATGGTAATTAATTATAAGGACATAGCTCTCCAGTCATGCCCAGTGTTAAATTTAAGTAGCTATCATTTGGTGCATCTCTGATCAAGTGGACTTTACTTCAGTGTCAGAAGTTTATTTTCTCTTCTGTTTATTTCCGTGCAGTCTTAACTAGTTGCGTAAGTTGACAATTTCTGTCATACAGGTACGACAGAGAAGAAGGTAGCACTATGTTTGATGGCGATAGCTTGTCGGTTTTCCTTGGAGATGAGGCCTCTTTTCAAAAGAAAGAGGCAGATCTTGCAAAAAGACTTGTGAGTGTTTTATTCTCTTTTTTTTTTTTTGCATTTTCTCTTTGTTTGGGTTCTGGTTAAGTTTTTTTAACTTTGGATGTTTTTTTAACATTGATCACAAAGCACTCTCTCTGACTGCACAATGGCTGGGGCTCCTCCATACTCTGCCACCATTTATTTGATCATGTGCCATAGTGTAATGAGTCTGATATTGTATGTTGGCTCTCATGGCAATTTAAAGATCAGTAGATATGTTGCACTTCAATATGATCCTGTGGCAGACCAGTGTATTCGATGTTGTTTTCTTGGCTACTTTAACTTCAATAAAATGACACTTTACATTAGATGATCCTTCTAATGCATACAGGGTGTGTACACTTTGATAGCTTCCTCTGTTTTCTTCTTGAGAAGTTGAAATCATGATGTTGCATTGTACAATGTATGAGTTAAGGAACCTGACAAGCACTGTCCAGTGCGGTCAAGCTTTTTATCTTGTATGTTATTTTTCAGGTCATCATTGCATGATTCATCTATCGTGACATGAGTTTGCATGAAAACAGTGTCTGCTTTGTTTGACTCAATATTGTCCAAAACTCTTCTATGTAAGGTTGTCACTTTTTGTCCAAAATTCTGTGCCATAACCTCTCTGTGATTTATGCATGAAAAGTAAGCATACTTGTATGCCTTTCATCAGCTTGCTCATGTGAGAGAAGCATGCTGAGTGGTTGCTTCCTGAAGGCACCATTACTCGAGCCATTATATCAATAATCTTCGATTTCTTCAAATGGTGTTGCTTTATTCCTTTTGAGGATAATGATAGTCAATTGGCTTCTGTAACCTGAGTTTAGTTCATGCGTGATTTGAGTCTTGATAGGATCACAAGTTTTGAAAATGGATGAATCCAAAGAATATCTGGCTTCTTCAATTGCAGGTTCGGAGGGATGGTACTAAGATGACCCTTGCTCAGAGCAGAAAAAGGTCACTGCTTACTGCTGATGACGCTCAGTGGGAAGGCCGACAACTCTTGAGATCGGGAGCTGTTAGAGGTACAGAGGTGCAGACTGAATTTGATGAGGAGGAAGAATGCAAGGTTCTTCTTCTTGTACATGGTAAGCTTTAGTGTGGGCTTAAACTCCCAGTGGCACCGGTTATGTGAATTGCCACATATCCGTAATTGGTTGCTCTGGCTTAGGCTAAGATTTTGTTGTATTTTGTCACAGATACAAAACCTCCTTTCTTGGACGGAAGAGTAGTTTTTACTAAACAAGCTGAGCCCATAATGCCGCTCAAAGATCCGACGTCTGATATGGCTATAATCTCACGAAAAGGTTCTGCTCTGGTCAGGGAGATCCATGAAAAACAGAGTATGAACAAATCTCGCCAACGCTTTTGGGAGCTCGCTGGCTCAAAACTTGGAGATATTCTTGGTGTTGAGAAATCAGAAGCGGAGGTAATGTCTTTGCAACTTTATGAAGATGTGCTCTCTTTCTCTGTTTTTTTCTTCCCCCCGTCGTAAAAGTTGCTGTAGTAATGCCTGTTGCCTGAAAGCTTCTTTTTCTTGAAAGCTAGATTGATGCTGATACTGCTGTAGTTGGGGAACAAGGCAAGGTAGATTTTAAAGAAGAAGCGAAGTTTGCACAGCATATGAAAAAGGGTATAGCAGTGAGTGAATTTGCAGTGTCAAAAACTATGATACAGCAGAGGCAGTTTCTCCCCATATATTCTGTGCGGGATGAGTTATTGCAGGTTAGACTTAATTTTCCGATGTACATTATGGTTAGTTTCACAGAACATTATGTAGAACTATAAGAGTCTAGGTTATGATTGTAACCATAGGTATTCTGTTAGCGCTGGAATTGGGTAATGAGACAAAGGGATGATATTGGGATCAGGACCCAAATTTACTCAGGCCAGAGTTGTAGTTTCTTTGCTTACTTGAACAAATAGAAGCTGGGGAAGTATAAATTCCTACAATTATTGCTTTGTTGAGCTCTCTTATAGGTTGGATGTGCTATTATGGGCCAGTTTATAAGGACAATGTTATGTTTTATTATTGATATTGTTTCTGATAAAATTCAACAGAAGATTCCATTAACAGAAGATGAGAAAACTTCAGTCTTCAAGTTAGCTGACAGAACCATCTGAATCTCTGCTTTATTTGATTGAAAATTTTCTTGCAAAGATGCTAGAAATCTGGATTAAATTACTTAATTTTCACTTAATAAAAGCAAGATGTCTTTTTCCCTGCAGAACAATCGGTATTAAACATACAAGGGTTAGCTTTTGATTTTATAACTATTGGCGATGGGATATATTTATAATATTGATGAGGGTATACTTTGACCTTGTTGATTGATGGAGAATGCAATCCTGTTAACATTACCTTTAACGAGTCAGCTGCTAAATGATAGAGTTAAGAGATGGAAATTAATTTTAGCTGGAATATCGCTTAGGAAATATATATTGGTTACATTTCCTTTTCTCTTTCTTGGTTGTGCTAGCATGTCAGTTTTTCAAGGGGTGAGGTAGTGATCGTGGGAAATGGGCCTCTGTTCACTTTGTCCATTAAAGAAAATGGTATCACTAACAGTTTTTTGTGTGTGAAGAGATTCATCAGCTTACTGTGCATGCTGTGTGGGCGAAAAAAATTGCTTCAAAATCGCAGTTTTTGTTGCATTCTTGGTAGATAAAGGCCACTATATTTTGCATGTTCTACTGTTTGCATCGTTAAAATTTCCTTTGCTTGTCTAGAGGCCTTCTTCCTATTGTATTATTCACAAATGTCACGGCTTAATTGGGTTTTTTTTTGTAACCTTGCTTTCGTTGTGTCTAAATTTTTTATCAACTAGGTTATCCGTGAAAAGGTGCAAGAGGCAATTAAGCAGAAGGAGTGTTTTAACTGTCTGCATAAATGTCCTAATGAAGAGAATTTGCAAAACTTTAGATTGGCACGAAAAAATGCCAAGAAAGCTGTGAGAGAGGCTAGAGGCAAGGCTTTCTCTGATATGTATAAAAAAACTTGGGAGCAAAGAAGGAGAAAAAGATATCTATAGGCTCGCAAAGATAAGAGATAAGAAAAGTAAAGACTCGATACAGATTAGATGTATCAAGGATGAAAATCAAAAATTGTTAGTAAGAGATGAAGAAGTGAAGGAAAGGTGGGTGAGCTATTTTAACAAGCTTTATAATGGGGAGGGCGATAGAAGTGACGTGGATTTGGTGGACGTTTCTAATGAGTTAAACAGAAGGTTTGTGTGTAGAATTGGAGCACAAGAAGTTAAGGATGCTTTAAAGAAGATGAAGACTAGTGAAGCCTTAGGACCAGATGGTGTCCCTATTGAAGTATGGCGATGCTTAGGGAATGTGGCAATAAGTTGGTTGATTAAGCTGTTTAACAAGATTCTTCAAGCTAATAGGATGCCTGATGAATGGAGGAAGAGTATGATTGTGCCTATCTACAAGAACATGGGGGATATTCAGAACTGTTGCAACTATAGAGGCATTAAGCTTATGAGCCATACAATGAAATTGTGGGAAAGGGTTATTGAGCATCGTTTAAGAATAGTAACCAAGGGGTCTCTGTAAATCAATTTGGATATATACCGGGAAGATATACCATGGAGGCTATCTTCTTAATACGACAGTTGATTGAGAGATATCAAGAAAAGAAGAAGGATCTACATATGGTGTTTATTGACCTCGAGAAGGCATATGATAGGGTTTCAAGAAAAGTTTTGTGGTGGATTTTTAAGAAGAAAAAAGTACCTTTAAAATATGTAGAGGCAATCAAGGATATGTATGATGGTGTTACCACATGTGTGAAGGCCTGTAATGGCGCATCGAGTTATTTTCCAATCACAGTGGGTTTACATCAAGGTTCGGCTTTGAGTCCTTATCTCTTTGCACTAATTATGGATGAGCTAACAAAAGATATCCAAAATGAGGTGCCATGGTGTATGCTATTCGCAGATAATATTGTGTTTATTGATGAGACTAGGGCTGGGATTAGTGCTAAATTAGAATTATGGAGAAACGTTAGAGTCCAAAGGATTTACATTAAGTCGAAGTAAGACGGAATACATGAAGTGTGAGTTTGCCACGACAAGTGGAGATGATAAAAAAATCAGTCGATATGCTTGGAGAAGAGGTACCTAAGAAAGATGCTTTTAAATATTTGGGATCAATTTTGCAAAAGAGGGGAGAGATTGATGAGGATGTTAGTCATAGAATCAAAGCAGGTTGGATGAAATGGCGGAGTGCATCGGGGTTTTTGTATGATCGCAAAATCCCTCTTAGATTAAAGGGAAAATTTTATAGAACAGAATAAGACCTGCAATGATATATGGCGCTGAATGTTGGCCAGTACAGAAGCAACACGAGCATAAAATTGGCGTAGCGGAAATGAGGATGTTAAGGTGAATGTGTGGTCATACAAGGATGGATAAAATAAGAAACGATGATATTCGACGAAAAGTTGGAATAACACCGGTGGCAAAGAAGATAAGAGAACATAGATTTAGATGGTTTGGACATATTCTCCATAGACCCCTAGATGCCCCGATACGAACAGAAGTGTGTTACCGAAAACATGATATGAAGAAAGGACGAGGTCGGCCAAAACTTACTTGGGGGAAGGTAGTAAAACAAGATTTAATGAAGTGAAATAGATTGGCGTACGATCTATTTTAGGACGGAGTGGAGGAAAGCTATCGCTCATTATAGAGGGGGGGATTTCCTATGTTCCAGAGTGCCATGTTTAGTCATTTATATTTATTTATATTTTTATTTATTGTTTATTCCTTATATTTTTATTATTTTTTATTATTTTATTTTATTTATTTTATTTTATTTTTCACTATTATTATTAATTTGTTTTTGGTACCTATATTTCTGCTTTTTTAAGTATATTTTAAGTTTTTCACTTTGGGTTCATCGACCGCCGACCCCAACTAGTTTGGGATAAAGGTGATGTTGTAGTTGTTGTTGTTGCTGCAGGTTATCCGTGAAAATCAGGTGGTGGTTGTTGTGGGAGAGACTGGTTCAGGAAAAACTACTCAACTAACACAGGTGCTCTTCATGATCAATGTCATTAATTTTTCTGAAAATCTGTTGTTAGGTTTCTAGGGGCAAAGTGAATCAATTATGACCTTGTTCCTTTTATATGCTATCCATGATAGTATCTGCATGATGATGGCTACACTGTGAATGGCATGGTTGGTTGTACCCAACCGAGGCGTGTTGCAGCAATGAGTGTCGCAAAGAGAGTAAGTGAAGAGATGGAAACTGAGTTAGGTGAAAAAGTGGGGTATGCCATTCGTTTTGAGGATGTGACCGGGCCAAACACGGTTATTAAGGTGAGACCGTTTTCAATTGTCAAGAGCAAATTCTTTAGGATACTATCTTTTTGTTTTCTTTTTTAATCTGACTTTTCTGAAGTAGTAGTGTTTTTGAATTCGTTTTCATGCTGTTGCTATTAGTCTAGAACATCTCCAAAATTTGTTGGTTCCTCGATGAATTATGTACTCTGCTTTTTCGTTTTGGTTTTATGGTCCGTCATGTATAATTGTTTTTTTTTAAATCACTTTCGTGTTGCAGTACATGACAGATGGAGTCCTTTTCCGTGAAACCCTGAAAGATTCTGACCTTGAAAAGTACCGGTAAGTCAAAATCTTCTCAGCTGTGATCTATTACTTCTCATCCATGCGAACTGTGCTGGAGTAGACTGTGTGTATTGAATAATCTACGCACACCCAGGTTCCTCAAACAGAGCCTTACTTTTTGCAGGGTTGTCGTGATGGATGAAGCACATGAGAGATCACTGAGCACTGATGTTCTCTTTGGGATATTGAAAAAGGTGGTAGCTCGACGCCGTGATTTTAAGCTCGTTGTAACATCTGCAACTCTGAATGCACAAAAATTTTCTAACTACTTTGGCAGGTAATAATCACATTTGTCAGAAGCTTATTCCATGCAAAAGTCTGTTGATGCACGACTAAATTAATTTCTATTGGCTACAGTGTACCTATTTTTCACATACCTGGAAGGACATTTCCTATTAACATCCTGTGGAGTAAAACCCCATGTGAAGATTATGTTGAAGCTGCAGTGAAGCAGGCTTTGGCCATCCATATTAGCAGTCCTCCAGGCGACATTCTCATTTTCATGACTGGCCAAGATGAAATTGAAGCAGCGTGCTATGCTCTAGCAGGGCGCATGGAACAGCTTGTATCTTCCACGAAGCAAGGTAGTAGTAAGCTGTTGATTCTTCCCATATACTCCCAGTTGCCGGCTGATTTGCAAGTAAAGATATTCCAGAAGGCTGAAGATGGGGCTCGTAAGTGCATCGTGGCCACCAACATTGCAGAGACTTCTTTGACAGTAGATGGCATATATTACGTCATTGACACGGGCTACGCTAAGATGAAAGTCTACAATCCCAAAATGGGTGTGGATGCACTCCAAGTGTTCCCAGTCAGCCGTGCTGCTGCAGACCAGCGTGCTGGTCGTGCTGGCAGAACAGGACCAGGTACATGCTATCGACTTTACACCAAGAGTGCATATTTGGATGAAATGCTCCCCGGTCCTGTTCCGGAAATCCAGAGGACCAACCTTGGGTACGTGGTCTTATTGCTCAAGTCCCTTAAAGTGGAGAACCTGCTAGATTTTGATTTCATGGACCCACCTCCACAGGATAACATACTCAATTCTATGTACCAATTGTGGGTCTTAGGAGCCCTTGACAATGTTGGAGGATTAACAGAGCTTGGTTGGAAAATGGTGGAATTCCCATTGGATCCTCCTCTTGCAAAGATGCTCTTGATGGGCGAGCAGTTAGGTTGCCTAGATGAGGTTTTGACAATTGTCTCAATGCTCTCGGTGCCGTCTGTATTTTTCCGGCCAAAAGATAGAGTGGAGGAGAGTGACGCTGCAAGAGAGAAATTTTTCGTTCCAGAATCTGACCATCTAACACTGTATAACGTCTATCAGCAGTGGAAAAGTAAACAGTATAGAGGGGATTGGTGTAATGATCACTTTTTGCATGTCAAGTGCTTGCGGAAGGCTCGAGATGTGAGATCTCAACTGCTGGATATTCTCAAGGTGTTGAGAATCCCATTAACTTCAAGTTGGCCCGACTCCAATGTTGTGAGGAAGGCCATCTGCTCTGCATACTTCCACAATGCGGCAAGACTGAAGGGTGTTGGGGAATACGTGAATTGTCGGACCGGGATGCCGTGCCATTTGCACCTGAGCAGCGCTCTCTATGGCATGGGACACACGCCCGAGTATGTGGTCTACCACGAGCTGATTCTGACAGCAAAAGAGTACATGCAATGCGCCACCACTGTGGAGCCGCAGTGGTTGGCCGAACTGGGTCCCATGTTTTTCTCTGTTAAGGACTCAGATATGTCTCTGCTGGAGCACAAGAAGAAGCAAAAGAAAGGGAAGACAGCCATGGAGGAAGAAATGGAGAACCTGAGGAGGTCGCAGGCGGATGCGGAGATAGAGATTAAGGTGAAGGAGAGGGAGAAGAGGGCAAAGCGACAGCAGCAAGTCTCATTACCTGGGTTGAAGCAGGGTACTTCTACTTACCTCAGACCAAAGAAATTTGGTCTATAAGTGTACATATCGCTGTATGAAATAGTATTTGATGTAACCTTTAATTGTTAGCGGAAAAACCAATAATTTGGGGGATATCTCCACTCTGAACTACAAAAAAATTGCCCGGACTCTCATTGTCGACACTATCAACCCTGTTCAATAGTATATGTTTTTTTTAGTTTTTTTTTTATTTAGGAAAATGAGACAGTCGAAAATGATGACATGAAATACTGAGCTGATAAGGACAGTTCAGCAAGTTTGGTTAATTGCGGAACACCTCATCACTGCGAAGAAGTCAATAGGAGTGAGAACTTGGATCGAGAACTCAAACCAAGCATTCACTCTTTCAGTTATTGTACTGGCGTACCTCTAAATTTTATGGAGGTTAGCTCCTTACATAGTCAATATGACTCTAACGCACAAACATATGAACGGCTCTCTTTCCGCAATACTAAATGCATAGTGATGGAGAAAGTACTTGCTCATTGAGGAAAATTCAGAGCACTAGTTTACACTCTTCGAAAATATGGTCTGCTCAAGTGTTCAGCTGTTCAAAGCAATATTTGAATGCTGAAACGCAAAATCGGAGGAAGTTGAATAGAGCTCTCTCTCCCTCCCTCCCTCCCCCCCCCCTCTCTCTCTCTCTCTCTCTCGTGAGGAGATTGTTTGCTCGCTCGTTGTGGAGTCAAGGGGCATAACCAACCGACAGCTTGCATCTGACCGTCGGCTAGATTTTTTTTGCTCCGTGTTGCAGAATAAAAGGAAGAGAAGGGACACACTCATATGGTAGGTACAGCAATACTTACTCAACGAAAGTGAACGTCTGACCCTTTTCTTCCTCTCCGACATTGCGGACTGCGTCAGTGTACCTGGTATTTACGTGCACAAATTTCATATCTGAAGTTGTCTGGAACATGATCCCACCGCATTTAGCGTCCAGAATAGGGAGTAGCAATTCCCATTAGATCAGTCATCCGTTTACGCATGCATTGACAATTCAAATTACCAGACAACTTCTTAGTGAACGAGTACATATCAACATCGATACCTAAAACCACTCAGAAATGCAATCCAAACATGACAACCGGAAGAACAAGCTACGGTTAAAAGAAACAATCTGGTCCCCATGACCTGATTTTTTTTTTTTTAAAGTGCAAGTTAACCGAGTGTGTACAGGACGGGGGTGGTACATTCCAAACTTCAGCAGAAGTCTTGGGTTCAAGTAGTTGAAAGCCTCATGCTTTTATTGTCACACTGCACAAGCACAAACCTGATGGCTTTATCTCGGAAGTCTGCCATTCAGAGCCCACGGCAGCATTGGGATCGTATAACAATGTACGGTACTCTGCATCCTCTTCCAGTGAAAATAGCAAGAGCTTCCCCTCCAATATACCGAATCGAAACCCTATACTTGAGCTCCCCGTTAGAGGAACAGGCACCATCCTCCAGGAATTATCTTCTGGGTCATATATGGCAAGCTTCCTCTGATTCTTCCATTCCATACAGAACAGCTTCTTTCCAAGCACAGCATGGGCAGTGACCATGACGCATCCATTCTTCATCTCACACCAGGTGTGCCGCTCGGGATTGTATATGTCAACGAACCTCGAATGCCCAATGGTGAAGCTTGAGCGTCCACCCATCACATAGAGCTTCCCTTCAAAGCTGCATGCAAAGCATCCCCACCTTGGTCGCCTAAGAGACTCAATGAGGGTCCACTTGTCAGAATCAGGGTCATATACTTCAACACTAGAGAGACTTTCACCTTCAATTCCATAGCCTCCAACCACATACACCAGTCCATTGACTTCTGTGCAAGCGAAGTCATAGCGAGCCACATTCATGCTTGCCAGTTTGCTCCAACTGCAATGAAATCCCACACTGAAAAAATTGCAGGCATGCAGCAATAGATACCTCCTAAAATGATCTTTCATAGTTTGGTGCGTGCAAGCTCAAAGGTTATAGTTGAGCAAATAGGGAAATTAAAAGGGGCAAAGAACGTATAACACAATCTGATTGGCAGACCGTGTTCATATGGACTAGTCATGGAACCACAGTATCTCGATACAGCAGAAGAATTTGTCACGTTCAGGTTAGAAAACAAGGATGCATCTTTAAACAATTTGTCATCAAGAAAACAACTCGACTTAGCTTTAGCAGGTCATCAAGAGAAACTCCAGGTCCATAAGTGTGCGATTTCCAGAATAATGCATGAACCTGAATTTCTAACCTTCAAATGTTCAGTTATCCATTCCAATTTCAGGGCATCTGACAGCATGATCAAAGAATAGCAATACTTCAGGATGGAAATCCAACGACTAGCAGGAACTCTATCATCTAGGAGGCAAAGCTTGATGCATCTTAAGAGAAAGTGACGAATCCCATTTACTTTCCAGGTGAATGAGATACCCGAAAATTTGACCAAGATAAATATGTAAATAAGACTTAACAATCAGAGTATACTAGTTGCCCCTTCCCACCCTTACTCGCTCATAAAAAAACTAGAATATATACCTGTTGAGGTAAGAATCATACTGGTAACCTTCGGCAGAGGCATAGCATGTTCCATCTACCAAGGAGTAACCAGCCATGACAAGTAGCTTTCCATTAAGAACCACAACTCCAAACCCAGCTTTCACTGGACCTGGCATCATCGGAAGTTGCCGGTGCTTATGTCCCAAACAGTCCAAGACTTCCCAGTGGCTTTCTTTCCCTTCAGTGTCCATAGTTAACACATACAGCCACTCCTCAACAACCCCTGCTAATTTTCGCACGGTAAGGAATTCCGTGCTACGGAGCACTGACCTCCACTTCTTACAGACAGCACCCATTGATGGAAAGTCGCCACACGGAACTAGTGCAAGGCAGTACTTAGCCACATCATCAGGCAGTCCAGGAAGAATGGGGCTGCCAAAATCATCAGCAATTGGAGTTTCCATAGGAAGTTTACTTTTCGAACGAACTGGAGAGCTTTGGTGGACTGAATTGGAGAAACACATGGCCTCTTCTGCGAATCTTTTCTCCTCACTCACAAAAGCAGGCATTCCTCAAGATGACGCTGCACTTTAGAAAAGACCAAATGGTTCTTGTATCGGTGGATTGACCTCCCCAAGGACGAGCTAACTCGAAAGGAAGGCTTCTAATTAGAGAAATTCATGGTAACCTTCAGCTATAGAAATTTTACAGGACCAAGGCATGAAAGATGTGGCGGAACGGATTGCTAATGCAGCACATGCTGAGGTCTTTCGGTGCTTTGTCCAGTCTGACTCAAATTCCATACCAGAACTTTTGCTTTTAGAGAATTTCGCTCTTGATGATTGAGGCAGAGTATTTTCCAGGCTCCCAAAGTTGATTCTCCCTCCACACATTTCCCTGGAAACTAAATAAAAGTTAAGAAAGTCAGAGCTGACTAGGAGAAGTTAGTTCTCAAGAAGAGAGAGATTGCATAATCATCATACCAGTCAAAGTGATAAAATTGCAAATCTTCTTCAGCCCCCTCTGACTTCCATCTTCCTGGAGATGTGGGACTGCCTATAGGCAATAAACAAATTTGAACCAACAAATCATACGCTTCTCGAGCAGAAGGATCCTAAGCAGTTGATGTCAATGCCTCAATCAGCAAAAACAACACAGCAAAGGAATCAGAGATTTGTGAATCTCCACAACACGAGCACAATTAAAGACAAAGGGAGGGGGTGTCTGAACAATAAAAAATTCCTTAATCATAATCTCAAAGAGAGATTCATGACCCAAACGGGAAAAAAAGGTTCAGAGACTCGATGGGAATGAAAATATTCGATACAAAATAAAAGAAGTGAATTTTTTTCCCCTGTCCAGGTAAGAACTTATCAACGTATCAACGACCTCAGTCATGCAATTATACAAAGAAAGTTAATTGTTTTTACCACCTAAAACAGGGAAGAAAATCTACGATGAAGTGGCTTACCAAAAGTAAAGTACACATTACAAGATCTTCTCAGCCTTAACCCTTTTCTTAAGCCAAACTCCTTGCACTATTAAGTGACGCCATTCTTAACTTCACCAACCCTCTACCCACCTACCTACCATACAAGTCTTTAACACTTGAGAGACTCGTACGCTATTTCCCAGTTGTTTTCTCCATTGAATCGCTTTTCATCGGTACGATCGGATTATTTTGGCTACTCAAATTGTCCAGTCGGAGGTTTCCTCCGCACATATCCAAGCACGAAAACCTTAAATGCGTCCAGATCTCTCGCGCGCGCGTAGTAATCAAACATGTTCAGTGCATATGAAACCGCACAAAAACACATATCATACGTCACCGACCAACCGAATCAAGCCAGCAAGAAATCAGAAATAGCGCTAGAATCACGAGGACGAGACGGGGGCGGACTTGCTCCAAACAAAACACGAAACTCCAGCTCGTTGAGCGACGCATCAACACTCGAACAGAAACGTCATTCAAACAACATTTCAAGCAACCAAACACTACTTCGGGAAATCGGATCTAAAATACTAGAAACAGCAACCCTCCAGTCATCGACAGCATCGGCGGCGACGAAATGTCGAGAGCTCGAAGCCGAGATTGACGAAAAGAGCCATCCCAACGTGAGATCTAATCGAATCGGGACAGAGATTACCTGCGAAACCGGAGATGAATCAGCTGCTAGAGAGAGGTGGGGAATCACGTGCTCGCGTGGGAAGATGGAGAGAAGATTGGTGGATAAGATTGGAGGAACTCGCAAGCTAAAAAGTAAGAATGTCCAGAGGATTTTAAATGGAAAGAGGAAGAAGAAAAATGGTAGAGAGAGAGAGAGAGAGAGAGAGAGAGAGAGAGGGGATAATACTGACGGAGAGCGACCACGTCGGAAAGAGACATGAGATCTCCCCCGCTAAAATGGAATCGGATAATTTAATAATGTTTTTTTTTTTGTTCTCTGTCTGAAAGATGATTGATTACCGTTGGAAATTACCAGACCCGGATGATTAATGATGTCCTTTCTCTGTCTGAAATATAAATTGAAATCACCAGATCTTTCATTTATTTTTATTTTTCTGTCGCACGGTATCTTTGAACCAGCGATACATCGCCAACAAGTCGGTTAAAGACAGTATATGAAGCACGGGTGAATGATGCGGGAGTCAAAGCTCCGATGATTCACCGCAAGTACGAAACGCTGCATCTTACTCAGTAGTAACTATCCGAGGAAAAATTGTCAAAAAAGTTCTAAACCTATTGCACTTTTGCCGATTTAGTCCTAAACCTTTCGATTTTACCGATTCAGTCCTAAACCTTTTCATATTTTGCCGATTTAGTCCTAAACGTTTCGATTTTGCCGATTTAAACCTAAATCTTTTCATATTTTTTCGATTCAGTCCTAAACTTTTTATTTTTTAAAAAATATCTTGGAAATAAATCCAAAAATTAAAAAAAATTATAAGAAAATTATAAATATATATAAATTAAAAAAATTAAAAAAAACGAGTGAGCTCTTGCTGCTGCTGCCCCACCATCGCCGGCTCGCCCATTTTTCAGCTTTATTTCCAAACTATTTTTTAAAAAATTAAAAAACTTAGGACTAAATCGTAAAAATATGAAAAGATGTTGGACTAACTCATCACCGCCACCCCACAATTGCTGCCAATGGCCGGCGAGGGGTATCGTCGGTTTTTTTTTTTTTTTTTCAACTTTTTTTCCAAAATATTTTAAAAAATTAAAAAGTTTAGGCCCCTCACCGGCTAGCAATGGTGAGTTAGTCCTAAATCTTTTCATATTTTTATGATTTAGTCCTAAGCTTTTTAATTTTTTTTTAAATATTTTGGAAATAAGCTGAAAAAATGGGCAAGCCGGCGATGGTGGGGTAGTAGCGACGAGGGCTCACTCGTTTTTTAAATTTTTTAAATTTTTTCTTTAATTTTTTTAATTTTTGAAAAAAAAATCAATTTTTTTTATAATTTTCTTATAATTTTTTTAATTTTTGGATTAATTTCCAAGATATTTTTTAAAAAATAAAAATTTTATGACTGAATTGAAAAAATATGAAAAGATTTAGGACTAAATCGGCAAAATCAAAAGGTTTATGACTAAATCGGCAAAATATGAAAAGGTTTAGGACTGAATCGGCAAAATCGAAAAGTTTAGGACTAAATTGGCAAAGGTGCAATAGGTTTAGGACTTTTTTGACAATTTTCCCACTATCCGAAGATAGCATGAAATTTACCTTTTTCACCATCATTCCTCTAAGTTGAGAGAAATATTTTTTTTTCATTTATTCTAGAAAACATCTCTTAATTTTACGTTTCAAAATTCAGACGAAACAATTTAAGGGCTTTACTCAGATCCAAATTCTTCTCTCTCTTTATTTTCGCAAAAAGTGTCTAATTCGGCCGCCTACACCATAAACTATGTATTTTTTTTCATTTTACGTGGTCTACCGTTAGTTCTAAATTAATAGAAACGGCTTCTGTTTTTCTTCGGGAACATTAGATGCAAAGAGAAAACTATTCTAGATCGTTTTGCTCTCTCCTCCGCACAAGTCATACTGACGATATCGAAAGAAGCACCGCTCAATAAAAAGGTGTAAATCAATTTCAATATGCCTTGAATTGTCGGTAACAAAACGTGCGAATCTAATCTAAGGCTTCGTTTATTTCGTGAATATAAACGATTTGAAAGGCATTTTTCTAGAAACAATCGTTTATATCATCTAGAAAAATAAAAAGTTAACTACATAAAAAATTATAAATCAATTGTAACCGTGTCAATTTAGCCATATGCCATTTTTTTTGTCAATTTTATCCTAAACCTTTTACATTTGTGTCATTCAATCATTTTGGCTAATTTTGACTGAAAATCGCTGGCGTAGCGTGCCTGACATTGACGTGATAATTTTCAATAATCATTTTTTTCCTCTTTATTTTTTTTCGTTCCCATCTTCCTCTAGCTGATCACCGCAAAAGGTGAGCCTCGCTGTAGCTGGGGTCCGACCTTGCCGTCCCTCACCTTTGGCCAATCACCGAGGTCCGACGATTGGCTAGAGGAAAAGGAAAAGAAAGAGAGAGAAAAGAGAAAAATGAAATAAATAACTTAATTTTTTTTAATATCCACGTCGGTAATTTTCGGTTAAATTACTATATTAGCATAAATAGAAAAAAAAAGTTTAAAATTAAATTAAAAAATCGTAATAGATATAAGATTTTTTTTTCAATTATTTCAAATTTTAGTTGGTTTCATTTTTCAACCAGCACGTGCGAATTGATTAATGATGTGACGCAGTAAATTATGAACACCCACCGAACATTATCTAAATAAAGCTACACAAGGCAACCACTTCCTCCAACCCCAAATCGACAAAGGATTGAAACCACTTGGCTGGGGTGCCAGATTCCACGAGCCCGCGTCGTCCATTTTCACGCGCCACGGATGGACAAAACCAATGGCAACACGACACGTGGCGGAGCCCCTAAGGTCACCCGACTCCGAAATCTTGCCTCTCCGTCACCGTCCTGTCTCCATCTGAATGTTCATCAATCAAATCCACACCCGAAGTTGTCTTTGGTGGGTGGCGGGGTCGGCGAAGAGATTTTTGAACCGATCGTGTCGGGCTCAAATGTCAATCGATATGTACTGGAGATTGTGACGAAACGCAGTCCGATGCGGTCGGCACACAATAGAAATTCCCGTGCACGTTCTGTTCATTCATCGGTCGCGCATCGTGGGAACGGGGTCCCCCGCCCTCCTCAAAATCTGTCCTGCTTACGGTCGTGGTTATTCCCTCCGATAAGGGATTCTCGCAGGGATGTCGTTGGGTGCATTTGAGTCATAGTTAGATTCCGCATTGAATGATTGCAGTCGCGAAGGAGCCTTTTCACGTTCGCTTGACCCTTAAAAAGAGCGATGTTTGATGTATCGAGGCTTTGATTCGTTAAGGACCGAACTATATGTCAAGTCTCTCATGGATCATAATCGGATGTTTGGGGTCGGGAAGTCATATTTTAATCAGCTAATTTTTTAATTAGTCTCGAATTTGTCGATGACTAGATACCAGTAATCTGTAGAGATACGCTGGATTAATTGTAATTTATTCAATCAAGTCCAGCTTGCTTACTCAATCGAGATCGAAGATAGTTCATTCATGTGGAGATTAACTAGATTCACAAGGAATAATGGTCTCTCTCTCTTTTTTCGTAAGATGTTTATCGAGTGATTAACCAATTGATTAAAAATATAGGATACCTCGTGATTAAAAAAAATTATTCACATTAGTTTGCCTCAAATTGAAGCATCAACTATACCCCAAACATCTTGTTAAGTTCTAAATAGAATATCCGATCCATAGTTTAACTTATCTCAAAAGTTTTGCAACCACGGCAGCCAAACAGCTATGTGCAATTATTAACAAAGCATTATGACACAAAAAATACGCTCCATGCAATTGAGCTTATCATTTTTATATGGCTTTGGCTTCAAATCCTTATCGAGGGGCGATCATTTTAATGATCATACTTTTATTGCTTTTCACATTTTTAAGGGATATAAATCTTTTTTCATGCACGAAACCCATCCTGATCCTTCAACTAATGTCGTATATATCAATACAAACATTATTTTCTAAAATCAACGATTAAAATCTATTGCAAGATCAAGGGAGGAATCGTGTTAGAGAGAGGATTCATGTCCATTCTCAAGAGCATTGTTAGTAAGTTTTCATATCACAATAGACACTTCAAAAAAAAAAAAAAAGAAGACAAATTTCATTCTCAAAGTATCATTATTAGCCAATCTTTGATAGGTGTCTTACGGAGCTCCCTTTGGCATTTTTCCTTCTTTAAAAAAAAATGGGCTTGGAATCTTGGTGGTAGTGGACACGGAAAACGATGTCTGTGGCTGAGAGTGAAGTCTAGGCCGTTCATGAAGAATTGTGGGCGCAACAGAAAGGGCGGTGAGCGTAGCTGCCCGCCCTGCGCCGTTCGACGCCATCATTGCTAGGGCTGGCGGCCTTTAGAGACATCAAACTATCCAAAGTCAACCCCACGAAAAACTTCAAATCAGGACGATAAATTTACTTTACATTTTTTTGTGATTAAAAAAATAAATTTAAGATGAATTTATTATAAATATATCAATTTAAAAGTTATTACAATTTGAAAAATAATTAAAGATGAATTTATTATAAATATATTCATTTAAGATTTTTTGTGATAAAAATAATTCACTTTTGTTACAAAAAAAAATGTGAAGTTAATTTATCGTTTGAATAGTTTGATGTCTCAAAAGGCCAATCGCGAGCCCTAGAAATGATGAACTCGAACGGCGCAGGACGGGTGGTTGCGCTCACCATTCTTCCCCAGATTTCACTCTCAGCCACAGACATCGTTTTCCGTGTCCACTCCCAACAGAATTTCTCCACCACACCAATTTTTTTTTTTAAAAAAAGTGAAAATGTCAAGAGGAGTTTCGTAAGATGCCTATCAAGATTGGTTAGCATTGATACTTTGAGAGTAAATTTGCATTGATTTCGTACTGCGGATCGATAATTTACCAGTATCTCTCAATTCTTAATCGAGCTCTTAATTGAAGCTTTAGCACTTCGATATTCTCTTTTGTCCTTTCTTTTGTAACTTTGTTCGTCATTGTTGTTGGATATGCGAGTGACTCTTGCTTTGCTCTAAGGCTGTGTGGATGTTAGTGCTCGACTTAAGTGGTAGAATTACATCTCTCATGTATCATCGTCTATGGCGTGAATGATTATTTTCGATTTTGTTATTGTGAAAACATCATAATTCACAAGGAATCGCACATGGACAACTCGGTCGAGAATTGACGAGGGCGATGTGGGTTGCTCATGTGGGTCTAGTTTTGATCTTGGGTTCTTCTTCTCGGGGTACGGCCAGTGGTGAATTGCCTTACCTTATTTATGCCCATCAGGTGCTTGCTCATTGTTCTGCGTGAATAGTCGAGAAGAAGTCCCTTGCTTGTGAGAATGGCAAAAGGCAAATAGGAGTACGCAAAGACGTTCGAAGTGGAGAATGACGTAATGCAGCCGACTTTGATCAATGTGCGAATTGAGGGATGCAATTTCGAGAGGTACGTATCGACCAAAATAATTCAAATTTATGTAGGGTGTATAATGTGAAAAGGGTCACACTTTTAACATTAGAAGTAAAAACTAAAGCTTCAAAAGCCAGAAGCCGACCCTAGCACTCACTAACTCTTTAAAATGAAGGACTTTGATGATTGTTTTGCTTAATTCTGCTCAGCGACTCATGCTTTTGGCCTTTTTCAACTTTAGGTCTTCTGTCATTCATGATCTTGAAAAACCTAACGATGAGAAAATTGGTTATTTACTAAAATCTCTCAAACAACTAAGTCTAAAATTGGTTTTGTGAGATAGGATCGGATCGTCATAAAGGCTATCTACCGATCCCGTAAGGTTTAGGGAACAAAACAAAAAAAAAAAAACAATAGCCTAACAAAAGATTCTCGATTTTATTCAGGTGCCCATTTCAGCTAAACTCTAATGGAACCCATCCTTGATTTAAGATATTGATAAGGTAAATTCCTAGTATATTCAATGCTAGGCATAATGAGTTCTCTTTTCTCCCTGTGAACTTTAAGGTGTATGAAGTTTTGATACGATAACCTTTCTTGCTCGTTTTTTGATTGAAATTCATTTCTTTTACTTTTTTTTTTTCAAAGTGAAGTAGAAGCACCCATTTTTATTGAATGAAAAAGAGGTGAATCATCCTGTTGGTATCTCCGAAATGTTTTGCGCTCACTCCCCTTATGGTGCAGAAGAGCACGCAAGAGAAGTGGGACATTATACCCAGGTAGCAATACTTGGGATAAATGATGCATCTATCATGTCCTTTGTGGATCAGTTCTTCTATATGGTTTTCTTCCAAAAACGGCGAACGGTCCTCTTAATTACATGACAAGGGTCACTTTCTTCTCTGGGCTTCCTCTCTATTTGTTGGTGTTTATGATCCTGCAAAGCAAAAACTGACAAGGATGTTTCCTGAGAATCTCCGCGCTCTTGCTCATTTGGTAAGGAATCATTTGGATGACAAGCTACTCATCAGTCAAGAAACGGTCTTTTTCCCTGTCGATATTCACTGCTTGTCGACGTTCTCTTGCTATGGGCCATTTGCCAATCTAGCATGGATTTTTACTAATTTGCCTTGAACCACTGCTTGCATATATGTGCAAGTCCGCGGCCACTCAAAGGGACGTAAATAATGTGATGCCCAAAATATTGATTATGGTCGATGCATGTCGATGAGCTAGGCAATTTTAATTGTCTACCATCTTCACATTGTTCCAGATTCCAATACATTGATGTCTAGTTTGAGAGACCAATGTTTTATTGTGGGCATAAGTCTATTACCTAAGTAGATTTTTCCGACAAAGAATGGTCAATTGCACATGCTATATTACTAGAGTAGTTTCAGTTTGGTCACAAATCTAGTGTAAATTTAGATCGAAGACACCGCCTAAACCATGATGGACTTGGTTATTGAAGAGAGAGAAACGAAATTCAAACTGGTTTTTCCACAATTTAAAGCTGACTATGAGCACCACAGACGAGTCTTTGCTCCAACTCATCATAAGTTGGTTTGGTTTTCGTCTAAACCTCTAAAAGAGACATTCAAACAGCTTCATTCATGACATATAGATCAATTGAACCTCATTCTTCGCGGCAATATTCAACATTTGCAGTTCAGCCACTTCTATCCTAACTCTACCTAGTTGATATTTTTGGAGATTAAGAGCCTGCATTGTAACCATTCTGATTCTCTGACTCTGTTCGTGAGAACAGTAAGAATGAGAATCATATTTGGTAACGCAAATAATTCTGATTCTAATTCTGTTCCCAGAATCATTTTTAGAGAATCAGAATCAGTTTTAAAGCAAAATCCAAAACCAAAAAAAAGTTGATTTTGAAAAAAGAATTACTTTTGATAATCACAAAACAAAATGAAATCCCATACCTCTTACTTTTCCCTTTCAATCCTCTCATCACTTTTCCCTCAACCTAATAAAAATGAAATTTAAAAATTTTAAAAAAAATTGAAATTTTTGAAAAGTCACAAAAAATTTAGAAAATTCCTAAAAATAGAAGCTTAGATTAATGCTAGTTTGAACTCATTTTCATAATTTTGGGCCTAAATTACCTAAATTTCCTAAATTTCACTCTACTACAAAAAATCTCGCAAAAGTTTAGGGCATCCAACGTGCGAATGGTAACATATATACTCATAGCCGTACATTACAAAATATGATCTACACGTGAAGTTGGAGCCAAACACCCACTTGAATTTAGGACAGAAGTTGCAAAATGATAGCGAAGGACTTGTACTTCATATCAAGAAGGATAATTTATTTGTTTTTTTCAGTGAATAATTTGGTTATTCGGCTGTTATGTTTGTATATATTTAAACAACGCAACATTTAAAGAAAAGAATGAGTCCTTAATATTGAAACTTGTCCCATGTTTCAATCGAACTTCAAACGTCATATATTAAAATTTGTATTTCATTTATAAGATGCTAAAAAGATAAATATATTTTAAATTATTTTAGTGTGCATGAGAAATTAATCTTTAATTTAGAATGAAATTTTACAAAAAAAATTACATAATTATTTTACTTAAGTAAAAAATTTAGGAAGAGCAATAGTTTTTTGAAACAGAAATTTTGTGTAGTAATCAAACGTGTTTTTGGTTCTCTAAAACTCATTCAAGAACAGAATCAGAAAAAATCATTTTAATCAAAATCAGTTTTTTAAAACAGAATAGTTACCATGTAGGCCCTAATAAAAAAAATTAAAATCCAATCACTATGATTTATATAGTAGCATAATTCAACGTTTCCTACTAAAAATCTGTAAGAAACACTTGAAAAAGGTCTCCTTTAGGGGGATCTAACAAAAAAGGCAGTAAATGATCATGACCTCAACTTGCACCCACGGACTCAGGCTCCTAATTTCTGGTCCTTGCACAATGATCATGACCTTTTTTCAATGCGGGAAGTACAGTAAATAAGAACTGAAAATCTTGAGGTGGATTAATTTTCCCAAAACTCACACACGACCACACTCAAAAGAATACAATCGGAGATCTAGAAGAGAGGCCCTTTAACCATCACAAGAGAGCAAATCCAAGTCGCTGCTGGAAGAAGCCATTCTACTAATCACGTAAGGACTCTGAATCAAGATCCCTATTTCCTACATTCATCTTGGTTTCCGAACACAGCAGAGTCAAGCTAGGTAGAGACACAAAAAGCAAATCAATCTAGCATGCACAACCTACTGTGTCAAGGAAATGAGGAGTAGGATCATATGCCACAGCAAATCAACTTCTTCTGCAATTCAATAATCTTTCACCGCCACTTGAGCAGCAAAAATGTCTAAACCACTAGCCCAATCCTTTTAGTTACAACTGACCTGTTATAGCTAAATATACATTCTGTTTGAAGCATATGCTTATATGTACTCTACAGACGAAAAAATTAAAAGCACCAAATTCCTAAATGTGAACCACAATATTTTTCTCGAAAAAAAAAACTACGTAGATTGCAATCACATAACTTTGGCGGTGGATTTCATGGAAAAAAAAGAAAAAGTATGGTGGAGTACACATGCTAGTGTTAGCTAAAGAAATATGGTTTAGTCAAATGGTCATGCACACTTCGATAATTCAAGAATCCTACAACCTCCCCAATTCCTTCCCAAGGTTCCACTAAATGTATTATAACAAAACTAAATGTCTTGAAAAGCTTGTATCAAGAGAATTTGCAGGCTCACAACTTGGCAAAACCATGAGCTAACAACCTCTCATGTGTTTCATATAGCTTCTTCATCTGTACATTCCTTCTTCGCATTACTTTTTTTATGTCTATGTTTCATTCTCAAGATTTCTAAGAAACGAAGACACAAAAAAAGTAACAAAAAAACTTGCTTAATAACTCCTATTGTGGTGGTGGATGTTCCACCTCTTCCGGCTCTTGTCCATCCCCAATGTTGCCCCCATCGTCGCCGATGAGCTCGAGGAGTTCCTCAAAACCATCTCCCTGCACTCCGTCCATCGGTGCTTGTTGTGTCGGCTCAAACCCTACTGGTGCTTGCTCAAAATTTATCGATAATTGCTGAGGTACTTTAGTCAACTCAAAACCCATTGCAGATGATGGTATCCAGATACAAATTGTGATCCTCCTTGATAGGATACCAAAACGAACTGGTGAATGAAATAGCATGGCGATAGCAACGGTTCCAAATGAAACAACTAGTAGCATCAGAAAAAATTAAATAAATAACATTGAAAATGCAAAAATAATCTCTCCCAGAAATACGTCTTGCTCCCCACAATTTGCGCAACCTTGAAAAAGGTCGCCGTATACTCTGCGAGCCTCATGGACGCATCCATGCTATACATAAAATGGTAATTCATTAATGGAAGTGCAGACAGCAGCTGGCTGATAGCTTGAGGATTGATCGCCAGATCTCCCCGAAAAATCACGGTAATGAAAAGCTCCAAATAACGTATTAACAACATTCTACCGTCGTCGAAGCTGAAAATGAATTCGTTTTCGAAAAAGGTCAAATGCTCAATGTTCATGATGACTGCAGCTAGGCGAGGCCAGAAAGAGAGAAACAGTATCGGTCACAAAGAGCGATCTTTTTGAGAAACAGTGCCGTTGAAGCTGGAAAACACTGTTTCTCTCTTTCTTGCTCGCCTCACTGCAGCCATCATGAACATCGAGCATTTTCACCCTTTTCAAAGGCGAATTCTTTTCCGGCTTCGATGACAACAGAATGTCGTTAATGCGTTATTTGGAGCTTTTCTCTATCATGATTTTCCGAAGAGATATGGCAATGGGTACTCGAGCTATTAACCAGCTATTGCCCACAATTTCATCAATGAATCACCGTCTTCTATATAGCATTAATTCAGGGTTGCGCAAATTACGGGGACCTCATTCCAAAGAAATATTTCATGGCGGTGAAAGAGATTTTGTTTCCTTAGATTTTTGCATTTTCAACGTTATTTATTTAATTTTTTTCTAATGCTACTAGTTTCATTTGGCACCGTTGCTGCTGCCGCGCTATTACATCCAGCAATTCATTTGAGTGTCCTACCAAGGAGGGCCACAGTTTGTATTTGGACACATATTACCATTATCTGCAGTGGGTTTTGAGCTGATTGAGGCATCTCAGCAATCACCGGTAGGTTTTGAATAGGGTTTGAGCCTTCGCAACAAGCAAATAATGGACGGAGTGTAGGAAAATGGCTTTGAGGAAACTCCTCAAGCTCATTGACAGAGACGGGGGCGATGTTGGGGACAATGATGGGGATGAACAAGAGCTAGAAGAGGTAGTGGAACATCCACCAAAGCCACCACAATAGGAGCTGATTAAGTAAGCTTCTTTATTACTCTTTTCGTGTCTACGTTTATCATTTCAGAAATCCTAATAATGTTTCCCATACTCAAGGACATTCATCGCCATGATAATGCAAGGAAGGAATGTACAGATGAAGAATTGAAGAAGCTATATAAAACACGTGAGAGGTTATTAGATTAGTTTTAGGTCACGATTTTGCCAAGTTGTGAGTCTGCAAATTCTTTTGATACAAACTTGTCAGGAGATTTAAATTCGTTATAATACATTTAGTGGAACCTTAGAAAGGAATGGAAAGGTTGAGGGATTCTTGAATTAACTAATTATTTGACTAAACTATATTTCTTTAACTAATAGCAGCTTGTTAACTATACTCCACCATACTTTTTCTTCTTTTCCATGGAGTCCGTCGCCAAAGTCATGTGATTCCAATCTACGTATTTTTTCCAAGAAAAATGTTGTGGTTCACATTGTGAGGAAGTTGGTGCTTTTAATTCTGTCGTCTCTAGAGTACATATAAGCATGCTTCAAACAGAATGTATATTTAGCTAGTAGTATTTCCTGTCTATGTACAGAAAGTGTGGTGAGAGGCTAATGCACTAGTGTCTTGGAGAGCAAACTTTTCAAGTCCACTATTCGTCTTTCTTTTGGCTTGTCAAGTAACAGAAGAAGAGATGAACTTACAAGATGTTTAGGTCGTTGATAAAGATGCAACCTCATACTTGGAATTTTTGGTACTCTCCAAAACACTAATACTTCTCTCGCTCAAAAAAATCCAGATCAAAGAAGCTGAAACATCATTAATATAATGATAAAAATTTGGCATACGGTCATTCTAGCAAATATTAGCATGAATATGCACAACATGAGGTTGTAAGAAAGAGTGAGGACTGGAGAGTGCGTGCATGCTGGTAAATGGGCGGTGTAAGTGAGACAAAGGGAGATTATGGAGAAAATGAAAGTAAAACATCTACAGGCAGAAGAGCACTCAGCTATATTGCAATTTCATAAAAATAATACATTTTCCTGGATGATAACACACAAAAACTGTATATACCTTTTCTTGTGTGACAACCACCACCAGTTCTCTTAATTAGCAGTACAGGTTCGTGAACTTACATTAATATATATATATATATATATAAAGATGCATGCATTAGATTGCATATACACGGCAAACCAAGCTCTTCGTGCCAAAAGCACACGATATGCACCAAATTGAAGGTAAACTAGACATGCAAACAAAAAGGAACACTGCCAAGATGGCATAGGCCAGGGACATTAATATTTAATACACAAACAGATGGATTTCTGTTGCCCATGTGCCAGAGATATTAAGATACAGCAGATGAAAGGGTAGCGAAAGGGAATGAGATCATGCTCTAGGACTACTAAAGTCTATCAATGCTGAGGCCTCAATACTCAGAAAAGACATGGTCAAAAGCATCAATTATGTTTCTTGAAAAGAATTTGGCACCTTTAGATAACCCTGAACTTTGCTTTTACTTTTTCCTGACGTGACAAACATCCAAAAACAGGTGTTATGCTGATTGTTGATGTGGCCTACAAATTTGCAGAATACATTCACCATGTTCTCAATTAAGTAAATAGGATCGATTTAATGTATTCGACTGTACAAAATTCAAAACTATCTCTTCTTAGCCCAATACTCACAATCAACTTACAATGCATCAATCAAAAGAGGGAGGATACTTCATCTCTTTAAATGGGAAAAAGTCTTTCCATTTCACCACAAACCAAAGGACACAGCTACAATGCAAAATGAAAATCTGAAAAAAAAACATATATATAAATCAGAGTTCAAGCTATGTAATCTAGGAGATATATCTACCATGGATATTGATTCTGAACACAATCTCCAATCTTCAAAATTTGATGCGCAGAAAAGAACAACACAGGAAACCATAAAATATAAATCATGGCCCGGCGGTGTTTGCACATGAGGAACACATGAAGGATCGCAGAAGCACAATTAGAGAGGACCAACATGTGAAAAATCAAACGAGCATACTTAAACAAAGACCTGCTGACACAGGGCACTCAATTCGAATATGAACTCCACTAAGAGCTGCACAGTTCTATCTTATGAAACCACATACATTACCTGCATCAAATCCAACAAATCTCCCAATAAAAGACACCTCCAAAGTAGACTAAAATTCCCATGATGGCAAGGGACTTCTGATTCCAGAAGTCCATCCGAAAAAATCATGGAAAACAAGAAAGCTTCCCTGTCCTTGCGGCGTTGGGATCAAGGTGAAATTCTGAGGGAATCATTTCAGCAGAGTGTTAGGCCCAAATTTAGGTTTTTCGTGAAAATAAATGGGAGCAACAATTGGATCCCCAAGGTGATATTGAATCGACTAAATGCCGTCTCATCCAAAAATAAAATAAAAATGTTAGACCTCGCGCGCGCTCTCTCTCTCTATTTTCTTTTTACTCTCACTGCACGCTCTCGTCTTCCTCGGGTTTTTATTTTTCTTTGGCCCCCAGAACCCCCTTGGGACGAAATTTTTTTTACGATCTTGACTGTTTTAACTTAAACCTAAGCAAGCAACAAGCACAACTGAAGATTTGAAGAACTTACCTGCACGACTTTGAATCGTCCACCATCGTCCATCAATGGCCTTCGAACAAAACTTCGGCGCGGGTTAGGGAGGCTCGTTCACGCGTTTCTGTGGTGTTTAGCGATGGCGGCCGCAATAGCTTCTTTAGCTCTTCTTTGTTCTGACATGTCGAGGTGATCGACCGAGGTCAGAAGGATAGTCGTTTTCAATGGTTTTCCTTCTTGAGGCGTCGCGATGGCCAAACGACGTCAAGCCCCGACGGTAGTCCGACGGCGGCAGCAAGCCCTTGATCGGCTGCGACCCTCTCCCTCTCTATCTCCTTAGCTTTCTTTGGGCTTCTTCTCTTCCCGGTTACTGCAACTCCCTCCTTCCTTTACGTCTTTTTTTACTTTCCTCGCCTCCCTCGAGTTCTCTCTTTTTTCTGTCACAAAGACCAAACCCATTTTTTTTTTCCGTGCGCTCTTCTCAGACTCTTTTAAAACCCAACGAAGCTCTTCCCTTAGCTGTCATTTCGTCTCTACCGCCGCTCAGAAAATCAACAGGAGCAGGTCAGGATCCTCGCTGCAGCGCCTGGGGAGGAAGGAGGGCAGGTTGGACAGAGCTGCTTTTGGTCTCTACTCGTCTATGGGCGCGAGAAAAGAGAGAAGGGAAATGCCTTTTTTGGCTTCTGGTTCCACGTGGGAGGTGAGTTGACTGGATCTATCAAGTCGGATCGGGTTTGACCCGCCCAATCCAACTCAAAAACATTCCGGTTCGATGCCAATTTGGCCCGTTTTCAAGAGTTTGATTTGACCAAACCGTAATTACAGGCATCGAGGTCAAATGTCCAAAAAAAAAACTGCTTAAAGTGAGAAAAGCCTAAACAAACTCAATTTTATTTTTTTGTTCGATTAGGGACTTAAATGCAAAAATTTTTAAAATCAAAGACCCAGTTCAAATTTTCAATATTTAAAGTGGCCAAAATGCAATTAAAAATAAGACAAGACAAATGACTATTTTTTTTGTTTTTCCAGTCACATGCTATTTTTTCTATTTTCGGGTATTTTTTAATAAAAAATGATGCAACTTTTTTTTAAAAAATTGTTCGAAAATGATTCCTTAGACTTGCCCAAAACTTCCAAAGTTGGTTTTCAAATTTTATAAATTTTTTAATTTTCTATTAATTTTATAAAGAAAAAAAATGATTAAAATTCAAGTGTCAACAGATTTTCGTACTATAAAAATTATGGGATCACTACGACTTTATCTAAAAGCTAACCTTGCTACATGATCCATCATTTAACCGTGTAAATGTTCCAATTCTCTCTACTATATAAGTTGGGATGTTATGTGAGACTAAAGCATGGAAATTGATTTAATTCTTCTCTTGTTTCGATGGGATTTAGAACTTTGTGAGACTACTACTTATCTGAAAGTTTAAGCCGGTAGATGAAGGTAAAAATTAGTATTTCAATGATCTTTTAAATGCATGAAATCAAGTTAGATGGAGCTAGATGGTTTCGTAGAGACTTTTCCATGTTTTCAAATCATTATTTTTCTACTAATAGGAAGGTGGATTGTCTTCTCCATGTACTATCTCATCCAATGGCAAAGTCATGCGTTGCAGGCGGGTTGCGGATGGTTAGCTCGTGCGGCGACTCGAGCATCTCCAAGCTAAGCCTATTTCTAACCCGGATTGCGTAGAGAGCAGTTATAGAGAGAGACTCTAGGAGAGGGCCTTTCTATTTCTCGGTATATGATCAAATGAGAAGGAGAACGTCTTTTTATATAGCAGAGGGCATCAGATTATAATCATTGATCTCTTTTAGATCTGATGGCTCAGGTTTCATCTACTAACTCCCTAACCACCATCATTGATAGAAACATTCTAGAAACTTCGAGCAATTATAGTTTCGCCCATCCTTTGAATATTCTAGAAATATGAAATAGAAAACACAACAAGTCTTGAGAATCTTCTCGGCCAGATGAAAGACCGATTGGGCACGAAGACCTCGGCCGTGTCACATGCTACTTTGCTTTCTTGTGAAAGAAACTGTGATGGTCTTCTTGACTTTGTCCACCGCCACTCACAGTGTTCTCTCACGATTTCAGGAAAAGAACACGGTACGCCAATAATTGCATTCTGCCATCATTAATGTTGCTGCAATAATATATCGTTTTTGATTAATTGGAGTTAATTTTGTTGTCCCAATAGGTTATAAAAAAATCTTTTCCTTTTTGTGCTCTAGTAGGGAAGCTGTAGAAATGTTCCTCTTGAGAGTGTCATCTCCCATAAATATATTCACTTGGTTCGTTGTCATTTTGTAAGATTAATGCAGAACTTGACAACTTCATCTCTGTCTATTGGAATCTGGAATTGGAGAAATCACAAAGTTGGTAGATAGTTACTAGTTTCCATGAAGTTCAGCTTCCCCTCCACTTATCACACCCTGAACTTGAATGTTACGAAATTGGTAGATATAAAGTTCAGATCGGCTTCCCCTCCACCGACTACAAAATTAGTAGGTAAGTACCTTCATTTCCTGCAAAGTTGCGTTGTAACCTTTTCGTCTTGAATGCTTGTGTGAATTGCATATCTCAGCCTGCTACACCTTTATTTAAAAGAGATGGTCATTGATGTCAAAGGGTCGACCACACCATGTCGGCTGGTATCCCAGCTTTGCAGCCAAAGTGGCATTTATGACCTAGAGTTTCTTCCACTGACCTCGAATTGTATTGGTTTCACTAGGTTCTCGTAATTATCTCGTATTATTTTTAAATGAGCCTAGGCATGTCAGATATGAAAAATAAGAGAAGAAACTTTGTCAGGTAGTTCATTAAACCAACTACAAGCTAGTCTTAATAACACGCCCATCTATAGCACTCACAAAACAATGATTTATGTCTACGCCGTCATGTTTTCTTACTGTAATAAAATCAAGCTGCATTATGTAACGTATGTTCTCAGTACATTCTTTGTGATAACTTTAACTAAGATTGTGCCGTGAAATAAAGATTTACCCTTTGGTGTAATACATGCACATAAAATAACTTTCAATCGGAGATTCTTCTTACTTGAAAGATGAACAAAATTCCATTCAGACGACCGGGGGGCTAGAATTCTGCACGAATTTTTTTTTACTTATTTTAAGTCGATGCTGTAATATCATTACCTGGAACAACGGCTCTTCATGGGCCCTGCGTGTTTGTGTGTTTGCTGGGCTGAGTTTTGTATGACCAGCCCTAGCTCCAAGCGCAGTCCTATTGTAAAATTGACTTTGGTTATGTGTGGCCATCTTCCTCGCACAACTGATGTATTAGTCATGCGAGACAGCTCTTACCTGCGTGACAGCTCTTGCCTGCGTGATCGTTTGTTTGCATCGGACGTCAATGGCTATGGGGTTCGTACACGAGGGGCTGTCGCGACCCGATCTTCGAGATCAGCTGGTAGATTGCCAAGCCCTCTAGAGTAGAACGGGCTAGGCTCGGGCCTTCCTAAGCCTATACTAAATCGCGGCAAGTTGTTGGATTCGATTTTAAGTGTGGTCGCGCGACATGTGTATATGTATATATGCTTTCGGAGTCACCACCAATCTTTGAGAAAGATAGATCGAAAATCCCGTTGGACGATAAGAGTAACCATACGACTCTAGCGGAACCGGAGATTTGAAATTGGGGACTTAGTTACACCAATATTACCATTGACGCCCTTTCGATACCGAAGTTGAGTGATTTTATTAACTATGATTTCATGCAAATGAATTGAGATGAGAGAATCCTAACATCTACGAGTTCATGTAGACGGAGATAACTAACCTATCAATCACAATCAATAAGATATGTGGGCAAATCAAGGATAAAAAACAAGCAGATAAAACTCATCAAATCAATACATGATATCCATAATAAAGTCCAACTAGCTTAGAGAAGGGGGTGTGTTAAAGTTTGGAAGAAGTTTGGGATGATTTAAAATTGATTTACCCATTAATGGTAAAATCGTCATTTTCCGGGCACAATTTGCATGAATGGAGAAATTGTAAATTTTGAAAGGATTTGAAACCCAAATCATCGAAAATAGGGTTGGCCAGTTAAATGTGCCCGTTTCTCAATCTTTGAGATTTTTTAAAAAAATTTCGAATTTTTTTTAGACAATTTGCCCATGAGGGGCAAAAGCGTCATTTCAAAAAGGTTTGAGAGGCAAAACTGCAAACAATAAGATTGATTGATTAAAACGACTTGTTTCCTAATTTTTTGGAAATTTTTTGAATTTTTTCAAGATAATCTGCCTATAAGGGGCAAAATCGTTATTTTAAAAAGATAGAAGAGAAGAATCATCAAAAATAGGATTGGTTAGTTAAAATGACATATTTTCTAATTTTTGATATTTTTTGAAAATTTTTAAAATTTTTCGAGACAATTTGTTCAAAAGGAGCAAAATCGTCATTTTGAAAAGATAGAAGAGAAAAATCATTAAAAATAGAATTGGCCAGTTAAAATGGTCTATTTCCTAATTTTTGAGATTTTTTGGAATTTTTTAGAATTTTTTCCAATTTTTTTAGAATTTTCTGGAATTTTCCTTTTTTCGAATTTAAACATCATTTTCTGATTTTTTTAATAATTTCGATTTTTTTATTAATTAATTTTTTTATTAATTAATTTTCCGGACCGGGTCAGCAGACCCGGCCCACACCATAAGAGCCCAACTCGCAAGTCTAAGATACAAAAGTCTAACTTGGGCTCAAGTCAGATTATTACGTTTTTAGAGGGGCCCAAATGCGAAGCCTATTTCAAATTTTTCTACGGCCAGCCGAAATATTGCTAAGCTAAATCAAACCACGACAGAATCGAAGCCCAATCTCCACTCTAGCCTAGAGTGAACTAGGCCCACGCGCCTGTCCCAACCCAAAACGAACTAAGCCCAGGTTAACTAGCCAGGACCCATTAAGCCCATTACCCTCAATTGGCCCAAAACACCCAGCAGCCTAAACTATTTTTAGTGGCCACGGTTTTCATTCATTTTCTTTCTTTATTATTATTTTCTGTTTTCTCTTTTGGTTTGTCTTTTCCTAGTTTTCTACTTTCTATTATTACGCATGAAAAGAGAACCGTCTTTCTGCCTTTGACCACCTTTTTTATTCTTTCCTCGACTTTTCTTTCTTTTGTTTTGTTCTTTTCCCATTTTTTATTCTCTTTTTAACTAATGCTCACTTTTGCTGGTGCTTCTTCTTCGTGAGTCTTCTTCTCCAGAATGATGAACGGGCTTCAACATCTAGAACGTCCAGTCAGTCCTTCCCCCAACGTTCATCGTTAGTCGTCTTCAACCGTCGTCGGCCACCGTCGACGGTCGGCACCACCACCTTGGACGACGACGTTGATCAACGCGAGCACCCACCTGACCTTGCCAACCTAAACGCTAACTGCTGGAGACCCCCAACGACTACCTACGGTTCGGCCGAAACCCAGACTCGAGCACTCGCTTTCCTTTTTTTAATTTTTATTTTTATTCTTCATTCGACACAACGATACGACAACAAGAAGAATAGACTACATATCTGAGCGGTTTAGACCGCGGAAAAAATGCCCACTCGGAGGCCGCAAATCATAACTCCGGCGACATTCAAGCGATGTTTGGTTCATGTGGTTTTCGACGGGAACGATGCACGAAATAGCCTAGAGAGAGTTCAAGCCATGCGCTAAATGCGATCCAGGGTAAAAAAAAAAAAAAACGCACAGACAAGTAGTGAAGAGCGTCTGACTAGAGCTTGGGTTCGGGATTTCATTTCGGCATTTTAACGAACATATGATACGGATAACTTAAACAGCGTAAATCAAGCGCCAACAGATCAAACGAATGCAATAAAGCCCGTAACCATGCCAAGCTACCTCAAATTGATGAACATGACTCGAAAAACCGGCTCGTCACAATAAGACGTAGCCCGAGTCTATATATCACGACAGTTGCAGAACGAAAACGGAAGTCTGGACTGACCTGAGTTTGTCGAAGGATGGCCACGGCAATGGCAACACGCGGCGATAACGAAGGGATTCACCTTCCTTCTACCTCTTCCTCTCTCGGTGAACCTCTGCTCTACTCTCTCAACCTCCCCCTCTTTTCGTCTTCTTCTAACCTCTTCTTCGTTTTTCAGGTCAGAGAGGAAAATTTTCCAAAAGAATCCCTGAAGCCCCCTCTTTTCGTCTTCTTCTGCTCTCTATATCCTCCTGCGCGAGAACGTTCTGGAATCTCTTATCCGCTGTCCTCTCCTTGCTCGGCCAAGACAGCTCAGCTAGTACCTCCCCCGACGCCTTCGTCCTTTCCTTCGCATAACGGACGCACATGCTCGTACGTCGAGCATGTGCGCAAGACGACAAAGGGGAGATTCGGTGAAACGGGGCGCGACGACGTCGTTCGAGGACGGGTAGAAGAAAACCTCAAAAAAAAAAAAAAGGCGCATATGTGCTGTGTGAGCTGAGCAGTTGAAGATGATGAATAGTATCGGGTCATGCGTCGGGTCGGCCCGACCCGATGACCCGACTGGCCGAAAAATAGCTAAGTTGGGCCAAAAATTGGCCCTTTTCGTGAAATTAAGGCAAAAAATGAGTTTTCCAATATGAGTTACATTTAAGAACGGGGGTTTAAAAAAATTCGCTTGAAATTGGACCAAAATCCCAACTTTTTAGTTTGACCCGAACCTCGTTTTGAGCATTTCAAAGCCTAAATGGAGAAAAATGATCAAAATACCCCCACCAATGGATTTAGAATGCTGAAAAGTATAGGGTGATGGATTTTTAATTTCATGGGTGCCCCTAGAAAAATTATAATTTCATTTTTGATTATTTGGGGGCCAAATTCAAAAATAAAAATTTCAATTGAGCCCTTTTGTCAAAATTGAGAAATTTGGGGCACCATTAGGCCAAGATAAAAATTTTGGATATTAGAGGACGACGTTACAACTCATAAAAAGTGAAAATTTAAAATAAAAAAACTTAAATTGCATTTTTTAAGCCCGATTTGGAGTTACGTTTGTAAAGGAACACATAATTTTGAATTAGATTTTTCAGGATGAAATGGGTTAACATGAAAAGGGATTTAAAATAAAAATATTTGATATTTTTTCCCTATTTTTAGGCCATGAAATATATATATATGATTTTTTGTTTATTTTCCTAATATATTAATAAAAATATGAAAAATATTTAAAAACTCGAAAAATACCAAAAATTATTTTTTGTTCAAAATTGATTTCTTAGGCTTGATCAAGACTTCCAAAGTTGATTTTTCAAATTTATAAATTTTTATGGATTTTTAATTAATTTTCTTGAAAAACATGATTAAATTTCAAGTGTCAACAAAAATCAACGACGTCTGCAATTGGAGCAGTTAGCGGCGACGACGGGAGGATCGGCGGCGCAAATAGGCCCACTGCCTCCTCTTCTCTCTCTCTCTCTCCCAATATTGTTCTAAACTTTGAAAAAATAAAAATGACGATTCTATCAAGTTCATTTTGCAGAATTTTCCTTCGTTTAGTGATTTATGGAGATCTATTTGGCTTTTTTTAAAATCTTTTTTAATGTTACTTTGATTCTTACTATTTTAAATTTGCTAAATGCTAACTAGCATAGTTAAGAAAATTTGAGCTATGTTGATGGGCGTCGATTGGGTTTCAGCTTTGACGTGTTATAGTTCATCCATGAGTCGACATGGGTTAATAAACACATAAGGCTTATTAAAATGGGTTTGCTTAGATAATTCATATCACAACTCATTTGGCCTCCTAAGATTATAGCATGTTTGGAGATGTAACTCAAAAGGAAAAACTACAAAGCGCACGACTTCAGGAGAGATGAACTACGGTGGAAAACACTAAAAAATTTTAATAAAATTGATCGAGGAATGAATGCATGCGAGGGTTTTAAAAAAAAATTAGTGTTATGGGTTGATTTTCAATGAAAATTATGACATTTGAGATTTTCCGGCCTAGATGAAATATGCATTGCTTTAAATAATATTTCATTAAACACATAGCAGGTGTTATATTCATTCTTCGTGGAGCCCAAATAACAGGCAGGGGATAGGATCCAAATTGGAGCTCGTCATTACATTTAGCTATACCATTTTCGTTTAGAAATTTAAGCCAACAAGTATGGATAACAAGCATATGCTACTTTGCAGCTACCTACAAAGTCAAATTTAGGCTTTGCAATCTTTGATCCAACGTAGAGGGAGAGCGTAAACTTGATTTGGGGGCTCAGCGGCATTGTGGGGCTTGGACAGGGCGAGATAGTGACGGCCAATGCAAACAACAACAAGTGACAATTTGATATATATGGAGTTTCATAAATTAAATTAAATATAGATGTGCTTTAAAATATGAATTTAATCGGGTGTGATCTTTGAAGTTGAAGTGGATAAAAATTAGTCAATTTGAATTGGTCTATTTTCGATCCGATCCGATTCCGCCATTTGACAAGCCTACCAATGATGGTTAGCTAAAACCGGACACTAAACCGGTTTAGACGGGCCTCCCAAGTCCCAAGGATGGTTAGCCAGAAGCCTAGGACCAGTCACTAAACCGGTTCAGTTGGTTTTGAAAACGGAGAGACTGCTGGAATCACCTAAATGAAATGCCCATTTTACCCCTTCCCCTCTCTCTCGCGTCGTCGTTTCTGAGAAACAGAAGAAAGCTTGATGCTTGTCCAAAAACTTCCGTCTTCAAGCTTCATCGTCCTCTCTGTCTCAGTAACCTCTGCAGTTAACACTCACTCTTACTCCGCTGTATACCACTTCTCTCATGCCTATCGCTTCCATCTCCGTTCTCCGCCACCGCGCCGCCGCCTCCCTACTCCAAATCCGCCACCTCCCCCTTTCCGCCGCTGCCGCCTCCAGGCATCGAAACCCTAGCAATGTCTCCAGGAAGCCCAACCCCAGCAAGAACTTCCTCAGGGCCAAGCAGCGCACCCTCAGGGAGTTCTCCTCCCTCTCGCCGGTCCTCTCCCCAGACGACGAGCCCCCGCTCTCCGATTCTCAGGCAATCGGCACGGTCGCGGCGGCCCAGGCCAATTTCATGCGCGTGATAGTGCAGTCCTTGCCTTCGATCGAGGGCGCCCGGATCGGAGCAGAGTTGCTGTGCGTGGTGAAGGCGGTGCTGAAGAAGATAAAGAGGAGGGTGCTGGTGGGGGACAAGGTGTTGGTGGGGTCGATTGACTGGGTGGATCGGAGGGGCATGATCGAGAACGTGTTCCAGAGGAGGACTGAGATTCTGGACCCTCCGGTCGCGAATGTGGACCACTTGCTCGTGCTTTTCTCCATGGAGCAACCCAGGTTGGAGCCGTTTTTGCTCACTCGGTTCCTTGTGGAAGCTGAGTCTACGGGAATTCCTCTCACGCTCGCTTTGAACAAGTGCGAACTCGTCGATGAAGAGGTTGGCATTCTTTCTACGAGCTGAATAAAGGGCCAAACGAATGATTTAACAGTGGTTAAGGTCAACATTTTTTGCCTTAGTACGTGAACAGTGAGAGGAGGGTTCTGGGAGCAATCTATGTTGTGTGCATGAGCTACTAGAAAACGGTACATTTCACTTGCGCTGGTTGTTAATATAGAAATTACATTGAGAATTTAGGTATAGATCCGAAAGTTGTCTAGCCGTAGGGCTTTCGTGTTCATTGTGACTGGTGTAGACGTCTGAAGTGGGAGAAAATCACAGAACCAGCGTTTCTTTTGTGATATTCTGTGAGAGACAGATTGCGAGAACAAGATTTAGAGTTTCAGTTATCCATTTCAGTTTGTGATATCGTATAGGTTTGAATATTCTGGGATAGGTTTATCTTCTTTTTGTTGCTTCAGTTATTAGACTCACTGAATTGTTTCTAAAGTTGTATCAAAACCACGGACAAGCAATAGGTATCATGATGTAGTGTTTAACAGTGAAAAAAATAAAACAGCATGGTGTTATTGTTGCCTTGGTCACCTTTAATGAGCTTTTCATGCATTAGGCTTCACTTATGATGACATGGAGGGAGGATTATATTGGGCAAACTTAATTAGCCTAGGATACTGTCGTTTCTTGAGTGCTTTCTCTTTCCTCTCGTCACTGATGAATGGCTTCTATGAAGTTTGCAGACGCTGGTTGCCTGGAAGTCTAGGTTACGCAGCTGGGGCTATAGGCCAATTCTCTGCAGTGTTGAGTCCAAAAAGGGACTTGACTCCCTCGCCTTTACCTTGAGAGACCAAACAACTGTGGTTGTGGGTCCAAGTGGAGTTGGAAAGTCTAGCCTGATCAATGCTTTGAGAAGCAATGGTCATCCTTCTGATGCAGGGGCCGATACCAATTGGTTTGAGCCTGTGGGTTCTCTAGTTTTTGTTGTGCTTGTGTATATAAGTGCCGGATGAAATGAACTCAACATTTTGACTCCTAGACATTCTCCCAACAGATTCTAGGCAGCAAATGGTATGAGGATCAGCGGGTAGGGGAAGTGTCTTCCAGGAGCGGAAGAGGAAAACATACAACACGCAATGTTTCTTTACTTCCATTATCAGATGGAGGATATCTTGCTGATACTCCTGGGTTTAACCAGCCAAGTCTGCTAAAAGTCACCAAGCAATCTCTTGCAGAAGCTTTTCCAGAGGTGATGTCATCACTTCCTCATATTATTTCTGGCGCTCTCTCTGTCTTCATAATGGTCTTGTAACTCGCTTCAGATCAGGAACAAGCTCAAAGCGAGTGAGCCAGCTAAGTGCTCATTCAGCAATTGCTTACATCTTGGTGAGCCAGGGTGCATACTGCAAGGAAAACATTTGGAGAGATATCCTTTTTACTTCCAACTCCTTGACGAGATAAGAGTCAGAGAAGAGTTTCAACGGAGGACATTTGGGACCAAAAAAGAGAGTGATGTTAGGTATTTCCTCTGTGCTTTATGGTTAAATATGTATGCTAGAATGTTTCTGTCAAGGACAAGTAGCTAATGGCATGTCATGCGAGATTTCATGCCGTATCGAGTGTGTCCTGCAACGATGTCCTGCAGAGTAGATTGATTTTTATCAATTCTGCCATGTTATTGGTTTCAAGTGATCTGACGAAAATGTGGTGCTGTAAAATCGGCAAATGAAATCCAAATGTGAGCGGGGCTGTTGAATATCAATTTTTCCTGCAGAAGAAACTCTAGACTTCCTGTAACGTCCATCTATTGCGATGGGTCTGGCTTGGTAGTACATGTTTAATCAGCTGCATGCCAAGCTCTTTTAATTTTTCAATTTTTATTTTTTGGCCGGGAGAAGCTCTTTTGCAATCATTAGCTTGTTCTTAGGAACGGACGTGTGGATCCTTCATCTTTTTTTTTTTTTTTTTTCGGAAGCTAATGATCCTCGTGCTTTGCAGATACAAGGTAGGAGATATGGGGGTCCAACAAGCCGAGCCTCGGTTGGAGCCAAAGAAGCACAGAAGAACGTCACGAAAGAAGATCAACCAATCTTTGCTGGACGAGTTGGACGACGACGACGACGACCTATTAGATGACGAAAATGATCCTGTCTTGAGAGCATTAAGAAATGAAAACAGCCAGTGAATCGTGGCGGGTTTATACAGCTGTAGATAGTAGGCTTCTGTTTCAGCCTTAACAAAAGTTGTTTTTAGTGTGAAGATAAATGTCAAGAAGAAGACTCAAATGTAGGGCCTAGGGGCGTCTGAAGCCGTGGTCAATGTGTCTCAATTCTATGCCCATTTCAAGTCTCTCTGGAAACGCAAGAGTCGCGGGATCAAGAGAGATGGACATGCAGGAAAATATGTTTCCAGATGGTTTTGTAGCTGCAAGTGCTTAGAGTTGTAATTTGATCATGTGCTAACCAAACCTTTGACAAGTCGGAAAGATCTTTAACTTTGGTCGAAGGGACCAGTACCCTTATTCTTTGCTCTTCTTTGATGATGCAATTTCATGGGATAATCAATGGAAGATTGACGACCCCAAGCTAATGTTCTAGTTCTTTCGTCCTCTAATCAGAATAGGTGAGGTCGAACTAACCGTTGGATAAATCACTCTATTCAAGTACATTAGGAATCCAAATTATCGAAACTCCTGCAGACACGGTGAAGGTACAGCAATATCCCAAATCTAAAGGAACGAACGGAATTTTCAGACTAGGTATTGTAGGGCTTTACCCAGGGGAGGGAGCCCTTCCAGAAATTCTCAATGGCCAGGGGCAAAGCCCAGGCCAGAGAGGGGGTTTGGAAATAGTTTTCAACCAGCAATAGACGCGCCTCGGTTAGTACCTCACTAGCTGCGTCATTGCCCCAAGCGCAAAGATAAGAACTTCCTCTCCCCTTCCTGTCATTTTGTAGCTCGTTATCCTCTCTCTTCATCGCCCCTAGCCAGTGTGGGACAACAATTCCTCCTTTGGACATGTTTTTCACTTGGCCCACCGACCCAATCTGGCCCTTTTACAATCATCTGCGATATCAACTTTTTGTGGAGTTTTACTTCAAAACAATGGTGGGGGTGACAAGCTGCGGTCCATCAAATCTTCTCCTCGTCCACGAAGACAGACCGTGAGGGAATTTGTAATTAGACATGAGGAAATGTCGCTAGTCTAAGCGGGTTCTACCGTCTCTGACAAGATCAACTCTATTTTGGCAAGGCGAAGACACATGCGCGGTCGAGAATGAAACGAGACAACAGTAGCGATGCTAGAATGGAGACGACAATGGCGAGGGCGTGACGTCCGATAACACCCGGTTGATTCTTCCGTGAGCCACGTAGGTGCGGCGCCTCTGCTTCCGAGCCCGGTTCACCTGGATACGAGATGTCCAGAGCTTAGCAACCGGTTCTATTAGTCTAGCAGAACAAAAAATAATATGCACACCGAAAGTCTTAAAATTTATCGTAAAAGTACAGTTTAGTTTTAAAACTTGCAAAAAGTACAACCAGCTCTAAAATCAGTGAAATTGAAGCAATTGAGTCTTTCTGTTAATTCTGTCTAACTTGACTAATACAAAATACTGACATGGCCTTTTCTAAAATTTTCTTTCTCTTCTGTGTCAATAATGTGGTCAAAATGATACCGTTTTAGTTCAAATACAATTTTTAATTACATATTTAAATTTAATTAAAAAAATAAGCTAAAATACGTGGTGGCCTTTTTCTTAATCGCACTTTGATGATAACGAAGTTTTGGGGCTTTCGATAAACATATCTCAAAAAAATAAAACCCAAATTTTGAGGACGTAATTCGTCCTTACTCGGCATTCTTGAGCGGCACTAGGGATTGTGGGGCCTTACCTAGGGAAAGGGACACACCATCTGGAAATTCTCAATGGCCAGGGGCAAAGCCCGGGGCCAAAAGAGGGTTTTGGAAATAGTTTTTAATCAGAAATAGACACGCCTCGGTTAGTACCTCGCTAGCTGCGTCATTGCCCCCACAAGCACAACAGAGATGAGTAGTGATCCACCCTCACGGTCCATTTTCTAGCAAGTGATTCTCTCTCATCATGCCTGCCGATCGATGTGGACAATAAATCCTACTAGGTTAATTCATTTACTTGGCCCACCGGCCCTTTCAGTCACTTTTTCAGCCCTTCTACTTCAAAACGACGGTGGGATACAAGGTGAGGGTACACCCGAACCTCTTTCTCATCCGCAAAGATAAGAGTGCGAGGAAGTTTCAATTACACATGGGGAAGTTGTCGCTAGTCTAACTGGTTCAGGACCGGTCGGACTACCAGCTAAATAGAAATCTGCGACAAGACGACCCGTCTGAGGTACTTGAATTGCCATTATCATCTTGAGTCGACTCGACTCTGTGGCGACTCACATGAAGGATGCAAGTTAGAAGCATACTGGGGTACGCACCTGGGTTATGTGTGAGCGAATATGTTTCGCTCTTCGTAAAAGACCGTCTTCAACTCGGCGGAACATGATGTAAGAAACCGTAATGCTATTAGAGGATGTTAAGTACATCCCATGTATTGATGATTAGTGAAGAAACCACTGATGCGGAATTTTGATTGACGAATTAGTTTGGAGAACCCTCGAGACGTACAAAGCTCGCTTTGGCTGTCCTAACTAAGAACCCGGAAAATCTTCAATTGAGGGAAGCCCTCGGGGCTAAAACATGCTACGTATGAGGAGCAAAAGTGTTCCTCCTTTCCAAAAGGGTGACGGCAAATCTCCTCACTACTACCATGGCTAATTGTTAGAAACGACAAAAAGAAAAATGAGAGTTGTCGCTCAAAAGAGTCTCCCGAGAGGAAGTCGCGCCGCCTTTGGCTTGCGGCTACTCAAATTTGCTGGTTGCCAAGCGAGTCTCCGGCCGCAAGACCAACATTGCGTCTTAGAAAATTACTCAACAAGGCAACTTATGCCGTTTGCATAGTAAAAGATGGAACCAGAGACTCTACCTCTTTCCTCGTGGGGTTCTTCCTTTTCTGGCAAGATCAATGCGATTTTTGGCAAGGAGATGACATATCGAAAATGAAACGAGATAACATTAGTGATAGTACAATGGAGACGCAATGACGAGGCCCGATAACGTACGATTGATTCTTCCGTGAGCACCGTAGGTGCGGCGCCTCTGCTTCTGAGCCCGATTCGCCTGGATACGAGATGTACAGAGCGCATCAACATCCAAACCCTTTACCTGATGCGAAGCTAGACGGGTTCTATTAGTCTAGCAGAACGAAATAAAACCCCACTCACGAGGACGCAGCATTACTCTCAGCGTTCTTGAACAAATCAAGAACGAACCTTGCCGACTTCACCGGTCACCGCTCTTGTTCGTTCGAGTGCCCGTTTTCCGACTGATCCGTCCTAACGCCACCACAAGATTGTCGGAACAGCCTCCGGGCACCTCAGCGCTTTGGCCAAAGGTTCCTTTCTGATAGCAAAGGCATGACTAATTAGATCGGCGCGTCTGGGTGGCGAGTTATATTCATTTAGCCTCATTGCCTATGGAGGCAAAGTGAATGGTCCAGTTTACAGGGAAGTTGCAGGGCTTTTGTGGGTTACCAAGTCCCAAATAAATGATTTGAAAAATATAACGCTTCATTTAAGTTCCACTTATCTCGTCAAAAATGAAATGAAATACCTAAAAATGATCGTTTTCTATATCTTACAAAAACAATTGAAAAAAAGTACATATTTCACCATCTAGTCTCTAAATATAAATTATTATTTATAATAAAAATATTTTACATTGCGCGATTGTTTCAAGTGATTATTTCTAAAACAATATATTCTGAATTTTTCATTTTCTGCAAAATAAATCCCCCAAAAGTACTGGGAATCTCCATTATCATCCCTAATCGACTACGCTGCCCCATAAGAAGAATGCAAGACGCTCGGAAACGCGCTGGGGGTATCACCAGGATTTGATTTTGGAATCATGAGAAGTCATAACGTGCACACTGCAAATTTAGTTTGGAGAACCCCGAACAAGTAGATAGCTTGCTCGACTGTCCTAACCAAGAACCCGGAAAACATTCAATTGAGTAAACCCTGAGGAAAAAGTGTTCCTCGTACCAAAAGGTGATGACAAATCTCCGGAAAACAGTCATGGCAAATAGTTTAACACGAAAAACGAGGTCGCCTCAAGCTTGCGACTTCTTAGGCTTGCTGGTTGCCAACTGAGTCTCCGGCTGCAAGACCAACATTGCATCTAAGAAAACAACTCGACAAGGTAACTTATGCCATTCACATAGTAAAGAGATGGAACAAGAGGCTCTTACCTCTTTCCTCACGGGTTCTTCCTTTTCTGACAAAATCAACTCGATGTGGCAAGGAGATGACATATACGCTGTCAAAAAATGGAACGAGACAACATTAGCAATAGTAAAATGTACACGACAATGACAAGGGTGCAACATCTGATTAACATACGGTTGATTCTTCCGTGAGCCCTATAGGTGCGGCGCCTCTGCTTTTGAGCCTGGTTCACTTGGATATGAGATACATGGAGCGCATCAACGTCCAAACCCTTCACCTGATGCAAAATTAGACAGGTTCTATTAGTCTAGCAGAACAAAATAAAACCCCATTCAGGAGGACGAAATTCTGTGACGACATACTTCAGCGTTACTCTCGGCATTCTTCAACAAATCGAGAATGAACCTAGCAGATTTCGCCGGCCACCGCCCTTGTCCATTTGAGTGCCTGTTTTTTGCCTGTGCAGTCCTTCCGACGCCACGGCAAAATCGTCGGAATGGTATCGCTTGCTTGTGCACCAGCACATCCTCCAGGTACCTCTTTGCTTTGGCCAAGGGCAACTTTCTTATTGCAAAGGCCGTCTCTCTTGTGTTCTGAAAAATAATAAAAATGACAGAAACAAATTCAATACTAATGCAGCACTAAGGCATAACTTGCATGAGTCCAAAGCTACCAAAAACTGGATTCTGATGATGTTTAGAGAAGCATTTGAAATTCATTAGCCAACTCAACTCAACTCAAGAGCGTTGCAAAATTTTCTGGTGGCAGCTAACTTTTGAACAATCACCAGATGCTAAATAAGAAACCCTCACGCGAGACTCCAGAGACACCTCCTATCGAGGCAAAATGAAAGAACTTCCTACACAACCCTTCTCTCGCTCTAGCGCAAGGAAAGTCACACCATGCAATTACAAGACTAATTAGATCAATTCATCTGCGTGTGCCAAGTTAAATTCATTAAGTTACCAAATGATGGATTTTACAGGTGTTAACAGCACATCTGCATTCAAATTGATCAGGCAACTCAACACAGCTCAAGAATGTTGCAAAATTTTCCTGTCAGCAGCCAAGCTTTGTACAATAGCAGAATGTAACAGTAGAATTCCTCACAATAAACTCAAGGGACACCTCGTTGCCTACGGAGTCAAAATGAAAGGTCTCTTGATAAACGCTTCACTCTGTGTGCATAAAAGGTCGAAAAGCGAAAGTACATCTCTCAATCAGATTAATCCATCTACACGTTCCATGTGCCATCAATCACTGATTCTTTAGTGCTAATATAGACATAGACAGTCACTCACTAGGCAGCGACTATTTCCACTCGAGTTTTGAAGACTTCCCAACAAATTCTCGACACAAGATTAATGCAATTGTAATCAGTGATTGATGGCACATGGAACGTGTGGATGGATTAATCTGATTGAGAGATGTACTTTCGCTTTTCGACTATTTCCACTCGAGTTTTGAAGACTTCCCAACAAATTCTCGACACAAGATTAATGCAATTGTAATCAAACATCCACCGGCAAATAAGAGATAAATCGCCATAAAAAAAGCACTTCAGGCAAAAATTACCTTGAAATGAACCCTGAGATCAGAACCCCGGGCCTTGCAAGCTGCGGAAAAAATGTTCAGGGACATCATTAGATCCAAGACCTTATATTACAAGCGACCATGCGCCCCATTTACCCCTCAAGTACAATACATAACACCAGACAAAATCTAAATTTCTCTGAGCTACAAAAAGAGAACCAAGTGTAAATCTATCAAGAAAGTAAAGGGAGAGATCAGCTGAAGCTTACACTTGGTGGGATTGTCGGGCTCTCTCGAGTACTTCACCTGCGGACGATCAAACAGGCAACAGACAATTCGCTCAGAAAAGGACAATCCCGAGGTGAATTCACAAAGGGCGAAAACTAAGTCGAATGTTGTGAAAACAAATACACGGAAGATGATAGCGATAAGGAGGAAGGGTCGACGTAACCAACCATGGTGTCCGATGCGTGTGCCCTGACGGCGAAAGTTCTCCTCTTGCTCCGCTAGCTTCCGCTGCTGGAGAGCGGCCAAGGTGAAGGTTCAACCTTTCCTCAGAGACAAAAAAGCCGAATTTTACCAAAGATGGAAACCCTAATTTGAAAAGGGCATTCTTGGAAATGGGCCTGGGCTTAATGTGCCCCTTTGAGGCCTAATGTGGGGAGATTTCTAGTTTAATGAAAACGGGCTATGGTGGAGAAGCTATTCAACATCCATGATGCAACCACAATGTAATGGCTTCAATGTAAATTGAAGACAGTATTGGCCCAGCTTTGCAATTCTTAGCATGAGTTTTTCATTTCTATTTCAATAACAACCAGTACAAACACTAACAGGAGACACCACCGCACCGAGCTTTCGGGTTGCGAAGCCCGAAACGGCCCGGCCAAGCCCGAAACTTCTATTTTTCCATAGAGGTTTTCTTATCTTAGATGGAAAACAAAAATGGGAAATTTGCAAATGAACTAATCATTTTACTATACTATTAATCGAATGAGATTGTCCAAGTGAATAAAATACTTCATTTAATGAAAAGTAATTTTGGGCCTAGCCCAAGTCAAACAAGCCTAAAGCTTTCAGGCCTAGGGTTAAGCATAATGGACAATTGAATCGAGAAACCCCCGAGCCAAACGGAATAGGTCGGTTTGGTGTGGTTCTCAGAGCTCTGATTTCAAGGGGAACCAGACCGTACTGAATAATATTTTTTATAAAAAAATCTAAATGTAGGCCTAAACCTAAAATATTCAGGACTAAAATATTTAGGATGCTTAGGGCGCATGATAACTATTTTGTTCTTGGGAACAAGTTTTGGCTATAATTTTTTTTTATTTCTATTGCCTAGACGAGTTTTTTAGTAGAGAAACATGCTTGATGACGACATGAATTTTATGTACTCGGAATAGAAATTTATTTGATAACAACATGAAGCAAGCAAACCCTTAGGGAGAAGAAGAATAGTGGCAGAAGCTAATTTCTCTCGACAGGAAACTACCGGCAATGTTATAAAATTTATATAGTTGTGATGGAAGCTAGGGTTGCAGCGACAAATGTTTGACGATGGTGATAACTAGAGTTATCAAACGAGTAGATAGGGTTGAAAGTGGTCTAACCCATATTTAACCATTTCCATGTAATACAACCCAACCCATGTCCAACCCAACCCGACCCATATTGATATAACACTTATATATTTAATTCAGTTTTAAAAAAATGTTATAACCTATAATTTTTTTTTCTTTTTTTTATGGTCGTCAAATTTCCTTCTTCTTCTGCCTACCACCAAGCCTCGGTTGGAGTTCAATGACCGAGACGCAAGAGAGAGGAAGTTAGCAATGAGAAAAAAAAAATTCTTATTTCTGTTTCTGTTCTAGAAATAGAAAAGTACAAAACTTCCATTTCTTATTTATGTTCTAGACCTATTTCTAGGCTAAAAAATTGTTTTGAAAATAGAAAAATAAAATCGTGTTACCAAAGGGAGTTATGTTCCAAAATTTTTCCCAAGAATAGAAAAATAGAAAAACAGAGAAATAAAATGGTTATTGTGCATGTCCATAATATGACTTTTAGGTTTAGCGACCATGAGATGTAATTAACAAAATGTGGTTCTGTGAATATGCCGTCAATGAAAAAAATCTAGCGATAAATAACATAAAAAAATATGACTAGTTCAATGATTGGAGCGGACTGTACCAGGAACTGATCACCTCTATGCTTTTTGGGTTCGAAATTGATTTTCGACCTAGGATGTCCAAGCCCAAACTTCTCAGGCCATGCTAGCTTTTTAGTAGAAGCCTGATCTGCCCAGCCCATTTACATCTCTAGTGGAGTCCGTAATAAATTGTATAGCATGACACCGAGGGAAATACTTCTCTGATAGTAATGTCAGAGACCGTACAATCTCAACCGTAGATCAATACATCATTATTGCGTATTTTACATAAAGCACTTATTAATTGAAAGATTGTGTGGTAAACAATAACTGATAGTACTGTCAATACTGTCAAGGTAGCAACTTTCCGACACCAAAGACATTTCCATTAATGTGCTTGAATAAGCATCAACTCTTCTTTACGCGTAAGACAGAAAAGACAAAAAAGAAGTACCCATCTACTCTTGTTGAAGTCATCACTTGTCTGTTTCATCCTTACCACAGAGTGCAACTCTCAGTTTCCTTTGATGCTGTACCTTTTCATTTGCTACGAAACATCAGAACTTCATTAACGCCGCATTCATTTTCAGATAAAAGTCACGTTAAACGGCACATGCTCTTGTGATGAGATTGGTATGTCTTCTCTTTTTCTTTTTTTTTTTGGTACCCTTCAAGGGGACAATAGTGCATTTGTCGTCGGTTCGGACGGTCCTCCTCGAGAAGCTCCCCTGGAAAATGGGGGAATGGTAGGTATTCCCTTTATCCGAATGGCTCCATCCCCACATATGACTAAAGCATAGAAGATAACTAGAAAAAAGGGGGGAAAATATTTTTTTTTCTAGAAGATTCTTCGGAACGAGCATGATTTCAAATAAGACCGCGTATTTATTGAAGTTGTTATCCTGTATCATTTGATAATGGATCTTATACGCACTTTCTATTAATGTGATCTCTCGGATTGTTTTAACATTATTGACTGAATGAAGTTCTTTAATTGTAATTTTCAGCATGGGCTTCTTGACAAGCAAATCGAAAGTTGTGAAATTGAAGTGTATCATCATGACAACTACGACTTTAATCAATAATGCAACGAGAACATTCAACAACCCAAAAAAAAAAAAACAGTGTATAATTTCTTTTCGTGAACACTTCCTCCATCGGTAGTGGTTTTAGCCTTACATTGGTTTTCCAGTAAAAAGAAGAAAGTCCCCCGTCTGTGCTGTAAGGGGGCTTTTTACAAAAAAAAAAAAGGGTTTAAAATTTTAAATTTTTACAAATTTGGATTTTCAAACAAAAATTTACGAGAATGGGGTTTGTTCGGCACTTATAGTGCCGAACAAAGTGGGGGTGGGGGGTAGGAAATCTATTTTTTTTTCAAATATTTTATAAATATAAATATTATATTTAAAATTACGAAAATTTCCAAAATTTATTTTTTCACCCAAATTGGTTCCTCGGGCTTAGGTAAAGCTTTTAAATACGATTTTTCAATTTTATAGTTTTTTATTTTATATTAATTTTCTTTAAAAACTTGATTAAGAAAATTAAGAAAAATGAGAAAATTGAAAAATCAACTTTGGAGACCTTGGCCAACCATAGGGAACCATTTTTAAAAAAAATTTCATATTTTTCACATTTTTAGTATTTTTCTGAAAATATAAAAATACTTCAAAATTAATAAAAAAAAATAGCATTTGAGGGAAAAAAAGTGTTCATGAAAAAAAAAGTCAGTATTTTAAATGGTCCAACATGGAAAGGTTTTTTAAATAAAATATTGGCAATTTTTTCTTAATTTTTAGGCCACGAAATCTATTTTTTTTAATTTTCGGATATTTTGTTATTATAGACAATAACACCTTATTTTGTCAAGTGAAAATTGTACTAAACATATAGCTTAATTCCATCGAGGATTAAACATAGACCTTATTTTGTCAAGTGGAAATCGTACTAAACAAAATAGTTTTTTTTGTTTTTTCAAAAATGGTTCTCTATGAAAATTTATTTATTTTTCAAAAATGGTTCTCTTTGCTTGGCCAAGGTCTCCAAAATTGATTTTTCAATTTTTTAATTCTTCTTGATTTTCTTAATCAAGTTTTTAAAGAAAATTAATAGAAAATTAAAAAACTATAAAATTGAAAAATCATGTTTGGAAGCTTTACCTAAGCCTGAGAAACCAATTTGGGTGAAAAAATAATTATTGGAAATTTTTGTAATTTTAAATACAATATTCATATTTATAAAATATTCGAAAATTAAAAAAATTGATTTCCTATAAGTAGAAACCCGAAACCCCCCCAACCCCCCTCCCCCCCCAAAAAAAAAGCTCCTTGTTCGGCCCTTCAAGTGCCGAACAGGCTTGTTCGACATACCCCCGCCGAACAAGCCCCGTTCTCATATTTTCCTCATCGCAGAACCCAAATTAGTAAAAAGGTAAATTTTTTATCTCATTTTCGTAAAAAGCCCTTAGCTTATCTACAAACTTGACAGCTATGCGCGACCATAAGTAGAAGTAAGCTTTAACATGCAGAACCAAACTGGAGACACGAGAAAATTACATGCGCTTTTATCAAATAAATAAAATAGTAAGCGATAGATATAGATGCACGCAGATCTATAGTGGTTTGACTTGAATAAGCGTGCGTCCACCTTTTCAAACTAAGTCACCACCAGTAAAGCTGGAGTTTACTAGGAGCTCTCGAGATATTAGACATTACAGATGTAGCTTGCTTTTCTTCCGCCCAAAGCCGCTTCTACCTGAAGCTTGGTAGATCATGCTATCGGAGTACATGCATTACTGCAATACTTGTGCAGAATAGCAGAGCGTATATGAAAGCAAGATCGATCGATTACGAAATGAACGAAGTGTTCTTATAGTTTTTTGCAGTTCATCTCTACCTGTCTCAGTGCATTGGTGCTTCTTGGAGACGACGGCCGTCAGGTTGAACGTTCAACAATATCAATATATCCGTCCTAGATTACAATAAAATCACCGGAAATGTGATCGCCCATGCATACAATTATAACAATCTTGCTGTTTTTATGAGAAGAAACTCCAGGTTAGGAAATAATCCTTGTCCAATGGCACGATGATCCAGGCAAGCCAAGCCCTCCAAAAGGTTTGAGTTTTTACCGTATCAGCACCGCACTTTTTAGTATTGATTATTCGAGATTGTCTGCTTCATGCTAAGTTAAAGGGTACTATGAGCATGTTCTCCAGACCAGTTCTTTTTTTTTTTTCGGGTCTCTGTACCATTTTTCGCAGGTTTAGTTAGGTCTATTAACAATGCACGGCAAGATCTCGAGCAAAATCTGGCCCCAAAAAAAGAAAAAGAAAGACGCGGTTAGGAAGAACCAACTCTTGAAGATATCTGCTTGGAGGGAAAATTACATTGTGTGCATGTACAACCTGCTGGTATAGTTGTTGCTCTTGCAAAGGAAGAGTGAACTTTCTGTATTTGGAAAGTGAGAGGGTGGAACCTTATTTCTACGTTGTTATTCAAAACCGTAAGGACAGTGAAGAGGATATCGCGGTTAAAATTCGCCAAAGACACCAGCGACGTCAAAATGTTTTTTTCCCCGATTCTGTGCTCGAACGTCTGGTGTGTTAGAGTTGGCGAATACTTCGAGAACCCTTATTTCTGACATCGGGCATGCTCACGTGAGCTTAAAGAAACAGAAGTATGAACCAACGACATGTGATCTCTACGCACGAAATGCGGGGGTTCGGGGGCAGCACCCTCGACATGGAGGTCCCGCTGGCCGATCAGCGGGAGGGGATTTTGCTCCCGAGAAAATTTTCGATTTTAGGCTTTTATTTAATTTGGTCCATTAGTTGTGGGGCCCGTTTTGAGCATATATATATTATTTTTTTTGTTCATTGTAACTGTACGATAGAAAACTTAATAATACAGACCGCAGGACGTAGCACTTTTTCTGGGTGAACCTGGGTAAATCGCGTTGTTCGTTTTTATTATCTCTGCCGTTCTTCCGATTCGATTAGATAAACCTCGTCATGGTGTTTCTTTGTCTCTCACAAAACGAGAGAAATTCATGTAGTTTTTGTGAACGTTTATGTTGGTGTTTTTTGCGCGGTGTGTTGATGTTGCTGTACATATTGGAAACGAATGCACGCCCGAGAGAGCATGAGCAGCTGAAAGAACTCACAACAGTCTTCCGCTCCCATCAGCCAAATAGCTTCTTCTGTTCTACTCCCTGTCGCGACCCTCTAAAAATATTTTTATTAATTCTAGGGGTTAACGGATTATTAGGTTAATTAGATTTGACTAACCTAATGCGGACCCTCCCAAGCCCTACCGAATCGCAACTTTGGTTTTTGTTTAAATGATTTTGAAATTTGGAGTCGCCACTAATCGTTCTTGGTAGGTCGATTAGAAACCTAAATAAATTAGCGGGAGAACTAATTTATTCCTGCGAACCAGAGATTATGAGTTCGGGGACTTGGTTACACTAGTTAATTAAAACTAATGCCCTTTCGGTACCTTAATTTCATGGATATCCTAATCCGGCAACTCAGGCTTGGTTTATTCCTAAAGCTCTAGTAGGGTATTCTCTTTTGTGTTTTCACTTTTTAAATAGGATGCATGGATGGTATATATTTTTATTTGTTATATTTTTTTAAGTGTTAAAGATTCCCTGAAGCCGAAAGAGGGAGTGTGTTAACGACTTCTGTGCAGTATTACGACCTACTCATCTTTTGGGTCTGATGATTCAAAAATTAAATTATAGGAAGTACATGACAGTGAATAAACACCTCCAATGGGAGGCCTAGCATTGGCTTGGCTCTTCCCTTTGGGATTTAAGGTACATGTATTTAAGTTGCAAGTATTTAAACTACTGTAAGTAAAAACCTCCAATGGGAGGCTAAGCATTGGCTTGGCTCTTCCCTTTGGGATTTAAAGTACAGGTATTTAAGTTGCAGGTATTTAACTACTGTAAGTAAAAACCTCCAATGGGAGGCTAAGCATTGGCTTGGCTCTTCCCTTTGGGATTTAAGGTACAGGTATTTAAGTTGCAGGTATTTAACTACTGTAAGTAAAAACCTCCAATGGGAGGCTAAGCATTGGCTTGGCTCTTCCCTTTGGGATTTAAGGTGCAGGTATTTAACTACTGTAAGTAAAAACCTCCAATGGGAGGCTAAGCATTGACTTGGCTCTTTCCTTTGGGATTTAAGGTGCAGGTATTTAATTACTGTAAGTAAAAACCTCCAATGGGAGGCTAAGCATTGGCTTGGCTCTTCCCTTTGGGATTTATGGTACAGGTATTTAAATTGCGGATGGACTTTGTCCTCTCCATTTTGGGGTATGAATTTTTTAAAATGAAATACAACGAATTGATTCAACAATTTGAAATTTGTGCGCGCTTGAGGACTCCTCCAAGCCGATTTTGTGCTTCCATAGGATTGACCATTGATATAGAGCTGCGGCTTCCTGACATAAAATAGAGTGAAGTGTTAGTATACAAAATATGTGCTAATCTGCACCTAAAACCAGAAGAGTAGAAAGAGTACTTATCTCCCATTTTTTTGGGAGGGATTTCTATAATTGATTTTCGCTATGTATGTTCCCAATATAGAGAGTTTCTTTTGAATTAAGAGGGACTTTTAGTCACAGATCAATTGAGAAATCGGTGGATAGCTTAGGAGCTTGTCTGGGCCGATTTTTGCATCTCGACGAGATTTTTGCTGTTGACGTAAAGATATCCTTCTCCTGACATAAAATATGGAAGAAAAAGGAGATGGAGAAAGTGTATACAATTTGTGCTAATTTGCGAGTAAAACCATAAATAAATGAATAAATAAAAACACTTAGCTTGAATTTGTTTGCTCGTTGACGAGGATGAACTCTTGATTTATATTGATCGATGAAGGAATTTGTGATGATAACCCCTAGCTTTAAACTCCCATCATCTTCAAAATTCTCTCTCTTTTGGTATTTTCTTTCTCTCAAAATTTTCTTCAATCTCCCAAAACTCTCTCAAACATCCAAAATTTTCTCTCCAAAAAATTCTCCCAAACACTTCAAATTTTCTCTCTCAAGAATCTCTCTCAAACACTTCAAATTTTCTCTCCAAAAAAATCTCCCCCTCAAGCTCACTTCTTCCTCCTTTTATAATCTACTCATCTATCTCCCATTCTAATTTCTCCACTAACTCTTCTTCATTTTCATCTTCCATTCTCCATCTCTATCTCACATTCTAATCTCTCCACTAACTCTTCTTCATCTTCATCTTCCCTTCTCTATATTTATCTCCCATTCTAATTTCTCCACTAACTCTTCTTCATCTCCATCTTCCCTTCTCTATTCTTATCTTCCATTCTAATTTCTCTACTAACTCTTCTCCATCTTCCATTCTCTATTCTTATCTTATTTTCTCCATCCATTCTTCTCCAACTTCTCTTCTTCATCTCCTCTTCTCCATCTTCCCTTCTCTATTCTAATTTATCCACTAACTCTTCTTTTTGTTATTTGTAAAATAATCCTTCAAGAGTTAAGTATTTGCACTCTAGTCCTTGAATTTTAAGTATTTACAATTTAGTCCCTGAAAAAATATATTTCTTTAAGTCCAAATCTCCTCACAATTTTTGACACACCAAAATTTACCACATGTCAAATTTAAGCTCATTTCTTGCCGTTGAAAATAATGCATAATTTAATTAAAGCCCTTTTGAGAAATTAAGTCATTCTGGGTATAATTGGGCAAAGATGAAAATTTAAAATATTAGAAGACAATGTCACAACTCATAAAAAGTGAAAATTAAAAATAAGTTGACTCAAATTAAATTTTTTTAGGCCCGATTCAAGATTATACTCGTGAAGGAACACATGACTCGAATTGGATTTTTCTGAATTTGTGATGGCCAATATGAAAATAGATTTAAAATAAAAATATTAACTATCTTTGTGTATTTTTTTGGCGTCAAATGTTATTTTTCCAAAATTTTCAAGTATTTTTGTATTTTTTTTAAAAAAATTAAAATATATATAATATGAAAAATTATTTTTTGGTCAAAATTCGTTCCCTAGGCTTGGCTAAGGTTCCCAAAGTTGATTTTTCAATTTTATGAATTTTTATGGATTTTCTATTAATTTTCGAAAATAAATAAATAAAAAATACGTAAAAATACTGAAAATATGAAAAATCGTTTTTTGGTCAAAATTGGTTCCCTAGGCTTGGCTAAGGTCCCCAAAGTTGATTTTTCAATTTTATGAATTTTTATGGATTTTTTATTACTTTAGTAATAGAAAAAATGATTAAAAATCAGGTGTCAACACTCCCCCAGAACGTTTTACTTCAAGCCAAATTCAGTAAGATTTGAAGCCTTTTCATCTTAATCTTCACCGTCGAGGTTGAAATTTTTTATTTATAATGATATCCTAAGTCAACTCAACGGATAACGCCATCGGCTACTACAAGATATAATACATGAAAGGTACTACAAAAATCATATGTGGGCGAGAGTCGTTTTATATTGATATTGATTCAGTCCATTCGGTCAATTTTAGTCAGCATTGATCTAGACACCGGCCGTTTTACGTGGTATGACCGGAGCTCACGCGAGCATTTTTTATGATCCATTGATAATTCTTTTGAATTTTTCCTTTATTTTTTTCCCTTTTCATTTTGTCGGTGGTCGACCAGGTTGGTCTTGCTTGGGCGAGGGTTGACCATCGGTAATAAAAAAGAAGAAAAAAAGAAAAACATTATTAAAAATGTCCCATCATCGCTAGTTATGCCGCGTAAGATGGCTTGTGTCAACTTTATCAATTTTTACCTTAAATTGGTCGAATGAATTAAATTAGTATAGATGTAAAATGAGGTATTATTGTTTTTTTATATTGCAAATTTGCATTGCACGTCGGTCGATGATGCAACGTGCGAAGCCCGAGCTCCATCTAGCGTCATGTGATGTTTGAGATTTTTTTTTTTAGGGTGGAATAAGGATCACCGTGAATGATAAATTACGAATAATTTTATCGACTAGGTTGTCTAAATCTGTTGTAGGAGTTTGATGAATGTGCCAGCTGATGAGGGGCAAATGCTCACCGTGAGCTTGAAGCTCATGAATGCGAAACAGACGATTGAGATCGGAATCTTCACCGGCTCTTCTCTCCTCACCGCCGCACTCGCATTGCCGGCCGATGGCGAGGTAATCAATAGCAATTACATTTTAATTTCGACATCGTAAGCATCTTAAGTTTTCGTTGTAACGATGAAATTTGTTCTGCCATTAAACAAATTGTCTCCTTATCGTGCAGATCATAGCGATGGATCCGGACAAGGAGGCTTATGAAACGGACCTGTCGCCATCAAGAAAGCCGGAGTCGACCCTAAAGATCAACTTCATCCGTTCGGATGCTTTCTCGGTTCTAAATGACCTCCTCGAAAATGCAAATACAATCTCACTGTCCAAGGTTACTATCACCACAACTCTCAAATTGGTATCCACGTCACAATCATACTGAATTAATTTTCATCTTACAAAACAAAATCATAAACTGAAAACACCACGGCACATTTAATCCAAAACCAATTTTCGACTTAAAAAAAATTCACAACTAGTAGACCTTTCATAGATGGGTCGATTTGGATCGAAAATGGTCCGGACCATATTGACATATTTAACTAATTTTTAATCCATTTTCATGTAATACAAATCTAGCAACCCAACCCATATTGCTAAAACTTTTCATATTTAATCCAATTTAAAAAAATATTATATCTTCTAAATGTTTATTTGTTATTATTTTTATGACGTAGCTAACAACCCATACCCAACCCAGTCGAAGACCAGTGGTGAGTAGCGACCAGCGGCGACCAATGACCAGACTTTTAATTTGTTATGTAAAAGAAAGAAAGAAAATTGAAAGATTACAAAAATTAAAAAAGTATAAAATATAAAAACTATTCCAGAGGCACATGTGTGCGTTGACTCAACTAATAACCTTTATAAACTAAGTGGGTTAAAATACGGGGTTTGCCTTTAAACCCGTTTACAACCCACAATGTAACTAAGTTTACAACTCAAACCTATTAAGAACCTATATATTAAAACTCGACAATCATATTTGATTGAATATGGATTGAAATATGGATTTTCAACTCATTTTGACTCCTCTACTAACCGGTACCCCCGATCCAAATTGCCCTTCCTTAAAATGCATGCACATCAACTCACGTGGTCATGATATCACAAGGAATGCCAACGGAAGATGGATTTTAGTTGAGGGTATCGGTTTAGCTTCTTTTATTTATTTTGCGAGATGCAAATTAGTTTGGGGTTAAATGCGTCATGGAAACACCGGTACAGGATTTTTTTTATGTATTATCTATGTGTGTGTGTGTGTTTTTTTTTCTTTGGTCCAACGTATTAGATATTTAACAATCCGTCGGATGGGTGAGGTCATCACTATATCGGATGATTATTAACTACTTAATTCCCCAAAAATAAAAAGGATGACAAAACTTGCGCAACTGTCCGTAGAGCAAAGAAGAGGGGACTTTTGATTTTTCTTTCATTGACGCGAACAAGGAGGACTACATTAAGTATCATGAGATCTTGCTCAAGCTGGTGAGGCTCGGAGGAGTGATCGGGTATGACAACACCCTGTGGTTCAGGGCGGTCGTGCTCGCCGAAGACGACAAGATGGCGGTGTTAGAGTTTTCCTGAGATGGACTCGCCTTAATTGAGATTGTTATTCACCGGTTTACGGTATTAATTTACCGTTGATGGGATTGGTTTAATTAAGACGGATCTAAAGTTTCTTAATGGGCCGAATATGGGCCTGGCTAGTGTGGGCCGAGTCCGGCCCGGCCCGTGATGGGTGGGCCCCGTCGGAATATTTTATTGGCTATGGACTCCCTCCCTTAGCCTTCTTCACGTGTGCCACTCCCCCTCTCCTTTTTTGGCTTCTTCATTCTTCTTCTCTTCTTCTCTCATAGAGTTAGAGAGAGAGACGTGAGAGAGAGTTTGAGAGAGAGGGGGAGACCGGCAGCTCCATCGACGCCAGGCGGCCGAGGGTGATAAGGGAGAAGAGCCGAGCCGTCGCCGGAGTTCCAAGACTGTATCGTCGAGTTTCCCGATCCGAACGACGATGGACGCGAAATCAGGTACGCCGACCGATCCTTTGGTTATTTTGTTGCTAAAACCAGACTACGGCGATCTTGGGTAAACGTCCCTGAGGACGGACGGCCGTTTGGGCGGCCTACAGTTGGTATCAGAGCCGCCGAAGCTTGGTTTTCGCATATTCTGTTCTGTCTGATTTCATGCCTTTTCGCATGTTGAAATTGCATTTTGGATGCATATTTGGATTCGTCTCGTCGAGACGAGCATTTTGGTAGGTCGACGGCGGCCATCGGAGGCCGCACGCGCGCTCACGCGCGGCCTGAAGGGACGGCGCGCGCGGCGCGTGCGTCTCACATGCCCCACGCGCCGGCGCGCCTGCCACGCGTGCGCGCGTGGGCTTCACGCGCGTGACGTCACCCGACACAATTAATGTGTCGGACGGCGCATTTAATGCGCGGGACCCGTTGACCGGGTCAACTCGGTTCGACCGGGTCGACCCGACCCGATCAAGTGTTGACCGGTCAACGGTCCTTCAGGCGGCGCGTGGGAGCGCGTGCGGTGGTCAATCGGGGCGATTTTTTCGCCGTTGTGCTCGTATGGAAATTGCCTACACTGTGGTATATTCAGTTTCATTTTTTGAGCCCTTTAAGGTCTTGGAAAATGCGAAAATCCTTGGTCCAGTGTAAAATTCAGGGGTATTTTCGTCATTTTCATTTTGTGAAATTTTTTCCATACGATTTTTGGAAGAAAATAAGGTAGACTCATTTATGGAATACCACATGAGGATAGTGTAGAGCATTAATTGAGCACTGACACGTGTGGGACCCACACATACAGAAAGCAATACCATTGGCACTGGTTGTGATTTTAATGACAATTGCCCATGTCATCAAGTTTAAAATCACACCATACAGTAAGTGTGAGGCATGAAGGTTATATCCCTGGTGTGTGAGAGTTTCGAAGATTTGATTGGGTTGTGACCGCCAGAGTGGCACGCTCGGTTGAATTGGAGAAATATCAGTCTCGCATTGTGGTGGGGTGTCTCCTTGTTCTGATGCATGATCATACACCCAGAGGCGGTGGTTGTGTGTCAGGCCATGGAGGGATACATGAACAACATTTGATTGGGATATGTGACTGATTCTAGTGATTCATACACCCAGAGGTGGTATTTCACGAAAAATTCGAAACATTCTCATGATCGTTGTTATGTAGAGAGCTTGCAATTGCATGTCATATATTCTGCCCAAAGGTGATTGTGTGATGATGTGTGTGACTCTCTGAAGTGTGTACTTTTAAGGATTTTAAGTTACACAGTACTCACATGATGCTAATAGTAAATATTGCTTATTTTTCAGTCGCATTTTCTGTGAATGGCAACTCCGTAATAGAGGTTCTGAATGGTTCAAACTTCAAGAAATGGAGGTAGGATTTTCTGTTTGCCATGGAAATAACCGACGTTCATATTGCTCTTTATGAAGACAAGCCTGCTGCTCTCGTGGATACCAGCACCGAGCCTGAAAAGGCGCGTCTTACGGCTTGGGAAAGGAGCAACAGGATCTGCCTACTGTTAATGAGGAGATCCATAGAGGAACATTTGCTAAGTGGCCTCCCAACTGACTGCACCGCAAAACAGATGATGGAAGCCCTGCAAGCCAGGCACCGAGTATCATCTAATGCTCAGGTTGGAACACTCATCCAGCAACTCTTTAATATGAAGTATACGGGTGTGGGAGGTGTTAGAGATTACATCCTAAGAATGCTGGATTTGCATACTAAGATAAATGCCTTAGGTTCTGTAATCGCTGAAAATGTGTTGGTACACCAAGCCCTAAACACCCTTCCCCTTGAGTTTGGGATCCTCAAGACCAATTTCAACTCACAGGATGAAAATTGGTCTATAAATGATCTGATTTCTAGAGCAGTCTCAGAGGAAGAAAAGTTGAGGAAGGAAACTGGAAACCTTGCCTTGGTTGCCTCCAGTTCCAGTAATAAGAAAGGCAAGGGACCTATGCTTCATACTCATAAAGGTACTCGTCCCACCATTGGTCCATCTGGAAAATTGGGTAAAAAGAAGGCATCCTTTAAGAAGGATAGTGACCGCTGTTTCTTCTGCAAGAAGAAGGGTCACATGAAGAAAGACTGCACTAAATATAAGAATTGGTTGGCAAAGAATGAGCATGCAGGTAATGATTCTTTGGCACTGGTTTGTGAATCCAACCTATCTGAAGCCCCATCTAGTTCTTGGTGGCTAGATAGTGGTGCGACTAATCATGTTGCATTTACCATACAGGGGTTCATAAACCGGAGGAAGCCAAATCCGGATGAGTCAAAGCTCATAGTGGGAGATAATAATAAAGCTGACGTCGAGTTCGTGGGAGATGTCATTTTGATTCTAGAATCTGGTTTTAATTTGATGTTAAGGAACACTTTCTTTGTACCTTCCTTCAGACGGAACTTAGTTTCCGTATCATGTTTGGACATGTGTGGTTACTCTTTTGAAATAAAGAACAATGTGATTTCTATGTTTTATAATTCAAATAAAGTTGGGTGCTGCAATATGTCCAATGGATTGTACAGATTGTGTTTAACTCCCAACGACATATACGTAGCTTATACAGCTGAAAAAGTTGTTTCCAAAAGGCCTCTAACTAAAGAACAGTCCTATACTTTGTGGCATAAACGTCTTGGTCACATTTCCAAGGTCAGAGTAGAAAGGCTTGTGAAGGCCGATATTCTACCTACTCTTAAGGATGACCTGGAAACATGTGTGGACTGTTGCAGAGGCAAGATGACCAAAATAAAGAAAAAGTCTGCAATCAGAGCCTCTGACCTGTTAGAGGTCATACACACTGATATAAGTGGACCCTATACTCCCACATTGTGTAGAAATTACTATTTCATCACATTTATTGATGACTATTCCCGATATGGTTATCTGTACTTGATTAAGGAAAAGTCCGAGTCTCTTGACAAGTTCAAGATATTTCGGACTGAATTCGAGAAACAGTTGGGAAAAGTCATTAAGGTTGTGAGATCTGACCGTGGTAGTGAGTATTATGGCAGACATGGCGATGCTGGACAGCTTAAAGGGCCATTTGCCAAATACTTAGAGGATTCTGGGATAGTGGCTCAGTTCACGATGCCTGGGAGCCCTGAACAGAATGGTGTGGCCGAAAGGCGAAATCGCACCTTAATGGATATGATGAGGAGTATGATAAGTAGGACCAACTTGCCTGAGTTCCTATGGGGTGAAGCCTTGAAGACAGCGCTATATTTATTGAATCGAGTTCCCACTAAGGCTACTCCACTGACTCCTTTTGAGTTATGGGTTGGACGTAAACCCAGTTTAAATCATTTGAAGGTCTGGGGTTGTCCTGCAGAAGTGAAGCTGTATAATCCAACCTTGAGTAAGTTGGATCCCAAGACCACAAGGTGCTATTTTGTATCCTATCCAGAGCGTTCCAAGGGATACAGATTTTACAATCCTAATGGAGGTTCAAGGATTGTAGATTCGCAGACAGCTAAGTTTCTGGAATTCGACGTGGCTGAAAAGGGTACCTGTTCTAAGACTGTTGAAGGTGACAGTACGGCGGGAGACACTGTATCGTGTTCTCTTCCAACACAGACTTTAATGGAGCCTCTCATACAGGAGACTGTACCTGTTGAGCTTCAGGATCCTATGGTTGATATTGTTCCTGATGAAGCTATTCAAGCCCCACAGATGCAGGATCAAGCTGAGGAAGTTTCACTAAGGAGGTCTGTTAGGCAAAGACGATCAGCGATCCCACCGGAATATGTAGTCTATCTTGGTGAACAGGATTATGACATTGACTGTGTAGTTGATCCAGTTACTTATAAGGATGCTGTTAGCTGTGAGCAATCAGACCTGTGGTTGGGTGCGATGCAGGATGAGTTGCAATCCATGAAGCATAATGGAGTTTGGGAGCTCATCAAGCTGCCTGCAGGTCATAGAGCGATCGGCTGTAAATGGGTCTACAAGACGAAGAGGGATTCCAAAGGGAAGGTAGAGAAGTTCAAAGCCAGACTGGTAGCCAAAGGTTTCACTCAGAGAGAGGGAGTAGATTATGAATCAACGTTCTTTCCAGTCTCTTCTAAGGAATCTTTCAGAGTGATTATGGCATTGGTAGCTCATTTTGATATGGAGTTACACCAGATGGATGTCAAGACTGCATTTCTGAATGGAGATCTCGAGGAAGAAGTCTATATGATTCAACCTGAAGGTTTTGAGGTTGATGACTCCAGTGATCTTGTATGCAGACTGAAGAAATCAATCTATGGCCTCAAGCAAGCATCAAGGCAGTGGTATTTCAAGTTTCACAGCGTTGTCACTTCATTTGGCTTCATTGAGAATAAAGTGGATCCGTGTATATACTGCAAGGTCAGTGGGAGAGAATACATTTTTCTTGTTCTCTATGTGGATGACATTCTACTGGCGAGCAGTAATATTGATCTATTGCATGAGACCAAGCATATGCTGTCAGAAAATTTTGACATGAAGGATCTTGGTGAGGCGTCCTTTGTCATTGGCATTGAGATCCATAGGGATCGTTCACGCCATATTTTGGATTTATCTCAGAGGGCATATATAGATCGCATTCTGAAGAGATTCAACATGCAGGATTATAAGCCAGGTATTGTTCCTATCTGTAAAGGTGATAAGTTGAATCTTTCGCAGTGTCCTCAGACTGAGATGGAGAAATCCCAAATGCAGAATGTACCCTATGCTAGTGCACTTGGGAGTATCATGTATGCTCAAGTATGCACTAGGCCAGACATCGCTTTTGCGACAGGACTTCTAGGCAGATACCAGTCAAATCCGGGACATGATCATTGGGTTGCTGCCAAGAAGGTCTTGAGGTACTTGAAGAGGACAAGGGACTACATCATGACATACAGGCGTGTTCAGAACCTGCAGCTGGTTGGATACTCGGATTCAGATTTTGCAGGGTGTCAGGATGACAAGAAGTCGACTACATGCTACATATTTATGTTAGCAGGCGGTGCAGTATCATGGAAAAGTGAGAAACAAAAATCCATATCCTCCTCAACCATGCAGGCAGAGTTCATAGCATGCTTTTCAGCTGCTACTCAGGCGATTTGGATCCGGAACCTCATAAGGGAGTTGACCGTATTTGGTTTTGTTGATAGACCCATACAATTGTATTGTGACAATAATTCTGCTGTGTTGTTTATTAACAACAACAGAAGTCTTAAGGGGTCTAAGCACATGGAGGTCAAATTTCTGACCATAAAGGAATCTGTGCAGAAAGGCGACGTTGCAGTAGAGCATGTTTTTACAGATGATATGATTGCAGACCCACTGACTAAAGGTGTTCGCCCATGTATTTTTGAACAACATGTCATTAGTATGGGCTTAGAGGCATCGTTGGATGCTGTGTTTTAGTGGGAGGCATATTTCAGTTTGTTCTAATGAAGTTTGCATCTGTATTTTATTACATTTTGTAATATAAGGATATGTATTGAAGTGCCTGCAGCACTATTAATGTTAAATACATATGTTTTATAAATCTTGGGATATGTGTAAGTCTCGAATATTGGCTATGGGCATTTAGATATTAGCCATGTTTGTATGTCTTGTTACACATAAAGAAAAGTTAACTATAAAGCAGAGACATATGCAGGTTCATTGGAACCATATAGATATTCTCTAGTGATACGTCAGGTTTAGTATCGCATAAGGAGAGAGAATGGTGTCCAATAAAGAGGATAACACATAAAGTACATCTATTTTAAGATGTTATCCATTAGCCACACTACTATATTGAATCCATATCAGTAAAGTTAAGAACACTCGTGACCATGGATGGCTCTGTGTCTACTGATGCAGTTACTGGCATGATCCGGTGTTTAAGACTTTATGGGATCGGATTGGCAGTTAAGAATGATCCTTAAACCAATATGAATGCGCGCACTAAAGTACAATTTCAATTAATGCTCGCCCAAGTGGGAGAATGTTAGAGTTTTCCTGAGATGGGCTCGCCTTAATTGAGATTGTTATTCACCGGTTTACGGTATTAATTTACCGTTGATGGGATTGGTTTAATTAAGACGGATCTAAAGTTTCTTAATGGGCCGAATATGGGCCTGGCTAGTGTGGGCCGAGTCCGGCCCGGCCCGTGATGGGTGGGCCCCGCCGGAATATTTTATTGGCTATGGACTCCCTCCCTTAGCCTTCTTCACGTGCGCCACTCCCCCTCTCCTTTTTTGGCTTCTTCATTCTTCTTCTCTTCTTCTCTCATAGAGTTAGAGAGAGAGACGTGAGAGAGAGTTTGAGAGAGAGGGGGAGACCGGCAGCTCCATCGACGCCAGGCGGCCGAGGGTGATAAGGGAGAAGAGCCGAGCCGTCGTCGGAGTTCCAAGACTGTATCGTCGAGTTTCCCGATCCGAACGACGATAGACGCGAAATCAGGTACGCCGACCGATCCTTTGGTTATTTTGTTGCTAAAACCAGACTACGGCGATTTTGGGTAAACGTCCCTGAGGACGGACGGCCGTTTGGGCGGCCTACAGGCGGAGCATCTGAGGGTTGGGGAGGGCCACCGCAGGGAGCTGAACAGCTTCTTGGCCAACGATCCCCATGTCGATTGCTGCCTTCTTTCCGTCGGAGACGGCCTCACGCTCTGTAGGCGCCTCTACTGAAAATCAGACTTTTTATTTTGTAATTGGCCGACCTTCGATGGCGGGAGAATAATTCTCGAGACTATTTAAACACTTTCTGTGTGACTGTCATTTTATCCCTTAAGGAGCTGTACCATCCATTATTAATTTGGTTGAATGATCATGGGTGCGTTTTGGAAATGCTTTGGGGGAACCTTTTTGAGAAAAATTCAAATGACCTTAGGTAAAAGGGTTTTTTTCAAAATGTAGGTAGTGGTTTTCTTGTCAGAAAATGCATACAGTGTTTGATAAATTTTAAAAATGCGAGCAGGTGCATCGTCGGTATTGTTAATCATCCACTTTTGCTTCCTTAAGTTCGGACAAGTGCCTAAGGTTATGGTGTATAGAAAGAGAGATGTCTTTCTACTATAAGTGGTCTATCGATTTGCATGTTAGAGCAAGAATGGAGAGTCAGATGTATGCTCCCATCTCATCTTTAGATAATAAGATAGCTAGTGTTTCTAAAAGCAGAATAACCTCCAGTTGATTCCCTAAGCGCTTGAGCATTTTTTGATTTCTAACGATGATTAAACAAAAAGTGGCCTCTGGTATCAAAGACTAGCGAAGAGCCAACATAGGATAGAATGGTAACGGACCCAATTTCCCTACCTGCAGAGATTGCGACAAACTAGGTGCAAAAGATGTAAAGTTTTGAAAGGAAAGGCTCTGCATTTCGTATTCTCAAAGAGACTGAGATCTGTAAGAACTATGATTAGTATAACTTCTGTCTGAGCTTTGCAAAAGACCAGCAAAGTTATGTGTAGTGAAGCGAAAATTAGCATCTATACATGGGAGACTAACTTGTGACTTGTTAGTAATGCAACTCTTGTTAAGAGAAAAGTATGCGAAAAATTGTAAGACAGGGCATTTGTGGTCATGTGCCCTAAGGTTGCATTGATCGATTGTGTCAAAGGAATTTGTTGTTGAGGTGGTTCCTCTATAAGGCTGTTGAAGTTATTATTGCAAGTGCTTATTCAAAAAATCCTGCCATGCTTACAATGTGTCATGTATTAAATCCCATTTGCTTATTCTCCTCTACTAAGGCTCAAAGAACTACATAAAAAGATATGAAGTGAAAATTGTGCATATGGATCTTTTTTCCCTTAATTTTTAGGGTTACCGCTACTCTTCTTTTCCCATAAAGATTGCAAACTTTATTGTATGGAAACTTAGCCTATACATGCTTATCATGTTCATCAAAACTCGGGTTGAAAGATGAACTCAAAACTGGACATCTAGAATGGCATACTTCAACTTTAACTGACAATATGTTACAGACTCCAAATGGTCATATACTTTCTCTGATGATCACGTGCTTGCTTTGAACGCATGATATGTTTACGGGAGCAGTTGAGCTCACTACATTTAGAGGCAAAATATCTCTAAAAGTATCTTAGAACGATAAGTATTCTATTTATTGCTTGGTAAGCTATGGTGTATATATAGGGAAGCCTCAATAGACTTTTCTAATAGCTTTGATTTTTTTTTGCTCCTTTTAGTTCAATAAAGGGTTGTGCCTGTATCCTTCCTTATGCCTCATCCACTTTTATGCTCCTACCAATGCAAGTCAAAACGAAATACAGCACTGAGCCAAGACAAAAATAGCTAAGCATAACATGACAATTTGTCTGCCTTTTACTTCCTTAAGACCCCATGTCTTCTGGTTTCTTCATAATGGCTTAATGTACTTTTACAGTTACGTATGTTAACAGCCTAGTGTTCCATCTTGTTTATTTTCATCACTGTCCTCATCAAAGAGGATTTGTCCAAGGAAGGAACTTGGGGTTAGTCTCAAATAGAAGTGGTCTCATATTTTTATCACACCCATGAATATTTGATCTTGAAGTTTGCCAGTTTCCTCTCCTAATCATTAGAGGAGAATGACTGGAATTAGAAGAAAGTGTGCTCCAAGATAACGGCGCTATGATAAACAGATATTTAGCTGTTAAGCTTTCCTGCCATTGGTTAGTGCTTCGTCGAGCCAAGGGCTCTTTATACAACTGGTGTATGTCTCTGGTACCACAAGAGAAGAATCTATGGGGTCTTTCAACAAGGGGTGCATTTACCTATGGCTGTATAGTTAGAGGTGCACACTACTATGACCCTTTTGCAGATTGTTGCTCTCGAAGTCCGCAGATGACTTCAAGCTTCATTGCTTCGACCAATGCTACTGAGTCCAGCATTTTTCAAAAAATAGGGTCTTGCAAAGTCTCAGTCTCAGATATTCCTACTCTGATAGTTGCTAGAACCTGGATCGATCCAAAGAAGAAGGGGTGATGGGTTGATGACGGGGAAAGAGTTGGTGGTGTATGATTGATATCCTGTCCAATGAAGTTAAGTTTTCCTGCTGTAGAACACCGTAATGGAGGTGTGGTCCAAGATCATGGCCAGGTGTCTTGTTAGAACTAGTGTGAGAATGGAAGCAAGAAAGTTTATATGGATAGGCACTTGGTGACTACTCAAAAGTTGGTTGGTATCTTTCGGAGGGAATGGTCCTTGAATTAGTGGAAGGTGTTATATTTTCTGTGCAGTGATGCTCCTGGAACCTTTCTGGAAGAAGCTGGTCGAAAATTCATGTTTGTAAATATATCACGAGTGGCTTTTTTTTTTTTTTTTGTCCTGATGTATTGCATTCAGTGGATGTTTGTCAATAGAGAACCAATTGATTGGAACCTCTTGTGAGGAAGAAGAAAATTAAGAAAACAACAAAGAATGGTTCCTGATATGACACCAATATTGGCATAGTTGATGTGCCAGGACGTATTCCTAAGTGGTTTGGGGCGTACGACAAACTTGTCGCTTGTATTGTCATATCCCGATATATAGAAAGCACGCCACTCTCTGTCTGTGCATTTCTGACTTATTGCTACCTTCCTCCTGATTAACACTGATATTAGCCATTCTGTCTGAAGGTGGAACCGTAAAAGTGTAAACCCAACAATGACAAAAGGTCTCGGACGGCTGGCAATATGAATTTGCTTTGTATGCGTAAGATAATTGCTAGGAAAACTTGATGAAATAGACATTTTAAGCTTGCTTCCCTCTTTAGTGAAAGCTGTTCCTTCCGAGATCTTCAGCATTTTTGTATGTTGAGGAATTTTTTTTTTCTTACTACCCTGAAATTCCGACACGAGGAGTAACTGATTAGTCCAATGGTGCATAGCCATTGCCGACATAGTGGAGTTGTACAGCTGTTTCTTGAATAAGAAATTGGCCATCGAGTTGGGGAGAATATTTCTTGATGCTTTCTATTGGTAGGATCCATTGGTGGAGGCAACAAATGTTCCGTCCTCTTTCCTCGTGACACATGCCCCATAATGAGCAATGTCAGTAGTATCCTATTGTTACAGTTCAAAGTGACAGAAGATCTTTTCCCCCTTAGTCTTGTCTTTCGGTGAAATGCTATCATTGTATGCATGGAGTCCTTTTTCTGCTGGCTATTCACCGCTCATCACCTCAAAATTTCTCGTGCTTTGACAGCTATTACCCTCCACCAAGGAGATTGGATTGAAGAGTAATTTTCTAGTTTCTTTCTTCTTCTTCTTTTTTTTTTTTTTTTGTCGTGGACTGTCTCTGTCGGGTTTGCAAGTTTGTATGGGGAAGTTGATGCCATATTAGCATTGTTTAACGGTGCGAACTTTATTTGATGTCGGCATAAGGTTGCAGCTAACTTTAGAGCTCTCCAGAAAACCTCTTGCAAAAAGTAATAGATAATAAGTTGGAAGGTTGTGAGGGGTTCTCTTTTCTTCATTCCTTTACAGAATAGACTATCTTTTACACTATATGCAGAAACCGTGCAAGGATAAAGTTGTACAGTTTGGAACTGATTGTGGATAGGTGTTGAAGTTTGTTTATAAAACAAACAAAAATGGTGCCTTTTTAAATTTCACATAGGATAGAAAGAAGAGCGCAAGTCTCTTTATTAGTTAGAAGGCTGTTATGATCTTTCAAAATAAAGAAAGATGCAAGTGCGCTAGCCCTTACTACACCTGCTTAGGGATGCGCGTGTGATTGCACGATTTTGGCGCGATTATTAAACCTTTATATTTTATATTTTTATTTTCGAAATTAAATTTAATAAAATTTAATTGTAACGTTCTAGCGAAACAGTGTGGCTGTTCACTTAGAAGTTGCGATTATTTTTTATATTAATTTCGAATTTTAATTGATTAATTATGTCCAATAGTTGTAACTTTATTTATTTTTTTATTTTTTTTAAACTAAATTTAATAAAATTTAATTGTAACGTTCTAGCGAAATAGTGGGACTGTTCACCTAGAAGTTGCGATTATTTTTTATATTAATTTCAAATTTTAATTGATTAATTATGTCCAATAGTTGTAACTTTATTTTTTATTTTTATTTTTGAAATTAAATTTAATAAAATTTAATGGTAACGTTCTAGCGAAACAGTGTTATTGTTCACTAAGAAGTTGCGATTATTTTTTATATTAGTTTCGAATTTTAATTAATTAATTAATTATGTTTAATAGTTGTAACTTTTCAGACTTGACAGTTTAGACGTGAAGAATTGCATCCTTTCGAGGTAGTAGTTTTAAACCTTCGAAAAGTTGCGATCTTTCATAAAAAAAAATTATTTTCAAAAAATGAAAAGGTGTGATTGAATAAATTATTTTGGACATGAAGAGTTGCATGAAAATTAACTACTTTTCGGACGCGAAAAGGTGTGTTCATTTCTTGTGATATATTCAAGTGTTCTATTCATTTTGGATAATACAATTCTTCTTCAATTTTTCATTTTAAAAAAAATAAGAGAATTACATCATTCGTTTTTTATTATTTCCTAGAGAGTTTTTGGAGAAATATTAGAATTGCTATCTAATATTCTCGCTTGAGACTCTATTGTATCCTGAAGGATTTTTGCCGGTAACCATTATCAACTCTGTGAGGACAAGTAATTCCTTAAATATAATATTATCACGCCTTCCAATTTTTTTATTCATCTCATTATATCATATTTCGCCGACAATGGGTAAATAGGATGATATGGTCATAACTTTCCCTTGTCAGAATAAAAGTGGTGGATAAGCTGACAAGTTTTGTGGCGACACGTTGCTATTAGTGGAAAGAAATCTCACTGGCCCAGAACAGCGACAAGTTAGCTATTTTAATGCGCAGAAGCTGTTAGTGCAGCGATATATCTATGTTTAGCAAAAGCTTGGAAATTTTCCAAAGCCTTCCACAATGCGCCTTCCCTTTCGCATACACCTTCCTACTGGTCCTGCCAGGAACTTTTTTTTTGTATATATATATATATCGGCTGCAAAGGCTTTCTGCTTTACAATTATATATTTGGCAATTCGGGTTCACTTTTTCATTCGGTTTGATTTTGGTCCTCCTGACTGAGAGTCTTGTTTATTCATCAAAAGGGTTTCTCGTCCCAGAATTCCGCTTCGGTTGCTTCAAAGGCCGCTATTGCTTTGATCCTTACATTTGTTTAATTGGTGAATGCTCAGTGGGGGTGCATTATGTATGTCGCTGGAGCAGCTTTCAGGAAAAGCAGGAGTCATTAGATTCTGCATTATCTATGTTTTAGTGAGGCTTCGTTGGATGGACGGTATCCACACATTTCCTTTTAGCTTTTCCGGGGATATTGATATTTAGGATTCTTATGTTTCTTAACTACGATGATATTGATTAAGGTCGAGAGATTTCATCGTACAGTCGAGGATGATTGGTTGCTGAAGTGACGGATGACATGGAAAGCCAATCGGATGATGTTACTGGATTTATGCCATTGCATTGGAAGCTTTCATTAACTGAGCGTGGAAATGAGGTGCTTTTGTGACTAGTGCTCTAATATTTTCCTTTTCTGTAATTTTTTTTAAAAAAATTTTAGGGTACAGTGGATGGGGTTTTCATGTTCCAGATTTGAATTTCTTGCTCTTAGGCGCTTCCACAAGAGACTTCTTGAGTCATGCTTGTTAAGGGCAGTTTTTACTTTTGGCTGCTCGACTTAGATTTGGAATGTTCACGGGGGTTGGAAAATTTGTTTGTGCCAAAAATAATACCTGCATAGACTCATTCTAGCAGCCTACAAGATGTCAGCTGCAGTGCAGAAATCGCATCAGAACGCATCCGTTCTCCTTTCATTTCACTTCCAGTGCTAGGTCTCCCTATCTTGCGATGTATCTGGCTTACTTTAGGGTAACAAAATTGACGCGAGGATATCTCGTGCTGGTCTACAGTCAATATCAGATATGGTGGCCTCTGACTCGGAGCCAATGTTGGTGATCACGACATCACTTCTCACCGGGCGTGTGTTCTGGTCCAGGGGACCAACTGTGGAGTTAACATGAGTCTAGACTCTAGAGGGCTTTGTCATGTGGTCTCTCCACAGTTGCTTTTGGGAGGTGATTGACTGTGTAATCTTTAAGGTCTTTCCACAGTTTTAGAGCCTTAGTTGCTCGGTGCTTTAATTCGGTTCTTGAGCACAGAAGGTGCTTTGGTCAGGGAAGAGGATTTGGTTCTGGGACTTTTGTTTTGTGCCGTCGTAGCTTTTGGTGCGCCAGTTGCGTTTTCTTTTGAAATTATCTTCTTATGGATTGCTGTGGCGGAGAAATAACGAACGGCGTCCGATGCGCTATATCGTATACAGAACGTACTTGTGCTGCCCAGATCGCGTATACCCGGATTGAATTTTCATCGTCCTGGGTGCAAGGCAACTGAGGCTGGAGCATGCTTACTCGGCCAAAAGAGGGGGGCTTGAACTGGTGAAGGGTGCTTTGCATATCGTAAGTACGGTTACACGATAAATAAAATTCAAAATCTGGGGGGAGAAAAAAAGAAAGAAATTGAAAGTCTCTCGGTTTTCGAGATGTTGTTATTGGACTGGGCTCTCCAGACCGCTCAAGAAGTCGTCCCATGATCTATGCGGACGCTTTGGGCTTAATAAACCAAGTCGACCATGATCTATTAAGCTCGTCAATGAAGCCACCAGAAGCAAAGGTGGTGTTTACGCTGTCTTGCATCCTTTCGATGGAAGGAGCTTACCAATCGGACCAAGGTCACGCGTACTGTCGTACGATGACGCCCTTTTGGTCGACCAATAATTGGAAAAGAAGAGGGTCCGGCCCCATGGATGCGAGGCTAACGTGTCTGGTGGGGAGTTAAAGGCCATCCTAGGTGCACTGAAGTGCGTTAAAAGAAGAAGGAGAAGGAGAAGAAGCAGCAGCAAAGATGCAATGTGCTTACATTGCGATGGGGGGAAGCAGAGAACCTCTAGCGTGGTACCTCACCACTATGTCGGCGTATCGGGATCGCGATCTCGCTCGTTTAAACGTGGCCAATTCGTGGTACGAACGAAGAAGCACTCCAAAAAAGATGAATGCTGCACCGATTGTTCGGAAAGGTGCTGCGTCCTTTCGGGGCGATATCACGTTGTTGCATCACGCCACGGCGAGGCATTTTCTCTCTTTCCTTCCCTCTTCTCGTTTTTTCTTTTCTTTTCTTTTTTTTAAGCCCCCACGCCTCTTTTCCTCTCTCTGTTCTGAGTGTGCTCCGTGAATTGTGGTCTGCATCACAAGAGTCGAATCACCGCATTTCCCCCCAAAACTCGATGTAACATTAGGAATGTGATGGCAAACGCATGTCGGTCTTATTTTTTTTTTTTTTTTAAAAAGAGACTTCTCACTGGGCATTAGCAGTATGTTCTAATCGAATCATCTTCACATGAATTCACATGTTAAAGCCTGTATGACGGCCAAAGTATCAGGTCCTCAATTCTACCTTATTCATATGATAAGCGATGCTTTGGCCAAGTTGGTCTGGTTTATATTTTGCACTAGAGTCAAATGTAAAGGGACAATTACCAAAAAAAAAAGAGTCTTAAATCTATTTTAATTATGCTAATTCAGTCTTAAATCTTTTTTTTTGCCGATTCAATCCATTCGACGAGTTTTTGATTGGCTAACGCTGATGAGGATGTTAGCGTTCTGGTGATCGAGTATTTTAGTATTTTTTATGAATTTTTTTTCTTCCCCTACCACCCTACTACGTCTAGCTGACCACTAAAAATGACAAGAAAAATAAAAATTATTTTAAAAAATATTAAAATATTGAATCGTTAGTTGGCCGACGTCCAAGTTAGTGCCAGTTGGCCGAAATTTGCGGGATGGATTGAAATTGACATAATTACGAAAGGTTTAGAATCGAATCGGGCAAAATAAAAAAAAAAAAAAAGAGGGGGTTTGAGATTGAATTGACGCAATTGCAATAGGTTTAGTACTTTTTTGATAATTCACCTCAAATCTAAGCGCGATAGCTCGATTTAGTTCGAATATCGAGATTATCGGTACTATATGTTTAGTCAAATGACTTGCCTGTAAATTATTCTGGAAGTCACTGCATCGCTTCATGAATTAACTTCACCACCCATACTATAGAATTTAGATTTCTGGTGTCGTATCTCTGACAAGATTCCACTGATTCTGGAGCAGGACCAAACATAAAACATGAGGACACTAACCCTGGTTAAAGACTAACCAGACATTCAACCACAATCACTTTCTTACCTACTCTATATATACAACTATTGTCAAATGAGCTCCTCACTCGAAAAACGTCCATCTCTAGACAATTCCGGGGCGGTCTTTCTCAAGATCAGCTTTAATCAAAGTCTCTCTCTCTTTCTCTCACACACACACGTTTTCCATATTTATCAACAAAACTAATCGTAATGAACATCCTCTTGCTAGTAAACCTCACTTTCTTCTTGATTTTCTCCTCTTTCATGGTAGGCCAATCTTCATATCCTGCGCTTATTCTCTCACTACTCTCTCTCTTCCCTTCCTTGTTGCACTACTTTTTGGTCCCCGGGGGCTTTGCATGGAGGAACCACCACCATGAAGGTAAGCTCAAGGGACCAATCGGTTGGCCTATTGTGGGAAGCATACCTCAAATGGCTTCTTCCCTAGCTCATAGAAAATTAGCTTCCTTGGCAACTTCACTTGGTGCAAAGAGCCTCATGGTGCTTAGCCTCGGCCCGACCGCGGTGATCATCAGCAGCGACCCCAGCACCGCCAAGGAAATCCTCCACCACCCGTCCTTCTCGAACCGCCCCATGAAGGAGTCGGCCCGCTCACTCATGTTCGAGCGGGCCATCGGGTTCGCCCCCTTGGGGACCTACTGGCGCCACCTCCGTCACGTCGCGGCGAGCCATATGTTCTCCCCCAGGAGGATCGGCAGCCTCGCGGGGCTCCGGGGGCGATTGGCCGAGGAAATGTCGGAGAGGGTGTCGAGGGAGATGGGGGAGAGAGGGTTTGTAGAACTGAGGGGGGTACTGCAAGGAGGCTCTCAGAGGAACATGCTAGGGAGTGTGTTTGGGAGTGAGATAGGGTTGGAGAGAGAGATTTTGCTAAGCGATATGGTCAAGGAAGGGTATGAGTTGATATCAAAATTCGACTGGGAGGATCATATCCCGCTAAGGTTCTTGGACTTCCATGGCGTAAAGAGGAGGTGCCACGAGCTCGCCATTAGGGTCAAGAGCTTGGTGGGTCAGATTGTGGAAGAAAGGAGAAGAGGCGGGGCTTTTCATGGCGGCAATGATTTTCTCAGTGCCTTGCTATCTTTGCCTCAGGAGGACCGGCTCAGTGATTCGGACATGGTTGCTGTTTTGTGGGTAAGGATGGTTTTTAATCTCTCGGCCTTTACATTATTTTCGATCATTCTTGCTTCCAAAGTTCATTATTGCACAAGAAAACTTGTTGCACGATCTGGATGCAGATGCTCTGAATAGCTGAATTTTGACGGGCCACATTTAGATCCGATGAAATTCAAGCGAGACTTGCAACAGACTCGATGTGCTAGTACTTTTTTAAGTGCATGTTCAAGCAAATGGAATAATTACTCGTTTTTGCACGTATGTAGATGATTAGAAAGTGAAGAATCGTGAAAAAGAAAAGAAAAAGATAAAAAGAGTTCCGCAACAAATCTTAAACGTGTAAATATTAACATGATATGTGTTAAAGTCCTCACTAGAAATTTTAATCATGTTGCATATCTATCTAGACTCAAAAAGTTTGTCACAACTGGCAGTGTAAATATTCAAAAGAAGTATTCGCAAAATCATTTGACCGATAATTAAAAAGGTTGCGTGATCCCTTTAGCTTTCTTTCGATCCCTTTAGCTTTCTTTCGTGTCCAGCGTCCATTTTAATTTGTCCGTTCTTGAGACTTCCCCCCTTCATAAGCTCTGATTTTCTTGTTTATATATGCATGGGGTGGTTTTTACGTGTATATATAATCTCCAATCGTGAAGTCAATTCAAAGTCGCTTCTAAAGACGAGCAGAAAAAGCCTTTCTAGACCTCCTTTTATTTATTTATTTATTTAGGGGTTAGATGCTTTTATAGGGTGGGGACACGATCGTTTCGACGGGACACCACTCATTGGGAATGTCTGTCGTCTCGTACGTAGGTTGTTTTCATGGGTAGTTATTTTCATGCATATACCTTCTGCTTTTTGTGTTTTCCATGGGGTATTAAAATCTTGTCTGACCATTTTAAATTTCTCTGCGAGATAACCTCAGTCTAGGTTTCAGTTAACATGGTGCAACAGCAGGCTTGAATCTCGAAATCGTGTTGAGACCATGATTGAGTTTCAATTATAATGTTCTTAATTTAGTTATATGGGTCAATCCATCGACACAAAATGTTTGCAAATGTCAAGTTCATTATTCAAATTTCCAACTTTTCCTATTTTTTCCTGAGATAGTTTTTGAGGAAAGTTGATCGACGTACTTTACTCTCTCTCTCTCTTAGGTAATTAATTTATATCATACAAAGAAAAAGCAGTGCACTTTTGAGAGTTAGGGTTCAGCAAAAAATATCCCTACTACCTCACGTGAATGATAGATGAGAAAGAATGTTGATATTCATGTCCAATTCGAGAAGGATGTCGAAGTTACTACTAATATTAATGGAAGCAATGAGTCGTGCTTAATATATATAAACACACATACATATATATAGGAAGCTGTTGGTTTAACAGTACTATCGGCTATTTCCGATCACACAATCTCTCAATCAATGATTGTTTTGTACAAAACACGTTTGACATGGTGTGTGAATCGACGAGAATGTCAGTTTATTTCTAATGTGGTTTTCTTTTCAAGTTTAACATGTCACATCCCATGAAGATAGTGTTGATGATGGATAACTCATAATTGGTCATTCATTTTAGGAGATGACATTTCGTGGGACGGATACAGTCGCTATTCTTCTCGAGTGGATCATGGCGAGAATGGTTCTGCACCCAGAGATCCAAGCCAAAGCACAAAAAGAGCTTGACATGAATGTTGATCAAGACCGACATGTTCAAGACTCGGACATCTCGAACCTACCTTACCTCCAAGCCATAGTGAAGGAAGCCCTCCGCATGCACCCCCCGGGTCCGCTTCTCTCGTGGGCTCGCCTGGCTATCCATGATGTCCATGTGGGCAAGACCTTTGTCCCCGCAGGCACGACAGCGATGGTCAACATGTGGGCCATCACACACGACCCGGCCATATGGAAGGACCCATGGACCTTTAGGCCTGACCGGTTCATCGAGGAGGATGTGTCGATCATGGGCTCAGACATGAGGATTGCTCCGTTCGGCTCAGGCAGGAGGGTGTGCCCTGGTAGGGCAATGGGGTTGGCTGTGGTGCAGCTGTGGCTAGCGCGGCTTCTTCATCAGTTCGAGTGGATTCCGACAAAGCCCGTGGACCTTTCGGAATGCTTGAGACTTTCCTTGGAGATGGAGAATCCATTGGTTTGTCGTGCCATTCCTCGTCTCGGATAAGTCTCAAATATATGAGAGTAATCTCGGTGGTGAGCATAATATACCAAGATGTCAAAATTAGTACTGAGGTGTATTGATGTGGTAGTTTCATGTCCCTTTTAACCTGATTGTAAATTAATCAGTTTAACTAGTTAAGTTGAGAATAATATTCTCATAATATATAGTACGGTAAGCAGGATTATCCGTTTGTATTGCATATCAGACTAAACTGAGTTTCCATATTGAGTACAATCGGTTCATAAGCGCTCAAGCTAGTCTTTTCATGGTTTTGAAAATGGATCCCACGAGACTTTCGCATCACAGAGATCCATCAACGAGGAACTAGGACACCTTAGACTGACCGGCAAGCCCACCTGATCAAGTAGCGAGTACTGAACTCTTGTTTTTATCATCCTAGCGTACAGAGTGTCCTATCCCTCATGTGTGGCAAGACCGGCCTACTTAATATTTTTCCCTCATGTTAACTCGACCACTACCAAAAAGCAGTGATACACGGCCAAAAGAGCAAGTCCCCTCGGCGCTCAGGGCAATTGTCTGAGAAGACCTGATATGGAACATCGATTTGCAAAGTATCAACGTCACATAACTCTGGGACAAGCCGTCCTATAAAAGGTGAAAAAACTTCTACCGTTCTGTGAACCGTTCGATCTCCCACAAAATGATTGGGTCATCCTTTGCTTCTTGATTAAGATTCATATGTTCCACAGCAACATTAGTGGCTGCAGATACGCTTAGTGTACGGACTCAATAAGGTCTCTCGACAGAAGCAATCATGATTAATAATAAAGTTAGCATAACGCGACAAGAAGATGCTCTTTGGACGAATCCTTGGCCACCTTGTTAAATCCATGGTGCATGATTTAATAAAGGACGCTAAACCCTAAAGTTTTGGCTTTTGGTTGTCCAAATATTCCTTGTCTTTTTCCTGTTCTTTTCTCCCCCCTCTTATCTTCCCACAGGCAGCATGAAAGGCGTAGCCCTTTTAGCCTTTGATCAGCGCTAACGTAATTCCAATTAGCAAGCTTAATGCTCCACCAAAAAAATTGTGCATCTGCAGTGCTCTTGGCTTATTTTTATAAAGCGGACCGGTAAGCTGGCTGCCTCTACCAAAGTTGAGTGCCCGATTGTTGTGTGTTGTCGGCGATTGGACCACCCGTAAAAAAAAATGATGCACAGAATAAGAAGCGAATGGACATTGGAACTGTATGTTGGAATTGGGCTGAAGGGCCAAATGTTGTTCATCGTTCGATCCTATGTGTAGGAGCTTTTTACCATGCATGCGTTCACAAGGCCTTTGCCCCCAATTTATGGCCCTCGGATACCCAAGTAGTTACTGGGTTTTGATGCATCTTGCAACAGGATCGCCGAATCTCGCTCTATTTACGGTCGAGTGAAGTCCCGTTTCTTTTCGATTGATGTATCCGGAATCGCCTTTCGATTGGTTCTCGGTTCATACTCGATGCAGCCTGTCTTACCGGACATGACGCGCCGGCACACTAGAGAAAAAAGGTGCCCGGTCACGAACCGACATGGACTGAATTGGGATTTTTCAAGAGAAAAAGGAGTGCTTAGCAAAGAAATATTAAACTAGATCAAGGGTTCGGATATATATACACTCACATGCAAAGTCTTTTGGTATTGGGCTAGGCCCACCGGACTATGCTGTAGATCTAACGCTGAAACTGATTCATTCACTGGACCGTCGCATGAACCAAAATGCACCCGGCCGCGCTTGGCCCGATCGTGCTTGCTCCTCGCGGAAGGATCCAAGTCTTCGAAAACGCTTCTGATCATCGAAATCCACGTTTAGTAAACATAGATTTGAAAACCAAACCAACCCTTTTTTCAAAAAGGACTCTTATGGCGATGTCCGACAAAAACCTTGCACACCCCTCACCAATAAAACCCAATCTCCTCGCCATCCACCACCACCCTCTGCTGTTGGCCGCCGGTTGCCTCCGACCATTGTTAGCACCGTGCCGACGTAGGTTCCTTTGAAGGAGACATTTCCAATGTGTTGTTGGAGTCCCTACATTCTCCATGCTGCCCTCTTCCCCTCCACCCGATGCATTGCCCCAACGCCCGTACAACCTTGGCGAGGTCACCACAGCCGTTAGCAATAGGGACCTAGAAAAAAAAGGAAAATAAAATTCAAATAAGGGCCTAAAATAACTATAACTGTTTCAAATAAGGTTATGACATTGCCAGACAATTAAATATTCTGGTTGGTCAATGATATTTTCATTCAAAGATAATTTTAACCTAAATTTTAGTTGAACTGCATCAAAGAGATTAAAAAAAAAATACAGGCAAGAGAGACGCCTCTTGCCTATGGTCACCGATGAGGATGGCAACCCTCTCTTAGTTCTAGCGAGGGTTGCCACCCCACTGCCGGCGAGCCCACAATAGCGGCCATAGGTAGAAGATCTGGATTTTTTCTTTTCTCTATTTTTTTAGAGTTTCTATTTTTTATGAAATTTTATTTTATTTTTTAACCTAACTTAATTTAGACCTTATGTAAAAACTAGGATTCGGATCAAAACGACGTCACTTTAGGGATTTAGATAACCCACAACCCCCCCTAGCTGTTGGCAAAGGTTGCTTAGCAAGATTCTCTTTGGGGGTAGGCAAGGTGACTCTTGCCTAAGTTTGGTGAGTGTTGGCCTTGCTTGTGGCTAACGAAGGTTGCCCAGGTGAGGCCTGCCCTTGCTTGTGGGTTTTGAGGGTGGCATCACCTTACCGTTTTTGGGCATTGTGGGTGATTGAGCATTACCTAAGACCAACCATCACGCAAAAGGGGAAAAAAAGGAAAAAAGAAAGCAAAAAAATCAAAAAATAAAGGATGAAAATATCCTTATCAAACAGTAAGGTCGCTCTCTTTCGAGACTGATATGACCTTATTTGAAATAATGTACGATTTAATCGTTTATTTGAGAAAAATGATGATATATATTTTATTGCTGAGAAAATGGGGTATTTCAACTTTTATAAACGAATTTCAAAAATAACAAATAAAAATTCCCATAGCAGGGACTCCCCGCACGATGGCGATTGGCGATGGCGATGGCGAACCTTCACCCAGCCGAACCGTGGGCCGTGCGCCTTCAGGTCAGGTCGACGTGACGTCAATCTGGACACGCGTCCACCAGATCCAGCGAGTGACGCTCCAATCGAGACCTGAGCGCGTCGCGGTGTGCCCCATGCGGACAAGCTTCCGAAATTTGGGAATTATGCATCTATTTTTGAATTCCCCCGTGCGAAAGCACAGAAAAGCACTGCGATCTACTCAGATTCAACGCCCATCCACTGTTCAGACAAAACCCCCCCACCAAAAAAAAAAAAAAAAAAGATGATACAAACGGAAAAATTTCACCCATTCCGCTCCGTCTCTCTCTCTCTCTCTCTCTCTCTCCGGTTTTTCGTTTTCCCTCTCCATGGTCTGTTTGGAGGGAAAAACTTCGGAACCAAAATAGCCCCAGCCTCTTCACTACCCTCTTCTCCACTGGTTAGGGCTTTCCGGCTCCCTCCACCTTCGCATTCGTCGCTCGCCTTCCGCTACCGTGGAGCTGAAATTTGCTCTGGTTTTCTCCGCAGGGACGACCTTCTCCGGCTGCTTCTCCGGAGCCTTCGTTTCTTGATTTTTCTTCCGGTCTGGAGCACGATTCTGGGGATTCGAGCGAGTATCCGCTCAGGTTTGCCACCTCTTAGCTGCTGTTTCTGCGCTTTCTCGTGTTTGTGTTGGTTTTTTATGCTTGTGATCTCGCTGCCGTGCGCAAATTGGCTTAGACCGTAGCGATCGGTCGGCCTTGTCCTTCGTTTCTGCTGTTTGAGTTCGATGCGTTGGTTGCGCGACCGAATTGAGGCTAGTTTAGCTGGAAATGAGCCAGTCTGGAGCTGCATGCGTTGAGCCGTCGCGACAATGTTCAGTGTCCGGTCGTTTAGGGTTTCGGTGGTAGCTTACTGTGAAACCACTGAGCTGAGCGATTGCCTGCTTGTGCGCGACAACTTCCACGGGTTGGTTAAGCATGTGAGTCAGAAATTGCTATTCTTGACCGTGCTATGAACTGTTAGTCACATGTCAATTCTTTGCTTCCGAGGAATGTTCACTTCTTGCTACTTATGATATAATCCCATCTTTTAGAATTTTTTCCAGATTTTTAGGGATGTAATTAGTACAATGGAACAATTATACATGCCAAGAAGCCATTTCTTTTTATTTCATTCAAGCTCTACAGTTCCAGCAGAGTTAGAATACTTAAACTGTGAATCCTCTGACCTTTGTCAGGTTTCACCTCAAACTTGGCGTTCGGCTACGTAAAATGCTGTTAATTTTCTCCCATCCTAGCAGTTGCAAGCCATTTTACTTGTCTATGGTATCTATTTCAAGGAAATTATCTTTTAAGATATTAGGAAGTGAGGCAGATTATCGTTTTCCTTCTGATTTTATTGCGGAGAAGGGCTGAAGTTATCTGTATCCCTTATGTAATGTTTAATATTTTGTAACTTGTTGCAGTTGGTAGTTTTCACAAGATTATTGGGGCCCAACTGATACAGCTCTTATTTCTTGGGTCTGGGAACGGAGTAGTCAGTTTCTAAAGTATTTTCTCTAAAGTGAAAGTGGCATATCACACTGGAGGATTCTACCTGGTATAACAATGCAAAATAAAAGAAAAGGATCGGCAAGAATCGCTGCTAGAGATCCTGCCAGTCCTAGAGTAACAAGATCTCAGAAGTCACATTCTGAAAATGCGCAAATAGCTGATAAGAAAGCATCGCAGCTGATTACATCCTCACCTAGAAGGCAACGGAGCTGTAAGTTGTCCTCATTTCCCTGTTGCATAGTTAAGAAGGTACAAGGTTGCTTGAGTTTGGATGCTGTGGCTAGTGCTTTATTAATGAATCCAATTATGTAAGTTATCTCTTGTCTATTGTTTGAGAAGTGATTCCTTTCCAAAGTTTTACTGGTAATTTGAGAGTTATCGTGAGCGCCCTTTGCAATTGTATTAAAATAATTTGCTTCATATCTTCTCATCAGTTTGCAGCGTCCTATTTAAGAACTATTAGTCATATCATATCCAGTAAAAACGCAATGGAAGAATGCTGCTGTTAAAGAGAAATAAGCTCACCATTCAGTATTATCATAAGGCCACTTCCTGTAGAGACACTGCCTTGCTACAACTGAAAAGGAAAAAATGCTGTGTGGTCCTTGTATTTATTCAATTCTAAACTTTTTATACTACTTATGGTCCTTGTGTATTTGCTTTGTTCTTGTCTAGTAAGATAGATTTGGTTAGTGTAAAGTGATAATGCAGTGTATTGATAATAATAGCGACTTCATTACTTATTATAAAACTTCTTGGAATTAAAGACACATGTATTGAGAAATAGCACACTGTTAAAGATGGATAATATATTAAAAAGACAGCGAAGCAGTCTTTTGAGGTACCCCTTGTGCAGATATCTTATAATGCCATTAAAGCACGGATTTGTCATTGTCAAATTGTTGTTAATCCAATCAAATTATGTATTGTCGGATCTCTTGATTCTGATCATTTGTTCCAGATTTTGGATACTATGGTCATGCAATATGATGTTTTGCAACTTCAAGGCAATGGGTTTAAATGGTTCATACAGCGAGTCCACTCAGAGTAACAAGGCTTAGTTGTGGTCTTGGTTTGCGAACTTCAAGGCTATCCTTTAAAATTGGGCAAAGTGCGGCAAAAGTCCTAAATCTTGTTTAAAGAATGCAATCAAGTCCCAAATCTTTCATTTGGATCCACTAAGTTCTAAGCCTCTTTCAAAATGCAATCAAGCCTTGTCGAAGTGGCATCTTCAAATTGCACTTCTCAGCATAAGTTTTGGAACTTAATATCTCTTTCAATGAATCTTTAGGATTGAATTGAACTGATTAAAAGGATTAGTACTGAATCACACTTTTTGATAAAGGTTTTGGACTTAATTGAACCAATTGAATGGTATAAGATTTGATTGCCTTACTTACATAAGGTTTAGGACTTGTGGAGCAATTTTACCCTTGAAAGTATGTAGCACTTGTAGTTGCTAGCAGCCATATCACAACTATTCTCATAAAGTTTTGGAAGGAGTCTGTTTTGTTTTAAAATCATCGTGGCACTAGCTTTGTGTTCCGTGTTTATTCACTCAAGCATGAGCCATGTCAGCTAATGTCTCTTGACTTTTATTAGCATTCGCTGTGCTCTATTGTGAACATTGAATCTGGTATGAAAAATGATTAAAAAGTTCTCTTTGTTTTAAGTAATTGCTGACTTTCCTACTGTTACTTTAGCTGGCATTCCTCAGAAGAAGAGCAATGCTTCCCTTGCTTTAAAGAGCGTGAATGGAAGAAGCAGGTTCAGTTCAGATGCTTGTTTGGACCGTGATGTGACTGAGGATGGTTCTTTCGATTGTAAGGTAAGGTAATTGCTACCAGAATTTGCATTGTGCAGACCTGCATTCGTGTAGAGAAAAGTTGCTTTTCTTTATTCTCCTAGAGATGTCTTTGTTGGGGCATCGGAATAGCTATTGTCTTGTCGTTGAATACATGTAGTGGTAATATGGATTAGAAATATTTTCTTGCTTGCTGGAGGAAATGGAGAAAAGAAAACTAAGGCAGGATGGAGAGGGGCAATTATTTGAACTTTGATTTTAGTGTTGAAGCTCCATTGTCTGGAACATTTATGTTTTTGTTTCTTCCCTAGTTGAATTTATTCAGGTCACGGTGATCAGGATTTGACCTGTCGTCCTTTTCTTTCTATCGCTCTAACTTTGCTTCAGTTCAATTGCTGCTTCTCTTCCCTCTTTCGACTTTTCCTATTTGACTTATATAGTTCTGACTTCTGACTATAATAGTGTATTTGCTCTGCAACATGTGAGTATCATGCTCGTGTTTGAACCTTAGATGATTTTGCTTCAGGGTCCTCGAGAGGGAGCTGCTCATCTTGTTTTGGAGACTATTTTTTCTCCTGCTTTTCATTCATCTAGAAATGGTGACAGGGAGCTTGCCGATGAAGGTAGATGGAAAAACTATAATTTATATCTCTTTTGCTAGCTGAGATTTTTGAATTATCTGTTGATTGTTAATGGTCATTGTATTCTTCTAGAACTTCAAACTTCATTCTTTGATATTTGTCTTCTGCATTTCTCTAGAAAACCCGGTCACATTCTATAAAATTGAGCAAGAAATAAATCATCCTTGCTGTGGCACGGAGCAGTTGCAAGTTGATGTGCAGAATGGTCATGTTGTTCATGAAACTTCAGGATGCTATTCACTGGAAGAGAAGAATTTTTGTGAGAATAACCTAACTTCAATGAGTATGACTTGCTCAGATTATGTGGAGATGGACCAAAATATGTCCTCTGAAAATTCGGATGCCAACAACGGTGATATGATGCTTAGTCTAGATACTAATGCTTTAAGTTCTCAGTACAGTATGGATATTGAAGGAGCCAGCCTTTCATCTGAAGTTTCAGCCATATATTTTGCCATGAAAAACTCCAAGCTTGAATGTGTTGATGAGCATGGTCAAGAAACTATTACAACAGATGTATGTGTGGAAGATGATGATTATGAAGAGCTTGATGACTTTGATCCGTATTTTTTCATAAAGAACTTGCCAGACTTGTCCTCTGTTGTACCAACATTTCGGCGGATGTTGCTACCTAAGCAGACCCGAAGTTGTCCTTCTACCACTCTTGTTTTGGACTTGGATGGTAAGTAAATTATTGAACTTAGTGTCAGCAAGATTACCTATTTAAATTATTTAAAACCAATACTATCAGTTTCAGTTGTCTGTTGCTACCTTTTGTAACCTTTGTGATCATGTCGCTGTTTTAGTTTAGAAATAAAACAGCCAGGAATTCTCTCATTTTCATTAGAAATTTCAAAAGTTGTGAGTTTAACTTCTCGGTAAATGTCTGTCTATCTGGTAATGTACCCTCCAGTGTACACTGCATCATCATTTGCGTCTTTCTTGATACTCCAGCGGTTATCGGTTAGTACATTTTAATTCAAAGATTGTCTGTGGACAACTTAAGAAGCTGGTCCCAAGGCACTACTTGCTTGAACTTTTCTATACCTTTCTCGGTCTTTTGGTCATCACCCTTGCTTTCCTGTGAAATTAAAGGATGCATTGGTTGGTCATTCCTGTTTGGTAAAGTTGAGGATCACCAATTTTCTCTCAGCATCTGGATGTTCTTAACTGATTGGGCTTATTATGTTGATGCTAGTTAATATTTGTTAATTCAGTCAACTCTGTGATTTAGCTTGTCTTTGTTTGATTTATTGAATTTTGCAGAAACTTTGGTGCATTCCACACTAGAACCTTGTGAGGATGCAGACTTTACGTTTCCAGTTAATTTTAATCTTCAAGAGCATACTGTCTATGTTCGTTGCCGTCCTCATCTAAGAGATTTTATGGAGAGAGTCTCCGGTCTTTTTGAGATAATAATATTCACAGCTAGTCAGAGTATATATGCAGAACAGCTTCTCAATGTGCTCGACCCGAAAAGGAAAGTATTTCGTCACCGAGTCTATCGTGATTCCTGTGTTTATGTGGAGGGAAATTACTTAAAAGACTTATCCGTCCTCGGTCGTGACCTGGCACATGTCATTATCATTGATAATTCTCCGCAGGTACTATGATATAATATAATCGTTTTGTCAGAATGCTTTCAATGATTTTATGCTTCCCATGCAAGAGTTTTGAAATTGGTGATAATATCATATATGGCCTGTATGCTGTTTGCTTCAATGCGATCCCCAGAAATCACTTAAGTCAGCGACTTAAAGGGTGAATACATTTGCTGGAGGTACTATGCCATTTTCTGATGCAAGATGTCCCGATAATGTAGCATGAGATGATTTTGCTTACTGGGTGTGTTTGTTTCACGGAAAATTGAAGATTTGGAAAATATTTTCCAAAAAATAAACGCTTGTATCTTTTAGAAAAATTAGTCGATGAAAAATGTTTTCATTATTGATAACACTTAATGCCTAACTATTTTCGTGATGATGAAAATATTTTGCATGAATTCATTTTTATAAGTGATACAAGCGTTTACTTTTTGGAAAATATTTTCCAAATCTTTGATTTTCTGTGAAACAAATACACCCAATGATAAATGTTTTCTTGCTTGCACTTAACTTTTGAGCAATGACTTAGAACATACTGCGAGAAAAACGAATAGTCATCCTTTTCTTGCCACTTCTGATGTATTTACGTAGTACAATTGTTTCCTGATGCTGCTATCTTATTTTCTTCTGTTGAGTTTGGGAAGACATATTCATACACTGTGGTCAATTAGGGTTTTGATAGCTCAGTGTGAGATTGGCTGCTTGTCCTGAAGGATCATTTGTGCTCCAACTATAGAAGACTTCGTATATCGTCCAACTCCATGAAACGCCCATATTTTCCCTGTTTTCAGTCGATTATGCTGACTTTATCTAAAAATGAAGGTAGTTCTATAATGCTTAATTACTGTGTACACGTTGCTTATCAGAAGGGGGAAAAAATGGAATAAGTAAAGCTGCTTTTTACAATAGTCGAAATTTTGCTATTACTTGTAACTGACATTAGTTCATCTATATTTTTTTCTTATGTAATCAGGACATTACTGTCTACCTTTTTATCTGAATTTCTTATTTTTCTCAGGCATTTGGATTCCAAGTGGACAATGGGATACCTATCGAAAGCTGGTTTGATGATCAAGCAGATCAAGAGTTGCTACGGTTACTACCATTTCTAGAAAGTTTAATTGGCGTCGAAGATGTCCGGCCTTTTATTGCAAAGAAATACAATCTCCGGGAGAAAATAGCTGCTGCCGTCTATCCTCTAAACACAAGGAGGGGCGATCCTTTCGAAAGGTGAGCGTTGAATATGGATTTCAGCTTCTCACTTCCAAGCAGGCAGGCTGTATGTTTATTTGTCTGTAACATTAATTTATTGGTTTTAGGATATTCCCTTCTCTTTGTTTTGAGTGTTTTTCGGGACCAAATGTGCAATAAAATAGCTTTGATGAAAACAGAAGAGGAGAGATCAAAAGGGGTCTCGATGTATCAATAATTTGAAAATTTTCCGAGAGTAGTTCAGGGTTACTCAAAAGGATATCATTGGGCTGGATTTAAGTGTCTTTCATGTACATGAACGGTAGTTGCCTGAAGTCCGGAGAGGGGGAGAGTTTTTCATGAACTTTCCTGTCACCAACATGGAAATTCAATAAAACAGAAAAGCTCCAACCCTCAATTCATCATGCTCGCTCTCCGCCCCGAACAGAGTGGTTTGTCCGGCTGCACCAGTTTAACAGCACTGAATACGGCTCCATTGTGATTCAGCTTCGCGGTATAGTCACTCTTTTGGTTGTGGCTAGCTGAGAGAGAGGTGATCTAAGAGCAGAGTCCATTTTTACCAGCCGAGTAGGAGTTTGAAGGGCAGTTCCGTTCTTTCCCGTGGCTTTGAAACTTTTGAGAAAGTTCTCTGAGGTTTCTGCTCTACACCTGAGTATGAACTGAGGAGTGTACGCAAAAATTTGGCGCCTTCGGATTTTTAGGGGAGAGTTATCAAAAAAGGCTTAAAATCTATTGTAATTGTATTAATTTAATTTTAAGTTTCTTTTTTTGTCGATGCAATCTTAAATATTTTGTAAATTGTACCAATTCAATCTAACGAGCTAATTTTGGTCGGTTGGTTTTGAATGGACACTGGTCGGCCTGCGAACTAATATTTTAATTTTATTGTTATTATTATTTAGTTTTTCTTTTGACCTTTTCTTCTTCCCATTCCTTCCTCACGCTGGTCACTGGTCGCCATGTGAAGCCGGCTGGCGAGGTCGGCCTTGCCAGGGCCATGGCGAGGCTGAACCTCCTCGTTGCTGGGAGAGGAAGAATGTTCAACAACAGGATCTCGGGGGCGTTGATGGCGGAGATGAAGGCGGTGGCAAGGTCGCTGCTCGATCTTCCCACGGAGGTGAAGAAGAAGAGCGAGGACCAGGCGATGGAAGGGAGCGGGTACATGGAGCCCTCCAAGGCGAATCCTCTGAACGAGGCTCTGTGGTTTTACGACATGGGCTGGGCCGAAGCTCTGGATATGTTCTGTGCCCTGTTGAATGCTTGTCCTCATCAAAGGTTCGATCTCTGTCTCCTGTGCTTGTGATTTTTCCAGTTGACTAAGACCTTGACTCCCGAGTCAAATTCCGGCGTGAGCAGGGGGGTGGGAAGAAGAAAAGGTAGAAAGAAAAAAAAGAGAGAAAGAAAATAAAAAAAATCAAAAAAATTAGGTCAAAAGCTGGGCTGCTAAAATTTATCGGATGGATTAAACTGGCACAACTATAAAAGGTATAGAATCGAATCGGTAAAAAAAAGAAATTTAAGACTGAATTGGTATAATTATAATAAATTTAAGATTTTTTTTTAAAATAATTTTTTCGGATTTTTACTGCCGGTACCATCGCCGAATTGGGGACGCAAAATCCTTGCTTGGGTGACGATTTCTTCCATGATCATGCAGAGGTCCTTATTGATTTGATGGCTCAGGCATCGACCGCTGGGCCCCAAAGGAAATTCGCTGATTTCTTACACGCGGAACAACGAGATTTTTGGACGGAGTATTTGATTTGGGGGAGGGATTGAAACGCCGTACTTCGAAATTGTTTAAGATATCTTACGTTCGACCCGATCGTAATTTTTTTCCCCGAAACATACTGTCCTAAAAGTCCCCACCATGTGACGTAACTTGCTAAGGCTAGATGTCTCACTCGCACGGCATGCCTATCCAGAAAAATTATTTAGAAAATCTTGAACTTATTTGTTAAGTATCGAACTTTTTAATGTTTTGACAGTTGAGTCAATCTAATCAATTTTGATTAGAAATTACTCATTTCGTCTCATGTAACATGTCTACCGTGACGTAAATAATTTTAAATCGCATTCTAATATTTTTTGAATTTTTATTAACTTTTTTTTATTCTCCTTTCTTTTCATCTCCTTTTTTTTTTTTTTTTAAATGGCCAGAAAAGGTTGTCGGGCGCTCATCAGCGCCACTATGTGAAGGCAGTGGAGTCCTTGTCAGCTGCTAGCCAAGACACCAAAGCCTTCATCCCACGGTCACGATGGCTTTAGTGAAACGCGAAAATTTTTAGAATTCAATTGATAAAATTAAAAAGTTTTAGAGTTGAATTGTAAAAAATATATAATAAAGTTAAAATTTTTTAGATAATTTACTTCATGTCTATCCGAAGGCTTTTTTGTCTATTTGACTCATGTCCTAATCCATTCCCCCGCCGAAGCTAATCCCTTTGTGTAAAAGATAAAGAAAGGATTCACAAGTACCTGCCCCCCAAGCGAATCGCTTTTAGGTGTGCTCTCTCTCTCTCTCTCTGTAGCCGTGCAAAATACGATCCCAAACAGCTTTTGAGTTTCGGCTGATTCCAATTCATAATCTGTGGGATTTCTTCAGCCCACGGGTTCGTCAACGGTCCATCCTGATTATTTTAATCTTAACGGGGTCTCGTTCTTGGAACATTCGCGACCCGATTTGGGGTGTGGAACTGAACCCGTCACGACGTGACTTCGAACACATCACATCCCCAAGACAAGAGTCAAGTCACCTCTATGGTATAGCATTTACAAAGGGGATTAGGTTGGGTCTCGTACGCCTGTCGGTCGTAGTTATTGTTGTTTTTTCCGCATGCGATTGTAGGGAATTCATTGCCTAAAACGTAACGCCCCGGGTAGGTTGGCAGTTGGCAGTTGGAACCCTTCCAAGGCTTCGGCCACAAACGTGACATTTTCAGAAAATGCTTTCTTTAAAAAAAAATTTCAAGAAATTTTTTTTTTAAAATTCGGTATTTAGCTGAAATCTGAAAATAAATGAAAAAATATCGTTCGTCGTTTGGTACAAAAAAATCCGATTTGATTTTTCTAAATAGACATGCACTGTTCGAGTGCTACTAACTTGCGCACGGAGAACTGAGTACAGACACTAAAGTTTCCATTCGGCCTTGATGGATCCCGATTAGGGAGTCGAGGATTGGCACCTAAGTCCTAAGCCTGGCTTCGATTGGACCCATGGGCAGGCACCATGGTCCTGGGCAGGCCTCGAATGGACTCGGGCATGGCCTTAGTGGACCCATGCCCGGCAGTTGGGAATCCAAGCCTGGGTACCGGGATCCCGCGCTAGGCCTTTGTGAACTCGAGCCCGGGTGCATAAAGGTCAAGACTTTTTCTTGTGGAGTTGTTCGTGCCGACGTGATTAGGTCGGCGAGTCCTCGAATTCATCATGTAAAGAGTTCGTCTAGGACCGAGCAAGAATGGGTTCTCACTCGACTACTTGAAACCTTTTGAAGTTGAATTTGAATCGATCACGTATCAAGAATCTCGAGGTAATATTTAAGTGCCGAGTTAGCTTGACACAAGGAATACGAAGGGGAGCCTCCTAAGTAATGATGCGTTATTACCATGTCGTACCATTATGATGTTATACCATTCTGGAACCATGGTCGCATTATTTATAACTATAGTCACGACAAGAGTTTTTCCTACCATCGTTTGGATCGAGAGCATTTGCTGAATAACCGGTTAAAAAATGAATTTCGTCACTTTCATTTCGATTGTGCTTGAGGAGTGCCCTAAAAACACTCTCTAGCGCTCATTACGATGAAATATTTACCTTTGTGATTACCGTGGTCATATCATTAGAAAACTCATGAAAGAGCCCTCTTAAGGCGCGCATAACAACACTTTTAAAGTAGAATTTCTGCTCCAAAAAATGCTTTCGAAGGAGAAATTCATTTCGTTATACAACTTTTCGAGTAGAAATCCGTTTAGTTACGTAACTTAATTTTTTTTAATTTTCGAAGAATTTTTTTTTTGCTCCAAAAGTAATTTTGCAATCATATGAACAAGTTATTTTTTTTAGAAAATTCCAAAAAAGAGTCTAATTCCAAAAAAGGGTCTCGAGTGTCTTTATTTTCTTAAATAAGGGTCCGAAGTGTATTTTATTTTAAATAAGGAGTTGAAGTGCCCTCTTTATTTCAAAAAGGGTTTGATAAGGGATACTTTCGCCTTTTACATTTTTTTTTTCCTTTTCTTTTTTCCCTTTTCCTTTTGCCTTTCTTTCTCTTCCACCACGTTGGGGATTATGGGCAAGGCAGCCTCGACGGCCATAGGCAAGGGCCTGCCTTGCGGCCACTGGCAAGGGGAGCCCTCACTAGATTGGGCGAGGACCTGCCTCGCGATCATCGATGAGGGGAGCCCTTGCTAGGTCGCGCGAGGCTCACCTCGCTTTGTCCGAGTGAGGGCTGGCCTCGTGGACGCCGGTGAGGTCAGCCCTCTTCCTGCCCATGTCTATCGTTCTTTGATTATAGCTACGCTGAGAGGAGCTTGGGACGCATGAAAACGGAAGCCCCTAACAAAGGCCGTAGAGATAGTAGAGGCCGATTCTATTTCGTGCCACGCGACTGTGGTTCTGCCCTTCCTCCGCTGATCTTCTTCATTTCTTCAATCATAGCCGCCCATGTCAAATTGCAAGAAATTTTCAAATTTAACAGTGGAACCTCCTCATAATAGACGATCTTCTTCATTCCTTTTTTTTTTTCCTTTCAAACGAATAGGTGAAGCTCTTTGTAGAATCAATTGTCATCGCTGATTTTGATTGGGCAGGGTGAGCACTCCCCTCGTCGGCCCCCACGAGGCTGACCCTTGCCTAAGTTGAGTGAGGCAAGCCCTCGCGGCCGCTCAGCCCTCAGCTACTAATGACAAGGAAGAGAAAAATGAAAAATAATAAAAATAATAAAAAAATCGCAAAATATAAAAAGACGAAGGTATCTGGCCTTTTTTTTTTGAAATAAAAAGGGCATTTAAATCTTTTATTTGAAATCATGTCCACTTTAAGTTATTATTTAAGAGAATGAAAACATTTAAGATCATTTTTTGGAATTTTACTCGTGTACAAAAATATAAAAATTAATTTCTGATTAAAAAATTAATTTTTAAAACAGAAGTTTTGCTGCTTGTTATCACCGCGATACTCTTGGCATTATTCTTGAAAATGCCAAGAGCATCATCATTCACTGTGGCCTTCCGAAACTGCGGATTTCCCATCCACTGTACGATGCGCTAAGATCTGGGCCCATCCCCGACAAAAGCTGGCGTCGCGATCTCGCCACGTGTCGCCTCCGAAGCCTCTAGCTCCCCCCCAGAATCGCCCTCGCTGGGTCCCAACCCCCAACTGCCAGCCTGCACCGTCCGATCGATCCCGATGGCGACCCCCACTTCTTCTTTCTTTCTTTTTTTTTTTTAATCGGAAAAAACCCCCGATGGCGGTCCCCACTTCTGCGCTTCGTCTTTTTTTTCCCAATATTTATGCTGGTTTTCCGAGCATGAAACCTCGAACTTCTCACCTGCGCCACCCGGAAACTTCTCGACGCAACACACTCTTCCACTCCTTTCGACAGCTCTTCATCGAATCGAATCTCCACGCAAGAAGCGGAGTCCCACGGAAAGCAAACGCCTCTCTGATTCGGAGCGCACAGCTGAAGGTAATCATCGCCAATCGCGGCGAATCTGCTTCTTCTCCGTCCTTCCTACCTCGCTCGTGATCTGAGCTCGTAGCTGGTCTTCGGTTTGTCGATGAACCAGATGGAGGCCGACAACTGCGAGACCATGACCGGTCGCCGGCTGAAACACCTCGGGTTCGTCAGGCTGACCGCGGTTTCAGCCCTGGTCTTCGTGTCCCGCCTGTACGACCGGGCGAAGCGCAACTGCGGACCTCTGAGATCGGCGGTGGCGACCGTCGAGGGAGCCGTGACGGCCGTCGTCGGCCCTGTGTACGAGAAGCTCAAGCCCGTGCCGGAGGATCTCCTCGTGTTCGCCGATCGGAAGGTAGTAGTTTCCGTTTCCCTTTGTGTTTGATTTGTGTTCGACCGGCGGAGTCTTTTGCTCGAAATCCTCTGTTCTTCGATCGGAGTGATTTGACCGAGCTTTAGGAAGGGTCTTAAGATTCGGGATCGGTTGCTTAGCAATTTCTTTCCGGAAATGACCGTCAAATTTGTTCTTCGCCGTTACCTGAGCTGCATAATGCACAAAGCGTACACTCTGTTAATCATTTTTTCCTACTAAGTCGATAGCTGTTCATTTAGCCATCAGAGTCGTCTGTTCTCTTGTCTTTACCTAGTTTTGTTCCCGTTTCCCATTAGTCCTCACGCTTAGATCGTCTCCCTTATTAACTCCAAGGACGTTGTCGAACTTTTCGGTTGAGTTTAGCAGTTCACGCACCATCTGACTTGTGATTGGGCGCGTGAACACGTTAAGCTATTACTCGATTGCTGCTCAAGATGACCCAATTCGTTTCAAGTTCGCGAGACATCATAGATCAAATATGAACTCGAACGCTCAAGTCTTGTTATCTTTTGGAAACTTGTACCGGTGTGAACAGTGAGCCAGCCTGAAATTCTCCAGGCATCATTGCGTTATTCATATGATTTGGTTAGTCCCCACTTTTGTTTGGAGTACTTCTCTGAGATTGAGTTGCATTTGTAGTGCCTTTGTGTTTGGATTTCGTAGTCTCTTCAAGGAAAGTTGCATTCATCTGAAGAAGAGATTATTGATGCAGTCACTGGTGCAGTGACTTTAGGGAATTTCGAGATTCATGTCATGATAGATTAAACTCCCGAACTCTTGCTGATGTGTTAGAAATTCGATGTAGTTCTTCCAGAACATATGCAAAAGCGAACTTCAAAGGGCCAACAGGTTGGTTAGAGCTTTGCTTATTAAAGAAGGAATGTCAGCATACGGATAAGCTGAAGTAGTCGCCTGCTGTTTTCTGGTTGCAGGTCGATGAAGCGACGCACAAATTCGACGAGCATGCCCCGCCCTTTGCCAAGCGCATCGCTTGGGAAGTCCATCACTTGATTCTGGTGACTGCCGAGAAGGCTCAAAGACTCGTGAACGAGGCTCAGATGGGAGGACCGCACGCAGCTCTGCACTATGCCGCCGCAGAGTCGAAGCAGGTCCTCCTGGACCAAAGCGTGAAGGTCTGGATTAGGCTTAACAAGGTTCAACCCGTGCACTTGGTGGTGGAAATGATCGTGCCGACAGCCGCTCACTGGTCCAAGAGGTACAACCATGTCGTCATGGACGTGAAGCGGAAGGGCTATCCTGTGATTGCCTACCTGCCGCTGGTCCCAATTGATGAGATCGCCAAGGCATTCAAATGCTGCGAAGCGGAGAAGAAAGGTGAGGTCGAGGTTCCACTTGAGCCAGCGTCGAGTTCAGGGTCAGATTGATGACGTGCGGTGCTGCACGGGGGCTTGGTTTGCGATTAAATCTAGCGGGCCGTAGGTGAAAAGTGGGAAAAAGTGTGTGCGAATGTAGTGAAAAGCGGATTTGAAGTGTATCGTTTTCCTCTCTTTTATATGGGTGAATGTGAATAATTACGTTGGTACTGGGGGGATTCTTCCCAAATGTTAAGCTTGTGCGGATCATGCGAACTCGGGAAAACAAAAGGAAAAAAAGAGGCTTTAGGTTGATGCTAAAATGTTTGTCGATCAAAGCTCAAATCATTGCGAAATCGGCGACTCAGCTCAGGTAGGTTTGTCATTGGTGTCTAATTGGTGCGTGCATCATTGGCTTCAATCTTCATTCATGCGGAAATGCAAATTGGGTACAGGAATTTTTTTTGGTGTCAAAAGTTATTGTCAGATCACTTTGGTATTTCTAATGAAATATTTTTGCTAAAGCAGCTAAGTATTATTAATAATTAATTTTTTAAAGTATAATGACATTTTAAAAAATAAGTTCATGTGGTCTTCTATGCATTAAAATGAATTATAACAAATCAAATTCAAATTCGAAAATTAGCTAAAAATTAAATTCATTTAAAAAAAAATTTTATTTAAAATAATTTTTTAAAAAATATAATTATTTAAAAAAAATACTAAAATTAAAAAAAATTAATGGTACAGAATCAGTAAGCAAGGGCTTTGTTGCCGCCGCCCTCACCATCGCCAGCAATGGCTAGAGGGGTTCGTTGAGTTCCGCTAACCATTTGTTTTGCAAACGTTTGCGTTTTTTTTTTTGGTTGAGTTTTTACTTTTTTTTTTGTTAATTTTTAACCTAATTTTCAGTTTATTTTTAAAAAAAGTAGTATTTTTAAATATTTTTCAAATTTTAGATTTTTTATTTTTGTAAACTAATTAAGTTTGTTTTTTTATTTTATTATTTTTTTCAACTTTTACCTTTGTTAATTATTGATTCGACCTCACTGGAGCTACATCAACTTCAAATATTAGTAAAATAATGTCATGTCACATGTCACATTTTCGGCGAAGCAAATCGAAGTTGATACTCAAACAATTATTTTTAAAAAAAATGACACTTAAATAGTTCAAATGAAATTTTTGACATTTAAATGATCTCCATGCACTAGTACCGATGGTGTCCGTTTCCCATATGCTCGGAAGCAACAACCTTGGACCCTCGCGGTCGTACAGACAGGGTGTTTAGTACCACAGTCCCGTCTGAGAAGCAAAAACCAAGGGAACGACGAGTACTGGCCATCTAAGTGAAGGTGCTCTTATTTGTCGTATTTACCGGGGGTAAACATGAATCTTGTGAAAATCCTATGAATGGTTGAAGTTTAAGTGCGTAAAAAGGGAAGCTCGAACCTTCTTCAGGAGGTAATAGACAGTCTTGTCTACTTCAACAAAGGTAGATTCCAAACCAAACTCCATTCAGCAAAAGATATACAGCAAACAAATGCTTGGCACAGGCAGTTCTCCAAGTTGGGAGAATCGCCCTGTACATGTCGGCCATGTCAACATGACCAACCCCACTTGGATGTTTCATCAGATTGTGAGTATTGCAGAGGAAAAATGAAAAGCGATTTCCGTGAAAATATTAAACAAAGCATTTCCGAATGTTTCCGAATGCATGTGGTCTGTCAAGTAGTTCCATTGCACAGCAGTCGAGCTTAAACAAGAAAAATACACGGCGGATGCTAAGACGACGGTTTGTATCCATCACATGGCGGTATTTAGAGGCTACGGATAGACGTATCGGTATTCACTGATTAGCTCGAAAACGCCGAACCTCATGAATCATTTGGGAGGCCAATGAGCCTCACGAAGGAGGCGGTGGTCGCCTTATGGGTCCCTCCGGCCGGGGGCTTGGCTGATTCGAGCTGCCGCTTGGTACTGCGCCGCTCGAGGGTCCATAAACCGTAAGGACGCAGAGGGATAGCTCCACATCTCCTCGGCCTTGCTACACCGATCCTTCACCGCTGCACGGATGCTCTCTGAACTCCCCGGTCTCTCTCCTTAGGATCAGATTATGTGCTTTTGGTTTGCGAATATGGATTCCGAAATGGCTGTGGTTTTTGGATGGATGTACTGGCTTTATTGATGCCCCACCGCTGCATCAAACCTGACCGGGGGAATCTTGGTATCGAGACAACGTAGGTTACTGGAAAACCAAAGCCTACGTTCCACCATACAAAATAGGATCCTTGGCGGATAAAAGATTCGCGAAACGGACATCGATCCATTCCCCGTTAGTTGCGATCGATTCAAACGAAGATGCAAACTGATGTCCGGAAAAAACAAAGAGCGAAAATCATGTTCCGAGGAAAAGTACGTGGAGCCGGCTGAGTTTCGACATGAAACACGTCGACATATGCACCTGATCACAAACGGCGATCACAAGGATGTCCCCAAATGAGCCGAAATCCTGCATGAAATCGCTTCCACTGGCGGGCTTTTTACGAAAATGGATTAAAAATTTTAAGTTTTTATCAATTTGGATTTTCTTAAGTAAAATTTACGAAAATGGGGCTCGTTCGGCACCGGAAGTATTGAACATGTCGTTCGGCTCTTAAAGAGCCGAACAGCATCCTAGTTCGACACCCCCACTGCCGAACTAGGCCAGTTCGGCTCTTGAAGAGCCGAACAAGGAAGGAGCGGGGGGCCCTCTCCTCTCCAACTAATAGAGGGGAGGCTCCCCCTCCAAGAAAATTTAAAAATTTTAGAAAAATAAAATAAATCAAATAATTAAAAAAATCATAAAAATTTTTCTAAGAAATTTGAGAAAATTTCATGATTTCAGAAGAATGTAAAAAAATTAGGATTTATGTTATTATTTTTCATTCATTCCATTATAAATGACGATTCTATCCCTGATGAGTAAAGCATCTAAGAAACATTATGTGAAATTATGAAATTTATCGGTTTCATTTGTAGACATGGCACAAAGAAAATATATTCGACCGGGACTTGAGAATATTCGAACCGAAACTTTCACAATAGAGTTTTGTGCATTTTTTTAGGATGATTTTTATTTTCAATTTTCCTAATTTTTCTATTATCTAAAAACTTCTTATTATTACAAACAGATCATATTAATATATGTTTCTGATAATCATATTCAATTAACCCTAATAAAATTTCAAATATATGATGAAAATATGATTTAATACATATAAAATTTTTCCTCAGACATGTCTCGGCGTGCAAGATATTTGTAGCGCTAAAGGAAGATATTTTACGAATAAATCAGCAAAATTTTTGGAATGTTTTTATTTTTTTATTATTTTTTCCCAATTTCTTTTTTTTATTTTTCTATTCTTTGAGATAACGTTTATTATTATAAATATTTTATATGGTTATTTTAAAATATAAAAGCTTTGTTTGGCACTCAAAGTGCCAAACAAGCCCCTTTTTGTATTTTCTTCGCATGCAAACCCAAATCGGTAAAAAAGTAAATTTTTTAACCTATTTTTGTAAAAAGCCCTCCACTAGCCCAGTTAAAGACGAGATACGATCGGGGGTGCTTACCTGATCCTGATCTTCAGACGATGGAAACTCTCCAGAGAGCGATGCAGACCAGCTGCCGCTGAAGAATTTTTCAGATTTCACAGCACTAACGAGCTTTCGCTTCAATGGCAGAAAGAGATTGGGGGGAAAGAGGATTTTGCTAATTAATGTGGGCCAAAGCCCACAAATTTCGTAAATGGGCCTGAAAGTGGAAGCCCACTACATTCGCATTCGCTCACGATTTCATTGAATTTCGGATATTGTTACGTCACGCGTCGTCAAAAATCGTATCATCCGCTGAGCGTATTAGCAAGTGAAAACCGATACGACATAATGCGATCGATCAGCATATTTTGCTATGACTCCACCTAGATTTTCCGAAAGACTTGATGATTTGACATTCATTCTTTTTATTTTCCTTCCGGGAAAAACTCATTGCGAAATCCACGAATTTTTTTATATGAAAAGGGAAAGAATCTCTATGAATCAATTCTAAATTGAAGACAGAATTAGCTGTTCGTTACTTAAATCTTTACTGCATGATTTGGTAAATCCTTCAAAGAATTGATTCGCATTTCACGAGTCGATACAAACACAAATGAAATTTATAGCAACATGTGTTAAAGCGAAGCGCGAGACACGGGCGGTGTAGATTCCTCCTTCCTTCGACCAATCGTGCTTTCCTATGGTGCGGACCGGTCTATAAAATGGGACTCATCGTAAATGTAGGGATTGCAAAACAACTCATCCGCCATATCAAAACCATAATCTCCTCTTTTGCTTGAATTGAACATAGGAAGGAAATAGATACTCCCTAACCTGGTCCCCAGCGATGTCATCTAAACCCTTCGTTCGTTAAACCCTAGAGAGTGAGCTGCAATTGACCAAACCAAGTTAAAATTCAATTTGAAGCCTCCTCCTTGCTTGAAAGAGCAACTCCTATTGGCCTTCACTGCCAATTTTCACTGTCAATTTGAAACCAATATGCTCAGATTGGTGGTTGGCCAAAAAAGCAATAATTGAATTGGTGAAAAAAAAAAAATTCAGGGGCTGGTACTTAATAGGGAGCACTGTCAGACCAGCTGGCCTCTGCCAATGTACACAATGGAATAATTTTGGGCCTGGGCCATGATTTTTCCACCTAACATTACATTTCTTCCTAGGAAAAAAAAAATGTTTTGCCTCAATAGAAAAGCAAGGAGTCAAGAGTGTCAATCTAGAGGGACCCCCTCTCTCCTCACTCTTACCTTTCTTCTGCCTCTTTACAAAGTGCGAGAATCGAACTCCGTATCTATGATACCGGAGTCCCCACCCCTCGATCCCTTTACGAGCAGGGCCACATGCCTATTGTTTAAGGAAATCATAAGTTTAGATTGTCCGCTACAAAATAATTCTTTTGAAGTCTCGTAACTTTTTCAAGAATTAGCTTTTATTTGTCATGAACTATTGAAACAAAAAAAAAAGTCACATTTTATTTTGTTGGCCAAACTCAGGTTGGAGTTTCTGGTGCTCAGAACATTTAGCAACCTTTCTTCTCACAGAAAATAATGGAAGTGAGATTAGCCTTCAGAGCACCCGAAAAAGGAATTATCATGATATTCTCCTGCCAAAGATGACGAATAAAATCCGTCTTCTTTTTCCTTCTTGCTTTCCCTCGATGTTCATCGTAACAAATCGCAAAAAGAAAAACAAAAGGAGCAAAGAAGATACGAAAAAAAAAAAAAGAAGGATAAGGAAAGGGGGAATCGTTTACATTTTACGGATCTTATCGTATGTCTTTTTCCGATGTCCATTTCTGAAACCTTATATCGATTTTTTCATATTCTCCTAGGCATCTCATGTGAAAAAAAAAATAAAAATAAAAAGGGGAGCCCTTTCCTTCGCCTTCTCAACCGCTCCCGCACGTGACGGAATCGCGAATAATCAAGAACGGTCTAGTCACGCCATAGATTACGGCGGGCGACCCCAAGCACCCCTCGCCGGACTATATAGACCGGACGCCGAAAATTAACTTATTACCACGGTTAAAAACTTGCTTCTTTTATCATCCGCCCGCTTAAAGTTTTTGTTTTCGTTTTCGTTTTGTCCCCGACTTTCGGAACCATCGTAAAATTAGCCCCGAGAGATTTTACACTCGGCTCCTACAGCAGGCGACACATAACTGCCGAAAGGCGCGGGCCACAACTAGGCGGAAGAGATTGTTCACTAAGCCTCTCTTTGCCGTTCTTTCGGGTGTCACGAGCTTCGAGGTCGATAAACAAGAATCGACAGCAAAGGAGTAAATGTAGGTTATGAAAAATGAAAATGTAGGAGAAAAGTGAAGATCATAGGGCCATAGAGTCCTTTCTTTTTTTTTTCTTTTTTTTGGGGGGGTACAGGCAAAAGTGTGTTTTTTCTTTTTTTTTGGGCCTGCAGATTTTGGTGCTAGATCAGCCATTGTTTCTCCTGATGCAACTACCTGTCGTTAAGGGGCACAAATTGCTGTCACACCCAGCATGAGATCCAACCAACCGCTTTAAATGGGCTGGGCCAGGACCACCCTCTCAGTCTCAGTCCTTCACTAGGACCAACCTTGTGTATACTTACTATGATTCCAAAGAAATGGAAAAATTTTGCAAAAAGTTAAAATTAATTTTTATTTATTTTTATTTTTTAAAAAAAGTTGATTCGCCCAAGGAAAAAAGAGTATTGTGTCAACAAGATAAAAAGGGACTTCGGCCAGAATATTTTTTTTAAAAAAATAATAATAATAAAAGGGGAAAAGTGGGGGCTCTGCAAAAGAAAGAGAATAAGTGCAATCCCCACTTTTGGAGCACAATATTTCGTCAAGCCTTGGGAAAAGACCCACAATACCTCCACTACCTCCTCCCCCATCAAAATTTTGCATTTTAACATGTTCTCTCCCACTTACTCCCAATCCTCTTTCCCTTCTTAAATCTCTTTGATGGGTCGACAAGCTTTTTCTTCCTTTGTTAAGCCACCCAAAGAAGCCAGACAAACAGAATAATGACTAAAGAAAAAGGGAGGGGAAATTATATATAATTTACCATAGGATCCTCGTGCCCCTTCACTTCTTGGAGCCCCTTTCAAAAAATTAAAGGTCGTAAGAGCAAACCCCCCCCCCCCCCCCCAAAAAAAAAACAAGACAGAAAGAGAAAAATTGAAGGTTGACTTTTCTTTAACATCTAAGGCGAGGGGGGGAAAAAAAAAGGAAAAAGGAAGATTGAACAGGCTCATGTATATATCTTTACCTCAAAGCTAAGGCAAACATAAAACGAGACCCTTGCTGCGTTTGTGTGTCCATTCATACATGTGTTTTTCACACACTTTTACCTAATTCACTCCTCCCCCCACCGTTTTAAGGGGGCACAGAGACACTCTTTCTGGCTTTATGGTCCCCATCGAATTCGCACATGGGAACTAACAGGGACGCCACCTACATTGAAATGTCAACACGAAGATTCCCCATACTCTCTCTCTCTCTGTTCATACTTATGATTCGCGAATTCTTGCTACCGTCTTGACTAAATTGAAAAAAAAATTTAGACTTGATTAGACACTTCAATTATCAAAGCAGATTTGAGTGAGAAAAAAAGACGAAGAGGAAAATGGAAATGTGGAGGGAGACCTGAATTTTGAACTAAATGAACTGGAGCTGACATTTCGGTCTAACATAGTACAAAAGGACAAAAAAAAGATAAACAAAAGGGGGTGTTTTTCCGTTTCCGAATTTACCCTTCTCTATACAACCCCCCCCCCCCAAAATAAAAAGAAAAAGAAAAAAAAAAGTGGAGGGAAGAAAATATTGAGATTCGCAAATTATGGACCGACCAAATCTAAAAATAATCGTCATCTTAATAGCTCCCCATCAAAACTGGTCCCTTTTCTTCCCTCAACCCCCACTCTATCGCTGCCGTTACCGTCAACTCTCCTCCATGACATCACCGTTAGGGCCGCCCACTCCGTCATGTTCCCCGCCCTCCCCGTCCCCCTCCCCGTCGACGTCCTCGTCCACCCACCGCTCCACCGGCGTGCACTCGGCCTTGTGGCGGAGCTTCCAATCCAGCGCCTGGCACGCCCGCGAGCAGTAGTTCACGGCCCCGCAAACCGAGCACCGCCTGAACTCGTGCTTCCTCGTCTCCGGCCTCCCGCACCCCACGTGGGAGCACTGCCGCAGCCCCGGCCCCGCCGAGCTGCCGCGAGCGGCGAACCACTCCGCCATAAACCGGTTCGCCGGATGGGCCTCCGGCGCCGGCACGTTGCACCCGAAGTCGCTGAGCAAGGGGCATCCCGTGCCGGCCACCGCGTGGCGGAGGGGATGGTGCTGATGGTTCTGCTGCTGGTGCGGCGGCTGCGCGTGCGAGCTGTTCCAGGCCAGCCACGCCCGAGTGGAGAGGAGGGAAGCGGCGGCGGCTGCGGCGGAGGGGGAGGAGAGTACGGTGGCGAGCTCGCGAGCGTTGGCCTGGACGAGGAAGCGGCGGCCCTCGGCGACGTTCTGGCGGACGCCGTACCCGTCCTGGAGGCAGTGGCCGAGCTCGCGCATGGCGTCGACGTGGCCGAGGAAGGCGGCCCGAGCGCACAGGGCCACGCCGGCCCGTAGGTCCTTGTCGTTCTTGGAGCCGCCGCTGCCGTTGAACTGTATCACCGCGAGCGAGTAGAGCGCCGGCGCGTGCGACGCAATCGCGGCCTTGGCCATCAGCGAAGCTCCACTCCCTCGGCTTTGCAAGCAGTAGAAGCGAATCTGTGGGAAAAAGAAAAATCGCATTCATTTATGAGCCGCGGAATGGCAGTTTTCTTCCATCACGAGTAGAATAAAATAAATAAATAAAACGGCAAAATAAGTCTGCTGATTCAATTTGGTCATTACCATGCCGAGAGTGTACGAGGCTTCGACGTTGCCGGCGTCGGCGCAGAGCTTGAGGAAGCGGTGAGCGGAGTCGCACCAGCCGTGAGCTCTGACGGCGAAAGCGTTCGCCGACGCCTTCGACAGCACCATCGAATGCAGTCCCAACGCTTTAAATCTCTTGCACCTGTTCATTTCAATCCCAACAACAATCAACAAACCCGAAATGAAGATAAATAAACGGAAAAGCAGATTAAGGGGAAAAGAAACGGGAAACTGAACGAGCGTTCTGCGAAAAGGGGGGGAACCGTACGTGAGCACGACGTTGACGAGATCGGGAGGGGCTGAGGCGGAGGCGGCGACCTTGCAGAGCACGGAGAGGACGAGGTCGTCGGGGAGGCCGTCGAAGAAGTCGCGTCCGCAGCCGCCGACGAAGCCGCCCGCCCGCCGCTCGCGGCGGAACGAGGCCGCGTCCTCCCCGCCCGGGACGCAATCCCTCCTCCTCCTCTTCACCACGCTCGTCGCCCTGGCCGTCACCGACCTCTTCTTGCCGGAGCAAAAGTCCGATTTGGGGTAACACATCCCTCGCCGGGTCCTCATGGAGACAGATAACCCCCGTCCGCCTGTATGCGCCAGTGTGTGTGTGTGTGTGTATGTAATATATTCGTGTGGCTGCAATTCCGCACCCTATCTATCCATCCGATTTCTTTGTTCTATCTGAGAACCGGGAAGAGAGGGTCCGAGAAGAGACCAACAAGAAGAAAGACATGGCCGAACCCAGAAGACAAATAAATACGGAGAGCTTATAACGCACAGGAGGGAGGACCTCCTGGGCGGATTGTCTTTAAGCGAGAGAAAGAGATGGGAGATAGAATGACGAGAATGCCCCCCCTCCCCCCTTCGCTTGTCGCATCCTGCAGTCAAACGGCGTTGACCCAGATCCGTCCTTTCGTCGTCGGTTTTGCTCTGCTTTTGCTCCTCCCTCGTCTGGACTCTCTCTCTCTCTCTCTCTCTCTCTCTCTCTATCTCTAATCTTCGCTTTGCGAGAGCAGAATGGACGTTACGGGGGTCGTTATTTATTTCGTCCCCATTTTTCCTTTTTTTCTTTTTTTCAACCCCACTCCCACAGGAGAATTTACAGGGTCTTTTAGAAGCGGTTAATTTGGTTATAACTGCGGCAACTAACCGAGGTTATTCTTTTCCTCTGTGGAACCCCCAAAAAAAAAAATTTGGAAAATCGAGTCCTGCCCCCCATGTCTACCCTTTGTTGTGAGGGGGGGGGTTTCGCGTGAGGTCCACGCGCGAGCTCATCCGCGCCTCTTTAGTGGGGAGGTGCGGCTAACGCGCTCCGGTTGCGAGTATGGGGCAGCGTCTCGGGTCCCCCGTAAACCAAATTTGAGGTGGCGGATCCGGGGCATTGCGTTGTCCGAAGAGGTGTGAGAAGCAGAGGAGGACTCGTCAGCTTCGGGGCGAGGACGGTTTCTAGGTAATTATGGGACGATTAGGTCCTCAGTAATGACCAATTGATCGGAGCAGCTGGAAAGTGAATTATCCTCCCTCTTTTTAACTTTTTCACTTTGCTTACGGGTCGAACTTGTGCTTGTGAATTAGGCGTGTGGGAGACGCGTGTAATTCCTGCTTTGGGATAATTAAACTTGTCCACCCACAACCATTTCGAAGAGGGCATGCAAAGTTGAGGGTGGAGATTAAACCTATTCCGGAGGCGCGAATTTGTCGACCGCGCGGCTCAGACAGTCCGCATGCGCGTGGGATTCATGTCAAGTCCGAGCTCCGACCTAATTTCGCGCGGGCATCGAGCCTAACTCGACGAGCCACCGAGGAGCGCGAGCTCGCGAGATCATGGGCGTGATCGAGGTCTGAGGAACACTCGAAAATTGCATGTGTGTGTGTTTGAATGATTGCAATATCAATCTTATCCATCCTAGAGAAAATCTCCGTTCAGTCTCCGGTCACGAAGTAGGAACACCAGTCCACTTCATTTGCTGCTTCATCGCTCGCTCCATTGTTTATGTGCGTCCCGCCGTTTCGCCGTCTTGTGTAATGCCAGTGCAACGGAATATTAATGGGCAGGTTGACTCAATAACTAAAGAAAATTCGGAAATTGGTTTGCCAAACCATCGTCGAATCCGTCGCAATCATTTTCTTTTCCCATTCTGCCACGAGTCCAAGAATGCAAACAAAGCCTCTGTAATTTTATTAGTTTGCTCCGCACACCCAAAAATTTATCTTTTTCAAGAATACGAACAAAGCGTGTGTCATTCCCAACCACAACGTTGTATTCATTAATGGATTTGATTTCTTTTCTCGTGTTTGTTTCACGAAAAATCAAAAATTTAAAAATATTTTTTTAAAAAAATAAACATTTGTTTTTTTTAGAAAAATTAGCTAATTAAAAATATTTTCATTATCAATAGCACTTTATGCGTAACTATTTCACGAAAATGAAAATATTTTGGATTCAATTATTTTTATGAGCCATACAAGCATTTATTTTTTGAAAAATATTCTTTAAAATCTTTGATTTTTCATGAAGCAAACACACAAACGAGAAGTAATTTATCTTTTCCAACAAGAATCGATGGCGAGTTATTGTGCCGAAATTCAAAATGGAAATATCCAATGTTGCAAAATTCTATCTTTTCATTAACGTGGCCGAATCACAACTTTACAAGATACTTCCTTGGCGAGAAAAAAAAATGGATTAGAAAAATGGGTTTTTCCATGTATTAAACAGAAGAATTAAGAGTAAATGCTGCACTTAATGAAGTTTAGTAACTCGGGTTTTCATTGTCGGAATTATTGCGAGGGCAGCGACAATAATACAATGCACGTGGGAAAATTAAATGATAGTTGCCTAAAAAAGGATTTTCTGCGTTATTTATGACTCTACACCTAGCAATAATAACATTTACATAACCGATAGTCGTGAAGGAAAATGCTTTCCTCTTTTCGGATCAAGCATGAATTTTATTTTATTTTTACCTTAAATGGTTTCTATCGACCAGTCATTTTCCAGCAACACAAGCGCACGAAAGTCTTGAAAGCTCATAGAAAGTTCTTTCACTCGAATAAACATCCCCTTAATGCATGTTTATATGTGACAACTAAATCAAAATCTCCACCACTATTTCACAAAAAATCAAAATTTCGAAAAATATTTTTCAAAAAATAAACTCTTGTATCAATCATAAAAATAAATGAATGCAAAATATTTTTCCATTGCCGTAAAAAAAAGTTAAACATAAAGTGTTATCGATAATGAAAATATTTTTTGTTAACTAATTTTTCTAAAAGATACGAGCTTTATTTTTAAAAAAAATATTTTTCAAATCTTTAATTTTTGGTGAAACAAACACACTCTTAATGTCCGTTTGTTTCTTGAAAAATGAATTATTTTAAAATATTTTTTCTTTAAAACGATAAGTTGTATTGGTTGAAATAATTAGTCGACTATAAATACTATCATTATCGGTAATAATTTGCATATTTATATTTGCATGGACGATGAAAATATTTTTCGTTTATTTTTTTATTTGTTTGCGATACCAATGAAGCTTCGGGTGCCAATTAGGAGCGTCTGACGGGCTCGTCTGAGGTCGCTTCTCAATCGACTCTCGACCCAATTAAGACGACGAAGAATGCACGGCCCATGCGTTTCGATCCGAGAACCCGACCCACCCAGAAACCGAACCGAAGGAAACGGTCACCATGACCACGTCCCCCCTGATGAACTTCAAGAGACACCACGAAGGCCTAAAAAAACGGCGTAATCTATTGCGTGGAATTGTTCTACTAACCTCACAAGTCGCCGCAACTCAATATCAGGAACGACATCATTATAAAGATTGACACCACCATCGATCGGGACTCAATCGATATCATCTTCCATTTTTTCTCCCTCTCTTTTCGACTTTTGGGGACACCGTGTCGCCAACATTACTTTCGAAACGCCCGCTGAAGGGTCCAAAATCCCATTAACTAAAAAAACTTAATGGAGAGGTCAAAATCTCCACACCACTTCCTCGAAAGTAATTTAAAAATGGACCCTCTATTTTTTCTTTATTTTCCCATTTCGACCCCAATCATCAACCCTCTTTCTAACCCCACTCAAAGGTCTCTCAAACGCAATCGCTCATCGCGCATAGACAAAGATAAATACTTTAAAAAAAGAAAATAAATAAAAAGGAGGAAAGAGAGGGGGCCAAAAAATATATATATAATGATGACGATATCGGGAGCTCCCGTGAGGATCTTGAAGACGTCTCATGGTGTCACGTCGCCGTAAAATTTGGTCGATCCTCGTCAGCCTCGAAGGCAATAGCGGACGCTTTTTTTAAGAATAGTAATTTTCCCCGGTCGTTTCTCGCCGGCGGCGTACGAACAAATGGTTCGATGAGCCCGTCGCTCTAGGTGGTGGTGAACTGATGAGAGAATAAATGAAAGAATCACAGCACGCCCCCGACATTTTTGGCAAATTGCGAATCGACCCGTCAATGTTCTTTTCTTTTTACCCCTTTAGGAAAGAGGATTGGGACGCGTACTTTGCAGAAAATTGTTTCGTGCGTCCGTCACATAACCGACTTTGTATGACCTAACAACTATGCCGGTGGCGTGATTTGCTTATCGCCTTACGTGGTGTCGAGATTGTGAGGTCATTTCACTTTTTTTTTTTTGCCCTTTCCATCGGCTTATATCCCCCGATACGGTCGTTGCATGAAATATTGTACGATTCAACACACACCCGAGACGTTTTGGACAAATTATCGAGAATGCAAGTGCAACAACTCGCGCTCTTGTTTGTCTGGAGGAATTTATATTTGTGTGTAGGATCTCACTAACTCTCCGTAAAGGATAAAGTTGGGGCATTGCTTTTCGGGGCCTAATGCGTGAAAGCTAGATCCAAACCAACAAAAGGAAAAGCACGGGAAGGCGGGTCTAAACTAATAAAAGAAAGTTCGTGTAAGTAATCGAAATTCTTCGCTTTCTCGAGACAAGTTGGATTCTTCCATTATGAGCTTTGTTGAACTTCGTTCTCTCTCGACTATCCTAACCTCGGCAGGAAAATCCAAACAAGTGTTCCCCATGAACTGCCCTGTTTAACTTATACGACGAGCTGCGTGTGGCTGGAGAAGAGATAAGAACCCTAGAAATCTCGCACGCACCGCGTTTGATCTTGAATCTCCATTTTTGGACAGCGGCGATAATGAATCTATCGAAAAGAAGCAGACCAATTAGCTATCGAGTTTGAATTCCACGGGAGTGATGCCACCCCCAATTTTTTTATTTCTGGGGAAAATGCGGATTTCACGTGGAGCTGCGAATCCGACACTGGATCAGATGCAATGTATATCTTGTGGCAGCCATGTTGGTTGAGGATAGAGACGAAGTCCGACATGATTATTTTCATGTGCCTGATTAGTGTCTTTACATGGATGATGAGAAATGCCAAACTTAGGCACCTGGTTAACTATTTTTATGAGGTCATGTCCATGTTTTTTTTTTTAAATCTCAATCGTAATCTCAAGACGCGAGCGCATATGTCTGAACATTTGCAAGTTTGCTAATGGAACGCCACGTGAACCGGCCAAGCCCAGACCTCTAGCTCGTGCCCAGACCTCTGGCTCGTGCGATCCAGAGCAGTCTATACACGATTATCAACGATTTGAACAGACGACCTCTAACGCCTGAGCTGATAAGATTCAAGGTCAAGATCTCGTGTTTTGATGTCATGTGAGGTTTTAATGGATCACTGTCAACTATTTTAAAATTTTAAATTATTAAATAAATATGCAATTTAATATTTAATAATTTTAACAGTAGTCGGGTCATTTTGTGAAATATAAAATTTGCGAAAAGGATGGAGTGCGAATAATAAAAGGTGGGATAGTTATTTGGATAAGTTGGGGGATGACGTGGAGTGATGTGGACGGTTCGTGTCATGCCTGGGCGGGCCCCGCCCCGCCCCCCCCCGTCTCGCCTGGTGAGATTTTGTGCTCCGGCGACAGCGAAGGGCGGGAGGGTGTCGTATGGCCACGTGGCAAGCGTCCAAGGGTCGTCGGATCGTATTGCTTGTTGTTCTTGCCAACCTTTTCGACGTTGGGACAAACCGAAGGCCGCGCATGCGCCGTAAAAACACATGAGCCATGACGTACCGTTTTGAATTGTTCCGAGGGGGCCAAAGGGAAAAAAAAAAAAATCGGGTTGATGCCATTCTTATATTCCCGTGGTCGATTGCACGCGTTCTCGCTAGAGTTAATTACTCTATCAATCTCTTAAAAATGGCGAATAAGTTTTCGTTTAGGCAAGTGCCGAAGCGAGTGGCGCCAACATACGCCGAGTTTTCATTTTATAGGGCGGTGTTTTTTGTTCATCTTCTTTTGAGGAATGCTCCTATGGAGGACGGACCAACCCAAACGTTAGTTTTAAAACTCGTGACGAATGTGTAATTGAGTTTTAGAATATGCAAAAAGTACAATCATGTTCTAAAATTTATCATGAAGTACAATTGAGCCCGAAAATTTTTAGAATGCGTAATCAATTAATAAAACTTGGCAAATCAATCCGATCAAGTTCTTTCGTGGATTGCAACTTTTCGAAAATCTTATGATTCATTTGCACTTTCGTGATGAGTTTTAAGACTTGATTGCACTTTCGTGATAATTTGTAGGACTTCGGATACACTTATTATAAATATAATTGTTGTCTACTCCGACTCGAGACTTAAAGTTCACAAAAGGGTTATTTTCTATTGGTAACATCTAATAGCGCACATGATAACACTTATGAATCAGAAGTTCTATATTAGAAATACCTCTGGAGTAGAAATCCATTTGGTAATGTAATTTTTGAAACAGAAGGAAGAAATTCGTTTGGTTACACGATTTTATTTTTCTACTTCAAAAGTAATTTTTTTGCTTCAGAAGTTATTTTCGACCCACTTTCAGAGGTTAAAAAAAAAATCATTTTGGGAAGTAGAAATCTCTCGAAATTAATATATCTCTCATTTCACCCTAGCTCTCTCTCACTTCGGCTTTTTTTTTTTTCATTTTCAGCACATTTCTCTCTCTTTACATTGCGAATCGCTATCTATACTCACTCCCAACTCCATCACTGCCTACCATCGCCCACAATTGTCACCGGGCCGCCGTCTCTAGCCACCGAAGTAAAAAATAAATAATATTTTTATAATTAATTTTTAAAAATTAAAATAATTTCAATTGCACGAGAGTGTTTTAACAATATCAATTTTCTTAAATAAGAAACAAATATCCTATGATTTGGTTAACTATAAAATTGTTTAAGTAATACGGATCAAGTATGAGTCATTAAATTTGTACCGTATGAAAATAAATCAAAACGAGTTAAACGAGTTAATATAGATTGGACCATATTCAATTCAATACAAACCTAACCCGACCCACCTGTTAAACACCTCTAGGTACAAGCGAGTAAGCATCGAAACCACTCATACTTCTAGCGTGAATATATGAGCTCGGCCATTGTATTCATTCATATAAATTTTCCCCTCAAAATTGGTCCTCATTTGCATAAATAATTAGATGACAAATTATACGTAAATGTATCGGTATTTACATTTCGCTTTTCTCAAATAACAAGCATTTTATGTCAGGATCAATAATTTTTCGTAGAATATTTTTGTGTTAATAATGTTTCACAAGTAGAAATTTTCGATCATTACCAAATAAATTTCTGTTTCATTAGCAAAATTTTTATCCTGTTACCATACGTCTTTCTCTGATCAGAAATCAATATCCAGAGCAGAAGTAAAAAAAAAAATTAACTTCTATCTAGAAGTTGATTTCCGAAACAGAATTTCTGCCATGCACACCCTAAGTTAACCGAGGACCGGATTGGAGGAGATGGAGAAAAGTATGACCGTTTCTCTAATCCGTCGGATCCTTATGGAGCAAAGAGATCGTTAGCTACAATGTGGAGATGACTTTCCCACAGGAGCCATCTAATCTAGCGCCTTGTGTCTCTCAGATCCATGTTTGATCTACGGTCAAGGTTTTCTCGTCATGTAAAGAAAAATTCGATATTCGTAAGCTTAGATGGATTCTCACATAAGATGGGTGGAAATTACGCTCAATGATATTTAAGTAGGATATATCCAGAATTTCTCAATGCATCTCGGGATAATTTTTGGGTGCACATTATGCCACATCCGATTTTTGAGCATTCCACATCAGTCTCCGTTGGTGTGGGTAAATAGTTACCCAAAGCCCTCGAACTTTTTCAATTTATTCAATTGGGCACTTGAACTGTTCTCATTCAGTCGAGTCCTCTGAGCATGCATTTTTTTTTGTTCAAATTGGTTGTTCCGGTAAAAATGAAAATGACATCGACGCATTGCGGCCATGTCCGGATTGACTACACAAATAATGGCGGATATGTGTAAATTTCATGCGTTGATCGGATAAAATGCCGGAGCATTTCAAAAAGAAATCTCGAGAGTGAAAGAGAACAAAAAATGGAGATTGTAAGGGGCGGTGGTGAGATTGCCCACGCACCAACAAGGGTTGCCCAGCCCTTGTCGGCCTTCCCCGGAGTCGTGCAACTCTTGGTCGAGGACTGCCGACTCCAAGGGCACCCAAAGTCAAATTCCTTCATTTAATTTTCAATTTACTTTTCCTTATTCCCTTTTTCTTGTATTTATGTACTATTGAGGACCTAATCGTATTTTAAAAAAATCGAATTTAAAAATCGTATTAAAAAAAAAAAGCTCAGGGGGCATGATTGAGCAACTTGAAAAAAATTCAGGGATAGTGGCCTCATCATAAGATAAAATTTATGTACTGAACAGTGATGAATGCGGAATGTGTAGGGGGAAAAAAACTCAATAGGCCGTACAGTTAGTATTTAAGTCTCCATGATGAGCCCAAAGTCGTCGAAAATCCTCTAAAATCTCCGCATTGGAAATTTTAGTTTTTATCTCACAGCTTCGATGACACACATCTCTGTCCTATTTATTTAACATCTTATATCAGCACACAAACTCATTTTTTCAATGATATAACTAGCGAAATCGAGCATATACTATGTGGTTTCTTGAACAATGCCGTCCATGAATTTTAAGTTTATTCAAAGCAGTCTCTAAGCTTTTAGCTCAATATGAATTATCATCCCTGAACTTTTAATTTATTCGGTGTGGTTCCTAGAGTTTTGGTACATTTTCAATTTAGCTCGTGGATTGTATAGAATTGTTCAATATTGTCCCTAGATTAAAAAAAAACAATATTTAACATTTTCACGCAGTCTAAATGCTAAGTCGAACATATATTAAAAGTCTAAAGACTACATCGAACAAATTATAATTTTAGAGACGACATTGCACGTTGGGCTAAAATTCAGAGATAATATTGAATAAATTTAAAATTCAAAGACCGCGGTGCATAGTGGGTCACTGTGGACCACATTACATGTTGAATCAAAGTGCATGGACTATCAATATAATTATCTTTAGAAATTAAAAATAAAACTAAAAATAAATAATGCGATGACATGGTCTTCTTCTCGTTTGAAATTTAGTCAAATCCCAAGAATAGCTCTTTCGATTCAATAATTGACAATGCATGGCTTGAAAACTCCAATCACAGGGGCAAAAAGGGAAAGGAAAAAAAAGGGGGTAGGAAGATGATTCCGGCCGGAGCACATAATTGCGATTGTCGGGGAAAAGAACGAGAGGAGGAGGAGGAGCAGAGAAATCGATGGCGATAGGGCACCAAATTTTGCCAAGGATCGGTCGTGCAAAGAACGTGTAAATGTCAGGAACAGCAAACCCCGTCGCTTCCCAACTATAGGGAAAGTGATGGTCACCTGCGAAAAAAAGAACCACCGTGAGCGGTTGCTTCCGGGCCGATCAACCGCGGAAAACTCCAAGGACATCGCTTCCCTGTTTTGGCCGGCGCTCGCTAGCTCATCTTTGATTTGACGTGAGGCCGCCGTCGTTTTCCGCTGATGGGGATTGCTGCGGCACGTGCGTCGACGTTGGCTGAGTTTAGTTTGGTCTCGGCTCAACGCATAACATGATCGCTTTTTCAAACGCCTGCTCGCGCTCTTCGCCCCGCTTGATTAGAGCGTTTTTTTCTGGAGAAGTCTGAGGAATGGCTTTGCCATCTCGGATAGTTGCACAAGAATAAGTTGCCGAGACAAAGACCCACTCTAATAGGTACGAATTTTAGACGGTTCATCGAGTGAAAATGAAGTTAAGAAAATAATATTGCCTAATATGAACTTTTTACTTATTCGATTTGATCTCTAAATTGCAACATAATATGCAATATAACCCTTTTATTTGTTCAATGTAATTCGTGAATTTTTTTGTACATGTTCAATTTAGCCTTCGGATTATATGAAAATGTTCAATCTTTCTCCCTGATTTTATATTGATTTTTTTTTCATATAATTCAAAAACTATATTGAACGAGTATAAAAAAAATCAAAAAATCATATTGAATAAATTAAAAGTTCATAGACCACGTCGAACATTAAGTTAAAATTCAAAGAGCCGTATATCGTATATTAGGTCGAAGTTTATGAATTATTTATGCCGTCATCTCTCTAGTTTATGCGACAAACAAGGACTCGTGCGTTCGCGATTTGGGTGGTCGGTCGTTCCCTAGCTTTTGAAGGCCGGGAAGTTCGAAGGGTTTCGAATTTTGGTTGCGTTTATTTATTTATTTCCTTTTGATTTGTTTTATTTCCCAATCGCATTGTTTTTGCCGCCCTTGGATCTCTGTTCAAAGGCCTACCGATTCCGGGACTCGCTGATTGTTCTCGTTCGGGTCGTTATCGTTTCATTAAGGAAGGAGATCTCTCGGTTGATTCGGTTCGAAGGGTTTGTCTCTTCGATGGGACGTAGTCTGGTTTCGGTTCGATGGCCTCGCAATAATTCCACGTCTCATGTCCCATTTTGGCCACATCTCTCTCGCTTTCTGTCTTTCGTCCTTTTTATTGACTTTTATGGACACGCACATATAGTTGTGTCGATTAATAATTCCACAGGTAAGAAAGGCCAAACTGGAAAGTTAAAAACAAGAGTAGAACTTGGGGAAAATTTCTCTAAAAAAATCATAAGTTTATATTATATGGTGACTAATCCGGGCTCAAACTTTTTAATTTAATAACTTTAGTCGTAAATTTTTTGATATTTTGTCAATATAGTAATTTTGGCAAAAGTTGGTTGAAAATCGATGACGTGGAGAATTTTTGCAATTTTCTAGCATTTTGTGATCTTTTTTCCTTTTCTTTCTTTCCTTTATCTTATTTCTCGATGGGAATTATGCTAATAGTCTTTGGTAGGCCGTTATGCTAACGGTCTATTTTGTGAGACTCATTGTTTTAAGAATTTATAGCTTACAACGAATTATTATTTTCACAATCATCAAAATATTGTTATGCCAGCGAAAATGCTTTATCAATCTTCCTCCATCGGTCACCAAAGCAGATCATGGGTCATCATCGAGGCTTTGGTGACTGGCAAAAAGAAATAGGCAAAAAATAAAAGTAAAGGGAAAAAATAAAAAAATGTGAAAATTGTCAACTCTAACGTCGATTAGAGTCCATGTCATCGATTTTAATTAAAATTAGTCGAAATGACTATATTAATAAATTATTAAAATATTTATGACTAGATTATCCAAATTTAAAAGTTTAGAAATAAATTGGCCATCAACGATAGATTTAAGACTTTTTGAACAATCATCCTTTGAACTTTTGCCATAAATTAAAAGTGGTGGAAAATGGGAGAGGAGGATGACTTTCAGCTATTTCCAATTCAATTTTAGCTTCGTTTGTTTCATAAAAAATTAGTGATTTCGAAAAAAAATTATCTAAACAAATGTTTAGACACAACCTATTGTTGATAATGAAATATTTTCACTGAAAAATTATTTTTAGCTATACATGCGATTTTACTATGAAAATATTTTTCAAAGTACTTATTTTTCATAAAATAAACAGTATGCGTAAATAAAATCACTTGAGATAAAAAAAAATTATTACACAGAGTTAATGGGTTTTTGGGGAGATTTTTGTTTTTCAATCTCCAGATTAGGCGTCTCAATGCTCGACACGTGGACTCTCACGAAGCAAACAGCGACTAGTATGCAAAAGGCAAAGGCGTAGGTCAGTCAACAGTGTCTTTAAATTTCTTGAAATAAAATATATAATGTTAGTTTCGATTGGTTTTTTCAAAATTTTAACCCAGAGATAAAAGGTTTTCCTAATTTCCAAAGGAAAATCATGAACAAATCCTACATTAAAGCGAATGACTTCACAGGGTTGTGAACGTTTTCGAGTTGTTGGATTTTCAATAAGGATCAAATATAATATCTTAAAAAGCAATTTGAAAGTAACCGAGATTTCTCATGGCTAGAAAAAGAGAGGCAAGAATTTTCTTAAAAGCTATCGTACACAATAAATAATGTATTTTTTTATCGAAAAACAAATGATAAAAAAAGGTCATTGTATCGCTTATAAGATGAATAAAAAAATATTTTCATCATCTACGAAAATGTTTAGACATAAGTTGTCGTCGATAATGAAAATATTTATCATGAATTAATTATTTCAAGAGATAATTTACAAAAAAAATATTTTTCAAATTCTTTATTTTTTTTAAATAAACAGAGCCAAACTTCACAAATTTTCAGTCAAGACGAACCGATCGAGAGGTGGCGGCTAATCTAGCCAGGTGAGGTCTGCCGTCGGGAGGCCACGAAGGGGCGAACATGATCACTCTCCTATTGTTGGGACGATTACAATAATCCTATATAAATCTCGGTACACGAGTTATGTAAGAAAATATCTTTTTATCTTATAAATATCGTAAAAATCTATTTATTTCGCGAAAAATGAATTATTTGAAATACACATTTTATAAAAAAAACGATCAATTTTATCGTCTACAAATATGACGAATACAAAACGTTTTCATTATTTATGAAAATATTTATACATATATTTTTATCGCTAGATTAATAATTAGTTCGAACGACATAAGTGGTTATTTTAAAAAAATTATTTCGCAAATTATTTTTTTGAGCCGAACAAACGGAGCTAATCAACTGCTCGGTTAACCTCCAAAAAGGAAATAATTTACGTAGGCCGTGTTACCGCCAGTGTTAATCCATACGAAACGAGCGGGACCCGCATAAGCAACAAATAACGCGATGCGGATCTGCGGACGTGGAACTTCACAGCCCCGTGCCCGCTGACGTGTCATCTCTTGACTGGTAATCTGCCGTACTCTGGGGGGCCCCCCCACATGCACGGTCTCTGCTAAATCTGGAGGAGCGCAGCGCCGTGACGGGGGTGGTGGGGCCGGGCTCTGTTGGGGGTTGACGGACAAGGTGAATTGCTACCCCCTCTGGGAAGTGGTGCACGGCTCTTCAGCCGGCCTGACACCTACCTGTTCACATGCCACGCGAGACAGAGGAGAGAGAGAGAGAGAGTAGATTTCGTAAGCGGGAGAAGAGGACGCCGGACGCGCTGGGTTGGCTCAGTTAGGGACCCGGTCGCCGACCCAACCGACTCGACAGCCACCGCGTGACTCGCTCGTCTCGTTGCTTTGTCGGCTCGCGTTTGGCTGCATGCGCTGTGCAGTCCTTGCCCGATGATAGGGTTAAGCAAAAACGCACTCCTTCCCCTCTTACTTTATAGATTTTCTTATGCGAGACAAAATGGTAAGAAAGGAAAGAGGAAACCCAATTAATATTATGGAATAATGATCCATGATTTTTGCACTTTAGTTTTATTCGATGTAATCCTTCAATTAACTAAAGTTTAGAAAATACATAGGACATTTTTTGTATGGTCCAATAACTAAGTTGAACATACATCAAAAGTTTATTAACTGTATTAAACAAATTAAAAATATAGGAATGACATTGTACGTTGAACTAAAATTAAAGAATTACATTATACATTGTATAAAGTCTAGGGAACATCTGTGCTGTTTACCCTAATATAATAGATAACTCATTCGTCGTTAGCTAAAACTCGAGATAAAGTAATTTTTCTTTCTCGATGCGACGAAATTTACCATAAATATAACGGTTGGCGGCTTCTGAAAAATGGCTTGTGATTACTCACTTTCTTGGAAAATCATTCAAGCCCCGACGAATTACAAGATGGGTTTTTATTGTCACACTGTGCTGCATCTAAAGCTCGTATCATCCAACACTTACGCACAATACGATAATTAGAGCTGGTCATTAGTACATTAGAATATCGTTGCCGTAAAAAATTGGGGGGCGTGCCACTGCTTAGCTTGTAAATTGGCCAAAGCTCGTCCCTAACGTAGAGAAACATCAATCAAAGTCCCTCATTCCTTACGTCGGGGATGATATCGAAAGACGAGAGGAAAAAGAAGGCTCGGCTCGAACCGAGTTAACCAACTCGAAAGCTATCTCGCACGTATCTCACTAATAATAATAAACCCTAAGACCGCTTTATTAAAGGCGACAGAAGAGATTTTCTGCAGAGGATGTTGCTTAACGCATTTGCCAAATGAGCATTAGTAAACAAACCGCCTACCTCGTAACTGGCGTCGGGGGATCGCGGGGCTTCAAGCATGCGCACGTGATGGCGCCACTTCCACTTGAGTATCGTCCAAGCCATATTGTCAGAAAAATAACTAACACCATAAGCTTTGTACTCACGAAAGCCCTAATTTTTTTTTTCGTTAAGCTACTAATTTTATTTGTCTTTAGTCGAGGCTTGTGTGTATTTTAATTCGTTTTATAAGATGGTTTTGCACATTTTAAGTTAACCCAAATTTCGAAAAGCGTGATTAGGAATTTAATAAGATAGTTTGGGGGGAAAGAAGAAGGGGCGGTGCCCGGACATATCTTACTTACTTCATGGCACGGCAGTCAGATTATGGTCAACTGGTTCGAGTGTTGCGTTGGTCGGCTCTCATCGTTTGCCCTGACTTCCTGCTCAATCTTTCGGATCCTACTCGCTAATCTTTACCAAATGGTGGCGTGGAGGACGCGAAATGACGAGGGCACCCTCGTCCTTTCTAGAGATCACTAGCACTGATAATAGTATGCCCCCGGGGGGGGTGTTGTTTGGACACATTACTCATTTGTATTTATACAAAAGCGAAAATGCATGCCAAATTTCAAAAATTTAGAGGAATATTCTAAATGTACGCGGCAACATTTAAATTATGTTTCTAATAAAGTATATTCATCATGGATGAGTTGCTTCAATAGTTTAAATTGGTACAGTAATCGCTGTATAATTCTTTTGATAGTTTTTTGTTTTTATGGATTGTTACTAAAAGAAGTTCATATTGTGTCGTGGAGCGTAATTCATTGTTTGGATGCTATATGTTAAGAAATAGCCAATGTCGAGCTTTTTAATCTGATTGCAACCTTAAGAACAGCAAATCTTTTAAAGTTGCACCGAACCCAATAACCAATCTATTTTTCGAATTAATTCACAATTTTTTGAGCATGTACCGTTAATATTTCACATTACGAGTCTAATGTCTACGGCTACAGTCTCATCTAACACATGCATGAAGTACCATGAAGAGTAAATAAAGGCAGAGTAAAAGATGGTTTGCATCATTTGTTTGAGCACTGTTAATCGCACGTGATTGGCTTCCTTTCACGAAAAGAAAAGAAAAAATGTCAGCTTTGACCGGGGCTTTGACCGGTCTTTCTTCTTACATCGCTGCGGATATTGAAGCCACCGCTTCCAACCCACACGCAAAACCCCTCTCTCTCTCTCTCTCTCTCTCTCTCTCTCTCTCTCTCTCTCTCTCTCTGCCTGCGACTGCAAACTGCTAGAAAAGGACAACCCTTTCTCTTTCTTTTCGTCTGTCGCCTGTGTTTTTTTTTTCCCCTTGGTTTTCTTGGCTTTTGCCTACGACTGCTCAGCTCATGTTTTTGTCGTCAGACATTTCTCGCTGGTTTCCTTTATACGACGAAATTCTCGGAAAAATTTTACAGCATTAAAAGTGGGTACAGAAGAGTTAAACAGTAGGCAATGATATCGTGGGGTTGGTTTGGTTTCTTGGCCATCCAGCTATTCCCATGGGGGAAAAAATATTTCACAGCTCGTCGTGCAAGCGAGCTTGATACAGAGAGAGAGAGAGAGAGAGAGAGAGAGGGAGATTGCTTTTTGCCCCCTAGTCCAGCGACAGGCTCGACTTTGCCTTTACGTGCATGGTAAGTGAGCTTCCTTCGAAATTCAACCAGAGAGCTCTACCAACTTTTCACCCTGTAATCGTACAGCAAGCTCTCTCTCTATCCCTTTCTTTCTCTCTTGGTCATCATGCTTCCACACAGCGAGTGACGGGACTTGTGGTTTGCGTCGAGTAGCCATCACTTTCCCGACACTGCTCTCTCTCTCTCTCTCTCTCTCTCCACCTTTTCTCTGTATGATTCCCGGCGCCAACTGTGCGGCGCCACTTGGATTTCTATCCTTCAAGTTCAAGGCTTTTCTGGAGGGGAGGTAAGTTGGGGATTAACGTTATCCATTTCATGGATAATGGGAGAAGCAAAAAGCATGGGCAAAATAATTCAAATCAACAAAAAGCAAAGAAACAAAAAAGACGATGAAAAATAGCGATTTGCATGCATATAATTGAGTCTTAAAATGCGAACGATGGACATTAGCAATATTTGTCGGCATCGGTAATTCTAATGGTTCGAGAACACAGTGTGCTTATGGCTTAATTGCAAATTTTATCCCATCTTAGTGCATATATATATATATACACACACACACACAAACTTTTTTCATAGAATTAATAAGGTCAAATGGTTAATCATGATATGCACCGCCAGTGTTTAAAATTATTCCCCAACCGATTTGTTCATAATTAGTTTGAGCACTGTAACTTTTCATTATCTCACTAAACCTCCTCATATTACCAGTGGTTGGACAAGACTGCTTGTGTGTGTGTGTGTTTTTTTTTATAGTGAAGATATTTTCTCTAATTTTCCCGCTATTTATTCAAATATGTTAATTTGATTTCTTTTTTTTTTTTGGAAATGAGGCTTCCCCATTATCTTTACTTATCTGATTTATTTAGGATTCATCATTGGCGTAAAAGGAAGCAGAAATTGGGGGAGAATACAGTTGGGAGGAGATAAGATTTGAGGTGTGGAGTGGGTGGAGCACAAATCTCACTTTATTTCCGGAAACGAGGGCTTTGGCATCCATGTATCTTGAGATGAAATAATAAATAAGATGGTGACTTGGATAAGTTGGCGGAAGATCTTTCCAGAAAACAAAATTGGAAGAAAAGGGCAAAAAAAGAGACGTTGATCTTGAAATTTCTACAGGAAATTCACGCATGGGATTTCATCCATCACAATAACATCATGCTACTCTAAGCAAAGTTCCTTTGGGATAAAAAAAACATTTTACATGTTATATGCGCTTCATAACTAATAATATTTTACTTTCATTTGTTTTGCAAAAAATGAATCTTTCGAAAAATATAGTTCTAGAAATGATTGCTTATTCATTATCGACAATAATTTATGTCTAAATATTTTTGTGGACGACAAAAATATTTTTCATTTTAATCATTTTCACAGGCGATGCAAGTGATCATTTTTAAAAAAGTGTTTTTCAAAATAGTTCGTTTTTCGCTAAACAAATGGGACCTTATACTAGAGTTTATTGGTACTCTATTATGAAATACAGTGGATAATATTCATGGGAGGTTCAGTAACATTACCTTCCAAAACCCACAAATTTGAACATATGATAGCAATCATGCGTAACTAGCTACAAAACTTAGTTTAGCCAGGTCATACAAGACCGGAACAAGGAAAGACTCTTTGTCGGCTAGATTTCTTAGGGGTTTACATATTATTGATTTTCATTCGAGTTCTCAAGAACATGTACGTAACTTCACCAGCTTCGTGTGAGTTCCTTTAAAGCAAAAGAAATAAAGTAATAACGTGACATTAATGTTCCCCACCGGTTAGGCTAAGACTTGCTTCTTAGATGAGGGTTACCGACGAACCTCGCCGGCCAAAGTGTAAGAAAAAATAAGAAATGAAAAAATAGAAAATAATAATTGCAAAATATGCTTTAAAAACTATATTAAAAAATGTCAATATCAGCATCAGCGCCAACAACGCTACGTAGGATGACCGTTGTCGAAATTTGTAATTTTCAGTTAAAATTGATCGGATAGACTGAATTGGTATCAATATAAAAAGGTTTAGGACTTAATGGCTTTAATTAAAAAGTTTAAAATTGAATTGATATCTACGCAACATGTGTAAAATTTTTTTTGGTACTTTTAGTCATCCCAAAAGCGAATAAGTCCGACTATGAGACTTTAAGACAAGAACCGACCATGAGACTTTAAGACAAGAACCTGACGTAAACTAAGCACGAGGCATATGCCAAAACAGGTCATGTGGTGTATGGTATTTTGGAAAAAGTTCACACAGTCGGTTACTAACTCTTAACTAAAATAATAATTCATATGAGCGATACATGCACCGACCCCTTCATTATTTGAAACGAAAGTTTTACCTCCTTAACCACCGTGGACGTCAATGACACCGAAACGACATGCCACCCTCTCAACCACTGCTGTCTTCTTCTTCCCGTTCTTTATTCTCGCCCGCCATGGATAAGCTTAGTCTGACGACGGAAGCTTTGGGAAGATGAGGGCAGCTCGAGTTAATTCCTCGGGGATGTCTTATTTTCCTCATCTGTTTGTATTAGGTGGTTTCGCTTTTTCTTGTTCTTCGTCCCGATGATGCTTGCTTTGTACGTGGGTCAAACAGCCACGGGTTCATGAAGTTTCGGAGCTCGGTCGGGAAGAAAATATGAATGACTAGGGAAAGGATGTGGAGTAAACTATAACTGCTCTTTATCAGATTTGTGACTTCGTGCAACCTAATACTAGGCCAGTCAAAGTAAATATGACTCGATGTAACTACAAAGCATAGTCTTTTTAGGGCACAGGTGATCCCTTCAGGCCTATCATGACATGGGATAAGCTTTTGCTTGAACATCCGAGACCTTTGTCTCGTGGTTTTTCTTGTTCTTGTTCTTTTTTTTTTTTCGCCGGTAGGAGACAAAGGTGGGGAGGGGTGAACGGCGCAAGTCGCTCCCTCCGAGCGTTGTCACTGGAGTCTCACATCCTTTATGGAATGTTTAGTTTGAGCTATGGCTATTCCGCATCACTCGTGATTCGAAGTTCCGATGTTGACGAGCTTATCGCTGCTACCCCACAAAGATTCTAACAGCGGTGAAGTCTCTTCTATGCGAGATATGTCGTAGCTAGGCGATTCAAAGCGAGTAATTCATTGCTCGCGATGGAAATCGAACTCGTAACCCGTGACCTCGTGAAAAAAAAGGATGCCCCTTTACCACTAGACTGACCACTTTGGCGGTGCTTCATTTTCTTGGTCCTGATGGGCATCGAGTCACGTACAATTACTTGTTAGATGGAAATGCGAAAAGTTGAAATGTCCATCTATCCAGGATTTACATTAAACATGGTCTGTTCAAGAGAATTTTAGGCAAACAAATCTTGGTTAGGAGCATATAATTCGAGCAATTGAATGAAACTAATTTGCTAGCTAAACTAAAACTACTAAAATCTTGCTTACATGTCTCTGTATTAGGATAATTTCTGAATTTCATTTTTAATACCTTTAGTGTTCGAAATAATACCCACTTCTAACATAGTCGCACGTCGCAGACACTTACATCAGACGTTCAATTTGATCCAATCCTATACGTTAGATTGAAATAACCAAGACAATGCTCTAAAAATTGTGCCCATGCAAGGGCTTGAACTCACACATTCTCGGTTCCACTATTGTCCAAAACCAAATGTGCCCAAGTTAAAATATTTCCTTTTTTTTTTTGGTGAGGAAAATACTTGCTAGTTTGTCTGATCGCTACTTCTATTGCAGTTTTCACATACGTGTACGACCGAATGGAGCAGTAATTCCTGCTTTCCAGATACGGACACACAAAGTAATTCAAATTGTTGATTTGATCTATCGCACGTCCAAAGGCTTCAAAACTAAATGATGTTACAGTTAGGATCCGGCACACAATTTAGAACGAAGTAAAGCGTAAAAGCAAGAAAGAGAAATCGATAAAGGATTTATCCTGATTCACTCTTAAAACTAAGATTATGTCCAGCAGAGAATTCTACTATAATTAATACCTCGTGCCTCTTGTTACATCATTCAGTTATATATATGCAAAAAAGAGGATATGTAGTAGCAACTATTCATGAGCTTAAGCCAAATTATCAATGACAAAAAGTATAGGCTTAAACTATAAAAGCACTCTGGCGGCTCAAGGACGTTGCCGCCACAGCCGATTCTCTCGGACCCTCGCCCGCTTACTGTGAAGCGGGACCCACATGCCTCTTCCGCCAATAAGGAGTATAAATTGCAACCCAACAATTGTCACACGTGGGCTTTGCATGGCGGCCAAGTAGCGTAAGTTGTACAACTCCGTCATTCTGAAACTCCAACACTATCTGCGAATTATGGCAACATCAAAATAGTGTTATATATAATGAGGAGACATTAGAAATTTAATGGGGATTTGGGAGAATTTAGCGTAACGAACCATTAAATGTGACAGAGGTAAAGGAGAGAAGCAAGGGGATGTTGCTTGACGCACTTGCCCAATTCCCCTCTTTTCTCGATTGCCGCGATGAAGGGAATCCAAGCGAGGGTCGAATTGAACACGTGCTGGCCCAAATCTTGGAGTGATTCTTAAGACATCGCGACATCCTCTGCTCGCTGCACGATCCCCTCCCTCCATTATTTATTCGATCTTGTCTTGGCCAGCGGTCAGAAGGTGTGCGTACAAAAAAAAAATAAAAAAATAAAAAAAATAAAAAGGCTTTGAAATCATTTTTCTTTTGGTCAATTCAATCGAGAGCATCGATTTGAAACAGCTGTGCTCTGCCCACTTGGAAACATAAGTCAAGGGCTTTGGTCAAAGGGAGATATGATTAAAGTCGGGGGGGTTATGGCCACATTGGGCCGTGATTGTAGGTCATCTTCTTCCTCCTCATCTCTCTAGAAATGGAATAATAATAATAATAGGCTAATTGAATTATGTGACGCTACCATGTTCCGTAGATGAGCCATGCATGCCTGCCATTTGCGAATTCTCATCTTTGCTCGAGGCATTTCAAATAATAAAGGAGTTTGGAACTTGGAGGGTCCGAGAAGGCCCCGAAAAGTCGGATCAAGCCGAGCACAACGATTCTTAAGCATTGTCGCATGTATCAAAACAATAATTTCTTGGATTCGATGCACCTATCAATCAACTGGCTCCAAATGATGATCCCGGCATAGAATTGGAAAGGCTTCATAACGTATGTCTACGCTGAGCTCCCACAGAATCGTGAAAGGTCTTTAACCATGTCTAGCTTTGCAACTTTAAAGCCTATCCATGGAATAAGGCATATGGTTTTAATAAAATCAATGGAACATGAGATGATGACGGACCGTTATCGACAATGCAACTACCGGTGCGCTATCGTGGGGCGTCGGAATCAAATCAAGTGTCCAATACAAATGCGAACTTACCTCCGATCCCTTATTTTTTTTTTCTTCAAAATTTTACTTTTAAATCCAATAATACGCTTTAGTAATTTATCTATACGAGTAACGGCTCTTGTTCTGCACAATAATTGCTTGGCCTCCTCGGGGAAAACCCTAGAAGCTCCAAAGTTCAAGATCTCTCTCTCATTAGTCCGTCACCTCACTTAAATGAGGCGTAACTTCGGGGGCGAGCGACGTAAATGGAGGGGGTACATAAGTTTCGATTGAACGTCAATGTTTCCGAAGAGAAGGCGATTATTACAACGTGAGAGACCATCTTGAATAGGTAAGAAGATTGCTTGATGCCTCCCAATGTCGAGACACAAAGCTCTTTACGTGCATGGTAAGTGAAGTTAACCATTTCCTAAGCTGCGTGCCAGCTTTGCTTGGCCCCTTTATCTTTCATCTTCATCGATTGTTGGGTACTTTTCCTTGTAATCCAATTAAGGAATAACCCTCCATAGCGCCCTGTATACACATGTAATTTCTACGGTACATCTCATTTTTCAGTTGTCTTTCACAATGAAATGCGAATGCAGAATATGGTAAAGTATCACACATCAAAACTTCAGCATTGGCATAGTTGCTCGTTCTGGAGGTCACGAAAAGTTTCAAAATAGTTACAAACCTATTGCATTGGTATCAATTGAGTCCGTTTAATCAATATAGGCCGAAAATTAACGGCATAGATGGACGTCAACTGTTTTGCATGGCATGCCAGTGCTATGGTGCACATATATATATATATATATATATATATCTTTCCTTTCCCTTGTCTATAGCCAGTGGCTGATGGTCAATAAGGGAGATCCTTATCGAGGCGAGGCCAACCCCCATAGATCATGGCTTGTGTTGTTGGCCAATGGCAAAAAGAAAAACAAAAAAGGAAAAAAAAGTACTAAAAAAAAAAAAGACAACCTCACCCCAGCTATGTCATGTAAGAGGGATTGCGTCCACACATTAGCAAATTCCGGCCTAAATTGGCCACATGGAATGAAATGATACAAATGGGAAAAGGCTTAGGACTAAATGAGCCGGATTGAAAGATTTACAAATAAATTATCACAAATACAATAAATTTAGGACTTTTTTGGTACTTTTCATCTTCTTAGTTAAATCATGTGAAAGCAACATTTCATCTGGGTCATTTACACAAGCAAACGGCCTAGGTGAGACTTGCATTATGAGACTAATAAAATAACATTTTTGCTAGATTTGCCTCTTCTAGAGTTTTGATAAGGAAAATGCTTCCCTGATAATAAGGTTAGAAATAATACAATCTCAGCTATAGATTCACGTACTATCTTTAGGTGTTTTACATAAAATACTTATTAATTGAGAGATTGTGTGATCATAAATAACTGACAGTACTGTCAGACTATCAAGCAAGCAACTTTCGATATCGTTATTCCTATGCACAGATACCATTACGACACCAGATTTCTTAAAAATTTCCAACTCAACGTCTTATCATCGATTCACCGAGCAACGTAGAATTAGGGGATCATATTGACGTGAACTTTCAAGCTATCGATCACGAGCCATTCATTTCCGGTCACTGAGTATTGAATTTAACCAGGTGATTTCATCCAACCTAACAAACTTGTAAGGCTAACTAAAACTCGACCTAATAAGTCTAAGTAGAGGCCAATTCTTGAGCTCGGGATGATTGCATACGTATCATAGCTGATTTGGACATATGGCTTGAGCTTTCGGGCTCTCCCATTTCTTTATATCTTATCACTTAGCCGATGTGCCGTCCAAGGTCCAATTTTTCACAATCACCGAACAATGATTCGAAGATCTGCCACAAGTCCATCCGAAAAAAATTCTCCCTCGAACGTCATGATCAAATGTCATGCCGCCCAAAGATAAACAACAAAATCAGAAAGCGAAATCTTTCCGAACCTAAACCTAGCAGAGAAAAAAGTACAACAAATGTCAAAAAGAACACATATATAATCAAAATCACCATATAATTTAAAGAAAGAAAAAAAAATAGGGCGAAAAAAGAACGAAAAATATATAGGAAAGAGCAAGCAAAAAGCATGCCTCGCGTTGCCATTGCTGCCGCTCGATTCCATGCAAGAGACCTTGAAACTACGTCATGGGGAGTTTGAGAGCTCCATCTCATCTAACCTCACCCCACTCCTCGGCAGTTCCCACGTTTCTTTACGTTGACCTCCAACTAAATATTTTCCTTGGTGTTTTTGTCTTTGTTTGGCAATGTAAGAAAAGCAATCAAAATCCCAAATCGTCAGTGAATCAAACGGAGAGAACGCTATCGGATAATGAACTTTAATAGCAAACGAGCATGATGAAATGGGATAATGTCACTAATTAGCCGCCGGAGAAGGAAAGATGGCGACGGGAACTGTTTGTAAAATCACGCTTGGCCGGCTGAGAGGCCGACATCGCAACATTTGACAAGGGGAAGGTGAGACTGATGGATTAGGTGGTTTCGCAAAGGAAAAAAAGAAGAAGATTAATGTAACATCTCATTTGGGTATTAGCAACAGTCGCCTGATTGATTGGTCGGCGTCTAATCTTGATTAAAATAGCCGCCGCGGCATTTTCCACACAATTTCCAGGAGCTTCGTTATTTTTCGGGAAAAAATATCAATAAAGTCCTAAATTTCTTGCATCGGTACCGATTTAGCTTTAAGCCTTTCAATTGTGCCAATTTGATCTTAAACCTCTTGCATTTGTGCGAATTGAGTCCATCCGGCCAATTTTCGACGACAATCGTTAACGTAGATGCCAACCATCCTACATGGCGTGATGGGCATCGACATGGACATCTTTTAATATTTTTAATTTGAAATTTTAATTATTTTTTCCTTTCTTTCATTTTGGACAGCGATCCACACCCAGAGGCAATCGGGGCCGGGAAGGCCCTGGGTGAGGGCCTTCTGGCATCGCTCGAGGCCAAGGAGGACCTTGCTTTGTCGGTCAAAATTGAAGGAAAAAATAATTGAAAATTAATATTTTAGAAAATATTTAAAAATGTCTACGTATGCGGAGGACATTCACATTAATAATTTCTAATCAAAATTATTCAAATGGACTCAATTGGCACAAATGCAAAATATTTAGGACTAAATTGAGATAATTACAAGGTTTAGCACTAAATTGGCACAAATACAATAGGTCTAGAGTTTTTTTGGGTACCTTTTCCCATTATTTTGATACGGCTGGAGCTTATCCCTTAAAGAAATCTTGCAGATACCATTCAATAATGCTGTCAACTTACATATTCTATCTTCGAGACAGGAGTATATATTTTCTCCAATGAATAGACAAGAGAGCTTATTATAACCACCGAAAACGATGTTTGTCGACACATAAATATACAAGAAGAGAATAAGTAGAAGGAGACGAGAAGAGGGTGGTATGATTGAAAAGAATAATTAGGGGGTGAATTGTTTTAGGTGCAAGAAACCAAAGTCATCGAATATTGAATTAGGGTTTCCATTGATAACCACTTTGTCTTAACTCTGCTCTTTCGTCGTAAGGAAATAAATAATAAATATACATATTTATTTATTTATTTATTTGCATATATACACGCATTTGTCATGATTGAAGTTAGAGATTACAGACGGAATCATACATATTTTCAATACAAGTCAGCTGCCAAAATCATTGCGTATGCTTTTACGTGGCTGCTTTCTTCTCTATGTTTTCCCTTTTGACTTTCCTCTTTTTTAAAGGCGAATTAAGTATTGACCTTTGCGATTCTTTTTTTTATTTTTATTTTCCGGGATTTGTTTCTCTCCAATGTTAATAGCAGCTATCCTTCATTAATTAAGGGGAGAAGAAGAAGAAGTATAACACCATTTAGAGAAGAGCAGTTGGGTTGGCATAAGCATTAATGTATACTGTATAGTGTTTGACGTCACAAGTATTGGAGATAACATATATGAATTTAGGACAACCCCACAGTCGTACGTTAAATGCACACATTGGCCAAAAGAGCAGAACCATTGACACAATGTCCCAACGGTCATGCGAACGTATGACCTACAGAGAGAGCTTCATTTCTTCTTCCTTAATTTTAATTTAATTATGGCATCAAATCACTGAGCGACACCCGTTCGATCCGTAGAGGGGTAGCGTAGACGGATCGAAAACGCTCATAATAACTTCGGGCCATGTTTGTTCTCTGACAAATCTTTTTAATCGGCGGGTTACGTACATATGTAGACGAACATTGCTTGCATTGATATTTTGTTTAGCCCGTGTGAGGAGCGCGATTCATGACATTGCTTCCCGTTCATTTTGCGACTTCTAATTGAACACGTTTTTCATGAACTGGTCATATCACTTTCAAGTTGAGAGGTCTCCGCCTTTGAAATCATACCAGCGATAAGCCGTATGATATGTCCTTATTCACAGTTCGGCGATGATGAATTATTTCGTTTTTCTATTTTTCCCCTCGAAAATGAGGTTCATGGAGTATCAATCAGTCAATTCACAGAAAAAGAAAAAAAATCTACCTGGGCCTGTGATGGAGCCCAATGAAATAGAATGGGCCCATATGAGTTTTTCTAGCTGTTGATTAGTCTAACGTACTTGTAAAACGTGGTAGGACAAGTGTATTCACAAATTTTTCCCTAATTGAAAGGGTCTTGAGTCCCTTAACCATGTCGAGATCCGATTCCCTAGTAATCCCACTTGTCCTTCACTTTGGGATGACAACCCTATAGGACAACCGAATTATATGCTCAAATAGAAGTGGTTAGCAAGTTCGAACGGAATAAAGCGATTGCTACTCACAATAAGGATATGTCGAATCTTAATGACAGTAAGAAGAGTCACTGAAAGTTTCGAACCAACGAACAATTGATAATTTCAATGATTTGCGGGACGGCAACATTCACCAGAACAAATGTCGCATGTTTCATCATCACCTATCCAACCGAGCGACGGTTGCATCAGATGGGGTACTAGTCGAGTACCGGGGAGTGTACGTAGACAGTACTTGTAAAGGTTATATCGTACAGAAAAAAAAAGAAAAAAAAAGAAGATCTGGTTGAGGGCAATCAAGAAGATGTCTCCTCAAGGTTGAAGAGAGTAGTGTTTGGGGATAATGATTTGGTCATGGTGATGTCCTCTCAAGCCATGAAAGTGTCCCCCAGCGAGTCGCAAACTTGGATGTTCCTTCCTCCTCTCACCCCTCTCCCTTTTGGCGTTGCTTCCGATCTACTCTTCCTCTCGTGCATGGTCATTAATTAGTATGGGAGAATACGAAACATTGGAAGAAAATTGCCTTCTTGGGTCCCCCCCCCTACCCTTGGGAAGCCCCCAATCTGTGGGCGCAATCACCTTACGAGCATGTGAACGTATGATCGAAAGGGGGCGTGGATCGTTGAAAGAGATGACAATGAGGACCAAGGAAATGATGATGATGACGACGATGATGATGATGATGATGATCCATTGGGAGTCCGACTTGTTTACTGGTTAAGGATCCGACAGAATTAGCGTACTTCTTATGGGAGGTTTCTTTGGGGGGAAAAAAAGAAGCTGGTTTGGCCATTATAACCGAAAAATTACAAATAAAAAAAAAGGTCATAGACCTACTACAACCGTGTCGATGCAATCCTAAATATTTTGCATTTGCGTCGATTCAGTCCATTCAGCTAAATTATGGCTGGCCAGTGATGACGTGGCGGTATTGACGCTAACGTGATAAGTTTTAATAATATTTTAATATTTCGTTTAATTTTTTATTTTATTATTATTTTCTTTTCTTTAGTCCCCCTCCACCCAAAAAAAAAACTAAATAAAATAAATATATATATTTTAAAAATTCCACGTCTACACTGATCGGCTAGAATTGGCCAAATAGACTACGTCGGCACGAACGCAAATTAGGACTGTATTGGCCAAAAAAAGAAAAAACTTTGTGGCTCAAGTAGCACAATTACAATAGATTTAGGAACTTTTTTTTTAATAATAATTTTTCCTCATTATAACGACCAAATCCAGCTATGGATTTAGTGCTTTTGGAACGGCAAGCTCACAAGGCCGTGTTTATATTTTTGTGTCCCCACGTAAAGTTGAATCATGGATGTCGATGACTAAAGTCCTTGCGGATGGTTGACCCCGCAATCATAAAGGATGGAAAAGGAGGACAAGTAGTAAAAATTTTAAGATGAAACACAGAAAATGATTGAGTTTTCTAATTATTATTTTCCTTCTGGATTTTCAACGTACGTAGTCGTACCGTTTATGATGGTGAAATTTGAATCTGATAAATCACTAGAGTCGCATTCTCTTTTTCAATTAATAAGATCGTCGAAATTGGCGATAAACTCTTCGGAATCGATTTATACCGAGATCACATGATAAACTCACAAACGTAAATTTATCGGAATGACCCACGAATTTTTTTGTTATCTTATTTCCTCGCTATACCCCGTGGTAAGCAAGCAATCGAAGTCTCGAAGCGCTCGCTAAGCCAATAATTATGAGGCCTTTCAAAATGCTGAACAAGGCATGAGATATCCATCTGTTTTCTCATGAATTCGTTGCAAGCAATCATTCAGGGCATGCTGGATTTGCGAACAATTATTGAGTGGGATCTTTGTCTTAATCATAATTATCGCATCCAACATTACGGTGTGATTTTCGGGACACATGATTATGGTTGGGGTTTATGCTGTTTTTTTTTTTTGTTTTTCACCTTCATGGCAAAATATAATTATCATGCACATGCTTGCATTAAGGAGGAAACAAAAGAAGAATCCGAGGCACGATTAATTTGAAGGCAATCTCGATTTCTTTCCTTAATGTTCAAGGATTACCGAATCCTACCGAACGCGATTTGGCTCATTGGTAAATAGTGAAAACGGCCCGACATTTTACTTCCTTAAAAGGGTAAATCGTGATTTGGAGAGTGGGGGAAAAAATGGGGGGGTCCGGCAGCAATTGGCGCGTTAAGGTTTAGGGCCACCAACCGAACATAATTGCTTTGGTCGGTGGCATTTATGTTTATGAGTGGATAAATCTAGGAGATTAACAGTATAATTACGCTTGTCCTCTTGGGTCGGTAAAGATGTGAAACCTTTCATCAACAGATCCAATGCCGTGCCCGGTAAGGTCTCCAATGGAAATTGCCAATGTCGTTGGCTGATCAGCGGAGTGACAAGACCCACATTAAAAACCTCCCCTACCTCGTTTCGTGCGCCCTCTCAGTTGAATGGCTTCAAAGTCAATTTAGGTCGCATCTGAAATCTGAAATCTATCCGTGAGAATTGAATCTTTAATTTTTAAAACTTGAAACTTATCGTACGTACCCTGGAACTTGAAATCTGCCTCCTGTCAAAGGTTTCAAGGATGGTTTTAAGGTTTACATAGGTTCCACTTGTATTTTTAATTAAACGATTGCGGTGAATCAGCACCGATAATGACCACCATTTACTACTAGTATCCACTGATTACAAATCATGCTTGGACTCACGAAGAACATGAAATATTAACAAAGCAAAAGCCTCAGTTATAGACTTAGACTATTGGTTCTAGATTACACACTCGTTTTCGGAAATCATGGAATATCGCACGATCGTACGAAGACACTGAATAAGAAAAACAAGAGAATTGTTTGAGGTTCCATCTAAAATACACCAATGAAAAATCGATTCCTTAATTTTTGAAACTTGAAACCTGCTCTGCATACCATATAACCTGGAACTGGACTGATTCGCACCGATCTAGCTCTTCGATTCCGGATTTTACTCTGGAACTGTGCTCATCCCAAGTATGGGCCACAGCTCGAACCATAAATGAGATATCACTTTGGAAGAGTTAGAATTTTAATCTTGCGTTAGGAACTGTGGATCAAGGAACAATCTTGGGGAAATAACTTCTATGGTGTGTAGATTTTTCGAAAGGCAACGGAAGCATGCAGAGGTTTCCTCCGCCTACGAGTTTCAATTTGTGCGTTGGAAAATAATTCGGAATAGATGAAAAAGGGGTGGATGGTCGCACGAATGGTTGCGACGGTGCTCGATCCCCACGCTAAGACGATCTGAATTATTGATGTATTTTGTCACAGGCTCCGGCAGAGCAAATCGCATTGGTGGGAACCGGAGGCCAGAACCGACAAGGACACCGTACGGTGAAACGGGTATTAATCATCGTCCTCGTCATAGTCAATAGGGTCGAGTGTTTAAAGTTACTGGGATACCTAGCCTTGAAAAGACGCTTGGTGCACGCAAGCAGTTCTGCGATCAAGACGGACATGTCCCATCCATTTCCGTTCTTAGTAATCTGCCGGCAACCCCAGTGGCGGTGCGCGTGATTTCAAGCCCTGCTTGTGCAATGAAAATCGATCCACCTGATCAAACCTGCCGGGGGGTTCAATACAAAGATCTCGGGACGATGTCTGGGCCCTTTTTGAACAATCGGATTAAGAATCTGATAAAGGAGTCCACAGAAGCAGCACGACCAGTCCAGCTCTGTAGAAGCTCCGGCCTTTTCGTAGCCCCGATGCAATTCGCCCAGGAATCATAGGATGATGCACCGAATAGTTAGATTTCGGGATGAATTATATAATAAGAAAACCTTACGCGCTCTACGTCATCAAGTGGAGATGGCCGAGTTGGTCTAAGGCGCCAGATTAAGGTTCTGGTCCGAAAGGGCGTGGGTTCAAATCCCACTCTCCACACATTATCTCCCCCTATTTGTTTTTCGTTTTTGCGAATCCGATGGCGTAAACAAACTGAAACTTGCGAAAGATTAAAGCACGGATTACAACCTGAAGCATTTTTCATTCTCCGCCAAGCCTGTAGCTTGAGGACCATAGGCCATAAAAAGACGATGCGGCAAATGAATATTAGTCAGTAACAATGATGAAAAGAACTGTAAGGTGAAGCTTAGCCTCGCAAGACTATATAACGAGGCCACGAAGCAGTTTGAGGAAAACCCAATGCATTTTTATATCACAGAATGCCAAATAAACCAAAACAGGATAACGAAGTTCCCCAAATTACTTGTTCGACTCAGCGAGGTATGGTTGAAATCCTCATGAGCTGAACCCCTAAAACATGTAAGTATATCGACGACTTCATGTGCCCAGACATCGCAAGTACACGTCATAACCAATCAGTCAGGTCGAATCTCAGTAGCCGTCCTCTCCTCTTTCTTTCTTTTTTTTCCTATTGCAGTTCGATACAGCTCCGCAAGTTGCACACTCCACTGGTTGACGGATAATACTTGCCATCAACCTTCAGTCGACCATCCTAAATAGTTTGCATTTTTTCTCCTTTGCTCAAAACGCTACACTAGCTATTAAAGAATAAAGAACCGAGTTGAAAATAGACTTTGAATGCGTATAGTTGTACACGCTAAAACACTTGTCTGATGTTGATGTTGATCCTGGAATTTCTGAGGTACTCCAACAGAAAACAATCATCTTGCAGTGAAAAATGCAACTCAAGTGGAGGGATCTCAGCAGTATCTCTGTCTGTAAAGATCCTGGGAACACCTGTGCAGAGAGATAAAGGAGATGGCCCGAACAGCATCGTTAGATAACCAACAAATGCATATCAATTACATAGATGATAAAAATGGTATGACTAACTACTTCGAACAAGAGAAGGCAAAGTGAGGTCAAATGTTCCAGGCAATGCATGTCATGAATTTTTTTTTTTTAAGTAACCAAAGCAAGTAGAAGAAGAAACTAATATCGATTCAGCACAAAATACGAATAGTAGACTAAGAACCAAGGAAAACAGGAAGTTGCGCTTTCACCTCTCTGTTTCTGAACACATCTCTGGAATCATGGAGCGGCAAATTTTTTTTTTAAAAGAATGTCTCTCGATATTGTTTAGAAATGAAAAGGCTCTGACCAAGCAAGGAGAAGGATTATCATTCAGCCAGACTAATGGTTCAGCTCCTCAGATTAGGACGTACATTGTAGATTAGTAATCAGTGTAGACAGGAGAGGAGTACGGAACTTCCACCACCAACCCATGGAGTTAGCTGTCTTACATCTGACTATAATACACTGAAGAGCAATAACCAGTGTAGGTTAAGGGTGATTGTGTTGCAGTTTATAAGTGATTTGCAGTTCATCTTTTTGAAATATCACTAACAAAAATGAATTAACCAAAATTATTTCCATAATCGCAGAAAATATGTAGGCTTTCGCTAAAAATGTAAAAAATCATTTCTAGGAAAAAGGTTTTTAGCCCATTCATTTTCCATGAAACACGCACCAACAATCAGATCTGAGCGTTTCAACATCTTAATAGGGCATAACTTTGTGGTAACGAATGAAAGCAAGGAAAAATTCTGCAATGGAACTTGTACCATGAAAGCATTCCCTTGCTTCTCCGGCCATAAGTACAACATCACCACTTCGAAGAAACATTGCTATAGGATCATCCTGTCTAGTTTTCCCTCCCAAAAGGAAGATAGCTTTGCATCCCAAACTGTCAGAGAAGTACGTATATTGTTAGATTCTCCAAAATAATTACTCCATCATCTTTCTTCCTCAAGCAAACTAGAGAGAAAGGTGGGGATAAGTATGATGTACCTCATGCTAACTATAGGTTTGCTCCAGTCCGCTTCCATGTCATCAAGATGACCACCCAAAGTATCACCTGAGAAGAAATAAGATGAGTAAATACCCAAGTAGTTTCAACTTCTGATCATTTACTAGAAAAGAATTAAATCTTTGATCTGATCAAAAAGAGAACAACAAGTGAATGCAAAATTCAGACAATAATATTATGTACAGTAGGTAAGAGCCATCATGGCCACTACAAACCATTGGGATGCAGCTTATGGCCGAAGACGAGTGTTAGAAGTTCGGTTTACATTCGGACTCGCTGACACTAGTCCACAAAGTGGCCAAGTGCAGGATACAGCCGTTCAAACTTTCAATAGAGGGGTTGCAGCTAGCGACTCGTACCTATTAGGGGTGAGCAACAGGCACTGTGGAATTATCGTGATTGGGCAGATTCTTATTCTAATAGATATTAGCCCATTACTCATGAAATAGGTTGTAATGTCTGAGCCATGAGGTTACTCATCCCAAGGCTAGTTTGCATACTATAGATGTATCGTTATCTGTAGTATGCAGAGATGGTTAACTAACAGAATTTTCCTTGTTTATTGTAAAATTCTAACGATCTACAGTGTGCATTTTTCGACCTACTATCACTCTCCTATCTTACTTCCCTCGTTCTCTCCTCTTTAAGCATGACCCTAGGGTTTACATCATATAGTGTTAAGTAGTTCTGCATTGAGGTGCGATTGATTGACGTCAACATGTCAGCATAATTCCCTCTTGACTCGACTTGACTAGGCCATTGCACATTCAACTCAGACAAGATCAAACCTCATTTTTCTCAAAGCACCAGCTTGATTGGAGGTTGTGCTTTATAAGCTCCAGCTCAAGTGGACTAAACTCTATCATTAGAAAGCGAAATTTTTTTTTTTTAAAGCTTGAGTTTTTAAGTTACAGTACAACTTCATATGCCTCTCACCTCCATAGAAGTAAATAACAATGTACGCATGCAGAATTCAACAATTCTATTAACAATTGTATTAGGCTTACGATCAGAGTCGAGTATTGTCAAGCTTGAGCTGGATGCGTCTAAACACTTGAGCTATTCCTATATTCAAACTCGAAAAAATTTGTGCTCTGTTCAAACAGTTTATGAATCAAACTCAAGTAGTTTGACTCACTTGCGCTCCTATTTGCACATAGTTCATTTGAAACACTGTTGACTTCCAATAGTACCTACACACTAGAAATCGGGCAAAAGTACCTGATGCAAAGTAATTCACTATTGCAGCTTCCGGTCTAAATTCTTCTCCCTTAGGCATTGCTGGAGAAGCCAGTCTTTTAGCCAGTTGACAGAGTGCATCGGGGATCTTATTGTGTGGAAGAGACGCATCATAGTTCCGCTGCATCGTATGGAAAACAGCTACTCACATATCAAAATATAATGCTGGCTGCATTAATTCCCAGAATGCCAAAGAGACGGCAACAGAAAAAAAAAGGTTATGCAGCCACAAGCATGTACCATTTTCCTTTATTTACCTGAGACCAGTCAAACTGAAGGCCAAGGGTACTCCACCGTAGCTTTCGTAAAAGAGCAGAGGCTGAATATGATGTGCAACCGTTTCCTCTTAATGGAACTTCAGGTTCATCCACGAATTTCCAAGTGGGACGATCTCCATCACTCTCGTCTTTGACCAAAACCTTCCTCTCTTTTGCAGCAGCAAAGAGATCCTGTAGAGGGCCATATATCGCATTATGATTCGTTCTATTAGGAGGTTGCGGGAAGCTGAGTAAACTCTCCCTCATCCATTGGCACTGTTCTTCTAGACTTAACGCCCCAGGAATGAAATAAAATCCTACATTATCACGAGGAAGTCAAAAACCAAACGAGAAGGAAAGAAGCATATTGATATCTATACAGCAATTTGAAGGATCTCGACCCAGTGCGGACGGGATTTCAGTCCCAACACCGATCAGCAACTGAAGTGTGCGTATGCTAATTGGCAAATGTTAATCATTACTCAAACAAAGTGGGTTCTTCTACTAGAACATTTACTTTTTCCCAATCGCCCTCACGTAAGACTACAAGCTCAACCACCCATTCCCATAGGTCAAGCACATAGAAAATTTCCAATTCAGGAGGAGAAACTTCGACCAGCTAAACAAGGAATTCATAAAAAGGAAGCAGTTGACACAGCAATTACCGGGCCGACCCTCTAAGCAGAACACGGGCCGAGGGAAACCGCACCGACCCGCCACGACACCGGCCGGAAGCTCACCGCCCCGCTCGTATGCCTCCGAAATAGCCTTGTAATCGATCACGTCCGATACATCCACGGGTTTGGCCTGCTTCTTCCTAGCGAGAAATCACAAACACAAACGCACGAAACCGGGAGACACTCCAAAAATCAGATTTTTATCCTCCGTGAGAATGTTAGAGAGAGAAAGGGGGGGTGATTACTTTCTCGATGACTTGAGAGAACCGTCGTCGTAGTAGAGCTTGAACTTCTTCTCAGCTCGCCTGAAAGCCGTTCGCTCCGAATCACCGGGACGCTCCTCTGTCCCGTACATTTTCCGAGGTGGAAGTTCCGATTCCGCGCGCGAGTTCGAAGAGGGAGAGATCGATCTGCGATCTTCTACCCCGACTCCCTCGTCGTTGTCAGGGTTTCTCGCAGCTCTCCGTCTTCGTTTCCTTGACCTCACTGGTTATTTGGAAGATTTTCACTTTTTTTTTTTGGGCCCCGCGTTTTTTTGGGGGGGGGGGGGGGGAGGGATGTTTTTCCTTTTTTGTTAAATAATATTAAATTGTGAGTACGAGCAAATCCTTAAACTATTTTATTTACCGGGACTTAAAAAACTTCGAGAGTATTCCTGAGAAAATGGGAAGGAAAATATTTACTCTCAATTTGAAAATAATAATGAGAAAGCTAAACTCCACGTCATTTTCAGATGGTCACTATCGGGTAGACTCGTATAGTAACGTTCCGCTTCTAAGGTGAGTTACCGAAGCTTCAACTCCGTTATTATCGGCCTGTGTTTTGCATAATGCATATTAACCAACTTGCTGATAACGTACTTTGGTTATGTTGGATGCTTTTGTTATTTATACAGTTGACTCTTTTACAATTAAACTTTTAGTTTGCATGACTTGGGCAACTAAATTTCTATTTTATCGTTAGCTCATTTAGTTATGTTGACGTAAATTAGAGTCATTTAAATTAGCAAAAATATCATAGATTTTAATATTAAGAATGTCAAAATAATATCCAAGAATTTAACGAAATTATTTAGTTTCTAAAATAAAACTTATTCATTTGACACAAAAAGTCCTTTTAATTATGTCATTATGTTACTTGTACAGATATATTCATTTAGTACTCATTATGTCTTGCTAAATAATTTTAATATCTATCTCAACACTCGTTATACTTTTCATTTAGCTATATTTTTCTCTCTCTCTCTCTGTAAATAGAATTGAAAATCCATCTAAATCCTTAAACTAGACGTTTTATCTTTTCGTTTATTATGAATTTTTAAAGCTATACAAGATATTCATTGGCCAAGTCAAATCACGTGGACACATTGTTGACACCTGATTTTTAATCATATTTTCTCTTTAAAAAATAAAAAAATCATAAAATTAAAAAATCAACTTTGGGAACCTTGGCCAGGTAACCAATTTTGACCAAAAAATGATTTTTCATGTTTTCAACATTTTTTAGTATTTTTATTTTCGAAAATTCATAGAAAAAAATTGAGAAAATAGAAAAAAATCAACTTTGGAAGCCTTGGCCAAGCTTAGGGAACCATTTTTGAACAAAAAATAATTTTTCATATTTTTTGTATTTTTTAATATTTTTCAAAAAAAATATACAATAATACTTAAAAATTAGGAAAAAAATAACATTTGAGGACACAAAAATATATAAAAATAGTCGATATTTTTATTTTAAAACCCTTTTCATGTTTGCCATCACAACTTTGAAAAATCCAATTCGGGATCATGTATTCCTTCGTGAGCATAATCTCGAATCGGGCCTAAAAAATTAATCTGAGTCAATTTATTTTTATTTTTTACTTTTAGGAGTTGTGACATTATTCTCTAATAATCTGAATTTTCACTTGGCCTAATGTACCCAAAATGACTCAATTTTGTAAAACGGCCTTAGTTGAATTTTGCATTAAAATCTTAATGACTAAAGTGCAAATACCTAACACTTGATGGATTATTTTGTAAATAACTAAAAGAAGAGTTAGTAAATAAATTAGAATATAGAAGGGAAAATGGAGAAGAATAGATGGAAAAAGTAAGATTAAAATAGAGAATGGAAGATGAGAAAGAATAGATGGGGAAAATAAGATGAGAATAGAGAATGGAAGATGGGGATGAAGATAAATTAGTTGAGAAATTAAAATGGGAGATGGATATGGAGAATGGAAGATGAATATGAAGAAAAGTTAGTGGAGAAATTAGAATGTGAGATAGAGATGGAGAAGAGAAGATGAAAACAAAGAAGAATTAGTTGAAAAATTATAATGGGAGATAGAGTTAGTGGAGAAATTAGAATGTGAGATAAATGAGTGGGTTATAAAAGGAAGAAGAAGAGATATTGGAGAGGGGATTTTTTGGGAGAGAAAATTTTGGATGCTCGAGAGAGTTTTGAGAGATTGAAAAAAATTAGAGATAAAAAAAATAAAAAAATAATAATAAAGAGAATTTTTTTTTCAAAAGAGAGTCTTGAAGATGGTGGAAGTTTAAATCTATCATTACTAATTTCTCTACCGATCAACATGAGCCACGAGTTCATCCCCATCATTGGAGCCACAATCTTAATCGACAATGTGATACGAGATCCGAATTCGACAGTCAAATTCTTCAAATCAGGTAACGATCCTAACCATTAAAGTTTTCGTACCTCAATGGATTGATTTAATTTTTGATTATGCCATATCATATTCATATGTAGTATTCGTATTGTAATTTTCTACATTTTTCGCTTAAAAGATCCGAATCCCAAATTACGGCAGATTCTGCCCCATATTTGGTTGTGTAAATATCTCTTGAATTTGATTTCTGTAATTTAATTTCTGCACCATCAAACCCCATAATGGAAAAGCTGATCCACCCGTTGGAGGTTCTTTATTTACTGAAATTTAAGTTTCTACAGTTTAATTTCTGTACCATCAAACCCCAGAATGGGTAGGTCAAGCCAAGGCCGAACCTCTCGTTGGAGGTTCTTTATTTACCACAATTTAATTTCTTGCAATTAAATTTTCTGCACTATCAAACCCATAATGAGTAGGCTGAGCCAAGGTCGAGCCATTCGTTGGAGGTCTTTTATTTGCTACATTTACTTTCTGCAATTTAATTTCCGAATCATCAAACCCCAAAATGAGTAGGCCGAGCCAACTATTGAAGGTTGCAACACTGTACAGAAGTCGTTAGCTCGCTCTCTCTTTTGGCTTTAGGGAATTTTTAATACTTTGAAAATATAAAAAAAAGCCACTCACATGCATTCCATCTAAATAGTGAAAATACAAAAAGAGAACACCCTGCTAGAGCTTTAGGAGTAAACCAAGCCTGAGTTGCCGAAATTAGGATATCCATGAAATTAAGGTACCAAAAGGGCATTAGTTTTAATTAACTAGTATAACCAAGCCCCCGAACTCATAATCTCTGATTCGTAGAAGTAATTTAGTTCTCCCGCTAATTTACTTAAGTTTCTAATCAACCTAAAAAAAGTGATTAGTGGCGACTCCAAATTTTAAAATCATTCAAACAAAAATCAAAGTTGTGACTCGCTAGGGCTTGGGAGAGTTCGTATTAGGTTAGTTAATTTAATTAACTTGATAACCTGTTAACTTGGGAATTTTCCGTCGATCAAAAATTTTTAGGGTCGTGACACACTGTCGCAACCCTCTAAAAAATTTTACTTTTCTAAAGGGGTTAACGGATTATTGGATTAATTAGATTTGACTAACCTAACGCGGACCCTCCCAAACCCTACCGAATCGCAACTTTGGTTTTTGTTTAAATGATTTTGAAATTTGGAGTCGCCACTAATCGTTCTTGGTAGGTCGATTAGAAACCTAAATAAATTAGCGGGAGAACTAATTTATTCTTGCGAACCAGAGATTATGAGCTCGGGGACTTGGTTACACTAGTTAATTAAAACTAATGCCCTTTCGGTACCTTAATTTCATGGATATCCTAATTCGGCAACTCAGGCTTGGTTTATTCCTAAGGCTCTAGTAGGGTATTCTCTTTTGTGTTTTCACTTTTTAAATAGGATGCATGAATGATATATATTTTTATTTGTTATATTTTTTTAAGTGTTAAAGATTCCTTGAAGCCGAAAGAGGGAGTGTGTTAACGACTTCTGTGCAGTATTACGACCTACTCATTTTTTTGGGTTTGATGATTCAAAAACTAAATTATAGGAAGTATATGACAGTGAATAAACACCTCCAATGGGAGGCCTAGCATTGGCTTGGTTCTTCCCTTTGGGATTTAAGGTACAGGTATTTAAGTTGCAGGTATTTAAACTACTGTAAGTAAAAACCTCCAATGGGAGGCTAAGTATTGGCTTGGCTCTTCCCTTTGGGATTTAAGGTACAGGTGTTTAAGTTACAGGTATTTAACTACTGTAAGTAAACACCTCCAATGGGAGGCTAAGCATTGGCTTGGCTCTTCCCTTTGGGATTTAAGGTGCAGGTATTTAACTTGCAGGTATTTAAATACTGTAAGTAAAAACCTCCAATGGGAGGCTAAGCATTGACTTGGCTCTTCCCTTTGGGATTTAAAGTACAGATATTTAAGTTGCAGGTATTTAACTAATGTAAGTAAAAACCTCCAATGGGAGGCTAAGCATTGGCTTGGCTCTTCCCTTTGGGATTTAAGGTACATGTATTTAAGTTGCAGGTATTTAAATACTGTAAGTAAAAACCTCCAATGGGAGGCTAAGCATTGGCTTGGCTCTTCCCTTTGGGATTTAAAGTACAGATATTTAAGTTGCAGGTATTTAACTACTGTAAGTAAAAACCTCCAATGGGAGGCTAAGCATTGGCTTGGCTCTTCCCTTTGGGATTTAAGGTACATGTATTTAAGTTGCAGGTATTTAAATACTGTAAGTAAAAACCTTCAATGGGAGGCTAAGCATTGGCTTGGCTCTTCCCTTTGGGATTTAAAGTACATGTATTTAAGTGGCAGGTATTTAACTACTGTAAGTAAAAACCTCCAATGGGAGGCTAAGCATTGGCTTGGCTCTTCCCTTTGGGATTTATCGTGCAGGTATTTAAATTGCGGATGGACTTTGTCCTTTCCATTCTGAGGTATGAATTCTTTAAAATGAAATACAACGAATTGATTCAGCAATTTGAAATTTGTGCGCGCATGAGGACTCCTCCAAGCCGATTTTGTGCTTCCGTAGGGTTGACCGTTGATATAGAGTTGCGGCTTCCTGACATAAAATAGAGTAAAGTGTCAGTATACAAAATATGTGCTAATCTGCACCTAAAACCAGAAGAGTGGAAAGAGTACTTATCTCCCATTTTTTGGGAGGAATTTCTATAATTGATTTTCGCTCTCTATGTTCCCAATATAGAGAGTCTCTTTTAAATTGAGAAGGACTTTTAATCGCAAATCAGCTAAGAAATTGGTGGGCGCTTAGGAGCTTGTCTGAGCCGATTTTTGCACTTCCATAGGATTTGCCGTTGATATGGAATTGCCATTTTGCCTGATATAAAAAAGAATATGAAAAAAAAACGGGAAAAGGAGAATGACTTTTAATCCACGTTTATAGGTATCGTTGTCAAGCCGTCTCATTGGAATGTCGAATTCCTGTATTTGTGCCTTCTACATCAGAATAGATGATTAGCGAAGTTCGGTGAACTAAAAGGTAAAGTGAATGTCTCGAAGTAACTCTAATTACCTTGTTAATTTATCAAATAAAATAACATTATGACACGATTTACCAACATATTTATGTGGCAAAAACATCGATAACCATGCATATAAATCCTATTTAGACAAAATAGGCAAATGGAAGCATTTCTTATACATTTTCCTTTTTTTATTTTTATTATTATTTGTATTTTTTGAAGATTTTTACTGTTACTATTATTATTATTATTATTATTATTAATTAATTAATTAATTAATTAATTAATTAAAAAGATAGTTGGGCCAAACCCGAAATACGTAAGATAATTACGTTCCTCCCAATCCTAAACAAAATACTCCTCAAACTGCATAGCATAAGCTGGACATTAAGTTATAAAGGAAACTAACTAGCAATATTAATCAAAATGGTCAAATGCTTCAAATTTGGAAATTTCTAAACAGCTCTAAACTATCAGCTTAAGTCTGTATCATCATACATAACGTTATTGGCCAAAAATCCATTCTCTGTGTTTAATATTGAGGTGCTTCATGTTTAACTATGATACTCTACTTCTTCTTTTTTTAAGGATCTATCATTTACAATCAAAAGGATAAAAAGGAAAAGCTGAGCACTAAATGGAAACCGTAAATAAAAATCTAAAATGAGTACTCCAAATAAATACTACTCAATTTTCATAATACGCTTAATAATTCAGATGTTTAGAGCTAACAAACACCCATAAAAATGACATACAATGTCAGATGTATAAGGCTGATATAATCGGGTAATAATCTACAAGGATATAGTTAATAGCATTAAGACTATCTCGCCAAGAAATCATCAAAGAACTAGTAAGATAGTGAAAGAATAAAATAATGATCTCACAAAATACGTTGCTCTACATCTATCTATCTTAAAAGATTATAATTAGCGATGGTTGGCAAAAAAAAAAATTTGAATATGAGACGGAAGTTTCCCAATGTAGATGACGCCAATCTCTTCATACGCTCCCAATGACAGTATAATACCACCTCAGTCAAAAGCACCCAACGACATTGAGAAGATAATGCAAACAAATATTAATCCCAAGTCAAATGATCAGAGGCACGGAAGAGTAAACTCACATACGTCCCTAATCTTACCATCATGTTGACACCTGATTTTTAATCATCTTTTCTCTTTTAAAAATTTTCAGTATTTTTCGACATTTTTATTTTTTGAAAAATCCATAAAAATTCATAAAATTGAAAAATTAACTTTGGGGACCTTGGCCAAGCCTAGAGAACTAATTTTGACCAAAAAATGATTTTTCATATTTTCAGTATTTTTTAGTATTTTTATTTTCGAAAATTCATGAAAAATAAAGAAAAATTGAGAAAATTGCAAAATCAACTTTGGAAGCCTTAGCCAAGCCTAAGCAACCATTTTTGAACAAAAAATAAATTTTCATATTATATATATTTAATTTAATTTTTTTTTAAAATACAAAAATACTTGAAAATTTCGGAAAAATAACATTTGAGGAAAAAAAAATACACAAAGATAGTTAATATTTTTATTTTAAATCTATTTTCATATTGGCCATCGTAAATTCAGAAAAATCCAATTCGAGTCACGTGTTCCTTCACGAGTATAATCTCGAATCGGGCCTAAAAAAATTTAATTTAAGTCAACTTATTTTTAATTTTCACTTTTTATGAGTTGTGACATTGTCTTCTAATATTTTAAATTTTCATCTTAGCTCAATTATACCCAGAATGACTCAATTTTGCAAAAGGGCTTTAATTAAATTCTGCATTATTTTCAGCGGCAAGAAATGAGCTTAAATTTGACATGTGGTAAATTTTGGTGTGTCAAAAATTGTGAAGAGATTTGGACTTAAAGAAATATATTTTTTCATGGACTAAATTGCAAATACTTAAAATCTCAAGGACTGCAAATACCTAACACTTGATGGATTATTTTGTAAATAACAAAAAGAAGAGTTGGTGGAGAAATTAGAATAGAGAAGGGAAGATGGAGAAGATGAGATGGAGAAGGGAAGATAGAGAAGAGGAGATAGAGAAGGGAAGTTGAAGAAGAGGAGATGGAGAAGAGAAGATGAAGAAAATAAGATAAGAGTAGAGAAGGGAAGATGAGATGAAGAAGAGTTAGTGGAAAATTTAGAATGGAAGATGGATGAGTAGATTATAAAAGGAGGAAGAAGTGAGCTTGGGAGGGGGATTTTTTGAGAGAGAAAATCTTGGATGCTTGAGAGAATTTTGAGAGATTGAAAGAAATTAGAGAGAAAGAAAAAAAATAAAAAAAGAGAGAGAATCCTTTTTTCCAAAAGAGAGCCTTGAAGATGGTGAAAGTTTAAATCTAGGTGTTACCATCAACAATTCCTCTACCGATCAACGCGAGTCACAAGTTCATCTCCATCGTTCGAGCCGCAATCTTGATCTATAAGGTGACACAAGATCCGAATTCGGCAATCAAATCTGTTAAATCAGGTAACGATCATAACTATTAAAATCTTCGAGAATTTCCTTGCCCAAATAAATTAATTTAAATTTCGATTACGTCATGTCATACTCATATGTTTCCATATATACATGTCGCATTCATACTATAAATTCTTGCAATTTAATTCTTGCACCATAAATCCCAAAGGGAAGAGCCAAGCCAATGCTTAGCCTCCCATTGGAGGTTTTTACTTACAGTAGTTAAATACCTGCAACTTAAATACCTGTACCTTAAATCCCAAAGGGAAGAGCCAAGCCAATGCTTAGCCTCCCATTGGAGGTTTTTACTTACAGTAGTTAAATACCTGCAACTTAAATACCTGTACCTTAAATCCCAAAGGGAAGGGCCAAGCCAATGCTTAGCCTCCCATTGGAGGTTTTTACTTACAGTAGTTAAATACCTGCAACTTAAATACATGTACCTTAAATCCCAAAGGGAAGAGCCAAGCCAATGCTTAGCCTCCCATTGGAGGTTTTTTCTTACAGTAGTTTAAATACCTGCAGCTTAAATACATGTACCTTAAATCCCAAAGGGAAGAGCCAAGCCAATGCTAGGCCTCCCATTGGAGGTGTTTATTCACTGTCATGTACTTCTTATAATTTAATTTTTGAATCATCAGACCTAAAAGATGAGTAGGTCGTAATACTGCACAGAAGTCGTTAACACACTCCCTCTTTCGGCTTCAGGGAATCTTTAACACTTAAAAAATATAACAAATAAAAATATATACCATCCATGCATCCTATTTAAAAAGTGAAAACACAAAAGAGAATACCCTACTAGAGCCTTAGGAATAAACCAAGCCTGAGTTACCGAATTAGGATATCCATGAAATTAAGGTACCGAAAGGGCATTAGTTTTAATTAACTTGTGTAACCAAGTCCCCGAGCTCATAATCTCTGGTTCGCAGGAATAAATTAGTTCTCCCGCTAATTTATTTAGGTTCCTAATCAACCTACCAAGAATGATTAGTGGCGACTCCAAATTTCAAAATCATTTAAAATAAAAATCCAAAGTCACGATTCGGTAGGGCTTGGGAGGGTCCGCGTTAGGTTAGTCAAATCTAATTAACCTAATAATCCGTTAACCCCTTTGAAAATTTAAAATTTTTTTTAGAGGGTCGCGACAGACTGGCGACTCCGCTGGGGACATAGATTTTTAAGGGGCGAAGTGTTTGGCTAACCCATTTGTTTTGCAGGCTCGATGTTGGGATTATGTTTAATTTCGCACATTTTTAGAAGCGCTGTTTTGATATCAATTGTTGTGCATGTCTTGCATATTCTGAGGATCACAACACCTGCACACACAATCGTCTAAACCCAAGTCGCGAAATTTTTCCTAGGTAACCATAGATAGGGATCGAATATGCAAAGCTCTTGCGTCGATTGCGCTTGGGTTGACCATATTTTATCCCGCTCATTATCTGAATTGACAATTCTTCCAATTGTGATTTGATTGCGCGGAGGGTAAGGTTGTCAATTCAGATAGTGGTGGCCTTTTAGGTCCATACCCTTGTCTCTTTTTTTTTTTATTTTCTAAAGTCCACTCCTCACTCGTCTCATGCGCATGTGAGTTGGACGGTTGATATATCTAAAACAAAGAAGGTCTGGTTAGTGAGGTTTTCTTACCTTGAACTTGTAATTAGTTCTGCATATTTTAAATGCTGCATATCATGCATCACATCATAGGAAAACCATCTATCTTATAATCTGATTTGGGGCACCCTTAGTAGTTGCCACACCCATCTACCTTAGGTCTTTAATCCAAAATTTCAAATGATGTATTTTCGCATCCTCCCTCGTCCCCTCTAGATTTGATGTATTAAGGATCTTTTGAGATGTATATGTACATTTTTCAATTTGTTTTGAGGTTTTATGTAGATTGGTGTGGCAACAACTTTCATTCCAATCATTGGGCGATTCTAGCCAATTGCATAATTTCCTTCAAAAGAAATCTGGGTTAAAACTCCCTAATTGACTTTTTTTGTCAAATAGGAGTGTTTAACCCTTATTTCACCAATAGAAAATATGGAATCGGGTTAGTACATTTGCATCGCATACCCATTCATTTTGCATTATAACCCGTGGTAATTAATTTTGGTACATTCTCGCATATTCAAAAATAGATAGGGAAATCGAATATCAAAGTCATCCCAGTCCCACGCAAGGAGCTCACGGCATGGTGGAACCGCCTCAATCCAGACAACCAGGCCTACATCAAAGAACGCTTAGGGCATTTAGTGGATCTCATCAAGGTGGATTACCAACCCACTCTCATTAAGGCATTGGCGAAGTTTTGGGATTCAAAGACTCTAACCTCCGACTTCCGAGGACTGGAGATTACACCCACCCTGGAGGAGTATACGACCATCATTGGAGTGAAATTTGATGACCATATTGTACAGCCATTATTGGGGAAGGATTCTACCATAGCTTTATCCAAATTCCTTCACCTAAAAATCACCGAGATCGAGAAAATTCTCAAATCTAACTCTGGTAAGTTTACCCTCTCATTCCTCTATAACAATTACTCATCACTCCCAATCGAAGCTGGTCTTAAACCGGCTAGAATCTTCATTCTGGCTTTTTTCGCTTTCGTCTTATTCCCTACTTCTAGGACCACATTTGATCCTTCCATAGTTCATGTCGCCAAACAAGCATGTTATCGCTGGAACTACTCCTACATGATTTTAGCAGAGACTTTCCTTTCCTTGAGTCGTTTTCAATTCACCTAAAAGGGTACTTTCCAAGTCTCCAATGGCCTTCTCTACATGTGGTTCACCTTACACATCAAAACTTTCAATTTACGCGTCGGATGTTATGAAATTAGCCAATATATCCACCCATTGGGATCTTTTCTGAAATGTCAATCCTCTGTTGAGAAACTGTCCTTTAAAGATTGGGTGAAATTACTAGGAGACTTAGAGCCAAAACAGCTTCGCTGGCGATTAACTTGGCCCAGGATCTTAGAAGCCCGTATCACGGGAATAGATGGGAACCCTATCCCCTTACTAGGCTGTACTGGTGGAAGTGCCTATTATCCTATCAGGGTAGTGAGACAGTTCGGTATGTTACAGGAAGTCCCGCCAGCAGTTTATCCCGACAACTTCGCCTTCGATTTGCCCCAAGGCAGACTCACTAAGGAGACTAAGACACTGTACCAGGCCAAGATCGACCTCATAATCCACACCCTGAAGAACTCCCCATTACAGGATATAGAGTGGCCAGATTACCTGGACGAGGAAATGAACGTCCACCGGGCATCTAAGGAGTACATCAAGATGTTCAAGGAATACCGACAGTCCATGGTGGAACCATACGTACCTGACTACATCGTCCCGTACCTGCCCGGAGTGGAGCCGTATATACCAGAAGACATGGGACCACCGCCAGCCGAGGAGGACGAAGACATGCATGTGTGGGATTTGGGTGGATCAGAGATTGTCAAGGATGCCTTAGCCTCCAAGCGCCTCCGGACTGCATAGACGATTTCCCCATTTAATTTTGATGTTATCTTCATCTGTAATAAGCTTGTAACATTTGCATATATGATCATTCATCATGATCTTCTTAAGTAAATAATTATCACGGGTTATTCGCCTTCTTAATAGCATGTCATTCATGTTTAATGAGTAGAAAGACTGTTTACATGAGGCTAAGGGTCATGATTGAGTCTTTCCTCCCATTAATCAAGTATGAACATAGTATTAAGGAGGTTTTAGATTTCTGAACTTTCTCTCTCTACTTGCGAGTTTCTGACTTCCTATCTTAAATCAGGTGATAATTTATAGTCACAAGGACTCGTAGCAAAACGAGAAAACTAAGAATGGAGCACGAAGAGCTGACTCCCAGAGTGGCCAATCTTGAAAACCAGATAAATATGATAGCCGCCATGATGGCGGAGATAAAGGCAATGATGACCGCTACGCAGGTGAAGTCCTCCAATGCTCCTGAGGCTAATCCGTTTGTAAATCCCAATACATCTACTGGCTCAGACATCAATCAAACCGCTAGCACAAAGCCCGAGAGGGAAGCACCCCCTAGGGCCCTTCCAGTCGTAGTTGATTTGGAGAAGGAAAAGAAAGAGAAACCCTCGGCCAAGACGGAAGAAGACGCGAGAAGGCTAGCAAAGATCGAAGAATGTCTTAGTAACCAAGGATACGAGTTGGCTCGATTTGACAAAATCACACCGTTTGCTAAGATAGAAGTTCCAGCTGGGTACAAGGAACCTGAGTTTGTGAGAAAATACGACGGGACAGGCTGTCCCCGAGCTCATTTGAAATACTACTTGCGTAAAATGGCACATTATTCTGATTATGTCCCGCTGCTGATGAACACATTCCAAGAGAGTCTGTCCGGCGCTGCACTAGCATGGTTTATCGAGCTCGACATGGAAGAGTATGACAGTTGGGAGGACCTGGCTGAGGAATTCCTTCACCAATACAAGTTCAACACGGCTACAGCTCCTACCAGAGAAGACCTATTGAGAACTTTGAAAGGAAGGAATGAGTCTATACGTACTTTTGCCCAAAGGTGGCGAGCGATAGCTACCCAAGTCAAATCAGCCATCCCGGAGGAAGAGTTGGTGGATTTGTTTTTGAAGACACTACCGCTCGAGTATTTCGAAAAGCTTAATACCTCAGGATGTCAAACTTTCGCACACCTTATCAGGGTAGCTGAGCGTCATGAGTGGGCTCTAAGGGAGAAACGTGTACCAGAGCCGTCATTCAAGCGGCCATATCCAGCCAAGAGAGAAAGGGAGAATGCAGGCGATGTCGCTTTTGTGCCAAACCCACCGAGACCAAAGAAGTTTTCAGAATCCACCCCTACCCAAGGTGGCTCATCAGGACCGGCTCCAAAGAAGTTCGAGGCTAAGAGAAGAACCGCACCGTCTTTTACTCCATTTCCTCGTCCGCTATCGAAGCTGTTACCGATGCTGCTGGAAGGGCGCCTAGTCGCCAAGGAACCCTCGAGACCGAATCTGCCAAGATTCCCTGGGTTCAACGAGGCCCAGTCGTGCGCCTATCACATGGGCGAAAAAGGGCACAACGTAGATAACTGTCTCGTGCTCAAATACAAGGTGCAAGCACTGATAGATGGAGGAGTATTGGAGTTTGATAAGACAGGACCAAATGTGCAACAAAATCCCCTACCGGATCATGAGAAAGTGAACGCTATATGGGATGAGAATGACATGGACGAGTTGGAATTAATGGCCGAGGAACCACCTTGCACGACCAATGAAGATGATCTAGTTGCAGTACTAGAGTCAAAGGCCCCATTTGTAATTAGGCTAGATGAGGTGGACAAATGGGGGGACACTAAGAGTAGTTCCTCTGGACGCACGGTCATCTCCCTATCTGGTTTTAAGCTGGGGGACAGGAAGGCACAGTACGATGGAAAAGTTGAAAAGATCGTGATAAAGGTCCCTCCACTGGCAGATTACAACCCCAGAGCTGTCCCTTGGGACTACGGAACAAGCGAGATAGACGCAGTCATGAGGTCTGGTAGGTGCTACACACCGAGGGAAGGGGAACCTGAAAAGAGAGAAGTGACGAGAGAAGACGCAGAGAAGGCACTGTCCATTGTCAGGACAAGTGAGTTCGAAGTCATAGAACAACTGAGGAAAATGCCAGCCCAGATATCACTACTGGATCTTTTTACCAACTCGGAGAAGCATAAGAATGCACTGATGAAGGTACTAAATGAAGTGCACGTACCAGAAACTATCAACGAGGTGCAGTTGGAGGACTTCGTGGGGACCATACTACTGAGAGACCAGATATCCTTCTCAGATGAGGATGTTCCTATTGATGGCTGGGCCCATAACAAGGCTTTGTACATATCGGCAAGGAGCCATGGCAAACAGATCTCCCATGTGCTGATTGATAACGGGTCTGCATTCAACATATGCCCGTTAGCCACACTCAGAAATTTGGGTATAAACGAGGAGCTCATCCGCACTTTTAAGGCCACCATCAGAGCCTTCGACGGAATGAGGAAAGACGTGGTTGGCGAAATCGAGCTGGACATTTTCATTGGACCCGTGGAGTTCTCTATCGGGTTCCAGGTTATGGATCTCCCGAGTGCCTTCGGGCTGCTTTTTGGGTAGGCCCTGGATTCATACGGCAGGCGCAGTACCTTCTAGCCTACACCAGAAGGTTCGATTCGTGGTTGACGAGAAAGTGGTAACCGTGCATGGAGAAATGGATTTTGCTACATACCAGAAGAGCGCGATCCCCTATATAGAGCCGGAACGCAAGGAGGAAGCAAGCTACCACTCTCTCGAATTAGTGGCAGTTACGCACGCACCTCTTGGGACTAGGAAGAGAGTTCCTGCACCTTCCCAATACACTCTAGCCCCAGGGAAGATGTTATTGGCATACAGGTTTGTCCCTGGATGCGGGCTGGGGAAGAATGGTCAAGGGATCCGGTCACCATTGCAGTTAGACACGAACGAGCACCGATCAGGCCTAGGATATACTGGTGGATTCAGTAGTAGCTTCATTTCGACAGGCTATCGTGGACGTCGAGGCAGAGGCCAGTATCGAGGCCGTGGAAGCCAAGGAGGCAGAGTTGGCTCGTTCATTGGCTCCGGACCTTAGAAGGGAAGAGCTAGCGTGATCGGCAGTCCACTGGCCCAGTATTTCTCCAAGCGTCCTAAGATGCTGGCAGATGAAACTGTTCAAAATGCAGCTGAGCCTGATCTGTCTAACCCATTTCTAGAAGACATCGTCAACGTCATCATCGAACGGCTTGATGAGGACTCCAGCCAGCCTGTGTAAAGAAGCCTTCTCTTTCCTTTTCCCTTGATGCATTTCAATTCCTGCATTTAGATTTCTGCATAATGTTTTCATTCCTTAGCAATGCATTTTCCTTTTCTGAAAACCACCCTTGGATCTCCGACCGTCGGTCTAAGTAGTGTAAGCTGTAACGCGGTCCATTTCCCATCTAATAAAAGTCCCATGAGTTTTGTGGAATGATAAATTGGCCCGATGATGATACTTGACTTCAAATCTTTGAAGTTTGAGGGCTGATTTGCCACATGATCCATGTTTTCCTGAAAAATCTTTTAGGAGAGCGAGGACGTCCAATGAGACGACGACCAGTTCCCCCTCTTTTTTCTTCATTTTTCAAAGTGTTTTCAAAAATTCATGCATCTTTATTAGTACTAGCAAAATACTGACCATGCTTGTGACATTTCAGGCATACCATGCCTCATATGCATAACAGGTTATTATGTAGCTCAGACCGTATCGATGACTTCTCCTATGGAATTGAGGAGGAATTTGATGACGATACCAGTGATGTCAGAAGGGATTGGAGCAGATATGAAGAACATAAACCCTTAACGACAGAGGAAACCATTACAGTCAACCTGGGGGATTCTGAGAACTTGAAAGAAGTAAAAATCAGAGGAAGACTGTCTTCGTCAGAAGTGTCTCGGTTTATTGATCTCCTCATGGAATATCAGGATGTGTTCTCCTGGTCCTATGCAGATATGCCGGGTTTGGACCCAAACATCGTTGAACACTCGCTCCCAACAGATCCGAATGTTCCCTCTAAGAAGCAAAAACTTCGACGCACAAAACCGGAGTTATCCAAAAAGATCGAAGAAGAAGTGATGAAATTGCTTAAGGTGGGATTTATTGAGGTGATCGCTTATCCCGAATGGGTTGCTAATATTGTCCCGGTGATGAAGAAGGACGGGAGAGTCAGAGTCTGCGTAGATTATCGCGACCTGAATAAGGCAAGCCCGAAAGATGACTTTCCTCTCCCACACATCGATGTCTTGGTCGATAGCACCGCCGGTTTTGATATGTTCTCGTTCATGGATGGATTCTCTGGGTACAACCAGATTCTTTTGAAGGAAGAAGACAAGGCTAAAACCTCGTTCATAACGCCATGGGGCACCTTCTGTTATAAAGTTATGCCTTTCGGCTTGAAAAATGCAGGAGCAACCTACCAAAGGGCCATGGTAGCTTTGTTCCACGATATGATGCATAAGGAGATAGAGGTATACGTCGACGATATGATCGCGAAGTCTAAACCCGGATATGATCACATCCAAATACTAAGAAAGCTGTTCGAACGACTTCGGAAATATAGATTGAAGCTAAACCCCGCCAAATGCATATTTGGGGCACGATCAGGAAAGCTTCTTGGGTTCATGGTGAGCAACCGAGGAGTTGAAATAGACCCTTCTAAAGTCAAAGCGATATTAGACCTCGGGGTCCCTACGACAGTTAAGGAAGTGAGGAGTTTGCTGGGGCGGCTGAACTACATCGCCAGGTTTATTTGTCAACTATCTGAAGTTGCAAAACCATTCTTTAAGCTGCTAAAGAAAGGTGCCAAGGTGAAATGGGATTCTGAGTGTCACCAAGCTCTGGAAAAGATCAAAAGTTACCTCGTCTCGCCACTAGTTTTGGTGCCTCCCATGTCAGGTTTTCCGTTAACCCTGTATCTTACTGTCCATCAAGAATCCTTAGGGGCTCTGTTGGCCCAAACAAACCCTGAAGATGGCAAGGAACGGGCAATTTATTATCTGAGCAAGAAATTCACTGCATCGGAGATGAATTACCCTATCATCGAGAAGACTTGCGTTGCGTTGGTATGGGTGCTACACAGGTTGAGGCAATATACCCTTCATCACCACATACAGCTGGTCACAGAGAACGACCCGATAAAATATCTCCTAGAAAAGCCAGCCTTAATTGGGAAACTAGCTAAATGGCAGGTCCTCCTATCAGAACTCGACGTTAGGAGTTCAACTCAGAAATCCGTTAAGGGACGAGCCATAGCAGATATGTTAGCTGAAAATGCCCAGGGGCTTAGTATCCCAAGTGACGAGAAGTCAGAGGATCACATTTCAAACTTGTCCGAGGATAAATGGACAATGTATTTTGACGGTGCTGTAAACCTCGCAGGGTCTGGAACTGGGGCAATTTTAATATCCCCTGAGGGACAACATTATCCAGTCGCTGCAAAGCTGACATTTCCATGCACCAACAATATTTCTGAGTACGAAGCCTGCATCCTAGGGCTGCAACTAGCTCTCACCATGAAAGTAAAGAGGCTACAAGTATATGGGGACTCCATGTTAATCATCCTGCAGACCCAAGGCGAATGGAGAACTAAAGATTCTAAGCTCATCCCTGTTGACACCTGATTTTTAATCATTTTTTCTATTGCTAAAGTAATAAAAAATCCATAAAAATTCATAAAATTGAAAAATCAACTTTGGGGACCTTAGCCAAGCCTAGGGAACCAATTTTGAACAAAAAATAAAATTTCATATTATATATATATTTTTAATTTTTTTAAAAAAAAATACAAAAATACTTGAAAATTTTGGAAAAATAACATTTGAGGCCAAAAAAATACACAAAGATAGTTAATATTTTTATTTTAAATCTATTTTCATATTGGCCATCGCAAATTCAGAAAAATCCAATTCGAGTCACGTGTTCCTTCACGAGTATAATCTTGAATCGGGCCTAAAAAAATTTAATTTGAGTCAACTTATTTTTAATTTTCACTTTTTATGAGTTGTGACATTGTCTTCTAATATTTTAAATTTTCATCTTGGCCCAATTATACCCAGAATGACTTAATTTTGCAAAAGGGCTTTAATTAAATTCTGCATTATTTTCAACGGCAAGAAATGAGCTTAAATTTGACATGTGGTGAATTTTGGTGTGTCAAAAATTGTGAGGAGATTTGGACTTAAAGAAATATATTTTTTCAGGGACTAAATTGTAAATACTTAAAATTCAAGGACTAGAGTGCAAATACTTAACTCTTGAAAGATTATTTTACAAATAACAAAAAGAAGAGTTAGTGCATAAATTAGAATAGAGAAGGGAAGATGTAGATGAAGAAGAGTTAGTAGAGAAATTAGAATGGAAGATAAGAATAGAGAAGGGAAGATGGAGATGAAGAAGAGTTAGTGGAGAAATTAGAATGGGAGATAAATATGGAGAAGGGAAGATGAAGATGAAGAAGAGTTAGTGGAGAGATTAGAATGTGAGATAGAGATAGAGAATGGAAGATGAAAATGAAGAAGAGTTAGTGGAGAAATTAGAATGTGAGATAGAGTTAGTGGAAAAATTAGAATGGGAGATAGATGAGTAGATTATAAAAGGAGGATGAAGTGAGCTTGAGAGGGGATTCTTGAGAGAGAAAATTTGAAGTGTTTGGGAGAATTTTTTGGAGAGAAAATTTTGGATGTTTGAGAGAGTTTTGGGAGATTGAAGAAAATTTTGAGAGAAAGAAAATACCAAAAGAGAGAGAATTTTGAAGATGATGGGAGTTTAAAGCTAGGGGTTATCATCACAAATTCCTTCATCGATCAAATATAAATCAAGAGTTCATCATCGTCAACGAGCAAGCAAATTCGAGCTAAGTGTTTTTATTTATTCATTTATTTATGGTTTTACTCGCAAATTAGCACAAATTGTATACACTTTCTCCATCTCCCATTTTTTCCCATATTTATGTCAGGAGAAGGACATCTCTATCTCAACAGCAAAAATCTCGTAGAGATGCAAAAATCGGCCCAGACAAGCTCCTAAGCTGTCCACCGATTTCTCAACTGATCTGTGACTAAAAGTTCCTCTTAATTCAAAAGAAACTCTCTATATTGGGAGCGAAAATCAATTATAGAAATCCCTCCCAAAAAAACGGGAGATAAGTACTCTTTCCACTCTTCTGGTTTTAGGTGCATATTAGCACATATTTTGTATACTGACACTTCACTCTATTTTATGTCAGGAAGCCGCAGCTCTATATCAATGGTCAACCCTATGGAAGCACAAAATCGGCTTAGATGAGTCCTCAAGCGCGCACAAATTTCAAATTGTTGAATCAATTCGTTGTATTTCATTTTAAAGAATTCATACCCCAGAATGGAGAGGACAAAGTCCATCCGCAATTTAAATATCTGCACCATAAATCCCAAAGGGAAGAGCCAAGCCAATGCTTAGCCTCCCATTGGAGGTTTTTACTTACAGTAGTTAAATACCTGCAACTTAAATACATGTACCTTAAATCCCAAAGGGAAGAGCCAAGCCAATGCTTAGCCTCCCATTGGAGGTTTTTACTTACAGTAGTTAAATACCTGCAACTTAAATACCTGCACCATAAATCCCAAAGGGAAGAGCCAAGCCAATGCTTAGCCTCCCATTGGAGGTTTTTACTTATAATAGTTAAATACCTGCAACTTAAATACTTGCACCTTAAATCCCAAAGGGAAGAGCCAAGCCAATGCTTAGCCTCCCATTGGAGGTTTTTACTTACAGTAGTTAAATACCTGCAACTTAAATACCTGTACCTTAAATCCCAAAGGGAAGAGCCAAGCCAATGCTTAACCTCCCATTGGAGGTTTTTAGTTACAGTAGTTAAATACCTGCAACTTAAATACATGTACCTTAAATCCCAAAGGGAAGAGCCAAGCCAATGCTTAGCCTCCCATTGGAGGTTTTTACTTACAGTAGTTTAAATACCTGCAACTTAAATACCTGTACCTTAAATCCCAAAGGGAAGAGCCAAGCCAATGCTAAGCCTCCCATTGGAGGTGTTTATTCACTGTCATGTACTTCCTATAATTTAATTTTTGAATCATCAGACCCAAAAGATGAGTAGGTCGTAATACTGCACAGAAGTCGTTAACACACTCCCTCTTTCGGCTTTAGGGAATCTTTAACACTTAAAAAAATATAACAAATAAAAATATATACCATCCATGCATCCTATTTAAAAAGTGAAAACACAAAAGAGAATGCTACTAGAGCCTTAGGAATAAACCAAGCATGAGTTGCCGAATTAGGATATCCATGAAATTAAGGTACCGAAAGGGCATTAGTTTTAATTAACTAGTGTAACCAAGTCCCCGAACTCATAATCTCTGGTTCGCAGGAATAAATTAGTTCTCCCGCTAATTTATTTAGGTTCCTAATCAACCTACCAAGAATGATTAGTGGCGACTCCAAATTTCAAAATCATTTAAACAAAAACCAAAGTTGCGATTCGGTAGGGCTTGGGAGGGTCCGCGTTAGGTTAGTCAAATCTAATTAACCTAATAATCCGTTAACCCCTAGAAATAATAAAAATATTTTCAGAGGGTCGCGACAGACTGGCGACTCCGCTGGGGACAGAGATTTTTAAATTTTCGAAAAAAGATACCAATTGGAATACTTAAATTTTTTCGAAATTTTAAGAGTCTTAGTGGACTTAGGCCAATGAAAATTTCATGCATATCTCGCTTCTGGCGATATTGTTTGGGACTCATTCTATAGGTGTTATATGTTTTTGCAGGATGGGAGTTATAAGGGGCGGAGTGTTTGGCTAACCCCTTTGTTTTGCAGGCTCGGTGTTGGGTTTATTTGTTTAATTTCGCACATTTTTAGAAGCGCTGTTTTGATATCAATTGTTGTGCATGTCTTGCATACTCTGAGGATCACGACACCTGCACACACAAGCGTCTAAACCCAAGTCGCGAAATTCTTCCTAGAAAACCATAGATAGGGATCGAATATGCAAAGCTCTTGCGTCGATTGCGCTCGGGTTGACCATATTTTATTCCGCTCATTATCTGAATTGACAATTCTTCCCATTGTGATTTGATTGCGCGGAGGGTAAGTTTGTCAATTTAGATAGTGGGAGCCTTTTTAGATCCATACCTTGTCTCTCCTTCTTTTATTTTCTAAAGTCCACTCCTCACTTGAGTCATGCGCATGACTATGTGAATTGCATTTCTCCAAGGTAAAAGTAAGTTCTCTAATTTTATCTTGTATTTATTTTCGGTCGGTCCATGCTAGGTGTTAGTCAGTTTTTGAGCTTGATATTACGACCATTCTTTTTAAAAGAAAATAAAAATTAAATTTGTCCCTCATTTCTTTTATTTTTTTTTTGAAAAAATGATGTAAAAAAATCCCTTCATGGGAATTTTATTAACCAATAAGGGATTTTTGTCATATTTTTATTGCTTCAATAAAAATGAAATTTTCCTGAAAAAATTTTCCTCTGAAAATTTCAATAAAAAGAAAAATTCCTTAAAAAAAAACTCTAGTAGACATCAAGTGATTTTATCACATTTTTCAAATTATAAAAACTTGCAAGAAAATTCATCTCGAGAAATTCGCTCATGTTTTTCTAAGAAAATTTTCTCTAAATAAAATTAGACTAATTGACCAATAAGAGATTTTTGTCATGTTTTTTTTCTCTCCAATAAAAATGAAATTTTCCCGACAAATTTTCCTCTGAAAATTTATTTCGATAAAAAGAAAAATTCCTTTAAAAAAAACATCAAGTGATTTTATCACATTCTTTCAAATTATAAAAACTTGCAACAAAAATTCTTTTCGAGAAATTCGCTCATGTTTTTCTAAGAAAAGTTTCTCTAAATAAAATTAGACTAATGTCTCGGGGGAATTTCGTTAACCAATAAAGGATTTCTGTCATGTCTTTCCTGCTTCAATAAAAATAAAATTTTCCTGACAAATTTACCTCTGAAAATTTATTTTGATAAAAAGGAAATTCCTTCAAAAATTTTAGTAAACGTCAAGAGACTTTGTCACATTCCTTTAAAAAAATAAAAAAAAAGAATAATAAATCTGAAAAAAATTCTGTATCAGAAATTAACCCATTTCTTCTTAAGGAAATTTTTTTTTTCTTTCTTCTGATTTCTCTATAAAATAGAAAAAATCAAATTGGACTAATATAGGAGTCATGGACCGACATTTCTTGTGTCGCATACTAATTATATCTTTTTCTTTTGCAGGGAGATCCTAGATACCCCAGACGGGTGTAAAAATTAAGTTCAATAATATATCAAGAATCATCTTCAGAAATACCAAAAGACGAAAAACACCGAGGCTTCAACCGTTAATTCTGGGGGGCAAACGAACATTGTCCATCTTTGACAGACAAAGTTGTGTCAATCCGTAAACTTGTATGGGCAGTGTATTCTGATATGACGGTGGATTTATACTGATTAAACATGGGGGCATATTTAATGTATTGCAGAGGATCCCGCGTCTTTTGAAAAACAATATGGATTATATAATCAGAACCCATGAAACAAATACCTTTACCTGATCAAATCAACCAGAGACCGGTCTTAAAATTTCCTCTTATCCGAAACATGCGGAGGGCTTTAGAGGACCGAGGTTCTATTAATGAACGTGGCCCACAGGAATTTCTCCCGACGCTACAGGCGACCGACACGAGCAAGTGGACGCCGAAAGAAACAAAATATGGATAAAAGTGGGCACACAACAGGTGGCCGGATTTACTACCAGCGCACTGATCGAGTTGTCATAGCGTTATTGTTCGTGATCTCAAGATGGATAGTGGGGGCCACCGCCGAACCCATCATCAATGTTCTCGATATCATCGTCTGGAGCAATTAAACAAGAACATCAAGAAGAACATTAAGCCTCGACATCTTCGGTACCTCAAATCGTTCTGTTATGCTATGCGGAAGAAACGATAGCAGGAAAATTAAAAAAAAAACAAAACAAAACACGTGAAGCTTTTCTTTCATTCAATTCATCAAAGAGTATTACAACAACTCACTGGGGAGGAAAGGTAAAGCCAAACTGGGCCCTGATGACCATTACGAAAGAGCTCAACTGACTCTCCAAACAGTTGATGCTCTGGATGCACCGGGCGCTCTCGGGATCAAGCTCCGCGAGCCTAAAGAAGAGGCGATCGCACTTCTCTTTAACCTGGGCCATAGTGGCCTCGTAATGCTCAACGGCAAACTCCAGGTCCGGAACCGCTGCCCTCTCGAAAGCAATGTCTGCCGTAATGTCATCAAGTCTCTCCTGCAGCCAACCACATTTACACCTCATCACAATATTGCCTGGCTCCTGTTCGGCGTAAGTTCGGACCAAGGCCAGACGGTCCACCAACTTTCCCCTCTCACGAACCAGCCACGAAAGCTGATCGTTGGCAAACTTGAGGGCTTTTTTGTGATTATCAGCCACAAACGTAACTGTTGCCAGACGCTCGTGCCGGTCTCGGTAACGGGCTTTCACGACGGCGGTCACAAGGACCGTCTCATAAGCACGGTTATAGGCAGCCAGAAAATTGATGAAGAGGGTCGAGAAGTTCCGGTACTCCTTCCCTAGTTGGGTACCCTCAACAGAAGCAGCGTCCACGGTCCTAAATAAACCGAGGATTTCAGCCTCAACGGTAGAGTTTTTGGCTATATGAGCGTAACCTCTACCAAGAAGATTGTAGAGTCTCTCCCACCTAGCTAGGACTTCGGTGGATAAGGTATGGTTAGGAGAATTGGCCATTTTTGAAAGCAGAATACGAAAGAAAGGGGGAGAGAGGTGAGGCAGATGAGCGGAATGCGAAGATGGTAATCTACTTTGAAGTAAATATTGATTTCATAGTGACGGTATCAACCAGTCAAGATTTCTCTTATCTACCATTCTCTATTGGCACCACCCTCGTTGGCTCGAATTCCCATCAGATGGCGACTGTGAGCTAAGCGAGTCCGAAATCTCCGCAGAAAGTTTGACGAGACACCGCCACTTTGAAAAAGAAGACGGAAAGATGAGCTGAGTGGAAGACACGGCAAACGTTAGCGAAAAGGAGATACGACTTGTCTTCATTGGAGGACCCGCCAGTAAATCGACGGTGGAGATCTTGACAGGGGCCCTCTATCACGAAAAGAAAAAAGAAGACAAACTGAGCGAGAAACAAGGATTTCCCCTTTGATCAAAAGCTGAATATCAGATTTTCTCCCTCGGAAAATCTAATAGCGCTGCCCGTGAAGAGGGAAGTCGTTGCTATCGCCAGAGAGAGAACTTGTCCCCATTTGATAGTCAGAGTTCATTCGCAAGAACTCGCAGGAGAAAGATAGAGAGGAAGGAGTTCTCGTGGGAGAGGAATTCAAAACCTTCACCATCAAAGCATCGGCTTTCAAAGCCTGTTACGAAAAGGCATCAACGATCTCGTGATCCCTCAAGTCCGAGAAGACATCCCGAGGCGGTCTCGAATCGGCAGTCCTAGATCCAGAAATATGTCGAGTGTTAGGGGAACGGGCGCATGTTCAACCCTGGTCAAAGCTGATGAAGTTCCTTACCCTGAGGGTCTACTGGTCATGGCCATTGACGGTAATCCAGTCTCTCTGTCAATCCTTGTTACCGTATTAAGAAAATGCCGGTATAAGGTTGTAGCTCAAGCAAAGGCGACAGAGGCCTTAGAGATATTAAGGAGGAGTAGTGACCCGTTTGATATCGTCCTCACCGCCATGGTAGGGATTGACATGGATGTTTTCACTCTCTTGGAAGTCATCAATTCTAAATTAAACATGCCAGTCCTCGTAATATCGGCAAGCGATGATCAGCAAGCCCTAATGAAGGCTGTCTTAAATGGGGCCCAAGACGTCGTAACGAAACCAGTTAGAGTTCAGATGCTTCAAAACATATGGCAGCACGTGGTAAGGAAGCAATTGCACGACCATGAGAACAAGCATCAAGCCTTCAATTTTGTTCCAAGCAACTGGAGAAAGAAGATGAGTTGGTCTCCCGAGCTGCATCGTATGTTTGTTAATGCAGTTCAGCAGCTAGGAATAGATTCGGCACGGCCGCAACATATACTGGAAATTATGAAGGTAGAGGGACTCACTAAAGCAAATGTTTCGAGTCATCTTCAGAAGTACAGAAAAAGGGTGAGAGAACACAATGCAGCTCAGAATCAAGAAAACCAAGGCGGGACTAATCCAAGCCTGAACGTCGAGTCTCCTCGCCACCATAAGTTCCCCAGGTTAGCATGGGGCGAGCCACTTCCCATCATCAACCAAGCTAGTAGCCATGCCATCAATCCCCCAGGCGTTAATCAAAGTATCCCCCAGAATCACCCTAATGCTCTTCAAGAGTATAGACTGCAGGAGCAGTGTATTCAGATTCCTTGGTTTGAGCACCAACCTGTGGCTAGAATTCATCCCATGATCAGCGCGCCTGCGCAGCCAAAGAATCAGACAAGAAATTATCCTGAGCACTTCCACTTCTCTAATCCTCGAATGGAAGGAGTTCTTGGCAGCAGGACAGTTGGTGATCCCCACACTTTCTCGAGTAATGATGAAGGCTCCAGCACGAGAAGTCAAATTGCTCATGGCGATGACAGAATGAGAAATCTACCGCCAGCATTTGCCAACAACAATGCCCAATTCGAGTATCAGTTGCTGGAAGGTTCAAGAGATTATCCAGATGATGAGCTTACTGCCCTGGTCAGGAGCTAGTGAGTAAGGACTCTCAAACATCGGTCATCCACACCCGAACCGACACGAGACTAGCTGATTATCAAAGAGCCACAGGAGAGGCAGAACTGACCTTGAATAAGTGCACCTTTCATTTCATGCTTAATTCCCCTGCGTATGTGTCGCGACCCTCTAAAAAAAAATTTTAAATTTTAAAAGGGGTTAATGGATTATTAGGTTAATTAGATTTGACTAACCTAACGCGGACCCTCCCAAGCCCTACCGAATCGCAACTTTGGTTTTTGTTTAAATGATTTTAAAATTTGGAGTCGCCACTAATCGTTCTTGGTAGGTCGATTAGAAACCTAAACAAATTAGCGGGAGAACTAATTTATTCCTGCGAACCAGAGATTATGAGTTCGGGGACTTGGTTACACTAGTTAATTAAAACTAATGCCCTTTCGGTACCTTAATTTCATGGATATCTTAATTCGGCAACTCAGGCTTGGTTTATTCCTAAGGCTATAGTAGGGTATTCTCTTTTGTGTTTTCACTTTTTAAATAGGATGCATGGATGGTATATATTTTTATTTGTTATATTTTTTTAAGTGTTAAAGATTCCCTGAAGCCGAAAGAAGGAGTGTGTTAACGACTTCTGTGCAGTATTACAACCTACTTATCTTTTGGGTCTGATGATTCAAAAATTAAATTATAGGAAGTACATGACAGTGAATAAACACCTCCAATGGGAGGCCTAGCATTGGCTTGGCTCTTCCCTTTGGGATTTAAGGTACAGGTATTTAAGTTGCAAGTATTTAAACTACTGTAAGTAAAAACCTCCAATGGGAGGCTAAGCATTGGCTTGGCTCTTCCCTTTGGGATTTAAGGTACATGTATTTAAGTTGCAGGTATTTAACTACTGTAAGTAAAAACCTCCAATGGGAGGCTAAGCATTGGCTTGGCTCTTCCCTTTGGGATTCAAGGTACATGTATTTAAGTTGCAAGTATTTAACTACTATAAGTAAAAACCTCCAATGGGAGGCTAAGCATTGGCTTGGCTCTTCCCTTTGGGATTTAAGGTATAGGTATTTAAGTTGCAGGTATTTAACTACTGTAAGTAAAAACCTCCAATGGGAGGCTAAGCATTGGCTTGGCTCTTCCCTTTGGGATTTAAGGTACAGGTATTTAAGTTGCAGGTATTTAACTACTGTAAGTAAAAACCTCCAATGGGAGGCTAAGCATTGGCTTGGCTCTTCCCTTTGGGATTTATGGTGCAGGTATTTAAATTGCGGATGGACTTTGTCCTCTCCATTCTGGGGTATGAATTCTTTAAAATAAAATACAACGAATTGATTCAACAATTTGAAATTTGTGCGCGCTTGAGGACTCCTCCAAGCCGATTTTGTGCTTCCATAGGGTTGACCATTGATATAAAGCTGCGGCTTCCTGACATAAAATAGAGTGAAATGTCAGTATACAAAATATGTGCTAATCTGCACCTAAAACCAGAAGAGTGGAAAGAGTACTTATCTCCCATTTTTTTGGGAGGGATTTCTATAATTGATTTTCGCTCTCTATGTTCCCAATATAGAGAGTTTCTTTTGAATTAAGAGGGACTTTTAGTCACATATCAGTTGAGAAATCGGTGGACAGCTTAGGAGCTTGTCTGGGCCGATTTTTGCATATCTACGAGATTTTTGCTGTTGACGTAGAGATATCCTTCTCCTGACATAAAATATGGAAAAAAAAAGAGGAGATGGAGAAAGTGTATACAATTTGTGCTAATTTGCAAGTAAAACCATAAACAAATGAATAAATAAAAACACTTAGCTCGAATTTGCTTGCTCGTTGACGAGGATGAACTCTTGATTTATATTGATCGATGAAGGAATTTGTGATGATAATCCCTAGCTTTGAACTCCCATCATCTTCAAAATTCTCTCTCTTTTGGTATTTTCTTTCTCTCAAATTTTTCTTCAATCTCCCAAAACTCTCTCAAACATCCAAAATTTTCTCTCCAAAAAAATCCTCCCAAACACTTCAAATTTTCTCTCCCAAAAATTCTCTCAAACACTTCAAATTTTCTCTCCAAAAAATCCCATCTTAAGCTCACTTCTTCCTCCTTTTATAATCTACTCATCTATCTCCCATTCTAATTTTTCCACTAACTCTATCTCCCATTCTAATTTCTCCACTAACTCTTCTTCATTTTCATCTTCCATTCTCCATCTCTATCTCACATTCTAATCTCTCCACTAACTCTTCTTCATCTTCATCTTCCCTTCTCCATATTTATCTCCCATTCTAATTTCTCCACTAACTCTTCTTCATCTCCATCTTCCCTTCTCTATTCTTATCTTCCATTCTAATTTCTCCACTAACTCTTCTTCATCTCCATCTTCCCTTCTCTATTCTTATCTTATTTTCTCCATCCATTCTTCTCCAACTTCTCTTCTTCATCTCTTCTTCTCCATCTTCCCTTCTCTATTCTAATTTATCCACTAACTCTTCTTTTTGTTATTTGTAAAATAATCCTTCAAGAGTTAGGTATTTGCACTCTAGTCCTTGAATTTTAAGTATTTACAATTCAGTCCCTGAAAAAATATATTTCTTTGAGTCTAAATCTCCTCACAATTTTTGACACACTAAAATTTACCACATGTCAAATTTAAGCTCATTTCTTGCCGCTGAAAATAATGCAGAATTTAATTAAAGCCCTTTTACAAAATTGAGTCATTCTGGGTATAATTGGGCAAAGATGAAAATTTAAAATATTAGAAGACAATGTCACAACTCATAAAAAGTGAAAATTAAAAATAAGTTGACTCAAATTAAAAATTTTTAGGCCCGATTCGAGATTATACTCGTGAAGGAACACGTGACTCGAATTGAATTTTTCTGAATTTGCGATGGCCAATATAAAAATAGATTTAATAAAAATATTAACTATCTTTGTGTATTTTTTTGGCCTCAAATGTTATTTTTCCAAAATTTTCAAGTATTTTTGTATTATTTATTTTTTTAAAAAAATTAAAAAAATATATAAAAAATATGAAAATTTATTTTTTGTTCAAAAATTGTTGCCTAGGCTTGGCCAAGGCTTCCAAAGCTGATTTTACAATTTTCACATTTTTCTTAATTTTTTGTTTTATGAATTTTCGAAATTAAAAATACCGAAAAATATCGAAAATATGAAAAATCATTTTTTGGTCAAAAGTGGTTCCCTAGGCTTGGCTAAGGTCCCCAAAGTTGATTTTTCAATTTTATGAATCTTTATGAATTTTCTATTAATTTTCGAAAATAAATAAATAAATAATACGTAAAAATACTGAAAATATGAAAAATCGGTTTTTGGTCAAAATTGGTTCCCTAGGCTTGGCTAAGGTCTCCAAAGTTGATTTTTCAAGTTTATGAATTTTTATGGATTTTTTATTACTTTAGCAATAGAAAAAATGATTAAAAATTAGGTGTCAACAGCTGCCCCTCTTTGAAAGGAGGCTCGGTAGAGGTTCATTTCAAAGACGAGATGACACTCGAATTCTAATCGACTCAATACAAGGAAATAAAAAGAGTCGTGACATGAATGTTCCACTGAAAATGAAATGAGAACCAAAGGATTCGTTATATAAAACTTTAGGGTGGTTGAACTTGAACCCGTATAGTGGATCAACCCATGGTAAATTCCTAATAAAAGGATTCTACTGATTAAAAATTGAATTAAAATTTGACCCGTATGGTGGGTCATACCATTTGACCCGTATGGTGGGTCGTACCATGGTAGATTCCTAATAAAAGGATTCTACTGATTAAATTTTGATTGAAATTTGACCTGTATGGTAGGTCAACTCATGGTAGATTCCTAATGAAAGGATTCTACTAATTAAATTTTGATTGAGATTTGACCCGTATGGTAGGTCACCCCGTGGAGATACTTGTAAGAAGGACTTGGTGCCTGTAGAAAGGACTTGGTGCCTGTAAAAAGGACTTGGTGCCTGTAAAAAGGACTTGTGCTTGTAAAAAGGACTTTGTGCCTGTAAAAAGGACTTAATGCCTGTAAGAAGGACTTGATTTGCCTGTAAGAAGGACTTGATTTGCCTGTAAGAAGGACTTACTTTGCCTGTAAGAAGGACTTTGTGCTTGTAAGAATGACTTGATTTGCCTGTAAGAAGGACTTACTTTGCCTGTAAGAAGGACTTTGTTTGCCTGTAAGAAGGACTTTGTTTGCCTGTAAGAAGGACTTTATGCTTGTAAGAAGGACTTGATTTGCCTGTAAGAAGGACTTGCTTTGCCTGTAGGAAGGACTTTGTTTGCCTGTAAGAAGGACTTAGTTTGCCTGTAAGAAGGACTTAGTTTGCCTATAAGAAGGACTTGATTTGCCTGTAAGAAGGACTTTATGCCTGTAAGAAGGACTTGATTTGCCTGTAAGAAGGACTTTGTGCCTGTAAGAAGGACTTGATTTGCCTGTAAGAAGGACTTGCTTTGCCTGTAGGAAGGACTTTGTTTGCCTGTACGCAGGACTTGATTTGCCTGTAAGAAGGACTTGGTTTGCTTGTAAGAAGGACTTTGTGCTTGTAAGAAGTACTTGGTTTGCCTGTAAGAAGGACTTAGTTTGCCTGTAAGAAGGACTTGATTTGCCTGTAAGAAGGACTTTATGCCTTTAAGAAAGACTTGATTTGCCTGTAAGAAGGACTTTGTGCCTGTAAGAAGGACTTGCTTTGCCTGTAGGAAGGACTTTATTTGCCTGTAAGCAGGACTTGATTTGCCTGTAAGAAGGACTTTATGCCTGTAAGAAGGACTTGGTTTGCCTCAAAGGGTGCCATTCTGAAATCTGGGGAGACCAGGAATCCTGCAGAAGCTCAAACCCAAATTATATTCTCCTGTCGCTTTAGGAATAAACCAAAGAGGCAGAGATCAAAAGGTCTCGAACATTTCTGTCCTTGAGACAAATCATGCTTTATTGAAAAAGGTGGATACCTGTATATACCGCAATGGATTCGAGTACCCCAACAACCGTCAGAATTCATTCTCTTGAAAGGTTCAGGTTGAAGATATACTTACCTGAGAATTTGAAAGAAATGCTTGGTGGCTTCTGACAACCAGGCTTGTTCATTCAATAATCGCCGAATGAATTTCAAGACTTTGGAAGGTAACTCAAACACCGGGAATGTGTTGCCTGTCAGGCAATGTCAGAGGTAACATGTGCAAGCATTTTCATCAATGCGTTCATTGGTTCATACAAAATTGTTCAGCTAAGTTTGCCATGATTAAAGGCAGTCTATGTAATAACTCATGATGCAATCGATCAACATATGGATCATGTATTGCATTACCACTTCTGTTTAAGGAGGTTCTTGTAGTATGAACACCTCGAATGTAATCTGAATGGGGGACTTCATTCCGAAAGGGCTTTCTCTCACTCTGGAGGAAGGCTGTTTATCTGTAGATTAAAATGTTAGACCTGTGTGGAAATGGTTTGCCTTTCCTCATCCTGTTATGCCCCATTTTGCACATTTGATGTCTCCTATGCAGTTTATGCTCTAAGTTGGAGTTGGTAAATTAAACATGCGAAATGGTCATACATAATTCCTAAAATGTGTAAACACAATGCCGATGTGACAATTTTTTAGCATCATGTGTGTTTATATAATGTGTAAACATGGGTGGATTTGAATTGCCCCTGGTGTGTGGGTGGATCGAACAAATTGGGAAGCCCACTCCTTATGTTGAGGAGCGGTTTGTCTCAAGTTTTGCCCCTGCACGATAAGGCATATGGGTGAGGGAGCATTTTGGTTTGTTTAGTGACAGCGACTGCCATGGTTTAGCGGTTAAATGCCCCTGCAAAAAGCAAAGAAATTATTCGAGATAAGGAAGACATATTTGCTTTTTCGCTTCAGAGCTTGCGATCAACTTGCCCCATTTTTCACCAGAATAGATCTTGTCAGATGATCATCATTTTCTTTTGGATTTGTCTCCTTCAACATGTTACATGTTAGTATAAATATTTCCTGCAAAAAGAAATGGAGACATATCAACCAGTATTAAAAGGGATAAATTGGAAACGATACTGATTTACCCTTCATCTTGAATGCCTTGGACAAGTCTTTTACCAATTTTGCTGGATTGAGTTTTCTTCGACTTTTGTTGGATGCTTCACCATTAAGCCGAGAATGTGGTAAAATATTGACTTCGGTATTACTCGTCGAGTATTCCTTGGGGATCGAACTCGGGATATTTCGGACCTACTGTTATCCCCCATACCATTCGGTCCATTGGACCGTAGGTGTCCATGGGGCTTTCTTTTCAAAGGTTAATCCTTGGGGATAACGCGGCCCTGTTGTATCACCTTGGGCCTTGTTACGGTATTTCTCGAGGTAATTTGCAATCCCTGTTAAGAATGGAATAAAACAATTTAGGACTCGAGATGATTATGTGCAAATTAGAACGATATAGAATTACCCATGTCTGAGATTGTTCGGGTGTCTCGTTCGCATTTTCCCTTATCTGAAGCTGCCCACTCTATGGTAATATCCATGAGTTGATTTGCCCCCAATTTAGCCCGACTAGGGAATTTTGTTTTTGGATACGACTGTATTCTCGAGTCGCTTTTGCAAATTCCTGAAAATAGAAGGGATCAAATTTAAAACCGGAGCAATTTAAGGGTAAATTGGAACGATACGGATTTACCCTTCAAATTTACGCGGATTTCGTCTCGATATTAATTTTTTCGAGTTTGGAGCGATTAACGGCTCCGAGCATTTAATAGGGGGAAAGGAAAATGATTACTTCTAGCTTGTGCATTAATTTTGGACATCGATAAAAGGCGAGAACGTGCGATGAAACTAAGTAGATGTATTCGTCCAGGTTTGATCTTCTTCCCTTTGCAGGCTCTTGAGTGATCAGCTAGCGTTGTTCCGAATCAGGTATGCACCGGCCGTGTTGCAGGTCCCGTGATCACTAGTTTTGAAATACAGGATCCGTATGCACATTAAAGCTCCGGTGTTTCATCAGCATCAAACTGTCTAGAGAGTCAGTTGAGCTCTTTCGTAATGGTTATCAGGGCTCAGTTTGACTTTACTTTTCCTCCCGAGTGAACTGTTATAATACTTTTTGATAAATGGAATGAAAGAAAGGCTTCACGTGTTTTTTGTTTAATTTTCCTGTCATCTCATCTTCTGGGGAACGATTTAGGGTGCTGAAAATATTGAGGCTTAATCTTCTTCATGATGCTCTCGCGGGTTGCGGTAGACGTTGATATCAAGAACATTAGAGAGGCATTCAGTGTAGCTTTCCACCAGCTGCCTAGAGATCCGCGTTCAATCATGTAAATTAATAAAGCTGCCACCACTCGATCAGTGTGTCAATAAATTCAGCCATTTGTTGCGTGCCCCACTTCAACCGCGTTTTGTTTCTTTCGGTGCCCACTTGCTCGTGTCGAGCGCCTGTAGCATCGAGAGAAATACTTGTGGGCCACGTTCATTAATAGAACCTCGGTCCTCTAAAAACCCTCCGCGTGTTTCGGATCCGAGGAAATTTTAAGACCAGTCTCTGGTTGATTTAATCAGGTTAAGGTACTTGTTTCATGGGTCCTGATTATATCAACCTTATTGTCTTTCAAAAGACGTGGAATCCTCTGCAATACATTAAATATGCCCCAGTGTTTAATCGGTGTAAATTCACTGTCATATCAAAATATACGGCCCGTACGTGTTCATTAACTGACAAATGTCTGAGTCCGAAAGGATCGACCTCCTCACTTGCCCCCAGGATTAAGAAATCGGCAATTTCCTGTCTTTTCGTATTTCTAAAAATAATTCGTGGCCTGCATTATTGAACCAAACTTTACCCCCGCCTGGGATACCCGGGATTTCCTACAAAAGTAAAGGATATAATTAGTACATGACGCAAGAAAGGTCGGCCCATGATTCCTACATTAGTCTAATTTTATTCTTCCATTTTGTTGAGAAATCAAATGAAATTTTCTTAGGAGGTCACATGTGGATTTTTCAAAAATAATTTTCTTGAGATTTTTATAACTTGGAAAGTGTGATAAAATCTCTTGATCAAATTTTCTGAAGGAATTTTCTATCAAAATAAATTTTCAGAGGTATATTTATTAGGAAAATTTTATTTTTATTGGAGCAGGAAAGACATAACAAAAATCCTTTATTAGTCAATAAAATTCCCCCGAGACATTAGCCTAATTTTATTTAGATACAATTTTCTTAGAAAAACATGGGCGAATTTCTCGAAAAGAGTTTTCTTGCAGATTTTTATACTTTGAAAAATGTGGTAAAATCACTTGATGTTTACCAACATTTTTTGAAGGAATTTTCCTTTTTATCAAAATAAATTTTCAGAGGTAAATTTGTCAAGAAAATTTTATTTTTATTGAAGTAGGAAAGACATAACAAAAATCCTTTATTGGTCAACAAAATTCCCTCGAGATATTAGTCTAATTTTATTTAGAGAAAAGTTTCTTAGAAAAACATGAGCGAATTTCTCGAGAAGAATTTTCTTGCAAGTTTTTATAATTTGAAAAATGTAATAAAATCACTTGATGTTTACCAACATTTTTTTTGAAGGAATTTTCCTTTTTATCAAAATAAATTTTCAGAGGTAAATTTGTCAGGAAAATTTTATTTTTATTGAAGTAGGAAAGACATGACAGAAATCCTTTATTGGTGAACAAAATTCCCCCTAGACATTAGTCTAATTTTATTTAGAGAAAATTTTCTTAGAAAAACATGAGTGAATTTCTCGAAAAGAATTTTCTTGCAAGTTTTTATAATTTGAAAAATATGATAAAATCACTTGATGTTTACCAAAGTTTTTTTTTTGAAGGAATTTTTCTTTTTATTGAAATAAATTTTAAGAGGAAAATTTTTTCAGGAAAATTTCATTTTTATTGAAGCAATAAAAATATGACAAAAATCCCTTATCGGTTAATAAAATTCCCCTGAAGGGATTTTTTTCACATCATTTTTTCAAAAAATTTTTTAAAAGAAAAGGGGGGCAAATTTAATTTTTATTTTCTTTTAAAAGAATGGTCGTAATATTAAGCTCAAAAACTGACTAACACCTAGCATGGACCGACCGAGAATAAATACAAGATAAAATTAGAGAACTTACTTTTACCTTGGAGAAATGTAAATCACATAGTCATGCGCATGACTCAAGTGAGGAGTGGACTCTAGAAAATAAAAGAAGGAGAGACAAGGTATGGACCCAAAAAGGCCCCCACTATCTGAATTGACAAACTTACCCTCCGCGCAATCAAATCACAATGGGAAGAATTGTCAATTCAGATAATGAGCGGGATAAAATATGGTCAACCCGAGCGCAATTGACACAAGAGCTTTGCATATTCGATCCCTATCTATGGTTTTCTAGGAAGAATTTCGCGACTTGGGTTTAGACGCTTGTGTGTGCAGGTGTCGTGATCCTCAGAGTATGCAAGACATGCACAACAATTGATATCAAAACAGCGCTTCTAAAAATGTGCGAAATTAAACAAATAAACCAAACACCGAGCCTGCAAAACAAAGGGGTTAGCCAAACACCCCACCCCTTATAACTCCCATCCTGCAAAAACATATAACACCTATAGAATGAGTCCCAAACAAGATCGCCAGAAGCGAGATATCCATGAAATTTTCATTGGCCTAAGTCCACTAAGACTTTTAAAATTTCGAAAAAATTCAAGTATTCCAATTGGTATCTTTTTTCGAAAATTTAAAAATCCCGTCCCCAGCGGAGTCGCCAGTCTGTCGCGACCCTCTAAAAAAAAATTTTAAATTTTAAAAGGGGTTAATGGATTATTAGGTTAATTAGATTTGACTAACCTAACGCGGACCCTCCCAAGCCCTACCGAATCGCAACTTTGGTTTTTGTTTAAATGATTTTAAAATTTGGAGTCGCCACTAATCGTTCTTGGTAGGTCGATTAGAAACCTAAACAAATTAGCGGGAGAACTAATTTATTCCTGCGAACCAGAGATTATGAGTTCGGGGACTTGGTTACACTAGTTAATTAAAACTAATGCCCTTTCGGTACCTTAATTTCATGGATATCTTAATTCGGCAACTCAGGCTTGGTTTATTCCTAAGGCTATAGTAGGGTATTCTCTTTTGTGTTTTCACTTTTTAAATAGGATGCATGGATGGTATATATTTTTATTTGTTATATTTTTTTAAGTGTTAAAGATTCCCTGAAGCCGAAAGAAGGAGTGTGTTAACGACTTCTGTGCAGTATTACAACCTACTTATCTTTTGGGTCTGATGATTCAAAAATTAAATTATAGGAAGTACATGACAGTGAATAAACACCTCCAATGGGAGGCCTAGCATTGGCTTGGCTCTTCCCTTTGGGATTTAAGGTACAGGTATTTAAGTTGCAAGTATTTAAACTACTGTAAGTAAAAACCTCCAATGGGAGGCTAAGCATTGGCTTGGCTCTTCCCTTTGGGATTTAAGGTACATGTATTTAAGTTGCAGGTATTTAACTACTGTAAGTAAAAACCTCCAATGGGAGGCTAAGCATTGGCTTGGCTCTTCCCTTTGGGATTCAAGGTACATGTATTTAAGTTGCAAGTATTTAACTACTATAAGTAAAAACCTCCAATGGGAGGCTAAGCATTGGCTTGGCTCTTCCCTTTGGGATTTAAGGTATAGGTATTTAAGTTGCAGGTATTTAACTACTGTAAGTAAAAACCTCCAATGGGAGGCTAAGCATTGGCTTGGCTCTTCCCTTTGGGATTTAAGGTACAGGTATTTAAGTTGCAGGTATTTAACTACTGTAAGTAAAAACCTCCAATGGGAGGCTAAGCATTGGCTTGGCTCTTCCCTTTGGGATTTATGGTGCAGGTATTTAAATTGCGGATGGACTTTGTCCTCTCCATTCTGGGGTATGAATTCTTTAAAATAAAATACAACGAATTGATTCAACAATTTGAAATTTGTGCGCGCTTGAGGACTCCTCCAAGCCGATTTTGTGCTTCCATAGGGTTGACCATTGATATAAAGCTGCGGCTTCCTGACATAAAATAGAGTGAAATGTCAGTATACAAAATATGTGCTAATCTGCACCTAAAACCAGAAGAGTGGAAAGAGTACTTATCTCCCATTTTTTTGGGAGGGATTTCTATAATTGATTTTCGCTCTCTATGTTCCCAATATAGAGAGTTTCTTTTGAATTAAGAGGGACTTTTAGTCACATATCAGTTGAGAAATCGGTGGACAGCTTAGGAGCTTGTCTGGGCCGATTTTTGCATATCTACGAGATTTTTGCTGTTGACGTAGAGATATCCTTCTCCTGACATAAAATATGGAAAAAAAAAAGAGGAGATCGAGAAAGTGTATACAATTTGTGCTAATTTGCAAGTAAAACCATAAACAAATGAATAAATAAAAACACTTAGCTCGAATTTGCTTGCTCGTTGACGAGGATGAACTCTTGATTTATATTGATCGATGAAGGAATTTGTGATGATAATCCCTAGCTTTGAACTCCCATCATCTTCAAAATTCTCTCTCTTTTGGTATTTTCTTTCTCTCAAATTTTTCTTCAATCTCCCAAAACTCTCTCAAACATCCAAAATTTTCTCTCCAAAAAAATCCTCCCAAACACTTCAAATTTTCTCTCCCAAAAATTCTCTCAAACACTTCAAATTTTCTCTCCAAAAAATCCCATCTTAAGCTCACTTCTTCCTCCTTTTATAATCTACTCATCTATCTCCCATTCTAATTTTTCCACTAACTCTATCTCCCATTCTAATTTCTCCACTAACTCTTCTTCATTTTCATCTTCCATTCTCCATCTCTATCTCACATTCTAATCTCTCCACTAACTCTTCTTCATCTTCATCTTCCCTTCTCCATATTTATCTCCCATTCTAATTTCTCCACTAACTCTTCTTCATCTCCATCTTCCCTTCTCTATTCTTATCTTCCATTCTAATTTCTCCACTAACTCTTCTTCATCTCCATCTTCCCTTCTCTATTCTTATCTTATTTTCTCCATCCATTCTTCTCCAACTTCTCTTCTTCATCTCTTCTTCTCCATCTTCCCTTCTCTATTCTAATTTATCCACTAACTCTTCTTTTTGTTATTTGTAAAATAATCCTTCAAGAGTTAGGTATTTGCACTCTAGTCCTTGAATTTTAAGTATTTACAATTCAGTCCCTGAAAAAATATATTTCTTTGAGTCTAAATCTCCTCACAATTTTTGACACACTAAAATTTACCACATGTCAAATTTAAGCTCATTTCTTGCCGCTGAAAATAATGCAGAATTTAATTAAAGCCCTTTTACAAAATTGAGTCATTCTGGGTATAATTGGGCAAAGATGAAAATTTAAAATATTAGAAGACAATGTCACAACTCATAAAAAGTGAAAATTAAAAATAAGTTGACTCAAATTAAAAATTTTTAGGCCCGATTCGAGATTATACTCGTGAAGGAACACGTGACTCGAATTGAATTTTTCTGAATTTGCGATGGCCAATATAAAAATAGATTTAATAAAAATATTAACTATCTTTGTGTATTTTTTTGGCCTCAAATGTTATTTTTCCAAAATTTTCAAGTATTTTTGTATTATTTATTTTTTTAAAAAAATTAAAAAAATATATAAAAAATATGAAAATTTATTTTTTGTTCAAAAATTGTTGCCTAGGCTTGGCCAAGGCTTCCAAAGCTGATTTTACAATTTTCACATTTTTCTTAATTTTTTGTTTTATGAATTTTCGAAATTAAAAATACCGAAAAATATCGAAAATATGAAAAATCATTTTTTGGTCAAAAGTGGTTCCCTAGGCTTGGCTAAGGTCCCCAAAGTTGATTTTTCAATTTTATGAATCTTTATGAATTTTCTATTAATTTTCGAAAATAAATAAATAAATAATACGTAAAAATACTGAAAATATGAAAAATCGATTTTTGGTCAAAATTGGTTCCCTAGGCTTGGCTAAGGTCTCCAAAGTTGATTTTTCAAGTTTATGAATTTTTATGGATTTTTTATTACTTTAGCAATAGAAAAAATGATTAAAAATCAGGTGTCAACAGTATGATATTTCCAGCTTTCTAGGTGACTAGATTTAATTCAGGGGCAAGGGGGTAATTTGTTTTTTTATCTCGTCGAATGCGTGAATCCCTTTTTTATGCTAGATTTAGGGCGGATCAATTTGTGGCAACGTCGCTTACTGCCATAATGAGAAATGTTGAATGGCCTCACGTAGGGAAATTTCAAGTGAAAAGCCCAGGCGAGCTCGAAGACGGGTAACTGTGTGTCGTTCCAATTTACCCTTAATCGTTGCAAAATGCTAAATTGGATTTGTTCCATTCTCACCCAGGGGATTGCAAAGTGCCTCAAGAGTGTCGCAAAATGAAATGACCCAATGGAATGCGATAGGACTCATTCGCCTTCAAGGTAACCTTCAAAGTAAAGGAGCCCTCCGGTCCACGGACCCGATGGCATGGAAAATAATGATGGTCCTAGGCAACCCGAAAGAAAACAAGGCCCAACTAAGCAAAGCACATATGTGGCAAGCTCAAAGTGAAAGGCAACTCGGGACATACAATTCAATCCAATCCAAATGAAGGAACTTCCTCAATTCAAATTCAATGGAAGTATACACAAGGGTAAAACAGTATCGTTCCAATTTTTCTAGAATATGAAGAACATATACTGCCGCATTCTCTTTCATTTTTGCAGGGGAAGTCTCTACTGGCCAGATTTTCCTGTCTACCATTCCCTATCAGTATCACCTCCGCTACTCGTCTCCAATCTCGAGCCAAGTAAATCCGACGTCTCTACGGAAAAGTTGGACGGGACGCCACTACTTTGAAAAAGAAAGGATAAAAAATAAGCTGAGTGGGAGACAAAGACATTTTCGGTAGAAAAGAGATACGACTCGTCTTTATTGAAGAACTCGCCAGCAAATTGACGGTGGAGACAGCAACAAGGGGCCCCCTTCCACGGAAAGATGGAAGGAGACGACCTGGGCGAGAGATACGATGAAAAGAAAATCGAGAAAGCCAGAACACTCGAGAGAGGCAATACAGTTGGAAAACCCACGTCTAATTTTAAAGGAGGCATCTTCTTGATAATTCTCATTCGTGCTCGAAAGAGAGACTCTTAAAGCATACGCAATCTTCAAGAAAAATCCAGAGAGTGAAAATACAAGAAGAGATATCAAACTTTGAGAAATCGTTAACCAAATCAAAGATGTCTCAACCCAACACACTTGAAAGTTATCGTTACTTGCTGAATATGGGAGAGGAAGAGTTCGAAGCCATGTTTGGGATCGAGCCTATGGAGTCCGGCCCTTCTACCGACGACGTCCAAGAGCCCGATAAGGATAAGGACAATAACGGTAAAGGTCAAAAGAAGCGTTACCGTCGCCATACTGAGGAGCAAGTACGAAAGCTTGAAGATTTCTTCAGAACGTGCCCTATGCCAGGCGGCAAACAGAAAATGGAACTGAGTCAAGAGCTAGGACTTGAACCTTCGCAAATCAAGTTCTGGTTTCAAAATAGACGAACCCGAATGAAGACTCGTCATGAGCACAACGAAGCCGAATTTCTAAGAGTTGAAAATGAAAACCTCCGAGCGGAGAACAAGATATATAAAGAGGCTTTTGCCTCCGCCACCTACCCTAACTGCAATACTCTCCTCACCCTCGATGAAATACATTTTCTGAGGATCGAAAATGCACGTTTAAGAGGTGAGTTAGATCAGTTCATAGCAGGATCAAGTTCTGTTGGAGCAAGACACAAAAAGACCGAGACTATGGGACCAGCATGGATGCCTTCTGAGGAGGAGGTGAGGTATCATCACCAGGCAAGTGGCATTGGCGACGAACTCGCCGCCATGATCAGGCAATTTGATGCTGATGAAACACCAGGGCTTTAATGTGCATACGGATCCTGTAATTCAAAACTAGTGATCACGGGACCTGCAACACAGCCGACGCGTACCTGATCCGAAACAACGCTAGCTGATCACTCAAGAACCTGCAAAGGGAAGAAGATCAAACCTGGACGAATACGTCTACTTAGTTTCATCGCACGTTCTCACCTTTTATCGATGTCCAAAATCAATGCACAAGCTAGAAGTAATCATTTCCCTTTCCCCCTTATTAAATGCTCGGAGCCGTTACCGCACCAAACTCGAAAAAATTAATATCGAGAAGAAATCCGCGTAAATCCGAAGGGTAAACCCGTATCGTTTCAAGTTACCCTCGAACTACCCATGTTTTAAAATTAAACCCCTCATATTTTCAGGAATTTGCAAAAAGACCCAAAAACGAAATTCCTTGGTTGGACTAAATTGGGGCAAATCAACTCGTGGACATTACCACGGAATGAACAGCTTCAGACAAAGGAAAGTGCGAACGAGAGACCCGAACAAATCTCAGACATAGGTAATTCTGTATCGTTCTAATTTGTTCATAATCATCACAAGTCCTGAATTGTTTTATTCCATTCTTAACAGGGATTGCAAATTATCTCGAGAAATACCGTAACATGGCCCAAGGTGATACAACAGGGCTGTTTTATCCCCAAAGATTAACCTTTGAAAGGATAGCCCCATGGACACCTACGGTCCAATGGACCGAATGGTATGGGGGATGACAGTAGGTCCGAAATATCCCGAGTTCGATCCCCGAGGGTGGGGAATGTTGTATGTATTATAAATAAATGAAACAACTTTTTGTGCATTTTTTTTAACAAACAGGAATACTTGACGACCTTACCAAAAAACAGGAATACTCGACGAGTAATATCAAATTCAGTATTTTACTATAGTCTTGCGATAATGGTGAGGTGCCTAACAAAAGTCGAGGAAAATTCAATCCAGCAAAATTGGTAAGAGACTCGTGCAAGGCATTCAAGACGAAAGGTAAATCAGTATCATTTCCAATTTACCCCTTTTAATACTGGTTGACATGTCTCCTTTTCTTTCTACAGGAAATATTTACACTAACATTTAACATGTTGAAGGAGACAAATCCAAAAGAAAATTATGATCATCTGACAAGATCTATTTTGGTGAAAAATGGGGCAAATTAATCACAAGTTCTGAAGCAAAAAAAGCAAATACGTCTTCCTTATCTCGTTTGATTTCAAGAATAATTTCTCTGCTTTTTGCAGAGGCATTCAACCACTAAACCACGGCGGTCGCTGTTATTAAGCAAACCGAAATGCTCCATCACCCATATGCTTCATCGCACAGGGGCAAAGTTGAGATGAACCGCCCCTCGACATAAGGAGTAGGCTTCCCAATTTGTTCGGTCCGCCCACATACCAGGGGCAATTCAAATCCGCCCATATTTGCACATTATATAAACACACATTATGCTAAAAAATTGTCACATCTGCATTGTGTTTACACATTTCACGAATTATGTATGATTATTCCGCATGTTTAATTTACCAACTCCAACTTAGAGCATAAACTGCATAGGAGACATCAAATGTGCAAAATGGGGCATAACAGGATGAGGAAAGTTAAACCATTTCTACACACGGGTCTAACATTTTAATCTACAGATAAACAGCCTTTCTCTAGAGTGAGAGAAAGCCCCTTCGGACTAAATTCCCCCATTCAGATTACATTCGAGGCGTTCATATTATGAGAACCTCCTTAAATAGAATTGGTAATGCAAACTTGACAGAATAGTTTTGCATGATCCACATTTTGATTGATTGCATCATGAGTTATCACACAGACTACTTCTAATCATTGCCAACTTAGCTGAACAATTTTGTATGAACCAATGAACGCATTGATGAAAATGCTTGCACATGTTAGCTCTGACATTGCCTGACAGGCAACACATTCCCGGTGTTTGAGTTACCTTCCAAAGTCTTGAAATTCATTTGGCGATTATTGAATGAACAAGCCTGGTTGTCGAGAAGCCACCAAGCATTTCTTCCAAATTCTCAGGTAAGTATATCTTCAACCTGAACCTTTCAAGAGAATGAATTCTGACGGTTGTTGGGGTACTCGAATCCATTGCGGTATATATAGGTATCCACCTTCTTCAATAAAGCATGATTTGTCTTAAGGACAGAAATGTTCGAGACCTTTTGATCTCTGCCTCTTTGGTTTATTCCTAAAGCGACAGGAGAATATAATTTGGGTTTGAGCTTCCGTAGGATTCCTGGTCTCCCCAGATTTCAGAATGGCACCCTTTGAGGTACACCAAGCCCTTCTTACAGGCAAACTAAGTCCTTCTTACAGGCAAACCAAGTCCTTCTTACAGGCATAAAGTCCTTCTTACAGGCAAACTAAGTCCTTCTTACATGCATAAAGTCCTTCTTACTGGCAAACTAAGTCCTTCTTACAGGCAAACCAAGTCCTTCTTACAGGCACAAAGTCCTTCTTACAGGCAAATCAAGTCCTTCTTACAGGCAAACAAAGTCCTTCTTACAGGCAAAACAAGTCCTTCTTACAGGCAAATCAAGTCCTTCTTACAGGTACAAAGTCCTTTTTACAGGCACAAAGTCCTTCTTACAGGCAAATCAAGTCCTTCTTACAGGCATAAAGTCCTTCTTATAGGCAAATCAAGTCCTTCTTACAGGCAAACTAAGTCCTTCTTACAGGCAAACCAAGTCCTTCTTACAGGCACAAAGTCCTTCTTATAGGCAAATCAAGTCATTCTTACAGGCAAACTAAGTCCTTCTTACAGGCAAACCAAATCCTTCTTATAGGCAAATCAAGTCCTTCTTACAGGCACAAAGTCCTTCTTACAGGCACAAAGTCCTTCTTACAGGCAAATCAAGTCCTTCTTACAGGCATAAAGTCCTTCTTACAGGCAAATCAAGTCTTTCTTACAGGCAAACAAAGTCCTTCTTACAGGTAAACAAAGTCCTTCTTACAGGCAAACAAAGTCCTTTTTACAGGCAACGCAAGTCCTTCTTATAGGCACAAAGTCCTTCTTACAGGCAAAGTAAGTCCTTCTTACAGGCAAATCAAGTCCTTCTTACAGGCAAATCAAGTCCTTCTTACAGGCACAAGTCCTTTTTACAGACACCAAGTCCTTTCTACAGGCACCAAGTCCTTCTTACAGGTATCTCCATGGGGTGACCTACCATACGGGTCAAATCTCAATCAAAATTTAATCAGTAGAATCCTTTTATTAGGAATCTACCATGGTACGACCCACCATACGGGTCAAATTTTAATTCAATTTTTAATCAGTAAAATCCTTTTATTAGGAATCTACCATGGGTTGATCCACCATACGGGTTCAAGTTCAACCACCCTAAAGTTTTTTTATACAACGAATCCTTAGGTTCTCATTTCATTTTCAGTGGAACATTCATGTCACGACTCTTTTTATTTCCTTGTATTGAGTCGATTAGAATTCAGGTGTCATCTCGTCTTTGAAATGAACCTCTACCGAGCTTCCTTTCAAAGAGGGGCAGCTGTTGACACCTGATTTTTAATCATTTTTTCTATTGCTAAAGTAATAAAAAATCCATAAAAATTCATAAAATTGAAAAATCAACTTTGGGGACCTTAGCCAAGCCTAGGGAACCAATTTTGAACAAAAAATAAAATTTCATATTATATATATATTTCTATTTTTTTTAAAAAAAAAATACAAAAATACTTGAAAATTTTGGAAAAATAACATTTGAGGCCAAAAAAATACACAAAGATAGTTAATATTTTTATTTTAAATCTATTTTCATATTGGCCATCGCAAATTCAGAAAAATCCAATTCGAGTCACGTGTTCCTTCACGAGTATAATCTTGAATCGGGCCTAAAAAAATTTAATTTGAGTCAACTTATTTTTAATTTTCACTTTTTATGAGTTGTGACATTGTCTTCTAATATTTTAAATTTTCATCTTGGCCCAATTATACCCAGAATGACTTAATTTTGCAAAAGGGCTTTAATTAAATTCTGCATTATTTTCAACGGCAAGAAATGAGCTTAAATTTGACATGTGGTGAATTTTGGTGTGTCAAAAATTGTGAGGAGATTTGGACTTAAAGAAATATATTTTTTCAGGGACTAAATTGTAAATACTTAAAATTCAAGGACTAGAGTGCAAATACTTAACTCTTGAAGGATTATTTTACAAATAACAAAAAGAAGAGTTAGTGGATAAATTAGAATAGAGAAGGGAAGATGGAGAAGAGGAGATGAAGAAGAGAAGTTGGAGAAGAATAGATGGAGAAAATAAGATAAGAATAGAGAAGGGAAGATAGAGATGAAGAAGAGTTAGTAGAGAAATTAGAATGGAAGATAAGAATAGAGAAGGGAAGATGGAGATGAAGAAGAGTTAGTGGAGAAATTAGAATGGGAGATAAATATGGAGAAGGGAAGATGAAGATGAAGAAGAGTTAGTGGAGAGATTAGAATGTGAGATAGAGATAGAGAATGGAAGATGAAAATGAAGAAGAGTTAGTGGAGAAATTAGAATGGGAGATAGAGTTAGTGGAAAAATTAGAATGGGAGATAGATGAGTAGATTATAAAAGGAGGATGAAGTGAGCTTGAGAGGGGATTCTTGAGAGAGAAAATTTGAAGTGTTTGGGAGAATTTTTTGGAGAGAAAATTTTGGATGTTTGAGAGAGTTTTGGGAGATTGAAGAAAATTTTGAGAGAAAGAAAATACCAAAAGAGAGAGAATTTTGAAGATGATGGGAGTTTAAAGCTAGGGGTTATCATCACAAATTCCTTCATCGATCAAATATAAATCAAGAGTTCATCATCGTCAACGAGCAAGCAAATTCGAGCTAAGTGTTTTTATTTATTCATTTATTTATGGTTTTACTCGCAAATTAGCACAAATTGTATACACTTTCTCCATCTCCCATTTTTTCCCATATTTATGTCAGGAGAAGGACATCTCTATCTCAACAGCAAAAATCTCGTAGAGATGCAAAAATCGGCCCAGACAAGCTCCTAAGCTGTCCACCGATTTCTCAACTGATCTGTGACTAAAAGTCCCTCTTAATTCAAAAGAAACTCTCTATATTGGGAACATAGAGAGCGAAAATCAATTATAGAAATCCCTCCCAAAAAAACGGGAGATAAGTACTCTTTCCACTCTTCTGGTTTTAGGTGCATATTAGCACATATTTTGTATACTGACACTTCACTCTATTTTATGTCAGGAAGCCGCAGCTCTATATCAATGGTCAACCCTATGGAAGCACAAAATCGGCTTAGATGAGTCCTCAAGCGCGCACAAATTTCAAATTGTTGAATCAATTCGTTGTATTTCATTTTAAAGAATTCATACCCCAGAATGGAGAGGACAAAGTCCATCCGCAATTTAAATATCTGCACCATAAATCCCAAAGGGAAGAGCCAAGCCAATGCTTAGCCTCCCATTGGAGGTTTTTACTTACAGTAGTTAAATACCTGCAACTTAAATACATGTACCTTAAATCCCAAAGGGAAGAGCCAAGCCAATGCTTAGCCTCCCATTGGAGGTTTTTACTTACAGTAGTTAAATACCTGCAACTTAAATACCTGCACCATAAATCCCAAAGGGAAGAGCCAAGCCAATGCTTAGCCTCCCATTGGAGGTTTTTACTTACAGTAGTTAAATACCTGCAACTTAAATACTTGCACCTTAAATCCCAAAGGGAAGAGCCAAGCCAATGCTTAGCCTCCCATTGGAGGTTTTTACTTACAGTAGTTAAATACCTGCAACTTAAATACCTGTACCTTAAATCCCAAAGGGAAGAGCCAAGCCAATACTTAACCTCCCATTGGAGGTTTTTAGTTACAGTAGTTAAATACCTGCAACTTAAATACATGTACTTTAAATCCCAAAGGGAAGAGCCAAGCCAATGCTTAGCCTCCCATTGGAGGTTTTTACTTACAGTAGTTTAAATACCTGCAACTTAAATACCTGTACCTTAAATCCCAAAGGGAAGAGCCAAGCCAATGCTAAGCCTCCCATTGGAGGTGTTTATTCACTGTCATGTACTTCCTATAATTTAATTTTTGAATCATCAGACCCAAAAGATGAGTAGGTCGTAATACTGCACAGAAGTCGTTAACACACTCCCTCTTTCGGCTTTAGGGAATCTTTAACACTTAAAAAAATATAACAAATAAAAATATATACCATCCATGCATCCTATTTAAAAAGTGAAAACACAAAAGAGAATGCTACTAGAGCCTTAGGAATAAACCAAGCATGAGTTGCCGAATTAGGATATCCATGAAATTAAGGTACCGAAAGGGCATTAGTTTTAATTAACTAGTGTAACCAAGTCCCCGAACTCATAATCTCTGGTTCGCAGGAATAAATTAGTTCTCCCGCTAATTTATTTAGGTTCCTAACCAACCTACCAAGAATGATTAGTGGCGACTCCAAATTTCAAAATCATTTAAACAAAAACCAAAGTTGCAATTCGGTAGGGCTTGGGAGGGTCCGCGTTAGGTTAGTCAAATCTAATTAACCTAATAATCCGTTAACTCCCTTTAAAATTTAAAATTTTTTTAGAGGGTCGCGACAATCCCTTATCACAGGTTCTTAGAGGAAATGATTGAGGAGTTCGAGGAGATCGATTTTGGATACCTACCGAGAACCCAAAATCATTTTGCGGACGCCTTGGCTACCCTATCGTCCATGCTGCAAGTAACGGAAGGCTTAGACATCGAGCCATTGAGGGTCGACATTATTAAACAACCGGCTTACTGCATGGTGATCGAAGAAGGGTTTGATGGCCAACCATGGTATCAGGACATTAAGAATTACTTGATGAATGGAGAATATCCTCCAGGGAGCCAAATGGGGGATAGAAAGTACATAGCCAAGATGGCTACGAAGTTCTTTCTTAGTGGTCAGACGCTGTACAAGAAGTCGTTCGATTTGGTCCTATTAAGGTGCGTAGACGCTAAGAAAGCAAACTTACTCATGCAGGAGATTCATGAAGGAGAGTGCGGACCGCACATGAACGGCCATCTCCTCGCCAGGAAGATCATGAGACTCGGTTACTATTGGATGACCATGGAGTCAGATTGCAACCGACACGTGAGATCTTGTCATCAGTGTCAGGTGTATGGGGATAGGATCAACGCTCCCCCAAATGAACTACATCAAATGTCTGAGGCTTGGCCGTTTTCAATGTGGGGAATCGATATGATCGGGCCGATTAACCCCAAAGCTTCAAACGGACACCGTTTTATCTTGGTGGCAATCGATTACTTCACCAAATGGATCGAAGCCAATTCGTATGCGAACGTTACAGCCAAAAACGTCGCAAAGTTCATCAAGCGGGACATCATTGCGAGGTATGGGACGCCCCAAGCCGTTATTACAGACAATGGATCCAACCTGAACAACAAGGTGGTGGATGATCTTTTAGATCGATTCAAGATCAGACACCTTAATTCTTCTCCTTACCGCCCACAAATGAATGGAGCTGTGGAAGCGGCGAATAAGAATATTAAGAAAATCTTGACTAAGACCGCAGAGAACTTTCGGGATTGGCACGAGAGATTGCCATACGCGTTAATGGCATACCGAACTTAAATTCGGACTTCAACCGGGGCAATGCCTTACTCTTTAGTATATGGCATGGAGGCCGTCCTTCCTGTGGAAGTTGAGATCCCTTCCTTACGAATATTAGCCCAAGCGAAACTTTCAGAGGCCGAATGGATCCGGCAGAGGCATGAGCAATTGAATCTGGTTGATGAGAAACGAGTGAAGGCTATCTGTCATGGACAGGTGTTGACACCTGATCTTTAATCATTTTTTCTATTGCTAAAGTAATAAAAAATCCATAAAAATTCATAAAATTGAAAAATCAACTTTGGGGACCTTAGCCAAGCCTAGGGAACCAATTTTGACCAAAAAACGATTTTTCATATTTTCAGTATTTTTACGTATTTTTTATTTATTTATTTTCAAAAATTAATAGAAAATCCATAAAAATTCATAAAATTGAAAAATAAACTTTGGGAACCTTAGCCAAGCCTAGGGAACGAATTTTGACCAAAAAATAATTTTTCATATTATATATATTTTAATTTTTTTAAAAAAAAATACAAAAATATTTGAAAATTTTGAAAAAATAACATTTGAGGCCAAAAAATACACAAAGATAGTTAATATTTTTATTTTAAATCTATTTTCATATTGGCCATCGCAAATTCAGAAAAATCCAATTCGAGTCACGTGTTCCTTCACGAGTATAATCTCGAATCGGGCCTAAAAAAATTTAATTTGAGTCAACTTATTTTTAACTTTCACTTTTTATGAGTTGTGACATTGTCTTCTAATATTTTAAATTTTCATCTTGGCCCAATTATACCCAGAATGACTTAATTTTGCAAAAGGGCTTTAATTAAATTATGCATTATTTTCAGCGACAAGAAATGAGCTTAAATTTGACATGTGGTAAATTTTGGTGTGTCAAAAATTGTGAGGAGATTTGGACTTAAAGAAATATATTTTTTTCAGGGACTGAATTGTAAATACTTAAAATTCAAGGACTAGAGTGCAAATACCTAACTCTTGAAGGATTATTTTACAAATAATAAAAAGAAGAGTTAGTGGATAAATTAGAATAGAGAAGGGAAGATGAAGAAGAGGAGATGAAGAAGAGAAGTTGGAGAAGAATGGATGGAGAAAATAAGATAAGAATAGAGAAGGGAAGATGGAGATGAAGAAGAGTTAGTAGAGAAATTAGAATGGAAGATAAGAATAGAAAAGGGAAGATGGAAATTAAGAAGAGTTAGTGGAGAAATTAGAATGGGAGATAAATATGGAGAAGGGAAGATGAAGATGAAGAAGAGTTAGTGGAGAGATTAGAATGTGAGATAGAGATAGAGAATGGAAGATGAAAATGAAGAAGAGTTAGTGGAGAAATTAGAATGGGAGATAGAGTTAGTGGAAAAATTAGAATGGGAGATAGATGAGTAGGTTATAAAAAGAGGAAGAAGTGAGCTTGAAAGAGGAGTCTTGAGAGAGAAAATTTGAAGTGTTTGGGAGAATTTTTTGGAGAGAAAATTTTGGATGTTTGAGAGAGTTTTGGGAGATTGAAGAAAATTTTGAGAGAAAGAAAATACCAAAAGAGAGAGAATTTTGAAGATGATGGGAGTTTAAAGCTAGGGATTATCATCACAAATTCCTTCATCGATCAATATAAATCAAGAGTTCATCCTCGTCAACGAGCAAGCAAATTCGAGCTAAGTGTTTTTATTTATTCATTTGTTTATGGTTTTACTTGCAAATTAGCACAAATTGTATACACTTTCTCCATCTCCTCTTTTCTTTTCCATATTTTATGTCAGGAGAAGGATATCTCTACGTCAACAGCAAAAATCTCGTAGATATGCAAAAATCGGCCCAGACAAGCTCCTAAGCTGTCCACCGATTTCTCAACTGATCTGTGACTAAAAGTCCCTCTTAATTCAAAAGAAACTCTCTATATTGGGAACATAGAGAGCGAAAATCAATTATAGAAATCCCTCCCAAAAAAATGGGAGATAAGTACTCTTTCCACTCTTCTGGTTTTAGGTGCAGATTAGCACATATTTTGTATACTAACACTTCACTCTATTTTATGTCAGGAAGCCGCAGCTCTATATCAATGGTCAATCCTATGGAAGCACAAAATCGGCTTGGAGGAGTCCTCAAGCGCGCACAAATTTCAAATTGTTGAATCAATTCGTTGTATTTCATTTTAAAAAATTCATACCCCAAAATGGAGAGGACAAAGTCCATCCGCAATTTAAATACCTGCACCATAAATTCCAAAGGGAAGAGCCAAGCCAATGCTTAGCCTCCCATTGGAGGTTTTTACTTATAGTAGTTAAATACCTGCACCTTAAATCCCAAAGGGAAGAGCCAAGCCAATGCTTAGCCTCCCATTGGAGGTTTTTACTTACAGTAGTTAAATACTTGCACCTTAAATCCCAAAGGGAAGAGCCAAGCCAATGCTTAGCCTCCCATTGGAGGTTTTTACTTACAGTAGTTAAATACCTGCAACTTAAATACCTGTACCTTAAATCCCAAAGGGAAGAGCCAAGCCAATGCTTAGCCTCCCATTTGAGGTTTTTACTTACAGTAGTTAAATACCTGCAACTTAAATACCTGTACCTTAAATCCCAAAGGGAAGAGCCAAGCCAATGCTTAGCCTCCCATTGGAGGTTTTTACTTACAGTAGTTTAAATACTTGCAACTTAAATACCTGTACTTTAAATCCCAAAGGGAAGAGCCAAGCCAATGCTAGGCCTCCCATTGGAGGTGTTTATTCACTGTCATGTACTTCCTATAATTTAATTTTTGAATCATCAGACCCAAAAGATGAGTAGGTCGTAATACTGCACAGAAGTCGTTAACACACTCCCTCTTTCGGCTTCAGGGAATCTTTAACACTTAAAAAATATAACAAATAAAAATATATACCATCCATGCATCCTATTTAAAAAGTGAAAACACAAAAGAGAATACCCTACTAGAGCTTTAGGAATAAACCAAGCCTGAGTTGCCGGATTAGGATATCCATGAAATTAAGGTACCGAAAGGGCATTAGTTTTAATTAACTAGTGTAACCAAGTCCCCGAGCTCATAATCTCTGGTTCGCAGGAATAAATTAGTTCTCCCGCTAATTTATTTAGGTTTCTAATCGACCTACCAAGAACGATTAGTGGCGACTCCAAATTTCAAAATCATTTAAACAAAAACCAAAGTTGCGATTCGGTAGGGCTTGGGAGGGTCCGTATTAGGTTAGTCAAATCTAATTAACCTAATAATCCGTTAACCCCTTTTAAAATTTAAAATAATTTTTTTAGAGGGTCGCGACAACAGGCGTATCAAAAGCGGGTAGCAAAGTCATTTAACCGCAAAGTGAAACTCAGAAACTTTACCGTCGGGGATTTAGTTGTGAAGAAGACGCTCCCTAATGCTCCTCATCCCGGGGGCAAGTTCGCACCAAATTATGAGGGTCCGTATGTAGTACAGAAAATTCTACCCGGCGGTGCTTTAATTCTCATAAATATGGATGAAGAGGAATTGGCAAGTCATGTAAATGCAGATGCTGTCAAGAAATATTACCCTTGAATAAGATAAAGATCGGATCAGTTTTCATATCTCATAGGTGTCTGAGCCACATTGAAGGCCACTACATATATTCCATGCATACATGTATACACTTGCATCACTTTCTCTATATTGCAGGTTTAAGAGGAACACCCAGATGGAGAAAACAACCTAAATAACATTATCCAGGCTAGAAGATTACGAAGAAAGGGAGTCTACGAGCTGAGTTACCTGTTAGCATACTCATTTTCCAGCCAAAGGAAATTGTCAGATGGCGTCGTAAAAGGGAGTTTATCCGATGCAACATGATAAGATTATATCAGCAAAAATTGGCTCTTACATTAAAAGAGAACCTTCATAGCATGAGGGAATGACAGTGATCCGAAACGCCCCTAGTTCGATCTCCAAGATTAGGAAATGTTGTGAATATTGTAAATAAATAAGACAAATTTTTGTAAATTATTTTTTGCAGAATAGTCGACGAGCAAGATCAAATTGTCCAACAAAGGTTGACGGAAAATCAACCCAGCGAAGCTGGTAAAGGGAGACAACCCCAAATGGAAAAATGATGATCATCTGATGAGATCCGTCCTGATGAAAATGGGGCAAATTGATGGAAAACCTGAATTGAAAAGGAGAGTATATCTTCCTTAACGCATTTGGTTTTAAAGATAACCCTTCTGATTTCCTTCTTGCAGGGACATTCGATCGACGACTATGACAGTTGTCAACATTAAACAAGCCCAAATCTTTTAAAATTCACTCGACCCTTTCACCCTTGCATTTTATTGTGCAGGGGCAAAGTCCGAGATAAGCCATTCATTAACGTAAGGAGTAGACTCCCCAATTTACTTGACCCGTCCACATGTCTGGGGTGACACATTCCCAATGTTCGGGTTGAATGAACAAGCCTGGTTATCTAGAAACCACTAGGCGTTCCTTCCAAATCCTCAGGTAAATATATCTTCGCCCTGAACCTTTCAAGAGAATGAATTCTGACGATTCTCAGGGTGCTCGAATCCAGAGCGGCATATACATGCACCCTTCATGGTAGGTTAAATTGGGTTTGAGCTTCTGCCGGATTCCTGGTCTCCCCAGATTCCAGAATGGCACCCTTTGAGGTAAATCAAGTCCTTCTTACAGGCAAACCAAGTCCTTCTTACAGGCACAAAGTCCTTCTTACAGGCAAATCAAGTCCTTCTTACAGGCAAACCAAGTCCTTCTTACAGGCACAAAGTCCTTCTTACAGGCAAATCAAGTCCTTCTTACAGGCAAACCAAGTCCTTCTTACAGGCACAAAGTCCTTCTTACAAGCAAATCAAGTCCTTCTTACAGGCAAAATAAGTCCTTCTTACAGGCATAAAGTCCTTCTTACAGGCAAATCAAGTCCTTCTTACAGGCAAAATAAGTCCTTCTTACAAGCAAATCAAGTCCTTCTTACAGGCAAACCAAGTCCTTCTTACAGGCACAAAGTCCTTCTTACAGGCAAATCAAGTCCTTCTTACAGGCAAAATAAGTCCTTCTTACAGGCATAAAGTCCTTCTTACAGGCAAATCAAGTCCTTCTTACAGGCAAAATAAGTCCTTCTTACAGGCAAATCAAGTCCTTCTTACAGGCAAACCAAGTCCTTCTTACAGGCAAATCAAGTCCTTCTTACAGGCAAAATAAGTCCTTCTTACAAGCAAATCAAGTCCTTCTTACAGGCAAACCAAGTCCTTCTTACAGGCACAAAGTCCTTCTTACAGGCAAATCAAGTCCTTCTTACAGGCAAACCAAGTCCTTCTTACAGGCACAAAGTCCTTCTTACAGGCAAATCAAGTCCTTCTTACAGGCAAACCAAGTCTTTCTTACAGGCAAATCAAGTCCTTCTTACAGGCAAAATAAGTCCTTCTTACAGGCATAAAGTCCTTCTTACAGGCAAATCAAGTCCTTCTTACAGGCAAAATAAGTCCTTCTTACAGGCAAATCAAGTCCTTCTTACAGGCAAACCAAGTCCTTCTTACAGGCACAAAGTCCTTCTTACAGGCAAATCAAGTCCTTCTTACAGGCAAAATAAGTCCTTCTTACAGGCATAAAGTCCTTCTTACAGGCAAATCAAGTCCTTCTTACAGGCAAAATAAGTCCTTCTTACAGGCATAAAGTCCTTCTTACAGGTAAATCAAGTCCTTCTTACAGGCAAACCAAGTTCTTCTTACAGGCATAAAGTCTTTCTTACAGGCATTAAGTCCTTTTTATAGGCACGAAGTCCTTTTTACAGGCATCAAGTCCTTTCTACAGGCATCAAGTCCTTTCTACAGGCACCAAGTCCTTTTTATAGGCAGCAAGTCCTTTTTACAGGCACAAGTCCTTTGTACAGGCACAAAGTCCTTTTTACAGGCATCAAGTCCTTTCTACATGTACCAAATTCCTTTCTACAGGCACCAAGTCCTTTCTACAGGCACAAAGTCCTTTTTACAGGCATCAAGTCCTTTCTACAGGCACCAAGTCCTTTTTACATGAACCAAAGTCCTTTTTACAGGCACCAAGTCCTTTCTACAGGCACAAAAACTTTCTTACAGGCAGTTTCATGGGGTGACATACCATACGGGTCAAATCTCAATGAAATTTAATTAGTAGAATCCTTTTATTAGGAATCTACCATGGTACGACCCACCATACGGGTCAAATGGTACGACCCACCATACGGGTCAAATTTTAATTCAATTTCTAAATCAGTGGAATCCTTTTATTAGGAATCTACCATGTCACGACCCACCATACGGGTCAAAATTTAATAAGTAGAATCCTTTCATTAGGAATCTACCATGGGTTGACCTACCATACAGGTCAAATTTCAATCAAATTGTAATCAGTAGAATCCTTTCATTAGGAATCTACCATGGGGTGACCTACCATACGGGTCAAAATTTATTCAGTAGAATCCTTTCATTAGGAATCTATCATGGGTTGACCTACCATACGGGTTCAAATTCAACCACCCTAAGGTTTTCTTATAACGAATCCTTATGTTCTCATTTCATTTTCAGTGGAACATTCATGTCACGACTCTTTTTATTTCATTGTGTTGAGTCGATTAGGATTCAGGTGTCATTTCGTCTTTGAAATGAACCTCTGTCGAGCTTCCTTTCAAAGAGGGGCAGCTGTTGACACCTGATTTTTAATCATCATTTCTCTTTTAAAAATTTTCAGTATTTTTCGGCATTTTTATTTTTTGAAAAATCCATAAAAATTCATAAAATTAAAAAATTAACTTTGGGGACCTTGCCCAAGCTTAGGGAATTAATTTTGACCAAAAAATGATTTTTTATATTTTCAGTATTTTTTAGTATTTTTATTTTCGAAAATTCATGAAAAATAAAGAAAAATTGAGAAAATTGCAAAATCAACTTTGGAAGCCTTAGCCAAGCCTAAGCAACCATTTTTGAACAAAAAATAAATTTTCATATTATATATATTTCATTTAATTTTTTTAAAAAAAAATACAAAAATACTTGAAAATTTTGGAAAAATAACATTTGAGGAAAAAAAATACACAAAGATAGTTAATATTTTTATTTTAAATCTATTTTCATATTGGCCATCGTAAATTCAGAAAAATCCAATTCGAGTCACGTGTTCCTTCACGAGTATAATCTCGAATCGGGCCTAAAAAAATTTAATTTAAGTCAACTTATTTTTAAGTTTCACTTTTTATGAGTTGTGACATTGTCTTCTAATATTTTAAATTTTCATCTTAGCTCAATTATACCCAGAATGACTCAATTTTGCAAAAGGGCTTTAATTAAATTCTGCATTATTTTCAGCGGCAAGAAATGAGCTTAAATTTGACATGTGGTAAATTTTGGTGTGTCAAAAATTGTGAAGAGATTTGGACTTAAAGAAATATATTTTTTCATAGACTAAATTGCAAATACTTAAAATCTCAAGGACTGCAAATACCTAACACTTGATGGATTATTTTGTAAATAACAAAAAGAAGAGTTGGTGGAGAAATTAGAATAGAGAAGGGAAGATGGAGAAGAGGAGATGGAGAAGGGAAGATAGAGAAGAGGAGATAGAGAAGGGAAGTTGAAGAAGAGGAGATGGAGAAGAGAAGATGAAGAAAATAAGATAAGAGTAGAGAAGGGAAGATGAGATGAAGAAGAGTTAGTGGAAAATTTAGAATGGAAGATGGATGAGTAGATTATAAAAGGAGGAAGAAGTGAGCTTGGGAGGTGGATTTTTTGAGAGAGAAAATCTTGGATGCTTGAGAGAATTTTGAGAGATTGAAAGAAATTAGAGAGAAAGAAAAAAAATAAAAAAAGAGAGAGAATCCTTTTTTCCAAAAGAGAGCCTTGAAGATGGTGAAAGTTTAAATCTAGGTGTTACCATCAACAATTCCTCTACCGATCAACGCGAGTCACAAGTTCATCTCCATCGTTCGAGCCGCAATCTTGATCTATAAGGTGACACAAGATCCGAATTCGGCAATCAAATCTGTTAAATCAGGTAACGATCCTAACTATTAAAATCTTCGAGAATTTCCTTGCCCAAATAAATTAATTTAAATTTCGATTATGTCATGTCATACTCATATGTTTCCATATTTACATGTCGCATTCATACTATAAATTCTTGCAATTTAATTCTTGCACCATAAATCCCAAAGGGAAGAGCCAAGCCAATGCTTAGCCTCCCATTGGAGGTTTTTACTTACAGTAGTTAAATACCTGCAACTTAAATACCTGTACCTTAAATCCCAAAGGGAAGAGCCAAGCCAATGCTTAGCCTCCCATTGGAGGTTTTTACTTACAGTAGTTAAATACCTGCAACTTAAATACCTGTACCTTAAATCCCAAAGGGAAGAGCCAAGCCAATGCTTAGCCTCCCATTGGAGGTTTTTACTTACAGTAGTTAAATACCTGCAACTTAAATACCTGTACCTTAAATCCCAAAGGGAAGAGCCAAGCCAATGCTTAGCCTCCCATTAGAGGTTTTTTCTTACAGTAGTTTAAATACCTACAGCTTAAATACATGTACCTTAAATCCCAAAGGGAAGAGCCAAGCCAATGCTAGGCCTCCCATTGGAGGTGTTTATTCACTGTCATGTACTTCTTATAATTTAATTTTTGAATCATCAGACCTAAAAGATGAGTAGGTCGTAATACTGCACAGAAGTCGTTAACACACTCCCTCTTTCGGCTTCAGGGAATCTTTAACACTTAAAAAATATAACAAATAAAAATATATACCATCCATGCATCCTATTTAAAAAGTGAAAACACAAAAGAGAATACCCTACTAGAGCCTTAGGAATAAACCAAGCCTGAGTTACCGAATTAGGATATCCATGAAATTAAGGTACCGAAAGGGCATTAGTTTTAATTAACTTGTGTAACCAAGTCCCCGAGCTCATAATCTCTGGTTCGCAGGAATAAATTAGTTCTCCCGCTAATTTATTTAGGTTCCTAATCAACCTACCAAGAATGATTAGTGGCGACTCCAAATTTCAAAATCATTTAAAATAAAAATCCAAAGTCACGATTCGGTAGGACTTGGGAGGGTCCGCGTTAGGTTAGTCAAATCTAATTAACCTAATAATCCGTTAACCCCTTTGAAAATTTAAAAAATTTTTTAGAGGGTCGCGACACATCAGAAGCACTGTTATTTTGATATAAATCGAGGGAGACCGATCACTCTAACACGGGGCCGACACATTGGAAGACAAGCCGAGGATCGCCAAACAAAAAAAAACATATTGTGAGCACCCTTGAGGTGGCAAGATGAGCTTCCGCCAATTTCGCACTTTCAACCGACACTTGCTCGAATTTCTCGGATAAGACCCGAGCGATCGATGGACGGTGACGTCATAGTTGTCTTGGTTATGGACGTTCACGTATAAGGTGTCACCTTTCCTAACGAAAGTGGTCGGTTCCGGAAAGCTATCGTTTACGACCAGCATGCTTCTTAGGCCGCACAACTTCGGGTGATTTTCCTCCGGCCGCTTTTCGATTCCTCCGTCGTTCTCTCAAGGAAAGAAAAAGGAAATCTCTATTTTTTTCGAAACCCCCCAGTGCAGCAACCACGGACTTCCCTCGGTTGAGCATGTACTGCATTCTCCAGGAGACAACTGAGAAGAGCAATTTTCGCGTTCTCCAAATATTTTCTAGATTTCGTAGGACGAGTTTCAGTTACCAGAGCTGGGCTTTGCAAGATTAGCATAGGTGGGCGTTGAAGGGTTTTGTAGAGGGTAGGCTCGAGGGCGGTTTTCAGTTCTTGGGTCAAGGTTTGCGGCGGAGATGGCAGCGGTTGCGGCGAAGGAGATGGAGGAGCCATCCTGCGTTTAGAGAACAAGGAACGTTGGAGGAAGGAATCGAGAGAGATCGAATCTCCACTTCAGATCCGCCGGAGGAGAACCAGTCCCCCCCCCTCTGCCCTTGTGGGACTTTTTTATATCTATCTCTTCTTACCCCATTACCTTTTTGACCAGTCAAAAGGAGGCCTCCCTCACATCATTAGAAAACCCCCACTATATCTCCTTCTAGGTCTCCTATTATCAACGTGAATATGTGGCTCCTCTGTCCATTCTCTCCCCCCAGCTTTCTTTCTTTTGACTCTGCCGTTGCTATTGGTGGTAGGTGGTGAAAGCTGTTAGCTCGTGACTTCACCTCCTTCTCCGTCCTCCTTACTGAACTTCGCGAGGTTTTTTTTATAGATACTTTACCCGAATCTGACATCCGATGTCCCCCTCCCAATCTAGCGAGAGTGGGTGAATTTAGTGTTGCAACGGCACGTCAAGATCATGGGTGCAGTTCCATTACGAATTGTCTCTTGACTTGGAGAATAACCATTCATTTAGGCATTGATCTTGGGCCTCGTAGTACTTGAACGGACTTTCAATGTGGCCCATTGCAATGAGTTCAAATTTAAGGTGTCTAGGGGCCACCTTGTTATATTCCTCCAATAGTGAGGTGTCTGGTTCTATTTAATTGGTGTTACTAACTCACCATCGTCGGTGATATTTTGAGCTTTTTTCTTTATATATATATATATATATATATATATATATATTTAACCATCTTGGCATCAACCAACATTTGTTATTTGCCCGAAGAAGTGAAAATAGAATAAGGATTGATGATTCATATTTTAAATGGAGCATTTAGAAAATTTAGTTTAAAGAAACATAAGAAGACATTTTGGCGTGCGTAAAATGATCGTAATTGTTAGCATCATTTTATTTCTAATTGAGTCTAACTAATAATTCGTTGCATCGATATCATCTCATGTCGGAAAAAAATTTCGAAAGAGGTACTATTAATGTTGACTGAATTAATTTGTCAGCTCTTTCTAATTTCATATATTAACTTAATAATGATAATCACATGGAAAATGCGGTTTCATAATTTAAGGATGCCACTCATTGACTAGTTGATTTCAATAGGACAAGGCGAATGTGAATCACCCGTTGTAATAATTTTTTTTTTGGGGTTCAAGTTTAGAGATAAAAAATTATGGAGATGGAAATCTAGTCTTGAAAAATACTTAAAGTGTCCTATTTGGTCGGCCATAGTTCTATGTAAAAACCCAAATCCTATTTATTTTATTCCATCGATGTCCAAAAGTAAATAAATATGATAACCAGATAATGTCTATAAGTTCCATTGTATACAAAAATATACGTATACATATAGGAAGGGCTAGTTAAGCCCATTGGATGAGCCAATCAGGATTACTTATCATTAACTTTGAAAAAAAAATCATAAATTTATTGCACATGTACTTGTTTAGTATTAAACCTTTCAATTTGGTCAATTTGATTTGAGACCCTTTGACAATTTGTCAATTAAGTCCTAAATCTTTCAATTGTGCCAAATTTAGTCCTAAACATTTTGATGATTTGCCAATTTAACCCTTTCAATTTTGGATGAAAGTTGTCAATGCGGTGGTCTAATGAAAGCCCATTGGCTCATGTGGCATGATCATTGCTAACATGGGCAATATTTATAATTTCTTTTATTATTATTTTTTTAAATGATTTGATTATCTATTTCTTTTTCCTTTTTTTCCAAACTAGGACTTTTTTTAGGAATCCTATCTCATAAATTGCATGGAATAAAATCGAGAAAATCAAATCATGGATGGGCATTCTTAATTTCCGAAAATTCAAACACAAAATTTCATCTCATGTATGTACTCTCGGTATATTCATTGCATATTTTCGATTTTGCCAGTTGAGTCCTGAATGTTTTCATACTTTGTCAATGAATCCATTCGGCCAAATTTGACCGAAAGTCGTTGACATGTACAATTTAAATGAATGTGATTATTTTTTGATTTTTTTTTCTTTTTCTAGTGATTGTCCAATTGCGTTTAACTTGAAAACAAGGGACTAGATTGAAGACATCTTCGTCATTTTTTATCCATTTCATATTTCGTTTTTTTTTTTAAATTTTGCTCAATCTGTGAACTCTATTGGAGCAAATGTAATACGAGACACCAGAGGATAATGTCATAACTTCAGAATCGCAAAAATTGACACTTACAGAGCTAAAACGAATTTTTTTATAATAAATAATTATAATTTTTTATTTAACCTGAAAAGGAGATTAACTAAGTAATTCCCGATTTCAGATCAATTTTTTTTGCAGATTTTATTTGGCCAAAATGAAGAGAAAATTAAAAATAAAAATACCGACTAAATATTCACATTTTTATGGCCTCAAATTTTATTTTTCCAATATTTTCAAGTATTTTTGTATTTTTTTTAAAAAATTTAAAATATATATATAATATGAAAATCATTTTTTTGGTCAAAATTAGTTCTCTAGGCTTGGCCAAGGTCCCCAAAATTGATTTTTTAATTTTATAAATTTTTATGAATTTTCTATTAATTTAGCAATAGAAAAAATGATTCAAAATCAGATGTCAACACACACGTCAATGAAAATAAGAACGGTAGGAAATATTTCTCAAAAACCAGTGTCGGGCAAGCACAAAAATACTTGTTTTCAAAAAATTTTCTTATGTTTATTTTATGATTCTATTATGCCAAAATGACGCAAATGGTCATTAAACTTTGATTTAATATGCAACATAGTCCACGAACTTTTAATGTGGTTAATATAGTCCTTAAACTTTTACTCAATATGCAATGTGGTCTTTGAATTTTTAATTTAACTAATGTAATTCATGAAATTTTAAAACATGTTCAATTTAGTTCATAAACTTGAATTAATGGAATGACCATATTAAACATCTTTATATAATTCGAGGATTAAGTTAAACATATTCCAAAATTTTAAAGACTACACTGGTTAAATTAAAAGTACAAGGATCATATTATATATTGAGTTAAATTTCAGAGACTATACTGATCAAATTAAAAGTCTGGAAACCATATTGTATATCAAGTCAAATTTCATTGACTATTTGTATCGTTATTCTTTTTTTTTTAAATTTCGGCCTTGGCCCCAAAAGCGGAAAAGCCCAACCGGGCCCACTTGACCCGGGCTGGATGGCCTGTGCCACGAAGAAAGGCCCAAGCCCAACTCGTCCAATTAATCCCGGCATTGAGACCGAGCGGTCGTCGCCCTCGCTCACTTTCGCTCGATCGCTCGCGTTGAATCGAATCTCGACTCACTCGCTCGAGACCCTCGCCGTCGGTCCGCGTCGCCTCCGGTCGCCATGTCTCAGGTTCCCTCTTCTGACTCCGATCCATCTTGAACTCCATCGAATCTCTCCTTAACGGAGCCTTCGTATCCGTTTGCGATCGACGGAGTCCGTGATTCCTATCTCGGACGGATATGCAAATGTAATCAGCGTCGAAGCACGGTCAGGTGATGTGTTGTTTTGTTTTTTACAGGTGGACAACAGGAACTCTTCTGCTGCCAAGCGTGCCAGAACCGACGGTAAACCATCTCATCGTTCCCTCTCTGCTGTGACAATTTCTTTTTGCTTTTGTTTTTGGTATAGGACCATTTGTGCCAGTTCAGGACAAAGAAGAAAGATAATTGATCCAGAAACAGAAAGTTTCCTTGATGAATTTGATGGAGTAACCTATGTCGTTTGCATGACTACAGTTCTGATTTTGACCTGCTAGACATGCTTTCGACAAAACCGGAAATTGGGACATTATCGAGATCAAAACGGAACCAATTAGTTCTTTCTTGGTTTGTTTAAGCCAGTCTAAAGGGGAATTGTGATGTTTTTAGGAATTTAGAACATGTTTTTACTGTGTTAATGCCACGGGTTTCGGCTTAACTTACTGAATAAATATCATTGTTGGTCCTCAGAGAATAAATAGGACATGCTCCCTCTTCCTTCACTCTTCCTGTTAGATCTCCATGCCGATGTTTGATTAGGTGAAAATTGCAGGTAGTCGGAGGGAAGATGACTGGACTTGCCCTAGCTGTGGGAATGTAAACTTTTCATTCCGGACAACTTGCAACATGCGTAATTGCACTCAACCAAGGCCAGCTGATCATAACTCGGTAATATATGTCTGTTTGTGATGTAAATTTTATGGATAGCTACATGCTCAGCTGATAGTTATGACCACACTCGTGAATACAACACTGAGTATTCTTGTGCTCGTTCCTTTCTTCCCCTCAAAAATTTTTTATTAGACACTTGGTATTCCATCGTTGCGATTCAATGCTAAATAGGTTGTTTGTTTTGCATTTGTCAAATGCACTTTTTTCGAAGGCATCTCCCTGCTAATTTTTGCTTGTTTGACCGACAAAATTAGTTATGCGAATTCATATACTAGCTTTATCCATTTTCGTGTGCAATGTTAAATGGGAGATGGGGCTAGCATGTCATGTGTCTCTATTTCGCGATTAATTGTACTCATCTTTGTTGGAGATAAATATCTTTCTTTCCACTGAGGTCCCCATGACAATAACCTTTTTGTGCTCAAGTTTAATAAGCTTATGTTTCCTAAGCGGGATCCACATCATTATCCAAGTGACCTGCTTGGTCAATGGTTGCTTTTGCTCTTAGAAATGTAGGCTACGTACCACAATATTTCATTCTGGCATTGTTGATCCCCATGGGAGTGTTTGGGCAAAAATGTTCTGACATTATGTTTTAGCCGCCTTTTTCTAATAAAAAAGCAGCTCAAAGAGACTGAGAGTATCTAGATTATGTGGTTTTAAGGTGGTATGGGATACCTTTGCATGCTTAAGAAATCTTCATGTGAACTTTAGTTGCTAATCAAGAGATATAATTAACATCGAGCTTGTATGCTTTGTAAACCAAATTTTCAAGGTGATAAGCTATTTAACAGTCAATGCACGTGATTGATGATACATTTTCTGTTCTCAAGATGACCGGTTTTGCTATTTGGTTTAGCAGATGTCTGCTCTGCCGTCTTTTGGCAATATAGTAATCCTAATGTGATTTTGCTGAGATTTCTTTTTTCGTATTCCTCAGAAGTCTGCAATGAAGCCAGTGCAGCCCCCTCAGAGTTACTCATCGCCATCCCCATATATGGGTGCTGGGGGCCCTTCCTCTATATATATGGGAATGCCACCGTATGGTTCTCTCTTTAATGGTTCCTCAATACCACCATATGATGTCCCATTTTCTGGGGGCTCAGCATATCATTACAATTATGGCGGTCGCCTTTCTGCTGGTAGTCCTTATAGACCGCTTCATCTATCTGGAGCGGCACCTTATTCAAGTGGATCGATGATTGGAAATGGTAATGACCAATTTGATTTTGCTATAAATCTGGTTATTGTACTGACTGCCAGGTGGCAATTAGGATTCTAGGTCTTGAATGGTTAAAAAATCCTTGCCTCTAAATCATAGTGGGGTCGTTTTTCACTTTTGTTTGACCGGAGTATTTTAGTTTTCATCTTTCCCTTTGTATGTCTTTTTTTTTTGGAAGGATTTTCTACTTTCTGAGCTAAATCATAGGTAGTGAAGTTACATGAGAGAAAATGAAAAGCGGTAATTAACACTGCTTGTGTATTGTCTTTAGGAAGTCTCTATCCTGTATAATTGCTGATTGTTAATCTTGTTGGTAATGGCTGCCTTTTTTTCTTTGTCAGGTGGAATGTATGGGGTGCCTCCTATGATGGACAGATATGGCTTGGGTCTTCCAATGGGCCCTGGTGGCATGGTATATGTGAAATTTCTTTCTTTCTTCGGATGTTGCTGCGTTTGCTTTTCACTCTACAACTACGTTATAAAGTGTTGCTCTTTCATGCAAGTCATTGTTCTGCTATTTTTCCCCAGGGACCAAGGCCGGAATTTTTCCCTGATGATAAACTTCAAAAGAGAGGGACAGGTTTGTATTCCCTGGCTGGTTACTGCTTTTAAAATCAACAATAGGAATAATGGTTCAGCTCCCAGTGACATTATATTTCCTTTAAATACCTTGTAGATGCAACACGTGATAACGATTGGACGTGCCCGAATTGTGGAAATGTTAACTTCTCTTTTAGAGAAGTATGCAACATGAGGAAGTGCAATACTCCAAAGCCTGGATCACAGGTTTGTGTTGCTTTGGCAAACAATTTAGCAGAACTTTGTGGCTTTCTTTGATGTGTTTGTTGTTTTGCTCTTGGCAATTTATTTTAGCTGAAGACTGTTTATTGGTTGAAATTAACAGACTTTTTTGCCCTTCAATTGCAGGTTTCAAAATCTGATAAAAACTATAGTAAGTTATCAGTTATCATTGCTGGCCATGTTGCTTGCCTCATATTTGTTTATATTGGTACTCATACATAAAATTGCTTTCAGAACAAAAAATGCCCGAGGGTAGTTGGAAGTGTGAGCAATGCGGTAACATAAATTACCCATTCCGGACAAAGTGTAACAAACAGAATTGTGGCGCTGACAAACCATCTGAGGCTGAGAAATCTCCCCCTCCAGCAGAGGATGAAAATGATCAGGTCTGTTGTGTAATGTGCTCTCTGTACTCCCGCTACCTGAATTTATTGTTGTTTCTCTCAACCATCTGTACAATTATCAATAAACTCAGCGGAAGAATAATAAACAGCCATGTTAAGTCAGTAAATGTTCATCAAGTTTTTATCTTTGATTTGTTTTATAGTATGATTTCTTTCGTGCATTCATTGATAAGCAATTGTCTACTGTTCCAGTGAGTACTAGGACATATTTGAGGGTTGAGAAGGTCCAGAGTTGTCGTCCAGCTTTGCTACAATGTGGGTGTCTGAAAGTCAGTCTTGTCGTCCTCATGTTGCAGCGGTTGTCAAGTCACTCTACCCTCTCATAATTCGTGTCAAGGTGGTTGTATCAAATGATGGTTTATATGGTCTTTATGGATCCTTCAAATGCATTATCTGTCGGCCAGCTTGACTGGCAAGGATTATTCAGTTTGGTTTCTGCTTAATACTATAGGCTCTTGAACTGCAAGTGAGTCATCTTTTCGAGCCAGTAAGTATTATGTGCATCAACAAAGTTTAAAAAATGCACGGAAATCTCTGGGGATAATGTTTCTGGTTTCTTGTGTTTAAGTTGTCACCGTGTAGTGGCTGATCCAACGAAGGAGAAGAGGAGGTTCTCAGCGAAGGTGAAGTAGAATTGTTCCAAATGCTTTTGCCTCTATGGGCAGAGGTTCTGAAGCGCTGGTTTTGTCTGTTGACTATAAGTTGACAGTCCTAATCTTTTAGGCTTTGTGAGTTGGTGTAGGTTATTCCATTGAGAGTTCTGTTTCATGCTGAATGGGTTAGATTCACTTAATATGGACATAGAGCAATGTTAGGGACGAAGTATTTGCTATTCTTTACTAGATGATGTGCCGGTAGATATGACATGCTTTAATTATGAATTGCCAAATACTTAAAAGAGTGGGGTCCAGTGAACTTATCTCTGTCAACAATAATCAATTGCCACGTCATTTAGTAAAGAAATTTTAGTACACTTGGTACATATTGCATTCCTCATGAACATATGTTCTTAGATGAGGTCTTTCTTGTGGGATCATTATGGATGTCCCTCTGACTTTAAATTTTGGTAGAAGCTGCACAATGATGAAACAGTGAGTCAATTTTTAGTCACTGCCAATTTAGTCATATTGTTAAATATCAAACTTCCTCACTGCCAATTTCATGAAACAGTGAGTCAATTCTTATTGAGCAATCTGTTGCCGCAAGTACTAGAATGCCCTCACTCTGAGTTCGTAGCTGCTGCAAAAAATTTGAGGGAGGCGGGGGCATGTAGCATTAGAAAAGTGGGTGTTAAGTTGCTTCAAGCATTAGGAACAAAGGTTTAGTTTAGTAATGCACCCTTTCTTTGTAGAAAAAATTGTGACCGATTATTTGGTATAGCTTTCTTGATACAGTTTCTGCTGTGAAAAAGGTTATTACGGTTTTTATAAGGTATTTGGCAAGCACTTTATCATTGCAGCACTTCTAAAGTTTTAGCTGCTTAGAGCAACGTGGAGGAAACTGTATCGTCTAGTTTTGTTGCGTCTAACTTTAAGGTGTTGTGGTTTAAAATAGATATTACCTAACATGCAAGTTACGGCGTTTTACGGCACAATGAAGCTACAGTTCCTTGTCTGACCCAAAAAAAGCTACAGTTCCTTGTTATACCAGTTTAGTATCCCTAGCATTGTTCCATCGTGGGTACTTTGGTTTGTGATTAGTCTTGGTTGTATCTGTTCCCTGGACATATTAAGTCATTAAACCCTAAGAAAGCTAGTTTTTGTTGTGTTTTTTTTTTTTGGGGGGGGGGGGGGGGGTTTTGTCTCTTGGATACGTGGCTCTGAACCTTTACCTTCGCTTAGTCGATTTCTTTCTCAGTTTCTCTTTGTTTAAAGGAAAAGCGCGTGCTTTTGAGTACTTTTTTTGGCCCTGCGACTCTCTGTTGCCGTGCTTGTGCTCTGGTCTCTTTGTTTTTATGGCTAATGACACAGCGACGTTGGAAGGCTTGAAGAAGAGACCTGCACACAGATAAGACCGTCCTTCCCACCCGTAAAATTTAATTCGAGTGCTCCTTGTGAAATTACTTTTACGCCTTTTCTTTCTTTTAAAACTTCAACGTACGGCTTGTCCTTTCATTTGCCACTTGATGGTTTTTGCTTTGCTTTGGGGGCTTGCATGTCCTAGCCCTTTACGTTACTGGCTAGAAACATTCATGATTGGGTAGCTTTTATTCAGCGGGTAGGTCCTTCCGTATTTCCTTTCAGCTTTGAGTTTGTGCGTTTTTAGAAAAGCAAATGAACAATCAAAATCCAAAAGGTAATAACCATGGGTAAGGGCCGTGTCAATAATTGTGCGATATGAAGAGTTCGAAGTGTTTGGATCGTTCGAAATCGTCGTACGTCGAAACATGTAAACGAATAGAAAAATAAAACTCCATCTAAACAGAACCCCGAACGTAGAAAAGGAGCCAGGATAGGATTGCTTGTAAACTTTGTCCCACGCGAATCACAGTTTGATAATTAGGCCAAAGAAAGAATTTCAATTTAATAACCATCTTCTTGTCGAAGGTTCTGTTCGTTTAATGGAAAATAAGCGATTTAAAAAATATTTTTCAAAAAGTGATTGTTTATATGGTTTAGAAAAATTAGCTGGCAAAAAATATTTTCATCATTAATAATGATCTATGCCTAATTATTTTAGTAAATGATGAAAAAAATTATTTATTTAATTTTTTAAGTGACAAATGATTTTTTTTAAAAGGATATTTTTTAAATTGCTCATTTTTTATGAAATAAATGGAGTCAAAATGTTTGCTTTATTCAAAAGTTCACTACAGTTCGTTGCAAAAAAAATTTGACTTTTATGAGTATCATTTCCTTTTCTCGAATTGAAACAAATTTTAGAATTCTTAATTATCTAAATTCTTTAGTAGCTACAGAGGTTAAGGTTTTTGTTTTGTTGAAAATGGGTTATTTAAAAAATATTTTTTAAATAATGATTATTTATATCTCTTGAAATAATTAATTAAATGAGAATTTTTTTTATTTTGAATAATATTTTATGTCTAAATATTTTTATAAATGGTAAATGTTTTTCGTTCATTTATTTTTGTAAATGATACAGGCGATTTTTTAATTTTAAGAAAATATTTTTCAGATCATCCATTTTTTCGTAAAATAATCGGATCCAACAAAGTAGTTTCTAGTGAGTTGTTGAAGATCTTTCTATTTGAGGGGCCGTGCTAATGAGAAGGCTACCTTCTTGCCTTCTTTCTCCCATATTTCCTCCTATCTTTTTTGGTTGGATCTTGCTAGTGAGACATATTGAAACGCATAAGACTAGTTGCACCCATAATTTCATTTTGATTGTTCCTGAAGCACCAAAGAGAAGTTCGCTTAAACAAAAGAGAGCAGCACCCACGATGCTCATGTAGACGAAGGGCCATTCCAAAACGTGGATGGATGTCTCTTCGAGATAGAAAGAAAGGAGGATTATTGGATGGGAACTCGACTAGTCGAGACGTAGATATTAAGCCTCGATCAACCAAAATTTCGAGTTGGCATTGACTTGGTTCCGCTCCGTTTGGGTCTGATGCGGGTCCGGCAATCCCGTAGCCGGTGGATGGTAAAAGCCTCGATTAACCAAAATTTCGAGTTAGCATTGACTTGATTTGGCTCCGTTTGGGCCGGATGTGAGTCCGGCAATTCTGTAGCCGGTGGATGGTAATCTGATCGGGGCTCATTGCATTCTCAAATTTATTATTATTATTATTATTATTTTTCCTGCGTTCCAGCTGATTCCGAGTCTGGAGTCTTCAGTCTTTAATTAGTACTTTCCCTTTTGTTCAATTAACATTTCTTTTTAAAGCCTTTCCCCTCCCCTCGTTCGAAAAAAAAAAGCGAGGCGGCACACGAGTAAAAGGAGGGGAAAACTCCATCATTCCGGTCATTTATCACTAGCCAAGTACTAGTAGCTATATCAAAATTTCTTACATTATTTCTTGTCCAACTTTTCTTCGGTCCTCTTCCCAAGACAGCACCTATGATTACCCACCGCTTCCCCCATTTTCTTCGTACACCCTCACCACCCGGTCTTTGCCAAAACCTCATCATTGTCACCTCCTCGGAATTATGACTCCACGGTTACGAGATCACCCCCGGTCTCTCGGTCGAATTACGGTCCCGTCCTCCTTTCTCTCGTTCAAAAGTAGGCTAATCCCACTTTAGTTACTCATGAACTTGGAAAATAAGAAAATATTATTAAAATTTATTCATGTCAATCTCGACCGTGTCTTGTAAGAAGACCACACCCGGCGTTGACATGAGGTTTTTTTTTTTTTTGTAAAAATTGACCATACGAACTTAATTGATAAAACGCGATAAAATTTATAACTAAATTGATATAATTGCAATAACGTATCGGTTGAAAAGGATGTTGTGAACTTATGTAGGAAAAAAAAATATAAAAGATTCAAAATATTGCTAAAATTTATCCGCATCACTGTCAGATGTGCCGTGTAAGATGGCCAAAGTTCACATTAGCATTTTTTTGGCTAAAAATAGTTGGACGGACTGAATTTATACAAATACGAGGGGTTTAAGATTAAATTGACTAAAAGATTTATGATTTTTTTGGTAATTTTTCCGAACGACGAACAGACAAAAACATTCGATGACATTGCATTAGATTGGCAACTTGATACGGTGAGCAAAATATACATCTAATGTACGATCACTGTCTTTTGTTTTCATTTGTTCTTAGGAATCAATCACGTGGTGACAAAGCGCGTACAGAATAAGATGCGGAAGATACTTAATCCGAATCTTCTTCTCCACCCATTTAAGCTAGTAAGGAAAGAGGTGAGGTCCGAGAGAGACAAGAAGTGCTTTCTTGGGAGCAAGGAGTTTGGTATGTTTTCAGAGTCTTTGACTGGTTGTTCGCTTTTTCTTTTCTTTTTTTCGTTCTTCTTTGCTGCCACTTGATGTTGCTTAATTAACCCATCAAGTTTGGGCAGGAGATGAGATGGCGTGCACAAGTTCTGAGGTAGGAGAAAGCAACGGAATTGGAAACTTTCAGGTGAATAAACAGTCATTGTGAACCAACTTGAGAAATGCTTCATGGAAGAGCCACCCGGAGCGCCCGCACCCGCAGGTCTGTCCAACCCCACTCGATTGGAAATTTCCCAAGGCGTGAGATTTCAGATTTCGTGTTGGATTTCTAGGATATCTACTCTACAATGATAACTCAGGGCAGATGATGCTTGACGTGATCGATTTACGGGGGACGAAGTTGAACACGTTCGTGTCCTAAATGGGTAAGTCCCCTTTTTACACGAAAGAAAAGGATGTTGTGCATGGTTTGGACCCTTATATATATATATATATATATATATATATATATATATATATATAATGTTTAGACATGTTTTTAATTAGATAGGTTTAGGCATACTATTTGAATTGACGTGTCATATCTAGATACATTTAAACACATGCGTGGAGATCCAAACCCATTTTGAATGTTCTTTTAAGGCATCATAAACGGTCGGATTTTCAAATCATACATAAGTTTGACATGACACGCTTTTATAGTCGAGAACGGGTGAGCCTATGTTGCCCTATTATCATTAAGTTATGTTAAAAAAAGTTTCTTATTTAACATGTACTAAACAATTGAGAACAATAATAGACAATTTGAAATATATTTATAAAATTGATTTATCAGGTGACGTAATAGATTGCAAACGAGTATGTAATCATATTCCTAATATGCCCGATAAAAGTCTGGCTTATTGCTTGATGTGCCAATTTTACAATCAGCATTAAATACCAACGCTGCATAACAAAACACAAAGGTTGCAATTTTTCTAGCATTAACATCTTTAGTATATCCCTAAAAATCAAACGGTTCCCTTTAATTGAGAATGACTAACAAATACCTCATGATTTCATCTCAAAATTTTAGGACTAAGTTATTTCAAATCTGTAATCTTAGTTGATGATCTGCCTTTTCTTTATGACAATGGATACCGAGCCGATCTTAAAAGATGAAAGTTAGCCCATTGACTAACTAAAGAGATGAATATGCGAGAATACATAATGACATGGCATGCATAATTCCAAATAGATCTTGCTAGTTCATCAGCAACCCTATTGCATGATCTTGGAATTTTCATCACCTTCCTCTTATAAGGATAAACAACCAGAGACTTAATGTCTGACAAAATAGAGTTTAGAATGACAATAGAAATCCTCCTCGCGGCAAGGAATTTCTGTCATGCTACCGATAAATTGCGTCGAGAATCTGGAAAGCACGAGTACCGCACCATTTCTCGATCGTTTTTAAATCTTTAGAGCGTGAACTGACTGCACATCAAATTTATATGATATAGTTTGTTAAACTCGACGTAGACATGCCACGAGGCATAGGCATGCTAACCCGATAGAGACGAACCTCGAGGAATTCGCTGAATCATGCATTCCATGTGATTAGTTCAATTTCATGATTTCATTTTTAGGCAAGACTAAGAAGTCGACATTTTAGGACAATCTTTTAAGTGGAAGAAATTCAGTTTGGTGGGCCAATAACTCCTAGAATGTAAATCAGTGCAACATGTTGGGTACCATGATGGAAGCTGTGGCCAAATATATAAGAAATTCTTCTAGCATCCACCGATCGAATTGGGGAAATTACGGAGAGCCCCACGATTTGGCATTGAAATGAGTAAGCCTTATCTGATTTTTCATCATGACTGCCTGGGATGTACGAACAAGCTTTAGAAGCAAGTCGAATTCAACTACGCACTTGATGGAGATGATCATGATGGACTCTCAAAAGCAAAAATAAAAGATGAAACAGAGAGAGAGAGAGAGAGAGAGAGAGAGAGAGAGAGAGAGAGAGAGAGTTGGCTCATGATGGCTTGGTTGTGCGAGCATTTCGATAGTTAGCGTGTTTGGTAATTAGGGTCGAAAGGAGTTTTGCTCGTTCAGCTTTATAATTACAGTTTTTTTCTTGGTCGAAAGCTCTATAATTAGTTTGCTTTGTCAAAAATTTACTACTCGCGTAATTTGAACATTACCCAACTTTATCCCTAGCCATGTCAATCATTCTATGCTCAATTTGGACATTAGTATAATCATAAAAGGGTTAAATTTTGACCATACTAGATAGTACGCTCGAGTGACTTGCTTTCATATTTAATGGATTTTCGTCAATCTTCCAACACGAGTGAAAATCTGTCCTCCGTTTTTTTTTTCCAACTAACGTAGACTAATAGCAGGGGTGAATATGGTTTTAAGATAAGATCGAGAATCGGATTGATTGAGACATCGTAAGTTTCAGGTTCCAGATATGCATGGTAGGTTTCAAGTTCCTTATCCTGGAACCCGAGACAAGTCTTTTTATTTTTCTCGTTCTATTGCTTCGCCCGACCCCGCTGTATTCTATGGTATTCGATGACGAGTGTGTGATCTGAAACCATTGGTCTGAACTTTTATTTCCGGCATTATTAAAGACCGAGACTTTTACTTTATTAATATTTCATATTCTTCGCATGTCTAAATTTGAGTTTACAATCAATGGATTATATTAACAAAATGGCGGTCATTTGATGTGATAATTCATTACAATCGTTCACTTAGGAATACACGTGGAATCCAGGCAGGCCCTAGGACTAACCGTGGAACCCATGACAGGGTAGGTCCCGGGATATGCATGGTGAGTTTCGAGTTCTAAAAAAATGGAGGATTGATTCAGATGGGTAAATTCTAGATTTTTGGCGGAGCCTATAAATCGCTCACCCCTAACTTGATTACGCAAATTTAAAAGGTGGTAGGGACTCTCTAGACGTATGCTTATTATGGGTTGTACGTGATTTTCGCAAAAAAGGAAGCTTTTTTTAGGGGAAATCTTTATTCGAGAATGCCTCGCACCCCGGAGCAATTGAGTGGGGATGATGGACGATCGATCGATCGAGCACGTAAGGCTCTCCCCCCCCTAAATTTCCAACGAAGCCATCATCAAGGCTTGGAAAGCGGTGGGGCCCGATCGAGGCGGATGGTGCGTGTGGAGGTTGCGATTGGATGGGGAGCGCATCGTGGGCCGTTGGATCTTCGCCGGGGAAAAAGCGAAAGCCTTTGGTCCCGGAGAAAAGGTCATCGGGGCTTTCTTGACCAACGAGCCCCTCGGTTCGCACGTGCGGCGGATTAATACCGTGCACCCCTCCCCCCCCCTTTTTTTTTTGACCTCCGTACCCCTCCCTCCCTCCCTCCTCGACAAAGAGAATCCAATAATAACCAGAAGAAATGAAAAAAAAAAAATGAAATATGATCACAAGCCCTTTGGAAGAAAATATTCCAAGCTCGACAATCGCGTGATAATTTACTCTCGCAAGTTTGGAACACGCGTGTCAACACTTCTGAAGTAGAAATTTGTTCAGTAAGGCAGCATCCGGAATAGAAATCCTTTGAGTTGTGCAGCTCGATTTTTCTATTTCTAGATGTATTTTCTTTTGTTTTTGCTCTAAAAATAATCTTAAAGCCACTTGAAGAAATTTTAAAAAAAATTACTCATCTCCAAAAGCGTAAAAATCAATTTTTACTTACGAGTAGAATTAGAAAAGTCAATTTCTTGATTTCTAAAGAACAGTGTCGCCACGAGACGGGAACACATGCTCGAGGTGGTTGCATTGTAACGGTATTTCTCGTACTTGTAAAGTGTCCTTCGTAAATTCTCAAGAAAAAAGGGTCAAAAAAAAAATTCAAACTATGCCAATCATGACACATTTATCCTAAATTTTTCTTTTTTGTGATGTAAAAATCACCAAATTATGCCATCCGTGCTATATTTACCCTAAAACTTTTATTGCGACATAAAAAAAATTAAGAACTTATATCTATGTAACACATTTACCCTCCGTCAATTGACGTTGCTTAGACTCCATCCCAATAGTGTTTACTTTCCGGCATCCATATAGGCAAATTTTCAAAGGTGCTTATTGAAGGAGGGCAAGCGTGTCACGCGGATACAAGTTTGAGATTTTTTGTGTCACAAAAGAAAGTTTAGGGCAAATGTTTCACATTGGGCACAATTTGATGTTTTTCATGGCCTTCGCTTGATTATCAAAAATGAATTCTGCTTTCCATGATTTTGAAATCCATTGCTACAGTTCTTCCCCGTAAAAAAAAAAGCATGTTTATGCTAAGCGACAAATCTCGAGTTGGCAAATATCGATAGGTATTTCTTTTCTCGTTTCAACATATTTTTCGATGCGAAGACGTACCATTATTGCGAGCACGGAGTTGCAAAACCCGTAGCACATGAGTTACACAAGACAAGAGTTTATTTATAAGTTACCCGACTTCACATGCATTGTCAAAGAGGGCATTGGAAGTCTTTGAAAGATGGCCCCATAAGAATGAAAAAGTTGGAGATGATAAGAAAAGATTTTGACTTTTGTGGGACTCCTGTGGGGTGATTCGTTGACCGGCGAGGGAGAAATAGGTAAAATCACCAGGGGAAAAGCTCAAGCGCAAAGAATATAACCGGGCGGGCGGAAATGGACAAAGGAAATAAATCACGAGAGCGAAGTTGCGTGCGGGAAACCTACAAATAATTTAATTGCGATTTTTAAGCACCAAAATTGGTTTCCACTGACGTGGCAAAAGATGAGTGGGTGACCCCGACAGGGAGACGGAGTTAGAAGAAGCATAAGACACTCGGAGTGAGAGAGAGAGAGAGAGAGAGAGAGAGAGATGGTGGTGGTTGCGGTGGCGATTCGCGGCGGAGCCACCGCAGGAGGTGGCGTGTAGAGCCGATTGACGACTTCGTCTCTTTTTTCCTCCGGGAAGAGGGGCATGGAAGTGGAGCTGGCCATGCTGAGACATTTCATAGGTCAGCTTCAAGAGCTCTGCGAGCTCTACGGCTCTCCCTATCATCACCACCTTCCCGATACCGAACCTCGCCTCCTCCGTCACCACCTCGATCGCAGGTCCAATCTCTGCGCAATCTGTCGTTTCTGCTCGCGGTTCGGGCCAGAATATGGCTTCCCCGCGCAATGCCTCTTTTTTTTTTTTTGTTGGGGGGGGGGGTTCATTTTCGGCTTTTGCCTTGCTTCGGTTGTTCTGTCGTTAGGTTTCGGAATGTTGCGTCTCTGTGGTTTCGATTTTTGCGCTGTTAATCGTTATAATTCGCTTTTAGTTCCGCCTCTTGGTTTCGGCTGTGTAGGTTTTGCTTGCGGAGATAGGTTCTGCAGTTCTGCTTTCTAAGTAATTCTCGAGTTGGGCGTTTGATGGCTTAGTTATAATGGTTCGCCTTCTCTGCGCAACTTTCATCTCTTCATTGCGAGTGCGTTTGTGCGAATCGGCTTACCTTTGAATTAGCGGCAGCGTGCGTATGGGCAATAATATGGGTAGAGTTTTGGGTTTCTAAAGAAAGGAAAAGCCTTGGAAGAATTTGGTCATTTTTACGAAGTGAAATTTTTAGGATGAGCAAGATTCGAGGAGATGTTTATGTTCTACGCTGCTAATCGTGGATTAACGGATTCATTCCGGAAGAAAAGTCAGATGGTACAGGATAAAATTTTAGAAGCTTGCTACGCAGGCCACAACACAAAGTTCTCCTAAGTTTGCTTCTCTCAATCTCTACCACGACTGAAAAGCTTTCTAAGGAAAGTAATTGGAGTTGTCTTCCTTCAGGCTGAAAATGTAGTCTTCCTTGCCTAGAACCCACGCCCGTGGAGATAACGATTAACAAAATATTTTCTCGATACAAAGAATAGCCCCACTCCTAGAATAGTTAGCCACTCAGTCCACAGATTCGGCTTAGTATTAAGTATTACGGCTTAGTATTTAAGTCTTAACCGCACGGTTTCTTTTTCTTGTGGACAATGTGAAGTTTCATCAACCTTACTGATATGATTAGAACATCCTGTTCGAGCTTGATTTACATATGGTAGATATATCTCCAAGATCACATAGCTTGAACTCTGATTTATTTATGTATTTTTCAGATTTTATTTTGCGAAAATCCATTGTAGCTGGGTCCTTTGTTTGTCACATGGGAAGAAATTGATACCTTGTCTTGCATATTCATATCTAAGGCTCCTTTGTTCAATATTTGTTGCATAGTCTTGTTCTCCCAACTAAAAGGGTGAGAACGTTTCCATGTCGGTTCTTGTTTAAGTGTGTTTACTGAGCAGATTATGCCATTCTAAGAGGTAATTGTATTTTCAGAGAGAATTTTCAACTCATAGCGTGCATTAGATCCTGGTATCTTCCTAGCGTTAGATAAATTTATTATGGTATTGTGATGGAAATAAATAAAGCAGTTCATTTCTCTGTAAAAAACATTATGCGTTAACGGTTTTCATGAATTGATGGTGCCTTCTTTTCCTTTCAATTTAGCAAAAACCCACCTCCATTGTATCTTTGATATTTCTGGATTCCTTTATATTGCATGATCTCCATTGTTGCTATTATACGAAGATGGATTTCTAGAATTCTGGAGGATAGGATCTCATGTTTTGCAACTTAGGGCAGATTTTTTGTTAAATCAAACACTAAATTTAGTCCATGGTGATAAAAGGTAAAACAATTATTTAAGCAATGTGAGTTGAACTTAAATCTGACAACGAAGAGATGAAATCATTGATTCAAAAGGTTTCAAAAAATCAGTTGCAAATGGAATTGGAAATCATGTGGAATCTATCTAGTATGTTCGCCTTTGGTTCTCCTCAAATCTTTTGGAGGTGTTTGATTCTCTACAACACACCATATGACTTTGTTAGGTCTCTGGAAGAAACAGAATTTCAGGTAAATTCATGAAGTATAGTTGCTAAAAAGTTATTAGCACTAGTATTAAACATCCTTTTTCATTTCTACACCACGTCAGACATTGCTTCTGATTTTGCATGTCTATAACTTTATAGTAGCAGCCTTTTTATTGGATAACACTCTTCAGTTGATCTCAGCTATAAATCGTGGAAAGGCATTTTGAGAAGAGTTCTGGTTTTTGTCTAATGATGATTTGAACATGCATTTCCAAAACGGTTCTGGTTACTGTAATGTCTATTGAATTCATGGCTATGCCTTCTATGTAGTGTGTCGAACTTTATTGATGTGATGGGTCATGTATGAAGTCTCTCTCTCGTGTGTGCATGAGTTCATGTGGTTTAACATCATTCTCTGGTTGGAGCTTTTTGAAATCCTTTATTCAAGTATTTGCAGCCGTTATTTTGCACTTAAACTATAAAACCATCAACCTCTGCAAACCATTACTCCTTTCGATTTAGAAGAGAACATACGAAGACACGTTGAATAATTTTAATTTAAGGAATTTCACTAATTTGATACCCAATATATAGCGTTATACACTCAGAAAGCTTGTTTCACGAAGAATTGTTGAGTTCTATAACTACAGTTGCATATTCATAGTGCAAAATAACTGCTTCATATACTTGAATAAAGGATTTCAAAAAGCTCCAACCAGAGAATGATGTTAAAGGAGCCATTGCTTCAAATACTATAAAATAAAGGATTTCAGAAACCTCCAACCAGAGAATGACATTAAAGAACCCACATGAACTCAACAATTCTTTGCGAAACAGGCTTTATGAGTGTATAATGCTCTATATTGGAGTATCAAATTTGTGAAATTCCTTAATTTAAAATTATTCAATTGAAAGGAGTAATGGTTTGCAGAGGTCAGTTTTTCTATAGTTCCCATAAACATGCTTTGGTTTCTGATCAGTCTTCTTGTCTATCTTTGGTATGATGAGTTGACTGATGAAATTCCTTGCTTTATGTTGCTTAAAAATTTGGAGGTGGCGCCTAGTCATGTTCTGACCAAACAAAGAGACCATAGAGTAGATAACGCTTCAAAGGATGAGAATGTACCTATCGCTGTATCTGGTATCTTCATTAGTAATGTGATATTTTCTTGGGTTGCCCATTAGCATCTGTTTGTGTAATAAAAAATCAGAACAAAATGCTGATATGATTTGCTATACTATTTGAACAGATGGCGCTTTCTCGATATTGATGAAAGTTCTCCAGAATACTGTAGCCCCGTAATGGCTGCTGGAAAGTCCAGAGGAATCAAAAGCATAGATCCTTGCAAGCCTCCGCCTTCCAAGAAATCTCGAAAGGAGCGCAACCAGGGTAAGTCTGCAAATAATGACAAATCAACGGAGGTTATGGAACAAGAAATCTGGAGAGAATTCCCAGAAGACCTTTTCGAAGCTGTCATTGCAAGACTTCCGATTGCGACATTCTTTCGCTTCCGTGCTGTGTGTCGGAAGTGGAACTCATTGCTCTGCTCTCAGAGTTTCTCTCAGCATTGTGCCCAGGTTCAACAAGATTATCCATGGTTTTACACTATCACTCATGAGAATGTGAATTCTGGGGTCATGTACGATCCTTCGTTGAAGAAATGGCATCATCCCACCATCTCTTCTCTGCCTGCGAATATAATTGTGCTGCCAGTTGCTTCTGCCGGGGGGCTTGTATGCTTTCTTGACATTGGTCACAGAAATTTCTATGTCTGTAACCCTCTTACTCAGTCTTCCAAAGAGTTGCCAGCTAGATCCATTAAAGTCTGGTCTCGCATTGCAGTGGGGATGACCCTGAATGGCAGTTCTGCCACTGGGGGCTATAAGATAATGTGGGTGGGGTGCAAGGGGGAGTACGAGATTTACGACTCAGTGAAGAACTCTTGGCTCCGTCCTGGAACTATGCCACCAAATATCAAGCTCCCATTATCACTGAACTTCAGGTCACAGGCAGTTTCCATTGACGACACGCTGTACTTCATGCGCTCAGATCCGGAAGGGATTGTGTCCTACAACATGGTCACCGGAATCTGGAAGCAGTTCATTATACCGGCTCCACTTCATACGACTGACCTCACGCTCGCAGAGTGTAGGGGGCGTATCATGCTGGTGGGTCTGCTTACCAAGAATGCTGCCACATGTGTGTGCATATGGGAGCTGCAGAAGATGACCCTTTTGTGGAAGGAGGTTGACAGAATGCCAAATATATGGTGCTTGGAGTTCTATGGAAAGCACGTTAGGATGACTTGCTTGGGCAACCGAGGTTTGCTCATGTTGTCATTGAGGTCTAGACAAATGAATAGACTGGTTACTTATGACATGTCGAGCAAGGAATGGCTGAAGGTGCCCGGGTGTATGGTGCCACGTGGGCGGAAGAGGCAGTGGATAGCGTGCGGTTCTGCATTCTATCCTTGCTTAACCGCTGCTGCTTGAGCTGATTCCTTTGCATCTGGGAGCCATGGCTTGTTCAGATTACGGAGACGATTTGGTCTTGGAGCCATGGCTTGTTCAGATTATGGAGTCGATTTGGTTTCTTACGCTGGTTGATTGGCTGCATGTTTAAGTTGCTAGTTTTTTCTGTGGCTCGATTTTCTAGGTCTTACTCATGAGTTGGCCACACGATCTACATGCTTTGTTCACGCACAAACATATGTGGACAAATAACTCCAATCATCAGAAGACATATTCCCGTACTTCTGTTGTCTTTTGGTTTCAGGTTGGTAGGACATATATTGAAAGTAAACTGACGGGCTCTTAATGTAATTTGTGCTGCAATGTTGTATTAGAATGATGTGAGTTTCATCCAAAGAGACGGTGAATCTGATGTTTGTTGGAGTAGAAGCCTCTGAAAGATGAGAGCGATTCACTCTTATGCTATGTGGCAAATTTGGTTTCCAAAGAATTGGCGATGGAGCTCAGATAATGTGCACACCATTACTCTCTTGCCACTGCATGCTAAATTTCTATGCTATGATCTATTTCGGCAGATTTTCACCCCGACCCCCAACAGGAAGAGTAGTTTCAAAGATTAGCGCACAAAAAATCACCATCAAGTGCTGGGTCTCATACCCAAAAAAATCTTATACTTTAGCCTTCGTTCCAATTATGCCAAAAACTTTTTTTTGTCTCATAAAAAATACCTAACTTTAGCCTCGGTTTCAATTATATTTTTTTTTTGTTTCATAAAAAATTCACAGCTTTTACTTTTGTCCCAATTCTACTGATGTAATACTCAAAATTCTCAATTTTAGCATTTATCCTAACTATATAAAAAAATTATTGCATAAAAAAACCATAAACTTTTACTTTTGGCCTAATTCTACCACCACTAGCGTTTTAGTTATAATTATTATTAGTTAATCTTATGTGATTCAATTTTTTCGTCGAACTTATCAATAAATCTTTGAAATTCAAAAACAGCAGGTTTCAAGGATAGCAAGATTTGAGATTGTTTGTCTAGATAAGCAAATACTGGCCATTCTTTGGACTGTTGAGTGCCAGGTAGAATCCGAAACACACCACTTTGACTAGTTCTGTATCTCCCAACAATATGTAGGAGAAGCAGACAACAGAAAAGAAGTTAATAGATTTTTTCATATTAGCTTTGCTGAGGTCTAATTCTTTAACAACATGAAAATGCTGCATATGATTAACTAACGGTTATTATGAAACGAAAAAGTAATTGTGGTATAATTGGAGTAAAAGTAAAAACTTCGGAATTTTTTATGAGGCAAAAAGAAATTTCGATAATAATTGGGACAAATGCTAAAGTTATGAATTTTTTTTTTGTACTAGGTTGGTAAAATTAAGACAAAACTAAAGTTATGGGTTTTCTTGGATATTAGGCCGATAAAATTGAGACAAAAATAAAAATTTGGAGTTTTTTATGAGACAAAAAATAATTATAATTAGGACAAAGGCTAAAATTTGAGATTTTTTTGGCTATTGAGCCTCAAGCGCCGTCCTAAAAGAGTCGGTTATTTAAATACGACCCGTTCGTTAATTTTGTAAGCTAGTTTTTGTAATCATAGGCTTTAGAGTCCCAATTGCGCGAGGAGCAGAGGTAGTCCTTGAATATTCACCATCTAAGCTTCCCATAGCAACCCTGCTGCGACGGACTTACCTTGTCACAGTAGAATGCAAGAAGCTGGACATGTATGCGGGGCCCCATCCCCGCTACTTCACATATAATTCCACCATCTCCTAGTCCTCTGGTGAACAGGTAAAATGTGATTTTCTTGAGCAAATAATGGGGGATCAATTGGGACTATCTTATGTAACCTTCCATGGCCTGAAAGATGATCCATCATCATGATCCATGTCGTTAACTAATTCCTCATAAACATAAACTGAACAAACATCTGTAATTCGTACGGCTCTACCCCTAAAATCACCATAATCAAGTCCAACATCCGAGCATATCACTCGGAACAAATTGAATAAAGGGATCATGTTATATTCAAATCCAGAGTTCACACCATGACAATAAGCCGGGATAAACTTTCAATTAAACTTTCCATTTCTCTGTTCTACGGACTAAGAGGATGACATTACTGCCTCCATCACTCCAAGCTTATGCCATTCCTCCGCTTGTTGCAGTCCTGATTATCTGGAAAAGAGCTGTTACATATAAGAAAAAACGGAGTGGTTAGAGCTATGATCGATCACCTTAGGAGGACCGTAATCGACGTAAATATTACAGAGTACTGAGCAACAAAGCATTCACATATCTAAAGATAGACCCGATAGTTTGACTCTCACAAGGTCAACAAGGCTTGGTGCAACTGGTTCACGGGCACCAAACTTACCACGTCTTCAGCACCACACCAGTTTGAAACCGAGGAAGTGCATTAAGGATCTTCCAACATTGGAAGACTGGTACAGGGGTTTAAGATAAGCAAAACAAGTGCAAAATTCATATGAAGGACGACCAAAAAGAAATAATGACATGAATGTCATTCTTTCCCTCAACCAACTTCACTTCATACTAGATGCGGATAACGGTTACGACAATTTTCTCAAAGTACTTGTCTCTCCTAATTAGACCGGAAAAGATGGAGAAACCATAAGCACCTTGTCTCCTTATCATAACAAATCATAAATCAGACAACTGCAGTGAGCATTATGTAATAAATATAAGGAAATCTCATCCTGAACGAGGCAAGCCTTCTGCTTTCCTTTACTTGTGCACTGCAATTATTTCAGAAGAATTTAACATGCAGCAGGATATGAGTTCCATATTCAAGTTTACAAATTGAGAGAACAAGCGTGTCCCACGACGGTGAAAATTCTAGCAGATTGCTCACAAAGTTTTTAAGTTACTCACCCAAATAAGATATGCAAGTAAGATGAAACCCGACAGCTATCTAAAATGATCATTAGAAGCCAAGCATAAAAGTCTCACATGAGCCGATGACGACGAAAATGAAGAACCCGATCAACAGCGGACCGACAGGATAGTCCTTTCCTTTCTTGGTGGTTGTTTCAGGCACAGCTCCTCTCTTCTTAATGTTCTTTTCGAACCTGTCCACCTTCCTGTCTGCAAGACGCCTTGATGTAGTCTGAAAGGGAAGAAACGTTCAGCACCTAAATAATGTACACCAACTTATTTTCTAAAATGCTCGATCTGAAATCTTCTAAAATAAAATCGGGCGATCAGAATCAGTGTCATTATCCAGCTCAGCGACCTGCACGAAACAGAAACTACCGTACTACAATGACCATGTGTCACAACGTTCTTCCATTAAAGCAATTCTAAGATATTGAAATTAGCAACATATGATCCAGTTCCACATTCCCCTTCAGACATATATCGCCGCCCAAACAAACGACTATCGACTTCAACATTCCTAAAGGGCCATTAATCACAGAATGAAATCCTCTTAATCAATGCTTCATAGACTTCATCTTCCTAGAAAAGTCGCTATATTTCCAGATGCAACAACCTTCTCGAGGACAGGTAACGTCATACGGCGAAGCTAATCGGCTCAGACTCCATAGATCAAAGCGATTTCCAAGTCGGAGTCTCGATCTTTCAAGAGACATGTGTGCACGGAGCAGTTTTCGAACCCGATCAGCCGGACAACAATCCAACAGAAAAAGCCATTGCTCACCTAAATCTAATACAACCGAAACCCTCAACTGATTAACGACGCTACAGGTCGCAATTTGAATTTGATATATCAACAAAACAAGTAAAATTCCAGATCGGGAACGATTCAAATCATCATCTTTCTGCTCCGGTAGATCCAAAAGACGCAGCATAGATCGGGACAAGGGAAAAACACAGCTTTGCCGCAACAAATGCCCACCGAACCAACGCACGAGACGAAGCGAAGAGGAGGTTGAGATTACCATGGTTAAGGCGAGATCCGAGAGACGCGAATCTAAAACAAAGCCGAAGACGAACGCGCGCAGGCGATCCCTCTCTCCGTTCCGTTTTTCGTCTCGCAGGTTAATGTATTGCTGAGGCGACAGATCTGCGATGGTCTCCGCGATTCAGATCTTTATAGAGGTCCCAGCTGAAATCTGTGGAATGTGACGGGGGCCCCTTCGAGTGGAGCGTCACAGACAACGTCCCATTGGCTGGAACACGTGGTAGGACACGCGTCGAAATTCCATTGGCGAAGGAGTTGAAGAAGAAACGGTCTCGATCCTCTCCTTCCTTTGACTTGTAATCAATCCACACGCGTCTCGGTCACCGTCAGTGATCGCCAACAATCTCCGGCGAAGCGTCGCATTTCTCCGAATGATTCGTTAGACACGTGTGACAGTTTTGTCTGGCAAATCGGACCTATTCGATGTACAAAATAATTACATTCTACGTCGGATTTGTCAATCCATCAGGCCCATGATACAGATAAAATCAGTTTGTTTTGGTCCCCACCCACCCCCCACAAAAAAAAAAATTCGGATTGTTAATATACTGAAATTATTTTCGGCCGAAGAAAATTATTTAAAAATTATTCAGTCATAGAATTAATCAATTTCTTTATTCGATCATCGAACTAATTTCAAAACATTGATCGATAGTATCGAAATGTTTTTAAGTGGGGTTACTGCAAATTCATGTCCATCTATAAAAATAACCCAAACGTTTTCTGAATCTCGAACTTCGAAATCCCACGTCATTTCGTAAAAAAATACGAAAAAAAAAAAGTTGGGAGAACCAACTAAGTGATTCATTATAGGCAGGAAACTCTAGAGTTGTTCTCAAATTTAAATGCCGGAGCCTCAATTTTTCGAATAATTTGATGAGTTTCTAACTCACATGGGGCACGTTTATTATAATGTCTAAGAGGCTTGCTTTTCGAAAACTATATAGAGGTATCCTAACCACTTTCATATTGAAATGGTTGTCAAATTCCCCGCCATGTTCGGATGGGTGGATGGACCTATGTTGGAGCGCCCCCCCTGCTCACTTTCCAATAAATGGAAAATGGTTAGCAATTTTTTAAACTTTCATTAAACTATTTTGCTCTGCAAACTAGTTTTTTCCCCTATTAAATGTCTGAAAAAATGTAAATCACAACCCTTTTTCCCACCTAAAAGAGAAGTTCAAGAAATAGTTTCGCTGTTGGTGCTAACTTAAAATAATAAAAACCACTTTGACATTTGTTTGACCTCTTCCGGCATTAAATTGGTTGACTTTGTCTTGCCGCATCAATATGCTACGACGGAGTAGCTGGCTGGCACCTAGGGCTTGGACAATGCTACGCCTACGCTGTACACGCGGCAATTCTGCTGACCGACAGCCAACTATGACCCGATCGACATTGAATTGGCTCAACAAGTAGAAATTGGAAGACATACCAGCTCAAAAAGTACAGACTTGATCAATACGACCCACGATTCCGCGGACTGTCCATGCCTTGTTAGGTTTCGCGAGGATTTTTCACATTGGTTATTTTTTATTTTTTATTTTTCTGGGTTCTGTAGATTGCGAACATGTGCAAATTCTTTTTTTCGGCCGATAGCTATCCTTACTTTCGTTATTAGGAAGGTATGGAAGGAAATGAACCATAAAAGTGTCCGTAATCATAACATAACAAAAGCCAAAGAGAGTGAAGGATTAGTCGGCCAATTCGTACTCGCTCAAGTAACTCGAATCGAGGGAGAGAAGCTCGGATCTTTGGCCGGGATATGCTAGGATGACGGAGGGACCATCGTCACCGGATTCGTGAAGGAAGAAAGAGCTGACTCGGTGCTGGAGCTTGAAAGCCTAGGCACCCTGCAAGCCCTTCGAGCGTTGAAAGAAGAAAGAGAGAAGGAGGACCGGTTGGTGGCTTTGAGTGGTTCCGCTGAATGGGTTGTACGAGAAGTGCAAAAGGTGGATGTACGCACTAACAACATATCCATCCTGATGTTTCTAGATTCGCCCGAAGAAAGCCCATGGACCTTCAGCTCTCTTTTTGTCGAATGCGAGGCTGATTTGGCCCAACTCGGAACTGAAGCGGTGAAAGTGGTCCACATCCTAATTGTGCAGCCAATTGGGCCGCAAAAGCCCATCAGAAAAATCTACTCCCTCCCTATTGGGTAGTTAAACCCCTCTTCCAAATCTCTTATGGGATATTTTATTCTACGACTCTAAGATCGCTGGTTATTGTAATTCCTTTCCTTTTAAATGACATGAATCCCTTTGTTTCGACCGAGGAAAAAAAAATAACTCAAAAACTCTCGCATGTCAAACATCAAGAAGACATCTCGTGACAGACACGTGAGTACTAGGCTTAGTCCCTGCCTTGAAGATTCTCTACGAGTGATGAAAGTGCAAGAAAGGACAACAAGGGATCTTCCCTAATTTGTTGCCCCAAACTCAATAAAACATAATTTACTTGAGATACTTCATATGATGTAGCAAACATACCCAGTGCATTTGAAATAAAATCACCTCGCAAATGGTGTAATTATTCGTATAAACTATGGGCGATCAGTTTCGGAATAAGTGGTTCCCATTCTAAAATCGAGAAATGTCCATTAGGAACTGATTCCGCAAAATGCGAATCATAAACTACCCACTCGTTTTATGGATCCACCCAAGAATTGAACTACTGATCTGGTCTGATTTTCAGTTGGATCTCGATTATGATCTTACCGAGCATCAACATCAATTAAAAAAGAAAATGAAACCAATTTCTAGTGATCGAAGGAGAAGAGCTCAACTTGGAACTTTAACAATTCATTCTCTATGTTTGCGTTTAGTATTCTTATCACGCGCAAAATTTCAGGGCAATGTCATTGCAGGCGACAATATTATTGTTAGTAATAAAGTAAAGTATCATGGAAAATGAAATAGAAGTTGATCAACTAATTAACACATATCATTCTTTTTTTTTTATGGATGAATCTAGACTCTGGACCTTTGAAGGATATGACTTCAAATAAAAAAATATATATTTATATTATATAAAGAGATTGGTTTGGTTGAGCCGATTAAATGGTTCACATTTGAAATCGCGAACCGGTACCTACCAATTCCATTCAAAATCAACCGTTTGAGCACAGCGTGGTCTGATTTGGGTAGATCATGGTTTTTTTGCTCACCCCTAATATAAACTTGCAATGTTTGTCATCTGCTTATTTGAATTACTTCGAGTGATATCCGGAATACTTGGTTGAAAAAATTATAGCGTAAAGATGAAAAGGTAACTTTGGGCATCGAATGCACGCACGATAGTGACGCGTGCCACATCAGTGATCAACTGTTCCATTACATACTTTCAGACGATGAACTTCCATGTTTTCACTCATCACTCAGCGTCCTATAATTTATTCAGAGATGTTCTTTCGAAATGGTTTTCCTCTTGCGCTGTCGGCCTTTCCTCGGGGAACCACTTTGGACGGCCCAATGGGCTTTGGTTTTTGCACCACTCGATGAAATGGACTGCCGAAAAATTCCAATCGGCCCATCCATTTGGCCACTTCAGCTAATCACGAATATCTTTAATTTTTTTTTAATTTTTTCTTCTTCTTTTCCCTTTCTCTTTTTTCCCCAAACCCATACAGTCGAAAAAAACAAGGGAAAAGAGTAAAAAAAAATCAAAAATAAAATAAAATAAAAATTTTATAAATAGATTTCGATTTCAACACCGGCTTTTTCTGACTAGACCGTCACGCCATCGATTTTCGATTTTTTTTTTTGCATGGAGGACTAAATTGACAAATGACGAAAAGTTAACAAACCATTAAAATTAGCCAGCACAAGCTGGTATAGCATAATCTATTCAATACTGCGGCGACCTTGATGGCCAACAGCAAATTGAAGACCAGATCGCATTGAATTGGTTCACCAAATAGAACTGAGCAGACCAACGCTAGTCCACCAACTCCCCAATTCAATCATTCATTAAATCTAGACGTACAATCTTAGCTTAGTTAGATGAATTCCATTCCAGTTCTCCAGAAGAAAGTACGTCTTTAATTAATGCGACCCGCGACCTTATATGCATCGTCCAACCTTGTGTTAGAAGGCTTCAATTGGAATTTTTAATATTTTCGGGTTACTGTAAATTTGCTTAACATGGGGAGATTTGATTATCCATATAGAGAAATCAGCCATCCAAAAATATATATATATATATATCCGAAATCTAACACAAATTCCATGGTCCGAATTTTCATGCACAGAACATTGAAAAAAACCAAAAAAGTTGATCGGAAATCTAACACAAATTTCATAGTCCGAATTTTCATGTACCAAACATTGGGAAAAAAAAAACAATTTCCGAGTTTTGTTGTAACCTTTGCAAACCTCAGCTTTACAATTTCTCTTCGTGCTCGGGTTACTTCATAAATATAGTAAAAAATCTTCTTTGTATTTGACAGAAAATCACTTACTTTTGGTGTGATTTCCGATATGCAGTACTCGCAAAGCTTAGCATCGGTTTGTTTGAATTACTTCACCAGAACACTTATTTCAATAGCAAAATAGCATAAAGATAAAGAAGTAATTCATGTACCGAATCGAATATATATATGTGACAATGACGCGTAAAGAAGCAAGTCAATCATAACATAAGATTTATAAAACATTAAGTGCGGAGTTGGTTGGGGATGCCTATCGCGCAGACAATCTGATCGGTCGGTTGTACCGTGTCGGCGATGCAACTGTTACGTCACATGCTTTAAAATGATGAATTCCCATGTTTTCGCTCTTCACTCGCGTCCCTATAATTCAGAGATGTTCTTCCGAAATGGTTCCTGGTTTTCCTCTTGAGCTGTCAGCCTTTCCTCGGGGAACCAGTTTGGACGGCCCAATGGGCTTTGGTTTTTGCACCGCTCGATGAAATGGGCTGCCGAAAAATTGCAATCGGCCCATCTATTTTCTGTCCGCAAACTCCCCTTCTATCGCGGATTAATCATAGGAATCCAAGCTTCGCTGTCTTAGCTTTCTTCCTAAACCACGTCCTTGTCTTATCTTAACCCGTAATTATCGTTGTCGGACGATTATGGAAGAACATCATGAAGGGAAAAAAAAAAGAGAAAAGAAAAGAAAAGAAAAGGGGGACAGAGGAAAAAAGGTGCGTGTCCCTTCAACATGAGCACATTGGGCTAGTGCGTTAAAGGAGGTTTCTCAATCATTTGAAACCACCGCAACATGCTTCCCTTTCCTGTTTGCGTTTCTATCAAGCAACCGCACTTTTCTTCCAATAAATAAATAAGCACACTCGTCTTTATCTATTAAAAAAATAATAATATGATTGATTGTTCCACGCGATCGAAAATTAAACGCATCGACATATCATACGTCACGGCGTTTGATTATGCGATGCGTGTGCTCTTTACATACATATGACCTTCATTCACCTCTCAGCTTAAATTTTTGTTTGCTCGAATGTATGAAGATGGTATACAAGATAATCGAGAGTCGTGATTCACTGGTCACGTTGCATCGATTGCGTTCATATCAGGCAACTGCAAATTTTTTTTCCAATAAATAAATAAACAGACTCGCCTTTTGTCTATAAAAGAAATGATATGATTAATTGTTCCACAAGATCGAAAATTAAGCACGTCGAAATATCACACGGCAGTCGATTATGAGACGCATGCGCTCTTTACACACATACGATCTCCATTCAACTCTCGGCTCAAATTTTTGTTTCCTCCGATGTATGAAGATGGTATACAAGATACTCGAGCATCGTGACTGACCGGCCACGTCGCATCGATTGCGGGACGCGTAATCTACGTCGAGGCGATCTGATCGAGGAGATATAAATATATAAAGAAGAATATAAATGTGGAGAACGAATTGAACTTGGAGTGCCTCGCTGTGGCCATGAGATTGTGTGGACTATGGTAACAAGGTGCGGGTGGTACTTTTGCCTGGATTGCTTCTGGTGTGCGACATGTTGGACTTGGACTTTCAAAACGTTACAAATTAAGGAGGGGAAAAAAAAAACATTCGTGCTTCTTTTTTTCCACAAGGTTTGGTGGATGTCCGGTGTGCATGTCACTTAATGTCTCCATGTTTAACTTAAAAAGGAGTCGGTCATATTAACAATAATAATAATAATAAAAAGGTAGTTTGGCAATATCGTGCCGCATTTTTTTGACTAGCTGGACGGTCGACGAAGTGGTCGATTTCCACTATATAAATCGATTTGACAAACGTAAATTTTGCAAATGTTTCCTCAATTTCACAATGATTTTGCTCGTTCTATGCGCATACATTTGGCCCCCTTGTCCTCTCCGAAGTTGGTCGGAGTCGGAGCAACCAAACCCGGAAATCACGCATACGCCTCAATCACTGGATCTTCGGCCACATGCTAGTGAGCATACATTTTGGACTTTTTGACGATTTGCTTGGTCAATCGAAGCAGCAAAAAAAAAAAAAGGGACCTAATTAGCCCAAGAAAAAGTGTATAAACCGGCCTACCTTACTTTAGAAATGTTTTTATTCTCGAAATGATAGGAAAAGGCGCTCTCGAGTCTTGATCACTTAACCCAGGTGTGCGTTAGGAAAAGTGCTAAAAAATTATAAATAGAGTACATTAGTGTTTAAGTCTTTTGTATTTGTACCAATTCACTTCATTCGATCAATTTTGATAAAAAATTACTGACGTAGAAACTTACTATCTTACGTGGTACGGTCGATGTAATGATAAATTTTTTAATAATTTCCTTTTTCTTTTAAATTGAGTGTTTATATGTCTTTTATATCTTTCCCTTTCTTTTTGGTTGGTGGGGTTGCGTTGGCCCCGCCTAGGGCCTTCTCGACCTGACGGCCAAATGGAAAGGAAAAAGAAAAAGCAACTAGCAAACAAAAGAAAAAATTATAAAAAAAAATCACAAAAATCCACGTTAGCGTCTGTCGTGCCACGCAGAATGATCGACGTCATGTCAGTGATTTTCTGTCAAAATTGGCTAAACGAATTGAATTGATACAAATACAAAAGATATAGTATTAATTGATCTAATCGAAAGGTTCATTACTGAATTAGCGCCGATGCAATAGATTTATGACCTTTCAAATATATTTTTTCTGCGCTCGTTCGATGCAATTATTTATTTTCCATTTATTACGATTAGGCCTCGAATGCTTGGATAGTCAAGCGTGTGTCGTGTGTAGATTGCGACATAAATGTAAGCGATAACAAATGGTCATCTTTGAGTATCCGATTTATAGATTATAATGACCGGGCATATTTAGCCTTATCTCCTACATTAGATTAGGATATAGGAACCTAAGATGGTGATCCGATCAATTCATATTTATCTATTTTTTGCTGGACCATAGCGCTTCCGCACAAATTTAACCTTTTTTTTTTTTTCTAATCGATCGAGAGAGGGAAAGAGAGAATAATTCCTCATGATTGGTATGGGCTATTGCGGTGCGAGACTGCGAGTCTCCCAATAATAGGATTAAGGAACACAGCTAAACTGATGATTATTCCCTTGATTCGATCCACTAAACTAATGATGATTCGACGACGGTGCATGCGGCCCATTGCAATGGACGAATATTCCACTCTCCTGATGCCTATCCTCTTTAAAATTAAAATTAATATCACGAAAAACCCCAAACCGGTACATCTATTATAAATTTACCCCGAATTGATTTTTTAATCACAAAAAATTCTAAATCGATACTTATGTGGCATATTTACTCTAAACTAGTACGCATGTGATAAATTTATCCTTCATTTGTTTTCGTTAAATCCAACCACCAAATTGTTGAGTTTAATGGCACGCGACAATTTAAGAATGTACTAACTTGGGATTTTTACCATTTGTTTGTCATAGGTGTACTGATTTGAGATTTTTCGTGATATTAACCCAATTTATCGAATGAAAAAATTATTATATATGTACTAGTTCGAGTTTTTGGTAGTCGAAAGGATAATTTAGGGTAAATTTATCATATGTGTACTATTTTAAAGTTTTTTATGGTCAAAAGAGTATATCATTTTGGGCTTTTTGGTGGTATTAACCCCTTAAAATTAACCAAAATGTCAAATTCTTTCTTGATTGTCCTTTTTTGGCCAATTTAATTTCCTTATAAAATTGGAGTAAAATAGCCGAACATTAAATGCAATTTTCTTGAAAGCGTTTGGCCAATAAGTTTGGAATCTCTAGTTTCATAAAAAAGCAAATAATGGAAAATTTAAAAAAAACGAAAAAAAAAAATTAAAAGAAGCATGGTTGGCCAAGTCGCACCATCCATCCCGTGGACACATCGCTATCACCAAAAAATTTAATTGTTCTGTATTTTTTTCAATCTCCACGGATTAATCAATCCGGTCAATTCATTAAGACATTGATTATCACGAGATTAGATCCTTACGCGGCAGAAATCATCCGACGGCGCACGAAGCGCCACGCCGGGTGATGCCCTTAGTGCCTCGCTAGCGGCCGGCACTGCTGACGTGGCCTACGGGAACCAAAAAAAAAAAAAAAACAAACAAACAATTAAGACGAACAATTTATGAGTAGTCTAGTGAGCAATTGGATTGTCGTGAGGGGTGTGTGAATGCTTTGAATTCCATGCTCCTGGTCGGTATCAGCATTTCGTCAGGCATCCTCTTTATATTTTGGTCGCATGCATGCCTCGATTCGCGATGCCTAATTCTGTTTTTATATTGATTTAAGATGATCCCTCAAATAGAGAGCTTAAGAAAATATTTGTTATCGTTGACTGATTAGATTAACTTAGACTTCGTCAGATGATTTCGTCGATGATGTACAGTCAATTGCGTCCTCTAAGCCGGCCGAGAGCTAATCATTTCGATCGAAGAAATTACAAGGTCGTGATTTACTTTACCAAATTAAAAAGATAATATAAATACTTTTTATTAATGAGCGTCTTGAAGGAATCATTTTATGTCTTTGCGAAGAAATGGTCCTGCGTCCAAACACGAAAGTCCTTCGGGGTTAATAATGCGAATGATTCGTGAATTTTGGTCCAGTATACAATGCCATTCTCGAACTTTTAATTTATTCAACGTGATCCATGAACTTTAACTTGATGTGTCACGTGGTCCCCGAACTTTTGGTGTAAGTTTAAGCTAGTCCTAGATTATATGAAAACATCCGATGTTATCATTCAATCAATTTAAGTTCAGTAACAACATTAAATATTTTCATATTGTTTAAGAATTAATTAAACATGTACCAAAAAATCAAGATCCACAATATTTCACATTTGAGATAACGTTGGGAAGACTATCCAAAAAAGTTGCGTTTGGGAAAGTCTTTGGGAAAATGCGAAGGCCTTTAGATTAAAGGAACTTGGTGAAATACAAATGCTGTTTGGTAAACAAAAATTTTAAAAACCTTTACACTTATTAGCAACTGAATATTTTAATATTTTATGAATATTTTATATATTTTTTTTCTTTTTTTTTCCTTTCCCCATACGGCTGGCCGACCGACAAGAGCGTCGCCGGCGAGGCCAAGCCCCGCTTGCCCACGGAGGTTGAGGTCGACCCTCGCGGAGGGCGAGGGTGGCAGTGACGGCACTTGCTGCGGTGGCGGTGATGGCGGAGGTTGGTGGTCTCGGCGGAGGAGACGAGGGATGGAGGGAGACACGGAGGAGACGACGGTTGCTGTTCTCGGCGGAGAAAAGGAGGACGGTTGCTGTTCTCGACGCTTTGCTCAAGGCTAAAAGCTCAAGGCACCCCCAAGGGTGCCTTGAGCTTTCAGCATTTGGAGTATTTGGCTTTGGGCCAAGTATACTTCAAAATGTGTTGCCAAACACATAAAAATACTCCAGCATTTGCCTAAGGGCCTTTGGGGGCCCAAAGTACCTTGGGAAAGCCGTTTCCAAACGCACCCTTAAACCTACTGCAATTGTGCTAATTTAATCATAAACGACTTTTTTTTGTCAATTCAGTACTAAATCTTTTGCATTTATGTCGATTCAGTAATTTCTACTAATTTTGGCCGGAAACCTCTAACATGGTCTGATCTATTCCACTAAGTTGGCAGCTAACTTGAGGAAGAAGAAGAAGAGGGGAAAGAAACGAAGAAGTACAACAAAATATTAAAAATTGGCCATGTCAACACTGAGCACGCCATGTCAGTATTTTTTGGCCAAAATTGGCCTAAAAAACTGAATCAACATAAATGTAAAAGGTATATAATCGAATTGACATAATTACAATAAGTTTAAGACTTTTTTGATAATTTTTCCAATAAAGTTCATGGGCTATATTAAACAAATTAAAATTTTAGGAACCACATCGCGCATTTCGCAAAAGTTCAAATGCCATTGTGTCATTCTCCATTTTCTTTACCCTTTTTTTTTTATTGTTGTTGTCAAACTCCATTTTCTTTACTTGATTCGTTAAAAAGTATGTTAGATCTGAAGTAAGGATCATGTTATCAAGTGACGTCGGATGCCGATTGTGTATACTTTGCAAAACAAGTTTTGATTTTCGAAATATCTCACAACGCATCTCGCAACCAGAATGACCATCGTGCAAAGAAAAAGCCGTAATATTTCCTTAATCAACTGCCTAATTACGAGTGACAGGCAAGCTCTTTTAACAAGTTCAAGCTACATAACCCGGCCCGACACGATACCTAAACCGTACATACCTAATTCGTCGGGTTGGGTCGGGTCGGGTCGGGTCGGGCCAGTTTCGGTTTTTTTTTTTTTTTCCTTCCCGTAGCATCATTTATTTATTCTTGCCGTCCTTGCTCAAAGTTCCATCTTTCCTAGTTTAATCATCACTCCAATTGTCAAGGTAGGGGTATGATCAATAGGCAAACTTCTCCTTGCGTGTGGGAAAGAGGTTACCCAAACGTGGGCTGTGGTTGTACACTGTCTCCCATTATCAGAAAGCCTATCGCTTCTTCACGGACTCGATAACATCGAGCTGCGCACCAACTGGTCGGAACTCCGCCGTCCCCATTATTTGGAACAACTATTATCGTGCCTCTCGTAGGAGATCACTTCCCATTCGTAAGCGAGAAAGGTACGATGCGAAGTAATTAATATATATCGGTTAATATATTACTCATTACTTGATTTTTTGAGTAAATGCTGATCCAACTGGATATACCGACGGATTAGAGCTCGAACTTAAGCTTTTCCTTGATTATCTCCCGATGAAGGTATCGAATTTTTACTATGAACACCTAATAATATTGAATCGCACCGTAATTTCATCCAAATGCTATAGAAAACATTAAATTCAAAAATCGGAAATTAAGGTGGTAACATATTACGAGTTGATATTTCTGTCGAAAGGAATGCTCGTGTGGATAGATTGCCAATATAAATCGTCGAACATTGTTCTTTTGTTACAATCCAAGAGCACGGTTGAGGAGATACTTGATCATTCGAAAGCTCGTTAAACGTCATGTAAACCCTCGCGAGCCATTGGTAAGACTTGAACAGACGACTCACAGTTCCTCCTGCACCAAAAAATCTCCCCAACACCATGACCGACGCTACGGCATGTTTAAATTAGTTCTTGTGTGATGAGTACGTTGCAACGACGGGGGTTTCCTAACATGAACGTCATACCGAGCTTTATGCACGCGGAGCAAAGGCAAATTAATCTCCTCTCTCTAGACAAGATACAAGTCTCGAGAAGCTACGATGCGTGACCAATTGACGTGGTCGAACGAAATTTCGCTAGCGGATGAACACGAACTCGAAACATTGGGTGCTCCAGCACTTCACGGACCCGCACTATCGATCAGGTGTTAACCGCAAGAAATGAAACGCTCTTCGCTGGGGTTCGATTTGGGAGACTACGTGGGGGAAGGATATTGAAAGTACGAGATAGCGTTCAATGCATCCACCTCGTAGGCGTGTGCGTACGCTAACCCGGGCATTCAATTTGTCATTCAAATCGCAAAGTTTTCTTCAGAGAACCTCACGGCTTGTTCCGGCAGAGTCTCCGTAATAATGAAGGCGATGGCGATGTTCCATTTCCCTGTTTTCCAGACATTTCTGACTCGTCGCTGTACCGAGCTCGTGCGATATGTGTCCGCAAGGGACATCATTGGTCGATGATTCAAAGTTTGCGACCAACCATCGGCTTCCCGCCATTAATCGGAAAAAAAAAAGAAAAAAGAACAAGGGCGAAGAAGACGAAGAAGAAAGAGAAACCGCGAGGTGAGGTGAGGTCACTCCATGTGTTTATTCAATTTTATTTTAAAATCAACTTCCCAGGAGGGCAAATAGTCAAATTGAGTGAAAATAGCTAGCTACGCTTGTCGGGTCATTACTAACACTTTATATTAATGGAGCATGAGTACTCTAGGCAAAGGTCACGATTCAAATGAAGTAGGTAGTGGGCTATAGGAAATGTTTTAATTCAGATCTAAATAAAGAGCTAAGGAGGCACGTTTGGAAATCACGAAAAAAATTACTTCTTGTTTAATATAATCACACGTCCTTTTCTAAGGTTATTTGGAGAAAATACCCTTTTTACTGAAGTCAAATTTCCACGTGACGTGATGATTTTTTACCTGGCTTTCGATATAAATTAAATCCCCCTCAATTACTACTACTAAAAAAAGAAAAAAAAAAGGAAGGAGAAAAAGAATGCGCTCTTCTTGCAACTAGAAAAGGCAAAAACAAACCCTGCACTAGAAGTCTAAATAGAGAGGACGGTCCCATGATTTGGCACACGTGCGAGCATCGGAACGGATTTGCCTCCCCGTTTCCCGCTTTTTCCCCTTCAACCTCCGTCCGGGGCAGCGAACCCCCTCTTGACACGTGGGGGCCGTTTGATCGGACGGTGACAGAGGACCGGTGCGCTGACGTGGGACGTCGCTGTCGGGTTTGGGGGTAAGTAGGAGTAGAGTGGTGTGGACACTAGACGGTCGTTGATGGCCTAATCACTCGGTGACAAAAAAGAGGGCCAAAAGGAAGCCTCCAGCGAAAGTGCGTCGTACTGGATCGCATCCCCCCTCCTCGCAACTTTACTCATGCGCCACCGCTCCGCACTGTTATTTACCGGCCTGCCACCGTTGCCGCCTAACTCCATGCGAATTGACAGGATTGCCCTCGAACGTCTACTCTATTTTCGGTAATAAGCCGTGTTCCTTGTTAATATATTGCCCGTTCTTCAAAGTTCCATGTTGCTTTCACTCCCGGAAAATTGCCCCAACGACCCTAGTGCTGTAGGTGGCGGGGGAGTCGGTTGCAATTGCAACTACAATTTTTTGTACGGCTTGCTTTATATGGACATTTCATTTCATTCACTTTTTAGGAATACAAAGCGAGAAATATCCGGTACGATTGCAAGTCAAAATACTTCTCAGATAATTTCATAATAAACAAGCTCCGAATAACAAGATAAATCCGAGTTACGTGCTTAAAGAACGGAAATATGACTTCTTCACACAATAATCGACGTTCGATCACTAAATCCGTCTTTAGCGATCACCAAATCCGTCTTTAATAATGAGCACATGCTGAGAATTTCATCTGTTCCTGGGTGAGTGGCGATTAGATATAGGGGCGGCTTCGTCGGCACTTCGTTTTTTCTTTGTGAGTTTCCTCTCTAAGGCAAGCTACATCAGAGTTCAATTTAGAGATAAGACTCCCATCCTAAAATAAATTCGGAACTCTCTAGCATAAAGCGTGGAGGAACTCTCTATCGGGGAGGATTTTATTGCCCAAGCACTTATTTATCGAGAAAAAAGGCGTAACATAGTAATAAAGTTTTAATTTATAAATCATGTCTCTTCATGGCACTTTCGAACTAATAGGTTTCATGTTACGTCAATTTGAACGCGCCGATAAGGGGCCGAAAGATCTACTACTTTAATTTCTATTTCAAAAATAGATAATTTTGTATCTAACAATATTGGTGGCTTCAAAAATTGATGAGGACTTTTAATTGTCGAATCTTTCTTTGACTGATCAAGGCACGATATTCCTCTAGAGAGAAGACTGCAGCACTTTTAGACTTTGCTTTTCGACGGCGCGTGCCTAGATTTGGCGCCTTCGATACCATCACCGAGCAGAGTAAAAAAGGCGGAACGAGTATAGATTTGACACGAGCGAACTTCTCTGATCTTCTTTAAAACTGGATTTGTTCGCCGATGAAATCCGAGGAAAGTAAAATCCCGAAAATATGCACGCAGAAAAATCCCAAATTTAAACTAGACCGGGGTATAAATTTCTCAAAAACGAGAGAGAAAAGCTTTCAGATTTAGGCTAAATCGAAAAAAGAAAAAGGGAAGAAGAAGAAGATCAAAATAACTTAAGAAAACGGCGAGGGGAGGTTCCCCCTCTCTCTCTCTCGGAAAGGGTTTTGGCGGCTCGGCTTTTGGTTTTTGGGAGGGACCATCCACTTCGAGAGCATGAAATTGGCCTAGATCGTTTATTTTTTCCAGTGGATTGTTTCATTTCTTAGCCCCTTGTGCGTTAGTGGAGTTTTTCCGCACGCGAAACACGAGATAATTCGTCGCATGGTTAGGGGTTTTAGCATTTTCATAGTTGTCTACTAATTTGGACAAGTAGTGATTTCATTGGGAGGGGGCAATGGGAGGCAGGCACAAGTTGCAATTAGGAGGGATTCCGAACGATCTAGCAATGCACCGGCAGCTCTTTTGATATCGTACTAGGAAGAAGCATAAGGTCGAAGTCCGAGGAATGCGGACGGTGGGACGTAGACCTTTCTTTTTTATTTTTCCCCTCACCTTTCAAAATGATGTCGAATTGAATTGCGCGGAATAAATGAAAAGCGCGCGCATGTTTTTACCGATTTTTTTGTTTGTTTTTTTGGACAAGATTGGGCAATCCTAGAATGAACGATTCCCAATTAATTTCTCGAGAGGGGATACGAGGGAAAATTTTGAAAAGCAGCTTAGCTCTACGGCTATGTTAAAAACGGGAAACAACCAGCTCAACATTATGGCTCCGTTTATTTCGCGATGAATACGGGGTTTTCTGAAAAATGTTTTTACGGGAAGCTGTTTTTCAGAAAAAATGATGGTATTTGATTGAAACATGAAAACGAATTGGAAAATATTTTTCATCATTTGGTGGGGATAATCAATTTTCACCATACACACCTCTTAATATATATATTTTGAAAATGGATTTTATAATTAATTTCGTTTATCTTTTTTCTCCTTTGTTTTTTTTTTATTTTGTTTTTCATTTCTTCTTCGGTTGACAATCGGTCGTCGAGCCTCGCCATTGGCCGATGACGCTCGAGCTCGCTAGATTTTGATAGTCGAGCCTTGCTAGCCTCAAACGAGGTTGAGGCCAGCTTAAGGCTCGTCTCGCTCGCCGGTGCAGGGAAACAGAAAAAAAGACAAAAATTTTTAAAAATATATTTTTTTAAATTTGTACAAAATGAATAAAAAATAAAAAGAAAGTGAAAAAAATAATTAGAAAGAAGTAAAATACGAAAGCGAAAAGGAATGAAAAACGAGGAAAATGTTTTCGCCTTTTGAAAAAGAGGAAACTATTTTCTCCACTTTTGAAAGAGTTTTTTCTGGATGAAAAATATTATTATTGACTAACTTATTTTTTTTAAATTGAATGCCGAAATATCTGAAAAGTAATTTTTTTTCCTCAAAAGCTGTTTTTTCGATAAACAAACAGAGTATATGTTCGACTCGTATTTTCTACACAGGGACATAGTTTTAGTTCGAACTTCAGTCGGATGTCAGCTCTTTCGTTGGCAAAATTGAAATACCAACGAGATCAAGGCTGTTTTAGGGAGCGGTCCTTTTGGAAACACCCGCGGTCCGAAGTAGGAAAAATCTGGTAGCAATTATTAAATGATATATCATTTTCACTTTGGTCGGACGAAAATAACGACGGATAACTATAGATAACGCCCCCCACTAGCCGACGTTTCTCGCCACCATATTCTTCCCATCTTCTTTGTGCAGATTCTCCTTCATGGGTTCTCTTTAATTTCTCTTTTTCAACAAGCAGAGGAAAAAAGGGAGCTTTTTTCCTACCTTCTTGGTTTCTCCCACCTTTCGGCCCTCTCCAGTCAGTTTCTTTCGCAGTTACTTCTCTGCATATGGTTCCGACCAGCTGGTCGGTTTCTTCCAGCAAGAGTCAAACCTCAAAACCCGCATGCTCTGTCGCGCTTTCGTCTTCCACAGTCTCGAGTCATTTTTCTTCTGGTTTTATTGCTTGAGGCAACTAAATTTGGAATCTATGTTTGTTTTCGTTTTGGACCCAACTCTTTGATTCCCAGGGTCCTTTGGTTAGCAACTAACGATGTAACACCACATTCTGGTTGGCTATCAGAAAAGAATCTGGGGACTAGTCGATTCTGTTTTGTTTGGTGTGTGGGTGCTGGTTGGGTTAATTAATTTTTTGCCCTGTCTGCAATTTTTGATCCTCCTGGTGTAATCTGAAGCTGAAGCTCTTTGGGTGGATAAGACAGCATCTTGTCTCCCTTTCAACTTCAGGAGCCCCCTTTTGATCTGCTTTCCTTTGGGTGCTGGATGTGGAGGTTTAAGTGGGATTCTTTGACTCTTCTAGTAGTGTATGCCAATCACCGAGGTGAGATTTTTGAGAATTTCCCTGTAGCTGGACTGTTTCTCTGGATCTGATAGTGGCTCTTCAGGTCAGTCCTAGATAACTGTGGCAAGAGAAGAAAGGAAAAAGAACTTGTTGGCACTGTTTCTGCCCAAAGTTGTCGAGTTTACTGTGTTGGATGAGTCTTTTCCATGTACTTGGGTTGGGTCTGAAGGCAGGGCAATTAATTTGGATGCTATTTTGGCGGATAGCGTCTGTATTTTCGATGAACTGGTTCGTTAACGGGGGCCTCATGGATGCCAAGACTGGCCTGCTCGGAGGGGATGGCAAGATTTCGCTGAATTGGTGCGAGAAAGTGTCGGGGAACATCTCCAAGATTCAGCACCAGTATGACCAGTTGTTTGGGTCCAAGAGGATTAACAACGCGTTGTGGAGGAAGCTGTTGTACGCTTGGGTGCTTGGTGCCACCATGGTTTCTCTGTGGATTTTCTTGTACATGAGCTCGCAAGCTATTGAGAAGAGGAAAGAAACGTTAGCTAGCATGTGTGATGAGAGGGCTCGGATGTTGCAGGACCAGTTCAACGTGAGCATGAACCATGTTCAGGCTATGTCGATTTTGATCTCGACCTTTTACCATGGCAAGAACCCCTCTGCTATCGACCAGGTTACCTTCAGTATCTGGAACTTTTTTATATGCTTTCTTTCTAAATCAACTTCGTCTGACTCAAAGATCACACGATTGACGCGATTAATTGTGCCGCTTGCTATTTTTTGCAATCTCGGCTTTAATTGAAAGTTCTGTTGTTTTAGATTGAACATGTTTCTGCCATAGGCCTTGAACGGCGGAAATTTTTTTCATATTTGCTTGCCCAAGTAATCAGTCTGAATCTTGACGAGTGCTTAATCTTCAATGCCTTTATTTCTCGGGTCAAAACTTAATCTGAATTCCTTTGATTTTGCACTTCCATTCTATGATCATGATGTTTCTTAAATTAAATACCTCAGTCATAGGAACTCTGTCTGCAATGTCCGTGCTGTATATGTCAGCATCAAATTGTTTAGCTTCACATTTGAACCAATTGCCTACAATCACTAATACGGTGTTCACAAAAAAAAAAAAAAAATCTGAATCCACAGAGGACTTTTGCTGGATATACCGAAAGAACTGCTTTTGAGAGGCCTCTCACCAGTGGCGTGGCATATGCAGTGAGAGTGCTCCATTCCGAGAGGGCGGAGTTCGAGAAACAGCAAGGCTGGCCTATCCGGAGAATGGATACCCTGGAGCAAAATCCGGTTCATAAGGATGACTATGACCCTGAAATTTTGGAGCCCTCTCCAATTCAGGAGGAATATGCCCCCGTCATTTTCGCTCAGGATACTATCTCCCACGTAGTTTCCCTCGACCTGCTCTCAGGAAAGGTAAATTCCTTTTTGTCTTGCTATAACTAAGTGAACCTGTTGCTGTGATTTTGGTAATTCTGTCTGCTGATTGATGGATGAAGGAATCCCATGGCCTCCTCCTGAGTTCACTGTTATAACAGCCTGAAAGATTCTTCTGAACTGATTGTTGTCTGTTCATTCTTCATTTTGTCTTGAATTTTCTGCTTAAGATTTCTTCTGCAGAATATGATATCTTATGAACCTCTGTTGCAACAGGAAGATCGTGAAAATGTATTGCGTGCAAGAGCGTCGGGAAAAGCGGTTCTTACCGCTCCTTTCAGGCTAATTAAAACGAACCGTCTGGGGGTCATATTAACCTTTGCTGTCTATAAAAGTGATCTTCCTTCAAACGCAACTCCCGATGAAAGAATCCAGGCAACTGCTGGGTATGCCATTTCCTCATTTATGTGAAAATTTGCTGAAGATATTGTCTTATATAGATGTGCTATTGCATATCAACTTGGTGGCAACATCTTACTTGGTGATTGGTTCCAAACTTAGCTCAACACCCAAGAATGTTTTATTGTGCTTAATGAAATATGGTACTTACATTAATGTGATGCTGATGAACAGGTACATTGGTGGAGTCTTTCATATTCAATCACTGGTGGAGAAATTGCTGCAACAGCTGGCTAGCAAGCAGACCATTGTGGTGAATGTATTGGACACCACCAATCAGTCACATCCGATCAGTATGTATGGTTCAGATGAAGCAGATGATGCTTTGGAGTATGTCAGTACACTAAATTTTGGTGATCCATTTAGGAAGCATGAGATGCGATGCAGGTAATACTAGTTCCTCCTCATGTGGCTGAGTTAAGCGTTTAATGGTCCCTCGTTATCATTCTGTATGATATGCATCAGCTAGTTGACCCCATCTGATATATTCAATGCGTCCATGGCCTTGCTCTTTCGGTTTTGCATATATCTGTTTCCATATCTTTGAAGAGCTTGCATATCAGGACAAGATGCTTCGCAGGAAAACTTTTGAAATCTGTTTCATTACAAACTTGAAGGACCAAATAAAAATGTACTTCGTTAGTCTGAATACCCGAAACTGAAGTGATTTAATCTGATTGATGTATAAAAGTTATTCACTCTGTTGAATAAGATGTGGGATTGTTAACACTACTGAGAATTATCAAAATAAGGACATGGTTGTCCTCGTACGGATTTCTTCCTGGTTCTTTCTAAAGAGTAGAGAGTAAATGATGAGCATAAAATATTTAATTGAGTAGAGAACAATAAGTTTCCCTTTTGCAAAGAGAGAAGATACCCTAGTCAGTCATAATTCTGACCCCCTCTACCTTTATGGGACTGTGGTCAAGCTAAGGCATTCTGGTTCAAACATATGCAAGTCCTTGAGATTTCGTGGAAGCATGTAGTCTTTTAATAGGTCATTTGTGATACTTAAGAGGTCCCTTAGTATATAAATAGATGAAGCATCATGTGCATCTTCACTTCTGTGAGGCAAAAAGGGTGGAACCGTTGTCTCTTAAAGTTATGTACTCTGCTGAAGTCTATATTTTAATGCCATGGTTGGGATTAACAATGTTCTTCACACAGATTCAAGCAGAAACCTCCATGGCCATGGCTAGCGATAACAACATCGTATGGATTTCTTGTGATTGCGATGCTCATTGGGCATATATTCTATGCAACAGTAAATAGGATTGCCAAAGTTGAAGATGACTACCATAAAATGATGGAGCTCAAAAAGCGGGCCGAGGCAGCTGATGTAGCAAAGTCACAGGTTTTCATGTTTTCCGTGCTTCATATAAGCTCGGTTTTTACATTATATGAATGTGTGTGTTGCCTAACATTGTCCTATACACTTTTCAGTTCCTTGCCACTGTTTCCCATGAAATTAGAACTCCGATGAATGGTGTTTTAGGTAAGTATACTGGATTAATCTGTTCCACATTCAAAGTTTCCCGTGAATTCTTGGAAAATTGTGCGACTTTCCTACGATCTTGTTCTGCCACAAATTTGAAAGTTCTGCTAATTCATCAGGAATGTTGGATCAGTTGATGCACACGAATCTAGATGTGACTCAACAGGATTATGTTAGAATTGCCCAGGCCAGTGGAAAAGCTCTGGTCTCACTTATAAATGAGGTTTTGGACCAAGCGAAGATTGAATCTGGTAAACTTGAACTTGAGGCGGTACAATTTGATCTGCGCGCAATACTTGATGATGTGTTGTCCCTCTTTTCTGGGAAGTCCCAGGAAAAAGGAGTGGAGGTATCAGTTATCTTCTAGAATCATAGGTGTACTTCTTAATAATGTCAGTTTGGTGCTAGTCTGACAGATGATATTTCGACTTCTAAAAATCTGCAGTTGGCCGTTTTCATTTCCGATCGGGTTCCCGAGAAGTTAATTGGCGACCCTGGAAGATTTCGACAAATCATAACCAACCTTATGGGAAACTCGATTAAAGTAAGTATCTTGGAGGTCATATTTCAGCATTTCAAGATTAACTTTTGGCTCTAGAAAATCTTCAACCTATAGAACACTCTGTCAAACTTATTCTGAATTTTGCAGATCTGTGCAAATATTTCTGAGCTGTTTCTTTTGATCTTTTGGCGCATCTATATAGAAAACTAACTATGAGTATATAAATGTAGTTCACAGAGAGAGGCCATATCTTTGTCACAGTGCATCTTACTCAAGAGGTCATGGACTCCTTAGATGTTGAGACGGAGTCATCATCGAAGAATACCTTGAGTGGTTTCCAAGTTGCTGAGAGAGGTCTCAGCTGGGCGAAATTCAAGACCTTTATCCAAGAAGAACGTGTTTGTCCTTACCCTTCGTCTACCTACCACCCCATCAATCTAATTGTATCAGTTGAGGATACAGGAGTTGGGATCCCATTTGAGGCCCAACCTCGTGTTTTTACTCCCTTCATGCAAGTTGGTCCTTCCATATCCCGGACACATGGAGGGACTGGCATTGGGCTAAGCATAAGCAAGTGTTTGGTTGAACTCATGAATGGAGAGATTGGATTTGTGAGCATACCGAATGTAGGATCCACATTTACCTTCACGGCAGTCTTCAATAATGGCTGTTCCAATTTGCACGAGTACACAAGCCAGCAAATAAACAATCAATCCAATTCTGCAAACTCGGAGTTTGAAGGCATGAGTGCATTGGTGGTGGATCCCAGATCTGTCCGGGCCAAAGTATCCAAGTATCATGTCCAGAGGCTTGGAATCCAAGTCGAGATCGTCTCAGACTTGAATCAAGTTTTATCATCAGTAAAAATCAGGAACCCCAGAATCAACATGGTGCTTATTGAAGAGGAGGTCTGGAACAATGATTTAGATTTGTCAGTTCTGTTTGTTGATCAGTTAAGGCGTACAGAACAAAATGTTCCTCCAAAACTCTTCCTTTTAGCGAAATCCATTAGTTCAACCCGGAGCAACAATGCGATGTCTGGTGCTCATAGTCCTGCTGTCATCATGAAACCTCTACGGGCTAGTATGGTGGCCGCTTCTTTACAGCAAACCATGGGTAACGTGGGGAACAAGGGAAATTGCCGCAATGGCGAAGTCTCCAGGTTATGTCTGCAGCATCTTCTCCTAGGAAGAAAGATTCTAATCGTAGATGACAATAAGGTGAATCTTAAAGTGGCTGCGGGCGCATTAAAAAGATATGGAGCTGAAGTCATCTGTGCAGAAAGTGGAAAAGAAGCAATTAGTTTGCTTACGCCGCCACACAGCTTCTATGCTTGCTTCATGGATATCCAGATGCCAGGAATGGATGGGTATGTGTGTTTTTTTATTTGATTTATGACCCTGTTGAATCTGTTTTAATGAATTCATCGGTTTGTTCTGGGGTGTCAACCTTCCAAACTGGTTTTGTTTGTGATAGCATGGCACCAGCGTAGCCAATTTAAGGTTTTGATCCATAGATAATACTTTGAGGACCATTAGTTTTGCTGGTCCATCTCGTTTCTTCCTTTTAGGAAGTTTCAATTGAAAATTTTGTACCGCGAAAAGCATGATTGCATACTGAAAGCATATTCTTATAATTCTTATACTAATTGCATATTAAGAAGTTTTCATGACGAAAACAGATTGTCGGTTTATGGCATGGCATAGTTTTCGTCTCTCTGTCACTTCATAAGCAAATGATTAGGAGTAGACATAGGTTGCTCTATCTAATGATTGGCTTGAATGCTGTCTTGAAGGTTTGAAGCTACAAAAGAAATCCGAGACATGGAAAAAAGCATCAACCGGAAAATCCAACTTGGGAAAATATCTGCGGAAGCGCATGGAGATGTCTCAAATTGGCACGTCCCCATCTTGGCCATGACGGCGGACGTGATTCATGCGACTCACGAACAGTGCATGAAGTGTGGAATGGATGGATATGTTTCGAAGCCTTTCGAAGCAGAACAACTGTATCAGGAAGTTTCACGATTTTCCTAATCAGCACTGGATCAGAAACTGTAAAGGGACTCCATTGCCAGTCACTGAATTCATGATGGCTGCCATTCTTCTAGCTTCGCTTCAATAAGTTCTTTGCCAAAGTAAGCTTCTGCCTCTGTCAACTTCATTCCTAAATACTTTGAAGGGTTAGCCAAATTGTTCATCGGTATTGCTGACTACTGATTATTTGAAGAAAAGCTGGGAACCTCCCCGTAATTTCTTGCTTTCTTGTGAAGAGTTTTGCAGGTCCACTGGAAGTGTGTGTAAATAAAGTGACGCCTTACTGCTGGAAAATCGATTTTTGACAGATTGTCTATAGATAGCAAAAGCTTGTTCTTTGTTTTTCCTTACATGCTCCGTCTCATCATCACGCATGACACCTCCATCAGCAGTTGAGCAAATAGAAGTTCTTCATAGGGATTCAGATTCTGAGCAAGAGGTCATGGGAAATCAAGAGAATCATTTTTATTATAGCAACGACAACGGTATTGTAACATATTTCTTAGACATATGCATGTGAACTCACCATTCACAGTCATCTCGTTCTTATTTAGGACAGCTGCTGTTTGTAGAGTTTGTACTGTAGCGTTTGATTCAGATGTAAGTATGAGAGTTGCCGGTCTTAGCATGGCGTTGCCCACTTCTATGTTTATGCCCCATTTGGACTTCCCCGAGTCCTCGAGTTCGCGGGTAATACACTGCCTTCAACTTAAAACACCTGAATTTGAAATGCCTAAAGAATAAGTCATTATCGATCGACGCTTTTGATTTTTGCCAGGACTGCGTCCAAGGAAAAAGTGCCTGAGTTTGATATCACTCAGTATACTCGGGGAAAAGTAACAGACATGCAAACATTCTCACCCTTTTGGCTGGGAGAACAAGGCTATGCAATAACAGTTGAGCACGGCGCACTTAGACATGAATAAGCAATACAAGGTATCGATTTCTTCCCACGTGACAACCGAAGCATATTCCAAGAAGACTTTGAAGTCCATTTATTCCAGCAATCTTGCAGGGCGACTCAATTCGAACATCAAACCATATAGTTCTATCTTATCAAATCACATCGATTATCCGTTTCAAATCCAACAAGTCCCGACAGAGACACCAGCAAAGACTAAAAACTTCCAGTCGAAAGGGGTCCTCTGGGACAAGCTGGTGAAGACAAGATGTCCATTCTTTCCATTTGGTAAGGAAAAGTTCCATCTGGAAACAGTCGACCACTACATGAAAGCTTCCTTGTGGCGTGGGATCAAGTTGAACACCTGAGGGCAGAATCACAGCAGAGTGTTAGGCCCAAAAGTTCAACATTTTATGAAAATTCATCAGACGTCGCTGAACTTGCCCTGAATTTATGTGGGTTGAAGGTTGAAATGGGACCTTGCCCTGAATTTATGCGCAGCACCAAACTGAGATTGCCTTTTGCCCGTGTCTTGTCTCCCGCAAGTACTCACAATTTGAGGGCAAAGGCGACAACAGGCGACGACCCTCCTCGTTGAAGAACACGGTCAACCATAAATAATAACCCAGACGAGGTCACGCGAGATGTGCTCCACACTCTTAATTATTCTTTTTTTTTTCTTTTTAGGTGAGCTTTAGTATTACAATTTTCGGGGTTAATAATCTCCAACCGTGCCGCATGTTTATCTGGTGTCGATTTTCGTGCAAAAAAAAAACCTTAATTGGTATATAGTTTCCACATTTACACCAAAACGAATTTTCGTGTAATAGTATACCCAAAACCAATACCCCAGTATCATGTTTACCTTGAAATGATTTTCGTGTCCCAAAAAGCCAAGAATGGATACATTCTTGACAAATATGTCCCGTTAGCATCTATCGAACACAATTGAGATGATTGGCGTGTGATCTAGTTCCGACGTGAAAACCCAATATAAATAGAATACCTACACCACACCGTTTGGGGAAGCAAGATTTGAAGAAAATGAGCTGAGATTGTAATATCCATTGTCCCTAATTTTGTCTTAAAATTTAGATAGATTTGTAATAGCAAAAAGAGTGTCAAAATTTGTGTATGGCGCTCAGTTGAGTGCTTATTTCGTCTTAGTGGAGAGACAATCATAAAGCGGAAGGGGAGAAAGGGATGAATTTTTGTGTACTTCGATACATCATAATGAGCTTTTTTTTGGGTTAGAATATCATAATGAAGATTATATTAGCCAATTTACACCATTTTATTAGATAACTATCGAAGATAATAAGATAAACATAATGTCAAAATATAATCAATAAAAGATATGCACTATCGAAGAAAATATACGTAGAATATATGTAGAGTCATGCGATTGCCGATGCTGCTGCTAGGATTGCTCCTACAGTCACTGTTCTATGTGCTCCAAAAAGAGGGCAAGGTCTAGGCCATGTGATCCTGCCCTTATCGAGACTTAGCAAGGCAAAGAGGGTTGGTCAATGGCGAACGGCAACGATCCAGCCGACTAATGAGCTTCAGTGTTCGCCAGTAAGTAGGAGGATTGCTAATTGATCTAGGTTTATTGTCGACGTTCATAATGACTCGACTCTCAGAGTAGAGTATGTTGGGCCATCCTCATAACTCAGAATGTTCAGTGGTGTAAATCCGAAATAAGAATATGAACTTTCTCCTGAAATTACTAGGCGGGAAAATCCTATCTCATTTAAGTTGACCACCGTTTCTTTCTTTTATTGAGAGAAACTCATATTAAGAACAACGCATTACTTGAAATTCTTATTAGCTTTTCCTCGTAAAAAAAGATAAGATTATGCAATTAGCTTTACTCTGTTTCTACTGGTAAGCATGAGGCCTACTAGGTGGTTTTTATTTTTTGAATAAGTGTTGTTAGATTGGGTCGGGAAAGGTTGGCAGGTGCCCCCTTGAGCTTTGAGGTTAAATCTTTGTCCAAATGAAGAATTTTCATTAGCTTAATTAGCATCGGACCAATGCATACATTGCACTCCTACAGCGCATAGTGCATATCGACACTTGAATTTTCTAGCAATGGTATAGGTCAGAAAATTCGAACTTCGAGATTATCAAGCGCAGCAAATCTTGCTTCTTGACCAAAAAATTTAGCTAGTGGCCTTAGTATAACAGTTGCATGATAAATGCGGATTTAGCATAGGTTCATAGAATTAGGTCTCTAGATTTTAGATTTTCATGAAAAATGGACGAAAGCTAGGTTTAACCTTTGTAAAAAAAAAAGTTAGAATTTTATCAAGTTCCAACTTATTGTAGATATTTGATTAGGGATAATAAAATTTAGAGACATCAGGTCCATTAAAAGAAGTCATGGAGCTGATGAGCTATTTAGAGCATGGCATTTGACACCGTAGGATTTAAGCTCTCGTCTCACAAGATCGCGCCACTTGGCGCGACCGCACAAAACCCTAGGTCACTCGCAAGACATACTCTCGGCTTGCATGGATTCTCTCACTCGGTTCTTCGAGTTCAAGTTGGGCAGCGGGGATTTTCGGAGATCTCACTCTCTCTCTACTCTCTCTCTCTCTTCCCTCTGGTTTCTCGCTCGCATGAACAGAAAAGAAAGGAAGGGGCGACGGGCGAAGATCGGGCGTCAAGAAAGCTTCGAGGGAACGTAGTTTCACTCAAAATATCGCTGCAAGTTCCGACCCCGACCATCTCTGGTGAGTTACAGCCGCCTCAAGTCACCGTGATGACTCCTCTATTCAGCCGTTCCGACGGCGAATCCTTTCCTCATCGGCGAGCATACGGAAGAGCAACTCCGGAAAAAGCAGCATTGAATCAAACCTAAGTGACTCCTCTCTCTTCTAGTTTTGGTTACAAATCAATATAGATTATGATTCTTCACTGACTTTCGCTTTGTTTTATGTTGAACAACGGCTTCGTATCAGCGATGAATCATTAGGGAAGCACTATAGAGGTATGTCCACCAACCTTAAGTGGATTGGAGGATGATATATCGGCCAATCATGAGGTGAATCGGGGGCCGTGGATGCTGTGGTTGCTGATTTCGATGATCGTGATGAGTATTTGCATGTTTAGTTGATTTGATACATATTTAGCAAGTGCTAGTAATCTTGAATTTTCTGAGTCAGTCATGTTCAACTGCTGATTTGTGCTGAAAAAGATTCGAATCTGAGGAAATTGTTACCTAATGATTCGTTCCTGAATTCTTAAGCTTTTCTTTTGACATATTTTTTTGCTTGATTGAGCATCATCTACTATGTGAAAAACGATTTGCATAACAGTTACAGAATCTGGAAAACCGTTCTGATTTTCTGATTTGTGCTCTGTTTCAACGACATCTCCCTACTCTCGACTTTTTACCAATTTTCCAGATTGATTTTGAGAAATTTCTCTTCAAGAAAGTTGTAGTCACCATCTTGAACTATAAAATTTTTTTATGGATTTTTCCATGATCGTCCGATATGCTCGATCATAGCATATTCGAGATGATTTTCTCTGAGTTTCTTTACTGTTATTGTGACCCTGCCTATTTGTGCGAATGTCTTTTAGAAAATGTTTCTTCACAAAAGTAGCATGAATGTTTACATTACGCATATTTTTTCCAGATTTTTCTATGATCATTTGAGGTGCTCGATTTTCGTATATTTCAGATGATCCATTCTTTTTCTGGTGTTTTTTTGTTCTTATCTTCGTGCATTCAAAGGCTGATCAAATCTGTGTAACATGATGTTTGTTTGGTTGGTCAAAATGCTGATCAAATCGTTGATTTTGTTTTGTGAATAGAGTTGGAATTTCATTCCATTGACCAGTCATGCTAGTTTCATTAATTTTATGATCTTGAAGGTCCCGGTATTGTTTGTCATTAAGCGCCTGCTAACTATGCCCAAATTTCCCTTAACTATCATTAAAATTCATTGAAGCATGTGGGTTATTCTCGATGCACGTGATCCAAAGGCCGACTGCGAGGCCATTTTTGATTGATTTGATTGTTCTCTTTCGATTATTGTTTTGGATGTCCATTGCAATGTCCGAACGCATGAGTGTATGAATTTGAATGTCTCTCTCAAGACTGATGTCTAATCCGGTTTAATTCATTGTCATGCACCCGACCATGTCTCAGTTTTTTCTCATTTGGAATGTAAATAATTCCCGATAGGTTGCGGGTTTTCCCTTATCACATTTAGAATAGCTTGTCATTTTCATACCTTGCATGTTTACTTATTGCACTCTCCTTTAATTAATTGTTTGTTAACTTTCTTTTCTAGATTAATATAGGCTCAGATTTGGAATGCATGAAAACGTATCACAAAAACAATTTGCATGTGATTTAGCATTGTGTTTATGATGGAACGTCTAAGATGAAAATGATAGAAACAAAATGCACAATCAACTTGGGAAACAACCAATTAATTAGAGGTACCGAAAGGGTGCTAGCTAGACAATTAGCATAAGGTAGTCCCTGGGCTTAAAATCTCCAAATCTCCTGTTTCGTAGGAAACAAGGTGAATCTTTGGCATCTCATTTGGTTTCTAGCTAACCCTTAAATGGCTATTAATACTTACATAGTGAAGAATTCTAAAACGAAATCTAATGTTATGTGAGGTATGAGTTTGGGATTTTTTGCACCTAAATCGACAGGCCATTCGACATGCTTTTTGGTCAATATGCCTAAACCTATACCTTCTCCCACCGCGCTGAAAAAAAATAGGTCGCGAAAATGCATACATAGGCAAGACTCTTGCAATGCATAGACTCATTAGCTATGATTTGCACTAGAAGCTTGGAATCATGCCGCTCATTCAATTTCCTTTTGAACTTAAACTCTTAGTTTTCGATGTGTTTAGGGAAGTATAGGTGTGGTGAGGGACATAGAGATGCAAAGGTTTTCGGCGAGGCAGATGGAGATGAAAAGAATAATGGGGTGACGCAATTGAGGTAATGATAATTAGGGAAATATTTATAACATAGGGGTTTTTGGTAAATTGGTTGTCATTGTTATGATATTTTTATTTGAAAAAGATTCTATGCGTGAAGGATTATGAATTATGATGGGTGAGTGATAGTGAGGTCGTATAGAGATCAAATATTCATCATGTACACTTGTTATCCTCACTCATTTTACCAAATGCTTAATCTAGATTTAAATTACTAATCTTGCTCTATTTGATTGAGTTCGCATTCATATTTTGCCCACCATGTTTCTTAAACCACGTGACTTGCCACCCGCATCAGATTTTATCTTTTCTACAGTTTAAGATTCATTTAATTCTCTTGTAACAGATCTAGACTAACTAGTCATTAGATGACTAGGTAGTTAGTTCTAGATCTATGAGGAGAGAATATACGATCTAAATTTACGTGAATCTTAAAATGTAGAGAAGAGAAGATAAAATCTGATACGGCTGACATGAGTGAATAAACGTCGTGGGCGGACACAAATTCTGTCAAATGGAGTGGCATTAGTAATTCAAATATAGATAAAACATTCAGTTGAGGATAAGAAGAGGAGATGTAAATGATGTGTCTCTAATATCTACAAGACCTCACTATTAATTACCTGTCACAATTCATAATCTCTCACGCACATAATCTCTTTCAAAACAGAAATATCTTAATAAAGATAATTATTCTTATCAAAAATCTATATATTGTAAGTATTTTCTTAACTGTCATTAACTTAATTGCGTCGCCCCATAATTCTTTTCATCTCTATCTGCCTCGCTGGAGACCTTCGCATCTCTATCTCCCTCGCTACGTCTATACTCCCTTGAACACATCAAGAACTACGGACAAAATTGAGGGTAAGTATACTACGAGTATCATAACTTTTGTACAATGGTTACTTGAATATCATGACTTTTTTTTCGCTCACTTAAGTGCTATATTTTTGAAAAATCGACCACTTTAGTGCTATCGATTACGTGGACATTGGAAAAACTGACGTGGCATTGGCGAAATGATTCTTTTCAATATTTTAATATACACGTGGATTTTTTCATAATTTTTTTTATTTTTCAAATTTGCTATTTATTTTTGTTTTTCCTTCCTTATTCGGCAAGGGTCATCGACGACCCTTATCGGCCACAATCGGCGACCCTAGGGGCTAGGGCCGTGACAGCCCTGGGTGAATGCCATCGCGGCTACGGTGGTCGCCACTAGATCTAGGCAAGGGCACCACTGACCATGGGCTGGGGCTGTCGCGCCCTCCCTCATGGTTGAATGCTATCCCTGGTGGCGACTGAGGTTGCGATAATCGCCTCTAGATCTCGGTGAGGGATGCCTCGCCTAGATCTGGAGAGGACCTTCGCATCCTCGTCCTCAGCTACTGAGGTCTTAACAATAGTCTTGTAGGTTCGTCGTAGCCCCATCGGCCCAGGGCGAGGCAGTCCTTTGCCCTTGGGCCGGCCGAATGTGGCCTACAAGGGTTATCGATGACCATTGCCGGCTAAAGTAGAAAAAGAAACAAAAAGAAAATATAAAGAAAAATATCAAAATAAATAAAAAATAGAAATATTCTAGAAAATATTAAAAAATTAAAAAATTCCCGTGTTGCTGAAAAATAAATAAAAAGTTCACGTAGGACAATTTGTGGAAAGTGGCGCTCAAGTGAATGATTTTCTTTGGATGTGGCATTTAAGTGAGAAAAAAAAAGTTGTGGCCCTCAAGTGAGAACCATAAAAAAGTTATGGCACTCGTAATGTATTTATTTCAAAAAAATTGAATGGGCAGTATGATGCTAAGTTTCTAATGCAAATCATAACTGAAGAGTTTATTCTTTGCAGATTTAAGTATGCATTGTCGTGACCTATTTTTCCAACGGTTTTGGGGTATAGCACAAAAAGCTTGCCAAATGGCCAGTCGATTGAGGTGTGGGCTCTCCCAAGCCCATACTTCGCATGAAGTTGGATTTAGTTTTAAAATTCTTTACAACTTAGTATTTAACTAGGAGGGGCCGCTAGCCATTTAGGGGAGATTCGCCTTGTTTCCTAGGAAATTAGAGATTCTAAGTTTGGAGACTTACTCTTAGTCTCAGTTACCTTTGCAATTGACACTGACTTTTGCTTAGCCATTCACCATCTCTCTCATGCTTATTGCTTCCATCTCCGTTCTCCGCCACTGCTTTGCCACCACCAGGCATCAGAACCTTAGCACGGTCTCCAGGAAGCTTCAAAGCCTCGGCAAGAACTTCCTACGAGTGAAGCAACGCACCATCAGGGAGTTCTCCTTCCTCTAGCCTGACGATCAGCCTCCGCTCTCCTGTTTTGAGGCAATCGGCATGGTCTCGGCGTCCCAGACCAACCTCGTGCGCGTGATAGTGGAGTCTTTGCCTTGATGTCTTTGCCTTAGTGCGAAATATGTCATAGGAGGACTATGGGAGCATTTATGTTGCGTGCATGCTTACTGGATCACTGTACATTTCGCTTGCCCTGGGAAAGTTGTCTAAGCTTAGGGCTTTTGTCTTCATTACACCGGCCTATGACGGGCGAAGACGTCTCTGAAGTTGGAGAATATCGCAAAACCAGCATTCGCTTTGCGTATTCTACTAGATGCCGATTGAGACATAAAGACATGATAAATGGCATTTCTTTTTACACCAGGGAAGGTCAAGTGACTGATGATTGTTGTTTTTGTTTAGATGGAAGGAATTCAGTGCTGTTAACTTATGCAGGACTAGATTTAAACTTGCTGAAATGCTTCTAAGTGCTGTCGAAACCACAGACGAGCAATAGGTGTCATGACGTAATCTTTCTTATCCAGATTCAAAAACCACAGTATGGTCACTTTGTGAGAAAATATCAGGTACAGACTTGGTAAATCTGATGTGGCCGGATATTCATTTCTCGAGCGACATGTGGAGCACAAGGGCCCACATTCAAATAAACCAGAAAATTCCTCTCCTCTTCAAACCCACCCACCCACGCAGCCCACCCGCCCCCCTCCTTTTTCTTCCTTTCTTCTCTCTCTCTCTCGTCGCTTCGCCGCCAGGCAAACCAAAAGACGTTGTCCGTCATGGCCATGGAGCTCGAGCTCCACAGACGTCGGCCCCCCCCTCTCTCTTTTGCCTGACCTCTCCGTCCCCGCCGCGAAACTCGAGCCCTGGGCTCGAGCTCCGCGGCCGCCATGGCTGTCGAGCTCGACAACTTGAGGTCCGTGGCCATGGCGGCTGAGATCTGTGGGATCAAGCTTTGCGACCGTGGTGGCCAAAGCTCGTCAAATCGGCGCAGCAGCCGCCATGGTTGTGGAGTTCGAGCTCCATGGCCATGGAATCCGACGTCTGATTTCCCAGCGAAGAGAGAGAGGAGAGAGGAATTTTCTGGTTTTTGCGACTGTGGGCCCTTGTGCGTCACGTGTCGCACAATAAATGATGGTCTGTGCCACGTCGGATTTACTAAGTCTTTACCTAAAATTTTCTCTCTCTTTGTTGCCTAAGTCACCATCTATGAGCTTTTTCCTGGATTACGCTTCACCTGCGATGATGTGGGGGTAGGGTTATACTAGGAATCGTAACTGGCCTAGGATACTGCCATTTCTTGAATGCTTTCTCTTTCCTCTCTTCACTGATGAATGGCTTCAGTGAAGTTTGCAGTGGTTGCCTGCAAGTCTAGGTCACGCAGTTGGGGCCACAGGCCAATTTTCTGCAACGTTGAGTCCAAAAAAAGGGCCTTGACTCCCTCGCTTTTATCTTGAGAGACCAAATGATTGTGATTGTGGGTCCAAGTGGAGTCGGAAAGTCTAGCCTGACCCATGCTTTAAGAAGCAACAAGCATCCTTCTGATGCAGCAGCCGGTACCGATTAGTTTGAGCCTGTGGGTTCTCTGGTTCTTGTTGCGCTTGTGTTTATAGGTGTTGGGATGAAGTAAACTCGACAGTTTGACTCCTAGACGTTCTCCCAACAGATTCTAGGCAGCAAATTGTATGAGGATCAGCGGGCTGGGGAAGTGTGTTCGAGAAGCGGAAGAGGAAAACATACCATACGCAATGTTTCTTTGCTTCCATTATCAGGCGGAGCATATCTTGCTGATACTTCTGTGTCTAACCAGCCAAGTAATACTGAAAGTCCCCAAGCAATCTCTTGCAGAAGCTTTTCCAGAGGCGATGTCATCACTTTCTCATATTTCTTCTGGTGTTCTCTCCGTCTTCATGCTCATTTTGCTGTAATAATGTTCTTGTAACTCGCTTCAGATCAGGAACAAGCTCAAAGTGAGTTAACCAGCTAAGTGCTCATTCAGCAATTGCTTACATCTTGGTGAGCCAGGGTGCATACTGGGAGGAGAACATTTGGAGAGATATCCTTATTACTTCCAACTCCTTGACGAGATAAGAGTCAGAGAAGAGTTTCAGTGGAGGACACTTGGGACCAAAACAGAGAGCGCTGTTTGGTATCATCTGTGTGCTTTGTAGTTTCTAAATATGTATGCTCAGTATGTTTCTGTCGATGACGAGTAGTTAAAGACTTGTCATGCGAGATTTCATGCGGTGTTGAGACTGTCCTGCATCTGCATTGAATTCGGTGATGTCCTGCAGAGTAGAATGTTTTTTTTTTTAGCCCTATTGAGAACTGAATCCATCAATGAACTCATCACCATTCACAATGATCTTGTTCTTATCTTGGGACCAAAGCCTTGGGTAAAACTAATGCTTGGTGCGGTTACCTTCAACAAAAGGGGTATCTGTACCCGAAACCCGACAATTAGATATTATTTCATTGAATTTGCTTCATTAATATTCGACTCGGATCTAAATTAAATTCATTTTTTTCTCATTAAAAATTAAAACAAGGTTTTGAACTGATCAAACTAAGTCCAAAGATTCCTCGAGTAAGATTGCCCACATGAGGGTGACTTCGGGTTTAGGAAAGTGTACCTGGCCTCAATTTTCTTGAGGACACCTTTGGCATCTAGGGGTCACAGGGTGAAAATAGATTCTGAAGGATTTTTGATTGGGTGAGTTCATTGGTCATTATTAGTATGGAGAACCCACCTGGCCTAATTACCATTATATTTTGGGGAACTTCTAAATAAGAGCCCCATGTCTCCTTATTTTCTTAAATAAGGGCTTGAAATTAATCTTGTTTTAAATAAGAGCTTGAAATATCATTGTTGTGTCAAAGAAGTGCTTGAAGTGCTCATTATTTGAAATAAGGACACGAAATGATTTTATTTATATTAAAAAAGGGGCTTGAGTCGCCTTAATTGGAGACATTTTGGTCATTTACTATCTTATTTTATTATTTTTTATTTAAAACATATTTTGAAAAAGAATTTAAAAAAAATACCTCTGGCCTGGGAATCTCCTTCTTTCCTTTTTTTTTCACTTTTACTTTTTTAATTTTAAATTTAATTTAACTAATGAAATTAAGTTAAAATTATTTTTTGACAAAAATGTTCTTGATCGATCGGAAAATTGAGCTGGACGGTCGATCAGCAGGATCAAGCCCTCATTCGAAACAATCATAGCCAATTCAAGCCTTTCTTTGCGACAATGATGATGCTTTAAGTCCTTATTTGAAAAAACAAAAGCATTTGGGTCCCTTTTTTAAAATTTTTCCTTAAATTTTAGAATTTGAATCTTACAGAAATAGGAGGATTAAAATTATGCAACGTAGGATTTAAAATTGGAAAATAATAATAAATAAAAAAGGAAGCTGATTGATCTTAATACGAGAAAAAAAAAATCCTTTCGCGATAATTTCCTAAAAAAAGCAGAGGAAATTGGAAAAAAGAAAAAGAAAAAGAGGAGTACATATTTGGGCTAATGTGGCCAGCTCTTCTGCCCTAGCGTTGTTTCTGTTCATCTCTCTCTCCTCTGTACCGTCGTCTCGTCCATCGCGCGGGTCTGAAGCACAGAAGATGGATCCAGACGCGGTGGCGAAGGCGTTCGTGGAGCACTACTACTCCACGTTCGACGCGAACCGGGCGGGCCTGGCCAACCTCTACCAGGAAGGCTCGATGCTCACCTTCGAGGGCCAGAAGATCCAGGGCTCCCAGAACATCGTCGCCAAGCTCAACTCCCTCCCCTTCCAGCAGTGCCAGCACAGCATCACCACCGTCGACTGCCAGCCGTCCGGCCCCGCCGGCGGCATGCTCGTCTTCGTCAGCGGCAACCTCCAGCTTGCCGGCGAGCAGCACGCCCTCAAGTTCAGCCAGGTCTCCTTCTCCCTTCTCTCTCTGTCGGTTGGTTTCGCATAGATCTGATTCCATGCCTGCTGATGTTGTCAGCGTTAGGTTTGATTTTAGCGTTGTTTAGATGATGCTAGCCTTCTGTTATCTCCTTCGCTGGTTTTACGCATCGATCGGCGTAGGATTTGGTGATTCGATCGGTAATTGAATGAATCCTCTCTTTCCTTGCTCTGATTAGGTCGCGTCGTGTTGGTGTGATATCTATGCATCGTCGTTAATCTTGCCTCTGCAGTGTGCCTGGGTTAAATTGGGTTAAGCTGCCATCTGATATGATTTCCCTGTTAGTATCATTAGCATCGGTTTGTTGCTTTGCTTGGGATCTTTTTCCCGTTTCTTATTGCTGTCCCGTTCGTGTTTGATTGTAGACGAGCCAGTGATCTCTTGCATCCTCTGCTGTCACTTGTGATTTCTTATCCATTTTAATTTTATCATGTTGTTTTTGTGATTTCTTATCCTTTTTTATTTTATTATGTTGTTTTTGGAGTGTCAAAGGATGGTTTGGATGGTGATCTTCAGTTGATTGAATATGGCCTAGGGCAATCCATTTATTCATTGTCAATGAACTACTTTTATTGTTAATGGAATTGTTGCTGAACTTTCTGAAAATGCTATCTATGCTGTTTCTGGAGAGGCACCAAGATCTGGGTAGGTTGCCACTTCTATTAATATACTCGTATTTTGGTCTTTCCTCTAGCATGCCAAGTGACTCCACTTAATTATGTTGTTCGGTTACTAGGATGAAAAGTCGTAACTGACGTGATATGATATGGTCTCTTACTTCCATTCTCTTGTTTGAAAAGTGGCTTTATGTAGGACTGCATATGGCTCTACTAGATCCCACCCTTTGTTTGACCTTTGTTGGCTTGTTTTAACTTATGCTGTTTAGGAAAGTGAGAGTTAAAATAACAAATATTAGAGGTTAAGAAGCTTGGCGCACCAGTTGGCAAACTAGTGATAGCATCTTGGTGGAAAACACGAGCAGGTAGCTCATTGCCTAGGGAACTTTAAAGAACTGCAGATCTGCAGCATGCATATCTTGTCTTGGTTGGACGAGATAGGCAAAATCAGATGAGCTTGGTGGTGCTTCCTAGGTTGGGAATTAGACATGGTCCAAGCTCTAGTGTACATGACTGGACGATGAGAATATGTTGGAAAGAAAGCTGGGAGGGAAAGAGGGATGATGAGGACGCATCAGCAAGACGGAGGGCTCGCAATGTCAAAGTGTCCTTCAATAAAAGCACCTCTATTGTAGCCCACAAAATTAAATAAGTTGATATTTGTCTTAATATTCCCATTAACATCCGATTTCGGTGAAAAGACATTGCATCTCTCTCCAAATTTCTTATGTCATTTATCTTATATATTCTATGCCCCACTATGTTACCTGTCCCTTGGAAGTTGCCATGGCCTCCCTGTAGACTTGCGACAGAGCTGGCCTTTACAGCTGTACATTCTAGCGTGAAAGGGGCATTCCATTAGTGTGCTTTTGGCTATCTGCCTTTTTTTTTGGTGGGGGAGGGGGGATCGGACGGTATAGGCAATCTACTTATATAGTCTGTCGGTTATGTGGAATGTTGTGGTACATTGTTTCCCAACACAAATGTGTGGCTGACCACTGAGGAATTCTTCTTCTTCATGTTCTTTTCAAGTGCTGAAATTTCTCTCTCTCTCTAAGCTATGTGAAGCATGAATGGTTGATGCTGTCACCATCTTTTCTGTTGTCAGTTTTGATGGTCTTTCCATGTTAACCATAGGTTATGGCATTACCAAGGAAAAGTACTTAAAAGATCTTGTAACAGTGACTGCATTTTTCCAAAAATGATTCTCTTAAATATCATGCTACCTATATTGACAGTTTGGGAATCTGTACGGATTTGCTTCATGTTCATCTATAGTTTCTGTTATCTGGGGAGTTATTTCTGTAGTATCTGCTTAACTGCATTGCATCCTTCTGTCATTCAGTTTTACATTTTTACCTTAAATTGGACCTGATAGTTGCTCTTAAAGAAGCACTCAGCAAGGACATTCATATGTCTACCATGCAGTGTCGTGTGGGAATTAGTTTGTGAAGAGATTGGATATATTTGTATATCCCAAAGGTTTGGTCATCTGGTCGGATGCTTTTGATGCAGGGTTCATATATTGTAAGATATGTTTTGCCTTATTGGAAAGTATTGAATGAGAGTAGGATTGACTTTTTCGCTCCTGTTTTTTGGTACTCTAGGAGGTACTAAGTCACATTTTTCATTTTGTTGCTTGGTACTACTCCACCATTACCAATAAAGGTGGTGTATTGCATTTTGATAGTACAAGTCGTGTACTCGTGCACATCTAACATTTGTGTAGTTATTCGTTTTACTTCTTTGCCCCCTTTTTATTTGCCTAACACTTTGCTGTGATGCTATCTGCCCTCAGATGTTCCATTTGATGCCAACACCACAAGGAAGCTTTTATGTATTCAATGACATATTTCGGTTGAACTATGCATGAAGACGGGATTTACATCGTGGATTCAACAACTGTGAGGCCATATTGTCTTTATCTTGAATGGCAAAGGAGAGAAACCGTTTGCCTTATTTCTGTAATTTCCTTAGGCTTTACAGAGGCTGGGATTTTCAGTTGGTGTTTTCGATGTGCTATTGCTGTGCTGTTCGAAAATGTCTTTATTGAGATTGGTGAGATTTGAAAAAAGGATTTCTACACTGTGTGATAAAATGGAACTGTGGAAGGTCTTAATTAGATTTCATGTTTGAATTGTGTCACCTATGTGCGATTGCTTCTTTTGATCTTTGTACTCCATTTAAAGGGAGAAAAAAAAATTGTTGCAGACATCTGGTCTTTTCCTGTATGATGTTTGCAGGCGTAATAGGTTTGCAAGAATTTCTACTTGCAGCTCTCTAATTGCACTTTTGCTGGCCTTCTTGTGTTCCTTGTGCACGACACACCACCGCATTGGTGTTGATAGACTGGTTTTGTCAACTACTTTTGTAAGCGTTGATGGTTCCATCAACTGATTTAGGATTTTCCTAAAATTGGAGGCAACACCTGCTTGCACAGGTTTATATTTATCCTCTCTGGATTCGCTTGAATTGGACTGTCATAAGGGAGGAGGTAAATTTCAGATTGAAAGATCTATGCTTTCTTTTCGACAAATACTAAATGTTTGTGAGAAACTCGTGTACTGTAACTACTGTGGATGCACCTCTGTTAGCAATTTGCATATGGTTTGCCAAGGTACCGGATCTCCTTGGACATTGACCTCTTAGTTGATTTGAGTATCCGTTGGTCGTTTCTGTTCATTAGTTAGTACCACAGAAGAGGGAAAATCTAGGGATTTGATTTATCAGGGACTAAGTGTCTGCACATGGTCCCCACTTCATTGGTTGATCAATAACTCATTGCACGGTTGGAACTTGGAAGCCTCTGCCTTACTCCATGCATGCTGCTCCCCTCTTTTAGGTTGAACGCTCCATGTTCAGCATTACTGAAATATGGTCTGATATGGCCGGGATCAGATTTATTGGGTTATTGCAACCGTAGCAAGTGGATTAGCAGGGATTAGTCTTTGATCAGCGAAGTTGTCCAATTAGACATAAATTCACTGCTCAGATGTCAATTTCTTCCTTCAACTTTTTAATTTTGTCGATTTAATTATAATTTTGTGTGTGAAATTTCAATAAGGTTCTTTTGGTCAATTTTTCCTTAAAATAGAAGTCAGGTGGTAAGGTGACCGACTGTTTCTAAACCATCATGTTAGCTATTTTTTAGCTATTTCCTACCAAAAAAACAAAAAATGACTGAACAAATCATATTGAATTTGGCATAAAGATTTGAGAACTTCATAATTGAATTGACATTAGTACAAAAGGGCCTAACATTGATCGGATAATTTTCTCCTCTCAAAGTAGGAGGAAAAAGACCCGATTTCTCTATTCTGTTCTATTGGCAGTCGATATCTCGGTGAGAAAAGAGAAATTGATGACCTCTAAATCCCAAAGGACTGAATGCAGCAAATTGAGATCCTCCAACACGCAAGTATATCTCAAGTTACCGAGTTAAGAGTTTTGCGTTGACAGTTCAACCGAGCTTTTGTTTATAACTGATCTCCAGGGAAATTTAAACATGTATCTTGCACCTAACCACAAATCATTTCACGGAGAACCTATATCATACCCCCCCAAACCCCCCCCCCCCCCCCCCCCACAAGAGAAATTCGGAGCAGATGTTCTTTCAGTTCCTTGACCACGAGTTGATTGTCAAAAAGATCAGGGAAGATTGAAAATACGTTTGATGTTCAGTTCTGCCAACCAGCAAAAAAGAAGACATTTTCACGACAAATTATCAGTCAACGCATGTTCACTAAGGAGTTCTTGCGCATTTTACACGTTTTCAGCCTTCTAAGAGACGCTACAAATATGACTGTACAATCAACCGGTATCCTCCCTAATATCAGCTCAATCAGAATGCTATACTGGACATATATACACAATGCAGCATGAGTTAAACGTCTTAGAGGCTTCATGGGAACTGATACATGAAGTCATCATTGTCCATATTGCTAAATTCCACAGGAGGTGATGGTGCTGCCTCACTAGATGCGCCGCTGAGTTCAGCCTGCAATAATAGTTCAAACATGGAGAATCATTAAGCTTTCACGAGATTTTGGTGTGAGGAATACCCCTGGTTTGCATGCACCCAGGCACACGCACTTGCACATGGGTAACCCACACACACACACTTGTTAAGGGAAGGAGTAAACATTGTTCTCTTAATATTAAATTAACTGCACTTCCATCACCTAACTACTAAAGAAAATAGCAGCAGCACAGCACTTCTCCATCATCGTGTTTCATATGTACAATTTGTCTCATCTACCCAATGCTTGAGAGAGGGAGAAAGAGCGGAATTTTTTTTTTCTCAGTTTTATGTAGAGCTAACACCAACTGGGTCCCAAAAAAAAAATAGTAGATCGATAGGTGAAAGTATTCCCATAGGCTTGTTCAAGTCTAAGCAGTAATGCTCTTTTCTACTGCTAATGCGGTAGACCCTGAAAGCACCCCCAGAGGCTTTTTCATGTCTAAGCAGTCATGGTCCTTGGAAGAATGAAAAGTTCACCTTTTATGCAGATTCATTCTACTACTAATATGGTAGACACTGTATAAATATGAGGAAGTCGTGCTTTTGTGAGCTCCAGGGTAAACCTATGGGATTTCTAATAGAGCAATTGCCACAGTCAAGTGAATTAAACCGCGTGAGCATTTGTTCACCGAAGAGGGATAACTTCTGTAGTGGCTGGAGAGGAGTGCATAACAATACTGTTGGTTGCACGAGTGGAAGCCACGCATTGTATTTTATCAAGCAGATGTTTGATAGTGTACTAAATAATGCCAGTGACGTAGGACACCTACTGCCTAATTGTGGAATTCGTTATAAAGAAAAGTAGCCTTTCCTTGCAGGTGTCCACTATAGAGAAGCAAGCAATCCATTTAGATAAAGAAAATGCTCTAAAGAGATTTTTTTTTTAAATCCAGAGGCTGGGTAAACGAATCCATTCTTTCAATTCCTTCATCCAAAAATTTGATTTCAATTTGAAGATGGGAGTTCTTTTCCATTTCTTGACAGTCCAACCATAGAATAATATAAGATGTTCCACATGGGATCCTAAGAAGATATCATGTAGTAGAGGAATTACAACAACAACATGCTGGGAGTATAAGTAAACTAATGTAAATACATGTGTGTGTGTGTGTATTAATGAATAGGAAATTTGAATAGACTATTTACTCCTGGTCCTAACTATCAGGAAGATGGTGACATTGAGGACCCCAATACTTTATGATTAGATTAAGGATTTACAACTGACTAACCTTAGCTTGACGGTATTTTTCAAGCATGCGACGGTACTGCTGACGTGCAGTTGGAGAATCAACCATGGATAAAACTCGTGAAACTGCCTCATCAACAGCTGCATCCACCTTTTGCTTACGAAAAACTTTGAGAATGTCTTCATCATCACTATCTGCAATAGATTCTGCCTCCTTTTGGAAACTTCGTAAACCAACACCCTTCCTTCGCCATCGCAGTACAACCTTGTCTAAAATTCTGACAGCCCAACATAATACCTTGTAGTGTTTCCTAACCTGATAACCTCTCACATGAGCCTGCAAGAACGATAGAAGATGATCACAAAGTTCTGGGACTACTTTGAAGCATGCAAATAAGTATTTCAGACGCAATACGCATAGGCTCAATCCCTGCATCTACACTTGCTGTGAAAGTTCCAAAGTGGATACCTGTATTTTGACAACTTTCTGGCGAAATGTTAGGAAGTTTTTCCGACCCTTCCAGCCTCGATATTTCTTCTGAATGGATAATGCAGCTGAATTGTAGACATGAGCATTGCGTGAGGAAAGCTTCAGCCTACCTGTGAATCCTTGAATATCACCTGAACTGACGCCATAATCGGCAATAGCAGCAGCAGCATGCATTTGCTGTCGCTTCCTGAATGAATGTGCACGGAATGCAGATTGTATACGTGCAGCAGCCTGAGTAGCATTACGAACCGCAGCCAATGTATCATTTAATGAAAGTTGATCATCGTTGGTAGCTAGACTTTGATTTGTGATGCTATTTACAGTTCTCTCAGCTTCGAGCTCCGCAGAGCCTCTTGAAAGCTCACTCTCCTCAAGTGTAAGAGATGACAGATGACTGGTCAGGGCCACCTCCGACAGATAGCCAGCTAGTCCTTTATGTCCACTGGAGGCAGCAATACTTGCAGGTGTTTTACCGGTAGGATCTTGACAGCTGGGGTCAGTGACTGCTCCAGCTGATGCCCCTGAAGCTAACAGTGCAGCAACCATTTTTTCCCTAATATGAAAGTTCTAGACAATCAAAATGTGACTAATTACGGATGCGAGTAAACCCAGGTGTGCGATATGAGCATCAACAACAATGACAAGTCACTAAAGCAAAAAGGCGTGAATTGATGTAGATAGAATGACGTCCAATACTTTGCAGTATATTATGTAAATCCCCTGGGTAGCATTGGTTGTGCTACAAGATATCGATGTCGATCAACAGGAGAAAGGAATTCCTAGTTTATCAACCGATCACGTGTAAAGTTTTTCTCCAATGCTGATAAACTGCTTGGAAGGCAAGTAGTAATGAGTTTCCATATTGGATATAATGGAGATCTTTCGAAATTTATACCATTCAGGGCCACCAGACTGACACTTTTATATACACAAGTAAGTAATTTGTTATCGTGAAACCCTAAATCCCATGCTAGATGATAGAGGACTTGTAAACTGATTCATACATAAAGATCAATCCCAAATGGCCACCATTTGAGTCCTCCTTCGGGGCCTTAGGACACATGGATCAGGTGGGTTGAGTCGTCAGAAATGGTACTAGAGCGGATTCGTACAGTTGAGGATGTAGATTGATCCAAATAACCTGAACTCCACATTGAACAGGATGCAGTTGAGTTGTTACACTCCAGACATTTAATGTTCCTCTTTGCCCCGACTTTTTTCCTCATTACTTACATAGCTGTTTCCCGTATCTGTCTACTACATAAAGTGTATCACAGTATTATCCAAAAAAGACTCCAAAGAAGAACAAATAACAACAGTAAATAGAAATTGCTAACATCAAGCAATGATGTCTCATACCAATTAGTTCATGCGCTTCAGTGGCAGCAGAAAATCTAAACACGAGTAGGATTGCAAATGGATGCATAAAAACAGACGCTTCCATTTGTAGTGCTTTTACCATTCCAAAGGACAAAAAAGTTCCAGTACTACTTACTGCTGACCACTATATGACTTGATGAAAGCCAGAATATAAGAAGAGGGATGAGCAAGTGGGTCATGCTCTATTAAAAATAAAGAAAGGGAAACTGGAATTTACCAGAAAACTGACATGATAAAAGTGTGGTAGTGGAATGTTTCTTCAAAATCCCCAACATATCTAAGTACTAAGGAGCAGGAAGGCATTGCGCACTCTTTTCAAAAATGAACCACCGAAAAAATTAAACACTTGCTTTAGCAGGTTGAAACATTTCAATTTCCATTTCCTACGGGCATGTTACTGCTTGTGAGCTACTCAGGCGACTTCATGCTTAAAACCAGGAAAGTAATTTTCTTCGATAACCTAGATCTGACCAGTGAAAAAAGAAAAGAAACTCGCCTGATAAAGAAGTCCCTCTTTTTCTTTCTTTAGAACTGATAGTTCAGTAAAACACTACAAGTGTTTGATATTGGAGTTACCAAGTGCCTTCCTCGACTCTACAACTATTCGTCTCTTTAAACTAAATTTTCCAAATAAGCATCAGTGTGGTTCACAGACCAAATAAACTGAAAAAGAAGCTCCCGCATACCTTCCAAAACGAGCAGCCCAATGGAGAGCGGTCCACCCATTAATGTCACGGAAATTTACATTGACTCCACAGCCAAGAATTGAGTTCAGAGCCCATTCAAAACCCAAGCCTGCAATAACGTGAATAATGCCTTGCTCTTTCTTGGACAAGGAGCAGCCTCCCTGGACATCTTCTTGCCTGGATCTAGATGCAATCCACTGTGGCAACTTATCCTTTAAGAGCTGCTGAAGAAGCCAATTAGTTGTTTCAGATGAATTTTCATGCCCAACCAAGAGCTCCTCTATCATGTGACTCCAAGAATCATACTCAGCTTTCAAATTTCCTGGAACATGAATTCCACAAGTAATACCATCTTCTTTCCACATTGCTGAATCACATAAAAGCATTTGCACAAATCTGACAAGTAGCAACAGCTCTTCTGTGTGCCTAGCAGCTTCTGTTTGTTTACAGAGAGAGCATAAATTCGATTTTACTCTATACTCAAATTCTCTGACCTCAGAGCAGGACTGCCGGTTGCTAGAAGTAATGCAAAGTGTGACCTTCCCAGGCGAGTGAGGAGGAGCTTCACAGCGGATGGCACCTTGTTGAATGATCTCTACAGGAACTTCAATATCACCGAACATACAACTCCACACAGTTTCGGATGGATCACATAGAAAAGATCCAACAATGACGATCTGCATGAAGAAACTAATAGATTCTCAAATTTGATTTGTTATATTTCATTTGATTGAAATGGAAATCGGTATTCTGCACAAATACGTGCTCTTTTGTAAACTGCCCACATCACAAGATGTGATTTGATCTCATCTAATCACTCTGAAAACAAAAATTAACTCTCAATATGAGATTTTATTGATGAATAATAATCAATCATAATATCAAGACAGAAATAAAATGGAAATAAAACAAAAGAAAAGGAATTCCCCCCTCAAAAAAATAAATTGCTAGTCTCATTCCATTACCGCCCATTCTAGCTAAACAAATTACTCATACCCCCCCCCCCCCAAAACAAAAAAAAAAGGGATCAAATAGGTGAAGGTAAAACTCCATAGCATTGTAAGTTTTTTGTTTGCATGAGCACATCTTGAAACTATTATGATCAGATCAACGTTTAACGGGTTTGCTTATAAGGCATCAACAAAGGCCACTATTATCAAGTAATTCTAGTTCTTCAGCATGTAATGTATGTAATTAATTTGCCATGAATTTATGCAATTCGAGTTCTCCTATCAGCATCAAAGTTGATAAACTCAAAACTTTTGGTTAAAATTTTTCAAAAATTTTCAAATGCACCATGTACTTACATTCAACTAGTCCTGTTGGTTAATCCAACATCTACAATTTGATGAAAAACCTGATTCAAAATTTTGATCTTGGTTTACGAACCATGTATAGAATAGATAAACAAGCTAGAGAAAGTGCAATTATCTTAAAGCAAATCATTTGCAATTTATACTTTTGCTAAAAGTTGGCACCACAATGATGCGGCATAAACATGGTAATAGGACTATTAAAGAATAAAAGAATAACCTAATATATTACCAGTTTGCTCCCCTTAAGATATAACATGGAAAGATTTAGAAAAAATCATGAGACATGCAGCTATAAAATAGGAACAAAACATTATATATAAATGTATGGAGAATAAAAGATTCACTTAGAATTCAGTCTGACCAATGTGATAGCTCGTACCCACCTTCGTAGATTCAGTGGAATAGCCCCATTCAGGAGATATTTCTCGAATTGTATATTTCTGAGTCTTTGCAAGAGTCAAACATGAATCCCCCACAACTGACATTCCCGGTTGGCCTTGTCCAAACAAGACAGGATAGTATTCTGGATTTGCCCCGTGAGCCATGGAAGGGTAAGCAGAGACTTGGAAATTGTCAAGTTCAGAAAGCAAAAACGAGGCTGCCAAAGCAAGAGATTCATGACATTTGTTAGATAGGGATATAGACCCAAATTAAGATATACTTAGGGTACGGTTTGCAGACCAAATAGAAAAGGCACGGTTTCAAAAAGTTCACATTATACTGTACTGCGTAATAATTATGCAGGGTTCTAAAAATTATACATGGATCCATGTTCTTATTAGCATCTGGCAGGAGATAGCTTTCTTCTCCTTCTGCTGGTCCCGTCTCTGTGCAAGAGTGTAATTTTTCCTGTAGCACATTGACCAAATAAGCGACAACACTCATTCAGGAAAGACAAATATAAGTTCGAATTGAAATTTCATAGAATGAACTGTATTGATTTCTTATTAGAACTTGTATGCCCATAACCACATGCCACCAGTACACAACCGACATACATGAATTAAAGCTGTTCAACCATTCCAAAAGAAAGATCTCATGCCTGCTTCTACAAGTCTGATATCAGTTTCAAAAGAACTAGACCGGTAATGTATTGAAATAGTTGGGTTTTCCAGACGAGTGAGGGAAGGATTGGTGAGACTTCAACCCAGGTTTAGTGAATGGAAAAGTGACATTTGCCAAATAGGCAAATCCTAAGTTCCAACATAGAGGCACGTCTGGAACACTTCCAGTAAGAAATTTATGGCAATGAGATAATCCTCAGCTATATAAATATTTAGCTTTCTATACTTGTGTTCTTTCTCACATTTTCATTTGGTATCTGAGCATTCTTCTGTAGGGATCCATCGGCTGATGAGCTCAAGTAGGACTCCACCATATCTGTCCAGTAAAAAGATTCTTCTTTAACCAGATGCTGGCCATCATCATCTGCAGAAAACGGCTGCATGAGTCCTGCATACTTTTACACCTATAATCTTCAATTGGATTTGCTATAAACACTACATTTCCTCTTCCGACGAATAATATTGCTGGTTAGACAGAAGTTATGGTGTATTTCTTATACCAAAGATTATTAGCCTCTATCAGATTTACTTGAAAAAAATTAGCAACAAATGACACCAATAGATAATTTGAATTTTTCTAGGAATGCTGTTTGACTATATGAAACTTATGATAAGTGGAAAGTCAAAATTTTCTCTTTTTCCTCCACCATAAGACACAGGCAAAGAAGGAAGAGAACATCTGCCTCAATTATGATAGACTTGAGAATAAGACTCGCCTTGTTGAGCATAAGATCTTGCACAAAAGTAGGTACAATCTAATTTGTGATAAGAAATTGGGGTAGCTCTATGGCAATGTTTTCATTTGCCACGTTTTTATGGTTGATTATGATTCGAGAAGGCTAATTTTGGTTGCTTTGCTTACTTTCGCAGTTATTTAGAAGCCTGATGTCACTATAGTTTCAACATGCAAAATTCTTTATGCAAACAATGAAAATCATGATCGTTTTGGTCTGTGTACTTGACTTCTCAAAGCAGCATTATCATCATGCAATAGAGCCTTCAATTGTGCTAGAAAGAATTTCACGGTGCAGATGAGAGCGAGCACTAATGAGAAGTTTTAAGACAATGAATGGAGTCCAACATACTGAAGAGACATAAGTGGTGACAAATTCAACAATATAAATCCTAGTACTCCTCACACCTGCCAACCCCATAGAAAAATGATCCTATCACATGTAGTGCCTTAAGAACAAGTCAAGTTTTGGGTATGTTTCACAGAGTGATGAGATGTGACCTAATCTAGTAAATTCTGTTCAATATGAAACCAAAAGGTTAATGTGATGGTTGCCCAATCAAGGTGAGTTTCCTACTGTAAGGGTCCAGACTATAGACTTCAGATAGTTACTAACATTAAACTGTCAAAGTGGCCCCCACATAATGTTACAGAATTCCTTCTTGTAAGATATGTAGCACTATGTCAACTAGTAGCCAACAGACTGTTGCCACTGTCACCGAGAGAGAGAGAGATGTGATACCTGTATCCTTATGTGGCATATAGTTGCTTGAAATATCTCGCACACCATTATTTTCACTAAGAAATTGATAATTTCCAGGGTCTGAGACATGCAATAATGCTTCATGCCGATCTTGCTGAGAAATCTCCCTTTCACAGTCCAGAAATTCTATCGAATCGAAATATTTGTCATCAACAAATAGTGGATCAATTTCTTTAATCGTGTCTTCATTCAAACTGAGCTGCTCCTCAATCCTCCTCAAAGCTTTACCAACATCAAGATCAGACGAACTGCAAAGTCCTGCTCCTTCCACCCTGTCCAAGTTATCTGTCCCATGGTTGGTGACAGCATTGACAGAACTAACTTCTGCAGGACTTGGACTGGACTGAGTTTGACAAGAGTCAAGTGAGGCAGAACCGTGATTCTGAATAGAGTAAGGGCTGGGACTCGGACTAGGCATAAAAGTAGATGATGACCCTGGAGAAAACAGTGCTTTGGATCCAGAACTATGTTTCCCCTGCAACAAAGAATGATGCTAAATCCAATACTAATGGATACACCCTACGCAATTGGCCTAGTGGTCGTGGGTGGGAGTCGGAACAGTATATTAGAAGGTCAACATCAGTAAAGACAACAAGAATTCAATATTAGATCAATGTTCTTCCCTAAAACTTAAACTGTAAAAAAATAGGCCCATTATGTATATTAAGCATATCTCCCAATGCTCCCACCTATGGTAAGCCAAACCTAACACGTTGAACACGACATAACCACATCAAACAGATCAAAGGAGTAGCATCAGAATAACAAAAAAAAATTGTCAAAATAACAATGAGAGTGTTTTATGTTACATGCTCTTGACCTGTGCCACATCCTATATTGATAACTGCACTTTCCAAAAATTTAAGTTGTCAAAAATGTGCTCAAAATATACATCAACCACATCTCCCTTCCTTTGTTTTTGTTTTTTTGGGTGTTTTTGTTTTTTTTTGTTTTTTTGTTTTTTTTGGGGGGGGGGGTTGTGTGGGATTGGTGTTTGTTGCGGCTATGTGGTAGTCCACATTGGAATAATAAAACAAGCAAGGACCTAGGACCATTAACAAAAAGTAGATGACAACATTATCATAAAATGATAAAATAATAACCAGACAAAAAGTAAGTGGTACTCACCAATTTGAACTAAAAATTGTCAATCTTAAAACAACAAAACTAGTAGAGAAGAAGCTTAGATTATTGCAATGACGCCACTTAACCTTCCAAACAAGGCTTACTATAGGAACTGGAGATATGTACACTTGACAACTTGATTAATCAGACTGATCAAATAAAATATAAGCTGGATCCAGGAGTTATGAACTGACCTCAGTTATGTCCCGATAATGTACAAGAACTATGTGGTCACATGCCCTGCCCACCAAAAAAGTAAAAGCAAGGTGTTAGTGACATATGTCCTACTCTCCATGCTATAGCAGAGAAATAAGAGGACTGGAGTCGAGTGTTGTACGAACCCTAAAAGGCTACGTTTGGTAGTCGGCATAAAATTCAAGATAGGATAAAATTTATCCTGTCTTGTGTTTGGCGCCTGCTCAGGATAGGATAAAGTGGGATATAAAAGGGATATAGCTTGGATAAAATTATCCCATGGGGGAGGTGGGATAAAGGTGAATAGGATTTCTAATAACCCTAATGCATAAGTTTTTTTTTTTTGAATAAGAATTTTCGTAAATTGATAAAATTAACATAGTATTCCAGAGTGCCCTGTTTAGTCCCTTCTATTTTATTATTATTATTATTTATTTATTTATTTTTGGGTATCCATATTTTTACTTTTATTCTAGTATATTTTAAGCTTTTCGATTCGGGTTCATCGACCGCCGACCCCAACTGATTTGGGATAAAGGTGATGTTGATGTTGATAAAATTAACATAGTATTAGACTATAAATAATATTTTATTTTTAATATAAAAATGAAAAAATGACAAAATAAAAATAATTTCATTATTATTTATTCCCAATTTTATTTATGTACTTGAATTTCTTCCTATCTTATAATATAAATTCTATATATAACTTATGTTTATTACATACTTTAGTCATTTTAGTAATTTAGGAATATTAGTATAGTTTACTACTTAGTAAAATGTTATTAGAGAATGATGGAAGAGGAAAAAAGAAATTAAAAAATAAAATAATAAAAAAGAAAAGGAAAGATAATAAAAATTAAGCAATAAAAGTGAAATAGGCACAAGTGTCATGAGAGATTCCTACCATTTTTTGCTTGTGCAACTTTTACGTTTATTTACACTGATATGTCATTCATACCAAACAATAGACAAAATAGGATGTGAAAATATCCGGCTTTATTATTGCGAGTCACCAAACAATGGATAGGATATAGCAAAATCCATGGAAGTCATATTCTATCCTATCCAGTCCTATCTTATCTAGAAATCCCGACAACCAAATGCAGCCAAAAGGATGTCCAACTCTCTATCCTATTTTATGCTATAATGTTGTGTATTGATGGATTTCGAGAATTCTGACTTTGAGGCTTAAAAAGGTGCCACCAGAGAGCATGAATCAGTCACCCTTTATAGAGGGTAGACATATCGGCAATAGTATCCTTCTTGCTTAAGAGCTTGTCAAAAACTACAACAGAAGAACATATCTCCTACATCTGTTATTAGGGCTGATTTTATATAGGCGTTTGGATTTGATGGACTGGATGTATGTTCAACATTCTTCATCCTTTAGCTTTTCCAAGACTGTTTACACAGAGGACAAGAAGCTGTGATACTATTCATCATTTCTCTGTCATTTTGAAAGATATGTTAAAAAGCAGGCTCTTTCGGCTTTCATCCAAGATAAGAGGCTGCAATTTTAAAGGAAAACAAGGTGCAAGACAATGCACTCTGGTAAATTGATGCTATTAGTAAGTCCTCTCGAAATTGACATAAATGGGTGGGAATGGCAGGACATGATCAGTTTTGATGGGACACATTTTTACTGCTGCCAGCCACCTTGAGGGAGTTTGGCTCATAATACTGAATTGTGCTTTGGAATATTCTATGCAGCAAGGCTTCTAAAGCTCCTATGCACAAACTTGTATTGCTAACTTCTAGCATAACAGAGCACTATATCGTCAATCGGTTAGCCATTACTAGATAAGCTGCCTACGAAGGAGAAATTGTCAAGGTGGTATTCATCTGCACAGAGTACTTGTTGGCTAGGTCAATGACATAATTAAACTAGAAGACATTCATCCTTCAAGTGCTCTTTTTTCCGGTTCCATTCAGAAGCAGTTGCACCTCCTAAATCAAGTGAGGAAATCTGAGGAAGTCAGACTGAAGAACTTGATGAGGCTGTTTAACACCTGAAGGTGAAGGAATTTCTGTAAGCTGCTGTTGAAGCTTACTTGATGTTGTAAGTACCCTTAAAGTATGTAGAGGCAATCAAGGATATGTATAATGGTGTTACTACAAGTGCGACGACCTGTAATGGCACATCAAGTTACTTTCCAATCACAGTAGGTTTACACCAAGGTTCGGCTTTGAATCCTTATCTTTTTGCATTAGTTATGGATTAGCTAATAAAAGATATCCAAGATGAGGTATCGCGGTGTATGCTATTCACAGATGACATTATGCTAATTAATGAGACCAGGGCTGGGGTTGGCGCTAAATTAGAATTATGGAGAAACACATAGTCTAAAGGATTTACGTTAAGTCGAAGTAATAAGGAATAAATAAAGTGTGAGTTCGCCACGACAAGAGGAGGAGATCAAGAATCTGTAAATATGCTTGGACAGAAAGTACCTAAGAAAGATGCTTTTAGATATCTGGAATCAATTTTGCTAAAGAGGGGAGAAATTGATGAGGATGTCAGCCATAGAATCAGAGTAGGTTAGATGAAATGACATAATGTATCAAGGTTTTGTGTGATCGCAAAATCCCTCTTAGACTAAAAGAAAAATTTTACAGAACAACAATAAGACCTGCAATGCTATACAGAGCAGAATATTGACTAGCACAGAAGCAACATAAGCATAAAATAGGGGTAGAGAAAATGAGGATGTTAAGGTGGATGTGTGATCATACAAAGATGGATAAGATAAGAAATGAAGATATTCGATGAAAAGTTGGAATAGTACCAATGGTAGAGAAGATGAGAGAACATAAATTGAGATAGCTTGGACATATTCTCCATAAATCCCTAGATGCTTCAGTAAGAACAAAAGTTCGTTATCGAGAACACGACATGAAGTAAAGAAAAGGTCAGCTGAAACTTACTTGGGGGAATGTAGTAAACAAAAATTTAATAAAGTGAGAAATAAATTGACGTACGATCTATCTTAAGACGAAGTGAACGCAAACTATTCGCATTGTAGAGGAGGAGATTTCATATGTTCCAAATTGTCCTGTTTAGTCTTTTTTTCTCTCTTTTTTTTTTGGGGGGGGTGTATCCCTATCTTTGCTTTTATTTTAGTGTATTTTATGCTTTTCTATTCGGGTTTATCGACCGTCGATCCTAACTGATTTGGGATAAAGGTGATGTTGATGTTGATGTTGGAATATACAAAGGCCTGTTTTCTTGGATAAATGAAATTCTAGTTCTAGCTTATTCAAAAGAGGAAGGGAAAAATATACTGGGAGAGAGTGTGCATTTTTTTTTTTGTCAATAAGAGTGTGCAGTTGAGCCAGTTTACTTTATTAGGAAAACTTTGGCTACCAACTACCCCCAAATTCTCAATGCCTTAAGTGCACTAATAGGAAAGGATCACAAAAGTGTAATGACAAGAACTAATCACAAGAGAATATGATATGCTATCAATATTTACACTCACGGATCAAGCATCCAGTAGCTGCGCCTCTGAAAAGTTGGGTTGTCCTCTCCATGTGCATAATAACAATTTAACTTTTCAACATTTCCCACCTAAACATATGATAGAATTTGATCATCAGCTCTGGCATATTTAAAAACAGAAATTCCCAATTAGACACAGAAAAGTTGCTGACGGTCGTGGAAAATGCAGCAGCAGTAAGTGACAATAACCATGACTATCACAGATTATGAGATCCTTGCAACTTATCAATAGAGATAGAGTAGATATGTCCATTTTACTTAAGCAGACCTTGAGCCGTTCATGAGCTTCCCCAACAGTCCTCTGGTCCTTCTTTTTCCGCCAATTATGTCCATCACGACGGAAGAATCGAAGAACTCTCTTATTGAAAAGGAACAAGGATCCACCTGTTAAGAGTTGTCATACACAGATCTCCATTCATTATAGACCTAACTAAGGATGTCAAGAGTGCTAGTTATTCAATGATGCACAAAGGACATGAAGTTTACTGCTTGGACGTTGAGGTGGCTGTTGGGTAAGCTGGCCGTTTTCGTGGTTTTGCAAAATATAAAGCACTTCTGCAGGTTTGAGCCAACGATATTGAGCTTCCTGGTAGAGATCATTCATGCTGTATCCTGAGGATTCAGGAAAAGGAGTATTTGTAGTTTTTTCACGCGGTGCTTCTCTGCTTGAGGCAAAACAAATGAAAAGGTACAAAAACCAGAGGAAGCAGAAACACAAAAAGCACTACATAGAATGATAATGCAAATTTTCAGCATAATGATTTTCTTTACCAATAAAGAGCCACTATCTCTATAACCACCAAAGGGCTCAGCTGCAGTGCAGCCTTAACAAAGAGAAATACCGTTCAGGCAAATGAATTCATGACATCAGTAAAGTTGCCAATATTTCAGATTCAAGGCATAAAGGATATAGTTTAAAGCAGCCATTAGCCCATAAGTATTGTTAAACTCTTTCCCTTTATACAACAACAACAACAATGTCAGGACAACAATCAACTGTTTTCCTCTAAGGTGAGGTCGACTAAAAGGGATCCTTAAGCCTTTGTGCTTATCCAGTCTCATATCATCCTTGAAATCAAAGTGCCCAAGATCTTTCTTCAAAGTATCCCCGGCGTCCTTTTTGACTTTCCCCCAACCCTTCCCCACATTTCGATCATGGCATCATCACATCTTTCTTCGATTAGACTAATGTCCTCCTCGTAACAAAAAATGTAAGTAAAGTTCGCGAACCAAGACACCAAGAGCATGCATGTAGTGAATTCATCAGCATAAACGAGTCCTTTCTTACCTCTACAATCTCATGATAAGAGGGATCACCTAGGAAGTGGAGAGCCTAATGTCGGTAACCCACAATACATGTTTAACTAAAGATAGCTGCGCTGGTTCCCCTCACGGTTGTCAAAAAAAAAAAAAAAAAAGAAGCTAACAGATAGCTCAAACGCAGCCAGTGCCGTAAACTACGAGGTTCAATCGCTTTGAAATTAAAATATTCCTTTCCTCATCCGTAAGATAGCAGCCAGTCACTCTTCATTCGATCCCTACGGTTACTACTCCAACTCATATTTTCCCCTCGGAGAAAAAAACCCCAACGCTCGAGTTCAAACGAACAAACCCTTAATACTCACCGAAACATCTTCTACTCTAAAGTAGCGAAAATCGAACCATCTCGAATGCCAAATCGAAGCACTCCAACTTATCACCCGCAAGCGAATGAGAATGACGATTACCAGACGGCATCATGCTTCCGTATCAAAGGAGCGATCTGAATTGCGGAGACACCGCCTCGCTTGCGATCATTCGAAGGAGAAACCGAGAGCGGCGCGCTTCGATTGAACGCGCGATCCTCCAGGCAGCTCCGACACACTCCAGTACGAGAGATTGTGGGAAACTGACAGGACCGCGCGGGCTGGTTAGGACTTGAGTATCGTCTTTGGAGAATGGGGAACTGTCAAGTAGGAGCGACCGAGCGCGCGATGTTGACTCTGACTAAGGTCGCGTGTCCTTCGCCGTCGAGGTCTTCGGCCATCTCTATCATTTCACACCGAGCGAGGAAAGCTGGCGGGCGTAAGCAAGAAAGGAAATAACGACCCGGGTGAGAATCGAGTGCGAGCGGATGCACGTAAAAGTTTTAAGATCTTGGTGACGTGGCACAGTGCCGTTGGGCCTCCCTCCAATAGAAAAGCCCTTTGAAAAATACTCAAACGAGTTACAATCTCAATCGCATATTCACATTTTATCATCATGTATTTTGCTCATCAATTAAGAAATCACGTGGTCATAAATAAATTTACAATATTGTTAAATTATCGAGTTAGCAACTTTTAAGCTTTTTGCTTTCCTTCTTAATGCTTTCTTACGTACTCTCACTAAATTGAAACGAATAGCTATAAGTTGGATGAAATCGTAAATAAACTTTAGTTTTATTTTTTGGGGCTTGGGGGGCATGATCCGTAGGGATATTGATCGATCTTGGCTAAATCCTTTCTTGCCTGGCCTTTTATCTCATATCACATCCGTCGGAAGAGATCATTTCTCGGGGCTAGTTTGGATGTGATCCTCAAAACATCTACGATTTACGGATTTTAAGAACGATGGCTGTCCAAATGGGCGTGCGTAGCGGGTTGGGAGACCAACTTTTGTGGCTTCAGGCTTGTCCGGGGACGACCGACGGAAGAAGAGACAAATCGGCTTGCTGGGGGTGATCTGGTCTCCACTTATTTGGTGCAAAAATGGAATGGCTCTGGCTACGTACGATCGCCACTTATGACTTGAGGGCTCGTGGCCCTGGCTGTCCGCCTGTCCCTTTCCTGCTTGCTTGTAACAACGTTTGTCGCGATATGGAGGGCTTTAGGACACTTGGTAATTGGACGTACGATGATGTGTTGTCGCTCGGCCGTATGCCGTCTTCTCATGCTCCTCAATACTACTCAGCCTTCAAAAAGGACGTGGAAGCAGTTGGAATAGTCGGCATGCCTCGAAATCAATCATAATCATCGCACCACCGATGATTGAGCAATAAGGATAAAAAGGGGTTCGCGATCGGAAAAAAGCGATTTATCTGCAACAGTTACCCTAGAACCTAAAAGGATCACGCAAACTTTTATCGTAAAGTCATAAATTTATTATAATTATATCAATTTAAATATTAATTTTTAATAAAATAATTAGAAAAATAATCCTAAATTCATTCGAAGGAGAAATTTGACAGTGGCGTGCTAGCGATCCTTCGAGCAGCATCGACAAACTCTAATATGATAGATTGTGGGAAATTGACGGGACTAAGGTTGCAGGTTGTTAGGTTTCGAGGTCTTTGGCCCTTCCTTTCGTTTCATACCGAGCGAGGAAAGCTAGCAGGCATATGTAATAAAGGGAAAGAAAATCCAAGCGAGAATCAAGCGCAAGCGGGTGCACATAAACGTTTTAAGATCTTGGTGAGGCGGTGCTTTGCCATTGGACCTCCCTCTAATAGAAAAGTTATCTGGTCTCGCTCTTCATACTTCACTAGAATAATGACATGGATGGTTGCTAAAATTTGATTTAATATGCAATGTAATTTTTGAACTTTTAATTTGATTAATATGGTCGTTGAACTTTTGAAAAATTGCATTTGTAGAAAAATGTTCTATGTAATACTTTCAACAATTCAAATTCAGTGATAACTTTGGACATTTTCTTATAATTCATGGACTAAATTAAACATGTTTCAAAAAATTCAGAGACCGCATTGAATAAATTAAAAGTTTAGGAACTACATTACACATTGCGCTAAAGTTCTGGGATCATATTAATCAAATTAAAAGTTTAAAGATTACATTGCACATCTGACTAGAGTTCGGAGATCATTTGTGTCGTTTTCTCATACTTTCTCTCGCTAAATGGAAACGAATAGCTGATAAATATGATAAAATCGTAAATACACGTTTTTTCTCGGCGACATGCAATGTTTCATGCTTCGATTACTGTTTTCAGTTTACTGACTTATGAACCAACAACAGATCTTCCTCCCGCTAAAACGATGGACCGCGATTCACTCGAACCTTGATTGGTATCGGTTTGACATGATTTTACGCGTTTCTATTTCCCGAAAGAGTTTATATTTCCATTAGCTAAATCCTTTCTTACCATGCCCATGGGATCTCCAAGTCTGGACCGAGGAAAGCAAAGCGATGCTGGCCCATTCGGAATTTGCCATTGTCCGACAGAGGCGAACAAGCTTGCGGAATGGGTTGCCAACATCTAGCGAAAAACAGACTTCTCCCAATTGGCTACTTTATCTTCCGAAACCTACGCTGGACATTTTAGTTTTTTTTATGTCAACACACTTCCGTTCAGTTAATGAAATTTCAGTATTCCTGGTAATAATTGTTGGAAATATGGTGTGAGTGAATGAGAAATTGTTTATCAAAGAATAGCCTTGAGTTGGAATTAGGAAGTGAGAAACACTAGTCCCACATTAGAAAGGAAGAAGGCTTTTAAGTGCTTTATATATGGTTACACTCCTTTAGAGTGGTAACATAACAACAAAGTATTATGCCTCGCGCGTAGGCGCAGGGGTGCAAATCTCGGGCCTCAACGAAGGTTCGACGAGGAGCGCGTACGCACGACCTGCGTACACGAATGCAGGACGCAGGACCGATAAGGGTGCCTCGCGATAAGCCCATTTTGCATCTCGGATCAATTTTCCTTTTGCTTCCAACGAATTAAATATTGTTACGGATTTTGTAACGGTTGGTGTTAATCATTTTGCATCTCGGATCAATTTTCCTTTTGCTTCCAACGAATTAAATATTGTTACGGATTTTGTAACGGTTGGTGTTAATGGATGATTTGCTTCCAACGAATTAAATATTGTTACGGATTTTGTAACGATTGGTGTTAATGGATGATTTTGTAACGATGCTTTAATGCGAGCTCAGAAGCAGAGTATGTTTCGGATGAGCTCAGAAGCAGCTCACGCAAGTTCATAACCAGCGTTCAGAAGCAGCTCGAGCGGGGTTCAGATCCAGCGTTCAGAAGCAGCTCGAGCGGGGTTCAGATCCAGCGTTGAGAAGCAGCTCGCGCGGGGTTCAGATCAAGCGTTCAGAAGCAGCTCGCGCGGGGTTCAGATCCAGCGTTAGAGCTGCTCGCGCGGGGTTCAGAAGCAGCTCGCGACGCTCAGAAGCTGACCATTTGTAACGTTTTGGAATGTCATTACATTACGACAGTTACAAATGGCAGAGTTAATCATCCATTATGACATAAACGGCATATTTAAATATCCGTTATACCACAACAGTTACGAATGGCAAATTTAATCGGCCGTTATTAACTGTTACACCATATAATTATGAAATAACCCCTCACTCATCTTATAAATAAATGATTCTCTTTCAGTTTTAAAATACACAGATACACAGACACAGACACACATTCAGACGAAATCCAAAACTCTCCCTTTGTTTTCTTGCATTGTTTTCGATAGTGTTCAAACACAAGTTCTTCAAGTTCGCTGAAAGCTCTGAGGTACTGTGCTCACTTCCTAGCTGTCAACCGTTGTATCTTGAGAGACAGACGCTCATGAAACCTCAAGCACAGGGTTGAGGGAGCGAATCTGTTTTAAGGAAACTGTGTTCAACACAGGCCTCGGTTTATACTTATGTCGATCCCACGTTTCTTATGTCGAAAAGCTATTTGCAAGTGAATCTGAAAGTTTCACCAAAGCTTTTTTAAATAGTAAGTGTTTTCTAGGAATTTAGATTCAGACACGTTCTGCTTCTGAATGCCCTTTTTGAGCTGATCAGATTCAGATTCAGGCTCAACAGGTTTTCCCAACATTCATTCTGAACTAGTGAATCTGAATCGTTTTGGAGTTGATTCTAAACGGGTCTCTTTCCCACCACCACCACCAACAACAACAACAACAACAACAACAACAACAACAACAACAACAATAATAATAATAATAAATCTTGGCTTGACATGAGTTTACGCTTCTCTATTTCCCGGAAGAGTTCGTACTTCAATTAGCTGAACCCCTTCCTACCCTGCCTTCTTTGTTACTTGGGCTAGTTTGGATGTGATCCTCAGCTTCTACCGTTCACGGGGTTTTAAGAATGATGGTCGTCGTTATGATTTCGTCCTAGAATTTTTGGCACCTTCGGAAGGAGAGACTATTCACGAGCGTGCGTGGTGGGCTGGAACACTAATTCTTGGGGCGTGTCCGGAGACGACCGACGGAAGCAGTGAGAAGTTCGGTTGGAGGTGGTCTGGTCTCCACTTATTTAGTGCAAAAATTGGAGGCTTGGCCCCCCCTAAAAAAGGAAACGAAGGCGAATTTACTTTTGGTCTCATCGCGACGGCTCTACCTTCCCGTTTGCTTCAACAACGTTTGTCACGTTTTGGACAACTTTAGGGAAAAAAAAAACAACAACAAAAATAACTCTAGGCCGTCCTACGTGACAATCCTCCCTAGTGATTAGTGAGGGCTTGCATAGAAAAAACATATGAAAAATCCAAAATGTTATTAAAGTGTTACTTAAAAATACCCGCGTCAGCATTTAATTTTTGGCTAAAATTAGCTCGATGGACTTGATTACCAAAATGTGAAAAGGCATATGACTAAATTAGCACAGTTAAAACGCTTGTGATTATATTGGCAAAACTGCACTAGGACTCTTTTTGATACTTTTTCCCCGACTTTTGTTCGGTTCTTTTGCAATAGAAACGAGAATTCTTGAGATTATTTTCAATCGGGAAAAGTTTTTAGTTGGCGATCCATTGCATTTTTAGTAAGAGCTATTGGTTTTGCTTTCGAGTTCCTTAAAATAGAAGGAAATCGATCCATCCATCCATGGAAATAGAACTAGTAATTCAGGCAAAGCCCGTTAAAACATGGCATACGCAAAATTAAGCATAAAAGGAAAAAAGGGAGAGATTTTGCGCGTCCTCCTGCTCCATGCACGCCACACTTTCCATCGTCTAATTCCATCCACAAGCTCTTCCCTGTCCCTGTCCTGCCTGTCTCGAAACTCTTTTTTGCTTTCACTTGTGAACCACTCCATCGACCGTCGCTCCACTAATTTATCTCCACATTCCCCAGAAAGCCAAAAAGAAAACTGAATCCGGAAACGGAGATTAAATCAAAGAAGAGATATGTCCGATTGGGGCCCCGTTTTCGTGGCGGTGGTGCTGTTCGTGCTGCTGACGCCGGGCCTCCTGTTCCAGCTGCCGGGTCGCCACCGGCTCGTCGAGTTCGGCAATTTCCAGACGAGCGGCGCTTCGATCATGGTCCATTCGCTCCTCTACTTTTGCCTCGTCTCCGTCTTTGTTCTGGCCATCAAGGTTCACTTGTATCTAGGCTAAAACTCTTTGGTTCATTCAGCTTCGGGAAATTCGAAAGTGGCCGAGTTATTCGTTTTTTACCCCTTCTCTGTTTCTTTTTTCTTCTTTTACCATCTCCATTTACTTTCGACAAAATTGTGTTCCTCGTTCGACAAGATTCGAGTATTGATTGTCAGCGATTTCTTTCACATGGGCACCGCCAAATCGACCGAGACAGCGGCAAGCAACCTTTGAACAGGCATTGACCTGGTTTGCGCACGTTTTAATGGCAGTGGGGGAGGTCTGGCTTTTGGTAGGTGCAGAAGTCATCGAGATTCTGACAACTGTAATTTATTGCAAATTTATTATTGAGTTTGGTGCTTTTGTGTGTTTAAGTGAGATCCACGAGAGAGATTGCCAGGTTGCTTCTACACTCCATAAGGCGTTCAGCGCCACCAACTCCCCATCTCTTGACTTATTAAGGAAAACTATCTCGACACATTTTCTAGTACTATGTTTTGGTTAAAATACGTTGTTAGGACCAAGCTGTGCAAAAATGTCCTTGCCCATCTTTGTTATGACCGAGTGTATATGCACTCACCAATGTAGTCCGCTGTTGATACAATATCCAACTCAGTTGGATAAACCTTGAAGAATATCGAATCGATACGGGGGTCATCATTTGAGCATACTGCAATCTAGCAACCAGAAAAGGAGATTGGCTAGGAATGCGCTGCTGAAATAAAGTGTGTTATCCGATTCGGTGATGGATGTATGTATGTTATGTTACGTGCTTTTTGAGCACGACATTAAAATTTCTTACTTCGAAATTCAAGTAATTTTTTGAGCACTATCCTCCTTTTCTATCCTGTTAGTGGATAGGTACTAGATGATGGAGGTGATAATTGAGCAAGCTGGGCTCATTAGTCTAGTCTAATTTGTTGTTCCAGTACCCTCGTGACCTATGATGTCCATTGAAATGTTCGGATCAAGTCAGGTCGAGCTGGGTCAAAATTGGGCAGGCTAGCATTTCTAATAAAAGGGTGCTGCCTAAGCCCACCAGTTTGTCCATGGAATCTCCTAGGTCTAGGGGCCATCAGACCGCTGTCTATAATCAGGGTTATTAGATTTTGAACGTCCTATTCAATCAATTTTTGGCTAAGCTCCATTGCTTTTGGAAAAATGTGAACCTTGGTCAAATGCGTAATATGATCCATGGATTACAACTCAATGTGCAATATGATCCCTGTACTTTTAATTTGTTCGATGTAATCTCTTGACTTTTGGAGTATTTTCAATTTAGTCTTTGAACTTGAATTAATGAAATGATAACATTGAATATTTTCATATAATTTAGGGACTAAATTGAACATGTACCCAAATTTTAGGAATCACATTGAATAAATTAAAAGTTTATGGATCGCATTAAATGAATTAACAATTTAATGGACCACATTGCATATTGAGTCAAAGTTCAGGAGCCACATCGCATATTGAATTAATAAAATGATAATATTGAATATTTTCATATAGTTTAGGGACTAAGTTGAACATGTATCAAAATTTTATGGACCACATTGAATAAATTAAAAGTTCATGGATCACATTAAATGAATTTAAAATTCAATAGATCACATTGCATATTGAGTCAAAGTTTAGGAGCCACATCGCATATTGAAGTAATAAAATGATAACGTTGAACATGTATAAAAAATTTTAGGGACCACATCAAATAAATTAAAAGTTCATGGATCACATTAAATGAATTAAAAATTTAACGAATCATATTGCATATTGAGTCAAAGTTCGAGAGCTAAGTTGTAAATTGAGCGTCGGTGCACGGATCATTTATGTTATTATCTCTTCTTTTATTTTATTTTTTTGTGTACTTGTCTGCGCCTGCCTAATCTGAGCACCGTCTGCCCGCCGTCGAACGTTGATGGGCACTAGGATCGACGGCAGCATTCAATGACCAACGATGGTGAGTCTTTACGGGTTGTTGCATTTGTTGCTAAACCTCTGCGCGGAGGGCTGGAGATCTTTTTTCACTCGTGTTTAGTAATCAACATAGGTTCTTCCTTTGAGGACCGACAACCCTTGTTCTTGCCTGGATTTATTTCAGCAATTCAAGCAAATTGAATTTCTGAATATATTCTACGACAGATAAATTTCGATTGCTTTTGACCTATCCACCGCATCATAAAAGACAAGTTCAAAGCAGAGTACTTTCGATCGTCCCCTTCGATTTCCACCCCGTATTTGATTTCGATTTTCACACCAATAGTAACGTGCGACGCCATTTTGAATAAGTAAAATAGGTCGAGAAGACAATGACTGGATCAACAAGCAAGGATCTCGCTCGGAGAGAAATGGATTTCGATTATTTAACGAATTTAATACCACATCGTCCTTCGGGAACACGAACAACAATGACACCAAAGGACGGAGCACGTGATGCAGAGCCAAGCGCAAGGCTAAAGGCATCAAAGCTTTTCTTCGCCATCACTGATGCTCGGTCTCATTGATAATATTCCTTTCTTCCTCCTCTAGTAACGCGGCGAACTCACACGCACTCTCCCTTTTCCTTCTTTTCTTCCGTATAAAGAAGCCGAGTCACAACAACTCAACTAAGAGACCTCCAAAAGTTGCTAGAGACGCCCAATAACACACGCAGAGAGAGAGAGAGAGTGAGAGAGATGGCGGATTGGGGGCCGGTGGTAATCGCGGTGGTGCTGTTCATCCTGCTGAGCCCGGGGCTACTGTTTCAGCTGCCGGGGAGGGGGAAGGTGGTGGATTTCGGGAACATGCAGACGAGCGGGCCGTCCATCCTCGTCCACACCATCATCTTCTTCTGTCTCATCACCATCTTCCTCATTGCCGTCGGCGTCCACATCTACACCGGATAGTCCGTTAACCATTCGAGCTAAATCTTTCCTTTTATTTTCTCCTGTGATGGTCGTTTATGATTAGTCTTATGTCGTGATTCGGTACCGCTTCATTTTTATGTTTTTATTTTTCATTTTTGTTGGGCTTGTCATCTTGATTTCAGTAAAGTGTACCCGAGCGAGGAAGATGCTATGATATATTTTCCTTCCATTTCTTCGAAACTTAACAAGCAAGGGGTACCTACAAAGCCAAGATCCCGAGCGTGACGGGTCACATCAGATAAGTCGATCAGGGTGGATGCACCCGAAAGTCAAAACGGGTGTGATGCAGCCAGGATTGGTTGTTTGGACCATCTAATATTCCACGAGAGTCGATTCTGATTAGGTGCTACCTCAAGCTAAGAACTTACCTCAAATTGAGACTCTTTCATTCATTTGGCTAAGTACTTGCCCAGAAGAGTAGAAAACCAAATTACTCGAAACGATCCTCAGGCTTCGCTTATAATCTACAACCACGGTGTTTTTATCGCAAACTCTTAAACAATGAATCCACGTGATCACGGATTCCAGATATCGCATTACATGTTTCCAACGCAAACAAAGATGATCGACATGAGTTGCATCACTTCAAACGGTGCCAAAGTCGCAATGAAAATGACCCATGCTTACGTCCAGTTTGGAACAGTTCGCAGACACAACCAAACCAAACCAATCATATGAAGCCAATCCTGACATAAGAGCTGTCGCTTGGAGATAATCCGGTCCGACTTCCGAATCCAGACAAGCGGGAATTTAATGCCTTCCCATCTCAACACGGATCGACATTCAACGTCTTCTTTCTTCACAATCATAATGTTGAGCACATTCTTTTGCCCAAAAATTATCCAGTATTAGAAGCACCAGTGAACGGGCATATTCTATTCTAGGGCTTAGTCCATGATGGAAGTCACCATGGAATCATGGACTATAATAGAAAAGGTGAACGAGCGAGAGGTTACAGAGATAAGAGATAGGGATCAAACAGTACTATATTTGAAAAAGCCGACCTCTTGAAAATTACAAATACAGAAACACGGAGGCGTGGGAATCAAAATTTGAAAATGCGAGATACAAAGGAACTGAGAACTAGCTCCCCAGCTACCATCCAGAGCGGGTATTGAACTGTGTATCATCCTCAAAAAGAGCTGCAACAATACATCATTTTGAAATCTAACTACTTCAAAAGCCATCTCGAAATATATCCGCAGAATCTACAAAGAGAAAGGTATCCACAATTCTGCATCAATACTTGAAATGCTCCGTAATCTCAATCTCACTATATATGTTGCTTAAAGGCTGTAGTAATTGCAAGAACAACCGAGTTCTGTGATCTCAATCCTCTGGGACATAATTCGTCCCTCCAGCACATCTTGAAACGGCCTTTCCATTCACAATAGCTTCCATGCTGATCAATTCAAATTCACAAAAGGGACATGTTAGAAAACTAGCCATGGACTAGTGCTGCACTCTTCTAAATCACGTAGATACAGGAAATTGATAGAAATCTGAACGAGAAAAGGAAAAGAAGAGCTACTACCACCAGAACATGAAGCTGACCGACATGTCAAGCACTTTGTGTACCAGTTAGGTAAAAATCCAAGCACACCAGAAATGTACAAGGAAAGAAAAGCAAGAAACAAAGGAAAACATCACAAGACTATGTAGAGTAATTACATGATGTCCAAAGAGCACAGTGATAACCTGCCCCAGTGATACTCGTTTTAGGCGACGTACTCTGTCTCATATGCTTAATGCCCAAATGACCAATTGTGAGCAATTAAATTTGGCTTGACCAATTAAATAAAACCTTTGGCTCAAGCCAATATTCCCATTTCTCCTAGCCAGCTGATTTCTTGGCAAACAAAGTCAGAGGCAATGATCACTGACCAGAGCAGAAATTTCAATGGACCGCTCAACCCAAATCTTTTGGCAATTCTATTAGGCGAAGCAAGCCGATTTCAACTCAGAATTCTCTTTGAGCTTCCATCGTATGAACGTGCATTTTCAATACTTCCAACAGCAGCCAACCATGATATTCTGAAAATTTTGGCTAAAAGCCTCACAGTTAGTTATTCCCCTTTCAAACTTTAATGAACTCCTACCTACTTGAATTTGATTAAAAAGAAAATCAAGGTACAAAAACCCTGATGCATATAAGCAGGTTTGACTTCTGCCAGAAGTTGCTTGAAGAACACTAATCCTAACACAATACAATACCCGATGCAGACTCCAAAGAACCTCATATGTTTATCAGTATATGACAAGAAATGTTTTGGAGTAATTCTTGTTTGAGTAAATGATTTACAGTTTCTTGCTGCATGGGTCAAAAAGTTGCACCAGTTACAAATTAAACAAAGAATTTACGGCGTCGCATCAGGAATCTATTTATCAAAATGCACTAGCAGCAATTTCGCTGTGCATGAAAGATTGAAAAAGTCCAGACAAGCATATAGAAACCATTGCGCAGAAAGCATATCGAACTAAGATTTCGTAATATCATTGATATATGAATCATGGCAGCAAGAACATGTTTTGCTAAAAAATGTTCATCTTCCAAATTCCAAACTACCCCATACAAGCCGATGCCAAATTCAGTCCTCATGCCATGTGAATTGAACAAAGCGCATGATAGAAGGAAGTCAAAAAGAGCAAGCTATAACAGTGCCTAACTATATGGAAATTGAACATGTCAGAGGAGAGACAATATCACAAAAACATAATTTTTTGCCGAATTTTATCATTTTCGATCGAGCATAACACATTCAAGCAGCTGGAAATAGACTACCCGAGGTTCGCATCAGTTCAAGTTCTTCAGATAGAGATACGACAGAGCACAGAAACAAAAAGAAAAAAAAAATGTCAACAGCAGCATTAGGATCCAAAAAATCCCCAGATAAGTTATCTCAATTTCGTTGAAGAAACTACATAAAGAGTTGTAAACTAGCTTCCTAATCATAAGTTGCTCCTCTGCTTTCCTTTTGGCTATGAAAAACCTAGAAACCGACTTATCGATGAACAAGCCCTTGAACGCATAAAAAGCTAACACTAACTAACATCAAAACAAGCCACCGCCAAATCAACGATCAGGCAACAAATCTATCAAACGCCATGTGAAATTGAAGAACGAGCGACAAATTCAACCATAAAAGTGGTTCCCGCATACGGGAACACAGAGTCAAACAGAACAGCTCGAGAAGGGACGGAGAAATTCCTTACACGGAACCTCCTTTCGCGGTGTCGGTGGACCAGTGGCGTAGTAAAGGATCGACCGTCCCAAGAGCGAGAGGCTCGAGACTATCCCGGCCACGTACAGGAACATCACCAATCCGAGCACCCACGGCATCAGCATGAAGCCGATGAAGAAAGTGACCGATCCACACAGCATCAGAGCCAGCGACATCCCCAGCATCAGCGAGGCGAATCCCGCAGGCGTGATCTGCGCCACCGGCCTCCTGGACGACGACGACGACGAAGAAGCCGCCGCCGCCGCAGAGATCGCTTCCGGGGATTGATCGGAGAACGAGACCGGCGTCGGGGCCGATCGCAGCAGGTTCAGAACAAGAGCGGACAGCTCGCAGAAGGCCCGAGACTGATGGTCCTGTTCCTGCCTTCTCATCGTCTTCAACTTTTTCCCTCGTCCTTCTTCCTTCGGTCCCCCCCGGAGAAAATCTGATCGAAGAAATTATCCACTGAACGTCCTAATTGGATAAAATCCTCCCGAATTTCGCCAAAAACGAGGCAACCGGATAAACTCGGACGCTTTATCTGCACAGTCAGGTTTGATTGGAGAGAAAGCAAGGAAGCTTCCGTTTACTTCAGTTAATAATTTTCTCGGCAAAATGGGCGAGCTGTGACGCGCAGAGCTCTGTAATATTTTCTCGGGAAAATTAGAAAAAAGGCCAAAAAATAAACTGGAATTCTACACAGATGGAAAGGAACGCGGCGACGCCATCATTTCTGGTCGGAGGAGGATCTGGGGCAAAAGTCTGTAACATAAATCCCGTTATTTATCTCTTTTTTCCCTGAAATGAATAATTTTCGAACGGTGGAGATCTTATCCGTAGGCAATCCATGGTTAGGGCGGTTAACACGTCATCGACAAGTGCGCGCGGGAGGGACACGCGCTTCGGATGGGAGGTGAGGCGGGGTGGGGCCCAGCTGACGTGGGACCTTATCCTCTGCGGGAGTGGGGGTAATTTGCTGGGGGGGCGCGTGGAGGGTGGCGACGGGTCAGAGCGTTTCGCCGTTTGCAGCATCGTTAGCCCCGATTTTAGGGCGGCGCGTGGTGCTTTTGGGCCTTCATTCGCTAATGCGCTGTTCTTTCAGCCCGGACTAAGTGGTTGCGTCGCCGTGGCAAAGTCCACAAAGCTGAAAACGGCGAACGTGCGGTCCATAAGAAGTTGGGATAATTATACAAATAGTCCCGAACTGTAACAAATTACGCAACATCGTTTCTCGACTTTTAATTTGCATTAGACTTTTCATTTGCACAACGAGATTTCTGAACTTTTGATGCATGCTAATTTTAGTACATAAATTATGTGAAAAAGGTCCAAAATTATTTCTAAACTTGAATTAATTGAAAATTAACATCGAACGTTTTCATATACTTCGGGGATTAGATTGAGCAACATTGAATAAATTAAAAATCTGGGGATGTCATTACATATCAGGATAAAGTTAAGAGACTATATTGAACAAATTAAAAATTCAGAGACGACATTACCTATTAGGCTAATGTTTAAGGACCATTTATGTTATTTTCTCTGAAAAATTCAAGATTGGGTTTGTGAGGACTAGACCAGTCAAATAGATCATCAACTCATCTCTTAAACCATATTTAGTGGGTTAAGTTATTATGTGTGTCAATTATATTTAATAAATGGGCCATGAATGAGTTTAGAATGTTAAAATCCAAAATAGTATGGATGTTAAACGAGCACACAACTTACTTAAATTCAACTTACTTCTATGACTCTCTCTTCACAATCTCTTGCGCTCATTCGATCTTATGCTTGCTCACTCTGCAGGTATAAGTTTTCCTAGGTTGGGTTAAATTGGGAAGTGTTATACTAATATGGGCTTGGTTAGGTAAGTGTGAACTTAGCTCAGGTGTGGATTAATACAGGTTAAATGAGTCAATTTAGGTCGGACCATTTTTTACCAATCCACCCATTTGACTGGGTTTAGTGAAGATCAAGAGTGAATTAATGGGCCTGTTTGGTTCACCATTTGGCCAATGGACTTTGGAAAAATGCAAATACCTTTAAGCTAAAGGGGTTTAGTGAAATGCAAATATTGTTTGGTAAATTGTAATTAACAAGTGCATTTGAATGCAACTTTGACGTAAATGCTGTTTGGTAAAAAAAAATCCCCTTTGTAAATGATTTGATTTTTTAATTAAATTTTATTATTTCGAATAATTTTTTTCAAAAAATATTTTTATTTTTAATTAATTATATTATATTATATTTTTATTTTTTTATTTCTATTTTTAAATTATTTTTATTTTTTCAATTTTTTATTTTTAATTATTATTTCAAATAATTTTTTTCAAAAATATTTTTATTTTTTAAAATTAATTATAATATATTATATTTTTAATATTATATTTCTATTTTTAAATTATTTTTATTTTTTATTTTTAATTAATTTCTTTAATTATTTTTTTCTAATCATTTCGATTTTTTATTTTTATTTTTAGAATTTTTTTTATTTTTCATTATTTTATTTTTAAATTACTTTCTTTAACTATTTTCTTATTTTTAAATTAATTTCTTTAATTATTTTTTATTTTTTAAATTAATTTCTTTAATTATTTTTATTTTTAAACTACTTTATTTAATTTTTTTTATTTTTCAATTTTTATATTTTTATATTTTCAAAAAATTATTTTTATATTTTTAATTAATTTATTTTTAATTACTTTCTTTAATTTTTTTAATTTTAATTATTTTTATTAATTATTTTTTTATTTTTCATTGTTTCGATTTTTTAAATTTTTAAATTTTTAGATTTTTGAAATTTTATTTTTTTTAATTACTGTATTTTTTAATTACTTTATTAAAAGAAAATAAAAAATTGTAGTTACATTTTGGAAGTGCAACTTCCCAAAGTACCTCTTGAGGTACTTTGGCTTAAAGGCCCTTGAGGAGCTTTGGAGATGAAATTGTATTTGCCCAAAATTTTCTAAATATTGAACCAAACGCTATTTGCATTTGGCCAAACCCCTTTAGGGGTCCAAAGCTACTTGCAAATGCTGAACCAAACAGGGCCATTAGCAAAACAGTTGCAGCAAAAGAGAGAAAATTGTACAAGTAGTCTCTGTGTTGTTGTCACTTTGCTATTTTGGTCTTTGTACTCTGTATCATAAGAAACTTTTGGTCTATAAATTAATCTCCCTAAATATTCTTGGGAAAATGCCTTATTTTGCTAATATATCGACCAAAAATACAAACCGTACGCCAGAGATGAGCATGTCCCATCGACGTGGAATGACTATAAATAAGAGATAATGACACAAATGGTCTACAAACTTTAACAAATGTGTAATGTAGTTCATAAACTTTAATTTAAAGGTGGTCCTTAAACTTTCAATTTGTTCAATATAATTTTTAGACTTTTGGTACATGTTTAATGTAATCCTTGAAATATATCAAAATGTTCAATATAGCCCTTCCATTAGTTTTAAGGTAAAGGATAAATGAGTATTTTCACATGATCAAATTATTAAATTGAACATGTATCAAAAGTTCATCAACTGCATCGAACAAATTTAACGTTGAAGGATTATATTGTACATTAATTCAAAGTTCTGGGATCATATTGAATAAATTTAAACATGTCACGTTAACATGCAAAGACTATATATAAAGAATTCATGAAAAATTACAAAAATGGTCCCTCTAAAGTTCTCCCTATTCAATTTTGGTCTCTACACCAAGTCTCAAGTTTCAAAAAGAAAAAAAGAAAATATTAGGTGGGCCTGTCATTGCTCGCCATGGATCTGAGTAGGGCCCACCTTTCATAAATTTTTTTTTGTCTCTCATTCATTACTCTCTGTCTCCGTCTCTGTCTCCGTATCTGTCTCTGTCTTCTCTCGGTATTTTCTTCCTTTTCTTTTTGCAGGCCATGGACGACGGTTGCGGCTAGCAATGGACGAGTGGCTCATGAGCGACGCCGATGCTCATCCGTGGTGGCCGTCGGCGTTGTTCGAACACGCTATTAATCCCTTTGTTAAACGACACCTCGTTCGCATTCGTTCACGACAAACAGCTATTTGGGTATCTATTTTTCTCATCCACCGGGGACAAAAGAGGAATTATTGCGAAAGATCTCATGATCATTCCATCGTCATCGTTCTCGATTGCCATGCAGTCGCTTGGGACGAGCAGCTCATGAGCCACGCCAGTGCTGACCTATGGTTGTCGTCGGCATCGTTCGGCCAGATGTGTTTGTTTACCTCCATCGCAGCCCTAATTATGGAGACCTTGAAGCAGAAGAATTAACCGAGCGGTGAGGCAGATCCACGTAGCAACGACTCAGAACATCCCATCTCACGGGGTAGCAAAAGTATGCGGTGAACGGTAATTGATATGACTTTTTTTTTTCCCTTCGGAAAATGATATAACTTGACATAATCAAGAGTACGTCCAGCACGAAACTAGGCGTGTGATTTGAATTAGAAAGTTGTTTTTTGCACGATGATTGCTTCGAGTGATCACACTTTGAAACTAAGCGTGTGTGCTTGGGATTAGAAAGTTTTTCGGGATGATAGATAATACATTTTGAGTACTTTATTTATTTCAAACAGTTTAAGAACGAATATATAAGCAATAAAGAAGCCCGAAATTATTGATTTGGCTAGGAAAGACCGCATTAGTTCGAATTTGATGAAAATCTATATTTTTCGTCGATTAGTTGAAATGTGTTATTATCTATTTATTTATTTTTTCGGTCTGGGTGTTATTATCTATTGATTTTAAGAATTTATACCGTGTCTAATATTGTAATTAGTGCTATATATCGTATCAATTATAAATATTGTTTATTGAATATTTTGGTTGGCACCTAACCTTATCTCCGCCAGCTTTGCATGAATCAGCTGATGATGTGTCGAGGAGCCCACTCCCCTATATGCCATAACCCACTTTCCACCTCTCTAGAAGGAAATCTCTCGTTCCTTTCTCTCCTTTTGCCCCGTGTTTGCCTCCTTAAAAGCACCCGTCGTTCGAAAGCTCTCGTCCCTTCTCTCTCCATGAAATCTTCTTCCGAGCCGAGAGAGAGAGCCGTGGTAGCACCGAGTCTGTCATCTTCAGGATCTTCATCCTCATCCTCATCCTCCATTGCTGCCATCTCAAGCTCGTGATCTCCGACAGTCTGCGGAGTGTGGATAGCCATTCCTGCACCATAATAGTCCCGTTCACTGATGTAGCATGCGACCCTTATTATCCTTCCGATCAAATTAATGCAGGTTCTTTACATTTGACAAAGAATGGCCGAATGGCCAGTTGTGTCTCATCAGCTTTTGCATGAGGTCTGATGCAGTTCGATCCGTTGGAGGCATGGCACTTTCCTACTGCTATGGTTTGGATTTCTCTCAGCAGCTAACATTATCCTCTGTTCTTCCTTTTCCTTTTTCCATGAGTCTCGTGGTATGACTGGTAACCACCGTCATGTCCTTACATATTATGTTATGCACCAAGGAATAGAGCAACCGACAAAAAATTCGTGGATGTTCCAAGAACTTGTAAAGCCCGACTAATTGCTAGATGAGATGCGCCCACATGGCTTATTCGTGCATGTAAGCCGAAGCATGCACTACTTGCTTCCCAGCTATGTACATATATTCTTTAGCTTATGGTTGTTATCGTTTTGATCATCTAGGCTTTCTATCTAGGGCTTGTCCTCTAGCCATTTGATAATAAAAGGCAAGATGCATCATAGTAGATGGCAGCAGTTCAAGCTCGATTCTGTTAGTATATGGGAGATAGGGCAATGCCGGATTGAGCAGCTGGTGGGGTCGGGGACTAGAATTGTAGATTCGACCAATGTTAACATGAGAGAGAGCTTAGCTTGTTGAGGAAATTATGTTCTAGTTGGGTGAAAATGAGGATATTCTATTTCATCTGATGGCAACATTAATGCACTGTTCGGGGGTCCCCTAGTAGAAGCCATCTTAACTTTGCCTCGGAAAAGTCCGGACTCTGTTTCGCTCAAAGAAAGGCATGTTGATTTATGTCTTACATGTATCCTCCTTGTACTAAGGGGAATTCCGTTCTCAATTCTGCTGACCGGCCAGGGACTACTGTCCTGGTTGACGTGAAGTTCAGTGAGAATGTCTTCCTAGTCCATATAACCACGTCGTTATGCCTACCATAGATTACAACTCAATGTTGAATTTGTGATCCATTTTTGAGTCCTGCATGGGAAAGCAAAGAGGCGGCAGAATCTGACAGCTGGAGTTCTGCGCAGCGGCAGAATCTAGAAGTGACCAGCTGTAACTTGCAAAGGACAGCTGCCGTTTGAAGTCAAAAATATTGATGGATGTCCGTTAAAGAGGCGGTGGAGATACTGCCGGAAAGGAGCTGTCTAAGTGAGTACACAGGTGTTCAAGCTAGTGTCAAGTAAATATTAGTTGCCCTCCACCTGTGTTAGTCGTTTAAAAGAAGAGTGATGCAGCCTATAAATAGGACCGTAGTGGACGTCCTTGTAAGCTTAGCAGAAAAGTTAGAAAACCCCTTCTTTTTTATTTTATCCACCGTCCAATACAACTCTTTCATTTTGTTCTATAGCTCCGAGCCGCCACTCTCATATATCTTTGCCCAATTTTTCCTCGCACATAAACACACTCACGATCCATTTCGCAAACCAACACTCAAAAGAGTGTGTCAACTAGGTCATAAGGTCCATGAAGACGACATGGTTTGATCTTGCATGATAACTGTTCTAAGTCGAGATCACAAGATCACATTCGACCACAAGTGGATGGCGGCAGGTAAAGCTAGATTCTGTTAGTAAGTGCACAACCATTTTCCACCACTACCGGAGTAAGTGGAGAGTAGCCTGTTGAGGATGACGAAATGCAATGTTCATGTCGGTGATCCCCAAAGCAACCTCATTGACATTATCATCGTTGCTCACCAGGGAAGCTATCTGCAAGTCATGAACAGAATTAAGGTCATGGCATAGATACCAAAAAACCACATATATGACGGTCACTTGTTGTGAAGCAAGTCCACGAGAGCCATCTTACCTCCTTCTCCAGAAACTCGCATTCCTCTCTCATCTTCTTTTCCTGTTCAGAAGATTAGATCAGAATATTCACAAGTATTAGTCAGAATTCATGTTTCTCGTGTTCTGCAGGGGGTTACATGATGCAGAAACACATAAGTCAGGTTTGTCAAGGGCCCTGCTTCAATTCTCATCCCTCCCTGAGTTAATAGTTTAACTGCACTTTAAAGCCAGTTGCACACCATGTAGACTTTGATCAGGCTGCTTTCTCAAGTGACAGTGGATGCAATTTGCTCTCTCTTTCCATAGCAGTCCTTCCTAACACATCATCTGTTCTTATTCTATTAGTTCAGTGTTACTTCCTTGCTCATTGTGTTTGAGCAGGCCTATTTCCCTTCCTGCTGGACCATTAGCTTGAATAGTTGAATCCATCAGCAAATATTAAAATCAAACAGCTAGAGTTGTTAAGATGAAATTCTCAAACTCCTATTCTCATCTACACACTCTTGAAAGTTGTTAATGACTACTTATATAAGCCCTGGGAAATCAAGGCCAACTAGCTGAACGAGCTGATCAATTGTCTGTTCCGGAATGATAACATTTTTCAAGGTACTGACCAAAGAAAAATAATAGCAATGAAGAAGTTATGTTAATTGAAGACTAACTTGGTTCAGGCTCTGAAAAAAACAACAAAGTGGCAATGAAGAAGCCAAAGTTATGTTTCGCCTGATTCTAGAACTGCATATGCTGTTTTTAAAAGTGCGCATATACATTTCTTCTGCTCCTGCTTTGTGGAACCACGCCCCTGAATATCTATATTGTGATGGAAATTCTAGTCCAACTAAGGTAAACAGGAACAATATTGCTGATTAATGAATTAATGACTGGTGATGTACAGTGTCCTTAGTGGGTTTATACCAGATAGTGGACAACTGGAAATGTGAAAATTTATGCGAGACAGAACAGCTGAAGCACAAAAATTTTATGGAGGAATATTGGTGCAAACGGGTATTAGTGTTGCGAAGAACCCAATAGCGTGGATTATGGACAGGTTGGTAGATTTTACTCTGATGTGTGGCTTTGGAACAAATTACGCCGCCCATTGTTGGCAAGTATCATAATACTTCGGTACCATTTATAGCAGAGACGCAGAAGGCTCTTCGATTAACTACTACTTATCGAGCAAATAATGCAATTCAAATCCAAGAAATAAGACTGTTTCGTACCTGTTCCTGCAAGGTAGTTTTGGACTCCAACATTAGCTTTGTCTGCAGGAAGTATTAATCAGTTTGAAATGTCCATGATGATTTCAGCAGGAGACTGCTGAAATAAAATTTACTTTGCATATGGGATGGAGTATACATGAACAAAGTCATTTCAGACTTCATCAGTAATTGTAGTTTATGCAGACAAGGAGTAATATCGGTAGAATGGGTGACTAGTAACTTTTATCTGAACTAGGGAACTGCTGTATTTTACTCTAACATGAATCAGTTCATCAGATTACAGAAGTGAATTTGAAATCTCCTTGACCTACATATGATACTTTTGTAGCAAACATTAACCACTCGGTGGAGAAGCATGTGACTGCTATTGTCAAGTCTCTCAACACAGTTCTGAATTGGAAGAGAGTATCTAAAGTTTTAATCTTGCAATTTTCTTTTTCCCCTTTTTGATGAGAAATATTGTAGATTGAGCTCACAGAAGATGAGTAAATAAGGGAAAGTGGATGCAGAGCCCAACACATCAAAAGGGATAGGCTAGCTTCCACTTTAAATAATGGAATTAGATACTGCCTGACTTCTGCACTCCTATTCCATGCAGAACCCACAAGTGTGCCTGCTTTCTTTTTGATAAGTAAGATCGCGAGACGGAGCTCACTGAAGATGAAGGAAGAAGGTGAAAGTAAATGCACGGTCCAGCATGCCAAAAGGGAAAAGTCTAAACTGCTTCCGCTTTCGTAGAACCAGAGTTATATGCCACCTCACTTGTGCAAACCCATCAAATGTGCGCCTCGGCCACAACAATGCCTACTTTTGTGGAACCAGCTTTAATCTTTGAGTTACTCGAAAAAAGAAGACAAAATCAGTAAAATGAGGTTGAGAACTATTACAAGGCATATGACTAGTTACATCATAAGTTAGTAGGGACAAACAAGCTTAGTCCATATAATCCACTTATCATCATCCAACATAAAGTGATACAGCAAATTAATCTCAAAGCTTTGGTCATTGTACCCATTTTCTTTGACTTTGGTTTCATTTAATCTTTAAGTGGAGGCTATCAGCACTGGCTATTGGCACACACAGCACTTTCAGAAAGTTTTCAGCTGCAGGATCTGAGGACCCTCTGCAAATGACAGCTAGGGAAAGAAAAGCCAGTAAAATACAGGAAAAATTGACCTCCCCTTCGTAAATGAGACATGTAGAGAACACTTAATCATCCCCATATAATTGGTCAAATCCGATGGTCATGCAGAATGCAACAGGAGACAAATTGACATAAAAAAGGCAGTTCTATCTGGATAAATTGTCAATTCTATATGTTTCAACTTTTAGCCTGTGAAAAAAAGGGGATCCAAATGAACTTCTATATCTGAATTTGACTTGTGATTCGGCGTCCAAAAAAGTATATTGAAATATTTTCCATGTTAAAGTTGGATTCTTAGTTCGAGCAAGTTTCCTAGTTGAGTCAGCAAGTCACGTATGAACGTGTAAAAATATAATTCTGCTTTGTTATTGCAAGCAATAGAAGTCTTAGGTTTTCTCTGTGAGTTCTCGAAGTGAGTTCTCAGTGAGAAATTATGAAATAACGCTTATTGGTCTGTTTTTTATTTTATTTTATGTAATCTAAGGCAGGAAACACCTAAGCGATTGGCCGATAGTGTGATTTTGTGATTCTCCAAATTTGTAGCGGAATTCTTTGTGAATGGCTCTCCTGTGGAATAGGTACGGTACTCAGACTGAACCACGTCAATCTCTAGTATTTTTATCATTTCCCATCGATTTCTCTGGTAAGTTTTCTTCTCACGTTAGCATTGAACTGCAAAATATATTAGGTTCTACATTATTTCACAACAATTGCCACTAGAGCAAAAGTTAGTGTTGCTAGAGTTGATTTGGAGCTTTCACTATTTGATCATTGTTTAAAAATGTTATGTTTACAATTAAGTAGAAGCAAGAATTGAGACTAGCAGTGGATAACTATGGTTGTGCAACATTAAGGTGCATGCCCTATTCATAAACAAAGGTTTGGCGAATGCTGTGATTGCAAGGATAAATTGCTAGAAACGATGAAAAGAGGCCAATAAGTTAGATTTGATGGAAGAGGCAAAAAGCGTAATCGTGTTGAATCTGTCGAATGAGATGTTGATTGAAGTGGCCAAAAAGATATGATGCTATGGACGTGGGTAAGCTTTAGTCACTTCGTCTGATAAAGGTTTCGACTAACCACTCGGATATGCTTTAAAGGATGTTTCAATTCTAGGTGGTTGAACAAACAAATATCAAAACCCATTTAATGAGTTCAACAAACTCATGATGGACATGAATAAAGCCAATGAGGCCTTGCCTGATGAGAAACAAGGTATGGTATTGTTAGTGTCTATTACATCCTTGGAGTACTTTATCATTTCACCACTATAGTGCCACACTACATTATCCCGAAATAGCTGAAGGCCACCTTGGGAGTGGCAAAAGAAGTTATGAGAAGATAGCTTTGTGCAAAATATGACAGGAAGTTTACTTCTCCAAGTTAGAGACGAATGTTCCGACAGAAAAAAAAAAGGTAGACTAATGTAGAGAGTGGAGGTAGTAAATAGAAGAGCCATTCTAAAAAGAGGTAGAATGTCTAGCGTGACGGGACTACAAGAGAAATTATTTGACCTACTAGGACAAAGGAGTCAAGGTGAAGTTTGCGGGATGTTAATATTTGTTGCTACAACATAAAATAGTTCCAGTGATGCTGATGATGTATTAGTAGTCACCACAAATTCATTAAGTGACGAATGGGTGCTTGATTCTAAAAGTTCTTATCATGTGGCTTCTTATAGACATCTGTTTACTACCTCTTGGTGCATGAAAGTGTTAAGGTTCTTATCATGTGGCTTTTTATAGATATCTGTTTACTACCTCCTAGTGCATGAAAGTGTTTAGGTTCTTATGGAAACGGTATTACTCATTGTTAGGAAATATGTGAGGGTAGAATCGTCATTTTATATTTAGAGGGTTTTGTCTTATATATATTCTTGTAATCTCTTTATTCAATACAAGAAATCATTATCTCCTCAAACATGATATCAGAGGCTAAATCCCTAGCCTGCGATTCTAGTTGCCCAGTTGTTGCCGACTGCTCCATCCAGTTACAAGCCTATGACTATTTTGCCAGGCCTTGATTCGGCCTCGTCCATAGTTGGCCATCCTAGTCAAGCCTCGATTTGTCGCAATTGAGTCGACATTGCTATGCGACTTGCTGTCCTAGGATTTTTGAGGCTGCCACATTTTCAATTGAGCTCTATCAAGGTGGATGTAACTAACTATCCATCTTGATCTAAAGCTATCGAACTCTATCTTACTGCCACTATACAACATGATTATATTACATCACGGTCCTTCTAGATCAGAGAAAGGCACCTGATTGCCTTGTTGTAGATGTGATGATCCGTACTCTTTTATGGAATAGTATGAATCCTAAAATTAGCAATCACTAAATGAATTGTAACTCTGCTAAGGAAGTTTGAGAGAAGTGTGCATTACTATATTTTGGACAAAACAACACGACACGTGTTATACGTGGGAGGCATTATTTGATCTTCAACACGGAGATCAGTCTTTATTTGAGTATTACGCTCATTTCACGACACTTTGCAGGTAATTGGATATTTATCTTCTAGTTTCAAACAATCTGACTATTTTAGTTGAACGCCAAGAGTAACCTCAAGTGATACTATTTCTCAAGGTATATGGGCCTAAATATTCCTTCCTTCACCAGCAAATTACATCTCAGAGTTCCCTCCACAATGGATGGGACTTTCTCCCAAGCTCTTCATTCGATACATGCTTAAAAGATCTCCACCATGGCTTTGGAGCCAAGTGCTATGATTTCTCATGGCTCTAGTAGATGTAGAGCTCGTGGGCGTGGATGTGATTTTGCTCAGAGTAGAGGTCGTGCAGATCATGATGGAGGTATTGGTGCTTGTGATGCTTCTATTTATGGGGGTAGTCGTGTCTTTTCGTATTGTAATCATTGTCCGATGGCTTGACATAGCGAGGCTTATTGTTACACTCTTCATCCTGAGCTGCCTATGTAGAGGTGGAAGATTCTCCATCACTGGCTCCATCAGATTCTACTAGTGTGCGGAATATAGGTAATTCTTTGCATTTGACACGTTTTGAGTATGATGCATGGGTTCGCCCTCAACAAGTGACGTGCTCTTTAGCTTCTACTGCAACTCTGGCACAAACCTCAAAAGGTAGTTTATCCTGTTTACTTCAGCATCTGACTCGTGGGTAATAGACTGTTGAGCCACTCATTATATAACTGGTGACATGTAAGTTGTCATCTTTACTTCATTCCACATTCCTAGGATACTAAATTCTACTACATTAGCTATTAGCTCATAATCTCAAGTTAATGGTACTGGAATTGCTCATTTGAGTTCTTCTCGTTCTTTGTCGTCTGTCCTCCCATCTCAAAGCTCCATATAATTTGATTTATGTTAGTTCATTAAGTAAAGAACTAAATTGTTCAATGACCCTTTCCTCTTCTCATTGTCTTTCGGAATCTAAGGATTGGATAGATGATTGGTGGGGGACATGTATCAAATGATATGTACTACTGTCAAGTGCTAGCTATTGTTGCTGTAAAGCACACATCCTCTAATGTGTATCAAATGCATTGTTTTGTAAGTTATCCACCATCAAACACTCTTCGGCATTTATTCATGCGTCCGAGTTTGTGAGTTTCTTTTAGTGTAAAGATTGTCAGTTTGATGAATACCATAGGGCCTCTTTCCCTTCTCGCATTCAAAGTCATGTTTCTAGTCCATTTGAGTTAGTTCACTAGATGTACATGGCCCGTGTCGTGTTCTAATATTTCTAGTTTCAGATATTTTGATAAATTCATGGATGATTCTCTTGAATGACTTAGTTATTCTTAATAGAATAGATTTCTTATCACTTTTGCCTATTCTACTTTGAAGTGTTGAAATCAATATCATACTTTCATCAAAACTTTGTGATTAGATAATGCCAAAGAGTATCTTACTATTACTCTTGATTTTATAGCTTTTCTTGACTCACACGATATTATTCATCAAACTTTCTATTTAGACACTCCACAGCAAAATGGTGTAGTTGAGTGCAGAAATCGTAATTTTCTTGATGTTGCTTGTTGCCTCATATTTCACATGCATATACCTAAAATATTTTGGAAGTCATGTTGTTCTTATAGCCCACCACTTAATTGATCGACTTCCAATTTTTGTTCTTCAAGGGAGATACTGTTCTATATTTTACATCTAAATCATCCTCTTTTTCCATTACCTCCACGTGTCTTCTGTTATATTTGTTTCGTACCTTGTTTTACTTAAGATCTTGATAAATCGGATTCTCGTGCTAAAAAATGTCTCTATGGGATACTTTCGGACTGCAATGTTATAGTCCTCACAATTTTAGTTTGCTGATAGCACCTATCATTGACATGGTGTAGCACCCATTATAGTAGTACAAATCTTCACTAACAAATGATTTATCTGTTCCCTCATTAATTGCTGCACCATTCTCTGATACTGATTTGCCTATTACTACTCGAAAAGGTATTTGCTCTTGTGTTGGTCATCCTATGGATCATTATGCTCCTTGTTCTGGTCTTTCCATTTGTCTTCATGCTCATTATCCTATTTTCAATTTCTTGTCATATGATCTTTATCCTCTATTTCTATACTTAGTAGTGTTGTTGAAGCTCCTACTCATCCTGGATGGCGGCAAGTCATGGAGGATGAAATAATGGTGGTCATTGAGCACAACACTTGGTAGCTCACCCTGAAGGCACTCTTGATCGATTGACGATTCAATAGTTGCAAAGGGATATACTTAGACATATGGCATTGATTATGATGATACTTTCTTACATGTGGCCAAATTTCATATGTTTGTGTCTTTGTTTCCTTATGTGCACACTTTAGTTGGCTTCTTCATCAATTAGATGTCAAAAATGCTTTCTTACATGGTGATTTGGCAGAGGAAGTATTCATGGAGCAACCAACTTGGGTTTGTTGCTCGAGGGAGAATTTGATATGTCGTTTATATAAGGCTTTGCATGGACTCAAGTAATCTCCCCATGGTTGGTTTGGTAAGTTCAGTGATACTATTATCATGTTCGGATTAAAGCAGTGTCAAGTAGGTCATTTAGTCTTTAGTCATATCTCATTAGTCGAATGTATTTTTCTAGTGGTATAGATGGATGATATTATCACTATTAGTAGTGATATAGATAATATTCAACAACTTCAGCAATTCCTGCATAGAGAATTTAATACTAATGATTTGGAACATTTATGACGTTTTCTAAGTATTGAGGTTGCTTATTCACAAGCACGTACTAATTTATCATAGCAACGACAAGCACTTGACATTCTTGATAAGGTTGGGATTCTTGGAGTAAAGTTGGTAGATAATGTTGGGAGTGTGGTTCATACTCCTCTACGATAGGAAAGCACATGGGCTCGGGCTTATGAATAGCTACCAGTATATATATATTCGCTTGTTATTGAGTTGTGCAATGAGAGGTGCGAAGTACGAATTATAATTGAATATTCTACTGGACGTAGCTCTAGTTTAAGGATGAACTAGGATAAAATCTAGGGTCTCAATTTTTCTTTCTCGCTTTACCTTTTACTTCGATTTGATTGTGCATTGAATCTTAATATTTAGTATCAGAGTGAGGATTGAGGTTAGGGTTTTCTTGGTTAAGAGAGATTTGAAAACTTGAATCTTGGAAAGATGTTGGTTGGTCAATCACGGATTGAGTAGTAGAAAAGTTCAGAAGAAAGGGTTTCAAGTTATAGAAGTTGAAGATGGAGGCTTTGTTTGTGGATAAAGATCTGCGGCATGTAATCGAAGAAGATAAACCTGAATTGATTACCAACGAAAAGGCGAAAGAGGAGGAGATTGTGTCCGCATCCAATTAATTGAAAGTGTGGATTAGCAATGATTGGATGGCGCGAAACTTGATCTAGCTATGTTTTACTAATAATGTCTTGGTAAATGTGACCTTCGAGAAGATGGTAAAGGATCTCTAGACCAAGCTGAGAAGCCATTATCAGAATAAATCACTCGTGAACAGGTTGTTTCTGCAGAAGTAACTATACAACCTTTGGATGAGTGAAGGTAATTCTTTTTCTACACACTTTAAAAAATTTTAATACTATCTACAGGCAGCTTGCATCTATTGATGTTAACTTGGATGAGAAAGATAAAGCATGTTCTTTACTATATTCACTACTGAATTAATAGAAGCATATAATTGTTTCGATCGGCATTATTGTTAGTACGTTATCCTTTGAGAATGTTGTATTTGCTTATTGTTTGAGGAGATGAAGAGGGCAAGTTCTAATAATGCATTGAATGAGGCTTTTTTCGTAAGAGAAAGGAATAGTGAACAATCCAAATCCAGATTTGTTGCCAAAAATAAATCTAGAGGAAGATTTAAAAGTCGCGATTGATCCAAAATAAAGTATTGAAACTACGGAAAAACTGGATTCTTGAAGAAGGATTGCAGAAGTAGAAATGTGGGTCTAGAGGAGCGAGATGAGGCACCATCATCTAATACAAAAAAGAATGGTAGCAATAGCATAGAAGACATGTATCTCATCTGCAACTCATCTCCAACTGACCGTAATGCTTGGATAATTGATACTAGAGCGTCTTTCTACATGACGCCTCATAAAAATTGGTTCTGCTGTTATGAGCCACATCAGAGAGTTACAGTGCAGATGGGAGATGATATGATGCTTGATATTGTCAGTTGTAGAAAGGTGAATTTGAATATGAAAGATGGGACAATGAAGAATCTTTTAAATGTGATGCATATTCTTGGTCTTACTAGGAATCTTACTTCAGTGGAAACTATAGAAGATGTTGGTATTACTTTCACCAGCGACAGCTACTCATGCAAACTAACTTGTGGATCCATGATGATTGCTAGAGGCCAACGATGTGAAAAGCTATGAAAATTATGGGAAAGCATAGTTATCAATAGTGAGAGCTATATCATGGAGTAGGTGGAAAAAGATTTTGCGATGCTGTGACATCGAAGATTGGGTTATATTGATGAGAGAAGGTTGTTGACCCTTACTTTAGAGATGATGGTGGATGGAATCTCAAGCTGTTCTATAGATTTTGGACTTTGTGAACATTGTCTACATGGAAAACAAAATCAGGTATCTTTTGAATCTGTAGGAGGGAGAGCGAAAGTGATTTTGAATTTAATCTACAGTGACATCTTCGGTCATATACTTGTAGTATCATTTGAAAAATCAAAGTATTTATGTTTTTTTTTATTGATGATTATTTCAGATATGCGTGGACATATTTCTTGCAGAGAAAAGATGATGTGTCAGAAAAATTTTGTGAGTTTAAAAATTCGGTGAAAAATTAGTTTGATTAAAATTTTACGGACTGACAACGAAGGAGAATTCTGTTCATTGAAATTTGATTAATTATGTTTGACCGGTAGGATAGCAAGACATAAGACAACAACCTATTCACCTTAGTAGAATGGAGTAGTAGAGAGATTTAATCGATCTCTCGTGGACAAGGGAAGGAGTATGTTAAGTAATGCAAGCTTAGCAAGTAAGTCTTGGGCGGAAGTAGTGGCCACACGGTAGAGAAGATCACTTGAGAGGTATAAATTATTTGTTAGTAATGAAAATTATGCTCTGATTGTTATAGATAATGATCCAAATACTGTTAAGGAAGCAAGAAAAATAGAAGATACCAAACAGTGGGAGAGTCATAAAAGAAGAGATGGACTCATTAAATAAAAATAGAACATAGAGTCTGGTAAAAACTACCTACTGGTCGGAAGGCAATTTGTTGTAAATACGTGTTCAAGAAGAAGATATTTGTAAATGGAAAGATAAAACAATATAAAGCTCATTTGATTGCGAAGAGATATTCGCAGATAGAGACCTGATTATGGTGAGATTTTTTCTCGTGTTACTAAATTAAATTCCATAAGACTTGCTTTATTTGTAGCAATTGCATATCATCTAGAGATAGAGTAACTCGATGTAAAAATAACTTTCCTACATTATGACTTAAAAGAGGATATTTACATGAAATAACCAAATGGTTTTTTTTTTTGTAAGGGAAATAACCAGATGGATTTGTGGTCAAAGAAAAAAAGATTTTTTTTACAAACTGAACAAGTCTTTATATGGCATGAAATAATCTCCAAAAATGTGGTTCCAGAAGTTTTGGTGCTTATGCCTTGAAGCTTGGCTTTGTTCCTTGTGATACTGATTATTGTGTTTATATGAAGAGGTTAGATGACAATTTTATTATTTTAACCTTATATATTGATAATATGTTGCTAGTTGAAAATGCTTAGCACTGTAAAAGTATTGTTGGCAAAATAGTTTGAGATGAAAGATTTAGGCCCATCAAATTTCATCTTGGGCATGCAGATAAAAAGGGAGCATGAGAGTGGGAAGTTGTAGCTAAGTCAGAAGACATAAGTTGAAAGTGTGCTGAAAAAGTTCAATATAATAGACTATAAACCTATAAAGATCACTATATCCATAAGTTTCAAGTTATTAGCGCTTCAGTGTCCCAAGATTGAAGAGGAGATAGTAGCGGTTCCATATGCAAGTGCAATTAGGAGTTTAATATATACCATGATGTGTACTTATCCAAATGTTGCTCAAGTAGTAGGAGTATTGAGCTGATATATGTCCAATTAGGAAAAAAGGCATTGGATTTGTTATCTTCACGATATGTCTGACTTTGAGTTATGTTATGACGGTATTAAAAGCTCAAAAGGACAACAAGCGTTAGAATTGAAGTGTCTTGTTGATACCAATTGAGGAGATGACATTGATAGCAAGAGGTCAATTAGCGGTTATGTTTTTTCTTTATTTGGCAGAGTTCTGAATTAGATGAGCAGGAGATAGGACATAGTTGCTTATCTATTACTAGGGTAGATTACGTGACTCTTAATCATACTGCTAAGGAAGTTATCGGGATGCGCATAGTGTAAAGAGCTTAGCTTTACACAAAGATTGGGTGTGATAGTCAGAGTGTTATATTCTTGGTTAAGAATCTTGCATTTCATGCAAAAACAAAACATATCAACATACAATATCACTTCATCCAAGAAAAAGTAAAATAAAAAGCTATAGTGCTAGAAAAAGTTGACGAAGGGGAGCCTTGGCGCATCTGGTTAAGGTGTTGCCGTGTGACCTGAAGGTCACGGGTTCGACCCTTGGACGCAGCCTCTTGCAAATGCAAGGTAAGGCTTGCCTCCTTTCACCCTTGTGGTGGGGCCTTCCCCGGACCCCCGCATCGCGGGGATGTTATCGTGCACCGGGATGCCCTTTTAGTGCTAGAAAAAGTTGACACACAGGTAAATATTGCAAATTTTTTGACCAAGGCAGTGAGTACAGAAAAATTTGAATGGTGTACATCTGTATTGGTTCTAAAGAAGCAAGGAAATTATTCACCAGTGGAAAAATATTGGGGTATGGTTCATACTCTACTACGATAAGAAAGCACGATTTAAGCCTATAAATTTTCATTAGTAGTTTAGGCTTGGTCTTATAAATAGCTACTGGTATATATACTCTTCGCTTATAATTAAATTATGCAACGAGAGGTTTGAGGCGCTAATTATAGTGGAATCCTCTACTGAATGTAACTCTTGTTTAAGGGTGAATCACGATAAAATCTCGTGTCTCGATTTCTCTTTCTCGCTTTATATTTTACTTTGACTTAATTATGCGTCGAATCCTAACAAATACTCCTATGGAACTTAATGTGAAACTTGATATAGAACATAGTGAATTATTACATGATCCAATGAAGTATCGGAGATTAGTAAGTTGAAATATCTCACTGTCACAAAACCTGATATATATTTTGCTATCAATGTGGTGAGTCTGTTCATGAGTTCTCCTTGTATAACTCACCGGGATGTTGTGCTTCAGATTATGAAGTACTTGAAGGAAACACCGGATAAAGGGCTACTTTTCAAGAATTATGGCCATATGACGCTATAGGTTTCTTTGATGCATATTAGGTTGGATGTCCTATTAATAGAAGATCTACGTCAGGCTATTGCGTGTTTCTTGAAGGTAATTCAATGCCTGGAAGACCAAGAAACAACACATGGTTTTCCAATCAAGTGTTAAGCAGAATATAGAACTATGACGCATGTGATAGATGAATTGCTCTGGTTAAGGATGTTATTGTTAGAAATTGGCATGTCAACGTCGGACCCATCCATATTTTGTAGTAATCATCAATCAGCTATTCGTATTGCAAACAATCTTGTGTTCCATAGCAAGCCAAGCACATTAAAAATGATTGTGATTTCTGAAAAAAAAAATCAAAATGGGGGATCATTTTCCAACTCGCAATGTTGAAAGATTAGCTTGCAAATATCTTTCCTAAATCGCTACGGGGGAGTAGAGTGAGTTTATAGGTAAGAAGGTGGAATTATTTGATATTTACATCCCAACTTGAGGGATAGTGTTAGGAAATATGGTAGTTATGGTAGAATGATCATTTTATGTTTAGATGGGTTGCTCTTGTAATCTTTTTATTCAATACAAAAAAAATCATTTACTCCTCAAGCACTTATGAAAATAGTTAGGATTGAAACAAGCTAGATTAACGCACAATGGAGTGGTGAGAATATTGATTGACGCAAGGCATGTGCCAAAGTTGAGAAAAGACCTCATTTAGCTGAGTGAGTTTAGATATGGATTTCTGCTAACGGTGGAGTTTTGAAACTCTCTCGTGGTGGGTTTGCTATAATGCAATAATTGGCTCATCCATTCTCTGAGTTTTTAGGCTTGGACATGATATAGTTGTGTCACATGAGACTCGGACACGAGTGAGAGAAATTATGGTTTTGAGTCCAAAGGGATTTTTAGGAGGTCACTGACTACAATAGGATTTCTTCGCACCTTAGAAATTGTAGGCTGCATACACTTAAATGGATCCTCATTCTTGTGATGGCTAGGTATGTGTTGTTCTTTGTTGATGGCATTTCAAGGAAAGCTAGATTAGTTTTCTTAAACACAATGTAAGCACGAGGTGCTTAATTGATTTGTCATAACAGACGATCGAAATGCAAGTAGGACGAAAGATCATGTTTTTGAGAACAGACAAAGAACAAAAATTCTATTTGGAGAAGCTTAGTTGGTTTTGCGTAGAGAAAGGTATGGTGAAACATTCCATGAGGTCAACATACACGGCTAAATGGAATCGCAAAATGAATGATCGATAGACAGTCTAGTGGTAAGGTTAGACGTGTACTTGCCTCGGATGGAAGCTCAGTGAAAACACCGCTCGAATAGACACCAAGATAACCTTGAACTGGCTCCTTCTTTTTTGGGCATTGTGCGGGTCGTGGATGGGTAACGGCGGCGAGCAAGCTGAGCTGAGGTTAAGGAGCATCACCAAGGGCTTGAAGACCAAAGTGTCACCAGCGTCGAGCTAAGGAGCTGATGGTGCAAGAGCAAGAGAGAGAGAGAGAGAGAGAGAGGAGGAGGAGTTGAGCGAAGAGAGTGAGATCGAAAGGGAGAGGGGAGTGGGGTCGACTAGGAGAAAGAGGGAAAAATGAGGGAAGGAAAGAGTGGGCAGTCTTATATAGGTGGGGGAGTGAGTAGGTCAGTCAGTGGGGTTCCTTGAGCAAGCTTCACACTCCAATTGCGAATACATTTTAGCCTGAACCAATTTCAACAAACCTAAGACAACTAATGACTATTATCAATCCATAACTTGAATTTCCATTGCGCCCGTCACTATCCTAAGTACAACAATCCACCGCTCTAAACATTAAGGCCCTCAAACATTATTACTAATTTAGGACCGACATTCACTTTTCCGTTTGTAACTTCGTTTGGCAACATTTTCAATTCATCACAAATATGTTGTTCAGTGGAAACCAGAGATATCATTAGAGAAACTATTTCATTGGTGACTGAAATTTCTACATCATATATAGCATGTGAAGAGAGTATGTGACTGTGAAGAAGCTTCCTATAACAAAGAATTTTGTGGACATGTAGACCGAGTTAATTCCTCTATACAAGTTCAAGGTCAGCTTGGGCTTGATCGATGTCTGTAATGTTTGAGTACCATCTAGGCATTGCGAAAGCCAGTATGAATAATAAGCACTATGATTTGACTACAAGAGCTAAGATGGAAAACTGTTACATAAGTCTCAAATTTGAGCTCGTAAAAGAAACCTGATCCAAGATTCCAAATTCGAACAAGATTGTGGCTTGAGGTCAAAAAAATTTATTGAAATGTTTTCTATACTAGAGTTAGATTTCTAATTTGAGTACATATTCTAATTAGTCTACATGTGACGTGAAATTTACTCGTTTATTGCACACTAGAGCAAACAACATGAATATTAGGACTTTCTCTATGTGAGTATTCTGAGTGAGTTCTCTTAAGAGATTGTGAGATAACACATCTAGGTTATTATTTTTTTAAAAATGTAATCTAGGACCGGGAGATACATAAGTGAATATCATTCAGCACTTCTTCAAATTCATAGTGGATTAGTTTGCGAATAACTCTATACTAGTAAGTATCAACACTAGAATCAAACCACACAAATCTCTGATATCCTCCCCCTTTGATTTCTCTAATAATTTCTTCTTCTCACATTAGATTTGAATTGCATTATTTGTTAGTTCCTATGCTATTTGACAACCATTTCCACTACTCATTAATAATCAAGACAAAATATAGCTCATCTTGATCGATGAAGACCGGTCCCGGCGCTGTCAGTGAGCATTCCATATACGTTAAGTCACTTTCTTTACTCGATTGCCCTAAAATTTTGCACCGTGTTATTGTTCACCGTAAACAAAAGGATAGATAGAGTAGCACCTTTCTAGATCTAGTTTGTCTCAGCGCAGAATCTAGTTGCTTCTCTAGTTGTTCTAACTCGGTCACACTAATCTTCTCAATATCCGGTCCTCTTAAGTATCTGAAAAAGAAAGATATCCATGTAAAAAAAAGTGAGTGCTTTTCATAGAGAGGCGAGCCTATAAATAGAAGTTCAACCTTTGAACTATCTGAAGAATCTCAGGATATGACCAGTAAGCCGCATCTTCAGATCCATTTCCCTGTAAAGAGGTAATTTTTAGGTATTATCACTAGTATAGTTTTGTAGGGAATTTCTGAATTTTGCTACATGTTAGGATTTGGATATGAGAAAATGGCTAGGGGCATTGGACAAAAAAAAAACAAATAAAAATCTTGCAAATAAGTACACAAATTTGCTGAGTCGAAATAGCAAACTTGTAGTTCTAAAAGTTGAGGTTTGTTTCTCGTCATGAATGGCTAACTCGGGCATGTTTCTAGTATTTTCCCCTGAGCTGACAATCTTGTAAGTGCATGAATTTGCTGAGTTGAAGTAGCAAACTAGTTATTTTAAAAGTCAAGCAATGTTTTTGGTCGTGGATGGAAAACCGAAGCATGTTTTGAGTACTTTCCCTTACTATTGTGATGGTATGGGTCAATGACCACTTCTATTTGCTTACAGCAAATCTTACATACCTCAACCGTTTTGGCATCTTTGGAGGTCTCTGCTTCTCCAAAATAGTTGTGATAACGCTCGAGGATGTTGGTAAAGCTACAACAATAGCAGGGTACTTTAGGTCAGAAATATCAGGAAATTTGATTAACATGTTAAGAATCACAACATGATTGGCACAAGATTGGAAGAAGAATTTCATAGACAACATAATTGGCACAAGATTGGAAGAAGGATTTCATAGACGTCACGTCCTGCTTGCTAGAGAAGGGTGGCATACGCGAACAAAATTTGGCTTTGCAATGTGGATGCCGTTTATGCCGTGTTCTATCCTTCTCAGTTTATTTAAACTTGAGTGATTAACATGATGAAAATGACTTGCAAGTTGTACTTGAAAGAATCACAAGCTTAATTTAAGTATCATGCTTGATTTTGCATGGTTGATCCTGATTGATTGTAATTGATAAGTTACAACTTTAGATAGTCATCCTACACTGTTTCATTTGATAATGTACAAGATATTACATTTCACTATCATCGCAATTCTCAACTTGATATAAGAGCCTTTTTTTTTTTTCCTGAAGTGTCCATTAACAACGCCAGCCGTATTGGCCACATTTCTCCACGGTGGCTGTCACGATGCCAGCCACATCAGCCTAGTCTCTCTCGTTTCTCCAAATCCGCAACTTTAATTACTGTTAAGACCCTTTTGCTACTTGTTTCGGAAGTCAAACAGCACCACCAAACTCGCCACTCTCGTACGAGCTAAATCCTAAATTTCGTTGCAAACCACCGACCAACGGCCTTCGCACGCCGCCCACCTCTCTGATCACGTTGCCTGGCCATTGATCAGAGTTGACTTTGGGCGGTGACTGGTTCAGTCATGCCAAACCGTTTCCAGGCACTTTTCTTTTTGATTAGTCGACTTCTTGATCAGTTACTGGCGATCTTAGGCCGGTCCCTAGTATTTCGACGTGCAGACGCCAATTCTGGCCTTGTTTTCTCCGTATCGGCTCTTCAGATACTGGCTTCCAGTTTCATCACATTTCTAGTCCAATCTACTTTGTTGGAGCTGGTAAAGTACATATTATGGATAAATTAGAAGTTTTATATCCAATGGTCATCGACTACGACATCAGCAACCTATAATCTTTGTGGATAATCATTCTCGTTATACATAGCTTTATCTTATGAAAATTCAATATGGATTCACTCGCATCTGCCATAATTTGATAAAAACATGATTTCCTCAAGATCTTAAGGTATTTTGTCCCTATAATGCCATGAAATATAAAGATATCAAATTCCTTCGGATTCTCTCCCAGAATGGTAGTATTGTTCATTGTTCTTATCTAGTAAAACCCCGACAAAATGGTCGAGCAAAACGTAAACATAGTCATATTTTAGAGGCTTGTCTTTCTTGTCGCCTACATCTCGAGGTTCTGTATTGCATGACTTCTATCCCTCCCCGGTTTGAAATGACAAGGAAGAGAACACAAACAAAGAGGAAGAGGAGCAGAAACTACAAAGAATGTCGCAAGTTCCCATGCCAAACAGTGTCCGCGACCAGGTCAGAGTCAAATAAGCCATCCAGACACAAATTCAAAGCAGAATCGACTGAGTGAGAGAACAAATACGTACGGTCCACAAAAGATAAGCAGCAAAACTCGGAAAATCGAGTAGAAAACAAACAAAAAGACAGCAGGTTCTCCGTCGGCATCAACCACCAGAATCACAACAGTGACATGAAACAAAAAAAGCTCGAAAATCACAGCCGCGGTGCGACGAGCGACACCGAGCGAGCGAGCGAGTTTCGCAATCGCGAGAGCGAAAGAGACTTGAGAGGAATCGAAGGGAGGGAGTGGGAGGCGCACCTGTTGCCGTTGCAGAACTCGTAGAGCTTGCCGCGGCTGGAGAAGACGACAAGGGCGACGTCGACGTCGCAGAGCACCGAGAGCTCGCGCGCCTTCTTCATCAATCCGCCCCGGCGCTTGGAGAAAGTCACCTGCCGGCTGCTCTTGTCTGCAATTCTCCGAATCTCCACCTTCCTCCGCCCCATTCGCAACGGTGATCGTGCTTCCCCTCGACGCTCCGAATCGAAGGAGGAGAAGAGCCTCTCTCTCGAGAGAGAGAGATTATGTGCGCGGTTGGCTGGAAAGGGGGAAGGGGAGAACTGCGAGGACGCGCGCCGCTCTTTCGTAAAAATCTAATTAATACCGAGTCGGTCAATTCTTGATTAATTAGGCAGGTCGACACGTGTCTTGCTCCCGAGTCGTATTCTAGAATGCTACTCCTCACTCTTCAGGCAGGCCGACACGTGTCTTGTTCCGAGTCGCATCCGAGATGCGACCCTTCTTTTCCATTTCCTACTTTATTTTTTTTTGCCCTCTTTTTCCTACTCATGAAGGGAACTTGCTTTGACCACCAAAAAAAAAAAAAAAGAGAAACTCGCTATTTTAATTTTTTATGGGCTAATATCAGGAAGAATTCTAAACTGGTATATTTATGATATATTTATCTTAAACTATTTTTATTATCACAAAATCTTCAAATTAGTATATCTATGACAAATTTATCAAAATTGATATACTCGTGATAAATTTACCAAAACTGATATATATGTGATAAATTTATTTTTTATTATTTTTCGTTAACAATTAACTTGTTGAGTTGAATAATATGTGATGGTTTATGAGTATACCAATTTGAGATTTTTTCCTTTATTTGTTATAAATGTATCAATTTGGGATTTTTTTTTGTTTTATGAATCCAATTTAACGAAGGGTAAAATTGTCACAGATGTACTAGTTTATAATTTTTCGTGTTAAAAAAAATTATTTTACTAATTTTTGGTGATAAAAAATAATTTTGGGAAAACCTATCACAAGTGCACCAATTTGAGGTTTTTCGTGTTAAAAAATGGTTTGGGTAAATTTATCATAAGTATATCGGTTTGAAATTTTTCGTGATATTAATCATTTTTTTATTATATAAAGCGTGTGCTAAGCAATAAGCATGTCTAGAGTAACTAATAGAAATTTCTAAAAAACTATAATCCCAAGCCATAAAGTACTCTTTTTTTTTTGGACAAAAACATCAAGATGAAACGTCCCTTTGAGGCATTTCTCAGGGGTCACGATTGTATCTTGGATAGTAGAATTTTCCAATTTGTAGCATGTCACTTGTTCTTAAAATGTGTTATTCTCAAAAGGGAGTTGATTATATAATAATCTTTAGGCAACTTGCGAACTATAAAAAAACAATTATAATAAATAATTAAAAATTATTATGAAATTCACTCCCTTAAAAATTTATGAATATTGTTATTTCACAATCACCAAAGACTATTACATTGACAAAATCCTTCTTAAAATTTCAAATGTCCCAACAAAACATTGGATATCATTTTTAAGGATCTTAACTAACTGTCAAGACACTAATTAATGAGATTTTCAAAAATTTTGATACATAATTATAGTTCAGCCGTGGTGATATTAAACGAGCTCTTGACCAAACACGACCAACGGAAATTTATTGCAAACTGTCATTTTCGGCAACAAACAATAATTTTTTGTCCGCCCAAGCATGAGTACTGGCGTGCTCTTCGTTGAAAAACAATTAGACGGGGTCAAGTGATGGTTTCCGAGTCCACGTGTCGCTGTCTGAAGCATCTGATGACGAGGGTCGGGTCAAGTGATTTTCGGATCCGCGGGTCAGGTAGAGGCGGCGGAGGAATCGCCGTCTTACTTTCTCGTTGTGGATAATCCGGCTTTATCCGCTAATAAGACACGTCAGTGGAGGACTTTCGAATGAAGACTGCGACGGTTATGTGGGTTATTTTCAAGGTGTGGTGGTCCGTGGGTGCATCGTGCCCCGGCATTGTCCGAGGGAGCGGTGGCAAACATATCGGACGAGTGGGATGTGCTTTACCCGACTGCACAATTAGAAAGAGTGGTGTATCTCGAGGGCACATCGGACTTTTTAGGGGTGAACACCGAGGGAGGGTAGAGCGAGTTTTCTAAATATTACGAGCCACGTTGTATGCGCTACATGCCATGTATAAATTGCGAAATAATATTACAAGCCACGTTATATGCACTACATGCTATGTACAAATTGCGAAATTTCGCTCAATCTTCACATATTTTCACCCCATCCTCTTGGAAGGTGGGGATTCGAATCTCTCACCTCCCTCTTTCCAAATAGAAAGAGTGACCATTGGGACGATTCCCCGATGGTTGCTTTCACACATCTATTTGTAGAAAAATATACATTTTTAAGGTTAGAAAAATAAAACTTCTACCCTAAAAAGTGGAAAACATCCGATTGAAAAATGACTCTTGGGAAGCATTTTCTGATACCATGACGGTGTGTTTGTTATATGAAAAGTGAATGATTTAGAAACCATTTCCATATAAATTATTTGTTATATTGCTCATAAAAATGAATAAACGAAAAATATTTTCTTCATACATGAAATATTAAAGCATACATTGACGTCAATAATGAAAATGGATTTCATTGACTATTTATCTCATGAGATATGAACGTTTACTCTTAAAAAAATAATTTTCAAATTATTCATTTTTTATACAATAAACTAAGGGTTTGTTTGTTTTACCGAAAACTTTATTATGAAGGAAAATATTTTCCATGGATATCATTTTCAAAGAAAATGGTTAGTTTTTGTTTGGTTGGTGGATTGGGAAAGTGTTTTTCTTGTTTGGTTAGAAATGGAGCATCATTTGCTTATCACCTAGAGTTCATAACAGCTAAACCCAAAGAGGAAGCATCAACACATAACAAGTCCCAAAGAGTTTGGGGGGGGGGGGGGAATTAGACAACCATGAGATTGGCAGAGAGTTTACACAAATGTCTTTTGCTAACCAGTAGGCAACTTGATTCGCTTATCTCTCGCAAAAGGCCACAGATATATTCTTGGATAGGCGAAGATGGGCTTGGGCCTCTATAACGAGAGCCTCGATCTCCCAGGGGATAACATCTCGCATAGAGTTTGGGGAAAGTGTTTGAGAAGTCATTTTCCCTCAACTTAGGCTTGTTGTTTTCAATCTATGGTGAACATTTCACATAAATCGATTAGTTTTCCGCCATCCAAATATTGAAAAGTAAAATTTTTTTTTATCGAAAATAGCTATTCTTAATACAAATGAACACTAAACCCAAATTTTTTTTTTATCATTAAGATAGTGCAGACAAATGATTGCCAAATACAATAAAAATAAATATAACTTAATACATTTTTCTTACCGCTACTTCCAATCCACTAGATAACCTAGCATTTCCTCCGCTAAGACCACTTGACTTAGAGTACTACTCATTTCTTAGCATAAGATAGTCACCTATCTCTCGAGACAAACACTAGTCTTATGTTTTTTTTTTTGGTTCGAACACTAGTCTTGTGTTCACTTTGATGCTTTCCATTCGTCCATTCGTTATGTTCTTGACCCCCCGCCAAACAAAAGGGCACTTCAACCCAATTCGAATCGATTAGGCCCTCAGAAAATCCAATTCGATAGAATGACACAAATTGGCCCAATCTTCTCTCATTCTAACGTTGTTACGTTAACGACAACTGACGATCCATGATTGGTCGGATGAATTAATGAAGTTGACGTGATACTCCGAGAGCAGCAAGAGCAAGGATCTCCCTCTTGTTCCCCATTGCCTCAAAAGCGAATTGAAAGTACTAATCCAATGCTTTAGCAAACAAACGACCAAAAGCATTTAGGGTTACACAGCTCCTGAGTTCCAACACAAATAAAGTTAATAGCAGCATTATCAATTCGGCATGTTCATCAAACAACAGACAAAAAGACACCAGTTCTTGTGGCCAGGATCGATACAAAGGGCTCATTTGCCTTGTCGCCTTCAAGGCAACCATCCGGGCATGAAGTTATTTGTACTCGGCCCTCCCGTTACGACAGACGACCCCGGATCGGGTTGGTATCTGCAATCCATCGGTCCAAGGAAAAGGCACCCAAGATTAACGGATAGAGTAACAGTTAGAACTGAGGATTTTTCATTAGGCACCATCTAGATAAGCAAAACTAATCTCCTCATGGCATGGATTGTGCTTGGGTAAAGCGCAACATCAGCTCATCAAGCCCATCAAACCCATTCCAGTCCAATCCTTCATCTAATTAATTTCAAAAGAAACCCAAACCCAATTTCTACATAATCCCATGTATGATTGCAATTGGTCCGTGAATACTAAAACGTGACATGGGCTCAAGCCCATCAAAATTTTCCAATTTGTCTACCCTTCACAAGGTAATTGCTTGGAACTCATCAGAACCAAAACGAGGAGAGCGATGAGCAAGTAAAATACGATGATTGGCTTGTCTGAGGAGTACTTACCCCATTTGCAAAGTGGGTTCGCATTCCAAGGGACGAAAAAAGGCTTCACTGTGAGGCTGAGCAAGCGGCGGCGGCGGCAGCGGCGGATGACCGTATCCTCGGACTTCCTCAGCATGTTGATTTAACTGGAGCGCATTCACTTGGTATCCTTCCATCAACTAAAAAGCCCATCACCCAAAAAGTCCGTAAATTATATTCTGTTAAGATGAGCCATAATCATGCAGAGGGACAAAATCGTGATATCGATTTACTCGAGATGAGAAGGTGATCCTTCAAACCTATAATCCAATTCGAATATGATCATAATGTCAAATTTAGTCTAGGCGATGCGGTGATTCGTCGAATCATGATCCTTTTCAAACTTAAATTTTGCACACATGATGCTAACAGATAAAAGTTTTAGTGGTTCATGCAAAATAGGAGTGATGAGTCCTACCCGTTCGTTCAAAGCCTTGTTAGCTTCGTGGAGCAACTGTTCCTGCGCGGGCAATTGCAGCTATTAACAACTGACTGGCCATGAGATGAAATAAAGAGTCAAAGGAAGGGAGTTGGGAAGATGACACACCCGACGTTGAAGATCACTCAGATGATCCAACATGGCCTGAGTCTGCAAAACCAAAGAAGAAGGTGAAGAAATCCGAATGCATGTAGAATTGAGGAAGTTCATTGCGGGAAATCCCTGAAAACTCTATTTTCTTTGAGGTGGCTTGTCATATCGACAGAGAGAGCTACATGACTAGCCTCGTGATGACGAGATAGACCTTAACCCAGGATCAAACTTGCTGACGAAAACACGTATAACATAGCTTGTAGATTTTCGTGGTTAAATAGACAATTTAGCGAGGTATAGATTCGCAAAGTTCGATGAATTCTTCAGAGGTAGAGGTGCAGATATAAGCCTGGGGCCCTTTCTGGATCATCAGTCGAGTTTTGACAACAGGCACAATGGTAAACAAGTCTTAGCAGAACAAGCCCCAAAGGAACATGTCTCGGCATATCTGTTCTCTTGAAACTAAGTCATCCAATTGACTTTTTCAATGCAGTCTTTGCACTTCTCGCATAATCTGCCTTGACGACTACAGTATTTTAGTAGTGCAACAGTCGAACGATGGCAGATCCACCCATTTGTTTTACCTCGGTTTCCTACTAAGTTAGGCAGATTGATGAACATTGACCGCAGCTATAAACACAGTAACTTGGATTCGTGATGATGACTCAGGATGTGATTTGGATAAAATTCATGAAAAAAATTCACGTACTCTTCGTGATCTGATCTGCTTCAATGACCCATCTAGCTGTCTTTCCAAGGACTCGAGCTCTTTGCTGCTTAACGGGCCGAGTTCTTCTCCCAGAAGATTCCTAGTTCACCATGACACGGATATTCCCCAATCATATAGGAAAATCCACACCTTGCGAAGGGTGAAATTAAATTAAGAGGGCAATAGAAACTTCAATACCTTTGAGTTTGCTGTAGCGCTTCGTAGCGAGCCTTCAGTCTCAAATATTCCTGCTGACAGCTTAACTCCTATGTGCGGACCAAAGAAAAGGCCAATAAGAGAAAGAAAGCAGATATTCACCAGGTTCAAGCAGTAGTTTCATTCTTGGCAACAAATATGGAGTACATATTTACAGATTCTAGTTTTGGCGTAAGTACTGCATAGACATAAGTTCACTAGACAGACATGGTGTATATCCATGCGCACACATTGCAACAGTCAAATCTAGCGAAACCTTCGCGACGAGCAGAGATTTAGTCACTAATGACACTAATATGCACTGTTCAGTCCAAGTTTATAGGCAATTTCAATGCGGAAACTTCATAATTAAAAGCCCGATTGGTCGTAGAACAGCCAATGAGATTTACAACCAGCTCAAGAAGATTGCAGAAAATGTTGCATCATGATCAAACAAATTAACAAGTAGCAGATGCTGAATTGCTATTACTATGCTCAATGTTATCACAAAAACCACTTGAGGAGCTCCGAAAGAAAAGGGTTTTACAAAACTGTTGTTCACATTCCTAAAGGGCCAATAATATCCAAAAAAAACCGAATGGACCAATCTATTAGAATGCTTAGACGACCATCCCTTGCCTACTGGCTTACTAGGGTTTGTTATATGAGAGCAAAATGCGGCTAATAATTCACATTTAGCACTTCTTTTTTCTTGCAAGGGGTTGCCACTAAGACTGCAGCACAGACAAAAGGAAAAGCAACCGCAACAACTATTGAAATGCACTAATGTACCATAACCAAGCTATTTTGCTATCAAAGTACTCAATCTAAAATAATAATTTTGCACTAAAAGGTGTTTCCTAATATCTTTAGGCCTTTTCTTTCGTTCGTGCAAAAGAAACTCGCTGTAGGTAGATAAGCTCCGGGCTCAAATTTCATCACAACTCTGACGATGTTTCCTTCCACGAAGTTACATCTTCTTACAGTATAAACACAATCGACTATCCAGGTACTAGGGCATCTACGCTCATCCATCTATATATATATATATATATTTTATGTCTTTTCTACTTATCTTTTGTCTAACCGACCCAAACGTTTTCACTTGTAAAGACCACATCCACCAAACCATAATCGTTACTCGTTTTATTTATTTTTGTTATAAGTTTGGCTAATCAAGTTCATTATCAGTTTACTTCATTACAAAAGGGCCATATATGTTCCTTTCTATTACAGTACCAAAACATTAAATCACGTCTCAATCTAACAATTTAAGCTTTTGAAGCATTTAGCTATGATCCCGCAAAATTTTCAGAAAACATGAACTCCCCACAGCACAAATCCTTTCAACTGCTTCCGCTCAATACCTATCCATCCACAAGCATGCAAGACAAGTCAAACTCAATCAAGGACTAATATTTGTGTTGCATTATGCATTTGCCACACCATATGACCTTATTTATCCAATCAATTATGCCATTGTATGTTCCGCATTTGCATGACATGCTTGTGCTTCAGATGTATATGGTTAATTAGCTAAAGCATAAACTTGCTTGTGTGAAATATGTAGCTCCTGATATGGTAAAAGGCAGAGAAAACACCAACCTTTTGTGATGAGCAAGGTGAAAAGAGAGACGAGACGAGAAACTAATCACTCGTTAATGACAATGCCTTCTCCTTATTCACTTAGGCAAATTGGTCGAGTAGAGAGCATGCACTTTCAGTTAATGTGAAGCAATCAGATGCAGGTTTATTTGGCTTTGTTAGCAAAATATAACGATTGATAATAGATATGCGTGTGCGCGTAACTTCTTGGCATCCTACTTAATACAAGCCACAATCAGGCATTGAGAAGATTGGGACCGGCAATAGTAGGAAGATTTAGCTGATAGAGGGAAGCTAAGGTATGTTCAGAGACATCACAACCCACAATACTGTCCATTACCAAGGATTCTCTTGCGGACTCATTTGGCTCCGGGGCTCCATAGTTGCACTTCTGATATCTCTCTAGCGTCTGGAGCATGCTACAGTATTATGTCACGAAAAATATGAATTAGGAGTAAAACAGACTAGAACATTTGATGTCTAAGTGGAAGTTCCGATTTTCATAGAGAAAGAAATGATGGATAAAAGCACTTAATTATGCGAATTTTAATCTATATGCGCTGAAACTTCTCATACAGTTTTCAAACATGCGCTAATTGGTGGAGAAGATAATAAACTCCTTCGGAGATGTTAATGAGTGAACTAAAGATAAGAGCATATGAACAGGAGCCGTGAAGACTAAAACTTTGGAAAGATTAATAGAAGCCGTTGAAGATATCGCATCGGGTAAATTTGAGGGTGTCACTAGGAACTTGTAACTTGATGCTCGTATGTTTGACTTCCAATGAAGCTATTGCTTGAACACTGATCGACGAAAAGAGAAGGCAAATAAATGAATTATGGATTCATTAAGTCGCATAGAAAATTGTAAGCTTGAGTGATCACGGCTTTGTTTTATATTGTCACTTGTGTAAATCATAAAGAAGATGTACAATCAGAGAGGTAATTGAATAGTTTCTGGCCAAGAAGGGAAAGGCTAAAAGATAGGAAATTGAATAGTTCGGTCTCAAGGGCAATTTGCATGAGGAGACGAGCGATCCCGTGGTTAATAACAAGAATCCTTTCAAAAGGCACATTTTGAAAACTCTCAGATAAAATCACACGCAGGTGCAGATGGCATTTGTGAAAATCCATACACGAATCAGAAAGAAACACTCAATCACACCCACAAACCGAGATGTGAAGAGAGAGAGAGAGAGAGAGAGAGAGAGGAAACCCTAGACTTCCATCAACTTCGGGGAACATCAAAGCCTCGGAAGAAAGGTGATGTCTGGATTAGATGTTTCAATCAAATTGATTGCACGACATCAATGCTAAGTAAAGAGAGAAAGAGAGAGGGCTTAGAACACAGTGGCAAGAGAGGCAACCCTAACACATAATAGAACAGTTGCTTAAAATTTGGAACATCGATTTAACGCAACATCTCTTGGGAAAAAAGTCGTCTTTTCTGTCTCTCAAAACTTTGTTACCGAAGGAAAGAAAAACTGCAGTGAAGTTGAACAAGTAAGTTTGATCTGCACAAAAAAGAAGAGGAGAATTTTGATATGAATTCCCAAAACGTGTTGGGAGGTCTAAGGTGAAAGGCATAGACAAGAACCCAAATGAGAAGCTGATCTAAACCTCTTCCTCTAGCTAGAGACCCTTCTAAATCCAACAGATTCCGGAAATAAGGAAACGAAAAATCAAACGGGTCGGTCGAAAGATGGTTTCTGCTGGGATGAATCTTCATAATCTGCTGCAAAAATGCCAGCTTCCTTTTCAGTGGCTGCAGATTCAGAGAGGAAAAGGAGAAGTAGTTAGTCAGACACTCTCAACGATTTGAGTTTCACTTGAGACCCTTTTGATGGAAGGAACGGAAAAGGTGTTGAGAGTTGAGGAGCTTTACCGCATCAGAAGATCTCCGCAGCAGCATCCTCAAAAGCTCTTCATCTTGTTATCCCATCAAGGGACCAAAAAAGATTGGATCATACTGAGGATATGACCAAGTCTCAAGATTGGTTTTCTTTCAAGGCAGTGCATCGGATCGCACTTTGAACAGACTTACCATAAAAATGTCTGGTTTTACATTTAATTGTGGACCAAAGAAGGAAAGAGAGTAGGAAGGGAAAAAACCTAGCCCAAAAAAAGAGAACAGAAAGAAGAACACAAAACAAGGAGCCACAGAAAGACTCAGTAGCTTCTTTCCATGGTTTCCCTCTTGCAGATCTAACATCAAAGCAACACTCAACCTTCTGAAAACGCCGAGGCATTCATCAAAAAGGAAACAAAAACAAAAACATCCAAACCTAGACATCAAAGAGAGGTAAAAAGACCCACCATCTTTATTTCCTTCAAATTTCCAAAGAAGACTGAAAAAAGCAAGAACCACCCCAAAAGTCACAAACCGAAATAAATGAAAAGAAGCAGAAGAAAAGTTTAAAAACAACCAAAATATGGAGAATCTAAGATGACCCAATAAAATTATATAGGGAGAGAGGGGAAAAAAATGGTAGGTTTCACTTTGGTTTCCTTTCTTTTTCTGCTTTTTTAACTTCTTAGGAGGGAAGCCATGCGAAATAATTTGGTGTTGTTTTGGTGATAATACCTCGAGCTGCTGCAGAACTCGTACAGCTTTCCTCTATTGGAGAAGATGATGAGAGCAACCTCCGCATCGCAAAGCACGGAAAGCTCGTAAGCTTTCTTCAAAAGACCATTCCTTCTCTTCGCAAAGGTCACTTGCCTGTTGATTTTGTTCTCGATCCTCTTCAGCTCCACTCTTCCTCTCCCCATCTTTCCTCCTCCCTTTTCTTTCTTTCCTTTTGTTTTTGCTGTTTTCGTCACCAACCCACAATCGCACAAATTTGTTCACTTCTTCAAAAGAGATCTCTTCTCGGTTCTGTAACCCTTCTCGTGTCTAGCCATACTTATGCATGGTCTCTCTCTCTCTCTCTCTCTCTCTCTTTCCCTCAGAGGAAGCCTCCACACTGCAAAGTCAACAAAAAAATATTAGCCCTCTTTGTACTTTTTGTCATGAGGCGGTTCTTAGAGGGCAAATACAATGTTGCGAGACCAGAACCACCCAAATAAACCAGACCCAAAACTTTCCCCTCCTCAATTAGTTGATTGGTTCGGGCATGTATTAAAAGGTAAGAATTTGGAAAATCGCTATTGATGACTCGCGATAGAACGTTACTTAAGCTTGTTGCAATAGATCGAGTCAACCACATATCAAACCGTTTATTTGCAGAGCTCACAAGTTGAGTCCCACAGGGAAAAAAAATATTTTTTTAATTTATATAATGTGATTGGCTCTATTTATCGTATCTTTCGGAATAAAAGTCCGATCGGATCGGACGGTGGAGGATTGGGGAAGACGAACCACATCTAACGGAGACGGGGAGAAAGATAATGGCGAGCTACGAGTAGTGAGGAACACGCCGGAGATGCTGGCGTGATCAAAGCGAAAGGTCCCCTGTCAGTGCCACGTGTCAAGACGAGAAGTGGAGATCGTTCTACGATCCCCCTTCGACAGGACCCAAGCAGAAGAAATGATTACAAACGAACTGAGGTACTGTATTGTTTTTTTTTTAGGATACTTCCTCGGTTTGGTGTTCATTCACAAAACTTTGCTTCTCAATAAATAAATAAAAACGTGACATTTCAAATATTCAGCATAATGTGCATTTTTCTTTTTGTCTCATCCCTCTCACTTTTATTTTGCTAAGACAGAAATCGAATCCCACACCTGTGATATTAGTATCCCCACCTCCCCCAATCATTTTACCGACCTACTTGCCTGTCGGCTACATTACAAGTACTATTTATCGAAATATAGTTTGGAAAGTGATCGATATTACCGATGAAAATGATTAATATACACTTGTTCGTTTGACGTTGTGGGGGCGTAACATAAGCAACGTGTCATATACAATATCGGCTAACTTCCCAACAGATTGAATTTATAAGGAAAAACAGTTTATCTTATACACTGAGCACAAGTTAAAAGTTGAAATCCTGATACCCATTTTCGTCTACATGCCCATTATTCTTGTTATTTTGTATATTTTATGTCTCTCGTCGTCTGTTCGATTTATTCATGTCCAAATCCCATATCGCGTGCGTAAGGACCAACTTCCACGCAAGGAGAAATGTTATATAGCGTGTGATGTAGACATTGTTTGTACATTTTTTATACCTTAAACTTTTTGTGAAAAGCAATTTGTTAGCACATTTCCAATTGACTACGAGATCGTATATTGCTTTGCCAATTTCAGAACACTTAGGGCGCACATGGCAACATTTTTGCTTTAGAAATCAATTTTTGGCCAGAAGTTGATTTTTCTACTTCTACTCAAAAGTAGAAATTGATTTTTCTACTTATGTCCCATAAGTTGATTTCTGATCAGAGAAATTTATTTAGTAACGGTTGAAAATTTCTACTTCTGAAATATTATTAATACAAAATCCTCTATGAAAAATTATTGTCGATGATCGAAAAATTTCTACTTCATATTTAAAAATTTTAAATTTCTTTAACAAATAATTTTTATTATTAAAAATATTATTTTCTTTTTAAAAATAAAAAATATTAATTATTTTTCACTTGGCAGTCAGAGGTGGTAGGTGGTGGTGGTGGTCGACGGCGATCAACGAGTAGCAGCGACAGTTGGTTGAGTTCGATAGTAGAGTGTGGTGGCCAACAGAGCGGTGGTTGACGGTTGGCAACGGGGGATAGTGGTGGGCTGCGGCAGGTGGCAGTGGTTATAGGTGGACGTCGATGGTGGGCGGTGGTTAGCAGTGGGGGGGGGGGGAATTGGCGAGTAGCGGTAGTCTCGGGTGGCAAGCAGTGGAGGTTAGTGGTATGCGATGGCAGGCAATGGTCGACGATTGGTGGCAGTCGTAGGTGGCGATAGGTGGTGGCCGATGACGGCTAGCGATGGGCAATGGTCAGCAATTTTCGGTGCTTGTTGGCGGCGGCCCATGATGGTCGATGGCAATGAACGATGGTCACCAGTTGCCAATGGTCGTGGACAGTAATGCACGGCAGCTTGCGATGGTCAATGGTGTAAGCAGTGTCCTAAGGTGGTCATTGGCGGTCGGCGATGGGCAATGGTCAGCAGTTTTTAGTGCTTGTGGGCGGCAGCCCATGATGGTCAATGGCAGTGGACGATGGTCAGCAGTTGCCAGTGGTCGTGGACAGTGATGCATGGCAGCTTGCAATGATCAATGGCGGCGGCAATCAGCGAGTGGCGACCGGTGGTGGTCAGTGGTAGGCAATATCGGAGGTCAGCGGTAAGCAAAGGTGGACATGGTCGAAAAAAGAGTGAGAGCGTAATGAAAAGAGAGTGAAGTGGAAGCACTTCTTGAGTTGAGAATCAATTTTTTTAACTTCTCAAATTAGAGAAAACATAACTTCTGAAGTGAAAATTCACTTCATAAGTAGAAATTTCTTTCATAAGCAAACATTTTTACCAAATGACTTTTTGCTCCGTATTACCATGTGCACCTTTAGGCTCCGTTTGTTTTGCAGACAAACTATTTGAAAAATTATTTTCCTAAAAACTATCCTTTGTATGATTTAAAACAATTAATCAATGAAAAAAATTTGCATAATCGACAATAATTTATATCTAAATATTTCAAGGATGATGAAAATGCTTAGTGTTTGGTCCATTCATTTTTTGTAAGTGATACAAGTGATTATTTTTAGGGAAAAAAATTCATATTATTCTTTTTTCGCAAAACAACATAGAAAAAACAGATTTCTTCCGACATTTACAACTATGAAAGGACATTATAGCCATTTACATGATGTTTAACAAGGTCCTCGCTATTAAGTCAATTTCGGAGAAATTACCAAAAAATCCTAAACTTATTATAATTATGCCAATTTAGTTATAACTTATTTTGGCCTATTGAGTCCTCAACTTTTTTCAATTGTCCCAATTCAGTCCATTTGATCAGCTGGCATTGACGTTGAAATTTTTAAATATTTTTAAAATTTTAATTTTTCTATTTTGTCTTTATTTCTTTTTTCTTATTTTAGGTCTTAGGTCAAAAGACTCTTGTTGATGACCTCTGCTAGCCCCAGGGCTAGGGCTTGCAAGCTCTCACTTGCAATGCTGCCAGCCCAAACCTTAAAAAGACAAAAGAAAAAATATTAATGAAAATAATTAAAATTTTATAAATATATATTAAAATATTATTAAAAGAATCGTCACGTGAGTACAAGCTAGCTACAGGGACTGAATTAGTGCAATTTCAAAAGGTTTAGGATTGAATTTATAAAAAAAAATAATTATGATTGAATCCGCACAATTATAATAGATTTATGACTTTTTTGGTAATTTTCCCTTCAATTTTCAAATGTAGTCTCTTCTAGATTTGAGGTATTGCGACTTTAAAGCATATAACACTAAATACACAAGTTACAGTATTTCTAGGGTGCGATCATGGCAAGCAAACCCATGCGAAACAATTACAACTATTCCAAGTAGACATTGAGGGTGCAAATGACAACTATTCTCTTTTCGAGCTATATTTCTATCTAAAAATAGAAATTTTATTTCTATTCTCTTAATGAGTGCCTGAGCAGAGATACGCATTTGATAACAGTATGAAACTACTATTCTTGCAACAAAAATTCGTTTGATAACAATATAAAATTTTCACTATTGGGCAATTGGCGAACGATGACTGATGATTGAAGGTTGGCAGCTGGTGATCGGTAGATGGAGATTGATGACAGGCAAATGAAGGATGTGTGAGTGGCGGACAGACCATGGGAAGACGGCGACCAGGGAATGGCCACTAGCAACAAGGATGCAAGAGAGAGGGAGATCGCATACGAGAGAGGAAGTGAACTCCGAGAACAATTCTTATATTTATTTCTGTTCCAAAAATAAAAATAAAAAGTAGAAAGTTTTCTATTTCTCATTTCTGTTACAAACATATTTATGCACAATTTTTTCCTAAAAATAGTAAAATAAAATTGCCTTACTAAGTGAATTTTTATTCAAAACATGTCTCCCGGATAGGAAAAAAAAAAGAAAAGGGAAAGGGAAATAGATGAGCGCCGTTAGGCACCAAAAAGAGAAGGAAGAAAAGGCATTTCGCGTATCGGTCATAGTGACAATGACTAGGCAATGACCCTTTGTTTTCTCTAATGAAATTCGACTCACATTTTCAGCAACCCTCATTGAGATTTATAACGAATCTCACCATTTCCTTTGAACAGAGTGGTGACCTTCACTGAGATCCCTCTCTCCCTCCCCCGCCCCCCCCCAAAAAAATGTATTTGCTCAACACATAATTTTCCAACTCAAACGAACTAGGGAAAATTCAAAGACCAATCAACTAGGCGGAGGGGGATGTGGCCTTCAAAGACCAATCAGCTAGGCGGAGGGGGAGGAGGAGGCGGCGGCGGTCGTCGTCCATTACCCCTTCTCTCTCTCTCTCTCTCTAGGTTTTATTTTTCTAATGAATTCGGGGCTCATTTTGTCCATACACATGATGTCGTACTTCCTGTAGGAACCTTGTTTTCTCGCACATTGAATGGGACCAAATCCACCGTATCATTACTAATCGCCACATCATTTCTAAATCGATGTTTTTGTTTATATCGTCTGGGACGTATGGAGGGCGAGGATGGGATGGTGGGGGACCAGCAACATTGGCGCATCAACAGACGATCAGGAGGGCTACATGGGCTTTGTGACGAACGATGCGGTGCGGGACCCGAGGATGACAACCGAGCTAGGTGGCAGATGGATCCGATGATGGCGACGGAGCTGAGAGATCTCGAAGCAAAAGACGTTTCGCGGTGCTACGAAGATCGAAGACGCACGGGTTCGCCCCCTTTGTGCTTTTCGAGCTTGCTTCTGAATTGATAGATCGAACCTTCCTTCCTACCATTTTGGCAGGATAAATATATTATAAGTGCCATAGTTTTTGTACGGCGCTAACTTGAGTGCCATAGCTTTTTTTCATTCACTTGAGTGCCATAACTTTTAAAAATCTACCATTTGAGTACCATCGCTTATGCAGACGTCGAAAAAAATTGACGTGACAAGCAAAAAAGCCGACGTGGAGGTTGAAAAAGGCTGACGTGGCAGCAAAACAAGCTGAAATGGTACTTCCATAAATAATTTTTAAAAGTTATGGCACTCAAATGAACAAAAAAGAAAGTTACAGCATTCAAATGAGCACCGTACAAAAGTTATGACACTTGTGATATACTTATCCCCCGTTTCGACTGTTAGATCAACTGAGTTGACCCATGTTTATGAAGGTTTCAATGTTTGCTAAGCAAATGAGCCCTTGTTAGCGAGGCTTAACTTTTGCTAAGTAAGCGAGCCGTGTTAGTAGAATCACATTGACACAACAAAATACGTAAGTGAGGATTTGCATTGAGTGAAATTTGGAAGGAAAAAAAGAAAAAAGAAGGTCGAGGTATTTGATTGAAGAAGAAAGAAACTTAGGTGCTCGATTGTAAAACCGACAAAAACTCGGGTGCTTCGACGGCCTTTATTTAAGTACACGCGAATGGAATATATTAGGCCATACGTGTGAAAAAGGGCATGAATCACTTATTATGGAAAAGCATAGGAATGGACTCTTCCAATTTTGAGGCGGAGGATTACATAGGAAATGGAAAATTGCATGGAGGATCCAAATGGAGAAGATGATGATAGTATAGACCGTTTGATGGAAAGGAACCAACATAGTACGAGGTAAGTGAGAAAACGAATTAAGACAACACGGTAGTGCCACGAGTAACAATAAACGCTTGGTGGTTTCCAATTCACCAACCCAATTCAATGTCACAACTCCTTTGGTCCATCGACCTATTTAATTGCAACAACAAACCCAACTTTGCCTTTCATTTCTCGCTCGAATTATCCATCGTTACGAGAGGAAGCATGTCCGTGTGGCCAAAAAAAAAAGAAAAAGACCAACTTCTGGCTATAATCGGCAAATGACAGACTCGATAGATAAAAGCAGAGTTTGGTGAATAGCAGAAGTTATCAATCAAAAGAACGGTCGACAGCTCGAAGAGCATTCACAAATTGCCAGGGAAGTCGTGTACAGCAAACATCATTTATTGATGGAAAACCCTCCGCGGAGGGAATAAAGCCATCGACGTCCACATAACCCTCGAGTAGTGATATTTTCGAATACCTAACTTCTTTTAGTTAATTTTTACTAGATAATATGTAACTATTGGGTGATTATGCATTTAGGATTTTTGTTACTCACTGTAATCGGAGACGAGATGAGGGAGTTACGCGTTTTGAAAATAAGACGGGGAAGTTATCTTTTTACATTCTATTAAATGTTTGTAGTCTACATAGTTTTTAAATAACCGGATCGCACTATTTGTAAAGCACCCCCAATCAATCACAAAATCCAATGTTCTTTGCAAATTGATCTTCGTCGGCTTTCAGTTCCGGTGGAACATCTTTTCGAACACGTCGAGAGATATTTCATCGGACAAATCTAAGTACGAAGCCTCATGAGACATTATTTTGTATCGGGGAGACACCATCATCCCCCCCCATAATCCCATGTTCAAAGGGGGGACGATCTTGCCCAAGCCCCAAAAGTTGCGTAAAGCAAAAGCAAGCCGAGGTGGGGCCCGGGGGGGGACCAGAGAGACTTTTGGGAAAATCCGACGGCTGAGGATCGATGCCGAAGGGGTTGGGGTGGGGCCCCCCGCGGGTACTTCGAAAGCTGTCAGATCACTTTGCCATTTTAAGGTGGACATGATCGCGATCGACATTAAATGTCGAGCGGACTTTATACCAAGAAGGGCAAAGACTTCACTTCAAGGGGAGTCACGTCTCCGGTTGTGCTCTTCTCTTTTATCTTCGAGCCAAAGTCGTACCACCGCCCCCAGCTCGTCCTCCACTTCACGCCTTTTGTCCTTTTTCCTTTCCATGGAGACTTGCGATGGGAGTTCGCAATTTGTGCTACCGTTAAAAGCAACGGTGATGGGTTTACAAAATAAATGATTTTACCTCGGAATCGAGAACCATCTGTTAAAAATCAGTTCTTTATAATGCGAACCGCGAACTAACCGTTTGTTCCATGAATCCACTTGAGAATCAAACCATCGGTCCGGTCCGATTTTTGGTTGGATCTTGGTTACAGTTCTAACATCAGTCATTCGCTCCATGAAAAAATTAAATTGAATATTAATCCCATAAATATTACTCAATAAAGCTATATAACGGTAGATTTAGAACTTTCTTTTCTTTTTTTACCTTATAGATCAAAATTCTCAACAACCCAAGGGCACCAGCTAAATGACAATTTGTCCATTGCATTAGAAAAAGAAAGGTACAACAAGAGCGACTGGGTGCGAAAAGAGGGTCTTTTTTCATTTTGCGGGGATGGGTTAAGCATTTAAGAGATAGTTTCATTAAAATAATTGGCCCATTTATATTAAATAAAAATCGGTTCGGTTGGGCCAGTTGGATGATTATCACCCGAAACCGGAAACCGGACCGATACTCGCCGGTTTTGAAAAATTGAAACCGGAAACCAAACCGTACCTGCCGGTTACGATCCAAAATTAGCCGGTTGGGTACGGTCCTGTCTGATTTAGTTGGATCGTGATTTTTTTGCTCACCCCTAGTTAAAAGATCGCACTTCATCTTCACGTCAATCCACAATCCCCAAGAATGATTACCGTTTATTTGTTTAACGGAGTAAAATGAATAATTTAAAAACTGATTTTTTAAAAGGTAATTATTTGTATTGCTTACGTAAATGAATGAAAAAAAAATATGATTATTATCAACGCAAATGATTAAATATAAGTCTTTGTTAGTAATGAAAGTATTTTCATTGATTAATTATTTCAAGAGATACAGACGATATTTTCTAAATCATTCATTTTTTTTTCGCTAACCAAACCGAGCTATATGTTGGGGTTTGTTTATATTTTTCATTGATAGGAAGGCATAGGGGCGGCCGCCCAAAAAAAGTTTGCAAGAGACAATGCCCTCAAGACGTAAGAAGGCTTTTATAGTGTGATTTTATTTCGACTTATAAATAGATACTATTATATTAATCTCTTTATCTTATGATCGAAAGTTGTGACCGAAGGATGAGAGGTACTAATTATAGTGAAATCCTCTACAAGATTTAATCCTCGTTTAATGATGAATCGAGACAAACATCGTGTTTTGATTTCTCTTTCTCGCATTTACTCTCCATCCCGTGGTTTTTCTGCGCCTAGTTCTAACATCTTAATGTCTTTTTCATTCCCGTTAATACAAGGATTTATCATTCGATTCAGCACATAGTCGATTAGGAAGGACATCATTCGAGACTCTTTCAATTCACGCGATATATCATTCTCGTAACCTTTTTTTTTTTTGCAAGATCGATTATCAAGACTAATTATTATTTTACTCTGATTTCGATGATGGAAAAACACCTCATTCTTATTTTTTTTCTTTAATTTGATTTCCTTGGGACGGAAGGATTTGTCGATTAGTTTGAGGCAAAGGATTGCACGGTCACTATAAGACCTTGTCAATTTATCTCAGAGGAGGCCTTATGCACTACGGTGAGCAAAACGGATTGATTGAATCGGGAATTGTCTGACCGGATCAATTATTATTTTTTATTATGTTTATTTCTTAAGTGGAAACTTAATAATACATCGGTTATAATTTTTTATCTCTTGAATGCAAATCTAAATTTAATTAATATACTAAAACTAAAGTCTATGTGGCTCACCTTAACTAATAATCCATCGGTTTTATTGGATTGCTTGGAATCATATCGGACCAATCATCGGGTCCCGAGCTCATCCGGTCCCATTTTTGGTCCTAGAAACTAGGAACTTGTCCTTTCGGCTCGGTTCTCGATTCCTAGATGGGACTGGATCGTAACAAGAATTGATCACACCTATCACACGCAACATTTGATTGGCGACGGGAAGAAGACTTTCTTGTGGCCATATTCCTTCGCATCTCCCGTTGTTCCTCCATTGGACAAGTATCATCATCAAGTCATCTCCGACTTGGGATTAGATTTCGAAGTCAAAGTGTGATTTGTCATCTTAGGGTTTCTTGGCATTAACTTCGGGCTAGATACGATGATTTGTTTTCCCACCAAGTTATCTTCGATGGTTGGATAAGGACAAGGATAAAAGAGTGACTGGATCGAATTTCAACTTTTGCCCTACTAATCTCAATGGTCTAGTTTATAACCCACGTACAAAAAAGCTCGTTCCCCATCGCTACGCCAACCATGAGGTGAGAACCGTTCGTCAATCAACGGTCGCGTGCGTCGGCTAGATCATGGCCAACGAGACAAGAAATTCGACGAACTGTCCTATTTACATTGTACAGTTTACCTTCAACATTTTCGGGGAGATTTCACCTATTTCGAGCCAAGGGAAACGAAAAGTACATCGGCCACTACCGTCAATCGTGAAAGGGGAAGTAGATAGTCTTTGGCCGCAAAAGGACGCGAAGTGGGTCCTGTTTGGTTACCGGGGAATAGAGGTAATGGAACGGCGGTTAGATCATCGTTCTCTTCGAACGGTATTTGATAGGATGAGCAAGACGAACCGATCGATCCGAAAACCGTGCGGACCAAACCGAACCGGTTGATTCGGTCCGATTCTCGGAACCATGAAATTAGAACCGTTGATTTTCGGTCCGATTCTCGATTTTGGTAGGAATTGGACCGGACCGGTTGGTTTTTATTTATTAAATGTAAACCTACTAATCACGAGCTTTTTTTATTTTTAATTTTTCAAATGCAACCCTAATTTTAATTTAGGCGGCAGTTGTATATATAAGCTCGTTTCAGCGACATCACGAAGTCACAAGTTATGACCACGTTTTGGGGGGTTTGTTTGATGTTGATTTGTCGACGTGAATCCTCTCGAAGCAGACCGGTTGGAATGGAAGGCGATGGTCCTCTTGCTGGCGTCCTTAGGCAACTGTGATTAGCAACAGCGAGAAGCAACTGCGCCTTGTACCGCCTTCGCCCCCACCTAGGAACTTTAAATTTTGTCCCTTAGCTCTCGTGTTTCAATTCCCGTAAATACCATCTGCTCCTCATTTTCGTGTAATTTCTTCTTCTTCTTCTTCTTCTTTCCTTCTCTTGTTCTCCCACGCGTTGATCGCCTCCTTTCGTTCGTTTTCCAGACGTCGTAGCTTCGTTGCAAGCCCGTTCCGATGCCAGAATTCAAGCATTGTCGCTGTCCGGTTATGCTTGCGAAATTTCCCACGATAAGCTCGTCAGTTCATGCATATTTATGCGAACAAAGGTTGTCCGGTCAACGAAACGCCTGTCTGTTTAGTCATAATTGTGAACAGGAGCCAGAGCCCTTGTCTGGACCACAGTAGGATTTGGCCACACAGAGGATGGTGTGAACGGTAGTTTTCAGAATGGAGCCAATGCGGCTAAGCTGGAAAGGAAATTTACGGTGTGCGAAAATTGGACCGATTGCTGCTACCTAACCATGACCAAAAAAATGAAGTACGAAGTAGTATTGAAAACATCTCTCAACCTTGAGCAGGTGGGAACGAACTCAACCTCGATGGAAAAGTTAAAAAAAAAAAAAAGACTGTCTAGGGTGAATTCTACTTCTAATCTTGTTTTTTTTTTAATTTTATGAATTTCAAGGCACTGTTATTTTTTTTTATTTAACATCTCTCTAAGTAATTTTAAAAAAAAAGTAAAGAATGTCATAAGTAGAAATTATAGAAGATAAACATCCCCTCACACGGGGTTTTCATCTGTTTTTCTCTTCGCTTTCACCAGTTCAACCCATTGACAACATTCAGCCACTTTAGTGTCTCGTACGTAAATAAGGTCACTAGGCCGCAACACCGACAGACCAAGTTTAATCAAACCCAATTTGAGATTACTCAGCTCCTAAAAATTATAGTTATCAGAATTTGTTGGATACAAATACATCGCACAATGTAATTCTATTCGAGATACAAGGATACGTACCCATTTAGGAGAATTGCTAATCTCCTTAATTGCAACTCAATTGCCAATTTGACACATATCCGTCAATTCTAGTAATTCAAATTGTTCGTATATTTACCAGTGAAATAACGTAACTTTGCCGTATATTTCATATCGCATGTTGTATTTTGGTAATTATAAAATTATTGAAATTGAAACTAATCGAAATGACACATAAAGATTTGCAATCATTGTGCTAATAAAACAACAGGAAATTATATCCTCTCACAGATAGGAATCATCGCTTGTACTCGAGATTAAGATGTCCTCTTAATATATCGTGTATCTTACTCGCCTTCTCATACTATAGATTGTCACCAACAAAATATATGAACGCCTACAACATAAAGATACTAGTTTCTGGTATTTTTTTCACCGAATCTTACGATTCCATTCGATTCACGATACGTAATTCGTGCGTCTAAAATTTTAGATTCACGGCATGCGTCTCGAAATACAACTATGCTAAAGATGCAGAAACGTAACGTGACAGCCGATTGGGCTGAATCTAATTTGCCTGAGGAAGCGTGTATTTACTTAACCATTTCAGCCGCTATCGACCTCTTAATTCCACGCGAATGTATGACCAACTCCCAGACTCGACCCTCAAGAGGAAGTAGTTGCAGATTATGGGACGGCACGACGTTCTTCGAATGGAGAATGAATGACACAGCACGTAAAAAGCAGTAAGGGGCGGAGGGTGTTAGGTAAACATCGTTCTCCGACGAGAATTGACGCAACCTTATAACCGTCGACCCTAGCTAGAGCAGTAGATGATTGCCCACTTAAGGACATGTCTTATGTTGTTCATTGTTGGCTAAGAGGATCCGCCCCCCCCAAAACAAAGTCTGGTCCTACGCGTGTGGTGCTACGGTTGCGCCTACATCTCTGATGTGTGTAGCCAAAGAAAGAAAAGATAGAGCTGGTTGGTATTAAGCATCCCACCAATTACTTCCCCACAAGAGGAAAAGTTCCCCTTTTGATTATTAAGAAGAAAGAAACGAAAGGGAAATAAAGCTGGGGAATTGAATGTCGGTTCGTTTAAATTCAAGCTTCTAAAGGAAGTGTCGTGTTGAGTGCTTCGAAACTCCTCCACAAATGTAAGCTAGTATTTTTGCTTCAAGAACAGACCATGAAGATTACAGCAATTTTTAACGCGATACGCACGGTTTACAGATCTCAATTTTTCAACGTAAGTCACCTTTCTCGCCGTTAATTTAGATAGTAAGTGAATTCCTAATAGTATACTCAAACTGCATCAATTAAGGACCTTCAGAAAAAGTAACAAAAAAAAAATCATAAACTTATTGTATCGGTACCAATTCAGTCGTAAACCTTTTAGTTGGACCAATTTGGTTATAAACATATTACATTAATACCGACTAATTCCATCAGACTAATTTTGGCCAGAAACCATTAATGTGGACGTATTCTGGTCATCCTACATGTCACAATCAACGCTGATGTGAACATTTTTAACAATAATTTAATAATCCTCAGATTTTTTTTTAAAATTTTTGATTTGACGATTAAATTGATATCAATATACTATGTTTATAACTAAATTGATACCAATATGATAGGCTTCTGAAATTTTTTTTTTTTGTATTTTTCCCGAGGACCTGTTACAATATCACGAAGAAATTTCGTGTGCTCACTACCAGCACAAGAATAGTGCGGTCAATTATCGTATATGACCAATTTATTTTCCTAGAACGCCAGAATTGAGAAAAGCAGAGGCGCTGCATACGCCATGCAAACCCCGTCGCATGGAAGCCATCAGCGATGCCTTTACTTTAGCTACCTCAACTAACCCACCAGGAAAACCTATTTTCTACCTCGAACAACAACAGATGAGAGGCTGTTTTCGACCGAGAGCGTAATTTACTACTTAGGGTTACATTAGGTGGCTTTTAGGACAGCCAGATTCCTGATGCTAATTTGACAATCGAAATGTCTAGGGCCATTTATCTTCCGATTTCCTAACCACATAATCTTAGAAAACGGAAAAAGGGAAGTCACTCTTCCCTCCTGATTCTTGCCACACATTGTTGGAGAAGGTCTGAACGAATGCACGGCATGCCATTAACCTCTCCTCGTCAATAGTTGCGGAAGAAAAGAGGCATATAACGAGCCTTTCTTTGCTACCACCTTTTGGTCTTCTTTTTCCCTCATTACTTGTCCCCATATATATATATATATATAAAATCAGTGAATCAACGTATCATAGAGCCCAAGGGCAATTCCACACTAGAAAGCTATTTTCCGAGAGTGAATGATTAGGCCCAGTTGCATATTGCCCTTCAAGCCCAACTCGCAAAATCCTCCGGCTCTTTCATCGTCCTTCATATTATTGCCTCATCCTCCCGTTCATTTTCTTTTGTCCCAAGCAATTCGTCTCTTCACGACTCGCTAAGGTCTCGGCCAAGCTGATCAATGATGGAGAGCGCACTGCAGTGTAACGCCTCTTAGGATAGCACCGTGAACGGTCACAAACCAACAGAGGCATCTTTTATGTGTGAGCCTTAGAATAGAGACCCACAACTCTTATTCTGTCGGCAGACCATACTCTAGATATCGAGAAGGAAGCCACCAAATGAAAAATGCAGCAATACATCTAGACGAGGTTACCTAAAATTCCTGCAGGAGGAGCTTGGATAATTGAAATTCTGGAATGCAGAACCTTAAATAAATCTAGATTTGGCAGACAATTCATATCTAAGACGAAAGAGTAGACAAGTTCCCACACTGTAACTAATCCAGAATTTTCACTGGCTTTACTATATGATGGGCAATAATTATATTGAAGACTAACCTGGCTGCATAAACAAATACAACAGATCATATATGTAATAATTGGATTTTAATAGGACAGATCAACGTTTGAAATTTACAATAAAATGCTGTCCTTGGAATCACGAACAACTCAATGATTTGCGACCTCCAGGAAGCTTGGTGTTACACTGAAAGGAAAATGTGACAGACTTTCAACTTACAGTTTGGCAACAAATTTCATTGATGAAAATCTTTATTTGATCAATATAACAGAACTTAGGAAAGTTGTACAGCTTATAGTTAGAACAAAATGAAATATGACGGTCAAAACAAAACACATTAATATTGGTGACCTAAATCCAAACCTTAATCTAGTTCCACAAATCAATCGTACTTTCCTCACACCCATCATCTAATTTCCATCTCTCAGAAAGTTTTAAATAAACTAAATTATTACAGGAAAAATACTATCAAAATAAGGATATGCGCTCTTCCTAGATTCTCAACTAGAATCCATGGCTACCGCCATATTCAGCTCATTGATCGTCAAGGGGGAAAATCTCCACTTTTTGAGTTGTTCTAACCGAAAATCGATCCAGTCTAACATCAAGGAGAAAAGGGTAGACTCCACTCACTCATTCTGCTATTTGCAAATACAGTCCATGCTTATCCAACTCAAACCAACTAAACTCAACACAAAATTTTCTAAATGCTTTTGATCCCAACTTCTAACTATCCATTAGCTAGATACAAAAGTCCACGACATAAATCCACCATCCATTTTGAAGACAGATTCTCATGAATCCAGATTCGCTATTAGGTACCATTAGGAGCTTCCCAGATCTCACAAGCACACAGAAAAGTAAATGTCCAAGTAACAGTAAGATTTTACTGTGACTGGTTATTCCAACTGATGGAATTAATACACAATAAGAAAGCACAGTGTTTTCAAAATAATATCCTGGTCGATGCAAAATTGACAGATGAAGAACCTCCCACAGCAGCGGTAGTAGATGTAAAGCAGATTCAGCCCCTAGACTGAATGCACCAAGACATTTACAAACATCTCTTAATCAGAGAGGAAGAACCTAAAGAAGCTACTAATCCCACTCAGAAAAGGGGCAAAAAAAAAAGGAACCGGAAAAATTACATTCATGTCATGGACAAGAAATATTCAAACCTGGGAATGTGGCAACGTGATCAGATCATAGCAACTTTCAGAAATTCTTCTGCTTTACATGGTGGGCTGGTTCTATACATTACGAGAAAGGTTAAGTCATCTCAATTCAGTTGGCAAGTGTAATTAGAAAAAGAAAAGAAAAGCAAATAGCCAGTTTATATGCAGAGTAAGCAAGGAAATTATTCAGGCTGACATATATGACCAAAGTAAACATGGACAGGCAAGTTGCATTAATGTATAGACCAAGGTTTACACCTGAGGCTTAAAGGACCAACTCATTTATCATGTAACTAAAGATGATTCTTACTACTGGTGTATCGAAACACATTCTTTAAAATTGACAAGCCAAATCCCAGATCGATGGTTAATAGTTCTAGAACTACTAGCCTACATCACAGGCAATAGTACAGAGGATTGCTAAAGGAGAGGAAAGAGCCGAGATGTCGACCCTTAAGAACTCCTGTGCACCATCGATGCAGGGGCACAAGCAGCACAATGTCAACAATGGTCTTTGAAAGTGGTTGTTTAACAGTCAACAAAATAACTAGCAGACAATTACTCCACTCCACTATGGGTTGTCACTGATGTCTATGAACTTCAAAGCTTACCACAGTTTGATATGTTTGCAAGTGAGATAATTGTCTCTTCAACATCCTTGATGGACATGTATTCTAAGAGCTGCTGATCAGCAATCACAAGAAGTCAATTAGTGGGGACTAACTTAGCAACCTCTAACCTTTTTGATGTCCAGGATATACAATTTTTCTCATGAAGGCTTCGCTAAGTGTACCAATATGATTCAGGAATGACAGACCCCTTTTCTTCTAAAAGACAACTTGTTTTGTGGAAGGCTTGCGTTGACCAAATTTGAGTGGTGAAATGGTGTTAAAATCATTGACTGCTATGTGCAAATCAAGAGGACTACAGATGCAATATGCACCTGGGCTTTGGAGGGTGATTGCCATTAGCATAGCAGCCCATTAGTTCTGGAACCCACACAGCCTAGGATGTAAATGCGACATCGATTGGTAAACTGAAGGTAATAACAACTGTGCGGTAACAACAAGTGTGCTGTGGGTTAGTGAGACCTCAAGTCTGACGTGGAGTCGGATGATTTGTTATTTGACATATAAGTTTTTGACATCAGTCTTTGTAAGAGCAAGTAATCTACATGGACATAAACCTGATAGTTGCATTAGGCTTCAACTGAGCCACAATTCTACCCTGGCAAATGGTCTCAATTTACCTACAGACCAAAAACAGGACTTGCATATACAGTATTTAAGTTATTTATATTTGGACCTACATATTATGTGCCCTAAAACTATTAGGACAAAATGATTAGACTTTGATTGAGGTGCCTACCCTACCCACTAATGGACTTAGAGGTTAGGAACCCACGCATTAAGTCCATATTTGCACTGATCTAACCCGATATATATAACATGCTATCTATGCAAGTGCATATGCTCCACTGGAGTTCATAAAGTGCTAAAAACATAATGAGATTTGAATACTATATGGCCAAATCTGGCCTTCAAATCTCATGGCTTCATTTGTTTATCACTTCAAGTTTACGGAACTTAGACGTTACTTAAGTGCTTTATTTTTTACCCAACAACATTGAGTAGTTTATCAAGAGAACTCACCTTAGACTGCAGAATCTTTTGGCTGTCAATAAAGTACTGATTGGGATGATTGATGCCAGCATCGCATGTTGATCCATGAACAGCTTCAAATGTTAACGTACATGCAACCTGCATTCATGGGGAAAAAACACTCATAAGCGACACTTTAGCATTAAAGTGAAACATGGACTAAGAAGCAAGTTATGGTGAGACCTGATAATGTCGGTTTCGCACTTTGTCAATTATGTCATCCATTCCTCGATTACCTACTCCCATTCTACCAAGAGCAGCCCTTAGATTTTCTTCACTGTCACATACAATTGATGAAGCCAAGATCAACATGCATGGCACGGTATAATAACTGTCTTCATTATGTTTCAGAAGCAGCATAATGTTGTAATCAGATGTTGCACTATAGACATCACCATTAAGATGGATGCAATAGTGTTGGCTTAATACGATAAGTAATCTATGAGGTTAACTACAGATTAAAATCCATACAAGCATGTAAAACTACAATTAAGGAGCCAAGACAAATGCTTAAGTCACAGAAATAAGAACTGTGTATGTGATCTTGTAGCCAGAGCAAGTTTTGGCTGCACCTAGGGCAGGTGAACCAAACTCATGCAACTTTAAAGCTGTTGGATCTCACACAGGGCCCACCTCATACAACGGGTAATATGAGCTGGGTGCACACACTAGAGCAGCCAAGAATTTTCCTTGTTACTACACGCATCTCTTCATCTAACTCAAAATTGGTTCAAGCAAGTAGATAGTAATACAGCAATTAAATTGACAAGCCAGTAATTCTTATCCATTATTGGAGCATCTGCACAAACAAAAATGTGGAGCTCCAGTATGACAGCTTTCAAGATGCCTCTACAGCTTAGAATCATTGGAGATGATCCAGTTAGGCAATTATACATGTTTGCTCAACTGATGTAAAAGTCACTATCATATGACATGGTTGTCATTATGTAGTCTGTTCCTAGGCATAAGGAGATTTAATACCAGTAGTCAAGATCAATTCTACGAAAGCTTTACTGTGATTTTGAAGGTATCACAAGGGGCTTAGGTTATGAACCCTGCCTGGAAACATCCACGCCTTCTCCCATTATCAAATAGTAGTTAAAAGTAAGCAGCTGATTATAGGTGTTCCACCTGGGATTTATATTGACACATAGTGTCAAACTGGAACTTCATGCCCAGTCAACACCATCTCCTCCTTGCAAGAGTTGAGGAGGAAAAGCATGACTTGTATCATGAGCGAGGCCAAAAAATTTAGTTATCACCTTGTTGTTACCTAAACAAAAGACATCTGAATTTTTCTCCCATGGAATACATGATATTTACGACATAGGCGCTTTACAAACTATTACCACATTTCAGAAAGGTTTTCAAGTTATGTAGGGTTTGTTATCCAATATTCAGAAAAAAAGCAGGTCCCCAAGCATCGTCAAATGAGAGACCAAAACTGCCTTTACTACATCCTTCAGGCCACATCCATGTTTCACAACATGAAAAGTAGGCGAGTTCTTTTAAATCTGTGATGCTGTTTCAATTTATAAAACAGCGAAAACCTACATGACAGCTAGAACTAGAATGCAGCACAAGGATGGCATTTGGCGAGCTTTAATATCGGGGTTTAGGACTATGAGGTGAATAAGGTAATGGCCTAGTATGATGTGACTGCAGAAAAATCAGTGTTGCCTTCTCCTTGCTCCTTGGCCTTGTTCATAGATTGATGTACATAACCTTACAAGTAGAGGTTGGCAGTTAAAATGTTTTGCCTTCACAAATGCTTTATGAAACATCATTAGCACTTGAAGTGAACCTGAAATGTCGGAAAGGACACCCATGGTGATCCCCAACACCAGGAGTTGATGAAATGACCTTTTGACAAGAAAAAGGTGTGTAATCCTGCAATACCAATCAGAAAAAAGATGATGATAGATTTAAATTCACAGAAGCTAAGGGAGATGCAAAGAGAATATTGGTTTCACAATGCAAGTTGCCACATTGTGGCAACTCCCAAAAAAGAACAAGTACAACATCATGTAAATTGTAATCAAATAGGCTACTCCCATTTTTCCAAGGAAGGTGAGGGAGAAATAAAGAATGCTTACTGTTCTTTTCCCTTCTCTTCCATAATTGTGTCGTATGTTATAAGCATACTCTTTGTCAAACCTTTCAGTTCCAACCTAAGAGAAAATAATTCATCATGAACTCAATGATGCAGTATTTGAGTTGCCCACAACAAATGCATGAATACTAAGAACAATACACAGAAAACACAATGCCAAGTCTCTACTCAATTCCAAAATAATGCTTGATTTTGAACCCAGTGCTCCCTTCAGAAAGGCTTCTTTGAGTTGGTTTTCTCAACTAAAATAATTTGGATTAAAATTGGTCTTAATGCCAAATTAGTCAGAAACACCTGCAATACCTTTCACTCATTAACAAAAGCTTACGGTGTCCGATAAGTTGCGAGATCTCCCTAAGTATAGCGACAACTCTATCACCATCAGTTAAAAAAAAAAAACAAATAGTAAGAATGAAAAAATCTCAAAATGAAATTTGATTGCATGGCAAGTCCATGAAGAAGAGTATTGTACTCAAATCAGTAGTCACGAATTTTGAGGCCTGAAGTAGGACATGTCTCGACTTCAAGTATTGCTGAGGAGTGAGGCAATTCTAAGAGCAAGCGATATGACAACCCTATAATGTTCGCTTATTAAAGAAAAAATGTCTGTGTGGATTAGACACACGAACATGTTTCGTTACCCATGCCACCAAATGCAAGCAATCTTGAATTTGGCCACCCACTTAGGCTTTGGCTAGTGTCTTCCCGTCCATGAGTTATTGGGGATTCTATGGGCTTACAATACCGTGTGGATGCGCTTCATCATCATCATCATCACAGAGAGAGAGAGAGAGAGAGAGAGAGAGAGAGAGAGAGAGAGAGAGAGAGAGAGATTTACAACAATCATATGAGTCTCCTTTAATCCTCATTTCCTCTAGAACCAAGAATACAAATTCATGAAGATCAAAGCATTAAAACTACACTAACAGCGACAAGCAACGATTAATCGTAGTCAATTTCCAACAAAATAGCAGCTTCTCTTCATTAACTAGAATCCTAAAAATTATTGCATGTCACACTAGTCATCGTGCCTTCTGCCAGTAAATCTGAACAGCAGCATCATATGCTTGTAACATGTGGATACCAATGCATGGCACACATGCACATCGCACATACATATGCATGCGGGCGAATAGAGACCCGAACTTAACATATGCGGAGGACCCACACACACCAACCTATGTATGCAACATGATGCTATGGGTGGTTATCAACCACTAAAATGTGTTGTACAACTTAAATTAAGACCTCAATGTTAACAAGGTTCATGTCAGTGAACAACAGAGGAGCTCCAAAATTGGTTATTTACTGGTAACAAATCTGTTTATTGAATATCAATATATCCATTTTCCACTCACCATAAACAATGGCTACAGTGAACCACTTACATGCTAACTTTTAGACCATTCTTCTCTACTTCAAATTAAATGCAAACTAGTATGCACATGCACTCAAATGTCTGCTTGCATAGCAAAGTATCTTGCAGTAAACCAATGCATCTTTATCTAGTTATTAGCATGGATCGATTTTCATAATAAGGTATGATCCCCTATTAGGAGCATGTATAGCAGTTTCTCATGCTGATAACTACATGTGCGCATGAAGAGAAGTGGCATTGGCTTGACAGATGACACTATCTTTTCACCCTTAGCCTTTTCTTCTGAGAGGAGGAAAGCAGGAGAAAAATGACACTGCCCGACTTTCTGAACATGAGTACTAAAGGAAAAAAGATCTCAGATGACCAGAACACTTGCAAAGCTAAGGTTTGATGCAAAAATAATACATTAACTTACCTTCTGGGAGAATTCAGCTCTCCAGAACGCAAGTGCATCATCCAGCTTCAAGCCAACTCCCTGTATACAGAGAAACAAACTTGAGAGAGAAAAAAGGACGACTGACTAATGGCTTGAAAAACATGTCAATCACTTACAAATAGATATTTAAGAATCATGATTGTAATCTCGTTAACTTTAGCAGATATTTGGTATCTGCCACTGCTTTTTCTTTTTTTATTTTCTACATGTACCAAATCGCAGAAATTTCGCTACATTTAATTGTTCATCGCATCAACTGTGGAATGAATTTATCGTCCCCCACTATTCGACAGAATACTCCATCAAGACCATTGAATAAACATGTTAAATTATGCGATTATTACCAGATTTTCCAATATAACCAGAGACAAGTTGTTGTGAGAAACATGTGATTGAAAAATTTAACAAAAAAAAAAACAAGGAAGTAAATTGTACACTGGAAGGCGGTTTGGTCAATGGGACCTATTCCACGAGGGGAGATCAGGACAAGATTCGACTCTAGATTAAGCGATACAACAGAGATTACAACCATACTCGAATCACTCAAACATTTTCCCAAACCCAATCAGATAACTCACAGTGTTTAGCCATGTCATTCTTTGCATGGCAATCTCCTAATCTTACAATGGAATATACAAATATTATCACAAGATTTATTGGATACTGGATTTACGTGGTTTGGTTGGTGGGACTTATTCCACGAGGAGAGTAGCACAAGATTCCACTAGAGATTAAGCTATACAATGGAAATTACAACTATCCTCGAATCACTCAAACACTCTTTAGTGTTTCTCAAGCCGTATTACATCACTCAAAGTGTTTAGCCTATAATTCCGTATGACACAATCTCTCAATCTCACAAAGTTATGCACAAATATTACCACAAGATTTATTGGCTCGAACACTCGGTCCCTTAGATGCTATTTACAAAAAATACCCACTTCTCATGTATATAGTATTTTGATCCATAATAGGAAACCCTTTTTAGATAACCAACTCAAATAATAGACCTACTTGGATCACGTTTCCATTAAGAGCTCAAACTCAAGACATAATTAAATATAACTATTCATAGAATGTCAAGATATGACAATAACATGTCAACCGGCAACTTTAGTTGTTAAAGCAAAATTAAAGTGATTTTCATGCATCGCAGCTACTGTCCATATTTCTACATATTGAGATATGATGAGACACAGAGCTTCAAAAAACCATAAAATGCCAAAGTATAATTAACCTTGAGAAAGAGACCTAATTGCATTCTCCCTCCATGCTTTAAATGATGGTCTTCTTTCAACTGCAATTTAGACCAAAAACAGGAATTAAGGGAAGAAGAGGGAAAAAAAGTTGTGATGCGGCAGCAGAGTAGAGAGCTTTGCTTTAGAATTATAACACGCACCTTTTCATAGAGGTGACGCATACAGAGAGGGAATGAACTCTTAGACAAGTGATCTATATCTTTTAGTGATATTTCAGCAGATTCCCTTGGCTGAATATGCACTTCGCCAAAGTCAGCACGTAAGAAATTCTAAAATAAGATCTAAAAAAAGGTGATTCAAATAAAGGTATGCATACCTGTGAATAATCAGGACCCAAGTAGCTCGTTGACAACTCTTCAACAATCTAAATGTTGTTAAGCAAAAAACGATAGCGAAAAGGTCTGAGGGCATGCATAAAATAGATAGACATAGCATCGTTATTTTTTTTATTCAGTATAGCATCGTTACTTCTGGGCAACACTTACAGGGGTCAAGCGATCTTTCTCTTGTTCTTTGATAGATGAGGTCCATTTCCTGCAAGCAAAAGTACAATTTGACAGAGTCAGCATTTTCACCATGTCTCCTTACCAAGTATCAAGCAAGCAGCAGCATCTAACATGGTACAGAAACTGTCATTCAGCAAATATCAGAAAGAATGAGATTCTCTTAAAACACACCATGTAATCTCCGTCATTTTCATTTTTTATTTTAGTTGAAAATGCAATATCTCTTAGAATTCAGATAGCTTCTATCTTTATTGACTTCTTGTTGGAGTTGTTCCCTACTAGGACCTTTTTACATTGCCTTCAAAGTTAGGCCAAGATAATATTTTATAGGGAGAGCGATGGTGTTGAAATGTTTTATCAACAGAACCTCATTTTTGGGTAAAACCACATGCGAAGCCTTTGCAGCCAATTTGTTGCATCTGAAAAATGCCCTAGCTGCATGCAACCTGTTTCTTTGTTTTCTTTCAATCTTAATGCAAAGGGCGAATTAAGAAAAAATGAAATATCATTTGTCAAAAAGCATCAGCTACCCATAATGTTATCTTTAAGACCAATGATTAGCTAAAAAGTAGGTACCAAAATATGGCAAGCTTAACCATGACAGATAAAAATCACCTGTTTGTCAGGATAAGTGCCTTTGAGAGAAAACTACGGAACTGTGTGACAACAAGTGAAACCACCTGAGGGAAAAAAAAATAACATCATAGAGCCATCAGACAAACGAACCAAGGTGACAGTGATATGGCATAACCAAAGTTGAAGAACCTTATGTGTCACCTGATTCATAGCAACATATGCATTTCCTTGATGAATATACACCTTGCGGCCAGCTACAAGTTCTGGAACTTCTTCAAAAGGTACCTTCATCAGGTTGAGACAAAGGTAAGTAAAGCAGCCGGTCATAGCCAGCCAATATAGCCTCGCAGACCAAACTCGAGACGCTCAATAAAGAGGCTCATCCTTTCATAGATGTGTGGCACTTGACTCAATGAATAATTTGTAGCGCATTCAATCGAAGATCTTCAAAACAAGTATCTAGCTAGGCTAATGTATTGTAGTTATATCAAGCTGAGTAAAACACAAGCAATCAGAACTTCATTAGAAAGAAACATAGAAGAAGTGAAGTCAGATTAACCTCACCTTGTAAAATATAGCATCCGCTGGAACAGGGAAAGGTCAAACAGATTTGGTTAGAGTTTCAACAAGTAAGAGATCAATTATACATGATTAATAGCTATTGATCAATGACATGGGCTGCAACTTATGAGTTACAGAAGATGAGATGGAATATCCTCAAATTCACCCAGGTTTTCTTCGGAATTTGGCCATCGCTCACTTTACTGGAGGCTGAGCAGACATGTTACAAGGACATCCTGAGGCAAGCCTTTAGGGAATAGCAAAATCTAAAACCTTTCTACAGAGACATTCTTTTCTGAAGGCATTGCTGCATTATGACGGAAATATGATTTGTAGCATGGGTATTTAACTCGAGGAAAAATGTTAACGAACAGAAATTTATCGAAATTATTGCACCTGTTGTTGGAGGCTGACCAATGGAACGTGCAACCTGGCTCAATTTATCCTTCACACTCTGTAAGATAAGAGACCGGTAAAACTTTTAACAGCCTTTCAGGAAGGTTCAAGTAAGTAAACATAATGTCGCAAATAAGGGTTTGTTCAACTTCTATGTTTCTTATCAAACAATACGAGCACGAAAGCTGGAGTATCTAAGCTTGTGATCTATTAACTCACCATCTTATCATAATCCAACCACGTAAAGGGTATCTTTTTTTTTTTGGTCAAATCGTAAAGGGTATCTACCTACCTCGAATTCTGCAGTATTAACTGCCTTGTAGGGGAGGTCAAGATCAGCCATAAGTGCTCTCTGAAAGAAATTAGCGAGTGATGCAATTAGACAGTCCCCTTACTTCGGCACTAAAAGCATGGTGATGTAAAAAAAAGATTAGTGTCTACCTGAGCTTCTGCACTTTCATGCTTGAAACGGCATCGGAAGAGCATTGTCTCCATTGAGAGAAACCACTTTCGTAAATCCTCACTAGGGGAAGGATCATTGAAGAGAAGTTAAGTCCAAACTAATCAATTACGTAAATTGGGCAACTAGCGCAGCACAGTGGAATCATACGTTCTACAGTACACGAGACGCAGGACGAAATGAGAGATGACATCCTTGTTGACAGCCTCCGACGGCTTAGGATGCTCCATGTGCCTTTTCCTCAGTTCATCAACCTATAGAACTTCAAACTGATAAGCAGTTGTAGCTACAAGAACAAGCTTACTTACACAATACCATTGAAAACGAACTAGTCTATACAATTTTTTCCCCGCCTTACCAGCTTTTCCATCTCCTCGGGCTTCTTTCCTCGGGATAATCCATCGGAGATCGCCTTAAGAACTGCACATGCACCGATTTATAGAAATTCGTGTGAATATACCCGAGCAAAAAAAAGCCATCGATACGAATGAAATCAACCAGTTCTACTTCCTAAACAGCCCGTGGCATCTAATGGCAATTCCTGGAGAACCAAGATAAAGAAAATCTGAGAACCAGATTTACCGAGAGAGAAGTACCTCGGAGGCGATCGACGGCGAAAGACTCGAAGTCCTCGAGCCTGACCTCGAGTGGCGGAGCTGAGCGATAGAGAGGAAGCGTGGAGACGGCGTCCTTCTGTTGGTAAACCCTCCGCGTTCCAACGCTATGCATCGCGCTCTCTCTCTCTCTCTCTCTCGTCCTTCCTGGATCTCTTCTCTTCTCTGCTCGCTCTAGATTAGCGCGCGCCCAAAGCAGTACCAAATGCGGAAAATGGCGGGAATGACGTCATAGGCGCTCGACGCCGAGCCGCTTGCTCGGGGGCCGAGGGCTCGGCTCGGCGAGCGAGTGGGCTTTGCTTGTAGTATAACCGGCATTGCGGCCCATCACATCGGCTCGCATGGACCGTCGTTACGCCCACGAGTTTTTTTTTTTGGGCCAGATACGTCCATGAGCTTGAACAACACAATTTTTAGGCCAGGCCTACCGGACGGACCGGTCCGGTTCAAACTTCAATTTTTTTTTTGGATGAGGTCCGACGGCCCTATACTTTGTCTAATATGTAACGTGATCCTGAATTTTAGATTTATTTAATGCTATCCTAAAATTTTAGTACATGTTTGACCATTTTTTTTAGTTCACTTACTGTATAATCCAAGAACTAGATTGAATCCAGTGATGTAATAGTTTCGAGACTAAATCGAATATTTATCAAAAATCCAAGAATCACATTGAACAAATCAAACGTTTATGGTCACACTACACGTTGAGATAAAATTCAATAACTGTTTGCATGATTATCCCTAAAGAAAAAGCGACTCTAGATGAGGCTTTTAGGCTAATGAGTATGGACCTTGCCTAAGTGATTTTGTCAGTGATTAACAGTGTCGATATCACTAACCCATGCAAAATAATTGATTCATCTCGTAACGCGACAAAGTGTAGCTCGGCATTTAGATAGATTGATCATATTCATATTCGACCATCCAAAAGGACTTTTTGTCGCGTCAGTTAAACCAGCATTATAAAACAATCTATATTTAGGGAAACTCTTTAGGACGCGCAAGTTGATATATACGTGCGAATTGTATTAAAGAAGTTTAACATCAAAGAATTGATGTAGTTTTGAGCAGTTAATCTACAATAATTGATTCATAATTCATTAACTTATGCCTTTATATAAACTTGGGGATCTCCCTCCGATAGGTGTATCGGACTTTTGCTGTGCACTCCCAGCAGTGCGAATCTCCACACAATTCAACCTCGGGGCATTGGGCTTCCAGTGCTCAAGAATCAAGAGGAGGAGCAAATGGGATTTTGGAGCCAGCACATGGATAATATCAATTTTCAGGCATTCATAAGTACACCCACAAGCGATCATCATTTTGCATTCTATGTAGTAAGTGCATAGAAATAAGAAGCAGGTTTCGAGAGGGGGGGACCCCTCTTTCTTTATTTTTGACAGTTCCAACTCAAAAACTCTTCATATATCGCTCGCACACTATCGACAATAGTAAGTGCATATAAAAAGAGGCTACGAGCTCAGAAACGAGCCTGTAGTCGACATCTTCGCACTCGGATCGGGTCGTCCCGGCGGCCTTCTGTCTGCTTTCAGAACTCCAGCACCAGATCTGCATTTAAACCACATCATGAAACGAGAGAGCTTCAGTTAGTTCTCTTTCGGGATCGTGAAAGAGTCCGGAGAAAGTTTTTATATGCCAATGATTTTGATGCTCTCGTGGGTGGAATGCGAAGAGGAGCATCGAGACCAGGTCGAACAGGGAGCATCTGCAGGTGTAGTTGGGTATACGTATTTGAGAGTCGGGACTAGACTAACCCGAGGAAAGTTATGCTGTAAAAATTGTTGGTAAAATAAATTGTTGATGACCAGCTTTCCGATGATTTATTAGTCATCAACACTATTATGAAATTACCAGAACTTATTGATCGTTCACAAATTACGTAGTTATTTTATCTTTCGCTGAATTTTACCAGTTTTTCTTATTAATGTCTTGAATTTACCAATTTCTTTATGAATTTATCAACTTTTGTTTAAGTAACTCACCGAGTTATTTGGATTAAGTTACTAGTTAATTATGTTATCGACTGCATAAGTTTTTTTTTTTTCAAGGAATTGGGGGGGTTGGGACAATAGTTATATAAATTTGGGGTTCGACTCTAGCACTTTACAAAGAGGTAAAGTAAAGTCAGGAGAGAGGGAGGAGAGAAGAGGAGTCAAGACATAGGACAAACATAAAGAAAATCAATTTGGTTTTTTCCTAAGATATCAAATATTGGTATCTTTTACTAATTTTTATATGTCGCTCTTGCAGACACATTAACCCTAACCTTGCATGGATTTACCACCCTTTGTTATGCGACTCATCAGCTTTTTTATGGTTACTTACTAGTTTTGGTTCATCAATGCTCGTATAAGTCGTTTACTAGTTTCTTCTATCGAGTTACCAACTTTTCATTGTCTTGCTTACTAACTCATCAAATTTACCGAGTCCTTTTAAAATTGACTAGCTTAGCAGCTTTTCTTCAGTTAAGTTACCAACTTGCAACACCAACTTTTATTTGAGCTATTTACCAAACCTCATTCGTTACTTTTAAGCTTACCAATTTCTTTCAATGAGCTATCACTTTTATTTACTTTGCTAACCACTTGAATTCACCTCCCCTTTTTTAGAAATTGCTAACCATAATTAGAGTAAATACCAACTTTTCTCTGATTATGTTGACTATTGTATGAACTTACCAACATCTATTTGAGTTAGCAATTTTTATTTGATTAAGTTACCAACGTACTCTACCAACTTTTATTTGAGTTGCTTATCGATTCTTATTAGTTACTTTTAAGCTTACTGAGATTGATATTATCAATCATATTACTGACGTTAATTTGAGTAGCTTAGCAACTTTTCTTCAATCAAGTTACTAACTTATTTTGGTTACCAACTTTTATTTGAGTTGCTTACCGATTCTTATTTGTTCTTTTAAGCTTAGCCAATTTCCAATCGAATGATTGTTTTTTATTTGCCTTGCTAACTTTTTACGGAATACATTCTTTCCAATTGCTCTGCCAAGTTTGGTAAGCTCTAAGACTTTTGGTCAATTGTTTGTGACTTTAAGATAGAGATAGATCATGTTTCGAATTTATAGAAAATATTTTGGCAATTCGAGTGTTTTTTTAAGGTGTTGGAACAAAAAAAAGTAGTAAGATACTGACGATATTGTGAAAGACGAATAACATCATATAAGTATTGTATAAAGCATTTTGACGAACACTAATGTGGTGGATAAATGATTATTTTTCTTTACGACGGAAAGAGACAGTATTCCTATTCAATAAGATTCATGACTGAAGATAAAGAGGAAAAAAAAAAGGAAATATTACCCGATCAATTTTAAAGCTATTGTATCGATGTCAATTTAATCTTAAATCTTTCAATTTTACTAATTTGATCATAAACATTTCTTCGATGTTTCAATATATTCTGTTCACTAAAATTGATCACATGAAAGATCTAATCATTGCTGACTGTTCTACATAGCAACCGCCTCATCAGCAGCTTCTGAAGAAAATTAACCGGAAGAATTGCATCGGAAAATCATGTAAAAGTATAAGATTGAATTAACATCCGTATAAGAAATTTAGGATTAATTGGATAATTTCATCAAGGAAAAAAGAGTACTTTTAAAAGGACGCAAGTCTAATTATTTCTTTACAACTCAATCGATTAGTTCGAATGTTTGAATGATCCCATTCATGGTGGAATCCAGAATCCTTTGGATTTAATAATTGTATATTATTTATCGACCTTCTTTTGTTTAACTTATCAATTTTTCTCTTATTAAATTATCAACTATGATTTAATTGCTTATTGACTTTTGGTTGATCTTTTATATTTGCCAACTGTCCTCTTTATTGAGTTACGACTTTTGTTTGCGTTGGTTATCAACTTCTTTCCTATTAAATTGCGAACTAGCTTTGAACTCCTTTTGAGTTAATTACCGATGTTCATGTGGATTTTTTTTTTTTTGCCATTCATCAACTTCTCTTATATCTGAAAAAAGAATTCTATGATCTTTTACTAACTTTTATTACCTTCCTACCAACGTCTTAAATGTACTACCTATCATACGTCATTATTAACATCCATTTGGTTGACTTAAATTTAAGCACCCCAATGGAAAAGCTGGTAAACTAAAAGAACCCCCCCCCCCCAAACCAAAAAAAGAAAAAAGAAAATGTCGGCAACTTATTCAAATAAAAGTTGGCAATTCAGAATTAGTTGATAAATGAAAGTAAAAAAAAAGCTGATAAATAATTTAAGTTAAAATTAGTAATTTCACGAACGAGTTGGTAAATTTTAAGTAAGTTTACTGAAAATTGCCAATATAGAAAAATTAGCATTTACAGAACGAATGATAGGACGAGCTTGGCACAGCAACTTACAGTCCGCATCGGTCTTGATCCAGCACTCCCTGTTCCCGTTGGATTCGTCCCCGGCGAGCACAATCCGGGCGCGGTTCGACTGGCTCTTGAGGCGCCGGATCTTTTCCTTCAGCAGGATCTTCTCGGGGACCATCACAATGTCCTCTTCAGGAAGGACCTGGTCGCCAATGTCGTGCCCGTTTCTCTTTGTCGCTTTCTTCTTCACTCCGATCTTCTGCTGCTCGCCGGACTTCTTTGCCGCGGCCGAGTTTTCAGGGTGGACTTTCTTGTGGAACATGTGCAGGATCTACACAGCATATGGAAGGTGTGGCTACCTGAATCAAGCTTCTCTAGAGTGTAGCAATTTCGTATGCTTTGATGGACGACCATGATGTATTCCTTCGCTCGACAAGCACGACAGTTTCTAAATGCTATTTTGGAATCTATTCCTATGTCTGTTCACATTCATGCGAGAACCAACAAGTGTATTTTAGAGAATGAGTGTACGCGCTGCGAATACTTAATGTGACGGCTCGATGCTAGAAACGCATACCTTATGCAGCTTAGTCTCCGCCGAACCGGAGTCGGAACTTGTCCCTGCATCGAAAGCCGAGCTCCGGGCTGCAGGATTAGCTTGAAGGGCCCTCTTTTTCAGCTTCTTCTTCACAAAATGCACCATGGAACCGTCCCAATCCTTTTTGCCGTACCCGTAGTCCTCGTCGGTCATCTTGGTCTTCTGGAACAGCTCTCCGAGCGATGTCCTGTGCTCCTTCTTATCCGCTTTAGGTGCTTCCAACACTTCCACCGCCGAGCCGAACAAGTACTCCTGAAGCGGGCACACGGCACTCCCATTGCTAGAATTGGTCTCTTGCGCTTCCACCTTCCCGCCGAGCGTGATGGTGCTCCCGTGGCTGCTCCTCCCCATGCTGACGTGGCTGTTCCTCCCGGATGACTGGTTGCCCCACTCATCCTTGTTCGCCTCAGCCGCAAGCACCTTCTCCAGCTCTTCATTGATCAGCTTCAGATCGTTCTCGGTCACCTCGGTTTCTTTCTCGGTTATGTTCTCGAGAGAGTAGGAGAAAGTCGGAGTTGAGGGATCAGGGATGAAAGCGGGCTCGGAACCAAGGGTACCAATCGCTAGGAAACCATGGAAAAGGTTGGTCATCTCAGCCGCCGATGGCTCTTCTTTGTAGTGCTCTTCATCCTGCGAAATGGCCGATTCCAGGTCGGCAAAGGACTTCCGGAGGAGTTCGCGCTGAGACTGTTTGAGGTGCTCGGCGCCGCAGCTTCGCCTCTGAGAGAACTTCTGATCATCTAGAGATGGCTGTCCTGAAAGACGACCAGACGGATAAGGCGGCGTGATCCACCCCGAAAAGAACTAGGATCTACCGGTGAAGAGTTTCTAAGTAGGAAGGGCACATTTACGTTGGTCGGGCTATGGTTTTTATGAGACCGAGAGAAAACTCTCCAATGGGCAATAAACCTGTTAACCCGTGATCTCGGCCTTTCGAATAGCAGTTAATCACTGTGGCATTGCCATAAGTCGTGCATGGCGATATCATTCTGTTCGGAGCCCTACTTAAAGAGTACGATTCCTGTACGCCCTATTTAAGTCAGTTCGTGCAATGTTCTTATTGTCGTGCTATCGATACTTGGTGACTCCGTCGAAGTTCGACTGGGCTACACACAAATTGATCGAATCCGCGCCTACACAGAGCAATCTGTTGATGAGCCCACTTCGGAGGAACAAGAACTTACGCGCCTGGACTTACCTAGGGCGGCGCCAAAATCCTTGAGTGGCTCGTGGCCGTTGTGCCGTAACTTGCGGTGCATCCAACCAAGTAACTGCAGATACCGAAACAGAAGAACACTTAGCCCATCGAGAGCTCGGAACTTAACAAGCATTACTATGGGAACGGGCCGGACTGTACCTTCATCTTCGATCGTTCAGCTCTCGTAAGACTCTAGCTCGATCACTCCCGTAATGCAAGAAAGAATGGTACCCGGAATGAACTTATTTTTCAGACGATAATGTTTAATAGCTGTCCGTCGATGGTCCAAGAAAGAGATGGATGGAATGAAACACGCAGAAAGTAAGAAATTTCGGGCTGGTTTGCAATTCGATTTGTCAGGGGAAAAAGAACAAATCATGTGGCAAAATGGAGGGGGGGGTGGGGTTCCTGAAGTGGAATGATTTAACACGACCTGAAGCCAGCCTTGCGCTTGTCCGTTTCTTTGAGGTTAGTTTTGCGAATTCACTTCGGGCAATTCCTGCTTTGGTTGGTTTCGTTTGGTGTTAATCAAGTCGCGCTCGCAGACAGACCATCAATCAGTAAGCGGTACTATGGTTCGTGGTGGGAGAAAACGAGGTATGTGTCGCATCGCAGTAACCTTATGTGCGCGTCGGGTTTTGTGGCGCTAGCCTGAGAATAGCATGTGCTGAAACGGGAAGAGAACGATCAAAAATGTTATAAAATTATTGTAATTCTATCAATTTGATCGATCTGTTTTCATTTTGTTAATTGAATTCTCAATATTTTGAAGTAGTGTCAATTCAGTTCATTCAGACAATTTTAATCATAAATCGCTGACATGGACTTAAACTGTCTTACGAGGCGCAACCGGCTCTGACGTAAATAATTTTTAATTTTTTTTTATTTTACTATTTTTGCTTTTGTCTCTCTTCTTTCTTTCTTTCTTTTTTTTTTCCTTCCTTCCCTCCCTTCCTTCTTCCTATCGCTAGTTGCCGGATCTCAAGGATTGACCAAAAGTAAGGGCTGGTGAGGTCGGCTTCACTAGTGGACCTCATCGGCCACTAGTGAAGCTTGATCTTACCCAGCAATGGCGAGATTGACCTCGTCAGGGGGAAGCGACAAAAAAAAAAAAGTAAAGGAAAACGAAATGATAAATAAAATGAATAAATAAAAAAATATTGAAATATCGCTAAAAATTATTCACGTCAATTCTAATTACGCCACTTAGGACATGCGACGTCCATGTTGGTGATTTTCTGCCAAAATGGCCGAATGGGCTGAATTGACATAAATACAAAAATTTTAAGACTCAACTGGCGCAAAAGAAAAAGATTCAGGACTGAATTCACGTAATTATAACAATTTTATGATTTTTTTTTTGTGGTAATTTTCCCTTGAAATAGATGAAGAGACCCCGCATTATGACCAACCTAGGGGACTAGGTCTTTTCATGAGTTTGAAACGTCAGATGTGTCTCCGATCTCGCGGAGCCCGTGCTCTTGAACTATTGCACCGGTGGATAAATGTCAATCAACTTCAAGCTAGAACATCGCGTTTTAAAGCCGTCCAGGGGGTGAATAGCTCGTGAGTCCGTGATCAAAGCGAACAACATGTATCGGCGGTAGAAGGCTGCCTACGGGGGTATCAAAGTCAAGATGGGACTGTTCAGCTACGTAGTATCGACGCGGCAAGACACGACACGATACGTCGGCGCGTCATTTTTCAAAGACAAAGAATTTCGACACGTTGAGACATGTTATATATTAAATATACATAATAAACTAGAGCATCTTCGGCGAGCTTTTTCTTCTTTTGTTTAGGGATTCACGATCAGAATTTTTTTTTAGATTGATTGGATATATTAATTTTGGAGGTGACTGGATATATGATATATATGTATTTAATAAATTTACGTTTCGATCTCTAATTTAATTGAAAATGCTTGAAATTGACCCAACACGTGTCGAAATGACGCGTAGAGAGATGTCGAACCCACGTGTGTTGTCCACATATTTTGAAGTGAGGACCACGTATTGATTGCATGGTCGGAGAGTATCGGACGCGGCACAAAGGCCTTCGAAAAGTGTCGACGCTAGGTAGCTATTCGGGCGTGTTCTCTACCTCGCGTCAAATAACAATCATCCTTGTACGAGAATTTAACAATCATCCTTGGGAGATAAGGTTTACTTCTTTGTAGGCCCGATGCTTTGGACTTTAAAGTGCGTCAAAATTCAATGGCTCAGGAATATAAAAACGAGCCGATGGGTTGTCCCCCCCGGGGTCTTGACGTATCCACGGCGGGATCACAGAAAAGAAAGGAGAAGATGGAATGAGGAACGATGCCCAAACATCAATTCCCAAAAAAGGCTTTCAAATCATTCACGTCCCGAATGCACGGGATTCCCACTACGAAGTGCACTGCGCCAGGGACCCGGCGAAATGGCCTCGTTTGTCACTACCCCCATTAACTTATGTAATGAACTTCTGATTCTGAACTCTGCGTGCTTTTTGAGGGATCCTATCGTTTGGAATGACCTGCGAGCTGGACGCTGAACTGCCCGCGACCAAATCTGACTGTAGACGTGGCCAGCGGTTCTTATCGGGTATCGTGACTCGTGACAACCGAATGGTAAGGCTGACGGGTTATTCAGGGATGTGAGCGAGCGTCGAGGGCCGACAACACAATAGCCTTTTGAATATTGTGAGAAAACCGATAAAAAAAGATATTAAATATATTATAATTGTGTCAATTTAATTTTTAATTTTTTTAATCATTTGAGTTCTAAATCTTTTGAATTCATATTAATTTAATCCATTAGACCAACTTTGGCCATCAATGCCGATTTGGACAATTTTTAATATTTAAATTTTTTAAATTAATTAATTATCTTTTTTTTTCTTCTCATTTTTCCTCAAGCCGGTCGCCATATGGGACGAGACTCCGTCTCGTTGTCGCTAGGCGAGGTCAAGCCTCGTCAAATTTGGACAAGCTCGACCTTGAGGCTCGACCTCATTCAATGACGGCAAGGTCAAGTCTGGCCATGTCTGGGCAAGAAGGATAAGGGAAAATAAAATAAAATCTTGAAACAAATCAAAAAAATATTTTTAAAATTTGTTTTGTTAGCACAAGCAAGTTTGCCGGCGTCCATGTCAATGCCAAATAGCCAAAGCTTTTCAGACGGATTGAGTTGGTACAAACACAAAAGATTTGGGACTCAATTGGCAAAAATGTTTAATGACTCAATTAGCACGATTATAATAGAATTAATGCTTTTTTGGTAATTTTCTCGAACATTGTTGCAAATTCCGTGACCTGATTACTGTTAAAAGAAAATTGAATCAATTAAGTCTAGGCTTGTAGCATGTGGAACTGGCTCTAATCGAATAGTTTACATTCAATTAGTGGGATTTGAAGAATTGGCCTTCGGTTCATAAATCAGAAATCCATGAAGAATATCTAACTTTGGGTAGTTTCCTAGTTTGACTAGATTTTATAAATGTAATTTCTTATTTTGGATCCACCTCTTGCCTCTACAAATGAAATGGGTCTTCTTCATGAAGAATATTGCAGAGGCAGCTTTTCCGTAAATTACGCCATGAAACAACTTTAGAGTGTTGAAGCAATAAATTTTTTGTAAGATTTGCGAATTTGTTTATAAGATAGTGATTTTATTTCGCAAGGATTTGTGGATCCAAATGCTGTGTTTGTTATTGAGTGTAATTAAGGGTCGAGAAATGCTAGGAAGTTTTGAGTGACTTTTATGTTGTATCGTTTTTAGGTTGCACCAATTAGAGGGCTTTTTACAAAAATGAATTTAAAAATTTATCTTTTTATGGATTTGAATTTTTCAAGAAGGAAAACGCGAAAATGGGGCTTGTTCGGCACCCCTAGTGTCGAACTGGCCTTGTTCGGCTCTCCAAGAACCGAACTAGGAAGGGGGGGCCCTCCAGCCCACCATACGGGGGGCTCCCCCCCCCCAACCCCCCCTCCCTTTCGTTTTGTGCATTTTTTTTGTTTATGATTTTTCTTGTTCATTTTTTCCTAAATTTTTTATTATCTTCGAATTTTTTATTATTACAGAGACAGATCGTATGGTCTACGTTTGCCAACCTGGCTAGTCCATGTCCCTTAAATTAGGCGACTAACAATAACGGCTCAGATCTAATTACCACATCCTACGATTCAGATCTAACCACGATTTTACACAAAATTTTTCCCGAGACATGTACATTCAATTATTAATTTAGTATTCTTATAATCATATTTAATTAACCATACAAAATTTCAAATATATGATGAAAATACAATTTAATAAGCACAAAATTTTTCCTGAGACATCCTTACCAAAAAAAAAATTTCCTGAGACATCTATCAACCTGCAAAATAGAGATATCTATAGCGTAAAAATAAGATATTTTAGAAATAAAATAACATAATTTTACGAATGTTGTTATTACTTTTTCAATATTTTTCTCAAATTTTTTCGAATTTTTCTGTTCTTTGGGATATTTTTTTTATTATTACAAACAAATTATATGGTAAAGGTTTGTCTAGGTGGATAGCCCACGTTCATTACATTACGCAAACGGTCTACATCTAATAAGATTTTTCCATAAATTTTATAGTTAGACATGTAGATTCAGTTATTAATTTAATAATTTGAAATTCATTTTCAATTAACCCTTTAATTTCCCCTACATCTAAATGTTGTTATTATTTGTTAATGGGGTGGGGGGAAGGGGTTGGGGGGAGGAATTTGGGAATTTGTTAATGGGTTTTTAAAGACTTGTCCGGGTGGGTGGGTGGGTTTTTTTTGGGGTTGGGGGGGGGGGTGTTTCTCAAAATCGGCTGTGCTCGACTTCATCGAGTAGGGCTCGAAATTGAGCATGAACATCGCGCAACCCTCGGCCAGCATCGCGCAACCCTCAACGACGACGCTTGGCTATTTGGGCAACGGGCCGACACTGGGAGGCCGAAGTGCCACTGCGCCATCTTCAGCTTCAGTTCGAAGGCACGAGCGAGGATTTAAGAACTCTTCAAACCCGAACTTGTGCATAGTTGCAAATTTGCAATGCAGTTCGACTAGACCGACTCTAGAGTGAGCAAAATAAGCGACACTAGTGAATGGATCGAACTACTTTTGCAGGTGATTGAATCGATAACGAAAATGAAACACTTCTCAACATCTCAGATGAGATGTGGAGAACGACAGCAGTTCTTCCGGTTCACACTGATAAATGTGCGACTCAACTGAATCAACTCACACACACACATACACCCACAAATAATAATAATAATAATCAATCGACCAATCCAACTTGCTTTGATTGTTAGGCTATTGTTTATTAAATCATGATTTCTGGGTTATAATAAGCAAACTCATAGCACCAGATAGAATAATGCCCCGCCCAATTAGACCACATCCTACTTAGCATTTAAAAAAGCAACGAAAATTTTCTTTCAGCGATCTGGCAAAGTTCTAAAATAGTTTATGGGAAAATTTCCAAATAAGTGTTTTAAGTGCCTTCATTTTTTAATTGATTTGAAAGTGAATCTTATTTAAAATAGGAGTATGAAATTCCATCGTTATTTCAAAATAGGGCTTGACCAATGCTATTTTCATCATTTACTTTTTTTTTCTTTTTTTCTTTTCATTTTATCCATTTATTTTCTTTTCTTTGTTGTAGCCAGTGAGGGCTCAATGACCCTCGCCCAGGCCCTTGTTAGCAGTGGGCGAAGCGACTCTCGCCCAAATCTGGTGAGGGCTATCTCGCCTATGGTTGATGAGAGCAACTCTCGTCGGTGGCCATTGAGGGCGACTTCGCCAGTGGTCAACCTTCGCCTAAGATCAGCTACTAGTAAAAGGAAGGGGTAAAAAAAAAGAAAAAAAAAAGAAGAGAGAAAGAAAGAAAAACAAAGGAAAAAAATTTCAAAAGGAAAATGACGAAGGTACCCTTGATTAGGTCCTTATTTGAAACAACGAAAGCACTTCAAACTCTTATTTGAAACAAAATTCACTTCACACTCTTATTTAAAAAAGTTAATACCACAAAAAAATCACAAACTGCTACAGCTATGACGAATTTCTCCAAACTATTTTTTTTCATCAAATCTCAAACTAGTATATTTATGATAAATTTACCAAAAACTATTTTTTTAAACTAAGTAAAACCCTAATTTGGTACATCTATTAATTTTTCCTTAAACTATTTTTTAACCATAAAAAACCCTAAACTAGTATACTTGTAATGAATTTACTATAAAATAGTACACTTTTGACAAATTTATTCTCCGTTGGTTTTCGTTAAATTTATTTAATATCTCAAAAAACCATAAATTAATACGCCTGTAACAAATAAATGATAAAAAAAATCGAAAAGTACATTAGTCAACTGCCAAGTGTCATCTAACTTAACAATCTGAAGATAAAAGTTAATGAAACTAATGGAGGATAACAAATCAATAAGTGCACCGATTTTGGGATAAATTTGTCGTAGATATACTAGTTTAGGATTTTTAGTGATCGAAAAAATAGTTTAGAATAAATTTATCATAAATGTATCGATTTGAGATATTTTATGGTTAAAAAAATAATTTAACATAAATTTATCGTAAACGTACCGATTTGAATTTTTTTTATATTAGCCCTATTTAAAAAAAAGTGAAAACCATTGTTTGGATTTTTTCCTAGCTCCTGCGTATCAAATTACGTCCATCTTCCCAATCAACCAAAAGACCGGTCATCCCCCTCGAGAATCGCAATTAGCAAAAAATCCCTTCATCGTGGTTTGACCCGAAATCGTTGGAAATCAAACACATAATCTCGGGAAAATTGTCAAAAAAGTCCTAAACCTATTGCACTTTTGCCAATTTAGTCCTAAACCTTTCAATTTTGCCGATTCAGTCCTAAACCTTTTCATATTTTGCCGATTCAGTCCTAAACCTTTCGATTTTGCCAATTCAGTCCTAAGCCTTTTCATATTTTGTCGATTTAGTCCTAAACCTTTCGATTTTGCCAATTTAGTCCTAAATCTTTTTATATTTTTTCAATTCAGTCCTAAATTTTTATTTTTTTAAAAAATATCTTGGAAATAAATCCGAAAATTAAAAAAAAAATTATAATAAAATTATAAAAAAAATTTAAAAAAATTATAAGAAAAATTAAAAAAAAAATTAAAAAAAAAATTAAAAAATGAGTGAGCCATCGCCGCCGCTGCCGTTCTTTTTCAGCTTTATTTCCAAAATATTTAAAAAAAAATTTAAAAATTTAGGACTGAGTCGAAAAAATATGAAAAGATTTAGGATTAACTTACCGTCGCCGCTCATCTTTTTTTTTTATTTAGCTTTTTTTCAAAATATTTTTAAAAAATTAAAAATTTTATGATTGAATTGGCAAAACATGAAAAAATTTAGGACTAACTCACCATTGCTAACCAGTGAGGGGCCTGAAATTTTTAATTTTTTAAAATATTTTGGAAAAAAATTTGAAAAAAAGAGAAAAAACCGACAATTTAGTCCTAAATTTTTTAAATTTTTTTAAAATATTTTGAAAATAAAGCTGAAAAAAATGGGCGAGCCGACAATGGTGGGGCAGCAGCGGCGAGGGCTCACTCGCTTTTTAATTTTTTTTAAATTTTTTAAATTTTTTAAATTTTTTAAATTTTTAATTATATATTTTTATAATTTTCTTATAATTTTTTAATTTTCGGATTTATTTCCAAGATATTTTTTAAAAAATAAAAAGTTTAGGACTGAATCAAAAAAATATGAAAAGAATTAGGACTAAATCGGCAAAATTGAAAGGTTTAGGACTAAATCGGCAAAATATGAAAAGGTTTAGGACTGAATCGGCAAAATATGAAAAGGTTTAGGACTGAATCAGCAAAATTGAAAGGTTTAGGACTAAATCAGCAAAAGTGCAATAGGTTTATGACTTTTTTGACAATTTTCCCCGTAATCTCACACATTCAAAGGTCCAATATTCCTTATGCTTTGGTGCTCAGTCAATCTGATTCATGGGGGCATTCTTATGGGGCACCTTTGCATGCAAAAATATGGACATGATCGAGACTAATGATGGGCGAGTCAAAAATTTTCTCATGGGCAACCGGCGTCGGCCGCGTTACTTTGGCGGAGAATTCAAACCCCTTAAATATCAAATGTTACTTTCTTCTAATTATTTAAACCCTTTAAAATAATTAGCAATAGTTCCACACAATTTATATACTCTCTCTTGCCTAATCTTTGTGATCGTATCAAAGAAAAAACTCCTCCTGAGTTCAAAAATCCATTTTTGTTTTTTTGGTCTTTTCAAACCCTTGATTTTGGGCTAAATTCTATCCAGCACATAAGGAGGAGTCATTTTTGCATTAAATCGCATGTTTATTTAACAACTTAAATATTTAGAATAAATGAGGCTTAAAACAAAAAACAAACACTCAATTTTAGCATTCGTCTCAATTATATCAAAAAAATATCAAAAATCCACAATTTTTACTTTTATCCCAATTCTACTAGCCCAATATCCAAAAAACCTTCAACTTTAGAATATATCCCAATCATATATATATATATATATATATTGTCTCTTAAAAAACCTCAAAATTTTACTTTTGTCATATTTATGTCACCGCCAATCTTTTGTTCATAATCACCATTAATTAATCCCGTGTGACTCAAATTCTCTCTTTAAACTTACCAATGAGTCTGTAAAATTCAGAAACAAAATGTTTCAAAAACGATGAGATTTGAGATCGCTCGTGCAAATAATCAAATCTCTATGTCTAGCCAGCCTTTAGGTTGTTGACTATCGAGGAAATTTCAAAATGAATCGTCTTGAGTGACTTTGTGTCTTTCGACAATATGTAAGAAAAGCAGACAACAGAAGAAAAATTAAGGATAAGTCAATTTTCTTGAGGTGTAATTTATTAACAACGTGAAATGCCACGCAGGATTAATTAACAGTGATTATGGACATAAAGCAAACGATGGTAGAATTGAGATAAAATTAAAAGCTTGAGATTTTTTTATGAGACAAAAAAAGTTTGGGTATAATTGGACTGATGCCAAAATTGTGGATTTTTTTTTTGGTATTAGATTGGTAGAATTTGGATAAAAGTAAAAATTTAGAGTTTTTTATGAGATTTTTTTTATATAATTGGGACAAATGCCAAAATTGAGGGGCCTTTTGGGTATTGAGCCAAATAAATGACTCTGGTCTCACCAAATTTTATATTGAGATCCAACAATGCTTATTACTAGGGGTGAGCAAAAAAATTATGATCCATTCAAACTGGATTGAATTCTACCCAAACGGGTGATTTTGGATGAAATCAATGGGTATCGGTTCGATTCTCGATTCGATTTGTGATTTTGGGTGGGAATCATTTAACTAACCCAACTGAAATGGTCCATTTATATAGTACAAATGTATATTTTTTTAATTAAAGCCATCTCCCTCAAAGGCTTAGAGTCCAAACCTATCCAATTAAAAAAAAAAAGAGTCTAGGCCCAACTCATTTCACGTGTGATGTGTGTTATACATTATGGATGCATTTGAAAACTTGCTGCTATTGTATTTTTCATGATGCACGACTCCGTTGCTGATAATAATACTATCGCTTGCAAATGCATTATTCTTAAATTTTGTATATGATAAGAATATTGAATGCAAATGTGGAAAATATACTACTAAAGTCCCAAGTTGAGCCATCTTCTTTCAATTGATAGGAATTGATTTCATTTTCTTTTTAATTGTGTTGGTGCTCGGTGGGATTGTAACGGGATCCAACTAGAAACCAGACTAGATCGGTGGTTCTGTTATCAGGTGAATCCATAAAATAAGCAGGTGGTTCACGGTTAACATTTTGCGAGCCGGTCCCTAGAAGGCGGTTCTCGATTCTAAGGTAGAAGCCACCCATCCTAGAACAGATCACTCCTACTTATTACACATAAAGAAACTTTGTGGCCGCTAAACCTAAATCGAAAATGTAATGTTGCGTATATTTGACCAGTTACATTAATTGCAAAAAACCAAGAGAAAGAAAATAATTTTCTCCACGCCTTATCATTAAAGAGAAATTCATGTGTCTTTTTTTTTTTGGACGATAATAAGGTACTACTTTCATTCAACGGAACACAAGATCACAACAACTAGCGTTCTGAAAATCGCAACACGAAATATTCTAAAGGGACCGGAGGGATTTGACCAACCAATTTGAGGGGAGCAAATTTTTCCGATGGGCTTTTGCGACCCAATCTGCTGCATCATTTGCCTCTCGCAGGACATGGGCCACTTTTATAGATTCCAAGCCCAAATGGCCCATGATATCCTTTCACTCCTCAAAGGCGCCTCTGACGGCCCATAGACTTACCGTCCGATTTCTGAAGAAGATAGGAGGATATAAACGTAGGTACGTTTCAGCGAGGATATCTACCCTTATCTTCTTCTGTACCGTCGTCCCCTCAGAAGCGTCCAAATCCCCCTGCTGCTCCTGCCTTTTCTTTTCTCTCTCCAGCATGCGTCATTTGCTAATTTTTTTTCCCCAGATTGACTCTTGGATTATAGACTCTCTCGGCAGTAAATTGAATCCAAGATCTCCCTAGAGCCTAGGAGCACATTGTCGAGAAAATGGAGGCCACCCCCTGGACACCATTGCTGTGTCTCCTCTCGTTCACGGCAATCTTCACCTGCATTCGCGGTGGCGATCCCCTCGACCTCAACGGCAACATCACCGTACGGTGGGACGTCATGTCGTGGACGCCGGATGGCTACGTGGTGAGTTGGTTTCTGTCCCCTGCATTTCAGCCTCGGATTTAGAGTCACTGGACGGTGCTGACGCGGTTCACCGCAGGCAGTAGTCAACATCGCAAACTACCAGCGATATCGGACGGTGATGGAGCCCGGTTGGAGACTCGGGTGGACGTGGGCGCGGAGGGAGGTCATTTGGGCCACGATGGGGGCACAATCCCTGCACCGAGGAGATTGCTCGTCGTTCAAGGGTAACACACCCGCTTCCTGCGTGCGCAGCCCGACGGTCGTCGATCTGAAGGCAGGTGTGCCCTTGACGGAACAGGTCGCCGGCTGTTGCAAAGGGGGAGTCCTGTTGACCCAGCTCCAGGATGCACGAAAGTCAACGGCGGGGTTCCAGATCTCCGTGGGGAACGCGGGAACGACGAACGAGACGGTGCAGTTGCCCAAGAACCACACTCTGACCGCGCCGGGCGGCGGGTACTCTTGCTCGAGCGCGAAGATCGTGCGGCCCACCAGATTCTTGTCTGCAGATCCGAGGAGAGTCACTCGAGCCTTGAGTAAGTTCATGGTTAATATTGATATGCGCATACGTAATAATACGATAGACTTTTAATAGGTTATTTAAATTCGATCCGCTTACCTTAGTACCTTAACTAGGATCGAGCATAGCATAGCAACACACGTCCGCAAGTATGTATGACCCTGTAACTTGTCCCCAAAACACGAAGATTCATTGCGCCTATGTCGGCACATCAGTGACGTGGCAGGTGGTGTGCCGCTACGCTCCGCCGCGAGGTTACAAGCCGCCGTGCTGCGTGTCCTTGTCCTCCGATCGAGGGATGAAGATCCCGTGCGCTGCGTGCGCGTGCAACTGCAAGCCCTCCGGCGCCAAGTCGTGCGCTCCGTAAGCCTCTTTCCCATGTCTTGTCTGCTGCTTTTCTTTTCCTTCCTTTTCCTTGTTCATGATGCCTTGAACATTTGGTAAAATATGACCGGATACTTTAGTTGATAGTTCGTTATAAATTCACAACCCTGATTGCCTTCATAACCCAAAAAACTGGACAGGCTTGCGTTGCTTCGATGCATTGGTGTTGAGTGCAAATAATTTCATAAATAAGTCGTTCGGCTGCCTGAGTTTCGACTTACGTCTAACTCGATGTCGATGTCCTGAGGTTGATAGGACATTTTCATGGACTTGTCGTGTGGAATTTCATGTCTAAAAGGAGTGAGAAAATGCAAATTCCGACCTCGGAAACGTCCGTAGTTTGTTTTTAAGTGCGCATGTGGACTTAGATTTGACACTAATCAACGATTTTAATTTATTAAAATTCGAATTATTAATTAAAGATAACCATTATGTTATATTAAAATAGTTACCGTTCACAAAGGAGTTACGGCTATTTTTCTAATGTTATTTAATTTTGATTTTTTTTATTTTCATGGTTATTATGTGCTTTTATAACTTTTGAAAGGTTATGTTTGTTCGGACATAACTTCTTAACCTTTGGACTGTTGTGTCTGTTTGGAAATAATTTCTTATTCTTTAGAAGGTTGTATATGTTTAGACAGAAGTTTCGCTAGAATATATGTTCGACACTTTCTAATCAATGATGTTACTTCAATTCTTCCTCTTTTTCTCACTCGAAATGCAACTATTATTCTTCGATTGAAAGTTTTTAGAGAAATATCAGAATTGCTATATGATATTCTGCCAGTAAGCATTAGCAACATTGTGCGGCAAATAATTCCTTAAAAAGAGTATTATCACGCCTCAAAGTCTGACTTTATTTTTCTTCTTGATCCCAATTTTTTTTTCCCAACAGGAAATCGCAGGTCCAATGCACCAACCACATGTGCCCCATCAACATAAATGGGCACTTGCTGTCCAAAAGCCAAGGAAGCGTTCAGTGGTTCGATGTGTCGATATCAAACCTGAATCGCCACGCAAATTACACGGATTGGATCCTCATGATTCAGCATCCGGTGGCACAAAAGTTTGTTAATGCCAACACGAACTACTGGTCACCGCTGCCGGAGCTTGGTGAGTATGGAGTTGCCCTGCTTTCAATCTTCTTTCAAACTTTGCTTATCGATATTGCCTAGACTCTTTCTAGTAAACCAAAAAAAGAAAAAGAAAAATCCAGTGTGCTTCTCGAATGGTATGCTACATGTGATTCGTGTCGATCTAAGAACATCGAAAGCGTGACGGAGGAATTTCTTGTTCGTTCCACGTTAATTGTAGGGAGCATGGAAGTGCTGTGGGGGATCAAACAGTACAATCGAGGGCTAGGGCCGCTCGGAAGCAGTCGTTCCACGGCGAAGTTCGTAATAAGTTACGAAGGGAGTCCTGGGAAATGGAACTTCTCAAGCAATGTTTTCTTCAACGGCGATCGGTGCGCCAATCCGCGCCTACCTTGACAAGGCTCCTCAACGTGAATGTGTCTAGTTTATTTTATTTTATTTTATTTTATTTTATTTTATTTATATCCGGAACGATTTTTAACTCTTTCTACCTTTTTTTGTTGCCAATATCCGAGACCATTGAAACGTGAGAAGGCCTCGTTGTCTGATCTACGAGCTTATTTGATTAGAATGATTAACGAAGGGAAAATTGCCAAAAAAGTCTTAAACTTGTTGTACTATTTCAATTTAGTCCTACCTTTTAATTTGTGTTAATTTAGTCATAAATATTTTACATTTATGTTAATTTAGTGCTAAACATTTTATATTTGTGTCAATTTAGTCCTAAATCTTTTATATTTGTGCCAATTCAATCCATCCGGTAAATTTTGATCGGCTGAGGTTGACATGGCTGTTTTTATTAATATTTTTAATGTTTGTTTCAATTTTTTTCGTTTTTTTCTCTCTTCCTTATTTGTCTTTTTGGTTTTGGGTCTTCTCCTTCCTCCAACCATAGAGTCGCCAACTGATGGAGGACGTAGCTAGTGGACCATTGGAATCGATGCTGCTAGGTGATGTCGAGCCACGCCATCCCCCAACCATGGCGTCACCGTTCTGATTCTTTCCTCCAACTCAAACCCATCAAATCTCTCGTCTTATTCCCAAGGTAGCCACCGTGCTCTCTCTCTCTCTCTCTCTCTCTCTCTCTCTCTCTCTCTCTCTCTCTCTCTCTCTGTAATTCCTAAGGGTCACCATGACTAATCGATGGTGAGGTCGAGCTCGCCTGGCGACGGCAACGCCATGGCTGGGCAAGGTGGAGCCCACCTAGCGATAGCGATTCCACGATTGGGCAAGCTCGGTCTCACTCAATGGCGTCGGCACCAGTGGCTCATCAACCCTCTTTTCTAGTCATTCGGCGACTCCGTGGCCGGAGAAACAAGAAGAGCAAAAAAAAAAAAACAAAAAAAGAAATTGACAAAAAAAATTAAAAAAATATATTAAAATGATTATTAAAAATTATCTCGTCAGCGCTGATTAATCAAAGTTTGCTGGATAGACTAAATTAGTATAAATGCAAAAAGTTTATAATTGAATTTGCATAAAAATAAAAAACTTATGACTAAATTGATAAAATTAATAGGTTTATGACTGAATTGGCAAAAATGTAATAAGTTTAAGATTTTTTTTGGCAATTTTCCCGAATAACAAATACTACATACATAAGTAATGGAATTTCAATGCTTATTTTCAAGTACCAAAAATATAGGCCAAAAGCTTTTTGGTAATCAGATCTGTCAAATGGATTATATTTAATAAATGAGTTATAAATCGATTTAAACATAATATGCATATTAAGTGGATTGTAAATGGGTTTACAATTTATTTAGACCAAATCCACACCTATGACTCTATCTTCTCTCGTCCTCACTCGCTCCTCAGTTTTTTAGCAAGAACTTTCCTAGAATAAGTTATCTGAAATATTAAGGTTGTGTCGGTACGAGTCACTAGATTTACTTATGCGAAAATAAATCTACCCACTCGTTTGATTGGCCTAATGATAATCAATTGCCAAAACTGATATCTGATGATGACCCAGTTCCTGTTTTAATCACTTCGTACTAATCCACGCCCCTAGATTTTACATCTTCCCCGTGACCAGAAAGGGCATCGCGCGTCACAAAATTCATTAAGCGCCACAGGCAGCTCGGTCGACACCCCTTCCCATGTGCGTCTCCATCTCAAAGTAACATCAATGGGGGATCAGGGGAGTGACAAACGAAACCTGATCGAAACGGGAACGGGACAATTGTGGATTTCAGACCCTTCCGTTTCGCGTGTTCTTTTTCGCGTAGCATCAGTCCGATAGCGACCCGAAGGCGCTATTGGTTTGTCTTTTCCGACCAATTCCGATAAGGATCGATATCACCTGCTTCCCAGGGACGACCGCGAAGGAAAAGCTGTCATCAGAGAAGCTATTGGAAGAAATCAAACGCTTCCCGTAACGGAAGGCATGGAATCTCTTCTCTTAATCCATCACGAAGGTCTCGGAGGATACCTCGGCGATATCAGAGGCGAGACGAGACGGTGCACCGACGGCCGGAAAACATCTCGACGAGGAGCCTTTGTGAATCATCGCAATCGACCGGAGCCCCGAGGAGCACGCAATACCACTGATTCACGGAGCACGGGACGCGAGCTCGAGAGTAGTTGATTTGATTCCCGTTGCGGATGGCTTTGATTTCGGGTCCACTCGCACGTTCGACCACCTCCCCGCCAATTTGATACATATGGGCGAAGGAGATTCAATTTAAGGAGAGGTCCACTGGACATCGCCGTCAGCATCGGGGCCGCGAACTGGATAAGGAAACGCTATCCATTACATTCGTCGAATGTGACGCCCCGCCGTCCGAAGGGCCCCCGACAAACGCGACCCGAAACGGTGCGGATATGGTTAGTGTTAGGACATAATGCCTTCCTTTTACGAAATTTGATTCGCTAGACGAATTAAGAATTAAGTAAAGGGGCCACGGTATCGAATAAATAAATGTCTTCTTTTATATACACTCCACTGCTGTCCATTTATTAGACTCAGCACAAAAAAAGCAAAACCATTGAATGAATAGATGCGAAGCATACTTACGTTCAAGTTCACTGTAGATCACGTTAAACGTAGACATGTTCAATTTACGTTCAATTTATCATAGTACAGACACGTGCATTATTTCACTGTGGATCACATAAATACTAGATATGAGCACGCATTTACTATGTTCGCGCCGATCACTTAGGAGTCCATTTGGACCCCACAACAAAATGATAAGATTCCAGCTACACATCTCCCCTATGTTCTCGCTGGGTGAGCGAGGAGAAGCAGACCTAGCTCTATGGTTTCGCCATGAACATCAACTTCAGTCCAACCAAGCTTCAAGCTCTCTCTCTCTCTCTCTCTCTCTCTCTCTCTCTCTCTCTCTCTCCACCAAAATAGAAAGCCCACCAGATCCCGACGCTCTTTGAAGCTTAAACTGTCGAAAAGTATAAATCCCACCAACCCTGAATATGAAATCGAAGCTCGACACCCCATCTTCCATAGCCATTGGTGGGCAAAAAAGAAGAAGAAGAAAAAAAAAAAACAGAGTAAGAAAGTAAGACATCAAAAGACATTCGATTGGAAACAGGGCCACATCCAGTTAGGTGGACGAAAGAGACGATGTTAGGGCAGGAAATTACCACCAGCCAAACCAAAGGGGGCACTACACACGATGCCACCCTAGAAAGGAATCAAAAGGAAGAAAGCAACCACACTCCGCGCAACGCTTTTTGACATTCTTGAACAAAAAGAAGAAGAGAACATGGTAAAGAAGTGTCCAGAATCATGGAGCATTGCGGTATAAATTAAAGTTGCCACTAAACTAAAAAGAGATTGTTTCACTGCTCAATAGCATTGCCCCACCTCACAAAGGAACAAACTTGATACCTATGCCCACCGAATTTAATCACCCACCAAACTTAGTCCCTAAGCAAGAAGAACACCGCTAAAACAGGGGGATACCGAAAACCGAATCCACTCAGAAAAGGCAAGACAATATTTTTCCAGGAGATATATTTAAAAATTTGGAGATATCGAAGATGGGTAAAAAGATACGAGACAATCTTATGTGAAATGAATACAGTTATGACCTACCATTGTACCGTCCGGCCCAGGAAAAGATGAGTCTTTTGCCCCCTTTCCCTTTCTTCTCTTGGCTCGAGGAACACAAAAATCAACAAGAAAGAAAGAAAAAGAAGAAGAAGATGGATTTGATGGATTGATTAATTAATGAAAAAACAGAGAACTGACTTTTTATGAAGCTTTGACTACATATTCGGATTCCAAAGGCTCCACAAACGGGAGTTCAGTATCCCCAACACGTCCGGCAACACCTTCCTCGCCAAACCCTTGTGGGTAATCACTTCCGCCGGAGCCCTCCTCGCAGCCACGTCGTCAACCGCCTGAGCCGCCGCCGGAAGCTGGCAGCTCAGCTCGGCCTCCTCGGGAAGCTCCTCGATTCTAGCCCTCTCCGGAGAGGTAAGCGGCGTAGGTGAAAACACCACCTCATTCTCCGGCGGAACGGGGACCCTGTCCTCTGCCTCGGACGGCGGGGCAGTCTCGATCACGGGAATCTGGGGTTCGGGTTCGGGCTCGGGTTGGCCGGAGGAGGCCCGACGGGCCATTCTACTGTCTCGGTCGCGTCGCTTGGCCTTGCCTCGGCCGCCGCAGCCGCCGTTCTTGTTCTTGCTGAGCTCGCCGCTGGCGAGATGGTCCTCGAAGGCCTCGATGGCCTGGTGGATGAGCTCTCTGTTGGGCGAGGAGTCCCACCTGTGCCAGTAGCTCCTGTAGCAGTCGAAGCAGTCGCAGTCGAAGCTGGGCGACGCCGCCGCCCTCTTCGGCGGCTGCTGCTGGTGCTTCTTCCTCCCGGAGCCGTCGCTGGCGGCGGCGGCGGTCGTGGTGTCGAGGGACCTGGTGATCATGTAGGCGAGGACCTCGCGGTCCTCGAGGGAGAGGACGGAGACGAGGGCGAGGATGGCCGCCGGCAAGAGCCTCGTGACGGAGAGGACGTCTCTGCTGGCGCCGCAAGAGGAGTGGGAAGCGGAAGCGGAAGCGGAGGGAGATGGGTGAACTTTGCCTTTGTTCTTTATCTTCATCTCTCTTGCTCTGGCGAGTCTGGCCTCCTCCGAGTGTAGAGAGAGAGAGAGAGAGAGAATTTTTCTGGTTGGTGAAGATGATGAAAACAGAGACGGGTGTTGTTATAAGCTTGGTAGAGACGAGACGGCAGACAATGAGAGAAGAGAGAGAGAGAGAGCGAGGAGCGGTCCCTTCGTTTTCAGGTTATAATAGAGGGGGACCCACCCGCCGAGGCGCTGTGGTGTCTCCATCCACGGCCCACGCTCGTCTCTGAGCGCGTGCGCGCCACTTGTCGCGCTTTCATTAGAGTCCCTCCCCAGTCTCTCACGGTCTCCCATGTGTCGGAGACTGGAGAACCACGCCGTTTTCACGGCGCCCCCGCTTCGTTTGGGTTAATCGCAATGCCTAATGCTAATTTTAGAAGGAGCCAAGTCACGAGCCCCGTTGAGTTTAATCGTGTGTTTGCATTGGCCCGTAGGGTTGAGGCATAAATGGGATGCATGGGGAAACTTTATTCTTTTATTTTTTTAAATAAGAGTTTAAATAAATTTTATTTTAAATAAAAATTTAAAGTAGCCAAATTATCTCAAATAATATTCTAAAACAATCATGGTTATTTCAAATAAGTCAACTGGGCCGGCTAAGTATTCCTACTGATCAATGATATTTTTGTCAAAGCGCATTTTTAATTAATTTAAGTCTTTTTAAAAAAAGAAATATAAGCAGGAAAGCACGCGACATTTGCCCTTTGTCACCTATATTTCCTTTTCTTCTAATTAAAAAAGAAAGAAAGAAAAAGGAAACAAACAAGAAAAAAATTTTAAAAAAATTGATAAAAATGCTCTTGCCAGCCAATGAGGAGGCCTTTTTTTAAATTGATATTCTGTTTTAGACTTTTATTTGAAATAATATTTGCTTCAAGCCCTTGCTTGAAATAATGTCTATTTTATGCCTTTATTTGTGAAAATGATGGCATTTTTCGATCCTTATTTGAAATAAAGTCCATTTGAAGTTCTTATTTGAGAAGATGATAACACTTTAGATACTTATTTAAAATTTTCCCTATAAACAAAATTATTTGCTTCCAGTGCTTGATCGGTTCTAGTCTTGAAGAACTTTAAAATGTCTTTCGAATTATATACGGGTTTGGATAAAGATTCTTAGGCCTAACCCAATAGTGTTCGCCCGATGCTCGTCTCATCTATCATATCTAATTATGACTATATGAATATGTGCTGAATGTGTTTAGTGTAGTCATCAACGGTTTGTTGATGAGGGTTTATCATTCGAATCGGAAAAACGGCAGAGATAAAAAAAAAATAAACAACGTGATTTATCAAAGTTCACCTAGAAAAGTGCAATATTCTGCGATCTGTATTATTAGGTTTTCTGTCGCACGGTTACAATGAACGAAAAATATATATATATAAGCTCAAAACGGGCCCCGCATTCCGTGCGTGGCGATCACATGTCGTTAGTTCATACTTCTGTTTCCCTAAGTTTGCGTGGGCATGCCCGATGTGAGAAACAAGGATCCCCGAAGCATTCGTCAACTCTAACATTTGTCATATGAGGTATTAAGTTTGATCACCACAGTGTCATTCTGATCATCGATAAGCTTCGGCAAACACAGAAAAGACCCACCCATCCACATAGTTCAATACATCATTGCATATTAGAAAAGATCACCTTTTGACCCAAAAAAAAAAAAAAGATTAGCCCAAATGACCACTGTCTGCATCGGATCTGATGGAGACGAGACTTGTGATGTTGGGAAAGACAAGGGACGGCGAGGTCGATTTGCACGACCGTAATTTGAATAGCAACAGACAAGAGGGAAGAAGAAGTAAAAGTGGGCCAAATGCTGTTGAGAGATGATCAGAAACTGGAATTAACAGAGAAGAGAGGATGACGGGCAAAGAGATGGTAGAGAATAAGAAAAACTTGAAAAATGCATTGGACATTATTGAGATAGTATTTGGAGCAAAGGAAGTGTTGATTTGGGGGTAGAGACGTTGAATAATTTGATTTGTTTTCCTACAACGACACCATTTCAAAGTTTAGAGTAAGAGAAAAAAAAAACAATAAAGTGTTTATGATGGCTCAATCTTATGATGATAATATGTACCTATATAAATGGCTAATTATAGCAAGGGTACGATTAGAAACATAATTATAGAAATGCCACTTGATACATATAAATCACCCCTTGACATGTGTCCCCCGCAACTCATGTTCAGATCTTTTTGCAACGACCCAAGATAGCAAGCGTTATTTGACTTAGATATCTCTTGGAGGCAATAACATAACATCCGTAAATGCCTCTCCTTCGTTAACCTACTTTCTCGAGAGGAATTAGGGTTTACAACATACTCCGTCAATTAACCTTAGGTTCGTCGGCTTTTGAGCAGGCTGGCCGTCGGTTATTCTAGTCAACTTTCGATCGAGCTCATGGGGTTCGAACCATTAAGAGTTGTTCTAAGATGAGTAGCCGTGGTCTTGGATCAGGTCTCCCGAATTTGACAAGTTCAATCAATTTTGCAAAGTAGTTTCTGAAAATTCGGGGTTATATGCCAAGAAACGACTCTAGTTTGGCTAGCTTTGCCATTAAATCAGGCGTGGCCTGGATTTACAGGAGCTTGCAAGGATGTCATTTCGTTTTGAACATGTAAATTCTCGCGTTCAACTTCAACAATATTCAATCGTGGCGGCTCGAAAGGATTATTTTTTAATCGAGGAAATACGCTTAGGAGTTAGGACGCCATCGACAAAAATAATCTCTTTGACAAATTTTTTTTAATAGCGTTGATACATACAAATGATAAAAAGTAAACTCTAGCTTTTTTTTTTTCAACCTAAATTCTTCAAGTAAGGAAACAAGGTTTAAGACAAATCTGAATCGGCTTTCGCTTCTCATATCTTTCTTTTTTTACTTAATCTAAATCTTGTAGCTCACGCAATTCGATTTTTGTTTTTTTTTTTAAACTCTACTCCTGAAAACTTTCACAACACTCAAGTGTTTGACATGTGGATTTACATACAGTAATCTCTAAAATTTGAATGAAGGTAGAAAAGCAAAAAAATTATTATTTTTTGTTTTTTTAGGTTAAACAATTAGGCTCTTAATTAAAAATTTTTTGGAATATGTTCACTAGAAATTCTAGAATGTGCCGTCAATGTGCAGTTGAGTTCTAAGACTTTCAGAAAGTGCAATCAAGTCCTAAAAACTTATCAAATTGATGCAATCAAGTCTTTCTGTTAACTCTGTCCAATTCAAGGTAATGAAAAATTAGAGAAATTAGAGAAGCAAAACTAGCGGGGCCATTGGCGGATTTTTCGCCATATTTGACTATAGCCGCCTAAGGGGCCTCCGGTGGTTGTTCTGGGAGCACTCGGCGTCACTTCGACGGTGGCGCCGACGGCCTCCCAACCAAAGATATAAACTCAAATGATCTGTTCCTCAGACTTGCCTGGAAAGATGCTGTTATCTAGCCTAGTCCTCGAGGAATCTGCCCTTGGAGAACCGCCTCTAAATGCTCTCGGGACAACCGGAGGACCCTTAGGTGGCTCTAGTCAAATATCGCGAAAAATTGGCTGGCGAACAAACTAAAGATCCTAGCGTTATCCACGAGAGAGAAGATACTGAATTCTTTTAGGGTTCGAATACATAATTAAATAATGTTGCAGGGACCACCCCCCCCCCCCCCCCCCCGGCCAATGTGCTTTGGTGCCTCCATCCACGCCCACGCCTATGGGCCACGTGTCGCGCTTTCATTAGAGAAATTGATAGAGGTTACTACTCATGTATTTCGGCCATAAGATTTAGTTTATTCAGTTATTCCGAATTATTATTTTCGTTATAGTAAAAAGGTCGTTATTGTAACTGGGCATTGTTCCATTATCTCGATTATTTGTTAAGATTTTGGAACTAGGCACCGTAGGGACCCTGCCTGAAGCCGACTTGGAACCACATTTATGTTTCAAGTTGGTGCTCCCCACATAGAATTGGGACTCGGCCCCGTTCTTTTCTTATTTGCTCGCAATTCCTTCTTCTAAGAGATGGGAATGAGGAAAGAAATGAAACAAAAGAAAGAGTTTAACTGACGGCTAGAGTTATGATTTCTAATTTCGTACGTAATTGTAAGTTTTGTTGTGAATTTTTAGTTGGTAAAATGACATAAATGTTCCATAAACTTTGTCCCAATGTGTAATACAGTTATTGAACTTATAATTTATTTGGTATGGTCCATACATTATGCAATATGACCCCTAAAATATTGGTGTATGCTCAATTTAGCGCCGAACTATAATAAAAAGTTTAATTGCAGTCCATGACTTGAATTAATGGAAGGTCAACATTGCAAATTTTCATATAGTCCACATACTAAGTTGAATATATTTCAAAAGTTAGGACCGTGTTTCACATTGAGGCGAAGTTCAAGAACCGTTTGTATCATTATCCCTTTTTAATTCTGTCATCTTTTAGAAAAAGACCAATCATTAGTGACGTTGTGCATATATCTTAGGATCCGTTTATTTTGCAAAAAATGCAAGTTTTTTGAAAAATATTTTCTCGAAAGTCATTTTTCATTTGTCGTATTCCTTTGAAACTTGAAAACGAACTAGAATTTTTTGTCGTTTGATATAAAAAAAAATTAAACTTGATTTTCCTCCGTGCACTCCTTTTAGTAAGTTCTAAATTTATAAATTTTTTATTTATATTTTCCTTTTTTTAAATGTAAATTTTAATTTTTTAATTTTCTATTTATCTTTCCTTTTTATTTTTGTTTTTAATTAATTTTTCTTTTCTCTCTTCTTCGACCAATTGCCAGCCAAAGGCTAGCTTGAGCTTGCTAGCTTGGGAGTTGGTCTCATCATGGCCAACGCCTGGTCGAAGAAGAAGGAAAAAGAAAAGAAAAAATTATTAAAAACAAAAGATAAAATAAAAAAGATAAAAAAAATAAAAAATATTGAATAATTCAGAATTTTATCAAAATAATTAAAAAGAAAATGAAGGTGAAGAAGTGGAGGGAGGAAAGAAGAGGGAAAATGATTTCCTCTCTTAAAAAAGAAAAATCATTTTCCCTACTTTTGAATGTATTTTTTCATTAAAGGAAAATATATTTCTTAACTCCTTTATTTTTTGCGAACGGAATGCTGAAAAATTCAAAAAAAAAATTCTTCTTGAAAGTTACTTTTTGCTAAATCAATGGAGCCTTCGTAAATGCACCTTCTTCATTTACTTATATTTTCAAGAGGAGAAAGGGTTTAAAACATACTCGATCAATTAACCTTTGGTTCGACCGCTTTTGAGCATGCGGGTCATTGGTTAATTTGGACAACTTTCGATCCCATGGGGGTTAGAACGTTGCGGTCTTAGACATTGGCTGTGGTACTTGACAAGTCCAATCAAATCCATAGAGAAGTTTCTAAAATTTTGAGGTTGTATCTCTAGAATCAACTCTAGTTTGGCTAGCTGCCAATACGTCAAGTGTGGCCTAAATTTACAGGTGCTTGCCATGATCTTATTTCGTTTTAAACATGCAAATTTTCGTGTTTAACAATATTTAATCATGGCGGCTCAAGAAGGTTTGTTTTGTACTCGACTAACTCGAGGACGGTTGCTAAGTTGCAATAAGTGTATTTCCCAAATATCTGAAAAGGAAATTTGTACTTACTGTGTGTGACACCTTTACACACCTCGGAGTTCCTCGCCCACAGCAAACCTCGTCCACAGCAAACCTTGACGGGGGCTTCACATAGAGACAGGGAGAGAACAAAGAAATAAAAAGTGACCCTGGCCATTGATTGGCAAACGATATGTGAGGTGCATGTGCTTGTCGATTGGTGAAAATTTGACTCGCCATCGCCAGGGAGTTGGGAGGTAAATTGACACGAAGTCGTTAATTTCATGCCCTTTTTTTTTTTTCCTAAGGCAAGTACTATCGTTGGATTGTGGATCCTTTACAAAGAGTCGTCTCTGATTATATATAGCCAAGTATATAGGGCAATCGTCGGTGGTGATTACTTCCGTATGCTCTATCTTCATATTCTTGGTCTGGCTTCAGTGATTGCTCTCCTTATCCTTTGGATGGTTTGAACTGCGGACTGATCTACTCTGTTTCTTTGTCGATGTGCTATACCGATCTTGCGATAACACCGATGTTGCATACAGTCACACGTCGGATACACCATACTGCTATCAATTCGTGTTATTTTTCGAGCCTTCCAATAGCATATCATTCTCATGGGCTTTCTGGGTGACGGAAGCCGGGGCTGATATTTGGTGTCAACACCGCCAATCAACTATTTGTTCTACCGTCAATTGTCGGGATCGGCACCAAAAATGCAATACCTTTATTTGCTAGAGATTATTGAGAGGAGGCTCGAGTCCGAAGCTCTATCAATCAGTGAATTGCTTATTTTGACTGCTCCCCGCCCTTTTACTCACATGCTTTCACTCTATGGCTCGACATATGTGCCTTGACACGTTGTTTTCTACTTAAAATAGAGAAGAGCGGTAAGTACCGGACATTGAAGAATGTTATGTCAAACCAGCGTAAGAAGTAGACCGTTACCTAATAATTGTACAAAATCTTAAATTTACACGCTAGTTACAAATCTACCTGAATTTTAGGGCAAGATTATGGTAGAGTGAGGGATTTTAATGGATATGAAGGTCTCAGCTCGTTTTCTTCAAATCCTGCATATCAAAACGACGTCGTTTAGCAAACCTACTTATGTAGGGCTTTCACACCGGATCCAAATTGCACACCAATCATTCCAACCTTATGGGATAGAAGCTAACGGGACAAATTTGTCAAGAAGGTATCCACTTTGGATTTTTTTGAGACACGAAAATTATTTCAAGGTAAACGTTGACACTGGCGTACTGGTGTTGGATGTTCTTGTTACATGGAAATTCATTCGGTGTAAATAAGGAGACGGTATACCAATTTGGATTTCTTTTTGCGACTCGAAAATTGATACTAGATAAATGTGTAGTACGATTGGGGATAATTAACCCCGAAAATAATAATACTAAAGCTTTACACAAAAAAACAAAAATAGAATACTCAAGAGTATGGATCACGTCACACACAACCTCGTATTGATTATTATTTAGGATTGATATCATAGAAAAATCCAAACTAGTATGCATGTTATAAATTTAACTCAAATTATTTTTTTGACCACAAAATTTCAAACTAATACATTTGTGACAAATTGATCCCAAATTGGTACACTTGTGATAAATTTATACTTCATTAGTTTTCGTTAAATTTAACATCAAATTGTTGAGTTGGATAGCACGTGACAATTCACGAGTATACCAGTTTGAAGTTCTTATCCTCAGTTTGTCACGGGCGTGTCTATTTGGGATTTTTCATGGTATTAACCCAATTTAACGATGGGTAAACTTGTCACATGCATAATAGTTTGGGATTTTCATGATAAAAAAATTAGTTTAGGGTAAATTTGTCACAAATGCACTAATTTGAGATTTTTGGTGGTAAAAAAAAATATTTTTGAGTAAATTTATTACTGGTGTACAAGTTTGGATTTTTTCATGATCAGAAAAATAGTTTGGGGTATATTTATCATAGATGTACCAGTTTGAGGTTTTTTGCCGTATTAACTCTATTATTTATGATAGCCTAAGTTCTTCAATGAGGATAAATTCCTGGGCAATTGTCCCATTTCAACTTTTAACACATAAATTTCAGAAAGTTAAAAGACCTTCGAGCTGAAATGGATGCAACGAACCTTCAACATCACAAGCAGCGGATAGACAAAGATTAGGAAATTGAATATGACCTTGGGTCATCCCTTCCTTCATTGTTTTAATGACCGTGTGACCCTCTTGCCTTCATGTTGGATTCAAAGCTTTAGTCTTTATAAAGAGGTGTCTCTGTGGGGACACGTTGGATTTGAAACGGATCTTCTATGTGATTTGATAATAATAAAACTGCGCAGGTCTAAGTGGGGTTCATGTTCGAAGTGAGTATGTCTCCAAGATTACTTACTTGAATCGACTTTAAAGTTTTCTATTTAGAATTTACCGTTTGAGTTGGCTTTATATATGGTAGATGCATCTCCAAGATGACCTAGCTTGAACTCTGATTTATTGATGTATTGCTCGGATTTTTATTTCGCGAAAATCCATTGTTACAGCTGGGTTCTTTGGTTGTCACGTTGGGAGAAATTGATGCCTTGTCTTGCTTATTCATATCTAAGGGCGCTGTGCTCAACTGTTATTGCATTGTCTTGTTCTCCCAGCCGAAAGGGTGAGAATGTTTCCATGTTGGTTCTCTTCCCTGAGGATGATACTAAGTGATATCAAGTGGTCCTATTTAAGTGTGTTTCTTGAGCCAGATTAGAGGTAATTGTGTTTTCAGGGAGAATTTTCAATTCATAGCGTGCTTCAGATCCCCGTATCTTTCTAATGTTAGATAAAATTATTGTGTTATGATATTGCGATGGAATGAAACAAACCACGGTTGTGCCAAATTGATGCTTCCCTTTTTCCTTTCAATTCTGCATAAAGCCCACCTCTGCTATATCTTTGATGTTTCTGGATTCCTTTGTCTTGTGTGGTCTTTCGTTGTTACTATCTTTCGAAGATGAATTTGCAGAATTCTGAAGGATTGGGACTCATGTTTTGCAACTTAGGGCAGACTTTGTGATTAATCACAGACTAAATTTAGTCCACAGTGATAAAAAGGAAAATCAATTGTCTAAGCAACGCGAGCTTAACTTAAATCTGAGTCCTAAGAGATGGAATACTCGATTTCAAAAAGGTTTCGAGAAATCAAATGCAAATGGAAGTAAATGTCATGTCGAATCTATCTAGTATATTCACCTTTAGCTCTCCTCAAATCTTTTGGAGTTGTTTGATTCTCCACAGCTTGCCATGTGACTTTGAGAGGTCACTGGGAGAAACAGAATTACGGCAAGTTTAGTTGCTAAAAGTTATTTAACACAAGTATGAGCCATGTCAAACATTGCTTCTGATTGTGCACGACTAGTAACTTCATAGGAGCAACCTTTTTATCGGATAACACTCTTCAGTTGATCGCGGGTATGTACGGTGGAAATGCATTTCGAGAAGAGTTCTGGTTCTTGTCTAATGAGGAGCGAACGTTTGAACATGCCTTTCCAAAACAATTCTGGTTACCGCCTAATAAGTCCGAGCATAGTTGGCTTTTCGATGTTCACTCGTCTAATGAGGAGTGAACGTTTGAGCATGCCTTGAGCATGGTTGCTGGTGTCAAGTAAGTCTGTAGAGGGTGAAGAAAAGGTGGCTTTTCGATGTTCACTTGCTTCACCCACATAATGTTTTTCCTGGGTTTGCTACTTCTAGCAGTAGAGCTTCTTCTCGATTAGCAACTTGTTTGCCATTATCTGATGTTTCTGGTTCTCCCTGTGCAACAACAAAAATGCAAGAACAGCAGATTTATTTGTCAGTAAACAGGACTGAAAGCTAAAGAACAAAATGAAGCATTTATAAGACGCGGAAACTATTTATTGGTGGCATAATATCGTCAAAATTACTTCTGGAAGCAAACTCCTGGCGTGCTTCTAAAAAAAAAATGGCTAAAGAGAATGAAATTTCCGAGGGTTCCTACCAAAACATATGTATGCATATTATCCACCAAGGCCGGAAATTTAATTTGGAAGACAACAAGGAACGAGCCTCTCAATGTCAAATTTCAAGATCTAATGATTCAAGCACGAAAGCTATGATGGTGAGTCACATCTGAGTTCAGGAGTTTGCACACTTGGTTGGGTTACCAAATTGGGAAGGGGTTTCTAGATTCCAGTGACTATCATAACAGATAAACAAAACGAAGTCCATATGTTCATGACATCCCATTTCTCAAGCAATGTGTGAGGTCATTGATCTCTAATGGAAGGAACGTCTACTGGCAATGTCAGCCCCCTTCCTGAACGAGAAGTAATGATGGAAAACATTCAAATTTCTCGACTGGCGTATACAAACTAAACAAGCCAAGGGAAAAGAAGTCCGCGGCCAAGGTATGAGTGCGGCTATTAGCAGGACAAATCTCCATCATCAGGAAAAATGACGCCAAGTTTTCTTGTAATGATTTCAAGTACCTTATCATCTTGAGACAACAAGGTGACAACATTTTCAGGAAGAGAGGTGGAAGTGATTGGCGATGAATGTACACGGACATCACCATCTAAATCATCATCAGTGAATGACGAGATCTCAGCATCCTCATTATTGACCTGAGTCGAAACAGGTCTGCTTCCAGGCTTTTCAAGAGATACTTCGTCTGAAAGTCCGCTCTTTGGTGAAGAGCTGGAGCTATCCACATAACAGGGCTGAATGCTGATGTAAAAGCACAGGTTGTGCCACATTTTCAAGCTCTTCTTACAGCTCACAGGAATGCTAGCATTTGCAGTCTCTCGAGTAACCCCATAATCTTCAAGGTTTATCACAGCAGATCCCAGCAGTTGACCTTTCACTGCCCCGTTCTTTAGGGACTCTTATAAGGAGAGCTCCAAGCAGTTCCTCTGTAAACCATCACTGCTGCTGCTTCTCTTGGACGCTTCCTTGCACAGAGCAACAGGAAGCTTAAGCGACTCACCAATCATGATCATTCCATCCTCGGCACTGCAAGGGAAGTAGCCCGAACTATCGTCATTTTCCATTGAACCAAAAGAGATTGAGCAGATCTCAGAGATTGGGGCCAGGGCTTAATCGGTTCTACGTGGATAAGGTAACCGACTTGAAACGCGACGCTTTTTCGGCTCTTCAATCTCAACCCGGGAACCATTTTGGACAGCAAATGCTGATCAAGCCTCAGTCGATATTACCATCCATTGCAGCATTTCTACATCCACGGAACATCCGGATATCACCACATAGCATAGACAGGATAACAGTAGCACAAATTGTGCTCAAGAGCAATCACTCAAAAGGAAGCAAGATGCTTGAAACCGAAAAACCCTGCCTTTATGCACCTGAAGAAACGAAGAAAGACTTAGGCACAGCTGAAACAGTTCAAATTATAAACTACAGAGCTACTTAAAAAATGAGAAATTGAAGGGGGGTAAAAAAAAAACACTACAGCTCTTGGGTACTACCCACCTTACTCAATCAGCTGAGTGCCAGTATTTCCATTATCAGAAGCTTTCTGCTTCATTGCATCTGAAATGTAGAGAAACCCAATCCAAGAAGATAAAACTAGAGATCAAGCGAATCATCTGACCAATCCATATGCTTTGCCTTCTGGAGATGAGGGAAGGCAGACGATTAACTCCTGCTCCTGCTGCAAGGCATAAAAACGGCAGAGTGCAGGACCTGCCACTTTCCAAGCGAATCCGCACTTGCCGATGCCACTCCATCTCATTGCATAGTCGAACGTCATGTTATAGATTGCAAGAGCCTCCTTAAAAATATCTTCTGGCTTCCTCGGGCTCTCTTTGAACTCCGGTGCACCATATGTAGCAACTGCACCAGAGGAATTATGCAAAAATAAATTTCCTAGAATCAGGTCTCTCCCTCTCACTCTCCTTCTCTTCAAACTAGGGCCTCGCAGGAAGTATACAGAATATTTCTTTGTCCTCTATTACTTTGTTTCACTTCTACCAATTTATACCACGTTGGTTTTAAGTAAATAGGACATAGCAAGAGAAAATTCTAGTATCCAAAATATCAAATGAATTGAAAGCAGAAGTACATGACAGGAAATGAACATTCCAATATTCAGATACAGAAAATAGCATAATACCGCTGAATGTTTACTTGCTTAATAAGCAGAAGAGTACCCTTGACGGCTCTACCATCGTTGAATGGACGGAACCGAATCAGCAGAGGCTGCAATAGTTAAAGAGCAAAAGTTCAACCTGTACGTCCTGTATAGTAATCAAGCACCACCCCGAAAAAGAAAATCTCCGTCAACTACCGGTTCACATATGCCCTCGCTACATTCTGCTCATCGTCACTGCAGCCAGCAAATCTCTAAGATAACCCAAAAAAAAAAAAAGTACCAAATCATAGGTAAATAGCAAATAAAACAGCTATAAATACAAACCTCTAGGAGTTTAACTTAAACTAGATAAATAGGAGACGATACTTATTCAGTCATATGCCTTCTTAACATTTTTTTCCTACAAAGCGCACAATAGAAGGGAGAAGAAAGCAACGGATTCTTGTGGGCCTTGTCGCATTGAAAATATGCCAAAGAGATCCCCAGATGGGGATGGCTTTAGTTTAATTCTGCTCTTCCACTCGTGACCACTTTTTTCGAACACGTCGATTTGAATTAGGGAAAGAAAGGCCTAAAGCAAGATACGAAATTCACAAAATTAAAACAGAGGCAACAAACCCATAACTCCATCCCTACAGTAATTTGAGAACCTTCGTCACTACTGACATAAAAACAGGCATGAAACTCGAAGACGAATGTCCAAGGCTTAGCAAAAAATATCTTCACTATTACATGTATAAAAGAAATTGATCACAAGAAGGATCGCCTAACAATGATTTATTGCAGTACAAACAACTCGCTGAACTCTGTCCTGCAACACCTAAGCTGCAAATTCACATTGCATACTGCTTAGATCCTCGTTTGTTCCAATTTACCGCATGGTATATGCATCCCTTAACCCTTTTGTCTGATCACTACTTCTACTAGACGGTCCAGTAGTTTGTCATTTTCCAATTTACCGTATGATATATGCATCCCTTAGCCCTCACTTGGTCGGCATTTTCGAAATGTTACCCTTCTTACAGGGCATGGTAAACGACATCTTTTTGGTTTTTCACTCAGTTATCTTTCTAGTAGAATTATACATGATTCTTGCTTTACCTTTTCACTCTAAAGCGCCATGTTGCCATTCGAGATTTCTGTTGTAATCCTGAGCTTCGCTCCTTCCTAGGTTTGGGCCGTTGTTTTGGATCTTCGCGATCCTGGTGAAATAAGCAGTAAATCTTCTCAATCCGCCACGTCGTTAGTTATCAATAAAGTTGGATTCCTTCCCCGCATGCAATTTGCTTGACGAAGAACTTAAGAATATGCTCATTAGGTCCACTCATAGGGGAATGTCTATTTTTATGCATTTATCACCGATCTCTTTACACATATCGAGATCCTAATGACCATGACTGACTTATCTAGCTATCTATATATCATATATGTGAAAAATATATGGTGCTTGTACAAAAACGAAAAAATTATCAAAAAAGTATTAAACTTATTGTGACTATGCCAATTCGATTATAAATATTTTTTTTTGGCCAATTGAGTCCTAAACATTTGCATTTGTGTCAATTCAATTCATTTGGCCAGCCAGAACTTTAGTGGACAAATTTTAATAATTATTCTAAATTGTTTTTGAATTTTTTATTCCTTTTTTCTTTTTTTTTCTTTCTCTTTATTTTTTTTCCATCTTCTTCCTCCAATTAGTTGCTTGCTCGAGGACTGGCTCACTAGAGGCCAGCGAGATCGACATTGCCCAACCGGTGGCTTGGCGACTGACTGGAGGAAGAAGATGGGAAAAAAAATAATGAGAAATAAAAGATAAAAGAAAAAGAAAAGACAAAAGAAAAAGTAATTAAATGAATTCAAAAAAATATTAAAATGTTGTTAAAAATTTTCTATGTCAGCAATGGCGATGTTAGTGCCAGCCCGCCAAATTGACTGAATTGATAGAAATGTAAAAGTTTTATGACTTTCTTTGGTAATTTTCCCTACAAAAACCACGTTGGTCAAGCTATTGTACGTTTCGACCAGAAAAAAGGGCTATATTACGTGTATTGTCGACAGATTTCACATTTTTTTTTTGTAGGTCATTAAGACCAAATTTCACTGGAATGGGCTCATATTAACTCCGAATGACTGAAATCCATTCATAACAATAATGGAACGAGCATAATGGGATAAAAATCGAACTAATCAGGAAACAAAATGTATCAATAAATTAAGGAGAAGGCGACGATGATGCTTATAAATGAAATAAGAAGGAGATGGCAACGAGCTCATAGCTCAGTCTGTTACACATTCATAAAACAAATTTCACTGTTGTTTTTGCTGTAAATCTTTGCTATTCATTCCAATTGCTGGTGCAGAATATGACGAACAAAGGACAAGATGTTAAGTTAAAGGTTAACATGCACTGTGAGGGATGCGCCGACGCCGTTCGTAATTGCCTCAGAGGTTTTGATGGTACATCGACATTTCCCTTCATTCCTTTTCATCTGGTGTTTGAGACATAGTTTGTTTAGGGCAGCCATTCAATTGCACAAGATGAAGACATTCCAAATCATTTCCCATGTTGTTGTGTTCATTACCTTCCCATCGAACATCAAGCATTATTTCCGATGTATATAATAATCCACTTTTGCTACTTTTCTCATACGGGAAAACAGAAAACTAATGTTCGCGTTATGAAAATTAGGCATCGAAGAAATTGTCATGAATATGGAGAAACAAGAGGTCATTGTCAAGGGTGAAAATGTGGATATTGTGAAGGTATTGGAGAGGTTGAGGAAGAAATATAACAAAAATGCTGAGCTCATAAGCCCAGAACTGCCAAAGATCAAGAAAGAAGAAGAGAAGAAGAAAGAGGTTTGATCTTTACCAGCATATTTGATTTTTAGGCATTATAACCTGGCAAGATCGATATTCCATCCTAGGGTTAGAGATAGTAACAACGGCTTTCTTTGATTGCAGATTCCAGTCAAAACAGTAGTGCTCAAGATTTTCATGCACTGCGAGGGCTGTGTGCGTGATATCAAGAAGATCATCTACCAAATGGAAGGTAGTTTTTTTCTCGTTAAATATACAAGAAATTCCTCATATAGTAAACTTACACGTGCCCCATGTTGCTGTATCAGGTGTTCTATCTGTGAAACCGGACATGGCCGGAGGAACGGTGGCTATCAAAGGGGCTGTCGATCCGCTGCGGCTTGTGGAGTACATCAAGAAACGAACGGGCAAGCATGCAGAGATTGTGAAGGAGGAAGCAAAGAAGGATATGAAAGGTAAGGAAAAGAAGAAAGGCGAAGCGAATAATGGTAAGAAAGGCGAGGAGAAGAAGAAAGGCGAGGCGGGCGAGGATGGTGTCCATTTGATTTACTGGGTTCACTGTCCTTCTCAGTGCCCCCAGTGCTACATGAACCGCCTCTGCTGCTGCTGCGAGAATGCTTTCAGCGACGAGAATGTCCATTCTTGTTCCGTCATGTAAGATGGGAAAGGTTCTTTGCACGAATCCTCTTTTTGATACGATATGACAATTAGTCTTATTACTATGGGATTTACTGATTAATAGACATGAATTCGTGCTTTATGTGGGAGAATAAAGGATAAAAAGAATTATCTTATTCTAAAAGCAAAATAATTATTGATAAAGAAATAAGTATCATAAAAGATTTGTATAGTCATTGCTCTTGAATAAAAGGGCAAAAGGAATAAAGAAAATACCTAAAAATATGGCCAATGTAACACATCTATTCTAAATTTTTGTGACACAAAAAATCCTAAACTTATACCAGTGTGACATATTTACTGTTCATCAATGTTCTTGTCAATAATCATCATTAAAAATCTATCTATATAGATGCCAGAAAGCAAACGATTTTAACATGGGACCCATGTGGCTTAAGTGAAATAAAAAATGACATAGTTTTGGTTGATAAATCATCTAAACAAAATTTAATGGAGAGTAAATATATTACACACATATATATATAAGTGTGATGATGACCTACACATTTTCTGACTCTGTTAATACAGTCCAACATTTTCAGGCATTGGTATATCCTTTTGCCTAAGAACCTATTCCTTATAATAATCTCTTGGAAAATGGATTAGTCATAAGTATATAGTGTGATAGATATTTAGGATTTTCAAGTTTGTTGCCAGAATCTCCATATGGAAAATAATTTCCCCCATTTAAGATTTGTCTCTGTTGCCGAATATCAACTGCATGAGAAGTTGACCCGTCTTCGGACTCAGAGGCCTAGAACTCATTGCAAAGGCCCTTTCGAGGAAAAAATCTCCAAAAAAAAAGTCATAACCTATTGTAAGGCGGCCAATTCAATTCTAAACCTTTCAATCTTACTAATTTAGTACTCTTGTGTTTTGACTTTCAAATTGGAACAAGGGCATTTTGGACCATGCACATTTGCTTTAGGTTTTTTTGAAGGAGGATTATAAAAGGGATGTGCTGCATAACACCTTGTAATGCTAGCCTCCACATTCTTCTCTTCATTGTTCTTCCAATCTTCTTGTTAATTAGATCATTAGATCTTTGGATTGTACACTCATACTCATTGTTGAAAATAGGGAAACCCCTCTCTTTTCCCGTGATTTTTCCCGCCTTGGGTTTTCCATAAATATCTCGTGTACCTTGTGGTTTTACTTTTTGCTTTCATCCTTTTCTATTTGTGTTTGGGTTTGTGCACTTTTGGTATTGTTGCATAACAAGTCTTAAATACTTTGACGATTTGCTAATACAGTCTTTACTGCCAATTTTGATTGGAAATTACTAAATATGGACGATGGCCGTCCTGCTTAGCATTACTAGCGCTGGCCTGGATAATTTTTGTAATTCTCAAATTGCCTGACATGGGTGATTGCAAAGCTCAGATGGAAGCTGTGTCGATGATGGTGGCTCAATGAAGAGCGTGGGAGATCGGTGTTTTGCTGGTCAATTTTTTTTTTTTTACTCCCTTCCTGGGAGTGCCGGCGGTCTTTTGTATTTATTTTCAGGTGAAGGTCAAACATTGATAATTAAAGACACGTAAATGCTTGGCGTAGCCCCTTCTTACGATACCAAAATCGAGATTACTTAATAGAATCATATTCAGCCTGCTCCTATTAGCAGCACCAAAGCCAGAAGCATCTACTCAAATAATTATCGCGAAACAGTGCAAAAAACGAATCTGCAGAGGCAACTTGGAAGTCCTACTTTTCCTTCGTCAACCTCCGTGGGATCCTTCCATTGAACCTGCAAAAGCAAGGCGGCAACACCCATGGTCACTCCCTCTTTTCTCAGAGAATCTTCAACCTGGGAATCGAATAATAAGATCCGTCGTCTCGCAAAAGCAACTTACAATTTCGTGGTGGAAATTTCCAAGTTCAAAAGAACCCTGCTCCAAGGAAGTTCCCATGGAACTTCCTTTCGATACTGGTATTCCTGGAACAAAAAGGCGAAGGCAATTCTGAAAAGAGGAAATACAAAACGAAAGTGAAGAGAAAAGGAAGGAAGATGTTATTTTAATCAAGCAACGCAACGAAATGGAGAAAGAAAGAAACCACCCATTTCGCAGGCTTTGATTACTTCTTTTTTGTGGATCGCTTTACCGCACCAACTCCACTTCCACATTAAAGTGACCCCATAATTTTCAAATTCTTTAGATTCTTGCGAGTTTTCTTGCGTATGTAAATGAAGCTCTCTCGTGCGTTGCTTGAGCTACTCGTCCTCGCCGTGGTAATCCAAGCAAGAAAAGGAAAGGATGGGAGTTGGCAGGTGCAAGTAAAAAAAAAAGTATGGTTTTGAATCGATTGGAAAATTCAGCCAACCATGAGGAAGGAATCCCACCTAAAATAAAGTTGATTGTGTCAATTTCGCTTAAAACTTTTTTTTTTGTATTAATTTAGTCCTAAACATTTCGTATTTGTGTCAATTTTGTTCATTCAACCAACTTTAGCTAGTCGGCGTTGACGTGGACGCCGGTCGGTGCTGACGGGGTGCTATCGGCGATCATGTACCAATTTTTAATAATATGTTAATATTTCTTTTTTAAAAAAAATTAGAAAAATTGAAAAAAAAAGATTTTGATATTATTAAAATTGCCATGTCAGCTTTCGTAGCTCTTTGTCAGTATCGGTTGGCATCCACGTTAGCGCTGACCAGCTAAAGTTGGCTAGATGTACTAAAGTGGTACAAATACAAAAGGTTTAGGATCGAATTGGCATAAAAAAAAAGAATTAAGACTGAAGTGGCACAATTGCAATAGGTTCAGGATTTTTTTGGTAATTTTTCCTATTTTGGGCTGGGCAAATGCAATTTGGAGTTACTTCACTGACCTTCACAAAAAGAGAGATAGTGCCAAAATCAGAGGAGATTTGACTAGCCATGTTTGCAAAAAGAATACCTCAGTTAGGCGAGCTATGTCCTCATGATCACTAATTAATCCCCGTGCTGATCCATTGGAAAAGCTACTATGGGAGTACCTAAAAGCGATGGAGCGGCGAGAATAGCCCGACGGAATCATCCCTTCGGTAAACTATAAAGGCCGACGGCATTAAACTTAGGTCGGACAGCCACAACGGTGCCACCACCGGCTAAGAGTGCATGCATCCAATGACCCTCAAATCGATTTGACCATTTAAATTATCGGACTTACTATAGAGCATTGCATGTTGTCGGGGGTGTCGAGCGTCTTTAGTCACAGAAATTTGCCACACGTATTGCCAATTGCCGCTGGAAGCGACCACCTTTCAGTCGTGGCTCGACAATCCTCCGAAAAATGTAATATAAGGTTGGGGGGTGGGGGGGCACGTTCAAGTAGGCTTTGGGCTCTTCAGAATCCTAATTTGAAGATTTCGTGCACTTCTTCTCTTCTAATTACTGACTTAATCTTCGGAGTAATCCGGATTGTAAACCCAAACACCATAATCCGGAATTTTGGTATTGCAGATTAATTCTCGGATCTAGGCATTGTCGGCAAAATGGTGTTCCCAAATTCAACGTTAACAAATACCTACTCTTCAATTATTAAGGGAAAAGGCGTACCAAACCTCTTGAGAAAAGCATAGAGAAGTGCCATCGGTCTTAAGTTCTCCATTCGCTTTCCATTCCCATCTACTAAAGGCAAGATGCACGAGCTATATGCTTTTCCACTCTTTTTTTTTTTGTTTTTCTTCTCTTTAAATTGTGAGCTATGACATAATATATCGGGTAAAATTTGTCTGATAATAATTGAGGTTATCAAATTAACTCAATTAAAGCACAAAATTTGGGATAGATTTAACCTTGCTTAATGTAACTAGAAGAGTTCGCATATGGATTTACTAATCTGATTTAGACAAGATCTACCAAGGAAGAAGAAGTTTATTCGTATTGAGGGTCTAGGGATTTTTTTTTTTTTCGGTCGAAAGGGTCTGGGGATGAGTTTGGAAGAATCTAGGGGAAAAAAAAGAGAGAGAAGCATTTGGACTCCTTAGTCCTAAAGTCGGGAGAATCACCAAAGAAGTGTTAAATCTATTGCAATTAGGCAATTTGAAGTCATTAGAGCACATTGTAGGAAAGCTAGCAAACAAAAACAGAAAAAGAGAAAAACAAAACAAATAAACAAATAAGCAAAGAGGCCAAAGTAAAAGCACCCAAATAAGCACATTTTCAACCTGCGCCATCATGCCTTTCGTAAAAGTTTTGCCTTTTTTTTTCCCCAAATTATTAGAGTTTGGTGTGTATATACCAATATGAAATATACAGAATCTCATCAAAATATCCCACCTCCGCTCTATAAAGTCCACGTTCCTCACTTCTCCAATGTTCAGTCAGATGGCAAAGAATTCTCTCTAACCCTCTCTCTTCAAATTGTCCTTGAGAAGTGTTTCAATTGCCTTCTCAGCCATTGAAAATGGATCGATCTTATAGAACCAAAAAGCTCAAATCCATGAAGAAACACAAGAACAACCGCCTCATCCCACCCAATAACCATCAGATTCTCAATCTTCTCACAGCATCAATGTGCATTTTAGTTTGTTCTAACCATTTTTTGCTTCCCTCGTCCTCCTTAGAGTCTTGCATGAATCATTTTCGATCCGTCACACTCCCTCACCTAAAGTCAACCTTCCTTCACCCGAAATGCCTCTTCATGGTGGTCAACGCCATCGTCGTGTTCCTCATCGGTGAATCGAGGCTCCGGGCCTTGTCTTCGTCTCCGGCCGATGACCTCTACACCCAGTACGTCGACCGAGTCAGTCAAGGCAAGAAAGGTTTCAAAGTTTACGATCCCGTTCCAGAGAAGAAGAATAATAAGGAGAGGGATCCTAAGAAGAACTTTATTGACGATGACCATGAAGTTGAAGAACCAGGAGCAGAAGGGACAAGGAAATTGTTGGAGAAGGGTAAGGAGGAGGAGGAGGAGGAGGAGGAGGAATTGCCTGTTGAGGAATTGAATAGGAGAGTTGAAGCGTTCATCGCTAGGGTTAACAAGCGAAGGTGGCTTGAGGACAGATCTTTAATATGCGCCGATGCATGACTCCACCACATTATATTGCATCGCAGACCATCGTTGACTTTTGAAATGGTAGGTTTAGGACATGATATAGATTAAATAAACAATTGAATTTATCCTTCTCGAGCTGATGAATTCTCATGCACATGTAGTCTCTAATGTTTTGAGATGTTTTATCATTAGGAGTTCATATCCTCAGAAATTTATATAGTAAATTCCCCGGGTTTTTACCGAATAGGAGCTTACTAAAATTTATGTGTGATCATGGAATCTAATATGTGTTGTTTAATTTGACATGGCACATCGCAGAAGTCCTTCCTTTAGCAATGAAGACTTTTGCAAAGCGTGCTGAATAAGGAAGAGGATGATCAATTTTCAACCATCTTGTAGGTCCTCATCAAAAATTGACGATTCGTTCCCGATTGTACTTATGAACATCAAGAACCGGCTAATTTCAGTTTCTTCCTAACAGTTAAAGTTTTTATATGATAATTTCATCGGTGGAGCTCCGATGTGAGTGCATTAACTCGTTTTTCTTTTTCTTTTTCTTTTTTCTTTTGGGAAAATGTGAGTGCACTTTCACATTCGATCCCGCAAGTCCTAATTCCCGAGCAGAATCAACAATTCATGGGATGGAACCCACCACACAATCTAGTTTATTACTTGAGCTTTTACATGGAGCTGAATCGATTAGGTCCGTTTCGATTTCTCCCTAAAAACAAATCTAAGTCTCCGAAAAGCTTTCAAGATTTTCCCTAGAGAGGGAAAAAAGTCATGTGGCCATAAACCACCGAATTGTCGCGTTTAAGGTAAACAATACGAATAGTCTTTGAATTTTGACTCAATGGGTGTTCTAATCCTTGCATCTTAAATTTGTTCAACGTAATCCCATAACTTTAGCTTAATATGTAATGTCATTTCTGAACATTTAATTTGTATATTGTCATCCATGAGATACATATTCAATTTAGCTCCTAGATCGTATGAACATGTTTAATGTCATTGTCGCGACCCTCTAAAAATATTTTTATTAATTCTAGGGGTTAACGGATTATTAGGTTAATTAGATTTGACTAACCTAATGCGGACCCTCCCAAGCCCTACCGAATCGCAACTTTGGTTTTTGTTTAAATGATTTTGAAATTTGGAGTCGCCACTAATCGTTCTTGGTATGTCGATTAGAAACCTAAATAAATTAGCGGGAGAACTAATTTATTCCTGCGAACCAGAGATTATGAGCTCGGGGACTTGGTTACACTAGTTAATTAAAACTAATGCCCTTTCGGTACCTTAATTTCATGGATATCCTAATCCGGCAACTCAGGCTTGGTTTATTCCTAAAGCTCTAGTAGGGTATTCTCTTTTGTATTTTCACTTTTTAAATAGGATGCATGGATGGTATATATTTTTATTTGTTATATTTTTTTAAGTGTTAAAGATTCCCTGAAGCCGAAAGAGGGAGTGTGTTAACGACTTCTGTGCAGTATTACGACCTACTCATCTTTTGGGTCTGATGATTCAAAAATTAAATTATAGGAACTACATGACAGTGAATAAACACCTCCAATGGGAGGCCTAGCATTGGCTTGGCTCTTCCCTTTGGGATTTAAGGTACAGGTATTTAAGTTGCAAGTATTTAAACTACTGTAAGTAAAAACCTCCAATGGGAGGCTAAGCATTGGCTTGGCTCTTCCCTTTGGGATTTAAGGTACAGGTATTTAAGTTGCAGGTATTTAACTACTGTAAGTAAAAACCTCCAATGGGAGGCTAAGCATTGGCTTGGCTCTTCCCTTTGGGATTTAAGGTACAGGTATTTAAGTTGCAGGTATTTAACTACTGTAAGTAAAAACCTCCAATGGGAGGCTAAGCATTGGCTTGGCTCTTCCCTTTGGGATTTAAGGTGCAGGTATTTAAGTTGCAGGTATTTAACTACTATAAGTAAAAACCTCCAATGGGAGGCTAAGCATTGGCTTGGCTCTTCCCTTTGGGATTTATGGTGCAGGTATTTAAATTGCGGATGGACTTTGTCCTCTCCATTTTGGGGTATGAATTTTTTAAAATGAAATACAACGAATTGATTCAACAATTTGAAATTTGTGCGCGCTTGAGGACTCCTCCAAGCCGATTTTGTGCTTCCATAGGATTGACCATTGATATAGAGCTGCGGCTTCCTGACATAAAATAGAGTGAAGTGTCAGTATACAAAATATGTGCTAATCTGCACCTAAAACCAGAAGAGTGGAAAGAGTACTTATCTCCCGTTTGTTTGGGAGGGATTTCTATAATTGATTTTCGCTCTCTATGTTCCCAATATAGAGAGTTTCTTTTGAATTAAGAGGGACTTTAGTCACAGATCACTTGAGAAATCGGTGGACAGCTTAGGAGCTTGTCTGGGCCGATTCTTGCATCTCTACGAGATTTTTGCTGTTGACATAGAGATATCTTTCTCATGACATAAAATATGGGAAAAAATGGGAGATGGAGAAAGTGTATACAATTTGTGCTAATTTGCGAGTAAAACCATAAATAAATGAATAAATAAAAACACTTAGCTCGAATTTGCTTGCTCGTTGACGAGGATGAACTCTTGATTTATATTGATCGATGAAGGAATTTGTGATGATAACCCCTAGCTTTAAACTCCCATCATCTTCAAAATTCTCTCTCTTTTTTGGTATTTTCTTTCTCTCAAATTTTTCTTCAATCTCCCAAAACTCTCTCAAACATCCAAAATTTTTTCTTCAAAAAATTCTCCCAAACACTTCAAATTTTCTCTCTCAAGAATCCTTTCTCAAGCTCGCTTCTTCCTCCTTTTATAACCTACTCATCTATCTCCCATTCTAATTTTTCCACTAACTCTATCTCCCATTCTAATTTCTCCACTAACTCTTCTTCATTTTCATCTTCCATTCTCCATCTCTATCTCACATTCTAATCTCTCAACTAACTCTTCTTCATCTTCATCTTCCCTTCTCCATATTTATCTCCCATTCTAATTTCTCCACTAACTCTTCTTAATCTCCATCTTCCCTTCTCTATTCTTATTTTCCATTCTAATTTCTCTACTAACTCTTCTTCATCTCCATCTTCCCTTCTCTATTCTTATCTTATTTTCTCCATCCATTCTTCTCCAACTTCTCTTCTTCATCTCCTCTTCTTCATCTTCCCTTCTCTATTCTAATTTATCCACTAACTCTTCTTTTTATTATTTGTAAAATAATCCTTCAAGAGTTAGGTATTTGCACTCTAGTCCTTGAATTTTAAGTATTTACAATTCAGTCCCTGAAAAAAAATATATTTCTTTAAGTCCAAATCTCCTCGCAATTTTTGACACACCAAAATTTACCACATGTCAAATTTAAGCTCATTTCTTGTCGCTGAAAATAATGCATAATTTAATTAAAGCCCTTTTGCAAAATTAAGTCATTCTGGGTATAATTGGGGCAAGATGAAAATTTAAAATATTAGAAGACAATGTTACAACTCATAAAAAGTGAAAGTTAAAAATAAGTTGACTCAAATTAAATTTTTTTAGGCCCGATTCGAGATTATACTCGTGAAGGAACACGTGACTCGAATTGGATTTTTCTGAATTTGCGATGGCCAATATGAAAATAGATTTAAAATAAAAATATTAACTATCTTTGTGTATTTTTTGGCCTCAAATGTTATTTTTCCAAAATTTTCAAATATTTTTGTATTTTTTTTTAAAAAAAATTAAAATATATATAATATGAAAAATTATTTTTTGGTCAAAATTCGTTCCCTAGGCTTGGCTAAGGTTCCCAAAGTTGATTTTTCAATTTTATGAATTTTTATGGATTTTCTATTAATTTTCGAAAATAAATAAATACAAAATACGTAAAAATACTGAAAATATGAAAAATCGTTTTTTGATCAAAATTGGTTCCCTAGGCTTGGCTAAGGTCCCCAAAGTTGATTTTTCAATTTTATGAATTTTTATGGATTTTTTATTACTTTAGCAATAGAAAAAATGATTAAAAATCAAGTGTCAACAGTCATTTCTGAACTTAAATTAATGTAATGACACTATTGAACATTTTTACGCAGTTTAGGGATTAAATTGAACATATATCAAAAGTATAAGGACGACATTGCACACTGACGAAAGTTTAGGGGTGACATTGACTTAACTTAACTTAAAGTTCGTGAATCACATTGCACATTAAGTCAAAGTTTAGGAAACATTTGTGTTGTTATTCTTTGGATTTAGGAATGAGTCTCAAAGCCATGATCTCAATTATTATGAAATGCCTTCTCCTTGGTTAGACTAATTTGGCCAATGAAGGCGCCTCCTTTTTGTTCTTTTCGTGTGGGTTCATATTCCTCCTTCCAGCCCAATGAAGCTTGCTTTGGTCTTGATGGACTAAATATGATACGCAAATAAAGATTCAGAACAACTTTTTGGCATAAGATGATGCAAATGTCTCTCTACTTCAAAGGGTAAAAAGCGAATGTGAATCGAACTTCATAGGAGTAGATTAAGCTGTAGCTCATTTGCATTGACCCTTTCCATTTGCATGAAATTAGATTTTCGTTGAAGTTGGTGCTAGAGGGATAGATAAAATATAATTTCCTGTGAGCTGAACAGAGGAGAACAATTATAAGGATTAATACCACGAAAAATCTCAAACTAATATATCTGTGACAAATTTATCTCAAAATATTTATTTAACCATAAAAAATCCTAAACTAGTGCACTTTTAATAAATTTATCCTAAACCAGTATACCCATGAAAAATTTTCCATCCGTTATTTTTTTTTGTTAAATTTTATCATCAAATTATTGATTTAAATGACACATGATAATTGTCGGATATACACGTTCAAGATTTTTACCCTTTATTTATCACAGATATATCAATTAGAGTTTTTATGATATTAATCCAATTTAATAAAAATTAATGGAGGGAAAATTTGTCACTTGTGTATGAATTTGAGATTTTTGGTGGTAAAAATAATTAGTTTGCGGTAAATCTGCCACGGATGTACCAGTTTGGAATTTTTAGTGATTGAAAAAATAGTTTAGAGTAAATTTGCTGCAAATGTAGTAATTTGAAGTTTTTCGTTGTATTAACTCTAATAAGAAATAAGAGTTTCTTTCGCATCTCCTTAGGCTTCTGCCTAATGAATGGATCTCTCTCTACCGACTTCAGATTTTTTACACTGAAGAGGAATTTGGTTCTTAACTTCTTATCCGGCTTTTGGTAATCATAGGTGCCGGGGCTACAACAATTGTTCCTGTTAGGAATGAACTTCCATTGCAGAAATCAAAAGACTCCTTGTCACTGCCTGCGCCCGAGGCGGAAAACATAAACATTAGCGAGAAAGAGTCTATTGTCAGCATCATGGTGGTTGGGGCCTCTGGAGTCCTTGCCAAACAGAAGATCTTTCCCACGCTTTTTGCATTGCGAAGCCTGCCTACCTAAGGAGTCGGAAGTTCTCTAGTTGCTCTTTTCAAAATTTTACTGGTTACGATTTTGTCTTTTTATCTTGATCCCCTAGGAGTTCATCCAAATTGCTTCGCACATTCCGTGGGTGCAGCACTTCACTATATATGTTTATGCTTGGAGAGAAAGATGACCGGTGCCGACATCAGAAACATGATCAGTAAATATCTAACTTGCCGGATCCATAAAAAGGTAAAATACAGCTTTTAGCTTGTACACCTCGAGTGGGTCATATTTCACATTCATGGATCCTTCCTTAGTTCTTTTGTTGCAGTCATGAAGAGAGTGCTTTATGTAATTATTTGATTTTCAATTCAAAAGCTTGAGCTATCAAGTTGAGGAAGACTAGCTATACGTTTAATGCGCATATGAAGCCTACGGACAATTGAAATGGGATATCAGCACCCCTTTCATAAGCACATTGGATGAAGAACAGCATGTGGAAATAACAAATAACCTAGACCAAACAAGAACTACATGCGGAGAGAAACTTGAAACGGGCCGGAAAGAATTTAAACTCGGTCTAATACCATATTTGAATTTATGACAGCTTAAGCCTATAATGCAGATGAGGATCATCAGTATACGATGAACATGTAAACCCCGTAGACAAGTATCACGGGATGCAAACAGTTATACTACTAGCGCAGGGCAACAAGGCAGTCACTATTTTACAAAGGGATTGTTGTTACCACAAATTGGGAAATCTATCTCTGAATTTCCAAACAGTCTAGTCCTCTCTTTTGAATTATTAAAATTATGAGAATTCTCACCGTTGACAACCATTAGTTCTGGATTTCCCCTGAGAATTGCGAAGAAAAGATGGACCAGTTCCTGAAAAGATGTTTCTATCATTCGGGCCATTATGATTCCTTGGAGAACTTTGCGGAGCTAGATAAGAAGCCGAAGCTGCATGAGGTAAGCTGGCAACGTAATGGAAGAGGGTACTGTTGAGAATCAAGTAGATATCTCTACTTAAATAAAACTCTCTTTATTAGAAAGTCAATCAATTTACACGACCCTCACAAGTACACACGATGGAGTCTCTCACTCACACCTCACTTGTTTGAACTTCTCACACCACACACAACATATGGGGCACTACCCCCTATTTATAGCCTAGCCAACTTTTTACACACTTCCACTATTACTTGCCCAACAAGTATAGAACATTCTAGATAGAACGTTCTAGAAAGCTTAGTCTAGGAATGTGAAGAAGATTCTAGAACACGGAAGAGATACAAAGTTCTAGACTATCTAGGTAAATAATGAAGGTTCTAGAAAGTTGTGGAATAATCTAGAGGAGTCAGTGCTTCTCAATACTCCCCCTCACCGACTACTCTCTTAAGCACAGACCTCGTGGTCACTCCAAGTTGCCTTCGAAACTCTTCGAATTTTGCAGCTCCAAGTCCTTTAGTGAAGATGTCTACTACTTGATCATTTGTCTTGGTGTACTCCATCTTTATCTCACCCTCTTTTGGCCTTGGCACCAAATCCCATGTCTCGTTCTTTCTTAATGCTTGGATCTCTTCTTTATGTGAGGCTTCCTCATATCTGGATAGCTCAATCACTCCGATATCTTCGATTAACGCCGCATTTGCATATTTGGGATTTGATCTTCTTTCCCTTGTTGATCTCCTAAGTTGAGGTGCTTGCTCTTCATTTTCTTCCATCTGACTTGGTCGGAGCTCTTCTGACATTGTTGAACGACACTAGTTTGCCACGGACTCTTTAATTTTTCTGGTGATTGTGCTCTGACTTCTTCTTTTCTAGCTATGGGCTCATCTTCCTTTTCTTTAATCGAGTGGTCCTTATCAAGCTTATCATTTTCTTTCATTCTTTCATGAACCTCTTCTTCAATTTGTTTTGAATTCAGTAATTCAGAACTTTGTGGCGACCACCATGATGATAGTTCATGGAAGACCACATTTCTGGAAGTGTAACATCTCCCTGTTATAGGATCACAACACTTCCACCCTTTCCTTTGATTATCATAGCCCACAAATATGCAGCGAACCGCTTTCTTATCAAACTTGATGCGTAGATGATCTGGCACAAATGCATAGCATACACATCCAAATACTCTGAAATAACTTACCGTGGGCTTGCGATTCCATAGCTTCTCATATGGTGACGTAAAGCCAAGCCTTGCTTGAGGTAGCCTATTGATCACGTGTGCTGCTGTCTTCATACATTCGGCCCAGAATCTAGGTGGAACACTCTTCGCATATAACATGCTCCTGCAAGTCTCTGCCAAATGCCGATTCTTTCTTTCGGCAACTCTATTTTGTTGTGGTGTATTCGAGCAGGTAAGTTGTCGACGTATCCTGCAATCTTGCAGATACTTTATAAACTCGTTTGATGTATATTCTCCCCCATTATCAGTATGTAGGCATATTATTTTCTTGCCTAGTTCATTCTCCACTCTTTCTTTGAAATCTTTAAACTTATTTAATGCCTCAGATTTATCTTTCATAAAGTCAACCCAGACATACCTGGAGAAGTCGTCAATAAATGTTATCATGTACTTCGATCCTCTGACTGATGGTTGCTTTACTGGTCCAAATACGTCTGAGTGGATAAGCTCAAGAGGCATCTTACTTTTGAATGTAGACTCCTCATATGGAAGTTGGTGTGCCTTCCCGTATTGGCATCCGGCACAGACGACATCTTCTTGAACTTCCAATTGAGGGAGCCCTTTTAGCATGCCTTTCTTAATCATCACCTTCAACTTATGGTAGCTTGCGTGCCCGAGCCAAGCATGCCATAAATCAGGCGTATCACTCTTTCGAGTTTTGTCTACGTATGCCGTCTGTGCCGACATCACGTAAACAGACTCTAGTCGACGCCCTTCCATGATTGGTGTACCAGTAGATTTCAAATTGCAATACACCTTAACGTCTCTTGGACCGAACACCACATAATTGCCCGAGTCTGTGAGTTGTGACACGGACAATAGATTTTTCTTCATTCCTGGTACGTGATAAACGTTTTTCAGTTCAACATGATGTGAACTGAATCGAGGTGTTATCATCGTTTGGCCAACATGGGTAATCGGCAGCTTTGAGTTATCTGCAGTGACAACTACTCGACCTCCGGTGTACTCAAACATGTTTGACAACTTTCCTTCATCTCCGGTCATATGATTTGAACACCCAGAATCAACTATCCAATCACTATCATAATTGATCGGTTTATCACTTACCATGATGAGGGCCATCGCATCTTCTACCTCAGTGATGGAGCATGCTGCGAGCTCTTGTTGTTCCTCTATAGCAAGGGACGCTTGGAAATCCCACTCCTCTTCACTATCATCCTCCTTAGATGCTGCAACATTTCCTTCAACTCTTTTGAGTCGACAATCTCTGGCAAAGTGGCCTATTTTGCCGCAATTGTAACACCTTTCGTTACGCCTTCTATTGTTCTTTTCTTCATTGTCATCTTTGTCATGATCTCGATGAGCTCCCCCTAGCCGAGAGCTTATCCCTCTTGGTTGGCTTTTCCATTCTCCATAACTTTTCCTCTGTTTACCATCTCTAATCCCAGCATTATTTCTCCTTTGGCCCTTGAACCCTCTTTTAGTACTAAAGAGGGCATTTTCATCCTCTTTAAGTGAGACCTTAGACATTTGTCTATCTAAGGCCTCTTGGTTGGCCAATATATTCTCCAACTCGGTTAGAGTTGGCTCGTTTGCCCATCCACGAGTGGCCGTAACAATACCATTATACTCTGGCCTTAGCCCATGAACAATAATTCTTCTCATCCTTGTCTCAGAGATGGCATTCTGAGGATCTAATTTTGAAATTTCTTCACAAATAGATTTAACCTTGGAGAAGTATTGACTCACCGTCATATTATGTTGCGACACTAACAATAGCTCATTCTCCAACCTTTGCAACTTGGCATCATTCGTTCTCGCAAATAATGCCGCCAAGTTGTCCCATGCCTCCTTTGGGGTCTTTGCACTCTTAATGTGCTGCAACAACTCATCTTCAACAGTTATAGCAAGAACGTAGAGAGCCTTACCAGCTTTGATGTTCCATTTTCTCAATTCGGCATCATTCGTGGGTGGTGTGGTGTTGCCGCCGCCAATAATATCCCACAAGTCTTGGCCCAGCAAATAATATTGCATGCGAGTACTCCAATTATTATAGTTGAAGCTATTGAGCTTTTCGACGCCATTCACCGAACTTGAGAAATCCGCCATCTGACTTGGATATAATGCCTGGCACTACTCCAAGTAAACTTGGTCCTCGACCAATCAATCACAGTCCCTGACTGTTTACTGGCAGAATTTCGGCGTACTCTGGTCGCTGACCGTCGGCTCACTCACAATGGTCCCTGACCACTTGTCTTTGCGTATCACACTCCGGATATGGTCCCCGGCTCCTGGGCTCTGATACCACTTGTTGAGAATCAAGTAGATATCTCTACTTAAATAAAACTCTCTTTATTAGAAAATCATTCAATATACACGACCCTCACAAGTACACACAATGGAGTCTCTCACTCACACGCTCTCTTGTTTGAGCTTCTCACACCACACACAACATATGGAGCACTACCCCCTATTTATAGCCTAGCCAACTTTCTACACACTTCCACTATTACTTGCCCAACAAGTATAGAACATTCTAGATAGAACGTTCTAGAAAGCCTAGTCTAGGAATGTGAAGAAGATTCTAGAACACGGAAGAGATACAAAGTTCTAGACTATCTAGGGAAATCATGAATGTTCTAGAAAGTTCTAGAAAAATCTAGAGGAGTCGGTGCTTCTCAATAGGTACATTCTTTTATATTTCTCTGCTACCAATGAACTGGGTACATGTTAGTTTGCATCTAGCGCACTCAATCGTGTTGTAAGATTTTATGAGCAGCCGACAAATATAGTCGCAGTGGTTATTTGGTAAAAGTATGGTGCAGTTGCGGCAGAAGAACTGGAATTGGGATGTACTGGTTGTTGAAAACATGCTTTCCAGGAGTGGGTTTAATTGGTTTGCTCACGGAAAAATTCTTGTATGCATTCCGAGCATTTGAGTCAACTTCATCTCAACCATTGATTGCTGGGGACTTCCCATGAGATCCACATGATTTAATGGTTGAGATGGAATGAACATTTGCACCGAGCGCTTGCAAGACTTGCTCTTGCATATAGTATGGAATTTGAAAATCTTTTTATCTCTTTTGTTTCGAGACTATAATGTATTTTGTGACTTCGACTATAACGTGGTCATCGTTTCAAATGAAATTGCTGATCCACATAGCTCGTGATTTTAAGTTAGGACTCTTAGTTAGTCCTGTTTTCCTAAGAGCCTTTCAGTGGCATGAGTCGGTGATGGGAATGTTTGGACGCGAACTTGGCTGATCCTAGACATAATACACCGAGATCATGACTTGGCTGGTGGTTAGAGATCCCTGGCAACTATGAGCCTCCTACACTGTCAGAAGACTGAACTTGATTGAAAATCCGAATGGTGGGTTAGCCAACTATATTCGCTGGTGTTTCAGGTTCTTGAGTTGCCCTAAAAATGGGGGGGCTTGGGTCGGAAGATGTGTGGCTTTTTTCGCTGGAAGATGAACACGCTGATTAAGGTCAAGGGCACTAATAACTACACGATCCTCTCCTCTTTCTGAGAACTTTTAAAAGTAAAACGGAAACAAAACATTCAAAAATGTAAATATTTGGACAACAGCTCGGAAGTACATGAAGACCAACCCTGTTCTTATGAAGTAGCAGATTTCTAAATGCAAAGCCTATTCTCTGTTAGGAGGTAATGAGGCCAAAATTGTGCGTCCAAAGAGTTGCAGACTACACGACAAGAATCTAGCTAGGTGAAATGGAAAGGTAGAGATGGGATCTGAAATGTCAAGAAACAATTTGCAAGCAGCAACCGTTTGCAAAAGACATGCCCATAGAAAGACAAGAACTTAAAAGCGTTTAGACCACAAGAAAAGGCGAACTATCTGTCTCACCTTGGTCGTCATTAGCCCCATATTCCTCAGGTGGAGGTGGTTCGTGCAACTTTGTTGGATCAACACCACTAGCAACTCTCTCCCTTAATTCTCTGATGCATCTCTACCAAAATATCGAACAGAGACTAGTCAAATGGATTATTCATTGAAAAAAAAATGTACCCAGTCCACATTTCAGTTCCTTCACTTTGCAAATCACTATCACTTGCAATATCCTCAAGCTACCTCCATACCTATTGGATGTCAGATCTTTCATCTGAAAATCCCCAAGACTGAAATCCCTTCCATTCAGGGATTCTAGAAATCACATTAGAGAAGCTGATGTAAAAGAAGCATTTGATCGGGATCATAATTCATCACACAGTATCATCAATAATGGGTAATCTGCAAGAATTGGCTAAAGGTAAGCAGTGAAAGTTCACTACCAAGGGATGGCTGATCTTAGCCAAAAGGTGGACAGGAGTTACCAAGTGGTGGTACTGACTAATGGCAAAAAAAGATTTTTTTTTTTGCATTCTATTTCAATATTAACATTTTGAGGAAATTAATCTTATATGAAGCATTGAAATCCCGATGTGGCTCAAACGAGAGAGATATACTAAAACTTTACAATTGGAACATGCTTCAGCAAGGACCATCGTTTTTCGCACTGTTTCGCAACAATTACTTGTGGTGGCCAATTTAATCATAAACCTTTTAATTGTATCAATTTAGTCCTAAACATTACGATGATTTGTCAATAAGGTCCTTTACAGTCGATTTTGGCCAGAAATTGCTGACGTGAATGCTGGACGTCTTATTTGGCACTATCGACGTTGACGTGGATAGTTTTTCCAATTTTTAAATTGCTGACATGGACGATAACAAGATTCAGATGGAAACCGTATTGCCGGTGGTAGCGAGATGGCGAGGTGATGGTGGTAAGTCAATGAAGAGATGGAGGAGATGGGTGTTTTGTTGGGTCTTCGTATTTATTTTCAGGTTAAGGTCAAACATTGGTAATTAAGAAACAAACGTAAATGCTTGGCATGGCCCCTTCTTAAAATACTGCAATCGAGATAAATTAATAGAATCCTACTCAGCATGCTCCTATTAGCACTAGCAAAAGCTAGAAGCATCCACTCAAGTAATCGTTGCCAAACAGAGCGAAAAACGAATCTGCAGAGGCAACTACAAGTTCTAATTTTCCTTTGTCAACCTCTCCGGGATCCTTCCATGGAACCTGCAACCCCCATGGTCATGGTCACTGCCTCTTTTCTCCAAGAATCTTTCAATCTGGGAATCGATTAATAATATCTCCTTCGTCCCCGAAAAGCAAACCTACCATTTCGTGGTTGAATTTCCAAGTTCAAAAAAAACCTGCTCCGAGGAAGTTCCCCGCGAACTTGCTTTCGATACTGGCAATCCTAAAAGAAGGCGAAAGGCTATTCTTAAAGAGGAAATACACAAGGAAAGGGAAGAGGAAAGGAAGAAAGGACACTAGTTTAATCAAGCAAAGCAAAGCAACGAAAGAAAGAAACTACCCACTTCGCATGCCGGATTACGTCTTTTCTGCGGACCGCTTTACCGCCCCATCTCCACTTCCACATTAAAGTGACCCCATAATTTTCAATTCTTGGATCCTTGTGAGTTTTCTTGTGGAATCCAATTCGGTTCGATTTTCGAGCGGTCTAATTACTAGACCGGTCGCATGTATATACATATATATGTATGCATATATATATGTGTATATATATTTTTGTCGTCGAATTCTTCTCATTAGCAACATACTCATCGGACCACAAGTCACTAATTACATCAAGTGGCTAAACATGAAAACCATAGAAAGTATCTTAAATATCTTCGGTTTAGGTTTAAGTTTACATTTAGCAAACTATACATATTTATATTTTTATTCGATTAGATCCAGTTTCAATTTTATGAAACCGAGAACCGGACCAAAGCCACCTTAGATCGAGGATCCAAACGGATTTGTCCAATTGGGATGGTTCCAGTTTGGTTAGTCCATTATGCTCAACCCAATTCTTGCACATGTAAATGAAGCTCTCTCTCGTACTCGTCATGGTAATCTAAGCAAGGAAATGCAAATAAAAAATTGGGGTTTGAATTGATTGGAAAAATACTTTAGCCAACCACGAGAGAATACCACCTAAGTAAAGCTGATTCCGAGCTTATAAGGATTCAATTACAAGTTACTCCATTGACCCTCACATCGTTATTTCATTTTTCTTGATCAAAAGAGAGGTTGTGTCTAAATCAGAGGAGATTTGACTAACAATATTCACAAAAAGAAGACATTAGTTAGACGAGCTATGCCCTTACGATGACTAATTAATTAATCCTCATGCTGATGCATCGGAAAAGCAACTATCGGAGTACTTCAAGCGATGGAGTAGCGTGAATAGCCCGACTGAATCATCCTGTCGATGTACTGTAAATCCCGACGGCATTAAACTTAGGTCGGATGGCCACAACAGTGTCGCCACCAACTAAAAATCCATGCACAGAATGACCCTCAACTCGATTTGACCAGGAAAATTATACAACTTACTATAAAGCATTACATGTTGTCGAGGTGTCAAGTGTCTTTAGTAATAGAAATTTACCACATATATTGCCAATTATCGCCACAAGCAACCACCTTTCAACCATGACCCGACAATCCAATTTGGATTCTAATTTGAATCTCGATTGGGCTCTTCAGAATCCTGAATATGAAGATTTTGCACAGTTCTTGTCTTCTAATTACTGACTTAATCATCAGAGAACTAATCCGGATTCTAAACCCAAACACCTTAATCCGGATTTTGTACTGCAGATTAATTCTTAAGCTGAGCAGTGTCGGCAAGGTGGCGTCCCAAGTTCAACGCCCACAGATACCTACTCTTCAATTATTAAGGAAAAAGGTGCACCAAACCTCTAGAGAAAAGCATGCAGAAGTGCCGTTGGTCTTAGGTTGTCAAATCGCTTTCTAGTCCCATCTACTAAAGGCAAGAGGCACGAGCTCTATGCTTTTTACTTTTTTGTTTTTTCTTCGTCTTTTTTTCAATTGTGAGCTATGACGTCGTATAACGGGTAAAATTGAGTTGACAATAATTGAGGCTATTCAGTTAACTCAATTAAAGCACAAAATTGGGATAGATCTAACGTTGCTTAATGTAATTAGAAGAGTTCACATAGGCGATTGCTAATGTGATTGACACAAGATCTATAAAGGAAGAAGAAATCTATTCACATAAAGGGTCTAGGGATGAGTTTGAAATAATCAAGAGAAAAAAGCATTTGGATTCCTTAGTCCTAAAATCGGGAAAATTATAAAAAAAAATCATAAATATATTGCATTACGTAATCTTGAACCATTAGAGCACACTGTAGACAAGCAAACAAAAAAAAAAAGAAAAAACAAAACAAAACAAGACAAGACAGACAGACAAACAAATAAACAAATAAATAAATAAATAGGCAAATGGATGTGAAAGTAAAAGCACCCAAATAAGCACATTTTCAACCTGCGCATCATTTCGACCAAAAAAAAAACCTGTGCCATCATGCCTTTTGTAAAAGTTTTACTTTTTTCCCCCACATTATTAGAATTGTGTATGTGTATCCTAATATGAAAATACATAATCTCACCAAAATATCCCACCTCCACTATATAAAGAACATGTTCCTCACTTCTCCAATGTTCAGTCGGCAGGCAAAGAATTCTCTGTAGCCTTCTCTCTTCAAATTCTCCTTGAGAAGTGCTTTGAATTGCCTTCTCAACCATTGAAAATGGATCAATCTCGTAGAGCCAAAAAGCTCAACCCCATGAAAAAACACAAGAAGAACCGCCTCATCCCACCCAATAACCATTTGATTCTCAATCTTCTCACCGGATTAATGTGCATTTTTATCTGTTCTGACCATTTTTTGCTGCCCTCATCCTCGTTAGAGGATTACATGGATCATTTTCTATCCGTCATGCTCCCTCGCCTAGAGTTCACCTTCCTTCATCCAAAATGCCTCTTCATGGTGGTCAACGCCATTGTCATGTTCCTCATCGGCGAATCGAGGCTCCGGGCCTCGCCCTCTTCTCCAGCCGACGACCTCTACATCGAATATGTTGATCGAGTCAGTCGAGACAAGAAGGGTTTTAAGGTCTATAATTCTGTTTCAGAGAAGAAAAATAATAAGGAGAGGGATTCTAAGAAGAACTTTATTGATGAAGACCATGAAGTAGAAGAAGTGGGAGCAAAAGGGACAACGAAATCGTTGGAGAAGGGTAAAAAGGAGGAGGAGGAATTGCCTGTTGAGGAATTGAATAGGAGAGTTGAAGCGTTCATTGTTAGGGTTAACAAGCGAAGGTGGCTTGAGGCCAGAACTTTAATATGCACTGATGCATGACTCCACCATATATTTTGCATCATAGACCATCGTTGACTTTTGAGATAGAAGGTTTAGGACATGATTTGGATTAGATAAACAAAAGAATGTATCCTTCTCAAGATTATCTTGCACATATGGTCTCTATAGTTTTGAGACGTTTTATCATTAGGAGTTCACTTCCTCCGAATTCGTATAGTGAATTTCACGGGTTTTTACCCAACAGGAACTTACTAAAATGTATGCATGATATTCAACCTGTGTTGAACATAAGTGGAGGCATGGCATCAAACCTTTGTTGTTAATTTGACATGGCAAGTCACGAAAGTCCTTCCCTGAGCAATGAAGACTTTGCAAAGCGTCCTGAAAAAGAAAGAGGACGATGAATCGGAAAAAGCTCCCAACAGGTTTTAAATCTATTATTGGTATTAATTCAGTCTTAAACCTTTCAATTGAGCCAATTTAGTCCTAAATATTTTTACATTGATACTAATTAAGTCCATTCGGCTAATTTAAGTTGAAAATTGCTGATGTGGATACCAATAATCCTATGCGGCACAGCTGTGCCAAAATTAACATTTTTTTATAGTTCTTAAATAATTTCTTTAAATATTTTCTTTTTTCTTTTTTTTTTGTTTTATTTCCCTTCTCTTCTTGATAGTAGCATATCGACATGCACCGACCTGTGCATGCACGAGCCCTTGCCAACCACTAGCAATAAGAGAAGGTAAGGAAAAAGAAGGGAAATTAAAAATATATATATTGAAAAATTATATAAAAAAATATGTGCACATCAGTGCCCGTGCCGCATGGAACCACTGGCATCATCCACATTAGTGATTTGCAACCTAAATTGGTTAGAATGACTGAATTGGTACTTATGTGAAAAGCTTTAAGACTTAATTGATTTAATTAAAAAATTTATGACTAAATTGGTACCAAAGCAATACGATTAGGACTTTTTTGGTATTTTACCTGCTCAACTTATTGGTCCTGATCTCAACAGATTGGAATTGGGAACCCAATTGATGATCTATTGATGGGTTCTTGATTGTACTTATGAACATCAAGAATCGACTAATTTTAACTTTTTTTAAATATAACATTTTTATAGAATAATTTCATTAGTCGAGCTGTGATGTGAATGCATTTTTTTTTCTTCTTCTTCTTTTTGGCAAATGTGAGTGTACTTTCACATTAGATCCCACAATCCTAATTCCCGAGTAAAATCAATAATTCATAGGATGCACCTGCAACCCAATCTAACTAATTATTTGAGGGTAGAACTTGGAACTTGGAATTAGATTGGTGAGAAACTTGTCTGATTTTAGGTTACAAGGTATACATGATGATTTCCAAATTTCAAAAATTGGGGAACCTGTTTCGAATGATGGGTTACAAATTCTAGGTAGGTGAAACCTGTAACCTAAAACAAATTTGTTTGTTTTTTTTTTATATGTCTTCGCGCGTTCTTACAGTATTCCATGGTGTTCAATGATAACTGTGTAAATTGGAACTACTAGCCTAAACTTCCATTTTTTGCCATGCTTATAAATGAACTTTTATTTTGTTAATATTTCATATTTATTTATATGTCAAAATATGAGTTGTGGTTAGTGGATTGTAATAACAAATGTGGTCATTAAAAGTGATGATTCACTATAATTATTTAATTAATAATACAAATGGAACTTGGGTAAACTTGAAACTAAACCTGAAATCGATAATAGGTAGGTCTTAAGTTTTAGGGTATGTAAAGTAATTTTAGATTTGATGTGGAACTTTTACAGAACGTGGAACTACTCACTTTGAATTTTTACTCTAGCTGAATTCATTAGGTCAATTTCGATTACTTCCTAAAAACAAAAAAAAAGTCCGACAAGCTTTTGAGATTTTCCCTAGTGAGGCAAAAAGTTGTGGATTGTTGCCTTTACGCATGACCGTCAAAGCTATTCATCCATCAAAGTTTCCTACGCCAAATCATTGCTCCAATTAGATGATCTTGAGAGTCAAAGAAATTTTTTTTCGTTTTTTTTAATATGAAATGCCTTCTCTTTGCTTAGACTAAAGTTCTATTTATTTCATGAAAAATAAATAATTTAAAAAATATCTTTTTAAAAATGATCGCATATATGATTTGAAATAATTAATTAATGAAATATATTTTAATTTTCTACAATAATTCTATCTAAATATTTGTGTTAATGCTAAAAATATTTATCGTTTATTCATTTTAGTAAATGATATAAAGAATTATTTTTGAATAATATTTCTCAAATGACTTATTTTTACGAGAAAACAGAACCTAATTTAGCCGACGAAGGATTTTAGCCCACTGCCCATTTAAGCAAACCATCCACTTTGACCTCTCCGATTAACCTAGTTAATCAAGTTTTATGAATCGCCCAGACAAATACTCTCACCTCTGCAACTACTAGTCTTCCTTCTTCCTTAGCAAAAGGACACAAACGGTCCATAAACTTTAACCTAATATGTAATATAGTCCATAAATTTTTAATTTGATCAATATAATCCCTAAACTTTAACTTAATGTGCAATATAATTCATGAACTTTTAATTTGATCAATATAGTCCATGAACTTTAACCCAATATGTAATGTTATCCCTGAACTTTTAATTTGATCAAATATAATCTCTGAATTTTTTGTATATATTCAACTTAGCTCTTAAATTATATAAAGATGTTCGATGTGATTCTTTAATTTCAAAGATTAAGTTGAACATGTTTTAAAATTTTTGAGACTATATTGATTAAATTAAAATTTTAGAAATTATATTATATATTAAGTTAAAGTTGATGCATCGTGTTAATTAAATTAAAAGTTAAAGAATATATTGCACGCTGGAAAAAGTTGATGAAATATTTATGTCGTTGTCTCATCTTCCTTCGGCTTCGGAAATTCCCAGGTCCTCGGCCCTCGCTTTCTCCGAAGCTTCTGTTTCCCTAAACACTGCCAATCTCTCTTTCTCTCTTCACATTTCTTCTTCTTTAGGCCGAATCCAGAAAATTGGGAACCTCTGAACGAAAAAGCTCAGCAGAGAGAGAGAGCTCTACATGTCAACCTTTTCTTCTGCACATTGTCGACCACATGCAACAACCCCACCCTCTTCGTCGTCGCGGCCTTATCTATCTCCTTCAGATTGCGGGCATCATCGCCGAGTGACCCTTTTCTCCATCCCAGGCAGCGCGCAGTCGTCATATCGGCTTCGCCGGAGTCGCTGCGCCAATGCGGTTCGCGTGCATCAAGGTCACCTCGTCGAAATTGATGTTCTCCTCTTTCTAATACGCGTTTGCTTCGCAATGCCCACCACCCACATTGTAGTTATTCGGGTCGGGTTTGATGATGACCGTTTTTTCAATATGGTACTGCAATTGTTTTTCTTTGGCTCGTGTACCAAAAGTTTTCCTTTCCGTTCTAATGCCGTTGTTTTCCGAGCTATTACTGGTTTGCTGGGCGATTGCTATTTTTTCTCTGTGTTTCTTGCTTCCCGTGAAGGTCGTTTCTTTCATATTGAGGCCCTGTAGCGTAGTGGCTCCTTTTGTGCGTGCGTGCGTGCGTTCATATTGCTTCTTCTGATGGACTGAATATGATACAAATAAAGATTCGGAAGGTCTTTTTGGCATAAGATGATGCATATTTCTCTCTCTGTTTCAAAGGGTAAAAGGGAATGTGAATCGAGCTTGATAGGAGTAGATGCCACCGACAAGAATTTCCATATTTCCAACGGAATCAGCTGTAGCTTATTTGCATCGACGCTTTTGATTTGTATGAAATTAGATTTTCGTTGAAGTTGGTTCAAGAGGGGTTGATATTTTTTCCGGTTAGCTGAACAGTTAACATAATAAGAAACGAGAGTTTCTTGCACATCTTCTTCTGCCTAATGAATGTCTCTCTCCCCTCCAACTTGAGATTTTTTCCACTGATGAGGAACTTGGTTCTTAACTTCTTATCCAGCTTTTGTTAATCATAGGTGCAGGGGCTACAACAATCATTCCTATTGAGAATGAACTTCCATTGAAGAAATCGAAAGACTTCCTGTCGTTGACCGTGCCCGAGGTGGAAAACATAAATATCAGCAAGAATGAGTCTACTGTCAGCATCACGGTGATTGGGGCCTCTGGAGACCTTGCCAAGAAGAAGATCTTTCCCGCGATTTTTGCCCTATTTTGTGAAGACTGTCTACCTAAGGTATCGAAGTTCTCAAGTTGCACTTTTCAAAATTTTACTGGTTATGATTCTGTCTTTTCATCTTGATCCCCTAGGAGTTCATCCAAATTGCTTCACACAATTTTTTTTTATTCCCTGGTTGCAGCACTTCACTATATATGGTTATGCTCGGAGTAAGATGACTGATGTCGACCTCAGAAACATGATCAGTAAATCTCTAGCTTGCAGGATCGATAAAAGGTAAATACAGCTTTTAGCTTGTGCACCACAAATGGCTAATTTTCACACTCATGGATCCTTCTTTAGTTCTTTTGTTGCAGTCTAACTATTTGATTTCCAATTTAAAAGCTTAAGCTACTAGGAGGAGGAAGACTATAGGTTTAATGCTCATATGAAGCCTATGCACAAGTGATATGAAGTATCAGCACCCTTTCATAAGCACATTGGATGAAGAACGACATGTTGACATAACAAATAGCATAGAACAAACAAGAACTACATGCGAAATGAAACTTGAAATGGGCCATAAAGAATTTAAACTCGGTCTAATAGCATATTTAAATTTTGACAGATTAAGCCTATAAGGCAGATGAAGATCACCAGTATACAAGGTCTATGTAAACCTGTAGACAAGCATCGTGGGGTGCAGCAAGTTGGTCGCTATTTTACGAAGGGATTGTTGTCGCCACAAATCGGGAAAGCTATCTCTGAATTCCCAATCTAAATCTTTTTGGTGATGCACGGTATATGACACAAAACATAAGATGCTTTCTCTCCCCAAAAACCACCCCCCCACCACCCCCCAAAACCAAAACAGTCTAGACCTCTCTTTTTGAATTATTGAGATTATGAGAATTCTCACCATTGACAACCATTAATTCTGGATTTTCAGTGAGTATCGTGAAGAAAAGATGGTCCAGTTCCTGAAGAGATGTTTCTATCATTCAGGCCATTATCATTCCATGGAGAACTTTGCAGAGCTAGATAAGAAGCTGAAGCTGCACGAGGTAAGCTGGCAAAGTAATTGAACAGGGTACATTTTTCTTATGTTTTTGTGCTACCAATAAATTGTGTACATGTCAGTTTGCATCTTGTGCTCTCAATCGTGTTGTAGGATTTTATGCAGCTGACAAATTAACTTCTAGTGGTTATTTTGATAGAAGTATGGGACATATGTGGTAGAAGAACTGGAATGGGGTGCACAAGTTGTTGAAAACATGTTGCTTTCTAGGAGTACGTTTAATTGGTTTGCACATCAAAAAATCCTCATATGCACTCAGAGCATGTAATTCCACTTCATCTCAGCCATTGAGTGGTAGGGACCTCACGTGAGATCCACATGATCTAATGATTGAGATGGAATAGGCATATGCACCGAGTGCACGCAAGACTTGCTCTTGCATGTAGTATGGAATTTGAAAATCTTTTTTAGCTCATTATATGTATTTTATGACTGACTAGAACTTGTTCAATTATTTCAAATGAAATTGCCGATCCACTTATCTTATGATTTTGAGTTAAGATTCTTAGTTAGTCCTATTTTTCTAAGAGCATTTCATTGGTGTGGGTCAGCAATGGGAATATTTGGATGCGAACTTGGCTGATCCTAGATATAATACACCAAGATCATGACTTGCAATGTGGTTAGAGATCCCTGGCAACTATGAGGCTACATACACTCTCACAAAACTAAACTTGATTGAAAATCCGAATGGTGGGTTAGCCAACTATATCTGCTAGTGTTTCAGGCAATTGAGTTGCCCTAAAAATGGGAGGCTTGGAATGGAATGTGTGGGTTGACAGATAGAAATGCTCAAGTAGAATGGTTCAAGTGCCTGGCAGTTTTGCATATTTGACTTTGAAAGGCCACCCTGTGGGATAAACCAACAGATGCTCAGCAGCTATTTAAGCTGTTTCGCCCATGTCTTTCAGTAGTTACAATCAACTATTTATGAAATTCCCTGTCCATCTGCTGTCGTTAGTTAATAACTTTGTTGGGATCTGCATCTTCACATGAAGGCTCACTGAGAGAACTATATGTGCTCCATGGGGATGTAGTTGTTGTTCCTTTTGCCTGGTAAATAAGTTTTACATCTGAAACTTAGGTCGGCAATGACTTGTCAGAGTGCACTGTGTCTTGGTGCTTGTTAAAGTATCAGAGGGTGTATATTGGAATTACAGACTATGTGGTTGTATGTGATTCTCTGGTCACGTATATTTGTAAATAGTAAGTAAAATGTTATTCTATCACAGAATCTGATTTACCCCCCGTTAGGATCTTATAAATTCAGACGAGGTAATGAATCCTTAATTTACTGGTTTCTTGATCAATGTCTCAACCTGCATTTACCTTTTCTCCTTTGTAATCATTTTCATCCTGTCTTGAGTTGACTTCCTTTAATTTGGCAATGCCGTAACCTGTGTAGGGCAGGAGAATATCTAATCGCCTCTTCTATTTGTCGATTCCTCCAAATATCTTCGTAGATGCGGTAAGATGTTCAAGCTCATCAGCTGCATCTGGAAACGGCTGGACTAGAGTAATTGTGGAGAAACCTTTCGGTTGGGATTCAGAATCCTCGGCTGCTCTGACAAAAGCACTCAAGCAATACTTAGAGGAAAATCAAATATTCAGGTGAGTGGTTATAGACAATTCGGTTCTTTTTCGTGCGACTAGCACTAGTACTACGAATTGATATGCCTCATTCTTTACAGGATCGACCATTACTTAGGGAAGGAGCTAGTGGAGAACTTGTCAGTCCTCCGCTTCTCAAACCTCATTTTTGAACCTTTGTGGTCAAGACAGTATATAAGGAATGTACAGTTGATATTCTCAGAAGATTTTGGCACCGAAGGGCGTGGAGGGTAAATTTCTCTCCTACTTTGTCCTTTTAAGGTCAAACGGAGGTCCATTTAGTCACTGTATATGGATGTGGATCTTTTTAGGTACTTTGACAACTATGGAATAATAAGGGACATCATGCAAAACCATCTACTTCAAATATTGACCCTTTTTGCCATGGAAACTCCAGTAAGCTTGGATGGAGAGGATATAAGAAATGAGAAGGTTCTAACCCCTTCCTTATGCAATGCCTTCTAATTCTTGTAGGCACACTTGAGTAGCATTTTGATAAGCTCACACAGAAGAGCTCTTTTTCATTGCATGCAATGTGGCCCATACCAGGTCAAAGTTTTACGGTGCGTGAAGCCTTTACATCTTGATGATGTGGTAATCGGTCAGTACACGTGTCACAAAGAGGGATCTACCACTTACCCAGCCTACACCAATGACAAGACCGTGCCGAAGGGGAGCTTAACTCCTACTTTTGCCGCAGCAGCCATTTTCATAGACAACGCAAGATGGGAAGGGGTGCCTTTCTTGATGAAAGCAGGAAAAGCATTACAAGATCAGAGGTATCTACAGTCTGCTAAAAGTTGAAAATTCGGCAAATCTATTTGTTATTCTATATGAAACTTGCATGTTTGCATTGCCTACTCATCCATCTCATGCCCCATGGTCCAAATTTTCCTTGCCTTTTCCAACTTTATTTATTGTACAGGGCTGAGATAAGGGTACAGTTCAGGCATGTGCCTGGCAATTTGTATAACCAGAAACTTGGGATGGAATTCAATCAAGCCACAAATGAGCTTGTCATCAGAGTGCAGCCAGATGAGGCTATTTATTTGATGATAAACAACAAGGTCCCTGGTTTGGAAATGAAATTGGACCGCAGCAATCTGAATCTACACTATGCCGCGAGGTACATTCATACTTCTCATATTTTTCGGAAAATTTTTACGAACTATACTTCTTCTCCATAATGGCAACCTATGCGATTGTAGATGTCTCCCTTCAGTTTTGTTGGAATGACGTATTTTGGGATTAAGATACTGCTAGCAAGACATTCACATTGGCAATTGTAGAGAACATAGATACTGTAGTATTTCTTCTAGCATCTTATTGGTCCATTTTTTGCTTCCTTAAATTCGTTGATTGACTGTAGTTTCAAATAGGAGTTCTAGCACAACGTCTAAGTGGCTTTACATTTGAAGTACTTGGGGAAAAAGACGAAAAGAGAAGCAAATTTTGACACTAAAAGTGATGATGCTTCATTCAGTGACATGCTTATGACAACTTCTGCTCATGCCTTCATAGATATTCAAAAGAGATTCCCGATGCATATGAGAGGCTTTTGCTTGATGCAATTGATGGGGAAAGTAGGCTTTTTATCCGTAGTGATGAGTTGGATGCTGCTTGGGCTATCTTCACGCCGGTGTTGAAAGAGATTGAGGAGAAGAAAACCGTCCCCGAGAGCTACCCTTATGGCAGTCAGGGCCCTGTTGGGGCACACCGTCTTGCCGCAAGGTACAACGTACAGTGGGGTGATCTCGGCACAGGCCAGTGACCTACGACAGATAACATTCTTCTCTTTGTTTGTTTTTCCGTTCTCTTTGCACAAATGTGAGCATTGGCCAGATCGGAAAGGCTTCAGTTCAGGGAAAAAAATAGGCTCGATCCTACAGGTACAGGGTCCAAGGAAGGGCCTTGAATTTTCCTTTTCCATTCGTTCTTGTCAAATACTTTTCAAACACTGTAATAATCTGCTCTTTCATGAATACCAATAATAACTCCATTTTTGTTCGTTCTTTCGAAATCCGATTGCTAATGATGCTACTCTTCGCTATCATTGTTTAGGCGAATCAGGTCATGGATCAAAAACCCATAAACAATCCTCGTCTCTTTTATCTTTACTGACCCAGAATGGGAATCATCTTTCCTGGATCGGTGCCTTTGCTCGTGTCTGCTTTTGGGACATCTGAAGTTGCGTGATACCCATACTTCCAATTTATGGTAAGTGAGCATTTTGAGCTATTTGAGATACGAATGAGGAGTGTGGATCCTTCCAATTTTGAACATCCTGAATCCGAGAGTGCCCAAAAAATGCAACAGAGGTGGGAATAGATTCTTACCGCAACATGTCTACCGAGAAAGTTTAGAACAAAAAATCTCCTTTGCTTCTCTTTTGTGTTTTATAGTCAACGTTTAAAAGAAACTCAGTAGATATTAGTGAAAATGCGAGCAGGAATATGTTCTGATATAGTGATATGAACCCTTTAAACAAAAAACCAGCAACTCTATCAAAGCCATTCTGCACGAATTCAGGCATATATTCTAAATTAGTGCAATTTCCTGTTCTTGCAAGTTGCGACATCTCTCATCCTAGCCTTGTGTGTCCTTTTGGAACATTGCACTCGGAACAAGATATGCATTCGCTAGGATTGAAGCAACCCAAAAATGTCCCAGCTCAGCTCTCCAGTCGTGCGTGAACTTTTCCGCGACCCAACCGTATCGCTACTCGGCTTACTAGACTAAAGCTCAAACACGTTTATGTACGCTCAAATATCTTAATGACATGTCCAAGTTTGCATTCCCTATTTAGATTTAGCTATGGTGAACCAACTTTATTATGCTGTTCAGTACAATCTGGTATCTTACAAGTATCCCCATGTTCTTATTGACCCTGCGGTTCTCGGGCGAGCATCTCACTGACGTAAACGTCTGAGAAAACAATTTTTGCCTATCCTAGAAAAGGCCATAAAAAGCCCCTCCACAATCTACTGCAATCTGCAGGTTCAAAGCAAGCGAAAAAGCAAAACCCACAGTACCCACTTGCCAATTCCGTTCTCTGATCTGGTATCTTCGGACCCAAGTGGGCAAAAGAAGAAAATTCACTTCTCTTTTTTTTTTTCAGATAAAAAGCGGCGCAACAATTTTGCAATTGGTCAGAATCGCAGAGGTTCGCAAGTGGTCCAAACATGGTCCAAACATGGGTTGTTCTTGGACCACGCAAAGATATTTCGAATCCTACTCATTAAAGAGAGCTCAGATTCGGTCAAGACTTCCCACTCTCACGGCTTCTTATGAAAATCCATCCATTGTCCTTGAAACGTCGTATCATACTGTACTGTATCTTCTACACAGGAGACCGTATTCTCGATGAACGATCAAGATTTGTGTTCTTATCTGTAATTCGACGGTCATCATGATCCCCCGAGGATTTGCCCGTGTCCCTCTTGTTGCGAGGAGGGCAACTCGTGCGGAAACAAAATCACAGCTGGTTTGAAAGAATTGGTGAGAATGGAGCAAAAAGAGAAGGAAGAGAAAAATGAAGACATTCTGATGGTTCAGCCAAAAAGAATCCGGGGAAGGCGGAGAGGTCCCCTCTTGAACGTATCCGTGATGAACGTGACAACTCAAGCCCAATGTAGGGTCGTTGTTTGGGTGCTTGTGGTAAAGAAATTAAATTACTTTCCCAGATCCAAATGCAAAGAAAAAAAAATTATAAAAAAATTATTTAAAAAATCAATAGAAGAGACCCCCACGGCTTCTGCTTCCGCAAATGCGTAATATGGCCTTAAAAGGTACATCATGGGGATGGCCATGGTTTAAGAGTATAACCTGAAATCTACGATCGATTTCAAAAATTGAGAAACATGTTTGAATAAATAAGCTAGGTAGGTGATAGGGATGATTGGTTCCCGGTCCAGTCCGATTCTCCTCAACAAACGAGAATCGAATTGATGGTCTCGATTCTTAATTTACCGGAACCGTGAGCTAGATTGACAGTCCTAGGAATCGACCTAACCCAAAAAAAAAAGTCCAAAATGTCCATCATGCAGCTAGAGTTTAAACTTTACACTAAGCTTCACTGCGTATCGATTCAATGAACCCTTTGATTTGCGAAATACCACTGCTTTTTACAACTAGATGTTCTCTTGACCAAGTTCTTTTTCCCTTCATAGTGTAAATCCACCATAATTTCCACCAAAAGATTTTTAAAAAACCCTAATGTTTTTACTTTTGAAAATTAAAAAAAAAAACAACCGGACCGATCCTATGCCTTTAGAACTGGGAATCGGACCGCCTGATCACCAATTTCAATTTTAAGAACTAGGAACCAAACAAAACCACTCTAGAATCAGGAACCGGACCGGCTGCCCAAATCCAATCAGTTCAATTTGCTTACCCCTAGTAGGTGGAACTAGAGGTGTTAGACAGATGGGTCCAGTCGGATATAGTTTGATCTATATTAATCTATTTAACTCGTTTTGACCCATTTTCATGCTATATAAACCTAGTAACTCATATTTAACCCAACCTCTATTGTTAAAACAATTCAATATTGAAATCTAGTTTAGAGAAAATCATTTCTTATACATTTTTAAATATATATATAGCTGAAAAATGTATAATTTTTCTAACTAGCTCGTTTATCACCAATTTAAAATCTATTTAGGACTCATTAAATTTTTTAGCAATTATGACTCACTTTTAAAATTAAAGTAACTCATTTATGATCCACTACCATTAAATATTGGTCAAACATGAGTTCTAGATCCATTTTATCGAGAACCTATAACTTGGAACCTATGACCTGTAACATGTTTTCATATTTTTCTTCGTATATTTTTTTTATGCAATTTTGTTGTATTCTATGGCGTCCGATAATGAATGTGTAATCCGAAATCACTAGTATAAGCTTCTATTCGGCCACATTTATGACTGAAATATTTAATTGTTAATGTTTCATAGTTATCAGTATGTCTAAATATGAATTATGGTAAATAGATAATAGCAACAAATGGTAATCACTGCAATTGTTCAATTACAAAATACACGAGGAACCTAGATAAATCAGGTAAGTTTCAAGTGAAACTTGTATGGAACTTGGAATGTGTGCCCCTAGTGCGTAAGGCAAAATAGTGTGTGTGAACACAAACATCAATGAAACGAGGCAATGAATTTGATGTGCCAATATCATCGTACATTTTTTTTGTTTTTTTCAATGTGTCAATGAGGGTGGATGCTAATTTCATAATGTCCTATTTGTGGGCGAAAGTCCAGACAACCGAACGCAATCTAATACGAGCAAAATCGTAAATGTAACCCGTCATGGTTAGACATTATGCGAGACAACAAAACTTAATTTTTGATCGGTCCATACTTAAGTCGGTCCAATGTCTACCGCATCAAATTTTACGAAAGTCTGAGGATCTTCATTTTTTCAATCTATGAACAGGTGAATTTATGGACTGATGCCATTATATCAAATGCACTTCAGTTGCAATGTGATCTTTTGTTCAGTTTTGGCACTTTTCCTCTTGGTTTGCTATGCGCTGGCTGCGTGATGGCCAAAATATAGCACCGACAATAAGTTCGGCAATTTAGACTTTCCCTGTCATATGGTCTCATTAAAGTATTAACTCATTAAATTGGAAATGACACTTTATAGCAAAGCTTGTTTCATTCGTTTCTCTTGATAAAATCTCTCAGGATAAGACAAGACAACCCCAATTTCCAAACTGATGTAGGGATTCTAATCAGCACATGCTGAATATATAAAGTGTGGTGTGCTGAAGGACAAGCAGAAGCGTGTGGCCTTTTAAACTGGCTGAGCAAGCCAGGTGGAGAGAGATAGGCTCCATTTATTTCAATATATATATATATATATGTATATTTGAAAATTATTTTTTTTAAAAAATAATTAGTTAAGACTCATAAATAAATTAGTCGATGAAAAATATATCCACCATCTACAACAATATATGCGTTAACATTTTTGGATTGATAAAAATATTTTTTTTGTTTTTATAAGAAATGCATGTTTTCCAAATCATGAATTTTCTGTGAACTAATCGCATGCTAAATAAGTATTTAATTTGAATTTTGATACCATGTGAGATTTTGTAGGATCGCCGTTAACTGATCTAATAACATAAGTTATTATATGAATGCGTGGTTTAATATTCAAGTATTCTATCACTATGGAATCCTAATAAATGGAACGTTGACCCCTATCTCTCCTAATTCACATTTAGAAAATTCCTTACTCGAATATTCCATGGTTTAATATTTTTGAGGTCCCGTTTGGTTCGACATTCCAAAAGAGTTTTGGGGCTGTAAAGTCCATTTGTCAAATGACAATAATATTTGGCAATTTTTTTGAACAGCTTTGGAAAAATGCAATTGCATTTCCAAAAGGCTCTAAAGGCTTTCAGGCTGCGTTTGATTTCAGCTTTGAAAATGAGCCTTTGAAAAATGCAAAGGCCGTTAGCCTTAGGAGTTTTGGATAAATACAAATTGCATTTGGTAAAAAAATCCATTATAAAAACAACTTTGAGGTAAGTAATACTAATGTTTGGCAAAAAAAAATTACAAAAGGCTTTTGCTATTTTCTTTATTAAAAAAATATAATACTCTAGCGAATGGCTTAGGCCACCAGCGAGCCAGACCTGGAGTCGATGGCCATGGGCCAAGGTCATACAACCCCAGCGAGGGCCACATGTGGTCTCACAACCTCAAGTGGCCATTGCTTGGGTCACGTGACTTCAACAGCTCCTCGTCAGCCAAATCTGGCATCGAGCCGACCGCCCTCGCTCAAGAAGATGAACAACAAGTCGGGGGTTTTACTTTTTAAAATGTGTAAAATTGAATTTTTAGTAAAGTTTTGAGAGCAAAATAAGCAACGGACTACTTTTCATTGGTGGGCATTCAACATTCCAAAAATACTGAAAGTTCAATGCTGGTCTCTATCAAACATCCCAAATTTTGCCCTCAGAAAACCCATTTGGCCCAAAAATCTTTGCATTTTTTTTTACGACATTATGTGAAAGCTGAACCAAACGGCTCTAAATGGGATTGAATGTCTTGGATTTTCACCGTTGACTCTATCCTCAAATACTTGCTTATGGATTCGCTGAGTTTCCCATTTACCGTATCACTGTGGAAAATTCGAGGGCGAGAAAGTGTCAAATGCCCGAGCAAAAAGCTTCTTTTTTTTCCCCTGAGCAGAAATAGCCAGTCTATATGATCAAACCAAGAGAGAGAGAGAGAGAGGAATCCTGCAGCTCGATAAAGAAAAGCAGGAACCCCTTTGTAGATTTGGCGAAAGGGTAAAAGACAAGAGGCAGAGGGGACGATGTCCTCCTTAAGCACAGCAGAAAAGAAATCTAGCTATGATCACGAGCCTCGATGATCAGACGGTGGGGCTCTTGGCTAAGGTTTGGCGAAAGGGTCAAGCCGGATCAAAGGAGACCCATTAAAGCACAATCAAATCTCCCCAAAGATCTTTTGGTGTTGGGGCAAGAAAGGGAAACCTAAGCTCAGCCTTCAAACTCTAGGTTCTTTTTTTACACCTTTCGTTGTCCATAGGCTTTTCCATGTCGAGCTGCCAAATTGGCTAAGGCATATTAGCATTTTACTTCCCAGTCACATATACACAGCGATATGCCAGTTTGACTGTTTAAATCGCATGCTCCAGACCATATGATTTGGAACTTACAAGAAATTCGGTCAGACGAAATTTCTTTTTTTTTTTTCCCCTTCTTTTGAATTTTTGTGATTTGCGCTTCCCACTACTTGGAGACGTCGATGTTACCGACAATTACTTATTTTACAGTGTAACGCCAAATGTCAATACCAGCTTTAGTATTACAAAGAGTATTCTGGATTAAAGAGATTCGGGATTTTTCGTTCGAGATCGTGATCCTTTTGGATCCCCACCGACCTCTCTGACAAAAGCTCCGGAGCTTCTTGGCGATACTTGATCTAAGCTCTCCCTGATTAGTTCGTAAATCGGAACCCTGTTTAAGCATGGAAATCAAGCTAAAAAGACTTTTCTGTTGTGAGACGGGGTGCAAAACTTGTTGGCCTAGCTCGATCCTAAGTAAATTTCAGAGGTGGAGAAGCTAAAAAAACCTCAAAACAAAGAGAGACATTCATTTAGAGAGCAGGCATGTGAAGAGCAGAATCGCAACGAGCTCGGCCGCACCGCGACCTCCCCAATTGCCGTGACCCCAACGGAGGAATTCCACCAATCGTAAGTAGGGAAGCAGAAAGCTGAGCCCCTCCGTTTTCTGCAGCGACACGATGCATTGATCGAGGCAGAACGCCTGCCTAGATTCGATCCATCGCGAACTTGATGAATCGCCCCCAACGTCGAAACGAACAATGTAATCGGATTCGCGGTAAAAATCGCGTGACATGCGAGTTATATGCATCTGGAAACTCGCGCCGGCATGTCATATCCGAGATCTGTAATCACGTCGAGCCAGTCTCGTTGAATAACAATACACTTCTGTGAAAAAGGGTTTTGCCCAATACTCATGCCGTTGTCGGGTTAGAGGTTGCCGGACCTTGTCGCTGCGTCACATTTGGATGTACTCAGGAATCGGTATTCTATTGCCTCGTATCTACGGGACGGGTTGTTTTAAATGCTCTAACGTGCGACACAACGTGATTCATATGTGGACATGGTCGATTCTTATACTGTTTGGTCTCGCTGTACCTCACTCCCACCTAAATCGAGCAACTTAAAATTCCGCAAAAGAGTTTATCATCACGTGGACAAAAGGGCAAAAAAAAATTGCTCCGAAAAATTAATTTAAAATGAAAAGCCCTAGAGAGGAGCTCGCAAAGTGGGAATATTTCAAGTCTTCGTTTTTCTCACTTATGAGATTCACCGGGGGAACACCACACACTTGCATTTATTAAAAATGCAATGGAACAGAAAAAGGAGAGCTCAGGCGTAGGAGAAGAGTAGCACGCATGTGTGGTTGGATCTGTTCTTTTTCGTTGCGTCCCTCCAAAAACTCAAGAGCCAGAGCGACCACCCCTCCGCAGCCTCGCCCAACGCACCACCCCACCATACATAGAAAAGCTAAACGAGGAAAAGGAAAAATCTTTCGACCCAGTTTGGGATTTTCCAGAATGGCGGGTGTTAAAATCTCAATGAGTTGAGAGAGAGAGAGAGAGAGAGAGAGAGAGAGAGAGAGAGAGAGAGAGAGGGAAAGGGAGGATTTTTGACAGAGGAAACGAAGAGCAGAGCCCCCGAGGAAGGACCTCTCGTCTCTCTCTTCGCGCTTCGACGGCGCTCGGTTCTTTCTTTCTGGCTCTCTCTCTTTTTCTGGGTGTTGTACGAAAAATGGATTGCTGGTCTTCTCCTCTCGCCGTCGATGACGAGTTCCAGAAACTTGTTCTTAGAATGAACCCGCCAAGGTAACGTCCATCCTTACCTCCTTCGTTCCCCGTTCTTGTGATCTGTCTCGTGGCGGGTGTGTTCATTTCTTGCGCCTCTGTTTCGCTGTTTCAAAGGGGGCTCTCTTGTTCCTAGCCCCGTGATTTTTCCTGTGCCTTCTTGCTGGAATTTGACTTTTAATTTCAAGTTGCTGACGGGGTTCTTCCTCTGCTGTTTTTCTGTGGTCGGTGCTGAATTGTCAGGGTCACGGTTGAAAATGCCTCCAGCAAAAACGCCACTCTGGTCACGGTATTTAGTTTTGATGGTTTTCGCGGATTCTGTATTGCCTTGTGTTTTGATTTTTTGGAATTTAGGCCGTAATTGTGTTTCGCTTGCTGTAAATTGTGTCAGGTTGATAGCCCGAATAAGCGTGGGAGCTTATTAGAGGTGGTTCAGGTCCTGACTGATATGAATCTCATGATTCGCCGGGCTTATATATCTTCTGATGGAGAGTGGTTTATGGATGGTGAGACAGTTGAATTCGATTTTTCTCGTCTTTGTTCATTGCTTGTTACTGAATTATCGATGACCAGTTTCGTTACAATCATCGTTCGCAGTGTTTCACGTAACGGATCAGAAAGGGAACAAGCTTTCTGAAGATGATGTTGCTGAACGGATTCAGCAGGTACATCGACAGAATTATCCTAAACTTCAATTTTGCAAGTTCTTGATTGTATAAGAGTGTTTCACGAAGCACTGTGTAGAGTAATTGCATGATCTCAACGACAATGGTGATGATTTGAAAAATGCTCCTTCGTTTTAACTAAATCTTTTCTGGTAGTGGGGGAACAAAGTTTCAAGAGGATGAAAGAATGGACGTATGAGATACATAAACAGTTCCCGCAGAAATTGTCTTCTGTTATCTAAATGAAGCATGCAATGCCAGTCGGGAAGTCTCTGATTGGATCATCAGCATCTTCCCCACATGAGTCGATAAATTCGTTTATGTCAGATATGGTGTCTATAAAGAATTAGAGCTATAATTGCTGTTTGCCCCGAACTTTGACGGTTCATCTGCATTTTGAGCTATATCATGTGAGTTTCAATTGATATTCATGGTTCAATTTACATGTGACAGTCACTGGGCCCCAGAACACGGAGTTTTCGGTCCTTGGGGAGCTCTGTCGGTGTCCAAGCTGCTGTGGAACACACAACTATTGAACTGACGGGGAGAGACCGTCCGGGCTTGCTTTCAGAGGTTTTCGCGGTTCTGACCGGCCTGGATTGTAATGTAGTGGCTGCGGAAGTCTGGACACACAATTCGAGGATGGCATCGGTCGTTTATATCACCGACAAAGCGTCCAGTTTGCCAATTGACGATCCCAACCACCTTGCTAAGATAAAGCAGTTGCTCCTATCCGTGTTGAAGGGCGACAGAGATAAGAAGAGTGCAAATACCGCTGTCACAGTGGGCTCCACTCACACCGAAAGGAGGCTTCATCAGTTGATGTATGCAGATCGCGATTACGATGTGGATGGTGTGGACGTTGATTCTGCAGGAGAGCAGAGCAAACTTTCTGTAACGGTTGATAATTGCACAGACAAGGGGTATACCGTTGTGAACTTGAGATGCCAGGATCGCCCTAAATTAATCTTCGATACGGTATGCACCTTGACCGATATGGATTATGTTGTGTACCATGGAACTGTCATTGCTGAGGGACCTGAGGCTTATCAGGTAGTATGCCTACTAATTCCTATCGTTCAATTTCTGATTGAGTACAGCTCGAAGTGTGTCAAATGTTTGTGTTAGAGAAGTTTTATACACCCTTTGTTCGTTTTGAGCAATTGTCTATACCAAACGGTGCTCCAGTTCAACTTTTTTGCTGCTTTTTTCTTGAAGTACCCTCTTCTCTGCACTGGACTTCACATAGCAAATTCATGTGGGATCGATATCTCTTGATATTTTCTTTGCCCTCTGTTGTGCCAGGAATATTACATCAGGCATGTGGATGGTTCCCCGATTAGTTCCGAGGCAGAGAGGCAAAGGGTGATTCATTGCTTGGGGGCTGCTATTAAGAGGCGAACTTCTGAGGTACAAGATCCACAGAGACTCACGACTCGCAGACGTATAATGTCCTAATGTTTCTTGACCCAAGTTCCTCCTTTCGGTAAAATTGGTTCTTCTGTTATGTAGGGAATAAAACTAGAACTCTGCTGTGATGACAGAGTTGGCCTTCTGTCCGATGTGACTCGAATATTCAGAGAAAATGGTCTGTCGGTTACTCGGGCCGAGGTTACCACAAGGGGTTCTCAAGCTGTGAATATGTTTTATGTGTCCGATTCTGCTGGTAATCCAGTCAAGAGCGAGATGATTGAGGCTGTCCGGCAACGGATTGGGCTGACGATACTTCACGTTAAAGACGATTCCTACTCGCAGTCTCCACCACAAGACACCGGTAAATTCTCTCTGGGCAACCTCTTCCGCTCACGGTCGGAGAAGTTCCTTTACAATCTGGGCTTGATAAAATCATGTTCGTGAGAGGTGATTTAGGAAGAATGTAGCTTTTCTCTAGTGTCTGTAGACGATAGGATTGTTCAGAGCTCACTCTTAGGTTTTCATTCATGACCACATTGTGCCAACCAGGATTGGTCTGGGTCGGGGCACAAAGTGTGTACGATCATAAATTGGCTTGTAAAGTACCTTGTACATTGTTCTCTCCAGCCGCATCTGTTGCTTCATTGGAGGATGTTGTAAATAATATTAGTTGCCCAACTTTGGTCAATCATTCAATCTGAAGCGGTTTCTCTCATTTGGGTTTCACTTCTGGATACCCCTGCCATGTATAAGGAGATACATTTCTCTCTGTGGGTGAGAGATTCTTACTGATAGTTCTTACTGCGAAAGTACTGCATAATCCCCTGGCTAGCTCGGTCCGACAAAGGCCGAGGTTCCCACAAGAGTCTAGGCATGGTTCACTTTCAATTTAGATGCCGCCCGCTCTCTTTTATTTTGAACCACGGAATGGGTTCTTGGCTGGCGCAGAGCAAGACATCGAAATGCAGGGATTTAGACGTTTCTCAGACGATTGAGATGGATTGTCGACGCCGCGCGGCACGAGTTCAATTCGAAAAGGACCTAGGAAGCAACGAGAGATTCCGATGCTCGAGATGTGGCTTCCGAGCTAAGACGTGATTAGGGAGGGCTGGCTCTGTTTGGCTCCCTCTTGCGTGCCGTGCTCGCGCGCGTGATGCGGCCTTCGTGTTCTTCGGGGACCATAGGTACAAAAGACAGCACCAGTGCTCCTAAACTGGTCCCCATTTGCACTTTACATGGTGACATGAATTGTGGAGATTCTGGTGGGAGAACTGCCTAATCAAAACCTTTGGCACCAGCTCACTGACAACGACAACCCAGGTCTACAAAGACTACAGCTCTCGGACCCTAATTCATTCCCATCATGTCCCGTCGCCAAAAGGAACTCTATCCAATGAATTTCCTATCATTTTCAGCGGAAATTGAAAGGAATGTGGCTCAAAAAGTAGCAAGAAGCTACTCGACATCCTGTATATATTATATATATCGAAAGTACCAATCATACTATACCCACTAAACTCTCTAAAAGTCAGGGCATCACGTGTCAATTGCATCCAAATCATAATGTATTTTCAGGTGAAATGATGATTGTATGATTAGAACTCTCCCTGCTCGTTTATGCCATCATATCCACCACTTAGGACAAATCCCCCCCCCCTCAAAAAAAAAAAAAAAGAAGCATGAAGGAAATGGTGAATTGGTTTATGTTTTTTTTTCTTTTAATCTTTATTCCCCTTTTGCAATCAATCGGTCAGAGAAGACAACCACGGAAAGTTTCTGAATTGCAAATTTTGACTGTTGGAATTGCTCCCCGACTTAACTATATTAATTAATCAAAAGGTTGATGGAATCCAGTCGGCAAAGATGTGACGCAGAAGATGCCCTGATTCAAAGCATTGGAGAATCATCACCATGATTGGATTTAGCACTAACTCCTAAAAACACTCTCGGAAAAGGTCCGATCCATCTCATTCCCACGTGGCGTGCACAACGTGGTGAATTCTGGTCCTGAACATTTGTTCTTACCTTAAACTTTTCTCTATTGTTATATTTATGATTAGTATCACAAAAAGCTTCAAATTAATATAATTTCGATAAATTTACTTTAAATTATTTTTTATCATAAAAAATCTCAAACCGATACATCTACGATAAATTTACTCCAAAATATTTTTTCGACTATCAAAACTCTCAAACTTGTATATTTGTGACAAATTTACCCCATACTAGTTTTTTTTACTACTAAAAACCCCAAACTAGTATCCATGTAATAAATTCACCCTCTGTTGGTTTTCGTTAAATTGAGGTAATACTATGGAAAAAAATTTAAATTGATACACATATGACAAACATATGTTAAAAACTCCAAACATGTATATCCGATAATTGCCGCATATCGACTAACTCGGCAATTTGACGATAAAATAGAATGAAAACTAACAAATTGTAAATTTATCACGAGTGGATCGATTTTTGGTAAATTTATTCAAGGTGTACCATTTTTGAGTTTTTTGTTATCAAAAAAATAATTTTGGGTAAATTTGTCACGGGCATATCAGTTTAAGATTTTTCATAATAATAATAATCCTTATATTTAACATATTTTTGGCAACATATATAAATATTTCTTCACTTTTTTATTTTGTCAATGACAAACGTCATAAAAAAGGGCGATGCTTTGCTTTTTGAGTGGTGTGTGTTGTCAGCAATACGTGAATAATGATGCTGCCGTAGAAGAGTTCTCCTGGTCGGTAGACATAACCATCACAATTTAGAGTAGAGACAAGTCAAATTGGGTGATTAAGATAAGCAGGTTGGGATTTGCTTCTTGTGGGTGTGAAATTAAGGAGGAGGCACTTTTGTATACTTCAACTTAAGTCTTGCTTATTATGGCTTTTGAATCGCTTTTAGTAATAAAGATTTCGAAACTACTAATTAAACCATCCAAAAAAAAAAAAAGTGAAAATACACGTCGACGTGCTTTTTTTCTTTTTGGTCGGAATGTCGACATACTTTAGGATTTGAGAAAAGTGCACACTCTGAGGAAGTCGCCTATTTCAAACAGTATAATTTATGAAAAGAACGACACAAATAGTTTCAAACTATTGCCTTTCATAAATTTTTAATTTGTTCAAGTGTGGTACATATTCAATTTAGCTCATTGATTAAATGAAAATGTTAGTGTTGTCATTCCACTAATTCGAGTTATCATAATTATCAACAAAAAAAAGGGCTAACCAAATTTGATAATTTGATTTCCAATTCGATATGTTTGAACGGTTGGGGGAAAAAAGGTGAGGCATGGATTATCCCCGTAAGATATTCAACAAAAAGTAGAATACAATAGTCCTTTTAGTTTTTTTAATTTGCCCAATTTGTTGGGCTACCTAAATCACTAGAGGGCCTCTAGTTGATCACTAATCTTGGCATTCCCCTTTCTTGCTCATTTCTGTTAGGATGCTCTTCGGGTGGTCAATAGGGCATATTGCTATCACTTCTGTAATAGAGGCGCTGTAAAAATCATTAATCATATTATCTGACGATGTGGATTATTATATCATGATAGATGTGCATATATTTCTTGTATAATCCACGTGTAAAAGTATTATTTGTTTGTCCATTGTTCAAACTTAATGGACTAGAAGCCAAAACGGCAAATTCTATTAACTTGAATGAAGATTAACATTAAGTATTTTCATATATTTTAGGGACTATATTAAACATTTACTAAATGTTCAAAGATCACATTAAACAAATTTAAAGTTCAGAGAAGACATTGCACATCAGGCGAAAGTTTAGGTCCACATTGAACAAATAAAGAGTTTAGGTTCGACATTGCACATTGAGCCAACATACATGAATCATTTGCGTAATGTTTCCTAACTTTTATAACTCGTAATCAAAATCAATAACAACGAGGGAGTCATGAATCAAGCTTTGAGGAGTTCTTCAATGCAATCAACTAAGGGTTTAATTATTAACGACTTAGCGATAATAATATCACATAAAAACCAACTTTGTTAATCAATCGATAATGCAAATGAAAGAGTGGAGATATTAAGGAAAATCTAATATCCCAAGAAAATTCTGATTAACTTGAATTTAAAAAAAAAGAACATTGATTTTTTTCGCGGATGACTGTGTAGATGATTTTGGTTACACGTGTCAATAAATTTGGATACCGTGCTATTTTCAAGATCCAACCCTAAGAAAAATCAAATGGTTATAGCCTACACACCAATATACCCAAAAAAAAAAAATGAATTGGCACAATTTTAATAAATTTAAAACTTTTTTAGTAATTCTTTCGATTATTGACGAAGAAAAATTAACTACCAAAGCTAATTTCAACCGGTTCCCTTCCCTCTTTTATCGCGCTCGCTAGGAAATACATATCATTCCATCGCGAAGCAACCAAAGAGTACACAGAAGCTTCTTTCGAGGCAAGGGATAAGTTTAAGAGACACATCCGACAAACCAGAGATCGAGAGAAATGCCGATCCTCTCACAAGCCGCTCCAATCTCGTGAGGCGGGTCGGATCGTGGGCAAACGACGACCAGAAAAATCAAATCATCGAAGCTACGGAAATTTCTGTCGGGAAATTCATGTTGAATTCTAGAGCCATTTCAAGCTCTGTCCCTGTAAAAATTATTAACAAGTCCTTCCGTCGTTTGAAATAATTAACTAATAAAAAATTTTATCCTCCTACCAATGATAATTTTTCAAATCGTCCTTACGGAGACGGTAAACCCAAAACGACGCGGATAACGACCCCTGCTCTCTGGCACTTCACAAAATGATTCTGTAATCACCCGACAGGATCCCCGATGTTTTCCTGACCAGATCCAACCCCATATCCTGTGGTCCACGTGGCATTACCCAACCTCATTGGTCGCTCGGCCAGCCGCCAGTACATAGTGGGGCCCACCTGTCGGGTACTCATTTGTCCGGTCCCCCCCCCCCGCCCCCAAAACCCCAAAAAAAAAAACTTGAGTCACCTTCAGCAGTCAGTGGCCCCCACCCTTTCTTTACAACTGGCAATAAAATAGGCGGAGCCCCCCAAAAAATTGTAAGTAGCACACGTAATTAAATTTAAATTAATGTCATAATTTCGTCGATTTTTTCTTTTTTTATAAAGCAAGACAATAGTTTTGATTTCACGCAAAATTAGACTCTCTCTTCCTACGTGCCTCAGAAATTATCTCAGAAAATCCATGCAAACGCCCTATTTAAACTTGATTCTTAAGGCACTCTAACTTGACACGATATTTTTCGGCACCCAATCAAATTCAGGTCACGCGACTAGTGAACGAGGTCAAGTCTTTAGCCAAGAATCAGTGATATAGGATAATTTGCAAGCCTATCGCGAGGTTCAATTATCGTATTCCACAATTTAGTTCTACATCGAAACATATAAAGTAAAATTAAATATGCATGATTTAGGAACAATTTCGTTGATATCTGAGCTTGGACAAAAAGCTTCAATTTAATAATTGGGTCGAATCGAGCATGAGCTTTAATTATTGAACTATGTGATCATCCAACTAGAAATCCGAGTTCAATCCAAATCATTTGCTCTCGTTTCGAAAGAGAACCATGTCAAAGCACCCCAAATTGCGGTGACATCTATAATGGAGTTTGTCTCATGTTCAATAAATGAGAGCTTTTTAATTGGTTATCTTGTTGATACGGGAATAGCTCGCCATTAGCTGTTTTTCTTTCTATCGTTTCATCGTAAAATTGGCGCCAATTTGCTCAAAGCACGACACAAGATGGTGGCATCGTTTTCGAAAGTCACGTGGGGGAGTATCTTGTCCCAAATCCACCTCGGTCCATGGCTCGAGAGGTGGGGATGAAAGTGATCTTCGCCTTGACCTTATCATCTCATCATAGATACGCCTAAAATTGTACAATTCCGAACGTACAAACAAAAGGAAAAGACAGAAACAGAGGAATTCGGGTCGGGCCCGGATGAGACTCGTCATATAGAAAAAGTGGCCAAAAGAAAAAGTGGCCGAACCCATGTTTGTTTGTATGAGGAGCGATTTCATTAGTTACCGTTTCACTTTGGTTTGAACCGTACCACCTTATCATTCCTGGATATGCCTGCGCTGCTTATACCTGTCCCGTGCTCGCTTACTCCTAGCTCTCACCTCAGTTTGAATATGAATTTTTCTAAATTGAGTTATACATTAAAATGTTTCGGCAATATGGATCGGATCGAGTACAGCGTATAGGTTCGGTTGGGTGCGGGTAAGTATATTTGCATTGCATTAAAATTGATCAAAACGGGTTAAAATGAGCAAATCTGGGTCAGATTATTTTCGACGCAATCCGACCAACCCGTTTTGACGGACATACTCAAAGCAGATACAAGTTGAAACAGAACAATCAGGATTATAAACAATACAATGCAATCCATCTTGCGCCTCGTCAATGCGAGTCTCTTTTATCCTATGGACAGCGCCCTCCGATTATGGTTGTAATCCAAGTTAAAACAGTCTCGTAATCATGGCGATGAACCGAAGGCGGCAACATGAAGGAATCAAGTACTCTTATCTGAAGCGGAAGCTTTCGCGCAAGCAGCGCTCTGCATCACGAAAAAGCAGGGTTAATGGCCTGGAACATTCCCTCAGCAAACTCGCACACTTCGGCTCTGCCACCTGATTATATATCACACTACCATCCTCCCAAGTTGAATCTAGATTCACAAAGCATGGAAAGATCCAGCGCCATTGGAAGACAAGCGAAAGGGAAGTTCAAGCAAATCCACGACATCTAACGGTATCACATCATCTATTGCTCAAAAGGGGTCCTACGATACAGAAAAGACTCGGAAGAAGTCATTCCGCGCATCCAATTTAACGAAAATTCCATCGGAACACTACAGCAATCGAGCAATTAACAATTGCGACCTGCCTCATCCCAAGTTTGCTCTCTCAACAATAACAGAGAAATGAAAGAAGAAAATCCGAGGAGGGTATGACCGGGTACTAATTTGCACAACACAACTAACCAAGGCCATATCACACAACGGGAAGTTCACCACAGTCAGATACGACCACTCTCTTCCTGGGACGGTCTCCTCGGTCAGTTTCTTGTGACTCGATGAGCCTGACAATGTCCATGCCCTCCAACACTTGCCCAAACACAACATGCCTCTGGTCCAGCCACGGCGTCTGTCATAAACAAGACGAATCATTGATGCAGGGTGAAAAGAATGCACAGGAGAAATCGCAGAACAGATGAGATTTTATATTCAGGACAAACAATTAGTAGATCACTAATAGGATGCAGAAGTGGCTAATATGTGGTTTGTAAGGAAATGAACGCTGGGGCAACATTTCTGGTGGATTGTGGTTGTTGGAACGAAATATTGTCATGCATACACTTCATATGTGGATGACATGCTTGCATAGCACTTTTGACACATTGTAGAGAGAGGGATTTCCTATGTTTCAGAGTGTCCTCTTTAGTCTTTTCTATTTATTTTTTATTTTATTTTTGGGATACCCATATTTTTGCTTTATTTTCGTATATTTTAAGCTTTTCGCTTCGGGTTCATCGACCACCGACCCCAATTAGTTTGGGATAAAGGTGATGTTGATGTTGATGTTGATGTGAGGATTAAGCTAGTTTAAAAATGTTGGCAATGTCTGAGCATATTTTGCTGGAAAATGTTAAGAATGAAGCACTGATAACAACATTGATCGACTCCAATACTAGTAAGAAAAAAATGAGCAATGCAGCAAAAAGGTGACACTTTTGCAGTAAGTTACCTCTCAGCTACCATCAATCCTGATTGCAATATTCCACCTCAAGTGGGGTAACAAAGAAATTAGCCTTAAAATCTGGCTAAAGAGAGGTGAGAATGTTTTCCAAAGCCATGTTAGACTGATCTAATTCTCCAAGAGACTATAGATTTTGGCAGTGAAACCAACAATATTTCTCCCTTAGAACTTTCCAGGAGGGGAGTCCTGAAATAGAAAGGACTCAGCAGGAATGGTAGACGGCCTACAGAAAGGAGTGGGCCCCCATCCCCACTCCAAAACCTGTGAACTGTGGGGTTTACGCACCCCGTTTGGGGTGGGGTGGGGTGGGGCGGGGCGGGTTTTTTGTTGGGGCAGGTATTAATGCCATCCCTCTTATTAAGTGCCATTTACTTTTGGTTGAAGTGATGGCTATTCTGATCCAAAGCAGAAGCAAACTGGTTTCGCAAACTTTGTTCCACAAAGATTTGTTTGGGCAAACAATCAGCTAATAATTTAGCAGCTTTGTCCATGCAACGCACTAGCCAGTCATGTATGACATTATTGATGAACAAAGTGGCATCCCCAAGCATAACATATACACGATTCCAATCAAGGATTTGTTGTAACTACCTGTGAATATGAATAATTAAGTGAAAATGGTCTATAATGGGCATGTCAAGAACTATAAAAACAGTTGGCCAGGCTTTTAGGAACATTAAATAACTAAGACATCAGTCATCTCTCTCTCTCTCACCCTACCTAAAAGCTACTATAGATATGCTCCTCTAAAATATAAAGCATCTAATAAAAATTTACTTCTCAGACACCAAGCCCTCCTAACATAAATGAGATCCTAAGCAAAATTCCAAGGGTCAAAAGCAGAGCTGGGCAAAGAATATACTTCATCATGGAATTCTGCAACAGCCCCCACAATCTAAAATTCCATAAGCATAACTCCCTATGAAAAATCGAGCAAAACTTGCAAAATGGTATCCTTATTCTCAGCGATGGAAAAACGCGACTTTTATAGTGACATGATAAATTATCACCAACATCTGGTGAGTAAAAGAAACATGATATTAAGATTACCTTCACAGTGCAAATAAAGAACTGGCTCCCATTGGTGTTGGGGCCGGCATTTGCCATGCTGACCACCCCAGGTCCAACATGAGACACTGCAACGCATTCCATTACTCTTAATAAGAGGGATCTTGACATGTGTGAAATTCTATAGAATAACTATATTTTCAATTCGGCTAAAAGTTGAAGGACAGCACTCAGAAGAAGTGAGAGAGTTCACATTACAAATCACCCTCACCACATGCTTATTACATGAAAATTAAATATGAGAAATTCGTATCGACAGCAGCCACTGTAGTTAGAATGCATACGAGATGCATCAAGCATTAAGTCAAATATTTTATGATCACAGTCCTCCAACGAAAAAGTAACTATAAATTGTTTTCTTCTAAGATGTGTCCTTATCCTACCATAAGGATGGCATACGAGAAATAGTCTTACACTTAAAGCTTTCATCTTTAAAAGTACGGCCATATATGCTCTTACCCCCCGTTCCCTGCAATAGAGACAAATATCAGACTGGTTCAGAGTCATTTAAACTATCATAGTTGTGGTAACCCTTAAGGGAAATAGAATGCCAATAAATTCACATTTCAGACAGATTAAGGGTTGGAGAGTTTTCCTTGAGACTGTTAAATACTCTCAAACCAATATTACCTGACAAGAATCAGCACAAGTTACAGCACATGCTAGGTTAAATGGTTCTATGTGCATAAATAGCATGCCTCGTAAAAATTCAAACAGTTCAAAAAGAATTTCACAGCTGTTCAAGGAACAAATGCACTAGCTCATAGATATTAGCAACAAAGTCACCAAGAACTGCCACACTTTCGGAAAGGATGACCCTAGTGTTCAACATAAATGCTAACAAATACCAGACAAAACCTAAAAATGGAACAAAAAAGAAAAATATACATAATGGTCAGAAGTGGCTGTGATATTTGACTCCATTTATGATCTGAGACTAAGGGATGTAAACCATCAATACAAGCTTCCTAGGAGGCTCATGATATAAGAACTGCTATTATGATACATTGGAAGTCTATACCAAAACTTTTCTCATGTCGTGAGTCAAGATCATCACATATTCTTCAACCAGTCATGTTGTTATTTTAATTTGAAGAACTGGCTTCGCAATATTAGAAATGCTCTGTCTAGACACCTTCAATGTCCTTAACAATCATTAGATTCCCCAGTCTAACGCTGCTTTGGTTTTCTCTTCTGTGCTTTTAGTTATTTGCCCTATTAGGAGGTGGAAGAGCTTTGAACTGTCTGCGAGTCATCTTCCAAATGAAAAGCCTTCATATATTTTGGCTAATTGTCAACATGTATTACAAATCCAACCGCATTATCCATCACTCACATGGCCTCGGGGAGACAAGGCCACAGGGAGACCAGGCCTTGGCATCACCCCGTTTAATTGATTAAATTCATATCACAGGAATGAATGGGGAAAAAGAGTCTTAAAAACTGTCATGGCATGAGATGACATTCAATCAAAAGAGGTAAACACGGCAACCATCAAAAGGAAAACAGGCCAGAGTCACTATAATGTGAATTTGAGGACATTGATGAAGTACCCACATTTCCTTTGTCAAAGTCACCTCCCTGAATCATAAAATCTTTGATGACACGGTGGAATGTTGAACCTTTGTATCCAAAGCCTTTCTCTCCTGAAGAAAAACAAAGAAGGATTGGATAATCATCTTTTGGAAACAGCCTCCAATTCGCACAATGCAATACTCAATACATGCTGGTAAGTTAGTTCCACAGTAGAGAATAAGAAGACCTGTGCACAAAGCGCGGAAATTCTCTGCTGTTTGTGGAACATCGTCTCCATATAATCCAATTACAACTCTTCCAACAAGCTTCCCGACAGGGTTACCAATGCTAATGTCAAGGTAAACTTTGTTGGTAACTTTTGACTGAACAGCCGCATCCTGAAATCCCAGAAGAGACCAACACACACACACATAAGAGATGTAACCCACAGTTTATGCAGTTAGATTATGCAGACGCCAATTTGTTTCAGAGAATAATAGTCCTCAATTCACTTCACGGAACAACACCTTCCACTCCCAGAAAGATCGTCCACTGCTTATCGTGATACATCGCTTTGACTTCGGTTTTGGCAATAATTTAGGACTCAATACCACAACAACAACAACAACGACAACAAATTCAACTCGACTGTCAATACACTTCCTTCTCGTCTCTATGTAAAAGATTGAGAGAACGAGAAGACAACATAGGTAACCTCGGCACTTGCTCGAACCGAGCACGGACGGAATTTCCTCGGAGAAGAAGAGTTGAGGGGGATCAGGCACGGAGAGCCGAAGAAAGAGCTCGAAGACGACGCCGACAAGCCGGCCTTCAATGGAGGCGGTCGGACGGTGGCGGCGACATTGCAAGATGGGCTCAAACCTCTAATTCCCAAGCCGTTCCTTGGACTGGTAAGCGAACCAACATTGGACTGCTCAGAGACAAAACGCAAATGGTAAATTAACCCCAAAAAAATCAATGCTTTATCCGAAAAGCATCAGCGGGATACTAGGCGATCTTGGAAGGGAAGCGAGGGGATTTACCAGAGCTGTGAAAGAAGCCGCCATGGACGATGATGGAGGAGGAGGAGAAAATTTTTCTGCTGCTGCGGAAGGTTTAAGGTTTTGAGCTGCTGTCGCCATACATGTGTAAGATATTGAGTGGGTGCGCGGAGAAACGATGTTCTCGAGAAACAACGACTTTGAGATAGTCAAAGAAGTCGCTCCTCTTTCTTTCTTTTCGTTTTTTGGTTTTTTTCCCCCTTTTTAAGTTTTGCAATTTGAGATTATGTGGAGGGTAAATCCGTAAAAAAAAAAAAGGAATCATATCTTGGAATCGAAATTCTATAAAATGTGAAAGCCAAAAAATAAAAAGTAGAAAGAAAATAAGAAAGACAGGCAAATGAACCACGAGCAAAAAAAGTAGCTACCACCCCCTTGAATTTTTTGATGCTTTTCTAATGTAAATAAAAAGTCTACCCCCACCCAAAAGATTCAAGAATTTCAAGACCCCTTAACTCAGTTAGTGTTCCAACTAATTCTATCACGAAAGAGGGATACAAAACTTGAAGAAGGTAGTTCTATCGAGATCCTGAAATTAAAGCTAAAAATAAGTTATTCTTTTTCTTTTCCAATTTGCCTTTTTAGTTCGTAACAATAACCATTAATCATTATTGTACATATTTATTATAAGCATAGAGAGATAATAATACAAATAATCACTAAATTTTAAGCCAATAATATACAACTCAATCTCTAAATTATTAATTTGTTCAATGTCAATTTACCTGTGAATTTATGTGAAAAATACTCGATATTGTCCTTTCATTAATTCAAATTTATAAATAATATTAAAATTTTTCATAAAGTACATGAATTAAATTCAATACAGATAAATTTTTTAAAAAAAAACATATTGAATAAATTAATAATTGAATGACTCAAGTTCATAAATCATTTATGTATCGGAGCAGTCGTCGCATCAACCAGATTCCGTCAATGGCGTTCTTGAATCGTTGGCCCACATAAAGCATAGCTTAATAGATGGGCCTGGATCAGGATTGAAACATCGGACTCGCTAAACAAGTCCAATTAACAAAAGCCCAGAAACTACCCGGCATTTCCGACTACGATTTTATTCTGTAACAGACGAAAAAGGGAAAAATAGAGGGAAAAAAAAAAAGATAGAAAAATGCTGCAAATTTTTTTTCCCCTCAATACACCAATTCTCTAGCAAGTAGCAGACAATAGGATCCCCCATGGCTGTCCGTCTCATCTCTTTCCACATTTCTTCGGGTCCGGCGACGTGGCCGAGCAGTCCATCGCGTCGCACCGGCCGGCGGCCTGCCTCCTCTTCTTCCTCCTCAGCTTCTCGCACAGGAAGGCCCTCTCCAGTTGTTCCACCCTCTGCGACAGCGAGCTCAGCAACCGGGTCTGCTGTTCGTTCCTCTCGAAAATCTCCGCCATTAGGCCCATCATCTTCTCGTTGTCCTCCACCATCCTCTTCAGCAACTCCTTGCTCCTCCCACTGTCCTTCTCCTCGCTCTCCCAGCGTCCACTCCCTTCGTTTTCGTCGGGCCTTGGAGCCTCCGTCACGGTGTCTTCCTTCGGCGGAACGTTCTCGTCAATTCCCTCGACCACGCTCTGAGAATTGGCGGAGGAATCAGCTGAGCTTTCCGTTCCGGTGGCCATGGCATCTCCCACAGGTTCGCACGGCGATTGGAAAGTGTAATTGTCCGCTGCGATCTCATCATCGTTCGCGTGCATCTCAGTCTCTGGCTCGCGTGCTTCAGTATCTATTTCGGCAACCGCCGGCTGTTCCATCTCCCGATTCCTACCTGCATCAGCTTCAACAGAATGTTCCCCCTCCGGCTTCGACGCCACGTCAGCCTCTGGCGCCGCATGCACCTCACGCTCCACTGGAGTCTCTTCTGTTTGGTAACTCTCGCTACCAGCATCGACCGAACGCTCCGCGTCCGCCATTTCTGGTCTACTTCCTCCTTCGAATCGCGCCGTAACAGCCTCGGTTGTGCTCGACAGAGGCTCGACAACAGAGCTACGATTGTCAGCCTCTGCAAATATTCCCTCCGCCACATCGCCACCTTCGACATCTCCCTCCTTCGCAGAATCATCTACGCTCTGTCCGGCGACGATGGCGTCCACTCTCTCCTGCAACGCGATCGCTCTCCTGATCACCGCCTTCCTGCACTCCCTCACCCCGCCATCCACACCTCGGACCGAGTCCAACCTAAAGAGCAGACTCATCAGCGTCTCGTTCACCTTCAGCCTCTCCCTCTCGTCTCGCCTCAACAGCTCCACAGCCTCCGCGGTCGAGATCCTCCTCTCAACCTCGTCGACCTCCCTCCGCACCGCCGCGATCCTCCTCACGCTCCTCCGCACGAGGAATCCCCTGAACACGCTCTGGATCTTGAGCGCCGAGGCGGACCGGCTCCGCTCCGACCCGACGAAGTGGACGGGGATCGAGACCACCTTCGGGGACGGCGACGGTGCCGCCGGACGGGGGATCGGGACGGCTCTGGCGGGAGGGGAGTAGTAGCGAGGACGGGGTTGGGACGGCGCGCTCCAATGGCTCCTGAAGAACGGACTATCCATCATCAGCTGCGACAAACTCTTTTTCTTCTCGTGACTTCTGAGTTCTAGTTGAGCTCTGCGATGGCGGAGGAACGAGGGGTGAGTGGCTTTTGTAGAGGGGGGTTGAGATTCGAGAAGTTCCAGAAGTTTCAGGAGGAGGACTGTTTTCGTTGGGGAAGAAGTATCTGGACACGTGTAGATTCTTCTGCTTTACCATTGGCTTGGCTCAACGTTAAACAGGGTGGTGCTGACTGGGTGCGTCGTTGAACAGCTCTGCGGGGCGAATCCTTTCCCACGGGTTAATACGACCAAAAATAGTTAATTGCCACGTCGGTGCTACTGATTTTTGAATTACAAAAATTAAAAAATGCGAACTAAGGTCGGGTATGTTTCGTGAAAAACATATTTAAAAAAAATATTTTCCTCATTTTTTTTTACGTTTGCATCATTTAGAAAAATTAGCGTAGGAACATGTTGCTGATCAAAATTTAAATTAGAGAAATTATTTTTTCTCTTTAAATATTCAAAAATCATTTTTCCAAATACGATTAAGTATCAGCATTTAGATAAGAAACTTTATGCTTGGTCACGAGAACCCCATCACTCATTCTCAATCTTTTGGCAGCAGGACTGAGTCCATCAAGGTCGAGCCAGGGACTTCGATGCCCTAGCCCATGTCTATCTATGTCGTCCCTTAAGTCCGAGTCAAGGACACTCATGCCAGCAATGCCAGGTTTGGTAATATCAAGGCCGAGCCCTAATTCTCGATGCCTGTGCCTAGGTTTATCAAAGCTAATTTATTTAAAAGAAAATTCAATTTTATTTTTTATTTCATTCTTCTTCTTCTTTTCCTTCATCCTTTATCGATTGCCAACCAATAAGGCCCCCTGAGGTTGAGTACAAGCCTTCTCAAGCAAGCTCAAACTCGCCATATCCCAACCAGATCAAGCCTCATCGACCCTCACCTGTAGCCTAGTGGAGGAATATGTTTTGTCATATTCTCATTTGAAACGAACGTCTTGTTTGGATAATCCATGTGTTACTTGTTTTTGTTGTTCATAGCAACTAGAAAACCAATTAGCATATTCTCTAAATTTAAGTTAACAGAATGACAACATTGAATATTTTCATATAATTTAAAAATTAGATTAGATATTTTTCAATAATTCAAGGACTATATTAAACAAATAAAAAGTTCCGAGACGAGATTGCATTGAACCAAAGTTCAAGAATCATTTGTGTCATTTTCTTTTAAAATATGAGTCATTTATTTATCCATCATGATCCATTTTACTAAGCCTAATTTTCTGTTAACCCACTTTGCCCCAGTCTGTTGCCAAATAAGTTACTCATTCCGTCGGGCGCCCATTAAATGTGAGTTGCAAAATGGGTTTCCGGCCCATTTTAATCTCTCTATAGACTAAATTAAACGCGTAGAAAAAAAAAAACTAAACCTCCAGATGTTAACAATAAAACTCCATGAAAATCCCCCGTATGATGTACACTATTAAGGTAATAGTGCACCTACATATAAAGGGTAAAAGTGTAATTTGTCATCCTCAAGATTGGCAATTCACATATATGGATCACATAGAAAATTTTATTTCTGAATCTTGCTCCTCCTACATCCTACAACCAGTTAATAAATTCCCCACTATTATATAATTTCATAAATGTCATATTATGCTATGATCAGAGTCTCGTTTTCTGAAATAACTCAAATCGCACGTCTTTTCTCTTCTTAAATTCTTTGGCCTATTCTCTGCATTTCTTTAGGAGAGAGTCTGTTTACTGGTCACACAATGGGAAAGAGTCTAGCTCCGACACTTGTTAGGTACTTATCCACAAATTAAAGTACATCCTGAACAAATCACACGTACCGAAGTTCTCTTTTAATTAACCATGTCAGCTAATTAGGGCCATAGCATGAAAAGATCTTCCTCTATACCTTGAGACAAAGTTTGAAGCCATATGTGGCTGTTTAGCAGTTAAAATGGTCATTTAGCCTGCACTTGAATCAAAAGGCACCAGAATCAAGAGGTAAGCTAATGTTTGGTGAGCAGCATCTTGACACCCATATCAGTAAGCAGCGAAAGGTATTGCTAGAACCTTGATCGCATGACGAAGCACAGGGAAATAAGTCCATACCAGTCAAGGAAGAGAAATCTTATCGTACACACCCTCCACAGCATTTTTCTGGAGGTGAACTAGTACCAAGGAAAGCGAAACTACATATAACAGTACCCATACAAGATGTCGTGAGCACACATCTGCAGGGGGAAGTATCTTACTAAAGTAAGTTCATCCTATTTGGAATCTTGATGCCAGCTCTTTTCAAAAGTTCACTTGAGGCCCGCTTTGCTAGTGAAATAACTTCCTCCTGTGGGGTTCCAGCAATATCAGGAACCCATTGACTAATCAACAAAGTATGTTTATCCGCTATGGCTTGCTAGGGTATGATATCCCGAAAATGACTGATTATTTTCCTAAAATTAATCGCTTGTATCGCTTGTTGAGAATTCTACAGCCTATTTGATAGTACAAAAAGCAGGAAGCTTTCTTAAACCCAGGACACTGCACATGGATCATAAATTAAATAACTCCTGAAAATGGCTAGAAATAAGAGAAGAACTACAGCAAATATCAACCATCTCATCAGAAGACAAACTACAAAATTTTGGTAGCTTCGAAAAGATAGAACCAAAATAGTCTGATAACCAAGCAGGTAGAATAACATTGTGAAGTTGCATGCTTCTTAGCAGAAAAGAAACAAAGCAATGGATTACAAAAAGCGTAATTGAAAATGATGGCATGATCCACACAAACATGGCCTTGAAGGCATAAGAACAAAAACGTAGTCTCAATTTGACCCCGGTGAATTATTTGCATGCAATTAATTGTATAGGCTCAGAACATTACCTCATTGACTGATAAAATCCTTTTGTCCTTCATAATCCACCGACCATTGCACATCACAGAATCAATGTTTTCAGTTCTCATGCAATATACAAGGCCAGAGATGCTGCAAAATGGCAATCATACGTTTTAACTTCATTGGAGCAGGTTAAAACAACAACAAAAGTAGAGATTACAATAAAATTTATGACTCAGATTGAGCACATTTGGACTAAAAAGTTATAAACTTGTTCAGGGACTTGGCAAAGTGGCCACATCTTCTCACTAAGTTATCCCTTTTTGAAGTCTAGATTATGTTCTGCATCTAACGCTGCGTAGAACACTTCATCAGATACCACACATGTTAAAGAAGAATATGCCCATCATATATCTGCATGATTCATGAGTTAGAATTGAATGAACACCATGCCATGAGGAATTTCTAGGACAATAATTGCACACCAGTCATGAAGAGGAACCATATGCCAAGTGGAAGCATTGATCACGAGCATGTCAGCCTATAAATCAAAAACCAAGTCAGTAATCCTTTTCCTGATCTCAAGCAATATGAACGAGTGACCAAAAAAACAAAAGCAATATGAGTGAGGAGTAATACAGGCCATAGTACCTTTTTCCCAACCTCAAGTGAACCAATTTCATCGTCCCAGAGTACAGACTTAGCACCATTTATTGTTGCCATTCTGAGCACAGTTTCAGCAGGAAGTGCCTTAGGATCAGTTACGCCGTTTTTGAAAACTTCACGTCCTTTGTTTATAAGTGAAGCTAGGTACATCTCATCAACTGTACAGCAATAGAGAATGCATGAATCAGCGGAATTCGCTATTCTGAAAAATACGTGAAATACTGTCACATAGTCAATATCACCAGTCAATGGGGATTATCAAACTACATGACTTCATTTCTATACGCCCAGCACAATCAAAAAGCTAGGATGATTATGATTGTTGTTAAACTAACAGAGAGGAAAATCTCTTTCGACATGAGCTTCCAAATGCACATAGAGTAAGAAACCAGCATCTCCCAAGAAAACATGAGCTTTGGAACACACAGATTTAAAGTTTGGACAAACCAATGCTCATTCTGTTGTTCGATGGTGCACCATCCGTTCCTAATGAAACACAGATTCCAGCGTCAAGCATCTCCATAATAGGTGCGAATCCCAGCATTTTCATTGCAGCAGCAGGGCAATGAGAAACTTTAACTCCAGCATGTGAAAGAAAACCAACCTAAAGGAGAGGAAGGATGATCTTCACAACTGAGGGCATGAATATGAATGCAATATATTACAACGAGCACTTATGGACACTCAGAACAATGATGTCTCTGTCCATATTGAGACTTCTAATCTTCACACTTAGGAAAAAAATTGAACAAAAAGTTGTTATGACATGAATGACTACAATTGTTCTGTGGATGGTCTTTAATCTATTGTATTTTCGTCTTCACTACAAACCACCCGATCTGCATAATACACCTTTGACGGAGTGTTACAAGGAACCCTTACTACAAGCGTTATAAGGATTAAATCTGCAAAGAGCATGGACACACGGTAAAATTGATCAATTTAGCGTTGGATGGGACTTACTGTAGGATTCAGCAAACAACAAACCGAAAAGGCATCATATATTACTGTTCCAAGTAGAGATAATCAACAGGAGGGCAGCTCGCCCGGCCCACCCAGTACCAAGAGGGAAATGGGGGGCTTGGGCAATGCTCTTGCATAAGCAAGCACAGCCAGCCCATTTTTTCCCCAGCCTAGCCCAAAAATTCCCATATAAATTGTGTAACAGGTGGGCTTGGGCAATTCAATATGCCCAACCTTCGAGCCAAGCCTAGGCCCACCCAATGATCATCTCTAGTTCGAGATACTATAATGGCTCTAGACCATTCGAGTTCCACCCTTTATCATTCAGAACTTATATTAGAAATTGGCAATGGCTGATGCAAAGGAAATCTTTAGAGATTAACTTTTTAAGGAGAAAGAGGTCAACTTCAAACTTTTGATCTATCAACAACTGGAGAATGGGAAAATGCATGTGGTATTCTCATTTTTATCAGTGTTAATAGTAAAGTTTATCATGTTTCTGCAAATTCCACCCTAAATATAGGGAAACAGCGATTTGTTCTAATCTTGTCAAAGCTGAATCAATTATAAAAAATGAGAAAGATCTAGAGTAAGAAGAACACAGCAGGACAATTTCTTAATCCGCAATGACAATTATGACAAGAAAAGAGATATGGTACTACAGATGCAAACCAACAAAAGATGGGTTACTCTACAGAGTGCAGCAGCAGTCCACCTCAGTACTGTTCACCCAAACTGTATGAGCTGTAAGCAAATTGTCTCGTAGGAAGTCAACTTTCTCCAGGTATGTTACTGTTCCATGATCAACATTCCATGTCTCAGTTACCAGCTGATTCTCATAGGGTATCTCTGCAACATGCTAAATAAACAAAAAAATCAGTTTGATCCATCACAGGAATTGGAAGTTTCGATATCGACTATTACAACAGTTGAAGGCCCCCCTAAGTTAACAAAGTATATTTCCAGAAGAAATGGATCAAACCCCCCCCCCCCCAAAAAAAAAAATAAATAATAGTAATAATAATAGTAGTAGTAGTAGTAATAATAAGAAGAACAAGAACAAGAACAAGAAGAAAAGAGGAAGAAAAATCCAGGCTGTACAAGCTTACAGCTAGAAGAAGAGAGAGAAGAAGATGCAAGTTTATTTTTTTTTTGGTTGAGGAAGCTGTAAGGTTGATAAAAGAACAAGTACCATGTGAATTCCGGTTTTCAATTCTCTTGCGGTATCCCTTGTTGCAAGTAGTAGTTCATCAGTGCAATTCATAATTTGCCTGATTCCAAGCCACATTCTAATACGTCCATCAGCAGTATCATGATGCTTGTCATAGAGCTCCTTCTGTGACTGCATCCTTTAAGCCAATCGCTATGAGTCATTTGTTGATAGCTATGACTCAATTTTGAATGCAGTTCAAAATAGAGAAGTCATGTGAGGAAAAAGTGAAGCCTATTATGCAATTTCATATAACTCTTAATGATATTTATGATATCTATAGATGCTGCGGTCCACGGAGACATTGAGAGGCATCTAGAAACAACCCTGCAGAAAATAAAATGACCAAAGCAGAAGGATATAGAAAAGAAATCGTGTCGTCTTTACTGTGATGTAATCTCTGTGATTCTATGAATTACTAGAAAGAAGGAATTTATGCAGCAAGTGAATCAAAAAAGAACTTGGGTACTACTATTTCCTAAGTCAAAGCTCCCTATTATCTTTTTAAGGCTTGTTCAACAGAATCAATATTTTACAAGTAAAACTTGGCTTATTTCATCACTGCTGAATATATTTTCCCACAAGCTGATCATCATCTATAAGATGACTGCTAAGAACGACAATACTGAACAGAAACTAAGCCTCTGTCCATGTCTGTTTAGATCCATCTCAGGGACTCCAGGAATGTCCTTTTAGGCCTCTCTATACAAGCTTGATATCAGTCCCAGTGGTCACGTTCTTCATGGAGTTCATTGTTAATTTAAACCTTCTATATATCTTCAGTTACTAGGAGCGTTGTCCATGCATGTTCTCTAGTATGTCAAAGAAACTGAACATTACCATGGTTAAAGCCAAAACAGCAGCTATAGTTACAGCCAAACAACTACAGATAAGTCTAATGTAGCCCCAAAAGACCGACTTTGTCTAGACATGGACTCCCTTAATGCATTAATGATTATTAGCACTAGGTTCAGCTCAGCAACCTGCATACAGTCCTGTGCAGTTCGAACAGCCCAAGATGCCGGCAAACCCTCACCGGAGTCCATGACAGACTGAGCCAAGCACGCACGTAAGCCCAGTGATTCCACCGCTCTAGCCATTCCAGGAACATGCTGCCCTCCTGCCTCAGCAAAGCAAGTGACCTGCTCCATTGAATCCACAACAACATCACCGATTGCGATTTGAGAAAAGCCCATACCAGAGTCAAATTCCACGACATCCAGCACTTACACCGGAGTGAATGAGCTCGATTCCGCAAAGCAGAGTGGAAATGTAGGAATCCTCCTCGGTCATGCTGGCCTCATAAGGCCATATCCGGTCGTGCAACCAAGTCACCAGATCAACGTCGTCGGCTATCCCTCGCCCTAACTGCTGAGACGTGTGCACATGCGTGTTGACAAAACCTAGTTCACTAAATCGAAGTCAAAATCGACCAGCAGAAAGCGAGCGCTACTGCTTGCAAGTACCGATTGAATTACAGAGAAGGGTGGGGGGGGGGGGGTGTGGAGCGAACCTGGGAGTAGAATCTGACCGCGAAGGTCAATGACTTCGCCGGCGACGTCGCCGAACTGGCGAAGAATGTCGAGCGAATGGCCGATGGCTTTGATCCTGTCGCGCTCGATAACAATGGCGCCGTTCCCGTAGACGCGGCTCTCGGAGTCCATGGTTACGATCATGGCGTTGTGGAGCACGATCAGCGAGCTTCTGTGAGCTTCCATTTTCGAGAAACTCGCTCTAAAAGCTCAATCGCCGGTCCAGAGCTTGAGGCCGCTGGCCAGGGAGAAGACGGCGAGCAGAAGAAGAAACTCCGGGGGGGAGGGGAGCAATATTTTAAGTTGAAGAAGCGGGGCCGCGCCTTTGTTGCCCGACTTTCACAAAACATAAATATTTGATTTTCTTTAAGGTTAATACACGAAAAACTCAAATTGATACACACATGATAAATTTATCTTAAATCATTTTTTAATCACCAAAAATCCTAAACCGATACATCTTTAACAAATCTATCATAAATTGGTACACCTATGATAATTTTATCTTCAATTAATTTTCGTTAGATTTTATCGTTAAATTGTTGAGTTGGATGACATGTGACAATTACTAAATGTACATGTTTAGGATTTTTATCTTCTATGCATCAATTTGAATTTCTTCGCGGCATTAATTCGATATAACAAAAATTGACGATGGGTAAATTTGTCGTATATATACCAGTTTACGATTTTTTGTGGTCAAAATAATTAGTTTTAGTTAAATTTATAATAGATGTACTAATTTGAGGTTTTTTATGGCCGAAAAAATAATTTAAGATATATTTATCACGGGTGTACCGATTTGAGTTTATTGTTGTCAAAAAAATAATTTGAGTTAAATTTATTACATGTGTACTAGTTCGGAATTTTTTCATGGTGTTAACCCTTTTTTAAATAATATTTATATGAGGCCAAAAAAATGATATTTATATTTTTGAAATATTTATTGAATAAAATATATTTTTTTATTGTCCACAATGACGTATGTTCAAACTTTTTTTGATAGATGATAATAATTCCTCCATTCATTGTTGTTAGAGATATAAGTAATCATTTAAAAAAATAATTTTCAAATAATCCATTTTGGTTAAACAAATGAATCTTAAATTAATATGAATCCACCCTATTAAGACTCTGCTTTTATTACAAGAAAAAAAAATTAAAATAAGTTTCCTCATTTTCTAAAAAGTAACAAAAGTACCTTTCCTCACCATCTGCCAACTTAGGACCTGTTTGGTAATGCTCTTATTATTTTGATTCATGTTCTTTTGTTTTCTAGAAAAGAAAAGGAATTTGGTAACGTCAATTAAGTTTTCTATTCTTGAGAATAGATCATTGGTCACGAAACAGATTTGGAACAAAAACAAGAAGCAAAAAAAAAATCTACTTCTCTGTTCTTGAAAAAAGAATTATAAAATATATCATCTACTTAGGAATTGCGAAAAGCAACATTATTATCAAACAAGCCATTATATTCTTAAGCTATACGATAGAAAAATGCAATGACAAAAAAGAGGGATTTTGCAACAGCTAATTTTCCTCTAAAAATGGACAATTTATTTGACGGGATGATCTAGTTGGTCCAGTTTAAACAGATCCGGAAATTTCTTCATCCTGATATTGTGCCCCTTTTCTTAGCATTCATGATTTTGTACAAATTACATTACAACGTCGTAAAATACAGAATGACTTTATGTTAATCCTTGTCGATTTCTATGTAATGTCTAATTCTTAAGTTCAAGTTTTTGTAGGGAAATTCTTTGATTAAAATTACGAACTCTTTTTTAATAAAATATATGTAAAAGGCTCACACTATTATACACTTTAAATGGTTATAACAACATGGATACAAAAGACAATGAAACAACAGTTTAGAAAAAAGTTAATATAAAATGTCAGATCGATGGATCTACATTTAAGACATATTTTTCGTCTTCCATCGATCTTACTATTAATTAAGGTTTTAGGGAGGGCTATATTACACCATTTAAATTTTAAGTATGTCTGAAACTATTTGAAGGGTGGAAACTGAGTGAGCCCATTTAAACATGCAAATCTAATCTATAGTTTAAGAAATTACCAAGAAAGTTTTACACCTATTATTTAGCGGTCAATTAGTCGTAACCTTTTCAATTTTACTAGTTTAGTCATAAATATCTTGACAATTTGCCAATATAATTATTTCAACCAACTTTTGTAGGAAACCACTATATGGCGATCAAGTTAGCGTCTAGGAAGTATCGACACTCTTCGGAGGTTTTTGTGTTTCGTAGTGTCGTGTCCGACATTCTCTGACACTCCAATACTCTTTGATACTTTGATACTCTCCAATACTCTTTGACACGCAGTCAACATATGATCAACGCTCTAAATCTGTCAATGGCACGCGAGTTTAGCATCCCGACATGTCATTTCGACATGCGCGAGGTCGATTTTAAGTATTTTTAATAAATCATGAGTCAAAGTGTAAATTTACCAAATATATATATTTAAGTTATATATCCAACTATCCCAAAATTAATATACACATTCAGCAAAAAAATATATAATCGTGAATTCTTTAAAAAAAAACTCATAGCCGATATTTTTATATATGCATGATAATTTTTCATGTATATATAAAATATACATCTAATATATAAGCATCAGAATTTTCTATTTTTTTCTTATATAAATGACTTATCGCGTATCGATGTTTTTGCTACTTAGATTAGAGCCGATGGAATTGAAACTCATATAATATATCTTTTTTTTTTGGTAACTCCGCCTCTAGTTATGAGTTATGTTTTCACATCAAAGAGTTGGAACTCTTTGATTATGTGGTGTAAAAAATGGTTGGGCTTGCTTGTTAGTCATTAATGAAAATTGAGTGACCCCTTAAACGGAGCAAAAATGCCGATGAAAATGAAAAGGACAAAAAAAAAAAAAAGAAGCTAAAAAAGACGTGGTAAGTAGAGGAAATCAATGCCCCCGTCAAGTTACTTTAGACTGCCCTTCACATGCGTCCGAAAATGGCTAATAAAAGATCCTTTCGTAAAGTCTTAATTCCATTGACACGTGTCTACTCATGGAGCGGCTAAGGGGAGGGGGGGGGGGGCATACTTGCATTACGGCACCGTTTTTCTGTCTATGAGCAAGGATGAAAAATCGGACCATCCATCGTATTTAGTTTACAATAGGCAACCAAACCAGTAGAAAATCATTGGGTTTGTATGTGGATAATACTTAAAGAAAAATTCCAAGGACATTATTCAAGAAAAGGAAATTCACGGGGTAATTGACCATGGCGACGCATTGGTCCAAAATAAAATAAATGATATAAACCGACGGTTTTTCAGGCTCTGATATCAGTTCATGGTGAAAGGTGTAACGATAAAATAAATTATTTATATGGACTCTTTTGAGGTCATACATTTTATAATTTTTACCTCGTCAAACCTATAATTGGCATTAGAGTTTCCGGCTCGCATCTAATGAAAAAAAAAATAATGAATGTTCAATTCTTTAAAAAGAAATTAACTACCGACGTCAGCAACAAAAGAAAAATCACCTTAAACCGTAGAACAAGAATTAAATCAAATGGATATCGTTTCATATTTGTGATTATCTAAACATTTGTCATTAGTATTTTCGGTTTTCTATTTTTTTTTACTTACTTTAATTTGTTTCGTGAAAAATGAGTAATTTAAATATATATATTTTAAGATGATTGCTTATATAAATAAATGGATGAATAATATTTCCGTCGTTCACGAAAATAAATCATTGTCAAAAACGATTTTCTAAATAACTTGTTTTCTGCACAAAAAAAAAAAAAAAGCCTCACGAGAATCCTGCTCATCCAATTTTCCTGAGAAAATATCAGCCGCAGACTGCACCGTCGCTCCGCTACGCATTCTGTAGTTTGAAAAGGCTCCAGCAGCGTGTAGACGCAGCATAAGCAAGAACTAATTTAGAATCTAATGGAAGATCCTCATTACGATTATTGCGCATGTAGAGTCACGCTCACACTGCAGCTTCTCTCCAAGAATCTAACGGAAGATCCTTCGGAATGAGTTCATCCTCTTCCTCTCGCGGTGCTGTGGCAAAAGCTGATTAGCTATAGCTATCAAACGAAGTTGATCTGTGGTGAGGTTGGCCCATCAAATTCGTAGTTATCTTTTTCATGGGATAGCTCGAAGAAGGAGGGGGAGATGTCCGCATTCAGACGCGACCTGCTTCGTCAGGTTTCACTGGATTAGGTGTCGCCCTCGCCGTCCAAAGGACGTCGTTTTCTTCTGTGCGCCTTCCGGCTTTTCGAGGGAATTTCTACGCCTGACGTGAGCCTGTGATATGTGGTCGAGAAAGCAGTACTGCTTGCTGAAATCTTGAGGGCCGCAATAGAATAATCCCGACGACTCGGGCTTTATCTGCGAGTCCGTGACGCCACAGGGAACAGCAGGTTCTACTGGGAAAGTTCATGTCTCTTGGTCACGCTTCAACACGCCGAACCAGACCAGTCCGGCTTTTGAAGCTTTCCAAGGCCTCTTGGTCCCGCTTAAACATGCCGAACCAGGCCAGTCTGGCTTTTGAAGCTTTCTAAGGCCAATAGCTAGGCATCCCCGAGAGAGCATCTCTTGCATCCGAAGAAATTCTTGATCGGATGAAGCAAATCGGCCGCAGTTCGGTACAGCGATCGGCTGCCGTGAACCGAGAGAACTTAACATTATTATTATGATTCAACACACAATCACAACGAAGCAAAACGTAACGAGAAAGAGAAATGGAGACAAGATATTATCCTGATTCATTCTTAAACTAAGGCAACGTCCAATAGAGATTTTACTAAAATTAATACCATGCACCTCTTATTATATCATTCAATTACAAGCGAAAAAGAGTATTTATATAGTAGTAGTTATTCATGAACCCAGATCCAAATTACTAATGAAAAATTATGAGTTTAAATCGTAAAAGCTCTCTGATATCAAGAGAGCGCTGCTCCTTAAGACCTACTTAGCATGGAACATGACCCACATGCTTTTCTATTGCAAAGAAGTATAAACTGCACTCCAGTAATTACCATCTTGATCCGCTTAGAATCTTGACGGCTATGTTTCAATTTCCAACCGCACTAGACACTTTCTTCATCGACTTTCATAGTTCGGGTTTCGAAACTAGACCTATGGTTAAAAGATGAATAGGTGGAGCTCGAGCTCAAGCTCATCGCTGATCCATGAAATAGGAACTGTATACCGCGGTGCGCAAAACCCTAATCCTTTCGTGAAAGAGAAGGCAGAAAGAGATATATTTTTTTTTTCCAGCCAACTTGAAAGAAGAAAATTAAAAGAACCCCAGGATGCAGTGTTAGATGATTTGTGGGGTAAACCACTCTTTATATGATAGTGGAATATATATATATATATATATATATATAAAACAAACTAGATTGCTAGTTGCATGATATGAGACGCAAATGGAGATAACATTGGTTGTTTTGTTATCATACATGACCAAATAATAATGACCTTGCCATAATCAAACGCTTAAAGCCATAGTTGAAACTCAGTAATGATGGCCGACGGCAATCATCCGAGCCGGGCTGAGGAGTTGGTACGCCGCGACCCCATAGCCGCACCCGAGCCGCCTCTTCCCGCCTTTGCCGTCCCCGTCCCCATCCCCATCGCAGTCCATCTCGGTCAACACCCGGTAGAAAAGGTCGACGTTGCACGGGAGCTCGATGGGACCCCCGCTGCTGTACCCGAACTCGGACTCGGCCTCCTCGAGCAGCATCCGGAACAAGGGGTGGTTGGCGCATTCCGTCCTCACCACGAACCTCTGCTTCTCGGGGCCGACGTAGACCGAGAAACAGCCCCCCGGGATGGGGGCACGCCGCTTGGCGCTGCTGTGGCGGCGCGGCGCCGGCGCCGGCGGCACGTTGTCCTCCCCAAACGAGCCGGTCCGTGACCCGTTCCAAGACTTGCTCTTCTTGGCGAGGCTCGGCCCGTGCATCGGCCTTGGCTTGGAGGATCCCTTGCCGGGTCGCCCGAGGCTCTTGCATCGCTCCCACGTCTTGAAAATCAGACCCCTCTTCGGCTTTCTTCTTTTCTCGTCCATATTTGTTTCAGACAAAAGTAAGTTTGATTGGAATTGTGCGCGCGCGCGCGCACGACAGAGAGAGAGAGAGAGAGAGAGAGAGAGAGAGTAATTTTGGACGTTGGACAAAATTAAGAACGCTCAACCACACACAGTTAATTTCTCGAATTAATTAGCTCCAAAATACGGATGAAAACTTGCCCCTCCTAGCCTCCTAATGTCACTAACCTCTATCATATACCAAATCGAACATGACCTGGATCCTCGGCCGCACGATGTTGCTCATGTTGCCGAACGGAAACGAAAGCGCACGCACACACGCGCAAATCGCCGAGAGAGAAACGAGAAATCGCGACGGCACGACGCGGAATTCGGACCGCGCCGCTTCGGAAGACGCCGGGGGGGAAGACGGGAGGAGCGGGATCGGAAAAAATGAGGAGAGGGAAGAGTCTAGGAATGGCGCTCCGATTTGAGATTCCCTAGCTAAGCGCACCTCGATATATAACGGGGATTAAATGACCCCGTTTGTCAACGCTCCGGGAAATGCAAGGCGTGAACCACCACCTCTTCTTTCCGATAAAAAAAAGAAGAAGAAGAAGATGGCGTTTTCGGCAAATTAATAAATACATGCTCTTGCAAATTGTGAAATGGACAGGAGGAGGCTAGTTTCTGGGAAATTAAGGTGGCTGTTGGGAGAGTGGACAACTGGATTTTTACTTTAATTGATTGTCTGGTAGAGGTTCGGATGAATTTGGTGGGGGGGCTAACATATCCGTAAGATCTTAGGTGTGTGTGACTGAAACGAAAGTGAGGAGATGAATGAAGAACAGCTGGGACAGTGTCTTCACAGGAAGGTGTACTGCAAATTGTTTTTGGGGGGTGGGGCTGTATTCGTATGCCGCAACTCATCCCGTGATTGATCTGGCGGAGTTTTCCATCGTCGGCGTGCTTCACACGCATGCGCCAGACGTTTGGCTTGCCTTGGCTTTTTCCTCTTTTTCAGATTCTTTTTTTTTTTAATGGGTGGGGGCGGGCCGACGCAGTTATCCCTCGGAGAATTAACGTGAGGAAAATTACCGAGAGAGACCTAAATTCATCGTTCTTTTACCAATTCAGTCGGAAATCTTTCAATGCTGCCAATTTAATCCTAAACTTTTCCATGTATAACCAATGTTGAGGTGTGATTCGTACCAATGATAATGATAGGAAAGCACGTGGGTCGTGCTCCATGCTGAGCGAGCGAGGGTTTCAAGGAGATAGCGCTTCCTGGACATATTTTTCCTTTAGTAGCTTGGATTTGGACTCTTGAATAACTGCTATTATACATACTTTTTTTATTTTATAATTAAGGGATGGAACATGAGGTGCGATATGTTTATTATCGTATAATCATCTGCTAGATATAGTCCTAATTTAAGAGTGAACTAAGATAAAATTTAATATCTCGATTTTTCTTTCTTGTTTTTGCACTTTGCTTCATTGCGATTGTGCGCCGAATCCTAACAACCAATTGAGTCCATTTGGCTAATTTAGGCCGAAAATTATTGATGTAGACATTGATCTCCTACGTCGCATAATTGATGCTGATGTGGACATTTTTTTTGTTACAATTTTGAAAATTTTAAGTTTTTTATTATAAATTTTATTTTCTATTCTTTTGTTGTTCTTTGGAATGAGGGCCGGGGACGCCCTGGCTGGCTCTAGGACTCATGGTCCCTGGTCGGTTTAGTCGAGGGTGTCAAAGCCCTCGCCATATGTGGACATGGGATCGCACGCCCTAGGTTTGGCCGATACGGGGCGTCGCAATCCTCACTCGGGCCCTAATCGACCACAACGAGGGAGTTATGGCCCTCGCCTAGTGCTAGCAAGGGTTGCTAGCCCTCAGTTAAAAAAAAATTATAATAATAGAGAAAAGAAAAACAAAACGTGTCAAAAATATTGCACATTCGAAAAAATGTCAATATCGTCGTCGGCCTTGTCGCGTAAGATCGTTGGCGTCCACGTCAATGAATTTCGACATAAATTAGCCGGACGGACTCGATTGGCAAAACATTAAAAGATTGAGGGCTAAATTGGGCACGCTTAAAAGATTTAAGACTCAATTGATACATATGAAATATATTTATAACTTTCTCGGTAACTTTCTCCGTTACCGTGAGTCTCACATCAGTAACGGAATGTGCAATTCGAATTGTAACTGCGCGGTCTATTAGTGGGCTTACGAGCCCGTCATCACAACCCTACCGGCGAATCAAAAAGTCAGAAAATCTCCTTACACGGGAGATGGAAGACGCTCAAGGTATGATCTGGCCATGAGCCGCCAACTAATCGGAAGCAAAGAATTTCGAAAATTCAATCGCGAAATCGGTTGAGATGCACGACGGGGGCGAGTAGTGTGGTTGGGTGAATTGGACCAACTCTCCATAAATAAACAGGATGCTAACCGCACAAGTTTTTTACTGGCTTCTTGCCCTACCCATGGCGGATGTCGAGTCCGCCTCTCGAAAACTATAGACTAATTGAAGAACGCGTTCCAATAATTTCGTAGAAGCAAGGGGAAAAATATAATTAAATGAATAAATAGAAAATCTCCGGTCTTTGCGGGCTTATGGATGTGGATGCGTACCCTGTCAACGCATCGTATGTAGGGGTGTGTGCGAGAATCGGAATGATCAGGGAATAGGACCGGACTGAACCGAACCATATCGAATCGGCTGATTCTGAGCTATTCGAACGGGGAATAATCGGCCCGGTTCCCGATTTTAGGGGTGGGACCAAACTGCCTTAGATAGGGTCGGATTGGACCGATATGTTTGTAGTTTTGATTTGTAATTTTCTTTTAAAGAGTAAAGAAAATGAAATTGTCAAAACCGTAAATCGAATTGGTCCAACCCGAAAACCGGATTGGGAAACCGATCACCCTATTTTATCGGAGTCAAGTATGTTCCGGCTTGGCCAATGACCATGCGATGTTAATACATTAGGCATATCAGTGGACTTTGGTATTAATTTCTGAAGTGGTCATCATAGGCAGTGAAGGTCAGTTGGAATTATTGGCACCCAAAAAAATATATGTCTATGAATTTTGTAAAGTCCGAGTGGAATTATATGGTGGAGTTCATCATTGTTGACTTGGGCATCCGATCATATATATTACTTAAATTCAATCACATATTGAATCGCCATCTGGGGACAAATCCACGGATCAGGTTTCGAAATGTGGAAGTGGAAATGGATTGCCAACGACCCGTCGATTGCGCAACGTGAGGAGGATCATTCAACTGCTTTTCCCGGTTAAATCGTTAGTGACCTGCTCTTGAATTCTCTTATCCGTTCAGTCTCATTTCTCACATGTTGCCCGTGTCGTTGCTAGAACCTCATGCCATTCATTATTAATCGAGGAAGAATTGAATATCAACTGCATTTTAAGAATTCATGGGGACTCGTACTAGATCCCACTAAAAAGCGCGAATTCTCGTCGGATTCTTGTGCCGCGATTGATTCCGTCCACCACCATCAATCTCGGACAAAATTGATTAGATATCGCCCATCTGATTATTGTAATCGATTGAACCGGTAAAGCCATTCAAGGGCCCTCACACCTGGAAACAAGAGGTTTCGAGCTTGAGGATTCTTCGATGAGCCTCAACAGGGGAGTGCCCATAAATGGATATTAAATAAGTTCACAACTTATTTAAATTCAATTCACTTATATGACTCAAACCGGAGCTCTTTCTTCACTCTCTCTTACATTTACTTGATCTCGCGCTCGCTTGCCCCCTTTCTCTCACCTCCATTTGGGTATGGATTTTACTAGATTTAGTTAAATATAGTTTGGTATATGTTGGATATGAGTCATATAAAATATGTGTCGCTATATCTATATTGTACAGAAATGAGTTAACTTGAATTGGACCATTTTTTTACCTGATCTACTCGTTTAATGGGTCTACTTCTGTTCTAGTTCTAGATCTATGAGTTTCAATGAATAATTACTCAGTCTTCAGTTTCAATGGTGTTTCTATATTAGATTTGGGTTTGTTCGACATGGTTTTTTTAGAAGCTCTTGCGTCTCATGCTTACTAAAAAGCTCGCTTTCACAGGTATCAGATCCGAGCATGTTTAACATATTTTTGTTTTCTCCATGCAGTGATGGTGTTAGGGAACGTCAAATTTAGGCGCACAAAATCGAAAGGCAAAGCCGTAGCTACAGATGAAGATCTCCACATGTACTAATCACTGATGACGACGTGTGATTCAATGATAGATCAGCCGTCGAACCTTGTGCTTGGATGCAATCAAAGGTTGTTATTGAAAGATGAACGTGTGCTTACTTCTGATGACCATACTATGACTATATGCCTCGATGTCCGAATTTTTGTTTGTTTTGCACTTTTTGGGCTTGCTTTGTTGCGACGATTTGTAGAATTTCCTATGAAAACATGCATCATTTTGGTAATAAACGAAAGTTTCCTCTTGAGAATATATATATATATATATATATTCAAAGGTTCTTATCAGGTGGCCAAATTTTGACCAGCATTCGAAGAGACAGTAGTAGTAAGTACTGATAATCGTTCTCTATTAGTCACGTAGATTAAACAAAGAACGAGGCCATGCGCGTGCTATCTTGTTGCTTAAACTTTCTAATTAAACAAATGCCAGAATTAGCGTGCTGTTTAATTCAATTTTGCAAGGAGTGTCCTCGTTCCAATTTTGTGCGCCATTATGCGTGCACGAGTAGGACTTGGTGGCAAATATCATTATCCATGTCTCTATTTCAAGTCTTGTCGAACTTCGATCACTTCGAATAAATTAAAAATCAAAAGAGGGTGAAAATTTTCATGCCAAGAAAACGCGTATGATTGGTGAGCCTCTTTTTCTCTTTCCTTTTTTCTTTCTATAGTGGAGATAGTCGCACGTAATGACAGATCACAGCCATATTATTAAAAGCTTGTGGTAAAAACGGGTTTCGTTCGAGTGCCCGAAAATAATATTCCAAAGCTTTCGTATGTTCTCCGTTACTTGTGTGGATAAGGCCTATGTTATAGAGTATATAGCTTCGATCATAGGGATCAATTTCTAGTCGCATAGCTTCATAATAATTCTGTAAAGCTTCCGCATAATTTCCTTCGGATTGAGCCGACATCCGTTACGGTCGTTGTTCGATTCAAAGAATCTCTGTCTTAAGGTATATTTTGTCCACCCCAAGGCATTGAGATAGGAATTTCCAGTTGTTGGACCGGATTAAATAGGGCGAGGCTAGCCCAATTTAAAAAAAGAAGAAGAAGATAGAAACAAATCACTTCCTATATTTTCGCACCTTAGAAAATCCACATTCTAGATATTTCTGCAAGGTTAGATAATTTATTGTATTTTTAGATTATATTTGCATGTTTAGACCATATTTACATGTTCAAATTAGCCTACTTATGATGGGATAGGATTAGGCTTAATTTCATGCGTAAGTGATTTTGCAAGATAGTTCAATTAGGCCATCAATTAATTTCGAAAATACAAAAAAAAATGTATCATCAATGCCATGTAAAATGGTGTGCATAAATTAGATTAAACTAATATGTAAACTATACATGATGCTCTAATTAATTAAAAGACTTCAATATGCAATTCTAAAGGTCTGTTTGGTTTAGCATTTGGAAGGGGCTTCAGGGCTCTAAAGTCCCTTAATCAAATGCAATTAGCGTTTGGTTCATTTTTTGCTCAACTTTGAAAAAATGCAATTGTATTTTCAAAGGCTCCTAAAGGCCTTTAACTCAAAGTAACTCTAGAGATACTTTGAAAAGTTACATTTCTGAAATGTAACTATAATTTTTATTTTTTTTCTTTATTTTAATTTTGATTTTTTTTTCTTTTCTCCTTCTTCATCCTTCCTCTGCTTGTTGCTCCTTCCTCTGCCGATCATGAACCTCGGCAATGACAACCGCTCGATAATGGACTATGACACATGGGTTAGTGAGCTCAAGGCTTAATGACGCATGCCTCAATCTCGCTCAAGGTTAGCGAGGCTTGGCCTCGACTCGTGGGGCTTTGATGAGGTCAAGGAGAGGCTAAGCCTAGCCCATGGCTGGCGATAAGCTAAGAAGAAATTAACAAAGGAAGAAGGGAAAAAAATGAAAAAATTTAAATAAATTAATTAAAAATTAAAAAATATATTTATTAGTAAAATTAAAAAATCGAATTATTTACAAAGGGTGTTTTTTTTTATACCAAACCACATTTACATCAAAGTTATCTTTCTATGTATTTTTAAAATACATTTTACCAAACACTATTTGCATTTTGGGAATCCCTTTAGCCCAAAAGTGTTTGCATTTTCCTAAGGGCATTTCCTCATAGCTGAATCAAACAGGCCTTAAATGTAAGCATAGAAATATATTATCTATTTTACGTATTTTTTTTTTGTATGTTGTACTCGCGATATAATCTCTTATTTTTAGAAACTATTTCGGGCCATGTCGACGGCCTAGACAGGCCCGAATAAAAAAGGGAGAGCCCGAAATCCCAGCCGGAGCCTATTCGGGTCGAGGAATAGTATCGGACCACGATTTTTGGCTCCCCGCCTTTTTATGCTCACCCGCTTCATTCCACCTCTGATAGGAACAGTGATTCCTCCGCTTCAATTCTTAAGCAAATTATAAAAAATAAAATAAAATAATTTCGTTATCATGCGATTTGGTAATGAATAATACTTATTAACAATTAAGTACAGTTAATAAATTATGATTGATATGAAGTGATTACTAATTCAAGGTATATCTAATAGTTAAGCATAGAAATATAGTCATTAGAAACGCAGAAAAATTATCCAAAAAATTCTAAACATATTGCATTTTTGTCAATTCGGTTCTAAATCTTTTAATTTTTCAATTCAGTCCTAAATCTTTTGCATTTTTGCAAATTCAATCAATTCGATCATCTTTAACTAGCCAACGCTAATGTGGCTCAATCGATATTGAAGGAGCAATTTTTAATATTTTTATTGACTTTTTCACCATTCATCTTCTTCATCATTAGCAGCTAGCCTCGACTTCTTCCTCTTTTGTCGATGGCAACTAGCTGGAGGCAGGTGCCGACATCGCCGGGAGAGCTCGGCCTCACCCAAATCTGGCTAGGTTGAGCCTCACCGGGTCATGGAGTGGCTTGGCCTCACCAGATTTGAGCAAGGCCGACCTCATTCCTAACAATTCACCAAAATATATAATAATAATAATAATAATAATACTTCGTTCCATTCCATTCCATTCTGCCCTACCAAACTCAAGATTATATTCATCGACCTAGTCGTCATTCGACTCCAAACAATGAACGCATGAGTTGTTCCTGTCTTGTTGGCTTTCGGAGTCGAACGATTCACGAACTTACTATGAATTGCTCTCGGAATCGGGCGAACAGGAAATACATTGTTGCATTTTTCACATTTTTTTTGGCACCATTTTGAATAAACCTATAGTCGCTGCAGCAGTCTTCCGAGAGAATTAGCAGCACTAAGCAGTCCCGATTGTTGCAGTAATCAAACGAAAAGTCATTTTGCTGGCTTTTCTCTGCTAGAAGATGAAGACAAACGAGGCTTGAGCTGTGAAACCGACAGGCCAGCTCAGGCGAACCTTTTGGTTCTTGTCGTCCTTATCCCCCCACATTCTTTTGTGTTTGTGCTAAATGCGTCGATAGATACACTATGCATACGAGCATTTCTTTACAGGAAGCAAATAATGGTGTATAAATCATAGTATACACATAAATCGAAACCAAAACCATATAAAGATTACATTTGCCGTATGTCGATGCACTGCTACACTAGGGAGTTTGATCCTGAGATCTCGGCGGAGGATAGGGAGGGAGATGCGGTATCCAAGTCCTCGGGTCAAATGGACTATACCCCGTCGGCGGCGGCGGTGGAAGAGGAGGAGAAGGATATAAGGGGATTCTCGGGATCCATGTCCGGGGATCGGTTAAGTTAATCCCTGGCGGTGGCAGGGGTGGGAGAGGTGGGAACGGGAACGGCAGCGGGGGCGGGTTTGGGAACGGGAATGAGGGAAAGGGGAAGGGAAATGGCGGAAGAGGCGGGAATGGTAACGACGGAAAAGGCGGCAACGGCGGCAATTGAGGGATCGGCGGCCACGGAAAGCCGTACGGTGGGAAGTAAGGCAAGAAGAATTTGGAGGAATTGAATTCATCTTGCGGTAATCCCTCTCTCCTGTTCCCGCATAAGGTGATGTTGCGCTCGCGGGGCCGGTAGCTCAGCGCGCTCATGCTGTATATGCACAGGTTGTCTTGCTTCGACTTGACCGTCACCTCGTCCGCCGTGGCCTGCAACCCGGGCACGTTGCACGCGGAGGACGAGCTCCCGATCAAGCTCGCTCGGCACATGGACGCGATCTCCGGGCCGTCCACGCAGTCCACCCCGTCCACCGAGGGCACGTCCAGCCTGTACGTCCCGTACCCATCCGTGGTCCGGTTCACCGAGAAGTTGATCTGCTCGGCGGCCTCTGGCGTGCTCGCCTTGAACTTGCATTGGATGTTCACATCAGCACCTGTCCAAAGAAGACACAACAACAATTCAAACTCCAGAGACTTAACGAGTTCCGACCACTTTAGGCCAAGAAGTGAGCTTTGTGAGAGTACCTGGCAAGAAGAAGCTGTACTTGGAGAAGCTGTTGGTGTGGCACGTATCGCAGTACACGGCCCCGACGACGGTGATGCGAGAGGTCGGCGACGGCGACGGCGCGGCTTGACGGGCTAGGCTGCGAAGTGGTTGAGCGAACAAACATGCGAGAAGGACGAGGACGCAAATCATTGACTCCATTGGAGAGGTGGGCGGAGCTTTCTGGGAATTGAGTGAGAGAGAGAGAGAGAGAAGGTTCTATGGAAATGGCATGTTGTTATAAAGGGCGGTCTTTTATCTCTTCGGCCCTTCTAGTTTGTGAACGGCAACTTAAAAAAGGGAACTTGATCGGTAGCTGGAAGAGGTCGGGGAGAAAACAATTGTTCCTCGGAGCAGTGATCTGCCCCGTGAGTAAACTTATTGGTGTGAGGATGCGGACCAACTGTGACCAGACACGTCTCAAAAGACAGTCCTTAATTTATTCACTTACAAACAAAGACATGTGAAGCCACTTTTGGCCTGATTAGAGAGAGGGAGGGACAGAAGTGAAGATGAATCAGGAAGCGTTTGGGAATGATTACAGGAACAGAGAGGGTCCATTGCAGGAACTTTGCTGATGTGCTAATGCTTGTCAATATTGCGGGATTCGAGACTGATCGTGCTGTTCTCGAGACCTTTTTCAGCTTACGAAACCCTGTTGAAATTCATAACGAGAATGCTTATCGTACAGTTCTTTAGCATTTCTCTATAATTTACTGAAATTTCTATGGCGATGGAAAAATATCATGTTCTGTAAATAACGTGGGAATGATTTATGGTTGGAAGTTATACTTTTTCGGGTGAGAACGATCCAGGAGGGGATGTCACAGGTTGTGTGGGATCATACCTTCTTTTTCTGGTGGAGGTTGTGAATTTTTCAATTTCCTTTTGGTCGAAGGTAGATATTGAAGATGTCGTCTTTTTCATTCTGAAGAGCTCAATTACTGAAGTCACGTGGCTTTGTGAAAACCATTTATGCCAAGAGTTTCCATCCTGGAATGTACGTCCTGCTCTTTTGTCTTAGCAAATCGAGAGGCTGTCCAAAATCCAAGTTAAGCACAACAATGATACAGGCTCAACCTGGAAGAAATCATGGATGGCGGCACCATAGGAGACGCATAGCCTGCTCACTCTCTGTATTTCGATGTGTGTGGACAAGAATCGGTACCGCGATCGAGCCATCTCTCTCACACTAGCTCCTATGCAAATCATTCAACTTGAGTTTCCGTGGACTGATCACGAGCAAGGATGGGTTTGCATTCTCTTATTTTCTCATATTTGATTCTGTTTTGAATGTTGAATGCTTTTGAGTTTGAAGGTTGATTTTGCACAAGTACTTTCAATGCTTTGATTGAGTATCTTTGAAGTTTTTATTGAATATAATATGATTGTCTAATCTATGCTTTGTTTTGATATTTTAAAAAAAGGGGGGGAGTATTATACATACCCCTTATTTTAAAAGGGAAGGATTATGATTTGCAAGAACAAGTTCCAAGATAAGTTCTCACAAGAACAAATTCTGAGAATGATACAATAACAAGACGTTCTGAGTATACAAGTTCTGAAGTTACAAACTTATAATTTTTGCTCTGAATTTGCTTTGAACCTATACTCTGCTACATCTGAAGCTATCAATGTATACAATGCTTTGAACTCTTTACTCTAATGCAAGCTATAGGGGTTCTACAGATAAAAAAACAAGACAAACAAAACATATTAAAATCTCGATACAAGTTTTACATGCTTTGATATAGGTTCTACAAGTTCTGAAGGCGAAAAGGAACCATACTTTGAGAATGGATTCAAAACTTGAATTCATTTTTATCTCAGAACTTATTACTGTTATTGTCCAAAATGATATTTCATTAAGTAGCAAATCCCATGATACTTAGATTTGTTATATAATAATTGGTATATTTGTGTGGATAGTTTTGACACCATAAAAAAGGGAGATATTGTTGGAGAAAAACTTTTAATTGATTTTGAAATTGACAAAACAATTCATATTATTTAATATCTAAGTTAATGCAATGAAATACCTGTTTTACAGATTGTCCTAATGTACATTCAAGCGTTAAGGAATGGTTACATAGGATTGAAGCTGGCATGAAAGTCTCAAACTATGCTTTAAGGGACTTAGACTCTGTATGGAGCTCAAACGTTGGGTGGATAACTCAGACATTGGAATGAGGCTCAAGGTTTGAGGAGTATTTCATGGGCAACAACTAGATTATCAAGAGTTATATTTAATATGATTTATTTACATATTACATCATCACAACAGCTATCAAATCAAGCTGGATTCGTTCTTGAAAATAATCAATCACGAAGATCAATCAAAGACGTGGATTAAGGGAGAGGAGGATGACTCACCCATTGAAGAACCCTATTTATGGAAACCAAAATCATAATTGTATGAACGATTTGATCTAACAAGAGATTCTTTCCTTTGTCAGACCTCAATGGCTACGAGATCCTTTGTATACAATATTGAGTGATTCTCTAGAGATCTTGTAATAGGTAGTTGGAGATGGAGAAGTATAAAAGGAAACTTCAAGACTGAAAAATGTATGACAAGAGAGCAGAATCTTAAATTCCAAGATAAAAGAGAGATTCACGTTCTCCATACTTTTTTGATTCAATACTGTAATACTTGGATGTTCATTCGAGTGAGAGAGTATTAGATGGAAAGTTTATCGACTTGAGTATTGTCACAAGTGGTATAACCTCTTACCCATTCACAAGTAGAATCTAGTTAATTCACTGCCAACGTGAAGAAGTGGATATAAGCTTGAACAAAGCTGAACCACTATAAATTCTATGTATAAATTCTTTATTTCTTAAACTTTTTGTTATTATTTTGTGATAGATTGAATGGTGTGCCACTGATTCTAAGAACACCTTAGATCTTGTTAGCGAAGCTCTGAGCTTTTTCTTTTGATTTCCGTATTGATTTCTTAAATTCCTTGAAATAAACTATTCACCCCTCGAGGTGATAATGCTAGCACCTATACAATCGGTATCCACATTAGCGATTTCTTGTCAAAATTGGCCAAATGAAATCAATTGATATAAATACAAAAATTTTAGAAATGAATTAGCACCAATAAAAGGTTATAATTGAATTGGTACCCAATGTAATAGGTTTATAATTTTTTTTTTACACTTTTCCCTACATGACCAAAAAAAAAACCTTGTGCATGTAACAACCTTACCAAAAAAAAAACTTGTGCACGTAACGAGATCATATATCATATTCTCGATGCGTGTCATAACTTTTATGACCATGATCTCTAGATAAGCTTATGATCAATCCTAGTCAGAGATCGAAATAATTTTGAAGTGCTTCAGCATCGAGAAAAAATGAAAGTACTCGATAGCTACTTTGGGTCCCTCAAGGCCTCCCAACCTTGTATGGACTCTCTAAGACACTTGATAAACGTTTTAAGTGATACCTATAATGGAAAAAGAAGCACCTCTTTTAACTAGATCCCAATTTACCTCTCTTTCTTTCGACCCCCCAAAAAAAAAAAAAACTCACCTCTCTCAACCATAACTCACTCTCTCTCTCTCTCTTCTTCCTAGCTTCGATGACGATGCCATCACTTTAGGGGCCAACATAGACGAGGACGACCTCTAATAATGGCCCAAAGGAAGCAAGCACCTTTCCATATCATAGGCATCACTTAAAATGTATGAACAAGCTTAGGCATGGCCACGGGCCAATTTGGGTTTGAAATGGGCCCAATCAAACCCGAAACCGGCCCGTTGATCAGTTCGGTGTTTCCGAATCGGAATTGACCCATAGCTATGAGGGTTCAGTTCTGGTTCTTCAAAATGTGGAACTGGAATTGGAATTGACCCGGAACCGTCGATTTGAACCTTTGGAAGCTAACAGCCAAGTTTAAAAATAAAATAAAATTATAAATATCCACACACAATATTGGATTGATGGAAAAGACATTCTACTCAATACCCAATTTTTTTCTCTAATTGCACAATAAATTTTAGCAACCTCTTGTTCAATAGTTGTGGTAGAACAAACATTTGGCACTGGAGGCAATAGTTTGGATGAATGATATTTAAGATTAACTTCCGAATCGATGGAGTTTCAAGCTTGTCTTGATGGTTAGATAAAGACTCAATATAAACCATAAGAGATAAATTGCAATAATGAAGCCGAATTCTTTGATAACAAAGATGCTACTGTCATCAGTACATGAACGGATAGTGACTATTGAGGATGAGGTAAGTATGGGGTTACCAAAGGTAAGAGAACTGCATGAACTTTGATTTTTCTATATCCAAAAAGATATGTAGGTGTTTAATAATAAATAATTAAGTTCAAGGCTCTCCCCTTTCCTTTTTTTGCCCCTTCATTTGATTACAATTTTTATTTAATAATACATCATTTCATAATTAATTAGTTTATTGTATTTCATAATTCATTATTTGATAATTTGATTACAAAATTCATCATAATTTAATTCTTAAACTCAAAAACCTTTATAAAAAAAAGAAAATCGAAACCAGTTCAAAACAACCAGCGGTTCAATGGTCTCGAACCGGCGAACCGGCCTGGAATCTCCGGTTCCTCTAAATTTGAAATTGGAACCGCCAGTTCATGAACAGAAACCAGTAGTTCTGAAACCGTAGCCATGCCTAAATGTGCCCGTATCATCGTGACTTGGTTCTAATTTCTTTATTTTTTTTTTCAATAATGTCATTTTTCCTATCTGTATCGAATAGAACATGTTGAATATGTAAGATTCTACTGAAAATGAATCCTAATAATTCACTTGGTGGAGAACTCAATGGATTTAGTTATAGTGATCTTGCTATTTTGAAGAAATATTTCATTATATAGAATCAAAGTGTCAATACATAACTAGTTTTTAGATGAACTAGCGGGCTAATGAATATCCCATTGTAGAAAGCCACATAAAAAAAACCTACACAAAAGACACACTCCCCCATTTACAAGCTACAAGAATGCAGACTTCAAATTACAAAGTATCTACAACCACTCTCTAAAGAGCAAACATTGTAGAACAACAAAAGAATAGAAACCACTAACGATATATATCTTCAACATGAATGCAAGAACACTCTTGATAAGTGGAAAAATCCCAACCCGTCTTTTCTCTGTTCTCTCTTGAGTGCCTTAGCTCTTTTTAGGGTTCTCAGACAATGCGAGTGGAAAATTCCGCCGCATGCACCTACATGCGCCGCTGCGGCTAAGATCCACTGAAGTCATTGCTGATTTCCCATTTGTCTTCTATCATCAGATCAATCGAGCGGGACTATAATCAACACAACCAATCATGCAAAGCTGTGGCGTGACGATGAGGTCCTTTTCTTTTTCTCCTATATAAAGAGGGCGCAAACTAGCTACCCCATTCACCGAGTCCCAGCGAACACACTTCAGAAAGTGACCTATCTTGTACTTACTCCCTCGGAAAAGAAGACGATGGCAGTGAGAGGGAAGGTGGAGGTGGAAATGGATCTCAAGTCATCGGCCGATCAGTTCTGCAGCTTCTTCAGGAACACCCCGCAACACCTCCCCAATGCCTGCAGCGATGTGCACGCCTGGGAGATTCATGAAGGTGATTGGGTCTCTGCCGGCCCCGTTAGGAAGTGGACTTACTCGATGAGTAAGTAAAAAATTCAACGAAACTTGAAGATTTTTATGTAAACAATCCCCTCCATTTTTCATGTTGGGATGTGGAATTCGTGAAGAAGGGAGAAAGGAGACAATGAAGGAGAAGGTCAGGTTTGACGAGCAGAGGAAGGCCATAATCCACGTCGGCATTGAACGCAAGGTGTTGAAGTATTACGAGAGCTACAAGGCCATTTGGCAGGCAGTCCGTGGGGACAGAGGACCGGTCGTCACCAAGATGATCATCGAGTACGAGAAGCTGAACGAAAGCACGCCACACCTGGTCAGCTACCCCGATGTCACGGCTAACATGGCCAAGGACATTGATGCTCACCTCGTCAAGGCCTATGCCGGCAAAACAAGAGGGAGAAAGAACTGTGAGGTCTGCTTGTGTTTCGAATATCCAAATAAACAAGCATAAATAAGTAGGGAGTGATCGGCACTACTTAGTGCTGACGTCTCGGATCTATTTTCATGTCTCTTTCCCTCTCCTGAATTTTATGAAACGAGTGGTACAATATTGAAATAAAGATTACTATTGAATCGCTTAAAAACATTCTTTTTATGTTTCCAAAGGCGTTGTTATACCCAATAAAGATTACTATTGAATTGCTATTTTAGCCAAAAGGACTGATTATTAGGCTGTTCAACGTCTATGTCAGCAATATCCGGCTTAAATTAGCTGAAATGACTGAATTGGTTCCAAGTCAAAAGGTTTAGGACTAAATCGGCACCACTAATAAGTTTAAGACTAAATTGGCATCAATACAATAGGTTTAAGACTTTTGCGATACTTTTCCCTATCTATGAAACATGATTTTTAGAACAAGGGTTTCTTCCCCTATCTTCTTCACCCTACTTGCTGAAGACTTTAGCTTGTTTAGCAACTATGCGGTTTGAACAAAAATGAAACTAAACAAAACCAAAACCAATAGTAATTTGGAACCAAACTGAATCAAACCATATTTTGCGGTTCCGTTACTTTATACTCAAAACAATTCGTAGGCTCACGTTTAAACTGGATCATATTTAAAATGAAATGTTACTTCTCACATCATGGTGAATATAGCAAAACAGTAGTTGGTAGTACAAAACGGTTTGGTGGTATAGTTTGGTTTTAAAAATAAATATTAAAACAAACAAACAAACCAAACCAAATCAAAAGATGGTTCGGTTCGGTTCGAGATTTGAACCTCAAAGATGCTTTCAAAGATTTAAGGGTTACCGCTCTTTAGTTCTCTCGGTAGAACAAGGAAAAAGCCTATGTGGTGGGTTCGACTCCCACAAGAGCAAACATTTCTAATCGAATTGGTATTTTCCTTTTATTGATTCTTAGCTCTTGCTGTCAATTGCAGATTCCTTAGCAATGTATTTGCTTACCTCTGACCTATGCACAAGGAGGACAGGGAAAAGAAAAGCAAGATCACATGTCTTTTTTTTTTTTTTAACTGTGGATGCCTAGAAGTGATAGGGTTATAGATATTGAAGGTCCATCCATCTTTAATAGACAAACAAAAGCAATGAATGTTGTTCAAGTTTCGCCGAGCCAATCTTCCATGGATATATATCGGAACCTCCATGCACTCAACAATTTGGAATTGGTGGTTGAATGTGAAATTGTGGACCAGAAATTGTGCAATGCCTATTATTATATATTGATTTGTAAGACTAAAAATTGCTGGTTTTATGTTTGTAAGTGGATTTGGCGATGTAGTTTTATATTTGGGATGTTTTGGTTATGCACTATATGTTTGGCTGGTTCGGAAAACTTGCAAAAAAAAGTGAGGCTGAACTTGGATTAAGCAGTTCTATTACGTCTGGATTTTGCAAATTTAGGTTTTGCAGTTCTATTGCGTTTCAATATCAATTGTGATGATAACATGGCATTTTGGGATATATATTCTTTGCAAAGGTACATTCCATTAAAGATGCTCACATTACAGAGGATCTTGCTTTTGAGTAATAATGCTTACATTTCAAGTTGGCATCAGTTTCCAAAAAACAATATACATTGCCAGTATAACATCAACAAAAACATCAAAAAATCTAAGAAAAACCCTTCACAGAAACTTGAATTATCCGGGAAGAGCCACATTCCATCTTTCCCTACCCACCCAAAATCAACTCTACAGTAGCTAACTGACACAGTTCAAGTGAACCTGCAACTGAAAAAGAAAAACCCTAACAAATACTAAGGCAAACGATTGTTGCCGATGATTGCGGGGGAAAAAAAAACATTGCAATTTGCTCGTGAGCCAGACTTAATGCTCGGTTGCATCTGTTAGAACTTCCTCGAGAAGACATTCTGCATTGATTTGCTCTTGTTTGACCCTTCACATAAAATGAGCAAACTCAATCAGTAGACATGACATAAAAAATTGGTAAGGAATCCCGAAAGTGGAATTGTCCAGACAATTGTTCTTTTTTGTTCTTATGAAATTATTTGTAATGAACATCACAGAAGGGGCAAAAAGCTCACCATCTTTGGAAGTATGGATAAATTTTATATCCAATGAAAAAACAACAGGAATACCACCTTCAATGCCATTATCTTTCTTCACACGATGTCTTACCTAGGGGAAGAGAAGAGAGAGCATGAGACAAGATTTCAAGGCATTGACAATAATCAGAAGGACAAGTAGAAAAATGTAGAGTAAGCTATAGAACATGAGATCTTTTCAAAGTTGTCGGCCGGTTATGTTTGCCACAAGAAGACACAAAGGAAAAAGTATGAACAGACAGAGATGTGCATAAATATAAAATGTGGCAGCTCCAGAATCAAGACAGAGAGTTATAGCTCTAGATATGGATGACAAATCAGAGCATTTAGCATAGATAGAACGTTTGCATGACAACAAGAAAAAAGTACCTTAGTGTCAATGTTATCAATGCAGTCCAAGACAAAACAGGGTTAACGCTAGCTTTCATAGTCATAATTGACTGGAACTACATTTTCCGGTCCAACTAATCATATCTGCCAATCTATTCCAGTTTTGAAAACATTGCCACCAATGTCCAACGATAAGTTGATAAGAATGACAGATTTTAGAGATCGGCATCAGGATGTTAATGTACTTCTACCCAGAAAATTTCAACTGACCCATCGCTCCAAATTTCTATTGATAGAATGCCAATCATGCGAATTCTTTTTCTCAGGACTGGTTTTTCTGTGTGGACATATGCTAATGAATGGCGCGTATGCAATTTGACTTGGCTTATAAAGCTATCAACAGACTCCAGGACCCGAAGACCTGACATATCGACCCGAAGACCCGAAGACCTGACATAATCAAACTCATTGCAGGCTCAAGCTCCGACATGATTAAATCATTCTAGGACAAAGGATTCTAGAGACCTAACAACTTCATAACTTCGTTATACGCGAAAAAAATTTCAAGTAATTTTAGTTTTGTGAGATAGACCACTTTTAGACAAACCATCAAACACATAGTGACCGTAATTTGATATATCCAATAGCAAGGAGAAGGAGAAGAAGACCTTCTGTTCAATGCCATCAGTGCTCTGTCTGCTTAATCCCTTGAGCAAGTACAGATCCTTCAAGTCCAAAATTTCAGGCCGAAACAACATCTTCGAGCGACCGAGCGTGAGTACGTGCGAGGGTGAGCAAATCCCTGTGAGAAAATGAGCGAGCTAACGTGAGATCTTGAGACGAATTGAAGAATCCCGCGCATATACGATGAAGGCACGAGACCCCTCGAGGGAACTTCCCCGGATTGCATAAATCGTGCGAGAAGATGAAGAGTGAATACCCAGCAAACGGTGTAGTTTTATCTCTAAATCCACGTCAGATTGTTGTTGAGGTATATACTGCTGACATGGACATTTCACCTTGGATGACTAACGGTTATTGTTGATGGAGGGTTAACGGGGGCTAGATTTGGGATACGCGTGAAAGTTGGTGACTTTTTTTTTTTATAGACAAAACAAAGTTCAGATCAAATTTGAGACCACACTAAAAGTTGGTGCTTTTAATTTAATGGAATTGGGCCCTATTTTTAAATCTAGTTTAAACACTTTTTTTCTTGCAAAAAAGGCACTACTTTGCATACTCTAGTTTCTGAACGCTTTCCCTAATACGAAAGTGTTGCATATGCTAATCTCTTATTAAAAGAAAAGGTACATATATATATTAATAATGAAATATACACATAAAATACAGTAGATATGTATAAATATTTGGATTAGGTAAACGAAAAAAATCAAACCAAAATTATTGAGATTTTTCATAAAAAAAAAGGAATATAACCAAAATATTATAATTAAAATTCACAATATCGTTAAAGTAAAAGAAATAATTTCATAAGTTATGTGCATGATGATGGAATAGCCACCTAGTTTTTTTCATACATATATGCATCGAATACTAATTCTAGATTTACTACAAATCTCACCATGAATGATTTAATTGAGGATTTGCAAATGTCAAACTTGATATTTTGATTCTCCATTCATGTGTCGTTTTTACAAGCCCTCACATCAAAATTATGAAAAAAAAATCCAAATAAATGCCTGCAGTGTCTTTGCTTTCTCAAATAAAGATCCGAAATGAACATTATTCAAATAAGGGTTTAAAGTACCGTCATTTTCTTAAGAAATGATCTGAAATAAATCTTGTTTCAAATAAAGGCCTCAAGTGACTATGTAGTCTAAAAAAATGGCTTGATCTTAAGGGCATTTTCGTTATTTCCCTTTATTTGATATTTTCTTTTTTATTATCTTTTTTTTTTATTTTTTTAAAAATTAAAAAAAAAAAACACACACACACCCCTCACCCCACTGTCAAGGGGAGCAGGGGGAGGCAAAGGTCATTAGCACCTTAGCGAGGGCCAATAGGCCTTCACCAAGATCTGGGTGGGGGTTGCTGACCCCACATGGTCGTCAACCCTCGCTTTGGTGCTAGCCTTCCCTAACCCCCACTAGCAATAGCCACCCCTCACTTTTGTATGTGATTTTTTTAATTAAAAATAAATAAATAAATAATGACGAAAATGCCTTTTAAGTCAAACCTTTTTTTGAGATTTCATGGCCACGTTAGATTCTTATTTAAAATATATTATGTCACTTCAGATCTTTATTTGAAATAATATTTATTTTAAACCCTTATTTGAGAAAAAAAGAGCATTTTGAGCCTTTTTTTTTTTGAAATTTTCCTTAAAATTATTATAGGAGCATAATTTCTCCCATTTAATTTAGCGGGCAAAAACAAAAGGCTTATAAATTTCTAAGAATTCTTAGATCTATTCTGAAAAATTAAAAAAATAATAATAATCAAGAACAAGATGCACCATCTCTAAAATTTACCAATTTCTTTGAAAGGGCTGTTTTGTAAACTCGAGAAACGAATTCTTAACTTATAATTTGCCAAAATTTCAAGTGATTCTTTCATAAAATACATTCGCTATACCTACATTTAAAGGTTTTGTAGTTTTTTTTTATATTTAACGAAGCATAGTGTTGACACCTGATTTTTAATCATCTTTTCTCTTTTAAAAATTTTCAGTATTTTTCGGCATTTTTATTTTTTGAAAAATTCATAAAAATTCATAAAATTGAAAAATTAACTTTGGGGACCTTGGCCAAGCCTAGAGAACTAATTTTGACAAAAAATGATTTTTCATATTTTCAGTAATTTTTAGTATTTTTATTTTCGAAAATTCATGAAAAATAAAGAAAAAATGAGAAAATTGCCAAATCAACTTTGGAAGCCTTGGCCAAGCCTAGGCAACCATTTTTGAACAAAAAATAAATTTTCATATTTTATATATATATTTTTTTAAATTTTTTTTAAAAAAATACAAAAATACTTGAAAATTTTGGAAAAATAACATTTGAGGCCAAAAAAATACACAAAGATAGTTAATATTTTTATTTTAAATCTATTTTCATATTGGCCATCGCAAATTCAGAAAAATCCAATTCGAGTCACGTGCTCATTCACGAGTATAATCTCGAATCGGGCCTAAAAAAATTTAATTTGAGTCAACTTATTTTTAATTTTCACTTTTTATGAGTTGTGACATTGTCTTCTAATATTTTAAATTTTTATCTTGGCCCAATTATACCCAGAATGACTCAATTTTGCAAAAGGCTTTAATTAAATTCTGCATTATTTTCAGCGGCAAGAAATGAGCTTAAATTTGACATGTGGTAAATTTTGGTGTGTCAAAAATTGTGAGGGATTTGGACTTAAAGAAATATATTTTTTTCAGGGACCGAATTGTAAATACTTAAAATTAAAGGACTAGAGTGCAAATAGCTAACTCTTGAAGGATTATTTTACAAATAACAAAAAGAAGAGTTAGTGGATAAATTAGAATAGAGAAGGGAAGATGGAGAAGAGGAGATGAAGAAGAAAAGTTGGAAAAGAATGGATGGAGAAAATAAGATAAGAATAGAGAAGGGAAGATGGAGATGAAGAAGAGTTAGTGGAGAAATTAGAATGGGAAATAAATATGGAGAAGGGAAGATGGAGATGAAGAAGAGTTAGTGGAGAAATTAGAATGGGAAATAAATATGGAGAAGGGAAGATGAAGATGAAGAAGAGTTAGTGGAGAGATTAGAATGTGAGATAGAGATGGAGAATGGAAGATGAAAATGAAAAAGAGTCAGTGGAGAAATTAGAATGGGAGATAGAGTTAGTGGAAAAATTAGAATGGGAGATAGATAAGTAGATTATAAAAGGAGGAAGAAGTGAGCTTGAGAGAAAAAAAAATTTAGGAGAGAAAATTTTGGATGTTTGAGAGAGTTTTGGGAGATTGAAGAAAAATTTGGGAGAAAGAAAATACCGAAAGAGAGAGAATTTTGAAGATGATGGGAGTTTAAAGCTAGGGGTTATCATCATAAATTCCTTCATCGATCAATATAAATCAAGAGTTCATCCTCGTCAACGAGCAAGCAAATTCGAGCTAAGTGTTTTTATTTATTCATTTATTTATGGTTTTACTCGCAAATTAACACAAATTGTATACACTTTCTCCATTTCCCATTTTTCCCCATATTTTACGTCAGGAGAAGGATATCTCTATGTCAACAGCAAAAATCTCGTAGAGATGCAAAAATCGGCCCAGACAAGCTCCTAAGCTGTCCACCGATTTCTCAACTGATCTGTGACTAAAAGTCCCTCTTAATTAAAAAAAAAACTCTCTATATTGGGAACATAGAGAGCGAAAATCAATTATAGAAATCCCTCCCAAAAAAAGAGAGATAAGTACTCTTTCCACTCTTCTGGTTTTAGGTGCAGATTAGCACATATTTTGTATATTGACACTTCACTCTATTTTATATCAGGAAGCCGCAGCTCTACATCAATGGTCAACCCTATGGAAGCACAAAATCGACTTAGAGGAGTCCTCAAGCGTGCACAAATTTCAAATTGTTGAATCAATTCGTTGTATTTCATTTTAAAGAATTCATATCCCAGAATGGAGAGGACAAAGTCCATTCGCAATTTAAATACATGCACCATAAATCCCAAAGGGAAGAGCCAAGCCAATGCTTAGCCTCCCATTGGAGGTTTTTACTTACAGTAGTTAAATACCTGCAACTTAAATACATGTACCTTAAATCCCAAAGGGAAGAGCCAAGCCAATGCTTAACCTTCCATTGGAGGTTTTTACTTACAGTAGTTAAATACCTGCAACTTAAATACCTGTACCTTAAATCCCAAAGGGAAGAGCCAAGCCAATGCTTTGTCTCTCATTGGAGGTTTTTACTTACAGTAGTTAAATACATGTACCTTAAATCCCAGAGGGAAGAGCCAAGCCAATGCTTAGCCTCCCATTGGAGGTTTTTACTTACAGTAGTTAAATACCTGCAACTTAAATACCTGTACCTTAAATCCCAAAGGAAAGAGCCAAGCCAATGCTTAGCCTCCCATTGGAGGTTTTTACTTACAGTAGTTTAAATACTTGCAACTTAAATATGTGTACCTTAAATCCCAAAGGGAAGAGCCAAGCCAATGCTAGGCCTCCCATTGGAGGTGTTTATTCACTGTCATGTACTTCCTATAATTTAATTTTTGAATCATCAGACCCAAAGGATGAGTAGGTCGTAATACTGCACAGAAGTCGTTAACACACTCCCTCTTTCGGTTTTAGGGAATCTTTAACACTTAAAAAAATATAACAAATAAAAATATATACCATCCATGCATCCTATTTAAAAAGTGAAAACACAAAAGAGAATACCCTACTAGAGCCTTAGGAATAAACCAAGTCTGAGTTGCCGAATTAGGATATCCATGAAATTAAGTTACCGAAAGGGCATTAGTTTTAATTAACTAGTGTAACCAAGTCCCCGAGCTCATAATCTCTGGTTCGCAGGAATAAATTAGTTCTCCCGCTAATTTATTTAGGTTTCTAATCGACCTACCAAGAACGATTAGTGGCGACTCCAAATTTCAAAATCATTTAAACAATAATCAAAGTTGCGATTCGGTAGGGCTTAGGAGGGTCCGCGTTAGGTTAGTCAAATCTAATTAACCTAATAATCCGTTAACCCCTTTAAAATTTAAAATTTTTTTAGAGGGTCGCGACAGCTTGGCAACTCCGCTGGGGACGAGATTTTTAAATTTTCGAAAAAAATACCTATTGGAATACTTAAATTTTTCGAAATTTTAAAAGTTTTAGTGGACTTAGGCCAATGAAAATTTCATGGATATCTCGCTTCTGGCAATATTGTTTGGGACTCATTTTATAGGTGTTATATGTTTTTGCAGGATGGGAGTTATAAGGGGCGGAGTGTTTGACTAACCCATTTGTTTTGCAGGCTCGGTGTTGGGATTATGTTTAATTTCGCACATTTTTAGAAGCGCTGTTTTAATATCAATTGTTGTGCATGTCTCGCATATTTTGGGGATCACGACACCTGTACACACAAGCGTCTAAACCCAAGTTGCGAAATTTTCCTAGGTAACCATAGATAGGGATCGAATATGCAAAGCTCTTGCGTCGATTGCGCTTGGGTTGACCATATTTTATCCCGCTCATTATCTGAATTGACAATTCTTCCCATTGTCGTTTGATTGCGCGGAGGGTAAGGTTGTCAATTCAGATAGTGGGGGCCTTTTAGGTTCATTCCCTGTCTCTCATTCTTTTATTTTCTAGAGTCCACTCCTCACTTGAATCATGCGCATGACTATGTGATTTGCATTTCTCCAAGGTAAAAATAAGTTCTCTAATTTTATCTTGTATTTATTTTCGGTCGGTCCATGCTAGGTGTTAGTCAGTTTTTGAGCTTGATATTACGACCATTCTTTTAAAAGAAAATAAAAATTAAATTTGTCCCTCATTTCTTTTAAAAAAAATTTGAAAAAATAATGTGAAAAAATCCCTTCATGGGAATTTTATTAACCAATAAGGGATTTTTGTCACGTCTTTATTGCTTCAATAAAAATGAAATTTTCCTGAAAAAATTTTCCTCTGAAAATTTATTTCAATAAAAAGAAAAATTCCTTAAAAAAAACTCTAGTAGACATCAAGTGATTTTATCACATTTTTCAAATTATAAAAACTTGCAAGAAAATTCTTCTCGAGAAATTCGCTCATGTTTTTCTAAGAAAATTTTCTCTAAATAAAATTATACTAATGTCTCGGGGGAATTATATTGACCAATAAGAGATTTTTGTCATGTTTTCTTGCTTCAATAAAAATGAAATTTTCCTGACAAATTTTCCTCTGAAAATTTATTTCGATAAAAAGAAAAATTCCTTCAAAAAAAAACTTTGGTAAACATCAAGTGATTTTATCACATTCTTTCAAATTATAAAAACTTGCAACAAAAATTCTTTTCGAGAAATTCGCTCATGTTTTTCTAAGAAAATTTTCTCTAAATAAAATTAGACTAATGTCTCGGGGGAATTTTGTTAACCAATAAAGGATTTCTGTCATGTCTTTCCTGCTTCAATAAAAATAAAATTTTCTTGATAAATTTACCTCTGAAAATTTATTTTGATAAAAAGGAAATTCCTTAAAAAATTTTAGTAAACGTCAAGAGATTTTGTCACATTCCTTTAAAAAAATAATAAAAAAAGAGAGTAATAAATCTGCAAAAAAATTCTGTATCAGAAATTAACCCATTTCTTCCTAAGGAAATTTTTTTTTTCTAATTTCTCTATAAAATAGAAAAATCAAATTAGACTAATATAGGAGTCATGGACCGACATTCCTTGTGTCGCATACTAATTATATCATTTTCTTTTGCAAGGAGATCCTATATACCCCAGACGGATGTAAAAATTAAGTTCAACAATATATCAAGAATCATCTTCAAAAATACCAAAAGACGAAAAACACCAAGGCTTCAACCGTTAATTCAGGGGGCAAACGAACACTGTCCATCTTTGACAGACAGAGTTGTGTTAATCCGTAAACTTGTATGGGCAGTGTATTCTGATATGACGGTGGATTTATACTGATTAAACACGGGGGCATATTTAATGTATTGCAGAGGATCCTGCGTCTTTTGAAAGACAATAAGGATTATATAATCAGAAACCATGAAATAAGTACCTTAACCTGATTAAATCAACCAGAGACCGGTCTTAAAATTTCCTCCGATCCGAAACACGCGGAGGGTTTTAGAGGACCGAGGTTTTATTAATAAACGTGGCCCACGGACACTCCCCCGATGCTACAGGTGCCCGATACTGTTGACACTTGATTTTTGGCCAATTTTAATTTCAATTTTTTTTAGAAAACTCATAAAAATTCATAAAATTGAAAAATCAACTTTGAGGACCTTGGTTTGGCCTAGGGAACCAATTTTGAATAAAAAATAATTTTCCTTATTTTTCATATTTTTCTCCATTTTATTTTCAAAATTTCATAAAAAAAAAATAAATAAAAAGTGAGAAAATTACAAAATCGACTTTGGGGACCTCGGTTTGGCCTAGGAAACCAATTTTGAACAAAAAATAATCTTCCTTATTTTTCATATTTTTCTCCATTTTATTTTCAAAAATTCATAAAAAAATAAATAAAAAGTGAGAAAATTGCAAAATCGACTTTGGTGACCTCGGCTTAGCCTAGAGAACTAATTTTGAATAAAAATAATTTTCCTTATTTTTTGCATTTTTTAATATTTTTAGAAATTAGGAAAATAATAAAAAAAATTAATAAAAAAATATCATTTCAAGTCATAAAATTACGAAAAAATAGTAAATATTTTTAATTTAATTTTCTCTTCATTTTGGATGAATAAATTTGGAAAAATTAAGTCTGGAATTTAGGGTTTCTTTGTTAATTTCATTTTTTTAGATTATTTAAATAATCCTAGAAATTACATTTTAACTTTTTAATTTTCCATTTTTCCATTTTTAGAGTCGTGTCATCCTCCTCTATTTTTTAAAATTAAATCAAGTCCAAAAGCCCTCAGGATTGCCCAATTTCGCTAAAAAGGACCAAAATGCAATTTCTGATTTTTCGATTTAGTCCCTAAAATCACTAAAAATGAAATTAAAAATTTTCTAGGGACTAAATTGAAAATAGGGCGACGTCACCCCCTAGATTTTGACCTTCTGAATCCAATGGTAGCAACAATGTTTGCAAAAAAGGACTTTAAGACTTTGGATTTTGCAAAATAGATCCTCGGGTCAAATTGAAAATTTAGGGTTTTTGCATAAATATCTAAAATTGTTGGCCAAAAATACCACTTTTGAATAAATTCAATGCCCCTGAGTCCAATTTAGGGGTCAATTTTGAGAAAGAGTGGAGGAATTATGGCTAATTTAAGAATTTTTACCTAAACGGGTCAGTCGGGTCGGGTAACCCGACCCGTTGACCCGTGTGCTCATCTTCTTCCTCAACAGCTCTGGCGTGGATCTGCTCAAACAAACGAAGAAGATCTTGACGGTTTGAAGATCTGATTGAAGGAAAAATCAAAACGAGGAGATTCCGAAGATTTTTTGGGGTTTCGTTAGCTGGGATTTCTGGATATAAAAGAGAGAGAGAGAGAGTTTCGGAAAGGGGGGGATTTTGATGGAGGAACCCTCGGTGGCCGCCATTGACGAAGGAAACCCGTAGCTTCGAGCTTGGCCGGAAGTGCACTGAGGCGACGCCAAGCTGCGCCGTCAGTTCTATAAGCTTGGCGAGGACTAGACTAAGCTCTGAAACCACTCGATACGTCATTTCGTCACCGATTAGCATAGATGCCATGAGTGAACGGTCGGAGGTCCATCCATGGTGGATTTTCCATCTCTTAATCGTTCTCCGAGATTTTTAATCTAGATCGTTCCTCGGTCTTTGCTGACTCCAAATCTGTGTCTATATTGCATTTTCGTGCTATAAAACCCTGTGAACACCACCTCGCTTGACTCGGTCTGTCTCGGCCCTGTGAACGTTTTCGCGTCCTTCCTGAGCTCCAACACCATACAGGTAAGTTCACTCAACTTCTCTCGATGCTTCTCGATGCGTTTGTCCGTGGAGATGTAGTCGAGGATTGCCTGCTGGAATCTTACCTGAGAACCGAGACTGGGTAGGCCTGGATTAACATGATTTAGGTTAGATTTCTGACTGGAATTGAGGTATATTGTTTGCTAGAGTCTTTGGATTTGATTTGGCATTAAAATCGCAAGGTTTAGGGTAGTTTTGGCGTCGGAAAACTCTTCCGACGAGGCGCCGGCAAAGGAACGCCGGCGCCGATCATCTTCCCCGGCGAAGGGTTGACCAAGTCAACGACGACGTGGCGCCAACGTGGCTTGCCACGTCGGACGCCACGTCAGCTATTCCGTTGTAACAAATAACCGAATAACAAATTTAATCAAACGGGCGAGATTAATACACGTGTCAAAATCAGACGGCTTCTGAGAATAAAAGTTTAATTTGAATTTCTTAATCATTTTTTAGATATTAAATATAACGGACGGTGGTGATCGAGTCAGGGGGTTTAATCAGGGCCGTAGAATTAGTATGAAAGATGAGCGGCCGATATAGTGACACGTGGAGGAGTCTCGGCCATAGGCTTAAGTATGGGTTGGAAATAAAAAATAGCATAAAAACCTAAAAAAATTCGAAAAAATTCAAAAAAAATGTAAACTCTAAACTACGTCGTTTTGGCTTCAGCTTGTTAGTTTTGGATTTCGGGCTGGGTTTAATTAGTGGGCCGGGTCCATTTGACCCGGTCCGTATAATCCGATAAATAAATAAAAATAATAATATAGAAAAAATAATAGAAAGTCAATAAACAAAAAATACAATAATAATAATAACAATAATAATAAATAAATAAATAAATAATAAAAATAATAAAAATAATAGAATAAAATGATAATAGAGTAGAAAACATAATAAACTAAAAAATATAGATAAAATAAATAATAAATCATAAAAAAATAATAAAAACATAAATAGAGAAAAATAGAAATAAAACAAAAATAAAATAAAATCAAAATATAATACTAAAAAAACATAAAATAGAATAAAAACATAAAAAAATTTCTGAAAGTCTTATATAAATTCAAAAAAAAACTCGAAAATCGTAGGAAAATAAAGAAAAATAAAAATAAAAATAAAAAATAAATAAAACAATCATAAAAAAATCATAGAAATTTTAAAAAAATTATTAAAAATATAGAAAAGGTTTTAAAAATAGAGAAAATATAGGAAAGCAAGATAAAAATCCTAGAAAATATAGAAAATATTCTAGAAAAATAAGAAAATTATTTGAAAATTCTAGAAAAATTATAAAAAATTTCAGAAAATCAGAGAAATTCCTAAAAATCGTGAAAATTAGGGAAAAACCATATTCAACTGGTTTGACCTATTTTCACGGTTTTGAACTCCCGAACCTTCAAAAATGACCATTCTGCCCTTCTGGTCAATTTGACCCAAATATCCCAAACCATCCCAAACCATCTTCAAACTTAATTGATGTATTTTCCAGACTTCTAGGACCCCCCTTTGTTTATAATTGACTTGATGTGGTATGTTTGTTTCCTGATTTGATTTCTTGTCTGCGCATTTATTTCTCTGGTTGTGATTGATAGGATAGATAATCCCATCTGCATGAATCCCTTAGGTTCTTAGAGCCTACCTTATCTCGCCTGCATGAATTCCTTAGATTAGGAAATCACTCAACTTAAGTACCGAAAGGGCGTCAATAGTAATATTGGCATAACTAAGTCCCCGAACCCAAATCTCTGATTTTCGCATAATCGAACGATCTCTCCCAATCGCTCGATAGGGTTTCCAATCATACCCTCCAAGAAATGATTGGTGGCGACTCCTATAGCATGCACACAAATCACATGTCACCCGACCACACTAAGGTCGACCTTGATTTAAATTTTCCTGACGCGATTTGGTATGGGCCTGGGAGGGCCCGAGCTAAGCCTAGATACCCAATGGGCTTAGCAATCCATTAACTCCCTCGAGATCCCGGAAAATCTCGGGAGGGTCGCGACAGATACATACGAGTGGACGTCGAAAGCAACAAAACACGGTTGAAGTGGAGCACGCAACAAATGGCCGAATTTATTGGCACACTGATCGAGTGGTGGCAACTTTATTAATTTACATGATTGAACGCGGATCTCTAGGCGGCTGGTGGAAAGCCACACTGAATGCCTCTCTAATGTTCTTGATATCATCGTCTACCACAACCCGCGAGAGCATCATGAAGAAGATTAAGCCTCAATATCTTCAGCACCCTAAATCGTTCCCCAGGAGAAGAGATGACAGGAAAACAAAAGTATAGACATGCGAAACATTCCTTTTATTCCATACATCAACAGGTTTTACAATAGCTCACTGGGGAGGAAAGGTAAAGCTAAACTGGGCCCTGATAACCATTACGAAAGAGCTCAACTGACTCTCCAAACAGTTGATGCTCTGGGTGCACCGGGCGCTCTCGGGATTAAGCTCCGCGAGCCTAAAGAAGAGGCGATCGCGCTTCTCCTTAGCCTGGGCCATACTGGCCTCATAATGCTCGCGGCAAACTCCAGGTCCGAAATTGCCGCCCTCTCGAAAGCAATGTCTGCCGTAATGTCATCAAGTCTCTTCTGCAGCCAACCGCATTTGCACCTCATCACAATATTGCCCGGCTCCTGTTCGGAGTAAGTTCAGACCAAGGCCAGACGGTCCACCAACTTTCCCTCTCATGAACCAGCCACGAAAGCTGATCGTTGGCAAACTTGAGGGCCTTCTTGTGATTATCAGCCAGAAATGTGACTGTTTCCAGACGCTCGTACCGGTCTTGGTAACGAGCTTTCACAATGGCAGTCACAAGGACCGTCTCATAAGCGCGGTTACAGGCAGTCAGAAAATTGATGAAGAGGGTCGAGAAGTTCCGGTACTCCTTCCCTAGTTGGGTACCCTCAACAGAAGCAGCGTCCACGGTCCTAAATAAACCGAGGATTTTAGCCTCAACGGTAGAGTTTTTGGCTATATGAGCGTAATCTCTACCAAGAAGATTGTAGAGTCTCTCCCACCCAGCCAGGACTTCGGCAGATAAGGTATGGTTAGGAGAATTGGCCATTTTTGAAAGCTAAATACGAAAGAAAGAGGGAGAGAGGTGAGGCAGATGAGCAAAATACGAAGATGGTAATCTGCTTTGAAGTAAATATTGATTTCATAGTGACGGTATTAACCAGTCAAGATTTCTCTTATCTACCATTCTCTATTAGCACCACCCTCGTTGGCTTGAATTCCCATCAGATGGCGACCTCGAGCCAAGCGAGTCCGAAATTTCCGCAGAAAGTTTGACGATACACCGCCACTTTGAAAAAGAAGACGGAAAGATGAGCTGAGTAGAAGACACGGCAAACGTTTGCGAAAAGGAGATACGACTTGTCTTCATTGGAGGACCCACCAGTAAATCGACGGTGGAGATCTTGACAGGGGCCCTCTATCACGAAAAGAAAGAAGAAGACAAACTGAGCGAGAAACAAAGATTTCTCCTTTGATCAAAAGCTGAATGTCAGATTTTCTCCCTCGAAAAATCTAATAGCGCTGCCTGTGAAGAGGGAAGTCGTTGCTATTGCTAGAGAGAGAACTTGTCCTCATTTGATAGTGAGAGTGAGAGTTTATCTGCAAGAACTCGCAGGAGAAAGATAGAGAGGAAGGAGTTCTCGTGGGAGAGGAATTTAAAACCTTCACCATCAAAGCATTGGCTTTCAAAGCCTGTTACGAGAAGCCATCGACGATCCCGTGATCCCTCAAGTCCAAGAAGACATCCTGAGGCGGTCTCGAGTCGGCAATCCTAGATCTAGAAACATGTCGAACATTAGGGAAACGGGCGCATGTTCAACCCTGGTCGAAGCTGATGAAGTTCCTTACCCTGAGGGTCTACTGGTCATGGCCATTGACGGTAATCCAGTCTTTCTGTCAATCCTTGTTACCGTATTGAGAAAATGCTGGTATAATGTTTTAGCTCAAGCAAAAGCGACAGAGGCCTTAGAAGTATTAAGGAGGAGTAGTGAGCAGTTTGATATCATCCTCACTGCCATGGTAGGGATTGATATTGATGTTTTCACTCTCTTGAAATTCATCAATTCTGAATTAAACATGCTAGTCGTCGTAATATCGGCAAGCGATGATCAGCAAGCCATAATGAAGGCTGTCTTACATGGGGCCCAAGACGTCGTAACGAAACCAGTTAGGGTTCAGATGCTTCAAAACATATGGCAGCACGTGGTGAGGAAGCAATTGCATGACCAAGAGAACAATCATCAAGCCTTCAATATTGTTTTAAGCAACTGGAAAAAGAAGATGAGTTAGTCTTCCGAGTTGCATCGTATGTTTGTTAATGCAGTTCAGCAGCTGGGAATCGATTCGGCACGGCCGCAACATATATTAGAAATTATGAAGGTAGAGGGACTCACTAAAGGAAATGTTTCGAGTCATCTTCATAAGTACAGAAAAAGGGTGAGAGAACACAATGCGGCTCAGAATCAAGAAAACCAAGGCGGGACTGATCCAAGCCTGAACGTCAAGTCTCCTCGCCACCATAAGTTCCGCAGGTTAGCATGGGGCGAGCCACTTTCCATCATCAACCAAGCCAGTAGCCGTGCCATCAATCCCCCAAGCGTTAATCAAAGTATCCCCCAGAATCACCCTAATGCTCTTCAAGAGTATAGACCGCAGGGGCAGTGTATTCAGATTCCTTGGTTTGAGCACCAACCTGTGGCTAGAATTCATCCCATGATCAGCGCGCCTGCGCAGCCAGAGAATCAGACAAGAAGTTATCCTGAACACTTCCACTTCTCTAATCCTCGAATGGAAGGAGTTTTTAGCAACAGGACAGTTGGTAATCCCCACACTTTCTCGAGTAATGATGAAGGCTCCAGCACGAGAAGTCAAATTGCTCATGGCGAGGACAGAATGAGAAATCTACCGCCAGCATTTGCCAACAACAATGCCCAATTCGAGTATCAGTTGCTGGAAGGTTCAAGAGATTACCCAGATGATGAGCTTACTGCCTTGGTCAACCAGTTTAGGGTTGACAGACGTCCCAAGCCGCGATCAGAAGCCAGTGAGTAGGGACTCTCAAACATCGGTCATCCACACCCGAACCAACACGAGACTAGCTGATTATCGAAGAGCCACAGGAGAGACAAAACTGACCTTGAATAAGTGCACCTTTCATTTCATGTTTAATTCCCCTGCGTATGATATTTCCAGCTTTCTAGGTGTCTAGATTTAATTCAGGGGTAATGGGGTAATTTATTTTTTTTATCCCGTCGAATGCGTGAATCCCTTTTTATGCTAGACTCAGGGCGGATCAATTTGTGGCAATGTCGCTGACTGCCATAATGAGAAATGTTGAATGGCCTCACGTAGGGAAATTTCAAGTGAAAAGCCCAGGCGAGCTCGAAGACGGGTAACTGTGTGTCGTTCCAATTTACCCTCAATCGTTGCAAAATGCTAAATTGGATTTGTTCCATTTTCACCCAGGGGATTGCAAAGTGCCTCAGGAGTGTCGCAAAATGAAATGACCCAATGGAATGCGATAGGACTCATTCGCCTTGAAGGTAACCTTCAAATTAAAGGAGCCCTCCGGTCCACAGACCCGATGGCATGGAAAATGATGATGGTCCAAGGCAACCCGAAAGAAAACAAGGCCCAACTAAGCAAAGCACTTATGTGGCAAGCTCAAAGTGAAGGGTAACTCGGGACATACAATTCAATCCAGTCCAAATGAAGGAACTTCCTCAATTCAAATTCAATGGAAGTACACACAAGGGTAAAACAGTATCGTTCCAATTTTTCTAGAATATGAAGAACATATACTGCCGCATTCTCTTTCATTTTTGCAGGGGAAGTCTCTACTGGCCAGATTTTCCTGTCTACCATTCCCTATCAGTATCACCTCCGCTACTCGTCTCCAATCTCGAGCCAAGCAAATCCAATGTCTCTACGGAAAAGCTGGACGGGACGACACTACTTTGAAAAAGAAAGGATAAAAAATAAACTGAGTGGGAGACAAAGACATTTTCGGCAGAAAAGAGATACGACTCGTCTTTATTGAAGAACTCGCCGGCAAATTGACGGTGGAGACAGCAACAAGGGGCCATCTTCCACAGAAAGATGGAAGGAGATAAGCTGGGCGAGAGATACGATGAAAAGAAAATCGAGAAAGCCAGAACACTCGAGAGAGGCAATACAGTTGCTAAACCCACGTCTAATTTTAAAGGAGGCATCTTCTTGATAATTCTCATTCGTGCTCAAAAGAGAGACTCTTAAAGCATACGCAGTCTCCCAGAAAAATCCAGAGAGTGAAAATACAAGAAGAGATATCAAACTTTGAGAAATCGTTAACCAAATCGAAGATGTCTCAACCCAACACACTTGAAAGTTATTGTTACTTGCTGAATATGGGAGAGGAAGAGTTCGAAGCTATGTTTGGGATCGAGCCTATGGAGCCCGGCCCTTCCACCGACGACGTCCAAGAGCCCGGTAAGGACAAAGACAACAACGGTAAAGGTCAAAAGAAGCGTTACCGTCACCATACTGAGGAGCAAGTACGAAAGCTTAAAGATTTCTTCAGAACGTGCCCTATGCCAGACGGCAAACAGAAAATGGAACTGAGTCAAGAGCTAGGACTTGAACCTTCGCAAATCAAGTTCTGGTTTCAAAATAGACGATCCTGAATGAAGACTCGTCATGAGCACAACGAAGCCGAGTTTCTAAGAGTTGAACATGAAAACCTCCGAGCGAAGAACAAGATATATAAAGAGGCTTTTGACTCCGCCACCTGCCCCAACTGTAATACTCTCCTCACCCTCGATGAAATGCATTATCTAAGGATCGAAAATGCACGTTTAAGAGGTGAGTTAAATCAGTTCATAGCAGGATCAAGTTCTGTTGGAACAAGGTACGAAAAGACCGAGACTATGGGACCAGCATGGATGCCTTCTGAGGAGGAGGTGAGGTATCATCACCAGGCAAGTGGCATTGGCGACGAACTCGCCGCCATGATCAGGCAGTTTGATGCTGATGAAGCACCAGGGCGTTAATGTGCAGAAGGATCCTGTATTTCAAAACTAGTGATTATGGGACCTGCGACACGGCCGACGCGTACCTAATCCGGAACAACACTAGCTGATCATTCAAGAGCTTGCAAAGGGAAGAGGATCAAGCCTGGACGAATACATCTACTTGGTTTCATCGCACGTTCTCGCCTTTTATCGATGTCCAAAATTGATGCACAAGCTAGAAGTAATCATTTCCCTTTCCCCCTATTAAATGCTCGGAGCCGTTACCGCACCAAACTCGAAAAAAATTAATATCGAGAAGAAATCCGCGTAAATCCGAAGGGTAAATCCGTATCGTTTCAAGCTACCCTCGAACTACCCAGGTTTTAAAGTTAATCCCTTCTATTTTCAGGAGTTTTCAAATTGACTCGAGAACGTAATTATACCCAAATACAACTTAAACAAAATTTGGGGCAAAGCAACTCATGGATATTACCACAGAGTGGACAGTTTCAGATAAAAGAAAATGCGAACGAGGGATCCGAACAATTTCAGACATGGGTAATTCTATATCGTTCTAATTTGCACATAATCATCTCGAGTCTTTAATTGTTTTATTCCATTCTTAACAGGGATTGCAAATTACCTTGAGAAATACCGAAACATGGCTCAAGGTGATACAACAGGACTGCGTTATCCCCAAGGATTAACCTTTGAAAAGAAAGCCCCATGGACACCTACGGTCCAATTGACCGAATGGAATACTCGACGAGTAATACCGAAGTCAATATTTTACCATAGTCTTCCCATAATGGTGAGGCGCCCAACAAAAGTCGAGGAAAATTCAATCCAACAAAACTGGTAAAAGACTCGTGCAAGACATTCAAGATGAATGGTAAACCAGTATCGTTTTCAATTTATCCCTTTTAATACTGGCTGATATATCTCTTTTTCTTTTTACAGGAAATATTTATACTAACATTTAACATGTTGAAGGAGACAAATCCAAAAGAAAATTATGATCATCTGACAAGATCTATTCTGGTGAAAAATGGGGCAAATTGATCGCAAGCTCTGAAGCGAAAAAGCAAATATGTCTTCCTTATCTCGTTTGATTTCGAAAATAATTTCTCTGCTTTTTGCAGGGGCATTCAACCGCTAAACCGTGGTGGTCGCTGTCATTAAACAAACTGAAATGCTCCCTCACCCATATGCTTCATCACGTAGGGACAAAGTTTGAGACGAACCATCCCTCGACATAAGGAGTAGGCTTCCCAATTTGTTCGGTCCGCCCACATACCAGGGGCAATTTAAATCCGCCCATATTTGCACATTATATAAACACACGCGATGCTAAAAAATTGTCACATCTGCATTGTGCTTACATAGTTCATGAATTATGTATGACTATTCCGTGTGTTTAACTTATCAACTCTAACTTAGAGCATAAACTGTACAAGAGACATCAAATGTGCAGAATGGGGCATGATAGGATGAGGAAAGGCAAACCATTTCCACACAAGTCTAATATTTTAATCTACAGATAAACAGCCTTTCCCCAGAGTGAGAGAAAGCCCTTTCGGACTTGTCGCGACCCTCTAAAAAAATTTAAATTTTAAAAGGGGTTAACGGATTATTAGGTTAATTAGATTTGACTAACCTAACGCGGACCCTCCCAAGCCCTACCGAATCGCAACTTTGGTTTTTGTTTAAATGATTTTAAAATTTGGAGTCGCCACTAATCGTTCTTGGTAGGTCGATTAGAAACCTAAATAAATTAGCGGGAGAACTAATTTATTCCTGCGAACCAGAGATTAGGAGCTCGGGGACTTGGTTACACTAGTTAATTAAAACTAATGCCCTTTCGGTACCTTAATTTCATGGATATCCTAATTCGGCAACTCAGACTTGGTTTATTCCTAAGGCTCTAGTAGGATATTCTCTTTTGTGTTTCACTTTTTAAATAGGATGCATGGATGGTATATATTTTTATTTGTTATATTTTTTTAAGTGTTAAAGATTCCCTGAAGCCGAAAGAGGGAGTGTGTTAACGACTTCTGTGCAGTATTACGACCTACTTATCTTTTGGATCTGATGATTCAAAAATTAAATTATAGGAAGTACATGACAGTGAATAAACACCTCCAATGGGAGGCCTAGCATTGGCTTGGCTCTTCCCTTTGGGATTTAAGGTACAGGTATTTAAGTTGCAAGTATTTAAACTACTGTAAGTAAAAACCTCCAATGGGAGGCTAAGCATTGGCTTGGCTCTTCCCTTTGGGATTTAAGGTACAGGTATTTAAGTTGCAGGTATTTAACTACTGTAAGTAAAAACCTCCAATGGGAGGCTAAGCATTGGCTTGGCTCTTCCCTTTGGGATTTAAGGTACATGTATTTAAGTTGCAGGTATTTAACTACTATAAGTAAAAACCTCCAATGGAAGGCTAAGCATTGGCTTAGCTCTTCCCTTTGGGATTTAAGGTATAGGTATTTAAGTTGCAGGTATTTAACTACTGTAAGTAAAAACCTCCAATGGGAGGCTAAGCATTGGCTTGGCTCTTCCCTTTGGAATTTAAGGTACAGGTATTTAAGTTGCAGGTATTTAACTACTGTAAGTAAAAACCTCCAATGGGAGGCTAAGCATTGGCTTGGCTCTTCCCTTTGGGATTTATGGTGCAGGTATTTAAATTGCGGATGGACTTTGTCCTCTCCATTCTGGGGTATGAATTCTTTAAAATAAAATACAACGAATTGATTCAACAATTTGAAATTTGTGCGCGCTTGAGGACTCCTCCAAGCCGATTTTGTGCTTCCATAGGGTTGACCATTGATATAAAGCTGCGGCTTCCTGACATAAAATAGAATGAAATGTCAGTATACAAAATATGTACTAATATGCACCTAAAACCAGAAGAGTGGAAAGAGTACTTATCTCCCGTTTTTTGGGAGGGATTTCTATCATTGATTTTCGCTCTCTATGTTCCCAATATAGAGAGTTTCTTTTGAATTAAGAGGGACTTTTAGTCACAGATCAGTTGAGAAATCGGTGGACAGCTTAGGAGCTTGTCTGGGCCGATTTTTGCATCTCTACGGGATTTTTGCTGTTGACATAGAGATACCCTTCTCCTGACATAAATATGGGGAAAAATGGGAGATGGAGAAAGTGTATACAATTTGTGCTAATTTGCGAGTAAAACCATAAATAAATGAATAAATAAAAACACTTAGCTCGAATTTGCTTGCTCGTTGACGAGGATGAACTCTTGATTTATATTGATCGATGAAGGAATTTGTGATGGTAACCCCTAGCTTTAAACTCCCATCATCTTCAAAATTCTCTCTCTTTTGGTATTTTCTTTCTCTCAAATTTTTCTTCAATCTCCCAAAACTCTCTCAAACATCCAAAATTTTCACTCCAAAAAAATCCTCCTCTCAAGTTCACTTCTTCCTCCTTTTATAATCTACTCATCTATCTCCCATTCTAATTTTTCCACTAACTCTATCTCCCATTTTAATTTCTCCACTAACTCTTCTTCATTTTCATCTTCCATTCTCCATCTCTATCTCACATTCTAATCTCTCCACTAACTCTTCTTCATCTTCATCTTCCCTTCTCCATATTTATCTCCTATTCTAATTTTTCCACTAACTCTTCTTCATCTCCATCTTCCCTTCTCTATTCTTATCTTCCATTCTAATTTCTCCACTAACTCTTCTTCATCTCCATCTTCCATTCTCTATTCTTATCTTATTTTCTCCATCCATCCTTCTCTAACTTCTCTTCTTCATCTCCTCTTCTCCATCTTCCCTTCTCTATTTTAATTTATCCACTAACTCTTCTTTTTGTTATTTGTAAAATAATCATTCAAGAGTTAGGTATTTGCACTCTAGTCCTTGAATTTTAAGTATTTACAATTCAGTCCATGAAAAAATATATTTCTTTAAGTCCAAATCTCCTCACAATTTTTGACACACCAAAATTTACCACATGTCAAATTTAAGCTCATTTCTTGTCGCTGAAAATAATGCAGAATTTAATTAAAGCCCTTTTGCAAAATTGAGTCATTCTGGGTATAATTGAGCCAAGATGAAAATTTAAAATATTAGAAGACAATGTCACAACTCATAAAAAGTGAAAATTAAAAATAAGTTGGCTCAAATTAAATTTTTTTAGGCCCGATTCGAGATTATTCTCGCGAAGGAACACGTGACCCGAATTGGATTTTTCTAAATTTGCGATGGCCAATATGAAAATAGATTTAAAATAAAAATATTAACTATCTTTGTGTATTTTTTTGGCCTCAAATGTTATTTTTCCAAAATTTTCAAGTATTTTATAGTTATTTTTTTGGCCTCAAATGAAAATTTATTTTTTGTTCAAAAATGGTTGCCTAGGCTTGGCCAAGGCTTCCAAAGTTGATTTTTCAATTTTCTCATTTTTTCTTTATTTTTCATGAATTTTCGAAAATAAAAATAATTAAAAATACTGAAAATAGGAAAAATCATTTTTGGTCAAAATTAGTTCTCTAGGCTTGGCCAAGGTCCCCAAAGTTAATTTTTCAATTTTATGAATTTTTATGGATTTTTCAAAAAATAAAAATGCGGAAAAATACTGAAAATTTTTAAAAGAGAAAAGATGATTAAAAATCAGGTGTCAACAGCTGCCCCTCTTTGAAAGGAAGCTCGGCATTGGTTCATTTCAAAGACGAGATGACACATGAATCCTAATTGACTCAACACAATAAAAAGAGTCGTGACATGAATGTTCCACTGAAAATGAAATGAGAACCTAAGGATTCGTTATAAGAAAACCTTAGGGTGGTTGAATTTGAACCCGTATGGTAGGTTAACCCATGGTATATTCCTAATAAAAGGATTCTACTGATTAAAAATTGAATTAAAATTTGACCCGTATGGTGGGTCGTACCATGGTAGATTCCTAATAAAATGATTTAAATTTTGACCCGTATGGTAGGTCACCCCATGGTAGATTCCTAATGAAAGGATTCTACTGATTAAAATTTGATTGAAATTTGACCTGTATGGTAGGTTATCCCATGAAACTGCCTGTAAGAAGGACTTTGCGCTTGTAGAAAGGACTTGGTGCCTCTAAAAAGGACTTTGGTGCCTGTAAAAAGGACTTGGTGCCTGTAAAAAGGACTTTATGCCATGTAAAATGACTTAATTTGCCTGTAAGAAGGACTTGATTTGCCTGTAAAAAGGACTTAATTTGCCTGTAAGAAGGACTTACTTTGCCTGTAAGAAGGACTTACTTTGCCTGTAAGAAGGACTTTGTGCCTGTAAGAATGATTTGCTTTGCCTGTAAGAAGGACTTGCTTTGCCTGTAAGAAGGACTTTGTTTGCCTGTAAGAAGGACTTTGTGCCTGTAAGAAGGACTTGATTTACCTGTAAGAAGGACTTGCTTTGCCTGTAAGCAGGACTTGATTTGCCTGTAAGAAGGACTTTGTTTGCCTGTAAGAAGGACTTGATTTGCCTGTAAGAAGGACTTTGTGCCTGTAAGAATGACTTGATTTGCCTGTAAAAAGGACTTACTTTGCATGTAAGAAAGACTTTGTGCCTATAAGAAGGACTTGGTTTGCCTATAAGAAGGACTTGCTTTGCCTGTAAGAAGGACTTTGTTTGCCTGTAAGCAGGACTTGATTTGCCTGTAAGAAGAACTTTATGTACCTCAAAGGGTGCCATTCTGAAATCTGGGGAGACCAGGAATCCTGTAGAAACTCAAACCCAAATTATATTCTCCTGTCGTTTTAGAAATAAACCAAAGAGGCAGAGATCAAAAGGTCTCGAACATTTCTGTCCTTGAGACAAATCATGCTTTATTGAAGAATGTGGATACCTGTATATACCGCAATGGATTCGAGTATCCCAACAACCGTTAGAATTCATTCTCTTGAAAGGTTCTGGTTGAAGATATACTTACCTGAGGATTTAGAAGAAATGCTTGGTGGCTTCTCGACAACCAGGCTTGTTCATTCAATAATCGCCGAATGAATTTCAAGACTTTGGAAGGTAACTCAAACACCGGGAATGTGTTGCCTGTCGGGCAATGTCAGAGCTAACATGTGCAAGCATTTTCATCAATGCGTTCATTGGTTCATACAAAATTGTTCAGCTAAGTTTGCCATGATTAAAGGCAGTCTATGTAATAACTCATGATGCAATCGATCAACATATAGATCATGTATTGCATTACCACTTCTGTTTAAGGAGGTTCTTATAGTATGAACACCTCGAATGTAATCTGAATGGGGGATTTCATTCCGAAAGGGCTTTTTCTCACTCTGGAGAAAGGCTGTTTATCTGTAGATTAAAATGTTAGACCTGTGTGGAAATGGTTTGCCTTTCCTTATCCTGTCATGCCCCATTCTGCACATTTGATATCTCCTGTGCAGTTTATGCTCTAAGTTGGAGTTGGTAAGTTAAACACACGAAATAGTCATACATAATTCATGAACTGTGTAAGTACAATGCAGATGTGACAATTTTTTAGCATCACGTGTGTTTATATAATGTGCAAATATGGGCGGATTTAAATTGCCCCCGGTATGTGGGCGGACTGAACAAATTGGGAAGCCTACTCCTTATGTCGAGGGGTGGTTTGTCTCAAACTTTACCCCTGCGCGATGAAGCATATGGGCGAGGGAGCATTTTGGTTTGTTTAATGCCCCTGCAAGAAGCAGAGAAATAATTCTTGAAATCAAACGAGATAAGGAAGACATATTTGCTTTTTCGTTTCAGAGCTTGCGATCAATTTGCCCCATTTTTCACCAGAATAGATCTTGTCAGGTGATCATAATTTTCTTTTGGATTTGTCTCCTTCAACATGTTAAATGTTAGTATAAATATTTCCTGTGAAAAGAAAAGGAGACATGTCAACCAGTATTAAAAGGGATAAATTGGAAACGATACTGATTTACCCTTCATCTTGAATGCCTTGGACAAGTCTTTTACCAATTTTGCTGGATTGAGTTTTCTTCGACTTTTGTTGGATGCTTCACCATTAAGCCGAGAATGTGGCAAAATATTGACTTCGGTATTACTCGTCGAGTATTCCTGCTTGCAAAAAGAAATGCACAAAAAGTTGTTTCATTTATTTATAATACATACAACATTCCCCACCCTCGGGGATCGAACTCGGGATATTTCGGACCTACTGTCATCCCCCATACCATTCGGTCCATTGGACCATAGGTGTCCATGAGGCTATCCTTTCAAAGGTTAATCTTTGGGGATAAAGCAGCCTTGTTGTATCACCTTAGGCCATGTTACGGTATTTCTCGAGGCAATTTGCAATCCCTGTTAAGAATGGAATAAGACAATTCAATACTTGAGATGATTATGTGCACATTAGAATGATACATAATTACCCATTTCTGAGATTGTTCGTGTCTTTCGCTTGTACTTTCCTTTGTTCGAAGCTGTCCATCCCGTGGTAATGCCCATGAGTCAATTTGCCCCCAAATTTTGTTCAACTTGTATTCGGATATGATTGCGTTCTCGGGTCGATTTGCAATTTCCTGAGAATAGAAGGGGCTTAATTTTAAAACTTGGAGCAACTGAGGGTAAATTGAAACGATACGGAGTTACCCTTCAGGTTTATGCAGATTTTTACTCGCGATCAATTCGTCGCGAGGTTGGTGAGGTGGCGGATTCGAGCATTTAATAGGGGGAAGTCGGATTATTACTCCTTGCTTTTACACATTCACAAAAGCAGAAAAACATATCACGCAAGGAAATAAAACACATTCACTCATTCAGGATCAGTTCTGCTTCCTCTACAGGCTCTCCCATGATCAGCTGGCTTCATCCCAAATTAGGTATGCATCGGCCATATTGAAGGTCTGGTGGTCACTGGCTGAACAAGTGCATCACAGTCCCGATGCTTTACCGATATCAAACTGGTTGATTATGGCGAAAAGATCATCGTCAATGTCCGCTTGGTGGTGATCTGTCCCTTCTTCCTCGGGAGGTATTGATACTGATCCAGTATCATTGGTCCTTTTGTACCCTGCTCCAACAGAACTCGATCCTGTTATAAACTGGTCTAACTCACCTCTTAAACGTGCATTTTCGATCCTCAGATCATACATTTCATCGAGGGTGAGGAGGAGGCTATTGCAGTTGGGGCAGGTGGCGGAGTCAAAAGTCTCTTTATACATCTTGTTTTCCGCTCGGAGGTTTTCATTTTCAACTCTTAGAAACTCGGCTTCGTTGTGCTCATGACGAGTCTTCATTCGGGTTTGTCTATTTTGAAACCAGAACTTGATTTGCGAAGGTTCAAGTCCTAGCTCTTAACTTAGTTCCATTTTTTGTTTGCCGCCTGGCATAGGGCACGTTCTGAAGAAAGCTTCAAGCTTTCGTACTTGCTCCTCAGTATGACGACGGTAACGCTTCTTTTGACCTTTACCGTTGTTGTCATTGTCCTTACCGGGCTCTTGGACGTCGTCGGTGGAAGGGCCGGGCTCCATAGGCTCGATCCCAAATGTGTTGGGTTGAGACATCTTCGATTTGGTTAACGATTTCTCAAAGTTTGATATCTCTTCTTGTATTTTCACTCTCTGGATTTTTCTGGGAGACTGCGTATGCTTTAAGAGTCTCTCTTTCGAGCACGAATGAGAATTATCAAGAAGATGCCTCCTTTAAAATTAGACGTGGGTTTAGCAACTGTATTGCCTCTCTCGAGTGTTCTGGCTTTCTCGATTTTCTTTTCATCGTATCTCTCGCCCAGCTCGTCTCCTTCCATCTTTCCGTGCAAGGGGGCCCCTTGTTGCTGTCTCCACCGTCAATTTGCTAGCGAGTTCTTTAATAAAGACGAGTCGTATCTCTTTTCTGCCGAAAATGTCTTTATCTCCCACTCAGCTTATTTTTTATCCTTTCTTTTTCAAAGTAGTGGCGTCCCGTCCAACTTTTCCGTAGAGACGTCGGATTTGCTTGGCTCGAGATTGGAGACGAGTAGCGGAGGTGATACTGATAGGGAATGGTAGACAGGAAAATCTGGCCAGTAGAGACTTCCCCTGCAAAAATGAAAGAGAATGCGGTAGTATATGTTCTTCATATTCTAGAAAAATTGGAACGATACTGTTTTACCCTTGTGTATACTTCCATTGAATTTGAATTGAGGAAGTTCCTTCATTTGGATTGGATTGAATTGTATGTCCCGAGTTGCCCTTCACTTTGAGCTTGCCACATATGTGCTTTGCTTAGTTGAGCCTTGTTTTCTTTCGGGTTGCCTTGGACCATCATCATTTTCCATGCCATCGGGTCCGTGGACCGGAGGGCTCCTTTAATTTGAAGGTTACCTTGAAGGCGAATGAGTCCTATCGCATTCCATTGGGTCATTTCATTTTGCGACACTCTTGAGGCACTTTGCAATCCCCTGGGTGAGAATGGAACAAATCCAATTTAGCATTTTGCAACGATTGAGGGTAAATTGGAACGACACACAGTTACCCGTCTTCGAGCTCGCCTGGGCTTTTCACTTGAAATTTCCCTACGTGAGGCCATTCAACATTTCTCATTATGGCAGTCAGCGACGTTGCCACAAATTGATCCGCCCTAAATCTAGCATAAAAAAGGTATTCACGCATTCGACGAGATAAAAAAAAACAAATTACCCCCTTGCCCCTGAATTAAATCTAGTCACCTAGAAAGCTGGAAATATCATACGTAGGGGAATTAAGCATGAAATGAAAGGTGCACTTATTCAAGGTCAGTTCTGCCTCTCCTGTGGCTCTTCGATAATCAGCTAGTCTCGTGTTGGTTCGGGTGTGGATGACCGATGTTTGAGAGTCCTTACTCACTAGCTCCTGATCGCGGCTTGGGACGTCTGTCAACCCTAAACTGGTTGACCAGGGCAGTAAGCTCATCATCTGGGTAATCTCTTGAACCTTCCAGCAACTGATACTCGAATTGGGCATTGTTATTGGCAAATGCTAGCGGTAGATTTCTCATTCTGTCATCGCCATGAGCAATTTGACTTTTCATGCTGGAGCCTTCATCATTACTCGAGAAAGTGTGGGGATCACCAACTATCCTGCTGCTAAAAACTCCTTCCATTTGAGGATTAGAGAAGTGGAAGTGCTCAGGATAACTTCTTGTCTGATTCTCTGGCTGCGCAGGCGCGCTGATCATGGGATGAATTATAGCCACGGGTTGGTGCTCAAACCAAGGAGTCTGAATACACTGCCCCTGCGGTCTATACTCTTGAAGAGCATTAGGGTGATTCTGGGGGATACTTTGATTAACGCCTGGAGGATTGATGGCACGGCTACTGGCTTGGTTGATGATGGGAAGTGGCTCGCCCCATGCTAACCTGCGGAACTTATGGTGGCGAGGAGACTCGACGTTCAGGCTTGGATCAGTCCCGCCTTGGTTTTCTTGATTCTGAGCTGCATTGTGTTCTCTCACCCTTTTTCTGTACTTCTGAAGATGACTCGAAACATTTGCTTTAGTGAGTCCCTCTACCTTCATAATTTCCAGTATATGTTGCGGCCGTGCCGAATCGATTCCTAGCTGCTGAACTGCATTAACAAACATACGATGCAGCTCGGGAGACCAACTCATCTTCTTTCTCCAGTTGCTTGGAACAAAATTGAAGGCTTGATGCTTGTTCTCATGGTCGTGCAATTGCTTCCTTACCACGTGCTGCCATATGTTTTGAAGTATCTGAACCCTAACTGGTTTCGTTACGACGTCTTGGGCCCCATTTAAGACAGCCTTCATCATGGCTTGCTGATCATCGCTTGCCGATATTACGAGGACTGGCATGTTTAATTTAGAATTGATGACTTCCAAGAGAGCGAAAACATCCATGTCAATCCCTACCATGGCGGTGAGGACGATATCAAACAGGTCACTACTCCTCCTTAATATCTCTAAGGCCTCTGTCGCCTTTGCTTGAGCTACAACCTTATACCGGCATTTTCTTAATACGGTAACAAGGATTGACAGAGAGACTGGATTACCGTCAATGGCCATGACCAGTAGACCCTCAGGGTAAGGAACTTCATCAGCTTCGACCAGGGTTGAACATGCGCCCGTTCCCCTAATGCTCGACATATTTCTGGATCTAGGACTGCCGATTCGAGACCGCCTCAGGATGTCTTCTCGGACTTGAGGGATCACGGGATCGTTGATGGCTTCTCGTAACAGGCTTTGAAAGCCAATGCTTTGATGGTGAAGGTTTTGAATTCCTCTCCTACGAGAACTCCTTCCTCTCTATCTTTCTCCTGCGAGTTCGTGCAGATGAACCCTCACTATCAAATGAGGACAAATTCTCTCTCTGGCAATAGCAACGACTTCCCCCTTCACGGGCAGTGCTATTAGATTTACCAAGGGGAAAATCTGACATTCAGCTTTTGATCAAAGGGGAAATCCTCGTTTATCGCTCAGTTTGTCTTCTTCTTTCTTTTCGCGGTAGAGGGCCCCTGTCAAGATTTCCACAGTCCATTTACTAGCGGGTCCTCCAATGAAGACGAGTAATATCTCTCTTTCTGTCGAAAATTTCTTTGTCCCCCACTCAGCTCGTCTTTTCGTTCTTTCTTTTTTCAAAGCGGTGGAGTCCCGTCCAGCTTTTCCACAGAGACGTCGGGTTTGTTCGGCTCGAGGTTGCCACTTGGCTGGAATTTGAGCCACCGGGGGTGTTGCCGACAGAGAATGGTAGATAGGAAAACCTATAAGGACTGCCCCTATGAAATCAGTATTTAAATTGAAGCAGCTTACCATCTTCGCATTCTGCTCATCTGCCTCACCTCTCTCCCCCTTTCTTTCGTATTCTGCTTTCAAAAATGGCCAATTCTCCTAACCACACATTATCCACCGAAGTCCTGGCTGGGTGGGAGAGACTCTATAATCTTCTTGGTAGAGGTTACGCTCATGTAGCCAAAAACTCTACCGTTGAGGCTGAAATCCTCGGTTTATTCAGGACCGTGGACGCTGCTTCTGTTGAGGGTACCCAACTGGGAAAGGAGTATTCGAACTTCTCGACCCTCTTCATCAATTTTCTAGCTGCCTATAACCGCGCTTATGAGACGGTCCTTGTGACCGCCGTCGTGAAAGCCCGTTACCGAGACCGGCACAAGCGTCTGGCAACTGTTACGTTTGTGGCTGATAATCACAAAAAGGCCCTCAAGTTTGCCAACGATCAGCTTTCATGGCTGGTTCGTGACAGAGGAAAGTTGGTGGACCGTCTGGCCTTGGTCCGAACTTACGCCGAACAGGAGCCAGGCAATATTGTGATGAGGTGCAAATGCGGTTGGCTGCAGGAGAGACTTGATGACATTACGGCAGACATTGCTTTTGAGAGGGCAGCGATTCCGGACCTGGAGTTTGCCGTTGAGCATTACGAGGCCACTATGGCCCAGGTTAAAGAGAAGTGCGATCGCCTCTTCTTTAGGCTCGCGGAGCTTGATCCCGAGAGTGCCCGGTGCATCCAGAGCATCAACTGTTTGGAGAGTCAGTTGAGCTCTTTCGTAATGGTTATCAGGGCCCAGTTTGGCTTTACCTTTCCTCCCCAGTGAGTTGTTGTAATACTCTTTGATGAATGGAATGAAAGAAAAGCTTCACGTGTTTTTTTTTTTTAATTTTCCTGCTATCGTTTCTTCCGCATAGCATAACAGAACGATTTGAGGTACCGAAGATGTCGAGGCTTAATGTTCTTCTTGATGTTCTTGTTTAATTGCTCCAGACGATGATATCAAGAACATTGATGATGGGTTCGGCGGTGGCCCCCACTATCCATCTTGAGATCACGAACAATAACGCTATGACAACTCGATCAGTGCGCTGGTAGTAAATCCGGCTACCTGTTGTGTGCCCACTTTTATCCATATTTTGTTTCTTTCGGCGTTTACTTGCTCGTGTCGGTCGCCTGTAGCGTCGGGAGAAATTCCTGTGGGCTACGTTCATTAATAGAACCTCGGTCCTCTGAAGCCCTCCGCATGTTTCGGATAAGAGGAAATTTTAAGACCGGTCTCTGGTTGATTTAATCAGGTAAAGGTATTTGTTTCATGGGTTCTGATTATATAATCCATATTGTCTTTCAAAAGACGCGAGATCCTCTGCAATACATTAAATATACCCCCGTGTTTAATCAGTATAAATCCACCGTCATATCAGAATACACTGCCCATACAAGTTTACGGATTGACACAACTTTGTCTGTCAAAGATGGACAGTGTTCGTTTGCCCCCAGAATTAACGGTTGAAGCCTCGGTGTTTTTCGTCTTTTGGTATTTCTAAAGATGATTCTTGATATATTATTGAACTTAATTTTTACACCCGTCTGGGGTATCTAGGATCTTCCTGCAAAAGAAAAGGATATAATTAGTATGCGACACAAGGAATGTCGGTCCATGACTCCTATATTAGTCCAATTTGATTTTTTCTATTTTATAGAGAAATAAAAAAAAAAATTTCCTTAGGAAGAAATGGGTTAATTTCTGATACAGAATTTTTTGCAGATTTATTACTCTTTTTATTATTTTTTTTTAAGGAATGTGACAAAATCTCTTGACGTTTACTAAAATTTTTGAAGGAATTTCCTTTTTATCAAAATAAATTTTCAGAGGTAAATTTGTCAGGAAAATTTTATTTTTATTGAAGCAGGAAAGACCTGACAGAAATCCTTTATTGGTTAACAAAATTCCCCCGAGACATTAGTCTAATTTTATTTAGAGAAAATTTTCTTAGAAAAACATGAGCGAATTTCTCGAAAAGAATTTTTATTGCAAGTTTTTATAATTTGAAAGAATGTGATAAAATCACTTGATGTTTTTTTAAGGAATTTTTCTTTTTATCGAAATAAATTTTCAGAGGAAAATTTGTCAGGAAAATTTCATTTTTATTGAAGCAAGAAAAACATGACAAAAATCTCTTATTGGTCAATTAGTCTAATTTTATTTAGAGAAAATTTTCTTAGAAAGACATGAGCGAATTTCTCGAGAAAAATTTTCTTGCAAGTTTTAATAATTTGAAAAATGTGATAAAATCACTTGATGTCTACTAGAGTTTTTTTTGAAGGAATTTTTCTTTTTATTGAAATAAATTTTCAGAGGAAAATTTTTTCAGGAAAATTTCATTTTTATTGAAGCAATAAAAATATGACAAAAATCCCTTATTGGTTAATAAAATTCCCATGAAGGGATTTTTTTACATCATTTTTTCAAAAAAAAAATTTTAAAAGAAATGAGGGACAAATTTAATTTTTATTTTCTTTTAAAAAGAATGGTCGTAATATCAAGCTCAAAAACTGACTAACACCTAGCATGGACCGACCGAAAATAAATACAAGATAAAATTAGAAAACTTACTTTTACCTTGGAGAAATGCAAATCACATAGTCATGCGCATGACTCAAGTGAGGAGTGGACTCTAGAAAATAAAGAAGGAGAGACAAGGTATGGACCTAAAAAGGCCCCCACTATCTGAATTGACAAACTTACCCTCCGCGCAATCAAATCACAATGGGGAGAATTGTCAATTCAGATAATGAGCGGGATAAAATATGGTCAACCCGAGCGCAATCGACGTAAGAGCTTTGCATATTCGATCCCTATCTATGGTTTTCTAGGAAGAATTTCGCGACTTGGGTTTAGACGCTTGTGTGTGCAGGTATCGTGATCCTCAGAGTATGCAAGACATGCACAACAATTGATATCAAAACAGCGCTTCTAAAAATGTGCGAAATTAAACAAATAAACCCAACACCGAGCCTGCAAAACAAAGGGGTTAGCCAAACACTCCGCCCCTTATAACTCCCATCCTGCAAAAACATATAACACCTATAGAATGAGTCCCAAACAATATCGCCAGAAGCGAGATATGCATGAAATTTTCATTGGCCTAAGTCCACTAAGACTTTTAAAATTTCGATAAAATTTAAGTATTCCAATTGGTATCTTTTTTCGAAAATTTAAAAATCTTTGTCCCCAGCGGAGTCGCCAGTCTGTCGCGACCCTCTAAAAAAAATTAAATTTTAAAAGGGGTTAACGGATTATTAGGTTAATTAGATTTGACTAACCTAACGCGGACCCTCCCAAGCCCTACCGAATCGCAACTTTGGTTTTTGTTTAAATGATTTTAAAATTTGGAGTCGCCACTAATCGTTCTTGGTAGGTCGATTAGAAACCTAAATAAATTAGCGGGAGAACTAATTTATTCCTACGAACCAGAGATTAGGAGCTCGGGGACTTGGTTACACTAGTTAATTAAAACTAATGCCCTTTCGATACCTTAATTTCATGGATATCCTAATTCGGCAACTTTGACTTGGTTTATTCCTAAGGCTCTAGTAGGATATTCTCTTTTGTGTTTTCACTTTTTAAATAGGATGCATGGATGGTATATATTTTTATTTGTTATATTTTTTTAAGTGTTAAAGATTCCCTGAAGCCGAAAGAGGGAGTGTGTTAACGACTTCTGTGCAGTATTACGACCTACTTATCTTTTGGGTCTGATGATTCAAAAATTAAATTATAGGAAGCACATGACAGTGAATAAACACCTCCAATGGGAGGCCTAGCATTGGCTTGGCTCTTCCCTTTGGGATTTAAGGTACAGGTATTTAAGTTGCAAGTATTTAAACTACTATAAGTAAAAACCTCCAATGGGAGGCTAAGCATTGGCTTGGCTCTTCCCTTTGGGATTTAAGGTACAGGTATTTAAGTTGCGGGTATTTAACTACTGTAAGTAAAAACCTCCAATGGGAGGCTAAGCATTGGCTTGGCTCTTCCCTTTGGGATTTAAGGTACATGTATTTAAGTTGCAGGTATTTAACTACTGTAAGTAAAAACCTCCAATGGAAGGCTAAGCATTGGCTTGGCTCTTCACTTTGGGATTTAAGGTATAGGTATTTAAGTTGCAGGTATTTAACTACTGTAAGTAAAAACCTCCAATGGGAGGCTAAGCATTGGCTTGGCTCTTCCCTTTGGGATTTAAGGTACAGGTATTTAAGTTGCAGGTATTTAACTACTGTAAGTAAAAACCTCCAATGGGAGGCTAAGCATTGGCTTGGCTCTTCCCTTTGGGATTTATGGTGCAGGTATTTAAATTGCGGATGGACTTTGTCCTCTCCATTCTGGGGTATGAATTCTTTAAAATAAAATACAACGAATTGATTCAACAATTTGAAATTTGTGCGCGCTTGAGGACTCCTCCAAGCCGATTTTGTGCTTCCATAGGGTTGACCATTGATATAAAGCTGCGGCTTCCTGACATAAAATAGAATGAAATGTCAGTATACAAAATATGTACTAATATGCACCTAAAACCAGAAGAGTGGAAAGAGTACTTATCTCCCGTTTTTTGGGAGGGATTTCTATCATTGATTTTCGCTCTCTATGTTCCCAATATAGAGAGTTTCTTTTGAATTAAGAGGGACTTTTAGTCACAGATCAGTTGAGAAATCGGTGGACAGCTTAGGAGCTTGTCTGGGCCGATTTTTGCATCTCCACGAGATTTTTGCTGTTGACATAGAGATACCCTTCTCCTGACATAAATATGGAAAAAAATGGGAGATGGAGAAAGTATATACAATTTGTGCTAATTTGCGAGTAAAACCATAAATAAATGAATAAATAAAAACACTTAGCTCGAATTTGCTTGCTCGTTGACGAGAATGAACTCTTGATTTATATTGATCGATGAAGGAATTTGTGATGATAACCCCTAGCTTTAAACTCCCATCATCTTCAAAATTCTCTCTCTTTTGGTATTTTCTTTCTCTCAAATTTTTTTTCAATCCCCCAAAACTCTAAACATCCAAAATTTTCTCTCCAAAAAAATCCTCCTCTCAAGCTCACTTCTTCCTCCTTTTATAATCTACTCATCTATCTCCCATTCTAATTTTTCCACTAACTCTATCTCCCATTCTAATTTCTCCACTAACTCTTCTTCATTTTCATCTTCCATTCTCCATCTCTATCTCACATTCTAATCTCTCCACTAACTCTTCTTCATCTTCATCTTCCCTTCTCCATATTTATCTCCTATTCTAATTTTTCCACTAACTCTTCTTCATCTCCATCTTCCCTTCTCTATTCTTATCTTCCATTCTAATTTCTCCACTAACTATTCTTCATCTCCATCTTCCATTCTCTATTCTTATCTTATTTTCTCCATCCATCCTTCTCTAACTTCTCTTCTTCATCTCCTCTTCTCCATCTTCCCTTCTCTATTCTAATTTATCCACTAACTCTTCTTTTTGTTATTTGTAAAATAATCATTCAAGAGTTAGGTATTTGCACTCTAGTCCTTGAATTTTAAGTATTTACAATTCAGTCCATGAAAAAATATATTTCTTTAAGTCCAAATCTCCTCACAATTTTTGACACACCAAAATTTACCACATGTCAAATTTAAGCTCATTTCTTGTCGCTGAAAATAATGCAGAATTTAATTAAAGCCCTTTTGCAAAATTGAGTCATTCTGGGTATAATTGAGCCAAGATGAAAATTTAAAATATTAGAAGACAATGTCACAACTCATAAAAAGTGAAAATTAAAAATAAGTTGGCTCAAATTAAATTTTTTTAGGCCCGATTCGAGATTATACTCGCGAAGGAACACGTGACTCGAATTGGATTTTTCTGAATTTGCGATGGCCAATATGAAAATAGATTTAAAATAAAAATATTAACTATCTTTGTGTATTTTTTTGGCCTCAAATGTTATTTTTCCAAAATTTTCAAGTATTTTATAGTTATTTTTTTGGCCTCAAATGAAAATTTATTTTTTGTTCAAAAATGGTTGCCTAGGCTTGGCCAAGGCTTCCAAAGTTGATTTTTCAATTTTCTCATTTTTTCTTTATTTTTCATGAATTTTCGAAAATAAAAATAATTAAAAATACTGAAAATATGAAAAATCATTTTTTGGTCAAAATTAGTTCTCTAGGCTTGGCCAAGGTCCCCAAAGTTAATTTTTCAATTTTATGAATTTTTATGGATTTTTCAAAAAATAAAAATGCCGAAAAATACTGAAAATTTTTAAAAAAGAAAAGATGATTAAAAATCAAGTGTCAACAGGACTGAAGTCCCCCATTAAGATTACATTCGAAGCGTTCATACTATGAGAACCTCCTTAAACAGAATTGGTAATGCAAGCTTGACAGAATAGTTTTGCATGATCCACATTTGGATTGATTGCATCATGAGTTATCACACAGACTACTTCTAATCATTGCCGACTTGGTTGAATAGTTTTGCATGAACCGATCAACTCATTGATGAAAATGATTGCACATGTTACCTCTGACACTGCCTGACAGGCAACATATTCTCAATGTTCGAATTACCTTCCAAAGTCTTGAAATTCATTCGGCGATTATTGAATGAATAAGCCTGGTTGTCGAGAAGCCACCAGACATTTCTTCTAAATTCTCAGGTAAGTATATCTTTAACCTGGACCTTTGAAGAGAATGAATTCTGACGGTTGTTGAGGAACTTGAATCCATTGCGATACATACAGGTATCCACCTTCTTCAATAAAGCATGATTTGTCTCAAAGACAGAAATGTTCGAGACCTTTTGATCTCTGCTTCTTTGGTTTATTCCTAAAGCTATAGGAGAATATAATTTGGGTTTGAGCTTCTGCAGGATTCCTGGTCTCCCCATATTTCAGAATGGCACCCTTTGAGGCAAACCAAGTACTTCTTACAGGCAAATCAAGTCATTCTTACAGGCAAATCAAGTCCTTCTTACAGGCAAATCAAATCCTTCTTACAGGCATAAAGTCCTTCTTACAAGCAAATCAAGTCCTTCTTACAGGCAAAACAAGTCCTTTTTACAGGCACAAAGTCCTTCTTACAAGCAAATCAAGTCCTTCTTACAGGCAAATCAAGTCCTTCTTATAGGCAAATCAAGTCCTTCTTACAGGCAAAACAAGTCCTTCTTACAGGCATAAAGTCCTTCTTACAGGCAAACCAAGTCCTTCTTACAGGCAAACCAAGTCCTTCTTACGGGCATAAAGTCTTTTTTTCAGGCATTAAGTCCTTTTTATAGGCACAAAGTCCTTTTTACAGGCATTAAGTCCTTTTTACAAGCACAAGTCTTTTTTACAGGCATCAAGTCCTTTCTACAGGCATTAAGTCCTTTCTACAGGCATTAAGTCCTTTTTACAGGCACAAGTCTTTTTTACAGGCACAAAGTCCTTTTTACAGGCATCAAGTCCTTTCTACAGGCACAAAGTCCTTTTTACAGGCATCAAGTCCTTTCTACAGGCACCAAGTCCTTTTTATAGGAACCAAAGTCCTTTTTACAGGCACCAAGTCCTTTCTACAGGCACAAAGTCCTTCTTACAAGCAGTATCATGGGGTGACCTACCATACGAGTCAAATCTCAATGAAATTTAATTAGTAGAATCCTTTTATTAGGAATCTACCATGGTACGACCCATCATACGGGTCAAATTTTAATTCAATTTTTAAATCAGTAGAATCCTTTTATTAGGAATCTACCATGGTATGACCCACCATACGGGTCAAAATTTAATAAGTAGAATCCTTTCATTAGGAATCTACCATGGGTTGACCTACCATACGGGTCAAATTTCAATCAAATTTTAATCAGTAGAATCCTTTCATTAGGAATCTACTATGAGGTGACCTACCATACGGGTCAAAATTTTAATCAGTAGAATCCTTTCATTAGGAATCTACTATGGGGTGACCTACCATACGAGTCAAAATTTGATAAGTAGAATCCTTTCATTAGGAATCTATCACGGGTTGAGCTACCATACAGGTCAAATTTCAATCAAATTTTAATCAGTGGAATCCTTTCATTAGGAATCTACCATGGGGTGACCTACCATACGGGTCAAAATTTATTCAGTAGAATCCTTTCATTAGGAATCTATCATGGGTTGACCTACCATACGGGTTCAAATTCAACCACCCTAAGGTTTTCTTATAACGAATCCTTAGGTTCCAATTTCATTTTCAGTGAAACAATCATGTCACGACTCTTTTTATTTCATTGTGTTGAGTCGATTAGGATTCAGGTGTTATCTCGTCTTTGAAATTAACCTCTGCCGAGCTTCCTTTCAAAGAGGGGCAGCTGTTGACACCTGATTTTTAATCATCTTTTCTCTTTTAAAAATTTTCAGTATTTTTCCGCATTTTTATTTTTTGAAAAATCCATAAAAATTCATAAAATTGAAAAATTAACTTTGGGGACCTTGGCCAAGTCTAGAGAACTAATTTTGACCAAAAAATTATTTTTCATATTTTTAGTATTTTTTAGTATTTTTATTTTCGAAAATTCATGAAAAATAAAGAAAAAATGAGAAAATTGCCAAATCAACTTTGGAAGCCTTGGCCAAGCCTAGGCAACCATTTTTGAACAAAAAATAAATTTTCATATTATATATATTTTTTAATTTTTTTAAAAAAAAATACAAAAATACTTGAAAATTTTGAAAAAATAACATTTGAGGCCAAAAAAATACACAAAGATAGTTAATATCTTTATTTTAAATCTATTTTCATATTAGCCATTCGCAAATTCAAAAAAATCCAATTCGAGTCACGTGTTCCTTCACGAGTATAATCTTGAATCGGGCCTAAAAAAATTTAATTTGAGTCAACTTATTTTTAATTTTCACTTTTTATGAGTTGTGACATTGTCTTCTAATATTTTAAATTTTCATCTTGGCCCAATTATACCCAGAATGACTCAATTTTGCAAAAGGGCTTTAATTAAATTCTACATTATTTTCAGCGGCAAGAAATGAACTTAAATTTGACATGTGGTAAATTTTGGTGTGTCAAAAATTGTGAGGAGATTTGGACTTAAAGAAATATATTTTTTTCAGGGACTGAATTGTAAATACTTAAAATTCAAGGACTAGAGTGCAAATAGCTAACTCTTGAAGGATTATTTTATAAATAACAAAAAGAAGAGTTAGTGGATAAATTAGAATAGAGAAGGAAAGATGGAGAAGAGGAGATGAAGAAGAGAAGTTGGAGAAGAATGGATGGAGAAAATAAGATAAAAATAGAAAAGGGAAGATGGAGATGAAGAAGAGTTAGTAGAGAAATTAAAATGGAAGATAAGAATAGAGAAGGGAAGATGGAGATGAAGAAGAGTTAGTGGAGAAATTAGAATGGGAGATAAATATGGAGAAGGGAAGATGAAGATGAAGAAGAGTTAGTGGAGAGATTAGAATGTAAGATAGAGATGGAGAATGGAAGATGAAAATGAAGAAGAGTTAGTGGAGAAATTAGAATGGAAGATAGAGTTAGTGGAAAAATTAGAATGGGAGATAGATGAGTAGATTATAAAAGGAGAAAGAAGTGAGCTTAAGAGAAAAAAATTTTTGGGAGAGAAAATTTTGGATGTTTGAGAGAGTTTTGGGAGATTGAAGAAAAATTTGGGAGAAAGAAAATACCAAAAGAGAGAAAATTTTGAAGATGATGGGAGTTTAAAGCTATGGGTTATCATCACAAATTCCTTCATCGATCAATATAAATCAAGAGTTCATCCTCGTTAACGAGCAAGCAAATTCGAGCTAAGTGTTTTTATTTATTCATTTATTTATGGTTTTACTCGCAAATTAACACAAATTGTATACACTTTCTCCATTTCCCATTTTTCCCCATATTTTATGTCAGGAGAAGGATATCTCTATGTCAACAGCAAAAATCTCATAGAGATGTAAAAATCGACCCAGACAAGCTCCTAAGCTGTCCACCGATTTCTCAACTGATCTGTGACTAAAAGTCCCTCTTAATTCAAAAGAAACTCTCTATATTGGGAACATAGAGAGCGAAAATCAATTATAGAAATCCCTCAAAAAAAACGAGAGATAAGTACTCTTTCCACTCTTCTGGTTTTAGGTGCAGATTAGCACATATTTTGTATACTGACACTTCACTCTATTTTATATCAGGAAGCCGCAGCTCTACATCAATGGTCAACCCTATGGAAGCACAAAATCGACTTAGAGGAGTCCTCAAGCGTGCACAAATTTCAAATTGTTGAATCAATTCGTTGTATTTCATTTTAAAGAATTCATATCCCAGAATGGAGAGGACAAAGTCCATCTGCAATTTAAATACATGCACCATAAATCCCAAAGGGAAGAGCCAAGCCAATGCTTAGCCTCCCATTGGAGGTTTTTACTTACAGTAGTTAAATACCTGCAACTTAAATACCTGTACCTTAAATCCCAAAGGGAAGAGCCAAGCCAATGCTTATCCTCCCATTGGAGGTTTTTACTTACAGTAGTTAAATACCTGCAACTTAAATACCTGTACCTTAAATCCCAAAGGGAAGAGCCAAGCCAATGCTTAGCCTCCCATTGGAGGTTTTTACTTACAGTAGTTTAAATACTTGCAACTTAAATACCTATACCTTAAATCCCAAAGGGAAGAGCCAAGCCAATGCTAGGCCTCCCATTGGAGGTGTTTATTCACTATCATGTACTTCCTATAATTTAATTTTTGAATCATCAAACCCAAAAGATGAGTAGGTCGTAATACTGCACAGAAGTCGTTAACACACTCCCTCTTTCGGCTTCAGGGAATCTTTAACACTTAAAAAAATATAACAAATAAAAATATATACCATCCATGCATCCTATTTAAAAAAGTGAAAACACAAAAGAGAATACCCTACTAGAGCCTTAGGAATAAACCAAGCATGAGTTGCCGAATTAGGATATCCATGAAATTAAGGTATCGAAAGGGCATTAGTTTTAATTAACTGGTGTAACCAAGTCCCCGAGCTCATAATCTCTAGTTCGCAGGAATAAATTAGTTCTCCCGCTAATATATTTAAGTTTCTAATCGACCTACCAAGAACGATTAGTGGCGACTCCAAATTTCAAAATCATTTAAACAAAAACCAAAGTTGCGATTCGGTAGGGTTTGAGAGGGTCCGCGTTAGGTTAGTCAAATCTAATTAACCTAATAATCCGTTAACCTCTTTAAAATTTAAAATTTTTTTAGAGGGTCGCGACACATAGTTACTCTATTTTTTTCATATAATTTTTTAAAACTCTTTTATATAAAAAAAAAATCGTTATCACCTAAATTTTAAAGGACTTACAAGCTCCGTGTATGTTCACCTTAAAGGATTGATTTTTAGGGGGCTTCAAGGTGCTTGAGGATGTTCCTTCTGTTGATTCCGAGTTGCATGCTGAGAAGTTTCATTTTTGAAAGCAATGCGGGGGTAATTAACGAAGAAAAAGCAGCCCAACCAAATCAAATCAGTTCGATTCTCCGCCGCCAACTCCATCTCCTTGAAACTCGCCGCTAAAGCTCGCCGCCGAACGCGCCGACTCGCCTCGGCTTTCATTTTCTAATTTGCAGGAGCTCGCCCTCTTGATTCGACATTGGTTCGAGGGCAAGCAGAAGAGATGGGTGATTCTGATGATGCCAGGAAGGTTCGGAACATGTGCATACTCGCTCATGTCGATCACGGCAAGACCACCCTCGCCGACCATTTGATCGCGTCCTGTGGCGGCGGATTGCTCCACCCGAAACTCGCAGGTAAGCTTCGGTTCATGGATTACTTAGACGAGGAACAGAGGCGTGCTATTACGATGAAGAGCTCTTCGATTGCTCTCAACTACAAGGACTATTCGATTAACCTCATAGACTCCCCTGGTCACATGGACTTCTGTAGCGAAGTGTCCACCGCCGCTCGATTGAGCGATGGGGCATTAGTGTTGGTGGATGCGGTAGAGGGCGTCCATATTCAAACCCATGCCGTGTTGCGCCAAGCTTGGATCGAAAAGCTCACTCCTTGCTTGGTGCTCAACAAAATTGATAGGTTGATTTGTGAGCTGAAGTTGAGCCCCGTGGAGGCTTATAACAGGTTGTTGAGGATAGTCCACGAGGTTAATGGGATCGTGAGCGCTTATAAGTCGGAGAAGTACTTGTCGGACGTGGACTCGATGCTCTCGGGTTCTGCGGGCAGTGAGGTCGATGACGAGAATCTGCAGTTGATCGAAGATGATGAGGAAGATACCTTTCAACCCCAGAAAGGGAATGTGGCATTTGTGTGTGCATTAGACGGGTGGGGATTTAGTATTAACGGGTTTGCCGAGTTTTATGCTTCAAAGCTCGGAGCCAGTGCAGCTGCGTTGCAGAAAGCACTTTGGGGTCCGAGGTACTACAACAACAAAACGAAGATGATAGTCAGCAAGAAGGCACTAGGTGGAGGAAGCAATAAGGCTAAACCTATGTTTGTCCAGTTTGTGCTGGAGCCACTTTGGAAGGTTTACCAGGCAGCTGTAGAACCTAATGGGAAGAAAGAGATGCTTGAGAAGCTCATCAAATCGTTTAATTTATCCATACCACCTCGGGAGCTCCAGAATAAGGATCCGAAAGTAATGCTGCAAGCTATAATGAGCCGCTGGCTTCCTCTTTCTGATGCAATTTTATCCGTGGTTGTCAGGTGTATGCCGGATCCAATTGCCGCGCAATCATTTCGCATCTCACGATTGCTTCCAAAGAGAGAAGTTTTAGATAGTGGAGTTGACTCGGACGTGCTTGCAGAGGCAAAGATTGTTAGAAAATCTGTTGAGAATTGTAATGGTAGTCCCCGCGCGCCATGTGTTGCTTTTGTATCCAAGATGTTTGCGATCCCTGTGAAAATGCTACCTCAAAGAGGTCCACAGGGGGAGGTGTTGAACAATTCAAATGATGAAGGTCCAGGTGGGGAATCAGACGAGTGCTTTCTTGCATTTGCTAGGATTTTTAGCGGGGTGTTTTATTCGGGGCAGAGAGTTTTTGTGCTTTCGGCTTTGTATGATCCCCTCAAGGGAGAATCGATGCAAAAGCATGTGCAGGTAGCTCACTTGCATTCCTTGTACTTGATGATGGGTCAAGGTTTAAAACCCGTTTCTTCTGCAAAGGCAGGGAATATTGTAGCCATCCGTGGTCTTGGTCAGCATATATTGAAAAGTGCAACCCTTTCATCCACTATGAACTGTTGGCCTTTGTCAAGCATGGCTTTCCAAGTTGCTCCAACCCTCCGAGTGGCCATTGAGCCATCTGACCCAGCAGATATGGGTGCCCTTATGAGAGGATTAAGGCTTCTGAACCGAGCAGACCCCTTTGTGGAAGTCAGTGTTTCTGGTAGAGGTGAACATGTGCTTTCTGCTGCAGGAGAGGTTCATCTAGAGAGGTGCATAAAGGATTTGAGGGAGAGGTTCGCTAAGGTAAGATTGGAAGTCTCACCACCCCTTGTTTCCTATAAAGAGACTATTGAGGGTGATCCATCCAATCCACTAGAAAACCTGAAGTCGTTATCTAAGGGCTCATATTATGTTGAGAAGACTACGCCAAATGGAAGGTGTCATATCTCAGTGCAAGTCATGAAACTGCCACCTGCACTAATTAAGGTGCTTGACGAGAGTGCTGACCTCCTTGGGGATGTTATAGGTGGTAAGCAAGGACCGAGCAGTAAAATAGTGGAAACACAGCAATCAGGAACGAAGGAAGAGGAGAATCCAACTGAAGCACTTAAGAGACGTATACTAGATGCGATAGATAGTGAGATCAGCTCAGTTGCCAAGAATGACAAGGATCGTGCTGATAAATGTAGAGCAAAGTGGCTTAAGTTCCTCAGGAGGATTTGGTCACTTGGGCCTAGGCATGTTGGTCCAAATATACTCTTCACTCCAGACTCCAAGAAAACGATTTCTGATGAAGCTGTTCTCGTGCGAGGGTCAGCCTATGTATCTGAGAGATTAGGCTTTCTGGATACTGCCGATTGTGATGATATAGCAGCACAGCAATTTGTAGAATCCAATCAAGAATTGTACGATGAAGCAAAGAGTCTTGAGAGTAGCATTATATCTGGCTTTCAACTGGCTACATCATCTGGCCCCTTGTGTGATGAACCAATGTGGGGCTTAGCTTTTGTCGTTGAGGCCTATATTTCTCCTTTGGCGGGAAAAGCCGATGAGCCTGAAAATAATCAACAGCCTGAGCAGCATGGCATCTTCACTGGGCAAGTTATGGCAGCAGTCAAAGATGCCTGTAGAGCAGCCGTTCTCCGAAATAAACCCGAACTTGTTGAAGCCATGTATTTCTGCGAGTTAAACACTCCGACTGAACACTTGGGATCACTGTATGCTGTTTTGGGTAGGAGAAGGGCTCATGTTCTGAAGGAGGAAATGCAGGAAGGGTCGTCGCTATTCACGGTCCATGCATATGTTCCTGTTGCTGAAAGCTTTGGTTTCGCGGATGAGCTAAGGAGATGGACAGGTGGAGCCGCCAGTGCTCTGCTTGTACTTAGTCACTGGGAAGCGCTTCCTGAGGATCCTTTCTTTGTGCCCAAAACTGAAGAGGAAATTGAGGAGTTCGGAGATGGCTCTAGCGTACTTCCAAATACAGCGAGAAAGCTGATCGATGCCATGAGGCGAAGAAAAGGCCTTCCTGTGGAGGAAAAGGTTGTTCAGCATGCAACGAAGCAGAGGACCCTGGCTCGAAAAGTGTAGACATTCTCAAACAAAACATGTTGTGATATTAGCTGATAGAAAAAATATATATATATATATATGAAATTGATTCTGTATTTTAGCTGAATTAATTGATTTTTTTTTTATTTCCTCATTTCTCCAATTAAAGTCGTTCACGAGGGCAATTTACCTTCAAAAAGTGGAGCGATTAGGAAATCTTTTTCATGCTACTGAAAAACGGAGCCAGGTCGACCATTTTCTGTATTCTCATTGTCCCCTCTTAGGTGGTTCACCTAGCCACATCTCAGGAGACGATCCCATCTCTCATATAAGAATGCCTTATGTAGGGGTGAGCGGTTCCAGGTTCCGGGTAGGTTCCACCTGGAACCTGGAACCTACCCGCTAGTACATGTTCCTAATTTTTTGGAACTTAGAACCTACCCTTCAAACCGCGGAACCTAGAACTTACCCTGTTACAGGTTTCAGGGTCCGGTTCCAGGGTACCCGAGAACCTATCGATCAATGGAGAGGCTTGTTATTAAAAAAAAAAAGCTTTTAATGAAGTTGGGATACGCGAGAAACAAGATGCAGTCCTAAGAAATTTTGCAGGGTAGCTACATTTTTCACACGCTCTCTTTCAAGCAATCATTCTCAAGTAAGGGTGAGCAGTTTCAGGTTCCACTTTGAATCTAAAACCTACATATCAGAACAGGTTTTTCATTTTTCGCTCCAAATTATATAGTCATCATTGAACGCCATAGAACATTGTATGATCGTGTGAAGATATATATATAAATAAAAAATTTATGTTGGGATCCAGGGTACAGGTTCCAAGTGGTGGAACCTGGAACCTACTCGCTAGAACAGGTTCCTCAATTTTTGGAACCTAAAACCTACCCTACATATCTTAGAACCTGGAACCAGACAGGTTCCTACAGGTTCCGGTTCCAGGTTCCGGTTCCAGCCTGGAACCATGCTCAGTCCTAGCCTTATGTGCCAATTGAAGCATTAGAAGGATTTTATTGCCAGAACCCTTCAAGCGACAATAGGTTAAGGTTGACATGATCCTGCATAAAGTAGTTGGAGTCATTTTGTTCGAGGAGGAAGTGGCCATGTTTCAATGTCACCTTTTCGGCTGGTACATAAAAGTGAATGCTTGCAAATTCAATGGTTTACTCGCATGTAGATTATGGTTTCCTCAGTGATTCCAGACGGCATTTATGTCAGCAGATTAACAAACAAGTTTGCCTGAAGAAGGTTGCATTGGCACTGTCATTTGATGGACAGAGCAGCTTGTGCGATACATGTTTTAATCCCTTGTCACTAGTCAGCATAAAGGTATTCCTTTCTGAGAGTTTGAACGACAGTGGGCATTTTTCTACTTTTTAGAAGTGTACAAAGTCGGTTTCTCTTGTTCAACCTCTTGGTTTTATATTGACTGCAGAAACAGTTTTATACAGGCACAGAGCAAAGGGTTTTGGATGTTCAAGAGCTTCTTCAGATGTCAGCTCCCGAGGTCTCCCGAAGTCTTCATGCAAGGGCAACCCTAATAAGAATTGCTTGTTTGATTATAGCAAAGGGAATGGCAGATTGCCTCAGTCAACTGCAAATTGGCATCTATTCTGTTGACCTTTTGGGATTAGGAAGTTGTGTCAAATTAGACAATCAGCATCATTTTGACTCCTGCTGCTCTAAAGAGTTGTGCTGCAATACTCAAATTTTCTGCAAAAAGTGAATCGAAGCTTGCTGCGTTCTTGTTTTTGTTCGCTAGCAGACCTGGAATCGACGAAGACAAATTCCCAAGCTACTGGAAACCACCTAAAGATGGCACCTCTTAGGTGAATATCGATGGGACTTCTGTACGTGAAGCAACGGAAGCATTGAGAAATCTGGGGTTGATTCAGCTGTAGGAGTTCTTCTAACTCAAAATGCATCAGATCATCAGTCCAGGTAAAAAGCCGACGATGCAGGCTCGCCGATTTTGCTCCTCAGATGAGCACATTTATGTCAGAAGTTTCTATCATAGAATATATGTTCTGCTTTTGTGTCTTAGCAAATCGAGAGATTGTCTGTAATCCAAACTAAGTACAACAATGATCCGAAGTCAATAAATTAGAACAACACTGAATTTTCCTAAATACCTTGGAAGGAATCGGGAACGGCAGCACCGCATCGGTTGCTCGCTCTCTTATTTCAATGTGTATGGACAAGAATCGCCTCCCTATTCGAGCCATCTCTCTTGCTCTTGTGTGAGTTTTGATTGGCTTGAGTCTCTGTGAACAAATCACGGGTGAGGGTGGGCTCATTTGTGGTTTGATCGGCAAACTCCACACTTCCTATGTCAATATGGTCGGCGAGAAGCATTTGCCTTCCAATCGGACGGTCAATCAAAATCATCGAATGCTAGGTGGTGACTACAAATTTGTTTGGTTCATTCAATGAGTGTATCTTTTCATCATTTTAGCGAACGGGCCATGTCTTCTTCTAACCACGCCTCGAACACGGGTTGCAAGGACATCGCTCGCATTCGATTTTGGCTAAATACGTGTACGGATGACGTTCATAACTTGTAACCCACCGATTGGAAGCGGGGCCATTTCTTTGTATTTGTGTATTGTGGGCATAACCAACTTCCTTGGGCCTTCTTCTAGGTGGGCCCACTTCAATTGCTATTGCTTGTAGCTTGATGGGCCCTTCAAAGCTGATTTGTCTCCCTTGTTCGAAACTATAGATTAAAGCTGGGGCCACATGGAACTGGTACATCTTAATTATTCGGAAACTCTTTGGGCTTTACTTTAATTTAGGCCCATGATGATTTAAAGAAAATTGAGGCCCTGGCAGTTTAATTAGATTCATATTTTCTCATATCCACCTCTCTCTCCAAACGCCCTCCCAATTCTCTCCGAGAAATACATGTTCAAATAATTTTTCGAAAATGTACGTGTGCGAGCGCTTCCAACATGGCGCTTAAGATCACGGGTGTGCAAGTCTCTCATAAATAAATAAATAAAAAGGGGGGGGGGTGCTGGCTAGCGCGGGACCGATCTCCTGGCGTCATTAACTAAAATCCATCAACTTTTCATCAAGATTTTTAAGCATTTTAAGGATCCGGTCAAAGAGCAGGCAAAACCGCAGGCATCATAATTCGCTGCATGAAAACCTGGTCGGACGATGCCCCTTCATGTGTCGACGTGGCAAGACCTCATTCGTAGGTACATCAATTTGAAGTGACTTTTGTGGGTGTCAACCTGCGTCAAATCATGAGCTTGGACTGGAAGATGATTGGCACAACATAAGTTGTCTGTTGTGCTTTATACCTCATCAGCAGGACAGGATATGTACGTATAAATACGCCCGCGAATAATGATTACTGTATGGATCGATCTCTCTCAATTTAAACGAGTTTTATCCGAGCCACATTAAGACACAAACGATTTCTTCCGCAGTTTTAGGGATTAGTTCGCGTGATCATTCGCTCGAGTTTTCGATAGGAATTTGCACCAACGGGCTGCGCAAGGAATGTCGTTGTCAAGAATCCGAAAGTACGAAGGCGGGGACACGACACATTCGTACGGGGAGGAGTCGAACAGGTAATAAAGCCATGCATGGACAAGCTTGTATTTCATTAGCCAATACTATGAAACGAAACATTGTAGAGAGAAGAAGAAAACATCAAACAAACTCGTCAACCACTCCTTCCCTAGCATCATTTTTTTTTTTAATCTTACTCATTTTTTGGTCTTTTTTTTTGCGTTTAATCCACGACTAAGCAAGTGAATTTAAAGCCAGAGTGCACCGGCTTCCTTGAGTAGCGGCACCAGAGTGCCGTTGATGTGGGAGGCCATGACCCGGTCCATGGCCCCGATCAGCTTCCCGCCGATGAACACCACAGGCATGGCGGGGACGACCCCGTAGTTCCCGAGCAGCCGGGCCAGCGCCTGCCCCATCTCCTCCCCGCTCGGGTCCTGGTCGAGCTCGTGGACCACGGGGCTCACCCCCATCCCGCAGAAGAGCTGCTTCACGGCGTGGCACATGCAGCAGCTGCTCACGCTGAACACCACCACCGCGCTCTCCGACGCCAGCCTCGCCACCCTCTCCAACGGGTCCGAAGTCCCCCCGACGCCGGCCATGCCGCTTGCCCTGCCCCTCATGGCGCCGGAGCTGTAGTACCCCCAGTTCGACTCGGCGTGGTATTGCATCTTTCGTGCTACTCGACTGGGCTAAAACTCGAGTTGGGATCGATCGATCAAAGGAAGAGGAAGAGGAAGCTGAAGCTGAAGGTGTTGGAGCAAATGAGGGAAGCAGAAGCTATTGGTGAAATGGAGGGAGGGGGTGTGCTGTATATATATGCGGGGGAAGGGGCTGGGAGGGGGTGGCAAAGTAATGAACAAAGGATGGAGGGGTTGAGTTGAGACTGTGTATTTGTCTCTAGTTGTCGCGGCGCGTGCGTGGGGCTGGGGTTCTGCTTTCGAAGGATTGTTGTCTGTTCTAGGGGATTTGAAGCATTGAAGACAAATTATGTTGTGGTTTTATGTTTTTTGTGCGACGCATTCAAAGCAGCAAAATCAAAGTCCCTGCTTCATTCAAGTTTAGAGAGAGAGAGAGAGAGAGAGAGAGCTGACATGGCAGGGAGAGGAAGGGCGGCGAAAGTGTGCGAGTTTGTCGACTAAAGTGGAAAGAAACAACGGATAACTTCCTTCCTGCGGTTGGTCAAGCCGCGGCGTCCGCGGTCGCGAGCAGGTTTTGGCTGCTGCTTGGTCGCGGAGACACCCGCTGTTCTGTCATTGCTTTGCCTGCAATCTTTTGTCCGGGACTTCTCTTTAATTCGCTCGCGAGTCGATCGAGTGATTAAGCCCTTACTTTGGTGCATCGGATTTCGTTGGCCAAATCGCTATGTCTCTCGCTCGATTCAACGCGCCAAGGCCAAGCCAAACCACCTTGCCGACAAAGGAAGTCACCCATGAAGAACGGATTGCCAATTTTGAGCTGGATCCAAATTTAATTATATCCTCTGTCCATCCATTAACGATGATCTTTCGTTGCATTTGACTTTTAGTGTTCATTGACGCAAATTGATTATTATCTAAGTAACAGGCTGATAGTAGAGTAGATACTAAAGATTATGAATCTATGATTAAGCACGTGATTTTTCAAATTGCAAGGAGCTCTTTCGATCACAGTTTTAAGAATAAAAAGAATATATGAGATCTTCAATTGAATCTATGCATATTTATACTTTTGTTGCATTTGACTTCTTTAGTGATCACGGCTATAAGCCTACAAGGGCTACACAAATCACCGTTCTATTCATGCTAAAAGCGATCACTAATTTTTCGGGAAATGAGTTTTAATGGCATCTAAGTTGGGCCGGACTTGAATTTTCCATGCTTGATATATTTGAGTGTGCCCTTGATTATAATTTGTACGATTTTTATGAACACAAATTCCCTATGATGGGTATGAAGTTGATGCTATTGTCAAGGTCCGATTTGTCCCATACCTACGTAAGCTGAAATGTGGGTTTTCATGACATCGATATGCAGAGTGAGAGATCCGGAAGGGTTGACTGAACTCGTTCATGGACCATCAGGGCACTTGTGTTAGGAGTCTAAAGGTAAAATAATTATCATCTTGGAGGGTCTTTGAATGCAAATCGACTTTTCATATGCAGAGCGGTCGGAAGTTGTCTTCGAGTCTCCCGATGACGGCAATGACAAGCCAAAATTGAGGTGATCGGTACATCTTGCCCTGGGGATTGAATTGAATGCCGGAGCTGGAATTGGGCATGCGACGGTTGATTAAGAAGACGCGATTTTCCCGTATTATATTTGGAACAGAAGCCGGTCCGATATTCCGGCTCGTTGGTCGCCGTCACGGCAAGTTTCGGATACAAACCTCAAATTCGTTTGGTTATGGATTAGTCAGTTAACCAACGAAAAAAACCGGTGTACACGAACCTGAAGCCCAAACGGTGTATTCCCCGGAGGTCACGCTAAAATCTCACGGGACCCAAGAAAGAAAGGGAGCGCATAAAAAGAAAGGTGGAAAAGGTGAGCAAAATCTCGGAATCGAAGCGACATGGGCGCAGGCTTTTTTCAGGACGAAGGAGGAGGAATGTTGACGGCTGTCTCCGTCCTCGATGTCGGATGGTTTTAATTTTTTGCGCCTTTTTTTTTTCTCTTATCCTATCCTTTATTTTAGACCAATAAATATTGATTACAAAAATGATGATGGCCGACTTATATTACGAAAAATTGGAGGAGTTGCGGTCCTCACACGACATCCCCTGATCCCATAATTCAGTTCGTGTCTTCGGATTAGGGGAAAAAAAAATTAAAATAATTAATGAATTGTGAACTATTAAGAAACCAACATTATGACCTAAAATTTGACAACCAAAAAAAAAAAAGAGGATGTTCCTGAAAACATGAGATGGGAAAATAATGTATGTTTACCTCCCTTTTTATCCCTTTAAGCGAGTTTTTCCTGACGTGATTATTACGCGCATGTGATAAGATTGGAATCCTCAACAAAGACCGAACGACATGAAAAGTCTGAAAAAGCGTGCTTTTCCCTTTCCGGAGCTTATCTCTAAGGTGCACTTCCATTTCTTTATTGCATTAGGGGTCCCGTTGGGTGGGGAGTTCTAATCGATCATGATCGTTCGTATAATAAGTTCTTCTTCTTCTTTTTTGATGGAGAGATTTTGGCCAATCCGAGAAGACGGTCGAAAGACACAAATGTTGAGATTTTGATAATGGGATCCTCAATGGTAAATTCACGGGATTATGCCATGAGAAAGCAAAACCCATACCGGGCATACCAAAGATGACCAGAATGACTTGCCTTCAATAAAACTAAGGAATCGATTTACTTCGATTTATCGAAAACTAATCCAAAATGTCATTGACCATAATTTAACGAGTCAATTGCAAGCATCGGATTTACTCGAATTCGTCTATGCTTTTGCGATTGGTGAAGCTGTTAAAAGGTTTTTATGCGCATGTCATAATACCATTTAACTTGGAGAAACAAAATGTGTGGATGCATTGATCCCGGAAGCACTTGTGCTTATTTCACCTAATCACTTCGTTCCCTCCCCATGGGACAACTGAAATTTTTGTGGGCTACACCGTGTTTGGTCTGTCTCTTGCAATGTTTGGCTAGGGGCACTATTTGAGGCACGTCTCCTAGGACAACAGGCCACGTTAAATCACGTCTCATGATTATCCATCAATTACTTAGTATGACCTCACTGGGTTTACGAGCTGACCTCACTTTTGTCCGTTGATCGACAATTGATTATTATTGTTATTAAATAGTTAGAGACGAGAGTTTTTTTTTTCTCGAGCCACTCAACATAAGTGCCGTTTTGCTTTGGTTTTCAACAAAGAGGGAGTCGTTTTCGGAAGATCAATACGAGAGGAATATGTCCCAGATTATCTAGAATTCATCGGATAAATAAATTGAATTTTTTTTTAATTTCTCCCTATAAGTTCGAATCGTATTTTCTTATAATAATCATCGTCCCTTCAATCCCAATTAGTGACAAAATTAATCAGGAGTGGAGTATATGGGGCTCAATCGAAGGATTGCTTGAGGACGACTCGTTTCATGTCGAATTGGAGCTCGAGCTCAAGCTGCTCGAGCATCTTGTCGCGTCGAATAACTCGACCTCGACAACTCTCGGCTCGACTAGCTCGTGAGCTTAACAGTGTGTCTATTGTTTTTTTATTTACTAAAAAAACATACTAGTTAGTTAGAAAATGGACACAAGTAGCTCGAAAAGTCGTGTAAAACATCCGCAGTGATCAAGCTTTCTCAAGGGCTGGAGCTCGAGTCCGTTCATTCATGAATCATGGCCGACGAGCTTGACTCTCTCCACTTCCTGGCGGAGTCGCGTCGCAGCCGGCGATCCGAGTACTCAATCGAGTGCGAATGTCAGGCAAGTGGGTCAAGGTCGAGATCGAGACGGCTCCGGACGCACGCACCCATTAATTCTACTGAACGGGCTCAACCCAATCCAAATGGGCCCAAGGACCGCCACATCTTCAGGCGCACGCGTCCCCCCTAATTGGCTAATGGCTACCGTCGCTGCAGCTTTTCGCAGCAGCAGGTGATATGTAGGGAAGAAATTAATATCGGGAGGGGTTTGAGTACTGTCCACCTAAAGCAGTGACAGGGACTTCAATAACAGAGCCCAAGAGCCGTCGTTCCTCTCTCTCTCTCCAGTTTCCGCAGAGGAGGACGGGGGTTTGTGTGGCTTCTGCAGAAGTCGGCGGGCGTGCGTACGGACGCGCGGCGATAATCGGCGGAGATTGTGTTCGGCTTCGGACAATGCCCGTAGCCCCATCCGACCAGGGGATGGCTCTCGACGCCTCGATGTCTGCTTTGCTCCGCTTTTACGTTAAAAAGAAAGCCGCGCAGGCTTTTGTTCGGATCCAAGTAACGGAACAGAGCCGGTCGGTGTTCGCCGTTCGCGTCGCATTTCCAGTGCGGGCGCACGGCTGCGTCGACGACTGGGCTCTGACACTCCGCTGCCTCCTCATTAAAGGCCCTTCATGCTTGCTCTTTACTTACGATAAACAGCATTTAAAGCTTTCCCCCCGCTTAATTTTTCAGGTTAAACCCCGTCTCATACCTAACGAGAGCCTACTCTTCATTTTGAAATATGATGAATTCGCGTTGTTAAATGGACTTGTGGCCTAAATGAGCTCGGGCTAGATCTCATGACAATTCCAAGCTCAAATGTCGTGTCGGGCCTCGAGATCGGGGAGTAGAATGCCATCACCAAGGCTTTGGATCTAAATAAACTCGATGGATTTTTTTTTTTGGTAAATGAAGTAAAAATAAGAGTGTGTTTGTTTCGATGACGACGGAGTCTTTCATAAAGTGGTTTTCTCGACCTTGCTAAGTTCCGGTGAGCTCGTCCTCGCCAGATTCGACGAGCGTACGCCTCGGGCCTTGGGGGAGCTCGTCCTCACTCACCTATGTTTGGTTGCTAGTCGTCGACGTGGCTGGCTTCCGATCGAGAAAGAAAGGAAAAAGAAAAGAAGAAAAATATTACATAATATAATAAGAATTTATTTAGAAAATTAATTTTTTTAGTCTAAGATAAAATCACGAAATTATTATTTTTTTAAATGAAAGCCAAACACAAAAACTGTTCTCGATTACATATCGCTAGACATGGAAAAACTAACCATTTTCCTCATCTTCCTTTATCATGGAGTTTTCTCCAACCGAACTTGCCCTAAGATTTTTTTTTTTTGTTTCTTGAAAAACAAAATATTAAAAAAAATACTTTTATTTAAAATGATTATTTATATCTTTTATAAAAATGAATAAATAAAATTATTTGTATCATTCACAAAAAATATTTAGATATAAATTATTGTGGATAATAAAACTATTTTTCATTAAACGATGATTTCATAGGGTTATTTTTATTAAAATATTTTTTAAATAATTCATATTTCGTGAAAGGAAAAGAGCCTAAAATGCCTAAATTTGGGTAGACTGATTGAGCCATCCAAGGGAGTCAATTTGCCCCGAACATGCATCATCACCGGACAAGGCCAAGCCCGCGGAAGGTGGCCAACCAGTTGGCGTGCGCAATCTGGTTTCATATATCTTGAATTAGCATGCTATGATTATATTAAAGAACTTTCATGTTCGTAAAGACAAGAGATCTATTGATTTAAAGGGTGGTGATAAACACTTAGAGCTGAGATCGATTGCCTTAACTGTCGTTAAGACCCATTTGAATCCTAAAAATGTCATGGTAAAGTAAAATCAGTTGCCCTGAACCATACTTTTCCATACCTTTTGACATGCGATTGACTAATCAATTCTTCCCCCAACCTATAATGGACCCACTAGCTAATTGAATGTCTCCCCTTATCATTTGGCCGTTAAAACAAAAGAGAGTAATTTTTTGACTTGGGGTGATTCTATGGATACTTAGGGAACGGATCTTCGACTCCTCGATAATGAACGTCGTATGAAACGACGAAGAAATTTCACCCGTTGATTGCGAACCCTTTAGGTTATTGTGTGTCGCGGCATTCTTTAAGAGCTGCCGTTCGAAGAATCCGCCCCCTCAATGGACCATGGAATCGCCCCTCAAAGCGGTTTCGGCATCTTCAAAATTAAGTAAGGCAACGGTCCGGCTGTAATTGACAAGCTCTAAATTAGCATGTTCGCGCAAGTTCCGTTGGCAAATCAAAGGTCATCGGCGACTAAAAGTGATTGGGCCTGAAAGTGGCCTTTGAAAAAAGCCTGGCCCAATCTCGTTCAGCTCGATTTAGTATCACCGAACCCAAACGAACATTACATGATGTGGCCGATTAGAGGAAATTTTTTCTAGCTAGAGATGAAGGAGAATATGACTTCTTTATTTTATTTTTTTGGTCGAAAGTAAACATGCCATTCATATCTCAAGATGATACACGAGAGGTTCGAAACAAAGCCAATCTCAAGTGACAAAATAGAACAATAAAATAATAAACAGTTGCGATAATCGCATTCTCACGTCACAAAAACATATGTCTCCGCATCAACATAGAACGAACGACGGTTGACCACCGAATCTCGAGCCATCATGAGTGATAAGTACACGATGTGATCTCTTTCCCAATAGTTACGGTGGCTTGCCAATACTCATACAAGCAAAAATCTCAAATATCCTTGATCATGACTATTTAAGACTGCCGTCAAATCTCGGGGCTCAGCCTCAATGTCTTCAACAACATCACCAATAGGGACACCAAAAATAGGTTGAACAAGCTCTCGAATGTAGCTCTAGATCGGGAGAGATTGAACGAGCTTTGATTTAAATCGGAAGAGAAGAGCTCCCAAATCAACATATAAATTGGAAAATGAGAGCCCAGAGCTTGAAGAAGTAGTATAACCGCTTTCTAGTGCGGTATGAACTCATCGCATCCCTCATCGATCCTGTCGGACTTCTTCGTTGGAGAATCTGAATCAGCGGGTTGAGTTCGGGACTACGATGTCTGATCAAACCTATAAATCGAGGCCACAAATAGCGATTCACTTCCACGTGCCTGTCAACCCTCAATCTCACATGGGATCGGGGGACCGTTTTGCCGAATGGGTCAAGCTAAAAGCATCTGCCCGTGGGGGTCGTCGTTTGGGCCTCTATAGTGGGCCCATGCCCAAGAGATTTCAGACGTAACTCAATTGGGCCTCCTCATAAAGCCCACAAACAGCCGCTCCATTGGATCAGAAACGACACGACCCGTCGTGCACGTGCATGGCTGCGCATTCGTCGTCAGGTCTCATGAGCCATCACGGAGTCGTGACGGCTCAGCTCGATGGTCAATGTCGGGCATCGGTGCGGCCCACGAGTCATCATCGTCTGCGGCTTCGGATGCGCCCGCTCGCTGAATGCGAGTCAAGAAAAATGTCCGACGGAGATCCACATGAAGTTGAAGTCGAATCGGACTGGACGACAGAAGATACGATCGGTCGCGTCTTGTTGCTTTCTTCTCTTTAATCTTTCGATTCGTTGGGTATTGATTTGGGGTTCGGCAGACGAAAAGAAAGAAGAACAAACAATTCATGCCATGAATTTGTATGCATTTGTCATCGGGGGGAAAAGACGTCCCCGTTTCAATGGGGGCGGCGTGAGATTTCTGAATTTTGACCTTACGTGTGTAATGTGCCCTGAACTTTGAATCTGTCCAAAGTGATACATGAACTTCAACTCAACATGCCACGTCGTCCCTGAACTTTTAATCTATTCAATACAGTCTTTGAACTTTTGATACATGTTTAAAATAATCCATCGACTATATGAAATTATTCAATCACGTCCATTCACTTTTTGAACGTGTACCAAAAGTCCAGAGATCGCATTATATAAATTAGAAGTTTAAGGGCCACATTACACATTGAGTTAAAATTCAAGAGCCACACTGATGAACAAATTAAAAATTTATGGATCGTATTATATATTGAGCAAAAATTCATTAACTTTTATGTGGTTATCCCTACAAAGAACAGGTAATGCACTTGTTTTCGGAGATAGGGACGTGCCGATTTAGATCCTTCCGAATTCGGCGCTTCGTCTCTGAATTTCCTCTCCTCTTTCGGTTGAATTTCTCTGGATCTTCCTCGGATGTGGATGGGGGGAACTTGGCGGGGCTTTCGTCAAATTTTATGAGGGCCGGACCGGCTTATTAAGGAAAGGAAAAATTACGGACCCAATCGTGAAAAGAGAAACATTAAGTACAACTGATATTTTGAGGAGATGTCGAAGAAAAAGTCAACGGAACATGCCCCCACGTCGCTAGTGCTCGTGGCATTCTCGAGCATTCCTCGATTTAACAATAATGCTGCAGGCCGCAGAGTTCTCTTGTCGCTACTTATTTGAGGCAGGAATAATGTCTAATCTTTGCACACACCTCGCCCTCATCTTATCCGTTGACTTTTTTTTTGTTAAAAAAAATTATTCAAAAAGTTATAATTCATTAATTTAGTCACAAATCTTATCTTTTGACGATTTATCGATTCAATCATAACTATTTGGATTGTGCCAATTTAATTCTAAACCTTTAGTGACTTGCCAATACAATCCTAAACATTTTGACGATATGCCAAAGTAGTTATTTCGATCAATTATCCAAATAATAGGTATCGCACTAAACTGGCGAATCTTCATAAAGTTTAAGACTAAGTTGACAAAATTGAGAAAATTTAGAATTAAATTGGCAATCGCCAGAAGATCTATGATTAAATTGGTGCAGGCGAAAGATTTAGGACATAACTGATCGTCGTACGATAAATTTAGAGGCTTTTCGTACCGCTATCTCGCATATTTTTTGCAATTTGCTTTTGTATAATTTGCCAAGGAAAGGCACTTGATCTGCCCACATCGCTTCCCAAAACAAAAGCTTCTCGGGGTCCATTTTCTTGTAATCTCCTCCATGTCTTTTGTCAATGTATCATTGGATTGGGAATTTGTGGCATGGCCACCTCACGTGACAATCTCGATCTTTCCCACGCACCTTTCGAGCTTTTATATGTGTTTTCTTTTATTTTTTAATGGTTGGGTTGCCCGAAAAAATGACAAATTAGAAATAATTTTTGGAACTTTATATACAAGTCGATTAATACGCGGCTAAATCGCGAGCAGCATTCCATCTAGGACTAGGGATGGGCATAATATTGAAATCTATGTACGTGGACATTCCTTATTTTGATTTTTATTTTTTTCATTTGAAGCTAATCAAGTTAAAGAAAGAGGAAAATTGTACAAAAAGTCATAAACCTATTGAACACGGCCAATTCAATCTCACACTATAAAATTTTGCCAATTTAGTGCTAAAATTTTGGATGATTTACTGATTTAGTCATATTTCAATTGTGCCAATTTAGTCTTAATTTTTTTTTGACAAATTCAAGTCTTATCTCATTGGATATTCATTCGAATATTTGGAGCATCCACACTGGGTATTCAATAGCTATGGATGATAGCTTCTTCTCCCAGAAGCAAGAGGGGGGTACTCCAGTAGCGGCACCCGGTCCTGTGGGAAGGAAAAAGAATAATACAGTCTTTTTTGGCCAATTATCCAAATAAGACTGAATTGGTCGTCATATAATAAATTTAAAATTTTTTGGATTATTATCCCTTGGAGAAAGATAAGTAGCCAACCACTCGATCAACAATACAAGATACGAAGTTTACTTAGGGTTGCTGTTGGACACCAAGATTTTCGAGTTGTTTCGTTCCACACTTGGCCAACGCATTCACATAAAAGATGGCTTCCCCTACATATGTTTAAAACTCACCTTTGGGAAATCCATCCGATGATCTAAAATAAAAAGCTGTAAGCTTGACATGTGATTTTATACATGGGTAAAGAGTTCTTTTTTTTTTTTGGTTCCTTCTCGCTGTTACTGTCGTGAGACTAGCCTAAATAGCGTCCAACGGACCATCTTTTCCTCGATCTCTCGGGTACGATTGAAGCACCGGTCCGTAGTTGCCAGATAAAATTGCGGGAATAGGAGATTGAAGAAGATTTTGATTCGAGCATTTGAATTACGAGGTATGCTTACTCTATTACACATATATGATGCATAAAAGTCCTTTTTTGCCTCGATTGCTTGGTGAAAGAAAGTGACCACTGCCAATCTCAAGCTTCATGTGGGCAACGACTAAGGTTAGATGAACGTGTCTCTCCTTTCTGGGGCCTTCTTCTTGCATCAAGGCAGAAATATCTTTTGCCTAGTCGCGTGTTTGACTAAATCTGAGCTTCGCCGCTGCCAGAAAAAGATCTAAGCCTGTGACATCGCAGCTGTTTCTTTCACCCCACCAGCAGGTACCTATGGAGGTAAAAGTAACTTTGATAGATGGGATAATGCAAGGGATGACCAATGAAAGAAACTTCACTTCACATTAACGTTGAAAATGAAAGTAGCCGAAAGTTTTTTCGATGCGTCTATGATTGCTCTTGCTGCGAGGAAGATCTCCTAGGTGATTTGCGTGACCATGAATCTCCACTTTCAAGTTATGCTCGCCTGATCATGGAAAGTTCCTAGTTGGGTCCATGGCGGAGCGCATTAAAGAAGAAAGAAAGTGTGGAAAAAAAAAACTCATATTCAAAAGCTTATATGATCAGACAATCCTTTGTTGGGATCGAGAGTCACGCCACTTTGCACCGTAGAAATGATAAGTAGGAATCAATCCCATCGACCCCACTCTTTGTAATTACGTAGTTCACGACCCCAACTGATCCACTTTTGAATTCCGACCATTATTTTGAAGAAAAAGTATCTTTTTTTTTTTTTGGGTGGTCAAAGAGGGGGGCACAGATGGTAGATTTTTTTTGTTTTGTCGAATCATAGGTGGTAGATTGATCGTAGCTGTGTGCCTGTTGTTTGTAAACGAAGCCGAGGACAAAAAATAGCCGGCTCGACTCTTCTTGCTTTCTTTCACACCCTTTTTCAGATTTCACAGCAAAAAGTTTTCATCTTTCTGCTACTTCTCTCTGCCACTTCTCGTTGTTTTCGAACCTTGGAACATCTTTGCCTTCGTTTCACTCGGCATCTTGCTTTCCTTCTTCCTCCTGCTGTTCTCTCCTCGACCCCTGATCGGACAAAGAGTAACAGACATCCTCTGCCCGCGGACCCTTTTGGGATTTTGATTGGGCTCTTGGTGCTTATGGGGAGACCATCACCAGATGATTGATTGAGCTTGAATGCATCTGAGCTTTGTACCACATTTAAAGCAAGAGGGTCTTTCTTGATTGTGAGTTCAGGAGATGGGCTGCTTTCCTTGCTTTGATTCGAGGGAAGAAGAGACGCTCAATCCAGACAAAGGCAGTGACGACCTGAAACACGGCCTCTCAAATACTTCTTCCAAGATTTCCAGCTTGCCGTCTGGTCAGTCTCGTTAGTTTTCACTGATGAGTTCTTGCCCCTTTTGGGATTTCGCTACTTGATCCGATCTTTGATCGGTGGTTTCATCCAGAGTGTAATCATGGTTCTAGCTCTGTGATTGTAACTTTGAGAATCAACTGGACTTTTGATTATTAGTCCAATCCGTTAACAGGAGTTTCTAGATAATAGGTTGGATTTCTTTTGGTGAGGTAATAACTCAGGATGATTTTTGATAATTCAGGTCTGTCTGATTGATGAAAGATATAGGTTTCTCTAGTTCAATCGGTTAGCTTGTCAGCACCCTGATTTGCTGACTTTGCGAGTCACTTATTAATGTTGAGTGCCTTCAGATTGATCACTGGTTCAGCTATGCCAAGTGTTGTAACTGATTTAAATCTTTTAGCTCATACCTGCGGAGATGATTGCTGTCTTCGTGCTCATCATCGTAGGTCTCTTTGTTAAATGTTGAGTAGCGTAATTTGAAATTATCCGCATCCAATTGCTGGTGAATTTACAGGGGCAGAAAGATTGAGGTCAAGAAGCAATTTGGGGTCGAAAAGGGATCTAATTGGCCCCAAGGATGGACCGGGTGCACATATTGCTGCTCAAACCTTCAGCTTCCGCGAACTCGCCACTGCTACGAAGAACTTTAGGCCGGAGTGTTTCTTAGGGGAAGGAGGATTTGGGCATGTATACAAAGGGAGACTCGAGAGCACTGGGCAGGTAGATAATGTGTTCCTTTCTGTATGTATTATGTATGTGGCATTTTTGTGGTTGCGTTTTTAGTAAATTAAAATCTGCATCACCTAGTGTTCCCTTTCCAGGCTTTAGTTTTCAGTCCAAGAACCAACTATTTCACCTGAAGTTGGAAAGCAAAATTTAGCTAGAACTTATGATTTCCTCTGAGGCCTTTTTCTGGACCATCTAATATGTAGAAATGGTATGAATTCATAGAAAGTTATATTTTCAAATTCGATTTTCAATCCTACTTTAGTCGTACTTCTTACCAACTAATCGACAGTCAATTGGAGCTGTAGTTATTGACCATCATAAATAATAATAAAAAAAAACTCATTCTTGTAGGTTAGATCCAATTGAACCTTACTTAGAGGTGGAGGTTACCCTTTGCTTAAGGTTTTTAACATTTTTTTTTCTATTATTTGAAAAGACCATGGTTGGTGCTTGAATCAATTGAACAGTTTGTTTTTGAAAGATGTGTCAATCCCTCTGCGAGTGAAGCTGACACTTTTTATATAGTTGTCTCCAGTTTAGTGGAACATTTGTTTAGCCCCTTTCCCTTTCAAAGAAAGGCTTTGTTGGCGTCCATTGTTTCTTTCTCAGGCAAATAAATTTGGAGCTCAAGGATATTCACAAGCTGTGAACAGCGCAATCAATCCCTAAACTTCTTCTGTTTGATCAGAAGAGTCTAAGTTGGTGCAGCAGATCTTTCAATTGGAAAAATTTGGAGTAATTTTTTTTTACGAGTTTGACATGGTTGGTTTTTTTGACGACGTCTTAAGAGCTTCAACTTTATCGCATCTGTCTCACAATTGTGAAGAATTTTGAAATCATCAGATTTACGTTGTACATAAATTTTCTGCCCGGGATAAGTCATTTAACAGAATTGAAGATTCAGTTACTGTAAAAGAAAGTACTTAGGCTGGCTGCGGTTTTGTTCCATTAAATTCTCATGTCTTGTAGAGCTACTCATGACACTCTTGAACGTGCTGTTATACAAAGTTCTTACTTTGACCTTAGTCGTTTGTAGGTTGTTGCAGTTAAACAACTGGATAGGAACGGTCTCCAGGGTAACCGGGAATTTCTGGTGGAGGTTCTGATGCTGAGCCTTCTGCATCACCCTAATCTCGTGAGTCTGATTGGTTACTGTGCTGATGGTGATCAACGGCTTCTTGTCTATGAATTCATGCCCTTGGGATCATTGGAAGATCATCTTCTCGGTAACATTTATTATCTTTAGTGAGAGGTTTTTCCTTATATAATTCATGCAGATAATCCAGTTTATATAATCCAGTTTATATTTCTTTGCACTTCCCTAGAACTCTGCCTTGAAGTGGCCCAGCACTGAATGTGGGAAAATGACTTTTATTGCAATTTGACAAGAAGATATAGATTTGATACTACAACCTTTAGTATATAGATCTGGGGTCACATTCTGGCTCAATTACGTGAAAATCAGCTCTTTGTAATGAGCAACTGATATTAGCATTATTCTATCGGTATAGATCTTCCACCAGATAAGGAACCGCTAGATTGGAACACCAGAATGAAGATAGCAGCCGGTGCAGCCAAAGGTTTAGAATACCTGCACGACAAAGCAAGTCCCCCGGTTATTTATAGAGATTTCAAGTCATCCAATATATTACTGGAAGAAGGTTTCCATCCAAAGCTCTCTGATTTCGGTCTTGCAAAGCTTGGTCCTGTTGGAGACAAATCACATGTTTCCACGAGGGTCATGGGCACTTACGGATATTGTGCTCCGGAGTATGCAATGACAGGACAATTAACCGTTAAATCTGATGTCTATAGTTTCGGGGTAGTCTTTTTAGAGCTGATCACTGGACGAAAAGCCATCGACAGCTGCCGTCCCCATGGGGAACAGAACCTTGTGACATGGGTAATTCTAGTTTAACTTATGTCTCTGTTTGCATGACCATGAATCCCATCTTGTTTGGACTTCTGCTTTGTTGACCTAAAAGGCAATGTCTTAGAACAAGTTAGTGATTATTTAGTGTTCTTCAAGAATTTCTTTTTGGATGAAAATGGAAACAAGTTTCAAGTTATTCTTCCATTTAGAACTATGTTTAGGTGGTTTTGGAATGGAAAGAGTCTTCGAAGTGAAGCATTCCGTTACTATTTAATTTTAACTGAATGTAGTGGAACATATGTAGAGAACAAAGTAATTGCTAGTTAAAGTTTCTTTTTGGTGCTTTCAGAACTGGACTTCATAGAGTAGTTCTGAGAAACAGCGACCAGAAAGTAGTTTCACAAGCTTGGCTATGCCTCTATTTTTGTAAACCTAAGAGTGAAGGTCTTTTCCAAACAACTCCTAAGTTGTTCACTCTGATATTTTGTCTTTGCAGGTACGTCCACTATTCAATGACAAGCGAAAGTTTTCGAAATTGGTGGATCCAAGGCTGCAGGGGCGTTATCCAATGCGGGGTCTATATCAGGCACTTGCTGTGGCATCCATGTGTATACAAGAGCAGGCGGCTGCGCGTCCTCTCATTGGTGACGTGGTGACGGCTCTTTCTTACCTAGCGAACCAGGCATATGATCCTAACGTAGCTTCTAATTACGGGAACAAAGGATCCGGCTTTGATGAGAGAGGTGGCAAGATTTTGAGGAACGATGATGCTGGAGGTTCCGGGCGCAGCAGGTGGGAATCTGAGGGGTCCGAGAAGGACGATTCTCCAAGGGACGGTAAGTTGTTAAATAGGGACGTGAATAGAGAAAGGGCCGTTGCTGAGGCGAAGATGTGGGGAGAGAATTGGCGAGAGAAACGACGGCAGAGTGCTCAAGGCAGTTTCGATGGATCTAATGGTAGGTTGCCTTGATCGAGAATCTCTGGAGTCGTTCCCTCCTCGAGCCTCTTGGCTTGCCTTCTGTGAATCCTACGAAGCGCATGCAGGGCATTCATGTTATGGAGCACATATTCCATTTTGTCGAAGGGAATGAGTGGGGAGATTGTGGTTGAATTAGGAGGACTCGGTCCCTACTACTTTAACTCGGCACTTTTTGGGGTCCTATCTCTCCATTCTCTGTTTATACTTTTCTTGAAATTTGGAGGAAGAGGAGTCGTGTGTACATCATTGCTAGGACAGCATTATAGAAATAGAATCCAGAGGAAGAGGGAGATTTGTCTGTCTTGTAATGCTTGAGCTGAACCTTGTATGCCTATCCTGAGAAGAATTTGCCTGCATTTTCTAACTCTAGTTTTGAGCAACATTCTTAGATAATGTCGGGTTTAGTAGTGCAATCATGTATCGGTGCGGGGATTAATTTGGGCTTGTTAGACTGCCTCGTCAAACTCCCTTTGGTCTCGAATCTTATTGCTCATTTAGCATACCACAAGGACATTGCAAATGATGCAAGTTTTCTAAGTCCTATCCCATCATGAAACAGCCTATTCCTGGGCATGAACTTTAACTAAGATGCTTGCAATATCAGAAGCACCATCTGATAAAAGGAAAGATAGTTCTACTCAACCGTGATGTTCTGTGTGTACGTTAGTTTGGATGGCTGCCGTTCTGTTCCATTAACTTCTCATATCTTTGGGAGCTACTCATGACTCTCTTCAAGTATACCTGGTTTTTACTTTGACCTTAGTCATTTGTAAGGTTGGTATACTGGGTAACCGCGAATTTCTGGCGGAGGTTATAATGCCAAGCCTTCTGCATCTCCCTAATCTCGTGACTGTAATGATGGTGATCGGCGGCTTCTTGTCCATGAATTCATGCCCTTGTGGATCATTGGAAGATCATCTTCGGGGTAACATCAATTATCCTTAATGAGAGGTTTTTCCTTCTATAATTTGATCTAGGTAATTTAGTATTTTTCTCTTTGCACTTCCCTAGAACTCAGCTTTGAAGTGGCCCAGCAGTGAAGAGCGCAAAATTGAACTTTTATTGCCAGATGTGAGATTTTTGTGGGACTATTGCCAACTGTTTCAAAAACTTAAGCTGTTGGATGAAAGTGTGGTTTAATATTTAATTACTTTAACACTCCCCATCACGTTGAGTCAGGTCTTTTTGCCTAATACTAAGCGTGGAAATATATCATTGAGGAGGCAAATAAGGGCTTGGAAGGATTTGAACTTAGGATCTTTTGCTCTGATATGAGTATTGGGTGATCTTGGGCCTCTCTCATCCCAAAAGCTAGCTCAAAGGTTGAGGCTTTCCCTCACACTTATAAACTAACCACCGGCCTCTTCCACGACAACATCAACAATCTCCCCCTCACACCTCAGGTCATAGGTCGAAGGCAGGGATAACCCGTATCTCTCTTTTGTGACTATTGGGTTCAGACTTGTTGGTAACCTGGGCTCTGATATCATGTGAGATTTTTGCGAGACCACTGTTAACTGTTCTAAAAATTTAAGCTGTTGGATAAAAGCGTGGTTTAATATTTAATTACTTTAACACCAGATAACAACAAGACGGAAGAATTTGATACTAGGATTTCAGTTATCTACACCTATGTTCCCATTCTGGCTCAAACTCTCTGTATTAGGCAACTGATATTATTATTGTTATGCTTTCGGTACCGATCTTCCACCGGAAAAGGAAATGCTAGATTGGAACACCAGAATGAAGCTAGCAGCCGGTTGCAGCCAAAGGTTTAGAATACCTGCATGACAAAGCAAGAACCCTGGTCATTTATTAGTACTTTGCTGGATGAAGGGTTCCATCCAAAGATCTCTGACTTCAGTATTGCGAAGCCCGGTCCTGTTGGAGACAAATCACAGATGTTTCCACGAGGGTCATGGGAACTTGTGATATTGTGCTCCGGAGTGTGCAACGAGGGGACAATTAACCATTAAATCTGATGTCTATAGCTTCGTGGTAGTTATTTTAGAGCTGATCACTGGACGCAAATTCATCGACAGCTCCCTTCCCCATGGGGAGCAGAACCTTGCAGCAATTCTGGTTTAACTTATGCCTCTTGTTGCATGGCCATGAATCCCATCTTATTCGGACTTCTTCCTTTCAAAAGTATGTTGAGGTGCTTTTGGAATGGAAAGAGTTCATGAAGTGAAACATCCCATTACTCATATGGAGTTTTGATTAAACAGGACCATAGCTGAACATATAAAGAAACAAAGTGATTGCAAGTTAAAAGTTTCTCTTTTGTGCTATCACAGCTGTGCTTTACAGAGTACTTTTGAGAAACAGCAGCTAGAAAGGAGTTTCACGAGCTTGCCTTTGCCTCCTTCTTTTTAAACGCCTATATGGGAAGGTCCTTTCCAAAGAAATCCTAAGCTGCTCTTTCTCATGGTTTTGCCCGTGCAGGCATGTCCATTATTCAATGACAGGCGAAAATTGTCGAAATTGGCGGATCCAAGGCTGCAGGGCGTTATCCAATTCGGCGCCTATATCTGTGGCGGCCATGTGTATGCAAGAGCAGGTGACTGCGACTCCTCTCAGGGGCCATGGTGATGGCATTTTCTTACCTAGCGAACCGGGCGTACGATCCTAACGTAACTTCTAATTACGGGGAACAAAGGAACTGACGTCAATAGTTTTCGGGTTCCATCTCTCCATTCTCTGTTTATGCTTTTCTTGAATTTGGAGGAATAAGACTTATGTGTATATCACCGCTAGGACAGCAATCTTAGAAAGAGAATCCGCAGGGACATTGCAATCTAGAGAGAGAGAGAGAACTCCCTTTGGTTTCGAATCTTCTTGCTCCTTAGCTTATCACGGGGACATTGCAAATGAGATGAAAAAGTTTAATTTTGAAAATCTTATCCAATCAGGCACAGCCTACAATGATCTTTCGAATTGTAGCTGCTAAGTTCCATCACTTTTGCTCTCTTCCCGGTCATGGATTTTGACTAAAACGCTCGCGAATATCAGGAGCACCATCTGATAATTGGAACAGCAGGTTGGTTCTACTCGACCGCGATTTTCAAGCGAGTTAAGACGATTCGGCACGTGTAACATGGTCAAAAATTGGTTTCTTAACCACTAGAATAAGAATGGGTATACTATAATTATTATTAATTCCATCTTTAATGAGAGAGCAGAAGAATGAGTAGTACACTTTGAGGACTTTCTTCTTCTGACAATTGTGATACCAACCGGAAGACATAGATAGATAGAGAGAGAGAACGATAGAGAAAGTAGGATCATTACGGAGATGATAGTTCGACGCGAATTTGGGCCTTCGCATTCTTAATCAAAGCCCAACCCAATGATAAGTTGGGCCTGAGCTAACCAGCATCTTGGCAAATCAGACCTCCGAATCTTCCTTGGCCCGGAGGCCGTCGCCGGAAACCACCACTTCCACGGCGCCCTCCGGCAGTTGCGATGGCTGCTGCTCGTCCGCATGGGCTTGGCCGACCTCCGCGGGCGGTGGGATTTCGACGGCGACCAGGTGGACTTCGGAGACTCCTCCTATGGGGGCGAGGACGACGATGTCGGTGACGTGCTGGGGGAGCTTCTGGTCCATCTTGATGACGCTCTCTTTGTTTCTGAAGTACCCGTACAAGCCCATCTGACATAGTCCCAAGACGAAGCCGACAACGTTCGGTATCTGCATGTCCAGGTCAAGAACATTCTTAAGTTTGACCAAAACTGACGTTAGAACTAGACAAGACATGAAGTCCGCCACAAGCTTGACCACGTTTTTAATGGGAGTTTAGTATCTCTGGCGGAAAGAATTCACGTGATGTCGGCTTACTCAATCACGTTTCGTCGCATAATCTCCATCCGTTATAGTTAAAAGATGTCGGTTTATACGTTCGAGACTCCAAGATTTTATGCTAACTTTTTTTTTTCCTGAAGTTGCGTACTGAAGTTTTGGCAAATATTCTTGGGTCGGTCCAATTTCCAAATGTAAAATTCTCAATCCTCCATTAAACAAAATCATTATCAATAATGTGTTCCACTCGATAGATATTATCAAACTTTTTTTTTTTAGCTATTATGAACTGATTCTTTGTCCTTGGAATCCTCGGTATATATAGAACTCAATGCAAGAAATATAATATGAAAGATTGGATTTACATTATATAATGCACATTATGATAGGACATACACTTCATTTTAATGAAATTAATCATTATAAATCTTTAATTTGATTTTTGGAAAATGGAGATCACTTACCATAATGCACCAGTCCTTTACGAAGAGACCATAGCCGAACCACATGATGGCACTCAGCGTTAGACAGAATGATAGAGAGAAAGGCATGAACTCCACGCTCTTCGTTCGCACAACTCGTGCCTGGACACCAGAATAGGGAGAGAAAAAGAAACCGAAAATCAAAATGCGTTTTCCATGGTGAAGAATGAGAATTTGAGAAGCGAGAGATTGAGTTTCCGAGTGCCCACCACGATGCTCAATGGCGCTGCGAAGACGGTCACGGAGATCGTTGTGCAGATCCATCCGAACACCACCGTGCGGGTCTGATCTTTTGGGATGAAGTGCACGACGAGGATTAGGAGTGAGAATAATCCCATGTTCATCAGAGCAAAGAGCTTAATCGTGGAGTTCTGCAATAGGCAAGATCATTATGTTAAGATAGAACAAACACGGAGTAGTTAGAAAAAAAAGGGGGGACAAGAGTGGCATCATCGGAACTTATTATATTGTTCAAATTTCAGTTCTTTTTCTTGTCGAGCTCTGTATCATATGGGCGATCAAATCAATATATACCCTTGCAGCTTTCGGGGCATAGGCGATGAAAATGGCGATGTACACCATCTCCACTACGCAGCCGAAAGAGTTTATGGTGATGAGAAGGAAGGAGTTTCCTTTGAGGAATGCATAGTAGAACCAGAGCATGGAGCTGAATAGAGCAACCAGGTATGGCAACGACTGGAAACCCTCGGTTGATTTCTTCCTGTAAATCCTGTAAAATGTCGGTCTGCAACGAAAGAAGAGAAAGAATAAAATAATGTTATCTTCATCCCAGTGAAAGAGAAGAACTTTAAAGAAGCATGATCACTTACATCGGAGCCAAGTAGACGAAGAACGAGATAATGTTTCCTATCATCAATTGCAGAACAGAAGAACAAATGTTAGATTATTCTAAGCAAGCTCAGTGCAAAAATGAAAAATTCTTTCTTTTTGCCAGGGCTTAAGTTAAAGAAAAACAAAACAACCTCAGTCATTTTACGAATCTAACTGCTGTGCAAACGAGGTGTAGTTGAACAAAACTCGAACTAAATCATTGTTGCATGTCGAAATGCAAATCGAGTCGAGAATATATTAATCCCAAATTAGTCGAAGGAAAAAAAAAATTATCGCAGAGCAGCTTTTGGTTGGTTGCGCAACAACCTTAAGACGGACACTGACGTCCTCAGCTTCAACATTTAAAGCCGATTCTGATATTGCACCGGAGTGAAAACAAAGTTCGTTGGAGGAAATGGCCAAAAGGGTTGTAAAAAAAAAGTTGGCAAAAAGTCCAAGAGACTGAAGAAGTTTGCCGGAGGTTTAGTTTCCAACTATGCTTAAATCATCAAAAAAAAAAAAAGGAAACAAATTTGAAGAGAGTCGGGAAGATGAAGGTGAAGGTGAAGGTGAAGGTGAAGGTGAAGAGCTTCTGGTTTTGTTCATATTACCTAGGATACCAAAAGTGAATATCCACGGATGGTGGATATCCAAGATGGCCATTTGACCTGCAACAAGCGAGAGGAATCCTCTCTCCAAGGCGAAGACCCAGAAAAGAAAGCAGGGCTCAGAGAGAAACCCTAGGTCTCTCTCTCTCTCTACTCTCCTCCCACTCTCTCACTAACTTTCGCAGAGGACGATATCAGGGATGGTTGAAGGTGGTGGGGAAGCTAGGCATTATATATACACGTTGCATAGGCTTAGCACAGGAGAAAAATGGGGGCGGGGGGCTTGTGTGTGTGTACGCGAGAGAGAAAATATGCGTATTGAACTCATTCTGCTTGCATGACAAGTGGAGGATTATTAGGTAGCGTAGCCCGAAACCATTCTCTCCATGGCAACATTAATCCTTCCCTACGTGCCCCCCCTGCTCGCGTGCCTCTACAACCCCTCGGTTATGATCAGAAGTAATCGATTTCCGATCTGGTCTGATTTTCAAGCGATTCAGTGCAATCGATTGCATATGCTTGGAACACACGTTCACACTTCAAATGTGTAGAAATACTTCTCGCAATTAAAAGTTTAAATGGTTTCTTTAAAAAAAAATTCCTTTAGAAAAATTTAAGAAATAAAATTGAAATAAAAAAATTGTCAGTCCGGTTCAATCTGAATGGGTCGTTCCACTGCTGGAACCAGGAACTAGACCGACAATTACCGGTTCCAATTATTTGCATTTAGGAACTGGACTGACACTTTTGAGAATTGAATTGAATTGGCTGGTTTGGGTTCGGTCCGGTCGATTCTTTTTGCTCACTCCTAGTTATGATGTCGAGGTCGAAAGACATGCACACATGACCAACCATATCTAGACTTGTAAAAATGGGTTATAAATTCATTTTTTTTAACTCAGATATAATGAGCTGATTTATTATATAAGTCTCGCTTGCGTCGCGCCCTCAGCTAGGATTGGATAAAAGTTTTCTTAGAATTTGATAAATGTGAAAGTGTTATAGAAAGATGAATAGAGTCAGATAAGAGTCACTAGATTTGTATTGCACAGAATGAGTCGAACTAGATTGAACGAGCCTGTTTGGAATGAACCATTTTCGATTCGATCCTCCCGTTGGAGGGGCCTAAGTATCCATGAATACAATGTTTTGTACGATTTAGTCGTGAGGTGAAGGCTTTTTGCACGCGCCTTGGGGGAGAGAGTGGTGATCGGTGGGAGGAGAGGGGCCTTCGTAACATGTTACGTTACTCGCCCACCGAAAAGCTGTCTCGTTCACGTGACGTCTCCCAAAGTACAATTTCGTTTCGTGATTTTTTCGTATCGCTTTCCAGCCGTTTTTTTGACCTTCCCCCGAGCCAAGCACGCCTTTGCTGACGCAGCCCTAATTTACCCTCCCTCCCTTCCTCTCTCTCTCTCTCTCTCTCTAGAATTATAGTGGTGTCCATGCAGAAGAGCTGCAGAGGTTTCGTGTGTGCGTCCATGGCGTCTGCTTGGTCTTTTTCTTTTCTCCTCCTCCTCCTTGTTCTCGAAGCCTTTGTTGCCCTTCTGGGTCTTGCGGTTACGCGAGGCATGTGAAGACAAGAAGGGGATGACCTTAGACTAAACAAACAAATAATGGAGGGAGGAGAGGGGGGGGGGGGGTCTTGTTGCGCATTTATGTTCTTGTGTGCGTGAATGAATGAGGTTGTTGGGTTTCGCATGCATGGTTGGAACTTGGAAGTGGTTTGCCATCGCAAGGTGGCGGGTCGAGAAAGGAAAATTCCTTTCCTTTTTCGTTTATGCACATTCGTTTTTTTCCCTTTGGTTTTTCGTTTTCATTCAAGAAACATTTACGTGACCGTCCTTAGTATACCGTGAGAATAGCAAGCTTGATTTGGGTAAAAGAAGAATAGTTAAAAAAAAATTATTGTAAGATCTATTTTTCAAAGACTTTTATCGCTCACGGCATGTTGTTAGTCACACGGTAGCCCAAAGGCTATACGGCCAGTAAAGCCTTTTTTTTTCTCTTATGCATATCATGCGGTCGTTTGGTGTATGCACGCATTGATAACATAAATGTTTTTTTTTTATTGCCTAAAAGCGGTGGCTTCGCGAAACATGAGGTTGGTGCACTTATTCATTGCGTGCCCCTACCAAATAATGTGAAGCCTATGTGTCGTTTCCGATGACACGTCATGAAAGCCTTGACTTTGTGCGGGATTCCCGAACCGAGTGTCGCTCCGGATGGCCTGGTTCCGGTGTAGTTTTTTCGTGGGGTACGGAAAGCGGGTGAGCTGCGAAACAGATGGATCGCATGATACGATGATATTGTCGCATATTCGGACTTGTTGACGATCGACTAAACGTTTGTGATTTCCTAGCGTCGATAGCTACGGGGGTTGCAGGGTCAATGGGGAGACTCTGGCGTGACTTCTAGTGGATGCAACTTCCATTATTGCCGCCGGTAAAGTGTGAAGGGGACTCTCGGGGGGGCTTAGGTTCCATTATTAGTAAACCCTAATATAAGTTCACTAATCGAAGCTATTAAATCCCCATGATTAACATTTAATCAGACCGAGCGATCCGGAATGAGCTGAAGATCGAACACCTGGCGATCAACTTCATGATTTGATGTAAAATTGCACCGGAACCGTAATTGAAATCGAGCGTGAGTTCTGGACGTAAGTCAATCCCTGAAGGCTTTCGATCAAGGAAACCCTAAAAAGATGGCCGCGTTCGAGCGTCCATTAGCTCTCTCTCTCTCTCTCTCTCTCTAGGTATGAGCCAGTTCATCAGATCATCATGATTGGCAAGGAGATAGCGAGATCCCAAAAGTTATGTCAATTCAATTTATACGTAATGTCTTTTTAAAGAATGTTTTGCTGGTGCCACCTATCTTTGTAGCATTTACCCTTTTCAAGGTAAAGGGTACAAGGTACAATTTGAATCTTACTTCGTGCTATCCTGAAATTAATCATGTACCCATCCATTCCGAACTTTTGCCGAACTTTTGAAAGTCCCGAAACTTACCGTATGCCATCTTTTAAAGAGCATCCCAATTCATATCTAGCCATGGTGATTTCATAAATTTTCCCATCTAAGCCCTACCTTTATAGGTTTATGAACAATAAAACCATGTAATGCTCACATGCCATGGCATGTGGGGCTGGTAGTTCGTACGCCCACATTGTATTAGTGTCGGTCGCTCCCGTCATTTCATGCTGATATTGAAAATTTTTTGCAATTACTTCAAAGTATTGCGCCTTATTGTGTTTGAGTCGTGTTCTCACGCCGTGTTAAGAATTGTCAGCACGACGTTCTTACTGGAAATCGAGGGTGTCGGGGATTCGGACGGGGAGAGAGAAACGAAGAAATTTCTTTTGGCTTAAATTGAGGAGAGATGCCGACCGTAAGAAGACCCTTTCAGCGTCACAAAGCCCTGCGAAATCAATGAGGAGATGGAGCAATCATGGGTCGGTTGCGTATGAGAAGATTTGATCGGATTCAAAACCTAGCCATTCCCAAAAAAAACCGTTCAGATGTCCATGTCGTGCGTGGCACATAATGTCCTAAATTTGGGATGTTCATCGTGAATTCCATGGTGGTCAAGGAAACTATTTCCAGGTCTAAATCCTCCGACGTGATCCGGAGAATCCGTACAAGGCTCTCCCTCGCGTTACTCGGGGAAAGGCAGCCACTGATGGTTGATGGTGACGCGCAGAGCTGGTTCACTAAGTTCGAAATGATTAATATGGAAAACGTGAATCTGGAGAGCAAGCTTTGCTTTTTTCAATAAGTCAGATAATCCCACGCGAGGTGGTTTGGATTTTCTTTCTTTTTGCCCTTTTTGTCGATATGAGAATAGTTCGAGAAAAGGGGTAAGCGAATTTTTCTGGGTACTTCAATGGGTTCTCACGAATGAATTCATGGGCCAACATTTATTGATTTTATTAGATGATTATATAAGCTACCGAAATTATTGAGACGTGATTCATTTTTTCTTGTGACAGGAAAGCACGTGAGTCTCTTTAGATATCAGAGGGCTTTTACAATTTAAGCCCGTAAATTTTCATTAGTAGTTTGGGCTTATTGGTCTTGTGAATAGCTAATGCCATAAATATTCTTTTCCGTTTGTAATTGAGTGATGTAACGAGAGGTGTGAGATACTAATTATAATGAAATTCTTTGCTGAACGTAGTCTTAGTTTAAGGGTGAACTAGGATAAAATCTCGATTTCTTTTTCTCGCTTTACATTTTACTTTGACTTGATTTTGCCGCCAATCTAACATTTGGTATTATTGACACTTGATTTTTAATTATTTTTTACTTTAAAAAAATTAATTAAAAATAAAAGAATTCAATTAATTCAAAAATAAACTTTGAAACCCTTGATCAAGCATGAGAAACCAATTTTGAGCAAAAAATTATTTTTCAAATTTTTGCAGAATTTTTGAAATTTCTTTCATTTAAAAATAGTAGAAAATTATAAAAATATATATACACACCAAATGGTGTAAAAAAATCTGAAAATATATTCAAATTTTTTTATTTTAATGCTATTTGTGTTTGGCCACTCTAAATTCTCAAGGATTCAATTTAGGTCATGGAAACCCCCCCCCTCCCCGCTGCGATTTGGTCAAAAAATTCAGTGTTTGCAAAATTTAAGGATGATCAAGCAAGGTCGCTGCCACTGTGGGAACCTAATGACTGTCTAGATCTGGGAACCGTTCTTCCTTAAAAAAAAAAGTGTCTAAGACAGGCCGAACCGGCTCAATTTTTGTTCTCCGGTTCACTCGAACCGGATCAATCGGACCGGTCCGGTCCAATTTAACCGGCATGGCAGCGACAGAACACAGAAGCGAAGCACGGCATGGGCTAAAAGGGAATTGGCTCTCCTTCCCTTTGGATCCAACGCCACACCCAAGGCCTGAATCCATCCATATCAAGCTTAGTCCCTCTTCCCCAGGGCTGCATAGAGACCCCATGGTCCGCCTTTGTGTGCTCTCTTGGACAAGAAAAACTGCTGGAGGCTCGGACAGAGGGAGGGGGAGTTCCAAGAAGGAAGGGGAGAGTTCCAAAGCCGGGGGAAGAGGGGTTGGATCGGGAAGAAGCTGGTGGGTCGAGAAAAAAAGAGGGAGCTCCGCTAAACAGAGGAGCAGGGAGAGAGCTCGGCCAAGAAAACACAGAAAGAAAACGAAAAAGAAAAACAGAGAGAGGAGACAGAGGGGCCGAGGGACTGCGAGGAGAGCTCGAGGGCAGGCGAACGCGCGAGGAAACTCCATCGAGGCCGGAGGCTGTCGCCACACCACGACAGAAGCTCTCACCGCAACCGGCGCCACCCAACAGGTCGAACGGGGCTCTGTTTGCCTTCCCTTTAGCACTATGGGTTTGGACTCGGTTTGGTAGACCAGACCCAGCCAAACCGAGTAGATTCCGACATTATAGCCCATATAATCATGTTTGTATAATCCCCAGCCTCGGCTTTGCTTTTCTTGTTTCGATTTGGCGTTTATTCATTTGTTTTCCGCGTGCGCGCCATGCGTTCGACGAGTTGCCAACGCAGTCAAACCCGTACCTTTGGGGCTGTTTTTCATCGTGTTTTTGTTTAGTTTCATGGCTGTTTTCGGTTCAGTTGTATTCTATGCATGCAGTACAACGTGCCCATGTGTCGGTTGACCGTTGATCGTGCCCGAGGACTGAGTTTCAAAGCCGAAAATTGACCTTGGAGGAATGGTTTTGACCCATTTTTGTCAAAAAGCACTGCGAACCCGCGACTTTGAGGGTGTCGATCGATATGTTTTTGTGTTTTTTTACGTTTTTTCTTGGTTAGGGATGTTCCTTGTGTCTAGTACTTCACATCAAACCCACGTCTTCAAGATGATTTTTCTTTGAATTAATGTGTAATCTCACCGACTTTTGGGATCCATGCTATTCCTTACATATTGTAGTTCGCGTTGGTGTGCGGATTCACCGCTAGTTGTGCTCGAGGTGTCCGGAAAAAGGGCGACAAAACCCCTTCATGAGTTGCCTTTGTAGCAAAAATAAAGCCGTCTTTCAAAGCAACCAACACCGATTTTTCCCACAAGTTTTTGGTCGTGTTTTTGTACGTTTCATTCCTCTGGCCAATGTCATTCTTGGTATGTCTTTGTTCACATTAGTGTGCGGACTTGCTGCTAATCATGCTCAAAAAGTTAAGAAAACGAGTTGAAAAGACCCATTGGAGGGCCTTTTTTTTTTGTAACACTTCGAATTTTTGAGAAAAATTTAAAAAAAAAAAGGGAATTTGTGTCATTCTAGGCCAACCCAGACCCATACGGTCCGAGCTTTCCTTGCATGGGCCGAGCCACCCAATCCGTAAAACGTTTGTATACACACTGTTGACACCTAAATTTTGACTTTTTAAAATTCATTCACTTAAGTACATAAAAAAATGAGAATTTGTTCTCACCAAAAATTAATTTTTTCATGCATTGCATATTTAATTTTTTGTCGGTCATGCATTTTATTATGGCTAACGACGGAGGATTTGAGCTTAAATTGACAAACGATTGGATTGAGCGTGAGAGAGGTGTGCCGAAAGGCTTATGAAGTTTTGAACTTAAAAGAAATTTTTCCACAGGGACTGAATTGCAAATACATAAAACTTCAGGGACTGAATTGCAAATACATAAAACTTCAGGGGCTGAATTGCAAATACATAAAATTTTAGGGATAGTGGAGAAATTAGAAAGGAAGATGGAGAAGGGGAGATATAGAAGGGAAGATGGAGAAATTAGAAAGGAAGATGGAGAAGGGGAGATATAGAAGGGAAGATGGAAAAATTAGAAGGAAAGATGGAGAATGGAAGATGGTAGAATTAGAAGGGAAGATGAAGAATTAGAATGAGAGATGGAAAGATTAGAATGGAAAATGGTGAATTAGAAGGGAAGATGGAGATAAAGAATGGAGGATGGTGGAATTAGAAGGGAAGATGGAGATAAAGAATGGAAGATGGTGGAATTAGAAGGGAAGATGAAGTTAATGGAAAAATTAGAATGATAGATGAAGATAGAGAAAGGAAGATGGGGGAGTAGGCTATAAAAGGAGGAAGAATGAGAGCCTTGAAGGAGGGACTTTTGGAGAGATTAGAGAGAAATTAGGAAGACTTTGGAGATTGAAGAAAACTTGAGGAGAGATTTTGGGAGAGAAGAAAATTTAGAGAGAAAAAGAAAACAAAAAAAAAAGAGAGAATTCTTTTAGAAGAGAGAATTGAGGGGAACGAGAGTTCGAAGCTCGGAGTTACCATCTTCATCGACCAATACAATCCGCGAGTCCATCCCCGCCGTTCGAGCCGCGATCCGCAATCTTGATCCACGAGGAAATCCGAGGTTCGAGTTCGATAATCAAATCTGTCAAGTCAGGTAACGATTCTAATCATTTAGAATATTCGAAATTGTGTTGCCTAAATGGATTGATTTGAATTTCGATTATACCTTGTTGGACATATTGCATTTCTTTGGAATAAATTGCATATCCAATTTTTGAGATTTTTATTGCACGTTGTAATATTTTCTTTAAAAAATAAAAAAATGGGTTTGCTTTTGTTGCACATTTTCACATCATGTAGATAATTGCACGCGTAATTTATCTTGTAAATATTTAGATTAAACCGCATGCATTGCATATAATTTAGTTCCTTACCTTGTCATAAAAAGAAAATAAAAAAATTGCACCTTTAAATCTCAAGTGAAAATTCATCAAAATTGCCAAGTTGAACATTTTCATGAAATTGGTACCGAAAGGGCGCTAGTAGAAATATTAGTGTAACAAAGTCCCCGAACTCATTAATCTCTGGTTCGTAGGAATAAAGTATTTCTCCCGATACTTTATTTAGGTGTCTAATCAACCTACCCAAAATGATTAGTGGCGACTCCAAGATAAATCATTCTTTTGATGAAATTGAACCTAAGTCACGATTTGGTAGAACTTGGGAGAGTTCGAGCTAGGCTAGTTAATTCAATTTAATTAACCTGGTAATCCATTAACTTTAAAAATTGGGAAACTGATTTTTTTAACTGTCGCGACAGTTTGGCGACTCTGCTGGGGACTTGTTCTTAATTTAAAAAAAAATTAATTTAAGAACTTAGAGGACTTAGGCCAGAAAATTTCATGAAAATTCATTTGATCTGAATTGGGTGGATTCTGACCTGTAGGTGTTAAATGGTTTTGCAGATGGGAGTTATAAGGGGTGGAGTGTTTGACTAACCCTTTGTTTTGCAGGTTGGTATAGGAATTGTTTGTTTAAATTATGCACATTATTGAAGCGTTGTTTGCATTTAAATGTTGTGCATGTGTTTACAGTTTTAGCACTACATCACACACGTCCAGTGGCCGGACCTAGGCCACTAGTTTTAGGATGATATTGTGATTTGATTTTAGCGTTCGGCGTGAGATCACGTCGAAAGTTAGCCCGGATTCAATCCCGAACCTCTTTTCAAAAATGAGTTTAAAAGTTAGGCCTCAGGCTTAGTAAGATTACCAAAGCAGTGGTTTTAATTTTTAGCTCGAGTAGCCGAAGTGGGGAGACCCGACTAATCCTGATTACGTCGTGGGATCACAGCTAATCTTGATTATGTGCGTGGGATTGTCGCCTTGCCGTAAGTCTTACGCTTCAATTTGTCAGCCTTTAGAGTAGATAGGCTAAGATTTAAACTCACGATTCATGTGCATGTCTATATGACCTACATGGTATTTTTCAAGGTAAAAGTAAAACCTCTAACCTTATCTTGTATTTATTTTTTGGGTCGGTCCATGTTAGGATTCAGTCAAATGTTGAACCTGACGTCGTGATCATTTTTTTTTCAAATGAAAACAAAAATTAAATTGGTGTCCCATTTTTGAAATAATGAATGCGGAAAAATTCCTTAAGGAAATTTTGACGACCAATGAAATATTTTGTCACATTTTTTCTTAATCATTCAATGGACCCAAGATTTTCTCAACAAATTTAACTTGAGGATTCATTCTGATAAAAAGGAAATTCTTTCGAGAAATTTGGTAAATATTAAAGGAACTTATCACATTTTTCGAATTGTAAAAATTTGCAAAAAATTCTTTTTGAGAAATTTACCCATGTTTTTCTAAGAAAATTTTCTCTAATTTCGGAAAAATAAAATCGGACTTATCTAGGTGTCATGGACCGACCTCTCCTGGATCGCATACTCATTATGTCCTTTTCTTTTACAGGGGAATCACAGGTACCCCAGGTAGGAGCAAAATAGGGTTTAGCATTATACCGAGAATAAACTTGAAGAATGTGAAAGAATAAAAAATTGCCGATGCCTTAGCCAATTACACTGGGGCAAGTGAAGAAGTCCCGGGGACAAAACGTGTCAATTCGTGAGCATGTATGGATCATGTATTTTGATGTGGCAGCAAATGTATCTGTCAGGCCTGGGGGCATGTTTAATGTATTGAGAGGGGTTCCTGTATTTTTGTTGAAAAAGTATAGACGGTGTAATTAGGAACCCATAAAGCAAGTATAATAATCCGATTTTGCACCCTTTTTGATTAATCAAAGGCCTGTTTTAAAACTTCATTGGATTCGAACCACGTGGAGAATTTTGGGTGGATCGGAGAATTATTATTGAGCGTGGCCCACAGACGTTTCTCCCAACGCTACAGGCGACCGACACATGTTGACACCTAATTTTTAATCATCTTTTCTCTTTTGAAATTAACAAAAAATCCATAAAAATTTATAAAATTAAAAAATTCAAGTTTGGAGACCTTGGTCAAGCCTAGGGAACCAATTTTGACCAAAAATTGATTTTTCATATTTTCAGTATTTTTCGGTATTTTTATTTTCGAAAATTAATAAAAAATCCATAAAAATTCATAAAATTGAAAAATCAACTTTGGAGACCTTGGCCAAGCCTAGAGAACCACTTTTGAACAAAAAATAATTTTTCATAATTTTTTTTGTATTTTTATATATTTTTTAGAAATTAGGAAAATATTTAATAAATAATAACATATGAGGCCACAAAAATACATAAAAATATTCAATATTTTTCTTTTCATGTTGGCCATCGCAAATTTAAAAAAAAATCCAATTCGGGGTCGTGTATTTCTTCACGAGCATGGTCTCGAATCAGGCCAAAAAAAAAATTCAATTTGAGTCAATTTATTTTTATTTTTCACTTTTAGGAGTTGTGACATTATCCTCTAATATTTTAAATTTTCTTCTTGGCCCAATTATACCCAGAATGACTCAATTTTTTCAAAGGGCTTTAATTAAATTTTGCATTATCTTCAGCGGCAGAAAATAAGCTTAAATTTGACATGAGGTGAATTTCGACTAAGCATAGAAGAGGTGTGTCGAAAATTGTGAGGAGTTTTGGACTTAAAAAAATATTTCTCCAGGGACTGAATTGCAAATACTTAAAATCTCAGGGACTAGAGTGCAAATACCTAACACTTGAGTGATTATTTTGCAAATAACAAAAAGAAAAGTTAGTGGAGAAATTAGAATAGAGAAGGGAAGATGGAGAAGAGGAGATAGAGAAGGGAAGATGGAGAAAAGGAGATGGAGAGGAGAAGATGGAGAAGAATAGATGGAGAAAATAAGATGAGAATGGAGAAGGGAAGATGGAGATGAAGAAGAGTTAGTGGAGAAATTAGAATTGGAGATATATATGGAGAAGGGAAGATGGAGATGGAGAAGAATATGTGGAGAAATTAGAATGTGAGATAGAGATGGAGAATGGAAGATGAAGTTGAAGAAGAGTTAGTGGAAAAATTAGAATGGGAGATGGAGTTAGTGGAGAAATTAGAATGGGAGGTAGATGAGTTGATTATAAAAGGAGGAAGAAGTGAACTTGGGAAGGAGGATTATTTTTGGAGAGAAAATTTTGGATGTTTGAGAGAGTTTTGGAAGGTTGAAGAAAAATTTGAGAGAAAGAAAATACCAAAAAGAGAGAGAGAATTTTGAGGATGATGGGAGTTTAAACCTAGGAGTTATCATCACCAATTCCTTCATCGATCAACATAAATCAAGAGTTCATCCTCGTCAACGAGCAAGCAAATCCGAGCTAAGTGTTTGTATTTATTCATTTATTTGTGGTTTTAGTCGCAAATTAACACAAAATTGTATACACTTTCTCCATTTCTCATTTCTCCATATTTTTATGTCAGGCAAAGGACAACTCCAAGTCAACGGTAAATCTTATGGAGGTGTAAACACAAAAAGAGAGCACTCCACTAGAGCCTGAGGAATAAACCAAGCCTGAATTGCCAAATCAGGATATCCATGAAATTAAGGTACCGAAAGGGCATTAGTTTTAATTAACTAGTGTAACCAAGTCCCCGAACTCATAATCTCTGGTTCGTAGAAGTAATTTAGTCCTCCCGCTAATTTACTTAGGTTTCTAATCAACCTACCAAAAATGATTAGTGGCGACTCTAAATTCTAAAATCATGTGAAAAAAATCAAAGTTGCGATTTGGTAGAGCTTGGGAGAGCTCGAACTAGGTTAGTTAATTTAATTAATTAATCTGGTAATCCATTAACCTAAAAATGAATTTTAGGTCGCGACAGCTTGGCGACTCCACTGGGGACTTGTTCTTAATTTTTGAAAAAATTTAAGAACCTAGAGGACTTAGGCCAGAAAAATTTCATGAAAATTCATTTGGTTTGACTTGGTTGGATTCTGATCTTTAGGTGTTAAATAGTTTTGCAGGATGGGAGTTATAAGGGGTAGAGTGTTTGGCTAACCCTTTGTTTTGCAGGTCTGGTGTGTGGGAATTCAATTTAAATTATGCACATTATTGAAGCGGTGTTTGCATTTAAATGTTATGTAAGTGTTTACAGTTTTAGCACTACATCACACACGTCCCGTGGCCGGACCTGGGCCACTAGTTTTAGGATGATGTTGTGATTTGGTTCTAGCGTTCGGCATGAGATCACGTCGAAAGTTAGCCCAGATTCAATCCCGAATTTCTTTTCAAAAATGAGTTTAAAAGTTAGGCCTCGGGCTTAGTAAGATTACCAAAGCAGTGGTTTTAATTTTTAGCTCGAGCAGCCGAAGTGGGAAGGCCAGGCTAATCCTGATTACGTCATGGGATCACGGCTAATCTTGATTATGTGCGCGAGATTGTCGCCTTGCCGTAAGTATTTCGCTTCAATTTGTCAGCCTTTGGAGTTGATAGGCTAAGATTTAAACTCACGATTCATGTGCATGTCTATGTGACCTACATGGTATTTTTCACGGTGAAAGTAAGTTTTCTAACTTCATCTTGTATTTATTTTTGGTCGGTCCATGATAAGTGTCAGTTAAATTTTGGACTTAACCACGTGGTCATTTTTTCAAAGAAAATGAAAAATCGAAATCAAATTGGTGTCCCATTTCTGAAAAGATGAATGCAGAAAGATCCCTTTGGGAAATTTTGTCGGCCAATAAAAAGATTTTGTCATATTTCTCCTTACTGCTTCAATGGATACAAGATTTTCTTGACAAATTTACCCTTGAAAATTTATTGTGATAAAAGAAGGTAATTTCTTCGGGAAATTTGTTAAATGTCAAAGGATTTTACCACAGTCTTCTGAGTTATAAAATCTGCAAGAAAACTCTTTCTGGGAAATTTGTCCATGTCTTCCTAAGAAAATTTCATCTGATTTCTTCATAAAATGGAAAACTAAAATTGGGCCAATCTAGGAGTCATGGACCGACCTCTCTTGGATCACATACTGATTATTTTCTTTACTTTTGCAGGGAATTATAGGTACCCTGGGATGGAGAAAAATCGGACTCGTTGGTGATAACAATCAGGGGGCAAGCGAAGAAATCGTTAACCCTAGGGGCATATGAAGAGGCCAATTCTTCCGGAGACAGAATCGTGTCAATAAGTCAGCACGTATGGGCCATGTATTTTGATGAGGGGTAGTGAAAGCATCCAGATCGGGCCTGGGGACATTTTTAATGTATTAGAAGGGTTCATGTATTTTTGTTGAGAAAGTCGAGACTGTGTAATCAAAACCCATGGGGCAAGATTATGAACCCGACCTTGCGACGCCTTTCTGATTAAATTGAACAAAGGCTTGCCTTTTTACCTTCCTCGGATTCAAAACACATGGAAGATTTTGGAGGACTAGTATTTTATTACCGAGCATGGTCCGCAATCATTTCTCCCAACACTACAGGCGACCGACACATTCAAGTGGACGCCGAAAGAGATAGGCAGGAGTAAAGTGGGGCACGCAACGGGCAGCCCGGTTTGTTTATTGGAGCACTAATCGAGTGGTCGATTTGCAATAATTCACACGACTGACTCACGGCGCTGTGACCGGTGGGGGCCGCCACCGAACCCTTCGCCAATGTCCTTGATATCATCGCCGGCAGCAGATAACAAGAATACCGAGAAGAGTGTTAAGCCTCAACGTCTTCAGTACCGTAAATCGTCCTATCATGCTATATGGGCGAAGAAATGGCAGGAAAATGAAAAGCACAAACACGTGAAACTTTCTCTTCATTCCATTCACCAACAAACCTTACAACAACTCACTGGGGAGGAAAAGTGAAATCAAATTGAGCCCTAATAAGCGTCACAAAGGAGCTCAGCTGGCTCTCCATGAAGTTGATGCTCTGGGTGCACCGGGCGTTCTCGGGATCAAGCTCCGCGAGCCTAAAGAAGAGGCGATCGCACTTCTCTTTAACCTGGGCCATAGTGGCCTCGTAATGCTCAACGGCAAACTCCAGGTCCGGAATCGCCGCCCTCTCGAAAGCAATGTCTGCCGTAATGTCATCAAGCCTCTCCTGCAGCCAACTGCATTTGCACCTCATCACAATATTGCCTGGCTCCTATTCGGCGTAAGTTCGGACCAAGGCCAGACGGTCCACCAGCTTTCCCCTCTCACGAACCAGCCACGAAAGCTGATCGTTGGCAAACTTGAGGGCCTTTTTGTGATTATCAGCCACAAATGTAACTGTTGCCAGACGCTCGTGCCGGTCTCGGTAACGAGCTTTCACGACGGCGGTCACAAGGACCGTCTCATAAGCGCGGTTATAGGCAGCTAGAAAATTGATGAAGACGGTCGAGAAGTTCCGATACTCCTTCCCCAGTTGGGTACCCTCAACAGAAGCAGCGTCCACAGTCCTGAATAAACCAAGGATTTCAGCTCAACAGTAGAGTTTTTGGCTATATGAGCGTAACCTCTACCAAGAAGATTGTAGAGTCTCTCCCACCCAGCCAGGACTTCGGTGGATAAGGTGTGGTTAGGAGAATTGGCCATTTTTGAAAGAGAGAGGTGAGGCAGATGAGCGGAATGCGAAGATGGTAATCTGCTTCAATTTAAATACTGATTTCACAGGGGCAGTCCTTATAGGTTTTTCTATCTACCATTCTCTGTCGGCAACACCCCCGGTGGCTCAAATTCCAGTCAAGTGGCAACCTCGAGCCGAACAAACCTGACGTCTCTGTGGAAAAGCTGGACGGGACTCCACCGCTTTGAAAAAAGAAAGAACGAAAAGACGAGCTGAGTGGGGGACAAAGAAATTTTCGGCAGAAAGAGAGATATTACTTGTCTTCATTGGAGGACTCGCCAGTAAATCGACGGTGGAAATCTTGACAGGGGCCCTCTACCGCGAAAAGAAAGAAGAAGACAAACTGAGCGATAAACGAGGATTTCCCCTTTAATCAAAAGCTAAATATCAGATTTTCCCCTCGGTAAATCTAATAGCACTGCCCGTGAAGGGGGAAGTCGTTGCTATTGCCAGAGAGAGAATTTATCCTCATTTGATAGTGAGGGTTCATCTGCACGAACTCGCAGGAGAAAGATAGAGAGGAAGGAGTTCTCGTGGGAGAGGAATTCAAAACCTTCACCATCAAAGCATTGGCTTTCAAAGCCTGTTACGAGAAGCCGTCAACGATCCCGTGATCCCTCAAGTCCGAGAAGACATCCTGAGGCAGTCTCGAATCGGCAGTCCTAGATCCAGAAATATGTCGAGCATTAGGGAAATGGACGCATGTTCAACCCTGGTCGAAGCTGATGAAGTTCCTTACCCTGAGGGTCTACTGGTCATGACCATTGACGGTAATCCAGTCTCTCTGTCAATCCTTGTTACCGTATTAAGAAAATGCCGGTATAAGGTTGTAGCTCAAGCAAAGGCGACAGAGGCCTTAGAGATATTAAGGAGGAGTAGTGACCAGTTTGATATCGTCCTCACCGCCATGGTAGGGATTGACATGGATGTTTTCACTCTCTTGGAAGTCATCAATTCTAAATTAAACATGCCAGTCCTCGTAATATCGGCAAGCGATGATCAGCAAGCCATGATGAAGGCTGTCTTAAACGGGGCCCAAGACGTCGTAACGAAACCAGTTAGAGTTCAGATGCTTCAAAATATATGGCAGCACGTGGTAAGGAAGCAATTGCACGACCATGAGAACAAGCATCAAGCCTTCAATTTTATTCCAAGCAATTGGAGAAAGAAGATGAGTTGGTCTCCCGAGCTGCATCGTATGTTTGTTAATACAGTTCAGCAGCTAGGAATCGATTCGGCACGGCCACAACATATACTGGAAATTATGAAGGTAGAGGGACTCACTAAAGCAAATGTTTCGAGTCATCTTCAGAAGTACAGAAAAAGGGTGAGAGAACACAATGCAGCTCAGAATCAAGAAAACCAAGGCGGGACTGATCCAAGCCTGAACGTCGAGTCTCCTCGCCACCATAAGTTCCACAGGTTAGCATGGGGCGAGCCACTTCCCATCATCAACCAAGCCAGTAGCCGTGCCATCAATCCTCCAGGCGTTAATCAAAGTATCCCCCAGAATCACCCTAATGCTCTTCAAGAGTATAGACCGCATGGGCAGTGTATTCAGGCTCCTTGGTTTGAGCACCAACCCGTGGCTAGAATTCATCCCATGATCGGCGCGCCTGCGCAGCCAGAGAATCAGACAAGAAATTATCCTGAGCACTTCCACTTCTCTAATCCTCGAATGGAAGGAGTTCTTGGCAGCAGGACAGTTGGTGATCCCCACACTTTCTGGAGTAATGATGAAGACTTCAGCTCGAAAAGTCAAATTGCTCATGGCGAGGACAGAATGAGAAATCTACCGCCAGCATTTGCCAACAATAATGCCCAATTCGAGCATCAGTTGCTGGAAGGTTCAAGAGATTACCCAGATGATGAGCTTACTGCCCTGGTCAACCAGTTTAAGGTTGACAGACATCCGAAGCCATGATCGGAAGCCAGTGATTAGGGACTCTCAAACATCGGTCATCCATGCCTGAACCAGCACGAGACTAGCTGATTATAGAAGAGCCGCAGGAGAGGCAGAACTGACCTTGAACAAGTGCACCTTTCACTTCATGCTTAATTCCCCTGCGTGTGATATTTCCAGCTTTCTAGGTGTCTAGATTTAATTCAGGGGCATGGGGTAATTTGTTTTTTATCCCGTCGAATGCGTGAATCCCTTTTTATGCTAGACTCAGGGCGGATCAATTTGTGGCAAAGTCGCTGACTGCCATAATGAGAAATGTTGAATGGCCTCACGTAGGGAAATTTCAAGTGAAGAGCCCAGGCGAGCTCGAAGACGGGTAATTGAGTATCGTTCCAATTTACCCTCAATCGTCGCAAAATGCTAAATTGGATTTGTTCCATTCTCACCCAGGGGATTGCAAATTGCCTCAAGAGTGTCGCAAAATGAAATGACCCAATGGAATGCGATAGGACTCATTTGCCTTGAAGGTAACCTTTAAATTAAAGGAGCCCTCCGGTCCACGGACCCGATGGCATAAAAAATGATGATGGTCCAAAGCAACCCGAAAGAAAACAAGGCCCAACTAAGCAAAGCACTTATGTGGCAAGCTCAAAGTGAAGGGCAACTCGGGACATACAATCCAATCCAATCCAAATGAAGGAACTTCCTCAATTCAAATTCAATGGAAGTACATACAAGGGTAAAACAGTATCGTTCCAATTTTTCTAGAATATGAAGAACATATACTACCGCATTCATTTTCATTTTTGCAGTGAAAGTCTCTACTGGCCAGATTTTCATGTCTACCATTCCCTATCAGCATCACCTCCGCTACTCGTCTCCAATCTCGAGCCAAGCAAATCCGACATCTCTGCCAAAAGTTTGACGGGATGACACAACTTTGAAAAAGGAGAAAGAAAGGTGACTTGGGTGGGAGACAAGGAAAATGAGATTCGTTTTTATAGGAGAACACGCCAGCAAATCGACGGTAGAGACGTTGATAGGGACCCTACCACTATGAAGAGATGAGAAAAGACGAGCCAAGCAAGAAACACGCAGGAAAGGTTGAGAAAGACAGAACTCTCAGGAGAAGCGATACATATGCTAAGCCGACGCCAAATTTTAAAAGAGACATCCTCCTGATAATCTTTATTCATACGTTGAAGAGAGTTTTAAAGCATACACGGTTCAGAGAGAGTGAAAATACAGAAAGATATAGTAAACCTTGAGAAATCATCGACCAAATCGAAGATGTCTCAACCCAATACTTCCGAAAGCTATCGTTGCCTGCTGAATATGGGAGAGGAAGAGTTCGAAACCATGTTTGGGATCGAGCCTATGGAGCCTGGCCCTTCCGCCGACGACGTCCAAGATCTCAGTAAAGATAAGGACAACAACGGTAAGGGTCAAAAGAAGCGTTACCATCGCCATACTAAGGAGCAAGTACAAAGGCTTGAGGATTTCTTCAGAACATGTCCTATGCCAGACGGCAAACAGAAAATGGAACTAAGTCAAGAGCTAGGACTTGAACCTTCATAAATCAAGTTCTGGTTTCAAAATAGGCGAACCCGAATGAAGACTCGTCATGAGCACAACGAAGCCGAGTTTCTAAGAGTTGAAAATGAAAACCTCCGAGCGGAAAACAAGATGTATAAAGAGGCATTTGACTCCGCCACCTGCCCTAATTGCAACAGCCTCCTCCTCGCCTTCGATGAAATGCATGATCTGAGGATTGAAAATGCGTGTTTGAGAAGCGAGTTAGACCAGTTTATAACAGAATCGAGTTCTGTTGGAGGAGGGTACAAAAAGACTAATGCTACTGGATCAGCATCAATACCTCCCGGGGAAGGGGAGATGTATCACCACCAGGCAAGCGGCATTGACGATGAACTCACCGCCATGATCAACCAGTTTAATGTTAATGAAGCACGAGGACTGTAATATGCACAAGGAGTCTGTATTTCGAAGCTGAGATCACGGGTCCTTCAACATAGCCGATGCGTACCTGGTCCAGAATGAAGCCAGCTGATCATGGGAGAGCCTGCTGAGGAAGCATAATCGATCCTGAATGAGTGAACGTGTTTTATTCCCTTGCGTGATATGTTTTTCCGCTTTTGTAATATGTAAAAGCAAGGAGTAATGATCCGACTTCCCCCTATTAAATGCTCGAATCCGCCACCTCACCAACCTCGCGACGAATTGATGGCGAGTAAAAATCTGCGTAAACCTGAAGGGTAACTCCGTATCGTCTCAATGTACCCTCGAATTACTCCGGTTTTAAATTAGATCCATGTTATTTTCAGGAATTTGCAAATCGACCCGAGAACACGTATTGAACAAAATTCGGGGCAAATTGATCCGTGGACATTATTGCTGGATGGACAGCTTCAAACAAAAGGGGAATACGAGCGAAAGACGCGAGCAGCCTTAGAGATGGGTAGTTTTGTATCGTTTCAATCTTCCCCTGATCGTCTCGAATTCTGAATTACTTTATTCCGTCTTAACAGGGGTTGTAAAATACTTTGGAGAGCATTGTGGCGTAGATTTTCCAAATACGACAAGATCATACCATCCGTGGATTAACCCTTAAAAGGGAGCCTCCATAGACGCTTACAGCCTAATGGGCCTGAGAGCATGAGGAATAACAGTGATCTGGAACGAAAGAAATCAGGATATTCGATGAGCGAAATCAAGGCCCATGCTTTGCCACAGCCTGGCCCCTAATGATAAAGCGTCCAACGGAAACTGGAGACAAACTCGATCCAGTGAACCCGATAAAGAGATCATGCAAAGCGTGCAAGATGAAGGGTAAACCAGTATCGTATCCAATTCATCATTTCTGATACTAGCTAACATGTCTTCTTCCTTTTTACAGGAAATGTTAAACTAACATCTGATACGTCAAAGAAAACAGCCCCAAGGGGCAAAAATTATAATCATCTGACAAGATCCATTCTGATGAAAATAGGGCAACAACCCTGGATTGAAAAAGGGACGTTTGACCGGCAACCGTGACGGTTATTAACATTGAGAAGGCCCAAACGCTTCGCTTAACCCATGCATTTTGTTTTGCAGGAGCAAAGCCAGAGACAAGCCACTCCTTGACTTAAGGAGTACGCCCTCAATTTGTTTAGTCAGCACGTCTAGGGGCAATTCGAATCTCTTCCTTTCCTAGGAAATTCTCGTCCATACTTGCACATTCTGTAAACACACGAAGTGCTAAAAATTGCCACATCTGCATCATATTTACACATGCCATGATTCATGCATGACTATGCTGCATGTTTAATTTTGCCAATTCTGACTGGGGGCATAAACTGCATATGATGCGTCGAATGTGTAGAATGGGGCATGACAGGATGATGAAAGGCGACCCCATTTTCATACACGTCCCACATCCATAGTGAGTTGTGTGCCAAGTAGATTCCGTATTCCCCAAGGCAATGGGTTTTCTCGCAAAAGGTACAATAGCCGAAAGGAAAGAGGCATTCATTTCTCTACCCTAAACACTACAGGTGCCCATTGGCAACCCATTTGAGCGGCGGATTTATTTTATAACCCCTGTCAAGAACCACCCCACATCGGGGCCAAATGGAGGTAGTTCCAGCAGTTATCATGATGAAAATGGTTAGAAATTGTCTTGCTTGGACTAATATCAATCTTCGAGTGTTTCTTTGCATTTAACTCGAATTTTAATTCAAGTGTTTTAGGATGACAAAGAGCATTCGTTTCTCTATCCTACACATCCTTTGCATTGAGCCTAGAAATTCATTTCACAAGCCATTGTTGGTGATCATTGCTCATTCCAAAGAAGGATGACGCTTTCCTCAAGAAGCAGAATCAAAGAAATTGGGTCAACAATGAACCCTCGAAATGAACTTATGTCATGTGCTAGACTTTTCATGTAATCTCTAGTATCAATTTTTGAAAATCATCTTGTCAAAAAGAAAAACAAGTGTAGCCAAAAAATGGGCCTGCTCCCAAACAAAAGGGAGTCAGGAGTAAGACAAGCAAGGGCTACTCCAAAAATCTGGGGCAGAAAAAGCAAAGTGCCTATCAAAAGCAAGGTCAATGCCCATTCATCTGTAATATACTTCTGATTTTGAGAACGCTCAAAAGAGAATTTACAAAATGCAATTTCCAGCAAAAGAACTACCACCCCTCAGCCAATGGTGGTATTCATTGAAGACAAATTCAGGAAGGTCAAAGATCGGTGACAAGACTGCAATGATCACCAACACCAAGCATATCTCATATATTTTTCTGAGCCAAAACGAGCCTTTCGTTTCTCAGTCCTAAATCCCAACCTACGTTACAACCCTTGAAAGTCTCTTCTGATTAGAGCACTTGAATTAACGTAAGAGTTGAATGATTTTAAGCATCGCTCGAAGAAGTTTGAGCAAGACTGTTTCTCTCTCATTTTTGCAGGGTTCTTGACTTGTAAACCCGGAGCAGATAATGAAGACATTTTTGTCAATGGCCTTGACTCAAAAGAGTCCCCTTTAGTAAGCCTTGACCCAGCCTACATTATAGTCCTAATTAAGACCTCCAGATCGACGTAGTCGTACCAATTGCGAGATTACTCAGACCCTTACTGAATGCGATGATGGTAAGGTTGAGTGATTTCTTTTCAAATCCTGCAATCAGGATAAACAGCCTTTTTCGAGAGTGAGAGAAAGCCCTTTCAGACTGAAGTATTCATGACATGATAACCTCCCTGAACAGAATTGGAAATGCAAACTTGACAGAATAGTCATGCATGATCCACATTATGAGCATACACATACGGTTTTAATCATTGCAAACTCAACTGGATGGTTTTGCATGAACCGATGAACTCATTGATAAAAATGCTTGCATATGTTACCTCTTACACTGTCTGACAGGTAGTGCATTCCTGATAGTCGAGTTACCCTCCGAGGTCTCGAAATTCATCCAAGGGCTATTGAACAAACAAGCCCTGTTGGCAAATGCTCGCCAAGCATTTTCAGCACGGCCTCCTATCTTCGAAGACTTTACCTACACCAGAAGGCGATACATCTTCATTTCTCAAAGACCTCATCTGCGCAAGAAAGCAATACGGCCTCAACTTCAGGCGAAATGCCATCTCTGGAGACCTTCCATTGGAAACCCCAATACGAAACGGTCCATCTTCAAAGTCTTGAAAAGCAGGCACCAATCAGGCGAAACGCCACCTCTAGAACCCTTTCATCGGAAATCCCGATACGGAAAGGTCCATTTTCAAGTCCGGAAAAGCAGGCACCAATCAGGTGAAAATGCCGTCTCTGGAACCTTCCATTGGAAACCCCAATACTGCAAGGTCCATCTTCAAATCCTGAAAAGTAGGCACCAATCAGGCGAAATGCCACCTCTAGAACCCTTCCATCGGAAACCCCGATACGGAAAGGTCCATTTTCAAGTCCTGAAAAGCAGGCACCAATTAGGCGAAATGCTATCTCTGGAACCCTTCCATTGGAAACCCCAATACGGAATGATCCATTTAAGTCCTTCTTACAGGCACCAAAAAGTCCTTCTTACATGCACCAAAGTCCTTCTTACAGGCAACCAAAAGTCCTTCTTACAGGCAACCAAAAGTCCTTCTTACAGGCATTTCCATGGGGTGGCCTACCATATGGGTCAAATTTCAATCAGTAGAATCCTTTCATTAGGAATCTACCATGGGGTGACCTACCATACGGGTCAAATTTCAATCAGAGTTTAATTAGTAGAATCCTTTCACTAGGAATCTATCATGGTACGACCCACCATACGGGTAAAAATTCAGACGAATCCTCTAAATAGGATAGATCGCCATTGGATTCCTTTAATTAGGAACTCTACCATGGGGTGACCTACCATACGGGTCGAATTTCAATTAAAGTAGAATCCCTTCGTTAGGAATCTACCATGGGTTGACCTACCATACGGGTCCAAGTTCAACCACCCTAAGATTTTCTTATAACGAATCCTTAGGTTCTCATTCTACTTTCAGTAGAACATGCGTGTCCGGCAACAGCCACACAACGGGCAGGTAAGTGTCAGGTAAACTCTCCTTTTTGTCTCTCTCTCAATGCATGAAAGCCTCCTCAAACCGGGTTTGGATCGGAACTTGCTAAGAGGAGTATTGGAGATCAAATGTCACGACACTTTTTATTTTCTTGTGTACTAAGTCGATTAGGATTCTGGTGTCATCTCGTCTTTGAAATGAACCTCTGCCGAGCTTCCTTTCAAAGAGGGACAGCTGTTGACACCTAATTTTTAATCATCTTTTCTCTTTTGAAATTAACAAAAAATCCATAAAAATTTATAAAATTAAAAAATTCAAGTTTGGAGACCTTGGTCAAGCCTAGGGAACCAATTTTGACCAAAAATTGATTTTTCATATTTTCAGTATTTTTTGGTATTTTTATTTTCGAAAATTAATAAAAAAATCCATAAAAATTCATAAAATTGAAAAATCAACTTTGGAGACCTTGGCCAAGCCTAGAGAACCATTTTTGAACAAAAAATAATTTTTCATAATTTTTTTGTATTTTTATATATTTTTTAGAAATTAGGAAAATATTTAATAAATAATAACATATGAGGCCACAAAAATACATAAAAATATTCAATATTTTTCTTTTCATGTTGGCCATCGCAAATTTAAAAAAAAATCCAATTCGGGGTCGTGTATTTCTTCACGAGCATGGTCTCGAATCAGGCCAAAAAAAAAATTCAATTTGAGTCAATTTATTTTTATTTTTCACTTTTAGGAGTTGTGACATTATCCTCTAATATTTTAAATTTTCTTCTTGGCCCAATTATACCCAGAATGACTCAATTTTTTCAAAGGGCTTTATTAAATTTTGCATTATCTTCAGCAGCAGAAAATAAGCTTAAATTTGACATGAGGTGAATTTCGACTAAGCATAGAAGAGGTGTGTCGAAAATTGTGAGGAGATTTGGACTAAAAAAAATATTTCTCCAGGGACTGAATTGCAAATACTTAAAATCTCAGGGACTAGAGTGCAAATACCTAACACTTGAGTGATTATTTTGCAAATAACAAAAAGAAGAGTTAGTGGAGAAATTAGAATAGAGAAGGGAAGATGGAGAAGAGGAGATAGAGAAGGGAAGATGGAGAAAAGGAGATGGAGAGGAGAAGATGGAGAAGAATAGATGGAGAAAATAAGATGAGAATGGAGAAGGGAAGATGGAGATGAAGAAGAGTTAGTGGAGAAATTAGAATTGGAGATATATATGGAGAAGGGAAGATGGAGATGGAGAAGAATAGGTGGAGAAATTAGAATGTGAGATAGAGATGGAGAATGGAAGATGAAGTTGAAGAAGACTTAGTGGAAAAATTAGAATGGGAGATGGAGTTAGTGGAGAAATTAGAATGGGAGGTAGATGAGTTGATTATAAAAGGAGGAAGAAGTGAACTTGGGAAGGAGGATTATTTTTGGAGAGAAAATTTTGGATGTTTGAGAGAGTTTTGGAAGGTTGAAGAAAAATTTGAGAGAAAGAAAATACCAAAAAGAGAGAGAGAGAATTTTGAGGATGATGGGAGTTTAAACCTAGGAGTTATCATCACCAATTCCTTCATCGATCAACATAAATCAAGAGTTCATCCTCGTCAACGAGCAAGCAAATCCGAGCTAAGTGTTTGTATTTATTCATTTATTTGTGGTTTTAGTCGCAAATTAACACAAAATTGTATACACTTTCTCCATTTCTCATTTCTCCATATTTTTATGTCAGGCAAAGGACAACTCCAAGTCAACGGTAAATCTTATGGAGGTGTAAACACAAAAAGAGAGCACTCCACTAGAGCCTGAGGAATAAACCAAGCCTGAATTGCCAAATCAGGATATCCATGAAATTAAGGTACCAAAAGGGCATTAGTTTTAATTAACTAGTGTAACCAAGTCTCCGAACTCATAATCTCTGGTTCGTAGAAGTAATTTAGTCCTCCCGCTAATTTACTTAGGTTTCTAATCAACCTACCAAAAATGATTAGTGGCGACTCTAAATTCTAAAATCATGTGAAAAAAATCAAAGTTGCGATTTGGTAGAGCTTGGGAGAGCTCGAACTAGGTTAGTTAATTTAATTAATTAATCTGGTAATCCATTAACCTAAAAATGAATTTTAGGTCGCGACAACACATTCAAGTGACGCCGAAAGAGGCAAGAGATGAGTGAAGCGGGGCAAGCAACAGGTGGCCTGAGTCATTACCGGCGCACTGATCGAGTTGTCACAGCGTTATTGTTCGTAATCTCTAGATGGATAGTGGGGGCCACCGCCGAACCCTTCATCAGTGTTCTCGATATCATTGTCTGGAGCGATTAATAAGAACACCAAGAAGAACATTAAGCCCCGACGTCTTCGGTACCTCAAATCGTTCTGTTATGCTATGCGGAAGAAATGATAGCAGGAAAATTAAACAAAAAACACGTAGAGCTTTTCTTTCATTCCATTCATCAAAGAGTATTACAACAGCTCACTGGGGAGGAAAAGTAAAGCCAAACTAAGCCCTGATAACCATTACGAAGGAGCTCAACTGACTCTCCAAACAGTTGATGCTCCGGATGCATCGGGCGTTGCTCTGCGAGCCTAAAGAAGAGGCGATCGCGCTTCTCCTTAACCTGGGCCATACTGGTCTCGTAATGCTCGACGGCAAACTCCAGGTCCGAAATCGCCGCCCTTTCGAAAGCAATGTCTGCCGTAATGTCATCAAGTCTCTCCTGCAGCCAACCACATTTACACCTCATCATAATATTGCCCGGCTCCTGTTCGGCGTAAGTTCGGACCAAGGCCAGACCGTCCACCAACTTTCCCCTCTCACGAACCAGCCACGAAAGCTGATCATTGGCAAACTTGAACCAGCCACCAACTATAAGGGGCGGAGTGTTTGGCTAACCTATTTGTTTTGCAGGCTTGGTGTTGGGTTTATTTATTTAATTTCGCACATTTTTAGAAGCGCTATTTTGATATCAATTGTTGTGTATGTCTTGCATACTTTGAGGATCACGACACCTGCACACACAAGCGTCTAAACCCAAGTCGCGAAATTCTTCCTAGAAAACCATAGATAGGGATCGAATATGCAAAGCTCTTGCGTCGATTGCGCTCGGGTTGACCATATTTTATCCCGCTCATTATCTGAATTGACAATTCTTCCCATTGTGATTTGATTGCGCGGAGGGTAAGTTTGTCAATTCAGATAGTGGGGGCCTTTTTAGGTCCATACCTTGTCTCTCCTTCTTTTATTTTCTAGAGTCCACTCCTCACTTGAGTCATGCGCATGACTATGTGATTTGCATTTCTCCAAGGTAAAAGTAAGTTCTCTAATTTTATCTTGTATATATTTTCGGTCGGTCCATGCTAGGTGTTAGTCAGTTTTTGAGCTTGATATTACGACCATTCTTTTTAAAAAAAAATAAAAAATTAAATTTGTCCCTCATTTCTTTTAAAAAAATTTTTTTTGAAAAAATGATGTGAAAAAATCCCTTCATGGGAATTTTATTAACCAATAAAGGATTTTTGTCATGTTTTTATTGCTTCAATAAAAATGAAATTTTCCTGAAAAAATTTTCCTCTGAAAATTTATTTCAATAAAAAGAAAAATTCCTTAAAAAAAACTCTAGTAGATATCAAGTGATTTTATCACATTTTTCAAATTATAAAAACTTGCAAGAAAATTCTTCTCGAGAAATTCGCTCATGTTTTTCTAAGAAAATTTTCTCTAAATAAAATTAGACTAATTGACCAATAAGAGATTTTTGTCATGTTTTTCTTGCTTCAATAAAAATGAAATTTTCCTGACAAATTTTCCTCTGAAAATTTATTTCGATAAAAAGAAAAATTCCTTAAAAAAAACATCAAGTGATTTTATCACATTTTTTCAAATTATAAAAACTTGCAACAAAAATTCTTTTCGAGAAATTCGCTCATGTTTTTCTAAGAAAATTTTCTCTAAATAAAATTAGACTAATGTCTCGGGGGAATTTTGTTAACCAATAAAGGATTTCTGTCATGTCTTTCCTGCTTTAATAAAAATAAAATTTTCCTGACAAATTTACCTCTGAAAATTTATTTTGATGAAAAGGAAATTCCTTCAAAAATTTTAGTAAACGTCAAGAGATTTTGTCACATTCCTTAAAAAAAATAAAAAAAAAGAGTAATAAATCTACAAAAAATTCTGTATCAGAAATTAACCAATTTCTTCCTAAGGAATTTTTTTTTTCTTTTTCTGATTTCTCTATAAAATAGAAAAAATCAAATTGGACTAATATAGGAGTCATGGACCGACATTCCTTGTGTCGCATACTAATTATATCCTTTTTTTTGCAGGAAGATCCTAGATACCCCAGACGGGTGTAAAAATTAAGTTCAATAATATATCAAGAATCATCTTTAGAAATACCAAAAGACGAAAAACACCGAGGCTTCAACCGTTAATTCTGGGGGGCAAACGAACACTGTCCATCTTTGACAGACAAAGTTGTGTCAATCCGTAAACTTGTATGGGCAGTGTATTCTGATATGACGGTGGATTTATACTGATTAAACACGGGGGTATATTTAATGTGTTGCAGAGGATCTCGCGTCTTTTGAAAGACAATATGGATTATATAATCAGAACCCATGAAACAAATACCTTTACCTGATTAAATCAACCAGAGACCGGTCTTAAAATTTCCTCTTATCCGAAACACGCGGAGGGCTTTAGAGGACCGAGGTTCTATTAATGAACGTAGCCCACAGGAATTTCTCCCGACGCTACAGGCGACCGACACGAGCAAGTAGACGCCGAAAGAAACAAAATATGGATAAAAATGGGCACACAACAGGTGGTGGATTTACTACCAGCGCATTGATCGAGTTGTCATAGCGTTATTGTTCGTGATCTCAAGATGGATAGTAGGGGCCACCGCCGAACCCATCATCAATGTTCTCGATATCATCGTCTGGAGCAATTAAACAAGAACATCAAGAATAACATTAAGCCTCGACATCTTCGGTACCTCAAATCGTTCTGTTATGCTATGCGGAAGAAACGATAGCAGGAAAATTAAAAAAAAAAAACAAAACACGTGAAACTTTTCTTTCATTCCATTCATCAAAGAGTATTACAACAACCCACTCGGGAGGAAAGGTAAAGCCAAACTGGGCCCTGATAACCATTACGAAAGAGCTCAACTGACTCTCCAAACAGTTGATGCTCTGGATGCACCGGGCGCTCTCGGGATCAAGCTCCGCGAGCCTAAAGAAGAGGCGATCGCACTTCTCTTTAACCTGGGCCATAGTGGCCTCGTAATCCTCAACGGCAAACTCCAGGTCCGGAATCGCTGCCCTCTCGAAAGCAATGTCTGCCGTAATGTCATCAAGTCTCTCCTGCAGCCAACCGCATTTGCACCTCATCACAATATTTCCTGGCTCCTGTTCGGCGTAAGTTCGGACCAAGGCCAGACGGTCCACCAACTTTCCCCTCTCACGAACCAGCCACGAAAGCTGATCGTTGGCAAACTTGAGGGCCTTTTTGTGATTATCAGCCACAAACGTAACTGTTGCCAGACGCTCGTGCCGGTCTCGGTAACGGGCTTTCACGACGGCGGTCACAAGGACCGTCTCATAAGCGCGGTTATAGGCAGCTAGAAAATTGATGAAGAGGGTCGAGAAGTTCCGATACTCCTTTCCCAGTTGTGTACCCTCAACAGAAGCAGCGTCCACGGTCCTGAATAAATCGAGGATTTCAGCCTCAACGGTAGAGTTTTTGGCTACATGAGCGTAACCTCTACCAAGAAGATTGTAGAGTCTCTCCCACCCAGCCAGGACTTCGGTGGATAAGGTGTGGTTAGGAGAATTGGCCATTTTTGAAAGCAGAATACGAAAGAAAGGGGGAGAGAGGTGAGGCAGATGAGCAGAATGCGAAGATGGTAAGCTGCTTCAATTTAAATACTGATTTCACAGGGGCAGTCCTTATAGGTTTTCCTATCTACCATTCTCTGTCGGCAACACCCCCGGTGGCTCAAATTCCAGCCAAGTGGCAACCTCGAGCCGAACAAACCCGACGTCTCTGTCGAAAAGCTGGACGGGGCTCCACCGCTTTGAAAAAAGAAAGAACGAAAAGACGAGCTGAGTGGAGGACAAAGAAATTTTCGGCAGAAAGAGAGATATTACTCGTCTTCATTGGAGGACCCGCCAGTAAATCGACTGTGGAAATCTTGACAGGGGCCATCTACCGCGAAAAGAAAGAAGAAGACAAACTGAGCGATAAACGAGGATTTCCCCTTTGATCAAAAGCTGAATGTCAGATTTTCCCCTCGGTAAATCTAATAGCACTGCCCGTGAAGGGGGAAGTCGTTGCTATTGTCAGAGAGAGAATTTGTCCTCATTTGATAGTGAGGGTTCATCTGCACGAACTCGTAGGAGAAAGATAGAGAGGAAGGAGTTCTCGTGGGAGAGGAATTCAAAACCTTCACCATCAAAGCATTGGCTTTCAAAGCCTGTTACGAGAAGCCATCAACGATCCCGTGATCCCTCAAGTCCGAGAAGACATCCTAAGGCGGTCTCGAATTGGCAGTCCTAGATCCAGAAATATGTCGAGCATTAGGGGAACGGGCGCATGTTCAACCCTGGTCGAAGCTGATGAAGTTCCTTACCCTGAGGGTCTACTGGTCATGGCCATTGACGGTAATCCAGTCTCTCTGTCAATCCTTGTTACTGTATTAAGAAAATGCCGGTATAAGGTTGTAGCTCAAGCAAAGGCGACGGAGGCCTTAGAGATATTAAGGAGGAGTAGTGAACCGTTTGATATCGTCCTCACCGCCATGGTAGGGATTGACATGGATGTTTTCACTCTCTTGGAAGTCATCAATTCTAAATTAAACATGCCAGTCCTCGTAATATCGGCAAGCGATGATCAGCAAGCCATAATGAAGGCTGTCTTAAATGGGGCCCAAGACGTCGTAACGAAACCAGTTAGGGTTCAGATGCTTCAAAACATATGGCAACACGTGGTAAGGAAGCAATTACACGACCATGAGAACAAGCATCAAGCCTTCAATTTTGTTCCAAGCAACTGGAGAAAGAAGATGAGTTGGTCTCCCGAGCTGCATCGTATGTTTGTTAATACAGTTCAGCAGCTAGGAATCGATTCGGCACGGCCGCAACATATACTGGAAATTATGAAGGTAGAGGGACTCACTAAAGCAAATGTTTCGAGTCATTTTCAGAAGTACAGAAAAAGGGTGAGAGAACACAATGCAGCTCAGAATCAAGAAAACCAAGGCGGGACTGATCCAAGCCTGAACGTCGAGTCTCCTCGCCACCATAAGTTCCGCAGGTTAGCATGGGGCGAGCCACTTCCCATCATCAACTAAGCCAGTAGCCGTGCCATCAATCCTCCAAGCGTTAATCAAAGTATCCCCCAAAATCACCCTAATGCTCTTCAAGAGTATAGACCGCAGGAGCAGTGTATTCAGACTCCTTGGTTTGAGCACCAACCCGTGGCTATAATTCATCCCATGATCAGCGCGCCTCCGCAGCCAGAGAATCAGACAAGAAGTTGTCATGAGCACTTCCACTTCTCTAATCCTCAAATGGAAGGAGTTTTTAGCAGCAGGACAGTTGGTGATCCCCACACTTTCTCGAGTAATGATGAAGGCTCCAGCACGAGAAGTCAAATTGCTCATGGCGATGACAGAATGAGAAATCTACCGCCAGCATTTGCCAACAACAATGCCCAATTCGAGTATCAGTTGCTGGAAGGTTCAAGAGATTACCCAGATGATGAGCTTACTGCTCTGGTCAACCAGTTTAGGGTTTACAGACGTCCCAAGCCGCGATCAGGAGCTAGTGAGTAAGGACTCTCAAACATCGGTCATCCACGCCCGAACCAACATGAGACTAGCTGATTATCGAAGAGCCACAAGAGAGGCAGAACTGACCTTGAATAAGTACACATTTCATTTGATGCTTAATTCCCCTGCGTATGATATTTCCAGCTTTCTAGGTGACTAGATTTAATTCAGGGGCAAGGGGGTAATTTGTTTTTTTTTTAATCTCGTCGAATGCGTGAATCCCTTTTTTATGCTAGATTTAGGGCGGATCAATTTGTGGCAACGTCGCTGACTGCCATAATGAGAAATGTTGAATGGCCTCACGTAGGGAAATTTCAAGTGAAAAGCCCAGGCGAGCTCGAAGACGGGTAACTGTGTGTCGTTCCAATTTACCCTCAATCGTTGCAAAATGCTAAATTGGATTTGTTCCATTCTCACCCAGGGGATTGCAAAGTGCCTCAAGAGTGTCGCAAAATGAAATGACCCAATGGAATGCGATAGGACTCATTCGCTTTCAAGGTAACCTTCAAATTAAAGGAGCCCTCCGGTCCACGGACCCGATGGCATGGAAAATGATGATGGTCCAAGGCAACCCGAAAGAAAACAAGTCCCAACTAAGCAAAGCACATATGTGACAAGCTCAAAGTGAAGGGCAACTCGGGACATACAATTCAATCCAATCCAAAAGAAGGAACTTCCTCAATTCAAATTCAATGGAAGTATACACAAGGGTAAAACAGTATCGTTCCAATTTTTCTAGAATATGAAGAACATATAGTACCGCATTCTCTTTCATTTTTGCAGGGGAAGTTTCTACTGGCCAGATTTTCCTGTCTACCATTCCCTATCAGTATCACCTCCGCTACTCGTCTCCAATCTCGAGCCAAGCAAATCCGACGTCTCTACGGAAAAGTTGGACAAGAAGCCACTAGTTTGAAAAAGAAAGGATAAAAAATAAGCTGAGTGGGAGACAAAGACATTTTCGGCAGAAAAGAGATACGACTCGTCTTTATTGAAGAACTCGCCAGCAAATTGACGGTGGAGACAGCAACAAGGAGCCCCATTCCACGGAAAGATGGAAGGAGACGAGCTGGGCGAGAGATACGATGAAAAGAAAATCGAGAAAGCCAGAACACTCGAGAGAGGCAATACAGTTGGTAAACCCACGTCTAATTTTAAAGGAGGCATCTTCTTGATAATTCTCATTCGTGCTCGAAAGAGAGACTCTTAAAGCATACACAATCTCCAAGAAAAATCCAGAGAGTGAAAATACAAGAAGAGATATCAAACTTTGAGAAATCGTTAACCAAATCGAAGATGTCTCAACCCAACACACTTGAAAGTTATCGTTACTTGCTGAATATGGGAGAGGAAGAGTTCGAAGCCACGTTTAGGATCGAGCCTATGGAGTCCGGCCCTTCCACCAACGACGCCCAAGAGCCCGATAAGGACAAGCACAACAACGGTAAAGGTCAAAAGAAGCGTTACCGTCGCCATACTGAGGAGCAAGTACGAAAGCTTGAAGATTTCTTCAGAACGTGCCCTATGCCAGACGGCAAACAGAAAATGGAACTGAGTCAAGAGCTAGGACTTGAACCTTCGCAAATCAAGTTCTGGTTTCAAAATAGACGAACCCGAATGAAGACTCGTCATGAGCACAACGAAGCCGAGTTTCTAAGAGTTGAAAATGAAAACCTCCGAGCGGAGAACAAGATATATAAAGAGGCTTTTGACTCCGCCACCTGCCCCAACAGCAATACTCTCCTCACCCTCGATGAAATGCATTATCTGAGGATCGAAAATGCACGTTTAAGAGGTGAGTTAGATCAGTTCATAGCAGGATCAAGTTCTGTTGGATCAAGGTACGAAAAGACCGAGACTATGGGACCAGCATGGATGCCTTCTGAGGAGGAGGTGAGGTATCATCACCAGGCAGGTGGCATTGGCGACGAACTCGCCGCCATGATCAGGCAGTTTGATGCTGATGAAGCACCAGGGCGTTAATGTGCATATGGATCCTGTATTTCAAAACTAGTGATCATGGGACCTGCGACACGGCCGACGCGTACCTGATCCGGAACAACGCTAGCTGATCATTCAAGAGCTTGCAAAGGGAAGAAGATCATGCCTGGACGAATATATCTACTTGGCTTCATCGCACGTTCTCCCCTTTTATCGATGTCCAAAATTAATGCACAAGCTAGAAGTAATCATTTCCCTTTCCCTCTATTAAATGCTCGGAGCCGTTAACCGCACCAAACTCGAAAAAATTAATATCGAGAAGAAATCCGCGTAAATTTGAAGGGTAAATCCGTATCGTTCCAAATTACCCTCGAACTACGCAGGTTTTAAATTTAATCCTTTCTATTTTCAGGAGTTTGCAAATCGACCCAAGAATGCAATCATACCCAAATACAAGTTGAACAAAATTTGGGGCAAATCAACTCATGGATATTACCACAGAGTGGACAGCTTCAGATAAAGCAAAATGCGAACGAGGGACCCGAACAATCTCAGACATGGGTAATTCTGTATCGTTCTAATTTGCTCATAATCATCGCAAGTCCTGAATTGTTTTATTCCATTCTTAACAGGGATTGCAAATTACCTCAATAAATACCGTAACATGGCCCAAGTTGATACAACAGGGCCACGTTATCCCCAAGGATTAACCTTTGAAAAGAAAGCCCCATGGACACCTACGGTCCAATGGACCGAATGGTATAGAGGATGACAGTAGGTCCGAAATATCCCGAGTTCGATCCCTAAGGGTGGGGAATGTTGTATGTATTATAAATAAATGAAACAACTTTTTGTGCATTTCTTTTTTACAAACAGGAATACTCGACGAGTAATATCAAAGTCAGTATTTTACCATAGTCTTCCCATAATGGTGAGGCGCCCAACAAAAGTCGAGGAAAATTCAATCCAACAAAACTGGTAAAAGACTCGTGCAAGACATTCAAGATGAAGGGTAAATCAGTATCGTTTTCAATTTATCCCTTTTAATACTGGCTGATATGTCTCTTTTTCTTTTTACAGGAAATATTTATACTAACATTTAACATTTAACATGTTGAAGGAGACAAATCCAAAAGAAAATTATGATCATCTGACAAGATCTATTCTGGTGAAAAACGGGGCAAATTGATCGCAAGCTCTGAAGCGAAAAAGCAAATATGTCTTTCTTATCTCGTTTGATTTCGAGAATAATTTCTCTGCTTTTTGCGAGGGCATTTAACCGCCAAACCATGGCGGTCGCTGTCACTAAACAAACCAAAATGCTCCCTCACCCATATGCCTCATCGTGCAGGGGCAAAACTTGAGACAAACCGCTCCTCGACATAAGGAGTGGCCTTCCCAATTTGTTCAATCCACCCACATACCAGGGGCAATTCAAATCCGCCCATGTTTGCACATTATATAAACACACATGATGCTAAAAATTATCACATCGGCATTGTGTTTACACATTTCACGAATTATGTATGACTATTCCGCATGTTTAATTTACCAACTCCAACTTAGAGCATAAACTACATAGGAGACATCAAATGTGCAAAATGGGGCATAACAGGATGAGGAAAGGTAAACCATTTCCACACAGGTCTAACATTTTAATCCACAGATAAACAGCCTTTCTCTAGAGTGAGAGAAAGACTTTTCGGACTGAAGTTCCCCATTCAGATTACATTCAAGGCGTTCATAATATGAGAACCTCCTTAAACAGAATTGGTAATGCAAGCTTGACAGAATAATTTTGCGTGATCCACATTTGGATTGATTGCATCATGAGTTATCACACAGACTAATTCTAATCATTGCCAACTTGGTTGAATAGTTTTGCATGAACCGATCAACTCATTGATGAAAATGCTTGCATATGTTACCTCTGACACTGCCTGACAGGTAACACATTCCCAATGTTCGAATTACCTTCCAAAGTCTTGAAATTCATTCGACGATTATTGAATGAACAAGCCTAGTTGTCGAGGAGCCACTAGGCATTTCTTCTAAATTCTCAGGTGAGTATATCTTCAACCTGGATGAATTCTGATGGTTGTTGAGGAACTTGAATCCATTGCGATACATACAGGTATCCACCTTCTTCAATAAAGCATGATTTGTCTCAAAGACAGAAATGTTCGAGACCTTTTGATCTCTGCTTCTTTGGTTTATTCCTAAAGCTACAGGAGAATATAATTTGGGTTTGAGCTTCTGCAGGATTCCTGGTCTCCCCCAGATTTCAGAATGGCACCCTTTGAGGTACACCAAGCCCTTCTTACAGGCAAACCAAGTCCTTCTTACAGGCACAAAGTCCTTCTTACAGGCAAATTAAGTCCTTCTTACAGGCAAATCAAGTCCTTCTTACAGGCATAAAGTCCTTCTTACAGGCAAATCAAGTCCTTCTTACAGGCAAACTAAGTCCTTCTTACAGGCAAATCAAGTCCTTCTTACAGGCAAACTAAGTCCTTCTTACATGCAAATCAAGTCCTTCTTACAGGCAAACTAAGTCCTTCTTACAGGCAAACCAAGTCCTTCTTACAGGCACCAAGTCCTTCTTACAGGCAAATTAAGTCCTTCTTACAGGCAAATTAAGTCCTTCTTACAGGCAAATCAAGTCCTTCTTACAGGCATAAAGCCCTTCTTACAGGCAAATCAAGTCCTTCTTACAGGCAAACTAAGTCCTTCTTACAGGCAAACCAAGTCCTTCTTACAGGCACCAAGTCCTTCTTACAGGCAAATCAAGCCCTTCTTATAGGCAAACTAAGTCCTTCTCACAGGCACCAAGTCCTTCTTACAGGCAAACCAAGTCCTTCTTACAGGCATTAAAGTCCTTTTTACAGGCACTAAGTCCTTTCTACAGGCACAAAGTCCTTTTTACAGGCACAAGTCCTTTTTACATGCACTAAAGTCCTTTTTACAGGCGCTAAAGTCCTTTTTACAAGCAATAAAGTCCTTTCTACAGGCACCAAAAGTCCTTCTTACAGGCACTAAGTCCTTTCTACAGGCATAAAGTCCTTCTTACAGGCATTTTCATGAGGTGACCTACCATACGGGTCAAATCTCAATGAAATTTTAAATCAGAAGAATCCTTTTATTGGGAATCTACCATGGGATGACCTACCATACGGGTCAAATCTCAATCCAAATTTAATCAGTAGAATCCTTTTATTAGGAATCTACCATGGTTTGACCTACCATACGAGTTCAAATTCAACCACCCTAAGGTTTTCTTATAACAAATCCTTAGGTTCTCATTTCATTTTCAGTAGAACATTCATGTCACGACTCTTTTTATTTCATTATGTTGTGTCGATTAGGATTCAGGTGTCATCTCGTCTTTGAAACGAATCTCTGCCGAGCTTCCTTTCAAAGAGGGGCAGCTGTTGACACCTGATTTTCAATCACCTTTTCTCTTTTAAAATTAGTAGAAAATACATAAAAATTCATAAAATTGAAAAATCAATTTTGGGGGACCTTAGCCAAGCCTAGGGAACCAATTTTGACCAAAACATGATTTTTCATATTTTCAGTATTTTTAAGTATTTTTATTTTCGAAAATTCATGAAAAATAAAGAAAAAATGAGAAAATTGAAAAATCAACTTTGGAAGCCTTGGCCAAGCCTAGGCAACCATTTTTGAACAAAAAATAAAATTTCATATTATATATATTTAATTTTTTTTAAAAAAATACAAAAATACTTGAAAATTTTGGAAAATTAACATTTGAGGCCAAAAAAATACACAAAGATAGTGAATATTTTTATTTTAAATCTATTTTCATATTGGCCATCACAAATTCAGAAAAATCCAATTCGAGTCACGTGTTCCTTCACGAGTATAATCTCGAATCGGGCCTAAAAAAATTTAATTTGAGCCAACTTATTTTTAATTTTCACTTTTTATGAGTTGTGACATTGTCTTCTAATATTTTAAATTTTCATTTTGGCTCAATTATACCCAGAATGACTCAATTTTGCAAAAGGGCTTTAATTAAATTCTGCATTATTTTCAGCGACAAGAAATGAGCTTAAATTTGACATGTGGTAAATTTTGGTGTGTCAAAAATTGTGAGGAGATTTGGACTTAAAGAAATATATTTTTTCATGGACTGAATTGTAAATACTTAAAATTCAAGGACTAGAGTGCAAATACCTAACTCTTGAATGATTATTTTACAAATAACAAAAAGAAGGGGTAGTGGATAAATTAGAATAGAGAAGGGAAGATGGAGAAGAGGAGATGAAGAAGAGAAGTTGGAGAAGGATGGATGGAGAAAATAAGATAAGGATAGAGAAGGGAAGATGGAGATGAAGAAGAGTTAGTAGAGAAATTAGAATGGAATATAAGAATAGAGAAGGGAAGATGGAGATGAAGAAGAGTTAGTGAAGAAATTAGAATGGGAGATAAATATGGAGAAGTGAAGACGAAGATGAAGAAGAGTTAGTGGAGAGATTAGAATGTGAGATAGAGATGGAGAATGGAAGATGAAAATGAAGAAGAGTTAGTGGAGAAATTAGAATGGGAGATAGAGTTAGTGGAAAAATTAGAATGGGAGATAGATAAGTAGATTATAAAAGGAGGAAGAAGTGAGCTTGAGAGGGGGATTTTTTGGAGAGAAAATTTTGGATGTTTGAGAGAGTTTTGAGAGATTGAAGAAAAATTTGAGAGAAAGAAAATACCAAAAGAGAGAGAATTTTGAAGATGATGGGAGTTTAAAGCTAGGAGTTATCATCATAAATTCCTTCATCGATCAATATAAATCAAGAGTTCTTCCTCGTCAACGAGCAAGCAAATTCGAGCTAAGTGTTTTTATTTATTCATTTGTTTATGGTTTTACTTGCAAATTAGCACAAATTGTATACACTTTCTCCATCTCCTTTTTTTTCCATATTTTATGTCAGGAGAAGGATATCTCTACGTCAACAGCAAAAATCTCGTAGAGATGCAAAAATCGGCCCAGACAAGCTCCTAAGCTGTCCACCGATTTCTCAACTGATCTGTGACTAAAAGTCCCTCTTAATTCAAAAGAAACTCTCTATATTGGGAATATAGAGAGCGAAAATCAATTATAGAAATCCCTCCCAAAAAAATGGGAGATAAGTACTCTTTCCACTCTTCTGGTTTTAGGTGCAGATTAGCACATATTTTGTATACTGACATTTCACTCTATTTTATGTCAGGAAGCCGCAGCTTTATATCAATGGTCAACCCTATGGAAGCACAAAATCGGCTTGGAGGAGTCCTCAAGCGCGCACAAATTTCAAATTGTTGAATCAATTCGTTGTATTTTATTTTAAAGAATTCATACCCCAGAATGGAGAGGACAAAGTCAATCCGCAATTTAAATACCTGCACCATAAATCCCAAAGGGAAGAGCCAAGCCAATGCTTAGCCTCCCATTGGAGGTTTTTACTTACAGTAGTTAAATACCTGCAACTTAAATCCCAAAGGGAAGAGCCAAGCCAATGCTTAGCCTCCCATTGGAGGTTTTTACTTACAGTAGTTAAATACCTGCAACTTAAATACCTATACCTTAAATCCCAAAGGGAAGAGCTAAGCCAATGCTTAGCCTCCCATTGGAGATTTTTACTTATAGTAATTAAATACCTGCAACTTAAATACATGTACCTTAAATCCCAAATGGAAGAGCCAAGCCAATGCTTAGCCTCCCATTGGAGGTTTTTACTTACAGTAGTTAAATACCTGCAACTTAAATACCTGTACCTTAAATCCCAAAGGGAAGAGCCAAGCCAATGCTTAGCCTCCCATTGGAGGTTTTTACTTACAGTAGTTTAAATACCTGCAACTTAAATACCTGTACCTTAAATCCCAAAGGGAAGAGCCAAGCCAATGCTAGGCCTCCCATTGGAGGTGTTTATTCACTGTCATGTACTTCCTATAATTTAATTTTTGAATCATCAGACCCAAAAGATAAGTAGGTCGTAATACTGCACAGAAGTCGTTAACATACTCCCTCTTTCAGCTTCAGGGAATCTTTAACACTTAAAAAAATATAACAAATAAAAATATATACCATCCATGCATCCTATTTAAAAAGTGAAAACACAAAAGAGAATACCCTACTAGAGCCTTAGGAATAAACCAAGTCTGAGTTGCCGAATTAGGATATCCATGAAATTAAGGTACCGAAAGGGCATTAGTTTTAATTAACTAGTGTAACCAAGTCCCCGAGCTCCTAATCTCTGGTTCGCAGGAATAAATTAGTTCTCCCGCTAATTTATTTAGGTTTCTAATCGACCTACCAAGAACGATTAGTGGCGACTCCAAATTTTAAAATCATTTAAACAAAAACCAAAGTTGCGATTCGGTAGGGCTTGGGAGGGTCCGCGTTAGGTTAGTCAAATCTAATTAACCTAATAATCCGTTAACCCCTTTTGAAGATAAAATTTTTTTAGAGGGTCGCGACACACTTCCACTTCTCTAATCCTCTAATGGAAGGAGTTTTTAGCAGCAGGACAGTTAGTGATCCCCACACTTTCTCGAGTAATGATGAAGGCTCCAGCCCGAGAAGTCAAATTACTCATAGCGAGGACAGAATGAAAAATCTACCGCCAGTATTTGCCAACAACAATGCCCAATTCGAGCATCAGTTGCTGGAAGCTTCAAGAGATTACCCAGATGATGAGCTTACTGCCCTGGTCAACCAGTTTAGGGTTGATAGACGTCCGAAGTCGCGATCAGGAGCCAGTGAGTAGGGACTCTCAAACATCGGTCATCCACACCCGAACCAGCACGAGACTAGCTGATTATCGAAGAGCCCCAGGAGAGGCAAAACTGACCTTGAATAAGTGCACCTTTCATTTCATGCTTAATTCCCCTGCGTATGATATTTTCCAGCTTTCTAGGTGTCTAGATTTAATTCAGGGGCAAGGGGGTAATTTGTTTTTTATCCCGTCGAATGGGTGAATCCCTTTTTATGCTAAACTCAGGGCGGATCAATTTGTGGCAACGTCGCTAACTGCCATAATGAGAAATGTTGAATGGCCTCACGTAGGGAAATTTCAAGTGAAAAACCCAGGCGAGCTCGAAGACGGGTAACTGTGTGTCGTTCCAATTTACCCTCAATCGTTGCAAAATGCTAAATTGGATTTGTTCCATTCTCACCCAGGGGATTGCAAATTGCCTCAAGAGTGTCGCAAAATGAAATGACCCAATGGAATGCGATAGAACTCATTTGCCTTGAAGGTAACCTTTAAATTAAAGGAGCCCTCCGGTTCACGGACCCAATGGCATAGAAAATGATGATGGTCCAAAAGAAAACAAGGCCAAACTAAGCAAAGTACTTATGTGGCAAGCTCAAAGTGAAGGGCAACTCGGGACATACAATCCAATCCAGTCCAAATAAAGGAATTTCCTCAATTCAAATTCAATGGAAGTACACACAAAGGTAAAACAGTATCGTTCTAATTTTTCTAAAATATGAAGAACATATACTGCTGCATTCCCTTTCATTTTTGCAAGGGAAGTCTCTACTGGCCAGATTTTCTTGTCTACCATTCCCTATCAGTATCACCCCCGCTACTCGTCTCCAATCCAAGTTAAGCAGATTCGACATCTTTGCAAAAAAGTTTGAGGGGACGCCACCACTTTGAAAAAGAGAAAAGGAAAAAATGAGCCGAGTGGCAGACAAAGAAATTTTCGGCAGAAAAAAAAGAGACGGCTCGTCTTTATTGAGGGACTCGCCAGCAAAATCGACGGTGGAGATAACGATAGGGGCCCCCTATCACGAAAAGATGGAAGGAGACGAGCCGAGCGAGAGACACGATAAGAAAAGAGGATTGAGAAAGGCCGGACTCTCGGGAGAAGCAATACAGTTGCTAAACCCACGCTTAATTTTAAAAGAGACGCCATGCTCGGAAGAGGGTCTTAAGGCATAGACAATCGCTCAGAAAAATTCAAAGAGGGTGAAAACACCGGAAACGAGTAGCAAATCTTGAGGAACCATTCGCCAAATCGAAGATGTCTCAACCCAATACTCTCGAGAGCTATCATTACTTGTTGAATATGGGAAATGAAGAGTTCGAAGCCATGTTTGGGATCGAGCCCATGGAGCCTGGCCCTTCCGCCAACGACGTCCAAGATCTCAGTAAAGATAAGGACAACAATGGTAAGGGTCAAAAGAAGCGTTACCGTCACCATACTAAGGAGCAAGTACAAAGGCTTGAGGATTTCTTCAGAACATGCCCTATGCCAGACGGCAAACAGAAAATGGAACTGAGTCAAGAGCTAGGACTTGAATCTTTGCAAATCAAGTTCTGGTTTCAAAATAGGCGAATCCGAATGAAGACTCGTCATGAGCACAACGAAGCCGAGTTTCTAAGAGTTGAAAATGAAAACCTCCGAGCGGAAAACAAGATGTATAAAGAGGCTTTTGACTCTGCCACCTGCCCCAACTGCAACAGCCTCCTCCTCACCTTCAATGAAATGCATAATCTGAGGATCGAAAATGCACGTTTAAGAGGAGAGTTAGACCAGTTTATAACAGGATCGAGTTCTATTGGAAGAGGGTACAAAAGGACCAATGCTACTGGATCATCATCAATACCTCCCGAGGAAGAAGGGACAAATCACTACCGAGCGGATATTGACGATGATCTTTTCACCATAATCAACCAGTTTGATATCGGTAAAGCATTGAAGCTGTGATGCACATGCTCAGCCAGTGACCACCAGACCTTCAACATGGCCGACGCGTACCTAGTCCGGAATGAAGCCGGCTGATTATGGAAAAGCCTGCAGATGGGGAAGAAAAATCAATCCTAAATGGATGAATATGCTTTATCTTGCACGGGATGTTGTCTTCTTTTATGAATGTCTAGAATTGGCGTGAAAGCAAAAAGTAATCATTTCCCTTTCCCCCAATTAAATGCTTGAATCTGCCACCACACCAAACTCATAATGAATTTATTGCGAGTAAAAAGCCGCGCGAACTAGAAGGGTAAAGAAATATCGTTTCAATTTACCCTCAGTTGTCCCGATTCTAAATTAGATCCCTTCTGTTTACAGGAATTTGCGAATTGATCCGAAAATACAGTCGTACCCAAAAATGAAATTCCCCGATTAAACAAAATTTTGGGCAAATAGATTCGTAGACATCGCCACAGAATGGACGGCTTCAAATGAGGAATATGTGAACGAAAGATCCAAACAATCTCAAAGAAGGGTAATCCTGTATCGTTCTAATTTGCTCATACTCGTCTTGGGTTCTGAATTATTTTATTCCATTCTTAACAGGGTTTGTAAACTGCCCCAAAAAATACAGTGACCTGGAGTTGCCCAATACAATACGACAAGACCGTGCCATCCGAAAATTAACTCCTAAAAGGAACCTCCATGAACACCTATGGTCTTGTGGACCATATGGCATGGGGAATGACAGTGGTTCGAGACGTCCCGAGTTTGATCCTCGAGGATGGAAATGTTGTAAGTATTGTAAATAAATAAAACAACTTTTTGCGCATTTCTTTTTGCAGAAAGAAACGGGAATACTCGACGAGCAATACCAAGGTCAGTATTTTGTCATGAGCTTAGCCTAATGTTGAAGTGTCCAGCCAAAGCCAAGAGAACCTCAATCCAGCAAAGCTAATAAAGAGGTCGCGCAAAACATTCAAGATGAAGGGTAAACCAGTATCGTATCCAATTCATCATTTCTAATACTGACTAACACGTCTTCTCCTCCATTGTTGGATAGGAAATGTCTAACTTGACATACCCACGGAGAAAATCCTGAGTGGTAAAACTGGTAAAGGAGTTGCGCGAAGCACTCAAGGGTAACTCAATATCGTGTCCAGTTCATCATTTTTGATACTGGCTAACACATCTCCTTCCTTTTTACAGGAAATGTTAAACTAACATCTGATACGTCAAAGAAAACAGCCCCGAGGAGCCAAGTTATGATCGCCTGATGCGATTTGTCTGATGAAATAGGGGAAATCAACGGCGAACCCTGGATCGAAAAGAGGAAAAACCAGAAACAAGCTACTCCTCGACTCGGGGAATAGGCCCCCAACGTGTTTGATCCGCCCACACAGCGAGGGGCAATTTCCATACTTGTACATTGTATTGCCATATTTACATGATGTTTACACATTTCATGATTTATGCATGACTGTTCTGCATGTTCAATTTGTCAATTTTGACTGGGAGTATAAACTATACACGATGCATCGAATGAACAGAATGGGGCATGACAGGACGATGAAAGGCAAGCCATTTCCACATACGTCCTATATTTAATCCACAGTGAGTTGAGCGGTAGACAGATTCCGCATTCTCCAAGGCAATGGGTTTTCTCGCAAAAGGTATGATAGCCGAAGTGACAGAGGCATCCATTTCTCTATCTAAACACTACAGGTGTCCATTGCAAATTGCAAACCCCTTGAGCGGCGGTTTCATTTTCTTACCCCTGTTAAGAACCACCTCACATTGGGGCAAGACGAGGTAATTCCAGCAGCGGCATGAGGTAAATGGTTAGAAATTCTCTTGCTCAGACTAGCATCAATCTTCGGGTCTTGCTTTGCATTTTACTCGAACTTTAATTCAAGTGCCTTAGGATGATGAAGAGCATTCTTTTCTCTATCCTATACACTACATCCATTGTACAGCCCAATTGAGCCTGTATGTATTCATTCTCAAGCCCCGTTGGTGATCATTGCTCATTCCAATTTGAAGATGACGTCATCACCAAGGAACAGAATTGAAGAAACCAAGGCAGTAAAGAATCCCCAAGTGAACTCATCTCGTATGTTAGATTTCTCATGTAGTGTCTAGCATCATTCCTTACAAAGAAAGGAAAAGGAAGAGAGGTGTCAAGAAAAGCAAATGCTAATCCCACAGAAAATCCTAGACAGTCAAAAAGTAAAGTGCCTACCAAGAGCAAGGCTAATGCCCATTCAATTATTGTTCATTTGTAAAATATTCTGAAATTTAGATGTGCATTTTGTATGTTATCCTTCTTGTAAATCCCAACGACGGACTTGTAAAGAAAAAGTCTCCAAGAGAGTCAAATGGGAAATTGCAATCATCAGCGGAAGCTCCATCCTCAAGCAGTTATGGCACATTTTGAAATCAATTTCAGAAGGCTAAGATTGGTGGCAAGACAACAATGATCACTAGCATCAAGCCTTTCTCATATATTTTTTGAACCAAAGCGAGCCTTTTTGTTTCTCAGTCCCAAATTCTAACATACGTTACAACCCTTCAAAGTCTCTTCTGATTAGGGCACATGAAGTAACGTAGAGTTGAATGATCTTAAGCATCGCTCGAAGAAGTTCGAGCAAGATTATTTCTCTCTCATTTTTGCAGGGTTCTTGACTTGTAAACCCAGAGCAAATGATGAAGATCTTCTTTAAAAAAGGCCTTGACTCCACAGGAGTCCCATTTGGTAAACCATTGACCTAGCCCATATTACGGTCCTAATCAAGACCTCCAGATCGGCTCGGTAGTACCAATTGCGAGATTACTCAAACCCTTGTTGAAGATGATGATGGTAAGATTGAGTGATTTCTCTTGAATCCTACAGTTATGATAAATAGCTTTCCTCAAGAGTAGGAGAAAGCCATTTCGGACTGAAGTCCCCCATTCAGAGTACATTCGAGGTATTCACAATGTAATTACCTCCTTGAACAGAATTGGTAATGCAAACTTGACAAAATAGTTTTGCATAAATCCACTGAATGAATTTCAGCATGCATGCCTATACATGTTACATCTAAACATTGTTTAAGCACATGCATCCCTAATATTCGAGTTACCTCATGAGGTCTTGAAATCCATCCAAGGATGATTGAATGAACAAAGCCATGCTGGTAAGTGTCCACCTGGCCACCTTTCAAGCTCTCAGGTAAGTTTTTTGAACCCATTTTTGAATATCTCGTGTTTACACTGACATGGCTCGTATAGCACACCCTCTCGATGTGGTCACCGCTTTTGAGATTGGCGGCACATTTCCCTTTTGGATTGCCTAAGACCCACTCTAGCGATCTCGAAACTCTTCTGGATCATCAAAGACCAGCTCTAGTGATCTCGTTCCCTTTCAGATCATCAAGGACCAGCTCTAATGATCTTGAAAGAAGTCTACCTTTCAACTACCCAGAAAACCCAGGTAAGTTTTCTAACCCTTTTCAAAAATCGTAAACTTTGAGTTTGCACCAATGAGAAAGCACATTTCTAAATTTCGTCCAGTTCATAATCGACATGCTCTTGTGACCTGCATGAAAAACTTGTTCGAACCATGATCGACATGCTCTTGTGGTCTCGACAAATTTTATCAAAATCATAATCGACATGCTCTTGTGTCTGGATGCTTGTTCGAACCATGATCGACATGCTCTCGTTGTCTCGACAAATTTTATCAAAAACCATAATCGACATGCTCTTATGGTTTTGGTACCCTTTCAGATCATCAAGGACCAGCTCTAATGATCTTGAAAGAAACTATGTGACTCCACTCGAAGAGATGCAGTGGACACATCCCCCTACAGATCTTGCGCTTTCTCGCATCAGGGGAAACCTCTGGTAACGGATAGGCACCAGTACCATAAGATTCTTGCATCCACAAAATGCCTGGAGCTTAAGGGAATCACTAGCATTATGAAGTGTCTGGTAAGACCGACATTTTATATGCGATCCATGTGCAGGTTTCTTTAATCCGTTTTCTCGGAGCAGAGAAATCTTAACACATGTTATTTACAGTCCTGCACATCATATAAAATGGGATTAAAACTCCCCCATGTCGCGACCCTCTAAAAAAATTTTAAATTTTAAAAGGGGTTAACGGATTATTAGGTTAATTAGATTTGACTAACCTAACGCGGACCCTCCCAAGCCCTACCGAATCGCAACTTTGGTTTTTGTTTAAATGATTTTAAAATTTGGAGTCGCCACTAATCGTTCTTGGTAGGTCGATTAGAAACCTAAATAAATTAGCGGGAGAACTAATTTATTCCTGCGAACCAGAGATTAGGAGCTCGGGGACTTGGTTACACTAGTTAATTAAAACTAATGCCCTTTCGGTACCTTAATTTCATGGATATCCTAATTCGGCAACTCAGGCTTGGTTTATTCCTAAGGCTATAGTAGGGTATTCTCTTTTGTGTTTTCACTTTTTAAATAGGATGCATGGATGGTATATATTTTTATTTGTTATAGTTTTTTTAAGTGTTAAAGATTCCCTGAAGCCGAAAGAAGGAGTGTGTTAACGACTTTTGTGCAGTATTACAACCTACTTATCTTTTGGGTCTGATGATTCAAAAATTAAATTATAGGAAGTACATGACAGTGAATAAACACCTCCAATGGGAGGCCTAGCATTGGCTTGGCTCTTCCCTTTGGGATTTAAGGTACAGGTATTTAAGTTGCAAGTATTTAAACTACTGTAAGTAAAAACCTCCAATGGGAGGCTAAGCATTGGCTTGGCTCTTCCCTTTGGGATTTAAGGTACATGTATTTAAGTTGCAGGTATTTAACTACTGTAAGTAAAAACCTCCAATGGGAGGCTAAGCATTGGCTTGGCTCTTCCCTTTGGGATTTAAGGTACATGTATTTAAGTTGCAAGTATTTAACTACTGTAAGTAAAAACCTCCAATGGGAGGCTAAGCATTGGCTTGGCTCTTCCCTTTGGGATTTAAGGTATAGGTATTTAAGTTGCAGGTATTTAACTACTGTAAGTAAAAACCTCCAATGGGAGGCTAAGCATTGGCTTGGCTCTTCCCTTTGGGATTTAAGGTACAGGTATTTAAGTTGCAGGTATTTAACTACTGTAAGTAAAAACCTCCAATGGGAGGCTAAGCATTGGCTTGGCTCTTCCCTTTGGGATTTATGATGCAGGTATTTAAATTGCGGATGGACTTTGTCCTCTCCATTCTGGGGTATGAATTCTTTAAAATAAAATACAACGAATTGATTCAACAATTTGAAATTTGTGCGCGCTTGAGGACTCCTCCAAGCCGATTTTGTGCTTCCATAGGGTTGACCATTGATATAAAGCTGCGGCTTCCTGACATAAAATAGAGTGAAATGTCAGTATACAAAATATGTGCTAATCTGCACCTAAAACCAGAAGAGTGGAAAGAGTACTTATCTCCCATTTTTTTTGGAGGGATTTCTATAATTGATTTTCGCTCTCTATGTTCCCAATATAGAGAGTTTCTTTTGAATTAAGAGGGACTTTTAGTCACAGATCAGTTGAGAAATCGGTGGACAGCTTAGGAGCTTGTCTGGGCCGATTTTTGCATCTCTACGAGATTTTTGCTGTTGACGTAGAGATATCCTTCTCCTGACATAAAATATGGAAAAAAAAAAGGAGATGGAGAAAGTGTATACAATTTGTGCTAATTTGCAAGTAAAACCATAAACAAATGAATAAATAAAAACACTTAGCTCGAATTTGCTTGCTCGTTGACGAGGAAGAACTCTTGATTTATATTTATCGATGAAGGAATTTGTGATGATAACCCCTAGCTTTAAACTTCCATCATCTTCAAAATTCTCTCTCTTTTGGTATTTTCTTTCTCTCAAATTTTTCTTCAATCTCCCAAAACTCTCTCAAACATCCAAAATTTTCTCTCCAAAAAATTCTCCCAAACACTTCCAATTTTCTCTCTAAAAAATTCCCCCCTCAAGCTCACTTCTTCCTCCTTTTATAATCTACTAATCTATCTCCCATTCTAATTTTTCCACTAACTCTATCTCCCATTCTAATTTCTCCACTAACTCTTCTTCATTTTCATCTTCCATTCTCCATCTCTATCTCACATTCTAATCTCTCCACTAACTCTTCTTCATCTTCATCTTCCCTTCTCCATATTTATCTCCCATTCTAATTTCTCCACTAACTCTTCTTCATCTCCATCTTCCCTTCTCTATTCTTATCTTCCATTCTAATTTCTCTACTAACTCTTCTTCATCTCCATCTTCCATTCTCTATTCTTATCTTATTTTCTCCATCCATTCTTCTCCAACTTCTCTTCTTTATCTCCTCTTCTCCATCTTCCCTTCTTTATTCTAATTTATCCACTAACTCTTCTTTTTGTTATTTGTAAAATAATCCTTCAAGAGTTAAGTATTTGCACTCTAGTCCTTGAATTTTAAGTATTTACAATTTAGTCCCTCAAAAAATATATTTCTTTAAGTCCAAATCTCCTCACAATTTTTGACACTCCAAAATTTACCACATGTCAAATTTAAGCTCATTTCTTGCCGCTGAAAATAATGCAGAATTTAATTAAAGCCCTTTAGCAAAATTAAGTCATTCTGGGTATAATTGGGCCAAGATGAAAATTTAAAATATTAGAAGACAATGTCACAACTCATAAAAAGTGAAAATTAAAAATAAGTTGACTCAAATTAAATTTTTTTAGGCCCGATTCAAGATTATACTCGTGAAGGAACACGTGACTCGAATTGGATTTTTATGAATTTGCGATGGCCAATATGAAAATAGATTTAAAATAAAAATATTAACTATCTTTGTGTATTTTTTTGGCCTCAAATGTTATTTTTCCAAAATTTTCAAGTATTTTTGTATTTTTTTAAAAAAAATTAAAAATATATATAATATGAAATTTTATTTTTTGTTCAAAAATGGTTGCCTAGGCTTGGCCAAGGCTTCCAAAGTTGATTTTTCAATTTTATGAATTTTTATGAATTTTCTATTAATTTTCGAAAATAAATAAATAAAAAATACCGAAAAATACGAAAAATATGGAAAATCATTTTTTGATCAAAATTGGTTCTTTAGGCTTAGCCAAGGTCCCCAAAGTTGATTTTTCAATTTTATGAGTTTTTATAAAAAAAAATTTTATTAATTTTAAAACAGAAAGGATGATTAAAAATCAAGTGTCAACACCCCACAAAAAAAAAATCAAAAAATCATCAGCATCATTCATTTGCATTGTCAAAATTTAGGTTCGATTTTGTCTTTGAGCGAAACCTCTACGAGTCTCCGCTCAAAGAGGGGCAGCTGTTGACACCTAAATTTTGACTTTTTAAAATTCATTCACTTAAGTACATAAAAAATGAGGATTTGTTCTCACCAAAAATTAATTTTTTCATGCATTGCATATTTAATTTTTTGTCGGTCATGCATTTTATTATGGCTAACGATGGAAGATTTGAGCTTAAATTAACAAACGATTGGATTGAGCGTGAGAGAGGTATGCCGAAAGGCTTATGAAGTTTTGAACTTAAAAGAAATTTTTCCACATGGACTGAATTGCAAATACATAAAACTTTAGGGACTGAATTGCAAATACATAAAACTTCAGGGGCTGAATTGCAAATACATAAAATTTTAGGGATAGTGGAGAAATTAGAAGGGAATATGGAGAAATTAGAAAGGAAGATGGAGAAGGGGAGATATAGAAGGGAAGATGGAAAAATTAGAAGGAAAGATGGAGAATGGAAGATGGTAGAATTAGAAGGGAAGATGAAGAATTAGAATGGGAGATGGAAAGATTAGAATGGAAGATGGAGATAAAGAATGAAGGATGGTGGAATTAGAAGGGAAGATGGAGATAAAGAAGGAAAGATGGTGGAATTAGAAAGGAAGATGAAGTTAGTGGAAAAATTAGAATGATAGATGAAGATAGAGAAAGGAAGATGGGGGAGTAGGCTATAAAAGGAGGAAGAATGAGAGCCTTGAAGGGGGGACTTTTGGAGAGATTAGAGAGAAATTAGGAAGACTTTGGAGATTGAAGAAAACTTGAGGAGAGATTTTGGGAGAAAAGAAAATTTAGAGAGAAAAAGAAAACAAAAAAAAGAGAGAATTCTTTTAGAAGAGAGAATTGAGGGGAACGAGAGTTCGAAGCTCGGAGTTACCATCTTCATCGACCAATACAATCCGCGAGTCCATCCCCGCCGTTCGAGCCGCGATCCGCAATCTTGATCCACGAGGAAATCTGAGGTTCGATTTCGATAATCAAATCCGTCAAGTCAGGTAACGATTCTAATCATTTAAAATATTCGAAATTGTGTTGCTTAAATGGATTGATTTGAATTTCGATTATACCTTGTTGGACATATTGCATTTCTTTGGAATAAATTGCATATCCAATTTTTGAGATTTTTATTGCACGTTGTAATATTTTCTTTAAAAAAAAAAGAGTTTGCTTTTATTGCACATTTTCACATCATGTAGATAATTGCACGCGTAATTTATCTTGTAAATATTTAGATTAAACCGCATGCATTGCATATAATTTAGTTCCTTACCTTGTCATAAAAAGAAAATAAAAAAATTGCACCTTTGAATCTCAAGTGAAAATTCATCAAAATTGCCGAGTTGAACATTTTCATGAAATTGGTACCGAAAGGGCGCCAGTAGAAATATTAGTGTAACCAAGTCCCCGAACTCATTAATCTCTGGTTCGTAGGAATAAAGTATTTCTCCCGATACTTTATTTAGGTGTCTAATCAACCTATCCAAAATGATTAGTGGCGACTCCAAGATAAATCCTTCTTTTGATGAAATTGAACCTAAGTCACGATTTGGTAGAACTTGGGAGAGTTCGAGCTAGGCTAGTTAATTCAATTTAATTAACCTGGTAATCCATTAACTTTAAAAATTGGGAAACTGATTTTTTTAGGTTGCGACACACACACACACACACACACACACACACACACACACACACACACACACACACACACACACACACACACACACACACACACACACACACACACAGGGCTAGATTAGTCTAGTTTCAACTTTTAAGACCTTCCCAAAAATGACGATTTTGCCCCTTTGAACGAATCATCTCAAAGCTTAATCACACTATTCCTTAAACACTTAGAACTTTACTAAGGATTCCATGCTTGACTTGGTGCATTTATCCACACGTCTTTGATTCCTTGATTGCGATTCAGGTGAGTTTCGTTTTGCTTTGGTGGAAAGCCCTTGGGAAAGAGGGAGGGGCATTAAACTCCATTTGTTTCATGAAAAATATAATACTTTCGAAAAATATTTTTCAAGATGTCATTTTTCAAGAAAATAGTAATATTTTTCAGTATTTGGCTAATACTTAAAAATGAACTGGAAATCAATTTCCGTCATTTGTCAAGGAATTGATTCCCGGCGATCGGCGGGCTACGGCGGCCATCGACTGACAACGGTGGTGGGGCCGATGATCGATGACAGCAGAGGAAGGAATAGCAGCGAAGGAGAAAGAATGAGAAAAGAAAAGAAAAGAAGTGTGAAAGAAATAAGGAAGAAAAGATAAGGAAAATAATTTTTCTCTTTTCAAAATGAGAAAAACATTTTCCATACTTTTCAAAGAGATGTTTTCATAAGGGGAAAGTGTTTTTCAGGATTAACCTATTTTTCGCCTCCCAAATGCTGGAAAATCCAGAAAATATTTTTCAGGAAGTTACTTTTTGCGAAACAATGGCGCCTTAAATGAAAGGGATTTTCCAAAATGTAAATAGTGTTTGATAAAGTTTATTTTAAAAATACAATGAAAATCAACTTTACTTAAATATCGTTGGGAAAAACTTTATAAAGGATTATTGGTCTTTTTTTTTTGGGATCTCATACGTTTTCAGCGACACTTCGACTGCTAACAGGCCATATTTGGCTCCTGATAGCCTTGCCTAAGGTCAAGGCCTAGGGTCACGTGAGCCCAATCAACGACGCCTAGGTGGTGTGACCTCGGCTACAATCACTTGGGCTCATGCCTCCCTAGGCGATCCAGGGTCCCACGATCCTAAGGTGGCCGAGGCTAGTCTGGTTGAAGAGAGCAATTGCTTGAGTAGGTCTCGGGTTTCTATTTAAAAAGGGTTAAAGTTGGAATTTTGATAAAATATTGAGGGCAATAAGGGCAATTAAAAATTCCCATTAACTTGTCCCAACTGCATGCCAAGAAAGCTAAAAAGCCTAAGGCAGCCTAGGACTTATTTTGAGCTTTTAGCATTTTCAAGGCTGACTTTTCACGATTGTGGCTTCATTAATTTCCTCCTAAACCTCCAATTTTGGGCCAACGCCTTGGGAAAGCCCTTCCCAAACAAAGCCTTCATCACTTTTAGTTTCTCTTATCGGTAGGGGTGAGCAGTTCTAGATTTCGGGTAGGTTCCACTTAAAACCTAATTACTAGTACACGTTTCTTATTTTTCAAAATCTAGAAGTTAATCTATATATCGTGGAACTTGGAACCTACCCTGTTACAGGTTTCAAAGTTCGGTATCCAGGCACCTGCTGTACTCAACTAAATGATTTTATATAGCCGTACTCGTCAGTTACTCTTCGACATCTTTTCCTCTTTCTGACTCGACATAGACAGTAATCAATCTATAGCGCTTGATTCCTTTCGAAGTAGCTATACAGACATTTGAAAATTCAGCAATAATGCCGAATTTGAAGAAATAGAAGAAGTGCATTTGAATTTTTTTTTTAAAAAAAACCAATAGTTCTAAATGAAAATTTGATCGATCCTAACCTTTTTATGGACCAAAACCATACTAGCAAGAGACCTTTTATTCTCCCCCAGAACCGTCTTAATAAAATCTGTCGAGAAAACCAACCAGTGTGTTCTGGTTCTAGGTCTGGTTATGGGTTCGGTTCCGGTTCAGGTCTAGGGTAGAATCAGGAATCTGAACCGAAACCGACGATTTCTATAAATCCAAAACTGAGAACCGGACTCTGTTCTATCATAAACCCATGCTCACCCCTACCTATCGATTTTAAATAACTCACTTATATCATTCTTGTTTCTCCATAGTAGCTAGTTGTGCCACTATCCATCCATTATAATCTTGACATTAAGTCGATGGGGGTCACGCAGGCATGAGTTAATCGCATCTAATAATTATGAGTTTTCATCATCCTCGCTAAAGTTCATTCTGATACACAAAATTTGCATGCTAATCAACTTAGTAGATTACCCAAAAGTCCATGAAACATCCCGAAGTCCGATAAACCGGTTAAGCTCGGGCCTCTTGTCCAAGTGGATGGTGGCCCCAACCCCGGAATATTTCGTACGCAGTAGTCGGTAGTGTTGGAACTTTGTGAGCTGAATATCCTACGACGCCCCCAACCAAGTAGCTCCACCATTGGGATTAGAAGTAACAATTTTTTTTTTTTTTGCCAACTAAGTATGGACAGATTACTGGTAATGAAATTTAATAATTGACTTTCTACAGGGGCTGGGCCGGATTTGTACGAGGTTGAATTCCTCCCAAATTGAAGTAAGCATCTAGCCCGAGATATCAAAGCATATTTCTAGCAAACCCGACCCGAATCTGGCCCAGCTTTTGCCCGGCCCAAAGAACAGTTCCGACAAACATGCGACCCATTCCGTCTCGGTTCTCAGCTCCGAGCTGAGCTGAGCTGAGCTGAAACCTCGTGTCTCCCGATCGTCTTCCCCGACGGAAAGATGGAGAAATTCAAAACCCTGGAAATCATCCGAACAAGCCCCGACTCCTCCGTCTTCCACCTCCGCCTCAACCGGCCTTCCTCCCGCAACGCCCTTTCCCTCGACTCCTTCGCCGAGCTCCCCCTCGCCCTCTCCTCCCTCGACCGCAACCCCGACGCTTTCGTCGTCGTCCTCTCCGGCGCCGGCGACCACTTCTGCTCCGGCATCGACCTCGCCGCCCTCGGCTCCATCTCCTCCCGCTCCCTCCCCGGCGCCGACCGTGGCCGCGCCGGCGAGCGGCTTCGCCGGGAGATCAAGTCCATGCAGGACGCGATCACGGCCATAGAGCGGTGCCGTAAGCCGGTAATCGCCTCCATCCACGGAGCGTGCGTCGGGGGCGGCGTCGACATCGTCACCGCGTGCGACGTGAGGTATTGCACGGGGGACGCGTTCTTCTCGGTGAAGGAAGTCGACTTGGCGATAACCGCCGACCTCGGGACGTTGCAGAGGCTTCCGAGCATCGTGGGGTATGGGAACGCGATGGAGCTGGCCTTGACGGGTCGGAGGGTGTCGGGTTCGGAGGCGAAGGAGATAGGACTGGTTTCTCGGGTTTTCGGGTCGAAGCGTGAATTGGATGATGGAGTCAGACTTGTCGCCGAGGGTAAGTAGTTTCAGATTCTAGTACCTTGGTTCTCAAACCGAATAGAGTTATCTTTCTGCTGGAATATAATTCTTATGCTAAATGCCATATGCAGCGTTCACTGATTGCATTAGTCATCATTGTATGTGATTGGATGATTCCTATCAGAGTTAAATAGATCCCGGTTTCATGGTTGTGCATTTCGATGGGAATTTTTAGTATTCTTGATTCTTGAAACTTTTGGTTATTAGATAGATTGTTTGTGGGTTTAATTTGGTTTAGATTGGATGTCTTTCCAATTTAAAAGTAATGTTTTCGAGTTGTTCCAGTTATTCTGAACTTATATCATAAGCACTTACTCGACACTGCATGAGAAACCAATTTGAGATCAGTTTGAATGATTGAATACAGCAATTCTATAAAGCTGTGTGGGATTAGTATGCAACATAATGCAAATGAAAAGATAGTGGTGATAAAGATCAGGATTTGACGAGATTGTTGGAACTCGGCTGCTGGGAGAAATAGAAGGCATTTCTTGGTTTTTGCAGCGAAAAGAGAGAAGCAATGGGATAACAATTAGTATGGCTTCAAATTAACGAAGTCTCGAAGGTTCCCAATCTTATCTTGGTTTTTCTTTTTCACAATAGGCCCCTGTAGTGGCGAGCAGACCATGCTCTTCATACCATAGAGTTTGAACCCAGTGGTGCCAAAATAATTGTATTAGGTCGGTTAGAACAAATAAACTTTGGCTATTTTAGGGTATCTATTTAGCAGTTTTGGGAATTAGCAAATCGAGATTGAAGTTGGATACAGTTGAATGGTTTAGTTAAACCGAAACCAAATCAATAAACCGACAAACTAAGTTTTGGGTGCGGTTCATATTGGTTGTCTTCAGTTTACCAATTTTAGACTTCCTTGACATCGTCTGAGTGTAATGAATGATAGAGTTTCCATTTAGATTAGAAGGGCTCCACTTAACCATTTCATCAAGGCTAACCGACCGACCTGTATTTTTCGTTCAATATGCATGCACGATGGGTGTATTTGTCCCTCACTTGGAACTTTTACTGGTTTGGGATAAAGCATGCAGAGGCCGGTATCGTGAAGATGCCTGGTCAGTGGTTTTCTTTGTTGAAATTGCTGACTACCCTTCAATTTTAAACCGGCGATTGGCACTTGTTGTTGCTAAACGAGGTTGTGGGCAAAAAAAATTTGTGGTCATCACATCATTTGAGTATATCCTTGTAGAAATAGATAACAGCAAGTTGCAGGTGGAAAATAAAAAGACCTCCTTTCAGGTAATACTGTCTATTGAATTCGGGACTAGGAAAGTTCCTTGCGCCGGTAAATTGTTCGAGGAGGCGGAGTTAATTCTAGTTTCTAGCGTTAATGTTCTGTTCTCATTTTCTGAGAAAGGTTCGTTTTATTTTGCACGCAGCGATTGCTTCCAAGTCCCCGATGGCTGTTACTGGGACCAAAGCGGTGCTACAAAAGAGCAGGGACATGAGTATCGATCAAGGGTTGGACTACGTCGCCACCTGGAACTCAGCAATGCTTCTGTCAGATGATCTGACGGAGGCCATCTCGGCGCATGTGCAGAAACGGAAACCTGTTTTTGCAAAGCTCTGATGGTTGCATCAGCGTCGAAGCAGAAGAACCGATCCAATGCTTCACATGCAAAGGAGTGCAGAGCGAAAGAAGGGGAAAGCCGATACTTGGCTGGCTTCCGGTGTTATTCGAATAGCTGCTGTGCTTGTAACTTGGACCATACGTTTAAAAGATTCAAAGCTGCCAATAATCCACTCGTCTTGATCGGACGAAATTCCGAAAATTCAAATTAACTCCCGTCTTATCATAAGACAGAATTATTGCTTGTTGTTGTTGTTGTTGTTGTTGTTTTGTTCATCAAAGCTAAGCGACATTGTTATATATACGATGGGCAATAGTTTCGTCTGTTCCCCGTAAAAATGACTTTGGATATGTCGTTGCAAACCTTCGTCCATATTTTGTCGCACTCTATGCATTCTGGTGAATCACGATTCTTAGATTCTCGCATTTCGTTGCGCTCTAAGCCTTAATCCGGTAAGCTTTGCTTCATATGCACTTTTGGTAAGCTTTGTTTAAGATGCACTTTTTGTAGATAGAGTCGGTTTTCGGGCCAGTCGGGTTTTCTTCAAATATTAGGAACTGGATTAGTGGTCCCAATTCCCATTTTCTGGAATTAGGGATTGGACGGACTATCCCGGGAACTGAAAATCGGTAACATGACCCAAAAAAATATCCCGGGAACTGAAAATCGGTAACATGACCCAAAAAAAAAAAACAGAACAGCGTTAAAGCCTATGATTGTGTCGAAAAATGAAATCGTGCATGTTTCCTCCCATGTTAGACTCTTGGACAGGGAGTTCGAAGTAAACATAATGGCAACCCAGAGTAACATATGCAAGATGATTCTAGAGAAGAAATATTCGAGCATAAAAACTACCGATGTTTGATTCGTGCTTCCGCCAACTATGTACTTGCAGCTTAGTTTCTCTTGGTAAGAGTATAAGGGCCTGTGCTCCATTGATTCTATCCCACCTTCGTCTCAACAAATCAACTTTAGGATTACTTTCAAAAATTGAAAAAAAAAAAATCAACCAGCCCGCTCTTGTTTTATGCCCCTTGAATCGGAAACCAGATTGCCTGACTATTGATTTCAATTTTAAAAATCGCCAATCGAACTACCGCCCTTTAGAACTGAGAACCGGACTATCGATTTCGGTGAGATCAATCCGATTTGCTCATCCCTTAGTTCAAATAACTTATTTTTCGCAAACATTCAAAGCCGTAGTCTTTCTTAACATTTCAGTCCCGATCTAAACCTGGACCGGCCTGAACTGAAGCTATGAACAGGCCCACGTCGGGCTGGCCTCTCCAGTCGTTCGGGCTGGCGGTTTTTCATTTTGCGCCCCTATCGTGGAGCTTACTTTGGACTTTTGTCAATAATGGTCCAATGACTCCCTTTCTTAACCATTTCTTTTTTTTCTGTATTATCATAATCATCAACTATAATAAGCATTGGCTATATCATTATGGATGTCCCCCAGCAACCTTAGCCTGGGACGTTAAGGTAAAACGCATAATATTGAGGGGCAAAACATGGCTATGTCGTCCCTTCACTAATTTTCTAATTGGTATATCATAACCAAAACATCATCAATCGGTCCAACGTGGGACGGAGTGGCAAACAGCAGGCAGAAAGTACGTCGCACCATGCACCCCCACGATTTACCCTGTAGAGTGACTGCGCATTAGTTTCAACAAGTTCTTTGACATATTAAAGTCGGCAAAAAGTCATTTTCTTTTCCTTTGCCCCCGTGAAAGTAGCCAGCGGAAATCCGAAGTTCAGCACAAACCTGAGATGCTTTCCTGTTTATTCCCTCCTTGCTCGTACTTGCTTTCCTGGGGTTCGATACGATATATCACATGCCTCGTCTTTGCTTCTAGGGGTTGACAAAAGGGTTTAGCTTCACCAGGAAGGCAATGAGCCACACGAGAGAGAAATTTAACATGAAAGATCAGCATGTCATGACCTCATGAAGTCTATTATTTTCCAGCATTAAAGAACTCATGGGTCAACTTTGAACCCATACTGACCCCGTTTTGAAAGTTCTCCATTCCCCTTTCTAGAAAGTTCTCTCTCCCCATTGGGCTTTGGGGCTCGCTTGCTAAGGTTGCCTGCTCACTAAATTGCGGAAATGTTGGGCAATCTTGGTTGATTATTAGATGTAAATACATGGACTGACCAATGAATGACGACGCATTTCCGCCGTCCAGCGATGCATCCGACATAATTTTATAGCTATGTGCGTGGCATCGGTTATATATATATATATATATATATAGATAGAGAGAGAGAGAGAGAGAGAGAGAGAGAGAGAGAGAGAGAGAGAGAGGCACACAAAAATGGGAGTGTGTAAGTATAAAATATGCTCATGTCGAGTAAGATAATACAAAATACATGTGTCATCATTGGTGTAGAGCAGTATTTTATGACCAACCCTCAAATCATGGTACCTTTTGCGACAAGGTGAGGTCAGCTTGTCACTCCTAAAATTGTTTAAAGCCTAATCGATTGTAGTTTGTCATCTTCAAGAAGCTCTTCCATGAAAGGTCGCTTTTATAATAATAAGGTCACTTTCACGGGTGAAGCTCCACTAAGCCATGGCAGGGCATCATTCGTAAATGATTGACCAAAAGAAGAAGCAAGAGTTTTAATTTCTTTTAGTGCCGCAAATTGCTCTCCAAACCTCATTATCACTATTGTAAAGTCGGGTTAATGATGTTTGTTGTCGGGTCAATTACGTAGGAACATGATATTCTATCTTTGTGATGAGTGATTCCACGCATTTTACTTTGACGAAGCAAACTATTGGTTAGCACCATCATATGACAAGGTCGAGAACAACATGCTGGTAATCTCTTGACTTTAATGATAAACAAGATCATTGATCACACAGTCATATGGTCTGGATTTCATATTTGATCCCTACCTGTCTTTGTTGTCATCTGCTCTCTGTAAATTGCATCCTTAACAAACAGAATACTAACCGATAATTTGCTCTTTGTTTAGGGGGTTAAGTGTAAGGTCACTAATAACTGAGGGGTAAAATGTAGGATGTTTCCTTTCCCTTTAATCAATTGGCAACCAAGTGCTTTTTCCACTAGATAACTGGTTTGAATAAGCGCACCTTCTTTCGATTAACAAGAACAATAAGAGCACCTTCTTTAATCTAAAGTTTACTTTGCCTTCCAAGCATAAACTTCCCATTACCTTTCTCATAAATGGGTTCACCCCCTTTAACTCTCTCTCTCTCTCTCTCTCTCAACCATCACCTTCTGGGTCATATGTGCACACATGCAATAAAGGTCAGTGCAATGAAACGTTAAGGAATCCAAATGCTTCAGAGAAGAGCAAACCCTAAAAGGGTTAAAGCCAATCTTGAAACCACAACCCTCGTGCAAAAGGGCAAAAAAAAAAAAGAGATCATGCGAACCCTAGACATTTGGTTTTTCACTTACCAAGATCTTATAATCAAAAGCACCAATTATTGCAGCCTTTGACGTTTCTCCTCTCTCCCTTCCCCCACAAAAAACCCTAAGACCACCCTCTTCAACACCCACACGCAAACGCCTTTGACTCCCAAAAATATGAAAAGTAAGACGGAAGTTCGCAGCCGCAATCAGCTCACGAAAGCCTGCCTTTCCTTACCACTTGATACACATGTGGGTCGAGGACCCTTTTGCTTGTGGGAACCTTCATCTTCGAGAAATTAGAATTTTGGTCCCGTTTTCTTTTCCCCGATTCAAACCCTAGAGATTTCTTGTATTTTCCGGGAGGTCCTTTGAAATTTTTTGATTTTCTTGTCCCCCCCACCCTTTGCGAAAGAGAGAGGGTGTCCCTTCTTTCTACGGAATCGGGCAGATTCCTTGATTGTCAAAGTTTGAGGCTCCATCTTAACTAAACATCAACCATCCCACGTTACTACCTCCACTCAAACCTCTTTTACAAACCCCTCGACCTGTCCCCTTTTTGTTGATTTTCTTATATTAAATTCACCACTAGTGAAAAACTTTTTCGACGCGAACACGCCGTTGTGATCAAACTTATAGTCCGGTCATTATCGTTTCTTTTTACTCAGCATTAAACGAATCGATCTCCTAAGGGAGAGTCTTTTTTTTCCCCCTTTCGTGACGATGCACGTAATGGAAACCCTCCAAGAGTTCCCTCAATTTTCCTTCTCGTATAAAACACATTGCCTTTGGCTTTCCTAGAACAAATTTGTAAAAATAAAAGAAAGGGGGGGGGGGAGCTTTTTTTAATTTGTAATTTAGGTTACCTGTTCTTAGGGTTTGCGTAGACAGAGATGCAAACTGTGATATGGGATCCCATGACTTACAAAAAAAAAAAACCCCTTACTTTATTTGTTGATGATTGGGAGGGGGGTTGTTGAAGTATAATTTATTTTCTCCAGAAAATCTTTGCCTCTTCAACTAAGTTACCCGCTGATTCAACCGATCGACATGGATGCCACTAAAGAATATAGTAATCATGTCCCACCCAAAGTTTCTAATTCAATCATTCAAGGGTGGGTTCCTACTTCCTAGCCATTACTCAAAACAATTAAAGAAGAGGGTTATGGAAAAAGAGTATCAAGCGACCATATATCTCATCTTAATTTCTAAAAAAGTACCCTTTGCCATTTTGTCCACACCATGTCTGAATTGCCAACTTTGCAAGCCATTGGTCTCTGCTACCAAAGGCAGGATTGTTCCTTATTTCCCATGCTTTGATATGCTTAAATTAGGAAAAATTACTAAAAAAATTTTAAATCTATTGTAATTGTGTCAATTCATTTCTAAACTTTTTTTTACCAATTTAATCTTAAATTTTTTGTAAATATATCAATTCAGTCTATCCGATCAATTTTGGCAGGTCGTCATTAACAGATACGTCATCCGACGTGGCCCATCAAGCAACATAATGTTTAATATTTTTTTGAATTTTCTTTTCTTTTCTTTTCTTTTCTTTTTTCCCCTTTTCTTCTTTCTCTGGCATGAGATAATTATAATAGATTTAGAAATTTTTTGGTAATTTTTCCAATTAAATTGGCTGGGAATTCGTAGAAGATTGAGAGCCTGAATCCAGAAATCGAAAAATGGGAATAAAAATAAAACGTGAGGAAGACGAAAATCTGAATATTATCTATTTTGCAATTGAGAAAGGAGGAATGATTCTCGAGAGACGATTTCTCCCAAAAGAAGTTTCAATCCGGTCAAAACTAGAGAGACAAGAAGATTGAGGAAATCCTGGGGTGGAGCATCGGCATTGAATTGAAGGTGGCATTTTTGTCAGCTTCTCCAAATCCGACGTGGGCGCCTGTCGTTTCGGGGCGAAGTAGGTCCTAGTGCTTTTATTCCCTCGCCCCCACCTCCCACTCGATGATACCAACCGTAGACTTCAAATGACCAAGATGCCCTTTCCCATTTTATTTTTTTATATAAAAAAGTAGAACAATATCGGCCGTCAAATGTAGTTTGCGAGTGTCCTTGAAATACTCACTTAAATTTATTAAATTATTGGATCAATGATTGCAGAGACACGAGACGACAGGAAATTACCAAAAATATATATATACCTATAATATTTGTACCGATTCAGTTCTAAACTTTTCAATTGCGCGCCAACTTAGTTTAAAAATTTTCACGGTTTGTCAATATAGTCCATCCAACCAATTTTTGCCAAAAACTATTAACGTGGATGCTGGTTATCTTACGTGGCACGATTTGAGCTGAACAGTTTACTGGTTTAATTACAAATAATTCTTGATTTTTTTATATCTTCATTTTGTTTTATTTTTATTCTCTTTCCTTCTTCTCGGTGATAGCTGGTGACCGGCCACTGGCTATGAGTCTATGACTAGTGAGAGTCGCCCTTGCCTGCCGCAGATAAGGTAAGTGTATTCGAAACTAGTAGATTGAAGTTAAATGGAATTTTTTTTTAATCGTTTGCATTGATTCATAGTAGTTTTCTTTCCCTGCGCAACATTCTTTTTGCCTTTTTTACTACTATACAAATACATTTTTTAGGAGAAGTAAAGATTAGATGAACATTTGTCTACCCTTTCCAATAGCCAAAGATGAACAAGTACATAAAGTGGGAAAAATAAAAGGAAAAGGGAGAAGCGTTCTGAATTTCTCTCGTATAAAATGAAATGAGGAGGGTGATTGCATTGCGGGACATTAAGCAATTTATATCAAATCCACCTTTTTTAGAAAATTGCGGGCAGTTGATTTCTCTGGTTTACCTATTTATCACTTGTCTTTGCTCAATTCCATCTTCTTCTTCTTCTTCTTTTTATCTTTGATTTGCGATTACAAAAATAAGTTTATAAGGGTTTTAATGGGAAACGCAAAAGTAAGGCATATATAAGTAAAACGAACCACCCAAGAGCTATAAAAATTATGGGAAATTATAAAATAAAGATATGAAGTGCTGTCATTTTCTCAATTAAGAGCTTGGAGTGGACTTTGTCACAAATAAAGGCCACTGAAGTGTGGTCATTTTTTCAAACAAGGGCATGGAGCGCACACTATTTTCAAATAAAGTCATGAAGTGGTCATATCAATCTTAAAAAAGTGCTTAATCTCACTAGCTAGTCAATGGCACTTTTGGCCTCCACTTTTTTTATTCTTTTTTTTTCCTCTTTTTGTTTTTAAATTTTTTTAAAAAAATTCAAAGTTAAAAAAAGTACAAGCGGGACCACTACCCCCACTTCTAAAAATTAAGTTAAAATTATCATTTGATGAAAATACCCTTGATCAATCGAAATATTTTGTCGACCGACCGACCGACAAGGCGAGTCTCTTATTTGAAACAAGCATGGCTACTTCGAGCTCTTATTTGAAAGAATATTCATTTCAGGCCATTATTTGAGAAAATGAGAACAATTTGGACCATTTTTTGAAATGTTTCCAATAATTTATCTCTACTATATCCATATCGATATTCAATGAAACAAAGAAAGGTTTCTTCTTTCAAGGAGAAGAAACCCCTCTACCCCCCACTGATGGCAATATATATGTATTCGACGACGACGGTAACAAAAAGCCTAAAAAGGGGTTCTTTCGCAAATTGTGATCTTTTCTCCCTCAATTCTCAATTTACTTAAGATCGTATGAATATGACAAAAACCTTGTTAGTTGTCATCTAAGAGTCCATCAAATGTTTAGAGATCATCGTCCACTTTTTTCTTTAGTATGCAAGCCATTAAAGATATATGTAATATATTAACCTTCTCTGTTTTAGCTCTAAAACTTATCCAAGTTATTCAATGAAATTTTGAAAAAACAAAATTCCCTCCACAAATTTTATGTGGCCAAGTACATACAAGAAGTGGAATTTCGTTCTATCTTTGAGATCCAAAGAAAAAAATTATATCATATAAGTATCTATATGTGTTGCTAGGAAAAATAACCAAAAAAGTTTTAAATTTATTTTAATTGTGTCAATTCAGTCATAAATCTTTTGTATTTATGACAATTCAGTCTTTCTAATCAACTTTGGTCAGCAGGCGCTAACGTGGACCTTAGCCAAAATTAGCTGTAAATACCGAATTAATACAAATATAAAAGGTTTAGGATTGAATTGATTAAAAAAATTAGGATTGAATTAACATAATTACAATAGATTTATGATTTTTTCCGTAACTTTTCCCACGTGGCTAATCTACTTGCATTTCACGCATGCGATTTTAAGTATCCATACAATTGAGTTTGCCAGTGATGTTGATCAAATAACTTAGTAAAACTTTTCATAATAATTAAGATTTTTGTATCCATTTTCTCTTTCCATAGTTAGACATTTGCGAGTATCTTAGCGATTTATTGGTTAATATTATGTTGAACAAATAAAAATATGGGGAAAATTAGAAAAGTGTTACATGAAAGTTACCCCCACTCAGTTTTATGTAGAAATAATATTCTTACTTATTTCGATGATCTTCGATACAAAAGAAAGAGTTTTTACCAAGCATTAGCCCAAGAGAAGCGATATCGCAAGCTTCTAGCATTTTAGGGCGAGGGCAAGAAATAAAGCCATCACAAGGGAAGATGGGGACGAGATTCCGATTGGTTTCTCATGCCTATCCCTACTCCTAAGTCGTGTTCATCAATAATTTATACCGAGGTTCCGTTTATTTCATGAAAAATGATTTTTCCCCTCATATTTAAATATTTAAACCGCTTAGGAAAATGAGTCAACATAAAATATTTTTCTACCAAAACTTAAATTCAAGAAAAAGACTTTTCTTTACATAATTGGAATTTGTTTTTCAAAATATGGTTAGGTGCCAGGGCTTAGACAAAAAATTATGCGTTTGGACATGAAAACACCAACACTCGTTCATGAGCCCTTTGCAGCAGAGCTGAGATCCCAACACCTAGCTCGGTTCCGTCTAGTTTGTCCCCAAGACCCTAGCCACTGCACTCGGGTTCATTGAGGTTGGGCTCGGGACGTTGGTGCCCATGCTGGGTTCCTTAGTTTGCCAATGCTCAAGTCACTAGATCTCGAAACGGAGCAAGTTTATTTAGGAAAATCATTTTCTTACCAAACGACAAAAAACAAAGAACTTGAAGCCGAGCTCAGACATCGTGATTTAAACGTCTCGCTTTGAACCGGACTATTTCCTGTGCCATTTTGTATAAAGGCAACAGATATCCCGGTCGAAGATGAAGATTTTAGAGAAATCTTCCTCTAGGGGTCAATGTTTCCCCCTGATTTTGCGCCGCAAGGGGAATTGCCATAATCGACAGCAACGAGATTTCAACCCCCGTGGAACTAAATCAATGTTTGAGTACGATAATCGTCCGACCATTTTCTGTCCCTTTTGTATCGGCAAAAACTGCCTTTGTCAGCATCAGCGTAGCACTCGTTCATGAGTAAAAAATAATTGCCCAAAATGTTATAAATTTATTATACATTTACCAATGCAATCTTAAATTTTTGAATTTTGTTAATGAAACTCTAAATATCTTCATGTTTCGTTAATTAATTCTATCCAATTGATTTCGGAAAAAGATCGCTAACGTGAATGCCGGTCATTTTATGTGATACGAGCGACGCTGACATATTTTAATATATTGTCTAATTGTTTTTATTGATGGCTTTATTTTTTTTCTCTTTCCTTTCCTTTCCTTTTCTTTATTTTTTTTAGCTATGGCCAATAAGGGCATCACCACCCTGTCACTTTAATTTAAAATTTTGAAAAATATTAAAGTATACTTAAAAACTATTAACTTCAGTATCGGCTCTAGCGTGCACGTAAGCAATTTTTAGCAAAAATTGATCAGATTGACTCAATGATAAAGCATGAAAAAATTTAATACCCAGTTGATAAAATTAAAAAGTTAAAAATTAAATTGGCGAAAGTGTAGTATGTTTAAAACATTTTGGATATTTTTTCCCTATGAATAACCATAAACCAAACTTCGCGAAATCATCTTTCTACTTAAAATGTCTAAAGATTCACCTCCATTCTACTATAAATTCTAAACGATGTGACTTAACAGGTAAAAGACTAAACAATCTTAATTAACAATCGAGATCCCCTATTTTTACGAATTATTCGAAATCATTTCGAAAAGATTTCTCGAAGCACTTTTATATTGATAACTCTACGAAAGTAGAGTTAAAATGCTTCTAAAATGAGGACAATCGAGTTTAGTCGTTCGAGTTTTATTTATTTTTTTTAGTGTTTTTACTTTATTTTAATTTTTTGGTTGTGGTTAGATGATTTTTATATTAATCCTCATGTTTTCATGGTCGAGTTTCTCAGTGCGGTCTTACTATGTGCAGGTGTGATGAGGAAGAATGAAGTGAAGAGCATCAGTGAGAAGTTTTGGAAAACTGCAGCCTTAAAGTCGTTGAAGACAGAACCGAGATGGATGCATCCGCCTGGGAGACGGACGCGTCCATCTGCAATCTGTGGCCGTGTACAGAACCGAGACGGATGCGTCCGTCTGAGGACGGATGCGTCCGTCTGCACGCAATTAGTAACGCGCGAATGGGCGAGCTTCCTCCTTCTGATGCAGCATGAAGATTTTATCTTATTGGAATATTCTACTTTTATATTTTAGGATTTGGTTTTAAGAGATAAGGATATTTTTATTAGGTGGAATTTTTGAAATGGGGATAAAAGAGGAAGGAGAAGATAACCCTAGAGATATTCTGTTTTGGGAGGATATCAAGAGAGAGGACGGCAATTCTTTGAGGAGGAAGGGAGGAAGAACGTTAAGCAGCACCAAGGGGCTCTAGAGGAATCGAGATTGAGGGTGCTCATCTTAGAGTTGGAAGATCGGAGACATAGTTCTTTCTTCTTATCTTCTGCATCTTGATGTCGTTTTCTATGTTTTCTTCTGGATTCGTGATGTATAATTTCCTAATTATGAACTAATTTACTTTTCTAGGGCTACAATGGAACCTAGTACTTTTGTTTAGAAAGTGAATTCCTTTCTTCGTGTTATTGATTTCAGCGAATTATTTATTCAGATCTTGTTCTTAATGCGATTGATTGACTGATCACCAATTAATTTGATATGGTAATCTGAATAAACTTGGAAAAGTTATTTAGATTAAGCCGTGGACTGGATAGCCTAAGTTAGTGTCGCGTTGGAAAACAAAACTAATCAGTAAGAAGAATAGGAATATACCCAATCACTTTAGGTGACCAATTAGGGTTGTCACATAATGGGTTCTCACTAGTTAATTGCCTAGGAATAGAGTGATTAGCTCGATACCGAGAATACGTTCTTAGAGCACTCGGAAGAGACGTAAGAAGATAATAGAACTCTAGGTTAGTAATTCAAGAAGTCGGTAACCGAAGAGGGAAGGATCAATCTAAGCAAGGTGTTAGGAGAAGTTGTATGTCCTAGATTTCTCCTTATCGATAGTTCGCGTTATTATTTTCTGTTTATGTCTTTTAATTCAAACATACTCATTTTATTTTCCACTTGACCTCAAGACAATTACCGAGAATAATGTTAAGAGAATTTCGTAGTACAATTCCCTGTGGATTCGACCCTTGCTTACCATTGCTATATTTTAGTTAGGTCGGACAAAAATTTATTTTTATTGCGTTGACGACGCACATCATATATGCTCGAATCCGGTGCATCACAATCGTTGATTTCGCGGACCGAACATATTAGTTTCATATAATCGACGGTCGTGGCTCCTTTGACCGAGCAATGCTCAGTGGCACTTTAGTACTTTGGCTTTCCAGAGGAGATTAAAAGCGAGGAATGAGGTACAGCTGCAACTGCGAGGGAGCGTGACGCCATCTGACGTCACCCACATCTACTTTCTGTTGCTGTGCCCACGGGAGTTAAGTGCTCGTCCTCGTGGGAAATGACCTAAAAGTCCACGCAACCTATCCATCGTCCCTCGCTTTCTCTGCTTTCTTTTGACCAATTTGCCCCTCTCGGCGTCCAATATTTACTCGATTCGGTCGTCTCAATGTGATTTTGACTTTGACCGCGATTCCATCGCTTCTCCAACTAACTCTACGTTAAACTCATCTAGAAGTCGAATTAAATTCGTCTTTATTTGTTTTAAAAAGAGCAGAATAGACACTGCAATGAAACTACATTTTTCATTTTAAGGAACAAAAGTGACATTAAGCGTGCATTTGTTTTGCGAAAAATGTATAATTTGAAAAATATCATCCTTAAAAATGATTGTTTATCTCTCGTGTGAAAATGAATGGACGAAAATTATTTTTATTGTACATAAAAATATTTAAACATGTATTGCTATCAATAAAAAAAATTAATTTTCATTGACTAACTGTATTAGGAGAATGTTTTACAAATCATTTATTTTTTTTAAAAGCAAATAGAGGTTAGGAGAGATTTTTGGCGATTATCATTGATACTTGAGCTAAAACACACTTTTGTAAAGTGTATTGTCGTAAACTTGACTTGGAATTGCAAATATATTTACTCTAATCGTACCTCACGTTTTGGGGGGGGGGGGGGAGATATTATGATGACCTCAAGCATACTATCTTCTCTCGCTACTTCTTATCCATCCAAACCGCCATTAAATCCATCAAAACTTACATCTGATCACTAGATGAAAGGATGTTTGAAATAGGAGTAGCATTTACACATATTTAGTAAATCCTCACGAAATTGCTTTTCTTTCTTTGACACCCCCACTCCCATCATACCAATGCCTCTTCGAACAAAAGTAAGTTCGTAAAAAATGTGATTGCATTTAAAATTTTCAATAATTAAATATTAAATCGAGGCAATGTGCAAAAAAAGCATAGAAATTGTATTTCGGGTTCCCTTTGTTTCTCCAAAATCCGAATGATTTATAATCTCTTTTTCCGAAAATATTCTCTCTCGTCACATGAAATAATTAACCGATGCAAAATGTTATCATTGTTGAAAACAATTGATAATTGAAATGAGAAAAAATTCGTTCATTCATTTTCATAAATGATAAACATGATTATATCTTGAAAAATATTTTTCGAATTATTCATTTTTTTTTCGTGAAACAAACATAGTCTTAAATTCGGACCATTGTGTGCATGAAGCATTATAGTTTCGGCGTCTTTAAATTAGGGATAAATGGGTTCAGAAAGTGAGAAAAAAAAATCTGCAGATTAATAACTACTGAGATTTACTCAAACTTTAAGATACTAATGTGAGGTCGTGAGTCGAGGGAACATGAACGAACGAACGAAAACACGACAACGACCCCCTCCTTATCCTAAACGACAGGGAAAGATCAAGAGTCGTGTGATCACATTAACTCGAACAGGGGATGATCATCAATGTGGACGAGGAAGACGTGAGTGTCGTTTGGAAGCAAAGAAAACGTCCCGATTTTTTAACAGCTTCGGTTATTCCCACACTGCACAGTGAAGGGAGGGGGGTGTCGGGCCCCCGAGCACAGCTCAGCTCTTTGCCTTCCCACCGTTTGATCCCAAGACGGTGGAACAGAGAGACGCCAGATCTGGCTTTGACCTCTTCGATGGTTGCCCTGCTCGGCTTCCGTATGCGTACGCTAAGACAGTGTCGCCGAGGAGAAGGGTTTGCATAAAGAAAACAAAAAAGAAATTTTTTGAGGGCGAGGTTGAGTCTCGTTTAAGCCAGATGGGTTGTCTTATTCGCTCCCTCTTCTTCTTCCTCTGAGATGAGGAGACCGTCCTGTGCGCGCTTATAAAGAACCCGCGCTTTCCCCTACCTCTAGACCACCCACGCACGCACGCACGCGAACGATTGAGTTCTCGCCTTTTTCTGCGACTCCCGTTATAAGTCTCTCTCTGTTTCTCTCTACCTTGTTCTTGTTCCCTCTTGTTTTCTTGGTTCTCTCTTGCTTTTCTTTTGGGTTCATGTTCATCTAGCCGCTTTGTGAGGTGTCTTCTTGTGTTCATAAGAAGTCTCCACACATGGGTTCCTCGAACTGAACGAGCCTGTGTGTCTCGCCGAACGGTTAGTGAATTGATTGGAGCTGGAAGATTTTTGAGGAATTTGAAGAGAGCATAGCAGAGAGAGAGAGAGAGAGATATAGGGTCATAATAGGCTGTAATTTCAGAGAGAGACAGAGACACAGAGAATGGAGAAGGTCAGCTTTGTGAAGAATGGAGTGCTGAGATTGCCACCAGGATTCAGGTTCCACCCAACGGACGAAGAGCTTGTGGTTCAGTACTTGAAGCGCAAGGTCTTTGCTATCCCTTTGCCTGCCTCCATCATCCCTGAGGTTGATGTCTTCAAGTCTGACCCTTGGGACTTGCCAGGTAGCTGATTTCGAAAAGCCGGCGCAAATTTTCAGTCTTAAGTAGCATAGGGTAATCTGTACATATGCTCTTTTGCAATGCCAAACTGATTATGTATAAGCTAGGTCCTCAGGACATGCTAATTTTCAGGATTCTAAGTTTTTAAGGTGGTTGTATTACAGGTGATGCAGAGCAAGAGAGGTACTTCTTCAGCACTAGGGAGGCCAAGTACCCGAACGGAAGCCGGTCGAACCGGGCCACCGTTTCGGGTTACTGGAAGGCCACGGGCGTCGACAGGCGGATCGTTAGCTCGAGGAGCCATCAGTCGGTGGTGGGCTTGAAGAAGACTCTGGTTTTTTACAGAGGGAAGGCCCCCCGTGGCTCCAGGACCGACTGGATCATGCACGAATATCGCCTGGTCGAAGGTCTAGCCCCTGAAATCGTCCTGCCCACGATGAACTTGAATCAGGTGAGTCGGGTCGGACTACGCATGCCAAAGGGAACTTTTTATTCTACACAATTTTAGTCGATATCAATTTGTTGTGCATTTTAACTAACGGGTATAAATGTTCCAAAAAAAAATTTCTTTCAGAGCCCTTTGGTGCCAATGGAGAATTGGGTTCTCTGCCGCATATTTTTGAAGAGGAGGAGCACCAAAAATGATGGCCACAACCGCAACATAGAAAGCTTTTGGACTAGTAATGAAGTTGGCAAAGTCGGGGGGAACGGGCCGGTCTTCTACGATTTCCTGGCCAGGGATAGGAGCGGCTTGAATCCCGCAACGTGCACCTCATCCTCAGGATCGAGCGGCGTCACCGAGGTGTCCTCGCACGATGGCCAGGAAGAGCACGACGAAAGCAGCTGCTGCAACAGCTTCCCCGACACCCGGAGAAAATCCGCAGCCAAGCTCGACTAGCACTCGAGCACGGAAAACTCGGTCGTAATAACCCCGTGTCGGGTTAGCGTTTCGAGCACGAGTATTTCTCCGAGATTACCTTAGGTTCGGGGACGGAGATGGACGACTGAGGGAAGCGTAGCCGGCGTTCGCGTTTCTACTGTTTGTTGCTAGTGTATGAGAGCCATTTTGTAATATGAGCTTATGATGGTAGTCAATCATGTAATCGGATTCTCCCCCAAAATTTCAATTATAGTGGGCTGTTTTAGTCTCCTCTTTTTCAGCATTGACCTGTCAATTTGGACTCGGGAGAGTGCCTCTCGGGCAGCATGGAAAAAAAGAAAAAAAAAGAAAAGACAAACATCTTTGAGGAAAGCCATGTGAATTCCAAGAAGAATGACAAAAGGTGAATGTCCAGAGAGGAGGAACAAGAAAAAATGTTTCCCCATCCAAAATGGCTATGGACTTTGTTCAAAAGTTGGTGCTCGGACAGCCAAGAGTTTTTACTCTTTTAAGGGCCAAAATGTCTCCAAATAAGGTGGACTCCCCTCTCTCTCTCTCTCTCTCTCTACAAAAAAGTCAAAAATGCTTCATGGACACTCCAATCCATGTCAGTGAAAGAAGATGAGGGGGAATCTTGTTCAAAGGAAACAGACATTCCGATTCTTCTCCAAAACATTTGTTGCGCTTGTCTTCCGCTTCAACCAACGCGAGAAATGTTGCAAGCAAACAGGGTTAGTTTTGAATTTTGGAAGAACACGTGAGGTTTTAATAAGTGGTCTTGAATGAACTTTTGTTTTTCTTCTCCTCCTTCTTCCTTTCTAAGGATTTTTATCAAAGGCGGGCCTACCAATCAAGCAACCAAATAGATTTAAAAAAAAAAGAAAAAAGTTCCCCGTACCAACTATTCTCCTGATATCTAGGAGCAACGAGATGGGAAATCGCATGAATTTTTATTGTTGTCGAGTGTGCTCAATCGCAAGTATATTGGGGATCGGGTTAACGCGATTGTTTTTTTTTTCTCTTTTTCCTTTTTCCTTTTTCCTCTTTCTCTCTCTATCTCTGTCTCTACGTTGTTAAGTGGGCACATGACCTTAAGGACTAGTCTTTTTACTTCATGTGCTCTGCTCCGAGGCTGCGTCGTTTTATCTTTGGGAGAAGGGGAAGCGATTGCTTGGATGATTGGAACGCCCTTTGGATGGATAATCAATTAGATTAGGAGGATTTGACCTTCATCGGCAAATGCGAATTAATCTAAGTTTGTGACATAATTGGCCAGCAAATACCAGAGACTGGCGGAAAGATTCTCTCCCACTATCTTCCAACTACTTTGCAAACTTTGATCTGAGCCGCTTCTTTGTTTTCTTCTTTTTCCGTGAGGGAAAAGAGGTCTTGCTTCGGTTGCCTTCTGCATCACGCTATGATCTCAATCAAGTTGCTTCGGATGAGGGGCAACCTCGGTGACGGGAGACCAAACGCAGCTCCGGCGGCTCATCCCGCATTAGAGATAATTCCCCCGCCGAAGAAACACTCGTTTTCTTTATCTTTTCTAATTTTATGTTATGGGAAAATTCCGTTTTAAAAGAATAAATATCGGGCTCCTAAAATATTCTCCTGACTTCGCGAATGAAGATTAAAAAAAAAAAAGCGAGCTAGAGGAGGAGCACATAGTCCAAGTACGAAATTAGCTAGACTTGAAAAGCGTGCTTGTTTTGGCGAAAAATTGAATAATTTAAAAGATGTTTTCTCAAAAATTATCACTGATATTGTTTCTAAAAAATGAATGAATAATTGAAAAAAAAAGAAAAGAAAATGCTAACACAAATTCCTATTGTGGGTCGACGCACTGCTGAGAGTTGACTTGCTGGGTAACGTGGCCGAGAAGAAATTCCATCTTTAGTGCCAGGCGTACAAAGGAGTCGCAAAGGACGGTATCAAATCCTACATATTCTGGCTAATTTCTATATAATAATAATTTTTTGGTAACTTGTATGTGATGATATTCTTTGAAATCAGCTCCTTTGAAAAAGAGGAGAAAAAGAAAATTGTCGACCACAGGCAAAGTCTACTGCGACAGGTTTTTGTCGGAGCTTTAAGCGTCATCCCAATGCCTAAAACGGACCGGAAATGTAGAAACCCATTCGCCATGCGAGCATGTAACGAAGGATAACATATTAATCCCTCCATTTCGTGAAAAACTTGTAATTTCAATAATAGTTTCTAATTTCAATCATTTTCACTGCTTGCGAATGTGATTTGATGAAAGATACCTCCATTAATAATGACGCGTGTTTAAATATTTTTGTCGATAATGAGAAATCTTTTTCGTTGGCTCTTTTTTTTTTAGAGATATAAATGACTAAATCGAGATTTTTTCCGTCTCAAATTATTGATTTTCTGTGAGACAGGCCATATCGTAATTGGCTCTATTTTTCTTTTCTTTTTGTGGTCAAGTGGTGTAATAAGCAGTTGAACTAGTTAGCATGGTGGACCGAGTCCATGTGTTCCATTTAGAATTGTCGAGATAGATTATGAACTCATTTATTAAATAGTATTTAACGAAGTGATTTGTTATATGGTTTAATTATATTCAATAAATGGGCTTAGGCATGAGATGAGTGTTAAATGGGCCGTAAATGAGTCATAAATATGTTTACAACTTACTAAGACCTAATCCACCTCCATGCTATTCTCTTCATTCTCTCTCGCGCTCGCTCAATCTGGTGCTCACTGACTTTGCACTTTCACCTCAGTTTGGGTATGACTTTTTCTAGATAAGATTAAATATATAAGTGATTTAGAAATATGGATCAGGTCGGGCGGATATGGTCACTATACTTGTAATAAATAAGTCATAAATGGATTAAACATATGTATTTGGAGTGAGACGTTAATGGACCAATCCAAACTCGACTTGACCTACTCGTGTGATGGATTTACTCCTGTTCGATCAAAGACAAGTCACAACATTCGCATCCGAAAAGAGGCAGCTCACGGTGTATCACTTCTTATTTGCTCATCCATGGAAAGGATGTATTATAATTTTTTCTAGTTACACATCTACTTCGGGTTCAATCGTTTCATTTGTTGTCACACATTTAAAACGTGGACACAGGTGCGGGGGCTCCTGGGCGAGTAATACTTAATTGAAGCATGGAAGGATAAAACCCATCGAGCTTCAAGTCATTGCGAGACGAGAATGTCTTTAGTGAGGCCTTTCTTAGAAATAATGATGATACTTTACGATTTTATTTGAAACAAATTCACTCATGCATTTATTTTAAAAAATAAAAACATTTTACGTCTTTATTTGGCATTTAGCAGCCGTCCCATAAAACTCCCTCTGCCTTCGAAGTACTATGTAGTTTGTATTTGTGGCCTCTACTCAAATGGTCAACGACGTAAGATTTGTTACAGGAGTCCCCACCTAAAGTATCAAATGGTCAGGGGAAGGGAAAAAAAAAAAAAGGACAGCGTGAGATCACCTAGCGAATTTCCCCATTGATGACTTTACCTCAGATCATTATAAAGAAATGGTAAAAAGAGGCCTTAGTCGAGTGTAGATCGATGTTCGAAAAAGAGAATGAAGAAAAAATTATCTAAAAAATTCTAAACCTATTTTATTTTTGCCAATTAAGTCGTAACCGTTTAATTTTGTCAATTGAGTCATAAATATTTTCATGTTTTGCTAGTTACGTTTATCTAGCCAATTTTGGCAGGAAATCTATGTGGCATGATCAAGCGTTGGTCGCTACAATTTTTAATGATATTTTAATATCTTTGGAATAAGATAAAAATAAGTCACATTTTTTTTGAAAAAATAAATTAGATTAAAATGCATAACAAACTGTTATGATAAAATAACTTAGTTTGTATTTTTAAATTTTTGAATATTTCTTAAGGGATAAAGAATTCAAAAGAATATCGTTAAAAATTCTTTGCCGTCAGCGCCCCCGCTATGCCATGTAAAATGGCTAACGTCTACTTCAGCGATCTTCAGTTAAAATTGACCGGATGAACTCGATTGGTAAAATATGAAAATGTATAGAACTTAGTTGGTAAAATTAAAATATTTATAGTTGAATCGGTAAAATCACAATATGTTTTGGATCTTTTTTTTTTAAAACAATTTTCTCAAAGAGAAAAGCGTGTCGATAGATATCCCCACTTTTCGTATCTGGCGAACAACCGATGTTGCGTAACCGGCCGGTCATGTTTCCTCATCGATGTACAATCCAACCGACTTCGACGTGTACATTTCCTCGAATCGAATGTGTACGAGGCCCCCTCCTCGCCTCATCCTCAAAGGTCAAAAACTATCTTAGCGGGGAAGACGAATCTTTATCTCAGTCGAATTTGTGCGACCTAGAAGTATCCAAAGCTTAGGGAATATGAAAGCTGGGATCGAATCCAAGCAAAAACCAAAGTCCCCACTCATCGCGAAAAGAAAACAGGAAGGAGTGCTAGGGAACTATACCGCAAACATACGCAACAGCGCGACAGCTACAATCGCCAACGACATGCCGCTCCTTCCACCACTACTATGTTTGCATGGTATAATGCGGGAGGTCACGTCAATTTCAAAACGATGGCACACCCATTCTCGTACGGAAAAATGGCGCAAATAGTCTTCTAAATTCGACCTAATTTGCAATGTAGTCCTTAAACTTTTAGTTTATTCTATGTGAATCTTGAACTTTATATTAACGTGCGATGTAGTTTCTGAAATTTTAAGTTGTTCAATGTGATCAATGAACTTTGGATACATGTTCAGTATATGAAAATATTCAAAGTCTCGCCGATCTTAAATTAATGGAACGATAATATTGAATATCTTCATATAATCGAGGAATTACATTGTGGTTCATGCTCTCCAATGATAAGAAAGTGTTTAGGTCCTGTTGAAGGGGGCGGCATTCCTGGACACTAGAGGGTTCTTATTATTTAAATCAATATTTTTTTCATTAATAGTTTGGGTCTGAACTCGTGAATAACTATTGATATATATATACATTTTTTTTCTTTATAATTGAGGGATACAAATAAGAGGTGTGAGGTATTAATTATAGTCCTAATTTAAGGGTGAATTAAAATATTTTTTTTTCATTTTTTTATTGTTCGCTACTTTTACGTTTGTCTCCGTGCCATTGTGCGCCTATTCTAACATATTGAACATGCACTAAAAGTTTAAAAATCACATTAAAAATATTAAAAAGTTAAGAGACGGCATTATCTATTTAGTCAAAATTCAGAAATCGTTTATGCCGTTAAAAAGTTAAGAGACGGCTTTATCTATTTAGTCAAAATTCAGAAATCGTTCATGCGGTTATCGGTTTCAGTGTACCAGGGGCGCATATGTTGAGGAGGAGAAAGGAGGAGAAACCCACCTTTGGAGAATTGAAAGAGACACAAGTTCTAATCATACTGTCTCTCGCGGAGAGGTTAAGTCGTGTGTCCCCAGGATAAGATCATCTTGTTCCGATGCCAGAGGCACGATCTCGTGCATGATTTTACGTGAACCGGCGGTGTTTGTCCGGATTGAAAAACGATGAATGATTGATGGAGTAAGTCATTGCAGAGTGTAGCCCAAACGACATGCTATCCTCCTCCATGTGGCACGATCGATGTTCTGGCTTTCAATCACCTCCCTCGCTCTTTTCTCCTTCACACACGCCCGCACAAACACGTCAACTAGTGGACCACAGCATGATAAGGCGAGATTGTTATTCCATACTTGTCCCATCGGGTGCCACCGGAATTGAAATATCGGGAATCGAACATGTTGAACATTCGCGTAGCAGCTTACTTCAAATGCTGTTTGAGGACGACTCGCCACTAGCTATCAACTTGGGGAGGGGGGAGGGAACCAAGAAGCACTTTGTCACGCTAGGCGCACATATCCCTGCAGAAAACAATGTGTGCCGTCTACGAATCGAGATACTAAGGAGTCGTATCTAGACTTAACAATCTCATGAGGTCGAGAGGAAAAGAGAGAACTAATTCCCAAAACTATCAAAATCCCATTGAGCACAAAGAAAAAAAAAATGAAACGAGATGTGAGATTTTGTGGGATCAATGCTAACTGTTTTAAAAGTTTCTACAATAGCTGGCAAAAATTATGCATAATACGGAGCATATGGTTTCGAATTCAAATTTTTCCAGGTCTCGATTTAACTCCTTCCGCCCTTGATTAAGTGTGATGAGAGAGTGATAGAATAATATTAAATCACACTTTTATCCAACATCAGAACGATGGGCACTGGTCTCATAATTTCGCAAGAAGAAATGTTCATAAAATGGGCCGGTTGGGTAACGCTGAGTTTGGACATGGGCTTTGTTTGGGCCATGGTCTCAGCTTGTTGTAAGAACAACTCTCCGGTTTGATAATGCTCCTCGATATGGACTTTGTACGAGTGGGCTGCTTCCAACTGTTGTAGAACTGGATTTAAGCCCGTGAAATTGCAAAAACAAACTTGTTTAGCGTTAGTCGGTAACAGGGATCCGGCTCAATCTGCATTCGAGAAGTCCTTTTGAGCACGAGAGATTTGTGAATTTGTCTTTTCTCTCTTTTGCCGCTTTGATTTTTGCATCTTGACAGTGAAGATCTTATGAGGTGGGGGCCTCCCGTTGGTCATCATCTGCGGGCGACAGAAGTCCACCGTCGGGCAAAACAACGGATAAGCTCGGAAGGAATCGCCAATAAACCGTCCACCTAGCCGAAAGTCGAAGCTTTCTCTCTGTGACTCAAAGACGCGGGAGGATACTATATCTGTCTGCCCAATAGTCGCCGGCCAAAGTTGATCAGGTATCTATCTTCATCTGTCAGGGGCCTTTAAATTTCTTTCGCTATATCGAAGAGTTTTTTTCTCTATTTTCTCTTGAGCCTTTTGAGGACCTGCTGAGATCCACGTGGACAGCAAACATTACATCGGATTGTAATTACTTATAGAGTATACTTTTGAAAAGTTCTTTTCGATGACGTAGCTCTTCAAATGCCATGTGAATTTGCTTGACGGTATCACAAACCCGATTGCTAAGGGTTTCTCGTAGGAAAAAGAATGAGGAAAACCCAACCGGGGAGGGATGCGGTACCGACTGTGCTTTTCCTGCGAACACGTTGCACCCCATGATGATGTCTTGAAAAGACAACAGGTCCAACCGATCCACGTGCGCATTCAATGCTCGTGCGCCGCTTGCCCGCCGAGGAAAGGGAGGAAGGCGGTGACGGAGTTACGTGGATAATCAACCGGATCATCGAAGCCACGTCATCACTGTAAATCCGATGTGATGAGAGGATGATTTCCACGTGGGAGAAGTTGGAGATGCCGTGGTCTTCACGATCCCCGCCGCCCAAATTTCTATGGAGCTTACGTGGAAAATGATGGAGAGGTGCTCTGCATCAATTAGCTTAACTAGAGGTCACAAACAAAAGAAGGAATCATGAGCCGGTAGCCCCCGATGGTCTCCCACTAGCGCCTAGAACTTTTACCTTTTTCAGTAGGCGCAAATTTTTCGTAGAAAAAAAAAAAGGTAGGTGCAAACATGCAAGATGGCTCGTCAAACGAGTAAATCGAGTTGAATCGAAAATACTCTACTTTAATTGACTCAATATAATCTAATTGTATCCAAGATGAAGTCAGAGTATATAATAAGATAAATAAAAATAAGAGAATTTATCGAGAAAAACGTGATTCAATGTAAAATGATATGTTTTCATTTATTAATTTCAAATCAACATGAATCAATCCGTTTTTGAAAAGGTAATGTAAGCGAAAAAGCAAGCATGCTGTGGCCATTGCCAACCCACCCAACCACCCACACACACATCTACCGGCAAGAATCGCTCGATGGCTCGTGGGCTTATCTTGTTATATTTCATGACTTAACCCGCCACGCCGAAAGAAAACCCGCAAAAATAACATCAGTACTACCATTCGGCAAAATGCCAATACTCATTGAAGTCGCTCATCTTTTACTTGATTTTTGATAAATTGGAGTTTTTTGTATTTCACACAAAAACAAAAGAGGAGGAACTCGGGATGATAAGCCAGTGCATGGCATCATTGCATAATGCCATAGTCGCCTTTTACGAGCCGGGACGCGTATGCACCTTTTGGTTCACTTTTCCCCCAAGGGGAGGAAACAGCACGACATATGCTTGTTTTTTATTTTTTTTCTTTTTGGGTTCCATTGCCTTTTTGACTTCGCGAAGTACTTATCAACAGACGTACGTCGCCAGCAAACGAGTTATCAAACACCATAAAAAACACGGACTAAGCTGAAATTTTGATAGACTCACTGCTATTATGCCAAGATAACGTGGAGCTTATCTAAATCTATTTTTTTTTAACCATCATTTCTCAAGTTAAGAGAAGAGAAATTATCGAATTTTACGTTTTAAAATTCAAACGAAATAGTCTAAGGGCTTGTTTAGATTCATAATTCCGTCTTTTATCTTGGTAAATTAAAGATGGCTAGGTCCCTCCCAATTTGTTGATGGGCAACCCTTAATTTTTCCTTTATTTTATGCAGTTTGACGTATATCGTGTCTTTTGTCGTCTCTATAAATAGGGTAAACTCTCGAGAGAAGAAAAAATATAAGAAAACTTAGCCGAGAAAAATGGGTTTTTAGGCGCACACCAGGGTGGTACCATCCATCCCCAACGTCGATAAAAAGGCGACGATGCGACGGTGCCACGCTGTGTGCGTCTGAAAATATTCGCCTTTTTTCTCCTTGAATCCATGCTCCAATCATCTCTTCTTCTTCTTCTTCTTGTGGTGCTGCGTTTCTGTTCTGCTTGAGGAATTGCTGGGTTTTCTTAGTCGTGTGTTTTGGCGGTTGTTCTTGAGCAATTTTGCAGGAGTTTGGACTGGGGGAAGCCTGGTTTCGAGCTCGGTTGGGGGCTACCCAGAGAGGAATCTACGAAGGGTAGGGCGTGTGGTTCTGATGCTGAAGGTCTTCTCTTTTCCCTTCCTGCAGGAGAAATTTTCTTCTTAGGGTCGAATGGACGATGAAGCCGGGATCTTTCTCACTTCTCATCGAGTTCACAAGAGTTCTATTGGTGTAGGGATTTGCTGGTGTTGGGCGTCTTGCTTGTTCTCACCGGCCTCTGCGAGGTATGGACTTTGGTTTAAAGTTTCCAGTTTTCAAAGACGAAGTCCTTTTGTTTTTCTTGAGAGAAAAATATGAAGCATTCAAACATCGCGAGCAAGAACAGAACATGTCTCGTGAAAGTCTTGGTGTTACCCCCTTTTGATCAGATGGCAGAACCGTTTCGTATATCTTTACGTTGTTTAGTGCACGCGCTGTTTTAAAGGCTGTCTACGATCTTTGTACGCGAAGGAATAAGGAGTTTTGCTCGTTTCTGGATTCTCGCAGTCGCGCCGAAGCAAACCCGAAATAAAAGTCGGCTCAAAACAAAAATGAAAGCAAAACCGCGCTCGTCACTCGATTTTTAATTAGAACAGCCTCGTCGAAGCATCTTTTCGTTAATAATAACGTTGAGCTGGCTCCTACACGTGGTCTTATTATGACCATCGTACACTCGAGATGCTTCTAAACCTAGAAGTTTCCTATCATAGGGTTAGATCTATTGAAAGTTGTCATGTGCGGCATGAGAATCAGCTTTATATCACTACAAAAAAAAAGATTTTAGCAACAGAATTTGTGATAAAAAAAAATGGACAAAATTCATCGCTAAACTTAGTTGCGATGAAAAAAAATTTGTCGCTAATTAGGCGTCATAAAATTTAGCTATGAAAAATGCAAAATTTCATCGTTAATTTGTGACGAAACATATTCGTGACAAAATTTTTCGTTAACATATTCGTGATAAAATTTGTCACTAATTTGCGACGAATAATGTTTGTCGAAAAATTTGTTGCTAATTAGTGATGAAGGTTTCGCAATGGCATTTCCCATGATATTTGCGACGAAAAAAGCAACGAAAAAAATTTCGTCGCTATTATCTTTCGTTGTTAAATTGCGACAAAAATGAATTTGTTGCTAATTTGTGACGAACTTATTCGTGGTAAAATTCGTTCCTAATTAGCAACGAACATTTACAAATGGCATTTGTCACGGAATTTGCAACGAAAAAAATTCTTCACCAACTCGTTTAACAAAATTTAGTGATGAAATTGTTATGTTTCGTCGCAAAATTGTGATGAAAATAAATTCATTGCTAATTATCAACAAATGTTTACCAACGTTATTTTGCCATGAAAGTTGCGATGAAGGAATTTTGTCGCTAAATTGCAATGAAAATAAATTCATCACAATTTGCCATGAAAAATTATAATTTTCATCGCTAAATTTCAATGAAATTTTGCATTTACCACGAATGCTATTCGCGACAAAAAAAAAATCACCGCCAATTAGTTGAAATTTGAAATAATCTAGCGATGAAATTAGCTTTTATATATTTGGAGGGGTCTCGCAACAATAAAACTAGCGAGGATTCTTGTTATACTTGCTCAATCACAATTTTATCTTTTCTCCACAGAAAACATGCATAAATATCTAAACATAAGGGAAATGTCTCCACAATATCTCAAGAAAAATATAATGTTCCTAAAGAAGTCAATAATGTATTTGTACATACATATCTTTCTCCTTTCAACTTAAATGACAAAAGCTAACAATCCATTCTAATAGTGATTGATACCAAAGAAGAAAAGGAGGGAAAGCCACTTGGAGTTGTAGTAATACAAGAATGCATTCTGATGAATGCTAACAATCCACACAATCATGATATTCAAAAAAGAGAACAGATTAACCATTTATGTTGAAGATGCCATAGCCATAGTTTCCTCTCACAAACACGAGCTCAGTCATTGGTTATCGTCTATTGCGGTGCATGTTTGGGCCTAAGAGATGTGATTAGCGTAGATAGTCACTAAACGCAACTGCATGTTGTTGAGTCATCCCAAGTAGGGAAGGAATACTTTGCCAAGCATGATATAGATAACCCTTCCAACGTCAATCTCTAAGCCACCAAGCTTTTCCATGTGGATATGTGCATACTGCACTCAATTTGAAGCTTTTCGAATAAAAAGAAGAACCGAAATTGTATACATTAAGCAAGAGGGAGCTCTTAAGTTTCACAAATTGATTCATACTCTTACTTTCTGCATAAGCAGGTCATCTTCACCAAGTTCACTGATGTTGATGACAAATGCCACGCCTTAATGTCCTTGACACCTTCTCCATCATTAAAATCCCAAGATAACACTGGGTCAATTCACAAAGATAAAGTAAGGACCACCATCAATTCCTGATCTCTCTATCCCTACTTAGACAATGCATGCAAAGTATAATTTGTAACTCTAGTTCTTGAACCTTGTTGGTACCGTCTAACTATAAGTATGGGGTTGAGAGAGAGATAGCAAATACTGGTAATGACTGCAGATATCAATCTATAGATGCAAAGGGAACTAAGATCATATTGTAGCGATTCCTGCGAGCACCTACAAATAACACACTGAAATGGGCAACCCCAATGACAACATCCAATTCCACAATCTAAAAGAGAAGGACGCACTTCTGGATCAACCTCACAAAATAACACCTTTCGAATAGCATCGAATGCTTCATGAACATAAAGTCAGAAAATTTACCAGTCATAAGAGCTACGTCTGTTCATTTGGAGCTCTAAATGCCCCTCGGATAGTGACAGAGTAAGAATCAAGAAATCTACCGCTGCTTCTGATGAGACTCTTGGTATAATCCATGTATTCTCGAGATCGGCCCAAGTTCAAAGCAAAAAAGAGAGCAATGTAGAGGCACACCTAAGTGAAAACTATGCATACCCAAGACTTTTTCCCCATAATCACACACAAGGGAAAGAAGCAGCGGCAGCTGAAATATCTGGATCCCCATGTTGACACCTGATTTTTAATTATCTTTTCTCTTTTAAAAATTTTCAGTATTTTTCGGCATTTTTATTTTTTGAAAAATCCATAAAATTTATAAAATTGAAAAATTAACTTTGGGGACCTTGGCCAAGCCTAGAGAACTAATTTTGACCAAAAAATGATTTTTCATATTTTCAGTATTTTTTAGTATTTTTATTTTCAAAAATTCATGAAAAATAAAGAAAAAATTAGAAAATTGCAAAATCAACTGTGGAAGCCTTGGCCAAGCCTAGGCAACCATTTTTTAACAAAAAATAAATTTTAATATTTTTTATATATTTTTTTAATTTTTTTTAAAAAAAATCAAAAATACTTGAAAATTTTGGAAAATAACATTTGAGGCCAAAAAAAATACACAAAGATAGTTAATATTTTTATTTTAAATCTATTTTCATATTGGCCATCGCAAATTCAGAAAAATCCAATTCGAGTCACGTGTTCCTTCACGAGTATAATCTCGAATCGGGCCTAAAAAAATTTAATTTGAGTCAACTTATTTTTAATTTTCACTTTTTATGAGTTGTGACATTGTCTTCTAATATTTTAAATTTTCATCTTGGCCCAATTATACCCAGAATGACTCAATTTTGCAAAAGGGCTTTAATTAAATTTTGCATTATTTTCAGCGGCAAGAAATGAGCTTAAATTTGACATGTGATAAATTTTGGTGTGTCAAAAATTGTGAGGAGATTTGGACTTAAAAAAATATATTTTTTTAGGGACTGAATTGTAAATATTTAAAATTCAAGGACTAGAGTGCAAATACCTAACTCTTGAAGGATTATTTTACAAATAACAAAAAGAAGAGTTAGTGGATAAATTAGAATAGAGAAGGGAAGATGGAGAAGAGGAGATGAAGAAGAGAAGTTGGAGAAGAATGGATGGAGAAAATAAGATAAGAATAAAGAAGGGAAGATGGAGATGAAGAAGAGTTAGTGGAGAAATTAGAATGGAAGATAAGAATAGAGAAGGGAAGATGGAGATGAAGAAGAGTTAGTGGAGAAATTAGAATGGGAGATAAATATGAAGAAGGGAAGATGAAGATGAAGAAGAGTTAGTGGAGAGATTAGAATGTGAGATAGAGATGGAGAATGGAAGATGAAAATGAAGAAGAGTTAGTGGAGAGATTAGAATGGGAGATAGAGTTAGTGGAAAAATTAGAATGGGAGATAGATGAGTAGATTATAAAAGGAGGAAGAAGTGAGCTTGAGAGAAAAAAAATTTTTGAAGAGAAATTTTGGATGTTTGAGAGAGTTTTGGGAGATTGAAGAAAAATTTGAGAGAAAGAAAATATCAAAAGATAGAGAATTTTGAAGATGATGGGAGTTTAAAACTAGGGGTTATCATCACAAATTTCTTTATCGATCAATATAAATCAAGAGTTCATCCTCGTCAACGAGCAAGCAAATTCGAGTTAAGTGTTTTTATTTATTCATTTATTTATGGTTTTACTCGCAAATTAGTACAAATTGTATACACTTTCTCCATCTCCCATTTTTTCCCATATTTTATGTCAGGAGAAGGATATCTCTACGTCAACAGCAAAAATCTCGTAGAGATGCAAAAATCGGCCCAGACAAGGTCCTAAGCTGTCCACTGATTTCTCAACTGATCTGTGATTAAAAATCCCTCTTAATTCAAAAGAAACTCTCTATATTGGGAACATAGAGAGCGAAAATCAATTATAGAAATCCCTAAAAAAAAATGGGAGATAAGTACTCTTTCCACTCTTCTGGTTTTAGGTGCAGATTAGCACATATTTTGTATACTGACACTTCACTCTATTTTTATGTAGGAAGCCGCAGCCCTACATCAACGGTCAATCCTACGGAAGCACAGAATTGGCTTGAAGGAGTCCCTAAGCGCACACAAATTTCAAATGGTTGAATCAATTTGTTGTAATTTATTTTTAAGAACTCAAACCCCAGAATGGAGAGGCAAAGCACATCCACTGGAAGTCATTTAAATACCTGCTCCTTAAATCCCAAAGGGAAGAGCCAAGCCAATGCTTAGCTTCTCATTGGAGGTTTTTACTTACAGTAGTTAAATACCTGCAACTTAAATACCTGTACCTTAAATTCCAAAGGGAAGAGCCAAGCCAATGCTTAGCCTCTCATTGGAGGTTTTTACTTACAATAGTTAAATACCTGCAACTTAAATACATGTACCTTAAATCCCAAAGGGAAGAGCCAAGCCAATGCTTAGCCTCCCATTGGAGATTTTTACTTACAGTAGTTAAATACCTGCAACTTAAATACCTGTACCTTAAATCCCAAAGGGAAGAGCCAAGCCAATGCTTAGCCTCCCATTGGAGGTTTTTACTTACAGTAGTTAAATACCTGCAACTTAAATACATGTACCTTAAATCCCAAAGGGAAGAGCCAAGCCAATGCTTAACCTCTCATTGGAGGTTTTTACTTACAGTAGTTAAATACCTGCAACTTAAATACCTGTACCTTAAATCCCAAAGGGAAGAGCCAAGCCAATGCTTAGCCTTCCATTGGAGGTTTTTACTTACAGTAGTTAAATACCTGCAACTTAAATACATGTACCTTAAATCCCAAAGGGAAGAGCCAATCCAATGCTTAGCCTCCCATTGGATGTTTTTACTTACAGTAGTTAAATACCTGCAACTTAAATACCTGTACTTTAAATCCCAAAGGGAAGAGCCAAGCCAATGCTTAGCCTCCCATTGGAGGTTTTTACTTACAGGAGTTAAATACCTGTAACTTAAATACATGTACCTTAAATCCCAAAGGGAAGAGCCAAGCCAATGCTTAGCCTCCCATTGGAGGTTTTTACTTACAGTAGTTTAAATACTTGCAACTTAAATACCTGTACCTTAAATCCCAAAGGGAAGTGCCAAGCCAATGCTAGGCCTCCCATTGGAGGTGTTTATTCACTGTCATGTACTTCCTATAATTTGATTTTTGAATCATCAGACCCAAAAGATGAGTAGGTCGTAATACTGCACAGAAGTCTCCCTCTTTCGGCTTCAGGGAATCTTTAATACTTAAAAAAATATATAACAAATAAAATTATATACTATCCATGCATCCTATTTAAAAAGTGAAAACACAAAAGAGAATACCCTACTAGAGCCTTAGGAATAAATCTAGCCTGAGTTGCCGACTTAGGATATCCATGAAATTAAGGTACCGAAAGGGCATTAGTTTTAATTAACTAGTGTAACCAAGTCCCCGAGCTCATAATCTCTGTTTCGCAGGAATAAATTAGTTCTCCCGCTAATTTATTTAGGTTTCTAATCGACCTACCAAGAACGATTAGTGGCGACTCCAAATTTCAAAATCATTTAAACAAAAACCAAAGTTGCGATTCGGTAGAGCTTGGGAGGGTTCGCGTTAGGTTAGTCAAATCTAATTAACCTAATAATCCGTTAACCCCTTTAAAAAATAAAAATTATTTTTTAGAGGGTCGCGACACCCCATAACTTGCACTTTTTTTTGTCTTTTGGGTTCTGATCATTTTTAGTCAATTTATTTTTTTGGGTAACCCATTTCGAATGGTTGATTTAAATGAGTGATTAGTAACTTAAGTCCTTCCTTTGATATCTAGAAGTGTCAAACATGAGACAATTTCAATGAGAAAATATTAAAGAACTGGCAATTAGAATTGGGAATGATGCCTTTATAATCATAGAAGCATTTCTGAAATAGAAACTTAGGACCTCTCTTGAAATGAACTTATCTAGTTCATGACCATTAATTTCATGCATCAAAATAAGAAAAGAATAACCATATAATTGCTTGCGTTTCTTTTGTGTCTTCCATAGAAATGGCAAGATCAAAGTACAACTTTGTTAATTGATTGAGGTAGATTATCTTTTATTTCATATCAAAGTAACATTTCATTTGTTTTTGGAAAAAAAGAAGAAGAAGTCATTTCATTCATTTCTGAAAAAGAATAACAAGATAGAAATAACGGTAGAGGTATTTCCAAAGTTGCCTACAATATCAAAATGCACATCAATTAGCGAAGAAACAGACCTACAGTAGTGTCGCGACCCTCCCGAAAAGGGAGGAGGGCTAATGGATTGCTAGGCCCATTTTAAGATATCTGAGCTTCGCTCGGGCCCTCTTAGGCCCATACCAAATCGCGTTAGGAAATTTAGAATCGAGGTCAACCTTAGTGTGGTCGAGTGACATATGCTCGATGTGTACGCCATCGGAGTCGCCACTAGTCATTCTTTGGAGGGTATGACAGGAAACCCTATCGAGCGATTAAGAGGGATCGTTCGATTCTGCGAAAACTAGAGATTTGGATTTGGGGACTTAGTTACGTCGATATTACTATCGACGCCCTTTCAGTACCTAAGTTGAGTGATTTCCTAATCTAAAGAATTCAGGCAGGCGAAATTGGGTAAGGTAGGCTCTAAGAGTCTAAGGTATTCATGCAAGTGAGAGTATCTATCCTATCAATCACCCAAAGTCCTTCTTATAGGCAACACAAAAGTCCTTATAGGCAACCCAAAATCCTTCTTACAGACATGAAAATCCTTCTTACAGGCACAAAGTCCTTCTTACAGGTACTAAGTCCTTTCTACAGGCACCCAAAGTCCTTTTTAAAGGCAGCCCAAAGTCCTTTTTATAAGCAACCAAAGTCCTTTTTACAGGCACACCTAAGTCCTTTTTACAGGCACCAAAAGTCCTTTCTACAGGGACCAAAGTCTTTTGTACATGCACAAAAAGTCCTTTCTACAGGCACCAAAGTCCTTTTTACAGGCACAAAAAGTCCTTTCTACAAGCACAAAAAGTCCTTTCTACAGGCACAAAAAATCCTTTCTATAGGTACAAATAATCCTTTCTACAAGCACCAAAGTCCTTCTTATAGGCAATCCAAAGTCCTTCTTATAGGCAACCCAAAGTCCTTCTTACATGCACCAAAGTCCTTCTTACAGACAACCCAAAGTCCTTCTTACAGGCAATCCAAAGTCCTTCTTACAGGCAACCCAAAGTCCTTCTTACATGCACACCAAAAGATCCTTCTTACAGGCACACCAAAAGGTCCTTCTTACAGGCACCCAAAAGTCCTTTCTATAGGCAGCCCAAAGTCCTTCTTACAGGCAACCCAAAATCCTTCTTACAGGCACCAAAGTCCTTTTTACAGGCAACCCAAAATCCTTTTTACAGGCAACATAAAAGTCCTTCTTACAGGCAAGACAAAAGTCCTTCCTACAGGTACCAAAGTCCTTCTTACAAGCAACTTAAAGTCCTTCCTACAGGCACCAAAGTCCTTCTTACAAGTAACTTAAAGTCCTTCTTACAGGTAACACAAAAGTCATTCTTACAGGCAACCCAAAGTCCTTCTTACAGGCATGAAAGTCCTTCTTACAGGCACCAAGTCCTTTCTAAAGGCACAAAGTCTTTCTTACAGGCACTAAGTCCTTTCTACAGGCACCCAAAATCTTTTTTAAAAGCAGCCCAAAGTCCTTTTTACAGGCGACCAAAGCCCTTTCTACAGGCACTCAAAGTGCTTTCTACAAGCCACCAAAGTTCTTTCTACAGGCATCCGAAGTCCTTTCTACAGGCACGCAAAAGTCCTTCTTACAGGCACCAAGTCTTTTCTTCAGGCACCCAAAGTCCTTCTTATAGGCATGTCCATGGGATAGCCCACCATACGGGTCAAATCTTAGTCCAATTTTAATCACTAGACCCTTTCATTATGAATCTACCATGGGGTGACTCACCATACGGGTTAAATTTCAATCCAATTTTAATCAGTAGAATCCTTTCGTTAGGAATCTACCATGGGGTGACCTACCATACAGGTGAAATTTCAATCAAAGTTTAATCAGTAGAATTCTTTTGTTAGGAATCTACCATGGGTTGACCCACCATACGGGTCCAAACTCAACCACCCTAAGGTTTTCTTATAACGAATCCTTAGGTTCTCATTCCACTTTCAGTAGAGTATCCATATAAGGCAACCGCCACACAACGGGCAGGTAAGTGCTAGGTAAGCTCGCTCCTCTATCTCTCCCTGACTTCTTAAAAACCTCCTCTAGTCCGATTTGGATCAGAACTTCCTAAGAGAGGTATTGGAGATCAAATGTCACAACTCTTTGCATTTTCTTAGGTTGAGTCGATTAAGATTCAGGTGTCATCTCGTCTTTGAAATGAACCTCTATCGAGCATCCTTTCAAAGAGGGGCAGCTGTTGACAGCTGATTTTTAATCATCTTTTCTATTTTAAAATTAATAAAAACTCCTTAAAAATTCATAAAATTAAAAAATCAATTTTAGAGACCTTGGCCAAGCCTAGAGAACCAATTTTGACCAAAAAATAATTTTTCATATTTTTAATATTTTTCGATATTTTTATTTTCGAAAATTCATAAAACAAATCAAGAAAAAATAATTTTTCATATTTTTTGTATTTTTTTAAATATATTTTTAAAAAAATTAGGAAAATATTTAATAAATAATAGCATTTGAGGCCACAAAAATACATAAAACTAGTCAATATTTTTCTTTTAAATCCCTTTTCATGTTGGCCATCGCAAATTTAAAAAATCCAATTCGGGGTTGTGTATTCCTTCACTAGCATAATCTCGAATCGGGCCTAAAAAAATTCAATTTGAGTCAATTTATTTTTATTTTTCACTTTTAGGAGTTGTGACATTGTTCTCTAATATTCCGAATTTTCATCTTGGCCCAATTATACCTAGAATGACTCAATTTTACAAAAAGGGCTTTAATTAAATTTTGCATTATTTTCAATAGCAAGAAATGAGCTTAAATTCAACATGTGGTAAGTGTGTCGAAAATTATGAGGAAATTTGGACTTAAAGAAATATTTCTCCAGGAACTGAATTGCAAATACTTAAAATCTCATGGACTAGAGTACAAATACCTAACACTTGAGGGATTATTTTGTAAATGACAAAAAGAAGAGTTAGTGGAGAAATTAGAATAGAGAAGGGAAGATGGAGAAGAGGAGATGAAGATGGGAAGATGGAGAAGAGGAGATAAAGATGGGAAGATGGAGAAGATAAGATAAAGAAAATAAGATGAGAATAGAGAAGGGAAGATGGAGATGAAGAAGAGTTAGTAGAATGGGAGATAGATATGGAGAATGAAAGATGAAGATGAAGAAGAGTTAGTGGAGAAATTAGAATGTGAGATAGAGATGGAGAAAGGAAGATGAAGATGAAGAAGAGTTAGTGGAGGAATTAGAATGGGAGATAGAGTTAGTGAAAAAATTAGAATGGGAAATGGATGAATAGGCTATAAAAGGAGGAAGAAGTGAGTTTGGGAGGGGAAATTTTTAGGAGAGAAAATTTTGGTTGTTTGAGAGGGTTTTGGAAGATTGAAGAAAAATTTGAGAGAAAAAATATACCAAAAGAAAGAGAAAATTTTGAAGATGATGGGAGTTTAAAGTTAAGTGTTATCATCACAAATTCCTTCATCGATCAACATAAATCAAGAGTTTATCCTCGTCAACGAGCAAGCAAATTCGAGCTAAGTGTTTTTATTTATTCATTTATTTGTGGTTTTAGTATCAAATTAGCACAAATTGTATACACTTTCTCCATCTCCCTTTTTCCCATATTTTATGGCAGGTAAAAAAAAAGGACAACTCCGTATCAATGATAAATTCCATGGAGATGCAAAGTGAGCCCAAATAAATTCCAAGGTGCCCATCAAATTTGCAGCCGACCCGTTAATGGATTTTAGTTCAAATTGTTGAAACAATTTGTTGTATTTTATTTTAAAGAACTAAAACCCTAGAATGGAGAGGCAAAGCGCATCCACTGGAGGTTGTTTATTTCCTGCAATTTAAATTTCTGCACCATCAAACCCCAAAGGGAAGAGCCAAGCCAATGCTAGGCCGCCCATTGGAGGTTTTTACTTACTGCAATTTAAATTCATGCACCATTAAACCCCAAAGGGAAGAGCCAAGCCAATGTTAGGCCGTCCATTGGAGGTTTTTACTTACTGCAATTTAAATTCATGCACCATCAAACCCCAACGGAAAGAGCCAAGCCAATGCTAGGCCGCCCATTGGAGGTTTTTACTTACCGTTATTTACTGTCATTGACTTCCTGCCGTTTAATTTTTGAATCACCAGACCTCAAAATAAGTAGACTGTAACACTGCACATAAGTCGTTATCACACTTCCTCTTTCGGCTTCAGGGAATTTTTAACACTTTGAAAATAAAATAAAAAAAATACCACCCATGCATCCTATCTAAAAAGTGAAAATACAAAAAAAGAACACCCCACTAGAGTCTTAGGAATAAACCAAGCTTGAGTTGCCAAATTAGGATATCCATGAAATTAAGGTACCGAAAAGGCATTAGTTTTAATTAACTAATATAACCAAGTCCCCGAACTCATAATCTCTAGTTCGTAGAAGTAATTTAGTCCTTCCGCTAATTTACTTAGGTATCTAATCAACCTACCAAAAATGATTAGTGGCGACTCCAAATTTTAAAACCATTTGAACAAAAGAAAATTGGCTCCAAGGCTAAAGGTCTTAGGCCCGTTCTTGCTGACAAAATGAAAAATTAGAGTTGGGCTCCTCTTGATTTGTTTCGATTATTTGGGCCTGACAATGCCTTTTTATCTTAAGTGAGGGAGTTGGAGCTTGGGTCTAGTCATTTTTTGCTAGGCTCATTAGCCGAGCCCAGTCAGCTTGGAAACCGAACCAGGTTTTGGTTCGGCCTCGTCTGGGTCGGGCCCAAAAGCCTAACCCAGATCATTATTTTTGAAATAAAAATATATTAAAAAAATAAATATAATAATAAAAATAAATATATAAAATATAAAATATAATAAAAAACAATAATAAAAAATCCCAAAAAATAGTAAAATAAAAATTATCTCGAAAAGATTTCGAAAAATTCTCAAAAATTAGGAAAAGAGTCGTTTAAACCGACCAATCCTATTGTCGGTAGCTCTACCCATCCAATCTTTGAAAATGACGATTTTGCCCCTCACGGACAAATTATTTCCGAAAAATTTAGAAAAATCTCAGAAATTAGGAAACTGGTTATTTTTAACTGACCAATCCTATTTTTGGTGAATTTCCACCCCGATCTTTCCAAAATGACGATTTTGCCCCTTATGGGTAAATTGCCTAGGAAAATTTCAAAAAATCTTCAGAAATTGTGGGAAATAAGGAATGACCACATTCAACTGGTTTGACCTATTTCTACTCCCTGATCCTTGAAAAATGATCACTTTACCCTTCTGATCAGTTTGACTCGAATCTTTCCAAATCACCCAAATGATTTTTCATGAAATTGGTACCGAAATGGCGTTAGAGTAATCTAACGTAACCAAATCCCCGAACTTATAATTTCTGATTCGCAGAAATAAATTAGTTCTCCCGCTAATTTATTTAGGTTTCTAATCGACCTACCAAGAATGATTAGTGGTGATTCCAAATCTTAAAATCATTTAAACAAAACCCAAAGTTGCGATTCGGTAGGATTTGGGAGGGTCCGCGTTAGGTTAGTTAATTTGATTAACCTGATAATCCGTTCACCCGATCGATATGGAAAATGAAAAATTTTTAGGGTCACGACAGAGAGTCATTCCGTTGATAAATAACGAGCCGCCGGAGGTTCTCTTCGAGAAGCTGAACATGGTGAATGGAGTGTTCTTTACAGGAAAGGGGAAAAGTGGCATCACCTCCACAAAGAGCTCTCTTTGAAACGCCCATCGAAAAAATCGAAAACCCGTTATTGTTGTAGTTGGCTAAGGTGGTGGGGACTTCTTGAATGGGGGACGAGACTTGAGCGGTGAGTCCCTCGTATGAAGGACTCATGTATTTCATGTTGCAGAAGAAGCTTGACCTCTCGCAAAACCCCCCTCGAGGAGTTATCCAAATTGAAGGACATTGTGAAATTGAATCTGAAGCTCGCGCGACGACATGTTGAGAATGAGTTGCCCAACTCTAGAAATGAAGACTTGATCACCAAGAACTGCTTCAGTCAAGATAAAGTCGCAAAAGTACGTACAAGGGAGGTAAGGATGAAGGGGGTGTTGACACCTGATTTTTAATTTTTTTTCTTTTTAAATTAATAGAAAATCCGTAAAAATTCATAAAATTAAAAAATCAACTTTGGGGACCTTGGTCAAGCCTAGAGAACCAATTTTGACCAAAAAATAATTTTTCATATTTTCAGTATTTTTGATATTTTTATTTTCGAAAATTCATAAAAAAAATCAAGAAAAATGAGAAAATTGCAAAATTAACTTTGAAGACCTTGGCCAAGCTTAGGCAACCATTTTTGAGTAAAAAATAATTTTTCATAGTTTTTGTATTTTTTTAAATATATTTTTTAGAAATTAGGAAATATTTAATAAATAATAGCATTTGAGGCCACAAAAATACATAAAAATAGTCAATATTTTTCCTTTAAATCCCTTTTCATGTTGGCCATTGCAAATTTAAAAAATCCAATTCGAGGTCGTGTATTCCTTAACGAGCATAATCTCGAATCGGGCCTAAAAAAATTCAATTTGAGTCAATTTATTTTCATTTTTTCACTTTTAGGAGTTGTGACATTGTTCTTTAATATTCCAAATTTTCATCTTGGCCCAATTATACCCAGAATGACTCAATTTTACAAACAGGGCTTTAATTAAATTTTGCATTATTTTCAATAGCAAGAAATGAGCTTAAATTCAACATGCGATAGGTGTGTCGAAAATTGTGAGGAGATTTAGACTTAAAGAAATATTTCTCCAGGGACTGAATTGCAAATACTTAAAATCTCATGGATTAGAGTACAAATACCTAACACTTGAGGGATTATTTTGTAAATAACAAAAAGAAGAGTTAGTGGAGAAATTAGAATAGAGAAGGGAAGATGGAGAAGAGGAGATGAAGATGGGAAGATGGAGAAGAGGAGATGAAGATGGGAAGATGGAGAAGAGGAGATGGAGAAGAGAAGATAAAGAAAATAAGATGAGAATAGAGAAGGGAAGATGGAGATGAAGAAGAGTTAGTAGAATGGGAGATAGATATGGAGAAGGGAAGATGAAAATGAAGAAGAGTTAGTGGAGAAATTAGAATGGGAGATAGAGTTAGTGGAAAAATTAGAATGGGAGATAGATGAGTAGGTTATAAAAGGAGGAAGAAGTGAGCTTGAGAAGGGGATTTTTTTGAAGAGAAAATTTTGGATGTTTGAGAGGGTTTTGGGAGATTGAAGAAAAATTTGAGAGAAAGAAAATACCAAAAAGAGAGAGAGAATTTTGAAGATGATGGGAGTTTAAAGCTAGAGGGTAATCATCATCAATTTCTTCATCGATCAACATTAATCAAGAATTCATCCCAGATTTGAAGTTAAGTGTCCCTCTACTCTCTTTATTTTTTAGTATAAACTAGCTCAAATTTTCTACTCTTTTCCCATTTCCCCATATTTGATTTCAGGCATGAACCAATTATATCCATCAAACACTTCTCATAATGCCATTGAAGCTAAGTGCCTCTTTCATTGTTCTAATTTTAATGTGAATTAAATCATATTTTCTCAATTACTCCATTTCTCCATACTTTTATGTCAGGCAAAGGACGACTCCAAGTCAACAGTAAATCCCATGGAGGTGTAAGATTGGCGCTGACGAACTCTTGAGTGCCCATTAAATTTTCAATTGATCCATCGATGGATTTCGGCCTGAATTATCAAATCAATTCGTTTTATTTTAAAGAATTTAAATCCCAGAATGTGAAGGGCAGAGCCCGCTCACTGGAGGTCATTTTAATTTTCTGCAATTTAAATTCATGCACCTTAAATCCCAAAGGAAAGGGCCAAGCCAAGGCTGAGCTATCCATTGGTGGTCTTTATTTATTGTCATTTACTTCCTGTAATTTAATTTTTAAATCATTAAATCCCAAAATGAGTAGCTCGCAGCACTGCACAGAAGTCGTTAACTCACTCCCTCTTTCGGCTTCAGGGAAATACTTAATATTTTGAAAATGCAAAAAAAAAATGTCACTCACGTATATTCCATTTAAAAAAGTGAAAATACAAAAAGAGAACATTCCACTAGAGCCTTAGGAATAAACCAAGCTTGAGTTGCCAAATTAGGATACCCATGAAATTAAGGTACCGAAAGGGCATTAGTTTTAATTAACTAGTGCAACCAAGTCCCCGAACTTATAATCTCTGGTTCGTAGAGTAATTTAGTTCTCCCGCTAATTTACTTAGGTTTCTAATCAACCTACCAAAAATGATTAGTGGCGACTCCAAAATTTAAAACCGTTTGAACAAAAAAACCAAAGTCGCGATTTGGTAGAGCTTGGGAGAGCTCGAACTAGGTTAGTTAATTTAATCAATTAATATGGTAATCCATTAACCTAAAAAATGAATTTTAGGTCGCGACAGGGGGCAGGCTCCTGATGAGCTAAAGATGGAAGATGGAGATGAGATCGAGCCGATATCATTCCCTATTTCTTGTCCTCCCTCAACATAAAAAAAAAAATCACCCTCCACCCTCTGTTTTTGCCGTTAAATAAAAAACAAAGCATGGAATTTAACACCATCTTTTTCGTCACCGTCCTCACCATCCTCTACGTCCCTTTCCTTCTCTGCTATGCCCTACGCCGCCTCACCTCCGCTCGTCGGAAACTTCCCTTCCCATCGGGCACCCTCGGCTAGCCCTACGTCAGCGAGATCTTCCAGCTTTACCCCTGGAACTCCAACGTCTTCTTTGCAAAGAAACAGAGCAGGTATGGTCCAATAATCAAGACTTACATACTGACTGTCCCTGCGGGATGATATCAAGCTCGAAGGCGGCAAAATTCGTGCCGGTGACGAAGTCACACATGTTCAAGTCCACATTCCTGGCGAGCAAAGAGAGGATGCTAAGCAAGCAGACCATTTTCTTCCACCAGAGGAACTACCGCGCCTCTTCGAGGAAATATGAACTCGCAACGTCCATGGCCGATAGGATCTTAGAAGTGAACGAGAGGGAAAGATACGAAGATATCCAGGAGATCAATCGGATGGTCTTGCTTTCGGCGTACTCACGCATCTCAAGCCTCGTCTACGATTCCCTCCAGCAAACGCGATGGAAGAACATCGTCTCGGGCTGTTTCCAAAGAGTATTATCCGTGCGCTACCTAGTGGGTTTTCGCCTTGGTCACAACCTATTTCGGGATTGGATTATGCATGTCCACACATGGATGCTGTGTGCATCATAAGGCTGCTAATGACAAAGCTGATAACGACAATCTTGATGTCTAACGACGAAATCATATGGCCGTTTATCCTGGAGAGCATATTAACGTATCCTTCACACCCAGATCTTCACATTCAATTCAGAAATCTCCCATTTGTAAAACCGCAGGTCTATGGGTATTTATGTATGGTGGCCATATCCTTTTCTGGATTCGTTCATGCCATGTGCTCCTCTTTGATACATTGGAGGGGTAATAATGCATATTTCATGATGTGGCATTTTCGCTCTGATAATCAAACTCGAGCACATCTCGTTGCCCGGATTGTTCCCATTTCATTCCAAATTTTGAAATGACGAAATAATCAGCACTCAACTCCCGACAGCGGCGCAACCGTCTGGAAGCCCTATCTCGAACCACAGCCTTGTCTTTCATCTCCGATTAGCAATTCAGATCATGCCAATCCGAAGAGCGTGCATGGAACCACGGAGACTTTTGTCGTTCACCAAGCCTCACCTCGAAAAGCTGTAGGTTGGCTTTGTCAACTGACCTTATTTCAAGCAAAAGAAAGCAAGGCTAACTTCATAAATCTTTAACGATGAGTTAAAGCTAAGTGCCCTCCTTACTCTATGTGGCGTTAGATGCAGATTAGTACAAATTTTGCTACATTGACCTACCTTTTCCCATACTATATGTCAGGCAGAGGACGATTCCATATCAACAGTAAATTCCACTAAGATACAAAATTGGCTCAGACAAGCTCTGGAGTGCCCACCAAATTTTCAGCCGACCCGTCGATAGATTTGGGCTCGAATTGTTAAATCAATTCATTGTATTTTATTTTAAAGGATTCAAACCCCAGAATGGAAAGGGCAAAGCCCATCCGTTGGTGGTCTTTTACTTTTTGTTATTTACTTCTCGCAATTTAATTCCTGTACCATTAAATCCTAGAGAACACTGTCGCGACCCCCTAAAAATTAACTTTTTTTATAAAGGGGTTTGCGGATTATTAGGTTAATTAGATTTGACTAACTTAATGCAGACCCTCCCAAGCCCTACCAAATCGCGACTTTGGATTTTTGTTTTAAATGATTTTGAAATTTGGAGTCGCCACTAATCATTCTTGATAGGTCGATTAGAAACCTAAATATATTAGCGGGAAAACTAATTTATTTCTGCGAACCGGAGATTGTGAGTTCAGGGACTTGGTTACACTAGTTAATTAAAACTAATGCCCTTTCGGTTCCTTAATTTCACGGATATCCTAATTTGACAACTCAGGCTTGGTTTATTCATAAGGCTCTAGTAGGGTATTCTCTTTTGTGTTTTCACTTTTTAAATAGGATGCATGGATGGCATATATTTTTTATTCATTATATATTTTTTTAAGTGTTAAAAATTTCCTGAAGCTGAAAGAGCGAGTGTGTTAACGACTTCTGTGCAGTGTTACGACCTACTCATTTTTTGGGTCTGGTGATTCAAAAATTAAATTACAGGAAGTACATGACAGTGAATAAACACCTCCAATGGGAGGCCTAGCATTGGCTTAGCTCTTCCCTTTGGGATTTAAGGTGCAGGTATTTAAATTACTGTAAGTAAAAACCTCCAATGGGAGGCCTAGCATTGGCTTGGCTCTTCCCTTTGGGATTTAAGGTGCAGGTATTTAAACTACTGTAAGTAAAAACCTCCAATGGGAGGCCTAGCATTGGCTTGGCTCTTCCCTTTGGGATTTATGATGCGGGTATTTAAACTACTATAAGTAAAAACCTCCAATGGGAGGCCTAGCATTGGCTTGGCTCTTCCCTTTGGGATTTATGGTGCAGGTATTTAAATTGCAGGTATTTAAACTACTGTAAGTAAAAACCTCCAATGGGAGGCCTAGCATTGGCTTGGCTCTTCCCTTTGAGATTTAAGGTGCATGTATTTAAACTACTGTAAGTAAAAACCTCCAATGGGAGGCCTAGCATTGGCTTGGCTCTTCCCTTTGGGATTTAAGGTGCAGGTATTTAAACTACTGTAAGTAAAAACCTCCAATGGGAGGCCTAGCATTGGCTTGGCTCTTCCCTTTGGGATTTAAGGTGCAGGTATTTAAACTACTGTAAGTAAAAACCTCCAATGGGAGGCCTAGCATTGGCTTGGCTCTTCCCTTTGGGATTTATTGTGCAAGTATTTAAATTACTGTAAATAAAAACCTCCAATGGGAGGCCTAGCATTGGCTTGGCTCTTCCCTTTGGGATTTATGGTGCAGGTATTTAAATCGCAGGTATTTAAATGACCTCCAGTGGATGTGCTTTGCCTCTCCATTCTGGGGTTTGAGTTCTTTAAAAATAAATTACAACAAATTGATTCAACAATTTAAAATTTGTGCGCACTTGAAGACTCCTCCAAGCCATTTTTTGTGCTTCCATAGGATTGACCGTTGATATAGAGCTGCGGTTGCCTGACATGAAATAGAATGAAGTGTCAGTGTACAAAATTTGTGCTAATCTGCACTTAAAACCAGAAGAGTGAAAAGAGCACTTATCTCCCATTTTTTTTGGAGGGATTTCTAGAATTGATTTTCGCTCTCTTTGTTCCCAATATAGAGAGTCTCTTTTGAATTAATAGGGACTTTTAGTCCTCGATCAGCTGAGAAATTGGTGGACACTTAGGAGTTTGTCTGAGTCGATATTTGCACCTCCTCGGGATTTTTTTGCCATTGACGCAGAGATATCTTTCTCCTGACATAAAAATATGGAGAAATGGAGAAAGTGGGAAAATTTGTACTAATTTGCATTTAAAACTAAAAAGTGGAAATGGCACTTAGCTTTCGTTTATCACTAGAGATTTCTGGAACCGCCCTTCAATTGCTTATGATTGAAAATTAGAGAATTCGTTGAGAATTTTTGTATGCCCTTCGAGCATTAGGAACTTTTGCACTTTTCCTCCAATTTCAACTCTCATCTTCGACGGCGGTTTCTTGAGATCAAACACTTTTGGGTCATCAAATATAGAATCGTTCGCTTGTGGAAAACCGAGAAGAGATGGTCGAGATGCAATGCAGGAGCTCGGGCTAGATTTGCCCAGAAAAGTGAAGAGCTCGAATAGATAACGCTAAAAGGAACCCATTACTTCAAGTTCTGGCCAAGCCTGGTATTCCGCGTTGGAGGTCAAAATTCTCAGTGTCTGGATTATTAAGCGGAAGCTCCCAAAGCCGAAGTGAAGTCGATGGAGATTGTGGCACTACTCCTGTGACAATGATCAATAACAAGACACATGCAGTATATATATCTACACAAGGATTTCATGTTCTTACACCTGCACTTCCACATTGCATTCTAATTTAGACCCGACCACTGGACCCTTCATGCGAAGATTGGATAACCGAGAACAACGAGGCTCCAATAGATAATAGGTTTTTGTTACAGCTATTACCAAGTAAACTACTCCCGGATACCCTCAATTTTGAATACATTTCGGCACCAACACATGCATTTGAAACTGTGACGGCTTTTTTAGGCTTTATCAAATGTTTACTTTGACTCCCTCTCTTAAATTATTGGACCAAAAGCTTCTAAAAGATGCCGAGTTAGTACCCCGAACAAATAGAGATCGGTCATCGTTCATTCCATTGACATAGTAGAAATACCAACACGCCGTCACGCGGATTAATGCTGATACATGCAACTTGGGCCAGTCAGAATCCATATAAATTGTTTTCGTGCCTAAAGGGTCAAGGGAATCAACCACGTCATCAACCCAAGTTTCTTCATCTTAAAGGCATATTTAGGATCAGCATACTCTACCGTTTTTTTTTTTAAATAAAAATTCTACCATAGGGGTCAGAGTCACAGTCAAGAGAAAAGACAGCACAGCAGGTGCCAAAGTCATTTTTCTAAGTTCCCATAGTGTCATAGTAATTCAATCCAGAAAGTTTCTAGCCATATCATTTCAACTTCAAAAAGTATTTTCTGAATAACTCCTTCAAAAAAATATATAACTTTGATTGCGAAAAAGAAACAATAACAACAAAACTTGAACTAGCAAGGGACCATACACGTGCGAGAAACAACCTACTTCAATAAAATGTAAAGTCTTGAAAACACAACTGATTCTACGTACCTTCAACCATACCCATGCATAAAAAAAATGCTACCTCTGAAGGCTTTATTGCTGCTGATTGCATCCAGGTTTTTATGATATTCTTCCAGATGAAGGGAGATCGGTCATCCCTCCATTGCTTCTGATCAAGAGCTTTGAAGGCCGCTTCAACTTCCTCCCATCTATTCCTCTCTCTACTCGAGTTATGGTGCTGTCGTTAGCCATAGAATGGTGATCAAACCAAGGAATGGACGTCCTGAGAGCATTGCAACTGAAGATCGGTATCCACGAACGGAGGAAAAACCGTTAGCTTCAATTTCGTAACTATAGTCCAGCGATCTGGAGCGCGGAACAAGAGAGATATCGATGACGTTGGAGAGGAGCTGCTGGCTATTTAGTCGATCTTTCAACCTCGCGGTTTCCTCGAGCATTCCTTGAGGTGATACTCGAAGACATTAATGATGGCCGCGAACTGGGGCCGAGAGAGGTGATGGATCATTTCATCGTGGATCATTACGCGAACTTCTACTTCGCTCAGTATGAGGTGACTGCCATCACCGCTTTCTTGGACGTTGAATTGCTGAGTTCCTCTTTTCTTCTTTTTCGGAAAAATTTTTGGAGGGGCTCTCCATGAACCCCCGCCAGAGCATAGGTCGTGAAGGTTTTTTATAGATCCTCCTCCTTCCGACCTACCTCATTCCTCCGGGTCTCTCCACTTAGGTCGGACTGCACTTCGTGTTTTTGATCTGAAGGACAGTTCCAAGGTCCACGTTGGGGTAGACTGGAAGCTAGACCCCCCAGATGATCCGAATCACATTCTACTTGTTGGTCAGCCAGCTAATGAGGATTGAATAGACGTTCTTCACCGAGAATTCCGAGCAAATTCTGGGGAAGGAAAAGTTCAAAAGGGATCCTTCTTTTTTTCCATTTTTTTTGTTCCCTTCGGTCTTCCCTCGGTATCAACGTTGACCGACCACCAGAAGTTTCGCGGTCCGAGCTCGTGTTTAGAGGACAATGCTTCCAGATTTTGGGCCAGCAAGGACTCGAAAAATAGAGAGACCTCCCTACTTTTATTCTAAAATAATCTCCCCCCACCTTCCCCATTTCTTTAGATTTTTTTAACATCTCTTCAGCCCATCCATGATCTTTTGGCGTGGAGTATGCCCCCATCCATTATTTTTTTTTTTAAGAAAAATTGGCTGACACCTTTTTCTCCCCATTATTACTCATTCTTTCGGTGGATTTTATCATGCTTCCTCCATTTACTTTTGTTGCATGATGTCTTGCTTTTTTTCGGTTAATGGGAGAGAGAGAACTCTCACGATGTACTCCTCCACCAGTTCTTGGGATATTTAAAACCCAGGGAAGAATTTTTTTAAATTGGAATTAAATCGAAGACTCAAGGAAATAGATCGTTCCGCTATTCTGCATCAGTTCCCTGTTCATGGGCTTACCTAACCATATCACTCTCGTCTCGTCCCTTTACTGCTACTCAATTTTTCTTGCCACAACTTCTCGACCGAATGATGAATTGAATTTGAGAATCGAACGCGACAATGGAAAGTGCACCATCAAGCTATTGAAAAACTCGGACTATTAAAGAACGATGCCACGACTCCATAAATGCAAAAATCTAAAATTACAAAGCTAAAATGAATTTTTTTAAAATTTTTTCAAATGATCTGAAAATGAAATTAATAAAGACATTTTCGATTCCGGGTTGAATTTTTCGGAATTCATTTGACCAAAATGAAGAGAAAATTAAAATTAAAATACTGATTATTTATTCACATTTTTATGGCCTCAAACGTTATTATTTTTTATAATATTTTCCTAATTTCTGAAAAATATTAAAAAATGTAAAAAAATATGAAAAATTATTTTTTGTTCAAAAATGGTTACCTAGGGTTGACTAAGGTCCCCAAAATTGATTTTTTTTAATTTTATGAATTTTTATAAATTTTCTATTAATTTTGAAAGAGAACAGATAATTAAAAATTAGTTATTCACAAAGACAAGCCGAACCAAGGCCGAGTCATTCACTGGTGGTCACTCTCTTACTGTCATTTAAATTCATGCAATTTAATTTTCGTACCCTTAAACCCCAAAAGAGAGGGCCAAGCCAAGGCTGGGCTGTCCATTAGAGGTCTTTACTTACCGTCATTTATTTCTCGCAATTTAATTTCTGCACCCTTAAACCCCAAAAGGGAGGGCCAAGCCAAGATTGAGCCGTCCATTGGAGGTCTTTATTTATTGTCATTTAAATTCCTGTAATTTAATTTCTGCACTCTTAAACCCTAAAAGGGAGGGTCAAGCCAAAGTTGGGCCGTCCATTGGAGGTCTTTACTTATTGTCATTTAAATTCCTATAATTTAACTTTTGTACCCTTAAACCCCAAAAGGGAGGGCCAAACTAAGGCTGGGCCGTCCATTGGAGGTCTTTACTTATTGTCATTTAAATTCCTGTAATTTAATTTCTGTACCCTTAAACCCCAAAAGGGAGGGCCAAGTCAAGGCTGTGCCATCCATTGGAGGTCTTTACTTACCGTCATTTAAATTCCTACAATTTAATTTCTGCACCCCTAAACCCCAAAAGGGAGGGCCAAGCCAAGGCTGGGCCGTCCATTAGAGATCTTTACTTACCGTCATTTATTTCTCGCAATTTAATTTCTACACTCTTAAACCCCAAAAGGGAGGGCCAAGCCAAGGCTGGGCCGTCCATTGGAGGTCTTTACTTATTGTCATTTAAATTCTTGTAATTTAATTTATACACCCTTAAATCCCAAAAGGGAGGGCCAAGCTAAGGCTGGACCGTCCATTGGAGGTCTTTACTTATTGTCATTTAAATTCCTATAATTTAATTTCGGTACCCTTAAACCCCAAAAGGGAGAGCCAAGCCAAGGCTGCGCCGTCCATTAGAGGTCTTTACTTACCGTCATTTAAATTCCTACAATTTAATTTCTGCACCCTTAAACCCCAAAAGGGAGGGCCAAGCCAAGGCTGGACCGTCCATTGGAAGTCTTTACTTACCGTCATTTATTTCCCGCAATTTAATTTCTACACTCTTAAACCCTAAAAGGGAGGGTCAAGCCAAGGCTGGGCCGTCCATTTGAGGTCTTTACTTATTGTCATTTAAATTCCTGTAATTTAATTTCTACACCCTTAAATCCCAAAAGGGAGGGTTAAGCCAAGGTTGGGCCGTCCATTGGAGGTCTTTACTTATTGTCATTTAAATTCCTATAATTAAATTTCTATACCCTTAAACCCCAAAAGGGAGGTCAAGCTAAGGCTGGGCCGTCCATTGGAGGTCTTCATTTATTGTCATTTAAATTTCTGTAATTTAATTTCTGTACCCTTAAACCTCAAAAGGGAGGGCCAAGCCAAGGCTGGGCCATCCATTGGAGGTCTTTACTTACCGTCATTTAAATTTCTACAATTTAATTTTTGCACCTCAAAACCCCAAAAGGGAGGGCCAAGCCAAGGCTAGGCCGTCCATTGGAGGTCTTTACTTACTATCATTTAAATTTCTGCAATTTAATTTCTGCATCCTTAAACCCCAAAAGGGAGGGTCAAGCCAAGACTGGGCTATCCATTGGAGGTCTTTACTTACTGTCATTCAAATTTCTCGCAATTTAATTCCTGTACCATTAAATCCTAGAGAAGGTAGGCCGAACCAAGGTCGAGCCACTCATTAGTGGTAATTTATTTTCTGTCATTTACTTCCCGTAATTTAATTCCAGTACTATTAAATCCCAGAAAAGTCGAGCCGAACCAAGGCTGAGCCATTCACTGGTGGTCTTTTATTTACTGTTATTTAAATTCTTGCAATTTAATTTTTGTACCGTTAAACCCCAAAAGGGAGGGTCAAGCCAAGGCTGGGCCGTTCATTGAAGGTCTTTACTTACTATCATTTATTTTTCACAATTTAATTTCTTCACCCTTAAACCCCAAAAGGGAGGGCTAAGTCAAGACTGGGCCATCCATTGGAGGTTTTTTATTTACTGCAATTTAACTTCTTAATCATCAGACCCCAGAATAAGTAGGCCGAGTCACCTGCTGGAGGTCGTAACATTGCACATAAGTCATTAACAAATTTCCTCTTTCGGCTTCAGGAAATTTTTAATACTTTGAAAATATCAAAAAAATGTCACTCGCATGCATTCCATCTAAAAAGTAAAAAAAAATAGAAAAAGAGATCACCCCACTGAGCCTTAGGAGTAAACCAAGCCTGAGTTGCCAAAATTAGGATATTCATGAAATTAAGGAACCAAAAGGGCATTAGTTTTAATTAACTTGTGTAACCAAGTCCCCAAACTCTTAATCTCTGGTTCGTAGAAGTAATTTAGTTCTCCCGCTAATTTACTTAGGTTTCTAATCAATCTACCAAAAATGATTAGTGGCGACTCCAAATTCTGAAATCATTTGAACAAAAACTAAAGTTACGATTCGGCAGGACCTGGGAGGGTCCGTATTAGGTTAGTTAATCCAATTAACCTGATAATCCGTTAACCTGGGTATATTGCACCGATCAGAAAAATTTTTAGGATCGCGACAAGGATGACGGATTTGTTTCCATTTGAACTTGAGCATTTAAGGAAAGAAAGATACATCTATTTCCACGAGAAAGTGATGGCTAATGAAATGAAACTCAAACTTCTTGATGCCGTATTTAACTGCTAAAATTTCTTTAAAAGTGGAGTGATAATGTATTTCTGCATGGGAAAATCTTTCACTTTTATGAGCACTATATGGTTCTTACCATCAATCTCTTCAAGAAGTACAGCGGCCCTATATTTATCACCAGCATCTGTCTGCAAAATTCTTTTGCCTGCGGATGGGATTTGCAAAGGAGGGAGATGCTGCAATATTTCTTTCAAGTAGGCAACGGTTTTAATTTGCTTTGGTCCCCATGGAAGTGCATTCTTTTTTAACATTCTTTGCAAATGGTAGAGTGCTTTAGAGATCCTTGGAACAAAGTCCTTAAGGTAATTCACAATACTTAGGAATGTTTGTACTTATTTGCATGTATGGTTTTTGGAGAGGAATTTTTGCAATTTTTCGACAATATGGGGCCAGGGTAGTAAGTTCCATCCTTTCAATGCATGCCAAGGAATTTAATTTTCTTGTGGTTAAGAATTATATTTTTTTGAGAAAGCATAATGCCATATTTTTGAATTATTTTGGCAAATTGAGATAAAAGTTCACAATGAGATTCTTCATTTGCGCTGTGGAGAAGAATATCATCAATGTAAATTTGAGAGTTAGCTAAAATTGGCTAAAAAATTATGCATATAGTTTTCTAGAAAAGGGAGAGAGCAGTTTTGAGTCCAAAAGGGACTACTGTTCACTGGAAGTATTGGATTATAATGTAAAAATCAGTTTTGGATCTATCATCAAGATGAATTCCTAATTGCCAAAAGCTTGCTTTAAGATCAAACTTTGAATAAATCTTTGCTTGAGCAAGACTTAAGAACAGTGAGTTTTTATTGGGTAATGGAAACTTGTCATTCTTGAGAAATTTATTTAAAGGTTGATAATTGGTAACCAACCCAAGCTTTCGACGGTTTTGCTTTGCTCTTTTATTGACATAGAAGACTTCACATGCCCATTGGGAATCACAAGGTTCAATTAACCCTTCAGCAAGCAACTCAGAACATTATTGTTGAGCCAAAGTAAGATGTTTTGGATTCATGCCAGAATGGCTGGCTTTTGTTGGGTTGACATCTTCATTTTTGTTGAAAGGAAGCTTCACGAGGAAGTCTGGATTTGTCCAAAGAAGATGAGAGCATTTTCGGGAGAATTGTGAGTGAGACTCAAAATAGGAGGATAAGAGACTTTGCATAATAGGGATCAAACAATTTTGAGAAAAGAGTGAAGAGTCTGAAGATTTACAAATTCTTAGAATTGATCCTTGAATTGTAATCCTATGGGGACAATCCTGAGCTAAGGAATTTGGGTAAGAATATCCCAACCTAAAATAAGGTCTTTCTCATGAGATTTGCAACCAAATATTTTTGTGGTAATTATTGACACCTGATTTTTAATCATCTTTTCTCTTTTAAAAATTTTCAGTATTTTTCGGCATATTTATTTTTTGAAAAATCCATAAAAATTCATAAAATTGAAAACTTAACTTTGGGGACCTTGGCCAAGCCTAGAGAACTAATTTTGACCAAAAAATGATTTTTCATATTTTCAGTATTTTTTAGTATTTTTATTTTCGAAAATTCATGAAAAATAAAAAGAAATGAGAAAATTGCAAAATCAACTTTGGAAGCCTTGGCCAAGCCTAGGCAACCATTTTTGAACAAAAAAAATAAATTTTCAAATTTTTTATATATTTTTTTAAAAAAAATACAAAAATACTTGAAAATTTTGGAAAAATAACATTTGAGGCCAAAGAAATACACAAAGATAGTTAATATTTTTATTTTAAATCTATTTTCATATTGGCCATCGCAAATTCAGAAAAATCCAATTCGAGTCACGTGTTCCTTCACGAGTATAATCTCGAATCGGGCCTAAAAAAATTTAATTTGAGTCAACTTATTTTTAATTTTCACTTTTTATGAGTTGTAACATTGTCTTCTAATATTTTAAATTTTCATCTTGGCCCAATTATACCCAGAATGACTCAATTTTGCAAAAGGGCTTTAATTAAATTCTACATTATTTTCAGCGGCAAGAAATGAGCTTAAATTTGACATGTGGTAAATTTTGGTGTGTCAAAAATTATGAGGAGATTTGGACTTAAAGAAATATATTTTTTCAGGGATTGAATTGTAAATACTTAAAATTCAAGGACTAGAGTGCAGATACCTAACTCTTGAAGGATTATTTTACAAATAACAAAAAGAAAAGTTAGTGGATAAATTAGAATAGAGAAGGAAAAATGGAGAAGAGGAGATGAAGAAGAGAAGTTGGAGAAGAATGGATGGAGAAAATAAGATAAGAATAGAGAAGGGAAGATGGAGATGAAGAAGAATTAGTAGAGAAATTAGAATGGAAGATAAGAATAGAGAAGGGAAGATGGAGATGAAGAAGAGTTAGTGGAGAAATTAGAATGGGAGATAAATATGGAGAAGGGAAGATGAAGATGAGAAAAGTTAGTGGAGAGATTAGAATGTGAGATAGAGATGGAGAATGGAAGATGAAAATGAAGAAGAGTTAGTGGAGAAATTAGAATGGGAGATAGAGTTAGTGGAAAAATTAGAATGGGAGATAGATGAGTAGATTATAAACTTGAAAGGTTTGTAGTGGAATTGCGACTTGATAACATTATGAAATTGCGAGAGAAATTGCGAGATAGTTGTCGCGACCCTCTTAAAATATTTTTATTATTTCTAAGGGTTAACGGATTATTAGGTTAATTAGATTTGACTAACCTAACGCGGACCCTCCCAAGCCCTACCGAATCGCAACTTTGGTTTTTGTTTAAATGATTTTGAAATTTGGAGTCGCCACTAATCGTTCTTGGTAGGTCGATTAGAAACCTAAATACTAATTTATTCCTGCGAACCAGAGATTATGAACTCGGGGACTTGGTTACACTAGTTAATTAAAACTAATGCCCTTTCGGTACCTTAATTTCATGGATATCCTAATTCGGTAACTCAGGCTTGGTTTATTCCTAAGGCTCTAGTAGGGTATTCTCTTTTATGTTTTCACTTTTTAAATAGGATGCATGGATGGTATATATTTTTATTTGTTATATTTTTTTAAGTGTTAAAGATTCCCTGAAGCCGAAAGAGAAAGTGTGTTAACGACTTCTGTGCAGTATTACGACCAACTCATCTTTTTGGTCTGATGATTCAAAAATTAAATTATAGGAAGTACGTGACAGTGAATAAACACTTCCAATGGGAGGCCTAGCATTGGCTTGGCTCTTCCCTTTGAGATTTAAGGTACAGGTATTTAAGTTGCAAGTATTTAAACTACTGTAAGTAAAAACCTCCAATGGGAGGCTAAGCATTGGCTTGGCTCTTCCCTTTGGGATTTAAGGTACAGGTATTTAAGTTGCAGGTATTTAACTAATGTAAGTAAAAACCTCCAATGGGAGGCTAAGCATTGGCTTGGCTCTTCTATTTGGGATTTAAGGTACAGGTATTTAAGTTGCAGGTATTTAACTACTGTAAGTAAAAACCTCCAATGGGAGGCTAAGCATTGGCTTGGCTCTTCCCTTTGGGATTTAAAGTACAGGTATTTAACTACTGTAAGTAAAAACCTCCAATGGGAGGCTAAGCATTGGCTTGGCTCTTCCCTTTGGGATTTAAGGTACAGGTATTTAAGTTGCAGGTATTTAAGGGCCTGTTTGGTTCAGCATTTGAAATGAGCTTTGGGGCTCTAAAGTCCCTTGGCCAAATGCAAATAGTGTTTGGTAATTTTTTTGACTCACTTTGGGGAGATGCAATTGCATCTTAAATGCTCTCCAAAGGCCTTTAGCACAAAGTACGTCTTGAGGTACTTTGGGAAGTTGCATTTCCGAAATCCAACTACAGGTTTTTTATTTTTATTTTTAATCTTTTTATTTTCTTTTTTTATTTTTTCTTTTAAGAAAGTAATTACAAATAAAATAATTAAAACTAAAAATATTTTTTTCGAAAAATAAAATAAAATGAAAATAATTAAAAATCGAAATAATTAAAATAAAATAATTAATTTAATTAATTTAAAAATAAAAATATTTTTAAAATAAAATAAAATAATAAAAATAAAAAAAATCTAAATAATAAAATTAAAAATTAAAAATATAAAAATTAAAAATTAAAAATAATTAAAAATAATAAAATAATAAAATAAATAAAAATGAAAAAAAAATAAAAACAAAATATAATTAAAGAAAGTAATTAAAAATTAAAAATTTTGGAAAAAAAAATACAATTTAAGAAAGTAATTAAAAATTAAAAATTTGGAAAAATAAAATAGAAATAATTAAAAATAATTAAAAATAATCAAATCATGTAAAAATAATATATAATTAAAGAAAGTAATTAAAAATTAAAACAATTTGGAAAAATAAAATAGAAATAATTTTAAAATAAAAATAATTAAAATTATAATATAATTAAAGAAAGTAATTAAAGTAACAAAATATTTTTTCAAAAAATAAATAATATTTGAAATAATTAAATATAATTAAAAAATCAAATCATTTACAAATGGTAGTTTTTACCAAACAATATTTATGTCAAAGTTGCATCCAAATGCACTTTTTAATTATAGTTTACCAAACAATATTTGCATTTCGCCAATCCCCTTTAACTCAATGGTATTTGCATTTTTTCAAACTCCTTTGGCCAAATGCTGAACCAAACATGCCCTAACTACTGTAAGTAAAACCTCTAATGGGAGGCTAAGCATTGACTTGGCTCTTCCCTTTGGAATTTATGGTACAGGTATTTAAATTGCGGATGGACTTTGTCCTCTCCATTTTGGGGTATGAATTCTTTAAAATGAAATACAACGGATTGATTCAACAATTTGAAATTTGTGTGCGCTTGAGGACTCCTCCAAGCCGATTTTGTGCTTCCATAGGGTTGACCATTGATATAGAGCTGCGGCTTCCTGACATAAAATAGAGTGAAGTGTCAGTATACAAAATATGTGCTAATCTGCACCTAAAACTAGAAGAGTGGAAAGAGTACTTATCTCCCGTTTTTTTTTTAGGGATTTCTATAATTGATTTTCGCTCTCTATGTTCCCAATATAGAGAGTTTCTTTTGAATTAAGAGGGACTTTTAGTCACAGATCAGTTGAGAAATCGGTGGACGGCTTAGGAGCTTGTCTGGGCTGATTTTTGCATCTCTACGAGATTTTTGCTGTTGACATAAAGATATCTTTCTCTTGACATAAAATATGGAAAAAAATGGGAGATGGAGAAAATGTATACAATTTGTGCTAATTTGCGAGTAAAACCATAAATAAATGAATAAATAAAAACACTTAGCTCGAATTTGCTTGCTCGTTGACGAGGATGAACTCTTGATTTATATTGATCGATGAAGGAATTTGTGATGATAACCCCTAGCTTAAACTCCCATCATCTTCAAAATTCTCTCTCTTTTGGTATTTTCTTTCTCTCAAATTTTTCTTCAATATCCCAAAATTCTCTCAAACATCCAAAATTTTCTCTCCAAAAAAATTCCCCAAACACTTCAAATTTTCTCTCCAAAAAAATTCACCATCAAACTCACTTATTCCTCCTTTTATAACCCACTTATCTTAACCCCATTCTAATTTTTCCACTAACTCCATCTTCCATTCTAATTTCTCCACTAACTCTTCTTCATCTCAACTTCCCTTCTCTATCTCTATCTCTATCTCATATTCTAATCTCTCCACTAACTCTTCTTCATCTTCATCTTCTCTTCTCTATATTTATCTCTCATTCTAAATTCTCCACTAACTCTTCTTCATCTCCATCTTCCCTTCTATTCTTATCTTATTTTCTCCAACCATTCTTCTCCATCTTCCTTTCTCTATTCTAATTTATCCACTAACTCTTCTTTTTGTTATTTGCAAAATAATCCCTCAAGAGTTAGGTATTTGCACTCTAGTCCCTGAATTTTAAGTATTTACAATTCAGTCCATGAAAAAATATATTTCTTTAAGTCCAAATCTCCTCACAATTTTTGACACACCAAAATTTACCACATGTCAAATTTAAGCTCATTTCTTGCCACTGAAAATAATGCAGAATTTAATTAAAGCCCTTTTGCAAAATTGAGTCATTCTGGGTATAATTGAGCCAAGATGAAAATTTAAAATATTAGAAGACAATGTCACAACTCATAAAAAGTGAAAATTAAAAATAAGTTGACTCAAATTAAATTTTTTTAGGCCCGATTCGAGATTATACTCGTGAAGGAACACGTGACTCGAATTGGATTTTTTTGAATTTGCGATAGTCAATATGAAAATAGATTTAAAATAAAAATATTAACTATCTTTGTGTATTTTTTTTGCCTCAAATGTTATTTTTCCAAAATTTTCAAGTATTTTTGTATTTTTTAAAAAAAATTAAAAATATATATAATATGAAAATTTATTTTTTGTTCAAAAATGGTTGCCTAGGCTTGGCCAAGGCTTCCAAAGTTGATTTTGCAATTTTCTCATTTGTTTCTTTATTTTTCATGAATTTTCGAAAATAAAAATACTAAAAAATACTAAAAATATGAAAAATCATTTTTTGGTCAAAATTAGTTCTCTAGGCTTGGCCAAGGTCTCCAAAAAATATTTTTGGGAAAAATAAAAATGCCGAAAAATACTGAAAATTTTTAAAAGAGAAAAGATGATTAAAAATCAGGTGTCAACACTCACCCTCAATGAAATGCATTATCAGATGATCGAAAATGCACGTTTAAGATGTGAGTTAGATCAGTTCATAGCAGGATCAAGTTCTGTTGGAGCAATGTACGAAAAAATTGAGACTATGGGGCCAGCATGGATGCCTTCTAAGGAGGAAGAGAGGTATCACCACCAAGCAAGTGGCATTGACGACGAACTTGCCGCCATGATCAGGCAATTTGATGCTGATGAAGCACTAGGGCTTTAATGTGCATACGGATCCTGTATTTTAAAACTAGTGATCACGGGACCTGCAACACGGCCGATGCGTACCTGATCAAGAACAACGCTAGCTGATCGCTCAAGAGCCTACAAAGGGAAGAAGATCAAACCTAGACGAATACGTCTACTTAGTTTCATCGAACGTTCTCACCTTTTATCGATGTCTAAAATTAATGCACAAGCTAGAAGTAATCATTTCCCTCTCCCCTCTATTAAATGCTCGAAGCCGTTAACCGCACCAAACTCGAAAAAATTAATATCGAGAAGAAATCCGCGTAAATTAGAAGGGTAAATCCGTATCGTTCCAATTTACCCTCAAATTGCTCCGGTTTTAAATTTGATCTTTTCTATTTTCAGGAATTTGCAAAGGTGACCCGAGAATACAGTCGTACCCAAAAACAAAATTCCCTGATCGGGCTAAATTGGGGGCAAATCAACTCATGGACATTACCATGGGATGGACAGCTTTGGATAAAGAAAAATACAAGCGAAAGACCCGAACAATCTCAGACATGGGGAATTCTGTATCGTTCTAATTTGCACATAATCATCTTGAGTCCTAAATTGTTTTATTCCATTCTTAACAGGGATCGCAAATTACCTCGAGAAATACTGTAACATGGCCCAATGTGATACAACAGGGCTGCGTTATCCCCAAGGATTAACCCTTGAAAAGAAAGCCCCATGGACACCTACGGTCCAATGGACCGAATGCTATAGGGGATGACAGTAGATCCGAAATATTCCGAGTTCGATCCCCAAGGGTGGAGAATGTTGTATGTATTATAAATAAATGAAACAACTTTTTGTGCATTTCTTTTTTACAAACAGGAATACTCGACGAGTAATATCAAAGTCAGTATTTTACCATAGTCTTCCCATAATGGTGAGGCGCCCAACAAAAGTCGAGGAAAATTCAATCCAACAAAACTGGTAAAAGACTCGTGCAAGACATTCAAGATGAAGGATAAATCAGTATCGTTTTCAATTTATCCCTTTTAATACTGGCTGATATGTCTCTTTTTCTTTTTACAGGAAATATTTACACTAACATTTAACATGTTGAAGGAGACAAATCCAAAAGAAAATTATGATCATCTGACAAGATCTATTCTGGTGAAAAATGGGGCAAATTGATCGCAAGCTCTGAAGCGAAAAAGCAAATATGTCTTCCTTATCTCATTTGATTTCGAGAATAATTTCTCTGCTTTTTGCAGGGGCATTCAACCGCTAAACCGTGGCGGTCGCTGTTATTAAACAAACCGAAATGCTTCCTCACCCATATGCTTCATCACGTAGGGACAAAGTTTGAGACGAACCACCCCTCGACATAAGGAGTAGGCTTCCCAATTTGTTCGATCCGCCCACATAACAGGGGCAATTTAAATCCGCCCATATTTGCACATTATATAAACACACGTGATGCTAAAAAATTGTCACATCTGCATTGTGCTTACACAGTTCATGAATTATGTATGACTATTCCGTGTGTTTAACTTACCAACTCCAACTTAGAGCATAAACTATACAGGAGACATCAAATGTGCAGAATGGGGCATGACAGGATGAGGAAAGGCAAACCATTTCCACACAAGTCTAACATTTTAATTTACAGATAAACAGCCTTTCCCCAGAGTGAGAGAAAGCCCTTTCGGACTGAAGTCCCCCATTCAGATTACATTCGAGGCGTTCATACTATGAGAACCTCCTTAAACATAATTGGTAATGCAAGCTTGAGGAACTTGAATCCATTGCGATACATACAGGTATCCACCTTCTTCAATAAAGCATGATTTGTCTCAAAAACAGAAATGTTCGAGACCTTTTGATCTCTGCTTCTTTGGTTTATTCCTCAAGCTACAGGAGAATATAATTTGGATTTGAGTTTCTGTAGGATTCCTGGTCTCCCCAGATTTCAGAATGGCACCCTTTGAGGTACACCAAGTCCTTCTTACAGGCAAAACAAGTCCTTCTTACAAGCAAAATAAGTCTTTCTTATAGACAAACCAAGTCCTTCTTACAGACAAAACAAGTCCTTCTTACAGGCAAATCAAGTCCTTCTTATAGGCATAAAGTCCTTCTTACAGGCAAATCAAGTCCTTCTTACAGGCAAAACAAGTCCTTCTTACAGGCAAATCAAGTCCTTCTTATAGGCATAAAGTCCTTCTTACAGGCAAATCAAGTCCTTCTTACAGGCAAAACAAGTCCTTCTTACAGGCATAAAGTCCTTCTTACAGGCAAATCAAGTCCTTTTTACAGGCAAACCAAGTCCTTCTTACAGGCATAAAGTCCTTTTTACAGGCATTAAGTCCTTTTTATAGGTACAAAGTCCTTTTTACAGGCATTAAGTCCTTTTTACAAGCATCAAGTCCTTTCTACAGGCATAAGTCCTTTTTACAGGCAGCAAGTCCTTTTTACAGGCACAAGTCCTTTGTACAGGCACAAAGTCCTTTTTACAGGCATCAAGTCCTTTCTACAGGCACCAAAGTCCTTTCTACAGGCGCCAAGTCCTTTCTACAGGCACAAAGTCCTTTTTACAGGCATCAAGTCCTTTCTACAGGCACTAAGTCCTTTTTACAGGAACCAAAGTCCTTTTTACAGGCATCAAGTCCTTTCTACAGGCACAAAGTCCTTCTTACAAGCAGTTTTATGGGGTGACCTACCATACGGGTCAAATCTCAATGAAATTTAATTAGTAGAATCCTTTTATTAGGAATCTACCATAGTACGACCCACCATACGGGTCAAATTTTAATTCAATTTTTAAATTAGTAGAATCCTTTTATTAAGAATCTACCATGGTACGACCCACCATACGGGTCAAGATTTAATAAGTAGAATCCTTTCATTAGGAATCTACCATTGGTTGACCTACCATACGGGTCAAATTTCAATCAAATTTTAATCAGTAGAATCCTTTCATTAGGAATCTACTATGAGGTGACCTACCATACGGGACAAAATTTTAATCAGTAGAATCCTTTCATTAGGAATCTACTATGGGGTGACCTACCATACGGGTCAAAATTTGATAAGTAGAATTCTTTCATTAGGAATCTATCACGAGTTGAGCTACCATACAGGTCAAATTTCAATCAAATTTTAATCAGTAGAATCCTTTCATTAGAAATCTACCATAGGGTGACCTACCATACGGGTTAAAATTTATTCAGTAGAATCCTTTCATTAGGAATCTATCATGGGTTGACCTACCATACGGGTTCAAATTCAACCACCCTAAGGTTTTCTTATAACGAATCCTTAGGTTCTCATTTCATTTTCAGTGGAACATTCATGTCACAACTCTTTTTATTTCATTGTGTTGAGTCGATTAGGATTCAGGTGTCATCTCGTCTTTGAAATGAACCTCTGCCGAGCTTCCTTTCAAAGAGGGGCAGCTGTTGACACCTGATTTTTAATCATCTTTTCTCTTTTAAAAATTTTCAGTATTTTTCGGCATTTTTATTTTTTGAAAAATCCATAAAAATTCATAAAATTGAAAAATTAACTTTGGGGACCTTGGCCAAGCCTAGAGAACTAATTTTGACCAAAAAATGATTTTTCATATTTTTAGTATTTTTTAGTATTTTTATTTTCGAAAATTCATGAAAAATATAAAAAAAATGAGAAAATTGCAAAATCAACTTTGAAAGCCTTGGCCAAGCCTAGGCAACCATTTTTAAACAAAAAATAATTTTTCTTATTTTTTATATATTTTTTTAATTTTTTTAAAAATAATACAAAATACTTGAAAATTTTGGAAAAATAACATTTGAGGCCAAACAAATACACAAAGATAGTTAATATTTTTATTTTAAATCTATTTTCATATTGGCCATCGCAAATTCAGAAAAATCCAATTCGAGTCACGTGTTCCTTCACGAGTATAATCTCGAATCGGGCCTAAAAAAATTTAATTTGAGTCAACTTATTTTTAATTTTCACTTTTTATGAGTTGTGACATTGTCTTCTAATATTTTAAATTTTCATCTTGGCCCAATTATACCCAGAATGACTCAATTTTGCAAAAGGGCTTTAATTAAATTCTGCATTATTTTCAGCGGCAAGAAATGAGCTTAAATTTGACATGTGATAAATTTTGGTGTGTCAAAAATTGTGAGGAGATTTGGACTTAAAAAAATATATTTTTTTCATGGACTGAATTGTAAATACTTAAAATTCAAGGACTAGAGTGCAAATACCTAATTCTTGAAGGATTATTTTACAAATAACAAAAAGAAAAGTTAGTGGATAAATTAGAATAGAGAAGGAAAAATGGAGAAGAGGAGATGAAGAAGAGAAGTTGGAGAAGAATGGATGGAGAAATAAGATAAGAATAGAGAAGGGAAGATGGAGATGAAGAAGAGTTAGTAGAGAAATTAGAATGGAAGATAAGAATAGAGAAGGGAAGATGGAGATGAAGAAGAGTTAGTGGAGAAATTAGAATGGGAGATAAATATGGAGAAGGGAAGATGAAGATGAAGAAGAGTTATTGGAGAGATTAGAATGTGAGATAGAGATGGAGAATGGAAGATGAAAATGAAGAAGAGTTAGTGGAGAGATTAGAATGGGAGATAGAGTTAGTGGAAAAATTAGAATGGGAGATAGATGAGTAGATTATAAAAGGAGGAAGAAGTGAGCTTAAGAGGGAAAATTTTTTGGAGAGAAAATTTTGGATATTTGAGAGAGTTTTGGGAGATTGAAGAAAAATTTGAGAGAAAGAAAATATCAAAAGAGAGAGAATTTTGAAGATGATGGGAGTTTAAAGCTAGGGGTTATCATCACAAATTCCTTCATCGATCAACATAAATCAAGAGTTCATCCTCGTCAACGAGCAAGCAAATTCGAGCTAAGTGTTTTTATTTATTCATTTATTTATGGTTTTACTCGCAAATTAGCACAAATTGTATACACTTTCTCCATCTCCCATTTTTTCCCATATTTTATGTCAGGAGAAGGATATCTCTATGTCAACAGCAAAAATTTCGTAGAGATGCAAAAATTGGCCCAGACAAGCTCCTAAGCTGTCCACCGATTTCTCAACTGATCTGTGACTAAAAGTCCCTCTTAATTCAAAAGAAACTCTCTATATTGGGAACATAGAGAGCAAAAATCAATTATAGAAATCCCTCCCAAAAAAATGAGAGATAAGTACTCTTTCCACTCTTCTGGTTTTAGGTGCAGATTAGCACATATTTTGTATACTGACACTTCACTCTATTTTATGTCAGGAAGCCACAGCTCTATATCAATGGTCAACCCTATGGAAGCATAAAATCGGCTTGGAGGAGTCCTCAAGCGCGCACACATTTCAAATTGTTGAATCAATTCGTTGTATTTCATTTTAAAGAATTCATACCCCAGAATAGAGAGGACAAAGTCCATCTGCAATTTAAATACCTGCACCATAAATCCCAAAGGGAAGAGCCAAGCCAATGCTTAGCCTCTCATTAGAGGTTTTTACTTACAGTAGTTAAATACCTGCAACTTAAATACCTGTACCTTAAATCCCAAAGGGAAGAGCCAAGCCAATGCTTAGCCTCCCATTGGAGGTTTTTACTTACAGTAGTTAAATACCTGCAACTTAAATACCTGTACCTTAAATCCCAAAGGGAAGAGCCAAGCCAATGCTTAGCCTCCCATTGGAGGTTTTTACTTACAATAGTTAAATACCTGCAACTTAAATACCTGTACCTTAAATCCCAAAGGGAAGAGCCAAGCCAATGCTTAGCCTCCCATTGGAGGTTTTTATTTACAGTAATTTAAATACTTGCAACTTAAATACTTGTACCTTAAATCCCAAAGGGAAGAGCCAAGCCAATGCTAAGCCTCCCATTGGAGGTGTTTATTCACTGTCATGTACTTCCTATAATTTAATTTTGAATCATCAGACCCAAAAGATGAGTAGGTCGTAATACTGCACATAAGTCGTTAACACATTCCCTCTTTCGGCTTCAGGGAATCTTTAACACTTAAAAAAATATAACAAATGAAAATATATACCATCCATGCATCCTATTTAAAAAGTGAAAACACAAAAGAGAATACCCTACTAGAGCCTTAGGAATAAACCAAGCTTGAGTTGCCGAATTAAGATATCCATGAAATTAAGGTACCGAAAGGGCATTAGTTTTAATTAACTAGTGTAACCAAGTCCCCGAGCTCATAATCTCTGGTTCGCAGGAATAAATTAGTTCTCCCGCTAATTTATTTAGGTTTCTAATCGACCTACCAAGAACGATTAGTGGCGACTCCAAATTTCAAAATCATTTAAACAAAAACCAAAGTTGCGATTCGGTAGGGCTTGGGAGGGTCCGCGTTAGGTTAGTCAAATCTAATTAACCTAATAATCCGTTAACCCCTTTAAAATTTTAAATTTTTTTAGAGGGTCGCGACAGTAATTGAATAACCTAGGAAAATTCAAGGGTGATTGGCTTGCTACGCACCTAGGTAGCAAAAATATCTCCTGAAATGGCTATGAAATACCTCGTGTATGGTATCCTTAGTTCTTCTGATAATACTTTCAGATCTATGACATATGACTTTGATACGAACATCTGTGTTCCAACTTAAAATAACTTAGACATCTAACATCGGATGACTTGTGACTCGTCATCCCCATTAAGTATCCAATGCTTAATTGCGAGGTTGTGAACACACTGATCTCAACCGGATCATTAGTGTCTTTTCAATGATCCATCGACCAGGAACAATTTAAAGATAAGAGATCAACTGAAAACCTGTTACATATATTCTCGATATTTCAAGAATAGGTTTTAGTTATAGCTGATCTTATGGACTTCATTTTTCTAGATAAGGAGACAAGATAAATGAATATATCTTGCCATTAAATATAATTGAAAGCACAACAAAATGCCCCTAGATGTAATAGTTACATGGTTACTTTAGGGCATACCCTTAACACACATGATCCACAACGCCCTGCATGAAAGAGTCAATTCATATCTAGTGCATATTAGAGGCGCCATATAGTCTCTAGCCCCCGCAAATGCAATCACAACTAGCAAATCCAAAAGCACGTGTATGTCACGGCATTCATGAAGAAAGAATCCAACTAGTGTGTCATCAATCGTTTTGATTGTGCAACTCACAAGCACACGAAAAGAAACACGATAAATTTTGGATTTTTTAAGAGTGGTTTTGGATTTTATGGTGATTCGGACAGAAAACGACTGAACGAGTGTGATGAACTGAAGCTCGGATTAATTAAAGGTAATAACTGGTTTAAAAAAACCGATAAAAATTTGATAAATTGCGAGGAAATTTAATAAGTTTTACTGATAGTCAATCTCATCGATAGAATTTCTTTAGCTATCCATAGTCAGATAAGCAAAGAGTGTTAAGCCCATTAATAACATATAAATGGACTCTATAGGCCCATCATGGCTCGAGCAAGTCATTTTTAGGCGCCAGCACACAGAGATAGAATGGAACAACAAGAGTTAAGCTGTGTAAACCCAGATCAGCAGCAACTTTGCAAGTACACAAGCGAAGCCAGGACTCCATTTCATTCCATCAGACAATCCCAACTTCTGTGGCAAGTCGAAAAGAAGACAATAACGGGTTGCGGCTTGAGACTAATACCTCCTCAGAATCAGCAAATTGCCACCTCAGACCATGCCCTCCTATCGATTGCAGACTGCACCGATCATACCTCCCCTTTTATCTCTGTTGAATGACTGACTCCTGAAAGTAGCGCGCAGCAACGAAAGGAAGAAGAAGATTATCGTGCCATTTTCCTAGACCTTCGTCTTGATAAGCGACTCTCGCATTTCATATAGGCTCTAACCCAAAGCTTTCTCCCCTTCAAAGTTCAGTGCTCTTGAGGAAGCAATTTAATTAAGAAAGCATTATTCAATTTTGTAAAATAAAGAAAAAAAGATAAGAGAATCATAAATTAAAAAAAATTTTCAAATGAATATCTGAAGTCCCATCATTTGCTTAAAAGGGCATGAAGTGACCATGGTAGTTAATAAAGGCTTTACTTTACGGGTCGGCAAAATATTTCAGTCAATCGATGACACTTTCATCAAAATATAATTTTAATTTAAAATTATTTTCTTTTTTCTTTTTTTTTTTTGCTGCGCAGCGGTCCTCGCATGTGGATTTTTCAAGGGCAGCCTCGCCTAGGGGAGGGAGGCCCCCACTAGATCAAGCAAGGACAACCGTTGCCCAGCCCTCTTCGGATGGCCATGGGCAAAAATGAAAGAAAAAACCAAAGAAAAGAAGAAGAAAATTCAAAAAGGTAAAGGACAAAAAATGCTCTTGACCAATTGGAAGATTTTACCATTTGGCGAGGTTATTTTGATTTGATTCGGTTAATCAAACCGCGAACCAAAATATGTTATTTCTTTTTAACAATTAACATTAGCCATTTGGAAGGAATAATCTTATTTTTTCATTTTTCATGTTTTTTCCCCTCTTTTGGGCAAAGGGCCAAGGGTCGCTGGCTGTTGGCCTGGCCATGGGTGGAGGGGTCGCGACCCCTTGTTGAAGTCGGTGAGGCCGTCACGAGCCCTTGTGGGACATAGCAAAGCAAGGGCTTTAGGGCCTTCACCTCCCTCCCTAGATCTAGTATAGGAGATGGCGTAGATGAAGCGGCTTTGGAGGGAGCCGGCGAGGAAGTGTTAGGCAGATGGATCTCGGGCCATCGCTTCCAAGTGTAGGCCTGAAGATCGAAAGGAGATGGAGTGGGGCTTCTCGACATGGGTGAGCTGATGAAGATGAGGGTGAAGCAGAAATAGTAACAATAAGGAGAGAATGGGGATTACGATTCGATTGGGATTAGTGACGAACATGATGGTGTATGCGATTTAGTCGAAGCTGAGATGATTTTGGTTCGTGGATGATTGATCAATTGGTGGGAGATTGAAGAAATTAGGATCTTTCTTTGGGATCTGTGAAGATGAATTGGAGTTGAGGGCGAAGAAGGGCTTTTCAAAGAATTTCGTAGATGCAACTTGGTGCACACTCCACAGGTGATGATGCTATATCTGAAACAAAAAAGGAAAAAAAATAGAAAGAAAAATCGAAAAATCGAATCGAACCAAACCGAACTGGATTTTTGGTTCAATTCGTATTCGGTTTGGTTTGTGATTATGTTCGGCTTAGTTGCTCATCCTACCAGTTCGGTTTGGTTTTTCAAAAAAATCGAATCGAACCGTTGACACTCCTATGGCTACATTCTAGGTTGTTGCAAACATTGATGATCAATTGAACGACTAGAGAAAAAGGTGTGAAAAAATGTTGGCAGAGTAAATTTTTCGAACCTGGATATTTTATCGCTCAAGGTTCGCCGTTTTTGCTTGGAAGTGTCTTTGTCTCCGACAGGAAAATGTGGGCACCGAAGAAGGTCTTTGTATAAAGTCGGGCAAGAATCATCCGCTATGTTAACGTCATTAGGGCACGCGCAATATTGTAATTCGGGCCCAAAAAAATTGGGAAAAAATGGTCCGGACACCGACGGGCCCAGTCCTGGAACGGGGCCGACCCAGGCCTGGAAATAAATATATGGGCCTCGGTTACGGGCCTTGATGGCCCAGTGAGGTGGGGCCGGCGGACCGTGGCAGTTGCCGCCACGCTCACCGTCGCCCGAATCTTCCCGGGGAAAAAATGAGAAATTCAAAAGAGAGAGAGAGGGAGAGGGAGAGCGAGCTGCAGGTGTCTCCTCTCATCGTCCTCCACGTCGAGACGTGGTCTCATGGCCGCGACTTCGACTTCAGTAGCTTCTTTCCTTCTCGTCTCACCTTCTTCTCAAACGCTTTCTCTTCTTCGTCTAATCAGGTTCGTCTCTCCGAAAAATCGAGCTGATACAGCTGGTTTCCCCTCTCTTGTGTGCCCCGGTTGTTGACAGCCTTGTTTCCGTGACTGTAGTCGTCCGGCGGTGAGAGCAGGTTCGAGTTCGAGAATCGAAAGCGCAAGATGTTGTCGATTCTGAGACGAAAAGCCGCTGCCGGAGGCTCGGATGCCGTGGTAAATTCGCGTGGCTAATCTCTGCTTCGGTTGTTTTCTTAAAAAGCGTTAGAGAGTAGATTAGATTTCATCTGCTTGTTGACGGTTGTAGCTTTCACTGGTTTTATTTCGTGCGGAAGACATGGTTCGTTAGGTGAGTATTCGGTAGTTGACTTCGAATTCGATCAACCTGTTGCAGTTGTTAAGAGAGAGGCTGCGAAAGAATTGCGCCATGGCGACCGCGCGGTTACAGGGTTACGCCACTGGCGCGAAAGAGGTAATGCGCAAGTTTAGTTTTTCTGCGTCTTTCCTAATTTTGGTTGAGTCTCTGGGTGATAATCTTTGCCTAATAGCCAGAACAAATGACTGATTGTATATTGCTATGTTACTGGGCGTACTTCGGCTTCTCTTCAATTGCATTTTTAGGATTTAAGACGGTGCTTGTTTCTCTTGCGGATTGGTCATACTTCTTAGAATCATCAATCTGGCGAGATTTGATACCAACTTCTGCAACTGCAGCATGTTCGCTTGTTGCTCAAGACTGCATGCCACGCTAGTGCATGAAGTTGGGAGGTTATGTATGGGAAAAAAAGCAAAACATTTTGAGAGGAATGGAGTGATTAAGTGCATGTGGTGGTCGTGGGTATTCATTAGATATACCCATAGCTAACCTCTTAACCATTCCATCAAATAAGTGGAGTCTCTCAAGGAAATGAGCTTACGAAGTAATAAGTGTAATATTGGAATATCTGATTTGTGAGAGAGTGAGTGGTTAATGATATAGACAATGATTTAGGAATGTTTTATTTCCTCTCCTGTGCAAATTCATTGCGTCTTTTAGAAAGGGTCTTTACTTCACTGATAAGTGCGTTATCATCTGCGTAGATGATGGTGAGAGACGCTCTGAATAGTGCTCTTGACGAGGAAATGTCTGCAGATCCCAGAGTCTATCTAATGGGTGAGGAGGTGAGATGGGAAGACAGTTATTCAACATGTGGCAATATTATTTGCTTTCTATTGACCATGTGGTGGGTTTCTTTTGAATCTAGGTCGGAGAATACCAGGGAGCCTACAAGGTTTGGATTGCTAATCAAAGAAAGAACAGGCCATTTCCACATTCTTAATGTTAAGAATGCTTACATCTTATGTGGAATCCCATTTCTGTTATTAAGCTTATAATATTTAATTATGTAGGTATCTAAAGGTCTTTTGCAGAAGTTTGGACCTGAGAGGGTTGTTGATACTCCAATCTCAGAGGTAATTCATTCTTGACACATACTGATTCGTATGTGTATTTTAGTTATTGCCTTCTAGAGATAACAAGGCTACTGTCGGGCATTATTTCTATTAGTAATGCTTAATGGAATCATGACCTGACCTGATTGTTTCATGAATTTGTCAGGCTGGTTTCACTGGAATTGGAGTCGGCACTGCTTACTATGGTCTCAGGCCTGTCGTGGAGTTTATGACATTCAATTTCGCTATGCAGGTTATAATCTTGTATTTGTAGACGTGTAGCATAAGAGCATTCTTCATAGAACTATGTGGATTGAATGCCAGAAGTCAAATGCAATTGGTTCATTCATGTCATGACGTCCTCATTTTTTTTTTTTTGGGTCCAATCATGACGTCCTCAGTTGCGAATGTCAATTGGTTGATTCCTTATGCTATTTCACTATCTTTGAATGTTGATGACAATCAGATTAGATAACTAGATTTCTCTTTGTGAATGTTATTTGGAGTGTGGATTAACTTATCCTTGGAGTTCCAGTCCATTTTCCTGCTGGAAATTGGTGAATAGGCCAGTAACTGCTGAATTTATTATGGATATAAAGATGTGACAAGAACAGGAAGGAAGTAGAAGGAAATGTTGAGGGAGATAGAGTTTATTGATAGACCGAAATACCATTTGTATCATAATTGTTTGCTACCTTCTACTAATAATTTTCTTGGAATGGCAAAAACTGTGGAAGGGTTGTCCATCATTGCCATCCATTTCTCTCCTATTTTGGGGAGGAACTTCTGTAGGAATGAAGATTGGTAATTTTCTCCATTTCTCCTCAATTGCCTCTTCTAATTTTTTTTTAATCAAAACAATGAGATCTTCTTCCTCTTTTTTTTTTTTTTTATTTCACTTCCATTTGATTCCTTCCAACCAATCAAGAAAAAGATGCTAAAGAGAGTGTAAAGGAGTTGATCTTATTATCTCAAAAGGCTGACATGAGAAGGTTACATTCTCTTGTTTGATCATGAGAAGATAGTCTGGAAGATTTTATGTTCACCAGATGAATATTTGATGGGAAAGGAATCAGAATCAGCACAGATTTATCGATTGTTTCGCAATCTATTTTATCTTATGGTGCATGGTTTTGAAGACTCGAGAAGTATATTGAACTTTTAAATTGTTCAATAACCTCATAACAAAGGTGCAAGGACCTCCATTTGGGAATGCAGTGTGCCATTTCGTTTTCGATTCATGGTTCTGGTCTTGGAAATATTCATGGTTCTGATCCAGCGTTCTGTTTTCTAACAGCTTTTATATGACTTCTTACAGTTACAGTGACCTCGATTATCACTTGTTCTGCAGGCAATTGACCAAATTATAAATTCTGCTGCAAAGACGAACTACATGTCAGCTGGCAATATTTCGGTCCCTATAGTTTTCAGAGGGCCTAATGGAGCCGCAGCAGGAGTTGGTGCCCAACACTCTCAAGTACATCGACTAATTTTCCTTATGCATTTTTTCATGCTTTAGCTTGTCTACTGTTGCTAAGCTCACCACATTTAAATCAACAAGTAGTCTCTGGATCATCTCCACTCTACAATCACCACACTTTTTATGAAATGTGTGCAGTGTTATGCAGCATGGTATGGCTCGTGCCCAGGTTTGAAAGTTTTGGCACCCTACTCATCAGAAGATGCTCGAGGACTTCTAAAAGCAGCAATAAGGGATCCTGATCCTGTTGTCTTCCTTGAAAATGAGCTGATGTGGGTGACTCTTTGGTAGCTGAGCGCTCATCATTTCTCACAGACCTCTTATGTGGTTTTATTTATTTATCTGTCCAGGTATGGGGAGCGTTTTCCTGTTTCGGCGGAAGCTCTTGATTCCAGTTTTTGTCTTCCAATAGGGAAAGCCAAGGTTCAATATCCACTAATTTTATGAAACTTGATTGAACTTCTGTTCTTACCTTTTTCTCTCTGAGAGACTGTTCTTCTTGCTTCAGTAGCTTTCTGTTCAGCACACACACATTGTCTCTGTTTCTAATGGTCACAGGTTGAGAGAGAAGGAAAGGATGTTACAATTACTGCTTTTTCGAGAATGGTTGGCCTTTCTCTTGAGGTGCGTGCTAGTTCTATTGCTTGAAGATGTTAGTGTGCTTTAGGTCCAGATTCTCTGTACTCATTTGTTGGGTGTAGCTGGCTTTTGCACTTTTTTTGGGTGATAATCATGTGTTGCAAGGACTTGGCCGAATCTTACAGTTCTTGAGTGGAATTCACCAATTAGCGGTATGCGTTGGGGATGTGACTTGCAAATTCAGTTATAGCCAAGATGAGGGACCAACAGCCCAAACAGTAATTGGTTTTCAAATCTTTTGCAACTGGAGGGGCTTCTGTTTCCTTAAAGTGGTGTTGTACTTCTCTGTAATTCTTGTATAGAGAATTTTCAATAGTTCTTAGAAAGGTTTCATCATTTAGTCAGCGAAAAGTGCTCTAATGTAAATTAACTGATAAGAATATCCAAAATAGTTAAGAATGCAAAAGGAACCAACATGGAGAAAAAAAAGACTGATCTGGAAGAATTTTTGGCTTTTGGTAGGAAAAAGGAGTTTAAGGTGAAGAAACTGTGGTGTTCCTTGGTGTGAAGCAATACAACGAGTTTTAGGAGGATTTCATCAATATTAGGAGACCATGGGTGTACTGGAATTTTTATTCTATCGCCTCAACGTGTGCCGGAGCTGAAAATTTTTGGAAGGTTGCCAAGGTTTTGCCTGCAATCTATCGGATAGCTGCATTTAGACTTGCATATGAGTGGCATTTGCAGTAAATTTATCATAATTCTTTCTTCAATCAGCTGAGCATATTCCTTTCTTTGTTTCTTTTTGTCTTAACTAGTTAGATATGACCTGGGGTTGAATTTTCAGGCAGCTGAGATCCTTGCAAAGGAAGGAATCAGTGCAGAGGTAAACTAAACTTGATAATTAATGTGCATGTTAGTTTGCAGTACAGACGATCCCTAATCATTCTGATGCAGGTCATAAATCTGCTCTCAATTCGACCACTGGATAGACCTACGATTAATGCTTCAGTCAGGAAAACCAACAGACTGGTAACAGTTGAGGAAGGGTTTCCCCAGCATGGTGTTGGCTCTGAGATCGGGTTTAAACTCTTACCCTTTGATGCATGATTTGTTGTGTGACACAAGAAACACGGTATGGATATTTATATTTTTTGCCCCCTTACTCTGAGCAGCATGTCAATTATTGAGGACAGCTTTGGTTATCTTGATGCTCCGATTGAGAGGATTACTGGGGCCGATGTTCCCATGCCTTACGCGGCAAACCTGGAAAGAATGGCTCTCCCTCAGGTTACTTTTGTTTTAATATATTCGTACTTTAGATGGTTCGTGGCGATTTTTTGTCCACTTGAAAGCTTTTAAAGTGGTGGCAGTGTACATATCATGTCAAACATTCTCAACCACTGCATGATGTTGCATCTAATTATATTCCTTATTCGGTCGGATCTTTCTTCATTGCAACTTAACTTAGCCTAGGTTTTTGCCTTGTTCCCTTGATCCGATTCTCAAGTTTTGTACAGATTGAGGATATTGTACGGGCTGCAAAGAGAGTGTGCTACAGATCTGTACCAATGGCTGCAACTGCTTAAGCTAAAAAACTCCGCACACAGAGCTTTCGATCAAACTTTGTTTTGCCCCTGCAATTGGAGTACTCTTCAAACTGCGGGTTACGATTTGGGAGAGTTCTTTGTTTATTGTTTTCCTAGCTTGTGTATATGGAAGTAAATAACTTGCCTAGTTTCCTTCACTGCATGTTTGTTACCCTTTCCTCGTTTCTTACCAGAGGTGGAGATGTCACATGTAATTCTCTGCATCATAGATTGCAAACGGCTGAAGTATGTCACTCGCTGAGAATCTTTGTAACCTATTTGATATCCCACTGAAAGTGCAATAATTCCTATACCGTGCTATTTGTATCTCCCTACTTCTTCATTGAAGGCATCTTCATGGATTATGTTTGTAGTAGCTCCGGTATATGATGATGTTAGGCAGGAGACGATTAAAACTGTTGTATAGACGCCTTTCATATGCATCAAACCGAATTCCCAAGTTAAATGGTTTAGAAGTGGGAGGCCGACGACAACAAAGGCGATTCTCACTGGCGAGCTGAGGCTAGACTAGTATTTGAAATCCACTTCTGCGTGTACTGTTGATTCTCTGAGATGCAATGGATTACGTACTTATCGTTACAAACTTTTGCAAGATTCTCTTCGACTGAGCAGTTAGAGGAACCGAGTTTGTGATATGGGTTGGGATGAAAAACCACGCTTTAACGAAATTGCTTTGCAGTTTCTGAACCTCCTCCTAATTTCGTGTATCCATAAGACATCAAGTTCCCACAAGAAACACCGCTTCCGTGAGTCCTTAGCATTTTCTTAGTTCTATACATATCCCAAGCTCAAACGGAAGAACAGGATATCCTAGCTTTTTATGTCTCCATTTCGGGCTCTCTTTACTAGGTGGTCAGTCGCAACTCCCACCAGTGTCGTATCTCACGAATCCCATCAGTTCTGGTCCTTCCAATCTTGGGTTGTTCACATAACTGCATATAAAGAAAGCCAACACCTTAAAAACCACAGTTCAACCTAAACTGAAAAACGAAAGAGAATAAGCTTGCATTGAAAATAAATTCGAATGACCTTTCTTCTGAGAACTTGGAGAAGGAGCCAGAGGTCGGAATTGTACCACACAAGTCGTTGTTGGACACGTTTCTGTGCAGATTTGGCAGCAGTGAGTTTTAAGAGAGCGAAACGAAGCAAAAAAAGGTGAAGAAGACTTGGGGGACCGAATTGAAGCGACCCGGGCTTACAGGATCTTTAAGTTGCCGAGTTTGGTAAGCTCTCTTGGGATTCTCCCACTCAGGCTGTTCCCGTTCAGTCGCCTGCGCAAAGACATTGCGTGAGCCGAAACCCCTCTAATTGTTCGCTTCTGTTACACGTCTTCCATGAGAACGGCGAGCAACTCATAAATGACTAAAGTAATGTATGACCGCTTGGATATATTCCCACAGAAAGAAGATAGTAAATTGTTCATACACAAATCGAAGAAGAGTGCTCTAAGGGCATGCTAATAGGTTTTCAAGTCGTTCATCAAACATATCAAGAACGTTCATAGCAGTTATTAGGTCCTTCCCTTTCTCGCTTTTTCCGAGTTGGGAGGACTGTTCCTGCATGGCGTCATCTCATCAGTATGAGCGTTCGCCTACATGTTTTCCTAGTTATCGAGTTATCACGAAACTAGATCATTCAGTCGGTGTAATTGTTGTGTTTCGAACCCTGAAATTTTAAAAAATTTGTTCCACGAAATCTGTGTCGTATATCGCGAAAGTTTTAAGGTGTTTGGGGTTTTATGAAGAATAGTTTTGAGCAATCAATAAATTTTGTCAATAGGCCGTCTTAATAGGGGGGGGGGGGGGAGAGAGAGAGAGAGCTCACAGAAATTTGAGATTAGAGAGCTTGGAGAGAGAGGCGGGGATGGAGCCGGTGAGGTTGTTGCGATAGAGATCCAAGCTCACAAGGCTCTTCAGCCCTCCAAGCTCCTTTGGAATTGGGCCCTCCAGGTAGTTCATGTACAGCTCCCTGCAATACATGTGCACCACCTAACACATTCAATTCCCCCAACCTATGAATTTATTGCAACAACTAAGGAAACCCAGATCTATCATGGTCCAGCATCCATAATGACACTTGACTGGTTTGAGTGTTTGATTTTTGTGGGGGTGGGGGGCGGGGGGGCCGGGGCAAAGTTACTTCACATCAGCAATCCCTTCCCATTAATTGTCCTCCAAAAAGTTACAAACCCCACTTCTGCCCTTCCTCCAAAAGCCTTTTGCCTCCCTTTGAACTGGGTATCAGAAGATGTCCAAAATTTACCAAACACTTACCTCATCGGTCGGTCGTGTACCATCGCACAGTAATCTATTTCATCCCCAAATTGTCATCTTAGTTAATACAAACTTAGGTAGTTTAAGCTACTTTTTCGTAAAATCTCATCTCCAAGGAACTCCTAGCTTTGTTGCGCGATTTCGCTGAACAAAATGACAAGCATGTAAATCTCATATGATTCGAAGGCATTGGATTTGAGGAGTTTCACTTACAGATACTGGAGACGCTCGAGCTTTCCCAGTTCCGGAACCAGACTCCCCGACAGCTTTGCATTTCCGAGGTCCCTGCACGAGTCGATTAAGCCTTCAATTTGACTCCCCTCTTTTCTTTCCTTTGCTCAACACCTCTCCACCATTAGAAAACTTGTACATAGCACGAAGGAGATTTTGCAGAGGCAAAAGTTCTTTATTCTTTGAGAGAGAGAGAGAGAGAGAGAGAGAGTTACAGTCGGGTGACACGGTTGTCGCCGTCGCAGGTGACGTGAAACCAAGTGCAAGGATCGACGAGAGTGGGGTCCCAGCTCTCAAGAACACCGTCCGGGTCCTTCACGGCCCTCCTCAACGCATATAGAGCCTCCCCTGCTCAGGTCATTTCAATCACAGTCGTCACAAAGGGTTCGAACTTTTTTTCTAAAACACGACAGCAACATCTTTCTTCCCCTTCTTCTAGTAGCTACGTGGGAAGGAGCCGTACCTTCTGAGTTCGCGTGGGTGGGGGCTGAAGAGGAGGAGAGCATCAGGAGGGCGAGATGGAACAGGAGACAGATCGCCATGGCAGGGGTGCAACTTCGAAACCTCTGAGCGCAGGAAGATGATGGCTGAAACGGGAGACCTGCGGTTATATAAAGAAGAGAGGGAGCAGAGACGATGCGTTTTTAAAATGAGAAAGCAGGCAAGCAAGAAGAATCAAGAATCTCTGTTGGGTTGAGGGGGGAATAATTACAGAGCCCATAAAAAAGACACTGCTGCTCCCCGCTCAGTGCCTCGCCACTTTGGAGGAGCAGGAAATAACGGGGAAAACGGGACCAAAATAATGGAAAAATTGATGATTTCTATTCTTTTGAGATCACAAGGACATTTATCCCGAGCAAAACCTTTTTTTATGATTTTTTTTTAAATAATGACTTAAAATGGACATCGTTTTAAATAAAAACATGAAATGATTATATAATTTACAAATAAGAGCTCAACGTGATCATAAAAGTTTCAAATAATGATCTGACCTAGTAAGCCATGCTAAATATTTCAAACCGATTAAGGGCTTCCAAGATTATTTATTTTTTGTTTTTTCGATTCTTCTTTTCCCTTGCTATGGCCGAAGTGGGCCCAGTGGCCCTTGTCGACTGCTGATGAGGTTTGCGCTGGTGGCAGTTGTGGCTTTGAGGGCAATCTTGCTGGCCTCTATTATGTTCGGCAAGGGCCGCCCTCGATCCTTGCCTAGGCCTCTCCGAGCATCATTGGTGACCAGCGACGGAAAAGGAAAGAAGAAATAGAGAAAAAGGGAAAAAAATAAAAAATATAAATGCCGAATGGGTCGATGACTAGCAAGAAGGTCATGCCCTTATTTTAGTGTGGTGGCCACTTCAAACTCTTATTTGAAATAAGATCCGTTTCAAACTCTTCTTTAAGAAAATGAGGACACTTCAAGTCTTCATTTGAAATAATGTCTATTTTTTACCCTTATTTGAATTTTTTTATTGAAAATTGGTAGATGCTCCTATTTTCCATAGAGGATGTCTAGAGTATGCATGGAAAACATTCTAGTTAGTTCATAAGCCAGGGGCATTAGATCTGGAACTGGAAACATGAAAGCATAGAACAGAGAAAGCTTTAACTGATAGAAAGAAACAGGTGGGTGGTCTCCCTCCCTAGTCATATTTGACTTAACTTCATATATGCCAAGATTTGAATGTCCGCATGTACCCTCGAGAATAGATGAGTACAAAGAAATTAGAACAAAAAAAAAACTGCTTGTTGTTTTGTTTGCCAAATCACGGCTTTCGAAGTAAGAGTGGAATGAGTTGAATTAGTCACGAGCTACTCGATTTGACTCGGATTCGTTGATAGTTCAAAGTACATGGTATGGTCCAGTAAATATCGGTCAAGCTTCGGGCCAATATAGTCGAATCGGAGCAGTTTAATTGCGTTGACTCGAGTCAATTCGCTCCAAATTGGAAGCACATTGCTTTGAAAGTTCTAAATGCACTCATTCAAATCTAGATTACTTTTGTCACATATGAATAGGGTGTCCATGAATACCCTCCCGTTCCACACGTATCGGATAATTACCCGAGACAGTCCTTAGTCGTATGGGTGGAAGAAAGATACCAAAGAAAAGAGGACCTCCTCCTTGCGTAAAAGCTTTTTAAGTATTAAGAAAGTCGGCGCCATGAAAGAAGCGTCCCACCGAGAAGAAAGATTGCAGTGAAAGAGAAGAAGGCTAAAAAGACGAGCGTGGTTGACCTCGCTTCGAATCGAATCCGACTCCCCAGTCTCCAACAACAGCAAAAAAACCCTAATTCTTCCTCACGCCCCCACTTCGTAAGTGCGCACTGTGGATGACAGGAGGCATTGGCTTGGCTTTGGCACGAGGGGAATCGTTTGACTTGGAGATCAGTGGCTGCGTCGGCCAAGGCGCTTTCCAAATGCGTTTTAGCCTTTGGCGACGATGATCTTGTGTCGCTCAGATGTTCTTCTGAGAATGTGAATCTGGTTCCCTGCGTTTCCACTGTCTTTTTCCTTTTGTGATGTAACCTTTGTCCTTGATGCTTTTAGCGAATGGAAGTGCTTAGATTCTCGCGAGTGGCGCTGCTTTTGTAATGAAATTATGCATTCATGTCCGACCGTGCCGTAGGACACCCACTGTCTATAAAATAGAGAAATTAGGATCGCAAGGGGAAAAATAGATTTGTTTTTTATTTGGTTTGTAATTCGAACCCAAAAAAACAAAAAAAGGAAGAAAGGAAGAAAGAAATCGGAGTGCAAGTAGTCAACTGCAATTTTGATTTCTTTTGATTGGTGAGCTGTTTTCTTTTTTTCCTTCTACATAGTCAACGGATTACTTAATTAATGGGATAAATTCATACTCTTTTTACCAAATATAACTTGGATAAATGTATGCCTTATTAATTGGTAGGAGTTAATGTATTTGGTCTAAGTAAATATTTATTTTGTGACTGTTTTTTTTTTTTAAGGAAAACTAGGTTTAGATGTTTATAGGGATTGTTAATGAGGAGGAACTGAGTTTATATATTCATGAGATGTATTTTGTCTAACTAGTCATTTCTATTGTGATCTTTTTCAAGCAAAACGATTATATATATTGTGCTGGATTTGTTTATATTGCCCTTCCCGGCTAGGCGGGCTCATTAGACCGCCTGCTCATTGATCATATCTATTTATTATCAATTGAACTTATCTCAGAATTGGAAAAAGTTTAGGTTACATCTCGGCCTTATATTTATTCACTCATTTCAAATGCACTCGGCTATCCTCTTCACAAAAAGCTATTAATAGGGCACCTAAAGCCTAGACCCTAGATGGCCATGGATAATAATTTGTGCCGTGGCACTAATCGAATATCTCCTCTTCGGAGAAAACGAAAGAAAGAGTCTATCGGGCAAATGAGAACAAAACAGCAAGCGGGACAAGGCTCACATGAGGTAGTGATGTTCGAACGAATTGATTGATTACGGAACCGAGCTATTATTAGAGTTAAACCATTTGGGTCCGTCACTATAACATTAAGTATTGACTCTAGATGAGCTTCGAATTTGACGATGGTACGATACAAAGACTACTAGCACAACTCAATCGAGCAGTTGCCTCTCTTCACCATCGTAACACGCAAGCATAAACTCACAAACCCTATTAATCAAAAGGGCTTAGTGAATTCTCCGGACTAATTTAAGGTTAGGCAGGTCCACGAAAAGGAGCAAAACACTCATTCTTGGCATGTGAGTAGACTCGTCTTTTGATGTTGTTTTTGCTTTGGCCCCATTGGGTCGATCTCTCCCACGTGCCATCTTAAGGCCAACCTCAGACTCGTCTTCATCTTGTTAACCCGACAATGGATAGCCGAGTGGGACAAACGAGATCGATCGTAATTTCAAACTGGTCATGATTTTTCGCTCCCTTTTTCCCATCTCAAAAGATGTGACTTGACAAAGCCATGCACAGCACTGATGATAGGATCTCAGCTTTCTTCTTCGGTCTTTTCTAACCTTTCCGGTCCGATAGGAGTTGAGGACAGGTAAAAGTGGGTTCAAATCAAACTATGAAAAGTCATCTTGCATCTGTATAAAGCGTAAACAACATGATGAAATTAAAGAGAGTGCAATGGCTCTATCAACCCTTTAAAAAAAAAATTTAATGAAAATGGATTCCCGATTATTTCTAAGCAAAGTACATCTCCATAGCTAAAATGAACTAATAAGATAAGGTCGAAACGACGAAATAAAATCCGATTAGGTCATTTATGTTTCTCATTCTTGGGTGATGAAAGGATGTAAGACTCCAAACAAACGTCATCGTGGGGCAACCGAGTAAAATCAAAGCCGATCTCGACCAACCTTTAAAGTTCCGGAAGAACCCTAGGAGCAGTTTCCTCACCTATTTGAATAAGTTGAATTTCTCCAATTGAATGTAGTGATACGAACATGAAAAAGTATAGGTGGCCGTCCCCCAAAGCACGAAAAAGGGGAGCGCGGCTAATCACGAGACACACACCCAACATCTGGAAAAAGGCCGTCTAGGGTTTGGTTAGCTAGCGACAATTATGGTCTTCTGGTCGATCAGATAGATGTGTCCAAATTCAAAAGCAATGAGGAAATGGTCAAAGCTGAGGGAGTGGAAAAGGCACTTTTTCTTCTTTTTTGTTTTACTTCAGTTTGAATGAACGATGAAGGTGCTGACCAACATTATCACCATCAAGGGAAGCACCTTTCTGGTGGCTTTTCCCTCCAATTTCCATGTCAAATCTGTCTTTTATGAGCTGGTCCGGGAGTCCACATGCATAATTTCTCACTCCAATCATTTCCAGAGACAAAAAAAGTAATCGAGTCAAACAGACTATTGCCATAGTGGTTTGAAAATTCCTTAAAAACTCAGTGGAAAAGGAAAAACAAAGAAAAGATCCGGAAATGTAAGTATCGATATGAAGGGAAGATATATGTCGAGAAAGTTCGTTCTGACTTTCTTTAACATGAGCGGGTGACACGGATGATCATTGATCGCACCGTGTGATCGTAAATTTTTATTGAGACGTTTATTGAAAATGTCTATCCAAACACTTTATTGTATAAAGAGACGATGCTTCCGTTGTGAATTCGTCTACACGCTTCCGATCTTCGGATCTTGCGTTATGGTCGTGACTGCATGTCCGTCGAGAGACAAAAGAGAAGTGGCACTTATCAGTTAACATCTACCAAGCGTGTGATGAATTGGTACTTGTAACTAGGACAAGAACTGGTATGAACAATTAAAGAACGGAGCCCAGGAAAGAAGAAGAGGAGGAAAAACCTAATGAACGAGATGACGTGACACATTCACGTATACCTGTAGGATCAGCAGCGTGGACTCTCCCTCGGAAAAGGTTGTCAGATACATTCCTGATAAAAAAAATAAAAAATCACCCAAAAATCATTCATTCAGACGTGTACAAACATCTTGTTTGCCTCTCTTGAATGTATCCAAGTATGAAAGAACTCACAGGGTCTGCAAATTGCCCCAGAGAACCAGTTCCAGCACCTCCACGGGTATGGTCCCGGTCAGCTTGTTACTGTTCAGCGTCCTGAAACCACAGCATTGGAAACAAATTCCCTCTCATGCCTTTGGACTTCTATGAATCTGCAGATAATTAGAAATGGGGAGATGATGATTACTGTTTGCTGTGTGGGTACGTACATGAATCTCAAGGACTTCAGTTGGCCCAGAGATGCAGGAATTGGGCCGGAGAGCTGGTTCTGGTGAAGCCCCAAGCTCACCAGATTCTTCCAGTTCCCCATCTTTCCAGGGATGGTCCCGTTGATCTTGTTGCCGAATACCATACTGCCAAAATTTATGAACTTTAAGATTTCCATTTGATTTCTTCTTAAACATCACATAGAGAGTTTGCTTACAAGTACTGGATATTAGCCAGGAGACCCAACTGGGGGATCAAAGGTCCTGATAGTCCGGCGTTTCCGAGGTCCCTGCAACCAATAACACAAATCACGCATCGTTTAGCTAGTTGAAATTCTTGCGGCCAATGCCCAAAGTTAGGCGGGGTTCGCGACATTTCGATAGATCTTACGCTGGGTAGATAACCTAGAATGATTCCAAAAAACACTAGATGAAAACCGGACGATTATGAATTTTGTAGCAGCAAATCCAAAAGCTTACACTCGGGTGACGGAGTTGTCGCTGTTGCAGGTTACATGAAGCCAGGTGCAGGGGTTCACCAGAGTCGGATCCCAGCTTCCCAGCACCCCATAAGGGTCCGTCAGTTTTGTCTTCCATTCATGCAACACATCTCCTTTTTTTTTTTTGGCCGGGCACAAAAAGAAAATCTCAAAGTTTAGTTAGTCACAAAGGCGATATGTAGATTGAGTCAATATCTCACTTGAAAATGGTATAGAAATGGACTGCGACGCCGCCGGTGTCGATGGAAAACAACATCGCGATCTGAGTTACAATGAATTTGAAGATGAAAAGGTTATCGATCCTAAGTGAAAACGGATGGAGAAGGTACCTTCCGAGTTACAATTCGCAATTCGGATGGCGATTACTATAACGAGAGCCACGACCACCATCTTACAACCCATCGCGCCCAATTATGCGAGAGAACCACAACTCCACCTTGTGCATTTTACATGAGAAGATGCGTCCCCCTATTTATACCTCCTCAATTTAGTCGCCAGGCCAAGGATTCAAAGCTATGAATTTTCCCATCACCACAATTTCCAACTGTTACTAGATCACAGACGATTTTCAACCCCCTTCCTATTAATTTAATCAGTAATTTACAAAGGAAAGACTTTCGAAGATTAGATCGGCTGACTGAAGGCAACTTTGACTGGTACTTCTAGAATGCCACATGGCCAGAGCGGAAAAAAAGGCTGATCGTGCAAAATAATAACGTGGTGCGACACATATCAGAAGCGCCATCGATGGATGCTTGTCAAACTTACTCCAATGGTCATATAACGATCAGAGTCCATAGCTTATAATTCAAAAGTCTACTCCTCAAGAATTGATTATCTGAATTTCTCTTACAGGGACAAAGGCATCGTCTCATGTTATAGCTCTAGTACTTGGCCTGCTGCAATAAGGGAATAGAGAGATACTTCTGAGTGCAAATCGAAATCAACGTTTAACTTGTCTCCGCATTCAAGAATTTCGAGTCAGGTCATGACAGGATCGCAGAAGTAGAGCGACCACTTCAAAATATTAGGAAGCCAAAAAAAGTGAACTCCGTTAGGTAGGCGCAAAATTGCTCGATCAAAAATTCGTCTTGTGTCAAAAGATTGGGAAAAAAAAAACCGCTCTGAACCATATAGTGATAATTAAAGCAGGATTACATATGTTTTGAGAAACGGAAAAGCACCAGGTCGTTCATGTGTAAGTTCAACCGTCAGGAGCTTCCTCACTAGCCTTCACAAAGCGGCCTTTCACTCGCTTCCTAGTATCGGCTCTGGTCTTCCTCGACTCATACCGTATGTGCTTTTCAAATCTGTCCATAATAAGATATAGACTTAATAGGTGCTACAAATTGCACGCAAGTCCAGATGTAGAATGCCTAAGAAACAGGGAATAAGACGGGCAATTACAGAATGTTTACCTTCGAGTTTTTCTCTTCTCCTTGTAGCGGAGCATGGCATTGCCTCGGTACTGAGCCAGCAATTCCATGTCGGCTTTTGATGTAGCCACTGCCATTGTGTTGTCACGCTTCACAAGTAAATTTGGTTCTCCGACCTCATATTCTCCCGAGTAAACCGAGGCTTCATATTTCGCAAGGGCTGTACCTGATGTGGGTTTGGGTACTGAACGTACATCACTCTCAACTGTTGCCAAACCATGCCTTGCAACTGGGCTATTCAGAATATTCTGTAATTTAGCCAAATAATAACCGGGATTAACATCCATGCTGATCAATTCTCTTCAGTTCAGTCCACTAGAAAAGATTCTCAGCGAGACAGTATTGTAAAGTCATTAAGCGAGAATTAGGCTGAACAAATTGTGTGCTCTCTTCGCATTAATGTTACAGCAAGCAAATTCTTCACCTGCCAGCAGTGGAACAACAGAAGAGTAGGCATAAGCATGCCCGAATTGCAAAACTCTGGGTCATCATCATGGTTAATAGCTAGAAGGGAAGAGTAGGTTTTCCCTCAGGTTTAATTGTCAAAGAAGCTCATGATCTCTGAAAGTGACGGACATATACTTTTTACCCAATTCTCAAAGATCAGTGAGCAATCTCCCACTAAAACCAATCATGAACCTGTTCCCTTTTCTAACAAGATCTTGTATAGCAGCAGGGCAAACAAGTGGTTGCCCCCTTACCCCAATCTTGGTTAATCAACATAAGAAAGTATTTTGTTTCTTGGAAACTATGAAGTTGCAAAGAATTTCTTTCAGTGGAATAATTAGAAACTCCAGCAAGGTTTTGGTACAATGTATTTCCTAGGACGGGGCATGATAAAAAGCAAGCTACAATTGCGATATCAAATGTCGCCTCAAGTTCAGACAGCAGCAACTACATACTTGAATTGACTAAGGCTATGTAAAAACTGCCACTAGTGATCGTTTCTCATTAAGAATATAGCATAATTTGATCCTGACTGATCATAATGAAGGTGTAGAATTGACTAGAGCAAGCAAAATGGGTCATGAATATAGAAACAAGCTTACATTCAATGATGCCATAGCTTCGTCCACCAAAGAGCAGTTCATGTGATATAGTTCGTGTGAGGCTTTCGACGTCGAAAAAGGCACTTCTCTCATGAGTTCATCATAACTCTTGATCATGAAGCCTTCGCTGTTGTTTGTACCAAATTCAACTTCCACCGAGCCAGGTTCTTCGTGACCCCTCAGCTTTCCCAAGTTAAAATCCCATGTCTGCCATATTCACAATCTAATCAGCATCAAATGACAGGGGATGAAAATCGCTCTATGGGGAGCACGTAACTATCATCACAATGACCGACTAAAAGGAACGACGGATCCTACTATTTCATATTAAAAGGATGAATCTTGCCGAGTAACCTGGACAACTACATCTCAAGAGAAACCAATTCTTCAGGACCAACCAATGGTTTAGCTATAAAGAATGGCATGTAAAACTAAACCAGCGACATCGTAATTCATTAGAACCACACCGAATGGAACATCATGGAAGCTCGTTTTGGCAATTGGCATCATTCAGCGAGAAATTTATTAATGAAGATGCAAATTCAACAGAAAGCAAAGAGAGCAAATGCAAAAGTAACATCTTTAGAAGCAAAGCCAAACTCATCCGGCCAAGCCGAAGCACGCAAGCCACGCATGAAAAAGAATCGCCGATCAGAAACACAAAAAACGACCTGAGTGGCTTGATTGCTAGGATTGCAATCCCACATCATCTCCCTCTCGAGATTCTCTTCCCAATCCCTCCGGGACGTCGACGTCAGCAGCGACTCGAACGACGTGCCCTGAATCTCCAACAACCGCTCGCACCCACCATCGCTACCGTCCACAACCTCGCGTTTCTCCGCCGCGTTCGGCGTCCCCGGCCCCAGATCCTCCCCTCTTCCACCACCGCCCACCGAACAATCCCTCTCGAACAACTCCATCAACTGCTGGTGTACGGCCTGCTTACGCCTTCCCCATTGCGGGCTATGCCTCTTCCCAGTCCCCTCGCACGACGCCAACGCCTTCTCGTCCGGCACCGTCATCTCTTGAACGCCGAACCACGTCTCCGAAACCAGGCCCCACAGCGACGCGAGCTCCAGCGAGGACGGGCAACCCGAGAAGCCCTCCGCGGGGTAGTCTCGGACGTGGGGGGAGGCGGAACAGCCGCCGCTGGCGTCGAGGTCGCAGTTGTGGCAGAGGGCGAGGTCCTCGGCGGGGCAGAAGGCGGAGGCGGGCTCGGAGGAGCAGGCGTCGCAGATCTGGGAGCGCACGTGCTTGCGGGAGAGGAGGTTGGCGGAGTGGACGTGGCGGTCGCAGGGAAGGCAGAGCCTGGCGGAGTCGGCCGGGCAGTAGAGGACGGCGGAGCGGCCGGCGCAGAAGTCGCAGGGGACGGCGGCGTCGTCGTCGCCGGCTGTTCTCGATTTGGGGCGGTTCATGACTCGACGGGAGTGAAGATGGGTTGTTGATTCGGGGGATGGAGGAGGTTTGAGAGTACTAGTGTAGCAGGAAGGACCTGTGATGTCGGACTGGGTACTTTCCAATTCTTATATAACTTCGTAAATTCACCTTAGTCTTTTTTTTTTTTTTGTAATAAACATTTTTATTTCCTAATTGAAAAGTCATTTTAAGCATTTATGTGTCAAAACTTCGTAAAAAAAGAGAGAGAGGATACACCTCTCTAGCCAATTAATATGAATAATTCCGAAAATGACCCTTGATTAATTAATATATAAGTATAAGCACTATTTCAGAATTTCTAAGTATAAAAATAGAGTATCATGTCATATGTTGGGAAAAGAAGCAACGAATTTTTTTTCCTCCCTCAAATCATTTTGAACGTACTCAATTCGAGCTCACCCAATATCATTCTATAATGTATTTGCTTGTCGCAAAATCGACGACAGTAAAGATGACATAAATTCTCCCTAGTAATCGTAAAAGAAATCGTCAAACGATCGGCGATACATATTGGAATCAACGAGAAATCGATAAGAAATTTTTTTTTTTTGTCATTTTGGTAGGGTGATTGAAATACAGAGAGAAATTAATATATTTGCTGAAAGTGGAGCCCCCTGGGAGAAATATCTCCTAAGAACTTTTGGCTGAGCTGGCGTTAGTTGCGAACTGCTAGCCAGTCTCGGCATCATTTCTTGCAAAGAGAAATAAATCTCTTTTTAAAAAAAAAAGCAGCGATAAATACCAGCGAAAATGGAAATGGAAACGGAAATATAAAAAAATCAAAATTACGTGGATAATGCATGAGAGAATGTGGGGACCACGTGTTCAGCAGGTGAGCTCTTCCCTCCGCGCTTTTCGTGTCATTGTTAACACGTTTTGTTCTAAACTGGGAGAATCTGTCGTGTGATTATTTTTGGATTTTCGCACGTTTGGAACGACGAGTCAACGGAAAATTATCTACGGTCCGAGGAAGTACGCATCCTTAAAACCAGGGGGAAAAAAAAACAATTTTCCAACGTGAAAACGGGGGAAAATATATTCCCGGAGCAAAATGTTTTCTCGTGAGATTTTCTCCAAAACGAACGCACGTTTAACAGGATTTTTGCGGCGTTGCTGTTAAACGACGTCGTCATCCATAAGGTTCTCTTGCGGCTTCCCCTCTTAATTCAATTAGAATGCCACCACCCGCTTTGCCGCGGTCAGCAAAAGTTATAAAACTAATCGAATGGCAATGCTATTGTTCTTACGAATTCTAGATCCGTCGATTGTCTTTTGTCGCCAATCTGAGCTTTAGCTCGCGTCTTACTAAATCTATGAATCGAATCATGCATTTCATTAATCAGCTCTAACTCGCGTCTTATATTAGTACTTTACGGCCAATAGGCATGTGGTCCTATCGATAAAATGATTGGGAGCAGGGATGCTAGTGTCACATTGGCATCGGTCGACTCTCGCGCTCCTTACAAGTCAAAGAAACGAGAGTTAGAAATAAGAACAAATCGGGAAAAAAAAATTCAATCACCCCTCCGAATTAGGTCATTGTGCTGTTTTTATCTTATTCTTAGGTTAAAATTTAGGTGCGCAGCAACATACGTAATGAGTCGAAGACATTAATTAGAGAATAAAGATAAGGACACAAGTTCGTATGATCTCTATAGATGATCACGACCGTTGATCAAACACTTCATCAATGCTCTGGATCAACATTTGATTGGCCAACCGAGCGTTTTAAGCATTTTTCTTAGAACTTGCCCAAGAAACTGCTAGATGGGGCTGCCTTCTTCGTAAATGGATGGGTCCAATCTCCATCTCCCATCGTCTCTTTCGCCTGAGATGGATTCGGCCCAACTGCCGGTGCTAACTATTTCTCCTCGGGATTGGGATACTCTAAAATTGAGAATAACAATATAGTATATCTCATCTTAAATGAATCAATTGTTATTATTTTTCCAAAGTTCACTATAAAAATACTCATGCTATCTCTCTCTCCCGCACACACATCAAAATTGTTCAAAAAGTCATAAATCTATTATGTTTTTGCCAATTCAATCATAAACTTTTCGATTTTGCCAATTGAGTTTTAAATCTTTTCACATTCTGTTGATTGAGTCCATCAGGTCAATTTTGATTGAAAGTTGCTAACATGGATATCAGTCATCTTAGGTGGCACAATCGACGCCCATGTGATAATTTTTTAATATATTTTTATTTTTTTAAAAAAATTAATTTTTTTAAAATTTTCCTTCTTGTGTTCCCTTTTTTCCCTCCATCGAAACTCGTTGATGACCGGCAATGGAGGAGGGTCGCTCTCGCCTTGGCGGGTGAGGGACACCCTTGCCTTTGCCAGATCGGCAAGAGTGATTCTCAACCAAGGCTGGCCAAGGCATCCTTGCCAACCATAGACAAGGTTAGGTGGTGGCTGGAGGAGAAAAAAGGCAAAAAAGAAAAAAGAAAATAAGGAAAGCACATAAAAATAAAAAAAAATCAAAAAAATCAAAAAAATATTAACATATTATGAAAATTGTTCATGTCAGAGCCGGCCGTACCACATAGAATAGTTGTCATCTACATCAACGATTTCTATCCAAAATTGATTAGATAGACTCAACGTAAAAAACTTTAGGACTTAATTGAAAAAAATGAAATATTTATGACTGAATTCACAAAAGTATAATAATTATAAGATTTTCTGGACAATTTTCAATAAATTCGTCGATTTAGAGTTTAGCGTTTAGCCGCCGGATGACCACATTCATGTCCGAGCAGCTTCCCTAGACGGACGCCACTTTAAGAGGCTGGGAATTGGAAGGACTTACCACTTAAGAACTTTGCACGGCGAAGATTAAACACGTTGTCTATTGTACTTTTTGAGGTTTCTGATAAAAATAGATCGACTGTTCAATGTTTAAATTTGTCATTTTGGGTGGCACCTCCCACAAGAGAATCAAGAAGTTGACGTGAGAATCTTAGGGTCTGCATGGTAACCATTCTGTTCCAAAAAACTGATTTTGATTAAAATGACTTTTTCTGATTCTGTTCCTGAATGAGTTTTAAAGAACCGAAAACGCATTTGATAACTGCACAAAATTTCTGTTTTGAAAAACTGTTATTCTTCCCAAATTTTTTTCATTTAAGTCAAATAATTATGTAATTACTTTGTAAAATTTTATTCTAAATTGAAGACTAATTTCAAATGCACACTAAAAAATTTAAAATACATTTATTTTTTTAGCGTGTCATAATAAATGAAACACAAATTTTAATACATGACATTTGAAGTTCGATTAAAGCATGGGACACGTTCCCATATTAAGGACTCATTTTTTTCTTTAAATGTTGCGTTGTCCATACAAACATAGCAGTCGAACAATCAAATTATCATTGAAAAAAAATCAAATTATCTTCCTTGATACGAAAAACAAGTCCTTTACTATCATTTTGCAACTTATATCCTAAATTCAAGTGGGTGTTTGGCTCCAGCTCTACGTGCAGATGGTCACATTTTGTAACGCACGGCTACGAGTATATATGTTACCATCCACACATGGGATGCCCTCATCTCCTGCGATATTTTTTGTAAAAGAGTGAATCTATGAAATCTAGGAAATTTAGGTCCAAAATTATGAAAATGAGGTCAAACTAGTCTCATCTAAGCTTCTTCTATTTTTAGAAATTTCCTAAAATTTTTGTGATTTTTTTTAAAAAATTCAATTTTTTTTCGAAATTTTTTATTTTTATTTTTATTAGGTTGAGAGAAAACTGACGAGAGAACGGAAAGGAAAAAGCGAAAGATGTGAGATTTCATTCTGTTTTGTGATTCTCAAAAGTGATTATAATTTAGAACTAATTTTTTTTTTGTTCTGGATTTTGCTTTAAAAGTGATTCTGATTTTCCAAAACTGATTATTGGAACAGAATCAGAATCAGAATTATTTGCGTTACTAAACACGATTTCATTCTTTACTATTCCAGGAAACAGAATCAGAGAATCAAAATACTTACCATGCAGACCCTTAAAGAAATCCATATCGTTGTTCATAAAGCTCTCAACTTTGAATGCATGGCTCACCAATCACCATTAACGATCTTAATACAAACCTTAAGTTATGGACGCAATCGGGAAAAGAAGTCCTGCCTATTCACCACCATAGATCCCAACGGACCCATGGCTTTGACGACTCGTGAAGCCAAATCGGACGTGCTTGTCAGCTTCATCAAATTGCGATGTCATCGAGAAAAAAAAATATCGGGCGAGACGGTCTTGCCAACTCAAGGGTTGACTTTCGCTACTCAGCGAATCGGGGTGCGTGGAAACGTGGCCACGAGTTGATAGGGGAATCATGTTATCGAGATCACAAAAAGTTGCAAAAGATGGAAAAGAATCGTGGTCCATGATGTGACTAGAAACCCCCCCACACTTTGCAAGTCCCTAGTCCGGCATTCACCTTTGGAAGTGGCCAAAAGAGGTCAGACACATCTTGCAATAAGCTTCACACCAAATGCCTACCATAATGTTCTTTTTTTCTGCGTTGAGCACGACCCGAACATATTCCACACCAGGAACAATACCCCAGGGATCATGCAAATTGGTACGTATGTTTTGAGGCATGGTCATACCGTTTACTTTGCGATTGATTCGGCCAAGTGGGGAGATGCTTCCCGGCTTACCGTCCCGGCTATATATAGGGGCTCTAAGGTCGTCGCATTAGGCATCAGACCGGGTAGGATGTAAGACCCGTTTGCGTTTGGAAATGAGAGAAGTAGAAGGAAGGCCCTACATGAGGACCGAGAGTCTTGTTTTGTAGCCAAGGATGACTTGCCTGCGGTCTCTCGAGGGGCCTCTCGGCCATGTCGGAGAAGCTCGTGAGCTCGCCGTAGTGCTCGAGCAGACTTCCTTGTAGTAGAAGGAAAGCAGGAGGGATGGAGCCCCCTAGGTGATTTACAGGCAGTCTCCTTGGCTAACGAGACGGGCTCTTGTCTCTCATGCCGGGCTTTCTCTTCTATCGTTCGGCCTCTAGACATTCTTGATAACAATGACGATTGGTAAGGTCTCTTGATTGAACTTTTGTGGAAGCGGGGATTTTGACTTAAGCCAACTGCGGCAATGAGTGGAAGTTATAGCCAGGCGGAATTATTCTAACACGTGATGGAGAATTTCTTGTGGGGAGAAGCATCCGCTTCTATGGTGCAGCTTCGACAGAGCCCATCCTTAGCCTCTCATTGTGCATTCGATACCTATGCTGTGGCAACTCAGACTCATTGCATCCTTTTTATTTTGTAAAGTCGACTAGAGGCACGGTTGTGGAAACTCGCTTACTGGAGGAATATCCTACCAGTTTCATGAACAGGTTAGATCCAGAGTTTGACGTGTGCATATAGTCATAAACTAGCTTAGTTTGCATGCGATTGGTGAGATAACGATGGATGATCTTCAGTTTCTGAGCTGAAAATCTAGCCCGACCCAACCAATTGCACCGAGTGGTGACCCTCATCCAGTTGCACACACGATGTCAGGCATTTAGCTAACTAGGGTTCGTTTAGTGAGTATAGTTAGATTTTCCGCGATAAGTATCATTAGTTAAGTTAGTGGGTATGGATTATGGAAGCCCAAGCATATTGACTCGGTTATTTAGATCCATGAAATACCATACAAACCTGGTGAATTGATTAAATACAGGTTCCTTGACCTTTGTATGAGGTTGTGATCCGAACTGGTTTGCAAGCAATCTTAGTGAGATATGAACAGACGATCTCTAGTTCTTGAATTGAAAGTTCCGGCACGTCTCAATCAACTATGCCAACCCCCAAGGAGTGATTGCAGTTGTTAATGTGTGTTAAAAACCAAGTTCTTTTCAATTATGCAGATCTGTATCAATATGTATGAATAAACATTCTTTTTACTTGCTTCTTTTTTCCCCTGATGTCATGAGTCTACTTTTGTTAATAAGACCCTTTACGCAATCATAAAAAAATTGCTATATTTAGAGTTTCATTGCACATTTTCAGCACTTGCTAGTTGCTACACCTCTTTAGCTTTTTCTCCTCTGACTTTGTTCTTTTCCTTAACAAGTATTAAAGTCGCTCGTGTTCCTCCGATTGAACAGACCATCAGGTGATATAAGTCACCTTTTAAAAAAAAACAACAAATAATAGCATAATCACACTTGTCACTTCCAACAAAAGTTCCACTAGAAAGATGAACCAAAATAATTGATGGGAAACCTATACATTCTCGCCCCCACTATATTTTGATGTGGTCCAACTCCAACTTGGCCACGCGAACAAATTGTTGCTAATTCCGGAAGCAAAGAGAAAAAAAAGGAAAAGTATGCTAATTCATGATAGTTTTTTTTTTGTTTGCTACGTACTTAGCATAGTATAATTCACGAAATGTTGAAAAAATTCTACCTTTATCCTTGTTCATTCATGCTCATCTCGATGTTTTTAATTTGTCTAATCAAGTCATTTTGCTTTCATATATTTTATAATCAAATCCATCCGATACAAAATCCGTCTAGATTCAGTTGACGTGACCATCTTAGAGTGCAAGAATATGATGTGGAGAAAATTTATTTAATGTGGATGCCACCGTAGAAAAATTTACCCAACGTGAAAAGTGTCGGTGCAAAATTTTGCTTTACCATTGATGATTTTTTTTTCTTTTTTTTTTCAAATTGAGGCATTTTGCTTTTTGTGACTGCCTATCGAATTGGAATGTCTCCTGGCAAGGTGCAGAATCAGAATCTGGGGTCGGGTCAACATCAAGTAAAGCAACTCCCTCAATTTTACCCTCTAATTTTTGCCAACTCACAGTTTTGCAGGTCCTCTTGTCACATTCCAATCCGGTGGGCATCCCCATCGTCAGACAATTCTTGTCCTCACGGCGGCCCAAGCCCAACTGTCCACTGTCCTAAATGTTTCTAAGATTTGAACTTGTTTGTTGCCCATGCGCCTGCATTAGAATAAATATCATCTATTGCAAAAAGTTAGGTTAAACTTTGTGCTTGTTGAGGGTAAGAAATGTAAAGCATTTTTTTATAATTGCGTTGTATTGAATCTGGTATTAGAAAGAGGGTGTGTAAACAGAACCTCACTATTGAACACTGGTTTGTAATGGAGGTGATCAAAAGGCATGACCTCGAGGTTTTTTTTTTTTTTTGAGTTTACCTCGAACGTTGATGCCCTTCTTCACCCTCATAAGAATTTCAAATTTTTCTCCCCCTTTTCACCTTATCGTTGATTCCCTTTTGACCTCTTACCGTGACCATAAGAGTTTTACCCATATGAGATAGTCATAACGAACGGTGTAGTAATAGATGGAAATTTCAAAGGTAAATCCTTGTGCACGAGCAAAGTCAAAGTTGGTGAGGGTTGGTTGTAATGCCCTGAATTCTCGACTCTTTTTTTGAATTTCTTAATAAAATATATGTGTTTCATTACTTGCACTCTAGTTAAATATCAGTTGAGATTGATCACCTCAGGATAGCTAACCAGAAGATAAAGGCTATTTAGGATCTTAAAGTACGTAGACTTAATTAATTGATGCGCATATCTCCTAACAGCCACCCGTTGGCCTGAGTATTTACTAAAGTTGTAAATTAATTAATTTAGCCACGAGATGAATCTCTGAATTTGGACAATCGAGGGTTCTCAAGCTACGCAATGGTGTTTTTGATATCACGATGAGTTTTAGAACTGCAGTTTTGGTAAGGAGTGCCAAGAAAGAGGCAACAAGTAAAAATTAGCGTTTTGTCCCAGCTTGCTCTAAACTTTCTAGTTGGATATCCGTGCTTATTTTTAGAGTCTAGACGCTTGACCTGTGTTCGCGTTGTCATTTGCTTCGTTTTGATATCCATATCAATTTTTCCAAAAATTGACCCAATTAGTCCTGTCGCGACGCGCATTTTTCTTTCTATTTTTCATTTGATCTTTGTCGCGGCCCTCTAAAAAAATTTTAAATTTTAAAAGGGGTTAACGGATTATTAGGTTAATTAGATTTGACTAACCTAACGCGGACCCTCCCAAGCCCTACCGAATCGCAACTTTGGTTTTTGTTTAAATGATTTTGAAATTTGGAGTCGCCACTAATCGTTCTTGGTAGGTCGATTAGAAACCTAAATAAATTAGCGGGAGAACTAATTTATTCCTGCGAACCAGAGATTAGGAGCTCGGGGACTTGGTTACACTAGTTAATTAAAACTAATGCCCTTTCGGTACCTTAATTTCATGGATATCCTAATTCGGCAACTCAGGCTTGGTTTATTCCTAAGGCTCTAGTAGGGTATTCTCTTTTGTGTTTTCACTTTTTAAATAGGATGCATAGATGATATATATTTTTATTTGTTATATTTTTTTAAGTGTTAAAGATTCCTTGAAGCCGAAAGAGGGAGTGTGTTAACGACTTCTGTGCAGTATTACGACCTACTTATCTTTTGGGTCTGATAATTCAAAAATTAAATTATAGGAAGTACATGACAATGAATAAACACCTCCAATGGGAGGCCTATCATTGGCTTGGCTCTTCCCTTTGAGATTTAAGGTACAAGTATTTAAGTTGCAAGTATTTAAACTACTATAAGTAAAAACCTCCAATTGGAGGCTAAGCATTGGCTTGTCTCTTCCCTTTGGGATTTAAGGTACAGGTATTTAAGTTGCAGGTATTTAACTACTATAAGTAAAAACCTCCAATGGGAGGCTAAGCATTGGCTTGGCTCTTCCTTTTGGGATTTAAGGTACAGGTATTTAAGTTGCAGATATTTAACTACTGTAAGTAAAACCTCCAATGGGAGGCTAAGCATTGGCTTGGTTCTTCCCTTTGGGATTTAAGGTACAGGTATTTAAGTTGCAGGTATTTAACTACTGTAAGTAAAAACCTCCAATAGGAGGCTAAGCATTGGCTTGGCTTTTCCCTTTGGGATTTAAGGTACAGGTATTTAAGTTGCAGGTATTTAACTACTGTAAGTAAAAACCTCTAATGGGAGGCTAAGCATTGGCTTGGCTATTCCCTTTAGGATTTAAGGTACAGGTATTTAAGTTGCAGGTATTTAACTACTGTAAGTAAAAACCTCTAATGGGAGGCTAAGCATTGGCTTGTCTCTTCCCTTTGGGATTTAAGGTACAGGTATTTAAGTTGCAGGTATTTAACTACTGTAAGTAAAAACCTCCAATGGGAGGCTAAGCATTGGCTTGGCTCTTCCCTTTGGGATTTAAGGTACAGGTATTTAAGTTGCAGATATATAACTACTGTAAGTAAAACCTCCAATGGGAGGCTAAGCATTGGCTTGGCTCTTCCCTTTGGGATTTAAGGTACAGGTATTTAAGTTGCAGATATTTAACTACTGTAAGTAAAAACCTCCAATGGGAGGCTAAGCATTGGCTTGGCTTTTCCCTTTGGGATTTAAGGTACAGGTATTTAAGTTGCAGGTATTTAACTACTGTAAGTAAAAACCTCCAATGGGAGGCTAAGCATTGGCTTGGCTTTTCCCTTTGGGATTTAAGGTACAGGTATTTAAGTTGCAGGTATTTAACTACTGTAAGTAAAAACCTCTAATGGGAGGCTAAGCATTGGCTTGGCTATTCCCTTTAGGATTTAAGGTACAGGTATTTAAGTTGCAGGTATTTAACTACTGTAAGTAAAAACCTCTAATGGGAGGCTAAGCATTGGCTTGGCTCTTCCCTTTGGGATTTATGGTGCAGGTATTTAAATTGCGGATGGACTTTGTCCTCTCCATTCTGGGGTATGAATTCTTTAAAATGAAATACAACGAATTGATTCAACAATTTGAAATTTGTGTGCGCTTGAGGACTCCTCCAAGCCGATTTTGTGCTTTCATAGGGTTGACCATTGATATAGAGCTGCGGCTTCCTGACATAAAATAGAGTGAAGTGTCAGTATACAAAATATGTGCTAATCTGCACCTAAAACCAGAAGAGTGGAAAGAGTACTTATCTTCCATTTTTTGGAGGGATTTCTATAATTGATTTTCGCTCTCTGTGTTCCCAATATAGAGAGTTTCTTTTGAATTAAGAAGGACTTTTAGTCACAGATCAGTTGAGAAATCGGTGGACAGCTTAGGAGCTTGTCTGGGCCGATTTTTGCATTTCTACGAGATTTTTGCTGTTGACGTAGAGATATCTTTCTCATGACATAAAATATGAGAAAAAAAAAGATATGGAGAAAGTGTATACAATTTGTGCTAATTTGCGAGTAAAATCATAAATAAATGAATAAATAAAAACACTTAGCTCGAATTTGCTTGCTTGTTGACGAGGATGAACTCTTGATTTATATTAATCGATGAAGGAATTTGTGATGATAACCCCTAGCTTTAAACTCCCACCATCTTCAAAATTCTCTCTCTTTTGGTATTTTCTTTCTCTCAAATTTTTCTTCAATCTCCCAAAACTCTCTCAAACATCCAAAATTTTCTCCAAAAAAAAAATGTTTTCCTCAAGCTCACTTCTTCCTCCTTTTATAATCTACTCATCTATCTCCCGTTCTAATTTTTCCACTAACTTTATCTCCCATTCTAATTTCTCCACTAACTCTTCTTTATTTTCATCTTCCATTCTCCATCTCTATCTCACATTTTAATCTCTCCACTAACTCTTCTTCATCTTCATCTTCCCTTCTCCATATTTATCTCCCATTCTAATTTCTCCACTAACTCTTCTTCATCTCCATCTTCCCTTCTCTATTCTTATCTTCCATTCTAATTTCATTACTAATTCTTCTTCATCTCCATTTTCCCTTCTTTATTCTTATCTTATTTTCTCCATCTATTCTTCTCCAACTTCTCTTCTTCATCTCCTCTTCTCCATCTTCCCTTCTCTATTCTAATTTATCCACTAACTCTTCTTTTTGTTATTTGTAAAATAATCCTTCAAGAGTTAGGTATTTGCACTCTAGTCCTTGAATTTTAAGTATTTACAATTCAGTCCATGAAAAAATATATTTCTTTAAGTCCAAATTTCCTCACAATTTTTGACACACCAAAATTTACCATATGTCAAATTTAAGCTCATTTCTTGCCGCTGAAAATAATGCAGAATTTAATTAAAGCCCTTTTGCAAAATTGAGTCATTCTTAGTATAATTGAGCCAAGATGAAAATTTAAAATATTAGAAGACAATGTCACAACTCATAGAAAGTGAAAATTAAAAATAAGTTGACTCAAATTAAATTTTTTTAGGCCCGATTCGAGATTATACTCGTGAAGGAACACGTGACTCGAATTGGATTTTTCTGAATTTGCGATGGCCAATATGAAAATAGATTTAAAATAAAAATATTAACTATCTTTGTGTATTTGTTTTGGCCTCAAATGTTATTTTTCCAAAATTTTCAAGTATTTTTGTATTTTTTTAAATTAAATATATATATAATATGAAAATTTATTTTTTGTTCAAAAATGGTTGCCTAGGCTTGGCTAAGGCTTCCAAAGTTGATTTTTCAATTTTCTCATTTTTTCTTTATTTTTCGTGAATTTTCGAAAATAAAAATACTAAAAAATACTGAAAATATGAAAAAATCATTTTTTGGTCAAAATTAGTTCTCTAGGCTTGGCCAAGGTCCCCAAAGTTAAATTTTCAATTTTATGAATTTTTACGGATTTTTCAAAAAATAAAAATGCCGAAAAATACTGAAAATTTTTAAAAGAGAAAATATGATTAAAAATCAGGTGTCAACAATCTTATCCAAAGCAAATTGCCACATGTCCTAACGTTGTGGTGCCAAATGTCAAGCTCTCCTATTCACCTATCACTCACATGCCACTCGTCAAGCCATGACTAGCTTATGCTTTGATTTGGGAAACAAAACTTCTCTCTCTCTCTAAAAAAAAAAATCGACCACATTTCTCCCTCTCTCTCTTTGCTGCCGCCGCTGCCTCTATTGCCCAATTTGATCCGATGTCATTTGAGTCTCTGTTCAAGCTATTTCCTTTCGATCAACAAATCTGTCTAAGATTTTTAGATTTTTTTTATCTTAGTTCCTGTTGATATATGTCAATACTGGTTGTCTCTACAACCCATATTCATGTCATAATCTTATTTTTTAGCTCAATTTGGCATCGATTTAGCCCTTGATTATCTCCGATTTGGACTAAATCCACCAGAATTCGTCATCGTCGTCGCCGCCACCGTGCACCATCGATCACCGCTGCTTCTTAATCACATCTTCAGCCCTGTTTCAACTTCATTTACGTATGTTAAACCTCTATACTTCACTCATGATGTTAGGCTTGCCATGGATTAGCTCTAGGGATCGATTCGAGGTAAATCGGGTTAAGAAAAATTATCAAAATTGGCGTATTTGTGCAAATCGATTCTGTGATAAGGCTGTGGCATATTATTTGGGCTTGGTATGTTACTGTCTTGGCCGAATATAAGCTGTTGGTGGTGGTTGGAGTAGGTCCCGTGAGGTTTGGGTACCAAAAATAGATTTTTGGAACTTTTATTTAAAAACATGTCAAGTATTTTGGAAGACACTGTTCATGTGATGTTCAATTTGATTTTGATTTGAAAATGGCAAGTTTTGTGGGTCCCATGTGGTTCGAATACAAAAAAATATATCTTGGAGCATTTTATGCAAAATCGGGCCTGAGCAATAGCTTATATTACTATTCCAAATATTTGGGGGCTCGTGTTCGTATTCAAAATAATATTTGAGGATATCTCCCAAATACTGGGAATTAATTATTTGGTCATTTTGGGTTCCACATAAAAAAATTAGGCATTTTTAATAAAATTATGCACGCAAAACAAATTGATTTGTTTGGCCATTGTGTCGGCTATGTGAATTGAATATTCGGACTCGTATTTGAAATGTGACCTAACGTGCTTAGCCGATGTTTTGTCCAAATGAGTTTAAAAGATTTTATTGTCTGAAAGGCGAGTGCGACGATTTTCGCATATTTGATTGCATATCATCTGTGACTTGGCAAATACGTAGCGTGATGTCACCTGATGTAATATGTAGCCACTGGCGTAAAATATAGCCATGGAGAATGGTCCTGAGGTGTCTATATAACACGAGGATTTGAAAAGATAAGTGTGCCGACTTAAGGTGCCTATGTGACACGAGTTGAGGCACAGTGCGCCCTGATGCGTTTGACGCAGGGTAGCTGGAGTGATAAGGTATTAACATGAGGTATTTCGTACGTAGGTTGAGGTACAGACCTAAGGTGTCTACGAAGTGGCTCGCACCTGATGCGCCTATATGACATGGATCAAATTGGCTTTCAAGTCGAGGCTCAAGATTGAGCGTGCATGCATGAGTGATTGTTATGATTGTTCTGAATTGGAACTATTTTTAATTGAAAGTTTAATCACCTTTATTAATCCATTAACTAGTTGTGTTATTTTTATGTTATCTGAATTTTGTGTGGTGTCGGATTTGACCTATTATAAACAGTTTACATGGTTAGTCACTCTGTGGCGTGTTTTCTAAATTTGAACTGCTTTGAGGTAATCGAATTTGGTCTAGTGATTTTGAGTGTTTGAGTTGGGACCTGAGAGTTTGGTCTGGGTTTATTTGGTGTCATGAGAAGGGGATTATGGATTAGCTTGCTGAGATTTGTTCTCATAAGTGATTTTCCTGCTTTCAGAACTTCGACCCTTACAATGAACGCAATACTAATAAGACAGAGGATCTCGAAGGAAATCAAGACTACGACTCAGTTATTTTTGAGACTAGATGAAGGGATGTGCATAAGATAGAATAGTATCGTATGGGTAAATGTGGGAGGAAAGCAGTGGCAACTCCACATATATATAGCCTGGATGTATGGAATAGGGTGACTGAAGTTTTGATTTAAGTATAGGTAACGTCATTCTATCGATTGTATGTGAATATTGTATATGAGATGTAACACAAGGTTTGGCTTGTTGTAAAGATTTAATTTGCCTCCATATTTATCCCTTTTTATATATGTGATTTGAAGAAGCTCATTTGTATTGCCTATGGAGTTCTGAGGTCGTTTGGTTACGACGAGTTTTCTAAATAGTCGTTTTCGTGAACTATTCGATTGTATAGGTATAACAAGGATGCCGCGTGGCTCGTGGGTTCGGGGCATGACATTAACCGATACGATTCGAAAGATGAGGCAGAGAAGATGCGAAATTCGGCCTATATATAAAAAGATATGTTCTTTTGTGAATGTACCTCCTATCTTGCCTACCCTTTAAAAAAAGGGTTAATTTCACAAAAAAAAAAACGTTAAAACTGGTACACCCCGTGATAATTTTATCAATAATTATTTTTTTGATCATAAAAAATTCTAAATTGATATTTGTGAGAAATTTAATCTAAGCTATTTTTTTAACCTTAAAAAAATTGATATATCTATGATAAATTTACTATAAACTAATTATTTTGATCACTAAAAAAACTTAAATTAGTAGACATATAACAAATTGACCATTCGTTAGTTCTCATTAAATTAGGTTAATATCACGAAAAATCTCAAATTAATACATCTGGGATAAATAGAGGGTAAAAATCCAAAACGCGTATATCTGATAATTACAACGTGTCATCTAAATCAGCAATTTGATGAAAAAATTTAATAATGGGAGATAAATTTGTCACAAACATATCATTTGAGATAAATTTATCAAAGACATATTAATTTAGGATTTTTAGTGATTAAAAAAATAATTTAGAATAAAATTTTTATATGTATATTGATTTAGATTTTTTTGTCATATTAACTTTAAAAAGAAAAAAGAAAAGAAAAGAAGAGAGAGAGAGGTCTACCTACCTCTTAGTCAAAGCGAGAAGCACATTTCTCCAAACTGGCCAATGATGGCTAGGGCAGGCTGTACGCAATTGACACGTGGATCTAGCCAAAGACCCAAATTAAGAAATTCACGTGGATCAATGCTAAGAAAACGAGTTCAGCTCGTCAATGCAAGAATACTTAAATTTAAAAAGAAAGCAAAACAAAAAGAAGAAGATGATTTAAAAAGAATTTAACGTGGGAAGGTTATAAAAAGGCGAGGCCATGGGAATAAACAGCTCTCCCGAGAAGCACGCCAGGTGGTGGTGGTGCGGGGGGGGGGGGGGAGGGAGGGGATGTTCCTTTCAAGAAGTCCTTTATAATCTAATCTAATAATTTCCCAATTTCCCCATCGCGGCGTGGTGCAAAGGGAATGATTTGGAAAACCCGCCCATGTGTTCCTCATTTTTTTTAAGCAAGCAAATTCTCTTTTTCCCGAAATAAAAAACAATAATGCGTTTAATCATGTTAAGGAAATACCATCTATACCCTTTTTTGTATTGACCAGCTAATCCAGCACATTTCAGGATATGAACTCCGTTCGTCTCGTGAGATTTCGCGGCATTATTACAAGCCTGCCTAAAAAAAAAAAATTGAGCTGACAAATGAATGCGTGACTTGACCTTTAATTGTATCACTCTTTCTCATATTTAATTTAGTCTTTTTTTTTATTAATAACTAGATTATGAAAGATTTGAACTCAGTGACATTCTGCTTTTGAAATTACGCTAAGATTTTTTTGTGAGATCGTTGTCCGAAACCCAAAAAACGGATATGCTATCTATCCTGATCCTTGAGTCCTTCCTGGGATAATTGATCAAGGGATAAAGTTTAAGTCCTTGGATTAAATCGCGGTGGGATAATTTACAAATATTCAAATATCTCCATTGGCCGCTGCTTACACTAACCCTAGACAGGGCGGAAAAGAGGGGAAAGAAGAAAAGGTTGAAGGGACATGCATGCATTATGGACTGTCCAATGTGAACCCCCAGCCACAGAAAGTAGGCCACAAGGAATATTGCTGTACTGTAGAGAGAGAGAGAGAGAGAGAGAGAGAGAGATAAGAGAGACATTTGCTGCTGTAGGGGCAAGATGGCGCCAGTGGGACCGGCTAGGGTTTGCACAGTGGAGATTCCACGAGCCACGCAAGAAGCGACATGGTAATCCCCAAAGCTCAAGTTAAAATTTCATGCGGCATTACAGTCCGAGGTTAATCAAAGAGTCGTGTTGGATCGTAACGAGGATGTTGTTTCCTTCCATCGTTCTCTTTTTTTTCCCCCCTAATCTTTCCTGGTCTTGTTCTAGCCACCACAGCCACAGCCACAGCCACATCCCACAAGTTCCGTGCTTTCCGTTTGTCTGAGCTCTACGCCCTACATTTCAATCTTATCCCCCTCATTGAGCCAGGAAGAAAAATGCAAAATCGAAAGAGTTCCTCGGATATGGTCCAAACATTTGCATCTCTTGTCCTTTTCCTTTTATTTTTCGCTCTGGGATATGAAAATTCGGATGTAAAGTGAGCAAATTTTTAAGAATTGTGCGAGGGCTAAAAGAGAGTGAAACTAAAAAAAAAAAGAAAATCTTACAATTCTCTCTCTCTCTCTCGTTTTTCTTTTCCCATCTAAACAAAGCGTTAATTACAAGATTTGAGGGCGTAACCATGTTGCATCGATACAAGCCAATGCTCGAGCTAGATTTCGCTTCCAAGTCGAGACTCGATGCTCGACTTTCGAGCAACGAGCTCAAGGTTTGAGTTCTCGATTCTGGCTTGATTCAATTCGCATATTAAACTTCAACTCGAGCTCGAGCTCGAGATTAATTAGATTGAGTACTCAATCTACTTGAGCCTGATGCTCGAACGGTCTAACCTGAGCCCGAGTTCGAGTAATCCCACGATTGAAAATGATGGTGCCACGTTCTTCAAGCACCGAAGTTTTCAAAGCAACTCCGAAACTGTACAAGAAAAGTTCCGGCATTCTTTTTTAGGTAATCGCGTGCGTGCGTTTCTCGAACCAGATCTGCTTCTTCTTGCTTTTACTTTTTAGCATAATAATCTTCCCCCATTCAATTTAAACGAGGTTATTAATACATGTCTCGGAGATACTCGGTGAGCTTCATCTTATTTAGAAACGGGGTCGGATTTTTAAGATTCTAATTGTACATAGCACCAAAAAAAGAAAAATAAAAATCAATAGATTGAAAATTATAAAATTTCCTCAATTAGTGAGGTTAACATTAATAAGCTTATCGGGGAGACGCTTGTTAATAGGCCAAATACCCAAAAAAACCTCAAACTTTAACCTTTGTCCCAATTATGTCTAAAACTTTTTTTTGTCTCATAAAAAACCCTAAACTTTTATTTTTGTCTCAATTCTACCGGCCTAACACCCAATAAAACCCACAACTTTACCTTTGTCCCAATTATACCAATCTAATACAAAAAAAAATTGTAACTTTAGCATCTGTCTCAATTATAGCCAAAATTTCTCCTCTTTTTTTTTTGGTAAGGATCCAAAACTTCCTTTTGTCTAATAAAAAATCCAAAAATATTTTATTTTTACCCAAATTATACTACAGTTACTCTTCTATTCATAATAACTATTAGTTAATTATATATAGCATTACCACATTGTTAAATAATTAGATCTCAGCAAAGTTAACATGAAAAAATCTATTAACTTCTTTTATATCGTATGCTTCTCCTACACATTATCGCAAGATACAGAGCTACTTAAATGTGGTGTGTTTCGGATTATACCCAGCACTCAACAGCCCAAAAATGGCTAGTCGTGGAGATTTGATTATCTAAATAAATAATCTCAAATCTTGCTATTCTTGAAATCTACTGATCTTGCTATCTTTGAAACTTGCTATTTTTGAATTTTAAAAATTTATTGGTAAGTTTGACGAAAAAATTCAAGTCACGTAAAATTAACTAATAGTAATTATAAACAGAACGCCGGTGGTGGTAGAATTGGGCCAAAAGTAAAAATTTGAAATTTTTTTATGCAATAGTATTTTTGGTTATAATTAGGACAAATGCTAAAGTTGATGATTTTTTGAGTATCAGATCGATAGAAATTGGGACAAAATTAAAAATTATGGATTTTTTATGGGATAAAAAAAGGTTTTGGATATAATTGGGACTAAGGTCAAAGTTGGGGGTTTTTTATGAGACAAAAAAAATTTGGGTATAATTAAGACAAAAGCTAAAATTTGAGGATTTTTTTTTTGGTATTAGGCCCTTGTTAACGAAGTTGTTTACTAACTGGTCATCCCCCAGTCAAAAAAAAAAAAAAGGAGGAGGAGGTTAATCCAGAACTAGTCCAGCCGTGACCTCACGCGCCCCCCGTGCCTGCTGTACAATTATCTTCAGGGAATATCTGAAGAAGCAAAGCAGGCTGCTGCTCCCAGATGTGGGGCCCGCTCAGGTCTCTCACCCTCGCTTCCCCCACGCGCCGTTTCTTGGCCGTGACGGGGCACTCGCTCACTCCTCCATTTTCGAAAGCGCCCCAACAGATGCTCCGAATTACCTAAAATCTTTTCGTAGGCATTGTCGGAAATTACTAAATAGCCCAGAAAAGAAGAAGGAATTAACAAACGACCAAAAAATTCTGCTTTTTTATTTCACAATTTCCCCGTCAAATCTCTCTCTCTCTCTCTCTAACCCAAACCTCTCTCTCTCTCTCTCTCTCTCTCTTTCTCTCTGCCGGGGATTCTATAGCAATATAATTCCACAATCTCCACTCAACACGCATACTTTCTCTCTCTCTCTCTCTCTGCGCTTGGCGAATCTCTTTCACCACCAATCTCTGGATTGGAAGCGATGATGAGAGCTCCAAACATGGCCGCGATCGCTGCCTCCCTTGAGAAATCCCTACAAAACTGCTCCCTCAATCGCCACCGAGACGGCGTCGCCGCCTCCTCCGGCGACGGCATCGGCCGATCGTCCAGCTCCGACGATCTAACCCCGTCGGCCCACAATCACCGCCACGACGACGCCGCCCTCGAACTCAACTCCCACATTTCCCTCCCTTACCATTGGGAACAATGCCTCGATCTAACGGTATGATATCTCTCGCCTATTTCTCCCCCCAAAAGACTCGATTTTTATCTTCATCTCTCTCTCTCCAGTTCATTAATTGCTTCTAGGGTTTTCATCTCCTTTTTTTTTTTCGTTTTTTGGAATTTCGCCTGATCTGGGTGTTAATGAAGGGAGAGGAATTTTGGTTTTTATCGGTTGTCTGGTTTTAATCCCCTTTCCTCTTACAGCTTTTAATAAATGCGAAAGCCAATGTTTCAGATCTCGCGCCTTCCCTGTTTGTGCCTTCGGCTTCTGTTGTTTCGCGGTGGTGGGCTTTGTATGCGTGTGTCCTGCATGCATTTATTGCGCTCGTTGATTCGCTCTCCACATCCCGTATAATGCTACCGGGAATTAGAACAGAACTAGGGTTCAGGTATAGGCCATGTAACCCTAAAAATGGTCGAGCTTTCGCTCGCCTTTTTCCCCTTCTTTTCGTTATTTCGGATCCCTTTTTCCTTCCCCAAAGGCCCCGCTGAAGGAGAAAAAGCAAAAAAACTGTAGCTTTGACCGTCTACAAAAAGCCATTTGATTAGCGGAATACGAGCAGGGAGAAAAAGGTTAACTTTGAGACTCCCTGAATCATCAGCTGCGGCGTTTGTCACGATTTTTTTGAGGAAGAAAGGGACAAGGTTTTCTGGGTTTTAGCTCAAAAATAGTGTCTGTCGTGATTACTCGTTATAATTGCGGCTTTAAATCATATGCCTCGCTCTACAAATGGTAGTCCCAGAATCTGCTGACTTGCCCTACAGTCATTCATTACTTCTCTTGTATTGTAAAAGAGATTTCTACCGGGATCTGGATCAAAGTAGTGTTTCTTGATGTCTAGTCTGAATGATGTGTGCATATACATATCCTTGGATCGGGGTATTTCATCATCAAACTATGTATGATTCATGTGGTTGATCTTGTTATCCTTTTCTCTAGTAGAAAGGAACATTCTTCTGGGTCTCTGTGGAAATAATGTTTGTTGAGTTTCCACGACTAATTGACATTGATTCTCCCGAATGAAATGTGCGGGATATATATGTTTTCCAGACGGGAGAGATATACTACATTAACTGGAGAAATGGGACAAAAGCGAAAGAAGACCCGAGGCTAAAGCAGGATGTCGGCCAAGATGACGACGATGACGGGGGCGTCTATTCGACGGACGAGAGCTCCTACGACAGCGAGGGATCGTCGTCGGAGTCATCGCCTTCCACATCAAGGACGGCGACGGCGACGAGGGATCAGCAACCGCGGGTCGAGAAGGACCACGTCCTGGTCGTCGCGGGCTGCAAGACCTGCCTAATGTACTTCATGGTGCCGAAGCAAGTGGAGGACTGCCCCAAGTGCAGCGGCCAGCTTCTTCACTTCGACCGGTCCGGCAACGTCTCGGGCTCCCCTTGATCTTGTCCTCTCATATCTGTCATCATCTTTTTTCTCGTGGCTCTTCTTTTGGTGGTTCTTCTTTTTTATCTCTTGCCTCCTCCTTCGTTTCTACGTTTCTTCATCTCCCGATTTCCCCCCTTTTGTTCCATCCCTCGCAAACCCTCTGGCCAGAAAGAGGTTTTGGTGCGGATTGATGAAAAGAGAGACGGGTGTTGCCAGTTTCATTACTCGACTATTTCTTGCAGTCCTGCTGCGTTCTCGTTTTTTCTTGTTTGTTTTAGCTCTTGTCCAAGCGTGGAGTCTATCTTGGGAGGCCCAATGGAGATGGAGAGAGAGAGAGAATTAGTGTAGTTCGTAATGATTGCGACGTGAATAGCTGGTGCTTCTCATTACCCTCGGTTTCTCCAATTCATGCTCCACCCAAAGTTTTCATTTTTTTTTTCTCTTGAAATGCTTGTTTTTCCATAGTCTTTTTCTTTGGGTATATTGAGAATTGCAGCCCCATTCGAAATCCAGGTTCACAGACCGACCTTGGTTCAATTTAGTGACTTTGTAAACGACAGAGCAAGCATGAATAAACTCTTTTTAAAGAAGAGCTTCATTGTATCTGTCTCCTTGGGCAAGCATTGACTCCGATTTCATGTTTTGTTTTGTGTCATCATGATTGATTGTACAGCTCTAAGACCAAGACGACGACGAAGAAGAAGAAGTCTACTGCCTTTTTTCTTTTTCCCCTATTCCGTTAGGTAGCCCCCGGAATTCATTTAGGAGGGTGTATTTGGATTAAGGCGTGCGGCTTCTCGCATGATTTAAGTACATGCGACATGGTATCCAGTAGAATCGTTAGGTCGCCCATTTGCTCCGCGCGAAATATCGCAATTTTCATTGTTTTTCTTAAGGAAAGCTGGCCAGAAAAAAAAAATCCAAATACGTACTAAATGGAGTAAGGATGATGATAGTGATGTAAAAGGAAGAGTAATTACAGCATACGCCAGTAGTGTAAAAAAAAATTCGAAAAATGATGGTAGTGATTTCTAAAATTTTGACTAATTGGCGATTAATTCGTTCAATGTAATCTTGAATCATTTTTAAATGTTGGATCTATATCTTTTGTTCAATCAAACAAGAGAAAAAGTCACCACAAATCCCTAAAGTGTGTAATTTTATAATCTTAAAAGTAAGAGTGGATAACACTTCTTGTGTAGAATGTTTTTCTTCCGCTGCATATATGGCCCATTTTTTCCACGAAGGAATAGATTTGAAAGCGATGAACTCACTGTCTCTTGGAAAAAGAATTCTTATTCTGCAAAAGACAAAGTCATGCAATGTATCCGACCATATCTAGTACACGGGACCACATAAGGTTCGGGAGAGAAGTACCAAAGAAGTATAAACCGATTGCATTTGTACCCATTAAATCTTTCAATTAGATCACTTTAGTTTTAAATCTTTTCACATTGACGCTAATCAAGTTCGACAAGCCAATTTAAGTTGAAAATTACGAACGTGGACACGGGCCGTCCTACACAGCACGACTAGCACTAGTGTTGGCATTATTTTATAATTTATTTTATTACTTTTTCAAAATTTGTAATGTTTTATAATTTCTTTCATTTATGTTTCCTTTATTCTCTTTTTCTTCTTTTTTATTCCTCATTGAGCTCCAGCAAACTTGCTAGCCGTCTCACCCAGATTTTCCCGGCGATGATCAAGGTGAGGTGTGCTCGCCAACCATGGCCTCAACATAGACCACCTTCGCTCGCAATCGGCTAGGCCATGCCGAGGCCGCCCTCACCCATGGCTGCTTGTGCCTCACTCTCATCTGGGTGAGGGTTGTGACTCTGGTAAGTCCTAGTGAAGAAATAAAAAGAAAATGACAAATTAAAAAAAATTAAAAAAAATTATCCACGCTAGTATCGGTTATGCCACACAAGATGGCTAGTATCCATATCATAAATTTCCGACCTAAATTGATCGGATGGACTGAGTTGATACTAATATGAATATATTCAGGACTAAATTATTTTAATTGAAATGTTTAAAATTGAATCAGTACCAATGGGTTCGCTATCAATATTATGCAACTAGGATGTCGATCTTCCACTCGTATGGTGTCTGCCTTGTTGCTTCAATAAATACTTAGTTGCTGGCCTAAAGAAACGAGGTTCTTATCGATGATTGAAACGCATCGAGGTACCTTGAGAGAAGTACCATCTGAGTTTATCTGATCAACCGAAAGGCTATGTAGCATAGGCACGCAGGTCGGGAGATCACGCACGTTATCCGATTCTTCAGCCTCAACAAACACAAGCTAAAGTCAAACTCACAATAAAAAGCCAAAACCAAACCACGTGAACGCATAAAAAGTCAACCCCAAGTGCAAATTAACACCAATAATATCCATCAGATCACCTCCAATGAGATGACCTCGTAATATCATTATGATTTAAGCTAATTTAAGCTCCCATATTATCGGCCTGGAAACCGTGATTGATCATCTGTCAAGAACTCCAGAAAGATCAAGTATCATTTACTTTGTCCGTCACACTTCTTCCCAATCCAGCTATGTGGCATATGAAGGCCACTGTGTACGATTCTCCCCCGCCTCATGGGGAGGTAATGATGCTCGATCGGGTGATTTAAATCAAATTACGTGAATAATAGAGTTCCAAAGAATTTGCAATAGATACTTTTAACATTATGGAACCCTTTACTCGGGAAATTACATTATGAGTTCTAAGCCTATTGTGATTGTCATAATTCAGTCATAAACTTTTTATTTGGCTAATTTAATCCTAAACTTTTAGAAGATTTGCTGATATAATCCATCCGGTCAATATTAGCCGGGAATCACTGAACGTGGACTGGGGACGAGCGGTTCCAAGTTCTGGGTAAGTTTCACTTGGAACCTAGAAACTACCTGCTAGTATAAGTTCCTTATTTTTTGGAACCTACAACCTACCTTACATATCTTAGAACCTGAAACCTATCCTGTCACATATTCTAGGGAATGATTTTAGAATACTCGAAAACCTGCCGATTTCACTAAGAACACTTAAGAAAAGTAGCTACAAAGTACGTATTACTCGGTTCTCGCAATCACAATCATGAATGCAAATCCATATGCAATTTTTTGTCTCAATTTTTTGAGATATGGATTGATAGAAAAGTAAAAGTTTCGATTAAACATGAGCAGCCACCACGCGCTCAACTAGGACTTCCGAACCAAACTTAAACACAATGCGATGAACGTCATTAGACCTTAGCCCTTGCCGCCACCATATTCATTCGCCATAACCCATCTTGGCTAAGCAATATCACAAGTAGATGAGATCCAATATGAGGTTAGGGCCCCAAGTCTAAGTGTCACGACCCTAAAAATTTTTGATCGATGAAAAATTTTCAAGTTAACAGATTATTAGGTTAATTAAATTGACTAACCTAATACGGACCCTCCCAAGCCCTATCGAATCGCAACTTTGGTTTTTGTTTGAATGATTTTAGAATTTGGAGTCGCCACTAATTATTTTTGGTAGGTCGATTAGAAACCTAAGTAAATTAGCGGAAGAACTAAATTACTTCTACGAACTAGAGATTATGAGTTCGGAGACTTGGTTACACCAGTTAATTAAAACTAATGCCCTTTCAGTACCTTAATTCCATGGATATCATAATTTTGGCAACTCAGGCTTGGTTTACTCCTAAGGCTCTAATAGTGTTCTCTTTTTGTATTTTCACTTTTTAAATGGAATGTATGTGAATGACATTTTTCTAGTATTTTCAAAGCATTAAAAATTTCCTGAAGCCGAAAGAGGGAGTGAGCTAATGACTTCTGTACAGTGTTACGACCTCTAGAGGTGGTTCGACCTACTTATTATGGGGTTTGATGATGCAGAAATTAAACTATAGAAAGTAAATGGCAGTAAATAAAGGACCTCCAATGGGTAGCTCGGCCAACCCATTCAAGGGTTTGATGGTGTGGAAATTAAATTGCGGGAAGTAAAGGGTAGTAAATAAAAAACCTCCAATTGGTGGCTCGGTCTTATCTTTCTGAGGTTTGATGGTGCGAAAATTAAATTACAAAAATTAAAGACAATAAATAAAGGACCTTTAAAGAGAGATTTGGCCTTAGCTCAGCCTCCCCATTCTGGAGTTTGATGGTGCAAAAATTAAATTACAGAAAGTAAAGGGTAGTAAATAAATAACCTCCAATGGGTGGCTCGATCTTGGTATGGCCTTCCCATTTTGGGGTATGATGGTACGGAAATTAAATTGCAGGACATAAATGCAGTAAATAAAGAACCTTCAACGGGTGGGTCAGTCTTCCCATTCTGGGATTTGATGTACAGAAAGTAATTTGCAAGAAGTAAAAAGCAGTAAATGAAGAACTTCCAATGGGTGGTTCGGTTTTGGCTTGACCTTCCCTTTCTAGGGCTTGATGGTGCAAAAATTAAATTGCAGAAAGTAAAGGGCAGTAAATAAAGAACCTCTAACGGGTGGGTCAGCCTTCCAATTCTAGAGTTTGATGGTGCAAAAATTAAATTGCAAAAAGTAAAGTACAAGAGATCTTTACACCACCAGGTATGGGGCAGAATCTACCGCAATTTGGGATTCGGATCTTTTAAGTGAAAAATGTAAAAAATTGCAATACGAATACTATATGTGAATATGACGCGGCATAATTGAAATTTAAATCAATCCATTGAGATAACGACATTCTCGAAGATTTTAATGGTTAGGATCGTTACCTGATTTGACGGATTTGATTGTTGAATTCAGATCTCGTGTCACCTTATGGATCAAGATTGCGGCTCGAACGACGGGGATGAACTCGTAACTTGTGTTGATCAGTAGAAAAATTAATGATGGTAACACCTAGATTTAAACTCCCATCATCTTCAAGACTTTCTTTTGGAAAAAAATTCTCTCTCTCTCTCTTCTCTAATTTTTCTTCAATCTCCCAAAATCCTCTCAAACATTTTAAATTTTTTCTCTAAAAAAATCTCTCCTCTCAAGCTCACTTCTTCCTCTTTTTATAACACACTCATCTATCTCTCATTCTAATTTTTTCACTAACTCTTTTTCATCTCATCTTCCCTTCTCTATTCCCATCTTGTTTTCTCCATCTCCTTTTGTCCATCTTCCCTTCTCCATCTCCTCTTCTCCATCTTCCATTCTCTATTCTAATTTATTCACTGACTCTTCTTTTTGTTATTTACAAAATAATCCCTTAAGTGCTAGGTATTTGCACTCTAGTATTTGAGATTTTAAATATTTGCAATTTAGTCCCTGGAGAAATATTTCTTTAAGTCCAAATCTCCTCACAATTTTTGAAACACCTTCCTTATGCTTAGTCGAAATTCATCACTTGTCTAGTTCAATCGCTTGTCAAATTTAAACTCATTTTTTACCGCTGAAAATAATGCAAAATTCAATTAAAGCTCTTTTGCAAAATTGAATCATTCTGGGTATAATTGGGCCAAGATGTAAATTTGGACTATTAGAGAACAATGTCACAACTCCTAAAAGTGAAAAATGAAAATAAATTGACTCAAATTAAATTTTTTAGGCCTGATTGGAAATTATGCTCGTGAAGAATACATGAATCCGAATTGGATTTTTCAAATTTGTGATGGCCAACATGAAAAGAGATTTAAAATAAAAATATTGACTATTTTTATGTATTTTTTTGGCCTCAAATTTTATTTTTCCCGAATTTTTACGTATTTTTAATTTTTTTTGAAAAATATTAAAAAATATAAAAAATTATTTTTTGTTCAAATATAGTTCCCTAGGCTTGACCAAGGCTTCTAAAGTTGATTTTTTTTTCTATTTTCTCAATTTTTTTTTATTTTCTATGAATTTTCGAAAATAAAAATGCTGAAAATATGAAAAATCAGTTTTTGGTAAAAATTGGTTCCTTAAGCTTAGCCAATATTTCCAAAATTGATTTTTTAATTTTATAAAATTTTATGAATTTTTTATTTTTTTAAAGAGAAAATATGATTAAAAATCAGGTGTCAACACTAAGCATGCAACCTTAGAAGCAAATGAGATTTCAATCAAGGTTTATTTACGGCGAAACCAATAGAGACTTGAGAAACAACCTCAAATATGTGGAAGAAATTGCAGAATGGATTTTAGCTTTGTTCGTTCCCTAGTCCAATAGCTTATTCGGTACTCGCAAATCCTTAAGTTATATTTTGTTATGTAAGGTTTTTTTGGATCCAGTTCCTAGAAATATAGAATCAGGAATCAGACCCTAACTCATGAGAACCTAAAATCAGCGATTCGATTTTTTGATTTTCAATTCTGCCCTAGAACCATGTTCACCCCTGATGTGGACGAGGTTATCTCATGTGGCAATGCCGACATTTTTTTTATAATTTCATATTATTTTTTATAATTTTTTTCCTTTTTCTTTTTATTTATTTTCTTTCTTGTTTTACCTTCATCCTCTTTGGTCACCTGCCCGGTCTCCTTGATGGCCAGTGATTGGCCACAGATGAGGGCCGACGTTACCTACCAAGAGAGGCTAGCCCTCATAGGGGCGAGGTCACTCGAAGCTGGTGTGGGTCAACCTCGCTCGATCTAACAAAGGTGAGCCTTGCTGTAGGCTAACCAAGTCGGCCATTGTTTGTGGTCGGCGATAGCAGAGGATGAAGGAAAAAAAGAAAGAAAAAAAACTATTAAAAAATTATAAAAATTGATCACATTAGTGTCGGCAATGCTATAAGATTGCCAGCGTTTATGTCAGTGATTTCAGATCAAGATTGATAAATTTCCTCGATTATTATCCCCCCCCCCCTCCAAATTCCGCATGGCCATTCACTAGTATAAAATTCAATGAACAAGTACGTTTGGGAAAATCTGCAAATAAATAGAAGGAGCGAAATAGCAAATAATGAATTAAGAGCATCCACAAAAAAGTGTCCGTCCAACTGATTGGCTTGAGAATGACCGAATACACACCAATGGCACGGAGGTAATTTTGTCGAAGCTTTAAGGGCAATTCTGGTTCATGTGTGACTCCTTTTCCCAGTTTTCCTGTTAAAAAAGAAAAAGCTGGAATTTGCCGTTGTATTCAAGTGCCCTAATTCCCTAAAAAAACGCTTAACTTTAGTTTTTGTTTCAATTCTGCCTCATAATTTTTTTTTGCCAAAACTTCCAACTTTCACTCTAATTCTAGATTTGTTTGCGCGTCCAAAAATCGTCACTAATTTCTCAATATTATCAACATGAGGAGATTGTCATTGTTCCTTACAATGTGAGGATATTGATGATAACGGGAGTTCTAATAATGAACTCCTCCTAACTAGTTTTGATGCTGATAATTATGAGTAAATTAGTGGCGTGGGTAGATGTGAGAGGAGAGTGAAAGTTGGAGATTTAGATGCCAGACAGAAAAAATTGGGGACAAAATTAAGACTGAACTGAAAATTTGAGATATTTTAAGAAATTAGATATTGTTTACCTTTTGAACCGAGCCAAACCGAAGGGTTCTCTTGCCTGACGATTGATGAAAAAGAAGGCATAGGGCTCTTCCGTTGTATCAGAGCAAAAAGATGGTCTCTGAGAGAGAGAGAGAGAGAGAGAGAGAGAGAGAGAGAGAGAGATAGATGTTGCAGTTGCTATGTCTGAGGAAAAAGAAGGCCTCTGTTATTAAAGATTCTATTTGTCAGACACACAGATGAACAGAGATTTTTTTTTTCTTTTTGGGTCGGAAGATGAACAGAGATGAACGCTACAAAATGCAAGCTAAAGAAGAGGATAGGGGTCGAAAGGAACATGACATGAAGAACCCCATCTTCTTCTTCTCCTTCCTCCTCCTTACCCAGCTCCTTCTTTACCTCTTCTCCCGTCTTTTTTAGTCTTTGTTTTTTTTTATTATTATAAAAGAACGACCTTTCTCCGTGGTTGGTTGGCAGAAAGGAGGGAATCTGCGCAGTCCCCTGCTTCGGAAAGAGACTGATGGAAAGTTTGCTGCAGGTCGGGACTCCATTGTCAGCTCTCTTTTTCTTTTTTCCTATCTCTCTAGTCCATATGTATGTTTTGATGTAAAATGCATAATCTGTTTTGATGGTTCTGCACGGTAACCCCAAAATCATTCTCTTTTCCAAAAAAAAAAAAAACAGGGCTTATCCATTTCTTAATAATTCAGTGCAAGTCACATCCCTTTTTCCATTATCGCAAACGAGTTTCAAATAAGAAAATTGGTGCATTTCCCCCTCTGCAAATATTCGCCCCAGTTTCCTGTTTTCCTAGACCTCTGTCTTTTCTGTCTTTCTTTCAAATCAGTTTGGTCAATGACAAAAAGCCCCGACTGATAAGATGCGCCATTTTGCTTTCCTAAGCCTCTTCCTTTTTGATCATATATGTTCATGGAGGAATCTCTGCGCTCTGCGTCTTTACCTTCGTCCTTATTCTCTTGTCTTTCCTTCCTAATCTGCATCTCTTTCTTCAGCATCTCAAAGCTCACAATGCAATGACAGCGCACTTCCCCCCCTCACCGTGTTCTTCAGTTAGTATTGCGAAACCAGTGACCGAGTCAGCTCTGGGGATTTAACGGGTTTCGAAAGGTGGGACTTTTCGGGGAGCAGTGTTGATCAGGCCGGATTTTTTTTTTTTATGCTAGGCAAGATTATAATAAATGATCTCTGAAAATGCAAACATTTAGTGATTTGCCTAGCTATGACCTCGATGCTTTCGACAGCACTCGTCCTGGGTCTCTGTCAGACAAAGCAAGTGCTCTGTTCTGGTGTGCTGTTTGCGAGGTCAATCGGTCTGTTTAAGAACATTCCTCCCAAGTCCTAAGTCCTAAATACTCGCTGTCCCAGTTAACTCTCATCTATTTTCAGTTGACATCTCACTGAGACATTAGAGATCAGGTTCAAGCTCAAGTCTTTAACTATTATCAATGTTTAATCCCAGCACCAAGCTTCGGTCCACGTGCCCCGGGTGCATCCATCCAAGTTCAGACAAGACAGCACTATGGAATCCATCATATTTGACATTGGGTTGATGGTTTAGATGGGTTTTGGTACATAACTTAAACCCTGTGGTGCATTTTTTTCACCTTTTTATCTCTTCTGCAGACAGAGGAGAATGCTGCATTGGGCTTTCCCGTTGGGTATGCATTCTATCAAGGGTCAGCCCAATAAAGCTCAGAAACTAGGAGGATACCTTGGGCTGAGTTTTTGCATTTGTTAGAATCATGCAACAGAAAGCAAGTTCTGTAGCCCTGGACAAAAACTGCATAGTTCTAATCCACCGTTATACTACCAACAAGAGTTACAACAAACATGAGTGTGTCTCTGTAATATAGAATGAATAACGGGAAAAAAAAAAGAGTATCAAAAAGCAATGAAGCACTATTGCACACCCTCAAGACTGCTGTACACCATGTCGAAATTCCTCTGCTCACAAGAACCGCAGAATACGCAACGAAGGCGACAGACGAGCTCAAGATCAAGGCACATTTGACTGGTGCATGACCGGTGGCGCCGTTCTGAATTCCGAGAGGCTATTTAGTAGGTGGTGTGATGCCTTGTCGAAATTAACGAATCCCATGAACCAGAAGTCGTGACCATCAGCCGTGACGATCTGAATGTACTTCTCAGGGGGGTTCTCCTTCATGACAACCGGATTGACCGTCCCAATGTTCGCTAAAGGAATCATCACCTGTTCGAAACATAACCGATTAAACAGTCGTCGAGTATGAAAACACCCAGATCAGCATCTGTTCTAGCAATACCAATTCATCCGAATGCTTGATGATTCCGATCTTTTAGAATTTGTACGAATTTTACCTTGTAGTAGCTCCAAGCCTCCTGACCCGATGGTGCAGTGAAGGACAGGGGACGGTCGCTGCAGAACGCTGCGCGAGCTGTGGACAGGTACAGCGTTCCTGCGACGGGGCCCGTCGACGTCGAGAGGTAACAAGCGAACGTCTTCTTCAGCTTCTCATTCGGCTCGGTCGTGAAAATCTGCTTGAAAAGCGACTCGAATCCTCCTTCCGATATGGCTTTCGCCGTCAGGTTCACCTTGCCCCACGCAGCTCCGGACACCGATTGCCCCGTTTTCACTGCAGATTTTATGCGCACGGCAATTATCAATATCAATGAAGCTAAAGAACGTTGAACTTAGTTTATAATTTCCTTAGTCTATCGTCGGCTGGTTAATGTCCAAAATTTTTCATGCGAGAATCAACATATGATTTTGCGACTTCTCGCAGAACTCTAGTCTCTACAACTTCTGAAATTTTAGTTGTACAACAGCATCTTAAGCTTCGACCAGGTCATAATTCAGCTCAGTTCTAGTATCTCGGCATAATTAGATTCAAAAATTCAAAACACGCCTATCAGTAGGAGAAGTTTGGTACCATGGCAAGAACTTAGGTACTTACGATTGTGCCAGATGTTGCGGGCAATGGTCTCGGCCCTCTTGCTCCAGGTGTTGAACATGTGGATCACGGACTCGAGCGGGCTGCTGCTGCTCGACCTATCGATGGGTTCGTACTGGACGTAGGGCTGGTGGCTGATCTGCTGGTGGTCGGCGGCGTTCCACGAGGCGGCCTTCTGGTTGTCCGGGTGGACGGTGGGGACGGCGGGCGTGCCCATAACGTGGGTGCCCCATTTCTTGGCCTCCTCTTCACTCGGTGGCTGTGCCTGAGAGGAGGAGGAGGATTGCGTCGGCGCCGGCTCGGTCGGAGTGAACGGAGAAGAGGGTTGGTGTGCTTCTGCCGCAGCTGCCTTGGGAGACGACGGCTTCTTAGGAGGGCTGCTTGCCATGGCCGGTCGCAACGAGGAAAGCAGAAACGATTCGGCTAAGTTCAGGATCAGGACACAACGACGATATGCTTTTGCCCGAACAAGAAGGACTTCTTTCCTATGTATGACGCAAGGAAGACACAGGCGATTTTATAGAGGCGGCAATTTGGGGACTCTTGTGATGCAATCTGCAGCTTTTTTTCTTCACACGGTTCTCTTGATTGCTTTGCGATTAAGAATGAGATGTGAACCCTTTATAAAATAATGATTTAGATCAGATAAGATCAAATTCACCAGCGGCCGCATTTCTCTAGAGAAGCTTCCACGCGTGTCGTGATTCAAGATCGGCAACGCTAAAGTAACGAATCTATTGCATAAAGCCAGCTCATCTCACCTGGGTTTTTGCCACGTGGTGGGTGACACTGACATGGTGCCACCATGATGGTGGGTCCGTGCCTCCCGAGCTACTACATGAAAATATATAAAAAAAAAATCATCAAAATCTTATTATGTGTCAAAATGAAAATATGGTTGCGCAAGTTGCAGTAGAAAGTCTCGGAAAAATACTCTCTTGTTCCTGGTAAATTAGACCTGATCTTGGGCCAGTGCAGGCCCGGCCTGGACACAAGGGTGGTGCGAAGACTTTTGGGTATGGATGACGGAACCTCAATCAGAAAGCCCGGCCCAAATATTTGCCTACGAACCCGCTTGGATCACATCTAGACAAATAGAAACAGAGCGACGAGCAATGACAAGAAATGCGCGCCTTGAACAAATTTATAATGAGCGGGCTTGGGCAAATAATTTAGAGCTACTCAGGACCGGCCCGACCTCGCCCATGATCACCTCTATTGGAAAATTGAGTTTGGGGGGGTGAATTAGGAGTTAAAAGGCACGCGGTCTCCACAACTGGGTGGTTATGCACGGGCAAAAAAGTGAACGGCTATTGAAGATGGATGCTTGTGATTATAAGAAATCTTTTATGTCTACCTATCTCTAAATTTTAGCTAGAACCAAGTTTCGTCTTGCTTAATTCTTTCCATTGCTATCCGTCTCAATGTGGAAAGACGAAACATTGTGTGCGGACGTATTTTAAAGGACACTCGAATATGTTTTTAGACTCTCCCCTATTGAGCAACCACCTCAGATAGTAAGAAGAACCCGTGAAAGGCACGTTTTGCACAAGTATACTCCACAGAGCGAGCCTGTGATTCCTAGGAAGCACGGTGTGCCGTGTGCTTCTCACTGTCGGATCGAAAGGCAAAAAAAGGAAAAAAAAGAAAAATCACAGCCATCGAGGCCGACGTCCATTGGACGATTGAGATCTTTTGCATTTCAATCCAACGGTGAAGTATTGTACATTCATTATGTCTCTTGCGGACCGTGGAGTGATGCCTCCACGTCCAAATGCACATTCAAGAGGGGGAAAAAAAAAGAAAATCACATGACGATTATTCGTCTTCTACTTAGAGATCTAAATCTTTTGGTTACGGGTCACATTCTAGATCTCTTTGCATCAAAGGAATGAACGTGATCTCTTGGCTCGTTAGATTATGATCGGCATTTATTTTTGGTGCTCACTCCAGGAGCAAACAAAAGCGATGGTTTTTCATTAGGAGAAAAGACAACGCTAATAAATAAAAGAATGGTAATCTCTCGGGATGAAATTTGACCTGAACGACCATTGCTTTATAGCATTGGCTTGATCCATTCAAGCCCACCTCCAGATTTTTGCTGCCGTCGAGCTCTTAGAGTGACTCCATGAATAAAGAGACGGAATCCCGTAATGGTTAAATTTGCCATCAAGCTCTTTGAAAATGTATTCTGGCTTCGCTTGTCTGTCGTGGGATTCATATGCTCTTCACATCTTTGCGTATTAACTTAAACTTTCTAACATCATATTGTAATGAGAGTATCCCAGTCCAAATTTTTACCGGCCCTTTATTTGCCACTCTTCTTATAATGCGAACTATGTGGGAGGGAGAGTGTCAAATTATTTAAATACTAAATCGGGTCTTCATCTAATACCTTACATTTTTAGAATCATAAAATATTACGTGATATCAAAGTTGAGTTCTGCCTAATTTATTCCGTGTGTTTGGCCCCCTTCCGTTAGCTTCCGAACGCCGTTCCCAAGTCGGCTTGCACTCGAGTGTTAAATATCCCGTGATTCATATAGTCATCCTTCAACTAATAACTTAAACTTTTGGACCGGAATTTTTTTTTTTTTTTGGGGACAAAATTAATGAGCACAATTAAAGCAGATCAAGAGCGTGCCGCGGGTAGCTGGGTTGAATGTTTGTTGCACTCAACCGAGAGTCATCGCGGAGAGATGGGTACCGCAGTGTCTTTATGCCGCTCAGAGGAAAAGCAGAGTTGGCCACGAACTTTCCTGCAACCTTCCGACTGGCAAGTGTGTTTACGGCAGTTTCACTAATCTCGTTATTTATGCGGTGAATCGATTGTTTGTTTGTTCCTTGCCTTATCGGGTTTTTTACAAAAAATTAAACCTTTCGCCACTTGATTGCTCATTCTGCTCGCTGGAGCCTCGGTAGTCTCGTCCCCTGAAGCCCCCTCTGCCTATGAGTTACCAACCGGTTCCTCCCGATCCATACGGCCCCCCGCCGCCGCCGCCGGGTACACCGCTTGTCGTGTTTTACGTTCGTTGGTAGTGCTGTGATCGCTAAGAATTTTCTGAGTTCAAGTTTAGGAAGTACCGCGTGTGGCTGCGTGGGTGAGAAGTTCGTTAGAGAAGCAGGGGCTTCTTATGATTGCTAAAGATTTCGACATCTGATCGTTGAAAATCAGGTCTCGACGAGCCCTATCCACCGCCGCCTGGGTATCCGCCTCCGCCGCCGCCACCTGGATACCCGCCTCCACCGCCGCCTCCTGGTGGGTACCAAGGATTCTTCGATCCTCTGCCTCCGCCTCCACCACCACCGGTGCCTCCACAAGAGGAAGAGCGAGATGATTACTACTGCGGTTGTACTAATCTCATCAAAGGATGGTATGCATATTCTGTCCTCCCACCAATAAAAAGATTACTGTAATTGCTTCCGAGATTGAATGTGGCATGTGGGTGTTGCGGTTTGTCAATCTTATTTGCTTGAGCTAGTCAGAATAGTGCAGACAATAATCGCTCATCCGCATCTGTTTTCCCACTTACACACGACAGAATTTGTGTTTGAACAAATGGTGTGCGAGGGAGAACATACATAGAAGTAGCTGCTTGATCTTGCCTCCCTGTATCCATGTTTTTCAGGAGTAGCTGATAAATGGTGAAGCAAATTGTACTTGTCAGCTCGTTTTTGAGAACCAAGGTTTCCTAAGAAAGGCCCTCTTAAACTGAATCGAATCATGAATAACTGCGCTTGGCTCAGTCTGGTTCAAACCTTTTTTTAAGTATTTGTCGGCTCAAGGCCAAGATTCAACCTTGGAGACCCCGTGTGTCGCAATGTACTAGGATCTGTTTGCTTCTTAGCGTCATCCTGGTTTTAGATATGTCCTGGAGTATCTAGTTTCTCATATCGGGCGTTTTGCATCTGCAGCTTGGCTGCGATCTGTTGCTGCTGTGTTCTGGAGGAGTGCTGCTTTTAGGCGAGATTTGCTGTCTTTCGCAGCCGATACCGCCTCTTTTAGACTAATGTCCTTAATATCTGGACCTGTTAGACTTTCCGGGCTGTTGATCCGAAGCGATGATAATGGCCAAGATCGGTTAGTGTATTTTCATCTGCTGTCTCAGCAGCACTACCATCTGGGCAAGAAGATGATGTCCAGTGCTTGTTCGTGACAGTACATCCTTCAATATTAATTTGAACTGGCTTTGATCTGCAGAAGAAAACAGAACCTGCATTTTAGTCTCGTTTGTGATTGCATCGTGTGATAGAAGAGTTTATTGGATGCTCAAATCGATAGACGCTCGGTTCGTGAAACCGTTGATCTTCGCCTAATGATCGGCAGCGGCGGCTGCGTAGGTTCTCATTCGGTGAGCTTCCAAGAGTCCCTTTAGAGCTTTAATCCAATCGGTGCCTCTTCCTAATCTGTGTTGAAATAAAGCTAATCAAAGGAAAGGGTCTTTCCTTGGGTTCTCCATATTGACTTGAGGAATGGGTCCACATTTTTCCGGTGCTGGGCATGATACTTTTCTCAGCATTGCCGCGTACCCCACTTCTAGATAACTTTAGGGGGGCGTTGGGGGGAAGACTTTGGGAAAAAAAGTTTTTGGGGAGGAAGATAGTGAGGGTAAAATGTGGAATTATAAAGATTGAGTGAGGGCAAGATTGAAAATAAAAAATATTCACTTAACTCGATACCATTGCTTATTGAGAACGCTGAAGCCCAAGGTAGCCTTCGAGGTGCCTTAGGCTTTTAGCTTTTGAAGGCTAACTTTGAGCCAAAGATGTTTTTAAAAAAAAATTGTCAAACATCTCATTTTTGGCCCAAGGGGCTTTGGACACCCAAAGCTCCTTAGGAAAGTGGTTCCCAAATGCAACCTTAATGGTTGGGATGGTAATTTCCCCTCTTCCATTTCCACTTTAACCCATTTTTTTTTTTCAGAAGGAAGACTTTCATTTAAATCCTCAATTTCTTGCGTCGATAAGTCTCTCCAGATTCTTGTTAAATAATAAAGAAGGGCTTAATATTATCAAAAACCTTAAATTTTAATTCTAACCTAATTCGACCTTTTTGTTAAGATACACGTGTGAGTTGTGTTAGAGAAGTCCCACATCGAAAAATTGATGTGGTCTGGAGTAGTTAATATATCCAAGTTGACCCATAACTTATTGGCTTAAGCTTTTGAGTGAAGGTGGGTTCAACTGGATATATTGATGGGCTCGAACTTGGGCTCCTTCTTGGCGATCTCCCCGAGTAAAAGGTATTGGACTTCCGCTGCGTGCTCCCAACACTTTTGTCTCACAAAAAATCTCTAACTTTGGGTCAAATCCTATATCTACTATGAACTTTTTGTTATCCAATATAAAATCCTTTGCTTTATGTCATGTCCCAATTTTACCGTCCAATCCCATTTTTATCCTAAAGTTTTTACAGTCTCATAAAAAATCATAGACTTTCACTTTTACTTGAGTCACAAATTTACCTCCATTAACCTAGCATCCAAAATTTCTCATTGATAATCAAGAAACGAAGCATTCCCAAGCACGAGAGATTGAAGACCGAGTGCAAAATTACTAAGGACGATTTGGTAAAAGATTAATGAAGGCAGATTTAGAACTCAAGTAAAAATTGATGATATTTTATGAGATAAAAAAATAGCGTTAAATTGAAGCTGGACACAAGATTGAGGTTTTTTATGAGACAAAAAAAATATTTAGAGAAGAATTGGTATCAAACCCGAAGTTGAGAGTTTTCTATAAGACCAAAAAAAAAGTTAGGGATAGAAGTGATACCAAGCCTAAAGTTCCAGTGCTTTTTATGAGGCAAACAAAAAGTTTATGATAGAATTGGGACTGAATTTAAAGTTGAAAGTTTTTTATGGAATGAAAAAAAAAGGCTTAGGGTGAAATTTGGAATGCACCTGAAGTTTGAGGTTTTTTTTGTTAAATAAAAGGTGAAATTGAGACAAGAGTTAAAGTTGAAGGTTTTTTAGGATATTAGGCGAATAAAAGGATGCTTAACAATGATACGACAACTAAGGTTAAAGTTGAAGAAACTGAGTTAAAGTTGAAGATTTTCAAAAGCATAAAGTGTTCGCGTCATGGAGAAGGCTTATGCACTAAAAGTCGCAATGTACTTATTCCCTTATTTATAGAGATGCTTAACAAAGATAAGACAACTAAGGTTGATGGAGACCACCAACCCTGAATCATAAAAAAATATCGAATACCCAACTAGTTTATACCTATCACGGCTAAAATCAAGTTTTCAATTTTAGGTTAATGAATCATTAATTAATCAATTGTATTAATTAATTTAACACGAACTTTTCAAAATTTTATCAAATCATGATTTATGATTCAAATGATTATTAAATGAAAAATTTGAAAATTTAGAGCTGTTACTAATTATTTTAGATAAATTAATTAAATATTTAAATAAAATATCAGGAGAAATATTTTTTTTTAGTCGATCCCAACTAAATTCCCCAAACACCTTCTCGCTTGAAAGTCGGTCCAAGTCCTTGCCTTGGCCTGCAATCCCACCTTGGCCTCCAAGTAAACAGATCCCACTATAAAAATATAACCCTCGAAGCCAAACCCTTCAATCCAATCCCCTCGAACTATTCGCTGTCAATGGCTTCTTCTCCTTGTTCTCCATCGTCTCGCCACCCCCTCCTCGGTCCGCCCGAATGCCGCAACCTGCCACCTCCCGAAGCCCGGCCCGCTCCCGCTCCCGCTCCCGCCGACCGCTTCACCGACCTGATGGTTGCCAACTTCAACGACGCCGATGACGGCAACTGGCCTCGAAAGGGCTATACAGAGAACAGCTCGGCCACGTTCCACTCGACTGGCGACCCGTGCCTTGACTTCTTCTTCCATGTGGTCCCCGACACCCCGCCCGAGTCCCTGACCGGGAGGCTCGAGTCAGCCTGGGCCCACGACCCGCTCACCGCCCTCAAGCTCGTGTGCAACCTCCGGGGCGTGCGCGGGACCGGTAAGTCGGACAAGGAAGGGTTCCACGCCGCGGCGAGGTGGCTATTCAAGAACCACCCCCGAACCCTGGCCTGCAACGTTGGGACCTTCGCGGAGTTTGGGTACTTCAAGGACTTACCGGAGATCCTCTACCGCCTCCTCGAGGGCCCTGACATCAGGGCGAGGCAGAAGCGCGAGTGGCAACAGCGGAAAGGCACCAAAATTGGGCGGCGATTGCGATCATTTTCATTGTTCAGATGCCGCAATAAATCCAGAAGGAAGAAGGGGAGAAATAGCTCGAGGGCGGCGACAACTTCGGTGCCAAAGGAAGTGAGGGTCGCAAACTCGGCAGCGCGTGACCGGGAGCTGAAGCATAAGGCAAGCGAGCTGAGGAACGAGAAAAGGATCGCCATGGCGAGGAAGCTCCTGGAGCGTTACAAGCGCGATGGGGACTTCAGGTTCCTCCACGATGCGGTGTCCGGGCACTTCGCGCATTGCTTGACGACCGACCTGGAGTTCCTGAAATCCGGTGAGACTAACAAGATCAGCCTCGCAGCCAAATGGTGCCCGTCGCTCGACTCGTCCTTCGACCTCGCCACGCTGCTCTGCGAGAGCATCGCGAAGCGGGTCTTCCCACGGGACCAGTTTCCCGAGTACGAGGGCCTCGAGGAGGCGCACTATGCGTACAGGGTCCGGGACCGGCTCCGGAAGGACGCCCTCGTCCCTCTCCGGAGGGTCCTGGAGCTGCCGGAGGTGTACATGAGTGCGGGGCGGTGGGGAGACATCCGGTACAACCGGGTTGCCTCCGTTGCCATGAAACTCCACAAGAACAAGTTCCTTAAGCATGACGGCGAGCGGTTCCAGAGCTACCTAGCCGACGTGAGGTCCGGGAAGGCCACGATTGCCGCTGGGGCACTGCTCCCTCACGAGATTGTAGCTTCCCTCGAGGAGCCGGACGAGGGCGGGGACCTGGAGGGGGGCGAGGTCGCGGAGCTTCAGTGGAGGCGGATGGTGGAGGATCTATCCAAGGTAGGGAAGTTGGAGAACTGCATCGCTGTGTGCGACGTGTCGGGGAGCATGTCGGGTACTCCGATGGAGGTGTCGGTGGCACTCGGGCTGTTGGTGTCGGAGCTTAGCCGAGAGCCGTGGAAGGGCAAGGTGATCACATTCAGCCAGCGCCCTCAGCTCCACGCGATACAAGGCGACGGCTTGCGCACCAAGACCGAATTCATCAGAAGGATGAAATGGGGTATGAACACTAACTTCCAGGGTGTGTTCGATAGGATTCTAGAGGTGGCCATCGCAGGGAAGCTGAGGGCTGAGGAGATGGTCAAGAAGGTGTTTGTGTTCAGCGACATGGAGTTCGACCAGGCGTCCTCGAACCCGTGGGAGACGGACTACGAGGCGATCACGAGGAAGTTCAGGGAGCGTGGGTACGGGGCGGCAGTGCCGCAGATCGTGTTCTGGAACCTGAGGGACTCGAGGTCGACGCCGGTGGTGGCGAAGCAGGCGGGGGTGGCTCTGGTGAGCGGGTTCTCAAAGAACCTGATGAAGATGTTCCTAGACGACGGCGGGGACATAAGCCCCGCGGCCGTCATGGTTGCCGCCATCTCGGGTGAGGAATACCGAGATCTGGTCGTGGTTGATTGATTGATTCGGTTCTTTCCGTCGTCTAGTTTATTTAGGAGTCTTGGCAAAGAACGACAAAAGCCAGCGTATACCTAGCTGCTGCTGCTGCTGCTCCTTCCCATGTGGTTAAATTATATTTGTTCTTGGTTAGATGGTGAGGTCACGAGCGATGAAATCCAAGAGGTAATAACGTAAATGGTCTCTTGAAAAGCTGAACCAAATGTGCCAAGCTAAGCAAAGCTTGCGAGGATTTTTCATCGTACTAATTTATGATCCTATTTCCTCAGTTTCAGAAACAAATCCTTTCACATTATTGCCTGATCACGAACGAGCTTTCTAAATCCCTGAAGATCAGGGTAGATCTTGAGTCTAATTGGCCATAAGAAAGAGTCATATGTTAGCTTCTTTTTTTCCCATTTTTTTTTTATCGCAAATATTCATTTTCACATTATCATGACTAGCTCTGGCTGGGCGACATTCGGTTATGTAATCTTTTAGGATTGCTAAAATTCAGTGAAAGCATCAACCTTGGACCTGGTAAACCGGGAATCCGTTGAAAAGAAGGATTCGTCCTATTTTGAGACCTTGTGCATGGCGCAAGCAAAGAGTACTTTCAATTAGGTACTGAAATGAAGTTCATGATAATTTCAGTTCCTTAATTTACTTCAATTTCATCCATTCACATTCGATGGAGTTTCAAAAATACTTAATCCGGTGCTGAAATGAACCTTGTCGGCCCACAAAAAAAAAAAAAAATCCTTGGCTACCAAACCCAGACTCTTATCTTCATGTCGAGGCCTCTCTTCCCTACCAAACCCTAACTTCCTGCTGTTCATAGGCCTTTCACTCTCGCATAGTTTACATAGCCAATCAGAGAATCAAGATCAGATCCAAACCGCTGCATCAATTTTGGCCCCCAAAATTTCTCTCCCTCCTATTTTCAAAGATGAAGAATTTAATGATTGGAATAATATATTCTGCATAGAGAGAAAAGTGAGGGAATTCTTGCATGACTACTTGTCCCTCCAAATTGATATGCCCTCTTCTAAAAAAGTATCAGCCCACTGATTTGTTCAGGGGAATTTTGTACATTAGAACCACAATTCTCCGTAAATAACATTTCAAGCTTGAAGTGAAATAAGTTATAGGGGAAATTTCAAATAAGGGCTCAAAATATCATTATTTTCTTAAATAAGAGTCTCAAATAAATTTTATTTCAAATAAGGGCATAAAATGGCATAGCAGTTTCAAATAAGGGCCTAAAGTGGTCACATATTCTCAAAAAGAGACCATGTATTTTTTTTTAACTTTTATCCTTTTAAATTAAAAAAATAAAAAATTTCGTTTAAGGGCGTGAAGTGCTCACATTTTTTTCAAATAAGAGCATAAAGGACATTATTTCAAATAAGGGCATGAAGTGCTTTACTTATTTAAAAAAAAATACCTAATTAAGGGCATTTTAGTCATTTCCTTTTATGACTTATTATTATTATTATTTATCTTTTCTCTTTTTTCCCTTTTTTTTTCCTTCCCAAACCTAACATTCCTCTTCTTCCTCCTCCTTTTGTGTCCTGTGCTTGAAATTTAACAAGAAAGGGATGTTTCGACTCGCTTCAAGAGCCTGTTCTTGAATCCGATTCCTATGTTGGAGCCCATCTCCTTCTTTGGGATTTGCTGATGCTTCAAGCTCTTGCCTCACACTCAGGGGAGCTCGTCAAGGTTAGCCCTCAACTTGCCTAGGTGAGGCCCTTGCCGGGCTCGAGGACATTTTCGAGAGGGCTACCCTTGCTACCAAATTGAGCTTCGATTCGGCTTCCCTCAAGTACGTTCGGCCTCGAGGGCTGGGTGGGTAGTGGCCTCGCCCAAGGGCCATCCTCTGCTCGCTCAGGCGAAGGCCATCCTTGACTCTTCTAAGTGAGGCCATTGTCGTTGTCGACTGCCTAGGTCAGCCCTCATTGGTGGCTGGCCATTGAGATCAATCATTGATGAGGAGCCGTGCGAAAAAAAAAAGGAAAAAAAAAGAAAAGAGAAAAAAGAAAAAGAAGTCAAAAATAAAATGACTAAAATGCCCTTAATTAGGTCCTTCTTTGAAATAAAAAGCAAACTTTGGACCCTTATTTGAAGTATGGTCTACTTCGAGCTCTTAAATGAAATTTCTCTTAAAAATGAAAAAAAAGGAAAAAAAAGAAGAAAATAAAAAAAGATAAATGACAAAAGTGCCTTTTTTTTTATAATTTTTAATCCTTTTTAATTTCTTAAACTTTTTAATAAAAAATAAAAAGGAAAAAAATAAAAATAAAAAGTAAATGATGAAAATGCCTTTGAGGTCAAGCTTTTTTTTGAGATTATATGTTAAGTAGTACCGACACAAACACATAACAAGCGACATGATACGACACGACATGTCGAGACATCATTTTTAAAAAATAGATAATTTACGTTGTATATTAAATATATATTTTATATATTCGTCTCAATAATTTTTTTGAGCATGCAATAAATTTAGAATAGTTGTTAAAAACCTCATTTTTTGCAAAATTATTTTATTTTTGTAAAATTCTAAACGAAAAAATAAATCCTTCAAGTCTGGTCAAATCAACCCTCCATCTCTTTCTCTATCTTTCGTGAAAAAATAAAACCCCCCAACCCCACTATCTCTTTCTCTATCTTCAAAGTGGTCTTGGCAAATCAACCCTCCAAATTTTGTCAACATCCAGCTTTATCTTGCAAGTTACAACTCCGCGAAGTTCTTTTATTCTCTCATTAATCTCCCTCTGCATCATTCATTCTCATTTATCTGTCGATCTCTCTCTCACCGCTCACTCGGATTTCATCCGCCAGCGACGAGAGGGCTCGTGACTTCCGAGCTCATTGCCATTTCGTCCTCTGGCCGCATCTGCGTGTTGTTGCTCGTGTTCATTATCAAAGCCTCATCTCTGGCTTATCTCACATCTCAGACCGATGCAACCCATATCTAGAAATCCAAATCTATTCGTTGTGGGTTCGTTTGCCGTTCACCATCCTCCACTCCACCACCGTTGTCTCAGACATGGCCTAGTGCTCCGCCGTCACCATCCTCCCCATCCCCAACACCCACCACGTCTCCTCCCACCTCACGTGCTGTGTCTCCCCCACCTGCCTCGCTGACGTCCTCTATGCTTCTTCAATTCCTCTTCTCTTCCCCCTTCGAACACGCGTGTGGCCGGTGAGTTCGACTCGTTGACCTCGTGTCGGAAGCTTGACATGCGGTCAACTCATGTCATGTCGAACATGCGACATGTGTTCGACATCGACACGATAGCTCATGAGACGTGTTGGTGCTTCATAAATTATATGGCAATTCCAGTTCCTTATTTGATAGATGGTTTATTTTAGGCCTTTGTTTGAGAAAATATGGACACTTCATTTACTTATTTGAAACAAGATTCACTTTAGGCCCTTATTTAAGAAAATAAGGTTACTTCGATCTTTTATTTGAAATTTTTCCTGAGATAAATACATATGAAAAAACTTTTGGCTATTAACTGTTTTGTTGAGGGATTGTAGTCATTTTCATTTATGCTGGTGTTAGTTTTCATGTCATTAGAAAAAAGTCAAAATTTGGTCCTATATGATGAAATGATTTTCATCGTTAAAAGGGCCAAAATTTGTAAAGCCATATTATTATCAAGTTATTCATGTTTATGCTATGTCTGGTTGGGAATCGGGATTCTCTTCGTAAGGCTGTCCTGTCGAAGTTCGTTACCCCTACTAAATTGTCCCACTCTCAAATTAAGTCACGAGTATTAAGTCAAAATTAAAGAATAAGCAGCATTCTCGACCAAAGTTAAGAGGATTTTGCAATTTTTTTAAAAAATAATTGGTAAGATTAGCTCATGGGCTTGAGAGTTATATGTGAAGTGCCTCAGAGGCACAAGACATCCCGAAAAGAGAAGCCTAGATGGCCTCACCTTCTGCGTAACCAAACGAATATGTAGGCTCACTTGAGCTTGGTCAAGTGCTGGGGGATGATTTGTCTAGTTAAGAAAAAAATTACCAAAGAAATAATAGACCTATTGCACTTTTCCTAGTTTACTCCTAAACTTTTGACGATTTTTCAATATTGTCTTTTGAGTCAATTTTGATGAGAAAATACTGACCTGGTGATCCAATCAACATCAACCGAGTAATATGGCGTATCGGTGCTAACGTGGACAACTTTGAATATATATACATATATATACATATTATACTAATTCCTTTCTTTCTTTTTTTTTCCTTTTCTCTTTCCTTTTTCATTTGATGCTAGGTTGAGTGAGGGATGGCCTCACTTAGGCAAGGTGATCATTGCCTATTTGAGCGAGGTTGCCCTCCATGGCCACGGGTGAGGGTTGCCCTTGCAGATCTGGGTGAGTGCTACATAGTAGCTGGCGAGGGTCATGGGTCCTTGCAACAACGGAATAGTCCATGTCAACAATGGTAGTTCTGAGATAATGGGCATTAGCGATTTTTAGTCAAATTTGGTTGGATAGACTAAATTAACAAATTATCAAAAGGTGTATTGCTAAAGTTATCAAATTAAAAGGTTTAAGACTAAATTGACACAAATGCAATAATAGGTAATTTTCCCACCTATGTAGAGGCTTCTTTTTTTTTTTTTCACTTGTGCACATTCAATCGATGTGGCGCTCCGTCCCTACGTAGAGGCCTTTTTTGTTCTAATTAGTAATGCACGTGAATATTTAGTGTGATTTTGATAATTGATAAACTAGGATCAAGTTTGAGAGAGTTAGTAAGACTAGCTCGCGGGCTTGAAAGACGCATTTAAAAATGTTTACAGAAGTTTAATACACACTAAAAGGAGATTTTTAGACGGTATTACCATTTGTAAAGTTGGATATATGTATTTAAATATATATAGGAGCGGCTAGCATGATAGTAGAGTAAGGGATAACAGCACAATGGTAAAATTCTAGCCACATAATCAGAAAAGGGCCATCCTTTGACTTCTATTTTTTCTTTTTCATTTTTGCAATTTGTGATCGAGGTTTGACCATGCCGCTTTCTAAGCAAACAGCATGGTCATGCAAGCATTTTCCTATATATTACTTGTGCACATTCAGGCCGTGAGAGACTTCGGTCTACTGGTCTTGCGGCATCTTGGAGATCGAAATTGGCAATAAGCTGAAAATGATTGGTTCATGGCCTTTGCCGCTGGTTGTGCTTTACGGTAATTTGTAGTGCCATGATCGCTACGAATTTTCTTAGTTCAAGTTCAGGAAGTACAAGTGTGACTATGTGGGCGAGAAGTTAGTTAGATAAGCAGGGGGCTTCATGCAATTGCTAAAGATTTTGACTTCTGATCGTCGAAATTCAGGTGCCCAAGAGCCTTATCCACTGCCGCCGCTGCCATCTGGATACCCACCTCATCCACCGCCTCCTGGTGGGTGCAAAGGATACTTCTATCCTCCACCTGTTCTGCCTGTGCCTCCGCCTCCGCAAAGAGGATGAGCGAGATGATTTCTACTGCAGTTGTGCTAATCAACTATGCAGCATTCTCGATCCAATCAATTATGTTTGCTTCCGAGATTCATCTGCTGTCTAAGCAGCCCTACCATCTGGGAAAAATGATAATGTCCTCTGCTTATTCATGATAGTAGATCCTTCAATATTCATCTGACCTAGCTTCAATCTGCAGAAGAAAACAGGACTTGCATTTTAACCTCAGATATTGCGATGCACGAGACGCGGGTTCTTGAGCCGTGTCAAAGGCGACTGGTATTCAGTCTCATTTGCGGTTGCATTATGTGATAGGAGACTTTATTGGATGCTCAAGCTCAGTTCTTAAACTCTTAACCTTCTCTTAAGGATCGCCCGCGACTGCGTAGGTTCTCACTCGACGAGCTTCCAAGGGTCCCTTTAAAGCTTCATTACAATCGGTGCTTCTTCCTAAGCTATGTCGAAAAAGAGCTAATCAAAGGAAAGGGTCTTTCCTTGGGTCCTCTATATCGAGGGATGAGTCCATGATGAATCTATGATCAAAATTCTACTATTTGATTATCATTTTCCGGTGCCGGGCATAGTACTTCTCAGCATTGCTTCATGCCACACTTCTAGATAACTTAATGGTTGAGATCAATCGCTTAATATGATGCGTATGGTAATTTCTTCTCTTCCATTTCCACTTTAACCTATTTTTCTAGGGGAAGGCTCTCATTTGAATCCTCAATTTCTCGTCTTGTAAGAATCTTGTCGATAAATTTCTCTAGATTCTTGTTAAACATGCTCAAAGAAAGGCCTAGTACCCTAAAAAGTCTCAAACTTTAACTCTTCTTTAGGTCCCATATTTACCACAATGTTTTTGTTGTTCCACCCTCAATTTTAAGGCAGGTTCCAATTTTACCATAAACTTTTTCTATGCTATGAAAAACCCTCTTCTTTAGGTCATGTCCCAAATTTACCGTCAATCCCAATTTGACCCTAAAATTTTTGCAGTCTCATAAAAGATTACATACTTTTTCTAGAGTCACAAATTTGCCCCCATTAACCAATCCACCCCAAATTTCTCGTTGACAACGGAGAAATGGAACACTCCCAAGCACGAGCTATTTGAGTGTCTCAATCATGAGCTCTCGACCATGAGAGGTGGAACATTCTCAAGCATGAGAAATCGAAGTCCGAGTGCGAAATTACTAGGGGCAAATTACGGAGGCATTTTTAAAATTCAAGTAAAAGTGGATGATCTTTTACAAGACAAAAAAATTAGAGTAAAATTGAAATTGGTCCTAAAATCAGGAATTTTTTATGAGACAAAATAAAAAGTTTAGTTTAGAATTGGCATTGGACCTAAAGTTGCTGATTTTTTATGAGACAAAAAAATTAGGGTAGGATTAGGACTAGACCTAAAGATGGAGGATTTTTATGGGACAAAAAATTTTTAGGGTGAAAGTGTAACTCTGCCTAAATTGAAGTTTTTTATACAATAAAAGGTAAAATTATGATAAAAGCTAAAGTTTAAGATTTTTTTAGGGTTATGATAATAAAGAAGTGCTATTTTTAAAAGCATTAATTACACATATCATGGAGAAGGCCTATGCATTAAAATTTGCAATATAATTATTTACAGAGATGCGAAACAAGATTTGTCAACTAAAGTGTACTTCGGTTGATGGAGACTGCCAACCCCGAATCATCAAAAACATCGAATACCCAAGTAATTATTGATTAGGATTTGCTAACAAAATAATTTTTTGGTAATTGTAAAAATACTAATATATTGTGAATCACAATTTCTTAAAGGAGTGAACCCCACAATAATTTTTCATTAATTTTTATCTTTTCTTTCTTTTGGTTAGAGAATAATATCCATTATTTTAAAAGTAGCAATCGAGTTCTAGATATATCTCTCATTTTTTAAATATTATAGGTTTGATTTGTTTCTATAAATAAGATAACTAAATCGTTCTATGCTAAGCGAGTCTGCCTTTTTAATCTTCAAATTTTTTTTGACAAAAAAACAATCTTCAAATTCCCAAACACACTCACTCCTACGTCGGTCCAAGACGATCTTGCCCTTTAAGTAAGCCAAAATCCCTATAAATATAACTCTCCACAACCAAACCCTTCAATCCCATCTCTCTAATCCCTAATATACTCTCCATCAATGGCTCCTCCTCCTCCGTATTCCCTATCATCGGCACGAGCTCACGATGGCCATGCATCACCTGTGTCCGTGTTCCCGAAGGCACATCTCCTCAGCCTGCTTGAATTCCACAACCCATCAGATTTCGTTAATCTTGCCAGTGAATACTTAGCTGCTTCCCTATTTGGTAAGACAATTAGGTTACAGGCAATGATATCTATGAGGAAATAATGTAAATATCCTAAGTTGAACCAAATGCACCAAGCCAAGCTTGCGAGAGTTTTTATTCATACTAAGTGGATTTCACCAGTTTCAGAAGCTGTCCTTTCAAATTATTTTCTGATCACAAACTTTCTAATTCCCTGAAGGTCAGGGTCAGAGTCTAACTTCGCCATACGGAAAAGTCGTATGTTCCCTACCTTTTTCCCCAATTTTAAAGCAAATATTTCATTATGTGATCTTTGAGGATCTCTAAAATTCAGGAAAAGCGTATGAAAGAAGAATTTCTCTGGTCAACATCGAATCAGTTAGTTTAAAAAAAATCCTTGATTTGCTGCCGAAATGAACCTTGTTCCCCAGCGACACATAGTACAAGGTAGTTTCCAAATCCCATTTTGGGCCATAGGGAAAAAAGAGGGAAGAAAAAAAAAATGGAGGTCTCGCATGGATGACGAGCTAGCAACTTGGCATCAAGTTTTCTCGACCTAACTTGAAGATCTCATTGCTAGGGAAGCCGAATCATCACCGGTCACCAAATGAAACTCGTCCTTTTCGGATGTACGTCTTTTCCTTAGACGAACCATTTTCCTCGACGAAGTGTCTCGTAACGATATCGATGAAACATCTGACACAGTCGTGGGAGATGGAGCCTAACATGAAAGATAAGAGCCTGTCTAGGTAGCCAAGGAGACTGCCCATGTTGAGGCCTCTCTTCCCATTCAAACCCTACCTCCTCGTTGTTCATTGGCCTCTGACTCTTGCGTTGTTTATACAGCCAATCAGAGAATAAAGATCTGATCCAATTTTGGCCCCTCATCAGTTTGCCCCTAATTTTCTCTCCCACCTATTTTTCGAAAGATGAAGAATTTAATGATTGGAACGTATTCTCCATAGAGAGAAAAAGAGTGGAAATTCTTGCATGACTGCTTGTCCCACCAAAATTGATATATGCCCCTTAAATCTTAAGGCTCCAAATAGGGCAGTGCCTGGCAGATGTCCCCTCTGAATCCGAGCCGCATTGGGCAAATGGGATTTTCAAATATTTTTAATGTTATCTTGAATTGCAGCAAACATACGATGAGATATTCAGACCATGGTACATGAGAATTTCAAATATTTTTAATTCTATCTTGGATACTTCAAGAGAGAATTTTGAACATTTTCAAATATTTTAAACCTTTCGAGAATTACACAATGGGATTTTTTACGAACCATAGGATATTACGAGGAATCCTAATTCTATGTTATCTTGGCTGTTATCAAATGCGTTCGATGAGGGAATACTCGATACCAAAAAACATTGATCCAACACATGATCAAGATAGTTTATACGTAGAAAACTGTATTATTTTCTTATATAATTGCCGAACAATTCGTTGAACCGGAGTCTTTCCCATCCAAATTCTATAAATATAACTCTCGAAAACCAAAACCCTCAATATAACTCCCTAACTCCGAGGTCGGTGGCCAAATCCTTGCTCTCCAAGTAAACCATTCCCTATAAATAAAACTCTACCAAAACCCTAAATCCAATTTCGAAGATGTCTCTTAGAGGCGTATCAAATACCTTTTCCAGGAGACGACTTAAGCTACGGCCGAATTCCTTTGTTGAAAATTAGATTGTGCGCGGATGCGTGGTTTTGATAGAAATTTGTGTTTTGATATGTGCAAGGGTATGTGCATATTTTTATAGAGGATGGACAAGGGTCGGATACTTTAAGGAATGTAGGCAAAGTTTATGGGACAAAGGATAGTTTCACTAGTTTATGAAAACGGTAGTACAAATATAGTTGATGGAGGAGTTGGTAGAGGAGTACAAGGATTTAGAGTTTATTCTCAACTCCCCACCTTTCTTTTTCTAGTACTTCATGGCCTATTTACAGGCCTCTTCCACTTCCATAGCGAAAAATTCTAGAACATCCTAGATAGACACATTTCTAGACTTTTCTATAAAATCTAGAGTATATTTTTCTAGATTTTTCTACACATTACCCTTCTATGAATATTCTAGAAATTCTCTAGAAGTATCTTAAATACTCATATCTTTCTAGACTATTATACAAAAGTTTATCCTAGAATATTCTAGAAATTGGATCAACTTTCTAACACTCCTCCTTGATCCAATTTCGTGATACTCCAAGCATGCTCTATAGTGCCTCGAACTTTTTTGGCGGCAGTGCTTTGGTGAATATGTCTGCAACTTGATCTTCAGTCTTGCAATATTGGAGCTCGATCTCTCCATTGCTTTGTATAGTCTCGAACTTGGCTAGAAATGCTTCTTATGATGTCCCATACCTTTTGTGCCATATTCATTCCACGATCCCTTGCATCCTTCTATACTTGATTTGCCATAACACTTGCACTTGCCTTCAAATAAGCAAACATGTTCTCTAACGAAGTCCCAAATTTCTCGGGCCATCAAAGACTTTTAGTTGTAGTTGTTCCATCGTATGTAGAGATGGGAAACCTTTGTCAGGCATGCATATAGCTAGGTGTTTTTGTTCATGTGGTGATGTTGGCCTTTGTTTTAGTTTTGGCTTTGGCTCAGGCTTTGGCTTAGGCTCTGGCTCCAGCTCTGGCTCTGACTATAGCTCTGGCTCAGGCTAGGGCTCAGGCTCAGGGCTCTAGCTTTGATTTTAGTTGAGATGGTGAGGACAAACGCCCAAAACCATCCGAATATGCCTGGCTCTGATACCATGTTGACAAATTAGATTGTGCGCGGATGCGTGGTTTTGATAGAAATTTGTGTTTTGATATGTGCAAGGGTATGTGCATATTTTTATAGAGGATGGACAAGGGTCGGATACTTTAAGGAATGTAGGCAAAGTTTGTGGGACAAATGATAGTTTCACTAGTTTATGAAAACGGTAGTACAAATATAGTTGATGGAGGAGTTGGTAGAGGAGTACAAGGATTTAGAGTTTATTCTCAACTCCCCACCTTTCTTTTTCTAGTACTTCATGGCCTATTTATAGGCCTCTTCCACCTCCATAGTGGAAAATTCTAGAACATCCTAGATAGACACATTTCTAGACTTTTCTATAAAATTTAGAGTATATTTTTCTAGATTTTTCTACACATTACCCTTCTAGGAATATTCTAGAAATTCTCTAGAAGTATCTTAAATACTCATATCTTTCTAGACTATTCTATAAAAGTTTATCCTAGAATATTCTAGAAATTGGATCAACTTTCTAACATCCTTGAACCCCCTCGTGTATTCTCCATCAATGGCTCCTCCTCTTCCGGATACCCCGTCATCACTCCACACCCTCCTCGGCCCGCCTGAATGCCAAAACCCGCCTCCCTGAGCCCGGCCTGCTCGCGCTGCCTTCATCGACCTGATGGTTGCCAACTTCAACGACGATGGCCAATTGCCTCAAAAGGGCTACACAGAGAACAACTCGGCCACGTTCCAGTCGACGGGCAACCCGTGCCTCGACTTCTTCTTCCACGTGGTCCCGAACACCCCGCCTGAGTCCCTGACCCGGAGGCTCGAGTCAGCCTGGGACTACGACCCACTTACTGCCCTTAAGCTCGTGTGCAATCTACGGGGTGTGCGCGGGACCGGGAAGTCAGACAAGGAAGGGTTCCACGTGGCGGCCAGGTGGCTGTTCAAGAACCACCCCCGGACCCTGGCCTGCAATGCTGGGGCCCTCGCCAGCTTTGGGTACTTCAAGGACTTGCCGGAGATCCTCTACCGCCTCCTCGAGGGCCATGACATCAGGGCGAGGCAGAAGTTAGAGTGGCAACAGCGGAAAGGCACCAAAATCGTTAGGCGCCAATTGCAATCGGGATTTAGATGCCACAATAAGTCCAGAAGAAAGAAGGGGAGAGACAGATCGAGGGCGGTGCCCCAGGAAGTGAGGGTCGCAAACGCGGCAGCGCATGACCGGGAGCTGAAACAGAAGGCAAGCGAGCTGAGAAGCAAGAAGAGGATCGCCATGGCCGGGAAGCTCCTGGAGCGGTACAAGCACGATGGGGACTTCCGGTTCCTCCACGACGCGGTGTCTGGGCACTTTGCGCATTGCCTGACGGCTGACCTGGAGTTTCTGAAATCCGGGGAGATCAATAAGATCAGCCTCGCAGCCAAGTGGTGCCCGTCGCTTAACTCGTCCTTCGACCTCTCTACGCTGCTCTGCGAGAACATTGCGAAGCGGGTCTTTCCGCTGGACCGGTTTCCTGAGTATGAAGGGCTCGAGGAGGCGCATTACACGTACAGGGTCCGGGACCGGCTCCGGAAGAACGCCCTCGTCCCACTCCGGAGGGTCCTGGAGTTGCCAGAGGTGTACATGAGTGCGGGGCGGTGGGGAGACATTCTGTACAACCGGGTGGCTTCCGTGGCCATGAAACTCCACAAGAACAAGGTCCTCAAGCATGACGGCGAGCGGTTCCAGAGCTACCTAGCCGACGTGAAGTCTGGGAAAGCCACGATCGCCGCTGGCGCACTTCTCCCTCACGAGATTGTAGCCTCACTCGAGGACCCCGACGGGGGTGAGGTGGTGGAGCTTCAGTGGAAGCGGATGGTGGAAGATCTATCGCAGAAGGGGAAGTTCGAGAACTGCATCGCTGTGTGCGACGTGTCGGGGAGCATGGAGGGTACTCCGATGGAGGTGTCGGTGGCGCTCGGGCTGTTGGTGTCGGAGCTTAGCCGAGAGCCTTGGAAGGGGAAGGTGATTACATTCAGCGAGCGCCCTCAGCTCCACGCAATTCGAGGCAACTGCTTGCGCTCCAAGACCGAATTCATTAGGAGGATGAAATGGGGTATGAATACCAACTTCCAGGGGGTGTTCGATAGGATTCTAGAGGTGGCCACCGCGGGGAAACTGAGTGCTGAGGAGATGGTCAAGAAGGTGTTTGTGTTCAGCGACATGGAGTTCGACGAGGCGTCCGCGAAACCGTCGAGAACGTACTTTTGGGCTGAGGAACCGTACTACGGGGCGTCCTCCTTGAACTCGTGGGAAACAGACTACGAGGTGATCACGAGGAAGTTCAGGGAGCGCGGGTACGGGGCGGTGGTGCCGCAGATTGTGTTCTGGAACCTGAGGGACTCGAGCTCGACGCCGGTGGTGGCGAAGCAGGCGGGGGTGGGGCTGGTTAGCGGGTTCTCGAAGAACCTGACGAAGATCTTCCTGGATGACGAGGGGGACGTAAGCCCCGAAGCCGTCATGGAGGCCGCCATCTCAGGCGAGGAATACCGGGATCTCGTCGTGGTTGACTGATCGATTCACTTCTTTCCTTCTTTATTTAATTCAATTATTCATTTTCGCATTATTATGGCTAGCTGCGAAAGAGAGACCCGGCTATGTATATCTTTTAGGGTCCCTATATGTCCGTGAAAAGTTTCGTTTGGAACCGGTTAATTAGGGCGCGCATGACAATCGTTCTATTCCAGAAATTATTTCTAGAACAGAAATAGATTTTTATATTTTTGCCAGAAACAAAAATTTTTTGTTTCTGATTTTGGGCCAAAATCTATTTCTGGAACAAATTGTTGATCTAGAACTGGAACAAATTGTTGATCTAGAAATAGAAAAATAAATTTGCATTGCCAAACGAGTTTATATTCCAAACCTATTTCTGGAATAGGTTTGGAACATAAATAGAGAAACAGAAACGTTATCATGCCAAGCAAATCCGGGTACCGTAAGCAAACAAGTACTGTGCCACAGGGTGTCAAGACATGGATCGCTACTATACGAGCGAAAATATTTTTTTTCCACTTCTTCTGAAAGGAAATACCTCCAAATTTTACATTTGATGAAGTATTTTAAAGACTTGTTCAGGTCCAAAATCTTTTAAGGTCTAAGTGAAAAGCATCGACATTGGAACTGTTGAATCGTAATGCCTTTGAAAAAGAAGGATTCCTCTGGTCAAGCTGGGACTAGCGCACTTGGTATTTTGAGACCATAATCTAGTGAAATGAAATTCAACAAAGAGTACTTTCAATTAGGTTTTCCGTTACCATAATCTACTTCAAACAATCCATCAAAATCAATGTAGTTTCAAAAAATCCTTTTTTTTCCCTTAGAAGTATAATAAACTTTTTTTTTCAAAAATGGTTTTACCTTTCGTAAAGTTGGACATGTGTATATATACGAGGAGATCAAAATTTGCAATTTAACGAAAATGATTGGTCGACTTTTGATTTTGCAAAAAAAAAAAAAAGCAAAGCGAAGCGAAGCCCAATTTTAAATTACAAAGGTTCAAGAAAAATTTAAGGATTAAATTGAACAAATTAAATGATCGGGGGTCATATTACACATTAAGCTAAAGTTCAAAGACTATTCATGTCATATCCCTTCTTCTTAGGATCGATCTCATTTTATACCCACGTTTATAGAAATTAGATCTTTTGTCACTTGATTGCTCACTCAGCTTGTTGGACCCTCGCTAGTCTCATCCCCAGAAGCTCCTCGGCATATGATCGCTGGGATTTTTTTCAGTTCAAGTTTAGGAAGTGCAAGTGTGACTGCGTGGGTAAGAAGCTACTTAAACGAGTTGGGGCTTCATGCGAGCGCTATCCACCGCTGCTTTGGTTACCGGCCTCCGCCGCCACCTCCTGGATACTTGCTGCTGCCGCCTCCTAGTGGGCAACAAGGATACTTCGATCCTCCATCTCCTCCACCTCCACCTCCACCGGCACCGGCACCTCCACAAGTGGATGAGTGAGATGCACCAAATTGTGACGCACGAGACGCGAGTTCTTGAGCCGTGTCAAAGGCGATTGATGTTTAGTCTCATTTGTCACTGCATATTGTGTGATAGAAGAGTTCATCGAATGCTCAAAAAGATGAACGCTCAGTTCCTAAACTCTTAATCTTCTCATAAGGATCGCCCCTAACTGCGTTGGTTCTCATTTGACGATCTTTCAAGAGTCGAGTTTCATTACAATTCAGTGCTTCTTCTTAATTTATGTCGAAATAAGCTAATCAAGGAAAGCATCTTTTCCTGGGTCTATAAGGAATCTGCCATCAAATGATCTACTATCCGATTTTTCATTTTCCGGTAATATATTTCTCGGCATTGCCACATTCCTGATTCTGGAAAAGCAGGACGATGAGTTTATGCAATATTTGGCAGGAAAACATAGAAGAAAACGGGAAAAGATTTTGCAATTCTGGATCATGTGGCTCGCACGTATGTGACTCATCCGTCATGTAATTTCTACTTTTCAACCTCGGCTTTTAACTTTTCTTTAAGGGAGGTCTTTTTTTTTTTGGGTCGATTTAAGGGAGGTGTTGACCTGCTTATTATTATTATTTTTTACTGTGCTTCGTCAGAATAAAATAACTAAATATCATATCTGATATTTGGCAACGTCATTTGAACAGGGTAAATCCATATATATCAGGATAAAATCATGGATAAAAAAATCCAAGCCAAGAGGTGGGATAAACCGGAATTGTATTAAATAATAAAAAAAATCAACTTAACAGTTATCTTCTGACGATGGAGTGATGCATCCGCCTTGGCCGACCATAGACCACAACCGGTTGTCGTCGTCTCCGAATCCAGACTGCTTTGTGCAAATGGGATTTTCAAAAAAAAAAAAATTTGAACAATATCTTGTGTGGCAAGAAACATATGATGAGATATCCGGATAACAAAACGCATTCTTTTGGCAACTAAAATTTTCAGATATTTTCAAGAGGTAAGATATTTCGAGAGATTGTAAAGCGCACGAGATTTTCAAATGCTTTTGATCCTATCTTGGATATCGCTAGAGGTTTGCCTTGGGCAAACGAGATTTTGAAATATTTTTAGACCTATCTTGGATTGCATCAAACCATAATTCCATTCATGCGCCAAAGTGGGCCTCAAGTTTTTGGGCTCCAAAGTAAACCATTCCCTATAAATATTACTCTCCAAAAACCAAAACCCTCAAATCCAATCTCGAAGATGTCTAGTAGAGGCATATCAAATTCTGTCTCCAAGAGACGACGTAAGATACGGCGGAGTTTCTCGAACCCCCTCATATATTCTCCATCAATGGCTCCTCCTCCTCCGCCATGTGCCCGTTCATCCCTCCACACCCTCCTCGGCCCACCCGAATGCCACGGACCGCCGCCTCCTCAAGGCCTAGAGGTTGCCGACTTCAACGACGATGGCCAATTGCCTCAGAAGGGGGCAACACAGAGAACAACTCGGCGACATTCCAATCCACCGGCAACCCATGCCTCGACTTCTTCTTCCACGTGCTCCCCGACACCCCGCCCAAGTCCCTGACCCGGAGGCTCGAGTTGGCCTGGGCCCACGATCCGCTTACCGCCCTCAAGGTCGTGTGCAACCTCCGGGGCGTGCGCGGGACCGGGAAGTCGGACAAGGAAGGGTTCCACGCGGCGGCTAGGTGGCTATTCGAGAACCACCCAAGGACTTTGGCCTGCAACGTTGGGGCCTTCGCGGGGTTCGGGTACTTCAAGGACTTGCCGGAGATCCTCTACCGCCTCCTTGAGGGCCCTGACGTCAGGGCGAGGCAGAAGCGCGAGTGGCAGCAGGGGAAACGCACCAAAAGTAGGCGGCGGCGATTGCAATCCTTTCCAGTGTCCAGCCGCCCCAATAAATCCAGAAGAAAGAAGGGGAGAAATAGCCCGTCCTCGTTGCCTGAAGAAGTGAGGGTTGCAGTCACGGCAGCGTGTGACCGGAAGCTGAAGTGGAAAGGCACCATAGCTGGGCGGGGATTGCTATCAATTTCAGCGTTCAGCTGCCGCAATATATCCAGAAGAAAAAAGGGGAGAAATAGGTTGGGGGTGGCGACGTCTTCATTGCCCCAGGAAGTGAGGGTTTCGATCGCGGCGGCGCGTGACCTAGAGCTGAAGCGGCGTGACCAGGAGCAGAAGCGAAAGGCAAGCGAGCTGAGGAACAAAAAGAGGATAGCCATGGCCGTGAAGCTCCTGGAGCGGTACAAGCGCGATGGGGACTTCCGGTTCCTCCACGACGCAGTGTCTAGGCACTTCGCGAATTGCCTGATAGCCGACCTGGGTTTCCTGAAATCCAGTGAGATCAACAAGATCAGCCTCGCAGCCAAATGGTGCCCGTCGCTTGACTCATCCTTCGACCTCACGACGCTGCTCTGCGAGAGCATTGCGAAGCTGGTCTTCCCACGTGATCGGTTCCCTGAGTACGAGGGCCTCGAGGAGGCACATTATGCTTACAGGGTCCGAGACCGGCTCTGGAAGGACGCCCTCGTCCCACTCCGGAGGATCCTGGAGCTTCCGGAGGTGTACATGAGTGTGGGGCTATGGGGCCACATCCCGTACAACCGGGTGGCCTCCGTGGCCATGAAACTCCACAAGAAAAAGTTCCTGAAGCATGACGGCCAGCGGTTCAAGAGCTACCTGGCCGACGTGAAGTCGGGGAAGGCCACAATCGCTGCCGGCACACTGCTCCCTCACGAGATTGTAGCCTCACTCGAGGACTCGGACGGGGCGATGTCGCGGAGCTTCAGTGGAAGCGGATGGTGGAGGATCTATCCAAGTTGGGGAAGTTGGAGAACTGCATCGCTGTGTGGGACGTCTCGTTGAGCATGTCGGGCACACCGATGGAGGTGTCGGTGGCACTCGGGCTGTTGGTGTCGGAGTTTAGCCGAGACCCGTGGAAGGGCAAGGTGATCACATTCAGCGAGTACCCTCAGCTCCATGTGATACAAGGCGACGGCTTGCGCTCCAAGACCGAATTCATCAGAATGATGGAATGGGGTATGAACACCAACTTGCAGAGCGTGTTCGATAGGATTCTAGAGGTGGCCACAGCGGGGAAGCTGAGGGCTGAGGAGATGGTGCAGAAGGTGTTTGTGTTCAGCGACATGGAGTTCGACGAGGCGTCCTCGAACCAGTGGGAGACAGACTACGAGGCGATCACGAGGAAGTTCAGGGAGCATGGGTACGGTGCGGCGGTGCCGCAGATCGTATTCTGGAACCTGAGGGACTCAAGCTCGACACCGGTGGCAGCGAAGCAGGCGGGGGTGGCGCTGGTGAGCGGGTTCTCAAAGAACTTGATGAAGATGTTCCTGGACGAGGGGGACATAAGCCCCGTGGCCGTCATGGAGGCCGCCATCTCAGGCGAGGAGTACTGTGACCTTGCCGTGGTCGATTGATTCAGTTCTTTCCTTGGTTTATTTAGGTCAGATGAGGAGATGACGGGCGATGGGATCCAAGAGGGAAACGTCTAAATAGCAAGCTAAGCTTGCGAGAATTTTTAGTTTATAGATCAATTTATGCTTAAGGTGATCCGATTTTCCCATTATAAATTTTTTGGGATCTCTAAAATTCACTTGCGATCTTTGTGCAAGGTGCAAACAAAGAGTACTTTCAATTAGGTACTCAAATGAAACTATCTATTTTATCTTCTTCCAAGTAATTTCTGCGCCTTAGTTTACTTCAATCGATCCATCGACATTGTTGCAGCTTCCAAAATCCTTAATTTAGTGCTTAAATGAACCTTGTTGCCTCACGGCATATTATTCCAATCCCCAACTTGGGACCATAGTAGACAAAAAGGAAAAGAAAAACGGGGTCTAGCATGGACGACAAGAGCTCGGCAACTTTAGCAAGAGTACCATACCACAAAACAAGCATCAAATTTTTTGTCCTAGAGTTGGGAAAATTGTAAAAAAATAAAAAATCTTAAACCTATTGTATTGGTGCCAATTCAGAATGATGTAAAAAAAAAAATCCTAAACCGATTGCATTGATGTTAATTCAATTCTAAACTTTTTATTTGTGTCAATTTAGTTATAAAACCTTTTGCATTTGTGTTATTTGAGTCAATCCGGTCAATTTTGGTAGAAAATTTGTTGACTTGGACGTCGGTTGTCCTATGTGGCATAGCTGGTGCTATCGTGAATATTTGTTTAATATTATTATCTATTTTTAATAATTATTTTGGTTTTTTCCTATTTTTCTTTTCTCTATCATTAAAAAATTATTAAAATGTTATAATAATATTAAAAAAATATTTACGTCAGCGTTAGCCATATCAAGTAGGATAATTGATGTCTATGTCAGCGAATTTTCAACCAAAGTTAGTTGGATTGACTCAATTAACACAAATAGAAGAGATTTATGACTGAATTAGTTCAAATAAAAAAGGTTTAGGACTGAATTGATACAAATGCAACAGGTTTAAGACTTTTTTGACATTTTTCTGGCCAATGTTTGTCACTCCTACTAAGTTGTCACAACCTCGAATTAAAGTCACGACTATCGAGTCAAAATTAAATAAACGAAAAATTGTCGAGCAAAGTAAAAGGAATTTTGTGAGCGAGTGCCTCGGAGCATTTCTCAAAACAACAAAGGAAAGAAACTATGAAATATTCAATGTATTGATATATGTGATCACTGTTTTTGAAACATAGATTGTTTCCAATCACAAATGTTTCGAGGCACCTTTTCATATGGTCTAGTTAAAATTGTTTTCTTATGGATAACTAGAATCTATTCTATCCATATCTACTACGAAGTTTGGTGAACCTGTCTTCTTTGTCTGTACTCTCTCACCTTAGGGGCAAAGATCCGGATGCATTTAAGATGCTTCACGTGCACAGATGGGCTTCCAACAGCACCATGCATCTTTTTAATAAGTAATGATCATGATCGAACGGTTCTCAATCGGTATCGGTATGATTCGATTCCATTCGAAATCTAAACAATGCATGTTTATTGATCGACCCAATAAAATGAAGTATTTTAAGCGATTCGATATTGAAATTGCCGACACAATACGAATACATCATAATTCGTTGTTTTTTGACCTATTGAAAGAGGTGGTTTCTGACCCACACTATATTATAATTTCACACGATATAAACTGAAATTAAGAGATCACAACCTTAGTCGTAAAGGATGTGGCACACAAGCTTTTCTCTTCATGTCTAAATGTGAAAGGTCTTCCAATAAGTTATGTTATGCTGAACACATCGATTATCGATTCGCGAATTGTGAACGTGCAATTTCGATTTACATTTGAATAATCGTTATGTTTTGGTTCGATGCATAAAGCGTGTATGTAGCACACAAGGCCACGCATCTAGAGATGACTCTGGACAATGCACCCGAGATCAAATTAAAGTGCAAATTAGGAGGCCGCAAAAAAAACTGAATACACGCTCACTTTTCGTAGATACCATCCTTTTATGTGTGGCGTAAGAAATTATTATATGAGTGTAGAATACGTACTAAATTGAATCTGGAACATTAAAACTCAACGCGGATCGTATCAGATCTGATGGTCGAAACATACCGATTCGATCGAATGTTTCCTCGTTCGGTGTACATTGACAATGAGTCCGCGCCAAGAAAGAAATGCAGTGAAAGAGTGCAGTCGAAGATGGTTAAAAAAATGAAAGGAGTACCCTTGAAGGTGTGAATCAGCAAAAGACCTAGGAAATCAACGGCTCAGATTTCATAGGAAGAAGCAGAGACCGGTTCGCCAATCGCCCGGCGCCACTTGTCCTCTGACAATCACTCCAGCCCACTAGTCAAGAACGGTCCCTCTCCTTAAATCTTTCCAATCTTCCACATGCTTTCTACAGAAGTCCCAGCTCACTCTTGAAGAACCCCAGAAAGAAAAAAGAAGATAAAAATCGATCAGAAAACCAAGTGTACGAAACAAGATTCACACTAATCACGCATGAGAGTTCAGGGATTAAACTGGATTAAAGAAGCGACCCAAGTGGAGTTGTCCAGCAGCTGATTGATCGAAGTTTCAACGACTTGCCTTTAAACAAATTTTGGCATATGGGCCTTCTTTCAGGTTCCTACGTCTCCGCCATGTGAGATGCGTCTCGATCTCTGAGCTTCTCTCTCTCTCTCTCTCTCTCTCTCTCTCTGGGGCTTATGGGATGCAGGGTTTCGACTCTTTTAAGGCATCCTCGAAGCTTCACTGCCATCTCTGTCATCTCTCCCACACTCTGTTGTCAGTAAGACAATTGCAAGATCCTCTGTGCTGTTTTTGCTATTATTTTTCTTCTTGCTTCTTGTTTTCTTTTCTGTCATATTTGCTTTCACCCAGATGATCATAATGCATAGTGAAAGATGCTTACTTTTCACCTCTATTTAATGCTTCTTCAACTATAAAAGTAGAAGTTCGCTTGGATTTTGCATAGTCGGACTTCTCGGTAGCTTCATGTGCTCTTGCCATTTTATAACTGCACCCCCACGCTTGCACAAAATCTAGTTCTTCAGGAAAGAAAAATGGAAAGTTCATTCCAAGTCAATGTTGCTGAGTTATGGAATTAAAAGGGTAGGCTTGGATGATTGATTTTTGCTTAGGATGCTGAAGCGCGAGCGCTGCAGAAACAATGGGTTGCACTGCTTCTGTTTGCATGGTTGGGAGGAGGAGGAAGAAGTTGAACATCCCGGAAATCGCCGTGTTCGTCCCTTCGATGCGAGTGCCGGTCCAATCCAATCTTCAAAGGGCTCTCAAAGGACTGGTTCCCCGGGATCTCGTCGATAGGTTGTCGGCACTGCGGAATCAGATTCTGATACTAGCAGAGGACACTGGTTAGAGCTCTTCGAAATAGCTTTTGATTGCAACACCATTTGAAAGTTACGGCATTGTTTCATCGATGAGGAATTGGGGCAAGGGTTGAGTTTTAATTGGATTCTGAATTTTAGATTAGAATCAAAAGAGTAGTACCATGATTGATTCTGTTTCGGTTTTAGAGATCGTAGCCAGTTGATGAAAAATTCACCTTCATGGCATTTGCCGAGAGTGAAATTGATTTTTTTTTTTCACGAAATTAGATGGATCGGCTGCCAATGAATTGAAGCGAGCTCTAGAGGAATACTTGTCTCTTGTGATTGGGCTGACAAAGAAAGGTTTGTATTTTGCAATTGCTTCCTCTTTTTGCAACGTGAATGCTGCTGGACTTCTGCCCAACTCAACTACAGGTTTGATTTGCAGAACAAAGTCTTGTTGAGTCGGTGGAATTTAAGTGGAAAAACCTTGGCGATGGACGGCAAGTAAGAAGCTTTTGTAGATTTTGCAGCCTTAAAGTTTCTGTCTTGTGAGTTGCGAGTGATAAGCAGGGTTAAAATTTGATGAGCAGGAATCCTCCGTGGCGAACGCCTGGTTAGAATTGCTGTCTATCATTCACATGATGGCCATGGTGACGCTATTCGAGGCGGATTCGCTGATGATCCCCAAGGATTGTCCTGGCTCCCAAGTGAGGAATGTTTCTGCAGGTACAGGATTCGGATTCTTGCCTGAGCAGCTATAACTCAGTACCATTATCCTTATTCATTAGTATGGATGCTTTTGTTTTCTATCAGATTGCAAGAGGGATGCTGTCGACTTGTTACTGAAGGCGTCTGGGTACTTGGACTTTTGCATCCGGGAGGTACTAATACACATCCCTCCTGAGCTAAGGTATGCCACTTGACCCAAATCTCGGATTTTCTTTCGTCCTTGACGCTCAATACTCATATGATGTTTCGGGGCTATCTTCTTCGACAGGGATAGATTGCCAAAAGATTTGCAGGATGGTGTACTGGAGGCTACATACATTCAAGCTCTAGGCCAGGTAAATATGTTTGCATTACACACCCCAGAACTGAGGTGGGTTCAGGTGAATAAATTGTAGCACAGGGTCTTTAGTGTGTAATTAAAGATGGCAATGTTCAAGGGAAAATCAGTAATCATAGGATTCTAAAAAGCTCAAATGCATTTAGATATTTTAGTGTGCTCATGAATTGCTCTACTCGTTTACTGTATCGACATATTCAGGGAACTGAAATTCAACTGGGATTGGCTGTTGAGAGCCAAAAGGCCAGCTTGTCGGTCAAGAGGAGGTTGGCGTGCGAGCAATTAACCTATTTTAGTCAGGTCTGAGAGTTCGTACTGCCTCATTTCAACTTTGGATTGATGAACCACATGGTTTTGGTAGAAAAGCTGTTCTGTTTTATTTGATTGTAGTATGAATTTAATTTCGATTATGACTGAGGTCTCTCCTCTGTTTAGGCTTATACCTGCTTGTCCGAGTGTGACCTGAGTAACGGGTATGGAAAGAAGCAACTGCTGTTCATCAAATGGAAATACCTCGAAGCAAAGGTTCCTAATTCTGTGTATTTTCATTCGTTTCACTTCAAAATGGAGAACTTCGGTCTACGTCAATTCTGCAGCAGTGCAAAGTCTAATTGCTGTGAAAATTATCAGGCTGCCTCTTACTACTACCATGGACTAATCGTTGATAAGGGAAACGAACCTTCCTGTCATGTCAGCTCCTTGTGTTGTTTTCTGGCCGCCGAAGAGCTCCTAGCAGAAAGCAAGAAGGCATGCCTAAGCTTTTGCCTTGCTGTTCCCGTCTCTAGGTTGGTTTCCGCAACACTGCCTTAGTTCCAGTATGTCACTTTTCCTTATTCTCTTGCGCCCATTCATCATCGATTGGCTCCTCTTTTCCCTTGGCAATAGGATCCCTCCGCTCTGGGGAGTAATGAAGTACTTATATCAGAAGATTCCCGAGGTCGTGTCAAGGAAATCTCAAACATATGGATACCTTTTAGAACAAGAAAAGTAAGGGCTTTTCCTAGCACTCGCATACTGAACAGATTATACTGCTTTGAGGAACTCTTTCTTATTTTGGTGTCACAGGGCCCTGCAGACAGTGCCTGACCTGCCTGAGTTTCAGTTGTCTTTGAGACCTGATGACTACGAACTACCTGAGCTCGATCCTGCGTGGGACTGTGGAAAGTGGGAGATCGAAAGCCAGACCCTCAAAGAACACCTCAAGGATTATGAAGAGGAGATCGAATCTTGAGGACTTGGCTTGTCTGACCGAGCGAACCTGCGAGGTATCGTTGTTACTCACAGTCCATGACAGCTTTAGAGGAGCTGATAGACATACTTGAGGAGAGCAACGCATGGGATCAAGCAATAATCTGTCATGAAAAGACCTATTTCATGACCAGTCAGACTCTGAAGAATTGGCTCAAGCAATCATCTCAAGGACAGCCCCTTCATCAATTATAAGCCTATGCATATACTGAAAATAGCCAACAAAGTAATCTGCTTTTAGTTTTTGTTTGTTTGACGGTTTGGTTCAGATTGGTTTCTGTACTCAGGACAATGTTATTACGCGACACCTTTGTAAATTAGGGGACTAGTTGACCATTAACATGGTCATGTCACAAGTTTATGATACTAAGAATGGTGCTTGTTGGATCTTCTCGTCCCTCTTGCTATTGATGATCTTGTCTTTAACCTTGTTCGGCGAAACAAACAGTCTTAAGTACAGATTTAGTCCTTTCAACTTCCTGGATTTGTGTAGGTCGGTCCTAAGTTTTATTTTGTGCAATCAAGTCATTTAATTCTCTTGATTCGTGCAATAGTGCTACCCACTATAACTAATGCTGCCAAATTCAAATTCCTTTTTCCTTCTTTTTTGTTTTTCGTTTGGTTTCTGCTCATTTCGCACCAAATCAGCATTCCAGGTCATTTTTCTATCGCATAAGCAATGCCGCGTCATTAATTAATATGATAATTTAGTTCGGATGGTCCAATAAGGGATTTGATTGTATAAATTGAGAAAGTTAAAAGACTTGATAAAATGAAATAAAACTTAGGAGGATCGAATCACGCAAATCCGGATTGTCACAAAACAAAAGTTAAAAGGGGACCAAATTGTACGAACGCCGAAATTCGAAGGATCGAAACGACCAACCCCACAACTTGGAGTTCGCTTCTTTGCTTCTAGAGATGAATTGAATGGGCCTCGACCATGAGTTGGCCCACCTCCTCTTTCCTCCCCATCTTCTATTTTTACTTTTCTTTCCCTTTCATGATATAACAAATGGGGATAACCCTTTTCAGTTAGGATTTTTCAGTGATGGAGTTTAATTAATTAGAATATTCACTTAATTGTATTACCTAACCAAAATAAGTAGAAAAGGGCCCCTACTTTTATTTTCTCATGTACTTCAATAGAAAGAGAGGAACGATCGGCCTTTTTTTTTTTTTTTATAAAAAGAATCCTGATCAAGTAGGGATGAAAATCGGTTTAGTTTCACGCATTGCATTACTTGTCAAAATTAGCAAGTAAACTAGGCATGTTTCTCTTTCGCCAAAGGAAATAAGGGGGCATCAAATGATTTATGCCCTTGATTTGGCTGAGAAGAAATTTCAAGTGCTTAATTTAAAACGGCAATGCTCGATCAAAGAAATAACTTTTGGTACCATCAATAAACAAGTACCGATGGAATGAATGTGTTGAACAAGATGAGAAGATGACTGAAAGAAGGAAAAATCCATTGTCGTGAAATCTAAAACTATGGCACGGGTTTTCCCATTGATAATGTACTAAATTTCATTTTTGGTAAAAAGTGAAAAAGTCAATAACTAATTCTGTCGCAAGTAGCTGATTTTTCACAAACAAAGACTAATTTTACTTGTAGTGCAATGTGTAGTCAAATGTCCAAGATCCACATAATGTAAACGTGACAAATTAAGCTAGTGCAAGTAATTATGAGATCATCACGTTTGGCAAAAGGAAGCCCTAAAGAGAAAAAGGACATGGCCGACGCTAGTGCCGTACTAAAATATACTTGATGCCCTTCCTTCCTCGATGGAAAATCACTTCATTTTTTTTTTCAATTTTTGAAGAATTTATTTTCTGGCCATGCATGAACCAGGTACTTATAATTCCAAGCAAAGAAGAGAAAAAACTACGAACATGCATCCACATGAAGCCTGAGGTCGGTGACATGACATGATCCGATGGAGATTTGCTCAGCTCATACGATGAAGAGAGGCGAGGGATTCGTGAACCGCAAAGAGACTTTCAAAGCAAAGAAGGTGTGTGTTCGAGCTAGAGGCCTCCTGCAACTCTCTCTGTCAGAACCTGCAGAAACGATCGAGAACTTCAACTTTTTAGGTTGATGCTCCTCCGCCTCTGCTGCAGGTATCGGCAGAGATTTCAGTGGCTAGCCTGTAGCACGAACTGTGTGACTCCCCTTGTATGCTGTCGTCGTCAGAAAACGGAAGGAGGAAACAGTGGGGTTCTGAAAATCGTTGAGAAAAGAAAGAAAGAAGAAAGAAGAACGTGGATATGAAAACCCGCTCGTATGGCTACTTTCGTTTTCGTCTTCTGGGTCTTTTTCCCCTCATTTTTATCTTTTTTTTTTTAGTGAATGAAAAAAGCGACGGAATGCTTCAGAGTTGCAGAAAAATAAGGGAAGGAATGAACAATCTTCATCAACTCGATTTGACATTTCCTATTCGAAGAGTATCATCATGTGCAAATCGGTTCATCAACAATCAGCTCAGACATATCAAACCCAGGTCTCTCACTTGCTCCATGTACTCCAACTCCAACCGAAAGAAACAAAAAGCAAAAGCTGAAAAAAAAAACCCAGAAAGTCCTGAAGTTGTTTTAAGGAAAGGAAGAAGAAAGGACGCTCTTTTTTTTTTTCCCCTTTCTCTATAGATGCAGAGAGAGGTCGAGGTTTACTCTGTCGTCATCAACGTTGTCGTCATCCTCGCCGCCATAGTCCATTGGCGAGCTCATCTCCACGAACCCATGAAGAACCGGGCTGTGGCCGTGGACGGTCTGAAGAGGGTCGAGCCATGCGGGCTGAGGAGGCGTTGGGAGAAGCTCTGGCGGCGCCATTCCGCGGTTCGGCCCGACGTCAACGAGGGGCTGCTGGTGGCCGCGGGCGGCGGCGCGCTCTCTCTTGTGAGCGTTCTGGTGGCCGCCAAGGGCTTGGGAGGTGACGAACTTTCGCGAGCAGTAAAGGCACGAGAAGACCCTCGGCGGCTGCGAAGGCGGAGAAGGAGGCTGAGATGGCGGAGGAGGAGGGTAAATGACCGGGTATTGGTGCATCGACTGCATGGGGTGGGGGTGACGATGGCCGGTGTGTTTCAAAGCTGGCTTAGAGGAGGGAGAGGTGTGGCTAAGGAAATCGTAGAAGTTGTAGGAGTCCGCCATTAATTTCTCCAGTGGATTCTAACGACTACTTCTCTGAGTTTGCAGAGGAGGAGGAGGAGTGAAGAAGAAGAAGGGAGAAAGAGAGAGGGGAAAGGGGAAGGAGGAGAGACGGGGTTTAAATGGGGGTTTAAGTGTGGAAAGGACGAAAAGGCCCCCCTTCCGGATAAGAAGTACCATGAAATTGGAATCTTTTTCTCAACTTTCTCTAATTATATTTTAGAGACGAGGTCTCTTTCATTTTTCTAGACAAATCTCAAAACCTTTATGTTAAGTGATTTAAGGTTACGAATTATTCATGGGTCTTGAAAAGTATGATTCTCTTGTTGAACCTTTACGTGTGAGTAATCTCATTTCATTTTCATATTCTTTATCGTGTTTGGCCCCACCTTTCGAATTTAAACGAGAGTGTAGAAAAATCGAGCGGTCCAGGATTAAGGGGAGCTTTTGACCCGGCTTGACCTAAATGGGCTCGACTTTTTTGGGCCCGATCTATAAGTCCGACTCGATATAAGGGGGAAAAAAAAAGGCCAAGACACTCGGTTTAGTCCTGGCCTATTTGAGTTTTTAGCTCGATTCATGCTGCTTATGATTTTTTCTGCAAAAAAAAAAATGATCCAATTATCACCTTTTAGAGGTCTACCGCAAAACTCTCCTAAATTCACTAATTTGTATTGCTCCTTTGATCCATCCAAGTTACGAAATTCGCACGGCTCAACTTTAACATGGAATAAATTTTTCTTTGAAGCTTAACGGTTTAATTTCGTGTTTATTGAGGTTTATAGATACCAAATGACTGACTAGTCATTTGAGTCTTATACCACCCACCCCCACTACTTGAGTTTGAGAACCCAAAATGAACGGCAACGAGGGGAGGGCAAATGGGGAAGGAATTGAAAGGGAGAGAAAGGTGCGGGGATCTCCATGGAATTGGCGAACGAGAAGTGGGAATTGGAATCCGTATGGAAACGGAATGATGACAGGAAAGGACATGAAGTGGCAACTCTCTCTCTCTCTCTTCCCCTCTCTCTCTCTCTCTACCTGTAGTACGGCCACGTCTGTGTCCTCTCATACTCTCTGTGAGCGACGCTGCTTGGCCTGCAACGGCGCGAGACGGCTAGGAGCGGACGCGTGGACGAGGAGTGAATGGCTGAAACTCCCCCTTTTTCTAACGCTTTCCTTCCTCACCGCCTCGCCAATTCCACCTGCGGGATCTGTTCATCAGCCTGCATCACACGCAGTTCAGACGTCCCCCACCCAAACTAGATTAACAGACACACAATCAAACCTTCCATTAGCGTCATAATCATCATCGTCTAACTCTCTCTTCTTAGGCTTAACTCTCTCTCTCTCTCTCTCTCTCTCTCTCTCTCTCTTCTTAGACGTTCAATATCCGAGCGAGCGTCGCATGGAGAATGAAAATGCAGACAACCCAGAAGGAGCCGTGTCAGACATTTTAAGATGGATTTGCAAAGCTGGGGTTTTCTTTTTTTCTTGTCCTCAGAAAAATCTGAACTTTTTCAGAAAGTGGGTGTTCTTGATGTTCTTGATTTAAGTATTTTGCGTCTCTTTCAGAATGACACTACTTGGCGTAATGGACTATTGGAGGGAGCCCCCATGGATCAAATCGACTCTGCTAAGCGGCACATTCATACCAACGCATGCGCTTTTCCATTGGTGGTGGGATCCTGTAGACACAAAGGACAAAACGTTTCATTAAGATGTAGACATAATGATCCAATCTTTGAACTGTTACGCATAAAGGACAAGTCGTTCCACTTATGGCATGCTTTAAGATAGGTTTCACTTGCTTGGTTTCTTCCGGCTGATTTGGTCTATACTACCTATTTGCACAATCGAAAAAGGCAGAATCTTAGTTTCCAATCACTCCATCATTCGACCCTTTTCATTTCTCCCCTTAATACCACACAAGCACGCATTGGACTTCCCAAGAGCTTACGAGAGGTGATGAGTTTGTTTTGTTGATGCAAACATATAATTTGTTCCATCACTTGTGTTCCAATGAGCTTTTATATTGGTACATGTACTCCCCAACTCCATCCAAAGGTTTCAATTTTTTTTTTTGGTAGACAAAACGGTCGCGTACATAACTTTATCTCAATGTGCATTGTGCAGGCCTTTGCAATCTTGTAATTAAGTGACGGGGGTATGCTTTAATAGGAAAGGTACGAGATTCAGCGTGATTCGGGATCGATCAAAATAGTTTAGGTCAATAATGTCTCCCATTTTCCGTGTTTCGCGCTCGAGGTGGTTGACAATAATAACAAGACAAAGGAGGTCCTTTTCAAGTGCATTTATCAATCGTCTATAGGAAGACTCTTGCTCACTAGAGTCCTTCCCAATCTTGAATGTGCACAAGGACAATTGTCACTTTTACTTAACACAAAACTTTTCAACCTCAAGTACTTAATTCCAGATTAAAGTGATGTATGTTCTAGGAGGAGAGAGAGTAGGAACGAAATTTCACAAAAAAAAGGGGGATTATACGATGAAGAGAATAGACAAGTGCGAGTTAATTTGAAAGCGATTCGAAGAAGGTAATCTATCTTTAAAGAATAGATACGGGCGTATTACCAGTGTATTTATGGGTTTTTGCATTTGCGGTGTTCAAAAGAGATGATGCATTAGTATTCTAACTGTGGGATTGAAAAGTCAAATATCTAATCGGGATGTAAAATGCTGTATAAGAAGTAGAGGTTGTAATCCCCTTTTTCTCTATTAAGAATCCCTAATTACTATTTTCCACTCATTAGGGCTACATTAGGGCTTCATTAGAACAGGTCAGTTTCACCTTTTGAAGAGAGAGAGAGAGAGAGAGAGAGAGTAGTGATGTGGCGATAGATGCTGTTGCCAAGGTAGGGGCTCAAAATCGAGGCCCAAGGGACTGCCGTCATGTCCGGTGACCAACCTAGGATTATTCCAATGGTCCTCCATCGTGGGGTCACGATCAAACAGTCCCAAAGGAAAACAACAAAAGCCGGGAATAACAACAAAAACAGTTTTCTATCACTCACTATCAGCATCGAAGCGGGGATTATGTAACAACACCGTCCCTAGGGCTAAAGAGAGGACACGTACCCTACACAAATTCTTGTCGGGAGCTTGAATGGCCCAGTCACTAAGCCAAGAGACCGAAGAGGCCGAAGAGGTGAATGGACACTTTCCCAAGGCTTTCTTTTCCCCCCTTCCTGGTGACATTCCTTGACGAGATTGGCGAACAGAAAGATGGCATCTTGTCAAAAAAAAGAAGAAGAAGCGAATTGGGCGAAGGCCAATCCCGAAGGCTTTGAAGGGAAAAAAGTTGAAGTTTTATTCCCCCCCCCCCCCCACACCCCCCCCACAATCAGTTTCTTGGGAAGATGTGGCTCTTGTGGATGAAACTAGGGACATCCCCCCCATCAGTTTCTTGGGAAGATGTGGCTCTTGTGGATGAAACTAGGGACTTGTGATCAGAGGTGGGGGTCATCGTGGGGTGTTTTTTGCAGCCTTTTTTCCTCAAATGGTTTGGTCTTAGGAGGGTTGTTCTTTCTAGGATTCCTCCAAAGGTTGGAGAAACGGTGCAAGTTTTGGCAGTTCCTGTGTTGTGCAGGCTAGCTGAGTTGTGTCGCCCATCTTTTCATTGAGCTCTCTGGCAGTCCGAGGGGTAAAGGGAGGGACACCCAGCAGGCAGGGCAGATGGCTAATTAAGGAAATATTCGGTCAAGTTCTGTCTGTCACCATAACTTAACGTTTGATCCCCTCAACGTTGTCTACTAGTTTAAAGTCTCAGTAGATCAGTAGACTTGCCAGAAGTCCTGGGCTTGTCAGCACATTAAAGATTGGAATCCCCTCATGTGTGGCTCAACTTGGAGTCCTGCAACTAGACTACATCTTTGAGTAGTGGTTTCGGACCGGGCAGATCAATTGTCCAGAGAAATTCTTTTCGATGTTTTTCATTGGCAAATCTGGACAGGATTTTCTCGGCTTGACCTCGGAGCCTGTTGCTTTTTCCTAGGCATGGCATGAGGCTGCATAACTCCATCCATTCAAGGGTGTCTAACCTTCTTAAAAATGGTGGTGCGTCAAGATACCTTTTGTTGCAGATTTGATCATATAAGTCTCGCGTTCCAATGGTCCGTCTAGGCACCATTAGGGCACGAGGGCCCGTGATAGCCTAGCCCGGCCATTGAACAAGCCTCAATAATAGACTGAGGTCTAGCACGCCCACCTATCACCTTTAGTTTTATGATTTATCGTGGTGATGATCTATAATTTCAAGAGAGTAATTTCATCTCCCCGATAAAATTTTAATCAAATCGTTCTACAATTCATTTTCAGGCTTTATTTATAAGGATGATAATACATCGTTTTTAGCCTGTCGGCAATCTAAATCCACTCCATTCATTAGTCGAGTGGTGAGTCGGCAAGGCGATACAAGTATCAATCAAAGCAGTTCGATTGGTTCGATTGTCGCTGTTCTTGGGCACTCCTCTGACGGAAGGCCGACTTGGGTGACAGATATTTCCACAAGCAGTTTATTCAGTGAGTCACTTCATGGAAAAAGAACCGACACCGCAAGGAGCAGTTCAGCCCACCTTAACAAGCCCGGGACACGGGCACCGAAGACGTCTTACTGCACCAGATTATGGTTTCGAGGGTCGTCCGCTACGAAAAGATCTTCTCTAAGCGGATACGCGGAAGCACGCATTCGATCCGTTCCTGTGCAGCCCTTCCTAACACGGAGCTCCAATTGCCGTGTCCATTTTCTTTTTCTGATACGTCGGCCTTTTCTAAACTAATGTGAATTCTCCAGGGTTGCTCCTCGCTCAATCTCAATGATACAGAACTTCATTTTCTAGTAAGGCTTGGGAAAACTTTCTGATGAACTGGTGCTCGTAGTTGGAGCCGTCGAGGAGGATCATCTCCTAGGGAAGGCGGGCGGTTGCTCCGGTTGGGCGACGAGGGTCTTGGCAAGGGCAAGGCGTGTAGGAACCAAATAAAAAGGAAGGAGGAATTTTGCGGAAGCTTGGAGGATTTAATTTGGAGAGAATAACAAAAACACAAATGAGAGAGCAATACTACAAAATACCTTTGCCAAGGTTTTTACACAAAGAAAATCAAGCTTTGCTCTAAGCTTGTTCTTACAAGAACTCTCTCTCTCTCTCTCTCTATTTCTTCTCCTCCTTGATATGAAACTTACAAGAAAACCACACATATTTATAGCCAATTCTATACCTAATTTTTGCCAAACTTAAATGTCTTTATTTGACTACACTTAATTTTATCAAATTCAAGCACACCTAAGTTGTCCATTTTTGACAATCAATAGTCAAAAATTGAGGCTTAAGCACACCTAAGTTGTCCATTAATAGTCAAAAATTGAGGCTTCTTCTTTTTTTGACTTTCTTCCAAAATTTATTTGAATATTTTCAATAAGGCGTTGATGAGAGGAATGGCGAGGCGAGCGTGAGACAATGAAGTGGAGTTGGGGAAGGAACGATCAAGGAGCACAGTAATTTATTTATTTATTTATGCATAGTTTACCATGAGTCAAACCGTGGATGGATCTAATCGGATAAATGCATGCACGTCCGTGACTAATGTGGCACTTTGATGCCACTGAATATTCTATCCTATTATTCACATCTCTCTCGCTTCTCCTATGGAAAATATCCCTCATTTGCTGCGTCTATCCCAGGTCGTCGGAAACTTCTTGACGGTGGTGGTGACGGCGGTGGAATATGAGGCCCGGTTTGTTCTTCGTTCTTCTGAGCGGACCAACTCCCTAGTCATAATTGGTTGAATGGCTCCATACGGACCAACCTCTCCGGCAGTCCAATTTACATGGGGGACCGTCACCTGAGGTTTTTTTTTTCAATTTAGGTTTTAATTTATTTTTTTACAAAAATTGGGCAAATATATATATTTACTGGATTGGCGCCCGCAGCAATTTAAATGCCGCTCGGGCCCTAGCTAGCAGTTTAAATGCTACGCGGGCTCACCCTGCATTTTAACTGCCGCACGGGCCCATGCGGCCCAAAGGCCTTTTTTTATGTTTTTTTAATATTGTTATATGTTCTTTTATTATATTTAAATATATAAATATAACTATAAATAAATTACATAGCTTTTTAAATATAAATTTATATATATAATCATACAAATAATTATATAAATTTTTAAATATAAATTTATATATAAATTTTTAATAATAAATTTTTATTTTGAAGCTCATTAAGATATATGTAATTAACTTATTTAGTATCTAAAAAATTAAAAAATATTCAAAAAATTTATTTATATTTATATAATTTTAATATAAATAATTTATTTATTAAGATAAAATTTTCAATTAATATAATGTATTTAGTATGTAAAAACATGGAAAAGAATACGAAATTTATAAATAGTTATATGAATAATCATATAAATAATTATCTAAATTTTTAATTAATAAACATATTCATATAAATAATTATATAAATTTTTAAAGATAAAATTTATACATATAATTATATAAATGTTTAAATATCAATTTATATAATTAATTACATAAATAATTACATAAATTTTTAATTATATTTAAAAATTAATATTAAGATTTTATTTTGGGGATCATTAAGATGTATGCAATTAAAAAATTCATATAAATAATTATATACATTTTTAAATATCAGTTTTTGTAAATAATTATATCAATAATTAAATATGTTCATATAAATAATTATATAAATTTTTATTGAGGCCTATTAAGATATATGTAATCAATTTATAATTTTTAAAGATAAAATTATATAAATAATCATATGATATGTATATATAAATTTTTATTTTGTGGTTCATTAAGATATGTGTAATTAATTTATTTAGTATGTAAAAAATTTAAAAAATATTCATAAAATTTATTTATATTTATATAAATTTTTAAATATAAATAATTAATTTATTATGATAAATTTTTCATATAAATTTTTTTATTAATTATTTACATACTAAATAAATTAATTACATACATATTAATAAAATTTTTAATTAATTATTGATAATTATATTATGAAAATAAGCTTTGAAAGGGAAAAACTTATATTTATAGATTTATAGAAATATATAATTATAAAAATGGAAAAATAGAAAATTAAAAAAAAGTTCCCGCACCGGTGTCATGAATATTTTGTATTAATTATTTAAATATAAAAATATGTAGAAGAATATGAAATAAAAAAAAACTACCGCACCACCCTCATGTAATTAATTTATTTAGTAAGTGAATAATTAAAAAATTTATGAAAAATTTATCTTAATAAATAATTTATTTATTTAAGTACTAAATCAATTATATTAATTGAAAATTTTATTTTTTAATTTCTTATTTTTACTTATTTTAATAATTTTATATTTATATACATATTTAATTTTTTTATTTATATTTATAATATTATTTTTTCTTCCTTTTCTAGATTATTTTTATAGCAAATTATCAATAATTAATTAAAATATATATTAATATATATGTAATTAATTTATTTACTATGTAAATAATTAATAAAAAATATTCACAAGACTGGTGCACGAGCTTTTTTTTAATTTCATTTTTTTCCATTCTTTTACATACTAAGTACATTATATTAGTTGAAAATTTTATCTTAATAAATTAATTATTTATATTAACAAATTTATATAAATATAAATAAATTTTATGAATATTGTTTTAAATTTTTTACTTACTAAATAAATTAATTACATATACCTTAATAAGCCTCAAAATAAAAATTTATATTTAAACATTTATACAATTATTTATATGATCATTTATATAAATTTTTATAATTATTTATGTAAATATATAATTATATAAATTAATTACCTATATCTTAATAAGTTAATTACATATATCTTAATAAGCCTCAAAATAAAAATTTATATATAAATTTATGCCCAGATTGTTGGGATTGATGCCCAGTGTGAAGAGTAAGACATGATTTTTCAACTTTTGGCCAGCCTTAGGATGAATATGAAGATCGAAAGAGGCAAATCGTAATGAGTTCTACTCTTCCCAATTTGCCACCATTTGTGCTATTGTTCAAAGGAAGAAACTTGTCACAGTGTAATAATGACTTCTAATTATAAGAAAGAGGGAGATTTAGTTGAGAATTCTGCCCATGCTGCTAAAAATAATAACTCTTGTTTTGATGATAATCGCTTTGGTTTTGGTACTAAAAGTAATGCTCTAGTTTTGATGAGAGTCGCTATGGTTTTGGTAAAGGCAAAGGCTGCAATAATAAATTTCATTGTGATCATTGCAATAAGGATGGTCACACTAAGGAACATTGTTGGGAGCTTTATCCTCATCTTCAGCCTAATAAGGATAAAGGGGGGATGCTATAGTTGTAGCTCATACTCAAGGCTCGACATCTGACTTTCAAGCCCTTCTAAAAAAAATTTCTTTTCAACTGCAATATCTTATCCAAGCCAGTGGCATAACATCTTCTGTCTCTAACTCTAGCAATTTGGCTCAATCTAGTAATTCCCTAGCTTATGACTCTGTCTCCCAAAAATTCTTTCATTGTTGATTCGGGGTTCTACTGACCATATGTGCAGCAATTCGTATGGATTATTTGATTTTTGTGTCATTAATGAGGGTTCTCATGGTTTGATTACTGTGGCCAATGGAACTCAGGTTTCGGTTAAAGGACAGGGCACCGTTAATTTATTTTCTTCTGCTTGTGATGTGTTATGTGTGCCAACTTTATCTTTAAATTTGTTATTTGTCAATAAACTTACTGAAGATTTGGACTACAATGTTTATTTTTTCCCATCAAAAGGTAGTGTCCAAGATAAAATCATAGGTAGGATGATTGGTGAAGGCCGTTGTTAGCAAGGTCTCTATGTGGTTGATTTCTTGGCAAGGCTTTAGTTGCAGGGAAGAATAAGGAGGCTATTTTGCAACTCTGGCATTTAGGCATTGGCCACACCTCGGATAATGTGTTGCAAAATTTGGATTCTGAATTTTCTCTTGATTTAAGTCATTGTGAAACTTGTCATTATTCTAAGCAGCACAAACTACCTTTTATTCAAGTCATGGAGGTGCTTATCGGCCGAACTGTGAATATTTTACTTCTTTAATTTTTTTAGAGTATTTGTTTGTTCACTCTTCAAGGGGAAAACTTGATCCACGTGCCCGCAAGTGCGTTTTTATTGGTTAGTCTTTTGTCAAGAAGGGGTATAAAATGTTTCGATCCATCTACTAATAAGGTTTTTATCTCATGTGACGTTGTCTTCATATTTTTCTACATTTTTATTTTCAAAAATTCATAAAAAAAATTAATAAAAATTGAAAAATCAACTTTGGGGGACCTCAGCCTAGCTTAGGGAACCAATTTTGAGCAAAAAATCATTTTCATTTTTTTTGGTATTTTTCTACATTTTTATTTTCAAAAATTCATGAAACAAATTAATAAAAATTGAAAAAAATTGAAAAATCAAATTTGGGGATCTCAGCCTAGCCTAGGAATCAATTTTGGACAAAAAATAATTTTCCTTATTTTGTTTTGTATTTTTCTGTATGTTTATTTTCAAAAATTCATGAAAAGTCAATAAAACAATGATAAAATTGAAAAATTAACTTTGGGGACCTCAGTCAAGCTTAGGAAACCAATTTTGAGCAAAAAATAATTTTCCTTGTTTTTCGTATTTTTTGTATTTTATTTTCAAAAATTCATAAAAACTTAATAAAAAATTAGAAAATTGAAAAATCAACTTTGGGGACCTCGGCCATGCTTAGGAAATCAATTTTGAGCAAAAAATAATTTTCCTTATTTTTCGTATTTTTCTGCATTTTATTTTCAAAAATTCATAAAACAAATTAATAAAAAATGAGAAAATTGCAAAATCAACATTGGAAGCCTTAACCAAGCTTAGGGAACCAACTTTGTCCAAAAAATAATTTTCCTTATTTTTTGCATTTTTAATATTTTTCAGAAATAAGAAAAGTGCAAAAAAATAATAACAAATATTATTTGAGGCCAGAAAATTACCAAAAAATATTTAATATTTTTAATTTAATTTTCCCTTTATTGTTTATGAATAAAATTTGAAAAATTTAATATGTAATTTAGTATTTCTATATTAATTGTATTTTCTAATTATCTAAATAATTTCTAGAAATTCCATTTTAGCTCTGTAATTTTCTATTTTCACATTTTTAGAGTCGTATCATCTTCCTCTATTTTTTGAAATTAAAATCTAGTCCAAAAGTCCCATGAATTGTCCAATTTCGATAAAAAAAGACCAGAATGCAATTTTTAATTTTTCAAATTAGTCCCTAAAAACGCTTAAAATGCAATTAAAAATTTTCTATGGACTAAATTGAAAATAGGGTGACGTCACCCCCTAGATTTTGGCCTCCTGAATCCATTGGTGGTGTCAATTTTTGCAAAAAAAAGGCCATTAAGATTTTGGATTTTGCAAAAATGGGTTTTTCGGTCGAACCAAAAAAATTGGGGTTTTTGCACAAATACTGAAAAATGTCAGGGGAAAATACCATTTTCAAGTAGATTCGATGCCTCTAAGTCCAATTTTGGTGTCAATTTTAGGAAAAAGTGGAAAATTTGAGGCCAATTTGGGATTTTTATCCAAGCGGGTTGACCGAGTCGGGTCGCTTTGTTCATCGGCTTCCCTTGAAACCTTGGTGTGCCTTTGATTTGAAGGTGGGAAATCCGTTGAAAACAAAGGGAGATTTGCCAAGATTCTTGGCACGAATCAAAGGGGAAATTTGCATTCGGTTAATGGGGTTTTTTAGGGAGAGATTTTAGGGTGATCATGGTACACAAATGGGGTATAAAAAGGAGAAAGGGATGCTGGATTTGGGGGATTTTGGGGAAGCTCGGAAAGTGGATTGTAACGGATGAATTTGAGCAATTGAGAGCAAGCCAAGTTGTGAAACTAGCTCGGGAAGATAGCTGGAGTCTTGAGGAAGTGACTAGTGCCATTTTCAGTGTTTTTTGATGCCAAAAATGGTAAGTCACAAGTTCGAGCTTTAACTCTGGGCTCCAATGGCGGATCCATGATTCGTACATAATTCCTTTTTTTTTGTGTGCGTTTTATTCCCCTCTCCCTCCTGACCATATTCACGTCTTCATTTTGCATTGATTCTATGCGTAAACCTCGAGCCGAAACCTCAAACCCTAGCTCATCCCGTCTTGACTCGGTTAGGTTAATCTGGCGATTTAGAGCCTAATCGGAGTCCCATGTAAGTCTTTTGACCTTCTCGTGGTGCTTCTTATAGAGTTAATTGAATAGTTATGCTATGATTTGCTCAATTGAATTTGCCATTGCTGCGACTGTGTCAGCGTCAATTGACTTGTTTTAGTCGTTAGATCTCAATAGAATTCTAGTATGTTGATATGGGGTTGAATAGGAGTCAATCGGCGTTGGAAATGGTTCAATCGGAGTTGATTCCATCGTTGGATCGTTACCGGCAAACCTCAGCCGTTCGTTTAGTACTGGCCTGAGGAAGAAGACGATGCATAATCAGCACGCCACGTAGGCATCTTGACTAGGTCAACGTCCAAGTGGTGCTGACGTGGTGCCACGTGGTAAACATGTCAGCTCGGCTGTTTTACTTACTTAGGTTAAATAATAAAGCAAGATCCGACGGCCGAGAGTTAGCCACGTGTCTCTAGTGTAGATTTTTTGAGAATAAAGAATTTAAATTTAAATTTTAAAAACCAGAAATAATGAACGGCTGAGATTAACCCTGGATTAGATCTCAATCGTGAATCCCTTTGCGTAGATCGGACGCCCGTGGGTTAGTCACGTAGCGCCTGTCCGACCGTAGGATTAAAAATTAGGTTAGAAAATACAAATGGAATAAAAGTCTGAGAAATTTCGAAAAAAAAAAACATGGCCTAAACGGCAATCCTAGGTAGAGCTTCTTTATGATTTCGTGCTAAACCTGGTAAACGAACAAATAAGTGGTCTTTCCGGAAATGTGAAACAAAAGTTTTTCCCTTGCATCTTGGTCACTTTTACTTTTTCGTTATTTCGTAATCCCCAGGGTATGATACCTTATAGCTTCACAGTTACAAGTCATTTTCTCATTACTTTGGGTCTCTCATTTTCTATTTTTATAGGCATTACTATCGTGGGATTTCAAAGAAATGGGCTTCATTTTTTAAGCTTCTTCTTACCCGCAGGAGTCCCACTGCCGTTAGCACCTTTTTTAGTACTCCTTGAGCTAATCCCTCATTGTTTTCGCGCATTAAGCTCAGGAATACGTTTATTTGCTAATATGATGGCCGGCCATAGTTCAGTAAAGATTTTAAGTGGGTCCGCTTGGACTATGCTATGTATGAATGATGGCCGGGCCTTGGGCCGAGTTTTGGTTAGCGGGCTGGGTTAATATGAACCAGTCCGTATAAAAAAAATAAAAAAAAGAAAAAATTCAGAAATCAAATAAAAAATCAGAAAACTCAGAAAACCAATAAAAATAAAAAATAGAATAAAAATAAAAATCTTAATATGACGTCGTTTCAGTTCAGGGTTTTAAAAAATTTGGGTCAATCGGGTCGGGTCAACCTGATTAAACAAAAATAATAAAATAATAAGATTAGAATAAAAATAATAGGAAACTTAGAAAATCAACAAAAATTAAAAAATAATAATAATAGAAGAATAACCGAAAAACCAAAAAAATCAGAAAAATCATAAAAAAAATAAAATAAAAAACAAAAATCTTGGAGAAGTCAAAATTAGGAATAGTAGGAAAATAAAAATAAAAAATAAAAAATCAGAAAATATAAAAAAGTAAAGGGAAAATTTCAAAAAAATAAATAAAAAGTAAAAATAGTAAAAAAAAATTTAAAGAAAACATTAGGAAAATAGGGGAAATTTTTTAAAAAATAGGAAAAATCATAAACGTTTTTTTGAAAATATTTAAAAAAAATAAGAAATCCCAAAAAATCATAGGAATTTGTAGAAAGGAAAATAAAAAAATAAAAAATAAAAAAGTAATAGAAATTTTAGAAAAATTGGAAAATTTGTCAGAAAATGTAGAAAATGTTTGGAAAAATCGAAAAATTTTATAAAATTTAAAAAATACAAAAATTGTCCTAAAAATAGGAAAATCCTCAGAAATTTAAAAAAATTCCCAAAAAATTCAAAAACAATTCTTCTAAAAAAATCATAGAAAAGTTCAAAAAATTCCCAAAAATTGTGAAAATTAAGGAAAAACCACATTCAACTTGTCTGACCTAATTTCACATTTTTGGTTTCCTAAGCCTTTCAAAATGACTATTTTGCCTCTCTGGTCAATCTGACCCAAACTATTCCAAACCATCCTTGAACCCAATTGGCATATTTTCTAAGCTTTTCTAAGACCCCCTTAGGCCCGCCTTGACTTGACTTGATGTGTACTCTTTGTATATTGATTTCCTGAATGCGCATTTATTTCCATGATTGTGATTGATAGGACAGATGATCCCATCTGCATGAACCCCTTAGATCCTTAGAACCTACCTTACCCAATCTCTCGCTGTATGAATTCCTTAGATCAGGAAATCACTCAACTTTGGTATTAAAAGGGCGTCAATAGCAATATTGGTGCAACTAAGTGCCCAAATCCAAATATCTAGGTTTTGTAGAATCGAACGATTCTTCCTGATCGCTCGATAGGGTTTCCAATCATATCTTCCAATAAATGATTGGTGGCGACTCTGATGGCATGCACACAGAGCACATGTCACCTGACCACACTAAGGTCGATCTCGATTTAAAATTTCATGATGCGATTTGATATGGGCCTGAGAGGGCCCGAGCTAAGCCCAGATACCCTATATCTGGGCCTAGTAATCCATTAACTCTCTCGGGATCTGGAAATCTCGGGAGGGTCACGACATGCTCTCGCCATGCTTCCTCTTATTCGTAAGACTACTCGAGTTTCACAACCATGCACTAGACTTCGTGACTTCATCGCTCATCATTCTATTCAATTTCCTATATATGATCATATTTGCTATGGTAAAGTTTCTCTTGCCTTCCATGCTTTTTTGCCAGCTGTCGATGCTAAAAAAGAACCTGTTACTTTTGTTGAAGCTAGAAGCTCTCAAGTGTGGGAAGATGATATGAAAGAAGAATTAGAAGCGCACGATAAAAATCATACTTTGGATAGCGTCACCTTACCTAAAGGAAAACGTTCCGTTGGCTGCAGATGAGTATATAAAATTAAATACAAGAACAATGGTTCCATTGAGCATCACAAGGCAAGACTTGTTGCCAAGGGCGACACGTAAACATATTGTGGAAATTACAAAGAAACATTTGCTCCTGTAGAAAAAATGAATACAGTGAGAGTACTGATGTTCATAGCAGTAAATTGTGATTGGCCACTTTTCCAAATAGATACTAAAAATGCGTTTTTACAAGATGAATTTGAAGAAGAAGTTTACATGAACATTCTTCCTAGACATCCTTCAGAAAATCAACCCAATGTAGTATGCAAGCTTAATAAAGCTATCTATGGTCTCAGACAGTTGTCACGTGCTTGTTATGGGAAATTAAGTTCAGCTCTTGAAAATGTGGGCTTCAGAAAGTGTGATTCGGATTCCTCCTTGTTTGTGAAGCCAAATGCCGAAGGAATGGGGGTTGTCCTTGTCTATGTGGATGACATAGTTATTAAAGGTGTTTGAGGCATAGAAGGAACACGGTTAAGGATATACAAGGTGGTTCTAAGCACTTCACCCCACAATAAACTTGGTAGGTTAGACCTACTCATCATGATTCTCATCATATCCATAAGTGTGCGATTTCGCCTTTCGACCACACCATTCTGTTCAGGCGTATAAGGCATGGTATACTGTGGAATAATCCCACATTCCTGTAAGTACTTCGCAAACGGTCCCATTTGCTGCCCGAACCCCTTATGTCTTCCATAGTACTCACCTCCACGATCAGACCTTACTACATTAACAACCTTCTCTAACTGCTTCTCAACCTCAGTTCTAAAAAGTTTGAATTTGTCGAGAGCTTCTAACTTCTCTTTAATGAAATAAAGATAGCCATATCAAGAGAAATCGTCTATGAATGTAATAAAATACTTATGTCCACATAAGGTAATAGGATAAGGTTCTGAGATGTCAGTGTGAATGATTTCTAGAAGTTCTGAGCTACGAGTAGACCCTTTCTTTTTAGATTTCTTGAATTTGCTCCTAATAAAATTCACACAAGATTTCATGTTACCGAAATCAAGATAAGGTAAAATATCATTTCTGACCAACCTTTGAATCATTTCCCTCGATATGTAACCTAAACGTTTATGCCATAAGAGATAATAATTTTCAATACATAAGGATCTTTTGGAAACACTGGACTCCACAGCTAAACTTTGATATAAAGTAGGGGATAGAAGCAACTGAAAAAAGCCATTGTTCAAAATGCCAGAACCTACAACTTTGGAGTTCAAGGACAACTGAACAGAAGCATTCTGGAAGAGAAAAGCATATCCATCATGGTTTAAAACAGAAATGGAGATCAAGTTTCTCCTAAAACTGGGAGCATAGAAAACATTTCTCAGTTGGAGTACATGTCTTGACTCTAACAGAAGCCTAACAACTCCTATGGACTCCACTTCAACTTCAACGTTGTTTCCTACGCTCCTGAAACCCTGCAATGTCATAGTAACATGTACAGAAGCTCCACTATCAATCTACCAGGAATTAGGTGAGACATCAACTAAATTGGATTTGAAACAGACATAGGCTAATGTATTATCTCCAAATTTATTTTGCTCTTGACGAGCTTTTAACTTGAACAATTTTTCTTTAGATGACCAATCTTTTGACAATAGAAACACTTGACTTTTCTCTTAAAAGCAACTTTAGGACCTCCATTACTCTGATCATGACCACGCCTTTTAAAGCCCTTAACATTCTTAGAAGCACTGGGGTGAAAACGTTTAATAGCATTCTTACCCTTACCATAGACAGGTCTAGGGGCAAACACAAGAAAAGCACTCTCACCCTTCTCCCTTTTAAGTTTCTCCTCCTCCGCCATACTCTTACTAATCAGATCATTTACGGACCAACTCTCATTTTGGGAGATAAAAGTAGTTTTAATCTGAGTAAAATTTGAAGGCAAAGAATTGAGAGCATGGAGAATAATGAACTTATCTGGGAGAGGAATTTCAAGGATTTTGAGCTTAGCCTGGATATGGACCATTTGCAAAATATAATCTCTCACACCTCCCACATTATTATAAGATATACTTGTCAACTTCTTCGGAAGGACACTTGATTCAACCATATCGGGTACCAGGTACCTTTCCCCTAGCGCTGTGAGCAACTCCCTGGCAGTAGCGGTCTCGGGTAAACCGCTCAGCAAGTGTTCTGAGATGGATCTCCTCATGGTTAGAAGGCTTATATAATTTCAGTGCTTCCACTTAGCAAAATGCTCCCTTTGTACGGGAGTACTAGCCTCCGTAAGCAGAGCATGGCGATCCACACGTAATGCAAGATCCAGATTCACATATCCCAGGGCATACAGAAGATCATCTTTCCACTTCATATAATCCGATCCATTCAGGACCTTAACAATACCAACACCACCGTTGTTCAAAGCAAGAGTGACTGAAATATAATGCAACAATTAATAAGTAGGCAAAATATAATAATCAATAACATAGACTATCAACGAGAAAAGTTCAAACAGCACCAGATGCATAAAATCCAACACCTTTGGGCAGAAGGACCCCATATCAGCACAGTCAAGACTCTCAAATACCCTCAAAAAGTTCGAGAAAATCTCACCGGTCACTTTAAATGAGCTACTTTGGCGGCCAAGCACTCAAAGCACAAATGTGAGGCCTCTCACTTATTGAGAACATATGCAATTGTGAGAAAACTTTAGCTGTCATTTTGGCAAGGCCACTTTGGTAGCCAAGCAACCAAAGCACAAATCCAATGTGACTCACCCTGAATGCACATGCCCGCGAGGTACCCCATTTGTCACTGCAAACGGGCCACTTTGGTAGCCAAACTCTTACACCACAAATATGAAGTGACCCCGCATGCTTACTCTAATTGATCAAAATAACTTTGTTGCCCCAGTCACTGAATCAACGGACAATGGTATTTAAACAATTAATCTTCTTTAAAAGTGGCAGATTAAAATATACGCATATGTGTGTTAGTAAATTATTAATTGTTTAAATACCGTTCTCCGATGTTACTTTAAAAGTGATCATTAGAAATAATATATATATATTTTAATAAAACTTCTGCCCACGTGAGACGAGGGCTGTACAGCCCAATGGGTGCGTGATGCACGCGCCCATCTTCTTCCTCGAAACCATGAGCAACAGCTTTCGTCGCCCAAACTCTGCCGATCATCTTCCGCTCGATTCAACTCCAACAACCCAGCATAAAAAAATAATTAGTGGGTTTTGTTTATCACACAGCGCGATTATATAGATCCGAGAATCGACGGAAACAGCGAAGTATTTTACCCAAAATCGAACAAAAAACGCTCGGAACCCTAACAGCGAACTTCCTTTGCCAAAAAAACCTACCATCTTCTGCAACAACGCCCGGATAATGCTTCGGGACAGCAACAAAAAAAACCCAGCAAATAATCGGGAGATCAACGAGAAGAAAACCAAGAAAAAGAACCGAAGATCACAGCCAAACATGAATTGACCTAAATCGAATTACGACCTGCTCTGATACCACATGTAAGAAGATTAATCGCATTCTAGGATCACCGTAATCGATTTAGGTCAAGGAAAAACGATAAATAAACACATACCTGTTTGAGCCATGATCATGAATTTGCACGCGAACGATGAGATCTACAATATGATGCGACATGGAAGAAAAATCTGCGAAAAACGACAAAACTATGCCCTAGGTCTTCCTCTCCCTTCTTACACGACGGCTGATAGAATTGTCGTTATGTTATTATGCAAGTGGGAGAGGGGACCTAGCGCTGATAATATAACAGTAACGAGCTCTTCTATCACAGGCTTACGTCAACACTTAAGCGTACATCTTATACCGTCCAAACCACATTAATAATGAAAATGAAATGCGTAAAAACCCAATAAACGATCACCAAACATTAACGGGCTATCATGCATTGTCTCGAACACAAAATAATTAATTATAGCCTAATAGGAATTTTATAAAACAAAATAAAATAATCAAAGTTAAAAATAAAATTCCAACAGCCACCGCATTTTGCGCCGTGGGTAGCTACAAAAAGAAAACGGAAGTAAATAAAAAAAGATTTGCGCCGTGTGTTGACACCTGATTTTTAATCATCTTTTCTCTGTTAAAATTAATAAAACAAATCCATAAAAATCCATAAAAATTCATAAAATTGAAAAATCAACTTGGGGACCTTGGCCAAGCCTAGGGAACTAATTTTGATCAAAAAATAATTTTTCATATTTTTAGTATTTCTCGATATTTTTAATTTCGAAAATTCATAAAAAAAAGTCAAGAAAAATGAGAAAATTACAAAATCAACTTTGGAGGCCTTGGCCAAACTTAGGCAACCATTTTTGAACAAAAAATAATTTTTCATATTTTTTGTATTTTTTATATATTTTTTAGAAATTAGGAGAATATTTAATAAATAATAGCATTTGAGGCCACCAAAATAAATAAAAGTATTCCTTTACGAGCATAATCTCGAACCGGGCCTAAAAAATTAAATTTGAGTAAATTTATTTTCGTCTTTTCACTTTTAGGAGTTGTGAAATTGTTTTCTAATATTTCAAATTTTCATTTTGGCCCAATTATACCCAGAATGACTCAATTTTGCAAAAAGACTTTAATTAAATTCCGCATTATTTTTAGTGGAAAGAAATAAGCTTAAATTTGACATGCGGTAAATTTTGACTAAGTATAGGAGAGGTGTGTCAAAAATTGTGAGGAGATTTAGACTTAAAGAAATATTTTTTTAGGGATTAAATTGTAAATACTTAAAATACAGGGACTAGAGTGCAAATACCTAACTTTTGAAGGATTATTTTGCAAATAACAAAAAGAAGAGTTAGTGGAGAAATTAGAATAAAGAAGGGAAGATGGAGAAATGAAGATAGAGAAGAGGAGATGAAGATGGGAAGATGGAGAAGAGGAGATGGAGAAGAGAAGATAGAGAAAATAAGATGAGGATAGAGAAGGGAAGATGGAGATGAAGAAGAGTTAGTAGAATGGGAGATAAATATGGAGAAGGGAAGATGAAGATGAAGAAGAGTTAGTAGAATGGGAGATAAATATGGAGAAAGGAAGATGAAGATGAAGAAGAGTTAGTGAAGAAATTAGAATGGGAGATAGAGTTAGTGGAAAAATTAGAATGGGAGATAGATGAATGGGTTATAAAAGGAGGAAGAAGTGAGCTTGAGAGGATGAATTTTTTTGGAGAGAAAATTTTGGATGTTTGAGAGAGTTTTAGGAGATTGAAGAAAAATTAGAGAGAAAAAAATACTAAAAAGAGAGAGAAAATTTTGAAGATGGTGGGAGTTTAAAGTTAGGAGTAATCATCACCAATTTCTTCATCGATCAACATAAATTAAGAGTTCATTCTCGTCAATGAGCAAGCAAATTCGAGCTAAGTGTTTTTATTTATTCATTTATTTATGGTTTTAGTCTTAAATTAGCACAAATGGCATACACTTTCTTCATCTTCCTTTTTCCCATATTTTATGGTAGGTTAAAAAAAAAGGGATAATTCCGTATCAACGATAAATTCCATGGAGGTGCAAAGTGAGCCCAAACAAATTTCAAGGTGCCCATTAAATTTGCAGCTGACCCGTCAACGGATTTTAGTTCAAATTGTTGAAACAATTTGTTGTATTTTATTTTAAAGAACTAAAACCCCAGAATGGAGAGGCAAAGCGCATCCACTGGAGGTCGTTTATTTTCTGCAATTTAAATTCCTGCACCATCAAACCCCACAGAGAAGAGCCAAGCCAATGCTAGGCCGCCCATTGGAGGTTTTTACTTACTGCAATTTAAATCCATGCACCATCAAACCCCAAAGGGAATAGCCAAGCCAATGCTAAGCCGCCCATTGGAGGTTTTTACTTACCGTTATTTAAATTCTCGCAATTTAATTCCTGCACCATTAAACCCTAAAGGGGAGAGCCAAGCCAAGACTGGGCCATCCATTGGAGGTCATTATTTACTGTCATTGACTTCCTGCCGTTTAATTTTTGAATCACCAGACCCCAAAGTGAGTAGACTGTAACACTGCACAGAAGTCGTTAACACACTACCTCTTTTGGCTTTAGGAAATTTTTAACACTTTGAAAATAAAAAAAATACCTCCCATGCATCCTATCTAAAAAGTTAAAATACAAAAAAAAGAACACCTCACTAGAGTCTTAGGAATAAACCAAGCTTGAGTTGCTAAATTAGGATATCCATGAAATTAAGGTACCGAAAGAGCATTAGTTTTAATTAACTAGTGTAACCAAGTCCCCGAACTCATAATCTCTGGTTCGTAGAAGTAATTTAGTCCTCCCGCTAATTTACTTAGGTATCTAATCAACCTACCAAAAATGATTAGTGGCGACTCCAAATCTTAAAACCATTTGAACAAACGAGTTTTTACCATGTCGTTGTTGTCGTCCGAGTGTTGTCACTGGCGCGTGTTGTAACCGCTGAGGTCGCTAACCTTCGTGTGGCTATAAAAAGAGAAACATTGTGAAAAAAAAAAGACATAAAATGTGCGGCTACAAAAAGAAAAGAAAGTAAAAAAAAAAAGATTTACGCCGCGCCCGTGAGTTGTCGCCGTGTCGTCTTTGCCATTCGAGTGTCATCGCCGCCACGTGTCATTGTCGATCGTCATGTGGCTATTAAAAGAAAAAGAAAGTAAATAAAACATAAAATGTCCGGCTACAAAAAGACGTGCGCAACCTCCGTGCGTTATCGTCGTGTCGTCGTTGTCATCCAAGTGTTGTGACTGCCATGTGTCGTCATCGCTCGAGTGTTGTTGTTGTCGCCTTGTCGTCTTGTTGAGTTGGTAAGTGCCAGATTTGCACTGCGCTCGCGAGTGGTCGTCTTGTCGTCATCGCTCGAGTGTTGTTGTTGTCATGTGTGCTTGTGAATTGTTGCCGTGTTGTCATCATCCCTATGTTATTGCTGTCGAGTGTCATCACTGCCGATGCCGTCACAGCTGACCGTCGTGTGGCTATAAAAAGAAAAGGAAAGTATAAAAGACAATTTTTTATTTTTTGAAAAATTATTTTTTATTTTTGAGTACTTTTAAGAAAGTGTTCCCAATTCTTTTTTAAAATGTTCCAAATATGTTTCTAAAAAGTGTTTCCGGAACACAGAAGCAAGTTTTTTTGTTTATTGTTTCTGCTACAAAAGTGTTTCTATTTATTAAAAATATTACTAAAATACCTTTTTACCACACGCCTTTCTATTTTCAAAGTGTTTCGAGAACACTTTGGGAATGGAAATATTTTTCTAGATTTACGATATATAACCCAAAAGAGTTCGTGGAATACTTTGGGATCACCTTTTTACCATAAGTGCTTTTGTTATCAAAATATTCCAAGAACATTTTGGGATCATAAACACTTTTTGAGGAGTGTTATTGTACGCAGCCTTAATTTTTTTTGGGGGGGGGAGTTGAAGAGAGTGTCGAGGGCAATACTGGGATTTGTGCAAAGAAGTAAATTTTAAGTTTTGAGCCTTAGGCGGGTTTTGTGTTTTACCCATGCAAAACCCTAAAATTTGAGGGAGGAGGAGGAGCGCCTCTATCAGGATAGAGAATCGGCGAAGTAATTCTTGCGAGATTTGTGCAAAGAAGGTTGTTGCGGTAGTCATCACTTTTATCCATCGGTTGAATGTCTTCGTAGTGATCGTTCATTTTCATACGGGTGCTGAGTTAAAATCCTAGAATCGCGACGCGATTTTCATGTTTTTGGTGTTTTGAGTCATTCTGCTGGAGAGGTGTTTACTTGTTTGTCTATGATAGGATTTCTAGCTTTGACAATGTGGGTGATTTTTAGATTCCTTTCACGATGTCCTTCCAATAAAGTGCATGAGGGATCGTTCTGACATAGGTGCTTAGTTAGAATTATTTTTTATTTTTGAAAAAATTACTTTTTTATTTTTACGTACTTTTAAGAAAGTGTTCTCAATTGTTTCTAAAAAATGTTTCAAATTTGTCTCTAAAAAGGGTTTCCGGAACACAAACAAGTTTTTTGTTTCTTGTTTCTGCGAAAAAAGTGTTTCCATTTATTAAAAGTGTTCCCAGAATACTTTTTTACCACATGCGTTTCTGTTTTCAATGTGTTCCATGAACACTTTGGGAAGGAAAATATTTTTTCTGGAGCGTTACAATAAGTAGCCTAAAAGTGTTTGCGGAATACTTTGGGAACACCTTTTTACCATATGTGTTTTTGTTATCAAAATATTCCAAGAGCATTATGGGAACAGAAACACACTTTTAGGATGTTATCAAACATCGGTTGAATGTTTTTGCAGTGATCATTCATTTTCTGTGTGGGTGCTTAGTTAGAATGCTGGAATCGCGACGTGATTATTATGTTTTTGGTGTTTTGAGTTGTACTGCTAGTGAGGTGTTTGCTCATTTGTCTGTGATGCGTTTTCTACCTTTCACAATGTGGGGGATTTTAAGAATCCTTTCACAATGTCATTTTGACAAAGAGCAAGATGGATCGTTCCAACAAATGTGTCTAGTTAGAATTATTTTTTATTTTTTCAAAAAATGATTATTTTTTAAGTACTTTTAAGAAAGTGTTCCCGATTTTTTCTAAAAATTGTTTCAAATATCTTTCTAAAAAAGTGTTTCTGGAACACAGAAGCAAGTTTTTGTTTCTTGTTTCTGCTACAAAAGTGTTTCCATTTATTAAAAGTGTTCCTATAATACTTTTTTTTTATCACACTCGTTTCTATTTTCAAAGTGTTCAGGGAACACTTTGGGGATGGAAATATTTTTTTATAGAGTATTGTGATATGCAGCCTAAAAGTGTTTGCGAAATACTTTGGGAAAACCTTTTTACCATATGTGTTTTTGTCATCAAAATGTTCCAAGAGCATTTTGGGAACAAAAATACACTTTTAGGAGTGTTACCGTACGCAGCTTTAATTTTCAAGTGGGGCTTATAGAGAGCATCGGGGGCATTTTTGAAATTTGTGCAAAGAAGTGACTTTTAAGTTTCAAGCCTTCGATGGGTTTTGAGTTTTACCCGCACAAAACCCTAAAATTTCAAGGAGGAGGGGGAGTGGCTCTGTCGAGATAGAGAATCAGTGAAGTGATTCTTACGAGATTTGCGCAAAGAAGGTTGTTCATGTAATCATCGCTTTCGTCCATCGGTTGAATGTTCTTGCAGTGGTTGTTCATTTTCCATGTGGGTGCTTAGTTAGAATCCTGGAATCACGACGCGATTTTCATGTTTTTGGTGTTTTGAGTCGTACTGCCGCTGATGTCTTTGCTCATTTGCCTGTGATGGGTTTTCTAGCTTTGACAATGTGGGCGATTTCAAGAATCCCTTCATAATCCCATTCCGACAAAGACCAAAAGGGATCATTCCGACAAAGTTGCTTAGTTAGAACTATTTTATTTTTTCAAAAATTATTTTTTAATTTTGAGTACTTTTAAGAAAATGTTCCCAATTGTTTTTAAAAAATGTTCCAAAAATGTTTCTAAAAAGTGTTTCCGGAATACAGAAATAAGTTTTTTTGTTTCTTGTTTCTACTACAAAAGTGTTTCTATTTATTAAAAGTATTCATAGAACAATTTTTACCGCACATGTTTCTCTTTTCAAAGTGTTCTGAAAACACTTTGGGAACGGAAATTTTTTTCTAGAGTGTTACGGCACCCAGCCTAAAAGTGTTCATGGAATACTTTGGGAACAACTTTTTACCATACATGTTTTTGTTATCAAAATATTCCAAGAACATTTTGGGAATAGAAACACATTTTTAAGAGTGATACCATACGCAACCTTAATTTTCGGGTAGGGCTTGAAGAGTGCATTGGGGGTATTTTTGGGACTTGCCCAAAGAAGGGGAAAAGGACACTTTCGGTGCCTTAACTTGTGTACGGAGATCACTTTGTTGCCTTAATTTTCAAACGGATCACTTTGGTGCCAAATCGGAGACAAAAGGATCATTTTGGTGCCTATTCCGGCCAAAATTGCCACGTGTAATTAATAAATAATTTTTTAAAATAAAATGAAATTTAAAAAATAAAAGCAAGTCCACGTAGGTTGCCACATCCCCCATCTTCCTTATCATCTTCTTCTTTGGCTTCCTCTTCTTCGGCGGACGCAGGACCACCACTCCGCTTCACCCTCGTTTGAGTTTGCCGTCGCTCCACCTCCGCCAGTTAAGCACCTCGTCGCACCACCATCTCGCTCGGCCGCCTCAACCATCGCAAGCTAAACTCGCCCCCCTCTGCAACTCGAACCCGCGACCTCCATCGCTGCGCCGAGCTCTTCATCGCCACCACCTCCTTTGTCCGACGCCATCTGCAGCCACCACCACTGATGCCACCTCGCCATCAGCCCCACTGATCGTTGCGACACCCTTGAGCAGCCTCGTTGCCACCAGCAACCCCGATCGAAACCCCCGAGCCATACCCATTTTCTCTATCTTCTGTTCTGTGACCCCAATCTTGCGCCATATTATCGCCGCCCTAGCCAAGTTCGCCCTGACTAAGCTTGAGCCAGCCCAGCCCCGTCGTCTCTCTCCCTCTCTTCCCCAAGACTCCGTGACGCCTCCGAACCCGAAACCCATTCTCTCTCTCTCCTCTGTCCGGCACCCCATCGTGCGTTGTCGTTGCCTTCCGAGCTCGCGTCGTGTCATTGTCGAGCTCTTCTCGTCTGCGTCCAGCCACTCGAGCCCAGTCGCCCGACCCCCAGCTGCCTCGCTCAACCTCCGTCGCCCGTCCTAACCCACCGCCGAGACCCTCAGCCACCCGTGAGCTTCCCCCAGCCACCATCCAGCCCAGATCCGCGTCCCTCAGCCCATGTTTTGCCTTTGTTGTGTCATCCGACCGTTCGAGCTCTCGTCGCCATCGCCGGCGATGGTGGAGCGGCGGCGACGAGAGCTTATTCAAGCCCTCGCCGCCTGGTTCCAAGTTTTTTTTTTTCATTTTTTTACTTATTCTTCAAATTATTTAAATAAAAAAATTAAATTTAAATAAAAATGTCATGGTGGACCTCCGACATGCCACATCAGCGTCATATATTAATAAAATAAGGCCACGTCAGATTTCCGGCGTGCCAAATCATACTTGGCACTAAAATGATCATTTTTTCAAAAACTTAGCACCAAAGTGATCCGTTTGAAAGTTAAGGCACCAAAGTTATCTCCATACACAAGTTAAGGCACCAAAAGTGTCCTTTTCCCCCCAAAGAAGTGACTTTTAAGTTTCGGGCCTTAGGCGGGTTTTGTGCTTCACCCACGCAAAGCCCTAAATTTGAGGGAGGAGGAGAAGCGGCTCTATTGGCATAGGGAATCGGCGAAGTGATTCTTGCGGGATTTGTGCAAAGAAAGTTGTTGAGGTAATCATCACTTTCCTCTATCGGTTGAATGTTTTCGGAGTGGTCGTTCATTTTTCGTGCAGGTGCTTCGTTAGAATGTTGGAATTGCGACACGATTTTCATGTTTTCGATGTTTCAAGTCGTACTGCGAGAGATGTGGTTGCTTGTTTGTCTGTGATGGGTTTTTCAGCATTGACAATGTGCGCGATTATCAGATTCCTTTCACAATGCCATTCCTACAAAGTGCAAGAGGGGTCGTTTCGACATAGGTGTTTTGTTAGAATTATTTTTTATTTTTCGAAACATTTTTTTTATATTTAAGTACTTTTAAGATAGTGTACTCAATTGTTTGTAAAAAAATATTCCAAATATGTTTCTAAAAATTATTTTCAGAACACAGAAGCAAGTTTTTTTCTTGTTTCTGCTACAAAAGTGTTTCTATTTATTAAAAAGTTTTCCAAAATAAGTTTTTACCACACGCATTTCTGTTTTCAATGCATTCTGAGAATACATTGGGAACGAAAATATTTTTTCTGACCCGTTGTAATACACAGCCTAAAAGTGTTCGCGGGATACTTATTTTTGTCACCAAAATATTCCAAGAACATATTGGGAGTAGAAATACATTTTTAGGAGTGTTAACGTACGCAACATTAATTTTCAAGCAAGGCTTAAGGAGAGTGTCGGGGGCATTTCTAAGATTTGTGCAAAGAAGTGGCTTTTAAGTTTTAGCCCTTAGGTGGGTTTTGTGTTTTACCCACGTAAAACCCTAAAATTTGAGGGAAGAGGAGGAGGACTCTATTGGGATAGAGAATCGGCGAAGTGATTGTTGTAGGATTTGTGCAAAGAAGATGGTTCAAGTAATCATCACCTTCATCCATCGATTGAATATTTTTGGAGTAATTGTTCCTTTTTTGTGCGGATGTTTAGTTAGAATCCTATATTCGTGACTTGATTTTCATGATTTTGGTGTTTTGAGTCGTACTGCTGGAGAGGTGTTTGCTTGTTTGTCTGTGATGGGTTTTCCAGCTTTGACAATGTGAGCAATTTTCAGATTCCTTTCACAATGCAATTCCGACAAAGTGCAAGAGGGACCGTTCCAACATAGGTGTTTTGTTAGAATTATTTTTTAATTTTTGAAAACATTAATTTTTATATTTAAGTACTTTTAAGATAGTGTACCCAATTGTTTGTAGAAAATATTCCAAATATGTTTCTAAAAAGTGTTTCCGAAATATAGAAGCTAGTTTTTTTGTTTCTTCTTTTTATTACAATAGTGTTTCTATTTATTAAAAGTTTCCTGGGATACTTTTTTACCACACGCATTTCTATTTTCAAAGTGTTCCGGGAATACTTTGGGAATGGAAATATATTTTTTGACGCGTTGCAAAACGCAGCCTAAAAGTGTTCGAGGGATACTTTGGGCGCACCTTTTTACCATATATGTTTTTGTCACCAAAATATTCCAAGAACATTTTGGGAGTAGAAACACATTTTTAGGAGGGTTACCGTACATAGCCTTAATTTTCAAGGGGGGCTTAAAGAGAGGGTCGGGGGCATTTTTAAGATTTGTTCAAAGTCGTGGCTTTTAAGTTTCGGGTCTTAGGTGGGTTTTGTGTTTTTCCCACGTAAAACTCTAAAATTTGAGGGGAAAGGAGGAGGGGCTCTATCGGGATAGAGAATCGGCAAAGTGATTCTTGCGGGATTTGTGCAAAGAAGGTTGTTAAAGTAATGATCGCCTTCATCCATCAGTTGAATGTTTTCGGAGTGATCGTTCATTTTTTGTGCGGATGCTTAGTTAAAATCCTAGATTCGCGATGGGGTTTTCATAATTTTGGTGTTTTGAGTCGTACTATCGGAGAGGTGTTTACTCGTTTGTCTGTGATGGGTTTTCTTGCATGGACAATGTGGGCGATTTCTAGAATCCTTTCTTAATGCCGTTTCGATAAAGTGTGAGAGGGATCATTCCAAAAAAGGCGCTTACCGAGAATTATTTTTTATTTTTTGAAAAATTATTTTTTACTTTTCAATTCTTTTTAGAAAGTGTTCCCAATTGTTTCTAAAAATGTTCAAAATATGTTTCTAAAATGTGTTTTCGGAATACAAAAGCAAGTTTTTTGTTTCTTGTTTCTACTAAGAAAGTGTTTCTATTTATTAAAAGTGCCCACATTTTTAGGAGTGTTATTGTTGACACCTGATTTTTAATCAATTTTTTGAAAATTAATAGAAAATCCATAAAAATTCATAAAATTGAAAAATCAACTTTGAGGACCTTAGCCAAGCCTAGGGAACCAATTTTGACCAAAAAATTATTTTTCATATTTTCAGTATTTTTACGTATTTTTTTATTTATTTATTTTCAAAAAATAATAGAAAATTCATAAAAATTCATAAAATTGAAAAATCAACTTTGGGGACCTTAGCCAAGCCTAGGGAACCAATTTTGACCAAAAATTGATCTTTCATATTTTCATTATTTTTTTCGGTATTTTTTTTTCGAAAATTTATAATAATAAAAAAGAAAAATGAGAAATTTGTAAAATCAAGTTTGGAAGCTTGACCAAGCTTAGGCAACCATTTTTGAGCCAAAAATAAATTTTTGTGTTTTTTTATATATTTTAGAAATTAGGATAATATTTAATAAATAATAACATTTGAGGCCATCAAAATATATAAAAATAGTCAATATTTTTATTTTAAATCTCTTTTCATGTTGGCCATCACAAATTTAAAAAATCCAATTCTGGGTCGTGTATTCCTTCACGAGCATAATCTCGAGCCGGGCCTAAAAAATTCAATTTGAGTCAATTTATTTTCATTTTTTCACTTTTAGGAGTTGTGACATTGTTCTCTAATATTTCAAATTTTTATATTGGTCCAATTATACCCAGAATGACTCAATTGTGCAAAATGGCTTTAATTAAATTCTGCATTATTTTCAGCGACAAGAAATGAGCTTAAATTTGACATGTGGTGAATTTTGACTAAGTATAGGGAAGGTGTGTCAAAAATTGTGAGGAGATTTGGACTTAAAGAAATATTTTTTTCAGGGACTGAATTGTAAATACTTAAAATTCATGGACTAGAGTGCAAATACCTAACTCTTGAGGGATTATTTTGCAAATAACAAAAAGAAGAGTTAGTGGATAAATTAGAATAGAGAAGGGAAGATGGAGAAGAGGAGATAGAGAAGAATGGATGGAGAAAATAAGATAAGAATAGAGAAGGGAAGATGGAGATGAAGAAGAGTTAGTAGAATTGGAGATAAATATGGAGAAGGGAAGATGAAGATGAAGAAAAGTTAGTGCAGAGATTAGAATGTAAGATAAAGATGGATAAGGGAAGATGAAAATGAAGAAGAGTTAGTGAAGAAATTAGAATGGGAGATAGAGTTAGTAGAAAAATTAGAATGGGAGATAGATGAATGGGTTATAAAAGGAGGAAGAAGTGAGCTTGAGAGGAGGAATTTTTTTGGAGAGAAAATTTTGGATGTTTGAGAGGGTTTTGGGAGATTGAAGAAAAACTAGAGAATTTTGAAGATGATGGGAGTTTAAAGCTAGGAATTATCATCGCAAATTCCTTCATCGATTAACATAAATCAAGAGTTCATCCTCGTCAACGAGCAAGCAAATTCGAGCTAAGTGTTTTTATTTATTTATTTATTTGTGATTTTAGTCGTAAATTAGCATAAATTGTATACACTTTCTCCATCTCTCTATCTTCCTCATATTTTATGTCAGGGAAGAACAATTTCATATTAATGGCAAAGCCCACAGAGATGCAAAATTGACCTAGATGAGCTCCTAAGTGCCTACCAATTTCCCAGCTGATATGTGACTAAAAGTCTCTCCTAATTCAAAAGAGACTCTCTATGTTAAGAACAGAGAGAGTGAAAACCAATTCTAGAAATCCCACCCAAAAAAATGGGAGATAAGTGCTGTTTTCTCTCTTCTGGTTTTAGGTGCAGATTAGCACAGATTTTGTATACTGACACTTCATTCTATTTTATGTCAGGCAACCGCAGCTCTATATCAACGGTCAATCCTATGGAGGAGTCCTCAAGCGCGTACAAATTTTAAATTGTTGAATCAATTTGTTGTAATTTATTTTTAAAGAACCCAAACCCCAGAATGGAGAGGCAAAGCACATCCACTGGAGGTCATTTAAATACCTACATGATAAATCCCAAAGGGAAGAGAAAAGACAATGCTAGGCCTCCCATTGGAGGTTTTTATACATGCAATTTAAATACCTGCACCATAAATCCCAAAGGGAAAAGCCAAGCCAATGCTAGGCCTCCCATTTGAGGTTTTTACTTACAGTAATTTAAATACCTGTAATTTAAATACCCGCATCTTAAATCCCAAAGGAAAGAGTCAAGACAATGCTAGGCCTCCCATTGGAGGTTTTTACTTACAGTAATTTAAATACTTGCACCTTAATTCCCAAAGGGAAGAGCCAAGCCAATACTAGGCCTCCCATTAGAGGTTTTTACTTACAGTAATTTAAATACATGCACCTTAAATCGCAAAGGGAAGAGCCAAGCTAATGCTAGGCTTCCCATTAGAGGTTTTTACTTACAGTAATTTAAATACCTGCAATTTAAATACATGTATCTTAAACCCCAAAAGAGAGGGCCGAGCCAAGCCTGGGCCATCCATTGGAGGTGTTTATTCATTGTCATTTACTTCCTATAATTTAATTTTTGAATCACCAGACCCAAAAAATGAGTAGGTCATAACACTGCACAGAAGTCGTTAACACACTCCCTCTTTCGGCTTCAAGGAATTTTTAACACTTAAAAATATAATAAATAAAAAATATATACCATCCATGCATCCTATTTAAAAAGTGAAAACACCAAAAGAGAATACCCTACTACAGCCTTATGAATAAACCAAGCCTGAGTTGCCAAATTAGGATATCCATGAATAAACAAAGTCGCATTTCGGTAAGACTTGGGAGGGTCTGCGTTAGGTTAGTAAAATCTAATTAACCTAATAATCCGTTAATCCTTTTTTTTATAAAAACTTTAGAGGGTCGCGACAGTTACCATACGGGTTTTTGTTACCAAAATATTCCAAGAACATTTTGGGAATAGAAACACATTTTTAGGAGTGTTACCGTTGTTGACACTTGATTTTTAGCCAATTTAATTTTTAGAAAATTTTTAGAAAATCTATAAAAATTCAAAAAAATTGGAAAATCAACTTTGGGAAACTTGGGCTAGCCTGAGGAACCAATTTTGAGCAAAAACGAATTTTTCATATTTTTGGTATTTTTTGCATTTTATTTTCAAAAATTCATAAAACAAAATAATAAATAATGAGAAAATTAAAAAATCAACTTTGAAAGCCCTAGCCTAGCCTAAGGAACCAATTTTGAACAAAAAATAATTTTCCTTATTTTTTTTCCTTTTTAATATATTTTTTAGAAAATAGAAAAATACAAAACAAATTAATAAAAAAAATAGCATTAGTGGCCACAAAAATACAGAAAAATAGCCTATATTTTTATTTTATTTTTATCTTAATTTTGGTTAAAGAAAGTTTGAAAAAATTAATCTGGAAATGGGATTTTCTTTGAAAATCACATATTCAAATTAATTGAGAAACAAATTCTAGAAATTTTATTTTAATTCTGAAATTTTTAATTTTTACATTTTTGGAGTCGTGTCATCCCCCTCTATTTTTTAAAATTACAATTCAGTCCAAAATTCCACGAGAATTGCCCAATTTCGCAAAAAGGACCAAATTGCAATTTTCAGTTTTTCAATTTAGTCCTTAAAAATGCTTAAAATGCAATTAAAATTTTTCTAGGGACTTAATTGAAAATCAGAGCACAGCAATTTTTGAATCCATTGGTAGCATCAATTTTTGCAAAAAAGGTCATTACGGGTTTCAATTTTTGCGAAACAGGTTTCAGGTCAAAATTTGAAATTAGAGATCTAATACAAATGCTTCGCAAATTTCGGGAAAAAATTCATTTTTAGATGAAATTAATACCTCGAAATCCAATTTTAGGGTCTAATTTCCTAAATTTGGAAATTTAGGCGGCCAATTTTGAGATTTACATAAAAGCGGGTCAATCGGGTCGAGCGAGATCTGACCTGATTTGGCCCAATTGGCCCAATTTGCATCCCCGTTTTCACGTACGTTTGGATTCGAAAGGGTTGTGGGCCGAGTTCCTATAAAAGGAAAAAAGGCCCGTGAGATTCGGGGATTTTTGGAGGTCAGAGGGCCCAGGAGAGAGAGAGAGGGGGGGGGGGTCACACGGTTTTTTCACCGTCGCCGGAGGAGGAAAAGAGACACAGCCACGGCCGGAGCAAAATTGAGAGAGAGGGAGATAAAAAAAAATCACGGGAAAATCACATAGGGAGAGGGGATTCGAGTGATAACAGAAAGAAGGTGCAGACTAGAGAGAGAGAGAGAGAGAGAGAAGATTCACCAAAAGAGCTCGCCGACGCCATTGTTGAACTCAGCCAAGGAGCTTCAAAGGCTTCGCTAGACCAATTGGCGAGAATTCAAGCTCTAATATCGGCAGCACGAGCATCCCTAGGTCTTAGAGAGTCACCAGAACTAAACTGTAAGCTATTTCCTCTCTCGTACGATAAAATGCCATGGATGTACAAATGAAGGTCCGCCATTGGTGGATCCTGTATTTCTCTACCATTCTTTGCGATTCTTGGTTGGAAACGCTTCCACAGTTGTGTTGATTGCATTTCTTTGCTATTTTTTTTATTTTAACACATGAAACCCCCCCGAGTCAACCTTAGAGCTCCTTCGGTGTACCGTGAACTCATGAGTTTCTCTCGGGCGAGTTCAACGTTTCTATGGATACAGATAAGTTTCCTTGTGTTTCTGTAATGTTTGTGGATGGATTTTGTTGTTTGCATAGTGTGGAACTATGATTTGAGATTAATTGTTGACATAGCTCTCGGTCGAGGCTGGAGTAGGGCGTTTTAGGTAGTTTCATGACTCAAAATCCGTGGATTCGCAGGCTAGAGTGATGTAGGCTAGATTCGAAGCAAGATTGGGGAAATTCTGGCGTAGTTTAGGCTCATGTCGTGGTCCTCCGGCGAACTTCCGATGGCTCGTCGGCTACCAGACCTGCTCCGGTCATCTCCCTCGTAGAAATGTTGACTGGTTAACTTCCAGGTGGCGCTGACGTGGCACCACGTGGCCGCCACGTCAGCCGGGGCGGTTATAAAGAATAAACTGTGTAACGAAATTGATCCAACGGTTGGAAGGATGCCATGTGTCTTGATCTTAAAATTTCAAGATTAAAAAAATTCTCAATCTGAGTCTTATAGGCATTTTAGAAAATAAAAATAACGAACGGCTCAGATTTAGTGTTAGAAGTCAATCTCGACTGTAGAGTTTGCGTGGAGAACGGACGATTAGATTTGGGACACGTGGCGGATGACCGGCCGTCGGATTGAGATTAAGCGGGAAAATGCGAAAAAGGAATAAAAAAATTCTAAAATTTTGAAAATTCGAAAGGTATAAGTACAAACTACGTCGTTTTTACGCTGGATTAGCTTACTTAGGCCCTGGGCCGGGTCGGGTTAGTGGGCCGGTCAAGCCGACCCGGTCCGGAAAACTAATAATAAAAAAAAGAAATAATAAAAAAATTTAGAAAATTAGAAAATCTAATAAAAATAAAAAATAATATGACCAATAAAAAAATTCAAAACGACCCGACCCGGTTCGAAAAATTAGAAAATAAAAAAAATTAACAATAAAAAATAATAAACAAATAAATAAAAATAATAATTGAATAAAAATACAAAAATAGAGTAAAAATAAAAAAAAATAAAAAATCTGAAAATCTTATAAAAATTTAGAAAATTTGGAAATTATAGGAAAATAAATAAAATAATGAAAAAAAATTAATAAAAAAATCATAGAAATTTTGGAAAAATTACAAAAAATTGTTAAAAAATATGAAAATTTTAGAAAACAAATAAGAAAAATATTAGAAAATAAAAAAAATAAAAAAAAAAATAAAAATTCCTGAGAATATAGAAAATGTTCTAGAAAATAGGAAAATTCTTAGAAAGTATAGAAAAATTCTAAAAAAATCTAGAAAAATTATAAAATAATTCAAAATAATAATAATATAAATAAAAAAATTTCCAAAAATTGTGAAAATTAGAGAAAAACTACATTCGACTGGTTTGACCTATTTTTACATTTCTGAATTCCCGAGCTTTCCAAAATGTCCATTTTGCCCCTCTGGTCCATTTGACCCAAACCATTTCAAATTACCCTTGAACCTAATTAGGGTATTTTCTAGGCTCCTAAAGCTTCCTGTCGCTTGTGATTGACTTGATGTAATGTGATTTCTCCTTGATTTAATTCCCTGATTGCGCATTTACTTCTATGGTTGTGATTGATAGGATAGATACTCTCATTTGCATAAACCCCTTTAGACTTTTAGAGTCTACCTTACCCAGTCTCGCCTACATGAACTCCTTAGATTAGGAAATCACTCAACGTAGGTACCGAAAGGGTGTCGATAGTAATATCGACGTAACTAAGTCCCCGAACTCAAATCTCTGGTTTACGCAGAATCGAACGGTTCCTCCTAAAAACTCAATAGGGTTTCCAATCATACATTTCGAGAAATGATTGGTGGCGACTCCGATGGCATGCACACTGAGCACATGTCACCCGACCATATTAAGGTCGATCTCGGTTTAAATTTTTCCTAACGCGATTTGGTATGGGCCTAAGAGGGCCCGAGCGAAGCTCATCAGATATCAAAATGGGCCTAGCAATCCATTAACTCTCTCAAGACTCGTAAAAATCTCAGGAGGATCGCAACAACCATACGCAGCCTTAACTTTTGGGCGGAGCTTAGCGCGAACATCGATGGCATTTCTAGGATTTGTGCATAGATGTGGCTTTTAATATTTGGGCCTTAGGCCGGTTTTGTGTTTTGCCCACCCAAAACCCTAAAATTTAGGGAGGAGGAGGAGGGGCTCTATCGGGATAGAGAATCGGCAAAGTGATTCTTGCGGGATTTGAGTAAAGAAGGTTGTTGAGGTAGTCATCGCTTTTATCCATCGGTTGAATGTTTTCACAATGGTCATTCATTTTTCATGCATGTGTGGAGTTAGAATCTAGGAATCGCGATGCGATTTTCATGTTTTTGGTGTTTTGAGTCATACTACCGGTGAGGTGTTTGTTCACTTGTCCGTGATGGGCTTTCTAGCTTTGACAATATGGGCGATTTTCAGAATCCTTTCACAATGGCGTTCCGACAGAGAGCAAGGGGGATCGTTCCCACAAAGGTGCTTAGTTAGAAATATTTTTATTTTTTGAAAATTTATTTATTATTTTTAAGTACTTTTAAGAAAGTGTTGCCAATTGTTTCTAAAAAATGTTCCCAGTATATTTCTAAAAAGTATTTCCAAAACATAGAAAGAAGTTTTCTTGTTTCTTGTTTTTGTTACAAATGTGTTTCTATTTATTAAAAGTGCTCCCAGAACACTTTTTTACCACACCCATATCTATTTTCAAAGTGTTCTAGCAACACTTTGGGAACGAAAATATTTTTTCTAGAGTATTACGATACGCAGCCTAAAAGTGTTCGCAAAATACTTTTGGAACACCATTTTATCAAACATGTTTTTGTTATCAAAATATTCCAAGAACATTTTGGGAATAGAAATAGAATTTTTGAGTGTTACCATACGCAGCCTTAATTTTCGGGCGGGGCTTGAAGAGATCAATAGGGGCATTTTTGAGATTTGTGCAAAGAAGTGACTTTTAAGTTTCGAGCCTTAGACGGGTTTTGTGTTTTGTCTAGGCAATACCCCAAAAATTTGGGGGAGGAGGAGGAGCGGCTCTACCTGGATAAAGAATCGGCGAAGTGATTGTTGTGAGATTTATGCAAAGAAGGTTGTTGAGGTAATCATCGCTTTCCTCCATCGGTTGAATGTTTTCGGAGTGGTCGTTCATTTTTCGTGTGGATGCTTAACTAGAATCTTGGAATCGCAACGGGATTTTCGTGTTTTTGGTGTTTTGAGTTGTACTGCCAGAGAGGTGTTTGCTGGTTTGTCTGTGATGGGTTTTCTAGCTTGGACAATGTGGGCGATTTTCAGAATCTTTTCACAATGCCGTTCTGACAAGAGGGATCATTCTGACAAAGGTGCTTAGTCAGAATTATTTTTTATTTTTTGAAAAAAAAATTATTTTAAAATACTTTTAAGAAAATGTTCCCAATTGTTTCTAAACAATGCTCCAAATATGTTTCTAAAATGTTTTTTCAGAATACAGAAGCAAGTTTTTGTTTCTTCTTTCTACTAAGAAAGTGTTTCTATCAATTAAAAGTGTTCGTAGAGCACTTTTTTTACTACACGCATTTCTGTTTTCAAAGTGTTTCAGAAACACCTTTTGACCAGGTTTTTGTTACCAAAATATTTCAAGAACATTTTGGGAATAGAAACACATTTTTAGGAGTGTTATCGAACGCAGTCTTAACTTTTGGGCGGGGTTTGAAGGGATCGTTGTTGACACCTGATCTTTAATCATTTTTTCTATTACTAAAGTAATAAAAAAATCCATAAAAATTCATAAAATTGAAAAATCAACTTTGGGGACCTTAGCCAAGCCTAGGGAACCAATTTTGACCAAAAAATGATTTTTCATATTTTCAGTATTTTTACGTATTTTTTTATTTATTTATTTTCAAAAATTAATAGAAAATCCATAAAAATTCATAAAATTGAAAAATCAACTTTGGGAACCTTAGCCAAGCCTAGGGAACGAATTTTGACCAAAAAATAATTTTTCATATTATATATATTTTAATTTGTTTTTTAAAAATACAAAAATATTTGAAAATTTTGAAAAAATAACATTTGAGGCCAAAAAATACACAAAGATAGTTAATATTTTTATTTTAAATCTATTTTCATATTGGCCATCGTAAATTCAGAAAAATCCAATTCGAGTCACGTGTTCCTTCACGAGTATAATCTCGAATCGGGCCTAAAAAAATTTAATTTGAGTCAACTTATTTTTAACTTTCACTTTTTATGAGTTGTGACATTGTCTTCTAATATTTTAAATTTTCATCTTGGCCCAATTATACCCAGAATGACTTAATTTTGCAAAAGGGCTTTAATTAAATTATGCATTATTTTCAGCGACAAGAAATGAGCTTAAATTTGACATGTGGTAAATTTTGGTGTGTCAAAAATTGTGAGGAGATTTGGACTTAAAGAAATATATTTTTTCAAGGACTGAATTGTAAATACTTAAAATTCAAGGACTAGAGTGCAAATACCTAACTCTTGAAGGATTATTTTACAAATAATAAAAAGAAGAGTTAGTGGATAAATTAGAATAGAGAAGGGAAGATGAAGAAGAGGAGATGAAGAAGAGAAGTTGGAGAAGAATGGATGGAGAAAATAAGATAAGAATAGAGAAGGGAAGATGGAGATGAAGAAGAGTTAGTAGAGAAATTAGAATGGAAGATAAGAATAGAGAAGGGAAGATGGAGATTAAGAAGAGTTAGTGGAGAAATTAGAATGGGAGATAAATATGGAGAAGGGAAGATGAAGATGAAGAAGAGTTAGTGGAGAGATTAGAATGTGAGATAGAGATGGAGAATGGAAGATGAAAATGAAGAAGAGTTAGTGGAGAAATTAGAATGGGAGATAGAGTTAGTGGAAAAATTAGAATGGGAGATAGATGAGTAGGTTATAAAAGGAGGAAGAAGTGAGCTTGAGAAAGGATTCTTGGGAGGGAGAAAATTTGAAGTGTTTGGGAGAATTTTTTGGAGAGAAAATTTTGGATGTTTGAGAGAGTTTTGGGAGATTGAAGAAAATTTTGAGAGAAAGAAAATACCAAAAGAGAGAGAATTTTGAAGATGATGGGAGTTTAAAGCTAGGGGTTATCATCACAAATTCCTTCATCGATCAATATAAATCAAGAGTTCATCCTCGTCAACGAGCAAACAAATTCAAGCTAAGTGTTTTTATTTATTCATTTATTTATGGTTTTACTCGCAAATTAGCACAAATTGTATACACTTTCTCCATCTCCTTTTTCTTCCATATTTTATGTCAGGAGAAGGATATCTCTACGTCAACAGCAAAAATCTCGTCGAGATGCAAAAATCGGCCCAGACAAGCTCCTAAGCTGTCCACCGATTTCTCAACTGATCTGTGACTAAAAGTCCCTCTTAATTCAAAAGAAACTCTCTATATTGGGAACATAGAGAGCGAAAATCAATTATAGAAATCCCTCCCAAAAAAATGGGAGATAAGTACTCTTTCTACTCTTCTGGTTTTAGGTGCAGATTAGCACATATTTTGTATACTAACACTTCACTCTATTTTATGTCAGGAAGCCGCAGCTCTATATCAATGGTCAATCCTATGGAAGCACAAAATCGGCTTGGAGGAGTCCTCAAGCGCGCACAAATTTCAAATTGTTGAATCAATTCGTTGTATTTCATTTTAAAAAAATTCATACCCCAAAATGGAGAGGACAAAGTCCATCCGCAATTTAAATACCTACACCATAAATCCCAAAGGGAAGAGCCAAGCCAATGCTTAGCCTCCCATTGGAGGTTTTTACTTATAGTAGTTAAATACCTGCAACTTAAATACCTGCACCTTAAATCCCAAAGGGAAGAGCCAAGCCAATGCTTAGCCTCCCATTGGAGGTTTTTACTTACAGTAGTTAAATACCTGCACCTTAAATCCCAAAGGGAAGAGCCAAGCCAATGCTTAGCCTCCCATTGGAGGTTTTTACTTACAGTAGTTAAATACCTGCAACTTAAATACCTGTACCTTAAATCCCAAAGGGAAGAGCCAAGCCAATGCTTAGCCTCCCATTGGAGGTTTTTACTTACAGTAGTTTAAATACTTGCAACTTAAATACCTGTACCTTAAATCCCAAAGGGAAGAGCCAAGCCAATGCTAGGCCTCCCATTGGAGGTGTTTATTCACTGTCATGTACTTCCTATAATTTAATTTTTGAATCATCAGACCCAAAAGATGAGTAGGTCGTAATACTGCACAGAAGTCGTTAACACACTCCCTCTTTCGGCTTCAGGGAATCTTTAACACTTAAAAAAATATAACAAATAAAAATATATACCATCCATGCATCCTATTTAAAAAGTGAAAACACAAAAGAGAATACCCTACTAGAGCTTTAGGAATAAACCAAGCCTGAGTTGCCGGATTAGGATATCCATGAAATTAAGGTACCGAAAGGGCATTAGTTTTAATTAACTAGTGTAACCAAGTCCCCGAGCTCATAATCTCTGGTTCGCAGGAATAAATTAGTTCTCCCGCTAATTTATTTAGGTTTCTAATCGACCTACCAAGAACGATTAGTGGCGACTCCAAATTTCAAAATCATTTAAACAAAAACCAAAGTTGCGATTCGGTAGGGCTTGGGAGGGTCCGCATTAGGTTAGTCAAATCTAATTAACCTAATAATCCGTTAACCCCTAGAATTAATAAAAATATTTTTAGAGGGTCGCGACAGCTTGGCGACTCCGCTGGGGAATAGAGATTTTTAAATTTTCGAAAAAAGATACCAATTGGAATACTTAAATTTTTTCGAAATTTTAAAAGTCTTAGTGGACTTAGGCCAATGAAAATTTCATAGATATCTCGCTTCTGGCGATCTTGCTTGGGACTCATTCTATAGGTGTTATATGTTTTTGCAGGATGGGAGTTATAAGGGGCGGAGTGTTTGGCTAACCCATTTGTTTTGCAGGCTCGGTGTTGGGATTATGTTTAATTTCACACATTTTTAGAAGCGCTGTTTTGATATCAATTGTTGTGCATGTCTTGCATATTCTGAGGATCACAACACCTGCACACACAAGCGTCTAAACCCAAGTCGCGAAATTTTTCCTAGGTAACCATAGATAGGGATCGAATATGCAAAGCTCTTGCGTCGATTGCGCTTGGGTTGACCATATTTTATCCCGCTCATTATCTGAATTGACAATTCTTCCCATTGTGATTTGATTGCGCGGAGGGTAAGGTTGTCAATTCAGATAGTGGGGGCCTTTTAGGTCCATACCCTGTCTCTCCTTCTTTTATTTTCTAGAGTCCACTCCTCACTTGAGTCATGCGCATGACTATGTGATTTGCATTTCTCCAAGGTAAAAGTAAGTTCTCTAATTTTATCTTGTATTTATTTTCGGTCGGTCCATGCTAGGTGTTAGTCAGTTTTTGAGCTTGATATTACGACCATTCTTTTAAAAGAAAATAAAAATTAAATTTGTCCCTCATTTCTTTTTAGAAATTTTTTTTTTTGAAAAAATGATGTGAAAAAATCCCTTCATGAGAATTTTATTAACCAATAAGGGATTTTTGTCATGTTTTTATTACTTTAATAAAAATAAAATTTTCCTGAAAAAATTTTCCTCTGAAAATTTATTTCAATAAAAAGAAAAATTCCTTCAAAAAAAAACTCTAGTAGACATCAAGTGATTTTATCACATTTTTCAAATTATAAAAACTTGCAAGAAAATTCTTCTTGAGAAATTCGCTCATGTTTTTCTAAGAAAAGTTTCTCTAAATAAAATTAGACTAATGTCTCGGGGGAATTGTATTGACTAATAAGAGATTTTTGTCATGTTTTTCTTGCTTCAATAAAAATGAAATTTTCCTGACAAATTTTCCTCTGAAAATTTATTTCGATAAAAAGAAAAATTCCTGCAAAAAAAAAAACTTTGGTAAACATCAAGTGATTTTATCACATTCTTTCAAATTATAAAAACTTGCAACAAAAATTCTTTTCGAGAAATTCGCTTATGTTTTTCTAAGAAAATTTTCTCTAAATAAAATTAGACTAATGTCTCGGGGGAATTTTGTTAACCAATAAAGGATTTCTATTATGTCTTTCCTGCTTCAATAAAAATAAAATTTTCCTGATAAATTTACCTCGGAAAATTTATTTTGATAAAAAGGAAATTCCTTCAAAAATTTTAGTAAACATCAAGAGATTTTGTCACATTCCTTTAAAAAAATAAAAAAAAGAGTAATAAATCTGCAAAAAAAAAATTCTGTATCAGAAATTAACCCATTTCTTCCTAAGGAAATTTTTTTTTCTGATTTCTCTATAAAATAGAAAAAATAAAATTGGACTAATATAGGAGTCATGGACCGACATTCCTTGTGTCGCATACTAATTATATCCTTTTCTTTTGCAGGGAGATCCTAGATACCCCAGACGGGTGTAAAAATTAAGTTCAATAATATATCAAGAATCATCTTCAGAAATACCAAAAGACGAAAAACACCAAGGCTTCAACCATTAATTCAGGGGGGCAAACGAACACTGTCCATCTTTGACAGACAGAGTTGTGTCAATCCGTAAACTTGTATGGGCAGTGTATTCTGATATGACGGTGGATTTATACTGATTAAACATGGGGGCATATTTAATGTATTGCAGAGGATCCCGCGTCTTTTGAAAAACAATATGGATTATATAATCAGAACCCATGAAACAAATACCTTTACCTGATCAAATCAACCAGAGACCGGTCTTAAAATTTCCTCTTATCCGAAACATGCGGAGGGCTTTAGAGGACCGAGGTTCTATTAATGAACGTGGCCAACAGGAATTTCTCCCGACGCTACAGGCGACCGACACGAGCAAGTGGACGCCGAAAGAAACAAAATATGGATAAAAGTGGGCACACAACAGGTGGCCGGATTTACTACCAGCGCACTGATCGAGTGGTCATAGCGTTATTGTTCGTGATCTCAAGATGGATAGTGGGGGCCACCGCCGAACCCATCATCAATGTTCTCGATATCATCGTCTGGAGCAATTAAACAAGAACATCAAGAAGAACATTAAGCCTCGACATCTTCGGTACCTCAAATCGTTCTGTTATGCTATGCGGAAGAAACGATAGCAGGAAAATTAAAAAAAAAAACAAAACAAAACACGTGAAGCTTTTCTTTCATTCAATTCATCAAAGAGTATTACAACAACTCACTGGGGAGGAAAGGTAAAGCCAAACTGGGCCCTGATGACCATTACGAAAGAGCTCAACTGACTCTCCAAACAGTTGATGCTCTGGATGCACCGGGCGCTCTCGGGATCAAGCTCCGCGAGCCTAAAGAAGAGGCGATCGCACTTCTCTTTAACCTGGGCCATAGTGGCCTCGTAATGCTCAACGGCAAACTCCAGGTCCGGAATCGCTGCCCTCTCGAAAGCAATGTCTGCCGTAATGTCATCAAGTCTCTCCTGCAGCCAACCACATTTACACCTCATCACAATATTGCCTGGCTCCTGTTCGGCGTAAGTTCGGACCAAGGCCAGACGGTCCACCAACTTTCCCCTCTCACGAACCAGCCACGAAAGCTGATCGTTGGCAAACTTGAGAGCCTTTTTGTGATTATCAGCCACAAACGTAACTGTTGCCAGACGCTCGTGCCGGTCTCGGTAACGGGCTTTCACGACGGCAGTCACAATGACCGTCTCATAAGCGCGGTTATAGGCAGCCAGAAAATTAATGAAGAGGGTCGGGAAGTTCCGATACTCCCTCCCCAGTTGGGTACCCTCAACAGAAGCAGCGTCTAGGGTCCTGAATAAACCGAGGATTTCAGCCTCAACGGTAGAGTTTTGGGCTATATGAGCGTAACCTCTACCAAGAAGATTGTAGAGTCTCTCCCACCCAGCCAGGATTTCGGCGGAGAAGGTATGGTTAGGAGAATTGGCCATTTTTGAAAGCAGATCACGAAAGAAAGGAGGAGAGAGGCGAGGCAGATGATCGGAATGCGAAGGTGATAATCTGCTTCAATTTAAATAATGATTTCACAGGGCAGTCCTTATTGGTCGAGTTTTTTCTATCTACCATTCTCTGTCGGCAACACCCCCGCTGGCTCGAATTCTAGTCAAGCGGCAACCTCAAGCTGAGCAGACCCGACATCTCTGCAGAAAAGTTGGACGGACTGCCACCACTTTGAAAAAGAAAGAATAAAAAACGAGCTGAGTGGGAGACAAAGAAATTTTCGGCAGAAAAGGAGATACGACTCGTCTTTATTGGAGGACCCGCCAGTAAATCGACGGTGGAGATCTTGACAAGGGCCCTCTACCACGAAAAGAAAAAAGGAAGACGAACTGAGCGAGAAACAAGGATTTCCCCTTTAATCAAAAGCTGAATATCAGATTTTCTCCCTCGAAAATCTAATAGCACTGCCCGTGAAGAGGGAAGTCGTTGCTATTGCCAGAGAGAGAACTTGTCCTCATTTGATAGTGAGAGTTCATTCGCAAGAACTCGCAGGAGAAAGATAGAGAGGAAGGAGTTCTCATGGGAGAGGAATTCAAAACCTTCACTATCAAAGCATCGGCTTTCAAAGCCTGTTACGAGAAACCATCGACGATCCCGTGATCCCTCAAGTCCAAGAAGACATCCTGAGGCGGTCTCGAGTCGGCAGTCCTAGATCCAGAAATATGTCGAGCATTAGGGAAACGGGCGCATGTTCAACCCTGGTCGAAGCTAATGAAGTTCCTTACCCTGAGGGTCTACTGGTCATGGCCATTGACGGTAATCCAGTCTCTCTGTCAATCCTTGTTACCGTATTGAGAAAATGCCGGTATAAGGTTGTAGCTCAAGCAAAGGCGACAGAGGCCTTAGAGATATTAAGGAGGAGTGGTGACCAGTTTGATATCGTCCTCACCGCCATGGTAGGGATTGACATGGATGTTTTCACTCTCTTGGAAGTCATCAATTCTAAATTAAACATGCCAGTCCTCGTAATATCGGCAAGCGATGATCAGCAAGCCATAATGAAGGCTGTCTTAAATGGGGCCCAAGACGTCGTAACGAAACCAGTTAGGGTTCAGATGCTTCAAAACATATGGCAGCACGTGGTAAGGAAGCAATTGCACGACCATGAGAACAAGCATCAAGCCTTCAATTTTGTTCCAAGCAATTGGAGAAAGAAGATGAGTTGGTCTCCCGAGCTGCATCGTATGTTTGTTAATGCAGTTCAACAGGTAGGAATCGATTCGGCACGGCCGCAACATATACTGGAAATTATGAACGTAGAGGGACTCACTAAAGCAAATGTTTCGAGTCATCTTCAGAAGTACAGAAAAAGGGTGAGAGAACACAATGCAGCTCAGAATCAAGAAAACCAAGGCGGGACTGATCTAAGCCTGAATGTCGAGTCTCCTCGCCACCATAAGTTCCGCGGGTTAGTATGGGGCGAGCCACTTCCCATCATCAACCAAGCCAGTAGCCGTGCCATCAATCCTCCAGGCGTTAATCAAAGTATCCCCCAGAATCACCCTAATGCTCTTCAAGAGTATAGACCGCAGGGGCAGTGTATTCAGACTCCTTGGTCTGAGCACCAACCCGTGGCTAGAATTCATCCCATGATCAGCGCGCCTGCGCAGCCAGAGAATCAGACAAGAAATTATCCTGAGCACTTCCACTTCTTTAATCCTCGAATGGAAGGAGTTTTTGGCAGCAGGACAGTTGGTGATCCCCACACTTTCTCGAGTAATGATGAAGGCTCCAGCACGAGAAGTCAAATTGCTCATGGCGAGGACAGAATGAGAAATCTATCGCCAGCATTTGCCAACAACAATGCCCAATTCGAGCATCAGTTGCTGGAAGGTTCAAGAGATTACCCAGATGATGAGCTTACTGCCCTGGTCAACCAGTTTAGGGTTGACAGACGTCCCAAGCCGCGATCAGGAGCCAATGAGTAGGGACTCTCAAACATCGATCATCCACACCCGAACCAATACGAGACTAGCTGATTATCGAAGAGCCACAGGAAAGGCAGAACTGACCTTGAATAAGTGCACATTTTATTTCATGCTTAATTCCCCTGCGTATGATATTTTCCAGCTTTCTAGGTGTCTCGATTTAATTCAGGGACAAGGGGGCAATTTATTTATTTTTTTTATCCCGTCGAATGCGTGAATCCCTTTTTATGCTAGATTTAGGGCGGATCAATTTGTGGTAACGTCGCTGACTGCCATAATGAGAAATGTTGAATGGCCTCACGTAGGGAAATTTCAAGTGAAATGCCCAGGCGAGCTCGAAGACGGGTAATTGTGTGTCGTTCCAATTTACCCTCAATCGTTGCAAAATGCTAAATTGGATTTGTTCCATTCTCACCCAGGGAATCGCAAAGTGCCTCAAGAGTGTCGCAAAATGAAATGACCCAATGGAACGCGATAGGACTCATTTGCCTCGAAGGTAACCTTCAAATTAAAGGAGCCCTCCGGTCCACGGACCCGATGGCATAGAAAATGATGATGGTCCAAGGCAACCCGAAAGAAAATAAGGCCCAACTAAGCAAAGCACTTACGTGGCAAGCTCAAAGTGAAGGGCAACTCGGGACATACAATTCAATCCAGTCCAAATGAAGGAACTTTCTCAATTCAAATTCAATAGAATTACACACAAGGGTAAAACAGTATCGTTCCAATTTTTCTAGAATATGAAGAACATATACTGCCGCATTCTCTTTCATTTTTGCAGGGGAAGTCTCTACTGGCCAGATTTTCCTGTCTAACATTCCCTATCAGTATCACCTCCGCTACTCGTCTCCAATCTCCAGCCAAGCAAATCCGACGTCTCTACGGCAAAGCTAAACGGGACGCCACTACTTTGAAAAAGAAAAGATAAAAAATAAGCTGAGTGGGAGACAAAGACATTTTCGGCAGAAAAGAGATACGACTCGTCTTTATTGAAGAACTCGCCAGCAAATTGACGGTGGAGACAACAACAAGGGGCCCTATCACGAAAAGATGGAAGGAGACGAGCCGAGCAAGAGACACGATAAGAAAAGAGGATTGAGAAAGGCCGGACCCTTGGAAGAAGCAATACAGTTGCTAAACCCACGTTTAATTTTAAAAGAGACGCCATGCTCGGAAGAGGGTCTTAAGGCATAGGCAATCGCTCAGAAAAATTCAAAGAGAGTGAAAACACCGGAAACGAGTAGCAAATCTTGAGAAATCATCAACCAAATCAAAGATGTCTCAACCCAATACTCCCGAGAGCTATCATTGCCTGCTAAATATGGGAGAGGAAGAGTTCGAAGCCATGTTTGGGATCGAGCCTATGGAGCCTGACTCTTCCGCCGACGACGTCCAAAATCTCAGTAAAGATAAGGATAATAACGGTAAGGGTCAAAAGAAGCGTTACCGTCGCCATACTAAGGAGCAGGTACAAAGGCTTGAGGATTTCTTCAGAACATGCCCTATGCCAGACGGCAAACAGAAAATGGAACTGAGTCAAGAGTTAGGACTTGAACCTTTGCAAATCAAGTTCTGGTTTCAAAATAGACGAACCCGAATGAAGACTCGTCATGAGCACAACGAAGCCGAGTTTCTAAGAGTTGAAAATGAAAACCTCCGAGCGGAAAACAAGATGTATAAAGAGACTTTTGACTCCGCCACCTGCCCCAACTGCAATAGCCTCCTCCTCACCCTCGATGAAATGTATGATCTGAGGATCGAAAATGCACGTTTAAGAGGTGAGTTAGACCAATTTATAACAGGATCAAGTTCTGTTGGAGCAGGGTACAAAAGGACCAATGATACTGGATCAGTATCAATACCTCCCGAGGAAGAAGGGACAGATCACCACCAAGCGGACATTGACGATGATCTTTTCGCCATAATCAACCAGTTTGATATCGGTAAAGTATCGGGACTGTGATGCACTTGTTCAGCCAGTGACCACCAGACCTTCTATATGGCCGATGCATACCTAATTTGGGATGAAGCCAGCTGATCATGGGAGAGCCTGTAGAGGAAGCAGAACTGATCCTGAATGAGTGAATGTGTTTTATTTCCTTGCGTGATATGTTTTTCTGCTTTTGTGAATGTGTAAAAGCAAGGAGTAATAATCCGACTTCCCCCTATTAAATGCTCGAATCCGCTACCTCACCAACCTTGCGACGAATTGATGGCGAGTAAAAATCTGGATAAACCTGAAGGGTAACTCCGTATCGTTTCAATTTACCCTCAGTTGCTCCAAGTTTTAAAATTAAGCCCCTTCTATTCTCAGGAAATTGCAAATCGACCCGAGAACGCAATCATATCCGAATACAAGTTGAACAAAATTTGGGGGCAAATCGACTCATGGGCATTACCACGGGATGGACAGCTTCGGACAGAGAAAAGTACAAGCGAAAGACGCGAACAATCTCAGAAATGGGTAATTCTGTATCGTTCTAATGTGCACATAATCATCTCAAGTCTTGAATTGTCTTATTCCATTCTTAACAGGGATTGCAAATTACCTCGAGAAATACCGTAACATGGCATAAGGTGATACAACAAGGCTGCTTTATCCCCAAAGATTAACCTTTGAAAGGATAGCCCCATGGACACCTATGGTCCAATGGATCAAATGGTATGGGGGATGACAGTAGGTCCGAAATATCCCGAGTTCGATCCCCGAGGGTGGGGAATGTTGTATGTATTATAAATAAATGAAACAACTTTTTGTGCATTTCTTTTTGCAAGCAGGAATACTCGACGAGTAATACCGAAGTCAATATTTTGCTACATTCTCGGCTTAATGGTGAAGCATCCAACAAAAGTCGAAGAAAACTCAATCCAGCAAAATTGGTAAAAGACTTGTCCAAGGCATTCAAGATGAAGGGTAAATCAGTATCGTTTCCAATTTATCCCTTTTAATACTGGTTGACATGTCTCCTTTTCTTTTCATAGGAAATATTTATACTAACATTTAACATGTTGAAGGAGACAAATCCAAAAGAAAAGTATGATCACCTGACAAGATCTATTCCGGTGAAAAATGGGGCAAATTGATCGCAAGCTCTGAAACGAAAAAGCAAATATGTCTTTCTTATCTCGTTTGGTTTCAAGAATAATTTCTCTGCTTCTTGCAGGGGCATTAAACAAACCAAAATGCTCCATCGCCCATATGCTTCATCGCGCAGGGGTAAAGTTTGAGACAAACCGCCCCTCGACATAAGGAGTAGGCTTCCCAATTTTTTCGGTCCGCTCACATACCAGGGGCAATTCAAATCCGCCCATATTTGCACATTATATAAACACACATGATGCTAAAAATTGTCACATCTGCATTGTGTTTACACAATTCATGAATTATGCATGACCATTCCGCGTGTTTAATTTACCAACTGCAACTTAGAGTATAAACTGCACAGGAGACATCAAATGTGCAGAATGGGGCATGACAGGATGAAGAAAGGCAAACTATTTCCACATAAGTCTAACATTTTAATCTACGGATAAACAACATTTCCCCAGAGTGAGAGAAAGCCCCTTTGGACTAAAGTCCCCCATTCAGATTACATTCGAGGCGTTCATATTATGAGAACCTCCTTAAATAGAATTGGTAATGCAAACTTGACAGAATATGTTTTGCATGATCCACATTTTGATTGATTGCATCATGAGTTATCACACAGACTACTTCTAATCATTACCAACTTAGCTAAACAATTTTGTATGAACCAATGAACGCATTGATGAAAATGCTTGCACATGTTAGCTCTGACATTGCCTGACAGGCAACACATTCCCGGTGTTTGAGTTACCTTCCAAAGTCTTGAAATTCATTCGGCGATTGTTGAATGAACAAGCCTGGTTGTTGAGAAGCCACCAAGCATTTCTTCCAAATTCTCAGGTAAGTATATCTTCAACCTGAACCTTTCAAGAGAATGAATTCTGACGGTTGATGGGGTACTCGAATCCATTGCGGTATATACAGGTATCCACCTTCTTCAATAAAGCATGATTTGTCTCAAGGACAGAAATGTTCGAGACCTTTTGATCTCTGCATCTTTGGTTTATTCCTAAAGCGACAGGAGAATATAATTTGGGTTTGAGCTTCCGCAGGATTCCTGGTCTCCCCAGATTTCAGAATGGCACCCTTTGAGGCAAACTAAGTCCTTCTTACAGGCAAACCAAGTCCTTCTTACAGGCACAAAGTCCTTCTTACAGGCAAATCAAGTCCTTCTTACAGGCATAAAGTCCTTCTTACAGGCACAAAGTCCTTCTTACAAGCAAATCAAGTCCTTCTTACAGGCACAAAGTCCTTCTTACAGGCATAAAGTCCTTCTTACAGGCAAATCAAGTCCTTCTTACAGGCACAAAGTCCTTCTTACAGGCAAACCAAGTCCTTCTTACAGGCAAATCAAGCCCTGCTTACAGGCAAATAAAGTCCTTCTTACAGGCAAAGCAAGTCCTTCTTACAGGCAAATCAAGTCCTTCTTACAGGCACAAAGTTCTTCTTACAGGCAAATCAAGTCCTTCTTACAGGCACAAAGTCCTTCTTACAGGCAAACAAAGTCCTTCTTACAAGCAAATCAAGTCCTTCTTAAAGGCATAATGTCCTTCTTACAGGCAAATCAAATCCTTCTTATAGGCAAACTAAGTCCTTCTTACAGGCAAACTAAGTCCTTCTTACAGGCAAACCAAGTCCTTCTTACAGGCACAAAGTCCTTCTTACAGGCACAAAGTCCTTCTTACAGGCAAATCAAGTCCTTCTTACAGGCATAAAGTCCTTCTTACAGGAACAAAGTCCTTCTTACAAGCAAATCAAGTCCTTCTTACAGGCACAAAGTCCTTCTTACAGGCATAAAGTCCTTCTTACAGGCAAATCAAGTTCTTCTTACAGGCATAAAGTCCTTCTTACAGGCAAACAAAGTCCTTCTTACAGGCAAATCAAGTCATTCTTACAGGCACAAAGTCCTTCTTACAGGCAAAGTAAGTCCTTTTTACAGGCAAACAAAGTCATTCTTACAGGCAAATCAAGTCCTTCTTACAGGCACAAAGTTCTTCTTACAGGCAAAGCACCAAGTCCTTTTTACTGGCACCAAGTCCTTTCTACAGTCACCAAGTCCTTCTTACAGGTATCTCCATGTGGTGACCTACCATACGGGTCAAATCTCAATCAAAATTTAATCAGTAGAATCCTTTTATTAGGAATCTACCATGGTACGACCCACCATACGGGTCAAATGGTATGACCCACCATACGGGTCAAATTTTAATTCAATTTTTAATCAGTAGAATCCTTTTATTAGGAATCTACCATGGGTTGATCCACCATACGGGTTCAAGTTCAACCACCCTAAAGTTTTTTTATATAACGAATCCTTAGGTTCTCATTTCATTTTCAGTGGAACAATCATGTCACGACTCTTTTTATTTCCTTGTATTGAGTCGATAAGAATCCAGGTGTCATCTCGTCTTTGAAATGAACCTCTACCGAGCTTCCTTTCAAAGAGGGGCAGCTGTTGACACCTGATCTTTAATCATTTTTTCTATTGCTAAAGTAATAAAAAAATCCATAAAAATTCATAAAATTGAAAAATCAACTTTGGGGACCTTAGCCAAGCCTAGGGAACCAATTTTGACCAAAAAATGATTTTTCATATTTTCAGTATTTTTACGTATTTTTTTATTTATTTATTTTCAAAAATTAATAGAAAATCCATAAAAATTCATAAAATTGAAAAATCAACTTTGGGAACCTTAGCCAAGCCTAGGGAACGAATTTTGACCAAAAAATAATTTTTCATATTATATATATTTTAATTTTTTTTTTAAAAATACAAAAATATTTGAAAATTTTGAAAAAATAACATTTGAGGCCAAAAAATACACAAAGATAGTTAATATTTTTATTTTAAATCTATTTTCATATTGGCCATCGTAAATTCAGAAAAATCCAATTCGAGTCACGTGTTCCTTCACGAGTATAATCTCGAATCGGGCCTAAAAAAATTTAATTTGAGTCAACTTATTTTTAACTTTCACTTTTTATGAGTTGTGACATTGTCTTCTAATATTTTAAATTTTCATCTTGGCCCAATTATACCCAGAATGACTTAATTTTGCAAAAGGGCTTTAATTAAATTATGCATTATTTTCAGCGACAAGAAATGAGCTTAAATTTGACATGTGGTAAATTTTGGTGTGTCAAAAATTGTGAGGAGATTTGGACTTAAAGAAATATATTTTTTCAAGGACTGAATTGTAAATACTTAAAATTCAAGGACTAGAGTGCAAATACCTAACTCTTGAAGGATTATTTTACAAATAATAAAAAGAAGAGTTAGTGGATAAATTAGAATAGAGAAGGGAAGATGAAGAAGAGGAGATGAAGAAGAGAAGTTGGAGAAGAATGGATGGAGAAAATAAGATAAGAATAGAGAAGGGAAGATGGAGATGAAGAAGAGTTAGTAGAGAAATTAGAATGGAAGATAAGAATAGAGAAGGGAAGATGGAGATTAAGAAGAGTTAGTGGAGAAATTAGAATGGGAGATAAATATGGAGAAGGGAAGATGAAGATGAAGAAGAGTTAGTGGAGAGATTAGAATGTGAGATAGAGATGGAGAATGGAAGATGAAAATGAAGAAGAGTTAGTGGAGAAATTAGAATGGGAGATAGAGTTAGTGGAAAAATTAGAATGGGAGATAGATGAGTAGGTTATAAAAGGAGGAAGAAGTGAGCTTGAGAAAGGATTCTTGGGAGGGAGAAAATTTGAAGTGTTTGGGAGAATTTTTTGGAGAGAAAATTTTGGATGTTTGAGAGAGTTTTGGGAGATTGAAGAAAATTTTGAGAGAAAGAAAATACCAAAAGAGAGAGAATTTTGAAGATGATGGGAGTTTAAAGCTAGGGGTTATCATCACAAATTCCTTCATCGATCAATATAAATCAAGAGTTCATCCTCGTCAACGAGCAAACAAATTCAAGCTAAGTGTTTTTATTTATTCATTTATTTATGGTTTTACTCGCAAATTAGCACAAATTGTATACACTTTCTCCATCTCCTTTTTCTTCCATATTTTATGTCAGGAGAAGGATATCTCTACGTCAACAGCAAAAATCTCGTCGAGATGCAAAAATCGGCCCAGACAAGCTCCTAAGCTGTCCACCGATTTCTCAACTGATCTGTGACTAAAAGTCCCTCTTAATTCAAAAGAAACTCTCTATATTGGGAACATAGAGAGCGAAAATCAATTATAGAAATCCCTCCCAAAAAAATGGGAGATAAGTACTCTTTCTACTCTTCTGGTTTTAGGTGCAGATTAGCACATATTTTGTATACTAACACTTCACTCTATTTTATGTCAGGAAGCCGCAGCTCTATATCAATGGTCAATCCTATGGAAGCACAAAATCGGCTTGGAGGAGTCCTCAAGCGCGCACAAATTTCAAATTGTTGAATCAATTCGTTGTATTTCATTTTAAAAAAATTCATACCCCAAAATGGAGAGGACAAAGTCCATCCGCAATTTAAATACCTACACCATAAATCCCAAAGGGAAGAGCCAAGCCAATGCTTAGCCTCCCATTGGAGGTTTTTACTTATAGTAGTTAAATACCTGCAACTTAAATACCTGCACCTTAAATCCCAAAGGGAAGAGCCAAGCCAATGCTTAGCCTCCCATTGGAGGTTTTTACTTACAGTAGTTAAATACCTGCACCTTAAATCCCAAAGGGAAGAGCCAAGCCAATGCTTAGCCTCCCATTGGAGGTTTTTACTTACAGTAGTTAAATACCTGCAACTTAAATACCTGTACCTTAAATCCCAAAGGGAAGAGCCAAGCCAATGCTTAGCCTCCCATTGGAGGTTTTTACTTACAGTAGTTTAAATACTTGCAACTTAAATACCTGTACCTTAAATCCCAAAGGGAAGAGCCAAGCCAATGCTAGGCCTCCCATTGGAGGTGTTTATTCACTGTCATGTACTTCCTATAATTTAATTTTTGAATCATCAGACCCAAAAGATGAGTAGGTCGTAATACTGCACAGAAGTCGTTAACACACTCCCTCTTTCGGCTTCAGGGAATCTTTAACACTTAAAAAAATATAACAAATAAAAATATATACCATCCATGCATCCTATTTAAAAAGTGAAAACACAAAAGAGAATACCCTACTAGAGCTTTAGGAATAAACCAAGCCTGAGTTGCCGGATTAGGATATCCATGAAATTAAGGTACCGAAAGGGCATTAGTTTTAATTAACTAGTGTAACCAAGTCCCCGAGCTCATAATCTCTGGTTCGCAGGAATAAATTAGTTCTCCCGCTAATTTATTTAGGTTTCTAATCGACCTACCAAGAACGATTAGTGGCGACTCCAAATTTCAAAATCATTTAAACAAAAACCAAAGTTGCGATTCGGTAGGGCTTGGGAGGGTCCGCATTAGGTTAGTCAAATCTAATTAACCTAATAATCCGTTAACCCCTTTTAAAATTTAAAATTTTTTTAGAGGGTCGCGACAATCGTTAGGGGCATTTATGAGATTTGTGCAAAGAAGTGACTTTTAAGTTTTGGGCCTTAGGTGGGTTTTGTGTTTTACCCAGGCAAAACCCTAAAATTTGGGGGAGGAGAAGGAGTGGCTCCATCCGAATAGAGAATCGGCTAAGTGATTCTTGCCGGATTTGTGCAAAGAATGTTGTCGAGGTAGTCATTGCTTTCACCCATCGGTTGAATATTTTCTCGTTGGTCGTTCATTTTCTGTGCGGGTGCGGAGTTCGAATCCAGGAATCACGATGCGATTTTCATATTTTTGGTGTTTTGAGTCATATTGCTGTCGCGACCCTCCCGAGATTTTTCGGGATCCCGAGGGAGCTAATGGATTGCTAAGCCCATTTTGCGTATCTGGGCTTAGCTCGGGCCCTCCCAGGTGTTGACACCTAACTTTCAGTCATCTTTTTTATTTTAAAATTAATAGAAAATCCATAAAAATTTATAAAATTAAAAAATCAACTTTGGGGACCTTGGCCAAGCCTAGGGAACCAATTTTGACAAAAAAAAATGATTTTTCATATTTTTAGTATTTTTCCGCATTTTTTATTTTCGAAAATTCATAGAAAATCAAGAAAAAAGGGAGAAAATTGAAAAAACCAACTTTGGAAGCCTTTGCCAAGCTTAGGCTACCATTTTTGAACAAAAAATAATTTTTTATATTTTTTTTTTTTGCATTTTTAGCATTTTTTAGAAATTAGGAAAATATTTAATAAATAATAGCATTTGATGCCATAAAAATGTAAATAAATAGTCAGTATTTTTCTTTTAATTTTCTCTTCGTTTTGGCTGAATAAATTTTGAAAAAAAAAAGTCAATTTGAAATTGAAAGTTTCTTTGTTAATCTTATTTTTAGATTAATTGTAAAAATTGTAGGAAATTCATTTTTAGCTTTATAATTTTTAATTTTTACATTTCTGGAGTAGTGACATTTTTCTCTAATAGTCCAAATTTTTCGATGGCCTGACGGTGCCTTTTTCATCGTTGCGTTCGATTTTCCGAACTCACTTTATCACTTGAAGCATTTCTTTATGATGCATTATCGCGTCCATGAGATTTGCCGATCGAACATGCAAGACCGATTTCACAAGAGGTTCTTAAAAATCGACTTTTGAGAGTGGTGTACCTAAATGATCGAATTCAATGAAAGCATCTACAATGCAATGCCTTGGAAGATAATCTAAAATGCTATTTCCTTATGAAGAATTTGTAAAGCTCTTTCAGTACGAAGTTTCCCAAACTTATCACCAAGGGGACTTATCAATTGCGGCAACAGTTGCTGTGTGAATGCCGTGTTGCAGTGTTTGACATGTACAAAGCCTCTCCCTATCCACTTGCTTCGCAAAGAACATTCAAGAGTCCGTATTGGAAAAATTGTTGACGTTTATGTGAACTTGAGCAACATGTGACAATGTTGAGAGAAAGCAATGCACCACCGTCCCCTAGCAGAATACTAGTGCACATGCGAAGTCTTAAATGCCATATCGGTGAAGGAAGTCAGGAAGATACTCATGAATTTTCTAGGCTTCTCGTTGCATCAATGCAGTCCATTTGCTTGGGTAAAGGTTGACCCAAGATTGCTAGAAACATCATTCATTCAACACACATTTGGTGGGCACCTTAGATTGAAGTTCAAGTGTTTGAGGTGTCATCACGAGTCAAAGCGATATGATAACATAATGGATCTCCCGTTGGAGATATATGGTCTGGCGGAACCATTGAAAGATGCACTTACACCATTTACAACTCCAAAAGATCTGGATGGAGAAAACTATGTTAACATTCTGTTGATGCTCTTGCGCCTTCGACGGGCTTATGATTATCCCCTGTTTGTGTGGGGATATGACTCAGGCTCTTGGTGGCAAACTTGACTTAAGATGGCGAAGAAACTTCCTCAGAAGAGACGAGTATTTCTTTTGAATTATTTGAAAGCTTCTTTAGCAATTTGCAGTTTTTGCAATGATCCACCTGAAGAAGCTTTTGTTTCCGTATGTCATCATGTATCTTGCAACCAACGCCTTGGTGGACACCTCACTGATGAAGATGGACTTTGCCCGACCACAAATATCTGAGGTGTTTTCTGGAGCTTCTCTGAAGAGTGCCATCACCGGTCATTGTGCACAGAACACTCCCCCTAGTATTTTGAGGCTAGAGCTCTTTAAGACATATTATGAAACAATGAAGGACTTGGATTTGAAGAAATGCCCAGCGGACATACTCTCTGTTCTGGCATTGACAATGTTTGCTGAAAGGGAAAATTGGGAGGTCTGAAGTACAGATTGTTAATTTTAGAAGGCGAAGTTGGCTCTTGGGGCTATGAGTATGTCAGGTGATCCTGATCTTGGGATAATTTTTAAGTTGATGGGGATTTTGTGGTGGTTGGGAAAAATTAGCTGAATGTTCACTTTGTAGACAAAGACATGGTCCATAATGGCGTCAGACTCGAGTCCTTCAATCTCTACAAGTATGCGTCCCAAGTAACTAGCTTTTGACCGACCCATAACTACTCTGAACAACCCCATGAGCCAGAACAGGCGATTTTACAGCAGCTCAAGAGCATGACTTCATGAGCTTTGAGCAGCAGCGGAGTATCTGAAACAGAAGAAGTGTGAGTACGACAAGAAGGCTCTGCAACAAAGAGGGAAAGGGGATGAGCAAGCCAAAAAGAAAAAGGAAGAAAGGCGGGAGACACCATCATGGAAGAAATGATAGACGACATGGACACCGAAAGCACAAAAAGGGCAATGAATGGGAGCTCTCGATCATGGAGAAAAGTTAGCTGAAGGAGAGCAACGTCTGGAGAGGACACTAAAAAGATAGTGGAAGGAATGAGTAGTGGATGATGGAAGGTGGATTACAAGCGAAAGGAAAAGGCTGGGTCAAAAAGAAAAGAGAGGTGAAAAAGAAAGGCCAAAAAAAAAATAATAATAATAAAGAAGAGAGGGGAATTCTTTTCTTCCGAGCATCTCTATTTGCCTGTCCGATGGGAAAAAGGCCGAGGGGATGATTCAGTCACAAACCGGAGACTCCGCCTCCGTCGCAACCATCAAAGATCGCTCGTCCGCAACCGCGGCCGCAGCGTGCATGAAGATGTCACCGTCCGTGGCCCAAGCCTTCGTTCGCTGCACCACCACCAACATCACCCCGCAACAGACATGGAATGAGATCTCCGTCTCCCCCCGTGTGTTGGCCAAGAAGTTGCCATGCAACCTCCTCGTGTTCGGCCTCGGGCACGACCGCTTTATGTGAACCTCCCATCATAAAAAAAAAGGGGGCGATATCTCGAGAGGTCTGGGGACTTTACAAGGACCTTCTTTGCGTTTCTCTAGAGAGGAGGTAGCATTCGGTCTCTAGAGATCTCATCCTTGGAGAGGGGACTTCCCTCCATTGACTCGAAGGAGGCGGTCTTCTTCCTGATCAAGTCATGGGTCGCCGGCGTCATCAACTCGACGACCTTCGTCCCCATACTCCCCGACGCTTCCTCCAACCCACGCGAAGCCCAAATGCGCCTCCGGAACCTTGCGTCCCCTGGGAAATGGCGCAGTCCCTGGAGCCATTGCTAATCCAATTCCTGATGCCGGACAACGACGCTCGGCGGCAGGCGGAGGAGTAGATAAAGCGGCTGGCCAAGGATCCGCAGGTGTTTCCCGCCTTCATCCAGCACCTTCACACAGCCAAGACCTCTAACGTCCGCCAGCTCGCCGCCGTCCTCTTCCGCAAGAAGGTCACCGGTCACTGGTCCAAGCTCTCCCCTCAGTTCAAGCACCTCGTCAAGCAGTCCCTCATCGAGAGCATCACCCTGGAGCACAGTGCAGTCAAAGTGCGCAAGAAGACCATAGAAAACTCTTTGACTGAAACCATTGGGGGCACATTTCGACCACATTTCACCGATCTTCAGACTCTTTTACTCAAGTGCCTCCAAGATGAGACTAACAACCGTGTTAGAGTTGCTGCCCTTAATTCGAGCTAGGGAGGCGACGATGACGCACAGACCACCGAGGCCTTTGATTCCAGGTGAAAGGTCAGATCCGCTAAACTTTGGACGCGCGCGTTCCTGATGGCACTTAGCGCCAGATTGACACGGCCGAGGATATTAGAGCTGATAACAATTAACATCTGCTCCAAGGTTAGTTGATCAAGCAATCGAATTGGCTTTAATACTGTCACAAATTATTCTTGCTTGGGTGCTAGAAGATGAAGTCATCAGGAGCTTGTGCTTGAAATAGTGTGATGATTTGAAGCGATAAAATTCTGAAATGTCTTGTCTACCATGGCATATTTATATTATATTCAAGACCATTAAGATCGTGAGGTGTTTGGCTGCACTGGTGGGACCATTAATTTGCTGTCCATGTTAAATTGAATTTAGGAAAATTCTCCATTTTATCTAGCTGTTTCATTTGTCGAATGATTTGTATAGCTGATAAAACATTTATTATGACGGCAAGGGCCACCTTAGGTAGGTAAACCTCGACCTATACATTCTGCCCTTCAAAATCCTTTGGTTGTTGCTTGGAACACATGTTGTGCTGGTTAATAAAACGTCTCATAATTGGGAATAGAGTCTGAGTTCTTCCCATCATGTCGTGCTCTAGCGTTTGTGACCATTGCTTGTCTTGATCTGATTGAGAGTCTGGGCCTGAATCAAGCCTATTTTGTATAGATTAAGAGGGACCTCTTTGTTTAAAAATAAATAAATAATGTTAAAAAATTTGTTAAAAAATTCGAATATATATATATAAAGTCAAAAAATTGATTAAAAATTCAAAAAAAAACAAATTATAAAAATCCAAAATGACAATTTTGCCCCCTTATAAGTAAATTGTCTCGAAAAATTCAGAAAATCCTGAAAAATAGGAAACGGGTCATTTCGACTGACCAATCCTATTTTTGGTGAATTTCTATCTCGATCTTTCCAAAATGACGATTTTGCCCCTTATGGGTAAATCGTCTCAGAAGATTTCAAAAAATTCTAAGAAATTGTGAAAAATAAGGAATGACCACATTCAACTAGTTTGACCTATTTTAACTTCCCGAACCTTGAAAAATGACCATTTTGTCATTCGATCAGTTTGATCCAAATCTTTCCAAATCACTCTAAACGAGTTTTCATGAAATTGGTACCGAAAGGGCGTTAGAGTAATCTAACGTAACCAAATCCCCGAACTCATAATCTCTGGTTCGCAGAAATAAATTAGTTCTCCCGCTAATTTATTTAGGTTTCTAATCGACCTACCAAAAACGATTAGTGGCGACTTCAAATTTTAAAACCATTTGAACAAAAACCAAAGTTGCGATTCGGTAGGACTTGGGAGGGTCCGTATTAGGTTAGTTAATTTAATTAACCTGATAATTCGTTCACCCGAAATCTCATTATTTTCGGGTCGCGACACCAGGACCATACCAAATCACATCAAGAAAATTTGAGTCAAAGTCGACCTTAGTGTGGTCGGGTGACATGTGATTAGTGTGCATGTCAGAGGAGTCGCCACCAATCATTTATTGGAGGCTACGACTAGAAACCTTATCGAATGATTGGGAGAGATCGCTCGATCCTACGAAAACCAAAGATCTAGATTCCTAATTTGCTATCGACGCCCTTTCGGTACCTAAGTTGAGTGATTTCCTAATCTAAGGAATTCATGCAAGCGATGTTGGATAAGGTAGGCTCTAAGAATCTAAGGGGTTCGTGCAGGTGGGATTATATGTCTTATCAATCACGATCAGGGAAGTAAATGCGCAATCAAGAAATCAAATCGAAAAGCAAACATATCACATCAAGTCGATTACAAACAAAGGGGAGTCCTAGAAGTCTGGGAAAATACATCAATTAGGTTTGAGGATGATTTAGGATGGTCTGGAATGGTTTGGGTCAGATCGACTAGAAGGGCAGAATAGTCATTTTAGAAGGTTCGGAAAGCCAAAGCCGTGAAAATAGACCAAACCAGTTAATGTGGTTTTTCCCTAAATTTCACGATTTTTAGGAATTTCTCTGATTTTTCTAAAATTTTCTATAATTTTTTTTTAGAATTTTTCAGAGTTTCTACTAATTTTCTAAGGATTTTCCTATTTTTTAGAATATTTTCTATATTTTCTGGAATTTTTTATTTTTATTTTCTAACACTTTTCCTAACTTTGTTTAAAAAATTTTAGGATTTTCTAAGACTTTCTAGGGATTTTCCTACATCTTAGAATATTTTCTATATTTTCTGGAATTTTTATTTTCATTTTCTAATATTTTTCCTATTTTTTAAAAAAAATTAAGGATTTTTTAAGACTTTCTAGGGGTTTTCCTACATCTTAGAATATTTTCTATATTTTCTGGAATTTTTATTTTCATTTTCTAATATTTTTCCTATTTGTTTTTAATTTTTTAAGGATTTTTTAAGACTTTCTAGGGATTTTCCTATTTCTTAGAATATTTTCCATATTTTCTGGAACTTTTATTTTCATTTTTTAAAAATTTTCTAAAATTTCTATGATTTTTTATTGATTTTATCTTTATTTATTTGTTTATTATTTATTTTTATTTTATTCTAATTTTTCGGACTGGGTCGAGTCGACCCAACCCATCCGGGGACCCGGCCCGAAGGCCCAAACTTAAACTCTAGCCCGACTCCAAAACGATGTTGTTTCTGTCTTTGCCAATTTTCTATTTTTTTTTTAATTTTTATTGATTTTTCTAAGTTTTTTGATTTTTACTTAATTTTCTGGATTTTTTTATTATTTTTGTTTTGAATTAGGTTATACGGACCGGGCCGTATTGGCCCGACCCACTACCCAAGCCTAACCCGAAATCCTTATAGGATACCTAGAGCAAAACGACGTAGCTTTATGAGAATTTTTTTGAATTTTTTGAATTTCTTTATTTTGTTTTTGTTATTTTCTCAATTACTTCCAATCTGATGGCCCAAGATTCGCCACGTGCCTAGCCTGCGGCCGTTCGATCTGACTAAAGGAACCTACGGCTGAGATCAACCCTGAGATCCAATCTTAACCGTCCAAATAACATATCAGATCCGACGGCTTACGCCGAAGAATAGATTAAATCTCATCCATTCAAATATATATTTTAATTTTTTATTTCCAAAAAGATGTTGAAATAATTTGAATTTCAAGATTTATATTCAGAAAAATCTCAGACACAGACACGTGGCTTAGCTCCAGCCGTCCGATCAAAGCGAATATCCAATGGAGGAAGACTTAGAGTAGTTAATCCCACGTGGCGTCCGATGTATGGTGCCACGTCAGCGCCACGTGGGATTTGACCGAGTCAGCGAGAACTGACTAGACTTCGTCTTCTCCGTTTGGCTATTCCTTGACAAACGGCTGTGACTCGCCGGTGACAATCTGACGGTGTAGTTAACTCCGATCAGCCTATTTTCAACGCGAATCGACTCGGCCTTCACCCCAGATTAACATATACAAGCATGAACAAGATCTAACGGTCAAGACGCCCTAATCGAAGCATTGATAGAGAAAATCCGTGGAGATCAAATCATACAATCCAGAGCATAACCATGAAATTCAATCATGGGGAAGCATCATAGAGAGTTCAGGAGGCTTACTTGGGGGTCTGATTAGACCCTAGATTGCCAGATTACCCTAATTGAGTTGCGACGGGATGAGCTAGGTTTAAAATCTCGGCTCGAAGTTTACGTACAGAATCGATGCAAAATGAAGACGGGAAGATGATCAGGGATGGAAGGGGAGCAAGACGCACACAAAAGGGGCAAGAATCATGGGCAGATTAAAGAGTTGCCATTGAAGCACCAAGTTGAGCTCGAATTCAAGGACTCACTTGTTTAGGCGTCGGCGAGTTCTGGAATTCACACGGGCAGCCTCCTAAGGACTCCAGAAAACTTCTCGAGATGGATTTCCCCTTTGACTCACTCTCAATCGACCAAATTTCTCAGTTGCAGTCCAGTTTTCTTTCAGCCGAAAAAAAAAAGTCAACCTTTCACTCAAGCTCACCCCCTTTTAAACTTGATTCTAGCACCTTGAACTTCCCCCGAGATCCTCTCCTCTCAATTCCGTTGAAATTTTTTTGCCCCAATCTCTTAGAATCTCATTTGATCTCTCGGTTAGGATCTCCCAATTTCAAATTGCGTTTCGAGCGGACGGCAAGAACTAGATTTGGTTCTTAAGGCTCGAATGATTGGCCGGGTCATTGGGTCGGATCCGACCCGACCCGACTGACCTGGCCGATACAATTTTCTCAAATTACCCCCTACATTTTCCAATTTTTTCAAAATTGACACGAAAATTGGACTCAGGGGCATTGAATCTACTTGCAAATGGTGTTTTTCCTATGAATTTTTTAGTATTTGTGCAAAAACCCCAATTTTTGGGTTTGACCCGAAAACCCATTTTGCAAAATCCAAAGTCTTAGAGTCTTTTTTTGCAAAAATTGTTGCCACCATTGAATTCAGAGGGTCAAAAAACTAGGGGGTAACGTCGCCCTATTTTCAATTTAGTCCCTAGAAAATTTTTAATTTCATTTTTAGTGATTTTAGGAACTAATTCGAAAAATCAGAAATTGCGTTTTAGTCCTTTTCAACGAAATTGGACAATTCCGAGGGCTTTTGGACTCGATTTTCATTTTTAAAAATAGAGGAGGATGACACGACTCAAAATGCAAAAATGGAAAATTAAAAAGCTAAAATGGAATTTCTAGAATTATTTGAATATTCTGAAAAATGAAATTAACAAAGAAACTCTAGATTCTAGACTTGATTTTTCAAAATTTATTCATTAAAAATGAATATAAAATTAAATTAAAATATTGACCATTTTTGGAAATTTTATGACTTCAGATGATATTTTTTATTGATTTTGTTATTATTTTCCTAATTTTTGAAAATATAAAAATGAAAAAAATAAGGAAAATTATTTTTTACTCAAAATTGGTTCCCTAGGCCAAACCAAGGTCCCCAAAGTTGATTTTTCAATTTTCACTTTTTATTTATTTTTTATGAATTTTTGAAAATAAAATGCAGAAAAATATGAAAAATAAGGAAAATTTTTTTTTGCTCAAAATTGGTTCCCTAGGCCAAACCAAGGTCCCCTAAGTTGATTTTGTAATTTTAATAATTTTTATGAATTTTCTAAAAAAGTTTAAAATAAAATTGGCCAAAAATCAAATGTCAACAGCTGCCCCTCTTTGAGAGAGGTCTCGTGAGAGATCATTCTCAAAGACAAGGTGACACTTGAGATTTAACCTACTCTACTGGGGAAAATGAAACGTCGTGACATCCAACTCTAGTTTTCTTTTTGAGAGCTTAAATCCAAATTTCATGCTGCTTACTTTGATGTGGGGAGAGAGAGAGAAGAAAGAGTCAGGAGAGTTACCTGGAACTTACCTGCTTGCCTCGCGTCGCCAGTGACTGCTCCGAGATGAAGGCCTAAGGATTCGTTTTGAGAAAACCCTAAGGTGATTGGACTTGGACCCATATGGTAGGTCAACCCATGGCAGATTCCTAGTGAAAGGATTCTACTGGTTAAAATTCGGTTCAGATTTGACCCGTATGGTAGGTCGCCCCCTGTAGATTCCTAATGAAAGAAACCTACTGATTTAAAATTTGATTAAGATTTAACCCATTTGATAGGTCACCCCATGGTAGATTCCCAGTGAAAGAAACCTACTGATTTAAAATTTGATTAAGATTTGACCTGTATGGTAGGTCACCCCATGGAGATGCCTATGTCAAAGACTTGGTGCCTATATCAAGGACTTTTGCGCATATATCAAGGACTTGGTGCCTATATCAAGGACTTTGGGTGCCATTCTAGGATCTGGAAATACCAGAAATCCTACAGAAGCTCAAACCCGATTTATCTTGCCATGATAGGTGCCGTTCTGGGATATGGAGAGATCAGGAATCCTGCAGAAGCTCAAATCCAGATCATTATATTGGTGAATGAAAGGTTTAGAAAGAGTTCTGATATATGCGAATTTCAACACGAGTTTTGGCCCTGCGAGTTGATATGGCTAGCAACGACACCTAGAGGGGGGGTGAATAAGTGCTTCTGAATATTTTGAATTATAAGCACTAGCAAACACAGAAACCAAATATTGAAATGAAACAGATCAAGTATGCACGAAAAGAGAGAGTTCAGAAGAAGAAATATGCACACAGATTTATAGTGGTTCGGCTATAGTAAGCCTATGTCCACTCTCCCACGATGACAGCCGATTGGCTGAATTTCACTATGATAATCACAAAGTTACAATGAACTTCTCTCAACTGACTCACAAAAGTATTTCCACGAGAAGTTAGAATAATTCTCTCAACAGTTTTTGCTCGTCTTTTTCTATCTCATCCCTCTTTTTGAACGAATACCAGCACTCTCCTTTTATACCCCTTTCACCTCGAACTAGCCGTTGTCAAGGTGTTCCACGGGATCACTCGTCAATCTTCAATCACTTGACTGAACGAGATAAACTTGAAAAGATGCTAGATAGCCGTTGAAGAAGGATTCTGGTTGCTTCAGATTCAGTCGCCCATACAACTAAATTTTCAGTTTCCATATTTGAGAGATGTTGAATCTTCTGATGAAGGAAAGCAAAGATAATATCCAATCAAGGATTTTGTCCTAATAAAAATGGACAATCATCCTGTAGATCGAATCCTTTCACTTCCTGTAATTTCCGGAATCAATCGGACTCTTGTCAATCGTGGGTCTTCTTAGTCCAGTTGCAGAATTTGAATCCATTCAAAAATAGCTTTCAAATTTTGTAAAGTCTCTGAGTCTGATTCGGCTTTACTCTGTGAATTTAAGCTCTTACAGATCCTACTGTCGACGTCTCACATGAGTCTTCTTGAGGTCTTCAAAGGCAATACTGTCCTTTATCTAAATCCATTTGAGGCAGTCAAACACTTCATCTGAATTACTCAGACGCAGACTCCTCCTTCTGATTCCTTTAGAGGCACAAGCATAGTTCCTCCTTCTGACCATTCAGAAGCACTATGGTGACGACTCTTCCTTGAGTCTGAACGCTAGTTGTGGGATATTCAATGCTCTTTTCACATCGTGATTTTCTGCAAGAAAGATATACTTCCATTAACTAGACTTCTTAAAACGAGTTTTGTCAGAATCAAAATTCTTTGCGGGATAGTTTTCTCAACACGAGTCATATAGACTTGTTTCAATAAAAGCAAGGTGCATAAGATAGTTAATCAAGACAATCTTGCAACCTACATGTGTGATCAAAAATCCTTTGCTAGGATAATTTTGAATCAATAAATCTGAAGTCTCCAGACGAGTTCGATCAGTCATATCAACTGGAGTATCTTTATCAGGGAGGACTTCTCACAATATTCATTTTTGAGAGATTTTTGCTTTCTTACTGGGGAAGATTTCTAGAAACACCCAAACTAACATTCGAAACCTATGCCAAGAATTTCGGGACCATTTGCAGTGTATACAACCTGACTGATCAGAGAAGGTCTTCTAAGGGACCGTAGTGTAAGCTTGGTCAAAGGCTTATGCAATTGGTAGGCATTTTGAGGTTTTCAGAAATGAATCAACATTTTAAAAGCAACTTCTTTTGGTTTACAAGTCAAGAACTTCAAAAATCAGATGAGGCCGGATTGTACTTACTCCTTTAGGCAGCAGCCTGTTTGTGTGAAATCCCGTGTTGATCTGAAACGTCTCAATCGGGAGAGGCTTTCGGGATAGGTTGTAATATCGGTTCAAGGTAGGCTCGAAAAGGCCATTTTTAGGTAAGAGGTACGATATGTTGGTGATCACCTTTGCATCATTACCAACTGTCATTACTGCTGGGGGTTGTTGAATCCATGTCTCAAGCCCCAAGAGGCTCTCTGGATACTCATATTCGACTAGGTTCCATGCTTTCTTTGCTTTCGTCACTTGTTTGCCAACATGTTTCCTTTTTTACACTTTATTTATATTTCAAGTGTCATGGCTTTTGTTCCTATAAAGGGCTTTGGCCTTACTTTTACCAGGCACTTTGCTTTTATCAGCCCTATTGTCTTTTGACATTTTCATTGTATATTTCTTCGACTGTTTTTCAAGCATTGTTGCCTTTTTTAATGATGGACTTAGGCTTCGCTTTCACTAGGTGCCTTGTTTTTATTGGCAAGTCACATGAATTGCCCCGGTGTAGGGAGGTGATCACCAACTAGGCTTTGAAATGAAGATTTGCAGGCTTAAATGGGCTTGTCGAAGGATAAAGTGTGTAGGATAAAGAAATGAATTGCTCTCCTTCACTTTGATGTTTCGGATCTCCACGGGATACTACCTGAAGTTACCACGAAAAGGTTAATGCAAGTCAGCACAATAAAGTCTTATCTTGATCCTTACTCCTAGGAATCAACCGATGAGCCTCCAAATTGCCCCAATGTGGGGTGGTTCTTGACAGGGTTGTTTTTGAATTCTTCCTTTACATGCTCAAATGAGCTTGCAGCGGACCGTTACGTGTTTAGGATAAAGAAACGAATGTGCCTTCTATCATCTCAATTCATGTAATCACTGCGAATGGTCCCTACGTTCACGGACAGAGGTTTTTGTTTTGCCTTTCTTTCACTCATTCTCTCAAGTGTGTAGGGACGTGTTTGGGGTGGCTGCCCCCTCAGATTTCGGTCTGCTCCAACATGACAAATTTGATCGTTCTCATTTGGAGATTTATCTCTATTTCATCAAAATTAATCCTCACAGGGGATTCATGATGCATGCAAGCATTAGGTTTTCTGGGTAGCCTTGAAGATCTTTTTAAATGAGAACGCGGATGAAGTTACCTCACGAATTTCATCGATGATGTGATTCACTGATCATCACGACATGGCAAGACTGAAAAATCTTAGAGTAAGGAATACTTACCTGTTCACAGTGGCTGCAGGTAGACATGGCCACGGTTCCGAACCGGACGGTTCCGGTTCCAAACCGAACAATTCCGGTTCGGAACCGGAACCGCCGCCACCGGTTCCGATTCCGGTTCGGAACCGGAACCGCCGCCACCGGTTCCGATTCCGGTTCGGAACCGGCCCGGTTTTTTTTATTTTCTTGTAAACTTTGGGAATTTTGATTTTCAAAATCAAATCAAATTTTTAAGTAATAAAAATTCAAGTAAAAGTTTACAAAATTGTAATCAAACTAAGAGGGAAAAAAAAAGGGAGAGAGAAAGGGCTTGACTTAATGAATTATCATTAAGTGCCTACATATCTTCTTGGGGATAGAAGAATTAAAGCCCATGTAGTTTTTTTACCTTTGATAACCCCATACTTACCTCATCGTCAATCGTCGCTTCCGGTGGTGATTCCCGTCACGGTGCTCGCTCCATCATCGAAAAATTGGGCTTCTACGTTGCGATCCATCCCTTGTTGTCGATATTGAGCCTTCGTCCAATCATCGACACAATCTTGAGCCTCCACAGACTGCGAAGATAATCTTGAATGGTGATTGTCCAAAATGTTGCCTCCAGCGCTAAAAACTTGTTCAATCGCAACTGTTAAACAAGAAGTTGCTAAAACCTGTCTAGCGATTATAGAGAAAATTCGATATTAACTCGAATGCTCCTTCCACCACTCTAAAATTTGAAAATCTGTGCCACTTGCAAATGAGTTAGTCTCAAAGTTAGTGCTTAAATAGTGATCAAATTCGGAAATATCCGTGTGCCCCCTTTGTCTTTTTTGCCTACTCATTAGCATTTTATACCCTCTACTCATTTTACCTCCGCTCTCGTTTTCTACGTGACTAAATTGAAAAGAAGATCCAATATCAGTGGCGTTATATTTATTATAATAATCATTATATAATGCTACTATTAAGTTGCTAACCATCCCTTTTAATAAATTAATATCTAAATCTATTTCTATATGAAGACATCCATAATACATAGTCAAAAAATCTTTTACGCCTTCTAATTTCGTACGTGGATCGAAAATAGAAGCAACCAAATAAATAAAAGGAATATGTTTATAATAAATTAGCCATTTTGATTTCATTGCCTTAATAGTTGCACCTAATTGTTTATCGTTTTCGTATTCTTCAAAAACACCAGCAATATTAACACACTCTATTATAAATAAATGAGTCGTAGGATAATAAACACCGGATAAAGTATAAGTTGCATCATTGAAAACTTTTAAACAATCTAAAATTTTTTGGCAAATATTCCAATGTTGTAGTAATAACTCAAGTTGAGGAACATTAGTCGAAATAAATGCACATAATAAAACTTTATATTCAAAAGATTGATTAAGCAATTCGTACGTGGAATTCCAACGAGTTGGAACATCTCTTGAAAATTTTCTTGGCCTGTTTTCATTTTGTTTACAAAATCTATACCAATCTTTCATAATTTGGGGATGTCTCCATAAATATTGGATTGCGATTTTTATTGGGTCGAGAAAAACGTTAAGATTTTGTAAACCTTCTTGTACACTTAAGTTTAAAACATGGCAAGCACATCTAACATGAAAAAATTCTCCACCAAAAGTGGGTTTACAATGTTTTTCCAAGTCTTCAATAGAAGCGGTATTTGCCGCGGCATTATCAAAACTAATAGAAAAAACTTTTTCAACCAAACAATATTCTTCTAAAACTTGTCTAATTAATCTATAAATATTAATCGCCGTATGTCTATCCTCAAAAACTCGAAATGCAATAATTCTTTTTTGAATATTCCAATCGTCATCTATCCAATGACACGTATGTTGACACCTGATTTTCAATCACCTTTTCTTTTCTTCTTTTTTAAAATTAATAGAAAATCCATAAAAATTCATAAATTTGAAAAAATTAATTTTGGAGACCTTTGCCAAGCCTAGGGAACCAATTTTGACCAAAAAATGATTTTTCATATTTTCAGTATTTTTCGGTATTTGTATTTTCTAAAATTGATAGAAAATCTATAAAAATGAGAAAATTGCAAAATCAACTTTGGAAGCCTTGGCCAAGCTTAGGCAACCATTTTTGAGTAAAAAACTAATTTTTCATATTTTTTGTATTTTTTTAAATATAATTTTTAGAAATTAGGAAAATATTTAATAAATAATAGCATTTGAGGCCACAAAAATACATAAAAATATTCAATATTTTTCCTTTAAATCCCATTTCATGTTGGCCATCGCAAATTTAAAAAATCCAATTCGAGGTCGTGTATTCCTTAACGAGCATAATCTCGAATCGGGCTTAAAAAAATTCAATTTGAGTCAATTTATTTTCATTTTTCACTTTTAGGAGTTGTGACATTGTTCTTTAATATTCCAGATTTTCATCTTGGCCCAATTATACCCAGAATGACTCAATTTTACAAACAGGGCTTTAATTAAATTTTGCATTATTTTCAATAGCAAGAAATGAGCTTAAATTCAACATGTGATAGGTGTGTCGAAAATTGTGAGGAGATTTGGAATTAAAGAAATATTTCTCCAGGGACTGAATTACAAATACTTAAAATCTCATGGACTAGAGTGCAAATACCTAATACTTGAGGGATTATTTTGTAAATAACAAAAAGAAGAGTTAGTGGAGAAATTAGAATAGAGGAGGGAAGATGGAGAAGAGAAGATGGAGAAGAGGAGATGAAGATAGGAAGATGGAGAAGAGGAGATGAAGATAGGAAGATGGAGAAGAGGAGATGGAGAAGAGAAGATAAAGAAAATAAGATGAGAATAGAGAAGGGAAGATGGAGATGAAGAAGAGTTAGTAGAATGGGAGATAGATATGGAGAAGAGAAGATGAATATGAAGAAGAGTTAGTGGAGAAATTAGAATGTGAGATAGAGATGGAGAAGGGAAGATGAAAATGAAGAAGAGTTAGTGGAGAAATTAGAATGGGAGATAGAGTTAATGGAAAAATTAGAATGGGAGATAGAGTTAATGGAAAAATTAGAATGGGAGATAGATGAGTGGTTTATAAAAGGAGGAAGAAGTGAGCTTGAGAGGGGATTATTTTTGGAGAGAAAATTTTGGATGTTTGAGAGAGTTTTGGGAGGTTGAAGAAAAATTTGAGAGAAAGAAAATACCAAAAAGAGAGAGAGAATTTTGAGGATTATGGGAGTTTAAACCTAGGAGTTATCATCACCAATTCCTTCATCGATCAACATAAATCAAGAGTTCATCATCGTCAACGAGCAAGCAAGTCCGAGCTAAGTGTTTGTATTTATTCATTTATTTGTGGTTTTAGTCGCAAATTAGCACAAAATTATATACACTTTCTCCATATTTTTATGTCAGGCAAATGACAACTCCAAGTCAACGGTAAATCTTATGGAGGTGTAAACACAAAAAGAGAGCACTCCACTAGAGCCTGAGGAATAAACCAAGCCTGAATTGCCAAATCAGGATATCCATGAAATTAAGGTACCGAAAGGGCATTAGTTTTAATTAACTAGTGTAACCAAGTCCCCGAACTCATAACCTCTGGTTCGTAGAAGTAATTTAGTCCTCCCGCTAATTTACTTAGGTTTCTAATCAACCTACCAAAAATGATTAGTGGCGACTCCAAATTTTAAAACCATTTGAACAAAAAAAAAATCAAAGTCGCGATTTGGTAGAGCTTGGGAGAGCTCGAACTAGGTTAGTTAATTTAATCAATTAATCTGGTAATCCATTAACCTAAAGATAAATTTTAGGTTGCGACAACGTAATACCCATATAAGAATGAATTTGCCAAGGATCGGTCCAAATATCGCTACCTATATGCACACGTCCATTATAATTCATAAAAAATATTTTTAATTCTTCTTTTCCTTTTTTATACAAATTAAAAATTTGGCGTTTAAGGGTATTTCTAGAAACGGGTTTTGCTTGTGGAGTGCATGCTTTTTGTATAAAATTATTAAAACCAAATTTCTCACCAAAATTAAATGCTAAATGTTCTACGGCCGTAAATCTAGCTAATTCTTCTTTATAAACATTTTCGCTATAACGGAATAAAGGAGGAGCGTTAGTTTTGGCGTACCCGGAAATTTATTGTTGACGAGTGTCGATCCCAGCTAGCGTTAGATGTTTTGACTTCAAATGCCGTTGAAATGTTCCATAGCCTTGACCACTTACGAATTTGTAATTTTTTCCACAATGTTTGCAAGTAAGTTGATATTTGTTTTCTTCAACGCGCGTCTTCGTGAAGTACTCCCATATCAAGGAAACGGATGACCCCTCTCGTTCCATCGTTATTAACGCTTCTTCGGTGGGAGGATTCATGCTACCTTGTGTTGGAACGGGCTCCTCGACATTTGGAATATTGTCGATTTCAATTTCGTCGTCGTCGAAGCCATAATATGCATAATCTTGAGGATTATGAGATTGAGGATAATTGGACGATCCCATCGGCGCCATCGGGCTCTTACCCCTCCCGCCACGGCTTCTACTTGCCATTTTTCGAGAAATTCCAACAACAAAGAAATGAAGAATTTCGAGAGAAATGAAAGTGAATAGAGTATCGCGACTTGAGAGAATTTGAGATTGAGAATTTGAGAGAATTTGAGAAATTGAGAGAAGAAAAATGAGAGAAGTTGTGAATAAAATGAAGGGGAAGGGGGGAATTTATAAGAAAATTTTTGATATTAAATTTAGTTTTTTAAAAAAATAAATAATAAATAAAAGGGTGTCGCGACCCTCTAAAAAAATTTAAATTTTAAAGAGGTTAACAGATTATTAGGTTAATTAGATTTGACTAACTTAACGCGGACCCTCCCAAGCCCTACCGAATCGCAACTTTGGTTTTTGTTTAAATGATTTTGAAATTTGGAGTCGCCACTAATCGTTCTTGGTAGGTCGATTAGAAACCTAAATAAATTAGCGTGAGAACTAATTTATTCCTGCGAATCAGAGATTATGAGCTCGGGGACTTGGTTACACTAGTTAATTAAAACTAATGCCCTTTCGGTACCTTAATTTCATGGATATCCTAATTCGGCAACTCAGGCTTGGTTTATTCCTAAGGCTCTAGTAGGGTATTCTCTTTTGTGTTTTCACTTTTTAAATAGGATGCATTTTTACTTGTTATATTTTTTTTAAGTGTTAAAGATTCCCTGAAGCTGAAAGAGGGAGTGTGTTAACGACTTCTGTGCAGTATTACGACCTACTCATCTTTTGGGTTTGATGATTCAAAAATTAAATTATAGGAAGTACATGACAGTGAATAAACACCTCCAATGGGAGGCCTAGCATTGGCTTGGCTCTTCCTTTTGGGATTTAAGGTACAGGTATTTAAGTTGCAAGTATTTAAACTACTGTAAATAAAAACCTCCAATGGGAGGCTAAGCATTGGCTTGGCTCTTCCCTTTGGGATTTAAGGTACAGGTATTTAAGTTGCAGGTATTTAACTACTATAAGTAAAAACCTCCAATGGGAGGCTAAGCATTGGCTTGGCTCTTCCCTTTGGGATTTAAGGTACAGGTATTTAAGTTGCAGGTATTTAACTACTGTAAGTAAAAACCTCCAATGGGAGGCTAAGCATTGGCTTGGCTCTTCCCTTTGGGATTTAAGGTACAGGTATTTAAGTTGCAGGTATTTAACTACTGTAAGTAAAAACCTCCAATGGGAGGCTAAGCATTGGCTTGGCTCTTCCCTTTGGGATTTATGATGCAGGTATTTAAATTGCAGATGGACTTTGTCCTCTCCATTCTGGGGTATGAATTCTTTAAAATAAAATACAACGAATTGATTCAACAATTTGAAATTTGTGCGCGCTTGAGGACTCCTCCAAGCCGATTTTGTGCTTCCATAGGGGTGACCATTGATATAGAGCTGCGGCTTCCTGACATAAAATAGAGTGAAGTGTCAGTATACAAAATATGTGCTAATCTGCACCTAAAACCAGAAGAGTGGAAAGAATACTTATCTCCCTTTTTTTTAGGGATTTTTATAATTGATTTTCGCTCTCGATGTTCCCAATATATAGAGTTTCTTTTGAATTAAGAGGGACTTTTAGTCACAGATCAGTTGAGAAATCGGTAGACAGCTTATGAGCTTGTCTGGGCCGATTTTTGCATCTCTACGAGATTTTTGCTGTAGACGTAGAGATATCCTTCTCCTGACATAAAATATAAAAAAAAAGGAGATGGAGAAAGTGTATACAATTTGTGCTAATTTGCGAGTAAAACCATAAATAAATGAATAAATAAAAACACTTAACTCGAATTTGCTTGCTCGTTGACGAGGATGAACTCTTGATTTATATTGATCGATGAAGGAATTTGTGATGATAACCCCTAGCTTTAAACTCCCATCATCTTCAAAATTCTCTCTCTTTTGGTATTTTCTTTCTCTCAAATTTTTCTTCAATCTCCCAAAACTCTCTCAAACATCCAAAATTTTCTCTCCAAAAAAATTCCTCCTCTCAAGCTCACTTCTTTCTCCTTTTATAATCTACTCATCTATCTCCCATTCTAATTTTTCCACTAACTCTATCTCCCATTCTAATTTCTCCACTAACTCTTCTTCATTTTCATCTTCCCTTTTCCATCTTTATCTCACATTCTAATCTCTCCACTAACTCTTCTTCATCTTCATCTTCCCTTCTCCATATTTATCTCCCATTCTAATTTCTCCACTAACTCTTCTTCATCTCCATCTTCCCTTCTATATTCTTATCTTCCATTCTAATTTCTCTACTAACTCTTCTTCATCTCCATCTTCCCTTCTCTATTCTTATCTTATTTTCTCCATCCATTCTTCTCCAACTTCTCTTCTTCATCTCCTCTTCTCCATCTTCCCTTCTCTATTCTAATTTATCCACTAACTCTTCTTTTTGTTATTTGTAAAATAATCCTTCAAGAGTTAGGTATTTGCACTCTAGTCCTTGAATTTTAAGTATTTACAATTCAGTCCTTGAAAAAATATATTTCTTTAAGTCCAAATCTCCTCATAATTTTTTACACACCAAAATTTACCACATGTCAAATTTAAGCTCATTTCTTGCCGCTGAAAATAATGCAGAATTTAATTAAAGCCCTTTTGCAAAATTAAGTCATTCTGGGTATAATTGGGCCAAGATGAAAATTTAAAATATTAGAAGACAATGTCACAACTCATAAAAAGTGAAAATTAAAAATAAGTTGACTCAAATTAAATTTTTTTAGGCCCGATTCGAGATTATACTCGTGAAGGAACACGTGACTCGAATTGGATTTTTCTGAATTTGCGATGGCCAATATGAAAATAGATTTAAAATAAAAAATATTAACTATCTTTGTGTATTTTTTTGGCCTCAAATGTTATTTTTCCAAAATTTTCAAGTATTTTTGTATTTTTAAAAACAAATTAAAAATATATATAATATGAAAAATTATTTTTTGTTAAAAAATGGTTGCCTAGGCTTGGCCAAGGCTTCCAAAGTTGATTTTGCAATTTTCTCATTTTTTTTATTTTTTTTTATGAATTTTCGAAAATAAAAATACCGAAAAATATCGAAAATATGAAAAATTATTTTTTGGTCAAAATTGGTTCCCTAGGCTTGGCTAAGGTTCCCAAAGTTGATATTTCAATTTTATGAATTTTTATGGATTTTCTATTAATTTTCGAAAATAAATAAATAAAAAATACGTAAAAATACTGAAAATATGAAAAATCGTTTTTTGGTCGAAATTGGTTCCCTAGACTTGGCTAAGGTCCCCAAAGTTGATTTTTCAATTTTATGAATTTTATGGATTTTTTTATTACTTTAGTAATAGAAAAAATGATTAAAAATCAGGTGTCAATAAAGGGGACAACGGCTAAATAGCCGTTGAACCCAACGGCTAGTAGCCGTTGGGCCAGCGGTTCCGAACCAGGAACCAGAACCGGCCCGTTCCGTACGGGCTGGTTCCGGTTCGGCGATTTTTACGGGCCGGAACCGGCCCGTGGCCATGTTTAGCTGGAGGTACCTGAGGAAAATAAAACGTTTCGAGAGTTAGTGCCCATTCTCACATTAAGAATTGGAACGATACGACTTTTACCCTTGATTGCGAACTCGAAGCATTGATAGGCAACCTGTTTTGCGAATCCCTCTTCTTCATGATCCCTTGGTTCGGGTGAAGTTGTTCGAGTTGTTTCTCTTATCTGGAGATTTTCCTTGGACCTGCAATGAAAAAAGAGTAATGCAAATGTATGCATGTAGTGGGTCTCAATGTGGCTCAGATACGATTGGGATACAAGAACTAGTCAAATCCTCGTCTTATTCAAGGGTAGCATTTCTTGACAGCATCTGCATTTACGGGATTTGCTAATTCCTCTCCGTCCAATCACCCTTAGCTAGCTCTCGCTCGGTGGTTCGCAAGGGTTGTTAGCAACCTCGCCATCCAAAGTGAAAGAACAAAAAAGAAAAAATAATTGAAAATATTCATAAAAACTAAAATAAAAATTTAAAAATTATTTTAAAAAGTTCATGTCATCATCAACCATGCCATATAGGACGAATGGTGTCTATGTCTACGATTTTCGGCCACAATTGCTCGGATGGGCTAAATTGATTCCAATACAAAAAATGTAGCCTAAATTAGTCTAATTAAAAGACTTAAAACTGAATTATTACCATAATAATAATTTTAGAACATTTTTGGTACTTCTTCCCGAGAAGGCTCTGTACTTTTCTTGATTTATTAATTGGTTCCGAAATTTAAATGCTAAATTCATAAATCGCAGCAACAGACCCATAAGTCCAACATATATTTTCATACCGATGATAAGGGGCAGAACGGTGATTAATGGGCTACTTGAAGGGGAATTTGTACCGGAATCCACTCCACGCTCACGTCCGAGTTCCCAGGGGCTCGAATTGAGCAACCGATCATTGCCTCTTGGTTTTGCTACAGAGTCAACTTCACGACAGGTTTCGACCCCCCAAAAAAAAAAAGGCAAACCCAGCATTTCCTCTTCGAATTAAGGACATATCATGCTTTGTTACGATGTGATCGATTTTTTTGTAGAACCCCCCTCTCTCTTTCTTTTGCATTGTGTTTATTTTACAAAAAATAAAAAATTAAAAATATTTTTCAAAAATTAAATGCATGTATCTTTTAAAACAATTAATCAACAAAAAAATATTTTCATCATCGATAACACTTTATGTCTAACTATTTTCATGATAATGAAAATATTTTACATTTTATGAGTGACACTGACATTTATTTTTTGAAAAATATTTTTCAAATCTTTGATTTTTTTTTTAATAAAACAAACACACCCTTAAATCAAAATGAGGTTATTCTTAAGCTCTTAATTCCCCCTTCGAATTAAGGATATCTCATGCCCCAACTGACATGATTTCTCTGCAGCACCAGTCTCCGACCCGCATCTTTTAAATCACCTTGAGAAAAAAGAAGAGAATGACTGACTGAACCTCTTCGTGCTATAAATGGAGCGATGCTGCTGTACCAAGCCAAAAGTAAAGTCTGCCTCAAAAAGAACGCCGATTTCAATCATGTACTGCCAAAAACGCAGTGAGCCCATATTTGATATGAAGGCTGCGATGATAAAGTAAATTTGTACATGGAATTACGAGGTTAACATTATTGAGAAACTGGAACCTGTACAAGAGGAGGAATTAAGATATTCGAAAAGGAAGACCAAATTATGTACAGCACCTCCAGGATTAAATTGGGGAGGTAGCTTGAGACATTTCAAATGCCGAGGTCACAGTATTTTGGATCTTCTGGGTAGTGATAGTCCACCTTGAGCTGCATTAGACATAGCGCACCCATCAGATGTATAGAGAATTAACTCCATCACGGACAGGGTTCCTAATCCCGATGGATGACAAACCAAGCACGTCAATGTATCCCAGCGGTTATAATCAGAACTATGGCTTCATAATCTTACAAATTCAGGTCTAGCACAAAAGGTCGACTGAATATGGCAAATCGAACATAATGAACCAGATTTCAACGAGCTAATTTTGGAATCATTAAACAGATTCAACCTTTCCTTTATCTTAGATTTAGACAGACGCTAAAAAAAATTCTCAGGATAGCACTCTTTATAGGGTCACTATCTATAAGGAATGGGGGAGAGAGAGAACACTGAAGTCCTGGCTACATAAACATGGAACTCAAAGAGAAGATGGATTAACCAGAGGATATCCGGGGGCCAAAAAGGTGAGAGAAACAGATTTGAAAGTCCAAAACCATTTAAACATAGAAAAATCAACAGAATGTGCCCTCTTCATATACTTTGGAGGACATCAGAAGTTGGGTGAGACATTAAATGACAATTGAAATAACACTACAAAGGCAAAAATTCAGTTAGGCGTCAAGTGCCACAGTGATGCCACACATGATATTTGGAGAACAGTCACTAAGAGCACTTCAGCTCAAGTAATGGCATACAGTAAGCCAAAGATAGATCATACCTTGCCTTCATCAGCATCCGAATGTCGTTGAGGGAATACAACCCTCATGTCATTGTATAAATAGAATCTCCTGTCCCTATCTAACTTTTCTGTTGGTACAGAGAGGGGATCAGATTTGCATCTTGCAACTGACCTAGTACTCTTTTTAGGAAAAGGGCAAAGAAAACGGAGATGAAGAGCATAGCGCAAGGCACCAGCCCCGGTCATGTTCTCATTGACCTTAGAACAACCATGAAAGGTTTTTCTGTCGCTACTGTTGCAAGTATCTTCACAATAACAGTCGTTACCAGACCTACCACTCCCACACCCATCATTAAACTTAGAAGAGGCGATATTTTGCTTTCGAAAGCTGTCAGGTTTCTCAGACTGAACACCTGTCTCCACTGAACCAACCACATCAGAGGTTTCATTCCCAGTGGCATTGAATTGTTTAGCATCAACTCCAGGCTGTGCAAGATGATTTGACATTGGAGTCACAACGTCTGTGACTTTCGCGTTCAAATCTATCTGCTCTTTCAGCTGCACCGAAGCTGAGCAAGAAGACTCTAGCGTGGCCTTCTGGCGCAAAAATGTCTGTTTCATTTATCAGAGTGGAGCAGAGAAGAAGATTCTAGTCAGATCAATCATATCATCGCTAAGTGGATGTAACTTAAACAGAAACAAGCATTTTGTTTTGGCCGGTGGAGAACACAAACCGGAATCTTGAATTGATTAATGTAAAGCCTTTTTTTTTCCACTTAAAGCCATGAGAACACAGGTACCAAGTACAGCAAATGACACCCCAATGAAATAACTATTCAACCAGAAACTGAATGCTCCAAAATTTAAGTGACATGAAAGTCTGATACAAGTTAAAAGTGGGCTTCAATTTGACAAATAGATTTCACTTTTCAGTTTTAAAAAAAAAGGCAGGACTTCAGACACAAAAGCACACCCGATCCTACTGCAACATCGTTCAGCATTTCTCCCAACTAAACAAAGATTTAAGGTTGCATTTCACCTCCTCCTGGTCACCACCCCTACTCCCCCCATCCTGTAACGGCCTTTTTTCTTTACACCAATCCTCACAAACCAGCAATCGCCCCCTATGTCATGCTCCATCTAAACCATTTCTCATTGCATGAGAAGTGAATTGTGTGCTAAGGAGTTTTCGTGGAACCCCAGATAAACTACTCCAACCCCTAACTTTAAAAAGTAAGTAGCACTCAGGTTGTGTGGAAGATGGTTCTAACAATGATTTTAATCGAGTCCCTTCATACTACCTAATGCAGTACCCCAAATATCTGTACCTTATCACGTTGATTGAACAGCCTCTGTTATGGGACTGAAGGCTCATCTTGTGCCAAAAGTTCAAGAACAATGTGTCCTTCGCGGGAGGCAATATCTTGTGCATCTAATGCATCACATGGTGGTGATAACTGGACAAGCAAGCTAATCAAAGGTGGGATTTTTTTATCATCCAAATGTGAAGGTCGATGGGATGCTACCTCATGGGCAATAGACATGGTTGTTTGCACCATGTCAACCGTGTAATCAGTATGTCACTGCTTTCTCCTTTTAAGTGGTTTAGAGTGACCCAATCCCTAATATCCAAACAATACTAATCTGCTTCCAAATTGTCTTGACAAAAAAAAAAGTCAAGAATTTTTATTTTATTTGGTTTTCCCTTGATCAAACCTATGAAAATGGTTGACACACCAAGAAAATTCAATTGAATCCAAAAGAGAGAATGAATTTCTTCGGCTGGGAACTTTTCTTAGTTCCTTAATTCTGGAGAAGTAGGCACCTTCCTCACCTTGCTTTTTTAAGAGGATTGATCTGCTTAATATCTTCCACTTCCTAACCTTAAGTGGAGAATTGGGTTTTGTAGATTAAGACACTTCTCTCCAACTCGAGGCTGAATGAGACCAGTTATATTCCTTATTCATGAGCAGCTAGTTGCCATCATTCCTTGTTATAGAGAAGTTGATCCAATCGAGGATAGAGCGTAAATAGATGTTTTATCGAGCTATGCAGCATTACAACTTTCATGGAGGTTGTTAACTTTTAATGCTGTACATGTTGCGTCATACCTATCTAATTATTATACAATACTAATGTAATATGCCTTAAAATTCTTACATTCCAAGTATTGTTTAAATCCATAAGGCACGGCTATTTAGACATTTGCATTTGTGAGCACAAGCTTATGGATGAAAATATAAAAGTGAACTTGAGAGGATATGCAGATATACACTTTGAGAGAAAGTGTGCATAAAAAAAATTAGACATGTGTTTGCTTCGGTTGTGCATATAGTGGTTTGGAGGTGGCTAGATGATTGTGGGGTAGTTCCTCAAGTTTCTAACGGGTATTCGCTTGGGTTGAGTGTGTTCTAGTTGCCCCATCAGGAGGTAATTCTTCATTGTTCTTTATCCCATTTCATAGTGCGCATTTTTCAATGAATGGAGGTGCACGTGACTATCTAAAAACGGGAAGATTAGACACTTTCAACATTTGCCCTAATTGGTAGGGTTGGTATAGCTGGAGAGCATAGAGCCACTCTAAGTCGCCTAAGCTGGCGAAGTATGGAGCTATACAGAATTTCCCCTAACTAACATGGTTGGTATAGTAAGCGTAAAACATTTAATCATTCTAAAGTTCTGTGAACTAGTTGGTATGGTATGCCATTGCCAAGCATGGAAATTATTGATGTTGGACATGGTGGACCAGGCTTTTACTGAGGATGATCCACAGTTAAATGTCCATACAGAACATTGTTATGATGAGAGATACACTGCATAATACTATTACATTGTTATTTGTTGCATTTACATGTGTGGTATTGCCTCCCATACTGGGATCAATGTCAGACTTTTATTTTTATTCTTGTGGCGGGTTGATTATATTAATAGGATGATACCTTGGCAGAATTGATTCTTTTGATCCGAGGGGTATGATATTCAGTTCTTTTTACTTTCATGGGAAGCCTAGCCAGCAAACAATTTTGTGATCACCTAGATGTCTCAAATTATTGTGTGATACGTGATATTGTACAAGATAGGAATATCAAAGATAAATAAAGAAATGTTGATGCTTCAAATACGTATCTTTCTTGAACGCTTTCTAGAGTTTCTAGTATACTTTACAGCAAAGATTAGTGATGTGTAATGGGTGGTTGCCTGATTGTTAATTTTTCCCAGGCCCATTTACTTATTTGAATCATCTTTATAGTGTATGAATGCATAGGTAGTGGTATGTTTATGACTAGTCGGTATATCGTGCTGGGCTCAGATGTAGCGGAATGTGGGTCATCACTATAACTACCAGGATAGAGCAAGGACCCAATGGAGGAATAAAAGATCCGTGGATGAAAACGAGAACAAAAGCAATATCCAAAATAAAATTTTGTCCAGCAATACAAGATCCTTAAAGAGCAGCCCTGTTACAAAAGCACTTATTCAAGTATAAATCTTTTGTATTTAAAATTTCAGCCAAACTTTAATTCACAATAACTCCTTATCTCAGAATGCTTCCTCTTTGCCGTAGAAAGGTATAGCATTTTCATTCGGTGTGAATGAAAAGCTTAACAGACACAGTCACAGCTACTGACAGCATGGCAAGACTATTTGTGCTAATGGTGAGACCACATTGCATTTCTGTTTCATTCACTCTGCTAAGCATGGGTCTACTGTTGTCCCATTTCAGTTCCAAAATACTCATGAAAGGCAAACACAAAAAACAGGTTCAGCTTAAATTGAAACAGCTGGACCAAAACAAGCCAAATACCTCGTTTCAATTTATTCAGTCTCATTCAGATACCATGACTTCCGGACAGAAAATCCAGTCAAGATGATTAAGGGATTGTTACACATACCTTGGTACCCAAGGGCATGTCGCTCAAATCATAGTTGCATAAAAATGTGTGAACAGGTGTCTTCTCGGGATTGCTGAGAACCTATAAAACACCATTACCTTTTAGAGTCGAATAAAAAACTAAACTATTATGATTGGTCAAAAGGACAGGTTTTTATCTTCCTAATAGGAGGAAGAGATAATGACAGAAAGTAGAGTGATTAAAGGGGCATTTGCGATGTCCTTGCTCAAATTAGACAGTAGCTTCCTAAGATAATATCAACCGGAAATCCACTCCACAAGAAAGAAGCAAAGCACCAGTTGTATGCGCCCTTTCATAGGAATGCGCAAGCGGCTCTTGACGGTTTGCGAATCGTCACAGCTTAAACCCTTCCCAGATTTTTGGCCAACACACTTGTTTGAAGATGAAGATCCACCAAGATCGATTGATGCAAAGTACAACAGAGAGCAATCTCCATCCACACTGCTTACAGAGAATGGAAGCTTCTGTGACTGCGGTGAGAAACTCCCCCCAACGATGCTCAGCACAGCAAGAAAACCATCAATTTTCTGCGTGAATCAAAAGCAAAAATATGGCTATAGAGATTAATTTTCCACTTTCAAAAGATAATTATTAACTAGTTAGGTGTAAATCCTAGGCCAAAACTCATGAAACATATAATCAAGACTAACCTGACAGAGTTTCCCAGAGAGAAGTCTACCAGATAATAGAGACTCCTCAAAGGAACCAACCAACGACCTCCTAACAGAGAGTCTACTGAAGCTTCTAAATGCTTGTCGAGATTTAGGAGTTGATCCCTGACACCATGGCCAAAACACCTCAGCAGTACTATCCAGGGAAGACGGACGAAATTCTTTGTTTAAGAGATCAACATCTTCAAAAGATCTGGTTACTGCACTAAAGTCATCCTCTTCAGTGTCAACGCTAATGTTCGTATCTGATTTGTGGGCAAGACTCTCTAAATTCATCAAGCTCGAAGAATCATTAGTGACATTCATTAAATTCTCATTTCCTCCGGTAGCTTTTATCCTTTCAGAAAATTTTGGGCCAAGAGGAGATGAAGAAAGAGTAGATGAAGTTATCTTTTCAGTAGCCAATGGGACCACCATGCTTTCGGATCTTACCGTACTTGATTTTCTCAAGTCCTCAACTGCAGATGACAATACACAACAAGTATGACTTTCGGGTTTCTTCTCTTCCAGCAAAGGCCCGTCAGTGAAAGAGCTAGGAGCATAAGAGTCCCATGGAGTGTGCCTACTCTCTACGCTTCTTGATAAGGCCCAGCTTGGGATGTTACGATATCTTGTCCTTCCAAAGTTTGCTTTCTTGTAGTCTTTTGTCAAAGAAGAACTGTGTGTATCAGTTAAGGAAGTGGAATTTGTCTGGAAACTGCTACATCCAATTTCAAGAGAATCGTCACCAAGTTTTTCTGAAGAAAGAGCATGGCTCAAAGGTGACAACAATCGCTTCCTAATTAATGACCCGCTGGAATCAGTCTCGTTCATTTTCACACCAGACACGTCAATGGATCGTTCACATTCAACTGAAATCCCATCAAAGCCGCGGGTCACCCCACCAGACTCAAAACCCACTACTCTAGAAATAGGATGCTGAATATTCCTCTCACTTCTAGGAGTAAGCCAACTTACCTTATCTGCCAGACCAATCCTAAACCCATTAGCATTGGATGCAGCATTCATCCCATACTTAGATGAATCACCTTGAAACTCAGAAACCTCCGAGCTAATCATTTCCTCAGTATCTCGCGGGTCGCCATCCTTGCTGCTTATATCTTCTCCATGCATCCCATCCAAATCACAGGTGCTTACACTGGCAAACTGCCGTGAACCTTGTGAAAACAAACGAAATGAAGCCGCTACATTTTCATCGGCACCTTCACTGGGGCAAACCTGTGGCAACCCCATTGCTGAAATCCAATTCGCTTACACCTTATTCCCTGGAATAACTACATATGCTTGCCTTTCCCCTCTTAGTCCTTCGTCCCAAACTCCTACATGCAGTTTTCACCTTACCTAGGCAGCTAAACTGTCTCCTCTTACCAATAATTTCTTACCTTAGACACAATCAAATGGCCGTCAACAAACATTCAGAGTCTCCAGCCACATCAACACCATTACACGGATATGCCCATAGATTAGACGATTTGAAGGACAAGCTATGAAAAGTACCGCACTGATCTAAAAAGAACCCATATTCATGTATCTACAACAGGCATCCACATTTCAACCAGATTCCCACTGTACGAATGGATATAGAAACACAAGCATGTACTAAGCATCCATGAGAATCTGTCTCGTGATGGCGTCTGATATATGTTCCAACAGGGAATGCAGGGCCTCTGCTTCATACTGGATCTGAGCATTAACCCCAGCAACTGCGACTGCCAAAAACAAATGAGTGTAATTCAGCTGCTTATGCATCGATCAGCAAGTAAATAAAGGTCAAAGACTGAAACCTCCGCACCATGTGTAAGGTCAATATGCCTGTAAATGCCCACATTCATATCAACAAATGACTGTACCTACGCGCTAGGCACAAAGCCACTGCACCTGTACATGCCGGCATTCGGACGATCATGCGCACTCATACCCATGAAATTCCCAAACGATCAGCATCTAGGGAAGCATTATAACTTGCATCCGTGATGCGACCATCTACTCAACCAAGATAGCGACTGCAGCTAAGAAAACGACTTAGGACAATCGGCCTCTGATCCTTCCATTTTTCCGAAACAAATGCAGCAACTTTTGCAATTTTTTGCGCCCCCCCCCCCCCCAAAAAAAACAATAATTCAACTAGGAGATAAGCTTCTTAAAAAAAAGGATATCCGATTGCTTCAAACGATCGACTGAGACAATCGCCGGCATGCGAAGCGAACTACGCAAGAGGTGCCTTGTACGACATACATTCACCAAAACAAAGGGAGGGGAAGGGACGCAGCACCGTTTCCTCTTTAATCCATCATCTCTCCTTCCAGGTAAAGTTTTTTATAAAAAAAAAAAAGAGCAAAAAGCAAACTCAGCAAAATCGAAGCTCGAAGAGAACTCCGAACCAGAGACGTAAGCCTCGATCACCAACCGGGAAAGCAAGGGAGACAAGAAGGAAAGGCGAGCGAGTTACCCAAACGCGCCGATAATGCGAGTGGCGACGGAGTAATCCGGAAGACAAGTCATGTCATCGACGCATCCATTTTGGAAAAAGCTATCGTCCCCAGGACGCCGGCACCGGCAATGATCGGTCCGGGAAAACTTTTCCGATCAGGCGACGAACTGAGGGAGGTCGAGAGGTTTCGAGAGAAATGGGGGGGTGTGGTCAATTGGCGGATGGCTCGGTGGGGGCTGCGTTTGCGTTTATAACGCGATGCTCAAAACTGCGAAAGCCCCAGAATTCTCTCTACCCTTTTCCGGCTGTGATTTGGACACAATCGAACGGCGGCTTTAATTGTGATCACGTTTATTTTATTACATTCTGTTAGGGGATAATCAAATCAAATTCAAAACTGCATATATACCCACAGGTTTGATGTTTCGGAAATCGAACGTTCGCGACGGAAAACCCATGTCCCGATGAATTATTGACATCAGGGTGAAAATAAATATTTTCATCGTTTACGAAAATATTTAAATATGAATTATTATCGAGTAAGAAAAAATTTTAATTGACTGATGATGTCGAAATGATTTGTTTGTATTATCATATACGTCACAATCGCCAAATGAATGACTATGCGTTTGCGTATTGGCCTTGTCGGTCTTGTTCCGTTTCTTTATGTTTGTGGCCTGTCGATCTTATCACCAGGCTGGCTGGTTCCCCCTGGCCCTCACCCTCGCGTTCGTCCTCGTGTCCACCCAATTTTCCGGTTTCCGCTTCATGCATCCCGGAAATCAGGTGCAGCACCAAAGTATCAGAAAATGGAGCAACAAATGTGCTGCCACGTGTACAAACACGTGGCCAGTTTTCAAATTCGAGATATGCTCCTCGAAAACGATCGAAGCACCTTCATCACATCCTCAATTGCAATGAGAGGAAAACGAATGTCGTACGCCATCGGAGATTAAAACCCGACATCTAAATTATATATCTATTTTCCAAAAAAAAAAAAAAAAGTCGGATTCACCGTTTCGAAATCGAGCAACCGATCTGTATTGTTAATGTGCGCACTTAGGTTTCATTTTCAGAATCACGCGTTCTCTGCGATGAAATCGAGATTGTTTGGTTTGAGTTTCGATGAAGCTCGAAATTTTAAATATATATATATATATGTCTCTCAAAGATGTGCGGTTGGAGGGAGAACAATTTACAAATCTGAAAAATAAATGTGAAGAAGGCTAACTAAAATTCAAAAGTGCCGATGGCAATGCAAGTTGTAAATGTCCCAAAGAGCATATACCAAATTAATTACTAACCATGACCCGCGATCGACCTAACTAATATTCAATCGAATCCGGGTGGGGCTTGAATCTAGCGTCGCTAAGAAGCTAAAATCCTATTTCTGGTCTAAACTAGCATTATTCTGGAATAAAGCAGGGGCCACGGAAAAGTTATTTGGTCTCGTCATCCATGCAACGCGTGGCCCATTCCACTCATGCAACCATAGGAACATTCAACTAATTCAACAGGAAAAATCGTCGAAAAATCTTCGGAATTTTATCGTTTAATCATAAATATTTTAATTTAATAATTTGATCCGAAATCTTTTGAAAATTTTTTAGTGAAGTCTTTTCAGCTAATTTCGGAGAGAAATCATTGACATAGACGCCGACTGATTAAGTGACGTGCAATTTTTCAAAAAATTCTGAAATTTTTTTCTTTTTTGTTTTTCCTTTCCTTTCTTTTTAGGATTTTTAGCTTTTCGTTTGAACGGCTTAAAAGTGAATCAAAGCTTTTATATATATATATATACTTCTCCTTTTGCTACCAAACTTTTGGACCATTGAATGAAGAGTAGGAATGAAGTGGGGCGGGGTCTTCGGTTGGCTCTAAGTTCATGCCTTTAAGTTTAGACGACGAACTTGGCTTTTGCTTCCTTTACGACTTTAATTCGAGACTAAATCAAAGCAATTGGAGCACTAAACGCCTGGGATTTAGGAAATGTGAGTAGAAATTTAAGAGATCAACACGTTCACGACTTTCTCCTAGAGTCGTTTTCAGCTTAGTTTTTTTTTCTTCTATTAATTTTAATTTTCAGACACGATTGCGATATATAGAATGTGTCGTACACATGTTTGTGTTGGACACGTGTCGTGTCTCGAGTCACCTTCCTTTATTATCTTAAAGGAAAATGGGAATGGGGTTCGACGAAAACAATGCATGTGAAGGTTCAAAAAGCTGGCGGTGGTGTTAGAATGACTAGGCCGCACCAAACTTCTGTGCTGCCGAATCGCTTCGAAGTTTATGGACTGCCGAGCCTAAGCGAGGCCCAATGACAGCAGAACACGTGGCGTTGAAAGCGTCCAACAAAGAGCGGGACGTGGCAGTGCTGGTCTTCGACACCTGGCAGGTTGCTCCTTTGGTTCTCGGGACCCTCAGCAGCTGGGCCGGGCCCATGTCCATCGAGGCCGGCCCGAGACTCCAGTGCCTTGGCCTGGGTCCATCTAGGCCGCCGCACCTGAGTCCATTGAGGTTGGGTCTAAGACATCATTGCCCGTGCTTGGGACACCATGCCTAATGATATCGAGACCTAGCCTGGGTCCTCGACGCCTATGCCAGGGTTCATCGAGGTCAGGACCTTTTTTGGAAAAATTAATTTTCTAATTTGAAAAAGATATAAATGATCCATAAACTTTGGCCCCGATATGTAATATGATCTTTAAATTTTTAATTTATTCAATGTGGTCCCCGAACTTTTGGAACATATTTGACTTAGTCCTTGAACTATGAGAAATCCAATATTATCCTTGAACTTGAATTAATAAAAGGACTATATTGAATATATTTATATAGTTCGAGAACTATGTGGAACACGTTCCAAAAGTTTACAAATCATATTAGTTAAATTAAAAGTTCATATATTACATTACACTTAAGGTCGAAATTTAAGAACCATTTGTATCTTATCCCTTGTTAATTTTATTTTTTTTTTCTTTTATTTTTGTCTTTGTACTTTTCTTTCTTCCTCTGTCGGTCACCAGGCCTCGACAATAGCTAACAACCAGCCACAGGTGCAGGCAGCGAGGCTCCACGAGGTGAAGGTCACTCGAGGTTGGCGATCTCGAGCTTTTCTAAGGCTGGCGAGGCTCGAGCTTGACCTCACCATATCCCGAACGAGGCGGATCGTACATTTTTCTCTTTCACGAGATCGTCGAGATGTCTTTTAGCTTGTGATTACACTTCATTTCGGTTAGTAAATAATCTAACGGTCAGGACGTCCATGCACCGGGTGCATGCAAGAATTGCTCGCGTTATCGCCAGTACCGTCCGTCGGATAATTCGACCTTTGCTCAAACTCCCTATGATATAATTGATCGTATGCACTGGGCGTATACTCAAACCGAGTATAACCTAATGTCTTTACCTTTTGAAGGATGGCACGTTTTCACTTGCCTCGTGAATTCCAATATCGTAGCAATTTTTTTCCCCCTATCGGACAACTTCGAAGCACTCAACAATCTCTATTATTGCAGCTTTCTCCTCGCACGACATAGAAGAGTCGGAAGAGGATGTCTCTGACCCCCTCTTAGGCTTTCTTACAAAACAAATTTGCATACTTCCGCATCATTCCTTTTCAGCGAAATGAGATGCCAAAATTGACCGAATAGACCGTGTTAATAAAAATGCAAAAGGTTTAAGATTGAACTAACTCAATTGCAATGGTTTTAGTTCTCTAAGGATTTAAGGTATCGCAACCGAAATTTCAGTTTAATAATTATGTGCACTGCTCATTCTAATTAAGAAAATTGGGTTTTAACTTATGAAAATTTTGTGAGTTTTAGAAAGTGAAATGTGTAGTTTAAGAGTCTCGAAAGGAAGTCGTGAGCTTGGGAGTGAGAGAGAGACGATTGAAAAATTAGGGTTATAACTTATGAAAAGTTGGTGAGTTTCAAAGACATATGTACGGAGTGGGAGTAAATGGGAGTGCTTCATTGTGCTATCCGTAGTCCAACTAGGGGTTAAGTGCATGTACATACAGCATCTCCTGGTTTAATATCATATAAAATTTTGTGAGATCACTGTCAACTATTCTAAAAGTTTAAGTTGTTAGATAAAAACGTGATTTAATATTTAATTACTCTAACAACAGAGTTGCTTTTCTTTCCCCCTCTCACTTTCCGTCACAAGTTTTCGTTGCTTTTTAACCTCCGTCAAGGTGGTTTCTTCCTTCGCTCTATCGTTTGCCCTTCTTCCCCATCTTCAGGTCTTTTTTGCCGACGCTCATCATCTTCGCCATTGAAGGTTCAACTCTTATTCATTAATGTTCAACCCAGCTTTACTCCAGATTCTCTCTCACCTCATCGATTTGAAAATAATCTCTGAAAATTTCATCAATGCGTTACATGGTGAACCTTTTGTTAATTATTTGTGCTACGATGGTTTGATTCTCTTTCCCGTACATCTTCTACAAACCAAAATTTCACATATCAATTTTCAATTTTTCGTACACTATAGATATTCAACTTATCAAGGTCAATTGGAGATTCTACCCTACCACGAGAGATATAAAGGTAATCTATTTAAGCGCTTGACTTTTTGCTTGATTTGCCTTTGATTTGCTCGAAATTTCATATAGTTGCTTCTGTAGAATCTGATTGAAAGAACTTTCCTGTACTTGCTTGCGTAGAATTTGATTGAGTAGGTTCATACATAATCCATTTCATATATGCTTTGGTTCACCTGGGAGATGGATAGTGTTGTGATTTGTTATTTCCCTTAACTATGGGAATCAAATTGTTGGAAGCATGAAAGACGTCTGTCACAATGTCAATGGGAAATTAAGCAATTTATTGCAATACCTAGTTTAAATATCGTTCATAAGCCTTGTTGTTTGAAATCTATTATCGCGCAAATATTATCGCTGCTGCAAGTCGAGCCCTCATGAGCCTTTTAGAAATTTATTTAGTAAGCTTTGCTTGCAACAACTTAACAAGTTTTAGGATTTCATTGCACTTTTTAAAAATTTTAAGACTCATTTGCACTTTTATGATAAATTTTAAGATTTTCGGTTCGCTTGTCGTTTGTTAAGATGTCAAGTTACGCTGCACTTGTCTTCACTTTTGACATTTCTTTTTACTTCGTTTGAATGTTTGCTATTGGGTTTGCCTTTGAGATGAAACATCCGCCTTGACCGACTCTGAGATTAAGAAATGAAAATCCTAACAATGATGTTAACGGAGCAATAATGGGTGCAGCTACGCCAATAATGGTAATCGGTATGTTAGCTACAGAGGAGAGGATGCATCTTTTAGGAGCCATATACCTAGTCTGCCTTGGGGAAAGAGATTTTGAAAAGAGGTTATTCATGAATCGCAATTTTATTTTGGGGTTACCAGTTGTCTCAATCAAATATTTATGGAACCACAAGTTAGTTTGCTTTTTCAATTGTGTAGAGTTCTTGTGTCAAATAATTTGTCACACGAAACCGTAAATATGTCAATCAAAGAGTGAAGGCTAGTTTTTTACCCATATGTATTTTTTTTTTGCATAATATGAGATTCAAAATAATTAGTCTTTTGTATCGTTTATAGAAATAAATGATCAAAAAGTATTTTCAATAATGTCTAGACCTAAATTGTTGTCGACAATAAAAATATTTTTCATTAACTAGTTATTTCAAGCGATATAAGCGATTATTTTTAGGAAAATATTTTTTAAATTATTTATTAATGCGAAACAAACAATTTGTTGGGTCAAATAACGGAGCCTAGTTCAAATTAACTTTTCTCAAAGCATTATCTCTCTTTACGTGAGACATACGTCACGTTTTCTATTTATGTGAATTTATCAGCCGATATTTGAATCAAATCATTACATTTTGTGATCACAATTTTAATTTACATACTGCAAACGGAGTGACTTTATGCAATTATCAACTGTCACAAAAGGGTTAAAGCTCTTATCTTTTCCTGCAAAAGGCAAAGTTAAAATTTTAGTACGAGCAATCATATTATTCTGACACGAGGTTCCAATGTTTTGAGGAGTGCAGGTTCCCCCGTCGCATAAAGGTTTGGAAAATGGGCCCAAAGTGTTTGAAGCCCAAAGGTAAGCTCACTTGGGCCTTTAATGAGAGTTTTGGGATGGACCAGATAATTGGGCTCTAGGGTTAGTAGAGCCCAGGTGCGCAGGTAGGAAGTCAACCATGGGCCTGCCGACAAACCATTCTTAATCTAATAGATTATAGCCGAAGCGACTATTTAACTTAAATGCATTCAATTTAGGCTTCATTTGTTTTGTGAAAAATAAATAAATTGAAACTTAAAATTAATGATTGTATCGCTTAGAAAAATGCATGAGCGAAAATTTTTGGACATGAGTTGTGGTTGATAATTAAAATATTTTTTTATTAATTAATTTATTCAAGCAATGCAAGAGATCATTTTTAAGAAAATATTTTTTAAACCATTCATTTTCTCAAAAAAAAAATGAAATTAAAAAAAATCTTCTCACTTTTACCAAATTGAATTTTAGTATTTCCCCAAGAAAAGCAAGAAATTAAAGTAAAATATCTTAAAATCTCAAGCTAAATGTAGATATACTAGTGAAATTTCATGTCTAGTAAAATACACTATCTACTGCATCCAATCATTATGGAACGGAGAGGATTCTATTTTTCCTTTCGAGAAAGTTATAAAAGAAGAATATTCCATAAATAAATATATTAATTAGTGCCATATAAATTTAATGTATTTAAGATATTGATTTATTAGACTCCTTGAGAATGAGAGACTATTCATGTTGATAGATTTAAGTAGAGCTGACTCTATTACGCACAACATGCTATGCAATAGAAAGAAAGTACAAATGTACACAATGGTATTGATAGGAAAATTGGATTTGTTGCTAAAAGTATAATTTGAAGTAGAATTGACTCACATTATGTGAAACAATATATCGCGAATAGACAAAAAAAAAATCTATGATTGTAAAATTGACAACACCATGCGTAATATATTACTTATTAACATGATGAATCAATATAGAGTGCGAAATTATTTTGATGCATAACCGCAGGGCTCATGTCAATATTAAGCACATAGAAGCGCATGCAGGTTGTCATTGGTCATTTGCATGGAGTAAAAGATGATTATTAAGGCTCCGTTTATTTCACTGAAAATAAATTATTTGAAAAATAATTTCATAAAGCGATCGTTTGCATCACTTCAAATAATTAGTCAATGAAACATATTTTCGATACCGACAATAATTTATGTCTCAACATTTTTGCGAAAGATGAAAATATTTTTGTGTTTATTTAGTTTTGTAAGTGGTACAAAGAATCATTTTAAGGAAGATGTTTTTTAAATCGTTCATTTTCCGCTGGTTTGTTTGTTTAAAGGAGAACTACTGCTCGGGAGTAGTTTTTATGACTTTTCGGTGTTTGGATGACAGATTACTAATTGATCTACAAAAAGCATTTCCTATGTATTGAAAATAGAATGCTTAAACTTGGGAAAGATGACTCACCATTTTGATAAGAAGAAAATCTGTTTCCCTAAATCACTAAACAAATGAAAAGTAAGGCAAAAATTGTTCAAAAAGTCAAAAACTTACTGTACATTGGCCAATTCAGTCGCAACCTTTTAATTTTGCCTATTTAGTTCTAAAATTATTGTACGATGGCCAATTTAGTCTTAAACCTTTCAATTATATTAATCCAGTCTTAAATCTTTTGGCAATTTATCAATTTAATCCTAAACTTTTTAATGGATTGCCAATGTGGTTCTTCCTACTAATTTTGGCCAAAGATAGCTAAAATGGTCGTGCCTTGTGGGACGGTCAACACTGACTAGACTGCTACATCGGCAATTTTTAGTCAAAATTAATCGAAATGACTACGTTAGTAATTCGTTAAAAGGTTTAAAACTAACTTGGGAAAATTTTAAAAGGTTTATGACTAAATTTTCATAATTAAAAGGTTTAGGAGTAAATTGAAAAATTGTCAAAAGGTTTAAGTTTAAATAGTCGCAATTGAAAGATTTATGACCGAATTAGCTACTGTATTATAGGTTTAGGACATCTTAAACGATTTTCCTGAAAATTAATCATTGAAAAATATTTTTCATGAAGTTTTCGATTGAAAAAACGCACCCTAAGTATCGATAATGCACGAGGATTGTGTTCCTTGCGCAAGAAAGTTCATTCCACAGCGAAATTTAATCTTAGGATTATTTAATGCATTACTTGAAGTCAAAGAGGATGAGAAAGACATCAGGTCCGGGTATCCTTTTATAAGCGTGCATGATAGGTACAAATGGTGTCAAAACCAAATAATATATACTTCAATTGAAACACGAACCAACCCGAATTTTTTATTATTTACGATTCGGGTCTTGTTCGGGTTGGGTATTGACTTAAATTCTAGGTGTTTTAAAGATTTTGGGTTGACCAAAAAAAAATTATTGTCAATATGAAAGCATTTTCTATTGACAAATTAGTTCAAGAGATATAATTGATTAATTTTAGGAAAATATTTTCAAAACATTCATTTTCTGCTGAGCAAACCGTGGCCTAAAATATTCTTCTTTCTCTCTCTATATATGATTTTTACGATTTACCGATATTGTGTATAGTTCCACTCTATTATGTAATGATTCAACTATTTCACAATAGAGTAAATTTGCTTAATATTTTATAGATCTTAATATTTTGCACACCCCGTAATGCTTATTCATATTTGCTTGTATATATATAAACATATGAAATTTTTTTGGTATTCTAATATAGATAAAAAGAAATAAAAAATCAAGTTTTGTAGACTAAATTCACGCATATTCAGTGTAAAAACTAAACAATAGAGGAATATGCTCGACCTTCCTTGCGTGTATTGCCTTGTTTCTGTTTTATACTTCGTCTAGTCAAATGATTCTCGGCAAAGTATTATTCATTTGTCCCCCGCTTCCTTTCTTGTTTTAGAAAAAAAAAATTAATTTTTTCAACAGTATAAGGAATAGCTTTTTTTAAAACAAAAATCAGATATGCCAAAATCAGTGAAGAAAATTAATAAATTATATGACTAATTGTTAGTGAAAAATCAAATTTAGATAAGTGAGCAACATTCACACTTGACAAACCCTAACTGAAAAACGACCCGAAAAGACAATAATTTATATCTAAATATTTTCGTGGATGATAAAAATATGTTCCGTTTATTTATTTTCTTAAGTGGTATGGGCGAATCATTTATATATATAAAAAAACGTGAAACGCATGGAGCCTTGTAATTGAAATTCTAAAAAGAAACATGAAACCCGGCCCGACTTGATTGCTTTGGGATTATGTCTTTAGGGTTTCGGGACATGTTGGGCCAAGCACATTCCCCTATTGTTTCGGGTCTGGTCGGGGAAACACGACTTGACCTGACTTGTTGACACCCTACAAGCGTACAATATACTCAAAACCTCATGTGGTATTATAAGATCGCTAGGGGTGAGCATGGGCCGGGTGGGCCAGGTGGGCCAGGTCCAGACCTAAACTCTAAACTCGACCATGTTATAATCGATTCCCAATTTTTTGAATCGAGACCCTACCCTATTTTTCTTAGAACCTGTTTTGGAACCGACCCTATTTTTCGGTCCGGTTCCAGGGTCTACCCGGTTTCCCTGTTTTTTAGTCATCCTCAAAAGAAAACAAAGCCAACAGTTCCAGAGTCTACCTAATTTCCCTATTTTTAGTCATCATTAAAAGAAAACAAAGCCAACGGTGCAGAAAATATATTTACTTCACTTAGGCTGCAGTAAAGACTGAGCGACACCCCTAGAGATGAGTATGCTGTGAGTGCGTAAGGTAAGGTTGTAGCGAAAACTTAGTCACTTCACTTAGGATTTTTTTTTTCAAAAGTAGCATATAAAACCGGTTCTATAAAACGGTTTGGGTGGGTTTTTACCTAGACCCGGTTCCCGGACCAGTTCTAACCGGTTCTCAAAAATTGGAACCGGTTCCCGGACCGGTTTGAATGGAAACCGATTCCCGACCTTGTTTTTCGGGTGGTCCGATTTGGGTATTGGGTAAACCCGGTTTAGTTGCACACCCCTAGAGATCGCACCTTTTTTTTTTTTGAAAATTGTTCAAATAGTCCTAAATCTATTGCACCTTTTTTTTTTAATTCAGTCCAAAATATTTTAATTTTTCTAATTGAGTTCTGAGCTTTTTCACATTTTATCAATTGAGTTCATCCGACCAAAATTGATCGGAAACCGATGACGTGGAGACCGATTGTCCAGAATCGCATGGTTTGACAAATTTTGATGATATTTAGATAGTTTTGGTTTTTTTCAATCATTTTTGTGTGTTTTCTCATTTCTTTTTCTTTTTGTTTTTAAATGTTGCCGGCGAGGCTTGCGGGGCCCTGGCCGGCCACTGGGCATGTGCATCCATAACTGGGGTTTCAATTTCATCCATGTCGTTGAAGAGGAGAACCTCCTCATCCCCACACGAAGTGTAGCTTTCAAAAACATTTTTCCAGATCACATGATAACCCACGAACAGCACTATTGTCCAAGTTAAAACTGAAGATGAAGAATACTTCAAATCGCAAGGAGACACGCACGTGTACACAAACACGTACCCAGCAACTGGACATCTCTCTCTTCTCTCTCTCTCTCTCTCTCTCTCTCTCTCTCTCTCTCTCTCTCTCTCTCTCTCTCTCTCTCTCTCTCTCTCTCTCTCTACTTGGTCGCTTCTCCTCTCGGCTAAAGATACCCTTGCCAACAAGAGTTCAACAAAGAGGAAAGACCATTTCTTCGTACTTGTGCGGCTTGACCACGTCAAAGTCCGGAAAACTTCTCGCAAAGAGCTAAACCGAGAGGACAAGAGCCTTTTTCCCGCCATTTTCTACGTAAGTTTTGTGTGGCTCGACCGTGTCGAAGTCGGGGGGAAAATTATTAACTTCGTTCGAAGCAGGCAAGCCCGAAGCATGTGCCCACGTTCGGCTATGTCCGTATCGTGTGGGGCTCACTTGATTTGACGATAGATGTGAATCGGAATCACGTAATCTAGGTGCACCCGGCATTCGATAGCAAAGGTTTTTTATCCGACACATCCAAATGGTCCCGATTTCCTCAAGGTACAAGATGTCGAGATGGTAAGTCGTGGCAAATCGGTTCGAAGTAGCGTGAATCATTAATGCTTCGGTGAAGACAATAATTCACGCAAGCATAACCTTCCATATTCGATTGTGAAGCAGTCTTCATTAGCGAAGCTGATCTTGTGGCATGGCCTCCCGGCTCTGCCTGCTCTAATAAAGGATCGGACATTCCTCCAAATCACGAACTTCATCCTAATTTGGAATGTCAGAGTGTTTTTGTTTTAAATCATAAGATAGCTGCTTATTACCACTCTTTTGAATTGATTCACGACAAAGACAAACACGTTAAAAACACCACTTACGACCCTTCTCAATTAACCTGTAAGATTACGTGAAATTACTTTCAACTATTTTAAAAATTTAATAAATTAGATGAACGTGTGATTTAATATTTGAATCTTCTATCGTGGTCCAGGACGGTGACGACGATACGGACAACCTCATGAATTTCCCGACCTTATGCTCTCTCATGGGGTCAACGGCCATGCCTGCCTTTGACAAAATAGAACATGGCGAAAGTCAGAATTCTACGCCCAATGATCCAAAGACGAATCTGCTTTGAATTTTTGGTCAATTTTTTTTAAAGTCGTGATCGATGACGAGCAGAGCAAGATTGGCCTTACGTGCAAAGAGGAATCCAACCAGATTACGATTCTAAACCTCCACGGCAAGAAATCGCCCTGGGCTAACTTTCCCTTTCGCTTTCCGAGCATTTTGGGACGTTCAAGTCTTCCTTTTCTTCACGGTATTTTGGTACGGCAAGGTTTTCCTAAAAGGTGTGGACTTGGAACCCGTCGGCCAAGAGAAAGCTTACGAAACCTCATGAAGAGGTCCTCAACAGTTTGCGCGTGGTTTGTGGGATTTGAATATGCGACTTCAGCTTCTGCATTGATCATCTCCCCCCCCCCGACCGTCGAACCGGCCCCACCGTTCCTGAGGGTCTAAATGCGGGCGTGATCTTCTTGTTCTAAGTTAATACAAGATTGCTGTCAAGCAAAAAGTTTCCTATAGATTTGAACCCTTTTTTATGAATGTTTAGCTCCCAACACCAGGCCTAGTTGACAAAATCAACCATAACTGCTCTAGGAAAGGCTTCCCCGAAGTCCAACCAGGGCTGTTGAAGGTCAAGTCACTATCCGCCCATCCTTTTAGAGATCACACACGCCTCTGATCAAGTATCAAAATCTGTACCCAGCATCATTTTTTTGTTCTTTTTTCTTTTCTCTGTTGTTGGTGATTGCCTAGGAAGATGAAGCATACATTAAATCTTCTGTGCAAGAGAATCTCATTCTCTGTGAATTTATGTTTATCCTGATTCTGAAGCTTTCCGGAAAGAAAGCATATATGGTTGTCCACCCTTTTGCTTCCTATGCATGGAGAATCAAAATCACTCCGATGGAAAACACTCGAAGAGAATGAGTATCTGTCGGCTGCAATGCGCACGTCACGAGCACGAACACGATATGATTATTCGAACGGTAGTGTGAACCGGAGAGGACGGATGACGGCTCACCACAACTCCGGACAATCAAGCGCCTCCGTGGAAGAGAAGTTTCGGATGCTTCGGAAACCCGGCGGTTCTAGATAATTTTAAGTAAAGGTTTACCTATCGACTTTCCATCAAAGTACAACTAAAATCACGGGAATCATGAGGAAGAATCCTGGTAGCCACAATCTCTTGCAGACTCCACCTTCACTGGTCTGGTGCTGTGAAATTCTTTCTCTCTCTCTCTCTCTCTCTCTCTCTCTCTCTCTCTCTCTCTCATGAACAAAGAAGGAGCAATCCCTATGATTTGAATAAGGAACAGTATCGAACAGTGATCAGATCTGGTGTGTGTCCATGCATGATGCACTGAAAGATTCCATTCGAGCAGCATTTATAAGTGGACCATTAATTTGCAGGGACAGCAAAAAATTATGGGTGGGGGAGAAGTTAGACCCCATGTGAAGATGCCCTTCTTCCATAAGTTATGTCTGGTTTTTGGTTCCATCTTTTATTGTCCAGTGAAGTCATGATTAAGCAGCACGCAACCTCCCCCGTTCTTTCCTCGGATGCCTCTCCTCTTTGTACTGATGCTTTCTTTTTGTGGGTTTTTTTTTTCCACGTAACATATCCTTTCTTCACTGGACCATCTTTCTGTTTCCCTTCTTGGATAACAAGGCCAGATTTAGTGGGGGAGAATGGCAGAAAGTCACGGTTACAAATTATGCGCGAAATCAGACTTAGATCGCGTAAGATTCATGCTGCACATTTCCACGATTGTGCCTGAAGGTCACGTTAGTTTCGTGTAGAAACGATGCGGCGAGGCAAGAACCAATGTAAAGAAGATGTGGGGCGCGCTTGCAAAAGCAAAAGCAAGAAAATTCTCCAATTGAAATGTGAAAATGCACTTCGTTTCCGTCCCGGCCTTTGGGCTGGCCAATTTGTGATTTCGCTGTGCGAGAAAGGTCTAATGATTCGGCAAAAAGGAGAGGTCGATTTTGCCACACCTAAATTGTAATCAAGATCAAAGACTAGCGAAAAGAGCTGCTGATATCCTCCTGGTCCAACATATTACCAGAAGAGGAAATGTCAGTGATGGAGCTTGAACATGGAGATGGGGGAGGAGTCCCTAGCGAATCGCCAACGATGCATTCACTCCTAAGATCAGTCACTGAGCTTCTCTTCTTCCTCTTGGGGTGAGAAAGATTGCCATTGCTATGTCTCTTAGGCCTCATTTTCTTCTGAAACAGCCGATAGACTGCCCAATTCGCATCTCCCGCATGAGCCATCTGCAAAATTTGGATCAATCCAAAACAACACGTAAGGACCAGACCACACAGCACGTACAGCTAGCTCAGTTCACCTGCTGCAAGATCCAAGAAAATTGGGCTATCTTGGTTCAAAATTTTCTTTTCCCCTTATATATATATATATATATATATATATATATATATATATTTTTTTACCGTGGTCGATTTCGAGTTTTCCTGAGTTCCTGCGAGGCTGAATTCGTGCAAGATCCATCGAGTGCCAGTGACATTGCCAATGGAATGCTTTCCTTCACGGAAAACCAGAGTCTTCCTCACCCCGATGACTTGGTTTCCAGTGCCATCAGAAGCTAAGATTTGCTTGCTTTTGGCCTTGTACCTCCAATAGCCAAAACCAGCTGCCACTCTTGTGCACACATGGCCATTGGAACTCCTATTTCTTCTGCTGAAGAAGAACCTCCTCTCCCTCAAATTGCCTAAACGCGATCAAATACACGCAAATTTGCTCAAAACGATAACCCATAGACCAACAGAATCGCAAGTGTCAACATTTTCATTTTGACCATTCAAGTCTCAACCAATTTTCCCCGTCTTTAGCACATATGCTTGAGCTCCTGGCTATTTCGAACTGACATTATTCTATCAATTCAGACACTACGAAGTGACAAGACGCTACAAAACATAAATTGCACCGGCAATCGCAAATTGCGCAGCCCAAAGCATTGAAACAGTTGCTCACACTCTACAAAAGCTAAGACGATAGCGACAACTTCTCACCAAAATCGATATATTTTTTAGAAAAAAGCAGACAACTTTAACAGCCGAGACAGACAGGAGACCAACGGGGCAATGATGCGGAGAAACACGGTCAAAGGCCCCGAGTTTGGGTTTCACGAGAGATTACCTGGCAAGCCCCAAGGATCGGTCCCGAACACATCGAGCTCAGGAATCACGGAAGCGGGCAATGGAACGGCCAGAACTTTTCTCTTCAGGTAATGAACCACCAGCTCTTGGTCCGTGGGTCGGAACCTGAACCCGATCGGTAGCTTAATCCCTCCGCTCACGAAGAACCTCGGCACCTCCATTTTTCTCCCCAGAAAAGCAAATAACGAGAAACTCGCAACCACCCTCTTGACTCAGCGAGCCGGAGCCCAAGAATACATGACAAGAAAGCTTCAGGGCAAGAGAGAGAGAGAGAGAGAGAGAGAGAGAGAGAGAGAGACCCAGAGGCAAGAAACGGCAGACAAACACTAGAGAGGCATTTGGGCGGTGGTGGTGGTGGGTTAAGAAGAGGGTGAAAAGAGGGTTTATTTATATGCAGAGAGAGAGAGAGAGAGAGAGAGAGAGAGAGAGTGGAGGAAGCTCCTCCTGTGTCTGGCTCGTGAACTCCTTCTTTGATAAGGAGTGTAGTGTTTAGTTTTTAAGTTTTGGGGGTTGTCTTTCGGATTTCGATTTCAATTTTGACGGTCCGAAGCAAACGTGTGAGAAGGTGTGTCGGGGGTGGGCAATGAAAAACTTGCGAAGGTGGTCAACGCTGGAAGGGGCAAGCATCGGACCGTGTCGTTTTACTGATTGTCAGACCCATGTGTCGCACGTTGGTCTGCTGGCTATTCTAATTAGTTTAGCCCACTAAAAGCCCCGTTTGGTGGGGCCCCCCGTCTCTTATATATACGTATACATATATATATATATATATATAATTGATGAAAGTTTTTCGCTTTTAGTGGCCGATGAGTTTATCACGGTGAGTTAACCGAAAATTGTCCGGGACAGGATATTGTCAGATGGCACTTGGTGTATTTGAACCTGTTATGTTTGATGGATGCCGGTGAATACACATATCAATGGCTTATTTGATAATGATTCCGTCTTCTAAAGTGATTTTTTTTATTAAAATTATATTTTTTTTATTTTATTCTCTAGATCATTTTAAAGAGAATCAGAGCGCATTTGGTGACTACACAAAATTTCTATTCGTGAACAATTGTGCAAAATTTTTATTCCGCAAATAATCAAGTGGCAAGGATTTTTTTTATATATATTTCATCTTTTTAAAAATATTTTTATCTTTTTAATTTTAAAAAATTACATATTTTTAATTTCCCCCTTTTTTATTTAAAAAAATTGCATTTTTTGAATTTTTATATTTTAATTTCCCCGTTTTAAACCCTTTTTTCACTTTTTTAGTTTAATTTTAAAATTTATTTTAAATTTAATTTTAAAAATGTGTTTAAAAACTTGTAGTTACTGAATTCAAATCTAATTTTTTTTTTAAGTTCAGAAGTGTACATAGACTTAATCTTTTAAAAAGAATTGAGGTTTTGTTTTTTTGTAATTCTCAATAGTGTTCTTTTTTTAGAGAAATAACTTTTTTTGTTTTTTTTTTTATATTTCATCCAAAACTATTCCTAAAAGCATAATCAAAATCATTTGCATTACCAAATATGCTTTTTGATCCTTTTTTATTTCAAAAAATAATAACGGAATAACATAAACGTTACCAAACAGGCACTAAGCTTTTTGTATCCCGTGTTTAGCGTTGTTCTCTAATTTTGGATTTTCTGTCTATTTTAACGAGGATCGAATGGATCATAGCATTGTCAGGTTACCCCCGACTAGGAGGATTTACGCTTGGTAACAACGAAGTGAGTCGAAGAGAGAGAGAAGCCTAATGACTCATCTTTTCTCTCTCCCTCTCCTTCGGACTTCATGCTTGAAGAGTTTTAGTTCACAGGATGGACCATTTCAAGCAATGTTCCTCTCACTTCCATCGCTCAAGATGGGAATAGTCCTCCTACGCACTATCAGACGTGCAAGAGAAAGAGACCATCACCATGGTTTCGTTGGTCGACCATAGCCTTTGATGACATTATTGGTTAGGCCTCAATAGGAAAATAGTATGACGCACCTAATGATGCATTTTCACATATTTTTTGTTTTTGGGTTTTTTTGTTTGTTTGTTTGGGGGGGTTGTTGACGGAGGGATTGTACCATTCTAGCGTTTTTTTTTTCTTTTCCCATACTTTTCCCGACAGTGTTAAGAAAATTACAATAAATATGATTTTTCTGACCCTCCCTTATCAAAAGGAAGAATATGTAATTCTCTTTCCTTTATGTAAGGACCAAGATATTAAATCTAACCGTAAAAATAACGCTTGAATGATAAATAACCCATTTCTTGATTTTCAACCCCTCGGTCGCTACCAATAATCTTGAATAGTACAATGAGATGTGTCTATTTATCTATCTCTTTGACTTCAAATGGGAGCAAAGAATCTTTAGTGTCTAAAATTGAGCCAGGAAGGCCCATTTAAGGTGAGGCATTTCTTTGGCCAAGAAAGAAAATAAATCAAAGATACAATAGGCTTTTTTTTTTCTCCAAACCAATAGACACTGGCCATTTATGCTTTATAAGTAAATTTATGTTTCTCTCCACTCATATACCGATGAATGGAGAAAATTGTCTAAAACATCCTAAGCTGAATGCATTTTTTGCCAATTCAGTCCTAAAATTTTTAATTTTGCCAATTAAATCTTCAAATTTTTTACGTATTTTCAATTGAGTCGATTCGATCTATTTTTCCAAAAAATCATTAATGTAGCTAATGGCCATCCCTACGTGGCAAGAGTGGTGCAATGATGAAAAAATTGAATATATAAATATAAATATATATACTATTAAAAATTATCTATGTTAATGCCGGTCATCCCATGTTGGATGATCGATATCCACATCGGCAATTTTTTTTAATCAAAATTGATTATATGGACTTAACAGAAAAATTTAAGACCTAATTGACAAAGGTGCTCTATGGATAAGTTTTCCACATTGAATCGTACCGAGATCCCATGGATCATATTCCATGAATTAAAAGCTTAGGGACCCTATTGAATAAATTAAAAGCTTAGGAATCATATTGCACATCGGCCAAAGTTCGAAGATCATTTATGTTATTATCTCCTAAAAAGAATACTTATTTTTGCATCGTGCCCCCTTAGTGTCAACAAGTACAATTTGCGCCATAAGCTCATGCAGATACAAAACGCAATGGCGCGGTCAGATCTAAAAGTTTGGTTCCAGTTTAAAAGGGAGAAAAAAAAAACAATACTAGTAAGCTATATATCTCATACATTTGGCGCAAAATTCGTGTAGACATTTGCGCCAAAAGGCGTGCAATGTGAAAAATCAGAAATAAATATTCCGACCCGTATAATAAAATAAAACAAAGGAGTCGAATAAGGAAGGGGACCGAACCCAATCCTCGGCATCTTAATCCCAAAAGTCGAAGAATTTGAGGTAGCTTATGAATGATAATGCACTCAACACTCGTGATCATGCAAAGCTAATTAATCTCCCTTCTGCTTTATTCTATACGAAGCGTAAAATGGCTTCTGAATTTTGACTTCGTGTCCCACGATTCTCACGAGCTCTCGTGTGAACTGAACTAAGCCCGTTCAACATCGGGGAGGATCTTGATCCTGTCGTGAGACTAGGGGCGAAGAGACAGCTCGTGACATTGATGGTGAGTGGGGGCAAATCTTCGACCTAGGGGAGCCGGTAAAGGAATCGTCTATAAATTCATTATATCTTGGCTAATTCGATCGTAGATCTTTTAATTTTGCCAATCGAATCTTAAAAGCTTTTGGCATTTTGCCGGTTGAGGCCAACCGGCCACTATTGGCCAATTCGGTCATAAGCCGAAAATTGCATCATGAACGCCAGATGTCTTACGTGACATAGCCATTTCTAACGTAAATAATTTATATATATTGATATTAAATTTCTAAGGTATTTTTGGCCAAGAAAATTGCTTTCTTGGACACCAGATATCTTACGTGGCATAGCCGTTGCTAACGTGAATAATTTATATATATATTGATATTAAAATTTGAGGTATTTTTGGCCGATTCAGTCATAAGTCGGAAATTATTGTTATGAACGCCAGACATCTTACGTGGCACAGTCATTATTAACGTGAATAATTTATATATATTGATATTAAATTTCTAAGGTATTGTTGGCCAATTCAGTCATAAGTCGAAAATTGCTATCATGAATGCCAAATATCTTACGCGGCATAGTCAAATGTCTTATGCGGCATAGCCGTTGCTAACGTAAATAATTTATTTATATTGATATTAAATTTCTGAGGTATTTCTTCTTCTTCTTCTTCTTCTTTTTTCTTTCTTTCTTTTCCTTTTTGAATTCCATCTCATCGGGCACCGTTTTCTTGTGGAAATGGATATGTCCGCCTTTCCTCAAATAGCGCAACCAGCAAGGTTCAAAAGGCTTCCAGTTAAAACTATATAAAAAAAAGAATTATCCATGTTAGCGCCGGCCACTCTTACATGGCATCTTCGATGTTCAAATCAGAGATTTTTATTTAAAATTGGCCGAATCCACTCAATTGGCAAAGTGTCTAAAAAGTTTAGGGCTCAATTAAAGAAATTTAATAATTCAGAAGTAAATTTATCAAAGTGAATTGAATTTAGGACCTTTTGGATAGCATTCTCCTAAGTCGGCTCCGTGTTCTTGAAGGAGTCGGGCAAGTCGAATGGAATATTGTTAAAGCCATTTTCGCCCTTTTCAGCCTTTTCGGTAGAAGATGCTTTGTCTTTCCCCAACCTTCAACAGGCGCCGCAGCCGCTTTGCATGCATTTACACGACTGAGATACGAGCCATGTTCGAACATTTTCACAGCCAAAACGTGCGACGTTCCATTTTTGTTGGAATTGAATATCACCGGCCACCGGCGAGAGCCGCCACGCCCCACCAAAAAAAAAAAAGAAAAAAATTATAAGAAATTATAAAATTTGTTCGCGTCAGCACCTATCATGTCATAGGATGACTATCGTTCGTATCCATAATTTCTAGTTAAAATTGATTGAATGAACTAAATTGGCATAAATGCAAAAATTTTAGAATTGAATTGATCCAATTGTAAGGCGAATTACTATTTCATGTTTAATCTTTCTCCTACTTCTCGAAGAGTAAGCACTTGCTCGATAACTTATACTCGTATCCATTTATTTGGTCGTTTACCAAATAATACCACGACGAATCTTATCTTATGTGGTAAAAAGGTCATCAGCGCATCTTAAAATTTTTTTTTTTTGCATGTTTGAGGAGGAGAAGAAGAAGTAGTAGAAGAAGAAGAAGAAGATAGGAGCTATAGAATAAGATCGAGAATTTCAATTGCATAACATTTTCTCGAGGAAAATTGTTTAAAAAATTCTTAAACTGGAAAATTGTCCAAAAAAAATCTAAATTTATTATGTAACGGCCAAATTTTCCTTCAACTTTTCAATTTAGTCAATTTAATCCTAAACTTTTTTTTACAATTCGCCAATATGGTCTTTTTGGCAAAGTTTGGTTGCAAATCATTGACGTGGACGATGAGTGTCTTTCGTGACACGGCCGGCGTTGAGGCTAGCATGAATGATTTTTGCAATTCTTTTAAAATTTAATTTTTTTCTGCCATTTTAAACTTCTCTGAAATATATTTCTGAATGACCTAGCGAGGGCATCGCAGCTCTTCCTATGACCGGCGAGCTCTATCGGCTACTGCCGAGGCCCTGGATCGGTGGAGGGAAATAGAAAAAAAAAAGAAAGGAGAAAAAGAAAGAAAGGAAAATGAAAAAGACAGCAAAAACAAACAAAACTGTTTAAAAAACTACGAAAAATCCCGCGTTATTATGCAGGAGTGTCACAAAAATATAGCATTGCAAGATGTATGTTCAAATGATCGCAAAGACTGGAGACCTAATGATCCTAAAATCAAAACGGTAAACTCAAAGTTTGATGCCATCATTGTTGTAGAAATCTTTTCAAGTTATTGGTAGTGTCTTTTAGGGTTTGCAAAGTTAGATAAATAACATCGTGTATTTTTAAATGCCTTTAGGATGATTTATAAAATTACTTTATCGAGTTGGGTTCTCGAATGAACCGTTAGATAACTTTAAAGCCCATTCCAGATATTAAAAGCGTAATATTACGTGACATTTAAACTCGCCTCGCACATGAATCTCGAAATTCATATAAAATCTATTAGGATAAACTCGATTAAACTTGAGTAATTTTCATAGAGCAAAATGACATAAATAGTCCCTGAACTTTAATCTAATACGCAATATAATCTTTAAACTTTTAATTTGACTAATATGATTCTTGAACTGTAACTCAATGTGTAATGTAGTCCATGGACTTTTTACATGGCCAATATTATTTTTAAATTTTTGAAACGTGTTCGACTTATTTCTTGAACTATAGGAAGATATTTAATATAGTCCTTTAATTAATTCAAGTTTAAGGACTAAATTGAACATTTTTCAAAAGTTCATGAATCATATTGATCAAATTAAAAATTCATGGACTACATTACATATTGGGTCAACATTTAGGGCGCGCATGAGAACGTTTCTGTTTTTCTATTTCTGTTCCAAAACTATTCCAGAAATAGGTTTGGAACAGAAACTCGTTTGGCAACGCAAATCTGTTTTTCTATTTCTGGAACAAAAATCTGTTCCATAAATAAATTTTGGCCCAAAATCAAAAACAAAATTTTTTGTTTCTGATAGAAATAGAAAAATTTATTTTTGTTCCAGAAATTATTTCTGGAACAGAATGGTTGTCATGCATGCCCATAGGATCATTTAGGTCTATTATTCCTTTTCACAGTATTTCATGCGTTTTGTAATTTTCATTTACTTTTTTTTTAACTATTTTTTTTTTCCGTTTCCCTTTTGGGCCAGAGCGACATGCGAGTTTATTGCAAACTATGAAACACGCATGAAGTTTGAGGTCACGAGAAGATGGTCCAGGGCAAAGAGATAGAAATCCAGCTAAAACCAGAGCGGGATCATCGACTCCTCCAAATTCCTGACCACATTTCCGCGTTACTGTCCCCTTCTTTCCACATGAAAAATACAGTCTTCCCCGCGAAAATCATTCCCACTTTCCCTCGTCTCGTCAACCCGATTTCAAAAGGATCACGTTAACTCCGTGACGATTCACAAGAAAGCGTCTAGCCATGGGCATCATCGTAAAGGCGCGAGCTTTGGCGAACGTCCTCGCGATGCACGATGACCCATTAAAGCGTGCTTCTGTATCTGGAATTTGACTCTACGTTAGGACGATGGTTGGTTTTTGGAATTATCCGTTCGATCCATCTGGAGCGGCCGAAAAGTTCCCATTTTTCTACGTGCCCAGAAACTAGTAGCAGATCCTTGGGGTTTTGAAGGATTTGGATTCTGTCATTTCAAGAGCTCTCCCCATTTTCTTCCCCGCTCTCTGTTTCTGGTTTTATCTTGATTGATGAGGCTACAAATGGATCTGTGTCCTTGTTTTGGCTCGAAGAAAGGGAAGAAGCTGAAACGCCAAGAGGACACAGATTTCAGCAGGGGATCCAAGCTTTCAGGAAATGCTCCTGCTAATACGTTCCAAGGTTCTGTTTACTTTTGCTCTTGAATTGCTTCGTGTTGAAGGCCGTGTTTATGCTTTTGAAAATGACAATGGGTGTATTAGTCTGTTAAATATTCAGGTTTTCATTGATATTATTTTAGTATGCCAGGAGGAAGTGGTGCCCTTTAGGAAATAAATTTCGTTCCTGTTCTGACCATCTGTGTATGGCATGTTCTAAGTGTGTAATGAGTTGATCGATCACCCTCTCCCTTTCTTGGTTGATCATGATGAGGCTTAGTTCATGGAGTTCATGACTTTTGAGGCAACACTGGCCCGTGAAAATGACATTTCTGCTTAATAATCATATTTGCATCTGCATATATTATTCCAGAGATGTTTAAACTTGCAGCAGTTTCCCCCTTAATTTGATTTTGTAGTTAGAGCTCTGCATGACGGAAAGGGTGATTAAATTTTCCTTGTGCCCATCCCTCATTCATGAAATTCAAACCGGGGATCCTAACTTTCTAGTTCCGCATGCTGGAAACTAAAAACAGTGAAGCACAGCCATAGTTCTTCAGGATGGGGGATCTCTCTAAAATTCCAAGAACGCATTTATGTCGTTATTTAGTTAGATTGGATCACTGTGCGAGAGCATATGTTCCGCTTCCGTCTAGAAATCTGTGCTCCTGGCTAAAAAAATTGATTAAAGATTGTGCAATATAATGTCATACCTTATACGAAGCATTGCTGACTGCTCAATACTGGCAACAAATGCATAGAATCGAGATTGGAATCATCGGCTTCAGAAGAACGGCGTGAGGTCTCCCACGAGGCTCAAATATTCAACTACCGGGAACTTGCGACAGCAACGAAAGATTTTAGGGACGAGTCCTTGATCGGGCAAGGAGGATTCGGTTCCGTTTACAAAGGGCAATTAAAAAAGACGGGTCAGGTAATGTTGACTGGCTGAAGAGCCGGACCCCCTTCTTCATCTGTGAATGACATAAGAAGGCGAGGCCGCTTATCCCTAGTTGTGCCCATATTTTTTTCGGTCTCAGTTAGGTTCTGTTTTAAGTATCGCCATGCTTGATTTGTCATGTGTTTAAATTGGATTGCTGTTCTTGTTTTGGTGGTGACTTGGCTCTGTTCTCGAGCAGCTTGTAGCCGTTAAACAGCTGAACAAAGCCGGCCACCAAGGTCACCATGAGTTTCTGGTGGAAGTTTTGATGCTATCTCTTCTGCGTCATCCTAATCTGGTCAGTTTGATCGGTTACTGCGCTGAAGGCGAGCAACGTCTGCTTGTGTACGAATACTTGCCCATGAAATCCTTGGATGATCTCTTGCACGGTAATATATCCAATCTAGTTTGTTTCTAGTTAACAAGCTCATGGAGTAATGAGGAATCCTCTCATATTTCATAGCAACTATATTGCTCTCGGCGATTCGACCCAAAGAAAAAATACATTGCTCTCGGTGGTGCTGAGGCAAGGAAAATAAGAGAGGATACACTAACTAGCAGCATCGTTTGAATGATCGGATACATGAAAGGAGATAAGACTAGATTCCTGTTTTAAAATTTGACCTTATTCTAGTTCTTTGGGGGGCTCCACTATAAGGACTGGATGGTTACTCTTTTTGCTTTTCTCTCTTTGTGATTTGTTGTTTCTGACTGCTAAACGAGGATTATCGGCACTGTCCAAGTGCTGCAAAAGACATTTCTCCTTTGCCTGCAATGCTAAATGTCTTATTCTTAATTACTCAATCATGCTGGACTTGAAAATCCTTTTGACTTTAGTTAATGATAAGCAGAGTCTCACTTTGCTGGACAGGGGAAACCAAATTTCGCTTGCGTCTCAAACTGAGCTCATTAACGATAATGCCGCAGATGATGATTCGATGGTCTCCATAATTATACAATGATGACGTGTAATGGTCAGTGTCATGCAGATCTTCCTCCTGATAGGGAGCCGCTTGATTGGAACACGAGGATGACCATAGCTGCCGGCGTGGCGAGGGGGTTGAACTATCTGCACAATGAAGCGGATACACCCGTTATCCATAGGGACATGAAAACATCCAATATATTGCTAGATGAAAAATACCAACCAAAGCTTTCTGATTTCGGTCTCGCCAAGTTTGGTCCGACCGGGGATAAAACACATGTCTCGACCAGGGTTTTGGGAACCCAGGGCTATTGTGCCCCCGAGTATGGATTAAGTGGGAAATTGACGAAGAAGTCTGACGTCTACAGCTTCGGGGTGGTCTTGCTGGAGATTATTACTGGGCGTAGAGCTCTGGAATATGTTGATGGCCATGCTAATTACATTGTTGAATGGGTAAAAGTCCTCCATATTTGGTGCAATTCCTGATTGTCACATGTTCTCACATATGGTCCTATTGCTTGTTTCTTGATCGGGTTTTGTATCTGATGAAATCCAGATTTTCTGTGCCTGCAGACTCGTCCAATTATTAAAGACCGCAAGAACTGCACGCTGTTGGCAGATCCGATGCTTGGAGGTCAGTTTCCAGAATCCATTTTAAGGAAGGCCCTCGACATGGCGGCAATGTGCATTAGAGAAGAGCCGAGCAAGCGTCCTCCCATCGACGAAGTCTTGCTCGCTCTAGATTACTTGGCGTCCCAGAAGCATCATCCCCACGCATCCGCCAAGGCCAACACAAAGGAAGCACACAAGGACAGATCTCCGAACGAAACGACGGCAATGCTAGACAAGGAGCTGGAGCGCGAGCAAGCCATAGCAGAGGCCAAAATGTGGGGGGAGAGCTGGAGAGACAAGAGACGGCAGATTACTCTGAGCAACCCTGATGACTTGAGTAGGTGACGGCCAGAACGAGTCGCTCTACTCCGGCCCCTCTTAACGTTGAGCGCAGAGACTTCCAGGAATATCGGTTTCTGATATATTAGCCTAGATGGTTAGGCATCGGTGGCGAGACATTGCAACACCAGTTGATGCTAGCAACTCTTCACGTCGATTGACGATCTCATTCAAATGTCAGGAAGTCAGGAGAGACTTTTTTCTTTTTTTTTCACTCTCTCCTTTCCGTCTTGCCATGTTATATTTGACCTTCCCGAGTTTGAAGCATGCCGGCTAAGAACAGAGACAGATCTGCACTCACAAACTTGGTGGCCCTAAAGCCTTTTGGCTGAACTTCATCTCAAAACTCTAAGATAATGTTATCAACATCCATCTTCTCTCTTTATCGAATTTATGGATCTGGAATAACAGCAGCCTTTCCCATTCATCGCACGCTCGCGATCTTTTGTTTGGTTTCAGATTCTCTTCAGCTTGTACAAAAATGTATCAAGCAAATCTCATTTTCTCAGCTTGATCATCTGGTTCAATTTTAATTTTCTTCCATGTCACAGCCGGAACTTCCGTTGTCGTCCAGCGGTTAGGATATCTGGCTTTCACCCAGGAGACCCGGGTTCGATTCCCGGCAACGGAAGACTTTTTCATTTTTGTTTTTTTTTCGGTTACACCTTTTGAAAAAAAAAAGGTGACAAAGAGGTCCTACCGGGAGTCGAACCCAGGTCGCTGGATTCAAAGTCCAGAGTGCTAACCACTACACCATAGAACCGCTTTCTTGGCTTTTTCTTTCGTTGAAGATATTTAAATTTTAAAAACACAGCGAGGACTGCTCCACATGCTCGTCACGTCTAATTACTCCACGCTTAGGCTCCATTCATTTCAAAAAAAAAAAATATTTAAAAAAATATTTTTCTAAAAATTATAGCTTGTAACGTCAAAAAAATGACCGAGTGAAAAATATCTTCAAGGGATTATTTTTAAAAAAATATATTCTAAGTTTATCATTTCTTGGGAAGCGAAAGAAGCCTTTAATACGATCCACAACTCAAGAGAGCAGAGAAAATTGGAGCCCGTTTGATTTACTTTTCGTACGACCAAAAAAGAAATTACGTGAACCTCCTTTTCTTGTCAAACGGATGAAAAGATTGGTTTTATTTCAAATCTCCTCACGTTTACGGATGTTTGAGACTCGAAAACTTCTAGAATTTAAAGTTAAGAATAAGACAAATATCCAAATAAATCCGACCTAACAAATGCCGAAATCCTAAAGATGAAATTTCGTACGGGGAAAACACTTCGTCTCGTCGGATCCCAAGTTTTGGGCCTCAAATACCATGACACGAGCGGATCCCGGCACAACAAGTGGTGTAGAATATACACAAAACCTTTTACCTACCTAAATCGAACACGGGAAATGTGTCTAAAAAGTCACAAGTTTGGTGACCGATTCAATCATAAACCTTTTAATTGTATCAATTTAATCCTAAACCTATTGTACGGCGATCAATTCAATCCTAAAATCTTTCAGTTGTGCCAATTCAGTCTTAAACTTTTTTGACGATTTGTTAATTCAGTCTTTAAACCTTTCAGTCGTGGTAATTCAATCCTAAACCATTTTATGACGATTTGTTAATTCAGTCATAAATCTTTTGACGATTTTACAGTATCGCCCTCGAACGATATCCGATCAAAATTACCTGAAAAGATTACATAGGCAAATTGTTAAAAAAAAATTCAGGACTAAAGTTGGCAAATCGTTAAAATGTTTAGACCTAAGTTGATATAAACGAAAGCTTAGGATCGAATCGGCAGTCTCACCTTTTGGATAGTTATATCAAATCTAACGCAGGCCGCGTGTGAAGAAGGCAATTAGCCTGGCGACGCTTGTTTCATCAAGCAATTCGCGCTGCGGATGGAGGGGCATTAATTGACGATGCCCATCCCAATTGGATTTCCTCCAGGAAACCCTCATTCAAAAGAGAGCATCTATGGTGACATGACTCTGGTGTTCTGCAGGTTTGGACCACCCTATCCCTACTCCCTCTCTGTTTCAGCTCCAAATTGAATGTGCATTGCTTCAAGGATGATGATCCCCAGCCGACACCGATCGCAAACAACTTTCGGTAAACTCGAGCTCTCGAGGGACTAATCCGTCGTCGCATCGTCCCGTCCACGACCCCTTTTTTTTTTTTCCCCCTTCGGAACAGACAAACACTTGTGATCTTAACGGCCCTTTTAGTTGAGAAACCGGTAACCTCATGAAGATCGATCCCCATCCCGGGGATATTGTAAAGATTTAGAATGATCTATGTCTTTGTCTCCTGAGCCGAGCTATTTATGGAAGAAACGAGCACCCTGCCCGCCCACTGTCTCAAGCCAATCTCTAGTTTTTCTCAGACATTAACTCGACCTCACATGAGCTTCACGGCAGCTCTCCCACGTACTACAGACAACATGTATTTATAGTGCCTGGAAGTCAAACACATGGGATGGTCTGTCCAGTCAATTCTCAAATCAAAAATGAAGAAAAGGAAGAAGAGAAAAATCCCTGGCTGAAGCATCATGCTAAGCCAATCCTTATTTTCATCAATACTTTCTTGAAACCTTGTTGCATCAGGGAAGCTAAAATTTTTACTGTGTCATTTGAAAGCAATCTCCTTGATTAAAAATGTTACTGTTAAGAAAAAGATTAAAAAAAAAAAGGCTAGCAGGTAAATTTAGCTCTGAGGGAGTCCGAGACAGACAGAAGCGACGCTCAGAAGTCATTCCCACTTCCCGGTTCATCTTTCCTTTTTCCTCTTCAGAGGAAGGCAAAAGCCTCATCGTACTTCTCAACCTTTGTTAACTACTTGCTGTTCCCGAGAGCGAAAAACACAGGCCAATGTAAAGAGCGACCAGCCAGGAGAAAGTACCGTGTTCTTAGCACTCTTCTCTCGTCCAGATTCCTTCATGTCTCTGATGATTTTGCCTCCACAATCGGTTTCTTTTTGAGCAAGGCCAAGGGGCTTCCTTCACTGTGGCTAATTTGTTTTGTGGGCAGATCATGTATAAGAACCAACTGCAAGAACTTGCGCAGAGAAGCTGCTTCAACCTCCCTTCTTATGCCTGCATCAGAGAGGGGCCAGATCATGCTCCTAGATTCAAAGCTTGTGTGAACTTCAATGGTGAAACCTTCGAAAGCCCGAGCTACTGCAATACGCTGAGGCAGGCAGAGCATGCAGCTGCAGAAGTGGCCCTCAATGTCCTCTCCACAAGGGGTCCTTCAAGATCTCTCACTGCAAGAGTCCTTGTGAGTTTCCAAGAACTGATATTTGGAAATTTTTCATCGTTCTTTTCGACTTTTTTAGCTAAAGCTTCCATTTTGAGAATGTCTATGTGGTTTTTAAGCAAAACAGAGCAAAACCCATGGTAGCTCTCTGCATGGGGTTTTTACGTTGTAGCTTCTGAATCATCTTGGTCATTGATCATTGCGAAGGATGAGACGGGGATCTACAAGAATCTGCTCCAAGAAACAGCTCACAGGGCAGGCCTGAACCTGCCTGTCTACACGACTGTGAGATCGGGCCCTGGGCATGTTCCCACCTTCACTTGCACCGTGGGGATTGCTGGGATGAGCTTCACTGGGGAATCAGCCAAAACAAAGAAACAAGCTGAGAAGAATGCAGCGATCGCGGCCTGGTCTGCACTCAAGAGAGGTAAAGCACTGAGTGCAAAGTTACGCTCTTTTCCTCGCTCATTTGCCATATTTGAGTCCATCAAAGACGAGACTGATCAATGTCTCTTGCTTTTGCAGTGCCAGACATGAGTTCTTTGAGGCCCAGAGATGAAGCTAAGCAAGGGATCAGGAGGAGGGATCAGAACCAACCAAGAAGAGGATTGATCAGGGGCAATGGAGTGAACCACTCTGCTTCCCCCTCCACGAGCCTTCAATTGCAGAGACTTGTGGAGGAGTTACTAATGAATTACATCCCACAAGCACAAGGTGGTGGTTCTCCTTTTTCGCCGTCCTCCTCCTCCTCCTCGTCTTCACAGAAGCAGAGTTGCTTCCTGTCTCTGCTTCCTCCACCCCCACCAAGATCAGCTTCAAAGATTCTACCACCACCAAGAGATAATCGATGGGATGTGGAACAAGACTGTGGGAAGAGACCCACAGGGTCCAGTATTCACCCAAGTCCGAAAATTGTCAATAAACGAAGTGATCATCTGAATCTTGCAAGACCCAACTCCTCATTGTCATTCCTTGAAGGGAGTACTAGCAGAGATGGACATCCTGCTCACACCAGAAATGGGTCTGGATTATCCCCGCGATCCGTTTATACGGGTGGATTCCACCCACACCGGATGGCCCCCGCGGTCCAGATCCGATCGGTCATCCCGGTGTGTGCAGCACCACCGGTGCCATTGATGAGGACACAGCTACCGAATTCGGCAGAAGATCCATTGTGCCCACCAACAGGGCCAGAGATTCCACCAACCAGCTCGAACCCGAAGTTGGACAAGCTTGAGCTTGCGCCGGACTCGGCTCAACTCGGTTCGGAGCTGAACAAGAAGTTATAGTTGGAAAGGAAATCCATATGATATCTAGTTTGGACCATGGTCTGTAATTCTATGGACGTTGATTGTCCCATGTTTTCATTTTTGTTGTTGTTCTGCAGGTATCGTTTTTGACTCCGAGCGTGATCCTGCGGTCATTGGCTATTACCCTATGATCGTATCTTTCAAGAACATGGGTGGATCAATTTTCTTTCTACTTCCTCTAATCTGTGAACACCCCTTTTACTTTCCCCACCAAGATAAAAACGCTAGTCAAAATTTGAACAGATGACCAGAATTTGAAATACTTTGTATTCAGTGGCATAAACAAGTACGAGGCGATTTGAACACAGAAGGATGAAGAAATTCAACTGTTCGATCGAAATTGCTCCAAGACAAACATTAATGGGTAACCCCTAACTTTCACTGTGTGTTTACACATAGTTTGAATTATTGCACCTGCACCTAGAGAGAGAGAGAGAGAGAGAGAGAGAGAGATGGGGGCATTAAATGAGATGGGAGGGAGTGGGTTCAAAGAGATAAGAACGGTATGAAGAGGACGAACAGACAATTGCAGCGATTAAGGTAAGCAATTAATTTTACTCTCTCGGTCTGAGAAGTATTTAATGTTCTTGTCTTCCCCATTAAATGCCCCTCCTCCTCCACCCTTTTTTTCCTTCTTCTTTTGGTGCCATTCCTAAGCATTTACCCCTTGATCCCACCCATGATCTTCATAGAGCCCATCACCAATTCATTGCATATCAAGTCCATAGAATCTTGTGTAGATTCTTTGTAGTTTTACTTCGTTTATGTAATCCGAGTGGTGTGACTTATTTGGGTATTGCAATGTAATGATGGAATGTTGGAAGGGTTTTTCTCCCGGAAAAAAAAAATCAACTTTCACCCGAGGGACCGCAAACGTTGCACAAAAAAGCACCGACTTTCATTCGGGAGACAATTTTAGCCATGACTTTTAAGAGTCACACGAAAAATATACCCGGCTTCTCTATCCGAGAGACAATAGTGACGGAAATTTTAATGATAGTCAAACTTGTTCCTCAAGCAAAAGTTGGTGTCGTTTTATGGGACATTGTACCTCATCCTTGAGTCCCACTCCATTGCGGGCTTTTTATGAAAATGGATTAGAAAATTTATCTTTTTACTGATTTGAATTTTACGGTGAGAAATATATGAAAATGGGGCTTGTTCGGCAATGGGGGAGCCGAACAAGCTCCTGTTCGGTGGTCTTAGCGTCGAACAAGAAAAAACAACAAAAAAACAAGAAAAAAGCCTTGATCGGCACTTATAGTGCCGAAAAAGGAAAAGGGAGGGGGTGGGGTGGGGTGAGAAAATTATAAAAAAGAAAAAAACATAAAAAAATTCTAAAAAATTTCCATAAATCCCAAAAATTATAAAATTGACCATTTTAACGGGTCGGTCCTATTTTTGATGGTTTTCCGTTTTAGAAATTTTGAAATAACAATTTTGCCCCTTACGGGAAAATTTTCTCTAAAAATTTCAAAAGTTTCCAAAAAAATTTCAAAAATTAGGAAATGGGCCATTTTAATTGGCCAATCCTACTTTTAAGGATTTTTCTCATCTATCTTTTTAAAATGATGATTTTTCCCCTTATGAAAAAAAATGTTCACGAAAAAAATAGTCAATATTTTAAATAGTCCAACATGGAAAGGTTTTTAAAATAACGCACATTGCTATGTGTTGACATCGTTGAATCTATAGGTATTGAAAAATCATATTTAGAAGCTTTAGTGAAGTATGAGGATCCAATTTGGAAGAAAAGTAATTTTTCAAATTTGTCGTAAATTTTAATATTATTTTCCATATTAAGAAAATATCCAAAAATAAGAAAATAGATTTCGTAGACTACAAATATGAAGAAATTGCCAAAATTTTATTTTAAAAACCTTTCCATGTTGGACCATTTAAAATACTGACTATTTTTTTCGTGAACACTTTTTTTTTTCCATAAGGGGTAAAATCATCATTTTGAAAGGATAGATGAGAAAAATCCTTAAAAGTAGGATTGGCCAATTAAAATGGCCCATTTCGTAATTTTTGAAATTTTTTTTGGAAACTTTTGAAATTTTTCGAGACAATTTGCCCGTAAGGGGAAAAATCGTCATTTCAAAATGTCTAAAAGGGAAAACCATAAAAAATAGGACCGATCCGTTAAAATGGTCAATTTTTCTAATTCTTGAAATTTATGGAAAATTTTTAGAATTTTTTTGGTATTTTTTTCTTTTTTATAATTTTCTAACCCCCAACTCCCCCACCCTTTGCCTTGTTCGGTACTTATAGTGCCGAACAAGGCTTTTTTTTTTTCTTGTTTTTTTGTTGTTTTTTGTTGTTTTTTTTGTTCGGCGCTAGGACCATCGAATAGGGGCTTGTTTGACTCTCCCATTGCCGAACAAGCCCCATTTTCGTATATTTCTCACCGCAAAACCCAAATCGGTAAAAAGATAAATTTTTTTAACCCATTTTTGTAAAAAGCACCTCCATTGCCCCATAATGAAAGGCAACATAAGTTTAAACCCTTTTCGATTCCGTTTCTTGTCAATGGACCGTAGTCTAGTTGTTGCTTTTCACTTTGTTTGAATCGGATAAGGACTTCAGACGACTTCGTATCGACAAAGTTAGGATGTAATATTGTAAAAATGAGCACTCAAGTGCGGTTTCCATCCTATCAAAAGCATAATAAGTTTTTTAGTCCATTCATTCTTGCTGATTAAAATTACCAAAGCATATTATTAGGTGAAATTGTCCATGTTTAGCACCAAGTCTGTCTTTTTTTTTTTTTAAACCGTGGAATGCACTTAGAATTACTTAAAATTCAAGCAATAACACTACATGAACATAGCCTCCTTTTTAGGCATTCACAAACAAATTTAACGGTTTACCCTTAAGCATTGACTCTCCACATCAGTCAAACTCTCCACGTTTCCAAACGAAGAACACACGACGATCTCTCTCTCTCTCTCTCTCTCTCTCTCTCCCCACATGCATGCAACGACCATTTCAACCCTCAAACAATGTAGACCAAAAACAATCGACAGGAGTCACGAGCTAACATTAGATGAATCTCTTTGAAATCTCTCTTCCAGTTAATCTCCCGTCTTCGCCTTTTTTCTCTCTTGACCTTCCAAGGGAAAAAAAAAGAGAGAAAATTTGATCAATCCTTCGGGAACATCACGACACAACAAGCGATGGAGAGCGACCCTTCTGACAAATCCAACCCGATCACCCCAAGAAAGCATGACCTGAAAGAGGATGGCGATTCTTCACCGGTGCCGAGGTCTCCTGACGCCGATCCACAAGAAGGTCGGGTCACCGGTCATGTAGAGAGGAACGATCAGGATGAGGGGAAGAAAGATGAAGAAAAGATCGATACGAGCGAGATTGCTGAAGAGGAGGTTGATGATGACGTCGATCGCAAGCTTTGTTACAGCCTGGAGAAGGCTTTGGAAGACATCGACAAGCTTGCCACGATTCTTTCCTCCACTAGCAATGAGAATGATTCTTCGGAGATCCCCGAATACGCCAGCAAGCTCATGGACTTTGTTGAGGCCAAAGTAGCGGAATACTGCAACGATTTGGGTGAAGGGAAGGCGAAATGGTCTCAAGAACCAGAGGTTAATTCTTTCCTGGAAATTGTCGATCGCCTCTCGCAGCTGGCAACTGTACTCGAACCCTCTAAATGCAAAGAAAAGTTTGCTTCATTGATTAATCGGGTCGGGAGCATCCAACAACGAGCTCTGTCGTTTTTGGAAGATGAATTCAGGTAAAAAGAAGCTTTCAACCACGTTAGCCCCTTAACTTTAGTTTTTCCTCCGTTTTTAGCATAATTAAGACATGTCATGATTCATTTTGATTGAATGGTGTGGCGTGAATGCACGCTGAGTAATTTCTTTCTATATTTCCAGGGAGTTGTTAGATGAATGTCAGCCGACTGATTTAGAGAAAGAAGAAAGCGTCAAATCGAAACAAGAATCCACCGAAGAATCAGATCAATCCATCGAGGAGGACCATTCGTTTGGATACCCGAATGATATCGTGTCCATTTTGAACAAGATCGCAAAGGAGATGATCTCGTGTGGCTATGAAAGTGAGTGCTGTCAAGTTTATATAGTCACGAGGAGGAACTCGTTCGAAGAACTGTTTAACAAGTTCGGGTTTGAGAACATTAGCATCGACGATGTGCAAAAGATGCAATGGGAAGCTCTGGAGAGAGAGATCGTCAAGTGGATCAAAACCTTCAAACAATGTGCGTCGGTGCATTTCCATCGAGAGTTGAGGCTCGCGGAGGCTGTGTTCGCGGGCTATCCATCGATCGCGACTCATCTATTCTATAATCTCACTCGAAGCATGTTGATTCAAATCTTGAATTTCTCTGAAGCAGTAGCGATGTCATCGAAGCGGTCAGCCGAGAAGTTGTTCAAGTTCCTGGACATGTTCGAGACTCTACGAGATACGACACCTACCATGGATCGATATTTCAAGAATGAAGATGGTGCGAATCAATTAAGGACGGAGATAAATACTGCACGATCTCGGATCGGCGAGGCTATTGTGAGCATGTTCAGTGACTTAGAAAACTCGATCAAATCGGATACGGGTAATGAAGTCAGACACTCAATCCCCAACTGGCATTCCTCGATTAGATTTAAAAGATCGAAGCAATCAGATGATAATCGAATTATCATTAATCGTGTCCATTTATTGCAGGTAAAAACCCTGTGCCTGGAGGTGCAGTTCATCCCTTAACAAGTTACACGGTGAACTACCTAAAGTATGCATGTGAGTACAAGGAAACCCTAGAGCAAGTTTTCAAAGAGCACTTGAAGATTGAACGAGCCGATTCCAACAACAGAGCAGAATTTCAAGGGCAGGGTAATCGGAACGACTCGGAGAAGGAATCGTCGCCATTCTCAATCCAAGTAACGAAAGTCATGGACTTGTTAGATTCGAATCTTGAAGCGAAATCCAAGCTCTACAAGGACGTATCGCTGAGCTTCATATTTATGATGAACAATGGACGGTACATCTTGCAAAAAGTGAAAGGCTCGGCGGAGATCAATGAGCTGACGGGCGACAACTGGCGGCGCAAGAGATCATCCGAGCTAAGGCAGTACCACAAGAATTACCAGAGAGAAACTTGGAGTAAAGTCTTGGGTTGCTTCCGGGACGAAGGGTTGAACGTGCATGGGAAGGTCTCGAAGCCAGAGCTGAAGGAGAGGTTCAAGACCTTCAACGCGATGTTCGAGGAGATCCACAAGACGCAGAGCGCGTGGATTGTGAAGGACGAGCAGTTGCAATCGGAGCTTAGGGTTTCGATAGCGGCGGTGGTTATTCCGGCGTACCGGTCGTTCCTGGGCCGGCACTCGCAGCATTTCACGGCGGGAAGGCAGTCGGAGAAGTACGTGAAGTATCAGCCAGAGGACTTGGAGACGTACATCGACGAGCTCTTCGACGGGACCCCGGCGACCACCGGCAGGAGAAAGCAATAGAAGGTGAACACAACTCGATCCGTAAGTCCAGAATCTCATCTAAAAATCTACAGGGAAAAAGAACAGAACCTCATTTGACGCCATGGAAACATGCGATGACTCCACTTGAGTTGAGGGCTCGAGAACTCGCCAAGATAGCTTGTGGCCGGGTCATCTACAGGCACTTGGTTTTATTTGTCACTGTGACTAGATTTTCGAGTTGGTTAGGGCTGATAAAAAGGCCCCGTTTTGTCTATATATCTTTCTTTTTCTTTTCTTTTTTTGTCTTGGTTTGTGTTTTTCATGTCATTTGTGAGATCGTGTCTGTATCATATGCTCAAGAACAATGTAAAATTTATTCTTTTGTAGTCTGAAGAGGTTATATGCAAGAACTTTAGCAACGTTGGCATCAGATTCTCAACCGATTCGACGAATTTTTTGTTTTTTCTGTAGCCTCAATTGCAAATTTAGCTCTGTGATTGATTTTTTAACTTTGTTATCGCGAAATGAACCTGTTGAGCTCAACTTCGTAGCATATCTAAAACTATCATAATCACATTTGCGTTTAATCTTAAGACAGCTTGTTACAGGTGAAATAGTTTATAAACTAGGATTGCTTCTAAAATAATCCATTCATCAAAAGTACAGATGTAACTTGTTCCTCCAAACATTTTGTCGTGGATAATCTTACCAACCGCAAGCGAACACATGTTGCCTCGATCTAGAGTCACAAGCTAAAAGATTATGAATGCAAATATTGCGACAAAGACGTCCCCGACGGTCGATGATTTGGATCTCGAAGACATTTCATGTGCTTATGATAATTTCAAAAGCGTCACTTTATTATTCATGGGCTCAACCCATATGCTGAAAATACATCTCAAGCTTGTGAGTGTGCGCGTTGGGGAAGAGGGGGACAAAGGTTAATTTTCATGTCCAAGTCAGCCAGGTAAAATATAAAAGGAAAGTTTCACTTGGTTGACTTGAATCAACCGAATTCAATTAAGATTACACAAAATTTATGTTTCCACCTTCAAGTCGGTTGCTCCATATGGGTACACACATACATATATTTTGGGCTTTGTGTGTTGTGGTTGATGTGGAGGCAGAGTGAGTCTCCATGGCGTTCGTGCAGTGAAGGTTCCTTTTTTTGTGTGAAAATTAAAAAATTAGATGGGAATGATTTTGGCTCCTGGAAGACGCATTTTCGGGATTATTTATACTAGAAGAATATGCACTTATCCTTATTTGGAAGAATCGAGAGTCGGGAAGAAAGCTAATTGACAATTGTTGGATAGACATGTGTTTGACGTTATTTGATTGATGTTGTCTTGTAATGTCCTGTTTAACTTTATAATAGAGAAAATCATTGTGGGACTACTTAATGATATGTTTATTTTACTTAAGATGGGCGAAAGTGCGTCGGTTGTTGAGGATATCTATGAATTTAGTATGGTTGTTAATCAATCGAGATTAGATGACATTGACATTGATATTGATATTGAATTACTTGCTTTATTAATTATACTATCCTCATTGTTTGATAATTGAAACACTCGTAAGGAATCCTATTGAAACCAAGAAGTATGACATGCTTGCCATACTACTATTACTATTGCTAGTAAATTTTGGATCAACAAGCTTGATGTTAGTTCTCGATTTGATTCTAAGCGAAGACCTCCGTAGGCAAGAATTTGTGAACATGTACCTGCTGCTTTAGTAGGTGAAAGTAGAGAAAGAACTAATACTCGTGGTAGTAGGAGTAATATGAACCTCAATAGACAAAGTCAATCTAGGACTAACGATGTAATCTGTTGGCATCAAAGGCTAGGAAGCGTCTTAGAAGGGATTGCTTTAAACTGAATAACAAGTAGGGTAAGGGAATTAGACTTGAATCTACTAATGATATTGCTGCAATTGCTAAGGATGTCTTGTCCATCATTAATGATTCTTCGTTTAATGGATATTATGGATTCTAGTTATTTATTCATGCCACATCAAATAAGAATTGGTTTACTACATATTAGTACGCGAAGAGTGGTAAAGTGCAATTAGGGAACAATGTCAAGTGCAATGTTATGGGTGTTGGTGTTGTTAGAATCAGAATATATGACGGTATTGCGAGTACATTGATTGAAATGAGGTATGTCTCATAATTGAAGAGGAACTTGATTTCCTTAAGTATGTCATATCATTTAAGTATCGGTATATTTTAGAATTGGATGATTGTCATATATAGTCTTACGACTTTGCGGAGACCTGTATTTTCCCAAACACAACATACAACTATTTGTTATACTGTGCTATTTTAAATGGAGTTTGCTAGAGAATGAACTTATTGATGATATCGATATTGAGGATATTGACGATAACATTGGTGAGAATTCAATGCCTCGAAAACCTGTTGACACCTGATTTTCAATCACCTTTTCTCTTTTAAAATTAGTAGAAAATACATAAAAATTCATAAAATTTAAAAATCAACTTTGGGGGACCTTAGCCAAGCCTAGGGAACCAATTTTGACCAAAACATGATTTTTCATATTTTCAGTATTTTTAAGTATTTTTATTTTCGAAAATTCATGAAAAATAAAGAAAAAATGAGAAAATTGAAAAATCAACTTTGGAAGCCTTGGCCAAGTCTAGGCAACCATTTTTGAACAAAAAATAAATTTTCATATTATATATATTTAATTTTTTTAAAAAAAATAATAAAATACTTGAAAATTTTGGAAAATTAACATTTGGGGCCAAAAAAATACACAAAGATAGTTAATATTTTTATTTTAAATCTATTTTCATATTGGCCATCGCAAATTCAGAAAAATCCAATTCGAGTCACATGTTCCTTCACGAGTATAATCTCGAATCGGGCCTAAAAAAAATTTAATTTGAGCCAACTTATTTTTAATTTTCACTTTTTATGAGTTGTGACATTGTCTTCTAATATTTTAAATTTTCATCTTGGCTCAATTATAACCAGAATGACTCAATTTTGCAAAAGGGTTTTAATTAAATTCTGCATTATTTTCAGCGACAAGAAATGAGCTTAAATTTGACATGTGGTAAATTTTGGTGTGTCAAAAATTGTGAGGAGATTTGGACTTAAAGAAATATATTTTTTCATGGACTGAATTGTAAATACTTAAAATTCAAGGACTAGAGTGTAAATACTTAACTCTTGAATGATTATTTTACAAATAACAAAAAGAAGAGTTAGTGGATAAATTAGAATAGAGAAGGGAAGATGGAGAAGAGGAGATGAAGAAGAGAAGTTGGAGAAGGATGGATGGAGAAAATAAGATAAGAATAGAGAAGGGAAGATGGAGATAAAGAAGAGTTAGTGGAGAAATTAGAATGGAAGATAAGAATAGAGAAGGGAAGATGGAGATGAAGAAGAGTTAGTGGAAAAATTAGAATGGGAGATAAATATGGAGAAGGGAAGATGAAGATGAAGAAGAGTTAGTGGAGAGATTAGAATGTGAGATAGAGATGGAGAATGGAAGATGAAAATGAAGAAGAGTTAGTGGAGAAATTAGAATGGGAGATAGAGTTAGTGGAAAAATTAGAATGGGAGATAGATGAGTAGATTATAAAAGGAGGAAGAAGTGAGCTTGAGAGGAAGATTTTTTTTTAGAGAAAATTTTGGATGTTTGAGAGAGTTTTGGGAGATTGAAGAAAAATTTGAGAGAAAGAAAATACCAAAAGAGAGAGAATTTTGAAGATGATGGAAGTTTAAAGCTAGGGGTTATCATCACAAATTCCTTCATCGATCAATATAAATCAAGAGTTCATCTTCGTCAACGAGCAAGCAAATTCGAGCTAAGTGTTTTTATTTATTCATTTGTTTATGGTTTTACTTGCAAATTAGCACAAATTGTATACACTTTCTCTATCTCTTTTTTTTTTCCATATTTTATGTCAAGAGAAGGATATCTCTACGTCAACAGCAAAAATCTTGTAGATATGCAAAAATCGGCCCAGACAAGCTCATAAGCTGTCCACCGATTTCTCAACTGATCTGTGACTAAAAGTCCCTCTTAATTCAAAAGAAACTCTCTATATTGGGAACATAGAGAGCGAAAATCAATTATAGAAATCCCTCCCAAAAAAAGGGGAGATAAGTACTCTTTTCACTCTTCTGGTTTTAGGTGCAGATTAGCACATATTTTGTATACTGACATTTCACTCTATTTTATGTCAGGAAGCCGCAGCTTTATATCAATGGTCAACCCTATGGAAGCACAAAATCGGCTTGGAGGAGTCCTCAAGCGCGCACAAATTTCAAATTGTTGAATCAATTCGTTGTATTTTATTTTAAAAAATTCATACCCCAGAATGGAGAGGACAAAGTCCATCCGCAATTTAAATACCTGCACCATAAATCCCAAAGGGAAGAGCCAAGCCAATGCTTAGCCTTCCATTGGAGGTTTTTACTTACAGTAGTTAAATACCTGCAACTTAAATACCTGTACCTTAAATCCCAAAGGGAAGAGCCAAGCCAATGCTTAGCCTCCCATTGGAGGTTTTTACTTACAGTAGTTTAAATACTTGCAACTTAAATACCTGTACCTTAAATCCCAAAGGGAAGAGCCAAGTCAATGCTAGGCCTCCCATTGGAGGTGTTTATTCACTGTCATGTACTTCCTATAATTTAATTTTTGAATCATCAGACCCAAAAGATAAGTATGTCGTAATACTGCACAGAAGTTGTTAACACACTCCCTCTTTCGGCTTCAGGGAATCTTTAACACTTAAAAAAATATAACAAATAAAAATATATACCATCTATGCATCCTATTTAAAAAGTGAAAACACAAAAGAGAATACCCTACTAGAGCCTTAGGAATAAACCAAGTCTGAGTTGCCGAATTAGGATATCCATGAAATTAAGGTACCGAAAGGGCATTAGTTTTAATTAACTAGTGTAACCAAGTCCCCGAGCTCCTAATCTCTGGTTCGTAGGAATAAATTAGTTCTCTCGCTAATTTATTTAGGTTTCTAATTGACCAACCAAGAACGATTAGTGGCGACTCCAAATTTTAAAATCATTTAAACAAAAACCAAAGTTGCGATTCGGTAGGGCTTGGGAGGGTCCGCGTTAGGTTAGTCAAATCTAATTAACCTAATAATCCGTTAACCCCTTTTAAAATTTAAAATTTTTTTAGAAGGTCGCGACAAAACCCAAGGTGCAACCATTGTGTTTAGTTGCCACCATTGAGTTTGGAATCAAAAGTCAAAATTTTGGCAAATAGGGATCCCATAAAAATCCAAGGGCACATACCTAGACGGAAACTAAGTTCCCACTCTCGACCAACGAGTCACACACTAAGCATAGCAATTATGTGAAATCTTTGAAGGTTGTTTGATGTGTCATGTTGATAACAAGAAAAATTAAGCACATTAGCTTGTATGAGCTTTAAGATGAGACAATGACGTCGGGGGCATTTTTTTTGAGAGTCTGAATTATGACATATGTGGTGGGGGCACATCAGTGAGAAAAAGCCTAAAGAATTTGAGTGAAGCAATCTGTTGTGGAGTTGAGAAGTTGAATGTATGCAAGTGTTGTGACTTAGAAAGATGGCAGAGAGTACAGTTTTGTGCAATCATCAGAGAAATCGCAGAGTTTGTAGAGTTGATTCATTTGAATGTTTGCAAGGAGTGCTAAAATTTATGCTAATCATTATGGATGGCTCATCGACGAGGACCTAGATGTTTTTGCTAAGACACAAGTTTGATGTTGTTATTAGGATTAGACAAATGAGAACTTTGATTTAAAAAAAAAGACTAGTAAGACGATCGAGCGTGCACAAACTAAAAGTAGCATGGAGTTACGCTTGGAGATATGTTAAGCAGATTTTAGATGAAAGAAGATATCGTGAATACCACACTAGTATCGGCGAATTGCAATAGGTTGCAAAGTTAATGAGCAAAATGTTACTTGAGACGACTTATAAAATGTTCTCTAGTACTGGTATTAAGAAATCTTTTGCGGATGTGCTTAATACAACAAGCTACCTTGTGAATAAAATTTCCACTAAATGTCATTGGATATTAGATCCCAAGGAGTGTGGTTGGGTAATGTTGTTGATTATTCTGCTTTTAGAATATTTAATTGCATGTGTTATATTCAATTGAGTAATGGTAAACTCGATGCGAGAGCATGAAAGTGCATATTCCTAAGCTATGCAAAAGGAGAATAGGGCTATCGATTGCAGTGCTTGGTGTCGCGACCCTCTAAAAAAATTTTTAAATTTTAAAAGGGGTTAACGGATTATTAGGTTAATTAGATTTGACTAACCTAACGCGGACCCTCCCAAGCCCTACCGAATCGCAACTTTGGTTTTTGTTTAAATGATTTTAAAATTTGGAGTCGCCACTAATCGTTCTTGGTAGGTCGATTAGAAACCTAAATAAATTAGCGGGAGAACTAATTTATTCCTGCAAACCAGAGATTAGGAGCTCGGGGACTTGGTTACACTAGTTAATTAAAACTAATGCCCTTTCGGTACCTTAATTTCATGGATATCCTAATTCGGCAACTCAGGTTTGGTTTATTCCGGCTATAGTAGGGTATTCTCTTTTGTGTTTTCACTTTTTAAATAGGATGCATGGATGGTATATATTTTTATTTGTTATATTTTTTTAAGTGTTAAAGATTCCCTGAAGCCGAAAGAAGGAGTGTGTTAACGACTTCTGTGCAGTATTACAACCTACTTATCTTTTGGGTCTGATGATTCAAAAATTAAATTATAGGAAGTACATGACAGTGAATAAACACCTCCAATGGGAGGCCTAGCATTGGCTTGGCTCTTCCCTTTGGGATTTAAGGTACAGGTATTTAAGTTGCAAGTATTTAAACTACTGTAAGTAAAAACCTCCAATGGGAGGCTAAGCATTGGCTTGGCTCTTCCCTTTGGGATTTAAGGTACATGTATTTAAGTTGCAGGTATTTAACTACTGTAAATAAAAACCTCCAATGGGAGGCTAAGCATTGGCTTGGCTCTTCCCTTTGAGATTTAAGGTACATGTATTTAAGTTGCAAGTATTTAACTACTGTAAATAAAAACCTCCAATGGGAGGCTAAGCATTGGCTTGGCTCTTCCCTTTGGGATTTAAGGTATAGGTATTTAAGTTGCAGGTATTTAACTACTGTAAGTAAAAACCTCCAATGGGAGGCTAAGCATTGGCTTGGCTCTTCCCTTTGGGATTTAAGGTACAGGTATTTAACTACTGTAAGTAAAAACCTCCAATGGGAGGCTAAGCATTGGCTTGGCTCTTCCCTTTGGGATTTATGGTGCAGGTATTTAAATTGCGGATGGACTTTGTCCTCTCCATTCTGGGGTATGAATTCTTTAAAATAAAATACAACGAATTGATTCAACAATTTGAAATTTGTGCGCGCTTGAGGACTCCTCCAAGCCGATTTTGTGCTTCCATAGGGTTGACCATTGATATAAAGCTGCGGCTTCCTGACATAAAATAGAGTGAAGTGTCAGTGTAAAAAATATGTGCTAATATGCACCTAAAACCAGAAAGAGTGGAAAGAGTACTTATCTCCCGTTTTTTTGGGAGGGATTTCTATGATTGATTTTCGCTCTCTATGTTCCCAATATAGAGAGTTTCTTTTGAATTAAGAGGGACTTTTAGTCACAGATCAGTTGAGAAATCGGTGGACAGCTTAGGAGCTTGTCTGGGCCGATTTTTGCATCTCTACGAGATTTTTGCTGTTGAGATAGAGATGTCCTTCTCCTGACATAAATATGGGAAAAATGGGAGATGGAGAAAGTGTATACAATTCGTGCTAATTTGCAAGTAAAACCATAAACAAATGAATAAATAAAAACACTTAGCTCGAATTTGCTTGCTCGTTGACGAAGATGAACTCTTGATTTATATTGATCGATGAAGGAATTTGTGATGATAATCCCTAGCTTTGAACTCCCATCATCTTCAAAATTCTCTCTCTTTTGGTATTTTCTTTCTCTCAAATTTTTCTTCAATCTCCCAAAACTCTCTCAAACATCCAAAATTTTCTCTCCAAAAAAAATCCTCCCCTAACACTTCAAATTTTCTCTCCCAAGAATCTTCTCTCAAGCTCACTTCTTTCTCCTTTTATAACCTACTCATCTATCTCCCATTCTAATTTTTCCACTAACTCTATCTCCCATTCTAATTTCTCCACTAACTCTTCTTCATTTTCATCTTCCATTCTCCATCTCTATCTCACATTCTAATCTCTCCACTAACTCTTCTTCATCTTCATCTTCCCTTCTCCATATTTATCTCCCATTCTAATTTCTCTACTAACTCTTCTTAATCTCCATCTTCCCTTCTCTATTCTTATCTTCCATTCTAATTTCTCTACTAACTCTTCTTCATCTCCATCTTCCCTTCTCTATTCTTATCTTATTTTCTCCATCCATTCTTCTCCAACTTCTTTTCTTCATCTCCTCTTCTTCATCTTCCCTTCTCTATTCTAATTTATCCACTAACTCTTCTTTTTATTATTTGTAAAATAATCCTTCAAGAGTTAGGTATTTGCACTCTAGTCCTTGAATTTTAAGTATTTACAATTCAGTCCCTGAAAAAATATATTTCTTTAAGTCCAAATCTCCTCACAATTTTTGACACACCAAAATTTACCACATGTCAAATTTAAGCTCATTTCTTGTCGCTGAAAATAATGCATAATTTAATTAAAGCCCTTTTGCAAAATTAAGTCATTCTGGGTATAATTGGGCCAAGATGAAAATTTAAAATATTAGAAGACAATGTCACAACTCATAAAAAGTGAAAGTTAAAAATAAGTTGACTCAAATTAAATTTTTTTAGGCCCAATTCGAGATTATACTCGTGAAGGAACACGTGACTCGAATTGGATTTTTCTGAATTTGCGATGGCCAATATGAAAATAGATTTAAAATAAAAATATTAACTATCTTTGTGTATTTTTTTGGCCTCAAATGTTATTTTTCCAAAATTTTCAAATATTTTTGTATTGTTTTTTTAAAATTAAAATATATATAATATGAAAAATTATTTTTTGGTCAAAATTCGTTCCCTAGTCTTGGCTAAGGTTCCCAAAGTTGATTTTTTCAATTTTATGAATTTTTATGGATTTTCTATTAATTTTCGAAAATAAATAAATAAAAAATACGTAAAAATACTAAAAATATGAGAAATCGTTTTTTGGTCAAAATTGGTTCCCTAGGCTTGGCTAAGGTCCCCAAAGTTGATTTTTCAATTTTATGAATTTTTATGGATTTTTTATTACTTTAGTAATAGAAAAAATGATTAAAAATCAGGTGTCAACAGCTGCCCCTCTTTGAAAGGAAGCTCGGTAGAGGTTCATTTCAAAGACGAGATGACACCTGGATTCTTATCGACTCAATACAAGGAAATAAAAAGAGTCGTGACATGATTGTTACACTGAAAATGAAATGAGAACCTAAGGATTCGTTATATAAAAAAACTTTAGGGTGGTTGAACTTGAACCCGTATGGTGGATCAACCCATGGTAGATTCCTAATAAAAGGATTCTACTGATTAAAAATTGAATTAAAATTTGACCCGTATGGTGGGTCGTACCATTTGACCCGTATGGTGGGTCGTACCATGGTAGATTCCTAATAAAAGGATTCTACTGATTAAATTTTGATTGAGATTTGACCCGTATGGTAGGTCACCACATGGAGATACCTGTAAGAAGGACTTGGTGCCTGTAGAAAGGACTTGGTGCCTGTAAAAAGACTTGTGCATGTCAAAAGGACTTAATTTGCCTGTAAGAAGGACTTGATTTGCCTGTAAAAAGGACTTAATTTGCCTGTAAGAAGGACTTGATTTGCCTGTAAGAAGGACTTACTTTGCCTGTAAGAAGGACTTTGTGCCTGTAAGAAGGACTTGCTTTACCTGTAAGAAGGACTTGATTTGCCTGTAAGAAGGACTTAATTTGCCTGTAAGAAGGACTTGATTTGCCTGTAAGAAGGACTTTGTTTGCCTGTAAGAAGGACTTTATGCCTGTAAGAAGGACTTGATTTGCCTGTAAGAAGGACTTTATGCCTGTAAGAAGGACTTTATGCCTGTAAGAAGGACTTGATTTGCCTGTAAGAAGGACTTTGTGCCTGTAAGAAGGACTTGATTTGCCTGTAAGAAGGACTTTATGCCTGTAAGAAGGACTTGTTTTGCCTGTAAGAAGGACTTGATTTGCCTGTAAGAAGGACTTGATTTGCCTGTAAGAAGGACTTTGTGCCTGTAAGAAGGACTTGATTTGCCTGTAAGAAGGACTTTGTGCCTGTAAGAAGGACTTGGTTTGCCTGTAAGAAGGACTTTGTGCCTGTAAGAAGGACTTGGTTTGCCTGTAAGAAGGACTTAGTTTGCCTGTAAGAAGGACTTGATTTGCCTGTAAGAAGGACTTTGTACCTGTAAGAAGGACTTGGTTTGCCTGTAAGAAGGACTTTGTGCCTGTAAGAAGGACTTGGTTTGCCTGTAAGAAGGACTTAGTTTGCCTGTAAGAAGGACTTAGTTTGCCTGTAAGAAGGGCTTGGTGTACCTCAAAGGGTGCCATTCTGAAATCTGGGGAGACCAGGAATCCTGCAGAAGCTCAAACCCAAATTATATTCTCCTGTCGCTTTAGGAATAAACCAAAGAGGCAGAGATTAAAAGGTCTCGAACATTTCTGTTCTTGAGACAAATCATGCTTTATTGAAGAAGGTGGATACCTGTATGTACCGCAATGGATTCGAGTACCCCAACAACCGTCAGAATTCATTCTCTTGAAAGGTTCAGGTTGAAGATATACTTACCTGAGAATTTGGAAAAAATGCTTGGTGGCTTCTCGACAACCGGGCTTGTTCATTCAATAATCGCCGAATGAACTTCAAGACTTTGGAAGGTAACTCGAACACCGGGAATGTGTTGCCTGTCAGGCAATGTCAGAGGTAACATGTGCAAGCATTTTCATCAATGCGTTCATTGGTTCATGCAAAATTGTTCGGCTAAGTTTGCCATGATTAAAGGCAGTCTGTGTAATAACTCATGATGCAATCGATCAATATATGGATCATGTATTGCATTACCACTTCTGTTTAAGGAGGTTCTTATAGTACGAACACCTCGAATGTAATCTGAATGGGGGACTTCATTCCGAAAAGGGCTTTCTTTCACTCTGGAGAAAGGCTGTTTATCTGTAGATTAAAATGTTAGACCTGTGTGAAAATGGTTTGCCTTTCATCATCCTGTTATGCCCCATTTTGCACATTTGACGTCTCCTATGCAGTTTATGCTCTAAGTTGAAGTCGGTAAATTAAACATGCGGAATAGTCATACATAATTCATGAAATGTGTAAACACAATGCCGATGTGACAATTTTTAGCATCATGTGTGTTTATATAATGTGCAAACATGGGCGGATTTGAATTGCCCCTGGTATATGGGTGGATCGAACAAATTGGGAAGCCCACTCCTTAAGTCGAGGAGCGGTTTGTCCCAAACTTTGCCCCTGCGCGATGAAGCATATGGGTGAGGGAGCATTTCGGTTGGTTTAATGACAGCGACCGCCATGGTTTAGCGGTTGAATGCCCCTGTAAAAAGCAGAGAAATTATTCTTGAAATCAAACGAGATAAGGAAGACATATTTGCTTTTTCGCTTCAGAGTTGTGATCAATTTGCCCCATTTTTCACCAAAATAGATCTTGTCATATGATCATAATTTTCTTTCGGATTTGTCTCCTTCAACATGTTAAATGTTAGTGTAAATATTTCCTGTAAAAAGAAAAAGAGACATATCAGCCAGTATTAAAAGGGATAAATTGAAAACGATACTGATTTACCCTTCATCTTGAATGTCTTGCACGAGTCTTTTACCAGTTTTGTTGGATTGAATTTTCCTCGACTTTTGTTGGGCGCCTCACCATTATGAGAAGACTATGGTAAAATACTGACTTTGATATTACTCGTCGAGTATTCCTGTTTGTAAAAAAGAAATGCACAAAAAGTTGTTTCATTTATTTATAATACATACAACATACCCCACCCTTGGGGATCGAACTCGGGATATTTCGGACCTACTGTCATCCCCCATACCATTCGGTCCATTGGACCGTAGGTGTCCATGGGGCTATCCTTTCAAAGGTTAATCTTTGGGGATAAAACAGCCCTGTTGTATCACCTTGGGCCATGTTACGGTATTTCTCGAGGTAATTTGCAATCCCTGTTAAGAATGGAATAAGACAATTCAAGACTTAAGATGATTATGTGCACATTAGAACGATACAGAATTACCCATTTCTGAGATTGTTCGCGTCTTTCGCTTGTACTTTCCTTTGTCCGAAGCTGTCTATCCCGTGGTAATGCCCATGAGTTGATTTGCCCCCAAATTTTATCCAACCTGTATTCGGATATGATTGCGTTCTCGGGTCGATTTGCAATTTCCTGAGAATAGAAGGGGCTTAATTTTAAAACTTGGAGCAACTGAGGGTAAATTGAAACGATACGGAGTTACCCTTCAAGTTTATGCAGATTTTCACTCGCCATCAATTCGTCGCGAGGTTGGTGAGGTGGCGGATTCGAGCATTTAATAGGGGGAAGTCGGATTATTACTCCTTGCTTTTACACATTCACAAAAGCAGAAAAACACATCACGCAAGGAAATAAAACACATTCACTCATTCAGGATTAGTTCCGCTTCCTCTGCAGGCTCTCCCATGATCAGCTGGCTTCATCCCAAATTAGGTATGCATCGGCCATATTGAAGGTCTCGTGGTCACTGGCTGAACAAGTGCATCACAGTCCCGATGCTTTACCGATATCAAACTGGTTGATTATGGCGAAAAGATCATCGTCAATGTCCGCTTGGTGGTGATCTGTCCCTTCTTCCTCGGGAGGTATTGATGCTGATCCAGTATCATTGGTCCTTTTGTACCCTCCTCCAACAGAACTCGATCCTGTTATAAACTGGTCTAACTCACCTCTTAAACGTGCATTTTCGATCCTCAGATCATACATTTCATCGAGGGTGAGGAGGAGGCTATTGCAGTTGGGGCAGGTGGCGGAGTCAAAAGTCTCTTTATACATCTTGTTTTCCGCTCGGAGGTTTTCATTTTCAACTCTTAGAAACTCGGCTTCGTTGTGCTCATGACGAGCCTTCATTCGGGTTCGCCTATTTTGAAACCAGAACTTGATTTGCAAAGGTTCAAGTCCTAACTCTTGACTCAGTTCCATTTTCTGTTTGCCGTCTGGCATAGGGCATGTTCTGAAGAAATCCTCAAGCCTTTGTACCTGCTCCTTAGTATGGCGACGGTAACGCTTCTTTTGACCCTTACCGTTATTGTCCTTATCTTTACTGAGATTTTGGACGTCGTCGGCGGAAGAGCCAGGCTCCATAGGCTCGATCCCAAATATGGCTTCGAACTCTTCCTCTCCCATATTTAGCAGGCAATGATAGCTCTCGGGAGTATTGGGTTGAGACATCTTTGATTTGGTTGATGATTTCTCAAGATTTGCTACTCGTTTCCGGTGTTTTCACTCTCTTTGAATTTTTCTGAGCGATTGCCTATGCCTTAAGACCCTCTTCCGAGCATGGCGTCTCTTTTAAAATTAAACGTGGGTTTAGCAATTGTATTGCTTCTTCCAAGGGTCCGGCCTTTCTCAATCATCTTTTCTTATCGTGTCTCTTGCTCGGCTCGTCTCCTTCTATCTTTTCGTGATAGGGCCCCTTGTTGTTGTCTCCACCGTCAATTTGCTGGCGAGTTCTTCAATAAAGACGAGTCGTATCTCTTTTCTGCCGAAAATGTCTTTGTCTCCCACTCAGCTTATTTTTTATCTTTTCTTTTTCAAAGTAGTGGCGTCCCGTTTAGCTTTGCCGTAGAGACGTCGGATTTGCTTGGCTGGAGATTGGAGACGAGTAGCGGAGGTGATACTGATAGGGAATGTTAGACAGGAAAATCTGGCCAATAGAGACTTCCCCTGCAAAAATGAAAGAGAATGCGGCAGTATATGTTCTTCATATTCTAGAAAAATTGGAACGATACTGTTTTACCCTTGTGTGTACTTCTATTGAATTTGAATTGAGGAAGTTCCTTCATTTGGACTGGATTGAATTGTATGTCCCGAGTTGCCCTTCACTTTGAGCTTGCCACGTAAGTGCTTTGCTTAGTTGGGCCTTATTTTCTTTCGGGTTGCCTTGGACCATCATCATTTTCTATGCCATCGGGTCCGTGGACCGGAGGGCTCCTTTAATTTCAAGGTTACCTTCGAGGCAAATGAGTCCTATCGCGTTCCATTGGGTCATTTCATTTTGCGACACTCTTGAGGCACTTTGCGATTCCCTGGGTGAGAATGGAACAAATCCAATTTAGCATTTTGCAACGATTGAGGGTAAATTGGAACGACACACAATTACCCGTCTTCGAGCTCGCCTGGGCATTTCACTTGAAATTTCCCTACGTGAGGCCATTCAACATTTCTCATTATGGCAGTCAGCGACGTTACCACAAATTGATCCGCCCTAAATCTAGCATAAAAAGGGATTCACGCATTCGACGGGATAAAAAAAATAAATAAATTGCCCCCTTGTCCCTGAATTAAATCGAGACACCTAGAAAGCTGGAAAATATCATACGCAGGGGAATTAAGCATGAAATAAAATGTGCACTTATTCAAGGTCAATTCTGCCTCTCCTGTGGCTCTTCGATAATCAGCTAGTCTCGTGTTGGTTCGGGTGTGGATGATCGATGTTTGAGAGTCCCTACTCACTGGCTCCTGATCGCGGCTTGGGACGTCTGTCAACCCTAAACTGGTTGACCAGGGCAGTAAGCTCATCATCTGGGTAATCTCTTGAACCTTCCAGCAACTGATGCTCGAATTGGGCATTGTTGTTGGCAAATGCTGGCGGTAGATTTCTCATTCTGTCCTCGCCATGAGCAATTTGACTTCTCGTGCTGGAGCCTTCATCATTACTCGAGAAAGTGTGGGGATCACCAACTGTCCTGCTGCCAAAAACTCCTTCCATTCGAGGATTAAAGAAGTGGAAGTGCTCAGGATAATTTCTTGTCTGATTCTCTGGCTGCGCAGGCGCGCTGATCATGGGATGAATTCTAGCCACGGGTTGGTGCTCAGACCAAGGAGTCTGAATACACTGCCCCTGCGGCCTATACTCTTGAAGAGCATTAGGGTGATTCTGGGGGATACTTTGATTAACGCCTGGAGGATTGATGGCACGGCTACTGGCTTGGTTGATGATGGGAAGTGGCTCGCCCCATGCTAACCCGCGGAACTTATGGTGGCGAGGAGACTCGACATTCAGGCTTGGATCAGTCCCGCCTTGGTTTTCTTGATTCTGAGCTGCATTGTGTTCTCTCACCCTTTTTCTGTACTTCTGAAGATGACTCGAAACATTTGCTTTAGTGAGTCCCTCTACGTTCATAATTTCCAGTATATGTTGCGGCCGTGCCGAATCGATTCCTACCTGTTGAACTGCATTAACAAACATACGATGCAGCTCGGGAGACCAACTCATCTTCTTTCTCCAGTTGCTTGGAACAAAATTGAAGGCTTGATGCTTGTTCTCATGGTCGTGCAATTGCTTCCTTACCACGTGCTACCATATGTTTTGAAGCATCTGAACCCTAACTGGTTTCGTTACGACGTCTTGGGCCCCATTTAAGACAGCCTTCATTATGGCTTGTTGATCATCGCTTGCCGATATTACGAGGACTGGCATGTTTAATTTAGAATTGATGACTTCCAAGAGAGTGAAAACATCCATGTCAATCCCTACCATGGCGGTGAGGACGATATCAAACTGGTCACCACTCCTCCTTAATATCTCTAAGGCCTCTGTCGCCTTTGCTTGAGCTACAACCTTATACCGGCATTTTCTCAATACGGTAACAAGGATTGACAGAGAGACTGGATTACCGTCAATGGCCATGACCAGTAGACCCTCAGGGTAAGGAACTTCATTAGCTTCGACCAGGGTTGAACATGCGCCCGTTTCCCTAATTCTCGACATATTTCTGGATCTAGGACTGCCGACTCGAGACCGCCTCAGGATGTCTTCTTGGACTTGAGGGATCGCGAGATCGTCGATGGTTTCTCGTAACAGGCTTTGAAAGCCGATGCTTTGATGGTGAAGGTTTTGAATTCCTCTCCCACGAGAACTCCTTCCTCTCTATCTTTCTCCTGCGAGTTCTTGCGAATGAACTCTCACTATCAAATGAGGACAAGTTCTCTCTCTGGCAATAGCAACGGGCAGTGCTATTAGATTTTCCGAGGGAGAAAATCTGATATTCAGCTTTTGATCAAAGGGGAAATCCTTGTTTCTCGCTCAGTTCGTCTTCCTTTTTTCTTTTCGTGGTAGAGGGCCCTTGTCAAGATCTCCACCGTCGATTTACTGACGGGTCCTCCAATAAAGACGAGTCGTATCTCCTTTTCTGCCGAAAATTTCTTTGTCTCCCACTCAGCTCGTTTTTTATTCTTTCTTTTTCAAAGTGGTGGCAGCCCGTTCAACTTTTCTGCAGAGACGTCGGGTCTGCTCAGCTTGAGGTTGCCGCTTGACTGGAATTCGAGCCAGCGGGGGTGTTGCTGACAGAGAATGGTAGATAGAAAAAACTCGACCAATAAGGACTGCCCCTGTGAAATCATTATTTAAATTGAAGCAGATTATCACCTTCGCATTCCGATCATCTGCCTCGCCTCTCTCCTCCTTTCTTTCGTGATCTGCTTTCAAAAATGGCTAATTCTCCTAACCATACCTTCTCCGCCGAAATCCTGGCTGGGTGGGAGAGACTCTACAATCTTCTTGGTAGAGGTTACGCTCATATAACCCAAAACTCTACCGTTGAGGCTGAAATCCTCGGTTTATTCAGGATCCTAGACGCTACTTCTGTTGAGGGTACCTAACTGGGGAGGGAGTATCGGAACTTCCCGACCCTCTTCATTAATTTTCTGGCTGCCTATAACCGCGCTTATGAGACGGTCATTGTGACTGCCGTCGTGAAAGCTCGTTACCGAGACCGGCACGAGCGTCTGGAAATAGTCACATTTATGGCTGATAATCACAAGAAAGCCTTCAAGTTTGCCAATGATCAGCTTTCGTGGCTAGTTCGTGAGAGGGGAAAGTTGGTGGACCGTCTGGCCTTGGTCCGAACTTACGCCGAACAGGAGCCGAGCAATATTATGATGAGGTGCAAATGCGGTTGGCTGCAGGAGAGACTTGATGACATTACGGCAGATATTGCTTTCGAGAGGGCGGCGATTTCGGACTTGGAGTTTGCTGTCGAGCATTACGAGGCCAGTATGGCCCAGGCTAAGGAGAAGCGCGATCGCCTCTTCTTTAGGCTCGCGGAGCTTGATCCTGAGAACGCCCGGTGCACCCGGAGTATCAACTGTTTGGAGAGTCAGTTGAGCTCCTTCGTAATGGTTATCAGGGCTCAGTTTGGCTTTACTTTTCCTCCCCAGTGAGCTGTTGTAATGCTCTTTGATGAATGGAATGAAAGAAAAGCTTCACGTGTTTTTTTTTGTTTAATTTTCCTGCTATTATTTCTTCCGCATAGCATAACAGAACGATTTGAGGTACCGAAGATGTCGAGGCTTAATGTTTTTCTTGATGTTCTTGTTTAATTGCTCCAGACGATGATATCGAGAACATTGATGAAGGGTTCGGCGGTGGCCCCCACTATCCATCTTGAGATCACAAACAATAACGCTATGACAACTCGATCAGTGCGCTGGTAATAAATCCGGCCACCTGTTGTGTGCCCACTTTTATCCATATTTTATTTCTTTCGGCGTCCACTTGCTCGTGTCGGTCGCCTGTAGCGTCGGGAGAAATTCCTGTGGGCCACGTTCATTAATAAAACCTCGGTCCTCTAAAGCCCTCCGCATGTTTCGGATAAGAGGAAATTTTAAGATCGGTCTCTGGTTGATTTAATCAGGTAAAGGTATTTGTTTCATGGGTTCTGATTATATAATCCATATTGTCTTTCAAAAGACGCGGGATCCTCTGCAATACATTAAATATGCCCCCGTGTTTAATCAGTATAAATCCACCGTCATATCAGAATACACTGCCCATACAAGTTTACGGATTGACATAACTCTGTCTGTCAAAGATTGACAGTGTTCGTTTGCCCCCCGGAATTAACGGTTGAAGCCTCGGTGTTTTTCGTCTTTTGGTATTTCTGAAGATGATTCTTGATATATTTTGAACTTAATTTTTACACCCGTCTAGGGTATCTAGGATCTCCCTGCAAAAGAAAATGATATAATTAGTATGCGACACAAGGAATGTCGGTCCATGACTCCTATATTAGTCCAATTTGATTTTTTCTATTTTATAGAGAAATCAGAAAAAAAAAATTCCCTTAGGAAGAAATGGGTTAATACAGAATTTTTTTGCAGATTTATTACTCTTTTTTATTATTTTTTTTAAGGAATGTGACAAAATCTCTTGACGTTTACTAAAATTTTTGAAGGAATTTCCTTTTTATCAGAATAAATTTTCAAAGGTAAATTTGTCAGGAAAATTTTATTTTTATTGAAGCAGGAAAGACATGACAGAAATCCTTTATTGGTTAACAAAATTCCCCCGAGACATTAATCTAATTTTATTTAGAGAAAATTTTCTTAGAAAAACATGAGCAAATTTCTCGAAAAGAATTTTTGTTGCAAGTTTTTATAATTTGAAAGAATGTGATAAAATCACTTGATGTTTACCAAAGTTTTTTTTTTTGAAGGAATTTTTCTTTTATCGAAATAAAATTTTAGAGGAAAATTTGTCAGGAAAATTTCATTTTTATTGAAGCAAGAAAAACATGACAAAAATCTCTTATTGGTCAATACAATTCCCCCGAGACATTAGTCTAATTTTATTTAGAGAAAAATTTTCTTAGAAAAACATGAGCGAATTTCTCGAGAAGAATTTTCTTGCAAGTTTTTATAATTTGAAAAATGTGATAAAATCACTTGATGTCTACTAGAGTTTTTTTTTTGAGGGAATTTTTCTTTTTATTGAAATAAATTTTCAGAGGAAAATTTTTTCAGGAAAATTTCATTTTTATTGAAGCAATAAAAACATGACAAAAATCCCTTATTGGTTAATAAAATTCCCATGAAGGGATTTTTCACATCATTTTTTCAAAAATTTTTTTAAAAGAAATGAGGGACAAATTTAATTTTTATTTTCTTTTAAAAGAATGGTCGTAATATCAAGCTCAAAAACTGACTAACACCTAGCATGAACCGACCGAAAATAAATACAAGATAAAATTAGAGAACTTACTTTTACCTTGGAGAAATGCAAATCACATAGTCATGCGCATGACTCAAGTGAGGAGTGAACTCTAGAAAATAAAAGATGGAGAGACAGGGTATGGACCTAAAAGGCCCCCACTATCTGAATTGACAACCTTACCCTCCGCGCAATCAAATCACAATGGGAAGAATTGTCAATTCAGATAATGAGCGGGATAAAATATGGTCAACCCGAGCGCAATCGACGCAAGAGCTTTGCATATTCGATCCCTATCTATGGTTTTCTAGGAAGAATTTCGCGACTTGGGTTTAGACGCTTGTGTGTGCAGGTGTCGTGATCCTCAGAGTATGCAAGACATGCACAACAATTGATATCAAAACAGCGCTTCTAAAAATGTGTGAAATTAAACAAATAAACCCAACACCGAGCCTGCAAAACAAAGGGGTTAGCCAAACACTCCGCCCCTTATAACTCCCATGCTGCAAAAACATATAACACCTATAGAATGAGTCCCAAACAAGATCGCCAGAAGCGAGATATCCATGAAATTTTCATTGGCCTAAGTCCACTAAGACTTTTAAAATTTCGAAAAAATTCAAGTATTCCAATTGGTATCTTTTTTTCGAAAATTTAAAAATCCCTTCCCCAGTGGAGTCGCCAGTCTGTCGCGACCCTCTAAAAAAATTTTTAAATTTTAAAGGGGGTTAACGGATTATTAGGTTAATTAGATTTGACTAACCTAACGCGGACCCTCCCAAGCCCTACCGAATCGCAACTTTGGTTTTTGTTTAAATGATTTTAAAATTTGGAGTCGCCACTAATCGTTCTTGGTAGGTCGATTAGAAACCTAAATAAATTAGCGGGAGAACTAATTTATTCCTGCGAACCAGAGATTAGGAGCTCGGGGACTTGGTTACACTAGTTAATTAAAACTAATGCCCTTTCGGTACCTTAATTTCATGGATATCCTAATTCGGCAACTCAGGCTTGGTTTATTCCTAAGGCTATAGTAGGGTATTCTCTTTTGTGTTTTCACTTTTTAAATAGGATGCATGGATGGTATATATTTTTATTTGTTATATTTTTTTAAGTGTTAAAGATTCCCTGAAGCCGAAAGAAGGAGTGTGTTAACGACTTCTGTGCAGTATTACAACCTACTTATCTTTTGGGTCTGATGATTCAAAAATTAAATTATAGGAAGTACATGACAGTGAATAAACACCTCCAATGGGAGGCCTAGCATTGGCTTGGCTCTTCCCTTTGGGATTTAAGGTACATGTATTTAAGTTGCAAGTATTTAAACTACTGTAAGTAAAAACCTCCAATGGGAGGCTAAGCATTGGCTTGGCTCTTCCCTTTGGGATTTAAGGTACATGTATTTAAGTTGCAGGTATTTAACTACTGTAAATAAAAACCTCCAATGGGAGGCTAAGCATTGGCTTGGCTCTTCCCTTTGGGATTTAAGGTACATGTATTTAAGTTGCAAGTATTTAACTACTGTAAATAAAAACCTCCAATGGGAGGCTAAGCATTGGCTTGGCTCTTCCCTTTGGGATTTAAGGTATAGGTATTTAAGTTGCAGGTATTTAACTACTGTAAGTAAAAACCTCCAATGGGAGGCTAAGCATTGGCTTGGCTCTTCCCTTTGGGATTTAAGGTACAGGTATTTAAGTTGCAGGTATTTAACTACTGTAAGTAAAAACCTCCAATGGGAGGCTAAGCATTGGCTTGGCTCTTCCCTTTGGGATTTATGGTGCAGGTATTTAAATTGCGGATGGACTTTGTCCTCTCCATTCTGGGGTATGAATTCTTTAAAATAAAATACAACGAATTGATTCAACAATTTGAAATTTGTGCGCGCTTGAGGACTCCTCCAAGCCGATTTTATGCTTCCATAGGGTTGACCATTGATATAAAGCTGCGGCTTCCTGACATAAAATAGAGTGAAATTCAGTATACAAAATATGTGCTAATATGCACCTAAAACCAGAAGAGTGGAAAGAGTACTTATCTCCCGTTTTTTTGGGAGGGATTTCTATAATTGATTTTCGCTCTCTATGTTCCCAATATAGAGAGTTTCTTTTGAATTAAGAGGGACTTTTAGTCACAGATCAGTTGAGAAATCGGTGGACAGCTTAGGAGCTTGTCTGGGCCGATTTTTGCATCTCTACGAGATTTTTGCTGTTGAGATAGAGATGTCCTTCTCCTGACATAAATATGGGAAAAAATGGGAGATGGAGAAAGTGTATACAATTTGTGCTAATTTGCAAGTAAAACCATAAACAAATGAATAAATAAAAACACTTAGCTCGAATTTGCTTGCTCGTTGACGAAGATGAACTCTTGATTTATATTGATCGATGAAGGAATTTGTGATGATAATCCCTAGCTTTGAACTCCCATCATCTTCAAAATTCTCTCTCTTTTGGTATTTTCTTTCTTTCAAATTTTTCTTCAATCTCCCAAAACTCTCTCAAACATCCAAAATTTTCTCTCCAAAAAAAATCCTCCCCAAACACTTCAAATTTTCTCTCCCAAGAATCCTCTCTCAAGCTCACTTCTTCCTCCTTTTATAACCTACTCATCTATCTCCCATTCTAATTTTTCCACTAACTCTATCTCCCATTCTAATTTCTCCACTAACTCTTCTTCATTTTCATCTTCCATTCTCCATCTCTATCTCACATTCTAATCTCTCCACTAACTCTTCTTCATCTTCATCTTCCCTTCTCCATATTTATCTCCCATTCTAATTTCTCCACTAACTCTTCTTAATCTCCATCTTCCCTTCTCTATTCTTATCTTCCATTCTAATTTCTCTACTAACTCTTCTTCATCTCCATCTTCCCTTCTCTATTCTTATCTTATTTTCTCCATCCATTCTTCTCCAACTTCTCTTCTTCATCTCATCTTCTTCATCTTCCCTTCTCTATTCTAATTTATCCACTAACTCTTCTTTTTATTATTTGTAAAATAATCCTTCAAGAGTTAGGTATTTGCACTCTAGTCCTTGAATTTTAAGTATTTACAATTCAGTCCCTGAAAAAATATATTTCTTTAAGTCCAAATCTCCTCACAATTTTTGACACACCAAAATTTACCACATGTCAAATTTAAGCTCATTTCTTGTCGCTGAAAATAATGCATAATTTAATTAAAGCCCTTTTGCAAAATTAAGTCATTCTGGGTATAATTGGGCCAAGATGAAAATTTAAAATATTAGAAGACAATGTCACAACTCATAAAAAGTGAAAGTTAAAAATAAGTTGACTCAAATTAAATTTTTTTAGGCCCGATTCGAGATTATACTCGTGAAGGAACACGTGACTCGAATTGGATTTTTCTGAATTTGCGATGGCCAATATGAAAATAGATTTAAAATAAAAATATTAACTATCTTTGTGTATTTTTTTGGCCTCAAATGTTATTTTTCCAAAATTTTCAAATATTTTTGTATTTTTTTTAAAAAAATTAAAATATATATAATATGAAAAATTATTTTTTGGTCAAAATTCGTTCCCTAGTCTTGGCTAAGGTTCCCAAAGTTGATTTTTTCAATTTTATGAATTTTTATGGATTTTCTATTAATTTTCGAAAATAAATAAATAAAAAATACGTAAAAATACTAAAAATATGAAAAATCGTTTTTTGGTCAAAATTGGTTCCCTAGGCTTGGCTAAGGTCCCCAAAGTTGATTTTTCAATTTTATGAATTTTTATGGATTTTTTATTACTTTAGTAATAGAAAAAATGATTAAAAATCAGGTGTCAACACTTGGAAATAAATGTTGTCACCATAGAATTTACATTTGATGAGTCTTCTATACTTATTGGTAGAAGTGAATGTGGTTGTATTTATAAGAGTTTGGATGGTATTGAGTTTAAGGTGGAGTTGCAACCAGAATCTCTTGAGGTAGCGAGTATCAGTGTGGTAATCAATACACATGGTGCTTGTAGAGAGGTGAAGCTTGTAGAGCCACCAATTGCTGTAGCTATTGAGTTTAACAAGATACGTGCTTGATCTCCTAATAGATATGGATGCAATTGTGATAGAGAATGTGTGTTTGAGAATCTTTGTGGAATAGATAAAGATGTATGTAGAGTTGATATTTTGATATGGATTACGGTTACATTGAAGTTTAAGCGTGACTTGGACTTGAAAAATATCTATGGCAGTTGATCCCACAAGAGTTTTGGGAAATAAGCAGCAAAGTTCAAATCTTACAAAATAATAGTGACTTGGCTCTAACATCGGGCTAAAGTGGATATTGTTGAAAATATGATTTGAGGTTGAGCTATTGGATAATAACCTGCCCAAATAAACTGAAGTATATGGATTTTTTAGTTGCGGTTATTAAAGAAAAAGGAGGGGCACCCAAATTAATTTTTTGCATGAAGTCAGTCAAGTGAAATAGAAAAAGGAAAGTTGGACTTCTATGACATAAATCACCTGAATTCAATTAGGAATACATGGAATATGTTGAAATTGGCTACTCCACTTTGTTTGGCCATTATATATACGTACACGTTTGTGGATTTGTGTGCTGCGGTTGATGTAAACACAGAGTGAGTCTTCTTGTCGTTCATGAAGTGAAGGTTTTCATCTTTAAGTTACACAAAAAAAATTTGTGTCCGAAGCTTATTAAACATTCCGAGTAAGATTTGTATAGATTGAGAGATTATTTCGTTAGGAGTTACGAAAACTAAACACTATGTGAATTATTAGTATGGAATTTGGGAATTAGAGAGAGTGTAGTTGTTATATCCGTTGTATCGCCTGAGCGACCGTGTAATTCTAAGCTACTCTCTTTGTGAACGTATGTCATACCAATCCAATCATATAAATTCAATGTCTGATTTATTTCTTTGGAATGTTACTTTATTGTTTGATTTTTGTTTTTGGCTACGTAATAGGATGCCACTCACTATAAATAACATGGTCAACTTTGGTGCATAAATTTTATAACTACCGTTGTCATGTCATTTGTGATTAGATTTTTTATAAGACTTTGTTCGAGAGAGTTTTCATTGCTTTCTTCGAGCGATTTTTCCCTCCTCAAGTTGGGTTTGGAGACGAAAATTTAGTACCTGAATTGCATTAGGATTAAAACAAGGCTCGCAAAAGGGGTACAAATGTAAGTTCGAATTGTCATCGGTCAACCTGCATCGATCATGCCATTATTCCTTTCTGATCTCATTTGAGTGAAAAATATTGAGTCGTATCATGTTATGAATCTGCTGTTGTCATTAATTTGTGACATGTTTGCAGATGAACTTTTTAATGTGCTTTTACTTAAACTTTGAGTTCGATTTGTAATTGGACCTGATTAGATAAATGCGCGCCATGGCCCGGCCGCAGGTTTCGACGGGGCAGTATCGTCGCATAGAACTATCTCCCCCACGATGAGGAGTCCGCGAGAGCAAAAACGCAAAGCCGTTTCGCAAATATTTCCTTTTCGCCTGGAGGGCCAATCTCGTAATTTCATCGTCTTCCTCCTTCCTCGGTCACTCGCTACTCGTTTCAATTTCATCACCACGCACGCAAACACCGCTCTTGCAAAACCCGGAGCGTTCTCTCTCTCTCTCTCTCTCTCTAAACCACGTTTTCTCAACACGCAGCTTCTTCTTCTACTTCTACTTCTCTGTCATTTCATTACAAATTCGTGCTCTTTCACCCCGATTTCACCTCTCTCTCTCTCTCTCTCTCTGTACCTGCGCTTCGCTGCAATGGACGACGAAATCGGCTGCTCCGTCTCCGCTTCCAATTGATTGTCGGCCGCGCCATTCGCTTGCATTCGCGTAAAGCAGGTCTCTTCTCCCTCCTCGCCCCCTCTTCTTTAAATTGCCAGGCTCTTAATTTCAATTGTCGCGGTGGAGAAAAAAGAAGAAGAAGATTTTGTGCTGTTTGGCTTGCGCGGTTGTAGATGGTGTGCGTGTTTTGGTTCTTCTCTTTCAGGGTGTGTGCAGACTTGGAGCTTAGTTTGTGAATTTAGTTGCTTTTTATGCCTTTCGGAGTAATAATGGTGATTTCGTCGGGAGCAATTAATTGCAGCTTTGAGTGTTCCGCAGGGTTTATTTAGTAACGGTTTTTTGTGGGAGATATCGCGTGTTTGTAAGATTTACGGGGCGTACTGGAAAGATTCAATTTTTGCGCGTCTGGGAGAACTTTTTATGTTCCGTCTTGCTGATTAATTGGTGGAGGCTTTTTGTTCTCAATCATTGGCATTGAAAGTGCTTCTGGTGCCTGAACTAGTATCTGTGCTGATCATGCTCAAATGGTGCTGCACCTGAATGGGATTTTGAGAAACCTTTGGTTCTGCATAATTTGTCAGGATGCCACTTTCATTAAGAATTTCATTAAGACTACTGCGCCCTTTGGTTTTACAATTTTCTGGAAAATAAAAAATTGTTCTGCATTTTGTGGTTCGGACAATTTTCTGTTCCCTTTCGGTTGAAACTGGTAAGGCTAAGAAATATGCATGAGAGAATGTTCAACTTTGATTCACATATTTTTCAAGATAACACAGAAAACAATCCTTCGTTTTTTTTTTTTTTTTTTTTTGCTGCAATATTTAGTTTCTGCACATGGGAAATAGGGAGACGGGGGGATGCCTACAAAAGTTATTCATAATTTAGACAGTAAACTAGCAATCAATAATAACTGGCACAGACAAACCTGAAATAGAATTTAACATCAAATGGCCACGTAGTATGGAGCATGGGTTCTATATGCTAGTTGTAACTGCTTTGATCCTCACAGAGTGAGCAACATAATTTATTTTTCAAAGTTAATAATGTTGCTAGCGATTGTGTTCATCGTTTGCTGGAAAAGGCCATTGGCATTGCAAATAGAGATTTTGCTTTTCTTTCTAGCATCCTTATTTCTTCGTATGGGAATTTAAGATAATCTCACCTGCAATATGACAGTATACCACATTGTTGATTTATTTAGCCAATGTCCATATGTGGTCTACCAAAACCAAGTGTCCAAAAACTCCAGATGTTCTGAACCGACGGATGAAATTATTTATTCGTTTCTGAATACATAATACATGACCAAAACTTTAAACATGTGCGTGATCGAGCCTATTACGGTTGGACTCTGCATAGGAAAATAGTGATAGAAATCCGTTTTATTCTATTCTCAGTTTAAGATTTCTGTGCTTCTACAGTTTTCTGAGACCTTCTCAGGGAGAAGAGGCCATTAAACTTGGAGGTTTTCCTGAAGGCATCACGGTCCATTTTTTCCCCTCTAGTAATACAGTAGCGCACGTTTCTTAGTATTAACCCTCTGTTTGATATGAAGAATGCTTCTTTTTTTATTATTTATTTTCAAAAGTATAGGACTGGAATTATATCGGTGACACGGAGATTTGTTGTTTAGTCAATGATTAAGATACTGGTTACTGAATAGCTTCTTCCTACCCCGAGTTCGTAATTCTAGCATAATATACTGTTCTGTGATGAATATGCAAATAGGATCACATCAAATTCTGCAGTAAATTTGTGTCCAGCATATGTTGAAGGTAGTGGGTATGTCAATGCTTGAAGATTCACATCACGTTCTTTTATAGCATGTTCGTACTTGCTACCCACTTTGATTGGTAGTCCTAATAACGTATACCTTTTTCATAAACCAAAGGGTCACTTATCGGGTGAAATGTGGATCTTTTCTATAGAGTTCAGTTATTTTGTGCACTCATTTTGTTTGGTACCTCTTTTGTTTTTATTATCTCACAATATATTTTCGAATCCATCAGTGGCCAACATTTATTTTTTGATTTTTGATATGAAGTTTGTATGGAATCTGCGATGATATTAGGTTGTCCGTGTCTGTGGAACTCTTCGTTCTTCTTATTTGTATTCTGTTAACAATACCTCCATAAGATGCTGTCAAAATTGTGAATTTAGATGTGAGATCTTTTTCAAAACCCCTCACAGATTTTTTTTTTTAATCACTTTGTTCTTTCTAACTCATTGCTTTTTGTAAACCTGAGAGTATAACATTTTTAATCTTTCTTACCAACTGAATGTTATTCAATGCATGACTTTGTCCTGGAAGTAAAGTAGTTACCCTATGCAGATAGTGTCAGGTTTTCTGCAACTAACTCAAGTCAGACCAGTATAGGAATTGGTATAAATTCTTCTATGAGCAATTAAAACTTTGATCCCACAGCCTAGATTACTCATGCACTCCACTGATATAATTGTATTCAGCTGTCTATTTGCATTCCAGATTTTGATTGTTTTGTCCTCTCTCCCTCTCCCTCCACAGGTTTTTGCTTCCAGCAGAGGTTCACCAAATTTTAAGGTAGACTGGGGCTAACTGCCCGGTCTAATCTCATTGCGTCAATGGGCAGTACCTTCAATCCACAGATTTTAGTTGAAAAGTTAGCTAAGCTCAACAGTTCACAGACAAGCATAGAGAGTATCCTTTTAACTTCTTGTTGACTGTTTGGCACCTACTATACCTATGAAAATGTGCTTTTTAGTAAGTTATGATGATTGCTAATAAGAAACATCTTTAATGTGCCTGCACTTCTGTAGATGGGTCAAGCTTCTGTTTTTTAAGACCTTTAAATGGGTTTATTCTTCCTTCCTGTTTTGGTTTAATATGTTGTTTGCTGATATATAGACATTCTTCACTGACATGCTGGGGGTTCTTCGAGAGAGAAGTGAAGACCAATGTTAACTCATGTCTTTCGTGATCCAGTCAACTGCTATGTTAGCTTGTGTGGAGTCAATTACATTGTTGGTGCTATTGCATTCTGTTTGGTCTTGTTTTTCATGGTTCGTTTCTTTTGTTAGCTATTGCTGGTTTCAGAACTAGCTAACTGGTTCCAAGAAGTTTGTCGATTTTTATTTATCTTTAAATGCTTGTTCTTTAAAGTTCAAACTCGCTGTTCCATTTCATATTTGGAAAGTGGTGTATGTTTCTGAGTTGCTGTCCTTAATGCTGTTAAGCTTTGTCACATTGGTGTATTTTCCATATGAACAAGGCAAAACAAGTTGTGGAAACATGGGATAGGCAGTTTCACTGCTCACCTAAGGAACAACGTGTGGCTTTTCTATATCTTGCAAATGATATCTTGCAAAACAGTAGGCGAAAGGGTTCTGACTTTGTCGGTGAGTTCTGGAAGGTTCTTCCGGAGGCCCTTCGTGATGTCATTGAAAATGGGGATGATTTCGGAAAAACTGCTGCCCTGCGATTGGTATGTTTTTCTTACTGCACTTGGTTTCATGTGATTTACTGGTGCACTCGTTTATCTTTTCTTTAGTGATTCTTCTTCCCTGAGCCTGAATACCCAAACTGATTCGGTCAAATAAATTTCCTTTTTGCTAACTAAATGTGTCTCTTGTGCTTGTAACTTTGAACTTTGTTTGCCATACATTTAAATGACCTTGATGCTTGGCATGGCTTTAATGTGAAAGAAAACTACGCATCTGAATATTGTACATTTTGTAACTATCTCTTTTAAAGGATGAGAACTCGGAAAGAAGTTACGTGCTGGTAGCTAGATAATGACTGTAATAAAGAAAGGCCTTGCAAAATTCGTTCTCAGTTCCCTTGCATGGGGATTGTTGGGAGGATTGGATAAGTATACTGTGCCATGTCCTCATTTCCACTCCTTGTTCTCCTGATGATTCATTTTGTAATATACTTTCTGCTGCACCATTTTTTGCTGGTTTATGTTCTTTTAGGCAGTATAAAAATGTGTAAGGACAAAGTCAAATCAGCGAGCATGACCTTATATGGTCATGTCCTCAGCTCTGTGATGTGATCTCTGGCAATCAAACTAAAGAATTATTTAATAGGTGAAGGTCGAACTCGTGCAAAATTCTTGCTTGAATAAGGACTGCCTTTTGGAGTGTAATGCATCGGCCATTAGTAATCATATTCTTTGTGGAAACATTATGAGGGACCAGGGTTCTTTGGTTTTGGATGAAAGCTGGCCTTTTAGAAATTGATGTATGTGGAAATATCAGTTATAACCATTTAATGTTCCTTTTGGTTCACTATCTACTTTATTTTGTTGAACATACGTGAAAATTATATGGACGCTGCATATGCTGGAAATTTCCATGCATGTGAAGATCTCTCTTTGCAGCTACAACTTTATTTTAGTTGATTACTGTATTTATCTACTTTATAGCCGTGCAATGGAGTTGATGTGACTGGAGTTTACAGTTCTTGAAAAACCTATATGTTGTGAGGTTTTGAGAACCAAGAGTTCAATTACTAGAATTTCACTTTTTATGACCTCAATCTAATTCGGTTGTTTGGTATGCTGGTATTCCTTCGGTTTTTAAAGGGGTGAGCATCACTTCAACATCAACATCACCTTTATCCCAAACCAGTTGGGGTCGGCGGTCGATGAACCCAAAGCGAAAAGCTTAAAATATACTAAAATAAAAGTAAAAATAAGGCTACCCAAAAATAAATAAATAAATAAACATATAAATAAATAGAAAGCACTAAACATGACAGGTGAGCATCACTTCAAAGGAGTTTTTTTCATTTTCTGTCTACAATTCCATTTCTTTCTTTTGGGAAATAATAAGAGAGGTAAGCACCTTCATTAACCTCATTTCATCTCTCTCTCTCTCCCCCCTGAATCGGACTTACCCATTGCTGACTAGCAACATCTTTGTAGCTGTTTGCCAGCCAGCAACGATCTCTTGCTGGGTCTTGCCCTTGTCTAGGATTTTTATTTTCTGTTTCTTGGTTGTATCTTTGTGTCATCTAAATGAGTCAAACATCTAACAGGATAGTACAATTGCATATTTTGGATATTCGGTTTTATGAATTTTCAAACATGAGATGCTGGAAAAGGATCTTGAGACTTTATTTAAAATCTTATCTGAAGTTTTATAAGAATTCTTAAGCATAGGTTTAGTGACTTAAAGATTTAGGAAATTTCTTTTTGTGTATCTGGTAAAGATCCTATAATCATCTAAGATTCTGATGGCTTGCTTTTCCCTCCAAATATGTACAGCTGCATAAGTCGGGGTAATTCTTGCCAAGTCATACCTAGGGTGATTTCTGGAAGCGCTTGTGGAACTTTTATGTTGATGACTTGTTTTGGGATGCCATGCTTTGTATGTCTGTTGTTTGGTAGACAACACAGACCACTTTTCTCTTCCGTAAAAGTTCTACATTGTTCTCCAGCATGCACTATTCTTTGCCTGGCCTTCTCTGTTCAAATTTTTCTTTTTTGGGTTTTTTGGGCTTTTTTTTGGGGGGGGGGGGTGTGTGTGGTTGGCGGCAATCATTTATTTAAGCTAATGCTTGCATTATTTAATATGTTTGATTTGCAATGTTGCATTCGTGCTGCTTTACCTGCAGATTAACATATGGGAAGAGAGGAAAGTCTTTGGTTCAAGGGGCCAGATTCTTAAGGAAGAATTTGGCGGGAGACACGTGGAGAACCGTGACAGGAATGGGAAGGATTTGGGACATAAGCTGGTAGCTCAAATTCTGTCTGCTTATGTTATTACCAATACTCCTTTTTCTATCTTTCTTTATTGCTTTCTGTCTTTTTCCTAGAAAGTAGATGAGTATTGATGTACGTTTTTCCCTTAAAAGTTTTCTTTGTTTGAACAGAAACAGCCTGTTGGAAATATCCTGGAAAAAATAGTGTCAGTTTATCAACATCTTAATAGTGGCCAAGTTGATGAAGAGGTCGTATTGAGCAAATGCAGGAATGCTATCAGCTGTTTTGAGAAAGTAGAAAAGGAAATTGGTAATGACAGCAGTTCAGGTACTCGAAATGCAGTTTCTTCTCTGAATCTATATCACGTTAGGGTCTATTTGGATTTTTTTTTTCGTACTGTTTGCTTTTTATTTGATATAAATATTGAAGCTGACACTTTTTTGACTTTTTTTAAATCAGAGCTTCTGTAACTTTCACAAGACTCGAAACATGTCAATTAATATAATTTTTTTTTTTGGAAGTTGAATAATACGTAAATTATTGTGGGACTTTTTACTTTCTGTTGAATTGTACACAAACACACATCTAGCTCTTCTTCCAGCAGGATACTCATGAGTAACCCAATCATGAATCAAACACTCTGGTTGTGTACTCTCCATACCAGAGTTACCCAAAACATGGAATTTTCCAATCATGATACCAAAATGTGAACGCGGAAACACACTTGTCATAATGTTATCAATGCAACCAATCAAAATGTTAAAGCATCGGTTGGTCAATATCGATATCATGAGAAGTATGAATTGTCTGCTGTAATAAATCTATGTCAACAGCATTTTAACTCGTCGTTTCAATACCTTAGTTCTTTAGTACAGTGAAATCATTTTAAAAGATACTGGATTATGCTTAGTAAATTAAGCTTTCTGTTTTGACCACAAAAAAAAAAAAAAAAAGCTTTCTGTTATTGGGACATTGGCTCATGAATAAGGTCGAAAAATTAGTTGGTGACTAGGAAGGAGGGAAGGCTTGTGTTGGAGGGTCAAAAAAATTTAACAGCGTTCTCGATTAACTGATCGGACTTTCTTCTTTTGAAGTACAGAATAATTGGCATTATTTTTTTTTAACTTTGTCTTTGTCAAACTAATTTTCTTTCTTAACAGGGGGATCCCATGATACTGCAATCGTGGAGGAGGTGCAGGGACAGTATACTGTATTCAGGAATTGCATTGATCAATTAACCACAGTTGAATCCTCGAGAGCAAGGCTCGTGTCTCATCTTAGGGAGGCTCTTCAGGAGCAGGTTTCATTGTTGGTTTTAGTGCGCAGTTTAAGTGAACTAGATTCCATTTTGTTCATACTGACATTGGTTTACTATCAGGAAATCAAGTTGGACAGAGTCCGTAATGAACTCCAGGTCAGTTCCTACTTTTTGTTTGTTGGTGCCATCTGAAAGTTTCTTTGATTAGAAGGTGTTTCAACTTTCAATAATCCTGGCATGTGTAGAAATCTGTAAAGGTTGAGGCATCCCTTGAAAAATGTGAAATATAGAGTGGAAGCTCTAAAGCCAGGAATGCACTTGAATATCCAACATCCTGCTGCTTGGTTGGGGTTGAAGTGTTTGGCCCTGTTTCCTTCTGTAATAATCTGCTTTATCCTTGAAATAGTTAGTAAAGCTAAATACTTAAAAGAGGCATAATGCGGAAGCCTTGGGGTTCATCAAAAGCCAAAAACAGCTGCTACTAAGTTACAGACTGTAGGAATTTCTTTGTTTACCGAATCGATATGGCACCAGCCCACTCATTGCCCTATGAAGAAGAAGGAAACACTCGCCTATTTAAGTTTTCCGTGCTTGTTGGGGATCAGATAGCATCTGCATGTAGAAGACTGCATACTTTGTTGAGTTTACTACTTTACAGGCCTTTCTGAGTTTATTGTGAGGTATGGTTTGTTTATTAGTTACATTAATGCTTCAGGCTGCTCAATCAAAGTCGGAGCAGGTGAACACTATCTGCCGACAGTTACTTGGTAGCAATGCTAGTCAATTGCTGGCCAACCAAAGCTTGAAAGAAGACATCCAGATGTCCATAGCGCCTCAGACATACGTACCAGCAGACAGGGAACACTCAGTCCCGGTAATGTACTCACAGCGGGCACCATCTTATCCTGAGCAGTCCGGCCACACTGAGGAAGACCCTCGGAAGTCTGCTGCTGCTGCAGTGGCAGCGAAGCTGACAGCATCGACATCATCAGCTGAAATGCTTTCTATGGTCCTTTCCTCGCTGGCATCTGAGGGTGTCATTGGTAATCCAGTGAAGGACTCTTCTGGTGATTATGCTTCCGAAAAGCGTCCTAGGCTCGAGAACAACCAAACACCTTACATACCATCTCAAAATCCCGAGCAGCCAAGTATCCGTCCTTTTCCCCATCCAGAGTCCCTCCAACATGATGGCACAACCAGTGTGCAACAGCATCCGCTTCCTCCTTCATCCTCTCCCCCTCTTCCACCGCCACTCCCACCCATGGTTTCATACCCAGCACCGCCTCAGTTCATGCAAGCTGCCGGGCCAATGAATACTGGCATGCCATTCAACTATAGCATGAGCCAGCAGCCACATTCACTGCCGGGTTATCAAGTCGTTGGAACTTCAGTGACTGGTGGATTACCGTCATTCCCTACACCTCCAGCAAGCTCCTATCAGGGTTTCCCTGGTTCAGAAGGTGGGTTCTACAACCAGCCAACGTCCCTGCCAACAGCACCAATGTCTCGGCAATAGAGATCACACGGTAAGTTTTGATCATGAGGTTACATTGTAGACTGCCAGAGTATTTACGAAATGTCCTCTCTTGACATCTAAAGGTGTGAGCCACTAGTTAGGAGTTCCCTTGCCTTGATGCATCTGCATTTGACATAATTTCATCTGCACATATAACATAGCATAAGTGTCTGTAGTCAGTATTTATGCGATTCTTACTTTGTGCGAGTACGAAAATGTGAAGTTGACTTGAACTGACAGAGGCATTTCCCTTTTAGAGCCATTGTACATTGATTGTTATGACAAAATCACCTGACATTTAATTAGTTGGTTGTGAATCGAGTTGCGGTCTGTAAATGAGCGCCGGTCTGTTTTCTCGTGTGTCGACGTGAATGTGTTTGTAATGATGCCATCCGGGTGCTTGTTAGGAATTGAGAAGGTGTGGTAGATCACCGTAACAGCGGACAGTACTCCTTTTGCAATTATCTTTGTCATTAGCGATTATTTCTAGGAAGATTTTTTTTCAAATCATTCATTTTTCACGATGATTATAGAGATTTGCACTTTAGACAAATAATCGGAATTGCAGTTAAATACATGAATGATTCGAATACCGGACTCAGCGGTGGCAGCTTAAGCGGCGCTGCTTGAGGATCTTTTCAACGTGTGAGCAACTTTTTCTGTCCTCGCGACGTCGCTGTTTTGCTTTTACCCTTCATATGCTTTTCTTTAACCATAAGGCTGGAGTTGGTCTGCGCCATTGATGTTTGCTCCGGCAGCAGAAGAACCATCGTGCGCCTGATCATCTGTCACTTTCTTGATTGAAGAAAACCGTCCAGACAGCTTTCTCTTCGCGTCCAAAACTTCAGAAATTACACCTTTTCATCCCATGTTATTTCGACTTCTCTTTCCGTTACACGTCCTGCGATTCCCAAACCCGTTTCGCCGCAGAAAGCTCCACGCCACATTATCTTCCTGCGGTCTAGCAACCTACCCACAAGACACGACGGTCGAATTACAGCCGTGGAAATGCAAATAACGAAGAACCGAAAGGAAAAAAAAAAAATAAGGTGGATCATCAGCAACAGGACCGGGGACATTTCCAGAGAGAGGACAAAGGTCGGTGGCGATGAGGGAAACCATCACGTGCGCATTATGGGTCCACTGGGTCGTCGAAAAGAAATCACTTTTCTTCTTGTCGATATGCTGGTGGGATCAAATGATAGAGAAACGGGAAGTTAGAAAAGAAAATAGACGAGGAAAAGAAAGGCATCATGGGAAAGTGCTGTGCAGTGCTGCGGTCGTGTTCATGATCCTGGCTCCAACAAGGCAAGGACACCAGCAAAAGCCATGTTATACAAGGAACCCATGAATCTGTCTGAAGAGCTAGAGGAGGAGGGAAAAGACAGCGAGTCGGGTTCCCAAAGGTCAGAGAGAATCTAACCTCTCACATCACATGTGGGTCAATGGCCCAGATGCTTACAAATGGTAAAAGATTGAGATTATATTTAGAGCAACCTTAATTTAGTTAACCACTTCTTTTTGCAGTAGGGAACAAGTGCTGTTGTCTCCAAGTCGGGCTTAGCATTGAAACACCAGCGATAAGTTTCGCTTCGCTTTCTTTTGAATTTGCTCTCTGTATTCAAGGCTCGACGCTTGTAGGGAAGAAGTGTTAAAAAAAAAGTCATGTACATATTGCATCGATGATTGATGCCAATTCAGTCTTAAAAATTTTGCATTGGTACTAATTCAATTGGCCGATTTAGGGCTGAACTTGTACCGATATAAAATGTTTTGGATTGAATTGGCATAAATGTAATAGGTTTAGAACTTTTTTTAACACTTTTTCCACACTTTTTCCCCAGCTTGTAGAGTCCATGGCAACTAATATGTACTGCACAGGTCATACGTTATGCAATTGAAGCCATAGAAATCGGTGAGGATTCGAGTTAAAATTGATATCATCAATGATTGCGATCGATCCGATTTATGTTCATTCAAGTTTGGGCAAAATTATCGGCCTTTCCGCTGTCGAATTTAGCTCTGCGAATTTACATACAGACTTCGTGAAGCCACCAGTTGTGTTCCTTTGGGTAGATTTTCTACTGTAAATTATCACGAAGTTCCCACCAACCAAAAAATGAAGTGAGTAATAAATCAAAACCGAGAAAGAATGGGAACAAGAGGCGACATTCCCAACATGCGACAACGTGGAAACACAAGGCGAGACAAAAACGCACCGTCCGATCCCAACACCGATACCCTGTTCCTGCTTTTATTAATCCCCGACATTATTAAAATGAAATCAACAGGAAAGAGAGAAAAGAAAAGAAAAAGAAACTCAATTTAAGCTCAAATTCCCAAAGGAAAAAATAAATAAATAATAGAAATCCTCGGAAGTGAAGCCCTGCTTTATGGCGGCATGCTGAGGACGGCCATTGCACGTTTTCGCGTGGAAAGTCGAAAACGACAAGCCGTGGCGGGGGGTCAAGGGGTCGTGCATTTTGGCCCCCAGGTTGAATAATCAAGTCAAAGATGGATTAAGAAAAGGGGTCAACGGTGGGAGATAACGTCAGCTGCTGGCGAAGTGGGGAGGGAGGAAGAGGAACAAAGGCTGAGAAAAGCCGTCGTGTCGTTTTTGCTTTAGCGGCTCCAGCTGCAGTCGATAAAGCGGGAGTTGTCGTCGTTTCGGGAAAGGGGTTGGGGCCTGCGTCAGACTTTGCTTAGTATGATGATGAGTCACGAGTGAAAGAGAAAGAGAAAGAGAAAGAGAAAGAGAGACCACAATTTCTAATTGCCGGCCTAATTTTTTTGGAAAATTGTACAAAGTTAAGGATACGGATATCGAAATTTATCTGGAAAACTATTTTTTAGAGAAAAAAATACTCAAAAGTCACAATTATTGTGTGGATTTGAGTAAAAAATGTACAGAAAATTTTATGATTTTCAATCCTTATTTTGCCGAGAGGCGATTTGGTCGCACTAATGGATAAATACAAGCACGAGATATGCATTCAACATCACATGGAACGATAGACACGCATTCTTACATGCTCTGTTACATAAAAAATATCAACTTAAAAACATTTCTAAGTTATAACATGCCAGAGCTCCGTTTATCTTGTGAAAAACAAAATGATTCTAAAATATTTTTAAAAAAAAATGGTCGCTTTTCTCACTTCAAATAATTAATCGATGAAGAAGTATCTTCATTGTCGACACTAATTTATATCCAAATGTTCTCGCGGACAATGGAATTTTTTTTTCATTTATTCATTTTATAAGTAATACAGGCGATCGTTTTTTTTTGTTGAAAAATATTTATTTTTCGTAAAATAAATAGAGTGTGCGGCCCCCTAATTTTCTCTTCTTCTTTTTTACCTTCTTCTCACTTTCTTGTCCCTAGCTAATCTTTGAATAAAAGATAAATAAATCGCACATTATAGAATTTAATAATGAAATGCAATAAGCCGACATGCAAATGCGATCCCTCGGATTATGAATTAGTAGTGAGAACTTCGACGGCATCGTGTGGGAGACATGTTCTTTTGCTGCCTTAGCCTTCCCCCAACATCATAATTACACTCCCCCAAAATAAATCCTAGTTTCCAACATGTCGCATGTCTCACCACGTGCTTACATCATTTTCCTTCTTCCTTTTTCTTCTTCTTATAACTATCTTCTTGAAAAATCTTGGGACAGTGAATATTTTTGTTATAAAAATTTTAATTTGTACTCGCTTGACCCGGTCTTTCTCCTGATTTATTAAAAAAGAGAGAGATTAATTTATTGGTTTTTAATTAAAGAATTGCTAAGGGGACCTTCTCAAAATTTTCTTGCCCATTCTAACATTTTTGTTGAATTCGCATATTCTTTTATGGAGAACAAGGCATCGCGATGCTTCCAAATTCGAATTATCATCCTATGATATGAGCTGTCTCCTACCCCTCCAATCCATTTACCTTTTAATTATTTAGCATCGAGAAACCTATGCGCACATAATGACGCACGCGATTATCCTTAAGTTTTCTAAAGGCAAAGTCGATGAAGTGAGTATAGTTCTTTGAATTATGCGAGATTTTTTGGAGTGTTGGGTGATCTTTGGGCCTTTAGCAAAGAATGCGATTTTTTTTCCACACTTATAAACTGATCACCAACCTCTTTCACAATCGAGGTGAGATAATCCCAACAATCTCCCTCTTAACATCAGGCCTCTCCCGCATGGTCTTTTGCTTGATATTAAGTGATGACATATTTAACTGAGGAGGCAAATGGAGCCTGAAAAAGATTTGAACTTGAGATCTTCTACTTTGATATCATGTGAGTTTTTTTTATGAGATCATTGTCAATCGTTCGAAAAACTTAAGCTATTAGATGAAGCCATGATTTAATATTGAATCACTCTGAAGTATTGCCAAATTGCGACCCACTTTCACAAAAGTCATTTTCTTTCCCGGAAAATCCCTCCCACGTCCACGACTTATTTAAAAAAGAAAAAAGAAAAGGGGAAAAATTCGGACATTCGAATAAACAGGATAATTTTGACCCAAAAAAGTAATAAAGAGGATAAATAAATAAATAATAAAAAGGGCTACTCCAATATCCTCTCTCTCATAAAAAAAAATAAAAGATAAAAAATTATCATCTCTCTCTCTAGGGCGGACGGTGTCTATACGTCAGAAGGTTGTAATAGAACCGACCGTAAGTGGGCCGACAAGCGCAATCCCACCGTATCGTTTTTCTTTTTCCTCGTCTCTTTCTTTCCCCTCTGTAAATTTTCTGGGAAATTTAAAAAGGGTTCGAGAAAAAAAAACATCGACTTCGATGTTAAAGCTAAACAACGGGGGAACATCATCTGTGCGAACGACCACTGTTGGTTTTGTTCAGCGTCGGAAACCCCAAAAAAAAGAAAAAAATTAAATTTGCGGAATTTTGAGTATTCAAGTCAACGTTAAGTGAATAAACAAGATCTCAATGATGCACGCGCAACCGATTTTCCGGGCGATCTGCATTCGAGGACACTGTCCGACCGACGACTCGTTCATTCATTGAATGAATAATCTGTTCAGATGCTCTATCCGAACCGTAATATTTCGGACATGTCTCGTTTTGGATCGGGTATGCTTATAGTTGAAACGGGCGTTAAGAAGCCCCAATTGCGGAAAACCCTGAACTTCTCGACAAATTTTATACTTTATACCATAAACTTTTAATTTATTCGGTATCTTTATTTTTACGGTACGTGTTCATTTTAGTCCCATTTTTTTATTTAATGTTCCGCAGACAATATTGAATATTTTTCATATAATTCAGGAGCTAAGTTGAATATTGAGATAAAGTTCGGAGATGATTGGCATCATTATCTCAAAATAAACGCATATTTCAAGATCTAGGAGTCGGTGCATGATAGTTGGTGGGAGGGAGTATCTCCCACGTGGGATAAAAAACGATTAGAAAATGGGGGTGTGCAACCAAATCGAGGTTATCCGGTATCCGAATATGACCACTCGAAAAATAGGGTTGGGAATTGATTTCCATTCAAACCGGTCTGGGAACCGATTCTAATTTTTGAGAACAGGTCCGGGAACCGAGTTTAGGTAAAAATCCACCCGGACCGGTTTAAAGAACTGGTTTTATATGCTGTTTTTAAAAAAATTTAAGTGAAGTGACTAAGTTTTCGCCACAATCTTATTCCACGCACTTGCAACACGCTCACCTCTAAGGGTGTCGCCTGGTCTTCAATGCAATTTAAGTGAAAATGAATATATTTTCTGTACCATTAGCTTTGTTTTTCTTTTGGGGATAATTGAAAAAAGAGAAAAACTGAATAGGCCTTGAAATCGTTAGCTTTATTTTCTTTTAGGAATGGGTGAAAAAATAGGGAAATCGGATTGACCTTAGAACCGGATTGAAAAATGGGGTCGGTTTCAAAACAGGTTTCACGATAAACAGAATAGGGTCTCGATTTCAAAAATTAAGAATCGATTATAACAGGATCGAATTTAGAATCTAAATCTGGATCTAATTCATCCTGCTCATGCTCACCCCTGGTTAGAAATGAAACGCGATATTCTCACCACTTCTGCAGGTACAGACCACCTGGCTCTATTTTAAGCACAAATCGATGCTTCTGCTACCGCTAGCACGTAGAGATTATTAGGTGCAGGAGAGGACTGTCCTTATTATTTTATTAACATTTCTTCAAGAAAATGAAGAGAGAGCGCGCAACCAAATCCAATATTTATGCAGAATATTCATCGATTCAATTCTCAATCTTCATGAATAGACTAAGTATATTCACCAAAATCATTCTTTCCCTCAACAACTCGTTCTCCTTCCAAGTTCGAACTCATCTCTTCCATCCTCGGAGCATTCGACCACGACACGAAGATGGGAAACGATTTTTCGAACCTTCGGGTGTGGTTTAATGCTCTTGACTCTCGAGTTCACCCTTCCACAAAAAAAAACTTCTTTAAGCACATGGGCCCGTGCGATTCTCCTTTTCTACCCCGCTTTTCATATATAAGTCGCGTTCGGCGCTGTCGATCGAGGTAGCCGATCGATTTTTCGAAAGAGCGACGGAGGCGGGTTGGGGGAAGGAAAACCGAAAGAGTAAAAAACAAGATTGTGCAATGTGCGAGAGCACTTCATACGACCACAAATAATTATCGCTGTTTATTTCACGAAAGATCATAGATAAAATAAACGCTTATGCTTTTTTAAGAAAATTAGTCTAACGAAAGATATTTTTATTATCGATAACACTTCATGTCTGACTATTTTACGGAGGTAAAAATATTTTGCGTTCATTTATTTTTACGGATAATATAAATATTCATATTTTAAAAGATATTTTTAATTTTTTTACGAAACAAACGCGCGGTAATAATCGCGATGGTGCAATAAATGAATGATATGGTTCCCCGCAAGATCCCTTGGGTCTAAGACATTCCATGAAAAACCACCAGGTCGTACGCTACTGCACGGTGAAGAAATTCCAGTAAAGAGAACAGAACATCCCTATCGCCTGCTATGGCGATAAATCGACGCACAGGTCAAATAATGTTCCCTACGCTGGGTTAGCAGGCTAAAAAGGTTGAGCTAACAAAAGGGCAAAAGAAAAAAAGAAAAACAAAAAGAAAAAAGAGAGATACGAAGACCAAAATGCCCCAGGGGTGGACAGTGAGGGACACGTGGCAGATGAACAGGCGTGGTGCCGACAGTAAGGACGGGGACAGCCGTCCGAGAGATGAAAGACCGAATTGTAACCAACAACTCCTCCTGAAAAGGACTGTTCTTCGTGTCCCCTCCTCCACCCCTTCCCTCTTCTCCTAATTTTTGCGTCATAATTCTCCTTTTTTTTTTTAATTTAATCACTTTTGATCCCCTCCCTTGTGCAATAAAATCATAATAATAAAAAAAGGAAAAACGTACCATCATTTTCACGGCTGGCGCATTCAATGGGATTAGCCAGCTTTTTTTTTTTTGGTCAGACGGATTAGCCAGCTTTTGAAAACTAACCGAAGGCCCAAAAAAAAAAAGGAAAAAGAAAACAGCAACGTGGGCATCATTATTGGAACTCATAATAGGCGAATGGGCTAAAAAAAAACCCGAAGACTTTCAAGTTTGATTAATAATTTTTGTTTTTCGTCCCTAAGACTGAATTCAAGAACCTTCAAGGTTTCGACCCGTCACATCTCAATTTCGGCACCGAGATCATGGCGATCTTTATTATTTTGCCCCCTACATAGGATTAGAGAGATAAGGCCATCCATCAAACCCTAAAACTCGGCGGCCTTCTCTTCACTCCTTTTTTTTTTTTTCAAAATCGAGCTTCGAAAACTAAATAAAAGAAAATAAAAAAAGGTCATGCTTTCGTTTGTAATTTTAATGTCCCATCAATCGAAGGTATGATTGGAATGAATATTATTAGCCACAAAAGTATTTATCATCTCGTGCAAATGCGTAAAAAATATTATAAGATTTACTCATTTTATCTTCACCGTGTGAGCTCTATGTTTAGATTCACACGATTATTGAATGAGATGATATTAACCCATGTGATCTTAATCCGTGCAAAAACACAAATTATGAAATTTCGTAGCAGGATTTAATAAGCAGATATTAACACAATTATTTTTTTTCTATCCGGTCGCTGTCGTGCGCTGACCAACGACGACTCGAGGGGACCCACTTTGTATTCCTTTTTCTGTCCTCCTTTTTTTTTTTTTTGCTGTTTTTGTATTTGTTATTTTGGTCCTTCCGAAACTCCACACCCCACAATCCATTGTAGTAACCGTAAAGGCGTAAATAGCTCGCGATCCTTCGACTCGAGAAAGTTTTGCCTGGACCCAGGTCCAGGGGCCCTAAGCAGATCCAACCCGCCGATCACATGGACCCGCATGCGAGGCCCAAGGATCAACGGCCACGATGGACCTGATCCATGTGGTCCCAGGTGCAGGCAAGTCTTTGCCCTTCCGCTTTCTCTCTCTTCATTCCTCTATAAGTACCCACCTTCCATATCCGTCCATCTCTCGCTCAGCCTCCATAACTCTCTCTCTCTCTCTCTCTCTCGTGAAAACCTCACTAACTGTACTAGCTCGACCCTTCGCTGACGCTCTTACCGCCGGAGACAATGCATTACCAAACGGAGTCGTGGGGCTCGTACATCCCGGCGGCGAGGCCCGTCGGCGTCGTCGGCGACCCAGTGGAGCGCATAGAGCGGATGGCGGCGGAGAGCGCGGTGGTGATCTTCAGCGTCAGCACGTGCTGCATGTGCCACGCCGTCAAGAGCCTCTTCTGCGGCATGGGCGTCAACCCCACCGTCCACGAGCTCGACCACGACCCGCGAGGGAAGGACCTCGAGAGGGCCCTCGCCAGGCTCTCCGGCGCCCCACCTTCCGCAGCCGTCCCCGTCGTCTTCATAGGCGGCAAGCTCGTCGGCGCCATGGACCGCGTCATGGCCAGCCACATCAACGGCACCCTCGTCCCCCTCCTCAAGGAGGCCGGCGCGCTCTGGCTCTGAACTGCCGCTCCTGCCGCCAACTCCGCCGCCGTTAACCACCCCCCTTTTTTTGAGTGGGCTCTAACCAGGAGGAAACAGAAAGAGTATGGCGCTGACGTATACTGATGGAAATGAAGAAAAAAAAAATTGCAGAGGAAGAGGAGTTTGTGGGCCGGTGTGCCTGGTCGTAGGTCGTTGCTTGTTCTGCTCCGGTTTAGGATGAAAGGGTACATTAACAGAGAGCAACCTTCTCTCCTGTCCTTTTTTTGGTCCTTTTTTTTTCCCCTGTTTCATGGTGTCTTATGTTTGTTTTAGAAGAGCGTCCAATGTCTCATTTCCCTTAATTTTTTTTTAATTTTTTTTATTTTAAAGGTTGGTCAAGGTCGTGCGTGAAGTATGGGGAGAGTGTGTGTGTGTCAGCTTATTGGTCTTTAAGTTCATGTTGGGTTTCAATTGGTGACTGTAATTTGCTCCCTCCTCTGTACAGAAAAGCGAAGAGAAGTTCCCAAAAAAAAAAAAGAAAAAGGAAAGACTTCTTCTTCGTATGTGCTTTTGCTATTTTGTCCTCCATCAACGAGCACTGTAGTTATGGCCAAAAGAGGGATTTTACCCACTGTAATAACAAGCAGTGTAGTTAACAACAATAAATCTCTTAAGCTCAGGGGTGTTTTGGGATTTTACCCAACTCTAATCGGGCGATACAAGGTCCACGCTCTTCAATCGACTCCAAGAGAATTCAAAAAGCCCGAGCATCGAGTGAGAAAAACGAACACGCGCTAATCATTTGAGCGTGATATGCAATTTCTAAGACCACTTCTCCCCCCACTAACAAGGCTATTTGGACGTGAAGCCAAGGACGTTGTTAATTGGGAATTGAAATAACTAATGAATACTGCCCCATATGCAAATTTAATTGTTAAAGATAATTATGAGATTCTCTGAATTTTTCCAAATTTCCTTGGTCGGGCATATTCTCGATTAATAGTGATTAACCGTAACCAACATCATAATACGTCGGTACCTAGGATTATATGTGTCACTCCGTAAAGCCTATACATGTGTTAACCTCACGTCCTTCGTTATTATTACGAAATCGTTGTCGTTTGTCCCTTGTAACACGGACATGTGTCCCCCAAAATCGGTGCCAGGACAATTATCGACGGAAAGCGGCGGATAAAATCGATTTTGCGCCGATGCGACGCTACGCCCGTCCGCCAAACCGTTCGATTATGTACACGTTTTTTTTTCTGAGACGAATCTGGTCGCGGGGGCTCGAATTATTTTTCACGTCGTCCGGCCGAGAAGCCGAAAGGGACCACATGATGATACGGCATAGGAGCCTATAGAGAGGGAGGTGCCGGGGGGGTAGGTCGCGTGCGGTGCGTGGACCGCGTCACCTCTCTAGGCTAAAGACCGGCCGTTTTCCTCACCGGCAACACCGATCGCATTAAATTACGTGATAACAACAAATTATTGCAAAGCTGAGAATTCAGGTCAAAGCGTTGGAATTGCATGATTTCCTTAATTACTCCAATTAGAATTCTAAGCAAGAAAATCTGCGCGGCTCCCCGGTTCAATCGAGTCGAGTCGGCCTAACGCGATGCGCGCGCAAAAGGAGGGAGGGAGGGGGGGGGAGAGGGGGTTCCTTTCGAGGCCTTGCTTCTTCCTGCGTTTCGGTAACCGGCCTTTGATCGTAGGAATCGGACGCCGTCACGTGCAAACTTGCTTGAGAATAATGTGAATGGTGTCCGTTTTTGTAGTGTGCAAGGTAGGGGAATTGGTTTCTAAATTTTGCTCTCTTTGAATAAGAAAAATACAAGGAAAAAAAATTAAAAGAAAAAGAAAATAAAACGACCAACTGGAGTTGAGGGACCACTCTGTTTTAGGTTTGCCTATTTGGCAAGCTGGCACTCCAAAGTGCCAACGCCAACTCAACGCGACCGTGAAAGTGGGCCCCCAGTGAAGTAGTTAGCTGGTGCGGACTCCCATAATTTCGGCTAATGTGGGCCCATCCAGATCCTAGTTGGGCCCAAACTTTCATGTCGTCACCCGTCGCATAATCTAAGAGAGTGACAGTACGGGCCGTGTCTCTTCTTGTTTTTCCCTTTTTTATTTTTATTTTTTATTTTTTTATTTTTGAGTCAGGTTGTGGCATGGCAACTCTTATCTAGTTATCGAGCCCACTTGACCGACTCATAATGGACGATCGACGGTGTTTGTTATTAAACCCCCGATGACGGCGACTCTCGAAGGGGCCGACAATCTCGTCGTGATTTCATCGTTTAAGGTTTTAGCCCGCCGCACTGCGGAAAAGGCCTTAAAAATGTGATGGGTACGATGGAGAGCTTACTCAACGCGGAAAAAAATCGCCATGCAGGGGTTTAAATTTTCTTTTTCTTTTTCTTTTTCTAGTGGGCACTAGAGCAAGGCAATGCAACTCGACAGATTTCGAAGTACGTTCGCGCCAACATTTTTATGGCGTAAATTTCGATAAGTAGGAAGCGAGGTAGATTTTGGTCGTGTCGAAGGCACCAGCAATTACAGTAAATATCGAATCTGTCTATTTATGTCCTCTCCAAGTTCATGTGGGGAAACCTCGCTACGACGAATGGATGACAATTTGATTGACATTGTCTTTTTTTTTTTTTGCTCGAAGCTATTTGATTGACATAGTTTCTTTAAAAATGGGGAAATTGACATAAATAGCCCTCGAATTTTGATTTAATATACAATGTCGTCCGTGAACTTTTAGTTCGTTCAATATGATGCCCAAACTTTGGTCTAATGTGCAATGTCATATCCTAACTTTTAATTTGTTCAATATGATATTTGAAATTTGGGTCATCATCAAAATGTTGAACTTTTAAATATTTTCATATAGTCTAAGGATACTATCGAATATTACCCTACGGTTCAAGGACCAGGCGGCTGAACTAATTACAAGCCTAGAGACGATAGTGCTCGTTGGGTCAGGGAGCATCTTGTATCTTTGACCATTTGTGCTGTTTTTTTTTCCCAAAAAATACTACTGGGGTCCATCCTTGGTCGCAGGCGTACTTCATCCATTATGATGAAATGTTAGGCTGTTAGCATACCCTCGTTTCAAGAGATGAGAAATGCATGTAAAGGCACACGTGCGAGTTGTAGTAAAACAGAGCTTCAAACTTATGCTTATTGAAAAGTAGATAATCATCGGACAAAATCTTTTGCAAAGCGAGGGTTTCGCGAGATGGGTAAGATTCCTCAACCGAACACTATCTCTTCCTCTCACACGCAAAGAACATAATTCCTTCCTCTCTGTAACCACGTTATTCTGAGTTTATAATGCTGGATCGAGAGGGAATAGCTATGGTTGGAATGGCATAGAATAATTAATAATTACAGCTTCGGACATCACAATATTCTCAATAAAAACACATGTTAAAAGATATTCTTAGCTCTTATTCTGACACGGGTTACTTGTCCAAAAAATCATAAACCTATAGTAAGACGGCCAATTCAATCTTAAATCTTTCAATTGCGCCAATTTAGTACTAAATCTTTTGAAATTTTGCCAATTTAGCCCTAAACTTTTTATTTGAATAATTGACTGAAAGGATTATATTGACAGATTGTCAAAATTTTCATGATAAAATTAAAAGGTTTAGTACTTTTTGGGAAATTTTCTCCATGTAGGAAGAACTGGCACTGCTCGGGACCGACACTTTTTGACATATGATCAATGCTCCAGACACGCCAGCGACACTCTATTCCAGCATATCGACATGCCATTTTGACATGCATAAGATCAAATTTAAGTATTTTCAATAAATTATGGGTCAAACTATAATTTTATCAAAAATATCTATACTTTAGTCATATACTCAGCCACCCCACAATTGATATACCTAGCCAGCAAAAATAAAACATAATCGTGAATCCCTAACATAAGAAGAAAAAAAACTCGTTGCTAATATTTTTATATACATATGATAATTTATCATGTATAAATAAAAATATACATTTAATATAAAACGTGTCTCAATGTATCGACATTCTTTATTTTTTAAAAATGACGCGTCGACTTGTTATGGCGCGTCACAATCGCGTGTTGTGTTGATGCGAGTGCTACTTTCTCGTTTAAGGTTAATACCAATGACATTCTGCTGATATTCTTGCACGCAGCGTCCAGTTGGCAGAATGAATGTAATTGTACCCTTGCTCAAGTTGAGAGAATCTTATTCTTATATTCACTATACGGACATTGCAATCGGGTCCAGATGCAAGCATTTATTCTTTTCTGGCCCACGGCGATTTGGACAAGGACTCCTTTGATATTACGCGTGATGTCGGATGGACAGAATTGACCCTCGTATGAAGTTGCGCGTTTTCGGTCGGATCGAGTGTGGCATGGATCGATTTTCTCGATACACGGTACATGAATTTACCATATCAGAAATGCGAGACCGAGAGTCGGCCCTCCCCCAACGATCACCTCTACTCGATCGAAAGAGAGGTACGGATCTGGCCGGTGACGGCGTTGAAGCCGAAGTCGGACACCTTGAAGTCGCTGTGCTCGGGCTTGAGGTCGTGGTGGAAGACATTGCGAGCTCGGCAATAGCCGAGGGCGGAGATCAGCTGCTGGGAGTAGCGGCCGGCAAGGACCTTGGAGAAGAGCTCGTTGCCCTTGGCTCGGCTGGCACCCGCCCAACGTCCGCCTCTACTCGAAGGTGGTTTCACATTAGTTGCATGATTCGACTAGAGCGCATAGCATACTTACATTTTTCCATACATGTTTCGGAAGGCCTTTTCCCAAAGTGATGGGTGTCGATCATTCTTAAGTTGTAGATTTTGATTATGTTCACCATATATGCAGGCTCTTTTTGTTTCACGAAAAAAAAAATGAATAATTTAAAAACATTTCCTTAAAACTGAGCGCTTGAATCACCTAAAAAATGACCAAACGAAAAACATTTTTATAATCAGCAAAAATATTGACGCATAATTGTTGTCGAACGAAAACATTCTTCTTGACCGATTATTTCAACATATACACGCGATTATTTTTAGGAAAATATTTTTTGATATGTTCATTTTGTGCGAAACAAACAGAGATGTAAATTTATTTTAACTTGATGCATTGAGAGCTATACACGCTTATGATTAGGAAAAACAAAAAGAAAAGCGAAATACTATGCTTGTACTCTCTGGTCTTTAGTTGTATAGTGTATGGAACAATGAACCCTCCGCATTGATTTGGATTGCAAAATGGAGAAAATTGTCAAAAAAAAGTCTTAAACTTTTTCGTATTTTTGCCAATTCAGTCGTGAACATTTTAGATTTGCAAATCTTTTCATATTTTGTTAATTACGTCTTATTGGTCGAGAATCACTGATGTGAATGCTGGCCGTCCTATGTGGCACCGCCGACGTTGATGTGGATAATTTTTTTTTAAATTCTTTTCAAGTTTAATACTAAGGAAATAATCATTTTTGATATGTTTAACAAATATGAAACCTCACAAAATAAATGTAAAATGCTCAATTCACTAAAACTATCTCAATTTTTTAAATAAAAAATAATAGCAATATCTTATTATTTCACTTTCTGTATTGGTTTTCCATGTAAATTTCTTTCGTGCATGTACTACTAACAACAAAATGGTAATGAAGAATATTATATCTTAGTAACTTAAAATTTCGCTCTCTCCTTTGAAAATTTTGAATTTGTCAGGATTTGACTAGTTTGTTTTAATTAAAAAAATATAATATCAATTCATTATTAAGTATATAGATGCAGCTTCATAACAAAAAAGAATCCAAAGGGCTTGAGGGTGATATAAAATCAAATTAGAAGGAAGGTTTTTTCTACTATGGACTTTGGCAATTCAGTCTACCACCTTATTTCTTTCTCTATCACAAGGGGCTATACTTAAGTCCGAAAAGAGGCTCAGCTAAGGTTTTCTTGATAAGTAACATTAACTTTCAGGAGGGCTAATCTGTGCCACTTAAACACCTTATCAGATCAGACTAATCTGAGCGTAGTTCCATAGTAACTTCAGATCTTGATCGAAAGTACTCTAGGGTTTCCAACAAAGCGAGCACTTTAGTTTTCATAGCAGAGGACGCGTTGGGCATGCACGTAAAACCATCGACGACAAGACTCAACCTTTCGCGACACGCGCAAGCCATGGCACCTTCATTTTCCCCATCAAGGTAAGAACCTTAAGGATGTTGAAACTTGAGCAACCATTCAGCTTCTAAGGACCTCCGGTGTTACAACCTAAGAAGCACGGACACGCCTCAAAGGGGGGCGTGTCCGTGTCGGACACGTGTCGGCGTGCGACACGCGGCCGACACGTTCGGACACGTGTCCGACACGCGGTCAACGCGCCCGACACGCAAAGGACACGCGTGTCGGGCATCTTAAAAAGCTTTTTTTTAAAAAAAAATTATATCTTAGCCAAATTACTAAGAAAAGTAGAGATTTCATCTTAGCCAAAAAGCCAAGATGAGATACTTATAAGCCTCAATGTAGAGACTTCATCTTAAAGAGACATCTTACTTGTTATCTTCACTAGGCAACCAATGTGGGACTCTTTTCTTTAACTTATAAGCCTCCAAGTCTCATCCTTAGCTTTTTAAAGAGACTTCATATTTGTCACTCTCCCTCACAATCAATGTGGGACTCATGAATCAAGTCATTTTGCTTTTGTCTCTGTCTCTCACCATTTATATGGGACTAATTCTATGATTTTTTAGTTATTTATTTATTTGTAAATTTGAATCAAATTAATTTGCTTGAAATAATCACAAAAATGATAATTTATAATGTATATATATAAAATATAAATTTATTATCTAACGTGTCCCAACGTGTCGAAATTTTCTATTTTTTAAAAATGACGTGTCGCGTGTCGCGTGTCGTGTCCGTGTCCGTGCTACCTAGGTTACAACTATTCTCAAAGTGTTCATTCCCTCTCTTCTCTCTTACTCTAGGGATTAGTGAGGTAATTCACGAGCTCAATAGACGTACAATAGAAAGAAATCCTATTAACTTTGCATGCTTCGGTAGTAACGTAAAATCCAACGCTCACGACATAAAATGGTCGGAAAAATTTCCGCGGTAATAATGCTTTATTGTACTCCCCCCCATATTATTCGCCTTGAAACACAACAAATTTAATAAGCAATCGAACACATCCTAACCCCATTTTTTTTCCCTCTACAAAAGAAAATGTATAATTAGTCCCTGCCTCCTCCATTTCCTTCTCTGCAATTCTTTCCACTAATTTTTAAGTTTCGACGAAACCGGTCCATTGTGTGAAAAGCATCATTCAACAAGGGCAGAAGAGACAAACTGCACGTAGAAAGGGAAAGAAGAGGAAAAAGCTTAATTTTAACATCGCCATGCAGAAGCTGCGATGATGGCCCTATCTTGCCAGCCCAAGAGCAAGCAGCCCTTGTCCTCCGTCAACCGGTACCCGTCGCTCGAGTACAGACCCAGCAAGATCTTCGACTGAGTCACCGCGTTCCGGCTCAGCGGCATCCCCTTGAACCCTTTCCCCTCCATCACCTTCCTCCACTTTTCGAGCCGCTCGTGCCTCGCCGTCCGCTCCGCCCCCTCGTGCGCCACCACGTTCCGTATTTCCGGCGCGAAGATGTACTGCTCTACCTGCGCCCTCTGCGCCGAGTGCGGCGGGAATGTGGCGTCCAACGAGTCGAAGATGGCCGAGTAGTAGTGCAGCGCCTCGAGGAACCGGCCCAGGAAGTAGGGCCCGTTGTGGCTTGCCTCCTGCTCAACGAGGGTCACGATGTTTGGGGCCTGGTCGCGGATCATGGAGAGCAGGTTCCCGAGGCAGTTTCCGGGGACGCTGTGGAGGCGGTTTACGGAGTTCACGGCCAGTGCCTCCCCAACCCGCCGGTTCAGCATGTGGGGCTTGAGGTCCCCGAGCTGCTTGCCCACCGGGTGGAACTCAAAGGGGATGTGGAGGGAGTGGGCGAGCTCGGTCAGGCACCGGCCAGTCTCGCACACGGCCTCGATGTCTGGGCCGACTCCAGTTATCCGGAGGAAGGGGGCGCCACTGGGCCGGGCGGTGAGGGCCTGCATGAAGGCTGGCCACTGGTAGCCCTGGTGGATGTCTAGGTCGATCACGTGGACTCGCTCCTCGAACTCGATCGCCTCGAAGATGGCCTGGTTCGCGGTGAAGTGGGCAAATTTTATGTAGGGGCAGGCCTGGTAGAGGATTTGGTGGTACTTGAGGATTTCGAGGGAGTTTGGGGGGAACGGGGAGAAGGGTGTCACAGAGGAGGAGGCGGGGCGAGCGGCGAGGGTGGCAGAGAGGCGGGCGCTCAGGGCTTCGGTGAAGCAGGAGGCGACCCGTTGCATGGAGTCACCAATGGGCGAGACGATGCGGTTGAGGTGGTCGAGGTACTTCCGGGCCTGCATGTAGTCCTCTTTGGCCACTGCTTCAGCGCACGCAAGGAGAAGGTGCACCAGTTGAAGACCACTGTCTTGTTCCTGGGATAGAAAGACATTTACATGTAAACATATGATCAGATTTCTTCTTTTTTACATGCTTAGTGAGTGAAATTAAAAAAACATGATACTTATTAGAAAAAGAAATGGATCCTTGAAATGATAAAATATTTTTTTCATAAAAAAAACTAGGCAATTCATACGTGTTTCCTCGAATAAATAAGAAAGAAAAATATAAGAAAAATGCTTTCCTAATAGTAATGTCAGAGATTGTACAATCTCAACCATAAATCCATGCATCATTATCACGTATTTTGCACAAAGTGCTAATTGATTAGAAGATCATGTGGTTAGAAATAACTCTCAAGCTAGCAAGTTTCAAAATATAAATTAGACTCTGTTCTAGATATGATTTTGTGCGATAAAAACCCAATATTTTGCAAGGTCTATTACCCCGTAAAGTACACAGTTAAATGGATCAACTACGCCTCTGAACTTTACGTATGGTACACAGTTATTGCTATGATTGACCCAGTCTACCATGAGCGATGGAGAGAGATACCTGTTCGGTAGCGATGGGCATCATCAAAGTGTCAGCCAGGCTTGGATGCTGCTGAGTCCACTGATCATTATGTTGCTGTTGTCGCTTCTCGTGGAGGTGCTCTTGTTGCAGCTGCTGAGACAGAGGCATCTGCGAGCTCGACCCGCAGCTCAACTGATGGTACACATGGCTCTCCTGGGAGAGCCGAGAGCCCCTCCCAGCCGTCTCGCTCGTTGGCCCGCCATACCTCGGTCCTACTGACACGCACTCCAGCATCGGGCTGGCGTCGAACTGCCCGAACTCGTCCTTCTGGTAGTCCTCCAAGTAGTCCTCGATGGCGGGCAGAGCGAGATTACTGCCGACTTGCATATACTGATTATGGTTGTTATTATCATTGCTGCTGCTGCTGCTGCTGTGGTTGTTATTATTAATATTGTTATTGTTGCTGCTGCTATTGTTGTTGTTGTTGATGTTCGGCGAATTGAAGACCTTCTGGAGAGGGCTCATACCCTTCCCACGGAGCGGGCCGAGCGGGGACGAGAAGAGTCGCGGCGGGGAGTACCACGAGAGGGACTGCCCTTGGACGTTGTGGACATAAGTCAAGCTGTTGATGTTGCTGAAGTTTGGACTGTGAGGCGACGGGAGATTAGCGTTGGCACCATTGTGGGCGGTGTGGTTAGCCCTCACGGGGGAGGAGATCATGAAGTCGCCGTCGAGCTGGTCGGAGAGCAGGGACTCGAGGAGGGCGGTGGTGGGCGACTGGACTTCGGCTTCCTCTTCCATCTGGGCCTTGAGCGACGGGAAGCTGAGGCTCGGTGGGGTCAAGCTGCTGTGCTCCATCTCAGACGGAGGAGGCGTCTTCCTGGACTCCGAGAGCGAGAGGGATGACGAGTCAGTGAGCGAGGTGGCAGGGTGGATCTCGTTGGTGCACGAGCTCTCACTCTCGAGCGACCCCATGGTTCCGCACAGAGGATTGATCATGTCCTCTCTCTTTCTCTTAAAACTTGAGGACGAGCTTCAATGGCGATGGTGGCGATTCATAATTGGTGTTTTGCAGAGGTTTGGAGGTCTTCCTACAGAAAAAAGACTGGGAATGTGCCAGAGTCTACTTCTTATGCGCAGGCCATTCCCCGTCTTCTTCCTTGTCCGCATTGGATCTAGGGCAAAAGATGACAGAGAGGTAGGCAAGGAGATGAGACAAACGATTGGAGGGATGTGCCAAAGCTCACCTCCATTTCATCACCTCACCCCCACCACAAGGCTAAGCTGTTATCTAGGGTTCATTTCTCGTCGTTTTCCTCGGCCGCGCTTTGGAAATTCTGCTACCCAAGTACACGACAACATAGATAAATAAATAAATAAATCCTATGCGCTGGTGGGGCCCAATGGATTTCCTTGGGCCGGCCCAATATGGGAGAACAAGGTGAATAATATAGTATAATGAACCTTTTCTTGTTGCAACATTAATGAACGATAAAGACAAAATTAAAAGAAAGGTGGTGGTGATAAATTACTAATACTATTGGTAATTTTGTGAGTGTTTGATTTGGTCAGATGAGTTAAAAGGAGGGAGAAGGAGAGAGAGACAAAAACGTTTGGCTCGGGAAAGGGACAGAATTAGGGTACGTATGGTAACGTTTCTGTTCTCGAAATAACTTTTGGAACAAAAACACTTTTTTTATGTTTCTGTTCCCGGCAACGATTTTTGGGAATAGAAACGCGCTTGGTAACTGCATAAAGTTTCTGTTCTTAGAACAAAAAAAGGAACAGAAACGCGTTTGATAACTGCATAAAGTTTTTGTACTCGAAAAAAAAAAACAAAAATGCATTTATTAATTGCTAAAAAAATTAATTTCCTAATTTTTTTCATTTAATTCTATTACTAATTTTTTCAATATGGATGAGATCAACAATAAAAAAAAATGAAAGAGTAGACAAATTAGAATTGAACAATGAGAACATGAAATATGTCTTCCATAGATAGAAAAAATTACAATTATGAGTCATACATAAATGATTCCAAGTAGATAAACATATAATTACATAATTGAATGCAAATACTGTTTGATAAACTGTAATTGAAAAGTATATTTGGATACAACTTTGACATAAATGTCGTTTAATAAAAAAAAATACCCTTTGTAAATGATTCAATTTCTCAATTAATTTTTATTATTTAGAATATTTTTTTATTTTTTATTTTTCATTATTTTATTTTTAATTATTTATTTTTTGGAAAAAATTATTTTTTTATTTTTTTGGAAAAATTATTTTTTATTTTTTCGAAAAATTTAATTTAATTATATATTTTTCGAAAAAATTATTTTTTGATATTTTTATTTTTAATTAATTAATTATTTTTTATTTTTTTTATTTCAAAAATTTAATTTAAAATAAAATTATTAAAAATAAAAATATTTCGATTTTTAATCTTTTTTATTTTTGATTTTTCAAAAAATTATTTTTTATTCTTTAATTATTTCGATTTTTTTAATTTTTTATTTCGAAAAATTATTTTGATTTTTAATCATTTTATTTTAAATTAATTTTATTTGATTATTTATTTTTATTATTTTGATTTTTAATCTTTCTTATTTTTTATTTTTCAAAAAAATTATTTTTATTTTTATTATTTTCTAGAAAGTGTTCCCAATTATTTCCAAAAAATGTTCCAAATGTGTTTCTAAAAAGTGTTCCGGAAAGACAAAAGCAAGTTTTTTTTGTTTCTCATTTCTGCTTCAAAAGTGTTTTTGTTTCTCAAAAGCGTTCTCGGAACACTTTTGGATCACTTTTTTATCATACGCGTTTATGTTTCCAAAGTGTTTCAGAACACTTTGGGAACAGAAACACTTTTTCTGGAGTGTTACCACACGCACCTTTAATGTCTGCCATCAATGGTGGTCGGGGAAAAAATTGGGCTCGACCGACGACCGGTGACGTAAGCCGTGTTCCGACGCATCCCCGCAGGTGGAAATATGACTCGGATGGTAATCGGAGAGAATCATTCTCCGTGACATGGGTTTCTAACAACGATTGCAAAGATGACGCCATATGAACTACTAAAAGAAGTAAACTGACGGAAAATTGCAAAAAAAAAATATTAAATTTATTGTAATTATGTCAATTTCAGTCCTAAACTTTTTACATTTATGTCAATTCGATTCATCCGGCTAATTTTCGATCCGAAATTGCTGACATTGCACGGCCAGCGTTGACCTAGCGATTTTTTTTTTATTAAACTTGGCCGACATAAATGTAAAAAATTTAGAATTGAAATCGACACGATTGCTTTAAGTTTATGACTTTTTTTAGTAATTTTTTTCGGTGAATAAAAGATTACGGGGAGAGAGAGAAGAGGACAAGAGAAGGGAATGAAGGACATTGGCAACTTCGTCGGATGTGGCGTTGGTGACGCCGCCCCCCGCCTTGGATTTGCCACGGCCATCGAGCGTTTGTCTCGTGCTCGGCGCACTTGCGTCCCCCGACACGTAATTTGCGAACATCTTTTCCTTAAAATCAAGGCTTGCATGTCCGTTTCGTACGCACCGTAGTATTATCTTGTCGTGAAATGAAGCTCCGTGTGAAGTTGCAAATTCACCAATTAACTGATGAGAAATTGTCTCTTTCGGGGAGCCACAAAAAAAAAAAAAAAGGTGAAGAAAACATCCGACCTCGGGTCGTTTCACCACCTAACGCATTGGTTTTAATCCATTATCGATTATCGCGTCATTCCTTCTTGTATGTCCGCATTTTCAAATTCCGAACTATACGTTCCGCCCTAATTGAGTTTTTTATTCCCACGGTGTGCTTAGGGAAAATACAAAATACGTTTAGCTTAAGGAGCTTTGAAAAAAATTACAAATGACGTTTGGTTAGAAAAAAAAAACACTTTGGAAAACAACTTTGAGCTAGCTAATGTTTGGCCAAAAAAAAATTGCAAAAGGAACTTTGTGTACAATATGTCTTTTTTAAATTAAAAAAAATCAAACGCTAATCTAAGGCCGTCGATAAGACAGATCTAGCATCAACGGTCGTCGATCGAGGCTCCCAAGGGTAGGGCGACCCTCAATGAAAGTTGCTTGGGCTGCACGACCCGGTGACAAGCCTTGGGGGAGGGCAGCCATCACTAGGTCGTGCAACCCTCGACAAAGGCCGCTTGGGCCTTACGACCCTAGGCGGCCCTTGTCGGAGGTCACCCAACCCTAGGCGACTTGGGTCTACAGCTGCCGACACCCTATGATTTCATTTTCCTTTTTCTTCTTATGTTTTAATATAAAAAAAAATTTAAAAAGGAAAGAAGACAAGTGGCAAAATTGGAATTTAGAAGAATTGATGTGAATAGCCCCGCTTATATATATATATATAAGTCGAATCTGGCGCGTGAGGCTAACTCAAGCACACTTGGTCTCTATAGTGCTCGAGTTATCAACGACTAAATCAATTCGAAAGGCTCGAGTGGATAATTATGATTGTTAATCTGCTCAATTTCCCGAAATGCCTATTCACTACGAACCCGTACATCCAATTTGCACCGAAAGAAATTCAAATCCGACCCAAATACAAATTTCGCAAAAAAGCCCAAGTTGAAAAGCCCAATTGCAGGAGTAGGCCCAAGTTCTAACACCCGTCGAATGCCCGACTATCCTTCGAGGGGGTGAGAATTCTCCATCCCACACTACCAATAATCGCAGCACACGCGTCGGTGCTCTTTTGGGCGGCTTCGAAGACTCAGAAAATGCGGTAAATTCGAATAGGGATTGGATGGGATATGTGCTGGCATTAGCTCTTGGTAGTATTACTAGCAGAAAATATAGGATGGTGGTAGATCCGTCAAATGGGCAGATAGGTCGGGTAAAAAAATGATTCGACATGAATTGACCCATTTAATCCGTTTTTAACAAATTTCCACGCAATACAAGTATGGCAGCCCATACCCGACCTATACTCGACCGGACTCATATTGCTAAAACGCCTTTATATTAATTCATATTTAAAACAAGGCGAAAGCACGAAGTGATCGAGCACAAGATCGAGAGAGAGTGAAGAAAGAGTTATAAATTTGAGTTGGGTTTAAGTAAGCTGTGAACTCATTTGGCACTCATATTAAATCCATCGATGACCCATTTAGCGAATATAATTAGCTCATATAATGATCAAGTCTATCAAATATAGGTTAAAAAACGGACTTATGACATGTTTTGATGCGTCTCTTCGGTTAGCCAGCTAGCTCATGGTTAAAGTTTGTCACGAACACCCACCGGAAAATAAGACATGAAGACCGGTCCGGTCTCGGCATAGAACCCGGGATCGGACCGTAGCCCCGATCCCCAAATTTTCAGGACCAAGGACCGGATCGGGACCGGATCGGACCAGGACCGACGGTCCGGTCCGATCCCAATGGGATCGCTAATAGTAACTTCTTATAAAACATAGATAACAAAAAACCTCAATCGATCATTAATTTTCGTCAAATTTGGCAATACTTTTGCATGTAAGTGTTCATGTCAACATAACTAAGGTCCATAGCACCACATTAGGTGAAAAAAATGAGGACGAAACGAAGAAAAAAGAGTGAAAGTGCTGAAAAAAAATATATAACCATAACTGAATGATAAGTGTATGAGGTAAAGAGAGGCCAGACCAATTGTTCATTTTCTTTAGCAATATCCTTAGGAATAGAGTTGTGCTAACATTTCTAATTCTTTCTTTTAATTATATATTCTAATGGTCCGGTCCGGGCGGTCTGGTCCTCGATCCCCGGGATGAGACCGGGGACCGGACCGCCTCTCTCAAGGACCGGACCAACCCAACCAATCCGGTCCAGTTTGCATACCCCTAAGCAAGACAAGATGGACAAAGGAAAGGGTCACCCTTCCATCTTTAAGCATAGTTAAAAATCCCCAACCAAGGAACGAAGGCCCAAATTAAGGCCCATGAGGAAAATCTCTTTCTTGTCCATCACGACAAAAGCCACATAAGCTATTTTTTTTTCCCGTGGCAAATAATCCATATAATGAAAAGAAAAAAAAAACTACTAAAGATCTCAAACTATGTTCATTGCGATACGTTATGTTGATTTTTTTTTGGGTGACGTCAAAAGTCTTAAATTATGTCTTCTTTACCCTAAATTTTCTCTTGTGACATGAAAAACTCCACATTTACAACCATATGACCCATTTATCCTCCGTCAAGATTCTGTTAAATAATGTTCCAGCTAAAACAACGTCATTTTAATTTCACTTAGGCCACGTGAGCGCTATGTCAACATCGTTTTCTTTCCGTCGTCCATGTGGGCAAATTTTTAGCGGTGTTTATGGCTTTTACTGAATGGGCAAGTCGCCAATCCCTAAGATAGACTATGGAATGTACTATATCTGCTAGGGTACGTTGCCGGTGGGCATTTTGATTGGGAATGACTATGTCATACGTGGATGAATTTGAGGGTTTTTGGTATCATTGAAAAAAAAATTTAAAGTAAAAGTATGGGCAGTTTGGAGTTTTGAGTGTTTTTCTTTTCCCCCAAATGAAAAGGTGCGAGTGCACTTTTGAATCTGGATCTTTTTAACTTTTTCTCCTTCTAATCAAATTCTTGAACTTACATATGCAAGAATTGTAAATTAGCCTGGTCAGCAACCAATGGCCCCTATCCATCCTTCAATTGGTGGATTTTAACAATAAATCTGCACCAACCAAACAACACTATGCTTCAACAGAACCCACCCTCCCTCATGACCACAGCACACTGCCATGGATGGAAAGATTAGAAAGAGAGAGTGACAGAGAGGATCACGAGAAAGTGGGAGACATTGTAATTGCAATCCCCCACCTCTTCACCAGTTCGACATCGATGGTTCACATGAACAACATAAATGCCCTTCCTCTATCCCACCCTCTCCTCGTGTTCTTTTCATTCTTCATCTCGAAACTGAATCCAGTAATGTCTTGTTAAATTCTCAAAGCATGTATCTTCGCATGATGAAAAATGCTTTACCATACCGAATGTAGCGACCGGTCCGACGTAGGTGTGGAATGGTTGCCGGGTTAGAGAGAGCTTGGATAAGATGCGCTTCTAACAGGCAGGCTTGGTGAAGAGGGCATGAATGTACTGAACTGTGCACCGAGTAAGAAATAACGATTTCGGTATAAACTTGAATTAGCTGAGGAAGATGCCTTTTGATTTAAGGATGATGTTTACCTTTGAAACTTTAAAATTAAGTGTGCTTAGGTAAGATCACTCTCAAGATGGGTGATACCTCACTATAAAAAACAAGTAGAGCTTTCACGAGTAATTTCTTTCGTTATAGTTTTGCTCAATATCTCGATTTCCTGAGTCAAAATGTGGCGTGAGTACTCCTAATATGGAAAATATTGCGCGGTCATTCTTTATGGATGACTTGGTGGGAAAACCAATCAGCAGTTGTTAGTCAGCACTGGAAATGTTTTGGAGCTTCTTTTTTTTTTTTCTCCTCTTTTGCTACTCAGCGTGAGTCTAACATTTCCTAAGATATGACAGGCTTTATATCATTTTGATTCAGTAAGTTAAGTATTTCCTAGACTCGTATACCAGATCTAAGCAATAACATGTGGAAAAAAAAAGTTCAAGATGACCCACAATGTGTTCTAATTTATATATTTCTCTGTTGTAATTGATTCTGTCCATCACGTTATCCATAAAATGAATCTGTATCGTTTCCTTCCCCGTAACATATGTTTATGTAATAGTTTGCAATATGGTTAGTGTAATGGCAGGAGCAAATTTAGTGAGAAAATTCACCAAAACCCATTAATAGCTCAGTTAACAGGAACTCGGTTCTCCAGGTTAGTATATATGTCTACATCTGGAGCTTCAAATCTTTTGTAACTTGAAGGCTCAGAAGAAGACATCCAAGAGCAACCACCACTCATGATTCTCTGAAAACAAAGCCTCTCTTTATCTCTCAGTCCTCACATCAGCCAAAGGACATTCACGTGTCTGTGTACTCTGATTGCAAGAGAATCTTCTATTGCATCAGATCAGTAGACCCAGTAGAGTTTCTTCGGTCTCCATTTGGTCCACACAAGCATTTTCCCCCTGCAGAAACTATCGTTCTTTTGATCCTCTCTCCCTGAACACCCATCCACCAAGGAAAACAAGAACCGACCATGAGTTTGAATGCACCCATCTTCTTCATCGTGTCCCTCTTCTTCATCCGCTCACTCCTTTCACAAGTTGAACCAGCCAAGCTCGACTCCCACATCACGGTTATGGGCATGGTCTACTGTGACATCTGCTCCAACAACACCTTCTCTAGGCACAGCTACTTTCTACCAGGTACAGAGCAAGCTTCACCTCATTCGCATTGTGTTCTTTCTTGCTTTTTCATCTGTGTTCCTGGCAGTTCAATGAAAGGCAAATTAAAGGGTCGCCGCAAAAAGTTTAATTGAAATTGCAGGTTCCTGACACAACATCCTCTTGTTTGGTTGATCTGAAACAGGCGCAGAAGTGAAAATAGAATGCAAATTCGAGGCCGTGTCTCCAAAGACGACGGAGCAGATATCGTTCTCAGTCAGGAGAACCACAAATAGGTATGGGGTGTACAAGCTGGAGATACCGGCGGTGGATGGGATCGAGTGCGCCAGAGAGTCGGCCATCGTGTCTTCCTGTGAGGCAAGCTTGGTGTGGAGCTCATCCAATTCATGCAATGTGCCTGGTTACAGGACCACCACCGACCAAATTGCCATTAAGTCCAAGCAAGCCAATCTCTGCATCTACAGCCTAAATGCACTCAATTACAGGCCATCCAAAAGAGATATAAGCCTGTGTGGTGGGCGTTAAGAACACTCCGGGGCCTTGTTTATGTGGCCTGTCCTTGCATCTTGTTACCACCAAGTAGCCGCTCTCCGACATATATACTTTTGTCTTTACCTAGGTATTATTACAAAGCAAATCTTTTGGAAACAACACCCACTTACCTGAGGGACTTGACCAGTAGGTTTTTAGAGAACATGTTGTGAGAGTGAAGTGAAGATGCCCACTCCAACAGTACCTGGTGTCGATGTGGTTTCTGTTCAAGCTAGGTCCAGGTTCCTGTCTGTCCACATTAGGGAAGGAGAATCCACTGGAAATCTCGGGAGAGGCATTACAGCTACGCATGTTTTATCCTATTGTCTTTTGCAACATGTGTAATGGTTGTCTGAGACATACTTATATATATGTTTGAATTCTCCATGTGTATAACTTGGGCGAGCAGTTAATTTCCCGGTCAGTTCAGCTAGACAGCTAATCCAAGAGATAAATCCGCGCTTTGACCAGCATATGCAAACATGCTGCGAAATCGGGTTTCTTCTCCCTTCTGTTTCCTTTTTAACGATGCATGATGTCGCATTTTTTAGTTCCAACAAAGGTCGAACAAAATAAACACGAAAAAGATTGCCAAAAGAAATAATGACCGAAATGAAGCATGGTTAATTGCAGACAAGCAATGGAGTCAGGGGAAGCTTGGCAGGTGAAAACCACAGTAATCTCCTCAGTTTGCATATAGACCTTTACATGCAAACTCTGAACCAAGCTCTTTGAAAGATGGAAGCTTTTCATCCTTTTCTTTCCTCAAAGTTAGCACAAACTTATGAGTCCAGACTAGGAAAGAAAAAGATTCAGTGGAAACCAGTGAAGATTGAGAAATTCTTTATAACCGTGAGTGAGGTTAATTGTTAGGATGTTAGTATGCATGTGAGTTGTGTTAGAAAAATCTCTCAATCAGAAAATTAGCAGTGGTATAGAACAGTCAATATATCTTGGGCCACTTAAGCTTTTGAGTGAATGTTAACTCATAACTCATTGACAAGTTTGGACTTGTGCTCTCTTTTGGTTAGCTGAATTCTTCCATCTTATGGCAGCATAAATTTCTTGACTAGGGTGTTCATCATCTGGAACGTTTAATTTAGACAATATTTTTATAACATGAAGCACAGCTTATAAATACTAGAACAGCGACTTTGTGCCCAGTCCACACAGCCACAAACCATCTCTAACATAATTCATTTGGATTCACACCAGCCTCTGCCAACAGGCAACAGCCAACATAATATTTTTGTAGAGATAACCGAATGACATAAGTAAGATCATACATCAAATTGAATTTTGAGATTATGGGATCCTGCACAGAAATAAATCACCAAGCAAGAGAGGTCTTCTCCATCTAGAACTGATGTCTAGAACTGCATCAGTTCTTCAAAGATCTTCATAGCAGAAGCAGGCATACCGAGAAGCACATTGATGCTTTTCCTCTCGCTCCCATGAGAAAGGAACAGAATCACTTCATTGTCGGGCAATGCCACAGGCCCCGACAAGATGGGCTCGCCCCACCCAAAATCCGTGGTGTGAAAGGACAACCTCGACCAAGTGGTGATCAGGAGGGTACAAGCCAAAGATGGCCTTTCTCTTGTTTTTTCAAAGTAATCTATGGCTGATCTCATGTAACCATCCGTGACCATCTTGATTGCATCCTGAACTAGCCCAACTGCATAAGAAAGTGGTTTCTCCAGAATCTCGCCCGCTTCGCATATGGAACTGGTGAGCACGATTCCATTTCCAAAGTACCCTTTTGGAAGAGGAGGCTCAAACTTAGGCCGCCCGTCCACCGCGAAGAGAAGCTTTGTCTGCTGATCAGGCAGCATGCTGAGTGCCTTAGTTCGAGCTCTCCATACGAATGCCGAGAGAGCTTCAAAAGTGGTGCACTTCTCAAGAACCCCATCTTTCATTGCTTTAGCCTTTAGCTTCTCAAGCTTCTCCGGATCAAAGCAGACAGAACCGTATTGCATTTCGTCGTTGTAGAGATCAGCCGTGTTAGACTTGTCTTCTATTTGGGCGAATTCCTGATGAAGGTTTTCTACCTTAGGTGGGTTCCTGGATTTCAGAATGGTTCTGTCCAGGAAAGGTGGGGTTGTGAGAGGCAATCCTCTGGCTGCTTCACCCCATGAGTTCACGAATTCCATAGCTCCAATCCCATCAAACATGCAATGATTCATGCATAGCCCCAGAACAAACCCTCCGCATTTGAATTTAGTCACCTGGCAAACACCATAAAGGGCTGCTTCAAGTTCTTCTCAATCATGCAATAATCCATACACTGATACAGGAAAATGTGAACATATCTACAATAAGAGCTTTCCCATTAAGTGATTTTGAATGATGAGGTTGGTAACAAGTGAGGTCATAGCAGAACAAACATGCTGGCATACTGTTCCTGCCAATATTTCTTCCTCTGTGGGGAGATTGCTAATTCTTGAGTCTTCAGGCATAAATAGGTACGATAGATTGCTAGGAGCCTAGACTGTAGTGAAAGTAACCAACTTCAAGTCTGAAATTCTTGAAGTGTTTCATGTAATTCAAATGACCGCAAATATGTTAGCAGACAGTAATTTGTCTGTTGCAGATACCAAAGCAGAATACACAAAAGTGAAAAATTTACGAACCTGAGCCACCAGCAGTGGCATCTCTAGTATGTTCTTAGCACCAGGAACATCATAAACCAATTTCCCAAGCGTCTCAGGATTAGGCTTAGTTATGTCTCCAATCTCTTCCAGGGAACAATTTGCTTTGGCCTCGACAAAAATCGCTCCCTCTCCGGTGCAATCCACAATGAGCTTTCCCTCAGGGCTAATGGTCAAGCGCCCAGCGAGCGGGTAGTAATCCACAAGAACCTTTTTCAACGCATCCTTGATCACTTTTCCGACTTGCTCATTGCCTTTCTCTATCGACTTGAAGCAATAAATCGTACGGATTATCACTGCAATGTTCTGGTCGAGGTTGGAGAGGAAGTACAGCCCTTTCTCTGTATCCTCGGCAGGAGTAACAAGCGTAGGTTCGCCTTGTGTCACCCGAAGTTGGTTCACACTGGTACCATTAGAGTTCTCCATCAAAGTGGATGCGTCGGGCTTCAGGACCTAAAGACACGATGCACGATTCACATATAAATGCAGTGTGTGTGTGTGTGTGTGTGTGTGTATAAAACCAAGCATGATGAACTGAGTTGTTGAAGAACGTTATATACATTTCTCAGGTAACTGTTACAGCAATCATACTCGGGACGAGACAAACCATTGTGATAGGCTGAGCGAGCACAGACGAGCTTTCCCGAGTTCTTCGAGGAGAATGCGTGATCTACGCCTCGGAGCTTCTAGTAAAAGAAATCCGATGGTTAAGAGCAAATGGATTGCATTAACGCCGGGTGTCTGCCAGGGTACGTGAGACGCTCTCTGCTGACTTGTTTTCCCTCCACAGTTGGAATATATAGGGAAAACGGTTGGCCTTACTGAGAACACATTTTGCCTCCTCAAGAAAATGAAATTTCCATGTGAAAGGGACAGTTGTCCCTGTTTGATTGCAGCTTGGGCAGATACAGTTGTGGTTGGGTGGATGACCCAGGATAATCAAATCCAGGATGAACCGAGAGCTGAGATCTGAGACAAAATTTCCTTTCTACAAATGATCAAAGTTATAGCATTTGGTTGGAGTTGGCCACTGATCCTGGCACCAAATGCAACCCACCCTTTCGGAGCCTGAGGCTGGTTTGGTGGGGTTGGCATCCTGAATAAGATTTGAATATTTCCTGCTGATTTCAGTAATCATTGTCCTATTGCATCTTTAGGTGGTTGGCTTTCTAGCAGAGAACCACATAGGGAAAAATTTAAAGACCAGGTCTTGATGTTGGGAACTTCCAAGAGATTAGTCATAAGAGACGTGGGTACAGCAGCAGTCTGCGGATCACGCCAATGATACCAACAGTTTTCCCTCAATCGACGGGGTTTGGGACAGGAATTCAATTTGACCTGCTGCTCTCTCATCCCGGATCGGGTCAACTTGGGATGGATCCTGACAGACGGCGAAATTTAGACGGCAGGAATATTTTAATGGACCTCATCGTTACCGTGTAGTTTCACTTTTTACCTTGAATAGCCCATCAGATCTTGTTACGTGCTTCAGCAACTTGCGACCGAACCAGGGTTGGTTTACTATAACAAAACATAATTTACAAATATTGCAGAGTAGTTGGAACACGACAACTCAGTACGGCAGCTTTAGGAAGATCTTCCTTCACCACATAAAAAAGACGGAAAAGCACCCGGCAGTTGAGATGCTAGGACAATTTTTTAACAGATCAAGTGCGAGAAACGCCATCAAAATGGAGACAAGTTACATTCCATTGGGTGTTCACATTGCTTATTCGTTCACTTTGTTCGAAGACCCATCATATCAAATGAAGGGATAGGATTAGATTTGGTTTGGATAAAAAAAGGATCCAACCAAAATGAACCCATCCAAACCATTTTAATCCATTTTCATGTAACGCTTACATATATCCGACCCAATTTATATTCAACTCATATCCGACCCAATCCATATCTCTAATACATTTTCATATTTAATCATATTTAAGAAAATTTATACCCAAATTGAAGTAAGAATGCGGAACGAATGAGCAGTGAGAACGAAAAGGGAATCATAAAGATAGATTAAATCTACGTAAATTGTAAATCTATTTATGACCCATTTACCACTCATATGAACCCATCTATTGAATATAACTAATTCATATAAAAAAAACTCAGCCGATCATATATGTATTTATGACCCATTTTAATGTGGCTAGTGTTATGGATAGATCCTAGCCACGAACACGCCGGGTGTGAAAATGTGAAGACACCGGGCAAAAGTGTAAACGATCCATCCAGGCCCACAAACCCTGGAGAGGAATTCTTACTCGGCCCGAATAACAAAATTTTTCCCATGAGACAAACATGTTAATGCCAGCATGGGCAAACTGTATTAACATGCACCGTGTTATACATATAGAGGTATTCCAACAAACATGTTAATGCCACCCATATGTATAATATGGTGAATGTTCAACTGCAAGCAAGCCCTTCCAACTACATTTCAGCAGAGCGGGTGGATTTTCTTGAAAAACTAAAAGACAGACAAATGTTATCCAATGCCTGCAAGCCACTATCGAGAAGTCAGATGGCAGGAAATCCCAGCATGGGCAAATACAAAACTGCATAGACAACAGAGATGTAATTATAAGCGTTCCTATCTCACGTAAATATCTTCATCCTGTATGACCCTTTCGGGTCTGGGACTAGAATTGGTTGGAATTACAGAAATAGTGAACTCGATCTGCACTGCAGTGGCTGGGTATAGGGGCGAGTGGCCCGAATTATTCAACCCCATATGGGCGAGCGGCTTGGTGATTCTTTTAAAGCAGCGCATTCCTCTTAAATCCATTTTCTTTCGCCAGGAATCGACCCATCAAATGGCGCCAGCAGAAAAGAGTAGCAGCGAACTGCATTTAAAGGGTTATGCCTGCCCACACTTGCCCAGACAACGAATTCCTTCTTCTAGATACTCTTCTCTGCCAATCCAGAATTCAGGTGCATCCTTCACAAGACAATGACAGCATAATTTTAACCTCAAATAGCTCAATTGAATCGTTGAGAATTTTCCCTTTTATTCTTAAATCAGTTCCCTCTCCCTTTCATTTATTCTTTTTATCTTTCTTTATATTTTTTTCCTTTTTTCTCGGGTCAGGGTGCGCAGAGAAAGAGTGTGGTTTTTTTTTTTTGCAGGGGGTGTGTGTGTGTGTGTGTGTGTGTGTTGGGTTAGCGTTGTTTAGAATGGGGTTGGAAAACACAACACAAAAACCCGAGAGGAGATTACCTTCATGATTCCCGCAAGTACAGCACCTCCCAGGTACACCATATGCTTTCTTCGTGGTGGATCCTCAATACGCAACCGCAATTTCTGGTGACCCAATGAAAAATCTATTGTTAGAGAGTGAAGACAAGGTCAGTCTTCCATATGATGGCGACTCTTATTGCTAGGCATCACTGGACAAAAGCTTTTCAGACTTCAAGAAATGTATCGCAGTTATATTATTCTCTAGTATTTTATTCTATCCTTAAAAATGAAGTCTTAACTTAAAAGAACAATAATCCTTGAGGGAAAAAAGACACCAAAAACCCTAAATTATGCCCACTGTGACACATTTACTCTTAACTTTTTCTGGTGACACCAAAAACTCCAAACTTGTACCCAAGTAACACATTTACTCCAAGCTTTTTTTCTTGACACCAAAAACCCCAAACTTTTACCCTTGCCACACATTCACCCCAAATTATTTTTTTGCGACACCAAAAACACCAAACTTGTAGGCGTGTGAGGTAAATGTGTCACCTAGGTACAAGTTTAGGGTTTTTGGCGTCACAAGAAAAAGTTTGACCTAAATGTATCACACTAGTACAAATTTGGGGTTTTTTGTGTCACCAAAAAAGGTTTCAGATAAATGTTTCACCGCGGGCATAGTTTAAGGTTTTTCGTGGCTTTTGCCCTAATCCTGAATCGACTACAATTGTCCATATACCCTGGGAAATAAACTAGCATATACAGGTTTTATGGCGTCTAGAGCCGAAATGACGCTAAGACTCTTATCCTCTTTTCTTGCAGTTCATATCCTAATTTTGCAGATGAAAGAAGAGTCCTTTACGGTGGTAGTAGATAGTAGAGGGTTCCATGCCTTGATAAATTCCCTTGGAAAGGAACGACACATACTTACTCAGGTGCCTATTTTCTCAGTCAAGGTTCATATTCATCTGGGACCGTAACATTTCCATGTATCAATATGACGACATGCCCCATGATGAATAGTGCTTACCTAAATATTGGTAATTTGAAAATGGCAAGCCTTAATAGAAGACAAATTGAGCAAAAATGATGGTTTTGAAGCTCGATGTTAAATAAAAGACTACCTTCAACCCATCTTTATTTCCCTTGAGAACAACTTCCAGATACCGATCCAGTATTTCTTTCTCCAGTCTGAAACAGAAAGCGAAACTTTATCAATTCAAACGTTCAAGCGAAACAAACCTTCTGTAATCAAATAGTCCTTGGAGATCATTCACAAGATAGAGGAAAGAGTATTCATACTGGAAAGCCCCAGGAAAACTAGGGAACTTCTGGAGACTGTTGAATTTGGTGTCATGGATAGAATAAATCATAAAGCACGAAACATGTTCAGACCCTTTTCTTCTATGGATTACGAATGCTCAACCAAGCAACATTTATTAGATGGTAAAAAATGTTCAGTAAGCACTCTTGTCAAAACCATTCTGAGGAACTTATGAGGGAAGACTTCAATTGCAGGTGTGCATGGAAAAATTCATCAAATGAAAGGTGCACACTTGTTATGTATATGTAACCATTACAAAAGATCATTAGTCATGGAGAAAGCCCAGGCTACAAAATCCAGATCAACCACTTAATTTCAGCACCATTAACCTCATCTAGGTAATTGCCTGCAGAAAAGTGTTGATGCAATCCATATCCTCTTTAAGGTGCATCTCTTGTGGAGACTATCGATAAAAGGAGTTCTCGCTTTAACTGTGAACATGCGCCAGCGATTGACTCTCTCTTTAGATAAATAAGTCTACAAAGAACACAATCATTGGAAAGTAAGTTATTTTCTGTATGGGAATATTTGCTAAAGAGGTTCGCAGCCTGAACATGTAGTCATCCATTTATTCAAGGACATCATTTTATTTTCTTTTCATCACCATCATTGCAACTCAATGATTATTATAATCAATTTTGAAGTTGGTGATGAGTCACTAGCTTCCACGGCTAGGATTCTGATCATTTTGTCTCTCTTTTACTGAAGACATGTTTGTAGGACAACAATAAGATCGATCAATGAAATACAAGTTCGATGCATGAGTAAAAATTAAGAGAGACTACTATAGTCCAAAAAATTGTTGGCATGCTCACGATCGTCTCCAAGTGGTAAAAGTTCATTACCGGCTGGGTAATCCAGGATACATGGTGCTTCCTCCACTTAAGACAATGTGTTGGTAAAGCTGCAAATGAGAGGAAACCAATATCAGCAGTGATGAACAAGATATAAATGAGAAATGAAAGAAGACAAACTTGGATCAAATGCATCAGTAACAAGCAAAAACTCTGAAATTGTGATAGTAAGTTCAGGAACTAGCATCTGATTGGTAAATATAGGTCTCAAACAAAGAGCACAGCATGGGAAAGTCAGCATTACATTCTTCAGGAAGCTGGAAAAATCTTACGATTAAATTGATTAAATACATTGCAGTATTAAAATGCCCCTGATGAATTAACTAATGAGCATTGCCTAAATTTATACTGCTTTGTGAGGAAGAGAGTGCATGCAATGGATGTACAAGGAGCTAGAGAAAGCATGGACAGGACACACATGATGCACATTACTCATACTAACTAAAACACGGCTTAATGTTTATGATAACGATGCAATAACATTATTACTTCCTAATACCTAAATGACGGAAGCTACATTTTTTAGAGGTGTTTATTTCATTGTACATACCAGCATTCGATTATCAATGTCCATTTCCTGGATGCAGCGGAATACCATGTCAGCCATCCCATCACCTTCGACATCTATGAGTTCCTGCACCACTCAAAAGAGAAAAAAGAAAACGTATAATTTAGTGCAAAACTCATAAAATCTGATGAAGACTGATCAACATCAAAGCACCAACAAAAAAAATTCCAAAAGAGCTACATTATTTTATCACATATCCTCTGAAAAACTCGCACTAACATGGGTATGTTTGTCTCAGCTCATAAAAGTCGTTTTTACATTCCCTCTGAAAATTCTGAAAATGAAAAGAATGTGGATAGTTGAAGTACTAAAAATTATGAATTACTTTACACGTTACTCTATGTATGTTCAGAACATTTCAGGCATTTGACATTGAAGTTCTAACAAATTAATTAGTTGCTCGCCTTTCTTTCTCTTAAGGACAATTATACAGTATGCAATTGTTTGGCTGTCTAGTTAAGGACTAAGTTCTGTGGCTCAACTCTCAAAAGTGAGAAGATCGCATAACTAGACAAACCAGTAGCAAAGCTGATGATTTAAAGATAAGGTACTGTGTGCATAGGCATGCAAGTATGAGAAGTTTTAGCTATTGGGCCGTGAACCTGCAAAACACATGCATACTGCTACAATTGAGAAGCTTAATTTAATTAGTAACGCCACTGAAACCATTGGATGCTGACTACCAGAATAGCCATGTGGATTCAGAATTTTCAGCTTTTGAAAGACTAGCAGGATTAAGTAAAACAAAAATATGCCTAGATGGTCCATTAACTCCAGTGTAACCCTTTTAGACTGCCATAAAGCATAGACATTACAGTCACTCCGCTGCCGGAACACGTGATCAACCAATCTTCGATTAAACTACCAGCCCAACCCACTAATCTATACCAAACGATTAGTAGAGGCCAATGGCTGCATTTCAGCAATGTAAGACCCCAGAATGTGGCTTTAACCACAGGCAAATAGCAGAAAGGGATCTTAAAAGATCATGAGGATAGTAAAAGTCTCAAGAGAATTGACCAAACAGAGAGGTAAAGGAGAAGTAGAGACTTACTGGGGTGAACAGAGCTTCTGGGGCTTGAAATCTTTCAGTTCCAACTTTAATAACCCTTCCATCTGGCAACTAAGCAGGATTGATTTACCAATAATTTGATGTCAAATATCTATCAGTCTTAACTAGAAGCACATTCTTTAAAGTTCAAAATCACACTCAAAATCAAGCACTGGAATATAAGCAATTATAGCAGTTCAACAATCCAACATCTAGCTCAGTACCTCCAAAAGAAAAGAACAAAAGAGAGAAGCCAAAAATTGTATCAAGATCATCAACACCAACATCACCTTTATCCCATACCAGTTGGGGTCGGCAGTCGATGAACCCAAAGCGAAAGCCAAAAATTGTATACACATGCATTTTAATTCTGGTGAGTGCATACAAATGGCAGTTCAATGGAGTATTATATTGCCTGTATTACGACTTCTGCAAAGTAAGAATTCACTTACAGTGTAATGCTTAACGAGAATGGTAGTCTCAAGTCCCAGTTGGTACTCCCTCTTGTAATCATAACTGACACAAGTTTGACCATATCAAGCATGATGAAGTAACACCACAAAATTCAGCATATACTTTAAGTACTTTTCTAACCTTATGTAGCAAAGCTTCTCTTTGATCTCTCTGACAGTCTCAAAATCAGCGGTTCTATTCATTGCATACCTTCAGAAGAATGTCAAAACACTTGGTTAATGTTAAGAAGAAGGAAAGACATGAAAAGACTTGCAAATATTGTTTTGAACTGCCCTCACCCTCTCCGTGAAAGTAAATCAACTAGATAGGAAGTTATGTGCCGACCAGCTACGTTCATGCGTTTTGTAAGATGAGGGAATGAATAACCATCAACAACAGGAACCTGAAGAACATTTTTCAAGCAGAGATACTTCAGGCTTAACCTTAAGATAGTCCATCAGTTAAACTACTGAATTCCTCTAGTTATTCTCATATTCTACCTTTACATCTTCTACATACAACTTGATTTGCGCTTCTCAACAAGAATATTTAATCCGGAATGATTGGAAAATGTTCTTTGATACACCAGAAGATTACCTCATTGGCTAGAATGCCCTCATACACAACAGACTTAGTTTCCACAGCATATTCGAAAGGCAAAATAATCGGGAAAATTTTACAAGGACAAGAAGTACATAAACCAACTCTTCTACATTAGATCATCCAAGGTGGAAGGTTACGAAAGCATTACTCACAACAACAAAGATGGTGGCTAAAGCATGATATTAAACATTGTACATTAATTATAGCTGTTTAAGTATAACTACCTAGTTAAGCAAGAGGAAAGGTGAAGTTGTAATTGAAGCTGAAAATGGAGTAAAGATCAGCTACAAGGAAAGATAGGGTCATATACGTGCAAGATGAGAATGTGTCCACACTTGCACACTTTAACGATGCATTTTCATACCAAAAAGAGCTCACTCTAGCAAGTGCACATAGAACAATCACGGATTAGCTCATGAAAAAGAAATTGAACAAGTGTTCTTCAGTTGTTTACCACATGTGTGACGCCATCACCCGAGTCAATAACCAATCCAGTCAGCAAACCTGTGACCATTTGAGTTAACAAAAAAGGAATCTGCAGAAAGTATGCTAAGCTTATCCTGAAAAGGCAAAAACTTCGTGGAATAGATCAATTAATATCTGATCAGAGACAACTGCCAGGTTTCACCTATGCCATGTGCCTCAGCCACAGTGACAACAAATGTTGCAGGTCACTATTCATAATGCAGGTTGTGTTAATTAAAAAGAGACGCCTAATTGCTACTGAATATTTTGATCCTCATAAGAACCTTGAGCATACAATGTCAGCACAGCCTGAATTTGTATGAAGACACCAGCAAAGTTGTACTTCTCGAACATCGTTTCCACCTATAAAACCAGGGAAACTTCGCATCAACCCAGATGTACTTACATACAGTGATAATAAGATGGGGAAGAGCGTGTGAAGATTACTAAAGTAATAAGACAGCACTAACCATTTTCTCACGATTCTTTGAGGGATTAAGAGGTGGATCAGTAAGTAATATTTTACATTCTGCAGGGTCTATCTGTTAATGAGAAACATAAATGGAAGTCAGTTGTCAGTGCACTAGCTGTAAATAATGGAGCTTAAGCATAGCATGGCAGTTGGCAGGAGCTAAGGAACATTAACCTTCAATTCGTTGTAAAATGCGTGATCCCAGACATGACCCATATCATCCCAATTTTGCACAATGCCATTATTTACGGGATATGATATATCTAGTTGATTCCGCAAGTCAGCACATGCATCTCCGACAACAATATCCTGGCAAAGAAAGAGAATATCCCATGAACGCACAAACTGCTTTAGAATACACATCATCCACATAGCAAAAATCCTTTCAGAAGATTCAGAGAATTGGAAAACAGGTCAAAATATATCTGTCGCCACGATGCAAGTAATTGCTAAAGCAGTAGAGATTGATAAACCCCAATGGCATCCTCTCATTGCGAACACTGTCATACATAAATAGGTTAACTTTACCGAAAAGAAAACATTTTCACCTTCAGCTCTTGTTCTGTCAGCGATTCCTCGTATCGGAGCATAGGCCTTCCCACCATGCACGGAAACACGGACGTGGGGAAATTCTCTCCAGCAAAACCACACTTGACATACTGCACCAGACAAAAGTCAGCTTCTGTACCCAGTTTAAGTGCGCCAAGGCTCCACCATCAACATCCACAGCAACGGCAACAAATTGACACAAACAATGAAAGGGGGCTAAAGCGAAGCAAAATGCGTAAACGGAAATTGGTTCCCTTTCGGGGTCGCCAAGTCACGAGTCGGAATCCGACTGCCGGGCTAGCAAGAAGCCTCATAAAAGCGAAACTAATACACCATCGATACGTCCATCAATTCGCTAGAATCTCGTGAAGTCCATGCGGATTTCGCTAGTCGGATCGCGATCAGGAACACCCAGATCGAAATGAAGAGCGAGAGTTGTACATATCAAGCACAGGGAGTCTAGCAACCACGGGAGCGAGGGAAGAAGAAAAGGGGAGGGAGAAGAAGTTACCCCGGTGCCATTGTCGCAGACGACGACATTGCGATTGTCCATGAAGCAGTCAAGAAGGTGCGCAGGCGGAGAAGAGATTCAATGGGTCCGAAGCTGAGCTTTATTTGCTTGCTGTTGCTGGTGGCGATGGGGGTGGGTGTTCTGAACTTCAATTAGAAGAAGCGTTTAACTCAAGAAACATCTACAGTCGGTAATTTTTATTATTTGCCTAACAGGAATTTTATACTAACTTACAAATATTATATAAGAAATGAAGCAGTTAATAATGTCACGTTCGCTTATAAAAATGTATAATGTCGTGACATCATGTTATAGAAGACTATAAGTAAATATGTTGTCCAAGTGTGTTATTCGAAACACAGATATAAAGGTGTTACCAGTAAAAAGTTATTTTTATTGAGTGCGGTATTTTTTTAAAATAGAGGGTCAATTATAACGCATATTTTCATATCTTTTTGCTTTCACATGAAGTAGTCTTCTATAAGTTACAAGTAAAAAATGGGATTCTCATATGTTTTATATGAGAAAAATTATAAAAAAAAAAGTCATAAACATTTCGCATTTTTATTAATTCAGTCCTAAACCTTTTAAGTTTGTCGATTCAATCATAAATATTTTCACCTTTCATCGATTTAGTCCTATTGACCGAAAATTATTGACGTGAACGTTAGTTGTCCTACATAGCACTGCTGGCGATGATGTGGATAATTTCAAATAATTTTTGAAAACTTTAAATGAGAGAAACAAGCCGAGCATTGGAAAGTTGCATCAGTCAGCATGTAACTAATGTCTCAATTGCTTGCTCTCAGAGCTATTCCATCTAGAAGGTAACACAGATTGGCTACTCCTAGAAATTATTATAGTACCACATGCACAGTTTAAAGAAGGTGCGGAAAGTACTAACTCCGACCTTCACGCTTAAAAACTCAGGAGCAAACTGCCAGTCACTTTGTGACTTATGAGATGCTGGAAAGAATCAGGGTACGACGATACTGAAGATAGTAGAAACAAAAAAAATACAGCTACAGAGAGGAGTTATTGACCGCCAGGGAATTCCGATTTAGACGCAGAAGAAAGCAGGAACACGAGTTCTGATGAAATCCGATTCATCATCAGAGAAGAATTTTCCCTAATCCATTTCATGTGTTCAAGGGCAAGTCTGGCCTCGTCTGCATCATTCAAGTGCTTCAGGAAAGCGACATGGGAGTCTAAATTGCCCGAATCACAATCGAAGCGTTGGAGCAACTTTGAAGCATTAACGAAATCACCTGCGTCAAGCATGTCATGACATAGAACCAAGACATTATCAGTTGCTGCAATTATATAAGATCAAGAATACTCAAATCCCGTATTTAGCTGAGCACATCAAAACCTTGCCTTTTCTGCAGAGACACAGGACAAATGCACTGAGGACACTCCTGGCAAGAGTTGGAGCTTGTTTGATACACTGATCGAAAATATCGAAGGCAGCTTCAAAGTTTGCTTCTTGACAAAGCCCTTCTATGAGAGATCTGCAAATTGAGGAATCCGGTTCCAACCCTTTCTCCAACATGTGGTAAAACAGCCTCCTTGCCTCTTCAACTTGCCCTATTCCAGAGAACTTGTTGATCAAGATAGCGTATGTTCTTAAATCTCCAGAACACCCACTTGAAAACATCTCATCCCACAGCCTTTTAGCTGGACGCATAAGATCTTCTCGACAACATGCTTCCAGAACAGAATTATAGCCAAACACATCTGGGCCCAACCCTTTCTTCTTCATCAACTGAAGGATTCCGTAAGCTTCTCTTACTCTTCCAGCCTTACATAAAAATGAAACCATCACAGTGTAACTCTCCGCATCAGCAAAATAACCACCAGAATCCAAGACTTGATACACCTGCATCAGTACATCAGTTTGGTTGTGCTTGCATAAGTTTCTGCACAAATTGCTCAATGTCAGAAGTGTCGGGAACTTTCCCTTCTTAATCATGAACCTAAAGAAGGTGATCGCTGATTGAGGATCATCAGCTGAGATTGTTCCGATCAATGCGTTGAGGATATCATCCTCCAGCGGGAAGTCCCCACTAATAATGACTTCTCCCAACTCTGTGGCTTCCTTTGTTAGTCTTTCAGAAATCAGAGTAAATAAAAACTCTCTATAGTCATTCATCCTGGGAGCTACTCCTAACTTCCGCTTCAACTTCAAAACTCTCTCTTTCTCCACCACATCACCCATTTCTCGAAAAGCTTCCGCAACAATTCTATACGCCATAAAATCAGGTTTGCAGCTTCTACTTCTTAGCTCGTCCAACATCCAGAGAGCCTCCGATACCCTTGAAGCTTGACAAAGACCATGAACTACCAAAACAGCAATAACTGACCCGTTAATCCCTGAATTACGCCCCCTAACTTCATCTAACACGCTCAAAACCTCCAACAATTCCCCATTACCGCAAAACTTCCACAAGTAGACGCCCAATCCTAGAGTGGTCAAACGAACACCTCGTTGCATCAATTCATCGAACACCTTCCTTGCATTATCGATATACCCATGAGACGCTAGAGCGGCTAAAAGCAAGTTGCACACGTCAGGTCCAACATCCCCAACTAACGAACCAATCTCACTGAAAACCAAAAACCCATTGTGGGTCCTCTTGTTCCTGACGAAACAAGTGATGACATGCCCGTAGGCCGAAGCGTCGAGGCTGATCTTGCGGGATCTGACTCGCTTCAAGAGAGCTTCGACGGCATTGCACCGTCGGGAGGCGGAGAGAGACTTGAAAATGGACCGATAAGTGAGAGGGTCGTGAGCGAAGTTGGGTTGCTGAGAGGCCCAGTTGAAGAAGCCAAGAGCGAGCGAGTGGTGAGAGATCAGGAAAGGGTCGATCACGTGGGCGACGAGCTGAGGGGTAAGCAAGTCGCGGCAGTTGAGACGGTGCAGAGTCTGCTCCAGCGAGGGCGCCCATGTGGGCGTCGGGACGGTGCGGTCGGAGGCTGAAATGAGAGCCCTGCTTATTCTCGTCGCAAGTTCAGTCACGTTAGATTTCATGAGAGAGAACGATGACGGGCCTACAGACAGACGAACCCAAGTCTCCGTCTCTCAGAATGTTCCGTGGGATTTTTCTTTCCCAGATGGCACTTAGACGGAAGTTCCGAAACGAGTGTGCCGATTTTAGGACTTCAATGCATGAGCAAAAAATAAAGATGAGACTTAAGAAGAAAGCTCCGAGCAGCAACTGTCCGCCCGCCAAGGACTCGAGATCAAGCCGACGGAAAATCAGGTTAGGCCGGCAACTGCTTGGATCATGTCATTGACAAAGTCCAGGGTCCGAGGACTCAAGTCGGGTTGTCGCAGAACTATTTCTGACGATGGAAGATCCAGCTGGCAAGCGCCGACGATGCATGTTGGTCGATGAAGGTGTTGGAGTTGGAAGTTCTTTCCAACTTGTTTTCCATGTGAAAACAAATTTTCGTCCATCAGAAATCCTTGTCATGTCATTCCTCAAAAGAGTGGAGCTTTAACAGAAATGACTAGGAACTACACACGAGGTGACACATGAAAGCAGAGAGTGTGGGGGCTTTATACATAATATTCACAGACTATCTCATTGATCTAACGATGCTTTCCGTAGCTTTGTACACAGTAGAGCAACATCACCCTGTACACTATCTTACTTACAGGAAGTAAAGATTTACAAAAGAAACCACCATTACAGTACAGATGGTGGTCATTGGAATCTTCCTATGTACACAGTCGAATAGCAGAGAGCTATAACCCCATCGTCACTTGATTCAGATTACACCTACTTAGTATTCACAGCATACGTCATTTCCGAGTATGTTTTCAGGGGTTGAAATACTCAGTCTTCTGTACAGTGTCTACTCACAGGATTGCGTGGGGAGCCCTTCACGAGGCCAATCTAACCAACTTGAAGTTCGAGAAGTTCTTTGTTCTGAAGAAGTTGCCAAAGAGGAAACCAGCAGTAGTTCCTTGAGGTTGTTTAGGTGAGAGAAGCGGATTGTGTTTTACCTGCAACACAGACGGTCCAATTTGACGACGGATCGAATCGATGATCCTGAGGTCCACGGGGCTACCCGTGACATCGGATACGCAAAACGTGTCTTTGGCTTTCCCGTCTTTAGTTGAAATCTCAGCTCTTTTTATGCACAAACCATTCTCCCGGAACACCCTAGTGATGTCTGAGAGGAGTCCAACCCGGTCTTCGGTGCACAATACCAGCTCCAAACCCTACAAAAAGGCTTTTTCCTCATTTCATTGCTACCAAGCAACAAAAGAAGAAAATTTCTTCCAGTGTCAAAAGTACCTCAAATGCCCGCCTTTCAATAGCTGCTTCAAGACATTGTGTGATCCTTTCTCGTTCAGCTTCAGAGCCAATGGGCAGCCCATCAACATGTCGGATGTAGAATTCCTTCAACCATATGGAATTTAACCTCAGTTAACATAGAAGAGATGCATTCGATAGGCAAAGAGCTGACTAGATGGAAACTTTGAGAGAAGTGTCAATTTACTAAGTCAAAGGCCTATTCGTTGTGTACTCCTCCAAGAATGCAAAAGCAATGGGAAAAAGGAATGCCTGGATGTATGAATTACCTGATAAGCTTCTTTCCTCCCGGTGTTAACCATTCCATGAAAGACTACATACTGCATGTCTGTTAATGTGCAAACAATATCAAACAGTAGTTTTGGTCGATCTTTAGACCTCATGGTCACAATGGTATAATCTTTCTCATAACAATCCATCACTGTTACAAAGGGTCTCATGCTCTTATCACGCATCCTCCCAATCTCTTCTTTATCAACCCTTTCATAGTCTCTGTCCGCAAACATAATCTGATGTAACCTCCTCTCCCTGTTAGTCACCCCAGGCGGTGAAAGTGTCATCTTGGCCGTGTTAACAGCACCATTCCCTCTAAGAACAGTACAAAGAAGGTCCCTTATAGTCGCGAGACGATTTGGATCTTTGATAGCACACCCTGTGGAATCATCAGTGACATGAACAACAGCTGCGGCCCTAGCATTGTGTGTCCATATCTCAGCATTTACTACATTGCAGTGATGGTCCGCAAGAACAGCACACACTTCAGACAACAGACCAGGCCGGTCCGTACCAGAGAGTTCGATTGAGGTATGCTCATTCGAGGGCATAAACCCCACGGACTCTCTGAATGAGGGGGAAGAGCTTGCATTGCTTTCAAGTCTCTGCAAAGTTGATATCAAAGTCAATAATAAGCCATCGTCGAACATATCATCATACATATGTGAATGATTCAAGCTTTAAGAAGCACAAAGGTATTCCAGCATCCCTCGCGTCTGCTCTTCTGTGCCCGAAAGCCAAGAAGAAGCACAAAGGTATTCTAGCATCCCTTGCACCTGCTCTTCTGTGCCCGAAAGCCAAGAAGAAGCACAAAGGTATTCCAGCATTTACAATGGGGCAGAAAACAGTTGAGGATATGATAATCATGACAACATTTGCAATTTTACTTCATCACAAAAGAAGAATGAATGAGCTCATACAAATTTCTGATGTTTTAACTGGCAAATTTCCAGATTCAACTGACATGTATCTATCACTTTGATAGCCCAGACAAACAATTAAAAAGGTAGGTCAGCCAGGAAGATGGAGAAAGACAAGCAAAAATCCAGAGAAAGTCACAGAGCAAAAACTGAAGTATCATTCACTAACCCGGATCCACCTAATCTCCATCAACTTCTACAGCTGAAAGAGCATTTACCACATATTTTTGCTCAACTATTTAAAAATAATCTTCATGAGAGAGGAAATGACATGAACAACAACAGGATAAACAACGTTTCAGACAACAAAAACATTCTATAGATTTTCTACATCTCACCAACAGGATGGTTGGGGATGGGGGACAAAAAGGAGAAGCACAAAGAATTGGGTCCACTGCGAACTTACACTCTTAATGTATTCGATGACTTCCTTCTCCTTGATTTTCTTCCCGTCACAATCAATCACATTAAAAACTGAAGTGTTGGAAGGGGGGTAATGAGAAACTGGGTGGAGTACTCTAAATTTTATTTCAGATTACCAAGTAGCAAAGAAAGACTCACCATCCATGAACCATCCTCCATCAGATGATATATAAGCTTTGGTAATTGTAAGATTCATATCTATGAGCACTTGGACAACTTCTAGGAGAATCCCATGTCTGTTGACACTGTCGACCTGATGTAAATGAAAAGTAAAAAATTAGAAACTTTGACTGAGAGAATAGTTTCAGAAAATCATGGAAGAACAAAACTATCAAGAACCCAATGTTCGTTCATCTTTTGAAACACGAAATGCATCAGTATTGACCAACTTTATCTTATCTTACCTTGAATTATGCCCGAAAGTAAATAAGAAAAGAAAGAATGAGCCGTACCTGTATTACAGTGGCATCCTCGCAAGACTTGTTGTCAATAACAACTCTGCATTACAAGAGAAGCAATTAGATGAAACAGATGCATAACCAAGGAGCGGGAAAATTTCACGTAGGATGTCGTGGCGGTTATGCGAAAATGTATATTAGTCTGAATCTGTGGCGAGCATAATTCATGACCTCCTCGTGTCCAGCTAAATTGACGGTTACCCTAATAGCAGCTCATCTAAATCCGAGGAACAAGTACTAATTCACAGAATTACATCACAAATCAAAATTGACGAAAGATAAAGTCAAACATCAAACGATGATCTTGGCTCGGCTTTCAACTGATGACTCCATGAGATCAAACATCGCCTGAAGTGAACTTCCATCTGCTCACAGGTTACAACTTAGCCAAAGCACTTCAATCAAGTCGATAACTTCAACGGCCCTTAAAGGCGCGGCCTTTCCGTTCAAGTTCGGAAGGAAAATGGGGGCAAAAGCAAATATTAACTCAAAGCGGCGCAACACCGCAAGAACTTGCACGCTAAAAATCGAAGCACCCAAAGAAAAACCACAAAAGCGACTGGAACGAGAGAATCGACACAACCCTCCCCGCCATCATCACCGAGAAAGGGACGCGATTATAAGAAACGGCACAGGCACAGGCACAGGCACAGCCGCATGAATTTGACACACTCGTCCAAAATCCACGGGCTCAGGCTCAAAAGCTCACCTAAACAGAGAAACTCAGAGAGAGAGAGAGAGAGAGAGAGATCGGTACCTGGGTGGGTTCATTCTTCTGATGAACTTAGCATACTCATCGTCCATTTCTGGAGTAAGCGGTTCCCCGCTTGTTTCGTCCGGACGAAGCGGCCCGAGAGCAAGCAAGTGGAGAATGGAGTGAACAGAAGAGAGGAGGGAACGCAGACGTGAGAGGAATATATTCCCGGGGAGGAGCGTGGCGTTCGAGGTAAGAGAGAATAATAACAAGAGAGAGCGTTGGCGTGGTCTGGTTCTGGCAACGATGCCTTCTCCAACATCCAAGGAATAACCCACCAGAGGGAGACAGACAGAGACGGAGAGACTCGAGTAGTGCCAGCCGTTTTTTAACTGAAAATTCAACCCAACGAGGTTAGCTTCTTCTTTTTTTCCCCCAAAAATAACTCATTATAACTTGTTCAAATCAAGGTTTTTCCATTCTTCTTTTTTTTTAATCAAAGTTCGAATCGAGATTGGCTATCACAATTCTTCAATATAAAACGTCACGAGCAAATTTCACACATACATCTCAAAAACAATTTCAATCTCACACATGAGCTCAGTGTTGTGTTTACATCCCCTTAATTTAAGTTTCGTTGTCCAAAAACTTATCTCTATTTGAATCTCCACTGTCGACTTTCCTCTCTAATCTCTTTCTTCATACTGAACCATGAAGGTTGCCATCAGAACCACATTGCTAGATTATAACATCCACCGTTTTAAGAATTACATTGCTATCTTTGTCATCAAAAGTCAATCTTTATGGCCGTGTTTGTCCCCAAGAGTCAATTTTTAGACAATCTTTATCCATAAGAATCAATTTTTTTATAGGGTAACCTACCGTACGGGCCAAATCTTAGTCATTTCTATATGGTGACTTACCATACGAGTCAAATCTTAATCATTTTTATCCATAAAATCCTTTCATTAGTAATTTTTTTTATGGGTGACCTACCATACGGGTCAAATTTTAATTCTCCTAAGATGTTCTTATGACAAAGCCTTAGGTTCATTCACAGGAAACAGATCAATGATATATATACTACTACTAGGTAAGCTTCACGTAAGTCTCTCTTCTTTTTCTCTCTTTCATATCAAAAGGAGCATAATGCAATATGGACTTAAGCTTATGTGGATAGGTACGCGAGTCAAATGTCATGACTTTTCAAGTTTTTCCCTAACGGAATTAATTAAATTTCCGGTATCACATTGTTTTTGAAAGTTACCTCTTTCGAGATCCCTCTCAAAGAGAGGCAGCTATTTACATTTGATTTTTTTTTATTTTAGAAAATTAAAAACAATTCATAAATAGATTCTTTCACTGAGATATTCACCAAGCACAAGACCGATTGTGGGCCCGCCAATTTACAACATCATTAGTTACCATTGTTGGAAGCGCGTAGCAAAAGTCCAATACCTTCGTTCGGAAAGATAACCGATAGCTCAAATTCAAGCTCATCAACATATTCAATTGGACTCATTTTCACTCAAAAGCTTAAATCAATAAGTCATGGATCAATCAGAATTTATTAAGTTCCTCGCACCACATCATATCAATTCTTTTACACCGGACTTTTTCAACACAAATTACACGTGCGTTTTCCAAGATCTTGGCGTTCTTGGCGAGAACCCCATACGAGTTCGCATCCGAACAAGTTCAGATTCCGATACGGTCGGGGTCCCGCAATGTACGTGAGATGCCAGTTACTCGTACCGAAATCATACGGGCGCACATCCAGCGTCAATTCTCGCGAAAAACGAGCCGAGAGCGACGTCGCGCATATTCTAAACAAGCCACAAAATCGATCTGTCAAGTTACGTAGCCGGTCGCTAATGGACGTCCAAACGAGCGGGCCGACATCGGCCCGTGCGGACAACAACCTTATCCCGACAACCGAATGGGCCGGCGATGATGTCGGGCGCTGTCACCGACAAAGTAAACATTCGCACTAGATTGTGACTACTAGCCTAAACTCTCGCCTGAGGTGGCAATGCCTAGCACCGTCCTAGCCGAAAACCTAATCAATGATGGGTCGGGGGGTCGGGAGACGGAAGGGGGAAACGTTCGTGAAAGGGGAGTTGGGGTTAGGTGGGGGAGGGGAAGGAAGGAGCTGGAAATCACTCGGGAAGCAAACTCGAGAAGACTTTCCAGTTGCCTTTTCTCACGACGCGTCCTGATCAATCAACGAATCCATACGACCCACCTAAGTTTCAGCGCCTTGCTCGTGCGACGAAGTCCCGGTCGGAGCAACCGAACGCCCAAATCGCAACTAGATCTTGGCATAGACCGCCTTTTTTTCAAGGATAGGTCGCTCTGGTCTTTCTGCTGGAAAGGCGCTAAAAAAAAATTATAAATCTATCGTACTGATGTAAATTTAATCACAGACCCTTTGATTTGATCAATTTTGTCATAAAACATTTTCACATCGATATCAATCGAGTCGATCCAATCAATTTAGGTTGCATGACTAGTTCCGACGTAGGCATTTTTCAATTTGAGTTTTTTTCCCCCTTTAAAGTGCTGGCGAGGAGGACACAGGCCATGGAAAAAAAAAATTTTAAAAAGCTATCTCCGTGGCTTTTGCCAGTGCCGACATGGGCCATGGAAAAAAAAATCAAAGAAATTATTAGGAATGTCCACTTCACATAGGACGGCTATATCTACATGAGCATTTTTTTTATATCTAAATTGACTGGATGGGTTGAATTGAAATCAATGTGAAAAAGTTTATGTCTGAATTATTATTATTGCAACAGGTTTGGGACTTTTTTGGTATTTTTTCGTTCTTTTTGCTCGGGACTATTTTTGACAAAGAACCTCTCTTGTTCATGAAATGGACGTTACACGGTCTCTGTCTCTTGATTTTTTTTTTCTTCATTTGTATCATGCGAGATATCACTCAAGGGGGAAATTCATTTTTCTAAATGTCACGATGCCTCAGACCAGTTGTACAGAATCATGTTGGCTATTGGCCCTTCCGAACCTCCGATGGCAATAATATGGGATTAGGGAAAATCACCCAAAAAAAAGTCGTAAGTGTATTGTAATTGTGCCAATTTATCCCAAAATAATTTTTTGGCCAATTGAGTCATAATCATTTTATATTCGTGCTAATTCAGTCCTTTCCAACCAAAACCGTTGATGTGGACGCTAATCGTCTTATATGGCATGACAAGCGCCGATGTGGAAATTTTTAATAATATTTTAGAAAAATTTTAAATTTTTTATTGTTATTTTTTTACTTATTTTTTTCCCCGTACTTTTATGGCCGACGAGGATCATCGCCCAACCCTCACTCGCCTAAGTGCAAGGGAAAAACTAAAAAAGAAAAAAGAAAAATGATAAAATTTTTTAAAATGTAATTAAAAAATTAGTCATGGCCGACCGTAGGATGACCGACGTCCACATTAATATTTTTGGCCAGAAAGGACTGAATTTGTACAAATACAAAAGGCTTAGAGCTCGAGTGGCAAATAAAAAAAAAGTTTAATATGGAATTGATAGAATTATAATAGGCATTTATGGCATTTTTTAAATAATTAGATTACGCCGTTATTTCCTTGAAATTGCTTTAAGAAAGTTCGATGTACAACGACGGGATCGTCAAATCACGTCACCGTGATTCTACATCAATGCACCGTTAACAAGAGAAGCTTAAACATTATAAATGGCACCGTTTCGAGTTCCCCAAATTTTCATTGAAATATGGTGCCTAAAAATTGAATTTTGTTGCTACATCGCGGTGTCCGCGGGAATTTTGCAGGAACGTCACATCCTATACGTCTTTGAAATGAAAATAATTCGACACGATTGCTAGTAAAGTTAATTGCGCCTTTCGAATCACCGACTCCTTTCGCCGAGTAGCCGAGAACCAGCATCCGACGACGACGACGATGACGAAAAATGTGCAAATGAAGAATATTAGACGCGCGCGACCGAAAGAAGAGGAAGAAGAAGAAGAAGAAGAATTATTGCAAAGAAGAAATGGCGAAATGGCGTAAAGATTCGACGGTCTCCCGTTTGGAATAATCTGGAGATCGCGCTCGTCACCTCGGGGACGCTGTCTCGTTCGAGGCACGTCAAATGGGACGACGTGTCACCCCTAGGCACGAGAACTTTGATGCGGCCGACATTAATGGAAACGAGGACTAGAAAAAAAAATCGACAAAATCTGATTTTGTCGGTAACATGAAGAAAATGGAAAAGGTGGTCGTCCGATTTTTCCAAAAAACCAAGGACTAGACTTCCAAAGGGGCAGAGCAAAAGAGTCTTCTTAGGCCTCATCCTGTCCATCTTCCCTGAGGGAGTAGGAAACGAGGCGGGGCGACGACTACAAGAGCGATCCCGAGGCAAGGAACGTGGAGCTTTTCAAGCAGCACTATAATGTCATTTTGTTTTTTTTTTTTGGGTAAGGGAAAATACATATCGTATTTTTAAGATATCGTTAAAATATCATATTTTTGTGCCCGCAAAAAACAAAATATTCTTGCTTTGCTCTGAATTTTGCATACCAAGGCGGCGTTTGCATTTCGTAAAATATGAACGGTTCGAAAAGAAACTTTTCTTAAAAATCAAACATATTTTGAATTTTATTAATTTTCCCCCCTCTTTCTCTCTCTCTCTTCCCTTTATCTTCGCTGTGGCTAGCGAGATTTACCGGAGCTCACCTTGACCATCGCTAGGTGGTTGCGGGTGAGGCCGATGAGCTCGCCGAAGCTTAGTGAAAAGAAGAAAGAATGAAAACAGAAGAAAAGAAAACGTAATTAAAAAAATGGGGAAAAAAACTAGCATCACATAAATCATAGATGTGAGGAATTTACCCTCGAAGTAATTTTTGACCATAAAAAATCTTAAATTGGTATATCCATGACAAATAACTATATGTTATTTTTTGTTAAATTTGCTTAATATCACGAAAAATCACAAAATGCTATGCTTGTGTCCCAAATCAGTACACTCATCAACTGCTAAGTATCCTCCAACTCAACAATTTGACTATAAAATTTAATGAAAGTAAATTTGATGCAACCGTATCGGTTTGAGAGTTTTTGTGGTCAAAAAATTAGTTTGGGAATATTTTTGTTCATTTTAGAGTTTTTCAAAATATTAACCCTAAAAAATATCTACTTCAACGTTAATTGTGCCATGTAAGATATTCGGTGTTCGCATAAGCAACTTCTGACCTAAATTGACCCGATGAAGTCAGTCGGTACTAATATGAAAAAGATTTAGGATTAAATTGGTTGAATCGAAAAGTTTATGACTAAATTGATATCACTATAATAGATATACGATATTTTTCAGTACTTTGTCTCCCGCATACACATAAGATATATATGTAAATTTATGCAGATATTTACAAACATTTGATGGGGTCAGATAACATGAAGATCGTGAAAAAGGATAAGGTTTAAACTATTAATCGTGTGATGGAAAATGACGTGGAAACGACGGTTGGCCCCCGCTTTCGCAATTGCGAGAATAGTCTTTGAGAAGTCGCTCCAAAATCAAATCAAGATCATGGAAAAGTCGTTGATTTGATCACGCGTCAAATATCCCCCAACCACCAAGCAAAAAACAAAAAAAAAAAGGTTCTCCGTATCACCTGCCACGTGGCCTCGTAGGGGCCCACCCACAGCTATCGATCCTGCGCCACGTGGGGGTGACGTGAGAAGGGGCCATGGCGTCTGGGTGGGTAAAATATCCCGGCCCTTGTCGGAGAAGAGGATTGTTTGCCAGCTGGATCGGAAGGGGGAATAAAGAGCGGGGAGAAAATTTTTTGGAGGGCCCCAGTGAAGGAACAAAAAATAATTTTGAGGGCCCACCGGCTGGAACCATCCACGTCAGATCCCTGCTCAAGGAAAACGTTTTTCATATTACTCATATTTTACTAAATAAACGGAGTATTTTATTGATTTAGAATGTTGATATGCGCATATGAATCCAAAGCTATTTGCACTGGCTTCAGTATTTAGAGCAAGTTAATCCTTTCCGTTCCTTCGATTACGATGAATCCTATGGCCATCGATTTTTTCCTCATTCTTGTTTTTCGAACCGGATGACTCCTCTATACAAGCCAAAGGCCACGCATATATCGCACCATCTCTTCTCGTGACAATTGATAACCATATATGGTCATACACGACATCCCCCCCTCCCCGGGGATTTGCTGAATCCATTATGTAAATAAAAGAAGAATGCTCCAAAGGAGGCATCCTCATCTTAGAAAAGCATTCTAGGCATGGACACAACTCTTAAGATTTTGGTATGCAACGAATGCGAGCATTCTTTACCAATCCCAAGGGTGTGGCGCGATTAATTGGATAATGAGGGGTTTTCGGTCCATAAATCGGAGGTCCACTTGTTTGAATCTCGCGAACTGCGTACAAGCCATTTTGAGTTGGGGCCTCGAGAGGCAAAGGTCCGACCTTAACCGACTCAAAAGAATCTTGCTCGAGCACACTCAAGTATTTAGTAGTATCATACCACGAGTGCCAGCCGCACAAACTAAGGTTTGCCTTTTCATTTTTCTTAAGTCAACTTAAAACATAAACAAACTGCATTTCTAAGATAATGGCTCTGTTTATTTGCCAAAAAAGGAGTTTTCCAAGCGAATTTGACTACCGGCGTTTAAATTTCTTAAGCCTTTTCTTCATTTATTGTAGAGAGAATTGTCCAATTTGCTAAAAGTAAGATAGGAAAAATGGAATAGAGGTAACAAAACTTCTAGTCAAAATATATCAAATCATTGCATCTTGGCCCAATTTGACATCCAAGCCCATATGTTTAAGCTCGAGATAGACAGACCATCAAAAGCCCAAGCCTGCCCTCTCTGGTGGTCCACCGTCCATCGGCCGAACACCAAAATCAAGATTTTTCCCCACCTTGGGTTCCGTTTGGCTAATTCAAATGACCAATCACGACATATTTTTCTATTCCAAGAAGCTAGGAAAAAATTCTTAAGACCAGATCGAGCGATTAAGCCATTCGATTTTCGAATGTCGAATGTTGACAATTGTGGGCATAAATCACAATGTTGGGCACTCGATATAACCTCAGAGGCCTCAGGCCATCGCCCTACAATCGGAGACTTCAATACCGGGAAATTGTCCAAAAAAGTGCTTTACCTATTGAAATTTTTGTCGATTGAGTCTCAAACTTTTCAATTGTATCAATTAAATTTTGAATATTTTCATGTCTTGCAAAGTGAGTCGATCCAATCAATTTTAATCGGAAATCATAGACATGACCGCCAGCATTGAATGTAATTGTCCATAACGAGAGAGAGAGAGAGAGGAGATGCAGCCTATGAATCTCGAAAGACGGATCATTCAAAGGCATTTTCAACTGAAATGACGAACTCTTGAGAAAATCCAGTCAATTGAACAGGTGTGGAAAAGGACAGAGATGGAAGGTATAGTCAAACGGTTGGAATTTTGGGGAGCTCTCTTGGTCTATCATCCAAATTTGAAAAGACTCGCCGAGAATTTTCTTCTTCTTTTTTATTTATCATTTTCTTTTTTTTCTCGGGTTAATTCTTAGTCAAAATAGGGTACGCGTGTCTCCAACGATGCAATCATTAAACTCATGTACAACAATGCAACAAGAAGCGAGGTCTAAAAGAATTGAATTCATGTCATTGGTCAACAAAAAACAAAATCGTTTGATAAAATCATGTGCATCGATATCTTTCATAATGCAAAAACATGTTGTTTGCCCCATTTCCTGCTTAGGATTTTCCATATGTTTTGCCACAAAAAAAAGGGCCCGGGAAACTAATTTCCTAATAATAATTACTTGAACTCATTAGTCAAACGAATAATGCTTTTACTATCAACAACAGTTATACCTAAATATTTTTTGCCGATTTTGAGAATTTTTTTGTTCATTCATTTATATAAGCCAAACAAGGGTCATTTTAGGAAAAAATATTTTCGAAATTACTCATTTTTCGATGATGAAAACATTTATTATCAATTAACCATTTCAAGCCATAGTTTTTAGGAAGGTATTTTCCTAACCATTTGTCTTATGCCAAACAAAGGGAATATGAGAATAAAACATTTTCACATTTTATATAGTCACACCTAGATGTTAGGGGTGAGATAAAAATCATGATCCACCCAAACTGGACCGGATCGTACCCAATCGGTTGATTTTGGATGGAACTGGCGGGTATCAATCTGGTTCTCGATTTCAATTTTTTAGAACCGGAGAGGTACCAGTTCGGTTCGCGATTTTCGATGGGAACCATCCAATTGCTCGACCGAACCAATCCCTTTATATAATATAAATGTATATTCTTTTAATTGAAGTCATCTCCCTCAAAAGCCTAGAGTCCAGACTCATCCGTAAAAAAAGAAGAAGTCTAGATCCAATTTTTTTTTCATGTATCACATGTGTTGTACACTGTCGATGCATTTGAACATTTATGTTAATTAGTTTATTAACTGCTATTCCGTTTTCTATGATGCTTGACTTTGTTGCTGATAATAATATTGCCGCTTACAAAGACATCATATTTAAGCTTTCCATGTGATAAAAATGATGAACACAAACTTGGGAAGTGTACTACCAAAGTCCCAAATAAGTCGTCCTCCTTCAATTGCTAGGAATTGATTTCATTTTTTTAAATTGATGTTGGTGCTCGATAGGACCGTAACTAGGAACTAATAGGGAATCAGACTGGATTGATAGTTCGATTCTCGGGTGAATTCATGAAACGAACGGTTGGTCCATAATTTGCATTTTATAGAACTGGTCCCTAGCGGGCGGTTTTCGATTCTAAGATAGGAACTACCCATCCTGGAATCAATCACAATTGCTAGACGGGATGTTTTATGCGAAGGACAAAGCTTCTCTCCCATCAAGTTCAAGACAACGAATTTTTTACGAGCCTTAATAGCGCAAAAAATCGTGCTTGCCAAAATTACCATAAAGTTTTAAATCTATTATATTTGTGCCAATTCAATCTTTTAACTTTTTAATTTGATTAATTTAATCCAAAATCTTTTAACAATATGTCAATATATCCCACTAATTTTGACAAAAAATTAATGATGTGGACTCTGATCATCCTACGAGGCATGGGAGATGTTGATGTGAAATTTTCTTTTCCTTTCTTTTTATTTGTTAAGGCTGATATGGCTGGACAAGGGTTACGATCCTCGTTGCAGTTGGCATGGCCAACTATGAGCATTGCTGCGAGCCCTTGCCCGTTTATTAGAAAGGGCTCGCAAGCCCTCGCCTAGTGGTCGGCAAGGCTCCTTGGGACTTGATCGTTGGCTAGCGGCTAGGGGTCAACCCTTAACACAAAAAGTAAATAAAAAATAAAAATAAAAATTTTTTAGACATCCAAAAAATTTAAAAAATTTAAAAAATTTCCAACTTATTATCGACATAATTGATCGATATTCACATCATCAATTCTAATCAAAATTGACTGGATGAACTACCTAAGCAAATTATTAAGAGGTATAGGACTAGATTGATAAAAAAAAATTGAGACTAAATTAGTATGCGCGCAATAGATTTAGAACCTTTTTGGTAACTTTTTTTTTTGTCGTGCTTCAAAAACCCTAACACATTGTAGTGTCTGTGACGGAACGTGACCCTTTTGTCCATACATGGGTTGTAATAATCTGTAATTTGCCTTGACTCAAGGGCTTGAAAACCATTGATCTTGATTTCTATGAAAATCTAACTAGAAGATAAGTCTTGAAGAGTTTATACAAGCTAGTAATTCACGGTTTGATTAATATCATCTTTGATCTCGGCTGTCCATGAATGTAAAAAAGGTCGATTATGGAATTTATTGCTTGATGCACCGATGATTAGGACCGTTAAAAAATAAAAATTAAACCACATTCAAAATTCCAACCCCAAAACTTGAATTATTAAAAAAATGGCTCAATTTAAATATTATAACACTCTCCTTTGAGAAATTTACCAAAAAATTCTTGAACCAATTACAACAATGGCAATTTAGTTAATTCAGCCAATTTTGGCTGGAAGTTGTTGTCATGTATGCCAATCGTCCTGCACGACATGGCTAGCGCTGACGTGAACAATACATTTTTAAATTTTTTAAATTTCTTTTTTTTCTTTTCTTTCATTTTTTTTCCTTCTTCCATTCTTCCTCTGGTTGATCACTAGACAAAGGTCGGCAAGGGTGAGGTTCAAGGGCTGGTTAGAGGAATAAGGGAAGAAAAAAATGAAAGAGAAATAAAATAAAAAATGAAAAAATAAAATAAAATATTATTAAAAATTATCAATGTCAGCGCTAGCTGCGTCACGTAGGATGATTGACATCCATATCAGTGATTTCGGGCCAAAATTAGCCGGATGGACTGTATCGATACAAACTCAAAAGATTTAAGACTCAATTAGCAAAAAAAAAAAAAACTAAATTGGCACAATCTCAAAATATTTAAGACTCAATTCACAAAAAAATTAATAATTTAAGAATGAATTTGCACAATTATAATAATTTAGGATTTGTTTTTGGTAGTTCTCCCATTTCCCTCCTGCATAGTTTGGACTTTAGCATGAGAAATAGAGTTTAGGAAAATTTTGACCAGTGTCCATTATTTCAAAAGTTTAAGTTATTAAATGAAGATATGATTGATATTTAAGTATTCTTCATGAGCTGCCGTATGGAAGCATAAGTGGAAGTAGATAATCTCTCATCTCTTAGAGTGCACATGGCAACACTTCTACTTTAGAAATTAACATCTAATTAAAAATTGATTTTTCTATTTCTCTTTAAAAGCAAATGTTGATTTTTGATCAAAGAAATTCATTTGATAATGATTAACAATTTCTACTTTCGAAACATTATTAACACAAATTCTTCCATGAAAAATTATTGTCATCGATCGAAAAAATTCTACTTCATTTTAAAATTTTAAAAATTATTTAAAAAATAATTTTTATTTATAAAAATATTATCTACTTCTTAAAAATAAAAAAAATCATTGTTTATTTTTTACTCCTGTGACTGAAGGAGGTCATCGGAAGACTACAGTGGTCGGTAGAGGTTGATGGCGGTTGGTGGTCAACGATAATGGTGGTCGCCAGTGGCTGTGATTGACAGTTGGTGACAAGTGGTAGCAATCGTGAGTGGAGGTTGGTGATGGCAGTTGGCGGCCAGCGAAGGCTTGTGACAGGTGATGGTTGGCGACTGATGGTGGTTGCGGGCTGTGATGGGTAGAGATCGATGGAGGTCGGCGATGGGCGGCGATCAACGATGGTCGGTGGCTGTGGTTGCTAGTGGCGATGGGCGGTGGTCAATGATGGTCGTTGGCGGTGGTTGCCAGGGGTAATGGTCAATGGCAGTGGAGGTCAACGATAAGTGGTAGCCAGCAGTGGTCAATGGCGTAGGCGGGCAGTGGTGATCTCGGGTTGCAATGGGCGGTAAGAGGTGGGCATAGTTGAAAAGAGGGTGAGCGTATATTGAAAAGAGGGTGAGGTAATAAGTATTTCTTGCATTTTTTTTTTCAAGAAGTACTTTTTGAGTTGAGAAATATTTTTTTTAACTTTTCAAATTGGAGGAAAAATAGCTTTAGAAGTGAAAATTCTTTTAGAAGTAGAAATTTCTTTCAAAAATAAAAAATTTTTACTAAATGGATTTCTATTTTACAAGTTACATTACCAAACGTATTTTTGCTCCATAAGCACATTTGAAGCAAAAATCTACTTTCAGAAGTTTTAGTATACGCCTCTTAAGTTGCACATGGCAACACTTCTGCTTCAGACAGAACTTGTTTTTTCTTTTTTACTTCTATTTAGAAGTAGAAGTTAGTTTTTCTACTTCTTTTTTAGAAGTTGATTTCTGATCAAAGAAATTCGTTTAGTCAGTTGAGAATTTATACTTCTAAAATATTATTAACACAAAATTTTGTATGAAAAATTATTATCAGCAGTAAAAAAATCCTACTTCTTTTTTGAACAATTTAATTTTTTAAAATAATTTTTATTATTAAAAAATATTACTTTTTTTTTTACTTTGGTGGCCGAAGACAGTGAGTTGGCGACTATAGTTTGTTGGGTTTCTAGCGGTTCCAGGCGCTCGTTACATACATGAAAACATGTTATACATGCAGCGGAGGAAAATAAATTTAAATAGCATCCTATATCGTATTAGAAATCCTCGTATTCTTTAATCGAAAATCAAACTTTCTAAAGCTAGTTTAGAAACGTACCTGGATAACAGAGGTTGGATGCGGCTCTACCCCTTTATCCTCTAGCCTAAGAGGTATCGAGCCTCTAGTTCAGACATACCCCGACACTCGTGCGACCTTGAATATGGAGATTCGGAGAAACGGTTCTCGAATTATGCTAGTAATTCTCGCGGCATCTCAATCCGAATCTTTCGTTTTCAACCAATGGAAACACAAACTTTGTGTGTCCGAATTGGCTGATTCTCAAGCTCACTTTCTCACGAAATTTGGCATGTATATGTATGACTCTCACACATATCTACCCTCTCTAAACTTGAGGCCATCAACCCCTATTTATAGAGTTTGGATTAGAGGGAGAGAATGAGGGAGAGGGGCGGTATTAACCGCCCCTCTAAACCGCCTCACGTGGCGGCTAAGGTGAAGCCGCCACGTGTCCTTCCAGTTGGCCTACGTGGCCAGCTAGATGCTGGTCAAAGGCGGTCGGCTGCCATGTGTCCTTCCAGTTGGCCCACGTGGCCAGCTAAATGCTGGTCAAAGGTGGTCAAACCGCCTTTGGCCAATCACGTGGGCCCCGCCTATTAGGCGCTGGTCAAAGGCGGTAATTTTGCCGCATTTGACCATCCTAGCGGCCAGCTTTGGGCGCCCATTTGGGCAACCCAAATGGCATCGTTTTCAGCGGCGATCCTCATCCACGGGCTCTAGACATTCTAGATTTCAAGTTCCTTGAGTTTCGTGATCAAATCACATTATTTGATATGTCAAACGTCTCTGTCAAACGGATAGAAAATACTATCCTACTTTTGACTTTCTAGAGGATAACATTTCTTATCCTCTCCTTTGGATAATAATTCTTATCCAATGATGATGCAGTCATGATGTAACCATTACATCATCCATGACATTATCATGATGTCATGTCTGTGTCATCTATTTCGTTCTTTAGTGAGCATTAGAAAAGGAAAACAAATCCAATCCGTTTCAACTCCTTTTGACTTCCAAATAGTCCTATCACATTCTCACGATCCCGTCTTCGCTATGAATGTCGTTAGATGTCGGTTAAGGCGTGTGACATCTTTAGGTTCGCCCCTGAACTGGCAGTGAGATTCCTCAAGGAATTGATCGTCCCAAATCAATCTTTAGATCCCATAAACCGTGAGTGATATCTAGTAACATATCACGGTTACCCAGTCAGAATGAAGTGCGACGACAAAGTGAACCTGTTGACCTTGGTTCGATGTTATTCAGTTCTTCTGTCTTACCATGTCCCGATTGCATGAGGGCCATGGGTATCTAAGTCAAACCCATAGATTCGATCATATGCATAAATCTATTTGACATGCATTCGACGAGACTCCTCTCGACTTATGCCTTAGCCAAAAACTTTTTAATGCACTGTCACACATAGATCGCATAGGATATCAACTTCATCTAATGAGGAGACAGATCCCAACTATTGCTCACGCCTGTAATATCGTATATGGAGGACTATGACCATCATGCATATAAGCGGATCAATGATCGGCTAATATCGTACCTGTGAATCATAGCCGTCCAATATACAAGCCAGCATCGTAGCTCAGGTCCGAGAACCATTAACACACCATGTTAAGACTTATAAGAATGCTGGAAAAAAAGAAGAGGAGGAGGACGCAGCAAGATGTACAGCTTCACGTACTCTCTCTAGTTTTATTGAGAAAGCTATTAATGGAAAAGTCCAACTGCACAACCGGTACTCTGTTCTTGATACATAACAGAAGTTGGTATTCGGTTAGATTGGTTGTTATTCTATTAGTTTGTTAATGAGCAGTAAAACTACCTTTAGTGACCTTTCAAGTACTGATCATGTAATATAAATAGATGAAGAAGTGTAGATGAATAGTGAACTCTCAGATGAAAGATTCTTGTGAAACACTCTGTTCTTCTACTTCTCGTTCTTCTTTTCTATCAAGAAGCTTTCACATGGTATCAGAGCATTCTCCGAGAGCTTGAAAATGACGACAAGAGTGCAGAAATACCCCTTCCCAATCCACGTCAATATCTCCAACTTTGTCACGATCAAGTTAGCTGAAGACAATTTTCTTCTTTGGCAAGCACAGTTCAACAGGTTTTTACGTAGTTAAGAACTTTATGGATTCATTAGTGGTAAAATTCTACCACCTACTCAAATCTTACAGATTGAATTTGAAGGTCGTGAAGTTGAAGCTGTGAATCCTGATTACTCAGATTGGGTATGAACAGATCAATTAATATAATTTTGGATCAGTGGAGCTGTATCTGAAAATATTCTAAGTCTGATCATTGGTCTGGAAACTTCATGTGAGGTATGGCAAACTCTACTTAATAGGTTCACACAAAAATCTGTAGCAAGAGAGTTTGAACTAAGAGGGAAGCTTCAAGCATGTCAGAAACGAGATCGAGCATTATCTGTTTATCTCAGAGAATACAAATCTATATGTGATCAACTAAATGCAATTGGAAACCTGTTAATGAAATAACTAAGATGTTTGGTGTTCTGGAGGGATTAGGTGCTGAATATGAGAATTTCAGAACTACAATGTATTGTTTGAAGCCTCAACCAGAATATGATGAAGTAATCTCACAGTTAGAGAGATTTGAAACAAGGTTACTGTTGACACCTGATTTTTAATCATTTTTTCTATTGCTAAAGTAATAAAAAATCCATAAAAATTCATAAAATTGAAAAATCAACTTTGGGGACCTTAGCCAAGCCTAGGGAACCAATTTTGACCAAAAAATGATTTTTCATATTTTCCGTATTTTTCGGTATTTTTATTTTCGAAAATTCATAAAACAAAAAATGAAGAAAAAATGAGAAAATTGAAAAATCAACTTTGGAAGCCTCGGCCAAGCCTAGGCAACCATTTTTGAACAAAAAATAAAATTTCATATTATATATATTTTTTAATTTTTTTTTTAAAAAATACAAAAATACTTGAAAATTTTGGAAAAATAACATTTGAGGCCAAAAAAAATACACAAAGATAGTTAATATTTTTATTTTAAATCTATTTTCATATTGGCCATCACAAATTCAGAAAAATCCAATTCGAGTCACGTGTTCCTTCACGAGTATAATCTTGAATCGGGCCTAAAAAAATTTAATTTGAGTCAACTTATTTTTAATTTTCACTTTTTATGAGTTGTGACATTGTCTTCTAATATTTTAAATTTTCATCTTTGCCCAATTATACCCAGAATGACTTAATTTTGTAAAAGGGCTTTAATTAAATTCTGTATTATTTTCAACGGCAAGAAATGAGCTTAAATTTGACATGTGGTAAATTTTGGTGTGTCAAAAATTGTGAGGAGATTTGGACTTAAAGAAATATATTTTTTCAGGGACTAAATTGTAAATACTTAAAATTCAAGGACTAGAATGCAAATACTTAACTCTTGAAGGATTATTTTACAAATAACAAAAAGAAGAGTTAGTGGATAAATTAGAATAGAGAAGGGAAGATGGAGAAGAGGAGATGAAGAAGAGAAGTTGGAGAAGAATGGATGGAGAAAATAAGATAAGAATAGAGAATGGAAGATGGAGAAGAGTTAGTAGAGAAATTAGAATGGAAGATAAGAATAGAGAAGGGAAGATGGAGATGAAGAAGAGTTAGTGGAGAAATTAGAATGGGAGATAAATATGGAGAAGGGAAGATGAAGATGAAGAAGAGTTAGTGGAGAGATTAGAATGTGAGATAGAGATGGAGAATGGAAGATGAAAATGAAGAAGAGTTAGTGGAGAAATTAGAATGGGAGATAGAGTTAGTGGAAAAATTAGAATGGGAGATAGATGAGTAGATTATAAAAGGAGGAAGAAGTGAGCTTGAGGGGGAGATTCTTGAGAGAGAAAATTTGAAGTGTTTGGGGGAGATTTTTTTGGAGAGACAATTTGAAGTGTTTGAGAGGGATTCTTGAGAGAGAAAATTTGAAGTGTTTGGGGGAGATTTTTTTGGAGAGAAAATTTGAAGTGTTTGAGAGAGATTCTTGAGAGAGAAAATTTGAAGTGTTTGGGAGAATTTTTTGGAGAGAAAATTTTGGATGTTTGAGAGAGTTTTGGGAGATTGAAGAAAATTTTGAGAGAAAGAAAATACCAAAAGAGAGAGAATTTTGAAGATGATGGGAGTTTAAAGCTAGGGGTTATCATCACAAATTCCTTCATCGATCAATATAAATCAAGAGTTCATCCTCGTCAACGAGCAAACAAATTCAAGCTAAGTGTTTTTATTTATTCATTTATTTATGGTTTTACTCGCAAATTAGCACAAATTGTATACACTTTCTCCATCTCCTTTTTCTTCCATATTTTATGTCAGGAGAAGGATATCTTTACGTCAACAGCAAAAATCTCGTCGAGATGCAAAAATCGGCCCAGACAAGCTCCTAAGCTGTCCACCGATTTCTCAACTGATCTGTGACTAAAAGTCCCTCTTAATTCAAAAGAAACTCTCTATATTGGGAACATAGAGAGCGAAAATCAATTATAGAAATCCCTCCCAAAAAAATGGGAGATAAGTACTCTTTCTACTCTTCTGGTTTTAGGTGCAGATTAGCACATATTTTGTATACTAACACTTCACTCTATTTTATGTCAGGAAGCCGCAGCTCTATATCAATGGTCAATCCTATGGAAGCACAAAATCGGCTTGGAGGAGTCCTCAAGCGCGCACAAATTTCAAATTGTTGAATCAATTCGTTGTATTTCATTTTAAAAAATTCATACCCCAAAATGGAGAGGACAAAGTCCATCCGCAATTTAAATACCTGCACCATAAATCCCAAAGGGAAGAGCCAAGCCAATGCTTAGCCTCCCATTGGAGGTTTTTACTTATAGTAGTTAAATACCTGCAACTTAAATACCTGCACCTTAAATCCCAAAGGGAAGAGCCAAGCCAATGCTTAGCCTCCCATTGGAGGTTTTTACTTACAGTAGTTAAATACCTGCACCTTAAATCCCAAAGGGAAGAGCCAAGCCAATGCTTAGCCTCCCATTGGAGGTTTTTACTTACAGTAGTTAAATACCTGCAACTTAAATACCTGTACCTTAAATCCCAAAGGGAAGAGCCAAGCCAATGCTTAGCCTCCCATTGGAGGTTTTTACTTACAGTAGTTAAATACCTGCAACTTAAATACCTGTACCTTAAATCCCAAAGGGAAGAGCCAAGCCAATGCTTAGCCTCCCATTGGAGGTTTTTACTTACAGTAGTTTAAATACTTGCAACTTAAATACCTGTACCTTAAATCCCAAAGGGAAGAGCCAAGCCAATGCTAGGCCTCCCATTGGAGGTGTTTATTCACTGTCATGTACTTCCTATAATTTAATTTTTGAATCATCAGACCCAAAAGATGAGTAGGTCGTAATACTGCACAGAAGTCGTTAACACACTCCCTCTTTCGGCTTCAGGGAATCTTTAACACTTAAAAAAATATAACAAATAAAAATATATACCATCCATGCATCCTATTTAAAAAGTGAAAACACAAAAGAGAATACCCTACTAGAGCTTTAGGAATAAACCAAGCCTGAGTTGCCGGATTAGGATATCCATGAAATTAAGGTACCGAAAGGGCATTAGTTTTAATTAACTAGTGTAACCAAGTCCCCGAGCTCATAATCTCTGGTTCGCAGGAATAAATTAGTTCTCCCGCTAATTTATTTAGGTTTCTAATCGACCTACCAAGAACGATTAGTGGCGACTCCAAATTTCAAAATCATTTAAACAAAAACCAAAGTTGCGATTCGGTAGGGCTTGGGAGGGTCCGCATTAGGTTAGTCAAATCTAATTAACCTAATAATCCGTTAACCCCTAGAATTAATAAAAATATTTTTAGAGGGTCGCGACAGTTACAAAGCTACTCTTCAAGTCAGTTTAATCCTCATCTAGCTTACTTTGGACAAAGGAAATCTGAAAGCTAGCAAAAGGTGGAAACTGATAATGAATTTGCTCAGCAAAATTTTGGTTTGGAGGTTAAAGAGGTAATAGCAGGGGACGCAGTTATAGTAGAGGGCATTCCTTTTACAGTAGAAATCGTGGTTATGGATATCCTGGAAGAAGTCAAAGCTATAGAGCAAATAACTGGAATCATAATCAGGAGACTCAATATGTTAAGCAGTTCAATAATTTTCCCAGTTTTGGTCAAGGATTTCGTCCTTATGTAGATACTTCACAGAGGTATCAAGATACCAAATCTTATCCTCCAAACTCGACATCTAACAAACATTCACAGGAAGAGAAAATAGCAAACACTAATCAGTTGGAGTGTCAAATCTGTAGAAGGACATGATGCCCTTCATTATCGGTATAGATTCGACAATTCATATCAGGCAGAGGAGATTCCAACAGCATTAGTAGCAATACATCTTGAAGATTCTAAAGGCAGTGAATGGTATCCAGACACTGGTGCAACTGCTCACATCACTGCAGATCCGGATATTCTTCATAACTCCTTTAAATACAATGGTACTGATACAGTTATGATAGGGAATGGCACATGTCTACCTATAGCTTATACTGGTAATGCTGAGTTGCATACAGATTTCAATACATTACCTCTTTATGATGTGTTGATTGTTCCTCAAATAAAGAAAAGTCTCCTTTCTGTGTCAAGACTAACAGGTGATTATCCATGCTCATTTATTTTTGATAAAAATGGTGTATATATAAAGGACAACCACACCAGTACAGCAATGATGCTAGGAAGGAAGGTTAGAGGACTTTACTGATTGGACCCACACACCACAGAGGCTTTCTTCACTCAAAGACAAAAGGCCATGGGAGAAGATGCATGGCATCAGCGGTTAGCTCATACAAATTTTAAAACATTGAAGTATATGCAGAATCAACAATTAATACATTGCAACACCAGAACTCATATTGTATGCAGAAGTTGTCAAGCTGCTAAAAGTACAACATTACCATTTTCTCTATCAGAATCTATATCAGATGCCCCTTTAGAAAAGATTCACTATGACATTTGGGGCTCTTCACCTGTTGATTCTTTTCAAAGTTTCAAATATTATGTTCTCTTTGTGGACAACTTTTCTCATTACAGTTGGATTTATCCAATGAAGTTGAAATCAGAATTTTATGACATTTTTGTCCTGTTTCAGAAACAAGTAGAGAATCAATTTGATCGTAGAATCAAAGGGTTTCAATGTGATGGTGGTGAAGAGTTCACTAGTACTAAGTTTCAGATTCATCTACAGAATTGTGGCATCAAACAGTATGTTTCTTGTCCTTACACACCAGAGCAGAATGGAATTTCCGAAAGAAAACATCATCATGTTATTGAACTGGGATTAGCTATGCTTTATCATGCTAAAGTTCCATTAAAATACTTGGTTGATGCATTCATGACAGCGAACTATATCATCAATATGCTTCCTACACCAAAAGCTACAAATGGCCTATTCCTACAGCAAACTATATCAACAACAGCCCAGTTATGTACATCTGAGATTTTTTGGATGTGCTTGTTATCCTTGTATTCGACCATATACATAACATAAATTTGATCCATGATCACTTACATGTGTCTTTCTAGGATACAGTGATCGTTATAGAGGGTATCGATGTCTTGTGCCCACTAATGGTCATATATACGTTAGCCGACATGTGGTGTTTGATGAAAGTTTCTTTCCTTTTACTAAGAAACTAGCTACTGAGTATAATCAATACACTGCTCTACATCAACAATGGGTAGAAGGAGTTCAAATTCTCGACTCTTCCAACATAGAACAGGTGAAATATAACTTGAATGGGGATAAAGGACATTTACAGGATAGTGGAGTTCTAGACACTGGACACTCTAATACATATCATCCTGTGATACCATCAACATCATCTCACATGCAGATGCAAACTGTGTTAGCTTATGAGGAACCAGTAGTTGTAATTCATTCAACTGAGACACCTACTGAAACTAGTCTTAACCAACTTCAGAATTATTCATTACACTCACAAGTTCCACTTCCTACTCATTCTATGTGCACGCGACTAAAGTCTGACATTGTAAAGCCAAATCCCAAATATGCATGTTTGGCTGAATATAAGATTCCTTCTGAACCGTGATCAGTTAAATCAGCCTTGGCAGATGAAGGATTGTATAAGGCTATGTAGGAAGAAATAGATGCTTTGCATGATAATCAAACGTGGACATTAGTTCTTCGAACTAACAAAATGAATGTCATAGGATGTAAATGGGTGTTTAAGACTAAGCTAGCCTCAGATGGAAGTCTTGACAGATTAAAAGCTCGGTTAGTAGCTAAGGGCTTTCATCAAGAAGAGGGAGTTAATTTTACTAAAACATTCAGTCCTATTGTTAAACATGCAACCATCCGAGTTGTTCTTTATGTGGCAATGATGAAGCAGTGGCCAATACATCAACTTGATGTTAAAAATGCCTTTTTACATGGCACTTTAAATGAGATAGTATACATGGAGCAGCTACTTGGTTTTATATCCTCAGAAATCTCAGTTTGTATGTCTTCTCAAAAAGTCTCTATATGGTCTTCGTCAGGCACCGCGTGCTTGGTTTGACAAGTTTAGTAACTTCCTTCTTGAAGTTGGCTTCTTTTGCAGCCCGTTTGATCCCTTGCTCTTTGTCCTTCATAATGGGCCAGACAAAGTGCTTCTATTGCTCTATGTAGATGATATTATATTGACTGGTAGCTCAACTCATATTCTCACGAAGCTAATCAACTCTCTTAGTCTTCAGTTCCACATGAAAGATCTCGGATATCTTCATTATTTTCTAGGCATTGAAGCACAATGTACCATGATGATCTGTTTCTCTGCCAAACTAAGTATGCTCTTGATCTTCTTACAAAAGCTAACATGGAAGACTGTAAACCTATATCAACTCCCATGTCACTACGATCAGTACCAATTCAAAATGATGAGGTTCCACTTGCTAATCCTCTTGAGTATAGAAGTCTGGTTGGGGGCCTACAATATCTCACAATCACTCACCCTGATCTTGCTTATGCTACAAACTTATTATGTCAGAAGATGCAACGGCCAACAGTTGGAGATTTTTCTAAGTTGAAAAGAGTACTTCACTATGTAAAAGGAACAATTCAGCTTGGTATTTTTCTTCATTCTCACAGTTCAATGGACTTATATGGATTTTCAGACGCTGATTGGGCTGGCTGTATTTCAACCAGACGTTCAACTACAGGTTTCTGTATTTATCTTGTTTCTAATATCATTTCATGGGCAGCTAAGAAACAACACTCTGTCTCTCGGTCTTCTACAGATGCTGAATATCGCGCACTTGCATCCACTACTACTAATCTTACCTGGCTTAGTTTTGTTCTGCGTGACATCGGTATACGTCTTCCTTCACCGACACGTTTGTTCTGTGATAATAAGTCTGCCATATCTCTTATGGCTAATCTTGTTCTACATGCTCGCACCAAACATATTGAAGTTGGCTTTCATTTTGTTTGGGAGAAGGTTTCATCAGGTTCGCTCAGTGTGCATTATGTTCCCAGCGTTCATCAGATTGCTGATATCTTTACAAAAGCTTTGTCACGTTTGGCTCACTTCTCTCTCAGAACCAAATTGGGTATGGGCTACCGACCCCTTCCCAATTTGCGGGGGGATGTTAAGACTTATAAGAATGCTGGAACAAAAGAAGTGGAGGAGGACGCAGCAAGATGTACAGCTTCACGTACTCTCTCTAGTTTTACCGAGAAAGCTATGAATGGAAAAGTCCAACTGCACAACCGGTACTCTGTTCTTGATACATAACAGAAATTGGTATTCTGTTAGATTGGTTGTTATTATGTTAGTTTGTTAATGAGCTGTAAAACTACCTTTAGTGACCTTTCAAGTACTGATCATGTAATATAAATAGATGAGGAAGTGTATATGAATAGTGAACTCTCAGATGAAAGATTCTTGTGAAACACTCTGTTCTTCTACTTCTCGTTCTTCTTTTCTATCAAGAAGCTTTCACACACCAAAGCCAAGAGCAATTGAGGCATTGACCAAGCACGAAGCCTCCATGTTAGTCAATCGCTCTTTCGTCACGTTCAGTGGATTTGATCGAACTCGTTTTGATACGAATACATGTGTCCTAGCTTAGACATCTAACGTCCGATGACCTGTGACTCGTTATCCCTATTAGGCATTCAATGCTCAATAGCAAGGCTGCGAACACATTAGTCTCAACCGGCTCATGGATGCCCAATCCACGATCTTTCGACCAGGAACCAATTTGAAGATCAAAGAATAACTGATGACCCGTCACACATATTCTTGACGCCTCAAGAATGGGTATCAGTTCCAACTGATCTAATGAACTTTATTCATTTGAAATAAAGGGACAAGATGAATAAACATGCGTCTTGCCATTAATAAAATATCGATAGTACAATATTTATGCCATACATGTGACCATCACATGGTTGCTTTAGGGTATACTCCTAACACAGCATGTAGAGATCGGTAGTAGATTGCGGCGATAAGTGGCGCGGTGGTCAACGATCGGCAGCAAGGGGTGGCGGTTGGCGCCAGTCGGCAATGGTTGGTGGCAAGCAATGGTCAACATCAGGCGACGATAATTGATGAATGGTGATGGTCGCAGACGACGATAGGTGGAGGCGGGCTGTGGCCGGTGGTTGGCGCCAGTGGGTAATGGACAACTACTGGTGGAGATCAACGGCAAGGGGCAGTGGGTGGCGGTGGTCATAGGTGATGGTGGGCGGTGGTCAGCGGTGGGTAGCAGTGGAGATCGACAGAGGCGGACGTGGTTGAAAAGAGGGCGAGAGTGTAATGGAAAGAGGGTGATGGTGTAATGAAAATAGTGTGAGACGAGAAGCACTTATTGAGTTTTTTTTTGTCCAGGAAGTACTTCTTAAGTTGAAAAGTAATTTTTTTTAACTTCTCAAATTAAAAAAAAATGACTTAAGAAGTGAAAATTCATTTCATAAGTAAAAATTTCTTTCATAAGTAAAAATAAATTTCTGCTGCAGAAGTTATATTACCAAATAAATTTCTGCTCTAGAAGTATTTTAAAGCAAAAATTCCTTCCCAAAAGTATTACCATGCATACCCTTAGAGTCCATGATGCACATTTGCATGTTTTTTTTTTTGGTCAGCCACATTTTCATGTTTGTTAAAGGAATATATTTTGGAAAATTGCTACCTCTTCTCTCTTATGATTTAGGAAGACTAGATTTCAACCTAATCAATTAATATGTAATTTCGACCTCCCAGAAAAAAAAAAATTTAAGCAGTAATGATTTACCACATGTTTCGGAAAAAATTTATAAAAAAGTCCTAAATCTATTATATAGATGTCAATTCAATTTTAAATATTTTAATTGTGTCGATTTAGTCCCAAATCTTTCGACAATTTGTTAATGTATTCATTCCAACTAACAATTGATTGGAAATCGTCGACAAAGACAAGCTTCCCAATTTATTGCTATTATTATTTTTCTAATTTTATGAATTTTTTTTAAATTTTTTTATTTATCATTTTATTTTATGTCATTGTCGTCTCCCCGAAAAGGACCGGCGAGGGCTATCATGAATGTCGCCAGTTGCGGGCAATGACTCCCACGAAGCCCTAGCTCACTAGATCTGGCAGCGTGCCTGGGGTGACGGCCCTCGTCCAATGGCCGGTGGGACCTGTCGGTCCTTAACAGTAAAGAAAATAACAAAGAATACACAAATTAATAAAAAAAAATAAAATTTAAGACAAGTAGGGCGCCGCCTCACGTTCTTTAAGGGTCTCGACCGGGAAAAAACGTGAACATCGTTGTCTGGTTCGTACATTAGACGGAGCCATGCATAGGATTCACGCTTGCTTCGAGGAAGTTGCAAGGCATTTAAGTTTTGGCGTGCCGCAGCCAAAGCACTAATCAGGGACTTCCGCAAGTTCGATCCACCTCATCAACCCACTTCTCGTCTCATCACCATCGATCTGCCCATCGAAAAAGTTACCCGATCACAATATTCCAATTTCTCTCCCCCCCCCCCCCCCCCCCCCCCCCCCCCCCGGGAAATTAATCCAGTTTATATCCATAAACTCCCCACCTCGGGCCGCCGCGCGAGGCGGGTTCGAGAGCGGAACCCTAGCCGATTATCGACTTGGAAGAGTCTCCTTGCGCTCATGTAGTCGCTCTCGTGCGAGTCCCATGCCGTCAGCTTAGAGAGGAGATTGAATGGGACATGTACGAGAAGTTTATAAGATGGGAAGAGGAGAGGGAGTAAGCAGCAATGTATCCAGTGCTCAAATGTAGATGGGAAAGAGACTTTTCAAAATATTCCTTTTTGGGTTGGACTTTGTGGATGCACATGGAATTGAACGTCCTAGTCTTAATGATGGAAGCCGCCACCATTTTCCACACCTTTTACTTTTACTAATCAATCCGCCAATGCAGCCATGATTTTTCCCCCTTCCTAATATCTCTCTCCCTCTGTCTCTACGGCTCAATTGATCCCCCTCTCATGTAGCGATCTCCCGTACCGATCAAGCAACCCTCGAACGTAAAGTCTGTGCTCCTTTCGGAGGTGCTCCCGAGAGAACGCGTGAGCGCGGTGATTCTGATCCTAGCTCGAGCGATTAAGATGAACACGCTTATCACTTGAGCAGCCCCTTTTAGGATTGTCATATACGCGAAAATACTCGTATTTTCATGAGCATAGACCTTAACAATACATGTCGGCCGTCCAAGAAAAGATTTAGTATACAGACCAAATTCATCCTGTCCATCTTTATCGCCGTTCATGTGAGTCCCATAATGGGATTTACCGTTGATCATACGAGCAGCCTCTTTAGAATTTCCATGATCAATGATAAATACATGGCATTTAAGTAGATTACACGCGTTTTTTTATGAATGGCCTTAACGATACATGTCGCCCACCCATGAAAAAAGTACAATACATAGATCGCGTTTCATCGATGCATCTCCACCGTTGATCACGTGGATCAAAATCACCTCTCCATCTTTGCCCACCTTTCACTTCGTCTCTCATTTTCCCTCTTATATATCACCGCACAAGAAACTTTCAGACCACACCCTCCTCCTCCTCCTCCTCCTCCCGTAAGTCTTCTTCGCCATCATCTCATATCTTCGTTTAACCCTAAACAGATCGTCACAGAACAAAACTGCTCAGCGATCCATGGATGGCTATCAAATCTTGTTCCCTCCATCTTCTTCTTCATCTGTAGCAGCACGACCACCACCGAGCTTTCCTTTTGCGCATTATACCTACAAAAGTGTTCACGAGCTTCATCATGCTGGGTCAGAAATGATGAACCACAGCAACGAGACATGTTCGTCATCCGAGGTTAAAGATGAGCTCATCGACCCTCACGCGGGCGTGTGCCGGGATGATGAAGACAAAGCCGGAGGCGACAAGAAGAGGGGGCCGCCGCCGCCGGAGAAGAAGAAGATGAGGAAGCCGAAGTATGCGTTCCAGACAAGGAGTCAAGTGGACATCCTCGATGATGGTTATCGGTGGAGGAAATACGGTCAAAAGGCTGTCAAGAACAACAGATTCCCCAGGTAAGCTACCTAATCCGAGGACTAAGAACTCTTTTTTTTTTTTTTGCATATAATTTTTAGGTGATTTTCTATGAGGGTTAGAGGCTCATCTGCCGTGTATCGATTAACTCACTGTGTCAAGCCGCAAAGTAAGATTGCACTAGATCTTCCACTTCGCCGGTATTCCTTGGGAGTGGAATTCTACCTGATATATGTAGGTCTTTTTCCCTAAACGATGTGTATTCCAATAGAAAAAATTAATCATATGTCGGAGGAAATTGAATCCATTTATAGTTCGAGTTTGTTGGATCAAGTTGGTGATCAAAAGGAGATGTATACACCTTCAATTGCTTTGCTCTCGGATGAGATAGCTACGGTTACGACAAAACCCAAAAAAGAAAAAAAGAAAAAAAAAGAGAGCCAGGTTTAAAACTTGTGATAAGGTATTTTCACTTCTATAACTTAGATGAAATGAATTTCTTCGGTTCCCCTTATCTACATAGAACTTAGTGATTCATGGATGAATATTATGGACTATGTCACCACTATGCTCTACCAACGTGAAAGCAACATACCAAAAGTTTAGGCTAAAGAAGGCAGTCTTTCAGCTGTACAGAAGATTGAACTTTTTAAGCCATAATTATCGCCATAGTGAAGGATCCATTGCACCTTGCGATGACCCCCAATCACGATTTTTTATCCGCTGCCGATTAAGAATGGTCATGACTGAAAAGTATAATACCGAGTTCATTATCAAATGAAGAGTGCGTGACCCTCTTTTTTTTTTCCATAAAAATAAATAAGTAAGCTTTATAGGGTGATTATCTGAAATAGCAAATATCGATTACAGTCGATCGGAACTAATCAAGTAAAATATATAGAATCTCCCACAATCTCCCAAGACCTATTTCAAACCACCTTAAGTTTGAGATCGACCTCTTTCAAATCATTTCGAGCTTGAGGAGATGTTAGAGATATATTTAGGAGATTTTAGGATATCATGTATATTAGATCATGAATATTTTCCTTGATTGATTCTGATTGATTGTCATTGATATTTCAACACTCTAGGCGCTCTTCTTGTAAAGCCTATAGGCTCATGCCCTCCTCATTTGATAAAGAACGTAGTGTTACATTTCTCTTTTTATCACAATTCTTAAGATGGTATTGTAGTAGGAGGTTCCGAGTTCAAACCTTTATACGTCTCTATTTGCCTTTCCGATTACATATCTCCACCCTTCAGCTTTAACCCAAAGTCAATCCTACTCGTGAGAGTGCCGGAGCATTTAAATATCAAACTACACTTCATCTATTAGTTTAAGCTTTTAGAATGGTTGGGCCCTTCATGAAATCGCACAGTCTCAAAGCATTGCTCATGTAAAGCATAGTTTTCACTTGCGGAGAACAAATGAGAAAGTCAGCAAGAACTATTATGATCTTAAGATATCGTCATTCTAAAGAGGACATCATCACTGGTTTGATTCATCCACGTTCACCAACTTCTATAAGGTGCTCTTTCCATCACTCAGCTAAGATTCTCATGTTCTCGCAGGAGCTACTACAAGTGCACCTTCCAAGGGTGCAACGTGAAGAAGCAAGTCCAGAGGCTGACCAAAGATGAAGGTGTTGTGGTGACAACCTATGAGGGCATTCACACCCACTCGCTAGACAAACCCACGGATAATTTCGAACATATCCTGAGCCAAATGCATATTTACAATCCCTTTTAGTTTTTCCATACAAAAGGAAAAGGGAGGAAATTAGAAAGACAAGGGGGAAAAAAAAATTTAGGTCCGTAGCTTTGTGAATTGCTTAAGGGAACGCTTGAGTTCAAGGGTTTCTTCAAGGGAAGAAATCAAGGTTGTGAATTTCCGTTGAACATTGTTGGCACATTACATATTTGGTGTTTTATGTATTTATACATATGATTAGTAAATCGCAATCTAAACATGCAATACTAGTCTGGAATGATCGTGAAAATAATGGGAATCTATTGGGAAGTTTGTCCGTCCGTCCGTCCGTCCGGAGAATCAATCCTCGGGTTTGATTTAGGTTGATGTGGTTACCTTCTATCGTTTACAAAGAAATTTCCCACGACAGTTTTCGATTCAATAAGGAAATGGAAATAACACGAGAGAAAGGGCTATAAGCTTCATTTCTCTTGCATCGACACAAAGTAATAAGCGAGACGAAAATCGGCGATCCACGGGTTTCCGAATCAAAAGGATGTGGCTTTGACGTGGATTTAGCATGTTTCCTCACGAGTTGCGCTTTCTAAGAGATGCTCATCCTACTAGATTTTATGAGACCTTGATTATGTTGGCTATGCACTCCCATTTCTCCCGCAGTAAGAAAGTTTGTCCAATTTTTTTTTTTTTATTATGATGTCACATTCTTACTTTGACGGTGCGAGAAAAGTGCTTAAAACGGGCATGATCGATATGCTTGATTGCCGTCGCTGAATGTTAGACGTGACCGCAGCTGCTTCTGAACCATCGGATGTTAGCACACCGTGTGGAAATCGTAGTCAATCGTGGACCACCCCCCATTACGTGTGAATTGAGGAAAATCGGTTCGGATGCACCGATTGGAGGGACATTCAAACCCAACTCGAATCTACGCCATTCTTGACCCCCTCTCCATTTCTTCTTTCACAAGGAGGGCCAGTCATGCACGTGATTGTGATATATATCCAAAATCACGTGTACCCTAAAGACCAAATTCTTGGCAGAAAGCTGTGCAGATTAGATGGGGGCTAATTACGAAAAATTGTCGTAAATCTATCGTAATTGCGTGAATTTAATTCTTAACTTTTTAATTTGACCGATTTAATTCTAGACCTTTTGACGATTTGTTAATTCAATCCACTTAGCCAATTTTAATCTCAAATTGCTATATGGCAACACCGGCGCTGACGTCGACAATTCTTATAATTTTTTTTTTCAATTTCATTAATTAATTATTATTTTTTTTCTTTTTTCCTTTGTGGCCGGTGAGGTTGCCAACGACCCTCGCTTGGGGCTGGATGAAGCACGACCTTGGCAGATCCAGCGAGGGCGATTTTTGCTAGTGTAGCCTTTTGGAAGGGGGGGCGGGGATCAATCTTGCCTAACAATGGTGAGGTCGAGCCTCGATAGTCTAGCCCTGATGAGGACGACCTCACCTAACGATGGCAAGGTCGAGCCTTGCTCGACCGTCGCCGGCCACGATGGAAAAATAGAAATAAGGGATAAATAAATAAATGAATTATAATAATCATTCACTTCAGCGTCGGTCGTGTCACGTAGCGCGATTGAAAATCATTAGCCGAATGGATTGAATTGACCTTAATAAGTATAAGGTCGAATTACGATTCTAATAAGTTGAGGACTATTTTTCGATATTTCTCGATTAGACGGCGGCAACGAGGACGAGGACGCGGATCACGTCTTTATCTCTTGTGGGTGGGGAATGGCAAAGCCAAATTGAAGACCGTCGTCTCAGTTTCCCACCTACCCCTCTCTCCCCCTCCCCCCACTCTCTCTCTCTCTCAGACTCACACACACACACACACAGCAAAAAGTGAACCCGGCATCTTATCGCTTGGCATCTGCCTAAAACACAAGATAGAGAGGAATCAGACCCGCGACCTCGTGATTTTGGGTAAGATGCCGGACGCGACGTTGGCGTCGCAGCTAAAGATGTCAATCGAGCCAGGCCGGTCCGAGCCATTTTCGCAATGGGCAGGTCTGGCCCGATCCATTTCGTGGTCGTTCCCTTTTTTCTTTTTTTTTTTTTTTAAATAAATATTTTTAGCCATAGACCTCTGGGATATTATTGTCACCAATTATGTTTGAGGCATTATAATTTCTCGGGCTCTTTTCAATAGATCTAAGAATAACGCAACGTATTTTTCAGAGGACGGTACAGAATGTAACGATCCACCATCACGTACGTAGCCAGGGTTCATGGTTATAGCGGAATCGTACTTTGATCCTGTCAACTACGTGTGGTGTCGGCCTTTATATATGTTTAGCTACACGGAAAAAACATAAATTTTTCTAAATAAAAAAAAGGAAAATTTGTAACACTTTGTTTGAGATGATTGATTTAGTATGAGATGATTGATTTAGATGGACGGAGATTTTGCGCGGCTATTAAAAGCTGAAAAATTCTTGTTCGACATGAGCAATAATTTCATCCAAAGGACATCCTCAGTTTTGTTGTCCGAATGTATTGTCCAGTTGTCCCCACGCCTTAAAAAAAATAATTATATCGTTATGCACATTAATCTTTCAACTATAATTTTTCATCTCATAGTGTCGTAACCATGAGAGACGTTGGCTTCTACCCTAGTTAATCATTTTATGCGAAATGTTACCAAAAAGAAAAAGAAAAAGAAAATTCATGACATTTTAAAGACATCCGTGGAATCGCTTGATCACTTGCTAGCGGGAAAAATTACCCCAAAAAAAAAGTCATATATTTAATACAATTGTGTCAATTCAGTCCAATTTTTTTTCAATTGATTCATAAAAATTTTGCATTTATGTCAATTCAGCCTACCTGATCAATTTTGATCAAAAATCGCTAATTTAGATGCCGACCATCTTATGTGACGAAACCAGCACTGACATGACATGGCCAGTGTTTACGGACTCTTGCTAGCCATAGTAAGGAAAAAAACAAAGAAAAGAATAAATAATAAATAAAATTTCAAAAAAACTTAAAATATTATGGAAAATTGTTTGCATTAACGTCGGCCGCACTAGGGAGGATGACTAGCGTCATTGCCAAAATTGGCTGGATGATGAAATTGATAAAATACAAAATATTTAAGATTTAATTGGCAAAATAAAATTAGGATTGAATTGATAATAAGTTAAGGGCTTTTTTTAGTAATTTTTTCCCCATATCACTTGACTTGACATTTTCGAGAGAGAAAAGATTCGATGGGAGCAAGTGTAAGGAAGTGAATATGAGAATCAGACATAATTAAGATAGTATACTTCCATTAAAAATTAAGAAAACACAAATAAGCATCAGGAAAACTCATGATGCACGATCACCACCACTTGTTGTTCATAACATGCACCTTTAACGTACATTTCTTTGTCTCACAACCAATAAATGAATCTATTTTTGCCCTCCAACACATAGCAATGCGAAAAGCATTTGGCAGAAAAATGTCCAAATGCTAGCCGCAAGGACATCAACACCAAATAGGCAAATGAGCATCGCAAATGTATCGATTTCGATCCGCGAAAAAATCTTGATCGGGTGTCATGTCATCCGATGTTGATCTCGAGGCCTATAGCGATGAGGGTGATGGTGATGAGACCGAAGAAGATGATGGTGTGAACGAGGATGGAGATTCCGCTCGTTTGCATGTTGTTGAACTCGATCGGTCTGCCCATGCCCGGCAGCTGAAACAGCAGGCCCGGCGACAGGATCACGAAGAGGCACACCCTGACGAAAATCGGAGCCCAATCGGCCATCGTTGATCCAGACGAATCCCTCGGTGAACGAAGGATCGGAAGGCTTATTTGTTTTGGATATGGAGGTTGTCGCGACCCTCTAAAAAAATTTTAAATTTTAAAAGGGGTTAACGGATTATTAGGTTAATTAGATTTGACTAACCTAATGCGGACCCTCCCAAGCCCTACCGAATCGCAACTTTGGTTTTTGTTTAAATGATTTTAAAATTTGGAGTCGCCACTAATTGTTCTTGGTAGGTCGATTAGAAACCTAAATAAATAACGGGAGAACTAATTTATTCCTGCGAACCAGAGATTAGGAGCTCGGGGACTTGGTTACACTAGTTAATTAAAACTAATGCCCTTTCGGTACCTTAATTTCATGGATATCCTAATTCGGCAACTCAGACTTGGTTTATTCCTAAGGCTCTAGTAGGGTATTCTCTTTTGTGTTTTCACTTTTTAAATAGAATGCATGGATGGTATATATTTTTATTTGTTATATTTTTTTAAGTGTTAAAGATTCCTTGAAGCCGAAAGAGGGAGTGTATTAACGACTTCTGTGCAGTATTACGACCTACTTATCTTTTGGGTCTGATGATTCAAAAATTAAATTATAAGAAGTACATGACAGTGAATAAACACCTCCAATGGGAGGCTAAGCATTGGCTTGGCTCTTCCCTTTGGGATTTAAGGTACAGGTATTTAAGTTGCAGGTATTTAACTACTGTAAGTAAAAACCTCCAATGGGAGGCTAAGCATTGGCTTGGCTCTTCCATTTGGGATTTAAGGTACATGTATTTAAGTTGCAGGTATTTAACTACTATAAATAAAAACCTCCAATGGGAGGCTAAGCATTGGCTTGGCTCTTCCCTTTGGGATTTAAGGTATAGGTATTTAAGTTGCAGGTATTTAGCTACTGTAAGTAAAAACCTCCAATGGGAGGCTAAGCATTGGCTTGGCTCTTCCCTTTGGGATTTAAGGTACATGTATTTAAGTTGCAGGTATTTAACTACTGTAAGTAAAAACCTCAAATGGGAGGCTAAGCATTGGCTTGGCTCTTCCCTTTGGGATTTATGGTGCATGTATTTAAATTGCGGATGGACTTTGTCCTCTCCATTCTGGGGTATGAATTCTTTAAAATAAAATACAACAAATTGATTCAACAATTTGAAATTTGTGCGCGCTTGAGGACTCCTCCAAGCCGATTTTGTGCTTCCATAGGGTTGACCATTGATATAAAGCTGCGGCTTCCTGACATAAAATAGAGTGAAATGTCAGTATACAAAATATGTGCTAATCTGCACCTAAAACCAGAAGAGTGGAAAGAGTACTTATCTCCCATTTTTTTGGGAGGGATTTCTATAATTGATTTTCGCTCTCTATGTTCCCAATATAGAGAGTTTCTTTTGAATTAAGAGGGACTTTTAGTCACAGATCAGTTGAGAAATCGGTGGACAGCTTAGGAGCTTGTCTGGGCCGATTTTTGCATATCTACGAGATTTTTGCTGTTGACGTAGAGATATCATTCTCCTGACATAAAATATGGAAAAAAAAGAGGAGATGGAGAAAGTGTATACAATTTGTGCTAATTTGCAAGTAAAACCATAAACAAATGAATAAATAAAAACACTTAGCTCGAATTTGCTTGCTCGTTGACGAGGATGAACTCTTGATTTATATTGATCGATGAAGGAATTTGTGATGATAATCCCTAGCTTTGAACTCCCATCATCTTCAAAATTCTCTCTCTTTTGGTATTTTCTTTCTCTCAAATTTTTCTTCAATCTCCCAAAACTCTCTCAAACATCCAAAATTTTCTCTCAAAAAAAAATCCTCCCAAACACTTCAAATTTTCTCTCCAAAAAAATCCTTTCTCAAGCTCACTTCTTTCTCCTTTTATAACCTACTCATCTATCTCCCATTCTAATTTTTCCACTAACTCTATCTCCCATTCTAATTTCTCCACTAACTCTTCTTCATTTTCATCTTCCATTCTCCATCTCTATCTCACATTCTAATCTCTCCACTAACTCTTCTTCATCTTCATCTTCCCTTCTCCATATTTATCTCCCATTCTAATTTCTCCACTAACTCTTCTTAATCTCCATCTTCCCTTCTCTATTCTTATCTTCCATTCTAATTTCTCTACTAACTCTTCTTCATCTCCATCTTCCCTTCTCTATTCTTATCTTATTTTCTCCATCCATTCTTCTCCAACTTCTCTTCTTCATCTCCTCTTCTTCATCTTCCCTTCTCTATTCTAATTTATCCACTAACTTTTCTTTTTATTATTTGTAAAATAATCCTTCAAGAGTTAGGTATTTGCACTTTAGTCCTTGAATTTTAAGTATTTACAATTCAGTCCCTGAAAAAATATATTTCTTTAAGTCCAAATCTCCTCACAATTTTTGACACACCAAAATTTACCACATGTCAAATTTAAGCTCATTTCTTGTCGCTGAAAATAATGCATAATTTAATTAAAACTCTTTTGCAAAATTAAGTCATTCTGGGTATAATTGGGCCAAGATGAAAATTTAAAATATTAGAAGACAATGTCACAACTCATAAAAAGTGAAAGTTAAAAATAAGTTGACTCAAATTAAATTTTTTTAAGGCCCGATTCGAGATTATACTCGTGAAGGAACACGTGACTCGAATTGGATTTTTCTGAATTTGCGATGGCCAATATGAAAATAGATTTAAAATAAAAATATTAACTATCTTTGTGTATTTTTTGGCCTCAAATGTTATTTTTTCAAAATTTTCAAATATTTTAAAATATATATAATATGAAAAATTATTTTTTGGTCAAAATTCGTTCCCTAGGCTTGGCTAAGGTTCCCAAAGTTGATTTTTCAATTTTATGAATTTTTATGGATTTTCTATTAATTTTCGAAAATAAATAAATAAAAAATACGTAAAAATACTGAAAATATGAAAAATCATTTTTTGGTCAAAATTGGTTCCCTAGGCTTGGCTAAGGTCCCCAAAGTTGATTTTTCAATTTTATGAATTTTTATGGATTTTTTATTACTTTAGCAATAGAAAAAATGATTAAAAATCAGGTGTCAACAGCTGCCCCTCTTTGAAAGGAAGCTCGATAGAGGTTCATTTCAAAGACGAGATGACACCTGAATTCTAATCGACTCAATACAAGGAAATAAAAAGAGTCGTGACATGAATGTTCCACTGAAAATGAAATGAGAACCTAAGGATTCGTTATATTAAAAAACTTTAGGGTGGTTGAACTTGAACCCGTATGGTGGATCAACCCATGGTAGATTCCTAATAAAAGGATTCTACTGATTAAAAATTGAATTAAAATTTGACCCGTATAGTGGGTCATACCATTTGACCTGTATGGTGGGTCGTACCATGGTAGATTCCTAATAAAAGGATTCTACTGATTAAATTTTGATTGAGATTTGACCCGTATGGTAGGTCACCCCATGGAGATACCTGTAAGAAGGACTTGGTGCCTGTAGAAAGGACTTAGTGTCTGTAAAAAGGACTTGTGCCTGTAAGAAGGACTTGATTTGCCTGTAAGAAGGAATTACTTTGCCTGTAAGAAGGACTTTGTGCCTGTAAGAAGGACTTGCGTTGCCTGTAAGAAGGACTTTGTTTGCCTGTAAGAAGGACTTTATGCCTGTAAGAAGGACTTGATTTGCCTGTAAGAAGGACTTGATTTGCTTGTAAGAAGGACTTTATGCCTGTAAGAAGGACTTGATTTGCCTGTAAGAAGGACTTTGTGCCTGTAAGAAGGACTTTGTGCCTGTAAGAAGGACTTGGTTTGCCTGTAAGAAAGACTTAGTTTGCCTGTAAGAAGGACTTGATTTGCCTGTAAGAAGGACTTTGTGCCTGTAAGAAGGACTTGGTTTGCCTGTAAGAAGGACTTAGTGTGCCTGTAAGAAGGACTTGATTTGCCTGTAAGAAGGACTTTATGCCTGTAAGAAGGACTTGATTTGCCTGTAAGAAGGACTTTGTGCCTGTAAGAAGGACTTTGTACCTGTAAGAAGGACTTGATTTGCCTGTAAGAAGGACTTTGTTTGCCTGTAAGAAGGACTTGATTTGCCTGTAAGAAGGACTTTATGCCTGTAAGAAGGACTTTGTGCCTGTAAGAAGGACTTGGTTTGCCTGTAAGAAGGACTTAGTTTGCCTGTAAGAAGGACTTTATGCCTGTAAGAAGGACTTGGTTTGCCTGTAAGAAGGACTTGGTTTGTATGTAAGAAGGACTTAGTTTGCCTGTAAGAAGGACTTAGTTTGCCTGTAAGAAGGGCTTGGTGTACCTCAAAGGGTGCCATTCTTAAATCTGGGGAGACCAGGAATCCTACGGAAGCTCAAACCCAAATTATATTCTCCTGTCGCTTTACGAATAAACCAAAGAGGCAGAAATCAAAAGGTCTCGAACATTTCTGTCCTTGAGACAAATCATGCTTTATTGAAGAAGGTGGATACCTATATATACCGCAATGGATTCGAGTACCCCAACAACCGTCAGAATTCATTCTCTTGAAAGGTTCAGGTTGAAGATATAGTTACCTGAGAATTTGGAAGAAATGCTTGGTGGCTTCTCGACAACCAGGCTTGTTCATTCAATAATCGCCGAATGAATTTCAAGACTTTGGAAGGTAACTCAAACACCGGGAATGTATTGCCTGTCAAGCAATGTCAGAGCTAACATGTGCAAGCATTTTCATCAATGCGTTTATTGGTTCATACAAAATTGTTCAGCTAAGTTAGCAATGATTAGAAGTAGTCTGTGTGATAACTCATGATGCAATCAATCAAAATGTGGATCATGTAAAACTATTCTGTCAAGTTTGCATTACCAATTCTATTTAAGGAGGTTCTCATAATATGAATGCCTCGAATGTAATCTGAATGGGGGATTTTAGTCCGAAGGGGCTTTCTCTCACTCTAGAGAAAGGCTGTTTATCTGTAGGTTAAAATGTTAGACCTGTGTAGAAATTGTTTAACTTTCCTCATCCTGTTATGCCCCATTTTGCACATTTGATGTCTCCTATGCAGTTTATGCTCTAAGTTGGAGTTGGTAAATTAAACATGCAGAATAATCATACATAATTCGTGAAATGTGTAAACACAATGCCGATGTGACAATTTTTAGCATCATGTGTATTTATATAATGTGCAAACATGGGCGGATTTGAATTGCCCCTGGTATGTGGGTGGATTGAACAAATTGGGAAGCCCACTCCTTATGTCGAGGAACGGTTTGTCTCAAGTTTTGCCCCTGCACGATGAGACATATGGGTGAGGGAGCATTTTGGTTTGTTTAGTGACAGCGACTGCCATGGTTTAGCGGTTAAATGCCCCTCATTTTTCACCAGAATAGATCTTGTCAAATGATCATCATTTTCTTTTGGATTTGTCTCCTCCAACATGTTACATGTTAGTATAAATATTTCCTGTAACAAGAAAAGGAGATATGTCAACCGGTATTAAAAGGGATAAATTGGAAACGATACTGATTTACCCTTCATCTTGAATGCCTTGGACAAGTCTTTTACCAATTTTGCTGGTTGAGTTTTCTTCGACTTTTGTTGGATGCTTCACCATTAAGCCGAGAATGTGGCAAAATATTGACTTCGGTATTACTCGTCGAGTATTCCTGCTTGCAAAAAGAAATACACAAAAAGTTGTTTCATTTATTTATAATACATACAACATTCCCCACTTTGGAGATCGAACTCGGGATATTTCGGACCTACTGTCATCCCTCATACCATTCGGTCCATTGGACCATAGGTGTCCATGGGGCTATCCTTTCAAAGGTTAATCTTTGGGGATAAAGAAGCCTTGTTGTATCACCTTGGGCCATGTTACGGTATTTCTCGAGGTAATTTGCAATCCCTGTTAAGAATGGAATAAGACAATTCAAGACTTGAGATGATTATGTGCACATTAGAACGATACACAATTACCCATTTTTGAGATTGTTCGCGTCTTTCGCTTGTACTTTCCTTTGTCCGAAGCTGTCCATCCCGTGGTAATGCCCATGAGTCGATTTGCCCCCAAATTTTGTTCAACTTGTATTCGGATATGATTGCGTTCTCGGGTCGATTTGCAATTTCCTGAGAATAGAAGGGGCTTAATTTTAAAACTTGGAGCAACTGAGGGTAAATTGAAACGATACGGAGTTACCCTTAAGGTTTATCCAGATTTTTACTCGCCATCAATTCGTCGCGAGGTTGGTGAGGTGGCGGATTCGAGCATTTAATAGGGGGAAGTCGGATTATTACTCCTTGCTTTTACACATTCACAAAAGCAGAAAAACATATCACGCAAGGAAATAAAACACATTCACTCATTCAGGATCAGTTCTGCTTCCTCTACAGGCTCTCCCATGATCAGCTGGCTTCATCCCAAATTAGGTATGCATCGGCCATATCGAAGGTCTGGTGGTCACTGGCTGAACAAGTGCATCACAGTCCCGATGCTTTACCGATATCAAACTGGTTGATTATGGCGAAAAGATCATCGTCAATGTCCGCTTGGTGGTGATCTGTCCCTTCTTCCTCGGGAGGTATTGATACTGATCCAGTATCATTGGTCCTTTTGTACCCTGCTCCAACAGAACTCGATCCTGTTATAAATTGGTCTAACTCACCTCTTAAACGTGCATTTTCGATCCTCAGATCATACATTTCATCAAGGGTGAGGAGGAGGCTATTGCAGTTGGGGCAGGTGGCGGAGTCAAAAGTCTCTTTATACATCTTGTTTTCCGCTCGGAGGTTTTCATTTTCAACTCTTAGAAACTCGGCTTCGTTGTGCTCATGACGAGTCTTCATTCGGGTTCGTCTATTTTGAAACCAGAACTTGATTTGCGAAGGTTCAAGGCCTAGCTCTTGACTCAGTTCCATTTTTTGTTTGCCGTCTGGCATAGGGCACGTTTTGAAGAAAGCTTCAAGCTTTCGTACTTGCTCCTCAGTATGGCGACGGTAACGCTTCTTTTGACCTTTACCGTTGTTGTCATTGTCCTTACCGGGCTCTTGGACGTCGTCGGTGGAAGGGCCAGGCTCCATAGGCTCGATCCCAAATATGGCTTCGAACTCTTCCTCTCCCATATTCAGCAAGTAACGATAACTTTCAAGTGTGTTGGGTTGAGACATCTTCGATTTGGTTAACGATTTCTCAAAGTTTGATATCTCTTCTTGTATTTTCACTCTCTGGATTTTTCTGGGAGACTGCGTATGCTTTAAGAGTCTCTCTTTCGAGCACGAATGAGAATTATCAAGAAGATGCCTCCTTTAAAATTAGACGTGGGTTTAGCAACTGTATTACCTCTCTCGAGTGTTGTGGCTTTCTCGATTTTCTTTTCATCGTATCTCTCGCCCAAGCTCGTCTCCTTCCATCTTTCCGTGGAAGGGTGCCCCTTGTTGCTGTCTCTACCGTCAATTTGCTGGCGAGTTCTTCAATAAAGACGAGTCGTATCTCTTTTCTGCCGAAAATGTCTTTGTCTCCCACTCAGCTTATTTTTTATCCTTTCTTTTTCAAAGTAGTGGCGTCTCGTCCAACTTTTCCGTAGAGACGTCAGATTTGCTTGACTCGAGATTGGAGACGAGTAGCGGAGGTGATACTGATAGGGAATGGTAGACAGGAAAATTTGGCAAGTAGAGACTTCCCCTGCAAAAATGAAAGAGAATGCGGCAGTATATGTTCTTCATATTCTAGAAAAATTGGAACGATACTGTTTTACCCTTGTGTATACTTCCATTGAATTTGAATTGAGGAAGTTCCTTCATTTGGATTGGATTGAATTGTATGTCCCGAGTTGCCCTTCACTTTGAGCTTGCCACATATGTGCTTTGCTTAGTTGGGCCTTGTTTTCTTTCGGGTTGCCTTGGACCATCATCATTTTCCATGCCATCGGGTCCGTGGACCGGAGGGCTCCTTTAATTTGAAGGTTACCTTGAAGGCGAATGAGTCCTATCGCATTCCATTGGGTCATTTCATTTTGCGACACTCTTGAGGCACTTTGCAATCCCCTGGGTGAGAATGGAACAAATCCAATTTAGCATTTTGCAACGATTGAGGGTAAATTGGAACGACACACAGTTACCCGTCTTCGAGCTCGCCTGGGCTTTTCACTTGAAATTTCCCTACGTGAGGCCATTCAACATTTCTCATTATGGCAGTCAGCGACGTTGCCACAAATTGATCCGCCCTAAATCTAGCATAAAAAGGGATTCACGCATTCGACGGGATAAATAAATTGCCCCCTTGTCCTTGAATTAAATCGAGACACCTAGAAAGCTGGAAAATATCATACGCAGGGGAATTAAGCATGAAATGAAAGGTGCACTTATTCAAGGTCAGTTCTGCCTCTCCTGTGGCTCTTCGATAATCAGCTAGTCTCGTGTTGGTTCGGGTGTGGATAACCGATGTTTGAGAGTCCCTACTCACTGGCTCCTGATCGCGGCTTGGGACGTCTGTCAACCCTAAACTGGTTGACTAGGGCAGTAAGCTCATCATCTGGGTAATCTCTTGAACCTTCCAGCAACTGATGCTCGAATTGGGCATTGTTGTTGGCAAATGCTGGCGGTAGATTTCTCATTCTGTCCTCGCCATGAGCAATTTGACTTCTCATGCTGGAGCCTTCATCATTACTCGAGAAAGTGTGGGGATCACCAACTGTCCTGCTGCCAAAAACTCCTTCCATTCGAGGATTAGAGAAGTGGAAGTGCTCAGGATAACTTCTTGTCTGATTCTCTGGCTGCGCAGGCGCGCTGATCATGGGATGAGTTCTAGCTACAGGTTGGTGCTCAAACCAAGGAATCTGAATACACTGCTCCTGCGGTCTATACTCTTGAAGAGCATTAGGGTGATTCTGGGGGATACTTTGATTAACGCCTGGGGGATTGATGGCATGGCTACTAGCTTGGTTGATGATGGGAAGTGGCTCGCCCCATGCTAACCTGGGGAACTTATGATGGCGAGGAGACTCGACGTTCAGGCTTGGATCAGTCCCGCCTTGGTTTTCTTGATTCTGAGCTACATTGTGTTCTCTCACCCTTTTTCTGTACTTCTGAAGATGACTCGAAACATTTGCTTTAGTGAGTCCCTCTACCTTCATAATTTCCAGTATATGTTGCGGCCGTGCCGAATCTATTCCTAGCTGCTGAACTGCATTAACAAACATACGATGCAGCTCGGGAGACCAACTCATCTTCTTTCTCCAGTTGCTTGGAACAAAATTGAAGGCTTGATGCTTGTTCTCATGGTCATGCAATTGCTTCCTTACCACGTGCTGCCATATGTTTTGAAGCATATGAACTCTAACTGGTTTCGTTACGACGTCTTAGGCCCCATTTAAGACAGCCTTCATTAGGGCTTGCTGATCATCGCTTGCCGATATTACGAGGACTGGCATGTTTAATTTAGAATTGATGACTTCCAAGAGAGTGAAAACATCCATGTCAATCCCTACCATGGCGGTGAGGACGATATCAAACGGGTCACTACTCCTCCTTAATATCTCTAAGGCCTCTGTCGCCTTTGCTTGAGCTACAACCTTATACCGGCATTTTCTTAATACGGTAACAAGGATTGACAGAGAGACTGGATTACCGTCAATGGCCATGACCAGTAGACCCTCAGGGTAAGGAACTTCATCAGCTTTGACCAGGGTTGAACATGCGCCCGTTCCCCTAATACTCGACATATTTCTGGATCTAGGACTGCCGATTCGAGACCGCCTCGGGATGTCTTCTCGGACTTGAGGGATCACGAGATCGTTGATGCCTTCTCGTAACAGGCTTTGAAAGCCGATGCTTTGATGGTGAAGGTTTTGAATTCCTCTCCCACGAGAACTCCTTCCTCTCTATCTTTCTTCTGCGAGTTCTTGCGAATGAACTCTGACTATTAAATGGGGACAAGTTCTCTCTCTGGCAATAGCAACGACTTCTCTCTTCACGGGCAGCGCTATTAGATTTTCCGAGGGAGAAAATCTGATATTCAGCTTTTGATCAAAGGGGAAATCCTTGTTTCTCGCTCAGTTTGTCTTCTTTTTTCTTTTCGTGATAGAGGGCCCCTGTCAAGATCTCCACCGTCGATTTACTGGCGGGTCCTCCAATGAAGACAAGTCGTATCTCCTTTTCGCTAACGTTTGCCGTGTCTTCCACTCAGCTCATCTTTCCGTCTTCTTTTTCAAAGTGGCGGTGTCTCGTCAAACTTTCTGCGGAGATTTCGGACTCGCTTAGCTAACAGTCGCCATCTGATGGGAATTCGAGCCAACGAGGGTGGTGCCAATAGAGAATGGTAGATAAGAGAAATCTTGACTGGTTGATACCGTCACTATGAAATCAATATTTACTTCAAAGCAGATTACCATCTTCGCATTCCGCTCATCTGCCTCACCTCTCTCCCCCTTTCTTTCGTATTCTGCTTTCAAAAATGGCCAATTCTCCTAACCATACCTTATCCGCCGAAGTCCTAGCTGGGTGGGAGAGACTCTACAATCTTCTTGGTAGAGGTTACGCTCATATAGCCAAAAACTCTACCGTTGAGGCTGAAATCCTCGGTTTATTTAGGACCGTGGATGCTGCTTCTGTTGAGGGTACCCAACTAGGGAAGGAGTACCGGAACTTCTCGACCCTCTTCATCAATTTTCTGGCTGCCTATAACCGTGCTTATGAGACGGTCCTTGTGACCGCCGTCGTGAAAGCCCGTTACCGAGACCGGCACGAGCGTCTGGCAACAGTTACGTTTGTGGCTGATAATCACAAAAAGGCCCTCAAGTTTGCCAACGATCAGCTTTCATGGCTGGTTCGTGAGAGGGGAAAGTTGGTGGACCGTCTGGCCTTGGTCCGAACTTACGCCGAACAGGAGCCAGGCAATATTGTGATGAGGTGTAAATGTGGTTGGCTGCAGGAGAGACTTGATGACATTACGGCAGACATTGCTTTCGAGAGGGCAGCGATTCCGGACCTGGAGTTTGCCGTTGAGCATTACGAGGCCACTATGGCCCAGGTTAAAGAGAAGTGCGATCGCCTCTTCTTTAGGCTCGCGGAGCTTGATCCCGAGAGCGCCCGGTGCATCCAGAGCATCAACTGTTTGGAGAGTCAGTTGAGCTCTTTCGTAATGGTCATCAGGGCCCAGTTTGGCTTTACCTTTCCTCCCCAGTGAGTTGTTGTAATACTATTTGATGAATGGAATGAAAGAAAAGCTTCACGTGTTTTGTTTTGTTTTGTTTTTTTTTTTAATTTTCCTGCTATCGTTCCGCATAGCATAACAGAACGATTTGAGGTACCGAAGATGTCGAGGCTTAATGTTCTTCTTGATGTTCGTGTTTAATTGCTCCAGACGATGATATCGAGAACATTGATGATGGGTTCGGCGGTGGCCCCCACTATCCATCTTGAGATCACGAACAATAACGCTATGACAACTCGATCAGTGCGCTGGTAGTAAATCCGGCCACCTGTTGTGTGCCCACTTTTATCCATATTTTGTTTCTTTCGGCGTCCACTTGCTCGTGTCGGTCGCCTGTAGCGTCGGGAGAAATTCCTGTGGGCCACGTTCATTAATAGAACCTCGGTCCTCTAAAGCCCTCCGCATGTTTCGGATAAGAGGAAATTTTAAGACCGGTCTCTGGTTCATTTGATCAGGTAAAGGTATTTGTTTCATGGGTTCTAATTATATAATCCATATTGTTTTTCAAAAGACGCGGGATCCTCTGCAATACATTAAATATGCCCCCATGTTTAATCAGTATAAATCCACCGTCATATCAGAATACACTGCCCATACAAGTTTACGGATTGACACAACTTTGTCAATACATTAAATGTTCGTTTGCCCCCCAGAATTAACGGTTGAAGCCTCGGTGTTTTTCGTCTTTTGGTATTTCTGAAGATGATTCTTGATATATTATTGAACTTAATTTTTACACCCGTCTGGGGTATCTAGGATCTCTCTGCAAAAGAAAAGGATATAATTAGTATGCGACACAAGAAATGTCGGTCCATGACTCCTATATTAGTCCAATTTGATTTTTTCTATTTTATAGAGAAATCAGAATAAAGAAAAAAAAATTTCCTTAGGAAGAAATGGGTTAATTTCTGATACAGAATTTTTTTCAGATTTATTATTCTTTTTTTTATTTTTTTAAAGGAATGTGACAAAGTCTCTTGACGTTTATTAAAATTTTTGAAGGAATTTCCTTTTTATCAAAATAAATTTTCAGAGGTAAATTTGTCAGGAAAATTTTATTTTTATTGAAGCAGGAAAGACATGACAGAAATCCTTTATTGGTTAACGAAATTCCCCCGAGACATTAGTCTAATTTTATTTAGAGAAACTTTTCTTAGAAAAACATGAGCGAATTTCTCGAAAAGAATTTTTGTTGCAAGTTTTTATAATTTGAAAGAATGTGATAAAATCACTTGATGTTTTTTTTAAAGGAATTTTTCTTTTTATCGAAATAAATTTTCAGAAGAAAATTTGTCGGGAAAATTTCATTTTTATTGGAGAGAAAAAAAACATGACAAAAATCTCTTATTGGTCAATTAGTCTAATTTTATTTAGAGAAAATTTTCTTAGAAAAACATGAGCGAATTTTTCGAGAAGAATTTTCTTGCAAGTTTTTATAATTTGAAAAATGTGATAAAATCACTTGATGTCTACTAGAGTTTTTTTTAAGGAATTTTTCTTTTTATTGAAATTTTCAGAGGAAAATTTTTTTAGGAAAATTTCATTTTTATTGAAGCAATAAAAATATGACAAAAATCCCTTATTGGTTAATAAAATTCCCATGAAGGGATTTTTTTACATCATTTTTTCAAAAAAAAAATTTAAAAGAAATGAGGGACAAATTTAATTTTTATTTTCTTTTAAAAAGAATGGTCGTAATATCAAGCTCAAAAACTGACTAACACCTAGCATGGACCGACCGAAAATAAATACAAGATAAAATTAGAGAACTTACTTTTACCTTGGAGAAATGCAAATCACATAGTCATGCGCATGACTCAAGTGAGGAGTGGACTCTAGAAAATAAAAGAAGGAGAGACAAGGTATGGACCTAAAAAGGCTCCCACTATCTGAATTGACAAACTTACCCTCCGCGCAATCAAATCACAATGGGAAGAATTGTCAATTCAGATAATGAGCGGAATAAAATATGGTCAACCCGAGCGCAATCGACGCAAGAGCTTTGCATATTCGATCCCTATCTATGGTTTTCTAGGAAGAATTTCGCGACTTGGGTTTAGACGCTTGTGTGTGCAGGTGTCGTGATTCTCAGAGTATGCAAGACATGCACAACAATTGATATCAAAACAGCGCTTCTAAAAATGTGCGAAATTAAACAAATAAACCCAACACCGAGCCTGCAAAACAAAGGGGTTAGCCAAACACTCCGCCCCTTATAACTCCTATCCTGCAAAAACATATAGCACCTATAGAATGAGTCCCAAACAATATCGCCAGAAGCGAGATATGCATGAAATTTTCATTGGCCTAAGTCCACTAAGACTCTTAAAATTTCGAAAAAATTTAAGTATTCCAATTGGTATCTTTTTTCGAAAATTTAAAAATCTCTGTCCCCAGCGGAGTCGCCAGTTTGTCGCGACCCTCTAAAAAAATTTTAAATTTTAAAAGGGGTTAACGGATTATTAGGTTAATTAGATTTGACTAACCTAATGCGGACCCTCCCAAGCCCTACCGAATCGCAACTTTGGTTTTTGTTTAAATGATTTTAAAATTTGGAGTCGCCACTAATCGTTCTTGGTAGGTCGATTAGAAACCTAAATAAATTAGCGGGAGAACTAATTTATTCCTGCGAACCAGAGATTAGGAGCTCGGGGACTTGGTTACACTAGTTAATTAAAATTAATGCCCTTTCGGTACCTTAATTTCATGGATATCCTAATTCGGCAACTCAGACTTGGTTTATTCCTAAGGCTCTAGTAGGGTATTCTCTTTTGTGTTTTCACTTTTTAAATAGGATGCATGGATGGTATATATTTTTATTTGTTATATTTTTTTAAGTGTTAAAGATTCCTTGAAGCCGAAAGAGGGAGTGTATTAACGACTTCTGTGCAGTATTACGACCTACTTATCTTTTGGGTCTGATGATTCAAAAATTAAATTATAAGAAGTACATGACAGTGAATAAACACCTCCAATGGGAGGCCTAGCATTGGCTTGGCTCTTCCCTTTGGGATTTAAGGTACAGGTATTTAAGTTGCAAGTATTTAAACTACTGTAAGTAAAAACCTCCAATGGGAGGCTAAGCATTGGCTTGGCTCTTCCCTTTGGGATTTAAGGTACAGGTATTTAAGTTGCAGGTATTTAACTACTGTAAGTAAAAACCTCCAATGGGAGGCTAAGCATTGGCTTGGCTCTTCCCTTTGGGATTTAAGGTACATGTATTTAAGTTGCAGGTATTTAACTACTATAAATAAAAACCTCCAATGGGAGGCTAAGTATTGGCTTGGCTCTTCCCTTTGGGATTTAAGGTATAGGTATTTAAGTTGCAGGTATTTAGCTACTGTAAGTAAAAACCTCCAATGGGAGGCTAAGCATTGGCTTGGCTCTTCCCTTTGGGATTTAAGGTACAGGTATTTAAGTTGCAGGTATTTAACTACTGTAAGTAAAAACCTCCAATGGGAGGCTAAGCATTGGCTTGGCTCTTCCCTTTGGGATTTATGGTGCAGGTATTTAAATTGCGGATGGACTTTGTCCTCTCCATTCTGGGGTATGAATTCTTTAAAATAAAATACAACAAATTGATTCAACAATTTGAAATTTGTGCGCGCTTGAGGACTCCTCCAAGCCGATTTTGTGCTTCCATAGGGTTGACCATTGATATAAAGCTGCAGCTTCCTGACATAAAATAGAGTGAAATGTCAGTATACAAAATATGTGCTAATCTGCACTTAAAACCAGAAGAGTGGAAAGAGTACTTATCTCCCATTTTTTTGGGAGGGATTTCTATAATTGATTTTCGCTCTCTATGTTCCCAATATAGAGAGTTTCTTTTGAATTAAGAGGGACTTTTAGTCACAGATCAGTTGAGAAATCGGTGGACAGCTTAGGAGCTTGTCTGGGCCGATTTTTGCATATCTACGAGATTTTTGCTGTTGACGTAGAGATATCATTCTCCTGACATAAAATATGGAAAAAAAAAGAGGAGATGGAGAAAGTGTATACAATTTGTGCTAATTTGCAAGTAAAACCATAAACAAATGAATAAATAAAAACACTTAGCTCGAATTTGCTTGCTCGTTGACGAGGATGAACTCTTGATTTATATTGATCGATGAAGGAATTTGTGATGATAATCCCTAGTTTTAAACTTCCATCATCTTCAAAATTCTCTCTCTTTTGGTATTTTCTTTCTCTCAAATTTTTCTTCAATCTCCCAAAACTCTCTCAAACATCCAAAATTTTCTCTCCAAAAAAAATCCTCCCAAACACTTCAAATTTTCTCTCCCAAGAATCCTTTCTCAAGCTCACTTCTTTCTCCTTTTATAACCTACTCATCTATCTCCCATTCTAATTTTTCCACTAACTCTATCTCCCATTCTAATTTCTCCACTAACTCTTCTTCATTTTCATCTTCCATTCTCCATCTCTATCTCACATTCTAATCTCTCCACTAACTCTTCTTCATCTTCATCTTCCCTTCTCCATATTTATCTCCCATTCTAATTTCTCCACTAACTCTTCTTAATCTCCATCTTCCCTTCTCTATTCTTATCTTCCATTCTAATTTCTCTACTAACTCTTCTTCATCTCCATCTTCCATTCTCTATTCTTATCTTATTTTCTCCATCCATTCTTCTCCAACTTCTCTTCTTCATCTCCTCTTCTTCATCTTCCCTTCTCTATTCTAATTTATCCACTAACTTTTCTTTTTATTATTTGTAAAATAATCCTTCAAGAGTTAGGTATTTGCACTTTAGTCCTTGAATTTTAAGTATTTACAATTCAGTCCCTGAAAAAATATATTTCTTTAAGTCCAAATCTCCTCACAATTTTTGACACACCAAAATTTACCACATGTCAAATTTAAGCTCATTTCTTGTCGCTGAAAATAATGCATAATTTAATTAAAGCTCTTTTGCAAAATTAAGTCATTCTGGGTATAATTGGGCCAAGATGAAAATTTAAAATATTAGAAGACAATGTCACAACTCATAAAAAGTGAAAGTTAAAAATAAGTTGACTCAAATTAAATTTTTTTAAGCCCGATTCGAGATTATACTCGTGAAGGAACACGTGACTCGAATTGGATTTTTCTGAATTTGCGATGGCTAATATAAAAATAGATTTAAAATAAAAATATTAACTATCTTTGTGTATTTTTTGGCCTCAAATGTTATTTTTTCAAAATTTTCAAATATTTTTGTATTAAAATATATATAATATGAAAAATTATTTTTTGGTCAAAATTCGTTCCCTAGGCTTGGCTAAGGTTCCCAAAGTTGATTTTTCAATTTTATGAATTTTTATGGATTTTCTATTAATTTTCGAAAATAAATAAATAAAAAATACGTAAAAATACTGAAAATATGAAAAATCGTTTTTTGGTCAAAATTGGTTCCCTAGGCTTGGCTAAGGTCCCCAAAGTTGATTTTTCAATTTTATGAATTTTTATGGATTTTTTATTACTTTAGCAATAGAAAAAATGATTAAAAATCAGGTGTCAACAGAGGTTAATCAGGAAACAGAGATGGTGATCATGTCAAGGAAGCGCCTAGGAAAAGACCCTCCTTTATGTAGATGCGGTGCAAGAAAAGACCAGCGGTGGTCCGAACGAGGCGTAGGAGTTGACGATGAGTCGACAGCGACACCCACCGAGGACGGCATTCTCGCGTCCTTTCGATACGCCTTGGTGAGGAAACCGGAAACATGCTTCGGTAGCTCCTGGATTGAGTCTAATCCTAGATCAACCTATCACCTTTATTTGAAAGAAGATAATTCGACGAAGAAAGGTCGCTACTTTTTGCATTTCGGTATATACTACTAATAATGTGATTATTCAAACTGTATTTAATATCAAACATGGAATGAGAAAAAATTCTTTGAAAAGTCTTAAATTTGTCATATTTTTATCAATTCAGTCTTAAACCTTCTAATCGTACCAATAGATACGTTGTCAATTGAGTCAATTTGATCGATCTTAGCCATAAATCGTTTACGTGGATGTCGGTCATCCTATATAATTAAGTTCTGGCGTGGACAATCTTTAATAATATTTAAAATTTGTCTCCCTTTATTTCTCTAGTCGGTTGCTTGGCCTTGGTGACCTATGAGAGGAGAGGGCCATTGGCAAGGGCGAGCCTCACCTAACCATGGCGAGGCCGACCTTGCCTAGTGACATAGAGGTTGAGCCTCGTCAAGGGCGAGCCAGACCTCGTGAGCCCTCATCTCTAGCCGATCGTCGACCATTCGGGGCTCGGTGATTGCCTAGAGGAAGAAGGGAAAGGAAAAACAAGAAAGAAAAAAGAGAAAAGAAAACTACAAATTAGAAGTTAAAAATATTAAAATATTATTAAAATTGTCAACATTAGAACTGGCCGTGCCACGCAAAATGACCAACATCCATATTAGCAATTTTGAGGCAAGATTGGCTAACTAAACTCAATTGGCACAACATGAAAAAGTTTAGGACTTCATCGATACAATTAAAAGGTTTGTAATTCAATAGGTTTAAGATTTTTTTGGACAATTTTCCCCACGAAACAGGGCAGATTGTAATCATTTTTCAAAGTTCAAAATGTCGAACTGTCACTAAGGCTTAACATCTATAATGTGATTTGATACACGTAAAAGCTACGTTATGGGTATGCACGACATTTGCTACATTATGGGCATGCATGGTTTTAAGTTGAAAAGGCCGAATCAGAATCAAAAGCCTAGCCTCGGCCCATAAATAAAGTACGAGTATTAAAGGACTTACACCATATTCGTCCAATTATCAATTTCCATTCTTTATATGTCCGGAATTTTCAGTCCACGTTGGGCTTTTCTCAACCACCTTTCGCATGAGGAAAATTGTTGAGATACAAAACACGCGTTTCATGCTATCAGCTTTTATAGTAATGCTTTAAAAAATGAACAATTGAGGATATAGTCCATATCTAATACCCTCGTCAACATTAGAAAATATGAATTTTGAACCTAGTTCAGCTCTACCGGAAGCTGCCGAGGTTGTCCTTGAGCTTGCGATGGACATGAACCTCTATAATAGGCTCACCAGCTGAGTAGCCGAGCTCGGTCATGGCCGCATGCAACCTTGATCTAGCCTTAATCCTGTGTGGCGACCATCGTCCGTAGATTTGGTTTTGCGATGTGGGAGTAATTGAAATGGAATAGCACTGCAATAAACAAGGTCTTGGTGCAAGATGCAACTCGAAATTTGTTGTAAGAAGTGAGGACATCAGTGAACTTTAAAAGAGCTATGTTAGCATAATAATCTTTAGGTGATTATGAGAGTAATAACGGCATGCCGTCGACCACGTATTCATGAAAGAGTAAATTTCATAATAATTTTTTAACTATTTGTTATTGGTTTTTTTTGCACAAAACATACTATTAATCTCATAGTAAATTAAGAAAGTCACACGATCATTATTTGCTACGAGGAGAGCATTTGTTATGAAAACTCGAGTTAATTTTTCGTTGTTGTAATTTTCCCTTTTTCAAAGACACAAATACTAATCTAGCAAAACAAATTTAATTCAGCATCGATCTATGCTCACTCTAGAACCTTGTTTGGTGTGAATTGGATTACCCCCCAAAAACAAGGATTCAATCCCAAGACTCTTCATGTTTAGAAAGAAACCTAAACTTGAAATTCTAACATCCAATTGCTTAAGCTATTAGACATATCAGATACAACTTAATCAATCAGGTAGAACGACTACCACCTCTGAAAATTCTTTTAACAAAAAAATGAGGACGTCAAGGCCCATGATGATAGAACTGTGAGATAAACGCTTAGATCAGTTTGTAAAACTTCCCATCATCACATGAAAATTCAATTGGCAATACGCCAACCAACAGTGGAAAAGAATTTGCACAGTACGTATTGAATGACAGTCGTCAATGACGTGACACCGATTAAAGTTTATCAATAATCTGACGGCTGCGATTACATCGGCTCTTTAGACATTGTCTAGATAACATTTCTTGAAAAGGAAAAGAAAACCGTCACATCCCCACCAAAAGCAGAAGTGGGAAATGAAGAATCAGGAAGGAGGAAGACGAAAAAGAAAGAAACAACTGTTCATCACCAAGTCGAGATCAGCCGGCGTAGACATGGACGCGAACGACGAGGATGAGGATGGTGTAGAGGGTGAAGAAGATGAGAGTGTGGACGGCGATGGACTTGCCGTTGGTCTTCAATCTCCCGAAGTCCAGAATCCGGTGGTGCCCCGGCAACTGGAACAGGAGCCCCGGCTGCAGCAGCACGAACAGCACCACCCCGATCACCACCGGGCCCCAGTCGGCCATTCCCGACGAGCTCTGCGCGGCAGCTGGATCTTCGGGAGAAGCCGCGGCAGCGACGGTCGGAGGGTGCGATGAGGAAACGAAATCTGGAACTGAGTGAAAAGGAAGGAGGAGGGAGGGTTGCTTCGGGTGGACGCAGGGAGCGAGGGCGTCGGGAATCGGAACAAGTTTTCTTTTCCTTTTGGATGAGTAAAGATGGAGGTGCACGTGGATGGACGGACGGTGCCGTCATTTTTCATTTTTCATTTTCCTATTTATTTATGTTTTCTTTGCCACGGTTGCTTCTTATCAGAATATTTTCGAGAAAAAATTTCATATAAAAATTCGAAATACTCTGATTTTCTCAAAATAATATTTAAAATAATATTTTTATTTTAAAAAAGGACTTAGACCGAAGAAAAATTTCAACTTTTATTGTTTTATTTTTTATTTTTATTTTCATTTTTCATTTTTCATTTTTTTCCTCCGGTGATTGCTCGCCTCAAGCAAGGCCCGCCCTCGCTTGAGGCTGGCGTTGGCTTGGCGAAGTGTGAAGAAGATGGGGAAAGAAAAATGAAAAAGAACAAGAAAAGGAGAAAAAGGAAAGAAAGGAAAATAAAAAAGAAGAAAACGAAAAGAATTTTAAATAATAAAAAACGAAAATACCCTTCAATTGATCTCTTTCATGAAATAAGAAAGGCGCTTTCGGCTCATCTTAGAAACGAAGTCTATTTAATAATTTTATTTGAGAAAATTAGAGCAATTTAGGTATTTATTTGGAATGTTTTTGATTCTCAATTATAGAGAATGTAGTTTTAACTGAACATAGTGGAACGTATATAGAGAACAAAGTACTTGCTAGTTAAGATTTCTTTTTGGTGCTTTCAGAACTGGGCTTCATAATGTAGTTCTGAGAAACAGCGACCAGAAAGCAGTTTCATAAGCTTGGCTTTGCCTCTATTTTATAAAACCTAAGAGGGAAGGTCTTTTTCCAAACAAAGCCTAAGTTGTTCTCAGTGATATTTTGTCTTTGCAGGTACGTCCACTATTCAATGACTGGTCGAAAATTTTTGAAATTGGCGGATCCAAGGCTGCAGGGGCATTATCCAACGCGAGGTCTACTATCAGGCGCTTGCTGTGGCATCCATGTGCATACAAGCGCAGGCGGTTGCGCGTCTTCCTCATCGGTGACATGGTGACAGGCTCCTTGTTACCTAGCGAACCAGGCGTATGATCCTGACGTAGCTTCATGGGAGCAAAGGATCCAGCTTCGATGAGAGAGGCAGCAAGATTTTGAGGAACGAGGATGCTGGAGGTTCCGGCGCAACAGGTGGGAATCCGAGGGGTCCGAGAAGGACGACTCTCCAAGGGACTGTAAGTTGTTAAATAGGGATGTGAATAGAGAAAGGGCCATTGCGGAGGCGAAGATGTGGGGAGAGAATTAGCGAGAGAGAAAAGACAGCGGAGTGCTCAAGGCAGTTTCGATGGACCTGATGGTCGGTTGCCTTGATCGAGAATTTCTCGAGTCTTTTCCCTCCTCGTGCCTCTTGGCTTGCTTTCTGTGAATCCTGCGAAGCGAACGCAGGGCATTCATGTTGCGTAGCTCATATTCCATTTTTTCGAAGGGAATGAGTGGAGAGATTGTGGCTGAATTGGGAGGACTCGGTCCCTACTACTTTAACTTGGCACTTTCCGGGGTCTTGTCTCTCCATTCTCTGTTTATACTTTCTCGAAATTTGGAGGAGGAGGAGTTGTTTGCGTATCATTGCTAGGACAGCATTATAGAAAGAGAATCCAGAGGAAGAGGGAGATTTGTCTGTCTTGTAATGGTTGTGCCGAACCTTGTAAGTTTATCCTGAGCAGAATTTGCCTGCATTTTCTAACTCTAGTTTTAAGCAACATTCTTATATGATGTCGCGGTTAGTAGTGCAATCATGTATCGGTGCGGAGATTAATTTGGGCTTGTTAGACTGCCTCGTCGAAACCCATTTGGTCTTGAATCTTCTTGCTCCTTTGCATGCCACAGGGACATTGCAAATGATGCAAGTTTTCCAAGTCCTATCCCATAATGAAACGCCTACTCCTGGGCATGAGTTTCAACTAAGATGCCTGCAATATCAGAAGCACCATCTGATAAACGGAACAATAGGTTAGTTCTACTCAACCACGATATTTTGTAGAAGTGAACATAGTTTCAGGATAGAACCTAGAGAACTGGACTGGAGGGAGCCGATCGGTTTTAGGCTCCAAGGCATGGAGGGTAGATTCCAGATCTCAAAAATTAGGGAACCTAATCTGATGAGTAAGTTCTAGATTCTAGAAGTGGAACATGAAATCGAAACCTGGAATCTAGAGTAAGTTTTTACAAATGTCTTCTCATCGTCCTACGTATTCCATAGTGTCCAATTATGAATGTGTAATCTGAAATCACTCGTTCAGACTTCTTCCTTTTAGAAGTACGTTGAGGTGCTTTTGGAATGGAAAGAGTTCCAGAAGTGAAACATTCCATTACTCCATAGGTTTGATTAAACAGGACCATAGCTGAACATATAAAGAAACAAAGTGCTCGCAAGTTCAAAGTTTCTTTCTTGTGCTTTCACAACTAGGCTTTACAGAGTACTTTGAGAAACAGTGGATAGAAAGTAGTTTCACAAGCTTGCCTTTGCCTCCATCTTTTTAGACACCTATATGAGAAGGTCATTTCCAAAGAAATCATTTTCTGATGGTTTTGCCTGTGCAGGCATGTCCATTATTCAATGATAGGCGAAGATTCTCAAAATTAACGGATCCAAGGTTGCAGGGGCATCATCCAATTCGGCGTCTATATATGTGGTAGCCATGTGTATGCAAGAGCAAGCGATTGTTTGTCCTCTGAAGGGGCCATGGTGATGGCACTTTCTAACCTGGCGAACCGGGCGTACGATCCTAACATAGCTTCTAATTACGGGGAACAAAGGAACTGGCGTCGATAGTTTTTGGGTTCCATCTCTCCATTCTCTGTTTATACTTTTCTTGAATTTGGAGGAAGAAGACTTGTGCATATATCACTACTAGGATAGCAATCTAGAAAGAGAATCCACTGGAACATTGCAATCTAGAGAGAGAAAGAACTCCCTCTGGTTTCGAATCTTCTTGCTCCTTAGCTTATGACGGGGACATTGCAAATGATGAAAAAGTTTTATTTTGAAAGTCCTATCCAATCAGGAACAGCCTACAATGATCTTTCGAATTGTAGCTGCTAAGTTCCATCACTTTTACTCTCTTCCCGGGCATGGATCTTGACTAAAAGCTTGCGAATATCAGGAGCACCATCTGATAATTGGAACATCAGGTTAGTTTACTCGATTGCGATGTTCAAGCGAGTTGAGGCGATTCGGCACGAGTATCATGGATGAAAATTGGTTTCTTAACCACTAGAATAAGAGTGAGTATACTAGTAATTAACTCGATCTTTATTGAGACAGCAGAAGAATGAGTACACTCTGGGATATTGCCTTCGAGCACTTTCTTCTTCTTACAATTGTTATGCCAACCGGAAGGGAGAGAGAGAGGGAGAGAGTAGGATCATTGCGGGATAGGATAGATAGAGGCGAATTTGGGCCTTCACATTCTTAATCAAAGCCTAGCCCAATGGTAAGTTGGGCCTCAGCTAACCTGTAACTTGGAAAATCAGACCCCCGAATCTTCCTTGGCCCAGAGGCCGTCACCGGAAACCACCGCTTCCATGGCCCCGTCCGGCAGTTGTGACGGCTGCTGCTCGTCCACACAAGCTTGGCCGCCTTCGGCAGGGGGCGGGATTTCAACGGCGAATGGGTCGACTTTGGAGACTCCTCCTAAGGGGGCGAGGACGACCGTGTTGGTGACGTGCTGTGGGAGCACCTGGTCCATCTTGATGACTCTCTCTTTGTTTCTGAACCACCCGTACAAGCCCATCTGACATATTCCCAAGACAAAGCCCACAACGTTCGGTATCTGCATGTCCAGGTCAAGAACATTCTTAAGTTTGACCAAAACTTACGTTAGAACTCGATAAAACATGTAGTCCGCCGCAAGCTTGACGACGTTTTTAATGAGAGTTTAGTATTTTCGGCGGAGGTATTCATGTGATGTCGAATTACTCGATCACTTTCGGACACAATCGTTGCATAATCTCCATTCGTAGTAGTTAAAAGATGTAGGATTTCTCCATTATATTAACCGCCAATCTGAAAATTCAAGATTTTATACTAACTTTTTTTTTTTCATGAAATTGCATACTTGAGTTTTGTTAAATATTCTCGGGTCTGTCCAATTTCCAAATGTAAAATTCTCGATCCTCCGTTAAACATAATCATCATCAATAATGTGTTCCACTCGACGGATATTATTAAACTTTTTTTTTTAGCTATTATGAACTGATTCTTTGCCCTTGGCATCCTCGCTATACATGGAACTCAATGCACGAACTATAATATGAAAGATTGGATCTACATTACACCAATGCACACTATGATAGAACATGCACTTCATTTAAATGAAATTAATCATTATTAATCTTTGATTTAATTTTTGGAAAATGGAGATCACTTACCATAATGCACCAGTCCTTTTCGAAGAGACCATAGCCGAACCACATGACGGCGCTCAACGTTAGACAGAACGATAGAGAGAAAGGCATGAACTCCACACTCTTCGTTCGCACAACTCGTGCCTGGACACCAGTATAGGGAGAGGGGAAAAAACGAAAAAACGAAAATCAAAATGCGTTTTCCATGGTTAAGTACGAGAATTTGAGAAGCCAGAGATCGAGTTTTCGAGCGCCCACCACGATGTTCAACGGCGCTGCGAAGACGCTCACAGAGATCGTCGTGCAGATCCATCCGAACACCACGGTGCGGGTCTGATCGTTCGGGATGAAGTGCGAGACGAGAGTTAGGAGTGAGAATAATCCCACGTTCATCAGAGCAAAGAGCTTAATCGTGGAATTCTGTAATAGGCAAGATCATTAAGTTAAGATAGAACAAACACTGAGTAGTTAGAAAAATAGCGGGTAAGAGTGGCATCACCGGAACTTATTATAATGTTCGAATTTCTGTTCTTTTTCTTGTCGAGCTCTGTATCGTATAACGATCAAATCAATACGTACCCTCGCAGCTTTTGGTGCATAGACGATGAAAATGGCGATGTACACCATCTCCACGACGCATCCGAAAGAGTTGATGGTGATGAGAAGGAAGGAGTGTCCTTTGAGGAATGCATAGTAGAACCAGAGCATGGAGCTGAATAGAGCAACCAAGTAGGGCAACGACTGGAAACCCTCGGTTGATTTCTTCCTGTAAATCCTGTAAAATGTCGGTCTGCAGCGAAAGAAGAGAAAGAATAAAATAATGTTAACTTCGTCCCAGCGAAACAGAAGAACTTTAAAGAAGCATGATCACTTACACCGGAGCCAAGTAGACGAAGAACGAGAGAATGTTTCCTATCATCAATTGCAGAACAGAAGAACAAATGTTAGATTACTCTAAGCAACCTCAGCCATTTTAAGAATCTAACTGCTGAGTAAACGAGGTGTGGTTGAACAAAACTCAAACTAAATCATGCTGCATGTCGAAATGCAAACCGAGTCGAGGATATATTAACCCTAAATTAGTCGAAAGAAAAAAAAAATTATCGCAGAGCAGCTTTTGTTTGGTTGCGCAACGACCTTAAGACGGACGCTGACGTCCTCGGCTTCAACATTTAAAGCCGATTCTGATATTGCACCGGAGTGAAAACAAAGTTCGTTGGAGGAAATGGCCAAAAGGGTTGTAAAAAAAAGTTGGCAAAAAGTCCAAGAGACTGAAAAAGTTTGCCGGAGGTTTAGTTTCCAACGATGCTTAAATCATAAAAAAAAAAAGGAAACAAATTTGAAGAGAGTCGGGAAGATGAAGACGAAGGTGAAGGTGAAGAGCTTCTGGTTTTGTTAATATTACCTAGGATACCAAAAGTGAATATCCATGGATGGTGGTAATCCAAGATGGCCATTTCACTCGCAACAAGGGAGAAGAATCCTCTCTCTCTCTCTAAGGCGAAGACCCAGGAAAGAAAACGGGGTTCAGATAGAGACCCTGGCTCTCTCTACCCTCCCTCTCCCTCTCCACCGACTCTCTTACTAAATTCCACTGCAGATGATATCGCCCCGGGGGAGGGGGTTCGTTGGTTTTATACCCACCAGCTTTTACACACGCCCAATCATTTTGCGACACGTATCGTGTCATTATACCTTCATCGCGTTACGCGAGTGGAGTAAAGATGGAGCCGTGCACTCATCTTTCATTTTCCTATTTATTTATTTTTGCTTTGCCACGTTGCTTCTTTGCACAATATTCTCAAGGAAAATTTTCAAATAAAAAAAAGGCTGTGTTTGTTTGGGGGAAAAAGTTTTCCTGAAAAATATTTTCCGGATTTTCCGGCATTTGGGGGGCGGAAAATAGGTTAACCCCGGAAAATATTTTCCTCCTATAGAAAAATCCCTTTGAAAATTGTGGAAAACGATTTCCTCTTTTTAAAAACGGAAATCATTTTCCGTCGGCCGCGGCCATCGGTCCGCGGCCATCGATCGCCGGCCACGGTCACCCGCCGCCCCCGCCGGAAAATCAATTCCTTGCCAAACGACGGAAATTGTTTTCCATTTCATTCTTAAGTATTAATCAAACACCGAAAAATATAGTTATTTTCTTGGAAAATGACTTCCTGAAAAATGTTTTCCCCCAGGAGGCTATTTTCCGTGAAACAAACGGAAGTGTTTTGATTTTTTTAAATAAGAGTTTGAAGCAGCATTATTTTTATTTTAAAAAAGGACTTGACTGAAAGATATTTGCGTCTTTTCCTGTTTTAATTTTTTTTTCCTTTTTTGTTTTCATTTTCATTCTTATTTTCCCTTTTTCTATCCTGTTGGCGATTGCTGGCTTCAGGCAAGGGCCGAGGGCTACCCTTGCTCGGCAACAGTGTGGGCAGCCCTCGCTTAAGGCCAGCATTGATTGGGGAAGGGTAAAGAAGAAGATGGTGCTGAGGGTGAAGAAGATGGGGAAAGAAAATTAAAGTGAAAAAGAGAAAAAGGAAAGAGAGGAAAATAAAAAAAAGAAGAAAATGAAAAGAATTTTAAACCATAAAAGACAAAAATGCTCTTCAGCTAATCTCTTTTTTTAAAACAAAGATGGCACTTTAGGTCATTTTTTGAAATAATGTCCACTTCACCTTAGGCTATTATTTGAGAAAATCAAAACACTTTTGGCTCTTATTTGGAATTTTTCCTTTTCTCAATTATGTTTATGCTTATAATCATAATGGCAATTTCATGTTCCAATATAAGAAAGAAAATATTTAGGTTCTTGGCTCCATTTGTTTCACGAAAAATGGCTTTCTGGGGTAAAATATTTTTCAAAAAATCATTTTTCAAGAAAATAACAATATTTTCTGGTGTTTGGTTAATACTTAAAAATGAATTGAAAAATAATTTTCGTCGTTTGGCAAGCAATTGATTTTTTGGCGGCCGTGGGCGGCGATCGACGGCCGGGGACCGACGGCGGCAACCGGCAGAAAATTATTTCCTCTTTTCAAAATGAGAAAAACATTTTGCACACTTTTCAAAGAGATTTTTTCATAAGAGGAAAATGTTTTCCAGAGTTAGCCTATTTTCCGTCTCCCAAACATCGGAAAATTCGAAAAACATTTTTCAGAAAGTCATTTTTCGTGAAACAAACGGTCATTTGAGTTCCCATTCGATTATCTCTGATTTTTTTAAGCATGAGTTTTGAAAACGTATTGTCTCTACCAATCCATAAATAACCTTGAAGGTACCACCGTCATGGCGGTAGTCGTGGTGGTGGTTGTCCTTGATAGGCGGCCATTGCGACGGTGGTCGTCTGGTGGACATATGGCGAGCACAAACGGTGGACGCCAATAATAAACGCATCCTTAGCAATGCTTCGCGTTCTCTGGCTCAAGACCCGAAACCAACGGTGAAGAATGCGATGCGTGTATCAACTATGCTAACTTGAATTTATCCCATTGAATTCACGCTTGCTTCATGTAAGTTACGGGGCATTTAAGTTTTGGCGTGCCGCAGCCAAAGCACTATCGGGGACTTCCACAAATTCGATTCACCCCATCTACCCACTTCTTGTCTCATCACCTTCGAGCTGCCTATCGAAAAGGTTACCCGATCACGATATTCCCCTTTTCTTTTCCCCGAAATTAATCCAGTTTATATACATAAACTTGCCCCTCGGGCCCCCGCGAGAGGCGGGTTCGAGAGTGAAACCCTAGCCGATTATCGGCTCGGAAGAGTCTCCATGAGCTCATGTACTCGCTCTCATGCATCCCATGCCGTCTTCTTAAAGAGGAGATTGAATGGGACATGTAGGAGAAGTTTATAAGATGGCAAGAGTGATGGAATTTATGTGAAACCGAACATTAATGCAATCACATAGAAGATAGAAAATTGTTGACATACGAGATTATTTAAGTTCACTCCAGAAGAGGGCTACGTCCTGCAAAGGGATTTCACTATATTTTTTTGCTCGTTATAATGATTTCTCATTCGAGCACAATATATGTGACTTAAAAATAATGGGCCTAAAAATCCTAGTATATTTGAAAGTCCTTTGATCATACAACAAACGGGCCTACTTAAACACAAGTTTAAACTCAATGTTTTTTCGAGGGCACTGCCCCTGAGCCCTCGCCCGCTCACTGGTGAGTGGGGCAGCCGTCCGTTCATCGAGAAGTGGAATCCCTGCTCATTGATCGGGTAGCGGGACCCTTGTGTCGGGGGTGTTGCCTCCGAACCCTCGCATTCCATGCATAAGGGTCCTATGTTGTTGTTTCATACTTTGATTTTTCTAAACTTACGTATGCGTGTCCAAAATGAGAAATAAGTATCCCCAAGTGTTCAATTAACTTCAACAAAGAGGAGGGAGTAACTAGTAAGTGGCAATGTATCCAATGTTCACAAGATGAATGTAGATGGGAAAGAGTCTTTTCAAAATATTCCTTTTGGGGTTCGGCTTTGTGGATGCATATGGGATTAATTGAACGTCCTAATCTTAATCATGGCAGGCCCCACCATTTTCCACACCCCTTACTTTTATTAATCAAACCGCCGATGCAGCCATGGTTTTTCCCCCTTCCTAATGTCTCTCATACTATGTCTCTACGGCTCTAGCAATCTCCCGTACGCATCAAGCAACCCTCGAACGTAAAGTCTGCGCTCCTTTCGGAGGTACTCTCTAGAGAATGCACAAGCGCGATAATTCTAACCCAAGCTTGAATGATTAAGATGAACAGACTTATCGCTTGAGCATCCTTTTTAGGATTGTCATATAAGTGAAAATACTCGTATTTTCATGAATATAGACCTTAACAATACATGCCGACTGTCCAAAAAAATAATGTAATATATAGACCAAGTTCATTCTGTCCATCTTCACCGTTGTTCTTGTGGGTCTCCTAGTGGGATTCACCGTTGATCATGCGAGTGGCCTCTTTAGTATTTTCATAATCGCTGATAAATACATGACATAAAAGTAGATTGTACGCATTTTCATGAATAGCCTTAACAATACATGTCACCTGTCCAAGTAAAATATATGGAATCTTCCACAATCTATCTATCAAGTTGACCTTTTTCAAACCACCTTAAGTTTGATAGAGGTATATTTTGACCTCTTTCAAACCACTCTAAGCTTGGGGAGATGCTAGAGGTATATTTAGGAGATTGTAGGAGATCTTGTATATTTTTCTCGATTGATTCTGATTCATTGTCATTGATATTTCAATACTTTAGGCATTCATCTTGTAAAGCCTACAGGTTCATGCCCTCCTCATTTGATAAAGAACATAATGTTACATTTCTCTATCATCATAGTTCTCAAGATGGTATTGTAGCAAGAGGTTCCAAGTTCAAACATTTGTAGGTCTCTATTTGCCTCTCCGATTATATATTTCCACTCTTCAGCTTTAAGCCAAAGTCATTACTTGTGAGAGTACCAAAGCATTTAAATATCAAACTACACATTTAAATACCATACTACACTTCATCTATTAATTTAAGTTTTTAGAATAATTGGGCCGTTCATGAAATCGCATATTCTCAAAACATTACTCGTGTAAAGTATGATTTTCACTTGTGGAGAAAAAATGAGAAAGTCAACGAGAACTATTACCATATTAAGATATCATCATTCTAACGAGGACATCATCACTGGTTTGATTCATCCACGTTCACCAACTTCTAAAAGGTGCTCTTTCCATCACCCAGCTTAGATTCTCATGTTCTCGGAGGAGCTACTTCTAAAAGGTGCTCTTTCCAACCCCGTTCGTCTGCATATTGTTGAACTCGATCGGCCTGCCTTTCCCTAGCAGCTGAAATCGCAAGCCCGGTGACAGGATCACGAACAGGAACGTCCCGACGAAAATCGGAGCCCAATCGGCCATGGTTGATCCAGGGGAACGAAGGGTGCGAAGGCTTATTCGTTTTGGATATGGACATTAATCAGGAAACTGAGATTGTGATCATGTCAAGGAAGCAATTAGGAAAACACCCTCCTTTGTGAAGCTGCGTTGCTAGGAAAGACAAGCAGTGGTCCGAACGAGTCACGGGAGTTGACGATGAGTCGACAGCGACACCCACCAAGGACGGCGTTGTCGTGTCCTTTTGATACGCCTTGATGATGAAACCTGAAACATGCTTTGGTAATTATTGGATTTAGTCTAATCCTAGATCAACTTATTACCTTTATGTGAAAGAAGATAATTTGAAGAAGAAAGGTTGCTACATTTTGCATTTTGATGTATACTATTAATAATGTGATTATTCCAACTATATTTAATACCAGGCATGAAATGAGAAAACATTATTTAAAAAATCATAAACCTATTGTACTTTTACCAATTCAGTCATAAACTTTCTAATTGTGCCAATGAAGTTCTAAAATTTTTCATGTTTTGCTAATTAAGGCCATTTGATAAATTTTAGCCATAAATCACCGACATGATTGTCAATTATCCTATGTGGCTAGGTTGACACTGACATGGATAATCTTCAATAATATTTTAATTTTTTTTCACTTCTTCCTCTAATCGGTCGCTTGGCCTTGGTGACTGGTGAGAGGGCGAGGGCCATTGTTGAGAGTGAGCCTCACCTAGCCATGACAAGGTCGATCTTGCCTAGTGACAAAAACGTTGAGCCTCACCAAGGGCGGGCCAACGAGGCCAATCTCTTCGACCCTTGTCTCTGTCTAGTCGTCGACCACCCGAGGCTCAGTGATTGCCTATAGGAAGAGGGGAAGGAAAAAAAAAGAAAAAAGAAAAATCAGGAATTAAAAAAAATATTAAAATATTATTAAAATTATCCACATCAGTACTGGCTGTGTCACGTAGGATGATCAATATCTACATTAGCGATTTCCGGCCAAAATTGGCTAACTGTACCTAATTGACACATCGTGAAAAAGTTTAGGACTCTACTGGTATAATTAAAAGGTTTATAGTGCAATATGTTTAAGACTTTTTTGGACGATTTTCCCCATGAAAGAGGGCGGACTGTAATGATTTTCCAAAGTGTCGAAGTCTTACTATGGCTTAACATCTATAATGTAATTTGATACATGTAAAAGCTACGTCATGGGTATGCATGACGTTTGCTACATTATATGTATGGTTTTAAGTTGAAAAGGCCTAATCAGAATCAAAATCCGAAATTCTTTATATGTCCTGAATTTTCAGTTCATGTTGGGCTTTTCTCAAGCACCTTTCGCATGAGGAAAATTGTTGAGATACGAAAAAAACACGTTTCATGCTATAAGCTTTTACATTAATGCTTTCAAAATGAACAATTAAGGATATACTCCATATCTAATACCCTCGTGAACATTAGGAAATGTAAATTTCAAACCTAGTTGAGCTCGATTGGAGGCCGCTAAGGTTGTTCTTGAGCTTGCGATGGACGTGAACCTCTATAATAGGCTCGCTGGCCGACTAGCAAAGCGCAGTCATGGCCGCATGCAACCTTGATCTAGCCTTAAGCTTGTGTGGTGACCATCACCCATAGATTTGGGTTTTTGTGGTGTGGAAGTAATTGAAATGAAATAGCACTGTGGTAAACAAGGTCTTGGTGCAAGATGCAACTTGAAATTCACTGTGAAAAGTGAGCATACCAGTGAACCTTAAAAGAGCTTTATTAGCATAATAATTTTTGGGTGATAACAACATATTGCTGATCACGTATTCATGAAGGAGTAAATCTCACAATAATTTCTAATTATTTGTTATTTTTTTTTGTGTGTAGAACATGCTGTTGATTTCACAATAAATTAAAAAAAGTCACATGATCAGTATCTGCTATGAAGAGAGCATTTGATATTAAAACTTGAGTTAACAATGTTTTTTTTTTGTAATTTTCCCTTTTTCAAAAGCCGCAAATACTAATCTAGCGGAACAAATTTAATTCAGTATTGACCTATGCTCACTCTAGAAGCTTGTTTAGTGGAATTGGATTACCTCCAAAAACAAGAATTCAATCCTAAGATTCTTCATCTTTAGAAAGAAACCTAAACTTGAGATTCTAATATCTAATCGCTCAAGCCATTAGATATATCAAATACAACTTAATCAATCAGATAGATTGATTGCCGCCTCCGAAAATTTTTAAAAGAAATGAGAATTTCAAGATCTATAATTGTATAAATGTGAGATAAACGCTTAGATTAGTTTGTAAAACTTCCCATTTTCACATGGAAATTCAATTGGCAACAAGCCAACCAACAATGTAAAAGAATTTGCACAGTCAGTGTTGAACGACAGTCGTCAATCACGTGAGGGCATTAAGGTTTATCAATAATCTGACGGCTGTGATTACATCGGCTCTTTACACCTAATTATATAAGACTTTCCCGAACCACCTCAATAACCCAGAAAAGCAACAACATTTATTGAAAAGGAAAAGAAAACCGTCACATCCCAGCAAAAGCAGAAGTGGGAAATGAAGAATCACAACGGAGGAAGAACAAAAAAGAAAGAAAGAGCTGTTCACCACCAAGTCGAGATCAGCCGGCGTAGACATGGACGTGAACGGCGAGGATGAGGATGGTGTAGAGGGTGAAGAAGATGAGGGTGTGGACGGCGATGGACTTGCCGTTGGTCTTCATGCTCCCGAAGTCCATAATCCGGTGGTGCCCCGGCAGCTGGAACAGGAGCCCCGGCTGCAGCAGCACGAACAGCACCACCCCGATCAGCACCGGGCCCCAGTCGGCCATTCCCGACGAGCTCTGCGTGGCGGCCGGATCTTCGGGAGAAGCCGCGGCAGTGACGGTCGGAGGGCGCGATGAGGAAACGAAATCTGGAACTGAGTGAAAAGGAAGGAGGAAGGAGGGTTGCTTCGGGTGGGCGCAGGAGCGAGTGCGTCGAGAATCGGAACAAGTCTTCTTTTCCTTTTGGATGGGTAAAGATGGGGTTGGATGGAGAAAATATTAAGAAAATATTTCGTGCCGTGGGGGGAAGCCACATCAGCAATATTCCTCTCCATTCATCGCGCGACACGTATCGCGAGGTCCCACCTTAAAAAAAAGAAACTCTCTCCTCTTTCTGTTTCTCCCGATTCTCTCCTTTGCCTAACCTCTCCAACCCGCCACGATCTCTTTCCTCCGCCTGATTCCTTTCCCTTCTCCGAACTTAAGCCCAAGTCACTGCCATTACGGGCCGCGGCGAAAAGCACACTGTGAGTCTTCGGCAACTGGCTCGCTGCCGATGGATCCCGTCCCTTCGTTCGCCGACATCTTCTCCATCCCGATCGCAGAGCTCGAGCCTAAGGCTCGCGGCCGTGGCCGACGTCTTCTCGGTCCTTGGCTGCGAAGCTCGAGCCCCCGGCTCGCAGCCGCCATGGCCACGGAGCTCGAGCCCATCAAATCGGCATTCTAAAGGTCGCAACCTCCATGGCTGTGGAGCTCAAGCTTCGTAGCTATGGCGGCCGACGTCTCTTTTTTTTCCTTCGGCGAAGCAACGAAATAGAAAAAGGGACTGGGAAGACAGTGAAGAGAGAGAGAAGAGGGTCCCCCACGTAGGGAAATTATGTCAATAGTGACACAAGGATCTGAGCTATCTAATTCAAAAATATATGACTTAAATTGATTAATTTAAAATTTTAAAATTCTCGTAAAAATTTTTTCCCCTCTTTTAAAAAGCTGATGTGGATCAATTTGATATGTCTATTTTGAATTAGATAGTCCAGATTGGATAATATTATCCATAATATTATATTAGGAGATCTAAACACAGAGGTGGGAGAAATTTTTTTATTTTCTGACTGGTAGGACCTCTGTGCCACGTGTTGCACAATAAGTGATGATCTTGACCACATCAGCTTTACTTGGTTTGTATCCTGAATGGACGAGCAGTGCCGTCATTTTTCATTTTCCTAATTAGTTATTTTTTCTTTGCCCCGGTGGCTTCTTATTGCCATATTTAAAGGCTTAAAAGTGCTATTTTTTTTTAAAAAAAATAAAAGCTTAAAGTATTATTATTTTTTTCAATAAAGACCTGATCGAAGAACAATTTTATCCTTTACTGTTTTATTTTTTTTATTTTTTTATTTTTATTTTTTCTTTTCCCTTTTTCTTTTTCTCCAGCAAGGCGAGGCGACCCTTGCCTGAAGTCAGTCGTACTAGCCCAGGTGAGGGCGAGGGCTACTCTTGCTTGACGGTGGTATGGGCAGCCCCAACGTTGGCTGGGGAAGGGTGAAGAAGATGGTGTAGAGTGTGAAGACGATGGGGAAAGAAAAAGGAAAAAGCAAAAAGGAAAGAAAAAAGAAAAAGAGAAAAAGGAAAGAAAGGAAAACAAAAAATAAGAAAAGGACAATAATTTTGAATGGTAAAAAGACGAAAATGACATTTAGTCGGTCCCTTATTTAAAACAAGGTCACTTCAGGATCTTATTTGAGAAAATCACAGCATTTTAAGTTTTTATTTGAAAATTTTCCTTTTTGAAAGTATGCTTATAACCATAATTGGCAATTTCTTGTTCCAATATAAGAAAGAAAATATTTAGGTTCTTGGATTTTGATTCGGTTTATCCTAATTTTTTTTTTATGCACGAGTTTTGAAAATGTGTTGTCTTTGCCAATTCGGAAATAAACTTGAAGGCGCGATTGATCGCGTGGGCGACTGGATGAGGATCACTGTTACGGTGGTAGTCGAGCTGGTGGTAGTCCTTGATAGGCAGCCATTGCGAATTTGCGATGCATGGTGGTCGTCTCGTTGACATTTTGGCGACCGCAAATGGTGGACGCCGATAATAAAAGCCCCCTGAGCAATGCTTCGCGTTCTCTAGCTCAAGACCTGAAATCAAATGGTGAAGTATTCGATGCGTGTAGCAACTATATTAGCTTGAATTTATCCCATTAAATTGTTAATTTCATCATATTCATTGATTTAGATTACAATAGTCTATCCGATAAATTTTGGATTTCAACTCGCACCGGTCGACTTGTGTTGACATCGAAGACGGACGATTGAGATCCTCCAAAGTGGGGTGTAAATTTAAAGCACATATCGATTTCCCCTTCTTCTTCTTTTTTTCGTCTTCGATTTCTACCTTCCGATGTTGTCTTCCCGCCGAGTCCAGACTCGAGACCTCCATCACCACCTCTCCATCTCTCTGTCCTATGCCTTCGGCGTCCAAATGAGCCGAGAGGCGAAGAGGCGGGGCCTCCACGTTAGATCCCGGGTTTGGTCCGCTATTTCGCGCGGTGTGTCGAGACCTCTTAGGTCCCAACCACCGCGGGCCGAGCTCCTCTTTCACTTAGTGGTCGCGGGGGGTACAAAAGAAGATTGAGCCGCCAACACAACCGCTAGGAGGGGAGGCCACGAGTAGTACGGTGGCAGCGAAGCTGGCGGCGGGATGTTACAGGTCAGAGGAGGTATGAGAGAGATTGGAATGTATGATGTAGGATTTTTTGGGTGCTTATGTGAATTTATTTAACATCCAGGAGAACTTTATCGTGTTTGGATCCCCTAACATAATAACTTTATCACTCCTCTGGTGCATTTGTTTTGGAAAAAATAAATGATTTGTAATATTCTCCTAAAATTAATCACTTGAAATAATTATTCAATAAAAAATATTTTATTATGAATAATAAAATTTTATTTATTTATTTCTATAATTAATAAAATTAATTAATTTTAAAAAATTAATTTTCGAATTATCCATGTTTAGTCCAATGCGAAGAGGACATTGCGTGGCACAATTCTATCTTTGGCGTTTGACTCCAGTGCGCTTTCAGACCCTCTTAGTTTGAAATACGCAACAAAAGAGAAGCCCAAGGAAATCGAAGAACTCAATTCAACTTGAAACGAGAAAGGCCTGAACTTTATGTTCTTCATTTCTGATTAATAGTTGATCAATAATTTGAGCGAAGATCGACGCGATGAATTCACAACGAAGTAATTTAAAAATCGTTCCATACGTAAAAGCATGTACGGCCATTGTAAAACCCTAATTTTGAGTAGCATTGCTTAGAATTTCTGGATACGAGAACAAACATTGTTCAAAATACTTGATAGGCAATGCGATTACAATTCAGACGAACACCTAAGATTTTTTGTTTCTGGGTCCATTGATACGCATCGATTTGATTCTACAATCATACAAAAAATTGCGACACTCGACACAACGTGCAACCTAGAAAGGCAGCAGCAATTTATCTACCACGAACCCCGGCTCGATGTGATATTTGTTAGTAGCCGATGTACATGTGCACGCCGATCGCTACCAAGAAGATGCTCATGAAAGCCAAGTAGAGGATGGAGTGGACAAATATCGAAGCCCCAGAAGTCTGAAAATTGCCGAACTCTACATACCGGCTCCGGCCGGGAATCTGGATCAACATCCCGGGAGTCAGGAGGATGAACAGCACCGCCGCCACGAACACCGGTCCCCAATCTGTCATCTCTCCCTCTCGCATGCTCTCTTCCATGTGTTGGATGAAAAGTCTCGAGAAGTATTGAGTGTGAAGATGATAACGGAAGGCAATGTGCTTTGGGAAGGCGCGGAGAAAAAGTACTGAAGACGAGAAGGGAGGAAAGGGGAAAAAGGACTTTAGTTAATGACGGGGGAAATCGGAAGCTTCGTGGGCAATGGTCATTTAGAACTAGTGCCACTCTTCTGCGATCAAATCGGGCTTAGCATTTCCTCCCTCGCCTTAACTTTCCATACGAATTATGTCATAGCTAAGCAGTGCAGCATGAGCTATAAAGAGATCCGCTCACGAACTCGTGACCCCGTGAAAGATAAATTTATCTGCATATTCTTGGCGTTTACACTTCCTTTCCTTTTTCCGTATATTCACAAGGCAGTGGGAGATCCCACAAAGCGGACAAGTCCGTGCAAGTTCGTGCGCATGCGTGTTAGGCACTCTAATTTGAACTCAAATTACAATTAATGCTGAACATGGAGACAAATTGCACTCTGACATCGGTGGCTTAGCTGGTTTGCACTCTGGTCCTTTCACGAGAGGTCCTGGTTCGAACCTCGCTAGGTGCCGGTGATTTAAGTGGAGGGTCGTGGCGGTGGGATGCTGCGCTAGCCCTCCCAGAGGATTAGTCGAGGTGCGCGATCCGTACGGACGCTAGTTCGGACACCTTCGATAAAACAAAAAAAGCTACACCAACAACGTCTCTAAGTAAAAGAGCCTCAAACCAATTCAAATGCAAGCCAACTAGAGAGAGATATTTCGAGAAAAAGAAATTAAAAAAAATAAAGCGAGAGATGGAATTCACGAGAGAATTGCACATGAATGGAGGAATGAGACAACCAAGTTTTGCCAAAAGCTCATTGCCTTAGGCACATCTCTCGTTGTCCTTTGGTGGTCACATGAAATCTTGGATTAAACCGCATTTAGAGATTTGCTAATGACACTCTTTTGTGATTATCTACCACAATATGATTTCTTCATCTCATCTCGAAAAAATTATCAAAAAGGTCCTAAACTTATTCCAATTGTGTCAATGCAATTCTAAATCTTTTTTTTTTGCCAATTGAATAATTAACATTTTGTATTTATGCCAATTCAATCCTTTTGGCCAACTTTGGCCGGCCGATGCCGATGTGGTAGTTTCTAATTATATTCTAATATTTTTAATGTTCTTTATTCATTTTTGATTTTCCTTTTTTATTTTATTTCTTTTTTTTTTCCCTTCTTCCTCTAGTAGTTGATTAGATGACCTGCCAGAGGCAAGGGTCGGTGAGGCCGAGCCTCGTCCAAATTTGTTAAGAGTAAGAAGAAGAAGAAAAAACAGAAAAAAAATAAAAATAAAAAAAATAAAAATATTTAAATATTCTTAAAAATTATCACATCAACGCCAGCAACGCTACGTCAACACCGATTGGCCAAAGTTAGCTAGATGGACTAGATTGGTACAAATGTAAAATGTTTAGAAATTAATTGATAAAAAAAAAAGTTTATGATTAATTTGGCACATTTGCGATAGGTTTAGGATTTTCTTTTTTTGATAATTTCTTCTCTCATCTCAAACTAGGGATATATTTGGTTACCAAGACTTCAAATTCTATATGTAAAAGACGCCATTTCAGCTTGACCTTCGAGACCATATAGCTTACCATTCAAGAAGTCAAATTATGACCCTAATCCGTAATTCACCTTTCGATGAACAAGATTTCTCTCGAGGAAGAATGTGCAATAAAAAATGGTGCACAAAAGTACTAGATCCTGCAAGATCATTGCAACATCGGACGAACCCTTGCCTGTGATATCTAAATTGGGGTGAACATAGTAAACGCAGGGAATCCACGATTATTATCGTTTAATCGAGATTATTGCCTGCATAAGCTATACACAACGATTGAGATTCATTTCTTTGATCCTGAAAAAAAGCTGAAGAGACGAACCTTTTTCCTCTATATTGAGTCAATGCTCTCGTTTTCTTTTTGTAGAGCAAGGTAATACCAATGATGAAGCCCATAACGGAGGCGGCCGTCAAAGTTCTATTGTCTGGAGGCTTCCTGGCGATCCTCGCCATGGCGGACATGAGCTGTTCCGGCGGCCCCAACGCTCTCTTCGCCGTGCTCGAGATCATCAGCATCGTCATTGATCTCTGCAAGGCGGTGAAGCACAAACTGTTGGAGTTCCAACTGTTCCAGAATGATCTTCTGGGGAGCGAATTCAACATCCTCTTTAGTAGCTTCTTGCTGAGATTCCGAGAGAAGCTGAACGAGCAAATGAAGAGCAAGAATGGAGGGTCGACAACGCTATCGTGCTTCTTCGGTGGCGTTTCTGGTTCGTTCTTTGGGAGACTGTGTCGAAGTTCATTTGCAAAACAAACAATAAAGTGCATTTACTTCATCCATGAAAGGGAAAGTGTGACCGACGTGTAATTACGTAGTCTTTCGAATTGAATGGGCAAGTGGCATAAACCCTACCATACTCGCGTGTGGATGTGCGAATAACATGTAACATGTCAGGCGATCTTGTTGTAATTATGTGATTTAATGGCTCAATTAATGTTAGTGTAACCGACGTATAAATATGTCAATGTAACCGACGTACACTTATGTCCTTGTAACTGACATAACTTAAAGTTGACATAACCAATGCATATTAATATCGGCGCAACCGATGTGGATTAATGTCAGCGTAATCGACATTTTCCTGATATATAAATAAACTTGTTTCCGTAAGAATCATGACTCACAACTTGAACCCGTTCATCTAGTTCTCTCGTAGTCCTCTTCCAAGTGTGTTGATTTTTGACAAGTGTTCAATAGAGTTCATATAATGTCGATACAAATAAGTTTGAGGTGTTATATCTTGAGAGACATAATTCGTGAAGTTGCTTAATACAATTGGCAGAAACTAATCGCGTTAAGGAGATTCGGTTAGCTGTACCTCACCTCTTCTCCAATTCCTTTTTGAGTTTACATTATCTAGCAAATTTATTTGTTTTTTAATCTTTATTTGTAAATATTGTAGTATTAAATATTGTTATCATCATCTTTATGTTATTATATTTTTTATTACAACAAATGTTATGTATTTTCCCCAATACATTGACATATACGCAATTATTTTCCAACAATCTTAAGGTGATTAATGCTTATAGTCAGGGTTTTTTGGGTTTATCATAAAAATCGTGATGGTTGATAAAAATCAAGTATCAAGTAATGTCCAAAATATTTCGAAAGATGTTCTTTTGGTCGATGCGATTGTAGTTAATGGAGTGGTTCACCCATTGAGGGATGGTTCAGTGATAACAAATGCTACGGGACTTCAGGCTAAGACCATCTATGGTGGTGGGAATATTTATCAATAGGTTTTGCCTTCCTTGATGATATCATCTCATACACCAAATAAGAAACCGGAGAAATTCACTTGTGTGGGCTTTAAGCAATGGCAGAAGAAGATGTTATTTTATTTTACCACACTAAATTTGGTCAAGTACTATTGGAGGTGGGCTTGATAATAAATTCAAATAAGTAAGATGTGCTAGGGACGTTGTAGACTTGGAAAAGTGGATATGCCAATCAATTCAAAAAAATGTCACAATCAAGTAATTCAAATCATGCAACGAATATATTCTAAAAAAGGTAATAATCAAGCAATTCTAATCAAATTAGAAAAGTGAATATGCAAATCAATTCAATCAAAAAAATGGATATATCAATTAATTTTTTTGAAATTTTTTTTACGAATATTTGAATTCAATCTTTAATTTGTAATCTTATTATTAACGATTGAACTTAAATCTTTACCTAATCGAGTATTCCATTAATAATCTTAAAGGTGGACTTTCTCGATCGTGTGGCAACTTGTGAATTAGGAAAGAAATTTTCCTAATCAACTTGAATTTTGAAAAAATATCTATTTTGATGCAATGCAAGACATGGCAAGATATGTTAGTAATCAAACCAGACAAGTGAATATATCAAAATTTTAATATAGGAAATTTACTATGATCACCTAAAAATTGCTTTCCTAATTCGAAATTTGTTTCAAAAATTGCGGCTCGAGCTCCCTTTGCTAGGACTCACCCCGGTGAAGCTCACGTTCGCGGCTGGAAGATCGATGTTGACTGGATAGCTTCTCGTGACCGGTGACGAACACGTGTGATAGCATGAGTTTGGGTCAAACTTGCTAGCTTGACATGATCATCTCACCACAACAAAACTGACATTGATGAACAGTGTCCACAAAGAAACACCGAGGAACCTTCTATCGTCAAGCAAAATTCTGCTGAAAAGGCAGTAAAACGCCCCTGAGACAGCCCTGTTTTTGACGAGAATCACACTGAAACATCCACCAAACAACGCACAAACCACCCCTAAAGCCTGCAGCAAAAATTTGGACTGAACAGTGAGTACACCCGGACTGATCAGCCGAGGAACAGAGGCTGAACAACGGGTTGCGTCGTGCTGGACCATCGGCGATTCTGGTCGTTGCCCCAGCCAGATGCGGCTTTGGATGCCAGGGACGCTGACTTAACTTCGTTGGAGCAGCAGTGGCGTTGTCGGATACCTCGTGTCCGACCAGTACGCGCGGCGGGATGGCACGTTGCTCCGCGTGCTTGCAGATGTCGGTGAAGAACCCGTGGCAAGGAGACATCTCGCCGGTTCTCTCCACTCCTCTCTGTTGTCAAGATTGTGAAGTGTGGACCCAGATGAGAGAGAAGGAGGAAGTCTTCCTCCTGGTTCTTCCACCCGCGTGGACTCCCCTCTCTCCACGTTTTTACTCTTTTCTTCATGTGCCGTGGGCACTCTGGCCGTATGTCGCCTTTGCGTGTCGGACCTCGCTGGATCTGTGACCACTACCCCCCGACAGAGAACAAGTCTCTCTGCGTTTTCCACCTCCTCCGCCAATTGTGGCCGTGTGTTCTCAAATTAAATGGCCTCTGAAAAGTGAACGTGAGTGAGGCTGAAGAGAGAGGGATCTGGATCCCCTAACATAGGATAACTATGTCAGGGGTGACATAAGAGATCTGGATCGTCCAATTCAAAAATAGACGGCCCAGATTGATCAATTCAAAATTTTAAAATTCCTGCCGAAATTTTTTTTCCTCTTTTACAAAAATGATGTGGATCAATCTGGATCGTTCATTTTGAATTGGATGGCTCAGATTGGATAATGTCACAACACAAGAAAAAGAGAGGACTTTCTTCATCGCCCTTCGTGGCATCGTGAAGGATTTTTTTTTCTTATAGGCATGAGGGTTAATTTGGGCTCTCGAGGAAAGAAATAAGATTTTATTTCCTTCAGAATATTTTATCCTTTCTTTCATATATGAACCAAATTTCTTCTTCGTGGGTTCATCTTTTCTCTCCTTTTTTTGTGTGTGTGTGTATATATTGCAAGCCTATAAGTCCTCTAAAAGCAAGCCTCTTCCCCGTGTGCAACATTGTATCTCACGTGATATTTCTTTCCCTTTTGCTGATGATATACGTCTTCTAGCCAATCCCCTCTTTCCTTTCGTGGCTGAATTCTCAAGATTTTTGTCCAAGTTTTATCTCAAGATCAATTCTCCCCACTTCATAACGTCTCGTGTGCTAATGTTCGACCCCCATGGGTTCAGCAAAATTTTTATTTATATGGGCTTAGTCCAGTTGATTTAATTAAGCTCAGAGTACTCAATAAGTCCACTCGCCATTAGTCTAAATTAAATGCAAAAAATGTAATGCATGAATGCTAAAATTAAACTATCTTATATGAACTTAAAACTACATGTATTTTTGCTAGGGACTGAGTTGAATCCCTAATTTTTGTGCAATAAATGATTAAATAAAAAGTAAAAATTTAGGTGTCAACAAAACTTTTAGAGAAGCTCCTTACCAAAAAAAAAAATTTAGAGAAGCAACTCATTTTGTACGACTTACTCTTTTGTTCCTCCCTCTCTGATTGCTATATTTTTTTTTGTTACCCAGTTGTTCGATGGAACGACATGAGATGGGACGATAAGTAAATAATCTGACATTTATTTTAGCATTGATATCGATTCAATCCTAAACCTTTCAATTGGACCAACTTAATCTTAAATTTTTTTACATCGGTATCAATTCAGTGTATCTGCCTAATTTTGATGAGAAAATGCTGACATAGACGTTGGTTGTTCTACGTGACACTGCTGTTGCCGGGACCATCTAATTAAACATTTCTTAATTGAACATATTGTTTAGTTATGCCTAATTAATATAAACGTTAAACCAAGCAGACTCTGATCGCTAGTATTGAATAATTTGATGTGGCATATTCCCTGTTCAAATGACTAGTGTCGGACAAACAGGGGATCCGTGGATGTGCAACAATAAATGACCAAACAAAAATGTATTCAATCATCAAATTTTCTTGTGCCGAAGACTAACGTGCTTTAGATATGGATTTAGATATATATTGCAATTTTGCAATTCCATTTTAAATCTTTTAATTATGTCAATTGATTTTTATGAATCGGCCAAATTTTGACCTTATGGGTTCACACCTGAAAATTAATTTTAAAGATTAGTGCCTGTCTACTTAAACTCATGCAGCACCTTGGGTTAATTTCGAGGTAATTTATTATCGGACTGATTTAAATGCAATTTATGTGGGTCTAAATGAAAATGTTCCTAATATCTGTAATAATATTAATAATATATATATTTTTGTTTAGGATATAGGGCCGACCTCTAATTTTCTTATGCAATATATGGTTGATTGGACTAACCCAAATTTGGATGTCGACATCATGAGTTTCTCAAAGTCCTAAAAACAAGCGCTTAAGATATAAGTATGATCGACCAATATATATATATATATATATGTATATATCTATATATATATGTACGTCAATAACAATTGGCGGCGAGAAATTTTTTTTATTATACCTTTCTTAGTGCACAATAATCAGAATTTTTTTTTTAAAATTACTAACTCCTACTTATCTGCCTTCACCTGTTAATTTAAATATTTTAAATATATTTTCTAATAGTATCCATAAAGCTTATTTTCCTATATGCCTTTCCTTTTAAGCTTGCCCAAGAGACTCGTAAATTATGCATACTATGATTAAGTCAATTATTAAGTCTCATTATGCACATGGCAAATGACAATGGACCTATTTGGTTTAGCTTTGAAAAAATATCATTGAAAAAGTGTAACCACCTTTGGATTAAAAGGGATTTTTGAAATACAAATAGTATTTGATAAAGTGCATTTTAAAAAATATATTGAAAAACAAATTTGACGTAAATATCATTTGGTAAAAAAATAACCTTTGTAAATAATTCAATTTTTTAATTCTTTTATTTTTTAATTACTTTCTTTAATTTTTTTTTCTCTTTCTCTTTTCTTTTCTTTCTTCCTTCTTTAATTTCTTCTCAACTAGTCGCTAGCCACAATGACAACTGGTGATCGGCTATAGGCTAGGCTCGGCCTCACCCCGACCTTGTTGGATCTGGCGAGCCTCACTAGCTCAAGGCTGAGTAGGGCCGAGCCAGATCCAACAAAGCTCGGCCTCCCTCGAGGTCGGCAATGTCAAGGCTTGTGTTGTTGAGCCTGGAGCTCACTAGCCCCCGTGTCATAGCCGATTGTTGGGTGGCCACTATCACCTTGGTCCTTGGTCGGCGGAGAAAGGAGCAGCAAGTAGAAGAAGGAGGGAACACGCAGAGGAAGAAGGAGGAAAGAAAAAAAGAAAAGAAAAAGAAACTAAAAAATAAAATAATAATAATAATAAAACAACAAGATTAAAAAAATAAAAAATTGTAGTTGCATTTAAAAAATGTGACTTTTCAAAATACCTTTGGAGCTACTTTGCGCGAAAGGTCTTTAAGGGACTTTGGAAATGCAATTGCATTTTCTCAAAATTGAAAAAAAAGAAAAAAGAACTAAAAGCTATTTGCATTTGACAAAAAGACTTTAGAACTTTAAAGTCCCTTCCAAATGCTGAACCAAATAAGTCAAATATTTGTTTCTATAGCTGGTGTTAGATGTGTCCAATATATATGACCTCATCAATGGGCATAATGATCACCGATCGGATTTGATTTATATATTTGAATTAGTGGACATTTTCAATTCATCCGACAACTTTGCAAAAAAAAGAAAAGAAAAAAAAAAAGATAGATCACTTATGAAAGTTTTAGCTTGTGTCCTTATCTGATTCATAAAATTAGCATGGCGTATCTCATCACCCCATAGGCACTAGGATAAATCATCTAAGGGGAAATTTCACGTCAAAAAAGGAAAGGATGATGCATCGTGCGGCCAATCAAGGCTCAAATTTCCTTAAAATTCAAAGGCAAAGTGATTTCCTTTTTTCTTTTTTCGATCAGGTGATCATAACTTTACTTGCATTCGAAGAGTGGAAATAAGTGATCAGTTCTACCGATCCTTCTGTACTTCACTAGAGGGATCCCTCAACTATTATGAAATATTCGGTCCGAATCAAAACTATTCCACATCACCTGCCATATGAAGATTTATCGATTGGCGTGCCCGTCATTGTGGCCACACCAAGATATTAGCAGTCCGGTAGTTATCTCCGCATGAATTGGTCGATAACTAGGCAGCAAAAACAAAAGTTGTTAAAAGCACACTCTGTTAGCAGAATTCCTTAAAGCAACCATGTGTTGATTGTATATTAGGGATTTCGTTGTACTTTCAATTACATTTTTAAGGGCAGAGACGTGTTTATTCATTTGTCCACTTATTTAGATAAATGATTCCATAAGATCAGTTATAACTGAATCTTTTCTTGAGACGTTGAGAATATGTGTGACAGGTTTACAGTTAGATTGAATCTTTAAATGGTTCTCGGTCGATGGACTATCGAGTGCATATCAATCATCCTATTGAGATCGATGTGTTCTTAACTTCATTATTAAGTATTAGATACCGAAAGGGATAACGAGTCACAAGTCATTGGTATTAAGATGCCTAAGTTAGAATAGAGGTGCTTATATAAGACAAGTTCACTACACATGACATGTGTTGAACGATTAACGACATGGAAGTTTCGAGCATGACAAATGACTACTTGTTCATGCTTTGGTTTTGTGTAAAATGACTCTTACACTTGAGTCACGATGTTGACTTGTGTGTTGAATAACTATGGTTCACAAGCGCGCACGTTAGCGGTTCACAAGCGCGCACATTAGCGGTTCGATGATCAGCCTCTGTATTTGATGGTCATACTTCGTTCACATATGAAGTCATATGTGTGCACAGCAGTGGGATCTGTCTCCTTGTTAAATACAAGGCTGTCCTATGTGATCCTATGCAATCTAATTGTGACATTGCAGTGAAAATCCTTGGCTGGGGTTGAAATCGAGAATGTCTCATGCAAATGCATATCAATTAGATTTGTGTATATGATCGAATTAGTAGCTTGACATATATTCCATGGCCTTTGTTCCATCGGGACATAGTAAGACAGAGGGATTTAATTACACTATAGCCAAAGTTAACATGTTTATTATGTTCTTGCAACATTCACACTGTCTAAATAACCATGATATATTGCTAGATGTCGCTAATGGCTTGTAATACATAGAGATTGACCAGGACAATTAGTTCTCTTGGTTGTACTAATGTGTTAGTGTATGTCCTACTGCCGGTTTAGTGATGAATTTAAGGGTGTCACACACCATAATCACTACGTGATGACGTTGAATATGAAAGAAAAAAATTGCAAAAGGGTTGTAAACGCGACTATCAAGTTAGTCAGACTGAAATTAGATCAAATGAAATTTGATTTAACTTTTATTTTTGTTCACAAATGTACATGCATATTATGTGCGTACACACTCTGAAATGAGCACATATTAATGTGACAATTGCATGCTTTTCGAGATGATACCATACACACTTTTCGAGATGATAATGTATACATTTTTTGAGATGATTATGGCCAACCTTCCTCTTCCCACTTTTGCCTATAAATAAGCTTAAGGGATATGCATAAGGGTCGGTTGGTTGTGATGTTGAGTGAGTGAAAACTCAAGAGAGGGTCGTGTGCAATATTGTGACAAAAAGGCGAGCACGGAGTGTCGTATGCATGAGATTGCTAGCACAATTGAAGGTGGTGATTGTTTGCAAGTTTTGTCTTTTCGTTCATCGTGCAATTGTTGGAGTGCTTGTTTGAACTAGAGGTTTGACAATTGTGAGACTTGAAGAACATCAGAAACAAGTCAATACAAGTGCTTCTCATGAAGTATTCCATAGACTTCCTCCATATAATATTCAGATTTTCGATTGACACGCACAAATAACACCTCTGGAGATCCGCATATGGGTTCGATCGTTTCCGTAGCGTTTATGAATTTTTGTCTTTACCCGTATGATTCGCACCCTAAGACCCAACACGCTCGTGACGTGAATCAAAGTTGTTCTCTCTCGGAAGACGTGTGAATCCTGCACCAGGAGGCCAACCACCTTGATGGTAACTGCGTTCGTGTAGCGCAAATGTAGAAACACAATATCCTTCTCTCCCCCATTAGGGCACTTGTTAAAAAAAGCATGATATATTTTCCTCACGGTATGCACTTTTTAAAATTTTCAAAAGTGCACCAATAATTTTTTTCGTCCTAGTGTTTTAAGAGAACTCATAAATAAAGTCTTCAAAACAAATAACATCTTCTAATTTCAACCCCATGTGTGTACATATGGCATGCGTCTAGACTCCTATAATGTACAAGTATATTGTATTTGAAAGGAATCATAATTCACAAGGCAGAGAGGGATCCCACCAAGTGGACATTTGCGTGCAAACTCATGCCCATGCGGGTTTCCCACTCGAACTGAAACTCAACTTATAATTAATCATCAAGACAAAGCACCTTAAAAATGTCTATAAATAGAAGAGTCTCATACCAATTCCAATGCAAAGCCAACAAGAGAGAGAAGTCATGCGAGAGATGGAAGTCATGCACATGAATGGAGGAACGGGGGAAACAAGTTGTGCTCACAACGCGTTGCTTCCGGTACACCTCTCATTGTCCTATTGTGGGCTCAGAAAATCTTGAATTAAACTGCATTTACTGTTTGATTACTACCCTCTTCTGGGTACCATAACTTGATTTCTTTAGATTATAGCAAACTAGTGTTGTTTTCGTTTTACCCAAGATTTGAAATTGTACATGCAGAGATAAGCCAATTTACCATGCCCTTTGAGATTATGTGACTCATCATTCAAGAATTGAAACTGGGACCCTAATTCGTGGATACACTTCATCAATCAATGAGATTTCTCTTGAAAAGAAATGTACATCACAAGGCATAAGAAAGTACCAGATCTTGCAAAATTATTCCAATATTCGCTAGTTTTGAGATTTCTGTCTTGGTACATGAGAAACAAAAGAAACGAAGTTTTTTTCTTTATATTGAGTCAATGCTCTCCTTTTCTTTTTTGTAGAGAAAGGTGCTATCAATGACGAAGCCCATAATAGAGGCAGCCGTCATTGCTCTTTTCTCCACCGTTGCTGCCACCTTCCCGGGGACCCTTGCCATCACGGACTTGGGCTGTTCCACCGGCCCCATCGCTTTTTCCGCCATGTCCGATATCGTCAGCATTGTGATGGATCTCTGCACTGCAATGAAGCACGATCTGCCGGAGTTCCAAGTGTTTTTGAACGATCTCCCGGGAACGACTTCAACATTCTCTTCAGGAGCTTCTTGCCGAGATTCCAAGTAAGCTGAAGGAGCAAACGAAGAGCAAGTACGGCGGTTCCGGGACATTGTTGTGCTTCGTCAATGGCGTTCCTAGTTCGTTCTATGGAAGATTGTTCACTCGAGAGAGCCTGCACTTGATTCATTTTCCATATAGCCTCATGTGGCTGTCTCAGGTTATTCTTTGTCCCACACTTTCATTTGTGAACCTGATGGGAAACGCTATTTTTCTTTTTCTTTTTTTATCATCGTTACTATTGTCGTTTTCTAGAAACACTAGTCTAACCCATTTTTTTTTTTCAAAGGGTAAAGAGACACAAAGTCAATTTTAGAGTTCTAGGAAATTTTTCTTTTTTTTTTTTACGAAGAAACAGCGGGTTTGGTTGGAAATCAAACTCACTCCCTCTCTCTCTCTCTCTCTGCCCCCTTGTCAGGTCCCAAGAGGGCTAGAGGGCAACAAAGGCAACATATACATGGGGAGATCGAGCCCTCCGCAGGTGATTAGGGCATACCACGAGCAATTCCAGAGAGACTTCTTCACGTTCTTGGAGTGTCGTGCGCAAGAGTTGGTGGTGGGAGGGCATATGCTTTTGACCCTCCTAGGTCAAAGAAGCGATGATCCTTCAAGTAAAGAGTGTTGCTACATTTGGGAGCTCTTGGCTACTGCTCTCAATCAGATGGTTTCTGAGATAACAAATAGATCATCAAAAGGTCACCAGCCCTTGGTAAGGGCGGCCCTTGCTTGAGCTGGCCGATCGACTAGACTTGGCGATGGCCAGCAAAGAGAAAGGGAAAAGAGAGAAATGAAAAAGAGAAGATAAGGAAAAAAGGAAAGAAAATCAGAAAATTCAAAAATTATCCACCGCAATTACGCTGGTCCTGACTAGACCGCAACATCAGCAATTTTCGATCAAATTACCCGAAATGACTAAATTGGCAAAGCGCCATAAAGTTTCGGTTTAAGTTGGTCTCACGACTGAATTGGCACAAACGCAAGAGATTTATAACTTTTTGGTAATTTCTCCAAAAGTTCAAAGCAGAAGAGATAAAACTATTAGGTGTTTTGAGCGGGCTCTTGTTCCCTCCTAGGCTAGTGCAGACTTGATTAAAACGGACTGGACATTAACATGATATGAAACAGCGTACATTTTCAGAATCCAATAGTTACGTACCCGATAACATTGTTAGAACATATTGTGTTAGAACATATTGAAGAACATTTTGTTTTTTTCTTCTTTTCCTTTAGTCCCACATAGGAAGAGTACTAGACTCTTCTCCTCTCCCAAGCCTATATAAAGGCTTCTCCATGTACATTGTTACACACACCAAGAGAATACAATCTATCTTCTCTTCATCTTTCTTATCATGGTATCAGAGCCAAGTTCATTGTTTTAAAAGTATGCTCTGCGGTTGCCATAAATTGGATCTTCCGCATCAGAAATTAAGACAATGAGTTTTGAGTTTTGAGCCGCTACTCTTGTTTGCTCTAGTCAAGCTTCCACGTATTCGTGCGTCTATAAATTTTTCTTTCATTTTCTAGAGGCTTACTTTGTACCTCTAGATTCGTGTTTCTTCCATTCTATCAACCTACGCACTTTGTCCTGCGCTTCAGGTGATTTTTTTTTCTGGTCAATTTAGACCTTCACTTAATCATCATGGGCGATTCTAGTGACCGCATAGACGTCAAGCTTGATGGTTCCAATTATTCACTTTGGAAACCATCGGCAATGGCTGCACTTGTTTACCGCGACTTGTTTGAGCATGTCGAGGGTTTTCGTCTTTGTCCTGTTGCATTCACGGACACTGACTCATCCAAACCATCTCCTGATGCGATTAAGCAACATGCTGCTGAAATTAGAGCATGGACAATTGCTGATCGAAAGGCATGGGCTATTCTGTTTGGTTCTATTGATCCTACTCTTCGCCCGCAATTTTCTCATATTATGGGAGCGAAGTGTTTGTGGGATCAGCTCGCCGAGATGTTCACTGAGACTGGAGATATTCGGGTCTATCAATTGGAGCAAGAAATTTATTGTGCCACCCAAGGGTCTCGCTCCATTCGGGATTTCTATAACTACATGCATTCCCTTTGGAGTCAATTGGATATTCTTGCTCCTGTTCTCTGCCAGACATGCTTGAAATGTACTCAGTGCCCGTCTACTCGGCTTCAGGCTCAAGATAGGCACCGTCTACATGCTTTTCTTATGAAGCTGGGCTCTCCTTATGAAGGTATTCGCGGCCAACTTCTCCACCGCTTTCCTAGACCGTCTCTCCTTGACGCTGTCAAGGAATTGCAGTCTGAGGAAACTCGTCTGGGTCTACTTTCCTCTTCTACAATTTCTAATTCTACTGCTGTTTTGGCTGCTCCACCACGTGTTCCGCCTACTCGTGGCCCTCGCCGCCCTTCATGTACTTATTGTCAGCGTCCTGGTCATGATGAGTCACAGTGTTGGCGAAAGAAGAAGGATGTTTTGCGCCCTCCTATGCCACTGCGTCCTACCTCGTCTCCATTGGCTCGGCCAGTTACTCTGGCTTCTTCCTCTACGGATGACCGTGTTGCAGCTCTTGAGGCCCAGCTTGCTCGACTGAATCCTTCTTTGCTTGGTTCTTTACCTAGCTTCGGCACCCATGCAACTGTTTCGTCTATTGGCAACACAGCTGCGGCTACTCCCTCTTCAAGTGACACTTCTACTATCTGGATACTTGACTCAGGAGCTGCTAGACATATGTCTACTTCCTCTACCTGTCTCACTCAGCTTTCTGAGCTCAAGCATCCAGCACATTTCTTTACAGCTGATGGTTCTCCTTTTATGGTTACCCAGCAGGGTACACTCACCGTTCCTCGGGATTTCAGTGTCCCTGATTTGTTACATGTTCCTTCCTTGACTCTTAACTTATTATCTGTTGGACAACTTACCGATGCTGGATGTATTGTGAGCTTTACTAACAGCTCTTGCTTTGTGCAGGATCGTTTGAGTGGTCGGATGATTGGCAGGGGCAGTAGACGGGACGGACTCTATACTATGCAGAATCTCCATCTTCCGTCTTCCTCTCTTCCTGTTCCTGTGTTAGCTACTCTTGATCTTACTCTATGGCATCAGCGTCTCGGGCATATTCCTTCTTCTCGTCTCAGCGTCCTTCATCAACAAGGCGCTCTAGGTCGTGTTTCTTCTAATAATTTTTCTCCTTGTTCTATTTGTCCTTTGGCCAAGCAATCTGCTAAGCCTTTTCCTGTTAGTAACTCTAGATCTAGTGCTATTTTCGATCTTATTCATTCTGATGTATGGGGACCTGCCCCTCTCTCTTCCAAGAGTGGTTTCAAATATTATGTCTCCTTTATTGATGATTATTCCCGTTATACATGGGTCTATCTTATGCGTCAGCGCAGTGATTTCTTTTCTATTTATCAGTCTTTTACTACCATGGTTTCCACCCAATTTAACAAAAAAATCAAAGTTTTTCGCTCTGACTCAGGGGGAGAATATCTCTCAAGTGTTTTTCGTTCCCTCTTAGTTAGTGATGGCACGCTTCCTCAGCTATCCTGTCCTGGGGTTCCAGCTCAGAATGGGGTTGCTGAGCGTAAGCATCGTCATATTCTGGAGACAACTCGCGCTCTCTTACTTGCCACCTCTGTTCCTACTGAATTCTGGGCTGAGACCCTTCTCACAGCTGTTCATCTCATTAACCGTCTACCCTCGTCCGTTCTCAATCAAGACACACCTTTTTACCATCTTCATTCTCGATCTCCTACCTATACTCATCTGCGAGTTTTTGGGTGCACTTGCTTTGTCATCCTACCACCCCATGAACGTACGAAGCTCACTGCTCGCTCTATCCAATGTGCATTCTTGGGTTACAGTACCGAGCATAAGGGTTATCGTTGTTATGACCCAAATGCACGACGTGTGCGTATCTCTCGTAATGTTACGTTTCATGAGCATGTCCCTTTCTTCCCTACCAATGCCACACCTCCTGTGTCGTCTCCTATTCCATTCATGGACTTCCCCGCTGATCATTTCCCTGATTCTTCTTCTCCCATTTCCAATTCGGATCTAGATATATCACAACCTTCCCCACCTTCCCATGTCCCTGCTACTGCACCTCCTGATCCGCCTGCCCTTGCCGATTCTGCACCTTTGGAGCCCCGTCGTAATCCTCCTCGGGATCGGCGTCTACCTGCTCGGTATGTTGCTGTCACTTCTTATTCTTCCGAGTTTGGTTCTTTTTTGGCTGCTGTTCACACTATACAGGAACCCTCTAGTTATCGCGAGGCAATTCAACATGCCGAATGGCGTCAGGCTATGTCTGAGGAACTCTCGGCTTTGCAAAGTACTGGTACTTGGGAGCTTGTGCCTCTTCCTCCAGGTCGATCCTTGGTATCCTGCTGATGGATCTACAAGGTGAAGCTCCGTTCTGATGGTAGTATTGAGCGTTACAAAGCGCGTCTGGTTGCCCGGGGTTTCTCGCAGGAGTATGGTATTGATTATGAGGAGACCTTTGCTCCTGTAGCAAAGATGACATCTGTCCGTACTTTACTAGCTATTGCTTCAATTCGTAGCTGGTCACTCTTTCAGCTTGATGTGAAGAATGCTTTTCTTCACGGGGATCTTCAGGAGGATATCTTTATGCACCCTCCGCCTGGTCTTGCTCACACCTCTGGACAGGTTTGTCGTCTCCGGCGGGCTCTTTATGGTCTCAAACAAGCCCCTCGTGCTTGGTTTGAGAAGTTCGGTGATGCTATTCGGTCTGCTGGTTTTACTCAAAGTGAGGCTGATCATGCTATGTTCGTTCATACCTCTTCTGCTGGTTGTACTATTCTTCTTCTTTATGTGGATGATATGATCATCACTGGGGATGATCGTGCTCATATTGAACATACCAAAAGACACCTTCAACAGCATTTTTCCATGAAGGATCTTGGACCACTGCGTTATTTTCTTGGGCTTGAAATTGCTCGCAATTCGCGCGGTATCCTTCTTTCTCAACAGAAATATACTGCTGATATTCTCTCCAAGGTTGCTCTCTTCGACTCACGACTACTGCTACTCCTATTGAACTGAATCAAAAGTTTTGCCCGGATGATGGGGAACCTCTTTCTGATGTGACCCACTATCGGACTTTAGTTGGCAGTCTTGTCTATCTTACTATCTCTCGACCCGACATCGCTTATGCTGTTCATGTTGTTAGTCAATTCGTTGCTGCTCCTCGTACAGTTCATTACGCTGCTGTTTTGAGGATCTTGCGCTATCTTCGAGGCACGTTGACACGTTCCTTATTCATGCCGTCTTCTTCTGCTATTCAATTACGTGCCTATTCTGATGCTGATTGGGCTTCCAATATAACTGATCGTAAGTCTATCACTGGCTACTGCATTTTTCTTGGCGATTCTCTCATTTCTTGGAGTGCTAAGAAACAACATATTGTCTCACGCTCCTCTACAGAGTCTGAGTATCGTGCTATGGCGGACACTACTGTTGAGATTATTTGGCTCCGTCGCTTACTTGCTGACATGGGTGTTTCATTTCCGGATCCTACTCCTTTATACTGTGACAACAAGAGTGCCATTCACATTGGCACAAATCCAGTCGTTCATGAGCGTACCAAACATATTGAGATCGACTGTCATCTAACTCGTCATCATCTCCAAGCTCGCACCATTTCTCTTCCCTTTATTGGAACTGAAAATCAACTTGCAAATTGTTTTATGTAGGCTCTTCCATCACATCGCTTTTTATTTCTTCTTTCCAAACTCTCGTTGTTTGATCCACCTTGAGTTTGAGGGGGGATGTTAGAACATATTGTGTTAGAACATATTGAAGAACATTTTGTTTTTTCTTCTTTTCCTTTAGTCCCACATAGGAAGAGTACTAGACTCTTCTCCTCTCCCAAGCCTATATAAAGGCTTCTCCATGTACATTGTTACACACACCAAGAGAATACAATCTATCTTCTCTTCATCTTTCTTTCTTTCTTATCAAACATATACAGGTAACAATGATCCTTTTTGAGATATTATAATAGTAACAAACTAATGCTTTTGCGATTGTTAGTTATTTTCGGTTGTTGCCAAACCTGCAATTCTGCATCTGCACTGATTCAGGGACTGGTAGAGGAACAGAAACTGGACTCCTTCAGCCTCCCTCAGTACATGCTCTCACCGAAAGAAGTACGATGGGAGGTCCGAAAGCACGGCTCATTCTCAATCCATTGCTTGGAGGTTTCCGAAGTGAAATTGGAGTGAACTTGACGCCGTTTCCGACTCTGAAGTCGTCTCGAATGATGGGGGGATACAATTTGGCCAGGCGCATGAGATCCGCGGCCGAGCCCTTGCTCGTTGATCACTTTGGCAAAGAGATCATTGATGAGGTCTTTAAGAGGTGCGAGGCTCTACTTGCTGATTGCATCTCAAAAGGAAAAGAACGCGTTCGTCAATGTCGTCATTTCGCCGGAGAAGATCGCCTAGATAATTGCCCAAAAATAAAAAAATAAGAATAAGTACTTTACAGACATATGTCCTCTCCGGTGAAGTCCGAACATGAATGCCGCAAGTGCGTTTAGAATTGTTTGAAGAAGGCGTGCCGGTTTTACTTTTATTACTTCTCGTGTCTTATCTTGAGTGGAGAGCGAGAGACTTGCAAGTTGAAGGGCTTGACATTTAGGGTTTTGTTTTATGGATTTTCCTTTCATATCCACCATAATGTATTGGTTTTATTCAGCGTGTTGAAATATCCCACATCATTTGACGTTGGGGATTTATATGCTCTTTAAATACATATAGTCTTCCCTTTATTTATTAGCTTAAACTTTTCGATAAAATCTTCTAACATGGTATCAGAGCCAAGTTCAGCCTCCTTTGCATGTCCATCCACCCTTGTTAAGCTAAGTGACCATGTTGACCTCTTATTGCGATGGTAGGCTCTTGCGCGACTGTAGCCTCCTACCGCCTCCGCTACGACGATAGCCCCACCGTTGAGACGATAGCCTTCTACTGCATAGTCTACATCGCAGCCACAACAACGACGTAAGCAGCCATATCAACATCAGCTGGTTCAAAACTCGACTTGACTTCTTCAACGTTCGAGATATTTAGAATCTTTCCCTTAATTTTTCCGTCTCTCTCGTGATGTTGCATCTGCCTTAGGGATCCGGATTCCCCCTCTTTCTCTCTCTCTCAAATCCCTTCAATCCCGCTTTGTCTCTCTCCAGCCAGAAAGCAATACAACTCCCCCATGTTCTCTCTGAAATTCCACCATGATCGCCATTGAATTTGCCCAACCACCGCGGAAGGAAGAGCCCGTTGGCACCGTTCCGGCACAAGTTCTCTTTAGCGACAACGACGGCGAAGATCCGCTCTGCCTCTGCAACATCTCCTCATACGCGGCAGATCATTCCTTCGCCTTCGGCGATGCCTCCACGTCCCCGTCGTTGTCCTCCTCCGATCACAACGACTTCTCCGATCTTGTCGAATGGGGACTCCAGTCCCTCCTCCAACCTCCGGTCCAATGATCGCTGGCTCGTCTGCTGTGGGAAGCTCGTCCCTGGCCGATAATCGCCTCCAAATCCTCCTCCCTGTTGAAAATTAGATTGTGCGCGGATGCGTAGTTTTGATAGAAATTTGTGTTTTGATATGTGAAAGGGTATGTGCATATTTTTATAGAGGATGGATAAGGGTCGGATACTTTAAGGAACGTAGGCAAGGTTTATGGGACAAAAGATAGTTTCACTAGTTTATGAAAACGGTAGTACAAATATAGTTGATGGAGGAGGTGTTGGTGGAAGAGTACAGGAGTTTATTCTCAAACTCCCCACACTACCTTTTTCTAGTAATTCATGGCCTATTTATAGGCCTCTTCCACCTCCATAGTGGAAAATTCTAGAACATCCTAGATAGACACATTTCTAGACTTTTCTATAAAATCTAGAGCATATTGTTTCTAGATTTTTCTATACATTATCCTTCTAGACATATCCTAGAAATTCTCTAGAAGTATCCTAAATATTCTTAACTTTCTAGACTATTCTACAAAAATTTATCCTAGAACATTCTAGAAATTGGATCAACTTTCTAACACTCCCCTACCCATTCCGGAGAACAAGAGATCGCCATTCTAGACTGACCGCAGAAGCCAAAAAAGCACTAGCAGGAGGGCCCGATCGCCGATGTCCAGGAGGGGGAAGTGTTGGTAGTACCTGATGGCATTCGGATCGGCGAGATTCCCGACAGAGAGCGCTGAACGAGATGAGGAAGAGGCAGTGCGCCAACGTCACGTCAGGCCGATGCTTGGTCAGGGCCTCATTGGGCCGTTCGGTTTGGAATGTTTAACTGTACGGGGAAAGAAGTGGAACGAGCAAACATAACAGAAAAATATTTTCCTTTTCAAATGTTGAAAAATAATTTTCCATTTCATTTGTAGATTTCTGCCAAATGCTGAAAAATATGATCATTTTTTTGCAAAATGACTTTCTGAAAAATATTTTTCAAAATTATTACATTTTTTGTGAAACAAATAGAGCCCTAGATAGTCATATAATAAACCATATAAATAAGGTCATGTACTTTTCATTATGATACGTTTAAATATACATAAATATTTATATTTTCCCAATTTTCTCTTATGTCTTATTCTAATCTTGGTATTAGAGCTACTTTGAGATGCAGCAGGTGCTCTTGAGGGCACACCCGGGGGCACCTCTATTCTCGAGTTTATATATATATATATATAAATAACTACTAATATCCATCTATCAATATTGACCATCAAAATTATGAGTCTCGTCTAATGGCGACGTCAGTGGGCACAATAGCCTCCACCTAATAATTTAAGTTTTTGGGTTAGATTTTCTAAATAATCGGATTTGATGTTTTCTTAATTTATTTGGGCCTGGAAATAAGACAAGAAAGGTAGATGAAGTACGATTGCCATCCAACGAAATTTGCATGAGGAGACACGAATAAATCGAAACCGAAATTAGAAACTCAATAATAATGTCAAAGATATGTAATTTAACTCCAACACATAGAAATTATATCATAAAAATTTAGAAGACTAATTTTAAAGTGACATACAGAGTCGATCATTAAAATATGATATTACAATTTGCATTCACAATATCGAACAAAAAAAAAACTTAAACAGATCTATTAAGTAAGTGAAAATCTAAACATGCAAAATAAAATAAAAAATTAATGAAGGCATCTGAGGGATCTTAGGCCACGTGTATTCAGTTGTGTTCAATGAGTCTATCCATTGCAAGTCACCATAAAATTTGGACCATCACCAACCCGTCTAGCTACATAAATACAGAACCATGCAAAATGTCCAAAGTTGAATTTCGTTATGCATCTTGTCTTATAACTTAACAGTGATTATAGAAAATTTCTAAGAATGCTTTGGGGGGTCTCCAATTTTCCTTTTCTGTAAGCGATATCCTTTGTAAGTTATGAAGTTCCCTTAGCTTATGTTTTTTTTTTATGAGTCCGCCATGGGAGGCCAACAACTACTCCTAGACATAATAAATCAACCAACTGAAGCAAGTTCGTACTTTTCACAAAACTTCAGTGAGTATAAGTATGTTCTTCTGACAAGCTTATCAAGTTCGCACTTGATCTAAATCATTATAAATTTGCTGATCGTTAAAGTGAAAACCAATAATTAATAGCTTGTTTGAACAAAAACAATTCAAAAGAAAAAAAAATTAAAGCGCGACAACTCCCTACTTTGTCGCTTTCTTCTTGTTTTCATACTAGATGAGGTCCTGGCTTATGGTGAAATCTCGAGTCGAATAATCTAGACATACAAAATTTTGGCCGTGAAAATTGATTTGTTATCAATATGACATGCTTGGAGTAGATTGCGGGATGGTCAAAAGTTGATTTAGAATGAGGCAAATTTCACATTCGAATCATAGCATTCCCATTAAAATGACTTTGGTGGCAACGTCCAACACCGTATGCATAAATTATCCAACAGACCTAGCCTCGGTCGTGAATCTCGTTGGGCATACAAAATTCATGCAATATGTCTATTCAAAGACTTTTGGGTCAGCTTTCAAGACTATTGGCCGATCGCCAGACAAGATGACAAATCCCACGTTAAACCTCGTACAGAAAACGATGGATTGACACATGCCATCCTGTTCTATCCGATCTTCAGCCGACCAATCCCACGTTGAACTTGTAAAGAAGAAAAAGCTGGCTTTGGATGACTGGGTCTTTTGTTTCTGTCTGATTGCCTTATTTGTTTTGTGAGCCACTTGATAATTGTCGGATTCACAAGATGGGGAAAAGTTTTAAAAAAGCCTTCAACTGCATCAATTCAGCTTTAAATATTTTAGTTGGACAAATTTAGTCCCAAATCTTTCGCATGTGTGACAATACTATCCATTTGACCAATTTCGGCCAAGAATTGCTGACATGAACGATGGTCATCTTATGAGGCACAACCGAAGCTAATGTAGACAACTTTAACATAAATAAATATTGATTTTTCTTTTATATTTTTGCTTTTTTTTATTGTGGCTCGTGAGGATCGTGGACCTTGCCTGGCCATGGAGGTCGAGCCTTTGTATAATTTGGCGAGGGCTTGGCAGTGCTCACCCACGACTGGCGATGGGCGGCCCTTGACCGTCACAATACGAAAAAAAAATAAAAAAATAGAAAAAATGTTACAAAAGTTATAAAATTTGCTCACACCAACATCGGTTGTGCCACGTAGGACTTTCAACGTCCATGTCAACATGTTCCAGCGAAAATTGGCTAGACGAACTACATTGACATAAGTGCAATAGGTTTAAGATTTTTTTTTTTTGTACTTTCTCCACTACATGATATCCAAGGGTAAGCAATAATTTGAGACATGTTGACAGATGCAATAATCATAAGAAGTGGAAATTCCTGAAAAGGAAATCCCACAAATCATCCAAGAAGAGCAAAGGTAACATATGCTTTATTTGTAACCAGAAGGGACACTATGCTAAGAAATGTCTAAAGGCCCCAAAAGGCCAGAGGATGATCTAGCAACTCGAAAGAGTTTCGAGAATCTCCTTTGAAGATGATGATTTGGAATCAGTCTTCTCATATGATGAAGAACCTTAGCAAGATACTGTCTTTGCCCTGCAAGAAGTATTGTGGGAACCAGAACCTCATTTAGACTCTGAAAGTGAAGAAGAAATCTACACTTTCTTCCCATTTCTTACATACCACCTCCAGCAAAATTCTTAGCCATCTTTTCATCTGTATGTTACAGTCAAACTACACACCTCTCATTCTCCAGAATCTATTCAGCTTATTGCCCTTGTTGACACTGGAGCCTTAATATCACTCTTAGACACAAAAATCCTTCCTCCACAGTACTGGAAACCACACACCACCCATTTCATTGCGGCATCAAGGAACCATGTTTTCCTCCCATTATAGAACCACTCCAATAACACTGCAGATTATGCCAGGATGCCATACTACTATGTCCATACTTGGATGTAGTGCATCTGATAGAGATTTGATATTAGGTTGAGACATTCTCTCCTTGCTTAAAGTCAAAATTCAAGCCACAAGGTTAAAATTCAAAAATCAGTTCAAGGAGTTCATCCACACAAAGAGACTCTTCACCATTTCTCCTACACTCCTAGACCAAATTCTTTAAACCCTGTCCAACTTATTTGCAGAATCCCACTCCCAGTTTGCTCACAGTACACCATTATCGAAAAACTTAGACTTCTTTGTAAATCTTCCTTTTCGGATTGATAAAGACATAAACCCCACCAAGGCCACACACTCGGGTATGAACGCAGACCATTTCCAACTTGTTTAAAAGGAGTGCCAAGAACTGTTGGCACAAGGACTTATTGAACCAAGTCACTCTCAGTGGGCTTATGAAGACTTCTATGTCAATAAGAGGGCAGAACAGAATCGTGAGAAGCTTAGACTTGTCATCAATTATCAGCTCTTAAATGATTTTCTTAGGGACGACAAGTTTCCAATTCCCCACAAAAACTCCATATTCTCCAGCTTAGCCAAAGCCCATATATACTCGAAGTTCGATCTCAAAGTAGGATTTTGGCAGATCGAAATCAGCCTAGAGGATAGGCCCAAAATGGGATTTTGCATCCCAAACCATTATTACCAGTGGATTGTGCTTCCATTTGGCCTAAAAACAGCCCCTTCACCTTTCCAAAAGGTCATGTGCAAAATCTTTCAACCCATCTTGGATAGCATCCAAATTTGTACTGATAATATCCTTCTCTATAGCCCAGATGAAGAAACTCATTGCATCATATTAGCCCAATTTGCCGAGTTAGCCCAAAAGCATGGAATCATGCTCTCTGAGAAAAAGATGATATTGGCCCAAAAGGAAATTGAGTTCCTTGGAATGCATCTTAAAGATGAATCATGTTGCTCTGGTCCACACATCGCAGAGGAATTATTGAAATTTCTAGACTCTGACCTCAGTCAAAGAGATGTCCAAGTCTTTTTAGGTATTGTAAACTACCTTCGAGACTTTGTTCCAAAAATCTCTGGGATTTTGAAACCACTATAGAAGATGCTTAAGAAAGAACCCCCCTTGAGGGTTGAAGCAGACCCAGTCTATCCAACAATTGAAGAGCTGCTTACAAAACCTTCCAACCTTGAAGATCTCATATGATAGGAAAAGGATCTTACAAACCGATGCAAGTGAAAAATACTAGGCAACAGTATTACTTGAAGAAACAGAAAGGAACACCACATCTATGCATATAAAAGTGGTCGTTTCTCTAATGCAGAAATACATTACTACTCTACGTTCAAAGAAATCCTTGTTGTCAAGTATGGAATTAAGAAGTTCAAATTCCACCTTATCGGAGTTCATTTCTTAGTTGAGATGGACATGACCTCATTCTCTCAAATGCTGAAATTAAAGCATAAACAAATCCCACATCCTCAGTGTCGCGACCCTCTAAAAAAATTTTAAATTTTAAAGGGGTTAACGGATTATTAGGTTAATTAGATTTGACTAACCTAACGCGGACCCTCCCAAGCCCTACCGAATCGCAACTTTGGTTTTTGTTTAAATGATTTTGAAATTTGGAGTCGCCACTAATCGTTTTTGGTAGGTCGATTAGAAACCTAAATAAATTAGCGGGAGAACTAATTTATTCCTGCGAACCAGAGATTATGAGATCAGGGACTTGGTTACACTAGTTAATTAAAACTAATGCCCTTTCGGTACCTTAATTTCATGGATATCATAATTTGGAAACTCAGGCTTGGTTTATTCCTAAGGCTCTAGTAGGGCATTCTCTTTTATGTTTTCACTTTTTAAATAGGATGCATGGATGGTATATATTTTTATTTGTTATATTTTTTTAAGTGTTAAAGATTCCCTGAAGCCGAAAGAGGGAGTGTGTTAACGACTTCTGTGCAGTATTACGACCTACTTATCTTTTGGGTCTGATGATTCAAAAATTAAATTATAGGAAGTACATAACAGTGAATAAACACCTTCAATGGGAGGCTTAACATTGGCTTGGCTCTTCCCTTTGGGATTTAAGGTACAGGTATTTAAGTTGCAAGTTTTTAAACTACTGTAAGTAAAAACCTCCAATGGGAGGCTAAGCATTGGCTTGGCTCTTCCCTTTGGGATTTAAGGTACAGGTATTTAACTACTGTAAGTAAAAACCTCCAATGGGAGGCTAAGCATTGGCTTGGCTCTTCCCTTTGGGATTTAAGGTGCAGGTATTTAAGTTGCAGGTATTTAACTACTGTAAGTAAAAATCTCCAATGGCAGACTAAGCATTGGCTTGGCTCTTCCCTTTGGGATTTAAGGTACAGGTATTTAAGTTGCAGGTATTTAACTACTGTAAGTAAAAACCTCCAATGGGAGGCTAAGCATTGGCTTGGCTCTTCTCTTTGGGATTTAAGGTATAGGTATTTAAGTTGCAGGCATTTAACTATTGTAAGTAAAAACCTCCAATGGGAGGCTAAGCATTGGCTTGGCTCTTCCCTTTGGGATTTATGGTGCAGGTATTTAAATTGCGGATGGACTTTGTCCTCTCTATTCTGGGGTAAGAATTCTTTAAAATGAAATACAACGAATTGATTCAACAATTTGAAATTTGTGCGCGCTTGAGGACTCATCTAAGCCGATTTTGTGCTTCCATAGGTTTGACCATTGATATAGAGCTGCAGCTTCCTGACATAAAATAGAGTGAAGTGTCAGCATACAAAATATGTGCTGATCTACACCTAAAACCAGAAGAGTGGAAAAAGTACTTATCTCCCATTTTTTTGGGAGGAATTTTTATAATTGATTTTCGCTCTCTATGTTCCCAATATAGAGAGTTTCTTTTGAATTAAGAGAGACTTTTAGTCACAGATCAGTTGAGAAATCGGTGGACAACTTAGGAGCTTGTTTGGGCCGATTTTTGCATCTCTACGAGATTTTTGCTGTTGACATAGAGATATCCTTCTCCTGACATAAAATATGGAAAAAATGGGAGATGGAGAAAGTGTATACAATTTGTGCTAATTTGCGAGTAAAATCATAAATAAATGAATAAATAAAAACACTTAGCTCGAATTTGCTTGCTCGTTGACGAGGATGAACTTTTGATTTATATTGATCGATGAAGGAATTTGTGATGATAACCCCTAACTTTAAACTCCCATCATCTTCAAAATTCTCTCTCTTTTGGTATTTTCTTTCTCTCAAATTTTTCTTCAATCTCCCAAAACTCTCTCAAACATCCAAAATTTTCTCTCCAAAAAAGATCCCCCCTCAAGCTCACTTCTTCCTCCTTTTATAATCTACTCATCTATCTCCCATTCTAATTTTTCCACTAACTCTATCTCCCATTCTAATTTCTCCACTAACTCTTCTTCATTTTCATCTTCCATTCTTCATCTCTATCTCACATTCTAATCTCTCCACTAACTCTTCTTCATTTTCATCTTCCATTCTCCATATTTATCTCTCATTCTAATTTCTCCACTAACTCTTCTTCATCTCCATTTTCCCTTCTCTATTCTTATCTTCCATTCTAATTTCTCTACTAACTCTTCTTCATCTCCATCTTCCCTTCTCTATTCTTATCTTATTTTCTCCATCCATTCTTCTCCAACTTCTCTTCTTCATCTCCTCTTCTCCATCTTTCCTTCTCTATTCTAATTTATCCACTAACTTTTCTTTTTGTTATTTGTAAAATAATCCTTCAAGAGTTAGGTATTTGCACTCTAGTTCTTGAATTTTAAGTATTTACAATTCAGTCCCTGAAAAAATATATTTCTTTAAGTCCAAATATCCTCACAATTTTTGACACACCAAAATTTACCACATGTCAAATTTAAGCTCATTTCTTACCACTGAAAATAATGCAGAATTTAATTAAAGCCCTTTTGCAAAATTGAGTCATTCTTAGTATAATTGGGACAAGATGAAAATTTAAAATATTAGAAGACAATGTCACAACTCATAAAAAGTGAAAATTAAAAATAAGTTGACTCAAATTAAATTTTTTTAGGCCCGATTCGAGATTATACTCGTGAAGGAACACATGACTCGAATTGGATTTTTCTGAATTTGCGATGGCCAATATGAAAATAGATTTAAAATAAAAATATTAACTATCTTTGTGTATTTTGTTTGGCCTCAAATGTTATTTTTCCAAAATTTTCAAGTATTTTTGTATTTTTTTAAAAAAAAAATTATAAAAATAAATATATAAAAATATGAAAATTTATTTTTTGTTCAAAAATGGTTGCCTAGGCTTGGCCAAGGCTTCCAAAGTTGATTTTGTAATTTTCTCATTTTTTCCTTATTTTTCATGAATTTTCGAAAACAAAAATACTAAAAAATACTGAAAATATGAAAAATCATTTTTTGGTCAAAATTAGTTATCTAGGCTTGGTCAAGGTCCCCAAAGTTAATTTTTCAATTTTATGAATTTTTATGGATTTTTTTAAAAATAAAAATGCCGAAAAATACTGAAAATTTTTAAAAGAGAAAAGATGATTAAAAATCAGGTGTCAACACTCAGCTTTTGAGATGGGCAGAATGGTTTTCAAAGTATTCATTCGATACTAAGCATCTAGTAGGAAAAGACAACACTATTGCTGACTTTCTCTCTAGAACGAGAAAGAGAAAGGTGGAAGCAATCAACATGTTCTTCAAAAGATTGTATTCTGGCATCTAGAAACACAAGGCATCCGAAGAAATTAGATTCCTTTCCAATTTCCATCGGAAATTAGAAAGTTGATCCAAGAAGGCCGTTTCAATGAATACAACATCGACGGGCTGATCTAGACCTATCACAAAGACATAATCAATGATTATAGCGGACTTATGATCGGAGATATAGATATTCGATATCCCTTCATACGACCATTTCGATGGACGTCTTCTCAGATCTTTCCAGAAGATCAAAATTGAATGTTTTGGCTATTGATGCATAAATTCACAATTGCCATTGAATTTCCTAGAAAATAGCTATACTAGACCATCCAAAGAGCCATGAGAAATGACTACGGAGATCCTAGCTAGAAGACATTCATCCAAATGTTAACATGGTTTCATACACTCAACCGATGGAATGATTTTGTTACATCCCACAACCTCACTAGAAGAGTTTAACCAGAAAGGAATACCATTGTTCTTCTTAATAGACCATGGACATTTGTTCATACCATTGGATATGGAGAAGTTTCAGACACCCCTCCATTGATATACGCAGCTACGTTCAAGGCCTAGCAAAATCTACAGGTCCTAATCTTTTACAGAACCTTTGGTTCACGCATCAACCGTATTCCTTATGAATATAAAGAACTACAGCATGTTCTATGCGAAAGAAATAGACAAATCCCTTATGAGATTTGGCCTTTAGACCCAAGCAATCTAGTTCCTTGGGATGCCATTCTCTCTCTAGGTCCACCAGATGACTTGATGATTGACTCACAAGACCCTTATGAATTGGAATCCCAATGACATCCAGATAATTGGCCTAGTTCAATGAGAGACAACATTACCAACTCGTCCACCCAGCCTTCACCTCACAATGTAGGCCAAGCACCATTCAACACTCACTAGACACCACTCTCCCCAGACCAACAGTATTGGTGGGACATCTACTGGTGCAATAAAAGTTGCAGCAAATACAGTTGTTCAAGACACTGATGATGACACCTCTCCAGATCACACTCCACGAGACACTCGCAGTCCTACTAATGTTGAAAATACTAGAGAAGGATTTGGAGGAAACATTCCAAGATTTCCTGCATAAAAAGACGTACGCATGGAAAGACGTGCATGAACGTATTAGTTAATTCTGTAGAGTGTGCTTTAAGAGTGCTTCAATAATTGATCCATGTGATCAAAAGTTGTTTATCTTTTAGTGGTCTGGTTGTAAATTTACTAATGTGCCAAAGAGATCAATTATTGGTCTCTCCTTTTCCGACTCCTATATAAGGAGTTTGAAGGTGTGTTTGTAAGGAGGACAGAAAACTGAAAATAACCTTTTTACATTTCTCTACCATGAGTTTCTAAACCCTCTCTCTTTTGCTAATGGCCTCTTAGTATTTGGAATGCCGAGAATTGTAAAATACTCTGAGGAATCCTCTGATAGTATGTCCTATATTTGTTGCTATGTCAGATCTTGTGTATCAGCAAGAGAGTCTCTCGTTCTCATTTCTTGATCAGTAGACGTTCATCGTTCTTGACCGATCAACTAAAAGGCAGTCTCTTAACCCATTGCCAGAGGGCATTTCTTGGTTGGGATAGCATACCTGTTGATGGTTAAAGGCCTATGAATGCTTGAAAGCCTGATTTGAGCTTGTTGCAGACTTCTCGACCACATACTATCTACGGGACTGGTATATGGTAAGTTTCTGTATCATGTTTAGACGTGTGTGGTTACTCTTTTGAAATAAAGAACGATGTAATTTCTATATTTTTTTTAATTCAAATAAAGTTGGATGTTACAACATGTCTAATGGATTGTACATATTGTGTTTAACTCCTAACGATATATACGTAGTTTGTACAATCAAAAAAGTTATCTCCAAAAGGACTCTGCCTAAAGAACGGTCTTACGCATTATGGCATAAGCGTCCTAGTCATATTTCTAGGGAAAGAGTTGAAAGGCTTGTAAAGGTCGATATTCTACCTACTCTTAAAGAAGAAGTCTGTAGTCTGAAACTTTGAACTATTAAAGGTCATACACACTAATATAAGTGGACCCTATACTCCAAAATTATGTAGAAATTATTATTTCATCACATTTATTGATGATTATTTTCGATATGGTTATCTGTACTTGATTAAAGAAAACTCTGAATCTTTTGATAAATTCAAGATATTTTGGACTGAAATCTAGAAACAGTTGGGAAAAACCATTAAAGTTGTCAGATCTATCGAGGTGGTGAGTATTATGGAAGACATGGCGATGCTGGCTAGCTTAAAAGGTAATTTGCCAAATACTTAGAGGATTCTAGGATATTAGCTAAGTTTACTGTACTTAGGAGCCATGAATAGCACGGTGTGGCCGAAAGGCACAATCGTACTTTAGTGGACATGATGAAGAGTATGATGAGTAAGATCAACTTCCCTAAATTTTTATGGAGTGAAGCTTTAAAGATAGCCCTTTATGTGTTGAATCGAGTTCCCACTAAGGCAGCTTATCAACTCCATTTGATTTATGGACTATACATAAACCCAGTCTGAATCATCTGAAAGTCTAGGGTTGTCTTGCATAAGTAAAGTTGTATAATCCAATCTTGAATAAGTTGGATCCTAAGACCACAATGTACTACTTTGTGTCATATCCAGACCATTTCAAGAGATATTATTTTTACAATCCTAACGGGGCCCAAGGATTATGGTATCACAAATAGCAAAGTTTCTGGAATACGATGTGGTCGAAAAGGGTACCTGTTTAGAGACTGTTAAAAGTGATAGTATGACAGGCACTACTATATCTTTTTCTCTGCTAATACAGACCATTATGACTCTCATATGGGCTTTAGGATCCCATGGTTGAAACTGTTCTTGATAAAGTAAATCAAGCCCCACAGCTACATGATCAAGGTGAGGAAGTTCCACCAAGAAGGTTTGTTAGGCAAAGATTATCAGCTATCCCACCGAACTATATAGTCTATCTAAGAGAACAGAACTACGAGATAGGCTGTATAGTTGATCCAATTACCTATAAGAATGCTGTTTCGTGTGCCCAATCAGACCTGTGGTTGGATGCAATGAAAGATGAGATGCAATCTATGAGACATAATGGTGTCTGTGAACTTGTCAAGTTGCCTGAAGGTCATAGGGCAATTGGCTGCAAATGGGTGTATAAGATGAAAATGGACTAAAAAAAAAAAGGTATAAAAGTTTAAAACCAGACTGGTAGCTAAAGATTTTACTCAAAGAGAAGGAGTGGACTATGAATCAACCATCTCTCCAGTCTCTTCTATGGATTCCTTTAGAGTGATCATGGCATTAGTAGCTTATTTTAACATGGAATTGCACCAAATAGACGTCAAAACTACCTTTCTGAATGGAGATCTTGAAGAAGAAGTCTATATGACTCAACTTGAAGGGTTTGAAGTGGATGATTCAAGTGACCTTGTGTGTAGACTAAAGAAATCAATCTATGGTCTCAAGCAAACATCCAGACAATGGTATTTAAAGTTTCGTAGCGTTATCACTTTATTTGGTTTTGTTGAAAATAAAATGGGTCAGTGTATATATTGCAAGGTTAGTGGGAGAAAACACATTTTTCTAGTTCTCTATGTGGACAACGTCCTATTATGGAGCGGTGATATCAATCTATTGCATGAGACGAAGTGGATGTTATCAGAGAACTTTGATATGAAAGACCTTGGTGAAGCGTCTTTTGTCCTTGGCGTTGAGATCCATAGGGATCGTTCACGCTATGTTTTGGGTTTATCTCAGAGGACATATATTGATCGTAACTTGGAGAGATTCAATATGCAGGACTGCAAGCTAGGTATTTCTCCTGTCTGTAAAGGTGATAAATTGAGTCTTTCACAGTGCCCTTAGACAGAGATGGAGAAACCCTAAATGAAGAATATACCTTATGCTAGTGCGCTTAGCAGCATTCTATATGCTCAAGTGTGTACTAGGCCAGACATTGCTTTTGCAATAAGACTTCTAAGTAGTTACCAATCAAATCCAGGACATGATCATTAGGTTGCTACCCAGAAAGTCATGAGATACTTAAAGAGGACAAGAGACTACATAATGACTTACAAGCATGTTGAGAACCTGCAGCTTGTTGGATACTTGGATTCGAATTTTGCGGGATGTCAGGACGACAAAAAGTCGACAACTGGATACATATTCATGTTAGCTAGCGGTGCAGTGTCATAAAAAAGTGAGAAACAGAAATCCATATCCTCATCTACCATGCAAGCGGAGTTCATAGCATGCTTTTCAGCTGCTACTCAGGCCATTTGGCTCCGAAACCTCATTTGGGAGTTGAGCGTATTTGATTTTGTTGATAGACCTATACATTTATATTGTGACAATAACTCTGTAATTTTGATCATTAACAACAACAAAGGTCTCAAGGGGTTTAAACACATGGAAGTCAAATTTCTGACTATCAAGGAATTCGTGTAGAAAGATGACGTTACCGTAGAGCATATTTATATAGATGATATGATTACAAACCCACTAACTAAAGGTCTTCACTGTTGCGTTTTTGAATGACATGTCACTAATATGGGCTTAGAGGCATCATTGGATGCTGTGGTTTAGTGGGAGACATCCTTTCGATTTGCTCTAATGTAGTTTACATCTGTTTTGTTATATTTTGTAGCATAGGTATGTATTGAAGTGTTTATAGCACTATTGCTGTTGAATACATATTTTTGTAAATCTTGAGGCGTGTCTAAATCTTGAGTAATGGCTATGGGCATTTGGTTGTTAACCATGTTTATATGTCTTGTTATACATAAAGAAAAATTAACTATAAAGATAAGATATATATTGGTTCATTAAAACTATAAGGATATTCTCTAGTGACACATAAGGAGAAAGAATGGTGTCCGATAAAGTCGATAATACATAAAGTGTATCTTTTTTGAAGTGTTATTTAATTGCCACACTACCATATTGAATTCATATCAGTGGAGAACTCTTATTGAAATGCAAAAGCTTTGCTCAGTCCTACATACAAAGCCGAACTTCACAACCTCTATATAGGTTTGAGGCACACAACTAACAACATTAGGGAAAATTATCAAAAAAATCCTAAACATATTGCACTTATGCCAATTCAATTTTAAACTTTTTTTCCCAATCCAGTCATAAACCTTTTGCAATTATGTCATTTCAGTCCATTCGGCGAATTTTGGCTTGCCGACATTGACATAGATGCTGGCCAACTAGCGATCGAATATTTTAATATTTCCTTGAATTTTTTTATGATTTTTTTCTTTCTTGAATTTTTTTATGATTTTTTTCTTTTCTTTTTCTTTTTTTTCCCCAACCCCCTCCCATTCCTTAGCCGGTCGTCGGACCTCGGCAACCGGCCAAAGGTGTGATTAGCAAGGCCAAGCCTTGCTTGACCATGGTAGAGCTCGGCGTCATCAGCACTGCCTTGCCAATCGCGCCTGTTGACACTTGATTTTTGGCCAATTTAATTTTTAGAAAATTTTTAGAAAATCCATAAAAATTTAGAAAATTGAAAAATTAATTTTGGAGATCTTGGGTTAGCCTGAGGAACCAATTTTGATCAAAATAGAATTTTCCATATTTTTGGGTATTTTTGCATTTTATTTTCAAAAATTCATAAAAAAATAAATAAATAATGAGAAAAATTAAAAATCAACTTTGGAAGCCCTAGCCTAGCCTAAGGAACCAATTTTGAACAAAAAATAATTTTCCTTATTTTTTCATTTTTAATATTTTTCAGAAAATCGAAAAATACTAAAAAATTAATAAAAAATAGTATTCTTGGCCACAAAAATATGAACAAATAGTCCATATTTTTCTTTTAATTTTCTCTTCATTTTAGCCAAAGAAATTTTGAAAAAAATTAATATGGAAATGGGGTTTCCTTTGTTAATCACGTTTTCAAATTAATTGAAAAAAAATCTAGAAATTCCATTTTAATGCTTTAATTTTCAATTTTTACATGTTTGGAGTCGTGTTATCCCCCTCTATTTTTTAAAATTACAATTCAGTCCAAAATTCCACAAGAATTGCCCAATTTTGCAAAAAAAAAAGGCCATCTAAGGATTGGATTTTGAAAAATGGACCCTTGGGTCGGAAATAAAAATTGGGATTTGTATGAAATTTGCCCGAAAATTTCAAAAATAAAGTCTTTTCCTGATAGAAAATCCCATCCTGAGCCCAATTTTGACACCAATTTTGAAAAATTCGAATGAAATTAGGGCCAATTTTCTGTTTTTAACCAAATTGATTCAATCGGGTCGGGTCGAGCCGACCCGGTCAAACCAGATCCGCCCGATTGACCCACGCGGGTCACCTCCCTCCCCAATTGTCTTGCTGCGGGCTCAAGAATAACAGGTCCAAGACGGCCCATGTGGAGAGGTTGAATTGTTCACGACGGGAGTCCGTCGAAACTTGACGGGATCTCTCACCATTTCCTCACCGCCGGTGACCCTAAGGCACGTGCTCCCGTCGTCGGACGCGTGACTTTGGGCCAGAAAACTTCCTCCAGCGAAGCGCGAAATCTCTACTTCGGAGGGGGATATAAAATCCCCAAAAGCGGATTTGCTAGGGGGATTTTTTTCGATTCACAGAGACGAGAGAGAGAGAGAGAGAGAGAGAGAGAGAGAGAGAGAGGAGGAAAAAGAGGTTTTACAGAGGTGGTTTCTTCCTCGCCATTGAAGCTTGCCAGCCGAGAGTTTCAAGCTCGAATCCTCGACTTTCCAGACTGCGTCAAGCGGCATCATTATTCCCATTAGCTTCGACTTCGCCTGGCGAGCATTTTACATCCATCCATTCATCCTCAGGGCCTCAAAATAGGTAACGGCCATTTCCGAGCTCACCTCTGGGCATCCATGGCAAATCTCATATTGGCTCTCCATTCTTTCATTTTTCTTGTGCGTTTTTATCCTTGTGTGTCGCTGAACCCAGTCTTGTCTCGTTTTTGCATCTAAATCGCGAGAAATCCCTCATTCGAAACCTTCCTCTCCTGTTTCACTGTCACGACTTCGCCGGCCCTATCTGGCGACTTAGGGCTCGATCGGAGCACCAGGTAAGTGCCTCGAACTCCTGCTGAAGCTTCCTGTTGGTTGAATCGCATTGTTATGCTCTGTATTGTTGGATTGGTTTCGCCATGTTTGCTTCTGTGCCGGCTTCGATTACCTTGATTTGACCGTCAGATGTCGTTAGATATTAGATATGTTGATCTGGAATGGGTTAGTGTCGCGACCTAAAATTCATTCTTTAGGTTAATGGATTACCAGATTAATTGATTAAATTAACTAATCTAGTTCGAGCTCTCCCAAGCTCTACCAAATCGCGACTTTGGTTTTTTGTTCAAATGATTTTAAAATTTGGAGTCGCCACTAATCATTTTTGGTAGGTTGATTAGAAACCTAAGTAAATTAGCGGGAGAACTAAAATACTTCTACGAACCAGAGATTATGAGTTCGGGGACTTGGTTACACTAGTTAATTAAAACTAATGCCCTTTCGGTACCTTAATTTCATGGATATCCTAATTTGGCAACTCAGGCTTGGTTTATTCCTAAGGCTTTAGTGGAGTGTTCTCTTTTTGTATTTTCACTTTTTAAATGAAATATACGTGAGTGACATGTTTTTGGCATTTTTAAAATATTAAGTATTTCCCTGAACCCGAAAGAGGGAGTGAGTTAACGACTTCTATGCAGTGCTGCGAGCTACTCATTTTGGGGTTTAGTGATTCAAAAATTAAATTACAGGAAGTAAATAAAAATAAATAAAGACCACCAATGGATAGCTCAGTCTTGCCTTGGCCCTCTCCTTTGGGGTTTAAGGTGCAGGAATTTAAATTGCAGAAATTTAAAATGACCTCCAGTGAGCGGGCTCTGCCCTTTACATTCTGGGGTTTAAATTCTTTAAAATAAAATGAATTAATTTGACAATTCGGGCCGAAATCCATCGACGGATCAATTGAAAATTTAATGGGCACTCAAGAGCTCGTCAGTGCCAACTTTACACCACCATGTTGACTTGGAGTTGTCCTGCTCTGCCCTTCACATTCTGGGGTTTAAATTCTTTAAAATAAAACGAATTGATTTGACAATTCGGGTCGAAATCCATCGACGGATCAATTGAAAATTTAATGGGCACTCAAGAGCTCATCAGCGCCAATTTTACACCTCCATGGGATTTACCGTTGACTTGGAGTTGTCCTTTGCCTGACATAAAAATATGGAGAAATGGAGTAATGGAGCAAATATGATTTAATTCACATTAAAAATTAGAACAATGAAAGAGGCACTTAGCTTCAATGGCATTATGAGAAGTGCTTGATGGATATAATTGGTTCCTGCCTGAAATCAAATATGGGGAAATTGGAGAAGAGTAGAAAATTTGAGCTAGTTTATACTAAAAAGTCAAAAAGAGTAGATGGACACTTAGCTTCAAATCTGGGATGAATTTTTGATTTATGTTGATCGATGAAGAAATTGATGATGATAACCCTTTAGCTTTAAACTCCCATCATCTTCAAAATTCTCTATCTCTTTTTGGTATTTTCTTTCTCTCAAATTTTTCTTCAATCTCCCAAAACCCTCTCAAACATCCAAAATTTTCTCTTCAAAAAAAATTCCCCCTCTCAAGCTCACTTTTTCCTCCTTTTATAATACACTCATCTATCTCCCATTCTAATTTTTCCACTAACTCTATCTTCCATTCTAATTTCTCCACTAACTCTTCTTCATTTTCATCTTCCCTTCTCCATCTATATCTCACATTCTAATCCCTCCACTAACTCTTCTTCATCTTCATCTTCCATTCTCCATATTTATCTCCCATTCTAATTTCTCCACTAACTCTTCTTCATATTCATCTTCCATTCTCCATATCTATCTTCCATTCTACTAACTCTTTTTCATCTCCATATTCCCTTCTCTATTCTCATCTTATTTTCTTTATCTTCTCTTCTCCATCTCCTCTTCTCCATCTTCCCATCTCCATCTCCTCTTTTTCATCCTCCCATCTTCATCTCCTCTTCTCCATCTTCTCTTCTCCATCTTCCCATCTCTATTCTAATTTCTCCACTAACTCTTCTTTTTGTTATTTACAAAATAATTCCTCAAGTGTTAGGTATTTGTCCTCTAGTCCATGAGATTTTAAGTATTTACAATTCAGTCCCTGGAGAAATATTTCTTTAAGTCCAAATCTCCTCACATTTTTTGACACACCTACCGCATGTTGAATTTAAGCTCATTTCTTCCTATTGAAAATAATGCAAAATTTAATTAAAGTCTTATTTGTAAAATTGAGTCATTCTGGATATAATTGGGCCAAGATGAAAATTTGGAATATTAGAGAACAATGTCACAACTCCTAAAGTGAAAGATGAAAATAAATTGACTCAAATTAAAAATTTTTTAGGCCCGATTCGAGATTATGCTCGTGAAGGAATACACGACCCCGAATTGGATTTTTTAAATTTGCGATAGTCAACATGAAAAGGGATATAAAGGAAAAATACTGACTATTTTTATGTATTTTTGTGGTCTCAAATGCTATTATTTATTAAATATTTTCCTAGTTGCTAAAAACTATATTTTAAAAAATACAAAAAAATATGAAAAATTATTTTTTACTCAAAAATGGTTGCCTTACCTTGGCCAAGGCTTCCAAAGTTGATTTTGCAATTTTCTCATTTTTTCTTATTTTGTTTTATGAATTTTCAAAAATAAAAATATCGAAAAATACTGAAAATATGAAAAATTATTTTTTGGTCAAAATTGGTTCTCTAGTTTTGGCCAAGGTCCCCAAAGTTGATTTTTTAATTTTATGAATTTTTATGGATTTTTTTTATTAATTTTAAAAAATAAAATATGATTAAAAAATCAGGTGTCAACAGTTAGGAATTGATTAGCGTTAAGATCGGGCTGATCGGGGGTAGGTTCAACGTTAGATCTCACCGGTAGTTGTCGCGACCCTCTGTTGACACCTGATTTTTAATCATTTTTTCTATTGCTAAAGTAATAAAAAATTCATAAAAATTCATAAAATTGAAAAATCAACTTTGGGGACCTTAGCCAAGCCTAGGGAACCAATTTTGACCAAAAAACGATTTTTCATATTTTCAGTATTTTTACGTATTTTTTATTTATTTATTTTCGAAAATTAATAGAAAATCCATAAAAATTCATAAAATTGAAAATCAACTTTGGGAACCTTAGCCAAGCCTAGGGAACGAATTTTGACCAAAAAATAATTTTTCATATTATATATATTTTAAATTTTTTTTAAAAAAAATACAAACTAAGTCCTTCTTACAGGCAAACCAAGTCCTTCTTACAGGCAAACCAAGTCCTTCTTACAGGCACAAAGTCCTTCTTATAGGCAAATCAAGTCCTTCTTACAGGCAAACTAAGTCCTTCTTACAGGCAAATCAAGTCCTTCTTACAGGCACCAAGTCCTTCTTACAGGCAAATCAAGTCCTTCTTACAGGCACAAAGTCCTTCTTACAGGCAAATCAACTCCTTCTTACAGGCATAAAGTCCTTCTTACAGGCAAATCAAGTCCTTCTTACAGGCAAACAAAGTTCTTCTTACAGGCAAACAAAGTCCTTCTTACAGGCAAAGTAAGTCCTTCTTACAGGCAAATAAAGTCCTTCTTACAGGCAAACTAAGTCCTTCTTACAGGCAAACCAAGTCCTTCTTACAGGCATAAAGTCCTTCTTACAGGCAAACTAAGTCCTTCTTTCAGGTAAACCAAATCCTTCTTACAGGCAAACCAAGTCCTTCTTACAGGCATAAAGTCCTTCTTACAGGCAAATCAAGTCCTTCTTACAGGCAAACAAAGTCCTTCTTACAGGCAAAACAAGTCCTTCTTACAGGCAAATCAAGTCCTTCTTACAGGTACAAAGTCCTTCTTATAGGCACAAAGTCCTTCTTACAGGCAAATCAAGTCCTTCTTACAGGCAAATCAAGTCCTTCTTACAGGCAAACTAAGTCCTTCTTACAGGCAAACCAAGTCCTTCTTACAGGCACAAAGTCCTTCTTATAGGCAAATCAAGTCCTTCTTACAGGCAAACTAAGTCCTTCTTACAGGCAAACCAAGTCTTTCTTACAGGCACCAAGTCCTTCTTACAGGCAAATCAAGTCCTTCTTACAGGCACAAAGTCCTTCTTACAAGCAAATCAAGTCCTTCTTACAGGCAAACAAAGTTCTTCTTACAGGCAAGCAAAGTCCTTCTTACAGGCAAAGTAAGTCCTTCTTACAGGCAAATCAAGTCCTTCTTACAGGCAAATTAAGTCCTTTTTACAGGCAAATCAAGTCCTTCTTACAGGCACAAGTCCTTTTTACAGACACTAAGTCCTTTCTACAGGTACCAAGTCCTTCTTACAGGTATCTCCATGGGGTGACCTACCATACGGGTCAAATCTCAATCAAAATTTAATCAGTAGAATCCTTTTATTAGGAATCTACCATGGTACGACCCACCATACGGGTCAAATGGTATGACCCACCATACGGGTCAAATTTTAATTCAATTTTTAATCAGTAGAATCCTTTTATTAGGAATCTACCATGGGTTGATCCACCATACGGGTTCAAGTTCAACCACCCTAAAGTTTTTTTTTTATATAACGAATCCTTAGGTTCTCATTTCATTTTCAGTGGAACAATCATGTCACGACTCTTTTTATTTACATGTATTGAGTCGATAAGAATTCAGGTGTCATCTCGTCTTTGAAATGAACCTCTACCGAGCTTCCTTTCAAAGAGGGGCAGCTGTTGACACCTGATTTTTAATCATTTTTTCTATTGCTAAAGTAATAAAAAATTCATAAAAATTCATAAAATTGAAAAATCAACTTTGGGGACCTTAGCCAAGCCTAGGGAACCAATTTTGACCAAAAAACGATTTTTCATATTTTCAGTATTTTTACGTATTTTTTATTTATTTATTTTCGAAAATTAATAGAAAATCCATAAAAATTCATAAAATTGAAAATCAACTTTGGGAACCTTAGCCAAGCCTAGGGAACGAATTTTGACCAAAAAATAATTTTTCATATTATATATATTTTAAATTGTTTTTAAAAAAAATACAAAAATATTTGAAAATTTTGGAAAAATAACATTTGAGGCCAAAAAATACACAAAGATAGTTAATATTTTTATTTTAAATCTATTTTCATATTGGCCATCGCAAATTCAGAAAAATCCAATTCGAGTCACGTGTTCCTTCACGAGTATAATCTCGAATCGGGCCTAAAAAAATTTAATTTGAGTCAACTTATTTTAACTTTCACTTTTTATGAGTTGTGACATTGTCTTCTAATATTTTAAATTTTCATCTTGGCCCAATTATACCCAGAATGACTTAATTTTGCAAAAGGGCTTTAATTAAATTATGCATTATTTTCAGCGACAAGAAATGAGCTTAAATTTGACATGTGGTAAATTTTGGTGTGTCAAAAATTGTGAGGAGATTTGGACTTAAAGAAATATATTTTTTTTTTCAGGGACTGAATTGTAAATACTTAAAATTCAAGGACTAGAGTGCAAATACCTAACTCTTGAAGGATTATTTTACAAATAATAAAAAGAAGAGTTAGTGGATAAATTAGAATAGAGAAGGGAAGATGAAGAAGAGGAGATGAAGAAGAGAAGTTGGAGAAGAATGGATGGAGAAAATAAGATAAGAATAGAGAAGGGAAGATGGAGATGAAGAAGAGTTAGTAAAGAAATTAGAATGGAAGATAAGAATAGAGAAGGGAAGATGGAGATTAAGAAGAGTTAGTGGAGAAATTAGAATGGGAGATAAATATGGAGAAGGGAAGATGAAGATGAAGAAGAGTTAGTGGAGAGATTAGAATGTGAGATAGAGATGGAGAATGGAAGATGAAAATGAAGAAGAGTTAGTGGAGAAATTAGAATGGGAGATAGAGTTAGTGGAAAAATTAGAATGGGAGATAGATGAGTAGGTTATAAAAGGAGGAAGAAGTGAGCTTGAGAAGGGATTCTTGAGAGAGAAAATTTGAAGTGTTTGGGAGAATTTTTTGGAGAGAAAATTTTGGATGTTTGAGAGAGTTTTGGGAGATTGAAGAAAATTTTGAGAGAAAGAAAATACCAAAAGAGAGAGAATTTTGAAGATGATGGGAGTTTAAAGCTAGGGGTTATCATCACAAATTCCTTCATCGATCAATATAAATCAAGAGTTCATCCTCGTCAACGAGCAAACAAATTCAAGCTAAGTGTTTTTATTTATTCATTTATTTATGGTTTTACTCGCAAATTAGCACAAATTGTATACACTTTCTCCATCTCCTTTTTCTTCCATATTTTATGTCAGGAGAAGGATATCTCTACGTCAACAGCAAAAATCTCGTCGAGATGCAAAAATCGGCCCAGACAAGCTCCTAAGCTGTCCACCGGTTTCTCAACTGATCTGTGACTAAAAGTCCCTCTTAATTCAAAAGAAACTCTCTATATTGGGAACATAGAGAGCGAAAATCAATTATAGAAATCCCTCCCAAAAAAATGGGAGATAAGTACTCTTTCCACTCTTCTGGTTTTAGGTGCAGATTAGCACATATTTTGTATACTGACATTTCACTCTATTTTATGTCAGGAAGCCGCAGCTTTATATCAATGGTCAACCCTATGGAAGCACAAAATCGGCTTGGAGGAGTCCTCAAGCGCGCACAAATTTCAAATTGTTGAATCAATTCGTTGTATTTTATTTTAAAGAATTCATACCCCAGAATGGAGAGGACAAAGTCCATCCGCAATTTAAATACCTGCACCATAAATCCCAAAGGGAAGAGCCAAGCCAATGCTTAGCCTCCCATTGGAGGTTTTTACTTACAGTAGTTAAATACCTGCAACTTAAATACCTGTACCTTAAATCCCAAAGGGAAGAGCCAAGCCAATGCTTAGCCTCCCATTGGAGGTTTTTACTTACAGTAGTTAAATACCTGCAACTTAAATACCTATACCTTAAATCCCAAAGGGAAGAGCCAAGCCAATGCTTAGCCTCCCATTGGAGGTTTTTACTTACAGTAGTTAAATACCTGCAACTTAAATACATGTACCTTAAATCCCAAAGGGAAGAGCCAAGCCAATGCTTAACCTCCCATTGGAGGTTTTTACTTACAGTAGTTAATTACCTGCAACTTAAATACCTGTACCTTAAATCCCAAAGGGAAGAGTCAAGCCAATGCTTAGCCTCCCATTGGAGGTTTTTACTTACAGTAGTTTAAATACTTGCAACTTAAATACCTGTATCTTAAATCCCAAAGGGAAGAGCCAAGCCAATGCTAGGCCTTCCATTGGAGGTGTTTATTTACTGTCATGTACTTTCTATAATTTAATTTTTGAATCATCAGACCCAAAAAATGAGTAGGTCGTAATACTGCACAGAAGTCGTTAACACACTCCTTCTTTCGGCTTCAGGGAATCTTTAACACTTAAAAAAATATAATAAATAAAAATATATACCATCCATGCATCCTATTTAAAAAGTGAAAACACAAAAGAGAATACCCTACTAGAGCCTTAGGAATAAACCAAGTCTGAGTTACCGAATTAGGATATTCATGAAATTAAGGTACCGAAAGGGCATTAGTTTTAATTAACTAGTGTAACCAAGTCCCCGAACTCATAATCTCTGGTTCGCAGGAATAAATTAGTTCTCCCGCTAATTTATTTAGGTTTCTAATCGACCTACCAAGAACGATTAGTGGCGACTCCAAATTTTAAAATCATTTAAACAAAAACCAAAGTTGCGATTCGGTAGGACTTGGGAGGGTCCGCGTTAGGTTAGTCAAATCTAATTAACCTAATAATCCGTTAACCCCTTTTAAAAATTTGGAGTCGCCACTAATCGTTCTTGGTAGGTCGATTAGAAACCTAAATAAATTAGCGGGAGAACTAATTTATTCCTGCGAACCAGAGATTATGAGCTCGGGGACTTGGTTACACTAGTTAATTAAAACTAATGCCCTTTCGGTACCTTAATTTCATGGATATCCTAATCCGGCAACTCAGGCTTGGTTTATTCCTAAAGCTCTAGTAGGGTATTCTCTTTTGTGTTTTCACTTTTTAAATAGGATGCATGGATGGTATATATTTTTATTTGTTATATTTTTTTAAGTGTTAAAGATTCCCTGAAGCCGAAAGAGGGAGTGTGTTAACGACTTCTGTGCAGTATTACGACCTACTCATCTTTTGGGTCTGATGATTCAAAAATTAAATTATAGGAAGTACATGACAGTGAATAAACACCTCCAATGGGAGGCCTAGCATTGGCTTGGCTCTTCCCTTTGGGATTTAAGGTACAGGTATTTAAGTTGCAAGTATTTAAACTACTGTAAGTAAAAACCTCCAATGGGAGGCTAAGCATTGGCTTGGCTCTTCCCTTTGGGATTTAAGGTACAGGTATTTAAGTTGCAGGTATTTAACTACTGTAAGTAAAAACCTCCAATGGGAGGCTAAGCATTGGCTTGGCTCTTCCCTTTGGGATTTAAGGTACAGGTATTTAAGTTGCAGGTATTTAACTACTGTAAGTAAAAACCTCCAATGGGAGGCTAAGCATTGGCTTGGCTCTTCCCTTTGGGATTTAAGGTACAGGTATTTAAGTTGCAGGTATTTAACTACTGTAAGTAAAAACCTCCAATGGGAGGCTAAGCATTGGCTTGGCTCTTCCCTTTGGGATTTAAGGTGCAGGTATTTAACAACTGTAAGTAAAAACCTCCAATGGGAGGCTAAGCATTGGCTTGGCTCTTCCCTTTGGGATTTAAGGTGCAGGTATTTAAGTTGCAGGTATTTAACTACTATAAGTAAAAACCTCCAATGGGAGGCTAAGCATTGGCTTGGCTCTTCCCTTTGGGATTTATGGTGCAGGTATTTAAATTGCGGATGGACTTTGTCCTCTCCATTTTGGGGTATGAATTTTTTAAAATGAAATACAACGAATTGATTCAACAATTTGAAATTTGTGCGCGCTTGAGGACTCCTCCAAGCCGATTTTGTGCTTCCATAGGATTGACCATTGATATAGAGCTGCGGCTTCCTGACATAAAATAGAGTGAAGTGTCAGTATACAAAATATGTGCTAATCTGCACCTAAAACCAGAAGAGTGGAAAGAGTACTTATCTCCCGTTTGTTTGGGAGGGATTTCTATAATTGATTTTCGCTCTCTATGTTCCCAATATAGAGAGTTTCTTTTGAATTAAGAGGGACTTTTAGTCACAGATCAGTTGAGAAATCGGTGGACAGCTTAGGAGCTTGTCTGGGCCGATTCTTGCATCTCTACGAGATTTTTGCTGTTGACATAGAGATATCTTTCTCCTGACATAAAATATGGGAAAAAATGGGAGATGGAGAAAGTGTATACAATTTGTGCTAATTTGCGAGTAAAACCATAAATAAATGAATAAATAAAAACACTTAGCTCGAATGCTTGCTCGCTGACGAGGATGAACTCTTGATTTATATTGATCGATGAAGGAATTTGTGATGATAACCCCTAGCTTTAAACTCCCATCATCTTCAAAATTCTCTCTCTTTTTTGGTATTTTCTTTCTCTCAAATTTTTCTTCAATCTCCCAAAACTCTCTCAAACATCCAAAATTTTCTCTTCAAAAAATTCTCCCAAACACTTCAAATTTTCTCTCTCAAGAATCCTTTCTCAAGCTCACTTCTTCCTCCTTTTATAACCTACTCATCTATCTCCCATTCTAATTTTTTCACTAACTCTATCTCCCATTCTAATTTCTCCACTAACTCTTCTTCATTTTCATCTTCCATTTTCCATCTCTATCTCACATTCTAATCTCTCCACTAACTCTTCTTCATCTTCATCTTCCCTTCTCCATATTTATCTCCCATTCTAATTTCTCCACTAACTCTTCTTAATCTCCATCTTCCCTTCTCTATTCTTATTTTCCATTCTAATTTCTCTACTAACTCTTCTTCATCTCCATCTTCCCTTCTCTATTCTTATCTTATTTTCTCCATCCATTCTTCTCCAACTTCTTTTCTTCATCTCCTCTTCTTCATCTTCCCTTCTCTATTCTAATTTATCCACTAACTCTTCTTTTATTATTTGTAAAATAATCCTTCAAGAGTTAGGTATTTGCACTCTAGTCCTTGAATTTTAAGTATTTACAATTCAGTCCCTGAAAAAAATATATTTCTTTAAGTCCAAATCTCCTCACAATTTTTGACACACCAAAATTTACCACATGTCAAATTTAAGCTCATTTCTTGTCGCTGAAAATAATGTATAATTTAATTAAAGCCCTTTTGCAAAATTAAGTCATTCTGGGTATAATTGGGTCAAGATGAAAATTTAAAATATTAGAAGACAATGTCACAACTCATAAAAAGTGAAAGTTAAAATAAGTTGACTCAAATTAAATTTTTTTAGGCCCGATTCGAGATTATACTCGTGAAGGAACACGTGACTCGAATTGGATTTTTCTGAATTTGCGATGGCCAATATGAAAATAGATTTAAAATAAAAATATTAACTATCTTTGTGTATTTTTTGGCCTCAAATGTTATTTTTCCAAAATTTTCAAATATTTTTGTATTTTTTAAAAAAAATTAAAATATATATAATATGAAAAATTATTTTTTGGTCAAAATTCGTTCCCTAGGCTTGGCTAAGGTTCCCAAAGTTGATTTTTCAATTTTATGAATTTTTATGGATTTTCTATTAATTTTCGAAAATAAATAAATAAAAAATACGTAAAAATACTGAAAATATGAAAAATCGTTTTTTGGTCAAAATTGGTTCCCTAGACTTGGCTAAGGTCCCCAAAGTTGATTTTTCAATTTTATGAATTTTTATGAATTTTTTATTACTTTAGCAATAGAAAAAATGATTAAAAATCAAGTGTCAACAGCTGCCGCTCTTTGAAAGGAAGCTCGGTAGAGGTTCATTTCAAAGACGAGATGACACCTGAATTCTTATCGACTCAATACAAGTAAATAAAAAGAGTCGTGACATGATTGTTCCACTGAAAATGAAATGAGAACCTAAGGATTCGTTATATAAAAAAACTTTAGGGTGGTTGAACTTGAACCCGTATGGTGGATCAACCCATGGTAGATTCCTAATAAAAGGATTCTACTGATTAAAAATTGAATTAAAATTTGACCCGTATGGTGGGTCATACCATTTGACCCGTATGGTGGGTCGTACCATGGTAGATTCCTAATAAAAGGATTCTACTGATTAAATTTTGATTGAGATTTGACCCGTATGGTAGGTCACCACATGGAGATACCTGTAAGAAGGACTTGGTGCCTGTAGAAAGGACTTGGTGCCAGTAAAAAGGACTTGGTGCTTTGCCTGTAAGAAGAACTTTGTGCCTATAAGAAGGACTTGATTTGCCTGTAAGAAGGACTTTGTTTGCCTGTAAGAAGGACTTACTTTGCCTGTAAGAAGGACTTTGTGCCTGTAAGAAGGACTTGATTTGCCTGTAAGAAGGACTTTGTTTGCCTGTAAGAAGGACTTTATGCCTGTAAGAAGGACTTGATTTGCCTGTAAGAAGGACTTTATGCTTGTAAGAAGGACTTTATGCTTGTAAGAAGGACTTTGTGCCTGTAAGAAGGACTTGATTTGCCTGTAAGAAGGACTTTGTGCCTGTAAGAAGGACTTGATTTGCCTGTAAGAAGGACTTTGTGTCTGTAAGAAGGACTTGGTTTGCCTGTAAGAAGGACTTAGTTTGCCTATAAGGAGGACTTGGTGCCTATAAGAAGGACTTGGTTTGCCTGTAAGAAGGACTTGGTTTGCCTGTAAGAAGGACTTTATGCCTGTAAGAAGGACTTGATTTGCCTGTAAGAAGGACTTGTTTTGCCTGTAAGAAGGACTTTATGCCTGTAAGAAGGACTTGATTTGCCTGTAAGAAGGACTTGTTTTGCCTGTAAGAAGGACTTGTTTTGCCTGTAAGAAGGACTTGTTTTGCCTGTAAGAAGGACTTTGTGCCTGTAAGAAGGACTTGATTTGCCTGTAAGAAGGACTTTGTGCCTGTAAGAAGGACTTTGTGCCTGTAAGAAGGACTTGTTTTGCCTGTAAGAAGGACTTGATTTGCCTGTAAGAAGGACTTTGTGCCTATAAGAAGGACTTGATTTGCCTGTAAGAAGGACTTGGTTTGCCTGTAAGAAGGACTTATTTTGCCTGTAAGAAGGACTTGGTGTACCTCAAAGGGTGCCATTCTGGAATCTGGAAAGATCAGGAATCCTGCAGAAGCTCAAACCCAAATTATATTATCCTGTCGCTTTAGGAATAAACCAAAGAGGCAGAGATCAAAAGGTCTCGAACATTTCTGTCCTTGAGACAAATCATGCTTTATTGAAGAAGGTGGATACCTGTATGTACCGCAATGGATTCGAGTACCCCAACAACCGTCAGAATTCATTCTCTTGAAAGGTTCAGGTTGAAGATATACTTACCTGAGAATTTGGAAGAAATGCTTGGTGGCTTCTCGACAACCAGGCTTGTTCATTCAATAATCGCTGAATGAATTTCAAGACTTTGGAAGGTAGTTTGAACATTGGGAATGTGTTGCCTGTCAGGCAGTATCAGAGGTAACATGTGCAAGCATTTTCATCAATGAGTTGATCGGTTCATGTAAAACTATTCAACCAAGTCGGCAATGATTAGAAGTAGTCTGTGTGATAACTCATAATGCAATCAATCCAAATATGGATCATGCAAAACTATTCTGTCAAGCTTGCATTACCAATTCTGTTTAAGGAGGTTCTCATAGTATGAACGCCTCGAATGTAATCTGAATGGGGGACTTCAATCCGAAAGGGCCTTCTCTCACTCTGGGGAAAGGCTGTTTATCTGTAAATTAAAATGTTAGACTTGCGTGGAAATGGTTTGCCTTTCCTCATCCTGTCATGCCCCATTCTGCACATTTGATGTCTCCTGTGCAGTTTATGCTCTAAGTTGGAGTTGGTAAGTTAAACACACGGAATAGTCATACATAATTCATGAACTGTGTAAGCACAATGCAGATGTGACAATTTTTTAGCATTACGTGTGTTTATATAATGTGCAAATATGGGCGGATTTGAATTGCCCCTGGTGAGGGAGCATTTCGGTTTGTTTAATGACAGCGACCGCCACGGTTTAGCGGTTGAATGCCCCTGTAAAAAGCAGAGAAATTATTCTTGAAATCAAACGAGATAAGGAAGACATATTTGCTTTTTCGCTTCAGAGCTTGTGATCAATTTGCCCCATTTTTCACCAGAATAGATCTTGTCAGATGATCATAATTTTCTTTTGGATTTGTCTCCTTCAACATGTTAAATGTTAGTGTAAATATTTCCTGTAAAAAGAAAAAGAGACATATCAGCCAGTATTAAAAGGGATAAATTGAAAACGATACTGATTTACCCTTCATCTTGAATGTCTTGCACGAGTCTTTTACCAGTTTTGTTGGATTGAATTTTCCTCGACTTTTGTTGGGCGCCTCACCATTATGGGAAGACTATGGTAAAATACTGACTTTGATATTACTCGTCGAGTATTCCTGTTTGTAAAAAAAAAGAAATGCACAAAAAGTTGTTTCATTTATTTATAATACATACAACATTCCCCACCCTTGGGGATCGAACTCGGAATATTTCGGACCTACTGTCATCCCCCATACCATTCGGTCCATTGGACCGTAGGTGTCCATGGGGCTTTCTTTTCAAGGGTTAATCCTTGGGGATAACGCAGCCCTGTTGTATCACCTTGGGCCATGTTACGGTATTTCTCGAGGTAATTTGCAATCCCTGTTAAGAATGGAATAAGACAATTCAAGACTTGAGATGATTATGTGCACATTAGAACGATACAGAATTACCCATTTCTGAGATTGTTCGCGTCTTTCGCTTGTACTTTCCTTTGTCCGAAGCTGTCTATCCCGTGGTAATGCCCATGAGTTGATTTGCCCCCAAATTTTATCCAACCTGTATTCGGATATGATTGCGTTCTCGGGTCGATTTGCAATTTCCTGAGAATAGAAGGGGCTTAATTTTAAAACTTGGAGCAACTGAGGGTAAATTGAAACGATACGGAGTTACCCTTCAGGTTTATGCAGATTTTCACTCGCCATCAATTCGTCGCGAGCTTGGTGAGGTGGCGGATTCGAGCATTTAATAGGGGGAAGTCGGATTATTACTCCTTGCTTTTACACATTCACAAAAGCAGAAAAACACATCACGCAAGGAAATAAAACACATTCACTCATTCAGGATTAGTTCCGCTTCCTCTGCAGGCTCTCCCATGATCAGCTGGCTTCATCCCAAATTAGGTATGCATCGGCCATATTGAAGGTCTCGTGGTCACTAGCTGAATAAGTGCATCACAGTCCCGATGCTTTACCGATATCAAACTGGTTGATTATGGCAAAAAGATCATCGTCAATGTCCGCTTGGTGGTGATCTGTCCCTTCTTCCTCGGGAGGTATTGATGCTGATCCAGTATCATTGGTCCTTTTGTACCCTCCTCCAACAGAACTCGATCCTGTTATAAACTGGTCTAACTCACCTCTTAAACGTGCATTTTCGATCCTCAGATCATGCATTTCATCGAGGGTGAGGAGGAGGCTATTGCAGTTGGGGCAGGTGGCGGAGTCAAAAGTCTCTTTATACATCTTGTTTTCCGCTCGGACGTTTTCATTTTCAACTCTTAGAAACTCGGCTTCGTTGTGCTCATGACGAGCCTTCATTCGGGTTCGCCTATTTTGAAACCAGAACTTGATTTGCAAAGGTTCAAGTCCTAACTCTTGACTCAGTTCCATTTTCTGTTTGCCGTCTGGCATAGGGCATGTTCTGAAGAAATCCTCAAGCCTTTGTACCTGCTCCTTAGTATGGCGACGGTAACGCTTCTTTTGACCCTTACCGTTATTGTCCTTATCTTTACTGAGATTTTGGACGTCGTCGGCGGAAGAGCCAGGCTCCATAGGCTCGATCCCAAACATGGCTTCGAACTCTTCCTCTCCCATATTTAGCAGGCAATGATAACTCTCGGGAGTATTGGGTTGAGACATCTTTGATTTGGTTGATGATTTCTCAAGATTTGCTACTCGTTTCCGGTGTTTTCACTCTCTTTGAATTTTTCTGAGCGATTGCCTATGCCTTAAGACCCTCTTCCGAGCATGGCGTCTCTTTTAAAATTAAACGTGGGTTTAGCAACTGTATTGCTTCTTCCAAGGGTCCGGCCTTTCTCAATCCTCTTTTCTTATCGTGTCTCTTGCTCGGCTCGTCTCCTTCCATCTTTTCGTGATAGGGCCCCTTGTTGTTGTCTCCACCGTCAATTTGCTGGCGAGTTCTTCAATAAAGACGAGTCGTATCTCTTTTCTGCCGAAAATGTCTTTGTCTCCCACTCAGCTTATTTTTATCTTTTCTTTTTCAAAGTAGTGGCGTCCCGTTTAGCTTTGCCGTAGAGACGTCGGATTTGCTTGGCTGGAGATTGGAGACGAGTAGCGGAGGTGATACTGATAGGGAATGTTAGACAGGAAAATCTGGCCAGTAGAGACTTCCCCTACAAAAATGAAAGAGAATGCGGCAGTATATGTTCTTCATATTCTAGAAAAATTGGAACGATACTGTTTTACCCTTGTGTGTACTTCTATTGAATTTGAATTGAGGAAGTTCCTTCATTTGGACTGGATTGAATTGTATGTCCCGAGTTGCCCTTCACTTTGAGCTTGCCACGTAAGTGCTTTGCTTAGTTGGGCCTTATTTTCTTTCGGGTTGCCTTGGACCATCATCATTTTCTATGCCATCGGGTCCGTGGACCGGAGGGCTCCTTTAATTTCAAGGTTACCTTCGAGGCAAATGAGTCCTATCGCGTTCCATTGGGTCATTTCATTTTGCGACACTCTTGAGGCACTTTGCGATTCCCTGGGTGAGAATGGAACAAATCCAATTTAGCATTTTGCAACGATTGAGGGTAAATTGGAACGACACACAATTACCCGTCTTCGAGCTCGCCTGGGCATTTCACTTGAAATTTCCCTACATGAGGCCATTCAACATTTCTCATTATGGCAGTCAGCGACGTTACCACAAATTGATCCGCCCTAAATCTAGCATAAAAAGGGATTCACGCATTCGACGGGATAAAAAAAATAAATAAATTACCCCCTTGTCCCTGAATTAAATCGAGACACCTAGAAAGCTGGAAAATATCATACGCAGGGGAATTAAGCATGAAATAAAATGTGCACTTATTCAAGGTCAGTTCTGCCTCTCCTGTGGCTCTTCGATAATCAGCTAGTCTCGTGTTGGTTCGGGTGTGGATGATCGATGTTTGAGAGTCCCTACTCACTGGCTCCTGATCGCGGCTTGGGACGTCTATCAACCCTAAACTGGTTGACCAGGGCAGTAAGCTCATCATCTGGGTAATCTCTTGAACCTTCCAGCAACTGATGCTCGAATTGGGCATTGTTGTTGGCAAATGCTGGCGGTAGATTTCTCATTTTGTCCTCGCCATGAGCAATTTGACTTCTCGTGCTGGAGCCTTCATCATTACTCGAGAAAGTGTGGGGATCACCAACTGTCCTGCTGCCAAAAACTCCTTCCATTCGAGGATTAAAGAAGTGGAAGTGCTCAGGATAATTTCTTGTCTGATTCTCTGGCTGCGCAGGCGCGCTGATCATGGGATGAATTCTAGCCACGGGTTGGTGCTCAGACCAAGGAGTCTGAATACACTGCCCCTGCGGTCTATACTCTTGAAGAGCATTAGGGTGATTCTGAGGGATACTTTGATTAATGCCTGGGGGATTGATGGCATGGCTACTAGCTTGGTTGATGATGGGAAGTGGCTCGCCCCATGCTAACCTGGGGAACTTATGGTGGCGAGGAGACTTGACGTTCAGGCTTGGATCAGTCCCGCCTTGGTTTTCTTGATTCTGAGCTGCATTGTGTTCTCTCACCCTTTTTCTGTACTTCTGAAGATGACTCGAAACATTTGCTTTAGTGAGTCCATCTACCTTCATAATTTCCAGTATATGTTGCGGCCGTGCCGAATCTATTCCTAGCTGCTGAACTGCATTAACAAACATACGATGCAGCTCGGGAGACCAACTCATCTTCTTTCTCCAGTTGCTTGGAACAAAATTGAAGGCTTGATGCTTGTTCTCATGGTCGTGCAATTGCTTCCTTACCACGTGCTGCCATATGTTTTGAAGCATCTGAACCCTAACTGGTTTCGTTACGACGTCTTGGGCCCCATTTAAGACAGCCTTCATTATGGCTTGCTGATCATCGCTTGCCGATATTACGAGGACTGGCATGTTTAATTTAGAATTGATGACTTCCAAGAGAGTGAAAACATCCATGTCAATCCCTACCATGGCGGTGAGGACGATATCAAACTGGTCACCACTCCTCCTTAATATCTCTAAGGCCTCTGTCGCCTTTGCTTGAGCTACAACCTTATACCGGCATTTTCTCAATACGGTAACAAGGATTGACAGAGAGACTGGATTACCGTCAATGGCCATGACCAGTAGACCCTCAGGGTAAGGAACTTCATTAGCTTCGACCAGGGTTGAACATGCGCCCGTTTCCCTAATGCTCGACATATTTCTGGATCTAGGACTGCCGACTCGAGACCGCCTCAGGATGTCTTCTTGGACTTGAGGGATCACGGGATCGTCGATGGTTTCTCGTAATAGGCTTTGAAAGCCGATGCTTTGATGGTGAAGGTTTTGAATTCCTCTCCCACGAGAACTCCTTCCTCTCTATCTTTCTCCTGCGAGTTCTTGCGAATGAACTCTCACTATCAAATGAGGACAAGTTCTCTCTCTGGCAATAGCAACGACTTCCCTCTTCACGGGCAGTGCTATTAGATTTTTCGAGGGAGAAAATCTGATATTCAGCTTTTGATCAAAGGGGAAATCCTTGTTTCTCGCTCAGTTCGTCTTCCTTTTTTCTTTTCGTGGTAGAGGGCCCTTGTCAAGATCTCCACCGTCGATTTACTGGCGGGTCCTCCAATAAAGACGAGTCGTATCTCCTTTTCTGTCGAAAATTTCTTTGTCTCCCACTCAGCTCGTTTTTTATTCTTTCTTTTTCAAAGTGGTGGCAGCCCGTCCAACTTTTCTGCAGAGACGTCGGGTCTGCTCAGCTTGAGGTTGCCGCTTGACTGGAATTCGAGCCAGCGGGGGTGTTGCCGACAGAGAATGGTAGATAGAAAAAACTCGACCAATAAGGACTGCCCCTGTGAAATCATTATTTAAATTGAAGCAGATTATCACCTTCGCATTCCGATCATCTGCCTCGCCTCTCTCCTCCTTTCTTTCGTGATCTGCTTTCAAAAATGGCCAATTCTCCTAACCATACCTTCTCCGCCGAAATCCTGGCTGGGTGGGAGAGACTCTACAATCTTCTTGGTAGAGGTTACGCTCATATAGCCCAAAACTCTACCGTTGAGGCTGAAATCCTCGGTTTATTCAGGACCCTAGACGCTGCTTCTGTTGAGGGTACCCAACTGGGGAGGGAGTATCGGAACTTCCCGACCCTCTTCATTAATTTTCTGGCTGCCTATAACCGCGCTTATGAGACGGTCATTGTGACTGCCGTCGTGAAAGCTCGTTACCAAGACCGGCACGAGCGTCTGGAAATAGTCACATTTATGGCTGATAATCACAAGAAAGCCTTCAAGTTTGCCAATGATCAGCTTTCGTGGCTAGTTCGTGAGAGGGGAAAGTTAGTGGATCGTCTGGCCTTGGTCCGAACTTACGCCGAACAGGAGCCGAGCAATATTATGATGAGGTGCAAATGCGGTTGGCTGCAGGAGAGACTTGATGACATTACGGCAGATATTGCTTTCGAGAGGGCGGCGATTTCGGACTTGGAGTTTGCTGTCGAGCATTACGAGGCCAGTATGGCCCAGGCTAAGGAGAAGCGCGATCGCCTCTTCTTTAGGCTCGCGGAGCTTGATCCTGAGAACGCCCGGTGCACCCGGAGCATCAACTGTTTGGAGAGTCAGTTGAGCTCCTTCGTAATGGTTATCAGGGCTCAGTTTGGCTTTACTTTTCCTCCCCAGTGAGCTGTTGTAATGCTCTTTGATGAATGGAATGAAAGAAAAGCTTCACGTGTTTTTTTTTGTTTAATTTTCCTGCTATCGTTTCTTCCACATAGCATAACAGAACGATTTGAGGTACCGAAGATGTCGAGGCTTAATGTTTTTCTTGATGTTCTTGTTTAATTGCTCCAGACGATGATATCGAGAACATTGATGAAGGGTTCGGCGGTGGCCCCCACTATCCATCTTGAGATCACAAACAATAACACTATGACAACTCGATCAGTGCGCTGGTAATAAATCCGGCCACCTGTTGTGTGCCCACTTTTATCCATATTTTATTTCTTTCGGCGTCCACTTGCTCGTGTCAGTCGCCTGTAGCGTCGGGAGAAATTCCTGTGGGCCACGTTCATTAATAGAACCTCGGTCCTCTAAAGCCCTCCGCATGTTTCGGATAAGAGGAAATTTTAAGATCGGTCTCTGGTTGATTTAATCAGGTAAAGGTATTTGTTTCATGGGTTCTGATTATATAATCCATATTGTCTTTCAAAAGACGCGGGATCCTTCTGTCTGTCAAAGATGGACAGTGTTCGTTTGCCACCCGGAATTAACGGTTGAAGCCTCGGTGTTTTTCGTCTTTTGGTATTTCTGAAGATGATTCTTGATATATTTTGAACTTAATTTTTACACCCGTCTAGGGTATCTAGAATCTCCCTGCAAAAGAAAATGATATAATTAGTATGCGACATAAGGAATGTCGGTCCATGACTCCTATATTAGTCCAATTTGATTTTTTCTATTTTATAGAGAAATCAGAAAAAAAAATTCCCTTAGGAAGAAATGGGTTAATACAGAATTTTTTTGCAGATTTATTACTCTCTTTTTTTATTATTATTATTTTTTAAGGAATGTGACAAAATCTCTTAACGTTTACTAAAATTTTTGAAGGAATTTCCTTTTTATCAGAATAAATTTTCAGAGGTAAATTTGTCAGGAAAATTTTATTTTTATTGAAGCAGGAAAGACATGACAGAAATCCTTTATTGGTTAACAAAATTCCCCCGAGACATTAGTCTAATTTTATTTAGAGAAAATTTTCTTAGAAAAACATGAGCAAATTTCTCGAAAAGAATTTTTGTTGCAAGTTTTTATAATTTGAAAGAATGTGATAAAATCACTTGATGTTTACCAAAGTTTTTTTTTTGAAGGAAATTTTCTTTTATCGAAATAAAATTTTAGAGGAAAATTTGTCAGGAAAATTTCATTTTTATTGAAGCAAGAAAAACATGACAAAAATCTCTTATTGGTCAATACAATTCCCCCGAGACATTAGTCTAATTTTATTTAGAGAAAATTTTCTTAGAAAAACATGAGCGAATTTCTCGAGAAGAATTTTCTTGCAAGTTTTTATAATTTGAAAAATGTGATAAAATCACTTGATGTCTACTAGAGTTTTTTTTTTAGGGAATTTTTCTTTTTATTGAAATAAATTTTCAGAGGAAAATTTTTTCAGGAAAATTTCATTTTTATTGAAGCAATAAAAACATGACAAAAATCCCTTATTGGTTAATAAAATTCCCATGAAGGGATTTTTCACATCATTTTTTCAAAATCTTTTTAAAAGAAATGAGGGACAAATTTAATTTTTATTTTCTTTTAAAAGAATGGTCTTAATATCAAGCTCAAAAACTGACTAACACCTAGCATGAACCGACCGAAAATAAATACAAGATAAAATTAGAGAACTTACTTTTACCTTGGAGAAATGCAAATCACATAGTCATGCGCGTGACTCAAGTGAGGAGTGAACTCTAGAAAATAAAAGAAGGAGAGACAGGGTATGGACCTAAAAGGCCCCCACTATCTGAATTGACAACCTTACCCTCCGCGCAATCAAATCACAATGGGAAGAATTGTCAATTCAGATAATGAGCGGGATAAAATATGGTCAACCCGAGCGTAATCGACGCAAGAGCTTTACATATTCGATCCCTATCTATGGTTTTCTAGGAAGAATTTCGCGACTTGGGTTTAGACGCTTGTGTGTGCAGGTGTCGTGATCCTCAGAGTATGCAAGATATGCACAACAATTGATATCAAAACAGCGCTTCTAAAAATATGCGAAATTAAACAAATAAACCAAACACCGAGCCTGCAAAACAAAGGGGTTAATTAAACACTCCGCCCCTTATAACTCCCATCCTGCAAAAACATATAACACCTATAGAATGAGTCCCAAACAAGATCGCCAGAAGCGAGATATCCATGAAATTTTCATTGGCTTAAGTCCACTAAGACTTTTAAAATTTCGAAAAAATTCAAGTATTCCAATTGGTATCTTTTTTCGAAAATTTAAAAATCCCGTCCCCAGCGGAGTCGCCAGTCTGTCGCGACCCTCTAAAAAAATTTTAAATTTTAAAAGGGGTTAACGGATTATTAGGTTAATTAGATTTGACTAACCTAACGCGGACCCTCCCAAGCCCTACCGAATCGCAACTTTGGTTTTTGTTTAAATGATTTTAAAATTTGGAGTCGCCACTAATCGTTCTTGGTAGGTCGATTAGAAACCTAAATAAATTAGCGGGAGAACTAATTTATTCCTGCGAACCAGAGATTATGAGCTCGGGGACTTGGTTACACTAGTTAATTAAAACTAATGCCCTTTCGGTACCTTAATTTCATGGATATCCTAATCCGGCAACTCAGGCTTGGTTTATTCCTAAAGCTCTAGTAGGGTATTCTCTTTTGTGTTTTTACTTTTTAAATAGGATGCATGGATGGTATATATTTTTATTTGTTATATTTTTTTAAGTGTTAAAGATTCCCTGAAGCCGAAAGAGGGAGTGTGTTAACGACTTCTGTGCAGTATTACGACCTACTCATCTTTTGGGTCTGATGATTCAAAAATTAAATTATAGGAAGTACATGACAGTGAATAAACACCTCCAATGGGAGGCCTAGCATTGGCTTGGCTCTTCCCTTTGGGATTTAAGGTACAGGTATTTAAGTTGCAAGTATTTAAACTACTGTAAGTAAAAACCTCCAATGGGAGGCTAAGCATTGGCTTGGATCTTCCCTTTGGGATTTAAGGTACAGGTATTTAAGTTGCAGGTATTTAACTACTGTAAGTAAAAACCTCCAATGGGAGGCTAAGCATTGGCTTGGCTCTTCCCTTTGGGATTTAAGGTACAGGTATTTAAGTTGCAGGTATTTAACTACTGTAAGTAAAAACCTCCAATGGGAGGCTAAGCATTGGCTTGGCTCTTCCCTTTGGGATTTAAGGTACAGGTATTTAAGTTGCAGGTATTTAACTACTGTAAGTAAAAACCTCCAATGGGAGGCTAAGCATTGGCTTGGCTCTTCCCTTTGGGATTTAAGGTGCAGGTATTTAACAACTGTAAGTAAAAACCTCCAATGGGAGGCTAAGCATTGGCTTGGCTCTTCCCTTTGGGATTTAAGGTGCAGGTATTTAAGTTGCAGGTATTTAACTACTATAAGTAAAAACCTCCAATGGGAGGCTAAGCATTGGCTTGGCTCTTCCCTTTGGGATTTATGGTGCAGGTATTTAAATTGCGGATGGACTTTGTCCTCTCCATTTTGGGGTATGAATTTTTTAAAATGAAATACAACGAATTGATTCAACAATTTGAAATTTGTGCGCGCTTGAGGACTCCTCCAAGCCGATTTTGTGCTTCCATAGGATTGACCATTGATATAGAGCTGCGGCTTCCTGACATAAAATAGAGTGAAGTGTCAGTATACAAAATATGTGCTAATCTGCACCTAAAACCAGAAGAGTGGAAAGAGTACTTATCTCCCGTTTGTTTGGGAGGGATTTCTATAATTGATTTTCGCTCTCTATGTTCCCAATATAGAGAGTTTCTTTTGAATTAAGAGGGACTTTTAGTCACAGATCAGTTGAGAAATCGGTGGACAGCTTAGGAGCTTGTCTGGGCCGATTCTTGCATCTCTACGAGATTTTTGCTGTTGACATAGAGATATCTTTCTCCTGACATAAAATATGGGAAAAAATGGGAGATGGAGAAAGTGTATACAATTTGTGCTAATTTGCGAGTAAAACCATAAATAAATGAATAAATAAAAACACTTAGCTCGAATTTGCTTGCTCGCTGACGAGGATGAACTCTTGATTTATATTGATCGATGAAGGAATTTGTGATGATAACCCCTAGCTTTAAACTCCCATCATCTTCAAAATTCTCTCTCTTTTTTGGTATTTTCTTTCTCTCAAATTTTTCTTCAATCTCCCAAAACTCTCTCAAACATCCAAAATTTTCTCTTCAAAAAATTCTCCCAAACACTTCAAATTTTCTCTCTCAAGAATCCTTTCTCAAGCTCACTTCTTCCTCCTTTTATAACCTACTCATCTATCTCCCATTCTAATTTTTCCACTAACTCTATCTCCCATTCTAATTTCTCCACTAACTCTTCTTCATTTTCATCTTCCATTTTCCATCTCTATCTCACATTCTAATCTCTCCACTAACTCTTCTTCATCTTCATCTTCCCTTCTCCATATTTATCTCCCATTCTAATTTCTCCACTAACTCTTCTTAATCTCCATCTTCCCTTCTCTATTCTTATTTTCCATTCTAATTTCTCTACTAACTCTTCTTCATCTCCATCTTCCCTTCTCTATTCTTATCTTATTTTCTCCATCCATTCTTCTCCAACTTCTCTTCTTCATCTCCTCTTCTTCATCTTCCCTTCTCTATTCTAATTTATCCACTAACTCTTCTTTTTATTATTTGTAAAATAATCCTTCAAGAGTTAGGTATTTGCACTCTAGTCCTTGAATTTTAAGTATTTACAATTCAGTCCCTGAAAAAAATATATTTCTTTAAGTCCAAATCTCCTCACAATTTTTGACACACCAAAATTTACCACATGTCAAATTTAAGCTCATTTCTTGTCGCTGAAAATAATGTATAATTTAATTAAAGCCCTTTTGCAAAATTAAGTCATTCTGGGTATAATTGGGCCAAGATGAAAATTTAAAATATTAGAAGACAATGTCACAACTCATAAAAAGTGAAAGTTAAAATAAGTTGACTCAAATTAAATTTTTTTAGGCCCGATTCGAGATTATACTCGTGAAGGAACACGTGACTCGAATTGGATTTTTCTGAATTTGCGATGGCCAATATGAAAATAGATTTAAAATAAAAATATTAACTATCTTTGTGTATTTTTTGGCCTCAAATGTTATTTTTCCAAAATTTTCAAATATTTTTGTATTTTTTTAAAAAAAATTAAAATATATATAATATGAAAAATTATTTTTTGGTCAAAATTCGTTCCCTAGGCTTGGCTAAGGTTCCCAAAGTTGATTTTTCAATTTTATGAATTTTTATGGATTTTCTATTAATTTTCGAAAATAAATAAATAAAAAATATGTAAAAATACTGAAAATATGAAAAATCGTTTTTTGGTCAAAATTGGTTCCCTAGACTTGGCTAAGGTCCCCAAAGTTGATTTTTCAATTTTATGAATTTTTATGAATTTTTTATTACTTTAGCAATAGAAAAAATGATTAAAAATCAGGTGTCAACAGTAGTATTCCGGCCGCGTCTAGATTAAGTCGCGAGGTAGAAGACGAAGTCCGGTCAGCACGTTGACTCGGTCAACATTTGACGTGGCGCTGACGTGGTAAGCCACGTCATATGCCACGTCATCACGTTGACCGGGTCAACGATGACGCGGATGACACGTCAGCAGACGGTTATAACCAACTTGAATATAATAACAAATTTAATCCGACGGCGGGGGTGGAAACACGTGTCATGATCATGTTTTTTTTTTTAGAATAAAAGTCTAATTTGAATTTTATATTTGTTTTAGAAAATAAAAAATAATTGGACGGTAGGGATTTAGTTGGGGATTCGATCTGGGACGTCGGTTTAGACTGAATAATGAACAGTTAGGATCGAAGCCGGGAGTTGATCAGGACCATAGAATCGGTTTGAGGGACAGGCGGTTAGATCAGTGCCGCGTGGCAGTATTTCAACCGTAGGATTAGTCTTAGGCGGGAAAAATATAAATAAAATAAAATTTCCGAAAATTCAAAAATTCAAAAAAATTTAGGCAAGAAACTACGTCATTTAGGGTGAGATGGTCCTTTGGGGCCGGGCCTGGTCTTGGGCTGGGTCCATTGGCTTGGTATGTAAAACTAATAAGAATAATAAAATAAATAAATAAGAAAATCCTAGAAAATCTAAAAAAACAAAAAAATATATAGAATAGAAAATCAAACAAAAATCAATACTACGTCGTTTTGATATTGGTCCAATCCAATTGGGTTTAGGTTCGGACCTTTGGGTCGGATGGGTTGGGTCCACCCAACCCGGTTCAGAAAATTAGAAATAAAATAAATAAATAAATAAATAAGGAAATATAAAATAAAATAAAATAACAAAAAAAATTCTAAAAAAAGATAGATAATAAAAAATGAGTAGTAATAACAATAATAAATAAATAATAATAATAAAAATTTCAGAAAATATAAAAAAAGTAAATAAAATTCAAAAACAAAATGATAAATAGTAATAAAACAATGATAAAAAAAAAAAGAAACTGTAGTAATAGATAAAATAGATAAATAAATAGTAAATAATAAAAAAGAATAGAAACATAAATAAAAAAATATAATAATAATAAACGAAAATAAAAATCGAAAGAAAATATATAGGATAATAAATAGTATTCAATAATAAATAAATAAAATAAATAAATATTAATGAAAATAAATTGTAAATAAATGAAAAATAAACTAAAAATCATTAAAAAATAATAAAATAATAAATAAAAATTCGGAAATAATAATAAAATAAAATAAAATAATAAAAAAAACCAATAATAAATAAAAAAACAATAATAATAATAGAAATAAAGAATCATAAAAGTCACAAAAATTTCAGAAAAAGCTTAAATAATTTGGAACATTAGGGAATTGTAAATAAATAGAAAATAGGGTAAAAAATCATAGAAATTTTAGAAAAATTTAGGAAAATTCATTAGAAAATATAGAAAATGTTTGGAAAAATAAAGGAAATCTAGAAAAACAAAAATAAAAATCCTAGAAAATATAGAAAATGTTCCAAAAAATAAGAAAGCCTCTTAGAGAGTCTTAGAAAATTCTAAAAAAATTCTAAAAAATCCAAAAAAATTCCCAGAAATTGTGAAAATTAGGAAAAAATCACATTCAACTGGTTTGATCTATTTTCATGGTTTTGAATCCCTGAGCCTTCCGAAATGACCATTCTACCCTTTTGGTCAATTTGACCCAAATCATTCCAAACCATCCCAAATCACCCTCGAATTTAATTGATGTATTTTCTAGGCCTTCCTAAACTCCCCTAAGCCCGCTTTGACTTGTTTCGATGTGATTTCTCCCTGATTAATTCTTTGATTGCGCTTTTATTTTGATGATTGTGGTTGATAGGATTAATATTCCCATTTGCATGAACCTCTTAGACTTCCAGAGCTTACCTTACCCAATCTCGCCTACATGAACTCTCTAGACTAGAAAATCACTTAACATAGGTACCGAAAGGGCGTCGATAGTAAAATCGGCGTAACTAAGTCCCTGAACTCAAATCTCTGGTTTACGCAGAATCGAATGATTCCTCCCAATCGCTCAATAGGGTTTCCAATCATACCCTCCAAAAGATGATTGGTGGCGACTCTGATGGCATGCACACTGAGCACATGTCATCCGACCACACTAAGGTCGACCCCGATTTAATTCTTTCCTGACGCGATTTGGTATGGGTTTGGGAGGGCCCGAGTGAAGCCTAAAGATTTCAAAACGGGCCTAGCAATACCATTAGCCCTCATCCCTTCATTCGGGATCGGGTCGCGACAGCGCCTCTAACCAGTCGTTGGAAAAAAAAAAGAAAAAGAAAGGAAAAAAACATAAAAAAAAATATATTACAATATTCTATCGCTGGCCGGATGACATCCACATCAATACCGACTGGCCAAAATTTGCTGGATGCACTGAAATGTCATAATTGCAAAAGGTTTAGGATTGAATCGGCAAAAAAAAAAAGGTTTAGGATTGAAATAGCCCAATTGTAAAAGGTTTAAGATTTTTTTGGTAATTCTCTCGACAACATTAAATGATGCAATAAAAGTCCATAACGTGAATAAAGTACTCAACCAAAGTCGAAGTAAGGACAAACACAATAAATGCACTTGAACATAAAAGTAGCTTTCCGCGAAAGAGGTCTCCAACGACTTCCTTATCTTCATGCTTCAACAGGCTTGTAACCTTTTGAGTTCATTTTTATTCAGGCACCTACCATGAATAAAGGCTTTCCTTGAAGACCACCAACAAGCAAATATAGAAACAACCACCAAACGTGCTCAAATCCAATAATCAATTTTATATTATTCAAATAGCCTCCTTTGACATTGATTTGGGAATTCAATGACATCAAACATCGATCTTTAAATTTTTGAACAAATAAGCCTTCAATGTTTGTGTCAAAACATCTACAATTTGATCTTTTGATTTGTAGAAACTAAGCTCAATTTCACCATTTTTGACTCACTCATGAATATAGTGATACTTGATGTTTATGTATTTGCTCCTACCGTGAAAAACTGGATTCTTGGCTAATGCATTAGCCGACTTACTATCACACATTATTTTGGTAGGACCTATTTGTTCATGCATCAATTTAAATAGCATCCTACGAAGTCATATCGCTTGGCATGTCGTTGAAGCTAATGCCATGTATTTTGCTTCAACTATCGAGAGTGCAACAACTTGTTTTTTTTTTTCGAAGACCAAGAAATCACTCCTAATTTAACAAGGAAATCATATCTAGAAGTACTTTTCCGAGTCTCCGTATCACCTGCTCAATCATTGTCCATATAACCACTGGATTGAAATTGTCCATACAAGAGTATAGAATTCCATGGCCACGAGTTCCATTGTCATACCGCAATATTCTTTTTGCAGCCTACAAATATGATTGGTACGATTTTTCCATAAACATGTTAATAAATCTCATGAACCTAGCAACTGGTAGAGGGAGAAGGAAAAATAAAAATAAAGAAAAAATAATAATAAACTACAATATTAAAATATTCGAGATGAGCAATTTCGAAAAGTGTTTTTACCTTTGTAGATTTAAGAATTCACTTTCCTAATTTTATGCATGAACATTCCATTGATCAGAAAGTGTTTTCCATTTACCAAGTCTTTTTTGGCCAAACAAATGGGTGAAAGTTCAAAAAACTAATTTTTTGAAAAATGCTTTAGCTCAAAGAAATGCACCCTAAATGGAATCCACAATTGCATAGAGAGGAAACAACATATATCAACATTGTGCAACTGTTTCATTTCCAATTACATATACAAGTAACTATAAATATTTGTTAAGAAAACTATGATGTTTTCGTAAAATATCACGCAAACAACTAATTATTTGTACGTTGGTTTTTATTTTCATCAGCAAAGTATTAAATTCTGCGTTTACTAGTGACGTGGGGACTCATTGAAGCAGGGACGCTAGACTTTTTCAACACCCTCAATACATGCCCTCACCAAAAGAAGTCCGATTGGAGGTCCAAACGCAAGGCCCTCTATTGCTTGCAGTTGTGCAAAGTGAATCGGAGTCTATTCAACATCAATTTCAGTGTTGTCTCTGAGGATGAGGCGTACAATATGACCAGGTGCACGAGAGCCGTGGCCAAGCCCTTGCTTGCTAATTACTTTGGCGAAGAGATCATCGATGAGGCCTTCAAGAGGTACATGGCTCAGCTTGCCGATCACATGTCCATGGGAAAAAAAACGCATTCATCAATGTCATTGTATCGCTGAAGGAGATAGCCTTGATAAAGTGTAAAATACTGACACAACTAAATATATCACGTATACAGGTAACATTTATAACAAAGTTGAAGATTACCTCCTTTGCGTGTGCGTCCACCAACCCTATTCAAATTCAACGTGCCACTCTCAATTTGATCTCCATGTGAGAAAGGGTGTTGAAAATGTTGCACATTACTTGGAAATGGGGTTCATATGCTATTTATATAGATCCTAAAGTGCAACGGGTGCACACCTCCCTTCTTGTGTCTTTCTTTTTCAATAACTACATATATCCCTCTCTTGACGTCGACCTCAGAATTTTTCATCTCGTCCAATGGTGTCGTCAATGGTCACGTCACCATGTTCTATTGTCACATAGCTTGCAACCTTGCACAGTAACCATTTCAACCTCTTGCTGCACAAATAGGCTCCTAAGCGACAGCAGCCTCCTGTTGCGACAACTACCTCCCATTAAAATGATAGCCTCCTGCAGCTATGACACACTCTTATTGAGACGATAATCTTTTGCCATGCAGTCTACACAGCAACCACGACAACATTGTTGAGAAAAACGATATTAAATTTTAAAGTTGATAAAACTGTTATAATATCTTGAAAAGACTTTATCAAGAACTTTCAGGACATCATATGAATATCTTTATACACTTCATACTCATTATCTGCTAAGTTTTATTCTTTCATATATACTATTCTGATAGAAGTAGGTTACATGGATAAAAGCAGAATCCCTCAACGTGCCTAGGAGATATCTTCGATCATGTATAGTAGGATATATCCCGAATATTCATGTGATGCTCAAAGACATTATAATCTTAATCTTCAATGTTTTTATGTTATGTTATATATCACTAACAGCTTATAATCTAGTTGATATTCCTTTTCTTAGTTACATCGATTGTCCAGAATCTTGAAGATTATCTTCACGACTTTCCAATGTCAAAGATATTTAGAATATCTCCCTTGATTTTTCATATCTGTCATGATGTTGCATCTAACTAGGAGATTCTTCGTATTTCCTCTTGATTATTATGCATATACTTGATTGATATGCTATCTTAGATGTCATCTAATTAAACATATAAATAGACTCATGTTCTCTTTATTATGCGACATTCAAATATACACAAATATATACAGTTTTCTCTTATGCATTATTCTTATCGTGGTTTTAGAGTTAGACGACACTGATGTACATCGAGTGCACTTGATTGCATGCTTGGACCACACCTCTTTTCTCATGTCTTTATCTTTCTTCAAAAACTACTAATACTATCAAAATCGAAATTAGAAACTCAACAATAAGAGTTTCACAATGATGTCAACCAATCATAAGAAAGATTTGAACTCCAACATATATGAATTATACTATAAAAAATTCGAAAAGAAAACTAGTTTTAAAGTTACATACAATGTTGATCATTAAAATATGATATTACGTAAGTGAGAATCTAAGCATGCTAAAAAAATTAATGAAGTCTACTCAGTTGTGTCCAATGAATCCACCCATGACAAGTGACCATATAACTTGGACCATCACCACCCCGTCTAGCTACACAAATACAGAACATGCAAGATGTCCAAAGTTGAATTTCGCTATGCATCTTGTCTCATGTTTTATGAGGATAACTCTATTTTTCCGTAAAAATATGGAAAATGATTTCGCAATGATTATAGAAAATTTGTAAAAATGTTTTGGGAGGTTTCCAATTTCGCTTTTCTGTAAGCAATACGCTTTGTAAGTTATGAATCAACCAACTGAAGCAAGTTTGTACTTTTCACAAAACTTGAATGAGTATAAGTATGTTCTTTTGACAAGCTCATCAAGTTCAATGTACTTGATCTAAATCATTATAAATTTGCTCATTATAAAAGTGAAAACCAATAATAGATAGCTGGTATTCGTTTACTTTTTCTAACATTTCTAGTACCAACTAATTCATTCGGGCGAGACATCTTACGATGTCATGATGCGCCCATTCCTATGGCCATTCCTTCAATACTTCTGGCTCTCGGGAGTCTCTTTGTAGGATACTTGGCCAAAGTGTGACCCGTTAGCCCATAAGTAAGTACTGTGACGAAGCGGCTGTTGCTCACCCGACACGATCGTACGAGGTCAGAATTCACCCAACACGATCATCCGGGGTGGAATCAAGGGTGTTTATGGTCCCATAGAGTCAGGTTTGCACTTGACCCCATGAAGAAATTCTTTACAGGGGTAGACTTGGATACGTTCGAAAGAACTATTGATCCAATTTGACCTTCTGTTGAGAGATGGGCATTCCCCCTGTTCCAGGCCGACTAGGTTGTTCTATTGAGAGAGGAGGAAAGAGGAGGATATTCACCATTGGCTTGAACTTTATACTATGCGCGTCGCGTGCTCGATCTAGCAATCTTGGACAATTGTTTTTATGAACTGTCACTAAACTAAAAAAGAAAGAAGAGAAAAGCACTGGGAGTTGGCGCCTACATCAGTGGTTGCTTGCTTACCAAGCCATCCTGGCAAGCTCCTCAAGTTCTTGTTTGATCTGCCGCTCTTAGAACACCACAATATTCGTCCTTTTTGGGTTAATCTTCTCAATGCTGAATCGATCATTTTTGATCCTTTTCCTTATGTGACGACGGAATGGAAGAAAAGTAATGAAACCTCTGAACAAAAAGTGCTATAATATAAAATAAAATGCGTACAGCTCCCTATTTCGTCGCTTTCTAGTTTCATAATGTATGTTGTCTTGACTTAAGGTTAAATTTCAAGTAGAATAATATAGCGATACAAAGTTTTATCTGTCAATGTATATTTAATATGACAAACTTGGAGTATATTGGCGGAATGGGCCAAACTTGATTTCAATTGGGCAAATTTCGTATTCAAAATCATAGCATTCCCACTAAACATAACTTTGGTGGCAGCGTCCAACACTATATACATATGTTATTCAATGGACCTAGCCTTGGTCATGAATCTCGTTTGGTATGTAAAATTTATTAAATATGCCTATTCAAAGACTTCAGGTCTGCTTTCAAGCATATTGGCCGGCAGCCAGACGACAAATCCCACGTTAAACCTTTTACAGAAAACGATGGACCGACGTACACCATTTTGTTCTATCCGATCGTCAGCCGACCACGTTAAAGTTGTGAAAGGGAGAAGAAGCTGGCTTTGGATAGAACAGGATTGTGTACGTCGACTGACGATCGTCAGCCGGCAACTTGATCATTGTTATTTAATTTCATGGGCCATGCGTACGCGACAGGCAACTTCACAGATACACATGACGGGGAAAAGTAAAAATAAAAGTTTGACCCTCGTTACATCTGCACCAATTTAATTTTAAATATTTTAATTAGACTAATTTCATCCTAAACTTTTTGTATTTGTGCTAATATATACCATTTGATCAATTTCGATCGAAAATCACTGACATAGATGGTGATCATCCTACGTGGTACAATCGAGGCTGACGTGGATAAATCTAACATAAATATTTTTTCAGATTTTTTCAAATAGGTATATTTTTTTTCTTTTTATTGTATTTTCATTGTGGTTGACGAGCGTCATGGCCCTCACCTGGCCACGAGGGTCGAGCCCTTGCTGGATTTAGCCATGGCTTGGCAGTTCTCACCTATGGCTGGCGATGGCATGGCTGAGGGCTGCGACCCTCACCACTGGGTGACGAGGGTTGCCGCCAACCCTCAATGGCCACAATAAAAATAAAATAAAATAAAAATTAAAGAATCATAAAGTTTGTTTATGTTAGCACGACTCAACCCACGCAGGTAGGTCAGTATCCATGTCAACACATTCCAACCGAAATTGACCAGATGGAATATATTGGCTGACACAAATGCAAAAGTTTAGAACTAAATTGGTGCAATTGAAAGATTTAGGATTGAATTGGCACAAATGCAATAGGTTTAAGACTTTTTTTTTGTGCTTTCTCCGTGACATGAGATTGGACGGTCAGTAATCATTTTTCCTTATTGACTAACATCTTGAGTACGTCGATACACAAAAAAAAAAAAAAAGGTTGATTACCTAATTATTTGTGTTTTAATTGCTAAATTGGTTAAGACAACGTAGGTTACAAATCCCATATGTTAGGGGCTTAAGCACGCGAACGTAACATAACCTAAAGAAGGGATTGCAACCACTAGAAGCAGAATGGTAATCGAGAAAGCTGCAAAGTCCTAAATACACGTCTTACAGCATATCAAAATTCAGAATGAGTTCAAGAACATAGAACAAGCAAATATAGTAACTAAAAGACTTTGTTTATTCACAGTTGAGTTGGTCTTAACAGTATGAATATCGTAGGGGCAACCTTAACCATACTCGAATGCTTCATAATTAGATTCTTCCGCTTGAGACATTCTCGAGGGAAAATTTGTCTAAAAAGTCTTAAACATATTGTACAACGGCCAATTCAATTATAAACTTTTTAATTGTGCAATTTAGTCATGAAATTTTCGCAATTAAACAATTTAGTCTAAAATCTGTCAATTATGCTAATTTGGTCATAAACAACAATTATTCATTTAAGTTATAATCTTTTGGCAATTTGTCAATGTAGTCCTTTAGGCCAATTACCAAATAATCAGTAGGACTAAATTGGCGAAGCTTCAAAAGTTGTAGTATTAAATTGACACAAGGTTTAGTGTTAAATTGATATAATTAAAGCGTTTAGAACTGAATTAGTCGCCGTACAAGATATTTGTGATTTTTTTTCAAATAGTCATCTCGAGTCGAGTCTTCCAATTCATGAAATTTCTTATAATGGGAACACTGACCTTGACTAGGTAGACGTTGGCCTTTCAAGGCATCTTGTTCATCATGAAGGAAACCATCAGGATCCTCTTTGCTGGCCACTGGCAAGTGGGCAGAACTTGTAATAGAAAAATCGAAAAAAAAAAAGGTTTTTCCTTGACTTCCATTAACTAATCATAGGTCAGATCGATTGGTGAGGAATCTTGAAATTGGACGATAAGTATACATTTGACAAAAAAAAAAAAAGAAAGAAGAGAAGCCATGTGTTATAATAGTCAATGAGTGAGTCTTTTTCTTATTGGCTAACAAGCGTGAGGACCGCCTGAATGAAGCTGTGGAAACAATGCATGGAAATCCTAGGTTTAGATTAGTAATTATTTTTGACAAAAAAATATTAGTAATTATTATTTTGTTTTCGTCTGTGATAATTTGACTTTTTTTTAGCTCAACTTAACATTTCTTAATTTAAACAAATGTTGGGTTTTGCCTAATGAATACAAACGTAAACAAACAGCCTACAATCACTAATATTAAATGATTCGAAAAAAAAAAAAAGAAACGATTCAACATGGTAAATTCCTTATTCAATTTATAGTGTCTCCCGCCAATATTTATCGGAGAAATTGAGAATTCAAATTGGAGACATAGATGTGCAACGACAAGTGACGAAACATTTTTAAAAAACATATATATATTTCATCATCACATTTTTGCTAGCAGTATAATTTTATGGGCTTCTGTTTGATTAGAAAAAAGAGTGGGATTAGGCGACCAGTGCTAGCGATTCTTTTCGGGTGTAACCATGTTCCTCTCCCGTTATGTAGAGTTTGGTTTTAAGCCTGATGTGCTCCACTCCACATGTATCTCGGCTCGTGCTGTGCATGGAGACGCACAACCCGACATGAATGTCACAAGTACGAGAAAATATTAGGCACCGTCGGAGAAAAGTTGACGTGGTCCTCATCTCCACTCCCTTGCCGGCATCGCTGACCGAGACGGCCATGGAAGAGCCGTGAGCCGCTTGTCCCGAGATGTGCGCCGGTCGTCCATGGAGGAGGGGTCTGGCGGAGGAGAGATGAAATACAGAGAGGGAGGGGTCGTGAAGAGAGAAAAAAATATTGTACTGAAGAGGGAGGAGAGAGTGCTTCCTTTTTTTTTTTCATGTGGGCCCCGTGTAGAGTGAAGAAAGAGGAGAGAGTTTTTATTTTTCTGCAAGGCGGGCCCGTGCGACCGTGCCACATGTTCCGCACGATGAGTGGAGATAAGGACCAAGTCAGCTTTACGTCAAGGGTGCCTAATATTTTCGGCCCAATACCCAAAAAAACCTCAAACTTTAATTTCTATCCCAATTATACCCAAAACTTTTTTTATTTCATAAAAAACCTTAAATTTTTATTTTTATTACAATTCTACTGGCCTAACACCGAAAAAAAACCCACAACTTTAACTTTGTCCAAATTCTATCAATCTAATGCAAAAAAAAAATCATAACTTTAGCATCTGTTTTAATTATATCCAAAACTTCTTTTTGTCTCATAAAAAATCTAAAATTTTTATTTTTACCCAAATTATACTACAGTTACTCTTCTGTTCATAATAACTATTAGTTAATCATATACGGCATTGCCACATTGTTAAATAATTAGACCTCAGCAAAGTTAACATGAAAAAATCTATTGACTTCTTTTATATTGTATGCTTCTCCTACACATTGTCAGGAGATACAGAACCACTTAAAGTGGTGTGTTTCGGATTATATCCATCACTCAACAGCCCAAAAATGGCTAGTCGTGGAGATTTGATTATATAAATAAATAATCTCAAATCTTGCTATTCTTGAAATCTACTGATCTTGCTATCATTGAAACCTACTGTTTTTAAATTTTAAAAATTTTTTGGTAAGTTTGACGAAAAAATTCAAGCCATGTAAAATTAACTATTAGTAATTATAAACAGAACGCTGGTGGTGATAGAATTGGGTCAAAAGTAAAAATTTGAAATTTTTTTATGCGATAATTTTTTTAGATATAATTGTGACAAATGTAAAGTTGATGATTTTTTTAGTATCAGATCGGTAGAATTGGGACAAAAGTAAAAGTTGTGGATTTTTTATGAGACAAAAAAATTTTTGGATATAATTGGGACTAAGGTCAAAGTTGGGAGTTTTTTATGAGACAAAAAAATTTTGGGTATAATTGGGATAAAGGCTAAAGTTTGAGATTTTTTTGGGTATTAGGCCAATATTTCTTCACAAGTACTGTCCTTTTTTTTTTGTCCTTGATTTGGAAAGAATCAGAATTCACATGGCGGATAGAGATCCCACCAAATGGACTTGTGCGTAGCAAAACTCGTACCCATGCGTGTTTCACACTCGAACTGAAACTCAACTTAGGATTAATCATTGAGACGAAGCATCCCGCAAACGTCTATAGATAGATGAGTCTCATACCAATTCAAATGCAGGATAGCTAGAGAGAGAGAGAGAGAGAGAGAGAGAGAGAGAGAGAGATGGAAGTCAGGCAAGTCTTGCACATGAATGGAGGAATGGCAGAAACAAGCTATGCTAACAACTCATTGCTTCAGGTACGTCTCTCATCACATAAAATCTTGGATTAAACTACATCAAATTGATTATTACATGCTCTTTTGGTGATTACGTGCGACAACATAATCTCTTCGTTCTATATCAAATTAGGGTTTTTTTCGTGACATTTTAATTCGGATCAACATAGCAAATACATGAAATCCACAAGATTTGATCGTTCAAAATGAAGTGCCCACTTTTCAATCGGGAATACATTATTGTCCTACAGTAGAAGATATACGTAACAAATGAGATTTATTTCTTTGTGCATAAAAAAAAAATAAAGATGTGGACCTCCTCTCTTTATCTAGAGTCAATGCCTTCTCCTTTTCCTTTTGTAGAAAAAAGTGATATTGACGACGAAACCCATAACCAAGGCAGCTGTTTCCGCTTTCTTCTCCGCTTCTGGCACTACCTTCCGAGCAAGACTTGCCATCGCGGACTTGGGCTGCTCCTCTGGCCCCAACGCTCTCTTCGCCATGTCTGAGATCATCAGCAATGTGATTGATCTCTGTGAGGCGACGGACCGCGAGTTGCCAGAGTTCCAAGTGTTTTTGAACGACCTCCCCAGGAATAACTTTAATACCATCTTCCATAGCCTCTTGCCGGGATTTCGAGAGAAGCTGAGCGAGCAAATGAAGGGCAAGTATGGACCATTGGCGACCTTATCATGCTTCTTCAATGGGGTTCCTGGTTCCTTCTATGGGAGATTGTTTGATCGGGAGAGCCTGCACTTGATTCATTCTTCGTACAGCCTCCATTGGCTGTCTCGAGTAATATTTTTTCCCCTAAATTCATTTGTCAACTTGATGGGAAACAAATTCAGTGTCTGTCTCTTTATTTTCTTGTTAGGTGCCATAAGGACTAGAGGGAAACAAAGGCAACATATACATGGCGAGATCGAGCCCTCTGAGGGCGATTATGGCATACTACGAGCAATTCCAAAAGGACTTCTTGACTTTCTTGGAGTGTCGTGGGCAAGAGTTGGTGATGGGAGGGCGTATGGTTTTGACCCTCGTGGGTCGAAGAAGCGACGATGCTTCAAGCAAAGAGTGTTGCTAGCTCCATTTGGGAGCTCTTGGCTATTGCTCTCAATCAAATGGTCTCCGAGGTAACCAAGTCAGAAAAGAAAATCAAAAGGGTCACAATCTTAGGACAAAATCGAGGTGGATTGTTCTTACTGCCTTTGGTAAAAACTAGCACTCTGAGATCGACCATAACAATGAATTGGACAGCAAAGGAAAAAGAGAATATAACTACGATTTATGCATTTATTCCTGATTCTAAAGTTCCTAAAATATTTGCTAGATGACCTAAAAAAATTTCTTCTGAACCTCTAGCTAGAATTATCACATGAAATTTTCGTACGAAGGGAATAGAGCGATGTGGAAATCCTACATAATTCATGCGATTTCTCTTCCTTAGGAATCTATTCAAGAAAATCAGGGTAGAATAGATAAATCTTTTAGTAATATGCCTTAGATACATAACCAATTACATAATCAAGTATCTTCGACTTTTATGAAGATATAAACAACTTATGATTTCACAATTGTTTCTATCTATCGGTAGTCCGAATCTAAAATTTCAAATCCTACCACTAATGCAGGGGCTCATATAAGAAGAGAAAGTGGAATCCTTCAACATCCCTCAATACACGCCCTCACCAAAAGAAGTACGATTGGAGGTCCAAAAGCAAGGCTCGTTCTCAATCGATTGCTTGGAGGTATCCGAAGTGAATTGGAGTGTCTGTGACACAGATCTCGACCCTAATGTCGCCTCGGATGAGGGGGGATACGATTTGGCTAGGTGCATGAGATCTGTGGCCGGGCCCTTGGTCCTCCATCACTTTGGGGAAGAGATCGTCGACGAGGTCTTCAAGAGGTACAGGGCTCAACTTGCCGCTCACATGTCCACAGAAAATCCCGCAATCGTCAATATCGTCATTTCACTGAAGAAGATCGCTTAGATAAATTACAGAAGTTTGCGAATAGATACAATTACGGATATATGTACGTCATAGTGATATTGAAGTAGGAATGTGTCAAGTGTTTTTGCTATTGTTTGAAGGAGTTGTGGCCGTTGAAGTAGGAAAGTGTCAAGTGTTTTTACTATAGTTTGACAGAGTTGTGGCTGTTTCACCAGTGTGACTTCATATATCTTATCTTGTGTAAGGAAAATGCAAGCGACTTCCAAGTTGAAGGGCTTGACATTTGGAATTGTGTTTCGAAGATTTTTCTATCTTATGTCCACATAATGCATTGGTTTAATGGAGCGAATTTGGTGCTTTCTTGATTTATTCATGACAGGAAAACAAAAGAGCTAATTGAAGTATCAACGAAACATATGAAAGGTTGTACTCCAACATGAAAGTGAGAATGTAAACATGTGAAAATTAAATTTAATGAAGCCATCAACATTTGAGAACTTACCCCCACGTGGGCAACAAAACCGCCACTGGGAAGTTCCTTTTCCCTTTTTTTTTTTAAACCTTCGTGTGGTCTTCTTCTTCGCAAGAAGAGAAAACCTTGCACCATCCAACGCGGATTTCGCCGATTCTTCACCGGCCGATTCTCCTCCAATAGCCCACCTCAAATCGAAATTAATAATCAGTTTTGAACATCACATCGACACGACCACATAGGTTCAAGAATTAACGAAAACGGTAAAAGATTTTTCCCGGAATCGAGCAAAAATCGCTCAGACACAAAAAACCTTAATCCGCGAATTCTTTTCCGAAATTCATCTCTGCTGAACAACAAAAAATCGAAATACCTTAGGGTTTTTGTTCCCCATGGCGAGACGACCCTATGGTTCCGAAATCATGCCGCGCCTTCCAGAATCGGCCAAAAACTGTCGCGACCAGAATACGCCAAAAAACAATTTACCCAAGATTTCCCACAAAATTCACCCAAAAACATAATAATTCAACGCAAATCATATGTTAAACATCAAGGCAGAGATTATCGACTCTGATATCAAATGTAAGAACTATAATTCAAAGAAAACTAGCAATCCTGAAATCTTAAACACACAACGAAATTCGTGCGATATCGGGAACGAAATTGCGAAAACATGGATAGTAAATGAACATACCTCCAGCCATTGATGAAGATGATGATTTTGTGTACATGCATTGAACGTCCGAGGAAAACGGGATCTTTCTAGCCAATTACCCCCCTTCGAAGCGATGGTGCATGCTATGTGGTTTTCCCTGTGAACGTAACTCTCTTGTACATTTTGGATGACAAACTGATGACTTAAAAATAAAACTGACCTTGTAATCACCTTTTTAAAAACTAACGTAAGGAGCTTGGCTTAAATAACTCATTTAAACTGACGTCTACCCTTTATAGATAACTGTCTCCCATCAAGATGGTTATCGGACGAGACGGTTATCACGTAAAATTAAAGTGCGTATTATAATGTTGATGTAATTTAAATGTTGGTATTTTATTAGTGTAGGATCATAATTAATTATTTATAACACCTGCATCCATGTTAAACCCGATAGTCAAGTGTTGGCCTTTTCGTGGCTGGGCTTTGGATATTATTGGCAAGATCTATCCACCTTCAACCAAAAAGCATGGCTTTATTTTGCTTGCCACGAACTACTTTACTAAATGGGTGGAAGTCCAGTCTTATAAAAATATAACCCAGAAAACCGTGATGGAGTTCATTGAGCAACACATCATTCATCGGTTTGAGATTCCCCAAACAATAATTACAAACCAAGGGACGGTGTTTACTGGAACAGAAGTATCAGAGATTGTTTTTTTTTTTTTTTGGGTAAGGGAAGTATCGGAGATTGTTCAGTCCCGAGACATTAGAATAATACACTCTACTCCTTATTATGCGCATGCCAACGACAAGTAGTTAATCTTACAAAGAAGCAGTTGGAGGAAAATCCCAAAGAGTAGAATACCACGTTGTCAACGGTATTGTGAGCATAACTATAGATACCTAATTTTCTCCGTCTCGGATTTTAATTTTTCCGTAAAAAGGAATAATGCCAAATTAGGTAAATGCACATCTTTTCTTTATTATCGCAAATTAGGATAAAGAAAAAATTACAAAAATTACAAAAAATCGAATTGGACCAGATCGACATGTGCGCACGAGGGTGAAACCCGCCCTGCAATCCCTTTACTCTCGTTGCCCACCACTCAATGGCAAGTGAATGATGTCCACGGAAGAAAACGTGCAGAAGAAGGCAAGGGAGATAATTTGAAGAGCTCTTGGTGAAGTCGTGGAAAAGGGTCCAACCGAGAGAGATTCTTAGACAACATCAATAATTTTTCTGCTATTTTAGTTTTATCAAATACCGTTTTAAGAAAACTCGTTAATAAAGCTCTTGAAATAAATACTTTCATATTTCAACAATAATTATTAGGGGTAAGCATGATCCAGTTCTCCCAGTAACCAGAAGTTCGACTAGTGGTCTCCGTTTGCAATTTCTAGAACTAGAGACCAGACCGAAGGCCGTTGAAACCGGACCGGAGATCCGGTCTTATTCAGGAGTGGTCTAGTGGAACCGGTAAGATATGAAGGCTTATTATGTCCAATACATTCTGCATTATGCATGCATAGTGCAGTGCAGCAACAGAAACGCACAAGCCTTCACACTCCCCCGGTTATCTTCTCCTGCTACTCCTGATTATGGCAATGGGCATTGACAAAAGTACCCACTTGCCACGGCTACTCAAACCCGTAATTAATTACAATGTGAAGCAGCTTTTTGTAGAAGCCGAACTGAATATATTGTCCCGGTGATGTTAATTAGTTAGCAAGATGGCACAACATGAGCGGTCATCCCAAGGGTTGTCTCCAATTTCTTGGATGAATTTTTATTTCTTTTCAAAAAGATTGCCTTTTTGTGGAAAACTAGGTTGATTTGTTCCATCTGTACGCGAGCTTTAGCTACAGATTATAGATATAAATGCCACAAGACACTGTAGTGTAGTAAGTATAATTATCCATTAAATAACTATTGGTTCGGTTTTCTTCTAGAATTGGGAATCGAATTATCCGGACATTGGTTCCACTTTTAGGAATCGAGAACTGAAACGATGATCTATAGAAATGGACCTAACCGGCTAGTTCAGTCCATCCGAACGACTTCCCGTCTGATCTGTCCATCTTGCTCGCAGTAGTAATTATAGCAATGTCGCATGTAGCCCAAGTAGCATTGATAAAGACACACAATATATAACACGACATGATACGCCGACAAATCATTTCTAAAAAAATAGAGAATTCCGACACGTATATTAAATGTATATTTATATATGTGATAAATTATTGTGGTAAAAAATATGCATTTTGATCTCTAAATTATTGAAAATTCTTGAAATTAATCTCATATGTGTCGAAATAGTGTGCTAGAATGCTACACTTGCGTGTCTCTAGCATGTGTGGAGTGTTGATTACGTATCGGACGCATGTTCGGCAATGTTGGAGAGTATCGAAGTGTCATTGGACACAAGCCTCGGAGAGTTTCGGTGCGTCCTAACATGTATCTAGACACGTGCTTTGCATGGAGCAGACCAACACGACACGAATACCACGAGTTTCTTGTCCTTTTTGTGTCCTTGATTTGGAAGGAACCAGAATTCGCATGGTGGAATAGAGATCCCAACAAATGGACTTGTCCGGAGCAAAACGCGTGCCCATGCTTGTTTCACACTCGAACTGAAACGCAGCTTAGAATCAATGATCGATCCAGAGTACCTTCAGAATGTCTATAAATAGAAGAGTCTCAAACCAATTCGAACGCAAGCCAACTAGAGAGAGATGGAAGTCACGCAAGTATTACACATGAATGGAGGAATGGGAGAAAAAAGCTACGATAACAACTCATTGTTTCAGGTACGTCTCTCATCACATAAAATCTTGGATTAAATTGCATTTAAAGATTGATTATTACACTCTTTTGGTGATTATGTTCCATAATATAATCTCTTCATTGTATATCGAACTAGTGCTTTTCTTTGTGTCATTCTAATTCAGATCAATAGCAAATATATGGAATCTGCAAGAGTTGATCATTCTATATGAAGTGCCCACCTTTCAATCGAGAATATATCATTGTTCGAGAGTAGAAGATATACATGATAAATGAATTTTTTATTTTTTTGTCCGTGGAAAAAGGTAAAGGTACAAGACTTTTTCTCTTTATCTCAAGTCAATGCCTTCCTCTTTTCCTTTTGTAGAGGAAGGGGATATCGATGACGAAACCCATAACCGAGGCAGCTGTTACTGCTCTCTTCTCTGCTGCCGACACCGACTTATGTACGAGTCTCGCCATCGCGGACTTGGGTTGTTCCTCTGGCCCCAACACTCTCTTCGCCATGTCTGAGATCATCACCTTCATAATCGATCTTTGCAAGGCTACGAACCGCGAGCTGCTGGAGTTCCAAGTGTTCTTGAACGATCTCCCGGGGAACGACTTCAATACCATCTTCAGTAGCCTCTTGTCGAGATTCCAAGAGAAGTTGAGCGAGCATTTGAAAGGCAAGTATGGAGCATCAGCGACCTTGTCATGCTTCTTCAATGGGGTTCCTGGTTCCTTCTATGGGAGATTGTTTGCTCAGGAGAGCTTGCACTTGATTCATTCTTCGTATAGCCTCCATTGGCTGTCTCAGGTAATATTTTGGCTCGCAGTTTCATTGGTTAACTTGATGGGAAACAAACTCACTCCCTCCCTCCCTCCCCCCCCCCCCCCCCCCCCCCCCACCCTCTCTCTCTCTCTCTCTCTCTCTCTCTCTCTCTCTCTCTCTCTCTCTCTCTCTCTCTCTCTCTCTCTCTCGTTTTATCAGGTCCCAAGAGGGCTAGAGGGAAACAAAGGTAACATATACATTGCTAAATCGAGCCCTCCGCGGGTGATTAGGGCATACTACGAGCAATTCCAGAGGGACTTCTCGATGTTCTTGGAATGTCGGGGGCAAGAGTTGGTGATGGGAGGGCGTATGGTTTTGACACTCCTGGGTCGAAGAAGCGACGATCCTTCAAGCAAAGAGTGTTGCTCCATTTGGGAGCTCTTGGCTATTGCTCTCAATCAGATGGTCTCCGAGGTAACCAAAACAAAAAAGTAAAATCAAAAGAGTTATGATTTCACATTTGTTTCTAATCTTCATAGCAGAATCTAAAATTGTACATCCTACCACTAATGCAGGGGCTTATAGAAGAAGAGAAACTGGACTCCTTCAATATCCCTCACTACACGCCGTCACCAAAAGAAGTACGAGTGGAGGTCAAAAAGAAAGGCTTGTTCTCAATCGATCGCTTGGAGGTGTTCGACGTGAATTGGAGTGAATTTGAACCGGATTTCGATCTTAAGGTTGTCTCGGAGGATGGGGGAGACAGTTTGGCCAGGTGCATGAGAGCCGTGGCCGAGCCCTTGCTCGTCGATCACTTTGGTGACGAGATCATGGACGAGGTCTTCAAGAGGTACCGGGCTCAACTTGCCGCTCACATGTCGAAGGAAAATCCCGCGTTCGTCAGTGTCATCATCTCACTGAAGAAGATCGCCTAGATAACATTTGGAATTGTATCTCGTAGATTTTTCCATGGCATATCCCCCAAGTTGCATTGGTTTTTTCTTTTTTTTCGGTCGAACATGATGCATTGGTTTAATGGAGCGAATGTGGTGTTTCCTTGATTTATTTTGCGCTAGGAAAATAGAAACGAAAAAAGCCAATTGAATTATCGAAGAAACATATGAATGGTTTTACTCCAACATGTGATTGAGAATGTAAACATTTAAACATAAAGTCAATGAGGCCATCTATACTTAAGAACTTGGAGGCATAAATAAACTGAAAGTAGCAAGTCACTATGATAATATAACACCATGCAGAGGGTTATTCATCGGTGGGACCCATTTTAAGAATTCAAACAAACAGGCCCTTAACTCCGTTTGTTTCACGGAAAATATTTTTCCGGAAAATATTTTCCTCAATTTCCGGTGTTTGGGAGGCGGAAAATGAATGGTCAACGGAAAATGTTTTCCGGTCAACAAAAAAAACCTTCTAAAATTAAGGAAAATGATTTCCTCTTTTTGAGAAACGGAAATCATTTTCCTCCTTTGCTTCTTCCCTTCCTCTTTTTGTCTGTCGCTCGCACTCCACGACCTTGTTCATCGCCATTTCAATTTCAGCCAAACACCGGAAAATGAAGTCATTTTCCTGGAAAATGATTTCTTGGAAAATATTTTCCAGAAACACTTTATTTTTCGTGAAACAAGCGGAGTAGAGTAATTTTCTAGATGTTAAGACTCAAAACTAAATAGGTTTAATAAATAATTGATATCGCATACTGTAAGTGCTTATTCAAATTAGTGGCTTATTTAAGGAATTTGTCATGTCACTTAGTGAATTCATTTAGTATATGAGTTTTACTAGCAGTAGCATTAGCCTTTTGAATAACCAATCCATTTTTCAGAATATAAAAGCTACCTATGTGAAGGATTATACCAATCTCGAGATTTTCTTGAAGCTGTAGAACAATGCACTGTAGTAAAAACTCGACGATACTTTCTTCATCTGAAGTTGTTGATGGACGTAAAGGTGGGTTAGGCAAGTGGTTCATCTGCGACAGAGAGAGGTTGACGTCACTACAAGCAACTTCTTTTAAAAAGGGTTAACACCGTCAAAAATTCTAAACTGATACATCTGTAATAAATATATCTCAAATTATTTTTTTGACCATAAAAAATCCCAAATTGGAAATTTACCTTAAACAAATTTTTTTACCACGAAAAATCTCAAACTATTACACATATAACAAATTTACCTTTGTTAAATTGGGTTAATACTACAAAAAAAAATCCTAAATTGATATACTTGTGATAAAAAAAAATATGGTAAAAATCCCAAACTGGTGTACTCGTGAACTGCCACATAACATCCAATTAATCAATTTGACGTTAAATTTAACGAAAATCAACGAAGGGTAAATTTATCACAAATATATTAGTTTAGGGTAAATTTTTCACAAGTATACTAATTTGGAGTTTTCTGTGATAAAAAAAAATAGTTTTTGGTAAATTTATCATAGATATATTAATTTGAGATTTTTCGTGATATTAATCTTTTTTTTTAAAGGTACTTTACAAATTATTTATTTCACATGAAACAACCGGAACCAAGGTAAAATGTCAAAAGCCTATTCGTAAATACTTTCTCGTAGCTACCGGTAGCTAATCGTGAATAGGAACATTATGATATGAAAAAGATCTACTCGACTGTACAACTTTAACTCGCCATTGGAGGAAATTTGGAGGTCTGAAAAGTTGAAAGTGGAAAATGCCATGCGAGAGAAATCTAATGGGAATATTTAGTTTTTTTTTCTCTCTCAATCTCTCCTCGTAAGGTAACTCATAATACATCTATGTAAATTACGAAATATAAAAGTATATATTGTGATGGTATAATTGAAACTTTCATCTTAAGGAATGTCAAGTGCTAAATTTGGTTTCAATTGGACCTAATTTCTCGAGGTATAGTATTGAGAATTTTTTCTCACATTTATCCTAGTAACATAAATTCAACAGATAGCCTATCCTTTATCAGGTAAGTGAACTGACCCTATCACCCAACCCCAAACATTACAACTACCAATATAACTCGAGCTATATCGTGTAGAGTCGAGTTAGGATTGCTACAAGTAAATTGTCCCACCTTGTTTAAGTTTGGTTTTCATGTAGAACTAGAACTGCCACCCACATGTTTTACATATTTGTGACCCACTTCCACATCGACTGAGAGTGGACACCCAAGTTACACTAAATAATCATCCCACTATTTATTAGAACCTGATGATGTTGCACAAACAATTTCCGTCTTCAGATATCCAGATCTAGATAGATACATCATGTGTCACTATGTGCATTGTAATGTTACTTCCCTTCACGAGAATGCATGACATATCTATAAAAGAGTCTCGAACCAATTCGAACGTAAGCCAATTAGAAAGAGAGAGATGAAAGTGATGCAACTATTGCACATGAATGGAGGAATGGGAGAAATAAGCTATACTAACAACTCATTGCTTCAAGTATGTCTCTCATCACATAAAATCTTGGATTCAACTGCATATAAAGATTGATTATTCCATAATCTTCTGGTGATTATGTGCCAGAACATAGTCTCTTCATTCTATATCAAACTAGGGTCGTTAATATGTGTTGTCACAATGTATAGTGACGGTTTCCTGCTCTAGTCCAAGGTCTAAGAGCAAACCTCTCGGCCATATCATCTCATTTACCACAAAAGTCGGCGCCATGTACTCTACCTCAGTTGAAGACAAGGCCACATTGTCTTGTAGGGACACCTTCCAACTTATTGCACCACCTAAACACGTGCCCCACTAACGATCTGCGGCCATCCAAGTCATCAATGTGATCTAAGTCCACATACCATGTGGTCCTCCTGCCATTCTCATCCCTTCAACATATTATGCTAATGTCTGTTGTCTCCGTCAAATATCTGAGAATCCAGTTCACAACTTCCCAATGTGTCTTGCATGGGCGTTTCATGTAACAGTTGATAATGTTTACAGCTTGTGAAGTGCATACCATGGCGTATGTAATACTACCCACTGCACTAGAATAAGGAACATGGGACATATGCTCCTCATTCTCTTTAGTCTGCAGGGATACTGATTAGAAAGTTTAAAATGTGCAGCTAAAGGTACTTACAGATTTTGCCAAGTGCATGTTAAATCATGCCACAATTTTCTTTATATATATATATTATATTGTGATAGACGCAAAATCCGTGCAATCTTGTCACGTAAAATCTCCATACCTAATATCTTCTTAGCAGCATCTAAATCTTTCATTTCAAGCTCAACACTCAACTGCCACTTTAGCATACCGATATCAAACATTTGTTTAGCTACTATTAACATATCATCAACATGTAATAATAGATAAATCAAATATCCATCTTCCAGTCTCCTAAAATAAATAAAGCTATCCATCTAACTTTTCGAATAGTCCTACCTAGCCATGAAAACGTCAAAACGTTTGTACCACTGTCCTGGAGATTGTTTCAACCCATATGAAGATTTTTTTTTTAATATGCAAACATAATCCTTCTTACTCGAATTAGCAAACCCATCTAGCCGCCTCATGTAAATTTGTTCCTCCAACTCACCATGAAGATACGTCATTTTCACATCTAGCTATTCCAGCTTGAGATCATGTGTAGCAATTAAGGCAAGTAATGCACAAATACAAGTATGTCTTACCACAGAAGAGAATATAGTCGATGCCCTCTCGTTGAATATACTCCTTCGCAAAAGTCTTGCATTCTTCCGTTTGTAGACCATTTTCACTTGATAATCTTTTGGCTTTTAGGTTCTTTGACCAATGCCCATGTCTGATTCTAGTAGAGTAATTATATTTCTTCACTCATAGCCTCTTACCAATACAATGACTTAGCACTAGCCATTGCCTTAGGATATGACAAAGGCTCGTCTGCCTCCATCTCATTACCTTCAGTCAATGCATAGGCAACATCAAAATAACCATAACATATCGATGGTTTGATTTGCCTTTTCTGTATGCTCGTAGCTATATTGTGTTGCGGCTTGTCGCGACCTAAAATTCATTTTTAGGTTAATGGATTACCAGATTAATTAATTAAATTAACTAACCTAGTTCGAGCTCTCCCAAGCTCTACCAAATCGCAACTTTGATTTTTTTCACATGATTTTAGAATTTAGAGTCGCCACTAATCATTTTTGGTAGGTTGATTAGAAACCTAAGTAAATTAGCGGGAGGACTAAATTACTTCTACGAACCAGAGAGTATGAGTTCGAGGACTTGGTTACACTAGTTAATTAAAACTAATGCCCTTTCGGTACCTTAATTTCATGGATATCCTGATTTGGCAATTCAGGCTTGGTTTATTCCTCAGGCTCTAGTGGAGTGCTCTCTTTTTGTGTTTACACCTCCATAAGATTTACCGTTGACTTGGAGTTATCCTTTGCCTGACATAAAAATATGGAGAAATGAGAAATGGAGAAAGTGTATACAATTTTGTGCTAATTTGCGACTAAAACCATAAATAAATGAATAAATACAAACACTTAGCTCGGATTTGCTTGCTCGTTGACGAGGATGAACTCTTGATTTATATTGATCGATGAAGGAATTGGTGATGATAACTCCTAGGTTTAAACTCCCATCATCCTCAAAATTCTCTCTCTCTTTTTGGTATTTTCTTTCTCTCAAATTTTTCTTCAACCTTCCAAAACTCTCTCAAACATCCAAAATTTTCTCTCCAAAAAATAATCCTCCCTCCCAAGTTCACTTCTTCCTCCTTTTATAATCAACTCATCTACCTCGCATTCTAATTTCTCCACTAACTCCATCTCCCATTCTAATTTTTCCACTAACTCTTCTTCAACTTCATCTTCCATTCTCCATCTCTATCTCACATTCTAATTTCTCCACCTATTCTTCTCCATCTCCACCTTCCGTTCTCCATATATATCTCCCATTCTAATTTCTCCACTAACTCTTCTTCATCTCCATCTTCCCTTCTCCATTCTCATCTTATTTTCTCCATCTATTCTTCTCCATCTTCTCCTCTCCATCTCCTTTTCTCCATCTTCCCTTCTCTATCCCTCTTCTCCATCTTCCCTTCTCTATTCTAATTTCTCCACTAACTCTTCTTTTTGTTATTTGCAAAATAATCACTCAAGTGTTAGGTATTTGCACTCTAGTCCCTGAGATTTTAAGTATTTGCAATTCAGTCCCTGGAGAAATATTTTTTTAAGTCCAAATCTCCTCACAATTTTCGACACACCTCTTCTATGCTTAGTCGAAATTCACCTCATGTCAAATTTAAGCTTATTTTCTGCCGCTGAAGATAATGTAAAATTTAATTAAAGCCCTTTGAAAAAATTGAGTCATTCTGGGTATAATTGGGCCAAGAAGAAAATTTAAAATATTAGAGGATAATGTCACAACTCCTAAAAGTGAAAAAGTCCCTGAGATTTTAAGTATTTGCAATTCAGTCCCTGGAGAAATATTTTTTTAAGTCCAAATCTCCTCACAATTTTCGACACACCTCTTCTATGCTTAGTCGAAATTCACCTCATGTCAAATTTAAGCTTATTTTCTGCCGCTGAAGATAATGCAAAATTTAATTAAAGCCCTTTGAAAAAATTGAGTCATTCTGGGTATAATTGGGCCACGAAGAAAATTTAAAATATTAGAGGATAATGTCACAACTCCTAAAAGTGAAAAATAAAAATAAATTGACTCAAATTGAATTTTTTTTGGCCTGATTCGAGACCATGCTCGTGAAGAAATACACGACCCCGAATTGGATTTTTTTTTAATTTGCGATGGCCAACATGAAAAGAAAAATATTGACTATTTTTATGTATTTTTGTGGTCTCATATGTTATTTTTTTATTAAATATTTTCCTAATTTCTAAAAAATATATAAAAATACAAAACAATTATGAAAAATTATTTTTTATTCAAAAATGGTTCTCTAGGCTTGGCCAAGGTCTCCAAAGTTGATTTTTCAATTTTATGAATTTTTATGGATTTTCTATTAATTTTCGAAAATAAAAATACCGAAAAACACTGAAAATATGAAAAATCAATTTTTGGTCAAAATTGGTTCCCTAGGCTTGACCAAGGTCTCCAAACTTGAATTTTTTAATTTTATAAATTTTTATGGATTTTTTGTTAATTTCAAAAGAGAAAAGATGATTAAAAATTAGGTGTCAACAGCTGCCCCTCTTTGAAAGGAAGCTCGGTAGAGGTTCATTTCAAAGACGAGATGACACCAGAATCCTAATCGACTTAGTACACAAGAAAATAAAAAGTGTCGTGACATTTGATCCCTAATACCTTTCTGTGTAAGTTCTAGGCCAAACCCGGTTTGAGGAGGCTTTCATGCAGTGAGGGAGAGGCAAAGAGGAGTGTTTACCTGGCGCTTACCTGCCCGTCGTATAGCTGTTGCCTGACATGAATGTTCTTTGAACAAGTGCCCGAAGATTCATTCTGAGGATACTCCGAGAAGGTTAAGCTTTGACCCGTATGGTGGGTCGTACCATGATAGAATCCTGATGAAAGGATTCTACTGAGCGGTTAACCTGATTTCAGGTAAACCAAAGAAAATGTCTGTAATAAGGACTTTGTGCCTGTAAGAAGGACTTTGGTGCCTGTAAGAAGGACTTTTGGTTGCCTGTAAGAAGGACTTTGGTGCTTGTAAGAACGACTTTGGTTTGCCTGTAAGAAGGACTTTGGTGCCTGTAAGAAGGACTTTGGGTACCTGTAAAAAGGACTTTGGGTTGCCTGTAAGAAGGACTTTGGTGCCTGTAAGAAGGACTTTTGTGTGCCTGTAAGAAGGACTTTTGTGAGCCTGTAAGAAGGACTTTTAGTTGCCTGTAAGAAGGACTTTGGTGCCTGTAAGAAGGACTTTGGTTGCCTGTAAGAAGGACTTTGGTGCCTGTAAGAAGGACTTTGGGTTGCCTGTAAGAAGGACTTTGATGCCTGTAAGAAGGACTTTGGTTTGCCTGTAAAAAGGACTTTGGGTGCCTATAGAAAGGACTTTGGTTTGCCTGTAAAAAGGACTTTGGTTTGCCTGTAAAAAGGACTTTGGTGCCTGTAAGAAGGATTTCGATGCCTGTAAGAAGGACTTTGGTAATGGATCGTTCCGTATTGGGATTTCCAATGGAAGGGCTCCAGAGATAACATACCCTAGAAAAAGGGCTTGTTCATGTAGTGCCTGCAACTCAGGACTTTTGAAAATGGACCGTTCCGAATTGGAATTTCCAATGGAAGGGCTCCAGAAATAACATACCCTAGAAAAAAGGGCTCGTCTATGTTGTGCCTGTGACTCAGGACTTTTGAAAATGAACCGTTCCGTATTGGGGTTTCCAATGGAAGGGCTCCAGAGACAGTATACGCTAAATGTCACCTTTTAGGTGGACGGAAGAGGTATTAACACGAAGGGTGCCATTCTGGGATCTGGGGAGACCAGGAATCCTGCAGAAACTCAAACCCAATTTCACTTACCTCGAAGGGTGTCATTCTGAGGTCTGGGGAAACCAGAAATCCTGCAGAAGCTCTAACCCAATTTTACTTACCATGAAAAGTTCAGGTTGAAGATATACCTACCTGAGGATTTAGAGGACTGCCTAGTGATTTCTTGACAACTAGGCTTGTTCATTCAATAATCGCCAAATGAATTTCGAGACCTTGAAAGGTAACTCGAATATCGAAAATGTGTTACCTGTCAAGCAGTGTCAGAGGTAACATGTGCAAGCATTTTTATCAATGAGTTCATCGGTTCATGCAAAACCATTCAGTTGAGTTTGCAATGAATAAAACCGTATGTGTATCCTCATAATGTGGATCATGCATGACTATTCTGTCGAGTTTGCATTTCCAATTCTGTTTAGGGAGGTTATCATGTCATGAATACCTCGAATGTAACCTGAATGGGGACTTCAGTCCGAAAGGGCTTTCTCTCACTCTCGAGAAAGGCTGTTTATCCTGATTGCAGGATTTGAAAAGAAATCACTCAACCTTACCATCATCGCATTCAGCGAGGGTCTGAGTAATCTCGCAATTGATACGATCAAGCCGATCTGGAGGTCTTGATTAGGACCGTAATGTGGGCTGGGTCAAAAGCTTATCAAAGGGGACTCATTTCGAGTCAAGGCCATTGACAAAAAAAGTTTTCATCATCTGCTCCAGGTTTACAAGTCAAGAACCCTGCAAAATGAGAGAGAAATAATCTTGCTTGAACTTCTTCGAGCGATGCTTAAAGTCATTCAACTCTTACGTTAATTCAAGTGTTCTAATCAGAAGAGACTTTCAAGGGTCGTAACGTAGGTTGGGATTTGGGTCTGAGAAACGAAGGGCTCGTTTTGGCTCAGAAAAATATGAGAAGGGCTTGGTGTTGGTGATCATTGCAGTCTTGTCACCGATCTTTGACCTTCCTGAATTTGTCTTCAATGAATACCACCATTGGCTAAGGGTGGTAGTTCTTTTACACTTTGCAAACTGACTTCTTTGGGGATCCTTTTTCGGGAATTCTCAAAATGTATGTTCAAAGTCAGAAGTTCATTACAGATGTATGGGCATTGGCCTTGCTTTTGATAGGCACTTTGCTCTTTCTGCCCGAGATTCTTTGGAGTAGCCTTTGCTTTTCTTACTCCCGACTCCCTTTTGGGAGCAGGCCCATTTTCTTTAGGCCACATTTTTTTTCTTTGACAATCTTGTGGCTTTGAATTTTAGCAACAAGATGATTTTCAAAAGATGATACTAGACATTACATGAAAAGTCTAGCATATGAAATGGGCTCATTCGAGAATTCTCTATTGGCCCAATTATCTTCAATTCTGCTCCTTGGGGGGAAGGCGTTATCTTTGCCTTGAAATGAGCAATGATCACCAATATGGGCTTGAGAAATGAATTTGCAGGCTCAATTGGGATAGGCAAAGGATGAGTGTGTAGGATAGAGAAACGAATACTCTTCGTCATCCTAATGCACTTGAATTAAAGTTCGAGTATCATGCAAAGAAAAAATCGAAGATTGATGTCAGTCCAAGCAAGAAAATTTCTAACCCTTTTTATCATGATTTTGCTGGAACTATCTCCATTTGGCCCCCGATGTGGGGTGGTTCTTGACAGGGGTTACAAAATGAAACCGCCGCTCAAATGGGTTGTCAATGGTTACCTAAAGTGTTTGGGATGGAGAATGAATACCTCCTTCACTTCGGCTATCGTATCTTTCGCGAGAAAACCCATCGCCTTGGGGAATACGGAACCTATTTGGCACATAACTCACTATGGATATGGGACGTGTATGGAAATGGGGTGCCTTTCATCATCCTGTCATGCCCCCATTCTACACATTCAATGTATCATATGCAGTTTATGCCCCAAGCCAGAATTGGCAAAATTAAACATGCAGAACAGTCATACATGAATCATGGCATGTGTAAATGCAATGCAGATGCGGCAATTTTTAGCACTTCGTGTGTTTACAGAATGTGCAAGCATGGAAGAGAAATTCTCAGGAAAGGAGGGATTCGAATTGCCCCTGGATGTGCTGACCGCACAAATTGAGGGTTCACTCCTTAAGGAGTGGCTTGTCTCTGAATTCGCCCTTTTCTTTTCAAATCAGGGGTTTGCCATCAATTTGCCCCAGTTTTATCAATAAGGATCTTATCAGATGATCATAATTTGCCGCTTGGGGTTGTCTCCTTCAACATGTTAAATGTTAGTATTAACATTTCCTGTCAAAAGAAAAGGAGACATGTTAGCTGGTATTAGAAGGGATAAATTGGAAACGATACTGGTTTACCCTTCATCTTGATTGTTTTGCATGATCCCTTTATCAGGTTCACTGAGTCGAGTTTGTCTCCAGTTTTCGTTGGACACTTGATCATTAGGGCCAAGATTGTGGCAAAATACTGGCTTCAATATTGTTCGTCAAGTATTCCTGTTTCTTACTGCAAAAAGGAAACATGCGAGGGATTGTATTATTCATTCACAACATTTACAACATTCTTCGACCTTGAGGATCGAGCTCGGACTGCCTCGAACCATTGTCATTCCAAATGTCATCAGGCTCATTAAGCTGTAAACGTCCATGAGGCTTTCCTTTCAAGGATTAATCCTTAGGGTAACGCGGCGTTGTTGCACTGCATTGGGCCATTTCACATTATGGTACTCTTCGAGGCAATTTGCAATCCCTACTAATTGACGCGTTTCTGACTCCGAGAGTATCGATCTCTTCGCTTAGCCCCAAGGTTATTAGTTAAAGCATTGGCAACTTCCGATCCTTTCGCATTCTTCAAGATTATTTCTGGAATAATGTTGAATCCAATTTTGCTCCCGCCTGGGGTACTTGTGATTCCCTGCAAAAGTAAAGGGAATAATTAGTATGTGATCTAAGAGAGGTCGGTCCATGACTCCTAGATTGGCCCAATTTTAGTTTTCCATTTTATGAAGAAATCAGATGAAATTTTCTTAGGAAGACATGGACAAATTTCCCAGAAAGCGTTTTCTTGCAGATTTTATAACTCAGAAGACTGTGGTAAAATCCTTTGACATTTAACAAATTTCCCGAAGAAATTACCTTCTTTTATCACAATAAATTTTCAAGGGTAAATTTGTCAAGAAAATCTTGTATCCATTGAAGCAGTAAGGAGAAATGTGACAAAATATTTTTATTGGCCGACAAAATTTCCCAAAGGGATTTTTCTGCATTCATCTTTTCAGAAATGGGACACCAATTTGATTTCGATTTTTCATTTTCTTTGAAAAAATGACCACGTGGTTAAGTCCAAAATTTAACTGACACTTATCATGAACCGACCAAAAATAAATACAAGACGAAGTTAGAAAACTTACTTTCACCGTGAAAAATACCATGTAGGTCACATAGACATGCACATGAATCGTGAGTTTAAATCTTAGCCTATCTACTCTAAAGGCTGAAAAATTGAAGCGAAAGACTTACGGCAAGGCGACAATCTCGCGCACATAATCAAGATTAGCCGTGATCCGACGACGTAACCAGGATTAGCCGAGCCTTCCCACTTCGGCTGCTCGAGCTAAAAATTAAAACCACTGCTTTGGTAATCTTACCAAGCCTGAGGCCTAACTTTTAAACTCATTTTTGAAAAGAGATTCGGGATTGAATCTGGGCTAACTTTCGACGTGATCTCACGCCGAACGCTAAAACCAAATCACAATACCATCCTAAAACTAGTAGCCCAGGTCCGGCCACGGGACGTGTGTGATGTAGTGCTAAAACTGTAAACACATGCATAACATTTAAATGCAAACACCGCTTCAATAATGTGCATAATTTAAATTTAATTCCCACACACCAGACCTGCAAAACAAAGGGTTAGCCAAACACTCTACCCCTTATAACTCCCATCCTGCAAAACTATTTAACACCTAAAGATCAGAATCCAACCAAGTCAAACCAAATGAATTTTCATGAAATTTTTCTGGCCTAAGTCCTCTAGGTTCTTAAATTTTTTCAAAAATTAAGAACAAGTCCCCAGCGGAGTCGCCAAGCTGTCGCGACCTAAAATTCATTTTTAGGTTAATGGATTACCATATTAATTAATTAAATTAACTAACCTAGTTCGAGCTCTCCCAAGCTCTACCAAATCGCAACTTTGATTTCTTTCACATGATTTTAGAATTTAGAGTCGCCACTAATCATTTTTGGTAGGTTGATTAGAAACCTAAGTAAATTAGCGGGAGGACTAAATTACTTCTACGAACCAGAGATTATGAGTTCGGGGACTTGGTTACACTAGTTAATTAAAACTAATGCCCTTTCGGTGCCTTAATTTCATGGATATCCTGATTTGGCAATTCAGGCTTGGTTTATTCCTCAGGCTCTAGTGGAGTGCTCTCTTTTTGTGTTTACACCTCCATAAGATTTACCGTTGACTTGGAGTTGTCCTTTGCCTGACATAAAAATATGGAGAAATGAGAAATGGAGAAAGTGTATACAATTTTGTGCTAATTTGCGACTAAAACCACAAATAAATGAATAAATACAAACACTTAGCTCGGATTTGCTTGCTCGTTGACGAGGATGAACTCTTGATTTATGTTGATCGATGAAGGAATTGGTGATGATAACTCCTAGGTTTAAACTCCCATCATCCTCAAAATTCTCTCTCTCTTTTTGGTATTTTCTTTCTCTCAAATTTTTCTTCAACCTTCCAAAACTCTCTCAAACATCCAAAATTTTCTCTCCAAAAAATAATCCTCCCTCCCAAGTTCACTTCTTCCTCCTTTTATAATCAACTCATCTACCTCGCATTCTAATTTCTCCACTAACTCCATCTCCCATTCTAATTTTTCCACTAACTCTTCTTCAACTTCATCTTCCATTCTCCATCTCTATCTCACATTCTAATTTCTCCACCTATTCTTCTCCATCTCCATCTTCCGTTCTCCATATATATCTCCCATTCTAATTTCTCCACTAACTCTTCTTCATCTCCATCTTCCCTTCTCCATTCTCATCTTATTTTCTCCATCTATTCTTCTCCATCTTCTCCTCTCCATCTCCTTTTCTCCATCTTCCCTTCTCTATCCCTCTTCTCCATCTTCCCTTCTCTATTCTAATTTCTCCACTAACTCTTCTTTTTGTTATTTGCAAAATAATCACTCAAGTGTTAGGTATTTGCACTCTAGTCCCTGAGATTTTAAGTATTTGCAATTCAGTCCCTGGAGAAATATTTTTTTAAGTCCAAATCTCCTCACAATTTTCGACACACCTCTTCTATGCTTAGTCGAAATTCACCTCATGTCAAATTTAAGCTTATTTTCTGCCGCTGAAGATAATGCAAAATTTAATTAAAGCCCTTTGAAAAAATTGAGTCATTCTGGGTATAATTGGGCCAAGAAGAAAATTTAAAATATTAGAGGATAATGTCACAACTCCTAAAAGTGAAAAATAAAAATAAATTGACTCAAATTGAATTTTTTTTGGCCTGATTCGAGACCATGCTCGTGAAGAAATACACGACCCCGAATTGGATTTTTTTTTAATTTGCGATGGCCAACATGAAAAGAAAAATATTGACTATTTTTATGTATTTTTGTGGCCTCATATGTTATTATTTATTAAATATTTTCCTAATTTCTAAAAAATATATATAAATACAAAAAAATTATGAAAAATTATTTTTTATTCAAAAATGGTTCTCTAGGCTTGGCCAAGGTCTCCAAAGTTGATTTTTCAATTTTATGAATTTTTATGGATTTTCTATTAATTTTCGAAAATAAAAATACCGAAAAATACTGAAAATATGAAAAATCAATTTTTGGTCAAAATTGGTTCCCTAGGCTTGACCAAGGTCTCCAAACTTGAATTTTTTAATTTTATAAATTTTTATGGATTTTTTGTTAATTTCAAAAGAGAAAAGATGATTAAAAATTAGGTGTCAACACGGCTCCATTGGTTGTTCCGTATCACCTGTTCCAAGAATTGTGGCCTCATCTGTAGTTTCTTCCTCTCTTACCTTTGGGGTCTCCGGAGGCTTCACCTAAAGCTTCACCTCACTTCTGACACCATGATTCGTTTGCTCTACTGGTTGAGTCTCAAGACTCCTCCTTTGAAGAGTGTCATCGAAGATTACGTCTCTGTTGATTATAAAATGGGGTGATTTGTGATTTGTACACCACAATCGGTAGTCATTCACCCCTTGTACATAACCTAGAAATATACATTTCTTCACCCTCGACTCAAGTTTATCATCCCTCACATAAGCTTACACAAGACATTCAAATATCTATAATCCGAAGTAATCAACAGGTTTCCCTGACCATACTTTTTCAGGAGTCTTCCACTTGATAGCAGAAGATGGAGATTGATTAACCAAATAACATGCCATGTTTACTATTTTAACCCAAAATTCCTTGCCCAATTCTTCATGCGAAAGCATGTACTGAGCTCGCTCAAGTAGAGTTTTTTCTTCCATTCCACAACATCATTCTGTTTGGTGTCCGAAGAACCATGCGGAGTCACTATATCTTCCTTTTAGTATAACACAATAAAATCCTTACCATAGAACTCCATGCCATTATTGGTTATTAGGTACTTGATTTATTTAGGTGATTGCTTCCTGAAGATGCAGTGCTCACACAGGTCCAACTTTACTATCTTCTGACCCTTTAGTAAACCTCTTTCACTCAATATCATCATATCTGCCTCAGTCATGTGCCCTAACCACATATACCATAATTGAGTCAAGTTTGAGTTTAACTCACTAAATGAACCTGCAACAACTCCGGACATGGTCTCTCCCAGTAGATGTTAGAGAAAATTCGCCTTCTTCCCTTTCGTCATCGTCATGACACCTTGAGAGATCTTCAATACTCTACCTTTAGTAGTGTACTTGCACCTGATATCATTAAGTGTCCCTAGATAAATAAGATTCTTCCTAAGCTCTGGTATGTGCCTCACGTCTATCAGCGTCCACTCTATGCCATCGTGCATCTAGATACAACCTTGCAGGCTGTGTTATTTCCCATAAAAACTCTACCACCACATATAGTCTGGTTGGTAATGAACCAATTCTTATGAGGAGTCATGTGATAGGAACATCTGGAATCTAGCACCCATTAGTCTCTTGACGAACTCATAGACACATATAAAACATCTTGGGCATCACCGGTACTCTTCTCAGCAACATTCACCGTCGTCGCAACTTGAGGAGCCCACCTCAGGTTAGGCGGCAGCAGCGGTGTAGACATCATGGAGGCAAGCAAATTAGAAAACGAGAAAGATCCTCGACCCCATTAGACTTCGTCACTAACAGCCTTTACTGGAAACTGTACTGGAAGCGATCCCATTCAGACCAGTGATGTCCTTTGTTTTGCTCTTTTTCCAGCCTTGACGACTCCAAGCATGCCATCCTCGTTAAAAAAAGTTCCCGTTGAGTAGACCCCCAGTGAGTAGGGTGGAGAGCAGAACCAACTAACCAGATTATCAAGCTTGTCCATAGATAAACATGGCACGAGACGACAGCCATTGAGCATCAACGGCTGGAGAAGGAAGCTTTCGAAAGGACAAAGCGCTTCTCAGAGGTAGCCAAAGTCGCGACAAGCAGTGCCCTAGCTTGACTCAATCTCGTCGATCGAAGAATTCAAGGGGCAATCTTTCGCCTGTGTCTCCTCTTTCAAAGCTAAGTGTTGGTGTATAATAATTAGGGTGTGCGCCCATGCGGGCAAACACACCCTACCACCAGAGGATAACCACCTAGCAGTTATCTTTTTATTTGAAAAAAGGAGAAAATCATGTTACGTGATATCCCCCTATCAGTTATTGAAGAGAAAAAAAAACTGATGTTGTCTTCTCCACGACGCTCTCACTGAACGAAACCCTTGGTTCTCCCAAAACACTCTCTCTCGACGACACCTCTCCGACGAAGCGATATCGGTGCAAAGTTGGCTCTTAGTCCGTGAACAATAAGGTACGATCTGTTTTCTGTGACGTAGCCTTCGATCGGTGTCTCAATATTTCTGGGCATGCTTTTCCGCAAGAATCGTTTGGGAATTAGGTTTTCCCTTCACTAAGTTTTCTTAGATTTTCTGAGTGCTATCTTATTTCGGTTTCCCTTTGATTTTTCCTTCTTCCCCGCTTGTATTCTCAGTATTTTCGTGCTTCTGAAGTTCCATCTTCACTTGCTGAATAGACGAGTTGTCCACGGGAGAAGACGAAGGAAGGAGAAGAATTGGGCTTCGAGCAAGAAAAGGAGAGTCAGAGAAAGCTAAAAATGAAAAAAAGAAAAGTGGAGCAAGAGTTGAGGGTGATAGAGAGAAAGGAAAATAGAACCAAAAGAGGGAGGGTTCACTTGGGAGTTCTTCGGTTTTGGGTTGGACTGAGAGAGGTCGGAAAAGAGCAGAAGGATGTGATTCGGTCACTTGCGGTGTCCTCACTCCCGAACCAGGTCTAGATCTCGAGCTCGAATCACAGGCTTTGATTTGCGTGTCCTAGAATTTCTACAGGTCAAGCCCGATGTGGGGCGGGTCCAATCAACCAACCTAACCTAGGTCCAATTTTCTTGTCTATATTAAAATATTAAAATGATTGAAAATTTAGAAAATGCCAAAAAAAAAGGGAGGGGGAATAGAAAATGGGTAGGAAAATGCCGCCGTTTGACTATTTTGTCTAAATATGCTTTTATGTGCTTGATTTATGTCTGCTCTCCATGTTTTATTCACATAAGCTTAGCTAGATTTGGCAAGTGAATATTTGAATGACTAAATTGATTAGAGATGCATGTCTCAGCGGATAGATTAGTATAATATTTTAAGTTTTAATTAATTGAACTTTGCTAATTATCTACTTTGAGCAAGTGCATGTTTTAAATGCTTGAAAGCATGAAATCGACTCCGATGTGACAATCAATGACGATGCACATAGATATGGTGGCCCATTGAGGCTTGGCGACGACCGATGTCCATTTCATTATTGTAGACCCTATCATGTCTCGAGTTTGATATTTGGGATTGTAATCAATATAGATTGGTTTGCATGCTTATTTTCTAGTCAGTAGGTATCTGTTTTAAATACTTGAGTATTTAATTATAGCCTTGTATTTCAAAAAAATTGCATGTTAATTCTTTTTCTTAGGATGAGAATTAAATAGGTAATGGTACAAAAATGACATAAAACCATTATGGATGATCATGTAGCGCTAGTTAGATACCTATTAAGCTTTGGATGATAATATGTGTGGTCACCTTAAAGAACATTAATTAGTTAGGTACCGAAAGGGCATAAACAAGTCTCCAAACCTAGATACTATGATTGTGCAAGAATTAAGATAACACTCACATGTCTCGATTAATTGCTAGCCGACTATAATAGGCTAGTGACGACTCCTAGTGATGATTTAGGTTGCTAATCATGAAAACGAAATTTAACGTTATGCAAGATAGAACTTGGGAGAGTCCGCGTCTAGATTGATAGGCAATACCTCTAAACTCGCTAGACTGTCGCGAGAGAAAAGAAAGTCGTGACACTTCTTTATCTGAAGTTGTTAATGGACATAAGGTGGGTTAGGTAAGTGGTTAATCTGCAATAAATGATTCTTTTTCAAAAAATATTTTGTAATTTATTTATTTCCGGTGAAATAAACGAAATCAAGAGAAAAAGTCAAAAGCCTATTTGTAAATATTTTCTTGTCACTACCCGATAACTAATCATGAAAGGGAACATTATCATATGAAAAAGATCTACTCGACTGTACAACTTTAACTCGCCATATGAGGAAATTTGGAGGTTCGAAAAGTTGTAAGTGGAAAATGCTATGCGAGAGAAATCTGATGGAATTATTTAGCTTTTTTTTCCTTTTTCTTCTCAATCTCTCCTCGTAAGGTAACTCATAATATATCCACGTAAATTAAAAAATAGAAAAAGTAGGATAGGGTGATAGTATAATTTAAACTTTCATCTTAAGGAATGTTTAGTGCTAAATTTGATATCGATTGGACCTAATTTCTCGAAGTATAGTATTGATAAGTTTTTCTCACCTTTATCCTAGTAGTGTAAATTCAACGGATAGTCTATCCTTGATCAGGTAAGTGAACTCTCCCTACCACCTTACCCAAAGCATCACAACCACCCATACGACTCGAGTCGTATCATGTAGAGCCGGGTTAATGTAGAGTCGGGTTAGGAATACTACAAGTAAATTTTCCCATCTTGTTCGAGTTCGATTTTTGTGTAGAGCCAGAACTGACACCTGCGCGTCTTACATATTTGTGACCCACTTCCACGTCGACTGAGAGTGGACACCCAACATACACCAAATAATCATCTCACTATTGATTAGAACCTAATGATATTGCCCAAACAATTTCCATCTTCAGATATCCAGATTTAGATAGATACATCATGTGTCACTATGTGCACTGTAATGTTACTTCCCTTCACGAGAACGCATGACATATCTATAAAAGAGTCTCAGACCAATTCAAACACAAGCCGATGATATATATCTATATATATGAAAGTCATGCAAGTATTACACATGGAGGAATGGAAGAAACGAGGAATACTAACAACTCATTGCTTTAGGTATGTCTCTCATCTCATAAAATCTTGGATTCAACTGCATCTAAAGATTGATTATTACACAATCTTTGGGTGATTATGTGCCATAACATAGTCTCTTCATTCTACATTGAACTAGGGTTTTTTTGGTGACATTCTAATTCGGATCAACCTAACAAATATATGGGATCCAAAAGATTTGATCATTCTAGATGAAGTGCCCACATTTGAATCGAGAATATATGATTGTTCAACAGTACAAGATATACGTAACAAATGAGATTTATTTCTTTGTCCATGAAAAAAATAAAGATACAAGCCTTTTCTGTTTATCCCCGGTCAATGCCTTCTTCTTTTCCTTTTGTAGAGAAAGGTGATATCAATGACGAAGCCCATAAACAAGGCACCTATTACCACTCTCTTCTCCTCTGTCAACACCACCTTCCATGCAAGTCTCCCCACCACGAACTTGGGCTGTTCCTCTGGCCCCAACACTCTTTTCACTATGTATGATATCATCACCATAATGATCGATCTCTATGAGGCTACAAACCACGAGCTGCCAAAGTCCCAAGTATTCTTGAACGATCTCCTAGCAACGACTTCAATACCATCTTCAATAGCCTCTTGCCAAGATTCCAAGAGAAGCTAAGCTAGCAAATGAAGGGCAAATATGGACCATCGGCGACCTTGTCATGTTTCTTCAATGGGGTTCCTAGTTCCTTCTGCGGGAGATTGTGTTGAAGTTTGTTTATAAAACAAACAAGAAAATATTGCCTTTTTAATCCCACATAGAATAAAAAGAAGAGCGCAAGTCTCTTTATTAGTTAGAAGGCTATTATAGTCTTTCAAAATAAAGAAATGTGCAGGTGCGCTAGCCCTTACTATACCTGCGTGCGAGTGTGCGATTATTAGGTGCACTTAGCACTTTTGCACGTTTGCGTGGTCGCAAGTAATAATTAACAATTATATTCTTATTTTTTGTTTTATTTTTAAAATTAAATGTAATAAAAATTTAATTGTAACGTTCTAGCAAAACAGTGCGATTGCTCACTTAGAAGTTGTGATTATTTTTATATTTCAAATTTTAATTGATTAATTATGTCCAATAATCGTAACTTTTCAGACTTAACAGTTTGGACGTGAAGAATTGATTCCTTTCGAGATAGTAGTTTTAATCCTTCGAAAAGTTGCAATCTTTCATACAAAAACTATTTTCGAAACTTGAAAAAATGCGATTGAATAAACTATTTTGGACACGAAGAGTTGCATGAGAATTAACTACTTATCGAAAGTGAAAAGGTGTGTTCATTTCTCGTGATATATTCAAGTGTTCTGTTCATTTGAAATATACAATTCTTCTTCAATTTTCATTTTCAAAAACAAGAGAATTACCGCCTTCATCTTCGATTGTTTCCTAGAGAGTTTTTGAAGAAATATTAGAATTGCTATCTAATATTCTCGCTTGAAACTCTGTTGTATCTTGAAGGATTTTTGCCAGTAAACATTAGTAATTTTGTGAGGCAAATAATTCCTTAAAGAGAGTGCTTTCATACCTCAGAGTCTAATTCCTTTGTTCATCCCATTTTACCATATTTCGCCAACAGATTGTTCACTTTGAAGAGCTTGCACTTGATTCATTTTTCGTATAGCCTCCACTGGCTATCTCAAGTAATATTTGGCCCGTAGTTTCATTTGTTAACTTGATGGGAAACAACCTCTTTTTTCTTGTTTTATCAGGTCCCAAGAGGGTTAGAAGGAAACAAAGGCAACATATACATGTTGACACCTGATTTTTAATCATTTTTTCTATTGCTAAAGTAATAAAAAATCCATAAAAATTCATAAAATTGAAAAATCAACTTTGGGGACCTTAGCCAAGCCTAGGGAACCAATTTTGACCAAAAAACGATTTTTCATATTTTCAGTATTTTTACGTATTTTTTATTTATTTATTTTCGAAAATTAATAGAAAATCCATAAAAATTCATAAAATTGAAAAATCAACTTTGGGAACCTTAGCCAAGCCTAGGGAACGAATTTTGACCAAAAAATAATTTTTCATATTATATATATTTTAATACAAAAATATTTGAAAATTTTGAAAAAATAACATTTGAGGCCAAAAAATACACAAAGATAGTTAATATTTTTATTTTAAATCTATTTTTATATTGGCCATCGCAAATTCAGAAAAATCCAATTCGAGTCACGTGTTCCTTCACGAGTATAATCTCGAATCGGGCTTAAAAAAATTTAATTTGAGTCAACTTATTTTTAACTTTCACTTTTTATGAGTTGTGACATTGTCTTCTAATATTTTAAATTTTCATCTTGGCCCAATTATACCCAGAATGACTTAATTTTGCAAAAGAGCTTTAATTAAATTATGCATTATTTTCAGCGACAAGAAATGAGCTTAAATTTGACATGTGGTAAATTTTGGTGTGTCAAAAATTGTGAGGAGATTTGGACTTAAAGAAATATATTTTTTCAGGGACTGAATTGTAAATACTTAAAATTCAAGGACTAAAGTGCAAATACCTAACTCTTGAAGGATTATTTTACAAATAATAAAAAGAAAAGTTAGTGGATAAATTAGAATAGAGAAGGGAAGATGAAGAAGAGGAGATGAAGAAGAGAAGTTGGAGAAGAATGGATGGAGAAAATAAGATAAGAATAGAGAAGGGAAGATGGAGATGAAGAAGAGTTAGTAGAGAAATTAGAATGGAAGATAAGAATAGAGAAGGGAAGATGGAGATTAAGAAGAGTTAGTGGAGAAATTAGAATGGGAGATAAATATGGAGAAGGGAAGATGAAGATGAAGAAGAGTTAGTGGAGAGATTAGAATGTGAGATAGAGATGGAGAATGGAAGATGAAAATGAAGAAGAGTTAGTGGAGAAATTAGAATGGGAGATAGAGTTAGTGGAAAAATTAGAATGGGAGATAGATGAGTAGGTTATAAAAGGAGAAAGAAGTGAGCTTGAGAAAGGATTCTTGGGAGAGAAAATTTGAAGTGTTTGGGAGGATTTTTTTTTGAGAGAAAATTTTGGATGTTTGAGAGAGTTTTGGGAGATTGAAGAAAAATTTGAGAGAAAGAAAATACCAAAAGAGAGAGAATTTTGAAGATGATGGGAGTTCAAAGCTAGGGATTATCATCACAAATTCCTTCATCGATCAATATAAATCAAGAGTTCATCCTCGTCAACGAGCAAGCAAATTCGAGCTAAGTGTTTTTATTTATTCATTTGTTTATGGTTTTACTTGCAAATTAGCACAAATTGTATACACTTTCTCCATCTCCTCTTTTTTTTCCATATTTTATGTCAGGAGAATGATATCTCTACGTCAACAGCAAAAATCTCGTAGATATGCAAAAATCGGCCCAGACAAGCTCCTAAGCTGTCCACCGATTTCTCAACTGATCTGTGACTAAAAGTCCCTCTTAATTCAAAAGAAACTCTCTATATTGGGAACATAGAGAGCGAAAATCAATTATAGAAATCCCTCCCAAAAAATGGGAGATAAGTACTATTTCCACTCTTCTGGTTTTAAGTGCAGATTAGCACATATTTTGTATACTGACATTTCACTCTATTTTATGTCAGGAAGCTGCAGCTTTATATCAATGGTCAACCCTATGGAAGCACAAAATCGGCTTGGAGGAGTCCTCAAGCGCGCACAAATTTCAAATTGTTGAATCAATTTGTTGTATTTTATTTTAAAGAATTCATACCCCAGAATGGAGAGGACAAAGTCCATCCGCAATTTAAATACCTGCACCATAAATCCCAAAGGGAAGAGCCAAGCCAATGCTTAGCCTCCCATTGGAGGTTTTTACTTACAGTAGTTAAATACCTGCAACTTAAATACCTGTACCTTAAATCCCAAAGGGAAGAGCCAAGCCAATGCTTAGCCTCCCATTGGAGGTTTTTACTTACAGTAGTTAAATACCTGCAACTTAAATACCTGTACCTTAAATCCCAAAGGGAAGAGCCAAGCCAATGCTTAGCCTCCCATTGGAGGTTTTTACTTACAGTAGCTAAATACCTGCAACTTAAATACATGTACCTTAAATCCCAAAGGGAAGAGCCAAGCCAATGCTTAGCCTCCCATTGGAGGTTTTTACTTACAGTAGTTAAATACCTGCAACTTAAATACCTGTACCTTAAATCCCAAAGGGAAGAGCCAAGCCAATGCTTAGCCTCCCATTGGAGGTTTTTACTTACAGTAGTTTAAATACTTGCAACTTAAATACCTGTACCTTAAATCCCAAAGGGAAGAGCCAAGCCAATGCTAGGCCTCCCATTGGAGGTGTTTATTCACTGTCATGTACTTCTTATAATTTAATTTTTGAATCATCAGACCCAAAAGATAAGTAGGTCGTAATACTGCACAGAAGTCGTTAATACACTCCCTCTTTCGGCTTCAAGGAATCTTTAACACTTAAAAAAATATAACAAATAAAAATATATACCATCCATGCATCCTATTTAAAAAGTGAAAACACAAAAGAGAATACCCTACTAGAGCCTTAGGAATAAACCAAGTCTGAGTTGCCGAATTAGGATATCCATGAAATTAAGGTACCGAAAGGGCATTAGTTTTAATTAACTAGTGTAACCAAGTCCCCGAGCTCCTAATCTCTGGTTCGCAGGAATAAATTAGTTCTCCCGCTAATTTATTTAGGTTTCTAATCGACCTACCAAGAACGATTAGTGGCGACTCCAAATTTTAAAATCATTTAAACAAAAACCAAAGTTGCGATTCGGTAGGGCTTGGGAGGGTCCGCATTAGGTTAGTCAAATCTAATTAACCTAATAATCCGTTAACCCCTTTTAAAATTTAAAATTTTTTTAGAGGGTCGCGACAGACTGGCGACTCCGCTGGGGACAGAGATTTTTAAATTTTCGAAAAAAGATACCAATTGGAATACTTAAATTTTTTCGAAATTTTAAGAGTCTTAGTGGACTTAGGCCAATGAAAATTTCATGCATATCTCGCTTCTGGCGATATTGTTTGGGACTCATTCTATAGGTGCTATATGTTTTTGCAGGATGGGAGTTATAAGGGGCGGAGTGTTTGGCTAACCCCTTTGTTTTGCAGGCTCGGTGTTGGGTTTATTTGTTTAATTTCGCACATTTTTAGAAGTGTTGTTTTGATATCAATTGTTGTGCATGTCTTGCATACTCTGAGAATCACGACACCTGCACACACAAGCGTCTAAACCCAAGTCGCGAAATTCTTCCTAGAAAACCATAGATAGGGATCGAATATGCAAAGCTCTTGCGTCGATTGCGCTCGGGTTGACCATATTTTATTCCGCTCATTATCTGAATTGACAATTCTTCCCATTGTGATTTGATTGCGCGGAGGGTAAGTTTGTCAATTCAGATAGTGGGAGCCTTTTTAGGTCCATACCTTGTCTCTCCTTCTTTTATTTTCTAGAGTCCACTCCTCACTTGAGTCATGCGCATGACTATGTGATTTGCATTTCTCCAAGATAAAAGTAAGTTCTCTAATTTTATCTTGTATTTATTTTCGGTCGGTCCATGCTAGGTGTTAGTTAGTTTTTGAGCTTGATATTACGACCATTCTTTTTAAAAGAAAATAAAAATTAAATTTGTCCCTCATTTCTTTTAACTTTTTTTTTTGAAAAAATGATGTAAAAAAATCCCTTCATGGGAATTTTATTAACCAATAAAGGATTTTTGTCATATTTTTATTGCTTCAATAAAAATGAAATTTTCCTGAAAAAATTTTCCTTTGAAAATTTCAATAAAAAGAAAAATTCCTTAAAAAAAAACTCTAGTAGACATCAAGTGATTTTATCACATTTTTCAAATTATAAAAACTTGCAAGAAAATTCTTCTCGAAAAATTCGCTCATGTTTTTCTAAGAAAATTTTCTCTAAATAAAATTAGACTAATTGACCAATAAGAGATTTTTGTCATGTTTTTTTTCTCTCCAATAAAAATGAAATTTTCCCGACAAATTTTCCTCTGAAAATTTATTTCGATAAAAAGAAAAATTCCTTTAAAAAAAACATCAAGTGATTTTATCACATTCTTTCAAATTATAAAAACTTGCAACAAAAATTCTTTTCGAGAAATTCGCTCATGTTTTTCTAAGAAAAGTTTCTCTAAATAAAATTAGACTAATGTCTTGGGGGAATTTCGTTAACCAATAAAGGATTTCTGTCATGTCTTTCCTGCTTCAATAAAAATAAAATTTTCCTGACAAATTTACCTCTGAAAATTTATTTTGATAAAAAGGAAATTCCTTCAAAAATTTTAATAAACGTCAAGAGACTTTGTCACATTCCTTTAAAAAAATAAAAAAAAAAGAATAATAAATCTGAAAAAAAAATTCTGTATCAGAAATTAACCCATTTCTTCCTAAGGAAATTTTTTTTCTTTATTCTGATTTCTCTATAAAATAGAAAAAATCAAATTGGACTAATATATGAGTCATGGACCGACATTTCTTGTGTCGCATACTAATTATATCCTTTTCTTTTGCAGAGAGATCCTAGATACCCCAGACGGGTGTAAAAATTAAGTTCAATAATATATCAAGAATCATCTTCAGAAATACCAAAAGACGAAAAACACCGAGACTTCAACCGTTAATTCTGGGGGGCAAACGAACATTTAATGTATTGACAAAGTTGTGTCAATCCGTAAACTTGTATGGGCACTGTATTCTGATATGACGGTGGATTTATACTGATTAAACATGGGGGCATATTTAATGTATTGCAGAGGATCCCGCGTCTTTTGAAAAACAATATGGATTATATAATTAGAACCCATGAAACAAATACCTTTACCTGATCAAATCAACCAGAGACCGGTCTTAAAATTTTCTCTTATCCGAAACATGCTGAGGGCTTTAGAGGACCGAGGTTCTATTAATGAACGTGGCCCACAGGAATTTCTCCCGACACTACAGGCGACCGACACGAGCAAGTGGACGCCGAAAGAAACAAAATATGGATAAAAGTGGGCACACAACAGGTGGCCGGATTTACTACCAGCGCATTGATCGAGTTGTCATAGCGTTATTGTTCGTGATCTCAAGATGGATAGTGGGGGCCACCGCCGAACCCATCATCAATGTTCTCGATATCATCGTCTGGAGCAATTAAACAAGAACATCAAGAAGAACATTAAGCCTCGACATCTTCGGTACCTCAAATCGTTCTGTTATGCTATGCGGAACGATAGCAGGAAAATTAAAAAAAAAACAAAACAAAACAAAACACGTGAAGCTTTTCTTTCATTCCATTCATCAAAGAGTATTACAACAACTCACTGGGGAGGAAAGGTAAAGCCAAACTGGGCCCTGATGACCATTACGAAAGAGCTCAACTGACTCTCCAAACAGTTGATGCTCTGGATATACCGGGCGCTCTCGGGATCAAGCTCCGCGAGCCTAAAGAAGAGGCGATCGCACTTCTCTTTAACCTGGGCCATAGTGGCCTCGTAATGCTCAACGGTAAACTCCAGGTCCGGAACCGCTGCCCTCTCGAAAGCAATGTCTGCCGTAATGTCATCAAGTCTCTCTTGCAGCCAACCACATTTACACCTCATCACAATATTGCCTGGCTCCTGTTCGGCGTAAGTTCGGACCAAGGCCAGACGGTCCACCAACTTTCCCCTCTCACGAACCAGCCACGAAAGCTGATCGTTGGCAAACTTGAGGGCCTTTTTGTGATTATCAGCCACAAACGTAACTGTTGCCAGACGCTCGTGCCGGTCTCGGTAACGGGCTTTCACGACGGCGGTCACAAGGACCGTCTCATAAGCACGGTTATAGGCAGCCAGAAAATTGATGAAGAGGGTCGAGAAGTTCCGGTACTCCTTCCCTAGTTGGGTACCCTCAACAGAAGCAGCGTCCACGGTCCTAAATAAACCGAGGATTTCAGCCTCAACGGTAGAGTTTTTGGCTATATGAGCGTAACCTCTACCAAGAAGATTGTAGAGTCTCTCCCACCCAGCTAGGACTTCGGCGGATAAGGTATGGTTAGGAGAATTGGCCATTTTTGAAAGCAGAATACGAAAGAAAGGGGGAGAGAGGTGAGGCAGATGAGCGGAATGCGAAGATGGTAATCTGCTTTGAAGTAAATATTGATTTCATAGTGACGGTATCAACCAGTCAAGATTTCTCTTATCTACCATTCTCTATTGGCACCACCCTCGTTGGCTCGAATTCCCATCAGATGGCGACTGTTAGCTAAGCGAGTCCGAAATCTCCGTAGAAAGTTTGACGAGACACCGCCACTTTGAAAAAGAAGACGGAAAGATGAGCTGAGTGGAAGACACGGCAAACGTTAGCGAAAAGGAGATACGACTTGTCTTCATTGGAGGACCCGCCAGTAAATCGACGGTGGAGATCTTGACAGGGGCCCTCTATCACGAAAAGAAAAAAGAAGACAAACTGAGCGAGAAACAAGGATTTCCCCTTTGATCAAAAGCTGAATATCAGATTTTCTCCCTCGGAAAATCTAATAGCGCTGCCCGTGAAAAGAGAAGTCGTTGCTATTGCCAGAGAGAGAACTTGTCCCCATTTGATAGTCAGAGTTCATTCGCAAGAACTCGCAGAAGAAAGATAGAGAGGAAGGAGTTCTCGTGGGAGAGGAATTCAAAACCTTCACCATCAAAGTATCGGCTTTCAAAGCCTGTTACGAGAAGGCATCAACGATCTCGTGATCCCTCAAGTCCAAGAAGACATCCCGAGGCGGTCTCGAATCGGCAGTCCTAGATCCAGAAATATGTCGAGTATTAGGGGAACGGGCGCATGTTCAACCCTGGTCAAAGCTGATGAAGTTCCTTACCCTGAGGGTCTACTGGTCATGGCCATTGACGGTAATCCAGTCTCTCTGTCAATCCTTGTTACCGTATTAAGAAAATGCCGGTATAAGGTTGTAGCTCAAGCAAAGGCGACAGAGGCCTTAGAGATATTAAGGAGGAATAGTGACCCGTTTGATATCGTCCTCACCGCCATGGTAGGGATTGACATGGATGTTTTCACTCTCTTGGAAGTCATCAATTCTAAATTAAACATGCCAGTCCTCGTAATATCGGCAAGCGATGATCAGCAAGCCCTAATGAAGGCTGTCTTAAATGGGGCCTAAGACGTCGTAACGAAACCAGTTAGAGTTCAGATGCTTCAAAACATATGGCAGCACGTGGTAAGGAAGCAATTGCACGACCATGAGAACAAGCATCAAGCCTTCAATTTTTTTCCAAGCAACTGGAGAAAGAAGATGAGTTGGTCTCCCGAGCTGCATCGTATGTTTGTTAATGCAGTTCAGCAGCTAGGAATAGATTCGGCACGGCCGCAACATATACTGGAAATTATGAAGGTAGAGGGACTCACTAAAGCAAATGTTTCGAGTCATCTTCAGAAGTACAGAAAAAGGGTGAGAGAACACAATGCAGCTCAGAATCAAGAAAACCAAGGCGGGACTGATCCAAGCCTGAACGTCGAGTCTCCTCGCCACCATAAGTTCCCCAGGTTAGCATGGGGCGAGCCACTTCCCATCATCAACCAAGCTAGTAGCCATGCCATCAATCCCCCAGGCGTTAATCAAAGTATCCCCCAGAATCACCCTAATGCTCTTCAAGAGTATAGACCGCAGGAGCAGTGTATTCAGATTCCTTGGTTTGAGCACCAACCTGTGGCTAGAACTCATCCCATGATCAGCGCGCCTGCGCAGCCAGAGAATCAGACAAGAAGTTATCCTGAGCACTTCCACTTTCTAATCCTCGAATGGAAAGAGTTTTTGGCAGCAGGACAGTTGGTGATCCCCACACTTTCTCGAGTAATGATGAAGGCTCCAGCATGAGAAGTCAAATTGCTCATGGCGAGGACAGAATGAGAAATCTACCGCCAGCATTTGCCAACAACAATGCCCAATTCGAGCATCAGTTGCTGGAAGGTTCAAGAGATTACCCAGATGATGAGCTTACTGCCCTAGTCAACCAGTTTAGGGTTGACAGACGTCCCAAGCCGCGATCAGGAGCCAGTGAGTAGGGACTCTCAAACATCGGTTATCCACACCCGAACCAACACGAGACTAGCTGATTATCGAAGAGCCACAGGAGAGGCAGAACTGACCTTGAATAAGTGCACCTTTCATTTCATGCTTAATTCCCCTGCGTATGATATTTTCCAGCTTTCTAGGTGTCTCGATTTAATTCAAGGACAAGGGGGCAATTTATTTATCTCGTCGAATGCGTGAATCCCTTTTTATACTAGATTTAAGGCGGATCAATTTGTGGCAACGTCGCTGACTACCATAATGAGAAATGTTGAATGGCCTCACGTAGGGAAATTTCAAGTGAAAAGCCCAGGCGAGCTCGAAGACGGGTAACTGTGTGTCGTTCCAATTTACCCTCAATCGTTGCAAAATGCTAAATTGGATTTGTTCCATTCTCACCCAGGGGATTGCAAAGTGCCTCAAGAGTGTCGCAAAATGAAATGACCCAATGGAATGCGATAGGACTCATTCGCCTTCAAGGTAACCTTCAAATTAAAGGAGCCCTCCGGTCCACGGACCCGATGGCATGGAAAATGATGATGGTCCAAGGCAACCCGAAAGAAAACAAGGCCCAACTAAGCAAAGCACATATGTGGCAAGCTCAAAGTGAACGGCAACTCGGGACATACAATTCAATCCAATCCAAATGAAGGAACTTCCTCAATTCAAATTCAATGGAAGTATACACAAGGGTAAAACAGTATCGTTCCAATTTTTCTAGAATATGAAGAACATATACTGCCGCATTCTCTTTCATTTTTGCAGGGGAAGTCTCTACTTGCCAAATTTTCCTGTCTACCATTCCCTATCAGTATCACCTCCGCTACTCGTCTCCAATCTCGAGCCAAGCAAATCTGACGTCTCTACGGAAAAGTTGGACGAGACGCCACTACTTTGAAAAAGAAAGGATAAAAAATAAGCTGAGTGGGAGACAAAGACATTTTCGGCAGAAAAGAGATACGACTCGTCTTTATTGAAGAACTCGCCAGCAAATTGACGGTAGAGACAGCAACAAGGGGCCCCCTTCCACGGAAAGATGGAAGGAGACGAGCTTGGGCGAGAGATACGATGAAAAGAAAATCGAGAAAGCCAGAACACTCGAGAGAGGTAATACAGTTGCTAAACCCACGTCTAATTTTAAAGGAGGTATCTTCTTGATAATTCTCATTCGTGCTCGAAAGAGAGACTCTTAAAGCATACGCAGTCTCCCAGAAAAATCCAGAGAGTGAAAATACAAGAAGAGATATCAAACTTTGAGAAATCGTTAACCAAATCGAAGATGTCTCAACCCAACACACTTGAAAGTTATCGTTACTTGCTGAATATGGGAGAGGAAGAGTTCGAAGCCATATTTGGGATCGAGCCTATGGAGCCCGGCCCTTCCACCGACGACGTCCAAGAGCCCGGTAAGGACAATGACAACAACGGTAAAGGTCAAAAGAAGCGTTACCGTCGCCATACTGAGGAGCAAGTACGAAAGCTTGAAGCTTTCTTCAAAACGTGCCCTATGCCAGACGGCAAACAAAAAATGGAACTGAGTCAAGAGCTAGGCCTTGAACCTTCGCAAATCAAGTTCTGGTTTCAAAATAGACGAACCCGAATGAAGACTCGTCATGAGCACAACGAAGCCGAGTTTCTAAGAGTTGAAAATGAAAACCTCCGAGCGGAAAACAAGATATATAAAGAGACTTTTGACTCCGCCACCTGCCCCAACTGCAATAGCCTCCTCCTCACCCTTGATGAAATGTATGATCTGAGGATCGAAAATGCACGTTTAAGAGGTGAGTTAGACCAATTTATAACAGGATCGAGTTCTGTTGGAGCAGGGTACAAAAGGACCAATGATACTGGATCAGTATCAATACCTCCCGAGGAAGAAGGGACAGATCACCACCAAGCGGACATTGACGATGATCTTTTCGCCATAATCAACCAGTTTGATATCGGTAAAGCATCGGGACTGTGATGCACTTGTTCAGCCAGTGACCACCAGACCTTCGATATGGCCGATGCATACCTAATTTGGGATGAAGCCAGCTGATCATGGGAGAGCCTGTAGAGGAAGCAGAACTGATCCTGAATGAGTGAATGTGTTTTATTTCCTTGCGTGATATGTTTTTCTGCTTTTGTGAATGTGTAAAAGCAAGGAGTAATAATCCGACTTCCCCCTATTAAATGCTCGAATCCGCCACCTCACCAACCTCGCGACGAATTGATGGCGAGTAAAAATCTGGATAAACCTTAAGGGTAACTCCGTATCGTTTCAATTTACCCTCAGTTGCTCCAAGTTTTAAAATTAAGCCCCTTCTATTCTCAGGAAATTGCAAATCGACCCGAGAACGCAATCATATCCGAATACAAGTTGAACAAAATTTGGGGGCAAATCGACTCATGGGCATTACCACGGGATGGACAGCTTCGGACAAAGGAAAGTACAAGCGAAAGACGCGAACAATCTCAAAAATGGGTAATTGTGTATCGTTCTAATGTGCACATAATCATCTCAAGTCTTGAATTGTCTTATTCCATTCTTAACAGGGATTGCAAATTACCTCGAGAAATACCGTAACATGGCCCAAGGTGATACAACAAGGCTTCTTTATCCCCAAAGATTAACCTTTGAAAGGATAGCCCCATGGACACCTATGGTCCAATGGACCGAATGGTATGGGGGATGACAGTAGGTCCGAAATATCCCGAGTTCGATCTCCAAAGTGGGGAATGTTGTATGTATTATAAATAAATGAAACAACTTTTTGTGTATTTCTTTTTGCAAGCAGGAATACTCGACGAGTAATACCGAAGTCAATATTTTGCCACATTCTCGGCTTAATGGTGAAGCATCCAACAAAAGTCGAAGAAAACTCAACCCAGCAAAATTGGTAAAAGACTTGTCCAAGGCATTCAAGATGAAGGGTAAATCAGTATCGTTTCCAATTTATCCCTTTTAATACCGGTTGACATGTCTCCTTTTCTTGTTACAGGAAATATTTATACTAACATGTAACATGTTGGAGGAGACAAATCCAAAAGAAAATGATGATCATTTGACAAGATCTATTCTGGTGAAAAATGGGGGGCATTTAACCGCTAAACCATGGCGGTCGCTGTCACTAAACAAACCAAAATGCTCCCTCACCCATATGTCTCATCGTGCAGGGGCAAAACTTGAGACAAACCGCTCCTCGACATAAGGAGTGGGCTTCCCAATTTGTTCAATCCACCCACATACCAGGGGCAATTCAAATCCGCCCATGTTTGCACATTATATAAATGCACATGATGCTAAAAATTGTCACATCGGCATTGTGTTTACACATTTCACGAATTATGTATGATTATTCCGCATGTTTAATTTACCAACTCCAACTTAGAGCATAAACTGCATAGGAGACATCAAATGTGCAAAATGGGGCATAACAGGATGAGGAAAGTTAAACCATTTCTACACAGGTCTAACATTTTAATCTACAGATAAACAGCCTTTCTCTAGAGTGAGAGAAAGCCCCTTCGGACTAAAATCCCCCATTCAGATTACATTCGAGGCATTCATATTATGAGAACCTCCTTAAATAGAATTGGTAATGCAAACTTGACAGAATAGTTTTACATGATCCACATTTTGATTGATTGCATCATGAGTTATCACACAGACTACTTCTAATCATTGCTAACTTAGCTGAACAATTTTGTATGAACCAATAAACGCATTGATGAAAATGCTTGCACATGTTAGCTCTGACATTGCTTGACAGGCAATACATTCCCGGTGTTTGAATTACCTTCCAAAGTCTTGAAATTCATTCGGCGATTATTGAATGAACAAGCCTGGTTGTCGAGAAGCCACCAAGCATTTCTTCCAAATTCTCAGGTAACTATATCTTCAACCTGAACCTTTCAAGAGAATGAATTCTGACGGTTGTTGGGGTACTCGAATCCATTGCGGTATATATAGGTATCCACCTTCTTCAATAAAGCATGATTTGTCTCAAGGACAGAAATGTTCGAGACCTTTTGATTTCTGCCTCTTTGGTTTATTCGTAAAGCGACAGGAGAATATAATTTGGGTTTGAGCTTCCGTAGGATTCCTGGTCTCCCCAGATTTAAGAATGGCACCCTTTGAGGTACACCAAGCCCTTCTTACAGGCAAACTAAGTCCTTCTTACAGGCAAACTAAGTCCTTCTTACATACAAACCAAGTCCTTCTTACAGGCAAACCAAGTCCTTCTTACAGGCATAAAGTCCTTCTTACAGGCAAACTAAGTCCTTCTCACAGGCAAACCAAGTCCTTCTTACAGGCACAAAGTCCTTCTTACAGGCATAAAGTCCTTCTTACAGGCAAATCAAGTCCTTCTTACAGGCAAACAAAGTCCTTCTTACAGGCAAAACAAGTCCTTCTTACAGGCAAATCAAGTCCTTCTTACAGGTACAAAGTCCTTCTTACAGGCACAAAGTCCTTCTTACAGGCAAATCAAGTCCTTCTTACAGGCAAATCAAGTCCTTCTTACAGGCACACTAAGTCCTTCTTACAGGCAAACCAAGTCCTTCTTACAGGCACAAAGTCCTTCTTACAGGCAAATCAAGTCCTTCTTACAGGCAAACTAAGTCTTTCTTACAGGCAAACCAAGTCCTTCTTACAGGCACCAAGTCCTTCTTACAGGCAAATCAAGTCCTTCTTACAGGCACAAAGTCCTTCTTACAGGCACAAAGTCCTTCTTACAGGCAAATCAAGTCCTTCTTACAGGCATAAAGTCCTTCTTACAAGCAAATCAAGTCCTTCTTACAGGCAAATCAAGTCCTTCTTACAGGCATAAAGTCCTTCTTACAGGCAAACAAAGTCCTTCTTACAGGCAACGCAAGTCCTTCTTACAGGCAAAGTAAGTCCTTCTTACAGGCAAATCAAGTCCTTTTTACAGGCAAATCAAGTCCTTCTTACAGGCACAAGTCCTTTTTACAGACACCAAGTCCTTTCTACAGGCACCAAGTCCTTCTTACAGGTATCTCCATGGGGTGACCTACCATACGGGTCAAATCTCAATCAAAATTTAATCAGTAGAATCCTTTTATTAGGAATCTACCATGGTACGACCCACCATACGGGTCAAATGGTATGACCCACTATACGGGTCAAATTTTAATTCAATTTTTAATCAGTAGAATCCTTTTATTAGGAATCTACCATGGGTTGATCCACCATACGGGTTCAAGTTCAACCACCCTAAAGTTTTTTAATATAACGAATCCTTAGGTTCTCATTTCATTTTCAGTGGAACATTCATGTCACGACTCTTTTTATTTCCTTGTATTGAGTCGATTAGAATTCAGGTGTCATCTCGTCTTTGAAATGAACCTCTATCGAGCTTCCTTTCAAAGAGGGGCAGCTGTTGACACCTGATTTTTAATCATTTTTTCTATTGCTAAAGTAATAAAAAATCCATAAAAATTCATAAAATTGAAAAATCAACTTTGGGGACCTTAGCCAAGCCTAGGGAACCAATTTTGACCAAAAAACGATTTTTCATATTTTCAGTATTTTTACGTATTTTTTATTTATTTATTTTCGAAAATTAATAGAAAATCCATAAAAATTCATAAAATTGAAAAATCAACTTTGGGAACCTTAGCCAAGCCTAGGGAACGAATTTTGACCAAAAAATAATTTTTCATATTATATATATTTTAAAATATTTGAAAATTTTGAAAAAATAACATTTGAGGCCAAAAAATACACAAAGATAGTTAATATTTTTATTTTAAATCTATTTTTATATTGGCCATCGCAAATTCAGAAAAATCCAATTCGAGTCACGTGTTCCTTCACGAGTATAATCTCGAATCGGGCTTAAAAAAATTTAATTTGAGTCAACTTATTTTTAACTTTCACTTTTTATGAGTTGTGACATTGTCTTCTAATATTTTAAATTTTCATCTTGGCCCAATTATACCCAGAATGACTTAATTTTGCAAAAGGGCTTTAATTAAATTATGCATTATTTTCAGCGACAAGAAATGAGCTTAAATTTGACATGTGGTAAATTTTGGTGTGTCAAAAATTGTGAGGAGATTTGGACTTAAAGAAATATATTTTTTCAGGGACTGAATTGTAAATACTTAAAATTCAAGGACTAAAGTGCAAATACCTAACTCTTGAAGGATTATTTTACAAATAATAAAAAGAAAAGTTAGTGGATAAATTAGAATAGAGAAGGGAAGATGAAGAAGAGGAGATGAAGAAGAGAAGTTGGAGAAGAATGGATGGAGAAAATAAGATAAGAATAGAGAAGGGAAGATGGAGATGAAGAAGAGTTAGTAGAGAAATTAGAATGGAAGATAAGAATAGAGAAGGGAAGATGGAGATTAAGAAGAGTTAGTGGAGAAATTAGAATGGGAGATAAATATGGAGAAGGGAAGATGAAGATGAAGAAGAGTTAGTGGAGAGATTAGAATGTGAGATAGAGATGGAGAATGGAAGATGAAAATGAAGAAGAGTTAGTGGAGAAATTAGAATGGGAGATAGAGTTAGTGGAAAAATTAGAATGGGAGATAGATTAGTAGGTTATAAAAGGAGAAAGAAGTGAGCTTGAGAAAGGATTCTTGGGAGAGAAAATTTGAAGTGTTTGGGAGGATTTTTTTTTGAGAGAAAATTTTGGATGTTTGAGAGAGTTTTGGGAGATTGAAGAAAAATTTGAGAGAAAGAAAATACCAAAAGAGAGAGAATTTTGAAGATGATGGGAGTTCAAAGCTAGGGATTATCATCACAAATTCCTTCATCGATCAATATAAATCAAGAGTTCATCCTCGTCAACGAGCAAGCAAATTCGAGCTAAGTGTTTTTATTTATTCATTTGTTTATGGTTTTACTTGCAAATTAGCATAAATTGTATACACTTTCTCCATCTCCTCTTTTTTTTTCCATATTTTATGTCAGGAGAATGATATCTCTACGTCAACAGCAAAAATCTCGTAGATATGCAAAAATCGGCCAGACAAGCTCCTAAGCTGTCCACCGATTTCTCAACTGATCTGTGACTAAAAGTCCCTCTTAATTCAAAAGAAACTCTCTATATTGGGAACATAGAGAGCGAAAATCAATTATAGAAATCCCTCCCAAAAAAATGGGAGATAAGTACTCTTTCCACTCTTCTGGTTTTAAGTGCAGATTAGCACATATTTTGTATACTGACATTTCACTCTATTTTATGTCAGGAAGCTGCAGCTTTATATCAATGGTCAACCCTATGGAAGCACAAAATCGGCTTGGAGGAGTCCTCAAGCGCGCACAAATTTCAAATTGTTGAATCAATTTGTTGTATTTTATTTTAAAGAATTCATACCCCAGAATGGAGAGGACAAAGTCCATCCGCAATTTAAATACCTGCACCATAAATCCCAAAGGGAAGAGCCAAGCCAATGCTTAGCCTCCCATTGGAGGTTTTTACTTACAGTAGTTAAATACCTGCAACTTAAATACCTGTACCTTAAATCCCAAAGGGAAGAGCCAAGCCAATGCTTAGCCTCCCATTGGAGGTTTTTACTTACAGTAGCTAAATACCTGCAACTTAAATACCTATACCTTAAATCCCAAAGGGAAGAGCCAAGCCAATGCTTAGCCTCCCATTGGAGGTTTTTATTTATAGTAGTTAAATACCTGCAACTTAAATACATGTACCTTAAATCCCAAAGGGAAGAGCCAAGCCAATGCTTAGCCTCCCATTGGAGGTTTTTACTTACAGTAGTTAAATACCTGCAACTTAAATACCTGTACCTTAAATCCCAAAGGGAAGAGCCAAGCCAATGCTTAGCCTCCCATTGGAGGTTTTTACTTACAGTAGTTTAAATACTTGCAACTTAAATACCTGTACCTTAAATCCCAAAGGGAAGAGCCAAGCCAATGCTAGGCCTCCCATTGGAGGTGTTTATTCACTGTCATGTACTTCTTATAATTTAATTTTTGAATCATCAGACCCAAAAGATAAGTAGGTCGTAATACTGCACAGAAGTCGTTAATACACTCCCTCTTTCGGCTTCAAGGAATCTTTAACACTTAAAAAAATATAACAAATAAAAATATATACCATCCATGCATCCTATTTAAAAAGTGAAAACACAAAAGAGAATACCCTACTAGAGCCTTAGGAATAAACCAAGTCTGAGTTGCCGAATTAGGATATCCATGAAATTAAGGTACCGAAAGGGCATTAGTTTTAATTAACTAGTGTAACCAAGTCCCCGAGCTCCTAATCTCTGGTTCGCAGGAATAAATTAGTTCTCCCGCTAATTTATTTAGGTTTCTAATCGACCTACCAAGAACGATTAGTGGCGACTCCAAATTTTAAAATCATTTAAACAAAAACCAAAGTTGCGATTCGGTAGGGCTTGGGAGGGTCCGCATTAGGTTAGTCAAATCTAATTAACCTAATAATCCGTTAACCCCTTTTAAAATTTAAAATTTTTTTAGAGGGTCGCGACAATACATTGTCAGATTAAGCCCTCCGAGGGTGCTTAGGGTATACTACAAGCAATTCCAAAGGGACTTCTCGATGTTCTTAGAGTGTTGTGGGCAAGAGCTGGTGGTGGGAGGGCGTATGGTTTTGATCCTCTTGGGTCAAAGAAGCAACGATCTCTCAAGCAAGGAGTGTTGCTCCATTTGGGAGCTCTAGGCTATTGTTGGGATCCGATCCCAAAAAATCGGGTTGATGAATTACTAAGCTTCTAGAGCGAACTTAGCTCGAGTCTTCCCAGGTCCCGGATTATCGGACTCGATTTTAGTGTGATCAGGTGGCATGTGTATGTGTACATGTACATGCAAAAAAGGAGTCACCACCGATCTTTGAGAAAGGTAAATCAAGAACTGTCGCGACCCTCTAAAAAAAATTTTAATTTTTTTAAAAGGGGTTAACGGATTATTAGGTTAATTAGATTTGACTAACCTAACGCGGACCCTCCCAAGCCCTACCGAATCGCAACTTTGGTTTTTGTTTAAATGATTTTGAAATTTGGAGTCGCCACTAATCGTTCTTGGTAGGTCGATTAGAAACCCAAATAAATTAGCGGGAGAACTAATTTATTCCTGCGAACCAGAGATTATGAGCTCGGGGACTTGGTTACACTAGTTAATTAAAACTAATGCCCTTTCGGTACCTTAATTTTATGGATATCCTAATTCGGCAACTCAGGCTTGGTTTATTCCTAAGGCTCTAGTAGGGTATTCTCTTTTGTGTTTTCACTTTTTAAATAGGATGCATGGATGGTATATATTTTTATTTGTTATATTTTTTTTAAGTGTTAAAGATTCCCTGAAGCCGAAAGAGGGAGTGTGTTAACGACTTCTGTGCAGTATTACGACGTACTCATCTTTTGGGTCTGATGATTCAAAAATTAAATTATAGGAAGTACATGACAGTGAATAAACACCTCCAATGGGAGGCCCAGCATTGGCTTGGCTCTTCCCTTTGGGATTTAAGGTACAGGTATTTAAGTTGCAAGTATTTAAACTACTGTAAGTAAAAACCTCCAATGGGAGGCTAAGCATTGGCTTGGCTCTTCCCTTTGGGATTTAAGGTACATGTATATAAGTTGCAGGTATTTAACTACTGTAAGTAAAAACCTCCAATGGGAGGCTAAGCATTGGCTTGGCTCTTCCCTTTGGGATTTAAGGTACAGGTATTTAAGTTGCAGGTATTTAACTACTGTAAGTAAAAACCTCCAATGGGAGGCTAAGCATTGGCTGGGCTCTTCCCTTTGGGATTTATGGTGCAGGTATTTAAGTTGCAGGTATTTAACTACTGTAAGTAAAAACCTCCAATGGGAGGCTAAGCATTGGCTTGGCTCTTCCCTTTGGGATTTAAGGTACAGGTATTTAAGTTGCAGGTATTTAACTACTGTAAGTAAAAACCTCCAATGGGAGGCTAAGCATTGGCTTGGCTCTTCCCTTTGGGATTTATGGTGTAGGTATTTAAGTTGCAGGTATTTAACTACTGTAAGTAAAAACCTCCAATGGGAGGCTAAGCATTGGCTTGGCTCTTCCCTTTGGGATTTATGGTGCATGTATTTAAATTGCGGATGGACTTTGTCCTCTCCATTCTGGGGTATGAATTCTTTAAAATGAAATACAACGAATTAATTCAACAATTTGAAATTTGTGCGCGCTTGAGGACTCCTCCAAGCCGATTTTGTGCTTCCATAGGGTTGACCATTGATATAGAGCAGCGGCTTCCTGACATAAAATAAAGTGAAGTGTTAGTATACAAAATATGTGCTAATCTGCACCTAAAACCAGAAGAGTAGAAAGAGTACTTATCTCCCATTTTTTTGGGAGGGATTTCTATAATTGATTTTCGCTCTCTATGTTCCCAATATAGAGAGTTTCTTTTGAATTAAGAGGGACTTTTAGTCATAGATCAGTTGAGAAATCGGTGGACAGCTTAGGAGCTTGTCTGGGCCGATTTTTGCATCTCGACGAGATTTTTGCTGTTGACGTAAAGATATCCTTCTCCTGACATAAAATATGGAAGAAAAAGGAGATGGAGAAAGTGTATACAATTTGTGCTAATTTGCGAGTAAAACCATAAATAAATGAATAAATAAAAACACTTAGCTTGAATTTGTTTGCTCGTTGACGAGGATAAACTCTTGATTTATATTGATCGATGAAGGAATTTGTGATGATAACCCCTAGCTTTAAACTCCCATCATCTTCAAAATTCTCTCTCTTTTGGTATTTTCTTTCTCTCAAAATTTTCTTCAATCTTCCAAAACTCTCTCAAACATCCAAAATTTTCTCTCCAAAAAATTCTCCCAAACACTTCAAATTTTCTCTCTCAAAAATCCTTTCTCAAGCTCACTTCTTCCTCCTTTTATAACCTACTCATCTATCTCCCATTCTAATTTCTCCACTAACTCTTCTTCATTTTCATCTTCCATTCTCCATCTCTATCTCACATTCTAATCTCTCCACTAACTCTTCTTCATCTTCATCTTCCCTTCTCCATATTTATCTCCCATTCTAATTTCTCCACTAACTCTTCTTAATCTCCATCTTCCCTTCTCTATTCTTATCTTCCATTCTAATTTCTCTACTAACTCTTCTTCATCTCCATCTTCCCTTCTCTATTCTTATCTTATTTTCTCCATCCATTCTTCTCCAACTTCTCTTCTTCATCTCCTCTTCTTCATCTTCCCTTCTCTATTCTAATTTATCCACTAACTCTTCTTTTTATTATTTGTAAAATAATCCTTCAAGAGTTAGGTATTTGCACTCTAGTCCTTGAATTTTAAGTATTTACAATTCAGTCCCTGAAAAAAAAATATATTTCTTTAAGTCCAAATCTCCTCACAATTTTTGACACACCAAAATTTACCACATGTCAAATTTAAGCTCATTTCTTGTCGCTGAAAATAATGCATAATTTAATTAAAGCCCTTTTGCAAAATTAAGTCATTCTGGGTATAATTGGGCCAAGATGAAAATTTAAAATATTAGAAGACAATGTCACAACTCATAAAAAGTGAAAGTTAAAAATAAGTTGACTCAAATTAAATTTTTTTAGGCCCGATTCGAGATTATACTCGTGAAGGAACACGTGACTCGAATTGGATTTTTTTGAATTTGCGATGGCCAATATGAAAATAGATTTAAAATAAAAATATTAACTATCTTTGTGTATTTTTTGGCCTCAAATGTTATTTTTCCAAAATTTTCAAATATTTTTGTATTTTTTTTTAAAAAAAAAGAAAATATATATAATATGAAAAAATTATTTTTTGGTCAAAATTCGTTCCCTAGGCTTGGCTAAGGTTCCCAAAGTTGATTTTTCAATTTTATGAATTTTTATGGATTTTCTATTAATTTTCGAAAATAAATAAATAAAAAATACGTAAAAATACTGAAAATATGAAAAATCATTTTTTGGTCAAAATTGGTTCCCTAGGCTTGGCTAAGGTCCCCAAAGTTGATTTTTCAATTTTATGAATTTTTATGGATTTTTTATTACTTTAGCAATAGAAAAAGTGATTAAAAATCAGGTGTCAACAGCTGCCCCTCTTTGAAAGGAAGCTCGGTAGAGGTTTATTTCAAAGACGAGATGACACCTGGATTCTTATCGACTCAATACAAGTAAATAAAAAGAGTCGTGACATGATTGTTCCACTGAAAATGAAATGAGAACCTAAGGATTCGTTATATAAAAAAACTTTAGGGTGGTTGAACTTGAACCCGTATGGTGGATCAACCCATGGTAGATTCCTAATAAAAGGATTCTACTGATTAAAAATTGAATTAAAATTTGACCCGTATGGTGGGTCATACCATTTGACCCGTATGGTGGGTCGTACCATGGTAGATTCCTAATAAAAGGATTCTACTGATTAAATTTTGATTGAGATTTGACCCGTATGGTAGGTCACCACATGGAGATACCTGTAAGAAGGACTTGGTGCATGTAGAAAGGACTTGGTGCCAGTAAAAAGGACTTGGTGCTTTGCCTGTAAGAAGAACTTTGTGCCTGTAAGAAGGACTTGCTTTGCCTGTAAGAAGGACTTGATTTGCCTGTAAGAAGGACTTTGTTTGCCTGTAAGAAGGACTTTGTTTTGCCTGTAAGAAGGACTTACTTTGCCTGTAAGAAGGACTTTGTGCCTGTAAGAAGGACTTGATTTGCCTGTAAGAAGGACTTTGTTTGCCTGTAAGAAGGACTTTATGCCTGTAAGAAGGACTTGATTTTCCTGTAAGAAGGACTTTATGCCTGTAGGAAGGACTTTGTGCCTGTAAGAAGGACTTGATTTGCCTGTAAGAAGGACTTTGTGCCTGTAAGAAGGACTTTGTGCCTGTAAGAAGGACTTGATTTGCCTGTAAGAAGGACTTTGTGCCTGTAAGAAGGACTTGGTTTGCCTGTAACAAGGACTTAGTTTGCCTATAAGAAGGACTTGGTGCCTATAAGAAGGACTTGGTTTGCCTGTAAGAAGGACTTGGTTTGCCTGTAAGAAGGACTTTATGCCTGTAAGAAGGACTTGGTGCCTGTAAGAAGAACTTGGTTTGCCTATAAGAAGGACTTTATGCCTGTAAGAAGGACTTGATTTGCCTGTAAGAAGGACTTGTTTTGCCTGTAAGAAGGACTTGATTTGCCTGTAAGAAGGACTTTGTGCCTGTAAGAAGGACTTGTTTTGCCTGTAAGAAGGACTTGGTTTGCCTGTAAGAAGGACTTGATTTGCCTGTAAGAAGGACTTGGTGCCTGTAAGAAGAACTTGGTTTACCTATAAGAAGGACTTTATGCCTGTAAGAAGGACTTGATTTGCTTGTAAGAAGGACTTGTTTTGCCTGTAAGAAGGACTTGTTTTGCCTGTAAGAAGGACTTGATTTGCCTGTAAGAAGGACTTTGTGCCTGTAAGAAGGACTTGTTTTGCCTGTAAGAAGGACTTGATTTGCCTGTAAGAAGGACTTTGTGCCTGTAAGAAGGACTTTGTGCCTGTAAGAAGGACTTGTTTTGCCTGTAAGAAGGACTTGATTTGCCTGTAAGAAGGACTTTGTGCCTGTAAGAAGGACTTGATTTGCCTGTAAGAAGGACTTGGTGCCTGTAAGAAAGACTTAGTTTGCCTGTAAGAAGGGCTTGGTGTACCTCAAAGGGTGCCATTCTGGAATCTGGAAAGATCAGGAATCCTGCAGAAGCTCAAACCCAAATTATATTATCCTGTCGCTTTAGGAATAAACCAAAGAGGCAGAGATCAAAAGGTCTCGAACATTTCTGTCCTTGAGACAAATCATGCTTTATTGAAGAATGTGGATACCTGTATATACCGCAATGGATTCGAGTATCCCAACAACCGTCAGAATTCATTCTCTTGAAAGGTTCTGGTTGAAGATATACTTACCTGAGAATTTGGAAGAAATGCTTGGTGGCTTCTGGACAACCAGGCTTGTTCATTCAATAATCGCCGAATGAATTTCAAGACTTTGGAAGGTAACTCAAACACCGGGAATGTGTTGCCTGTCGGGCAATGTCAGAGCTAACATGTGCAAGCATTTTCATCAATGCGTTCATTGGTTCATACAAAATTGTTCAGCTAAGTTTGCCATGATTAAAGGCAGTCTATGTAATAACTCATGATGCACTCGATCAACATATAGATCATGTATTGCATTACCACTTCTGTTTAAGGAGGTTCTTATAGTATGAACACCTCGAATGTAATTTGAATGGGGGACTCCATTCCGAAATGGCTTTTTCTCACTCTGGAGAAAGGCTGTTTATCTGTAGATCAAAATGTTAGACCTGTGTGGAAATGGTTTGCCTTTCCTCATCCTGTCATGCCCCATTCTGCACATTTGATATCTCCTGTGCAGTTTATGCTCTAAGTTGGAGTTGGTAAGTTAAACACACGGAATAGTCATACATAATTCATGAACTGTGTAAGCACAATGCAGATGTGACAATTTTTTAGCATCACGTGTGTTTATATAATGTGCAAATATGGGCGAATTTAAATTGCCCCTGGTATGTGGGCGGACCGAACAAATTGGGAAGCCTACTCCTTATGTCGAGGGGTGGTTTGTCTCAAACTTTACCCCTGCGCGATGAAGCATATGGACGATGGAGCATTTTGGTTTGTTTAATGCCCCTGCAAGAAGCAGAGAAATTATTCTTGAAACCAAACGAGATAAGGAAGATATATTTGCTTTTTCGTTTCAGAGCTTGCGATCAATTTGCCCCATTTTTCACCAGAATAGATCTTGTCAGGTGATCATACTTTTCTTTTGGATTTGTCTCCTTCAACATGTTAAATGTTAGTATAAATATTTCCTGTGAAAAGAAAAGGAGACATGTCAACCAGTATTAAAAGGGATAAATTGGAAACGATACTGATTTACCCTTCATCTTGAATGCCTTGGACAAGTCTTTTACCAATTTTGCTGGATTGAGTTTTCTTCGACTTTTGTTGGATGCTTCACCATTAAGCCGAGAATGTGGCAAAATATTGACTTCGGTATTACTCGTCGAGTATTCCATTCGATCCATTGGACCATAGGTGTCCATGGGGCTATCCTTTCAAAGGTTAATCTTTGGGGGATAAAGCAGCTTTGTCGTATCACCTTGGGCTATGTTACGGTATTTCTCGAGGTAATTTGCAATCCCTGTTAAGAATGGAATAAGACAATTCAAGACTTGAGATGATTATGTGCACATTAGAATGATACAGAATTACCCATTTCTGAGATTGTTCGTGTCTTTCGCTTGTACTTTCCTTTGTCTGAAGCTGTCCATCCCGTGGTAATGCCCATGAGTCGATTTGCCCCCAAATTTTGTTCAACTTGTATTCGGATATGATTGCGTTCTCGGGTTGATTTGCAATTTCCTGAGAATAGAAGGGGCTTAATTTTAAAACTTGGAGCAACTGAGGGTAAATTGAAACGATACGGAGTTACCCTTCAGGTTTATCCAGATTTTTACTCGCCATCAATTCGTCTCAAGGTTGGTGAGGTGGCGGATTCGAGCATTTAATAGGGGGAAGTCAGATTATTACTCCTTACTTTTATACATTCACAAAAGCAGAAAAACATAGCACGCAAGGAAATAAAACACATTCACTCATTCAGGATCAGTTCTGCTTCCTCTACAGGCTCTCCCATGATTAGCTGGCTTCATCCCAAATTAGGTATGCATCGGCCATATAGAAGGTCTGGTGGTCACTGGCTGAACAAGTGCATCACAGTCCCGATGCTTTACCGATATCAAACTGGTTGATTATGGCAAAAAGATCATCGTCAATGTCCGCTTGGTGGTGATCTGTCCCTTCTTCCTCGGGAGGTATTGATACTGATCCAGTATCATTGGTCCTTTTGTACCCTGCTCCAACAGAACTCGATCCTGTTATAAATTGGTCTAACTCACCTCTTAAACGTGCATTTTCGATCCTCAGATCATACATTTCATCGAGGGTGAGGAGGAGGCTATTGCAGTTGGGGCAGGTGGCGGAGTCAAAAGTCTCTTTATACATCTTGTTTTCCGCTCGGAGGTTTTCATTTTCAACTTTTAGAAACTCGGCTTCGTTGTGCTCATGACGAGTCTTCATTCGGGTTCGTCTATTTTGAAACCAGAACTTGATTTGCGAAGGTTCAAGTCCTAGCTCTTGACTCAGTTCCATTTTTTGTTTGCCGTCTGGCATAGGGCACATTCTGAAGAAAGCTTCAAGCTTTCGTACTTGCTCCTCAGAATGGCGACGGTAACGCTTCTTTTGACCTTTACCGTTGTTGTCATTGTCCTTACCGGGCTCTTGGACGTCGTCGGTGGAAGGGCCGGGCTCCATAGGCTCGATCCCAAATATGGCTTCGAACTCTTCCTCTCCCATATTCAGCAAGTAACGATAACTTTCAAGTGTGTTGGGTTGAGACATCTTCGATTTGGTTAACGATTTCTCAAAGTTTGATATCTCTTCTTGTATTTTCACTCTCTGGATTTTTCTGGGAGACTGCGTATGCTTTAAGAGTCTCTCTTTCGAGCACGAATGAGAATTATCAAGAAGATGCCTCCTTTAAAATTAGACGTGGGTTTAGCAACTGTATTGCCTCTCTCGAGTGTTCTGGCTTTCTCGATTTTCTTTTCATCGTATCTCTCGCCCAGCTCGTCTCCTTCCATCTTTCCATGGAAGGGGGCCATTTGTTGCTGTCTCCACCGTCAATTTGCTGGCGAGTTCTTCAATAAAGACGAGTCGTATCTCTTTTCTGCCGAAAATGTCTTTGTCTCCCACTCAGCTTATTTTTTATCCTTTCTTTTTCAAAGTAGTGGCGTCTCGTCCAACTTTTCCGTAGAGACGTCGGATTTGCTTGGCTCGAGATTGGAGACGAGTAGCGGAGATGATACTGATAGGGAATGGTAGATAGGAAAATCTGGCCCTTAGAGACTTCCCCTGCAAAAATGAAAGAGAATGCGACAGTATATGTTCTTCATATTCTAGAAAAATTGGAACGATACTGTTTTACCCTTGTGTATACTTCCATTGAATTTGAATTGAGGAAGTTCCTTCATTTGGATTGGATTGAATTGTATGTCCCGAGTTGCCCTTCACTTTGAGCTTGCCACATATGTGCTTTGCTTAGTTGGGCCTTGTTTTCTTTCGGGTTGCCTTGGACCATCATCATTTTCCATGCCATTGGGTCCGTGGACCGGAGGGCTCCTTTAATTTGAAGGTTACCTTGAAGGCGAATGAGTCCTATCGCATTCCATTGGGTCATTTCATTTTGCGACACTCTTGAGGCACTTTGCAATCCCCTGGGTGAGAATGGAACAAATCCAATTTAGCATTTTGCAACGATTGAGGGTAAATTGGAACGACACACAGTTACCCGTCTTCGAGCTCGCCTGGGCTTTTCACTTGAAATTTCCCTACGTGAGGCCATTCAACGTTTCTCATTATGGCAGTCAGCGACGTTGCCACAAATTGATCCGCCCTAAATCTAGCATAAAAAGGGATTCACGCATTCGACGGGATAAATAAATTGCCCCCTTGTCCTTGAATTAAATCGAGACACCTAGAAAGCTGGAAAATATCATACGCAGGGGAATTAAGCATGAAATGAAAGGTGCACTTATTCAAGGTCAGTTCTGCCTCTCCTGTGGCTCTTCGATAATCAGCTAGTCTCGTGTTGGTTCGGGTGTAGATAACCGATGTTTGAGAGTCCCTACTCACTGGCTCCTGATCGCGGCTTGGGACGTCTGTCAACCCTAAACTGGTTGACCAGGGCAGTAAGCTCATCATCTGGGTAATCTCTTGAACCTTCCAGCAACTGATGCTCGAATTGGGTATTGTTGTTGGCAAATGCTGGCGGTAGATTTCTCATTCTGTCCTCGCCATGAGCAATTTGACTTCTCATGCTGGAGCCTTCATCATTACTCGAGAAAGTGTGGGGATCACCAACTGTCCTGCTGCCAAAAACTCCTTCCATTCGAGGATTAGAGAAGTGGAAGTGCTCAGGATAACTTCTTGTCTGATTCTCTGGCTGCGCAGGCGCGCTGATCATGGGATGAGTTCTAGCCACAGGTTGGTGCTTAAACCAAGGAATCTGAATACACTGCTCCTGCGGTCTATACTCTTGAAGAGCATTAGGGTGATTCTGGGGGATACTTTGATTAACGCATGGGGGATTGATGGCATGGCTACTAGCTTGGTTGATGATGGGAAGTGGCTCGCCCCATGCTAACCTGGGGAACTTATGGTGGCGAGGAGACTCGACGTTCAGGCTTGGATCAGTCCCGCCTTGGTTTTCTTGATTCTGAGCTGCATTGTGTTCTCTCACCCTTTTTCTGTACTTCTGAAAATGACTCGAAACATTTGCTTTAGTGAGTCCCTCTACCTTCATAATTTCCAGTATATGTTGCGGCCGTGCCGAATCTATTCCTAGCTGCTGAACTGCATTAACAAACATACGATGCAGCTCGGGAGACCAACTCATCTTCTTTCTCCAGTTGCTTGGAACAAAATTGAAGGCTTCATGCTTGTTCTCATGGTCGTGCAATTGCTTCCTTACCACGTGCTGCCATATGTTTTGAAGCATCTGAACTCTAACTGGTTTCGTTACGACGTCTTGGGCCCCATTTAAGACAGCCTTCATTAGGGCTTGCTGATCATCGCTTGCCGATATTACGAGGACTGGCATGTTTAATTTAGAATTGATGACTTCCAAGAGAGTGAAAACATCCATGTCAATCCCTACCATGGCGGTGAGGACGATATCAAACTGGTCACCACTCCTCCTTAATATCTCTAAGGCCTCTGTCGCCTTTGCTTGAGCTACAACCTTATACCGGCATTTTCTCAATACGGTAACAAGGATTGACAGAGAGACTGGATTACCGTCAATGGCCATGACCAGTAGACTCTCAGGGTAAGGAACTTCATTAGCTTCGACCAGAGTTGAACATGCGCCAGTTTCCCTAATGCTCGACATATTTCTGGATCTAGGACTGCCGACTCGAGACCGCCTCAGGATGTCTTCTTGGACTTGAGGGACCACGGGATCGTCGATAGCTTCTCGTAACAGGTTTTCAAAGCCGATGCTTTGATGGTGAAGGTTTTGAATTCCTCTCCCACGAGAACTCCTTCCTCTCTATCTTTCTCCTGCGAGTTCTTGCAGATAAACTCTCACTCTCACTATCAAATGAGGACAAGTTCTCTCTCTAGCAATAGCAACGACTTCCCTCTTCACGGGCAGCGCTATTAGATTTTTCGAGGGAGAAAATCTGACATTCAGCTTTTGATCAAAGGAGAAATCCTTGTTTCTCGCTCAGTTTGTCTTCTTCTTTCTTTTCGTGATAGAGGGCCCCTGTCAAGATCTCCACCGTCGATTTACTGGCGGGTCCTCCAATGAAGACAAGTCGTATCTCCTTTTCGCTAACGTTTGCCGTGTCTTCCACTCAGCTCATCTTTCCGTCTTCTTTTTCAAAGTGGCGGTGTCTCGTCAAACTTTCTGCGGAGATTTCGGACTCGCTTAGCTCGCAGTCGCCATCTGATGGGAATTCGAGCCAACGAGGGTAGTGCCAATAGAGAATGGTAGATAAGAGAAATCTTGACTGGTTGATACCGTCACTATGAAATCAATATTTACTTCAAAGCAGATTACCATCTTCGCATTCCGCTCATCTGCCTCACCTCTCTCCCCCTTTCTTTCGTATTCTGCTTTCAAAAATGGCCAATTCTCCTAACCATACCTTATCCGCCGAAGTCCTAGCTGGGTGGGAGAGACTCTACAATCTTCTTGGTAGAGGTTACGCTCATATAGCCAAAAACTCTACCGTTGAGGCTGAAATCCTCGGTTTATTTAGGACCGTGGACGCTGCTTCTGTTGAGGGTACCCAACTAGGGAAGGAGTACCGGAACTTCTCGACCCTCTTCATCAATTTTCTAGCTGCCTATAACCGTGCTTATGAGACGGTCCTTGTGACCGCCGTCGTGAAAGCCCGTTACCGAGACCGGCACGAGCGTCTGGCAACAGTTACGTTTGTGGCTGATAATCACAAAAAGGCCCTCAAGTTTGCCAACGATCAGCTTTCGTGGCTGGTTCGTGAGAGGGGAAAGTTGGTAGACCGTCTGGCCTTGGTCCGAACTTACGCCGAACAGGAGCCAGGCAATATTGTGATGAGGTGTAAATGTGGTTGGCTGCAGGAGAGACTTGATGACATTACGGCAGACATTGCTTCCGAGAGGGCAGCGGTTCCGGACCTGGAGTTTGCCGTTGAGCATTACGAGGCCACTATGGCCCAGGTTAAAGAGAAGTGCGATCGCCTCTTCTTTAGGCTCGCGGAGCTTGATCCCGAGAGCGCCCGGTGCATCCAGAGCATCAACTGTTTGGAGAGTCAGTTGAGCTCTTTCGTAATGGTCATCAGGGCCCAGTTTGGCTTTACCTTTCCTCCCCAGTGAGTTGTTGTAATACTCTTTGATGAATGGAATGAAAGAAAAGCTTCACGTGTTTTGTTTTATTTTTTTTTTTTAATTTTCCTGCTATCGTTTCTTCCGCATAGCATAACAGAACGATTTGAGGTACCGAAGATGTCGAGGCTTAATGTTCTTCTTGATGTTCTTGTTTAATTGCTCCAGACGATGATATCGAGAACATTGATGATGGGTTCGGCGGTGGCCCCCACTATCCATCTTGAGATCACGAACAATAACGCTATGACAACTCGATCAGTGCGCTGGTAGTAAATCCGGCCACCTGTTGTGTGCCCACTTTTATCCATATTTTGTTTCTTTCGGCGTCCACTTGCTCGTGTCGGTCGCCTGTAGCGTCGGGAGAAATTCCTGTGGGCCACGTTCATTAATAGAACCTCGGTCCTCTAAAGCCCTCCGCATGTTTCGGATAAGAGGAAATTTTCAAAAGACGCGGGATCCTCTGCAATACATTAAATATGCCCCCATGTTTAATCAGTATAAATCCACCGTCATATCAGAATACACTGCCCATACAAGTTTACGGATTGACACAACTTTGTCTGTCAAAGATGGACAATGTTCGTTTGCCCCCCAGAATTAACGGTTGAAGCCTCGGTGTTTTTGGTCTTTTGGTATTTCTGAAGATGATTCTTGATATATTATTGAACTTAATTTTTACACCCGTCTGGGGTATCTAGGATCTCCCTGCAAAAGAAAAGGATATAATTAGTATGCGACACAAGAAATGTCGGTCCATGACTCCTATATTAGTCTAATTTGATTTTTTCTATTTTATAGAGAAATCAGAAGAAAGAAAAAAAATTTCCTTAGGAAGAAATGGGTTAATTTCTGATACAGAATTTTTTTCAGATTTATTATTCTTTTTTTTATTATTTTTTTAAAGGAATGTGACAAAGTCTCTTGACGTTTACTAAAATTTTTGAAGGAATTTCCTTTTTATCAAAATAAATTTTCAGAGGTAAATTTGTCAGGAAAATTTTATTTTTATTGAAGCAGGAAAAACATGACAGAAATCATTTATTGGTTAACGAAATTCCCCCGAGACATTAGTCTAATTTTATTTAGAGAAACTTTTCTTAGAAAAACATGAGCGAATTTCTCGAAAAGAATTTTTGTTGCAAGTTTTTATAATTTGAAAGAATGTGATAAAATCACTTGATGTTTTTTTTAAAGGAATTTTTCTTTTTATCGAAATAAATTTTCAGAGGAAAATTTGTCGGGAAAATTTCATTTTTATTGGAGAGAAAAAAACATGACAAAAATCTCTTATTGATCAATTAGTCTAATTTTATTTAGAGAAAATTTTCTTAGAAAAACATGAGCGAACTTCTCGAGAAGAATTTTCTTGCAAGTCTTTATAATTTGAAAAATGTGATAAAATCATTTGATGTCTACTAGAGTTTTTTTTTTTAAGGAATTTTTCTTTTTATTGAAATTTTCAGAGGAAAATTTTTTCAAGAAAATTTCATTTTTATTGAAGCAATAAAAATATGACAAAAATCCCTTATTGGTTAATAAAATTCCCATGAAGGGATTTTTTTACATCATTTTTTCAAAAAAAAAATTTAAAAGAAATCAGGGACAAATTTAATTTTTATTTTCTTTTAAAAAGAATGGTCGTAATATCAAGCTCAAAAACTGACTAACACCTAGCATGGACCGACCGAAAATAAATACAAGACAAAATTAGAGAACTTACTTTTACCTTGGAGAAATGCAAATCACATAGTCATGCGCATGACTCAAGTGAGGAGTGGACTCTAGAAAATAAAAGAAGGAGAGACAAGGAATGGACCTAAAAAGGCTCCCACTATCTGAATTGACAAACTTACCCTCCGCGCAATCAAATCACAATGGGAAGAATTGTCAATTCAGATAATGAGCGGAATAAAATATGGTCAACCCGAGCGCAATCGACGCAAGAGCTTTGCATATTCGATCCCTATCTATGGTTTTCTAGGAAGAATTTCGCGACTTGGGTTTAGACGCTTGTGTGTGCAGGTGTCGTGATCCTCAGAGTATGCAAGACATGCACAACAATTGATATCAAAACAGCGCTTCTAAAAATGTGCGAAATTAAACAAATAAACCCAACACCGAGCCTGCAAAACAAAGGGGTTAGCCAAACACTCCGCCCCTTATAACTCCCATCCTGCAAAAACATATAACACCTATAGAATGAGTCCCAAACAATATCACCAGAAGCGAGATATGCATGAAATTTTCATTGGCCTAAGCCCACTAAGATTTTTTAAAATTTCGAAAAAATTCAAGTATTCCAATTGGTCTCTTTTTTCGAAAATTTAAAAATCTCTATCCCCAGTGGAGTCGCCAGTCTGTCGCGACCCTCTAAAAAAAATTTTAATTTTTTTAAAAGGGGTTAACGGATTATTAGGTTAATTAGATTTGACTAACCTAACGCGGACCCTCCCAAGCCCTACCGAATCGCAACTTTGGTTTTTGTTTAAATGATTTTGAAATTTGGAGTCGCCACTAATCGTTCTTGGTAGGTCGATTAGAAACCCAAATAAATTAGCGGGAGAACTAATTTATTCCTGCGAACCAGAGATTATGAGCTCGGGGACTTGGTTACACTAGTTAATTAAAACTAATGCCCTTTCGGTACCTTAATTTTATGGATATCCTAATTCGGCAACTCAGGCTTGGTTTATTCCTAAGGCTCTAGTAGGGTATTCTCTTTTGTGTTTTCACTTTTTAAATAGGATGCATGGATGGTATATATTTTTATTTGTTATATTTTTTTTAAGTGTTAAAGATTCCCTGAAGCCGAAAGAGGGAGTGTGTTAACGACTTCTGTGCAGTATTACGACGTACTCATCTTTTGGGTCTGATGATTCAAAAATTAAATTATAGGAAGTACATGACAGTGAATAAACACCTCCAATGGGAGGCCCAGCATTGGCTTGGCTCTTCCCTTTGGGATTTAAGGTACAGGTATTTAAGTTGCAAGTATTTAAACTACTGTAAGTAAAAACCTCCAATGGGAGGCTAAGCATTGGCTTGGCTCTTCCCTTTGGGATTTAAGGTACATGTATATAAGTTGCAGGTATTTAACTACTGTAAGTAAAAACCTCCAATGGGAGGCTAAGCATTGGCTTGGCTCTTCCCTTTGGGATTTAAGGTACAGGTATTTAAGTTGCAGGTATTTAACTACTGTAAGTAAAAACCTCCAATGGGAGGCTAAGCATTGGCTGGGCTCTTCCCTTTGGGATTTATGGTGCAGGTATTTAAGTTGTAGGTATTTAACTACTGTAAGTAAAAACCTCCAATGGGAGGCTAAGCATTGGCTTGGCTCTTCCCTTTGGGATTTAAGGTACAGGTATTTAAGTTGCAGGTATTTAACTACTGTAAGTAAAAACCTCCAATGGGAGGCTAAGCATTGGCTTGGCTCTTCCCTTTGGGATTTATGGTGTAGGTATTTAAGTTGCAGGTATTTAACTACTGTAAGTAAAAACCTCCAATGGGAGGCTAAGCATTGGCTTGGCTCTTCCCTTTGGGATTTATGGTGCATGTATTTAAATTGCGGATGGACTTTGTCCTCTCCATTCTGGGGTATGAATTCTTTAAAATGAAATACAACGAATTAATTCAACAATTTGAAATTTGTGCGCGCTTGAGGACTCCTCCAAGCCGATTTTGTGCTTCCATAGGGTTGACCATTGATATAGAGCAGCGGCTTCCTGACATAAAATAAAGTGAAGTGTTAGTATACAAAATATGTGCTAATCTGCACCTAAAACCAGAAGAGTGGAAAGAGTACTTATCTCCCATTTTTTTGGGAGGGATTTCTATAATTGATTTTCGCTCTCTATGTTCCCAATATAGAGAGTTTCTTTTGAATTAAGAGGGACTTTTAGTCACAGATCAGTTGAGAAATCGGTGGACAGCTTAGGAGCTTGTCTGGGCCGATTTTTGCATCTCGACGAGATTTTTGCTGTTGACGTAAAGATATCCTTCTCCTGACATAAAATATGGAAGAAAAAGGAGATGGAGAAAGTGTATACAATTTGTGCTAATTTGCGAGTAAAACCATAAATAAATGAATAAATAAAAACACTTAGCTTGAATTTGTTTGCTCGTTGACGAGGATAAACTCTTGATTTATATTGATCGATGAAGGAATTTGTGATGATAACCCCTAGCTTTAAACTCCCATCATCTTCAAAATTCTCTCTCTTTTGGTATTTTCTTTCTCTCAAAATTTTCTTCAATCTTCCAAAACTCTCTCAAACATCCAAAATTTTCTCTCCAAAAAATTCTCCCAAACACTTCAAATTTTCTCTCTCAAAAATCCTTTCTCAAGCTCACTTCTTCCTCCTTTTATAACCTACTCATCTATCTCCCATTCTAATTTCTCCACTAACTCTTCTTCATTTTCATCTTCCATTCTCCATCTCTATCTCACATTCTAATCTCTCCACTAACTCTTCTTCATCTTCATCTTCCCTTCTCCATATTTATCTCCCATTCTAATTTCTCCACTAACTCTTCTTAATCTCCATCTTCCCTTCTCTATTCTTATCTTCCATTCTAATTTCTCTACTAACTCTTCTTCATCTCCATCTTCCCTTCTCTATTCTTATCTTATTTTCTCCATCCATTCTTCTCCAACTTCTCTTCTTCATCTCCTCTTCTTCATCTTCCCTTCTCTATTCTAATTTATCCACTAACTCTTCTTTTTATTATTTGTAAAATAATCCTTCAAGAGTTAGGTATTTGCACTCTAGTCCTTGAATTTTAAGTATTTACAATTCAGTCCCTGAAAAAAAAATATATTTCTTTAAGTCCAAATCTCCTCACAATTTTTGACACACCAAAATTTACCACATGTCAAATTTAAGCTCATTTCTTGTCGCTGAAAATAATGCATAATTTAATTAAAGCCCTTTTGCAAAATTAAGTCATTCTGGGTATAATTGGGCCAAGATGAAAATTTAAAATATTAGAAGACAATGTCACAACTCATAAAAAGTGAAAGTTAAAAATAAGTTGACTCAAATTAAATTTTTTTAGGCCCGATTCGAGATTATACTCGTGAAGGAACACGTGACTCGAATTGGATTTTTTTGAATTTGCGATGGCCAATATGAAAATAGATTTAAAATAAAAATATTAACTATCTTTGTGTATTTTTTGGCCTCAAATGTTATTTTTCCAAAATTTTCAAATATTTTTGTATTTTTTTTAAAAAAAAAAAAGAAAATATATATAATATGAAAAAATTATTTTTTGGTCAAAATTCGTTCCCTAGGCTTGGCTAAGGTTCCCAAAGTTGATTTTTCAATTTTATGAATTTTTATGGATTTTCTATTAATTTTCGAAAATAAATAAATAAAAAATACGTAAAAATACTGAAAATATGAAAAATCATTTTTTGGTCAAAATTGGTTCCCTAGGCTTGGCTAAGGTCCCCAAAGTTGATTTTTCAATTTTATGAATTTTTATGGATTTTTTATTACTTTAGCAATAGAAAAAGTGATTAAAAATCAGGTGTCAACAAGAACCTTATCAAGCAATCGAGAAATATCGCTCGATCCTACGCAACTAGAGATTAAGAGTTCAAGAACTTGGGTACGTCGATGTTTCCATCGATGCCCTTTCGATATCATGATTAGGTGTTTTCTAACATGTTTGTATAGATATGAGTCTATCCTATCAATCATAATCAAAACATATGAGATGTGTAATCAAGGAGTCAATGGCGTGCGAATAAAATGCATCAAGTCAAGCATAGCATCCTTAACAAAGCTCTAAGAGCTTAGGAAATATGTGATTAAGGTTTCGGGTAGTTTTGGGATGATTCAGCCAAAAGGGAAAAATTATCATTTTTAAGGATTTTAAAATTTGAAACTGAGGAAACGAGGCCAATCCAGCAATTTCACTTTTTTTATGATTTTTGGAAATTTTCTGAATTTTTTTATTTTTTTGAATTTTTAATAATATTATTATTATTTAAATATAAAAATAAAAATCCGGGTTGGGTCGGGTCTCAAAACCACACCCGGACAGGCCAGGACCCAAGTCTCCTCGACCTGGGCCCGCAGGCCCAGCCCGGAGCTCGAGGTCCTCATGTGGGCTGGGCTCAACCAATGAGCCCAATTCACTATAGAGACCGAAAAAAACTAAGCCGAGACCCCGAACAGGCCCAAACTCCCGTCTTCAAATCATCCCCATGGCCTGGGCCCTCAAGCCCGCAGACGAGACCCCGATGCGGACTGGGCTCTAAACACAAGCCCAATCTACATAGTCTCAACTCTCCAAGACACCACCGTGAAGAACAAACAGCAGCCGGTTCTGGTCTTTTGTTTTTTTATCAACTTTCCTTTGCCGTTTTTCACTTTTCTTTTCTTTAAGGGAAAATACCACCAAAAACCCTGAACTTTACCCTCTGTGACAAATTTATCCTGAACTTTTTTTTGTGACACCAAAAACCCTGAACTTTACCCTTTGTGACAAATTTACCCTGAACTTTTTTTTGTGACATCAAAAACCTTGAACTTTACCCTTTGTGACAAATTTACTCTAAACTTTTTTTGTGACACCAAAAACCCTTAACTTTACCTATTGTGACAGATTTGCCCTGAACTTTTAAATTTGTGATAAATTTACCCTGAACTTTACCTTTTGTGACGGATTTACCATGAACTTTTAAATTTTTATTTAAATAATTTTAAAAATAAGCTGAAAATTTTAAAAAAGGGCTAAAATTTTTTTAAAAAAATTTTCTTTTCTGACTTCAAGGCTGGTGACCTCTGCCGGAGTAGCGCTGACAGGGGTCGCCGGCCTTGAAGTCGGAGATATATATTTTTTTTTAATTTTTAGCACTTTTTTATTTTTATCTTATTTTTAAAATTATTTTAAATAATAAAAAATTGGGAAAATACCACCAAAAACCCTAAAATTTACCCTTTGTGACAAATTTACCATAAAATGTTTTTATGACACAAAAAACTCTAAACTATTATTTAGTTTAGGGTTTTTGGTGGTATTTTCTCAATTTTTTATTATTTAAAATATTTTTAAAAATAAGATAAAAATGAAAAAAGGGCTAAAAATTAAAATTTATATATCTCCAACTTCAAGGCCTTTTTAAAAAAATTTTAGCCCTTTTTGAAAATTTTCAACTTATTTTTAAAATTATTTAAATAAAAATTTAAAAGTTTAGGGTAAATTCGTCATAAATAGTAAAGTTCAGGGTAAATTTATCACAAATTTAAAAGTTTAGGGTAAATCTGTCACAAGAGGCAAAGTTAAGGGTTTTTGGTGTCACAAAAAAAAGTTCAGGGTAAATTTGTCACCAAGGGTAAAGTTCAGAGTTTTTGGTGTCACAAAAAAAAGTTCAGGGTAAATTTGTCACAAATGGTAAAGTTCAGGGTTTTTGGTGGTATTTTCCCTTTCTTTAACCTTCTGGTCTTTTCTTCCCCATACCTCACTGTTCATATTCTCCTGAGCGAGAGTTTGCTTCCTCGAACGAAGACCAGCCAGTCGCCGAGCATGCTTCCCGCCACCAGGACCCCGCCGGGCCTCGAGTCACTTGCCCAAATCCCCATCACCTCCGGCGCCTCACCACGGACCCCCCCCCCCCCACGAAGGAAAACCGATCACTGGCGGCGAAAACCGATCACTAGCAACGAGTTCGGCCGAGGCTCGAGACTTCACCGCCGCTTTGTCTCGCATGGCCGAACATCGCCGAACGGTTGATCACCCCAAACGACAGTCCACAGTTCAAAACTAAGTAAAGGCAGCAAACTAACAACCGGAACGAGCGGCATGAGCGAGCGACGAACTTAGAAAAGGGACCAAAAGCTATCGGTCGGACACGGGCATTTCACGGAGCTAAGTTCTAAACAGGCAAATGCAATTTGGCCTAGGTCAGTTGAATCATATCAGACCATCAACAACTCAACGGGAGGGATCCATGGCGGCCAACATATCGTAGGAACTCGTTCGAGACTCAATAAGTCGGTCGGGTGAGTTCTATGACCAAATCGAACTCGAGAGAGGAGGCTAACCTTTCTAAACGAAGTGAGCGTTGAGCTGAAGGAAACGAGCCCTCTCCAGCCTCTTGTTCTCCTAGTCGAACTTCAGTATGAGTCTAGAGAGAGGATCCTTTTTAGGACATGCCTCTCTTCTTCCCTTTCTGTGAACCTCTGCCTCTCCCGCTCTGTTTTTTTTTTTTTTCCCTCTGACCCGCGTCCCCCGCTTTCCTTCTCTGCTCTCCCTTTTTGTAGCCGAGCGCACCCTGAACGTCGCTCCTCCTCCTCTGTCACCTCTATTCTTCTCAGTCAAACTTGCTTGACTTATCTTCAGCTTCCATTTCGTGCAACCAAGGGACTCTGCTAGAGGCTCATGGACCAAGGCTAGCACGAATTGGTGCAAGGTTTTTTTGACATCCTCTTCTGCTTGATGGACTTGTGCAGCTAGCGCAAAGGGAAGGGAAAAGAGGCGCCTGGTCCTTTCCCTTTTTCTCTTCGTTTCTCTTCTTTTGCTTCTCTACCCCCGTAGCCCGGTTCAGTTAGACCGGTCCGGTCAGGTTCGTATGAACCGGTGGGGGAGGAAACAGGCCGGTTCGGTCCAATTTAAACAGGTTCCCGTGGAAATGAAGGCGGTTCCTCAGTCGGGACTGAATATAAAACCCTATCATAGCATGCTTTGCCTAGTCAGATCGAGATTTTGCAATAAAATATTTTTTTTGGTTCTTTTTGGGTAGGCGAATGAAGGTTTTCGAGGACCCAAATCAAGTTTTCAAAATCTAAAATGGCCCAAGTGAAGAGGGAATTAAAATAAATTTTTTTTTATTTTTTGTATTTTTGGATCTCATTTGGTATATTTTCTATTTTTGGCTCTTTTTAAATAAAAAGAAATTTCGAAAATACTGAAAAAAAAATTCAAAAAATACTTTGTTTTACTCAAAAATTGGTTTTCTTATGCTTGGCCGAGGGTTTCGAAATTGATTTTTGAATTAATTGAATTTTTTTTATTTTTGTTTAGTTTTTCAAATTAAAAAGCGATTAAAAAACAAGTATCAACAACTATTGCTCTTAATTAGATGGCCTTCAAGGTAACCAAAACAAAAAAGTAAAATTGAAAAAGTTATGATTTCGCAATTATTTCTAATCTTCAGTAACATAATCTAAATTTTTACATCTTACCATTGATGCCGGGACTCATCTCCTTCGATATCATCTCTTACTTGATTGGAGTCTAATGGCTAGACTGAGATTGGACTTCATCGAAAGGCAATAAAAATAAAGCTGGATTCTATCCTAATTCTTATTACTTTTTTGTTTTGGTCATAATGACTCCGTATCTTGCCTAGTTGTATTTTTCGCCCCCACAAAAACACAAAAGAACAAGAAGCAGATGTCGATCCAAACACCTCTGGAAACGGCATTTGGGTTGGCATGGCATTCAAGATTCCTCATTTGGAACTTCTCTCTCTCAGCAGCAAATCTCCGACAAGCATTAATCCCTTCTCCTCAGGGGTTAAAAAAAAAAAAGGAAAAACAAAGAATTGCCCCCACGAAAGAAAGAAAGAAAAGCTTTCAGCTTTCTTCGCGTCGATAAATCTTGGCGTCTACTTGCTGCATGTACCCCCGTTTCTTTGTTCCCACGTTACCCAAAATGCCCTGCTCCGCGACTCTCGTGCACCGACCAATTTTTAATGCTTTTCGCCCATCTTCTTCTTCAAAGGTCAAATCTTTGCGGCTGAATCCCGTTTTGGCGTTCGATTTTCGGCGCTTGAAACCGATCGGCCATGGTGGGTCTGACTCGAGCGCGCTCGCTTATGGGAAGAACAGGGTCTTGAGCTGGAGGCACATGGCTGAGACCGCAAGAGCTGCTTCTTTTAGGAGCGGCAGCGGCAGCGGCAGCGGCGAAGACATTAGGATTCTTGAACAGGAAGGTTTTATTAATGGGCCGGCTGGTTTCGCGGCTGGTGGTTTGGAATCGACTCTCAATCGCCTGGTTGGTGTATTCTCCGTTTGGTCGTTTTTGTCTCGAAAATATGCTGATTTTGTTGCCATTTTTGAAAAAATTGCTGTTTGCGGTAGGCTGTCCTGTGTTTTTAGGTATATGAGAACAAGGCTTTTTGGTCGTTACGGTTGCCCGATTCTTCTTTTAAGTCAAGCTAGTTGCTCTGGGTGGGTGGTTAATCTTGTGCATCCCTGTTTCGTATCTCTGTTTGCTTGAAATTTTCTGGTGATTATACGGCCTTCTTGGAGTTGAATTGTTGGGCAAAGCTCTCATCAATGGAAGCCCGATTAAAGCTGGAAAAGAAAATGTACTGTAAAAGAGCGAAGCTCTCCACATGTTTTGAAATGTTTTGAGCGTCTTTTTTTTTTTTTTGTAAAACAGTATCTTCTTATAGCATGACAGAATGCTATAGGCAGTTGTATACTTATTGCCCCTGTGTGTTAACTTCCAAGAAAATCCTTGCTGTTGATTGCAGAGCAAGTGGCTTGTTGCTGGTGTTTTTGGTGCCATCATTTTATTGAGGCATGATGCTGAATCTCTATGGGCTACAATGGGTTCGGTCATAAATGTCATGCTGTCGGTCGTACTCAAACAAATATTGAATCAAGAAAGGCCAATATCCACTTTGAGATCTGACCCTGGGATGCCATCTTCACATGCTCAGTCCATCTTCTTCACAGTTGTGTTTGCCATTGTATCAGGTTATGTCTCCCTCTTTTACTTTTGGATCATCTTTTAGGACAAATAGTCTGTGGTTCACTTTGGTTGATCATTGCACTATCTTAGAGTGAAAAACTTGAGATAAATTTTGCTTCTTCATGGAAGTCTTATGCTTTAATCAGCTAGTATTGTGATGGAGGGTTGTAAAACTTGATGATTGTTGAAACATGTTCTGTGTTGGAAGCAGCATCAGCTTGTGCAAATTCAGCAATTTGTTCTTCCTAGAATAGAATTTGTCAACTGGGTCTGAATAGTGGGTCAATGATTGGAACTTTTTTTTCTGCAGGATGATTACGTTAGACCTTTCCTGACAAATGCCCTTCATTAGTTACTCTGATGACTGCTCTTACTCTTTCCTGTAATGGCCATTGTTTCACCCATCTATAGTTTCACATTGGCTTTCACTGGCCAATTTACAGTTTCTTATCAATAAATCTTTGCAGTTTGAACCGATGACTTATGAATTTCTAACTTGAGTTTAACCAGGTTTCTTCTCTCTCTTCTTTTTTTTTTGGTTTGGGTTGGGGGGGTGGGTTGTTTTTGTGTGTGTGTGTGTGTGTGTGTGTGTGAGAGAGAGAGAGAGAGAGAGAGACTAAAATCAGTGATTGTCTCGAGGCATTGGTTTTGTGGAGTTCACTATTGTCTAGCTTATTAACGTTGATCCATAGCTGCCCTAATTTTGAGATTCTGATGCTGGCTTTCCTGTATGCTTATGCAGTAGGCAAATTGTTTGGAATTAGCGAGGTTACTCTGATTATCAGTGGGCTTGTTTTGGCATTTGGTTCATATCTGGTAAGTATTCCTGTGTTTTTGCTTTTGTCTGGTGTGGTCGTGTTTGCAGCCTCAAGAGGTTCGAATGTTTCAACTTTTATCGCCATATATAATCCTAGAGCTGGAAATTTGATAAAATATATGTTAGTGTCAATTTTTTCGAACTCTGATCAGCCAAATAATACATATTGTGGTGTTTGAAAGTTCTGTACGGAATTTCTTATGCCGAAGCTTAGAAGCAAATTGCGAGTGTTGTACTGATTTGTGAACTAGTTCTCGATTCTTAGGTAGTCAATGTACGTTAGGATTTTCCTCAACTAGCCCATGGTTACATTTGGTACACTTGAGTTAGAAATGTCACGTTCATTTAGTACTAAATCTCATGCATGTCGTATAGTTCCAAAATTCTTGCAAGACTGGAAGTCTAATCGAGTTTCATGGAATTGCATGATAACGCAAGGTTTTAGAAGAACGTACCCCTCAGCGGTATAACAAATTCATTTTATCAGTGAAATCACAAAGAAGCAGATTTGTAGTTTTCCGAATCTATTTCAAGTCCAACTCTTACTCTTACTCGTGAGTGAAGAGTCTTAAGTAGTCTGAACTATAGACAGTGCCTGCTATAACCATCTTGTACCTTATTGAAACAGTTCTTCCTTGGAGTGCTGAATTTTCTGCTAAATTTAAACTGAGAATATTGCGGGATTCTGATGTCTATACCATAACTTGTTTTGGCAGTCATGGTTACGGGTCTCGCAGCAACTTCATACAATCAGCCAGGTGGTCGTGGGTGCCTTCGTGGGGTCGGCTTTCTCTGCATTGTGGTTTTGGTCTTGGAGTGCTTTCATGCTGAGAGCTTTCGAATCATTTTTGTGGGTTAGGATCATGGTTGTTCTGGGTACGTCTTGCTTCTGCCTTGGGTTTCTTTTGTACGTAATCCGGTACTGGCTTTGTGATGAAAGATGAACTTCCACCTCTGATTCTAATGATACGATTACATAAATTCACTCCATAGCTGCCCCTCTCCCTGCGCCATGTTAGGAAAACCCGTTGGGAACATTCATCCTTTAGCCTCAATGGTTGAACGCACCAAAAGCAACGTACCAGCTACGTGTGACTTGTGATCTGATCTATCGACTTCGTAGACTACTATGAATAGGGTTGTTGTGTCATGCTCGTGTTGAATCAAATGCATCTCCACCTAACTATATAGTGGTGTTGAGACATGTTCAACGCTAGTGTAGAACGGCAATAAGGCTCAGCTAGGACGAGCTTAAACCAGTATTATAAATGGGCAAATGCACGTAACGCCAACCCTACACTTCGTAGCTACTTTGGCTGATGATATCCTCATTAGGAAACACCTAACAAGTATCCGTTTATTAGAGATTAGACAGCAAATGATGGTTACCATCTATAATGCGTCTCGGTCAATTTTGATTAGAAAGGACGGGAAATTGGAGCAATTCTAGTTAGCCAAACGAAAGAACGTGTTTTTGGTATTACCGTTCATCCTACAAACCACCCGAAGGACCGTGTACTCTCTTCGATTTTGGTGAAATAGCTATTCTATTTCTGCCTTATTCCACTCCGTGAGCCAAACGTCGTGTGAGAATTCAAGAAGATTTCGACTACACATAACAACGCAAAAGCTTCTTGAAACAACTGCCTGAAAACCTTGACCAGCCACTCTAGCACACAATCCTTCGACAAATTTTTCTAGAGTCGCAGCAATAACCAGTAAGAATCCGTACTGTTGTCCTGTGCTGAAACTTTCCTTCGAAAGCCACATTTGACTACCTGAAGCACATGAACTGGGTGTGGTCTCTTAAAAATAATCACACCCTTCATCGGCCCCCAGACGGTGCATTGCAACAGCATATGTTTCCCCTATTATTTGTCGGACGATGCATCAATAAAGTTCAAAAAATCATATTCACAGGGTAGAGCACCCTTCCCTTTTGCAACTATGTTAAGTCCAGAAGAACGGATTCACTTTTCGGCTTCATTACTTTGTGCAGTAGCCAGAGAATGGCCAGTGGTGGAGGATCCTTGTCCTGTTGGGAGGTACGACCACACCAACACTGCAGTACCAAGTGAAATAACACCTGCTATAGAACGCCAAATCCACCTATGCCTCCTTTTCCTTCTTTGCGTGAGTCGCCGAGCCATCTCTACAAAAATGCAGAAGGAAACAACTATCAACTTAATTGCCTCATCTGACATGCTTCTCGCCAGTATTTAGCAACTGTTTCCCAGCATAGACGTGCTGCACCCATTACACAGATAAAAGAACAATCTCCTATTATGCCTTATCGTCGAATCATAACGAAAACATTCGATAGTTCTACATGGTAGTCAATCTGGCACTGCACGTCGTGGTGATAATTATAAAGAAAAACACGATATTCATATCCACCATTGTTAGAAAGTTAACTCTCCAAAAGATTCAAGATGATTGAGACAGTGGAAGTAACATGAGCAACAAAATCAAGGAACATGATGTCCCTGTTGGCCAATAATGTATTCCCATTTCAGTGAGTCACATTGAAACAATATTAAGGATTTTACAATTGACATGTACGTCTCTACCTATAGGTTGATGGTCTCTACCAAGTTTAAGAAAACAGAATGGCCAACCCATCATGTTCATTCACCATTCATATTATCGATGTTTCTTCCCTTACACGTCAAACATCACCTAGTAAATGCCTTGGAATTGGAAGTTAGGACATTCTAGTAATGACCTCAAGATGCAAGCAGCAGAGCAGAGATGGGAACATATTATGAAAGCAGGATGCAGTATGTACAGATGCTAATTACTTTAAAAACAGAAGGAACATCTAGATATTAAGCAAAGCTATTGCATGAGAGCAAATGCATCTTTCAGCATATCCTTAACATCACATGTAACAGATGAAAACCAGATTCCTGATTCTTCTAAAGATACATATCACAAATCAAAAATGAATGAAGGCCTAAAAGTGGAAGGAATCTCACCAAAAGCTTCCTGGTTCCTCTGGGACATCTCATGATTCACAGTCTCGTAATAATTAATCCGCTCCAACAATCGGGCAATCTCAAAATTCTTTTCCTTGACCTGAGCTTCCACCTCCAACTCCACTTCTGCCTTTGCAATGCCCCTCCCAATAGCATTTGATACAAAACGAGCAAGAAAAACTCGTTGTGACAACTCTTCAAGAGAATCGACATCCAACTGTTCACATGCATGCAGTGTCAGTCCCATGGAGGATAGCTCATGCTTGATCCTTTGCCATTGGCTTTGCAAATTGACCAGAGCTTCCTCTGTTTGCTTGCGCTTCTCTATTTCCATCAATAAACTTGACCTAATCTCACGTAATTCCTCCTCAAGATCACGACGAGAAGTCAGCATTCCTCCTTCAGACGACAACTCTAAAAAACAAAGAGAAAATGGGCTCATTTACCTTGTGATCAAATAACAGCAAATTTGAAGGATAATCACACTGATTTCTTCGCAACAAAACGACTAGCATCAGCAGCCAAAATCTATTTAGAAAGATTAACGAAGGTTATGAGAAGGTCAACCCATGAACACTGCACCCGAGGGCATAAAGTAACCCCCCACCCCCTGAAACAAAAGAAGAAAAAGGCCAATCTGTCACCAGAAACACATGGTTACGTATTTTCATTGAGGCGCATTCACACAAACACACAAAATACAATTCTAATAGAGACAAGAACATGGTTACATATTTTCATAAATCAAAATGGATGACATGTTAGGCAAAAATTCTCGAACGACATACACAAAAGAAGAGAGAACTTCAAACCTGAAAGTAATCATAAAAAAGATGCACGAGAGCTAAAGTACCTTCCCAAGCATCAAAAAACTCCGCCACAGTAGTTTCAAACTTCAGAGAATATTCTGTTGTGCCATTTTCCTCTGCATCAGTGTTACCTGTATGACAAAAGGAATCCCAAGGATGGCAGATATTTTCACTGTCCCCCTCAATTTCAGTAGCCAGTGCAACAGGCTTAGCAGAAACATTTTCCCCCGCAACTTGGCAGCTCAAACTACCAGTTCCAGCATCCAAAACCCTGTTCTTGAAGTCCTTGCAGCTTGCGACTTCACTTTCATCAACCCCAATTGCATGACAATAAGTTTCTGAATCTTTCATGTTGCCATTGGACTTCTCTTCATCTAGGACCTTGTGGTGAGATGAAGCACTGCCCAGTGAGAAACTCTTCAGGAGCCTTGGCCCACGCCGCTTGTGATTGATGATGTAAGGGGAAGAAGAAGGAAGCGAGGAAGGTGAGCCAGGAATAGGAGTCACATCAGGAGTGGCATACAGCGATGGCGTTAACCGAGGCAGCTGAATGCTCCTTTCAATGGACGGTATACTATTATGTCTCTCTAGCTTCGACTCCAAAACTGGGTTGGGCTTTGATGGCTTAGCATTAGGAGCAGACCTTGAAGTGTCCACTGCTTTATCGACCGGTTTAAAAGTCCCAGGTTCTAATAGCCTGTCCAAAGCTATTGCTGTGAATGTCGGCATGGCTCTGCACAGCCGAGTCGTTGAAAGAAAAATGTCAATAGGTCAATATCAAGACACATGTCGAGAAAATTAAGACTCCAAATATAATGGACTCTTGCTTTAAGGATGCTGAGAAAGCTGATGAAACATTATTCAAATGCCCAGTTAGTCCAGGGAAATGTAGGAATGGGTTGCCTTCTGTTTCAGTCTTCTTTACAGTTCGAAAAAAAAAAAAGGTACAAATTACTGACTCGTCTCAACTCCTGCAGTTCGTCTAAAATTCCAAAGATTTAAAGGAACAAATAACATACGGTCAACCAGAGGGCTCCTAAATATATTCACCAAGGTGGCTGTCAAATGAACAGTGAGAACACGACCTCTGATCTAATGCCCATTGTTCCAAGAGCTAGTGAAACATAACAAGGGAAAGTAAGGATTCTGAGTACCAAACTATAACGGTAGCGGGGCTTTTCTCCGCGCACCCCAGCTCCGTCGTTTCCTAAGACAAAGTGACAAGCGTGAAGGGCCCCAGATCAACCAAATCCTCCGCCCAAAATCGGCGACATCCGACGAGAACGAGAGAGAGAGAGAGAGAGAGAGAAAGTAACCACACATCTCTCATCTCATTTCACCACCGCAACACACTGCGCGCAGTCTCATCACCACACAGCTCAAACACGAAAAAAAAGGTGCTCAAAATGAAAAATAATATGCATTAGCTGTGTTTTTTACCCTGAAGCTCGCCTCCCCAGCCCTTGGCGAAGAGGAGAGGAGGCAACGGCGAGTCCGGACCGGAGAGATCTCAAACCAGCTTCCACGACGACGACGGCGTAATCACTCTCGCAGATGAAAACGGAATCCGAAGCGCCACCAGATCGAAGACGCGACTCTTCATGCTCTCTCTCTCTCTCTCTCTCTCTACCCCATTTCTGTTGCTGGCCGCGCAAATATTTCGAATGCGCGATCTTTTGCCGTTCGTCAGGCACTGCTCTTTTCCCGTCCCTCCTAATCCTTCTGCGGCCGCTGGCTGCGAAATCCCGATACTACCCTTGATTCCCTGAGCCCGTTGCGGGAAAGCGGAAGGAGAGCGTGGACATTTCCAGCACAGCAGAGGGCGTGTGCTTGAGGCGGGAGCGGAACGGCAGCGAAACGACGTCGCTTCAAGGGGGATTTCCTAGTACGAGACAGCTTCCGAAAACGGCACGGCGCTCGCCGAGATTTCGGGTGGGGTTCGACTTCAGTCAAAAAAAAAAAAAAAAGGAGCTATTCTTTACCATCGTGAACCGGCAGATCCAGGCACGGGCGGGCGGTCCTGGTGACGTGGCGTCCCGTTGGAGCTATTGCATCAGGATGACGTCATATGTAAGGGCGAGGAATGCAATTTCACGACAAGATCAAAGGCTTAATCCCCTTTAAAAAAAAATTCCAACTTTAGATTCAATCCTAATCATGCCTCAAAACTTTCCTTGTCTAAAAACAATCACAAACTTTTGATATTTTTTCAAATCTATCACCACGTCTAAAAATAATCATCAATTTCTTCAAAATTATCGACATCCACGGCAACTAATAGTTCAATATCGAAACCTACGTTTTTGTCGACACTCTCGCCTTCTTATAGAACAACAAGAGCCTAAGAAATCAGTAGCGATTTTTGGAGCCAAGATATATGTGAGACTATAGTGAAAGTTTGTGATTTGTTTTAGACCGGGGAAAAAAAATCGAAGCATGATTGGTATTGAACTTTAGCATCGTCACCTTCTTGGCAGAAAACTTTACATCAAGATGGAAAAATCATAATTAAGCTACAGATGAAAGGACCTTGCAACCTTAAATTTGTTGATCGCAATTCACAAGTAATGGTGCCGATAAATTGTTGTTTCCCTAGCGTTTTAGAAAATGATGACTCATCAAAAAGATGTCAGACAGCTCAAATGAAAACTGGTTTTATGGTCCATGTACTTAAAAACTGGTTTGTTGGGAAGAGATGCATTTTACTGTTAATGCGGTTACAAATATACCTAAGCGCAGGTGTAATTTTCTCTCCAAGAACTTGCAAAACAAATTCAGCGACACAAGAAACGAGACCTGGCATTTGGCACTAAACACACCCTGACGGTTGCAGTTTTCTGAAGAACATGCTAAGTGCTCTTGGCCACTATATTATTTCAAACTAAGCATATAGGATTGGCTCAACTTTTGGAAATGAGTCCACTAAAGCAGGGTAAAAAAAGGTAAAAATAAATCATGAATTAGATCACACACATTGACATTTCGTTCGATGGAGGGACGCAGACAGAACTTATATCTTATAATCCACTCGAGACAAAATTTGCCGCTAAAGAAAAAGGAAAAAGGGAAGGCGAGAGGGGTTGGGTGTTTTTTTGTGTGTTGGTTGGTGGTGAAGATTCTACAGACGCCCCAAACTCATTAAATGAACTGATACCTGTAAAGGGCAGAATTCAACATTTTCATCTTTAGCAAGATGAGGTTCCTATATCGGGAACAGTCTCTGACCGAAACAAGAACAAAGAAGAAATAATTATTGCAGACTGGTTTGAGTATCCATCGGTTTTCCATAAAAGAAGGAAAAGACAGCAGATGTAAGACGTGAAAGATTCTAAAGGGTGTATCTATTTGAGCCCCATCATCTAATAGCACTAAAAGCTAGAGGATGAAAGCTTGAAAGAACATACAAAGCCCCTGATTTGCAGATTTTCCGAACTTAGAAGGCCCAATTTTCCGGCAACAATCAAGTATATCCACTGAGCATAGAAGTGGGATTTTGAATATCTTTCCTATGTTGCGTATGCTTAAAGAACAAACCGTACCGCCTTTGCTGGAGAACTCAAAGTCACCAAAGTATGGAACTGCATCAGAGTTCTCAGGATGAGCTATGGACATCCCAGTGGAGAAGTGAAGCATGTAGAGTTTTTCCATCAGTGTTGATTGGTTCCCGGTCCGGTCCGGTTCCCCTCAAAAACCGGGAACCGGACTGGACCGGACCGACAAATGGACCGGACTGGACAAAAAAAAATGTAGCCCAAATTACTTTCTAATTGTTGAAATCAATAATGTTATAGAACTTTAACGTCTATATAAAATGACTTCCCAGTAGCAAAAAACAAGAGTCCCAAGAAGCCGAAAGAGATTCACGGACCAATTAAAAATAAAAAATAAAAAAAGGACCGGTCCGGCCCTAGGAACCGGGAACCGGACCACCGGTCCCAATCCAGTCGATCCAATTTGCTCACCCCTTGTCCAGACAGACTTCAAACTGCCCATCTTCCTGTCTAGATCAAATGATGGATGTGGAAGATTTTCAGTGAGAAACTGCAGCACGCGACTCCCCATCTGTTCCTCAGTCATACAAGAGCGCAGTAGTCGTAACTCGGTCAGCAAATGCTCAATCTGTATACATCACGAATTGCTCTGATTGCTGCAGCTCTTCTTTCCACTGTGAACATTCATTAGATAGGTAAAAAACGTAAGGAAAGATCCAACAACAAAACTACACAACATTAAGTATTTGAAGCCAACCCATCTCAACTTCTCATGGAAAAACCACCTAGCAAGAAAGATAGGTGCTTAAACAATTTAGGCAAAGCCAAACTGATATAAGCTACTATCTCCTGCAGTTCCTGTTGGGAAAACTAATGATTGGGAAGAATAATGAAGTCAGACTTTGAACCGTGAATCACTTTCTTTGAAGGATTTATTTGCCCCCCACAACTTTGCTAATGGTTACTAGCAAAAATCTTTCAAGATACAACAAAGTCTCAAACGAGAATAACATATAGTAATTATGGTATTTCTCCAGGAACTCTCAAAGGGAAACAATTGGCAAGAAGGCTGTATTTCTTTTGAAGGAAACGAAAAAATGGAAGTAAGTCTATTGAACAGAAACGTTGAGTAATTAATAGAGAAAAATAAGTTTGAACAGATACAACCTTTCAGATGTTGTAAGAGCACCTAATAACCATTAGGCAGAAATAATAAAAATCACTATTAAAAAACAAAACGATAACAATAATTCCTTTGTGAATAATCACACTATTTCAATAGGAAAAAAAAAATAGGAGTAAGTCTATTGAACAGAAATGTTGAGTAATAGAAAATATGTTTGAACAGATACAACCTTTAAAATGTTGTAAGAGCGCCTAATAACCATGAGGCAGAAATAATAAAAATCACTAGTAAAAAATAAAACAATAACCATAATTCCTTTGTGAACAATCACACTATTTCAATAAGACACAATATTTATTATATAGAGATTTTAATTAGAAATTGAGAAAAAATAATAATAACCAACAATATAATAGGGTCCAGCCCACTTAGCCCATTGCCTTTATTTTCAAAATAGAATAATTCCACACTCATATGTTGGCCCACACACTCCCATTTATTCTATGTGGGATAAGGCACTTCTAGGTTTGTAAACAAGCAAATTACCAACAGTTCCCAGTTTCCCTAAACCTATCGGCAAAAAAGTTGGTTGTGTTTTACCTCTGAATGTTAACATATATGGTCAATCAATGTACTTTGGATTAAGAATCTTTAAGCCAACACTTGGCATATATCTAGTCTTACTATCAGCAACTTAACTAACCAGCAGATTGAAGTCCTCCAAAAGCTCAAGAACCAACAGCCCAAATTAGTCTAACATCATAGCAGGATAATGGTCATTAAGGAAGGCCTAGAGAAGTTGCAAGTAGATTAACTGCATATAACAGTGGAAATGATCACAATAAATAGAAGCAATGCAGCTGAAGACATGAACCATGCACCTTCCAGGTCCCAAAGCATCAACTCGGGCATCGTCTAATGACCTTTACTCATCTCCACCGGGTGGTGGAGCAGGTTGTTTAACGGTTCTCTTCACTCTTTTTCTTGGCGTTTAGAGATTTTAGGTTGCGTGTCACACAAATATACGGTCAAACTGGACTTGCCGCTAACTAAATGGACTAGTAAGCAGCCGTCAATAGAGCGCTATAGGAACACCACCACTGACTTGATGCAAGAGCCTGAAGAAACATAGGCATTTGATAATGTGAGTCCACATTAACAAAAGTGTTCCCAAAATCGTCTAGTATAATTTTATTAGACTATAGAAGTTGAGAAAAAAAGTAATTTGATGTGTAATTACTTATTAGTAGGGATGTCAAATAGGTGGGTTAGACCGAGCCGGATCGAAAATGGTCCGATCGATTTTAACTCATTTTGACCAATTTCCATGCAATATAAATTTAATGACCGGAGAGACCCAAATGAGTGGGTTGCATCAGGTTTTGGTTGGGTTAAAAATGGTCTATACCATATTGTCCCATGTCCATGAAATGTAAATTTAATGACCCATACTCAATCCGAACCGACCCATATTACCAAAACACATTAATATTCTAGGAGAACCCATACCCACCTGTGTTACCAAATTTTTTTTAAAAAAAATAGCAAATTAAACAATACTTGCAATTGAAATTCTTATAAAGAACTTAGCGGTTAGAACATGTTATATATCTACGAAACATTAAATCAAACATTTGCCAAACTCAGTGGGAATGCACAAATCAGTTGTAACCTTTTCCAAGTCATATAGGTTTAAATAGCTGCAGAAATTAATTTGACACAGAACAGAAATAAGAGCAAGAACAATTAAGAAAGCCCACTGCATAGACTCCAACAAGTAGCCACAATATTCTCTTTCCTTACCAATTCTGCTAGCCGGCACCATGCTTAAATTCAGTAAATCACAATCACCCATGACCCGCGAGACGTCCGAAAATTATTCTAATGTCTATGAACCACGTCACTTCACTTGCGATAGCAACAACAAAAAGGGACATTCAAGCAGATCACTTCACTGAGGCGAATTTCAGTAACCGCGATTCACCTCATCTAATAGCTAACAACACGAAATCTAATCATTTAAAGTTTATCAGCACATATGTTCTACACGACCAAGAAACTTCTCGGGCAATCTATAAGTGCCACAACATTGGCTTCAACCAGTTCATTGCAACTCCACAGCCCCAATTCCGAGAAGATGCAACACATAAAGACACACACGTCGACTACACGCAAACCCATCATTAACTGAAGGAATTTTGTCCAAAAAGCAAATGCAACTCAAAACCCTTCATGGGAAACAGCATTCCACGACCTGGATCTAAGGAAGCAAACAAACAAAATCAAGCCTTCATCTACATCCACATTTCCTCGAGCAACAGTAGACACATACATAATCTGATCGAGCAAAACGTGTGAACAGAAGACGCGAAATACTTGGTCTTCCAGCTCAGCCCCCAAAATCAGAAACACAGGAGCTTGACAGCAACAAAAATCTTACCAGTGAAAACGGGCAAGCGTGCAAGAAAAGCTTGTACGAACTTGCCTAGGAGAGATCGAATCGGCGTGGAGCCGCGGGGGGAGGGAGGAGATCGACGCCGACTAGGGCAGTTCCCAACCGGGTCATGAAAAAAAAACGAGCTACCCACGAGAGTACTTGAATCAAAGGTTCATTCTCATGGTGCATCTGGAATGGATCCCATCATCTGTGAACAAAGGAATTAGTAAGCATGTGCAATTGTAGTACCGCATGCACATCGGTGACTCAATTCAGCACAGATATGAACTCAGAATCATTGCCATCATTCAGTTATCCTTATGAAACCACAAGTTAGATAAGTATTGAAGCTTTGCTAATGTCAAGTTCGCAGTCCATGCCTGGAATAACTCATATTTGACTAACGGAAAATAGCCTCGTCACTGCACCAAAGTGGTGGTACTCGACAAGATATTCCACTATGTCAGTTATGAAAAGACAATGCCTTCCTCATGGTGGATTAGCAGTGACCCAGCTACTTCCCGATTCTTTGACAAGCCCTTTCTTCTTCATTTTATTCCTCATAGTATCTACGGAGTCCCACATACCAAAAGCAGCATAAAAATTCGAAACCAAAACATAATTCCCCGCTTTATCGGGCTCCAATTCCAACAGTTGCTTTGCAGCACGCTCCCCCCTAAAGAAATCTCGATTGAGACTACAAGCATTCAGCAAAGCTGCCCAGACAGCAGTATTAGGTCTGCACTTACCCTCAACCATTTCGTGAAACATGCACCAAGCATCTTCTATTCGACCTGCCCGACCCAAACTATCCATGAAACAAGCATAATGCTCTGGACCAGCATTCAAACCGTACTTATCCCTAGCCAGGTTGATGCTTGCCCTACCTTGATCAACCAATCCTGAGTGACCACATGCTGATAAAACAGCAAGAAGGGTCACGTGATTTGGTGTGACTTCACTTGGGAGCTCACCCATCTTGTTGAAAAGCACAAAAGCTTCAAGCCCGTTGCCGTTTATTCCATATCCATCTATCATGGTTGTCCAAGAAACCACATCCTTTTCCAAAATGCTATCAAACAATGTCTTGGCATGACGAACTTTCCCGCACTTGGCATACATGTCCAACAAAACATTGCACAGCTGAGTGTCGGAGGTGAACCCAAAATGTATTGCCACACAATGAATCTGCTTCCCAATCCACAAATCTGAGTTCTCAGAGCAAGCTGCAAGAGCATTTGTTAGGGCAATAACATTTGGTCTCATCGAAGACATTATCGAGAAGGCCTCTTTATACTTCAGATTCCTAACACAAGCAGAAATCATTGCATTCCGCATCACATTCTCACTCCGATCAACACAATTATAAACTTTCAAGGCTTCCTCAATACACCCAACGCTGGAGTAAAAATCTATCAAGGCAGTGGACAGTACCACCAAGTCCCGGCCAATAACTACCACCATACCATGAGCCTGCTTCCCCTGAGAATATGCCTCGAGCAGAGCACAAGCTTTAAGCATCGAACACAAGGTAAACTCGCTGATCTCCACGCTTTCCTTCCTCATATCTTCAAAAACATTGAGTGCATCCTTCGCAAAGCCGTGACGCAGAAAACTCGAAAGCAGAGCATTCCAACTGACAACATCCTTAAATTCCATCTCTCCAAACACCTTTACGGATTCGTTCAAGCAACCATACTTGGAGTAGACGTCCATGAGGGCGGTTCTGCTTATGGTTCCTGAGTCTGCACCCATCTTGATCATCAAGCCATGGACTAGCCGGCCACGTTTCGGGTGCGGAAGCGCCGAGCAAGCCCTCAAGAGAGGTGTGAAAGTGTACGCGTCGAGGTCGGTCCGCGACCGATGCAAGCAAAGAAACAGGTACCATGCGCCAGCAGCGTCGCCGCGGCGAACCCACGAAGCGAGGAGGGAGTTAACCGACCGGAGGTCCCAGTGGGGAATTTCGTCGAACGGGTGATGGGTGTGGAGCTCGCACGTTGGGATGGCCCGAAAAGAGGAGGCTTTGAGAATGCTGAGGATGATTTTGGCGGGTAAGTGGGCAAGAGGACGGCTGACGCAAGGGAACATGAACAACAGAGGCGGTTTCAAGGATCAGCGAGCTCTTTCAATGAAGCTCCTCAAGAAGCGAAAGGGCTTCCAACGGAGGAGGAATGCAGTGGCCTCTAAAACGGTTTTTCTCAAAATATTCCGGACAGGGGAAAAAAAAAAGTGTGTAGGGATCAACTATTTTTTCTTTTTGCTTTTCTTTTTGTTTTTTTTTCCTTCTTCAGCTGATTGCCGGCCACAATGACGGCTGGAGACTGGCCACATGCGAGCGAGAAGCTCGCCCAAGGCCAGCAAGGCTTGACCTCGTCGGCCTGTGCAAGGCTCGCTCTCGCCGACCAGCAGCGATTGCTGTTAGTAAAAGTCAAGGAAAAAAAGAAAAAATAATTACGAGTTTGAATTTTTTTTTAAGAAATAAAAGATAAAAATAAAAAATAGTTAAAAGGAGTGCACGGAGGAGAACATGAGGAGGGAAAATGATTTCATCTCTTTAAAAAGAGGAAATATTTTCCTCACTTTTGAAGGTGTTTTTTTCATTGACACAATATTTTTTTCGGTTAATTTATTTTCGTGAACCAAACATCAAAAAAACACTCTCTCTCTTTTTTGAAACGAACAGCAGCCTAATATTTTGTTCACATTAGTTATAAATGTTGTCATTCTCTCATGGTAATTTTCGTGATTCAAATAATGAAAAGTATAAAAGATAGAACGGTTCACCTTAAGAATCTATTACACTTCATGAATTATCTCCACTAATCTCATGGCCAAGCAAGTATCTCTTTCATCATGCATCTTCTATATCCTTAAGATGCTTCTTTTAAAGTAAATATTGGGGGTCAACACGACCCAAAGCCTTATAACAAAATTGGTGCAAAATCTTAAATTTTACACCCGTTGCAAATCTACCTAAATTTTAGGGCAAAATTAGGGCACAATTGGGAATTTTTATGGTCATCCCAATCTCAGCCCATTTTCTTCGGATTTTGCTTCCCAAAACGATGTTGTTTAGGACACCTTTTATCATTGAGTTTCCACATCAGATCCACATCACTCACGCCAATCATCCCAACCGTGTTGCTACTTGTGTTTTCACATCGGTAATTTAAAAACGGGATATTGGATAGAAGCTAACAAGAAAAACTCGTCAAGATTGTATTGATTTGGAATTTTTCGAGACATGAAAATTGTTTCGAGGCAAGCATGAAACTAGTGTATTAGTGTTGGATATTTTATTATATGAAAATTCGTTTGATGCAAATGTGGAAAGGATATATCAATTTGAGATTTTTTGCAACACAAAAATTAATTCAAAATAAATGTATGGCACAATTCAAAAAAAAAAATTTTTGTGTTACTATCCCTACAAATATAATACTAAAGCTTACACAAAAGGAACAAAAACAGAATGATTGAGAGTGTGGAGGACATAGTGTGACCTCACTTTGATGGTTAATTAAGGCTAATATCACGAAAAATTTAAATTGATACACCTATGATAAATTTATCCTAAACTATTTTTTGACCATCAAAAGCTCCACATTTATACATCCGTGATAAATTTACTCGAAATTAATTTTTTGACCATAAAAAATCTCAAATTGGTGTACATGTGATAAATTTATCCTAAACTATTTTTTTTTTACCAAAAAAACTCAAACTGGTACACATGTGCCAAATTTACTCTTTGTTTGTTTTTATGAAATTTTACCATCAAATTATTGAGTTAGATAATACGTGACAATTGACGGGTATACCATTTTAGGGGTTTTTACCATATGTTTTTGTGTGTCAATTTGAAATTTTTCATGGTATTAACTCAATTTAATGGCAATTAATAAAGAATAAAATTGTAACAGGTGTATCAATTTTAGATTTTTGATAATCAAAAAATTAGTTTGGGTAAATTTGTCACAGATATACCTATGTAGGTCTTTTGTGGTAAAAAAATAAGTTGGATTAAATTTATTACAATTGTATTAATTTAAAATTTATTGCGATAAAAAAAATAATGTACGGTACATTTATCGCCGGTGTACCAAATTTAGGATTTTTGTGGTCAAAGAAAAATAATTTAGAGTATCTTTATCGTAAGAGTATCAATTTCAAATTTTTCGTGCTGCAACCTTACTAATTATGATGACCCATATTCTGCAACGAGTAGAGTCACCGCCTTTGGTTTTCATTTCCATCTTGAGCCACAGTACTGTTGTCGCCTTTGCCCTCAAGTTGTTGAGTGCTTGCAGTAGACAAGATAAAGGCAAAAGACAACCACAGTTTGGTGCTGAACTTTGAACACCACCATGATCAGAACGAGGGTAATGCTTACAGATGCTGAACAACCATCAAAAAGGAAATTAGACCGACAGAAAATCAACTTCGACGGAAAATTGACACGGAAATATCACCTCGTCGAGATAAAAATGAATTCCTAGTTTGTCTAAGGACAACACTCAAAACATTTCCTCACGTTCAGCATACACTTCAGAAGTTGGAACATTCTCTGCCAACCAACCATACCACATTACTTTGAGAACACGAGTCAGCTTCCCGATTGATTAACCAAATTCTACTTCATTCACATCCTAGCACACGACAGAGGGGAGATGGAAAGAGAATAAAGAAGAGCGCTACTAGACACATCGGGTTCTAATGCTCGTGAAAGGATGAGTTGCGCGCATTGCTCGAAAAATGAGGGAAGACATGATTCTAATTTCCCGGTCTCTCCGACAAACGGATATTGGACTATCGGAAATTGCTTCTGCAGCACGAGGAGCACGATTTCCTTTCTTCCATCTGTACACGTGTTAAACCTAGCTTTTACACTTGAAAAAAAAATAAAAATAAAAATAAAACACTACCTTGAAGGCTACTCATACATCCGAATATTGCTACAGTATACATCGTCCTCTTCCGCGGCACCCCCGAGCTACGGTAATGGTTCTAATTACATCGAGATAGTGGAATGTGAAATCATGGGCTATCGGCTATCTCTCCTCTGAGTTGAATTTGTTCCACGCCTCCTGAAAGTTGAATGCCAAGGGAATAAGACAGCATGAGAAACATAGTGCTGAATTAGGTATCTTAAGGACAAAAGCACACGATTTTCCATCAATACGAATAACTCATTGCTCTAAATTTTTCAACATTCATTCATGGAGAAAATTCTCAAAATATTACGGTTTCATTTCAGCCCTAAAGTTTTTGGTGCTTAGAAGTGGCTACACGCAGGCAAGTTGAAAGCCAAAAGCACAGGTCAGAATATAGGACGACCCACCTTGAGGAGATCAAAGACCTTTTCGCAGATGTACTTATGCTGAATACTTGCGCCTCGTTGTTGTAATTTGTCTGGATGAACGCAGAGAGTGGCCTTCCTGTAAGCTCTCTTGACGGCAACGGAGGTTATCACTTCTGTCAGTGGAATGGGTTGCCATCCACTGTCAGGTCCTAGGATCTGGCAACCAAGGAAGTCCCACTTTAAGAAAAACTCGTGAAGCAGTAATTTTATCAGTTCTCTAACGCTTCTATGTATGAGAACACAATATCTAATGAAGAGATGCAAAATACTTCAAAAAGACATCTACATAAAAAGAATGTCTAGAAAGTTTAAAGTGCTTTCATTAGTTTAATTTGGTTGTTGGGCACATAAACTACTTAGGAGATTATAATTTCAATCTTCCAGCACTAGAGGAAATCCAGGCTAGATTTCTTGCATAAAACAAAGAGAAATGCAAAATCATACATATTGCAATGTTGAGAGCAATGCTCGTAGGTTCCCTTCTTTGCTGCTTGACCACCTTTTGATGTCCGCATCAAGAGTTTCAGCCAATCTCTGCAGTGGTAATGTATACAAGAGAATGTTTTATGCAAGATCCACATAATGCCACGGTTATGAAGAAAACACTCACATTTCTCTCTGCTTGTTCTCTCTGAGTAACAAGATCGCGCATATTCTTTTCTGCAAGAGCCTTAGCCTGAGAGCACCATAAAAGTAGAGTAGTCATCAGAATGTTTTGAAAACCATTTTAAAGCGATGGAAGAGGGGAAATCATACCGCTCGTTCAGCTGTCCGTCGATGTCTCTCTAACCTTGCTCTACACCTTTGAGTTGATTCCCCTTCCACTAGTTCAGATCTCTCACCATTATGAGAACCTTAGGTACAGGCAACAATGACACATTACAATCGCTCATAGTTAGAAAACGCAAACAGAAAATAAAGACGCGCTGTTTGGGTTCCAGCACACACGCACACAGTGTTAAAAACTATTATAGCAGCCATACTGCTCACCACTATATCCAGAGGGGGATGCATATCTTGAATTAATGGAACAGCCTGCACTTTGGTTTTGTGTGTCCCTCAGATCCTGCAAGACAATATCATTCAAGACACTGTCAGATAAAATGCATGCCAATGTAGAGACAAATCCACTAAATCTTAATACGTCCGTACTAAGGGAGAAGGAGGCAATGTTTGCACCCACCAATGATTGTGAACTTTCTCTCATTCCATTATATCTTGAAGTGGAAAATTTATCAGAAGTGGCCTTCTCAGCCATTGCCCTTTCAGCAGCACGCTCCCGAGCCTCTGCTGTGGCTCTCTCCATAGCAGCTCTGGACCTTGCCTCTGAAGATGATTTCTCGGTAAATGTTCTTTCCCGGGCCTCAGCACATGCCTTCTCCAATCTTTCACGTGCCTCCATCATTGCTCTTTGCCTAGCTTCAGTAGTTGCTCTCTCCAGAGCAGCCCTTTCTGCCCTCTCACGAGCTTCAGATAATACCCTTTCGCGGGCTTCAAGGGTTGCTCTATCCACCGCCATCCTGTCCTTTTCTCGTTCCCTCTCTCTTTCCCTCTCCTCTTCCAGCTTTCTAAGGCGCTCCATTTCCAGTTCTCGTTCTTTTCTCAACCCATCAGCATCCATCGATTCTGCCTTCGTTGCTCTATTTACAATTTTCTCTATTCCAACTCCAATATGGGGAGCATTGTGCTGCTTTCCTGTTTTCTGAGGGTTTAATAGATCTGGCTGAGATGTCTCCGTCTTCTTTCCCATATCAAATCCCTCTTTCATGACTTGAGTTGATGTAAACTTATCCTTCTTTTCATTTTGATGCGATGGAACCCAGTTCTGCTTGATATTATCTTTTCTCTCTCCCTTTTCATGGACGGATTTTCTCTCATTATATGAAGTATTGCAATTGTCACGGGAGACTCTTCCACTAGCCTCAACATCCATCTGCTCAACCCCAGCAAAAGTAGCACTAGTCGTCTCTTCTCTGTTGTCCAAAGGCTGTGATGCTCTGATGTTGTCCATTTTAGATACCTCCTCTCTATTTTTCAAGCCGGCTTGGGCCACACCAGAAAACTTACCACCCTCGTCAGTCATCTTTGTAATATCAACTGCCAATGGTTTCTTTTCACTTCCAGACTCATTTGCAGAAACTTTATTGCCCTGAGCAGAGGCCTCTGTAGTTGTTGACGTTTCCAAGTTCTCATCACATTCCCCAGGTGCACAATCTGCCTGGATTTTCTCAGTAATATTTTGCCGGCACACCTGACCCTTCTGAGCTAGCTTATAATCTTGTGTCAGACTTATAAATTCTCCCATATTGCTTACTTCGTGGAGCCTGTCATTAATCACTTCAAATTCAATATTATCTTTGAGTGCATTATCCATTTCTTCCGGTCCGGATCCCTTATCAAATACCACTTTGATCTCTTCATTCTTCTCGACACCCATCAAAACTTCATGATTTTCTGCAAACCTGGCAGCCTCTTCAACACATTTCTCGTTTTCTTCATTTGCTGGAGATTTATCGACCACTTTTTCAGCTGCTCCTCTTCCACAAGCCAGCTTTGGCATCTTCCCACTGTCTTCCTGTTGCCTAACTTCTGCCAGTCTTTTCTCGTCTTTGCCAATTTCATGGGCTTCTTTTACTTTCTTCTCTCCCTCTTCCACTTCAAGAGCTTCTCTAAGCATCTTCCCCTTCTCTTCCTTCTCAAGAGCCTCCCTGAACTTCCTCTCAATTTCTTCCTGCTCACGAGTCTCTCTTAGTCTCCTGTCCTTCTCTTCCTTCTCAAGAATCTCCTTTTGCCTCCTCTCCTTCTCCTGCTGGCCACAAGCTTCCCTTAGTCCCCTGTCCTTCTCTTCCGTCTTGAGAATTTCCTTTTGGCTCCTCTCCTTCTCATTCTCCTCCCGTTCACCAGCCTCTCTAAGTCTCCTCTCCTTCTCTTCCTTCTCAAGAATTTCCTTTCGCCTCCTCTCGTTCTCTTCCCGTTCATGAGCCTCTCTTAGTCTCCTCTCCTCTTCCTTCTCAAGAATTTCCTTTTGCCTTCTCCCATTCTCATCCCATTCACGAGCCTCTCTTAATCTCTTGTTCTTCTCTTCCTGCTCGTCAGCCTCGCTTGCTCGTCTCTCACGCTCTTTCTTTTCTTGAGCTTCTTTCAGCTTTTCTTTGTCTTTCAGCTCCTGGAGCTTATTCAATTTCTTTTCCTCCTCTTCTCGCTCAAACACTTCTCGCAATCTCCTTTTCTTTTCCTCTTCTTCAGCAGTCTCTTCCTTCTTTTGACCGTTTTCTGTCGACTTGAGATCTCCCTCCGGATTCTTCTCAGAATTTTCGTTCTCTAAGGTCATCCTTCTGCCATGCTGTATTTTCTCTTGCTCAATAGCTATTCCAGGTCTTCTTTTTTCCCAGTCAGAAGTCTGCTCTCTTATCTTGTAACTCTCCTTTAATTCCTCAGATCCAAAGCTTGGGCTCACCTTTTCCAGATTCTTCCCATCTTGCTCATGCTGCACACACTTTCTAACATCAATGTCATTCACTTCACCCATAACTTTGCCCATGCTCTCGTGTTTCTTCATATATTGAGCATTCTCAGGCCTACTGCGAGTTTCAATCTGATGCGAAGCCATCTTATGCTTTTTTTCAATCCCTTCACCCTGAACAAATCGTTCAATCACTTTATCTTTCCTTTCGTGGTCTTTTTGCCTAAGGACCTGCTTAGCTGCTGTGGGTTTTTCCTTGTTTCCCATCCTTCGCCCACTGTCATCAAACTCCTTCCCCCTATATGCTTCTCTGACCACTTTCATCGTCCTACTGCTTTCTTGGGTCTCAAAAGCTTCGACGTCTGCCTTTTTCCCAATCTGTCCATTGCCATGATTGTTGACATACTCAAGAACCCTTTCCTTGTTTGTATGTTCATGAGCCCCTCCAGATCTATCAATTCCTGACATTTCTGAAAGCAGCGTTGCTTCTTTCCATCCAGCAGCTTCCTCGGAGTTGCCAAACATCTGAGACAAAGACAATTCTTTCCCACGTCTTTTGGAGATATTTTCAACTGAAGTACCCTGATTTGGCTCCATCACATTCTGTGTGATGTAGCTTTGCATTTCACCGCTATATCTCCGATTGGTGGCTTGCACTCTCTCAACCTTTTGACTATGCCTCTCGTCAGTCACCTTACTTCTTACTTTACCCATCGTATCTTTAGAGTCTTTATGAGAACCCAGTTTTGTATGGCGCACACCCTCCTTCTTTCTTTGCATCAAGTCTCTGGCACTTCTCAGTCTGGCTTGAGCTTTGACCATCGCTTCTTTCATTGCAGCAGCAGAGGCTACTGCTGCAGATGAACTGGCATCTACCTCTACATCAAAGAAACAAGGAGAACCATCACCTTCGCTCCCTTCAGGAGACATCTCCTTCCAGCTTGAAGCCGATCCACTCACATCTCCAATTTTGAAACCAAATGCAGGCGGTGGTCTCGAGGGTGGTGGCAGATGAGTTGGTTCAGTTCTGAGGCTGATCTCCGAAATCGTCACAAATGGCTTATTGGGGCAAGAATCCATTCTTTCATATTCCCTTTGAGGTCTCATATCGTTTTCACACGTTTCTCGGTAATTGTCTGTGTTAGAGGGGTGTGATACAGTCTTCCTAAGATGTTTGCCTTTCCCCTTCATTCTTTCCCTGCAAAAATTCATATCTGGGTTTTCATCACAAGTCTGCCACGAGGACGGATCTGAATACTCTTGATATGGCATAGCAGATCTTTGATCTACTAAATATGAGAAACCGGGAACAGCGTGTATCTGATTTGCATGTCTAATTCCATTTGAAGTTTCTGAGTGGCTTCTGATGTTCGCTTTATGGTACGACATGTTGTACTCTATGTCGGCATCAACTGAATTATAAGGATCCCCACTGGAGAAGTATTGATTACTCCCGGAATGGTCCGACTCCTCAGACAGATAATCGGATACTGATGGGGTCCTGTGAACAAAGAAGTTGAAACCGAAAACATGCTCCACAGTTAAAAGAAGCCCTGCTTTGCTTTGAGTCGAATAACAATGCAGTAAGCCATGATATTTATAGAAAAAGCTTAAATTTACAGTCTTTTTTAAGAGCATCATCCAAGAATTCAGAGTTCTTGCACACAGATAAGGAAAAATGCGCAAGCCAGCTCTAATAATGATTCACTGCACTTGGACAACCACCCAGAAGTTTCCCATACCGAAAATACTCGAACTTTGCCGAAAATGAAATATTTGCCTTGACAGAGAAGTTCGCCGTAATGCAGTTAAACCCACCAAACGACCGGCTAAATCAAATTCAAGTAACTTGCACTTGCAAGAATGATTTGTCTCATCCACCAAACCCCAGAAAACTAACCCCAACCCCACCAAAAAAGAAAAAAAGAGAGAGAGAGAAAGAAAAAAGACCCTGCTTTGACGTCTACACTTCACCTGGAAGCCCCGCACCCACAAAGGAAAATCTCACCCTGCCCAAGTAACTAAACTAGTAAATTACCAAACGATTCTCATTCAGCAAGCTAAAGAAGAAAAGAAAATAATAAGAAATGGATAAAGAACTTGATACATTGTTCTTCAAGCAACAGCCCAAGAACTCCTAACTAATTAACTCACCAACCAGAAAACCATTTAAATAGAGCAGAAACCAGACAGCTAAAGACAATCACAGCCGCATTCCCTACTCCAGAAAATGAACTAAACCAACCCAAGAAAAGAAGAAATGCAGAAGAAGAATCCCACAGACATTCAAACTGAAGGAGACAGAAATGCACACACACGACACATACCAAGCTTCATCGCTGGAACCAGAGTCTCCGCCATTGGATTGCCTAACCAAGACCTCGCGCCCGTCGGCGAAATCGAGGCCCCCGTACCCGCCGAACACCTCGGAGTAGTCGAACCCGGGGCTCCGGACGTCGAGGAAGGCGTCGGCCTCCCCGGCCGCGGGGAGATCCAGCACCGGAATCGCCGAGGCCCGCGGCGCGTGGAAGCCACCGAATATCTCGCCGTAGTCCTCCGCGCGCGGGGAGAGGGTGGGGACGCCGCCGTACCTCGGCGGGCCACCGAAGACGTCGTCGTAGATGGTCTTGGGCGCGTGAGCTGGCTTCCTGGGGAGCTTGTTCGGGTGGAGAGAATGCGGGGGATTCTCCATTGCTGCGAAGTGCGAGGTTCTTAGGGTTCGTCGGGTGCTCTTCAGGAGAGATTGAGGGTGGTTTGAAGCGCTCGATTTTCGCAAGATTATAGCTTTCTCGCTAGTTGCAGAGAACACAGAGCACAGAGAGAGGAGAGAGGGAATGAAAAAGAAAAAACAAAACGAAAAAAAAAAAAGGAGGAAGAAAGCGAATTATTTGTATGTTGGGGGAAATTACGAAAGTGGGTCTCAGTACTTTTGTCCGGGTGAGTATGATTGTGGGGTCGAATTACTGCTTTGGTGAATAATCCATTATTTTGTCTGGTTCTCGGAGAAATTCAAAGCCATATTTACCAGAAATTCATTGATTGTGGCCAAGAACTTAAACAATAAAATTTCAACTCTCTGACAAAGAAATTTATGCAAGAAATTTCCTTCAGCGATATCACTCCATTCAGTTTTGGTGCGTGCCACTTTTTTAAGAAACTCAAACATCAGATTCCGATAGGCTATATAAATTTTTGGCAAAACTTCAATATGAGCATAAAATACCTCGTTTGCTCAAATAAAGGCCTAAAAGAGTCATGCAAATTTTAAAAAAGGGTCTGACATTTTCGTTCTTTTTTTTAAAAAAAAAGTTTTTCTTTTTTTTTTTTTCCTTTTTCTTCCTTTTTGTGTCTATTGCTATTCTCCGACAATGCTCGGAGGGAGCTGGCGAGGGGTTGGCCTTACCTAAGCTGAACCAAGGTAGCCCCTCCCAACGGCCCTCACCCAAATCTAGCGAGGTTCACGACCCTTGCTCGGCCTCTAATGGCCCACGAGGGCAGCTAATCCCTTGCTCGGCCCTCGTCTAATGGTCAGCAAGGGATGCCAAGCCCTCATTGATAGTAGCAAAGAATAAAAAAAAAAAGAAGCAAGAAATAAAATTTAAATAAAAAATTATCCTTGGACAAAAGTACTTTTCATTGGCCAGTGAGGGAAGCCCTTATTTAAAACTGTCATGATCATTGCAAGCCCTTATTTGAAATAAATATAGTCACTTCAGACTTTTATTTGAAAAATAATTGCATTTTGAGATTAAGATTGCAGAAGAAATAAAATGAAATAAAAAAAGGAAAAAGTAGCTTTTGAAAAATTATTAAAAATGTGGACAACCAAAATTGACAAAATGTGAAAAAAAAAATTTATGATTGTTAGGGAGCACACAGTAGAAACCCTTGTACCTTCACGTACTTGGGAAATAGGCCAAGAGGAAGTCCAGATGAGAACCTGTTAACATATTTAATTAGGTCCACGTCGAAAGTTTAAACGAATGAATTATAGGCCAGTTATGACATATTAGCTACTCTACACAAGAATAGTTATTCGACATGGAATTTTTGTAACACAACTCGCACATGCACCTTCTAAGAAGAAAATTATAAATTGCCGTGGTCTTCTTTCCTTATTTGCATATTTTAGGAGAACCCACTGTAGAAATAGTACTTCAGTTCAACACTTAATTTTTAGCAAATTCTATTTTATTCTAAATCTCCCTAATCTTAAAGTTTATCCCGTGTTCTTCTGCTGGGCTTCACACTTGTAGCAGAAGCTGCACGAACGCGAATCATTGATGCTTGTGGAGGTAGCTTACCAGTTAATCAAACTAACCCTTGATTTAATGCAAAACAATACATCAATTCTCTAACGTAAACTCTAATTTGGTTTCTCGTACTATATTTAAAGACAATGGACATTTACACTTGGCGGATCTAATTATTTCGTTTTTTTTTTCACCCCTGTCCTTTTCAATATCACAATTGACGCGAAAATAAAATCTGGCCATGCATTTGGAAATCGAGGTGCCATCCACGTTGAACATAATTTGTCTCGCCAAATTCTTTGAATTTGGTACCCCGTGACACTTTTATGTTGAATTAATTTTTGTCTCACGAAAAATCTCAAATAAATACTCCTAACCCAAATCTGTCATCCATTAGTAAGGTCAGGATTACCGATTTGAGAATATTCACGAGATTAAATTATTTTGAGATAAGTGCGTCATGGCAGCACTAGCGTGAGATTTTTTTTTCAAGTGAAAATTGGATTGGGAAAAATGTGCTATGATTGCACCAATTTAGGATTTTCAATAGTAATTATTTTTATCTAAGAGAAATTCACCTAGCTCAACCTTTTTTTCTTTTGTTTATTTGTGCATGCTATTTAGTTGTAGCTTATGCTAGATTTCTCTAATAAATTTTTTACAATCTAAAAGCAAGGTTATATTCAAATTCAAGTTGAATTGTAAGTTTAACAAGAGACACCATTAACATTAAAAGTCAAATATCACTCTCTAGCTCATACGCCAAGGCCAAAAGTTCAAGCTATTCGAAACAATCTTGTAACGAACTTTTCGTTGTCTCTAGACAAAGGGGTGTGGAGATACTATTTAAATCCTCCTAATCTTTGAAGCCAATCATTATAGTACTTTAATTTTTAAATTAAAGCAGCATTTCACGTTATTCATTCAATAAAAAGTAATTGAGCTAGAGCTAGTGTGTGCTATTGTGCATTATTTTTGGAACGGATATCATCAATTAGTCTATACGTCTTTATTCTATTCTTCATCCAAATCAATATGGAAAGCAACACAAATAGTCCCTAACTTTAATTCAATATGTAATGTGATCTCCGAACTCTCAAATTGTTCAACGTGATTCTCAAACTTTTAGAACATGTTCAACTTAATTTTTGAACTATAAGAAGATGTTTAAAGTCTTTCTTGAATTAGTGGAAGGATTAAATTGAATATCTTCCTGCAATTCAGTGAGTAAGTTGAACATATTTTAAAAGTTTGGGAATTATATTAGTCAAAATAAGAATCCAGCTACTTTATTGTACATTGGACTAAAGTTCAGAGATCATATTAGTCGAATTAAAAGTTCGGACATTACATTACACATTGAATCAAAGTTTAAGAATTATTTATGTGATTATCCCATCGGCATAGTAAAATTTATACAAGAGTATATCGAAATCCGTGATAGCGCGCCACTAAGAGCTCTCACCCAACTCACGTGAAAAATAAAAGAAGCAAAATAAAATAAAATAAAATAGCTAAGACAGAGGAGACTAGTGTTGAATAGTAGGACCATGCTAAACCTGAATAATATTTATACAACTGGCAGGTTCCACCCATTCAGAAGATCTCTGTTGCAACTGCTAACGTGGGAGCACAATTCATGGGTGGTCCTGATTCATTATTAGCCCTACAAGTCTCTATCTATGTACGATATGCTGTGGAATCTAAAAATAATTTTCCCAACTTAAGATGACCATAATTCTTGTTATGGTGTATCCTTTCTCTTTTGAAGAGAACCTTCTACCTATAATTTTTTTTAAAAGAAAAGAAAAACATAAATCAGAAGATTACATTAAAAATTCGACACTGTAGCGACTTGATGGAATTATTATACATACATATATATGTATTTCTATTGGGTGAGAGATGGTATATTTATGAGGAAATATTATGAATAAGTGATTCTAGGTTTCGTACATGTTTCACTTGAAACTTACCCGCTAAAAAAGGTTACTTATTTTTTGGAACCTGGATCTTATTCTGTATACATTGAAACCTAGAACCTATCATGTCATTGGTTATAAGGTCAGTCCCTGGATCTATAAAGGTTTCGTATGTGTTTTTAATTAAACAATTGTACTGAACCATCACCTTTAATGATCATCATTTACTGCTATAATTAACTAACCATAACTCATATTTGGACAGACGAATAAATATGAAATATTAACAAAGTAAAAGTCTTAATTATAAGTATCTTCGAAACAGGGAGCTCAGACTAGTGGTTCCAGATTATACTCATCATCAGACTCCACGGCATATCGTTGAATCACGCAAAGAAATATATCAAGAAAATATATATATATATATATATATAAACTTCTCACAAGTTACATTATGGGTTCTAAGTTCTGCTTACTTAAAACTAGAACTTACCTGTCCAAACATATTTATCAATTTTTTAAATTTAAAACTTATTCTGCATACCTTGAAATCTACATGAGATTAGTTCTTCGATGTGAGATTTTTGTAACTCAACTCACATGTGCATCTTTAAAAAAAAATTGCAAATTGCCGTGGTCTTCTTTCTTTATTTGCATAGTTTAGGAGAACCAACTTTAGAAATGGTACTTCAGTTCAACACTTAACTTTTAGCAAATTCTATTTTATTCTAAATCTCCCTAATCTTAAAGTTTATCCCGTGTTCTGCTGCTGGGCTTCACACTTGTAGCAGAAGCTGCACGAACGCGAATCATTGATGCTTGTGGAGGTAGCTTACCAGTTAATCAAACTAACCCTTAATTTAATGCAAAACAATACATCAATTCTCTAACGTAAACTCTAATTTGGTTTCTCGTACTATATTTAAAGACATTGGACATTTACACTTGGCGGATCTAATTATTTCGTTTTTTCCTGCCTTGTCCTTTTCAATATCACAATTGACGCGAAAATAAAATCTGGCCATGCATTTGGAAATTTAGGTGCCATCCACGTTGAACATAATTTGTCGCCAAACTGTCCTAAATCAATGATGAGTTCTCTTTATTTTTGGGTGAAAACGAAAAAAATTATAAAGTCCTTACTACTGTTTAGCGACTTCTTTTGGACGCACTACCGGAACTGGAATCAAACTAAGGCTAAATTGAGATACAACAGGGATCTTAAAGTGACAGCGCCCGTCCTCGGACGTAAAAGGGTTTTTATAGTTTAAGCAATATTTTATTAGTAATTTTGAGTTTGGACTCATGAATAATCTTTTATGTTATCCAGTTGCATAGTCATGTTAGAGTAAAATAATTATTATAGAGAATACCCCGTGATAATCTATTGCAAATTGATTTTCGTCTCGCCAAATGTTTTGAATTTGGTACCCCATGACACTTTTATGCTGAATTAATTTTTGTCTCACAAAAAATCTCAAATAAATACTCCTAACCCAAATCTATTGTCCATTAGTAAGGTTAGGGGTACGGATTTGAGAATATTGAGATAAATGCGTCATGGCAGTACTAGCGTGAGATTTTTTGTCAAGGGAAAATTGGATTGGGAAAAATGTGCTATGATGGTACCAATTTAGGATTTTCAATAGTAATTGTCATATTTGTCTAAGAGAAATTCACCTAGCTCAACCCTTTTTTTTTCTTTTGTTTATTCGTGCATGCTATTTAGTTGTAGATTATACTGCATTTCTTTAATAAATTTTTTACAATCTAAAAGCAAGGTTATATTCAAATTCAAGTTGAATCGTAAGTTTAACAAGAGACACCATTGACATTAAAAGTCAAAAATCACTCTCTAGCTCATACGCCAAGGCCAAAAGTTCAAGCTATTCGAAACAAACTTGTAACGAACTTTTCGTTGTCTCTAGACAAAGGGGTGTGGACATACTATTTAAATCCTCCTAATCTTTGAAGCCGATCATTATAGCACTTTAATTTTTAAATTAAAGCAGCGTTTCACATGATTTATTCAATATAAAGAAATTAAGCTAGAGCTAGTGTGTGCTACTGTGCCTTATCTTTGGAATGGATAGTGAATAAACCCTTTCTCTCGTCAATAATTCTGTAAGTTTTTATTCTATTCTTCATCCAAATCTATAGGAAAAGTAACAGAAATAATCCATAAACTTTAACTCAATATGCAATATGAACCCTGAACTTTCAAATTGTTCAATGTGATCCTCAGACTTTTAGAACATGCTCAACTTAATTTCTGAATTATAAGAAGATGTTCAAAGTCTTTCTTGAATTAGTGAAAGGATTAAATTGAATACCTTCCTATAATTCAATGACTAAATTGAAAATGTTTCAAAAGTTTGAGGATCGTGTTGGTCAAAATAAAAATTAATGTATTACATTATACATTGGGCTAAATTTTAGGGGTTATATTGATTAAATTAGAAGTTCAAGTATTATATTACATATTGAGTCAAAGTTCATGGACTATTTATGTGGTTATTCCATTGGTATAGTAAGATTCATAGAGGAGTATGTTGAAATCCATGATAGAGCACCACCATGAGCTCTCATCCAACTCTCTTGAAAAATAAAAGAAGTAAAAGAATATAAAAGAAAATAAAATAGCTAAGACAGAAGAGACTAGTGTTGAATAGTAGGACCATGCTAAACCTGAATAATATTTATACAACTGGAAGTTTCACCCATTCAGAAGATCTCTGTTGCAACTGCTAACATAGGAAAAAAATTCATCCTATTTCATTATTAGCCCTACAAGTCTCTATCTATGTATTGTCAATTACATGTTTTCATCTATAAGTCTATATCTATGTATAGATTCACATTTTTCTCTATCTTTCTTTATGAGTTTCATTACATTATCCTTTGAACTTTTCCCATAGAAATAGTTAAACCAATGTCTCCCGTCAGAAACAAGTGGCTAGCATGCGTGATCGAGTTTTAAAAAAATTACTGTCCCTGTACTTTCATGCATTTTTACTAATCAATTGATCTGGCTATTAGATGATGCCAATGTATGATGCGAGCAAGCTAGGGGTGAGAAAAGAATCATGATTCACCCAAATCAGATCGAACTGTGCTCAATCGATTGATTTTGGATGGAATCGATGGGTACCGGTTCAGTTCCTGATTTTAATTTTCCAAGATCAATTGATACCAATTCGGCTCTTGATCTCGGATTAGAGCCATCCAACTGATCCAATCGAATCGATCCCTATATATAATACAAATGTATATTCTTTTAATTGAAACCATCTCTCTCAAAGATCTAGAGTCTAAACCCATACGTAATAAAATAAAATAAAGAAGTGAACCTAACTTATTTTTAGGTGTAATATATGTTGTACATTATGGATGCATTTGAATTTTTGCATTAATTAATTGATCAATTGTTATTGCATTTTCCACGATACTGGACTCCATTGCTAATAATAATATTACCGTCTACAAAGACATTATCCTTAAATCTTTCATGTGATAAGAATACTGAACGCAAACATGGGAAATGCATTACTAAAGTCTCAAGTTGAGCCATCCTTTTTCAATCGCTAGGAATTAGTTTCATTTTTTTTTAATTGATGTTTGTCCTCGATAGAACTGTAACCAGGATCCAACTGAACTAGACCGATGGTTCAATTCTTGAGTGAATCCATAAAACAAGTGGGTAGTTCACGATTTGCATTTTGCAAAACCAATATCTAATTGGTGGTTTTCGATTTTATGGTGAGAACCACTCATCTTGAAACCGATTACCTCTAGAGCAAACTATGATACGCCCAGGGGGACGTCGTGAGGAATTTAGGCAATGTGGATGGTGTCGGAGTACGACATAGATAAAATTTTCCGAACACAACCGCACTATGATGTCGGGTTGACGGTCACATTGGCCAGATTTGTATCGATTTGGTGTCATAGGGATTTAATTAGGAAAAATCAATGAAAAAGGAAAGATTTAATTAGACAAAGGAAAAAAAATAATATGCAGGGACTTGATTAAAATCGTTAAAAAAAAGTACAGGGATGAAAAGTAAAATTAAAAAAAAAAAAGAACCTTAAACATGGTTTGCCGCCGAACATCCATCATGAAGAGAAACCATGCTTTGTCCCCAACTTGGAAACTTCGTTGAAAAGGAACGAGAGGGAGCTCGTGTTCCGGTCTTATTATTGTACGAATTTCGTCAAACATTGCTCTAAAAACACTCGTTAAAACAACCAGTTAAAGCAAAATTCATAATTTTCGACACAACAATCGCTCTCTTATCACTTTTAATCGAGATTCCAAAAATCGAACAAAAAAAAATAAATAGTTACTTATTCAATATCCCGAAACAGGCTTTAACGATACTCTTTTTTTTTTTTACTATTTCCGCACTCTATTATTCGTTGTTTGGTTTATTTTGGAAGCTTTGTGTGTCCCATCACTACCTTCTCTCTCTCTCTTTCGCTCTCGCAGACAAGAAAATGAAAAGCATAAAACGAGGATCTTCTTGTTGACGATCCACCTTAATGTTAGCTTTGAGGTCTGCCTCTATAGAACCATGAGACAGAGCGAGTCTTTTTTTATTTTTTATTTCCTTTTCTTGGCTCACTTTGACATCTGTCTCTGTCGGACTTGCTAGCGTAATAATTTTCGGGTAATAGTGAGAATAATATCATATCTTAGGTCGTAAATTCTTAAAGAAGTGAATTTCATAATAATTTTTCTAATTATTTAGTATCTAATTTTTGCTGTTTTTTTTTAATCTATTACGAAATTAACAGCACTTTAAGCCCGAGAAAAAAGCTTGGCCGAAAAGCACATGTTTATGCCCTTTTATGACGTTCGCAGTTCCTTTTTTTTTTCTCCCTGCATTATTCAAAGATTCAAAGAGCAAAATTACGCCACAAAAAAAGACAAAGTTCAATTTCCGACACATTTTCTTCTCGTTTTTTTTTTCTTTCTCCTTTTGTGAAAGTTCAGATTCTTTCCCAAAACCCCCCCCCCCCCCCCCCCCCCTCCCCTTCCTTTCAAGGCTGGTGGCTTCTCGTCCATGGAATGGAACAGCTGCAATTCGCATCCGGAAAAAGAAAGGAAATGCTGCTTCTGAATTTGTCCGAAACAGGAAAGAGTTTTGTCTGAAAGTTTAAAAAGAAAAAAGAAAAAAGAAAAAGGAAAAGGGAAGTGGGTTCGGGGTTGAAATAATTGAATAGTCCAGGTGGGCCCCACGGGAGCCCATTGAATAGTCCAGGTGGGCCCCACGGGAGCCCCTCTCCACCCTTCCTTTTCCCTTTGCTGGGCTCAAGCTGTCATCAATTTTTTCTGGATTCAGGTCTGTTCTCTCCCCACTGATTTACATATGCTCTGCATGTCGTGCATCTGTTGTTGGACCCGATCCTCAGTCATTTGGACCGGTTTTGATTGGATGTGTCCAAACCGGTTCCACTCGTTTGGCCAAATGCCGAGAAGCCAAAAAAATAATAATAATAAATTCCAATAATTTCGTGCAATGAAAAAAAAAAAAAGAGAGTCATTACTTCTTAATCATGGCATTACGCGTCGCGAGATAGAAACCGGCAGTGTAAAATCGCATCTCCAAATATTCCAGATTCGCTCTGTTGATGCGGGATGAGTTCGATGTTGAATACTCAGTCGAGTTCATTCAAGAGATCTGTTTTAGGTGAAATAAAATAAAATCTTACGCCGAGCTTTGCCGGGGGCTGTGCAATTTTAATCTCGGCTTATTGGTCGTCACGATCATCCCTCGAAATTTTCTATCATCTCGTTAGAGATTCGATCTATAGGGCTCCGTTTATTTCACGGAAAACAATTTCCTGAAAAATATTTTTCAAATTTTCCGGCACTTGAAGGGCGGAAAATATGCTAATCTTAGGCTCCGTTTGTTTCGCGAAAAATGCCCTCCCGAGGGAAAACATTTTCTAGGGAGTCATTTTCCAAGAAAATAACAATATTTTTCGGTGCTTGGCTAATACTTAAAAATCAATTGGAAAATAATTTTCATCGTTTGGCAAGCAATTGATTATTGGCGACCGGCGGCGGCGACCGGCCAAAGGCGGCCCGCGTCTGGAGATCAGCGGCAGCAAGCAGCGAAAAATAATTTCCTCTTTTCAAAATAAGAAAAACGTTTTTTTTTATACTTTTCAAGGAGATTTTTTCCATAAGAGGAAAATGTTTTCCAGGATTAGCCTATTTTCCGGCCCCCCCAAACACCGGGAAATCCGGAAAATATTTTTCATGAAGTCAATTTCCATGAAGCAGCGAATTCTTGGGCCGAGCTGGATTTGAACCACCATAGACATATTTCTTGAATGTTTTTTAGGAAGAAAACATTTTCCTTTTATGAAAAAATCTCTTTGAAAATTTTCCTTAATTTTGAAAAGAGAAAAACATTTTCCTCATCTTTTCTTCCTTTTTTCACACTTTTTTTCTTTTTCGTTTTTCGTTCTTCCCCCGTCCGTGGCCGCCGACCGCCCCCCACCCGTCGGCCGCCGGTTGCCTAAAATCAATTCCTTGGCAAACGACGAAAATTATTTTCCGGTTCATTTTTAAGTATTAACAAAATATCGAAGCATAATGTTATTTTTCTTGAAAAATGAACTTTCTGAAAAATATTTTTCGAAAGCATCACATTTTTCGTGAAACAAACGGAATCATAATGTTTTGTCAAGAAAAATTTAGTGACCATTTTTTTCAAAACGGTCATCAAGTGCAAAGATTGCATCACCTGGAAATTCCTCTGATCGAGCTGTCGACGTTAGTGGTGCGCATCAATCACGAAATCGTACGCGGAACGGGGTCTTTCTCGTTGTCAATGATGAATCCTAATTTCCTACATTGACATTTCTTGGCCGGCATCCATAGTGGGGAGCACAAAATGTATGAGGAGAATTAAAGGCCGGTCTTGCATAATTTTTTTTAAATAATTATTTTTTTCTTATGATTTTCCTCTTTACCTTTTTTTTCCCCTCCACCGTCGCCCATCGACGGTTCCCCTTGACAAGCCGGTGGAAGTCGTGCCATGTGGGACGGCCAACGTCTACGTCGGTTATTTTCATGTCAAAGTTGATTGTATATGATTGAATTGAAAGAAAAAATAATACAATAATTTTAGGGTTTTTTAAAATAATTTTCACAACTTAAGATGACCATAATTCTTGTTGTGGTGTATCCTTTCTCTTTTGAAGTGAAGCTTCTACCTATAATTTTTTTAAAAAAGAAAGAAAAACATAAATTAACTGGGGCGACTTGACGGAATTATTATACATACATATATATGTATGTATTTCTATTGGGTGAGAGATGGTATATTTATGAGGAAATATTATGGATAAGTGATTCCAGGTTTCATAGATGTTTCACTTGAAACTTATCCGTCAAAATATGTTATCTATTTTTTGGGACCTGGATCTTATCTTGTATACATTGTATACATTGAAACCTGAAACCTGCCTATCACAGGTTATAAGGTTAGTCCCAGGATCTATACAGGTTTCGCATGTATTCTTAATTAAACAATTGTATTGAATCATCACTTTTAATGATCATCATTTATTGCTATAATTAACTGACCATAACTCATATTTGGGCATACGAACAAATATGAACTATTAGCAAAGTAAAAGTCTTAATCATAAGTATTGTTGAAACAAGAAGCTCATACTAGTGGATCTGAATTTCACTCATCATCGGACTCCATAGTATATTGTAGAACCACGCAAAGAAATATATCAAGAAAAATACAAAAAAACTTCTCACAAGTTACGTTACGGGTTCCAAGTTCTGCCTACTTGAAACTAGAACTTACCTGTCCGAAAATTTTTCTCAATTTTGTAAATTTAAAACTTACCATGCATATCTTGAAATCTAAAAATAGACGGGTTCTCCACCGATTTGGTTTTAAGTTTTAGATTTTACTGTATAACTATGCTCACCCCCAATAAATTCCAGATTGGTTATGGCTGGCAGTGCTTTTTTTTTTTTTAGGGAGGGTATCCTTTTGAATTTTTCTTTCTCGTATTTGTCTTTACTAAAGGGAAAAAGCGTGTGGGAAAAGCATTCGGTTCCGTCGTGACCAGCGCTGAATGGACAGAAAGTGCTCGTTTTACTTTGAGACTGGCAAACGTGCAAATGCCTCACGCCTACGTAGGAAATAGAAGTTTAAAAGACGAGGCAACATCCCCCCCTTGCAATGAAATATCTTAGCCCGTCTCCCGTGCGTTACTCTGGTCCACTGCAAGAGATCAGCCAACCAAGTCGCAAACTGGGTCGCCAAAATGTTTCGATCGGACTGCATTCCCGCCCATTGGACCTCCTCTCCACCACAGCCTCTTTGGAATTTGTTGTGTGTTGATGCCCCTACTTTGGGCCCTTATGTTCGGAACTCCTTTTATCAGTAATTGAAAGCATCATTTTCGATCCAAAAAAAAAAAAATTCCCCCCTTGCATGAAATATGTAAAAGAACTCTCGTGAAATTTTATTGAATTGGTGTCAGTTTCTCAAAATTTCATTTCGAAACTTGACGTTATTTCAAAACTGGTTAAACCACGAAAAAAAACATTAAATTGATACACTTGCGATAAATTTATCTCTGATAAATTTATCCCAAGTTATTTTTTATCAGGAAAATCCCAAAATGCCACACTTGTGACATAATTTATCTTAAACTAATTTTTTTAATAATAAAAAATTTCAAACTGATACATTTATGATAAACTTACCTATGGTTAATTTTGGTTAATTCTATGAAAAACCTCCAAATTGATACATATGTAACAAAACAAGGGATAAAAATCTTCAAATTGATACGCCGTCAATTATTACATGCCATCCAATTCAGTAATTTGGCGGTTATATTTAATAAAAACTAATAGAGGGTAAATTTGTCACATATATCAGTTTGTGGCAAATTTGTCACAAATATACCAGTTTGGAGTTTTTTCTGATAAAAAAAAACTTTAGAGTAAATTTATTAAAAAATTATTAATTTAGAATTTTTCATGATATTAACACTTTTGAAATACCTCAGGCACTTGATTTCTTTGACTTAATAACTTCGAAGTGGCGTCCGTTTCTCGAATTTCTCACCAACTGAACTTTATTGCAAAATCCATTGTCAACTTCATGCCTTTGATGCAATAATTCCTTAACTCATAGCCGCTAAAAACCAATGAACATCGCTCGTTATGTACATTTTTTGCCCCTTTTCCAGGTGCATTTCGTCCCACAAAACACATCTATCTGGTGCTACTCACGCTCACGTAAAAACCGTTCAAAAGCCTCGTATTTGCACCAACTTTAATGATTGAAAAGAAAGGATTAGGGTATTAAAATTTCTGTGGAGAAAAAGAGAAATTAATAGCCCTTGAACTTTAGTCCAATGTGTAATATCATCTTTGAAAGTTTGATTTATTTAATGCGGCTCTTGAACGAATATAAATGTTCAATTTGGTTCTTAAACTTTCAATTTGTTTATTCTAGTCCCTCACAAAGTCAAACCAGTCCATTGAGTTTCATAATTACATTATTGCCTAGATTTTAGAATACCATTTCACTTCAATTCATTTCCTAATATATATAGAGAGAGACCCTTTTGTTAACTTTCTTATCTTTTTGGTGATTAAAAAAATGGAGATAGTTCCATTTAAGTATATTTTAACTTATGATCTCTATAACAATTAAGTAGAACCTCCTTCAAAGTTGCATGGGGTTGATATTCTTGCTATTTAAGAATACGTGTTTTGATAAGTACATTTAAAAACGCTAATAACGGATCCATAATACTAACATTTATACTAATATTTTCAAGCTCGTGTTTCATGTTTTCTTGTCTAAAATTAATTAAATCTGTAAAGTAGGTAATCAAAATAGCAAGAAAGCCAACCTAATACAAGAGTAATTAAAAAAAAATTTGTGAACAGTATCTAAAGACTCATTTGACTTTATTAAAAAAAAAGCGAGAGCTTAGATTGAACAAATGAAAGTGGAGGGGGCAATATTGAATATTTAGGAATAATCAAGGGATCATATTGAACTAATTACAAGTTTAAGGATAACATTACATATTAGGTTAAAAGTTCAAAAACCGTTACCGTTATTTTTCCGAAAACCAAAAATAAAATACCGCAATAGATGTGGAAGGAGAGCTATTGTGAGAACATGATTGAAGAGAAACCAGCTCGAAAAACACCCTTGGAAAAGGCATAAAATGTCCGCATGACCGTGCACATGGATTGGGCATTATTTTCAACGGCGAGAGGCTCAAGTGGTCACTCGATCGAAATCAAGTTCACGCATTTGTTTTCAAGGTTCCGTTTGTTTTGCCAAAAATGAACAATTTAAAAATTATTTTTCTAAAAATAGATAGTAAACAATGAAGTTTTGTTTTGTTTTTTTTTCATTAGCTAAGTATTTCAAGTAATATGAGCGATTATTTTTAGGAAAATATTTTCTAAATCATTTATTTTTTGCGAAATGGTCCAAACTTTCAAAATCAAATTATGACCCTACAATTCGGTTTAGTTTTGAATGAAGAATGCGTCGAGCAACAACACTTCAATTCAATTTGGCAATCAGGAATCAGAGTCTGAATTTTAACGTCCGAACCCTATACGGTGGATCTGGGCAGACAAGATTGGTCGACCCGACGACCAATTTCAAAGTCAAATTTGTGCAGACACCATACCTCCAGGAACCTTAGAAACTGTATTGATCTTGTTCCAGGGATAAAACTGTATCATACCAGCGTCAAGAGATGGGAATGCAGCAGCATAAGTCGGCTCCTAAAGCCCAAACTCATCGCTGGCCAGTGTAGTTCCCGTGCCATCAAAGTGCATGCAGTTTCTTGCTTCCCTTAATAATAAAGAAAGTCGCTTGAGGTCGAGACTAAGGTAGAACAACAGGGAAGCACGCGATTCCCTTTGCTTTCTCGCTGAACTATAATCATATGTCGTGCGGACTTAGCTCCTTCCAAACTAAACCTTACACGAACATTTGCATGAGTTTTGATGTTCAAGGCAGGGGACAAGTGCCTACATGTACCATAACCTCTTTCGGCAGCAGATCTCGAAGAAAGGAGAAGGAAATAGAAAGCTCCTTGAAGAGTTGAACCGGGACCATGGCAATTATACACGCAGACTTCTGCCGGAACTTTTCCTGTATATGCTCATGAACTTGGCCACGAACTCTGCATGAAGTTGCAAGCGATACCAGTAAGAAACAAAACACGACTTGGAATAGCAGTTTATAGAAAATGACTTATAGCATATATTCTAAGGGATCCCTAAGATTTTCAACATAGGGAGAACGTAGCTAAGTATGTATGAGGCGGCAGCATTCATGCTAGGGATGCAAGCAGGACAAGTACAATAGGGTACCCAACCAGCACAAACCCTAACAATAGGTAAATGGGTACAGCAACTGGGAAAGCGGGATGGGTTTGGGGTCAGTTGCTAAAAACCATATAGGGTATAGGACGAGCTTGGGATTTCATAGTTGAGAAACACGATATCCGAACCCAATATTGTATAATCACTAAAATGCCATTTGTTTCCTTCATTATTTTAATTGGTTGAGTAAATATACATTGTTTACTCTCCATATTACTTACTTATGATACTTTGTGAGTACCAAAAACATAATATAGTATAAGATCAGACATTTCAACCATCTCCACCATTTCAATCCTAGCTTCTAATGATTGTTATAACTAAGATTTTTTATGAAAGTTAATCTTGAACTCTTAATCTTATAAGTTTGGACTCTTTAGAATTATGATTGGAGATCTACAATTCACGGGTTTCGAATAAACGGTTGCAAATATGAGGTTGTTTATTATTAATATTAGATCATTGTTTATTAAAAATACTGCAGTGGATTGCATGTACCCGACAAAAGCGCTACTACTCCAGTGGGGTGGGTTCGGGATGTTATATCAAAACCTATAGCGGGTTTGGAACAGGTTTGGGGAAGAATAGAAAGTTTTTGGGACAGGTTTGGGGCCACATTAGCCTTTCCAAACCCGTCCCTCTTCCATCCGTAATGCCTTGCTTGAAAAAGAAGTGGGGGAAGGATACAATGAATGCTTGGTGTGCTTGAGGAATGGATTTTGGCTTTATCTAAAACCTTTTGGACTGCCAAAATCTCGTACAGGTTACGAGGTTTAAAATGGAGAACTGAGCAACAATGTTTTGAAGAAAGTCAATATTGAGCAGCAGATCACTAAGCAGCAACAGTGCTCGCACTGTATGGCTCGTGAAAATCAGGATCAAAAAAGAAAAGTTGGAGTCCTTGGAACTCCGGTAGCGTTCAAGACAAATTAGACATATTCCAAAAGAAAGACAGACTTGGGGTTAAGGGCATTTTGATGGGATTTTCTTCATATGCATTCCATTTACTTAAGTGGCATAGGAAATCAACTCTTTCTATTACCTTCTAATTTCAGTAAAGCAGTTGTCCCTGTTGGCAGTCTTTTATCCTGTCGAACAATAGGCAAAGGCGTCTCTTTAACACTGACACAATAGCAAACAACAAACCTCGACAGAATATAACTTACGTAATAAGCATGCCAATAGTAGAGGTCCCTCTTAGAACCAGCCTCTGCCGCCTTCAAAAACTGTTCTGCAAGCTTCTGCTCAATCAAAATGAACACTGAATCAGGACCTGTGCCTATAAATATGCCATTACGTCAAAGGTATCAGACACATTACCAGGAGTATCAGTTTGGGGTGCACAAAATCCACCAGAAGTTTCTGAATCTTTCCCCTTACAAAGAATAATCTGTTTAAACAATGACCAAGATCATTTGGTTGTTTCATCCACAATATGCTGAAAATATTAGGACGTCCATTACAATTTCATTGGCAAAGAAAATTGGAAAACTTCCAAGGAATGTTGAGAGTGCCTCATGTCTTTCTCTGAGGCTAACGTGAATTGCATCATCTTAGGCTTACTTCCATTAGAGCGTTGTCAGATGGAGACCACTTCAGTTATGCTATTTATCTGATCTTCAGATCTTTTCCAGTTTCGGTTATGTCCAAAGAAGTTGTAAAGAGTGAATTTTATGGGAAGCTGTCTTCCACGGAAAAATATAACTGTGAGATCTACAGACAAACAGGAACCAAAGGAATAGAAAGAAACATCATATTCTAGAATGATCACTCCAAAGCAGAGGTATGACTGATTCTTTAAAAATCAACCAACCACAAATTCTTCCTCTTAATGGGATCAATTAGAGAAATCCCATGGCAATTCAATTATTATATCGCATCCATATTTCTAGTCCCTATCCACCTTTTAGAGAACTGATTTACTTCTGGAAGTGTCAATTCCCATTGAAATTTGCGAAACCTATACAAGAAATACATACGTCTTTTGAGTTGGGTCAGCCAGAATTTCAGCAGTAAGTTCCACCAATACCTCTTCCCATCCCAAAGGAATTGGTTGGTTATCTACAAAAGGATAGCTGTACAGGAAAATTTCCATGTGAGATATGAATATATGAAGTAAGACCAAGCATGTGCTTTTGACAGTATGGTGTTCACTTTTGTGCTTTGCAGGCTTCAAGAGCCATAATAGCTTTTCTAAGGTTCTGTTTCGATTTGGTGGCTATCTTGGCAGCAAAGTTCATTGGTAATTCAAAGTCTTCCTTCCTTGCTATTTGGATGAGAATCTCCATAATCTGGGAAAAAAGATGGCATCAGCAGAGACAAGAAAAAGTGACGAGCTCTGGTTATAGTATTCGGAGTCCACTGAATATAATTGGCTGCATAGAATATATACAGTACATTGTTATGATGAAATTGTCACGGCCTCATCCGTACTATTGACAGCAGAGGTTTGGGGAGAAGCAGAATCAGATGAGACTAGCCCAGCACATGGTAATAATCACCTTAAGGATCACTGTACATGCTGGCCAGCAGTATTTAAAAATATACATACTTTTCCTTTGGCCAAACCAAGGACATAAAATAGAATGACGACCTCGCTAATTCTGACATTATTCCTACATAAACTTGTGCCTGGTCATCAAATGGAACCAAAGATATCTCCACAAACTACTAACTTGCGTGTATCAATTAAATCTGTGTAATTTGTATCTGCAGTTCCAGGGCTGGCTAGACCTAACTGTGAAGCAACATAAGAGACGATAAATAAAAATCTGAATGTCTAAACAGGCCTATGGATACGTGCTGAAAAAAATGAGGATATGTCATTTCAATGTCACACGCTAGCTGTGCACATCCACACATTCCCGTTTGAATCATAAGTAGCAGCGACAACAACAGTAAAAAGAAGTTAATTTTCAACTGAATCTGATCATCTATATTGTTATTTAATTATGCATGTCAAATAAGCAACCAATGTGAAATTACCTCATGAGTGATTGGAGCATCAACCTTGATGACTTTGCAGCGGTTTTTCACTGATTCAAGAATAGTACCATCATCCTCACAGCAAAGTATAAGTTTACAAGAATCCGAATAGCAGTCAATTATCCACTTGATCAAGTGTTGGACATTTTCTGCTGCTTTGTCAATCTCATAGAGTACTATTACTGAAGTCAACAAGATAACAACTCATAAAAATATGTGCAAGGAACATAATGCAGAGAGAATTTTGTTCATTCTAATGAGATGCTGACCTTTATAATCTGCCTTGAAACCTGCATGACTGACTTCAGGGATGATTCCATGATTGCTACTAATTTCCTTAACTAAAGCCATTAGTGCAATTCTGGAATTGGCTTCTTTATGTACATTCAGCTCCACATGATGAGTGCTTGATGCCAGCGGAATAATTACTTGGCTAGGCCTTTTCTCCTGTGTATGGAAAGCATAGCAATAGGCATGAACCAAGCATGTCATGATTAGTACAGAAAAAACAGGGGAATTAATCGGCCACGAGAATAATCTGTGTTGGAGATCAGCGTCATTTTTGGGAAAAATGATTATCCCAAACACCAGCTGAAAAATCATAGATTAGGAGAAACCAAAACAAAAAGAAAAAAGAAAGGAGGAATGTTGCTTAAATTTTGGAAACACAAAAGAGACTACATCATTGTCAGAATTTCACATCTGGAAGTACATAACTCTAAGGATCTATGTACCTGGCTATGGAAGGATCGTAACTCATGAGTTACCTACAGAGAGGGAAATTGAGGCAACAGTCAGCTATAGATTCGTTGGCGTATAAAATTGCAAAACTGATACATAGTATTACCAAAGACGCACATTCCAAGATTGGTCACCATAGATCCCACTTAAAAGGGCCATTGTTAATGCCCTTTTCCCAGATCCAGAAGGGCCCTTCAACAAAATATGGGGGCAAACATCATTTGACACCTGCAGATTTTACAGAGTTTAAATTCAGATATAGTCTCAATAGATCACACATCCAGGAAGTATTGAGAGAACAATACTAAGAGTGGCCCTAAATATAATATTATCGCTACGTTTATAATAAAAGAATAAGCCTAGAGCAATCCCAATGTGAAAGTCTAGTGCATAGGGTACTATTAACTGGTAACACAGAATGTAATTTATCAACTAACAAATAGACAAACACCGGAAAGGAAGGTCATAAAATTCAATTAAGCAGAATAACTTACTAATTTCTTAAGAAGTTGTGCTTCCTGTTTGTGGCAACTGAATCCATCAAGAGAATGAGGTTGATGCTTATCAGCCCAAAACTGCCTCAGGTTTTCAACCACAAATGCCTTCTCAATGAAGGAGGCTTCATCAAAGGCTCTGGTTGGTTCAGGTGATTTTGAGGTTCTACAAGACCCTTTCCTCATACAAGCAAACCATGTTTCTGTCTGGCTCTTCCTGCGGTTGGCTGTAAATTTTTTAATACTATCAGTTGTTCCAGCACTGAAGTCAGTCATCTTACTACTCACGGTGCTATTTCTGTTGCTGCCTTGCCTACTTATGTTGGCATTTGAATTTGGGGTCGTCCTTGATGCACTCAAACTAGATGCACTCCCTTGTGGATTATGGTCAGAGCCACCGTTTGATCTCATCCGTTGATGAGAAACATCCCTTTGTGGAACAGTTTTGGGTGCTGGAACGAAACGTGTCTCCTGCCTATCATTTCTTGGGAAGACATTCTTCTGAAATGCCAAAGCTGTGTCGTTGCGAGAAAAGAAGATATCGCCAGGTGATGTGGAATCTGTGCTTTCAAAAGTAGTACCAGTATATGCGGGACCTCTATAGAGCTTTAAATTTGCATTTATCTCACCAACAGAAGGTTTTCTCAAGGGAGAAGCTTCCCGCTGTTTCTGAATTACATTTCTTTCCAATGGTGACAGGGGCCGCTCTCCCTTTGAGTTGTTATGCTGTTCCCTGTCCCTTGCTCTCTGTTTCGGTGCAGTAACAGATCGCTGACTGGAGTTTGATTTCAAACTTACTCTACTCAGATCAAGGAACTGCAGATGGCCTTCCCTATCATTGCTTGATCGTGTTCTACGATTTGACTTCCTGTTTGAGATTGTAACCTCATTTCCATCAGCTGCATTTTCTTCTCTTCCCGGCTTATAAGGCGAAATATGCCTCCGGCGCTCAGGTTTTGATAAAGGGCTGACGTTTCTGCGGGCATCTGATCCACCTATCGGAGAAAGGGCATTTCCATTCTCTCTTCTCGGCTTGTATGGCGACTTACTGCTGTGTCTCCGCCGAACTAACGCGGCCTCAGTTTCTTTTTTAGGAGAAGGCCCACCAAAAGAAGGTTGCCTCCGGCTCAGTTTCAGTGGGGTAACGTTCCTGGGCCAGCTCAAATCGACTTCCGGACCTCCAAACTCCAAATCATCGTCACTCTGTCTTTGCTCCCGGTGCGGATTTTCATGCCACTCCGTCTCTGTATCAGACGGCTCGTAACCGCTCCTCGGCTGATAAGGCCTGCTATAATTGGGAGGATTCTCCATTGTCAGGAAAAAAAAAAAAGATGAAGAATTCACGAACCCACCTCACTGTGGCAATAACGGAAACGTTTAACAGGCATAAGAGAAAGACCCAGAATCCCAACGAGAACGATCTCCTTGTATAGCAAGTTTGAGAATCTAGAACAGTACGGTCTTGGACTATATAGCCGATCAAGGAAAGAACGGCGGAATGGGCAAATGCAACAAGCGACATTGGAGCAAAGAATCCGATGGTTCCAAAGACGAACGCATCGGTGAAGACGAAGCGAGCAAGCTGGAGACATAGAAGGCCGTATAACAGGCTTGTTAATAACCATAAAGCTCGAATCTTTTCCTGCAATTTCTATGTCTTGCATTGCGGATCTCTTTGTCTGGTGTCGAGTGGGACGGGCGTTGTTTTTTACTCTGCTTTCGATGATGGGAGAAAGGGAGGGCCTTTTTTTTGCCGCTTTGTTGCGCGCGAGACTGGCCGAGGCAACGACATCAACTGACTTTTGCAATTGACTTCTGGGAACCTGCGAAAGATTCTCCTCGTACATGTGCATTTGCTTTTCCTTCACGGGATATTCTACTTTTCCACGAGTACTGGCGATTTTCCTCACTTCAATTTCTATTGCTCATTAATGACGTGATAAAGAGTGGAAAGTTCCTTGGTTCTCCATGCCACGTTAAAAAAAAATGCGTATAAATGAGTTGACAGTTTGGCCCCCCCCCCCCCCCCCCCAAAAAAAAGGCTTTATAGCGATCGAGATTGTATATTCGTGTAACATCTTTTTCTTTTTCTTTTTTTTCAGCCGTTGAATGCGCGATCGTACAAATCTCGACTAGACGAACTCGTTCTTCATTTGCTCATTGATTGAGCAAGCACTCATGTCATGCTCCAGAATAAAAAAATTCTCTTCACGAAATCCTAATCCCCAATATGTTGCTGCAATTGACAACTATTTTCGATAAATTCTTCCATTCTTTCTTCTCCTTCAATCTTGGGAATAAGTAACATCCAATTCGATATCCATGTTCCAATCGAATAAAGTCAAATCTAAGCTTAATATTCATTTTGGGTCTTTGCTTATGGGAAATTCCGACACCCTTTATTCAAAATATGACACTTCTTGACTAGAAAAAAAAAAAACTTAGGATGTGCTTTCTCTCCCATTAAAAGTATTGACACTTCTTAACTGCAAAAGCACTTGCATCACTGTGGATGTGCTTTTTTTTTTCCACGGAAAACTAATGTCTGGAATTTTTTTTGTCAGATAATGATTACCTGAATCACTCATAAAGTTGGACTAGCATAAAGTATTTACTTCATGAATTGTTGTTTTCATCATGAAAGTATTTTCATTTACTAACTTTTCTTCTAAACAATACAAATAATCATTTTTAGGATACTTAGCAATTGAGTTGAAAGTGGCAAATGCCATTTTACAGCTTAATAGGCAACTTGAGGGCAAATGAGAACGGAAGCATACAGCAAAGGGGACCACCTAGAGGTGGCCACGGTTCGGAACTGGGCCGGTTCCGGTTCGTGACTATCATGAACCGGCGGTTCGGGCCGGTTCAAGGGCCGGTTCCGGTTCCGGTTTGAACCGGACGGAACCGGCGATTCGGTTCCGGTTCCAAACCGCCGGTTCAGAACCGGGGCCGAACCGGCGGTTCCGTCCGGTTCAAACCGGTTTTTAAATAAAAATTTAAGAAATAAAAAAATTTAAATAATGAATTATGATTTTTATGATTATTTCAAGCAAATTAATTTGATTCAAATTTACAAAATGATTAAAAAAAATCATAGAATTAGTTCAACATAAATGGTGAGGGAGAGAGATAAAAACAAAATGACTTAATTCATGAGTCCCACATTGATTGTGAAGGAAAGAGACAAGCATGAAGTCTCTTTAAAAAGCTAAGGATGAGACTTGGAGGCTTCTAACTTGAAGAAAAGAGTCCCACATTGGTTGCCTAGTGAAGGTAACAAGTAAGATGTGTCTTTAAAATGAAGTCTCTACATGGAGGTTTACAAGTATCTCATCTTGGCTTTTTTGTCTAAGATAAATTCTTTACTTCTCTTAGTAATTTGGCTAAGATTAAGTATGTAAATATATTATTTTAAAAAAAAATTTTAAGATGCCGGTTCAAAACCGGATGAACCGCCGGTTCCAAACCGGCGGTTCCGAACCGGCCCGGAACTGCCGGTTCGGAACCGGATGAACCGCCGGTTCCAAACCGGCTGTTTCGAACCGGCCCGGACCCGCCGGTTTCGAAAAATAATGACCCGGAACCGGCCCGTGCCACACGGGTCGGTTCCGGTTCGGAGTGAACCGGCCCGTTGACCGGGCCGGTCCCGGGTTTGACCCGGGCCGGTTCCGGGTCGGTTCCGGGCCGAAACCGGCCCGTGGCCACCTCTAGGACCACCAGCAGCATCAAGACAAGTATCTGTGACAAAAGACCAGCACAGCACCCTCAAGCAGAGCAACATACCATATCAAATCAGAAGCAACAAAGTTGATATTTTCCTTTATCACAGAGGCCTTATCCACATTGCCAAGAATTAAAGCCACAGAAACTGACATCCTGGATTTCATCAGTTGACTCCTCCACTGGCTTTTCTTCTTCGAAGAAAAAAGTTTCCAGAGCCTAGCCATGGCTATTCCTTTGCAACCCCTTTCTCTTCTCGAGGTCTGTTCGACCATGGACGAACTAAAGCAGATTCACGCAAGCATGTACAAAAGAGGCCTTGTTTCAGAGCCCATCCCTTTAAGCAGGCTTCTTGCTTTCTGCAGCTCACCGAGTTATGGCGATATCAAATATGCACAAAAGTTGTTTAACAAGACTAGTAGTCCAAACACCTTCATGTGGAATGCAATGATCAGAGGGTACTCCCACAGCACAGAACCAGAACAAGCCCTACTTCTGTACGGCGAGATGATAAGTAATTCAGTCCCACACAATACCCACACCTTACCTTTCCTGCTCAAAGCCTGTTCTAAGTTGCCATCCTCAGAGGGGACAATGCAAATCCATGCTCGAGTTGTGAAAATGGGATTTGGCTCAGATGTCTTTGCCATCAACACCCTGCTCCATGCATATGCCGTGTTTGACAGAATGGAAATTGCATGCCTACTTTTCGACCAGGCTCCAACACGAGATATCGTGTCGTGGAATACAATGATTGATGGATATGCTAAGTGTGGTGAAGTAGGGGTTGCTTTCAAATTGTTCAAAGAAATGCCGGAGAGAACTGTAGTCACGTGGACGACAATGATATCTGGCTTCGTGAAAGTGGGAATGAATAAGGAGGCCTTAAAACTGTTTCAGGATATGCTGATTGCAGGTGTTAAACCTGACAATGTAGCTTTGTTAAGTTCGCTTTCAGCATGTGCACATCTTGGAGCAGTGGATCAAGGCAGATGGATTCACACATATATCGACAGAAACCAGATACAAATAGACCCAGAGCTGGATTGTGCACTGATAGACATGTACGGCAAATGTGGTCACATGGAAGAAGCTTTAGGAGTTTTCACTAAATCGAAGAAGAAATGTGTCTCCATATGGACAGCAGCAATTTCTGGTTTTGCAATTCATGGACAGGCAAGAGAAGCAATGGATTTCTATATGAAAATGCAGAAATCAGGGATCAAGCCAAATTCGATCACTCTTACTGCAATTTTGACTGCATGTAGCCACTCAGGACTAGTTGATGAAGGAAAATCAATCTTCAAGAGCATAACGTCAGTTCACAATTTGAACCCAGCAATTGAGCATTATGGCTGCTTAGTTGACCTTCTTGGCCGAGCAGGGTTGCTGAAGGAAGCCAAAGAGGTGATTGATACAATGCCTATCAAGCCAAACGCTGCCATTTGGGGAGCACTCCTTAATGTCTGCAAAGAGCACGCAAATGTCAAGTTAGGCAAACTGATTGGGAAGAAACTGATGGAAGTGGACCCTGGACATGGTGGTCGATATATTCATGCAGCGAGTATTTTTGCAGCATCAGGGGAATGGAATGAAGCAGCGAGAATAAGAAGAATGATGAAAGAAAAAGGAATAAGAAAATTTCCAGGGTGCAGCAGCATTACCATAGATGGGTCTGTTCACGAATTTTTTGCTGGTGACAGTAAACACCTGCAACTTAAGGAGATTCACCAGATTTGGCATCAGATAGTGGGGAGACTTGAACTAGAGGGATATAAACCTGAAGTTGGGAATTTGCTCCTTCATCTTGAGGATGAGGAAAAAGAGGTAGCCATTCATCAGCACAGTGAAAAGCTGGCAATTGCATTTGGGTTAATCAGCACCAAACCGGGGACAATCATTCGAGTCTTTAAAAACCTTCGTATTTGTGAGGACTGCCATGTAGTAACAAAAATGATCTCCAAGATTTACTCTAGGGAGATAGTCATGCGGGATAGGACTCGTTTCCATCTGTTCAGAGATGGAATATGTACTTGTGGGGACTTCTGGTGAATAAATGCAGACACGTATAAGCACATGAAAGTGAAAATCGAGCAGTATAGTCTCCTCATGGAAATTAAAAAGTACATTATTACAATATTTTTAAACAATTAAATCAATAGTGAAACCAAAAATACGAACTCGAGATTTCCACTAGCTCAATAGACTTTTGTGTGTTCAAGGTTTCTTTTACTGATTATTTAAAGGGAAATCAATTGAAGTACAAGGACTGTTTCTTCATAGCTCTTCAGGCAATGCTAAGTATCTGCTTGGCCACCCAAGACTGCTGAGGCTCTAGCTGGACATTCCCAATCTGCCGCAAAATCAAGAGGCACATAGTCAATAGGTAAAATCGCAGACCCACCCCTTACAGCGTTTCTTAAAACGATTCAGTCAGCACTCAGCTGCCAATGTTCTCATTGAAAGTAATGCACCCTTCACCAGTACAATAAATAGACAACCTGGAGATAACAAGTTACATTAAACTATTTAAGCATGTTCTGTACCTTGGCATTTTCAACACAAACGAAATCTCTATAGCATGCCTCCATCTGTAGATATGGGTTCCACAAGACTGCATCTGACCAACTATAGAGACAAGGGCCAAAAGTAAACTATAAAGAAGAACGAAAATTTTCAGATCACAATAGAGCATCATAGGCTGTTTTCCGCACACACTTACTTTGTATTCTGGATGGATATAGCATCTCCTAAACCATTATCCAGAATCACCTCAGCAGGAGCATCAAGATAAATGCAATCTACAAACCCAGGAAATGTGACAATATCCCTGAGATGATATGGCAATATTAGAAACTGCAGTATAATTTCTAGCAAGAGATTCACCACATAAGCAATGAGCTAAATGGAGATGCTGATGTATCTGGAGAACATAACGTTGCTGTGATGCATTTTGATAGAGTGAGGGAAACATGAGAGCAGGCAAGCCAACATGTGAGCCACAGTCACTTTGAAGAACAACAGGTATTTCTAGGCAGAATTCAACACAGGTGACACAGAAAGTAAACTACGACATGGTTATAGTTAAACTAACTGTACATGGCATGCTAGATATACAGTTGGGTTACCCTCCTTCCAATGGTGATAAGTGCTATATAGATACACAGAAAAAAAAAAAAGACAAATTGCCAAGTCAACCATCAGGGCTTCATTGTCTCTCTTTAGCTTTCAGCTTTACAGATAATAAAATTATGTTCCAGTAACTCTGATGCACGCAAGCATGTGCATGAGAGAGAGAGAGAGAGAGAGAGAGAGAGAGAGAGAGAGAGAGATTACCTTACTTCCTTTCCCTCCAGTGGATTTTTTGGATCGGGATCTTTGTTCAATGTCTTACAACCCCTCAAACCTCTCACAGAGGCAGCTGTTACAGAAGCCTAATTGATAGGATAAAAAGATCAGATATGTTGAATTTTACAATTCTTGCAAGGCTAATAACTATCAAAGGACAATTTAATTATGATCATCTGCTCAACAGTCTGGAATATGCTCAAGTATTAGGCTCATCTGAGGCAGAATCATATCATACTTTCCTGCTTGAATCCAGTGCTTAATATTTGAGCTCATCCTGTAGATACCCACAAATAGATACATTGACTCTACATACATCCACCTTGATTCCAATGGTTCCATGGTCTGCCGATGAGCAAGTTTTAAATTACAGCTTGATTTAAGTACATTTTCCTGGGTAGGTTACATTCTAAGATCATCTCCTGAGCACTATACCAAAGTACTTACACGGAAGTATGTATGCAGGGCAGTATTGAATGAAAATGGTTTTGTGTCTGTATTTGTGACAACTAACTCAGTAGAAAGGCTCTTCTCTCTTAAGTTGATCTGCAAAAGAGAGAAAATTTAGCTCCAAATGCTAACATGTGCTACTAAACTATAAAACACGCAAGAATCTTGAAAATGAAAAGTAGGTTGAGGGAAAATTAAAACTTGCAACCCAAAAATGAGTTGACGTGCTTTATTTAACCGGAGGGTCTTGCATCATGTGAGTAAGGGTAGCATGACAGATAGCTCAGAATCTTTTGCTTGGGGAATGTGTCTCACCTTGTACAAAGCTTGAAAGCTGAAATCCCACATGGAACGGCTGTAAGGGCCATCCTTCAATTCTAGGGTTACAATTGGGTTCCCATCCTCACTTTGGGATTCAGCAACAGACCAATCCATATTCCTTGCAAATCCATGCTACAAAATGCACAGCCAACAGAAGAGTGGATTAAAATCATAAGTACCTAACCCATTGCTGGCTTCAGAATGATTTCTCCATCACTGCCATAACAAATATAGGAGCAATTATGATCCAGTAGTAACTGGATTAAAATGTGCAACATTACTAGTCATTGTCAAGCTCAAGTTTTAATCAATAGGGACACAAGCAAGGTAAACCATGGGTGGACGGCTCTTGCTCAAAAGTTGAGTTCATTAGTACAAGCATATGGTAGTTGTGAAGTATCTGAGTCTATATGGAAAACCTCAAAAAGACACTAAGAATAATCGCAAGGCATACCTGCTGCATTGGACCCGGTCCAAACTGTGGGAAACAATGTGGGATGCCTCCACTGTCCCAGAAAATATAAGTCAGTGCAGGCGAAACCACTAGTTTTCAAGGAAAAGACACGAGCAAAGTTATGCCACTAAGCAGTGATCACATGAAGCACACTATGGAGCTTTGCAAATCAACTAGAAGAAATTTATGTTTCTTAGACTTTGCAAAGTTGGGCTATTAGAAGAAATTTCTGTGATCTCTCTATTTTTGTTTGAGATGTCATCTCGACTTATCAGATTGCCACAGCACACTGTGTCTTTGGCTGGAGCATGGATTAGAGGCATGAGTTTCCCATTTCGTCATTGGAAATATCGGTTTCCCCTACATGAATGGCCTTAAGTTATGGAACCAATTGCAAAGTGTGATACCTCAAGGCTATATTGGCCTATTCTAACTAGAAATTAATAAAAAGATGGGCACAAATCAAAGTCGATGTAGTCACTTTCTCATACCAGCATCATGTACAGTGCCCTAAAATAGTTTTTACATGCTTCGACATACTGCGAAATTCAGTCAAACCAACTGCAGAAACTCAAATTCTGTAAGACATAAGCACATAGCTTTGTCAAATTATAAGAATGCATTCAAGGAGAATGAGGTTAGAAATGGAGAAGTTCACCTTATTGGCTTCTTCTTGTTAAATACAGCATCTGGTCGAACAAATAGAAGATCCTTGTCTTTGGCAACTTTCCAGGATGTGATGCAACCTCCATAGAGATATATCTCTGCCTCGCTGAGAAGGTAGAACTAAGTGAATGAAGAAGCTCAACATGCTCATCATAAAATAAATCACGATAAAATCGTAGAGTATAAGAGTCAAGTTAATTGTAAAATCCTCTAAAAATTGCACATGCTAGTATTGCATTCAGAGAAAGGAAAATGATTTTTCAAACACTATACATAGTGTTAATCTTGTTGCCAACCCATATTTCTAAAACATGAAGGAGAGGTGCCATGCAACAGCGTGTGGGGCTGCACTTGAGACCCCAACTTGAGTCTGAGTAAAACAATTCAATTTTTTTTTTTGGTCGAAAGTAAAACAAATTGATTGAAAAGCCAGCATAGAGTTGTGATATAACCACAGTTTAAACCACTTGGACATCATTTGCAGTTTGCACCAATTTAAAACTTGTGCTCTGGCTGATCAACTAAAAGATACTTTAACAGTTAAACAAGAGGCGTTTTGCTTAGATAAAAGCCTGAGGAACAAATTGTGAACTTCTAATGAATGTGAAGTACAATACTGAATTCACGCCACGCCATTCAAACCAGGTTGAAAGTGGAGATCAGGCGAGGAAAGCGACTAGCTGGTACATTTTGCACAGTTGCTTTCTCTGTCTCATCAGAATTCTCATTCCCTATTTCCCAGATAAGTGCGATCCAAGGATACAAGGGAAAGCTAACTCAACCTTTGATGGAATCAATCACAACAAGACATTTCAAAGTAGGGAATGCATTACTTCAGGAGGTCGTAATCTGAATTTCTCTGACATGTACTCCGCAATAGATCTCCTCTTTTGGATGATCTACATTCCGCAGCACGAAACTCCTAGATATCTCTAATGAGCACGCTGTTATGAAACCTCTAAGTCCAAAAGAACTGCAGACGACCGTGACCCATCAAACGTGGCACAAAACAACGCCGTCCCAATCACCGATATCGCCAGAGAACACGACAACAAGTCCACTAATGCAAGAACTCAAATCCCCACAGCCTCCATCGCAGAGTCTTTCAGATCCAAAAGCACGACAATGCAGCGATCGGAGACGCTAACTCACCTACCATGAGCAGAAGTGAGCACTAGCTTCGGCAGCTTCCCCTCGCCTTCCGTCACACTCACTCCCACGGACGCAGCCTCCTTGCCCGCGCTCGCGAACGCCATCCCGACGCGAGATCGTCTATATCTGCACCACCACCGCGAGAGCGGTCCAATTTCAGCCAAAAGAACGGGAATCGGGAATTCGCAACGCGATTGCAGTGCTGATGGAGCATGACCTCCAGATGTGAATTGCAGAGAGAGAGAGAGAGAGAGAGAGAGAGAGAGAGAGAGAGAGAGAGAAATAGAAACTGACCGGTTGACTCGGCGAGAGGTGGGGAGGGTAACGGTGGCGAGTGAAGAGGTCGTAGAAACCGTCGCCATGAGCTAGTGCTTTAGAATTTACAGTTGCAGAGTCAACTCGTTCTATGATGGAAGGAGGAGGAGGCTCCTGAGTGGGAATGATCGGACGGACAGCGTCTTGTTCGCGCATAAATAAAATATCTCCGCCGTCGCTCTCTTGCGGTTCTGTGCCGGTATATTTCGCATATTCTCTCGTTCATGTACTATCGAAACATTCCCTGTTGACCGAGTCAGTCTTAAACTTTTCAATCTTATTTATTGAGTCTTAATCATTTGACACTTTGCCAATTAAGTACATTCATCTAATTTCAGTGAGAAATCAATAACATAGATGCTGAGCGTTTTACATAACACGAGCATCATTCAGATAAATAATATTTGTCATTTTATCCTTTTTTTAATCTTTTTTTTATGCCGAGCGATAGAACATTGGCCAGCGACCTTCGCCAGTCACAGGCAAGGGGTAGGCAACCCTACCAGCCCTCGCCTAATGGCCAACGAGGGTCACCGGTCCCTTGTGGACTTGATAAAAAAAAGAGAAAATTAAAAATAAAAAAAATCAAAAGTTGTTTAAAAAAAGTTGTGAAAAATTTTCCCGGCCAATGCACCACCAGCTTTAAACTCAGCAATTTCTAGTTGAAATTGGCTCAATGGACTAAATTGGCAAAGTTTCAAAAGTTTAGGATTGAATTAGGCACTTGACTTATGACTTTTTGGATAATTCTCCCCAAGTAATATATAATTGCGGGAGCTTTTATTGCATTTCGATATCAAACAATTCGATGACAAGTTCTGTCGTCATTTCTTCTCGGACACCATTTATTCTCAAAACAAATCAAATCTCCCGCAGCTTCTTGGCAGGAACTAATTTAACGCAAAAACACCAACATGAATCCACAGGATGAAGTAAAAAAAAAATCTTTGCTTTTAACACAGTGAAGATCACTGGGTGGAGGCAAAACAGTTTGGTCAGCTCCTGGTCCGTCTTCCACCTCGAAAGCAGTTTTCAGTCCCCAACCGGTGTGAAGCTCCGGATGACAATGCACGAACCAAACCCCAGGAAAAGCAAAAAGATGCAATGAACTTACATGTTACGTGAGAATTTTTAACCAGAATCCGAGGTTTTGTGTTCCTAAAGTGGGTCTAAGAAGTTTACCTGGATTGTTGGCTCTGAATCGGATGGCGGTCCAACCGTCGATCGGGACTCCCGCCGTGTTCCACTCCATCGGGTCGACCAAGTTGTACTTGGTGGGGTCCTCGGCCGGGTCGAAGTTCCCGATACCTGTCCCCACGACAAAGAAGTTGTACCCGTGGAGATGGAACGGATGGGACTCAACGGTCAACGGATTGGTGTCCTGCAGGACGAGCTCCACAGTGGAGTTGAAGGCGATCTTGTTGACGCGGGTGCCCTGCGAGGTCGAGGTCCTGAGGTTGGCAGTGAGAGGCGCGCTGGTGTAGTTGAACGGAGTCGGGGGCTGGTCGGGGAAATCGGCGGTGAATACGCCTTTCGTGTCCAAGTGATGGGCTTGGAGGAGCCCGACCTGGGGCATCACGAAGGAGATGTCGTTCGGGGAGGCGAGGAGGCGCGTCCCGTTGTGGCACGTGGGGGCACGAGTTCGTGCCTAGCCCGATCGTGTAGATCAGGTTGCGTCAACCTTCAGAGGGACATTGGCCTCAAACCGTGGTGAGTTCAGACTCTTAAGCTTCTGATTGTAGCTCAGGGCGAAGGCGGTGTCGTTTGGCTCAGGCAATTGAGGGAGGGCGGGCATGACCGCGTTGGGAACACCTTTGTATTGCAGTATCGTGGTGGCGGTCTTGTTGTCTACCGGGATCGGCACATCTATGAAGCGCCTCGTGGTCGATTTGGACTAGGACATCGGTGGTCTGGCTAGGGGAAATGAGGATGGACTCTGAGGTCGAGGGAAAATTTAAAACTTAGTTCGGTAGAAAGGCTCCTCTCTTAAGTTGATCCGCAAAAGGGAGAGAATTTAGTTCCAACAGCCAACATGCGCTACTAAACTTGATATCACACAAGAATCTTGAAATTTTAATGCAGGGGTCGAGGGAAAATTAAAACTTTGAAACCCAAAAATGAGTTGATGAGCTTTATTTAAGGGAGGGCCTTGCATCATGTGAGTAAGGCTAGCATGACAGATAGCTGAGAGAATCCTTTACTTGGGGAATATATGTCCCACCTCGTACAGAGCTTGAGAGCTGAAGTCCCACATGGAACGGCTATAAGGGCCATCCTTCAATCCTAGGGTTACAATTGGATTCCCACCCCCACTCAGTTTGGGATTCAGCAACTGACCAATCCATATTCCTTGCAAATCCATGCTACAAAATGCACAGCCAACAAAAGAATGGATGATAACAATCGTAAGTAATTGACCAATTGCTGGCTTCAGAATGATTCGTCCATCACTGCCAAAACAAATATAGGAGCAATCATGATCCAGTATTAAATGGGTTAAAACGTTCAACATTACTAATCATTGTCAAGCTCAAGTTTTAATCAATAGGGACACAACAAAGTCCAAGCAAACAAACTTGACAGAACTGTTCAGTTCTACAATTCACGAACTAGCTAGTTATCCCTTTGCATAAGGCTTGAACTACTTTATCTCATCCTGTCGCAAATTCTCTATCCGGACTAAGGCAACAAAAAGAAAAAAAAAATGAAAATGGCTTTAGAAATTCCAAGTCTACTTATCAGATGACAGAACTAGACTTCATAACTGAGTGCACACGCCGCATCTGTTAGTACTTTCTGTGTGGGAAGCAAGTGAACTAAAAATGCTCTAGATAACTCTTTAAAACTTGATTTCTAATGACTTCATGGAACTCCGATTCTTGAGGCAAGAGACGAACTTCGGAGTATCGCACCTGGTGCTTGGGCCAACCAGACAAACATAGTGAAACTGTGTAAGTAAGGAGCATCCATTACCATATTTTTATTGTGGAACAGAAGTATATATTACCGTGTAAATATCATATGTAATACAATTAGATTTCATCGATAGCAAAGAGAATCAAGAAAATTAGCAAATAATTAGACACAAACATGCGCCCTCTAGCTGTCCCCCCTTGACTTTTCAATTTTTTTGCACATAGTCTATTATTATACTTAAATCCATGCGGAGAATATCCCTCCATGCCAGTCAACTATCTATATGAACTTTAAGATTAGATTAAAGAACAAGCTGACGCGCTCAATGGATTAACATCAAGAACAAATTTCCTTCGGTAAATCAACAACCTAAAGTTATATACTTATCGATGATATCTCTAGCCATGTGGATTCTCTGCATGGAGTCATTTACAGGAATTTTACCAAGCTCATGGACATCGTCATAGAAATGCACGCTCTCCCCAGCCAAACAATTGCAAGCAAGCAAAGGTAAATGCCCGACAACTTTAGTCCCCCTAAGCCTATGATGAGTGTTGACACCTAATTTTGGTGGTCTTGATTTTGTTTTCTTTCGTAAAATAGAACGTGAGAATCAGGCATGAGTGGGCTGAGAGAAAAAAAAGACAGAGAAGAGAAGGGTGGGCCTGGAGGAAAGAAAATGAGGGTGTGTAGGCCTGGGAAGGAAAAACAGGGAGTATGGGCCCGCAGGAAAAGGGAGCGTAGGCCCAGCTAGGCGGGAGAAAAGGTGCGGGCTGGCCTCACCCACGCGGGTCTGGATCGAACTTGGTCCGACTCGCTTTTTTTTTGTAATTACTTTTATATTTTGTAATAAAACAAGAAAAGACACATATCTAACAAATTTTACGCTAGCTGTGCACATCCACACATTCCAGTTTAAATCATAAGTAGCAGCGGCAACAACAGCAATAAATAAGCTAATTTTCAATTGAATCTGATCATCTATATTGTTATTTAATTATGCATGCCACACGAAAGCTTCCTTGCTGATGGTTCATCTGAGCGAAGAAGAAGTAGAAGATTCAATCGATTAAATGCCATCGAAAAGAAATAAATAAATACATAAATGGATCCTTCCTAAAGATAGAGACCTAGGTGAAAGGGAGGGCGTCCTGCTTACCATCTCTTTTTATTGGGCAATTTTCGTCCAAAAAAGGAAAGATTTAGCATTGAGATATTCTTTTTTGTTGGTCATACTATGCTATTAAGGTTTGACCGGTTGAAGATATGGGCGGTTCTAGAAAAGAAATCCAAAGATTTTTATATTGGTGATTTTTTTTCTGTTTAAAAAAATGAAAAGGATAATATTCATATTCGATTGGTTCGGTTTAATTTAAGTATATTTTCTATTGCATTTACTGGTTATGTTTAGTTTTATAGGATTAAAATTTATTAGAACACTACTTAAGATAATAAGATGAATGGAACCCCCAAATATAATCACTCAATCAAAAGAGATATATGGATAATACAAGGTTATTTACTTGATTCTGCATATACAACATTAGTCAAGGTATCCAAAATTACAAAATATTGCTCAATTCCTCTCTAAGATAGCACATAATGACGATGAGGATAATAATGACGACGACGACGACGATATTCATGCAGCAGAGAGCATGGGCACTAAGCTAGACCCTGGACATGGTGGTCAATATATTCATGCAGCGATTATTTTTGCAGCATCAGGGAAATGGGACGAAGCAGTGAGAATAAGAAGAATGATGAAAGAAAAAGGAATAAGAAAATTTCCAGGGCGCAGCAGCATTACCATAAAGGGGTCTATTCACGAATTTTTTTGCTGGCGACGGTAAACACCCGCAACTTAAGGAGATTCACCAGATGTGGCATCAGTTAGTGGAGAGACTCGAAGTAGAGGGATATAGACCTGAAGTTGGGAATTCGCTCCTTTGTCGTGAGGATGAGGAAAAAGAGGTAGCCATTCATCAGCACGGTGAGAACCTGGCAATTGCATTTGGGTTAATCAGCACCAAGCCAAGGACGACCATTCGTGTCTTTAAAAACCTTCGTATTTGTGAGGACTGCCATGTAGTAAGAAGGATGATCTACAGGATTTACTCTGGGGAGATATAGTCATGCGGGATGGAACTCGTTTCCATCTGTTCAGAGATGGAATATGTACTTGTGGGGCTATGTTACGGGCACACTCTCTGGAGGCATCCGTATTGTGTCATGTTATGTCATGTCGTATCGTGTCAGATACTCTCGAACACTCTCCGACATGTGATCAACACGCCAACAACATGTGAGTCCAGCATCTCGACATACTATTTTAACATAGACGAGGTCAATTTTAAGCATTCTCAATAAATTAAAGATCAAAATGTAAATCTATAAACACACATATGTATATTTACTTAAGCCATATATCTAACCACTCCAAAATTAATATACCCGACTAGCCCAAAAAATCTAATCATGAATTCTTAATAGAAGAAAAAGAAATTTACCACTGATATTTTTATATACATGATAATTTATCATGCGTATATAAAAATAATTTATCCCAACGCATTGAAATTCTTTATTTTTTTTAAAAAATCACGTGTCAACGTGCCGTGTCGCGTCTCATGTCGCATGTCATGCATGTCGGTGCAACATAGCTTATGGGGACTTCTGGCGAATAAAGGCAGACACATACAAGCACGCGAAAGCACAGATAATAAATTTATGTTCCAGAGAGAGAAATTACTTTACTTCCTTTCCCTCTAGTGGAATTTTTGGATTTGGATCTTTTTTCAATGTCTTACAACCCTTCGAAGCTCTCATGGAGGCAGCTGTTGCAGAAGCCTTATTGGTAGGATAAAAAGATCAGATATGTTGAATTTTTCAATTCTTACAAGGCTAATAACTATCGAATGACAATTTAATTATGATCATCTGCTCAACAGTCTAAAATATGCTCAAGTAATAGGTTCATCTGAGGCAGAATCGTATCATAATTTCCTGCTTCAATCCAGTGCTTAATATTTGTGCTCATTCTATACATATCCACAAATAGATACATTGACTCTACATACATCCACGTAGGGGTGAGCATGGGTTGGGTGGGTTGGGTCCAGACCTAGACCCTAAACTCGATCCTATTATAATTGATTCTTAAGTTTTGGAATTGGAACCCTACTCTGTTTATCTTGGAATCTGTTTTGGAACCGACCCGATTTTTCAATCCGCTTCTAGAGTCTACCCGATTTTCCTGTATGTGAGATAGAAAATAAAATCTTACGATTACATAAAACTTCCACAGTTTACTCATAGAAGTTAAATAAAAAGAGAAGTGAGAGAGAAAAGAAGGGGCATAGATCAATTGAGGACATGGAGTTTTCTCATAAACTATGACTTTGACCATGCACAACTAAATTTGGTAGATATAGAGATACATATTACTCAATCAATCAACTCTGTATATTCAATTAAAAAAAATTGCATTTATAGATATAAATACTCCCCAGTGCTAAATTGAGCTTGGACATCAGATCACATAACACCAAGAGAAAGAAAAAATCTTAGGATTACTTGTCCTCCTAGGTGAGCATGCTGCGTGAGGCAAAGTTGCAGTTGGCAAGCTAACTTAGCGAAGAAGTAATCGCTTAGTTTTTTTTTTTAAATAGCATCTAAAAATCGATTCTATAAACCAATCCAGATGGTTCTTTACCTAGAATCAGGAATCGAACCGGTTTCAACCGGTTCTCAAAAATTGGAACCGGTTCCTGGATCGGTTTGAATGAGAACTGATTTCCGGCCCTGTTTTTTGAATGGTTCGATCTTGGTACTAGGTAAACCCTATTTGGTTGCACACCCCTACGTCCACCTCAATTCCAATGAATCCGTGGTCTGCCGATCGGCAAGTTTTAAATTACAGTTTGATGTAAGTACATTTTCCTGGGTAGTGTACGTTCTAAGATCATCTACTGAGCACTATACCGCAGAACCTCCATGGAAGTATGTATGCAGGGCGGTATTGAATGAAAATGGTTTTGTGTCTGTATTTGGGATAACTAACTCGGTAGAAATGCTCTTCTCTCTTAAGTTGATCTGCAAAAGAGAGAAAATTTAGTTCCAAATGCTAACATGTGCAACTAAACTATAAATCACTCAAGACTCTTGAAAATCAAAATTAGGGTCGAGGGAAAAATTAAAACTTGAAACCGAAAGATGAGTTGACGAGCTTTATTTAACCGGAGGGTCTTGCATTATGTCAGTAAGGATAGCATGACAGGTAGCTCACAATTTTTTGCTTGGGGAATATGTCTCTCCTTGAACAAAGCTTGAAAGCTGAAATCCCACATGGAACGGCCGTAAGGGCCATCCTTCAATTCTAGGGTTACAATTGGATTCCCATCCTCACTTTGGGATTCAGCAACAGACCAATCCATATTCCTTTCAACCCACCATCTGGTGGCCCAGTTGGTTTGCGCTCAGTTCCTTTCACGAGAGGTTCTGGGTTCAAAACTTCTCGGCGCCAGGTGACTTAATTGAGGGCCCGTGGTTGTGGGGTCTGCGGGTCCTCCCGAGGACTAGTCGTGCTTCACCGCTGGTTTGAGCACAAGCTCGCCGGCCGCGCGGACACCTCGGTTATCAAAAAAAAAAAATCCATATTCCTTTCAAATCCGTGCTGCAACATGCAAAGCCAACGGAAGAGTGGATAAAAATCATAAGTAATTAACCCACTGCTAGCTTCAGAATGATTTCTCCATCACTTCCACAACAAATATAGGATCAATCATGATCACTACAAAAATAAGGGTTTTTAGCCACGAAAAATTAGCGACGAAAAATAATTCATCGCTAATTTGCGATGAAAATAGCGACGAAAATGAATTTCGTCACAAATTTGTCGCAAAATAATAAAGGTTTTTTAGCCACGAAAAATTAGCGATGAAATAAAATCGTCGCTAATTTGCGACGAATTTAGCGACGAAATTTTTTTTCGTCGCTAATTTGCGATTAATTTAGCGACGACTTTGATTTTCGTCGCTAATAGTGACGATTTTGATTTTCCTCGCTTATCTTCGTCGCTAATTATTATGAACGAAATTAATTTTTGTCGCTTTTTCGTCGCTAATTTGCTGAATTGGACTTCCCCTTATACGCAGAAAACGTCCTCTCGTCCTTTCTTCTCTCTCTCTCTCTCTCTCTCTCTCTCTGCTTTCTTCATTATAGAGGGGCTCACGAGAGATCCGAGCGGCCGAGATTACGCTGGCGGCGATCTAATGGATGAAGAGTCGGTGGGAGGGTCTCACGAGACGGCCATTAGAAAGTCGCTCCTGGATTTTCTATTTCTCGTCTCCTCTCTCTGTCTCTCTCTCTCATGGCCGTGCCGGATTTTGGCTCTCTAGTGCGATTCTTGGAAAACCCTAACTCGCTGACCGTGGGGTGAATCAGGTAAATCGTTTTCGGTTCATCTCGTGATTGCTTTGATCTTTGTTTTCCAATTTCGTGTTTGAAGCTGTTGGTGTTCAATTTGCATCTGGGAAATTGGGGGAAAGTTTCTCTCGATTGTCGTTGTCGATTTTCCGAGCGCTTGATGGGATCGCTCGAAAGAGTGACCCGGATGCAAACGAAATTGCTGATTCATTCTGTGGGAGGGTCGACGATTTGGTGCGGCCGAATTTAAGCTTTGGCAATAGTGGCGGCTATAGTTGTTTGATCAGAGAATTGTAATCATACGTGATGGATACTCAATTAGCTTGGTCTGCGATGTTTGTTGTCGTTTGGTTGTTCAAGCTAAAGTTATCTTGTAGGTTTTCGAAGCTGCAGGGTGAGCTATGGAATTTGTGCTTGAATCTTGTGCATTTGACTGATGGCGATAGTCTGTGTGGCAGCATGAAATTATGCTAAATTAGCAATTTAAGCTGCATTTAACCCCACCAAACAGCTGCGACTCTGCATTGCTGTTTCTGCATTACGTTTAAGTCATCAATTATTCTTGATCATTTTAAACTCATCTGGTTTTTTGAATTTGCATGGCATTGAAACAAACAAGAAGGCGAACAGTGTTGATGTTTGATGGATAATGATCATTCCGATGGATAGCATGCCTGCTGCATCCTGGGAGCGTGCACATCGTCTTTATGAAAAGGTGTTTTTCTTCACCTACTTAATTGAGAGGTCTATGCTCATGTTTCCACATTTTGATGCATGCTTTTCATGCAGAACATTGAGTTGGATAATAGCCGTCGCAAGTCTACCCAGGCACGAATTCCATCTGACCCGAACATATGGCAACAGATGCGTGAGAACTATGAAAAGATAATCCTTGAGGATCATTCATTTTCTGAGAAGTACAATATTGAGCATGCTTTGTGGAAATTGCATTACAAGAAAATTGAGGAATTGAGAGCTGAGAGTACACTATACTGCTGTTCAAGCATCGGCTAATTCAAATGCATCATCGAATAGGAAAGGACCCTCCACTAGACTAGACCAAATAACAAAAATACGGCTGCAGATTAAGACTTTTCTCTCTGAAGCAACTGGGTTCTATCATGGTCTGATCTTGAAAATCAGATCAAAGTACGGTCTCCCTCTTGGTTACTTGTCAAAGGATGCAGACAATGGGCCTTTGTCTGAGAAAGATGGAAAAAAATCTGCTGATGTGAAAAAAGTTTTAATATCCTGTCACCGTTGCTTGATTTATTTGGGTGACCTTGCACGTTACAAAGGTCTCTATGGAGAACCTGACTCGAAAGCTCGTGAGTTTGCAGCAGCTTCCAGTTACTATGTCCAAGCTGCATCTCTTTGGCCGTCTATTGGAAACCCCCATCATCAAGTTTTTTATATCAATAACCCAACAAAACTTTGAGGGAGTGAATTGCTACAAATTGCTACACTTTCTAGTGCTGTCTGGATGTTTATACATAAAAAAATTGCTTTCTCTGCAGCTTGCTATATTAGCTTCGTATTCTGGGGACGATTTGGTAACTATCTACCGATGTTTCCGGAGTTTGGTTGTGGATAACCCATGTTCAACGGCAAGGGACAACTTGATTGTTGCCTTAGAAAAGGTAATCCTTAAGATAAAATGCATTCCTTACATGCTATGAAAGTAATTCTTCAGGTTTAATTTATCAAATTATTGTGTGTCACGGGTTTAGTTTCTCAAATTATTGAGTTTATTTCACACTAGTTTAAGAGATTGTACGTGTCCTGTCTTTTTTTCTGATGTTTATAGTATCACATCTTGGGAGAGGTTATTAGGATCTGGATCCTAAGAAAGATATTATCTTATTCATGGGTGGTTAGTAGGATCGGATCAAAGATCATAGGGTGCTACTATTGAAGCAACTTAAGTAGATACATTTGATTTTTTTTAAGAATTGTCTTATTGTGTGGTCTTACACAACTAAGTGCAACCTTCGTTCGTGTCTTTTCTCAAGGCTATCTAGGGAACGAAACATATGTCATGTGTGTTTCCCCAAGACTAAGTGCATTATAATATGCAGAGGCATCTTAGTATAAATAGATGAGATATAGAATGTTATAGGTAATTTTTCTTTCGCTATTTAAGCATTAGGTTATTGTATAAGCTGTTTGTATTGATGTTCGATTCTAGCATCGTTCTCACATTACTGAACTGTTTAGCTTATTCTATACATGCATTTGGCTTTCTTCCTTACAGGGAAGAAATCTTCTCGTGATAGGGACAGCAAGTGCAGGGAGTTTCTTGGATTCAATTGATGTTGTCATAAGTAACTTTTTCTATATCTCGTGTAATCTTGAATGTTATTAGTTCAAAGTTCCTAGATTCATGAAGATGTGAGTATGGATTGCTATACTTCTAAAGGAATGGTAAAGGTGGAAGACTCATCTTTTTATGTGATATTAGCCAATCTTGAGACTCTTGTTGTGAGTTTTATGCTTTCCTTCTTAATGTCAGGGCATATAGTAGCTATGTGGATGGATAAATACCGTTGAGCTTCTACCAAGTTCATTTTTCCTATGCGGAGGGGGAGATTTGTCAAGGATGATCTGATTCACCCTGAGGTTGCTTAAGCAGTTGCTTTAAAGTGCTCAAGATTATTTATTCTCTCATTATGTGTACTATAAAGAAAAATGTTTATGTCATTCTTGTGGGAAATGTAGATGAATGTACTTCATTTTCATATTATTATAATATTTTGATGTTATTAAGTGCTTAATCAATGTTAAATATAAATTCTAGGAATTAATTTTGCTTTTGATTAGATTTAAAATTGAAAAATAAAAGAAATGATTTTATCATACGATCACAAATAATAAAGTTCGTTGCAAAAAAACATTTCGTCGCTAAATTCGTCCCTAAACAATATTCGTCGCAGAGTTTCGTGCTAAAGAATTAATAAAAATTCGTCGCTAAATTCGTCCCTAAATAATATTCATCGCGGAGTTTGTCGCTAAAGAATTAATAAAAATTCGTCACTAAACAATATTTTTCATCACTAATTAGCAACGTATTTGGCCACGAACTGATTTGCGACGAATTTTGCCACGAACTCATTTGCGACGAATTTTGCCACGAATATAGTACGTCGCAAATTAGCGACGAAAAATTTTTCGTTGCAATTTTCGTCGCAACTTCATTTAGCGACGAATTTTGCTAAAATTTTCGTGGCAAATGCCGTTGCTAAAATCTTATTTTTTTGTAGTGGATCCAGTATTAGCTGGATTAAAATGTGCACTGTTACTAGTCATTGTCAAGCTCAAGTTTTAATCAATAGGGGACACACGCACGGTAGTCTGTGGGTGAATGGCTCCTGCTCGAAAGTTGAGTTCATTAATACAAGCATACGTTAGTTGTGAATTATCATGAGTCTGAATGGAAAACCTCATAAAGACACTATGAAAAATGGCAAGCATACCTGCTGCATTGGACCCGGTCCAAACTGTGGGAAACAATGCGGGATGCCTCCGCCGTCCCAAAATATGCAAGTGAGTGCAGGCGTAACCGCAAGTTTTCAAGTCAAAGAGACGAGCAAAGTTATGCCACTAAGCAATGATCACATGAAGCACACTTTGGAGCTATGCAAATCAACCAGAAGAAATTTATGTTTCTTAGACTCCGTAGAAGTTGGGCTATTAAATGAAATTTCTGCGATGGCTCTATTTTTGTTTGAGATGCCATCTTTCGCAAAATTTCAACTTATCAGATTGCCACAGCATGCTCTGTCTTTGGCTGGAGCATGGATTAAAGGCATGAGTTTCCCATTTCGTCATTGGATGAATATTGGTTTCCCAAACACGGATGGCCTCAAGTTATGGAACCAATTGGAAAGTGTGATACCTCAAGGCTATATTGGCCTATTCTAACTAGGAATTAATAAAAAGATGGGCACAAATCAAAGTCGATGTAGTCACTTTCTCATACCAGCATCATGTACACTGCCCTAAAATAGTTTTTACATGCTTCGACATACTGCGAAATCCAGTCAAACCAACTGCAGAAACTCAAATTCAGTAAGACATATGCACATATTTTTGTCATAATAGAAGAATGCATTCAGGGAGAGCGAGGTCAGAAATGGAGAAGTTCACCTTATTAGTTTCTTCTTTTAAATGCGGCATCTGGTCGAACAAGTAGAAGATCCTTGTCTTTGGCAACTTTCCAGGATGTGATGCAACCTCCATAGAGACATATCTCTGCCTCACTGAGAAGGAAGAACTAAGTGAATGAAGAAGCTCAAACATGCTCATCATAAGAATGATCACAATAAAATCTTAGAGTATAAGAGTAAACAGTGAAATCCTCTAAAAAGTGCACATCCACGTATTGCATTCGGAAAAAGGAAAATGATTTTACAACGCTATACATAGTTTTAATCCTGTTGCCAATCCACATTTCTAAAACATGAAGGAGAGGTGCCATGTGACAGCATATGGGGCTGCACTTGAGACCCCAACTCGAGTCTAAGTAAAACGAACTGATTTTTATTTTTTGTTTTATTTTTTGGTCTAAAGTAAAACAAATTGATTGCAAAGCCAACATAGAGCTGTTATTTAACTACAGTTTAAACCACTTGATTGCAGTGTGCACCTCTTTAAAACTTGTACTCTGGCTGATCAACTAAAAGATACTTTGATAGCTAAACAAGAGGCGTTTTGCACAGATAAAAGCCTGAGGAACAAGTTGTGAACTTGTCATGAGTGTGAAGTAAAATATTGAATTCATGCCACACCATTCAAACCAGGTCGAAAGTGAAGATCAGGCAAGGAGCGCGACTGGCTGGTATATGTTGCACAGTTGCTTTTTCTGTCTCATCAGAATTCTCACTCGCTATGTCTCCGCGGGTCAACTTCCTAGATTTGTACGATCCAAAGATGCAACACAAAGCTAACTCAACCTTTCATGGAAGAATCAATCACAACAAGACATTTCAAAGTAGGGAATGCATTACGTCATGGGACCGTAATCTGAATTTCTCTAACATGCACTTTGCCATAGCTCCTTTACATCCATGAGAACGTGCCTGTCTACTGGCGTTTTATCTATGGTAAGCAAACTACGACCATAAAGTAACTGAGTATCTTCTATGGTATGACGACATCTACTGGATCTGCAATGGATATACTTGTGATGATCTCCTGTTGTTTGGGCTTATTTTCTTCATTCATCTTTTGAAAGATAGAGCATTTGAACTGCATATTTTTTCTTCAAAATGTTCTTTGGAATCACTTGCAACTACTTCTGCTATATTGAATTCTTTTGCCATGTAAAGAACCAAAAAATTATGCTGTTAAGACAGGACAGGCATGGGAGGGAAGGTGCTTTTCTTGGTCTTTCAACACATAAATAAATTTGTGGATTTATTGAAACATATGATGGCACGTCCATGTCCATTAACCATTGGTCTGAATCTGTGTATTTTAACCTAGGGCGCTCTGAAGCTGCACCTCTTTTATCACAGTCTGGAGGAGATGAAACGATCAGATAATTAGAACATTTTCCACAAAAAAAAAAAATGGCCAAAATAAATCTTGTCATACCTCTTTTACCTGGCTTTCAGGTACTAAATTTTTGGATTATTTCTCTGATTAAGATGAACATGAGAGTTACTTGACCTTCCTGCCCTTCATGACCCTCGATAACAGGGAGGCATCGATGATGGGTGAGCGGCTACAGTTGGAGCAATTATGCATTGGCAATATCGAACCCTCAGCAGAGGAAAGCCCTCGATTCGATATTGCAGAATCTCAAAGAAGCGCTGCTTGGTGATTAGACACAGAGACTATATTTCCTTCCATGGTCTACGATCTCATGGTGTGTGCACAGTAAAGTAATTCATGATCATAGACGGTCGGGTGTCCCTTATTGGATCCTCATTATCAATCAATGATTGGAGTTTACTAGGATCCACCAGATAAAGGATCTTCTGGTCGGCAACTGCAAAGGTACGGCAAGTTTGAGCAATGAATTTGATTGTGATTGTATCATCCTTCTGCGGGCGAACGTTAACCGCGCCACAGAGCGTCGTAGAGACCCAGCATGGCCCCACTGGAAAGACAACATCGGGCACAACACCATCGATCGAGGAATAATAGCACGCGAGAAGATGGAGAACACCAACGATGAGGATGGAGATGTTCAAGAGACGGATCCGATGGAGAGACTGAGATCGGTCTCATGACCTTCCCGCTGCATTTCACGTCCCAAGAAGACCCGAGACGGATGTTGACAGAGGGCAAGTTCTACGCGTCGCCGCCACAAGAGTTTCATTCATTAAGCGGCGAATCACGGTAGCTTTAGGAGACTCACAGGAGTCCATGTAATTGCATAGGAAATTACAAAAGTGAAAAATTGGAGGGAAGGAAAAAGATGTACAGGACTGTGAGTTTGTAGCTCTGTATAAACTGTTGACCAGACCACTATACACAATCAGCAGTGATGAAGACCGCTTTCTGTTCTCTCAATCCTGTTCTTGATCTTCCCATCCCGGTGACACAACGCGAAGAGAGAGAGGCCCAGTTACAAGGAGGGCTATCGGATCGTTGGTGGGCCCATAGGCCCAGATCGATGGTGGGCCAGAGGCCCAGTCTCGAGGGCCATCCGATGATGGTGGGCTGAGAGCACAGGGCATCGATCACCTTGACAAGCGTTTTTGCTGAGAGAGGATCTTCGGAAGTCATTTTGGGAAAGCAAACAACCCGAGGCTTTACAGGACCTCCTCGGCATCGACGACCGCGACAGCGACAGCGGTTGGGATTATGTCGGCGCGGACCCGATTAATTTGCAATGAGTGATGGAAGCTGCAAGTGATGGTGGTCTAAACCGACAGCATGGGATGAATTTTGCCTTTGAACGCAGGTTCTTCTTATTGTTACGCATTGAATCGTGTGTAAATGGGCTACAACTTAGGTAGGGAGACATGACCAAGAACATGAGGATCTCGGATTTTTAAGAATTTTAGGAGGTCGAACCATGTCGTTGGACTCCGTGGGATTTGTCTTGTAGAGATGGCCTGAAAGCGAATTAGCGAGGAACAAAAAGCCATTAGAACACAAGATTGGTGAATTGGCCGGGCGATCTCGACCTCCTTTTAAATAAGGCTCGGCATGACGAGGGTGTCTGACGGGGTCGCCGTCGGCAGATCGCATAGCGCACAGCTGAATCCTTATTAACTTTCTTGGTTAGATTACATGAGATTTCACACTCACATTTCAATTGGTTTTTTGCCCTCTTGCATTGAAGTCTTCAACGTCGTCGTCTTGATCTTAATAGACTGTGGGGTTAGGCACTGCGACTGTTCTAACCCCACCTAATCGTGGAAATTAAAGTTGACTTCCGTTGGCCTTCGTCTCGACTTGGTCCGTCTGCGATCGTGAGTGGCTGGCTGTCTCCCCTTGGGGGGTCCCATCTGACGACGACGCCACCTTTCGCACCGACTTTCGTCGACCGGCGATCATCGTGCGGTCGAGGTTGGTTTCAATTTTCTTCTTTCAGTTGTTTTTCCCTTTCCAATTTTCTTTACTTTTATTTTTAAATTGGTGTAAACAGTATGGGAAAAAAAAAGACAAACTAATACATCTATGATGAATTTATTTACAAATAAATTTTTCGATCATCAGAAATCTTAAACTGGTAAATTCACGATAAATTCACATAAATTAATTTTTGGGTTACCAAAATTTTCAAGCGTATGCACTTGTAATAAATTTGCCCAAAACTGCTATGGTTTTTCACGTGAACTTTCATGTCAATTGAGTTATTGCCACTCTTGACCACTTCAATAATTTCATGGTAAAATTGGCGAAAGCTAATGGAGAATAAATGTCACAAGTATATTGGTTTATGATTTTTGGTAATAGTTTGGGATAAATGTATCACGAGTATATCAGTTTAGGATTTTTGATGACCTAAAAATTAATTTGAAATAAGTTTATTATCGATATATGAGTTTGTGATATTTCATAATATTAATTTTTTTTATTTGTTTGAAAAGTACTAGACGAATCACATGCAACTGGGACACGAGCACACCCTCAGGACACGGAGCACAGTGTGTCAATTGTGAGTCACGCTTGAAAAAGGTTGACCCTAGCTGCTGGCTGTCGAGGCCACTTGCTCCTCCACGGCTTGGAGGGGTGGGATGCCAGAGTTCCAATTTCGCCCTCTCGGATTCGTGCTAGGATGGAGCATTATCATATCGAGGGCGAGTCAGCCCCCTTCTCACGGCCCAATCGCGACCCGATCCCTGGTCCAAGCCCACCTGCACGAAAGCGAGGCGAGGCGAGCCGATTCTGTCCGGTTAGGGGCCATGACATGTACAAGAATCCTGGAGCATTCCACTAGTTTCCGTTAAATAAGGGTAACGTTAACATAGAAACTAGAATGATCACTGTTGCATTCCACTAGTCACATTTCTTTAGTTTAGAAAGGTCAAGATCACTGTTGCACCGAGAGCTTCCCATGAAGCCTCGAAGAAAGAAGGCCAAAAAAAAAAAACAATCCTGGGCCCCAAAATTGTTGGGCTAGCCACGTGTACAGATGATGCGAATGTCGGAATCCTCACCATAATCCAGGTGGACTTCCAGGGGCCACCAGATCATGAGTCTCTTGAGTCCTTTTGGCCCCCGCCAACTTTGATTTTCTTTTTTATCGACCAAAAAAAAAAAAAGGTTGATTTTCATTTTTGTTTTCTTTCTGAATTTAATCCGTATCACCACCAAAGTCTTTAGCCTAATGGATACGATCTCCCCGCTCGATTCACGTCACGAGCAAACTAAATCTCGAACAACTTTTGCTGGCTTGACTGATTATGGCATGTCTTGTGTGAGAGGAACAGCCTGATTGTTGATCTCGGCGAGGTCACAAGAATTATATCTCTCTATAATTAAATGCGAAATTCTTATGATGACATGGAGGGGAGAGCAATTATCGCTGGTTCATTCACTTTTTTATCTTTTTTTTTTTTTGCAAAATCATGTGCAATGTTTAAATTCTTGTGTCGTCTCATTTGTAATGATTTCTCTTTAATAAGTTGCTACACAATGCCACTGCGTTATCTCTACCCAAAAAATAAAAAAAAAATGTTTCTGCATCGTAGGGCATACTTAAAGCAGCATAACTTTGGATCTCACTGCCCACACCCACCAAGAAAAAAGGTGGACCTTTTAATTAGTCGATTTCCACCTTACTATTGAGTCCATGATTCAACAAATTTGAAATTACATATGCTAAATGGGAGCACCTCCCCCCTTGTGATGAGCAGTTTGCTAGTGCAGCTCTTTTTCTTGAATGGATCAAAACATCATATCATTAATGTCGATAAATACACTTATATATGCATTTATCAATTCTTTCTTTTTAATAAAAAAAAGTTTTTTTGCTAAGTATTTTAACAATATCTTATCTCCAATGTCGAGGTGATAAGATGATCAAGATTCTCTCTCACACATACCTTGCATTGCATGGGCAGCACATATTTATTGAAAATATTAAAATAAATTTTGGAAGAAAGTCAAAAAAAGAAGAAGCCTCAATTTTTGACTATTAATGGACAACTTAGGTGTGCTTAAGCCTCAATTTTTGACTATTGATTGTCAAAAATGGACAACTTAGGTGTGCTTGAATTTGATAAAATTAAGTGTAGTCAAATAAAGACATTTAAGTTTGGCAAAAATTAGGTATAGAATTGGCTATAAATATGTGTGGTTTTCTTGTAAGTTTCATATCAAGGAGGAGAAGAAATAGAGAGAGAGAGTTCTTGTAAGAACAAGCTTAGAGCAAAGCTTGATTTTCTTTGTGTAAAAACCTTGGCAAAGGTATTTTGTAGTATTGCTCTCTCATTTGTGTTTTTGTTATTCTCTCCAAATTAAATCCTCCAAGCTTCCGCAAAATTCCTCCTTCCTTTTTATTTGGTTCCTACAATATTAGTCACTCTAATATGTGATCTCCATCTACATGTTTTCTAATTTATATATATATGTACATATATATTATTCATATAATCATTATATACTTTAATAAGGTATAGATGAAGAACTTTTCCCCGTCGATGTCGGATTAGAAATGCACAGAGATGGGGCACGGAGATTGGTGGAATGTCCAACATGACCTCCTTTTGAGGACCGACGACCCCGACAATTTATTTAAATTTGCCTCGCAATCATTAACTCCATAATTAATTCCCCAAGATTTTTATTAATCTGTCGGGTATTATAATCATACGGTCGCTGTTCTCGTAGCCAATGCAACGAAACGTGGCGAGGCAATCAGGAGAAGCAACGTAAGCTCGAGAAGAGGGATGCAATAATTTTGTAAAGTCGAAGATCGGGCTATAGGTCGTATAATATATGGTTCCTTTTTTTTGGACGTATTATATTTATCGCCATGCCCCCATGTAATTCTATTGCGATTGTCGTTTATATCTAATCAAAAGATGCATTTCGGAATGTAGGCGTAGACACTTTTATGTTTATACTCATCGGAATCGACCTATCTTCATGAGGAAAATGACAGGAATTGAAACCAACAAAAAAAAAAAAAGAGGGGGGGGGGGTTGGGGGTGTTGTGTTAATTCTCTTAAAACTTCCAAAAATGGTACCTCCAAGGCATACCCGTCCCATCCGTCTAGCCAAAAAAATTTGAACCGATACCTCGTGACACATAGGTTTTCGTCTTACTGAAAAAAAAAAAAATTGCAAACCTATGCCCTCATGGAACACTTAAACTAAATGAAATTTCACCTCCTAACCCCTAAAATCTGCCTTCTAACATATTTGGATTTTTCACGTTGGGTCCGTCATTCTTCACATTAGATATGCTTTGTAGTCGTCTACCACTATATTGACACGTACGGATGTTAATGTGATGTTGTGTAAGATGCAAACGGAGAGTGAATTTGGATTTGGGATAACCGTTTGTTCGTTTGTTCGTTTGTTTCCCTTATGCGAGATGGTTACTTTGGGGTAGGTAATGCCACGATTATGCATGTCTAGGTTTTTTCGGTGAGACAAAAATTAGTCTGAAATAAATATGTCATAAGATATCGATTTAGGATTTTCAAGTTTTAACTCAAAAAAGAAAAAAAGAAAAAAAAAAGCCACATGTCGTTCGCATCTTGCGAACACGATTGATCTGTCCACAAAATTCCAAGTATGCCGAATGGCTTCATTTGATTATTTGTGTACTATTCCTATTATGTACGTGATAAATGTTTTTTTTCTTTATAATTGGGGTGTCCAGCCGTGCCGGCGAGCTGACGCTCAAACCAACGGCGACCGACTAATCCCCAAGGAGGCATCGCAGGACCCACCACCACGGTACTCCGGGTAAGACACCAATGAATGTGGGCGAGTAAGTTTCGATCCCAGGACCGCGAGTACTACTCAGCGGGGTCCCAGGAGTCTACTCCTTATCACGCGACCACCTGATGGGTGGGTTGTACGTTATAAATGTTCGCATGCAAGCATCCCAAAATATCTGCAAAGTGATGCTATATATTCTTTTATTTTTTTACCAAATGTTAATATACTTCAATGGACGGTTCATGGGTCGTAATCGGTGAGATGTTTAATTCTTGCTTGCCAAACAGGTCGTTTATGTTCGACCGACCAAAAAGAAAAACAAGGTTGTTTATGGAATCAAAAGAAATTTGAAAGGGAAGAGGTCAGCTGTCGATACCCATAAGCATCAATATACAACATAGACAAATAATAACCGCTAGAATATACATTAGAAGAAAACGACCATTAAAAGTAAGTTTTATGTCGTGTCTCTAAGTATTATCAAATTTGGTCACTAACGTATCAACATTCGACCGTTCAATTTAAATGGGAAAGAGACACGTGTCCCGAATTATGGGACGTGCGAAGAGGAATTTATGGGTGTTGACACCTGATTTTTAATCATTTTTTCTATTGCTAAAGTAATAAAAATTCCATAAAAAAATCCATAAAAATTCATAAAATTGAAAAATCAACTTTGGGGACCTTAGCCAAGCCTAGGAAACCAATTTTGACCAAAAAACGATTTTTCATATTTTCAGTATTTTTACGTATTTTTTATTTATTTATTTTCGAAAATTAATAGAAAATCCATAAAAATTCATAAAATTGAAAAATCAACTTTGGGAACCTTAGCCAAGCCTAGGGAACGAATTTTGACCAAAAAATAATTTTTCATATTATATATATTTTAATTTTTTTAAAAAAATACAAAAATATTTGAAAATTTTGGAAAAATAACATTTGAGGCCAAAAATACACAAAGATAGTTAATATTTTTATTTTAAATCTATTTTCATATTGGCCATCGCAAATTCAGAAAAATCCAATTCGAGTCACGTGTTCCTTCACGAGTATAATCTCGAATCGGGCCTAAAAAAATTTAATTTGAGTCAACTTATTTTTAACTTTCACTTTTTATGAGTTGTGACATTGTCTTCTAATATTTTAAATTTTCATCTTGGCCCAATTATACCCAGAATGACTTAATTTTGCAAAAGGGCTTTAATTAAATTATGCATTATTTTCAGCGACAAGAAATGAGCTTAAATTTGACATGTGGTAAATTTTGGTGTGTCAAAAATTGTAAGGAGATTTGGACTTAAAGAAATATATTTTTTTCAGGGACTCAATTGTAAATACTTAAAATTCAAGGACTAGAGTGCAAATACCTAACTCTTGAAGGATTATTTTACAAATAATAAAAAGAAGAGTTAGTGGATAAATTAGAATAGAGAAGGGAAGATGAAGAAGAGGAGATGAAGAAGAGAAGTTGGAGAAGAATGGATGGAGAAAATAAGATAAGAATAGAGAAGGGAAGATGGAGATGAAGAAGAGTTAGTAGAGAAATTAGAATGGAAGATAAGAATAGAGAAGGGAAGATGGAGATGAAGGAGAGTTAGTAGAGAAATTAGAATGGAAGATAAGAATAGAGAAGGGAAGATGGAGATTAAGAAGAGTTAGTGGAGAAATTAGAATGGGAGATAAATATGGAGAAAGGAAGATGAAGATGAAGAAGAGTTAGTGGAGAGATTAGAATGTGAGATAGAGATGGAGAATGGAAGATGAAAATGAAGAAGAGTTAGTGGAGAAATTAGAATGGGAGATAGAGTTAGTGGAAAAATTAGAATGGGAGATAGATGAGTAGGTTATAAAAGGAGGAAGAAGTGAGCTTGAGAAGGGATTCTTGAGGGAGAAAATTTGAAGTGTTTGGGAGAATTTTTTGGAGAGAAAATTTTGGATGTTTGAGAGAGTTTTGGGAGATTGAAGAAAATTTTGAGAGAAAGAAAATACCAAAAGAGAGAGAATTTTGAAGATGATGGGAGTTTAAAGCTAGGGGTTATCATCACAAATTCCTTCATCGATCAATATAAATCAAGAGTTCATCCTCGTCAACGAGCAAACAAATTCAAGCTAAGTGTTTTTTATTTATTCATTTATTTATGGTTTTACTCGCAAATTAGTACAAATTGTATACACTTTCTCCATCTCCTTTTTCTTCCATATTTTATGTCAGGAGAAGGATATCTCTACGTCAACAGCAAAAATCTCGTCGAGATGCAAAAATCGGCCCAGACAAGCTCCTAAGCTGTCCACCGATTTCTCAACTGATCTGTGACTAAAAGTCCCTCTTAATTCAAAAGAAACTCTCTATATTGGGAACATAGAGAGCGAAAATCAATTATAGAAATCCCTCCCAAAAAATGGGAGATAAGTACTCTTTCTACTCTTCTGGTTTTAGGTGCAGATTAGCACATATTTTGTATACTAACACTTTACTCTATTTTATGTCAGGAAGCCGCAGCTCTATATCAATGGTCAACCCTATGGAAGCACAAAATCGGCTTGGAGGAGTCCTCAAGCGCGCACAAATTTCAAATTGTTGAATCAATTCGTTGTATTTCATTTTAAAAAATTCATACCCCAAAATGGAGAGGACAAAGTCCATCCGCAATTTAAATACCTGCACCATAAATCCCAAAGGGAAGAGCCAAGCCAATGCTTAGCCTCCCATTGGAGGTTTTTACTTATAATAGTTAAATACCTGCAACTTAAATACCTGCACCATAAATCCCAAAGGGAAGAGCCAAGCCAATGCTTAGCCTCCCATTGGAGGTTTTTACTTATAATAGTTAAATACCTGCAACTTAAATACCTGCACCTTAAATCCCAAAGGGAAGAGCCAAGCCAATGCTTAGCCTCCCATTGGAGGTTTTTACTTACAGTAGTTAAATACCTGCAACTTAAATACCTGTACCTTAAATCCCAAAGGGAAGAGCCAAGCCAATGCTTAGCCTCCCATTGGAGGTTTTTACTTACAGTAGTTAAATACCTGCAACTTAAATACCTGTACCTTAAATCCCAAAGGGAAGAGCCAAGCCAATGCTTAGCCTCCCATTGGAGGTTTTTACTTACAGTAGTTTAAATACTTGCAACTTAAATACCTGTACCTTAAATCCCAAAGGGAAGAGCCAAGCCAATGCTAGGCCTCCCATTGGAGGTGTTTATTCACTGTCATGTACTTCCTATAATTTAATTTTTGAATCATCAGACCCAAAAGATGAGTAGGTCGTAATACTGCACAGAAATCGTTAACACACTCCCTCTTTCGGCTTCAGGGAATCTTTAACACTTAAAAAAATATAACAAATAAAAATATATACCATCCATGCATCCTATTTAAAAAGTGAAAACACAAAAGAGAATACCCTACTAGAGCTTTAGGAATAAACCAAGCCTGAGTTGCCGGATTAGGATATCCATGAAATTAAGGTACCGAAAGGGCATTAGTTTTAATTAACTAGTGTAACCAAGTCCCCGAGCTCATAATCTCTGGTTCGCAGGAATAAATTAGTTCTCCCGCTAATTTATTTAGGTTTCTAATCGACCTACCAAGAACGATTAGTGGCGACTCCAAATTTCAAAATCATTTAAACAAAAACCAAAGTTGCGATTCGGTAGGGCTTGGGAGGGTCCGCGTTAGGTTAGTCAAATCTAATTAATCTAATAATCCGTTAACCCCCTTTAAAATTTAAAAATATTTTTAGAGGGTCGCGACAGACTGGCGACTCCACTGGGGACGGGATTTTTAAATTTTCGAAAAAAGATAACAATTGGAATACTTGAATTTTTTCGAAATTTTAAAAGTCTTAGTGGACTTAGGCCAATGAAAATTTCATGGATATCTCGCTTCTGGCGATCTTGTTTGGGACTCATTCTATAGGTGTTATATGTTTTTGCAGGATGGGAGTTATAAGGGGCAGAGTGTTTGGCTAACCCCTTTGTTTTGCAGGCTGGTGTTGGGTTTATTTGTTTAATTTCGCACATTTTTAGAAGCGCTGTTTTGATATCAATTGTTGTGCATGTCTTGCATACTCTGAGGATCACGACACCTGCACACACAAGCGTCTAAACCCAAGTCGCGAAATTCTTCCTAGAAAACCATAGATAGGGATCGAATATGCAAAGCTCTTGCGTCGATTGCGCTCGGGTTGACCATATTTTATCCCGCTCATTATCTGAATTGACAATTCTTCCCATTATGATTTGATTGCGCAGAGGGTAAGTTTGTCAATTCAGATAGTGGGGGCATTTTTAGGTCCATACCTTGTCTCTCCTTCTTTTATTTTCTAGAGTCCACTCCTCACTTGAGTCATGCGCATGACTATGTGATTTGCATTTCTCCAAGGTAAAATTAAATTCTCTAATTTTATCTTGTATTTATTTTTGGTCGGTCCATGCTAGGTGTTAGTCAGTTTTTGAGTTTGATATTACGACAATTCTTTTAAAAGAAAATAAAAATTAAATTTGTCCCCCATTTCTTTAAAAAAAAATTTGAAAAAATGATGTGAAAAAATCCCTTTGGAAATTTTATTAACCAATAAGGGATTTTTGTCATGTTTTTATTGCTTCAATAAAAATGAAATTTTCCTGAAAAAATTTTCCTCTGAAAATTTATTTCAATAAAAAGAAAAATTCCTTCAAAAAAAACTCTAGTAGACATCAAGTGATTTTATCACATTTTTCAAATTATAAAAACTTGCAAGAAAATTCTTCTCAAGAAATTCGCTCATGTTTTTCTAAGAAAATTTTCTCTAAATAAAATTAGACTAATGTCTCGGGGGAATTGTATTGACCAATAAGAGATTTTTGTCATGTTTTTCTTACTTCAATAAAAATGAAATTTTCCTGACAAATTTTTCTCTGAAAATTTATTTCGATAAAAAGAAAAATTCCTTAAAAAAAAACTTTGGTAAACATCAAGTGATTTTATCACATTCTTTCAAATTATAAAAACTTGCAACAAAAATCTTTTCGAGAAATTCGCTCATGTTTTTCTAAGAAAATTTTCTCTAAATAAAATTAAACTAATGTCTCGGGGGAATTTTGTTAACCAATAAAGGATTTCTGTCATGTCTTTCCTACTTCAATAAAAATAAAATTTTCCTGACAAATTTACCTCTGAAAATTTATTTTGATAAAAAGGAAATTCCTTCAAAAATTTTAGTAAACGTCAAGAGATTTTGTCACATTCCTTTAAAAAAAATAATAAAAAGATTAATAAATCTGCAAAAAAATTCTGCATCAGAAATTAACCCATTTCTTCCTAAGAAATTTTTTTTCTCTGATTTCTCTATAAAATAGAAAAAATCAAATTGGACTAATATAGGAGTCATAGACCGACATTCCTTGTGTCGCATACTAATTATATCCTTTTCTTTTGCAGGGAGATCCTAGATACCCCAGACAGGTGTAAAAATTAAGTTCAATAATATATCAAGAATCATCTTCAGAAATACCAAAAGACGAAAAACACCAAGGCTTCAACCGTTAATTCAGGGGGGCAAACGAACACTGTCCATCTTTGACAGACAGAGTTGTGTCAATCCGTAAAATTGTATGGGCAGTGTATTCTGATATGACGGTGGATTTATACTGATTAAACACGGGGGTATATTTAATGTATTGCAGAGGATCCCGCGTCTTTTGAAAGACAATATGGATTATATAATCAGAAACCATGAAATAAGTACCTTAACCTGATTAAATCAACCAGAGACCGGTCTTAAAATTTTCTCGGATCCGAAACACGCGGAGGGTTTTAGAGGACCGAGGTTTTATTAATGAACGTGGCCCACGGACACTCCCCCGATGCTACAGGTGCCCGATACATACGAGTGGACGCCGAAAGCAACAAAACACGGTTGAAGTGGAGCACGCAACAAATGGCCGAATTTATTGGCACATTGATCGAGTGGTGGCAGTTTTATTAATTTACATGATTGAACGCGGGTCTCTAAGCGGCTGGTGGAAAGCCACACTGAATGTCTCTCTAATGTTCTTGATATCATCGTCTACCTCAACCCACGAGAGCATCATGAAGAAGATTAAACCTAGACGAATACGTCTACTTAATTTCATCACACGTTCTCGCTTTTTGTCGATGTCCAAAATTAATGCACAAGCTAGAAGTAATCATTTCCCTTTCCCCCATATTAAATGCTCGGAGCCGTTAACTGCACCAAACTCGAAAAAATTAATATCGAGACGAAATCCGCGTAAATATGAAGGGTAAATCCGTATCGTTCCAATTTACCCTTAAATTGCTCTGGTTTTAAATTTGATCCCTTCTATTTTCAGGAATTTGCAAAAGCGACTCGAGAATACAGTCGTATTCAAAAACCAAATTTCCTGGTCGGGCTAAATTGGCGGCAAATCAACTCATGGACATTACCACGGGATGGACAGCTTCGGTTAAAGAAAAATACAATCGAAAGATCCGAACAATCTCAGACATGGGTAATTCTGTATCGTTCTAATTTACACATAATCATCTCAAGTCTCGAATTGTTTTATTCCATTCTTAACATGGATTGCAAATTACCTCGAGAAAATACCGTAACATGGCCCAAGGTGATACAATAAGGCTGCGTTATCCCCAAGGATTAACCTTTGAAAGGAAAGCCCCATGGACACCTACGGTCCAATGGACCGAATGGTATGGGGGATGACAGTAGGTCCGAAATATTCCGAGTTCGATCCCCAAGGGTGGGGAATGTTGTATGTATTATAAATAAATGAAACAACTTTTTGTGCATTTCTTTTTTTTACAAACAGGAATACTCGACGAGTAATATCAAAGTCAGTATTTTACCATAGTCTTCCCATAATGGTGAGGCGCCCAACAAAAGTCGAGGAAAATTCAATCCAACAAAACTGGTAAAAGACTCGTGCAAGACATTCAAGATGAAGGGTAAATCAGTATCGTTTTCAATTTATCCCTTTTAATACTGGCTGATATGTCTCTTTTTCTTTTTACAGGAAATATTTACACTAACATTTAACATGTTGAAGGAGACAAATCCAAAAGAAAATTATGATCATCTGACAAGATCTATTCTGGTGAAAAATGGGGCAAATTGATCACAAGCTCTGAAGCGAAAAAGCAAATATGTCTTCCTTATCTCGTTTGATTTCAAGAATAATTTCTCTGCTTTTTACAGGGGCATTCAACCGCTAAACCATGGCGGTCGCTGTCATTAAACCAACTGAAATGCTCCATCACCTATATGCTTCATCGTGCAGGGGCAAAGTTTGAGACGAACCGCCCCTCGACATAAGGAGTAGGCTTCCCAATTTGTTCAGTCCGCCCACATACCGGGGGCAATTTAAATCCGCCCATATTTGCACATTATATAAACACACGTGATGCTAAAAATTGTCACATCGGCATTGTGTTTACACATTTTATGAATTATGTATGACCATTCCGCATGTTTAATTTACCAACTCCAACTTAGAGCATAAACTGCATATGAGACATCAAATGTGCAAAATGGGGCATAACAGGATGAGGAAAGGCAAACCATTTCCACACAGGTCTAACATTTTAATCTACAGATAAACAGTCTTTCTCCAGAGTGAGAGAAAGCCCTTTCGGAATGAAGTCCCCCATTCAGATTACATTCGAGGTGTTCATACTATAAGAACCTCCTTAAACAAAAGTGGTAATGCAATACATGATCCATATGTTGATCGATTGCATCATGAGTTATTACACAGACTGCCTTTAATCATGACAAACTTAGTTGAACAATTTTGTATGAACCAATGAACGCATTGATGAAAATGCTTGCACATGTTACCTCTGACATTGCCTGACAGGCAACACATTCCCGGTGTTTGAGTTACCTTCCAAAGTCTTGAAATTCATTCGGCGATTATTGAATGAACAAGCCTGGTTGTTGAGAAGCCACCAAGCATTTCTTCCAAATTCTCAGGTAAGTATATCTTCAACCTGAACCTTTCAAGAGAATGAATTCTGACGGTTGTTGGGGTACTCGAATCTATTGCGATATATACAGGTATTTACCTTCTTCAATAAAGCATGATTTGTCTCAAGGACAGAAATGTTCTAGACCTTTTGATCTCTGCCTCTTTGGTTTATTCCTAAAGCGACAGGAGAATATAATTTGGGTTTGAGTTTCTGCAGGATTCCTGGTCTCCCCAGATTTCAGAATGGCACCCTTTGAGGTACACCAAGCCCTTCTTACAGGCAAACTAAGTCCTTCTTACAGGCAAACCAAGTCCTTCTTACAGGCACAAAGTCCTTCTTACAGGCAAACCAAGTCCTTCTTACAGGCGTAAAGTCCTTCTTACAGGCAAATCAAGTCCTTCTTACAGGCAAACTAAGTCCTTCTTACAGGCAAACCAAGTCCTTCTTACAGGCACAAAGTCCTTCTTACAGGCAAACCAAGTCCTTCTTACAGGCATAAAGTCCTTCTTACAGGCAAATCAAGTCCTACTTACAGGCAAACAAAGTCCTTCCTACAGGCAAAACAAGTCCTTCTTACAGGCAAATCAAGTCCTTCTTACAGGCACAAAGTCCTTCTTACAGGCACAAAGTCCTTCTTACAGGCAAATCAAATCCTTCTTACAGGCACAAAGTCCTTCTTACAGGCAAACCAAGTCCTTCTTACAGGCATAAAGTCCTTCTTACAGGCAAATCAAGTCCTACTTACAGGCAAACAAAGTCCTTCCTACAGGCAAAACAAGTCCTTCTTATAGGCAAATCAAGTCCTTCTTACAGGCACAAAGTCCTTCTTACAGGCAAATCAAGTCCTTCTTACAGGCATAAAGTCCTTTTTACAGGCAAACAAAGTCCTTCTTACAGGCAAATCAAGTCCTTCTTACAGGCAAAGTAAGTCATTCTTACAGGCAAATTAAGTCCTTTTTACAGGCAAATCAAGTCCTTTTTACAGGCACATTAAGTCCTTTTTACAGGCATTAAGTCCTTTTTACAGGCACAAGTCCTTTTTACAGACACAAAGTCCTTTTTATAGGCACAAGTCCTTTTTACAGGCACCAAGTCCTTTCTACAAGCACCAAGTCCTTCTTACAGGTATCTCCATGGGGTGACCTACTATACGGGTCAAATCTCAATCAAAATTTAATTAGGAGAATCCTTTCATTAGGAATCTACCATGGGTTGACCTACCATACAGGTCAAATTTCAATCAAAATTTAATCAGTAGAATCCTTTTATTAGGAATCTACCATGGTACGACCCACCATACGGGTCAAATGGTATGACCCACCATATGGGTCAAATTTTAATTCAATTTTTAATCAGTAGAATCCTTTTATTAGGAATCTACCATGGGTTGATCCACCATACGGGTTCAAGTTCAACCACCCTAAAGTTTTTTTTATATAACGAATTCTTAGGTTCTCATTTCATTTTCAGTGGAACATTCATGTCACGACTCTTTTTATTTCCTTGTATTGAGTCGATTAGAATTCAGGTGTCATCTCGTCTTTGAAATGAACCTCTACCGAGCTTCTTTTCAAAGAGGGGCAGCTGTTGACACCTGATTTTTAATCATTTTTTCTATTGCTAAAGTAATAAAAATTCCATAAAAAAATCCATAAAAATTCATAAAATTGAAAAATCAACTTTGGGGACCTTAGCCAAGCCTAGGAAACCAATTTTGACCAAAAAACGATTTTTCATATTTTCAGTATTTTTACGTATTTTTTATTTATTTATTTTCGAAAATTAATAGAAAATCCATAAAAATTCATAAAATTGAAAAATCAACTTTGGGAACCTTAGCCAAGCCTAGGGAACGAATTTTGACCAAAAAATAATTTTTCATATTATATATATTTTAATTTTTTTAAAAAAATACAAAAATATTTGAAAATTTTGGAAAAATAACATTTGAGGCCAAAAATACACAAAGATAGTTAATATTTTTATTTTAAATCTATTTTCATATTGGCCATCGCAAATTCAGAAAAATCCAATTCGAGTCACGTGTTCCTTCACGAGTATAATCTCGAATCGGGCCTAAAAAAATTTAATTTGAGTCAACTTATTTTTAACTTTCACTTTTTATGAGTTGTGACATTGTCTTCTAATATTTTAAATTTTCATCTTGGCCCAATTATACCCAGAATGACTTAATTTTGCAAAAGGGCTTTAATTAAATTATGCATTATTTTCAGCGACAAGAAATGAGCTTAAATTTGACATGTGGTAAATTTTGGTGTGTCAAAAATTGTAAGGAGATTTGGACTTAAAGAAATATATTTTTTTCAGGGACTCAATTGTAAATACTTAAAATTCAAGGACTAGAGTGCAAATACCTAACTCTTGAAGGATTATTTTACAAATAATAAAAAGAAGAGTTAGTGGATAAATTAGAATAGAGAAGGGAAGATGAAGAAGAGGAGATGAAGAAGAGAAGTTGGAGAAGAATGGATGGAGAAAATAAGATAAGAATAGAGAAGGGAAGATGGAGATGAAGAAGAGTTAGTAGAGAAATTAGAATGGAAGATAAGAATAGAGAAGGGAAGATGGAGATGAAGGAGAGTTAGTAGAGAAATTAGAATGGAAGATAAGAATAGAGAAGGGAAGATGGAGATTAAGAAGAGTTAGTGGAGAAATTAGAATGGGAGATAAATATGGAGAAAGGAAGATGAAGATAAAGAAGAGTTAGTGGAGAGATTAGAATGTGAGATAGAGATGGAGAATGGAAGATGAAAATGAAGAAGAGTTAGTGGAGAAATTAGAATGGGAGATAGAGTTAGTGGAAAAATTAGAATGGGAGATAGATGAGTAGGTTATAAAAGGAGGAAGAAGTGAGCTTGAGAAGGGATTCTTGAGGGAGAAAATTTGAAGTGTTTGGGAGAATTTTTTGGAGAGAAAATTTTGGATGTTTGAGAGAGTTTTGGGAGATTGAAGAAAATTTTGAGAGAAAGAAAATACCAAAAGAGAGAGAATTTTGAAGATGATGGGAGTTTAAAGCTAGGGGTTATCATCACAAATTCCTTCATCGATCAATATAAATCAAGAGTTCATCCTCGTCAACGAGCAAACAAATTCAAGCTAAGTGTTTTTTATTTATTCATTTATTTATGGTTTTACTCGCAAATTAGTACAAATTGTATACACTTTCTCCATCTCCTTTTTCTTCCATATTTTATGTCAGGAGAAGGATATCTCTACGTCAACAGCAAAAATCTCGTCGAGATGCAAAAATCGGCCCAGACAAGCTCCTAAGCTGTCCACCGATTTCTCAACTGATCTGTGACTAAAAGTCCCTCTTAATTCAAAAGAAACTCTCTATATTGGGAACATAGAGAGCGAAAATCAATTATAGAAATCCCTCCCAAAAAATGGGAGATAAGTACTCTTTCTACTCTTCTGGTTTTAGGTGCAGATTAGCACATATTTTGTATACTAACACTTTACTCTATTTTATGTCAGGAAGCCGCAGCTCTATATCAATGGTCAACCCTATGGAAGCACAAAATCGGCTTGGAGGAGTCCTCAAGCGCGCACAAATTTCAAATTGTTGAATCAATTCGTTGTATTTCATTTTAAAAAATTCATACCCCAAAATGGAGAGGACAAAGTCCATCCGCAATTTAAATACCTGCACCATAAATCCCAAAGGGAAGAGCCAAGCCAATGCTTAGCCTCCCATTGGAGGTTTTTACTTATAATAGTTAAATACCTGCAACTTAAATACCTGCACCATAAATCCCAAAGGGAAGAGCCAAGCCAATGCTTAGCCTCCCATTGGAGGTTTTTACTTATAATAGTTAAATACCTGCAACTTAAATACCTGCACCTTAAATCCCAAAGGGAAGAGCCAAGCCAATGCTTAGCCTCCCATTGGAGGTTTTTACTTACAGTAGTTAAATACCTGCAACTTAAATACCTGTACCTTAAATCCCAAAGGGAAGAGCCAAGCCAATGCTTAGCCTCCCATTGGAGGTTTTTACTTACAGTAGTTAAATACCTGCAACTTAAATACCTGTACCTTAAATCCCAAAGGGAAGAGCCAAGCCAATGCTTAGCCTCCCATTGGAGGTTTTTACTTACAGTAGTTTAAATACTTGCAACTTAAATACCTGTACCTTAAATCCCAAAGGGAAGAGCCAAGCCAATGCTAGGCCTCCCATTGGAGGTGTTTATTCACTGTCATGTACTTCCTATAATTTAATTTTTGAATCATCAGACCCAAAAGATGAGTAGGTCGTAATACTGCACAGAAATCGTTAACACACTCCCTCTTTCGGCTTCAGGGAATCTTTAACACTTAAAAAAATATAACAAATAAAAATATATACCATCCATGCATCCTATTTAAAAAGTGAAAACACAAAAGAGAATACCCTACTAGAGCTTTAGGAATAAACCAAGCCTGAGTTGCCGGATTAGGATATCCATGAAATTAAGGTACCGAAAGGGCATTAGTTTTAATTAACTAGTGTAACCAAGTCCCCGAGCTCATAATCTCTGGTTCGCAGGAATAAATTAGTTCTCCCGCTAATTTATTTAGGTTTCTAATCGACCTACCAAGAACGATTAGTGGCGACTCCAAATTTCAAAATCATTTAAACAAAAACCAAAGTTGCGATTCGGTAGGGCTTGGGAGGGTCCGCGTTAGGTTAGTCAAATCTAATTAATCTAATAATCCGTTAACCCCCTTTAAAATTTAAAAATATTTTTAGAGGGTCGCGACAATGGGCACGGGGATCTTAGTGCATATAAGGAAACAGGTCACAGGCACCTAATTTTGGACCGGCTATCCTTACCTTTTGTTGTAGATATAATCCATTCTCCTTATGTTGGAATATGTCAAGTCGGGCATCCTGGTTATTATTATTATTATTACTATTATATATCATTGTCAAAAAATTCGGGTGATCATACGAATTAAGTCTTATACAATCGGGTGCCATCCATCGCATTAACCTGTTTGCTCCGGTATGCTGAAAACTACATACGAAAATCTTTCACAAGCTCCAAAAGAATAAAAGCCCGAAAAAAAAAAGCCTTTTTCGCGTGGCGATAGAGTCATTCATTCATCTGGACATCGCACTTCAAATTCCATATGGGCAGGGCCGACCTTGCTTAGCAACGATGAGCTTTGCCAATGGTCGGTAACCTGTCGAGGTCAACCTTGCCTCTGGTTGGTGATCGAGATCCGATGAAAAAGTTGGCGGAAAAAGGAAGGGGAAAAAATAAAAAGGAAGAGAACAAAAAAAGACAAAGAAAACAAAAAATCGAAAGTTACATCGTAATATGATTAGTGTCAATATTAGAAATTTTCGACCAAAATTGATCGGATGGATTAAATTGGCATAAATGCAAAAGTTTTAGGATTTAATTGATAAAAAAACTTAAGACTAAATTGATACGATTACAATATGTTTAGAATTCTTTTAGTAATTTTTCTCGATTTACATATCACTAAAATTTAGGCGGGCGAACAATGCCAATACTCTAGGTGCACCTAAAGATCCATAATCATGCGGCTTAGGGCATGAGAATATACATATCATGAGTGGAAAAAGTGTCAAAAACGTCATAAATCTATTGTATTAGTGCCAATCTAGTTATAAAACCTTTTTTTATGTCAATTAAGTCGTAAATCTTTTGCATTTAGTGCTAATTCAGTCTCAAACATTTGTATTTGATTAATTCAATCTTAAATCTTTAAGATTTAATATCAATTGAGTCAATTTAGTTAATTTTGATTGAAAATCGCTAGCGTAGACATTACTTGTTCTACATGGTACAGCTAGCACTGTCGTGGATTTTTTTTTTAAAAACCAAAAAAATGCCTACAAATATTACTAAGAACATTAGAAAAAGAAATTTTAAAAATGTAAACGTCAATGTCAGCCGTGTCACGTAAGATAATTGACATCCATGTTAGCTATTTCTAGTCAAATTGGTATGATTGATTTAATTGGCATAAATACAAAAAATTTAATATTCAATTGGTATTAATATAAAAGGTTTAGGACTAAATTGACATCAATGCAAAAGGTTTAAAACTAAATAAGCATAAATAAAAGTCTAAAATTGAATCGACACAGATGCAATGCAATAGGTTTAGAACTCTTTTTTTTTTTACACTTCTCCGTATCGTGATTAGTCCGAATCCTTTTTTTTTCCCTCTCGCACACACGAAGTTGTATGACGTCATACCAAATTTCCATATGTTTTGAACTGATATTCTCCAAATCTCTTCTAACCCGATTATGGAGCGGTTGATTTGATGATGGCGCAAACCGTTCTACAATGTACATCAACTCCATAATTGCACGCAGAGACAAAATTCCCTTTCCTTGAAGTTGGAATAATAGGCAGAAATAGTCCGTAAATCTTAGGTCAACGTGTAATATATGACTTCTAATTTTTTCTTTGTTCAGAGATCTAAACTTTAATATTTTCAATATGGCCTCTTAATTTTCTTTTGATATTTTCAATATGGCCTCTTAATTTTCTTTTGATGTGCAATGTTGTATCTAAACTTTTAATTTAGTCTATATGATCCATAAACTTTTTGATTTGTATTAAATCTAATCCATGAATTATATGAAAATATTGAATATTGCATCTGAATTGGATTGATAAAATGACAACATTGAATATTTTCATATAACCTACCGATGAAATTGAATATACACCAAAAGTTTAGGGGTTACGTTGAAAATTTTAAAAATTGGGAATAACATTGGACGTTGGGCTAAAATTTAGGAATCGTATTACATAAATTAAAAATTTAATATTGTATTACATATTAGATTAAAGTGTAAAGATTATTCGCTACTTAAAATTTCGAATTTTACAAAGGTAAAAAAACGCAGTAATAAAAAAAATATAATCTCACTCTCATGTTCTTTTTTTCTTTTTCTGTTTTTTTGGGTCAAAATCTCTCTCCCATGTTTTTTTTTTTGGGGTCAAATCTCTCTCATGTTCGAGAGCCACACAAAACGACATGAACAGTGATCGGACGCAGCGCTGCATGAATTGTCGTACTCTTCTTCGACCATAGAAGAGATGGAGAAGCCACCGCCATGTCTTCAAACACTCTGAAGGCAGCGAGCGATACGCATCCAAACAAAAAAACGTGAGAAGAAAAAGGAAAACGGAGGGTCTGTCTCGCCTCGCTCATGGATTGCGATCTCCTCCTACCTCACCGCCATTCTCGATTCCTCCGCTTCCCCCCTCCGGCGGAGCTCCTCCCTTCTCCGGCCACTCTCTCCTGCTCTCTCTCTGTCCCTCTCTGAGCCTCGCCTGATTCCCGCCGTCGAAGTCGCAGTGTTGCGCCACTCAGGTTCACCCCCCCCCCCCTCTCTCTCTCTCTCTCTCATCGCGTGGCAATCTGCTCCGAAATTGCTGCGGAATGCGAGGGGACGTCGAAGCGAAACGACGAGAGAGTCGCGTCGAGTTTTATCGCCTTTTTTTTTTTTTATAAAAAAAAATCGTTTGGCATTGTTGGAAGGTCCGTCGGATGGAGTAATTTCGTTTTCTTCTGGGAGATTTTTTTTTTTGGCAATTCTATGGATGATTTTGTGTTTTTCTCTTCCACAAGAATCATGTGATTGTACTGAGCTGCTGGTTTTATGGAGCTTTTGCGTTCTGGAAAACTGGGTTGAGCTTTCTCTGCTTCGAGATCATGAGGCGAGAGGAGGGAATTTTGATTTTGACTTTGGTTTCTGCTGACTTTTCCGTCTTCATTGGAAGACGAGCAGAGCAGAAACCACTGTTTTGGAAATGCTGGAAATAGCAAGTAGCTGGTTTCATCTCTCTCGCGATCCCTGCCTTCGTCCTGATAAAGAGAAGCAAATTTCTCGTGGGGCTGAGTTTTCTTGCGGGATTCAATTGTCGATAAGTCGCTGGCTACCCCGAATTCATCTCTTTCTCTTCACACTGAATTTAAGTCTGTAAGTAGAGAAAACTGTGGCAACTTTTCTATTGATCTCCGAGAAAAAGGAAGAGTCACAGAAATGAAGGTCTGTTTCCTTTTATGCCATGGCTTTGTTCTTTCGAAGAAGAAGACCAAACGGCTTAGGTTACTTCTTGTCTGGGTTCAAAGAACTTTTCCAACTGTGTATGTTGTGTGTTTTCCTCGTCTGTGCTTATGGAATTCCATGTAAGCATGAATATTCTCCCCAGCGTCCTTTAGATTCACAGATTTTGGAGCTTTGCGCTTTTAAATTCTCTATCTGAGTCAGATCATGTTGTTTGTGACGAATACAAAAGGGGAAATAGAAAGGAGATTACTTGAGAAAGGACTAGCTTTTCCAGAAAAAAGAAGTTCTTTAAAGGAAAAAAGAAAGTCTTCTTTCATTCCTCTCTTTCCGTTAAGAACCACATGGAGTATGTAATCAACATAAAAAGATGAACTGGTGTTGAATCTACGTACGACCGAAGGACTTAAGTTATCTTCATTGTACAGTTCATGGGCCATTTCTCCACCATTTTCAGTGGCCTGGCAAGATCATTTTTGGTTAAGAAGGAAAGGAGCAGTGAGGATTGTGATGGTAGAGAGACTGCAGAAGCCATGGCAAAAGAGGCAAAGAAGAATCACTTGATACTGTGCTCATCCGGCGTTGTGAACGTCGATGGCTCGAAAAACTTTGCTTCGGTTTTCTCTAAGAGAGGGGAAAAAGGAGTGAACCAGGATTGCTGCATTGTTTGGGAGGTAAGTAATGAAACCTGAAAGCATGAAATTCAATTGGGGGTCACATTCATTGTTAATTTGATGACGTTCAACAAGCTAGTGGTTGTAGTTTGCAGGAGAGACTGTTCTAATTTAGCAATTGCTCGGAATGTTTGGTCATTTTCATTTTAGAGATTATGTTTAAACAACCCGTCCTTTGGTGCATAGAAGTTCAAAGTCCACTAAATATCCACTGCCTCAGCTTGCCTCTTGTCTCAAGTCATTAGTTCGCATGCTGTGAAGTACAGATAAATCTGCAACAATTTATGTTGGAGTTTCCTTCTTTTTTGCTTTTTTTTTTTTTAAACAGAACTTATATGATTAAGATCGCTTGTGGACCATGGATTGTTAGCATGGCTGGTATAATCTGGGTTTTCTCATTGAAGTTAGTGTATACTGATGAAGTAGCTTTTGGTGATAGGAATTTGGGTGCCAAGATGACATGATCTTTTGTGGGATATTTGATGGGCATGGCCCATGGGGACATTATGTGGCAAAAAGGGTCCGAGAGACGATGCCACCCTCTCTGTTGTGCAATTGGCAGGAGACTCTTGCTCAAGCTTCCCTAGATCCAGATCTTGGCTTGGAATCAGATAAGAAGTGTCATCATTTTGATATATGGAAAAGTTCCTACTTGAAGACTTGTGCCGCCATTGATAAGGAGCTCAGGCAGCATCGAAAGATTGATTCGTTCTACAGTGGGACCACTGCTTTGACTATTGTCAGACAGGTGCTAGCAAGAACTCCTCAATTTTTCATTGCTTTAACGTAGGCTCTGTTTGGAGTGTGTTCATGAATCTGCTGTCATGGTTTTGTGATGGTTCTTTGGCTGCAGTTGCCAACATGACATAAGTTTATGGGATCTAGTTTTAGGTTGCAAAATAAGAACTGATAATGAGGAGTGCCTCCTTCTAAAGGTAGACTTGCGAGAGGCAATATAAAGAAGGGTAGCTTTCTAGGCAATTCAGATGTGTGGTGGACTTTGCTCTCGGCGAACACAACTTCAAATTCGGACCAAACTAGACGTTTCAATATATCCACGACATGGAAGGTCAACTCCATCAATAGATTTCTTTATGCACAAGTGAAGACACCATATAAGAGAAACGGTTGATAAAGTAAATAACCATTTTGCAGTTCAAAGATTAGTGGTTTGCCCAACAGGGGAGTCGTTGATTAAGCATTTCTGCTTCTTTAGGAACCTTTCGTTCAGTGGAAGCTAATCCAATTGATATTTTGGCAGGGGGAATACATCATCATAGCCAATGTAGGCGACTCGCGAGCTGTATTAGCAACTACTTCTGAGGATGGGAGCTTGCTTCCTGTTCAGCTCACTGTTGATTTTAAACCCAACATACGTCGTTAGTCCCCCCTGCCTATCACTCCTCTCAGCTTTTCTTCTCTTCTGATTCTCACACTTCTGTCGATCTTGCTGCAGAGGAAGCCGAGCGGATAATACAATGCAATGGGAGGGTATTCTGCCTACATGATGAACCAGGGGTGCACCGTGTATGGCTGCCATATGATGAATCACCTGGACTTGCAATGTCTAGAGCCTTTGGAGATTATTGTGTGAAAGATTTTGGACTTATATCCGTGCCTGAAGTGACACAGAGAAACATAACCAGCAGAGACCAGTTTGTCGTGCTGGCGACTGATGGGGTATGTTGTCTGGTGTGGGTTGCCTGAGCTTTTAAAGGTGGAGGCAAAAAGAAGAAGTCAATAGCTTAGCTTTTTCAGAAAATGCGCATTCCGGTTCGCCCTAGACTTACCCATCCCGAGTTTTTGAATCAGTATTGTCAAGCGGTAAAATGCATGTTGTAGCGGTGGATAATATGTGCCTTGGCAATAGAGCTTTTCTGGTTTCTAGACAGTAACATTACTCCTGATAAAAGTTCGATTACCGACCGCTTCTTATGTTGCCTTTTTTTTTTTTGGGCTGCCTGTCAGGTGTGGGATGTTATATCCAATCAAGAAGCAGTGGAAATTGTATCCTCAACGCCAGACAGGACTAGGTCTGCTAAACGGTTGGTCGACTGTGCTGTCCGGGCATGGAAACAAAAGAGGCGTGGAATCGCGATGGACGACGTATCAGCCATTTGTCTCTTCTTCCACTCTTCCCCTTTATCTCAGTAAATTCACCCCATCCAGTCCCTGAAGTAAATCGTGCGAGGAAATGGTTCATACAACGGGGATCGTGATCCATGCCATATCGATGGAAAAAGTCTCAGATCGTGCTTCTTTCATGTGCCCCCGGATGCAAAAACACAAGCACAGCTGTAAATATAAGCTAAGTGCTCTTATGTCGGTACTTGTGCCCACAGTTTCCTCTGCATAGGTTAGTGCTTGGACAAAGCCCTTTGGCTTCTTTGAGGAAACAGTTGCATTTTTGCAGTGAAACTCATTTCTTTCCCGCTACTGATGAAGTTATCTGTATTCCTTTATGAGGCGGTGGTGGAACATTGCATCTGCATTCGCATGGTCACGGGAAGGAACTCGAATTCGGTCAGGATTGGCTGTTCCTTCTCCAAAAGAAATGAGCAACCAATTCATCGATCGAAAAATGATAACAGGGTCATGACTCATAGACTAGCAATCTCTTCTTGCTGCGAGATGAAAATTTGAATGTGTGACTTGAGGTTATGTCTGGTGATTCGTTCAGAAGAATCTGCACTTGATGATACAGAGATGTGCAGGGGAGGAACCCATTAGTGGCCACTGGGACTGCAAGAGATTGAGATGATTACCATGATTCTGGTGCACCTTGGAAACGCAGATGGCAGAAGCATGAAGACGGAAGTACCCACCGCAAGATAAAGCTGTCACAGAGTATCATCAGAAATTGTTATTTGTGTTCAAAAGTGGAATCCCAATGATGCTCCTCCCGTTCTTACATTAGAAAGTTCAATCTCAAAATTTAAGTTACAACATCGTCTTTCTCGTGCAAGTCGAATTACTAAAGGCAAGAATTCAGATTTGAGATCAAATGAATATAAGAAATATTTATAACTCCGTTGTTAGTAAACGAGGGACAATATTTTAACATCCTCCATCTAATGTATTAAGGATTTTGAGTCGGACGTTCTAATGAGATGTTAGAGCGTGAGCCAAGAATTCAAATCCTTCCAACGTGTTCTATGACGATTAAGATGGCGAAGCCTGTAAAAACAAATCTACCCTTCTTTCAATTTGTGGACGATGTCTCTAAAACTCTTATCTTCCCATGTCATTCCGGGCCATGTGCATCGACATGGACGAAAACATCAAAGCGCTGCTTTTGTCATTGCGGGTCTCATTAGGACCCTTTGAACGAACTCTTTGAACTGTCCTTAATTTTGTGTCATACCAGCAATTGTCCCAAACCCAAACGCGAGTCCTGTTACGATGGAGTAGATGATGTGACATTAATCTCTGCCGTCCCTGAGCAAGTTTCACCAGCGTAAGAAAAAAGTGAAGGGAAAAATTACTCGATCGGTCCTACATATTTTGTATGAGTGTCAATTCAATTCTACACTTTTCGATTTTGTCCATTTAATCCTAAACTTTTCCACGAAATTTCAATTTAGTTCTTTCAATCGATTTTCACTAAAAATCACTGATATGACTGTCCATCAACGATTTTCCAGCAAAAATTGATGCTAGAAATTGAGTCATACCATTATATTTCTCTTGGGGAAACTCAAGTCAGACAACATTCTCCACTGTTTTAGTTGGGAGAAGATGCAAATGAGAGTTGAGCACAGCGCCTGCCCTCAGATATGAATTATGTGCAAGAGAAGGTATCAATTTCTTCCCACGTGACTCCCAAAAGGCCCAGCAATTTTCGCAAAATAAAAATCCGAAAAAAGCTAATGTAGTCTTAGAGATATACTTTCGAACTCCAACACGATATTTCTAAGTCGAAAATCAAGTTCTATCATAATAACAAAAAAGACATAAAATCTGTTTTAAATCCAACGAAGTCTCGAAAGAGACAACTTCAACACATACTACAACTCCCGGGGTAAAGAGACGTGAAACATATATGTCTCGTTGGTTGGTTGGCTGCGGCCGCAAACTGAGGTCCATTATCCTAGAGCCGGTGATAGTTCATCAGGAAAATGTCTGCTTTGTGCTGCGGGGGGTCAAATGGAACGTCTGGGCAAATAAGAAGTAGAAGATTTGATCAATTAAATGCCATCGAAAAGAAATAAATAAAAAACATAAATGGATCCTTCCTGAAGATTGAGACCTGGGTGAAAAGGAGGGCATCGTGCTTGCTGTCTGGCCGGATGTCGCAATGGACGTAGACGATCAGGCCGCCCGAGCGCAAATAGGCGGCGATGTGGCGGCTCACATTGCCGGCGGCAGGGAAGGGAGGTGAGTTCGGTAAGGATAACCCTCCTTGCCTTGGATCCTCCAGCTATCGTCGAGGATCAGCAGCGCGTCTTCCTTGTACAGGGTCGCCAACTCGCGTCGAACGTCTCGTAGAAATTCTCCACGAACCAGTTGGCCACCGCTTGTACATCCATGATTTCTCCAAACGAATGGTACCGGTCTAATGCAAAAGAAATCTATCCGAGAGAGTTTGTGGTTTGTTTCCTCTTTCTTTTATCTCTTTTTATTGGGCAATTATCGTCCAAAAAAGGAAAGATTTAATGCCGATATATATATTTTGTCAGTCATATATACTATTAAGATTTGACCGGTTGTGTTCGAGCTCAAATGCCGAGACACTTCACATGTACGGTTTTTTAGGGTGCTCTAGAATATTCTCAAGACCGGACAATATAGTAATTGCCCTGTGTTCCAAAAACTTCCTAGTTAACATCGGTGATTAATTAGATGGGAAGATGCAATCTTAGCCGTTAACTAGGGATGTAACAAGAGGCCCTCTACCATATAAAGAGGTATCCTTCCCTCATCTGGTTAAGGATCCAACAAAGAAATACAAAAGCTTTCCTTCGCATGAAGGAAAGCGTCCCCTCATTTGATCAACGATCCAATAAAGAAGTACAAAACCTTTCCTTCCTTCCATCGGGGTAGAAGTATTATTATAAAGGGTAAGTATTTGCAACTAAGCATGTGTGCATTTTGCCCGAGTCATGCAAACATCCACGAAAAGCAAAAGCATCAAGCTCACTTTTGGAGAAGCGTAAGCATCATGCGCTTAGCAACTAAAGCTCTTTTTAATTAGAACAAGATAACTTTCATCGTTTCCGCTCTTGTTTATGGGTTGCCAAATCCACTTTAAGCGCTCACTAGACACCAAGTAATCAAAATTTAATGATCGGAACATCGACAGAGACTTCAAGAAACGGAAAGCTACTGCCGAAGCCCGAATTATCCCTTAACCCAACTTCATTCCTGGCAATCAAAACACAATAAAGACAATTCGAACATTTCAACAATCAAAAAATTTGAACATGTCTATTTTAACAGAAAGAGAAGGAAATCTGTCTCAAATCCAGTCCGAAAGAGACAACTTTCAACGTAGACTAAGGGCGCGCATGATAACCTGCCAGAAGTAACTTCTGACAGAGAAATCAACTTCTGGAAGAGAAATCACCAGAAATCCGTTTGATAAAACTTCTTGAGAAGCAGAAATCCGTTTGATTCGTAACATGAAATTTCTACTTCTGAAATTAATTTCTCCACCAGAAGTCATTTTTGAAGAAGTTTTGAGAAGTAAAAAAAAGTTGCTTCTCCACCAGAAGTCATTTTTGTAGCCTTCTCCTTTTGACATTATCATGCACCGCCACCACCGTCGGTCGCCCCCCGCCGCCGCCGGTCGCCGCCGCCAGAAGTAGAAATTTTTTTTTTGTTATCAAACGCCTTTTTTTAGTTCAGAAATCATTTCTGAAGCAGAAGTGAAAAAATCAACTTCTGCTTCAGAAATGATTTCTGAAGTGGAAGTGTTGTCATGCGCGCCCTAAACCTCCCGGCCTAATGTAAAGAGAGGAGAAACATATCCCCATTGCTTGGCCGCGGTCACAAACTGAGGTCTTTCATCCTGTACCCGGTTATCATTCATTAGGAAAATGTCCACCCCTACATAAAAGCTTCCTTAATGTGCTGGGGTTCAAACAGAACGTCTGAGCGAAGAAGAAGCAGAAGATTTAATCAATTAAATGCCACTGAAAAGAAATAAATAAAAACATAAATGGATCCTTCCTGAAGGCAGACACGGGGTGAAAGGGAGGGCGTCCTGCTTGCAGTTTGGCTGGATGTCACCATGGAAGCAGTGTAAGATAATTAATCGCAATCCAAGATCAACGTAATCGATTTAGGTCAAGAAAACAATGATAAATAAACGCGTACCTGCTTGCGCCATGATCTCGAATTTATACGCGGAAGCCGAGATCTGCAATACGATGTCACGTGGAGCGAAATCTGCGATAGACGACAAAACTGTGCCCTAGGTCTTCCTCTCCCTTCTCACGCGACGGCCGATGGAACTGTCGTTATGTTTTCGTGAGAAAGAGAGGGGACCTAGAGCTAGTAATATATTAGTGACGAGCCCTTCCATCACGGGCTTACGTCAACACTTAAGCCTACACCTTATGCCGTCCAACCCACATTAATAATTAAAATGAGATGCGCAAAAACCCAATAAACGATCACCCAAACATTAACAGGCTATCATGCATTATCTCGAATACAAAAATAATTGATTATAGCCCAATATGAATTTTATAAAACAAAATAAAATAATAAAAGATAAAATAAAATTCCAACATTCTCCCACTTGGGCTATGATCAATTACAAAAGTTTTAAAAATTTTATTTTCAAAATGACTCTCAGGCTGTATACAAATATAGCCGTAATAAAAATACAATATTCGAGACAACATCTCAAAACAACCCCGACCATCAAAATTACCAATACCGAACCATAGCCATCGTCATATTATTAAACGATATTGGACAACCATTATCACAAGCACCAGCAACTCTAACGTCAATGGGTCAATGTGGCGGTGTAGCCGAAAATAACATCCCTGAATGGTGATCTCAATGATATTATCTTTCGGTCGATCCTTTACCATTTTCCTGTAACCTTGATACTTCATAGAAGTCAGGAAAATCCCTCTGTAACCTTTATATTTCACTGAAGTTAGAGAAAACTCTCTGTAACCTGAATACCTCAGAGAAATCAGAGTACTCATCCGTAACTTTAATGCTTCAAGAAGCCGGATGAAAACAATTGGCACTAATGCCCCGCATGTCTCAAAACATAACCTCGCGAGAACTTTTATGGTGTCATTAGAGACATACAAATTTGACATAACCGTCATGCTCAAGATAAACACCGGATCCTGAGTCTTTCAATCATGTGCACATATAATACAATAACAAATAGAAATAACTAATTATCATCATATATAAATACTGAAACAATCACATGTCTCAATCAAAAATAGCAAATAACTGTCTTATAAAGATAAGACACCACAGACTCCCACTAACCAAGTACATCAAAGGACTCTACCACCCCCATATTAGCTACATGAGCCCGAAAAATCCCAGGTGGTAACCCCTTGGTTAAAGGATCTGCAATCATCGCGTCAGTGCGGATGTGCTCAATCTCAACATCCCCTTTCTTCACAAAATCCCTGACAGCGAGATATTTAATCTCTATATGCTTCGAACCACTTGAACTCTTATTATTCTTTGAAAATGACACAGCCGCACTGTTGTCACAATATATCTTCAGTGGTCTACATATAGAATCAACAATCACAAGCCCTGAAATAAAATTTCTCAGCCAAACTGCTTGCGTTACTGCCCCATAACATGTAACAAACTCTGCTTGCATAGTAAAAGAAGCAGTCAGAGTTTGTTTCACACTCTTCCAAGAAACTGCACCTCCAGCCATCATGAAGATAAATCCCGAAGTAGATTTTCTATCATTCGGACATGTACCAAAATCAGAGTCAGAAAAACCAACTACTTCAAGATTGTCCGACTGCCTGTACACAAGCATATAATCCCGTGTCCCCTTCAAGTACCTCATAACCTTCTTGGCAGCCACCCAGTGATCTGGACTTGGATTAGACTGATATCTACCAAGAACACTCACTGCAAAAGCAATGTCTGGCCTAGTGCATACCTGTGCATACATCAAACTGCCGACAGCACTAGCATAAGGTACATTCTCCATTGACTTTTTCTCAAAGTCATTCTTGGGACACTGATTTTTACTAAATTTATCTCCTTTCTGTACTGGCGCAACACTGGGCTTACAACTCTCCATCTCAAAACGCTTAAGCACACGATCAATGTATGCTCTCTGCGAGAGCCCTAACAACCCACGAGATCTATCTCGATGTATGTCTATCTCGAGAACAAAAGACGCCTCCGCAAAATCCTTCATATCGAAAGACCTTGTCAACATTACTTTAGTTTCATGCAGCAAATTAACGTCACTACTAGCAAGGAGGATGTCATCAACATACAAGACCAGAAAAATATACCTTCTCCCACTGGTCTTCAGGTAGATACAATGATCCATCTTATTTTCAACAAAACCCATAGAAGTCACTATCTCGGCAAACTTCAAATACCATTAACGAGAAGCCTGCTTCAAACCATAGATAGACTTCTTGAGTTTACAAACCATATTCTCCTTACCAGTCTCTTCAATACCAGTCTCTTGAAAACCCTCTGGTTGTTTCATAGACACATCCTCATCTAGACTACCATTTAGAAAATCAGTCTCAACATCCATCTGATGAAGCTCAAGATCATAATGTGCAACCAAGGCCATAATAATGCGAAAAGCATCATTAGAAGAAACAGGAGAAAATGTCTCAGTATAATCAATACTTGGCTGCTGGGTAAAACCTTTTGCTACCAACCTCGCCTTGTAGCGATCAACTTTTCCATTTGCATCCCGCTTTGTTTTGAACACCCATTTACACACAACTGGTCGATGACCATCAGGTAAATTCACAAGCTCCCATACACCATTTTGTGACATCGAATGCATTTCATCTCTCATAGCCTCAAGCCACTTATCTACATGGGAACTAGCAACAGCCTCCTGATAACTCACAGGATCTGCCAAAATAGCATCAAACTCCCCAAGATAAATAACATAATCATCACCAATAGTTGGTCTCCTCTGTCTAACGGACCTCCTAACAGGAACCTCATGTGAAGTATCCTGAGAAGAAGACCCAGGTTGTTTTGAAGTACCATCAATAACAGGATGTTCAACAACGATGTTATCAGGCACAGTAGATGCATCAATACGTGGGACAATGGAAGGAAATAACACCCGCTCGTTCTGTCCAAAAGCGTCAGTAACATCAACATCAGCACTAACAGCATCAGCAACATCAAACTCCAAGAATTTAGCATTTGCGGAGTCTATCACCGTCCTCCCACAACTGGGACAATAAAACATGTACCCTTTAGACTTATCTGGATACCCAATGAAGAAGCAACGAGTAGTCTTTGAATCAATTTTACTCATCGTGGGATTAAAAATTTTTACCTCAGCAGGACACCCCCACACACGAAAATGTCTAAGGCTAGGTTTACGATCGGTCCACATCTCAAAAGGTGTTTTATGCACAAATTTAGAAGGAACACGGTTAAGGATATACAAGGCAGTTCTAAGCGCTTCACCCCACAAAAAACTTGGTAGGTTAGACCTACTCATCATGCTTCTCATCATGTCCATGAGGGTGCGATTCCGCCTTTCCGCCACACCATTTTATTCAGGCGTATGAGGCATGGTATACTATGGAACAATCCTACATTCCTGCAAGTACTTGGCAAACGGTCCCATTTGCTGCCCGGACCCCTCGTGTCTACCATAGTACTCACCTCCACGATCAGACCTTACTACCTTAACGACCTTCTCTAACTGCTTCTCAACCTCATTTTTAAAAAGTTTGAATTTGTCGAGAGCTTCTGACTTCTCTTTAATGAAATAAAGATAGCCATATCGAGAGAAATCGTCTATGAATGTAATAAAATACTTATGTCCACATAAGGTAGTAGGATAAGGTCCTGAGATGTTAGTGTGAATGATTTCTAGAAGCTCTGAGCTACGAGTAGATCCTTTCTTTTTAGATTTTGTAAATACCTCTAATGCAGTCGATACAAGTTTCCATGTCACCAAAATCAAGAGAAGGTAAAATGTTATTTTTGACTAATCTTTGAATTCTCTCTCTTGATATGTGACCTAAACGTTTATGCCATAGGAGACAAGAATTTTCAGCACACAAGGATCTCTTAGAAACACTGGACTCAACAGCGAAACTTTGATATAGATTAGGAGAAAGAACAAGCTGATACAATCCATTATTTAGAATACCTGAGCCAACAAGTTGAGAGTTCAAGGACAACTGAACTGAGCCACTTTGAAAAAGAAAAGAATATCCACTAGTGTTTAAAGCAGAAATAGAAATCAAATTTCGCCTAAAACTAGGAACATAAAAAAACATCTCTCAAAATGAGTACATGACTCGACTCTAACATATGCCTAACAACCCCTATTGACTCCACTTCAGCTTCGAGATCATTTCCTACTTTTAGCTTTGACTCTGTCTCACTTGGTTTCCTTACGCTCCTGAACCCCTGCAATGTCGTAGTAACATGTACAGAAGCATCACTATCAATCCACCAGGAGTTAGGTGAGACATCAACTAAATTGGATTCGAAACAGACATAGGCTAATGAGTTACCTCCAGATTTATTTTGCTCTTGATGAGCCTTTAACTTGAAACAATCTTTCTTTAGATGACCAGTCTTTTGACAGTAGAAACACTTGACATCTCTCTTAAAAGCAGCTCTAGGACCTCCATCACTCTGATCATGACCATGCCTTTTAAAGCCCTTAACATTCTTAGAAGCACCGGGGTGAAAACGCTTAGTAGCCTTCTTACCCTTACCATAAACAGGTCTAGGGGCAGACACAAGAAAAGCACTCTCACTCTTCTCCCTCTTAAGTTTCTCCTCCTCCGCCATACACTTACTAATCAGATCATTTATGGACCAACTCTGATTTTGGAAGATAAAAATAGTTTTAATCTGAGTAAAGCTTGAGGCAAGGAATTGAGAGTATAGAGAATAATGAACTTATCTGGGAGAGGAATCTCAAGGGTTTTGAGCTTAGACTGGATATGGACCATTTGCAGAATATAATCTCTCACACCTCCCACATTATCATAAGACATACTCGTCAACTTCTTCAGAAGGATACTTGATTCAGCCATATCGGGTACTAGGTACCTTTCCCCCAGCGCTGTGAGCAACTCCCTGGCAGTAACGGTCTCGGATAAATCGCTCAGCAAGTGTTCTGAGATAGACCTCCTCATAGCTAGAAGGCTCATATAATTTGAGCGCTCCCACTTAGCAAAATGCTCCCTTTGAGTAGGAGTACTAGCTTCCATAAGCGGAGTAGGGCGATCCACACGCAACGCAAGATCCAAATTAACATATCCCAGGGCATATAGAAGATCATCCTTCCACTTTTTATAATTCGATCCATTTATGACCTCAACAGCACCAACACCACCGTTATTCAAAGCAAGTGTGACTGAAAATTAATGCAACAATTAATAAGTAGGCAAAATACAATAGTCAATAACATAGACTATCAACAAGAAAATCTCATACAGCACCAAATGCAGAAAATCCAATACCTTTGGGCAGAAGGACCCCACACTAGCACAGTCAAGACTCTCAAACACCCTCAACAAGTTTGAGAAAATTTCACCTGTCACTTCAAGTGAGCCGCTTTGGCGGCCAAACACCCAAAGCACAAATGTGAGACCTCTCACTTATTAAGAACACATGCGATTGCGAGAAAACTTTAGCTGTCACTCTAGCAGGGCCACTTTGGCAGCCAAGCAACCATAGCACAAATCCAAAGCGACTCACCCTGAATGCATATGCCCGCGAGGTACCCCATCTGTCACTGCAAATGGGCTACTTTGGCAGCCAAACACTCACAGCACGAATATGAAGTGACCCTGCATGCTTACTCTTATTGATCAAAATAACTTTGTTGCAACAGTCACTAAAACATTGAACAACGGTATTCAAACAATTAATAATTTACTAACACACATATGTGTATAGTTTAATTTTTCACTTTTAAAGAAGGTGTAACCGCTCTCCGACGTCACTTAAAAGTGATCATTAGAAAAAAAACATAATAATAATTTTTTTTATTTTTTATTTTATTTTTAATGTTATTATTTTATTATAATAATAATAATAATAAATGAATTCTGTCTTCACGTGGGGAAAGTCCCCACGTTCCCAAGACGCTAATTATAATAATAATAATAACAAAAAGAACTATGTTTTCACGTGGGGAAACTTCCCACGTTCCCACTTAATTTTTAACTTCATGTGGGCGCGTGCCATTATCTCTGTGCACTCACGCGGGCGACATCCAACGAGGGCACGTGCCGCGCACGTGCCTTCATCTTCTTCCCCAAAAGACGAAAACCAGAGACGAAGCCCGCGATTCCCCCGGTGGTTCGTTGTCCGATTCTCTTTCGATAGCTCACCATAAATCAAAATTAATAGTGGGTTTTGTTCATAACATCATGGCGATAATATAGGTTCAAGAATCAATGAAAACAGTGAAACAATTTGCTCGAAATCGAGCAAAAACCGGCTCGGACACAAAACCCTAACCCGCGAACTTCCTTCGCGAAATTCGACTCCGGCGAGCAACCAAACGCCAAGACACCTTAGGTCTTTTGATACCCACGTTGAGGCGACCCTATGGTCCCGAAGGCGGACCACGACTTGCTGGAATTTGGCCGGAATCGGCAAAAGATCCCGCCAGCCAGAAAACCCTAGTTTTGATTTACCAAAAAAAAAAACGCGAAAATTCACCATTAATCTAATCAAACAACACCAAAATCAATTAACCTGGCTCTGATACCACATGTAAGATAATTAATCGCAATCCAAGATCAACGTAATCGATTTAGGTTAAGAAAACAACAATAAATAAACGCGTACCTGCTTGCGCCATGATCTCGAATTTATACGCGGAAGCCGAGATCTTCAATACGATGTCACGTGGAGCGAAATCTGCGATAGACGACAAAACTATGCCCTAGGTCTTCCTCTCCCTTCTCACGTGACGGCCGATAGAACTGTCGTTATGTTTTCGTAAGTGGGAGAGGGGACATAGCGCTAGTAATATAATAGTGACGGGCCCTTCCATCACGGGCTTACATCAACACTTAAGCCTACACCTTATGCCGTCCAACCCACATTAATAATTAAAATGAGATGCGCAAAAACCCAATAAACGATCACCCAAACATTAACGGGCTATCATGCATTGTCTCGAATACAAAAATAATTGATTATAGCCCAATAGGAATTTTATAAAATAAAATAAAATAATAAAAGATAAAATAAAATTCCAACAAGCAGATGATCAAGCCGCCCAAGCGCAGACAGCTCATAGCGGCAATGTGGTGCTCACAGCTGGAAGGAGGTGAGTTTGGTAGGATACCCTCCTTGCTCTGGAACCTCTGGCCGTCGTTGAGGATCAGTAGCGCATCTTCCTCATACAGGTTCGCCAAGTCACAATGTTCGCGTCGAACTTCCTGTAGAAATTCTCCACGAACCGCTTGGCCATCGCTTGTACATCCATGATTTCTCAATGGAGAGTTTTTTTGGGTATCCTACCGGTAGAATTAGAATAAAAGTAAAAGTCGCGGAATTTTTTAAGAGACAAAAATTTTTTGAATATAATTGAATCAGAGACCAAAATTGAGGGGATTTTATAAGACAAAAAAAAAGTTTTGGTTAGAATTGATACAGAGGACAAAGTTGGGCGGTTTTTTTTTTTTTGGTATTTGGATGATGAAGAAGATTTTGTGGTAATAAACCCTAGCCACAAATATTTTTTTCAAGAAATCTCTATTCATTACAAGCTGAAATTTAAAGACAAAATCAGAGGAGGTCCCCTCGAAATCATCATGGATATTGTTCATCTCATCTTTTCCACTAAGCTACTTTTAATATTCGATCCCAATGAGAATCGCTTACTTTTTGGCAACCAAAAGAAGAAGGAGAAGAAGAAGAGATTAACGAACCTTTCTCTATAGTTACACTAAAGAAAATAATAGCATGAGATGATTTACAACAAAGAAAATAATAGTAAGAAGATTCCAAAAATCTTTTCAAACATGATAAGGCGAGGGTCACGCTACCTCGGCGAACCTCGCAACCATAGATATACTGTGACGATGCGACTGTAGACTAGGTGATTGACGACGAGCATCAACCAAGTGACCGAAGGTGCATAGGGAAGCGATGTCACTAGCTGAGCTGCGTTCATGGGGGAACGAAGAGAGGCAAGCGAGTTGCGTTTCACAAGGGGAGCGGGTGAGGGAAGTGTGGTGAGGGAGGAGACAGGCGACGGTAGGGGGTGAGCGTGGACCGGGTGGGCCGAGTCCAGACCTAGACCTTAAACCCCACCCTGTTATAACCGATTCCCAATTTTTGGAACGAAAACCCTACCCTATTTTTCTTGAAACCTGTTTTAGAACCGACCATGTTTTTCGGTCCGGTTCCAGGGTCTATCCGATTTCCCTATTTTTTGGTCATCCTCAAAAGAAAACAAAGTCAACGGTTTCAGGATCTACCCAGTTTCCCTATTTTTAGTCATCCTTAAAAGAAAATAAAGCCAACGGTGCAGAAAATATATTCACTTCACTTAGGCTGCGGTAAAGACTGGGCGACACCTCTAGAGGTGAGTGTGCTGCAAGTGCGTGAGGTAAGGCTGTGGTGAAAGCTTAGTCACTTCACTTAGGATTTTATTTTAAAAAAGCAACATGTAAAACCTGTTCTATAAACCTGTTCGGATGGGTTTTTACCTAGATTCGGTTCCCAGACCGGTTCTAACCGGTTCTCAAAAATTGGAATCGGTTTCAGGACCGGTTTGCATGGAAACCGATTCCTGCCCTATTTTTCGGGTGGTCCGATCTGATTATCAGGTAAACCCGGTTTGGTTGCACACCCTTAGCCGACGGGCGCAAAGGCTTTTAGGTTAAAAAAAAACGGGCCAAATGCGAAATTATGAAAGACGGAGCGAGAGCAAGATTGAGAATTAAGAGGGTCTTTTGTACACCGAGAAAGCTAGAGTCAGCCGAAGCAGGTAGAGAGGGAGCCTTGAGATGGAGGCCTTAGAAATACTAGCACTTGGGAAATGAGCTCTTCGAAAATAATTGTCAAGCATTCTGGTGTTGGGCTTAAGGTACTTTACAGGCCCAAAGAGCTTTGCAAGTGGATTCCCAAACACAGCCCAAGTCTTCAAGAGATCGGCGCGGGGAGTCTTCTGATTTGCAGTGGAGCTTTGCTTATATAGTGACAACTTATCACTTGTGACATTATCATCAGATCAAGCCCATCCGCCCCCCAGTCCATGGCCCATCTAGAACATAATTACGCACTGTGGAGAATTGTTGGGCCAGCTTAAGGAAGTCCAAATTCTTTTCTCTCCTCGTGAAGCTAACTCTTGTGCGAATTGGCTAGCCAAGGCCCATAGATTAGGCTACCCCTCTTCCAACTTGACAATCTATGCCCCGGCCCATCCTTCGGAATTCGCTATGTTCTGATGTTACTTCGGATTATTTCCCAAACTTTATTCAGTGAATAAAGTTACTCGTCTTTTAGACCCTCCCAAATTTTTTTTTAAAATTTGATGAAATTAAAAAGTTTAGAATTGAATTGAATTGGTAAAAATACAATAGGCTAAAGACTATTTGACGATTTTCCAACGTAATATACAATTGCTGGAGCTTTTATTGCATTTCGAAATCAAACATTTTGATTACAAGTTCTGTCACCATTTCTTCTCGAACAACATCTGTTCTCAAAACAAATCAAATCTCCTGCAGCTTCTTGGCAGGAGCTAATGGAACGCGAAGACACCAACATGAATCCACACGATGAAGAGGGAAAAAAAAAAATCTTTGCTTTTAACATGGCGGAAGATCACTGGGTGGAGGCAAAACAGTTTGATCAGCTCCTGGTCCATCCTCCACCACGAAAGCAGTTTTCAGTCCCCAACCGGTGTGAAGCTCCAGATGGCAATGCATGAACCAAACCCCTGGAAAGCAAAAAGATGCAATCGGACGAACATGTTACGTGAGAATTTCTAGCCAGAATCCGAGGTTTTGTGCTCCTGAAGTGGGTCTAAGAAGTTTACCTGGATTGTCGGCTCTGAATCGGATGGCGGTCCAACCGCCCGTCGGGACTCCCACCGTGTTCCTCTCCATCGGGTCCACCAGGTTGTAGTTGGCGGGGTCCTTGGCCGGGTCGAAGTTCCCGATGCCGGTCCCAACCACGAAGAAGTTGTACCCGTGGAGATGGAACGGATGGGACTCGACGGTCAAGAGGTTGGTGTCCTGCAGGACGAGCTCGACAGTGGAGTTGAAGGCGATCTTACTGACCCGGGTGACCCGCGAGGTCGAGTTTGAGGTCCTGAGGTTGGCTGTGAGGGGCGCGCCGGTGTAGTTGAACGGAGTTGGGGGCTGGTCGGGGAAATCTGTGGTGAATACGCCTTTCGTGTCGAAGTAATGGGCTTGGAGGAGCCCGACCTGGGGCATAACGAAGGAGATGTTGTTCAGGGAGGCGAGGAGGCGCGTCCCGTTGATGCACGTGGGGCACGAGTTCTTGCCTAGCCCGATCGTGTAGAACAGGTTGCGGTCAACCTTCAGAGGGACATTGGCCGGGAACTGCGGTGAGTTCAGACTCCTGAGCTTCTGATTGTAGCTCAGGGCGAACGCGGTGTCGTTTGGTGCAGGCAGTTGGGGGAGGGCGGGCATGACCGTATTGGGAATACCTTTGTATTGCAGTATCGCGGTGGCGGTCTTGTTGTCCACCGGGATCGGCACATCCATGAACGGTCTCGTGGCCATGAAGTACCTGCCGGGCACTCGGTTGGCTTGGACCAGGACGTTGGTGGTCTGGCCAGGGGCAATGAGGATGGACTCCGTGGTGAACGGCTTCGTGTAGACTGCGTCCACCTCAACCACCGTCATGCTGTGGCCCGCTATGGCGAGGAAGAGCTCGTCATTGAGGGCAGCATTGATGATCCTCAGGAGATAGGTCTTCCCCAGCTCGACCTCCATCGCGAATGTATCTAACAACACAAAGTCCTACGTGAGCTATTTATTACTCGAAACTCGGCTCCAATAGCTCGAGACAGCAGCTTTTTCGAGATTTGAAATTAGAGGAGTCGCTTACGCTTCTCAGAACATGGGAAGAGAGGTCCCGGTTTTCCGTTGATCGTGTGAGCATCCGACATGTTTGGCGGCAAACCCAATTGTTGTCCTTGCTTCTCGACCGCTTCAACATCTGAGTTCCACCATTCTCCTGCAACATATCAGAATTGAATTGAGCAAACTATTGAGGTCTCCTTAACTAGGACACTTTCAAGCTTTCGAAAATCTCCGACGCGCGCTCTGCATATTACTAGCTCACCGAGCAGAATGGTTTGCTCTCTGTATGGCTGCGGGAACGGGAATAGCGTGCCTTGCTTTGGCATAATAACGATCGCGCCGTGTACGGTGGCCCTCAACCAGAGAATGTGCGCATGCCACCACAATGTCCCTCTCTGTTCTGTCACGTTGAAGTCGTAGGTGTAGCTGTTACCGGTTTGAATAGGGCATTGCGTTATATAAGCCGGTCCGTCGGCCCAGCCGTTGCGATACTGCTTTAATCCATGCCTATCGAGGTCACCAAGTGCGCGAGAACGAATTAGTACAAAACAGCGCGGAATATTTCCAGTTAGTATTGACATGGTGTCTTCTGGGTCGGACTTTACCAGTGAATTGACATGTTGTATTGTGCATGATTAGTCACATTCACAAGGACTCTGTCCCCTTCCCTGACATATATGGTTGGGCCTGGGTACATGCCATTCACTGTCACAATTGGCTTGGCATGGCACAATCTGCTCACATTCTTCACTTGAATCTGAAACATTTAGCCAACAATTAAAGCAGCATCACACTATTGAGATGTTTATGCCATGTGCAGATCGGAATACTGTAACCGCGAACTAAGATGACGACTCACGTTGAATTGGTACTTCTTTATGGCAGCTTCGGATGAAGTAAAACACGCGAGGAACCCAAACAAAAGAAGGGTTATCCTCGAGAACACGTCCTTGCCCCGGATCGACATCATTTCTGGTAATTCAAACTTGTTCTTTCTTTCTCTGAGGAATGTGTTTGTTGAATGAGAATGAGACAAGAGGTTGGAGCTTCTCAAGAATAAATATACATGTACGATGCAGTGAGGCCATAGCTTATAAGCTATGACTTTGTTAATAAATAAATAAATAAATAACACAAGAGGTGTTAAGTTAGCATGATTAGGTGGGAGCTAAATGGTGAAGATAAGAAGATTTCGTGAATGGGGACGCCAAAGCTTGGAAGCAAAACATCAATGGCGATTTCTTTTAATCCGTTTTAAACTGACGTAGAAGGAGCTGAGCTTTCTGGACTAGGATTGAAGATTTGCTGAAGCACAAGGCTTCTTGCTTAACAAGGCAACATGTGAATGTAGGACGTTTGACCAAAAAAAGATGTAGGACGAGGAACTTTTTTTTTGCTTTTTTGGGTATGTTTTGTGAGAGTTACATGATGCCAACCGTACCCCAAATCAGAGTGCTAAAGCTTTACCTTAAAGGAAAGGCCATGGCCATTTTGATAGTCTCAGTTTCAAGGATTCTTATCCAGCATTCAGCATTGATCAAGCAAAATGCTTTACGTGGATGCTGTTGGTTTTCGTCAATGATTGGTCAGATGTCTCTGTCAACGAAGTGCTTTTCTACCTCTTCTTTGGTGGGTACTAAGAGCACGAATGATAATAATTCTATTTTCGATAGTTATTTTTGTCTAGAAATTTTCTATTTCTATTTCTCATACGAGTTTATGAGCAGAAAAACGCTTTCGATAACAACACAAAATCAGAATCTTATCCTTGGTTTTGGGACTTACCTACAGCCAAACAGCTGGGGGGAAAAGAAAGAAGAAAAAAGAGAGAAGGGAGAGCTGAGTAAGCACAAGAAGTAAATTACTTCAAAGGGTTTTGGTGGATGTCCTGAATTGCTGGCCTTTTTTGCTTGATTAGCAAGGGCCCCAATCCCTTTTTCTCTTTCCCACAATGCCTTGTGGAAAAATTTGTCATTGCTTCCGGGCAAACATTTGAAGTACATAAATAATTCAACTACGGTTGAGTATACTAACAACATGAGATTGGGACCTTGGAAAAGGAGTAAAGCATCTACAACATTCCCAGCACCAAAAAAAATAAAAAAAAACCATAAACAAATAGTACCTCGAATGCCATGTTTGTTGTTTCTATTGTGAAACGCTATCAATTGTAGTATAACTTGTCAGTTTTCAAAATTTTGGAAATAACTTGGTAAAACATTATGACAACATATGAGAGGTTAATTTAAGGGGGAAGTTATATAATAACCCCCCGACTCGGTAGATAATAAGGTCTATTTGTTTCAAGAAAAATAACTTTCGCGAAAATATTTTCCGAATTTTTTGGTTTTTGGTTCACAAAAAATAAGCTAATCAAGAAAAATATTTTCTACTCATGAAAAAAAAAAAACTCTTTCAAAAGTGAGGAAAATATTTTTCCTCTTTTCGAGAATAGCGAAGCATTTTTCCTTATCTTTACTCTCTCAACTCCTTTACATTCATTTTCTTTTTTCTTAATTTAAAAAAAATTCTAAAATTTTAATTTGTTTCCTTTTCTTTTTCTTTCTCTACCGGCCGCCGGCCATATCCGCTTGCTCCATTGGCTTCGGGCAAGCTCAAGGCTCGCTTGATCTGGCGAGGCTAACGAGCTTGAGTCTTTCCAACCTCGAGCTCGCTAGCCTTGCCGGATCTGTCGAGTGGTGCCTTGAGCGAATGGCTATGGCCAATTGCTAGTCATCATTGGCCATGGGGCCCAATAGAGAAAGGAAAACGCATAAAACATTAAATATAAATATAAATAAAATAGCCCTTACCCAAAAAAAATATAAATAAAATAGAAAAAAAATAATTCCAATTTTGAATTTTTTGGTAATTGTTTCTAAGAAAATCAATTCATTGCCAGGAAATTCTTTTCTAGTTCATCTTTAAGTCTCAATCAAATACCAAAAAAATCGTCATTTTCCTAAAAAATGACTTTACGAAAAATATTTTTTGCGAAACAAAATGAGCTTGCATGTCTTATTTGCAAAATTTCAATTGTTCACAACATCCCTACGAGCTTTCATTTTGCTACAGCGGTCTTGTTATTTTGTCCATTAGCATGTCCAGTGGACATGGTTTTTTAGGGGTAAAAGTATATATATTTTAAGGACATCTCTATAAAAATGAAAAAAGAAGAAGAGAAAAGTAAGTCAATTAAAAAAGTACTAATAGAAAAATAAGTATTTTGAAATTTGATAAATACAGCCAATTTAATATAACTAAATAAGGTACTCTAAGAAGAAGAAAAAGCACAAGTGTGTATATATATATATGGTTACTCATTAAGTATATTTGGGGACTACTTAAGGTAAAAATAATTGATTCATAAGAATATTTAAACAATATCAAAGACAATAATGTTTTCAACCAAAGTCCAAGGTGATATCTAGAGATCAATAACATTTTTGCATTGCCTAAATATACATAATGAGTATCGAAATTTTTCGATTTAAGCTCTTTTCGCTATTGCAGCCTTTATTTTTCATTTTACTTAGTTGTGTTTCCTTTTCTTGAAATACAGTGCATCTACTGCTAATATATTCATCAAATTTTGAAAAGCGTTTTATTTAGTTTATTTTTCTTTAAGTTTTGAAAATTCTTCACACAAATCAATAATAAATAACAATTTTATTACAAAAAAGATGAAACATACTTCTATTTATTGAAATTTATATGTATTTTCCATGCTAATAAAAAAAATGTTGTGGGGTTACCAACTGTAACAAAATGAAAGTTGAGGGGCTAATGCGTAATAGTTGGAAAGTCCAGAGGCACACCTCCAATCTTGGCTTTAATAAAAGCACAAAAGCGCTAGAAGGAGGGCTTGAACCTCCGACCTTGTGGTTAACAGCCACACGCTCTAACCAACTGAGCTATTCCAGCTTCTTGTGAGCATTGGACTAATTAATTTATTTATTGCATTAAACGTGAGTCGGCCCAAAATTTCTGCAAACCTCAATGAGATCTAACAAAAGATTTACAATCGTAGGTCAAATTTAACAGCTCCGACACGTGTAGCATCGACAGAACTTGGACACACGATGAATTGTGTGACTCGGCTTGATGAATTATCGTCCATGAAGAAGTATGCAAAGACACAATTACTCTTGTTTGAAGAGTATTAGAAATGATGAAAAATAAAACCAAGATATTTCATGCGAGTAAGCATTGTTTTTAAGGATAATTCCGCCAATTAAAGTACGAAACTCGATACGTATGGCTTTAGCGGCTGTCTTTACAGAAACAACAACGTTATACTTGAAATCCATAATCAAATCAAACATTACAGAACCATTACAAATTGATTATGGTATTTATTTCCACTGAAGTTTTTACAAAACGATAGCTTTGAATATTTTAAAGCCGTTGGAATATCCAAGTAGATGTTGGGTTAAACTCGATGAATGTAATGTGTCAGACGTGGTCCTTGTTAGGCTATGAACTAAAAACATAGAAAGGATGGCATAAAATTCACGAATAATTTATGAAGTCCGAAACTTCCCTGAACCAAGAATTCTTTGGTAAATTACAATTTTCACCAATCGTATTACACCCCTACAATTTTTTTTTATTCAAAGCGATTTTGCGCTAAAAGGCCACGGGCGTGCCGAATTTGTCCCTTAGTGCTCCAGTTTTTTGTCAAAAATTCTCATAAGAGCGGCTTCACGCACACTTATATATGTGATTCCATCGAGTGCGTTCTCCAATTTAATACACCAACAATAATGACTATAACATTAATTAAAAGCTTAGCTCAAGCTCATTTCATTGCAATCTTATACTATTCTTACCTTAGGAGTGACAGCATTTTTTACTAGCGCATCAACAAATGACTTGTTATTACCCATAACATAATCTTCATTGGAGCCGTCACAAAATAATGGCTTTGAATGTTTAAAACTGTTGAAATATCCAACGCTTAAAAAGAGAAAACACAATATTCTTACGTACCTTGACGTCAACACCAGAAAATTGATAGGATGGTATAGAAGAGAAACAAATTCCTTGACATAAAAAAAAAATTGAGCTTGGAAAATTGAAATAGTCAACAGAAAAGAAATTACCAAAAAAATCATAACTTTTTTCATATATGTTAATTCGGTCTTAAATCTTTCGGTTTAATCAATTTAACCATAATTATTTTGACGTTTCGCCAATATAGTTCTTTCGGCCAATTTTCTTTTGCAATCTCTGATGTGGACACCGACCGCCCTACTTGGCAAGGCAGCCTTGACGTGAACGCATTTTTCCATTTTATTTAATTTTTTAACTTGTTTATTTTTCTTTTTTTCTTCTTGTTTTATCCCTACCTAGGCTTTGATCAACACCCTGTGTCCGTGCAATTTCCCTGGACATATTGGATTTTTCCCTCCAGTCTTTTTTGCCGGGGCCACCAACCCACGATCATATGCGGCCAGTGAACTAGAGAAGGACATGACCATCACGATTTGGAAAATGTCAGCCCTAAAACATCTTTAGATCATTCAACGGTTTAGTGTCTAAAACGGCCAATTTCGATTGCGAGTCGTAAGATCGAAAATTCCTTCCTCAACTTCTCAATAACGACCCGAAGACGGGGTCGTCCCTAATTAAGATTCCCGAAAGGACAGTTTCTATGTCTTGAAAGATATTTTCGGCACGTCAAGACGAAAAATAGCAGAAATATACAAATGCGCCCTTAATTTTTTAGGAAGATAATTTCCGGTTCGATATTTGACCTCCAACAAATTTATCCGAAAAATAGAAAAATAAAATTATTATCATCCGGGCCCTAAAGTTGATAGCGTTGCCCGCCTTGCGCTTCACAGAAATTTCCCATTTATTGCTGAGATAAGATGTCAGTCAAAAAAAAAAAAAAAACAGAGAGAGAGAGCATATGCAGCCGGACAAGCAAAAGAGTTAAAAGTAGCTCGAAAGAGAGGAGAGCGGAACGGACAAATCCCTGTCGAAACGAGCATTACTTGCACGACATTATTGCCCATGAAAACTCCGTCAGTGTCTCCTTTTGACTCCTTCATCTACTACCACCTGACATCTTAATCCACAAGACAAGATGGTCTATGAATTGTCCGTGAATTTGAAGGTAATTCAAAGAAGAATCGCTTCTTCTTCTTCTTCTCCCACTACAGAGCTCGATGTCGAGAGCGAAGCTGCAGAAATGATAAGATAGCTAAAGTTCGTATATGTCAAACATCGGTAGATGCCGTTATCTGTCTACTTGAATCGTTACTCTCACTTAAGATGACCAAAATCACCGAGTGCGAGCAGGGAGTTCATTCAAAGCTTACAAACAAGAGCCCCTTCCAATTCATGAGAAAAAAAAAAAAAACTGTACATTTGTACCAATCCTACAGCCCTACACAGTACCTATCAAAGATTGATCTAGCCTAAGCTGCCTAACAAAAATTCCCCAGCTGAGTGAAGATAAATCAATCCCATCTACATCCATGTCTAGCAGTGAGACAATCCACAGACGTTGATCTATTCTAGTTTAAAGGAAGAAGGAGGACCTTAACACACCGAGAATATGTAATGTTCTTCACCACCATCAGATAATCAAGTCGAGGTCACAGAATAACCCGATATATGAATTTCATTTCTTCTTCCGTGCCCTGGCAGAAGTGGGCCTTTTAGAAAATTTAAAGAGCTTCCGTTTGAAGAATCCAGACGTGCTGGAAGGTGGTTTCGTCTCCAAGCAGTGATAACCAGGGTCCCCGTGCGTAGGAGGTTCCAGGTCCGAGAAATCACAACCATTGCTGTCATTTGCATCTCGTAAGAGCCGGAGCAATTCCATAGCACATACTTTCGATCTCTCGGTGCCATTGATGGATATGTTCACAAGGGCTGGAATGACTGCAAAACCCTCATCCAGCACCAACTGACAATACTGTACGCGTTGAGAGCACAAAGAAAGAAGGATAGCAACGGCATGTTCTTGCTCTTCGTTGCTCCCAGTCTCGAGTAGTTCAGCGATAGAGGCGATGCACTCGAGGGTCTCGATGATGGAGATCCTTGCCTCCTCAATATCGCACAAGTTTCTGACGATAAGAAGAGCATATTTCGCTAATTCACTATCCTTCAAAAAACGGACCAACTTCGGGACGCAGGGTATGACATATGGACGGAGATCAGTACTCAAGCAGAGGTTGTAAAGAATTTTAAGGGCGGACTTGTGGAGGTCTCTGATCTCACAGTCGAGGGTCTCCAAAATAGAAGGAATCGCACCGGAATTCGCGACTTTCAGTCTACAATCTGGCTGAGCAGACAGAATCTCCAGGATGGCAATGGCTTGTTCAGCTACTTCCGAATTGAGAAAGGAAGCCAACATGGAGAACCCATCTTGATGGACATGCATTACTTCGTAGCAGCTCTTTTTCAAATACATGAGTAACAACTGCAACACAGTCTTCTGAGATTTTACATCACGTAGATCACGTGATTCCCCCAGGAATCTTACAAGCGGTTCGAGGAAATTCTCAGTTGATGCCAAATGAAAAGATTGGTGATTGTATTCCAAATTGCTTTTAAAATCTTCAACCACCTTGCACTGAGACTGCCACGGGAGTTCGCTTAGTTTAGGAAAGACATCAAAGCATTCCTCGTCAACACTCCTGTAAGAATGGTCTTGCTTCGTGTCTTTGGTACGCGAGGTCACTGGATTGAATGCATTTGCAAATCTTTGAAATGAAGATTCCGAGTTGTTGCTGCTCTCCAGGGACCCAAGGGAGACATTACTGAAATCCACTTGAAGATGTAGGTCATTCAGCGAACTGCCCAGGCTAGCAATCGATGTACTAGAATTATCCCAGTGATGTATCGATCCTCGCTGTACGATAGGGTCAGGTATTTCTAGTCCATGTCTCGTACACCACTGTGATATTAGTCCCTTTAAGGCAGTATTTGGGGTCCATAACTGGTGGGCCAGATTCTTCTTTGTTTTCGGACAGAAAGTATAACCTTCATCAAACCACTTCTGGATCCACGTTCTTTCAAATGTCTGTCCAGAAGCAATCACGACTGGTTCATACATCAATCTCGAAGAGAGCGGGCATTTGAATTCTTCAGGGAGTGTTGCATCAACAAAAACATCAACTTGAGCCTCACGGTCCCCTGGTGAAGGAGTCTCAGCCACTTCAGCAGTTTCTGTATGTACTGTACTCTGGCAGGAATCAGCCGTCAAACATGTTCCTTCATTCTCCATGCAGACGCTCTTTGTTTGCCCGCTCACAATAGAATTCCCATACTTCTTCAGAAGAGAATAAAGATAGAGTAGAATCTTCTTCTTCTTTGGATTACTTTCACCGACTTTGTCAAGTAGCTTCTTGATGGATCTTCTTTCCACCACTATTGACTTTGGAGAAGTAATAACAAGCTTTGATGCTGCAAATTGAAGAGCTTTTAGTTCCAAATTTTCGGTCAAACCAGATTCTGTAGGACCCTGCCGAATCAAGTCATATATTGCCTTTCCTGCATCCTCTTCAGATGGTTCCAGAATAAATGTTGCACTTCTTAGGTCATCTTGTAACTTGGATATCTGCACAAAGATCAGTTGCTTATTTCCGTTTGATTATTATGATCTGCAATGTTTGTTTATCAGAGAGCAAGCACAGCTATTTATTAAGCTTTCAGCTATGGTGTGACAACTAACCTCTATAGCCAACAATACTGGAACCATATTTTGAAGTTGGCCCAAACTTTGCTCCAACATGTTCCTTGACTTTTCACATTTTGCCACTATTGCATCCCCAGTTAATGCCTGAAACGATTAAAGTTGGATCATTAAGGAGGAGGAAAAACATGATCTGCAGAAGATAACCAGCTTGAGAAAACCTTATTTTATTCTTTCGATTGGACATTAAAACATGTACTTTAACCCCTCTTTCTCTGTATATATTAATTTTGAAAACAACAGAATGCACAGAATTAGCTACGGATAAGGAAGTATCAAAATCAAACAAATGTATCTTTGGGGATTGCAACAGGATCAGAGTTTCCAAACAAATTTTTTTTAAGTAGCACGCTTACTCAACTAACTTAACATACCAGAATCTGTGATACTATGGATAAGATACAATGCACCATTTCAGAAAAATAAGGAATAAGGTAGTAGCAAGAAGTGATCCCTTGCCTGGCGGCTCTTAAAATTCTAAGCATAAACAAACATATCTAGCTTCTTCAATAGATACCTACCAGGTAGAGCTTACTAGACTCACGGCAATGCTGGAGAAGTAGATTGGCTTTCTCAATTGCGCAATTTAACGAGCATAGTGCCTTTATCCCATCTGAGCATCGAGGTCGAGCTGCTTCAATCTCTGGCAGTATGCTTGAAACTTTGTCAACTATTTTCAAAAGCTCTGCACACATTGCATGGTGAACCTGCAAATATAGGTTGCAGTGAATAGATATGGACGTTACCTTCATTCAGATAAATCTACCACGATACTTGCCTATTACCATTGATGAAATTACTCCAAAAAAGAGAGTGTGATTCCGAAAGTAATTTCTACCTTAATAGATGAAGGACATGGTCTCTCCACAACTTCAATAAAATCATGTCCCATCCAGAAAGAAGTCGGTCTCGAACCTGCCATTTCAGAGGCACAAAAAGAACCAAATACTATCAGTCCTTGCACTAAATTAAGCACAAACTTCTAATACAGCAACAAGAAAGTCTCCGTAAACTGATAGTCATAGGAAAAGTAAACAAATATGCTTCGATTTCTCCTCAAGAAAATGAGATAGTAGTTCCTCTACCTCCTATGAACAGCATGAGGAACAATCATAAACATACCCAGAACCAGAAGCAAACTCTGCAACTAAATTTCCACCATGAAAATGAACAATAATAAGTCCTCAGTATAAATTGACCGCGTAATAAGAAATTCCAGTTTGATCTTGTGAGCAACATATTAATCAGTTCCAATAGAAGCTGCAATCCTACAATAAGATGCACTAAGGTAACGACGAATTTGATCAGAGAACACCAGAAAATCTTGGAGAATCCAAAAACAAGTCGAAATTAGAGCAGAACTCACCAGGTGAGTATAGCAACAGAAGCGACCCAGAAAACTGTGTCCCCGCTCAAGCAATTGAACCACCTCAAATGCCCTCTGTTGCTTTTCCAAAATATCAGCAAAACTATTGAAGCACCACTAAACCAAGCAACCACTTTTTACTCAAAATTCTCAACCTCTGGACGCCCAAATTAGGCAGACCCAACGAAATTCAGCTCCACCTCCCTTGGGAAAACCCCAAAATCTTCTAGCCCCTGAAACACCCGCAATTATCTCCAGTTCTTCAGTGATGAATCAAAACCTCAGAGAGGTTTGGCTGATGATGAACAGAAAACACCCAGAAATCCACAGAACCTTGAAAAGCAAGAACAAGGGGGGAAAGAAATCCCCTCAAGAACCACACCAAAAGAGCACGTATACCTGTCAACTTGACTCTTAAACAGCACAAACTTTTGCTTCTCCTTTTTTTTTTTTCTGTGGTATCTTTATCCCCAAAGGAACAGAATTCTCTGCGCGAAGTGGTATGTATACAAAAGATAAGCAGCAGCCCCAGCTCCCGTGGACAACCAAGTTTTTGCAGAGAGAGAGAGAGAGAGAGAGAGCGAGCGAAAAGCAAATTTATAGTCTTATACACGTATATAAAAACAACGAGAGAGACCCATCAAACAAAGAAGGCTTCTTCTTTTTCAATAAAAAAAGGAAAAGTAAAAGATTTCGCAAAATTTAAATAAAACTCAAACATTATTGCAATTGGTCACTCAAGTTTTCTCGGTCGTCCACGAGAGAGAGAGAGAGAGAGAGAGAGAGAGAGAGGCATAGAGAGAGATGGTGATGATGACGATGGAGTCTCGCCATCACTTCGCCTTCAAGCGATGGCACACTGGGGCATAGATGGTGGGAGTCAGCCAGCCCCACCTAAAGTCACAGGCCTGTGATGGCCGTGTTCTCTGTAGACCGCTTGATCTGAACAAAGGAAAGCAACAATCTTTCTCTATTTCCGAAAATGGGTTTCGCGAAGTTGACTCCCAAAGTTGACAGTTCAACGCGCAGGCTCTGCCGATGGCCACGCAGAGATCAAAAGGGCGTGCGCTTTGAACTTCTTCTTCTTCTTCTTCGTCTTCGTCGTCGCTTCTTCTTTCCTTTTGGTAAGAAGATGAAAAGACAATGGAGACAGTACAGGCAAACCCACTAAAATCCAAGCCCGAATTGTACAAATTCTCGCTTTGGCTACAAAAAGGCTATATGGCATAGTTCCGCAAAATTGAGAAGGAAAAACAAAAGTTACTTGCTAATTAGTGAGGTAGTCTCGTCTTAATTGTGATTTTGTGAGTTGTCAAAGCACATACTGATAAACAAGTTGGATAGCCAATTCTAATTTGGAACTACTTAACCGATTCAGCCTTACGAAAAAATCATTGGATTCAAGACCTGTATCGAATGTTATTGTTTGATGTTATTGTAGGTGAATTGTGACATGTAGTATTCAAATGCAATCATGTTAGTCTCAAGCTCTCCTAGTATGGAGTATTCAATGTAAGAGTTTTTCTAACGTGGGCTTTTATATTAATTGAGATTGTAATTTATCATTTTATGATGTTAATTTACTGGGTTTACGAGTTGGTTTAATAAGATAAAACATCAAGATTCTTAACCGATCTAACGTGGGTCTAGCATGTGTTGTCGGGTCGAGCTTTGCCCGTAATAAAAGAGCTTGATTGAAAACTCTATAAATTACACTTAAGTCCCTCCTCTAATTCTAGCAAACTCATAATCAACCTCACATAAGAAGCGCATACGAATAAACTTAGTTGAGGGGCTATCTCATTAAGTCTGAGATACATAGGACTATAGAGAAAAAGTATTTGAGCTTTGAATCGTCGATATTATGCGTCAAGTACGATGGATTCCAAATTAGATGCACAAACTCCTTTAAACAATTACTTTGTTTCTAGATTCTAGCTATGTTGATCTTGGGTTGCCTTTTTATCGGCTTACATTCAGTATGTGTAGTGATGATGATCAAGGTGGTCTTTGATTATTTATAGTTGTCTTTCGTTATTTCTATTTCTCCCTAACTTTAAGATGAACACTTACCCAATTTGAAGAAATTTACAAAGCTAGTCACGAAGTTATTTGTACGGATGTCAATTCAATCTCGAGCTTTTTCAATGTTTACCGATATAGTCATAAACCATTCGCGCGAAATTTCAATGTAATCTTTTCGGCTAATTGCCATTGGAAATCATTTGACAAGGCGACCCACCGAGTATTCACATCAACGTATCACATGGGACAGTCGACGATGATTGGACGCCACGTCAGCTTTTTTTTTTTTTTTACAGCAGTTCATCGGAAGGATTACATTGGAACTTTGCGCGATTGATTCAGGACTATATCGGCAACATCGAAAAAGCTCACGATTCAATTGACATTCGTACCGTGAGTTCAGGAGTAATTACGTAACATTCTCCAAATTGGGTAAATGTTCAGTCTTAAAGTTAGTAAGAAACAAAAAGGTTTTTATCGAACGCAACCTTGCAAACTGATGAGATAAGTCATCATCGCACTTTCCATCTCCCAATCTTAAGGCTAGGAGGCCAAGGCGCACGTCACTCTCACTCCTTTTCTCCCAGGAGCGCTAGAGTCCATTACTTCCTATGGTGTGCAAAAGCATCGAATGGTCCACGAAAAGACGCAAGCCTCAAGTTCCGGACAAAGCGAAAAGACCACGCCTTTGAACTGTCCGATTCCCCAAAATCCTAGAATCAGCAAAGGCTGGGACCTCTCGAGTTGGATCGGGTCAACCAGACCGTGCGCGCATCGGTTAGGATTTGTGGTTCTCCAAGAGAGGAAATGGTGAGTCTCTCCTATCATTTGATCCAACGCAATGACCGGTATAAAAAAAAAAGTCTTAAATTTATTGTAATTTCGTCAAATCATTCCTAATCGTTTTTTTTATGTCCATTCAGTTTATCCGATGAATTTTGCCCGGCCAACGCTACCGATATTGACATGGACTTTTTTTTAATACTAGTTTTTATAATATTTTGGATTTTTTTTTATAATTTTCTCTTTTTCCTTACTCTTCTTTACTTTTTCTTGCTTACGACCGCTACCTAGCCAGATCTGGCGAGGGCTTCCCAGCCCTCATGTGGATGGAAAAAAAAACTAAAGAAAAGAAAAAAAGAAAAATTCAAAAAATTATTTAGCATTTTCAAAAAAAAGTCCATGTCAGGGTTGACTAACTAAGATTAAATCAATGGACTAAGTTGACAAGATTGTAAAATGCTTATGAATTTTTTTTTTCATTTCAAAAAATAAGGTTTAGGATCGAATTAGTAAAAAAAAACAAAAAATTTAGGACTGGATTGACCTTATAAGACGTTTTTAGTAAATTTTTATTTTTCGCAAAATTGGGTGACTTCTCTACGGGAACACATGTCGTCGAGGAAGACCTCTTACAACAACCAAGCCATGTCGTCAAGGAAGACCTCTTACAATAACCAAGCCATGCCCGTCGTTTTCCCCCCCAGACTTATAAGCATTTCATTGACTTCAAGCGGAACCATTCATGCCTACCACTAGCCATCCTCTATTTTCAACTTACGTGAACGAGGGCAGCTGCCTTCGCTTATGCCGTTGAACTCTCATTTTTCGTGTGCCGATTCAACCTTGACAATTGCGTACAAAGAATAGCCAGGATCTAGACGCCGTCAAACGGGTGGATCGCATTAGGTCTTCGATGATCTGATCCGAATAGATTCATCTCTTGCAACGTAAATCTAGTAATTCATATCCAATCCAACTCATATTCAATTCATACCTGACCGGATCAATATTCCTGAAACATTTATGTATTTAATTCATTTAAAAAAACTCATGTCCAAACTGAAGTGAGAGTGGGCACGAAATCGAGTGAATGCAATAGAGAATAAAGAGGAAATAATGTTGTGTCTAAAGTAAGTTGTCCACCCATTTATGAACCATGTATTACCCATTTTATATAATATTTATAGCTAACCCATATGATAACTCAACTCATTATATATGAGTTAAGAAATGGATTCATGGTCCATTTTGACTAGCCTAACATGGTCTCGTAATAAAATATGTAAGCTAAAAAGCTGAACATTATGTTGTTAGAGTATTCATATTTGTAGGTTATGATCCTTTCGACTTCGATTCGAATAGTCCGATTCGAATCCGTCGCAATTTTAGCTACTACGCTTCTCGGGGGGGAATGTATCGATTCGGGGACGTGCTTTAAAACCGGCTTTGCTATGGCGAGATGAACATCTAGCGTGGGGGGCGTGCAGGACGAGGGGAGAGCTTGGGTGACTCAAAGCTCAAATATATTACCAAGTTCGTGAGACCAAGCTCGGAAAACCGAAACTCGAGATGATGGAAAAAGCAAAGGCAAATTTTGACCTTTCAAATTCGAGCCAGACACTCCCATCTGGAATGAAACGTTTGCTCCACGGGGAGTTTTGATTCTGAGCGAGTCTCCAGGCTTGTTTTCCCAGCAAGGCTTCGTTGAAGGTAACCATATTTCCGAAACCTAACCCTCCATTGTCTTTTCTTGACTTTAGAATATCCCATCTACGCCGATGCAGGCCGGATTTCTTTTTACTATTTTTTCCACAGCTCTGTAAGACAACCTCCTACGCCAATCACAACAAAAGTCAACATGTATGTCGCAATGTTTTGCCTTCAAGGCACCATACCAAACTCCACTATGCATGTTATAAATATAGCAAACTCTCAAGTTTGATGTTTACCTTAAATTTAACATTATTTCCTCGCATCTACAATTGACCCTGTCTTAGTGGAGCAGTTGAGGTGTATGGCAAAACTATTTCAGGTTGAGTTGAGAGATAGAAAACAGAGGGAAGGGACAATGGTTATGTTGAGAAAAAAGAATAGGAGACAAAATTACGCCATGGTCAGGTTTAAATTGTCGACTAACGTATTAGGTATTCTTGATGCGTTTGGTAACATTTTTCGGAAAGCATCTGCAAAACTGTAAAGCATTTTAGGTGAAAGAGTATTTTTCAAAATATAAATTGTGTTTGGTAAAGCGTGATTTAAAAATACATTGAGAAATAATTTTAACATAAATGTCGTTTGGGAAAAATTATATTTTGTAAAGGATTTTGCTATATTAGGCGATTGCTCGCCAATTGGTTAAGTCCTTCGATGGCAAGGTCATGTAATTCGAGGGCATTTTAGGGCATTTTTGTGACTGTGAAAATTCAATGAGTATAAAATTGGAAGGAGAAAAAAAAAAAGAAGCATGTCGAAAATACTCAAAGCCCAAAGCACCTTCAAACCTGTTTTAGGTTCGAAGATTTATGGTTGTATCTAAAGGCCTCTCACCTTAGACAGGTTTGAAGGTCACTAAATAACGTGCTGATTATTTGTTTATTATGTGTTCTTCATCGTTAATTATAAATTCTCAAGAAAGATAACTCATAGAAGAGATATGCTCTTTTAATTCTTCTCTTTTTACGTGCTAAAAACTTGATTATGGAGCACCTATACATTATGACGTGTGTGTTATTTTAATTTGCGCTGTCTACTTCACATATCAGATGAACTTAAATAAAAAAAAAAAAGTATCATGTCACATGCTCTCTTTATTTTCTCACCAGATTATAAATGTGCAATTTATATGCTATACGAAAAAGGAAAAAACTTTTTTTGTGATCAGGTAAATTTCCTAGTGGGTCGATTTAGTTGCGCAACAACAGCCGAGCGCAATGGGCACGCGTGCGTACAGGCTAGTCTTATAGGCACGTTTTGATGGAATTTGAATTAGCAATCATTTTCTATAGTTGACTTTAGGAATTGAAAAATTCCAAATAAGAATATGAACTGCTTTCATTTTCTCAAATAAAAGTATGAAGTGGAGCTTATTTCAAATAAAAATCTAAGGTATCCTCACTGTTTCAAACCAAGATATGACCAAAAATATTTTCATTGTTTATTTTTTTTTTCTTTTTCCTTTCTTTTTTTCCTTTTTTTTTCACATTCTCGCCATTAGTTAGCTAGCCACTTGCGACGGCCTCACCTGGGCATGACAAGGGCTGCCCTCATTGGCCTCGCCTGTCCCAAGTGAGGGATGCCCTATCCTAGCCCTCGCTAGTGACCCATCGTCACTTGAAATTGGCCACCGACAAGAAGAAAGGGGAAAAAAGAAAAAAAATAAAATAGAAAAACAAAAAAAATATTTAAAAAATAAATGACGAAAATGCCCTTAATCATACTCTTTTTTAAAATAATGAGGGCGTTTCAGGCTTTTCTTTGAAATAATATTAACTTCAAGCCTTTATTTGAGAAAATAAAAACACTTTAGGTGCTTATTTAAAATTTTCACTTAGAAATTAAGATCACACATTATCAATCCTCCAGTATATGATATATTTTGCGATTGCTTATATTTTAGTATTTCGAGTCTTGTATCTTTAATTTTTATCGCATCGCACGGCCTTTAAATTTCTCGTGTCGATATTCTTTTACTTATAAAACTAATAAGATCACAAAATGACTCGTTATTCTAATCATGTATGGAAATCCAAAACGCTGTAGAACACTAGTTAAGCAAATGAAAGTAAGATAGTTATAGTTTTCTAGCAGTCAATAAAAAGTAAGGACGACTCTTTTTACAATTCTGTCCGTTTAATCAATAAGAAAATATTTTATGGGTCAGCCGCTTGAGGGACATGGCACAACGGGCAAAAACACTGCCACGGGATCGGACCGACCCACCAAATACTCTGTCCAATCACCCAACAGAAGTGGAAAAATTACAGGAAAAAAACATATTATATGAATGCTAATTTAGACTTAAACCTTTAAATCTAGCCAATTCAGTGCTAAATTTTTTGACAATTTACCCATGTAATTATTCTGATCAATTTTGGCCAATCATCGCTAAAATGGACACCAATTGTACTACGTGAGATCGATGCTAACATGGACAATCTTCTTTGATTTTTTTTCAAAATTGCATTTTTTTTTATTTCATCCTCCATTGGTCACAATGGCCTACGACCAGCCATAGGAAAGGGATGGCGAGGCTCACCCTCACCGAACCTAGTGAGGCCAGGCTTTGTCAAAGTTCAATGAGGTCAAGCCTTGCCAGTTACCAACCGCCAGCCATGGTTATCAGACAGCAGAGGAGAAGGCCAAAAAAAAAAAGGAAAAAGGAAAGGAAAGAGAGGAAACAATTCAAAAAACATAATAACAATTAGAAAGTTAAAAAAAATGCAAAAAATTGCTCGTGTTAGCACCAACTTGCCACGTTAGAAGGCCAAAGTCCACACCAATAATTGCTTGCTAAAATTGAGCGGAGCGACTACAATTGTAAATTGTCAAAAGATTTAAAATTAAATTGACAAAATTAACCATTAGGGATTTGCCTTAATGACTACTCTTTTTATTTGGGAAGGGAGAGGTAGGGAGCTCGAATCTCCACCTTCGAAGGGAGTTGGGATGAGGATGGGGTGAAGAGAGAGAGAGAGAGAGAGAGAGAGAGAGAGAGAGAGAGAGAGAGAGCAGGAAGCGGGGTTTCACAACCTACGTACATCCATAACAATTAATTTTGGCCGACCATCACTAAGATGGATACCAATTGTGCTACATGAGATCGGTGATAACGTGAATATTTTTTTATTTTTTTTTTCAAAATATCATTTTTAAAAATAATGTCTATGGTTTTTCTTTTCTTATTTTCCCTTTAGCCTCTGTTGGTCGCAATGGCCTAACACTAGCGAAAGGAAAGGGAAGGCGAGGCTCACCCTCGCCAAACCTAATGAGGTCAAGCTTTGTCAAAGTTCAATGAGGTCAAGCCTTGCCAGTTACTAACCGCCAACCATGGTGATCGAATGACAGAGAAAGAAGGCGAAAAAAAAAAGGAAAAGCAAAAGGAAAGGGAATAGAGGAAACAATTCAAAAAACATAATAAAAATTAGAAAGTTTTAAAAAAATGCAAACAGTTGCCTATGTTAGCACTGACTTGCCACGTTAGAAGGCTAAAGTCCACGACAACAATTGTTGGCCAAAATTGAGTGGAATGACTATAATTGTAAATTGTCAAAAGATTTAAGATTAAATTAGCAAAATGTACCATTAGAGGTTTACTCCACTGGCTGCTTTTCTTACTTGGGAAGGAAAAGATGGGGGGCTTGAATCCCTAACGTCGAAGGAAGTTGGGATGAGGGCGGGTGAGGAGAAAGCAGGAAGTGGGTTTCACAACTGGCGGCGTACACACTTATCAGTGACTTGTACAATAGAATAGGAACCAAAGCCCCCCCCAAAAAAAAAAGAAATTCAATTGAAAGGTATACAATGGATTGACATATGTGTAATATGCTTATGACTTTTGTTTAGTAATTATATCGATAGAGGATAACGCTCTAAGTAGGAATAGATTCTTGAATGTAATCATTAGAGATTCCACTTGCTATCGTGCACGTTGAATGCGAGAACAATGTAAAGACCAATTGCTCCTAATGCGGGACTAATTGGAGGGGCTCCACCATTTTCTTCAAATTGACCCGAAATCATCATTGAGAGAGTTTTGAAAGCCCCGCCTCCACCCCGCCACTCAACCCAAGTGGCTTGGGCTAAGGGAATGAATCGAATCTCTCTTTGCCGAACTCCACTAAATCGCATAAATGCCTTCCATGTTTCTAGACATTTCATATATGGCAAGTGCGTAAAATGTGATCAATATGACCAATCGAGCATGATGGTACAATCAATAGCTTTCAAGCCATTTCATATATCAATTGAGCTTCCAAGTCAATTGCCCGGTACATCACGAAAATTCCCTCTTTGTTTTTACTTGTTGCTCTTTCGGCGCAAAATTCATTACCACTAGTACCAAAAATTCGTAAGGCTAGAGATGTTGTCGCGACCCATATCGAGCATGTTTCTAATTAAGAAAGTGGTCTCCTATAAATGCTCTTCACCAACACCGTATGTATTGAGAAAACTTACCAAAAAAAAAAAATCATAAACTTACTGTAATTATGGCAATTCATTAAAAAAAACTTTTTTACCGATTCAGTCCTAAATGTTTTGTAATTATGCCAATTCAGTCCATTTGATCTGTTGGCTAATCGGCACTAACGTGGACACCGGCTGGCAGCGGCCGTCCACCCATTAGAGTGCATGAATTCTTATCGTTTCACAACGGTAACACGTCTATCTTGATTTTTTTTTTCTCTTTTTACTTTGTATTTTGCACATTCTTGTTCGACTCATTTGTCACACAAAAGATTAACGTTTTTTGTATTTGTCTTTTTTCCTGTGCAGATCTTAAAGGACCTATCGTCTGGACCAGGGAAAGTTTAAGGGCCATCATCGTTGGAGACGAGTGCCGTCGGGGGAACAGAAATGAGAAAAGCCTGACATCATGCCTGCGTATCCTTTTCAAGGAAACAGAAACCCTGGAAGAAAAGTTTTCTCTCTGTCGTTCGCGATTTCGTTGATCCTAAATCCCACCATCTGGTTTCCTCATCTTCAAAGAGAATCTGTGATCTCTCTCTCTCTCTCTCTCGAAGCATTTCTAGGTCGTCGGTTCTTCTGTGAACTAATTATTTGCTGCAGTTTCAGTTGGGTTGTAGGCGTATGTGTTCGGAGTATTGCAGCTCTTTAAGAACTGGATATTTGTCCAGTTTCTAGATATTTTATAGCCTGATAGAATTGAAAAACTTCATTTTGCTGCAATGTCCTACTTTTATTTTCTAGTGTTTGGCAGATGAGAAATGAAAATGCACGTGATGTGCTCTTGTAAATGCCCCTAATTTCTCCTCTTTGTTTTGTAATTTATGGTGATTAAGAAAACATGGACATAGTTAGATAATAGTGTCTAATTCGTAAATGTTATTTAGCAACTCAAACGAGAATAAGTTAATCAAAATCAGTTGGGTAACTTATTAAAATAAAAGACGGTAAGTCACACAAATCAACGTTGGTAAATTCGTAAAAAAAAAAAGGATTAGTATATTTGAGGCGTTTCCAACAAAGACAGACAAAGTTGATGAACGATGACAATTGTTGATAACTTAAAAGAAATCAAATAAACTAATTATAACTATGCCAATTCGGTTGATAAGCCACTAAACTGAGAGTTGGTAACAAAAGAACAGTTGGTAGCTTAATCAGGAAAATAAAAAGTGGTAATCATTGAAAATCTTTTTAAATGAGGAAAATTTTATAAAAAAGAGTTGTAAATCTATTATAATTATGCTAATTCAATTCTAAATCTTTTATTTTTGCCAATTGAATTCTAAACATTCTACATTTGTGTCAATGCAGTTCATCCAGCCAATTTGGTCTTAAATTGCTAGTGTAGCAAGATCAGCGCTAACACAAATAAATTTTAATAATATTTTTTATCATATTTATTTATATTAAATTATTTATTAGTTTTTTTTTCCTTTCTTTTTATTAGGGCCGATAGGAGACCGTTGGCCACCAAACAAGGGCTATAAGTCCTTGCCCAACTGTGGGCGAGGTTTGCGACCCTCACCCAGTGGCCAACAACCTCCTATCGGCCCTAAGGAAAAACAAAAAAGAAAACAAAACAAAAAGGCAGAAGAAAACAAAAAATTTCAAAGAAGCATTAAAATATCGATAAAAGGTATCCATGTCAAAAATTTTCGACTAAAATTGCCCAAGAATACTAATTGGCACAAATGCCCACAAATGCAAAAGGTTTATGACTCAATTGGTTGAGAAACAAATTTAGAACTAAATTGGCACAATTACAATAGGCTTACATTTTTTTTGGTAATTCTTTCGATATACCAATGTACAATGAAAAATCTAGTATGTCGTCTCTTAAATAGACATTGTCCAAGTGGATAGCAATACTATGTTATAGGGCACTACTAAAAGCATGATAATAGGCGACGGCTAAACCCAATCTTCCCTATGAACTCTTGTCGAAGGGGGCCAAATGCTTTTTGCAAGTATTGTCATATAATTGTGGGGGGGTTTCTTGAGGAAAGGTCTAATTCAAAAATAAATCTGTGGGCACAGAAATGGGGTTTGGATCTAGAAACCCACTAGCGACGGGACCGACGGGAGTAATTGGCGCTGTAACTAGCCGCCCTGAAAAGTCGCCGCAAGTTACGTGACGCACAAAAACAAAGAGAAAGGGCAAAAAAAAAAAAAAGAAAAAAAAGAAGATGGGGGAAAGGATGATGCATGGCCCATGCAGGTCTCGAACCTGCGAATCTAACCAACTGAGCTAATAGGCCTCACAGCATTTCATTTGAGAAATGCTAAATATTTGCAAAATCTATGTCACTTGTGCCAATTTAATTTTAAATTTATAATTTCGCTAATTTAGCGCTAGATATATTTAGAGCTTATCAATTGAGACAATTCGGTCAATTTTAATTAAAAAAACCGACATAGACGTTGGCCTATGTGCACGACTGACACTTACATGGACTTTTTTTAATGATATTTTAAATTTTATCCTCTTTTCTTTTCTTTATTGATTTTTAACCTAAGGGTTGGCCAGTATCGTCTACCGACCCTCGGAGAACCCTCCTCGGCAGCAGGAGAGGGCGTTGCAGCCTTGCCTAGATGCCCTCGTAAGATCTAGGCAACGGGCTACGCACCCAAGCAAGAGTGTGGTGGCCTTCACCCAATGTCTTCACTAGCCATAGTGAGGGCCTCTAAGCCCTCGCCTAGTGGTTGACCCTTAATTCAAATAAGCGTAAAGAAAAGAAAAAAAAACAACCGTAAACAATCATGAATATTCAAAATATTATTAGAAAAATATCCTCGTGAGTGCTGAGTCACATAGGACGACTCGTATATCCACGTTAGAGATTTTTTTTATCAAAATTTTCAGGATGGACTTAATTGGAAATATGTGAAAAAAAATTACAATTAAATTGACATAATTGAAAATTTAGACTTGAATTGTCTTAAGTGCAATAGATTTATAATTTCATTTTTACTTAGTCTATCAATTTTCATAACTGGAAACTAAAAATTCTTGATACCTTAACCGAAAACAGCTTCAAATTCACCAACCAAACTCGTCGAATCAAATTTTAATACATTGATGAGCCCAAGGGGAAAGGAAATTCACTCAAATCTAATCACATTTGCTGAGCAACGTACGAAGCGACGCTGGCAAACATCTCCAGCGCAATGAGCATGTCCCTCGTGATCTCGCCAAGGGCCGTCGTGAACTTCACTCCGTTGAGGCAGTCGTAGGCTGGCGAATACCCCGGCCCCTCCTTGATCACCTCCTCGTACTCCCTCGACTTCGCCAGCTCGTGTGCGCGCCTCAGGTCGCCCTCCATCTTCCCGTAGAGCGACACACAGTTTGCGTACCCCTTTTGGAGCGGGGGATTGCCGGTCGTGTTGTCGCGGAGTCGTGTGAAGGCCTCATAGTTTCGCCCGGCTTGCTTCTGGGTAAGTTCCACGGAGACGAGCAAGAAGAGAGGGAGGTCAGCCGAGGCAGTCCGGGGGTCGCTGTTCAGGAGGGATGCACAGAGTTCATCGTTCTGGGTTTGCGAGCAGACGGCGGAGACCGTCTGCCGAGAGACTCCATTGCAGTGGGGAACGAAGAAGAAGACGAAGAAGAACGAGAGAGATGCGTAGGAAAGAGCAGTCAAAGTTGGTGTCTGTGAAGAGGACATTGTCAATGGTTGGTTTGATTTGAATCGTATTTTGTGTGTTTATGTATATGGACATACGCACGTGAAAATGATATGGTTCTTGATTTTGTATGATTTTTGATTGATTGTGTTGTGTGGCATCCGATCTCGTGCTGGGGCTATGTCTTATTCTGGAAGTAAATTATATGGAATCATTGTATAATAAACATCTAAGTAGATTATGGTACTTATAGTACAAAAGCCTTAAGCTATTATATGACGGTCAATTTATAACGGCAGTTATGTTAGAGGTAGTGGCGGCGAAGCCATCGAGGGCCATGCTGACCACCCTTGTAGGAAATATATATATATATATAGGAAGAAGAAAAATAGGGTTGAAAAGAGGCGTGGCCCTTAGATGGCTCTGAAAATTGGCAATCGGCTAGAGTAAGAAGGAGAAGAGGAAAAAAGAAAGAAAAGAAAAGAAAGAAAAAATTCTGAAAAAATTGAGATATTATTAAAAATTACCACGTCAACATTGGCCAGCATCCACATCAGCCCTAGCTGGCCAAAGTTAGGTGAGTAGATTGACTTATCATGAATACAAAAGTTCTATGAATCAATTGAAAAATCAATTTATGACTAAATTGACACGATTGCAATAGGTTTATAACTTTGTAAATAATTTCCCAGTTGCTTGGTCAAACATTTTTTTATCATGTTTTTGTGGTAGGTTACTAGGATGATAATTATAACGTCTGCGAAGATATGAAAGTTAAGAAATAAATACTCTTTTACCGTAAGGCTTGATTTATTTCACAACAAATGAATGATTTAAAAAAATAGTCCTAAAAGTGATTATATATATAGTTTACAAAAATGATCGAAAGAAAAGTATTTTTATCGTCCGCGAAAATGTATAAAGATTAAGTGTGGGTGATAATGAAAATTTATTTAATTGACTAATTATTTTAAGGAACATAAGTGGTCATTTTTAAGAAAGTGTTTTTCAAATCATTCACTTTCCACGAAATAAATGGAGTTTAAAATTAACCTAATATTTTTCATTAACTTTGCATTACTTCATATTGATAACAAAGGAAGATCAATGATACGATTGCCAAAATGTTGATGATTGGCGATGATCGACAACCTTCGCTAGCCTCTCCTACCACAATTATAAAAATAAGAAGAAAGAAAGAAAAAAAATAAAAGTTAAAAAAATTATCCATGTCAACATCCATCTCCAATCGACCATATCATGTAAGACCGCCGGTGTTCACGTTAGCGATTTCTAATCAAAATTAATCCGGTTGACTCAATTGACAAATTGTGAAAAATTTTATGATTCAATTGGCATAATTACTAACAACAACAACAAAAAAAAAGGCAGAATCAAAAGATTTATAACTGAATTAATAAAATTGCAATATGTTTTTGGACAATTTCCCAATCCACTTTCTCATGAGATATTGAAGATCAATGCTGGAGTCAAATTGAATATTTAACATTGACATATCAAAGAAACACTTCGACTTTCGTAAATTGGACTAAACGTGATCAGAATTGTCCTTAAAGAACTTATACTAGGTAGATCCATTACTTATGGGCTTAATCAAGGACATTAAAAAGTAATTCAATTACCATGTAGCTCGGCTAATTATAAGTACCACGAGGCTAAAACGCAATGCAATTACAAAATTTGAGAATATGATTTTTTTCGCCATCTCACAAAACGAAATCGAATGTATGTTTATTTTATTTACTCACGACTTATTATGAACAAAATAGGTGAAAAGATTGACATCCATACGTCCAATATACTTGGATATCGTTCAGATTTATGCTCAAACACATCACTTTTAAGCTTGGTTTATTTTGCAAAAAAATGAATAATAATTTGAAAAAGATTTTCCTAAAAATGATTACTTGTATCACTTGAAATAATTAGTTAATGAAACATATCTTCATTATCAACCATTGTTTATATCTAAACATATTTGTAAATGATGAGAATATTTTACGTTTATTAAATTTTTGTAAATGATAATTTTTAGAGCAAATGTCATTCAAATCATTCATTTTTTGCAAAATAAACATAGTTTGATCGCACATTTATTTCATGAAAAACTCAATGTTAAAAGAAAATACTTTTCGAGAAATTATTTTCGAGAAAATGATTATCTTTCCTTTGTTTAATAGTATGTGATCGAACATATCTTCTAGTGTTTGAATCTCATATGAAAAATGATTTCAATCTTATCATTTTACCTCATAAAAAAATAAATTTTAATTTTTTTTCTTTTTTTTTCTTTCTTTCTTTTTCCTTGGCCAATGACAAGCTCAAGGATCGCCTGTTGATCGGTCATTGCCAAGGCCCAGTGACTGGCAAAGGGACAAGAAAAAAGAAAAAAAAATAAAAACATAAAATAGAATATAAAGTGTAAAATATAAAATAAAATGAAATAAAATATCTATAAACTATTTTAAAAATTAAAAAAATGAGAGAAATAATTTTGAAAAGTATTTTCACCTTTTATTTTTAGATATTTACTTTCCTAATTTTCTACATAAATTTTCAGTTGACTTGAATGTGTTTTCCATTAACTAAGAGCACATGACAATACTTCTAGAGTACAATTTCTACTCTAGAAGTGGTTATAGAGTAGAAATCTATTTAGTTACGCAAATTCAATTTTCTACTTATGGAACATTTTTTTTTTGCTTCAAAAGTAATTCCAGAGCCATTTGAAGAAATAAAAAACTTGATTTCTCTCCAGAAGTAAAAAATCAACTTTTGCTCAGAAGCAAAAGTAAAAAAATAAATTTTTGGCCAAAAGTTGATTTTTAGAATAGAAGTGTTACCATGTGCACTCTAAGTCATCTTCGAAGAATTAAATGGGTGAAAGCCCGAAAAATTAATTCTTGAAAAAACATTTTCACTCAAACAAACACACTTATACTTAGTAATCATTTTCTCATGTCCGTAAACTTATATATATATATATATATATATATATATATATATATATATATATATATATTGTGACTGCCTGTCAACATTACCGGGCTCTTTTTCTATTGGAAAAATAATTGCTATCAATGAGAGATAGTTCCGATACGCTCAACATCCATCCAAAGATATATATTAATTGTTGTTGGGGTGAATTGCCTCAGAAACTTGCAAAATAAAAAGCAGAAAATGGAAAGAGAGTGCAAGAAAAAGGAATTACAGAAAAGAGATGCAAAATACCTATACTACTTTATAAAGCAAGGGATAATTTCATCTAGAGTGCCATAATTTTTGTCCGGCATTCGCCATAACTTTTTTTTTTCACTTACTTAACTGCCACATCAAAATAAAATAGTTCAGTTGAGTGTCATTTCTGACAAATCATCCTACCTGAAATTTTTTTTAATTATTTTTCATTTTTAACGTGGATTATTATTATTATTATTATTATTATTACTATTATTATTATTATTATGTTGTCGTTGTTGTTGTTACTTTACTTTACCATTTTTTTCTTTTTTTTTCCTTAGCCAATGAGGGTCCTCAACGACCCTCACTGGCTACGAAACCCCCACTCAAGGGCAAGCGCCTTTGCAACCCCACTGGCCATGGGCGAGGCAACCGTCATCTAGATTTGGTGAGGGCTATCGAGCACTCGCCAGTAGTAGGCAGTGCCACGAAGCCTTCATTGCTACCTCACCAGCCGCTGGCAAGGGGGCCCTCACTCAATGTGCGAGATTTTCGTGGCCAGCTAGCCGGCCAAGAGAAAACAATGGAAAAAAAATTAAAAACTCTAAAAGAAATTTATCTGATATATATTGCATTATATAAATTTGGATCTTATTTATTTTTCAAACAAACTTACCAAAATAAATTCAAATCTTGAAATATTTTTTATTCCACGTATATGTATACAATTTCCCATGTTGCGTCAACCATTTATTTTCATTAAGCAGTAATTTATACATGTAGTAAGGCCATTTTGGAAAATCCTTTCAATGTCAATTTCTGTATACACGCAAAGTTTGTACATCTAATCTTGGAAAAAGAAAAGTATCTAATCGCCCATTCTATTCACTCTATAAAACAAAATTTTCCTTGTTGTCTATCTATGACTGAATTGTTTAATCGTAATCTCTCCCCACGAATATTGAAATGTATTTGTTGGGGATGTAAATCAAGTTCTTATATTGAGACATGTCCGAGAAAAATAAATAAACACATAAACAGATGGAAAAAAAAAGTTATTAAGATTATTTTTTTCCTCCCTAAGAACGGTTGGGAGGGAGATTGGCATCTACCTCATTGACCGCTAGAATTGAGACTTGAGTTAGTTCTCAGCTTTTGCGCGAAATTCCAATATAGTTTTTTCGATTGGTTTTGTCAGAACTTGTTAATTTCTATTGGCTAATTTTCAATGTCGCAATTAATACATGCTACTTTTTTTTTGGATCAAAATACATGCTACTTGTGCAATTTCCTCTTTGGTTTTTTTAATCGGAAAAAAAAATCCCATTCATTATTTGAGAGGTATATAGAAGGCCTTCAAGCCTACAAAATCAAAAATAACGGCAGAACAAAGCAATTGCCAGAAAGAAAATAACAAAGCATGGTTTGTAATTAAAAACACGCTCTCATCTCTCAAGAACAAATCTACGACTATAAGCCGTCAATGGTTGATCACCAAATTTAGTATGGACACACGTCGAGATCTCCCACTTCATCCAAATGCGTTTCTAGGTTTAACGTTCTCATCATCATCGCTGTACAAAAATACCAGCACTTATATGTTAAAAACACAAATCAAATATAGGTATAAAAAAAACTCTCAAATCTATATCTCGAACTAGTTTGGGAGAGTAAAATCCTAAAATTTTGACATAAATTTAGATGGAGAGAGGAGAGTGGCCTTATCTTGGAGCAGTTATGGAGTCATGTCAAAAACATCCTCCTCGGTGGATGTCGATTAGACGAATGAACAAATTAGCTCCATGTTAACCCAAGATCAACTACATAAATTTATTCACACACATGAACTCCCAACTCCCAAAACACATCGTGAGAGAAACAAAAAGCCAATCATGCAAAGGGAAAAAAAGATTAATTAGGCTCTCTATTAGATATATGCCCTAAAGCAATCATATAATAGTTACATATTATTGATTTCAGTTGTATTTCGGTTTATTATTCAATTAATGGAAAAAAAACATATTTATTCATTTGCTCATTAAATTTCATAATATTAATTGTGGTTGAACCTATTCTTGAGACATTGAGAATATGTGTGATATGATCACAGCAATGGATCATTAAATAGATATTAATGATCTTGTTGAGACTAGTGTATTCTTAACTTTACTATTAAGTATTGGATACTTGAGAGAATGACAAGATATAAATCATTGGGTATTGTAATGCCGAGTTAAAATACAAGTGCTTGTACCTGATAAGTTCATTGAATATGGCACAAACATGGAAGCATTAGCGTGGTCAATGTCTTATCGTTCATGCTCTGGTCTTGTGTAAATAATTCTTAGATCTAAGGCACAATGTTGACTTGTGTATTAGATAACTATGATTCACAAGTGCGCATGTTAATAGTTCATTGATCCATCTTTGTACTTGATAGTCATAGTTCACGCACATACGAAGTTACACATGAGCGTAAAATGAAATCTATCTCCTCGTTAAATGCTAGGTATAAGGTCCTATGCGATCTGATTATGAAAATGCATTAAAATCCTTGGCTAAGATTGTAACCGAGAATGACTGTTGACACCTGATCTTTAATCATTTTTTCTATTGCTAAAGTAATAAAAAATCCATAAAAATTCATAAAATTGAAAAATCAACTTTGGGGACCTTAGCCAAGCCTAGGGAACCAATTTTGACCAAAAAACGATTTTTCATATTTTCAGTATTTTTACGTATTTTTTATTTATTTTTAAAAATAAATAGAAAATCCATAAAAATTCATAAAATTGAAAAATCAACTTTGGGAACCTTAGCCAAGCCTAGGGAACGAATTTTGACCAAAAAAAAATTTTTCATATTATATATATTTTAATTTTTTAAAAAAAAAAAATACAAAAATATTTGAAAATTTTGGAAAAATAACATTTGAGGCCAAAAAATACACAAAGATAGTTAATATTTTTATTTTAAATCTATTTTCATATTGGCCATCGCAAATTCAGAAAAATCCAATTCGAGTCACGTGTTCCTTCACGAGTATAATCTCGAATCGGGCCTAAAAAAATTTAATTTGAGTCAACTTATTTTAACTTTCACTTTTTATGAGTTGTGACATTGTCTTCTAATATTTTAAATTTTCATCTTGGCCCAATTATACCCAGAATGACTTAATTTTGCAAAAGGGCTTTAATTAAATTATACATTATTTTCAGCGACAAGAAATGAGCTTAAATTTGACATGTGGTAAATTTTGGTGTGTCAAAAATTGTGAGGAGATTTGGACTTAAAGAAATATATTTTTTTCAGGGACTGAATTGTAAATATTTAAAATTCAAGGACTATAGTGCAAATACCTAACTCTTGAAGGATTATTTTACAAATAATAAAAAGAAGAGTTAGTGGATAAATTAGAATAGAGAAGGGAAGATGAAGAAGAGGAGATGAAGAAGAGAAGTTGGAGAAGAATGGATGGAGAAAATAAGATAAGAATAGAGAAGGGAAGATGGAGATGAAGAAGAGTTAGTAGAGAAATTAGAATGGAAGATAAGAATAGAGAAGGGAAGATGGAGATTAAGAAGAGTTAGTGGAGAAATTAGAATGGGAGATAAATATGGAGAAGGGAAGATGAAGATGAAGAAGAGTTAGTGGAGAGATTAGAATGTGAGATAGAGATGGAGAATGGAAGATGAAAATGAAGAAGAGTTAGTGGAGAAATTAGAATGGGAGATAGAGTTAGTGGAAAAATTAGAATGGGAGATAGATGAGTAGGTTATAAAAGGAGGAAGAAGTGAGCTTGAGAAAGGATTCTTGAGAGAGAAAATTTGAAGTGTTTGGGAGGATTTTTTTTGGAGAGAAAATTTTGGATGTTTGAGAGAGTTTTGGGAAATTGAAGAAAAATTTGAGAGAAAGAAAATACCAAAAGAGAGAGAATTTTGAAGATGATGGGAGTTCAAAGCTAGGGATTATCATCACAAATTCCTTCATCGATCAATATAAATCAAGAGTTCATCCTCGTCAACGAGCAAGCAAATTCGAGCTAAGTGTTTTTATTTATTCATTTGTTTATGGTTTTACTTGCAAATTAGCACAAATTGTATACACTTTCTCCATCTCCTCTTTTTTTTTTTTCCATATTTTATGTCAGGAGAAAGATATCTCTACGTCAATAGCAAAAATCTCGTAGATATGCAAAAATCAGCCCAGACAAGCTCCTAAGCTGTCCACCGATTTCTCAACTGATCTGTGACTAAAAGTCCCTCTTAATTCAAAAGAAACTCTCTATATTGGGAACATAGAGAGCGAAAATCAATTATAGAAATCCCTCCCAAAAAAATGGGAGATAAGTACTCTTTCCACTCTTCTGATTTTAGGTGCAGATTAGCACATATTTTGTATACTGACATTTCACTCTATTTTATGTCAGGAAGCCGCAGCTTTATATCAATGGTCAACCTTATGGAAGCACAAAATCGGCTTGGAGGAGTCCTCAAGCGCGCACAAATTTCAAATTGTTGAATCAATTCGTTGTATTTTATTTTAAAGAATTCATACCCCAGAATGGAGAGGACAAAGTCCATCCGCAATTTAAATACATGCACCATAAATCCCAAAGGGAAGAGCCAAGCCAATGCTTAGCCTCCCATTGGAGGTTTTTACTTACGGTAGTTAAATACCTGCAACTTAAATACCTGTACCTTAAATCCCAAAGGGAAGAGCCAAGCCAATGCTTAGCCTCCCATTGGAGGTTTTTACTTACAGTAGTTAAATACCTGCAACTTAAATACCTATACCTTAAATCCCAAAGGGAAGAGCCAAGCCAATGCTTAGCCTCCCATTGGAGGTTTTTACTTACAGTAGTTAAATACCTGCAACTTAAATACATGTACCTTAAATCCCAAAGGGAAGAGCCAAGCCAATGCTTAGCCTCCCATTGGAGGTTTTTACTTACAGTAGTTAAATACCTGCAACTTAAATACATGTACCTTAAATCCCAAAGGGAAGAGCCAAGCCAATGCTTAGCCTCCCATTGGAGGTTTTTACTTACAGTAGTTAAATACCTGCAACTTAAATACCTGTACCTTAAATCCCAAAGGGAAGAGCCAAGCCAATGCTTAGCCTCCCATTGGAGGTTTTTACTTACAGTAGTTTAAATACTTGCAACTTAAATACCTGTACCTTAAATCCCAAAGGGAAGAGCCAAGCCAATGCTTAGCCTCCCATTGGAGGTGTTTATTCACTGTCATGTACTTCCTATAATTTAATTTTTGAATCATCAGACCCAAAAGATAAGTAGGTCGTAATACTGCACAGAAGTCGTTAACACACTCCCTCTTTCGGCTTCAGGGAATCTTTAACACTTAAAAAAATATAACAAATAAAAATATATACCATCCATGCATCCTATTTAAAGAGTGAAAACACAAAAGAGAATACCCTACTAGAGCCTTAGGAATAAACCAAGTCTGAGTTGCCGAATTAGGATATCCATGAAATTAAGGTACCGAAAGGGCATTAGTTTTAATTAACTAGTGTAACCAAGTCCCCGAGCTCCTAATCTCTGGTTCGCAGGAATAAATTAGTTCTCCCGCTAATTTATTTAGGTTTCTAATCGACCTACCAAGAACGATTAGTGGCGACTCCAAATTTTAAAATCATTTAAACAAAAACCAAAGTTGCGATTCGGTAGGGCTTGGGAGGGTCCGCGTTAGGTTAGTCAAATCTAATTAACCTAATAATCCGTTAACCCCTTTTAAAATTTAAAATTTTTTTAGAGGGTCGCGACAGACTGGCGACTCCACTGGGGACAGAGATTTTTAAATTTTCGAAAAAAGATACCAATTGGAATACAATTTTAAGAGTCTTAGTGGACTTAGGCCAATGAAAATTTCATGCATATCTCGCTTCTGGCGATATTGTTTGGGACTCATTCTATAGGTGTTATATGTTTTTGCAGGATGGGAGTTATAAGGGGCGGAGTGTTTGGCTAACCCCTTTGTTTTGCAGGCTCGGTGTTGGGTTTATTTGTTTAATTTCGCACATTTTTAGAAGCGCTGTTTTGATATCAATTGTTGTGCATGTCTTGCATACTCTGAGGATCACGACACCTGCACACACAAGCGTCTAAACCCAAGTCGCGAAATTCTTCCTAGAAAACCATAGATAGGGATCGAATATGCAAAGCTCTTGCGTCGATTGCGCTCGGGTTGACCATATTTTATTCCGCTCATTATCTGAATTGACAATTCTTCCCATTGTGATTTGATTGCGCGGAGGGTAATTTTGTCAATTCAGATAGTGGGAGCCTTTTTAGGTCCATACCTTGTCTCTCCTTCTTTTATTTTCTAGAGTCCACTCCTCACTTGAGTCATGCGCATGACTATGTGATTTGCATTTCTCCAAGGTAAAAGTAAGTTCTCTAATTTTATCTTGTATTTATTTTCGGTCGGTCCATGCTAGGTGTTAGTCAGTTTTTGAGCTTGATATTACGACCATTCTTTTTAAAAGAAAATAAAAATTAAATTTGTCCCTCATTTCTTTTAATTTTTTTTTTTTGAAAAAATGATGTAAAAAAATCCCTTCATGGGAATTTTATTAACCAATAAGGGATTTTTGTCATATTTTTATTGCTTCAATAAAAATGAAATTTTCCTGAAAAAATTTTCCTTTGAAAATTTCAATAAAGAGAAAAATTCCTTAAAAAAAAACTCTAGTAGACATCAAGTGATTTTATCACATTTTTCAAATTATAAAAACTTGCAAGAAAATTCTTCTAGAGAAATTCGCTCATGTTTTTCTAAGAAAATTTTCTCTAAATAAAATTAGACTAATTGACCAATAAGAGATTTTTGTCATGTTTTTTTTCTCTCCAATAAAAATGAAATTTTCCCGACAAATTTTCCTCTGAAAATTTATTTCGATAAAAAGAAAATTTCCTTTAAAAAAACATCAAGTGATTTTATCACATTCTTTCAAATTATAAAAACTTGCAACAAAAATTCTTTTCGAGAAATTCGCTCATGTTTTTCTAAGAAAAGTTTCTCTAAATAAAATTAGACTAATGTCTCGGGGGAATTTCGTTAACCAATAAAGGATTTCTGTCATGTCTTTCCTGCTTCAATAAAAAAAAAATTTCCTGAAAAATTTACCTCTGAAAATTTATTTTGATAAAAAGGAAATTCCTTCAAAAATTTTAGTAAACGTCAAGAGACTTTGTCACATTCCTTTAAAAAAATAAAAAAAAGAATAATAAATCTGAAAAAAATTCTGTATCAGAAATTAACCCATTTCTTCCTAAGGAAATTTTTTTTTCTTTCTTCTGATTTCTCTATAAAATAGAAAAAATCAAATTGGACTAATATAGGAGTCATGGACCGACATTTCTTGTGTCGCATACTAATTATATCCTTTTCTTTTGCAGGGAGATCCTAGATACCCCAGACGGGTGTAAAAATTAAGTTCAATAATATATCAAGAATCATCTTCAGAAATACCAAAAGACGAAAAACACCGAGGCTTCAACCGTTAATTCTGGGGGGCAAACGAACATTGTCCATCTTTGACAGACAAAGTTGTGTCAATCCGTAAACTTGTATGGGCAGTGTATTCTGATATGACGGTGGATTTATACTGATTAAACATGGGGGCATATTTAATGTATTGCAGAGGATCCCGCGTCTTTTGAAAAACAATATGGATTATATAATCAGAACCCATGAAACAAATACCTTTACCTGATCAAATCAACCAGAGACCGGTCTTAAAATTTCCTCTTATCCGAAACATGCGAAGGGCTTTAGAGGACCGAGGTTCTATTAATGAACGTGGCCCACAGGAATTTCTCCCGACGCTACAGGCGACCGACACGAGCAAGTGGACGCCGAAAGAAACAAAATATGGATAAAAGTGGGCACACAACAGGTGACCGCATTTACTACCAGCGCACTGATCGAGTTGTCATAGCGTTATTGTTCGTGATCTCAAGATGGATAGTGGGGGCTACCGCCGAACCCATCATCAATGTTCTCGATATCATCGTCTGGAGCAATTAAACAAGAACATCAAGAAGAACATTAAGCCTCGACATCTTCGGTACCTCAAATCGTTCTGTTATGCTATGCGGAAGAAACGATAGCAGGAAAATTAAAAAAAAAACAAAAAACAAAAAACAAAACAAAACATGTGAAGCTTTTCTTTCATTCCATTCATCAAAGAGTATTACAACAACTCACTGGGGAGGAAAGGTAAAGCCAAACTGGGCCCTGATGACCATTACGAAAGAGCTCAACTGACTCTCTAAACAGTTGATGCTCTGGATGCACCGGGCGCTCTCGGGATCAAGCTCCGCGAGCCTAAAGAAGAGGCGATCGCACTTCTCTTTAACCTGGGCCATAGTGGCCTCGTAATGCTCAACGGCAAACTCCAGGTCCGGAACCGCTGCCCTCTCGAAAGCAATGTCTGCCGTAATGTCATCAAGTCTCTCCTGCAGCCAACCACATTTGCACCTCATCACAATATTGCCTGGCTCCTGTTCGGCGTAAGTTCGGACCAAGGCCAGACGGTCCACCAACTTTCCCCTCTCACGAACCAGCCACGAAAGCTGATCGTTGGCAAACTTGAGGGCCTTTTTGTGATTATCAGCCACAAACGTAACTGTTGCCAGACGCTCGTGCCGGTCTCGGTAACGGGCTTTCACGACGGCGGTCACAAGGACCGTCTCATAAGCACGGTTATAGGCAGCCAGAAAATTGATGAAGAGGGTCGAGAAGTTCCGGTACTCCTTCCCTAGTTGGGTACCCTCAACAGAAGCAGCGTCCACGGTCCTAAATAAACCGAGGATTTCAGCCTCAACGGTAGAGTTTTTGGCTATATGAGCGTAACCTCTACCAAGAAGATTGTAGAGTCTCTCCCACCTAGCTAGGACTTCGGCGGATAAGGTATGGTTAGGAGAATTGGCCATTTTTGAAAGCAGAATACGAAAGAAAGGGGGAGAGAGGTGAGGCAGATGAGCGGAATGCGAAGATGGTAATCTTCTTTGAAGTAAATATTGATTTCATAGTGACGGTATCAACCAGTCAAGATTTCTCTTATCTACCATTCTCTATTGGCACCACCCTCGTTGGCTCGAATTCCCATCAGATGGCGACTGCGAGCTAAGCGAGTCCGAAATCTCCGCAGAAAGTTTGACGAGACACCGCCACTTTGAAAAAGAAGACGGAAAGATGAGCTGAGTGGAAGACACGGCAAACGTTAGCGAAAAGGAGATACGACTTGTCTTCATTGGAGGACCCGCCAGTAAATCGACGGTGGAGATCTTGACAGGGGCCCTTTATCACGAAAAGAAAAAAGAAGACAAACTGAGCGAGAAACAAGGATTTCCCCTTTGATCAAAAGCTGAATATCAGATTTTCTCCCTCGGAAAATCTAATAGCGCTGCCCGTGAAGAGGGAAGTCGTTGCTATTGCCAGAGAGAGAACTTGTCCCCATTTGATAGTCAGAGTTCATTCGCAAGAACTCGCAGGAGAAAGATAGAGAGGAAGGAGTTCTCGTGGGAGAGGAATTCAAAACCTTCACCATCAAAGCATCGGCTTTCAAAGCCTGTTCCGAGAAGGCATCAACGATCTCGTGATCCCTCAAGTCCGAGAAGACATCCCGAGGCGGTCTCGAATCGGCAGTCCTAGATCCAGAAATATGTCGAGTATTAGGGGAACGGGCGCATGTTCAACCCTGATCAAAGCTGATGAAGTTCCTTACCCTGAGGGTCTACTGGTCATGGCCATTGACGGTAATCCAGTCTCTCTGTCAATCCTTGTTACCGTATTAAGAAAATGCCGGTATAAGGTTGTAGCTCAAGCAAAGGCGACAGAGGCCTTAGAGATATTAAGGAGGAGTAGTGACCCGTTTGATATCGTCCTCACCGCCATGGTAGGGATTGACATGGATGTTTTCACTCTCTTGGAAGTCATCAATTCTAAATTAAACATGCCAGTCCTCGTAATATCGGCAAGCGATGATCAGCAAGCCCTAATGAAGGCTGTCTTAAATGGGGCCCAAGACGTCGTAACGAAACCAGTTAGAGTTCAGATGCTTCAAAACATATGGCAGCACGTGGTAAGAAAGCAATTGCACGACCATGAGAACAAGTATCAAGCCTTCAATTTTGTTCCAAGCAACTGGAGAAAGAAGATGAGTTGGTCTCCCGAGCTGCATCGTATGTTTGTTAATGCAGTTCAGCAGCTAGGAATAGATTCGGCACGGCCGCAACATATACTGGAAATTATGAAGGTAGAGGGACTCACTAAAGCTAATGTTTCGAGTCATCTTCAGAAGTACAGAAAAAGGGTGAGAGAACACAATGCAGCTCAGAATCAAGAAAACCAAGGCGGGACTGATCCAAGCCTGAACGTCGAGTCTCCTCGCCACCATAAGTTCCCCAGGTTAGCATGGGGCGAGCCACTTCCCATCATCAACCAAGCTAGTAGCCATGCCATCAATCCCCCAGGTGTTAATCAAAGTATCCCCTAGAATCACCCTAATGCTCTTCAAGAGTATAGACCGCAGGAGCAGTGTATTCAGATTCCTTGGTTTGAGCACCAACCTGTGGCTAGAACTCATCCCATGATCAGCGCGCCTGCGCAGCTAGAGAATCAGACAAGAAGTTATCCTGAGCACTTCCACTTCTCTAATCCTCGAATGAATGAGTTTTTGGCAGCAGGACAGTTGGTGATCCCCACACTTTCTCGAGTAATGATGAAGGCTCCAGCATTAGAAGTCAAATTGCTCATGGCGAGGACAGAATGAGAAATCTACAGCCAGCATTTGCCAACAACAATGCCCAATTCGAGCATCAGTTGCTGGAAGGTTCAAGAGATTACCCAGATGATGAGCTTACTGCCCTGGTCAACCAGTTTAGGGTTGACAGACGTCCCAAGCCGCGATCAGGAGCCAGTGAGTAGGGACTCTCAAACATCGGTTATCCACACCCAAACCAACACGAGACTAGCTGATTATCGACGAGCCACAGGAGAGGCAGAACTGACCTTGAATAAGTGCAATTTTCATTTCATGCTTAATTCCCCTGCGTATGATATTTTCCAGCTTTCTAGGTGTCTCGATTTAATTCAAGGACAAGGGGGCAATTTATTTATCCCGTCGAATGCGTGAATCCCTTTTTATGCTAGATTTAGGGCGGATCAATTTGTGGCAACGTCGCTGACTGCCATAATGAGAAATGTTGAATGGCCTCACGTAGGGAAATTTCAAGTGAAAAGCCCAGGCGAGCTCGAAGACGGGTAACTGTGTGTCGTTCCAATTTACCCTCAATCGTTGCAAAATGCTAAATTGGATTTGTTCCATTCTCACCCAGGGGATTGCAAAGTGCCTCAAGAGTGTCGCAAAATGAAATGACCCAATGGAATGCGATAGGATTCATTCGCCTTCAAGGTAACCTTCAAATTAAAGGAGCCCTCCGGTCCACGGACCCGATGGCATGGAAAATGATGATGGTCCAAGACAACCCGAAAGAAAACAAGGCCCAACTAAGCAAAGCACATATGTGGCAAGCTCAAAGTGAAGGGCAACTCGGGACATACAAGTCAATCCAATCCAAATGAAGGAACTTCCTCAATTCAAATTCAATGGAAGTATACACAAGGGTAAAACAGTATCGTTCCAATTTTTCTAAAATATGAAGAACATATACTGCCGCATTCTCTTTCATTTTTGCACGAGAAGTCTCTACTGGCCAGATTTTCCTGTCTACCATTCCCTATCAGTATCACCTCCGCTACTCGTCTCCAATCTCGAGCCAAGCAAATCCGACGTCTCTACGGAAAAGTTGGACGAGACGCCACTACTTTGAAAAAGAAAGGATAAAAAATAAGCTGAGTGGGAGACAAAGACATTTTCGGCAGAAAAGAGATACGACTCGTCTTTATTGAAGAACTCGCCAGCAAATTGACGGTGGAGACAGCAACAAGGGGCCCCCTTCCACGGAAAGATGGAAGGAGACGAGCTGGGCGAGAGATACGATGAAAAGAAAATCGAGAAAGCCAGAACACTCGAGAGAGGCAATACAGTTGCTAAACCCAGGTCTAATTTTAAAGGAGGCATCTTCTTGATAATTCTCATTCGTGCTCGAAAGAGAGACTCTTAAAGCATACGCAGTCTCCCAGAAAAATCCAGAGAGTGAAAATACAAGAAGAGATATCAAACTTTGAGAAATCGTTAACCAAATCGAAGATGTCTCAACCCAACACACTTGAAAGTTATCGTTACTTGCTGAATATGGGAGAGGAAGAGTTTGAAGCCATATTTGGGATCGAGCCTATGGAGCCCGGCCCTTCCACCGACGACATCCAAGAGCCTGGTAAGGACAATGACAACAACGGTAAAGGTCAAAAGAAGCGTTACCGTCGCCATACTGAGGAGCAAGTATGAAAGCGTGAAGCTTTCTTCAGAACGTGCCCTATACCAGACGGCAAACAAAAAATGGAACTGAGTCAAGAGCTAGGCCTTGAACCTTTGCAAATCAAGTTCTGGTTTCAAAATAGACGAACTCGAATGAAGACTCGTCATGAGCACAACGAAGCCGAGTTTCTAAGAGTTGAAAATGAAAACCTCCGAGCGGAAAACAAGATGTATAAAGAGACTTTTGACTCCGCCACCTGCCCCAACTGCAATAGCCTCCTCCTCACCCTCGATGAAATGTATGATCTGAGGATCGAAAATGCACGTTTAAGAGGTGAGTTAGACCAATTTATAACAGGATCGAGTTCTGTTGGAGCAGGGTACAAAAGGACCAATGATACTGGATCAGTATCAATACCTCCCGAGGAAGAAGGGACAGATCACCACCAAGCGGACATTGACGATGATCTTTTCGCCATAATCAACCAGTTTGATATCGGTAAAGCATCGGGACTGTGATGCACTTGTTCAGCCAGTGACCACCAGACCTTCGATATGGCCGATGCATACCTAATTTGGGATGAAGCCAGCTGATCATGGGAGAGTCTGTAGAGGAAGCAGAACTGATCCTGAATGAGTGAATGTGTTTTATTTCCTTGCGTGATATGTTTTTCTGCTTTTGTGAATGTGTAAAAGCAAGGAGTAATAATCCGACTTCCCCCTATTAAATGCTCGAATCCGCCACCTCACCAACCTCGCGACGAATTGATGGCGAGTAAAAATCTGGATAAACCTGAAGGGTAACTCCGTATCGTTTCAATTTACCCTCAGTTGCTTCAAGTTTTAAAATTAAGCCCCTTCTATTCTCAGGAAATTGCAAATCGACCCGAGAACGCAATCATATCCGAATACAAGTTGAACAAAATTTGGGGGCAAATCGACTCATGGGCATTACCACGGGATGGACAGCTTCGGACAGAGGAAAGTACAAGCGAAAGACGCGAACAATCTCAGAAATGGGTAATTCTGTATCGTTCTAATGTGCACATAATCATCTCAAGTCTTGAATTGTTTTATTCCATTCTTCACAGGGATTGCAAATTACCTCGAGAAATACCGTAACATGGCATAAGGTGATACAACAAGGCTGCTTTATCCCCAAAGATTAACCTTTGAAAGGATAGCCCCATGGACACCTATGGTCCAATGGACCGAATGGTATGGAGGATAACAGTAGGTCCGAAATATCCCGAGTTCAATCCCCGAGGGTGGGGAATGTTGTATGTATTATAAATAAATGAAACAACTTTTTGTGCATTTCTTTTTGCAAGCAGGAATACTCGACGAGTAATACCGAAGTCAATATTTTGCTACATTCTCGGCTTAATGGTGAAGCATCCAACAAAAGTCGAAGAAAACTCAATCCAGCAAAATTGGTAAAAGACTTGTCCAAGGCATTCAAGATGAAGGGTAAATCAGTATCGTTTCCAATTTATCCCTTTTAATACTGGTTGACATGTCTCCTTTTCTTTTCACAGGAAATATTTATACTAACATTTAACATGTTGAAGGAGACAAATCCAAAAGAAAAGTATGATCACCTGACAAGATCTATTCTGGTGAAAAATGGGGCAAATTGATCGCAAGCTCTGAAACGAAAAAGCAAATATGTCTTCCTTATCTCGTTTGGTTTCAAGAATAATTTCTCTGCTTCTTGCAGGGGCATTAAACAAACCAAAATGCTCCCTCGCCCATATGCTTCATCGCGCAGGGGTAAAGTTTGAGACAAACCACCCCTCGACATAAGGAGTAGGCTTCCCAATTTGTTCGGTCCGCCCACATACCATGGGCAATTTAAATTCGCCCATATTTGCACATTATATAAACACACGTGATGCTAAAAATTGTCACATCTGCAATGTGCTTACACAGTTCATGAATTATGTATGACTATTCCGTGTGTTTAACTTACCAACTCCAACTTAGAGCATAAACTGCATAGGAGATATCAAATGTGCAGAATGGGGCATGACAGGATGAGGAAAGGCAAACCAAGTCCTTCTTACAGACACAAAGTCCTTCTTACAGGCAAAGTAAGTCCTTTTTACAGGCAAATCAAGTCCTTCTTACAGGCACAAAGTCCTTCTTACAGGCAAATCAAGTCCTTCTTACAGGCAAACTAAGTCCTTCTTACAGGCAAACAAAGTCCTTCTTACAGGCACAAAGTCCTTCTTACAGGCAAACCAAGTCCTTCTTACAGGCAAATCAAGTCCTGCTTACAGGCAAATAAAGTCCTTCTTACAGGCAAAACAAGTCCTTCTTACAGGCAAATCAAGTCCTTCTTACAGGCACAAAGTCCTTCTTACAGGCAAATCAAGTCCTTCTTACAGGCACAAAGTCCTTCTTACAGGCAAACAAAGTCCTTCTTACAAGCAAATCAAGTCCTTCTTAAAGGCATAAAGTCCTTCTTACAGGCAAATCAAGTCCTTCTTATAGGCAAACTAAGTCCTTCCTACAGGCAAACTAAGTCCTTCTTACAGGCAAACCAAGTCCTTCTTACAGGCACAAAGTCCTTCTTACAGGCAAATCAAGTCCTTCTTACAGGCACAAAGTCCTTCTTACAGGCAAATCAAGTCCTTCTTACAGGCACAAAGTCCTTCTTACAGGCAAATCAAGTCCTTCTTACAGGCATAAAGTCCTTCTTACAGGCACAAAGTCCTTCTTACAAGCAAATCAAGTCCTTCTTACAGGCACAAAGTCCTTCTTACAGGCATAAAGTCCTTCTTACAGGCAAATCAAGTCCTTCTTACAGGCAAACAAAGTCCTTCTTACAGGCAAATCAAGTCATTCTTACAGGCACAAAGTCCTTCTTACAGGCAAAGTAAGTCCTTTTTACAGGCAAACAAAGTCATTCTTACAGGCAAATCAAGTCCTTCTTATAGGCAAAGCAAGTCCTTCTTACAGGCACAAAATTCTTCTTACAGGCAAAGCACCAAGTCCTTTTTACTGGCACCAAGTCCTTTCTACAGGCACCAAGTCCTTCTTACAGGTATCTCCATGTGGTGACCTACCATACAGGTCAAATCTCAATCAAAATTTAATCAGTAGAATCCTTTTATTAGGAATCTACGATGGTACGACCCACCATACGGGTCAAATGGTATGACCCACCATACGGGTCAAATTTTAATTCAATTTTTAATCAGTAGAATCCTTTTATTAGGAATCTACCATGGGTTGATCCACCATACGGGTTCAAGTTCAACCACCCTAAAGTTTTTTTATATAACGAATCCTTAGGTTTTCATTTCATTTTCAGTGGAACAATCATATCACGACTCTTTTTATTTCCTTGTATTGAGTCGATAAGAATCCAGGTGTCATCTCGTCTTTGAAATGAACCTCTACCGAGCTTCCTTTCAAAGAGGGGCAGCTGTTGACACCTGATCTTTAATCATTTTTTCTATTGCTAAAGTAATAAAAAATCCATAAAAATTCATAAAATTGAAAAATCAACTTTGGGGACCTTAGCCAAGCCTAGGGAACCAATTTTGACCAAAAAACGATTTTTCATATTTTCAGTATTTTTACGTATTTTTTATTTATTTTAAAAAATTAATAGAAAATCCATAAAAATTCATAAAATTGAAAAATCAACTTTGGGAACCTTAGCCAAGCCTAGGGAACGAATTTTGACCAAAAAAATTTTTTTCATATTATATATATTTTAATTTTTTTAAAAACAAAATACAAAAATATTTGAAAATTTTGGAAAAATAACATTTGAGGCCAAAAAATACACAAAGATAGTTAATATTTTTATTTTAAATCTATTTTCATATTGGCCATCGCAAATTCAGAAAAATCCAATTCGAGTCACGTGTTCCTTCACGAGTATAATCTCGAATCGGGCCTAAAAAAATTTAATTTGAGTCAACTTATTTTAACTTTCACTTTTTATGAGTTGTGACATTGTCTTCTAATATTTTAAATTTTCATCTTGGCCCAATTATACGCAGAATGACTTAATTTTGCAAAAGGGCTTTAATTAAATTATACATTATTTTCAGCGACAAGAAATGAACTTAAATTTGACATGTGGTAAATTTTGGTGTGTCAAAAATTGTGAGGAGATTTGGACTTAAAGAAATATATTTTTTTCAGGGACTGAATTGTAAATATTTAAAATTCAAGGACTATAGTGCAAATACCTAACTCTTGAAGGATTATTTTACAAATAATAAAAAGAAGAGTTAGTGGATAAATTAGAATAGAGAAGGGAAGATGAAGAAGAGGAGATGAAGAAGAGAAGTTGGAGAAGAATGGATGGAGAAAATAAGATAAGAATAGAGAAGGGAAGATGGAGATGAAGAAGAGTTAGTAGAGAAATTAGAATGGAAGATAAGAATAGAGAAGGGAAGATGGAGATTAAGAAGAGTTAGTGGAGAAATTAGAATGGGAGATAAATATGGAGAAGGGAAGATGAAGATGAAGAAGAGTTAGTGGAGAGATTAGAATGTGAGATAGAGATGGAGAATGGAAGATGAAAATGAAGAAGAGTTAGTGGAGAAATTAGAATGGGAGATAGAGTTAGTGGAAAAATTAGAATGGGAGATAGATGAGTAGGTTATAAAAGGAGGAAGAAGTGAGCTTGAGAAAGGATTCTTGAGAGAGAAAATTTGAAGTGTTTGGGAGGATTTTTTTTTGAGAGAAAATTTTGGATGTTTGAGAGAGTTTTGGGAAATTGAAGAAAAATTTGAGAGAAAGAAAATACCAAAAGAGAGAGAATTTTGAAGATGATGGGAGTTCAAAGCTAGGGATTATCATCACAAATTCCTTCATCGATCAATATAAATCAAGAGTTCATCCTCGTCAACGAGCAAGCAAATTCGAGCTAAGTGTTTTTATTTATTCATTTGTTTATGGTTTTACTTGCAAATTAGCACAAATTGTATACACTTTCTCCATCTCCTCTTTTTTTTTTCCATATTTTATGTCAGGAGAAGGATATCTCTACGTCAACAGCAAAAATCTCGTAGATATGCAAAAATCGGCCCAGACAAGCTCCTAAGCTGTCCACCGATTTCTCAACTGATCTGTGACTAAAAGTCCCTCTTAATTCAAAAGAAACTCTCTATATTGGGAACATAGAGAGCGAAAATCAATTATAGAAATCCCTCCCAAAAAAATGGGAGATAAGTACTCTTTCCACTCTTCTGATTTTAGGTGCAGATTAGCACATATTTTGTATACTGACATTTCACTCTATTTTATGTCAGGAAGCCGCAGCTTTATATCAATGGTCAACCTTATGGAAGCACAAAATCGGCTTGGAGGAGTCCTCAAGCGCGCACAAATTTCAAATTGTTGAATCAATTCGTTGTATTTTATTTTAAAGAATTCATACCCCAGAATGGAGAGGACAAAGTCCATCCGCAATTTAAATACATGCACCATAAATCCCAAAGGGAAGAGCCAAGCCAATGCTTAGCCTCCCATTGGAGGTTTTTACTTACGGTAGTTAAATACCTGCAACTTAAATACCTGTACCTTAAATCCCAAAGGGAAGAGCCAAGCCAATGCTTAGCCTCCCATTGGAGGTTTTTACTTACAGTAGTTAAATACCTGCAACTTAAATACCTATACCTTAAATCCCAAAGGGAAGAGCCAAGCCAATGCTTAGCCTCCCATTGGAGGTTTTTACTTACAGTAGTTAAATACCTGCAACTTAAATACATGTACCTTAAATCCCAAAGGGAAGAGCCAAGCCAATGCTTAGCCTCCCATTGGAGGTTTTTACTTACAGTAGTTAAATACCTGCAACTTAAATACCTGTACCTTAAATCCCAAAGGGAAGAGCCAAGCCAATGCTTAGCCTCCCATTGGAGGTGTTTATTCACTGTCATGTACTTCCTATAATTTAATTTTTGAATCATCAGACCCAAAAGATAAGTAGGTCGTAATACTGCACAGAAGTCGTTAACACACTCCCTCTTTCGGCTTCAGGGAATCTTTAACACTTAAAAAAATATAACAAATAAAAATATATACCATCCATGCATCCTATTTAAAAAGTGAAAACACAAAAGAGAATACCCTACTAGAGCCTTAGGAATAAACCAAGTCTGAGTTGCCGAATTAGGATATCCATGAAATTAAGGTACCGAAAGGGCATTAGTTTTAATTAACTAGTGTAACCAAGTCCCCGAGCTCCTAATCTCTGGTTCGCAGGAATAAATTAGTTCTCCCGCTAATTTATTTAGGTTTCTAATCGACCTACCAAGAACGATTAGTGGCGACTCCAAATTTCAAAATCATTTAAACAAAAACCAAAGTTGCGATTCGGTAGGGCTTGGGAGGGTCCGCGTTAGGTTAGTCAAATCTAATTAACCTAATAATCCGTTAACCCCTTTTAAACTTTAAAATTAATTTTTTAGAGGGTCGCGACAATGACATGTTCATGTCTCATATAAATGCATTTCAATTAGGTTTGCGCATTTGATCGAATTGGTGACTTTACAAAAATTCTATGATTTTTGTTCGATTGGGGCATACTATGACAAAAGGATTTAATTATACTGTAATCAAAACTGACAAGTTCATTATGTTCTTAAAGCATTCGCATCATATGGATAACTATAATATATTACTAGATGTCACTCATGACTTGTAGGACTTGGAGATTGATAAGGACAATCAATCTTTTGGGAATATTAATGTGCTAGTGCAAGTCTTACTATCAACTTAGTGATGAACCTAGGGATATCATACACCTTAATCAATACATGACGATATTGAATGGGAAAGATTAATTTGCAAGTATGTTTGCAATCACGACTATTGAATTAGTCAAACCGAAATTAAATTAAATATAATTTAATTTAATTTTTATTTTTGGCTATGGACTACGATGCACATGCACGCTCAAAGTGGACATATATTGATGCGTCCAAAATGCACATGTGTGGCCGCATTATTTTGTTATTAATTCGGTTATAAGTATAATGTGTATATATACATTATATATATAATTACATCCATGGTCAGCACATGAGAATGAGATGCGCTGATCATACGTTTTTGTTAATAAAAATAATAATAACAATAAAATGGTGGGGCACGCTCGTGGTCCGCAGCCGCTGCTGACCATTTGCGCACGCAGTCAGCAAAAGATTGCTGATGCCAACGTTCACCAAGCTGATCACCCATTTTGACAAGGGTGATCACTGATCAGCAACAGTTTTTGGAAATAGTGCGTGAGAAGAAAAATCAGTTTTTCTCTCTGGTTTGCTGCTTTTTGTTTTGTAGGCGACGAAAAAGTTCTCTCCTCTTGCGTGTGTGCATTGTGAGAAAAAAACAAAAAATCGTTCTCTCTTTTTCTTTCCTTGTGATCAAAATACGAAAGAGTTTGGAATATTACTTCCACGAGATTGCTAGCACAATTTAAGTGGTAATTATTCATGTTATCTCTTTCCCATTCGTCGTACGATCGGTGATGTGTCTGAACTATAAGTCCGACAATTGTGGAATTCGAATTGAGGAGTATCTGAACCAACTTGTTTCAAGCACACTTCAAGAGGTTATTCTTTTAACCCCTCTTCAGTTTAGTTGATTTTTTATTGAAACGCACGAATAATGTCTTTAGAGATACATGTATGAGTCTTTATTTTTGTTGGGTTTATATGTGTTATTTGCCTATGTATATTCCGTGTATCCCAACACGCTCAACTTTTGAAACTAGGCTGAGAGCCTACAGAAGAGCTTCAAAAGAGGGAAGTGTGGGAGATGAGGGGTTTGCCAATAGAGAGATAGAAGAAAGAAACCCTAGCCTGGACCCTTTTCCGATCATTCAAACATTTAATTGAACTAAGGAGAAACATGAACAATAGGGGTGACCAAAAAAACCACAATCCAACTAAACCGGACTGAACCGTACCCAACCGGCTAATTTTGGATTGTAACTGGTGGGTACGGCTTGGTTTTCAATTTCAATTTTGTAGAACCGACGAGCATTGGTTCAGTTTCCGGTTTCGAATGAAAATCATCCAACCGGTCCAACCGGTCCGATATTTATATAATATGAATGAGCAATTTTTTAAAATGAAATAATCTCTCAAAGACCCAATTCATCATTCCAAAAAAAAAATCCAGACGTGCAAAATTAAAAAAAGACTCTACCATAATATGATGATATCTGCTCTCTTCACTCAACTTGTGAAAAAAAACCTCAATTATACGTTTTGTTTTTTTTTTTTGTCTATTTCTCAAATAAGGTGAACTTGGAAGAAGGCATAATATGTCAGTACTTGCACAAGTTTATTCAAATACTATTTTCTTCTGTAGTATTTCATTTATCGTACAAACTCAAGAAGTTTCTTTAGTTTTTAGTATTAAATCAGCTTTATATAAATTAGTCAAATGTATAGCTTTTATTAAGTCATATTTGGAAGATTAGCATTCAACTTCATTTTTTAATAGAATGAGTGGGTGACATTAAACTGTAACCACGATCCAACCGAGATCCAAACCGGACCAGTGGTTCGGTTCTCGGGTGGATCAATAGAACGAACGGTTGGTTCACGGTTTGCATTTTATGGAACCGGTCCTTAGCGGGTGGTTTTCGGTTCTTGGGTAGAATCATCCTTTCTGTTAATCGATCACCCCTAATGAACAATCAATTGTTTTGTAAATGTGTTGTTCACCCAGGAGAAGAAAGACTGAATATCTGGTTAAGGTCAAGTAAAAGCGTGCTATTTTCATTTCCACCACATATATGGATGAATGATCATAGGTCTGAGCTAATTTAATTCTCACTATATGCAAAGTATAAATTTTATTTATCATAAAAAACACCTAGTGAAGCATTCACAATCCAAACATAGCTCACCACAAAGCACAGAACTAGAATATTGTCTATCCCAACCTCCCTTCCCTTACAAAACAAAGGCCTTGCTAGTCAAATTAGAAAATTAATTAAACATCATAAGCGTAATCAACTTGCGTCACGAACTTAATGGACACCCGTGACGAGCTTATAATCAGGCGGCGGACGGAGCGGAGAAGCAATTGCGGACCCTAGCCTCCGACAGCACCGCCAGGGTGGGCTGCAAGTCCGTGGGTGGGGCGGGACCGTCCAGCGACTCGTCGTCGAAGATGTCCCACCATTTCTTGACCAGCGCCTCGATGTCGTCCCTGTCCATGTTGGCCTCCTCGCCCGTGAACCGCCACGGCTTGGACCCAGCCGCGCAGTAGTGAGCCACCTTGACCTCATCGAGCGCAAAGTTCTCGGGGTGGCGCCACAGCATGGCCATGACGAGATTGTAGACCGGCGGGATCGGCTTGTACACCTCCCTAAAGTACATGTTCAAGAAGTCCTGCGACGAATTTCGCCACACCAGAATCAAACATCTAGCCATCCAAGTCACGAGTCCGATTTCGGAACGATTAATGTCATCCGATCACTCAGAATCGAATCGAGATCCATCTTACCTGCTCAGCGAAAGGGGTGGGCGGGGTGACCTTGACGGTGTGGAGCAGGTCACGGTAAGTGTTGAGGTCTGGCTCGAACACGAACATGCCGGCATTGAAGTAGAGAGGAGGCTTCGGGCCGAGATCTTCGGGCCATCGGACCTTGTCCGGGTTCTGTTGGCAGTACCCAATCCGGTTCTGAGGCGTGTGGCTCCACGTCTTCTCGCAGAAACAGTCCATCACGGCGTAGAAGTTGCCGTTCGGGAGGTCGAAGAGATGGTCTATGTTGTCGAACACTTGGATGTCCCCGTCCAGGTATATCATCTTTCCATACTCCACGAACTGCCGATTTCGACCAAAATTTGAATTTTTTTTTTTCCTAATAGTAACGCACATAATGACTAATTTGTAGGAAAAGGCGTGCAAGCCCTAAACTTAATTTTAAACCTTTTAATGATTCTAATTTAGTCATAAACTTTTCACCTATTGCCAATTTAGTTCTTCCCACTAATTTTACCTAAATATTGCTGATATGGATACTAATCGATCGTGGCACAATTGACATTAACTTAGATAATTTTTTTTTAAATTATATTTTAATACTTTTTTTTTATTATTCTCTCTCTGTTTTTTCCCTTCCTCCAAGACTAGAAAGGTTACCCTCGCTAAGGGGAGGAGGAAACCCAGCAAGGCCGACCCTTGCCAAAGTAAGGCTACCTTCGCCCACGCGACACCATGCCTTTGCCAGAGGGAATGCTAGCATGGCCGTGCCGGCCACCAGATGAAAGGAAAAAGAAACGAAGGAAGAAAAAGGTCGAAAATTATTAGAATATTTATGTCCAACGACGGTAATATCCGGCCAAGACTTGCCGGAGGACTGAGTTAGCTTTAGATCAAAAGGTTCAAAACTAAATTGACACGATTAAAAGTTTAATTTTAAATCGTCACCAATTTAAGGTAAAAGACTAGATGAATCATAGTAATTATACAATAAATCGAAAGATTACATAATAAGCGTTGTATATATGGAGCTAGACAACTAGCAAAATCTAATTCGACCAAAAAAAAAGCAAAATCTAATTAATTAATTAATTACCTTAAGTCTGCGCTAATTTTAGTAACTAATGCCTAATATCAATAGGAACGTGGTGGAGAATAGCTTGCAAAATTGGTCTTATACGGTAAGTGCGAAAAAAAAAGGATAAAAACGAAAATTAAAGGAGATTTATATTTATTTGTTTTTAGGCTTTCCATTTTAGGATTTAATATTAAAGATCTACATGCAGTGGGTGTATGACGAACCAAACATGCTTAAATTTACCAAATAACCCCCATCGATGGCCAAGGAACCACTTCAAATAGCTTATAGTCCCAGGCCCAAATATGTCAAAGTGACAATCGGAAAAATAATACGTGTTGCCCATGCAAAGCGCCTACCTCCCAAAGACGAAGCTTAGAGTAGTTGATGACGTAGTAGGCCATGGCGAAGTCGGTCCTGTGGTTCTCCGGCGGGTGCACCGGCTCAATGTTCCTCACTACGCACCCTTGCTCCACCAGCATGCGGCGGTGCTCGGCCGGCACATCGGGCAGCGTCGCCACCACGAGTGGGTTCCTGCTCTTGGCCTTCCTCAGCCCCTTGGCCAGCCCTATCACCCCCTTTACGTAGTCGCCGTCCCCCGCCAGGAAAGTCACATACGCTAGGCTCCGCGAGCCGGGAGGCCGCGCCGCATCCCCATCAGGCTTGGCAGTGCCGACGGCGGCTGTGGTGATGTCTGGCGCCATTAGACGTGGGTTATAATATGACGGTGCAGAGAGAAAGATTTGACTTTGGAGAACAAGGTTGAGAATGTGGTTTGGCTTGTGGGACTAAGAAGGTGGGAGTAATGGGGTTTATATAGAAACTTAGGGTTAATTTTATCTAAGGTAAGTAAACTTAAAATTAGAATAATTTTAATTATATGAAAAGTATGATTTTATTTTCGAAAATTCTTATGAGGTGGAAGTGAATCTAGGACGTTCGGACCGCCTCCGAAGATTCGGCGATTTTTAATACACACCCCCACGTGGACAACATCAATTTGATCCCAATCCCATGCATTAAAACGCCGTCGTTTCTTTACCGTTTTCGGTTGACAGATGAAAGTCGTTTCGCTTTGGCTCTCTCCAGTCTTTTTTATTCATATCTACCTTGTGCATTTCACCCCACAAAAAAAAAAAAAACTTATACCAAGCGCTATCCACAAAATTCATTTAATTCCTTGAGAAACGACAACGTGCACGCGTCCTTGATTAGACAAATAAATTTTTTGGGGTCGTACTAAACTAAGTTATAGTTGTCGGCAAGATTTATTATTATTATTATCTATTGTTGGAAAGATTTGATATAAGGGAATATATGTCAAATTTATGGAAATCGAGCTCAATTAAACTTTCCTTTCCTAAAAACCATGAGCTTTCAACTTTATGGGAGCTAAAATTGGGCATTATTAGTATTACTACCACCGCCACCTTGTTAGGCACCACCTTCTCATCTCTAAAAATTACCAAAGAATTCATAAATCTTTTGTAATTGTGTAAATTTAATCATAAACTATTTTTTTGATATTTTGCATTTGTGTCAATTAAGTGCATCCGATCAATTTTTACTTGAAAATTGTTGACATTAACCCCAATCGTTTTCTGTAGCATGGTCGGCATTAACGTGAACATTTTTTTAAATAATATTAAGCACTTGTGATTCTTTTTTTTTCTATATCACTTCACTTCTATGTCAATAATTTTCAGTTAAAATTAATCGAATGGATTGAATTGATACAAACGCAAAAGATACGATATTGAATTAAAAAAGAGAAAAGGTTTATAATTGAATCTGTACAATTACAATATATTTAATATATATTTTATAATTTTCCTTATGAAAGTCCGATCAGGAGTTGGCCACCCCATTCATCGAGTGTTGGAGGAATCCATAGGAGGCCTGCCTGTTATCCTTTGCATGAAAGAACATTTCTCATTCGCGATCCGGTATCGATGTGCCGGGCGTATTCTTCGCATGATACAGAGATGATCTCCTTCCTAGTTCCGAATGTAAAGAGGACGAGAGATTTAGGGCGTCGTTAAGGTAAGCCAGCTAAACGAAATCATCCCAAGAACGAGTTCATAGCTTTCTCTGCTCTCTTCCTTTTTCGCCCTTTCTGTTGGTGATTTTGACTGAACCAAAGACCTTCTGCAGCACACGCAACACGGTGGTCGACACTTGGCCGCGGGATTTAGGGGTGCCGGCTCGTCCCGTCCTCGTTCTAACTACTTCTAGTCTCCCCACCACGAAAGGTGGACGGTTCAGTTGAAGTCTTTGCGATAATGACGTGTGGTGGGACCGAAGTTGCAGAACGAAGAAGACGACAGTTAAAGAGGACAACATAGACCTTGGACTTTAAGCCTGATCGTGTGACGTGATTTACGTTTCCGCTGTTGGTTCCACAAGAAGACTTCCCATCAACTGAAACAACCGTAAATCTTTTTCCAAGGATGAATCCGCGTGCTTTCTCAGGAAAGCCACCGGCCTGATGAAATGGATAATGTACGAAAGTTTCCAAGCTTTGGACCGGAAAAAGCTGAGTGATTAACGCGGTTTAGGAATTTGATTAATCAACTAATGAACCCCTTTCTTTGGCCCACACTAATCCGCCAGCCCTTTTGGAAAAGGTATGTAATATTTCCTCTCAAGAAAGCCGGCCTGATTGTTTGCATCGCTGGTAGGAAAGGACAAATGCAAGATATTTTCATCACCCATTAGAATAATTAGGTATAAATTGTTATCGATAGTAAAAATACTTTCTGATGACTAATTTTTAGAAGAGATATAAATGATTATTTTTTCGAAAAACGTTTTTCAAAATTCGAGAGGGTGGACATATCCTCAAATCAAGTACGGATCATGTCGCTTGTGTAAAATGACAAAACATAAAAGGGAGGTAGCAGAAAATGCAGAAGAAGTCTAGAGGACTAAAAGTTGCATTGTGTTATCGAGACATGTACATGTAAGATACAAGGAATTACAAAAATGGGAAAAATGATATTTTCTTTCGCATTTGCGGACTAAGGATCTAATCTTGTGGATTGATTGAATCAATCAATTTATCGGTCCAAGATTTGCACAATCAATCTAAAAGATCAAATCCTATCTTCAACACTCCTATATGTTGAAGACGCCTAGCTTGCCCGGCTAATATTGCGTAGTAAAATTTTGATTATATTGACGGTCGGTGCATGTCCTATTTTCCCTTTTTCAGTCGAGATATTGTTTGTGTGTGTGTGTGTTACGTGGACATGTTTGGATGATTTTTGAAGAAGGGTCAAAGATTTTGAGGGTTTCAGGAGATTTTTTTTTCCTTTCTTTTGTTTTGCTTTCCCCTGGGTTGTGGACCACTAAATTTAGCTCCTTTATATCATCAGCTGACACCATGATTACTTTTCCAGCTTGTTCTCAATCAGGATTTGAAAATGCTGCATTCTCCAGTAATTTGGGAGCACATCAAGGGGGCCTTGGGTTCTCTTCCCCAAGAAGCAAGAAGCAGTTGAAAAGCCTTGAAGCAAAGGTGTGAGAGCTGATACGCCAATTCTGCATACTGTGACGTTTGCTTGGGCACTCGACTTCTCTTTTCTGGCCTGATGGATCAAATGAGTTCAGGCCCAAACTTTGTGCATCTTGTTGCTTCCTGTCTGATGCCATATTTGATATCCCTATGTTTAGACGGCCGGTGGATATTTTTTTTGTTTGTCCGTTTTATCTCTAACTCTTCTCTCTCTAAATTTTATTCTGCCTCTTTACAAAACACAAGAGCTGAACCCCGCATCTTTGATACTAATGTCCCCATCCCAAAATCTCTTTACCAGTTATGCCGCATGCCTATTGGTAGGGGCTGATGAATTTGACAAAAAACAAAAAGGGCGCTCCCAGTATTGAACAGTGATTTGAGGTTTGATGGAAATTTTCGAGAAGCACGAGGACCGGAGAGAAAAGTTAAGTCTTCGATGTTGCTGTTTTTCATCTGCAGCTGATGACAGGCTGAATTGTTAAACCGGGTCCAAGGAATGAACCTTCTGGTTGCAAAACTCGGCAACAGAGTCTCTCTGTGGCAAAGGGGCATTTCTGGACATATTTTTTTCTAGTTCGATTTAGAGCTACAAATGCGACAATTACATCCCTCCAATATGACTTTGCCTAAAGGAAAACTTTTCAATTTGCAGTTAAGATCATGAAGTCATGGAGGGCCTTGTGAAAGGAAAAGAGAATAGCATAGAGAAGAAAGAGAAATCTGCATGGTGGCGACGGAAAGAGTTTGAATCTGTCTAGGTCTGAAGGACGAGACTCTTTCCGAGGATCATGTCGTCGGTGGTGAAGTCAGCCTCTTTTCTGTACGTCCCTCGGCCAAAGTCTAGGTTGTAGGAATCTGCAAGGCCTTTCACCAGGTCAAATTCTGGTTTCCATCCGAGCACACTCTTTGCTTTGTCGACTGAAGCAAAGTAATGCTGCACGCATTGTTCAAATGTCAGCCACATATTAATGCACATAGCGTTGTATCTTGAAGGGTTTCTAGAGGAAATGTATTATCTATTGGAACCTGAAGAGATTGAATTAGCAGGAATTTTATGTGTTCTATTAATTCTATAACACCTGGAGGGAGGGAAAAACCACCCTCCTTGGAAGTGAATTTCGAGCTTTTAGCCTTCCTGCTGATGTGAAGTATGAATGACCAAAAGCATCTAGAAGTATCCAGGTGATTCTTTAAGAGTTTTAGCTTCAGAACATGCATGAAAAGGGCTTGTTCATAGGAGATTATCCGGATGACAGGTCTGTGGCAGTGAATGCACTTCTGGTGAAGTGCTATTTCCTGTAAACACATTATTTCATTCCATTTTGAAGTTGGTCATAAATCACTATGTATAGTCACTCGAGGAACGCATCAATTCCATTTTCTGTATCAAGAAGGGGGGAAAAAAACAAATGATTTTCTCTCATGTATACCTGGTCACGGAATGGGAATGCCTTCTTTTTCCCAAAATCAAACTCCTTGGGATTGTAGTGGATGATTTCAGGCTCCGGCAAACCAGCAGCCTGAAAAAAAGGTTACAGAACGTTAATATGTATAGGTAATTCGAGCCCAACACTAGCTAATTCTAACACTTTAGGCTTTGAGCTGTAGCCAGTACCTTGGCACATGCTTTTGCTAGCCCGTCAAATGTCACATACTTCTCTCCTGAAATGTTAAACACTTGCTTGCTGGCTTTCTCATTACCAAGAACCTGAATAAATGCTGTTGCCAGATCCTGCTTTCATAACCCAATCACATTATATCTCTCCATTTGAAAACACAAGTAAAGTCTATACAGTATTGAAAATGGGAGAATCGACTTGCGCATATTCTCTCTTTCATTTCATAGTAGCAAGGTGTTCTCATTATCTTTTTTAAATCTAATTCAGCTCTAACTAGCTCAAAGAATTAGAAGATAATGAGGATCATACAGAGGGAACTCGGAGATAGTTGGTCAGTCACAAGTTTATTGGAGACTGACAAAAAAGAAAAGTAGCAACTACCGACCTTAACATGGCCAAGCTGAGTTATTTGCATTCCAGAGTTGGGAATTGGAATGGGGCGGCCTGCTTTCAGACGGTGGAAGAACCACTCTTCTACCGGGTTGTAGTTCAAGGGCCCGTAGATATACACTGCCCTCAGTGAAGTCCAGTTGACACCACTTGAGGCCAACAAGGCTTCGGTTTCCAGTTTACCCTTGTGCCTACTCTTCGGGTCAACCGCATCTGTCTACCATTATGCAATAAGAAATTTGACAAGGAGTGTAAATATAATATCAACAGATAAGCCGAGAATGAAAGTTGAAGAGAAATGAAGCCCTAGAATTTCTGAGACTTCGATTATTTACACATGCCATGAGAGTAGCTGAAGCTATAGTATCTTAAGGAACATACCTCACAGTGAGGCATATAATCAGACTTGAGATAGACACCAGCCGAAGAGCAGTAGATGTATCTGAAGATAAGTAAAAGCTTCATATGTCATTACATTCTGCATTTGTCAGAAAGCATTATTTGGAAATTTTCATAGCATTCAGTCATTCATAAGCAGTCTGATTGCCTAAGAGAAAGGGCAGGTGGAAAGGAAGGTGAATAGCATTCCCGTCCTATGATTTGAGCCCAGCAACCTATACACCGAATTTCATAAGCATCGACATCACAAAATTTTCACAGTTCTGAGCGATATGCTGTGCCTGAAATTGGATTTCTGACGAACAATAACCTGAGTCTAAGAGCTAGAGAATCGCTCAAAGGAATCTGATAAGTTCCAAGAACTTTTAGAGTAACTTGATAGAGATGAACAAAGTCCGATCCCACCAAAGAGAGAAAGAGAGGGAGTACTGTTCTAGTTTTGGCAGGGCATCCAATATTGGCACGACTTCAGCTGCCTCTCGTCCTGTAAATGTGAAAAATCTTATTCATTATTTGGAGGAGAAGGTTATTTATGAATGATACCTAAAAGCACAGGATCATGGGCATCCTAGCTGGATCAAATCATGTGAATATCAAATGCATTGAGAGAGAGCTGAACAAGAAATCACAGCGTACCATTAATATCATAAACAACGTCAAAGCCTTCTGCAGCAAGACTAGATTTAACAAAATCAAAATCCTTTCTGTCTCCTTTCAAATGCAGGATCTGAGAGAGAAAATTAACATCAGATAAAAGAAGCTCAGCACAAGTCATTCTAAAGCAGAATTTTGTTGAGTAAATTATCCACAACACTTGGCTATGCCCAACGCAGTTACCTTGGACGAAAAATCAGCGTAGTCCTTTTCCGACTCACCAGGCAATTGTTGAGTGACGGGTGCTTTTCCTCTGGTAAACAAAGTAACCTACCAAAATAGCAAGATAAGGAATAGAGGCACTAAAAGGTGTTAGGAAAGAGCAAGGTTCACGGAAGATTGGCACGAGAAACAATGAGGAAAGGATGGCACACAACTTGCCAATACCTGATGACCTTCCTTGACAAGTAGTCTCGATAAAAACACACCAATGAAACGGGTGCCTCCCATTATAAGGATCTTCTTATTGCTTGATGCAGTGACCCGGAGTGCTCCTTTAGGCTGCCACACCTTCCTCTTACACTATAACAACATACAATCAGCTTTAGTTTGAGCTGAATGAAAGAATATTCTCCATTTTTTCCATTTCAGAATTTATCAAAAACACGATCGAATGTAAGAAGATTATCATTGAAGTGTATAACAGGAGTTCCAAGCCCAAATTGGAGCCCTCAGAGTCAACTTCCATTGGGCATATAACGCTTTATGACTGTTCTTGCAGTCATTTTAAATAGGGAATGATCACGAATTCTGGGAAAGGATACAATAATAACAGCTCAATTATACTCTAATTGATGAAGACACAATGAAATGACATGCTCATCTTTGTCAATTCATTACAGAACACGGAAACCAAAACCAAGATGATCAATGTCAATTTGAGCAAACACCCAGTAGAGGAAAATGCCAAAGTTTCAAGATTTCTTGATTGAACTACTCTGTGTGTGTGTGTGTGTGTGTGTGTGTGTGTGTGTGAGAGAGAGAGAGAGAGAGAGAGAGAGAGAGAGAGAGAGAGAGAGAGGACCTGAATGCAAGCATGGAGCCGGGCGCCATTGAAGTCAGAGAAAGAAGAAGGGAGGAGAGAGAAGGAAGAAGGTGGGTGGCGCTGAGGCTGCACTGCCACCAACTTTGCCATGGCTCACTCTCCCACTATGCCTCTCCCTCTGCTGCTTCTTGCAGGTTTATTAGCAGAATTTCTGGGTCAGGGAAATTTTTCTGTATCTGTGTGTGTCCATTCTGGGTCTCGCAATGGTTCTCTCATTTCTGTCTAGTTGGGATAAGACAACGACCCACCCAGCTTCGGTTATATCCACACACAAACCCAGCCTCACATTTTTGTTCTTCTCCTCCTACGCTTTTTCTTATTTTTATATATAACTGTTTTGACATATTTTGTGATTTGCCCTCGAAAGCCTACTGTGGCCACAGATCACAGTGATATTCTGCATTCATTCAAGCCACTTTGAGTTCTCACATATTGACAAGACCATGAAAAACCACAGCACTTGTTCCCTTTTCTGATCCTCTTTTTCATTCTTAAAAGTTCTGTACCACACAAGAAAAAATGAACCCATCTCCATTAGTGAAATGTACAGATAAGGTTTTAGCATACCAAAACGTCTCACTGTTTATCATTATCCAGCAAGATGATTAGCTTGAATGGCCAATATCTCCATGAAAGACCCAAAAAACCCTCTCACATCACATAATGTCGGTATATCAATGCGTGTTGCCTTGCCAATTGCCATCTTAGAATTTTGATAAATAATGGGTTCACCTTTGTTGTCCTCCTATATATGATACACTTTGTTTTTAAAATTTTGCGAAACATATAGATTTATCAAGTCTGAATAAATCATGCATCGATCTGGCTATTAAACTTTCTTACTTGACTTTTAAGATTAGTCATAAGGACAGAGCTAGGACAGTTCATGATTGAAGCTCAGGGATCTAATGGTTCGGTAGAGTTTCATGTAGTTTAAGGATGCATCTGTCGACATTGCTGTAAACCTTTTGCTGCGATTTTTATAATTGATGTGTACTTAGCTTGAGCTTAGAGTCTGATTCGTTCTCTGTCACTAGTAAAAGATTAAAAAAAAAATAGCGTATAAATCGGAAAGGCAGCAGAAATAGATATGCTACTAAAAAGAATAAAATGTTTGGAGATTTATCTATGAGAAAACGTAGTTAAATTGTATTAAAATATGAAAAATGTAACCATATACAAAGGTTTTATGTCGCGTTTACTGCTAAGCTAGCTTTTCTTCGATTCGCGAAGGTCTGAGCTTTTTCCGATATCGCTGCTTGTTCATTCTGTCCGAGCGCCTGACAGAGATAGAGCGAGATGTTGCAGTGCATATTTCTCCTGTCGGATTCAGGGTATGAAAACATCAATCGATCCTGCGCAGATTCATTTCTTGCGATGAAAAGTTCTTGCCTTCTTCTTCTTCTTCTTCTTCTTCTTCTTCTTCTGTTTTTTATGCTGGATTCTTGAAACCGAAATGAAATCGGTGATCTTCAACGGAACGTAATTCTGGGCATTTACACATGGATTCGTCGCAGAGAAGTGATGCTGGAGAAACAGCTCACTGGGCATCGTGTGGATCGGTCCATATGCGCTTGGTATTGGGATCACGCCATTTCTCAGGGAGACCAGGTTCTTCTTAACACCATATCACAAGCTCATTTCCGCTTGTGTATCTGTAACGGTACAGATGCACTAGGCTTTTCTTCTTCTTTTTGGGCAGAATTACTTGATTACATTTCTTGGAGTGTTCTTTTCTCTTATGGGTTTTACCTATCCTTTCCTGGGATTGGTTGATTGTTGCCCCCATACAGCTACAGCCCGTGATTGCTTCTCCAACACATTACCTTTTCCAAGTTGTTCGCGACGGGATCACATTTTTAGCTTGTAGCCAAGTCGAGATGCCGCCTTTGATGGGCATTGAGGTACAAGACATTTTAGGCTGGTTTAAATGAGCTGTAGGATAGAGTGATATGGGGCATCAAATAAGGCGGGGATTTTTTGAGATTTAGTTGCTTGGTTTTAGTTTCTATGCAGAGTAGCTGATGTCCTTGCGGATTACCTCGGAGGGCTAAATGAGGATCAGATAAAGGATAATTTTGTTATTGTTTATGAGGTAAGGTTTTTTGCTGATTGTGTTCTATTTCTCTCCACAAATTTTAAGGCTCACTGTTTTGGTGGTTTGAGTTTACCGGCATGTCATGGTGTGAGGCTTATAGGCCCACTGTTTTGGTGGTTTGAGTTTACCGGCATGTCATGGTGTGAGGCTTATACTCAAAATATACATTGGTGTATGATATTGTCCTAGAAACATGGCGGATAAGATATGCGAGGGCTGGTTTATGTTTTTCCAAGTGCATTTAGTGCTGCTGTCTACTGAATCGAGTAATGTAGATATCGAGTAAAAGTTTGACATTGCTGATAAACTGACTTGCTGTAATGGTGTCTTTATTTTATCTGTGACAAAATGACCTTAAGACTTAGTATTAACTAGAATGGAACACGGAGCCTTACATTCAGTTGCTTCAGTACATGACAGCCACTTGTAGCCAGGTTTGTGCATTATAGGAGCTATGTTTATCATAAATAGCGAAGCTCATTGCCTGAACTTCCATCTTGTTGCACGTCTTTATCATTCCTATGAAACATTGGTGAGCACAGTGAATGACAGTAAAAATTGAAAGCATGAATGACTGATTTGCCATGTTGCAAGAGAGAACTGTAGCCTAGCATTTCTTTTTCTTTTTCTTTTTTTTGGATAAAATTTTAGTCTGCTTTCAACTCACTAATCTACATAACCTGAATAATTTGGTTTATTCAGCATTTAAGAGGAACTCACCAGTGCCGTGTTTGTGACTCCTGAGCTAGTCTTCTTTAATGCGTGCACAGTATCTCGAAACTGTTCTCTAAATGCTGTCCAGATACCTAGTTTTATACGCAAAGTTGCCAATTTAACTTCTTGTAGGATGATAACAGTTTACTCCTTTGAATGTTTCTTTAAGTTCTGTTCTGTCCCATATGACCATTGAAATGTCAATTCAGATGCATCGGTTGTAATCTCTCTCTGTCTTTTGTCTTCGATGAAACTAATTAGGGGACTCAGCTGATACCGTGCAGCATGCTTGCATTTTGTAATTATGAACTACCTCCCCCATTGTAATTTTGAGCTTGTGAGATCATTTATCTTTATTTTCCAACACTTCCCCTCTTTTAGCAAGTCATCCACTTGTTTTGCCTTGTCATGTTCATTGAGTGAGAAGTAAAAATTTATATGGTGGAATGTGCAGCTTTTGGACGAGATGATAGATAATGGTTTCCCACTCACTACAGAGCCCAACATTCTCAGAGAAATGATAGCTGCACCTAATATTGTAAGCAAAGTGATGAGTGTTGTGACTGGCAATAGTTCAAATGTGAGTGAGACACTTCCTGCTGCAACAGCATTGTGTGTTCCATGGAGAACAACAGACCCGAAGTATGCTAACAATGAAGTTTATGTTGATCTCGTGGAAGAAATGGATGCGGTCATTAATAGGTATTTAGCTGAAAACGTCGATGAGCTTTGTTAAAGATTCGTATCTTTTTCTTTAAAGCTGACTTTACCACTTTCTCTCTCTTTCTATTTCTTTTCAATGACTAACATCTAGCTGTATATTCATGTCTTCACCCAGTTGACACTAACGAATACTCTCTTATGCATTTCGTAGGGATGGTACGCTTGTTAAATGCGAGATTTATGGTGAAGTTCAAGTAAACTCTCATCTCTCTGGTCTTCCTGATTTGACTCTTTCATTTGCAAATCCCTCTATTCTGGATGATGTGAGATTTCATCCATGTGTACGGTATCGACCATGGGAATCTCATCAGATTCTTTCGTTCGTCCCTCCTGATGGACAATTTCGGCTCATGAGTTACAGGTGTGAAAATATGTTGTCCATTTCGGGAAATATTGTGAATGGTCAAAACATCATGAGTTTTGTTTAATTTAGGTGGCATCCTAGCTTGAATGTGAATGGCCTTTGCTTGATTTAAGTGTTGTCCTAGCTCGTAGGTAAGTTATTTCAAATTTGCAACTGCCAAAGTGAATATGTATCCTTTTAGATAGATTGACTTCAGAAACAACCCCGCGCTTTAGGTGAAAACTCAGAAAAATGTTGAGCTCTGTCCTTTGTTTATCAATTCGTCTGCTTTAAGTTCACTGCTTTTTGGTGTACAGAGTTAAAAAATTGAAGAGCATCCCTTTGTACTTAAAGCCACAGCTGACTTCAGATGCTGGGACCTGCCGATTAAGCCTGTTAGTTGGAATGCGGAACGATCCAGGAAAGACAATTGACTCAATCGATGTGCAATTTCAATTGCCTCCTTGCATTTCACATGCTGATTTGAGCTCAAACTGTGGAACAGTTAACATTCTTTCAAATAAGGTACTTGCTAGTCTAATTTAATAGTACTAACTCAATTGATTGTTTGTGGTCCTTGTCCTGCGCTCTTTTCATTGAAGACTGTATCTCTTTTGATTCACCCATTTCTGCAGACATGCTCTTGGTTAATTGGACGGATTCCAAAAGATAAAGCCCCTTCATTGTCGGGAACATTAGTCCTCGAGTCAGGACTGCAACGTCTTCATGTCTTCCCTACATTCCAACTGGGTTTCAGGATAATGGGCATTGCTCTGTCTGGATTGCAAATTGATAAGCTAGATCTAAAGAACTTGCCTCATCGTCCTTATAAAGGTTTCAGAGCTCTCACTCGAGCAGGGCACTATGAAGTGAGGGCATGATGTGCTTTAATTCACGGTGAGGTTCTAACTTGGAGGCTTTCTTACTCAATAGAAACTGCGGATTGTGCGGAGGAACGTTATGTTGCTTTTTGTAAATGATCTGGGCACAATTTCACTTGAAGTATTCTCTGTGATGCCACCGCTGATTAATGATGTAATTCTTTACTGCTGGTTCGTTATTGTTGGCATACGATTTTATGTTCACCTGAAACAGAAGGAGATCCTTCCTGCTAGTTATTTTGGAACCAGAAACCAGTGCTCAGGGAGGCACACGAAACTGTCATTTCGCATGGTAGATAGTTTCCTATTCTCAAATGGAGGCAATTGGAAATATCAACAAAATAGACTCGACTTGAGAGTACATTTTCCGATCATTGCAATCCTTGATGAGGTGGACATGATAATAGACTCGTGCCCGATGCCAAGACTTGTTGACATGAATTCTGTCAAGTACTGGCTGAGCACCTTCTTTCCAGCTTCTTCTGGTGAGCCCAAGTCTTCAACACAATTGCACCTGGATTATGGAGGAGCACAATCCTAGCGAAACATTTTCATCCATAATGGACTTTGGAGAAGATATCAGCACCAACAGCTCGGACCTGAACCCAGTTCCGAGAATCCTTGAAAGAGTAGTCGTCCAAGGTCTATCAATGTACTCTCTGAACCCAGCAGACGGCTGTACAATTGCAATGTCCAGCAAACCAACTTGTGAGAAGATATAACCAGACAAGATCAAGGCGATCCCATTCCTCCACGAAACAGCAAAAGCTGTACACAAGTGCCCTCGCGGCTTATATGCAAGCTAGGATGTAAAATAAAACTCATCTGTCAGCTGTGAATGAAAATGCGAATGGGAGATAAACATCAGTATGGAAATCAAGACTTGGATGAATACTCAAAGCACAAATTCTTGAGTCCCCATTTCAGCTTCTAATGATGAGGCTTTGCACTGAATCCGTATACTTTTATGGATTTCAGAATCCAGAGGACGTTTCCAATAGATCCAAAATATCCAACGCGTAAACAATCTGTAATGGATTATATAACCATGAACAATGATTTGATTGTAACGTAAGAAAACCCAACTGAGATTTACAAACGGAATCGAGGTGAAAGCCGAAACAAAATGACGGCATCTAAGATGACCGGAACTTCCTCGAACACCAGAATGAACCTGGAGATAAATCACATCTCGCACGAGCCAAACCCTCGTTGGACAGTATTTGCAACGCCGATAAAGTTCATCAAATAGAAAGGGATTATCGCTCATCGAGATGTATCCTTCTGATAAACTACTCCAGGGCGTGGTGAGCGGGGGATACATGGCATTGCAACATGTTAGTGATTCTACCAAGTCAGATACATATCCCAGTCAAATAAATGATTCTCCTGAAGTTCTATTTCCATCGGAGGGCACTGAAAATCACTTGTCCTTGAGCAAGTAAAGCGGAAAATGCACGGAAAATCAAGAGAAACTAGCGGTACCAGATGGCCCCCCCACGACAAGTCGTCTCGACAAAAACACAAATGCAGAAAAGCATGCGATGCTACTGCCCGAAGCAAGTGGAATGAGTTCCTTTTCTTATGAGGACTTTGCTATAGCCCAATGCAGAAACCTATGTTACACGTACACGCCACTTTTCAAAATTTTGGCGTGTTGGACACTCGGACACTTCCGGACACGTTGACCTCGGGTCAACGCGAGTCCCTCACGTGTCCAGTGGTAAAATGGGTCAGAAACTCAAATTTTTTGACATAATTATCACCTTAGCTGTATTAGATGCATCAACATGGCAGATATTTTGATGAAAGTATTGCAAACTCTTACCTTCGTTAGGATTCTTTCAATTCTTTAATACAATTTAGCTTATGAGAAGGAGCCACCATTAAAAATATACATATAATATATAACGTGTCCTAGCGTGTCGGAATTCTCTATTTTTTGAGAATTCACGTGTCGGCGTGCCGTGTCTCGTATCGGTGCAACATATCTACAATATCATATTTTCTGTTCAACATCGTCATATATTGGTTAAGATGTGTGACATCCATAAGTTCATCATTGAGCTGGTAGTAAGATAAACACTAACACGTTAGTACTTTCAAGAGAATTAATTGTCCCGATTAACCACTAGGTCCTACAAGTCATAAGTGACATCTAGCAATATGTCATAACTACCTAAAAAGTGTGAATATTTTAAGAACATAATGAACTTGTCAGCTCTGATTACAGTGCAACTCAATTCGTTTGTCTTATTATGTCCCCAATCGAACAAAGGCCATGAAATATTTGTCAAGCCACCAATTCGATCATATGCACAAATTTAATTGACATTCATTTGTACGAGGCATAAACATTTTATTCTCGACTACAACCCCAGTCGAGGATTTTAATGCATTGTCATAATTAGATCGCATAGGACGTCATACCTCGCATGTAACGATGAGACAGATTCCATCTTACGCACACGTGTGACTTCGTATGTACATATACTATAATCATCAACTATAGGGACGGATCAGCGAACTGCCAATATGCGCATTTATGAACCATAGCCATCCAACGTACAAGTCAACATTGTGCCTTAGGTCTAAGGATTATTTACACAAGACTAGAGCGTGAATAATTAGACATTGACCATCTTAAAAGCTTCCATGTTGATAATCGTTAAATGCGTGTCACATTCATCGAACTTGTCTGATACAAGCACCTGTATTCCAACTTGGGCATCGCAATACCCAATGACTCGTGACTCATCATTCCTTTAAGCATCCAATACTTAATAGCGAAGTTAAGAACACACCGATCTCAACAAGATCAATAATATCCACTTAATGATCCATCGACTGGGAACAGTTTAACGATTTAGTCTGCTTATGAACCCGTATACATATTCTTGACGTATCGAGAATAGGTCTAGTCACAACTCATCTTATGAAATTTACTCATATATATGTAAATAATTGAACAAATGAATAAACACATCTTTGCCATTAATTTAATAATGAATTGAAATATAACCGAAATCCCTAATACGTAACTATTGCATAATTGCTTCAGGATATATATCTAACGTCATCTTCCCAACTTGCCATGCCTGATCTATGTTCTTAACATCCATTACCTCACAAATGCAGGAAAATTAAGCATTTCCCAGCAGACCCAGTGACTCGTCGAGAATTCACACATTAAAAGCGACGATGAGGAGAGAGAGAGAGAGAAGACATGCATGAGAGTGTAGCTCGACAACTTCAGAACTTCACGATCTTAAAAATTTCAACTTTTTTGGGTTTTCTTGTGCTTTCCTGTCGCCAAGGCAGCTCCGAATCTTCGGTATCTCCGGGGATCCGAGGAAAAACTATTCGGCCGGGATTCCGATGAACGCTCTCATTCCCTCCCCCCGTCGCGGTGAAGACGTGGCGCACTCGCCGGTGGCATGTGGCCACGTTACCAGCATCGGCTTTGGCAACCTGAGGGAGGCGGAAAAATTTTGGGTGGGCCGGCTTCAGTGAGGCCCGACCTCATGAGGAGAGGCCTGCAAAACACAGAAAAGCCTATGTTTTGCAGGCTTTTGCAGGCCTCCCCTCCAATAAGGAGAGGTCACGTGGATCGGGCCTCACTGAGGCCGGCCCACCCAATACTTCCTCGAGGGAGGCTGCTGTTCAGGTGCAACGTGGCGGCACGTCGGTGGTCGGAAGTTTTCAACCACGAAAACGGTGGATGCCTCGTCATGGACACGTCAGAAATACTTATCCCTCCTCTTCTGGAAATTAGACCACGTAAGTATGTGACTGCACCATTACCCAAAAAAAAAATGTTATTAGGCTTCGTCTTGTTTAGAAAAAAATGAATAAATTCCCAAAAAATTTGATTGAACCGGTTCAAAAAATAAATAAACAAAAGCTATTGTCATCATCCAGCATTCATGAAAATATTTAAATATTAATTATTATGCATAACAAAAGTATTTTCTATTAGCTATTCATTTGAAGCGATACAAACTGACATTTAAAGAGAAATGATATCATAATTATTTATTTTTTGTAAAATAAATGGAGCCTAACTCTTTTCTTTGGATCTCTCCCAACATTTTACAATATGTGACGAAAACGTTCATATTTGGTGCTGTGATCAATCTTGATTGGGTCGTTAAATGAATGGGTCTTGCTTATTCAAACGTGCCATGTCATTTAAGAAGAAAATTTCCAATATATCTCGTATTTTATTTGTTTTTTGCCATAGAGTCCTAAAAATTACGTGTGAGCAAATCGTCTTGTTCGGACCGAAAATGACTTCGATTGGATCGAACAAGACGATTTGGTTCAATTCTGGAGGTCACCGAGCTGGTTCCCAAATCCTCAAGGTGAAACAGATATTTGGGTAGCATGTTCCTATTTTAAGGGACGTCGGACCACCAATTTTTTATTTGAAAATAATTTTTTTGTTAGACTAATAATTGAAATTACGAGGCATGTTTTCAAATAATTTATTTTTTTGTAAAATAAAGAGAGCCTAAATATAAACACTAATTTTATTGTTCTCGATCACACTTGGGAATGGGCTCAATACCCAAAAAAAAAAAAAGAACTTCAATTTTGGCATATGTCACAATTATATCTAAAAAAATTTTGTCACGTAAAAAATTCTCGATTTTTATTTTTTGTCTTAATTCTGCCGTTTTAATATCTACAAAAAAAAATCTTTAATTTTAGCTTTTTTTTTCCAATTATATACATGAACTGAAAATTAAAACTTTTTAACTTTCTTCTGGAGGGGCAGTGTGATAAATTCGATTTTCACCGTTAGCCATTCGTCGTCTCCAAGGCAAAGGAAGCCTTCGTTCTCTCTCCGCCGCTGATATAAAAACGGGACCTTCCATTTTTGAAACCCCGTCGCTTTACGTGTCTTCAACCACCGAAATCAAGCCCGAACTTCTCTTTCTTCTGCAGCCACAAAATCTACTCTCTCTCCTACGATATCTCGCTTTGTAAGTGAAACGCACATCTCAAAATTTCATCTTTTTCGACGTCTGATAGCGCCTCAATGAGTCATATCTGCGTATGCGTAGATTCAGTGGATTGTTGAATACGTCTTCATCTTCATGCGACTTTGATCGGCGCCTTGTCCCGACCCGAATCGATATTACTTGTGATGAATATGGTTTTTTATCTGGGTAGCTCAGCCATGAAGCCTGCTTGTCGAATTCTGTTTGCTACCAGATGTCCTGCACCATTTAGATTCATTTCTGCTAAGTGTAACCATGCCCGATCAATGGGTGCTTTATCGAGCTTTCGCTTCGATTTCGGTCGATGCCTTTTTCACACCAATCCTTGTCGGGCTGTGAATATCGGCCGCGCAGTTGATGAGGTCCAGAACACTTTTTGCTTTCCCGGGTCGGGTTTTGGGCGGTCCTGGAACTTATTGGGATCACGTGGACTTCACGGTGATGTTAGTCATAGAGGGGTTATCGCTGTTGCTAATGCTGTTAGGAGTTTATCGACTTCGGTGGAAACCCGTGTGAATGATAAGAATTTCGAGAGGATTTATGTTCAGGGTGGAATGAATGTGAAGCCGTTGGTGGTTGAAAGGATTGATAAGGATGAGAATATTGTAGGAGTGGAGGATTCTAGTATAGAAGTTGTTGATGATAACATAAATTTGGAGAAATCTAAGGCTGCTCTGAATGAATCCAATGATGTTAGTGCTAAGAGAGAGGAAAGTCAGGTCGAAAAGGAGGCGTGGAGGTTATTGCAGGATGCTGTTGTTATGTACTGTGGCAGCCCTGTGGGGACTGTGGCAGCAAACGATCCAGGGGATAAGCAGCCTCTGAATTATGATCAGGTGTTTATTCGCGACTTTGTGCCGTCTGCCCTAGCCTTCTTACTCAAGGGAGAAGGAGAGATTGTGAGGAACTTTCTCCTTCACACATTGCAATTGCAGGTCCGTCTTTATATAGCTTTTGCTTCATCAATTAGTCCTTGTGCCCATGTTTGTATGTCTCAGAATTTCATAGGCACGTGTCTTGCTGCTAGTTTCTCTCAAGTTATTAATTGAATGCAATTCAAACCTCTCTTTACTTTGCTGCTTGGTATTTCTAATATGCTTTTCTGATATTGAGTGTCCCTTGCCTGTGTGAGTCGCCTCTCCTCTTGAGATTTTGCTGCTTTTGGTGTGAACTTGCTTGGGCTATTGAAAGCTCTGCTAGCTCATAGCTGGTATGTTACTTATTATGGGTATGCAGTGCTCCATTAGTTTGTGGCTTTGCACTCTGCAAGTTTGTTAGTGTTCTGGTTTATATAGGTGTTCACATGATAGTTTGATTCTCCAGGATGCATGCGTTTCAACTTCGTAATATCTGAGAGCTGTTCTTTCTTCTATGGTTCGAAGCTTTGTTATGCTCGATTTAAAAATACATTGTTTTGACCTGCTGCCTTTATCATAAAGGAAAATTCTTAATTAGCTCAAGGGCTGATTTCAAGAGATGCACCTTCTGTGTAAATGAGTATTTCAAGTAATGAAGATTGTCTATGATTTGTATTCCAGAACATGAATAATTTACGCCGAAGCCTGAACTCTTGTATGTCATTTTATCTCAGAGTTGGGAGAAGACAGTGGATTGTTACAGTCCTGGGCAGGGTTTGATGCCTGCAAGCTTTAAAGTTAGGACCGTGCCTCTAGATGAAAATAAAGTTGAGGAGGTTTTGGATCCTGATTTTGGCGAGTCAGCTATAGGGCGTGTTGCCCCTGTAGATTCTGGTTAGTCCACTATGAAATATATAGATGATGCTCTATAGTTTAGATCGTGATTATCATCTAGCTATAGAGAAATGTCTGACTCTGACTCTTCTGCTTAGTCATCTCATTGAAAAACATGAAACAACTGCTTTTTCAACATTTTGATTCTATTGTAGCTATTTGGGATCTGACTTTGTGGCTTGCTTCTCAATTTTTTCACAGGGTTGTGGTGGATTATCATGCTAAGAGCTTATGGGAAGATCACTGGTGATTATGCATTACAAGAGAGAGTGGACGTCCAGACTGGCATCAAATTGATTATGAACCTGTGTTTAACTGATGGTTTTGATATGTTCCCTTCTCTGCTTGTTACTGACGGGTCCTGTATGATAGATCGGAGGATGGGTATCCATGGTCATCCTCTGGAAATTCAAGTAAGTGCACTAGGATTTAAGCTATTTGAAATTCCAATCATCTGTCTGTGCTTGTAAAAGTGAGAAACATTATCATTACCACATTTAGATAATGGCTGTCTCATGGTACTGTTTATTAACTACCATTAGTTGACATCAGTAAAGTAGAAATTCCTGATTTAGATTTTTTTCTTATACCATTGACATTTGGACGGTAGGAGAATACGTGAGGTCCTGTTTTCTGAACATTAAAGAAATTCTGCAAAAAGAATAGTGTACCAAGCAAAAATCCTCACACCCCGGGGCCCTTTTTTTTCTCCCTTGTCTTTGCAAGTTACAATTATACCTTGTATGGACTTATTTTTTGCCATGGTAATTTTAAATTGTTTGGCAGAAGTACTGTTTGTTTTCCTATTCTGCAGTTATTAGTAGGTACCTAGGTTGGGAAATTTTTTCCCTGTGAACATAATGACGCATTGGATATATCAACTCCTCAAAGCAGAAGTTAGAATATCCTCTCTATTTGACTGCTGATTTTCTGTTTCTTTTGTACCTGTTATCTTATCTGATTTCTTTTGAAACTCCGAGGAGTTTGCTTTCACTTGGTTCACTGAAAAGTCAGTTCATTTCAATGACTAAGCGCTTTGATTTGCCAGGCTTTATTCTATAATGCACTGCGATGCTCTCGGGAGATGCTTAGTGTAAATGATGGCTCCAAGAATTTGGTGATGGCAATCAACAATAGGCTGAGTGCTCTTTCTTTCCACATTAGAGAGTATTATTGGGTAGATATGAAAAAGATAAACGAGATTTACCGTTATAAAACAGAGGAATACTCAACAGATGCCACAAATAAGTTTAATATCTATCCGGAGCAAATTCCTTTGTGGTTAATGGATTGGATTCCTGACAATGGCGGTTATCTGATTGGCAACCTGCAGCCAGCTCACATGGATTTTAGATTCTTCACCCTTGGGAATCTTTGGTCAATTGTTTCCTCATTAAGTACCCCAAAGCAAAATGAAGCCATTCTGAATTTGATTGAATCCAAATGGGATGATCTTATGGGGCATATGCCTCTAAAGATATGCTATCCTGCTTTGAAGCGTGAAGATTGGCGTATTATTACTGGAAGTGATCCAAAGAATACGTAAGTTTCTGCTTTGTTGCAACCCTGCTTTTGCGCTTAATTTCATAATTTAATTGATTGTCGCACATTATGTGAACTATTGCCATCCACTGACAAGGAATTCCATCTTTAATGTTCAGTCCTTGGTCATATCACAATGGAGGTTCTTGGCCAACCCTTCTGTGGCAGGTGAGCTTGATCTACCTACCTTTTTGAGTATTTCTCAACTCAAATGGTTTTCTCAAACTTGATGTACATTATTTCTGCGTAATGCAAATTCTAAATTACTCGTCCGTATATTGTCCTGTTTATGTTTAGTTCACTTTGGCATGCATCAAGATGGGAAGACCGGAATTAGCTGAGAAGGCAGTAGCCTCTGCTGAGAAGAGACTTTCAGAGGACCGTTGGCCAGAGTACTATGATACTAGAACTGGGAGGTTCATTGGAAAGCAATCACGACTCTTTCAAACATGGACAATTGCTGGTTTCTTGACTTCGAAAATGCTTCTGGAGAACCCGGAGACGGCATCTAATCTGTTCTGGGAGGAGGACTATGAGCTACTTGAGATCTGCGTCTGCGCACTGAGCAAGTCGGGAAGGAAGAAATGCTCTCGAGGTGCTGCAAGGTCTCAGATACTGGTATGAGAGACCGAGGTCATTACCAGCGTGGCCCCGCTTGATCTTCGCATGATTCTGAATTACAGATTCTTGTCTAACAAGACTACATTCTTTTGAAGGCGGAAGAACGCCTCATGTATTTGTACAGTTACTGAGTTTAGGATAGACTTGTAGAGCTCGTGGAGCAGCAAGCAAATTCTTACTTGATAGTGAGAGCATAAGCGTCGCGGGTTATTTGTAGATAGATGTTAATTAGCCAATCAATTACTATGTTGATTGGGAAAAATTGTGTCCAAGTGAAATGTGGTGATAGAGATAGGAAATCTAGCAAAGACTTCATGTGATTCGTGATCTGTAACTTGTACACACCCAATAGTGTCCACTTGCACAGACAGTGTTCAAGCATTTTATTCTTAGTTATCCGAGATTATGTCGTTTCTGTCCTGCTACTATGTGATGTGCCTCCCACTTTTACTATCTCTAGTGGTTATAAACTCTCGTTAACAGCAACTTCTCTGTTGAAGATCAGGCCTAACTCTTGACATATGTACACGAAACCTCGGACTGATGTCATAGATCCGATCTCCGTATTCACCGAAAACAGAGATAATACGTCGCCAACCTCCATTTAATACATACCGGGCAGCGCATTCCAGTTGATTTTGGAGTTTCATTTCCACATGTTGGTCAGGGTTGAAACGCTTACTCGCTGTAGAGAACTTAAACCAGCATTGACCCTCCCGAGCGAACTTACTGACCAGGTTATATAAGTTATGAACAGTAGTGAGCCAGCTTGGTTCCACCTTCACGTCGAGACTCGAGGCAACGGTTGCTCACCAAAACACATTTTCATCGTTGCTTCTTCTGGACCGTGCAGAGCCATTTTGTTTCGGTGCAAAATTTCGTCTCCACTGTGTTTGTGATCTGAGACGGTTTTGACGGTCGTACCAGTGAAGCGGGCCGTCCTTAGGGAGGCTATGAGCGGGCACGGCACCATCCATGAGTGCCAAGAAACTGCTGTCGACAACCCATTATCAGCCAATACCAAAAGTAGTGCTGAACTCACTTAGGCGGGTGCGGAACTGCGTTGCCCAACGAAACCCTCCATTCTTTGCGAAGGACCCATCGGTTTTATCCACAGATTTGGTCAAATCGTACTTCGAGAGTGGACTAGTGAAGGAAGCTCGCGTCCTGTTCGACGAAATGCCTCATAGAGATGTTGTTGCTTGGACGACCATGATTGGTGGCTATTCTTCTAATAACTACTACGACGAATCATGGGCTGTGTTCTGTGAGATGGTTCGGAACGAGAAGGAGCCAAATGAGTTTACTTTATCCAGTGTCTTGAAGGCTTGCAAAGGAATGAGAAGTCTGTCACATGGAGCGTCAGTCCACGGCTGGGCAATCAAGCTTGCCTTGGATGCGTCCATGTATGTTGAAAATGCACTTCTGGACTTGTATGCTACGTGCTGCTCTAGCATGGATGATGCCTGCATGGTTTTTCGCCATATTCATGCAAAGAATGAAGTCTCTTGGACAACATTGATCACCGGGTTTACCCACCGAGGAGATGGCTATAGTGGGCTTAACGTGTTTCGCCAAATGTTATTGGTATGTGTGTGTCTTGTCTTGAATCGCCTCTCATCAATTTGCTTTGGATGATGTTACTTTGATCTGTTTAACCAGAATGTGGTCATTTAGGATGCCCGCAGTTCATTCTCCTCTCAAGTGGTCTCAACCTAAACTTGTTTTTCACATTATTTATGCGCTTTATGTCAAATCAGGAAGGAGCTGAACTGAACCCATTTAGCTTCTCAATTGCGGTTAGAGCTTGTGCCTCAATTGGGTCACAAGTTTTTGGCCTGCAACTCCATGCATCAGTTATCAAGCACGGGTTTCACTCCAATCTACCTGTCATGAATTCTATTATAGACATGTACTGCAGGTGTTGTTGCTTATCTGAGGGAAGTCAATGTTTCCATGAAATGCGCGAGAAAGATGTAATCACGTGGAACACCTTGATAGCTGGATATGAAGGACCAGATTCAAGTGAGGCCCTTCTTATATACTCTAAAATGGAGTCCCAAGGGTTTCAACCAAATTGCTTCACATTTACCAGTGTTACGGCGGCCTCCGGTAATTTGGCACTTATGAAATGTGGACAACAGATTCATGGGGTAATTATTCGAAGAGGACTTGAGGGGAGTATGGGGCTTGCTAATGCACTTATTGACATGTATGCCAAGTGTGGAAGCATAAATGATTCGCATAGAATATTCATTTCTATGTCACACAGGAACTTGCTCTCTTGGACATCTATGATGATTGGATTTGGTGCTCATGGACATGGAAGAGAGGCCATTAAGTTGTTCAATGACATGGTTAGGTCGGGCGTAAGACCTGATCAAATTGTATTTATGGCCGTTCTGAGTGCCTGTAGCCATGCTGGTCTTGTGGATGAAGGGTTGAGGTACTTTGAACTAATGGGTGAGTATAATGTTACCCCAAGCCATGAGGTTTACGGGTGTGTGGTGGATTTGCTTGGCCGCGCAAGGAGAGTGGAAGAGGCTTATCAACTGATAGAAAGTATGCCACTTAGACCTGATGAGTCTGTGTGGGGTGCTCTTCTTGGAGCTTGTAGAGCACACAGACATAAGAAGCTGGGAAAATTGGTAGCACAGAGGGTACTGGACTCGAAACCAAGGTTGGCCGGAACCTACGTGACCCTATCGAACATTTATGCGGCTGAAGGTAAATGGGGGGAGTTTGCACGAGTTAGGAAGTTAATGAGGGGAATAGGTAGCAAGAAAGAGACTGGGAGGAGTTGGACAGAGGTTGGAAACCAGATTTTTAGCGTCATCGCTGGAGATAAAACGGTTCCAAGGGTGCATGAAATTCTTGGATTGCTAATTTGGGACATGAAAAAAGCGGGATATGTGCCTAACCTAGATAATAGTGACAGGCCTAGCAAAAGAAATAAAAAAAGAAGATAGTACGCCCTGGAAAAAAAGAAGACATAACAGCCTGAGAATCGCGGAGACTAGAGCTCTCCCTATATGTCTGCGTGATTTGCTAATTTTCCTAGAGCGGTCGAGGCAACTATTGATAATGCAGTTTTGAAATTCACAAGCAGCTCAAGATGGTTTATTTTTTTTTAAAGGCATTATACTGTTGAGGTGATTTCAGTAGGGAAACAGATATCCTTCTTCAGTTCACAGTCAGAAGCAGAAAAGCGCAAAGGAACATCGTACACAAATTGATAAACGGTTGATGGAAGCTTTAATTTGTGCGATGGCTCCTGTTACCCTTTTTTTTTTAATCTCCTGGGGCTAAATTTTTTGTCAATTCAACCTGTAATCTGATGTTGAATTAACTCAAATAAGCTGTCCAGTTCAAGGCCCATCTTCCCCAGAATAATGAGATGAATAAGAGCGGTCGTTTGCTCTTGAATATTCTGGCATATAAGACTTCGGGCTACATCAAATGAGAGGAGTCCCCATGGTATGTTTGTTTGTTCACATAAAGTTTGCCAGTTCATGCCTGTTAAATGTATGTTCAATTGAATGAAGCTAAGAGATAGAGCAACAAAAATTTGACACTAGTACTCAGCTGGTGTGATTCTTCTCAATAGAATCTTCACTCGAGTTTATATGATCCAGTGTCTGTGCATTTCAAGTTATAAGGCCAGTGTCGGTAGACTTCAAACAAAGGATTATGGCTGTGAAAGATCCTGATATGCCTAGAAGAACAGGATCAGATTCTACTGCGATAGCCAGCCTTCTGCAGGACGTCAACCAACGAACTCATCCTTGGTTAAAGCGCGTGATTTATCTCTAAATCTTCCCAATCATGTTGTTCTTATTTGTCCTTGAACCTGAAAGCAAACTTGCCTGATACCGATTACCGATGAAGTGAGAATGGAAAATGGTTTGATCAGTTGTTTACGTAGTTGGGCTCTTTTTGAACGTAAATTTATTGGTGATTTCGACATCCTATCAACGGCAAGAGTCATGCCTGATCACCCCTCGTGAGCCGCTCTTTAATAAGTCATGCAGCTCAGTCGCCACAAGAACATTAGGTTCGGGGCAATGTTGTGCAGGGAGAGGGTGAATCAAGAACTGATTTTTGAGTCTGCGATCAAGATCTGTCGGCTATATTCCATCAATGTCTTGCAGGGGATTGGGGATGAGGGTGGCCATTCCCAGCGCAATGACAGTTCGTAATGTTTCTGTCTGTGATGGCAGATCTTTGTCCAAGAGCAATAATATCTCTCTCTTGTCAATCTTCTGTTGTTGGTGCACGCTTGTCAATTATTTCTGATTTTCACTTATGTTATCTTCTCCAAAATTCAAACGTGAAGATATTGCATGATTTTTCAAGAAATTGTTAGAATTCCTAACGAAGATTGTGGAGAATTAAGTATAGTGATTAAATAAAATAAGTTGTCATCTCTCAGGGACCATGCAATTGATTGATGGATTTGGGGATTTTCACATCATTGGTTTGCATTTCACCAATTGTGCCTGAACTGTTTTGAGTCAGGGCCATCTATACGAGATTAAAAACCAAAACTTAAATCAACAGGGCTAACAAGGTTATTCTATTGGCTTAGGTAGTCGAAAGAAAAGAAAAATAAAAAAAAATAAAAAAACAGAAAAGTCTAAAATCCAGAATTCTAAAACAAACATATAAAAATATAAAACATAATTAAAAAGAAAATGAATGTGAAGTTCTTCTATAGGGAGGAAAGAGAAGGAAAAATGATTTCCTCTTTTGAAGGTGTTTTTTGTTGATGGAAAATATTTTCTTTGATTAGTTTATTTTTGTGAAATGAAAGTTGAAAAAACCAGAAAATATTTTTTTGAAAATTATTTTTCGCGAAACCAATAGAGGATGCATTTGTTTTGTGAAAAACTATAGATTTGAAAAATATTTTTCAAAAAATAACTGATTATATCACTTAGAAAAATTAGCCAATCAAAAATGTTTCCCTTGTTGGCAACAATTTATAACTAATTATTTTTTTAGGTGATGAAAATATTTTTCAAAATTCATTCCTTTTTGTAATCAATAAAAACGATCATTTTTCAAAAAATATTTTTCATCCGTTCACTATTTCCCACCCGTCAAGTATGGGGTTTCAATGGGTTTACAACATACTTGTCAAATTAATGAAATTAAGTCATCCCATTAATTACATTTTTAAAAAATTTTAAGATTTAATTACACATTTTTAAATTTTTAAGATTCAATTGCACTTTCATGATAAACTTTAAAACTTTTAATGCACTTGTCTCAAAAAAATTATTTCAATGTGGCTTAGTGATTCTGCTGATGTTTAATCCTGATGCAAGTTTTGTCCCATCTTGTGCATTTTATTGCTTTTAAAGCAGACAGGACCAACTGTCAAATTGGGTAGGGGTCAGTCATGTAATTCAGTTCACCATTAGGTACAAGCCAGCATTGCCCTTAATTCAACCGGGTGCAAATTGTGAACCAGTTCGACTGGTTCTTCGCCTGAGGGTTGGCGGGTGAGGAGCTTAACCTATACGGCATGCCCTCTAGGATCTGACGCTTATGCTGAACTAGCCGGTACAAGCTTCCCCTCTTGGTTCACTTTGATAGTTCCTGTAGACTTCCTGTAGACTTGTATAAGAAAACAATCTCTCTTTTGCGTTTGGACGACAAATAGAGCAATTTCAGCTATATTAACAGCCAGAAGGACTAAAACTTCACAGCCTCAGAGAAAAACTTCAGATCACAACAATTTCCAGTTCTGCATATCCTCAGGCAAATAGCCTGACTTCTTCTCTGCAGAAATTGTGGCCCCCTCATCAGTAGAAGGAGCTTCTTTATCTCTGCAACAGATACGGGCCCTTCAAACATGCACTCCACAAGCAACCCATGTAACTTTCACTTAAGACTTATGACAAGTCTTTGTCTTCGGCAACATGAAGGCATAAAATCCAATCAGCTAAAATAAGACACAGGAATCTGCTCTGAGGATTGCTCCTGCCAACAAAAGGAAGAGTCATCTATTTTCCTCCACTTCCGCCTTAAGTATAGTTAAATCTATTTTTACTAGCAATTCTTAACATGATATGGCAGAGATTTTGTAACGGAGGGAAAAAGTCAAATACCATATACAGAGGATGCTCCATCACTTGCTCAGCCTGCAATCCCTGAAACTGCATCCATTTCAAGGTTGCACGGACAACCGATGCAGCAATTTCTCGATTCAAATCTGACCAAGACTCGGATCTTGTACTTTCTTTTTTGGTCTAAACAAGTACCATTTCATTCATTCATCAGATCTTGTATTTAGAAAGCAACACCATAAGGAAGTCAGAGACCAGAAGACTGTACCTCGAATAATCATAGGCCTTTCCTTCACCCATGCAGGATTTTTGGTTTCAGGGCTTGCTACGCATACAGCGGAAGGAAGTGCTGCTTCTCAAGAGCTTAAAGTGTCAAAAGTTCAAACGTGAGGATCTCTCCAGCAAGGCAACCATGGTGATTTTGATGTTTAGTTCAGATTATTTGCTACCAAAAGTCCATGCAAGAACAATTTCCTTGCTTGAAGTGGTGGAATCGATGTCTATCTCTAATGATAATGTCACGGTTGTAAGCTTTAGAGGTGAACTTGGCAACTGTGTGACAGTCGTTACATATTCGTAAGTTCTTTATTATTCTAATTGGCATTTCTGGAGGGATGTTGAGAAGCCCAAATGCGATAGCAAGCTTCTCACTGTGTCTTAACAAAGTTGTTTCCTTTTCCTCCTCGTCGATTTCAAGAAAAACCTCATTCATGTCTGGCACATAACCTTCCATCTTTAACTTCTTAGTGATTTCATCCAACTTGTTCTCTGTATCTTCTCGTTGAGGATGCGTCTTATCACCAGCCAGGAATTCATGGATCACTCCATTTGCTTCGATCATGCTACAACCTGGTGTTTTCATCACTCCACGCTGCTCCATAATTCCTCTGATCTCAAGCACATTATGCCAATTCCCTTTGGAAGCATACAGGTTTGACAATAACACGTGGAAACCATCATGGTCTGGCTGAAGCTCAACAAGCTTTCTTCCTACCCTCTCCCCCCTTTCAATATCACCATGCTTTCTACAACCTCCGAGAAGGGCTCCCCAAGTAGAAACATCTGGTGCCATAGGCATGCTCTCAATAAGCTCCTCTGCTTCTTTAAGCTTACCAGCACGTCCCAAAAGGTCCACCATGCACCCGTAGTGCTTGACATTTGGTTCTATCTTGTATTCTTGTACCATGGAATCAAAGTGAAAGCATCCCTCGTCTACTAAGCCCATATGTCTACATGCTCCAAGAACTCCAATAAAGGTAACGTCATTAGGTGTTGCTCCACAATTCTTCATCTCCAGAAAAATGTTTAGTGACCTCCCTACCAAGCCATTCATTGCCAACCCAAGAATCATAGCGTTCCACGTGGAGACACTTTTGTTCTCCATTAACTGAAAAACATCCAATGCATTTTCAACACAACCACACTTCATGTACATGTCTATTAGGGTCGTACCCAGAATAACATTAACCTTGAGGTAATTCTTCCTAATGTAAGCATGAACCCATTTTCCTTGATCAAGGGCAGCCAAGTGAGTACAAGCTGAGATGACACTCACCAAAATGGTTTCATCGGGTTGTATTCCTGTGAGCTGCATCTCTTGAAACAGCCCCAAAGTATCCGAGAAACGGTCATGTTGAGCATATCCAGATATCATCGCACCCCAAGATACCATGTCCTTCTCTGGCATTGAATCAAATAGTTCCTTGGCATTTTCCACCAACCCATTTCTCAAATACCCTGATATCATGGAGTTCCAGGAAATTAAATCCAGATGAGGGTATCCAACTCTGAACAGTCTTTCTGCAACCAGTATCTCATCACTTATTGAATACATGTGAATCAATGCATTTTGAAGGTTAACATACGATTCAAGCCCGAGTTTTCCTGCCAACCCATGGATCAACTTCCCCGTCTCACCAACAGACAAATGTGCACATGCCGAAAGAATGCTAATCATGACAACCTCGTCCACTCTAACACCGCTACCAGCCATTTCTTTAAACATAACCAAAGCCTTGTCATACATCCCATTCTGTTCATAACAAGAAATCAACGCACTCCATGACACCATATCCTTTTCCTCCATTTGACTGAATAGCTCATATGCATCAGCCACACGTCCTGTCTTTCCAAATAAAACAATCATTGAATTTGAAGCGATCACATTTCTTTTAGGCATCTGATCAAAAATCAGCTTGGCTTCGTCTACATTCTCCGCCTGAACATAACCGGCCAAAATCGTGTTCCATGAGACGGTGTCCAGAACGATACTTTCATCAAACAGCTTCCGCGCATCTTCCATGTTCTCGTGCACTGAGTACAAGTTGATCAACGTGTTCCGGACGTAAACATCCGAATCAAAACCCAGTTTCAGAACATGATCATGCACTTGTTTCCCCTCAAACTCTGATAACCGCAAACTACAAGCCTGAACTATAATGGGATACGTGTAATTATCGGGACCCACATTGTGATTCAACATCAACTTGTACAGGAAAACAGCACTTTGAGGGCTATCATTCTGCACAAAGGCCCTCATCATCGTGTTCCACGAAAACCCATTCGGGTTCTCAACATAATTAAAGACACAAAAGGAGTAATTAACGTGGACGAAGTGAGCGTCAGTGGAGAACTTGAGGAGTTTACTTGCAGCATAAGTGTCTCTGATGTACCCGGTGAGGATCATCTGAGATAGGATTTGGTTGAATTGCTTGAGGTTGTGGCATCGTCCCAAGTGGGTCTCTAGGATTGAGAGAGTGACGGTGGGAGTAAAGGATGGACGGCGAATCAAACTTGGCTTGACGAGCGTAGAAATGTTGCGAACTTTGGCGAAATTCATGGAATGACGACGAAGTGCTGATCGACCGCTTACTCTGAGTCATCGTGGCGTCGCTCAATCATCTAGTGAAAGCTCGGACAGTTCGTGGTCCGTCGTCGAGGAAAGAATAATGGGAAATTAATAAAAACGGCCTCAACTCTCGAGTGCTTCGATTTTCATAAATAGACGTCTAAAGTAAATTTTTTTTCAAAAAAAAAAATCAAAACTGCCCTCTCTATTTCGAAGGGGTTGGCCATAATATATTTTCGTCTTTTATCATTTCATTTTTTTTCCTCTTTTTCTTTCTCCTCTCAAGTAGAGGTGGTCACTATTCGAAACCGCCGGTTCTAGTTCATAACCTATCATGAAATAGAACCGGAACCTTGAAGGCGGTTCCGGTTCCGGTTCCGGTTCACGAACCGGTGGTTCGGGACGGTTCAAAGGCGGTTCCGGTTCTGGTTCCGATTCCGATTTGAAGGTGGTATCTACATCATTGAAAAATTTGAATTCGTTGTTGCGATTCATTTCTTGTTGTCGATATGCCGCCTTTGTCCAATCATCGACACAAGCTTGAGCCTCAACTGAATCCGGAGATAATCTTGAACGTCGGTTATCCAAAATATTACCTCCAGCACTAAATGCTTGTTCAACCGCAACTGTTGAACAAAAGGTTATTAAAATCTCTTTTGCAATGTGAGCTAATACTGAAAATTGAGTTGAATGACTATTCCACTATTTTAGAATTTGAAAATTCGTGCCTTTTGATTGAGGAAATTCAAATATAATATTTAAATAAATTTCTATTTCAAAAATATTTCCTATTATTCCCTTTTGTCTTTTTTGCTTATTTATTAAATTTCTAGACCCTCTACCTAGGTGCTTGCCTTGCATGTCACTAGCTTGAGAAAAGTTTCGCTATCATCAACTATATTATATCTATTACAAAAATCATTATACAATTCTACTACTATATTTTTAATTTTTTTTTCTATATCTCTAATATTCACGGTTTGAGTCAAATGTAAACACTCATTGTATGAATTCAAATGATCAAATAAGCCATCCATTTTTGTACGTGGATCCAAAACACAAGCAACTAAATAAATAATATGAATTTTGGTATAATATTACATCAATTTCATTCGCATTACTATAATAGTTGGACCTAATTCATTATCGTCTTCATTTTCTTCAAAAATACCAGCAATATTTACACACTCTGTTAAAAATAAATGTGTAGTAGGATAATAAACACCGGATAAATTATAAGTTGTATTATTAAAAACTTTTAACAAATTTAAAATTCTTTTGCAAATATCCCACTATTGTGGGTATAAATTATTTTAAGAAATATGATTCGCAAAAAATGTACATAATAAATCTTTATATGAAAAAGATTAATTAAATAACTCATATGTAGAATTCCAACGATTTGGAACATCTTTTGAAAAAAAAAATTGGTTTTCTTCTATTTTGTTTACAAAATCTACCTCATTCTCTCATAACTTGGGGATGTTTCCATAAATATTAAATTATTATTTTTATTGGACAGAGAAAAATTTCAAGAGTTCATAAACCATCTTTTACACATAAATTTAAAGCATGGCAAACCATCTAATGTGGAAAAAAATTTCCACCAAAAGCGAGTTTACAAATCATTTTTAACTCACGAATAGAAGCAGTATTTGACGCGCCATTATTAAAATCAATTGAAAAAAATTTTATTAACCAATAAATATTCTTCTAAAACTTGCTTAATTATTCTATAAATATTATGTGCCGTATGCGTTTAATCAAAAACTCGAATTGTAATAATTCTTTTTTGAATGTCCCAATCATCGTCTATCCAATGACATGTAATACCCATATAATAATAAATTTGCCAAGGATCATTCCAAATGTCTCTACTATATGCACACATCCATTGAAAAATGCAAAAAATTTCTCAAATCATCTTTTCCTTTTTATAAAGTTTAAACATTTGGCGTTTAAGCATATTTCTCAAAACAGCTTTTTGCTTGTGGAGTACATGCATTTTGTACAAAAGTATTAAAACCAAAATTTTCACCAAAATTAAACGATAAATATTCAACAGCGGCAAATTTAGCTAATTCTTGCTCATAATTATTTCTATCGTAATGAAACAAATTAGAAGTGTTAGAATTGACAAACTTGGGAATTTGTTGTTATCTCGCGTCGATCCCAAATTTTATTGGATGTTTTGACGTCAGATGTCGTCGATATGTTCTATAGCCACTTCCACATGTAAATCCGTATATTTTTTTGCAATGCTTACATATGAGGTTTTAGTCGTTTCCTTCTAAACGTTACTTGGTGAAGTATTGTCATATGATAGATGTACCTCCTCGATTCATTTCTTTTGTTGTTGACGCTTCTTCGATATTGATAGTTGGATTTAGATTTTCTTGCGTCGGGATGTACTCAACATTAGGAATAACGTTGATATCTTCTTCGTCATCGTATCCCCAATGTGCATACTCATGAGGATCATGAAAATAATTGAATTCTTCGGGAATTATCGAGTTCTTTCCTCTTCCATTAGCCATTTTTTGAGAGAATTAAGCAGAAAAAAACTAGCTAAATTGAGCGAATTTGAGAGAATTTGTGAGAAAAAATGAAAGGTGAAGATGGGTATTTATAATGGTTTGGATTATTTAATAAATTAAAAAAATTATTTAATAATTAAAAAAAAAGAAACGGCTATAAGATAGCCGTTTGGGCCCAGGCCGATTTTCAAATTTAATAACCCGGAACCGACCCGTGCCATACGGGCCAGTTCTGGTTCGCAATGAACCGGCTCGTGGCCACCTCTACTCTCAAGTCATCACCAACCTCAGCCGAGGGCCGCCCATGTCTCCGTCGGGCGACCATTGCCTCATTAGATTGCTGATAGGATCAAGATATTTATCTTCTTTTCAATCATAAAAACTTTCAAAATTTGATACCAACGTGCCAATTTGGAATTTCTATGGTATTAAGCAAAAATTCAATTAAGCTTCATTAGTGAAAATATTAAGGAATAAACAAAGTAAAATATCTCCCATTAAACCATGTGTAAATGCTGCTCAATTCGAACTTTATTTAAACTACATTCTTTAATTTTGAGCTTAATTTAATCCTTGTTAATCGTGATCATGCCAAGCTCAATTCGTGGGTTTAGCGAGTAACCCGAATTCCTTAAACCACCTCTTAAAGGAGGGAGCTTGATTGTCAAGTTTTACTTGATGCTCTGGAGCAACAGAGTCCAGTGACATTGGAACTGCATTAAATATTTTAATGGCAAGTTGTAGCATATCAGCAGATCCCCAGTGGCCTTCTGGTCTTCCCTCAAGCTTCCTCTTAACATTTAGCAGGAAAACAGAAACAAAGAGTGCCTCAAGCGGAAACTATGACGGATCTTTGCTGCGACAAAGTTGCCGTGACCGATCCTTTCACATGCCCCATGTGAGTTTTCCCCTCTTTCAAGCATGGATCACCTGTTTTGCGTGTTTGAGGAAATGCGATCAGGAAGAAAAAAGGGCGAAAACGTCGGATGTCTGAATTCAACGCTTGAAAACTTCACGCCATCTCAGTACTGACGTCTCACTTGCCCAAGGTCTAGGTCTCGTCCTGTTCGTCATAGTTCAGTCTGGCCGGCAATCGCTGAAGAGTGAATATGAGCGGCTCATCCAGAGGAAATCCAGCAGAAGTTTTGCGCGTACTCATTCACCACTGTAGTGATTTTGACTTAATGACCATCAGAGCCAGGTTTCTTTCATGTCACTTCACAGGAGATCATGGAGTTTAGAGTGTGGAAAGCGCACGTCCTCAATCTCAGCATATTTTGGAACATCTTTTACCGTTTCAGCATTATTTTTTTTTATCGAAGGTGTCCGAACTCGCGTCCGTACGGATCGGGAACCTCGAATAATCCTCTGGGAGGGCTAGCGCAGCATCCCACCGCCACGACCCTCCACTTAAATCACTGACACCTCGAGGTTCGAATCCAGGACCTCTCGTGAAAGGCGCAAACCAGCTGGACCACCGATGGGTAGGTGTTCCAGCGTCATTTTAACAGCAACTTGCTATCAAATTCTTTGTTGAGCGCCATACAAATGTTCCAACTTAATCGCCCAACATAAGTGGTAACAGACGGATAGTTGTGCTATAGGTTATTATGCGTCTGAAACGAAACAAAATCAACTGAACTTTTGTCATAACACGTTCCTAATTACAGCTCATGGCTTAATCTCGCGGTGAAAGAGAAATGCCCTTACAAATGACCGATCAGTTACATGTGGACTAGCAAGCATCTGCCTATTGCCATTCACATTACAGAGCTTATCCAAGAGGAAATTGCCGTATCGCCATTTTTGTACATTTCCTAGAGACTGCCAAAGTGAACTGTACATAGACTAACACCCAAGAGAAATGCCAGTGTTTGCTCAGTAATTTTGTGAGTGACGGAACTCATGTACAATTCCTCCATGAAACTAGGGTCAATTAGGTCATGAAATTTTCCTTTTCTTACATCTCTTAATGGAGAAATGCAGATCATTAGTCCAAAAAGAAAACCCACTTTTCATTTTAGATGTCGAATCTGGAAAAGCAAATAAGGGTGCTGACACATTACTCTAGCGCCTGTTCCTAACTCTCTCCTCTGAACTGAATGCTATCCTTGCTTAAACAAAAAAAGAAGAAAGAAAAGACACTTTAAAGAAGATGAGAACTTGCAAAGATTTTAGTGCATCGATCCACAGTGATTTGAGCATCCTCTTCCCTAGCTCTGTTCCCGATTTTTTGTTTTTGGTCGGATTGTTCGTGATTTAAGCAGCATTTGTTTCCACCGAGGACCTTTTAACAGTGAACTTCCTACAGTTTGGTCTGCAACATGGATAGTCAAGCACCAACTTCAAGTGTTTTTTAACAGAACGAAGCGCAAACACATAGTAATAGACAATTTTCAAGATGAGATTCAGCAAGCATTAAAAATTATTCCATGTTTGAATTCCCTCTTTCATTCTCAATGTCCCACGGTAAACATGACTAGCAACAAAAGTATCTACTAGGACTAGTTAAAACCCAAAGAAGAATACTTTAAGAGCTGCTTTTTAGTTCTCCTCACCCTAAGGAAATTTCTACACCTCCTTAATCCCCACAGCTGCACTACCTTCCTTCACCTCCTTGTTCTTGCTCACATCCTTGACCTCCTCCTCAACCTCAAAGGCAGAGACAGGGAAGGTCCTGAACAGCCCAGCAGGAGTCTGGAAGGTGATCTTCCCAGTGGGTGGGTCATCCACATAGATGTCACTCAGGGTAATCCACAGCAAGAGCTCCTTGGTCTTCACACCAGTAAGCTTCTTGATCTTGCCCTGCTCAACATAGGCCGTGATCTCAGGTGCATAAGAGACCAGCTTCCCGATCTTCTCAAACTTGTGGTCAGTCTTCTTCTTCTGCTTGAGCCACACAAACCCAGTCTCCTTCACATACCCACATTCCTCCATGTCCTTGAGCGGGAGCAACCCATTGGGCAACCCCACCTCCTTGAGCAAGAACTTGGATTTCTCCTGGCACATCTCATCCCCACGGTAAAACTCAGCTTGGGCTTTGATCTCCTCAGTGACCAGAGCCATTTTCCCGACTTCCTTTTCTCTCGTCTCCCTCCCCTCGAGTTCTTTCTTCGACAGCTCCTCTCTCTCTCTCTCTTTCTCTCTCCCTCTCTTCCTTTTCAAAGCAAGAATGTTGGGAAGGCAAGTGAAAACGATATGAGCTGCGTCAGAGTTTCAAAGGTCGTGCCTTTATAGCCGAGGGCACAGATCTTTACCATCAATACTTGGGACAAATATCGCGAAGATGCCATTTTTGGCCCGCGGTCTGTAAATCATCATTATGGGTAGACTCAAAGACCAGTCCCAGGAAACCTGCGCTGCTCATGAGCCAGACGCTTCAATTAGTGGCCATGAACGTGACAACAGAGGTGGCAAAGAGGTAATATTGCGCCAAGAGGAGGGGCTTTTGTTTCGGAGGATGGCCTCGCGGTGGCTCATGTGTGCAGCTGAACATTAATTGGCGAAATTAAGGCGGAAGGACTGGTGGTTGATGGGAGTTGCCAATGGGGAACGTCCACGTGGCGTGTAGTTCAACGGCAACCGATCTCAATTTATTGGGGGCTGACGTGTCGTGTGGTACTGCTAATGCCATCGGCCCCCCCCCCCCTCACAGATTGCACCGTCTAAACTTGTTTAGTTGAGAATTCTCATTTCTTGTGAAATCTTGTCTTACATCAGCTAACTCACCAGGCGTGATTACGAGAACATAATTAATGTTAAGGATCCGTCGCTTCGTAAAAAATAAATAATTTAAATAAAATTTTTTTTTGAAAAATTATTATTTATATCACTTACAAAAATAAACGAACGAAAACTATTTAAACCATTCACAGACATATTTAAGCATCGATTATTATAGATAACGAAAATACCTTTTATTAATAAATTATTTCGAATAATATAAACGATCGTTTTTAAAAAAGTATTTATCAAATCATTCTGCGAAACAATCTAAATATTTTTACTCTCCACACGAAGGGTTCTCTTCTATAAGGCGGATGGTTTTTATTTGGAGCGAAAATCGATGGTTAATAAAAACATTTTACCAAATAGAGAGTTCAAAAAAAAAAAAGAAAGGCAGTGAGGTTCATGACAAAGACATATCCTCGGACTGATGAGTCCCTTGTGGGTGCAGTCCTGTCGTAATGACATTCAATTGATTTTTATCAAAGCGACACCAAAGAACCATTTGAATTGTGTTGGGTTGGAGATAGGACGGAAGTTCTTAAAAGAAGGTACTTTTTTACCATGATGGTAATTTTTTTACAGCGCCGGTAATTTACTTATGACAACGGCAAAATTTCGGAGAAGTTGATAATTTACCGCATCAAAGGTACTTACCCGACATCTTTTCACAAGCTGTTTATTGTTCACAATTACACACCTGAAGTATATTGCCCGTACTGTGAATCTCAACTCTTAATGATGGTCAGCCGACCCCTGAATCATGTTGAGATAGTAAGTTGGGTTGGCCTAGGCAACTTAGATGTACAGATGCCAGAAAGAAAGACCGAAAAGAATTTGATCGTGCTGCCTAATAAATCTAGAAGTTGAATGCAATCAAACCACGGCACTAGTGGCCGTAATGGAGTCGGCAGCGGTTGGAGCGCTAGACCAAATCAATGCAGACTCTCTACCATGCTTCGTGTTGCCAAATGAAGACATTGTTAAGAGATCACGTCGATCGGATCCATCAATTTAACACATGTTCGATGCAGGAAACTGGTGCGAAAGACAGGAGGCAACGATGTGATTCCATGCACAACGGCGCTTTTGGATCGCTCAGAGGGAATGCAGGGACAAAAACGAATGGCCAAGCTGACCTTATGTGTCTATGTCTTCATTGAACAGGTACCCTTCATATTTCCCATTTGATTGGAGGTAGTTGGGCAGCCTGCAGAGAAATGACAATGTCCAAACCCACCCACCTAACCAAGATCAAGAGAGCAGTACCCAGTGGCCCCATGTTGTACGTGCCAACTATAAACCGAGAGCTGTTTGACAGTCAGCTCGCATGACAAAAGTCTAAATTCAAGCATTCAATTTCCACATTACAATGATTCGAGTCCCAAGAGATCACTGATTGAGCGTAGTTTTTAGGGCTGCAAAACTGATGAAACACCATGGGAACAAAGTGTGTGTGAAAATTGTACTACTTTGGCGCTGCCAATAAAGTTGCACAGCCAGTGAGTTGTCGGGATTTAAGAAGTCAACAAGATTTACATGATGGATGTCTCACCTCGAACTTCCTTTAGAGAAATCGTTGCAAGAAGTTTTTGACCTCATCAATATGTGGAGACCTTGTAGGAATTATATGACCACCTTCATGTTGAATAACAACACGACTTCCATTTTCGAAATACTCTGCAAGGTCCGCACTTGCCTTGTTAGGTATCTGCCTATCTCTTCCGTGATCACTTCCAAAAATATGAAGGGAAGGGCAGTTTATAGATCCACGCTCAAACTCCGCTAGTTTGACAGCAAAACCAGAGCACAAAATTGCAAATCTAAAGTCCATTCCGCCTTTTAAGTTGTCCTTGTGCGCGCACACTAAAGCAGCCATTGCTGCTCCCTGGGAAAACCCTAAGATCCCATCAAAAGGACCATCCCGCAGGTACATGGACTTCAAGTATGCTAATGATGAATCAAACCCACCAGTCTGCTGCTGGTACTGAAGAGGATCAAAAGGACCATCGGCCGCTTTCCAATCTGCTTCACTCCCTGCAGAGAAATCAGGCGGCACTAACCATGCAAACTTCTTGTTGCACTTCTCTTTTGGAGGAGGACCTCTGTGTTCTGTCAATGATTCTGAATGCACATCAAGGACAGAAGGTTGGAAAATAAAGCACAACTCGTGCGGCGCATCCACGAAGACAAGTTCCACAATGTTCCTAAGCTTTTTCGCTAAGGAAGCAGTTCGTCCTTTAAAGCTGGAGGCATTCTGACGGAACCCATGCAGGCACAATATCCTAAGCTTGCTAGAAGTGCCGAAACCTGTTGTCTTTTCTTATTAATATCAAACAGAAATTTTCATTGCGGAATCAGAAGAATTCAGAAATCAAATCCTCAATAGGAGCAAACAGCACAAAGTTGAATACAACCTCAAACTCTAGAAAATGTGCATATTCTATGATAAAAAACAGTTGAACAGTTGTGCCATGGTGCAAATGCAAAACCAGAAAAGGTCCTCGATAGTATTTGATACTACTTATTATTAGGACCTTTGGTAGGTAAGGCTATCATACATTCTTACCTTGTCCATCAGACGAAAGGGTTTTTGAATCAATCTCATGTGGCAACACTTCCAACTGGCAATTTTCAGTTACTGAAGTTGAAAGACCACATTTACCATGTTTCTGGCAGAGCTCACATGTGTAAATGGAACCTTCGACCTGCAGTCAAACAACTTAGCTAGTTCATACAGAAGCAAAATTGCCGCATGCAATCTCAAGTTCACAGGAGAAATGTGGTTAACAAATAGTTCAGAATGAAAAATGAAAGAAATATTACTAGGAGTTCTGTAGGACCTCGTAAATGTTAATTACATAGCAGAAATTTGGGGATAATTGAGCATACCCGGCAACTATCACAGACCAAAACAAGCATTCTACAAGAAGCACAACGACAACGGGCAGAGTAATCATCAAATGGACAGCTGCAAAGGAGGCAAGTACTGATGACATTTGCATTGGAGCTCCCAACAGAGATCCTACAGTGGCAATGAAAGAGGCATGAATTACTACCAGAACTTTGAACAGTCATTATCAAGCTTTCCTGAGATTTCACTGGAAGCCACGAAACATAAACCAGATTCAGAACCTAGAACTCAAAAAGTAACGATCCCACTAATTTCTTCACGGAAGGGATTTGCCAAAGAGGCAAAGAGTTCAGCTCGTGAAGTATACACATAAAAGACTATCAAAATACATAAACCATAAGCCTAAAGCAAGTATCTGAAATACTAAACATTCCAGCAGAACGTCCCAATAGCAAAGAATACGCTTTTCTAACCCATCAATTAGCATAACCACTTCGAAAGTTATGATCCTCTTCCAGTTCAAAGCAAACTAGTTATATTTTCTATTTGACAACTTCACAAAGCATTCAGATTACCTATTCTTGATAACGAGAATAAGTTTCTAAGCATGATAAGCTTAAAAAGAAAAAGTAAGTAAAAGTGAGACTTTATACATCTCAAAACAGCTAACAGACTTCAAAATACATACCGATGATCAAAGACGAAATTCTTCCCTTTAAAGAATCCACCGTCAGGAAATTGTTCCAGATACCGCTGTATCCCACCATATAACTGCAGAAGAGCACATTGTGAAAAATTACTTCAGTCATCAAGCAGAATTTGACTCGCATTTGCAGGACACTTTGAAATTTTTTTTTCCTTAACTTTTATTTTTATTGCAATAAGGATCCTTGGGCCAACTTATTTGCATATGAAATTCATCCGAAGCAGCAATAATTCCGTATAAAAATTTGACTTTACTCTGTATAGTCTCGTCTTTTAGCAAATCTACCTAATTAGACCCATCACTACCCTTAACCAAGAGACCCAACCATGACATGGTAGTTTTATATATATATATATATATATATATATAACGTTTATCTAAAGTCATGTGGTTGCTGTGCCCAATGTGTACTAAGAACCAGGAAAAGTAAGTTTGCAGTGGAGAACCATTTCTCCGAGAGACCCACCTGATACACATTCTCAAACCCAGGGCCTTTGCCCTTGATGTATGCTGATGCCATCTCACATCTGATACCCCCTGTGCAGTACCTATAGAACAACCATGGATAAATTATGGACGAATATGAAGGGGCAACGGCACTTCTGGAAAAACATAGATATTTCCCTTCGAGGTGCACTCTGATCTAGTTTTAACTTTCAGCACATGAAAGACAAAATAGAATGAACTTGTATAAAAGGGAAGAGACATTCTAAGACACTGCCAATACCTAGAAAAGAGCCAGTTGTATTAAGGAAGACATGACTATCGTGGTGTTTTAATATATTGATCAGTCATAACAGTTACTCCAATTATGGCTTAGACCAGGTAAATAGAGAGATGTAAGACAGTCCTGCAAAATGTTAATTTAATCTCAATAAAGCAACTCAAGGCATTCCCAACTAGTTTGGGATAAAGGTGATGTTGATGTTGAAAGCAACTCAAGGCATATGAAAGCCACGATAGTTCGTACTTGTATACACACAGAAACATAAAACAGGACCATCATGGTTACACTAGCAGACTATCACATTGAAGTATCAGTACAGCGACCATTTGCAGACATGACGCCATTTATCAGTGAGGTAAATTTAAAAAAATTATAAAAAAATTAGGCAGAAGTAGACATAGGGAAAAACCTATAATCACCAAGTTCTAGGGGGGCACTGACATGAGAATGCATTTTCCTTGCAAACGTTCAGAATTATCATCTATCCAGTCATGCAGGTCACTGTATTGTCTGATTTGTGGATCCAAAGTTTCCACACCTTGTGTGTGGAACTTCCCGATCCTAGTCTCGTATAAATTCCTCGCATCCAACAAGACAAGGCTTTCACTGCTTGTAGGACTATCTTCGTCAAGAAGCTTACCTGGAAAAGAGATGCATAGCCATCAGATCTGAAAGCCACATCGATGTGGATAAAGGTTAACTGGGCTTGTAACTCACTTGGGACGCAATTTCATAGTTACGCCCAATTCATCAGATATCAAATTTGACAAATGTTTTAATTATGCTGGGCCCCCGAGGTACAACACCTAAACCTGATAGAACACACAACGAGAGCCAGCCCATCCCCCAAACCCACGATACCAAGTGACAACTTCTTATCAAAATATGGCCTAAAAATTTTAACCACTTCACTTTTCTCTCTCTTTCATCATCTTCCTTATAAGTACTGACTTAAGCATCAAAGGATCCTCGTGAGGATAACCCAGGAGGACTTCCTCTCTCTTTGGCGTGCAAATCTGAGGAACGGCCATAGACCGGCCAGTGATTTTGTGCATCATCACGCAAATTGTCCAAAGCAGTAATGTAAAACAGGCTCAGGGTTATTGTACCGCAAGGATAAAAAGAACTGAAAAAGGGACACTTGAATAATAGAACCATGGAAAGAGGAAGATATGCCATACACAAAAGGTTATGAAATTCCCCAGGTACATAGGATAACCATAAAATACAGAGAAAGGCAAAGAGAGGTGCAAAAATATCCAAGAAGTTACCAGCACTTTGCAGGACGGAATGGAATTCCAGCGCAGAGAGGTGCCTTCCAGCAAAGGAAATGTCGGGTGATCTCACAAGGGGGTGAGAGCTGAATGTTACCAGTTCCTAACATGACAACAATAACATACCAATAAGTAACACTTATTAGGCAGCATCAAGAGTTAGCCGGCACTATCTGTCAGTTACATAATTCCAATCCTAGCAGAGAATGTGGCTTTCATTCACCAGAAAGGTGAAAGCAGGTTATACCATCAAGTGCTCACACTTTGGAGTCGACACATTTTCATAGTTACGGAATGACAGGAGTTTTGGGGAATAACTAAACAGAAACAATTCTCTAATACAGAAGACTGACTTATAATCCCTGAAACAAAGTACATAGCCTTCTAGCTGCCTTTGTCGCCCAATATAACGAACTAACACTTGCTCTTCATCATGCCATCAATATACCAAGCTATCATAAGTAAATTGATCGTACAAGATAATCACGCAATTGCACAAAGCACTTATTCGCCTCTTGGGTAGTTATCCAGCTAAAAACAGCAGACAAGTCTGTTAATTCTAAACCATGGAAAGAAATAGAAGGATATCCAGCGATTGCTACTTCATTTACCTCCACAATGCGAACAGAGAGGGAGGTGAAACCGCAGTCCTTGGCAACCTTGTCATTCAAAGGCTGATTGCAAGAAGCGAGCTTAAAGTCCGTTCCTTCAAACATAGCATTCGACTTAACTGCATCAATGTGCTCCTCCAGCGCCGATAACTTGCCTCCAACCTGACCAGAACCATTGTCAAACACTAAGTCAGGAATAATCTATCGCCTTAAGCTTTCACACTTATTGGCACCTTGTTTCGGAATTTCCATGCTCCAGGTTCAGCACAAATGTCAATATACGCTACACCTCAGGAGCCAGCAAAACAAAATTTAAATTTCGAATACCAATTTCATCAATTAACTCAAAATATGACATGACATGAAAGTTACTTTAGGTAACTCTGCAGCCACCGATAACACCAGCATCATACAAACCACCACAAGAGATTGATGACAAACATCCTCAATATCCAAAACATAAAAGGACCTTCCCTATCTGTTCGAAGCAAAGAGAGGGAAAAAAGGAAAAAAACAAGAACGAGGAAGCGAGCAGAGGAAGTGAGGTTACAGTGACATTGACGCCATGAGGAGCGAGCCGGACTCGGCCGAGCAGGCCGAGCGAGTTGCAGTTCAGCTCGTAGAACGAGACGAGCTCGTCGAGGTCGGGAACGGAGGCGTACTTGTAGTACAAGAGGACGCCGTATGGGTCGGCCCGTTCGAGGTCGGACATGACGGAGAGATCCTCCGCTGCAACAAGCGGCGGCGGAGATGGAGATAAGGGCTTCGACGTGGTGGCGCTGAAGTGAGCGAAAGCGAAGCGTCCGTGACTCGTTGAGTAGCTGTTGGATATGGGCCTTTACTTCACTCGCGTTTAAGCCCATAAGGTGAGAAATACTCCATTTTTTTTTTATGGACAAAGACATTATATGAAGTTTCTTTTTATTTTTCTCTCTCTTTCTACCTTCCATCCACTCTCTTTCTCAAGGGTGAATTTGTTTTGGCACGTGCTGAGGCAATCGATTTCAGAGTGGGTCGATTCCCGCCTCGGGACTACGAATGAAATCATAAGGTACGGTTCCTCGTTCGTAGACAGGCCCGTCCAATTTCAAAACTAGCTTGGTCCGATTCCTAAGTAGCTTCAAGGATTGGGGTGATCTTTTTTATTTCTTATTCCTTGCAAGACTACAAGTATTGTTGCATGGTATAAACTCTTTATTCTATAATGTTTTGGATCTTTGATCAATGAAAATCTTGGTATAAAGATACTAAAGGCAAGTATCAGATTGATCCGAGCGATTTGGATAATTCGATTCCACACATAAAATCAAGAATTGAATTGACAATCATCAGTTCCGATGCTCACCTCTAGCATGGCTTTGGAAACGATTGTATGTATGAGGTGCAACGACGATTCCAAATCACGACATTTAATTGATATTAAAAACTCGTAAAATCAATTGATCAACTGTGACGTGGCCATTTTTGTCAATGATGGATTGGGCATAATTATTAGTTATGAGTGATATTCCGTGAGTTCGGATGTTTTGCCGATCAAATTGAAATTCTCGAGCGATGATAAGCACGATTTGATGTGCTACGTATGTAGATATGTAGACATAAATAATATCTAAAACAAATTCAGTAAATAGTTAACAAAAAAAGAAGAAGAAAGAATTTAGACCGGATCATGTATTGATGGTTGATCGATCCCGCTGTCCACGGCGTCCCAAAACTATTCATCAGCACTCAGCAGATTAAAAATCGCCACTACTTTCTCCTTCCCCATTCACTCTTCCCCAAAAGCTGCCAGGCGCTCCACTCTGTCGCGCATTCCGTCAAACATTTCGACGGCAGCGAGGTGGTCCCAGTCAAAACCAGCGGCGGAAACCACAATGTCTCTGCGACCCAGCACGCGGAACGAGGCGAGGAAGAAAGCCTACAAGACCGGCGTCGATGCGGATGAGGCGAGGAGGAGGAGGGAGGACAATCTGGTGGAGATCAGGAAGAGCAAGCGCGAGGACAATCTCTTGAAGAAGCGAAGGGAAGGCCTGTCGCTTCAGCCTCATCAGCAGCCGTCCCAGCAATTCGTCGATGGATCGCAGAACATTGAAAAGAGGGTGCTTTTCTCTTACCCATATGGATCTTCACGTGGTTGCGTGTAAAGTGCGTGGTTTGATTCGTTGGCCGCGTCATTTGGATGTTGTGGTGCTCGATCTATCGAGAAAACTCACAGAATTGTGGATCTTAAGTTCTCGAAGTTACTGTTTGAGTACTGCACATTGAGGCTCGAATTGACCTCGGCATTTGGGTTATCGATCCTTTTAATGAGCATGAGCTAGCATGTATGATCAGATCATGAAGGCTAACATCTTGGTGTGTGTTGAATCTTGCATGGGATTTGAATTCATGATTTCATGAAGTTTAATGGGAAGCAATTTAAGACGAGGAATTTAGCCAGTGTAAATCTTTCTCTGATAATGGTAAAGTGTAAAACTGACTAGTCACCGGAGCACAACAAAGTATACTTTGCTCTGCTCTTTCCTTTTTCGGGCTTCCTGAGTCTCATGGGCATAATAGCCGGTAGTTTTGCGGTCATAAGTAAATAAAGTGCATAGGATTTGTTATTTGTTTGTATGAGTAATGGTTTCTGTATGCCCCATTTGCTTTGGAAAGGCCAGTCCCGTTATTGGGACGTGTTCTTCTGAAAATATCTTTTTCCCGAGGCTTTTTTGGGCTTCCTGAGCCACATGGGCATAATAGCCGATAGTTTTGTAGGTCTTAAGTAAATAAAGTGCATAGGATTTGTTATTTGTTTGTATGAGTTGTGGTTTCTGTATGCCCCATTTGCTTTGGAAAGGCCATTCCTGTTATTGGGATGCGTTCTTTTGGAAATATCTTTTTGCCGAGGCTTTTATTCAACTTAAGCTGATGAAAGTGTAAGATTCTCACGTTTATCGAGTCAGATCAAGCCAATTACAAGTCTATAAATCAAGTAACCTTTTTAGTGAAATAGTCACGGTTGCCTAAATAAACCTTCTTGTACATTGCATTGTTGTGCTGTATGATCGAGCTTCCAGTCATCGTTTGCTTCATTGTTTTACTCCATTCTCTTTAATTCTATTGATACTTTCTTCTCTAGATTTATGATGTGGGAGCTATTTATCAATCTGGGAAATGATCGAAGTAGTTTTAATCTTTTGCTTTTTGTGAGAAGTAAGGATAGAATTTGCCTAGAAAGGAACACGAAAACATTTGCCATTGAAGAATGCTCATAAGATGAGTTGAGGGAAATATTACAATGTTCAAAACTCTGTCGAAGTAGAACTGAACCCGAACTTTTGGTCTTCATTCTCTTTGTCATCCTATAATTGTCATTTTTCAAATCCAAGCATAGTTGTAAGGAGTGTGAATGAGTCAATCGACTGGCAAGTTCTCAAGCTTGACTGGACTTAGTTTCGATCGAGTTTGAGTTCCAAGCTTAGTCGCCTTTATAATTCTTGACTCAAGGAGCTTGTGATTTTTGTCAAGTGGCTGAGTTGTATATTAGACAATTGAACATAAGGATTTAAGAATCATGCTCTTATTCAAATTCTTATTACACTTTGAAAAATCGTGTTCAAGATCAACTTGAGTTTATGTCGTAACCTTTTTTGGGGTAATCAAAAGTGTGGAGTCGGGTTCTAGCACAATGGGGTGCGACGTTTAGTCGAACTCCAGCTTAGAAAAATTCAATCTTACTCGAGTTCAAGTTGAGTATTGAGTGTAGACTTTCTAGTCAAGTCAAGTTTAGGATATCGAAGTTTGTTGATTGGTCTCATTATTTATTTAGCTGCATTGACTCTACTAGTAACAATAGGCTCCAACCAAACCCCCCCCCCCCCCCCCCCCAAAAAAAAAAAAAAAAAAACCAAAAACAAATGGACGTATTGTCTGAATCGATGCGTGCTGTTTTGTTCTTTTATAAAAACTTCTTTATTTTGGATCCAGGCGACATGTTTATGTACATTTACCTTGGCCCCCGTAGGTCCTGCAATTCTCACTATGGTTGTGTGGGCTAACTATGATAGATACAGCTACTATGTTTGAAAAATGGCAGACTATCTACTTATTCTTCCCATCTCCCTTTTTATTGTTTATGTCGCGCAGTTGGAAAGTCTTCCAACATTGGTTCAAGGAGCATGGTCAGATGATCCTCGCTCTCAGTTGGAAGCTACCACTCAGTTCAGAAAGCTGCTGTCAATTGGTGCGATAATTGCTCCTGGGGTGCTTTCTATTACTATAGTTAGTCCTGGCATATGTTGATTAAGTCGTTATCTTTATCTGCAGAGCGCAGCCCACCTATAGATGAGGTGATCAAAGCTGGGGTTGTCCCAAGGTTCGTAGAGTTTCTACAAAGGAATGATGTACCACAGCTGCAAGTAGGGTCCTCTTTGCTGCTCAGTTTCTCTAATTTATTGTACTGTTGAAGTATAGTGAAGTGCATGCCGAAGTATCTACATAACTTCCTTTCTTCAATCTACAGTTCGAGGCTGCATGGGCATTGACAAATGTTGCTTCGGGCACATCTGAGCATACCAGAGTTGTCATTGAAAATGGTGCCGTCCCAATGTTTGTGCAACTTCTCAGCTCTGCCAGCGACGATGTTAGAGAGCAGGTTGGTCCTGCTAACTGTTTTTCTTTTTCTACTTTACTTAATATTGTAGCAGTTTTCATTAGAAGTTTGTTCCTTCGAATTTCATTATAGCACTTAAGAAATACAGAAGGGATGATAGGTAGCTATACACCATAAAACTAGCCATCTCATAAAAGTCCAAGAAAATAAATAACAAAATATTTTCTGTTGACATATAAGAAAAGGGAATCGGGGAAGCATAAAAATTGACTAAGAAGGGAAAAAGGTGTAATACAGCACATTGGGGCGTGCTGTAGTGGATTGAGTCGTGCTTTGGAGGGCATTGCTACCTTCGGGTATGAAAGAACTGCCTTAGAAGTATTTTCCAGATGGTGGTACCCATGCGTTTGAAATTAGAGGTGCCTTTTACCTTTACCACTTCCTACCCTTCCTGTTGTACACTTTGTTTATTATAGATTGTCTATGAAGTGCATAGTCTTATTTCTTTATTATATTGTCATTTTTTATTCGGTTTTTGGATTGGGGAAGCTTTCCAATTTGTCTAAGTTATATAGTGAATTTTTTTGTGCTTTGATGAACCAGGCAGTGTGGGCTTTGGGTAATGTCGCTGGTGATTCCCCAAGTTGTAGAGATCTTGTTCTGGGTCATGGTGCCCTTGTACCTTTATTATCGCAGTTAAATGAACACTCAAAATTGTCCATGCTGAGGAATGCCACATGGACTTTGTCTAACTTTTGCCGTGGCAAGCCCCCTACGCCTTTTGAAGAGGTAAGCATGCTTATGTAGGGGCAGACTCTTTGTAAGAAGCCTTCACGTAGCACATGTATTTTGCATGATGACTTTTGATAAGTTACTGCAGTGTTGATTGGCTTTGTTTAACTCAGGTGAAGCCTGCATTACCAGTTCTCCAGCAACTTATCCATGTGAATGATGAAGAAGTTTTAACAGATGCTTGCTGGGCTCTCTCATACCTTTCTGATGGCCCAAATGACAAAATTCAAGCCGTGATTGAAGCAGGTGTCTGTACACGATTGGTGCAGCTTTTGCTGTAAGATCCATTCTCCGGAATTTGTTAATAGGGCATTTGTTTGCTTTCTAACTTTTTTCCTTCTGATGGTTCTCTAGAATCCCACACCATTTTGTCAAATAATCGGATCATTTTGTCTCCTAGTCTATATGCATGCATTTGTTGAGTTATTTCTTCTATAACTTCTAACCCATCCTAAAGCTTATGTTCTGATTGAAGCTTTCTTTTGACAGTCATCCTTCAGCTACTGTTCTTATACCTGCCCTGCGGACTGTAGGGAACATTGTCACGGGCGATGATGCCCAAACACAGGTACTGCTCTGATGCCTGGATTGTCATATTATTTTCTCCTCCTCATTGTGATACTCCACTTGTATGTTTCAGTTTGTGATCGAAAATGGAGCCCTCCCTTGTCTATATCAACTATTGACTCAAAATCACAAAAAAAGCATAAAGAAGGAAGCTTGTTGGACGATCTCAAATATTACCGCTGGAAATAGAGCTCAGATACAGGTATTGCATATCGTATACACGTTTATCAGAATGTTTTTTCTGCATGGTCGAGTAGATTGAAAGTTTATCGTTAACCAACACCAAATCGCTGATGGTGCTTTACTTTGCCTGATTCAATATGACCATGACCTGCTTATTAAAATTAAAGTTAGACGTAGTCGAGGGTTTGCAAGCTACTGTATTTTGCATGTGATATGTTAGTTTTTCTCTGCAGCTCATCAGGTGTTAGTTCTTTTGACAATCTCATTTTTTTTTTTTTACATTTCTTAGATAATGTAGGAGCTACTTGTCATGTAGACTCTGGATCATCTCATGATCTGTTATTTGAGTGAGGCGGAATGTCAACCAAGAAATTAACACGGTATGTTGTGTGTAGGCTGTTATAGAGGCCAACATCATCCATCCTCTGTTGCACCTTCTCCAGCATGCTGAGTTTGAGATCAAGAAGGAGGCTGCATGGGCAATTTCGAACGCCACATCTGGAGGATCTCATGAGCAAATTCAGTGAGTTTCTTTTCGGAACTTGCTTTCTCGTTCTCCATCTTATGGGCCTGTTGAATGGATTTTTTATGCACAGAAATGAACTTGTAATTCTGCAATTTGTCATGTTGTTTGTAAGGCAGATAATGTGATACATAGTGTACTCAAACCTGTATTTTCTATTCAATGCATGTGCTGATGATTAGTAGGAGAAATTCTCAAATCTCTATTTCCGCTATGGCTTTCTGAGGAGTTACATGTTCCTGTATCAAGATAACTAAAGCTAACACAAGCCAATTTCATTCCTGCAGATTCTTGGTGGGCCAAGGTTGCATCAAGCCCCTTTGTGATCTTTTGGTTTGTCCTGACCCTCGGATAGTGACTGTTTGCCTCGAGGGACTCGAGAACATACTGAAAGTGGGAGAGGCAGATAAAGAGATGGGACTGAACGGTGGAGTCAATCTCTACGGACAGATGATAGATGAATGTGAAGGTCTGGATAAGATCGAGAGTCTGCAGACCCATGACAACAACGAGATATATGAGAAGGCCGTGAAGATATTGGAGAGATATTGGGCTGAGGAAGATGGGGCAGAAGATGATGCACAGGATGCTGTCAATGGAGATGCTCAAGGCTTTACTTTTGGAGCGAATGTGCCCAACATTCCCAGCAATGGGTATAAATTTGGGTGATCTGATAGCACAGGGATTCCTTTTTTTTTTTTTTCCTTCCACGGCGCTATAGGAAGTTTGTGTTCGTCGTCATTTTGGCAATTCCTTAAGGATTCCATATTGTTTGGCCAAGGGTCAGGGTTTTTTGGTCTGGCATGGAGGCTCTGCTATGCACTTCTTTGTTTTTTTTTTTTTTCATTTAAACAAGCTAAGGCATTTTAGCTTGCATATACCGCTTGATTTGTCTCCTACAGTGCAATGTGAAAAAAGAAGCCGTCTTTTATATTATATCAGCCTATTGTCGTGGCTTCTTCTATTTCCCTTTCTATCTCTGCGCTAAACACCGTATTCAGAATCTGCTGCTGAGGACAGGGCAAGTGTTTTCACCCGCAAGAAAGTTCTCCAAAAGGATAATGGGCTTGAACAGCTTCACATTATACTTACATGCAAAATCGTTAAACATTGTTCACGTTCGATTCAAGATCTGCAACCAGACTGCTCAACCGAAAATCATTATATTTACTCTCACTGCTGAACAGACCAAATAACACACCATCAGCCTTTCATTCAACCAAACCTCTGCTAGTACAGAGCCTTGGAAAGGTATACTCTACGTTAAAGGTGGTTTTGGAAGTGATCTGCAGACTAGCTTTCTACTTGTTCCTCTTTCGAAGAAATTAGATCTAGCGAGAAAATAACTGATGCAAAAGCCACTCTGTTCATATCTTTTTAAAGAACATTAGTCACAGTTTAAGAAGTGTCTCAAGGGCACTCACAAAAAATTTCTTAGTTGGAGCTTCAAAGTGCCTGGGCTTGCTCACTTGTTCACCAAACTGTCTTGGCCCATCAGCAAGCCCAACTGCAGCGCATTTTTATTTTTGACCGGACAACTGCAAGGAATTGAAGCTGTTGCAAAAGGAGAGAGGGAAAAAAATTTAGTGGTCCACAAAATGGATAATGCAAAGCTTTGTCAAGTGCCTCACCATCAATCAAACCGAACCAAAACACTTCTCCACCACTTAAAAGGGATATGAGTCTTTTCATCCTGAAATCCTCCGTTTAGTTTTTCGTACTTCCTTAATATTATCATAGGTTTCGAAAAATATGACTTTATATGAACGAAAAAGATGTCGGAAAATTTGTAAAAATCGTAACTTGAATTATAATTTGTAAAATACGATTTATTCCATCTCATTAAATATAATGTAAATTATGATCGGATGGTGTTTGGGTCACTTATCACTTGTCGAATAGAGTCTACTGTTCTAACTGTAAATTACGAGATTTGCCAGATCAAATGTGAAGCGAGAATCGCATAAAATCTTTCGATTTCAATATTGCTAAATAAATATAATTTTTTTCGAGAAAAGAAGAAAATAACTCAAGTTCATATGATTTAACGAGAGTAATGCTTCCCTAATGAATAAAAAAAATCATATATTTAGAATATAGATGTTTGGACCAGAGGAAAAATTTGATACCGATTTGGAGAAAAAAGAAAACATAAGGGGCACAAATTGGAATTTAGAGAAAGTTTAACCAGCTCCATCACCCGCGATTTTCACTCCCCTTCCATCCACTCGCCAGTCCAAGCAAACGCGGCCATGAAACTCCTCTCCCCTCCACCTTCTCTATCTCGCTCCGACGCTCTCTTCCTCTTCTCCATCTCGTCCACTTCGAGGCCCCACGGACGCGTCGCCAGCCCGGTCCGCGTCGTCCGGTGCCGGCCGGCCCTCGCGGCGCTCGAGAGGAGGATGTCCGTGCGCGCGTGCGCGAAGGTGGAAGAGGAGATCGCGCTGGAGGCACCGGCGAGAGAGTGGGGCAAGGTGTCGGCCGTGCTGTTCGACATGGACGGAGTCCTCTGCGACAGCGAGGAGCCGTCGCGGATGGCGGCCGTCGATGTGTTTGCCGAGATGGGCGTGGAAGTCACTGTGGAGGATTTCGTGCCTTTCATGGGAACAGGTATCGAGATGTTTGTTTTTATACCTATATGAGCAAACAGGAAAGTCCCTACTGGACTGCGGAAAGATGTGGTCTTGCTTTCGTATTACTTAATGGTATAGACGATTTAGCTTAGTTTTACTTCTGGATGAAAATTCACACGATCGGTTTACTGAGGACATTTCTGATTTTCTTGTTGTTATCTGGGGGAAAAAGTTATATACTTGTAGCTGAGGCACAAGAAGTATTCTTTTGAGTTCAAATTGTGTATGAAAGTGAGGTAGGTCGTTTGTGAAGTTCTAAAAGGTCAGGAACGCATTCTGAAGATTAAAACTTTATCTGAATGTGAAGGCTCTGTTATCATCTTTAGCTAGAGCAATTGGTTGTGCACTCTATCTGCAGCAGAATTAGAGTAGGCTATCTCTTTTGGCGCTTCCGTGGATATTTCATGTTCATTTGCCCCTAGTAAAGTTTTGTATAATAACTAGCGGTCCTCAGTTTTAACATGAATGATAATTAATACTCTGTTCTGGAATATTTCGTGTCTTTTTCTTATTGTCTGATCCTGTGCTACAAGTTTTGTTTTTTTTTGTTTTTTTCTTTTTGATTCCTAGGGAAGAAGCTTTTGATATTGGAAGTGGACATTTCCATTCATATTATTGTTACTTTACCATGAGTCGAGTGGTGTAACACTGGCATTTCCTTCTCATTTGATCAACTGTTTCCTCATTGATCAGGTGAGGCAAACTTTCTAGGAGGCGTTGCTTCTGCTAAAGGGGTTAAGGGATTCGACACACAGTTAGCGAAGAAGAGGTTCTTTGAGATATATTTGGATAAGGTAGTGCTTCAAAGTCTAAGTCTAAGTTGAAGTTATGAACAAGTGAGTACAGTTCGCGTCGGCTTGCATTTGTGCCTGAAGAACGATTAACACTTTTATAAATTTCTACTGTTGTCAGTATGCAAAACCGAATTCTGGCATAGGCTTTCCGGGTGCCCTGGAACTCATTTCTCAGGTTCGTGGATGATCAAGCTCAATTCAGTCGTAAAACAAAATTCATTGCTGCATATGCTGACAAGTTGATTCATTGAAATGTCTATGCAGTGTAAAAGCAAGGGCCTCAAAGTTGCCGTTGCATCTAGTGCTGATCGCATCAAGGTTGAAGCAAATTTGGCTGCTGCCAATTTATCCTTGTCAATGTAAGCTACAGAAGTTACAAATTCTCAATCATAACTTGTATCTTGATTCTTGTGTGAGAGAAATATTATGACTAATTTTCAGTTGCGGCGGGGATGGAAACTTCAATCAGTAGTAGATGTACATGGTCGAATATAGTTCAAACCAGTTAAATAGCTTATTCATAAACTCTTTCAGTCATGCATGCTCCCTTTTTCTTTCTCTAATGGTACTTACGTTCTCTTCTGTCTTCCGAATATGTCCAAAGACCACCTCTCCTCGTTAAATAGCATGTTGCTAACTCATGTGGTATAAACTTGACTGAGTTTTTTGCATCATCTTTTGATGCATTTGTCTCGATAACTATTCGAGTATCTAGAGGGCATGAGACTATTCTTCCAATGTGAGTTTTAACCTTGTATCTTATTTCCTATATTTCTTTTTCTCAGGTTTGATGCTATCGTGTCAGCTGATGCTTTTGAAAACCTGAAACCTGCTCCTGACATATTCTTAGCTGCCTCAAAGATCTTAAATGTGCCACCGAATGAGGTATGCATCCTTAAATTCTTTAGATGCTTAATATGCTAGGAGCATCTCAGTCAACAGAAGATTAATCATGTGTAACCAGTTATGATTTCTCCTGGTAGAAAATGTTCGAGACTGTCAAAAGAAAGCTCCTCCTGAAAGCCTGTCATATTATCAATTGCAATAATCAAGTGTTCTAGAAAGATTAAAAAACAAAAGAAAGCTTATTGTATTGATTTTTTTTACCAGCTTAGTAGTGTGATGTTCTTGTAGACTTTGCACTAGAAGGGATTGTTTCATATTCATATTTCACTGTTTATTCACTGAAAAAGATCTACTCTTCTTGTTGGCCTTTATTAATTGGATTGCACAGACAAGCAAAATTTGAGATTCTCAGTTTTAGGGCATTTTCCAGGACGATAAGAAGTCTTATGGAAATATTCTGTGGTTATCAAGATGAATTCGTGATAGTGAAAATTGTTGCATTTTTGCATGGAAGGACTTGTGTAAAATAGTCATGGTTGTAGTCTAACATGATATTGATGCTACACAGCAATCAGTATTGCATATATTTTCTCCAAGCGAGCAGTTAAATGAATGAATATTGTATGTTGAAATTCGGAGTTATCAGTTCGTTGTTTCACGGAAAGATCTCCTATTAAAGAAGATTTAGTAAAACATGCCCACCACGACATTTTACCAGAAGAATTTTCAGGTGCTTTCTGTTTTCAAAATCAGAACAAACTGAAATGTTTGCAAAACAGTCGTGCTCTTCAAATATTTCATGCAGCATTGGTGCTGTTGCCAGAAAAACTAATTTTGCCTGTCCTGTTCCAGTGTATTGTAATTGAAGATGCTTTAGCTGGAGTTCAGGCTGCCAAAGCTGCACAAATGAGGTAGAAGTAATAGTTGCTTTATTTGTTGTAACTCATGTTTGTTCTTTCTCAACTGACTATAGCTGTCTTTTGATGGTTTAGGTATCTACGTAGTCTACTGCTTCAGTTTCACTTGCAAATAGCAATCATAAGCCATCTTCTCTTGCATGCAGTAAATAAGTGTCTGTTGCTTGCAGATGTATTGCTTTGACGACTACATTATCTGAAGAGAGACTAAAGGGTGCTGGTCCATCCCTCATTAGGAAGGAAATACGAAGTGTTTCGCTTGATGATATTGTCAGTGGTGGTTCTGGTGACCTTAGTATGTAGTCCTGAGATGCTACCGTTATCTATTTGTATCATCATTATGATAAACTTTGTATTGGGCACATATGTTTAATCTATTTGCTCGTAGTGGGCATTTCTTAATCAAAGACTGTTGAGATGCAAGTTGATCTGGCTCATCTTTATTCTCTTTTCTTCTTCAACAATGGTTTTATTGCTTGATTCAATAATTACTCTGGCTGTCAATTTCGAAGCCATTATTAATTAGATAGCTAGCAGGTTAAAAAGATTTTCTCATACCAAAAATGTTATGGGCAATGTTTAAAACCCTTGACCTTACTCTAACGAGAATAAATTATTGCAGATGAGAAGGTGCGGGAACCTCAGTATTCTGAGGCATCCACTCAAATCTCATCAGACATACCAATAGATCAAAGTGATGGTATTCCAATACAGGATAAATACTCTAATGGAAATTTTTCATCTGTGGTAGGGTAAGTCCTCTCTTATATTTTGAAGGTTGACAATGTTGAGTAGAATTCCTGTTTTCTGCAACTCGCTAACTCAATCAAATATGACCTATTGCTTTTATATTGTGGATCGAACTTTTTTTCTTTCTACGCTACAACTGGAATATTCCCTATTACTTAGATAGGCATCCTTATATTCAAATTTTCAACTAATCTAAATCAACATTTGAAATGCAAAGATGAGAGAGTGGAATGAAGTGTAGGATGATCATTAAGATCATCCACGCCTTGTGGAAAAATATCTCAATAGTCTCCTTGTAGTTTTTTCCCTTCAAGTTGCTTGCCTTAGTTGATATGATAGCATTGGGGAGTTTTTTGATGTCAGGAACCTAGTTAATTCTAGAAATCAAATAGGAATGCCTCCATGCAGTTTCTTCCTCATTTTAGATGCTAAGTGAAAGATCTCTTTTGGTAACTTCCATAGTTTAATTCCCATGTGGAAAATAAATTGATCTTCTTAAATTGTTTCTCCTCTTCAGTGGTTTTCATATGACTAAATTAGGAATAGTTTTTTTTCATGAGGTTTTCCTGCTAAGCTGGATTACGATACCTCTTCATCTATGACTTCCACTCTGATCGCGGTGGTGGTTGACCTTTTATGTGCACTATGACCTCTACCACCCATGCTAATTACGAATGAGAGATATGTTTGATTATCAGCCCAAAGATCCTGTAGTTCTTTCTCTTGCATGTTTATAGGTGATGTATACTGGAACGCTGTTATAACTTTCCTTTGGAAGCATGCCTTGGTAACATTTTCAGCTTGAGGTAAGGAGATAATCTTTGGACAGGTTGCAGGCTTCTCGCCGAGACTTAGTAAGATACGGAAGTTTGGGTGTAGCCTTGTCTTGTCTCTTCTTTACGATTACAAATTGGAAGGTACAGCTTCTGATCAAGAATTTCCTCTCATGCTGAATAATTATATCATGATCAATTTGGATTCACTTTGAGTGACTTACTTCATAGCAACGTTTGCTTTATTGATATGAAGGTATGGTTGTAGGCAATGCAGTATGCATCCCCTAAAGCACTTTGGAATTTGCTATTTGGAGTTAATCAGTCACCTTTCCAGCAGGGTGAAGGTAATAACACTCCTGTCGTGTATTTGTATTATCCAAATTACACTTACCAATGCATTCGAAAGATTGTATTCTACATTATTGCTGGCGAAGTTATTTGACTATCTTTTCCTTGTGATGTATGATTGGTGGAAGGACAGTGAAATTGCAGATGTAATATCATTTTTTCAGGTGACTCACGCTATTCAAGAGTTCAACAATTTATGAATTACATCTCAGATCTGGAATCAAAGTGAGAATTTTCTAATTTTCCCTTGTTCTTGATTTCTTTTCAGTGATTTGTCATTCATGCAACATACTTGTCATGTGATATTTTCCTATCACGATTTTCCTTCATCTCTAGTTGAACTGACAAGAAATCATAATGAAGGGGATCTGCTCCTCTTGTGCCAGAGTTCCCACCTAAGCTTGACTGGTTAAATACATCTCCCCTTCAGTTTGGCAGGGTAACTACTACAAAGTAGACCTTCACTATCTTCTTTTTTCTTTGCTATGTAATTGTTCTATCGCTTAATACAGTGTAGTTGAAATTACAACTGTTGCTTTGGCCAACCTAGCCAACCTGTTGTAAATTAATGCAGAAAATATTGGACCTTGCAATTAAATCAATGTGAAGTCGAAATAAACAGAAATAAAGGAGGAACAATAAAGAACGCCAGAGATTTACGTGGTTCGGTCTGAGTGTCGGTACCTGCTCCATGGGGAGAGCCAACAGCAAATAATCTACTAATAATCGGAGAATCAGAGTTACAATCATTCATATGCTCGAGTATTTCTCACACCTACATTACACCCAAGCCCACAATGTTTACGCAATAAACAATTTAACATGGTGTTAATGGTCACAGCACATATCACCATATGTTCAAGCTCCTCTTCATGAGCAAAAACAAAAGCTCTTCATACGGCTGTCCAAGACACGTCCCTGTACTGTGCGGTGCTTTCTTTTGCTGCAGAATCCATGGCTTCTTTTTCCCTTTTATATGGCTGCAGCAGGCTTTGAAAAGTAAAAGCAAAAACCTAAGCTTTTATATTCTTTCCTCTGATTACTCTCTAGGCCCACAAGTAAAGAAATATCTGGAGAACATATTGAGCCCCTTCCTTTTTTGTAAGGCCAAAAGAAGTTCTTGTGCAGCAACTTGGAGTCCAAGAATTCAAACCAGTCATACTTAGATAATACACAGGAAACAAAATCAACTTTTACCGCCCAAGAACATATACAGCTCAAACTCGAGGCATAATTTAACACAACAAATTAACTCTGCTACATGTTCGTTCTTGTTTGCCTGTATGCAGTATAAATAGTTTTTAACCTTCATTGACTGCTTGCAGTGGTCCATGACTGATGTCCAGGACACCATTTATGCCTTTGCACCTGGTAATCTAACATAAAGTTGCAAATCCATGATCCAAGCACTGGAATATGATTTTTTCATGTAATGGACTGGAAAAGAGAGCCATGCATATGGCCCAAATAAAGGGCGGCTGCACATTAGGAACATTAATGAACTTTCGCAGATTTGTTTAGTGATTGTGCAGTCCCTTTCAGCAGACAATAATTGCCAATAGATTCTTACTTTCTGATCCTATGATGTTTGATGGACTGATTCTGCTTGTGCTTTTAGCCAGTCATCTCTACGCGCGCGTGTCTGCCCCCCCCCCCCCCCCCCTTCCTTCCCAAAAAAAAAAAAAGGGAAAGGCTTCCCCACTGCGAGCGGATAGGCATATGGTGCGTTTGAATATCTCTCTCTCACTCTCCCATGGCAGGACTTGAGAGGAAAGGTGGTGGTGTTGGACTTTTGGACCTATTGCTGCATAAATTGCATGCATGTCTTACCAGATCTAGACTACTTGGAGAAAAAATATAAAGAGATGCCAGTAAGTTTCTGTTCTTTCATTAAAATCCAGCAGATGTCTATAGATGTGTGGTTTCTTATGATGAATCTTGCTGGCATAAATGAGCAGCTTCTTTGTTTAGAAATAGTCCATGTTGGATCCGCTGCTTCCTAGATACCTTCAATAGTTATCAATCAGAAAATATAGGAAACTAATTCTAGTGTACATGATACTTAGATGTTACACAACTTGTGTGGAGAAATGAAAGGCTATGACCTGTTTGTCACCTTAGGATACTGAGGAACAATCTAGTTTCAGTGTATGCTGAATAGGCACATCGACATGCGGGTTTTGCTCTTTCTATTATTTTTCTACATATCTTTTGCCCCTGTTTGATTAGATCAGTAGCGTTTTCTTGATAAAAAGAGTGAGGCAGGGAGGATGCGACCATATTTCTAATTCTCATTGCAGTTAAGGACTTTCATGTTTTACTTGGATGTACTTTTTCCACTATCCTTAGGCCTCATTTCATTAGCAGGATACAGACTACTGGAATAAAATGGAAGGAATTGGAATCGGCAATAATGTATCAAAATGTATTCTTAAATGATGATCTTTGATTATTATCAAGCTAGTTCACTTGCTTGAAGTTGTCTATGTAATTACAAAAAGGAAAAGGATATGGCACATTGTCCTCCAAAAGGATTTAAGAATTAGTGTCCAAAGTCGATGCGGCCTATTAACTATGGTTCGGATTAGTAAAGGGGTAGGAAAGAGGAGTGATGGACAAAAATGGGGGTGGTGTTGATAAAACACCAAGAAAAAGCTTTGTCTCCACTTGTCTAGTTGTCTGTGTACCTTTGAGATATGTACTTTATACTTTGCAATTTATCAATGTAATATGTTGTTGTTTGTACTTTGTCATTTATTAATGTTGAATATGCTTTCTGCTGTGATGCATTGCCTGCAGCTTGCTGGGCATGTGTTATGCTACTTTCTGTGAACTTACTGCAGTGTTCTAACAAGTATCCAAATACGCTATATCATTAAAGGGCAATGTCTGGGGTAGTATTAATACATAATTTGCAACAAATATTCTTAAGTAATTGCAGAGAGAAAATAAATCATGTGAATTGCAGATACTATTCGCATTGCGACGTACGTCCTTGTGTAACTGTTGTTCCCACTTTATTTATTTGTTGAATCTAATGAGAGTATATTGCTCATTGGCAAATAATAATGTTTGACTTGGCAGTTTGTTGTCGTCGGAGTGCATTCTGCTAAATTCGATAATGAGAAAGATTTAGAAGCCATCCGCAATGCAGTATTACGTTATGACATCACTCATCCAGTAAGTCGGACACTTAGAATTAAAATATATGACACATTATGGTCTCCCAAAGTAATTATGTTGTTGGGGGTACGATGCCTGTTTATGCGTTCTTACACTTTTTTGTTGTTAAAAAGCATGTGCGTTATTAAAGTTGTTATCTGCCCATGTGCAACCAGGTCTCAGTCAACTTACCACTTAGCTTTAAGAAAAATGTTTAGATCTGATTATGACTCAAACCAGTGTCATCAGAAAAACCGTCTTTATTGTGCAACTGTATCTCTTGCTTTTCTCACCTACTTAGACTAAGTGTCTTGTCTGACTAGGTCGTCAATGATGGAGAGATGTATATGTGGCGAGAGCTTGGTGTTAATTCGTGGCCTACATTTGTTGTTGTTGGGCCTAATGGTAAGATCCTTGCTCAACTAGCTGGAGAGGGTCGCCGGAAGGTATTAATACCTAGTCCTCTGCAAATTCATCTGTACCCCTGAATGGTGTTTTTCTCTACCTAAAAGCGATGATAAGTTCAAGACAGTTGTTCAATTTTGCTATTAATTTTCAGGAGTCGAAAGAATCAGCAAAATGTTAAAGTTTATCATTTATTCCTTTTAGGATCTGGATGATTTAGTTGAGGCAGCTCTTCTCTACTATGGAGGAAAGAAACTCCTACAGAACCGCCCTTTACCTCTCCAATTGGAGAAAAATAACGATCCACGCTTATCCACATCTCCTCTGAAGTTTCCTGGAAAGTTGGCAACGGATGTCCTCAACAATCGGCTTTTCATTTCAGACAGTAACCATAACCGCATAGTACTCTCTCTCTCTCTCTCTCTCTCAAGCAAAGAAGATCAAATGCACTAAGAACACCATGCAAACAGCTACAAGGTGTTTTAAATAGGAAGATGAAAATATCATGATATGCATGTTGTATTATCCATTTCCACAGCCCAAGTGATTAAGTACATGGTATTTGGGAAGCTTTATTGGTCAAGTTTCAGTTTTTTCTCCTTTTTCTAATCATAAGTTTCAAAGTCTTGATAACGTTAGAAAGGGAGATGCAGAGACAAAGAAAAAGCCAATAGACCATGTGTATACCTCGCGTTGTGACGTTAATTTGAAAAAAGTTTGTGATAACTTGCTTTATGGAATGTCTTTAGCTAACCATAATGCATTTAAATTGATTAATACTCTTATTTCTGTCATTTAGACTTGCTAAAGTATGCAAAAACATACTAGCCTATTGGGCAGTACTTCCTTGATGCCTGTGATTTTATATTTATGTCTCTTTTACTGTGATGATGGCTTTGAAGTTCTTGACATAGGCGGAATAGCATCAAATGATATACCGTGCTTGATGTTCAGGTGGTGACTGATCTAGATGGGAACTTTATTGTCCTAATTGGTAGCACGGGAGAGGAGGGCTTACGTGATGGTAACTTTGATGAAGTCACCTTCAATCGCCCTCAAGTAAGGTTCTCCTTAGAATTTATCGTCACCAGGATGCTTTCAAGAAACAAATTCATAACCATTCTATTGGTTTAATAGCTCACTGTTTCCGATCTTGGTGAATCTAGCGAGTGGATACTGACAATTTCATGCTGATGTTCTGTACTTGTGTTTTACGTTGATATTGACTGCAAATGCGGCATATTTGGAATATTGTGCATCTACAGGGCCTGGCCTACAATCCAAAGAAAAATATCCTCTATGTGGCAGATACTGAAAATCATGCTCTAAGGTACATGGAAACATCATAGTATCACGAATCTTTCCACCAGGAGTTAGATGATTTTTCTGACGTTGCTGGTAATCAAGATTTCAAAAGACCTTATTCTTTAAGTAGCTCTTTGCTAAATTTGTCCGATTCTTTTATTATAATGAAGGAACATGAAACTTTCTTGTCTTGATATGAAGAGGAGATTATCATTGTATCGTACCAATCAGTTAGGTTTCATTCTGTGGTTGCAGGGAAATTAATTTTGTTAGTGAGACTGTGCGTACTCTTGCTGGAAATGGGACCAAGGGTTCGGACTATGAAGGTGGAGGAAAAGGAATGGATCAGGCAAGTATTGAATACAAATTACTGTTCTTTGAGCTACATATGACTGTGTGGATGCTCACACTTCAGCTTTCTGGTGTACATTCTCTTTGGTAGTTGATAGCCGAAGATGACACCTGCTTTTAGATGCGAAACACCTTTTGCGCTAAAGTACACCCTCATTTTCAGCTTCTCAATTCTCCTTGGGATGTTTGCTTTGAGCCATTGAATGAAAAAGTTTATATTGCAATGGCTGGTCAACATCAAATCTGGGAACACGATACATCAGATGGCGTGACCAGGGCTTTTAGTGGCAACGGTTACGAAAGAAATTTAAATGGATCAAGGTACTATATAGATAAAACATGATTAATACTTTTCTTTTGAAATTGGGTTAGCTTCAGCTGATTTGCTTTCTTGAAACTGCACTGGAGGATAAAGTTCTGAATTCTGATGCATTAGACATTTTTACATGGTTTGATAGTCAGCTTCTTTATTACTGTAGTTGGTACAATTTCTGTGGTCACTGTGCTATATAAAGCTCGATTATCATGATTTGAAGCTCGTTGACTGAACATGCTGTTTACATGATGTCACAAGTTTTGCATTACTTAACTTTGAATTGGACTCTCATTTCCAGCGTCCACTTTGTTTTGCTTATTAGAAAGAATATTGATTGTGTAGCTTCAAGTTTTAAAATAGGATTTAGATGAACCTCGAATGAGCCTCGTGTTTACTGCTGGTTCTTATGCTCTGCTTTATTTAGTTTATTCTCTAGTTTCTTTAATTGTAACATTGGAATGACAGTTTCTTCCTTTTATTGTCAATTAATTAGCCCTTCAAGCACTTCCTTTGCACAGCCTTCTGGAATTTCATTATCACCTGGTAATATCTCACAAAAATTTCTCTTCACATAAAGCTTTTAGCACATAGATGTGAACCATGACGATGACAATCCAATGTCCATGCTTTCCTGTAGATTTCAAAGAGGCCTATATAGCTGATAGTGAGAGTAGCTCCATCCGAGCACTTGATTTGAAAACAGGAGGATCAAGATTGCTAGCTGGTGGTGACCCTCTTTTCTCGGAAAATCTTTTCAGAGTAAGTCCTATTCTATGTGGACACAAGTATTCGGTTAGAACATCAGAGCAGAGATTTTCATCTGGCATCGGCTTTTACACCAGATTTTAGTCTGTCGATGTGTGATTTTTGCAGTTTGGCGATCATGATGGGGCAGGTTCTGATGCACTTCTACAACATCCTTTGGGAGTATTATATGCAAAGGATGGTCAAATATATATAGCAGACAGCTACAACCACAAGGTAGCTTAATTCCTTTCAGAAATTTTAAGTCTTTGACATCAGTAAAGTGACAAGACGAGGGTAAAACGTGTAAATAAGCCATTACTTTTCTCATTCTTCGGCTGGGCTAGAAAACATAATTCATAAACATTGCTGTGGATTACTATTATTGCTTGATATGCATTACATGATTCTATATGGATTGTTAGTAATGGCATAAACACTGGACTATGTAATCAATATACGTGGCCAGGCCTACTGGCTAAGTTTGAGAGTCTCTGCTATAGCAGATGCTGATTCACTACAGTCCTATTCTACTACAACTTTTGTCGAAAAACCACTCTTGCGGCTTGCCTCAATCAGTCTCTGACAGGGAAAAGTTTCAACTGCCACAGAGTGTCTAAACACCGTCCATGGGTGGACAAACCGCAAGATTGCCTTTGTCATGTTTTCAGCGTCAGATATGGAGCATAAATATAAGAACAAGCAGACACTGCTGTCGTAGGCGAAAAAGCTGCTCGATCTGAGATGCATCTGATCTGTCATTTCATTTAAAAGAAGTGTTGTCTGACCAAAGATTTCATATCTGCTAATGACTTTTCATAACCCTCTAGGTGCTGCTTTCTCTAATTTCTATGCTTTTCTATGCAAAGAATAGTTCGATAGACTGATGGTATGTCGAGACTTGAGAGTAATGCACTCTTAACCCAATTTTCATTACTAAGGAATAAAGACCCTGAAAGGCTGTTTGAGTTATTTTCTTAGTAGCTGTTTACAAGAGAAGATTTTTTGATATTCTTGTGGAACTGATGTTTATTCCTGAAAGTTAACTCACAATCTCAGGTTAAGAAGCTGGATCCAGTTAGTAAACAAGTTACCACTGTAGCAGGAACAGGAAAAGCTGGTTTCAGGGATGGCACACCACTGACCGCTCAGGTCCATACCCCTTTTTGTTGCTCTAGACTTCAGATGATTGGCGCAATCTATTGTTTTATGAACTTCTGGGAGAAACTCTGTTATTCGTTGAACCAAAAGATTAGTTCCTGAAGTTCTTATTTTATGTAATTTACTGGACCATTTTTTAATGCTGATGTGGCAGTAACATGTGTAAAGTATAGAGTCCTTCGTGCTTTGATTTACTTCTCTAGATCACTCTATAGCCTCTGGTAAAAGCTGTATGGAAATATCATGTCCATGGAGTCTAAATATGCATTTTGTCCCTCGTGTCTTTGTCCTGTGATTAGAATCTTGCTGATTTGAAGCGTTTATGGACTTCACGTGCCAATCTTTTTTGAATTAGCTCTGTTTTATTAGTCCTTCTTTTGCTGCTCTTGTGTATTCCTTATTTACTTGAACAGTTTTCTCTAGATTCAAAGGGAGAAAAGTGCTATCATTGGTTGATAGATTTATTTGAAACTACTTTGCCTCAGTTTCCTAAGTTGTGCTTCAAGAAGACATGTCTAGAAACTACAAATCACAAGAAACATTCGTAAATTTCGTCAATTTACAATGTTCATATTCTGTTTTTTTTTTTTTTTTTGGTAAGGTACAATGTTCATATTCTGTTGACCACAATATATCTGAAGAACACCAATTAGAATTATCAATACTGTACTTTTCTGGCAAATAATCAAGAAGAATCAGTCTTTCCTTTTCAATTCTTCCACATGCTATGTATAATAAGAGAGGAAGATATCTTTTCTGCTTCTGCTGGTTGACTAGTTTGTGGCATAAACTATAGTGACTGTGCACTTGTTTCTACAGCTTTCAGAGCCAGCTGGAATTATTGAAGGCGAAAATGGTGATGCTCTTTGGGGATGATCTGTGCTCAGTTCTAATCAACTGTTTTATAGCCTTTAACATAATAATTTGGGAATTTATTTAGACAAACAATCTGATCAAATATGATCCCTTTGTGTATTTTTCCAGGAAGGTTATTCATAGCCGATACAAACAACAATGTAATAAGATATCTAGATTTGAATAAAGGAGGAGCTGAGCTTCTTACTTTGGAGCTGAAAGGAGTCAGGCCTCCTGTGCACAAATCTAGAACTTTGAAGCGCCTCAGGAGTCGAACGTCCTCTGATACACTGACAGTTAAGGTTGATGGAATCTCATCTAGTGAGGGCAATCTTGGCCTTAAGATATCATTGCCTGAAGGGTATCATTTCTCAAAGGTGCTGGCCCTCTCTCTGAGATACTTGTGGCCTTGAACTGGTTTGCTTAATGGAAATTCATTGCAACTGAATTTTTTTTTTTTTGGGGGGTGGGGGTGGGGTGTGGGGTTTGCTAACTCAACGTTTTGCTACCACTAAATGTGGAAAGCAAAGCTGTATGAGATTAGTACTCTCTTCTATGACATTTTACATCAGCTTTCAGTTTGCAATTGCAGGAAGCACGCAGTAAATTTTATGTTGAAACTGAGCCTGAAGGTGCAGTTTCTATTGAACCTTTGGATGGCAGTCTTGATTTGGAGGGATCATGCAATATTCATTTTAAGAGGTCTTCCCCCTCAGCTTCGATGGGAAGGATATACTGCAAGGTACAGTTTGCTATAAAAGTTTGCATTCCAGTTGATAACTGAAATTTAGTGGACTTTCTAATGGATATCCATACAAAGGCCTTGCGTGTAAGAGAACAACTTGTGATTGGAGGTGCAACCTCCAGAGGCTTCAACTGCGCCAAAGGCCACGATATACAGGGACTGCAGTGTAACTTTAGTTTTAGGGTGCGGTTGTTTCACAGAAAACAAATTATTTGGAAAATATTTTCCCAAGTATAATTGCTTGTATCACTTACAAAAATGGATGAACCAAAGATATTTGCATGGCCATGAAAATGTCCAAACATAAATTGTTGTCGATAATGAAATTTTTTTTGTCAACTAATTATTTCAGGAAACACAAGCAATCATTGTTAAGAAAAAAAATTCCAAATCATACATTAGCCTTAGATTCTGTCTGAAACACCTCAAAATCAACTTGAGGATCCATCATGTTTCAACTTTTCAGGAGGAAATAATTAGCTCTTTGCCGATTGGTTATGTTGCTGCAAACTTGTGTAGTTTACTCAAGCATTTGGAACAATGTTAATCAGAATGCTTATTCGTGTATGTCAGAGTTGATGTTTGAAATATTTCATTCTGAAATGCATTCTCGTGATTCATACTTTATCCGATATTGTACTTATTGATTACTGTGATTGCAAGAATAACTTCTATCCTTTTTCTTTCCTTTGAGTTCTTCATTCTTTGAGTGAGAGGGTTCTACTAGTCATTTCAATTTACTAGCACTTCCATTCACATTGACCGCTGGAGAATTTGGCATCTTGTTATTCAATGGAAACCTCTAGAAATGGAAGAGTCTGAATCCAAACCACATCCAGGGAAAGAGGCACTGTTGTTTGTTGGTGAAAATGGGATCTTTAATCACTGTCTTCAATACTCTCTGTCTAAAAAGAAAATGTGACTAATCTGGCTTTTTGCCGCAGGTCTACTATTGCAAGGAGGATGAGGTCTGCTTATACCAGTCTCTGGTTTTTGAGGTACCTTTCTTGGAGGAAGCGGACTCCAACGTGGTAGAAAAGACACTAGCCTATCTTGTTATGCCTAGATCTCCCTCAACAGCTTACAGCTTACTGCCACCCGCTAAGAGTCGATATCAGGCAGAATAATACCGGAAGAGAAGTGGGGATATCTTACCGTGACAAATTCAAACTGATTGGACAGGTAGAACAAGCATGCAGCTGTACATTTGCCGATTGGGAGGATGAAAGCAGTCCAGTGAGTCTAGGGTGTCCTATTGCTTGCTCAATTGATTTCACCATGCTGCAAAATTTTCTTCACGGGCTCAAGATCAGAGTTATTTCGTTAATACTATTATTTCCTGTAAGATCACGCAGTTATACATCGATTAATCCCATTGGTCGAGAGGATGATCTTATTCCTCCGTCGTGATCCAACTTCCCAACATGTGACTTGAAAGTCTGCTCTGCGCAAATTTAGCTCCAAACAAAGGCGGGGCTGTCGTTACAAAGTGACTGCTTGCACTGGATATTTGTTTTTATGTATAAATTAGGGCGCGAGAACCTGGTCATCAGGATCCCTGATTGCCCCATCATACCGTGGCTTGTTGTTTAGAATAATGTTATCATTATCGTTATTAGCTTCTTATCATCATTATCCTTATCCATGTTTTCAAGACAAGCAAAGGATCAATTCCTTCAGAAGGCATACGCTCGTGCGGCGCTGTCTTTCAATTGCTTATATGATGACTATTGGATCCAATTATTAGGAACCGTATAGACTAATGTTTAATCCATACTTTCTTCTGGAGATGCAGACAAGTGCCCCCCGCGCCAACCACGGGAGATGTGTCTCCTCAATAATTTCGATGCTTGGGTGAAGCGTTTATTTCAAACAAGGCGGCAATGTTGCGTAGTTTAATCAACTGATGAGGCTTTAAGGTGGCTCTGTTGGCCTTGGGGCGAATATCATATTCGCGTTTGACAGCGTAAAACGTGTTCGCTCCACCAAATCCCATGTTCATCCAATTCCCAGCATCTCCTTTTGTTGTGGGTGTGTTTTTGGTTCACTGATCCTGATCCTATCATTTAAAAATTAGTATCTGTTGCATTCATCTGGTTAAAGAAAAAGACTTGGTCACCACATTGCACACCGAGACCAAATCGAACTCGGTTGTCACTTTATCTGTATCTGCCAAGTTTGGTATTCAATCGCCAATCCAGACCCAAATGAGCAGTCACAACACTAAGCAAGAAAACAAAGGAAAAACAATCATTTGTGCTGAAAAAGTCGGGGTAATTTCAAGTTCAAGTTGAACTGAAAACAAAAGCCATTCATATAGTCCGGTGACGGCAGCATCTTATTGGCCCAGAGGAGCAGTTTTCTTCATTGCAGATAAAAACAAGTTCATTGCTTCCAAGTCAAACCCCACCACCATAATAGGGGCATCAATAATCAAAGAGACCTGATTAAACAAGACTTAGTGAGATAATGATAGACAGGCTATAGTATTAAACAAACTAGGGAACGCATGTGAGAGGGACCGAGACGCCCAACTTGTCTAATTTGCCTCAGGCGAAAGGCATGCCGAATGAAACCTGAGTCTCTTTTCTCCCAGAATGAGAAGTAACCTAGAGGAATGGATAAGGATGAACGAGAGAGAGAGAGAGAGAGAGAGAGAGAGAGAGAGAGGGGACTCAAAGATCAACTAGGGTACAAAAGATAATCATTTGCATTAGTGTCTTGTTAATTCCATGCACGACAGATTATTCTGCTATCATGGGATGAACCCAACCCATGCCATTAGCTGTCCATGCATCCATATCTCACGAACCCTGTTTGACCATTCCCAGTTTAAATACTGCACAAACATCATGTGAATATTGTCCCACCATTCAGGATATCACCACCATCAATCGAAACAAAGGTACTAAATCTGGTAAAGAGATTGTTGTCTCATTCACCGAATCTAGTAATGCCAAGTGCATGTTTGTGACCAAGCTTGCGAAAAGTTTAAAAAAAAAAGTCGCAAAACATATAGCATTGATGCTAATTTAGTCCTAAATATTTTAAATATACCAATTTAATCCTAAATCTTTTGTATTTTTTTTTTTCAATTGAGTCTATCCGGTCAATTTTGACTGGAAATCGCTAACGTGAAGGTAGTCGTACTATGCGACACAGCTTTTACTGATGTTGACATTTTTTTTAAATTTTGAAATATTTTTTTACTTTTTTTTTTGTTGAGGGCCAACAACTCACCGGCCAAACCCTACTTGCCACAACCAAGGGCCGACAACCCTTGTCGCGACACCCTCGCTTAGGAGTCGCTAGCCCCTCAATAAAAAAAATAGAGTAAAGAAAAAGAAAAAAATTATAGAAAAATATCCATGTCAATACCATACGCACCACGTAGAACAATTGGTGTTTACGTTAGAGAATTTTCGGTCAAATTTGGTTGAATGGACTCAATTGCCAAAAATACAAAAGGTTCAAAATTGAATTAGCATAATTAAAAAAATTATGGTTGAATTGACACTAATACAATAAATTTATAATTTTTTTTTTTTTACATTTTTCCCTTTGAAGCTTAGAACAAGGAAACAAAAGGTTCCATAAAAATTACCCCTGAAGTGCTGGTGTTTCCAGAAGATTAGGTCTTTGTAAGAGAACCTTTCCTTGAGACTACATATGATTTTGCACATCCATACACGACTAACATTGCATTAACTGATCATCCACCTTTAAAAAAATTGGGCATGACTAAACAAAAATGATATTTAAGCCTGTCTCGAGCAAGGGGACACGCCTTCTGGCCTGTCCCTGTCTGATGCATGTGCTCATCTTATTCTTTTCAACCTTATGTACTCGTCCCTAGTAATCTCAATTTACTTCATTTTACAATACACACCCTCCAAGAATGCACTAAATGGGTAATTATTGTACTTCTTTTTGTGGCTCCGAGTTGGTGCGCCCTAACCCTAGAGGCTTAACATAAGCCACTAGGAGCTCTATCATTGGAGATTGAAACGTATGGAAGTTAATTCTTAGAATTTTCACCTCATTCCAACTCCCCCTTTGAGGAAAAAAAAATATTCCTTTCTTTCTTTATAAACTATGATATTCAACCTCACTAACCTCGTTAGCACGGCTGGACACCCCGATTATAAAAAAAAAACTATGATATTCATATTTAACCAAAAAAAAAGTATGATGTCGGTAAGTTGTGGGCTATAGATGAGCAATCTACCGACGAAAGAATCATCCTAAGGTCAAATGATATCAGATAAAGATATACATTGATCAAACTGTTCATGTTAATTGAAACGAGTGACTTTTTAAGGAAGAGCCCAAAACGGTCGTTGATTTTTCAGGTTCCTCTTTTGGTTTTTAATGACTTGTGGTTTTTAATGACTTGTGTTGATAATACATTCTCATTCTTGGAAGGAAACCAATTTGAGAGAGAGAGAGAGAGAGAGAGAGAGAGAGAGAGAGAGAGAGAGAGAGAGAGAGAGAGAGAGATTGGACTAATAGTGGAGAGGAAAAGGCAGGAGGTGGAAGCCTGTGCTCTGTGCAGGAGCAATGTGGATGAAACCTGTCCACACCCAGCAACGAATGAAAAGATAAATCAAGAATCAAGAATTAAAAGGGAGAAAAGCGCCAAACGAGTCCAAAACACATGCTTTATATAAAAAAAAAAAAAAAGCCAAGATAGAGGCGAAGATGTTTGATAGAAAGTGTCCTGAACGCAACCCACATGCATTCACCTCCTTCCTCCCCTCTTAATGTTCTCTGTTTCTCCATTTGTTTCGTTGCCCTGATCATTGCCCACATAAGTACAAAGCGCCGAGCGACCCCTACACACCACCCAGCCCCAATTAGTGCAAGCCACCACCACTTTTTCTGTCCAATCCCCCTTTTCCACGTCATCAAAATCCAAATTTTTCCCAATAAAAAAGGACAAAAATTTGGGGGGTAGCTAGAGACGACATACAGAAATTCCACCCCGACCTTGCAAGACACGATACGAGAAGCGAACCCATGTCGCCCCATGTGATTGTGAACACATAGGTGGGTGCTTTCGTGGGTGTCAAAGGATCCCGTTTCTTGTTAAGCTCTAAATCCTCTTGATTTAACCTTGATTAATGTCTCAAGTCGAGTAACTTGTGTAGCTACCATTCTCAACCTTCCAATGAGTACAACTTACCAGAATTCACACATTTCACACGTTTCACGAAGGTGGGTCCTTCCGTCCAAAAGGGAAAAAAAAAAAAACAAAGGTGGTTCAAAAGTTGTGTCGAGTACAAGCACATATGTTTCACCTGCCAAGTGCCAGGATGAGAGGTACATTGATGATGATTAGTCCACAGAGAACCCAATATTTATTTTTTTTTTCAAGTCTCATGAGTAACGTGCCATGAGTAAATTAACACGGCAAAGCAACAGTTCTATTGTTAAATTAGGAACGACGTACTAGAGGTGTTGCTGGTACCAATCGCCATGTTTTTCTCTCCTTACTTGGCCAACACAAAAATTTAAAAAAAAAAAAAAAGAGGATGAAAAGAAGGTCTTCTGTTCAACCCTAGCTACTCCGATAGATAAGCCTCTGGGAAACGGATGGCAATGAAATCATTCTCCTCAAAGTTCATCGTTTCTAGCTTCCTATGGATATAGATCACGTTATTATTAGTTCAACGTGACCCAAAAAGATAGCGCACGTCATGATTTGCGAATGTGATTTTGGCCGACGACTTTGTTTTCACTAAACCTTACTTGCCTTTGTGATGTTCTGGTTGAACGCAATCCTAACATAATTGCACAACAAGAACATTAATGAAGCAGGGCGAACAACCTATCCTTTTCCGAAGATAAGTTATTTTATTCATGTCCTCTTTTGACTCTTCACTTTGAATATCGACATGCAGAACATATTTAATCAAAAAGGCAAACGGGGGTTTTAAACCAATAAGTCCGATTCATAATCTGGAAGAGACTTTCCCATGTCTACAAAGCGGCTGACCACATAATTATCGGAACTTCTTTCTGGCACATGGCAGAAAAAAGACAAAAGATCTTCATTTCTCTTCATAGCCGAAGTTACTATGCAGTACCCACAATGAGTAGATATAGTTAAGAAAGGCCCTACAATGATCTACACAACTATAAATGAAGATATCGATTATTTACTCACTTACATTTCTTTATCAGCGTATCTTTGTCTGTGTCTGCATTGATAATTCATCGCTAGGTCTTGTTGGGGTTTACTCACATGGATTGTTCCAACGTTCAAAAATCCAGTCAAGGTAATCTCTCAGTTGGAAATTCTGGCACTTTCCGGTAACACGACTGTCATTTCTGTTAACTTGAGGTTGAGTCGGTCATGCTGGTATCCCACGTAGCTTAATTACATGTGAGTTTCACAGGACTTATAAATATCATGGCTTAGGGAAAAGAAAGGGAAGATAGTTATGTTGGCCGGGGAAATCGAACGTGTCCACATCCACGTTAGGCACGAGTGCTAGGTCTTGGTCCCAACCTTGAGGGACCGAAATGCAAGCACTGGTGACTCGGGTTTGGTTGTCGAGGGGTTTGGGCACGACAGCTAGGCACCAAACCCTGGCTACTCGAACGAGGCCATTTGCTCTTCGGCTTTTGATCATATTAGTTTATAGTTCCTTTTCATTTCTTTCGAAAACGATGTTTTAAACGCCATTTGCTAAATTTATCTCATGCCATCATTTTAGGAAAGAGTCCTATATGATTGAAGAAGAAAGTCACCACAAAAAAGAAATACTCACGGCAAAGAATTAGGTTAAATGTTTATCTAATGACATTATCGGCCCCAAGTTGTCATTATCATGAGGACATGCCAAGGAGAATATTAGAAATCGAGAAAAAAAAGAACACCGAAATACAAAAATGATATTTTCACTCAATAATATAAATAAACCTCGCATTAAAATGGAGTAATAAAAAAGGAAATGGTTAATATCACGAAAAAGGAAATGGAGCAATGATATTTTCCAATGTTATAAAAAAAAATTTATGAAACAAACATTTGACAAAAAGTCTCTAGTATAATCCCAAATCTTGACTTCGGGGACTTGGGTACCCGGTCCAAGAGTGTCAAGGTCTCGAACTTGGACCTGAACTTTGGGGCTTTGGCCTGGCCATCAGGGTCTCAAGCCTGACCTCTGTTGAACTAGGCTTGGCCTCCAAGGACCTAGGCACGAGTACTAGGTCTTGGTCCCAACCTTGAGGGACCGAAATGCAAGCACTGGTGACTCGGGTCTGGTTGTCGAGGGGTTTGGGCACGACAAATTTACCTCAAACTAACAAAAAAAATTCAGATTGGCATATTTGCGACAAATTTACTCTCCATTAGTTTTCGTTAAATTTTACCGTCAAATTGCTCAGTTAGATGATACGTGACAATCGACAGACGTACCGGTCTGTGATCCTTTGTTTATCACAAGCATATCGCTTTAAGATTTTTCGTGGCATCAGTCCAATTTTGCGGAAATCAGTGAAGGATAAAATTGCCACAGATGTATCGACTTACCATTTTTTTGTGGTCAAAGAATTAGTTTGGGGATGAATTTATCACAAGTGCACCAATTTGAGATTTTATCACGCGTGTACAAGTTTCGTATTTTTTACGGTAAAAAAATGATTTGGGTTAAAATCTATCGTAAGTGGATCGGTTGAAAGTTTTCCATGATACTAACAAAAAAAAAACGGGAGGGGGGTCGATTCTTTCAAATGCCCCAAAAATAAATAAGTGAGGAAATGAAAAAAAATAAGTAAATAGTACAGCCCTCAATAAACAAGAGAGAGAGATTTTTTTTTTTGGGAGGTCCGATGATGCTATACTATCACGTACTATCCTATATTAATATACAAGTCACACTATCTACGTTGTATTATGGATCGCATGTAGGTTGCAAAATCCTATTCTCTCCTCAGGCATTCTCACGGCAGTCTCCGAATCCCCACCACTTTTCTCTTTCTAAATGTGAAAGAGTAGCCGCCGGGGCAAGCCTCTCTCTCTCTCTATATCTCGATCGAGATCGAGATCGAGAGAGAGAGAGAGAGAGAGAGAGTTGAGTTTCCCGAAAACAAAATCCGAAGTTGATGGATCCTCTCCGCAGTACAGTTTCACAAGCACGTACACGCAAGCAAGCACGAGCGGATCCCTGGTGGGGAGGGGAGGGACCCCAAAAAAAAAAAATTTAAGTGAAAATTGGATCAATCAACCATTTAAATTGAAAAGGAAAATTTGAAAAATAAAACAAAATAAAATAAAATCTAAAATCCGAATAAATAAGAAGAGGAAGCCCAACACCCCCCCCCCCCGGGTTAAAAGGTGATCCATCTCCAGCCGCGTCGTTCCTCGTCATTGTGTGTGCGTGTCTCTCTCTCTCTCTCTCTCTCTACGCGAACACAAAGCAGCCGCCACCACCTTCCTCCTCCTTCTCCTCCTCCTCCTTCCTCATCTTCTTCTCCATCGCCTTCCCTAGTACTCCCTCTCCCCCTCCCTGTTTATACTCTGCTTCTCGCCTTTCCTGCGCTTCTCCCTTCTGGCTCTCTGCTCCTCCCTTCGAAAATCCCCGGCTCTCGCTTCTCCGCGCGCCGCCGCGGTCGCCGAATCCCCGTTCTCGGTTGATCGGTGCGACGGTGGACCCGCTAGATCTCGATCGACCCGCACTGTTTCTTTTCCGCAGGCGCTTCGGATCCCTCGATTCGTTTCGGCCGGAGATATCCCCCCCCCCTCCCCGGCCGGGAGAAAGCTTTTCCTTGTTTTTTTTTTTCTCCTTGATCCGGAGGGACGTCCATGGCGTCTTCGAGCCCCGCCTTCTTCAGCTCCGAACCCGCGGCTGATTCCCACCGCAAGAAGCGTAGGAAAATCGAAGCCGACGACGCGGGGGACCTGAATCGGAACCGGAAGTCGGCCGCGACGAGCGAGATCAAATGGAGGTCCCCCACGCAGCAGCGGCTCTACTCCACCAAGCTCTTCGAGGCTCTGTCGCGATCTCGCCGGGCGGACGCGGCGGCCGCGCCGCCTCCTTCCTCCCGGGCCGGGGAAGTCCGCGGGATCGCGGACCGAGTCCTCGCGACGGCGGCCAAGGGGAGGACCCGGTGGAGCCGGGCGATCCTGGCGAGCCGGCTGAGGATGAGCCGGCTCGGCAAGCGCCACAGGAGGGCCAGGGCCCCGACCGTGCGCGGCCGGCTGAGGAAGCCGCCGCAGCCCCCGCCGCTTGCGCGGGCGCTGGAGGGTGGGAAGGGGAGGTTGCCGGCGGTGGAGAGGAGGGTGAAGGTGCTGGGCCGGCTGGTCCCCGGTTGCCGGGGGATCTCGGTGCCGAACCTCCTGGAGGAGACGAGCGACTACATTGCGGCTCTCGAGATGCAGGTGCGAGCCATGACCGTCCTCGCCCAGCTCCTCTCCAGCTCGCAGCCGCGCTCGGCCTGAGCGGGGAGCCGCCGGCTCTCGCCCGTCGCAAGAGGTGGTCATTAGTCGTAACGTTTCTCCTTCCTCTTTTCGACTTTTTTTTTTTTCTCTTTTTGGGTTTCTTCGAGAGAATTAAAATTTTCATGTTGTTATTCTATTCTATTATTATGTACATGACCTTTTCTCTCTCTCTCTCTCTCTCTCTCTCTCTCTCTCTCTCTCTCTCTCTCTTACATTGCCCTCTTATCTTTTCCTTAATCATTCTTAATTAGTGGGCACCTAATTTTGATTCCCTTTTTCGTATTAGACAAGACTGGCCAACCATGGCTTTGCTTAAGAAAGTGCTTCATGATTTGGAGCCAACGTTAATTTGCTTTTCTTTAGGCTTGGTACAAAAACTTGTCCTAACACGGCGTAAAATCTGATTCGCCATGTTTCGGTGATCGGTCGTAATAAATGAATAAATAAATAAATGAATGAAAGTGAGATTAAACCCATCAAGGTGACGCCTTTAGTCCCACAATTTAAGGAAAAATTAAGACCGGAAAAGCAAAGGGGGCACTCGATTAGACGATTCACTCGTTTGGACAGCATTTGCCTAGAGTTATCCCCACATGATTAGTGTCCTCTGTCAAAGCGATTGTGGATTCAAATGTGGGATTTTCGGTGCGTTGGCATTCAGTGCCCGGACTGACTTTTGACTGTGTTGAAGGGGGGTTGCATGTGATGATGATTAGCGTTAATGACCGACAAAGAGAAGTGGGCGTTTTGTAGACCAAGGTGGCCTGTCGTCTCTCGTTTTAGGCCGTGTCCTTGGGCTGCGGGAGATGCGCTTTTCATCCGTTCGGTCACGAAAATGCGTGACTTAGCGGGACAAGATCGTGTGTGTTGTGAGGTCAAGAATGTCAACTTTGTTGCATCGTCAAAGCCCATGATTGGATAGACCGAAAAGCATGACAACAATTTCCAATCTCAATCGATTCATGAGATTCCGCGGCCCTTCACGAAACAGTGGGTTTTCTCTCGCGTTTATGGGCGATCGATGCATCGGAAAATCATGAATTCTCCTTATCTTAGTATATATCTAACGAGTGTCGTAGGAATACTCATTAACGAAGCCATGTGGTTGTACTGATCCAGAGTTCTCGATACACATCGAGAGGATTCTTCCGAGGAAGTTAGTCATAAAATGTCTATTGCCCCCCCCCCCCTCAGACTCAAAAGAATTCTTCTCAAGACGACACCCTTTCAAACATTGAGTTTGAGAGCCGAGGCAACTGTCGTCGTTGCTCCAACTTGAAGCAATACAAGCACGGCACAAGATGGCCAATGTGCAACCGTCCTAGAGAGAGGGACGGGGAAGGGGGGGTGTTGTTGCAAAAAAAAAAAAGGACCAAAGAAGATTACGAGGACAAATTGAGTTTGACAAAATCTGATTTTGGGTAAGGGGGGAGAGAAGGGTGACAAAGTGGAGAGGCGGCATGTCATGTGGCAAGCAATTTGGGCCCCCCTCCCTCCCTTTATCTTTTCTTTCTTTCTTTTGTTCATTATTATTATTATTATTATTATTATTTTGGTATTTTTATCTTTTTGTTGTTTTGCATGAGTGATACCCACAAACAAGCACAGTGACCATAACATGTGCCTCAATGTCCCTACACTGCCATGTGCTCCTCTGCCCCACCCCTTCTTCCCTCCCCCCACAAAGTGACTTGCATGTGATGTGAGGAAGAGAAGGAGGTGTTTCCCAACTTTTTAAAGTCATCAATGCATGATTTTTTAATGCCTAAACAACCCTATATATATATATATATATAATTTGGTAAGTAAAGCATGTATCTTTTCTTCTTCTTTTTTTTCCCTTTCTTTTTCTTTAACCAACGGGCATGCATCTTAATTTACAATTTACTGGTTAAACAGCATGATTAATGATGCAATCGATTTGGAAAAAGATGAAGCAAATAAAGCTTTTGTTGGGCGGGCGTCTGAATAGGGTTTGTTCATTTAAATTATTATTTAGAATCTGTCGCGCATCTCTCCCGAGAATATATATATATATATTTTTTGTGCGTGTGTTCTTGGTGCGGATCGATCTGCAAATATAGCGATCGACAGCAACGTTCCACACGGTCGACATAGACCGCCCCCCGGTCATCCGTACACACAAGGGGGCGGTTAGAAGATGACTTAATTAGGCAGATGGCATGTTAAACGAGGTTCATGCATTTTCTAGTGAGGCTTAGGAAGGTTGACTACAGAACATCCACTTGGGAGCAGCAAATTTTCAAGGATTGTTATGTGAGGTTCATGCATTTTCTGTAGTGTAGGCTTAGGATGGTTGACTTCAGAACATTTCCTTGAAATCAGCAAAATTTTCAAGGAAAAGAAAACAGTTCTTTTTTAAAAAAAATATTTTTTCTTAAAGTTTGACAGCATTATATTTACTTGAAACCAAGTGGCACAAATACGGATGACTTTATCTAGGAAAAATTTCAAATAAAAGTTTGGAGTACTCTCATTTTTTCAAATAATAACATGAACTGGACTTTGTTTCAAATAAGAACTTGAAGTGTTCTCTTTGATCTTCATTTCCTTTTTTTTTTAATTTCCTCTTTCTTTTTTCTTTTTTATTTTCTTTCTCCCCATTTCTTGTTTTTTCCCTTTGTTTCGGCTTGCAAGGATCGCCGTCCTCACCAGCTGCTGGCAACCCTCGGCGAGGCATCCTTCACAGCCATCGAGGGCGGCCTTGCCTTGACCCTTGCTGGTCGAAGAAAAGGGAAAAAAAACAAAAGAAATTTTTTAAAAAAAGAGAGAAATGGCGAAAATATCATTAGTCAGGCTCTTCTTTAAAATAAAGCGAGCACTTCAGGCTCTTATTTGAAATAAGATTCACTTCATATTCTTATTTGAAAAAATTAAAACACTTCGGGCCCTTGTTTGGAATTTTTCTCCTTATTTATCACGGCCAGCTACTACACTTGCAAAGGGAAAGAGTTGTCTCATTTTCGATCTAGGGTTGCCATGGTGTCGGAAGGTTTTGTCCTACCTTCGCCTCCACTCAAGTGAGTTGTCCCAATCACACATAACTTGAGAATAATGGGGTCGGAAAATGAAATATATTTTTCCCATTTTATCTTACCTAGGATTTCCAACAATACATACCAAAATTTCATTTTTACACGCACTGTCCCTCTGGTCCTCCTACATCTGTGTGTGGGACGTGTCCTTACACGTGAAAAAATTAAATGATTTGGTCATAATGTAGTCCTAGTCCGGCCAATATGGTGGATGGTGACCTAAGTGAATTCCCCCCCCCCCCCATTGAATGCCCGCGGACCTAACTGATGATGAATCTTTGTTAGCATTGAATCCTTACATATGTCATTGTGATAATGATTCTGGATGATGAAGACACACACACACAAAAATTTTTTTTTTTTGATGTCCTCTCTTTGGCTCTTTCTCGAAAATGAAGTCCTTCCCGACGTTTCGGGTTTACCATGTATGTTAGGTTCGATGGTCGGGCAACGTAGGAGCGTGCACGGTCTAGGTAAATTAGCGAGCGGGCGGGGTCCGATTATTGCGGGGTTGAAACCTTGGAAAGTACCTTGGAGGGGGTCGTTTTCCGAAAGTTCAAATCAGAGGCCGATGCGGCCAGATCCTAAGCAGTATTGGGAACTCGTGGAAACAATTTGGCATGCCGGTTCCTTGAGTTGAATTGGGGACAGGTGCACAACGCCAAGATAGCGCTGTTTTCTCTTGACAACTAAAAAGAGAAATGATCAAAGATCAGTTGGCTCTACCACGTGCTCATTCACACTAGCATATTGGAGGGATTGATTCTTCACAAAAAAAAAAGCGTTAAATTTATCGTGCGGCAGCTAATTCAGTCCTAAATAATCTAATTGTATCGATTTAGTGCTGAACCTTTTCAAGATTTGTCGAGTTTGTCCTAAACATTCTGACAGCCTGTCAATGTAGTCTTTTCAGCTGATTACCCAAACAATAGATTTATGATTAAATTGGCAAAATTTCAAGAGGATTCATAACTAAATTGACACGATTGAAAGATTTATGACTAAATGCGAAATTAAGATATTTAGGAAGCAAGCAAAAAAAAGCGTTAAATTTATGACTGCCGCACGGTAATTTTACGGCTTTTCAATGACTTTCCTTTATATTCGAGAATCAAGCCATAAAATGCCGAAATAATTGTTTACAGCGTGTTATTTGCTAACACTATCACTTAGAGAAGGTGAATAAGCGATTATAATAAAATGAATAGGTAATTATAATCAAACTTGATTAAATAATGCATAAATAAAAAAAATTCAAGTTTGATGGAAGCAGAGATGGAGAATAGAACAGTACAATGCTTCTTTCAGACAGTAAATAAATTCAACCGACAGTGTAGAGCACAATGCACAACAATTGGATTCCACTAAGTAATCGAATAAAAGATTACATAAAGATGTGATGGCTTGAACATAAGCACTTCAACAGAATCTCGCTTTACACACTCTTGAAATCTATATTACACCTTTCAAAAGCTCTCACTGATCAGTTCAAGTAGGCAACTTAGAATATATGTAGCTCTCTTGAAATATGGATATTTAAACCTCACGCTCCTTATGTACTCCTCGTCACCCAAGCTTCTTGCTAGATAGAACCACACCAATAATCAATTTTCAAACTAGCTGTTGACAAATTGATTAACAAAGATCACGTAACATGTTTGAAATAGCAGAGATTTGAAAGAATTTGTTCGCAAACACAATCAAATCCTTGAATTCATAAATCAAGCTTCCAGGAAAGGGAATTATTCATACAGTCATTTTCAATCAATCAAGATTCCTCATATGAAGAATTACGAGAATGATCTTTATGATTGCCGGTCAATCGATGTAACTTTTAGGAATGAAATAGGTAACCAGATCATTAACCATTAGTGAGGAATATTTTATCAATTAAACATTTAAGAACGAATTTATAAGAACAATACGGATTGCTCAAATTCCAGGATATATCTCGCAGCAAGTAACTCGAACGAGTTCACTTCTGTTTACGAGACATGTTTCAATCAGAAGATAAGCATTTTAACAGATTGCATATAAGGTGCAATGATATGTTGATAAAATGTCCTCATAATTCAGAAAGTCGTTTTCAACTCTTCAAAAATCTAATATAACTTCTCAACAAAACCGATCTGAAGAAGAAAAGAGGAGAAAATATATTTCCCAACTACGGCGGACAGTGATGACCCCTCAATTCAGGTCGATGGTGGGGGCAGGAGGACGAGGGGGGTTAGGACAAAAGAACAGTAAAGCGTGGCTTGTTGACATGAAATGCTCTTGGGGGAGGAGGAAGATGACAACAGTCTTGGCAGATAGCGACGACCTTTGTGTGGTGACGCACCCGACGCGTTCGTCGCCTCCTTCATTCGCACACGTTTCTGTTCCTCATCCGTCCGCCCGATTTGAAAAAGTTTTTGTTTGACCTCCTCATGATTCTTCACGTGGTGGGGTTCCATTCTTCCCCTACCCGACATGCCTTAGTAATCCGACCATACCCCATGCCATGCATGTTCACCTAAGTATCTTCCAAATTACAGGATAGGGTCGCGAAATCTGGCATGACGATGAGCTATCTGTCGATCCATCGACCCCCGTGCCTCGATCGATGTCGAGAGATTGGTCGAGTAGGTTAGGCGACTATTGATCGGATTTCAGCTTTGAGCAGACATCGCGGGTGTTGGACCGCGGGGAAGGCGATTGGGTCGAGGATAATCTCTAGCCCTCGTGTGGATGCTGCGTGATTCGATCGATCGATCCCGATGCATGGAAGACTAGTTTCGACATACCAATGAACTGCAAGACGTACGAAGCTAATCGGTCGTTGTTGGGCAAGGGCGGCCTCGCGAGGGGCAAGTGAGGCTTGACCATGTCAACATATTATTAAATATTTTAAAAAAATCTTAACATATTATTAAATATTATCCATGTCAACACCAATTGCAATTAAAATTTGCTGAATTGACTATTTTTTTTTTGTCAAAGGATGGACTAAATTGATACTAATGCAAAAGGTAAAGGATTCAATTAGCAAAAAAAAAAATCTAGAATTCAATCGATACAATTAAAATATGATTATGATTTTTATGATAATTCCCCCCGGTTTACCATTGCAACGGGGCGAAGAAGAAGAAGCCCCTCTATTTGGGCATATTAAACTTCAAGGATCCATGAACTCTTTATCCTCGTAAGCTCATGACATTGATTCTGCCATGAAACCTTTTTTTACCTTGAAGGTAATGGTGGGAGAATAAGGAGGACCGATGATGAAAACCCCAGGAATTGCAATTTCATAGGATTAATGAAAAGCACAAGTATCAAACATAGTTACCCACCCATTAGGTGGTCGCGTGGTAAGGAGTAGACTAGACTGCTGAAACCCTGCTGAATAGTACTCGCGGTCCTGGGATCGAAACTTACTCGCCCACATTCACTGATGTCTTACCCGAAGTACCGTGGTGGTGGGGTCCTGCGGTGCCTCCCCGGGAATTAGTCGATCACCGTCGGTTTGAGCGTCAGCTCGCCGGCACAGTTGGACACCCCGGTTATCAAAAAAAAAAAAACATAGTTAACCACACGATAATACGAAGAGAGACCCAGTTGCAAAATCGAGGAGACAGATTCACAATCACAGATCCCGCTTCTCCCCCAGATTGAATGCGAATGAATCGAAAAACCAAAAGTCCTTCTTGGGTTTCTTCCACAATGACAACCAAGACTCCCAAGATTTCACTACAAATAGCATTCCATGTCGAACTCACTGTATCTGCGAAGCACGGGGCTTGAGAAGAAGAGAAAGATGCGTACCGCTCATACAAGACCCCATACTTCCTTCGATCCCGCTACCTGCAAGTGCAATGTCACCTATGATGGCAGAACCATCGAAACGGCGGTGACCAACGAAGGTACTGTGGTCGACCAATCGGTACAAGAAACTCTCTCGCACCACACGGAGAACCCAACCGTTGCAGGGTTGGGCATGGAGTGGGGACCTCACGGGTCGATGAGCAACAAGGCTGCAATCCTGCAGCTCTGCATCGACAAGAGATGTCCGATCGTACAACTATTCTACATCGACTATGTTCCTGAATAGCTTAAGGACTTTCTCAGAAACCCAAGCTTCACTTTCGTCGGAGTGGAGGTCAATGGCGACGTGGAGAAGCTCAGAGTTGAGTATGGCCTGGAGCGTGCAGTGCACACAAGGATACGCGTTGGCCAGGGAGGTTTCGCAACCCGGGGTTGAAGGATCCAGCGCTTGAGGTGGCAGGGCTTGTCCAGTATCTTAGCATGAGTGACTGGCAGGCGAGGGTGCTCAATATGAACCAAGTGGAGTATGCTTGTATTGATCCATATGCATACAAGCTCCGCACTGCGCTTCTCTAAGAAACCAAGTTATAAGATCGTGAGCAAGATTGCTTTATGGTAAGGACAGAGTCTATAGAGTTTCTGCAATGGTTTAGAAGTGATGTTTTGTTGGGTCATGCAGTGATAATAAACTGAAATTTTATAGTGGCACTATTTATATCTTGCCTACCATTTCATGCGAATATAACAGAACACGAAATGCAGAAAGAAGATAATATTTCTGTGGGATATAAATACCTTAAACAGATTCCAGTCCATACTGCAAAAAATAAAAAGTGCGAAATGTGGAATGCTTGCACAAGCCAATTCTGTGCTTTCATGTCTAATAACACCGACGGTGCACAAGAGAGATCGAAATGCTCTCTTTTCCCAGCAAAACCTGTCTATGGCAATTCAAGTTGCTACTGAGCTAAGCGCAAGCACAGAAGGAATTCTGCAGGTGCACACTAAAACGAAGATATGCTTTGGTTACTTTCTACAGGAACGCTGTCCTCAAGCTTTGACAGGCTCGGCTCGAGGTCTCCACAGTCCGACCCTATATTTGTGGGCATACTTCAATATCAACTTCCTCTGCATTAACGAACAAGGACTTAAGTGTGCTCTTCACAAAGAGTGCAAATCATATCATTATTTGCTTGAAGACCGGTTGCATGTCTAAATCCCACAGATGGAACTGGCCCAGTAAGAACATGGAGTGCCAAGCAAAGAAACATCGCAAAGGTCCGCAACAAAAGACGACTGCTTTGCAAACATTATCCAGATCCATGCACCAGAATGAATGAGCAAAATCATGAGCCCAAATTCAATGCTAAACTATTCAAATGACTTTCTCCAAAATATCTAATGCATATATGCATGCCAGCACGATCATCATCCACTAGCACAATGACCCAAACCTATGGCGGGGGGAAAAAAGGAGTATTTCCATGTCTGGACTTTTACGTATACAAGGGTTTGGCTTACATGTTTGCAAGGAATGCCGAACTTCTTGAGCTTGAGCGTCCGGGAAACGAGTAACTTGTTGAAGTCACCAATCTCCGACTCAAGCTTCGCGACATGGGCTTCAACTCCTCCACCGATCCCTTGCAAAAACTCTGGTATCCCTACCTTGACTACACAAAGAAAGCGGATAAAAACATGTCCTTAGTTGTTAAATTGGCGCTTCATGAATTTTTGCTTCAACAATATGAGAGTGAAATCTTTAAAGCTATAGCTTGTTACTGAATCAAGCATAAAGTGAAGACCTTCCTCAAACCCGTAGCTAATAGCTATACACATAACCACACCACATCAGAGCTATAAACTCTCTCTGCCCCGAAGACTAAAAACTAAGTGCATCAGAATAAGAGCACTACCAAACCGGCACGAAAACAATTAAACGGCCCACCGCGGCTGCCCATCATCACCATCAAAAAGACATTGCTCTTTTCACTGGTTAAGCTCTCGAGCATACCCATCATAAGTTACTGAGCTCTTAACAAATATAACTGAAAAAACCCATCTATAAACACGCATATTCAGCTCATTCAGATAATTCTCCCGGAAATTCCCAGCCCCCAAAAGAGATGCGAAGAACTTTATGGGAAAGAACAAGGGAAGGAGAATCTAACCCGCGAAGAAACAGAGACCTACCGGCGTATGAAGACGATCTGGAGAAGAATCTGGAAAGCACAGGAACGAATGAATCGGACTGCGCAATCGGCGAACCACTGCGCAGTGTATAAACCTTCCTCAAAGCCATCGCCATCTTCGAATGCGAGGGAAAAATCTGGTAATCTGTGACGAACGCCTCTTTTAGTGCTCTGTCCTCGCTTTCGGGTTTCTGGGTCGATGATCGATCGTTGTCCGAAGCCCAAATGTGGGATCTTTTTGGGGGCCAGTCGAAGTGAAACGGGTCCATCCCAGGCCGAAAATCATCTGGATAGTTTAGAAAAAATAACACACATAATCCCTAAAAATTGAATCAATATGAAACGTCGTCCCTAAATTTTTAGTTTCGTTCAGTCGGTCTCTAAAATCAAGTTCAATGTGTAATATTGTCCCTAAATTTTTAATTTGTTCACTATTATCCCGTGAATCTTGATTTAATATTCAATGTGGTCCATAACTTTTGAACATTTTATTATATAATCTATGCGTTACATTCAACATTTGTCAATAGTTGAGAAACTCATCAAAAATTTCCTAAACCTATTACACTTTTGCTAAATCGTTCTTAAATGTTTTTACTCTTATGTCAATTCATATATCTGACCAACTTTAGCTTGCTAGCCTTAACATGGATTTCACCCAGCGCCAACATGGACATTGATATCGACATTGATAAGTTTCACTAATATTTTAATAATTTTCAAATTATTTTTTATTTTTCTATTTTTCTTTCTTCTCCCTCCAACTGGCTGGAGCGTGAAGAAAGGAAAAAAAAGAAAGAAAGAGAGAAAAAAAGAAAAAATAATTCTAGAAAATACTAAAATATCATTAAGAATTATCCACGTCAACACCAACTAATCAAAATAAGCCGGATGGATTGAATTGGCACAAATGTAAAATGTTAGGACTGAGTTGGTAAAATTAAAAAGTTTATGACTGAATTGGCAAAAAAATAATAGGTATAAGACTAAATTAAAGAAATTTCCTCAATAATTGAGAGATCACATTGTATAAATAAAAATTTTATATGCGACAATACCTATTGAACAAAAGTTTAGAGATTGTTGACACCTGATTTTTAATCATCTTTTTCTCTTTTAAAAATTTTCAGTATTTTTTGGCATTTTTATTTTTTGAAAAATCCATAAAAATTCATAAAATTGAAAAATTAACTTTGGGAACCTTGGCCAAGCCTAGAGAACTAATTTTGACCAAAAAATGATTTTTCATATTTTCAGTATTTTTTAGTATTTTTATTTTCGAAAATTCATGAAAAATAAAGAAAAAATGAGAAAATTGCACAATCAACTTTGGAAGCCTTGGCCAAGCCTAGGCAACCATTTTTGAACAAAAAATAAATTTTCATATTTTATATTTTTTTTAAAAAAAAAAATTCAAAAATACTTGAAAATTTTGGAAAAATAACATTTGAGGCAAAAAAAAATACACAAAGATAGTTAATATTTTTATTTTAAATCTATTTTCATATTGGCCATTGCAAATTCAGAAAAATCCAATTTGAGTCACGTGTTCCTTCCGAGTATAATCTCGAATCGGGCCTAAAAAAATTTAATTTGAGTCAACTTATTTTTAATTTTCACTTTTTATGAGTTGTGACATTGTCTTCTAATATTTTAAATTTTCATCTTGGCTCAATTATACCCAGAATGACTCAATTTTGCAAAAGGGCTTTAATTAAATTCTGCATTATTTTCAGCGGCAAGAAATGAGCTTAAATTTGACATGTGGTAAATTTTGGTGTGTCAAAAATTGTGAGGAGATTTGGACTTAAAGAAATATATTTTTTCATGGACTGAATTGTAAATACTTAAAATTCAAGGACTAGAGTGCAAATACCTAACTCTTGAAGGATTATTTTACAAATAACAAAAAGAAGAGTTAGTTGATAAATTAGAATAGAGAAGGGAAGATGGAGAAGAGGAGATGAAGAAGAGAAGTTGGAGAAGAATAAATGGAGAAAATAAAATAAGAATAGAAAAGGGAAGATGGAGATGAAGAAGAGTTAGTAAAGAAATTAGAATGGAAGATAAGAATAGAGAAGGGAAGATGGAGATAAAGAAAAGTTAGTGGAGAAATTAGAATGGGAGATAAATATGGAGAAGGGAAGATGGAGATGAAGAAGAGTTATTGGAGAGATTAGAATGTGAGATAGAGATGGAGAATAGAAAATGAAAATGAAGAAGAGTTAGTGGAGAAATTAGAATGGGAGATAGAGTTAGTGGAAAAATTAGAATGGGAGATAGATGAGTAGATTATAAAAGGAGGAAGAAGTAAGCTTGAGAAAAAATTATTTTTTGGAGAGAAAATTTTGGATGTTTGAGAGAGTTTTGGAAGATTGAAGAAAAATTTGAGAGAAAGAAAATACCAAAAGAGAGACAATTTTGAAGATGATGGGAGTTTAAAGCTAGGGGTTATCATCATAAATTCCTTCATCGATCAATATAAATCAAGAGTTCATCCTCGTCAACGAGCAAGCAAATTCGAGCTAAGTGTTTTTATTTATTCATTTATTTATGATTTTACTCGCAAATTAGCACAAATTGTATACATTTTCTCCATCTCCCATCTTTTCCCTTATTTTATGTTAGGATCCTTCTCTATGTCAACAGCAAAAATCTCGTAGAGATACAAAAATCGGCCCAAACAAGCTCCTAAGCTGTCCACTGATTTCTCAACTGATCTGTGACTAAAGTCCCTCTTAATTCAAAAGAAACTCTCTATATTGGGAACATAGAGAGCGAAAATCAATTATAGAAATCCCTCCCAAAAAAATGGGAGATAAGTACTCTTTCTACTCTTCTGGTTTTAGGTGCAGATTAGCACATATTTTGTATACTGATACTTCACTCTATTTTATGTCAGGAAGCCGCAGCTCTATATCAATGGTCAACCCTATGGAAGCACAAAATCGGCTTGGAGTAGTCCTCAAGCGCGCATAAATTTCAAATTGTTGAATCGATTCGTTGTATTTCATTTTAAAGAATTCATACCCCAGAATGGAGAGGACAAAGTCCATCCGCAATTTAAATATCTGCACCATAAATCCCAAAGGGAAGAGCCAAGCCAATGCTTAACCTCCCATTGGAGGTTTTTACTTACAATAGTCAAATACCTGCAACTTAAATACCTGTACCTTAAATCCCAAAGGGAAGAGCCAAGCCAATGCTTAGCCTCCCATTGGAAGTTTTTACTTACAGTAATTAAATACTTGCAACTTAAATACTTGTACCTTAAATCCCAAAGGGAAGAGCCAAGCCAATGCTTAGCCTCCCATTGGAGGTTTTTACTTACAGTAGTTAAATATCTGCAACTTAAATACATGTACCTTAAATCCCAAAGGGAAGAGGCAAGCCAATGCTTAGCCTCCCATTGGAGGTTTTTACTTACAGTAGTTTGTTGATGAAACTATCCCGCTAAGAATTTTGATTCTGACAAAACTTATTTTAAGAAGTCTAGTTTATGGAAGTATATCTTCATTGCAGAAATCACGATGTGAAAGGAACTGTGAATATCCCGCAACTGGCGTTCAGACTCAAGGAAGAGTCGTCACCATAGTGCTTCTGAATGGTCAAAAGGAAGGACTATGCTTGTGCCCCTAATGGAATCAGAAGGAGGAGTCTACATCTGAGAAATTCAGATGAAGTGTTTGACTGCCTCAAATGGATTCAGATGGAGGACATCATTGTCATTAAAGACCACAAGAAGACTTATGGGAGACGTCGACAGGAGGACCTTTAAGAGTTCAGTTTCACTGTGAAATATCGAATCAGTTTCAGAGACTTCACATGGTTTGAAAGCTGTCTCTGTACGGATTCAGATTCTGCAGCTGGACTAAGAAGACCCACGATTGACAAGAATCAGATCGATTTCGGAAATTACGGGAAGCGAAAGGATTCGATCTACAGGATGATTGTCCATCTTGATTAGGACAAAATCCTTGATTGAATATTATCCTTCCTTCCTTTCTCAGAAGATTCACATCTCGCGAAAGTGGAAACTGAAGATTTAGTTGTATGGGCGACTGAATCTGAAGTATCCAGAATTCTTCATCAACGGCTACCTAGCATCTTTCCAAGTTTATCCCGCTCAATCAAGGGTTGATTGAAGATTGACGAGTGATCTCGTGGAGCACCTTGGCAACGGCTAGTTCGAGGTGAAAGGGATATAAAAGGAGGGTGTTGGTGTTTGTTCAAAAAAAAGAGATGAAAAATTCGAGTTGAAAGAGACGAGCAAAAACTGTTGAGAGAAATCATTTTTGTAACCTTACATTCTTCATAGTGAAATCCAGCCAATCGGCTGTCATCGTGGGAGAGTGGACGTAGGCTTACTATAGCCGAACCACTATAAATCTGTGTGCACATTTCTCCTTCTGATCTCCTTCATTTTGTGCATACTCGACTTGTTTAGACTCGGTACTCAGCATCTGCGCTTGCCTGCGATTTTAACACAAAATATTTCAGAAGCACCTATTCACCCCCCTCTAGGTGTCGTTGCTAGCCACATCAATTTGTTTCAGAGCTTGGTTGCTCACTCTTGTGAAGTGTTCTACTTCAGAGCTAACGATCTATCATGTGTAGCAACAACTTCTCAGGCTCTGGTGACTCATCATTCCACAACAAACCACCGTACTTCGACGGGAAGGATTACAACGTTTGGTGCAACAAGATGAAGTGGTTCATCAAAGCTTTGGATGATCAAATGTGGGATGTAGTAACCAGAGGAGTGGTCCCTGTCATATCCGCAAATACGGGATCAGAAGAAAGCCCAGCAACTCTTACAGATACTGAAAGAGTCAAAAGATAAGGACTCGACTCTAAAGCTATCCACTCACTTTTCTGTGCTCTATCTTCACCAATCTATAATCGTGTAGCAGAAGAAGAATCTGCGAAGGCGATATGGGACAGACTACATGTCACATATCAGGGCACTAATCGGGTTAAAGAGACTAAACTCAGTATACTACTGAGTGACTATGAAGCTTTTAAAATGAAACCTGACGAAACAATTGCTGAGATGATTGACAGGTTTCAGATTCTGGCTAGTGGTCTTGCACAACAAGGCGCTCCGGTGGCTGAACCAATGCAGGTCAGAAAAATCCTCCGAGGATTAACCGAAGAATGGAACTACATCAAGCCTTCCATTCAGGAATGCCAAATTATAAGACCACTATCCATAGACGAGTTAGGTCGAACTTTGCAATCATATGAGACAGAGAGAAACAACAACAAACCAGAAATCTCAAAAGGCAAGAAGTCTATTGCTCTTTCATCTAACTTTGATAATGAAATTTCAGATTCAGATGATGAAGATGAAGACGATGAAGAGCTCGCATTAATGGTAAAGAAGTTCAGAAAGATGGTCAAGAAAGGTAGATTCTTCAAGGGAAAGAAGACATTCAGAAGGAACAACCAAAAACAGTCTGGTAACGACAAACAGGAAAGCAAAGATGTCGTATGCTTTCATTGCAAGAAAGTGGGGCATATTAAACCCAAGTGTCCACTGCTAAAGAAGGACAAAGCCGAATTTAAAAAATACAAGAAAGCTTTGAAGGCACAAACTCTAAGTGATTCTGAAGAAAGCGACGAGGACTATGCAAACATATGTCTCATGGCAAATTCAGATTCAGACTCAGAATCAGATACGGAGGTAAACCTTTCTGAGCTACCTGATAATGTTTCTAAATACATAACAGAGCTGTGCAAAAACTACAAAGAAGTTCTCAAAAGAATTTCAATTTTGAAAAAGGAAAATCAATCTTTGAAACAGCAAGATATCTTTCAAAAAGATAAAATCGAAGCTTTTGAAAAAGACGCCATAATCTTGAAAAAGCAAGATCTTTCTCAAAAAGATAAGATCGAGTTTTTGCAAAAGGAATTCCACTCTTTAAAGGAAAGTCACGATCTTACTTTAAAAGAAAACGAGTTGTTAAAAACCAAAGTTGAAAACATAAATAAGAAGTTTTCACAAAGTTCTAAAAATCTGGAAAATATCATTTCCACCCAAATTCCTTTTGGCAAAAAATCTGGCCTTGGTTTTGAAAATCAAGATAGTCTTAAAAATAGTTTTTCAGATTCTGAAAACAGATTGAAACAACGTCCTACCAAGTCCGCATATCAACAACACTTTTCCAAGAAATTCACTAAATCATCACATCAATCTCACAAGCAATTTTATCCTCACAATCATTTCCAAAATACAAAACCATATCAAACACATCATTCATATAGGAATTATACTAGACTTTCACAGAATTATTACAAGCCATATCATTTACAAAATCATTATAGACGTTCTCAGAACATGCCTAGAACTAACTATTCTCAGAGAATTTTCCAATCTCATTATCCACAAGACTTCTATAGAAGGCATGCAGATCTACAATATCCTAACAGGGAATCAACAGAAAGTTATTACTCTACAAGTTGCTTAAACTGTGGTGGTAAAAATCACAGCAAAAAGGAATGCATGTTTGTATGGAAACCTGTAAATAGATCTGCATACACTAACTTCCCTGGACCTCAGTAAATGAGGGTACCAAAACAAAGGTAAGATTACTTTTTCTTGCAGGTACATCGAAAGGGAAATAAGAAATGGTTTCTGGACAGCGGATGCTCAAGTCATATGACTGGTAATTCAGAAAACTTTACTAAATTATCCATGTTTAGTGGCAAAAGCGTATCTTTTGGAGGTAAAAATAAAGGTAAGGTAATAGGACTAGGATCAGTTAAGATTGGAAATCTCATTATTAACAATGTATCTCTCGTTAAATGATTGAAATACAATCTGATTTCGGTAAGTCAACTATGTGATGCTGGATACAAAATCTGCTTTCAAGATATGAAATGTACAGGTATTAGCAGTGACAATAAACAGAGCTTTTCTGGATATCGGCATGGAAATATCTATCTTCTGGATGTTGCATCTGAAGAAATTAAGTGCCTCATCTCAGTCAAAGATGAATCTGATCTCTGGCACAGGAAGCTTGGCCACATAAGTGTTAAGCATATTTCGAAATTATCATCCAAGAACTTGGTACGAGGATTACCTCAAACAAAATTTGAACAGCCAGAACTTTGCACTGCATGCACTCTGGGAAAGCAGGTCAGAAGTTCTTTTAAGCCCATAAATCATGTTTCAACTAAACGTGTATTACAATTGCTTCATATGGACCTTTTTGGACCAAACAGGATTCTAAGTCTTGGAGGTAAGAAATACTGTATGGTCATTGTTGATGATTTCTCCAGATTCACATGGGTTATTTTCTTGGCACACAAGAGTGATGCATTTGCTGCATTTGCTAAATTTTCAAAAAGAATTCAGAACGAAAAAGGTTTTATGATTTCCCGCATTAAAACCGATCACGGTGGAGAATTTGAAAACCAGGATTTCTCTAGTTTCTGTGATGATGCTGGAATTAAACATACCTTTTCTACTCCTTACACACCCCAACAGAATGGGGTCGTTGAAAGGAAAAATCGCTCTTTACAAGAAATGGGTAGAACTCTTCTTATTGAAAGTAAAATTGCATCTCATTTTTGGGCAGAAACAGTTTCAACAGCTTGTTACATTTTAAATCGAGTTTCCTTAAGACCCATCCTTGAAAAGACTCCTTACGAAATTTTTAAAGAAAGGAAACCCAATCTTTCATATTTTCATATATTTGGCAGTAAATGCTTTATATTGAAAAATGCTAATGATCGTGTTGGCAAGTTTAATGATAAATCAGATGAAGGAATCTTCCTTGGATACTCAACAACCAGCAAAGCCTTTCGAGTCTACAACAAATCCTCTCGAACAGTAGAAGAATCAATGAATGTCAAGTTCGTAGAATGCAGTCAGAAGGAAAGAGACATGGAAGAAGCTATTCAAACGCCAACTATATATCTCAACTCAGAAGAAAATAATGGTTCAGGAGATATTCAGATTCATGAGCCCGAAGTAGCCACTTCTTCAGATCAAGGAAAAAGGCAGAACGACTCTAACACTTCGGAAGAAGATGAAAGATTCAACACCAACTGGAAGCACAAGTCTAGTCATCCAAAGGATCTCATTATAGGAAATTTGGATGAAGGTATAAGAACCAGATCAAAGTTAAGAGAGCTATCAGGAAACTTTGCACTAGTATCTGAATTGGAGCCAAAAAATGTTGAAGAAGCTCTAATCGATGAAAACTGGATAAATGCAATGCAAGAAGAGCTCCAGCAATTCAAGATCAACAACGTCTGGAAATTAGTACCGAGACCAAAAGACAGACCTGTCATCGGTACAAAATGGGTTTTCAGAAACAAACTGGACGATAAGGGAAAAGTAATCAGAAACAAAGCAAGACTGATTGCAAAAGGGTACTCCCAAGAAGAAGGGATAGATTACGATGAGACATATGCACCAGTTGCCAGGTTAGAAGCCATCAGGTTACTTCTCGCGTATGCTTGTTACAATGATTTTAAGTTGTTTCAGATGGACGTGAAGAGTGCCTTCTTAAATGGCTACATCAAGGAAGAAGTTTACGTTGAACAACCACCAGGGTTTGAAGAACCAAGAGGAAAAGATCTAGTCTATATGCTGAACAAAGCTCTATATGGTTTAAAACAAGCTCCTCGTGCATGGTATGAAAGGCTAAGTAACTTTCTTTCTCAAAAGAAGTTCACAAAAGGCACAGTTGACACTACTCTTTATTCAGAAGCAGGGTAAAGATTTTTTGATCGCTCAGATTCATGTTGATGATATAATATTTTGTTCATCTAACGAGGCTCTGTGTAAGAATTTCTCCAAAGCTATACAGGATGAATTCGAAATGAGCATGATGAGAGAGCTAAAGTTCTTTCTCGGACTTCAGATTCATCAATCTGAGAAAGGAATTTTTATTCATCAAGAGAAATACGCTCTGGAAATTATAAAGAAATTTGGATTGCAGAATAGCAAAAAGATGGAAACTCCCATGGCCCATTCATCAAAATTGGACAAGGATGAAGATGGAAAGGAAGTAGATCAGAAGCTATATCGCAGCATGATTGGCTCACTTCTGTATCTCATGGCATCAAGACCTGACATTTTGTATAGTGTTTGCTTATGCGCAAGATTTCAATCCAGTCCTAGGGAATCGCATCTCTCGGCTCTAAAGAGAATCATCAAATACATTGGAACTTATCCAAATCTCGGACTATGGTACTCAAAGGAATCAACTTTTGTGCTAAAAGGATATTCAGATGCAGACTTAGCAGGTTGTAAAGTTGACAGAAAAAGCACTTCTGGAACGTGTCAATTAATGGGAGATATGTTAATCTCATGGTTTTCCAAAAAGCAAAGCACCGTGGCTCTATCAACAGCAGAAGCAGAATATGTATCTCTTGGAAGTTGTTGTGCTCAGATTCTATGGTTGAAGCAGCAACTAAGAGATTATGGAATTGAAGCTTCAAATGTGGAAATTCTTTGCAACAACACAAGCGCAATCAATCTCACCAAGAATCCTATACTTCACTCGAGAGCGAAGCACATTGAGATAAAACATCACTTCATACGAGATCATGTTCAGAATCAAGAGGTTCAGATTCATCATGTGGACACGAAAAATCAACTTGCAGATATTTTTACCAAGCCACTTGATAAGTTAAGTTTTCATTTTATTCGTGATAGACTATCAATCACTAACCCTTTTTGTTAAGATCTATAAGAAACAGGAAACTATCCAGACCAAGTTATCTCAGAGACTAGGTTTTCAGACGCATGGCAACTTGAAAGGTCAGATCAAAGTTTCAGATTCAGAAGAAGATTATACTTCGGGAGCAAGGTTTCAAATCATTCAAAATTTCATGTAAGTAATTTTGTTTGAATGACAAAATCTAAGACAAAAGGTACGTTCTCTAATTCATCTTAACTTATACGTTCTTGATTGATATTTTATATTCGTTCAAATATTTTCGCAATATTTCTGATACTGTTGCCCAAAATACCGTTATTATGTGCTGCCTTTTAAATATTGAATTCTCTTCTTTTTGAAAAACCCTAAACCCTTCCGAGTTTTTTTTTTCACAAGTTCTCAAAAGACTTCATCTTTTCTTCATCACTTTCGCCTTTCTAAATGGCTCCGAAATCATCCTCGACGGCAAAAAAGACATCTTGTCCTCTATCTGAACAGGCTGAAGGATCACGGAGAGTCGGGAAGCGACCACGAGTTTCAGAATCACCTCCGACAATGAAGACAAGAGAGTATTTCGATAAGAAAGTTGAGACGGCTCATCATATCAAGCACCTCTACGACAATCTGAAAGCAAGGGATGGTGTGTACACTAGTGTCAGTAAGTTTCTGGACATTCATCGTTTTTCTAGTGAAGAAGAATACTTAGAATGTCTGAACAAGCCTTTGAGAACTATCATTCCGGGCGATGATGACACCCTGTTTATGGCGATGAAAAAGGGAAAAAGGGAAGTGGTCCCTGAAAAATCAGTCTCGAAAAGGACATCTCCTAAAGGGAATGTGCCTAAGGAATCGGCTGAGAAAGGAAAGGGAGAAGAGTCGAAAGATGATGATGAGTATCTGTTTAAAAACTTTGCGAAGTTTAAAACTGTTTTTGTCAGAAGAGAATGTTATACCGATCAATTCTTTGTGAATTCGGATCACAAGGACAGATTTGAGACTCTTAAAGAGAGAGGTATTATGCCTCATAGGGTTTTTGATCTTGGTTATTTGGAATCTGTCGGAATTCCTCTGCAGGTGCATCTGAAAAATTGCAAACTGGATTATTTTGTGGAGAGAAAGGCTCATATTTATCCTGATTTGGTTGCCTACTTCTACTCTACATTGTCCTTCTTTAATTCAAATTCTCTGTATTACAAGATAGGTGATAAACTCTACTATCTAAGGGATAATGAATTGGCTCATATAATGGGGGTCAAATACAGAGAGTTTACTCCTATCAATATCCAGCCAAAGGAGGCTTTTGCATATCTGACAGGGAAAGAAAACTTCTCCAGAGATTCCAAGGCACATATTGCCTATGATGATTTTCCCCTGAAGCACATCATGATGCACAAGATTGTGATTGAGTCACTTCGACCTAAAGCATCATCAAAGACTGACACCTCAAGATTCGAGGCTAAATTGATGTGGGCATTGTTGACAGGATACAAGTTTAGTCTTGCACATGTTGTCTTACTGCATATGTATAGGACTGTGCAAAAGACTAAAGGTCAACTGCCGTATGCAGCTCTCATCCATGATATCTTCAGATACCACAATCAAATCCTGCCTAAGCCTCTTACAGAGACAAAAGTTCCAGTAAAAACTGGTGGAGCTGAAATGCTTCAGAAGATGGGTTTCAGGCTGAAAGATGGGAAGTGGTACAACAAGTCAAGAGCAGTACCAGTGGATTTTGAGCAGGATGAGAGATCAGCCAAGAGAAGAAAGGTTATGGCAACAAAGGGAAAGGAGAAGACAATTCAGAGCAGCAGCTCTGAATCTGACAATGAGGAAACACTCCCTGCATCACCAAAGAAGACGAGGAAGTTGACCCCTCAGAAGAAATCAGGGTCTACTACGACAAAAACAAAACCTCAGAAGGAGAAAAAGAAGAAACTTGCAGAGGAACCTTCAGCTGCTGAGGAACAAGTTAACATAGAGGTTGAACAGGAGGAACCACGTTCAGAAGCTACTCCTGTACCTCGTGCACAACCTCAGGGGGAGGTTCTGGAAACAACTGAAGGAGTGCTTGAGGACGATGAAGAAGCACTCTTTGAACGGCAGATGGAAGCTGCCAGAGTTCTAAGTCTTCTTGATGCACGACAAGAAGAAGATTTACCAATTATTCTTCAGGAAAAAGTTCATGTGAGGAGTATTTTCTCGAGGCTCTTCAGAGAATTGGAGCCACAAAAAATTAAGGAGACGTCATCCTCTCAACCTTCAGAACCAACGGCTGAAGCACAGCCTTCCGAACCAACGGCTGCTGCACAGCCTTCTGCACTTTTAGCTGAAGCACAGCTTTCTGAATCTTTAGCTGAAACACAGCCTTCAGATCAAACATCTGGAAAACAAGCAGCTGGAGAACAGATTTCAGAAGAACAGACGGTTGAAGATCTGCCAGAACAGGATTCAGAACCACAAATTGAGAAACAGTCTTCCGATCCAACAGTTCAGGAACAGCCAGGTAAAGATTAGGCTTCAGATCATTATGTTGAAGAACAGGCCTCAGATCTACCAACAGCTGATGTACAGCCTTCAGAATCAACAGCTGAAGAACAGCCACAACCATCTGCATCTCAACCAGAAAATGCTTCAGAACCTGTCATTACTCATCCAGAATCCGACAGTCTCTTACTTCAAATTCAGCAAGATATTCAGACTCTGCGAACAGAAGTTAAGGATGAAGCCAGATTCAGACAGGAAAACAGAGAACAGATGCAGGCATTTGAGACTAAGGTTGAAGCTAAAATGGCTGCGTTGGAAGATTTGGTCACGAAGACTTGTAGATTGCTTTGCGCGAAAATAGATGATCTGGACAGTTTCACCATTGTCAGATCCTCGAAAAGCAGACCTCAAGATAAGGCCAAAGAGGATGATGACGAGCCTACTCGTTCTTAATTCATTTTTTTACACATTGCTCATGGATATTGTTTTTGAATTTTCAACTTCATTTATTTTGTTTATCTCTAAATTTGTATTCAGTTATCTCTTTTTGTTGATGACAAAAAGGGGGAGAAAGTATGATTTGTCTGCAGGTGGCATGAACGATTGCAGGTGGCTAAACTTATAAATGTGCAACCGCAGCATGATACGGTGATATCGTTTTCAAAAGCATCATTTTCAGAAGCAGATATATCGCTCTTGTGTCACCTTGTTGCACCTTCCTAGATTTGTTTTATCCACCTTCACTACTAAAAGATTCTTATAACATAATTGTTTCATTTCAAAGAATCTTTCGTGCTTAATTTAAAATATTCTACTCTACAATTGCTTTAAATCGAAGAAGTTTTGTCATCATCAAAAAGGGGGAGATTGTTGATGAAACTATCCCGCTAAGAATTTTGATTCTGACAAAACTTGTTTTAAGAAGTCTAGTTTATAGAAGTATATCTTCATTGCAGAAATCACGATGTGAAAGGAACTGTGAATATCCCGCAACTGGCGTTCAGACTCAAGGAAGAGTCGTCACCATAGTGCTTCTGAATGGTCAGAAGGAAGGACTATGCTTGTGCCCCTAATGGAATCAGAAGGAGGAGTCTACATCTGAGAAATTCAGATGAAGTGTTTGACTGCCTCAAATGGATTCAGATGGAGGACAGCATTGTCATTAAAGACCACAAGAAGACTTATGGGAGACGTCGACAGGAGGACCTTTAAGAGTTCAGTTTCACTGTGAAATATCGAATCAGTTTCAGAGACTTCACATGGTTTGAAAGCTGTCTCTGTACGGATTCAGATTCTGCAGCTGGACTAAGAAGGCCCACGATTGACAAGAATCAGATCGATTTCGGAAATTACGGGAAGCGAAAGGATTCGATCTATAGGATGATTGTCCATCTTGATTAGGACAAAATCCTTGATTGAATATTATCCTTCCTTCCTTTCTCAGAAGATTCACATCTCGCGAAAGTGGAAACTGAAGATTTAGTTGTATGGGCGACTGAATCTGAAGTATCCAGAATTCTTCATCAACGGCTACCTAGCATCTTTCCAAGTTTATCCCGCTCAATCAAGGGTTGATTGAAGATTGACGAGTGATCTCGTGGAGCACCTTGGCAACGGCTAGTTCGAGGTGAAAGGGATATAAAAGGAGGGTGTTGGTGTTTGTTAAAAAAAAAAGAGATGAAAAATTCGAGTTGAAAGAGACGAGCAAAAACTGTTGAGAGAAATCATTTTTGTAACCTTACATTCTTCATAGTGAAATCCAGCCAATCGGCTGTCATCGTGGGAGAGTGGACGTAGGCTTACTATAGCCGAACCACTATAAATCTGTGTGCACATTTCTCCTTCTGATCTCCTTCATTTTGTGCATACTCGACTTGTTTAGACTCAGTACTCAGCATCTGCGCTTGCCTGCGATTTTAACACAAAATATTTCAGAAGCACCTATTCACCCCCCTCTAGGTGTCGTTGCTAGCCACATCATAGTTAAATACCTGCAACTTAAATACCTGTACCTTAAATCCCAAAGGGAAGAGCCAAGCCAATGCTTAGCCTCCCATTGGAGGTTTTTACTTACAGTAGTTTAAATACTTGCAACTTAAATACTTGTACCTTAAATCCCAAAGGGTAGAGCCAAGCCAATGCTAGGCCTCCCATTTGATGTGTTTATTCACTGTTATGTACTTCCTATAATTTAATTTTTGAATCATCAGACCCAAAAGATAAGTAGGTCGTAATACTGCACAGAAGTCGTTAACACACTCCCTCTTTCAGCTTCAGGGAATCTTTAACACTTAAAAAAATATAACAAATAAAAATATATATCATCCATGCATCCTATTTAAAAAGTGAAAACACAAAAGAAAATACCCTACTAGAGCCTTAGGAATAAACCAATCCCAAGTTGCTGAATTAGGATATCCATGAAATTAAGGTACCGAAAGGGCATTAGTTTTAATTAACTAGTGTAACCAAGTCCCCGAGCTCCTAATCTCTGATTCGCAGGAATAAATTAGTTCTCCCGCTAATTTATTTAGGTTTCTAATCGACCTACCAAGAACGATTAGTGGCGACTCCAAATTTTAAAATCATTTAAACAAAAACCAAAGTTGCGATTCAGTAGGGCTTGGGAGGGTCCGCGTTAGGTTAGTCAAATCTAATTAACTTAATAATCCGTTAACCCCTTTTAAAATTTAAAAAAATTTTGAGAGGGTCGCGACAGAGATCCTAATCCATATTCCAACACGGAATCCGGATTGTCTCCCAAAAAGAGAACAAAACTCAATGGAGCATCCAAGTGAAATTACCATGATCAACTAGCTTCCGTTATCTTGCTTGCTTTAATTTTAATGTACCTTGTACAACATTTCAATACCCATTTGTGCAATTTATCAAATTTGAAGTAATATCGATACTAGGGTCATCAAAATTGATTTCCATCGTGATGCATGATTAAAAGTGAGCAAAATAGAATATACTAGTTTGTCAATTTCTCCAAAAATGTATATATAAGCATCATAATCTCGCTGCCTTTGAGTTATCGAGGAAATGCTTTTGAGGCATGCTAACTCGCATATGATCGAGCACAAACGACTTGATATGTGCGATTAATTTTGATTTGGTTTTTCGAGTTCTCCTTGAGGACGGCTTACTCAATCCGAAGATTTATCGGCCAATTTTTAGGGAGATTTCAAGAGCCAATTTTATAAATTGAACCCTAATCAAATATCACTAAAAAGTTTAATTACCAATGATTTAGTCTAATATTATTTGCAAGGAATTTGCAAGAAAAAATTGGATTTCAGAGGTGATTACCCAGATATGCACATTACTAATGCAAACACGGTTTGCTCTTTTATCCCCTTTTGAGATGAACTGGTATATTTTTGCATTAATTCAATATTCCAAGTTGTCGACTCTTCCAAATTGAAAAATGACAAGATAAGACACACGAAACACGAAAAACAGCCCTAACTCATGACATTTCCTTTTCATGGGTTGGAACATGGTGACCTAAGTTGGGTTACAATTCAAGTTCACACTCTTACTACATCCAAAAAGATGAGCTAGAATCAACCTAAAATGTGATCAAATCGCCATGGTGCGTAATGGCCGAAAATTTTCTCAATTTTACGAGTGATAATACAAAATACAACCCAAAAATTTCTCGATTTTACAAATGATTATACGAAATACAACTCATTTCACGCGGCAAGGAAACCGTCGCTAATAGTACTAATACTAGAAAAATCATGAGAGAATTTTCGCAAAAAAAAAAGGGGTTATCTGTTCGATTTGCAAATGCCATCATCATCGATTGATAGATGAATGGATGGTCGATGTCGAACGGTTCAAGTTCCTATTAGTGCCCAAATTAGACAAATTTCATGCCCTGGCAATCGTCGCACCCTCAAAGCTCCTCTCTTCGGAACGTCAGATTCGGAATCGTGACACACTCGTCATGTCATCAACAGGAAAGAGCACTCCTAACTTTTTTTTTTTTCCAGCTAACGCGTCGTTCAAAACTATGGGAAGATGCTAATCATGATTTTCATGTGTTTGCTCTGCTAATTAATGATCTTAAGCCGTTTAGGAAGACCAGTCAACGGCCATATTTGTTGCTATGTTACTCCAAATTTCATTTCATTTCGTAGTACTAATCTGTTTATGTCGTGTTCTCCCTCATTTTTTTAAATCTAAAAGATCCCAAGTTCGAACTTTTCTTGTCACGAATTGACAATTAAAAAAAAGTTTTATACTCAAAGCCAAGATTTAGATTTTGCTCACGAAGACCCGAGAATGTTACAAGAAAGAAGAAGGGATGAAAAATTGAAAAGCAGATACCGCAACCAAAACTTTTAACAGAGAAGATGGAGAAAGGGTGGGGGGGTAAAGAGTAAAGTTCATTCCAAAAAGAAGGTAAAATTGAAAAAAAGGAGACCGCACGTGCCCCCACGTGCTTCCAGCTCATCCACCGATCCCCGACCGAATCTCACATGCCCGCGGGACCCGACCGCCCCGCCATCTCCGCCTCCCCCGGGGCGAGTTAGATGGTGCATCCGCAGAAGAGGAAGAAGAAGCAGAGCATGGAGACGAGGGCCACGGACTCGAACGCCGTCACGAGGGTCCACACGACGTCGTCCAGGATCGAGAAGCCCAGCCCCAGCTCCGGCCATCGGAAGAAGCCCCACCCGCCCCCGCCCCGCCGGGTGGCCGTGAAGTAGGAGGACAGGAGCTGGGGCCACCGGAAGATGGAGGATCGGAGCGGGAACGAGAAGTCCAGCCACCGCAAAGACGTCACCGACCACCTCCCCGCCATCTCCGATCCCGATGTCTCTCTTTCGCTCTCTTTGTGGCTCTCTAGAGAAGAGCGAGAAGCTTGATTCCTTCTCTTTTTAAAATGCAAAGCGCGTCTTTGTATACCCTCCTTTCGGGGGGGTCACTCTCTTTATTACAGTCTCTCTCCCTCTCTCTCTCCCTCTCCCTCTCTCTCTAAAGGGTTGTTCTAGCATGTGCCGCTTAAAGTTGGGATTTTTATGGTGGAGATATTTGATTATGGGAGAATTGATTGATGGGGTATGGTTAGCTGCGCTAATGGAGGGATCTACTTTTTTGGCTTTTCAAAGCGACAGCCATGCCAAAACAATACTATACCTCTTGCATAAGACAAAAAAAGAAGAAGGAAATGTCTTGCATGTGATTCAAAATCTGTCCTTTGGAGAGAATTCAAAGAAATTCAAAATTTTGGCCGCAAAATTCAAAAAGTTTTGACATTTTGGAGGTTTGGATTTTTTGCCTCTTCTTTTCCACAACAAATTTTCCCTTTTGAATGGGGGCATGGGAAGAGGTCAAATGGTGTCTCAAACAAGTTTTACATTTTCTCAATCACTTTAAAATAAGACACTGACGATTAGCAACAGTATATGTCAGGGAGACGTTTGGGCAAATTTGAAGATTCTCTTCAGGTCCTACATTTTCTCAATCACTTCAAAAGCAGATATCCTGTTCATTAGGGATTGATGCAAGCAAAGATCACATTGTCCGATGCATCTTTAAGCCTTCCATCTGATAACTGAAACTGATGGCTAAATATATCCAAAGCTGTACAGAGCCATTTGACATGGTCCTTTGCATCATATGAACAAGACAGAAACAGAGCAACTCAAGAAGTGGACAGAGAGTTGCATCTACATCATCAACTAAACAGGGCACTCCTTGACCTCGGCAAAAAGAGAGTGTCAACCTTGAAGCCGAACTAACAAGGTTTACCCTCGGTCCCAGTCCGAAATCAAACTCCACCAGAGGATCGCTGCTTCTTCGATCGACTACTCGGCTATTTTTTTTTTATAGTGAACCGCAAAACTCGTCCCAGTTGAAGTGGAGCAGCTGGTCTGTCGGTGCATTCTCTGTCTCCATGGCTATATCAACGATGGATTGATTTGTATGCGGAACTAAGGGATCTTCTAAAGGACTTAGATTGACGGCTTTGTAGACATTACGGAGGTGATTCTTCTGAAAGCCGTTCTTATCTTGGGTTTTCTTGAAGCCGGCTTTCTTTTTCTTCGTAAATTTATCTTGCGTTTTCCTTTGCTCGGCGAAAGCAGCCATTTGTTGCTCGTATCTTTCCTTATCCTTCCTACTTTCCTCGATATATGGCTGCAAATGCATTATCCAAACAAAGATCATCTAGTGTTTTAGATCACATGCGACCTCCATAAGAAAACCCGCTGAATCATACCTTCTTGGATTCTTAAACAAGGAAAAACCTTAACACCTTAACAGTGGACAGCAGTATCGAAATTGGTGTCATGCTGTGGACGTGCAGCCAATGATATAACAAGATTGCAAGTTTGTACCTCCTTCTCTTTTTCCGTAAGTTGTCTCCACGCGTCAATGGCCACCCTCAGAGTATCTTGGCCCTCTTGACTCTCTCCTCGGAGGGTTCTTAGCCGAGCACATTCCTTGCTGAGGAAGAGCTGATACGCACTCCGTGTTGCGAGCGGAGCTTTTGGGATTTTCATGCTCTCCTTAAGCTTTGCTGCCATCTCCTGAGCTGGTTTTTCCTCTTTTGTGACGAGACGTGCACAATCATGCTGATCAGAACTTAGAGAGTAGAGAAGATAATGCCTATTCTCAACTGTGATTCATGTTGTACCATTATCATAGGTGATGTAAGTCCAAAATTCTACAAATTCACCTAGGAGTTCAGTCAGATATTGAAATTACCATTGAAAGATAAAGTCAACTAACAAGAAATTTAATCAAACAGTTACATGTCAAAGCATACAGAATATCAGCCATGTCAAATAAAACCATAGTTCCACAAACTTAAACCCAACATAATAACAAAGGAAGACAATCAAATCTCGAGTGAAAGAAGAACAACCCGAGAGTAATTAGTTCAACCCAAGAAAGAATCGGTTGTACTAGGATAACTACTGTCTGTTTAATTAATTGACAACCAACAGTATGTAAGAGAGAAACTAGGGCACTTAAAAAATTGACCCACTTATTGGCAATTTGGTAGCCTCTGTGCGCAACTTCTTCTGCTTAGGAGAATCCTCCATATCAATCAGCATAGGAGAACTGTTTTTATTTTTCTGCTTGAGGGCAGGGCTCTTGCTGTTCCAAGAGTTAAGGCCTGCAAAGTTGTCAGACAACACCACACACCACATGAACTCAAATTAATATTCTATATAGACAAAGGGAAGCTTTTCAGTCATAGCTCCTTACATTTCGAATGCCCCGTGAGTCAACTAGATCCATGTTATACGTAATGCCCCATGAGCAAGTTACATCCATGAAATATAATGGATACCTGAGACTGAGGACGGGACTGCAGACGGTTTGGGAGTGCTCCTAGTCCTAGCAATGGACTGCTCGAAGTTGTAAAGAAGATGTGCATAAAGCCTTTGAACTTGAATAGCTATCATGGGAGCCGAGCTTTCCAATTTAAGCGCAGAGACAATCTCCTCCCATATCCCCCTTCGGTTGATCTGCGAAAACAACAAAGAGTAAGTCTTGCAAAGCAAACATTTAAATGTTGAAAAGCAATTTCAAGTTTGCATCCAAGGTTGATCTTTAAAACACTAGAAACAGGGGATATCAAGACTTCACCAGTACATGCCGCAGCAGAACAACTGTAACTATGCGAGTGCGCCTTTGCAGATAATACTCGTAAATAAGCACAACGTACTTCGTTCTTCAGTGTGTTTTATCGGACTGTTTGGACGAGAACGTGCAGCTCGCTCGGGACACATAAAAGATAAAGCACGTTACTTTTGTTTGCGGCCTTCTAGTCCAAATTTTAAGCACATGGCACAGACAACAGCAACTTAAATTCTTCCACGAGATTAACTGATTTTAAACACAGCAGATACGTCAAACCAATTGATGGAAGTCGAAGCAAACACTCAAAAGCCCGTAAATCAGAAAAAATAGAAAAAGAAATTCACCTGGCGAAATCCTCCTCTTCTTGCAACTTCCTTGTGCAGCTGAAACAAGTCCAAGGTTGTTTCCCGGGCATTTAAGCTGCCGTTTTAAAGGGTTAGAACTGAATTGTCATTTGTCGCTGCCATGCTTTAAGTTGTACTAAAACTTCTTCAGAAACTTGAAAGGGAAAAGGGAAAACGAGGAACTTTACCCTCGAACCCCCGCCATTTTGAAGAAACAGAAAATGGGACCAAAAGGTTAGACCTTTTCATCCTCAGATGATTCGGTTCACTGCGATCGTGCGATACGGAGATTTTCTAGGCGAATTTTCTCGCATTTTCTCGGCAAAGAAACAAACCAACAGTAACCAGAGGACAACTCCTTTCTCCTCTTCTTTCAATGTGCACCCAAAACCAAAACTTTCACGGGACGCGTATAAAGAGACGAAATTTTCCTTCGCCGCACGTTACAGAGGAAATGAGCTTCAGAAGAACAAGAAGAGAGAACGAGACTCGAACTCACATGAGGCTCAGTCCAGTCGACTCGAAGAACTGGCCGAGTTTCCCGTAGAACTTGTCCGAGTCGCTCAACAGATCATCCCCGGCAGAATTAGCAGCAGCGGCGACGACATGCAGAGATGTCCGGCCGTTGGATTTGGAGCTGCTTTCATCAACTCCGGGAGACGCATTTCGGTTGGTTTCAGCTTGCATGCTTGGATCATCAGCGAAGCGAAGCGCTGGGAGGCATGGGTGCTTCAGCAGCTTTTATCCTTGAATAAAGTAGGATGAGCTTGTTTAAAAAAAAAAAAACTGAAAGTGCTGGCGCTTCTCGCGATAAAAAGTGCAATCAAATTTTTAAACTTATTAAAATAATATAATCGAATTTTTAAATTAAATTTATTCAACTTAACTGATGAAAAATATTAATACGACTTTTTTAATATTTTCTTTCTCATCCAATGTGATGATAATATGCCTAAAATAATCTCGTTTTGATCGAAGTCTAATTTGTAAAATACATTTATTTAAATTTAATTTACAAAAATAAAAAAGCAGCAACAACAGCTTCAAGCTGCCCCCTCGCCGCCACTACTTTTTATATTTAATATTACCTTATTCTTTATTAAATTTAAACAAAGTATTTTTATTTAAATTTGAACCAAAACGACGTTATTTTAATCACATCATCAACACGTATGAGAGAAAAAAATATTTAAAAAAGTCACGTTAGCAATTTTCACTTATCAAGTTGAGTGGACTCAAAAAATTTATTATGAAAGTGCAATAGTAATTTTGCAAAAAGAATATTTAACTCCTAAAGCTTGTTAAATCGGTATATGAATATAAATTAAGTACGATGAACCCTACTTTGCAATTTTCCCTCTCAAAGAATGGCCAAACACCAAAAAAAAAAAAGAAACTCTAATCTCAATTCTGCATTTTATCTTATAAAAAAACTCTAAGTTTAGATGCAATCCAAATTCTACCCTAAATCTTTCTTGTTCCATAAAAAATCTCAACTTTAGATCATATCCTAATTTTACCCTCAACTTTTTTCCCATGAAGAACTCCCAACTTTAAGTCTTGTGCCAATTTTACCATCCATCTCGATTTACCCTAAAATTTTTATAGTTTCATAAACAATCACAAACTTTTACTTGAGTCATAAATCTACTCCCATTAACCATCCATCCAAAATTTTGGCTGACAACCTAGAAATGAAAAGAATATTAAGTACGAGCTATTCAAGCTTCCCAAGTGTAGGCTCTCCAACCATAAGAGATGAAACACCTCCAAGTACGAGTGATCAAAGATCGAGCATAAAATCACTAAAGACATATCTAAGACTCGAGTAAGAGTTGGTGATCTTTTATAAAATAAAAAAATGGTAGAATTTTTTATTTTAGTAAAAACGTGTGGTAGAATTGAAATTGGACCTAAAGCTGACATTTTTTTTATGAGACAAATAAAATTTAGGGTAGAATCGGTACTAGACCTAAACTTAAAGATTTTTTATGAGACAAAAGAAGTTTAAAGTATAATTAAGATTGGACCTAAAGTTGTGAGATTTTTATTAAAAAGTTTAGGGTAGAACTGGGATTTCACCTAAAGTTGGAGAATTTTCATGAGACAAAAGATAGAATTGAGACAATTTTTAAAATCGATTATTTTTTTTAGGGTATCAGGCCCTCAAAGGATATAATAATGACAAAAATCATTTGATTTTTCATGTGGATTTGAGTGAGAGTAAGAAGATGAATTTCTCCTTTCAAGGATTGTATTGGTAGTAGACATAGATAAGAAAAAATTACTATCATGTAGCATACAACTTTGTCATTAATATATAACAAACAAAAACTTTTCTTACACAAATTATCTAGCTAAGAAAATTCTCAGAAACTGGCTTATTTTGCTTCAACGCTATTAGTAGATGATATGTGTATTAGAAGAGCATTAGGGATTCAATCCTCCATGCCATTACAAATTTAAGGAATGCTCCCTTTAGCGATTACTAAGTTTCCTCTTTGTAAACTGTTTATTTAAGTTGGTGCATCATGATATTAATCTACATAAATCCGGTGTATGTTATAATTTTTAGTGCATGAAATAAATTGTTAAAGAGTGTTTGTTTGAACATGGGCCGTTGGATGGGTGTGGGAGGGTGAAGAGGATTTGAACTTGGGACATTCTTTGCTCCACATGTAACTTTCACCAGCAACTATCAGACAACGCTGCCTTTATTACCATGCTGCAACTATCAAAACCGTGTCTGATTCGAACTACTCCATCTGAAGGGAAATGGATTCAAATTTCCATGTGTCACCATCGGCTTGGATAAAAGATCTAGCATTGCTATAAGGGAGCACAGTAAGTTGGAAACTTTGGATCCAGCTTGGTCCTAGAACTTGCCTTAACTCTCCCACTTTCTTCTTTTTGGTCTCTCTAATTACGCTTTGCCAATGCACCTATAAAAGATGTGATTCCTAGGACCCTTTGGAGTGAAGACAGATTCTGCACTATCTCTGCGGCATTTTCAACTTCTTCTCTGCGGTTTTTGGGTTCTATAGGATTCCCTATCTTTACTATGTTTATCGATAGCTCTATCGGTATGTTTCGAGGCGTTGGAGGCGCGAAATCACCCTTTGAAGTTTAGGCCAAAGTCGTTCGTGGCATACAACACAATCACCGTCAATAAGTCTGGCGGCGGAAACTTCAGTTCAAGCGGCAATTGACTCTGTTCCGCTCAACAACAACGCCTGGATATGCATCCATATTAAGGCCGGTACTTACTCGTATGTTTTCGCGCCCTGATCCGCTTTTCTTTGCATCAGTCCGCGGTGTATGTTAATTTGCTTTAAGCTTAGTTTAGTTTCCTCTTGCTGTGCAGTGAGAAGGTCCAAATAGCAAAAGAGAGACAATTCATACACCTTGAAGGAGAAGGCAGCAGGGATACTGTGATCCAGTGGGGAGATGCTGGACATGTCAGTGAGAGCTCCACCTTCTCATTGTTCGCAGATAATTTTCTCGCAGCACATATAACTTTTAAGGTTAAAGTAGTGTTCTTCGAGTAATTCGATGATCGCCTGTTATGTCTCAGCCCGGATCAATCTCCTAAACTTCTGATCGTTCTAACTTTGGAGAATTTTCTTAATTGACAGAATACATATACAATGCTGAAAGCATTACGTGGGCACCGGCGGCATTGGTAATGGGAGATAAGGCAGCATTCCGCAATGTGCCTTCTTGGGCATTCAGGACACGCTGACCGACTATCAAGGTCGCCACTTCTTTGATACCTGCTACATGGAAGGTGCAGTCGACTTCATTTGGGGCAGCGGCAATCCTTATACCAAGTTCCAAGCCGTGATAATTCCCTTTTCTTCATTATCGTTAAATATCATCATAGTTGTTTTTAGTTGCATTTGGGATTAGTTGGGATACCTGAAATTCCTTGCATCAGCTATACCTGGCGATTCTTCAGTTGAGTGAACTGGATGAAGAAAGTTAAAAAGAGGTACATTTGATGCAGCATTGGGCCATTAATGCTTCCGCTGCTCGCCTCGGAGGTGTTCCGTATTACATCACCGCTCAAGGCCAGTTGGATGCTGCACAAACAAATGGTTTTGTGTTCAAGAACTGCACCATAATAGGAAATGGTAAATCGTACCTTGGAAGGGCTTACGGGGCATACTCGACAGTGGTATTTTACCAGACAACCATGTCCGATGTTATTGTTCCCGAAGGTTGGTCTTCGTGGAAGCACGCGGGCAAAGAGTAAGACTATTGTGCTCCCCCTTGCTGTAATCAATTTATATTTGATCATCCATCAATCTGATTCAAGTTAGTAATTCCTGAAACTCTTTTCTTTTTCTCAGGAGTGCCATAACCTATGCAGAAATAGAATGCGATGGACCTGGAGCGAGGATGTCCGGGAGAGTAAATTGGATGAAGAAACTGGATGACAAAGAGCTGTCTGGCTATATCGACTCCAGTTTCGTCGATGGAGATGGATGGAGAGAGCAGCAGCCTAGTCCTGTACTGTAACATCGTCAAGGAAATCTTCAGTCTTTGGATTCTCTTCCTTTATCTATTCTTATTAATAGTTGCGGTCAAGCTACGCTGGCTTTGACTGTAGGAACCAAATAAAAAAGGAAGGAGGAATTTTGCGGAAGCTTGGAGGATTTAATTTGGAGAGAATAACAAAAATGCAAATGAGAGAGCAATACTACAAAATACCTTTGCCAAGGTTTTACACAAATAAAATCAAGATTTGCTCTAAGCTTGTTCTTACAAGAACTCTCTCTCTCTCTCTCTATTTCTTCTCCTCCTTGATATGAAACTTACAAGAAAACCACACATATTTATAGCCAATTCTATACCTAATTTTTGCCAAACTTAAATGTCTTTATTTGACTACACTTAATTTTATCAAATTCAAGCACACCTAAGTTGTCCATTTTTGACAATCAATAGTCAAAAATTGAGGCTTAAGCACACCTAAGTTGTCCATTAATAGTCAAAAATTGAGGCTTCTTCTTTTTTTGACTTTCTTCCAAATTTTATTTTAATATTTTCAATAGCCTCCCTTAAAATTGATTTTGGAAGTTCATAACACCAAGCATCGTCTTCAATCTTTCGAACAGATCAGCCTTCAATGGTTTTGTCAGGATATCTGCAATCTGGTCTTCTGATCTGCAGAAATTAAGTTCAATTTCACCATCTTTGACTTGCTCACGAATATAGTGATACTTAATGTCGATGTGCTTGCTCCTGCCATGAAATACAGGATTCTTGGCTAATGCAATAGCCGACTTATTGTCACACATCAATTTAGTAGGACCTGCTTGTTCATGCATCAATTCACGCAGCATCCATCGAAGCCATATTGCCTGACAGGCCCCTGAAGCTAATGCCATGTATTCTGCTTCAGCTGTCGAGAGTGCAACAACCTGCTGTTTTTTCGAAGACCAAGAAATTACTCCTGATCCAAGAAAGAAAGCATACCCTGAAGTACTCTTTCGAGTCTCAGTATCACCTGCCCAATCACTATCTGTATACCCCAACAGATCAAAGTTGTCAGTATAAGAATATAAAATTCCATGATCACGAGTTCCACTGACATACCGCAAAATTCTTTTTGCCGCCTGTAAATGTGATTGGTATGGTTTCTCCATGAACCTGCTAATAATTCCCACTCCATAGGTAATATCTGGTCTTGTAGAAGCCAAATATCTTAAACTGCCAACAATGCTTTTGAAATAAGTGGGATTTACCAATTCACCGGTTCCTTCTTTCTTCAGCTCCAAATGTTCAATTACGGGAGTTCGAATTGGTTTGAGCGATTCCATTTTTAATCGCTTCAGAATATCATTAGCATATTTCTGCTGTGAAATAAATATGCCATTATCTGTCTGCTTCACTTCAAGCCCAAGAAAATAGGACATCAATTCTAAATCAGTCATCTCGAACTGGCTAGTCATAGCCTCCCTGAATTCTGAAAACATTTTTTCACAGCTGCCTGTAAATATCAAGTCATCAACATAAAGGCACACAATTATTATGTCCCCGTTAGTATTTGACTTGATATACAGTGTATGCTCATACGGGCACTTTTGAAAATCACGCTCTAACAGGTATGTGTCGATACGTGTGTACCAAGCACGAGGTGCCTGTTTTAGCCCATACAAAGCCTTTTTCAATTTGTAAACTTGATTTTCATGCCCTTTCTCATAACCCTGTGGTTGCTCCACGTAGACTTCCTCTTCAAGAACACCATTGAGGAATGCTGATTTCACATCCATTTGATGGATCTTCCAATGATTTTGAGCTGCAAGTGCTAAGATCATCCGGATGGTATCCATCCGAGCCACTGGTGCAAATACTTCAAAATAATCAATACCTGGCTTTTGCTTGTAGCCCTTTACAACCAGTCTGGCCTTGTAACGGTCCACCTGACCGTTGGGTTTGTACTTCGTCTTGTACACCCACTTGACACCAATGGGTTTCTTACCAGGTGGTAAAGAAGTTAGCACCCATATGTCATTCTTCTCAATGGAGTGAATTTCTTCATCCATTGCATGAATCCACCTTTCATCTGCAGCTGCTTCATCATAGGTTACAGGATCACATTCAGCAAATAAACAAAAGTTTACCAATGTTTCATCAGTGATTCCGTTATTATCACTGCCATCGCCTCCTGTGACCACGTAATCCCTGAATTTTGCTGGCGTCTCCCTCAGTCGTTGTGAACGACGTAGTGGTGGTTCTGAAGCTGCTGTTGGTGAAGATGTACCACTAGTTGAAGATGATGGAGGCTCTTCTATTTCTTTCTCCAATGGTTCATCTTCGATGGTGATGCTTTTCTGGTCACCCTTTTGGTTCCAGTCCCAAGCTTCATCTTCAAAAAACTGGACATCCCTGCTGATAATTACCTTTTCAGTGACTGAGTTATACAGCTTATAACCTTTAGTTGTGTCACTATAGCCAATGAAGATGCACTTCTCGCTTTTGTCATCCAACTTCTTTCTTCGTTCATCTGGTATATGAGGATATGCCATGCACCCAAATACTCGTAGAAACGAAACATCTGGCTTGTTGCCGCTCCAAGCCTCTTCTGGGGTTCTTCCAAGAACACTCCTTGTTGGACACCTGTTTAGTACAAATACAGCACAAGCAACCGCTTCTGCCCAAAAATTCTTAGGCAAATTTTTGGCTTTTAACATACTTCTTGCCATTTCAAAAATTGTCCTGTTCTTTCTTTCTGCTATACCATTTTGCTGAGGTGTATAGCTGGCAGTCAACTAACGTTTTACTCCATGAATTTTACAAAATTTGTCAAATTCATTTGAGGTAAATTCTCCCCCTCTATCCGATCTCAACGTCTTCAGATTAAAGCCACTATGTTTTTCAACATAGACTTTAAATTCTTTGAACTTGGCAAATGCTTCAGATTTTTCTCTCAAGAAATATACCCAAGTTTTTCTGGTAAAATCATCAACAAAAATCAGCATGTACCTTTTTTGTCCGACTGATTCAACCTCAATAGGGCCACATATATCTGTATGTACCAGCTCCAAAAGTTGCTTTGCTCTTCTGGCTTTCCCTACTGGAAATGATTCTCGATGTTGTTTTCCAACGAGACATCCTTCGCATGGACGATCTGGACATTCGATTAAAGGCATGCCGGTCACCATCCTTTTCTGAACCAGTAGTTTTAGTCCACGAAAATTTAGATGACCGTATCGAAGATGCCACAGCCAGTTGTTGTCTTTCATCATCGCTTGAAAACTCAAGAGATTCTTCGTCTGAAGAGTCATGGGAAACATCCGGTTTTTCGTCATTTGCACCGTTGTGATCAACTTGTTGTTGACACCTCTGATGGTGCAAATTCCATTTTCAATGTGAACTTTGTGGCCTTTTTCGGAAAGTTGCCCAACACTTAGCAAATTCCAAAAAAGTCCTGGCACAAAGTAAACATCTGCAATAGCAACATTAGTACCATCTTTTGACTTGATATTAATGTTACCTTTGCCCATCACGGGAATTTTTGATTTATTCCCGAAGTTGACTTCACCACGACTCGTCTCATCCAATTGCGAGAATAATTCCTTCCGACCAGTCATATGATTGCTGCAACCAGTATCTAGATACCATATGTTGGTATCTACAGTGCTTGAGTCATCCTTCTTACATGCTAGCACCATGTATTCTTCAGCATCAGTGGTATGTGCGTGCTCCGCCTGCTCGTACGTCGCCTTTGCATGGCATTCGGATTTGTAATGTCCGAACTTGTTGCACTTAAAACACTTGACTTTTGATTTGTCACGTGTTTTAAATTTCCCGGTGAAATTGGAATTTCCACCTCTTCCTTGGCCTCCTCCGCGACCTCGACCTCCTTGATAGCTTCCTCGATTTGATGGAGCGATACGACTTTGCAAAGCTTGCTCGGGATATGAACTGACGGACTTCTGATTCATTCTTTGCTCATGCGAGCATAATGAACCCATCAACCGCTCCAACGTCATAGTTGATATATCTTGGCCTTCTTCGATTGCCGCAACAACGTAGTCAAATCTTTCAGTCAAAGACCTCAAGATTTTTTCTACGACTCGTACATCTTGGAGTGTTTCACCATTAACCCTCAATTGGTTAACGATGTTTTGTACACGATCAAAATACAAAGAGATAGATTCAGAATCATTCATGCGTAAAGACTCAAAATCACCTCGAAGTGTTTGAAGCCGAACTCTTCGAACACGATCGTCGCCCTTGTAGGATTTTTGCAAAATATCCCACGCTGCTTTGGCGGTCTCGGCATTCGATATTTTTTCAAATATCGTCTCCTCCACGGCTTGAAAGATCGCATATAATGCTTTCTGATCTTTTTTCCGGGATTCCACCAACGAATCCTTCTCCTCCTTTCTCATGGCATTGAATTCTTCGTTATTAGCTACTTCGATGTAGCCATTCTCCACCAGGTTCCACAAATCTTGCGATTTGAACAAAACCTTCATCTGGACGGACCAGTTGTTGAAATTCTTTCCGTTCAACTTTGGAAGTTGAAATTGAACGGAACTTGTGGACGCCATAACTTGGCTCTGATACCAAATGTAGGAACCAAATAAAAAAGGAAGGAGGAATTTTGCGGAAGCTTAGAGGATTTAATTTGGAGAGAATAACAAAAATGCAAATGAGAGAGCAATACTACAAAATACCTTTGCCAAGGTTTTACACAAAGAAAATCAAGCTTTGCTCTAAGCTTGTTCTTACAAGAACTCTCTCTCTATCTCTCTTTATTTCTTCTCCTCCTTGATATGAAACTTACAAGAAAACCACACATATTTATAGCCAATTCTATACCTAATTTTTGCCAAACTTAAATGTCTTTATTTGACTACACTTAATTTTATCAAATTCAAGCACACCTAAGTTGTCCATTTTTGACAATCAATAGTCAAAAATTGAGGCTTAAGCACACCTAAGTTGTCCATTAATAGTCAAAAATTGAGGCTTCTTCTTTTTTTGACTTTCTTCCAAATTTTATTTTAATATTTTCAATATTGACCCTGTACTTCAATATACCGCTCAAAAGCAACAATCAATAGATGCAGCTTGGATTTGTTTCAATGTTCTGTGAACTTCAAATCTTTCTGCTACTCAAAATGCAGTTGCATAACCTGACTTCATCCATGAGTACTCTCTTAATGGTCAACTCGAGTTTATCCAATGCTAGCTTAAGCAATGTCCTCAGGTGATCAAAATCGAGATCTAGTGAAAATTGTTGTCGATAACTCAGGCGAGGGACGACTCCGATGATTCGTTAAGGTGCCACAAGCTGTCTTTTCATTTCAGTCCCACCAAACAAAGGCGACCCCACTGTGCTCGGGGGTCTAGCTAATCCCTGGACGTGCGTAGTGCGGAATTAACATGCCCAAAATCAACATTTAACACTGATCAAAAGTGTATATTATGATCCCCCAAAAAAAAAGGAGGGCACTTATTTTAGGAACTCTTATCCTCGAGAGTTTCACACGGCTTAAAAGTTAAGATCAAAATTTTTGTCAATTCTTATTGGTCGTTTCACATATACTTATTATGAAATACGTATTAGGATATTCTTTCCTTTCTTATGAAACATATGTCTTTATACTTAATACCGTATAGATGATTATTCAGATACTCCCAATTGTCTAACTTGAGTTTACAAATCTGCTCTCTTGAAAGAATCAATCAGAACTCACATATGGCATTAAAGACAAGTAAAATGAAATATGTGACTTATTGCACTTTTGGACATAATATATATTAAGTCCTCATCTTAACATTCTGTTAAGGCAATATCTATATTTTGAGCTTAGCTCTTAATTATCACTTAGATAATAAGCTTAAAATCGTCTCATCTCTATTTTTTACAAGACAACCGTATCCAATGTTATCATTCCCGAAGGTTGGTCTTCGTGCAAGCATGTGGGCCAAGAGTAAGACTATTGTCCTCCACCTCGTTATACTCAATTGTTATCGATCATCCATTAATTTGATTCGAGTAAGTAAACTCCTGAAATTATTATCTTTTTCTTAGGAGTACCATGACTTATGCAGAAGTAGAATGTGATGGACCTGGAGCGAGCATGTCTAGGAGAGTGAATTGGATGAAGAAACTGGGCGATAAAGAACTGTCTGGCTATATCGACTCGAGTTTCGTCAATGGAGAAGGATGGAGAGAGAAGCAGCCTAGTCCTGTACGGTAACATCATCAAGGAAAGCTTTAATCTTTGGATTCTTTTCCTTTCTCTAGTCGTCTTAATAGTGCAGTCAAGCCATGTAGGCTTTGACCTCGCACATCAATGTACTGCTCAAAAACAACAATTAATAGATCCAGCTTGGATTTGTTTCAATGTTCTGCAAACTTCAAATCTTTCGGCAACTCAAAATGCAGTTGCATAACATGACTTCATTCATAAGTACTCTCTTAATGGTCAGCTCGAGTTTATCGAATGCTAGCTTAAGCAATGTCCTCAGGTGATCAAAATCGATATCTCGTGAAAATTGTTGTCAATATCTCAGGCTAGGGACGATTCTGATGATTCGTTAAGGTGCCACAAGCTGCCTTTTCATCTCGCTTGTTTTGACGGCAAGCATAAAATATATTGTAGCGAGCATTATTATCTAGAGGGGGTGACTAGGTGTTTTTGAAACTTGATTAGAAACAATGTGGAATTCAAAGAAACAAGTTCAGATCTTAGCTCAGAGTCTAATCGAGAGTAGGATTTGAGATGGCCTCAGAGCCTGTTTGTGCACAAATCAACTATCAAGAGAAATATAAAGAGAGTTTAAGGGATAGGAATATGCACACGAAGTTTATAGTGATTTAGTTTTAGTCAAGTTTACATCTACGTCTTCACACCGGTTGTCAATCGACTGAATTTCACTAGTTTATAGCTTAGGGATTACAACTTGATGATGATCCTTGAGTCAATAGAACAATTTGTCCAACACTCAATCACTTCAAATGAAAACCTCCTAGTGTTACAGTATTTTGATCAAGAATAATGGAACTTTCTTGAACTTTGGAATTTTTATTCTAGACTCTCATACATTGTTCAGCTTTGAAATGTCCTTTTATACCTCTCCACCTTCAAACTAACTATTGTAGGATCTTCAGAGGATCACTCTGCAATCAACCCGTTGGACGAGATTATAAACAAAGGATTTCGTACCTATTGAGAAATAAGAATAGAATTCCCAGTTGATCCGATCGTAAAGATAGAATTCTTTTTTAGGTAATAAATTCTCTTCTTCTTGAACCCACATCTTTGATAGATATAGAATAATCTTCATAATTGCTAATCTTCAAAAACAAATCCAACTCGATTTGCTATCCATTGTGATAATATAATATCTCTTAATCAACTTCTTGATTTCTTGTCATACGAATCTAGATGTTTCATATGAAGTGCTTCCTTAGAGTCTGAGTTGACGGAGAGCTCGAATTACAAGATTACATCCTAGAAACCCATTCCTTAATTTTTGAATATATTAAGGACAATCCATAAAAGAGTATTTCATTGTATTAACTCACATTCTAGAGAACATGTATTGTTTCGTTAACTTCAAATTCAATTAGGAGTTTTTGTCAACAAAATAGAAATTTCTTCTTCTTCCTACGGAGTGAGAAGGTCCATATCTCGAAAGATAAACAACCCATTCCATGCTTGAACCATCTACAGGAGATTCCACTTTCCTTTTATTCTTTTTTTTTTCCACTTTCCTTTTGACGATGCCGATTTTGAACAGTGGTAGCTTTGAGTTTTGGTCAGTTAATAGTCGATTACGCGGTCGAGAAGGGCTTTTTAACATACTATATAAAGTCTAGTTTGCTAAATTTGGTTAGAGAAGATTGTTCTCTTGCCGCTGCTGAAAAACACAACCTATCCTTGAATACAACTGGCTCCTTCGTAAACAAATCCGGAAAACCTTCTCTTTTAAGAGTCTGCTCTCTAGCTGATGCAAGATCGTCAATGAGGGCCTTCAGATACATAGAACAGAATGGATTTTGTGATTTTTCCATATTTTCTTGCCTAAGTTTCAATGCAACCGGCTTCTTTGTAAACAAATCCGAAGAACTTTCTCTTCTAAGAGTCTGCTCTTTAACTGATACAAGATCATCAATGAGTGCCTTAAGATACATAGAACAGAATAGATATTGTGATTTTTCCCATATTTGCTAGCCTAAGTTGCAATATAAAGCTACGGATGTACAGCTCCGATTTGCCTCAATTCTCTCTGGGCCTTGAATCATTTCTTTAGCTCAAAATGCAGTCTCCATTCTTCACTACTCTCTTGCTGGCTCTGTGGAGCATGTCAAAGATTAGCTTCAGCCAAGTCTGCAGCAATCAAAATCAAGATTTGGCGACCATTGTCGTCGATCAGTCGGGCCATGGACAGTACACCACGGTGCAACAAGCCATCAACTCCGTGCCGGCGAAGAACAGCGTCTGGACTCGTATCCTGGTCAAGCCTGGGAAGTACAAGTAGGTTAAAAATGATGTGATATTTCATGTGACTAAGCTAGCCCTTGGAAAAAAAAAATTTGTCAGTGTTGAATGTTTTCTGCAGAGAAAAAGTTGCCATTCCTGGGGACAAGCCATGCATAGTCCTTGAAGGGAACTCGGCAAGAGACACCATCATTGAGTGGGGCGACGGGGGTGAGGTTAATGAAAGCGCTACCTTCACGCTTTATGCAGAAAATTTCAAAGCTAGAAATATAGGCTTCAAGGTAAGAGTTGCCCTTCATTAACTTTTTCTATGTTTTACTTTTAAAATGAGCTAATATCATGCATTTCCCTATTCTTTGATCCATATTTTCCATTTTGTATGGACTTCAGTACATCTGTCGTCGACCTCACGCACTTCGTGTTATGATTGATTGAGTAAAGATTCGATTGAGTATGCATAACATTTACTCCGTTAATTTCAAGTTCCAAGAAATATTTGACCCAGACGGAATTCTTGGCAGAACACCTACAATGAAAAGACACGACGCGGAGATTGGAGCTCGATCAAGCCAGCTCCGGCACTTCAAATAACGTCAGACAAAGTCTCGTTCTACCAATGCGCGTTTATAAGTGTGCAAGACACGCTGACAGACTTCCAAGGCCGTCACTACTTCGAGTCCTGTTACATTGAGGGTGCCACGGATTTCATCTGGGGCGGCGGCCAATCCATCTATCAGGTCAAACAAAAACATAATATAAGTGAAACCCGTCATTTCTCCATAAACTGTGGCTGCAGCCATAAAGTATTTTAGAACTTAGCAAAGCAAGATTATATGCAGGGCTGCAAGATGAACGCAAGTACTGATATCCTAGGTGACGGATTGGTGGGCTACATCACGGCTCAGGGCCGCGATAGCATGGCGGACACTAGTGGGTACGTCTTTATCCAGGGTTCTGTGGTGGGTACGGGGCCCGTCTACCTCGGAAGGGCGTATAAGAAGTACTCAAGAGTAGTGTTTTACAAGACAGATCTCTCAAAAGTTGTGGTGCCACAGGGATGGGACTCCTGGAGATATGCTGGTCAAGAGTAAGGAAATTCAGTTCCTCAACAGATGCTGCTGATGCTTGAACTAATGCATCAAAATGGCAATTGATTGCTTTATTCTCTTGAAAATTTGATGAACAGGGGGACAATAACCTACGCGGAGTATCAATGCACCGGGCCTGGAGCGGACATGTCCCAGCGAGTCAAGTGGGAGAAGACACTGTCAAATGATGAGTTACAGAGGTTGACCAATGTCAACACATTCATTAATCAAGATGGTTGGCTGCAGAAGCAACCCCTTTAGTCTCCGCAGAAATCATGCATATGATCCGATCAGCTTATTTGGGCGTTTCCATGCGACAAAATCGACCCATGTGAAAATGTTCCAAAGGAGTATATTTATTGGGAATTCATAGAACTTGGCATATCATATAATGGGAAAATTATCCATCAAATGAAGACAATTGTCACCAGTCAAATATTAGAATTTTTTTTTCGACCAAAAAAAAATATTAGAATTTTTTTAAAAATTAAAATATAATTTGTTAAAATCGTTGGGAGATATCACGAATGAATGGGAAAGAATGGAATTAGATTTTGAAACGTGATAACACTCTTTTTGTTGACCCTTTCAATGACTTATGCACTTGGCTATCCTCCTTTAATGTTAGGCTATGGATCCTCTATAGGTATCAAATTGGGATTCATAATATGGGAAATTTTCAAGGCAATGAGGAGAAAACATTGTCGTATCCCTCCAATGAGCAAAATTATTGCCATCAAACCGGTCCGGTTTTACCATATCTTGATTCATGAGCTTGACTGATTCTGACTCTATTGTTGCACATATAATTCATTAAAATTGAAGATTTTATTTGCCCTACAATATTACTAATGGTTACTGGCAAAAATTTTCAAGGATACAAAAAATTCTCAAAATGGAAATATCAAATATTAGTTTGATGTTTCTCCAAGAACGAGAAAACAATTGGAAATAAAGATGTATCTCCTTTTTAAGTACGAAAATATGAAAGTTATAAATTCAAAAGGAAAGTTTAGTAATTTGTAGTAAAAATGTTTAAACATATATAACCTTTCAAAGGTTAAGAAGTTATGTTTGAGCAAATATAATTTTTCAAAAGCTAAGGAGTTATGTTCAACTATACACTGTTATAAATAATTAATTGTGATCCCACATTAATAAAATACCGACATTTAAATTACTTCAACGTTATATTCCGCACATTAATTTGCGTGATAACCGTTTCGCCCGATAACCGTTTTGATGGGAAGCAGTTATCTGTAAGGGGCAAACGTCAGTTTAAATGGGTTATCTAAACCAAGCCCCCTACGTTAGTTTTTTAAAAAGGGTGGTTACTACGTGAGATAAAGGTGACGTCGGTTTCTCATCCAGTACGACAATTTGGAAAACTCACGTTCAAGAGAAAAACCACAGAGAACACACCATCGCTTCGGAGGGGGTAATTGGCTAGAGAGATCCCGTTTTGTCAGACGCTCAACGCACGTATACGCGAAATCATCGTCTTCATCAATGGCTGGAGGTATGTTCGTATATTATCCACGTTTCCGCATTCTCGTTCCCGATACGCACGATTTTCGTGATTTGCGTTTAAGGTTTCGGGATCGAATTATAGTTCTCACATTTGGTATCAGAGCAGTCTTAAACTCTGCCTTGATGTTTAACGTATGATTTGCGTTGAATTATTATGTATTGGGTGCAATTTCGTGGGATTTTTGGGTAAATCATTTTGGGGCTTTTTCTGGCCGAGGAGAAAAACGTCAATTGCGGCCTAATTCCGGCAAATCACGGCCTACTTTCGGAACTGTAGGGTCGCCTCGCTATGGGGAACAAAAGCCCTAAGGTATCTGGGCATGTGGTTGTTCACCGAAGGCGAATTAAGTGACTGAAATTTGCGGTGTTTAGGATTTCGTTCGAGCGGTTTTCGCTCGATTTTGAGAAAAATCCTTCACCATTTTCCTTGATTCTTGGACCTATGTAGTCACGCCGACGATGTCTTCAAAACCCACTATTTATTTTGGTGGGATGTGATCCATCGGAGGAGAATCAGCCGGTGTTAGATCGGCGGTTTCGGGCGGCAATATTGCGGAGGCTCTGTTCTTCGCGAACTGGGGAAGAAGAGGGGCGCGTGCATGGCACGCGCACATGGGGCTGCCTCTGCACGCGCCAACGTGAAGATTTAAAAAAAAAAAATAGGAAGAGGGTTTAATTGTAGGCAAGTGTGCCCACGTGTTTCTGAAGCACTTTGTCGGTTTTATTATTAAAATAATAATAATTTGGGCGTTTGGGCTTAATGGGATTTGAACCCACGTCCACTTGAATGTCCACAAGCCCACTAGACCACTCAGCCATGTTGTCCTTTTGTGTTCAAAATTGACACTTATTATTATTAGTATTAAAAAGGGCTGATTTACACGTGAGTGGCACATGCTTGACCGTAAAATACCCGTTTTGTCCCTCGGTGCCAGAAATTTACGGTTATGTCCCCAATTTAATTTATTTACGGTTTTACCCATTTAGTTAATTTTCAGTATAGTCCATGCCCACGCAAATTTACAAATTTGCCCCTATATGCAATATTAAGTATATTTTGCATGAAATTAAATGTCTCGTGATCTATATATTTTTTATTAATTAGAGTTTAGCCACAGCAACTCTAATTGATTAAATTATATATTAAGAGCCTCTAGATCACATATAGTAAATGACATTTATTTGTAATTAATTATATTAATATAATGAATTTTATCCCACAGGAATTTTCATTATATTAATATGATTAATTAGGTTGAAATATCATATTATTTTTCTTAATTTCCCCACAGGGATTAGGAAAAAGGAATATAATATGATAGTTTCATCATACAGTTTTTATGAATCTATTATAAATTAGAAACTTAGCCCACAGGCAGTTTTTGATGTTATTTGATTCATATTGTATGACATGTTTTGCATGGGTAAAGCATGTATCCAGTGAATTTGCCTCAAATATTGTGACGTAAGCATGTTTATTTGTTTATTATGCAGTTTTACCACCTGTAAATATCTCTGATATTATTGTTCCCGAGCTGAATGGTGACAACTATAAGGCTTGGAAGGAGTTAATTCTCCTTCAATTGGGGTGCATGGACATTGATTATGCTATTCGGAAAGATGAACCACCTGCTGTTACAGAAACTAGCACTCCAGCTGAAGTTTCTCTTTATGAACAATGGGAGCGGTCTAACCGCCTTAGTGTAATGTTCATAAGGAGTAAACTTTCTGCTAGTATTCGTGGTTCAGTCGCTCAGCATAATAATGCCAAGGCTTTGCTAGCTGCTATTGATGCGCAATTTGCGTCTTCGGAAAAGGCTCATGCCATGACCCTGATTATGAAGTTTTCATCGTTGAGGCTTACCAGTGTTAGAGGTGTGCGTGAGCACATTATGAAAATGAGGGATATTGTAGCTCAGCTCAGGAACCTTGAGGTTGAGATACCTGAGTCTTTCCTTGTATACTACATTCTGAACTCTCTTCCTCAGCAGTATACACCTTTTAAAATCTCTTATAACACACATAAGGAGAAATGGTCAATTAATGAACTCATGACCATGTGTGTTCAAGAGGAAGAAAGACTGCTTATGGAAGTGGGAGAGAGTGCTCATTTGGCAACACAAGGAAGGCATAAGGGGCAAAGCAAGCGTAAGGGAAAGGGTAAAATACCTCCCTAAGCTGACATTAAGAAGGAATCCAAATGCTTCTTCTGTAGAAAGAGGGGGCATATAAAGAAGGATTGCGTCAGATATAAGGCTTGGCTTGAGAAGAAAGGTAATCCAATCTCTTGTGTTTGTTATGAATCTAATATGACTGATGTGAGTCACAACACTTGGTGGATTGATTCTGGATCTACAATCCACATTTCGAATTCCTTGCAGGGCTTTCAAAGCCACAGGAAGCCGGTGGGAAGTGAACAATGCATCTATTCAGGAAACAAGATGCGTTCGCATGTAGAAGCTATTGGGACATGCAGTTTAGTCCTACATAGTGGCTTTGTTTTAAATTTGGAAAGGACCTTTTATGTACCTAGTTTCTCTAGAAACTTGATTTCAGTTTCAAGACTTGTACCGTTTGGTTATTCCTTTCACTTTTCAGATTCGACCTTCAGTTTGTCGTATAAATCTGAAATTGTTGGGAATGGTATCTTGTCTGATGGTCTTTTTCGAATTAATTTGCAAGACAATGCCTTTTATAATGCGATGCATGTTCATGATAATACTGGTATAAAACGATGTGTTGTGAATGAAGATTCCTCTGCTTTGTGGCATCGGAGATTGGGACATATCTCCATAGAAAGAATTAAGCGATTGGTAAATGATGGAGTACTCAGTGCTTTAGATTTTACTGATTGCAATACTTGTGTGGACTGCATAAAGGGAAAGCAGACCAACAAGTCAAAGAAAGGTGCCCAGAGGAGTACGGAAATATTAGAAATCATACATACAGATGTTTGTTGTCCAGATATGGACTCATATGGTCAGAAATATTTCATCACCTTCATAGACGATTACTCACGTTTCATGTATCTCTACTTGCTTCATAATAAGCACGAAGCATTGGATGCCTTTAAGGTGTTTAAGGCCGAAGTAGAGAAACAATGCGGTAAGCAAATTAAGATTGTGAGATCAGATAGAGGTGGGGAATACTATGGTAGATACACTGAAGATGGACAAGCACCTGGTCCATTTGCGAAATTTCTTCAAGAGCATGGGATAGTTGCCCAATACACAATGCCTGGTTCTCCGAACCAAAATGGTGTGGCAAAAAGAAGAAACCGTACTTTGTTAGACATGGTGCGTAGTATGCTTAGCAACTCAAAACTTCCTAAGTCCTTGTGGACAGAAGCTCTTAAGACGGCAGTGTACGTATTGAACCGAGTTCCGACCAAGGCTGTCCCAAAGACGCCTTTTGAGTTGTTCAAAGGTTGGAAACCGAGTTTGCGACATGTACGCGTTTGGGGATGCCCGTCTGAAGTGAGAGTGTATAATCCACAGGAAAAGAAGTTAGACCCAAGGACTATAAGTGGGTATTTCGTTGGATATGCCGAAAAGTCCAAGGGATATAAATTTTATTGTCCATCTCATACCACTAGGTTTGTGAAATCGAGAAATGCGAAGTTTCTTGAAAATGACTTGATTAGTGGGAGCGATCGATTTCGAGACCCTATTCTTGAGAAAGATCATTCAGATGCTCGACCTTCCACTTCAAGTACCAGATTGATTGTTATTCATAATGTCCCTCCGGTTCAAATGGCTATTGAACAACCAATCATTGAAGTTCCACAACCTGCTGACATTGGTCTAGTAGATCCAACTGTGCACCACTTACCAAAAACTGTTGAACAACTAGTTGAACAACATGCTTTTCAAGAGAATGTTGATACAACATTAAGAAGATCTACTAGAATTAACAAATCAATAATTCCTAGTGACAAGATTGTGTATCTACAAAAATCTAACTATAATATTGAAGCTGAAAATGATCTTGGAACATTTTTACAAGCAATGAATTGCGACAATTCCAATTTATGGTTCAATGCCATGAAGGAAGAGATAAGTTATATGGCATCTAATGGAGTCTTGAATTTGGTTGAGCTACCCTATGGTAAGAAAGTCATTGATTGTAAATGGGTCATCAAAACTAAGGACTCATTGGTCAACATTGAGAGATATAAAGTTAGACTCATTGCCAAAGGATTCTCTCAAAAGGAAGGAATCGATTACATTGAGACATTTTCTCTTATATCTAAAAAAGATTATCTTCGTATTGTTTTGACATTGGTTGCCCATTTTGACATGGAATTGTATCAAATGAATGTAAAAACGACATTCCTCAATGGAGAACTAGAAGAGGAGGTTTATATGAAACAACCAGAAGGATTCCTCTCTAGTGATGGTGAGCATTTGGTGTGCAAGCTTAAGAAGTCAATATATGGCTTGAAACAAGCATCCCGCCAATGGTACTTAAGGTTTCATGAAGTTATCTCTCCATTTGGTTTTGTAGAGAATATCATGGATCAATGTATATACCAAAAGGTCAGTGGGAGCAAGATTTGTTTTCTTGTCCTATATGTGGATGACATTTTACTTGCAACCAATGATAAGGGATTGTTATATGAGGTGAAACAATTTCTCTCTAAAAGTTTTGACATGAAAGATATGGGTGAGGCATCTTATGTCATTGGCATTAAGATCCATAGAGATAGAGCTCGAGGCATTTTGGGATTGTCTCAAGAAACCTATATCAATAAAGTCTTAGAGAGATTTCGGATGAAAGATTGTTCACCGAGTATAACACCCATTGTGAAGGGTGACAGGTTCAATTTGAACCAGTGCCCGAAGAACGATTTAGAAAGGGAACAAATGAAAAACATCCCATATGCTTCTGCTGTCGGAAGCTTAATGTATGCTCAGGTTTGTACTCGACCTGACATAGCCTTTGCTGTGGGAATGTTGGGAAGATATCAGAGTAATCCAGGTATGGACCACTGGAAAGCTGCAAAGAAGGTGATGAGATACCTAAAAGGTACAAAGGATTACATGCTTATGTATAGGCGAACTGACCACTTGGAAGTAATTGGATATTCGGATTCGGACTTCGCTGGTTGCGTTGATTCTCGAAAATCAACATCTGGATATATTTTTATGCTTGCTGGCGGAGCCGTTTCCTGGAGGAGTGCGAAGCAGACTTTGGTTGCTACTTCCACTATGGAGGCTGAGTTCGTTTCCTGTTTTGAGGCCACCTCGCATGGTGTGTGGTTGAAGAGTTTCATTTCAGGGCTTAGAATTATGGATTCTATTGCTAAGCCATTGAGGATGTTTTGTGACAATTCAGCTGCTGTTTTCATGGCTAAAAACCACAAGAGTGGTAGTCGAAGTAAGCACATCGACATTAAGTATTTAGCCATAAGGGAACGTGTTAAGGAAAAGAAAGTGGTCATTGAACACGTTAGCACTGAATTGATGTTAGCTGATCCTTTAACTAAAGGCATGCCACCAAGGAGTTACAAGGATCATGTGGATAGAATGGGAATTGGTCCCATCATGTAAATTTTCTTTGTATTGACAAAGTTGTGAAACTCTCATTCAGTTGTGATGTTTTTCTCAATTAAGGTGCACATTCAGTTATTATGAGAAAAACGGTCATTTTGACCTAGAATAAACTTAAAGGTTTATTCATTAAGTAGACCCAGAATAAACATAGGGTTTATTCATCAAGTTATGTTATCACATATGGACTGATTTTGATGAGATAAGATGCATTGTGATACATGGAAGATAATACTCGTTCTAAGAGGACTTATCGCCATGATTCATGTGTTTTGTCTTCAGCATGAAGTTAATGTGCATTTGGTTCAGAATTTCGTTGATGAATGTTGGGATCAAGTGGGAGAATGTTATAAATAATTAATTGTGATCCCACATTAATAAAATACCGACATTTAAATTACTTCAACGTTATATTCCGCACATTAATTTGCGTGATAACCGTTTCGCCCGATAACCGTTTTGATGGGAAGCAGTTATCTGTAAGGGGCAAACGTCAGTTTAAATGGGTTATCTAAACCAAGCCCCCTACGTTAGTTTTTTAAAAAGGGTGGTTACTACGTGAGATAAAGGTGACGTCGGTTTCTCATCCAGTACGACAATTTGGAAAACTCACGTTCAAGAGAAAAACCACAGAGAACACACCATCGCTTCGGAGGGGGTAATTGGCTAGAGAGATCCCGTTTTGTCAGACGCTCAACGCACGTATACGCGAAATCATCGTCTTCATCAATGGCTGGAGGTATGTTCGTATATTATCCACGTTTCCGCATTCTCGTTCCCGATACGCACGTTTTTCGTTTTGCGTTTAAGGTTTCGGGATCGAATTATAGTTCTCACATACACAACATTCCAAATGTTGTAAGAGCACCTAATAACTGTTAGGTAATATATAAATTCCAAATTATGTAATACCAAAAAATAAATGTAACTCCTTTGTGAATAGTCTCACTATTTTGCTAGACGCAATAGTTATAGCATGATTATTGGATTTAAAATGTAATTAATAAAAGTAACATGGAGAGGATGAATTACTCTATCAAGGCCATATTTTGAACATGTTGTCCGATTGATTGTATGACTTACTCACCGAGTTGAAATCTACTAGAGACATTTGGAGCGAACTTGAATTCGAATACAAAGCAGAGAAGCAAGGCGCCAACAAATTTCAATAGCTTGATGTGAAGAACACCTTTCTTCATAGTCACCTAACTGAAGAAATTTTCACGGAGCAGCCTCTTGGCTTTGTTGACAATGCTCATCCCCGCTATGTCTGCAAATTACAGCAGTCTCTTTATGGTCTCAAACAAGCTCCTCGCGGATGGCATCAACACCTCAGTGCTTTTCTGGTTCAACTAGGCTTCATTCCTTCAGTTGCCGATTCCTCACTCTTTATTCTTCATACAACTCAGCATAGTATCTTACTTCTGGTTTATGTTGATGACATAATTGTCACGGGGTCACCTAATGCGATCTTGTCCGCTCTCATTAAATCTCTACAGCATGAATTTTCTATTAAAGATTTGGAAGAACTTCGTTACTTTCTTGGCATTGAAATACAACGGACAAACCGAGACATTATTCTCCATCATGCTAAATATGTTGTAGATATACTTATCCAGGCCAAAATGACAGGCTCGTCCTATTTCCACACCGTGTACCACTTTGACCGGTGCCCCCTGTCTGCTCATCTTGGTGCACCCTCCTCCGATCTGCCACTATATCGCAGCATTGTAGGGGCTCTATAGTATCTCACACTCACCCAGATATCGCATATGCTGTCAACATAGCCTGTCAGTTCATGCACTCTCCCACTAAGATCCACTGGCAATTTGTTAAAAGGATACTTCGTTTTATCAAAGGCACTCGACATCATGGCATTCTCTTCACTCCCAACTCTTCTTTTCAGCTACATGATTTTTGCGATGCGGGATGGGCTAGTGCTCCAGATACTCGTCGATCTATTAGCGGGTTTAGCATCTTCTTGGGTTCAAATCTCATTTCATGGAGCTCCTGCAAACAGCGAACCATTGCCCGATCCAATACCAAGTTGAGTTTAAGTGTCTTGTTGACGCCACTGCAGAACTTATCTGGATAGAAGCTTTGCTATGCAATCTTCATGTTCGTCTGCCCGCTACTCTTGCCCTTTGGTGTGACAATCTTCTTGCTATCTATCTTACTAGCAATCCCATCTTTCATGCTCGCACTAAACATGTAGAGATTGACTACCACTTTGTACGCAAGCACGTGGCCAAAGGACAGCTTCATGTTCAGTACATCTCCACCCAAGATCAACCAGCTGACATCTTCACTAAAGGTCTCTCCACTTCTCGGTTCCGTCTTCTTCAGAACAAGCTTACCGTGACCGCTGCCACATCAGCTTGCAGGGGATATTAGACAGCAAGGCTACAGCTCAGCAGAGATTTCCTCTGTGATTATTTTCCTACGTTGGAGATATAAATATATTTAGGAGATTTTGTCTTGATGTTGATTTGATGTAATTGATATATTGTTATGTGTTACTTTAGATAGTTAACTTTTAAAGCCTATAAATAGGCACATGATCCTTTTATTAGAGATGTACAAAACATTATAAAACACAACATATGAGCTTTCTTTTCCCGCAATTCTTGTTACCTTAAGATATTATTTTCTTAAGATTTTACATGGTACCAAAGCTTCCAATTGCAAAAGCATTATAGCCAAGAGTTTTGATCTAAGCTCCTCAACAGAATTGAGCCCCACGGCTCTTGCTGCCGTTGGCATCTCAATGTTGTCCAGTTCAACAATCTTGTCCCTTACTAACCCCGTCATTTCATTACCTGGAAATTTCATGGGGTCATCTGGTTGTCCGAATCTTGGGGTGAAATTCACCGAGGACAACTACATGGTGTGGAAAGCTCGAATCCTCCCCTTCCTTTGAGCAAATAAACTGATTTCGATCGTCGATGGAATGCTGCCATGTCCTCCGCAACATATTACTCAAACCAATACATATGGTTCTTCCAATTTTGTGCCCAATCCCGAATACAATAACTGGTATACATGGGACCAGATTGCTATCGGGTGGATCTTAAGCACGACAGCAGATTCAATTATGGGTCAGTTATCTAATTTGAACGCCTCTCATACCGCATGGAACTTCTTCTCAGCATCTTTCGCTGCCCAAAACAATGCACGAGCTGCCCAAGTGTAGCTGCAACTTCAGACAATGCAAAAAGGTAATCAAACCATGACCGAATTTCTTCAACATGCTACTTTTATATCCGATCAATTGGCCTCCATTGGTGAGATCATCTCGCCACAAGAATACCAAACGTATATGTGTCAAATGAGTGGATCGGGTCGAATATGGTCCGACCCATATTGACTCATTTAACTTGTTTTAACTCATATTTAGTCAATGCAAATTAAATGACTCATACCCGACCCGTATTTGTTAAACAATTCTATATTTAACCAAATCATACAATCTTATAATTTGATATAGAAAATTGATTTTGCTAAAAATGAGATTTAATTAAATCATACCGTATAAATTTTATGAAATTTTTTTATTATAATTTTTTATAAAATATTTTTATTTTTTACTTTATTTTCTCTTTTCTTTTCCCTTTTTTCCCCTCCTTTCCTCCTCCCTCCTTCGTTTGCAACCTCCATCTACAAATCCACCTGCAACTCCATCCAACATCCCTCCTCCATCCACCAATATTCAGGGCTTCAAAGACAAAGAGGCAACTGGCCGCTTCCTGATGAGAAGCTTGGCAACTGGCCGCGTCCCGACAAGCCTCGAAGACGAAGAGGACAGTGAGTGACGCGAAGAGATCGACACGAACTCACCGTTGGAGGATTCTCTGAGCGGTGGGGGGCTCAAATTTGAGGCATCGGAGGTAGATTTGGAGCTGCGGTGGAGAAAATGCATCACCGATTTCGACGTAGATTGGTTGTTCTTCTAAGTCAAATAAACGCGCTTAGGGTTCTGATTCTGGTACAGCTTCTTGAGGCAAAGGAGCTCCTTCTAGTGGCTAGGCTCGCGGGCTGCAGGAGTCTCAAATCTCAGCGAGCCAAGCTCGCCCCAGGCTCACGAGCGGCAACGGTAGTGCGCGGGCAATGGGGGCGAGCGGCGGCACGAGCAGAGGTGGTGGGCAGTGGTGAGCGAGCGGTGATGGTAGCGACACGAATGAGGGGAGTAGAGTGGGGTGGCCTGGAAAGTTATAATCCATGGGTCAAAAATGAGTCGAAAATGCGTCGAGCTAAAATCCATTAGAACCTATATTTGAATAGGCCTTAAAATCTTAAACTCATATTTGACCTATTTTTTTTAATTTAATGAGCTAATATATGACCCAAATGTATAAAAGTGGGTTAAAAAGTGAGTCAATGATTCATATTAACACCTCTAACCGAACGCATATCTTCCAAGGCCTAGGAGCTGAGTTTCAAAGCTTAGCTGTTGCAATTTCGGTTTACACTCAGCATCAACAAATGACCAAGGAGTTTTTTCATGGCTCTTGGCTCATGAAGCACTGTTGGCGCTCCAGGAACCACAAACCACCCAACCAACTGCCTTTGTTGCGCATAACACCACCTTGGGCCAAAACTCGCTTTCACAGCGTGGCCCCGCTTCCAATTTCAATAGCTTCAACCCAAATACGGGGCAACAGAGGAAATCTCCGCTAAGCTGTAGCCTTGCTGTCTAACAGTTTGTTGATACTAAACCCTTCTACCGCGTTTTATGATTGATTGAGTACAAATTTCATTTAGAATTTAAATCTGTCGATACAAACATTTTCAACCTCACGTACTTGTTGTTATGATCGATTGAGTACAAATTTGATTGAGTATACATAACATTTACTCCGTTTATTTCAAGTTCCGAGAAATATTCGACCCAGGCAGAATTCTCGGCAGAACACCTACGATGTTATTTCTATAAAACCTCAAGAAAATAATATCTTAAGGTAACAAGAATAGCAGGAAAAAGGAGCCATATGTTGTGTTTTATAATGGTATGTACAACTCTAATGAAAGGTACATGTGCCTATTTATGGGCCTTAAAGATTAACTATCTAAAGTAACAAATAACAAAATATTAATGACATCAAATCAACGTCAAGACAAAATCTCCTAAATGTGTTTATATATCTAACATAGGAACATAATCATGGACGAAATCTCTACTGAGCTGTAGCCTTGCTGTCTAACAATCTCAATGTTATAGATAGAGATTTCATCTTCTTCTTCCGGAGTGAGAAGGTCCATTTCATGCTCGAACCATCTAGCCGGAGTGTCCACGCTTTCCTTTGGTTGAATGCCGCTCTTAGGCAGTAGATTTGAGTTTTGATCAGTTAATAATCGATTATGCGGTCGGGAACGGCTTTTTCTTTACAACTATAAAGTCTAGTTTTTGTCTAAATTTGGTTAGAAAAGATTGTTCTCTTGCCACTGCCGAAAAATGCAACCTCTCCTGTAAGGAATACAACCGACTCCTTTGTAAACTATTCTGGCAAGCTTTCTCTATCAAGAATCTGCTCTACAGCTGATAAAAATCATCAATGAGTGCCTTAAGATGCTTAGGACAGAATATATTTTGTGATTTATCCATATTTGCTTGCCTAAGTTTCAATATATAAAGCTACACACGCACAGCTTCACTTTGCCTCAATTCTCTCTGGTCCTTGAATCGTTTCTCTAACTCAATATGAAGTATTCATTCTTAATTACTCTCTTGTTGGCACTGTGGAGCCTGTCAAAGGTTAGCTTCAGCCAAGTCTGCAGCGGTCAAAACCGAGATTCGGTGACCATTGTCGTCGACCAGTCGGGCCATGGACAATACACCACGGTGCAGCGAGCCATCGACTCCGTGCCGGCGAAGAACAGCGTCTGGACTCGCATCCTGGTCAAGCCCGGGAATTATAAGTAGGTTAAAAAGAAGTGATATTTCATGTGACTAAGCTCGCCATTAAAAAAATGTTAGTGTTGAATGTTTTCTGCAGAGAAAAGGTTGCGATATCAGCAGACAAGCCATGCATCGTCCTTGAAGGGAACTCGGCAGCCGACACCGTGATTGAGTGGGGCGACGGCGGCCACGTTGATAAAAGCGCTACCTTCACGCTTTCTGCGGACAATTTCAAAGCCAGAAATATAGGATTCCAGGTAAGATTTGCCCTTCACCGGTGTTCTTTTTTTTTGGGGGGTTGAAAAGTAGCTAATCTCACGTATTTAGGAAAAATTATCCAAAAAGTTCTCGACCTATTGTAATTTTTTTTTAATTCAATCATAAAACATTTCGATTTTACCAATCGAGTGCTAAACATTTTCTAACATGGTCAATTGAGTCCATTCGGCCAGGCCAAAAATCACTGACATGGATGACGATCATCTTATGTGGCACAAGCAGCATTGATGTAGATAATTTTTTAAATTATTTTTTAATATTATTTAGCATTTTTTTATTAATTGTTTCTTTTATTTTTCCTTTGTTTTTTTCTTTCATTTGTTTTCCTTTCTCCAGCCATGAAAAGTAAAAGGAAATTAAAAAATTAATAAAAGTTCGAGAAAAAATATTAGAACATTATTTAAAATAGTTCACGTAAGCGAGTTTCAACAAAATTAATCGGATGGACTCAACTGTCTAAGTATCTATGGTATAGCATTCAACTGACAAAATTAAAAGATTTATGATTGAATCGATAAAAATGCAATAGTTTTATGACTTTTTGGACAAATTTTTCCATATTTATGCCGAATGTGGTCAACTCGAATGCTAGATTCGGAGAAACGATATCGATTTGTATGGACATCGGTACATCTGTTGATCTCATGTGCATCACCTTACGATTGGTTGTGCACAAATTTGATTGATTCTGCTTAAACCATTGCTTCAGTTTTTAGAATTCGTGGATATACTTAGGTTCCGTTTGTTTCATGAAAAATGTGCGATTTAAAAAATATTTTTTAAAAAGTAATAGCTTATGATGCTTAAAAAAATGAATAAATGAAATTTTTATCACCTACAAAAATAGTTAGGTATATATTGTTATAAATAATGAGAATATTTTTCGTTGATTAATTTTTGTAAACGACATAAGCAATCACTTTTCGAAAAATATTTTTTAAATTACTTGTTTTTCATGAAATAAATGGAGCTAGAACTTGACGGAATTCCCGGCAGAATACCTACAATAAAATGACACGGCGCGGAGATGTGAGCTCAATCAAACCGGCGCCGGCATTCCAAGTAATGTCGGACAAAGCCTCGTTCTATCAATGCGCCTTCATTGGCGTGCAAGACACGCTGACGGACTTCCGAGGGCGTCACTACTTCAAGTCATGTTACATCGAGGGTGTCACGGATTTCATCTGGGGCAACGGCCAATCCATCTATCAGGTCAGACACGAACATAACATCCGCGAACCACGCCATTTCTCTACAAAGCCATATGTGTGGCCATCAAATCATTTTTCAGACATATGAAAGCAAGATCATACGCAGGGCTGCAAGATAAACGCAAGCACAGACATCCTAGGCGGTGTGTTGGCGGGCTACATCACGGCTCAGGGCCGCGACAGCGCGGCGGACGCTAGCGGGTACGTCTTCAACCAATGTTCCGTGGTGGGTACAGGTCCTGTCTACCTGGGAAGGGCGTATCGGGGGCACTCAAGAGTTGTGTTTTACAAGACAGATCTCTCAAACGTTGTGGTGCCAAAGGGATGGGACTCCTGGAAATACGCTGGTCACGAGTAAGGAAGTTCATCAAGGAAAATGCTTACGTGAATCTCCCAAAAGCAATGGTGATTAAATTAATATGCTAAAACGCCAGTAATCGCTTTATTTTTCTTCAAAATGGACGAGCAGAGCGACGATAACCTACGCAGAAGATAAATGCACCGGACCAGGAGCTGACATGTCCCGGCGAGTCAAGTGGGAAAAGACTCTGTCAAGTGAGGAGTTACATAGGTTGATCGATGTCAACACATTCATAAATCAAGATGGCTGGTTGGAGAAGCAACCCTTTTAGCCTCTTGCAGGAACTACGCAACTCTCGTTTTATTCTTCTCATAACTTGATTTACTTCTGGGGGCATTTCCAAGAGAGACAATCGATCCACTTGAGAAGTTCAAAAGTGGCATGTCTTGGGAATTTATAAACTTTGGCAGATGAATATGATACCAAATTTTTGGTTACTACCCCCGTTCAGAAACTGCATTTCATTTCATCTAATTGGCACGGGTTACTGAGGACCATACTTACTCATCTGTAAAATGCAATTAATTGGAATTCTCCTTCCATGATATTAGTGGAGTAGGTCCAACGGAGCAAAATGGTCATTTCAATTTTGTAGGCAACGGAGAATTAGCGTATATGACCCTATTGATGTTTGTTTGGAAAACAAAGAAAAAGTGTCTTTTCCTTGTCCCACGGTTCAATGGGTTCTAAATGGGTTCAGAGCAGACCCATTTAACCCGACTCATCTATTTTGGCCTTTTAATTTTTAAAATCCATTATGGCTGGTCTGGAAATAAATCGTGACCCATTTTGACAAATCTATCTACAGACAGAGGGAGGGTTAGAGAAAACGATTTAGACTTTGGAAAACATGTTGAGATCCTGCGCCATTGACTTTGGTCCTAAGTTTATTCAACAAACTGAAGAGAAAGTCAAGTTGGTCCGACAGAGTTTCAAAATAGGGCAAAGTCATCAAAAAAAAAAAAAAGGTATGCAGACCATGAAACGCACAGAGTGGAATTAAGTGCGGGGATCACGTTTTCTTGAAAATTTATCAATCACGGCATCGGAAACCGCGATCTTTGACAGACAATATGCTCTTAGCTGTCTAAATTTGGTTAGAAAAGATTGTCCCCGAGTCACGGCCGAAAACAACTCTCTCTTTTGATACAACTGGGATTGAGTGCGGGGATCACGTGCTCTTACCGAGTTTGAAAGAAAATTTGGGAGGTGGTCATTAAGCATTCGCTGTATGACTGATACAGAATCAGAAATGAGTGAGGATAATATCTTGTGATTTCTTCATATCATAGATTTTTGGTAAGTAATTGCATATTGCTTGCCAAAGTTTGAATATAAAGTTACCCATGCGCAGCTTCAATTTGCTTCGAGTTTCTTTGATCTTTGAATTCATATCTTTACCTCAAAATGCAGCATTCATTTCTAAGTACTGCTCTCTTGCTGGCTTTCATGAGCCTGTCAAGGGTCAGCTTTAGCCAAGTCTGCAGCAATCGAGGTCGAGATTCAGCAACCGTTGTGGTCGATCGGTCGGGCCAGGAACAGTTCACCACAATGCAACGAGCCATCTACTTCATGCCGGCAAAGAACAGCAACTGAACTCGCATCCTGATCATGCCCGGCATTTATAAGTAGGTTTTAAAAAAAATGTGATATTTCATGTAACTAAAAAAGTTGCGATACCTTAAGACAAGCAATGCATAGTCCTCCATGGGCACTCGGCAAGTGCTACCATGATCAAATGGGGCGACGGCGGTGCGGTTGATCAAAGCGCTACCTTCACGCTTTATGCATAAAGTTGCAAAGCCAGAAATATCGGATTCGAGATATAAAGAGTTGCCGATTCTTTCAGTATTTTTCGTTTTGTAAGGACTTCAATACATGTGTCGACCTCGTATACTTTGTTTTATGATCGATTGAGAGCAAATTTGATTGAGTAATGTGTAACATTTGCTCGGTTCATCTCGAGTCCCGAGACCTTTTTGACCCGGGTGGAGTTCTTGGCATAGATTGCAGTTCGATCCCCTAGCGTTCCAGATAACGTCAGACAAAGTCTTGCTCTGCCGGTGTGCGTTCATAGGCGTGCAAGACACATTGGCCGTTGAAACTGCCATCGTCGTCACCAACGACACCTAAGGATTACCATAGTCCAGGCCTAGGAATTAAACATTCAAGAAATTAGGTTTGCACACCTGATTTCGAATCCATCATTCTTTATTAAACCTATTTCGTAAACGGTAAATTAATTTCATAAAACGGTGAATTACAGTTTCAATTAATTTGAGCCCATATTAGGAAAATTCTAATATTCTCCCATTTGGTCTTAAGATTATTCGTAATAGCCAATCCGATCCTATAAAGTCTCAAACATCATATCATAGCAGTAATTGAATCAAGAAACACAGAGCCGTCTGTGGTCACAAATGTTCTCAACTTTATTGATATAGATTCAATATGGTAGTGTGGCAATTGGATAACACACCAGAAAGAGATATACTTTATATATTATCCCTTTTGTTGGATACCATTCTCTCTCCTTATGTATCACAAAACTTGATGTGTCTTATCTTTATAGTTAATTTTCTCTTTATGTATAACAAGACATATAATTATGGCCAATAGCCAAATGCCCATAATCATTACTCGAGATTCATGCGCACCTCAAAATTTTCATAAAAATATGTATTCAACATCAATAGTGCTATAAAGACTTTGATACATATCAGTATGTTACATGATGTAACAAAAACAGATGTAACTTTATTAGAGCCAAACAAAATGCCTCCCAGCAAACAACAACAACCCATGATGCCTCTAAACCCATACTAATGACATGTCACTCAAAAATATAAAAGCAAAGACCTTTAGTCAGTGGGTCTGCAATCATATTATTTGTAGAGATATGCTGGTCAAGAGTAAAAAAGTTTAGTTCCTCAATAGATGCTGTTGATGCTTGAACTGATGCTTGAAATTTGATGAACATGGGGACAATAACCTACGCAGTGGGAGAAGACATGTCCAACTGAGTCCAATTGGAGAAAACATTGCTAAGGGAGGAGTTACAAAGGTTGACTGATGTCAACACATTCGGAAATCAAGATGGTTGGCTGCAGAAATAACCTTTCTAAGCTTTGTTTGTTTTGACGAGGAAAATGAATTGACTTCATAAAAAAAATTTCTGAAAATGATGGTTTGCATCACTTGAAATAATTATTCAACAGAAAAATGTTTTCATTATTGACGACATTTAAGATCGATAATAAAAAATACTTTTCATTTATCCATCTCTATTAGCAATATAATTATTATGAAATTATTTTTTCAAATCGTTCATTTTCAACCAAATAAGGTTCCATCCCTTTCATGAAAAGTTAGCTATTTGGAAAAACATTTTTCACAAATCGATCTCTCGTAACACTCACAAAAAAAATTATTAGAAATAATTTCAACATTCACGAAAATATTTAAGCACAAACTATTGTTGATAATGAAAATATTTAATTAAATTATTTCAAATAATATGAGCGATCAATTTTACAAAAATATTTTCAAATGGCTTATTTTTCGTGAAACAAAATGAGCTTTAGATCCATGGAATTTTCCCATATTCAAGTTAGGCCCATGATTGAATTTAGTGGGCGTGAACTGTCGACTTGATCTTTTTCATAAGAAGACCAAGCTCATAGTTCAGTGTTCACAGCTTAGCCCATTAAATTAATTCAACGGCACTTGTCATTCCTATCCGAACATGGGGGTCTTGAGAATAAAAGTGATTTATTGGATTTCTATTTTTGTTTTTTTTCTAAGGCAACTTTTGCTTTTAGTTCGTGAAAAATGGGGGCTAAAATGCAATTACCAATTAGTGGGAGGTGGTGTTGTGAAAATATCCACCCATCGCATCGAATTCCGCACGTGCGTAGCGGCCCGTACCCTCCACGCTTTTCGTTCTCCTTCTCAATGACCGAGGGGCTTCAATGCTCTGACGTCACTGATTGGTTTTAATGGTTTCACCTTTCGAGATGTTCATGACCGCGCGTGCTAGTTTGGATATGAAATAAGTTTGAACGAGAATTGCTCTAGAAGGGGGAAAAAAAAAAAAAAGAGAGATGGGTCGAATATATACACACCCACTATTCAAGAAAGATACTTTTTGAAATTACTTATTTTTTTATCCAACAAAATCATCTAGAAAATATTTTTTTGCTCACAGTTTTTTAGATCATGACATTTGTAGATTTTAGATGTTTAAAGGCGTGTGAAGACGCACAATTATTGTAGCGGCCCCGTTTGGATTTTCAACAGACGTTAAATGATATAGAAAGCTGAATTTGACTTATCGGCTTTGTGTTTCCACATAATGCCTATATCCTAGTGTTTTTAGATGGGAACCCAGGGCGACGACGATAGCTAGGATAGCGGTAGGAAACAAACCCTTCAATGGAAAATAATTTTTTTATTAAAAAAACATAATAGAACATGAGATGATTTTAAGGGCGTGCACGACAACAGTTTTGCTCGAAAGTTAATTTTTTGTACTTTTATTTTTGAGCAGGAGTTAATTTTTCTTATTTCGAAGCAAGTAGAAAAGTGAAACTGTGCAATAAAATGGATTTTTGATTCATAAGTTAATTTATCAAATGGATTTCTGCTTGATTGAGAAATGCTTTGGAACAGGGATTCTCTAAAGATTAATATGGACATGAAAAGCCTTAAATCAGAAACGGAAAAATCAAAAGCCAAAACAAAAGGCCTGCCATTATTTCTACGGTCCATTGTATTAAGTCCAGCAAAAAATATAAAAACGAAAAAAGGGGGAGAGAGAGAAAAATAATAATATTAAATTGAGGGGCAATGAATAAGTGATACTTTTTATTAAATTAATGGGGCACATCAAAGGAGTGCTTGAAAAGATGGATGTCTTTCCCATCATTCAACGAGTACTTCATTTTTATTTTTTTTCCTGCATTTTGTTTTTCCAACGAGTTTCAAGTTACAATGACTATTCTCTCTTTCTTTTTCTTTCTTTTTTTTACTTAAATGTGTCTCGGGAATCAATGAAAAGAACAGTACAGTCTACCGCCATTGCCTGAACTTGAATCTCCTCGAACTCTCCCGTGTTTGTCGCGTGCACTCCACTCCTCTCTCTCTCTCTCTCTCTCTCTCTCTCTCTCACACATCACAGGAAAATTACAACGTTGCCATGTGTTTTTTTCACTCATTCTGTGCATGGGGGGGTTGTTGGCCTAATGGTAAAGAAGCGTGCAAAACACTTGGGAACGTCGGATGGGTTCACACGGAATGAGCGGGCAGTTTTCTGATTTTCATTTTGTAAAATAGACTTTTAGCGAACGGCTCTCGATTCTAAAGTGGGAACAGGTCATCTCTAAAAAAAATCATCTATCTTCGACAAGATTACGACTTCGATTCCCACCACGCGTGAGCCTCTGGACGGTTGGGAATCTCGTGACGGGCTTACCAAGCCCGAAATCTCAATTCCTTGTTGGTGCTTGCAAGTCGATTTATAATGAATAAGGGTGTCTTCACAGTAGCTAGGGCGTTAGTAATGATTGTCTCGTCATCTTTCTATCGATAGAAAGAACAAGAGATAATGACACGAATGACCTACAAATTTTGATTCAATCTATACTGTGATCCCTAAATTTTTAAGTTGTTCGATATGGTTCGTGAAAATTTACTACATATTCAAACTAGTCTTTGCATCATATGAAAATATTTAATATTGACCCTAAATTTAGATTAATGGAGAGACAATATAGAATGTTTTTATATATTTAAGAGACGAACTTGAAAACATGTACCTTACTAAAAAAAAACGCTTGAAAACGTGTCAAAAATTTCGTGATGGTGTTAAATGAATTAAAAATTTACCGTGCACGTTAAATTGAAATTTAAGCATTATTTATATTTATTTTACTTTTGAGTTTGAAAAATCCGTACAATAATGACAGAGTGCTAATCAATGTCTCACGAGGGAAAACCGAGTGATATAACCGTGACCAGTACAGTGTTTGTTTGGAAAGACAGACACGAACGCCAACACACAATCTCCAATTCCCAAAAACTTAAAAAGAAGAATTTCCCATTGCACAAGAAACTCCCTCACACTCCCCCCCCCAAACACCCTTGAGAAAAGGGACCATTTTCTAGATCCACATTAAAAAAAAAACCCCACCTTGAATACTGGGATGAATATTCTATACTTTTATAAAGTATGTTGTAGAGAGAGAAAGGAAGTTGCACCTTTTGCTCTCCCCACTCTCTCTCTCTCTCTCTTACACTCACATCAATCCCAACATCACATTAGCAAAGAACCCACGTCAAAATTCATTTAGCGGTAACATAATGTGAGTTCTGGGCATTTGTTTATTGAAGGAAAAACACAGCCCCTTTGTGGATCAATCTGTATGGTCAAAAAGATCCACTTCACCAGAAAACATGAACATCTGCTAGTCTTTGCTTTGCCCATCATTTCCCACAACCCAATGCCCCCACCCTTCCCATCATTATCGGTTGGACGAGAGTTTGAAGGCACGGAAGCAAATAAAAACTCTAGAGAAAGTGGGTGGGGGAACAAAGGAAATCAGAGGAGTGACCATTGCAGTCGTCTGTCAAATAATGTCTTCTTTATTGAAAAATTACTTGGTCGAATGGAATGGCTTGAGTTGAGCCCTATCCGGCTGAGCTAGCTACATTTGCCTAATGCCCTTTTGCTTTAATGTGCTAGTAACTTTGTTTTTTTGAAGATGGGTAGTAGGGAAAATATGTTCTTTTCACCTCCGAATTTCTGCTGATGTTGGTTGACACAGTGACTTAGACTTGAAAGCGCCCATCTTTTCATGTCCATTTGACATTGATAGTTGATATGTCACTTGGCTGGTTCATGTCCTCCTTTTGACACCCTTGCTTTTCTCTCTCTCTCTCTCTCTCTTCCCCTTGCTTCTACTTCCATGTGAATGCCCTGTGCTCCTGGAGTTAAGTGGAAGCTCAAAAGATAAAAGTTCAGAGAGAGAGTAGAGTAGAGAGAGGGAGAATGTGGTGTGGAGGAGGTGAGAGTGCAAAGAAGAAGGCAATGTGGCTCTATCCAAAGGTTGTGGGATTCAATCCTCCCGAGAGATGGGGACACACTGCTTGTTATTCTCAAGGGCATCTTTACATTTTTGGGGTATGTGTCTGTAAGATTTTCTTGAATTTCAGGAGGGCAAAAATTCTCGTATTTTCCTGAATATCTCTAACATACAACACCAGCTATCTCATGAAATCTGTTCTTTCTGACTGGTCTCAGCATGCAGCGTTGCCTCTGAAAATTATATTTAGCTGGAACGATTTGCTTCTTGGTTGTACGGGCTGCGTGTTATATTTGACAACAGACAAGGCCACTTTCTGTGCAGTTTCTTAGTTCTTTGCTACTTTTAATTTCTGTTTCATGATGAAAGATTTATGGCTTTTCTCTCTGTTCTGCACTGTTTTTTCTCCATTTAGGAGGGAAGTTACAAGGCAAGACGACGATTATCATTCTCCTCCTTAATTCTAGAAATATTGTTCTGTCTTTCTTTTTTGGTTCCTAGAAAGCTCTGCCTTCTGCATGAACATGGCATTCTCTGCTATCTAGATTTTAGGATAGAGGACAAGAAAGAGTCGAGGATTAGCAAAAGAGAATATGATTGCGAACAGGGTGAATCGACGCAGTCGGACCGATTGTTTATAGATCTTTCATTTGCTTCCTGCTAATATGTATTTCGTTATCGACACTTTGAAAGTTGGTAAACAGTTTTAAGATTGGAATTACATCGGAAGTAGTAATGAAATTTTCCTGTTTGCAATCCATTTTCAGGGATGCTGCGGAGGTTTGCATTTTGGCGACGTGCTTGTTCTTGATCTCGACAATATGGTTTGGAGAACCCTCGCGACCACCGGCCAAGGACCCGGCCCGAGGGACAGTCACAGTGCTGTTCTTGTGGGTCACAGGATGGTTGTGTTTGGGGGCACGAACGGCTCCAGAAAAGTTAATGACCTTCATGTGCTGGATCTCAGGACCAAAGAGTGGACTCAGCCGAACTTCAGAGGGAAACCACCGTGCCCTCGCGAGAGCCACTCGGCCACGGTCGTCGGGAACAGTAAGATGGTCGTTTTCGGGGGTAGTGGCCAGGGCGAAGCGAACTACTTGAACGACTTGCATGTTCTGGACCTCGAGACGATGAGGTGGATGTCTCCCGAGACAGAAGGCGAGATTCCTGTCCCTAGGGACAGTCACAGCGCTGTTGCCATGGAAAGCAAGTTAGTGGTGTATGGTGGAGACTGTGGCAATCGGTATCTCGGCGATGTCGATGTACTCGATACCGACACAATGACCTGGTCCAAGGTATGAAAGGGTTAAAGAAAACCCTTTGATTGTCATCGAGTTTTGCGTCGATATGAACATTGCTTAGGCTTGTTTCATTTGCTTGACAGTTGACTGTTCAAGGATTTTCACCCGGAGTCAGAGCTGGTCACGGCGCCGTTAGCATTGGAACCAAGGTAACTTGCGCGCCCATCTCGATCTAGTAAGCATAACTATCAGTGACCCTAGGTGAACGTATTATGCTCTTGGTACTCCGACTCGCTTTGTTGAGGCCGATGTATCAGTGGCGTCATGACCAAATGCGAATTAGAACTGATATAGCTCCTTGTGAAATGAGATGCAGATCTATGTCCTTGGAGGGGTCGGAGACCAGCACTATTACAATGACATTTGGGTGCTTGACATGATCAACCATCTATGGACGCAGCTTGGTGCACACGGCCAACAACCTCGGGGCAGATTCTCGCATACAGCTGTCGCCCTAGGAACTGACATTGCCATCTACGGCGGGTAAGAATTTCCCTCGATGTTCTTCACGTCCTCCTGTTTATCTTCGTCTTTTTCCTCTTTGCTCTGTGTAAAAAGGAGATCTTCTTATTTATTGCTCCGAATTCGCAGATGTGGAGAGGATGAGCGGCCGCTCAATGAGCTATTGATCTTGCAGCTTGAGGACGAGCATCCTAAATCCCATCAGAACAACCCTCTGTGTAGCATCTTGTCGGAGCAATGGAACAAAAAGAATAGAAGACGGCCAAGAGGAACCGGCAGCACAGTGAGTTTCCGAAAAAAGTGCTGACTATTAGTACATCACGTTATCTTTGCTTTATTCGCCGTTCATACTCTTATCGCACTTCTTGCGACACAGAACGATACCTTCTACGATGGCAAAGACATTTTCAGCAGACGAATTCTGGCAGCTGGAGCCGAATTGAAGGAATCTGCTCGTTTCAGTCCAGGTTGGTGCAATATCTTAACCTCATCGACTTTTGCTTATCTATGAATATTTTTTGAAAGGATTTTGTTTATCAGATGCTTTTCGCCTGAAGCGGGAAAGAACTGCGGATTTGAGGGTCTTGGAGGTAGATTCAGAGCAAGAAGAGCATTCCCTCTCGCTGTCTCAGCATTCATCCCCATCGCAGTCCGATCAAGAGCAAACTCAAGTTTTCAAAGCCACCGATTCAGTCGGAAGATCTCAAGAATATCATTTCCTTAAGAACTTCAATCAGATTCACAGCGATGGCCAACCTGATGGCAATGTTCTTAGCAGCCCGAAGACACTCGTGATCGACAGTCATGGAAGTCCACCGGATCTTGCTCTAGGGGGGCAACAAGTCATCACTAGACAGGAACCATCTGCTCACGTTGCTCACAATTATCGGCAAGGATTGCATTGCCGACCCGAACAGACACCAAGTGGTCCGGCGCTTATTCAGAATATGGTAATTAGTCAAAATCTACTCGTCTCTTGCAATAATCTAGAGATGGAACCTGTTGCCATCATTGTCATTTCGTTTGCACAGATTGGAGCCGAAGTTCACGGTAAAGTCGATGGAGCTTTTGACTCGGGCTTCTTAGTAACCGCGAGTGTCAATGGAAAGATATTCAGAGGAGTCTTATTTGCTCCGGTAAGCATGGTAAAATCCACCAATCACATTATAGATTGTCTGATTCGCAATCATAGTTTTCACTAATCTATAAATCTTTAATGGCTCAGGTGCCGAGCTTCATGTCCAGAGACGCCGTTCTCACTCAAAATCCTCTGCCTCGCCCGACTCAGATTCCCCTCGCCCGCCCTCTGCAAAACTCAGGCCACATCGAACCAGCGAGACATGCTCAGCAAGAGCAAGGGACGAGGCCGCTGCCGGTTCAGGTCGTTAGAGCCTCTCCTCTGCTGGGCAAGGAGCCGAAGCAGAGGAGCGATCTTCAAGACGTGGTTCTGACATTGGGAGGACCGGCTAGCGGTCATTAGTAAAGCTTCCGCGATTAACCTGACATTCCCACTCCATAATATGTGAAAGCTTAAGAATGGAGCGCACACTCTTCCTTGTGCTGCTCTTTAAGTACCGCATGCTAAGTGTAATCTCCGTGTCTTTTCCTCCCGTTTGTGCCAATGTAGTTCTTGAAAGCGTGCTCTATATTTTCCACGAATTCCAAACAAGATGTCACGTCTTTTATGCTTTGTTTCACCGGTGGATGGCCACACAAGAACAGAGAGGGGGGATGTGGAGGGCGACCATTGCTCGGCGTCCTGCGGTCAAACCATAAACACATCGGGAAACCCAGTTGAATAACAAGACGACTATAGTAAACAAGAGGAGGCTGCCGAGATTGATCGAATCTTTAAGAAACCCATCAAAAAGGATGTGATCATGGGCGATTGCGCACGTCACCCAGTTCTTTCCTTCTCGCTCTGCTCTGTTCTTTCACTGTTCTCCCGTGAAATAAAAGCAAAAATGGAATGTAAAACAGAGCGCGGGGGATATGGGGGATATGGAGATTGATTGGATGTGGGGGGACAGAGTACGGGTAGTGGGGGAATCAGAGAAATAGCTCCCGTGCATTTCGCGGGATACTGTCCTGTCTCCGAGCAATAGCCATTAGCCCTCTCTCTCTCTCTCTCTCTCTCTGTAGGTGGGGTCGCAGTCGCACTGGTCTCTGTCCGAGTCTTCGAGATTTGAAGTGAATGGATGGGAGAGGGAGAGGTACAGGGAGAGGGTCTTTCCACTGTCACCCGTCACACTTGTCATAGCGAGTCGCTGTCTCTCTCTCTCTCTCTCTCTCTCTCTGTCTCCTCTCTCTGTCCGTCTGCGTCATCCACGTACTCCCTTCCTGAGTCGACCACTCCCTCGCTTCACGCGATCAGTTTCCCCCGTTTCCAGTTCATCCAGAGCAGGGTAGACGATACTCACGAACTTTGACCAACTTTGACCCAACATGTACTGCGATTTCTAAACTTGGAACATGTTTAGCGTGGTATCTGAATTTTTGTTTGGGTAAAGCGAAGCCCCCAAACTAAAATAAACTATAATTCAAAATCAACTATCTCAACTTTATCACTAACAAAACACAAGATAATTTCCTAGGAGGCAGCAAGTAAAAAGTGATATTTAAATACTTCGCTACACTAATATTAGCAAGCATATTCGTGAGTTAATTGCATTCTTGAAAGATATTACGAATTTTGAATTCAAAAAGCGATGCCACAGGTCTTTTAATATCCTTAAGTAATGTCGGGATACCGCTCTAAATTCCTAATTAACAAGTTCGGTTATAATTTTGAAATCCATCTTGACGATAGGTTTATGGAAATCATGTTCTTTTGCTATGGTAAGTCCCAATCTTAATGCCCATAATTTAGCTTGTGAAGACATTCATATTCCAAGCAACGAGGTAAAATCACAAAGCTAGTCGCCCCTTTTTGTTTCGAAATAGTCCTCCAGCTCTTGCTGCAAGTCCAAGATTACCTTTAAATGCTCCATTCGTATTCGGTTTAATCCATTTCGGTGGTGGAGGATCTCAAGTGACCATAATGGGCGAAGCACGTGATTCACTTTAGTCAAGTTGATCGCCAGAGAAGTAGTAATTTCCTCGGTGTATGATTGAGCTACATGTCTAGGGTGGGAAGGAAAAACAAAAACTTCCTTAGAAAAGCAAAAAAAAGCCATATACTTACACCAAAGACAATACTCCAATCACGGTGAGAGTTGAATCTCCCATTGTTTGCTAGGTTGGATTTCAACCATCGGTATAAGTTCATTGAGAATAACTCTTTCGGATAATATCGTGGGACGAGATCAACCCAAATGTTTCAGACAACTCGGCAATCTCCCAAAACATGCAAAGTTGTTTCCACTGAAGACTCACATCGCAAACAACAAGGGTTACCTCTCCCATATTGCGAGACGTCCTCGATTCGTTGGCGAATAAGCACTTATGAGCTGCTGGCCAACGAAAGGCTCTAATACATTGAGGTCCCCCTCCATTTCCATATAAAGGGGGCCAGATCTTGTCAGTTTCTTGATTGTCAGATCTACTGACAAATTCACATGCTGACTTTATAGAGAAAGACACACTGCTGTTACCTCCCCACGTTAAACAACTCTCCCATCAGAACTGATCGGAGGGTTGATAGCCCGAATTCTAAGGATTACACCGTCTGGTGAGACTCCTTCAATATATGAGTGAGAAGTTCCAAGTCCCATTCTGCACGCAATCACAAACTTTTTTGCCCGTCTCAGATGGAGGTGTGTGGGAAATAACTAGGTTGCAGAGTGGCTCTAACCCTGGAATCCACCTGCCTTTCCAAAATCTGTCGTGTTCTCTATTCCCCAAGTTCCATAACGCTCCTTCATCTAAAGTCGGCCGTGCATTAAAAATTGCTTTCCATAACATTGAATCGCCAGGTTTAGCTTGAATGGTATTTCTTTGTTGGGAACAGTGCAGAACCTGTGTCCATAAAGAGTTGGGTTGCGTCTTGAGGCCCCATGCTAGTTTCATCAAGAACCGAGACCGAGACATCCACATTTTTTAGGCTTTTAAACAGACTTCCAATTCAGAAGGTGTATCCGACGCTTGTCTATGGTATCCGAACTTTAATCCAAGATATGACACCGTCAATGAATTTTTTATTTATTTAATGTAATCTTTGGACTTTTGATATATGTTCCAGTTCATCCGTTTACTATTTGGAGGGATGAAATTAAACATCTTTATGCGGTTCAAGAAATGAGTTGAATATTTACCATAAGTTAATGGGTCGCGTTGAATAAATTAATAGTTTAAAGACACATTGCGCATTAGGCTAAAGTTCAAAACCACATTGAAGAAATTTTAAAGTCAATGAATCGCATTACATATTAGATCAAAATTCATGGACCATTCGTGTCGTTATCACTTAAGAGTAAGATCCACACAAATGTTGAAATTATCAATACGATCCATCATAATTTACGGGAGATGACCTTCGAGTTTCTACTCTCGGTTGGCAGCTCGCATCAATTTGCGGCGCATTTGGTATGGTGAAGTCGACAACCTATCGGATTCGATTGAACGAGTCGAACGCCGGCGGATCTGGCTTAGTATAGGTTCAAATACCGAAAAATGGGTTCGACGTGTTTGCTAGGAATGATTCATTGCACGTAGCGATCCGTAGGAAGATAGCTCTAAATGTCTCATTATCATACCTGCGATGAGAACGAGAAAAGAGCCTAGGATCGACGTTTGCACGGCACGAATGTTTAATCTGGTCAAACACTCAAATTTGATGCATCCACATCTACACGTAACTCGCGTCGTACTGTTTTGGCATGCAATTGAACGAGCCTCTCTCTGTTCAGAAGTTTCATACAACCGGTACAAAGGACACTGGGTCGGGGTAGGTCGGGGCAAATGAATGAGCGGGTAAGAATTGGGACAAACCTTGAGGTTAGGGGGATCGTTCGGACCCAATGGGCTCGCTTTGGTCGGCGGCGCAAGCTCGATCCACGGGCCAAATTCGCGTGCGTGGCCCAACCTAGTGTCACGAGACCGGAAAAATTACAAAAAATGTCCTAAACTTTTTTGACAACTTACTAATTCAGTTCTAAACATTTCAATTGTATCAATTTAGTCATAAATCTTTAAACAATTTCCCTTTCGACAATTTATCCATTTAGTCATAAACCTTTCAATTGTGTCGATTCAGTCATAAATTTTTTGAAATTTTATGATTTTAGTCATAAACTTATTATTTAAGTAATTGATAAAAAAAACACTAAATCGGCAATTCGTTAAAAGGCTTAGGGCCAATTTAGCAAATTATTAAAATGTTTATGACTGAATTGGCAAGTTGCTAAAAAATTAAGGACAGAATCGGCACAGACGAAATAGATTTAGGACTTTTTAGACAATTTTTTCCACACGAGACCTCGACTACCTCGACTTCGCTTTATTCCGTCGGTCGCCAAAGTGGGTAGTTCCGATCATCTCTTGACAAGAAACGACGCCCTTTTTTGCTTTCCTTGCCGAATCGCTTGATAGCTAGACCGTCGCTTCCTTTCAAATAGTGCCTGCTCACGGAGCTTTTGGCGCTCGAAAGCGAAGATGGTTTTGGAGATCGCATCGATAGCATCAACGGCCAGCACGGGCGCTCGGGTCGAGAGTTCTCGAAGGCCCATTCAAAATCTCCATGCACTGTCAAAATCGGTGACGATAGGCAGTTAAACCGCTGTGTCCCCAGCCTCATGGAGTGGTCGTTTTCGAAGTGGTGGCGGGGTCCAAAGGGCTTAAGGACCATCACCAAACTTCTGACTTCAATGACCACATCATTGAAATGCACGGTAGACAATTAGACTTTCGCTTTGCAAAAGGTCTCTATCGAATAGAGGTTTGCTAGATTCGTCAATCTCCCTTTGGACTTCACGTGCCAACCCCCGTGGCTCGTGGATTACTAAAGTTAATTATCGGCTATGTTTAATTAAAGTTGCAATTGGAAAAAAAAAAAAGGGTAAGTCGGACTTTGTTTGTTTCATGAAAAATGAGCAACTTTAATTTTTTTTTAATGTAATGTATTCATATTACTTAAAATAACTAGTTCTTGAAAACATTTTTATCACTGAAAACAATTTACATGTAAATATATTCACAAATAATAATTTTCAAAAAAAATATTTTTTTTACGAGTATTTATTTTTCGAGAAACGAACGGGTGGCAAGCGTTTCCTCTATGTTCCCTCCTATGTTGATTGATGGCCGCCATTGTTGTTCATATCGTCTTCTTTAACGAGTTTCCAGTTTCCACCGTCTCCTGCTAGCAAAGCCGGGATTTTCCAAATTCCGCTATGTTCCCTCCCGTGAGCATTTCATTCGTCTGCTCGAGGCCCCAGTGAACCCGGTTCACGTGCACCGTCGGATGACGTGACTTTTTCGCGAGGAGCTCGTCTAAACCACGTCTCATCTAACGGTGCGTATCAAATGGGCCGACGCGTGTTGAGTGCAGGTGATAATAAAGCTCCTATTCTTTGGAAAATGCAAAATTGCCAGCTGGATTATTCCTCACGCACGTGGACGCATTTGACTATTGATTGCCTCCCCTTTCTTTTTCTTATTTTCTTTTTCCGTTCGAATTATCAAGGGTTTGATCCTCTACATGAAACACATTGCAAGATGTTCTTGGGCCCCGCTATACCAAATGAAATCGTGACCGTAGACAAGAGATCATGGAAACAATTCAACAGGGCGACGGCTTTTGTCCGGTTCTACGCGTGATTCTCTGTCCAAACTGCTCTCTGCGGGGTTAAATTTGGAAGGAGAATTCTCTTCAGTATCCGTTAATACGATACCGATACCGCTTGTAATTAAATCGGCTCACGTTTGGCACCCGTGATTAATTTATTTAGGCACGGACTGACATGTTCGAGTCGATGTATCGATGTTTTGACATGACACGATCAGATAGATTTTAACGTGTTTAGTATGCGCAATCGAGACTTTTTTTCGTATTCAAAAGTTGATTGAAACAACCCTGCATCGAAGAGAACGAATGGTAAACATACGAACATGATTCCTCTCGTAAGATGAAACGCATTTTTAACGATCCATTTCGGATTAGTGCGAAGTGAAATTACTCATATCGCCTGAAAAGTGTTCATATAACATGTGCTTATCGTATATACTAGTAAACCGATGTGTGTTTGTATCCGAGTCAACATATTGTGTTGTATAGAAACTCGACACAGCGACACGTTTGATCGTTGTTTAGTTAACCGGACGTGATGACACATTTGATGGTCATGTAGTCAACCGTAACACAATGACATGTCATGTTAGTTAGGTCTAGTGGTATGAATTGTTTTATTAGGGGTGTTGTGTTCGACATGTTTATTAAACATGTCATGTTCGGGTCCACCATACTCATATTATGTCCATATTTCGACACGATTTTTTAGCCTTGGGTCAAATACTCGTCAATTGAGCCTATTACCATTTGATTACACATATGTTGCCTTAATCTGTTGAACGACTATCAATTTTGTCATAAATTTTTTAATTTAATAAAAAAGTTTCTAAATTTTTTGACAAATTTTCGATATAATCTTTTTGGCCAATTTTAACTAGAAATTACCGACATAGACACCAGCCTACCTGGCACCAACTATGTCATGTACGGTTTTTGCAACTTTATTAATTTTTTTTACGGTTTACGAATTTTTTTTTCTCAATGATAGCCGGCGGAGGGAAATAGGAAAAAAAAGAGAAAGAAAAAAAAATAAAAGAAGAGAAAATTGAGAGAAAGTTTAAGAAAATTGCTAAAAACGTTCATGTCAGCAATTTATATTATAAATTTGTAGAAAGGAATAAAGATCACATCGAAAAATTGCCAAAAATATTAGGATTAAGTTAGTCAAATTAAAAAGTTAAGCTCTAAATTGACTAATGTATAATAAATTTATGATTTTTTGGACAATATTCCCTTGAATTTCACGAGTCATGTGCAATTTCTACAAATCCCATGGTGGCAATTAATAGTTCATGGACCTCAGTCCAAATGAGCGGACATAAGATGAGAATTACATCCACTCGCTTGGGAGGTTTGATTGTATCGGAGGATGATTAAGATGAGATGAGTTGAGCTGAGTTACGCTTCAATTTCCAAACATAATTTCTCGAGATATTTTCACTAAAAGTCATAAAGCTCATTACGAAAGTATAATTGAGCCTTAAAATTTGCAAAAAATATAATCAAGTAATAAAACTTATCAAATTGGTACAATTGAATCATTCCCTTAATTTTGCTCAATTTGAATGAAGAATGTCGATGTGACTTTTAAAAAAAAATATATATTCTCTCTCTTACGTTGATGAGGTGGCTAAAATGATTTTTTTTGTCCAAAATATGATTTTTAATTTAATTTTGATAAGAATAAATTTAAAAATAAGGTAAAAAAAGAAGAAGAAGAGAAAATAGAACCAATGGCAAGGGAAAACCCTGGCCGCCGTTGCCCCACCACCACCGAGAAGGGTCGGTGATGGTGGGGAAAGGGTTGGTAGGGATTGTGAGGCCCTGGCCATGGGCTATTGAACCTCTCCAATCAATGCCAAGGGTCGCCAGCCCTTTGTCGGGGGCCAATGACCCATGTCGACCACTTTTCCACCATTATTTGTGCTTCCTAGTGGTGGTGTGACAACGATAAAATTAAATAAAAAAATCAGATCTGGACAAAAACAATGTCACTAGAGAGGATATATTTAAAATAGCCACATCAGCATTTTCTATTAGTCAAATTGGATGGAGTTAATGAAATGACTCAATTGCATCAATTTGATAAATTTTACGACTTAATTACGCTTTCATGACAAAGTTTTAAAACTTTTAATCAACATATTCCTAACTTGTCCGGAAAAATCAAGGCATGACTTTTTTGACTCAATTTGACGAGGGCAGTTGATATGCTCAAATCCAACTCGACTCGATAATTAATGATAAAAAAAAATGCATAAGTACAGCGCTGTCGGGCATAAATTGGAATTTCGAACTCGACATCAAGTTCACACAGCTATCAAAATTAACAAATAGCATGGCATTTCACGTGTTTATCTCACATGTACATAAACGAGTTAGCTGCTCGATCAGGCTAGCAAGTCGAACGAATCAAGTATCGTGGAGTTCGAGTCATTTGGGTATTCTAGAATTTGATTCAATTCGATACTCAAAGTATTGTTCGTTTCATCTTTGGAATCGTACCCAAATGAATATGAGATTTTCCATTCGAGGATGGCCATGGCACCTCGAAACGATGGAGCTTTATGGATATGTAGTAATTCGATCCCATCACGAGCCGAAAGGTCCCTCGACGGGGCCATTTCCATGGTGCAATTATGATGGTGGGTAGGCATTGGAATAATAAGCCGAAGTTGGATTGAAGTACATTATAAGTGTTAAAATTTGTGTACGATGCTTATTTTAGTACAAAAACTTTCAAAACGATCACTGAAGTGTCGAATTTTTTTGAAAAATGCTCCTTTCAGTATCAATTTCTATTTGAACTGATGTGGCTCGATAGGAATCTGACGTGACATACTTTTTATTAATATTTAAGCTGATTTTGTTTGTTGAAGTTGACACTAAAGTGAGCGTTTTCAAAAAAATTTTGGCACTTAAGTTATTGTTTGGAAAGTTTTGGAATTGAAGAAATAGTTTATCAAAGAAATTGACACTTAAGTGAGTGTTGTACATAAGTTTTCACGCTTATAGTGTATTTAAGCCGTTGAGATTGGTAAATACTGAATTAAATCTGGTGGGTACCAAACAGCTCTTCCTTCCGAAGGGCGTGTTGATGAGCAAGCTGGTGCAATCAATCAATGGTTCATCATATTTATAACAAATCTCACCTGCAAATTGCTGGTTAGAAACTTAAAAGGCACACTTGGAAATAGAACTCGAAAAAGTCCCCAACTTTTGTATTTCAAAATTACATTGCTTGGATCCTACTCAAGTTCAGCTACTCATCTACAGCCTATGATCTCTGATTCAGAGAGAACTGGTTGATATAGTGACAAAAGGCCCCCCTTTAATTCAAAAATGTGAAGCAGGCCTTTCCTTTTTCTGTGCCAAAGTCCTTTCTCTCTTAACGCAGCAAGTCATCTTGCAGTCTCGCACTTTCTTCAATCCTTTCAGAAAGTCTCCTGCTTTGGGCATTAATTGAGCTGTGTTTGTCACGCCCTTTGGTTTTTTCAAATTAAAGAACGTTTTGGCAGGTTCGAACCGTGAACTGGACTCTACCCGAAAAAGGGATTGGGGGCCTCTGCACCGCACGATGGTTTCGAGAACAATGGCGCTGCTTCGGTTCAAAGATCTGCCGTCGTTTTTTGAAAGCGGCGAAGTTGAAGTTCTTGACGGTAGAAAGAAAAAGAACATTTGGTGCGGTGGGCCCTTCATCATAATCATTTGAGGTGTCATTCTTCGGTCGTAACGTGATCTTGATTATGCATAAACCTGCCTTGATTCTAAAGTCAATCGAATTTTAGGCACCGAGGGGTCGATGTTCTGTTTTTTTATTGTGTTTTTGACCCTGAAAGGCTGGGACTTTAGTCTTCCAAAGTTCTGACAAGACACAGCAAAGGCGAAAATGAAGCCCCTCCCCCCTCCTCTCTCTCTCTCTCCCTCTCTCCTGAAAAAACAGACATCACGTGCCTCCCTAAGCCCTCGCTGCTAAAACTCTCCCCTGTTTCGCTTATAATTTTGTCTCAACTCGCCTACCCTCTCCCCCGTTCGCTCGCTCTCTGCTCCTCACCATCGCTCTCTTTCTTCCTACCACTTTCTCTTTGTACCCACTTCTCAAAATCGGACCCCTGTGGGAGGTCTAACTCTTTCCTGGATCTGCCTCTGCAGGGGTGAAGGTACGTCCTTCTTCTCGACAGTGTCGCCGTTTTTATTGTTGCGTGCGTTTTGTGCTTATTTGTTCGTTTGATCATTGCCTTTTGCTCTCCCCCGCTTCTCTCTCCATTGCGCGTTTCTGTTGAGCTCTGGTCTTCTGGGTGTTCGAGACATTGCTCGTGCGAGCCTCTCTTTGCTGTTTTGTCTGTGAACACTTTTTGAAATTGTTGGTTACTGTTATGTTCTTTTGCTACTCGTGTTGTCGTCAAAATGTGCTTACTTTAAGCATTAGCGAATTGTTTTTGAACCTTGCGATGGTTTGTTGCGATCATTCCTACTGTATTTTGGGCTTTGCGGGGTGTGTTTCGACTTCCATGGTGCAGAATCTGCAGATCTTTGATCTGAGCAGGTCCTTCGGTTTTTAACCCCAATATTTCTGAAAAAAGACGTCTTTGTTACTCCTTCGGTGTCTCCCAATGAATGCCGCAATTTCTAGTAAGACTTGCTGAAAAAAGACGTCTTTGTTACTCCTTCGGCGTCTCCCAATGAATGCCGCAATTTCTAGTAAGACTTGCGGCCTTTATTGGTGATCTTTTCACTATAATTTCATTTAAGCTTCAGTTTCAGAGATTCAATTTATGATATGTATTTGTGCTTGCATGACTGTTCTTTTCTCTAACTGTAGCGTACGTTGGCTTCTGGGTGTTTCTTTCTCTCTATTACTAGTTAGCATGTTGTCTTTTGCGAGTACTCTTTGATCTCTGACCTTTGTTGGTCCCTGGAGGCAAATGAAACGTCCGGAACTTTTGCAGGAGAATGGGTTTCGTTTCCAGGAAGATCTTCCCAGCATGTGGAAGCATGTGTGTGTGCTGCCCTGCTATGAGGTCAAGATCACGTCAACCCGTCAAGCGATACAAGAAGCTTCTTGCTGACATTTTCCCTAAATCTCCTGTGAGTGTCCTCAAAGTATTATGGCGTTGTGCACTGGCCTTTACATGTGGGAAGATCAATCCTTTCAAACCGTAACTTTACTAATTTTTATGACAGGATGGTTCACCCAGTGATAGGAAAATTGTCAAATTATGTGAATATGCTGCAAAAAACCCTTTTCGAATTCCAAAGGTGGTACTCTTGTTGAACTTCTTATGGGTTGTTGGTCACTCGTGCTTTTAGATGGGAAATGGCTTTCTAAATTCTGATCTCTCTGGCAATGGTTATCAACTATAGATTGTCAAGTACCTCGAAGAAAGGTGCTACAAAGAGCTTCGAAGCGAGCACATCAAGTTCATAAGTATTTCTGTTGAGGCCTATAACAAGTTACTGTGCATGTGCAAGGGACAGATGTAAGTGACTGTGTCCTTTCTCTCCTCATCAAATCATAAATCATCAATTCAGATCGTTTTTGCTTTCATTGCATATGGCATTGTAGTGTGCTCAATGCATTTTGCACTTTTTAGGAGAAAGATTGTGTTGAACCTAGAGTAGAAGGGACATTACAATCGTTCTGATAGACTTGGCTTCTCATGTTTCAACTATGAAATGTTGAAGGTGCTCTTCTAGTTAGTAGTGCATAAGCTTTAATCATTTGCATTTTGCAGGGTATATTTTGCTGTTAGCTTGTTGACTGTCGTTAGTGAGCTTTTGGATAATGGCAAGCAAGATTCTCTGCAGATACTTGGTTGCCAGACCTTGACGAAATTCATCTACAGCCAGGTAAACTAGGGTCTTGATCCTTAAAGTGCTTCCCATACTGCGACATAAAAGGGATAAGATTGAATATGTAGTGTTTAATTTGTTGGGTGCAATTAATGTAGGACAGTAGGAACAGCATTTTTACGTTTGTGTTATCATATACTTAATATACACCTCTTGGTTTGGGGTTTGTATGCTAATAATCTGCTAGTATTATTGAGTTTGGAGCTCATTCTATCTTCTGTTTTGGGCAATGCTGACTAGTCAAAGTCCTGAGGGTATTGCGTTACTAGAGTGTTTAGATTCCTTCTAATATACTAACTTCAATTCGATGTTATTTAGATGCCGTGAAAAGATCCTTCACATGTTGTCCGCGATGCGAGCTAGTATTGTGGTAGTTGGTTGTTTTCTGACATCTTGTGGGATGGTTGGTGGATGATAATGATGCTTGTTTTTCTCGTACAGACTCCTCATAATATGTGGAGCATGCTATTTACTTCTTGTCTTCCCATTTTGTTTTTTGCTTGATAGAAATTTCTGAGCTTTAAGGGAAAACGTTTTTCTATGATATTTCCTACTTGTTTTCCCATTTTGATTTTTGTTTGATAGAAATTTCCGAGCAGTAAGGGTGAACTTTATTCTTTGCTTCTTTTCTCGTTTTCTCCATGTCATTGTTCAATGCAGTCAGATTCAACTTATGCTCATAACATCGAGAAGTTTGTAAATAAAGTATGTATACTGGCACAAAAGAGTGGGGAAGGCCGCCAACAGTGTGCTCTAAGGGCTTCAAGCTTGCAATGTCTGTCTGCCATGGTGATTTTCTTTCCCTATATTTAATTGCTTTTGTATGACTTGCCTTTCTATACCATTTCTCCTCTCACAGGTATTCTGAATCTGAACTTTGTTTGTTAAGATTTTTAACCTGTTGGAGTGGACTTTACCGATAACTTTTCTTCTGACAGGTTTGGTTTATGGCCGAGTTTTCAAGTATATTTGATGGTTTTGACGAGGTTTGTCATTGCTTTTTTCATTTTAGAACATAAGAATCTGCAATTTTTGAGACAGATGCAGAAATATCTTTGATTTGATGTTGTATTTCTGTTTGCAAGTGTTTAAGTATCTCAGATAGTATTATTGGTAATTGACTGTCTGTATCGTGTTCAAATTGCAGATTGTCCAAGTCATTTTAGACAACTATGAGCCTGATATGAGTAATGAAGGAGAGGATGAAAGAGGTGGATCACTTCACAATTGGGTCGATGAAGTTGTAAGATCTGAAGGCAGAACTGCAGGGGAGAGTAGTCCTAACTGCATCATCTTGAGGCCGCGGCCTGTGTTTAAAGATCCTTCACTATTAACAAAGTAATCTTTCGATAACCTGTTATGTTTTTCAAGCATGGAAGTTGAAATTGTGTTAATGGTGTAAACTTAACACACTAATGATTACCTCAAATTGTTTTGTGTTTTTGCTTTCTGTGAGACAGGGAGGAGCTTGAGACACCGACGGTATGGGCTCAAATCTGTCTCCAGAGAATGGCTGACCTTGCCAAAGAGAGTACTATGACTATGCGATGGGTGATGGACCGGATGCTTGCATACTTTGATTCTGGCCATCACTGGGTTCCTCGAGATGGGTTGTCCTCAATCGTTTTGTCTGATATGAGCTACAAGTTGGAGAGTTCAGGTAGTCATTATCTTTTGGACTTTATCTGTGGTCTCATCCATGCTTACAGAGTACCTGGAGCATTCTTGTCTGCTTATGCTTTTATTCTATTGCCATTGCATTCTTGGTTCAGTTTTCTTCCTTCTCTGAACTCTCCAGGGAATCAGCAGTTAATCTTGGCATCAGTTATTCGTCACCTGGACCACAAGAATATTTTGCACGATCTCCAGCTCAAATCCTGTGTTATCCGAGTTGCCACTGCTTTGGCTAGGCAGATCAGAATCAGTTCTGCGCTGACTGAAATTGGATCTGTAAGTGATCTGTGCAGGCATTTGAGGAAAAGCCTTCAAGCGACAGTCGAAGCGGTGGGAGAAGAAGAGTTGAACTTGAATTATTCGCTTCAGAATGCCATTGAAGATTGCTTAGTAGAGATAGCCAAGGGGGTAAATGCAATCTGCCTTTGCCGCTGTGGTTGCTGCTTTCTTTTTTTGGTTCTCTCTTTGTTAACCATGACATAATTATGCTAGGTTTGTGACGCACAACCACTATTTGACCTGATGGCTATAACACTTGAGAAGATGCCCACTGCTGGAGCTGTTGCTAGGGCAACTATGGGTTCGTCAATGATACTGGCTCATATGATAGCATTAGTATCAGTCTCCTCAGCCTGTCGGCAGGTGAGAGAATGCGAAACTTTTGGACAAATTCCATGTTCCTATGGAATCTCCCAATGGACTCATCTCATTTAGAATTCTGGACATTCCGTTAGTATGATGAAATCTCCTCAGAGAGAATTGTTTGCATACTTCCTTTTTTGTCCTCTTGCAGAATTTGGCAGGGAGGAAATTGATATATCATCATTTTTAAGATACATTCACATGGATATCCACAGAAATTTTTGACATTTTGAGTTCTGTATACGGATGCTATTGTTTTTCTTTTCTGGGGCTTTACATGTTTGTTGTTAACGGTAAAAATTACTAAGAATATCTATCCATTGGCATCTAGGTGTTCCCCGAGGCACTTCTTGTTCAACTTCTGCATGTAATGTTATATCCAGATGTTGAAGTGCGAATAAGAGGACACCAAATATTATCTATCCTTCTGGTTCCAAATTCTAGCCGCCCTAGACACAAAGTGTCTTATGTACGAGCTAACTGTCCTTATGATTCAAGAAGATGGGAATCTAGTACTGCATCTGCACTTGCTTCGATTACTGCCCGTCTTGAAAAGCTTAGGAGAGAGAAGAATGGTGCTACACCAGAGAAGCACGGTAATGCTGTTCAAGATGATTTCAAGGGGATGGACATTAGTAATGAAGAGGGAAAGCAGGGGTTTGCTGGCAAGAATTCCCCCAACTTTTGCAAGATTTCTATCATGGAAAAAGTTGGTGGATCTTCAGGCTTATCTGATGTGGTAAATAAGTTCTCGAGTGGATAATCTGGTCAATGACGCATTCTGAATACTTGTAAATATTCAATTATTGATCTAAATTTCTACCATCACAGGAGCCCTATATACTAAAGTTCAGTGAAGATCAGATTGGCCAGTTGCTATCTGCACTTTGGATACAAGCTAACCTTCCCGATAATTTGCCTTCAAATTTTGAAGCTATAGCACACTCCTTCGTCCTGACCCTTCTTTCTTCACGTTTGACGGTGAGACTTCTGGCTAAATATGCAGTCTTTGATGGTCCATAATCACTAATATCGCTCAAAAAGCTAGGTGTTGCTTGCTCATTCTACATTAACTACTTTGTTATCTGGAGACTGAGAACATCGTCATGGCCTAAAATGAGTACCTATACATACAAGTTGACTCAAACCTTCTCTGTGCTGTTTTCTTACTGCTCCTTGGTTCAAACTTTTGCAGAACCATAGTAAAAACCTTGTGATTCGCTTTTTCCATCTTCCCCTCTCACTTCGGATTATATCCCTGGATGCTAATAATGGTACGTCCGTGTGAGTTTCTGTGAACTGCCTTTGTAAATTTTGGGGAAGGGTGCTTGAATGCTATTGATTTTCTCTTGTAGGAATGCTGTTCCCAGCATGCCGCAGATCTATTTTTACCCTAGCTACTAGTATGTTGATGTTTGCTGCCAAGATATATCAAATCCATGATCTTAATGATCTGCTCAAATCGGTTGATCCATCTAACGTGAGTTCTTTATCTCAACAGTTTTGTTTACATGCACGAGTACATTTCTTTTCCTTAAAGTTGCTAGGAGCGTCTTGTGGTGATATAATGTTGCTTATCTTTTTCTTCCCTGAGATTCAGATGGATCCATATTTGGGCATCAGTGAGGACTTGCAATTATTTGTTAGGCCTCAGGCTGATGTTAGAGAGTATGGATCTGCTTTGGATAATCAAAATGCCTCATCTTTTCTCCTCCACTTGAGGAGCCAAATGTTTGAGTCTGACAAGGTCCTCCTGAACATATTGAGCCAAAGTCTAACTAATATTACCGAGGTATGCTTCACTATTTGATGTTTTGGTGCTTGCTCGCTCGCTCTCTCTCTCTCTCATTGTTATGTATTTTGTTCGATAAGGTCGATGGAGAAGATTTGGCTAAACAGCTATCAGAGGCATATAAACCGGAAGATGCATTTGTTTTTGGTCCTCAATTAATACTTGATTTTGACAATAATCAAATTGTTGTCCACCCCAAAAAATCGCTATCATTCGATGAGGTATGCATTTCATCACACAGTTATGTCCTTGCTGTTGAACCTCGATTGTATTCTGAGTTTCTTGTTGCAGATAGGCTTTATGCGTGCAGTATAATTAATGTGTTGCCTGCATCGAGAATTTGATGATGTAACTGAAAATGTGATTGATATAAATGAGAATGGTTGCTTATTGAAGCTATTCCAACATTTTATGTTGCAGGAATTTTCAGCTAATTCATCCGTTGAGGATGACACGATGAGTGAAGCATCTGTTGTCATGGTTGGAATGCCGTCAACTCCATCTTTCTCTGATGTCATCAGTGTTGGGAAGCTTCTAGAAACGGTGATCTGTTACACCCGGTCACTTTGGAGCATAATTATCAGCATATATAGGCTTATCACCTCCCTTTTCATTCTTGATAAGGACTCTGAAATTAGCAAATTCTGATTGTGACGTTTGTGGACAATTTGCTGAACGTATTCTCAGGCACTTGAGGTGGCTGGTCAAGTTGCTGGAACGACTGTTTCAACATCACCCCTCCCATATAATACCATGGCTAGTCAATGTGAAGCGCTTGGCACAGGTCCGAGGCGGAAGCTTTCCAATTGGTTGGCCCATGAAAACAACTGTGCCAGATCAGCGGCAGATCACTTCATCCCAGAAACAGATGGGAGAACAGCAATTAAGAAGGTTGGTATTACATTCTATTAGCTGTGTGTTTTGCATATTCAATGGTTATCATCTTCACATTAATATGTAGTTAGTAGCTGCAACTCAAAGTTGCTGATTTTAGCTTTATATTCTACTTCATCACATTATGAACCCTTTTTTCTTGTTATGCACAAGATTACCGGCAACGACGCCCCTCTTCAAGGAGACATAATGCCGAAGGATCAATGCTTGATGATGAAACTGCCTCCGGCAAGCCCTTTTGACAACTTCCTCAAAGCAGCTGGATGCTAAGTTGGAATTAACTAATTTGTTTGTGTGATATTTTCCTGTAAACCGAAGCCATGTTATCAGGAGCAGTAACATAACCTCTTTATTTAGCAATCAGGGAAGTAGTAGTCAACCTTTGTTTTAGCAGTTGGTCTTGTAGGTGCCCTTCCTGATTCGTATGTACTATGGGCCTATGCTTAGTTCGAGGTTGCGGTGTAATTAATCTGTATGAATATATTGCTTCTTCCATTAGTTAGTTGAGCTGTGAACCTTCTCCGCATGCTAGCTACGGTTCCGAATCTTCAAAATTGGCCCCTAGATTATTTTCTGATTCTTCTGAAAGTCATGATACAAGTTTCTCTTTGACGATTGGTGTCATAACCATGACGATTATTCTTGGTGGTGTTCTTCAATCCATCTGGATTTTGCTGAAGAGGTACACTAACTTCTCATCTCACTGAACCCTCCCTTCTCGACTCCAGCAACACGAGACCTGTGAAAATGCGATGACCCATCCGTTTTCATCAAGAGTTTGATCAGTTCTTCAGAAGATGTAGAGAAACCATAAAAAGGATTGGTTTTGTCCAATTCATCAGTGAAAGACATATTGAGAAGCATTTCTCATGCTTTAGCAGGAGGGGTTGCACGAAATCAGATCCGACCGTCCGGTTCAACATGCGTTCTTTTCCTGTCAGGTTGTCGCCGGTTCGACCGAATCATCTACCAGAGGGGGATGGAAGGAATATGACATTATTGAAGTGTGGTCAGACCGAGTCAAACGATAATGTGCCCCACGCCCAAGGCGGTTCCTCTCCCACTTTCTTGAATGGCTCGTCGATGGTACGGCCACAAACAAGCCACTCGCAGTTTCTGGGTCAAATGTCTGATGCCAACGTGCGGTGGGTCTCACTGCGGATGACCTCTATTTCGTTTCTTGTACTGCATAAAGACATGGACCATTCACACCCTCAACCTTCTTGGCATTCCGAATCTTGTATTGCGATGGGCGGCACCTCGTGATGTTCTTCACAGAATAAGGTCCACCTTCACGCGGTCGCTGGAGTATATGAAGACCAAGCCTGGTCATTGCCGATGGCACCGGAGCAGGGTTCCTCCGGGGTACGATGTGTGGGTTTCAAGGATAGACCGAGCCCAGGCTGATCTAAAGAGGGAGGGGGGGAGGGTGATCGTCGAGATTGAAGAACTCAGACGAGGTGCGGTTCTTGGGAAGCTTCCAAAACGGCCAAAGGGGCGGGAATGGACCAGGTTACTGTTCGAACAAGAAGAGTATGACTAGGAGGTACAAAGCCAATGCTAAGGAAGGCGCGGGTCCTTGATGAGAGGGAGCTTGTGACATCAAAAGCCCCCCATCGAATAGGCAGGGCAATGTCTTGTGATCGGCTTCACACATGAGATCCTCCATCAAATCGTCATCGTCTTGGATGACCGACGAAGCAAAATCCTTTTTGACGGTCTGACTCGCAACGGACGAGTTGCGTAATCATTACCAGCATCACCATTCGCCATATTGACCGATAAATCTTTTTCAGAATAACCTTCAAATAACCTACTAAACAGTGAAATGAAGATAGTCAAAATATTATCAAATTCTGATCTGATCTGCATAAGAGAAATCTAAAAGTATTCACAGTAAACTTGGTACCCCTTTATCTCTCTTCCACTCCAAGCTCCTCTAGTTAGATATTAACTATTTGTTCGGGGGCAGGCTCCATCTTCTCAACTCGAGTTGAGATTATCTCTACCAATTAGATTTGGGATTATTTTCATTTAATTTTTTTTTCTTTGCTCACCCGGTATTGCTCTCCTTCGCTTATTGGGCGTATTTTCTGCTTTCGTCATTAAGAATCAACCCGCTGTTTCAAATCCTCCACATCAAGAAGTCCAACAAAATCGAGGAGGAATACATGGAGTTCCTACTGCCCTGGAAGCGGTCATACGGCTTCTTCGAGTTTTGATAGCTCTCATCCCTTGATCCAGGTCTAGATCTGGGAGTTCTTTAAATGTGCTCCCATACTTGTCCAACCTCTCCTAATCTAAATCTAGATTTGATTGCTTGCTCAACATGTTTTTTTTTTTGTCTCTCTATGATAATGGTGTTAAGGACGCTGAATTTAGGCAGGCACAACCCACTAGATAAACCGTAGCTATTGCAGAAGGGAATTATGGTGTGTGTTGACCACTGGAGATGATACGAGATTTGGTGGTAAGCTGCTGTTTGTTTCGTTTTGACGCTGAGACAGGTCCGTTCTTATAGGTTGGAGGGGTGTGCTTATCATGATAGTTTGTACTTTATTATTCTATTTTATTGTTCAGGATTTATTTTGCTTTGAATTTCTCATACATCATATTAAGATATGAATAAAATTTTTACGTTTAACCACCACCCCCAAAAAAAAAAAATGTGAGGAATTGAAACATCCTCGCGGTTCTCTCTCAATTGAAGAAGATTTGTCCCCGCAAAGCCATTTACATCAAGATGTTGTTGGTCATAAATACTGTGATGGATGCACAACATCGAAAGTTCTCATCCAACATGAAAGATACGGGCGATTCATGCAAAGAGAAGGGTTGTCGATTTGTGGGTAAATAGAGAGACAAACTGAATAAAGAGAAATAATCTTTGATTGAAGTGTTACAAACTGAAACTTTATATATATATATATATATATATAGAATAGAAAAATGAAAGAAGGATAGCACTGCAATCATTTTATCTATTTATTTATTTAAAAAAGAAGAGTTAAAAAAGAAAGAAAGATAAAACAGCAACACCTGGTCGGCAAAACGGAAACCCATTTTGATTCTGGTCAAAGATTTGGTTCGATGAGATTTTGCAACTTTTGGGGATGACAATCATTTGAATGAGATTATTGGCAATATATGGTGTCTAAAGCAGGCCTCATGCTCATTGACGATTGCCCTCTTTTCTCGCCCTTTAATAATCTTTTTGGTTTGGGGTTTGTTTTTGGGGGGTGGGGTTTGTTGTGTGGTGTTTTGGTATATTCTAATGACATAGACGATGACAATGTTAAACCAAAATTAATAATTACATATGTTTTTGCAAAGAAGGAATAATTCAAAAAAAATATTTTTTTAAAAATGATCGCTTGTGTCGCTTGAAATAATTAGTTGATGAAAGTTTTTTCAACATTGACAGTAATTTAAGCCTGAATATTTTCACGGACGATGAAAATATTCCTAGTTCATTTATTAATGGAAACGATATAAGTGATCATATTTTGAAAAATATTTTTCGAATCATTTATTTTATTTTATTTTTTTTGTGGATTTGTGCGGAAGCACCATGAATTCTCAGTTTTGATTTACATCAAATAGTGGATGAGATGCTCCCCCATGGGAAATGGAGTGATGTAAAAGAGAGCATATTCTAGAGAACTAACCTTATGGGGATGATCTCGTCTCTTCCAGACCGGGACTTTGTTGGACAATCACAGCTTGTCAAATTACTTAATTGAGTTTTGACCCCCCCAAAACAAGAAAATTTACTTAATTGAGGACAAACTCATGAATGTAGGGCCCATCCTCCAATTCGAACTTGCTAATTTAATTGAAAAATGGGCTGCCATCAACTTTTTATAAGTGGGTCAATTTAACGCTTGAGCGCTCCAAGGAGAACGAAGCATTTGGATTCGCCTCCATATTCTCACTAGCGCCGTGGCAGCACCATGCCCGTCCGTCATAGTTGAGGAGATGTACAGTGTTCAAAAAAATTATAGATTTATTGTACGATGGTCAATTTAATTACAAATATTTCAATTGTAACAATTTAATCGTAAGCATTTTAGTTGTGTCAATGTGATCCTAAGCCTTTTGAAATTTTGCTAGTTTAGTCCTCAATCTATTGTCGTGATAATTGGCTAAAAATGTCATATTGACAAATCATCGAAAGGCTTAGGACCAAAATGGTAGGATCAAAATGTTCAGCATTAAATTAGTAAATTGTGAAAATTTTTAAAACTAAATTAGCACAACTATAAAGTTTAGGACTGATTGGACCGCCGTACTATGGGGTTAGGGCCTTTTGAACAATTTTCCCGAGATATCTATATAAAGAGTAGGAAATAATTTTAGGAAAAAAAATTGAGATATTTAATTGAGTTGGTGTAAATGGGTATTGCGAAATACGTGTTAAGAAAGAGTAGCAGTCTTGTCTAATTTTTTTTTATATATACAATCCGATGTAAGAGATTGGGGAAAATCCAAAAAGCGTGACAAATTGAGATTTCGGCATAAATACACATATAAATAATATATATATCTAATGGTGATGAAATTTAACACTAATTAACAAACACGGTACATACGTGAGTTTAACTCTCTGCGGAAAAATCACAAACTTAGGAGACAAGTTTTCTTCCTTTTTTTCTTTGTGGCAGAAAAATAGATCGTATACCAACAAGATCGACAAAAATGGTATTGTCATCGAACGCACGGACTTTCTATACATCAACATTCAAAGTTTCACAGGAAAAACAAGCATGGTAAAAAAGGTTACTCCATCGAAGAGGGGGTAAAGTATATAAAAATAAAAAAAACTTATTGTATTGATACATTTTTCAGTCATAAATTTTTTAATTTGGCTAATTTAATCATAAATATTTTTATATTAGTACTAATTTAGTCTATTTGATCAATTTAGACAAAAAAAAATTAATGACGTAGATGCTGATGTCATACATGACACGACCATTGCTTAAGAAAGAAGAAAGCATTGCTTCTTTCTTGGGGACGTCCTAAATCCTTTGCCTTTGATCATTAAGAAACACAAAAGAGAGAGAAAAAAAAAAAGAAAGTTGGATTGACAAAAGAAATGATTTCCTTTTTGTTTGAATCTTACATAAAGGCAGCCCCTTTCACCCAGTAGAAAATGGTTGGAACCAAGATTAGGTTTATGCTTCACTTGGAGTAAAAAAGTCTACTTGATTTTTTATTTGCAAAATTAGGACAAATGTCATTAAAAAGGAGAACTTAATTCCTTCTTTTCCACTTTACTTCTATTGTTTGTTCGGATTTGTAACCAATAAAAACTTAAGAGCAGTCAAATGATACGTCATCAAATGATTGCACAAGGAAGATGGTAGGTTATATAGAAAAACAAGAATGAGAAAAAAAAAAGAGAGAGAGAGAGAAAAGTAAAAGGGTTGGATCATGAATCCAATTTCGACCAAATGAAGTACAAAAAGGTTCACAGAAGGCCCGCCAGTAGGATGCCCATCAGAATATTATGTATAGTAGATCTATGAACAAGTCTATTCTTTTTCACATATGGCGTTGCCAAACCTGTTGGCAAAAAAATAAAAATAAAAAAATTATAAAAAAATTATCCTCATCGGTGTCGTGAGAAAGCCCCAGTTCCACATAAGTGATTTTTCATATGAAGTGAATTGATATCGATACGAAAAAATTTATGACTAAAATGACTCAATTGTAAGGTTTATGATTGAATTTGTAATAATGTAATAAATTTATGAATTTTTTAGTACTTTTCTCATCGAAGAGGAGGTCAATTTGTCATCACAAGGACTATATAATGTAAATGAACAAAAGGCTTCTCACCGGAAATCTCCCATTGCAATCTCCTCAATTCACATTTTTGGCCTTACAACATGAATATAGAGAGGACAATTTATGTTTTTTTGGCAAATTCAATGCCGAAAGTCACGTGTATCGATGCAAAAGAACTCCTTCTTTCAACGACCGTGTACATTCTTGTGCAAGATAATGTCTGAATACTGAGTTAAGTCGGATGTCCTGTATACGCTATGCTACCTTTTTTTTTTTGCAGGTCATTTTTGCGAATCATCTTTATCATCATTTGAGTCATATAAAATTCAATCAAGCTTGATGGAGATGGGCTAGCGTAGAAAAAAGTTACACTCTGTGTGCACTTAATGTAAACCGAGGTTGACATAAGATTCATTCTTTCAAGTGCATATTAAAAATGAAGGTCGCAGCTCCACTACCATTAGGGTTATGATGTCATGCTTCCGAAATGTCCCTAGAGAATTAGCAAAATGCCCTCGATGGCAATAAATTAATAAAAGGCGAATGCCTTTTGAATTTTGGAAGAAAAATGAAATAATCACTAGAAATTAAGACAGCAATGATTGCACCGTCCCTGATCATGTGTTTTGGCCAATGAAGATGTCGGAATGGACAGCATGATTAGTGTAAATGGCTGAGTATGGTTGAACTTGGTGTTCCTTTGCCGTAGTTTAATTTTTTTGGACTGAAAATCTTTTGGTAATTTGTGGCAAAAGCATAGGATAAGGTAGAGATGATTGTTCCCCATCCTGTTTGATTTTTGGTTTATGAGATCAGGAATCATTGAAGTATTAGTAGGAGCAAGCAACACATACTTTAATTCAATATATATATATATATATTAAAATTAGATTTACATTTAAGAAATAAAAAAATAGCTAGTTAATTATTAATTTTACATATAAGAAATAAAAGAATAAAAAATAATAGGTCCGATCCCTCCTGAAATCAGGAACTAGACATTAAAAATCATTGATTCCAATTTTATGTAATTGAGAATCAGATAGGCGCTCTGGGAAACTAGACCAAATTGGCTAATTCGATCCAATTCGAGTGGTTTTCAGTTCGGTTGATCTATTTTATTCATCCCTAGATAAGGTAGTCCTTTGTCGTTTTCACCACTCCAATTTCATCTTTCCTAAAAAGGAAAAATTATCATCGCTTGGATAACTATGTGTATATGATTGAAAAGATTTTTAGTTCTCAATACAACATGAAAAGGTTTGTCCTAACTCAATTCTTAAATCCAAGTAAATAGCTCTTTTACTCATCCCCATCTTAGTTGATATACAGAAAAGGAGATTTTGCAAATGTACACCTAACCATCAAACACAAAGAAGCTACAATCAATAATAAAACTGTTTTTTTTCTCACAATATTTGTAATTAATACTTTGAAAATCAGATCATAGGCATACTCGCGACAATGATCCTTAAAAGATAGAGCAATGGATCTCTTTTTTTTTCTTTGAAATCAATGATCCTAGATCGATAGAATGATGCTGCGGGGCCTACAAATAGAGTACTAAACTACATGATAAATGGGCTATAATTTTTTTTTAACAAAATTTCAACTGCATTTATGAAGTGGTCAGTTGCAAATTATGGATATTATCCATACACTAATGAAAAAAAAATGGCGGTGATGTCCATATAATCTTCTAATCAGAGGCTTGGTTGGGGGAGTTTAGCCCAACTTTAGTTGGAGAATAACATTGCTCATGACAAATCACAATCGAAGTATTCATATTTAGTGGAAGTAAGCATGGGTTTAGAGTAAAATATATAGAATCAAACCTAACCGATATGGTTTCAGGTTCCTGGGTTACTACTTCTAAAAAAAAATGTGAAATTGGTATTGCGTGGTTTAATTCCCAATTCTTGGGTAAGAACCAAATCGAGAACTGAAAATCAAGAATCAAGAAAGAATCGAACTAGGAAATGAAGAATCGAGAACCAAGATTTGTTGAACCGGAGATTACATATTGTAATTGATGTATCATTTCATATTATAATTCCTTTATACATTTAATGAGTAAATGCTTTTATTTAATCTCTTCTAAATGAGGAGATTATCGTGCCAAATAGAGTTTAGGAGATGAAGTAGAATAAATATACGCCTTGATTTTTTCTACTGATTATTTTAGTTTAATCTATAGCGATTAACTATTATTAAGTGACTAATTACGTTTGTTGTTTCTTTTAATTCATGTGGTTAGAATTTGGAGCTATTTTTCATAGACAATTTAGGACGAAGTTCTGCAAGTTAGTTTTTAGGCCACGTGTTTTGAACTTTTTATTATTTATTTTATTTTATGTCAAATTGAGTTAATGATATATCCCACATCATATCCTCATATTAACAAAAAAAAACAACTTCATCCTCGTGAATAGTGAGAGGATGAACAGCGGATAGAGGTACGGTACGCGTATCGGATACCACTCTTGGCAATGCCTTTGGGACCCACTTCCCGCAGATGTTCCCCAATGGCGTCGCGATACGTGGATCGAATGTCACGTCACAGTTTTTACCCTTCGCAGAGAGATAGAGAGACAGAGACAGAGACAGAGACGCGACCTCTACAAACCCGGGCTACGATAAAAATCGACTCCCACCAGATCACAGAGGGCGTCCGAAATCTTCTCTTTACTATGTAACCCTGAGGAAAAGAAAAATATCTAACTGCAACTACACTTAGATTTGACTGTGGCAGTGCGTTGCAAGAACATACGATGTATTAAACCCCTCTCTCTCTCTCTCTCTCTCTCTCTCTCTTCCTAGTCATTGCCTTTCTTTTTCCGGTTTTTCCACTAGTTCTACTCTTCTTGGGAAAGGAAGCTGTGTCTGGTCCTTTTCGACGACTTTGGCTTACCTTCGGGTCTTTTGGTTAACAATTTAAAGAACCAAGAAGCCTCCTTGCTCCTCCTTCAGGTGTTTCTGGAGCTATCTCTCTCTCTCTCTAGAGGGGTTGTTTTGCGATGGCGGCATCCGCTGTTGTGCCTCCTCTTTCTGCTTTCACGTGGGTTGTCGTCTAGTTCTCGATCGTTTGATAAGCTGCTTCAAGATCATCTTCAGTTTGCAGTCGGCTTTCTTGCCATCTCGAGAGAAAAGAAGATAAAAATTTGAGCTTTCTGTGTGCTTCGAAAAAGAGGGTTTCTAATGTTACCTTCAGATCCTTCATGTTCCTAAAGATTTCGCATGTGGGAGAAAGTTTAGGAGCCTTTAGGGGGGTGCAGGCCTTTGCTTTTCGGTTTCAGGAACTTGGAACGTTCATGACTTGGGAGTGAAGGGTGAACAAGAATGGAGGAGTTTTACAGGCTTGACGCTTTGGTCCAGTGTTCGGATGATATGGTTAGGGTAGAGAGCATCGCTGGTGCTGCTAGCACTGTTGATGCTGATGACAATAATGATTTCCAAGGGTCCTTGAACGACTTGGTCCGGTCCGGGTCAGGTAGATACATGGAATCCGGTGAAGGGTCCGAGATGTCTGATCTGATCAAGACCCAGATTGCCACTCACCCTTTGTATCCTCAACTTGTGTCTGCCTATATAGAATGCCAAAAGGTACGTGCACAAAGCAAACCTTTTTTTGCTTTGGTTGATCTGCCTTTGGAACTGGGACGCTTGGTGCTGTAAGCTCACGTTGCAGTAATCATCTGTCAAATCGTGCGTCGATTGTGTAATTTGAATTCTTTGCCTTTTCATTCTATTGGGTTTGGTTGCAGGTTGGAGCACCTCCTGAGCTAGCCACACTTCTTGAAGAGATCGGCCGAGACCAAAAACACCGGACCGGTGCCTGCGTCGAATTGGGAGCCGATCCGGAACTTGATGAGTTCATGGTATTTTGCCCAACATTAAGAATGTTTTTATCACTAGATGGATCAAGAATTTGTTACCCCTTTTGCCACTGACTAGGGTGAGAGACTCTTGATGGGTGTTTTCTTGAAGGAATCTTACTGTGAGGTCCTTCACACATACAAGGAGGAGCTGTCCAAGCCCTTTGATGAGGCCACTATCTTCTTGAACAGCATCGAGTCACAACTTAGCAACCTTTGTATAGATGCTCCAACAGCTTTTCGTTCAGGGCATTGCATCTCAGGTAATGTCCATTTATTTATTTTTCCCTTTTTTGGTTTTTTTTTTGGGGAGGGGGAGCGGTGCTTTTTATGCAGACATCTTTTTCTTGCACGTAAAAACTGGGTGCTGTCTGCTTTGATGGGTCATGTTGGTTCTGTGCATGAAATGACATGTATGGTGTGTAGAGAGTCTTGTGATTGGATGCAATCTTTATCCGCGCTTGGTGTTTTGAGAAATTAATTGTTTTGTCTTTCACTTGGGTAGCTCAACAGGTGCATTCCAAACCCTTATTTTATAATGGGTGCTCCCCTTATGTTATGTTTTTTTAAGATTGATCTTGCTTTTGGCCCCACCCTTGTTACATGTGTCATTTTGCAGCTGAATGTCTTAGCCATACTTAGTATGTACAGTAGTTTACCATGTAAAAGTTCTCTCTATTTTTTTTTTTTTTCAATCCCGACTCGATATATATTCTACCTTGAAACTGAATGTTGTTCATAGTTATTTTCGTGCAAAGATAAGACTTGAATTGGTTGGGTATGCAATCTGTCCACTCAAAGGCCTGCCCAAGTTCTTCCCACTCATCCTTCAACCTCACAATTCCCTGGAAATGACAGTAGGCGTATGAGACTACTCTCTGTTAAAGTGCTGTGGCTTCGAATAACTTGTTTTCTGAGCATGTATTTTACTATTAAGCGTACAAAGACTCCATAGGTAATAAAGCGAAATGGGGCGAAAGTATTCATTTAGCCCATTTTTGTGTATAAACTTAATGCACGAGCATAAGTGGGTGTAGCATGATGAACTGTGAGACAGACAACTACTAAGGACGATGCATTTATCCATGGTGTAAAATGACCGCTTGGAGTCCTGTACTGAGATTAAATGGTGAAATAGGGGCTGGCTATCAAAGGCAGTTACAGCTAGCAGCAGCATTTTGCCAGTGAAAAAGCAAGCTAGAATTGGTTGAGGGAGTCTATAAAGGTGGCTTGACTTTGGTGAGTTTGTAAGCATGTGAAAAGTCCTAATGGAGAATATTCAAGATTTTGCAAGTTACGAGAATTTGTTTGTGAGAATTACACCGAGGTAGGAGTCATGTTTAAATTAGAGGGAGAACATCATCTAGGTTTGTATTTGTAGAGAAAGTGCTCTCAGAAATTTTTATTCTTAAGAGTTAGAATAGAAACACCAATGACTGTTTCTAATTCACACAACTAAATATTAAGGCAATCCTTCTCGTAATTAGGTGATTTGATCTCTTCATTCAACAATAAAAATTTATCTTCTGTCATATATGAAGTGGACTACTTTGATGAGGCGAAGTTCTTTAGGTTATGTTATTTGTAATTGGAAGGAGAAAACATCAATCCAGTTCTTGATGCCTAAGGACAGCTTTCAATAAGAGGAAGTTCACGGTGTGTTAGGTATTTGCAAAGCTAGAGACTAAGGTGTTGATGGTGGTTTACCAAAAACTTAGGAGCCACTGACAGTCATCTGACAAGTAATGCAAGGAAGTCCACAAAATGTCTTAAGGATTTCTTTTCGTAGTCACCATGGTTATTCACAGTGTATACTAATGTTTTCCATCAAGCTGCATTACCAATATTTAACTGTTCAGTCCTTTGCGGTAGACTAAAAAAAGGAAAAGAAGAAGAAACTGGTCAGCTCTTAGAAGGGGGATGTTATGGTTCTATAAAGTTGGCTCTTCATGAAAGCGAGTATCCTTCATCCTCCTTTCTTATTTTGCTGGAATAAGGTCGGGTGAAGAACTTCATAGATTCCTAAGCCCAATAAATGGTGTCATAAAGGTTGAAAGATTACTTGGAATTATCTTGACATGCTAGTTTATTATGAGATAATTGGAGCTATAATCAAGACTATCTTGGAAGAAGCACGTGATGACATGCAATTGAAGTTTTCAGGGAATAAAAAAAGCCACCTATGAACGAATGCAAAGATGGTCTTTAAAGCTTAGGATTTGAATGTGTTCCATGAAGTGTTGATGCAGCTCGAAAACTGTTTGTGCTATAAGATAATAATGTTGTGGGTTTTTTCCAAGTTTGGATGAAAATAAAACTATTCGAGTGCAGTTCTTTCTCGAGCTTACTTTGGGCAGATTATCCTAGCTCTTATTGACATCTCACATTACTATATGTTTGGCTAAAGCGCTCCGTCCCCCTAGAGATGGGGCGCATTGTTGGCGAAAGATGGGACACCTTTGCTCTAGGAATATGCCAGTTGACTGCACATATTTATTCGAACTGTGAGATTTTGTGGGACCACTGCCAATTGTTCCAAAAGCTTAAGCTGTTGGATGAAGGCATGATTTAATATTTAATTACTCTAACACTCCCCCTCATGCTTAGTCCGGCCTTTTTGCCTAGTACTAAGCGTGGAATATATCATTGGGGAGGCAATACCATGTGAGATTTTGTGGGACCACTGTTAACTGTTCCAAAAGCTTAAGCTGTTGGATGAAGGCATGATTTAATATTTAATTACTCTAACACGAACCTGTTATACTTAATATGCCATTGATAAAGTAGACTGGACACATTGCCTTTTCGACCTGTTTCAGATGAAGCGGGTGGGAGTTCAGAAGAGGAGCTCAGCTGTGGGGAAGTGGAAGCACCAGAAGGTCAAGAATATTTGTTTGGGATGCTTCCTTGCGACAAGAACCTGAAGGAGGTTCTCCTGCGCAAGTACAGCGGCTACCTCAGCAGTTTGAGGAAGGAGTTCTTGAAGAAGAGGAAAAATGGGAAGTTACCGAAGGATGCGAGGATGACACTGCTCAACTGGTGGAACTCCCACTATCGATGGCCATATCCGACGGTACTATCATCATCTCGTGCATATCTGTTTTTTAAGCATCCTAATTGCAAGGGAAGCTAATTAACCCTAACTAGTTTTGGCCTGAATTCCAAGGAAATATGTGTGGCATCTGATTTTAGATGGCTGGCTTTTGTACTGATGTTAAGACTCATCTTATCCTTCTACAAATGAAAATTGATGTTTTCAGTCTGACCAGCGAATAAACTTTCATGACGTGTTTCTGTTTCCTAAATTTCACAGTAGTTGAGTCTTGGCCTTAAGTTTATTTTGGTATCAACATGACTGAATCTCATCTGCTTGAGATGCTCGCAATTCGGGTGCAGGAGGGAACAGTTTTGTTCTCTCACTTTGCACAGTTTTTCCTGCCATTCTGCGTTGAATATTCCATCTTGTCTAAACTTTTGAAGATTATCATGGTTTGATGTTGATCTTCAGAAAAAAGCGAGCGTGTGCACAATTTTTGTTTTTGTTCCATCAGTGTGGTGTGGCTAATGAGTGATATATTTCAGGAAGAGGAGAAATTGAAACTATCTGAAATCACGGGGCTGGACCAAAAGCAAATTAACAACTGGTTTATAAACCAGAGGAAGCGGCATTGGAAGCCATCCGAAGACATGAGATTCGCCTTGATGGAGGGCCTCAGCAGTGGTATTTGAGCGTCTACATATTTCGATACTGGAGGTGGAGGTCGAGAACGATGTTTAAAATTGGTGATTCTGGGTTGGATTCATCTTGTGTTCTTGCTCCCGACGATGCCCACTCATTCTTTGCCTATGTAAGTCGTTTCTTGATGTATGTAATCTCTTCAAACATGCGACTCTTTACAGTTAAAACTGTCTACATATTTAGCTCTGGTGTCTGAGTTCCAAGCAAAATGAAAAGTCAGTATCTGTTTATCTCTTGGAAGGAATAGATGAGGCATAAAAGATAGATCTCTCTACGGTATCTAAACATGAACTTCGTTTGCTTTTTTCTTAAGAAGCAGCATAAAAGATAGATCTCTCTATGGCTCATTAATCAGATCAAATCGATTAACAGCTTAGGGAACAATGAGATCAACACTAATGAGGACAGCCCGAGTTGCTGTCCCGGGATTGATCTCGTCGATAATGTCATGCTGCCTAGCGGACGAGTCTATCCAATAGTTTCGTTTGTCATCTGTTATTGGACAGTGTTCGTGTCTAGCTCCTGAAAGATTGGATCTGTCTATGATCCCTAGTGGATCTTGGATCGCAGTTCACGACTCTTACCCGTTGTTGGATTGAAGCTGTGTCGGCACAGTACTTTGACTTGTAACTGGCGTCGAGTTTGTGTATTCTAATGCGAGTGCTGTTGTGATGGAAATGTTAATTCAGGAATTTCTTTTGGATATCGTTAAGAAGTGACCATCGTGTCCCAATGTAAAATTTTTGCGGGATCGCTGCTTAATTATTTTAAATACACTCAGGACTGTTCGACGAAACATCAGCACATCTCGCAAAATTAGGAGAGACGCAAACGGAGTCAGCCCATGGCAATCGCGATCCATGATCATTACGTCACGACGTGGGAGGGAAAACGTAAAACCTGCCCGAACATTCGCCGGGTCGGTGCTCGAGTAGCAAGTGAAGGGGTTTGCATAGAGAGAGTTACTGAGTGATGCTCCTTTCAATGGCCAATTCCTCATTCATATGTATATTCAAATAGGTCAACACATTTCTTGAAAACCCTTCTCTCCACAGAAAGATTAAAATTGGAGTGAAAGGAAGGGCCACCTCCATAAACAAGAGAGGAATTCTTGACCAGATTGTGACGATCCAGTCATGACAGAGTCCCTGATGCTCCTGCAAATTCAAATTAAAACCCCCCGTCATAGTTTCTTGAAATGAACATGCTCGCGTAGTTATGCAGGATAATTACAACATAATAACATATGAGCAAGAAGATTGTGCTCGAACTTGTCTGTGAAGACGAGAACTTGCTCGAATTCGCTCCTCTCCGGGGCCAAATCTTCAGCCATATGTTCCCACTTGTGCAGGCATGTGTCGCATTCATGATCAATACTCGCGTGCGATGATAACTGAATTGATAACCTCGTCCTGGGGATGAAACACCGAAAGAACCTCAAACCCTCCGAGATCACCGTGGACATCCACCACCGGCTACAGAAAAAAGCTAGCGCCGTGCACGCTCCTCGCCATCAAAATAGCCCCGCTCTCCATGTACCTCCCCAAGTGCTCGATCACCCTAGCTTTCTCTTCCTTGTCCGTTCCCACAAGTGCAGAGAGAAACACGGCGTCGTGCTCCTCCAACTCTCTTGGAACTCCGAGGACATCGCGAGTGCGGAACGACAGCCTCTTGGACAGATCTGGGTCGGGCGAGACCAACCGAACCACTTTGGAAAGCCGAGGGCTCAACTTCGTAGTTGTGGAACGAGGTCGTGGCCACGTGACTCGAGGCTAGGACTACGGAGGTGAGAGGAAGGGGGCCAGAACCCACGAAGGCAACCTTGTTGGGGGCATGAGGGTAGTGTTGGGTCAAGAGGGTGAACTTGAGCTGGGCCAATTCGAGATAGTTTTTATAGTAAGATTCTCAATCGGGCGATCGAAAGACCCCAGTACCGTCGCGAAATGGCTCTCCAAGAGGCCCTCCGCCTCGCCGCAAAGCCTTGTGAGGTCCGACCTCATTTCTTGAGCCTTCTCGCATAACCCAGCGACGTCAATGTGGCGGTGGCCGTCAGACGTGCACGTGAGGACGAGCTGCCTGAAGAGGGTGTTGACATCTTTGAATGGCTTGAGGCTGTCGAGACTGGAGATCTTCTCGTACAGCTCGAAGACTCTCCGGATCAACGGGTCCCCGTGGCAAACCATGTCGACACTAGGAGCTTGTCTGGATGAGGGCAAAAAAAAAAAAAAACACAGAGACCGTCCCAAGAAACAACCTACGAATCAGGAAGAAGCAGGTTTCGCTTTAAACGTAATGGAAAACGAAGAATTTCCAGAGCTCGATGGTAACGTTATTATTCACGGGCGTCTCTGGGGTCCACTTAGTAATGAAGATGTGTTCATATTGTCCACTTTAGAAGTTATAAACAAGTCCGCAGGATGTAATGAAGCCATTTTTTTCTTTCTTGATCAGACCATTCCGGATACGATTCTACAAGTTTCTGATCCTAATGTTGTTGTTCCACACTCAAGGGTCAAAAAGCGAGAGATCAATACACCTTGACGGGTGGAGGTGACGGTCGACGTGTTTTCTGTCTCCCTAAAGGATCAAAACACAACCCCTATTCGTTTTTGGTGACGAATTAGGAACCCGTCACCGGTCGTCACCTTTTTGCCTAGAAAATTTACAGGCGACGGCGTCGTGGCACTCATCAAACGGGACATTGAGAACTGTTGCTATTCATTAAGCGAAAATGTTCGACAGGAGCGGCCCTCTTGCTCCTAGAAGCTCCATGACGATTCGCAACATTTTCTTCTTTACTTAAGGAGATAGAGACATGGTCACCAACTCCCCATCCCTAGAAAGCGCTACTGGCGATCGTGTTGCTTCCCCGACGTGAATCAGGAAACGTTTCATCGGTTCGCGATGCTCGTTAAGGTTGATCCACTCGATTCATTTTAGATAGGACTATACGGCGATCACGCAACAGAACTCGGAAAAGAAAACATGCGACATTTTCCATCAATGACAAGTGCATGTATGTAGTTTTGCTTATACATATAGCTAAGAAACCATATTTGCTGTATATTGCGACAAATCTCCTGCGGTTAGACATGCCCTAAAACACTCCTATCTGTTTAAGAAGTGACCCGGTACACTCTTATATTCGAAAATTTCCCATTATATTCCCCTTTAGTGGCCTCTTATCCTTGGACTTGTTATTCCATATGGAACTCCATCAATAATAAAAGCTACTTCTCTTAGAGAATTGGTATTTGGTATGGGAAATAACGTGTCGGACTACAAATGGGCTAAGTAACATCGACACCGACACGCCACGTGCCGACTCATTATTTCTCAAAAATAAAGAATTTCGACATGTTAGGACACGCTATATATTAAATGTACATTTTTATATATGCATGGTAAATTATTATTTTTATGATTATTTCAATCAAGTTAATTTGATTCAAATTTTGACCAAAATTTTTTTGATTCAAATCCACCAATAAATAACTGATAAAAAAAGAGATTAGAATAAATTTACACTAAAAATATTATTCCTCTATTTTTTAGTATCATTCATTGTTTTGAATTGACAAATTCAACTACATTCCATTTTAATAATCCATAAAACTGGGAGAAAGAAAAAACAATCAATACTCATTTCACCCCTTAAATTTAACGTCTAACAATAAGTCCAACAAAAAAGAAACAATCCTTGTTAAAAGATTTTATGAAATAAGGAACATTCGGCTTTTAGGTTTTGATAGATTAACAACTTTACAGCAAAAATAAGAAAAATTTTCAAAATTGACCTTGCGCGTGTCGGAATAGTGTGTCTGGATTCCTGACTCGCTTGTCGTTGCGTGTTCAGTAAAGTTGACAACATGTTGAAAGTCCGACACTAACACGAAGTCTCTTGAAGAGTATCGGGTACTTCCTAGCAATTGAGTATCAAGAAGGTGGATTCTTTAACACTCAATAAGAGTCTGTCATGTTGTTTAGTTAATCAATTATTTTTCCTTTCATCAGTTTAAAGTTAATCCCCGTTCAACCTCCCAATTACTTCATACGTTTCCATGTGATCTACGGTATTCTACTTGAAAGTTCACTTTGTATTGCAGTACAGGGGAGTCGTGATTAAGAATTTGTACTAGGTTTTCTATGTTAGCTAGAATTTATTTATTTATATATATTTTTGTATAGCGAGATCAATTTCTCTACCGCATCATCTGGATCGCCTTTGATCAGTCATTATTGATTATGTTGTTGTCATTGGGGTGGTAGTTCAGTGCAAGTTTTCCTCGTGACATAGAAACTAGAACCGTCCTCAAACGACGTACAAAAGAAGTCAATTCTGGCAAGGCCGTTAAATGTCCTCTCGACATTGATTTTCCAATCAATAAGACATCACACCACGAGAGCAACCGAACGTACGCAGTTCGATCATCAGCGTTGGTTCACATGGGTCAAATTAGGGGCACAAGAGGCAGAAGAAATCCCTCGAAAACCCTAGCCCTCTCATGCATCCAAAGTCTCACTCAAGAATTCAATTTCCAATCAACAAATTGTGGGAGATTCTCTACTAGACTCCTATCACTTAATTACTTGCCGAAAGCAACAAACGATCGAGCTTGTCATAATCAATTATCTGATAGCTAGCAAGTAGCTATTCAATCTTAATTATTTAGTCATAATCAGCATCTCTCAGTTCATACCGATTGTTGATTCCACAATGCCACCATTTGTCATATCCAGTCGAGTCACGTGGTGATCAATTATCAAAGTGATTTCGAAGGCGAGAAGGCTAACTTAGTACCACCCAATCATTTGGCAGAATAAATTACAAGAATGGCCGTCGATTATCGCTAGTCTAACTTCTTTTACCAAAGGGGCATTGATGCAAACCAAGCGTCATGTGAAAAGATATTGTGCAATGCATGATAGGATCTAATATATATGTACGATGGAGAGGAAAGGGAAGACTCGAACCCCGTTGGAGCAGCATAGTATTATATGACCAATTTAATCGGTTTATGACACATTCATTATAATGCAAGTATAGTGGCTCATACCCTATCAAACCCGACCCGACTCATACTTGACCCACATTCCTAAAACACTTATATATATATTTAATCTATTCTAGGACAATTCATATTCAAATTGAGGTGAGAGGGCGGAGTCAATGGACATGAGACTAAGTGAGGGCGATAGAGAATGAAAAGAGAGTCATAGAGGTGGGTTGGGTTTAAATAAGTTGTAAAATCATTTATAACTCACTTGACTTTAATATTATGTTTGGAAAAAAAAACACTCAGGCTCATACATTCGATATAATTAACTTATATAACAACTCAATCCATCGTATATGGGTTGAGAAATGAATTTATGACTGATTTTGACTAGTCAAGTTGTGACGAGAAACGTATTTCCTGATGTTCCTATATGGTCTGGTGTTGAACGCTGAGATTTTGTTTGGATACTTCTTTCCTTTCGAGAATTGAGGAATGAAATTGAAAGCTGTTTTGCCATTAGTCTTGCATCAACATGCATGCTTGTCCTGCTCAATCGCTAGCTAGAATCATCCCTTCTTTCTGAACCAAAAAAAAAAGAAAAGGATTCGTCCCTTCTCCGCTCTATGAAAATGGCCACTTTTTGTGCAATGCGGGATCGACAATCTAAGAACTGATCTCGTTGACATTTTCATGCCTATGATAGCTCATTTTAGCCTTAATGGAAAACATTATCTATGAACTTTATGTGGATGGCGCTACTATTACCTCGCCGATTGATAATTTCCATGCCCTTCTCCACCATGGCCGATATCCACGTGACCACCGGCAAAGCCATGTAGAATGACCGACGTCCATATCAATGATATTAGCCAAAATTAATTGGATGGACTCAATTAACAAAATGTGAAAATGTTTAGGACTCAATTTATAAAAGTGCAATAGGTTTATGACTTTTTTGATAATTTTTCGCGAAATAAGGAGATTAATCTGGTTTTTTATTATTGCGATTTGTTCCAACTGCAATACGTTGCTGAAGTGCTCATACAGATTTCCAATGCGATTTATTATAGTTAGAGCATAGTGATTGTGACTGAGATGAGTCGGGCGGGGGGAGCATGGCTGCTGCACGACGCCGTATCCGTGTTGATTGGGACTCTCTTTGCGGAAGCTAGCTAATCGTCTCCATTAATTTGAGTGCGACCATGGATTTTGGCTCCCTCTCTCCATTGAAAAGGAATGTAACCCACCAAATCAGTCGCAAACATATTCACCTGCCCGGGAATCTATGCCCGAAAATATGGTTAAATCATCGCGGGCCGAGCATAATTGTCTCATCGGTTTCGAAGAAAATCAAGTGTCGACAAAAGAGTTTCGAATCCCCAATCCGAATACGTGATTCTAACCTAAAGTCGGTGTAGGCAAAAACCCCGGATCATCAATCATTGTCTTCCAGAACGGCCCTTAAATCCTAATGGATTGAAATCCTCCACAGATGCGGGACGATGTAGTAAAGAGACCTATCGGCGAAATCCCCCCCCCCCCCCCCCCCCCCCCAATGGTATGAAAAAACCCGAAAAAAAGGAAAAAGAAAAATCATTCGAATAGTAAGAGCTTTTTCTTCTATAGGTCCAACAGATACACGTACAATTAAAAAACAGAGTTTCAATTTGATCATTATGGTGAATGAACTTTCATAAGATGCTTGGAATTCCCAAATCACCGTAACACGCTCTTAAGAAAAATTCAGAAAGAGAAAATAGCCATCCTGAAAGTGAGAATCGGGACCCAGAAAGGTCGGTACTCTGGTACCTCGATGAGTCTAAAAGTCGGCGGTGAGTACCTTAGTCATGTCTTTGCCTCATTCCGAATCTCTCGTTTCTTATACTTTTGAGTATTTTGGACATATTTTTTTTTCACTTTTGTGAGGAGAATAATTACTAAGAATATTAATTAGTTTTTCTTACTTTCGTAATATATAACCGTCTGGATGGGTGAATCCACACTTAGAATCGAAAACCATATTTCAAGTGCTTATCAAATAATTGATTTTTTGCAAACACGCGTATCGTTAATGTGACGCACTGTATTAACTCATTTGAGATATTGTTCATTTTAACTTGGCTTATACAAGCCTAGTTTTGTCCTTTGGTGTATAAATTTGCACTTTTCCATGAGGTCACTCATCTTGATAGTGCTCTCACCCGAGCACGAGAGCACGCTTAACTTTGGAGTTAATTCTAATTGCGCACGCACATGGAAAAGTGTAAAAAAAAAAAAAATCTTAAACCTATTGCATATGTGCTAATTTAGTCTTAATCTTTTGTATTTGTACCAATTGAGTCTATCCGGCTAATTTTGATAGGAAATTATTGATGTGACATCAGTTGTCTCACTTCGCATGATGGGCGTTGATGTAGGGATTTTTATACACTTTTTAATAATTTCTTACTTTATTTTTCATCTTCCTTTTCTATTTTTTTTTATTGAGGCCCAGCAAACTACAGACCTTGCGAGGGCTACAGCGCCCTTGTCCAGTGCTGTGTTAGCGACCTTGTCGGCCCTAAAAAAAGTGTATAGAAAAGAAAAAGAAGAAAAAAACAAAAAAAAGGTACTAAAATATTTTAAAAAATTATTCACATTAGCGCCAACTGTGCAACCTAAGACAATCGACATCTGCGTCAGCAATTTTTGGCCAAAATTGCCCGTATTGATTCTTTGACACAAATGCAAAAGGTTATAATTTAATTAGCACCAATAAAAGATTTGAAACTTTTTTGACACTTTTTTTCACACACAGATAAATATATATATCCCAAATACGTTCTCTCCCTGTTCGATATGCAATTCGGTTTATTTCTACCTCTTTTGCCATCCTAAAAGCCTACTAGGAATTACTCCTTGTCCAAGTCCTCCAGTTTCAGACCACTCCCTAGAACTGGGTCGTTACGTTAATAAAATTCCTAAAGCTCAACTTGATAGTACGAAAAAGATATTATCATAATCTGCTCTACAATGCACATATAACACGGTAATATACACAATAATGTTGATCAACCACAAAGAGCAGTTCAATCGTGTTTTATCTACTCTAATCGTACAAAAAAAAAAAATCTGACCAATTTTGCAGTCCAAAGCCTGCACTCTAAACTTATAACTCTTCGTATGATTCGGAGTAAGTAGTTGACTCGTGAGCATCGTAATTTTCAGAAGCCTCGGAGTAAGTAGTTGACTCGTGAGCTTCGTAATCTTCAGAAAGGAGTCTCATAAGACTCTTCAGAACCTTCGAAACTTTCGTAAACTGGAGATTCATTACCTCCCGCTTCCCCTCCTCCTTCAGGCTGAACAAACTGAAGCAAAAACTGCACTCCATTGACGACATCGTACACCATAAGCCCAATCCTACCTCCAACCCAACTGCCCAGATGGCTTCCCACTAGATATCCGAACTTCCCAAGTCTCTGTTCTCCGAGGAACCCTCCAGCATAAGCACCAACCAGAGTCCCGGATCCCCTGAGACAACCCTCGGTGATCGTACCACCATAGTAAATAGCTTCGAAAAAATCCCACCCTGAAGATATGATGGGTCCTATTATGCGTTTGGCCTGCCGAGTCGCGAGTTTTGCCGCTTTGGCCCCTTCTTTCTGCGCCTGCTTGGCCGCGTCCTTCTCAGTTAACCCTTGTGACAACGCATCAACAAGCGCAGTCTCAATTGCGAGTTGCCTGGCCTTTTCGACATGGGCTGCTCTTAAGTTGTAGAAATAGAGCTTCACGCCCTCCTTCACCGAGCATGCTAGGGTTCCAGAGCCCATGTCGAAGCAATTCAAGATCGTAAACTTGCCGCTCTGTGATGACGCGTCTTCACCCACGAGTTGTCGGCATTTTTCAGCTGCAAAAGCCCGAATATTACTAAACATATCAGCTCTCATTGATGCCAAAAGATTGAAAAGGAAAATCCACAGGTCATCATAGAGCTTAAACACAGAGACCTCAAAAAACCACAAAAGAAACCAATTTAATCACATAATTCCTCCAGCTCGGTGGATGATGATAAGCAAGCTCTGGCAACTATCTCTTTCACATCCGCTTGGATTTTAGATGTCAAATTGCATGACCGATGTTGAATCTACTAAGTCGCTTATGGAATAACAGGGATAGGTAGTCTGAAAATCAAACGTTTCAAGTAGATGCTACCATCACAAATCTGATCCCCTTTAGAAGATCTAAGCAAATGGAAAGTGCATTAACGCAAAAATTTTACATTTATTTCAGCAAGAAACTATCTACTATTCACGCTTCGGCCAGATTATGGCAGGCGACACGAAAGCAGCTGGATCTTCAAGAGATTGCATGAAATCTTCACGACCTAACAACGTAGGATGCAACAATCACGTAAAGATATGAATTTTACATCAAGTATGATACCTCATCAGCTACCCTCTCATCGATTTACTTCAACATTACGTTTCCAAAATTAGGAAAACGAGATTCTAAACAAAACCCACAAAAGCAAGCACCATGATTCGACTAGCAGGAACGCTGATCACCTAGTTCTGTATTCCGAACAAAGAATTCCAGTCCAAGACTCGAACTCGCATATCACTTAAACCAAACTGCATAATCGCTTCAATACCCCACACCAAGTTCGGACCAAGATCTAAACTTTCGAGATTCGCAGTTACGGGGGAAAAGGGAAATGATATTACGGAGCGAACGAGTGAGAAGATCGATGAAATTAAAATTACGGCACCTGTGATGCTGAGAGCGATGATGCCGGCAACGAAGACCAGTAGCTGAACTCTCTTCCTCTGGATATCCATCCCCTCCCAGCAACAATGCGCCGATTCAAGAACCCTAATTCAGATTTAGCCCCCAATCCAGTAAGATCTCAAGGTTACGGACTACATCAAAAAGGAAATATTCAATTCTTGTGGCACAGAGGGAAGAATCTAAGGCGCCCACGTGGATTGTGAGCGAAGTTGAACGAAGTAAGGGGGGCAACCAACCGGGCGATTAGAGCGAACGCGCCATCGGTTCTTCAAAGCCTAGGAAGGCTGGGATCAAAGTCAAGACACTCGAAGAACAGATTGTGGGCCGGGCTCATCTTGTCCGGCCCATCGAGGAGGTAATTACCCATTGAAATTCAATGATTGTGGGTGGGGCATTGAGAATGCGATGACCTGATCAGGTTGATAGCGCGCTCTAAGATGTACAAAACGCCAACCTCACGAAAAGGGGTTGTTGTAACTTGGCTCAAACATGTCGACAGATAGCGACGGGTGTTAATATTCGAAAATGCGTTGTCAATTTTGAAGCATGGATTCATTGTGAAGCAATCTTCAGGTTCTTGTAACTCGGCTCAAACATGTTGACGGATAGCAACACATGTTAATATATGAAAATGCGTTGTCGATTTTGAAGCATGGATTCATTGCGAAGCAATCTTCAGGTTCTTGTAACTCGGCTTAAACATCTCGACAGATAGCGATGCGTATTAATATACAAAAATGCATCGTCGATTTTGAAGCATGGATTCATTGTGAAGCAATCTTCGCTTCGATGCCTGAGCAATGACAACTTTGCGTATATCTTATTTTTAATGGACAAATTCCTTAAAAAAAAAATCTCGAACTTTAGGTTCAGTCCAAATTTACTCTGTCACGAAAAAAATCTAAGTTTAAGTCATGTTCCAAATCTGCTCAAACTTTTTTCTTTGTCTTGAAAAAAATCTAAAAGTTTAGGTATAGTCCCAAATCTACGCCGAAATTTGTCTTGTCTAAAATCATAAATTTTTAGTGTATTATCAAATCTACCTCGTGGGTCCAATCCCAACTTGACATGGCATTTTCAAGTCGATAAAAAATCCCCATTAGCATAGTAACGAGGTAATAGGTATGAATTGATGTGGCATTTTCATGTGGATAAAAAAAATCTACCCCAATAAAAAAATTATTCAAAATGAAATGGTTTTATGATATGAAAATTAGGGAAATTAACGGTGATTTTTGGATAGAGGATTGTTGGAGCATATTTAAAATTAGAGTTAAAAATGGTGAATATTTTCGAGACAAAAAAATTGTTTTGGGGCAAATTAGAAACTAAATATAAAGTTGGAGGCTTTTCTGAGACAAAAAAGGGTGTGGGGAAGGTTTGGGACTTGACCTAAAATTGTGGGGTGTTTTAGAGAATTAGGCCTATTTTTACTACAATCTTCTCCTAATTACTAGCGCACTGGCTACGTGGCAGCGAACTCCCTACCCTTCAAAATGGGAAATCCATATAATTCAATGATATGGAACGAGTAGTTTATCATCCTGTTGGAGAAATTGAAAACTCTTGTAAGAAAAATGAACGAATTAATAAATAGTGTTATAATTTACAAAATGTTGGGCATAAATTGTTTACGACGTTGAAAATATTTTCAATTGACTAACTTTTCAAATGATACAAACGAACATTTAATATATATATATATACACCTTACCCAAAAAAAAAATTTAATATATATATACACCTTACCCAAAAAAAAAATTTAATATATATACATATATTAAATCGTTTATTTTTTGTGATCACCTTCATTCATCAAAGGCTTTCAACCAAGACGTGAGGAGCTCAACGGCTTGATGATCATCGACCCGGTCCCATTGACCGAAGTTCCAGTGTGAAAGGATGAAATCTTCCGCGGTCGACGCACGCTGAGGAAAAGAAAATGGCAAGTGATGTCATGTCAGTGTTGGTGCCGAGTGCCCACTCCCATAATCTGCCGTACGTAGTAAAGCCTTTCGAGATTTGAAAGAAAGTTCAGTATCACCGGCGGGCGATTAGCATCTTTAGCTAGCAAATTTTCCCATCTCGAATTAGAAATTCCGAAGCCGCGGCGACATTGCTAACCTCATGGATGAAAGTAAAGCTCGAGGGAAAAGCCCAGCGCGAGCAATCCGCGTACGCAATTAGTAGTGGAAAGAATAAAACTTGTATTGTATGGCTGATCGACATACACAAATGCATTCTTTTGTCACTCAACCAATCCTATAAGGTTTACCATAACATGGAAATGAAAGATAATAATGATTTATGAATGTGCTCAGTAGCTTTGGTATAGACAGCTCAGCTCACTAGGGTTTCTAAGTAAAAATCCACCGCAGAAAGTGGTGCTCGCTCCTTGGTTGAAGGATGAAGGGAGGACTTGGCCGACCTGAATATGGATACTTGGGAAAGTGGGTCGTGGACATTTCAACGGAATGATGAGCACATCGAATCAAAAGGGTATAGAAGATCAACTAGGGCAAAAATAACGAACTCCAACATCACATCAAGACCCCAAAGGTCAGCTAGGGCAAAAGCACTCCCACTCACGAGCACACCAGCGTGGACTTTTGCATGCTTCGACATACAAATCCTCAGGGGATCAAAGGCAGATACCGAGACGTGCAACTTTGATTCCCAAGCTCCCCGCATGGGCCTCCTTCCTTCCATCCTCAGATGAAATGGATCCCACCAAAGATCCTGGGTAATATCTTAGCTCATGCATTTCTTTAGTGCGTGTAAAAGAGAGCATGACGTTGACTATGCATAAATCTGTCAAATTAGATCATAAATCCGTTTTTTAACCCATTCATAATGCGCCAAGTTATTGTATGCGGTAGTTTTTTTTTTCAATAAATGAATTCAAACATAGTACGTGGATTATACGAGTCATAAATGGATTTACAATTTACTCTGCACTCTTACCTCAATTTGGATATGAGTTTTCGTAGATTATGTTAAAAATGAAAGTGTTTTAAGAATACAAATCGAGTTGGGTATGAGTCACTAGATTTGCGTTACATGAAAAAGGATCAAAATATATTAAATGAATACATTTGTGTCGAACCGTTTTTGATCGGATCCATAATAGACTCGACCGACCCCTTTTTGATGGGTGGAACTGTGCATGGCCATCATGCTCAAGATCTTAGCTCTTGAAACTGTGGGCGATCCTCATGCGCACTTCGTAAGAACATGCGAGTCCATAGGGCCAAAATTAGTCGCCCCCGTATAGTAACAACGTCGAGTATCAAAAAAAGAATCTACTTTAGAGAGTTTTCAGTTGTTCTGAATGACGGGAGCAAATTCGTTAATTAATTAGGGTCGGCCTTGAAACAATTCTCGATCAGTGTTCCTCGAATATTCGAAAAAGAAAAAAGAAAGGAAGAAATGGAAATGGAAATGGAAATGGAAATGGATGGGGACCAATCACCAAGCTAGTGCCACACTTTCAAAGCACATCTCATTCTTCCACCATGTAAGTCACGAATTTCTCCTCATGCTCTAAATTTTATCTATGTCGGGAGTGGCATGTGACGACTGCGAAATCACAATGGATTCGCCATCAAATCCAAACTTCTGCTTTTCCTAGAAAATGATTGGGTAATCTGCTCGAGTCAAAAGGGTCATGGCCCGCCTTCTCGAGATCGACAGCAACTTTCGGAAAAGTTGTGTGGAAAGAACGAGAGTTATGTGCAATCTTCTAATCTAATTTTTCCTAATCATTTCCCTTTGGTGTGCTTCGCTTTCTCTCTTATCCATTTGAAGCTTTTTGAGCAGCCCACGACAGGATCGTCCATCAGCCCCATGGCTTAAAAAAATTGTGGGGTCGATAGAAAATGAGAAAATTATTTAATTTTTTTAGAATTATTATAATTATGCCAATTTAGTTAAAAAATTTGTCAATTAAGTTCTATAATTTTTTTTATATCTTTACCAATTTAGTCAATTTGATTGGTGCTGACGTGATAATTTTTAATAATATATATTTTCAAATTCTTATTTATTTTTTCAATTTTAAATTTTTATTTATTTTCTTTTCCTACTTCCTCTAGCCGGTCGCTAGCCCTTGTCGTTGATGGGTGAAGTTGAGCCTCACAAGTGGCCAGCTCAACCTCATCGGCCCTCGCCTTTAGCCGACTATGGGCAATTGGCTAGAAAAAGAAGGAGAAGAAAGAAAAGAAAAAAAATGAAAAAATAATTTTTTAAACAATATTAAAATATTATTACAAATTGACATGTCAGCGTCGGTCAGTTAAAGTTAGCCGAATGGATTGAATTGGCGCAAATGTAAAAGATTTAAGACTCAATTAATAAAATAAAAAAATTTAGGGTTGAATTGGCACAATTATAATAGGTTTAGAATTTTTTTGATAATTTTTCCTAATATGATCCCTGATTTCTTCATATGTACAGAGTAAAAGAAATAATTTTACAATTCCCAAAATCAACACGATAAGCGACACTGAGAAGAGAGTTACACTCAAATGTTGAGTATTTCTTTAGGGTTTTATTGCATATAATCTAGCGGCATCCACTAAACTCACAAGCACTTTCAGTTATTTGCGCAACAATTTGATGGCAAAAAGATATTTCATTCCTAATTGAAGCGTGAGGGTAGTTAGTCATCACTAGCAAAAGTAAGTAATCAAGTAGTTGGATAATAATGTGCGTCGGCGATGCTGACCCGTATACTGTTAAATCGCTTGATCGGAATCCACTTCTAAACTCTATTCCAAGGGAGGAAATAGTGGAAAGCACTAATTTCATTTAAATAACCGCCGGAAATTGGACCGGAGAGATTTTCTGGTACATCAAGAGTTCCGCATTTCCATCGACTCGAAACCAATAATTGAGTGTCGAAATACTTGGCATGTGACGATCGATTTTGGGTACCCAGAGATGTCGTAGGAAACTAAAGCAATCGTCCATCTCGCACACCGATCGCCTCCTCAATTTTACCTGATGTGCCGAGGCGGTGTGACAACCACCCGCGATACGTTTAGCAAACCAACTGTTCGTGGGTCTCGAAATTCTTCCCGATTAGACAAAAATACAAAAATAAAATATAAGATAAGAACAGTGGTTCATAGAAGAGCCTACTTATAAATTTGTATCTAAGTTGCACATCCAATAGGGTTCAATCTTAGCAGATAGAGCATCACACCAACAGGCCCGTTCCACGTATTTATTATACAAGAACATAATATTAATTAATACTCAATCACAGCCATAGGAATGATGGCTTCCATCAATGTTTATCCATCTACCTCGAAGTTGCCCTGGATCTCTTTCACTTTAACTGGTGGATCAACTCAAAAAGTTCCACAAAGGCGAGAGATTTCCTGAGTCGCCTCCTGCCATTGCATGACCTCGCATGATATCTTTAAATACAAAAATGAGTTACACGTGCCCAAGTTTTAATATTATAAAATAAAGTATTTGGCTAAATGATCCCATTACTTTAGTGATTATGACAATCTTGCATAATGACGAGGAACTTGAATGTTCCAAGTGCTCCCACATGCAAGAAACTTCTCATTACGTGACAAGAGAATATCCATAAACATATAACAGTCTCTGTGCGTGGTTGCAAACCCAGAATAAGTTTGGAACACATAACATTCCATTTATCTCGACTATCATGTGAACTCCAAACAAATCGAACAAGCGGTTGCCCTAATACTTGTATGTAGGGTTTGACCATAATGCTTGAATCAATTATTGTCGGCCAAATTCCGTGCATGTCCTTCTATTAAAGGGAAAATTTACCAAAAAATTTGTAAACTTATTGCAGTTCTATCAATTCATTCCTATTTTTTTTAATTTAGTTTTAACATTTTGCATTTGTGACAATTTAGTCTGTTTGGCCAATTTTGGCCTGAAATTGTAACATGGCGCGAAGGCCAACCCTTGTCGGCCCTAAGTTTGTAGGAAAAAAAAGTAAAGGAAAAGGACACAAAAAATTATAAAATATTTTTAAAAAATTAAAATATTATTACAAGTTGTTTAAGTTAACGATTTACAGCCAAAATTGACTAGACTAACTGAATTGACATAAATGCAAAAGATTTAAGATTAAATTGATAGAAAAAAATTAAGACTGTGAATTGACGCAATTGCAATAAAATTAGGATTTTTTAGTATTTTTTCCTCATGAGTTAATAGAGCTTTATTAGGTGGTAAATTTTGGAATGGGTATTTCCCATTGTCGATTTGAACTGAATTTGAAGTATTATAGAAGAAGAATTGCATAAGAGGGCTCATCAATCATATGAAGACTAGAGCCAAAGCCAAATTGAGTCCATCCAAGTGCCTGCTACTGCCTATTGGGACGGCGGCCACTATTGAACATTTATGTGACCTCTTCGGCATCAAATTTCCATAGTTGATGTACAATCCAATCATTATCCACTTTAGAAAAATCAGAAAGTCCCTCTTTTAGTTCTTTGCTCTTCATGACATGTCATTTTCCCTCGCGGATAAATAGCAATTGAGCATTGTTCGAGATCGAGTTTGGCTCGAGGAATAATTGTTGTTCGCCAGGTGCACCCTCCCTATGTGGTATGTTAGAATCGTCGAATCTGATGAGCTATGTTTTTAGATTTGACAATGCCTTTGTTGTTGTGGCTTTCAAGTGACATGACCACTCTCGTGCTTTCGACTTGTAGCTATTCCAAGCCCTCTCTGTCGTGGGGGAGATTCGCAAATACATTGCATGTAGTGAATTTTAATTATGAATTGTTTTTCTCATTTTAGATATGGATTTTTCCATTTTTGGCTCAACGACTATGTCTGCTAAATGTACTGTTAAATATGTCTTGAATTTATTTGACATATTATTTGAGTGGGCCGTAGGCCCAAACCCAGAGGAACTAGGTTTTCCTTTTTTTGTTTGAGACACTATATATATAGCGTCGTTAGGGTTTTCTAGTTGGTGTTGGCGTTGAGAGTTTTGTGAGGGGTTTGGAGTTATCGACAAGATCGACTTTGTAATGGTGTACTCTCCTTTTGATATAGTGGAATTTCGTTTTGCCTCGCCCGTGGACGTAGATCAATCTGATCGAACCACGTAAATCTCGTTGTTCCGCTTTTGTTCTTCGTTTGATTTCCGCAACATGTACGAATAAATAATTACGATACCGGAGATTTAAACTTTTCTGGGGCCACGGGAAAATAACTACACCACGACATAACATATGTTTAAAGCAGTGGCGTTTCTGAATGAAAATTTTAAGTAATCCAGAAAACTTAACGTACGCAAATTTCCACTCAAATGCCCAAATTACAATCTGAAGAGGCTGGTATGAGAGGATCAGCTTCTGGTTCTGATTTATGCTCTCTACTTGTAACTAGTTGACGTTTGATATTACAAAGAATGTTGAATTTGAAAGTGAGAAGCATGAAATAAAAAGTACCTATGTTAATGAAAGTCGCACTTAGATGTCTCCTATGCTTTCTCTCAACCAAAGTCAAACATGAGCTTGAAAATTACTAAGTCATATCAACATAATTTTTTTTTGGGAAAAATGCAAAATATCTGGAAATTTAGAGTGAATTAAATTTGCAAGCTTTTTTTTTAGGGGGGGGGGGTTTGTTTCGTTGCTAAGTTGATTCCGTTCGGTTGGACGAGTGAATAAAATTCAAAATAGATTTTTGCCCTCGTCTTATCCAACAAACAGACCGTAGGCAGATCTTGTAGGGCTCTTAGGTTCAGTCAAGATTCTCTCTTACTTATGCCCGGGAAATCAGATATTGCAGAACAATCCTATGTGCCTAGGGGATCATCCATTTAGGACTTCTCCGAGAGATATTGCTTATAACCAAATGGATCAGCTTGATCACACCTGAAAAAAAGAAGAAGATTGATCCTCACCAAACAAAGCAACCAAAAGAATAATTAGAAGCATATTGAGCATATGCCAACACGAAAAAGAAGTTGAACATTATGATATGTGATCAGCTTTATCTATTAAACCGGCCACAAGACTCACCCTGTAAAAAAATCGGCTATATATATATATATCGACTCTATATGTTTTCTTAACAACGGTGAAATAAAATCAGACTCCAATCCTTCGACCAAAAAAAAGAAAAAAAGAAGAACCGATTCACGTAAGAGAGAGAAGTCTGATACATGTGTTTCCATTCGGATTTTCTTTTGGGTATTATGCATATATTAGATCAGCCCATGCATGATTGTGACATATCCATGTGGCTTTCTCTCTGTTTTTTTTTTTTAATATTATAAATGGTGTTTTACTTTTTCCTCTTCAGATTTTGAGAATCTGGGGTTGGCGCTTTTCTCCAACTATAAGTAGAAGAAGAGTTGCGTGCAATGCTCTCACTCCTCTCCGCAACTGGTTTCCCTCTCGTCCTCATCACACCAACTCTCTCTCTCTCCTCCTCCTCTCCTCTTCTCTGCTCTTCATCCTTCCTTGGCTCCCAACCTCATCTCGCAGTTTCAGTCAACCGAAGCATCTCCATGGCGTCCCCATCAAAGCCTCCACCAGAATCCAGGAATCAGGTTCTTCTTCTTCTTCAGATGGTTATGGTGTCAAGAATCATCAAGAAGTGAAAAGATGAACTCATAACAGTGATGATAACGTCAATGAGTCATCTGGGTTTTTGACAGATTGTTGAACCGGGCAGACAAGTTTGAATATATGAATATAGATATATATACATATATATATTTTTTGGATGTTCTTGGATGTTCATGACCTACTGTTTTCTTTCTTTTTGCGGGCTAAGGGATCCTCTGCGGCCCTCCAGAACCTTCCTTTGCTCGGGCTAAGGCTCAATAAGACGTGCCCTTACGTGTACGAAGCAAGAAGTATCCCAGTCCAGAAATCAAAGCCCTTTTGTCCTCCTGCACAAGTCAGTAATCCCCAAGCGGAACTTGAACACAAAGAGAAGTTAAAAGCCACACACATTCCAGCTACGTTAATCAGAATCGGTTCGTGGCAGGTAACTAAGTTTTGGTGAGACCGTGTCTAAACGTTATGCCATTAGATAACGATATAGTTTAGTATTTAACTATCCCAACACTTCCGGCTAGATTTTGGTCTAACGTTCAAAGAAATTTATACTCGGCCCGACGTGAAATTTGATTTGATTTGATTTTTCAATATTCTAGCAATTTCTTGATAAGTTACTAGCGACGAGCCACAGCAGAAATTTTCTTTTCTTACTTCCTTTCTTTTCGTTGAGTAAACAATGGTGTATATGCGTGCAGTTTGCTTCCGTACATAAAGCAGATTTGGTGGGAAAGTTTTACTTCGCGTCGAGGAAGTTAGTCTGGGAAGTGCTCGAGAACGGCCTGAAAAATAAGATGGAGATACAATGGTCAGACATTTCTGCTATAAGAGCCATTATTGAAGAAAACAAGCCGGGAATCCTCGAAGTAGAGGTTGCACATTATATATTTCTTTACCATGGAAATTTATCCTACTTCAAATCCAACATTTTTTTTTAACCACTATACTAATGCGAGCCGGTCACGGTCGACATCGTGCAGTTACACCAGCCGCCCACCTTCTACAAGGAGATTGATCCACAGCCCCGGCATCACTCGATTTGGGTCTCCACAGATGATTTCACCGATGGCGAAGCCCTTAATTGCCGGTAATTTATTCTCTCATTGGATGCATTAGCCACATATTCCAGTTTTCCTGTGACTCTATGATGATGAACTACAGTGTGTACATAAATGACTAGTGTCCTTGTCAGGAGGCACTATCTTGAATTTCCTCCAGCAGCCATCGACAAGAGCTACGTCCAGCTTCTGAACAGCGACCGCCGGTTGCTTGAGTTGAGTCAGAGTGGCTTCCCGAGCAGCGCAGAAACCTCATTCTGCATGCTGCAACAATTCAATGGCGATGAACATCCTCCAAGAGGAGCAATCGCGACGCCACACGCACATCAGGTCCTTCAAAGCGCATATGCGCCAGCGTTGACCCCCCAGCGGAGACGATCAAGTGAAGCAGCAATACGACAAGCCCTTCTGTGCAGAGATTCTACTCCGCCAATGTCAGGTATGGAGCGTCCTTGTCGCGGTTCTTGGTGAGAAAATTTTAGTCGCCTTGAGACTCTCTTTCACCAAGGTTGTACATATGAAAACTTGAAAAAATTTTCTCAAAACAATCGCAGGCTCACTTTTTTCACTCTCAATTTGTTGGTGTAACACGGTATCAGATTCTCGACTACTCGAAAACTACAGATTGGAGAATCTACAATTGACTCCATGGGGTCAAGTATCTCACAACTTCTCTCACTTCGAAGCCCTTCCGCCTCCAAGCCCTGCTGCTGCAGCCAGTCCAGCCCTCTGTCCCGGAGAAGTTCTGTACTCACCCTATGTTGGAGAAACAGGGTTCCACACCCTGCAATCTCCTGCAGTCATGAGGAATACGCAACGGCGGTTATTCTCCGATCCAATCAGTTCGTATAACCTGATGCTTCCGCCAGCGATTCATGGCGCTTTCACATCCCTCATAGGTCCGCCGAGTCCAATAGGTTCTGCAAGCAATGGCGATGCAATGGATGCTGGACAGGAACATAATGGATATGCTAACAGCAGCAGAGAATTCATCATCGGCCCCCCAGAGCAGAACGGCACTTTCACATCGCTCCTAGGTATGCCGAGTACAATAGGTTCTGCAGGCAATGGCGTTGCAATGGGTGTCAAACCGGAACATGAAGGATTTGTGAACAGTGGCGGACAATTCATCATCTGTCCCTCGGAGCAGTATGGCTCCTTCACATCACAGATAGGTTCGGCGTGTACAACTGGTTCTGCAAACATTGGCAATGTGATGGATGGATTTTCTAACAGTAATGGGCAACTCATGTTCGGTCCCTCGGAGCAGAACGGCACTTTCCCATCACCAATAGGTTCGCTCGCAGCAGGTTCTTCAAGCCATGGCGAAGCAATGGGCGTCGGACAGCAATATAATGGATATGCTGGCAGTGACGGGCAATTTGAGTTTGGTGCCCCGGTGTCTGAAGAACAAATTTATGAGCAACTCGAAGCCTTGATGCGCCATCAAGCTCAAGAGCGAAAGCTGCACGGTGGATCACCTTGGAAATGCTCAAACTCTGATTCTCAATAGGAATGACTAACCTGGGTTGAGCTGAGACGAATTCATCAGTAGAGCAGTCACAGTTTTGCAAGTTGAGATTTTGATGAGTTGAAGATTAGCCAAACTAGGGTGTTCTTACTTTCTCCACCTTGCAGTCTGTGAGATTGTCCACAAAACTCATACCAGTTGGGAAAAAGGTTTATTGAAGCAAGTTGTAACATTCCCATCTGTTAGTCATTACTTGTCATTTTTAACCATACAAGCCGCCTTTTATGAATTTATTGAAGCAAGGCTTTTTTCTTTTGGGTTTGGAAGAGAGGGGGGGGGGTGTGCGTTATTCTGTTTTAGTTTTTTCTTTACTAAGTTAATTCCATAGGAAAAAGAGGTTTGCTTCATCTTCCCATACAAAGACACAGTACTCAAATTTTGCAGGACTCAATTTCATTCAACTCATGGGGATTCACTCTCCTTTTTATTATTTTTTATTTTTTTCTTTCCCCTTCTTGTTTTGGTTGAGGACATCAAAATGCACAAAGTAATTGTTTAGGATGATTAATCTTTTGCCCGTCTCGGAGAGACCAATTTCGCTACTCTCTCTCTCTCACAAAAAATTCTCGTATGTGCTATGAATATGTGAGCTCACTTCAGCTCAGCCATTAAATTTATGGACCTGATATAAAAAAAAAAATCATGAATCAAAGAGGTGGCAAATTCTCACTACTAACCGATAAAATTGATCAACTTTAAAAAAATAGATCGATTGACACTAAATAAAGCAACTGAAAGAACCAAAAAATAACTGAAGAAACATAAAAACGTATGCCGAAGCATGCCAACAAAAGAGAAGAAGAAGCAGATGGTATTGATTTTATCTATCAAACTAGCATAAAAACAACTCAAATTCCGACACTTAGTCAAATAATGGTATGTATGTCTATTTTAGATTAGCTCACGCAAAATTTTGACGTCTATTTTAGATTAGCTCATGCATAATTTTGACATTCATTTCGACTTTTTTTTTTTTTTTTGCTTCAATGGTGCTATCCTTTTCTTCTTCAAATTTTGTGAATTTCTGGTGTTGGCACCTTCTTTTTGCATCTATAAATAGAAGAAGAGTTTAGTGCAGTTGCTCTCTCGCTTCTCTGCTACTGGGGAGTTTCCGCTTCATCATCATAACAGTTTCAGCCCACCGCAGCATTGTCATGGCGTCGCCATTCAAACATCCACAGGAATCTGGCGACCAGCTTCTTCTTCTTCTTCTTCATTTTCTTCTTGATCTTATTCTTCTTATTCTTCTTGATCTTTTCCTTCTTCTTCTCCTTCTTCTATTATGACAGTAATGTTAATGCCAATGTGCCATCTGGGTCACTTCTTGGGTTGACAGGTTCTTGAGCTACGTGGACAATTAACTTTTTCCATTTCCATGCACGATCTCTGCCACCATTTGGATGTGATCTTACTGTTATCATTTTGCATGCTAAAGAACCTGGTGAGACTCTGCCTCTGCTCAGGCCAAGGCTCGATATGGACGACTCCTTCATGAATCAAATGTTGATGTTGTCATGAATTTCATGAAGTCAAACAAGGCTTAGAGATATGTCAAGATATTTCTAAAGATTTGTGGGATAATCACTAAAAATTTATTCGTTAATTTCTTAAACTGATAAGATCTTTAGGGATACTAATTTGAGGATCTTTTTATTCAATATTGTACCTTGTATCTCTTTACGCTTAGAAATAAGAAATCATCTCTCTCTCCTATGGACGTAGGCGGATTTTTGCCGAACCACATAAATCGCTGTGTTCTTGATTATTCTTGTTTTTCTTCCTTTTCATCTCATCTAGTTAGAGAGCTCTTCCGCTCATTAATTGGTATTAGAGCAATCATAGTTCTTCATTTCTATACTATGATTTTTTATCGGCTGCACAAGGTTCAACTGTTTGATTCGATATCGAACGATTCACCGAGAAGAGTAATTTTCCACTATGGCGGAGCAAGATGAAGGATATATCAATTCAACAGAGTTTATCAAAGGTTCTTCTGGGAAGTTCGAACAAGCCAGCCACCATCATCGACAATGATTGGGCCGACATGGAAGAGATGACGTGCAACACGATCCGATTGAACTTATCGAATGAGGCCCTTCAATATGTGGCGGAAATCGATTCTACTCCGGAAATATGGCTCAAACTCGAAAGCATCTACATGACAAAATCTCTTACGAACAAGTTGTTCTTGAATGAGAGATTGTATTTGCTTCTGATGAGTGAAGGAGAACATCTGTTGGAATACCTCAACGTGTTCAATCAATGATAAGTGAACTTGCAAGCTTGGAGGTAAAGTTTGAGGATAAAGACATAGAGCTTCTACTATAGGTGTTGTTGTCGGATTCGTTTGACCACTTGGTGACTACACTTCTTTATGATAAGGAAACCCTAGAGATCAAAGAGGTGATTGCTACCCTAATTTCAAACGACACTCGAAAAAAGGCAAGTAGTTCAAAATCTTCAGGAGGACTCTATAGGAAAAAGAAAAAGCAATTAAGGAAGAGGAAAATCAATGGATCAAGGATCGAGACATAGTGGTCAATCAAAATCCAAGGGAAGGTTTAAAGGAAGATGTTACAGGTGTAATGAGGAAGGGCACACCAAGAGATTCTATCAAAATAAGAATGAGAAGAAGAAGAGCTCAAATGAAGCAAGTGTAGTTAATAGCACTAAGACCAATGATGGGGATGGGGACATCTTGTCCATGTTGTTAGGGCAGGACACCTTCGAAGATTTATGGGTCTTGGACTCGAGATGCACTTATCATATGTGTCCTCATCGAGAAGCTTTCAATGAGTACAAGGCTTATGATGGTGGTTCAGTTCTCAAGGGGAATGACATTTAGTGCAACACTATGGGTGTTGGAACCGTGAAAATCAGGATGTTTGATAGTATGATCAGAACCTTGGTAGATGTATGTCACATATCAAGTCCAAGGAAGAATCTAATTTCATTGGGAGGACTTGAATCCAATGTGTGCAGATACTCAGCTCAAGGTAGAGTCTTGAAGTGATAAAGGGAGCTCGAGTTGTTCTAAAGGGACAGAGGCATAGGAACCTATATCGACTTATAAAAACCACAATGCAAGGTGGAGCATTTGTGTCCATGGATGCTAACACAGAGACAGATAACACCTATCTATGGCATATGCATCTTGTACATATTGGGGAAGAAGGATTGATGGAGCTTCACAAGAGGAATGCACTCCAAGGTATGAAAACATGAAAATTAGATTTCTACAAATTTTGTGTGCATGGAAAATAATGTAGAGTACGATTCAAGGTTTCAACTCATACGAGCAAGGACGTGCTCGAATATGTACACACAAATGTATGGGTCCTTCATTAGTAAAATAAAAAGGTGGGAAGGAATAGTTAGTGACATTAATTGACAATTTCTCTTGGAAAATTTGGGTCTATTTCATGTGACACAAAAGTGAGCTCTTTGACAAGAATAGAAAGCTAAAGTTGAGACTCAATGGGAAAGAAGCTTAAGTGCTTGATATCAGACAATAGAGGAGAGTACAAATCGACACTGTTCATGGAGTGTGGCAAGGATGAAGGGATTAGACATCACTTCACAGTTTCGGATACACCCCAATAGAATAGCGTAGCAGAAAGGATGAATCAGAGTTTATTATATGGAGCTCGGAGCATGAGGTTTCATGCGAAACTGAGAAATGAATTTTGGATAGAAGCTGTCTGTATGGCATGTTATCTTATGAATCGATCTTCGTCAACCGCAGTTGAATGCAAAATTCCCTAAGAGGTATGGACTACTAAAATTGTTAGTTTTTCTAATTTTAGAAGATTTGGTTGTCTTGCTTTTGTATATGTGTAGAGTTCAAACCGCTCGATGGTGGATCCAAAGTCAAAATATATTTCTCAATTACAAGAAGGAAGTGAAAGGCTACAAATTATAGGATCCAAATAAGAAGAAAGTTTCAATGAGCAGGGATGTTGTATTCGATGAATCTGCAATGTTGAAGTCAAGCTCCATGCCACACACGACTACTGCAGAAGAGAGTGACAAATCTATCATTAAGGTAAAGCTGGCAAGTCATCGAATGAAGCTCTAGAAGTTAAAGAAACAGTATAAGTTCCTCGCGCTATTGTAATAAGTCGAGGAAGGCGCACTTTTAAAGCACTAGAGAGGTACGATTTTGAGGACATGGTTGCTTATGCTCTTACCGTAGGCTTCAACAATTCAAGATCCTATCATGAAGCTTTGAAAAGTGATCACAAAGAAAAGTGGATGATTGTTATGATAGATGAGATAGAGTCATTAAAAAAGAATGAGACGTGGGAACTTGTGAAGAAGCCCAAAGATCGAAAAGTCATTGGCCTCAAATGGGTTCTTTGAAGACAGGAAGTAGCAACGGATAAAGAGTAAGAGAGATATAAGGCCCAACTTGTTGCTAAGGGCTATGCACAGAAGAAGGAGATCAATTACGACGAAATATTTTCCCCTGTTGTGAAGCACACATCAATTCGTGTTTTACTAGCTATGGTGGCCATGTATGACTTGGAGCTTGAGTAGCTAGATGTAAAGACGGCATTCCTTCATTGTGATTCGGAGGAGAAAATTTACATAGAGTAGCCTAAAGGCTAGTGACCCAAGGGTAGGTGTTTTCTTTATGACTATGTCTGTTGATGGCATGGGAGATTGGGTTACAAGAGCAACCCCTCCCTAGCCACAGAGCCTCCAAGACAAAGCAACATGGGTCGAGTTCGTAGCTCTATGAAGCAGCAACTACATCCGGATTCGATCTATCTACTCGATAGGCATCAACAACCTTAAGAACCATAGGTGCACTAAGGTTTCCTTTTCTCGAATCCATTCAGGACTGAGAGTCATACTACTTACTTGGAACAAAAGGATTCTATGAAACTAATCCATTGGAGCTATTGAAGGTGAATGGGGCGAGAGATCGTCATTTGTTAGTAGAGTTATTTCGTCCCTTTACTTTTTTTTCGGGCTGTACCATTAAAAAGCTTGCTAGTCTCTTACAAGGAGTGGAAAGGGATAATATTCAATCATCGAACTCGAGAAAGGATCTACCTCTATGCTATAAATGAACTATGGCATCGTAAGAATAAACCTAATAGGGGCTTAGGTAGAGCTTTTATACCATTTATTTGGTAATGGATATAGACCAACTCCTATATCAATAGGAATAGGCTGCCCACTTTTTTTACTGAGAAAAGTCGAAAAAAAGGCATACTGGCATGCCCTAAATAGAATCTATTGTGCTCAAGGTGGAAGGGAAAGAGAATCACGTTTGTTTGCTCAAGAGATCACTTTACGATCTAAAGCAATCTCCGAGATAATGAATGAAAGGTTGATTCTTTTATGCTTCGTATTGGCTACATGAGGAGTCGCATGATTCTTGTGTCTACTACATAGTTTTGGATGATAAGTCGCTTATTCTATTGATGCTCTATGTTGATGATATGTTGATTGCTGCAAGAAAAATGAGCAACATCATTTCACTAAAGTCTCAGTTAAGCAATGAATTTGAAATGAAGGATCTTAGTGCTACAAATGGATCCTTGGCATGGAAATATTTTGAGATAGACATACAAGTAAGATTTGGGTAAATCGGAAGAAGTATCTTGAGAAGGTCTTGAGTGGTTCGACATGGGAAAAGCTAAACTCGTTTGTACACTTTTAGCAAATCACTTCAAATTATTCGAGAAACAATGTCCTAGTTCATATGAGAAGGTTTTAAAGATGTCTTGAGCACCCTATGCCGGCGCGATGCGGAGCCTCATGTATGCTACAATTTGTAGCAGATCGAATTTGGCTCATGCAGTAAGTCTTGTCATCCAATACATGAGCAATCTAGGTAAGGAGCATTAGGAAGCTATTAAGTGGATCTTTCATTATTTGGCTGGAACTACTGTAATGAGTTTGATGTTCAGTTCAAATGGAGAGTCGATTGATTTAACAAGTTATGTCGATTCAAACTTTGCTGATGATTTGGACAAGCGAAGGTCCATCATAGAATATGTTTTTACTCTTGGAGAGAGTGCTATTTCATGGAGGGAAATGCTTCAGCCTACTGCAGCATTGTCTATCACCGAAGCTAAGTATATAGCAGCAATTGAGGCTACTCAAAAGGGAAGATGGTTGACCAGTTTGGTCATAGAGTTGGGTTGAAAGCAGGAAAGTTCTACACTGTATTGCGATAGCTAAAGTGCAATATGTCTTGTGAAGAATCAAATGTTTCATTCTAGAATTAAACACATTAAAGTTCGGTACCACAAGATTTGAGAATTTGTTGAGAATGGTAGCATTGCTTTGAAGAAAATCCATAATAAAGATAATTCCACTGATATGCTCACAAATATGGTTACTATGAAAAAGTTCAAGTCCTACAGGGACTTGATTTCTCTCATTTATCATTGAAGTTAATAGAGGCTGCATTGATATGGGTGAGGGCGTACCTTTGTAAAGGTACAGTGGAGAGATAAATTATTCTTTTTCCTTCATTCAAGTGGAGGCTTGTGGTTTATTCAAGCCAAAAGTGGAGATTTCTTAACATTGTCTTGAACTTCACAAAGGCAATGAAGGTTTGGAGATATGTCAAAATATTTTTATAGATTTGGGTGATAATCACTAGGGATGAGCAACTCAAATCGATTAAATCGGGACCGGTGGTCTGGCTTCTGATTCTAAATGGGTCCAATCTGGTTCCCAATTCCTAAAATTGGAATCGGTGATCGAGCGATCCAATGTCCAATTCCAAGGACATAGAACCGAGCTGATCCTTTTTTTTTAATTTTTTTTAAAGTGAAAAAATTAGGGTTTGTTATACCGTCTTCTTCTTCCTTGGCCCCTTCAACCTTGCTCACTATTCTTCCGTTTGCAAATTCTAGTTTACCTCTTCCAATCCCTCTTGTTTGGCACTCAGTTCAATTTAGTGTCGAAAAGTTGGAAAAATTCTAGATTTTTTCATCCAGTCCGGTCCGGTCCGGTTCCTGATTTCGACAAATTAGGAACCAAGACCACCAATTCGATTCTTGATTCTTGAGGAAAACCAAATTAGATCGGGAATTGATCACCCCTAATAATCACTAAAGATTTCTTGGTTAGTTTCTTAAACTGATAAGATCATACCAATTTGAAGATCTTTTTATTCAGCATTATACTTTGTATCTCTTGAAGCTCAAAAATAAGAAATCATTCTCTCTCTCTCTCTCTCTCTCTCTCTCTCTCTCTCTCCTGGACGTAGGCCAATTTTCGCCGAATCACGAAAATCTTCATGTTCTTGATTATTCTATTTTTTCTTTGGTTTCATTTCATCTAGTTAGAGAGCTCTTCCGCTCAATACCAAGCGTGAATTGCTTTGTCCCAGAAATCAAAGCCCTCTTGTCCTCCGGCACAATTCAATCCCCCGTGAGCAAATTTTCATGACAAAAAGAAGTTAAAAGCTGCACGAGTTCATGACAAAAAGAGGCAAATCAAGTCCTTCTTACAGGCAAATTAAGTCCTTTTTACAGGCATTAAGTTCTTTCTACATGCACAAGTCCTTTTTACAGGCACCAAGTCCTTTCTACAAGCACCAAGTCCTTCTTACAGGTATCTCCATGGGGTGACCTACCATACGGGTCAAATCTCAATCAAACTTTAATCAGTAGAATCCTTTTATTAGGAATCTACCATGGTATGACCTACCATACGGGTCAAATGGTATGACCCACCATACGGGTCAAATTTTAATTTTTAATCAGTAGAATCCTTTTATTAGGAATCTACCATGGGTTGATCCACCATACGGGTTCAGGTTCAACCACCCTAAATTTTTTTTTATATATAACGAATCCTTAGGTTCTCATTTCATTTTCAGTGGAACATTTATGTCACGACTCTTTTTATTTCCTTATATTGAGTCGATTAGAATTCAGGTGTCATCTCATCTTTGAAATGAACCTCTACCGAGCTTCCTTTCAAAGATGGGCAGCTGTTGACACCTGATTTTTAATCATTTTTTCTATTGCTAATGTAATAAAAAATCCATAAAAATTCATAAAATTGAAAAATCAACTTTGGGGACCTTAGCCAAGCCTAGAGAACTAATTTTGACCAAAAAAATGATTTTTCATATTTTCAGTATTTTTTAGTATTTTTATTTTCGAAAATTCATGAAAAATAAAGAAAAAATGAGAAAATTGCAAAATCAACTTTGGAAGCCTTGGCCAAGCCTAGGCAACCATTTTTGAACAAAAAATAAATTTTCATATTATATATATTTTTAATTTTTTTTAAAAAAATACAAAAGTACTTGAAAATTTTGGAAAAATAACATTTAAGGCCAAAACAAATACACAAAGATAGTTAATATTTTTATTTTAAATCTATTTTCATATTGGCCATCGCAAATCCAGAAAAATCCAATTCGAGTCACGTGTTCCTTCACGAGTATAATCTCGAATCGGGCCTAAAAAATTTTAATTTGAGTCAACTTATTTTAATTTTCACTTTTTATGAGTTGTGATATTGTCTTTTAATATTTTAAATTTTCATATTGGCTCAATTTTACTCAGAATGACTCAATTTTGCAAAAAGGCTTTAATTAAATTCTGCATTATTTTCAGCGGCAAGAAATGAGCTTAAATTTGACATGTGGTAAATTTTGGTGTGTCAAAAATTGTGAGGAGATTTAGACTTAAAGAAATATATTTTTTCATGGACTGAATTGTAAATACTTAAAATTCAAGGACTAGAGTGCAAATACCTAATCCTTGAAGGATTATTTTACAAATAACAAAAAGAAGAGTCAGTGGATAAATTAGAATAGAGAAGGGAAGATGGAGAAGAGGAGATGAAGAAGAGAAGTTGGAGAAGAATAGATGGAGAAAATAAGATAAGAATAGAGAAGGGAAGATGGAGATGAAGAAGAGTTAGTAGAGAAATTAGAATGGAAGATAAGAATAGAGAAGGGAAGATGGAGATGAAGAAGAGTTAGTGGAGAAATTAGAATGGGAGATAAATATGGAGAAGGGAAGATGAAAATGAAGAAGAGTTAGTGAAGAGATTAGAATGTGAGATAGAGATGGAGAATGGAAGATGAAAATGAAGAAAAGTTAGTGGAGAAATTAGAATGGGAGATAGAGTTAGTGGAAAAATTAGAATGGGAGATAGATGAGTACATTATAAAAGAAGGAAGAAGTGAGCTTGAGAAAGGAATTTTTTTTTTGAGAGAAAATTTGAAGTGTTTGAGGAATTTTTGGGAGAGAAAATTTGAAGCGTTTGAGGAATTTTTTTTGGAGAGAAAATTTTGGATGTTTGAGAGAGTTTTGGGAGATTGAAGAAAAATTTGAGAGAAAGAAAATACCAAAAGAGAGAGAATTTTGAAGATGATGGGAGTTTAAAGCTAGGGGTTATTATCACAAATTCTTTCATCGATCAATATAAATCAAGAGTTCATCCTCGTCAACGAGCAAGCAAATTCGAGCTAAGTGTTTTTATTTATTCATTTATTTATGATTTTACTCGCAAATTAGCACAAATTGTATACACTTTCCCCATCTCTCATTTTTTCCATATTTTATGTCAAGAGAAGGATATCTCTATGTCAACAGCAAAAATCTCATAGAGATGCAAAAATCGGCCCAGGCAAGCTCCTAAGTTATCCACCGATTTCTCAACTGATCTGTGACTAAAAGTCCCTCTTAATTCAAAAGAAACTCTCTATATTGGGAATATAGAGAGCGAAAATCAATTATAGAAATCCCTCAAAAAAAAAAAACGGGAGATAAGTACTCTTTCCACTCTTCTGATTTTAGGTGCAGATTAGCACATATTTTGTATACTGACACTTCACTCTATTTTATGTCAGGAAGCCGCAGCTCTATATCAATGGTCAACCCTATGGAAGCACAAAATCGGCTTGGAGGAGTCCTCAAGCGCGCACAAATTTCAAATTGTTGAATCAATTCGTTGTATTTCATTTTAAAGAATTCATACCCCAGAATGGAGAGGACAAAGTCCATCCGCAATCTAAATACCTGCACCATAAATCTCAAAGGGAAGAGCCAAGCCAATGCTTAGCCTCCCATTGGAGGTTTTTACTTACAGTAGTTAAATACCTGCAACTTAAATACCTGCACCTTAAATCCCAAAGGGAAGAGCCAAGCTAATGCTTAGCCTCCCATTGGAGGTTTTTACTTACAGTAGTTAAATAACTGCAACTTAAATACCGGTACCTGAAATCCCAAAGGGAAGAGCCAAGCCAATGCTTAGCCTCCCATTGGAGGTTTTTACTTACAGTAGTTAAATACCTGCAACTTAAATACATGTATCTTAAATTCCAAAGGGAAGAGCCAAGCCAATGCTTAGCCTCCCATTGGAGGTTTTTACTTACAGTAATTAAATACCTGCAACTTAAATACATGTGCCTTAAATCCCAAAGGGAAGAGCCAAGCCAATGCTTAGCCTCCCATTGGAGGTTTTTACTTACAGTAGTTTAAATACTTGCAACTTAAATACCTGTACCTTAAATCCCAAAGGGAAGAGCCAAGCCAATGCTAGGCCTCCCATTGGAGGTGTTTATTCACTGTCATGTACTTCTTATAATTTAATTTTTGAATCATCAGACCCAAAAGATGAGTAGGTCGTAATACTGCACAGAAGTCGTTAACACACTCCCTCTTTCGGCTTCAGGGAATCTTTAACACTTAAAAAAAATATAACAAATAAAAATATATACCATCCATGCATCCTATTTAAAAAGTGAAAACACAAAAGAGAATACCCTACTAGAGCCTTAGGAATAAACCAAGCCTGAGTTGCCGAATTAGGATATCCATGAAATTAATGTACCGAAAGGGCATTAGTTTTAATTAACTAGTGTAACCATGTCCCCGAGCTCATAATGTCTGGTTCGCAGGAATAAATTAGTTCTCCCGCTAATTTATTTAGGTTTCTAATCGACCTACCAAGAACGATTAGTGGCGACTCCAAATTTCAAAATCATTTAAACAAAAACCAAAGTTGCGATTCGGTAGAGCTTGGAAGGGTCCGCGTTAGGTTAGTCAAATCTAATTAACCTAATAATCCGTTAACCCCTTTAAAATTTTAAATTTTTTTAGAGGGTCGCGATAGCTTGGCGACTCCACTGGGGATAGAGATTTTTAAATTTTCGAAAAAAGGTACCAATTGGAATACTTAAATTTTTTCGAAATTTTAAAAGTCTTAGTGGATTTAGGCCAATGTAAATTTCATGGATATCTCGCTTCTGGCGATCTTGCTTGGGACTCATTCTATAGGTGTTATATGTTTTTGCAGGATGGGAGTTATAAGGAGCGGAGTGTTTGGATAACCCATTTGTTTTGCAGGCTCGGTGTTGGGATTATGTTTAATTTCACACATTTTTAGAAGCGCTGTTTTGATATCAATTGTTGTGCATGTCTTGCATATTCTGAGTATCACAACACCTGCACACACAAGCGTCTAAACCCAAGTCGCGAAATTTTTCCTAGAAAAGCATAGATAAGGATCGAATATGCAAAGCTCTTGCGTCGATTGCGCTTGGGTTGACCATATTTTATCCCGCTCATTATCTGAATTGACAATTCTTCCCATTGTGATTTGATTGCGCGGAGGGTAAGGTTGTCAATTCAGATAGTGGTGGCCTTTTAGGTCCATACCCTGTCTCTCCTTCTTTTATTTTCTAGAGTCCACTCCTCACTTGAGTCTTGCGCATGACTGTGTGATTTGCATTTCTCCAAGGTAAAAGTAAGTTTTCTAATTTTATCTTATATTTATTTTCGGTTGGTCCATGCTAGGTGTTAGTCAGTTTTTGAGCTTGATATTACGACCATTCTTTTAAAAGAAAATAAAAATTAAATTTGTCCCTCATTTCTTTTAAAAAAAAATTTTGAAAAAATGATGTGAAAAAATCAATTCATGGGAATTTTATTAACCAATAAGGGATTTTTGTCATGTTTTTATTGCTTCAATAAAAATGAAATTTTCCTGAAAAAATTTTTCTCTGAAAATTTATTTCAATAAAAAGAAAAATTCCTTAAAAAAAACTCTAGTAGACATCAAGTGATTTTATCACATTTTTCAAATTATAAAAACTTGCAAGAAAATTCTTCTCGAGAAATTCGCTCATGTTTTTCTAAGAAAATTTTCTCTAAATAAAATTAGACTAATTGACCAATAAGAGATTTTTGTCATGTTTTTCTTGCTTCAATAAAAATGAAATTTTCCCGACAAATTTTCCTCTGAAAATTTATTTCAATAAAAAGAAAAATTCCTTAAAAAAAAAAACTTTGGTAAACATCAAGTGATTTTATCACATTCTTTCAAATTATAAAAACTTGCAAAAAAATTCTTTTCGAGAAATTCGCTCATGTTTTTCTAAGAAAATTTTCTCTAAATAAAATTAGACTAATGTCTCGGGGGAATTTTGTTAACCAATAAAGGATTTCTGTCATGTCTTTCCTGCTTCAATAAAAATAAAAGTTTCCTGACAACTTTACCTTTGAAAATTTATTTTGATAAAAAGTAAATTCCTTCAAAAATTTTAGTAAACGTCAAGAGATTTTGTCACATTCCTTTAAAAAAATAATAAAAAAAGAGTAATAAATCTGCAAAAAATTCTGTATCAGAAATTAACCCATTTCTTCCTAAGGAATTTTTTTTTTCTGATTTCTCTATAAAATAGAAAAAAATCAAATTGGACTAATATAGGAGTCATGGACCGACATTCCTTGTGTCGCATACTAATTATATCCTTTTCTTTTGCAGGGAGATCCTAGATACCCCAGACGGGTGTAAAAATTAAGTTCAATAATATATCAAGAATCATTTTCAGAAATACCAAAAGACGAAAAACACCGAGACTTCAACCGTTAATTCTGGGGGGTAAACGAACACTGTCCATCTTTGACAGACAAAGTTGTGTTAATCCGTAAACTTGTATGGGCAGTGTATTCTGATATGACGGTGGATTTATACTGATTAAACACGGAGGCATATTTAATGTATTGCAGAGGATCCCGCGTCTTTTGAAAGACAATATGGATTATATAATCAGAAACCATGAAATAAGTACATTAACCTGATTAAATCAACCAGAGACCGGTCTTAAAATTTCCTCGGATCTGAAACACGCGGAGGGTTTTAGAGGACCGAGGTTCTATTAATGAACGTGGCCCACAGGACACTCCCCCGATGCTACAGGTGCCCGATACATACGAGTGGACGCCAAAAGCAACAAAACACGGTTGAAGTGGGGCACGCAACAAATGGCCGAATTTATTGGCACACTAATTAAGTGGTGGCAGCTTTATTAATTTACATGATTGAACGCGGGTCTCTAGGCGGCTGGTGGAAAGCCACACTGAATGCCTCTCTAATGTTCTTGATATCATCGTCTATCGTAACCCGCGAGAGCATCGTGAAGAAGATTAAACCTAGACGAATACGTCTACTTAGTTTCATCGCACGTTCTTGCCTTTTGTCGATGTCCAAAATTAATGCACAAGCTAGAAGTAATCATTTCCCTTTCCCCCTATTAAATGCTCGAAGCCGTTAACCACACCAAACTCGAAAAAATTAATATCGAGACGAAATCCACGTAAATTTGAAGGGTAAATCCGTATCGTTCCAATTTACCCTTAAATTGCTCTGGTTTTAAATTTGATCCCTTCTATTTTCAGGAATTTACAAAAGCAACTCGAGAATACAGTCGTATCCAAAAACCAAATTTCCTGGTCGGGCTAAATTGGGGGCAAATCAATTCATGAACGTTACCACGGGATGGACAGCTTCGGTTAAAGAAAAATACAAGCAAAAGATCCGAACAATCTCAGACATGGGTAATTCTGTATCATTCTAATTTACACATAATCATCTCAAGTCTCGAATTGTTTTATTCCATTCTTAACATGGATTGCAAATTACCTTGAGAAAATACCGTAACATGGCCCAAGGTGATACAACAGGGCTGCGTTATCCCTAAGGATTAACCTTTGAAAGGAAAGCCCCGTGGACGCCTATGGTCCAATGGACCGAATGGTATGGGGGGATGACAGTAGGTCCGAAATGTCCCGAGTTCGATCCCCAAGGGTGGGGAATGTTGTAAGTATTATAAATAAATGAAACAACTTTTTGTGCATTTCTTTTTGCAAACAGGAATACTCGACGAGTAATATCAAAGTCGGTATTTTACCATAGTCTTGCCATAATGGTGAGGCGCCCAACAAAAGTCGAGAAAAATTCAATCCAGCAAAACTAGTAAAAGACTCGTGCAAGGCATTCAAGGCAAATGATAAATCAGTATCGTTTCCAATTTATCCATTTTAATACTGGCTGACATGTCTCCTTTTCTTTTTATAGGAAATATTTATACTAACATTTAACATGTTAAAGGAGACAAATCCCAAAAGAAAATTATGATCATCTGACAAGATCTATTTTGGTGAAAAATGGGGCAAATTAATCACAAGTTCTGAAGCAAAAAAAGAAAATACGTCTTCCTTATCTCGTTTGATTTCAAGAATAATTTCTCTTCTTTTTGCAGGGGGATTCAACCGCTAAATCACGGCGGTCGCTGTTATTAAGCAAACCGAAATGCTCCCTCACCCATATGCTTCATCGCACAGGGGCAAAGTTGAGACGAATCGCCCCTCGACATAAGGAGTAGGCCTCCCAATTTGTTCGGTCCGCCCACATACCAGGGGCAATTCAAATCCGCCCATATTTGCACATTATATAAACACACATGATGCTAAAAAATTGTCACATCTGCATTGTGTTTACACAGTTCATGAATTATGCATGACCATTCCGCGTGTTTAATTTACCAACTCCAACTTAGAGCATAAACTGCACAGGAGACATCAAATGTGCAGAATGGGGCATGACAGGATGAGGAAAGGCAAACTATTTCTACACAAGTCTAACATTTTAATCTACGGATAAACAGCATTTCCCCAGAGTGAGAGAAAGCCCCTTCGGACTAAAGTCTCCCATTCAGATTACATTCGAGGCGTTCATATTATGAGAACCTCCTTAAATAGAATTGGTAATGCAAACTTGACAGAATATTTTTGCATGATCCACATTTTGATTGATTGCATCATGAGTTATTACACAGACTACTTCTAATCATTGCCAACTTAGCTGAACAATTTTGTATGAACCAATGAACGCATTGATGAAAATGCTTGCACATGTTAGCTCTGACATTACTTGACAGGCAACACATTCCCGGTGTTTGAGTTGCCTTCCAAAGTCTTGAAATTCATTCGGCGATTATTGAATGAACAAGCCTGGTTGTCGAGAAGCCACCAAACATTTCTTCCAAATTCTCAGGTAAGTATATCTTGAATTTGAACCTTTCAAGAGAATGAATTCTGACGGTTGTTGGGGTACTCGAATCGATTGCGGTATATACAGGTATCCACCTTCTTCAATAAAGCATGATTTGTCTCAAGGACAGAAATGTTCGAGACCTTTTGATCTCTGCCTCTTTGGTTTATTCCTAAAGCGACAGGAAAATATAATTTGGCTTTGAGCTTCTGCAGGATTCCTGGTCTCCCCAGATTTCAGAATTGCACCCTTTGAGGTACACCAAGCCCTTCTTACATGCAAACTAAGCCCTTCTTACAGGCACAAAGTCCTTCTTACAGGCAAACCAAGTCCTTCTTACAGGCATAAAGTCCTTCTTACAGGCAAATCAAGTCCTGCTTACAGGCAAACAAAGTCCTTCCTACAGGCAAAGCAAGTCCTTCTTACAGGCAAATCAAGTCCTTCTTACAGGCAAACTAAGTCCTTCTTACAGGCAAACCAAGTCCTTCTTACAGGCAAATCAAGTCCTTCTTACTGGCAAACCAAGTCCTTCTTACTGGCACAAAGTCCTTCTTACAGGCACAAAGTCCTTCTTACAGGTAAATCAAGTCATTCTTACAGGCATAAAGTCCTTTTTACAGGCAAACAAAGTCCTTTTTACAGGCAAACAAAGTCCTTCTTACAGGAAAATTAAGTCCTTCTTACAGGCAAACCCAGTCCTTCTTACAGGCATAAAGTCATTCTTACAGGCAAATCAAGTCCTTCTTACAGGCAAACAAAGTCCTTATTACAGGCAAACAAAGTCTTTCCTACAGGGAAAGCAAGTCCTTCTTACAGGCAAATCAAGTCCTTCTTACAGGCACAAAGTCCTTCTTACAGGCAAATCAATTCCTTCTTACAGGCACAAAGTCCTTCTTACAGGCAAATAAAGTCCTTCTTACAGGCAAACCAAGTCCTTCTTACAGGCATAAAGTCCATCTTACAGGCAAATCAAGTCCTTCTTACAGGCAAATCAAGTCCTTCTTACAGACACAAAGTCCTTCTTACAGGCAAAGTAAGTCCTTCTTACAGGCAAATCAAGTCATTCTTACAGGCAAATTAAGTCCTTTTTACAGGCAAATCAAGTCCTTCTTACAGGCAAATTAAGTCCTTTTTACATGCATTAAGTCGTTTTTACATGCACAAGTCCTTTTTACAGGCACAAAGTCCTTTTTACAGGCACCAAGTCCTTTCTACAAGCACCAAGTCCTTCTTACAGGTATCTCCATGGGGTGACCTACCATACGGGTCAAATCTCAATCAAACTTTAATCAGTAGAATCCTTTTATTAGGAATCTACCATGGTACGACCCACCATACGGGTCAAATGGTATGACCCACCATACGGGTCAAATTTTAATTTTTAATCAGTAGAATCCTTTTATTAGGAATCTACCATGGGTTGATCCACCATACGGGTTCAGGTTCAACCACCCTAAAGTTTTTTTTTATATAACGAATCCTTAGGTTCTCATTTCATTTTCAGTGGAACATTTATGTCACGACTCTTTTTATTTCCTTATATTGAGTCGATTAGAATTCAGATGTCATCTCATCTTTGAAATGAACCGCTACCGAGCTTCCTTTCAAAGAGGGGCAGCTCTTGACACCAGATTTTTAATCATTTTTTCTATTACTAAAGTAATAAAAAATCCATAAAAATTCATAAAATTGAAAAATCAACTTTGGGGACCTTAGCCAAGCCTAGAGAACTAATTTTGACCAAAAAATGATTTTTCATATTTTCAGTATTTTTTAGTATTTTTATTTTCGAAACTTCATGAAAAATAAAGAAAAAATGAGAAAATTACAAAATTAACTTTGGAAGCCTTGGCCAAGCCTAGGCAACTATTTTTGAACAAAAAATAAATTTTCATATTATATATATATTTAATTTTTTAAAAAAAAAATACAAAAGTACTTGAAAATTTTGGAAAAATAACATTTAAGGCCAAAACAAATACACAAAGATAGTTAATATTTTTATTTTAAATCTATTTTCATATTGGCCATCGCAAATCCAGAAAAATCCAATTCGAGTCACGTGTTCCTTCACGAGTATAATCTCGAATCGGGCCTAAAAAATTTTAATTTGAGTCAACTTATTTTAATTTTCACTTTTTATGAGTTGTGAGATAGTCTTCTAATATTTTAAATTTTCATCTTGGCTCAATTATACCCAGAATGACTCAATTTTGCAAAAAGGCTTTAATTAAATTCTGCATTATTTTTAGCGGCAAGAAATGAGCTTAAATTTGACATGTGGTAAATTTTGGTGTGTCAAAAATTGTGAAGAGATTTGGACTTAAAGAAATATATTTTTTCATGGACTGAATTGTAAATACTTAAAATTCAAGGACTAGAGTGCAAATACCTAATTCTTGAAGGATTATTTTACAAATAACAAAAAGAAGAGTTAGTGGATAAATTAGAATAGAGAAGGGAAGATGGAGAAGAGGAGATGAAGAAGAGAAGTTGGAGAAGAATAGATGGAGAAAATAAGATAAGAATAGAGAAAGGAAGATGGAGATGAAGAAGAGTTAGTAGAGAAATTAGAATGGAAGATAAGAATAGAGAAGGAAAGATGGAGATGAAGAAGAGTTAGTGGAGAAATTAGAATGGGAGATAAATATGGAGAAGGGAAGATGAAGATGAAGAAGAGTTAGTGAAGAGATTAGAATGTGAGATAGAGATGGAGAATGGAAGATGAAAATGAAGAAAAGTTAGTGGAGAAATTAGAATGGGAGATAGAGTTAGTGGAAAAATTAGAATGGGAGATAGATGAGTAGATTATAAAAGGAGGAAGAAGTGAGCTTGAGAAAGGGATTTTTTTTTGAGAGAAAATTTGAAGTGTTTGAGGAATTTTTGGGAGAGAAAATTTGAAGCGTTTGAGGAATTTTTTTTGGAGAGAAAATTTTGGATGTTTGAGAGAGTTTTGAGAGATTGAAGAAAAATTTGAGAGAAAGAAAATACCAAAAGAGAGAGAATTTTGAAGATGATGGGAGTTTAAAGCTAGGGGTTATCATCACAAATTCCTTCATCGATCAATATAAATCAAGAGTTCATCCTCGTCAACGAGCAAGCAAATTCGAGCTAAGTGTTTTTATTTATTCATTTATTTATGATTTTACTCTCAAATTAGCACAAATTGTATACACTTTCTCTCTCTCTCTCTCTTTTTTCCCATATTTTATGTCAGGAGAAGGATATCTCTATGTCAACAGCAAAAATCTCGTAGAGATGCAAAAATCGGCCCAGACAAGCTCCTAAGTTGTCCACCGATTTCTCAACTGATCTGTGACTAAAAGTCCCTCTTAATTCAAAAGAAACTCTCTATATTGGGAATATAGAGAGCGAAAATCAATTATAGAAATCCCTCAAAAAAAAAAACGGGAGATAAGTACTCTTTCCACTCTTCTGATTTTAGGTGCAGATTAGCACATATTTTGTATACTGACACTTCACTCTATTTTATGTCAGGAAGCCGCAGCTCTATATCAATGGTCAACCCTATGGAAGCACAAAATCGGCTTGGAGGAGTCCTCAAGCGCGCACAAATTTCAAATTGTTGAATCAATTCGTTGTATTTCATTTTAAAGAATTCATACCCCAGAATGGAGAGGACAAAGTCCATCCGCAATCTAAATACCTGCACCATAAATCCCAAAGGGAAGAGCAAAGCCAATGCTTAGCCTCCCATTGGAGGTTTTTACTTACAGTAGTTAAATACCTGCAACTTAAATTCCTGCACCTTAAATCCCAAAGGGAAGAGCCAAGCTAATGCTTAGCCTCCCATTGGAGGTTTTTACTTACAGTAGTTAAATAACTGCAACTTAAATACCGGTACCTGAAATCCCAAAGGGAAGAGCCAAGCCAATACTTAGCCTCCCATTGGAGGTTTTTACTTACAGTAGTTAAATACCTGCAACTTAAATACATGTATCTTAAATCCCAAAGGGAAGAGCCAAGCCAATGCTTAGCCTCCCATTGGAGGTTTTTACTTACAGTAATTAAATACCTGCAACTTAAATACATGTACCTTAAATCCCAAAGGGAAGAGCCAAGCCAATGCTTAGCCTCCCATTAGAGGTTTTTATTTACAGTAGTTTAAATACTTGCAACTTAAATACATGTACCTTAAATCCCAAAGGGAAGAGCCAAGCCAATGCTAGGCCTCCCATTGGAGGTGTTTATTCACTGTCATGTACTTCTTAAAATTTAATTTTTGAATCATCAGACCCAAAAGATGAGTAGGTCGTAATACTGCACAGAAGTCGTTAACACACTCCCTCTTTCGGCTTCAGGGAATCTTTAACACTTAAAAAAAATATAACAAATAAAAATATATACCATCCATGCATCCTATTTAAAAAGTGAAAACACAAAAGAGAATACCCTACTAGAGCCTTAGGAATAAACCAAGCTTGAGTTGCCGAATTAGGATATCCATGAAATTAAGGTACCGAAAGGGCATTAGTTTTAATTAACTAGTGTAACCAAGTCCCCGAGCTCATAATCTCTGGTTCGCAGGAATAAATTAGTTCTCCCGCTAATTTATTTAGGTTTCTAATCGACCTACCAAGAACGATTAGTGGCGACTCCAAATTTCAAAATCATTTAAACAAAAACCAAAGTTGCGATTCGGTAGGGCTTGGGAGGGTCCGCGTTAGGTTAGTCAAATCTAATTAACCTAATAATCCATTAACCCTTTTAATACTTTAATTTTTTTTTAGAGGGTCGCGACAGCAACTAGACCGGGATTACTTGAAAATCAAATCGGATCACCTGAAAAATAGGTCCTAGAATAGGTTCATCTTCAAATCGATCTGGAAACGGGTTTTAATTTCTAGGAACCAATTAAAACCTAGCCAGTTCCAATCACTAGGGAACTGAACTGATTTTGAAATCGAGTTTTACTCTAATTGCATCATGTTGCTTATTGTTAATATATTTTGCATTGCTATTTTTAGTAGATTGTAATTTATATTGCTCATATTAAGGATGGTTGCTTTTAGCATATAGAGAATTTTATTATTTATCTTTTTCTTTGAATCATTTCATTGCTACTCATATTTTTTCACTGGAAAAAAAGAAATAATGAAAAGAAAAAAAAAGAAAACATGTTCTCGGGTAGTTCCTAGAATCAGACCGAAAAATAAGGTAGGTCCCAAAATAGGTTTTAAGACAAAAATGATAGATTCTAGGTTTCAAAAATTAAGAATTGATTATAACAGGGTTAGTTTTAGGTTCTAGGTCTAGAACACTTCCATTTGGACCATGCTCACCCCTATTGTTAGATAGTTGTTTACGTACTCCAAAATTTCCTATCACTTTATAAAACAATGAACTATAGTACAGATAAATGACTTTCACAGGTTTTGTAATGCTTATTCTTTGTCTCTTCTTAGGAGGAGGCACTATTTGGAATCTTTTCCAGTAGCCCTCAATAGAAAATACACAAATCTTCTGAGCAGTAACCGCCAATTGCTTCACTTGACCCAGAGCGGCTTTTCGAGTAGTGCAGAAACGACATTTCGTATGATGCAACACTCTGGATTCAAGAATTTAAAACCCTCGCGAATTCCTACTACATTAATCCACATCGGTTTGTGGCAAGTAATTAAGATTCAATATATGTTCTACATAATGTACAATTGATGAAGAAGAGCAAAATTTTTAGTTTTGTTTTCTAGTAATCAACAATATATGTATGTGCAGTTTGCCTTTGTACATGAAGCAAATTTGGTAGGAAATTTTTACTTCACAACGGGGAGATTAGTCGAGGAAGTTCTAACCTATGGTCTGAAGAATAAGATGGAGATACATTGGTCGGAAATTTCCTCTATAAAAGCAACTAATGAAGAAAACAGGCCGGGAATTCTTGAAATAGAGGTTGTAAATGACATCTTTTGACCCTAGAAATTTATCTAACTTCAAATCCGACATTTTTTACATAAACACTAATGCGGTCCAATCACTGTCACTATTGTGCAGTTACATCAGCCTCCCACCTTCTCGGCAAATGATTTCACTGGCGGTCAAGCTCTTACATATCGATACTTTATTACCTTGTTCATACATTGGCCACATACTCCTATATTTCTTATCACTAAATGATGATGAACCATAGTGTAGATAAATGACTTCATAGGCTTATCAGAAAGTACAAACTAATAATTCGATCCATTTATAGGAAGTAGTACTTATTCCTAGTCTCTTCTCAGGAGGCATTATCTAGAATTTCCTTCAGAGCCCTTGGTAGAAACTACATCAATTTTTTTAGCAACGAGTGCTGATTGATTTTGTTGAGCTAGAGCAGCACAGAAACGTCATTCTTCACGATTCAACACTATGGATTCTTGGATGACTCCCCGTGGTGAATTCGTTTAGAGAATTAGCCACAGAGATCGTCTTTGACATAGTTCCGGATATCCCTTCGCTCGAGAGTTCACCTTTGAGACATTTCGGACGTCTCTTTGCTTAAGCTCGAGTTGTGCCCATGGCTTCAATTATCCATGAACTCCCGACAACCTCCTCTTTGGAGCTTGAGCTCAGTGAACTCCTTCACGTACTCTCAGACTGTACCTTTTGTTCAAGTCAATAGAGCTTGCTACAAGCTTCTTGTGTGTAAACTTGAGATGTAAGTCCATGCCCCCAATCGCCCGTCGGAGGAATATGTGCTTCTAAAAGATCATTTATATCGTGTCCAATCCCGAAACTAGTTCTATTTATATAACTAGCAATGAGAATAATAAATGCAATAGCTAAATGACAATAAGCAATATCAGTCAATCATAAACTTTGCCTTTGTGGATGAAATTCCCCTAGAAGGGTTAGAATGGAAATTCTTAATCCTCGGGAGGCACCAAATAAATGACTATTTAAATTGAGATTTTTGGCATAAAGATTCCACTAACCTGTAAAAAGTGGTCCTAACCCTTCAAGATACGATCCCGAAATCATTTAATGAAGTCATCCCACATATAATGGGTTTGGAGGCGTCTTTCTTGGCCTCATCACAAGCAAAGCGCCACACAATATGGCATTATCAGAGAAGAACATGGAAGTGTTTCTTACTTAGCAAAGTATTGTTCCATGCTCCATATGAAGTTATCCACCTCCATGATGGATCCTTCGCCTTTGAACTCTTTGGATTTCAACACTTGTAGCTTTGGCACCATTTGAACGAGCATTATGCCACTTGCAATGCTTGATTTGCACAAGACCAACTTGTTGTTGCCGATATAGTCAGATAATTCACTCAAACTTTTAACTGCACAGAGAGAGATGGGATAAAAAAAAATTCAAAATTTATTCTACTAAAAACTATCAAGTACGAGCACCTTACAAAAAAAAACTATCAAGTACGAGCAAAATTTAAGGAACCCTTTTAGAACTACACACAAACGTGCAAAACAAACTTGTTCCACTTCCTAGAAAAATAGCTACCAAACCAACTACCTAACGAACAAACATGACTAAATAACAAAAAAGGCTAAAATGACAGAACATCAGCAACAGGATAGAGACACAACTCCAACAAACTCCTCCTTGGATCAATTGCTGCTGCAAATTCCTATTTTCTCCCTTAACAGCTCAAATCTTCCAGCTTGTAGTGGCTTTGTGAACATGTCCGCAAGCTGATCTTCTAATTTATAATAGACCAACTTAACTTCACCACTTTGTTGCACTTCACGTAAAAAGAAGAATATGACCTTAAAATGCTTGGTTCCACCATGGAAAACTAGATTCTGTGATATTGCTAATGCAGCCTAATTGTCCACATAAACTTCAATGCAATCACCATAATTCAACCACGGACCCTTCTTTGTCTTCTTTAGCCACAAAGCTTGATCTGTAGTTGTAGTAGCTACTATAAACTCAACCTTAGTGTCGCGACCCAAAATTCATTTTTAGGTTAATGGATTACCAGATTAATTGATTAAATTAAGTAACCTAGTTCGAGCTCTCCCAATCTCTACCAAATCGTGACTTTAGTTTTTTGTTTAAATGATTTTAAGGTTTGGAGTCGCCACTAATCGTTCTTGGTAGGTCGATTAGAAACCTAAATAAATTAGCGGGAGAACTAATTTATTTCTACGAACCAGAGATTATGAGTTTGGGGACTTGGTTACACTAGTTAATTAAAACTAATGCCATTTCGGTACCTTAATTTCATGGATATCCTAATTTGGCAACTCATGCTTGGTTTATTCCTAAGACTCTAGTGGAATGTTCTCTATTTGTGTTTTCACTTTTTAAATAAGATGCATGGGTGGTATTTTTTTTTTATTTTCAAAGTGTTAAAAATTTCCTGAAGTCGAAAGAGGGAGTATGTTAACGACTTATGTACAGTGTTACAGTCTACTCACTTTGGGGTCTGATGATTCAAAAATTAAACGGCAGGAAGTCAATGACAGTAAATAAAGACTTCCAATGGATGGTCCAGCCTTGGCTTGGCTCTCCCCTTTGGGGTTTAATGATACATGAATTAAATTGCGGGAATTTAAATAACGGTAAGTAAAAATCTCCAATGGGCGGCCTTGTATTGGCTTGGCTCTTCCCTTTGGGGTTTAATGGTGCATGAATTTAAATTATAGTAAGTAAAAACCTCCAATGAGCGGCCTAGCATTGGCTTGGCTTTTCCCTTTGGGGTTTGATGGTGCAGAAATTTAAATTGCAGGAAATAAACGACCTCCAGTAGATGCGATTTGCCTCTCCATTATGGGGTTTTAGTTCTTTAAAATAAAATACAACGAATTATTTCAACAATTTGAACTAAAATCCGTTGACGGGTAGGCTGCAAATTTGATGGGCACCTTAGAATTTGTTTGGGCTCACTTTGCACCTCCATGGAATTTATCGTTGATACAGAGTTGTCCCTTTTTTTTTACCTACCATAAAATATGGGAAAAAAGGAGATGGAGAAAGTGTATACAATTTGTGCTAATTTAAGACTAAAACCACAAATAAATGAATAAATAAAAACACTTAGCTCGAATTTACTTGCTCGTTAACGAGGATGAACTCTTGATTTATATTGATCGATGAAGGAATTGGTGATGATAACTTCTGACTTTAAACTCCCACCATCTTCAAAATTTTCTCTCTTTTTGGTATTTTCTTTCTCTCTAATTTTTCTTCAATCTCCCAAAACCCTCTTAAACATCCAAAATTTTCTCTCCAAAAAATCTCCCTCTCAACCTCACTTCTTCCTCCTTTTATAACCCACTCATCTATCTCTCATTCTAATTTTTCCACTAACTCTATCTCCTATTCTAATTTCTCCACTAACTTTTCTTCATTTTCTTCTTCCCTTCTCCATCTCTATCTCATATTCTAATCTCTCCACTAACTCTTCTTCATCTTCATCTTCCATTCTTCATATTTATCTCCCATTTTAATTTCTCCACTAACTCTTCTTCATCTCCATCTTCCCTTCTCTATTCTTATCTTATTTTCTCCACCCATTTTTCTCCATCTTCTCTTCTCCATCTTCCATTCTCTATTCTTATTTTATTTTTTCCATCTATTCTTCTCCATCTTCTCTTCTCCATCTCCTCTTCTCCATCTTCCCTTCTCTATTCTAATTTTTCTACAAACTCTTCTTTTTGTTATTTACAAAATAATCCTTCAAGACTTAGGTATTTGCACTCTAGTCCCTGAATTTTAAGTATTTACAATTTAGTCCCTGAAAAAATATTTCTTTAAGTCCAAATCTTCTCACAATTTTTGACACACCTGTCAAAATTCACAGCATGTCAAATTTAAGCTCATTTCTTGCCGCTGAAAATAATGCAGAATTTAATTAAAGCCCTTTTGTAAAATTGAGTCATTCTGGGTATAATTGGGCCAAAATGAAATTTTGAAATATTAGAGAACAATGTCACAACTTCTAAAAGTGAAAAAATGAAAATAAATTGACTCAAATTGAATTTTTTAAGCCCGGTTTAAGATTATGCTCGTGAAGGAATACACGACCCCGAATTGGTGGCCTCAAATGCTACTATTTATTAAATATTCTCCTAATTTCTAAAAAATATATAAAAAATACAAAAAAATATGAAAAATTATTTTTTATTCAAAAGTGGTTGCCTAAGCTTAGCCAAGGCCTCCAAAGTTGATTTTTCAATTTTCTCATTTTTCTTGATTTTTTTTTTATGAATTTTCGAAATTGAAAATATCGAGAAATACTGAAAATATGAAAAATTATTTTTTGGTCAAAATTGGTTCCCTAGGCTTGGCCAAAGTCCCCAAAATTGATTTTTCAATTTTATGAATTTTATGAATTTTTTTTTATTAATTTTAAAAGAGAAAAGATGATTAAAAAACAGGTGTCAACACTTTGCAATGGACTGAGCTACAATCTCTTACTTTTTGGAGTACCAGGAGAAACAAGCAGAACCAAGAGTGAAGTAGTATGGAGATGTACTCTTCATGTCATCCACTGAGCCAGCCCAATCACTATCAGAAAAGCCCTGCAACTTAAATTTTTGGCATTTCCTAAATTTCACACCAAAGAACAATGTTCCTTTGAGATATCTCAAGACCCTTTTTGTAGCAACCAATTGTAACTGACTGAGACTACTTATGAACCTGGATAGAACACATAGCTAATAGAATATCTGGTCTAGTTGCTGTAAGATATATGAGACATTCAATCAAGCTTCTATACATAGAAGCATCTACTGTGTCCGTTCCATCATTCTTTTGTAGCTTCTCTTTAGAATTTCCTTCAAGTATTTTTTTTTGTTGGTAGATGAAGATCTCATGTGAAGCTTGTTTGATTTCCAAACCTAGGAAATAAACCATCTTTCCTAACTTTGACATCTCAAAAACTGCAAACAGACCTTGCTTCACCCTCTCTATCAGTTCCTCATCATTCCCTATCACCAACAAATCATCTACATAAAGTGACAGAATTACAATACTGTGGTTCACCCTCTTAACATAAAGAGTAAACTCACTCAAGCTTCTAACAAAGCCAAAATCCTGTAAATATATGTCTATCTTCCCATACCAAGCCCTTGGAGCCTGTTTTAGTCCATATAGAGCTTTCTTCAATCTGTGTACCTTCTCCTCTTGCCCTTTGATACTGAAGCCTTTAGGTTGTTCAACAAAAATCTCCTCCTCAAGCTCTCCATTCAGAAATGTAATCTTGTATCTAATTAAAATATAGGCCACCCCTTCTCTGCTGCAAGAGTTAGTAGTAGCCTGATTGTATCAAGTCTTGCAACAAGAGCAAAAGTTTAAAAATAGTCTACTCCCCATATTTGAGCATAGCCTTTTACAACAGTCTAGCTTTGTGTTTTTTGATAGAACCATCGGGATTAATTTTTGTTCTGAACACCCACTTAACCGCAATCACATTCTTGTCAAATGGTCTGTCAACAAGTTCCCATTGTGGTTTTTTTGGAATCATTGCCAACTCCTCCTACATTGCTGCAATCCACCTCTGATCCTCCTTAGCTTCCACAAAGTTAGCTGGTTCATGCACTGCCACGTTGCTTCTTTCATAAGTTTCAGCAAATGACCTTGTGCCTCTTGCTGGCAGATCATCTACAATATCTTCCAATCCATCCACAACTTCATCATCCTTTACAATTGTTGCATGTTGTTGTTTTATAGATTACCGCTATCCTACAATCTTTTCTTCCATCCAATTCCACTCATCTTCCTCTAGAAAAATGACATCTATGCTCACAATCACCTTCCCCGCCATAGGCTCTAAAATCCTGTAAGCTTTTGATTGGAGACTATAACCCAATGAAGACTTAAGACTTAGCTCTTTGATCTAGCTTATCCCTCTTGACTTAAGGAACATGAGCATAACACAAACATCCAAAAACCTTCAAATTCTTCACAGAAGGTCTAACATCATACCAAGCTTCAAAAGGTATTGATCTCTCTTAAGCTTTTGTGGGCAATTTGTTCAAGAAGAACACTACAGTATTAGTTGCCTCAGCCTAGAACTTTTTAGGTAACATCTTCTCCTACATCATACATTTGGCCATCTGCATAATGCTTCTATTTTTCCTCTCATTGACTCCATTTTGTTGAGATTAATAGGGAGTAGTGAACTGCTGTACAATACCTACTTACTCACAGTTTAACTTAAACTTGTGAGTAATATACTCAGAACTATTATCAGACCTAAGCATTTGGATTTTCTTCCCACTCTGATTCTCAACGAAGGCTTTGAACTTCACAAATACATCTGCAACTTCATACTTGGCTTGCAGAAAGTAAATCCAGCTCATCCTAGTCATGTCATCTATGAAAGGAATGAAATACCTGCCACCATTGAGAAATGACTCAGACATAGGTCCATATAAGTCTGTGTGGACTAATTGCAGCTTTTCACATGCTCTCTAGCCTCCTCCTTTGAAAGGAAATCTAGCTTGCTTGCTAAGAAAACAAGTTATGCACTGTAGAAATTCCTCCTCCAAACTCGGCAAGTCATCTGCCAAGCTATTCCTCTGTATAAACAACATACTCTTCCTGTGAACATACCTAAGCCTTTTATGTCATAGCTCTACATTTTCTTTTTTGCACTTCAAAGCCATGTGTTACATCTCCTGTGGCTTGAACAGGAAGCACTTGTAATTCATTGGCATTCTCTGCCAAGCTATTCCTCTGTATAAATAACATACTCTTCCTGTGAACATACCTAAGCCTTTTATGCCATAGCTCTACATTTTCTTTTTTGCACTTCAAAGCCATGTGTTGCATCTCCTGTGGCTTGAACAGGAAGCACTTGTAATTCATTGGCTTTCTCGGCACTTCCTTGCAATCTGCATTATCAATAAGGCATTCCTTGTTTTCAAACTTCACCTTATAGCCCCTCTCAACTAACTGACCAATACTCAATATATTCTGGTCAATGTTTAGCACAAAAAGAACATCACTGGTTAGCTTTACCTCCTGATTTCCTTCAATAGCCACTATACCCTTCCCTTGCACTTCGATATACTATCCATTGTCAATTCTGACTCTAGACCTGACTGACCTATCTAACCTTCTAAATGGCTTCAAAGTTCCAGTCATATGATTGGTATAACCACTATCCACTACCTATGCAGCATTCTCAATAGGAGAACTAGAATAGGAAGCCACAAACAAGTGTTCTTTCTCAGTCTCATTCATTGCCGTCTATGCTTCTCCTACTTGCTTTTGATTGTTCTCGATGCAGATAGCTTTTATGTGACCAACCTTATGACATCTTCTACACTTAGCACCATGCTTCCTCCAACATCTAAAGGACTGATGATTTGTTCCACCATAGTATTGACAAGGTTCTTGTTCTTCTTCCATTTGCCAGACCCACTAGAACTTCATTCTTTTGTTGTAGACTTGGAGTCACCTGCATTCCCTTTGGATTGATTCCATTTCTTTCCTTTGCCCCGTCATTGAACTTCCCTTTAGCTTGCAGCGCACCCTCTACAGGCTCCTCTCTTCTCATTAGTGTTCTTTGCACTTATGCCTACATGGCACTTAACAATTCTGCAAGCTTAATGTCAGCTACGTCTCTTATATTTTCCCGAGAAGCTATGGTGGCTTCAAACTTCTCTGAAAGAGACACCAGGATCTTCTGAACCGGCCTTTCGTCCTTCAAGCTAGTCCCTAAGACTCTGATCTTGTCAGCTATCTCAATTAGCCTATCAGAGTATTCCTTCACTGACTCTGAATCCTTCATCTGTTGTCTCTCAAACTCCCTTAAGAGATTCAGCACCTTCAAGCTCCTTACCTTCTCATCTCCCTCGTATTCATCCTTCAAGAAGTCCCGTATTGCCTTTATAGAAACACATCTCATGATCCTTGTGAAGATAGTGAGTGAGACAGCAGCATACAAGCAAGACTTTGCCTTAGCCTTCCTTGTGGTTCTCTCTTTATGGTACTTTATCTAATTGAAGGTCATAATGTTTGGAAGTGGATCTACCTCATAATCATTCTCCACAGTCTCTCATAGATCATGACCCTCCAAGAATGTTGTCATCTTGACAGCCCAAGCTTAATAATTTTCCCTAGTAAAGACTAGAGGAGCCATTGTAGAGAATCCACTTGATCCTACCTCCATCAGCTTCTTCTTTATAGATTGGAAGCAGTCTTCACACTCACTTACACTCACTTCATAGTCCCTTAAGATCTCACAAAGGCTCTGATACCACTATTATTGCTAATATAGTCAACTAATTCACTCAAACTTCTAGTTGCGCGCGCGCGCGCGCACACAGATATATGAGATAAAAAGACATTCATACTTCATTCTACTAAAAAATGTCAAGTACAAGCAAAATTTAAGAAACCTTTTTAGAACTGCACAAAAATGTGCAAAACAAACTTGTTCCACTTCCTAGAAAATAGCTAACAAACCAGACTTGTTCTACTTCCAAGAAAAGAGCTAACAAACCAACTGCCTAACAAACAAACTTAACTAAATAACAAAAATGGCTAAAACGACAGAACATCAGCAGCAGCACTGAGACACAGCTCCAACGATCTCGAGTTGTTGGTCCTCCACCTTTAAAGCTTTGATCTCAACTTGGTGGGATTTGTCTTTTTCTTGGATGTCCTGCTTCAAAGCTTCCATGGAGGCTTCAACGGATTCGTCCTTCATTTGTGGCCATAACTTCGTTGATGACGATAGTGAAATCTTGGCAAAACGTCTTCTTTACGTTGTTGATTCGCTCCCTCACGTCATTGAAACTATGAACAAACTCAATGATGGCATTTCTCATTCTTGAGAGTTTTTCATTGACGATGGACATGACATCCAATGAACTTTCCCTCCTCTTGGATTTGGATTTCCAACGGGTCTTCTCTAGGACCTTATCATGGGAACTCCTCCATTCATGGTAACTTGAATAATTTCTGAGTTCAATGCTCTCTCGACCAATTATTGTGCTCCTCGATCTCAAAAATGGTCCTCTCTTGTGCTCTGATACCAACTATCACGGGGCTGACTCTTGAGGCTGCTGTGCTATCCGCTATGCTTTATTCTGATGCCAATTATCACAAGCTAACTCTAGAGGTTGTTGTACTTCTCCATCTCATGAACGGTCCTCTCTACTTTGCTCTCTTGAGGTTGTTGTGCTCCTCGATCTCATGAACGGTCTTGTCATAGGCCTCTGATACCAAGTATCACGAGCCAGAGAGAGAAGTTTTGGGAGAAGAATGCTCTTTGTATTTCTTGGATGATCAAAATGAGAGGAGGACACTTCTTTATATAGTACGTACATGGCCTCTCATTACAACCGTTAATCGTATCTCGATCCAAAGTCTAAAATTGCATCTTCCCATCTACTCAGCTACCGACATTAAATAAGAAAATTCTAGAGTACGGGAAAATTACCGTATCGTCCGCCCTTGAGAATATTCTAGAGAATGCTAGAGAACCCTAGAGAAACCCTAGATGTGAAGTGTTTTGGTGTCTTGAAGTTCTTCTCGGCCACATGATCGATTAGTTGTGCCGCTAAAACTTCAATCGGTGACACAATCATGGGGAATACACAATGGCAGTTAGTCCAGGGTCCCAATCCAATCAGTTGGGATCAGCCAAGGCTTCCTCTGCAATATACAACACCTTCACATCACCAATAGGTTCGTCGAGTGCAGTAGGTTCTGCAAGCAATGGCGATGCAATGGGTGTCGGACCGGAACATGATGGATATTCTACAAGTAACTGGCAATTCTACGTCGGTCCCTCGGAACCGAATGAGACTTTCACATCACCAATGGGTTCGTCGAGCGCAAGAGGTTCCGCAAGCAATGGCGATGCAATGGGTGTCCAATAGGAACACGATGGATATTCTAAGAGTAAGGGGCAATTCTACTTTGGTCCACAGCGTCTCAAGGACAAACTGACGAGCAACTCGCTTCTTTGAGCAAAAACCGCTCAATGGATCACCTTGGAAATAATGCACTGTGTCAAACCCGATTCAAGATTCAAGGAATGAAAGTTAATTGGATTTATGAATTAAACCCCGATCTTCTTAACGATAAAAGCGACTCAAACCCAACATTTAGTCATGGAATTGAGTCCATGTGACGCAGAGAAGTCTGATAGATAGGTGTCCATTTGGGGAATTATTATTATTATTATTATAGTGGCATTAGCACTGACAAATATTGGTACGTACCTCGCTTTTAGATTAACTCATGCACGATTGACACGTTCGTGGTCTTCTTTTTTTTTTTTTTTCACTTCATTGGCGCTTAACCTTTCCTTACTTAGATTTTTAGCATCTATAAAGGGCAGCAGAGTTTTGCGTCCAGTTGTCCTCACTCTGCTCTGCTTCTGGGGAGATTCCGCTTCATCATTATAACAGCCCTCTCTCTTCAGGTCATTATCATTTGGCTCCCAACTTCGTCAAACAGTTTCAGCCAACTGAAGCATTGTCATGGCGTCACCATCCAAACCTCCACCACAATCTAGCAATCAGGTTCTTCTTCTTCCTCTTCTTCTTCTATCATGATAGTAATGCTAATGCCAATGTGCCATCTGGGTCTCTTCTTGGGTTGACAGATTCTAGAGCCACGTAAACAAGTTTGAAACTTTTTTTTCCATGCGTGAAAAGATCTGACACTTTTTATTGGATGTTCATGATCTACTGTTATCTTTTTGCAGGCCAAGGAGCTCACTGAGACGCTCAAGAACAAGTCTCTGCTTGGGCTAAGGCTCGACGGGGACGGCTCTTTCATGAACCGAGTGCGGACCGCTCGTCCTCCTGCACAAGTCGATAACCCTCTAGCGAATCTTATAGAGAGATATGTTAAAAGCTGGTTGAGTTCCTGCTACATTAATCAAAATCGGTTCCTGGCAGGTAATTAAGATTCGATGCTTGGTCTACAATTTACAATAGGGGAAGAGGAGCAGAGTTTCTTTTTTTTTTCCCCCCTTTCTTTCCCTTCGTTTGGCAATCAACAGTATATGTATGTGCAGTTTGCTTCAACACATCAAGCAGATTTGGTCGGAAAGTTCTACTTCACAACAAGGAAATTAGTCTGGGAAGTGGTCGCAAACGGTCTGAATAATAAGATGAAGATAAAATGGTTGGACATTTCCGCTTTGAGAGCCACTCTTGAAGAAAACAAGCCAGGAATCCTGGAAATAGAGGTCGTACATGATACATAATTTCCTAGAGCAGCCCTCGAAAGAAACTACATGAAGCTTCTGAGCAGCGACCGCCGGTCGCTTCAGTAGAGCCACAGCGGCTTTCCAAGCAGCGCAGCAACAACATTCTTCGCACTGAAGCACTCTGGATTCGAGAATTCCCAAAGGACTCAAGTATCCAACTTCCTCTGTCAGCTCGAAGCCCTTCTGCCTCTACGAAGCCCTTCCGCCTCTACGCCCTGCAGCTGCAGCTGATTCTGCCCTGCGTCTCAGAGGACATTCAAACTCACCCTATGTTGGAGAAGCAGGGGTCCCCAACCTGCAAACTCCTGTAATCATGAGGAATACACAACAGCAGTTAGTTTTGGATCCCGATCCAATCAGTTGGTATCACCCGAGGCTTCCGCCTGCAATTAACAGTACTTTCACATCAACAGTAGGTTCGTCGAGTGGAGTAGGTTCTGCAAGCGATGGCAATGCAATGTGTGTCCGACAGGAACATGATGGATATGCTAACAGCAGTGAGAAATTCATCAGTCCCTCGGAGAAGAATGGGACTTCCACGTGACCAATAGGTTCGTCAAGTGCAGGAGGTTCTGCAAGCACTGGTGATGCAATGGGTGAGACAGAAACAGGGTGGATGCTAACGGTAACGGGCAATTCAACTTTGGTCCCTCTGTGTCTCAGGCTTCGAAGTGATTCAAGAGTCAAGGAATTAAAGCGTAGGGCACTCACTGTTTTGCTTGCATATTCAGGATTAGGATGGGTTGAAGATGTTTGGCTGACGATGCTTGTAGCAAAGAAGTAAGAGTGAAGAGTGTTCATCTTTCTTTTCTGAGATTTGAACGTATCAGGAACAAAACAAGGACAAACAAAATCGGATGAGAGCATTTTCTTCTCCACCTTGCAGTCTGTAATATGGTCCACTAACTTTTTTTGTCATCAATCCAATCCTCGAACTTAAGATGCCTACACGGTTGGGGTGCACCGTAAGCTTAACAATGAAAAGCATTTAAGAAAATGCGAGAAACCTCTGACATTCACCATAAAAGGAACATGGATCACCTCAACCTTTACAGAAGATGTTCAGAACTACAAGTTAATAGCCTTATTATCAAGTATCTAGCAAAACTACTACTGGCACTAAGACGAGAGATACAAAGTAAAAATGAAATAAATACTCTTCATCACTAAATGATAACCGTCAATATGATATACATTGAACCAACTAGAGCATAGAAAATACAATTATCTTCAAAACTGCAAGTCCTGTCATAAAACCGACAATGACATCTTCCCAAAGATGCGGCTTGACAATTGACATGCTGCTTCAAATCCTGAAAGGACTGATAAAAAGTTCTGCGGAAGTTCTGCTTAAAGGTCTCACAGAGGTGATCCGCACATTTCATATAAGTTCAGCTGAGTGGATCATGTCCTAAAAGCGCTTAATAATGTAGGACGGCAAGAATTGCCTGATTCCTTTACAAATCCATCTACTCTCAGTTCATATCTCCGAAACTTCTCTTTCTTGAAGCAGAGTGAAATTCGTCTATTCCATTGTCAGCATTAGCATGCTTCTCTTTGCCTCTGGACTCATCTTTTGCCCTATCTGGTTGTGCTTCAACAAATAGCGGTGCTTCTCTTCCACTTAGTCGACAGAAAACTCTTTCTACTGTCTCACTGATTTCTTTTCCCAGCCCATTACTGTCAAGAATTAACTCCCAAACTGATTTGGAGGCCTTCTCAAGCACTGGGGCCCTGCACAAAAATGAATGCAAGCAAATTGATAAACATCCAATAGCCACCACCAATGCATGCCAACAAATTAGCTTCATCCAGAAGTCATAGTTCTGCCAGTCAGCCTAACAGGTGTGCCGACAATTGTATGAATCAACACAGGTTTTCTTCTAGCAAAATGCCATACCTTTGGAAATCAAAAGGTGGCGAACATACACTTAAAATATTTCCGTATAGCTGCACAGAGCGCATAAATAGCGATGAACATGGTAATATACGGATCTGGATTATCTGACATAAAACTACTTGAAGTCCATATAATTGGCATGACTTTACACAGGATCTTTCCCTCAGAACAAACTTCCTTGGTGAAACAAAATTTAGCTGCAAATAGCTTGTCACGCGTTTGTTAAAATGCTGTGACTTATAAGATCAAACTAACTCACATGTACAAATCAGATTCAATTAGAGTCATGTTTCAATCGTTATGGGACACACACTTCAGTCACGATTTGCCAACGCAGAGCAGCTAGCAGAGGAGATTAATTCAATCTGTTGACATCTTTGTTAGATTAAGTAATTAACTCATCTCTTTCAATTCAATTTCTTAGTCCCTCAACCCCCGCTCTCTTCTCAAGGAGACACTGCCATTATTCTCCACCATTTTTCTCAACTGGGGTTCAAGAAAATTAAAGATGATGCTAATAACAACAAAAGATGCTAGCAGGAGAAGTCTGCTTATTCACCAGCCCCCACAGCCACTCACCCGCCCTCCACCTCCCCCCCAAAACCAACCCACCCACCCCCCGCGGCCCCAAACCCCAAAAACCCACACACACAGAGGATGCTTCAGGAAAGAAAGAATCGCATTTTGTCTGCCTTATGGATTTGAGCTCCACTTATGATAAAACGAAATTAAATATTCAACTCTAACTGCAATCAACATGTATTACCAAGATACTTGGAATTTATGATGTTAATACTAAAGATTAAGTGAGCTATGCATCCCTTTCAAGGTCTTTCCAATTTGTTTCCAAGGCTCACAAATCACAATTCCCATTGATCGATTTCATGTTTCAAAAAAGAGGAGTTAAAATTTGAGATTCGAATCTTATTTTCGCAACGATGTTATCTTGCTACTAAGATGCAACCCAGCACGTTTCCACTTAACCTCTGCCTTCTGAATCCCATACCACACATCTATCATTTGCTAACATTAAATTTTACATGCAATCAACAATGAGGTCAGACTTTCAGAATCTCACCTACTATAAACTTCCATGCTGACACAAAAAATTTAAAGTCAACTAAATTCTAGGAGATGGCAGCTGCACCGTGTAGATAACTGCCGGTTTGGAATTCGAGATCCTGAGGCATTGATTTCTCAATGCCAACTAAGCTACACGGCCATCTAAAAGGCTGTCTTGGACCGCACTCTGCCCTTTGGTTTTGATAATCTACTTTATAGCAGCAGAATCAACCGCAGTTTGGCATGAGGTGGCCAGAGTAGAAACTGCATCAACATTATCTAGGGAATATTTTTCATTGCCCTTTTGCCCTTCAAACCCCTGCTGCCCCCCCCCCCCCCCCCCCCCCCCCCCCCCCCCCCCCGCGCCGCTCCAATAGGCATGTTGGGGGAAGGTAGGGATCAAAATCTAGACTTCTCAACACTTGGTAAAACCACCAGCCATTCCCTTGTTTCCACATTTTAAAGGGAGATGACTCATTTGTAGCACCAAGGGTGTTTTCACAGTTTAGCACCGTTACTACTACTGCAACATCTCCCCTTTGACAGTCAACTCTTTCAGTGAGAGACTAGGAATACATGGATGACACAAAGATCAAGATGGCTGAAAGTCACATTAATAAGCACTAGATTGCACCTCAAAACTGTTGTCCACATAGCTCATTGAGAAAATGCAACCTAGCATCGGGGAGGAAGTTAACAAGGTCAGAGCATGAATGAAATGCTAAAGTGGACAGCCAAACATGCGATTAAAAAAAGATAGTATATTCTTACTCTAGCTCCTGGCGCAGGGCATCGAATAGCTCTCTCTTGGTCTGTTTTTCGGCTCCGGGGGTATTAAGGACTTTGCTCTGCTCTGCCATTTTAATTGTGTTGCTCTTCAGCTCTTCCTGCAAACCGACATCCGGATAAGAGAGAAAAGCAAGAAACCTTAAGCAGCTAAAGAGTAAATGCAAAGAGAAGCTAAAGCAGAACGTGAACAATTGCGCAACAACGAGTATAAGAGCAACGAATCCTCCTTTTGCTATGCTGAGAAGCTCGATTAAACGACGAAAAACCAAAAGCTGACGATTACGTGTAGATTTTCCCCCCTAAATTCACACGAGAGGCCACCAAAAGGAACCAATCAATCCAAAAAAAAAACACCACGCACGATGCAATAGCTGCTAAGTAGCGAAGAACAATCCAGCCTCCATTGTATCTCTCCCGGGGTACGGCGAAAACTGGTAGCCGCGTCAACCCCACGAACCCCCCAAGTCGAATCATCCAAAAGGGCAACAGAAATTCACAGAAAAAAGGGATAGGAGGATTACGTTGGCTTTGAGCTGGTTGATGATCTTCAACCGGAGAGCGTCGATGGTGCCGTCGTTCATGAGCGACTCCAAGACGTCTTCCGGGGTAATAACCGAAGCCGGAGAGGAAGAGGAAGAAGCCATTGGCACGACCTGTTTCCCCTTCTTCCACGCAGATCTTGCTTGAGCCGAGAGCTCGCATTCTGCAAAGTCGCTGATTTTGTCATTGGTCGGAGCCAGCGACTCCGACACGGGAAACAACGGGGGCACGTGCCAAAAAAAAAAACAAGAAGAGAAAATTGATAAGATTTTGCACAAAAATAAAAAATAACAAGGGCGATTTCTCTAAAAAAAATTTCGATGAAGGTCAATTATCATATTGCAACTCCAAAAGGATATACAAGATAATTTTGAATTTAATTTGAAAATTTGGGGGCGTATAATGTATAATCATGTTAGAGATAAAAGAAGATTTCCAAATCTATATTTGATTTGATTATGGTGAGAGAAAGAGAAAAGATAGCAAAAAAAAAAAAAAAACCTCCTCCCCATGAAGTATTTTGTGGGATTTAAAGTAAATTTCTTAAAGAAAAGAGCGGCGAGATTCAAGTAATTTTCAGAAATCGTGTGAAATTTTTGAAATAGTGATATGACTTCCTATCGACAATACTCAACATTAATAGTAAATTTAAGGATAAAGTGCAATTCATGAAAGTTAACGAGATGCCTTTTTCCACATAAGATTACTTACTTTTTCTTTTTGCCCCCCTCTCTCTTACGCAAGGAAACTGAAAGTATGCACCTTGTTCATAATGTAAACTAACATAAACGGACCCAAAAAAAAATGAATATATAATGTGCGAACAAAATTTTGGTTTTATCTATTATTCCTTATGTGTGAACAAATTGTAAAAGAAACACTTAAAAAATTTAAAATTTAAAGGTCCTTAAAATTAGGGAGGTTGGTCTTGCAATATAATCACGTAGATGCATTGCCCTAGTTATTCATGGTGTTAAATTGCAAATATTTTGATGCAATCCATATGCCGAGAATTCTTTTCTTAAATGGGGAAATCTAATTTTCGAAATTATATTAAGTTGACGAAACAAATTTTGAAATTTTAAAGATAGAAATTATGCACAAAAAGGATATGAGGAAATTTTGATGTTTTGAGATTATATCTGTAACAAACTCTTAACTTATAAAATTTAGAAGACCAAAAAAAAAAACAGATAACATTTGATAAGTTTGTACTTTGCACATACATAATTACAAGATTTTATTGATGTATTTTAAATTACAATCATTTTTTCTTCACCCGCTATTAGTTTTGTTATCCTAGGTATTTATGAATTATAAAGAGATTCAATTTTCGTCATTAATTAAAAGGAGTAAGAATTTATAGCTGTTAAGAATTTATCGCTGATAAAATATGGAGAAAATTTCAAATAAAGCTCGAAATGTCCTTATTTTCTCAAATAAAGGCAAATAAAGAGTCTCAAGTGCCGTTATTGTCTCAAAGAAGAGTCTGAAGTGGATATTATTTCAAATAAAGACATAAAATAATCATATCAATATCAAAAAAGGGCTTAACTCGTTGATTGATTAGGGGCATTTTTGTCATTTACATTTTTTTTCCTTTTTTGTTTTTCAAATTTTTTTAAAAATAAAACACTAAAAAAAAGGAATGCAACCTGTGTTGTTTGTTTTACTTTTTTAAATTTTAAATTTAATTTAACTAAAAATTAAGTTAAAATTAGATTTTGACAAAATTGTCCTTGATCAGTTGGACGAAAAAAATCAAACCCTTATTTGAAATAGTCATGGCCACTCGAAGCCCCAGCTTTAAGCCTTAATTTGAGAAAAAAGAGAGCACTTCAAATTTTTATTTAAAATTTTCCTCAAAATATATATGTGCATGAAGCAGGCTAACGTAAGATGCTGACCAAACACATGACAACCCTGCCGAGGCATGAAATTTAGCCTTTTGAGAGTAACTAAAGTCTCCACCACACTGCACATGAAAGAGTACAAGGATCGTGTTGCGAGTAACTTTACAAGTTAAGCAGCTAAGTCATTTGTTCGTACAAGAGCACATAAAACCCAAAAAAGCCCGACATTCTTGGCCATCGAGATCAAATCTCTACCCACTCGGCAAAGGAAGATTCCATAACGCAAAACTGGAAAAGCGGAGGAAGAAGAAGAAACGAATCCTGCTCCATCAAAAGGCGCCCAACGTGTCTTCATCTCTTACCCAGATACAGGGCGACATCATATGTAGAATACGGTTCTGGTAGTTTTCTTCACCCATTTGCTGCCGTTGCTCAGAAAAAATAAATGCTAATCTGCTCTTGAAGTCGAAAACCGCTTCAACTATTATGACAGTCTGACAATTAATTAGTCGTCCGAAGATAGCGTACAAGAAAGCTAGAATCTTTCAGCATGAACCACCACTTAAGATGCACCTGAGGCCCATTTTCCCACTCCCTAGAGCCAATCATGAATTTGTCCTGGCTTGGGATGCAGGATGTAGTCATCTCTGCTGCAGGACCAAAAATTCGAGCTAGAACCAATTAGATAGATTCATGGGCTGGCTTCATCTTTGTCCATCAAGTCTGACAAGTAGCTCAATATAAACCCATCCAGATCTCCCTCTAGGACGGAATCAGGGTCAGAAACCTCATAATTAGTCCGGAGATCCTTGACCATCCGGTAAGGCTGCACGGGAGCAAATGACATGGTAAGGAAGAGCTTTCTACACAAAAGAAATAAAATGGTTTTAAAGAGAACAAAAGCAGATGCTATGGCATACGTGAAGGACATAGGAACGAATTTGGTTGCCCCAACTTATATCTGTAAGAGACTGTGTATGTTGTGCATTCATCTGAGCCTGTCGGGCCATCTCAAGCTGGTCCAACCGAGACTGGAGCACCGACATTGCTGATGCCTTGTTTTGATGTTGTGATCTGCAATATCAGAAAAAAAGGTGGCAAGAGAACTCAACTCAGCGCCTCAAAAAAGGAATGAATGGGCACCCTCTAGGGTAAATATGAATTTCACTATGGTGCAGCAGCGACTCAACAGGGCAAAAACTTGAAATAGGTGGATTCCATCTACCTCTCATTTTGGCAAGTCGCAGTTACTCCAGTAGGAATGTGAACTATTCTCACAGCACTCTCAGTAGTGTTAACATGCTGTCCGCCAGCTCCTCCAGCTCGAAATCTCTCAATTCGGAGATCAGATTCATTTATTTGCACATGGGAAAACCCCTCACCCAAGATTGGAATTACCGCAACAGCAGCAAATGAAGTATGTCGCCGTTTGTTACTGTCGAATGGCGAGATTCGTACTAACCTATGCACCCCTACTTCAGCCTTGGCATATCCAAATGCATACTGACCATCCACTTTAATTGTTGCTCGCTAAAACACAAATAGGCTAGGTCAGCACAATTAGCAACTCAACTACAGAAACAGAATAATCTAGGGAAAAGTAAAAGGAAGGAAGAGCTAAATGCATATATAGCTAAATACACTTAGCACTTTCAAATATTACACTTAGGTAGGCTTATTGTAGGGGGCAAAATACAACAAGGAATTTAATAACATGTGAAAAAATGGTAAGGAGGTGAACCTTGATTCCCGCAATCTCACCAGGCATTTCATCCACAACAGCTACTCCGTATCCTCGGTGTTGAGCCCACATTTTGTACATATTCATAACCATTGCAGCCCAATCCATGCTCTCAGTGCCTCCAGCTCCTGCTTGCACCTTTATACATATAAGAGCAAAGCACTGAATTCTTAGATTGTCCAGGCACTAGAGAAAATAATGTTGGGTAGGGGCTCAAAGTCACTTATTAGCTCAAAGTCACTTATGCATCCTATAAGAGGCTTACCCAAAATGGAAAACATGCAGCACATATAAGTGCTCATAACAAGCACACGACAATTACAAGTCAACAATTCATGATTCGGACCTCTATGAAACAAGAGCAAGAATCATGCTCTCCAGCTAACAAAGCTTCAAGCTCTTTCTCTTTTGAAAGTCTTCTCATCCTGATCAAAGCTTTCAATGATTCCTGCACTAACCGAAAGAAGACATGATTCCAACACACTTGTAAATGCAGCAAGGAAGCAAAGTACTAGCAATTCGCAACCCAATAATTCAAAAGGAGAAATAATAATTTGACTATAAAGGAAAAAAAAGAAAATGAATGAGAACCACACAGGTACCAGGAAGAAAATTCAAGAGTGACAAGACATGAACATGGGATAGGGATCCTAGTATTGCAGTGTCTAATCTAAATCGTAGTACACATTGCACATGCATAAAGTGTACCATACTAACTAACAAGCATAACAATGCCAATATACTGGCAAGTAGATATCTGGGAGTTAGGTAATTGTAAAACTTGGTCTGATGGATAACAAATCCTACTTACAACTGCTACACCAGTGCTATGGTGAAATTGTTTCTCAGTTACTCCCTGTACTCTTCACACCATGATATTTTAATATGTGAGTTAAATAAACACGCTGGCAGTCCTGAAACGCAAAGTTTGCCTCAGGTATAGGGTGTTTAAGAAGGACGCTGAGATCGTATACAAGCTACTCAGACCCCCTCCCTCTTGCATGAGGTGTGTTGCCATCGTCTCTTTCTCCTGCCAAACCTTCCTGTCGATAACTTGTCCTGACTTAATATAGACTGGAAGAGTAGCACAGCACAGGACACAACATGGAACAGGGACAATACATGCCTAGTGAGGAAACCAGGGGCCCACCGATTCCAGGTCAGCATCATTATCTTCCCGAGCAAGCTTTATCATGTCAATATGCTCAAGCAACTCCTGTTCAAATTCCATCACCTCCTTCATCTTACCCATGAGGTTACCATGTTCACGGCTTATTTTTCCAGCATGTTGAGGATCATCCCAAAGGTCTGGCTTATCCAATTGTGCTGACAACAGCTCCAACCTCACTAGCATTTTCTTCCACTGTCAAAAGCATACAAAACCATCATCAAAAGTCGAAATCTAACCATTGATTTTTGTAATGGTGGATCTTCCGTAGCTCAACTTGAAGAACATATGAGAAAGCTACAATTTGGACCAAAGAGAAGTTGATGCAGGAGCAGAATCCTAGTTCTAGTATTTTAAGTGTTTTCTCTGTCATCAGTTTCTCTTGATTCAATATATGTAGTTAGTCTCTATAAACCCTAGAATATATATTTCGCTATTCTAGCTTCAATCCAACTCCATTTTAGTCTCCTTTTTTTGTTCGTTTTGCTATCTTTTGCTCCACCAATTACATCAAATTGGTACCGAGAGTCCCTCAATAGAGTTTTACCTACATCAGAAGTAGCATTACCGCTCACACAAATTACGTATGACGCACCGGAATTACCAATATTTTTTTAAGTACAAGCATAAAAAGCGTACTTTGACAAGTGACCTTCGCTCTCAAAGCCGGGTTACGGCACCAAGAATATTCAAAATGTAAACTTTAGGCACTAAATTCTAGGAATCCCCTCAGACTTTGTGGACTGCGACACGAACGCAAATGCAACTTTCCCCAGCTGAAACGAACGTGTCAGGGTAATCTACTCCGATCACTAATTGGCAACTCGATGATAAATTAAAATCAAAAGGACATTGTTTTACCTGCAAGCGCCGCTTGATTAAGCTTATGGACTGAGCGATCGCGGCGGCATGGCTCTTCCAATCGCTCTCGCTCTCTTCGAAGATCGTCCACTGATTGGAAATGATTCCCGCCACCGTCAGACCATCGGAGGTCGCGGGTTCGATGGCGGCTTGCGCAACAAACAGTCGCAAGCCCCCGAAACGCACCGGGCAGCTGCTTTTCCCCAATGTCTCCTCCAAATGATGCACCCAACCTGCACCGAACCGTGAACAGGAACCAGCGACGAAGCCAGAGCTGCGAATGCGAGAGGGTTTCCGGACTCCATCCTGGGATTTCGATGGAGTGGCGGAACTGAACAGAGAGCGAATGGAGAAGGTTCGCAATGCGCAATTTGGAGACTGCCAAGAAGATCTGACGCGTGATCTTCTTAGGAAAATTGCAGGCATATTTTGCATCGAAGGGAGGCGGTTGAATTGGATTGGTGAAATCGAAGCAACAATTGGGGAAGACGAGGTTCTCGTCCTCTTCGCTTGAGCGAATCAAATGAACCCTGTTCGTCATTTTTGGGGGGTTTTGAGAGTGCAGGGTTTCTGGGAGGGACCGAATCGAAAATAACTTCAACTTGATAGGTCAAAAGTCGAAAAAGCAAATCTGGAAGAATTTGCAGGCAAATGAGATTTTGAAAAAATTTCAAATAAATACTTGACGTGTTTTCATTTATCAAATAAAAATTCGATGTGAATTTTATTTAAAAAAAGGCTGAAGTACTTTTATTTTCTCAAACAAGACCCGAAGTGAATCTTCTTTCAAATAAGGGCTTAAAGTAACCATAAAGTCTAAAAAAAAGCCTTCATCTCGATGGCATTTTTGTCATTCCCCTTTTAGATTTTTTTCCATGTCTTTTCCTTTTTTTTTAGAATTAAAAATAAAAAATAATTGCATCAATCTTGGGTGTTGCCCCGGTTAGGACAAGGGTCGCTAGCCCTTGCTTGTGTGTGTTCCCAAAAAATTCAAAAAAGAAAAATAATAAAAATGCCCTTTAGGCCAAGTCTTTATTCGAGATTCATACCCATTTCAGATTCTTATTTGAAATTATTATATCATTTAAAGCGCCCATTTGAAAAAACAAGAGCATTTCGGGTTGCTATTTAAAATTTTTTCGGAGATTTTTAATAAGACCTCATATCTCGTCGATTTTTTTGCGAAATTTCACATATCTATGTCCTCTTATTGCTCACGAATGAGTGTTCAAAGGGGCAAACGTGTCAAAAAAAAATCGAAAAAGGTTAAATTGTATGAAGAAAAATGAGATATTTCAAGTTTCAAAATTTTCTCTAAATAAATTCATATAATCATGGTAATTGCTTAGCACTTATCTTGGTAATTGTAAATTACGAGCTTGATTTGCATAAGTGAAAAACTACAAACGTATGATAGTTTACTGTTAGGATGGAATATTCTAGAGAATATTGTAAAATATCTCTTGTATATTAGTTCCTGTATTTAGCTTGTTTTTGTTTTGGTAGTTTCATTTATTCCTTGTTTATCATTGTTTTGTAGACTATTTTTGTAACATTGGATATCAATGATAAAAAAAAAAGCTTAAAGCTTGACACTTCATTCTTATCATGGCATCAGAGCAACGACGTTCTGGGACTGACTAAATTGTTTTGTGATTTTGCGAGAGAAGGTGTCGACTATAGAAGATGTCGAACACCGCTGGTAATGAGAGGCCAGAGGCGATCGTGGTACCCCCGCCACGATTGGGAGTAGAATTCGGAGATGGCTCGGGTGCAAGAGCCATGATACCGGCTGTTTACCATCTTAATCCCTCGGATAGTCCAGGGAATGTTCTCATTGCGTGTCGCCTCAATGGAGAGAATTACTTGACGTGGTCGCGAGCTATGCATACTGCATTGAAGGCAAAAAATAAGTTGCCTTTCATTGATGGATCTCTACGGAAACCGGCTGAGGAGGATCCCAATCGAGAGAGGTGGGAGATGTGTAATTCCATGTTGATAGCATGGATTTTTAATACGATGGAGGAAGAGCTCCAAGGTGGTGTTGCTTGCGCGGTAGACGCGAAAGTCCTGTGGGACGACTTGAGAGAAAGGTTTTCCCAAGGAAACCAAACACGGATTTATCAGCTGAAATCCGAAATATGCCTGCTGAAACAAGAAGGGCAGACCGTGCAAAAATATTATTCGAAGATGAAAGCCTTGTGGGATGAACTCGAGAATTATCTCGAGACTCCTAATTGCTCGTGTGGTGCGATTGGAGGTTTTATTGAGCAAAAGGAGAAAGAAAAAGGTTTTCAATTTCTCATGGGACTTGATGTAGAATTTGCCATGGTGCGATCCAATATTTTGAGTGTGGAACCGATGCCATCGCTGAACAAGATATATTCCATGGTTGTACATGAAGAACGCCAAAAGACGGTGGCGTGATTCCATGAAGCGAAGCCAGAAGCAGCAGATTTTTTGGCCAAAGGAGGTGGAGACATGATTCGAGGCTCGGACAAACTCGTGGGTGCAAGCAATAGCGGGGGCGGACAGCTTCAGTCTGTAGTCGGAAACAGACTGCAGTGTGACTTCTGTGGAAAATTGGGACATACAAAATCAAATTGCTGGGGTCTCCATGATTTTTCGCCCGGATGGGAGAAAGGGAAAACAAAGAAGCCAACTAGGTCGCATTTTGGGCCAAATGGGAGAGCAGCTAGGCCGAATGTTTGGAGAGGAGCTTGGCCAACCGGGAGACAGCAACAGCAGCAATTCAGGACTGTGCATCAGAATGGAGCAAATCGAGCCAATGCTATTCAGGCGACATCGGCGCAGAATCAGCACTCGATCCCTGGACTGACTGATGAACAGTTCCAGAAGCTACTCTCGATGATTGGTTCGAGTGACAATGATACGGAGCCTCTTACCGGTAACAAGCTTAATTTTGTGAATTTGAAAGAAGAGTGGATTCTAGACACCGGGGCATCGAGACACATGACCGGTTGTCTTGATCATTTGCTAGAGACCTCCCAAATTAAAGGAAGTTCACCCGTATATATTCCTAATGGTGGCACCGTGCCGGCCACTTACATAGGGAAAGTGAAAATTGCACAATCGTTTGTGCTTCCTGATGTTCTTTATGTTCCTTCCTTTAATTGCAATTTGATTTCAATTGCACAATTATCGGAAGATTGGAATTGCCAAGTGACATTTTATTCAAATTTTTGTGTGATTCAGGACCGTACCTCGAGGACGATGCTTGGAGCGGGTGAACTCTGGGGGGGGTCTACTACTTGCGATGTGTGGTAGTCGTTCCGTTTGCTTGTCAAGCTGTAGGAAGTGCATCTTCAGACGTTTGGCATCAAAGGCTCGGTCATCCCTCGCGGCACATCAAAATTCGGGGTATTGATATGAGTTTAGGAGATGAGAATAATAAAAGGTGTGATGTGTGTCTTAGAGCAAAGCAGACACGATCACAATTTTATCTTAGTGAAAATAAGACTGAATTTCCTTTTCAGCTGGTGCATTGTGATTTATGGGGACCCTATAAAATGAAATCGATTTCTGGCGCAAGTTATTTTTTGACGATTGTGGATGATTTTAGCAGAGGAGTGTGGTTGTATTTGCTGCGCGAGAAAACTGAGGCTCAACGTTTCTTGATTAGTTTTTGCAATCTGGTCAAAAATCAGTTTGATAGTACAGTCAAGATTGTGCGGAGTGATAATGGGACAGAGTTTCTCACGAAAGAATTGCAGGAATTTTTCTCTCGGAGTGGTATTATTCATCAGACAACTTGCACAGACACTCCGCAGCAGAATGGTCGCGTTGAAAGAAAACACCGACAAATTCTTAACATTGCACGCGCATTGTTGTTCCAGGCATCGCTTCCCACAAGATTTTGGGGAGAGTGTGTTTCAACCGCTGCACACCTAATTAATATGACGCCGACACCACTTTTGGGCAACAAGAGTCCGTACGAGGTATTGTTTGACAAACAGCCTGATTATTCGAATTTACGAGTATTCGGTTCGCTTTGTTATGCTCATAATAAACCTCGAGTAAAGGACAAGTTCAAAGAGAGATCTAGAAAAAGTGTTTTTATTGGATATCCATATGGCAAAAAGGGATGGCGGCTTTATGATCTAAAGACTCGGGAAGTATTTGTCTCGCGTGATGTGCACTTTTGCGAAGACAATTTTCCGTTCGCCATAGAACCCATTCAGTCTGCAGCGGAGCAATTAACAAAGACGATGTTCACTGATTCCGGGGGGCCAGGGGAAGCCTTGCAGCATGGGTGGCCTGAACTAGGCCCGAGAGATAATGTAGGGCTGCAGACCAGACGGACTGGAGAATCTGAAAGGGAGGCCACTGCAGTTGGATCCTACAGTCAGCCAAGCAGACGAATGGTGCAGTTTTTGGAATCTGGGCAGGAGACTTCCGTGGGCAGTTCAGAACAGAGACGGGCAGTGGAGCCTATTTCTACGTTGAGTCCAACACAAAGAGACTCTGATTTAGAGTTTGAGGGGGAGAGACGAGAAGATGGGGGCTTACGGCGTTCAAATCGAGATCGACATCCACCGGGATACCTCAAGGATTATGTTGTTCACACCGTTTTGTATAACCCCCCTTCACACACACCTGCTTTAGCGGAGTCCTCAGGTACGTCCCATCCCATTGAGCGATATCTTTGTTACGCTGGAATTGCTAACCATCATAAAGGTTTTCTAGCAGCTATTGATTCTGATATTGAGCCACAGTCCTATCGTGAGGCCATTCTTGATCCTCGGTGGAATGCGGCAATGGCCGAAGAAATTCGTGCCCTGGAATCCAATAAGACGTGGACAATTGAGAAATTGCCATCTGGAAAACGACCCATTGGGTGCCGATGGGTGTTTAAAGTGAAACGTCAAGCTGACGGGAGTGTCGAGCGGTACAAGGCTCGATTGGTGGCTAAGGGCTTTACCCAAGTCGAAGGAGTAGACTTTCACGAGACATTTGCACCAGTGGCCAAACTGGTGACGGTTCGCTGCTTACTATCAGTTGCAGTAGCAAAAGGTTGGGAACTTCATCAAATGGATGTCAATAATGCATTTTTGCATGGTGATCTTAATGAAGAGGTCTATATGCAGCTCCCGCCAGGTTTTTCTTCCTCAAAGTCGGGATATGTCTGTCGCCTTCGTAAGTCCATTTATGGTTTACGACAGGCTTCACGCAATTGGTATGCCAAGTTGGCCGATGCCCTGCAAAGGTATGGTTTCAAACAATCAGGTGCTGATTATTCTCTTTTCACTTGCACACGTGGTACTGCATTTCTGGGAGTGTTAGTTTATGTGGATGATCTTATCATTGTCGGAAATGCATCGGACTGGTGTGCATCATTCAAGGCTTATTTGAAGGAGTGTTTTCACATCAAGGACTTAGGGTCCCTATGGTACTTCTTGGGGATCGAAGTTACTCGTAAGAATTCAGGACTCTTTCTCAGTCAGCGCAAATATGCGCTTGACATTCTCACAGAGTGTGGGATGCTTGGTTCACGGCCTTCGCAGTTCCCTATGGAGCAACATCATCGTCTGTCAACAAGTACCAGTGCCACTCTCACAGATCCAGCTCAGTATAGACGCCTGGTTGGTCGTTTGATATATCTGACGATTACTAGGCCTGAACTGAGTTATTCGCTACATGTTCTGGCTCAATTCATGCATGAGCCACGGCAAGATCACTGGGATGCTGCCATGAGGGTTCTGCGTTATTTAAAACAGTCTCCAGGACAAGGGATTTTTCTTCGGCCTAATTCTCTTGAGCTTCAAGCATATTGTGATTCCGATTGGGCTGGTTGCCCACTAACTAGGCGATCGGTAACAGGCTATTTCATCACTTTGGGAGGTTGTCCAATTTCCTGGAAGACTAAAAAGCAGACGACAGTTTCTCGTTCCTCCGCAGAAGCAGAGTATCGAGCCATGGCCAGTACAGTGAGTGAGGTTATTTGGCTGCGTAGTCTCCTCAATTCTCTTGGCATCACTTATTCACGACCAACTCGTTTATTTTGCGACAACCAGGCGGCGCTCCATATTGCAGCCAATCCAGTGTTTCACGAACGAACAAAGCACATCGAGATCGATTGTCATTTTCTTCGTGAACACATTCAGTCTGGTGCTATTACTACGTCTCATGTGCCTACACGGCTTCAACTCGCGGACATTTTCACTAAGGCATTGGGACGAGATCGCTTCCTTTTTCTTCTAGACAAGTTGGGCGTTCGTGACCTACACGCACCAACTTGAGGGGGAGTGTTAGGATGGAATATTCTAGAGAATATTGTAAAATATCTCTTGTATATTAGTTCCTGTATTTAGCTTGTTTTTGTTTTGGTAGTTTCATTTATTCCTTGTTTTATCATTGTTTTATAGACTATTTTTGTAACCTTGGATATCAATGATAAAAAAAAAAGCTTGAAGCTTGACGCTTCATTCTTATCATTTACCAAAGTTATCAAGTAGTTGATAATCAACTAAACGCCAAATTTATTATCCTAAATGGAAAGTCACAATCAAAGTGGTGAAGCTCTAATCACTTATTTAGGTTTGTGTTATTTTGCGAATATTTTTCAAAAAAAATTCTTGTTTTTTGCTTTGGATCACTTAAAAAAAAATGAGTGATCATATATTATTTTTCTAGTCAACAGAAAATATTTTCTTTTCAAAATTTAAGTTTGGGAAAATGATTTTTTCTTTTAAAAATCAAAAATCATTTTCCAAGCTTGGACCAAAAAACCTGTGCTTAGGCAAAACAACCTTGACGCTCATTCTTGGACCCCAAGCAGCGAAGCAAATGTCCTCGCACCCAGACTCGAGACTCTGGCACCCTGCACCGAGATGGCAGGCCTCGTAATATTGAGATCGAGCCCTGGACAGCACCCAATGCTGAATTTTTTCTTATGAAAAATTGTAATTTTGTTAATTTACATTTTTTTCTTTTCCTTTCCCCCCACTAGTTGCTAAACCCTTGATGACAATAGATAACTAGCCATAGATGTAGGCTGGTGAGCTCTGGGGCTTTTGCCTGCCAATCAATGCAGAGAAAGAAGGAAAAAAAATTTAAATAAAATAAATATTATTTACAAATATCAAGATGCATTTGTGAGTTATGTTAGTGAAATCTCACATAGAAGAATTAATGCGATGTAAAACAGTTAATATTTTAATTGACTCATAACTCATTGGCTCAAACTTTTGAGTGAGAATGAGTTCGATTGGATATATTAATAGACTTAGACTTAGGCTATCTCTTGGCATTTTTCCTCATGTGAAGGTATCGAATTTATGATGTGTATTCCCAACAAAAAATTACATTATTTCAAATTTTAGAGATATGTCTATTGCAAATCCTAAAACTTTATCACGAAAGTATGATTAAATTTCAAAACTTACAAAAAAAAATGCAATCTAGTCCTAAATTTTGTCAAATTAGTGCCATCGAGCTTTTTCGTTAATTCCGTCCAACTTGATTAACAAAAAATGCTGATATTACTTATTTAAAACAATGTAGTTTTGGTATGAATCTAATTTTTGCTATACTTTTTATTTAAACCAATTTAAAAAATAAGGTAAATTTTTTTATAAATTAAAAAAAAAACAACGGCGAGGGCTTTGTAGCCCTCGTCTTTGTCCTTGCCATCAGTCGATGGGAGTCGCTAGACCCTGGCCCACTTCCTTGGAATTTTTTTAAAAATTTAATTTAATAAAAATTATACTAAAAAATCACATTTTAACCAAAACAACATCATTTTAACCACGTCATTGTCACATAGAAAAGAGAAAATATTTTAAAAAAATTACATCGACATTTTTCTTCAGCCAAATTGGAGGAAACTAATGGAAGGATTTAATTGCACAGATTTGACAAGTTTAGGATTTGATTGTACTTTTTACAAATTTTAGGGCTTAATTGTATTTTTGTGACAACTTTTATGACTTACAGTGAACATATCTCTAAAAAAAAAAGAATCATCCACGTGAGCACCAGCTATACCACAAAAAAACCTAGTGTCCACGTCAATAATTTTCAACCAAACAATAACGCGAAAAAATCAAATTAGATTTTCCTTACTATACAACAAAAAATGATGGCAAATCAGATTTTGAATCAGACACAGGAAAATAAATATTTTTCCTATAAAATGACTTTTCAAAAAACATTCTCTAAGAATGTCACATTTTTCACGTAACAAATGAAGCCTAAGTGAAAAAATTACTTTTCCTATTGAAAAGTTACTTATCAAATGGATAATTATTAGTTACTAATAGATACCTAATAGGCTAATAGCCTACCCTCAGGTCCCTTACTGGACTAACCACAACGAAAAAAGCTTAATCTTTTGTTAATTACGTAAATGGAGAGGTCATTAAAAATTCATAAGTTGAAAGTTACTTTTTCTCATGATATCACATGGAAATAAAAAATTGCTTTTTACGCAATCAACTCTTCCTGACATGGAAAGTCACAAATAATGTTGCAACAACTTGATTTTTTATAGAAAGGTCGCCTGAGGCATAACTTTAAGACATTCGGAATCCCGATCCACCTAAAGTTAAATGGACACTGTCAATAGGCGCCGCCGAGCAATCGTCAAATAATCTCGTAATGAAATTTTATAAGTTTTAATTCACCAACATTTCTAGTGACATAAAAAATCAAACTTTACATTTAAGTATTTTCCAATAAATATACTTAATGAAAATCTAAGAAAAATTTCAAATAAAAGCATGATGTGACTTCGTTTTCTCCAATAAGAGTTTAAGTAGACATTGTTTTAAATAATTGCCTGAAATGCCATCATTATTGCAAATGAAGCCTTGATCAAGGGGTTTTTTTTCGTCATTTTGTATTTTTTTTTTTATTTTTCTATCTTTTTCCTTTCTTTTCAATGGTGAGGGCTAGGCGAGGCTGCCCTTGGCCATCATGACCCGCGCCTATGTTGGGGCTAACAATGTAATCTAGAAGAGATAAATTGGTTGTTTCCAAACTTTTTCACTTTGCACGGAAAACAAAAGATGATATAAAAAAAAATCGGGTGAGTGAATGTTTGACTACATAATATCTGGGAGTGTGCAAAGCAAAGTAAAGAAGTGAGAGGCAAGCACACTAGATATATAGTGGCTCGGCTTTCCCATCAGGTAATGACTACTTCGGGCTTTCTTTCAAAAACATCAACTTGTTTGGACTTCAAACAACTTCACAGACATGATCTTTCAAACTCTGATAAAAAGATTGTCAGCGACCAAATCTTTTTGGTCCTTAGCTAATTTTTTCATAAAAGCACTTCACACTTCACGAAATTTTTACCCGATAGTCGTTACATGATTCCTTAGTCATTAAAAATATATCCACACTTAAAGGTAAAAATAAATATCAAAGGATGGTTTGAAAATTATCGAAATATTTTATGAGATATTTCTTCGACAGCCCAACCTTGTCGAGAGCCTCGCCCCGGCTAGCCGTTACAGCCCTTACCTATGCGAGCCATTGGCGAAGGTGCTCGGGCAAGGCAAGCCCTTGCCAGCCCTCGTCCAGTGGCTAGCAAGGGTCGCCGGGCTCTTGTTGGCTACGATAAATAAAAAAAAAAGGGAAAATGAAAACGAAAAATAAAAAAATAAGTCAATGACAAAAATGCTATTGATTACGTTATTTTTTGAAAAAATGAGAGTATTCTGAATCTTTCTTTAAAATAAAATTTACTTTAAATTTTTATTTGAAAAAATAAGGAAAAATCAGATTTTCATTTGAAGTTTTCTCTAAAAAATCTCGAGGGCTTCACCGGCCCATTCGGACCCGTCAAATGCAAGGATCAGGTTTTGCTCCCCTAAACCTTTTCCCCTATGAGCAAAGGCTCTCCTTCTCGTGAGGGGTTCCATTACAGGGGAGATCAGTAACACGTGGCCTGGCCCGCTTTCTGAACGCTGACCTGAAGCACATCATGAGAAGGACAATCTCATAATTCTCATTGGTTTTTCTAAAGCGCGACGCTGATGGCGATTTCCTCTCGTCCCCATCAGTCGTTGTGACTCTGTCAAGCATCGCAGATCGACACGGATGTGAATTCATGACTCCTCCCTCTTCCTTATTCTTATCATTGCGGTTGGAAATTTCCAGCTCTTGACCATTGTGGACGTTAAAAAATTCATAACGTAGCTCATCCTCTTACCAAACCTGATCCGGGCATGATGATTTGTTTGTCTTTAGCAGATAAAAAAAGTGGATGGATTAGGGTAAAATCCTCAAATGCAACGCGGCGCAAACTGCAACAAAATAAAAAATAAAAGTGACATAAAAAAAAATCAAAACACAAAATTTATTTTAATTCATTTTTAAATTAAGATTACGTCAATAAAAAAAAGTCAATATGATTAGCACATAGTATCTTCTTATCACTAAGAGCTATTTATGGGCTTAAAATTTAAATTGCAATAAAATATAAGCTTAATTTATAAAAATTTCCTAACAGCTAGAATACGCTGCTCCCGTAACCTCCGTCCGGGCAAATCTATGGATCCTTGCTCGCTCAACGGATAATAAAAATTCTTGGGAGAAAGAATTATAATCCCATAGGAGGTGACAGCTGATGACCCGTGATTACGTGGGCTAAGATATTTAGCCCAATAAAAATATTTTGACCGATTAATGCATGTCCAAAGATTCAATGCTTTCTTGTCTCCAACCTATCCTGCCAAGCTGACTTGGCCAACTTGATCCATATCCTGACACATTGTAATTAAGTAACTTAGAAATCTCGGATATGGATCGAAGGTCCTAAAAGCTGCCATTCAAACCTACTGGCATAGCACCCAGGTTTAATCCAACGAGAAGATAGAACACAGGAAAGGAAGGAAGAGAAATCCCTCCCAACTTCGGAAAATTCTGTGAGCCCTTCTTTTTCTCCCATCCGTCGATCAAAACTACCGGTTCTCCAACATCATCTTGGCCCCATTTTGCATGGCCACTCAGAATATATCCTCCCACGTATAATGCACTTTTGCGCGTCTCTGGAGGCTCAGAATCCGTAGCACCACCTCAAAAGAACCAGTGACTGTCTTGTCTAGGCAAAAGTGAAGTGATTCCCAGGTTTCTTGAGGATGTTGTGGGGTGATCTTGTGACCCAGGTTCTGATTCCTGGGTCTGCTCTGGTGGGGATTGGGTTTGCTCTGCTCCAGTGGTTCCTGGTATCCAGAGTCAGGGTCTCGGAGGATGTCAATGGCTACCATGACAACCTGATCGAGGATGAAGATCAGGAGGAGGGTGTTGATCAGCTCGATGCTGTCATCAAGTGCTCTGAGATTCAGAATGCCATCGCTGTCGGTAAAGCCCCTGATTCAATCTTTTAAAAGAACTTCTCCGGGCTCTGTTTTTCTGTGACTTGTCTGTGATGGCTCTGCAGACGGTGAATTGTGTTTAAGTACTTCTCAGGGCTCTGTTTTACTGTGACTTGTCTGTTATGGCTCTGGGGATAGTGAATTGTGTTTGCTGCGTAGATTATGAAAGATGTATTTATAGGTATTGTGTTTGCTTTTACAGAACTTGCTGTTGTCACACACACACACACACACACACACACACACACACACACACACACATCACTCTCTCGTTCTGTCTTCTTTTGCTGCTAAAAATCATATGCATCGGACAACTCACTCTGGGCAGGCACCTTACATAGTACCCAGCATCATCATCACAGTGTTCTCTATTATTATACAAACAGGGGAATATAGAATAAGACCAAACTGATGTGCTGAACAAACCAAAAGCTGATCTTTAGCCAAGGAAATGCTCTCCTCGGCGAGAAACCTCGTCGCTGTTAGTCGGACGGCCAGGTACTGTCCAAATAAATAGGTACAAAAGGATGATTTTATGTAGTTCATATCTAAATTGCACTGATTACTGGTGGGTGGAGTTCAATAATTGAGGTGACTTTCTGGAAACAACTGTTGGAAATCTAGATTTTCAAATGGCTTAGGGTGGTCCAACCGAACAACCAGAAGATAATTGCTTGTGCTTGTATTAGGATTAGTCTAGCTCCATCTGCCAGCGAAGAACCATTTCTCCAGGATTTTACTGAATGTTATGATTCTTAGTACTCTACTTGAAGTGCGAAACTTGGCAGAAGAGAAACAAATTTGATATGCCATTAGATTCCTTCTCTGTGGCGTTGGTTGAACTTGGAAATTGATCTTAACTACATCAATACTTGACCATTTTTTTGTTCCAGGCGCGACATCTTTCCTATTTACGGAGTATAAGTACCTCAGCATCTTCGTGGGTGCATTCGGCGCCATCATTTTCCTCTTCCTTGGTTCAGTTAAGGGCTTTAGCACCGAAAGCGAACCTTGCACTTACAACCCAGGAAATCTCTGCAAACCGGCTCTGGCCAATGCCGTCTTTAGCACAGTGGCCTTCTTGCTCGGCGCTGTCACTTCTGTGCTCTCAGGCTTTCTAGGGATGAAGATAGCGACGTATGCCAATGCTAGGACAACTCTAGAAGCCAGGAAGGGTGTTGGGAAGGCGTTTATTGTGGCCTTCCGGTCGGGTGCTGTGATGGGCTTCCTTCTCGCTGCCAATGGCCTTCTTGTTCTATATTTGTCCATCAATCTGTTCAAGATTTACTATGGAGATGACTGGGAGGGGCTGTATGAATCTATTACCGGTTATGGACTAGGCGGTTCTTCGATGGCTCTCTTTGGAAGAGTTGGCGGAGGTATATATACCAAGGCGGCTGATGTTGGCGCAGACCTTGTTGGGAAAGTCGAGAAAAATATCCCTGAAGACGATCCACGGAACCCAGCTGTAATTTTTTTCCCCCTTCCTTCTACATCCGTCGAGAGACGACATTGTTGCCTGTGACATATGAACGGATATGCTCAATGTAGTGTTTGATTTGCAGGTGATTGCAGACAATGTGGGTGACAATGTCGGGGACATTGCAGGAATGGGCTCTGACCTCTTCGGGTCTTATGCCGAATCATCATGCGCTGCACTCTTTGTCGCGTCGATCTCATCTTTCGGCACAAGCCATGACTTCTCGGCCATGTCCTATCCACTCATCATTAGCTCGATGGGGATTGTCGTCTGCTTGTTAACAACACTATTCGCGACAGATCTTTCTGAGATCAAGCACGTGAGTGAAATCGAACCGTCCTTGAAGCGCCAGCTTCTTATCTCAACTGTCCTGATGACTGCCGTCATCGCCACGGTCACCTTCTTTGCTCTGCCATCGGAATTCACTTTGTACAAATCCGGGACCGACAAAATCGTGAAGAACTGGTACGCTTCCTGCTCTACCATTGTCATTTCGGATTCTTCTTTATTCTTATGTGTTCTAGAACATTTTCGTTGATGCGATTAACATGGTCACAGGCACCTTTTCTTCTGCGTCGCGACTGGCTTGTGGGCTGGACTTGTTATCGGCTATACAACGGAGTACTACACGAGCAATGCTTACAGGTGAGTTTTTGCTCCAGGATTTGTGACTCTTCATTTTGTGAATATATCAGATCATGTAGCATTTGGTGGTCACCAAGGACACGTGCAAGTCCAGGACAGCTGACTAGTGATCATATCAGTCCTGTGCAGGACGTGGCGGATTCGTGCAGAACTGGAGCTGCGACCAACGTGATTTTCGGATTGGCTCTGGGCTACAAATCTGTCATCGTCCCGATATTTGCCATAGCGATTGCTATTTTCGTGAGCTTCAGCTTCGCTGCCATGTATGGAATCGCTATGGCTGCGTTGGGGATGCTAAGTACTATAGCTACCGGTCTCGCTATTGATGCCTATGGACCTATCAGCGACAATGCTGGCGGGATCGCCGAAATGGCTGGAATGAGCCACAAAATACGTGAGAGGACTGACGCTTTGGATGCTGCCGGAAACACCACTGCTGCCATTGGCAAGGTAATTACGTATCTAAATTTCATCGCATGATCATTTGCCGTAAGCTAATGTGTATGATTTGAAGAACCTCATTACACTGTCCGCCTTTTTCTCTTCAGGGTTTCGCTATTGGATCAGCAGCGCTTGTCTCTCTTGCCTTGTTCGGTGCCTTTGTGAGCCGGGCGGGCATCACAATCGTCGACGTATTGACCCCAAAGGTGTTCATAGGCTTGATTGTCGGCGCCATGCTTCCGTACTGGTTTTCCGCCATGACAATGAAGAGCGTCGGCAGTGCAGCGCTGAAAATGGTCGAAGAGGTCAGGCGGCAGTTCAACACCATTCCAGGTCTCATGGAGGGCACGGCGAAGCCCGACTATGCAAATTGCGTCAAAATCTCGACCGACGCTTCACTGAGGGAAATGATACCGCCCGGCGCCTTGGTCATGCTCACCCCGCTAGTCGCCGGTACCTTATTTGGAGTGGAAACTCTCTCAGGAGTTCTCGCCGGTTCGCTCGTCTCTGGCGTGCAGGTATCTAGCTATTACCTTACCTCCGTAAAATCACAAGTACCAACATTGTTCGGCTCTAACGTCACTGAATTGATGAATCTGGCTTTTGTTTCCGGTTTAGGTTGCCATTTCAGCCTCCAACACAGGTGGGGCATGGGACAATGCAAAGAAGTACATAGAGGTGAGTCCACTCGCGTGCCTTGTGCTTTGATCATGTCATGTGAATCGGCTCTAAGTCTAAATTGATACGGGCTTGTGCAGGCCGGCACTTCCGACCACGCCAGAACACTAGGGCCCAAGGGCTCGGATGCTCACAAGGCGGCCGTCATAGGCGACACCATCGGGGACCCCCTCAAGGACACATCCGGCCCTTCGCTCAACATCCTCATCAAGCTCATGGCGGTCGAGTCGTTGGTGTTCGCCCCGTTCTTCGCTGCTCACGGGGGCTTGCTGTTTAAGCTGTTTTGAACTCCGCCCGCCCCGGCTCTTTAACAGAGCCTCTGCTGTAATTAGGACTCCTCTGTTGTAACCACGGCAGTTTCCTTTCGATCGTCGTTTTCAATATCACGTAATTCCTAGCTTAGTCAACCCGATTTCATGCAATCCGCAGCCCCATTCTTCCTAATTGAATCACATACCAGTTCTGTGTGAATCGCCGCAATCGTTATATACAAGCTCAAGCTACTAAGCGGAGAAAGTTGCAGGCAATTGATATTATTCAGAGCTCGTCTCTGTAAGTGACGAGTCGCTTTTACGATACAAAGGATTTTAGAAATTGAACACGCGTATCCATGGCAACTCTCATACTTTAGCATCACCAGCTCCCTCAAATGCATCTATGCTATAAAATCAATTTGTGTCGGTGGTCCATTGAGGAATTGGGTTTTATTATTATGGTCATTCGAAGACTAAATGTCTTCAAAAAGTTTCGATCAGGTCTTGCGTTTGCGAGGATTTTTTTTTTTTGGGTTGTCAAAGTAACATTTCATTTACATCTGCAAAAAAAAAAAAACACGGGTGAAATATCGCAGTCTAATTACTACAATTTCAAAACAAAACGAACTCCGGTTAACAAGACGAATCATCAAAACAAAGATGAGGGTCACAAACTCAAAAGGCAAATCTATGACTTCTTCAAATCAAAATGGACGATAGATTACCGAATCCGTCTTCAGTAACGAGAAAACATCAAAATCTTCATTTGTGGCTATAGTTTTGCCTTGTGGCGATGCGCGCGCCTAGGTTTGGTGTCTCCAACACCGTCACCATGCAAAATAAAAAAGTTAAACAAGTACAGATTTAATAGTGAGAGTGAAAACTTCATGAAACTTTTTTGACATTCTTTGAAACTGGACTTCTACGTATATGAAATCCGAGAGAAGCGAAACCCTAAAAACATACACTTAAAAAACTTCCCAAAATGGAAGAAGACATAGATTAGATCGGAAGAAAAATGACCCCACAAATGAGAGCAAAGTAAGAAATTCAACTAAGCATCGAAAATTCAACATACTTTATATGGAATATTTGGTTATTTGCCACATGTCATTTCCGACGCACAGATGTCATGCGAAAATTACCAAAAGTCTTAAATCTATTACAATTGTATCAATTTCATCATAATTTTTTTTTGTCGATTCAGTCCTAAACATTTTTCAATTATGCCAATTCAGTTCATTTAACGAATTTTGGCCAGCTCTTGTTTGCCCTTCGTCACTCCTATTCGTCTGTTGTCGTATGCCGTCTGTCGATCCACAGATCGCTTGTCGTCGGTCCTCGACTTCATTCACCCTTCGCAATTCCCCATCCATTGATCGTCCACCGCTCGTCTCCTGTCCCTCACTCCCTTTCGCCATTGACCGACAAGCCATAGAAATATTATTCCTTAATCAAACGAATTCTTTTTCGAAAACAGAAAATTTATGTCACTATTAAATGCATGTTTCTGCTTAAAAACTCGTTCAAAAATAAAAATAGAAAAATCAATTTTTAGCTAGACATGGAGCCCAAGAAGAGAATGGTGTCATTCACGCTCTAGATTTTCGCCAAATGTTTGATGAGATTAATTTTTTCCCAACGACCGGTGCGTTTGAGAACCACTTTCCCAAGTACCTTTGGGCCTCCAAAGTCCTTTGCCCCAAATATTGAGTGTTTAGCAAATATTTTCCAAAAACCCTTGGCTCAAAGTCAGTATTGGAAATGCTGAAAGCCCAAGGCAGGTTGAAGGCTGCCTTGAGCTTTTAGCCTTAGGCATTTGGACATCACCCCTGAGACCACCAACCTCTGCCATCGCCGCCACTGCAGCAAGCGCCGTCGCCACAGTAGCAGTCACCACCGCCCTTGCCCCCCGCACACCCCCTCCCACCTCCTCCCACCTTGCCCGACGACGGCGAGGTCGTGCCTCGCCATGGCCGGACGAGGGTTGACCTCGCCTGTCGAGGCAACGACAATGTGAGGCTTGACCTCGCCGTCGTTGCCTCGCCCGACAACGACAAGGCCTCGCAAGCCCAGATTTGGGCTTGCGAGGTACATCCTCGACTTCGCCGAGCAAGGCAACGACGGCGCAGGGCTGGACCTCACTATTGTTGCCTTGCCCAGTGACAACGAAGCCTCGCAAGCCCAGATTTGGGCTTGCGAGGTCGATCCCCGCTGTGGCCAAGCGGGGCTCGGCCTTGTCGGCGGCACTCTGGCCCGTCGACTGACCGGCTGGAGGTGTGGGAAAAGGGAAAAAAAAGTATAAAAAGAAATCATAAAAAATTCATAAAATATCCAATTGCTAATAAGTGCAAAGGCTTTTAAGATTTTTGTTTACTAAACAACATTTGCATTTTATCAAGTTCCTTTACTCTAAAGGCCTTTGCATTTCTTCAAAGATTTTCCCCAAAAGTCTTTTCAAATGCAGCCGAAATAGGTTACCGGCTTTTGTGGGCTTATCTAATCCGACGGCTCATATCCCCTCATTAAAAATCCACGAACACAAAAATGGGCTTGTGTTGGACTATGTTTCGCACGTGCCAACTTTTGCAAGCATGCGGAATCCATTCCCAGGAAAATCCACCTACTAAACAACGGGCAGCTCCAACTCCACAGGCCCACGTAGTTCGTGCCACGAATCCATACACCTCGTGTAATTACCAATCTCTCTCCGCCACATCCCGCCAATGACGAGAGACAACGACATGTCCTCCTGCCATTGGTCCACGTCATCAGGTCACGTCCACGTGGGATGTCAACGCGCCACGTCAGGACCGATAGCGACGACCACTATATACCGCCGCCTGGACCTCACTCCACCCACTAGCTTCGTCCACCCCGACTCTTTCTCTACCTGAAGTCTCTCCCTCTCAATCTCTTGAGAGCGATGGCGATCGAGCGGCCGAACAACCCTAGGTGGTGCCTACTGCTGCTCGGCCTCTGCTCTATCGTGGCGATCGCCTCCGCTGAAGTCTTCTTCGAAGAGCCATTCGAGGGTACATTTCGCTTCTCTTGCTTGGTTTGGGTCCATTGGCGTACTTCGGAGCTCAATCACGCCTCCCTTTCCCTTTGATATCGCGCTTCTCTGTTCGTTCTTGGTCGCTTCCAGTTTCATTCGACTGTTTTGTGGAAGATATCGGAATGTGGTGGTTATGTCGATCGTAGTTTGTGAAGTTCGTTTTCAGATTGACCTGTTTATGCGTGGATCTGATAGCTCTTTGCTGAAGTTGCGCTGAACACTGCGAGGTGCTTCTGAATCGTGCTTTTCGAATTTAGATCGGTTCTAGCAGGATTTTTGCAGTCAGCTTTTGACCGTGCTTTCGTAAATCTGAAATCAGTTGCCTCGGTGGTGGCTGACCTGTTTTGGCCGCGACGGAGGAGGCACAAGATTACCATCCTTGTTTAAGCGTTATAATTTCGAGTTTCGTGGTCATCTAACTGAGCAGTCATTGTCACTTACATGTTTATGTAACGGGTACTTCTAATGCCATAAATTGTCAGAAAACACTGTGCCTCAACTTTATGAATGCTGAAATGTATGCTCCGAGCGGAACTTAAGTGAGGAGCAACAGCTTTACTGCGTAACTGACACAAGCATTGTGGCTCATATTAGATTCACCAGTGGAATTGTCTTGGTGACTGGATGAAAGCTGCTGCCTGTTGTATGAGGGTGCTTGTATGTTCTAGTTATGTATATGTTGAGAGTGCGGCTGTACAAGCATATTGCCTTTGCTGTGTGGTGAGATATTTGATTTGATATGATGATATAATGCTCATTGCAAATGAAGGTCTAATTACTAAGACTGTATCCCAGACTAGAAATATTCGTTAGGGCATTGAGTACCGTTTGTGAAAAATTTGTGGTCAATTTACTAAGATTGTATCCCAGACTATATCGTATTCTGCTTTGGTTTCTCATTTTCGAACTCTGATTGAATTAGATGGATGGGAGAACCGGTGGGTCAAGTCCGATTGGAAAAGTGATGAAAACACGGCCGGGGAGTGGAACTACACGTCTGGTAAATGGAATGGAGACCCTAATGACAAAGGTATACATTTCTCTCAGCAGTGAGCATATGCATTGTGAAATAGTTAGGTTGGTTGAATTTTTTCCTTTAACATTTGAGAATCTGATATCTGTGCCAGCTCGCTTCAGATTTATCATCGATCTCCTTTGGCAGGTATTCAAACGAGTGAAGACTACAAGTTCTATGCTATATCAGCACAATTCCCTGAGTTCAGCAACAAAGACAAGACCCTTGTCTTCCAATTCTCTGTCAAGCATGAGCAGAAGCTTGACTGTGGTGGTGGCTACATGAAGCTACTCAGTGGTGAAATTGATCAGAAGAAATTCGGTGGTGATACTCCATACAGGTCACTATAGTCCCTCTGACTACAGGATATTACCTCTCTGCTCAGTTATTTTATTTGCAAACACATGCTCATTTGATGAATGTTGGGATTGCTGCAGTATTATGTTTGGACCTGATATCTGTGGCTACAGCACGAAGAAAGTTCATGCTATACTCAACTACAATGGTACCAACCACTTGATCAAGAAGGAAGTTCCCTGTGAGACTGATCAGCTTACTCATGTTTATACTTTCATCCTCCGGCCCGATGCCACCTACAGTATTCTCATTGACAATGCTGAGAAGCAAACTGGTAGCTTGTACTCTGACTGGGATCTTCTCCCTCCTAAGAAGATCAAGGATCCCGAGGCCAAAAAAGTAAGTTACTGAGCTATTCATCTAGCTTCTCCTCTGTATGTGATAGTTCATCATGCTGATTCCCTTGCTTGGGTGGCAGCCAGAAGACTGGGATGACAAAGAATATATCCCTGATCCAGAAGATAAGAAGCCAGAGGTAAGGGCACTGTTATGTGCAGGGAGTTTGTTCATTTATGAAGTTGATCTCTTATGAGCATGGGATGAACTGACAGTCTCCATGTCCCTGCAGGGATATGATGATATACCTAAAGAGATACCAGATCCTGATGCCAAGAAGGTGAATGTGATTATTTTCAAGTTGTTTATGGAGCTATTCTCTGTTTTGTGATTCAATTTATAGTTCTGCACCGTTGGTGGTTCAGCTACTTAATGGAGTTTGATTGATGATGGTTTGCAGCCTGAGGATTGGGATGACGAGGAGGATGGTGAATGGGCAGCCCCAACTATTGCTAACCCCGAGTACAAGGGACCATGGAAGCCAAAGGTATGAGAATGTTATTGACTGTGTTTAGTGAGATCGTTGGATCACGCAGTTTTAAGAGTCCCTCTATTCCTGTAGAAAATTAAAAATCCCAACTACAAGGGGAAGTGGAAGGCTCCGATGATTGACAACCCAGGTTTGTTTGTTCAGTAACATTGTTTCTTGGTTTTCTTCTTGTGATCTTTGTTATAATTCCTCAAATTCGAACACTCTTTAACAGATTTCAAGGATGACCCAGACCTATATGTCTACCCCAACTTGAAGTATGTTGGCGTAGAACTGTGGCAGGTAATGTGTTTTCCTTCTCTACTATTATTCTCTTCACATGGCATGAATATTTATGGGCAGTGTTGGTGTGCCTCAGGTCAAATCTGGAACCTTGTTTGACAATGTCTTGGTTTGTGATGATGCCGGATATGCAAAGAAGCTTGCTGAAGAAACATGGGGCAAGAACAAGGATGTATGGAGTATATGCTGTTTATTTCTTTATTTTTTTTCAAGCAAGTGATTATATTCCCATTATTAGTCTTTGAGATTGCCCAACTTCTATGACTTTTCAGGCTGAAAAGGCAGCATTTGATGAGGCAGAGAAGAAGAGAGAGGAAGAGGTAATACGATATCATTGATTTTACTTGTTGATATATTAAGTTATTGCTATTTAGTTTTCATAAGGATTCCCACATTGGTGTGCTGAAGTTTCCATGCACCGCCGCTTTTTTCCATCATCTTTTTCCAATTCATTAACACTAACTCCTGGTTCAATGCTTTATCAGGAAGCCAAGGACGATCCTGTTGATTCCGATGTAAGTCTATGAACCTTGTAAAAATGTGTTAAGATCTCATTTTTTGTGTCCTTGTGTTTTTACATGGGGGTTAATCTGCTGTTCTAGGTTGAGGATGAAGATGATGAGGCCGACGACGCTGAAGACGATGATTCCAATGCAGAAACCAAAACAGATGACAGTGCCGAATCCAAGGACGATATCAAGAGTGAAGATGTAAAGGTAAGGGTTCCTCCAAACCAAAAAAAAAAAAAAAAAAAAAAGAAGAAACAAAGAAAGAGGGCGAGGTGTTACTCTTGGCTTGTTTTTGTCTCTTCATCTGCTGATGAAAATTTCTCTCCCATCTTCTCTCTTTGCAGGATGAGCTGTAGGCATTGGCAAAATTGGAGTAACGAGGTGCTCCAAAATTCTTAAACTTTTTTTTTTTCTTTTTTCTTGTTCGGTTGTAGGAATTTACCTTGGGGAGATAAGAGAGTGAACATGTAGATTGGGAAAAAGGAAGAGAACATATGTAGCCTCGATTGCTCTTTTCCCTCACCGTTAAGCTCTCTCTGCCTAGCATATATCTATTTGATGACGTCCCTGGCTAGAGAGAGAAGATGAGAAGATGGATTCCCCGAAACCATCGCAAATCGGAAAGTTTGGTACAATCAGCATAAGCTTTGGCATGAAATCCGCAACAGTCTCTCTCAGCGACCCATGCCCTTTTTGTTTTTTTTCCTTGTCCTCTTAAGGGTCCGAGCACTAAGTTGATTATCATAAGTTGATCTGAGAATCGTGTTCGTAGGCATTAGGGCAGTTAGTTGGATACTTTACGTCGTATGTAACTCAGTGACGTGACCATGTTCCTTCAAGCAAGTTTTGGAGTTGTCGCCCTGCTCTCCTCCATCCATGCCTCCGCTAACAGACTCAGTGACTTGCCGTTGCGTGTAGCGAAACGGTCGACATCTCTTATCGAGGCATCTATATCCCTTCTCGTTTACATCCCCATTAAGGAAAAACAGGTCAGAATGGTCGAGAGCACAAAAGTATCTTTAATTATGAAAATTCGAAGTAAATAATGTATCAATTCGTTGTCTTCGCAAGTTCTTGTCGACCGTGAAAGCCCCACAATGGACTCCCTTATTAACGCATAAATGATGATTGGATATTTCTATCGACGGCTAGATGCGACCGTCTTTATTTAGTTAGGTCCTCCAAAAAGTAGTAATGTTCATTGATTGAAGCACAGATCCATCAACTTTGTTTCTCCATAGCGGCTTGCCATCGCGCGTCCATCAATCCTCGCCCGTCCATCAAGCTTCATAAGTCCTTTCACGATTTGAAGCAGCATGTCAATTGTCAAGCAGCATCTCTGGGAAGATGTCATCGTCTGTTTTAGGACAGTGACTTGCCGTTTTCATTACAACTGTAGTTACTATGCTCGAGTTGGTTCAATGTGTACTGAGGGGCTATGATATAGTGATGAAGAGTGTGTGTTTCGATTTCACTTTGTATTTCTAATCTTAGCAGCAGCAGCAGTTTTGCTACACACTTGAGAATAAGGCTTTTAACTTGCAGTTTTGGACATATTTTCGTATGCACTGGCTTCTGCAAAGGTTGAGGTGATCCGTGTTGCTTTTCGCACATTTTCTTAAATGCTTTTCAATGTTAAGCTTACGGTGCGTCCCAATTGTGCTAAGTTGGCACAGTGCTCGTAACTAGGGGTACATTGCTAGCAAGCTGGTTACAAGAACCATGCGAAGCACATGCCGATAACGTAGGAGCCGAAATTTTGATAACTCACTACAAGCACAGATCGCTACTATATAAGTATAACTGTAACCATCTGAAGATGACGTGAAATCTATCTTTCCTATTACCATCCTCAAGTCAATACGAGGTATTTTTTTATTCCTTTCACCTCAAGAGAATATCTCCGAATTTAACGTCCCTGAGTTCACACGTAGTAGTTTAAGGACTTGCTGAGGTCCGAGAGGATTGAATTGATGACCATATTACGGATTGCAAGGTGGAGAAGAAAATGCCCTTATCCCGATTTTGTTTGTCCTTGTTTTGTTGCTGATACAATCAAATATGGGAAAAGGAAGATGCACACTCTACTTTTTGGCTACAATCATCGTCCAGAAACATAAAAAAATGTTTGACAAGGGAAAGGAAAGAAGCTGAAAGAAACAGAGAAGCCACCAACATCTTCAATTCCTCCTAATCTAAAATAGACGTGCATACCGTATGTGTATTAGACTTGTCACTCAAATAGACTCAATTCCATGACTAAGCGTCGGGTCTGAGTCATTCTTATTTGACTTTTTTTTAGAAGATATACTGAATATATAGAATATATATATATATATATATATATCTATATCTTCAGCAATTACGTTGCACATATCGATAGTTCTCCATCATTTTTTATATATATTCCTTGCGCTTGCTCGTTCAACGCTCTTCCATCGGAAAACAGTATTAGGGGCGGACACAGAGCTGCTCTCTCTTGTTCCTCCTCCGGCTTAAACCCTATTGCTAATTTCTTAGCCTCTCCCTTCTTCCACAGTCCGAAGCGGCCTCTTCTTCCCTCGTGCCATTTCTTCTTAGCAAGCAGTGATGGGAGCGTCCCATAACAAAGAGCAAATGAAGAAGAAGAGGGAGAAGGAGGTTCACAGCTCGAAGCACGGGAGGAGGAGCAAGTGTATGAAGAAGCAGCGTGAGCTCGGTCCTACCTGCAGGCTCTGGACGGCGGAGGTTCGCCTGTTGATTCCGGCTCCGAATATGAGGTTTTTGTCTTTTCTTTTGCTCTTGCGTTCCAACACTTTTCAGAAGATTAAATCACATTGCACTTCTGTCGATTCAATTACAAACATTTTAATTGTGTCGATTGAGGCCTAAACCTTTTGGTATTTGCATTTGCTCTCATTGCCCTTCCCAAGGACTCGAGAGAGAAAGAGAAGTTATGGGAGAGAACATTTTGTATTACTTGTCGATGATCCAGGTGAGAGGGATAGCTCTCCTATTCAAACAAGAGCACCTCTCGTTATATCGACTCTAGATCTAAATGACTTAGAATGCATCTCTCCATCTATCTATCACAGACATTAGAGACGAGAATTCTATAACATGGGGCATTTAGCATATCACTCATCCCTAAGAAAATTCTAGAGAACTCAAGAAAATCTTAGAGACCGATGCACTTCAAGTCTGTTTTTCCGAGCTATGTGGTGGGTCAGTTGGGCCATGGACCCTTCGATTCGAGGCATGTGCACGTGGATTTCAGTAATTTATAATTTGCTTCCGAAATTGTAATTAGCAATACTAATGATAATTATTGTTTTCTAGCGAAACAGAGCGACTTTCACAAAAGAAGTTACAGTTATTTTTAATTATTTTATAATTTCGAGCTTAATAGTAAAATAATCGTTGTGTCCTAGCGGAACGATTGTTCACAAAGTAGTTGGAGTTATTATTTTTTTTTTTTATTTACAACCTCTGACAAAGAAGGGTGACTGCATCGGAGTTGGTTGATGCTGAATTGTTCAGGTTTGTCTAGCTTTGTACATTATGGTCTCTCAATACTCTGGAGAAAGCTCTCCGGCTTTTCTTCTGCATGTCACTTTAACTTTTAGGTTCCCTTTATGCCTCTTCAAAATAAAAATAATAACAGATAAATACGACTCATTCGTGAGCAGTTTCGCTAGGACACAACAATCGTTATTTGTAATTGTAATTCCGAGTTTTAACAAATAGAAAATTTTTAATTTTTAATTAATGCCAAATCTAGTCCACGCGCGCATGCACATTTTTTTCAATGTGGGACAACGTACCTCCAACAATCCTCTCGAGCTTTTGGCTCTGGCCGATCTCAATTTCCATCTTGTTAGACTTATGAATCAAGTAGTTTTGAGATATCGTGGTTTGTTTTGTTCTAAGCTTGGGTTTTGAACTGATCCATACTTCATCCGTCTTTCTTCATCTGATATTCTCCGTTTTGATCCCAATTTCAGGTTATAATAATTCCTGACTTTTTTTTTTCCTTTTGTTCCTAATCCCATTCGAAAATTATATTGAATTATAGAAATTCTACTTATATCATTAGGATTAAGAAAGACAATTTTAGGATCGATCTAAACCGGTCCACTTATTATCTATACAATTTAACATGCCAATTATTAAATAACTTATTAGAAGCAAAAGATCAACCAATCAAAAATGTCACGAAATCCCCCGCTCTTGGGATTGTGACAAATCCATGTTCAAGAACATCCACATCCTCATCTAATGTAGCTCTGCAAGTTGGCAGGTCGCTTTGCTCCTTCTTTACCTGAATGTTATGATGAAATTACACAATAGACATGTCTTGATTTAAAAGTAGACTTATTTAGTCTTTTATGGTCCGCGTAGGTCTATTTCTTGCTTTTGCAATCCCTTTTATGTTAGGCCGTGCAATAAAATACACAAAAGATAAAATTTACAACTTATTGAAAGGAAAAAAAGAAGGCACGTAATTGATAAAAATACAGAAAATTTGTTTTGAAATAGATGTGCCATGAGATAACAGTTTGGGAATTTTTTTTTTGTAGATGGAAATTAGTTTTGGTAAATGGGTACAATATGAGGTTTTTAAAGATATTAATCCTTCACATTAGGTAAATGAAATTTACAGAAGTAAATTCTTGGATCCGCACGACGGTCGGGTTTTCTATTAGTTTTGAAGTATAACTATGTAGGATCCCAACAACGATTGCATAAGCCTAGTGCTGTAGCGGATCAAAATCGAAGTATCGCTCGTTCCCCCAATTTCATCGTCCCTTCCAATTCTTGGAGCGTCCGTCTTGCATCCCATTTACTCTTCTCGGCTACGAACTATCAATGAGTTTCTTCGCTACTTTAGTGTCTGAACATGGTCAGTAGAAATGCAGGGTGCGCAGTCCAGAATTGTCAAGTTTCAAATGTTTTGCATGAAACATGGACGATAAATTGGCACTAAATACTGTAGGTTTCGCAAGGGTCGTTTGACCCGCTCCTTGCTTGCCTCGTCGGCAGCCCTGGCGATTTATCAATCCTCCAGCTCTGTGTCGGAATCGTTTTTCAGCTTTCTTTTAGGAAATGTGGTTTGAAGGTGTTCTTGCCCATGGCAATATTAACTTCACGTCAGGCCTTCAACCATTTCCTTGGCTTCAGTGGTCGTGTCGTTTCGACGATGTGCTTAACAGGTAGACATGCACGGAGTGCATAAGGATCTGATGTACCAGCAAGCAGATATGCAAGTTTGCTTGAATAGTCTATCTGAAATCACGGTGACTAGAAAGTACATGCTAGTGAAAAAGAACAGAAAAGAAGAGGGAAACATCAGTTAATCTGTTTGCCTTGTCACTGCACAAGGCAGCCAACCGGAAAAAGCTAAAAGAGAAACGAACCTGAGAAATATATAAATTACAGTCGAAATCAGAGATCATGCCGCAACGACCCTCTTCCATTACTCAAAGGTAACCTAAGCTTATAGTTTAGCTGATGATCATATACAGTCAAGAGGATACAGGTTTAAACATCAGTCGTCCCAGGGCAAAGCAAGATAACCTATACCTAAGGTTCATCCAAAAACCGAGCAGCCCAGAAGAGACAGATCTGACAGAGTCTCGCGTACAGATCGAACTTCTGTTTAGAAGATTTGAAGTCCAGCACCTCTGGGGTCTCAAGTTGCAAAGCAGAAGATACTGGAAATTAGCCACCAAAATTGGCCTACTGATGCTGCTCATATATCTGCATGTATGCCTCCGAGAGTGCAACCATTTGAGGAAGCGTTTCTGAAACGTGCAGATCCTGCATCTCATACCTAAAGCATAAAAGTAGGACTTGTCAATCACAACCACACTCTTATTTAACCATACATGTGTGTGTGTGTGTGTGAGAGAGAGAGAGAGAGACAGAGAGAGACAGAGAGAGAGAGAGATTTACCAAAGTTCTTCAGACTTCCGCTGAACAAAAACCCTGTAAGAACCTTCACCAGGTTTGCCATCATGAACAACGTTGGCGATCAAATCATACTTTGATCGCAACTTCTCCTTATCTCCCGGTGTGGGTAATGGAATGTAGTCCTTCAATTCCAAGTTCTTGACGGGAAAATTAACTGCAGAAGCAACCATAAGTAATCGGACACTTAAAAGTACTACTTTGATCAACATTTCACATTTGCCACTTCATATTTTCTTCTAAAGCAAATCGCAGCATTATGAAATGTCAGTTCGGAATCATCAAAGTTCCCCAATTTTTTTCCAACTGAAATCATCAGTTTGAAAAAGCTTACCTAAAGTTGGGTTCTTCTCCACAAAAAAGTTGTTTTTCGTAAATCTACGCATATGGAGAATGAGATACCGAGGCAATCTCATTACACGGTATCTCATCCTTGCAAGGCGGGGACGGACAACCTCTGTTACTGCCTCCCCATCAAATTTCTTCAATATGTTGAAAAGGGGCACCTGAAAGATGGAAAACATTTAATTTAGATGAATAAGCACCATACAATAACCAAAACTTGGGACTACAATGGTGCGGAAGTGCCACAGTAATTTTTCAAGGATCTCTCTCAACTATATATGTCAACTTTAATATTCTCCATCACATGACAAAAGCCCATTATGATAATCCATGATATGATCACAATCCCCAACCATCTTTGAGTGTACTATTTGATTGATTCTTTCGATAAATGGTACCAAACTGATGCAAAGGCCTGACCGAACGGGAGGCATCTTATGTGCTCAGGCTTACAATACCATAGATCAATCTAAGGATCTCTTTCTCAAAAGAGTATCTTGCCTAATATGTCTGCACAGATATTTTTATCAGTACACAATTCGTCCACATAGATACTGTCAACATAAAATACTCCACAAGCTTTACATTAACATCAGAAAAGGAGAAAAAAAATTATTGCCAAAGGTTCCAGCATGTTTATAGTGCATAAACTATGATGCCTATGTTGCCCTGATATCAAGTTGATGAAGAACCACTTGTCCACAACTCAACCAATGAAGATTCAGGGCCTGTTTGCCTGCACTTTCACTCCACAATATGAGGATAAAAATCCTGTGATCTGCTTGCCCCAAAATGACCTCGCCCAACTTCAATACCAAGGAAATGACAAAGGGATATTTTTTAATATTTGAATTTTAATCCGACTTCTGCTTCCAACAAAGAGAGCCGACTGAGGGGAGATCCTCACATCCAGTTTGGAGAGCAGGGATATCCCAACTGTACCATCATTATGCCTTTGCAATGCTACTTGGTTCAATACTATTTGTGACCTTTTCTCCTATATGGGACTCTCTATTTTTTGGATAGATAACCAATTGTCTTTCATTTGAATAATATTATTTTTTATAATAATAAGTCAAGTCAAGAATAACAATTTAATTTGAAAGGTTAAGGTGTTTCAGGCGAATAAAAGAAATGTACGTTTCACAAAAGTTACAAGACATGGAAGTTATGAGTAGAGATTACTCCAGCCAGATCCTCAATCCTGTCGACATTATTCAAATCCCACCCACAAAGGGAAAGGGGGCATTATTTATGATGCTAATCTTTATCTTGAACAATAAGAATTGTTACCACCTTAGTTGATAAATTCTCATAGTTTCGATAAGAAAAAATCTTTTTATCTGCTTATTGAATGACATTGCCACTTGGGGGGCAAATACTCATAGTTTCTATATTAACAATAATATTTACATGTCTATCTCTCTCAGAGAAAGCTTACAGTAGAAACTTAACAGGATTTGACACTTTATAAAAATATAAAGGAGAATGACTACAGCTATTGCCAAATATTCATCACTAACATAAAGAACAACGAACCTGGGGTATAATGTTTTTCTCCATTACGTCTTGGAAAAGAGGTGGCGGTGGCAAATCAAGTCCAAGCATTAAGAAAGGCATTCTAGATGTCTCAGACATTACATTAGTAAGTTCAGTCCCACTATCTGTGAGATTTGCATTGCCGTCCTGGTCGTCGCCACTTTCTTTCCTATCAGCCATAATTTTGCCAGGAATCTCTTTTATAACCTCCAACTCCCCCTTCAAGGTAAATAAAATATTAGACGAGTACTTTGTGCATGAAAGTAATTGCTGCAGCAGTATATGAAGCAAAAGAACTAGAAACCGGTAGTATACCTGAAAGCACTCGTGAATGATGCTGCTCCTTTTCTTTGAAGTTTTAAGATCCGCATGCAAAGTGTTAAGAAGCCATGACATGAATTCAACTGGGTCAGACTGCGCACCTATCCGAAAATGCTTTTTGCTGGCTTTCATAACTGCCTGCAGAAACTCATGTGGACTTACCTATGATTATAGAAAGTCGATGGTGAGAATCTCTTTTTGTGCATGTGGAATTAGAAATTAAGTCCATTTCTCCAACTAATACCTGTCCTTTAAAGTTTCGTGCATGCCAAATTTTCCTGGTGAGTTCTCCGAACCTATGAACAAGTGGAGATTTGCTATGCTGATAATTTTCTGGAATAAGGAAAAAGTTCCTCAAAGGAGTAACTCTCATTAAAGATTGAATTGTGACATTGACAAAATCAGTCTCCTTGATGTTATTCAGTCCCACCTAAACAATTATACAATCAAGAAGTTATAGCCAACAAAGGAGCAAAAGAAAACCCCTACTTTGCATATTATGTAACAGCGCAATATTGTTGCGTGATCAAATATTGCACTCACCATCCCAGGAAGGTAATCAGAACCATCAAGAGCCCTCGACCATTGTTTGTTCCTGTCAATTTGTTCAACTTGCTCCCTTGTAAACCTAACATAAGATACAAACTAAATCAACAAACAGCCTCAACAAAAAGAGAGAAAGAATCAACAACCAGCACTCACAAATGAATGAATGACCAAGTACAACCTGAAAAAGAAATTGCTAGGATTGCTACAAGCTGACATTACGGCGTAGCACTAACTTATGAAGGACAGATAACATTGTGCAGGAAGTAATCAGACATAAGATAGTGAATTAAACCACGATGCACAGAGAAGGCAGTACATTGAAAAATCAAGCGTACAAAGAATGCTCGATTACGGATATTAATAGCATACAAATGCTGAAATATAAGAAGCAACCTTGGGTTCAGCACATGCCGAATGTCATCCAAGGAGGGATCATTGATCTCATATCCATCAGGCAGGCAGTAAACCCTCTCACTCTGGAGATTGATGAAGACGTGATGCCCTGCTTCAACGCTGTGTGTATAAGCATGAGATTTCTTTCCTCTTCCTTGATAATATTTTCCACAGACTAAACACGCGTATACATTCAAATTCGATAAAGATACAGAGCAGAACTTCTCAAAATCAAACTCCAAAACCTGGAATGGACAAAGCAGCATGTAAAAATTATGATAGGCTAAAACAATAATAACTTGTAACAACAGTTGACTTGTGTATCATCGACGTAATGACATATTCTCAATGATAGGTATCTCATCAATATCACTATGGGTAACTCCGTTTATCATTAACTCATCTTTATGACCCTTGTTCAAAGAATTATAAAAAATAACTATGACATCCTTTTACAAATAGCCTTAGCAAACAAACACAGCATTATGAACTACATCACAACACCCTTAAATGCTTATAACACAAAATTTAGCAAACAGCGACCTTCATCTATTTTCTTTAGCACCACCCAGCATGTTATGTTTTCTTGCGGGCTCGGTTGCAAAAACCAAGAAGATACACTTCTGCAAACTAATCCTTTGACTGAAATGGCAGTAGACTGGTTTCCGATGCTTAAAATTATGTGGAGAGTGGCATTGCAGTTGTTTCTTAATATAGGTTTTGGTTCACTACCAGTAGATTGGTTTCCATTCTCGGAAACCAATCTACTAGTAGAAACAGGTAATGTTCTAAAACACAAAATAGACAATCATAGGCTATAGAACCACCAGCAACATGAAGTTGAAAGATTTACAGCCACAAATAAGCTCCACCTGCCTAGAACTTCTAGTTGCTCTATTGTGACTTAAATAATCCTATCACCATGCATATACTGCAGCCTATACATGCTAACATAGGCACAAAAAAAATTACAAACTAGTCAGTTTAGAGTACCTGGCGATTAACTGTATCAAGATAAGGGCAGTCCCTCCGAATCTCAACAAGGCGGCCTCTCCTCCCTTTATTATGCTCCTCGTCTTGTTCGTCATCACTCTCACTATCATCCTCTTCTTTTCCTCTTTCATCAACCACGCGTCCATTCTGGTCCTCTGCTACATGTCCATCTGCTCCCTCTTGGTAACCATTTCTTAGTCTTCCCCTCGCAACATCTTCCTCGTCATCAATGTCATCATAAGCGGTCAACTGATGAAGTGGATTTTCAGCTAATGAGGATGAAGGAGGAGATGATTGCTCAAGCAACCTCTGCTTCTTTGCGCCGGCAACAAAGCCTTCATCGTCCACAGCTTCCCCATTTCTTTTCATAATAGTTAAATCTTCCTTTCACTGCTTGTATTACTACAAAATTAAACAAGACCAACCATGAATAAACCGAAAAAGCAACTAGAGGAAAACTATACTCTCGTCTAGGTCAATAATCAAATAAATGTCAGGCTAACAACCTACAGCTCTATGCATACACCTCACTGTAAATTACCAATTCGGTAGCACAAACTGCGAAAAATTGACGGGCCACAGTAATAATTGAATGCCAAATTCGATTACGCAGCTCGCAGTCAGCAGAGCGAAACTTTACGACATCAAAAGACTATACAAATGACATACCGAACCGCAACTACGAGAACCACAAAACCGGATTCCTAGTTGAACTATCAGAAGCACCGAATGTAACCATCTAAGAAAAAGAAAAATCGAGGCCCAAACGATCTACCGGCAGCCAAACGGAGAACAGCCCGAAGGTATAATAAGGAGAACTTTCTGGAGGGATAGCAACTGAAGCCGATGGCGTAAAGCGAGCAAAGTATGAGAGAGAGATAGGGGGGTTCACCGGAGTTGGTGGCGCAGTGGCGGTGGATTGTCTCCGGTGGTAGTGTGCGGTTGTCGGAGAGAGAGGGAGGCGATTTGGGGGAAAATGCTGGAGGGATCTGCTGGGTTATGCTTTTGATTCGCGTACCTGATTTATGGGGTCGTTATATAATTCTTCTTTCTTCAAATTAAAAGTTATGAAAGGGTTAAATCGCGAAAAACTTTAAGTTAACATATTTATAATAAATTTATCGCAAATTATCTTTTTATTATCAAAATTTTTAAATTGATATACTCGTGATAAATTTACTCAAAATTATTTTTTTAACCATCAAAAACCCCAAACTAATACATTTATGATAAATTTACCATAAATTAATTTTTTTTATCACAAAAAACATTAAACTAGTATACCTATAACATATTTACCCTTCATTAAATTGGGTTAATATTACAAAAAAAATCATAAATTGATACACTTATAACAAATAAAGGGTAAAAACCCAAAATTGATATACCTGTAAACTGTCATGGGCCATCCAACTTAGAAATTTGATATTAAATTTAATAAAAATTAACGGACGGTAAATTTGTCATAAGTATATCAATTTAAGGTAAATTTCTCACAAGTGTATCCAAAAGTGTATCAATTTTGGGTAAAATTATTACAGATGTATCAGTTTGAGATTTTTCGTAATATTAACCATTTTAAATATTCGCACCACATTTGAGAGACTCCAGTTTTTTTCTTTATGAACTAAAAGCATCGTTTTATATAGAGAATGGTAAATGCCATTTTCCAAAAAAAAAATTAATTTCATATTCGACGATGGACGATTCAATTAAATAAAGCAATCGCTAAGGAGGAATCCCAATTAGCTTCGTCGTGAAAAATGAAGAATAAGCACCAGTATAATCAAGCGCATTACGCGCCGTACATTCGAATCAATTTTTTGATGAAGAATGTCTTACAAGAAATATATGAATTCTTTATGGAAATGTGGAGGCATGTGGAAACATATATGCAAAATTATTTTAAAACTGATACCATAAGTTTCTTCTTGTTTGAACATCATTTCAAGTTTATCACGTTACTACTCAATCCTTTTATATTTTAGGTTTTCATTTTTTTTTCCAAAAATTGATAAATTATGAAATATTTTCTAAAAAATAATCACTTGTATCTCTTGAAATAATTAATCAATAATCAATAACATTTTATATCTAAATATTTTCAAAGATGATAAAAAAAATATTCATTCTTTTTTTTTTGTTAGTAACACATGCAATTATTTATAATAAATAATTTTCAAATTATTTATTTTTTATAAAATAAATGAACCCATTATATTGAAAATCGTGGAAAGCAGTTCTTGTAAGGTTGAGTAGTGTGAACGATGTGGTGACAAATATGTGTTTTTCTTTCATTGTCAACGCTATTTATTTAAAATAAAATAACAAAATTTCTCTTAAGAATAACCTCTAAAGTTTATTTGGTAATGTTCATGTTTCTCCTATTCCTATTTTTTTTTTATTCCTAAGAACAAAAAAAGAATGAAAACCTATATGATAATGTCAGTTAATTTTTCTATTCTCGAAAACAGATCAGTGTCTATGGAATATATTGTAACAGAAACAAAAAGCAATACAAATATGCTTCTTTGTTCCTAGGAAAAGAATTTTAAAAAAACCCATTTTTGTTCAACAATTGTTCTCAATAACATAATTATTACCACACAGACCCTAAAATATAAGTAAGGCTCGAATTTTGTAATGCATTGATCATTCTCCTCGCAAGGAATACATTTTTTTTTTTTTGCATGCTCTGATATTTTTTTATCCAACTAGGATTTGTGTAGGCCTCACCCCATACCGCGAGCTTTGTTCAACAGAAGAGCATTCGTTTTAATGAATTCTAAAAGTTACAAATTAGCTATTAAAAAATATCTTGAACATTTTTTATAACTCTTCTACTTAAAATTTCCTTGGAAGATATTTATTATCTTCTCTCAATATTGCCAATAATTTTGTTGAATTCAAACTCAGATAGATAAGCATTAGCATGATACATTGCGAGCTGTGTCATTTATTCATTACTGATGCTGCATTTTATAGGTCCTCAAGCTTTCCAGATTTGAACTAGCACGCACACTGCCTCCGTTCTAGATAGATTGTCTCGCCTGCAGCTTCGCCGCGAAGCAATCCGCTCCCACAGTCGCTGCTGTTTGCTGCCCGAGCGGAGCGCATGAGCGCGTCTCTCCTTTCCAGGCTTTCGCTAGTAACAACGCGGCACTGAACAAGGCGTCTGTAAAGATGAACACGGAGGCGGAGCGTGACAAACGAATTTCGGCCTTTGTCGGCAGGGCTTTCCAACTCGGGGCTCGGATATGACAGCACATACACCTGAGAAAGAAGCAGCAGATGCTTACCCCCGTCAATGCGGGCAAAAACACAGACGGGATGTTAAGAAGTTCGGATTTTGTTATGCACTTGGAGCGTGATCTCGTTCTTGTATGGACCACAAGATGTACAACTCATACCGATCGAATACCCATGATGGTTGAACAGTGAAAGATGTACTCCATGCCGGCGATGTCAACCTTGAGGAAGTCTCTTTTGCCATTACCGGGCTCACAGGAGACTTGGGCTACTCGAGCTTTTGTGTGGCCGTTAAGCTGCAGTGTCTGCACCAAGGCTGTGCCGCCCTTAATCACTTCCTGCGTGTTAGGATGTGCGGTTGATACGATCACTTTCCCGTCCGCTGACACCAAGAACAAGTCCCCTCCTTGAAAATGAAATGGGCCGAACAAGTCGCCCGCGATTTTCACCCGCATAGTCGAGGTAACTAACAAAGCCCTTCCGTCCGATCATGGTGGTAACATAATGAATCAGAAGACCCTGATTTTTGTCCCAGGCATTTCCTAGGAGCGGGTACCCTCTAGTGTCATTCAAGACTTCCCGAAACCACCCGTCGTTGATCGAGATCATAGATTGTGTAGTAACTGCCTCTCAGAACAGCTGTCCTGAGCGGCGGTCAATCAGTTGAGTATACCAGACTGATGAAGAGGATGCATTGGAATATGTCCCAAAAACATGATCCTTGTCGCCATGGTATGAAAGCAGAAGACTGTCTGTGCCAATATAAGAGACCGACGAGAGATACGGGATCGTAGAAAGCGCTAATGACAGCACTGGCGCTACCTGAACAAAAAGAACATGACAGAGACTGTTAATTCTTTTCTGTTGCCTTGTATCCCTCGTTGCTCATTGGGACTGCGCGTCAAACCTTTATCTGAATAGATTGGAATGAGATCTCATTTCTATCGAGGTACGAGCCTATCACCCTTGCCAAATTCGTTGTCGATGTCCCAAGCAGAGGTAGCAAAGTCGCGATCTACTCGATTTCGGTTAGAGACTTGCTGAATGATTCCCGAGCCTTGGAGTCTACCTTGTGTACGGTCTGTTCTGTCGACAGGCACCATCTTTTCACTGTCAAACTTGTGAGAAACTGCAAAATGAAGGGAGAAAAATTAACATAACAAAACATAAAGAGTCGGAGTAAAAGAATGATCGGGATTTTGAAAAGCAGTGAGAAGTTGTACAAGGATATCATGATGAAACATAGAGGCCGGCAAAAGATTTTTCTGCACGAGTTGATCTTCATGGCTTATGATGGGTTCATCCAACAAAATTCTGCGCCTTCCCTCCTAACCTTTCTATTAGCCGCTATCAAGCCTTGTTCGCCGATCTCAATATCTACATTACTAGAAATAGAACATTATACAAAGAAGGAAAAAAGTCTGTGCACCTAATGTCGAATTCATGTTGCTATCCTCTACTACCCTCGAAATGTCTGGCTGGATGAGTCGCCCCTCACCACTCTTTCAAAACCTTATGTGAGGTGATTTATGATCGTTAGGGTTAGAGGAGGGACCTCAGCACTATTTATAGAGTTTTTAACCGGGTCCTCTCATTAATGGGTCGGGCCGAACTTTGCGCACACACTAGCTGGACTCATATTGGACTAGTTAAAAATCTATATATTTTACCTTATTAGACCAACCTCATAAATGGTACATTAATCCCGTAAAAGGTAATTACATTCTCAATTAATATAAATTCATATTATGAAAATTCTAACATTCTCCCACTTGAATAAATATTAATTGAAATTGTACTATATGTGCGCATCTCTATGCTAGTCTAGAGATAATTCTTAACAGTGAATCCGATCTCATGAAGTCTCAAATACTGAATCATGACAATAACTGTATCAGTAGACACAGAGCCGTCTATGATCACGATTGCTCTTAACTTTATTGATATGGATTCACTATGATAGTGTATAAAATAAATAACATCTCGGAAAGAGATATACTTCATGTGTTATCCAATTTGTTAGTTACCATTCTCTCTATTTATGCACCACAAAACTTGATATGTTACTAGAGAATATCCATATGGTTCCAATGAACTCACATGTCTTATCTTTATAGTTAATTTTACTTTATGTGTAACATGACATTTCCTTAAGGCCGGTAACTGAATGCTCCGACCTTTACTCAAGATTTACACATACGTTGAGATTTCCAACTAATATATGTATTCAACATCACCATAATCATAAATGCTTTATTGCATGCAATAGAGTTGACTTATATCAAGATGTTACAAAATGTAACAAACATAGATGTAATCTTTATTAAAGGGAAACAAAATGGTTCCCACTAAACAGTAGTATACAATGATGCTTTTAAGCTCAGGCTTATGACATGCTGTTCAAATACACAAATGCGAAGCCAAATAGCTTGAATAGTAGCCGAAAAACATGCTATAAATTCCGCCCGCACAGTAGATGGTGGTATCGATTTCTATTTCTCATGTTTTCATGATACCGCACCGCCTACCAACATAAACATGTATCGTGTTGTTAACTTTTTGTCATCCTGACAACTTGCAAAATTCAAATCTGAGTATCCAACTAGCTGCACGTTCTGAACGTATTTGTAAGTCAACATATAGTCTTCTGTCTTCTTTAACTATCTCAAAACTTTCTTGGTAGCAACCTAGTGATCATATCCTAAATTTGGTTCATATCTGCCTAGAGGTCTTGTTGCGAAGCAATATCTAATCTAGCGCAAACTTGAGCATATACGATACTACCAAGTGCACTAGCATAAGGTACATTCTTCATTTGGGATTTCTCAATGTTGGTGTATAATAGTTAGGGTGTGCACCCATGCGGGCAAACACACCCTACCACCAGAGGATAACTACCTAGCAGTTATCTTTTTTATTTGAAAAAAGGAGAAAATCATGTTACGTGATATCCCCCTATCAGTTATTGAAGAGAGAGAAAAACTGACGTTGTCTTCTCTACGACGCTCTCACTGAACGAAACCCTTGATTCTCCCAAAACACTCTCTCTCGACGACACCTCTCCGACGAAGCGATATCGGTGCAAAGTTGGCTCTTAGTCCGTGAACAATAAAGTACGATCCGTTTTCTGTGACGTAGCCTTCGATCGGTGTCTCAATATTTCTAGGCATGCTTTCCGCAAGAATCGTTTGGGAATTAGGTTTTCCCTTCATTGGTATCAGAGCGAAGCGTTATTGATTCCCGATTGCTTAATCTACTTTGTGTTGATTTTTGGAATTGAATTAAGAAAACAGGCTAGGATACATATTTTTGGAAGTTACTGTTCATGCATTTTCTGGAAATTTGGTTCTGTGAAAATAGGTTTTGATTGGGTATATAGAAAGTACTCAGCGATTCGAGCGTTTTGATATATTATGCGTCGTGAACGAAGGTTGGATGTGGCCATGGTGGCCGCCGAAAGCCGCTGATCTCCGGCGGCGATTTGCAAGGGGAAGGCGGTGTTGGCCGAGGTCGCCGCGCCGGCCATGACACAGTTGCGACCGGCCAACGACCCGGCCCGCGACCAGACGCGACCGGCCCATGACCCGTCGCGACTGGCCCACGACCAGGTCGAGGCCTAGGCCTCGTGGGCCACGATCAGGTCGCGACCCATGCCCGGTGGGCCGTGACCCACGCCACGGGTGCGCGGGCTCAGGCCACGCAGAGCCTCTAGCCCATTGATTTTGACCGTTGACCGTTGACTTTGACCGTTGACAAAAAAAATTAAAAATAAAAAAAATTAAAAATTAAAATTAAAATCTTTATTGGGTCTCCTACGGGGGCATATGATATCCAATTGGGATGATTTTGGTACCGATGTGTTCGTATCAAAATTTTCTTCAATGTTATTATAATTAGGGGCTTGCTCAAGTTTTGTTTACTTCCGTGCCTATTATTGCATATTACAATATGTTCGTGAATTTTTTTAATTGATGGGTTTTTGTAATCCACTTTGTTCTGTATTCGTTGCAGGACCAATGTCGAGACCGATGCCTAGGAATTTATGGACTATGAATGGAACAAAAACGCCTCTCATAAGATTGACAAGTGAGCAAGTTCGAGCCCTAAATGTGAAGGTGGATGCACTAAGTAATTATCAATGGAATAATGAGAGTGATATCATATCCCATGCGATAACGGTCAACAACATGATCCAAGAACTCATTTGGGATGGATATCGAATGGATGCTGAAATGGGTTTTTATGCCCTAAGGAATTCCATACCAGAGGAGTGGTATGGAATGATTACTCGAGTGTGGCTTGATACCAACACCTACAGAGCCCTAGTGCTGCTTTTCTTAGACAAGTACATCAGGGTTGGAGCGACGAAGACGTCGTCGCTTGGTATGAATGGTTCTTGGCGCAGACAGAATGCGCGTTAGCGTCATAACACGGGTATTAAGAAGGGTTTTCCTAGCGTACCATTATGGGCTCCTAATTTAATTAGCAACCCTCCTAAGGATTTAAAGGACTCCCTCCCTTGTACGATGGAAACTAAGTGGGTTCATAAAGAGACTGAGGAAAAGAAGATGACGCGTTATTACCTTTGACTTTTTTTTAGTTCACTTTGGGATTGTTGAATTTGTTTCGAATCGCCATTACTTATATTTTTTTTAATGTTCTAATTTTTGAATTATGATAGCTTTTCTGTTGTTAATGCTACTTTATACATATATTTGTTATATGTTTTGAGTGGGAGTGTTCATAAGTTTTTTTAGTAACTTTAAGAGGAACACATTTGAATCATTGTATTAAAAATAAATACAATTTAAATGCATAAATGTGATGCATTTGTTGCATACAAATGGGCTTTAATAAATCGTGCTTAAATGTCTAAAATGTTCAGATACAATGGCTTCTGCATCTAAGAACATTGTGGCAGAGCTGAATAAAGGCGAGAAGTTGAACGGCGAAAATTATGAGATTTGGAACATGAAAATCTAATATGTACTAGAAGAGCAAGAGGCTCTGGAAGCTCTTAACCTGATCATGGCTGAACCAGAGGATGGAACCACTGCACAGCATAAAAGAGATAAGGAAGCCTTTGCTGCTTGGAAAAAGAAGAATTCCACTGCTCGCATTACGTTGTTGAGCAGTATGGATAATGATATCATGCGAGAATTCAGACAGTATGAAAATGCAAAGGACATGTGGGATGCATTAAAGATAAGGTTTGGACAGACTTCGGTCACCAAGCTTAGGCAGCTAACTATCAGATTTGACACATATATGATGCCACATGGGCATAATATGAAGCAGCATTTGAGGCGCATGTCGAATATGATTAGTGAGCTGAAGGATGCAGGTCACATATTATCTGATGAGCAGCAAGTGCAGGCAGTGATCCGCTCTTTGCCCCATAGTTGGGAGCATATGAAAGTTAACCTGACCCATAATGAGAATGTCAAGACCTTCGAGGATGCTATGCGCCATCTTGAGCTGGAAGAGGACTGCCTTCTGGCGGCCAAGACACAATCAGATGTGTATTTTATTGGATCTGGCTCACATGGAGCTTCGGGCTCTAAGCGCAAACATCCTGGCTGGTTCAAGAAAGGGAAAGGTAAATGAACGGAACCATCTGGAAAGAAACCAAAGTTTAACAAGCATGGAAAAGGGAAACGTCCCTTTAAGAAAAACATTTCAAGGATTAAGTGTTACAACTGTGGCTAAAAGGGTCACTTCGCTCGCGACTGTGGTGAGCCGAAGAAGGTAGAAACCCTCAATGCACTTAAAAGTGTTTCTTATGTATCAAGTTCTGTATTTTTAACTGAATCTCATCCTTTGTGGACTGTAGACTCAGGAGCCACAGACCATGTAGCCAGAGACAAAAATACCTTTGTGGAATTTCGACGAATTCCACGCGAAGCTGTCGCGACCCTCTAAAAATATTTTTATTAATTCTAGGGGTTAACGGATTATTAGGTTAATTAGATTTGACTAACCTAATGCGAACCCTCCCAAGCCCTACCGAATCGCAACTTTGGTTTTTGTTTAAATGATTTTGAAATTTGGAGTCGCCACTAATCGTTCTTGGTAGGTCGATTAGAAACCTAAATAAATTAGCGGGAGAACTAATTTATTCCTGCGAACAAGAGATTATGAGCTCGGGGACTTGGTTACACTAGTTAATTAAAACTAATGCCCTTTCGGTACCTTAATTTCATGGATATCCTAATCCGGCAACTCAGGCTTGGTTTATTCCTAAAGCTCTAGTAGGGTATTCTCTTTTGTGTTTTCACTTTTTAAATAGGATGCATGGATGGTATATATTTTTATTTGTTATATTTTTTTAAGTGTTAAAGATTCCCTGAAGCCGAAAGAGGGAGTGTGTTAACGACTTCTGTGCAGTATTACGACCTACTCATCTTTTGGGTCTGATGATTCAAAAATTAAATTATAGGAAGTACATGACAGTGAATAAACACCTCCAATGGGAGGCCTAGCATTGGCTTGGCTCTTCCCTTTGGGATTTAAGGTACAGGTATTTAAGTTGCAAGTATTTAAACTACTGTAAGTAAAAACCTCCAATGGGAGGCTAAGCATTGGCTTGGCTCTTCCCCTTGGGATTTAAGGTACAGGTATTTAAGTTGCAGGTATTTAACTACTGTAAGTAAAAACCTCCAATGGGAGGCTAAGCATTGGCTTGGCTTTTCCCCTTGGGATTTAAGGTACAGGTATTTAAGTTGCAGGTATTTAACTACTGTAAGTAAAAACCTCCAATGGGAGGCTAAGCATTGGCTTGGCTCTTCCCTTTGGGATTTAAGGTACAGGTATTTAAGTTGCAGGTATTTAACTACTGTAAGTAAAAACCTCCAATGGGAGGCTAAGCATTGGCTTGGCTCTTCCCTTTGGGATTTAAGGTGCAGGTATTTAACTACTGTAAGTAAAAACCTCAAATGGGAGGCTAAGCATTGGCTTGGCTCTTCCCTTTGGGATTTAAGGTGCAGGTATTTAAGTTGCAGGTATTTAACTACTATAAGTAAAAACCTCCAATGGGAGGCTAAGCATTGGCTTGGCTCTTCCCTTTGGGATTTATGGTGCACGTATTTAGATTGCGGATGGACTTTGTCCTCTCCATTTTGGGGTATGAATTTTTTAAAATGAAATACAACGAATTGATTCAACAATTTGAAATTTGTGCACGCTTGAGGACTCTTCCAAGCCGATTTTGTGCTTCCATAGGGTTGACCATTGATATAGAGCTGCGGCTTCCTGACATAAAATAGAGTGAAGTGTCAGTATACAAAATATGTGCTAATCTGCACCTAAAACCAGAAGAGTAGAAAGAGTACTTATCTCCCATTTTTTGGGAGGGATTTCTATAATTGATTTTCGCTCTCTATGTTCCCAATATAGAGAGTTTCTTTTGAATTAAGAGGGACTTTTAGTCACAGATCAGTTGAGAAATCGGTGGACAGCTTAAGAGCTTGTCTGGGCCGATTTTTGCATCTCGACGAGATTTTTGCTGTTGACGTAGAGATATCCTTCTCCTGACATAAAATATGGAAGAAAAAGGAGATGGAGAAAGTGTATACAATTTGTGCTAATTTGCGAGTAAAACCATAAATAAATGAATAAATAAAAACACTTAGCTTGAATTTGTTTGCTCGTTGACGAGGATGAACTCTTGATTTATATTGATCGATGAAGGAATTTGTGATGATAACCCCTAGCTTTAAACTCCCATCATCTTCAAAATTCTCTCTCTTTTGGTATTTTCTTTCTCTCAAAATTTTCTTCAATCTCCCAAAACTCTCTCAAACATCTAAAATTTTCTCTCCAAAAAATTCTCCCAAACACTTCAAATTTTCTCTCTCAAGAATCCTTTCTCAAGCTCACTTCTTCCTCCTTTTATAACCTACTCATCTATCTCCCATTCTAATTTTTCCACTAACTCTATCTCCCATTCTAATTTCTCCACTAACTCTTCTTCATTTTCATCTTCCATTCTCCATCTCTATCTCACATTCTAATCTCTCCACTAACTCTTCTTCATCTTCATCTTCCCTTCTCCATATTTATCTCCCATTCTAATTTCTCCACTAACTCTTCTTAATCTCCATCTTCCCTTCTCTATTCTTATCTTCCATTCTAATTTCTCTACTAACTCTTCTTCATCTCCATCTTCCCTTCTCTATTCTTATCTTATTTTCTCCATCCATTCTTCTCCAACTTCTCTTCTTCATCTCCTCTTCTTCATCTTCCCTTCTCTATTCTAATTTATCCACTAACTCTTCTTTTTATTATTTGTAAAATAATCCTTCAAGAGTTAGGTATTTGCACTCTAGTCCTTGAATTTTAAGTATTTACAATTCAGTTCTTGAAAAAATATATTTCTTTAAGTCCAAATCTCCTCACAATTTTTGACACACCAAAATTTACCACATGTCAAATTTAAGCTCATTTCTTGTCGCTGAAAATAATGCATAATTTAATTAAAGCCCTTTTGCAAAATTAAGTCATTCTGGGTATAATTGGGCCAAGATGAAAATTTAAAATATTAGAAGACAATGTCACAACTCATAAAAAGTGAAAGTTAAAAATAAGTTGACTCAAATTAAATTTTTTTAGGCCCGATTCGAGATTATACTCGTGAAGGAACACGTGACTCGAATTGGATTTTTCTGAATTTGCGATGGCCAATATGAAAATAGATTTAAAATAAAAATATTAACTATCTTTGTGTATTTTTTTGGCCTCAAATGTTATTTTTCCAAAATTTTCAAATATTTTTGTATTTTTTTAAAAAAATTAAAATATATATAATATGAAAAATCGTTTTTTGGTCAAAATTGGTTCCGTAGGCTTGGCTAAGGTCCCCAAAGTTGATTTTTCAATTTTATGAATTTTTATGGATTTTTTATTACTTTAGCAATAGAAAAAATGATTAAAAATCAGGTGTCAACAGAAGCGAAATGGATTTATGTGGGGAATAACTCCAGAGTAGAAGTTAAAGGAATTGGCACCTGCCAACTGATGATGCGCGGTGGTCGCACTTTATTCCTGCATGATGTCTTATACGCTCTAGAGATTCGTCGGAATCTTGTTTCTGTATTAGTTTTAGTCAAACTTGGTTTCTGTATGAATTTCCATGACAATGGTGTGGATTTGTTGTTAGGTACAGCTTTCTACGAATCTGGTTATTTTGTGGATGGCTTTATTGTGTTGGATGTTGAAAACACTAATGTGAATGTTTGTTATTCCCTGTTTACATCTACTTATTCAAGTGATAATGATGTGAACGTGTGGCATGCTAGACTTGGCCATATTGGTCAACAACGAATGAATAGATTAGCCAAAGAAGGCTTATTGGGTAATATTGAGAAAGTTGAATTGCCTACTTGTGAGCATTGCCTAGTGGGAAAAACAACTCGAAAGCCATTTGAAAAAGGGATAAGGGCTGAGTTTCCATTGCAGTTAATTCACGCTGACATCTGTGGGCCGATGAATGTGAAAGCTAGGCATGGTGCTGTTTATTTCATTACATTCATTGACGATTATACTCGATTTGGATATGTCTATTTGATTTCTCATAAATCAGAAGCATTGAGTTGTTTCGAGAAATTTATGACCTTAGTGGAAAATCAGCTAGACAAGAAAATAAAAGCATTAAGATCCGATCGAGGTCGTGAATATCTATCCGATGAGTTCAGACATTTGTGTCATGAAAATGGGATAGATAGACAGTTATCTATTCCTTATACTCCTCAACAGAATGGAGTAGCTGAGAGAAGAAACAGAACCTTACTTGAAATGGTTAGGTCCATGATGGCACAAGCAAATTTGTCAATCGCCTTTTGGGGTGATGCTTTGTTGACTGCTGCCTATGTACTTAATCGTGTGCCTACTAAATTGGTGACTTCCACTCCATATGAGTTATGGACAGGTCGAAAACCTGATTTGAGTTTTCTTAAATCTTGGGGTTGTGCCGCCTTCACTCATGAGACCTCTCATATATATGGAAAATTAGGTCCAAGAGGCAAAAAGAGTATTTTTATAAGATACTCTGAACACTCAAAAGGATATGTGTTCATAGGCGAACAAGAAAGTAGAAGTATAACTGAATTTGAATCTCGAGATGTCACGTTTTTAGAGAATGATTTTCCGAAAAAGGGCGAAATAGGTGAAGACTATTCCCTATTTGAGACACTGGATCAAGATAATATGATAGTTGGATATAACGATCCAAGTGGGAGCAATGTGAGAAGTGGGGAGTTAAGTACTAATCAGTCTCAATTGCAACCACTTGATGAGTCAATGCCACTATCTGATCCGAGTGGGAGCGTAATGGAAAATGAAGTACCTAGGGTACATTCTTCTCCACGACGAACAAGTGGCAAAAGCATTCCTCGTCAACGCTTTGAGATCGAAAGGGAAGTTTTCATGATCGCTCCACAAGATGAAGATGAGCCAAGGAATGTCAATGAGGCTTTATCTTGCCCTGATAAGGAAATGTGGATGAAAGCAATGGAAGAAGAAATGGAGTCAATGAGATCGAACCAAGTTTAGGAATTAGTTGATCTTCCAAAAGGACGTAGAGCCATTGGGAACAAGTGGGTTCTCAAAATAAAGCGTAATGTTGATGGCTCAATTGAGAGATATAAAGCTCGTCTTGTGGCAAAGGGGTATAACCAACAGGAAGGAATTGACTATGAAGATATTTTTTCTCCTGTGGTAAGATTTACCTCTATTCGCCTTATTCTAGCAATAGTGGCCAGCTTAGATCTTGAATTGCATCAAATGGATGTAAAGACTGCGTTTCTCAATGGAGAATTAGAAGAAGAGATCTATATGGAACAACCCGTTGGGTTTGTTACTAAAGGCCAAGAACATAAAGTATGTCGACTTTTGAGATCAATATATGGCCTTAAGCAGTCTTCAAGGCAATGGTATATACGCTTTCATAATGTCATAGTGGCATATGATTTCGTGATAATTAATGAAGATAATTGCGTGTATATCAAAAGATCCAAAGGGCAATTTGTGATCCTATCGTTATACGTTGACGATATACTAATTGCTGGAAGCAATAAGAAGTTTGTCAGGATAGTCAAAAGTTGGCTGTCTTCAAATTTTGAAATGAAGGATATGGGTGAAGCTGCATACATTCTTGGAGTTAAGATCTCTGGAGACCGTTCCAAAAGGTTGTTATCTCTTTCTCAAAAGACATACATAAATAAAGTCCTTGAACAATTTTGTATGCAAAATAGTAAACACATTGATACTCTTATTGCAAAAGGTGAAGGATTGAGTCGTCGAATGTGTCCTAAAAATCCACATGAACAAGAGCAAATGAAAAATGTTCCATATGCCAATACTGTTGGAAGTCTGATGTACGCTATGTTGTGTACTAGACCTGATATTTGTTATGCAGTTGGATTGGTTAGCAAATACCAATCCAACCCAGGTCCAGCACATTGGACTGCCGTTAAAAGAATCCTGAGGTATCTGAGAGCGACTGCAGATTACTCGCTGACATATCAAGGAAGTGATCTGGACCTTGAGGGCTATACTGATGCTGACTGGGGAGGAGATTTGGATGAGAGGAAATCCACTTCTGGAAATGTATTCTTACTTAATAGTGGCGCCATATCATGGAGTAGTAAGAAGCAATAGTGTATAGCCTTGTCTACCATGGAAGCCGAGTTCTTAGCATTATCAGCAGCAGCACAAGAAGGTGTTTGGCTTAGAAGATTTTTGGATCATTTGGGTGTTGCTAAACATACTGCAAATCCTGTGTTGATTTACTGTGATAGTCAGGCAGCAATAACTTACACTAAGGATCCTAAGTTTCATTGTAAGACCAAACATATAGACATTAAGTATAACTATGTCAAGGACATGGTAACACGAAAAGATGTGAACGTACAATATATATCTACGCATAGAATGTTAGCAGATCTTATGACGAAGCCGATTCCTAGAGATTTTTTTACTGGTCATGCAAAAACTCTAGGACTGCGTAGAGGTTGATGTATTGTATATTTGTATTTTCCCTAAATGTTCCTAACTGATGATGTTGTTTATCAGTATAAGTGTTTATAAGTCTATTTGAAATTTATGCATGTTAATGCTTGGTGCATTATATCGAAAAGGTATGTCGGACAGATAGGAGATTAGCCTACTCACACGGGTAATCACCTCTATTTACTGTGTGATGAATAGAGATGAGGCAATTTTTAAGCTTATTATCTGAGTGATAATTGAGAGCTCAAGCTTAAAGTACTAGTGCCGCCTTAACTGAGTGTTAATATGAGGTCATAATATTTATTATGTCCACAGGTGAAGTAACCCACATATTTCACCTTACCTGTCTTAAATGCCAGATGTGAGTTCTGAAAGAATTTTATTTTTGGAGTAGATTTGTGAACTCAAGTTAGACATTGGGTATGTCTGAACCATCATCTGTACAGTATTATTTTTTGAAGACATACGCTCCATAGGGAAGGAGAAAATACCGTAATACTTATTTCATACTACGTGTGCATTATTTGACCATTAAGAGTTGGCGAAAATTTTGATCTCAATTTTCTAAGCCGTGTGAGACTCTTGAGGATAGAAGTTCCTCAAATAGTACCCTCATAACTCTTACTTATTCTTAAGATTCCTTTTTGGTGTTTGCTATCTTAGAGTGTTGCCAATGATCATGAGTGATTCGGTCTAATGGGACATTTCTAGAAAAGCAAGCTGAACTGAAATCGAGAGGTTTAAGGAAAGAGGAAGATCGATATATCTTTGACTCACATTACAGTTGGTATTCACAGACCGGTCAATTATGATTGTTTTGTACTTAATCATAATTGTGAATACAACATATATTATTTTAAAGAGATCAAAAGAGAGTAAATGTGAATGATCGATCTAGGACACTGCATACTAAATCTGCTCTGAATTGTCATGCCTAGTTTGAGCTACTATATACTCCTAACAGATGTATAGCAATGAGCTCTCGGAGTATGCTGGTCACACAGACTATTTGTCAGTATGAACTTTGCAAAGAAGAGAGAGTCACAATTAGCCCTCAGTGGGCAAGTGAAATTTGTTGGTTCTTGGTGGACTTGTGGGAACTGTTTGCCCTACATGGGCGAGTAAGAGATGTTGGTGTATAATAGTTAGGGTGTGCGCCCATGCGGGCAAACACACCCTACCACCAGAGGATAACTACCTAACTGTTATCTTTTTTATTTGAAAAAAGGAGAAAATCATGTTACGTGATATCCCCCTATCAGTTATTGAAGAGAGAAAAAAACTGACGTTGTCTTCTCTACGACGCTCTCACTGAACGAAACCCTTGGTTCTCCCAAAACACTCTCTCTCGACGACACCTCTCCGACGAAGCGATATCGGTGCAAAGTTGGCTCTTAGTCCGTGAACAATAAGGTACGATCCGTTTTCTGTGACGTAGCCTTCGATCGGTGTCTCAATATTTCTGGGCATGCTTTTCCGCAAGAATCGTTTGGGAATTAGGTTTTCCCTTCACTCAATATCTGAACGGGGACACTGTGAAAAAAAACCAATTTATTGCCGTTATAGACAGGAGCGATTCCGGACTCGCAAAATTAGACGGAATTATTTGATTAAGTTCCACCCAATCAGAGTAATTTCTATGCATATTTGAGTTCCCATTTAGCTCACTAGGATCGTAGTTTGGGGCTCTCTATAAACAGACTCACACATTGGACTGGTCAACCATTGCACGTAGGAATTCCCTCCTGATATTTCAACCGCAGCCTCAAGAAGAAGGGAGATGAAAGATGAGCACTAACTAAAAACTCAAACGAAGAGTTTACAAAGCCAAAAGCCTCACTTATTGAGTTTGCTCAAGGTAGCTCCTCGTCACTGACCATCCATCCCTCCATCACAATAACCTCCCGGGACCACCAAAACTAATACAGTACCCATCTTGAGGACCTCTATCGGGATAGTTCTTCAAATCATAGACATTGGATTTATCCACCCACTTAACTGTTTTCTTCGAAGGACGTCGAAGGCCGCCGGTCGCATCTATCCAATGAAGAGTTCGAAAGTATGTGGCGTGCTTAAAATCACCGTCAGGCTTATGACCACTACCCATCGGAGGGCAAACTCCGTCCCTCCCGGCCATGCCCACTCCTCCCCAAGCCGTATGCAGCGAACCGTTGCGCAAATACAAGAATAGTTCACTCGGCCAATAACCAATTATAATTTGATGACCAATAGTCAGCCACCAATTTTTCGTACTTGCATCCTGCGTATAAGCAACAAATGCCCATGAGTTCTTGCACATTTTTTGAGATTAATGTCATTACTTCTGAAAATTTCAAAATGTAAATTGCACATTGCTCGGTTGGAAAAAGCTCGTTACTTGAGTATCTCCGAATTCTCTCTTACGAGCATATATTGGCTTCGATATAGAAGAACGTACTGCTCTATCCTGCTTTAATATAGCCGCTAATATGCGACTATCTGTTATATTAAAATTGTTATATTTGTTTAGACGTATGAAATCTCAATTACACATAAAGATCATCCTTTAACTAGACCAAATGTTACTGCAGAAGGAACGTGGTGACAACTTTATGGCTTATCATACGCGGGCCAATTAGTTAATTGAGGATTTTGGGGATTTTTTCTTCTTTTCTTGTCTACAACTTTTTCCGACGATCGGTAATCAACGGAGGATGAAGTAGAGGAGCAGAGCCCGACCAAATAAACTGAAAAGTAGAGGAGCAGAGTAACATGCATAAAATCCAGAACTTCATCTTTTTCTGCAGAGTAATATGCATAAAAACCTATGACCAAAAAGAGAAAAAAATGCATAAAAGCCCCTTGCAAACTGCAAAGCTGAATCTGACCTCCCCGCCCAAAAAAAAAAAAATGCAAAGCCGAACAAAATTTAGACCAAAAAAAAGCTGAACCAAATGTGTTTTATTTTCTTATATAAATATATATTTTTAAAAACCTTTTACTTTTCACGAAACAAAGCCACCTTTGATTTCATTTATTTTGGAAAAATTCAAAAAAGGGATTGAAGTACTTTTATTTTTTCAAATAATGAAATAAAGGCCTGAAGTGCTCTCATTATCTAAAATAAGGGCCTGAAAAAAAAAAGCACTGTTTTTTCTAAAAACAGTTCTTCTATACGAGTTCATCTCGATTTTCCCCCGTACTTGAAAAATGTGTATCGATTATTTTTTTAGGAAAATATTTTTCAAATCGTTCATTCTTTTCGCAAAACAAAGCACCTCTAGCTTCGTTTGTTTTGCAAAACAAAAAAAAAAACGATTCCAAAAATCGATTGCTCATGTCACTTGAGAAAATGAACCAAACATAATTCTTATCATCCACGAAAATGGTTAAATATATATTATTATTGAGAATGAAAATATTTTTTATTAATTAATTATTTCAAGCAATAAAACTAATAATTATTTCCACAAAGATGTTTTTTTTTTAGATGACGGCCATTTTTTACCCACAACGGATAAAGTCTGGCGCTGGCTCCCCCTCCAAATCTTTGTGATATTCACACCAGAAGGCCACTCTTTAGAAAGTTCTCCTTTTGGCCCATTCAAACTTTATTAGCGCCCAGATGAGATATTTTTCAAGAATCGAAAAATAGGATTTTTTTTCTCCAAATTGGGAAGTAATTAATGCTAAATAGACAACTATTAACTTAAAAGTAGTCAGTTATTAATAGATCATTTAACTTCATATCATGTGATTGTTGATCGCGAGATTGTTCATATTAACCTTGTCCCGCAAGTTTTCGGTTTCAAACTAGTCCCAACCTCCCGCGATTGCTATTCTAGGTTTTTCTGGTGAGACCCCTAAACCCTAAATCAACATTATCCAGCTGAGACGATTGACTGCAAGCTACAGCCAATGAAGAAGCTAAAGAAATTGAAAACAGGAGTTAAAAATAGAGGTGAGAAGAAGAAAAATTACGAGAAATGAAGAATTTGTTCGAACAATATATGAAAAGTACATCAAACTCTCTACTTGCCGATCCTGACTTTCCCTTTTTCCCAAGGAAGAAATTGATCAATCATACTAGAGAGAAAACCAGAGAGAGGCCAAGAAAATTGGCAAAGAAATGAAGAAAAAAGAATCAGTTCCAGTTAGAAATCACACTATATCAACCCGATCATCGGTTTTTTCGATCCGTCTAAAAATTTCGACATTATTTTTCTTTTCTTTTTTACCTTAGAGTGGTGTCATGAACCAACTTTCGTACCGCTTCAATACGAATGAGTTGGTTCAACACGAATTTCTTCCATCCTTTTATCTCACTCACAGTGGGATAATTTACCGGGGACCAACGACCTTAGAACACCTTTTCTTGAGCCAATGGAGGCCGGATTTGAAAGAAGCCTTGAACTTGCCCTCAACCCTGTAGAGATTGTATTTGCCCGACGTCTTCTTCCTCTTCGCCTCCGCGTCCTTCCACCATAAGTTCCTCTCGTACCCTCCAGAGGCGGCGGACATCAACTTGGCAACTTTCCGGCGGCGCGGCTCAGCATCCACGATCTCTAAGTTCTTGACGCCATGAGGATCCTCCATCTCGCTCTTCTCCTCTCCCTGCAGAACGATGGCCATGGAGAGGGCGATAGGGATGGGAAAAGGAGAGAAGAAAGGGAAGTTTATGTTTGTTAACTTGTTGGGCATGTGGCAGAAGATAAAAAGTGCAAATAAGTTCTTTTGGTCACAATTGAACAAATTATTAGGTAAATGGATCCAATTGCAATTCAAGGCATCAAATACTAATGTCATAGCTTAGAAAAAGTAAAAATTGAAAATAAAAAGACTCAAAATGTAATTTTTTTGGCTTGATTTGGGTTTATGTTTGTGAAGGAACATGGCAGCCCAAGATGAATTATCGAAATTTGAGGTATCCAACATGAAAAGGGAATTAAAATAAAAATATTGACTATTTTTTCATATATTTTTTTGGGCACAGATCCTATTTTTCCTAATTTTTGGCTATTTTATAATAAAAATAAATATTAAAATGTCAAAAAAGGTGAAAAGTATTTTTTGTTCAAAATTGGTTCCTAAAGTTAGGCCAAGCTTCCGAAGTTGATTTTGCAATTCCATGAATTTTTTCTATTTTTAATCAATTTTCTAAAAGTAAAATGATCAAAAATCCATTGTCAACACATAAAGCTAGGCAAATTCTATCTATGCACACACCCAAGATAAAGTAGCGCATTGACCATTCAATAGGGTTGCAATTATTCGCTCTTGACCAGGTTGATAATGTGCCCTTAGTATGGGGAAATCATACATTGATGCCTGTTCTTTCCAAAGCTTTTGAATAAGTCTCCTAGTCTAAAATTACACTGGAAAAATCTGTTCAAGTGAAAGTCAAAAGTCTTTCCATATTGCAGGATTCAAATCCAAGTCTGATTATCTATCACCAGTTGGTCCTGTCTGAAAGAGATTGCAAATTACAGAGTCTATTTGTAAGCATCATTGACTGGGATGTTAAAACTCTTGAGATGATGAAAAGGAGAGAGGGAAAAAAAAGAAGGAAAAAACAAAATTTGTCTTAGACGAGAAGAAACAAAAGACAAAATTTTCAGCTGTTTGAAAGTAGTTTCATGCATTACATACAACCACAAAGAGAAACAGATGAATACTGATGTCATCCGTCGTGCTTGCAAAGGTTCTCGAATCCCACACACTCATTGCGCGCTATCTTGCCTATCCTATTCGATATGCCAACTCCACCTGTCAAGCAAAAGCCAAGAGACACTCCTCAAAACTTCAGAATACCTCAATAGATTAACCGGCCAAAAACGAAAAGCTAAACCAGACTGATATTTGAACGTAAATAAGTTCCATAAAATCTCCCTAAAGGAAAAGGAAACCCAAGGACAGCTAGCACTCCCATTCCTGAGCAAAAGCCGGGAAGGGGCAATCAGAGACCAAGAGAAAGAGCGCAGATATTACTACATTAAACGCACTAGTTTGTCAAAGAGAACGCGCCAAGTTAGTTTATGATGGAAAAGAGAGAGCTGGGGCGGCGTGTATATTCTAGCTTTCTCCAGTTACGGCAGGACCATCGGCCATGGACTCTTTTCTAGGCATTTTGTGCTGGCGACACGAAAGCTAAGCCCAGCATTGGGCTGATCCCACGGGAAAAAAGGGCATAAAAGCATATAGCAGTAAAAAGTGCTCAACATAGCGAGCGGCGCCATGACTCTGTTTCTTCTTTTTATTGTGTTTTGGGCTTCTTTCCCTCGGTTTCTTCTCCTTTCTTTCTTGTCTGTGCAGTGCCAGAGAGAGAGACGTTAGAGTTTTTCTAATATGAGCTCGCCTTAATTAGAATTGTAATTGACCGTTATACTGTATTAATTTAATAAAGAAATGATTTAATGTTTCTTAATGGGCCATATATGGGCCCGGCTAGTGTGGGCCAAGTCCGGCCCGGCCCGTGATGGAAGGGCCCAACCGGAAGTCTATAAATGGCAAGGACCCCCCCTTTAGCCCTAATTATTGCCACTCGATTCTCCTTCTCCTCCATAAGGCTTGAGAGAGAGAGCGGAGAGAGGCCGACCGATTGACGCCGGGGGATACGGAAGGCATAAAGGGGAAGGTTCCAAAGCCGGTTCATCGAGTTCCCGTGCCGTTCGACTATGGATGCGAAATCAAGTACGCTAACTCGATCTCATGGCTGTTTTGTTGTTAAAATGCGACTACGGTGATTCTAGTGTGTCGTAGTAGACGACGGACGGCCGGAGGAACAACCAACAGCTGGTATTAGAGCCGCTGTAGCTCGGTTTTAGCGCAAACGAATTTTGCCTGATTTTGTGAATTTTGGCATGCTGAAATCTAATTTTGATGGCTAATTTGGGTTTGTCTCGTCGAGACGAGGATTTTGGGGGGTCACTGGCCGCAATAGGAAGCCCCACGCGCGGCCTAAAGGCACGGCCGCGGCGGTGCATCGGTTACACGCGCCGAAGGAAAAAGTGCATGAGATTCACGAGCTGGCGCGTGACTCACGCGCGCCCGACACATTTAATATGTGTCGGTGACGTCACGCAGCGGTGCCTCTTATGGGTGCCACGGGGCCCAGCATAAAGGCGCCACGTGGCGACCTGACTCGGCGGCCGTCGGACCGCGTCAACCTGACTCGGCCAATGGTCAACGGTTGACCGATCAACAATAATAGCGTTGACCGTTGACTAACGGTCAACGGTTAGGCTGCATGTGCCTTGCACGTGCGGCCCGTGAGGACACGTGCGGGCTCCAATTTGGGTGATTTTCTCACCCTTGTGCTCGTATGGAAATTCCCTACACTGTGGTATATTCAATTCAATTTTTTGAGCCTTCTAAGGTGTTGAAAAATGCGAAAAACCCTTGTCCAAGTATGAAATACAGGGGTATTTTTGTTATTTTTATTTAATACCCACAAATGCGTGTGCCAAAGAGAGAGAGGATATCTCATTTGAGTCTATATCGATGCCCACTGCTAACTGCCTCACGCTGGTGAGTGGTGCACAATGGAATTCCTCATTCCAGAGCAACACCACTGATGGCTTTCATTCGCACCATTTACTTCGTTTTGTATCTCCATCTATAAATAGACCTTCGGGTTAGTCACTAGACCCAAACACCAGCCTTTCCTACTTGAATCCGCATTCCAGAGAAGCACCGCCCGTGGATTTCATTCCCGTCCTCTGCCTAGTTCCTCTGTTTTTCAACGTCGCCTCTCTTGCCAATAGCCAGGCCAGAGTAACACCGCCCGTGGATTTCATTCCCGTCCTCTGCCTAGTTCCCCTGTTTTCCAGCGTCGCCTCTCTTGCCAATAGCCAGTCCAGAGTAACACCGCCCGTGGATTTCATTCCCCGTGCTCTGCCTCGTTCCTCTGTTTTCTGGCGTTGTCTCTCTTGCCAATAGCCAATCTAGAGTAACACCGCTCGTGGATTTCATTCCCGTCCTCTACCTCGTTCCTCTGTTTTCCAGCGTCGTCGCTCTCGCCAATAGCCAGTTCTCTGCTGGCCCTACCTCTGGCTCGCTGGCTCCATGGATTCTCATTCCAACAACAAATTTAACCATACCACCGGTCGACAACACTATTGGATATGCGTCCCACGCAACTAGAGCTTCCGTCGAGGGAGCCAGCGCGTCCAAGATAACTGAAACCATGTCGGCCCTGTCACCGCCGGCGCCCGCGATTAACCACTTATTCCCCTGCGGAGAAACCCGTCGTGCACCTCCCCGGAATTCGGATGCGTGAGTGGGTATTCATTACCGCACTACTTGTGATTATTTTGGTTTTTTTAATGGCAATGTTTGTTGGCCTTTATTTTTATTTTTATTGTAAAAAATCCAGTCCCCCTAAATTTAAGAAGGGGAATTTGGAGGTTCAAATGGCATGCTAGGAAAAACAAATATAGATAAAATCAGGACGGAATGCAGGTTGACTACATATTGTACGTATGGGTTATTTGTTTACTGCAACATGAAAAGAAAAAGCAGCATATATGAGTACATATTAGTATCGACACGTAATGACCTAGATGAATACTATATGTTGTTTGTCGCGAACAAATAAAGTAAATCCTCAACTCGATATGATTTAACTAATTAATTAAGCGAGGTTCGTAATCTAATCATAATGGAGGTCGTTCCATTATTATATTTATTGTGATAGGCTTAATCTACACTTTAAGGGGAAGTGTCCATATTATACGGAAAGGCTTAAATTACGTACGAATAGGTTTCGAGTTTGAGTTCGTAAAGAAAGCCCCAACCCAAATAGGTTTTCTGGTTTGAGCAGGTCTTCTAATCTAAGTGATTTTTCAGATCGAGTGATTTCCTAATACAGGATTCCCATTTTTCATCTATTTTTCCTATATTAGAAGTAAATCTCCTTCATGAATTGCATCCGGGAGGAGCTTTCGGTGTTCAAGCCAACTAATACTGTGGTGAAGTTTGTGTGTTTTTTCAGATGTTAGATTTGATAGATTGTTTCGCAAAAGAGCGTTTGCCAAAACACCAAGCATACATTAAAATTGTCATTACTTCTGAAACTTTCAAAATATAAATTGCACAATGTTCGATTGCCAAAGTTAGCCGCTCGAGTATCTTCGAATTCTCTCTCATGAGCATACATTGGCTTCGATACTGTCGCGACCCTCTAAAATTTTTTTTTATTTCTTCTAAAGGGTTAACGGATTATTAGGTTAATTAGATTTGACTAACCTAACGCGGACCCTCCCAAGCCCTACCGAATCGCAACTTTGGTTTTTGTTTAAATGATTTTAAGATTTGGAGTCGCCACTAATTATTCTTAGTAGGTCGATTAGAAACCTAAATAAATTAGTGGGAGAACTAATTTATTTCTGCGAACCAGAGATTATGAGTTCGGGGACTTGGTTACACTAGTTAATTAAAACTAATGCCATTTCGGTACCTTAATTTCATGGATATCCTAATTTGGCAACTCATGCTTGGTTTATTTCTAAGGCTCTAGTAGGGTATTCTCTTTTGTATTTTCACCTTTTGAATAGGATACATGGATGGTATATATTTTTTATTTATTATATTTTTTTAAGTGTTAAAAATTCCCTAAAGCCGACAGAGGGAGTGTGTTAACGATTTCTGTGCAGTATTATGACTTACTCATTTTTTGGGTCTGATGATTCAAGAATTAAATTACAGGAAGTACATGACAGTGAATAAACACCTCCAATGGGAGGCCTAGCATTGGCTTGGCTCTTCCCTTTGGGATTTAAGGTACAGGTATTTAAATTGCAGGTATTTAAACTACTATAAGTAAAAACCTCCAATGGGAGGCCTAGCATTAGCTTGGCTCTTCCCTTTGGGATTTAAGGTGCAGGTATTTAAACTACTGTTAGTAAAAACCTCCAATGGGAGGCTAAGCATTGGCTTGGCTCTTCCTCTTAGGATTTAAGGTGCAGGTTTTTAAACTACTGTAAGTAAAAACCTCCAATGGGAGGCTAAGCATTGGCTTGGCTCTTCCCCTTGGGATTTAAGGTGCAGGCATTTAAATTGCATGTATTTAAACCACTGTAAGTAAAAACCTCCAATGGGAGGCTAAGTATTGGCTTGGCTCTTCCCCTTGGTATTTAAGGTGCATGCATTTAAATTGCAGGTATTTAAACCACTGTAAGTAAAAACCTCCAATGGGAGGCTAAGCATTGGCTTGGCTCTTCCTTTTGGGATTTAAGGTGCAGGTATTTAAACTACTGTAAGTAAAAACCTCCAATGGGATGCTAAGCATTGGCTTGGCTCTTCCCTTTGGGATTTAAAGTGTAAGTATTTAAATGACCTCCAGTGGATGTGCTTTGCCTCTCCATTCTAGGGTTTGAGTTTTTAAAAATAAATTACAACAAATTGATTCAACAATTTGAAATTTGTGCGCGCTTAGGAACTCATTCAAGCCAATTTTGTGCTTCCATAGGATTGACCGTTGATGTAGGGCTGCGGCTGCCTCACATAAAAATAGAGTGAAGTGTTAGTATACAAAATATGTGCTAATCTGCACCTAAAACCAGAAGAGTGGAAAGAGTACTTATCTCCCTTTTTTTTAGGGATTTCTAGAATTGGTTTTCGCTCTCTCTCTTCTCAACATAGAGAGTCTCTTTTGAATTAAGAGAGACCTTTAATCACATATCAGCTGGGAAATTGGTAGGCACTTAGGAGCTCGTCTGAGCCAATTTTGCACCTCTGTGGGCTTTGCCATTAATATGGAATTGTTCTTCCCTGACATAAAAATATGAAAAAAATAGAGAGATGGAGAAAGTGTATACAATTTGTGCTAATTTGCGACTAAAATCACAAATAAATGAATAAATAAAAACACTTAGCTCGAATTTGCTTGCTCGTTGACGAGGATGAACTCTTGATTTATGTTGATCAATAAAGGAATTTGTGATGATAATTCCTAACTTTAAACTCCCATCATCTTTAAAATTCTCTTTCTCTTTTTGGTATTTTCTTCTTCTCAAATTTTTCTTCAATCTCCAAAATCCTCTCAAACATCTAAAATTTTCTCTCCAAAAATAAAAATCCCCTCTCAAGCTCACTTCTTCCCCCTTTTATAACCTACTCATCTATCTCCCATTCTAATTTTTCCACTAACTCTATCTCCCATTCTAATTTCTCCACTAACTCTTTTTCATTTTTATCTTCCATTCTTCATCTTTATCTCACATTCTAATCTCTCTACTAACTCTTCTTCATCTTCATCTTCCCTTCTCCATATTTATCTCCCATTCTAATTTCTCCACTAGCTCTTCTTCATCTCCATCTTCCCTTATCTATTCTTATCATATTTTCTCCATCCATTTTTCTCCATCTTCCTTTCTCTATTCTAATTTATCCACTAACTCTTCTTTTTGTTATTTGCAAAATAATCCCTCAAGAGTTAGGTATTTGCACTCTAGTCCCTGAATTTTAAGTATTTACAATTTATTCCATGAAAAAATATTTCTTTAAGTCCAAATCTCCTCACAATTTTTGACATACCTTCCCTATACTTAGTCAAAATTCACCACATGTCAAATTTAAGCTCATTTCTTGCCACTGAAAATAATGCAGGATTTAATTAAAGCCCTTTTGCACAATTGAGTCATTCTGGGTATAATTGGGCCAATATAAAAAGTTGAAATATTAGATAACAATGTCACAACTCCTAAAAGCGAAAAAAATGAAAATAAATTGACTCAAATTGAATTTTTTAGGCCCGGTTCGAGATTATGCTCGTGAAGGAATACACGACCCCGAATTGAATTTTTTAAATTTGTGATGGCCAACATGAAAAGGGATTTAAAATAAAAATATTGACTATTTTTATATATTTTGGTGGCCTCAAATGCTATTATTTATTAAATATTCTCATAATTTCTAAAATATATAAAATATATATACAAAAAATTATTTTTTTTGTTCGAAAATAGTTGCCTAAGCTTGGCCAAGGCTTCAAACTTGATTTTGCAATTTTCTCATTTTTCTTAATTTTTTGTTTTATGAATTTTCGAAAATAAAAATACCGAAAAATATCGAAAATATGAAAAATCATTTTTTGGTCAAAAGTGGTTCCCTAGGCTTGGCTAAGGTCCTCAAAGTTGATTTTTCAATTTTATGAATTTTTATGAATTTTCTATTAATTTTCAAAAATAAATAAATAAAAAATACGTAAAAATACTGAAAATATGAAAAATCATTTTTTGGTCAAAATTGGTTCCCTAGGCTTGGCTAAGGTCCCCAAAGTTGATTTTTCAATTTTATGAATTTTCTATTAATTTTCGAAAATAAATAAATAAATAATACGTAAAAATACTGAAAATATGAAAAATCATTTTTTTTTGTCAAAATTGGTTCCCTAGGCTTGGCTAAGGTCCCCAAAGTTAATTTTTTAATTTTATGAATTTTTATGGATTTTTTATTACTTTAGCAATATAAAAAATGATTAAAAATCAGGTGTCAACAGATACAAAAGAACGTATCACTCCGTTCTACTTCAATATAGCCGCTAATGTGCCACTATCGGTTATATTAAAATTTTATATTTGTTTAGACATATAAAATCTCAATTACACATAAAGATCATCCTTTAACTAAACCAAATGTTACTGCAGAAGAAACGTGGTGATGCTTTTATGGCTTATCATACATGGGCCTCTTTTTTTTTCTTAAGCATAAGGTTTTAATAGGGAAGGCGAGAAGTGTTTTAGAAACTTAAAAGTTTTTCACAGCTATTTTAGTTTGACGTGTACTTATTATATATTATGAAAACATTTACATAATTTTAGAATTATTCACCGAAGTTGAACTGCGTTAATCTTTTTCTTACCATATGTGATTCAATTGGGAAGAAGATAGCACAATAGGCTTGAATTGGTTTCCTTAAGGACAGACTACAGTATCTTAATTACATCGAAATCAAGCTTACCTGGTGGATTTGTATAAAAAAAACTCCATTTGAGGTCCGTCATAAGTGGAAGCTGGTTCTAATAAATAGCCAGGAGTTATCGACCTATGAACCCGGAAAAAATGATTCTTTAAGTGAACAAAATAAGCCGACGATCCAACCTCATTGTTGGAAATTCAAAATCCATTGAAAGAATCAATCAACAAGCTTCATAGTAATCGTCCAAAATGCAAAGAACCGAGGATGATAATCACCATATAGTTGTGGACAAACCTAGTCAAAGCAAAAGATATTATATCTTTCATCTCAATGCATTCTCTATATTTGCCTATAAATTGAAGTACCTGCCAGCCTGCAACAATCATATTAATATGATTCACAGGACCAGTTTCAATCCACATGTTGTGTGAGTTAGCTTGGTCATGAGCTACGGTTAAATCGTACACATTAATTGCTCCACAATCTCCGTATTTAATATTTTTTGCCATCTCGTCTCTCAAAGAAACTACCAGCATCAAGTTTTAGATGGGTTAACAAAAGATAAGCTTTTGTTTGCTAATGCGTCACTCTACTACGGTGCAGGGGTGACTCTCCTTCAAAATCACAAATGCTATTTGGGTCAAGAAATTAGTTTTCAAAGTAATTTTTTTTTTCAATTGTATGTTTATTTTGTTTTCAGGGGACAAGCAATGCATCCGTTTGGATCTTTTCTTTGTACTGCTTATGAGAAGATCAATTTGTATGTTTTTCCTCGTACTGCCGGACTTTTTTTTTTTTGTTATTTCAAGAAATTTTGGGCATATCAGAGGTAGCTACAAGAAGAATATAAGTCATGCATTAATACAACAAGTTAACGTTAGTCTTTTCATAGGTTATCTACAGGCTTTCAATGAAAAAATCTCATAAACCTCAATGTATGTAAGGGTGCATGTGTCTGCGCGCGCTAGACCATAACACATGTAGAGAGAGAGAGAGAGAGAATGTTGAGAGAGAGTATTTTGACTGTTAAGAGGATGGCATCTTGGCTATGGACTTTGCCCTTGTTAAGTCTTCCTTTCTCACTCGCGAAATTGGTACTGTTCTGATAGGGCAAGGCTCTCTCGATTAAATATTACAAATTTAACCTTTGAAGGAGTATGAAAGCGAACAAAGCTTAAGTTTGGCTCAGTCTGCAAAAAGGGCAGTCAACGATATCATTAGAAAAATTGTCCAAAAACTCCCAAACTTATTGCACTTTTGTGAATTCAATCCTAAATATTTGAATTTTGTCAATGAAGTCTTAAGTCTTTTCGCGTGTTGATGATTGAGGTCATCTAGCTAATTTTGGATGGATTTCTTTGACTTGAATACCGACCATCTTATATGGCATGGCCGGTAGGGGTCCCTAGGCCTTGGCCAGTGATGCAAGAGTGATGATAGTTCGACTAAACACGTTTTTCTTCCTTAAGGGGGATAAAGGGGAAAAAGTTTAAATTATTACCTGAATTTTGTGGTTTTTCAACCGAGGATGATTCAAGTGCTGGTTGCTTGTCAATTTCAACACAATCAATGGTGTCTCGTTCTTTGGTCTTCATGAAAATACCAAATATAATCAGTCATTTGTAATAAAAACACTGCTTTTGAACAAGATAGATTGCAGAGCATGACATTCAATCCGTAAGGAGAAAATCAATAAGAATTTTGAAAGATTAATTACCACAAATGTCTTCATGGGTGACTTGGTCATCATCTGAACTTATCTTTCCAAATCTCGATCATCATCATCTTCAGAGGTGCTTGCCATCTCATGCGTCGAAAGGCACAAGGAAATCAGAAATAGTCATGCAAGTTTCATCCTCACTTGTATAATGAATTTTGGAGTTTCCAAATGATGTTGCATAGTGTTTAGGTTATGTCTATTTAAAAACAACAATTCTTTTTTTTTTATCTTGGGCGCTCTTTGTACTTTAGGGAAACCCCGCACACCTGACGATGGGGCTCAACGCAAGACATTATTTCATTAGAAAAAAGAAGCTGGACAAATGGCAAGCATGCATTTCCATTAGAAATAAAATAGTTTCATTGGAAAAAAGATGCTCGACAAATGGCAAGCGTGCATTTTCATCAGAAATAAAATGAAAAGCATGCATTATTTCACGGACACTTCGTAGTTTACCAAGTCAAATGAAAACTACATATCTTTAATATAAACAAAAAAATCGATGACGTATTTGATTAAAAAATTATTAAAAAGTCCTAAACTTATTATAATTATACCAATTCAGTTTTAAACTTTTTTTTTTATCAATTCAATCCTAAATTTTTTTTTTGCATTTATGCCAATTTAATCCTAGACCTTTCCAATTTGTGCCAATTTAGTCCTTTTAGCCAATTTTGGCCGGTAGACACTAACGTGAGCAATTTTCAAAAGTATTTCAATTTTTTGAATTATTAATTAATTAATTAATTATTTCTCTTTATTTTATTTTTCCTTCTTCCTCCAGCCAACCGCCGAGCCCCAGAAGGTAGAAAAAAATAAAGAGAACAAATAAAATAAAAAATAAACAAGAAATTTGAAAAGATAAATTGGCCAGGTCAGTGCCGATAGGATAAAATTGACCAAAAAGACTGAATTGACACAGATTTAAAAGGTTTATAACTGTATTCGAAAAAAAAGGAGTTTATTTTATCCAAACCATGAGAACTACATCACTTTAATTTAAAAGAACAAATCGTTACCATATTTCATTCAACCCCTTAAATTACTTCTCTGTTTCATGATTTTTGCAACGATTTTTTTTTTATAGAATCGTTTTCATCCTTCCTCCGCGGTATTCTCATCAGCCAAAACTAAAAGAAACCTTGATAAAGTGGATCTAAAATACTTTTTCTCTTTTAAAGCTCATACCTACATTCAATTGCATTATTTAAAGTTGTTATCATATATGTTGAGTTTTTGACTTTCAAGACAAAAGGGTATGTTGCACCATGTACTTTTGTTTTAAGATTTTTTAAAAATGGCTGTAAAGGGGATATATTGTATAATATATTATCGTGCTTGCCTCCACGTTCCGCCCTTTTATCATTGTTCTTCACTTTCTTCTTGTTAGATCTTTAATTGTACTATAGTGCTCCCTTTTAAAAATAGTGAAACCCGTATTTCTCCCCGTAGTTTTTCCCATTTTAGATTTTCCATGAGTACCGCATCTCATGCGTTTCGATTTTTCTTTCATCCTTTGCTATTTGTGCTTGTCGTGCAACTCTTGGTGTTCTTTGCGCGTTCTGGTTTTTCTTTCATCCTTTGCTATTTGTGCTTGTCATGTAACTCTTGGCGTTCTTCTGCAACAATATATATCATCCATAATATGATTTGACTTCAGAAAAAATCTATTCGAAGCAAAGGGAACTTGTTTCATAACAAAAGTAGGCTGTAACTTATGGGCATCGATTAGGAGTAATTTTCTTACACTTTATGCTCGCCATTATCCCTATCATATTTCTTATCTTAAGTGGATGGTTGAGAGGAAAAATAACTGAGTTTTTGCGAGTTAAGGGACATCAATTTTTAAGTTCGATTCGTACTCCACGCAACCATTTGGGTCGAGCCACACCGAGTAACTCCCTATGAGTCCACACTCTGAGAGTGGATGGCCTCCCAATGAGTCTATCGCCATTATCCCTATCATATTTCCTATATAGAGTTTATGGCACGGAGATTGTTAATCTTTCTTGGCTCATCATTGCTCCTTTATCGGGCCAATGAGATTGTTAATGTTTCTCTAAGCAAATTCTAGGATCAGAAACTACATCCAAATGACCATGTTGCGATTGATTATAATACATCATGTTAACGCATCTCTTGATGTATGAGTATATTCAAAGGGAAAATACAGAGATGTACCCTTCAGCTCGATCTCACACAAAACGTGAATGAGAAAACAGAATTTACATGTTTGTTGCTCGGCCTAAACCTGACCAAATGAGGCAACACTAGTAGGTAGTCACACGACTCATGAGAGACAAAGAAGTTTCCCAATAAAAGAAGCATAAACAGAGCAAAGAGCAACTGGGGTTTAGCCAGTGGACTTGGGCTTCTTCAGTATCATTACACCACACCTTGCATTCTATGCACAGTGATTGCTCACACTCCCCAGAAAAGCCCTGCCATTCCCAGCCCAAAACAAAGCCAAACTCAATTTCCAACCCAAACTTACAAAACGAAAACGAAAATCCATTTAACTTGTCATGAATAAATATGATAATCGTAGGGTACTGATCAATCATTATTACCTCTTAATCAGGCCATAGCCATGGCTTCCCATCGCCAACAAATCCGCCCTCAATTTGTCTGTCATCTGGCAAATCACATCCCTTGCATCCCCATTCTCTATCCTTGTCTCCACCTTAACCTGACCCCCAATCCCCATGCCCAACATTTGTCATCATGTTTCAAAACTCAACGGTAAAACTCTTGTTGTCTGTCCTCAGTCAGCAGCTCATCTATTAAAATTCACTTTAATCACTACACTTTGTAAAAAGTCCAACTTTAGAATCATCTCATTAGACGGTTGCAAGTGCATTCCTAGCTTCCTCTTTAATTTCTCATTTGGTCTCAGAGTAAAATTCTGAAATGCAAGACGTGTCCGAGTATTTTTCTTCGAAAGGATACAAACTTTAAGCACTAACGCTAAGAACATGAACTCATCTCACCAAGCTCACTGCACAATCTCTTGGCTTTCTCCATCACACAGTCAGTGACTTCATTGCCGTACCTCTCAATGGCAAGCATCACTTCAGATGAAAATAAGTAAGCTGAAACAGAAAAAAAAAAAAACAAATGTAAGACAATTAAGATACCAAATGTAAGGCCACGAATGTGGCACGCCAGGGGTCGCCATCATGGGAATGAGAAACACAACATGATAGAATAAAGGAATAGTACGCACCTTGTTTAGAATTTGTCAAAACTCGATGCAAAACAGTAGCAATTCTTGGAATCCAATCACTTCTTCTCTATTCCCTCCTAGAGCGCTAATCAATGAGATAACCACCCTGCAAATGAAAAGCTTCGTTTTGTTTTTATGCATTAGAGGGTTAGAGGAAGAATTTGATCTTTATATAGAGTTTCCGACGCTGACCCTTTCATCACGGGTCGAGGCCAAAACTAATTAAGAATCATTACATCTTACTTTATCAAACCAACCTCGCTAAATGGTAAATATCAATTTCGATTAATGTAAGCACACATAGAAAAACCCGTACATTCTCCCACTTGGGTTATATTAATTGAAACTGTAATATCTGTGTGCACTTTTATGCTCGTCTAGATATATTCTTAACAGTCAATCCGATCTCATAAAGTTTCTAACACCGAATTATGACGATAATTGTATCACCAGACATAGAGCCTTCCATGGTCACAAATATCTTTAACTATAATGATATGGATCCAATATAATAATATAGCAAATGGATAATGCCTCATAAAATGGTGATTCTTAAAGTCTCATCTCTTTTGTCACTCACATTCTCTCTCTTTATGTGTAACAAAACTTGATGTGCCACGAGAGAATACCATTAATGACTCTAATGAACCTACATATGTCTTATCATTGTGGTTAACTATACTTAATGTGTAACAAGACATATCTTTAAGGCAAACAATTGAATGCCCCTAGCCTATACTCAAGGTTTACACATAACTTGAGATACTCATTATAGTGATAATGAACAATGATGGCTAAATGGATAATGCTTTTCTAATTGGTCGCCAAGTGTGGTGGCAAATCATTATGGTAATAACGAACAATGATGGCTTATCTCTTGTTTAATAGATAAGATCACACTTATGGACTAATGGTTAGAATAGCGATGTAAGCGGTGATGTCAAATGAAAGCTTCTTGAATAAGCTAGAAGTAACTCCCCCCATCAGCTAAGGAGTGGCCTATTCCATAAGCCAAAGATATCTTCTTGAGCAAGCCTATGGGTGGCTTCTTGGGTAAGCTAAAAGTGGCTTCTTTAAGAAGCTTTTTAATGACTTGTTGATCTAGTCGGAAAGATATCTAGACAGAAAACTTGATTCTAAGTTTTCTAGTACGAGAAATTCCTGAACTTCATAGGTTTTGTATGGATTAAGATTGACGGCCATGGACAATGACTTGTAGAAACTGGTCTAGGCAGTCCAATACACACCACATTTTTTCAAAAAAATGAAAATCTGGAATTTTGTAAAAATAAAAAATGTGGGCTAGTGTTAAATTAGGTCAGAAATGACATTTTTGAAACTTTCCTCGGTCCTTCTCCTAATTTAGTGCTATTTTGTCATTTTATAAATGATCATTTGATAAATAATCAGTTTTGTATAGATTAGAATTATTTAAGGAAGTTCCACTCGATCAGAGTAATTTCTGTGCATATTTAAGTTCCCATTTAGCTCATTAGGATCGTAGTTTGGGGCTTTATAAGCAGACTCACACATTGGACTGGTCAACCATTGCACGAAGGAATTCCCTCCTGATGTTTCAACCGCAGCCTCAAGAAGAAGGGAGCTAAAAGATCAGCACTAATTAAAAACTCAAACGAAGAGTTTACAAAGTCAAAAGCCTCACTTATTGAGTTGCTCAAGATAGCTCCTCGTTACTTACCATCCATCCCTCCATCACAATAACCTCCCGGACCACCAAAACTAATGCAGTACCCATCTTGAGGACCTCTATTGGGATAGTTCTTCAAATCATAGACATTGGATTTATCCACCCACTTAACTGTTTTTTTCGAAGGACGTTGAAAACTGCCGGTCGCATCTATCCAATGAAGAGTTCGAAAGTATGTGGCGTGCTTAAAATTACCATCAGGCTTATGACCATTACCCATCGGAGGGCAAACTCCATCTCTCCCAGCCATACCCACGCCTCCCCAAGCCGTAAGCAGCGAACCGTTGCGTAAATACAAGAATAGTTCACTCGGCCAATAACCAATTAGAATTTGATGACCAATAGTTAGCCACCAATGTTTCGTACTTGCATCCTGCATATAAGCAACAAATGTCCATAAGTTCTTGCACATTTTTGAGATTAATGTCATTACTTCTGAAATTTTCAAAATATAAATTGCACAATGTTCGATTGGAAAACCTCGTTACTTGAGTATCTCCGAATTCTCTCTTACGAGCATAAAATATAGAAGAATGTTTCACTCTATCCTACTTTAATATAGCCGCTAATATGCGACTACCGGTTATATTAAAATTGTTATATTTATTTAGACATATAAAATCCCAATTACACATAAAGATCATCCTTTAACTAGACCAAATGTTACTGCAGAAGGAACGTGGTGATAATTTTATGGCTTATCATACGCAGGCCTCTTTTTTCTTAAGCATATGGCTTTAAAAGGGAAGGCGAGAAGAGTTTTAGAGACTTATAAGTTTTTCACAGCTATTTTAGTTTGGGGTGTACTTATTATATATTATGGAAACATTTACATAATTTTAGAATAACTAAGTGGTAGATAAACTACAATTTCAATAAAAGTAGCTTCGAATATTCGGCGATGGAGTATGAAACAATTTCACGTTCCATTAATTTTGTTACTGTTCTCATAACTTATTCAAAAGTTTTGTACATAAATATGTATATAACTTTTGAACGTAGCAATTGCTTATTTATTGTAAAGATAACTAGTAAAATGATGACACTGCTGCTGCAAATAATAATAGCAGTAACAACAACAATGATGATGATGATGATGATGATGATGATGATGATAAAAAAAAATTGATTCCATTTGAAAGATACAAAAGCTTATTTAATATTTTTTTTCTATGAATCTTGATTTAAGAAATCTATTGCTAAGTTTCTTGTTGCGCATTTATCATTGTTTTATATTTTTTTAAAGTTGTTCTTTCACCAATATCTCTTATCGAATAATGAAAAAGCACTTTTTATGTGTGTGTTTACCTAATTTTTGTACCCCAAAAACTTTCTTCCTGGATACGTCCCAACACAAACCTATAATAGAATTGCTTCCGAAGAAAAATCAGATTTTGGCTGCCCCGACCCGTTTTGAGAGAAAGATAAATTGGAACTTTTAATACTGTAAATATATATTTAGTATGTGTTAGTTTCAATCATCCAACATGTGTGCAGTTCATAATTATTCACCGAAGCTGAACTAAGTTAATCTTGTTCTTACCGTATGCAATTAAATTGGGAAGAAGATAGCACGATAGGCTTGAATTGGTTTCTTTAAGAACAGACTACAATATCTTAATTACATCAAAATCAAGCTTACCTGGTGGATTTGGATAAAAAAAACTCCTTTTGAGGTCCGCCATAAGTGGAAGTTGGTTCTAATAAATAGCCAGGAGTTATTGACCTATGAACCTGGACAAAACCTGGACATAGCATGTTGTAGCAACCATTACGCTGGCCATCACCCTATAAAAATGATGCTTTCAGTCAACAAAATATGCCAACGATCCAACTTCATTGTTGGAAATTCAAAATCCATTGAAAGAATCAATCAATAAGGTTCATACTAACCGTCCGATATGTAAACAACCGAGGACGAGAATCACCATATAGCTGTGGACAAACCTAGTCAAAGCAAAAGATATTATATCTTTCATCTCAATGCATTCTCTATATTTGCCTATAAATTGAAGTACCTGCCAGCCTGCAGCAATCATATTAATATGATTCGCAGGACCAGTTTCAATCCACATGTTGTGTGAGCTAGCCTGGTCATGAGCTAGGGTTAAATTGTACACATTAATTACGCCACAACTTCCGTATTTGATATTTTCCGTCATCTCGTCTCTCAAAAAAACTACCTGCGTCAAGTTGTAGATGGGTTAACAAAAGATAGACAAACTTTTGCTTGCTAATGCCTCCTTCCACTACGGTGCAGGGCTGATTCTGCTTCAAAATCACAAATGCTATTTGGGTCAAGAAATTAGTTTTCGAAAGTAACTTTTTTTTTTCAATTGTATGTTAATTTTGGTTTGAGTGTGCGTGTGTGGATATCCGTTTGGATCTTTTCTTTGTACTGATTATGAAAAGATCAATTTGTATGTTTTTTCTCATATTGCCGCACTTGCTTTATATTATTTCAAGAAATTTTGGGCATATCAGAGGTAGCTATAAGAAGAACATAAGTCATGCGTTAATACAACATGTAAAAGGTGCATGTGTCTGTGTGCGCGCTAGACCATAACACATGTAGAGAGAGAGAGAGAGAGAGAGAGAGAGAGAGAGAGCGCATGTTGAGAGAGAGTGTTCTGAGTGTTCGAGGATGGCATCTTGGCTACGGACTTTGCCCTTGTCAAGTCTTCCTTTCTCACTCGCGGAATTGGTACCGTTCTGATAGGGCAAGGTTCTCTCGATCCAAATTGTACAAATTTAACCTTTGAAGGAGTATGAAAGCGAACGAAGCTTAAGTTCGGCTCAATCTGCAAAAAGGGCAGTCACAATATTATGGGAAAAATTGTCCAAAAAATCCCAAATCTATTGCACTTTTGTAAATTCGATCGTAAACATTTAAACTTTGTCAATTGAATTTCAAGTCTTTTCATGTTTTGATAATTGAGTTCATCCGGCTAATTTTAAAAGGATTCCTATGGCCTAGTGTCGCGACCCTCTAAAAAAATTTTAAATTTTAAAGGGGGTTAACGGATTATTAGGTTAATTAGATTTGACTAACCTAACGCGGACCCTCCCAAGCCCTACCGAATCGCAACTTTGGTTTTTGTTTAAATGATTTTAAAATTTGGAGTCGCCACTAATCGTTCTTGGTAGGTCGATTAGAAACCTAAATAAATTAGCGGGAGAACTAATTTATTCCTGCGAACCAGAGATTAGGGGCTCGGGGACTTGGTTACACTAGTTAATTAAAACTAATGCCCTTTCGGTACCTTAATATCATGGATATCCTAATTTGGCAACTCGGGCTTGATTTATTCCTAAGACTCTAGTAGGGTATTCTCTTTTGTGTTTTCACTTTTTAAATAGGATGCGTGGATGGTATATATTTTTATTTGTTATATTTTTTAAGTGTTAAAGATTCCCTAAAGCCGAAAGAGGGAGTGTGTTAACGACTTCTGTGCAGTATTACGACCTACTCATCTTTTGGGTCTGATGATTCAAAAATTAAATTATAGGAAGTACATGACAGTGAATAAACACCTCCAATGGGAGGCCTAGCATTGGCTTGGCTCTTCCCTTTGGGATTTAAGGTACAGGTATTTAAGTTGCAAGTATTTAAACTACTGTAAGTAAAAACCTCCAATGGGAGGCTAAGCATTGGCTTGGCTCTTCCCTTTGGGATTTAAGGTACAGGTATTTAAGTTGCAGGTATTTAACTACTGTAAGTAAAAACCTCCAATGGGAGGCTAAGCATTGGCTTGGCTCTTCCCTTTGGGATTTAAGGTACATGTATTTAAGTTGCATGTATTTAACTACTGTAAGTAAAAACCTCCAATGGGAGGCTAAGCATTGGCTTGGCTCTTCCCTTTGGGATTTAAGGTACAGGTATTTAAGTTACAGGTATTTAACTACTGTAAGTAAAAACCTCCAATGGGAGGCTAAGCATTGGCTTGGCTCTTCCCTTTGGGATTTAAGGTACAGGTATTTAAGTTGCAGGTATTTAACTACTGTAAGTAAAAACCTCCAATGAGAGGCTAAGCATTGGCTTGGCTCTTCCCTTTGGGATTTAAGGTACATGTATTTAAGTTGCAGGTATTTAACTACTGTAAGTAAAAACCTCCAATGGGAGGCTAAGCATTGGCTTGGCTCTTCCCTTTGGGATTTATGGTGCAGGTATTTAAATTGCGGATGGACTTTGTCCTCTCCATTTTGGGGTATGAATTCTTTAAAATGAAATACAACGAATTGATTCAACAATTTGAAATTTGTGCGCGCTTGAGGACTCCTCCAAGCCGATTTTGTGCTTCCATAGGGTTGACCATTGATATAGAGCTGTGGCTTCCTGACATAAAATAGAGTGAAGTGTCAGTATACAAAATATGTGCTAATTTGCACCTAAAACCAGAAGAGTGGAAAGAGTACTTATCTCCCGTTTTTTTGGGAGAGATTTCTATAATTGATATTTGCTCTCTATGTTCTCAATATAGAGAGTTTCTTTTGAATTAAGAGGCACTTTTAGTCACAGATCAGTTGAGAAATCGATAGACAGCTTAGGAGCTTGTTTGGGCCGATTTTTGCATCTCTACGAGATTTTTGCTGTTGACATAGAGATATCATTCTCCTGACATAAATATGGAAATAAAAAAAAAGGGAGATGGAGAAAGTGTATACAATTTGTGCTAATTTACGAGTAAAACCATAAATAAATGAATAAATAAAAACACTTAACTCGAATTTGCTTGCTCGTTGACGAGGATGAACTCTTGATTTATATTGATCGATGAAGGAATTTGTGATGATAACCCCTAGCTTTAAGCTCCCATCATCTTCAAAATTCTCTCTCTTTTGGTATTTTCTTTCTCTCAAATTTTTCTTCTATCTCCCAAAACTCTCTCAAACATCCAAAATTTTCTCTCCAAAAAATTTCATCCTAAACACTTCCAATTTTCTCTCTAAAAAATTCTCCCCTCAAGCTCACTTCTTCCTCCTTTTATAATCTACTCATCTATCTCCCATTCTAATTTTTCCACTAACTCTATCTCCCATTCTAATTTCTCCACTAACTCTTCTTCATTTTCATCTTCCATTCTCCATCTCTATCTTATATTCTAATCTCTCCACTAACTCTTCTTCATCTTCATCTTCCATTCTCCATATTTATCTCCCATTCTAATTTCTCCACTAACTCTTCTTCATCTCCATCTTCCCTTCTCTATTCTTATCTTCCATTCTAATTTCTCTACTAACTCTTCTCCATCTTCCATTCTATATTCTTATCTTATTTTCTCCATCCATTCTTCTCCAACTTCTCTTCTTCATCTCCTCTTCTCCATCTTCCCTTCTCTATTCTAATTTATCCACTAACTCTTCTTTTTGTTATTTGTAAAATAATCCTTCAAGAGTTAAGTATTTGCACTCTAGTCCTTGAATTTTAAGTATTTACAATTTAGTCCCTGAAAAAATATATTTCTTTAAGTCCAAATCTCCTCACAATTTTTGACACACCAAAATTTACCACATGTCAAATTTAAGCTCATTTCTTGCCGTTGAAAATAATGCATAATTTAATTAAAGCCCTTTTGCAAAATTAAGTCATTCTGGGTATAATTGGGCCAAGATGAAAACTTAAAATATTAGAAGACAATGTCACAACTCATAAAAAGTGAAAATTAAAAATAAGTTGACTCAAATTAAATTTTTTTAGGCCCAATTCAAGATTATACTCGTGAAGGAACACGTGACTCGAATTGGATTTTTCTGAATTTGCGATGGCCAATATGAAAATAGATTTAAAATAAAAATATTAACTATCTTTGTGTATTTTTTTTTTGCCTCAAATGTTATTTTTCCAAAATTTTCAAGTATTTTTGTATTTTTTTTTAAAAAAAATTAAAAATATATATAATATGAAATTTTATTTTTTGTTCAAAAGTGGTTGCCTAGGCTTGGCCAAGGCTTCCAAAGTTGATTTTTCAATTTTTTCATTTTTTCTTCATTTTTTGTTTTATGAATTTTCGAAAATAAAAATACCGAAAAATACTGAAAATATGAAAAATCGTTTTTTGGTCAAAATTGGTTCCCTAGGCTTGGCTAAGGTCCCCAAAGTTGATTTTTCAATTTTATGAATTTTTATGGATTTTTTATTACTTTAGCAATAGAAAAAATGATTAAAAATCAGGTGTCAACAGCTGCCCCTCTTTGAAAGGAAGCTCGGTAGAGGTTCATTTCAATGACGAGATGACACCTGAATTCTAATCGACTCAATACAAGGAAATAAAAAGAGTCGTGACATGAATATTCCACTGAAAATGAAATGAGAACCTAGGGATTCGTTATATAAAAAAACTTTAGGGTGGTTGAACTTGAACCCGTATGGTGGATCAACCCATGGTAGATTCCTAATAAAAGGATTCTACTGATTAAAAATTGAATTAAAATTTGACCCGTATGGTGGGTCATACCATTTGACCCGTATGGTGGGTCGTACCATGGTAGATTCCTAATAAAAGGATTCTACTGATTAAATTTTGATTGAGATTTGACCCGTATGGTAGGTCACCCCATGGAGATACCTGTAAGAAGGACTTGGTGCTTGTAGAAAGGACTTGGTGTCTGTAAAAAGGACTTGTGCCTGTAAGAAGGACTTGATTTGCCTGTAAAAAGGACTTGATTTGCCTGTAAGAAGGACTTGATTTGCCTGTAAGAAGGACTTTGTGCCTGTAAGAAGGACTTGCGTTGCCTGTAAGAAGGACTTTGTTTGCCTGTAAGAAGGACTTTGTTTGCCTGTAAGAAGGACTTTATGCCTGTAAGAAGGACTTGATTTGCCTGTAAGAAGGACTTGATTTGCCTGTAAGAAGGACTTTATGCCTGTAAGAAGGACTTGATTTGCCTATAAGAAGGACTTGGTGCCTATAAGAAGGACTTGATTTGCCTGTAAGAAGGACTTGGTTTGCCTGTAAGAAGGACTTATTTTGCCTGTAAGAAGGACTTGGTGTACCTCAAAGGGTGCCATTCTGGAATCTGGAAAGATCAGGAATCCTGCAGAAGCTCAAACCCAAATTATATTATCCTGTCGCTTTAGGAATAAACCAAAGAGGCAGAGATCAAAAGGTCTCGAACATTTCTGTCCTTGAGACAAATCATGCTTTATTGAAGAAGGTGGATACCTGTATGTACCGCAATGGATTCGAGTACCCCAACAACCGTCAGAATTCATTCTCTTGAAAGGTTCAGGTTGAAGATATACTTACCTGAGAATTTGGAAGAAATGCTTGGTGGCTTCTCGACAACCAGGCTTGTTCATTCAATAATCGCTGAATGAATTTCAAGACTTTGGAAGGTAGTTTGAACATTGGGAATGTGTTGCCTGTCAGGCAATGTCAGAGGTAACATGTGCAAGCATTTTCATCAATGCGTTCATTGGTTCATGCAAAATTGTTCTGCTAAGTTTGCCATGATTAAAGGCAGTCTGTGTAATAACTCATGATGCAATCGATCAATATATGGATCATGTATTGCATTACCACTTCTGTTTAAGGAGGTTCTTATAGTACGAACACCTCGAATGTAATCTGAATGGGGGACTTCATTCCGAAAAGGGCTTTCTTTCACTCTGGAGAAAGGCTGTTTATCTGTAGATTAAAATGTTAGACCTGTGTGGAAATGGTTTGCCTTTCCTCATCCTGTTATGCCCCATTTTGCACATTTGACGTCTCCTATGCAGTTTATGCTCTAAGTTGAAGTCGGTAAATTAAACATGCGGAATAGTCATACATAATTCATGAAATGTGTAAACACAATGCCGATGTGACAATTTTTAGCATCATGTGTGTTTATATAATGTGCAAACATGGGCGGATTTGAATTGCCCCTGGTATATGGGTGGATCGAACAAATTGGGAAGCCCACTCCTTATGTCGAGGAGCGGTTTGTCCCAAACTTTGCCCCTGCGCGATGAAGCATATGGGTGAGGGAGCATTTCGGTTGGTTTAATGACAGCGACCGCCATGGTTTAGCGGTTGAATGCCCCTGCAAAAAGCAGAGAAATTATTCTTGAAATCAAACGAGATAAGGAAGACATATTTGCTTTTTCGCTTCAGAGCTTGTGATCAATTTGCCCCATTTTTCACCAAAATAGATCTTGTCAGATGATCATAATTTTCTTTTGGATTTGTCTCCTTCAACATGTTAAATGTTAGTGTAAATATTTCCTGTAAAAAGAAAAAGAGACATATCAGCCAGTATTAAAAGGGATAAATTGAAAACGATACTGATTTACCCTTCATCTTGAATGTCTTGCACGAGTCTTTTACCAGTTTTGTTGGATTGAATTTTCCTCGACTTTTGTTGGGCGCCTCACCATTATGAGAAGACTATGGTAAAATACTGACTTTGATATTACTCGTCGAGTATTCCTGTTTGTAAAAAAGAAATGCACAAAAAGTTGTTTCATTTATTTATAATACATACAACATTTCCCACCCTTGGGGATCGAACTCGGGATATTTCGGACCTACTGTCATCCCCCATACCATTCGGTCCATTGGACCGTAGGTGTCCATGGGGCTATCCTTTCAAAGGTTAATCTTTGGGGATAAAACAGCCCTGTTGTATCACCTTGGGCCATGTTACAGTATTTCTCGAGGTAATTTGCAATCCCTGTTAAGAATGGAATAAGACAATTCAAGACTTGAGATGATTATGTGCACATTAGAACGATACAGAATTACCCATTTCTGAGATTGTTCGCGTCTTTCGCTTGTACTTTCCTTTGTCCGAAGCTGTCTATCCCGTGGTAATGCCCATGAGTTGATTTGCCCCCAAATTTTATCCAACCTGTATTCGGATATGATTGCGTTCTCGGGTCGATTTGCAATTTCCTGAGAATAGAAGGGGCTTAATTTTAAAACGTGGAGCAACTGAGGGTAAATTGAAACGATACGGAGTTACCCTTCAGGTTTATGCAGATTTTCACTCGCCATCAATTCGTCGCGAGGTTGGTGAGGTGGCGGATTCGAGCATTTAATAGGGGGAAGTCGGATTATTACTCCTTGCTTTTACACATTCACAAAAGCAGAAAAACACATCACGCAAGGAAATAAAACACATTCACTCATTCAGGATTAGTTCCGCTTCCTCTGCAGGCTCTCCCATGATCAGCTGGCTTCATCCCAAATTAGGTATGCATCGGCCATAATGAAGGTCTCGTGGTCACTGGCTGAACAAGTGCATCACAGTCCCGATGCTTTACCGATATCAAACTGGTTGATTATGGCGAAAAGATCATCGTCAATGTCCGCTTGGTGGTGATCTGTCCCTTCTTCCTCGGGAGGTATTGATGCTGATCCATGTTGACACCTAATTTTTAATCATTTTTTCTATTGCTAAAGTAATAAAAAATCCATAAAAATTCATAAAATTGAAAAATCAACTTTAGGGACCTTAGCCAAGCCTAGGGAACCAATTTTGACCAAAAAACGATTTTTCATATTTTCAGTATTTTTACGTATTTTTTATTTATTTATTTTCGAAAATTAATAGAAAATCCATAAAAATTCATAAAATTGAAAAATCAACTTTGGGAACCTTAGCCAAGCCTAGGGAACCAATTTTGACCAAAAAATAATTTTTCATATTTTCGATATTTTTCGGTATTTTTATTTTCGAAAATTCATAAAAACAAAAAATTAAGAAAAATGAGAAAATTAAAAAATCAAGTTTGGAGCCTTGGCCAAGCTTAGGCAAATATTTTCGAACAAAAAAATAATTTTTTGTATTTATATATATTGTTTATATATTTTAGAAATTATGAGAATATTTAATAAATAATAGCATTTGAGGTTACAAAAATATATAAAAATAGTCAATATTTTTATTTTAAATCCCTTTTCATGTTGGTTATCACAAATTTAAAAAATCCAATTCGGGGTCGTGTATTCCTTCATGAGCCTAATCTCGAACCGGGTCTAAAAAATTCAATTTGAGTCAATTTATTTTCATTTTTTCACTTTTAGGAGTTGTGACATTGTTCTCTAATATTTCAAATTTTTATATTGGCCCAAATTATACTCAGAATGACTCAATTGTGCAAAAGGGCTTTAATTAAATTCTGCATTATTTTCAGTGGCAAGAAATGAGCTTAAATTTGACATGTGGTGAATTTTGACTAAGTATAGGGAAGGTATGTCATAAATTGTAAGGAGATTTGGACTTAAAGAAATATTTTTTCAGGGACTAAATTGTAAATACTTAAAATTCAAGGACTAGAGTGCAAATACCTAACTCTTGAAGGATTATTTTACAAATAATAAAAAGAAGAGTTAGTGGATAAATTAGAATAGAGAAGGGAAGATGAAGAAGAGGAGATGAAGAAGAGAAGTTGGAGAAGAATGGATGGAGAAAATAAGATAAGAATAGAGAAGGGAAGATGGAGATGAAGAAGAGTTAGTAGAGAAATTAGAATGGAAGATAAGAATAGAGAAGGGAAGATGGAGATTAAGAAGAGTTAGTGGAGAAATTAGAATGGGAGATAAATATGGAGAAGGGAAGATGAAGATGAAGAAGAGTTAGTGGAGAGATTAGAATGTGAGATAGAGATGGAGAATGGAAGATGAAAATGAAGAAGAGTTAGTGGAGAAATTAGAATGGGAGATAGAGTTAGTGGAAAAATTAGAATGGGAGATAGATGAGTAGGTTATAAAAGGAGGAAGAAGTGAGCTTGAGAAAGGATTCTGGAGAGAGAAAATTTGAAGTGTTTGGGAGAATTTTTTGAGAGAAAATTTTGGATGTTTGAGAGAGTTTTGGGAGATTGAAGAAAATTTTGAGAGAAAGAAAATACCAAAAGAGAGAGAATTTTGAAGATGATGGGAGTTTAAAGCTAGGGGTTATCATCACAAATTCCTTCATCGATCAATATAAATCAAGAGTTCATCCTCGTCAACGAGCAAACAAATTCAAGCTAAGTGTTTTTATTTATTCATTTATTTATGGTTTTACTCGCAAATTAGCACAAATTGTATACACTTTCTCCCTCTCCTTTTTCTTCCATATTTTATGTCAGGAGAAGGATATCTCTACGTCAACAGCAAAAATCTCGTCGAGATGCAAAAATCGGCCCAGACAAGCTCCTAAGCTGTCCACCGATTTCTCAACTGATCTGTGACTAAAAGTCCCTCTTAATTCAAAAGAAACTCTCTATATTGGGAACATAGAGAGCGAAAATCAATTATAGAAATCCCTCCCAAAAAAATGGGAGATAAGTACTCTTTCTACTCTTCTGGTTTTAGGTGCAGATTAGCACATATTTTGTATACTAACACTTCACTCTATTTTATGTCAGGAAGCCGCAGCTCTATATCAATGGTCAATCCTATGGAAGCACAAAATCGGCTTGGAGGAGTCCTCAAACGCGCACAAATTTCAAATTGTTGAATCAATTCGTTGTATTTCATTTTAAAAAATTCATACCCCAAAATGGAGAGGACAAAGTCCATCCGCAATTTAAATACCTGCACCATAAATCCCAAAGGGAAGAGCCAAGCCAATGCTTAGCCTCCCATTGGAGGTTTTTACTTATAGTAGTTAAATACCTGCAACTTAAATACATGCCCCTTAAATCCCAAAGGGAAGAGCCAAGCCAATGCTTAGCCTCCCATTGGAGGTTTTTACTTACAGTAGTTAAATACCTGCACCTTAAATCCCAAAGGGAAGAGCCAAGCCAATGCTTAGCCTCCCATTGGAGGTTTTTACTTACAGTAGTTAAATACCTGCAACTTAAATACCTGTACCTTAAATCCCAAAGGGAAGAGCCAAGCCAATGCTTAGCCTCCCATTGGAGGTTTTTACTTACAGTAGTTAAATACCTGCAACTTAAATACCTGTACCTTAAATCCCAAAGGGAAGAGCCAAGCCAATGCTTAGCCTCCCATTGGAGGTTTTTACTTACAGTAGTTTAAATACTTGCAACTTAAATACCTGTACCTTAAATCCCAAAGGGAAGAGCCAAGCCAATGCTAGGCCTCCCATTGGAGGTGTTTATTCACTGTCATGTACTTCCTATAATTTAATTTTTGAATCATCAGACCCAAAAGATGAGTAGGTCGTAATACTGCACAGAAGTCGTTAACACACTCCCTCTTTCGGCTTCAGGGAATCTTTAACACTTAAAAAAATATAACAAATAAAAATATATACCATCCATGCATCCTATTTAAAAAGTGAAAACACAAAAGAGAATACCCTACTAGAGCTTTAGGAATAAACCAAGCCTGAGTTGCCGGATTAGGATATCCATGAAATTAAGGTACCGAAAGGGCATTAGTTTTAATTAACTAGTGTAACCAAGTCCCCGAGCTCATAATCTCTGGTTCGCAGGAATAAATTAGTTCTCCCGCTAATTTATTTAGGTTTCTAATCGACCTACCAAGAACGATTAGTGGCGACTCCAAATTTCAAAATCATTTAAACAAAAACCAAAGTTGCGATTCGGTAGGGCTTGGGAGGGTCCGCATTAGGTTAGTCAAATCTAATTAACCTAATAATCCGTTAACCCCTTTTAAAATTTTAAATTTTTTTTTAGAGGGTCGCGACAGACTGGCGACTCCACTGGGGACGGGATTTTTAAATTTTCGAAAAAAGATAACAATTGGAATACTTGTATTTTTTTCGAAATTTTAAAAGTCTTAGTGGACTTAGGCCAATGAAAATTTCATGGATATCTCGCTTCTGGCGATCTTGTTTGGGACTCATTCTATAGGTGTTATATGTTTTTGCAGGATGGGAGTTATAAGGGGCGGAGTGTTTGGCTAACCCCTTTGTTTTGCAGGCTGGTGCTGGGTTTATTTGTTTAATTTCGCACATTTTTAGAAGCGCTGTTTTCATATCAATTGTTGTGCATGTCTTGCATACTCTGAGGATCACGACACCTGCACACACAAGCGTCTAAACCCAAGTCGCGAAATTCTTCCTAGAAAACCATAGATAGGGATCGAATATGCAAAGCTCTTGCGTCGATTGCGCTCGGGTTGACCATATTTTATCCCGCTCATTATCTGAATTGACAATTCTTCCCATTGTGATTTGATTGCGCGGAGGGTAAGTTTGTCAATTCAGATAGTGGGGGCCTTTTTAAGTCCATACCTTGTCTCTCCTTCTTTTATTTTCTAGAGTCCACTCCTCACTTGAGTCATGCGCATGACTATGTGATTTGCATTTCTCCAAAGTAAAAGTAAATTCTCTAATTTTATCTTGTATTTATTTTCGGTCGGTCCATGCTAGGTGTTAGTCAGTTTTTGAGTTTGATATTACGACCATTCTTTTAAAAGAAAATAAAAATTAAATTTGTCCCTCATTTCTTTAAAAAAAAATTTGAAAAAATGATGTGAAAAAATCCCTTCATGGGAATTTTATTAACCAATAAGGGATTTTTGTCATGTTTTTATTGCTTCAATAAAAATGAAATTTTCCTGAAAAAATTTTCCTCCGAAAATTTATTTCAATAAAAAGAAAAATTCCTTCAAAAAAAACTCTAGTAGACATCAAGTGATTTTATCACATTTTTCAAATTATAAAAACTTGCAAGAAAATTCTTCTCGAGAAATTCGCTCATGTTTTTCTAAGAAAATTTTTTCTAAATAAAATTAGACTAATGTCTCGGGGGAATTGTATTGACCAATAAGAGATTTTTGTCATGTTTTTCTTACTTCAATAAAAATGAAATTTTCCTGAAAAAAATTTTCCTCCGAAAATTTATTTCAATAAAAAGAAAAATTCCTTCAAAAAAAACTCTAGTAGACATCAAGTGATTTTATCACATTTTTCAAATTATAAAAAATTGCAAGAAAATTCTTCTCGAGAAATTCGCTCATGTTTTTCTAAGAAAATTTTCTCTAAATAAAATTAGACTAATGTCTCGGGGGAATTGTATTGACCAATAAGAGATTTTTGTCATGTTTTTCTTACTTCAATAAAAATGAAATTTTCTTGACAAATTTTCCTCTGAAAATTTATTTCGATAAAAAGAAAAATTCCTTCAAAAAAAAAACTTTGATAAACATCAAGTGATTTTATCACATTCTTTCAAATTATAAAAACTTGCAACAAAAATCTTTTCGAGAAATTCGCTCATGTTTTTCTAAGAAAATTTTCTCTAAATAAAATTAAACTAATGTCTCGGGGGAATTTTGTTAACCAATGAAGGATTTCCGTCATGTCTTTCCTGCTTCAATAAAAATAAAATTTTCCTGACAAATTTACCTCTGAAAATTTATTTTGATAAAAAGGAAATTCCTTCAAAAATTTTAGTAAACGTCAAGAGATTTTGTCACATTCCTTTAAAAAAAATAAAAATAAAAAGAGTAATAAATCTGCAAAAAAATTCTGCATCAGAAATTAACCCATTTCTTTCTAAGAAATTTTTTTTTCTCTGATTTCTCTATAAAGTAGAAAAAATCGAATTGGACTAATATAGGAGTCATAGACCGACATTCCTTGTGTCGCATACTAATTATATCCTTTTCTTTTGCAGGGAGATCCTAGATACCCCAGACGGGTGTAAAAATTAAGTTCAATAATATATCAAGAATCATCTTCAGAAATACCAAAAGACGAAAAATACCAAGGCTTCAACCGTTAATTCAGGGGGGCAAACGAACACTGTCCATCTTTGACAGACAGAGTTGTATCAATCCGTAAACTTGTATGGGCAGTGTATTCTGATATGACGGTGGATTTATACTGATTAAACACGGGGGTATATTTAATGTATTGCAGGGGATCCCGCGTCTTTTGAAAGACAATATGGATTATATAATCAGAAACCATGAAATAAGTACCTTAACCTGATTAAATCAACCAGAGACCGGTCTTAAAATTTTCTCGGATCCGAAACACGCGGAGGGTTTTAGAGGACCGAGGTTTTATTAATGAATGTGGCCCACGGACACTCCCCCGATGCTACAGGTGCCCTATACATACGAGTGGACGCCGAAAGCAACAAAACACGGTTGAAGTGGAGCACGCAACAAATGGCCGAATTTATTGGCACATTGATCGAGTGGTGGCAGCTTTATTAATTTACATGATTGAACGCGGGTCTCTAGGCGGCTGGTGGAAAGCCACACTGAATGCCTCTCTAATGTTCTTGATATCATCGTCTACCGCAACCCACGAGAGCATCATGAAGAAGATTAAACCTAGACGAATACGTCTACTTAATTTCATCGCACGTTCTCGCTTTTTGTCGATGTCCAAAATTAATGCACAAGCTAGAAGTAATCATTTCCCTTTCCCCCATATTAAATGCTCGGAGCCGTTAACCGCACCAAACTCGAAAAAATTAATATCGAGACGAAATCCGCGTAAATATGAAGGGTAAATCCGTATCGTTCCAATTTACCCTTAAATTGCTCTGGTTTTAAATTTGATCCCTTCTATTTTCAGGAATGTGCAAAAGCGACTCGAGAATACAGTCGTATTCAAAAACCAAATTTCCTGGTCGGGCTAAATTGGGGGCAAATCAACTCATGGACATTACCACGGGATGGACAGCTTCGGTTAAAGAAAAATACAAGCGAAAGATCCGAACAATCTCAGACATGGGTAATTCTGTATCGTTCTAATTTACACATAATCATCTCAAGTCTCGAATTGTTTTATTCCATTCTTAACAGGGATTGCAAATTACCTCGAGAAAATACCGTAACATGGCCCAAGGTGATACAACAAGGCTGCGTTATCCACAAGGATTAACCTTTGAAAGGAAAGCCCCATGGACACCTACGGTCCAATGGACCGAATGGTATGAGGGGATGACAGTAGGTCCGAAATGTCCCGAGTTCGATCCCCAAGGGTGGGGAATGTTGTAAGTATTATAAATAAATGAAACAACTTTTTGTGCATTTCTTTTTGCAAACAGGAATACTCGACAAGTAATATCAAAGTCAGTATTTTACCATAGTCTTGCCATAATGGTGAGGCGCCCAACAAAAGTCGAGGAAAATTCAATCTAGCAAAACTGGTAAAAGACTCGTGCAAGGCATTCAAGACGAAGGATAAATCAGTATCGTTTCCAATTTATCCCTTTTAATACTGGCTGACATGTCTCCTTTTCTTTTTACAGGAAATATTTATACTAACATTTAACATGTTGAAGGAGACAAATCCCAAAAGAAAATTATGATCATCTGACAAGATCTATTTTGGTGAAAAATGGGGCAAATTAATCACAAGTTCTGAAGCAAAAAAAGCAAATACGTCTTCCTTATCTCATTTGATTTCAAGAATAATTTCTCTGCTTTTTGCAGGGGCATTCAACCGCTAAACCACGGCAGTCGCTGTTATTAAGCAAACCGAAATGCTCCATCACCCATATGCTTCATCGCACAGGGGCAAAGTTGAGATGAACCGCCCCTCGACATAAGGAGTAAGCTTCCCAATTTGTTCGGTCCGCCCACATACCAGGGGCAATTCAAATCCGCCTATATTTGCACATTATATAAACACACATTATGCTAAAAAATTGTCACATCCGCATTGTGTTTACACAGTTCATGAATTATGCATGACCATTCCGCGTGTTTAATTTACCAACTCCAACTTAGAGCATAAACTGCACAGGAGACATCAAATGTGCAGAATGGGGCATGACAGGATGAGGAAAGGCAAACTATTTCTACACAAGTCTAACATTTTAATCTACGGATAAACATCATTTCCCCAGAGTGAGAGAAAGCCCCTTCGAACTAAAGTTCCCCATTCAGATTACATTCGAGGCGTTCATATTATGAGAACCTCCTTAAATAGAATTGGTAATGCAAACTTGACAGAATAGTTTTGCATGATCCATATTTTGATTGATTGCATCATGAGTTATCACACAGACTACTTCTAATCATTGCCAACTTAGCTGAACAATTTTGTATGAACTAATGAACGCATTGATGAAAATGCTTGCACATGTTAGCTCTAACATTGCCTGACAGGCAACACATTCCCGGTGTTTGAGTTACCTTCAAAAGTCTTGAAATTCATTCGGCGATTATTGAATGAACAAGCCTGGTTGTCGAGAAGACACCAAGCATTTCTTCCAAATTCTCAGGTAAGTATATCTTCAACCTGAACCTTTCAAGAGAATGAATTCTGACGGTTGTTGGGGTACTCGAATCCATTGCGGTATATACAGGTATCCACCTTATTCAATAAAGCATGATTTGTCTCAAGGACAGAATTGTTCGAGACCTTTTGATCTCTGCCTCTTTGATTTATTCCTAAAGCGACAAGAGAATATAATTTGGGTTTGAGCTTCCACAGGATTCCTGGTCTCCCCAGATTTCAGAATGGCACCCTTTGAGGTACACCAAGCCCTTCTTACAGGCAAAACCAAGTCCTTCTTACAGGCATAAAGTCCTTCTTACAGGTAAATCAAGTCCTGCTTACAGGCAAACAAAGTCCTTCCTACAGGCAAAACAAGTCCTTCTTACAGGCATAAAGTCCTTCTTACAGGCAAATCAAGTCCTTCTTATAGGCACAAAGTCCTTCTTACAGGCACAAAGTCCTTCTTACAGGCAAATCAAGTCCTTCTTACAGGCACAAAGTCCTTCTTACAGGCAAATCAAGTCCTTCTTACAGGCATAAAGTCCTTCTTACAGGCAAACAGAGTCCTTCTTACATGCAAACAAAGTCCTTCTTACAGGCAAACCAAGACCTTCTTACAGGCAAATTAAGTCCTTCCTACAGGCAAAGCAAGTCCTTTGTACAGGCAAATCAAGTCCTTCTTACAGGCAAATCAAGTCCTTCTTACAGGCACAAAGTCCTTCTTACAGGCAAACCAAGTCCTTCTTACAGGCATAAAGTCCTTCTTACAGGCAAATCAAGTCCTGCTTACAGGCAAACAAAGTCCTTCCTACAGGCAAAGCAAGTCCTTCTTATAGGCAAATCAAGTCCTTCTTACAGGCACAAAGTCCTTCTTACAGGCAAATCAAGTCCTTCTTACAGGCATAAAGTCCTTCTTACAGGAAAATCAAGTCCTTCTTATAGGCACAAAGTCCTTCTTACAGGCATAAAGTCCTTCTTACAGGCAAATCAAGTCCTTCTTACAGGCACAAAGTCTTTCTTACAGGCAAATCAAGTCCTTCTTACAGGCAAATAAAGTCCTTCTTACATGCAAACAAAGTCCTTCTTACAGGCAAACCAAGTCCTTCTTACAGGCAAATTAAGTCCTTCTTACAGGCAAAGCAAGTCCTTCTTACAGGCACAAAGTCCTTCTTACAGGCAAAGTAAGTCCTTCTTACAGGCACAAAGTCCTTCTTACAGGCAAATCAAGTCCTTCTTACAGGTAAATTAAGTCCTTCTTACAGGCACAAAGTCCTTCTTACAGGCAAATCAAGTCCTTCTTACAGGCATAAAGTCCTTCTTACAGGCAAATCAAGTCCTTCTTATAGGCACAAAGTCCTTCTTACAGGCATAAAGTCCTTCTTACAGGCAAATCAAGTCCTTCTTACAAGCACAAAGTCTTTCTTACAGGCAAATCAAGTCCTTCTTACAGGCAAATAAAGTCCTTCTTACATGCAAACAAAGTCCTTCTTACAGGCAAACCAAGTCCTTCTTACAGGCAAATTAAGTCCTTCTTACAGGCAAAGCAAGTCCTTCTTACAGGCACAAAGTCCTTCTTACAGGCAAAGTAAGTCCTTCTTACAGGCACAAAGTCCTTCTTACAGGCAAATCAAGTCCTTCTTACAGGTAAATTAAGTCCTTCTTACAAGCACAAAGTCCTTCTTACAGACAAATCAAGTCATTCTTACAGGCATAAAGTCCTTCTTACAGGCAAACTAAGTCCTTCTTACAGGCAAACCAAGTCCTTCTTATAGGCACAAAGTCCTTCTTAGAGGCAAATCAAGTCCTTCTTATAGGCACAAAGTCCTTCTTACAGGCACAAAGTACTTCTTACAGGCAAATCAAGTCCTTCTTACAGGCATAAAGTCCTTCTTACAGGCAAACAAAGTCCTTCTTATAGGCAAATTAAGTCCTTCTTACAGGCACAAAGTCCTTCTTACAGGTAAAGTAAGTCCTTCTTACAGGCAAATCAAGTTCTTCTTACAGGCAAATCAAGTCCTTCTTACAGGCAAATTAAGTCCTTTTTACAGGCATTAAGTCCTTTTTACAGGCACAAGTCCTTTTTACAGGCACCAAGTCCTTTCTACAGGCACCAAGTCCCTCTTACAGGTATCTCCATGGGGTGACCTACCATACCGGTCAAATCTCAATCAAAATTTAATCAGTAGAATCCTTTTATTAGGAATCTACCATGGTACGACCCACCATACGGGTCAAATGGTATGACCCACCATACGGGTCAAATTTTAATTCAATTTTTAATCAGTAGAATCTTTTTATTAGGAATCTACCATGGGTTGATCCACCATACGGGTTCAAGTTCAACCACCCTAAAGTTTTTTTTATATAACGAATCCTTAGGTTCTCATTTCATTTTCAGTGGAACATTCATGTCACGACTCTTTTTATTTCCATGTATTGAGTCAATTAGAATTCAGGTGTCATCTCGTCTTTGAAATGAACCTCTACCGAGCTTCCTTTCAAAGAGGGGCAGCTGTTGACACCTGATTTTTAATCATTTTTTCTATTGCTAAAGTAATAAAAAAATTCATAAAAATTCATAAAATTGAAAAATCAACTTTGGGGACCTTAGCCAAGCCTAGGGAACCAATTTTGACCAAAAAACGATTTTTCATATTTTTAGTATTTTTACGTATTTTTTATTTATTTATTTTCGAAAATTAATAGAAAATCCATAAAAATTCATAAAATTGAAAAATCAACTTTGGGAACCTTAGCCAAGCCTAGGGAACCAATTTTGACCAAAAAATAATTTTTCATATTTTCGATATTTTTCGGTATTTTTATTTTCGAAAATTCATAAAAACAAAAAATTAAGAAAAATGAGAAAATTAAAAAATCAAGTTTGGAGCCTTGGCCAAGCTTAGGCAAATATTTTCGAACAAAAAAATAATTTTTTGTATTTATATATATTGTTTATATATTTTAGAAATTATGAGAATATTTAATAAATAATAGCATTTGAGGTTACAAAAATATATAAAAATAGTCAATATTTTTATTTTAAATCCCTTTTCATGTTGGTTATCACAAATTTAAAAAATCCAATTCGGGGTCGTGTATTCCTTCATGAGCCTAATCTCGAACCGGGTCTAAAAAATTCAATTTGAGTCAATTTATTTTCATTTTTTCACTTTTAGGAGTTGTGACATTGTTCTCTAATATTTCAAATTTTTATATTGGCCCAAATTATACTCAGAATGACTCAATTGTGCAAAAGGGCTTTAATTAAATTCTGCATTATTTTCAGTGGCAAGAAATGAGCTTAAATTTGACATGTGGTGAATTTTGACTAAGTATAGGGAAGGTATGTCATAAATTGTAAGGAGATTTGGACTTAAAGAAATATTTTTTCAGGGACTAAATTGTAAATACTTAAAATTCAAGGACTAGAGTGCAAATACCTAACTCTTGAAGGATTATTTTACAAATAATAAAAAGAAGAGTTAGTGGATAAATTAGAATAGAGAAGGGAAGATGAAGAAGAGGAGATGAAGAAGAGAAGTTGGAGAAGAATGGATGGAGAAAATAAGATAAGAATAGAGAAGGGAAGATGGAGATGAAGAAGAGTTAGTAGAGAAATTAGAATGGAAGATAAGAATAGAGAAGGGAAGATGGAGATTAAGAAGAGTTAGTGGAGAAATTAGAATGGGAGATAAATATGGAGAAGGGAAGATGAAGATGAAGAAGAGTTAGTGGAGAGATTAGAATGTGAGATAGAGATGGAGAATGGAAGATGAAAATGAAGAAGAGTTAGTGGAGAAATTAGAATGGGAGATAGAGTTAGTGGAAAAATTAGAATGGGAGATAGATGAGTAGGTTATAAAAGGAGGAAGAAGTGAGCTTGAGAAAGGATTCTGGAGAGAGAAAATTTGAAGTGTTTGGGAGAATTTTTTGAGAGAAAATTTTGGATGTTTGAGAGAGTTTTGGGAGATTGAAGAAAATTTTGAGAGAAAGAAAATACCAAAAGAGAGAGAATTTTGAAGATGATGGGAGTTTAAAGCTAGGGGTTATCATCACAAATTCCTTCATCGATCAATATAAATCAAGAGTTCATCCTCGTCAACGAGCAAACAAATTCAAGCTAAGTGTTTTTATTTATTCATTTATTTATGGTTTTACTCGCAAATTAGCACAAATTGTATACACTTTCTCCCTCTCCTTTTTCTTCCATATTTTATGTCAGGAGAAGGATATCTCTACGTCAACAGCAAAAATCTCGTCGAGATGCAAAAATCGGCCCAGACAAGCTCCTAAGCTGTCCACCGATTTCTCAACTGATCTGTGACTAAAAGTCCCTCTTAATTCAAAAGAAACTCTCTATATTGGGAACATAGAGAGCGAAAATCAATTATAGAAATCCCTCCCAAAAAAATGGGAGATAAGTACTCTTTCTACTCTTCTGGTTTTAGGTGCAGATTAGCACATATTTTGTATACTAACACTTCACTCTATTTTATGTCAGGAAGCCGCAGCTCTATATCAATGGTCAATCCTATGGAAGCACAAAATCGGCTTGGAGGAGTCCTCAAACGCGCACAAATTTCAAATTGTTGAATCAATTCGTTGTATTTCATTTTAAAAAATTCATACCCCAAAATGGAGAGGACAAAGTCCATCCGCAATTTAAATACCTGCACCATAAATCCCAAAGGGAAGAGCCAAGCCAATGCTTAGCCTCCCATTGGAGGTTTTTACTTATAGTAGTTAAATACCTGCAACTTAAATACCTGCCCCTTAAATCCCAAAGGGAAGAGCCAAGCCAATGCTTAGCCTCCCATTGGAGGTTTTTACTTACAGTAGTTAAATACCTGCACCTTAAATCCCAAAGGGAAGAGCCAAGCCAATGCTTAGCCTCCCATTGGAGGTTTTTACTTACAGTAGTTAAATACCTGCAACTTAAATACCTGTACCTTAAATCCCAAAGGGAAGAGCCAAGCCAATGCTTAGCCTCCCATTGGAGGTTTTTACTTACAGTAGTTAAATACCTGCAACTTAAATACCTGTACCTTAAATCCCAAAGGGAAGAGCCAAGCCAATGCTTAGCCTCCCATTGGAGGTTTTTACTTACAGTAGTTTAAATACTTGCAACTTAAATACCTGTACCTTAAATCCCAAAGGGAAGAGCCAAGCCAATGCTAGGCCTCCCATTGGAGGTGTTTATTCACTGTCATGTACTTCCTATAATTTAATTTTTGAATCATCAGACCCAAAAGATGAGTAGGTCGTAATACTGCACAGAAGTCGTTAACACACTCCCTCTTTCGGCTTCAGGGAATCTTTAACACTTAAAAAAATATAACAAATAAAAATATATACCATCCATGCATCCTATTTAAAAAGTGAAAACACAAAAGAGAATACCCTACTAGAGCTTTAGGAATAAACCAAGCCTGAGTTGCCGGATTAGGATATCCATGAAATTAAGGTACCGAAAGGGCATTAGTTTTAATTAACTAGTGTAACCAAGTCCCCGAGCTCATAATCTCTGGTTCGCAGGAATAAATTAGTTCTCCCGCTAATTTATTTAGGTTTCTAATCGACCTACCAAGAACGATTAGTGGCGACTCCAAATTTCAAAATCATTTAAACAAAAACCAAAGTTGCGATTCGGTAGGGCTTGGGAGGGTCCGCATTAGGTTAGTCAAATCTAATTAACCTAATAATCCGTTAACCCCTTTTAAAATTTTAAATTTTTTTTTAGAGGGTCGCGACACTTTTGTACCCTCCTCCAACAGAACTCGATCCTGTTATAAACTGGTCTAACTCACCTCTTAAACGTGCATTTTCGATCCTCAGATCATACATTTCATCGAGGGTGAGGAGGAGGCTATTGCAGTTGGGGCAGGTGGCGGAGTCAAAAGTCTCTTTATACATCTTGTTTTCCGCTCTGAGGTTTTCATTTTCAACTCTTAGAAACTCGGCTTCATTGTGCTCATGACGAGTCTTCATTCTGGTTCGCCTATTTTGAAACCAGAACTTGATTTGCAAAGGTTCAAATCCTAACTCTTGACTCAGTTCCATTTTCTGTTCGCCGTCTGGCATAGGGCATGTTCTGAAGAAATCCTCAAGCCTTTGTACCTGCTCCTTAGTATGGCGACAGTAACGCTTCTTTTGACCCTTACTATTATTGTCCTTATCTTTACTGAGATCTTGGACGTCGTCGGCGGAAGAGCCAGGCTCCATAGGCTCGATCCCAAACATGGCTTCGAACTCTTCCTCTCCCATATTTAGCAGGCAATGATAGCTCTCGGGAGTATTGGGTTGAGACATCTTTGATTTGGTTGATGATTTCTCAAGATTTGCTACTCGTTTCCGGTGTTTTCACTCTCTTTGAATTTTTCTGAGCGATTGCCTATGCCTTAAGACCCTCTTCCGAGCATGGCGTCTCTTTTAAAATTAAACGTGGGTTTAGCAACTGTATTGCTTCTTCCAAGGGTCCGGCCTTTCTCAATCCTCTTTTCTTATCGTGTCTCTTGCTCGGCTCGTCTCCTTCCATCTTTTCGTGATAGGGCCCATTGTTGTTGTCTCCACCGTCAATTTGCTGGCGAGTTCTTCAATAAAGACGAGTCGTATCTCTTTTCTGCCGAAAATGTCTTTGTCTCCCACTCAGCTTATTTTTTATCTTTTCTTTTTCAAAGTAGTGGCGTCCCGTTTAGCTTTGCCGTAGAGAAGTCGGATTTGCTTGGCTGGAGATTGGAGATGAGTAGCGGAGGTGATACTGATAGGGAATGTTAGACAGGAAAATCTGGCCAGTAGAGACTTCCCCTGCAAAAATGAAAGAGAATGCGGCAGTATATGTTCTTCATATTCTAGAAAAATTGGAACGATACTGTTTTACCCTTGTGTGTACTTCTATTGAATTTGAATTGAGGAAGTTCATTCATTTGGACTGGATTGAATTGTATGTCCCGAGTTGCCCTTCACTTTGAGCTTGCCATGTAAGTGCTTTGCTTAGTTGGGCCTTATTTTTTTTCGGGTTGCCTTGGACCATCATCATTTTCTATGCCATCGGGTCCGTGGACCGGAGGGCTCCTTTAATTTGAAGGTTACCTTCGAGGCAAATGAGTCCTATCGCGTTCCATTGGGTCATTTCATTTTGCGACACTCTTGAGGCACTTTGCGATTCCCTGGGTGAGAATGGAACAAATCCAATTTAGCATTTTGCAACGATGGAGGGTAAATTAGAACGACACACAATTACCCGTCTTCGAGCTCGCCTGGGCATTTCACTTGAAATTTCCCTACGTGAGGCCATTCAACATTTCTCATTATGGCAGTCAGCGACGTTACCACAAATTGATCCGCCCTAAATCTAGCATAAAAAGGGATTCACGCATTCGACGGGATAAAAAAAAATAAATAAATTGCCCCCTTGTCCCTGAATTAAATCGAGACACCTAGAAAGCTGGAAAATATCATACGCATGGGAATTAAGCATGAAATAAAATGTGCACTTATTCAAGGTCAGTTCTGCCTCTCCTGTGGCTCTTCGATAATCAGCTAGTCTCGTATTGGTTCGGGTGTGGATGATCGATGTTTGAGAGTCCCTACTCACTGGCTCCTGATCGCGGCTTGGGACGTCTGTCAACCCTAAACTGGTTGACCAGGGCAGTAAGCTCATCATCTGGGTAATCTCTTGAACCTTCCAGCAACTGATGCTCGAATTGGGCATTGTTGTTGGCAAATGCTGGCGGTAGATTTCTCATTCTGTCCTCGCCATGAGCAATTTGACTTCTCGTGCTGGAGCCTTCATCATTACTCGAGAAAGTGTGGGGATCACCAACTGTCCTGCTGTCAAAAACTCCTTCCATTCGAGGATTAAAGAAGTGGAAGTGCTCAGGATAATTTCTTGTCTGATTCTCTGGCTGCGCAGGCGCGCTGATCATGGGATGAATTCTAGCCACGGGTTGGTGCTCAGACCAAGGAGTCTGAATACACTGCCCCTGCGGTCTATACTCTTGAAGAGCATTAGGGTGATTCTGGGGGATACTTTGATTAACGCCTGGAGGATTGATGGCACGGCTACTGGCTTGGTTGATGATGGGAAGTGGCTCGCCCCATGCTAACCTGCGGAACTTATGGTGGCGAGGAGACTCGACATTCAGGCTTGGATCAGTCCCGCCTTGGTTTTCTTGATTCTGAGCTGCATTGTGTTCTCTCACCCTTTTTCTGTACTTCTGAAGATGACTCGAAACATTTGCTTTAGTGAGTCCCTCTACGTTCATAATTTCCAGTACATGTTGCGGCCGTGCCGAATTGATTCCTACCTGTTGAACTGCATTAACAAACATACGATGCAGCTCGGGAGACCAACTCATCTTCTTTCTCCAGTTGCTTGGAACAAAATTGAAGGCTTGATGCTTGTTCTCATGGTCGTGCAATTGCTTCCTTACCACGTGCTGCCATATGTTTTGAAGCATCTGAACCCTAACTGGTTTCGTTACGACGTCTTGGGCCCCATTTAAGACAGCCTTCATTATGGCTTGCTGATCATCGCTTGCCGATATTACGAGGACTGGCATGTTTAATTTAGAATTGATGACTTCCAAGAGAGTGAAAACATCCATGTCAATCCCTACCATGGCGGTGAGGACGATATCAAACTGGTCACCACTCCTCCTTAATATCTCTAAGGCCTCTGTCGCCTTTGCTTGAGCTACAACCTTATACCGGCATTTTCTCAATACGGTAACAAGGATTGACAGAGAGACTGGATTACCGTCAATGGCCATGACCAGTAGACCCTCAGGGTAAGGAACTTCGACCAGGGTTGAACATGCGCCCGTTTCCCTAATGCTCGACATATTTCTGGATCTAGGGCTGCCGACTCGAGACCGCCTCAGGATGTCTTCTTGGACTTGAGGGATCACGGGATCGTCGATGGTTTCTCGTAACAGGCTTTGAAAGCCGATGCTTTGATGGTGAAGGTTTTGAATTCCTCTCCCACGAGAACTCCTTCCTCTCTATCTTTCTCCTGCGAGTTCTTGCGAATGAACTCTCACTATCAAATGAGGACAAGTTCTCTCTCTGGCAATAGCAACGACTTCCCTCTTCACGGGCAGTGCTATTAGATTTTTCGAGGGAGAAAATCTGATATTCAGCTTTTGATCAAAGGGGAAATCCTTGTTTCTCGCTCAGTTCGTCTTCCTTTTTTCTTTTCGTGGTAGAGGGCCCTTGTCAAGATCTCCACCGTCGATTTACTGGCGGGTCCTCCAATAAAGACGAGTCGTATCTCCTTTTCTGCCGAAAATTTCTTTGTCTCCCACTCAGCTCGTTTTTTATTCTTTCTTTTTCAAAGTGGTGGCAGCCCGTCCAACTTTTCTGCAGAGACGTCGGGTCTGCTCAGCTTGAGGTTGCCGCTTGACTGGAATTCGAGCCAGCGGGGGTGTTGCCGACAGAGAATGGTAGATAGAAAAAACTCGACCAATAAGGACTGCCCCTGTGAAATCATTATTTAAATTGAAGCAGATTATCACCTTCGCATTCCGATCATCTGCCTCGCCTCTCTCCTCCTTTCTTTCGTGATCTGCTTTCAAAAATGGCCAATTCTCCTAACCATACCTTCTCCGCCGAAATCCTGGCTGGGTGGGAGAGACTCTACAATCTTCTTGGTAGAGGTTACGCTCATATAGCCCAAAACTCTACCGTTGAGGCTGAAATCCTCGGTTTATTCAGGATCCTAGACGCTGCTTCTGTTGAGGGTACCCAACTGGGGAGGGAGTATCGGAACTTCCCGACCATCTTCATTAATTTTCTGGCTGCCTATAACCGCACTTATGAGACGGTCATTGTGACTGCCGTCGTGAAAGCTCGTTATCGAGACCGGCACGAGCGTCTGGAAATAGTCACATTTATGGCTGATAATCACAAGAAAGCCTTCAAGTTTGCCAATGATCAGCTTTCGTGGCTAGTTCGTGAGAGGGGAAAGTTGGTGGACCGTCTGGCCTTGGTCCGAACTTACGCCGAACAGGAGCCGAGCAATATTATGATGAGGTGCAAATGCGGTTGGCTGCAGGAGAGACTTGATGACATTACGGCAGATATTGCTTTCGAGAGGGCGGCGATTTCGTACTTGGAGTTTGCTGTCGAGCATTACGAGGCCAGTATGGCCCAGGCTAAGGAGAAGCGCGATCGCCTCTTCTTTAGGCTCGCGGAGCTTGATCCTGAGAACGCCCGGTGCACCCGGAGCATCAACTGTTTGGAGAGTCAGTTGAGCTCCTTCGTAATGGTTATCAGGGCTCAGTTTGTCTTTACTTTTCCTCCCCAGTGAGCTGTTATAATGCTCTTTGATGAATGGAATGAAAGAAAAGCTTCACGTGTTTTTTTTTGTTTAATTTTCCTGCTATTGTTTCTTCCGCATAGCATAACAGAACGATTTGAGGTACCGAAGATGTCGAGGCTTAATGTTTTTCTTGATGTTCTTGTTTAATTGCTCCAGACGATGATATCGAGAACATTGATGAAGGGTTCGGCGGTGGCCCCCACTATCCATCTTGAGATCACAAACAATAACGCTATGACAACTCGATCAGTGCGCTGGTAATAAATCCGGCCACCTGTTGTGTGCCCACTTTTATCCATATTTTATTTCTTTCGGCGTCCACTTGCTCGTGTCGGTCGCCTGTAGCATCGGGAGAAATTCCTGTGGCCCACGTTCATTAATAGAACCTCGGTCCTCTAAAGCCCTCCGCATGTTTCGGATAAGAGGAAATTTTAAGATCGGTCTCTGGTTGATTTAATCAGGTAAAGGTATTTGTTTCATGGGTTCTGATTATATAATCCATATTGTCTTTCAAAAGACGCGGGATCCTCTGCAATACATTAAATATGCCCCCGTGTTTAATCAGTATAAATCCACCGTCATATCAGAATACACTGCCCATACAAGTTTACGGATTGACATAACTCTGTCTGTCAAAGATGGACAGTGTTCGTTTGCCCCCCGGAATTAACGGTTGAAGCCTCGGTGTTTTTCGTCTTTTGGTATTTCTGAAGATGATTCTTGATATATTTTGAACTTAATTTTTACACCCGTCTAGGGTATCTAGGATCTCCCTGCAAAAGAAAATGATATAATTAGTATGCGACACAAGGAATGTCGGTCCATGACTCCTATATTAGTCCAATTTGATTTTTTCTATTTTATAGAGAAATCAGAAAAAAAAATTCCCTTAGGAAGAAATGGGTTAATACAGAATTTTTTTGCAGATTTATTACTCTTTTTTTATTATTTTTTTTAAGGAATGTGACAAAATCTCTTGACGTTTACTAAAATTTTTGAAGGAATTTCCTTTTTATCAGAATAAATTTTCAGAGGTAAATTTGTCAGGAAAATTTTATTTTTATTGAAGCAGGAAAGACATGACAGAAATCCTTTATTGGTTAACAAAATTCCCCCGAGACATTAGTCTAATTTTATTTAGAGAAAATTTTCTTAGAAAAACATGAGCAAATTTCTCGAAAAGAATTTTTGTTGCAAGTTTTTATAATTTGAAAGAATGTGATAAAATCACTTGATGTTTACCAAAGTTTTTTTTTTTTGAAGGAATTTTTCTTTTATCGAAATAAAATTTTAGAGGAAAATTTGTCAGGAAAATTTCATTTTTATTGAAGCAAGAAAAACATGACAAAAATCTCTTATTGGTCAATACAATTCCCCCGAGACATTAGTCTAATTTTATTTAGAGAAACTTTTCTTAGAAAAACATGAGCGAATTTCTCGAGAAGAATTTTCTTGCAAGTTTTTATAATTTGAAAAATGTGATAAATCACTTGATGTCTACTAGAGTTTTTTTTTTTTGAGGGAATTTTTCTTTTTATTGAAATAAATTTTCAGAGGAAAATTTTTTCAGGAAAATTTCATTTTTATTGAAGCAATAAAAACATGACAAAAATCCCTTATTGGTTAATAAAATTCCCATGAAGGGATTTTTCACATCATTTTTTCAAAATTTTTTTAAAAGAAATGAGGGACAAATTTAATTTTTATTTTCTTTTAAAAGAATGGTCGCAATATCAAGCTCAAAAACTGACTAACACCTAGCATGAACCGACCGAAAATAAATACAAGATAAAATTAGAGAACTTACTTTTACCTTGGAGAAATGCAAATCACATAGTCATGCGCATGACTCAAGTGAGGAGTGAACTCTAGAAAATAAAAGAAGGAGAGACAGGGTATGGACCTAAAAGGCCCCCACTATCTGAATTGACAACCTTACCCTCCGCGCAATCAAATCACAATGGGGAGAATTGTCAATTCAGATAATGAGCGGGATAAAATATGGTCAACCCGAGCGTAATCGACGCAAGAGCTTTACATATTCGATCCCTATCTATGGTTTTCTAGGAAGAATTTCGCGACTTGGGTTTAGACGCTTGTGTGTGCAGGTGTCGTGATCCTCAGAGTATGCAAGACATGCACAACAATTGATATCAAAACAACGCTTCTAAAAATATGCGAAATTAAACAAATAAACCAAACACCGAGCCTGCAAAACAAAGGGGTTAGCCAAACACTCCGCCCCTTATAACTCCCATCCTGCAAAAACATATAACAACTATAGAATGAGTCCCAAACAAGATCGCCAGAAGCGAGATATCCATGAAATTTTCATTGGTTTAAGTCCACTAAGACTTTTAAAATTTCGAAAAAATTCAAGTATTCCAATTGGTATCTTTTTTCGAAAATTTAAAAATCCCGTCCCCAGTGGAGTCGCCAGTCTGTCGCGACCCTCTAAAAAAATTTTAAATTTTAAAGGGGGTTAACGGATTATTAGGTTAATTAGATTTGACTAACCTAACGCGGACCCTCCCAAGCCCTACCGAATCGCAACTTTGGTTTTTGTTTAAATGATTTTAAAATTTGGAGTCGCCACTAATCGTTCTTGGTAGGTCGATTAGAAACCTAAATAAATTAGCGGGAGAACTAATTTATTCCTGCGAACCAGAGATTAGGGGCTCGGGGACTTGGTTACACTAGTTAATTAAAACTAATGCCCTTTCGGTACCTTAATTTCATGGATATCCTAATTTGGCAACTCGGGCTTGATTTATTCCTAAGACTCTAGTAGGGTATTCTCTTTTGTGTTTTCACTTTTTAAATAGGATGCGTGGATGGTATATATTTTTATTTGTTATATTTTTTAAGTGTTAAAGATTCCCTGAAGCCGAAAGAGGGAGTGTGTTAACGACTTCTGTGCAGTATTACGACCTACTCATCTTTTGGGTCTGATGATTCAAAAATTAAATTATATGAAGTACATGACAGTGAATAAACACCTCCAATGGGAGGCCTAGCATTGGCTTGGCTCTTCCCTTTGGGATTTAAGGTACAGGTATTTAAGTTGCAAGTATTTAAACTACTGTAAGTAAAAACCTCCAATGGGAGGCTAAGCATTGGCTTGGCTCTTCCCTTTGGGATTTAAGGTACAGGTATTTAAGTTGCAGGTATTTAACTACTGTAAGTAAAAACCTCCAATGGGAGGCTAAGCATTGGCTTGGCTCTTCCCTTTGGGATTTAAGGTACATGTATTTAAGTTGCATGTATTTAACTACTGTAAGTAAAAACCTCCAATGGGAGGCTAAGCATTGGCTTGGCTCTTCCCTTTGGGATTTAAGGTACAGGTATTTAAGTTACAGGTATTTAACTACTGTAAGTAAAAACCTCCAATGGGAGGCTAAGCATTGGCTTGGCTCTTCCCTTTGGGATTTAAGGTACAGGTATTTAAGTTGCAGGTATTTAACTACTGTAAGTAAAAACCTCCAATGGGAGGCTAAGCATTGGCTTGGCTCTTCCCTTTGGGATTTAAGGTACATGTATTTAAGTTGCAGGTATTTAACTACTGTAAGTAAAAACCTCCAATGGGAGGCTAAGCATTGGCTTGGCTCTTCCCTTTGGGATTTATGGTGCAGGTATTTAAATTGCGGATGGACTTTGTCCTCTCCATTTTGGGGTATGAATTCTTTAAAATGAAATACAACGAATTGATTCAACAATTTGAAATTTGTGCGCGCTTGAGGACTCCTCCAAGCCGATTTTGTGCTTCCATAGGGTTGACCATTGATATAGAGCTGTGGCTTCCTGACATAAAATAGAGTGAAGTGTCAGTATACAAAATATGTGCTAATTTGCACCTAAAACTAGAAGAGTGGAAAGAGTACTTATCTCCCGTTTTTTTGGGAGGGATTTCTATAATTGATATTTGCTCTCTATGTTCTCAATATAGAGAGTTTCTTTTGAATTAAGAGGCACTTTTAGTCACAGATCAGTTGAGAAATCGATGGACAGCTTAGGAGCTTGTTTGGGCCGATTTTTGCATCTCTACGAGATTTTTGCTGTTGACATAGAGATATCATTCTCCTGACATAAATATGGAAATAAAAAAAAAAGGGAGATGGAGAAAGTGTATACAATTTGTGCTAATTTACGAGTAAAACCATAAATAAATGAATAAATAAAAACACTTAACTCGAATTTGCTTGCTCGTTGACGAGGATGAACTCTTGATTTATATTGATTGATGAAGGAATTTGTGATGATAACCCCTAGCTTTAAGCTCCCATCATCTTCAAAATTCTCTCTCTTTTGGTATTTTCTTTCTCTCAAATTTTTCTTCTATCTCCCAAAACTCTCTCAAACATCCAAAATTTTCTCTCCAAAAAATTTCATCCTAAACACTTCCAATTTTCTCTCTAAAAAATTCTCCCCTCAAGCTCACTTCTTCCTCCTTTTATAATCTACTCATCTATCTCCCATTCTAATTTTTCCACTAACTCTATCTCCCATTCTAATTTCTCCACTAACTCTTCTTCATTTTCATCTTCCATTCTCCATCTCTATCTCATATTCTAATCTCTCCACTAACTCTTCTTCATCTTCATCTTCCCTTCTCCATATTTATCTCCCATTCTAATTTCTCCACTAACTCTTCTTCATCTCCATCTTCCCTTCTCTATTCTTATCTTCCATTCTAATTTCTCTACTAACTCTTTTCCATCTTCCATTCTATATTCTTATCTTATTTTCTCCATCCATTCTTCTCCAACTTCTCTTCTTCATCTCCTCTTCTCCATCTTCCCTTCTCTATTCTAATTTATCCACTAACTCTTCTTTTTGTTATTTGTAAAATAATCCTTCAAGAGTTCAGTATTTGCACTCTAGTCCTTGAATTTTAAGTATTTACAATTTAGTCCCTGAAAAAATATATTTCTTTAAGTTCAAATCTCCTCACAATTTTTGACACACCAAAATTTACCACATGTCAAATTTAAGCTCATTTCTTGCCGTTGAAAATAATGCATAATTTAATTAAAGCCCTTTTGCAAAATTAAGTCATTCTGGGTATAATTGGGCCAAGATGAAAAATTAAAATATTAGAAGACAATGTCACAACTCATAAAAAGTGAAAATTAAAAATAAGTTGACTCAAATTAAATTTTTTTAGGCCCAATTCAAGATTATACTCGTGAAGGAACACGTGACTCGAATTGGATTTTTCTAAATTTGCGATGGCCAATATGAAAATAGATTTAAAATAAAAATATTAACTATCTTTGTGTATTTTTTTTTTTGCCTCAAATGTTATTTTTCCAAAATTTTCAAGTATTTTTGTATTTTTTTTAAAAAAAATTAAAAATATATATAATATGAAATTTTATTTTTTGTTCAAAAATGGTTGCCTAGGCTTGGCCAAGGCTTCCAAAGTTGATTTTTCAATTTTCTCATTTTTTCTTCATTTTTTTTTTATGAATTTTCGAAAATAAAAATACCGAAAAATACTGAAAATATGAAAAATCGTTTTTTGGTCAAAATTGGTTCCCTAGGCTTGGCTAAGGTCCCCAAAGTTGATTTTTCAATTTTATGAATTTTTATGGATTTTTTATTACTTTAGCAATAGAAAAAATGATTAAAAATCAGGTGTCAACACCTAGATACCGATCTTCCTATGTGGCATGGCCATTGCGGATCCCTAGGCCTCGAATAGTGGCCAGCAGCCCCTTGCTAGCCTTAGCAATAATAAACAAAAAAAAAAGAAAAGAAGGAAAAAGAAAAGGCGAAAGTAAACAGAAAATGAAAAAAAAACCCTCAAAATAACAATAAATTAATAATATGTTTAAAATTTTATTAAAAATTATCCACGTTAGCATCAACCGTGCCACTTAGAGTGGCTAGTGTCCATGTTTATGATATCTGGCTAAAATTAGCTGAAGAAACTCAATTGGCAAAGCGCATAAATAATTAGAACTCAACTATCAAAATTAAAAAGTTTATGATTAAATTGATAAAAAAAAAATGTAATATATTTCGGATTTTTTAAACAATTTTCTCCATCATCATCAAGCAGAGCAAGTTAATCCGAGAGTGCAGACTAAACACGATTTTCTTTCTTAACAGGATAAAGAGGGGGGGAAAAAAAAGTTAAATCGTCACCTGAATTTTGTGGTTTTTCAACTGAGGATGATCTAGTGTCGGTTGCTTGTCAATTTCAACACAATCAATGGTGTCCCCTGCTTTGGTCTTCATGAAAACACCAAATATAATCAGTCATTGGTAATAAAAACACTGCTTTTGCACAAGATAGATTGCAGAGCGTAACATACGATTCGTAAGGAGAAAATCACTCAGAATTTTGAAAGGTCAATTACCACAAACGTCTTCGTGGTCGTGGGTGACTTGGTCATCATCTGAACTTGTCTCTCCAAATCTCGATCATCATCAGCTTCCGAGATGCTTGCCATCTCATGCGTCGAAACACACAAGGAAATCAGAAATAGTAATGCAAGTTTCATCCTCGCTTGCATAATGAATTTTGGAGTTTCCAAATGAGGTTGCATAGTGTTTCGGTTGTGTCTATTTATAAACAACAATTTCCTTTTTTTTTTCCGTGGCCGCTCTTTGTACTTTAGTGAATCCCCACACGCCTGATGGTCAGCGTAAGACATTATTTCATTAGAAAAAGGAAGCTAGACAAATGGCAAGCATGCATTTTTCATTAGAAAAAAGATGCTCGACAAATGGTAAGCATGCATTTTCATTAGAAATAAAATGGCAAGCATGCATTTTTTCATGGACAGTTTGTAGTTTACCAAGTCAAATGAGACCTACATATCTTTAATATAAATAAAATATTGCCGAGGTGTTTGATTATAAAATGACTAAAAAATCATGAATTTATTGTAATTATACAAATTCAGTCTTAAATCATTTTTTGCCAATTCAATACTAATTTTTTTTTTGTATTTGTGTCAATTTAATCGTAAACCTTTTTAATTTATGCTAATTCAGTCTTTTCAGTCAATTTTGGCCAATAAGCGCTGACGTAGGCAATTTTCAATAATATTTTCATTTTTTTTCAAATTATTCATTAATTAATTAATTTTTTCATTCTCTTCATTTTATTTTTCCTTTTTCCTCCAGTCGGCCGCCAAGCCCTAGAAGGAATAAAAAAAATAAAGAAAATAAATAAGAAATTTGAAAAAATAAATTGGTCATGTCAGTGCCAATAGGACGAAATTGATCGGAAGGATTGAATTGACATAAATTCAAAAGATTTATAACTGAATTTAAAAAAAAAAAAAGAGTGTACTTTTGCCAAACCATGAGAACTACATCACTTTAATTTAAAAGAACAAATCGTTACCATATTTCATTCAACCCCTTAAATTAGTTCTCTGTTCCATTATTTTTGCAACGACAAATTTTATTTTTTTTTGTGATAGAATTGTTTTCATTTTTCCTCCGCGGTATTACCATCAGCCAAAACTAAAAGAAACCTTGATAAAGTGGATCTAAAATTCTTTTTCTTTTTTAAAGTTCATACCTACATTCAATTACATTATTTAAAGTTGTTATCATATATGTTGAGTTTTGACTTCAAAATTAGACACAAGGTATTTTAGACCATGCACTTTTGTTTTAGGGTATTTTAGAAAAAGCCATAAAAGAGATATGTTGCATAATATATTATAGCGCTTGCCTCCACATTCAATCTTTTTTTCATTGTTCTACTTGTTATTAGATTTTTTAGATGTTTGATTGTACTATGGTGCTCTCTTTTGAAGATAGTTAAACCCCTATTTCTCCCCATAGTTTTTCCGTTTTGGGTTTTCTACATATACATATATCATGTTTCACGCGTTCTGATTTTTCTTTCATCCTTTGATATTTGTGCTTGTGTTCGTGTGATTCTTGGCGATCTTCCGCAACAATATATATCACCCATAATATGATAGACTTCAAAAAAAAAAAAACATCCATTCGAAGCAGAGGCAAGGGAACTGGTTTCATAATAAAAGTAGGCTATAACTTATGGGCATCAATTAGGAGTAATTTTCTTACACTATATATTCGCCATTATCCCTATCATATTACTTTTCTTAAGTGGTTGGTTGAGAGGAAAAATAACTGAGTTCTTACGCTATATGTTCCCTCCTAACTTCTCGGCCTTGGCCTCTTGAGTATGTCAACTTAAGCTGTGACTTCACTTACGAAGAGAGCCAGCATCCATAGCCCTTTTAAACTTGCGAAAAACGATTTTCGGATTTTTTTTTTAAGAAAATTTGGAGAAACAGGTGTCGTGAACGCAAGCTAGTTGTCGTCCATGGACTAATGTAAGGGCAGTTTTTCCAGGTATGTGATTGTAACCGGCTACAGGATGCTTTGATGCACCCTGTCTTGAGTTCAAAATTGGTAATGGAAGAAACAGAGTAAAGGGGTGAAAAGGAGTCTCGCAATTCGTGCTGGGTCATCATGTTCACGTCTAGTTGCATCCTCGTACCGCTAGGAAGTGCTACTACTATCGCGGGGACAATTCCATCAGATTTAGGTCATTGTCAATCATCCCGACTCCATGAACATGAAGTGTGGATAAGATTTAGGAGATGGCTCTTCTCTCTCTCTCTCTCTCTCTCTCTCTCTCTCTCTCTCTCAATGCAGAAAACATGAGAGGCAGAGTGAGCGAGGGAGCACATGAGCTCTGCTTCTAAGGTCCATACATTTTTTTTCTTTCGGCCGCTACTAAGATCCATACTTGCTAAGAGCACAGTTTGGCTCTTCTAGCTTTGAATTCGTCCGAAGCAAGTAGTGCTTCTAACTTTTGAGAAACCAAGAGAGCATTGTCAACTTACACGGACGGCACATCCATCGCACAAATATGGTTCCAGGCTAAAGCCTTCATCTCTTAGATTGCAGTGACGTCAATTTTGAAGACGGGAGAACTGGACGAGTCTCCACAAGCATTTTCCCAGGGCCTGTATGTCTAGCATGCCGAAACTAGTGTTGCGCGAAATATCGATCCAAGAATCTCAAGTAACACAAGGAGAGCCGACACCAACCTTATCTTTATCAGAGACAGAATCAAGAACAAGATGCAGGACGACAGGCCTCACATTCTCACATGTTGAGTTCCACTCCAGACACAAACACATTACGCAACTTGAAGATTTGACCGGCACGCGAACAGAATTAACCATTCATCATCTACTCAATTCAGGACTCAAGTTTCCACCCATGTGATTCTTACTACTGTTCCACTTAACAGCTCTCCACAACGATTAGCTTGTTTTTAACTAAGGAGATGGTCAAATCATTTCATCTTAAGGCGCAAAAGAAAGGAAAAATCTTTCTTCTCAAGCTAAATGCGTGGAGAGCAGAATGACAGAACTATAAATGACCATGCGCGATTGATTATAGTACCTCATGTTAACGCATCCCATGATGTAAGAGTGTATTCAAAGGGAAAACACAGAGATGCACCGTTCAGCACGATCTCACAGAAAACGTGAACGAGAATTTACATGTTTGTCGGTCGGCCTGAACCTGACCAAATGAGTCAACACCAGTCGGTAGTCACACGACTCAAGAGAGACACAGGAATTTCACAAGAAAAGAAGCCTAAACAGAGCAAAGAGCAACTTGGGTTTAGCTAGTGGCTGCTGGGAGTGGACTTGGGCTTCTTCACTATCATTACAGGACACTTTGCATTCTGTGCACAGTGATTGCTCACACTCCCCAGAAAAGTCCTGCCATTCCCAACCCAAACCAAAGTTAAAACTCAATTTCCAACCCAAACTTAGATAAGGGAAAATGAAAATCCGTTTAATTTGTAATGAATAAGCATGATGATACAAAGTACAGATCAATCATGATTACCTCTTGATCAGGCCATAGCCATGGCTTCCCATCACCAGCAGATCAGCCCCCAATCTCTCTGTCATCTGGCAGATCACATCCCTTGCATCCCCATTCTCTATCCTTGTCTCCACCTTAACCTGACACCCAATCCCCAATGCCCAGCATCATCATCATGTTTCAAAACTCAACAGTAAAACCCTCGTTGTCTGTCCTCAGTCGGCAGCTCATCTATTAAATTCCCTTTGATCACTACACTTTGTAAGAAGTCCATTTTTAAGAATCATCTCATTAGATGGTTGCAAGTGCATTTCTAAATTCCTTTTCTATTTCTCATTTGGTCTCAGAGTAAAATTCTAAAATGCAAGAGGTGTCCGATTATTTTCTTCCGAAGGATACAAACTTTAAGCACTGACAGCAAGAACATGAACTCACATCACCAAGCTCACTGCACAATCTCTTGGCTTTCTCCATCACGCAGTCGGCCACTTCATTGCCGTACCTCTCGATGGCAAGCATCACTTCAGATGAAAACATGTAAGCTGAAATAGAAATAAAGAAGACTCAAGAAAAAGGAGAGAAAAAATCAATCTTTTCACTGCCGGGATCCATGAAATCTAAGACCTATGAACTCAAAAAGAAAAAAAAAAAAAAGGAAAGAAATACCTTCTGCATAACATCTTTTACCTGTGCCATCGAGAGCTGTGGACACAGCTCGAGGAGGTTTCACGTAGAGGAGCAACAGGTTGTCCCTGAACTTGTCGGAAACGATGTTCTTGAGACACCAAGACAAGGCGTGCATGCTCTCCTCGCTCTCGTCGACGGCCACCAGTATTCTTCGCTCTTCTGCTTCCACTTCAGCCATCGCTATCGCTCCGAAGAACAAAATTTCAAGGTACTCGGATTGATCGAACGTTTCGAAAGAAATAAGCTTCTTTACGGACTGGGTTGGTTTGCAAAGTGGAGATTGCAGTGAATTTTATAGCGTTAGTGGGCTTCCTTCTTTGCCTTTTGTGTAACGAGAGCGAGAGAATCTGTTGGCAGTTTAGCGGTTTGATGGTGGTGATGGGTTTATCCACAGTGCAGTGGTTTTGATTCTTGAAGACGGTGGGCTGTTTCGGATCGCACTGCCTCGAACCAGTTTTCGGATTTCGAAAGGTTGACATGTCAAACTTTGGTCAGCCGTCGGATGTGTTCCAAGTTGCCCAATAAGCAGCTGACATTTAAATACATATTATATGTGGGCCCGTTCCTATCGGTGCCTTTCCAGTCTCATCTCGAGCATCTTCATGATACCATGTAAGGACAAACGAGTAGAAAATATCTAGAGAGAGAGAGAGAGAGAGAGAGAGAGAGAGAGAGAGAGAGGAAGGGAGAGAGATATTTGCAGAGCATGGTTGCATCAGTTAAATGTATGAAAGGGCAACGGGTGGGGGCAAAATTACCGCTATTTATTCTGCTTTGCTTTTAGTGGCGTTCATCATTCCATTGAAGCAGACAAAGCCAAGGCCAACATATCATTCTGCTCGGTTCAATTTCGTGTCCTCAAAATTCCTTTGATACTTTGCAAACAAAATCAGATCCTACCTATGGCTTCAACTTTTGCTTTCTGGCTTAGGAGATCAATTCGTGTCAAGAAAACTTGCACCGTCTACTTAAGATCAGCGCATAATTTTCGTTACGAAAACATCGCCTTTACCCGGTTCCGAGTTTGTTCGGTTGAATTGAGCAACCGCTCACTAGAGTGAAGTCGATTCGACATCGCTTCAAAATATAAAAGCCCAAGCCAGAGAGCTTAAGGATCAAATAGAATTTTTACCTCCACACCCTGTCCGAATCAAGTTCGGCCTTTTCGTGGCTTTCGTGTTTTCAGTTAAAACATAAGTTAATTGGCCCAAGCCGCCCAACAAACTTCCCATTTGGAGATGATCATGCAGAATTCATAACCAACTAGATCGTCCACAGAGAAATATAAAAGTCACTCGTCTCGTCAAAGCAAGAACATACTTAAGAGGGGATGTCGAGACGATCCAAATTCTCCTATCTACAATAATGATAATGTTGTAATTTTTTTTTTTATAATGTAATTGAAAGTTATAGGGCTTTTCTCTTTCAAGTTCCAGTTGGAGTTTCAGCCAGAGAATACCTACAGATACAGCCTGATACAGAATTCCAATCTAAATGAAGTTAGCTTCCATTTAAGCTAAATAAAGATGACGAGATGCCACGTAAATCAGCTACAAGTTCGAGATGACCTTGAAAAGCATATCCGGGAGGGACCGCTGCGGATCAAGATGACGTTTCTACCTTGAAGATCCGAATGATGTTGGGAATATCACCAATGATAGGAAGGCATAATGATGACTGATCACTTTTTGGATGAGCCAAAACCCCCGAATCCCATCATAGCTGCAACCTCAGGATCCATTTCGGGTTCCTCTTCTAGCGCCTTCTCCTTCTGATCCACAGAACAAATGAGTAAATGACAGAGAAAAACAAAGCAAGCATAGTGGGACCAGCGCCATGGGCAGTTGCAGGTTAACAGCAGCATGTTCCTACTTGTATTCTTATCCACACCAAAAACAAGTAAAAGTACTAACCTTCTTCTCTTTCTTCTTTTCTCTTTTTTGGCGTTTGCGTTCCTCATCTTCCTCCTGTTGTTTCAATATCCGGTCGTCGAGATCTGTAAAGTAGAGAAGAAGACAAACTTTCCATTAGACATCTGATTAAATGAATCATCAATGAAATCAACTCCTTCCACGTTTGCATCCTTCGACGGGTTACCTTGCTCCGTAAAGGTACCGGGAGGCTTTCTCTTCTTAAGTTGTTCAAAACGCCCTTGGACCTGCAGGCCACAGAAAGATCTTCAGCAGATGAGCCTTCCATTCCTAATCTCAACCATGTCTTTTGGCAAAGCATACATCGTGCCCCGAGAAAACAATGTATTACTCCCCAGAGAAAGCAGTAGAGAGAGTTTAATCACACTGCAAAATGAAAGAGAGAATCACCTGCTCAAGAGATGCTCGTTCTACCCGCATAGACATACCCAAGGCCCTTTGATCTGAATGAAAAAATGAAACAAGCCATCAGGAGAGGACGAAAACTAATTTGAGAAACTTGTAGAAAATTGATCGAAAGAAAGCTATTGGTGAACACATACGTTTCTTTCCATTTATATGATCCAAGTAATTTGCCGAATCCTTCACCACGCACTCACAAACTGAGCAGTAGTACCCAGCCTGTAAAATTAGGAAGATGTGATGTATGCCAAAGTATTAAATCATAAACAGGAACATACTCAGCAACTAAAACGATCTGTCTGCAAAAACCAGCTGCATGGCCTAAAGAACACTCCACATGGAATTTCTCCTAAACCCTGAACAAGAGTATTTGGGGGGGAAAAAGGATGCATGCGTAGCAATACAAAAGGTCAATTCAATCCACTCAGACGCCAAAGCACTGTGCTAAAAGAATGAAGTGGCGATTTACTAAGCAAAAGCCAAAGCAAAGCACAGTAGGAGATGCGGAAAATATCAGTCTCATCGGTGGTGATAGAACTTGAGAGCCAATAGAGCACACATAAGATCCAGACCCACAAATGGAAAACTAGTAGAAATTCCAGCAAGAAAGGCGTCTATTCTGATCTAGCACTGGATGTGAAAGGGTGAAAAAATAGATGTGTCGAGTTAATATGCAACAGATACGACCGTTAAAGATAAACACAACCATTAACAACAAATGCTAAGATTATGAGAGATTACCTGCTGGCTTAGAGGTGCTATTGGAGTGACCACCTGCAAAGCGCAAATAAATAGGGGAAATGTCAAATAAGTACTGACAAGAGATGTGACAATCATAACATACATGAACTCTAAGATTTACAATCATGTAAATAAATAAGTTTCCTTCGCACATTTACACTTAACCCAGAAAATAAACCCCCAAAGTTTGTGTGTGTGTGTGTGGTCGGGAATCACCACCAAAGTTCATTGCTGCCAATTTTGGCAACTGCAAAAGGTTGAAATGATAATACAATACCCAGAATTGACGATAGTCTCACTAGTACAAAGTAGGCCCTTCCATGAAAAATTTTAGCATCACTGATAATACAAGAGTATCAAGTCGCTTCTCTAAGTAATGCCAATAAGTTAGTGCTCAAGCATTTTTCTCTCTCTTACTATGATGGTCATTGGTTGGAAGAGAAAAATAGGTGGACAGAGTTTCAATTTTAGAAGGAACACCCTTACAGCAGACACAATCCATTCAATACCAGCACACAAACAAGTTCTTATTAGCATAATAGACATGCTTGTCGATATTCATCCCACTCAAATGCACAGGAAACAACCAGTTGGGTGCACCATGAGTTACTAGCTAGTTCATGGGAGAGATGAACTTGGTAGGAATCAGGTCACTCTCGCTAAAGAGATAGTGAAAGTTAATTTCATCTGAGTAATATAAACAACGCCATAGAGCTGGGAAATTGCTACATGCTGACATGCTGCCACACACAGAATCGTGATCTAGGCCCAGGCAAAAAAGGAAAACATAATGCCAACAATTAACTCACCTGGGTCTTTCCTAAGCGAGATTCGAGGTCCACTTCATAATCCCTGTGCTTCAATGGCTTCCTTTGCACAGGTGGAGCTTTCGCTGCACATAAATATCCACATTACTCCTCCAACGTCTACACTCCTTTAACACACAGGAGCATCAGCTACCACTGTACTGTATTCCACTTTCAGGGGGAGCTCAAATTGCAACTGGACACGCGCAAATTAACTAAACAAACAAAAGATAACATAAAGCTCACATTTTGATTTATGCCGCGACTCTGTCTCCTGTAAAAAACCAATACCACAATGCTTGAATAGCTCAAAAGAAAAAGAAAAATTTTTCAAACGAACAAAGACGAGGATGTGTCGCGAGGAACCAACCTGCTTTTCACGTTCCCGAGCTCGTTCCAAATACTCTTCGCGATCGAACTTCCGCCGGAAAGTGTTGTCGACCCCGACAGCCTACAGGAACAGCCGAACGACCCCGAAATCAAAATCCACAGTTCATATCGCCCGAATTTCAACAAAAACCATCCCTTAATCATCTGCCTGAAACAAAGCAGAAGATTCCAACCGATCACGAACTTACATTGTTGCCGGTATTGACCATGGCTGCGAACGGCTCGGCTCGGCCTGGACTTCAGAAGAATCGTCACGAATCAGGCGTCCGTTTCCCCGAGGGTGACGAGAAAGCTGCCTGAGGATGTGGGTTTTGGTTTGGGGAGCCTGGGAAGGGAAGGGTAGGCACGATGACGAGCCCTAATTTGCAGCTGAGAGCCTAGCCAAACTTGAATTTTTGGGGTTTTTTTTTTTTTTCCTTCCTATCTTGTCTACAACTTTTTCCGACTGACGGTAAATTAACGGAGAGATAAAGTAGTATATAGTATCATTCGGAAGTCATGGCCACGGGTCGGTTTGCGCCCGAAATCAGCCCGGGTCCAACCCAGGCCCGCAGTTCCAAACCAAAATCGGCCCGTGGCTTTCCACCCCGATTTCGGTTTCTTCAAACCTTCAATTGGGCTCGGAACTCACAGTTTTGAGCCTGTTCGAATCGTAAAAAAAAATATGAATGTTGAATTGAATGGTTCTTACCTCTTTCTGCGCAGACCGTTATCCGTTTTAATGGTTAAAACTTGGCAATGGCTAGAAAAAATGAAAAAAAAGAGGGAAAGAGTCAGGTTCGTGAATCGAAATTGGAACCGTCGGTTCAAAATCGAAACCAAAACCGCCACTTGAAATGGCTTGGTCCCATTTCTCCCAAAATTGAATCGGAACCGATCGGTTCATTAACCGAAATCGGTCGGATCCGAACCATGGTCATGCCTTCAATCTCCATTTTTTTTGCGGTCCATTTTTTTCCAAAAATAAATAATTTCAAAAAACAATCACTTATATAGCTTGAAAAAATAAACGAAATATAATTCTCATCGTTTACAGAATTGATTAAATATATAGTATTATTATTATTAAGGATGAAAATATTTTTTATAAATTAATTATTTCATTTATAAAAAAAAAAGGGTGCTTTTTTTAGATCACGACCATTTTTTTCCCGCAACAGATCAAATCTGACATTGGCTCCCCCTCCGATCTTTGTGATACTCATACCACAAGGCCACTCTTTAGAAAGTTTTCGTTTTGGCCCATTCAAACTTTGTCATCGCCCTAATGAGATATTTTTCCAGAATCGAAAGGTAGGATATTGTTCTCCAAATTGCGAAAGTAATTAATGCTAGATTAGATAGGCAACTATTAACTTAAAATAGTTAGTTCCTACCGGATCATTTAACTTCATATCATGTGATTTGTTGATCAAGAGATCGTTCATATTAATCTCGTCCCACGAGTTATCAATTACGAACTTGTCCTTTTCTCTGGTGAGAACCCTAGACCCTAAATCAACGTTATCAAGCTGAGACGATTGATTGCAAGCTACAACCAATTAAGAAGATAAACAAATTGAAAACAGGGTTAAAAAAAAAGGGGTCAGAAAAAAAGACAAATCACAAGAAATGAAGAATTTGTTTGAACAATATATGAAAAGGACGTCAAACTCTCCGCTTGCCGATCCTGACTTCCCCTTTTTCGTGTCAGCTTCAATACGAGCTTCTTCCATCGACACATCTCACCGCACGATAGGATGATTTACCGGAGACCGACGAACTTAGAACACCTTTTCTTGAGCCAGTGGAGGCCGGATTTGAAAGAAGCCTTGAACTTGCCCTCCACCCTGTAGAGATTGTATCTGGCCAGCCTCTTCTTCCTCTTCGCCTCCGCATCCTTCCACCACAAGTTCCCCTCGCTCCCTCCCGAGGCGGCGGACGACTTGGCAGCTTTCCGGCGGCGCGGCTCGGCGTCCACCATCTCCAAGTCCTGGACGCTATGAGGATCCTCCATCTCGCTCTTCCCCTCTCCCTGCAGAACGATGGCCACGGAGAGGGGGGTCGGGATGGGGAAAATGAAAGAAGACAGGGAAGCTTATGTCTGTTAACTTGTTGGGCATGTAGCAGAAGATGCGACAAATATAGAGTTAGGTATTCAGTTAGGGTTTTACAGGAACTTTGTAGTGTGAATGAGGGTATACACGTTTCCAACAGTAGGGTTACATTAAACTTAATTCATTTTCTAAGCAGCATGAGCACCGAGGTACCGAGTTTGGTTGTTTCGTCTCAATCATGTGAAATGAAATGAGACAAGCCCTTTTGATACTTTGACTCCACTTTATATTCGCAAAAAATAAAAGATTTGAGAAACATTTATTATCAACCAACTGAGATGTTTTCATTAACGAAAATTGTTTATGTCTCGATATTTTTGTTGGACAAATATATCTCCCATTTGTTCATTTTTTATGCAATGCGAGCTATCGTTTTTATATTAAAAAAAATACCTTTTAAATTACTCATTTTTTCATGAAATAAACGGAGATGTACATAATCTCATCTCTTTCATATGTGTATAGGATATCCAGGGTTATGAAGATTTTTCAAGAATTGGCAAATGCATTCGTATAATATACACGCCCCATCGTTGGGACCTAAGTTTTTCGTAATCGTGGAAAATAGATCCGGGCTTAAAATATGACTTAAATTAAGTCTTAAAGGGCTAAATTGCATAAATCACGTTAAATTTTCAACAATTAGGATAGGGATAAAGGGCCAGCCGAAATTCACATGATATGTGGGCTTAATCGCACATTTTGGGCTTGAATTAGGCTTTAATCAATTAAATTAAAAGCCTTTTCCTTGGATTAAACTAGGGCGGACTGAATTAGGCCCTTAGGCCCTAAAGCCTTAAAAAAAATATCCTTTTAACATGCCTTATCCTAATTTCATATTGGTTCGGGTCCACCGTTTGTCAATTGAGGCTCAATTCCCTACTGCCGGTCCATTAATGATAAATTAATTATTTTTGGTAAGAATTAAAAAACAATCCCTGATTTTTATGCAAAAAAATAAATGATTAAAAGGATGGTCAAAATTTAGGTGTTAATAGATTGCCTAGAAAATCTTCTAATGAATGACGAAAGATACGTGCCACGATTATCCTGCAAGCAAGAACTTCCAGGAAATGCAGGAAATGCGCAGGCCTCGCGAAGGTCAATGACGGCATACAAGAGCACTGAAACCAATAGTCTCCTTCCGAAAAAATGACACAAAAGGTCCACATATTTAACTCAATATGCAATGTGATTTATGAATTTTTAAATTGATCAATATGTCCTCAAACTTTAGCTTGATATGCAATGTGATCTCTAAAATTTTAATTTGTTTAATGTAGTCTCTGAACTTTGAGACCATGTTTAACTTAGTCCCTGAACTACAGGAAAATATCCAGTATCATCTCTGAACTTGAATTAATGGAAGAACTACATTGAATATATTTCTATGGTTCAAGAATTAAGTTGAACATATTCCAAAAATTCAGTTAGAAGTTCGGGGATCATATTATATATTGGGTCGAAGTTTAGAAATCATTTGTATCATTATCGCTTTTCTTCCAAATCCTTCTGTTTTTCACTTAGGGTGTGTCAAAAATATTTCCCTAAAAAGGATTCCTTATATCATTTATAAAAAGATGATCAACAAAAAAAAAAATTATCCCCAATAGCAATTATATAGTTGCCTAATTTTTCGAAAGGAATAACAATCATATTTTCAGAAAATATATTTCAAATCGTGCGTTCGTTTCGCGAATTATTTGAATAATTGCTTTATTGCTTGAAATAGGTTTTTTCTTTTGTCTAATTGCTTGAAATAGTTTTTTTTTTTTGGGTCTAATTGCTTGAATAGTTTTTTTTTGTTGGGTCTAATTGCTTGAAATAGTTTAGTAAACGAGAAATAACTGTAAGTAATCATTTAAAAAATAATTTTTTCTATTCAAAAACCCTCCTTTTGCTTCATTTGTTGTTTAGAAAGCATTTTTTTTAAAATGATCAAATGTACTCTTTAAAATAATTAGCAAATGAATGTATGTTGATAAAAAGTTTCATCATCCATGCAAATGTGGAAGCATAAATTATTATCGATAATAAAAATGATTTTTATTAATTATTTTAAGTGGTACGAGGGATTCTTATTTGAAAAAATGGTTATTTTGACTATTCTTACGAATAAGTCGAGACTCTGTCTTGTTTGGTTCTTCCTTTCTTGCAGCTCAAGATTTGTCCGTGGTTTGAATTCAGACACCAGACACGTCAAGTCAAGATTTCACCAAATCAAAACACCGCCCATTGAACAATCATGTCCTGTCCGAAACTAGTAGACGACCTGGACTCCAGAAACACTGCAATGGACGGGAGATTTCTTGCCCAGAGATTTTTATCTTATGCATAACATGATCCGTAAATTTTAAATTTATCTAATATAATATATGAATTTTAATTCAACATATAATATTATTTGTAAACTTTTAATTTATTTAATGTGGACCCTGCAATTTTGATTAAAAAAACGTTCACTGTTATTTTTAAACTTGACTTGATGAATGACTTGGATAAAAAAAATATTTAATGAATGACTACATGAAATATTTTCATATAGTTCAATGAATAAATTGAATATGTGCCAAAATCCGCAAATTATATTAAACAAATTAATAGTTTAAGGATGATATTAGATATTGGACTAAGTCTTTTTTTTTTGTCAAAATAACATTCCTTTTATATTCGTAAAGAAACGGAGTGAAATATCACAATCCAGCCGCTACAACTTTATACAAAACAAACTCCATATAACAAGATGAATCATCATAACAAAGATAGGGCTCGCACACTCAAAAAATAAATCTATGACTTCTTCAAACCAAAATTGTCAGCCGATTATCGAATCTATCTTCAGTAATGAGCACATATCAAGATTTTTATCTGTTGCTATGACTTTACCTTTTAGCGGTGTGTGCTTAGATTTGGCGTCCCTAATATTATAATCATGTAGAACAAAAATATTTTTTTCTTGTCCAAAAATAAAAAAGATTGAATGAGCACAAATATGGTAATGAGAGAGAAGCTTTTTACGAAGCTCCTCCTATCTCCTTTGAAATTGATCTTGCACGTCAAAATTCAAGGGAAGTGAAATCTTGAAAACATCCACTAAGAAAACTTCTCAAAATGGGAGAGAGACGCTTCGAGTTCTAGACTATATTGAAAGAAAACGGCTCCACGAATGGAAGGAAGGCAAAAAGAAAGAACAAGAAAAGCTAAATGCGCTAACGAAGAGAGGGAAGGGAGGGAGAGATCTAACTCAAACCCTCCCCGCCCTAGAGTTAGAAGAACAAAAATTAGAGGAAGAGAAAAAGGTTTTGGGCGGCTAGGGTTTTGGGAGGGAACCAGTTTAAAGATCGCATTAACCAGATATAAAATTTAGCACCCACCCATCGGTGGCCCAGCTGGTTTGCGCTCTGGTCCTTTCACGAGAGGTCCTAGGTTCGAACCTCGCTGGGTGCCGGTGATTTAAGCGGAGGGTCGTGGCGGTGGAATGCTGTGCTAACACTTAGCCGAGGTGCACGATCCGCGCGGACGTTGGCCTGGACACCTTTGATACAAAAAAAAAAAATTTAGCTATCATTATTCACGAGAAATCACAACTTTTGAAGCCATCGGGATAATTTCTAACAAAAACAAAACGTCGTCGGGTTAATCAGCCGCCATTTGATATTGAAAACGTCGCTCGAGTATTCCAGCCGTCGCTTAATATTGAGAGCCGACGAATGCCATACGTCCGCCAATTCCAATGCTTTGTAAATTTTGTATTTTGTATATTTGGTGGATCCACTGTCCACCATCGACATCGCCCGGAGGCATCGCTTGTCGGCGCCTTCTCGTTTACCATTGACATTCCTTAGTCGCCAGCCGCCGATCAATATTTCCTCCAATCAACCCGAACGATCTCTTGAACAGTCGACCAAGCTTTGTCAAACGTTGGTGACGAAAAGCTAGTCACCTTTTGGCACAAACACACTGTTCAAAACGTTCCCCTCGATCGTCAGAAAGGTGAAAACCAAAGCCCTTGAATCTATTTTGATTGGAAAAATAATTCGAATTCATGATGCCTCTCAAGGATCGAGATCGTCTGTTTTTATGAGGGAAAAATTCAAAAAAGGAGCCTCAAATGCCTTCATTTTCTCAAATAAGAGCATAAAGTTAATACTATTTCAGATAACGATATGAAATGATTTTATTGTCTCGAATAAGGGCACGAAATGGATATTATTTCAAATAGGTATTTGAAATGGTTATATCAATCTCAAAAAAGGGCTTGACGCACCGATTATAGGGGCATTTTTGTTATTTTAAATTTTTTTATTTTTTAAACAATTTTATTTATTTTTTATTTTTTATTTTTCAAAATTTAAAAATAAAAAAATAAAAATTGAAAGTGAAAAAAAAAAGACACAGGCCAGAACCGCCACCCCAACTCTAGTGGGGCGAGCGATGGCCGATGACCAGAGGTGAGGGTTAGCAAGTCCTCGGCAGCCATCGTTGCCGCCCCACCGCCTTCTCTCTTCTTTTTTTTAGTTTTTACTTTAATTTAACTAAAAATTAGGTTAGACTTACATTTTGACCAAAATCTCTTTGATCGACCGGCAAGGTGAGCCCTTATTTACAAGAATCATGATTATTTTAGGTAATTATTTAAAATAATAAGGATATTTTATGTATTTATTTGAAATAAAGACCAATTCATATCCTCAATTGAAAAAATGAGAGCATTCGATTCGATACCTCTGTTTAGAATTTTTTCTTATTATGATTCACACCAACCCGTTCAAAATATTTACGAACGCATAAATGATCAAAAACCTTACATTCAAAAAAAAAAAATTGAGGACCGTCACGTCGTATCTTAGCAGCGGAATCAAACGATAACAAAAAGTGAAGTCAACGTCTTCGTCAAATCCGTGCGGTGTGTCGGAATCCCATCGTGAATATTTTCCTCCTCCTCCTCCTCCTTTAATCTTCCCCGACAAAGCGAGCAGAACAACAGGACATCAGTAAAACCACGCCCGCAAAAATAATTTTTTAAACGACGACTTCGCGACGAATTCGTCCCAAATGCAACCCGAAATGCGAATCCCCTCCGAATTTTCTATCGACCCTTCACGTAAATCCCCACGAGAGACGTTGTTCCATTGAAAACTCGCTCTCTCTGCAGCTTCCGTCGACCTTCTCGCGTTTATCTACTCACGCACGCGTCCAACGCAATGCCAACGTGTGTCCCCCCCGCGTCTCTCTCAAGCGCAGAGAATTGTTTACAAAAGCCCCTCTCTTCGGTCGTTACGCGGTTGTGTTCGTTACCGTTCATGTTTCTGTCCGAGATTTTGAAAGATACCCAGTTCGAAATTTTGGTTATTTTGCTAGCAACTTGTTCGTCTCTGTTCCGAGTCAATTGAAAAGTCCTAGGGCCTGCACTTGGAAGTATCTATTGTACTGATCATTTGTTTAATATTGTGGAAGGTATTTAGCTGATTTTGATTCTAATTTGAATGCACCTGCAAAGTCTCGTGCTTGACTTCTCATTATTAGCGCGTAGTTTTCAAGTGGGGGGGCTCTGTTCGGTTTTCAACGGAAGCTTCTCTGTACCTTCCGTGCGCGTTGATGTGAAGCGCATCGATGATGAGATCAAGAATCGTTTAAAAATGTCACCTTGACAGTTTCTCGTTGATTTGCTCTAAGACCCGTCATAACTCTCAGTTCTAATCTGGCGAGAAGTTGGTTCTGGTGCTGTAATGGTATTCAAGAGGCCTTTTCCGGAAGAGGGTGACGAGGGTTATGGAGCTTCAAAGAGAAGGTTGATACCCCAGTAAGTTTCTCGTCTTCTTCTTTGTTGTCATAATGGAGTTTGTGACCAATGCCCTGAAACTGAAAGGCCTCTAACTTGGATTTGATTGAATTTATCTACAGAACTTTGAGAGATATGATTCGACGGCTTCCGGAGAGTGAAATCCTGCACCGTATCGAGCCTTTCTTGCGCATAGTGGTAGGTCGATGACGATGATCCACATTTTTGAGCTTCTGCTTGTCATCTCGTAGATTGATATTGCACTGTTTGATCAGTTTTTATATTAGACAATCAATTATATTAAGTCTGGCGTAACATCGCTGTCCAGACCGTCTGGGTTGTTCCAATGGAAAAGCATCCTGCAGTTTTTATCGTCGGTGTTTCGGATCTGGAGTGTGAACTGCACTTAGTTATAGTCTCTCGATCCATACCTTGCTTGTGTTGTCTGTAGTTTTGCAGCTAGAAATTTTGCCTTAAGACAATTTAAGAAAAGCGACAACTTCCCAAGATATACTTGCTGAAACTGTTTAAAATGTCTTCTTTCAAGTTTCATCTTTCTGAAAATCAGTCTATTTGGTTAGGGGAATTATATCACAGTTTGAGTACCCTGCTCAGGTGCCTTCACAGGGTGGTGTAATCAGTCAAATGAAGTCGTTAGCATGCTCTAAATGTGAATTAATTTCATCTAATCTCATTCATGCCTTTCTTATGGGAGTGCAATTTCCCCTTCTCTGTCAATCAGGTTAGAGAGGAGTTGGACAGTGTATTCTCGCGCCTGCCATTCCCACTTCAAAGGTTGGTTCCTGACCTGCGCATGTGTTTGTCTCCATAATTTGGTTTCTCATATCGCCATGGATTTTCTTGTTTATCGGCTGCTTTTGCTCTGCTTGTGGCATTGATTGTTTCAGCTCGATGAATGAACACATGCCTGGTTGACGTGATCCCGATTGTTTGGATTCCTCCCAAGCCCTCAAGTAACTTGTTTCCTGTGTTTTTTATTCAGGCCCTCAATTAACCCATCCGGAAACTCTGTAGCAGGAGGTTTGGAGTTGCGTTTCGTCAATGAGTTGATGCCTAAAGTTTTTACGGGCTGTAAGATCAAAGGTGAAGATGGCTCTCCTGTCAAAATCGAACTATTTGACACGAGAACCAACTCTATTGTTCGAAATGGTCCCCTGTCTTCAGCTAGAATTGAGGTTCTGGTCCTTGATGGTGACTTTGGCTCTGATAACAGAGAAGATTGGAGTGAGACCGAGTTCAGGGCCAATATTGTGCGTGAAAGAGAAGGTCGAAGACCGCTGGTGGTTGGAGAACGGAGCATAACTTTGCAGGGAGGAGTTGGCTATCTTACTAACATAATGTTCACTGACAATTCAAGTTGGATAAGGAGCCGGAACTTCAGGTTAGGAGCTCAAATTGAGCAGAAAATTTCTGCTGACGTACGAATAAGGGAAGGCAGAAGTGGAAAGTTCGTAGTGAAAGATCACCGTGGAGAGCGTAAGTTTAAACAGCTTTAAAATTTTATCATTCAATGATCTATTTTCTCGTGTTAATGCCGCGGTTATTTCTAGCCAATGAACTAACGGAATCGACGCATGACGTTTTTGCAGTGTACAAGAAACATTACCCTCCAAGCCTAAAAGATAAAGTATGGCGCCTCGAGAAAATATCAAAAGATGGCATCTTCCAATCTCGGTTGGATTCTGCCGGAATTCACACTGTTAAGGATTTCTTGCGTAAGCTTGAAACAGACCCAATCCGTCTTAGAAACGTGAGAAGTTTAACTTTATTGCAGGCTATCATTCATTCTGTGAAGCGCTTTTAGTTAATTGAGGCCTGAATTATCTGTTGCTGAAACTGCAGATATTAGGTAACTTGCCGAAAAAAACATGGGAAGCGATTGTTGCGCATGCAATGACTTGCAACATAGATGATAACGAGGCATACATCTATTTTGACGCATCACAGAGCGCCGGCCTCTTGTTCAATTCAACCTACAAAGTTATCAGTGCAACCTTTGATGGCCATAATTACCATCCACTGGAAAACTTGACTTTCCTTCAGAAGGTGCGTTTCAACAATCTGAAAAACATAGATGCACCTCTTAATTCATTCAGTAACTGTCAAATATGTATGGTAAAAAGCTACAACTTTTGATGCCACGCTGCATACGACTTTCTGTTAAGAGTATAGCAATAGTATAGCATGTACGTCGCTATTGGGATGATCAAACCTCTAACAGAATCCGCACATCTATCTAGCAGCATTTGGTGCGCAACTTAAAGCATCAGGCTTACTTGAATGTGAATGAATTGATACAAATCAGTTTACCTTCAATTGCCACTCCTCCGAGGGCCTTGAGTAGCTTGCCAGCATCAGGTTCGATCATTGATTCGAGCTCAAGCGAGCTGCACATTGACTTCCCGTCTTTGTGCCAGGAGATTGAAGACTTCAAAGGTACAAAATAGTTACATGTTGAAAATTTTCCGATGCCGAAATCGGAAGACTTTAATCCTTTGAAGTGATTTCTTTCGGGGGCCTTTTTAAAAATTTTCTAAAGCCGTTGCTATCTATGCAGATCCCGCAGGACTGCTGCCTGGATTCCATCATTCGTCCTCTTCGACATCATACAACAGCGAAGCTGTTCAGAACCGGCAATTTGAAGTCTCCATCTCACAGGATTGTTACCCAGGGCTAGCTTTTAACCCAATTCCCACAAGTAGTTTCATGATGGGAAATGCCTGGTCGGGGCTCTACAACGGAGAGAACAATTCTCAGTATAATTCACAAAGGACACTTAATGTTAACAGCCATTTAGCTGCTGATATGAATGTTTCTCAAATCGAAGCATCATACAGTTTCCCGTCGTCTTCTTCTTCAGCTTGGACGCCGGGAAATGGCTTATTCATCGGTTCACCGGGTGAGGCTGAAGTTGGGATCTTTTCTTCTTTCCCGGACATCGGTTTCCATATCCGCAAAAGTGCAAGGCCTAAGGCAGGTTGGTGCAAGATTCGAGCAGCGTTCAAGTGGGGATCGGTCAGGCGCGATGTGGCTGCCAGAAGAATGGCGCGCCTTCTGTATATGTAGACTCCAAGGATCTTTTAGAGCATCCACTAAACCATCCCTGCAAGCATCTAGGGGGAAAAACATGTCGTCCGGATGTGCTTTATCCATTCGCTCATTTGTTTCCTCCTGCATTAGGTTGTAAATTCATAGGATTTTACAGAACAGGGTTGCCGAAAGAAAGTGGCATTGTTTTCTGTATGTAGATCAATTAGATTTCCAGGCCTTTTCCTTGCAATAGTTTCTTCTGTATCAATTTGTAGATTCATAGGAAGTTCAGAGGAAAGGCCAGTCGCAAGAGTCAATGTAGATCAATCAGATCATGTGAAATAGATGTCTAATGGCTTCATAATCAGTGTCTCAGGAATTTTACGATTATCTTGCTTCAGATTTCCATATATCTCAGAGGAATGATCGGTTTTAAGCTTTGCAGCTGATCCACCTTATTGTTGGTGTCTTTACCTGTGATGCCTCGATTGGAGTCGAAACTATCTTCTCATATTGCAGGCCAGCGAAATGGTCGCTGTTGATAGGAACGGAGAAAATCTTCCTCCAAGAGGAAAGTGCCTTGAGTCACAAGCAACACCGCCTGCGCCGGAGTTGTTCTGTACGTGCTCTTCATCACAAAGAAACCAAAGAGAAGTCCCAGGGTAGAATCAAGTAGGTCGGTTTTGAAGAAGCTCGAATGGCTACATCAAAATAGTACGCAATGATGAACTTGATGCCATTTTGGTGAAGGCTTAATCTTTAATTATGATGCCACGGAGTTTATTGTTTATGCAAGTGAAGGAGAGGTTTCAAATAAGGACCTGAAATGGAGTACTCCTTGTCCGAAATAAGATGACCAATTAAGTCTCAAACGACGATCCAAGCTCTTGGCAAGCCAAATTTTTGTCGGCCTGCTTGTTCCAGCACCACCAAAGCCAGGGTAATTTGATCCAAAAAATTATGAGTTGAACCAGGTAGAAACTGACCAAATTCCATAAGCCAAGTCCTAAATCGTGGTTGGATTTCCCCAGGTAAGAAATCCTTGTTGTACCTGTCTGAATCCATAGATACCTTCAGAAAAGAAACCCAGCACCATAGGAGCGCGCATGAGAAGTTCTACTTTCCTTTTTTTTCGGTTGAAAGGTTCTGTTTCTCTTGGCGGAAATAAAAACTCTTCTCTTCGTCGAACTCCGGCCACCACTCGTCGCCCGCCAACCAATAAAGAAGAAGTAAATCCGGCGCCCATAAAAAAATAAAAAAATAAATAAATTTTTTTAAGATATAACTTTTTAAAATTGGATTAAATATAAAAGTGTTTTAACAATATGGATTTGGTATGAACCATTAAATTTGTATTGCATGAAAATATATCAATATAGGTGAAATCAAACTCGATCCGATTCACCCGTTTGACGCTTGTACTCGCCACCACGGTGAAATGTCTACTGCCGCAACTATAGTTTTACCGCTCGTCGCAACCGTAGCTTCCACCACAACCCTTAGAAATTTTGTATTTTTATCAAACGATCTTTTATTCCGAAAACAGAAATTTTGTGAGGCCATAAATTGTTTCCAAAAATAGAATGTTTATCATTCGCGCCCTAATTTGCTCACGCTAGTTTCTTTTCTTTCTTTTTTTTTCTTTCTTTTTGGCCTAAATTCTCTTTGTAAGTTTCTTGGCGTAGTGCATCTGTGCATTAGTTCGTGGCTTCCTTAAAGATTGCTCGTCACTGTAACAGTACGGTGCAGCTTCCATACGGAGGATACGATTTGTCTGATGGCAACTGCATATTCTGTTCATTTATTGCTTCTAATTAGCTAAACAGGAAAATTCCAGGGCAATGACGAGCTAAGTACAGTTGGGGAGCTTTTTGAATTTTAGGCATTTGGTCAATTTTTACCCAGAACTGGGTCTAAACAAAATTTATGAGAAAAATTCAAAAAAATGACCCGAAATCCTTTCAAATTCTCAAATAAGGGTCTCAAGTGAATCTTGTTTCAAATAAGGGTCTGAAGTGGCCATAGAGTTTTAAAAAAGGGTCTGGCCTAAAGGGCATTTTCATCATTTTCCATTTTTGATTTTTTATGTATTTTTTGCTTTTTTTTCTATTTAAAAAAAAAAAAAAGGGACGAGCCCCAATTGAGGATTTTCCGTGCACCGACATGATTAGATTGTATAGGCCATCAACATTGTACTTAAATAAGGGGATAGATTCCACTATTGTGCATGCCTATGCTATTTGGGGAGATTTGATTCATTTGGCATTAAAGAATTCGAAATGAATGGGTTCGCTTTGACCGTTAAAAATAGGTAACCTGTTTGTTTCCTATGTTTTTTTATTTCTATTGCATTCTATCTCATCGTATCACATTCTATTCTTCGATATTTGACCCCTCCCAACTGTGTGCCTGTCCTTTTTATTATTATTATTCTTAATTTTTTAAATAAAAAAAGAAAAGTCTAATAAACGAAAGTGCCCTTGAAATCAGACCTTTTTTTGAAATTTTATGGCTACTTTAGGCCCTTATTTGAAACAACATTCACTTCACACCCTTGTTTGGGAAAATAATAGCATTTCATGCTTTTATTTAAAACAAGATTCACTTGGAACTCTTATTTAAGAATGTAAAAAGAATTCAGGCCATTTTTTGGAATTTTCCCAAATTTCTGGACAAAAAAGTTTGCCCATGCTCTATCAATCAGAACAAGTCAAGCAGTAAAGATTTGGCCAGTCGATGGATTCCAGCTCTTATGTGAGGTTAAATTGGGATCTGTTTGGTAATGTTTCTGTTCCCGATAACAAAAAAGGATAAACAATATGTTTTGTAACGTAAATAATTCTGATTATGATTCTGCTTCCGGGAATACTTTCGGACCAAAAATCAGAAACAAAAAAAAGTTGTTTCTCAAAAAAAGAACACTTTTTTAAGATTACTTTTCAACGATAGACTTTTCAATCTCTTCCTAAGACACTTTTTTAGGATCACTTTTGGATCAAAAATAAAAAATTTTATGTAGTTACCAAACATATTCTAATTCTCTAAAATAACATAATAAAAAAACTAATTTTAATCAGAATCACTTTTTTGGAACAGAAACATTACCAAACAGACCCTTGGTCATTCGGTCTTACTTATTAAGAAGATGAGATCTATAATGACTTTTTTTTTTCTTGGAAAATGACCCAAATTACCCTCAATTGAAAATTTCCCTAAGTCAAACAAGTAATGCGCGATAATTTATGATTCCTAGTTTTGCCATTCTAGAAAAATTCTAATACATCTTATTTACGCGTAAAAGGGTAAAAAAGGTTTCCTTTAAAATGTATATGATGCATAAAACTTATATTAAAGGTGAGCGGTTTCAAGTTTCAAATAGATTCCACTTGGACCTCGAACTTAAAATCTATTCGACTAGTATAGGTTCCTCATTTTTCGAAACCGATAACTTACCATGTACACCATGAAACTTGGAACCTACCTTATCACAAGTTCCAAAGTTTGGTTCCAGAGTATCCGAGAACTTATCGTACTCGACCGAATAATTTTATACCGTTGTGCTCGTCGGTTACTCTCCAACATCTTTTCCTCTTTCTGACTCAGTATGTACAGCAATCGACCTACAACACTTGATACCTTATGGAGTAGCTATGCAGACATCATCTTATCCGAAGAAATAGCACCTATATCTCTTTGGTTCTCGATGCCTATTTTAAGCAGAGTAAGAAAAACTTAGTGGTTTTAAACGAAAATTTATTTGATCTTAACCTCTTTATGGACCAAAACCATACTAGCAAAAAAATCTTTTATGCTCCTCCGGAACCTCCTTAACCAAATCTATTAAGAAAACCAACCGGTAAGTTCCGATTTTAGGTTTAGAGTAGAATCGAGAACCGGAATCGAAATCGATGGTTCCTATAAATGTGGAACCGAGAACCGAACTCTAGTTTACAAGAATTAGAGACCAGATCGGAACCACAGATTTGGTTCTTCGATTCTCGATTCTGCCCTTGACCTATGCTCACTATTAACTTATATCATCAAGGAATCGCACTTGCTATACTTCGCTTAAAACAACAGCCGTAGATTATGTTTAAGACAATAATGGGTTTTGTATGGTGGAAAATTTCCTAATCCCTTATTATGTTTATGACCAATTTTGCTAAAAACGTTCGATACTTGAATTCTTTTGGAGAAGTCACTAAAGAAGGAGATAATAAAAATATTGTGTTATATTAAGACTTTCTGGAAAAAGCAAAAACCTTTTCCCAGTGTTTCAAATTCAAAATTAATGGCATTTTCGTAGATTCAACACGATCCACGCCCAATTTTGTTTCCGCACGTACTGTCGCATCCCCACTATATAATCAATGCCCCATTACAGCTCTCTTCCTTCACTCCATCGATCGCAACCTCTCTAAAACCCTCTCATTCTCTCTCTCTCTAGGGTTTTGTTGCTCCCTTCCTCACCTCGGCTTCGCTAATCCTTTGAAGATGTCGCTCCGACCAAGCGCAAGGACGGAGGTCCGCCGGAACCGCTACAAAGTGGCCGTGGACGCAGAGGAGGGGCGGCGGCGGCGGGAGGACAACATGGTGGAGATTCGCAAGAATCGGAGGGAGGAGAGCTTGCAGAAAAAGAGGCGGGAGGGTCTTCAGGCTCAGCAACTGACGCCTTCGCTTCACTCTTCCGCTGTTGAGAAGAAGGTGAAATTCTCTTCTTCGATTTGACGATTAGGGTTTTGTTTGGTCTGCAGTTGGTTTTGTTCTTTTTTTTTTAAATTTTGCGACCGATTGACTGAATGATTCTATCCGATTGATCCAGTGGTGATTATAATCGTGTTAGGATAGGGATTAGTTGTATACGGCTTTGTTTGTTATTGCAAATGGAGACTGTTTTTTGGCTATTCAGATATGATTGGAGACCTTTAACTGAGCTTAATTGTATGTCATTTAGGCCTACATCTGGAAGGAGTTTTTGTTTGCTTCTGATGGAAATTGGTTTTATCGTAATATAAATTTCACAGAACGACATTGATCAACTCGTGCATGTTATTTGTGTATTCTAGTGTATTCGGCTCAATCCTTTTAGTAAAAGATTGGGCTGAGTTTAATTGCAATTCAATTAAAAGTGATTTGCGATTCTTGGTAAATTGAAGTGTTATCATAGAACCAGCGTAGTGTTGTGTTGAGCTCATTAAAAATGTGACTAACTGCATAAGGGTCTTAAGCTAATGGAGGTAAGGAAGATAGACAGCTTGAAAAGTGATTTATTGAGTTTTGAGTTTGGTTTATTGACATTATAAGCGGCCATCATCTTTAATGATCTGGGATTTGTGGGAATGACCTTATCCCTTGCTATGTGAGAGAGGGAGGGAGGGAGGGAGGGGGGGAGGGAGGACATATAATTGTGTTGTAGTTGTAGTTGAGTTTGGAGTAGTTAGCCCATGAGAAAGTTTTGAGGATCGGTTGTCTATAAAGCTAAAATGGTAAAGAATTTGTTGCATATGAGAAATTATACTTGAGAATCTCACCAGCTTATGGATTTTCTTTCTTTGGGATGCAACTAGATACAACTGTAACTGTAAGAGCAATTTTGATTGGAATTCACTCATCGGTTTGACTATCAAAAGAAATGTTTGACTTTTTATTGGATGCTAAAAGCAACATATGGTCTATGTAGTGGTTGGCTTTCTTCTAGGTTGACCATCACATCTCCAGCAAGAGCTCCCTTATTTTGATTCTTTGTACTACTTCATTTTAGCATTGCTTATATGGGAACTTGGATTGCTTATGTTAGAATGGGAGAATAGAAAGAATGGGCCGTGGGTAACTACTCGCATAGTTACTTCTCTCTCTATCTAAGTAGGCCATTGCTGGCAACCGGGTTGACCTGTTGGAATTTTATTTTCTAAAAAGAAAAATTTTACTTAACTAGATAGTTTGAAAAATTGTTCTGGCATGGTAGATATTGCTTATTCCCATCAATTTTATGTGTTTATGGAATTAAGGGAAGATGCTATGATGAAACTGTTTTCATGCTTTTTACATGTATAACTTTGCCTCGGTATGCTAATGTTAATCGTACTTGTCCTCATGGAGTAATTATCCTAACATTTTTTTGTTGTAAATATATAACATCAGCTGGAACATTTGCCTTCCATGATTGGTGGTGTATATAGCGACGATAATAACTTGCAACTGGAGGCGACCACTCAATTTAGAAAATTGCTCTCTATTGGTGAGTTTTACATTTTATACTGCATATTCTGGGGTTGCTTTTATTGTGTGGTTGAGAGGCTTACACAATAAGAACTAACATTTAATGCAAAGTTTAGTTTGCTTTTTATGTGTAAATTGTAATATTTTACTCTACTTTGTCAGAACGCAGCCCTCCAATTGAAGAAGTTATACAATCTGGAGTTGTTCCGCGGTTTGTTGAGTTTCTAATGAGGGAGGATTTTCCTCAACTTCAGGTATTGTGAGATGCCATTGTTAATCAACTCTTGTGGGCATCCGTTCAACTTTGGTGCTAACTTTTCTCTCCTTTCACAATTTCTAGTTCGAAGCAGCATGGGCTCTTACTAACATTGCTTCTGGGACATCTGAGAACACTAAAGTTGTGGTTGATCATGGAGCCGTCCCTATATTCGTTAAACTTCTTGCTTCTCCTAGCGATGATGTTCGTGAGCAGGTATAGTGTGGACGATTCTATACTTTCTTTTTATCTTTGTTCTTGCTTTTCCCATCCTTACGTGTTAGTTGGATCTTGGACTGTTTTGTCAAGTGTGACCAAATTATCAGTTGACTCCATCCACCTTCTCATCTGGTACAGGCTGTGTGGGCATTGGGAAATGTTGCCGGTGATTCTCCCAAATGCCGAGATCTCGTTCTTGCAAATGGTGCTTTGCCTCCTTTATTGGCACAGTTGAATGAGCATGCTAAGTTGTCTATGCTGAGAAATGCTACCTGGACTCTCTCAAACTTTTGTAGGGGAAAGCCACAGCCTCCTTTTGATCAGGTTGGTGGTTCATGTCTGTTGCCCGCTCTTCAAAGACTCTACTAAATAATTTGATGGATTGATAGAGATATAGTAAACCTCTCTGCTGATTAAAGTACGTTTACAGTCTTTCATGATTTGATGAATTGATATAGATATAGTCAGTATCTCTGCTGATTTAATTACGTTTACAGTCTTTCACCTTACATATGTCACCGATGACAATATTCCCCTGCTCACTGACAGGTTAGGCCGGCACTTCCAGCTCTTGAACGTCTTATCCATTCAAATGATGAAGAGGTCTTGACTGATGCATGTTGGGCATTATCCTATCTTTCTGATGGAACAAATGACAAAATTCAAGCTGTAATAGAAGCTGGTGTTTGCCCTAGGCTTATTGAACTGCTTCTGTGAGTTCTTTTTTCTCCTAAACTGTTTTGTAGATCAGGTTGTTGTCTCTTCATTGTTTGGGTTTCTATCCTTTTTCCTTTTATATATGATGGTTAACATAAGGTTAATTTTGTCAGCCATCCATCTCCGTCGGTGCTGATTCCTGCCCTTCGCACTGTTGGAAATATTGTCACTGGGGATGATTTACAAACCCAGGTATTTGAAAAGGTTATGTAGTTGCAACATCCTTACAAGAAAGTATGTTTGGAAACACACTCAGTTTGTCGTAAATTTTTGCATTGATTTAGTGCATCATCAACCACCAAGCACTTCCATGCCTTCTTAACCTGTTGACCGGAAATTACAAGAAAAGCATCAAGAAGGAAGCGTGTTGGACCATCTCAAACATCACCGCTGGAAACAAGGAGCAGATTCAGGTAAGGCATTTTGTAATGCTTCTTTTGTTTTCTTTTTGTTGTTTTCCTTGGTTTAATGCAACCTGAAAGTTTTATATAGAGCGTAGTGGTTTGTCAACATCTTCATCGTGCATGACTGTTTGTTTGTATGATACTCTACAGGCTGTCATAGAGGCTAACATAATTGCTCCACTCGTCCATTTACTTCAAAATGCTGAATTCGACATAAAAAAGGAAGCTGCATGGGCAATCTCCAATGCTACATCCGGCGGTTCTCACGAACAGATAAAGTATGAGTTATCTTTGTATGAGTTTCTTTTTTTTTTTTTTTTGTATTCTTTTTGTATTTGTGTAGTGCTATTTCTTAGCTTTTTGTTGCTGCAGGTTCCTTGTTAGTCAAGGGGGTATCAAGCCCCTATGTGATCTTCTCATCTGTCCTGATCCAAGAATTGTGACTGTCTGTTTAGAAGGTCTTGAGAACATATTGAAGGTTGGGGAAGCTGAGAAAAACCTAGGAGGTACTGGTGATGTGAATCTTTATGCTCAAATGATTGATGATGCCGAGGGCTTAGAGAAGATTGAGAACTTGCAGAGTCATGACAACAATGAGATATATGAGAAAGCAGTGAAGCTTCTTGAAACATATTGGCTGGAAGAAGATGATGCGATGCCTCCTGAGGATTCTGCCCAACCTGGTTTACAGTTTGGAGCAAGTGAGATGCCTCCTGTTCCATCTGGTGGCTTCAACTTTGGCTGAGGTTGGGTTTTTATGAGCAATTATGCTTTCAGTGCAGACCTATGGGTTTTTTTTTTTTAGGGTTCAGTTAGCTTGTCCTACTAAGGTTGATATTGTTTGTCCTCGCAGTTTTACTTCTGCAGGGAAAGAGGTGCTGCTGAATCATATGAAGTTGTCAAAACGCGGGGAGTTGGAATCTGATTGAGGTCAGGTGCGCTCATATTGTCGCCCTGATGTGTCCAGTTTTTATGAGATTTTGGAGTCATGCTTGGAAGGGCTTGGGTCTGGATTGAGCTTGTGAAGAGAGCAATACAGGGTTGTATGTGGATTGATGATGCTGCAGCTAAAGAGCTCTTGGTTGAAGTTTTTGTTGCAAGAGGCCGTCACTGTCAATTGGGCTCTGTTAAGAATCTTGCGGTTATTGAGTAATTACTGTCGGGCTATTGGAGTCTTGTTGTCTTTACAATGATATAATTTTATATTGCTCTGCTGAAATCTTGAGCAGTATTTCACTTCTTTACAGTTGTCAAAGGGTCGGTATTATAGTTATTTCTCATTGTTCCTTCAAATTTTCCTGTCTTCGTGACGGAGGGTAGCAGCAATTGCCTTTTGTTTGTTGAAATGTCAACTCTTATGTTATGCGAAAGATGTGAATAAATGGTTCCTTTGGCTTTGGCTTCTCTGGGAAAATTTAAGCGATGCGCTTGACACCTGACTACATGCGGTATGCGGCGTATGCCTATCCCGTTGAAAGATTGCATCACTTATTTGAGACTGCAAATTTGAAGTAATTACACACTGAGTAGCCATATATATTTTTTTTGTCTATTTCCCAGCTGAAACATGTGCGCTTAAAGGAAAATATGTCGTCATGAACGACAATCTTGTGTTTGACTCAACTTCAGATGGGGCCAATTTGCAGGGCATCAACTCTTTTTTGAGGTTGTAGTGTTTTGGTGTCTTAACTTCAGTAAGGAGACATTTTTCGCCTTAAAAACTAAGAAACCACAATGTCCTCTGCTTTGGTGCGGGCAAAGCTAACCTGGAGTTGAGTTTGAGGTGGATTTGTATCTGAAAACCAGATATGTTGGGCCTTGGTCTTAAACTTATTTTTGCCTTTTTAAAAGACGTATGTTGGTAGTCTCTGCACGTTAATACAGAGAGGGAACATCATGATGTCCTCCTCTTGTTTGAATTTATTTTTTGAGTTGGAAACAAGTTTTAATGGATTGGGCCACTCTCCAAAATTTCGGTCTCGTTTCAAGATTTAGAAGTCAGAAGGTGCGTGCAAGTCTTCACCATAGGGAAAAGAAAAGAAGAAAGCGCAAGCTGAGCTAGGGATTGTTGTCCAAATCTTGGTGATCTAAGAAAAAAAAAATACTTAACAGAGGTAATGGGTTCAATTCACGTGGAGTGTGCTGTGCGGATTTCCAAAAAGCATGTGTGCAGACTTCCCAATTATCAACTTTTTGGAGGGGCTGCAGTAACGGGCTCGCCAACCTCGAGTTTCCCAATCCACGGGAGGGTGCGAAGCAGTTATGGTGCAATTGGGAACGTTTGTAACGAGTGGGACTCTTAAGGACATGGCCAAAAGATTGTATGTTTGTGAAGCTTTAGGGGTAACAAGATACGAAAGTCAAAGCTCATGGAGATGGGCAAATTCAATTGACAACATCACCCGGGTTTCGAGGGTCGCCCCGAGAGGCATGGATCGGGTCAGCCGGAAGCTCTCGATCCGAAAGTCGCGGGGGTGTCTCGTGCTTCCTTCCTTTCCCCACTCACTCCATCCTCCCACTCCTCCGAAATTGTTTGTCACTCCACGTTCCCACTTTCCCGGTCCACGTTTCCCTCTCTTCCCGGAGGAGTTCCTTCCCAACGAGATATATACTCCTCCAATTCAGAAGCTTTCTTCGTTCAAATGCGTGGTTCTCTCTCTTAAGAGGCGAATCATCCAACACCAGGCATCTCTCTCTCTCTCTCTCTCTCTCTCTCTCTCTTCTGGGTTTTCTTCTTTTCTTTTCGTGCTAGCAAACCAATCTCTGAATTCCGTTTGGTAGCTTGATAGAGAGTGAATGGAAGAAAAATCTTCGGACAAAGATTCGAACTTTCGGAATCGGCAACCGGATAATGGACAGCAACGGAAGTTTGTTGAAGTAATATGAGCTTGAAATTGCTGGGTATCCATTTTGCCTGAGTTCAACGCGACCCGACATTTTATCTGATCGAAATGTGTTCTCTTCTCGCTAAAGCTTCCGGCTTTGAGCTTTTAGTCGCCCCGATTAAGTTGGTCTCCTTTGTTTGCATGTTAGCTGACAAAATCTAGGTGCTTTTACTGATTCTTATCTTTGAATGCGGTGTGTGTGAATTAAGAAATGTTTCTTGCTGAAAGTGTCCTCGGCTGATCCAATTGCCTGGTTTTCTTCTTGCTTTGCTGCTTGAACTTTGCATCCCAGAAGGTAAGCATTCGTTTTGCTTTCGATCCTTATTTTTGTTTGTGAAGGAGGTAGTAATTTACTGTGAGGAATAGGAATTTGCCACTGGAACTGAGCCTTTTCCACCCTTTTTAACTCAGTCTTAGGGGTTGCATCTATAGAATTTGAATTTACAATTGTTTCCCTCCTTGAGTTGTAGCAGTCGGGAAAAAAAAAAAACGTGGCCGATTCGAAAAGATAAGGAAAACCTTGTCTTATCCAGTATGATTATACAAGATAAATATGTGCCTCGCCTGCATTCTATTTGCTGTATCTTCTGTGCTTGCAGAAGTCTCTCCTTCATAATACTTTGCGCTGGTGTTGAATGTCTCATGCTTGTCTTCTGAGCTCAATATTTCTGAGATTCTTACCTTGAACCATAGGTAATAGCTGAAGCAATGGAGTGACATCAAATTCTCCTCCTATTTGGTGCCAATTCATTTGTCTTTCAATCTCAGATGTGAACTCTCACCATGTGCTTCTCAATCTTACAATTTTCAAGAGCTGGAATACCAAGATTGGCTGGTTTCTGGCGTCAAAGCTTCCACACTCTTAGTAGGCCCAACAAGAATGGTTCTCACTTTACATTGTTCACTTCAAAGACTTCTGGGCTTGAAGGAGGATACAGTAGGAGATGGATAAAAAGACCAGTTTCTACAAGAACAGGGGGAAGGAACAAGACCCAAAGCAATAAACGCAGCGATGTTAGGGATGGTGTTTCGGATGCTATAGTCTCTGCAAGCACAACGTTAAACATAGAAAAATCAGAAATAACTGAGTTCCGCAAAATCGAGTATTCTGATGTTCAACAAAAGATTGCCGAGAACAAAGAATTAGCCAGCCTTGTGACCCTAATCGTTTTTGATCTGGAGACTACAGGATTTAGTAGAGAGAGTGAAAGAATCATTGAGATTGCATTGCAAGATCTTTCGGGGGGCGAGAACAGCACTTTCCAGACGCTTGTTAATCCAGGACGTTCTGTTCCGAATGCTCATGTTCATGGCATTACAACCCGAATGGTGAACAGGTCTGCTGTTCCCAGGTATCTTTTCACTTGCTATTATGAATTTGTATGTTATCAACTTATGTATAAGAATTTTTTTATCTGGTCGGAGTGTATGAATTAAAACAACAAGAAACAGATCAATTAAAAAAGGGTTCCCCAACATTGGAGATACTCCAATATCTCTCAATTACAGTATCCTTTATTTCTCAAAAGTTGTTTATGGTTCTGGTCAAGTTTATCCATGACTTATTTATAAGAATATTGTCCTTTTCAAATAGTGTATTATTTAACATGTTTTGATGGAGTAATCACTCTGTAGGCAAAAGGTTAGCAGCAATAGTCCTTAAGCTTTTCTTCTGAGTACATGACCCAATAGAGATACCTCATACAACCTTCAGTTGATGTACATGCATCTCCGTTGCCTGTGCTTTGTTTTTTCTTTTAAGTGTGTTAAATCAGGAAAGGAAAACAAATGGCAAGAATGTAGTAACTGCCAAGATTGTGTTTCACTTCATGAACCCCAAAGAGAACAGGTGCTTCTGTGGGGGGTTAAAGATGAACCATTGGACCATGCTCAAGATTTAGCTAAAATTTGACCCTCTTAGTTATAAGAGTACTTGTCATTAAAAGGACAATGTTTTGCATCCTCTGTATTACCGCGGCTGCTGGCACAGAGTTAGCCGATGCTTATTCCCCAGATTCCGTCATTGCTTCTTCTCCGGGAAAAAAAGCTTCGTATTGTTGTTGAGTCTTCTACCGATGGTTGTTCTTGCTTTTGTAGTTTTAGTGCCTCTTCAACCGATTGTTTGGATGTCTAGTCACTATGTATTACCCAGCACCCATTACTCGCGAGATTATAGCTAGTTGAGGAGAGACGGAGTGGTTTTATAGTTTGGCTTTTCTTTGGAAAATAATGAAGTGACATGAAATGGTTTCTCATAGCCGGGTCATTGGCATTATTGGCTGGATTGTCTTCTTAATAAAGTACTAAGCTGATGGTTGTCCCGTTGCTCTTCAGCTTTCTCAATCGTAGAGAGCTGGGTCTTTTGCTTTTTGGCTGAAATTATTTTCTCAGACCAGAAGTGGAATTTGCTTTTGTAGGATGCAGGACTTGATACCGATATTATTTCAATTTGTGGGGAGCCGCCAAAAATCTGGGGGATATGTCGTGTTTATCGCTCATAATGCTCGGTGTTTTGATGTGCCTTTTTTGTTAGAGGAATTTAATCGCTGCTCCTTTGAGGTTCCTGCAAACTGGCTATTCACGGACACACTTCCTCTGGCGCGGGAGTTGATGAAATCTAAAGGTCTCTCTCTCTCTCTCTCTCTCTCTCTCTCTCTCTCTCTCTCTCTCTCTCTCTCTGTACTGAGGCAAATGACTTACGCACGTGCAAATGAATGGTATGATTCGCTGATGAATTCTGGTAGCTGTACATATGGTAAGAGACTTGAATGTGTATGCCTTTTCTTCGACAGGATCGAAACCTTCAGGCACATCGTTGAAATCCCTTCGTGAGTATTACGGAATCCCATTGGTCGGTCCGGCTCATAGGGCTATGTCGGACGTGAATGTATTGTCGGCAATTCTTCAGAGGTTGACGCACGACCTCAAAATCCTCCCCTCGGACCTCGTACAGAGATCTTTCAAAGCCACAGATCTCAACACTGTTAAGAAGAAGAGAAGTTCAAGCTGATTCTTTTGTCCATGCTTCATCACCCGTTCAAGCAGATGTTCAGGAATGATATGCCAGAGCAACCTGAAGGGGTGCTGGCCATGAACAAATACTGCGGCATGGAAATTTAGTCAGATTAGGAAATCTTCAAGCAACCATTGTTGTAATTTGTGACCTACCATTATTCAAAGAAACGAAATTTCAATTGCCTTTGGGGCTATATATGTGGTAATAGATATTTTACAACACTAAGCTCATACGATTTATATAGATATATATATATATCGCTATCACGATGATGTTTTTCCTATTCTATTACATGAAATTTCACCTGAAATTTGGAAGAATTTCACATTTGCGCTCCAAAGTTTTTAACCGTTATACTCTTATCTCTGAACTTTCATTTTTTTTTTTATGATCTTTAACCCCGCTGTTATTTTTGTGTCAGCATGTATAAGTAATGCACATGACTTTTAAGAAGTAAAAAGTGCATTTTTTATCCCTTTTTTTTAGCGAAATCTCTCTTTTGCTTCTAATTGCTCTAAAACGAAAGAAAATTCCCCCCCTCCCCCCCCCAAAAAAAAAAAAGAGAGAAAATGGCTACTCAGTATACATTTTTGCAATAGTCAGTTAACATAAGAACGGATCGATCAATAGAACAACACTTTGCAAAATTGACCTTAGGTTCGGTTGATTATTCTTTACAAGTTGAGGACGTTATATTCTTTTATATGAAGGTTTCATTAACCAATCATTTCTTACTAATCAAATAATTAGAAGCACATAACGACAATATAATTTATGTCATTTGATTATGTTGTTATTGAGACATTTTGTTTCTCTACTTATTTGGGTATCTTCTCCTCAAAACATCTTGTTTTGACTCTATCAACATATTTACCATATTTTAAGAGAGATATTCTTTAAAAAAGAAAAAGAAAGATGAAAAGATGCTTTCATTAACGGAAAAAATGAAGGGAAATTGACGCCGTAAAAAAGAAAATAGATGCAAGATAAGAAAGAGTCTTATGTCCTTTTGTTTTGAAATTTTTTTCATTCAGTCGAATTCTTACTTTGAATTGACTCGCTATACATCTCTCAAACTCTCTGTTTCTTTATTCAATTCGAGCCCTCCATGAATCAAGGCAAGAGAAAAGGAGAAGAAAATCACGTAGCTACAAGAGCAAATGATGCGTAAAGTTCATAGTCAGTATCAAGTACAAAAAAAGACAAAAATACCACATGAAAATAAAAGACTCACCATAGTGATTCCTCTTTCAATGACCAAAATGTAAAAAATTTATAAACAAAAGATAACTAAAAGATAATTTAAAAAAAAGTGGGGGACTTCCCGGCAAATTCCCATTTTCCTATTTTCTTTTTTCCTTTTTAATCTTTTTTGGAAGGAAGGGAGAAAGTAGACTATAAAGTCTCAAGCACAAGACAAACGACACTCCTCTTTCCCCCCTGCACCTACAACGTCATTTCCTCTATCGCTCTCACTGTCTCTCTCTCTCTCTCTCTGCTCAAACCCCCAAATACCGTGCCTCCTGCTCCTCCATGTCTAGGGCTTCCAATCACTTGAGCTGAATCTCCTCCGGCCGGGGCGCTTGCGCACGCGGGGTTAATCGGTGACCGCGGCGGCCGGGACCTTTGGCTTCGGAGCGAATCGACTTTGGAAGCTCGGGGAGAAGCTATGGACGGCGATTCGTGGAGCCCGCGGTTGCCCTTCCCCCCGAAGGACTTGCCGTTCCCCCCGAAGCGGTACCAATCAGCTCTGCAATCGAGATCCGGTTAGCTTACCATATGCTCTTTCGCTTCTTTCTCGGTTGCTTCTGTGCCTGACGTCGCTGATGAACCGGTGGATCTTTTTTTTTTTTTTGGGCCAATTCTGGTGTGATGCGTTGAATCCGTTTCTTAAGGATAGCGAGGTCGGTCGTGGCTTGTTCATACCATCGCAGAAGAGTGTTGCTTTCTTATTGTCTTTGTTTCCTGCTCTGTTGCCTGGAAATTGACGTAAAGAAGAAATGGTTTTTTTCTGTTTGCTGTTCATTTGTTGCTTTATGGTCGATCGCACGTTACTTCTTTAAAGCCAGCCGCATAGACCGTGATGATTGATAGAGCAACGGTGGTGTGGATAGATACAGGAGAAGTTATATCATTAGCATATAAAGTCAAATTGGCAGATTGATAACTAAATTTTCTTCTTCTTTTTTCCAGTTGCCTCATCTAGACTGTTTTTCGAAATGTTCAATGTTTACCTCTAGCGTCTTCGTCTAGTAAAGTCTCGTTTTCCTCTTATGCCCGAGAGTAAGAGCCGTCTGTCTTATATATATGGCAAATCTCTCGCAGTTGTTGAGAGAGTGAGTGAACCTGTAAGGTTTGGGCTTTCCTCATTCTCTAAGCAAGGCTGATGGTTATTTATGAATTTCAAAGGTTGTGATTGTGGTGCGCTTCTCTGCTTATCTAATGTAATGGGATTGTGTGGATGCAGATATGTTTATGGGGTTTGAAGAATTTGATGGAGATTATGATATAAGAGAGGAGTTTCCTTGTCCATTCTGTTCCGAGTTCTTTGACATCCTGGGCTTGTGCGGCCACATAGATGAAGAGCATCAGTTGGAGGCAAGGAATGGGGTATTCCTCAAATTCATATATTGATGATAGCAGCATGACACAAGTTACTTATAACATGTTAGGTTGGTTGCACGGTCACTGTATACGTGTCTTCCCTGATGAAGGTCTTGCAATTTCTTGACTACGATACAAATAAGTGAACCAACTTCTTCATTAATCTTGGCAATGACTCAGTTCTTAACTGTGGAAAGCTCGATATTATTTAATTTTTCGTTGGGATTTTCTTTAGAGGCCCTAATATCTTTCATTGGTCAGTGTCTAATGCACTTAATTGAACCCTTTGTCTAATTTCAAGAACTCGGTGCAATCAATAGCTGTGGTCTTTCAATTAACCATTTGCACTAAAAAAGAAATTGCAGTAAAAAGATAAAAGAAGAGAGGCTCACATTTGGAAGATTGTGAAGAACAGAAACTGCAGTCGTAGAATGTTGAAATTGGATGAACTTAGTTAACATGCAGGTGAAACGCTTGTTAGCTAATTAAGGAGTATCCTCCAACAAGTGAACTTCAATTTGACAGTAGTAAGAAGGATGCTAAATACAATCTCCCCTTCTATTGGCATCACAACTCTATCTTGCCTTGAATAATTAATTCGTTAGGGAAAAAAATGCCATCTTGGAAAAGAAAGTGATGGAAGTGGGAATTTGAAACATCCACCTTCTCCATGAAGAAAAGCCAGTATGTCCGCCACCTTGACTAGGTTGTTATGGTTGAGCAACGGACTGATTTACAATTTTAAGATATTATTTGTATTAACTTCTTCATCCAACTCTGACTTGGGCTGGTCTGTGTATGTACAAAACATTGGTGTTTTGCCGAACCATTTTTTTTAAGTTGGTAGCTGGGGTGCTTTCAGCAATGACAGGTTATATCTGTAGATGACTACGTGGTGCACTTTACATAGCTCAGTGCAAGTTATGTTTACACTTGCTCAGTCACAGCAAATATGTATTTGTGTGCTAAAACCACAACTACTAGAATATGTGAAAGAAGGCATGTCAAAACTCTTAATCCTAACTGATTGTGCTCTGTACTGCAGGTTTGTCCAGTTTGTGCAATGAGAGTGGGGTTTGATATGGTTGCACACATAACCTTACAGCATGGAAATATTTTGAAGATATCCTTTCTCAATCTTTTCTTGCACTCTTTCCTTACATGCTATTACACACATCTGTTTGCTGTATCTTCTTTGCTCCACTTGCAATTTGCTATTTATTAGATTTAGTTTCTTTTCTTGAAGTTGCACACATAACCTTACAGCATGGAAATATTTTGAAGATGTCTTCTTATATGCTCCACTTGCAGTTTCTTTTTCTAGTTGCCACAAAATACTTTGAAAGTGGGCCTCTGGATTACCTAGATTATGATTTATGAGGGCGATATGACCATATTGACGTGTGCTCCTAAGTCCAATTGATCAATGCCGATTCACCACTTGGTTGTCTATGGTCAATCATCAAGCCATGCATTTCTCCTATCCGTTGCTTCGTTCCGTGGAAATTATTATGTCAAATATTGTCAACAACTGTGTTCCCTTAACAAGGAGTTACATGCAGCGCAAGAGGAAATCACGTAAAGGCGGATCTCACTCCACACTTTCTTTGTTGAGGAGAGAACTACGAGAAGGGACTCTCCAATCCCTTCTGGGTGGCTCGTCCAGTATGTTTTCTTCAACAAATGTGGCTCCTGATCCCTTGTTATCATCCTTCATTTCGCCTGTTGCTGGGAATCTTTCCAGTTCTCAGCCATCCCTTCAAACAGAAACAAGCTCAGCCAAGAAAAATTTAAATGAAAATGTGGCAGAAAGGTGTGTTACTGCTCCAGGGAAATAACTTTATTTTAGCTGTGTTCTCCTATCGGTTGTCATACTGCACTGCATGATCTTCTTCACGATTATTTGAAAGCTAATACAACATGTAGCATTAGTTTGAAGGAAGGAAGTGAGATGCTTTCGAGTTCAGCTGTTGGTGGAGAGCGAGTTATGGTCCCTTCTGAGTTTTTTAGGTCCATGGAATCTATAAAATTTGTTGAACAGGCTCTTCTGTGGTCTGGTAATGAATTAATTTTCAGTTATACCTGGTCTTCCTGCTGGAGCTTGTGAGGGAAATCACTGTTCATTTTGTCCCAGTAATTTTCTTTCTTGACAATGAGAGAAAAGGGGTGCTTAAGCCATATCAGGAAAGTTGAGTTCACACATAGATAATTAGCACGTGAACAATCTCAACATTTTGGTTGAACGTTTTCATCACTTGTTTTGTGAGAGTGGCGTTCTTGTCTTTTCTAATGTGTCCCTTTTGTTGGTGCCAGCCACAGTCAAGCATTGCCTTTGTCGGACAAGGATCGTGAAGAGAGGGCAAAAAGATGTGAATTTGCTTCTGAGCTATTATGGTCCACCATCATCGACGATAATTTATGAGTAGGTGCAGAATGGCGGGTGATCTGGTGCTCTTATGTGACCGGGAGTCCGGCCTTGCAATCTGTATGGTTGGCCCGGGGTGAATGTGTTATCTGCTGGTGTTTTAAAATAGGAAGCTAGGGAATAAGGTTTATAAGCTAAAATGTAATTCATTGCTTGTCGACTTGGGTTTAGGCCTGAGGAAAAATGCTGTATCGTCCCTGTTTGTTATTTATCATTGTTAAGTTTAAATGAGAATGACGTACTTTGACGTGCATAGCTCCTGCGTGATGCTTGGACCTCTCAAAGTAACAGTATTGAAGAACTTTCCCTTACGTCTACGTAATATGTTACTCGTAAACTCATCATGGCACTGTCGAAAAAGCAAAGTATATCAAGTAAAAGTTGCCAACTTTTACTATAGTTAGAATTTTTGTTTGGTTGAATTGTAGTTGGAACTCAGGAAGTATCAGGAGCGGAGCGGTGAGAGGATGGTTGCGGCATCTCACCAGCAATCAATAGAGGTGAACAGTTTTCGATCCGGTCTAATTCTCAGTTTTTGGGACCAAAAATTGGACCGGATGATCTGGGGTGATTTTCGGTTTGACCGGTCCATCTATTGCATCCCTAGCAAACAGGCATTGTTGAATTTAAACTTCAGCGGATGCCAGTCTCGCTTAGTGACATCTTCCTCCGTTTCCACCTACCATTACATGACCAAATCACGGTCCATTAGAACGAGAACATTCCACGCAACATTTAAACTTCTGACTAGGTTGAAATGCCGAATTTCCTCTCTGAACACTGAGTCAGCCACTCCAACCCCATTGCATCATATGGGAAAAAGAGAGGACAACCGCGAGGGAAGAAAAAGGAAGTACTACTGAGATTTGGTTGACCCACCTCTTTCCAAGAATAGGACCCCCTTAAGCCAAAAATAAATATCATCAATGTAATCACCGAAAAATGGATCCTCTTGGGACCATGGACAGTCAGTCTAGTATCAGTATGGACAAAAATCCCCCTACTTCTCACCTATAAATCCCCCAAAAGAAAAGGACAGACGTGCCAAAAGTGGCAGTCCATGTTTTATCAATTCCTAAAGACCTAAACTTAGCCAGCGTGGTGGTAGTCTTGTGTTCATTATGTTTTGGGTTACATCTTTGACGAAGACATCGAAACACGATGAGCAAACTCCTCCCATCAGACTTATCTGTCCAGTTGCTATTTTGTCTACGTGGGAACAAACGGACGGCGGAGGGATCGTGTAGACCTCACTCCTCCTGTGCTCAAGGCCGCAAGCAGCCAAGACAGTATGAGTGGAACACCTCGCTATTTCCTTAAACTCACCAGCACCTGCATCAACGATGGTATACCCATAAGTTCACCAGATGCACTTTGCCGACCCAGGAAAAAGCAAATGCAATAAGCACTTACAAGAAACCATCATAAAGGTTAACAAGCACGGGATTCTAGCCCATAGAATGGATAATAAGAGGACCAAAAATGTAGTAGAACATATAACTCGCATACCTAAACCAATTCCTTGTGAAAGGCTTTTCAAATGGCTTTTTACCGTCAATTGCAATTCCTCTTTTGCTCTACGAAAATGGCTATCTTCTCTTCCTGCATAAGGAGATGCAGGCCCATCAGAACCGAGGCTGGATCGGCTGCTGGACTGATGATGCTGGTCAGGAACTATAGTTGAGTTCATCACTGCACATTCGTCCAAAGGTGCCCGGCCAGAACTACCGGGAGTTGGCGGGGTAGAAGTGAGGTCATGGTCATTGACTGGTTGCCTTCTCAAGTGACCTGCTCCCAAATCAAAGCTATCCCTACTTCGAACCAACGGTGACTCATTTTCCTGTACTTTGTCCTCGAATAGATTAGCATAGGGCTCTCTCGTTTCTTGAGCTGTACGATGAGATCCCATCTGCCTACCCTGATCAATAAAATTTGGTGGTCCAAACCGAATACTAGCAGAAGTTGTTCCGTCTGCTCTTACAGCCACAGGACTTGGTCTATTTGCAGAGCGCATCTGCTGAATCTGACGAAATAGCCATCTCCTTCCCGATAGTGTGGGAGCTCCTGCTCCAGAGAGCGGTGGTGTTGCTTGGCTGAATCCACCAGGAAACCTAGGAGACTGAATATTCCCATATCCTAAATTATACGCTGGATGGGGAGAAGGAGCCACATTGAGGTCAAAGCTTTCCACAGCATGGACAGGGGGCAGCCGTCTGCTAGACAAACTCATATTTGCCGTCCTTTGATTGGGCAAAGCATCTTGAGCCGGAGAACTTGAAGATCCAAGGGCAACGGGTCTGCAGCCATCGCAGTACCAATTGCCTTCGGGTACCTCCCTCCCAAGACCAACACAGTATGTATGTGCTGGAGAATCACAGACGTCACATAAAAGCATAAGACCGTCATCCCCGCCTTGTTGACACTCTGTGCAAATTACATTCTCATATGGATCGAGATAACCCCTAATTTCTTCTTCGCTTGGCTGATAGACCTGCAGAGACAACATGCTGTTTCATATCCAGAAAAACCAAAAACAATACGTATATCTAAAACATCAAGACCATGCCCGTCACAGGAAAACCAATCGCGAAGGATCAAACAAAATGATACCTGATCCCGCTCTGGTACTGGTATCACCACGTCTCTTAGATCTATTCCTGCAGTTGATCTCGTAGGTTTACTAATGGCACGAAATCTCTGTTTGCATAAAGGGCAACGAGTTTCCACCTTTGACCACTCCATGACACATTTGAAACAGAAATAATGACTACAGCAGTCTAATCTTCCTCGAACCCTTCTTTTGTCCTCTTCTGACAGGCAAATTCCACAGACTTGCTTTACAATGTTTACTTCTTCTACCTTCTCCTTTCCCTTTATCCCACTAGGCGCTGTCTGTTGATCTGGATCATGATTCTCTTTTGTCCCATTACCGATAGATGAACTTCTCAAAGAAAAGCATCCACCCTTCTTAAGTCTCTTGGAAGGTAATGAGTTCCTCGAGGAAGGTTTCAAGTTCCCACAATACTCATTAGCTTCTCTCACCTGTTCTCTCTCTTCCTCAGAAATAGTATAATCACAACCAGACGACCCAGAACTCATAAAATCTGAATCTGACGATGCTACGTACCTCCTCTTTCTTCTTCCCCATATATCCTTCCTTTTTTCTCTCCAAACATTATGCCTACCTACAAAATCAACATCATCTTCATCGTCGCTGTCGCCGTGGTCGTCAGCAGGTTTCGGGTTCTTTTGTGCCACGTGACGCTTCCTTCCCATCTTCCTTGAAGGGTTTCTTGAAGTTGATGATCTCTTCCTCTTTCCATGGCCTCTAGAAGCCTTTCTCCGCAAGCCTCTTCTACTCAACTTCCTCCTTGTGGCGTTCACTTTACTCCTGTGGCTCTTCTTTGCCACAGAATCTTCTTCATCATCCAAATAGTCATCTTCATCTGGCGCAAATTCATCGTCATCTTCCTCATCCTCCTCGTTGTTCACATCATATTCCTCGTCATCTTCTTCAAAGGGACCAGTACCTTTCTTCAGTGACATGCTATTCCCAGCTTTCCTCTGTCTGGAGGACCCTGATTTTGGTTTTGATTTTGAATTGACAACCTTTTTCACTTCTTCGTCGTCCTCCTCCTCCTCCTCTTCCTCCTCCTCCTCCTCCTCATCATCATCATTCACGTCGTCGTCGTCGTCAGCACCATCCACACCATTGCCATCATAATCTTCATCGTCCTCATCCTCATCCTCCTCCTCATTCTCATCTTCCACGAAAGCATCAAAACCATCATCTAATGCAGACACCTCCAGTTCACCCACAGCATCCTCAGATGCATCAGTTTCTTCATCAGAAACTACATAATCCTCATCCGAATCGTCAGAACCTTGGTCTCTAGACTTCGCCCTTTTCTTCGGGTTTCTCTTGCAACCAATCTTCCCTCCCCTTACCATCTGCTTCAACAAATGCGAGGGGGGAAAAAAAGAAAAGCTACCAATTTTAATAAATCGAAATCAGCAGACGGAATCAACAGAAGCAATTCATACCATGGTCTCAGCGTCTATAACATCAAATCCTATCAAACGGATCTCCAGATTTTACATCCAGAAATGTTTCTCAAGACGCAATCAGTCAACCAACAAATTTTTCCCCCTCCCCACCCCCAACCCCCTTCCGTATCTCTTTCGATCTGCTCCAACATAGATTAAAGCTAACGCCAACCCAGAAACCGTAAACCAAATCCAGATCAAATCAAATCAAATCAAGATTGAAAACAATCTGCCCAGATGAAAATTCCCATGAATAAAGGGCTGAAACAACAAATACCCAGAAGCTCAATTCAAAGAAAGAGGAAATTTTGCTCATTTCAGAGAAAGGGCAGAAACAGTCGAACATAACAGGCAAGAGGAGACTCGGAAACCGATAAAATCCTCAAATTCCCCCCCCCCCATGACAGAGCAATCAACTAACACGATTCCACGCCACCGCACGCATAAACGGACCGAATTCGCGAATCAAGCGTCGTTGATGACAACAAGCTAGAGAGAGAGAGAAGGGATTGCTCACCTGTGAGATAGATAGAGAGAGAGAGAGAGGAGGCGAAAAAGGAAAGGGCTTTTCGTAAGTTCAAGTGAAATTTGAGTTCTTGTATTTGTACAAACTTCATTTGTACATTTTCGCTTGTTAAATTGGGGAATTCTTGATGATGCGGTTTCTTCTTCTTATTAATGTCCGAAGAAGGAAACGCGACAGAGCATCCTCGGCATCGCGGGGAGGCGGTGCGCAATTACGCCAATGCCCCTCGGAGATCAGGGGAGCAGTTTAACCATAGGCTCAATCATTGGGACCAGAATGGTTGAATCATGCTATACTTTTCATTTTATTTCGTTCTAATTTTCATTTTATGCACTGCTTCTGCTATTTTCCTCTTTTGTCTTTTTCGAGAGTTAAAGGATAATCTTTAAATTTTGACCCAATATGTGATTTAATCTATAAATTTTTAATCTAATTAACATGATTCCTAAACTTTGATCCAATGTTCAACTTAGTATCCCTAAACTCTAATAAAATGTTTAATATTGTTTCTAAAATTGAATTACTGAAAGAACTACATTAAATATCTTCCTATAATACAAGGACTAAGCTGATCATTTGGCCAAAGTTTATGGATCATATTGATCAAAATAAAAATTTAAGGACCACATTGCACATTTAAGCTAAAGTCGAATGGAAAGTTTAGATATCACATTACACGTCGGATCAAAATTCATAGACCATGTGTATTATTATCCTAGAGAGTTACAATTAAAATATTTTATTAAATAATGCGTCCACATTCTATTGAGCCATTTGACGTGTATATCTTCCTTATTTCAACACCCCATAAAAAAATCACAACTTTTATTCCTCTAAATAAATCTGTGCATATGTTATGCATGAAGCTAATAAAATCTCATGAAATCCGTAGAATTTTTTTTCCCTTAATCGCGTGAAATTAATTACATGCTGGAAGATATTTGATTGTACATACCGGCCGCCGTAAAAGGGTAAGAAAGGAATGTAAAATACAAGGTCTTAGCCCCGACTAAGAAACAAACAAACTTTTACTTTTTCGGCACATTGCCGTGGACGATTTTATCTGATTTATTTCCCTCAGCAGCAGTTGCCAGGTCAGCACCAATTTCACATTTATTCATATTCATACTTTGTTGAGAAAAAATATATATCATTACTGTAATTAGTTAGTCGAAGGAATATAACGTAAAAGAGCATCACTAGATTCGCTAAAATCGATTAACAAAATTGACCTATACAGTAATATCTTATACGAAGATTTTGTTATTTCCTTTTTCAGTTTCCCTGAAGAAAATTACCGCGGAAATAATTCCAAAAGAGGAGAGACAAGTGGCAGTCAAGCTGGAAGTGACATGGATGAATGTTGCGTCAGCTAGTGATGGATGACGCGACTTGTTCGTGACCCACGTGGACAGACAAAGAGAGTCGCCATGTCAGATCCGATCGTCGGCGATTGAAGGCGGTGCCACCGCCCACCATTGCAACATGACTATGTGATTTTACGAGGTGCGCTGCACCTTTGGCCGTTATCATTTTCTTTTCATTTTCATTAAATTCCGATAAAATCTACATTTCAGTAAAAAAAAAATATTTGCCAAAAACTTAAAATATGCATATGGTGCGTGTGTAACAAAAGAACAAATACCACAAAAAAAAATCTCAAATTTCATGCATGGTTACACGGATACCCCCATTTTTTTTGTGCAACAAAAAACCCCTAATCATGTATATACCCTATATTCCAATTCTATCTATAGTATATTTACCATACCGGTATAAGTTCGAAGTTCTTTTATGACACAAACAAAACATAACGGGCAAGTTTAGAATTTTTCAAAGATACGATTCTTCTTTTTGGATATTTGCGTCGCAATGAGCATAGTTCTTTTTTTTTTTTTTGTGCTGTTAACCCTATAAATATCATTGGCAGAACGTGCGTCAAGATACATGCCCTCCAAAAGTTTCGAAGGGTTAAAATTCCGAAATGCGTCCTTCGGACTATTCTAAATAAAGACGTATTTCGAGTACAATTGCTGGTTAAGATACGTCGACGTACTTAAGGAAACGAAGTTTGCTTTGCAAGTTGGCCCAAACACGTCCTCATCGGGACAAATTCTCAACATCGTCGTCGCCGTCATCATCGACATTGCCGACTTGTCCGAGCTTTGACTTCACATGGTCACGCATCAAAGGCTCACGGCCGTGTCTCAATATGGTCTTCACGTGAGAAACCACACAAACGAACTCCCGCGTGCCCCGTGCCATTTCCGTCCGAACCGTCCAATTTGATTGACCTTGTCATCATGTAATTTCGCCCTCGCATCTTCCAAATCATGACGACGCTTGGAATTATCTTTATACAACAAGATTTTTTTTTTCCTGATCGAACACTTTTCGGGCCGCTGGAAGTTGTTCGAAATTTAGCGAATGAGATGAGTAACGGAATTAGACTCTGACGCGTGATGACGCTCTTTTTGAGGAATTATTGGCCTCCACAATGTTATCTAAGGTTACCGGCAAAAATCCTTTAGGATACAATAGAGTTTCAAGCGAGAATATTAGATAACAATTTTAATATTTCTCCAAAAACTCTATAGGGAAACAATTATAAAAGAATGCTTTATTTCCTTTGGAAAGAAACAAAATTTTGAAAATTGAATAAGTGAAGTGTTGAAAATGAGAATAGTTGAATATACAATGAGAAAAGAACGCACCTTTTTGTGTCCAAAAATCAATTAATTCTCATACAAAATTTCGTGTCCAAAAACAGCTCATTCAACCACAACTATTCATTGTCCGAAGCCGTTATGTCGAAAAGATTACAACTTTTTGAAGGGCAAAAACTGTTAACTTGGACAGACGCAACTCTTTATGTCCAAAACTATCAAGTTTGAAGAGTTGTAACTATTGAACATAATTAATCAATTAAAATTCAAAAATTAATATTTAAAAAATAACCGCATCTCTTAAGGAATAGTTCATTGCTTCGATAGTAAATTGCAGCTAATTTCATTAAACTTAATTTAGAGAATAAAAAAAATAAGAATATGATTATTGATTAGTGTTGAATATTACCTACGACTGCGCAAGTGCACCTAATAACCATGCATCCCCACGCGAATATAGTGGGATCTGGCCCCACTTGCTCATTTCTTTATTTGAAAAACTATAATAGCATTCTAATCAATAAACTGACTTACACTCTTCCTTCCATTATACGTGGGATTGGAAAAGGGGCACTTTTTATTTTTTTTTTACAAATAAACTTCAACAAAAGTCTCTTTTTACGGCAGAATCCAATTTGGTTGCTAAGCCTTGATTTCATTGCTACCAAAAAATTTCTAAACCTATTGCATTTATACTAATTTAGAAAAAAAATTTAAAATTTAAAAATATTTATCTACGTGTGCTGATCGTGTCACGTAGGATGGTCGGCGATGTTCGGTCGAGATTAGCCTCATAGACTGAATTTGTCATAATACAAATTATTTATGATTAAATTGGTTCAATTTAGAGATTCATGATTGAATTGATTCAAGCGCATTATGTTTATGACTTTTTCGGTATTTTTCCTCTTGAAAATTACCTTGATACAACAAATATATATATTTTTTTTTCTGGATCATACTTGTTTTGGGCCGCTGGCATTCCCTTTAATGGCCTCATCTAATTCAGTTGCCGAGCCTCGATGGCACAAGATTCATTTAACCTTTGCGAAAATAGAAAAGCCTAGGAGCGACGTGGCCACGTGCGACCAACAGCAAGAGTTTTTGTTACTACCAGCCAACAAGACACGAACAGCTGTCAACCTTGAAGTCCAAGACAAAACGACCCATGTTTTGGTCAGTGGGCGAACCAACCAACCAACCAACCAACCAAACCCACCGAACCCCTTCAAAGGCATGCAACTCGTCTCGGCCCTTTGCACCATTTTGGGCCTCTTTGGGCTCTTCCCTCAACGGATCTCCAACTTCCTCACGGGCCCTCCCAGTTCAGAGAATTTTGGAGGCCCATAATTCGAACTTCCTACTCCGATCCATTTGCTTGTTTGACAACTGCAGCTAGACCATTCGTTGTCAACCTACGTCATGTCGTAGACGGTCGACGGCGCAAAGGGTCGAACCCTTGGCTCTGTTCTTGCGAGTCTTCGCCCGAGCTCGCCAATGCCACCCTCCAAGTGTCTGTAGGACCCTTGTCAAGCTGGGTCGGTCTGCCCGACCCACTTGGAGCGATTTTAGAGCTTGGGGCAACGGGGCATGGATCGGGCCTGGAGCCCACCAACGCCATCCTCCAAGTGTTTGTATGGCCCGCATTGGGATGGGCCAGGTCGGGCCAGACTGCACCAACCCGTGAGAGCGGTTTTAGAGTTTGGATTGATAGGACATGAATCGGGCCCTATGCCACTTATGGATTGACATACTTTGGTTGAAGAGCTCATTCTCTAGTCTCCCATAATTGGGAGACAATAATTCCAAGAGAGAGAGAGGAAAAAAAAAAAAGGAGAAGGGGCCACACTTCCGTTCCTCCGTCTACTTATATTTTGCCTAAATTTTGACTCAAAGTATAAAGAATAAATTACAATATTGATTGAATAAATTACGGCATTATATATATGTTAGATATATATAACCATGTTATATAATGTGACACTAACACAAATTGTCATAAATTTCGTAAGGAAATAACCAATAATATGCACCTTTAATTAATACTCATTATAATTATTTAATTACACCTAAATGTTATGATCAAGAGAATGGATCTATTTTTTTTATTTATAGGAACCAGTTTCTCGATTCAAGTGTAAATTAGATCACTGACTTATCATTCCTGAGATCGAGACCCGTGATTAAGAATTCGATTGAGGGATCGAGATCGCCGTGGCCATCGTACCTTTCTTTCCTCTTTCCTTTTTGATCTATGATGATCACAAGGAGCACTAGAAAGAAAAATGTCTCGGCTCTGCCCATCTTACTTCTTCATCATTGTACAACCTGTACAATGCCTTTCTCTGAGGTTTTGGTGTTGAACCCTTCAACTATTTTCTATACAATACCATAATGAAAGATTATTAATCCTTTCTTAAACAATTCCTCTGTCCCTTCTTTTCTGTTTTTCAATTCTACAATATCTTTATCTTTATCCAGAACAATAATGTGCGTTCAATTTGCACGAGTCCATATTCATAATTGCCCTCTTTTTAAGCCTTGAAACACACCCTTTTTTTTTTCTTTCTCTAGAAGCAGCTGATCGTCTCCTCTTTTTTTCTGACCAAAAGACCAGCAAGAGATCAGTCGAGCTGTCTGAATTCAGCGACTTTCAAGTGCTTATTACAAGTCATGTGCCTATACAAATTATTCTTTGTATGGAGAAGTGATTTAGCCCCTTCGCCATACCATGGAACCATCTCTGATTTTACTTTTATTATTATTATTACTAACTAATTCAGCATCAGTGCTATTGGCAATTTTGGCCTAAGCGATCATGTTTGTTCATGGCCTCTCTCGCACCCCTAAATTTGGTGATTTCCCTTTTTCTGTGTGGAGTTTGGTGTGCAAAGGTAAAGTAGTTTGGACCTTAATTCCATGATTTGATTGCTAATCAAAGCAAAACAAAAGGCTTTCTCAGAGCTTTTGGTTTAGCTCCTTAAGACTAGGGTGCTTAATTGGCTTCACGTCGCTTTATCGAGATTATTTGTCTAATCCGAAAATTTTTCTCCATCTTAACCGTTGATTTGTCTTTGTCATCACGTTCTTATGTGTCTGGCCTCGTCACATCCTAAAAAGACACGGGGGTCTTTGTACTTCGTAAGACATTAGAGATTGTGATGTCGAGAAAAGCAAGTGCCACCCAAGAACAATGCGGTCCAAAATGAAAATTTTTAATTAATCCAATTATACATGGATGCATCCAAACTGAAGGTTTTTCAATTCAACCAAGTACGCAATGATTTTTTTCGAAAACCCATTTGCCTCCTCTTAAACGACACTGATCTGTGTATTATGGAGACAACAAGCACGGGATTATAAAGCGCATCAACTGAATCTGATGAAATAGCCATCTCCTTTCCGATGGTGTGGGAGCTCCTGCTCCAAAGAGCGATGGTGTTGCTTGGCTGAATCCACCCAGAAATCTAGGAGATCGAATATTCCCATATCTTAAATTATAACGGTTTATGAACACACAATTAATTGTGTATTTTTTAAAACTTTATTTCAAAGTCAAAATTACAGCTCGATCTAATTATGTAGCACATTTTTGACTTTGTGGACAATTTTGTGAAATAAATTTGTAGATTTGCAAGGTTAAAAAATGCTAATTTGTGATTTTTGTTGAGCTTTTCACATCTTAGGGTTGAAATTTTATTTACACATTCTCCGTTATAAAATTGCATGATATATATTTTTGGGAAAATTTTAAGTATATTTTAAAGTTTTTATCCACTTGCTATGGGATTGAAATTACAATTGATATTAATTACTTTATTCATCCTAGGAGTTAAACAGCAAGACATTTTATTTTTCCTTTATGCATTTATCCTTTGTGAATATTTAGTATGGTATGAAATAAATATATTTGACATTTGATCACACTTTTAACAAATTAACCTTTTTTGTATTTTGATTAATTTTTCCCACTTTTTATTAACATCAGCTAAATAATTAAATTAAAATTTTGACTTTGAAATACTGTCTCACTCACACCATTAAAAAAGGCACTTAATTATGTGTTCATAAGCTATCATAAATAGAAATTTTTTGTGAACGAAAATACGAGACCATAAATTAAAATTGACAATATTCTCCAAGCAAAATTACAATAAGATATGATATAATTGATATATTGATTGGTGTAGTGGAGCATTTACATTGTGAAATTAGTGAGAGAGATGATAAAAATAAAGGCAGTTTTATGGAATAACCTGATAAAAAAGAATAGAGAGAGGAGGGTTGAAAAAAAGAGTTTTTTAAACCAAAATGGAGGTGGAAATAATGCCGTCCCTATTAAATTGCGAGTTTTTTTATGATGCATTTTTTTGTTCTTGTTCATGTCCGATGAAGAAAACTCGACAAAGCATCCTCGTCATCAGGGGGCGGTATGCAATTACGCCAATGCCCCTCTAGATACTGGGGAGCAGTTTAACCATAGATTCAATCATTGTGCTAAGAATGGTTGACACAAATGATTCCTAACTTTTGGCTTATTATAATTTGGTCCATGAACATTTAATTTGAGCAATATGATTCATGAACTTTAACTAAATGTTCAACTTAGTCTCTGAACTGCAAGAAAATGTTCAATATTGTCCTCGAAATTAAATTAATAAAAAGACTATATTAAACATCTTTCTATAGTATATGGACTAAGTTGAACATTGGACTAAAGTTCATAGACCATATTAGTCAAATTAAAAATTTAGAGACCACATTACACATTAGTGTTAAAGTTCAAGAATCACATTGGTCAAATTAAAAGTTCATATATCATATTACACATTAGATCAGAGTTCATTGACCATTTGTGTCATTATTCCAAAGAGTTATGATTAGGGATGATCTATATACTTGATTTATCGAGAAATTTTATTTAAAATATTTTATTAAACAAGGCGGCGATATTCTCTTAAGTGGTTTGACGTGTAGATCTTCCTCATTTCAATACCCTGTAAAAAAAAATCACTACTTTTATTCCTCTAAATAAATTTGTGTACGTGTTATGCATGAAGCTAATAAAATCTCATGAAATCCGTCGATTTGTTCCCTTAATCGCGTGAAATAAAGTACGTGCTGGAAGATATCTGATCGTACAGCCCCGTCGCTGTAAAAGGGTAAGAAGGGAATGTAAATACAAGGCCTCCCTTGACAGCCAAATGGTAATTAAACTTTTATAGCTTATCTTTTACTGCGCCTTCTGTCTTGACTAAAAGAAACAAACGAACTTTTATTTTTTAGCACATTGCTGTGGAAGATTTTTATTTGATTTATTTCCCTCAGCAGCAGTTGCCAGGTCAGCACCAATTTCACATTTATTCATATTCGTACTTTGTTGTGCGCAGTATTAAGAAAAAAAAATATATCATTACTGTAATTAGTTAGTCGAAAGAATGTAACGTAAAAGAGCAGCACGAGACTCACTAAAAATCGATTGACAAAATTGATCTATATAGTGATATCTTAGATCATAAGTGACCTTTAAAATAAAATTGATCATAATTGAAGAATCGATGAAAGTCGGGCATGCTTAGCAAGTATGATATTCTTGTAATCTAAAAGCTATCTAATTGAAGATTTGGCATTCCTCGTTATAATATAAGTAAAGATCAAGAAGGCCATCAAAATAATTAAAAACAGATAAAGAAAATTGGCGTGGCACGAAAGTTCTGTCATTTCCTTTTTCCTTTTTCAGTTTCCCTAGCGAAAATTACCGCCGAAATAATTCGAAAAGCGGGGCGACAGGTGGCAATCAAGTTGGCAGTGACATGGACGACTGCCGCGTCGGTAAGTGATGGATGGCAGGACTTGTTAGCATCCCACGTGGATGGAAAAAGAGAGTCGCCACGTCAATTCTGCTCGTCGGCGAATGAAAGCGATGCCACCGCCCGACACTGCGACGTGACAATGGGATTTTACGAGGCACGCCGCACCCTTGGTCTTTATTGTTTTCTTTTCATTTTCCATTAAATTCCAGTAAAATCTACAGTTCAATAAAAAGCAAAATACTTGCCAAAAGCGCTATATATAACAAGATAATAAATGCCATAAAAAATCTCAAATTACGCGCACGGTTACACAAATACCACCAGCTTTTTTTTTTGTCACAAAAAATCCTCTATTCCAATTCTGCCCATAGTATATTTATCACACTAATATAAGTTCGAAATTTTTTTTTATGACACAAACAAAACATAACGAGCAAGTTTCTGGTTTTTGGATATTTGTGTCACAATGAGTATAGTTTGAAATTTTTTTGTATTGTTAACTCTATAAATATCATTCACAGAACACGCGTCGAAACATGCGTATGACGAAAGCTTCGGAGTGTTCAAAATCCCGAAATGCGTCCGTAGCACAATTCGAAATAAAGACGTATTTTAGACACGATCGCCCGTTAAGACACGAAGTTTGCTTGCAACTTGCAACTTGCAAGTTGGTCCAATGAAGTCCTCATCGAAGACAGATACTCAGCATCATCACGACGACGACGTTGACGATTTATCCGAGCGTTGACTTCATGTGGTCGTACATCAAAGGCTCATGGCCGTGTCTCAATGTGGTCGTCACGTGAGAAACCCCACAAACAAACTCCCCATGCGGCGCCCGCGCCATTTCCGTCCGAACCGTCCAATTTGATTGACCTTGTCATATAATTTCGCGCTCGCATCTTCCAAATCACGATGACACTTCCAAATCATCTTTGGGCTCTTGCCTCAACGGATCTCCAACTTCCTCATGGGCCAGCCCAGTTCGGAGAATTTTGGAGGCCCATAATTCGAACTTCCTACTCCGATCCATTCGCTTGTCTGACAAGTGCCACGAGACGGTCAACGGTGCAAAGGGTCGGACCCCCTGGCTCTGTTCCCGCGAGTCTTCGCCCGAGCTTGCCACTGCCACCCTCCAAGTGTTTGTAGGGCCCCCGTCGGGCTTGGCTGGTCTGCCTGACCCGCTTGGAGGGGTTTTAGAGCTTGGGCCGATGGGGCATGGATCGGGCCCGGAGCCCGCCAACGCCATCCTCCAAGTGTTTGTAGGGCCCACATCAAGATGGGCCTGGTTGGGCCAGACTGCACCGATCCCTGGGAGCGGTTTTAGATTTTGGATCAACGGGACATGAATCGGGCCCTAGGCCACTTACGGATTTGGATACTTTGGTAGAAGAGCTCCTTCTCTCTGTTGTCCCATAATTAAGAGACAATAATTCCGAGAGAGAGAGAGAGAGAAAAAGAAAAGGAAAAGGGACCACGTCTCTGTTCCTCTATCTGCTTATATTTTGCGTAAATTTGGACTCAAAGTGTAAAGAATAGATTATAATATTGATTGAAAACATTAAATATATATATATCTAACCATGTTTTATAACGTGATACTAACACATATCGTTATATATTTCGTAAGAAAACAATCAATAATACGCACCTTTTGTTAAATACTCATCATAATTATTTAATTACACCTAAATGTTTTTATCAAGAGAATGGATCTATTTTTTTTTATCTATAGGAAACAGTTTCTCGATTCAAATGTAAACTGAGATCATCGACTTATCATTCTTGAGATCAAAGCCCGTGATTGAGAATTCGACTGAGGATCGAGATCGCCGTGGCCATCGTACCTTACTTTCCTCTTTCCTTTTTGATCTATGATGATCACAAGGAGTACTAGAAAGAAAAATGACTTGGCTCTGCCCATCTTACTTCTTCATCATTGCACAACCTGTACAATGCCTTCCTCTGATGTTTTGGTGTTGAACCCTTCAGCTATATTCAATACCATAATCTAAGATTGTTACTTTTTTTCTTAAACAATTCCTTTGTCTCTTCTTTTCTGTTATTCAATCTTGCAATATCTTTTTCTTTATCCATAACACTAATGTGGGTTCAATTCGCACGAGTCCATACTCGTAATTGCCTTCTTTTTAAGCCTTGGAACACGCCTTTTTTTTTCGGCTCTGGAAGCAGCTCATCATCTCCTCTTTTTCTAACCAAAAGACCAGCAGGAGATGAGTTGAGCTGTCTGAATTCAGTGACTTTCAAGTGCTTATTACAAGTCACGTGCCTATACAAATTATTCTTTGCATGGAGAAGTGATTTAGCCCCTTTGCCATACCATGGGACCATCTCTGCTGTTTTTTTTTTTTTAAATTAACTAATTCAGCATCAGTGCAATTAGAAATTCTGGCCTAAAGGGTGATCATGTTTGTTCATGGCCTCTCTCGCATCCCTAAATTTGGTGATTTCCGTTTTTCTCAGTGTGGAGTTTGGTGCGCAAAGTTAACGTAGGTTAGACCTTAATTCCATGATTTGATTGCAAATCAAAGCGAAACAAAGGGTTTCCTCAAAGCTTTTGATTAGGGTCCTTAATTGGCTTCACGTCACTTTATCGAGATTATTCGTCTAACCCGAAAATTTTTCTCCATCTTAACCGTTGATTTGTCTTTGTCATCATCTTCTCATGTGTCTGGCCTCATCACATCCTAAAAAGACACAGGGGGCTTTGTACTTTGTAAGACATTAGAGATTGTGATGTCGAGAAAAGGAAGTGCCGTCCAAAAACAATGTTGTCCAAAATGAAACTTTTTAATTAATCCAAGCATACGTTCATGCATCCATAATGAAGCCTTTTCAATTCAACCAAGTGCACATTGACCTCTCTTAAAAACCCATTTCCCTCCTCTTTAACCACACTGATCGGTGTGCTTAATCTCTCTCTTCTTGAATGTTCAGATATTTATGTTGGCTAAAGAAGCATCACATAAGGTCTAGCAAAAAAGGTCATACTTGAATTCTTGCACTCCATGAGCACATTATGACTTTTGCGTATCCACTGAGAAGAAACTACCCCAACATTTTAGATAACAGCAATTAGATCTGAACTCTCTCTCTCTCTCTCTCTCTCTCTCTCTCTCTCTCTCTCTCTCTCTCTCTCTCTCTTTTCCGATTATAGTTTAATCCCCGGAAAAGAGAGGAATTGGATTGAAAGCAGCAAGGCCAACACATTGGCTCTCTCTCTCTCTCCCTGGGTCTTTTCCATGCATTATGTTAATGAAAGATTTAGTATAGATAGGGTTTTGGACCAGTTCTGAAATGATATCATCATGTGACTTGGCTTGAGCTCCTCTTGTCATCAAGCCACTTGTTGAAGATACAGGCCTCTAGTCCCCTCCCTCCTCCTCCTCCTCCTCCTTTATACAAGTCCTAATCCTCACCAAACAAGACTTTAACTTTAATATAAAGCCTCCTATCTTTATCCATCTATAGAAAAAGGGAGAATTATTGGGATTTTGGACTGTACCACTTAATCATGATAAAGTTGTGCTCCTCGGAATTTAGACCATAACACTCCAAATCCGAAAAGGGTGTCCTGCCACTTTAGACAATTTACTTAGTTTGGAAATAATACCCATCTTGCACCAAAGCAACCCCAAAAAATTTGAAGAAAAAGAACCACCTTGGGAGTTTGGGTTGGTACCACACATGCCTTGTCCCAAAACTCCCAGGCATGGCTCTCTAGACAAGACTGTGAAATTCCTTTCTATCTACCAAATTGAGGAAAGTGCTATAATTGTATTATTTCAAATTCAAATCCGCAATATATATACATATATATTAAATGATTGGATACATGAGAAAGTTGTTTATAACTTAGAAGGTCATGCATTTTTTTTTTGATTTTGGAATAGTGAGGTCTGAAAGAGGTGTTAGATTTCAAATTTTAAAATAGATATCTTTGCTATTAAATATCACTTAAAAATTTTTAATATTTTGTGGCAAATTTCACTAACTTCTCGTGTATTATTGATACACCTGCCTAAAAAACAAAGACAACATCAAGGCATCACTACCTCTGATAATTTTCTCCAACAATAGAAAACGAAAAAAAAAAAGGAGGGTCCAAATTTGATGGCAAAAAGATTTTATCTTTTTAATTTTTTTTTCGGCTTGCTTTGCCTCTCTTCTTTTCCCCTTCTATTTTCACGCGTCATGGCGGGTCGTCTGGTGGGCCAGTGGAGCCCACCCTCGTGAGTTTGGGCTTGGGCCGGTCGACTTTCAATTGCCGGCGTGGCGGGAAAATGTGGGCGAAGCTCTGGAGGCTCCACGTATGGGCCCCACTTTTATTAATTAATTTCTCTTTTTTTTAGGCGTCGCATATAATACGTGCGTGCAACCTTCAAAGAAAACGAACGTATATGTATCCCCGCCACCGAACCTGTCTCAGGTTCGTATCCGAACCATATATTTAAATATCTGTTGGAGGGAACGGCCGTTTTGAATAATAAAACGGCGCTCCCTTCCCTATTTGCTTATATAACGCGTAGGATTAACGAAATTAGGGCTTGAGTTAATTATATTTAACGATGATTATAAGATAAATAAGATAGATATCCATCTTATGTAATTATTTGCGGATTAGTTGAGGTTAGGACACAAGCGTTCAGGAATGCGTGTATATGGAACACGATAGCGCAAAAACAAATCATAAATATCACGATACTGTTATACGGTACCGTGATACCTTCAAATTCAGGAAAAAGAAATGAGATACGGTGCTTTATCCGTGCACACGAAAATTCCAATGAAGAGAATTGCATAAGTTGCTTTCGTGCAAATACGTCTTCAAGTGTATCACCCACGTGAATACAATTGACACTCTGCACATCTCATCATCGTAAGGGCTAGCAAAGTATGTGATGTGACGGGGGACTTCCGAAGTTATTTGGTTCTCGAAAACAGTCTCTCGGTACCATTTAAATTATAGGTGGGCGTCATGCATTTTACGTTAATAGAATCTTTGTGGCCGATTAAAGATTTGATCCAATTACTTTGAAGTTGAACCGAACTGAATACTTTCCAAGTTAAATTATTTGGCACCCAAGATCTCATGAGCACTTGATTTCTCCTTAAACAAAGTTCTCTCGTAGTGGGCTAAATCATAAGCACGGTGCATAGATCATCTGCTCATCAATTTATATGGAATGTACATTATTCTCAAAAAGCTTGCAATCCTATTCACTCCAATTACATCCTACCCAAGTGAACGGGTGGTTGACATATAGTAACCAGGTATTGGTAACGGAAAATGACACACTTCCTAATTACAGAAAAACTACCTTCCCCACCCTTCCCCAGAAAAAAAGAAAAAGAAATAAAAGAGAGAAAACCTCAGTTTTTTTTTTGTCGGAAAGAAAAACCTCAGTTTCAGGTTGGTTTTTTTAAGGTAAATTGTGGGTCACATAACATTGTCAAGTGACCAATGCTGGAGGATTCGGAGTTCTTTCCATAATCTTCTCGGACTCTTGGATGGGAGTTCTCACTAATCATGATCACATGTTAACCCTTCTATTCTAAGCAAAGGGTTAGGCATGATCAATGGATAATCAAATCCAATCCACCCTCTAATTTGCATTAGATGTAATGTGCAGGCCATTTTAGTAAACATCGGGGTATTTTATATGGAAAGTATGCGCGGCTCTAAAAATTTGTGTAATTTAATTGATGAAATAATGATATCGGCATGGGTGGTTCAGGGTATTGATTATATATGTACAATACGAGATGGCAAGAACAAGAAGTTTAGCAAAGCTAGATAATTACGGTTGGTTTCGAGACTCGGGATCATTATTGAAGTATGGTGATAAGATAATGTTAGGCGGCTCATGAATGAAGCACAACTTGCTTTGGATTTTGGACATGCTAGGTTGTTTATCCACCGTGGCCTTCGGATAATTTGCTAATTAGAGGCACCAAAATTGCAATAAGAGAAGAGAAACAGGAGACTTCACCCTTCTCATTTCAACGGTTCATCGCAATGTGCATCCACAAAGGGTTTTCATTTTTAAGGGTGTGACCGTTTAACAAATTTTCCTCAAATTAATTTTCCGGATTTTCACACATATGACTTACTAAAAATGATCGGTCAATAAAAAATCATTTTGCAGCGAAGGGAAATATGTCCGCTTAAAGTTAGGGAAAGTTAGGAAAAAGAACTACTTAACTTGAGAAAAGAAAATAAATTTCGTGGATTTTTCAGAATTTTTATTTATTTATTATAGATGTGATACACAGAAGAAATGTAGTGACTTGCTTCATAGAGAAGCAACTTACTCTCGTTTGGCACAGAGGCTCTACATTGGTTAGATTCTCTAGCATTTATTTATTTCTTTCTTATAGATCTATAAAGTTTTTTTTTTAAATACAGCTTTCTATCTCCCAGGGAACACAATTAAACTTTCTCGCATCTTCTCTCATACTAATTGCAATTAAAGAACATCATTGGTCTAAGTATCAAGCTGAATGGTGCCTCGAATTATCGCAATTAATATTTAGCTCGCGCATCACATCACGTCATGCAGTTTTTGCGAAATTTAATGATTCGATCATTGTAGTCGAAATCTGAACAAATATATTTTTGAAATTACACGGTACATGGTTCATACTTAGACAAGTAACTTTTGACTTTTGAAATTACTTTTGTAAGAGAAAAAGACACCAAAAGTGACACAATTTTTATACGCCGCTCGCTTAAATGCCATAATTAAAAAAAAAACGTTTACCAAGGTGACTTTTATCCTGCTCTTATATTCATATTATTTATGGACAATATATATACAAGAAAAGCAAAAGGAGAAATAGAAAAGGTGAAATTACCGATTCTGGCCCCACGCGCTCTCTCCCCCTCAAAAAAAAAAAAAAACCGTCAAAGCTTCCTGTCCCGTGAGGCTCGGAACCAGGTTTGGTGCGGCGCCTTTTTCCTTCGACCGGCAATATTTAGAAAGAGAGAGAGAGAGAGAGAGAGAGAGAAAGCTGTTGAGAGAGAAAGAGAGGGAAAGTGAGAGCGAATTCCCGAGAAAATCAACGCCCACTTTCTCTCCCTCTCTTTTCTCCTTCCTTTTCCACTTCCCATCGCACCTCATCCCCCCTCTCCTGTTTTCGATTCGAGACCTCTCTCTTTTTGAAAATCCTGGAAAACTCCGGTCGTAATTCTTGCACGATCAGACGCTCCTCGCGCCACGTTTCGTTCCCACGTCTGCGTTCGTTCCGCGAAGCTCAGGAGCTGGTCTCGGATTCGAGATACATTCCGCATCTACAGGGATATAAAAGTGTTCCCTATGCATTGTCCTCCTTGCTTTTTTTGACGTGGGGAAATGTCGACGGAGCAAGCGGTGACGTTCTCCGTGGAGTCTGTGGTGGAGGACGTTCTTCAGCAGCACAAGACTCGATTGAGCGATCGCAACTTGGCTTCGCGGAAAGCAGAGGAAGCTTGTAAGGATCTTTTGACCATTGTTTCTTGTTTTGATTTGATGGGGCGACGGGTGCATTTTTCCTTTGCCTCCCTCTTGCGCTCCCGGGGGGTTGCATTGCTGGTTTCGCGATCTTTTACGATTCAATCATTTTGCAGGTTACATAGATGGTCGCTCAGACATTGAGAATTTGATAATTTTAGCGGGATTTTTTTTTTTTGGGCGTTCGTAAGATGAACGATCGATCTTGAACTCTCATGGGCAACGCAAGAAAATATCTTGATCTCTTCCTCATGTTTATGGAGATTCTTTATGTGCTGCATGTACTCCTTCATTATTTTTTTCCTGCTCAGGCGGTTTGTCTTTATTGTATGGGACAAGTTTCCCTTAATCGAGCTTTACGAATTTGTCAGTTTGAGTGCAAGCGGGACAAATTTTCAGTTGCGTGGATTTTGAGTTTTGCTTTTTTGAAAGATGAAACTTGCAAAATGTTGAATTTGACATTCTGACCTTGCTGCACAGCCTTGAGGAGGTATGAAGCGGCTGGATGGTTGAGAAAGACTGTTGGAGTGGTTGGGGGCAAAGATCTGCCTGCTCATCCTTCTGAAGAAGAGTTTAGGCTTGGATTGCGAAGCGGAATAATCCTTTGCAATGTTCTTAACAAAGTACAACCCGGGGCCATACCAAAAGTATGCTGCATTTTCTTTCTACTATACGCGCAGTCACATGGGCAACCATTTCGGTTTTCATGACCTTGTGTAGTACCCTTCTGACTATTAGGTAGTTGAAGCCCCATCCGACTCTGCTATCATTCCCGATGGAGCAGCACTTTCAGCTTATCAGTATTTTGAGAACGTGAGGAATTTTCTCGTAATTGCGGAGGAAATGGGGCTTCCGACCTTTGAAAACTCCGACTTGGAACAGGTAGTTGTCATTGGAGAGTGATTCCCATTCTTGCCTATCTTTTAACTGAAGCTCCAGTGGCCTGGCAAGTGATTTGGTTTCTTTCATTCAATCACAAATGCGTGATGGATTAGCTTGATTTCTGAATAACTGGATTCGAATGAAGACTTCTCTTTTCACACTACCTAAAATTCATTCAGGGAGGAAAATCGGCTCGAATTGTGAACTGTGTCCTGGCTCTAAAAGCTTATAGTGAATGGAAGCAAGGAGGTGGAGTTGGATCATGGAAACTTGCTGGAGCTAAACCCACTACTTCTACTAAACAATTCATGCGCAAGAATTCGGAGCCATTCATGAATTCCTTCTCGAGGACCTCCTCCGCTAGTGAGAAGTCTCTAGATGGTTTGTTAAGTGAGCATGGGGATATATGTCAGGACCTCAATTTTGCAGTTAGTGAGCTTCCCCGTTCTCATTAATCTTGTTTGCACTCGTCATAAAGCTAAGAATAGTCCGTTAACGTTTTCCTGTGCTCTAATTTGCAGGTATCATCACGTTCCCTGAATACGTTAGTACGGCAAGTCCTTTCAGATAGGAAACAAGAAGACATTCCAATTGTAAGAGCCCTTACATGATATAACTGATGCAGACATGGTACTTTTTATAAATACAGCTTGCAGTTTGGACAGCCCAGTTTGCAAACCGTCTTTCACTCCTTTTTATCTTTTCCATCAAGCTCCACTTTAGCGTTCCTATTATCATCCCCTATGCAAGAGCAAATTAAGCAGAAATTTCAATGTTCCTTCTTTTAACAGGTTGTGGAATCTTTATTGAGTAAAGTTATGGAGGAGTTTGAACGTCGTTTAGCAAGTAAAAATGAACTGGTGAGTAGCTATTATTTCTCTGCAATGTACCACATCTACAAGCACAGATAATTGATTCGGATAGAGTTCTTTTCCAATTTTCGAACATGTTCTACCTGAACTGGTAGAGTTACACAGTGATAAATGCTCGTGCACCTGTCACAAATCCAAATCAAACATGGGCTCTTTTTTCCACCACTAAGCAAATGTGGGCTCCTCCCTGTTCTTTGCCTTTAAGGGACCAATGGTGCTGATGGCCCTGTTTCTGTATTCATTAGTTGAATGTCTCTACAGATACATATATATTTTATTTATTGTCTACTCAGATGAAAACTGAATCAAGAGATGTGGAAATATCCTGCTGTGACCAGTCTCTTTCTACAAATGGATCCGAGGACACAAAGGTATTCTCATCGATTTGAGGTTGTAATTTATAGTTTTGCAACAGTGGAGGTTGCATCATGAGCATGTATACATTTAAATGATTCTTTTTTCATCAAACAATGTTTGGGATTGATGTATCAATTAGATTGAAGACCAAATGGCAACACACATTCCATCCGAGGAACAGCATAGTCCAAAGTTGATTGATGATGAGGCATCAGAAGGTCAACTCTCGAAAAAACAGCTGCTAGTTGACCAGCAACAGAAAGATATTGAGGTATCTGCCGTGCAATCGTGTAATTGAGAAAAGTTTAAATGCCGACAAGAGGTCATTTTATGGTACCCTCTTGCTATTTTGCAGGAGCTGAAGCATACTCTATGTACAGCAAAAGCAGGAATGCAGTCTCTACAAATGAAGTATATGGAGGAGCTTGCCAATCTTGGTAAACTAACTGAGTTCACACTTGTTTCCAGTGCTTTTATCAAATTTTCTAATCTTTCTTGCTGATAATCTCATGAATAGGTAAACACCTACATGGTCTAGCTCATGCTGCTTCTGGATACCAAAAAGTTCTAGAGGAAAATCGTAGGTTGTATAATCAGGTGCAAGACTTGAAAGGTATTGTTCCTAGGGTTTCACTGTCAACTTGGGATAAAAGTTCTTGATGTCTCATGCATTGACTTTCTATTGACAGTCTAATGGTCCCCTGTGTGTCTGAGTAGGAAATATTAGGGTATATTGTCGCGTGAGACCATTTTTTGCTGGGCAAGCAAATCGTCTAAGCACTGTGGACCGCATAGAGGAAGGAAGTATTACAGTGAATACCTTCTCTAAATATGGGAAGGAGGCAAGGAAGTCATTTACATTCAACAAAGTATTTGGTCCTTCAGCAACCCAAGGTTAATCGGTGCACACTTTTTTCAGGGGTATTCTGGGTTTCTTTGCTAATGTTTTCACTCAAGTTTATGGGCTTCTTTGCAGAGGAAGTATTCTCAGACACTCAGCCTCTTATTCGGTCCGTTCTTGATGGTTACAATGTCTGCATATTTGCTTATGGCCAAACTGGATCTGGAAAAACATATACCATGGTAAGAGATTCATCCATTATTTTTCATATCAAACAAATATTTTCATTTTAGACTTGGTGAATACGCAATTTTGACTTAACGGACGCATAATCAGGTTTTTCTCTCTCTCTCTCCAGACTGGACCGAAAGAGCTCACTGAGGAAAGCAAGGGTGTAAACTTCAGAGCTTTGTGTGATCTTTTCCTTCTCTCCGAGCAGAGAAAGGCTTCCATTTTATATGAGGTATCTGTTCAGATGATCGAGATTTATAATGAGCAAGTCAGGGATCTCCTTGTGACTGATGGCCAGAACAAAAGAGTAGAAATACGTAACAGCAGTCAAAATGGAATAAATGTACCTGATGCAAACCTCGTGCCAGTGTCGTCATCATCAGATGTCCTGAACTTGATGAACCTTGGTCATTCTAACCGTGCAGTTGGTGCTACTGCCCTCAATGACCGCAGCAGCCGTTCACATAGGTATATGATATTTTCCTTGAATTTCTCTATTACAACCTGCAGGCGATTGTTAAGAAAGAGTAAGTCACTGAAAATATAGTCTACAATATGATGTTGCTCGGCACTATTCAAGTGAAGACAAATCGAATCCTCTATTTTTTGGTATGGTTTGATAATTCCAGATTCTGATTTATGGGGCTAACTTTTATCTGCTAATATTTGACAGCTGTGTGACTGTTCACGTCCAAGGAAAAGTGCTAACAGCTGGAACCATTCTCCGTGGTTGCATGCATCTGGTTGATCTGGCAGGAAGTGAAAGAGTGGACAAATCTGAGGTGACAGGGGACAGACTGAAGGAGGCGCAACACATTAACAAATCTCTTTCTGCATTAGGAGATGTGATTTCTGCACTTGCTCAGAAGAACTCACATGTTCCTTACAGGAACAGTAAGCTGACACAATTGCTCCAAGATTCACTTGGTAAGAGTAACTCTGCTTCTTTGACGATGAAGATGTTCTTTGTCTTTTAACGTTCTAATCAGGTTGTTGGACCTCATGTTTACAAGGAGGGCAAGCCAAGACGCTCATGTTTGTGCACATAAGTCCTGAGCCTGATGCTTTGGGAGAAAGTATCAGCACACTTAAATTTGCTGAAAGGGTGTCTACTATTGAACTCGGTGCTGCTCGAGTTAACAAAGATAGTGCAGATGTGAAAGAGCTAAAAGAGCAGGTAATTTTTTTTTTCTCAAGCAGGCTTCAAGCGTTACTTGTTGGATTAACTGAAGAAAGATCTTGTCTGCTCCCTTAAAAATTAAGCTTGCAGCTAGCCTTTGATATTTTCCTTGCCCTTTGCTTTTATCACTACCTTTCCTTCTTGTGCAAAATGAATCTCAAAAGTTCTCATTGAGAATTGTAGGCTTGATTGTTAGGAAAATGAATCTAGTGTGCAATGTCTTTGGATGCAGATAGCTGGTCTTAAGGCTGCTCTTGCTAAGAAGGAGGGAGGAAGACAGCAGCTTCATCGTTCCCGGTCAAGCAGTCCAGAAAGATTTGAAGTACAATCGGGACTTTCCATGCAACTTAGTTGGGAGGGTCCAGGACATGTGGCAATTAGTCATAGACAACCCATGGAGGATGTAGGAAACATAGAGGTATGGACATTTGGATCAAGAACATAGATAGACAAATACAAAGAATTCACTAACTTCCTCTGTCAGCGTATACGTCCAACTTTACTTTCCCTTATTGACTCTGGAACCAGCGATAATGGTGTTATCACTATATGCTTCTACTGTAATATGCCAAGACATTACGAAGTAATGTAGCTATGGCTCAGAAACAGTAGATAGGCATATATATATATATATATATATATATCAACTCATAGCATACAAGTCCCTATAAAATTTCACGAATTTGAAGTGTAGTGAAGAGTGTTTTACTGGCAATAGTTATTTCAGGGTTCCATTTGACTACATCCCTTGGAGCGAAAAGACTTTAATTTTCTCTTCTCCTCTATCAAGAATGACGGGAAAGATTGAATGAGTATTTATTATTTACTATCATATGATAGAGAAGAGAACTGGTAATAGAGTATCATACAAAAAGGGGACAAAATAGGACGTGGAGTCTGGTGGTGGGTTCTTGTCAAAATAACCTTTAATTCTTCTTCGGTAATAAGACTTTCACTCTTTCTCTTCGTCTTATCTGGCCGATAACACGACGTTTTATTCACAGCCATATGTGGATGGACAAGTTGAATTTGTATTCTTCTCTGCGGGTCCCATACACATAAATTTCACATTTTGACTGTATTAGAAATCGTCACATCCATTAGTCCATAGAATGATCTAATGCCGATTTGATGTGCAGATCCAGAACAAATCAACGTCCAAGCTGAAAAGACGGAGCTTAGATCTTCAGGATATGCTAGCAAACTCACCTCCCTGGCCGCCAGCTACCAATCCTGGACTAAATGGAAAGGATGACATGAAAGAATTAGTTGCAGGTGAGTGGGTTGATAAGGTAATGGTGAAAAAGCACGACGCCCTAAGTAGAGAGGAACATCCACCAGTTACCTGGGAGGCCCAAAATGGGGACTTGCCTCACATGTTTTATCAGAGACACTCCTCAGATCCATCAATTGTATCCCAAAACAAGCTTTCACCAAGCAAAATTAAGAACAACCAAGACTGTGATGTGCGGAGGGATCGATGTAACGATAACGACTCCGATGACCTGGAGGCTGCAACAAGTGACTCTTCTGAACCGGATTTGCTCTGGCAATATAGCGCTTCTAAAGTTGCCAAGAATGGTTTGGCTTCTTCAAGGGTCAGGAAACCTCAGCCCAAGCTAGCAAAGAGCCCAGAGACAAGGTAATCGCCTTTAACACTGGATTAGTATCTCTTCTACTAGATTGAGGAAAAGATTACCGATGATCGCACGTTGCAATATTCCTGAATAGTTTTTGCACTTCGAGTAGGATCCTAAGGGAAGTAATACCGCGCCTTATATGTGTGATTGTCCATAAGAATCTTAGAATCGCCTCTTAAGATTTGGGAAGTAATTATGATCTTTCTCATCAGGAGTTTGATTCCCACGTTGGTTCCTTCGCCGTCGAGGAAACTGCCCCACGGAGTCAGTCCGACACTGCACAAATCTCGGCAGTCCACGACAACCGATGGAAGACGGAGATATGGCTACACAAAGTAAATGTGTACCAACGAGGTGGTATAGGAAGTGAAATTTACTGAGTTTTGGTTCTTTTCTTCTTCTTTTTTTCGATTCTTTGTGTACTAAATGTATTACAAGAGAGAGAGAGAGAGCGCGCGCGAGAGGGGAGCTGTGTTAATATAGAAGTGTCTTCGATGGTTTGGTGCTCGTGGTGATTTGTTTATGGGTCCCCTCGTCGATTCCAATTTGTTCATATGTTTGTCCTCTTTCACTAAGTTTGTTGACTTCGTAAGAAAGGGAAATAGAGAGGGGAGAAAAATGGGGTGGGAGAGGATAGCTCACTAAGTTTGTCCTTGTTCCTTGTCCTATTGCAGACGTAATTCCCGCTGGTCAAGGTTTGTGGAAACCAATCCTTTCCCTGATCACGAAGGACTCCCACATTCTATTTTTCTTCGAACTCACGAGTTTTCCGGATTCATTCGAAATGGTCGTGTAGCTTCGGTCGGCCACGAGCCGCTCGCTTCTCGTCCGATCGCGGGTGTTCGGGGCAAAGCCACGTCGTACATAACCCCCCTGCCCGCCGAAAGGCCGTTCGCACCCGATCCACGGACCAGGTTACGAAGCGGATATGTGCACGCAAGGGGTACACTACGTGACCACGCGCATTTTTGGGACGTCGTTGTCGCCGATGGCGAAACGCATCGTTCCACGTCATCTTTCCACGCGAGAATCCTACGTGGGGGGTCCAGCGGGCACGTGGCCACGTCAGCTGATGGTCGTGGGTTATGCGCCATCTGCGGTAGGACGGTGGGATTGGATTTGGATCCACGCGCAAGCCTTTCCCTGCTGGTTTTGCGTAGGGAAGGGCCAATAATAATAATAATAATAATAATAATAATAATAATAATGTGGAGGGTCTCTTTCAACGGAGAAAGGAGGGGATGATGCTGGGGCTCGCGAAAATGCCCACACGACTTTTTACGACCCATCATGGATCGGTCATTTTGCCCACCAAACTCACTCACTATATTTAACTTTTTATATTTTATACGTGTGGTCATTGATACCCTCCATAAAGGGAGGGGAGAGGACGTAAGCAATCTCTTAATTTTGACTCGATGTGCAATTTGGTCCGTGAAATTTAATTCGTCTAATGTAATCCTTGAACTATAGCCCATCGCGCAATGCGATTTTCATTGAACATTTCTATGTAATTCAAGGACTAAGTTGAAAAAATATACCCATAGTTTAGGGATCACGCCGAGTAAATTAAACGTGTGGAAATCATATTGCACGACGGGCTATATAGTTCATGCACCACACCAGATAAATTAAAGTTCATTGATCAACATTGCGCATTTGGCCAAATTTCAGGAATAGTTTATCTCCAGGAAAAACATTTTGAATTTTCCTTTTTGGAAACTTAGTTAATATGTTATTGGGGGTAAACCGTTCATCAACCTAATGTTCTTTCAGCATTTCCCTTGCGGCAATCGACAAGCAATGGCAATCTTCCGAATTTTTTTTTCTTTTCCTTTTACCCTTAACGAAAGTCTCGATGGATGAGCCGTTCTTACCGACTTTGAAAGCGGACAAGGACTAGAAATAAAACACACGGGGATTAACATGTGATTAACCATATTTATCACGATATATACCACGATATGCCGCCACGTAATTTTCACGCGAAAACAGCGACGATGACGACAAAAAGCATCGAATCGAACGGCGGTCGGACCACCCAAGAGGACGATTTCAGTTTGCTCCCCGGTTGTCAACTCGAACAATTGATTTAAGTACATGGCCCCGCCATTGTTCCTCCGAACCCTCCGTCACTAATCACTTTTGGTTTTTTTTTTGTCGCCACCTGCTCTTTTGCTTAGTTAAAATCGCTCTTCCGGCAGGCTTCAATTATTCACAAAGCCGTGGCTTGGTCCACAGCATGTTAAAAAACAAACAGACATTTTTCTCTGTTTTTTTTTTATAATCGAGGTGTCCGCACTGTCGCCGAACTTGTACTCAAATCAGCGGTGAAGCACGATTAGTCCTCAGAAAGACCCGCAGACCTCACAATTACGAGCCTTCGGTTAAGTTGCCTAGCTCCAAAAAGTTTTGAACCCATGACTTCTCGTGAAAAGAACTGAGAACAAATTAACTCGGCCACTAGATGGTATGTGACATTTTTTTCTGCATTCGTCTATCCTTAAAAACAAAAAAGCTCTTTTTTCCTTAAGCTTACGTTATAATTGCAAGAGAACTGCTTGTACAACATTTTTTTGGATAACTATTATGCCAGCAATCTATTTTGGGTTATAAAAAATAAAAAATAATTAAAAATTATTATGGGCTTCACTCTTTTAAAAATTTAACGCTCAAAATATATTATTATTTTCACAGTCACTCAAATATTATGCTGCTGGCGAAGTCTGAATTGTAATTTTTCTAGGATTTTTCGGACAAGCATGACTTCTATTTGTAGTTAACCACGTTCGGACTTATATATGTGTGTGCGTGTGCGATGGTGATGACGACGACGGTGGTGGTGGTGGTGGTTCATGTGGTATCTGTTGACCAATTCTATGCAGTTTCCCCTTAAATTAAAACAATTTGAGTAATATTTAGGTGGCTTTTGCTTGGTGTAGGTTTGACTATCGAGCTTTGCTTATGCTAACCCACCTACTCAAAAAAAAAAAAATCCTTTCGGTTTATTCTAAAACTCACCTAATGATTTTAATTTTCATTTTTGCCAGCCCCACATCTCACTGGTCACTCTCTTGCTTCATAATAATTCAGTGTTCAAACATATGTGGAATTAAAAAAAAAAGAAAAAGAAAAATCCTATTTCCCCTATGGTGGTGGATTACAATTCAGGTTCATTAAAAGTCAACTGCCTTAAAATGACAATTCTAGTCGGATCACAGAAATTTCTCAGGAGGTAATCCCAGTGGCTACTTGATAATTTTTCCTTCTTTTTTGTTTTGGGCAAATTTGATGGGTCTGTTCTATTTCACAGCATGAGTGAAAATTGACCGATGAATTTGCTCTTTGGCAAACAGAATCGGAAAAAATGAATTATGCTTAGAATCTACTCTCACAAATAGAAACAAGCCTTTAATTTATCCTAAATTACTTGATAATCGATTTCGATTTAATCAATAAATTTATCTTGATAAATAAATACTCCACAAATTCATTAATTAACATTTAAAGTTTTGTTCTTTCGTGATCTGTACACTCCCAAAGGCGTTCATTTCGAGGTGGTCGCGCTTCTGCTCGCCCGTTCCGATCACGGCAAGTGGCAGGTGAGGCAATAAAAAAAAGAAAAAACCTTTGACGTCGGGGGTATTGAAGTAATTTCCTCCCCCATCTTTCTCGAGCTGGTTACAACTGTGATCAGAACGTCATTATCACAAATCCCCCGCACGAAATCGACCCCGCTTTTGCCCCTTTGTGCCCCCCGCTCTCTCGCTCTCTCTCTGTCGCTTAGATTTTCCTCCCAATCAAATCGCGGAGAATTCCTCTCCCTCGCGCTCTCGCTCTCGCTGTCGCCCGCATTTCTCCCCTTCCTCCAGTGCTCGCCGGCGATTGTGAGGTGCTTCTCGATTCCACTGTCCAGTGGAGTCCGTACGAGCGGATGTGCAGATGGAGAGAAGTTTGAGCTGACATTCCTGTTTTGGGCGACGGACACTCGCGGCTCGACCCCACTAATGGTGTCGGTTTCGCAATGTGAGTTCCGCCGGCGAGGAATCCGGAGTTTCCCCTTTTCTCGTCTTTCGACTGGCGAATGCCTGCGAATTTTTTTTTGTTTTTGGGCTTGTGATGTCGTCAGTCGCTTGTGCTTGTCACTCGGCCTGAGACTGGTCTCGAGTTATTTTTAGGCGCTTTGGGAAGAGATCGGCGCGGATTGGTGTGGGTCGGATCGAATTTTGTTGCATTGTCTGATTGCTGTGCTCTCACTGCTGTCAGGTTTTGAATTTGGAGGGCGTTGCTTCGCAAGTAAATTCTGTTGTTAACCTCAGTCGAAGCACATTTTGTTAATTTTTTTCACCAGTCGATTTCTCTCATACGTAGAGTCTCGTATGGTGAAGATTGAAGGGCATTAAGAGTTGTGTCTGTTTCTGGTTCGAGTTATTTTTCTCTGATGCATTAGGGTTTCCAAAGCGAGCTACTTTATAGGCGCTTAGGTATGGTGTGTTCATTTGTTCTGTCTGGATCCGTGACGTTCCTAATCAGAAGTGCTTAAATGCCCGATGGAGCTTAAAATATCAGTAGAGGAATTTTGTATCTGTCAATATCGTGCATTGATTTAGTCCTTTACTGGTGTATATTTGTGAAATCATGTTTAGGCTGTCAGGACTCTTGAAAACCAAGCTAATTGCGGCTTAAAGTGGCAAACCCTTTGGCCCTTTTTACTTTAGTGATGATGTTATCTTTCTGTTTGTTGTGTCGGTTTTTCTTTTGCAAATATGTGGATGTACTTTGATATATTTGCACTAGATTATGGTGTAGACCGTGGGATTTTTCATCTATTTGCTTGTTCCTTTAGCTTTTGCTCCAGTGCTAACAGAAGCAGTTTGATATATTTGTGACGATCGTCATAATTAGTTGGCTTGTTGGAAGACTGATATGGAGAGTGCTCTTTATAAATTATTGTTCTGGATTCAGGTCTCACCATTGGTTTCTGCAAAATGCCAAACTGTAGAACATGAGTAAGGCTGAAATATCAAGGATGAAACCTCCTCTTGTTCCACTTGCGACTCTGATTGGTCGTGAGCTTCGGGGTGGGAAAGTTGAGAAGCCTATTGTGAAGTATGGACAGGCCGCTTTGGCGAAAAAAGGGGAGGACTACTTTCTGGCAAAACCTGACCGTGAGAGGATTGCTGGGGACCCGTCAACCTCATTTTCTGTGTTTGCGGTACTCTTCGTGATATCTTTCGTTAAAGGATTTGCATCTGTATCGGTTAACCCTTTCGTATTCCTTTAGTGGCTCCTATATGTACTGATCTTAAGGAAAATCAGGAACTTGTCTTTTGCACAGTGCAGGAAGCTCCTGAATTGAAAATGTCTAATAGTTATACGACTAAACTCTGGTTTGTTTATATGGCTCAGTGAAGTGTACACGTCACATTAAACAGTTTCCAGGAGTGAAATTCTTCCCTTCTCTCTTCTTAGTTTATTCCTTATCTGAGCATACCTCCATTCTGCATTTTTCTATTTCGTGGCATCTGCAGTGAATTAGTATTATTTCACGGCGCAGATATTTGACGGACATAATGGCATATCAGCTGCAATCTTTGCAAAGGAGAACCTATTGGCTAACGTTTTGAGTGCTATCCCTCAAGGAGTTAATCGAGATGACTGGCTTCAAGCACTTCCACGGGCCCTTGTTGCGGGTTTTGTCAAGACTGACATAGAATTTCAGCAGAGAGGCATGTTACTACCATCTTGTCCTTTTTATTGAAAGGCTTATCCATTTGTTCTTGCCTTTATACTTCCATTGTGTGACAGGTGAAACTTCTGGGACAACAGTAACATTTGTGGTGATTGATGGATGGACAATCACTGTTGCATCAGTGGGAGATTCTAGATGCATATTGGACACACAGGGAGGTGTGGTTTCTCTCTTGACTGTTGATCATCGGCTTGAAGAGAATGCAGAAGAGAGGGCACGAGTCACTGCAAGTGGAGGTGAAGTGGGAAGACTGAATGTGTTTGGTGGAAATGAGGTACGAGACTGTTTGCGCTTTGATCCGTCAAACCCAAACAAAAGGGAATCCCGGTCCTTACCCACTATATCATGATTCGCAGGTTGGCCCGCTGCGTTGTTGGCCTGGTGGATTATGCCTTTCAAGGTCGATAGGTGACACAGACGTAGGCGAATTTATTGTGCCAATACCACATGTTAAGCAAGTAAAGGTGAGTTGATCTGGTTGAATTGCTTTGTCCTTTTTGAAATTTTAAGCATGATGAAGTTGAAAAACTGCATTTCTGGATATGTAGCTTTCAAATGCCGGGGGAAGACTCATAATTGCTTCTGATGGTATCTGGGATGCTTTATCTTCTGATGTTGCTGCCAAGTCCTGTCGAGGTTTACCAGCAGAACTAGCTGCAAAGTTGGTTGTTAAGGTGATTCGCTATGTGATGTCTAAAATATGTGGAATGTTTGACTTTTCTCCACATTTGTTATCTGATTGCTTGTTCTATCATTCAGGAGGCTCTTCGGTCAAGAGGCCTGAAAGATGATACAACCTGCCTGGTTGTTGATATTATCCCATCCGACATCCCTGTGATACCTCCAATACCTAAAAAGAAGCAAACTTTTCTCAGTTCATTTTTGTCAGGTAAGAAGTCCCAGAGTGCGAATAAAGCTACCAGCAAGCTTTCTGCTGTTGGGGCTGTGGAGGAGTTGTTTGAAGAGGGTTCTGCAATGCTGGCGGAGAGGTAATCCTTGTAAGATATATTTGATGTACTTAATCTTCCTTGCAAAGGTGAAGTTTTCCTAGGGAAAAGAAATGTGCTGTTTTGGAAGATGAATATGGGAAGTATGTCAACTCATGAGGCTACCCTTGCCCTGAAACTAAATGAAATCTTTCAAACATTCGACCAGAAAGTTTACTTTAGCAATGTCTTGTTATCAGGGTTAGTTCCTCATCTATCAAATCACTAATTGGCTAATTAGTAAGGCAAAATCTGGAAAGAAACATCAATAGCTATTTAGATTATTATATTGGACTTTCTAATGATTTGTGCTAGTGTCTGTGTCATGTAAAGATAATGTTGCACATATTGGTGATTTCTACATGAGCATGAGGAGTAGTGAAAGGAAGTCGTTTTCACTACTTCCATCAGTCTGTTCAATGTCATAGATCGCAGAGACGTTCACACCAATTAGAGGTTTCCTGTGTGCATAATAGGTCCTGAAGAGTAATATGTATGGCAAAGTTAGATAGGTGCCTTGCTGGGGCAAGTTGAAGGATGGGTAATCTCAATTCTTCTGTAAACGTTCCGTAATTTTTACTGCAGGCTAGGTAAGGATTTTCCTTCAAACCAAAACCCCGGGACTTTTAAATGTGCAGTTTGCCAAGCTGATCAGCCTCCGGCTGACAACTTGACAGCAAATTCTGGACCCTTTTTCTCCACCGTGTCAAAGTCATCTGAAGGGCCATTCCTCTGTACTACTTGTTGGAAAAAGAAAGATGCCATGGAAGGAAAAAAGCCAAGCAGATCTTTGGTGGCCTTATAGCAAATTGTCTGGTATAGTAAATAGTCATATGATTTTTTTACCTGGCAGTGTGAGCAGCGCCTGGTTTTCCCATTTCGGTGGTGATTATTGTAAACGTGTGAGAGTTGAGATAGAGGAGCAGGTGTTTTCTGAGATTGCAAGTGTCCATGTTTGATTTTCAGCTTGTGCTCAGCTGTTGGACTGACTAACTAAGATGACGCATTGTTAAGTATGGTCGTGATAGTTTGCTTGCTAACATCTTGAGTTCGTGTGGAAAGAAATGAAGCTTGAATAGTAAGACTTTTGATTGGGTTTTCTTCTTGTAGTACAAAATCTCATTGTCATTAGTTTGCCGCCTTTCTGCCCCTGGTTTCTCTTTATGGTTTCTGGCAATCCGGATCTTTATTTTGATGTTACTTAGGTGGCCCCATGAAGGTTAAATTGTGAGCCTTTTCTTCGATGTTGTTGTCATTTGAACTTGCTCATTTGCAGTTTGGTGTTTTTTAGCATAGTGACTGACTTTTGTTCGTAATGCATTTATTTTGGCTGTATCGAGTCCTACCGAGATGTTCCTACACTTTGCCTTGTCTCTTTCTTGTTTTCACTTCCTTTCTGGAATTTATGTAAAGATGGTGAAAGTATGTCTCTTTTGACTCGGTTCTACAGCCTCAAATGTTGAGACTTAGAAGTAACAAAATTGATGTGGTCTGCATCACTGTACAGATCTATTCATTTTGATATGATTTACCTTATACGGGCGTATAATCATTTGCCTTTCCACTAGGAAGAGAAGTCCGAAGACCATTAAAGAAAGGGCTAGTAAAAACGAAGTTACTCGAGCCACGTTTCGCTTTGGAGTACACAGAATCCAGCTAAAAGAGTATTTGGGCGTGAGATTCTTCAATATCAGGTCAAATTGAACCTTAAACCTCGATGCTTGAACAGATTACATTGCGGCTCTTGTTTCTTGTGTGTTGAAATTGATCCAGTATAGAGTTTAAATGAGATCGGATGATACGGCCGTCAAATCATGATGTTCAGTGTGAGCTGGGTTTACATTGGGTATAATACTGTAAACAATTTCAAACCGGTATTCCGTGACACAATTTTTAAATAATTTTCATTTCACAAAAAATCTCAAATTGATATTCATAATTCAAATCAACCCTTCATTAGCATTTTATCCAAAATCACATTAAAATGTACATAGTTCTCTATGTCGGATTTGTCATTCTTTATGTCTAGTTTGTCTTGCAATCAATCGTCTGCCACTTGTATTTATACGCATGCATTTTAATGGATTATTAGATTAAATGCTAACATTTGGCAGGTTTAAATAATGGGTACAGCTTTAGAATTGGATAGTGTTCAGCCAATAAATAAATCAGCCCAGCAACTTTTTACTCATCATTTGTAAAGTTTGAAAGTCGTTTTAAAAACCAACATATTAACCTACACGTCGTATTACAATTCACACTGGACAGTGTGTCATTGAAAATCCTAAGTTGGTGCCATCATCATACATTTATTCTCGAATTAATTTCCGTTTCGCAAAAGAACTATCATTAGCTGCACGCTATCTAAGGGACACCGTGACTGCATTTCCTTGGCTAATATGCCATCTAAAAGATCCCCCCTCTCGCACGAGTATATCGCCTTTGATCGTAAAGAAATATATTTCTGCATTCTCGAGAGAGAGAGAGAGAGAGGCGCGAGAAGATTCAAGTTTATTGCCTTGAGAAGTAACCGTGAAGCATGCATGGCTACAGCAAACAAAGCTAAATTGAGAATTATAAAGAGAAGACCAAGAAAACATCACTATTCTGAGCATCGTCAACCGTCTCCAGCTCCACTTGCTCAATTAGAAGGTCATACACAGGACCCAACTAAGCAATGGACATTTACAGAAGACACGGAACACGACTGATAACAAGACACGACAGAACATGTGACCATCTTTCAATCTATGATTCGACATGCTTCGGAGGATGTCCAACACAGCATTATTAATGGCAAACAAGCAACAGCTACACAGACTTCTAATTGGTCTGCACCTTGATAGAAAACCTCAACTTGGACGGACCCATTGCAGCTCAATACCATAATTCCATGAACCAGCTGGATCATTGGGCTTAATATTCACCACGGAAGTGTAAGCAGTGCACCCTCCAACCCTAATCCTAATTCTACGTGAGGTCATGGCTGAATCTTTCAAGTAATGACAGCAAAGAGTGTTTTTACACATTGTTCCTTCCACCACATTGTTCTCGTAAGCCCTACAAAAGCTGTTTGAAGAACAATTCAATGGCGAAAGAAGAATGTTGCTCGAGCAATTCAGCAGCATCACTGTGTTGTGAGTGGATATGTTAAATGGCAAGTTCTCATCCAGACTCAATCCTCCTACACTAAGGTCAGATGAATAACATGTATTCTTCTGTATCATGGGTGGACTTATGACAATCTTATAAGCACTAGGGTCAATGCTGAGGACCTCATAGTAAACTCCTCCAGCTGACAGAAACTCTAGACCTCCATTCTTACAGTACACCTTGTACCTAGGGTCCCCACAGCTATCATCTGTGCTAAGTGGTAACGGAACCTCCATGCTCCCACATTTAGGACAAGCACCAAGTGATGACACTTGGGTCACTGAAATGAGCATGAGAAATATCACAAGCTCCATCTTCAATCAGAAGCTGGAGTGAGAGAAAAACAACTGTTGAGAACATGGAAAGCTCAGAGCCAAGGCACTCTATATATAGCATCTCTCTAGTAAGAGAGTGCAAGGGATTGTGGAGCGCGACCAAAGAAATTTTGGTAGGCCACATTGTTTAAAATCCCACCCATAGTGCAGTTTTAGCTGGTACAATTATCACTAAAAGTATGATTAGACACCTGTCAGGTTTGGCTACTTTCTGACTAATGCAGGGTAACCAGTAATTTATAGGTACTAACAGCTAACAAATAGAAACTCCTGCTGAATACTAAATCCTTCGACTTGTCCTGTCATAATTGCCATTATTTAATCTGAGGATACAAATGACAACATCAGTCGGTCGGTTGGGACTAATTAAGAAACAAAAATCCCACTGGAATTAACATGAATGAAGAGAAAAAGAACTAGAGTACAGAGGGAGGACATAAAATACAGAAATAAATCTTAATGGAAGTAACTTTTCACGTCTGTACTATATTGCTCTCAGATTGAATATCACAGTCGACCCAACTTCAATTGGAGTGTACTCACCATCCGGTAACCATCAACTTCCAGATGATTCACCTTAGGGTATAAGTTATTCCTATACTCCAGACAATATGTTTATGTATCGAAAAAAACTGAGAATGTTATGGAAATGGGGGTTTGGTTTATCAAAGGACAGGGGTTATGACGTTTCTAACGTTAACATAATCAAGTGCTCCAAGGAAGTAGACGAGGCAAGCTCTGTACGATAATGCATGGGTTTATCATTTTTCATGAATTAGGGCTCTTTATCAGGTTCTCAAATATCCCAAAGATGACACATGTCAGTACACTAAATCATAAAATAGGAGGGCCACCAGTCCCACTTTCCTTGTTTAGAAATTTTTTAATGGGGTCATTTGCCTTTTGAGGGCGCCCATTGCCTAGAGCAGTTTCCAATCAATAAACTAACAGGTTATGACAATTTTTGGCAAAAACAAAGTTTCAAAAAAAGATGGCGAGAAACTTTAAATAAACTTTTAGGTGGCCATTAAGGTTAAGATGTTGCCATGATTCCAAGATTAATCTTTCTTAATGCACTTAAAGCATATAAAATCAGGAAGGTAGATGCTATCTGTCGAGTTATTGTAAAACCTGACAAAAACACATGCTGTGCTGTGTCCAAGAGTCGTACGAAATATGAAGCTGTAGGAAACATTGTAGAAGTCCTCTCAAAGATCAACTCCAAACAAAGCAGATAAAAAAGAAGCTCGCCAATGTCAAAAGAGAAAAGATTACTGGCCATATAACAGACCATATCGTTTTTCAGCAAGAACTTATGGAGAAAGAGAAGCAAACTCAAATATACAGCTCACTGACAACAAGACTTTTGATAGAAATCCAAAGTAATGGTTTTTTTTCAGATAAATATGCTACTTTCTGTAGTTCCAAAACTAAAATTATCCAGGTTTTGAATTGGGTAGCAAAGCTGATGACCGGCAAGCATGATTAACAAGAAAGACAGTGCAGCAAATATTTCACAAACCAAAAAATTGATGGAGCTTCTGATGTCACCAAAATGCTTGAATGTAATCCCACCTAATATTGATTTTGAGAGAGAGAGATCTGTAATAGAACATTAAAACAGGTAATAATTTCTGCAGCCAGTTAACAGCAAGACATCCTTCTTACAAGGGTCATAAAGATTCGGCTGCCTTGTGTCTCAGAGAATGAGGCTTTGACAGCAGGCCAATTGTGTCAAAATAATTCCCCTGCCAGGAAAAGTAGCACAGTGATGGCATATTAGTATTTATTTTTTTTCGCAATAATGGAAATATTAAGAAAGAAACAAAAAGCAACCTATAACTGCCAAATTGGAGGAAGGTTCTTCTCTCCTTGCACCCAGATTCAATTTAATAACAATAGGAAATAGAATACAAACTCTAGTACAGTTATCAAAACCAGTATTTGGAAAACACTCACTAAAATCGTCTAAAGAAATTTTGCTGGCACTTTCTCCTGCTTTTATCAGGCGAATCTTACCTACAGAAGTTTGGAAAAGACATAAGCAACAAGATAAAAAGCCAAACGTCATCTGTGAAACCACAACCACAGAAATTCCCAACTTAAAATCATGCAGTAGCACCAACACAAAGAAATGCTGACTGTAATAACAGAATCTTGTCCACTATATACATCATTCCGAACAATGCATAAACAGATTTAAATACAACAACATTGAAATCTATGCATGAACATCTTTTTCAGGTTCTAATATCCAGTAACTTCTATCCAGATTCTGGCAAAGTAAAGCCAAAATTTGATCTATACACAGAAAAAAGAAACAGAACCTTGTTTTTTTTTTATATATAAAATAGAGAAATGAGTTGTACTGGAGATATGAGATGAACTGAGATATAAGATCAGATCAGCCTCCGCCTAAAACTGATGCTCGAGTTGTTCAATCTTACATTTCAATAAAAAGAAATATCATGAGTGATCAGCCTCCGCCTAAAATTTATGTTCAATCTTACATTTCAATATAAATATATATCATCAATGGGATTTGTTGTTAATATATGATGACTTTGGAATCTTTCGGTGTCAGCTTATCTTAAAATCGAGAGACATGCCGACCAGATAACTTACTTATACAAGCGAAGATCTCTCATGACCTATTACCGGTGTTACCATTCTGAGCTGCTTGTTATAATTTCCCGCTAAATGTTGCATCCTAGGCATGGTTTGATGCTATCCAAATAGATGTGCAAATACTGCTACAACGAACTAGAAACAGGGACTTCCACAGTCCTCATCTAACCCAAAACATGCATTCCAGGCACATTTATGAGATGCTGTCTACATGCACCATGAAGATGATTTAAGATCTTCCACCACTGCAACTATAATGCGAATTATGGCAAATAGAAATAAAGTCGTCGTCCATTATAAGCATCCACATGGTGGAAGCACAAGGCAGAACGAGAATTTCAAGGTGATCCTAACTCTGCAGTACAATTAACAGCTACTCACTCGAATCATCTTCTAGCATTATATGAATCTCCCAATGCACTCACTAAAAATACCTACTAAACCGTGGTTCAAAGCACAAATTCCAGCAAGGTAGGAGATCGCAGGAGATAGCATACCATCAAACCGGACACATATCTCTGGAATGCTCTTAACTTCGCCATTGATACTGTCATTGTATACCCTAGTCTCGATGTCACCCTCAACATAAACTGCCGAGCTACATGAAATGTACTTTAATGTGAGAGAGAGAGAGAGAGAGAGAGAGAGAGAGAGAGAGAGAGAGAGAGAGAGGTGGATGGGTGTGTGTGTGTTTCAGCAGATGTGGACATACTTTTTAGAGAGTTGTTGTACTGCATAGGCTCCAAGAGATCCATTATGCACAGCAATCCGATGCCACTGAACAGGTTTTGGCAAGTCTCTCACTCCTACAGTCCTTTGGTCAAACATGCCCCCTGTTCCAACCGTAAATATGGTTACACTACGACCATTCCTCAAAATCTTCTGGACGGGGGCTTGCCCAACTTTTCCACATATAATTGCCTGCAATGTACACCCACCAACTTAAAATTAAATCACGTCCCGTAAGACTCATCAAGCCTCCGGCTGTCATTGTAAACCAGATATCTGAATAACACCTTTGGGGGAACATCAAAATACAGTCGTTGACCACATATCATGGTTTGACTTCTTGAGGTGTAAAGTAGAACATAAATCACAAAGGTTCGATGATATAATTCTAATCGATACTGAGAAATTTAGCTCCTCGGAGAACCAACTATCACCGTTGAACAAAATAAAACTCCGGTTAGAACACTTCAATAGGTTCCATATGCAAATGTAAACCAATGCAGAATTTATGGCTTCCCTGCTCAATCATATTACAAATGTCGCTCTGTTCAAATATTTCCTCACGGAAGAGACCATTACTTACCTTATGCACCCCACGAAAACCCCAACCTTTTCTTGGATCCACGCCATGCGGCTGTAACTCATTCTTTTCAACTAGAATGTTGTCATCCTCAATCTCCAGATCATCGTCCTTCTTCTCCTCATCCTTCTCACTATCCACAACCTCAGTCGAGTACCACCATCTTGACGCTCTGCGGACACCCAACTCTGCAAACACAGAGAAGATCGACGCCCGTCGGCTCACTACGCCACGCAAGCTATCGTTATCAATATTTCACACCGCAATGCATGAACAAAGCTACGATAACCGTAAGATCTCCCGCACGCAAGATGCTCGACGGAACACGGCCGAGAAGAAACCCACCATTTTGTGCAGCTCACAGCTACTCTAAATAAATAATCAACCGCGTCGACTCATTTCCTCTGTCGCTAAAAACACACAAAAACCAAGAACAAGAACCCACGCAGTGCTATGATCCAACTGTCGAACAACAACATTTCAGTTTATATTCCCAAAAAAAACCGACAACCTATTCGCATGTATCAAGACATCAAACTAGAAAAAACCGAAACCTTGAGAGGTGGAGACTCTGAGGATCTTGGCGAATCTCGCGGCGAGTGAGTTCATTTCGCGTTTTCCGGGAGCAGGGACTTTTCACCAGCGAAGAGTAGAGAACCAAAAGAAGGGTTCAAGCAGGGTTTAAGAAATGGACAATTGAATCGGAGCAGCCCGTTCAACATGGGTCCAGATATATGACCCGCTAATCGGTATGCGGAGCCGGCCCATATCCGCCGCAAGGTCCAAATTATGCTATTGGATTCTAAACTTTGACTCGATATACAATGTCATCTCTTAATTTTTTTTTTTTACTTGTTCAATTTCTTCCCTAAACTTCAGCCTAATGTGTAATGCCGTCCATGAACTTTCAATTTATTCAATGCCGTCTCTGGACTTTTGGTACATGTTCAATTTAACCTCCGAATTATATGAATATGTTCAGTATTGTCTCTGAACTTAAATTAATGAAACGAAAATATATTGCATTTTCGTATAGTTTAGGGGCTTGTTTTAACGTTTTACAAAAGTTACAGGGGCTTAATTGAAAAAATAAAAAGTTCATGGATGACAATGCACATTTGGCTACAGTTCGGGGTCTGTAGTTCACAAATGAAAAGTTCAAGGACGTTTTTTTTTTTCATTTTCTTAATCAAACGGAATGTGAGTTTCTATTTGAAATGTAGACTGATTTTTTTTTTATATATTTCTCTGTCGGGTTGATGAAACAAGACAAACGTAAGCTAAAATCAGTATAGAATGCTCAAATGTGGAATTATTGTATGCAAAAAAATAAACCTGTCTTTCATCTAACAGTGTAGGCATGTTGTTTCAACGTGATCAAAATCACAGCTCAGTACTTTGAAACGATGCATGTAGCAACCACGCAAACAGCCCAACGCTTCTGGTATTCCGCTTATCTATTTGCAATTGAAGCTCGAGGATAACACAATAACCTCCTCTGTTGATTTCCTCGAGCAGATATTAGAACCGCCATGGTATTTCGCATAGCCCTGGCTTTGATTCGATGCTTAAACATTGTCCGCTACTTTATATAGTGTCTATACAATTAACTTCTCAAGAGAAACACGAAGCATTTACGATAAGAATCCAAGGATGCGAAAGGATCGCTGCCGCAAGGTTCGTCGCCCTGGTAAAAATGTTGCGATTCCGCTATCCGGGGTGCCGACTCATCAGGCAACTCGTGGGCTTACTTCTGAGCCAAGAAAATCTCTCTGCCGCTACCCACGTAGATGCATAATGTAAAAGAGAACCAGGATAAAGAAGTCGCCCACGTGAGGGAACAGAATAGATCTTCAACATTCGGCCAATAAGTCTTCTTAACACAAAACTCACACATGAAAGAATATCCACACGTTAAATTCACTGGTACCAATGCCCTAGCGGGGAGAATGTACGAGCAACAGGCCGCGTTCTAAATAGAAGACAAAATTATTTTTACTAATTTAGTAAACAGGAGAAACAATAACTTAATCATTCCTCAAAATTATGGCAAAACCATCTCCTACAAAGCCACACGGGGGGTTTCAAAGCTTCACTCCTGAAAAGATGGACGGTCCGACGGAACTGGATTGAACAGCGACTGCCACTTTCAGTGTTCTCCAGCACGCGATGGCCTGGATGATGACCAGGTGGACCTTGAGCCGCCACCGCCACTGCCAAAGGCGGAGGGCCTACGCTCATCATTACGCCATCTGTCACTAGGTTGGGAGTAGCGGTCGTCCTGTCTACCTCTACTACCCCAGCGCTCGGGTTCTGGTGGAGGTGCAGCTCCAGAGCCTTCAGTCCTCTCTCTGAGGAACTTGGGCACATACCTTCCAGGGTTCGCAGCAGGGGTAGTGGCGGCAGCCACAACGGGCTCAACATGAATAGAAGCGGGGGGAGGCTCCACTGGCCTGGAGGGGCCCAAGATAGATTCTTTCCATTGCTTTTCTTTCTCTTCCAGTTCCCTCTCTCTTTGCCTCTGTCTCTCAACAATCTCATCCAATTTAGCTTTTCTTTCAGCTTCCTCTTTGCGGCGCCTCTCGGCCTCTGCAAGTTTTAAAAGCTCAGTCAAACGTCTACAGCGCAATCATAATAAATCCATAAATCAAACATATAATAGTAATGAAAATTCAAAGATCCACTGTGACCAAGGCCATAAATGTTGCCTGCCCAAGCATTATAAAAGCACCACAATTCTCCACTAGCAGAGCTTTAGGAAGAGAAAATGGGGAATGGGGACTCAATAGACGTTAATTATTTAGATTAAAATACCTTCACGCCTACGGGCTTCCTCCTCTTCAAGTAACCTTTGACGCCGTTTCTCCTCTTCTCTCAAAAAGAACAGCTTCTTCCTCTTTGCTTCTCTCTGCTGTTTCCTGGCCCGGAGTTCCAGCCTTACTTGCTCCTCACTCTGAGCCTTTAGCCGGTCAAATTCTGCCTGACGGCGGCTCATGACTCTTTCTTGGAATATCACCTGAAGAAGGGATTGCGCAAGCATCAAGATCAATCTGATAAAAGTTGCAGATCAACAAATATAGAACAAAAAAGTCAAAGCTAACACAAGAAAAGGTCCGCTACATGTCGATTCTTCCATAAATAGCTAAAGAACTAACACTGCCTTCATAATGCTGACAATAAAGAAGAAAAAAGAATACTCCACACAAACACTTCGTATGGAGCTCCAAAATCAAAGAGGGGTTCTGACCTTGTTTTCCACCATACGGGCAAGCCTATTCTTCTCTCTGAGGTCCCCATCATGCCGCTGCCTGCTTAGCTCAATTTCTTGCTGAAAATTACCATGAAAAAACGATAATCAGACTACAGAACCCATCTGAGTCGGTTTCAGAATGGATGCTACTATATTATGTCAAATTCTTCTATTCCGTAATAGTCCAGCCTACTTAATCAGAAGAAGCCTCACAGTGTGCATTTCTGTGTTAATATAATACAACCTTGTGTACAAGTAAAATTAGCTTTTGCATAAGTCCAAAAACAAACCTGCTGCTCGTGTTCATGAAGCTGCTTCTCTTCAATCAATCGCTGCTGAAAGGCAGCTTCAATCAATGGAGCTGCCTCCTCTCTCTTTGCTCTTTCTAAGTAGTCCATTGTCTTTGCTAGTTTTTGTAATTTCTTCTCCATTTCCTGCCTCTCCCTAAGTTGCTCACTCCTAGCAAGCTCCATCAGCGTTTCTTTCGTCACTTTTTCCTGAAAAAGTGCACGAAAAGCATCAGAAGATATTTCCCCAATTATAGAAATAAGACATGAAAGGCATCTCCAACATACTCCTTCCAGAATCGGTTTCTTCCCCTTCTTTTTACTGCGTTTTTCAGCTTCCTGAAGCAAGGCCTGTGCTTCCTCAAGTTCCCTTTCTTCTATTTCCTTGAGGATCCTTTGGTTCTTTCTTTGCTCAAACTCAGATGCGAGCCTCTTCTGCTCTGCCTCCTCAGTTATCTTCTGCAGCTTTAGCCGCCTTGACTCCTCTTCACGTTCCTTTAAAAAAAAAAGATCAAAAGAGAATGACTCACAGCAATGGAGTAGAGTATGCAAGCATTCAAGCAACAGAATCAAGTCACAGAGTAAGTATGTTACCATTTCCAGCAACTGCCGCTCATGTTCTTCTTTACGTTTCTCAATAATAGATTTCCGAGCGAGAAGTCTCTTGTGTTCTTTGTCTATAGTCTCTGCTAAACCTGGCAACATTTCACCTAACTTTGACCCTTTCTTGACAGGAGCATATATCATAGCCATTGCTTTATTCAAGTTCTCAGCAAGCAGTGCCAGGTGATTTTGCAAGGCATCTGATTCAAGGCCCTGAAAGAAATGATGCAAGAATAGTAAGGTAGCAACCCCACAACCAACAAGACAAATGTCTCGAATATAGATGTAGGCTAACGCATTCCATCACCATAGCCACAAGCAAAATACAACTGTACACTACTTACGGTTCAAATGATCCGAAAGCTCGAGTAAACTTAGAGATAAAGAATGATGCACAGAACTGAAGTACAAATTTCACAACAGTGCCATAAGGAGGGAGGCAAAGATCACCATAAATTCATATTAAAAACACGGAGGCAAACATGCCATGCACAATTAGTGACAAATATTTTTTATGCCACTCTTCCGTGAAATACAGAATACAACTACAGATAGCACATGCAGATTAATTTTGTTGACCTCCCTATCAGGAGATCAGTGACACAAGCTACTCTAGAAAAGTAAAGGAGAAATGAAGTTTCTAGAAGCTTGACGATATTTATCCATCCACACAGCCACCTATATGCAATGACATTAAGAAGGAAAGCACAAAGCTCACAACAAAGGTCTCAAGATTGGCTAATATCAATTAACAAGACAAATCTCCAACATTTAACAAATTGTTCCTTACGATCCACTTTCTTACATCAGGATGGGTGGTAGACCCATAAACACCATCAACTTCAAGATAAGGGGACACTGGAACTTTTTACTTTTTTGGGTAGGTAACACAAAAGTCAACTGAACAACAAGCAACATGATTTGCTTTCCAAGATGAGTACCTCCACCACATAAAACTCATCTATACCAAATGCAGACTGACATTATCTAAAAAACTAAGTCTACGTCCTGGCACACCATGCAAAAAATCACACCAGACCATGGAGGGAGGCAATAACTAACCTGACTGCCAAACAAAACAACACCTTTGGCATGATCAACTTTCAAAGAAATAAAGCTATGCTTGACAGCATCCACTGAAATCTTCTCCACAACCAAGAAATCAAAAAAGGGAATCATCTGCGATAGCTTCTCAATTTTCATAGTTTGATACACCTGGGACATCTGAAATAAGAAAGAAAGAACAAATTGAATTCATCTACATTTTCCACAAGAATGACAAATATTTTTCTTTATAGTACACATGATGAGAGTAAAAAAATAATCTTGAGCACTTTAAAGCACCTGCTTAAGCAACCTCAGGGTGGCAATTCTTTCCAGGGCAGGAACATATTGGGCCAACTGCACTTCTGGCACAGAAGATGCTGAAGCAAGCTTACCCCCGAGTTTCGATATTTTAACTAACAAGGGCTGCACCTTCATTGCAAGATCCAGCGGAAAAAACTCATGCTCCAATAGATGGTAAAGATCTTTCACCTCAGGAGTAGCAAAGTTGAGCACGCCCTTCGCAACCTGCAGTTTAGTAAAATAAAGGCACCAAAAGCAATGAGATTTGGCCAGAATAATGCAAACATGGGATAAGAGAACTTGTGCACTGCTTAGATTTATACATATTAAAAGTTGTGGCTACCACAAGTGCAAAGAAGTGAATTTTGGCGCGAAATAACAGCAAGAGTGCATATCCACTCAAACTATCAATAAATAGATCTGAAAAGATACTTCCGATCTTACCAGTTCAGACAGGAGAGATGCCCGTGAAAGCTGAGAAAACAAGAAGAATATTAAAAGAGCCCAAACCAAAGATAATCACTATGAGGGGCACTGAAGTATAGTTACCATCTCTCTACTCTCAAGTTTAGGATCAACATTGAATCCTATAAGATCAGCCATCCTCAAATTGCGTTCCTTCTCATTTTCAAGCTCCATATGCGATGCATGACGAGTGCGCTCATATGGGGCAACAGAAAGTGCAGCCAAGACAACTGATGATGCAATCAGTTGCAAGTCCTTCTGACTTAGGTTTTTGTTAAAGCTTTTCTGAAGATTAAAAAGCTTCAACCACGCGTAAGCATGATAAAGATGGCTAGATGAAATCCAGAAGATTTCGGTTAATTTTGCATAGTAAACCACCATCAAGGATGCCTTGGGGGTTTTCTTAACCATGCACATCAATCCATGGATATCCTCAACTGAGCGGAAAGCTTCCTGCAGGAAAGAACGAAACTCTATGAGGACAACAATTGCACTACTAAAAAGAACAGAAACCACACCAAGTTGACATAACTACACAGAGACCTGCCATAGTTCAAGTTCAGTGGCAATCTTTAATTGCTCAAATCTGGTATCCAAGTAAAGTTGCAGACTCTCTGGAGCTGACAGATCAGGTCGGTCCCTTTGATCTCTGTATTTGTTGAGATTTGCCAGATGATTTCGGATTATCTCACACAATCTCCGAAACTCTGTTGTACGTTTATACTGCTTGCAAAATTGGAATGCTCGGTGGGCAGTCATCTGTTCATGACACAAGATCCATGTTATAAAAAGCAGACTCCTGCTAGAAAGCTGATTGTCATGACAATGCAGGTACACCATACTTGAATTCAGCAACAAAATTCCCCTTTATATTACCATAATAGTTCTCTTTTATCATCGTGCTCCTATAATAACTGACATTACCAGTGTACAAACAAGAAGAAAACCAAACTCGTCTATGAGGATCATCAAGAAGTTGTCTCATGGTCTACATTTTTATGCATAATCTGACTGGAGGGACAAAAGCGGGCAATATTGATTTATCATCCACCTAGTGTCCTATAAAATGCAACTACGAGGACATTCGCATTAAAAATTCTAAAACAAGTCAATGAGGCATACACTAGCAAAACTTCAGCATAAATAGAGGACACTATCTATCACAACCATAAATTGCTAGAGAGACTGCATGAATTGACAACTTCAAACTGCCTTTCTAAGAATATACATAGTTAACAACATGCTTTGACAAGTGTCCCAAAGAAATTACCGCATAAAGAGCCTCCAACTTTGAGTTGTTTCGCAATATTTCAAGCACCGTCCTATATGTTTCCCATAGAAACTTGAACCAAGGAGTAACAAGCTCCCTGTCAGACCTATCCTTTCCCTTCTCTCCACTGACATAACTCAACATTAAATCCTCTGGTCTCTTATCTGCTTCAAGATCATCAACGTCCAAAGCTTCTTCCAAGGCTTGCGCCTGACTTCGCGCCTGCTCTGCTTTCTCTGTTGAGAGATGCATGAAATGCTTGATCACCTCCTCCAAAGAGGTGACATTCACTTGTTGACATACAATGCGATACTGAATCAGGCCATCCTTGGCAAACCTCCCCCTCCGCATATCGACACATAGCTCGATGTACTTGAACATAATCCTCTCAAGGGTTTTTTGCCATGCTCGGGATCTCTTCGAGGTAATAAGATCATGAAGTGCTTGCAGAGCATCTTGCTTCTGCCCAACATTTATCAGCTCTGCATCCACACGATAACAAACTTTGTCAGCAAAAATCCATTTTGCATAAAAGGATTGCAACGAATATGATAACTAACTATTCTCTCAAATGAGCTTAAAAGGGAAAAAAGTATACTAGGCATGAGATTCGTGAAGTTTTTCCAACCAAACTAGAATATATGTTTGACAGAGAGGTAACTCAAGATTACCTTCAGCTCGTTTCAATGCATTCTCTGGTTTCACAAAAGTCGACATGTTCCAGCTCTTCTTTCAGCCTGTTAAGGGAAGAGCCAACATAAAACGTTGATACCACAAGCATAATGTACGGAGTAGCATAATTGGCGGCACCTTAAGCCGGGTACCACCCCATATTACACACAATTGCCTTTTCATTAAATCAAACACCTAAGACTCCATATTCCCTATTAACCTATTCCATCAGCCCATCAACCAATAACCAGTACACCGCCACGACTAAATAAAGCACAAGCAAAATTTCACACTCCCATATCCATTCCACAAACAAAACTGCCCACCAACACTAGAACCTTCAATGCACGTACCAAACTATAGTGATAAGTTCAGCAACATCTACTAACAATATACATGCACGAATGACCCAACAGAAAATCTGAAACAGAACACAATCATTGTATCACTCCTCTCCTTCTAAAGCAACAACAAGCGTGGCAGAGTAAAACCGAATGGTGACAGGTAGTCGCCACGTGCATGGAATTGCAAAAGTGGCTTGTTTAAGAACTTATTTTGGTGCTATGAGCCGGAGAAACTCCATAGAGTATTTAAAAGTGTTGTTTCTTGGCGATGTTTTACACAAACGAATGCATCTCCATCAACCATACGATGAAGATTTACCAGCTATATGGATGGTTGCCGAATTTTAAAACTGCGTATTACGAATCTAAAACTAGAGGATTCTCAACTCTCGCCTAAGATCCAACAATCACCCAATCCACTACGAAAAACCATTCCTCGAACGCCAAGAACCCAAGTAAATCTACATCAAAGCTCGTCATCAAGAAGAGAGAAAAAAAACTCCGGAAAAAACCACGCGATGAACTCATAGAGGATCGAGCCAGCGGGTGCTTGTCTTACAGTCGGTCGAGGTGGTCGATTTGTCCCAGTCGCCGTCGACCGACAAAGCCGCCGCGCCGGGAAGGAGAGTCGGGGGCCGAGCGGCTGCGTGAGGAGTGAGGGAGAGAGCTTCTGAGATGGGATAGCGAAGTTAGGGTTTAGAACCGGAAAGATGGCGAAAAAAAAAAACGAAACTGGAGTGACTCGTAGGGGGAGTCGTTTTAGGATTTTGGAAATTACATTACTGACCTTTGGAGTTCTAGATAAGGGTTAAAAAGGTAATTTCCTTTATGTAATAATTAAGGTAACTTTGTGAAGGAGCGGTTAGAAATTCATCATAGTAAATTTTTTTTTTTTTTTGCTGTTTTCCTCGTCTTATGTCCCTGACGTTCGACTTTCAAATCATGTAAACTTAGAACCAATCGCTCGACGCCCGCATGTTGTAAGAGAATTTGAGCTTCTTCTTTTTTTCTGTCTTAAGAAGTGTGCAATTTTTTGTTTTCGATAGTTTTACTCTTCTTAGGATTTGAAAGAAAAAATTAATGTAAGGAATATATTAAAATAGGCAAGTAAAAATAGATAATTTTATTAATGACTTATTTAATTTAATTTTTACGAAAAAATAAAACTTCTTCATGAAGGTTTGCATGACAATATGTCGAGGAAATACTCTCATTTATTCTGCAAAAAAAATGATTTTGAAAATATATTTTTAAAAAATAATTGACTTTATTGCATAGAATAATTAGTTAGTAAAAAATATATTTATTATCGAACATAATCCATGCGTAAATATTTTATTCAACCATAAAAATATTTCTCAGCGATCATATTTTGGAAAAAAAATATTTTTCAAAGCATTCGTTCTTCATAAGACAAACTCATGTAGAAGTAGAAGTATCACCATAGGATGCTTTTATAGTAGAAGTATCACCATACGATGCTTTTATTATAAACTCATCCGAAAGCGATAAACCTTTTTTTTGGTAAACTCAATCACAAAATATTTTAATTGTGTCAATTGAATTTTACAATTTTTTTTTAATGTTTTGCCAATTGAATTCATCCGGTCAAATTTTATTTTAAAAAAATCGACCATCTGTCATATATAACATCGGAGGCACCAACATAAATCATTTTTGATAATATTTTATTGGTTTTTGAACTTATTATTAATTTTTTTTTCTTTTTCTCCTTTCTTTCTTTTTTTTTTCTTTACGGTGGCCGCATTAAGGGGGAAAAAAAAGAAGGATAAGAGAAGAAAAATGAAAAATGAAAACTAACAAATAGATGTAAAACATATTAAAAATAAATTATCCATGTTAGTGCTAATTATGCCACGTAGTACGTTTGACGTCCATGTTAGTAATTTTCAAATCAAAAATTGATCGGATGGACTCAATTACCAGAACATTAAAATGTTTAGTTCTCACTTGATATAGTTAAAAATTTTAGGATTGAATTAACAAAAATGCAATAAATTTGTGACCTTTTTTTTTAAAATTTTCCCTGTTTTTTTTTTTGACCTCTTCGCATTTCAAATGTAAACGATTACTGCCTTTGCTTTTTGCCTTAGATTTCACGTTGCATTTCTCACCGGTGCATAATTCACCAAGTCCGTCATACTCTTTTCCTAATTCTCTCTTCTTGAGAAACTACTTTGCAACATGTAAAGCTGGATTTTTTTTTAAATAAAAAGTAAGTAATTTCAAGTACTTTTAAGCTGCGGTGCAGATGGTTCTTTTATGCCAAGCCTTCGGAAGGGAAAATCGTCCACAAAATCTTCAACAAGTTTCACTCTTTGCCACTTAAATTTTTCCGATCAATTTTAGCGGGAAATCATTCGTGTGAATACCAACCGTCATGTGTGACACAGTCGGCACTCGCGTATATTATTCTTAATAAAATTCGAATAATTATAAAAAGATTAATTTTTATCCTTTGCTTTTTCTTTTTCTTTGCCCACTATGGCGGGCGAGCGCAAACGGCCATCGCCTTTGCTTGCTAGAGATGGGAAAAAGAAGAAAAAATTAAAAATAATAAAATTATTTATCCACGTCAACATCAATTGTGTCACGTAGGATGGCTGGCATCTACGTCAACGATTTCTATCAAAATTGGTCAAAAGATCTTAACTGGCAAAATGTGAAAATATTTAAAATTCAATTGACAAAATTTAAAAATACAATAGATCTAAGACGTTTTTGTACAATTTTTCCCCTTCATAACATAATCTTTCTTCATACGTCAACAACGAGGGGCACCAAACCAGAATGGTTTTTTTTATGCAACAATCGACTGCCGAGGTAGTTTCATACACCCATACATATACACAGATGTGTGTGTGTATATATATATATATATATATATAGAATATCCAGAGGCAGAGAAAAAAAATTCTCTCGTTCTTGTTATGCTGGTTACGGTCAAATAAAATATTAAAAAATCCGGCCAGTGCACCCGCAAGTTTGGAAATGCCATCGTCTTTTAGGGGCTTAAGGATGGATTTAGTCAAATCCTCTAACTTTTTGGATTTATACAATTTAGTCCTTTAAGTTACCTTCCGTGCAACCAAATCCTCTAGCGCTCTTGATTTGTGAGATCAAATGCATTATTTGCCCCTCGCAACTAATACTGTCAACTCAAATCCATAAGAAAACTAGAGGACTTAGACCGAACGAAATGAAAAGTTAGAAACCGTCGCGCTCCCGTATTCCCATTGTCAAAGCTGAGGCGTCTCAGGTTCGCTACTTATACTGTCAGCTTGACGTTTTAAATTTTAAATGAGATAATAAGTAGAAAAATAAAAGCACGGTATTTCATTTATCTATGACCGACAAATGTCGAGTTCATTTTACATGCATTTGGGAAATACGTTGGGTGACATCAAAAAGTCGTCAATGGCCCTACCTGCTATACAAAAATCAAGGATTGCAGTCCCAACCAAAAGGTTCCCATGGTTAACCCCACCACTTGCTCCACCAATCATCGGCTTGCACTATGTTACTTACCTATAAAAATTTTCAATAATAATGAGGTGAGATAATAATCTCAGTGAGTTAAATTCCTAACCAATCCACTCACTAGGTAAATGTAATAATCAGGTAACGGAGTGACTGGAGATTCATTCGATGGTCTAACATGTACAACAACATATCGGAGAGTAATACAATGAGTGGGTGCCGAGGCTAAATGCACAGAACGTGTAAATATGCATCGATACGACTCGACCAACTTGGATGTGCACCCATTCCCAAGATTTTCTGCTGAAGGGGAATCGTGCCTGACATCCAGTCACTTGGTGTTGGGCCCTTGCGGCCCATCAAGCCCAACTCGTGCCCTTCTATTAATGGGCCATTGAATTGGGCTTCAACTATATTTTCTTGTTGCCCACAGCCGGCTAAGTCGACCTTTTCCTCTAAATGGATCGGACCGAATTCCTAATAGGTCACACAAGAGAAAATTTATTATCATTTGAATTGAAAATTAAAATGGGTCGGACTTTGGTTGATTCGGGCCAAATTTTGGTCTTCGGTTCTCCACTTCCAAACTTTGGGCCGGAAAATTATTTTTGAGTGACGTCAACCCAAATGTCATCCCTCGGCTGCCGTCCATTATGCGGCCTATCGCGCGTGGCAACCTCGTCCAACTTGAATCCTAATTCATACGACCCAAGCCAGCTTTATAATCCATTTCGTCTCTTTCCGAATTATTTAGAATTATTAAACGGGGCATTACAGAAAGCTAAATCGCACAAACGCTGAAACATAGAGGACTAAATCCGCAATTAATCCCGTTTTTTTTATTCTCTCCTTTCCTTCTTCCATGCTAGTCCTTTTACTTTCCCTATTTTGCATCTGAGTCAGTTTTAAGAACAACCGTTAGAATTTGTGTGCAAGACACGAAGACAAGAAGCAGAATGCACGATCCCACCAAAGTAGTGCCTTCCTCAAACCACGTTTGAACGGTTCTAATTCCTCCATAAGTGCAGATCCAGCTTTCCCTCAACTGTCAACACTTAAAATGAAACCCGATGGCTCAGTTCAGTGCATACGAGTGAGCCCAGTTAGCGTAGCGACAGTACAGTATTAGCATTCCCCGAAATGGTGGCGAAGGCCATGCGGGGACTTGCTCGTCCCCGAGTGGAAAACGGCGCTGATCGAGGCGATAACGAGAAGAACTGGCTGAGGAAAGCCCGTTCCGTGATCTCCGGTGTGTTCAGCGGGGCGAGACTGCGGCTGACGTGTTATTCTAGCGCCCACGGGAGCAAGAGCGCGCTCGTTGATGCTCGCGGTTGCATCGAAGCCGTTGCAGAACATGAGAAGGATGATGGTTTGGAAAGGACTGGGCTGGACTTGGGGGAGTTGATCTATGGCTCCGGCAGAGGCGGCGCCGGGTGCTTAGAAGGCTCGGTTCGGTCATTGCCACCATCCTTGAAAGATGTCGCAGATTCCGAATGCAGGGAAATCAGCGAGAGACGTGGAGAGAAAGCCGGTCCATATGGACAGATAGTGCTGAGTAAGCGGCATCAGAGGGCGATGCTCCGTCTGTCCACCGTCTTCAAGAAGAATCCTAGCGTGAAACTTCTCGACGTCGAGGTTGGGAAGAGCAACGGTAACAGCGTTAACATCGGTAATGAAAAGAGGTGCACCGCCGGTACTCCTCGATCCACCATAAGGGCTAGAGCTGTGGCTTGGGTGTTGATGAAATTGCAGGGCGCACAACAGAAGATGAAGGTGAAGACGGTGTGCTACAAGGTGAGCAACCCTATCAAAGAAGAAGAACGACACGAAGAAGACGAGGACGAGGAGGTCGACCTTACAGATGAAGAGGAGGAAGGTGGGGAGGTGGAGCTGTGCAAGAAGAGAATTCTGATGGGAAGGAGGTGCAAGCCACTGAATTGTTCTGGTGCTCTCCAGTATGACAGCAATGGCATTTTGTTACCAGAGTTGCTTCCATGATCAAAGAGAAAAAAATTTACCCTCTTTTCCGGACTTGCCATCTTCCGTTGCTTTGTGAATTTTACAGCCGGAAAGCATGCTTCCATCAAATGCCTTTTAGAGTAGAAGAAAACCTTGTATCATATCCAAAGTCTGCTTTTTTTTCCCAGCCCCAGAGGGTCTTTTGACTAAATGCCGACGGAAATGCGTGCATCCAAATGGATGCTGAATCTCACGTTTGGATGTAGTTGTAAATGGTTTGCAACGCATTGATCGCACCACGCTCGTATTCCAACAAGGGACACAAACATTACTGTCTTGTGAGATCCTAAAACTCCAATGCGGAGGCAAGTATTATGGGGCAACGGCTGCATTTGGGAACTGCTTAAGCAAGGGGCTTTGGATGTCCGAAGCCCCTTCGGCCAAATTTTAAGTTCTTGGCAAAAAATTTCCGAACATCTTTGACTAAAAGCAAGCCTTGAAAAGAATAAAAATTCAAAAAAGCCTTCAGCTTTGAACTTTGAGCTTTGGACGTGAAGATCCCCCCCAAGCACCGCCGCAAGAGCCACCTTCATCCCTCCGCGTGACTACCCCTAAAAAAACACCTCGCACAGCGACGGTGAAGTCAAGATCAAGCCTTGCCAGGGCCAGGCAAGGCATGGCCTGGTCACTAGTCCGGCTGGAGGTAAGAAAGGAATTGGAAAAGGAAAAAAAAAAGAAAAGAATAAGAAAGAAAAATTAAAAATTATTTAAAAAATATATATATTAAAATATTCAATCACCAATCACTCAAAAGACTATTCATATTTATATTTATGGAACAACATTTTGCCAAAGCCACCTTCCAAGACATTTTTCAATTACAATTTACCAAGCAATCTTTGCACTTTCATCAAATCCTTTTAATCTAAAGGTCTTTGCATTTCCTCAAGGACTTTCCTCAAAAGTCAAACCAAGCACACCCTAGATCAATTCTTAAATGATCTAACAACTCTGAGTCATGTAACTCCCATCAATGGTACCCAATCATGCCATCGAAAAGGATAAGACGGTAATATATCATGCTTCTCAAGACGCCAGCTTAAAGCCTACAAAAAAAACAAATGCTCTGGAGATTCAAGTATGTGGTGCCAAAGAGTAAACACTACAGGCACAAGGTCAAAGTCAAATAAAGATTAAGACACAGCGACATTTGATTGCTCACCGCTCAATCTATACAGTGAAGACAGCGTAGCAAGATGTGCATTCCATCACAACGAGCAACAACGTCAGTAATAGCTCAATCAACATGCCTTTGCAACCATCACCGCCTACAGCTTCAGCGGTTTCAACCCCAGAGAAGCACGCAACCTGTTTGCTTCTGCAATCTCTGGGTCGGGATGATCTGTCCCATCGTCCTTCTTTTCCTTCTTCTCTTTCTTCCTCTTTGGCTCTTCTCGAGCACCACCATCTTCATGCCCACGTCTTCTAGGACTTGTGCTGCCACGCGCATGTCTCTTGCGGTGTTCCCCACCATCCCGGTCCTTGCGGTCCCTGCTCCTACTTCGACTTCTTGACTGGCTCCTTCTCCGCCCACGGTCTCTGTCTCGTCTATCTCGTTCTCTACCTTCTCGTTCATGATCCCTCTCACGACCATAGTCTCTTTCATCTCTTACACGATACCGGTCCCTGTCTCTCTCTCTGTCTCTGTCTCTGTCTCTGTCCCTATCCCTGTCTCTATCCCTCTCTCTCTCCCGTCCACGTCCTCGTTCTCTATCATAGTCTCTGTTGTAATCCCTGTCATAATCTCGATCTCTGAGACAGATGGGCAATCATCATCAGTGTACCATCACTTTTGGCGTCACAAGAGAATCAAAAACAACTTAAGGATTCTACAAGTTTTAAGCACTCAATTTATCTTAAACATCGCATTGGCTGCTGGAAAAATAGAACATTAAGGAGCAAGAAAGAATGCATAGATGCCCATTAGGACTTAATTACTCAAAATGAAAATGTCCGATCCATCATACTTCTCAGCTGCACACTGTCAGTGCAGAGAAACCTGGCAGGATCATGAATATTACTGTAGGAAGCTGTATTGAACGATGGACAGCACTGAGTGACACTGTCATGACTCACAACATCGGCATAATGCTTGGACTGAAGTGAACGTGTGTGCAAGTGTTTAATGCATAACAGCTTCCATGATGCGTCACAATGACCTAAGGATGGTAATGTATCACTGGTTGCACTCCTGAGAGATGGCAAGTCCGAGAAGTTAATGAGTCAAATTGTAGATTAACTATGAAAATCAACCTCCCAATCATATTTAAAATTGAGGTACTTGCAGCATCAAATAGAAAACCACTCGATTTCCAGCAATTAAAGATATCAAAATGAAATTCCCAATCTGCTCAAATTTTACCACCACTGACACCATTCGCAATGAGAAGCCTGGCAACTTTGATTATTCTGAAGCCGTGTTACTGTATCAATATTCTATGCATTATTACTTCAATGGGCATAATCACAATCCTAAACTGATTTTTCTGCTACGAATTAATCATTGCCAAGAGGCATCTAAGCATCGCAACTTCATCTGAGGTCTCCTTATCATTGGTACAATATAGGTGTGACTCTGCAAGCATCCCAAGTTTTTTATGGAACACAAATAACATCTTCTGACTAGCAAAAACAATTTTGGCACCCAAAAAAAAGAAAAAGAAAGAACAAGCGTGCATATTGAAAGCAGAAAACATGAAGAGGAAACATTTAAGATTCAGAATTGCATCAGCAAGATATTCAGCACTGCGGCGATCACGAAGAATTAAATTTTGAAACAGGAAAGTAGCAGTCTGTTTACCTGTGTCGGTGACTATCACGCCTTCTATCTCTATCTCTTTCCCTTGTTGGGCTTCGTCCACGATAATAGTCCTGTTCAAGTGACGATAACATTATTAATCTCTGAGGATATCACTCATGCAAACCAAATTTATAAAATTAAAAAAAAAAATGAGAGTGGAAAAGCAAGAGCGGAACAAACCTTTTCGGGTGCACCATCTTCTAGACCATCAACAAGTTGTTCGTTCTCTTCCTTCTCCTCCTCTTCCTCAAAATCATCTTCCAGAGCACTTTTTCTGAGATCTAGAGCACCAGCTGATTCGAGAGTCCATCTAACAAAGGAGAAAGGGGAAGGGGTAATTAGTTAAAGCAGACACTCAATACACTGAAATGGCAGTTATTATATGGTAGGACCGTGAGATGCACACTCTCACGGGGTCATAACCGAATAATCCACCTACTAAAAAAAACTTGTGCCAAAGAGAAAACAAACCAAAATATCACAAATCCAATTAACTACTGCATTCAAATGCAGTAGAAAATTAAGATGGCGAAAAGCAAAAGCTTTAATCATGCTTTTGGACAAGAAAATGAACAAAAGACAATAGCTAGCTACGGCCAAGCTACTGCTCAAGTCATAAAACTGCTATTTGGTTATCTACTGTCACATCCAGTATCAAAAGCTCTAATCATGCTTTTGGACAAGAAAAAAAGCCCCAAAAGACAATAACTAGCTATGGCCAAGCTATTGCTCAAGTCATAAAACTGTTATTTGTTTATCTACTGTCACATCCAGTATCAAAAACTAGTAACAGCAAACGTAACTGGCAAGGACAAAGAAGACTAAGTGTTCAAACAATGGTAGCAAGAGTAATAAAAAATTCACCTCCTCTTGATGCGCGGCAATGCAACATCACATGAATAGTCCTTCGTCAAGAGTTCATCAATGACCTCATCCACATGTGTCAAGGAAAAGTCTGATTATAAAGAGGGCAAAACACAAAGCCATGTCCATTAGCATTACAGAATACAATGTTTTGACGATTATAAAAGACACGCCAATTGTCAAGGCTGAATATCTAAACAAGTAAGTTAAACATTTAAACTTTGAAATAAAGGAAACTTTCTTACTTCCACCAGTTAACTTTTGCCTCACTTTGCGATAGTCATTGTACAAAGGCTCCAAGTATCGATAAACATCCATATCTGTTCCTGTGAGACGCAAGTAAAAGGCACCGAGAACACGAACATATCTACAACATAATAAGCATAAAAAACAATCAGAATAAGTTGCAATGACAAAATAGGATAATCTAAATTCCGTAAAGGTAAAACAGAGAATATTTAAGTCAGCAAATGATGCATATTATGAACCTTCAATGACAGGGTTATAGCCATAACTAGGTTTCGCCTCTCAATCATCACCGCAGTACACCATCCATTTTCTATCAGCAGAACATACATAAAGAATCCTCGTAGAAACTCCACTTCGCTCAAATCTAGAACTGAACCACATGCCTTTCATGGATTCGCGGCTCCAATATATTTCGAGTTGGTTTTGCAAAGAAAATCCACAGGACAGTCCCCTATCATTTAGTCATCTCCTTACCATCTCAGCAGACTAATCATCTACTCAAAACTCACGAGATCAACATATGCCAAAACAAATTTATGGCGTCAGTCTTAGTCTACAACCACATTATTTCCTCATGTGACCCTAAGAATGAGCATATCAACATAATTCCTCCAGAACTACAAATTGCATCTAAGACTCTAATCCTAATCCAAGTTCCAATACAATTTTAAGCGACATCGCCACTATGATCCCCTAACTTCGTCTCAGCTTAAATCTTCCACCCAAAATGCTCCAGTAAGACCTGAACTCGCAAATTTCTCTCGCTCAGATTTAGGTAATATTTACTAAGCATGCACCTGCTGTGGCGGCAACTGCCTAAACTGTTACAGACGAAACCCGAATCAAACGCACGCCCTTCCAGCTAAAAAGTTGGCCGAAAAGCAATATCACTTAGGCTGAATTCAGCAAACTCATCTCAAGTGCATCGATTTCATCACAAATCAGCTTAAAAAAAGATGACTAAATGAGAAGACATCGATTAATCATCGAGCATACTTGTAATCCTCGTTCTTAATGAACTCCACGACGATGTCCTTCTCGGGCTGGATCTGCAGCATCTTGAGGACCAAGCACAGGAAAGGCGTGGGCTTGCGGTTGCCTCCGAAGGTGCCGCCGATGTGGTCGAGCTCCATGGCCTTGTCGACGAGCGTCTCCGCCGTCAGGCCGAAGCACTGCTCCTTCCAGTAAGTGTTCTGGTATATCTTCGACCGCACGATCTTCTCGACCAGGTTCTGGGGGTTCGTCCCCCTTATGCTCTTCGCCAACGGGTCCGTGCGATTCGCCATTGTCGAGCAGACGAAGTTCACAGAGCGAGCGAGAGAGAGAGAGAGAGAGGGGATAGGGAAGGAGGGAAGAGAAACCCTAAACCGAAAAGCAAAATGATGTGATATGAATCGATCTTCCCCGTGGAACCGACTCAATCCGGCCCGGTCGAACCGCCGCGTACACCTTTATTTTTCCTTTTTGTTTTATTTTTTCCTGCTCCTCCTCCATTTTTTCAATACGCCTCCGACCACCGCCATCTGCCATCACAGCCGACTAGTCTATCCACTGTTATCCACCATTACCTTCCTCATAGCGTGATTGTGCTCGACTCAAAATCTCTTTTTGTCTCGGGCTGATCTTTCGCCGAAAATCTTAGCTGTAACTCAAGGTCGTGCAACTTTCGCGGACTTCACGCAATTTCTATACGTTATTTATGGTGATCGCGGCCTTGATTCTAGACAAAATTTGAGAATACAACCTCCGAATCCGTCGCAAGATGTACTGTGTGATTCAATGTTCTTTTCATTATGATCTAAATTTCGTTCATATGTCAAATCCATTCTCACGAGAGGTGAGTCCATTTGCCATATGAATCACAGATGTTAATTTATCAGCGAAACAAGAAATTACCCACCATTCATAACCTAATTAGAGAGGACTATTCAATCATTTTTAAAATCCATTTATTTTGCAAAAAATAAATTGTTCTTAACAATGACTGCTCCTATCATCATCTACAAAAATAAAAAGGTGAACAATATTTTTTATTTTCTATAAAAAAAAATAAACATAAATTATCATTGATAACGAAATCATTTTTTATTGACTAATTATTTCAAGCAATACAAATTATCATTTTTAACAAATTATTTTTTAAATTATTTATTTTTTGCAAAATAAACAGAAGCATCTAATAAAAAAATCTCCAGATGAAAATCGAACCGCCCCTTAACTAATTTGGCAGATTACTGGTTTTGTTTTGATGATGGGATAGTAATTGCAAGCACAGTGAGCAGATTGCATCCATAAAAATAAACAGATAAAAAAAGGAATTTAGTAAAAGAAAAAAAGGACACGGTTCATTCCCTCCTGGTTTCCTATTTCTTCAATGCCTTAAAAGATAATCTTACCTTTGTACAATGACTTCGTTCACAGAAGCAGAATCAAAATCCAAAATTTGTTCCCCAGAACATATCATCTCCAATACTAGGAAAGAAGAAAAAACAAAGAAAAGCATTTGTAGCGTCTATACAGATAACAATGTGTCAGGTCAATGAGAGTAACATTCCCCCGCTAATGTCGGGGCAACGACGAAAAACCCTAGTAATCTACACATAAAAACAGTCTCAAGCAGCGGTAACTGTCGGGTCTATAAGGGTCCTGTCATCTTTGCATCTGCTCCGGCGTGTGGTTGCTCGTGGCAGATGAAGATGCCGTTCTACCGCTCAACAGACCATTATCCACTGGTGGAGTTGCTCCCCACTTCCCATCCAATTCCGCTGGCTCCAGGACTTTGACAGATCCGTCTGTTAAGCCGATAGCTAATTGGTTTGGCTCTTGAGGATGAGTTGCAATGACAAGAGGATAGACAGCTTGGCTTCTGCAAGAAGTTTTTAATCACGAGACAAAAACCCGATTGAGCTAGAGCTTTATCCAATGTTTTATGGACTCTTAAGGTTCCCTTAAGAAAACTATGGACGGTTCAAATTGGGTTAAGAGGAAAAATTTAACGAGCCGAAGCACTAGCTTAGCTATATTTAGGCTTCGCTTGTTTCACAGAAAATATGATACTTTCGGAAAATATTTTCTAAGAAATCATTTTTCAAGAAAATAACAATATTTTCCGGTGTTTGGTTAATACTGAAAAATGAACCGGAAAACAATGTCATTTGTCAAGGAATTGATTTTCGGCGGCAGGCGAATGGCGACCGGTGGCGGTGGCGGCGGCGGCCGGCGGAAGAGGAAGTACGAGAAAAGAAAAAGAAAAAAGTGTGAAAGAAACAAGGAAGAAAATATGAGGAAAATATTTTTCAGGATTAGCCTATTTTCCGCCCCCCAAACGCCGGAAAATTCTGGAAAACATTTTTCAAGATGTTGTTTTCCATGAAACAAACGAAGCCTTAATGTGCTTTGACTGACATTCAGACAAAAAACTTGCACGTTGGGATTTCGTTGAAGTGTGCATAACTACTGCACCATAGTCGACCCCAATGTCTCAAGAACACCAAGGTCTAATGGTTGGCAAGTACTCAGACGCCAGTTAACAGAGCCATTGCTAAAATAAGTAATTTAAGATTCATAGAGACGGGGACTACAACATGCGACTAAAGCACATCGATACCGCAGGAAAAATTATTCCACACCATCTTTATGAATTTGTTCAAGAAATAAATGCTACTAAGAGGTTTAAGGTCATCCTTACCCGTTCAAGACTGCCTGGGGCAAGTATGTTGATGGAGCGATGCGGCATCTTAATCTAAGAGTATCAGCATCAAAAACACCAACATTACCATCGCAAAAGCTGGCATAAATCAATTGGCTGGTGCATGAGTATCCTGCATACGATATAGGCGCAGAAAGCACATCTTGCGGAATCCACTGTTGTACAAATAATGCACAAGAATGTGAGGTTTGATTCGAGCTTTACAAAATGTCCAACTTTCTCAGCAGCTGTAGGTTAATAAAAAGTGGACAACGAAATTCTGATATACCCACCTGCCAAATCCGATCCATCTTAGATACATCATATATCGCCAGCTGCGTCTCATGAACCACCAGCAAGCGGATTTGATCAGCGTGGAACTGCACTCTTGTGTCACCAGTAGGTGCCTTTCCATTAGGTATTTGAATTGGAACAGACTTCCTCTTATCCCAAGTATCAATACTCCACAGGAACAGCTGTTTATTTTTAAGGGGAGAGTAATTATTTCTATTTCATACATGAGAAGAGGACGAAACCCCAGCTCAGAAAATAGGCGAAAGTGTGCAGAGGAAGGATTGAAGAGGCGATTTAGTAGTAAATCTGCCCAGCTTTAACATGAAGGTTGAATTCGAGAAAGAAGGACAGATAATATCATCTTGGAAGTACAGCAGAAAGAACAGACCTAGAGACATTTGAGTTCAACTACTTTCGAAATGATCACAGATTTCATGCCTATCGTCTCTACAAAAAGCAAGTGTTTTTCATAGTAATAATAAGACAATAAAGATAGCAGTTTGTCATCTCAATTCGGAGACTTGGATAAAGCAGAAGATGAAGCAAAATTCATGAAGTACACCAGAAACCATATACTAGTTCTCAGGCTGGATAACAGAATCTTCTTTGATTCACTTACTTGAGCATCAGCACCTGATGAAACCAAGACGTTAAGATTGGTGGAGAAGGCTAAACCAGTTATTCTCTTATGGTGACCCTTCAACTTTGACTTCACCTATAAAAGCCAGAAAAATCATGTTACATTGTGGTAAGTACCTGGTATCAGCAGAAAAGAAAAGCCAATCCATACAGCGGATACCTCATCTACTCTAACATTATAAATATGGATAGTAGAATCTTCCATTCCAATAGCAATGATGTTGTTATCCTGCGGATGGAACGCGAGAAAAGTTGATGCAGGCGGGGGCGACATGAAAGTGGTCATCACCTGCAGAAAATAGAATGTACAAAAAATTCAGGATGCAAACAGTTAGGAAGTTTTAAAGCCAAGAATGACAAAAATTACCTTGAAAGTCATCATGTTAAACAATGAGATTTTGCCACCACAAGCTGACATTACATAGGAGTCGTTTTTTGATAAAGCTATGCAAGGTACTGCTTCTTCAATATTGACACCTGAGACATCATTACTCATAAGAAGACCACTGCTTGGTTGCCAGTGATGGGGAGCAACACTGGCGGTGGCCTTTTGTGCTTGTTCACTTTAGTAGTTCCTCTTTGGAAAAAAAAAAAGATCAAAAGTTTTAATCCAAAAAGAATCAGGCATTACCTTCCCATTTGGATTTTGCTCATTTCGGGCCCACTTCCATAATTTCTGGACACCATTTGCCCCCAAGGCTAAAAGTCCAACTCCAGAATTTGTATATATAAGTCGTACAACCTAGACATTAAATAAGGGAAACATGAAGTGGATACAAATAGCAAGAGAACTATTTCTGCTCCATGAAGTAACATACCTTGCTGGAAATATCTGTGCCCTCAGGCATCGTAACTAAACGGCACTGGACAGCATCTGAAATCTCCACTAGCTGCCAAGGTTTAGCCTTATCAACCACTTCCTCTACTGCCCTTGACTTCTCTATGCTTCTACCCATAGGATCAACTCCATTCTTGAACAAAGAAATAGATTTAAATGCGTTAATTCCTCAAAGGACCAGTAATACGCAAAATCGCCTCATCGTTTCTTATTCCGCCGATCGAACAAAGAAAGTATACCATAATTTAAGGATTTCAAGGGGTATAGATCTTGAACAGTTTTGACTTGTTTCTTTGACAAAAAACTAGCCAATTTCATATGATCTGAAAGACAGTCTGCCCCGGCATTTTCTAATGCTCTACTAAGTGCGGCTCATCAGAAATAAGAAAGTAATATCACAGCTGTACGACTGAAGATTCTCAGTGTCATGCCATTTTTTGAAACAGATAAGAAATATGTCATGATAAAGTAAATGGCATACAAGAACAGGAGAAGGTCTGACAGGAGAGCTCCTTTCCACTTTACAATTTACTGCACTGGCAGCTGCAACAGCAGAAGAGCCAGAGACCTGCATGACATTAAAAAAACAAAAAAGGGATCATTTAAAAATCATTAGAGGTGATCTCTAAACCAGGTACATCAAATAACAAAAGCACAAAGTAAAACAATCAGAACCTTGATGGCTGCAGACTCAATTGGTTTTCTTAGTGCTTCAAAGGATGGGGCTTCATGAACTTTCAAAAGTCTAAGACCTACTGTGTTTGCAAGTATCTTCAAACCATTATCTGCTGTACTTACAGCGAGAAGATTTCCTTCTTTGTTAAACTTCAACCGAGGAAGACTCTGCTCCATCATGGAAAACATGTAAGTGCCGGCGTCAAAAGCAAAGTTTGCCGCGAAAGACCGACCACAGAGAATGTAACACTCACCGGGAGTCCACCTTCTGCATCTGTACTTGTAAGAACATTATCATTATCCATGTCCCAAAACTTTATTTGGCTGTCCTCTCCCACAGCCAAAAAATGGCTTCGAGTGGCATCGAATTGTGCGACTCCCGCTGATTTCTTTCTTAGTCCTGCATATGACCTCTTTATAGCACCCTCGCTTTCATTCCATTCCACGAGGAAAGTCTCCCCATCTTTACTTGTTCCACAGGAAAATAATCTGATTGCAAAATAAGGAATAAGTGATGAGCAGATTGACAGCAAATATCAGTCATCATGCCATATCTTAAGAGAATATTTGCAGCAAACATCGTGACCACTGACAAAGAAGAAGGGAGCAAAAGAAAACAGCAACCAATGTTTGAGATTCGATCCTCCTTACCTAGCCCCATCAGCACTGTAAAGCATTGTAGTGGCCCAATGGCCAGGAGCATCATAATCAACTCTAGAACCCATATTGTCATAGAGCCAGGCCTTTATTTTGCCATCGATCGCGGTTGAGAAGATGAACTGAAAATTGATATGTGGCGCAAAATCAACTTGGTTAGATTTACCATTTTCTTCAATAAAGGGAGCAGTAATTACAACAAATGCAGCAGCAACAACTAATGCTAAGCCTTATACCACTTACAGTGGTGGGAAAGTCAGAATTACATATTGTAAAAATACTTATTTCATCAAAGATTTCATTGTGTTCAATACATCACTATATGTATTATATATACTACTTCCGTGTGGAGATGCTACATCTTCTTCTTCTTTTTTCGAAAAAGAGAAAAGTCGTTAACTAAACCAACTTCTGTCATGTAACAATAATGTCCCGACCATGTCTACTGCGACTTTCAAGAAAAAACTAAAAGTTAATGCCAATGCAACAATAAGTCTTTTTTGAATTTGGAGGAGGAGGAGACAGATAGCATGCTGGCCATTACATTTGACCTCGTTCAAACCGCAAAGAAATACCAACTCCAGTTTCCTTCTTAGGCAAGTGTTGGTATGGAGCACTTCAAGTGAGATATAATTATTTAAAAAAGAAGCCACACTTATTATTTCTGTTTAATTGAAACTATCCAAGTACTGTATAGACTGCAAATAGTCCGGCATCATTCTAACAAAACTGAATAAACCTTGAAGTACAACCATGAATAGGTTTATCAAGACTTAACTGTTTACAGGATACCATGTTCTCTTGCAACAATTGAGCACTTAGAGGGAAAATTATGCCAAAAGAAAGCAGTACATACAAAATTATTGCCTCTCTTGTCAGACTCACTAGTAACATTATCAATTTCAGGGGGAAAAAGGCAACTCTAATATAATAAGTAGGACATACTTATTGGTTAACCACTACATGTCACATTGATAATGTTGGATCTCAAACGCTAAGTACCTGAATGCTATCTTTGTGATGAGGACAAACAGAATAAACAGGTGCCTCATGGCCCTCAAAGTTAAATAGCTTTCTTCCACTCAAATCCCATACCTGCTCATTTTAAATAAATTAGTGGTGTTCAAAGTGTCCAATCTAATCAAAGCAAATGATGAGAAAATTACTGCACTACCTTTATAAGCTTATCCTCTCCACAGGTCACTACACACAATGTTTTGTTTGGATAAGCAAAGGCCAGATCATTAACAGCACCAGCATGGGCATCAATCTGCAATTAGAAAGAGATGAGCTCCTGATATGCAGGACTTGCCTATTCAAGCAACAGAATAAATCACTTATACCTCTACATACTGGTGCAGATCATTTCCTCCATGAGAAGCATACACATGAATCAACTGTTTGGTAAATGCAGCACCTGCATTTTAAAGAATTAGTTATTAGACCAAATCCTTGTAAATTGCAATGCCATTTTTGGCACTCAACCCAAGCAAACGCACCTACGAAGTTTCCATCCGGACTCCATGCCACCTTGCTAACAGATATTACTGAATCCTTGCCAGCAGCAGCCTGAAATAAGCCTCCAATATTATAATTCAACTCAACAACTACTTTTTGCTTCACCATTACAAACATCAGAAAAAAAATTCTCGAGCGGATACATCTCAGCACAGAATTCATATCACTGAAATTGCAGCTTCCATATAATACAATTACTTTAGATCTCAATAGTTTTACCATACAAATACTGAAGGAACTATCCAGATATAATACACAACCTGAAATGGCAAAGAACGTGATGTCATGTCCCACGCTTTGAAGGGCTTTGAGACCAATTTATCCCTTGATGCAAGTTCCCATAATGTAATTTCACCATTGCTACAACCAACTGCAAAACAACCACGAGTAAGAAACCTATTCATAACGTAGCAGATTCCAATTCATGGGTGTTTCTCTTTTCAGTTGTTTTTATGTGTTTGGGGTTGGGGGTGAACGAGTTTCATAAGGTTCTATGGGGTAAATGACGGAAAACAAAGCCTTTGTACCAAGAAGCACGGTAAGATGAGATGGGTGAAAGTCCATGCTAGTGACTGCAGATCCTTGCTGCATGGCGAAAGCCACTGTCTTTGGCAAGTCATCCAGAGACCAAGAAGCCTGTGGTCGAGATAGTGGATATGTAACCTAAATCACGCAAGATCAACATGAGAAAAGGCTTGTGAGTCGAAAAGTTCCAAATTTAAAATTCACTACTACAATTCAGGAAGCACTGCAATGAGCAAGTTGCATATTGCAAACCAAGATTTTAGTGTTTACCTCCTCAACTGACTGAGCAGGTCTAAGCCTTTTCATTAGTTGCTCGTGATCTGGACTCTGATAATCAACCATAGCTGAGGCGGTAGGAGGTGTTCTGGCTCGTTTCATGATAGAAACGGCTGAGATGATTATGAAGAGTCAACATATGTAGATACTACAAAGAAAAACATCCTAAAAAGTTTCTTTTTTAGTATGATCTCCACATACAAACAATAAAAAGAGCAGGGGAAGTAAAAGCTTAGATTGTGCATTTCAACCCCAGCTTCAGATGAATCTTTCTTAGCAGAAGGAGGAAAATGGTGTCATTACGAGCTTGATATTGACAGATCGACCAATCTAAAATTGCAATTAGGAATTGAACTTTCTGGTCTCTAAAAGCACACGTCCTATGCCAGGTCTCTACATCTCAACAGCAAAATCATATCATTCATGCCAGCTTTCATTAAAGTTACAACCTTGAGTAGGCGGCATAGGTATGGAAGATGCAGTAACAACGGCTGCTTGAACAGATGAAGAAGCAGAGGCATTGGCCATCCAACCTGCTAGGGCGTTCCCTGGTAGCGCATTTGGATTAGCAACAGCAGCAGCGGGCGGAAAAGGCTATAACACAATTTGAAGGAAAAACATTCATAAGTTATAGATTTAAAGTTTTAACACTTAGATATAGTCTTCAGGGGGAAAGGAAATTTATGGATATTTAAGACACCACCATCATACCCCATGAGGTCCAAGGGCAGAATATGCAGCAGGCTTCGCAACAGCAGAAACTGGAAGATTTACAGCTCCAGGTGCAAGAGGACCGTTTGGAGGTGTACATGTGTGGTCAGTAAACAAAGTCTTGATGTCTGGGTTAGGCCTTGGGTTCTTGCATAGCTGGTGCTGCCAGTTCAAACTGTAGATAGGACTCTTATGTATCAGATGGCATAAAGGAGAACACTGGCACAAGCCATGACATTCTCGGAGTAGGAATCATAACACAAACCCATGCAATTGTGGCAGGACACTATGCCATCTGATTAGGGTGGAAAGGAGGAAAATCTGCATATTCTGTTAAAGGTGATAAAATTGTTAAAAGACATCGCATGTAGACCATGGAATAGCCGTGTGAGCAGTGTCTCATCGCACAGGGCATCCATCAGTGGAAGCATCAGGTCCCAAGAGCTTTGCAAAACTGAAGTAGTTTATCAAGCATAAATTTCCAAAAGAATCCGCATAAGCCTCCTCAAGAAACGCTACTTTAATGGGCAATTTAAGCACTAGACTTTCTCCCATAACGCAAAAGTAAAATGATGAGAAGTCCAATGTAAACATGAGAACACGATACAACAACCTGCAGAGCATTCACAAAAATACCTTTGGTTAATCAGAGTCCGCAGTCTTGAAGACTTCAGAGTAGGAAATGCAAGCTTATCACGAAACAAAGGATTTGCTTCTATAAGCTTTTTGAGCTCTATCAGCATAATGTTCCGAGCTGTTTTTGTGTCACCATACTTAGACAACTGCTCGTTTTCCCTGTTATGTGCAATATTAAAAAAAAAATGAACAAATTAGAGAACCAGGGATAATGTCATAGAAGTAGATACCGATTTTATGACATTGGTGATGTATTTCAATCAGCACAAGCTACAGATCAATCGTCACAAGACGTACTGATGTTGAATATGACATCCAATTCAAGTGAGAAAAGGTCCACTAAACCTTAAAGCAATCATAGAACTGAAGGTTCCAGCATTCATATTTAAGCTTTGTAAATCTCCCTATAATGAAACCAAAATTTAATTTCAGCTGCCTTAGTTCGTAAAATCATTTTCAAGAAGCATAGATTAAGTTAATACTTCAACCTCATGCAAATTCCTTCAAACTCAAAATTTGGATCAAATGGGATATACTATGGCATTTAATTTAACACAAACAATTACCTGAAATTGCCAAGTGTTAGAAGCTGGGTAATCTCTTTGTAGAGTTCTTCATTGAATGTAGAAAATACCTTCAGGTCATTTACTAATATCTCTACCGCCTTAGCCTTCTCCTGCCTACAATACCAGATGAGCAGCAAACAAATATACAAGGTAAGATAATTTCTTGAACAGGAGCAGAGTATGACCAACCAATCTTTGCAAGGACCTACCGATCAAGAGCTTCGAGATACTTCTGCTTCCTAATCTCAAAAAAGATCTTCATCGAGTATCTGTTGTCATCAACTTTGGTAAATCCAGACAAGTACTTTTCAACCTCTTCCCACTCTCCAGCTTGAACTTTTTCCTCAAAGTGCTTCATATTGAAAAAAAACCCTGATTCTTTCTCAAGCCTGCATTAAACACGTTCATTTATCAACAAAAATAGATTGTACAATGAGCCAGAGAGTATAAGAAAGGAAACGCAATGCCCAAGATATATAAATGCGTGTGTACATGTTGTCTTGATCTTTCCAATGTAAACTCTGCCAGGAAGCCCTGATTCAAAGAAATTTTTTATAACCACTGGACCTAAGGGGTTTTCTTACTCAAATTCCCTCAGCTCCGAATCTAAGGAAGAGACCAGCGTAAAAAAGAAAATCCTTTCTAAATTTCATGTCCCACTTTCTTCTAAAAATCGAATAAAGATTAAACCGTGCTTTTTTATTGCGGACAAACCTACCAACCTAAATTTACTGATATAAGATTAAGACAACAGGCCCAAAAGGCAAGAGCTACTACTGAATCTAAGTCAACTCCTTGACTCGCACAGCAAATTAACTCCCAACAGAGAACAGGATATGAAAATAAACATTTCCTCCGTCTTCTAAATCTTCTCGACTTTCTCGACAACAACAGACGAGCCTTAGGTTTCGTCCTCGATACTTTTCATCACCGTAAGGAAACAACAGAAACCGATCATTAACTGCAGCCAACGCCCCTACCCTAGCTTCAGCTGCTATATACACCGCGAACGAGCTCAAATCAGCATAACCTGTTCAATCCACAACGCACACAGCCGCACAACAACGAAGAAACACGCACACATCTGATCTATCTAACCAGTTCACGTACCAACAAAAAAGCAAAGAGAGTCGGGGAAAAGAAAAAAAAAAACCGAGGCACCGAACGAACTTACTTGTGCACGGACTCCTTAAACTTCTCTTCCTCCAGGAATTGAAGTATAAGGAACACCAATTCCCTGCTCAGCGACGACATTTCTCCACCTCCAGACAGACCACAAAAAAAAAAAAAAGTTCTCCTCAAATCCGGACGAGAAAGCCGAGCCACCAACGAGCCGAACGAATCTCACGCCCCGTCCCCGAATCAAACCTCGAAATGCCCCGCGGAGCTCCTCGGAAACCTCACGAATCTCAGCGTTCCGGACCTCGCACCATCAATAGGGCGCGGACTTCGAGGCCATCTAGGGTTTGAAAGGCTGCGAAGGGGAGAGAAAGAGAAAGAAGATAAAGGGCAGAGGTAGAGAGAGAGAGAGAGACTTGGTCTCGCTATCTTCGATGCGTTGTTGTACAGTGGGGGGACTTCGTTTTTTCCCCTATACTGACCTATCAGTGATAAGCCGGCGATCCTATCGATCATGCTCGATATGCCGAGTTGCTTATCAGATAGGCGCAGTTGATAACCGGAGTGAGTTATCATTTCGTGCGGTGATTGGATTGGGAAAGGCGGGGGCGTGAAAACGGATGCGAAACCGGGAATTCAAATCCAGTGAATATCCGGGGGCAGGAGTCCAGTCCTTTCCCATTCATTCGTACCGTCGCTTTCCGAAAGGAGGAGAAAGAGGCAAAAAAAGAACTGACAACTTGGGGGGTCGATTTCTCGCTAATTTATCGGGACGCGGCGTGGTTCTCTCGCGAGCCGATAGAGATGTAGGTTCTCGTCTCGTTTCGGTCGTCCGTCCATTTTGGACCACGCGCAGATCCTATCTTCTTCTTTTTTTTTCTCACTCGTAGGTTCTGGCTGTCAAGTGGGACCCGCCTCTATAATTTTTGTCTCGTCCCCCTCTGTCTCTGTCTCCCCTTCCCCCCTCTTTCGGTTCCGGTAGAATGCTCAAACAAAACGTCGTCGAATAAGTTTTCAGAACATAAGATCTCTCGAGGAAATTGCCCCAAAAATTCTAAATCTGAACATCTTAATAGTGTTGATTTAATTTTATATATTTTAATAATTTTTTGATTTAATCATAAATCTTTAAACAATTTATCAATACAATCGTTTCGTTCAAATATCCAAAGTAGGTCAAGGACTAAACTACCAAATTTCCAAAAAATTTAGAACTAAATTAATACACACAAAAAAAATATGAATAAATTGACAAATCGTTGGCAAATTTAAGATTATATCAACACGATTAAAAATTTTAGAATAGAATTGAATTGAATGCCATACAATAAGTTTGGGATTTTTTTTGGACAACTATCCCTAAGATGTTCCTTTTGAAATAAATTTTCTTGTGATCTAGCATTTTCGGAACACCTATTAAATATGTATTGTGAAAAATAATTCGACACCCCAATAGTATCGATCATGCATATCAAATTAATAATTGGCGCATTAAAACTATAAGCGGTCAAGTGCTTCTTAAGCGAGTAATTAGATAAAATTTGCAGCTTTTAATGCACTCTCGGCTCTCGTGCCATGTGCAATTGATATTTTTGAAACTAAATTATCCTATACTAAATATTCTTATTAAGGGTCTCTTGGATTTTTTTTTTTTTAACAAGGACTAATCATTGTAAGGATTTTCTCCACGAGTTTCGAGGCTAGTTGAATAGCTTTGCGAACGGCTTTCGACACGGCGTCTTTTCGCAAGTCACGTCCGGTCAGTATTTTCAAAACTGGATTGTTTTGCTTTAAACATACATAATACGTGTGGGCCTAAACCACTTGTTAGAAAAAGACTAATTATCGTATGAATTTTTGTCCACGAGTTTCGAGACTTGTTAAATAACTTAACAGAGGGAGCTTGACATTTCCACTGGGCTGAATCTTCCAGGACCATGTCTTATTAGTTATATAAAATCATATTAATCTTTATTTGAAGACACTCGGTACGTGACCCTTATCAGAAATGTTATGTTGCTCGAGATAGATTGACAATTACTAAGCATGCTTCAGATAAAAACAATACCAAAAAAAAAAATAACTGAGAAATTTCGCTGTAATTTTGAAATATTTAACAAGACATATTACATGAATTTTTTTTATAAATTTATTATATAATTATACAAAGTAATATATCAATCATTAATCTCCACGATCAAAGTGATATATTATGTCCCTCAATAGTTCGCAGGATAAAATTACATTTCTAAAAACAAAGTCAATGTCCTAAAAGTTTGAAATGACATGTATTTTTTAATACAAAAAAAATTTTGAACTGATATATATGTGATAAATTTACCCAAAACTAATTATTTTGACCACCAAAAATCTCAAATTAATATACATATGACAAATTTACCATATGTTAATTTTTGTTAAATTAGATTAATACCATAAAAAAATCCTGAATTGATAGAATATATGGTAAAAATTTCAAATATGTACATTCAACAATTGACACGTGTCATCCAAATCAGCAATTTGACAATAAAATTTAACAAAAACTAACAATGAGTAAAATTGTCAAAAATATACCAATTTTGGATAAATTTGTCGAAGGTACACTAATTTATGATTTTTTTATTAAAAATTAGTTCAGAATAAATTTGCTATAAATGTACCAATTTGTTGGTATTAACCTTTTTTTTTTGGTGAGCTGTGTACTTTGTTCTATTTGATGAGCTGTGTGTGGTTGACCTCCGAACAACGAAGCATCGTATCTTTCTTTTTGACGCATTTTTGACGTCACAAATGGAGAAGAAATTGAAAAGCCATTATATATTAGTGGGGGAAAAAAGAATTTAGCAGTGGGTACCCACGCAAAGAATATTAATAATGCCCCTATCGATTGATTTAACTAAAATCATTTATAAATCAGTCATTATATTAGGAGTCAAAATGTGGGTTCTACAATCACCATTATATTAAATATTCATTTAATTTTCTCACGTGCATTAGATTTGTTTTCTTCCGATGCGTTGTTTTTAAGACCTTTTGCTAAGCGGGCCCTCCCGAAAAGGAATGTGCCAACTAATATTTAATGTCTTTTTCAAATATATATAAAGTTTATTATTCTCTTCTTCTTCTTTTTCTCATTTCGAAATCTCTTTGTATATTGCATGCAACCTAATCACGTCATGCGAGAGATATTAAAAAAATCACCCTTTATTAAAAGAAAAATTGAAGGTTGATCATTTTCTTCTAATCTATTATATTTCTATCCTAGCCCTTTTGGATAAGGATATAAGAGTAAAAGGGACCCACAATTTGGAATGCATGAGAAAAGCTTTAAAAAAAATAGTCATGACAAGGGAATGTGACGAGAAAAATTGTAAAAAAAAAATAAATTAAAATCTATTGCATATTTGCCAATTCGATTTTAGACCTTTTAATTTTGTCATTTTAATTATAAATATTTTTGCACTTATGTCAATTCAATTTTAAATTTATTTTCTTTTGCCAATTTAGTTTTATACTTCTTTTGTATTTATGACAATTCAATCAATTCGGCCATCTTTGATCGATCAGTGCTGGCAAATTAATTTTTAATAATATTTTAATATTTTTCATTTTATTTTTCTTGCTTTTCTTTTTCATCTTCTTCCTTGAGTTGGTTGTCGGATTGGTGATCTGTTGGAGGTGAGGGCTAACGAGGCTTGACCTCACAGGCCGCTAGTGCCATCACTGCTAGGTGAGGTCAGCCTCCCCTAAATCTAGTGAGGTCAAGCCACCCCATGGCTAGGCGAGGTCTAGCCTCATAGTCTCTTGCCTAATAGAGGCGACATGACACCATGGCTAGGTGAGGCCATGCCTCGCCCAGTGATAGCGGTACAAATCTCAACGATCCTCTCCCCCAACCAATTGATCCTTTGATCGGTGGAGGAAGAATATAACAAAAAAGAAAAGAAAGAAAATGAAATGAAATAAAATAAAAGAATTAAAAAATATAATATTTTATAAAAATCCCCATGTCAATGCCCATCGTAGAGTTAGCAGATGGCCTGAACTACTACAAATGCAAAAAAATTAGCATCAAATTGACATGACAAAGTTTAGGATTAAATTAGTATAAATACAAAAAGGTTTAAGATATGATTAGAAAAAATACAATAAGTTTATGGCTTTTTTGATATTTTTTTTTGTGTAATTTTAGGAAAACGATTCGGACCATCACGCCGCTATAGAGAATTCAACTTAAATTTAGAATCTGCCGGAGACATTTACGGGACGATTTGATAGCTACAACAACCTTATCATTTATCCCTTTTCGTTCGGACAAGAAAATTTATCGTCTTGTCATTCATTCTTTAGTGATATATACTGTTTTTTTTCCCCGTTGATGACCATGAAGTTTATTTACGTACGTCTCCATCTTTTTGTCCCTCGGATGTGAAGCTCTCCACTAATAACCACGTTAAAAAAAAGGAGGGGGGGGGGGGAGAAGAAGGCAATAATTCCGTTTTATTTTCCGGTCAACAAGGTGGTGATGCTAAATCAATGACTTCGGCGTTACAAATTTGATCTCCATGTATCCGGCTTTGGATTGCCGATTGGCATAAATGTACACCATCCATAATAATAATAATAATAATAATAATAATAATAATAATAATAATAATAATAATAATAAAGATGCAATAAAGATAAACGGACAAATAAATTATTTTTGCTGTATTATGTCCAAGTCCTAAACACTTTGATTTCACTAATTTAGTCCTAAATAATCTCTTATTAGTATCAACTCAATTTATCCGGCTAATTTAGACTTGAAATTGCTAACGTGGACACCGATGCCTCGCCCGATGAAGTTAAAAGAAGTTAAAAGTTTTGACTGAAGGTTTCGGCGATATAATTTGCAAATTTTATAGTTCTCATCGGATATGTCACTATCCAATCGATAATTAAAGTTCAATTTGTTTCGCAAAAAAAAAGCAATGTAAAAAATGTTTCTCAGCAAATGATCGTTCATATCTCTTATAAAAAATAAATGAACAAAAAATATTTTTATTATTTTATACAAATATTTAGGAATAAATTATTGTCGATTGAAGATGTTTTTCATCGACTAGCCATTTCAAGAGCCAAGCAAGCAAGCCCCCTCGTTTGGCTTCCACTCCAATTGGAAAAATAGCATGTTGCAAGAGTGAGGTGAGATTTGGTGCGTAGTGGTCTCCCACAAGATGGTAACTATCTCTAAGACAAGGCCTTCCACTCTCAACCATGACAGGAACCCTAGATGCCATCGGAGTAAAGATGGCCAGCAGGGCATTTTAGCGAGCCCTCTCTCTAATAGGAAATAGCGTAAGTAAATCAAGGCACTCGTTAAGCCTTAAATCTTCTATATACTACTCGACTCTTTTTTTTTTTCAGAGCGTACTACTATTGAATTGAAAAAAAAAAAAGAGAAGATAACATTGAGACTTTTCAATGGAAGGTCTCTGCCATTCTCATCAGCCTACTTTGACTATACTATTCTTCCCATTTTGGAATGGTCTCGAAGTTCAACAAGCGTTCAACAACACACAAAGAAAAGTTGTTTTAAATGATTTGAGCACGCGCAGAATAGAAAAACGAAGAGAAAGAAAGAAAAAGATTGAATAGGTTATCTCGAACTTGCCTTCGTCCTGATCTTAGACTCGCTATATGCGATAATTTTAAAAATATATTTTTAATAACTTATTTTTTGCGTATCAAATGGAGCCTCAACGTTAAAAGTCAATCAAAAGCGTAAGTAATCCGCGGATTTGGTCATTCACGGACATGAGCATCATCCATCCTATGGAAATGTTCCTTCCTTTTGACTTTTCGAGCGGGGCCAGGCGTGACGTAAGCCACCACAATATTGCGTAACCCTTGAGTGCCAGGTCAGCAGTACCCACGTGTCGACCAAAAACATAAAAGGCTTCCTAAGCGACGAATGATACGACACGATGACGTGTTCCCATCAGACCCTGGGCCCCACCGAAAAAACTTAATCTTTTCTTAGTAATGATGCCTTCCCACTTTGAGATGACACGTGGCTAGTTCTAACGTCGCATGTTGTTAGTCTTAGAATTGCTTTTGCTTAGAGTAATCGGACTAATTCTATCAAGACACGATGCTTCAAAACATCAATTAGTCATCATGTTATGCAGAAGCAATTATTTTCAGCAATAATCGTGCGTGATGCGAAAAAGACACAACTTCAAAAACAATAAAATATCCTTCTCTATAAGTTAATTGAATATATTAAATAGCGCAGTCACATGCGCTGTAAATCTGTCAAACTGATCAATTGGATTGAATTTACATCGAATAAAAAAATGACTTTTTCTAAATAAATTTCCTTTTTGACAAGAAAAAATTAGACCCATTTGATCCGTTTCTCATGCAATATAAATTTACCGACTCACGCCTCGCCGATTCACAATTCATAATGTCCGATTTATATTGTTAAAATATTTTTATATTTAACCTAACTTATGACTTTTAGCATATATTAATGCATCGGGACCGAGCAATTTTCAAATTGCTCAATCATGAATTCATGATGATCGTGATGACGCGCGGCCCTACCTGTCAAATCAAGATTTTATCCACGCGCCGACCCTCATTTGGAGTTGCGCGTGGGGGAAGGTACCCGGGGGGGGGGGGGAACAAAAGTAGCGTGCGGTACGCGCACGTTGTGCGTCCACAGCGACAGCGAGTTAGGATGTCCTCGACTTCGCGCGATAAAGCCGCGCCCGGAGGAGACTTTATCGCGAGATATCGCGGCGACAAGTCGGGCGCGGGTCCAGTATTTCGTGCACCGAGAACCTTAATTTCCCGGATCTTTCGAGTGCGTGTGCAAACAACTTTTGGTGAAGTGAAGTCGTGTCGTCCAACTCTTTGCGCTCTGCCGGGTCAAACCGAACTAGATTGACGGTTTGGGAGTGGGACAGTGCGTGGGGGAATTACCATTTTGGCCCTTGCGTTTGGTACGGGACGAGTCTTCTTATTTATTCTGCCTTTGGCTTTCAAAACGCTTTTCGCCACCCACCTTTTATCCAGAAATTTATTACGAGGCCGGCCAAAAAACAAGTGGGCATCGGATGAACCAAATGTACGTACCCCAATCCGCATAAATTTAATTTTTTTTGGGCCGATCTGTATACTCATGTCATATTTATGTCCGAACTTGTTTTCGTGTCATAAGAGTCCGTGTACTTGTGCCACTTTTGTTTTAAGCTAATGTCGCACGACAGAAGATCTCAAATCAGTACAACCATATGACATTTATCTCAAATTAAATTTTGAATCATTGAGGGCCTATTTGATAGTGTTTTTGTTCCTCTAATTCTATTTTTCGGAACAAAAAAGATCAAAAATATGTTTGATAACGCAAGTAAGTCTAATTCTGACTCTGCTTCTGGAAATAGTTTTCTACAAAAATAAAAAAATAAAAAAATTGATTCTCCAAAAAAGAATAATTTTAAGAATCACAAAAAAAAAACTAAAGTCTCGGTTCTTTTAAAAAGATTGAATTCAATGGAACTTCTAAACTTTAAAAAAAATATTAAAATTAGATTTGAAAATTTACAAACTACTAATTTTTTAAGAAAATTTTTAAAAAAATAGGTTTAAAGATAAGCTTTAAAATTTAACAAGAAAAATTAAAAATTTTTAAAAGGGGGGAAATTAAAAATAAAAAATGAAAAATTTTCAAAAAAAATAAAAAAAATGGGGGAACTTAAAAAATTATTTTAATTTTTTTAAAAAAATTTGATTTTTTTAAAATATCTAAATAGGGATGAAATATTTTAAAAAAAGAATTCTCACCACTTGGTTGTTTTTGGGAATAAAATTTTTATGCGATTACCAAACACATTTTGATTTTTTAAAAATCATATAGGGAACAAAATTAGAAAATATGATTCTAAATAGAATTACTTTTTTAGATCAGAATCATTGTTAGACAGGCCCTAAAATTAGAGATTTTAGTATTTTTTTTAACATGAGGGAGTTCTCGGGACAAAATTAGCGAATTTTTGGCGGATTTCCCTATCTAAGATTTTTTGCGACTTTGGATTGGTTTTGAGTATATGTTGCAAGGGTATACTAGTTTGGAATTTCCCGTGACCCGAAATTTGATTTGGGTAAATCTGGCATGGATGTACTAATTTGGGATATCGTGCAATAAAAATACTAGTTTGGAGCAAATGCAACACGACTGTACTAATTTTCGAATTTTTGCGACACGAAAATTAATTTGACATAACTATGGCATAGATGTACAGGCACATTAACCTATGTGTTACCAAAAGTCATAGTATCTCGCTTGAAGCTCACCTCATCTAATGGCACACGGGTATGCGGAAGCATCTCAAGATTTTTTTTCCCCTTTTTCAGTTAAATAGCCCAACAAAATACCATGGAAGAAATTACCCAATCAATTATAAACCCATTGTACAGATATTAAATTAATTATAAACAATTCAATCATATCAATCTAGCCCAAAACTTTTTGCAAAATTCCAATTCTGGCCAATATTCACTGCAAAATCATTACATGGCAGTGCACCACATAGGATGGCCGCCAATGATCTTCGGTGAAAATCAATTGAAATAATTCTATTGAATTTTTGAGTAAAATATTAACAATGAATTAATATTTATACAATAAATTTAGGATTGGTCGGATAACTTTCCTATTATGTCGGTGGAACTTCGTCATGGATGGCAGAAATTAATTTGATGTCATGTCAACTCACGTTTCGGTCTGGCTCAGTTGCTGCCTGCTGGCATGGCCCAAAATGAAGGACAGGTCAAAGGGCCATTCATCGGGCGAGCGTCCTTGTCGAAGCATGCCTAGTTTCGGAGCCCTAATGAGGCCCACAAAATGACAAAAGCAGCCGCCCTTGATGTTTTCGTCAATGTCAATGCACATGTCCTGGAATCACAAGAGGGAGTTTTGGAGACGTACTCCACGAACTCGCGTTATGGAACATGTTGGAAGGATACGAAGTCTCGACTCGTGCTGTGGAAAATCCGAATCGGTAGCTCACAACATATGACCGAAAATACCCTAAGAATTGCCCAGTATTAATTGACATTCGATCTTAAATGCATTTTATATCCATGTGATTTTTCGTCACCTATTCATTTAAACTTTTGAATTGAGCTTTCTAACATAAGAACACCACGTGCATGCGAAGCGCAATTAAATTCGATAACGAGATTCTACTTTCTACCGCAAATAATAATAATTTCTGATGATACTCAGTGACAGCTTTATCTTGCGGGGGGTGCTTCCGTTTTCATGCTTCTCAAAACTGTGTTTCCTGGGTGCACCAGGATCATGGTGGTCTTCTCAACCTCGTGCAGTCCCAGTGGCCCCTAAAAATTTTGACAGGCATCTTCGAAAGCTACCCCCACTTGACCACACGAAGCATATCCATGGATCATTGTATTCCATGACACGATGTCTCCTCTAGGAGCCTGGTCGAAGAGGAGGCGTGCAATTTCCATTCTGTCAAACGCAGCGTATGCATGGAGTAGGGCGTTGATGGCAAAGACATCCGGAGCCAAATCCCATTTTCACAGCTCGAGCATGGATTTGCATTGTCCCCACCGAGGATGGCAACTTGGAACAGGCTCTGAGTAGGAAAGGTAAGGCGTGGGCATTGTGTGGGACTGAATTACTTGTCATCTCACCGTACAGAAGAAGGGCCTGTTCTGGTTCTGTGCTGCGGGAGTATCCTCTGACCAAGTGATCGTTGCATTCCACATGAAGGTATTTCGACTGCCTTCGTCTTGTTAAACAACTTCTGTGCATGTTTGATATTCGCCAGAACTCGGTGAGCTGCAGAAAGCGACAAGTCTGCTTACAGGGATGGGCTCTGAGACAAGGCCTCTTTTGTACGTACGTGCTTGCATGAATCTGCGTTAGTTCGTCCTTGGTCGAACAGACCTCGAGAAGAGAAAGTGGTCGCAAAGGAATCGCCATGGCTAGGCTCTGGAAACTTTTTTGCTTCGAAGAACACAAGCCAGTGATGGAGTCAAGATATCAAATCCCTGGACCTTCTCACTCGTATTCCTTTCTTTCCTATTCTGCTCTTATTTCTTTCTTCTCCACTCATTCCACAACCGCAAGGAGTGTGTATATATATTTTCTTCGTCACGTGCTGTGTTAGAGAGGAACTGAGCAATATTTTGTAGTTTTAGACTAATGTTATGTGTCATCAAAGAAGATATATGCGAATTCAATTAAATAATCTTGTATTATTCACATATCTCTTTCGATTGAGTGATTATATTTGGGGTACCCTTCGTCTTATTATATTAAGTAGTGTTCTAAGACAATTTGAATCCTATAAAATTAAACGTAAATCCAATTGAAAATCTTTGGATTTTTTTCCTTCAACCATCCATATCTTCGTAGTTTACAATCCAAAAAAAAAAAATCGTAGTAGTTTTTCCTTTTTTTGGACGAAAATTCCCCAATAAGAAGAAAAAGAAAGTCGAAGAAAGTCGAAGCAAACCACAAACTCTCTCACCTGGAAAATTGATTTCGTTTGCGCTAGGCTTTCTCTCGTGGTATCGTCTTCTTCATCGCGTGGGTCTGAAGCACGGAAGAACCAAAAAGAGAGATGACAGACGATCGATGGAGAAATCATGAACATACAAGCGGAGGCCAGGCGGTTCGTGGAGAATTTCTACAGGACTTTGGATGCGAACATTGCGGACTTGGCAAACCTGTACGAGGAAGACGCGCCGCTGATCCTCGATGGTGGCCGGAGGATCCAGGGCAAGGAGGGTATCGTCGCCGAACTCACCTCCCTTCCCTTCCAGCAGTGTGAGCACCACATCATCTCCACAACCTGTCTGCGCCTGGGCGGCCTGATGGTCTGCGTCCACGGCGACATTCGGCCAGACGGCAAGCAGGACAGCCCTCCCTTTCACTCAGGTCTCTTATCTTACTCATTTATGTTTTTATTTATTTCTTTTCAATGGCATTTAATTGATTGAATCTTCTTCTCCTCCTTCCTCAGACGTTCTATTTGGCCCCAGCACCTCAAGGACCTCAAGGAAGCTTTTATGTAGCGGTGGACGTCTTCCTGATGAACGATCACCGTCAGTTTGTGACCACGGCCAACCAATGGAAATATATTGCGAGCTTTAGTCTCTGTTGATTTCTCTTTTGGGGACTTGTTGGATTTGAAACAGATTTCCATTCCTTTTTTTTTTTTACGATAGAACTTGATTTTTGACTTAGAATATAGCGTTTGAGTTTGGTTCATATAATTTTTTTTCAGATTTTTATTTTGTCAAAATTGCTGGGTCATCCTAGGCACTGTGCTCAACTCTTTTTTGCATCTTCTCCCAACTAAAAAAAAGGGTCGACAATGCTGTCTGATTTGAGTTTCCCCAAGAGAAATACAACAATATGCTTAAATTTCTAACGTCAATTTTTGCTGGAAAATCGCTGACATACAACTATACCACCAGTGACTTTCGGCGAAAATCGACCAAAAGAACTATCCTAAAATTAAGCGCAAAAGTTTAGGACTAAATGGACAAAATCGAAAAGTATAAGATTAAATTGATATTTATACGGTATATTTAGGACCGATCGAGTAATTATTTTCCTTCACTTTTTCCTCTCGCCCGCGAAACTTGGTTGGGGATGGCAGAGATGGATTTTATGTCGTCTACTCCATCGTAACAGGACTCGCGTTTGGGTTTGGCACAGTTGCTAACATGACCCAAAATAAAGGATAGTTCAAAGAGTCCTAATGACACAATAACAAAAGAAGGTGCGAATCGAAATCCTTAAAATATTAGATGGAGAATGTTGAAATATTATCCCACATTTAGTAAACAACTAGTTTTAAAAATTCTTTATATTTATTTGATCTCGAATCTAAATTCTTATCTCTAGTAATTCGACTTGCACGTAAGAGAGAATGTCATAGCTTAAATTTTTTGATTGCCCTTTCTACGACCATCTTTAGGATTCCACTTTTGAACACAAATAATAAGTTCTGATGATCCTCTGTGACAGCTTTTATCTTGCGGGGATACTTCCATCTTCATGCTTCTGCCACCTGAGTTCCCTAGGGGCACCAGAATCATGGTAATCTTCTCAACCTCGTGCAGTCCCAGTGGCCCACTAAAATGGGCTCTTCCCGTGCACATAAATGGTTCCTTGGCCCTTCAGACATCTCTGTATCATCGAGTGCGGATACTTCTCAATGAATCACCAAACATAGCATCAAGCCAATTTTCATCTCGCGGCCAGAATAGAAGTTCTTGACATTGCTAGCCTACGAGGGATGAGCCTGTTTATGGCCTTTTGAGCGATGAATTGGTTAAATCTTCACCCAGTTCGAGTTCCTTCCCCTGTCCACGCGAATTCAGATGCGATGTTCGACCGCCACCTCATAAAGGAGTGCAGTTAACTTCATCGGTAGCACGAAAGAAATGAATTTCACTGCAAAAATGCGACTGTTTCCTCAAAGAAGCCAAAGGGCTTTGTCCAAACACTAACCTATGCAGAGGAAATAGCCGGCACAAGTACCGATATCATAACACTTGGCTTATATTTACAGCTGTGCTTGCGCGGTTGCGTTGGGGGCACACGAAAGGAAGCGTGGTCTGGACTTTTTCCATCAATGTAGCATGGATCTTGATCCCTGCTAGATGAACCGTTCCTCACATGAATTCACTTCGGGGACTTGATGGGGGTGAACTTGCTGAGATATAGGGGAAGAGTGGAAGAATAGACAAATGGCTGATATGTCGTCCATTGCGATTCCACGCCTCTTCCGTTTCCATGCGCGGACAGCACACTCAACCAAGCGTTTAGCAGACTTGGTCCTGTCTGGTGTCAAGGATACAATTTCCACCGCTTCTTGATTCGATACAACATCCCACACCTGACAGACAGGAAAAAGAAAAGCGTATCATAATAGGCGATCTCTAATTCAATGATTACTTCATATGGCGAAATAACATCTAACTCCCCGTGCAAACAAAAGGGTTGATGAAGGTCAACAAGGACGCTCTTCAGGGTAGGTGACATTATCTCCCCCACTCTTGCAGAAGGATTATTCTTACTCCTGCTCGTCGTGATCATATGCTAGGCAAGAAAGTTCGGTCGCATGGCTTTTGAAATTGGTTAGCCATGTGGAGTACTTGAAACTTGGGTGACTTAACACTTTAAATTTGACATTGTCGTAAATCAAACTTTTATCAGGAGTAATGTTACTGTATAGAAACTAGAAAACCTCTATTGCCAAGGCACATATTGTCCACCACTACCTGCATGCTACCGTTTCACAATACTGATTGAAAAACTAGACATGGGTAAGTCTAGCGCAAACCGGAATGCATATTTTCTGAGCAAAGCTAAGCTACTGACTTTCTTCATTTTGCCCCTACCTTCAAAAGCTCAAACAACTAACAACAGACAACATACCCCATCAGTCGCCAGCACGACAAACTGGTCTCTGCTGGTTATGTTTCTCTGTGTCACTTCAGGCACGGATATAAGTCCAAAATCTTTCACACAGTAATCTCCAAATGCTCTAGACATCGCAAGTCCAGGTGAGTCATCATCTGGCAGCCATACACGGTGCACTCCTGGTTCATCATGTAAACAGAATACCCTCCCGTTGCATTGCATTATCCGCTCGGCTTCCTCTGCACCAAGATCAACAGAAGGGTGAAGATCAGATGAGAAGCAAAACTGAGAGAGGAGTGATAGGCAGGGGGGACTAACGAGGTATATTGGGCTTAAAATCAACAGTGAGCTGAACAGGAAGTATGCTCCCATCCTCAGAAGTAGTTGCTAATACAGCTCGTGAGTCACCTACATTGGCTATGATGAGGTATTCGCCCTGCCAAATACAAATTGGATTAGCTTCCACTGAATAATCGATTCCTAAAGAACTAGAAATGCTTAATCAACGCTTCCCCTGATGGGCCAATCGCTAATCTTTGAACAGCAAAACGGTTTACTTTATCAACTGTTTCACTTATATGTGTCTTCCCTTGTGCATTCTCTTGTGCATAAAGAAACCTACCAATGGAGTTCATTTTCCATGTCATGAATATATTGAAATGTCTTGTTTGGTCCAAATTTGAAGCTATGTTTGCCGAGAACAAAGTCCACTGTGCATCTGAATTGCCTAGAAAGCTAGCCATCTTCATATTGCCCCTTGTAAGTCTATCGTTAGGAAGAGGCACTCCTCGTTATCAGTTCTTATTTTGTGACCTAAAACTAGATCCAATAAACTTATATCATGTGACAACCGCAGCGAAAAAGAACTATCACATAACCATGAAAGCAGATTCATGAATGCACTCTAAACAGAGCCTACATAAAACAATGAAAAATCTTGCTAATACCTGTCTGACAATAGTCAAAGCAGTGGTCCCACTGTAGAATGAATCAATCTTTCGATGCCGCCCAAGCTCGTTATCAATGGCGGCACAAGTCTTCAAGTAGGAACTTTTCCATATATCAAAACGATGACACTTCTTATCTGATTCCAAGTCAAGATCTGGATTTAGGGAAGCTTGAGCAAGAGTCTCCTGCCAATTGGACAACAATGCGGGTGGCATTGTCTCTCTGACCCTTTTTGCCACATGATGTCCCCATGGGCCATGCCCATCAAATATCCCACAGAAGATCGTGTCATTTTGGCACCCAAATTCCTATCACCAAAAGCTACATATCATCAGTATATACTAACTTCAATGAGGAAACCTACAATGTACCAGCCATGGGTAACAATCCATGGTATACAAGTGATCTTAAGCATATGAGTTCTGCTAAAAAAGAAGCAAAAAGAAGAAAACTCCAACATAAATCAGTGCAGATTTATCTGTCTTGACAGCACGCGAGGTATTATTAAAGACTTGAGACGAGACAAGCTGAGGCAGTGGATATTTAGTAGACTCTGAAGTTCTATGCACCGAAAGACAGGTTGTTTAAATATAATCTCTAAAATAAAAAGTGACCAAACGTTCTGAGCAATTGCAAAATTAGAACAGTTTCTCTCCTGCAAATGACAACCACTAGCTTGTTGAACTTCATCAAATTGACAATGAATGTGACCCCAATTGAATTTCATGCTTTCAGGTTTCAATACGTACCTCCCAAACAATACAGCAATCCTGGTTCACTCCTTTCTCCCCCCTCTTAGAGAAAACCGAAGCAAAGTTTTTTGAGCCATCGACGTTCACAATGCCAGATGAGCACAGTATCAAGTCATTCTTCTTTGCCTCTTTTGCCATGGCTTCTGCAGTCTCTCTACCATCACAATCCCCACAGCTCCTTCCCTTCTTAACTGAAAATGATCTCGCCAGGCCATTGAATATGGTGGAGAAATGCCCCATGACCTGTACAATGAAGATATGTAGGTTCAACACCAGTTCATCTTTTTATATTGATTACATACTCCATGTGGTTCTTAACGGAAAGAGAGGAATGAAAGAAGACTTCTTTTTTCCCTTGAAAGAACATTTTTTTTTTCCGGAAAAGCTAGTCCTTTCTCAAGTAATCTCCTTTATATATTTCCCCTTTTGTATTCGTCGTATTCTGTCTCAAGAACCGCACAGAGGATGAAAGCACATGGATTTCGAGCGACCCAGTGGGCAGATGAACAACATGATCTGACTCAGATAGAGAATTTAAAAGCACAAAGCTCTAAAACGTGTGAATCTGAAGGACGCCGCAGAGAAGATTCATGCTTACATGGAATTCCATACACACGCACAGACAAGGAAAACACACAACATTCACAGTTGGAAAAGTTCATTGAACACAGACAAGAAGTAACCTAAGCCGTTTGGTCTTCTTCTTCGAAAGAACAAAGCCATAGCAGAAAAGGAAACAGAAATTCATTTCCATGACTCTTCCTTTTTCTCGGAGATCAACGGAAAAGTTGCCACAGTTTTCTCTGCTTACAGACTTAAAATTCAGTGTAAAGAGAGAGATGAATTTGGGGGTAGCCAGCGATTTCTCGAGAATTGAATCCCGCATGAAAACTCAACCCCACGAGAAATTTGCTTCTCTCCATCAGGACGAAGACAGAGGTCGCGAGAGAGATGAAATCAGCTACTTGCTATTTCCAGCATTTCCCAAAACAGTGCTTTCTGCCCTGCTCGTCTTCCGATGAAGACGGAAAAGTCAGCAGAAACCAAAGTCAAAATCAAAATTCCCTCCTCTCAGCTCACGATCTCGAAACAGAGAAAGCTCACCCCAGTTTTCTAGAGCGCAAAGCTCCATAAAACCAGCAGCTCAGTACAATCGCATGATTCTTTCGTAAGAGAAAAACACAAAATCATCCATAGAATTGCCCAAAAAAGAAAGAAAAATCTCTCAGAAGAAAACGAAATTAATCCATCCGACGGACCTTCCAACAATGGCATACCAAAAAATAAAAAAATTCAAAAAAGTAGATAAAACTCGACGCAACTCTCTCGTAGTTTCGCTTCCCCGTCCCCTCGCATTCCGCAGCATCTCCGGAGCAGATTGCCACGCGATGACTACGAATACAGAGAGAGAGAGAGAGAGAGAGAGAGAGAGAGAGAGAGAGAGAGAGAGAGGCAAACCTGAGTGGCGCAGCACTGCGACTTCGACGGCGGGAATCAGGCGAGGCTCAGAGAGGGAGAGGGAGAGCGCGCGAGGGAGTGGCCGGAGAAGGGAGGAGCTCTGCAGGAGGGGGGAAGCGTAGGAATCGAGAATGGCGGGGAGGCAGGAGAAGATCGCAATCCATGAGCGAGGCGAGACAGACCCTCTGTTTTTCTCCTCCTTCTCAGATTTCTGGTTTGGTTGTGTTTAGCTCGCTGCCTTCAAAGCGTTTGAAGATGTGGCGGTCGGTGGCTTCTCTTCTCCATCTCTTTTATGGTCGGAGAAGAGCACGACGATACATGCAAGCTGCAACGCGGCGTCACCTCACCGTCTATGTTATTTTGTGTGGCTCTCGAGCATGAACATATGAATGAGAGAGACTGAGAGAGATTTTTTTTTTTTTTTAATTATGTTTTTGACCTTTGTGAAGTTGGAATTTTAAGGACAAAATGACAATCGATTCCTGAACTTTTCTTGAACTTTATCTTCAAATGTCGCCCATAAATTTTAAAATATTAAGGACAAAATGACATTACAATATATAATATAATCTTTAAATTTCAATTTATTATACAATATTAGTCCTAAATTTTTAAAATTTTAATGTTAATACATGTTCAATTTATCTCATAAATTACGTGAAAACATTCAAAGATAACGTGGAACATTTTTATATAATTTAAAAATTGAATATCAAAAGTTTAGATTTAAATTGAATAAAATAAAAGTTCATAAATAATATTGCATGTTGAAATGAAATTCATAAATCATAATTAAAAATTTAAAATTTAAAATTCGCATTGCAATTGAATCAAAACTTAGCGATTATTCGTGTCGTTATCCTAATGTCACGGAAAGGGCAATCTGTCTCTGTGCGCAATTATGGAGTTGATGTACATTGAATAATGCTTTGTAATGATGCGCCACCATCAAACCAACCGCCCCCACAATCGGGCGAAAAAATTATTTGGAGAATATCAGTCCAAAAAATATATAGAAATTTTACATGACGTCATACGAATTCGTGTCTGTGAAAATAAAAGGATTCGGACTGATCGTGATTTGTATGTTCTCATGTCCTAAAGCCGCGCACGAGACCTTTAGGCGCTCCTGGTGAATCGCGACATTATACACCCCGCCTAATTTTTAGCGATATGTAAACCCCAAAAAAAAAATATTAATTTTTTTTAAATCTACTATAATTATATCAATTCAATTATAACTTTTTCTTAATCAATTAAATCGTGAATCGACAAAAAAAAAATCAGCTAAATCCTGGACCTTTTACAATTCATGCCAATTTAGTCATTGTTGACATAGATTTCGGCCGTCTTATGTGATACAGATAGCACTGATCGAACAATTTATTATACTTTCAATTTTTTTTGTTTCCTTTTCCTCTTTTTTTTTCCCTTATTCCTCCAGTTGGTTGCCAGACCTTGACGACCGGCCAAAGGCGAGGACCAGTGAGATCGATCTCGCCGACCATTGGCAAAGGCGAGTCTTGCCATAGCTGGGTGAGGTCGACCGTGCCCCACATGTCATTCCAAGCACAATGACCGAGTGAATGAGTGGTTTACAAGGCATTCAATCACCATGTGAAAAAAAAGCTTTTTTGAGCTTATTTCTCTAGACTTTGTTATAGATTTTTACGTGTAATTCATTACTCGGACCGGAATGAACATATCAATACAATGGACGACACCCATTTGGACAATCGCATGATCAAATGAATTTTTTTGACAATCTTTTTATTAAAAAAAAAAGGCATGATGCTTATATTGACTATTGACATATTCCAACACAACGAGAAGGGATTATATCAAACAACAAAAGGTAAGGATAGCCTGTCCAAAATAAATTCCTGTTTGCACATCCCATAATTCGGGACACGTGTCTCTTTCTCATTTAAAGTAAACGGTCGAATGTTGATACGGTCGTAACCAAATTCGATTATACTTAGACATAAGCCTTACTTTAATGGTTGTTTTCTTCTATTGTGCCCTCTAGCAGTTATTTGTCTATGTTGTATATTGATGCTTATGGTTATCGACAGCTGACCTCTTCCCTTTTAAATTTCTTTTGATTCCATAAACAATATTGTTTTTCTTTTTGGTTGGACAAACATAAACAATATGTTTGGAAAGCAAGGATTAGACATCTTATCGACTATGACCCGTGAACCGTCCATCGAAATATATTAATGTTTAGTATAAAAAATAAAAGAAGATGGAATATCACCTTGCAGATTTTTTGGGATGCCAATGCGCCGCACACGAACATTTTTTACATACACAATGGGAACAGTACACAAATAATCAAGTGAGTCCATTCGGCATACTTGGAATTTCGTGGTTTGATCAATTGTTTTTGCAAGGAGCATGCGGCACGAGTTTTTTTTTTTAGTTAATACTTAAAAATCTTAAATCGATATCTGATGACATGTTTATCTCTGTCTATTTTTCGTCTCTCGAAAAAAAAAATCAATCTCAAACTTGCACAGTGATTGAAAAAATTACGCTCGATCCCAATTCACTCTCCATTAGCACGGATGTATCGGGGTTTGAAATTTTTTAGGTGAGATGAATGGGATAAAGATGATACGGATGTATCGGTTTGGAACTTTTAATGTTATTAAGCCTTTTTCTTTTTCTTTTGGCTCAATTTCTGTGGCTTTCCTCGTGAAGTTAGGTCGATTCCGGTGGTATGGACACACACGTGTTATGTGTCTACATTGCAGATATATCTTTTTAATTTAGAAGTAAACGACATTAGGAATAACATACATGGGACACGGCAATAAATATAATACGTCAAAAAAACAAACCATATATTATATGACCTAAAGGCCTCTTCTCAAGCTTACCACGACCATATGATTACACAATACACATAGAAAGATTAATATAGTCTCTGGGTAGCAAGGCTCCGCCTATTTCACGGAAAATGAGCGATTTGAAAATTATTTTCTAAAAAGTAATTGATTATGTCGACTAAAAAATGAATAAATGAAAAAAAATTTCATTATTCATGAAAATAATTAGGCATAGATTGCTATGGATAATGAAAATATTTTTTGTTGACTAATTTTTTTAAACGATATAAGCGATCACTTTTTGAAAAATATTTTTCAAATTGCTTATTTTTCGTAAAATAAACGGAGTCTAATTATGAAGTAATGATTGCGAGATGGGATTTAAATAATTTTTTTTTGGGTCGGTCTCCAAAGGAGGCGGCTGCAATTTCTTTGGTCGTGAATAATTATCATTATAATAAAAAAATATTTTATTAAGGTTCTGGATTTTCCGATTTGGGTGTGAGGAGGCCATGTTGGACACTCCACCAGTCCCTGCGCATTTCTAATTCGACGTTGACCGGTAAAAGTTGTTCATCCACGCCTTATCAAAACTATATAATAATACATAATATAAATATATATGTGCATTACATAAATTAGAAATTATGTAGATGTAGTCAATGGGTGTGCTGCCCATGCAAGGCCAGCGCGTGCGAGAATTTTGGTCATCTTATCACTTTGAAATATTGCTAAAAATACTTAGCAACATAGCAAAAAAATAAAGAATTAATAACGTATTTATATAAATAATCTATCTACATTATCAATATGATGTTTTGATCCATTAAAGAAAAAGGTCTCTGAAGAAGAAATTCGTTTGATTACGTAACTTTATTTTTTCTACTTTCGGATCAATTTTGTGCTTCAGAAATAGTTTTAGAGTCATTTAAAAAGGTAAAAAAAATCACTTCTCTTCAAAATTTGAAAAAAAAAGACTCATAAGTAAATGCAGAAAAATTATATTCTGATCGGAAGTTGATTTCTAGAACAAGAATGTTGTGACATGGGATCTCAATTGATCATCAAAAGGCACCTTATATGATTACAATTTGTTGAATCATGGACTCAATAGTCATGCAGAAATTGACGACCCTTTTTGTTGGTTGGTGGGGGGTGGGTATCGAGATCCAAAGTTACTCTGCTTTAAAAAAAGAAAAAAGTAGGCCTCCAATGCATAGGCATTGAACTACTACTAAGGAGAAATTTGAAATTATTAATAGTCGAGATAGACACGGGACAAACATTACAGTAAAAAAAAAAAAAGGATGAACCAGCGGTGATCGTTGCTTTCCTCTCGCATGTTATTGTAAGAATCTCGCTTCCATTATAGAGAGAGAGAGAAAAAGAGAGCAACAATTCCTGCAACCTCGTCTAGATCAACGATCGAAAAAGTCTCTCTCACACGAGACATGCCGTGACTAGACGACCCGGCACCGGTTGTTCCGACGCAGTTTGCTCACGCAGCGTGGACCGAACCGTGGTCATATCTAGTAGGCTAATAGCTTTTGGTGGTGACCCCTCCATTGTGGTGCGGGTCATCATCCGCACACGAAGCTAGCCCCCAACTATTTTGGTGGCCCAGAGTTAATTTTCAGTTTTTTTTTTTGGCTTCCTTTTTTGGAGGCTTAATCAAAAGCTGTCGGCACAACAGTAATCTTGACCTTTCTTAATTAAGAAACGTGGGGGGTGCCCATTTTGGTTTCTTACGTTAACGTTACCTTTACCCAACGGAAACTAATGGAATGCTCCTGGACTCTTGTGCATGTCATGCCTCGGGGACCGAACATCGCCGATTCGCCTCGCCTCGCCTCGCCTCGCCACGCTCGGGTGGGCTCGGACGATTCGGACGGATCGAGCTCGGACTGGGGAGTTCAGGTCGTGACTGGGGCGGTGAGAAGGGGGCCGGGTAGCCCCTTGATATGATTACGATCCATCCTAGCACGAGAGGTCGAAATTGGAATTTTCACATCCGTCCCCACCCCACAGCAGCCGTGGAGGAGCAAGTCTCGTCAACACCCAGCAGCTGGGGTCAACCTTTCTCAGGCGTGACTCGGAATAGAGACCCCGTACTCCGCGTGTCCTGATCGCACGTGATTGACGATTCTGATCCAAGTCAAGTACTTTACAATATATATATATATATAATTGAGTTAATGTCACAAAAAAATCATAAATTGACATATTCATACCTTTAAATTAATTTTTGAGTTATCACAAACCTCAAATTGAGAGACTCGTGATAGAAGGATTAAGACTGATCATGATTTGTATATTCTCATGGCCTAAGCCGCTTGATTATGAGATCTTTAGGTGCTCTTGGAGTATCACGCGATTATATACTTGCCTGATTTTAGCGATATGTAAATCGAAGGAAATTATAAAAAAAATTTAAATCTATTACAATTATACCAATTTAGTCATAAACATTTTTAATCAATTGAATACTAGATTGGCGAAAAAAATCAGTTGAATCCTAAATCTTTTACAATCTGTGTCATAGTTGTTGTTAACATAAACGCCAGTCATCATATATGGTACAAATGGCACCAATTGAATAATTTATAATAATTTCAAATTTTTTGCTTTTTCTTCCTTCCTTTCTTCTTCTTTCAACCCAATTGCCAGACCTCGACGACTGGACAAAGGCGAGATCGACCTCACCGAACTCTAGCGAAGCTCCCCTTCGCTAACCACAAGTGCAGGCGAGCCTTTCCATCCTTGGATGAGATCAACCCCACCCCCACGTGGCATACGAAGCGTGATGACAGGGCGAATGAGTAGTTTATAAGGCACTCTATCGCCACGCGAAAAAAGTTTTTTCGAGCTTATTTCTCTGGACCTTATTATAGATTTTTTTTATGCGTAATTCATTTGGCGGATCAGAGCGAAAATATTAATAGGATGGACGACACCAAATTGGAGAAGACTTAATCAGCATTATCGAATGAATTTTTTGACAATGTTTTTATTATAATAAAAAAAAGGCAGGATGCTTATCTTGACATAGTCCAACATAACGAGAATGGATTGTATCAACAACAAAAGGTGAGGATAGCCTGTCCAAAATTAGGAGTATGTGGCCTGTTCACTTATATGCACTAAAGATCTTCATACCCATAAAATTTCTCTTCGCACATCCCGTGATTCGGGACACGTGTCTCCTCCCAATTTAAAGTCAACGGTCCAACGTTGATACGGTCGCGACCAAATTTGATTAAACTTATTGACAATGACCCGCGCACCGCCCATCGAAATATATTAATGCAAGGTATAAAATCAAAGAAGACAATGCATCACCTCACAGAGATTTTGAGATGCCAATGCGTCCGCACACCGATGTTTATTAGGTACAAAATAAGGTCAGTATACAAATAATCAAGTGATTCTATTCAGTATACTTAGAATTTTGTAGATTGGTCAAATGCGTTTGAAAGATGCATGCCGCTCGTGATTTTCTCTCTCTTTTTTTGGGTTAGTACTTTGAAAATTTCAAAACCGATACATGATGACACGTTTATCATAGATTGATTTCGTCTCGTGAAAAAGTCTTAAACTTGTGCAATCACGACATATCCACCCCATACTAATCATCGTCTTACCAAAAAAAAAAAAAAAAGAAACAGTTACCTCTAATCCAAATTCATTCTTCGTTAGCGTCTCGCACAATATCCTATTGACATCCGTAATATATTTGGCAGATGACTGTAAGGCGGATTTGAGGTGGAGAATGACGAATTTGACTCGAAAAATCCCAAATGTGCTAAAGAGGGCGGAGTTGGGAGATCGAGAGCACCGGCATGCGCCTGAATTTACAAATATAAACGACAACAGCAATAAAACACACAAGGGCAAGGCAATAAATACAAGAAGTCGAACCATATGTTATATGATGACCTAAAGGCCTATCTTCGGCTTCATGAAATTTAATGGAATCCTCTCGTCAAGCCTACGTGGCTTCACCTGATTGGATGGCGTCGTTTTTACCGAGCTAGACGAACAACGACGACCATATGATTATATAATGCACGAAAGATTAAAAAAATATCGGGAGAGTAATTATGGAGTAATAATGATCGCGGGACCGGATTTAAATAAATTATTAGGTCGGTCCCACGGAAGGAAGTGCCTGCAATTTCTATTGTCGTGAATAATTGTCGTTAAGGAGATTATTTTATTAAGGCTCTCGAATTTCCTATTGGTGAGGAGGTCATGTTGGACATTCCACCGACCCCTGTGCGTTCCTAATTCGACATTGACCGGTAAAGAGTGTTCGTCCGTACCTTATTAAGGCATATAATAATACGCTAAGAGGGGATGACAGGCTAGTATTACAGGTATATGGCGGGGTTCGACTCTAGCTCTCTATAAAGAGGCAAAGCAGAAATCAAAGATACGTGAATATGAATGAGCAAAAAAATTGGGATTCAATCAAACTGAATCGGACCGTATCTAATCAGTTGATTTCGGATGGTAACCAGCAGTTACCGATTCGGTTCCTGATTTTAATTTTTTTGGACCAGTGAGTACCGATTTGATTTTTTATTTCTAGTGAGAACCATCCAACCAGACCGAACCTATTAATATAATATAGACATATATTTTTTTAATTGAAACTATCTCCCTCAAGTTTTCATAACTCCGAGGCCTAGCTCGCTAGGAACCATGTAGAGACAGATATGGAACTAATGATAATCGAACTAACAAATTGTCAAATAGTTTCATCTTACACGAGAATTATATGGAAGTACTATTCACTAAACATAGTGCATGATATTCACCGGAAATTGAATTAGACCAGTGGTTCGGTTCTCGAATAGATCAATGGAACATGTGAGTGGTTCACAGTTCACACATTGCGAAACCGATTCTTAGCTGACGGTTCTCGATTCTAGGATGGGAACTATCCATTCTGGAATCAATCACCCCTGAAGGAGAGTAAGTAGTATGTCAATAATAGGATCGATAAAGGGATTGGGGGTGAAATGCTAGTACCACGAGTGCGAGGTGGGGTTCGACTCCTGCGCTTTTTAAAGAGGCAAAGTAAAAATTAGAAAGAGGATATATATATATATATATATATCGAGTTAATGGGCGTGATGCCATGCAATGCCAAGTGTGTTTAAGAATCTTTATCATCTTATCACCTTGAGGTTGGAGATGAGATATTGCTAAAAATACTTAGCATGCAATGTCCAGTGTGTGTAAGAATCTTGACCATCTTATCACCTTGAGGTTGGAGACGAGGTATTGCTAAAAATACTTGACATGCAATGCCATGTGTGTGTGAGAGAGAATCTTGATAATATTATCATTTCGAGGTTGGAGAAGAGATATTGCTAAAGATACTTTGCAACATAAACCAAAAAAAGAATTGATAATATAAATAAATAAAATCAACATTATCAATACGATGTTATGATCCATTAAAGAAATGAGCTGAACTAGTAAACTGCTCATCGCGAGGAAAATGGTACTCCCATTTAGCATATAGAATTGCAATTGTTGAATCATGGACTGAATAGTCGTGCAGAAACTGACTAGTTAAGATCCACCCTTTTTGTTGGTGGGGGTCGGCAGTGAGATCCAAAGCTTATGCTACCTAAAGTAGGCCCTACGATGCATAGGCATTGAATAACAATTTAATTAAATTGAAAATTTTTAATAGTCGATACGCACATGAAATTAAATCGGGTGATTTTTGGTTCGATTCTCGATTCTAGGGAGGAATGTACCCCCGAACATGTTATTTTCTATTTTTCAAAATTTCTTAAATATTAACCTAATAATCCATTGATTATTTTTTTTATTTTCTAAAATATAAACATAATTTTAATTCATTTATTAAAACTAAAGTCGGTATTGTCCAACCCTACTAATAATTCACAGTTTCATTAGACCATGGAAAACCGATACGTGTGGCCTTTTTCCTTATATGCACTAAGATCTCCATACCCATAAAATTTCTCTTCACACGTCCCATGATTTAGGACACATGTTTCTTCCCCATTTAAAGTCAACAGTCCAATGTTGATACGGTTGTGACCAAATTTGATTGAACTTAGGGACACCGACATAAAACTTACTTTAAGGGTTCCTTTTCCCAATAATACCTTCTAGCAGCTATTTGTCTATGTTGTTATATCGATGCTTCTGAGTATCAAGAGCCGACCTTTTCCCGTTTAGATTGGTTTTGATTCCATAAACAACTTGTTATTTTTTTGGTGGTCAGTTGAACATAAACAAACCTGTGTGAAAAGCAAGAATTAAACATACCTATCGATTATGACCCTTGAACCGACCATCGAAATATATTAATGTTTGGTATAAAATAAAAGAAGATAGAGCATCACCCTGCAGATATTTTGGGATGCCTATGCTTTGCTCGCGAATATTTATTACATACACAGTAGGAACACTACACAAGTGATCAAGTCAGTCCATTTGGTACACTTGGAATTTTGCAATTTGATCCAAATTCACTCTTCATTAGCATCTCGCGCGATATCCCGTTAATATTTGTAAGTGTCGATACACATGGTGGATGACTGCACGACGGATCCGACATGAAAAATCCACGGGTCAGAGGCCAGATTTAGGGGGATGGGAGCACTCATTTGTTTTTTTTTTTTCCTTTTGTGAGGTGAAATTCGCTTTACAATAAACGTTCCATGAGGGCACATGTTTGGGATTTTTAATAAGATGAAAACTTATATGTCGCACGGTATTGGTTTGAAATTTTTTGGATGAGATGAATGGGAAAAATATGACACGGATGTATTGTTTTGAAACTTTTAATGGTATTAAATCTTTTTTTTTTTGCTCAATTATCTGTAGTTTTCCTTGTGAAGTTATGTCGATTCCGCTGGTATGGACACACGTGTTATACGCCTACATTGCAGATATTACTTTTGATTTAGATGTAAACGACATTAAAAATAAAATACATGGGACATGGCAATAAATATAATACGAGGAACCATATATTATATGACCTAAAGGCCTCTTCTCAAGCTTACAACGACCATATGATTAGACAATACACGGAAAGATTAATAAAATCTTTGGGTAGTAAGACTCTATTTATTTCAAGAAAAATGGACGATTAAAAAAATATTTTTCAAAAAGTAATTAGTTATGTCGCTTAAAAAATAAATAAATAAATTTTTTGTCACCTATGAAAATAATTAAGCATAGATTGTTATCGATGATAAAGATATTTCTCCAACGATATAAGTAATCATTTTAAAAAAATTAATTTTCAAATTATTTATTTTTGGTAAAATAATCGAGCCTAATTTTGAAGTAATGATTGCGGGATGGGATTTAAATAAATTTTTTTGGGTCGGTTTACAAAGGGGGCGCGTGCAATTTCTTTGGTCGTGAATAATTGTCATTATAAAAGAATTATTTTACTAAGGTTCTGGATTTTCCGATTTGGGTGTGAGGAGGTCATGTTGGACATTCCACCAGTCCCCGCGCATTTCTAATTCGACGTTGACCGGTAAAATTTGTTCATCCGTACCTTATTAAAACTATTTAATAATACATAATATAAATATATATATGCATTGCATAAATTAGAAAATATGTGGATTTAGTCAAATGGGTGTGCTGCCCATGCAAGACCAGTGCGTGTGCGTAAGAATCTTGGTCATCTTATCACCTCAACTTTAGAGACAAGATATTGCTAAAGAAACTTAGAGACAAAAAATTAAAAAAAGAATTGATAACATATTTATATAAATAATCTATTGAGAATATCAATATGAGGTTTTGATCCATTAAAGAAAAAGCTTTCTAAGCAGAAATTTATTTAGTTACGTAACTTTAATTTTTATACTTTCGGATTAATTTTGTACTCCAAAAGTAGTTTTGGAGTCACTTAAAGATGGTAAAAAAAAATTACTTCTCTCGAAATTTTGAAAAAACTGGTAAGTAAAAGCAGAATAATTAAATTAAATTTGATCAAAAGTTTAGTTTTAGAACAGAAATATTGTTATGCGGGCTCTAAATTGCTCATCAAAAGGCACCTTATATAATTACAAATTGTTGAATCATGGACTCAATAGTCATGCAGAAATTGACGACCCTTTTTGTTGGTTGGTGGGGGGTGGGTATCGAGATCCAAAGTTATTCTACTTTTAAGTAGGCTCTCCAATGCGTAGGCATTGAATAACAACTTATGAAGTAGAAATTTGAAATTATTAATAGTCCAGATAGGCATAGGACATAACATTAATCGTAAAAAAAAAAAAATTTGTACGAGTCTCGCATCCATTATAGAGAGAGAGCAATAATTCATGCAACCTCGCCTAGATCAACGAACAATCAGGAAAGTCTCTCACACGAGACATACGTGAGACATGTCGTAACCGGGACAAGTTGTTCCGACGTAGTATGCTCGCGCGACGTGGATCGATCGGTGGTCATATCTAGTAGGCTAACAGCTTTTGGTGGTGAGCCCTCGACTATGGTGCGGATCATCATCTGTACACGATATTTTGGTGGCTCAGATTTAATTTTCGGTTTTTTTTTTGGCTTTCTTTTTTGGAGGCTCGATCAAAACTTGTCGGCACAATTGGAATCTTGACCTTACTAAATTAAGAAATGTGGTGGTGATCATTTTGTTCTCTTATGTTAACGTTACCTTCACGCAACGGAAACTAGCGGAATGCGCCAAGGCTCTTGTGCATGTCATGTCTCAAACCGAACATCGCCGACTCGCCTCGCCACGCGCGGGTGGGCTCGAACGGATCGAGCTCGGGCTGGGGATTTCGGGTCGTGACCAGGGCGGTGAGAAGGGGGGCCGACTAGCCCCTCGATATATGGTTACGCTCCATCTTAGCACGAATTCGAGAGGGCGAAATTGGAATTTTCGCATCCCTCCCCAACCCCAACGGCCGTGGAGGAGGAGGTGTCGTCGACATCCGGCAGCTGGGGTCAACCTTTCTCAGACGTGGCTTGGAATAGAGACACCGTGCTCTGCATTTCCTGATCGCATGTGATTCACGATTCTGATCCAAGTCAAGTACTTTCCAAAAAAAAAATTGAGTTAATATCACAAAAAAAAAATTAATACATTGATATATTCGTACCTTTCGAATTAATTTTTGAATTATCAAAAACCTCAAATTGATAGACTCGTGATAAAAGGATTCGGACTGACCATGATGTGCATATTCTAATATCCTATGCCGCATGATTACGAGATCTTTAGGTGCTCCTAGAGTATCGTGCGATTATATACCTGCCTAATTTTAGCGATATGCAAAATGGAGAAAAATTTAAAATATATATATTATAGATTTATTGCAATTGTACCAATTCAGTCATAAACTTTTTTTTACTAATTGAATCCTAGATCGACCAAAAAAAAAAATTAGTTGAGTACTAGACCTTATGCAATTTGTGCCATAGTCGTTGACATAGACACAGGCCGTCCTACGTGTTACAAATGACGCTAATTGGACAATGTATAATAATTTCAAATTTTCTTGTTTCTTTTTTTTTTCCCTTCGTTCTTCTTTCAACTAGTCGCCAAACCTCGACGACCGGCCAAAGGCAAAATTGACCTCGTCGAACTCTAGCGAACCTCGCCTTCGCCGGCCACAAGCATGAGCGACCCTTGCCATCCTTGATTGAGGTTGACCTCATCCCACCTGGCATTCGAAGTGTGATGACCGGGCGAATGAGTAGTTTACAAGACACTCCATTGTCGCGCAAAAAAAAATATTTTTCGAGCTTATTTCTCTGGACTTTATTATAGATTTTTATGCGCGATTCATCTTGCGGATTGGAGAGAAAATATTAATATGATGGACGATAGCCAATTGGAGAAGACTTAATCTGCATTATCAAATGAATTTTTTGACAACTTTTTTTATTTAAAAAAAAAAGGCAGGATGCTTATCTTGACATATTCCAATATAACGAGAATGGACTGTCTCAACAACAAAAGATAAGAATAGCCTGTCCAAAATTAGGTATATGTGGCCTGTTCCCTTATGTGCACTAGGGATCTCCATACCCATAAAATTTCTCTTCACGCATCCCATGATTCAGGACACGTGTCTCCTCACAATTTAAAGTCAACGGTCCAATGCCGATACGGTTGCGAAAAAATTTGATTAAACTTATTGATTATGACCCGTGCACCGAACGAGAATTGTTGAAACTAGCATATTGGAAGATCAATCCGCCAAAATAACCATGAGCGTCCATCAAAATATATTAATGGGTGGTGTAAAATCAAAGAAGACAACATCATATCGCAGATATTTTGAGGTATTTTGAGATGTCAACACGTTTCGCACACCAATGTTTATTACGTACATAATAAGGGGTAGTACGCAAATAATCAAGTGATTCCATTTGGTATATTTGGAATTTTGTTGATTGACGCATAGATGCATGCAGCACGTGATTTTCTTTTTTTTTTTCTTTTTCTGGATTAATACTTTGAAAATTCCAAAACCGATACATGATGACGCGTTTGTTCTAGATTGATTCCGCCTTGCGAAAAAAGTCCTAAACTTGAACAATCACGACATACCTATTCCATAGAAATCATGGCCTCGCACAAAAAAAAAAAAGTTAACCGTTATCCCTTATCCAAGTTCACTCTCCGTTAGCATCTCGCACGATATCCTGTTGACATCCCTACGTGCCAATACACATGGTAGACGATTGCAAGGCGGATCTGATGTGGAGTATGACAAATCCGACGCGAAAAAATTCCAAATGTGTTAAGAGGGCAGAGTTGGGAGGTCGGGGAGTGCCGGTACGTGCCTACATTTACAAATATAAACTTTTGATTAGATATAAACGACAACAGCAATAAAACACACAAGGGTACGGCAATAAATACAAGATGTCGAACCATATGTTATATGATGACCAAAAGGCCTATCTTCGGCTCCGTGAAATTTAATGGAACCCTCTCGCCAAGCCCACGTGGCTTCACCTGATTGGATGGCGTCGTTTTTACCGAGCTAGACGAACGACGACCATATGATTATTTAATACACGAAAGATTAAAAAAAAAAACATCGGGAGAGTAATTATGGAGTAATAATGATCGCGGGACCGGATTTAAATAAATCGTTGGGTCGGTCCCACGAAAGGAGGCGCGTGCAGTTTCCGAATAATTATCGTTAAGGAGATTATTTTATTAAGGCTCTCGGATTTCCCATTGGTGAGGAGGTCACGTTGGACCTTCCACCAACCCATGCCAATACACATGCGATCCTACTAATAAAAGGAATTTAAAGATGAAACGTTACTATCGCAGATGCGGGATGAAGTTCGATTATCGCATTCTACAAAGAAGTAAAGCAAAAATCAAAAAGAGATGAGAATAGGGGTGGGCAAAAAGATTGGGATCCAATCAAACTAGAGCGAACCTTACCCAGCTAGTTGATTCTGAATGGTAATTGATGAATTCTAATCCGATTCTCAATTCTAATTTTTTTGAAACCGGCGGGTACTGATTCGGTTCTTAATTTCAGGTGAGAACCATCCAATCGAACCAGTCGGACCGAGCCTATTTCTATAATATAGATGTAAACTTTTTTTAATTGAAACCATATCTCTCAAGTTTTCATGACTCCCAGGCCCAGCTCACTTGGAACCATGTAGAGACAGATATGGAATTAACAACTGTCAAACAATTTCACCTTACACGAGACATGTATTGACGATGTTCTAGCAAATCCTTTTTATTTGATGTTGGTGCTCAACAGGACCGGTTCCAATTGGATGGGATTGGTGGTTCGATTTGCCGGTGGATCAATGAAACAAGTAAGTGATTCACAATTTGCATTTTACAAAATCAGTCCATAGTGAGCGGTTCTCAAATTTAGGATAGGAACTACTCATCTTGGAACCGATCACCCTAAAAGTAGAGTTAATAATACATCAATAGGAAACGCTACTATTACAGGTGCGGGATGAGGTTCGACTCTCGCACTCTATAATATATATATAGTTAATGCGCGTGTTGCCATGCAATGCTAGGTATGTGTGTAAGAATCTTGATCATCTTATCACCTCGAGGTTGGAGAGGAAATATTGCTAAGAATATTTGGCATGCAATGCAAGGTGTGTGTGAGAATCTTGATCGTCCTATCACCTCGACGTTGGAGACGAGATATTGCTAAAAATACTTGGCATGCAATGCCAGGTGTGCATGCCAAGGTGTGTGTATGTGTGAGAATCTTGATCGTCTTATCATCTCGAGGTTGGAGACAAGATGCTGCTAGAAATACCTGGCAACATAAGCCAAAAAAAGAACTGATAATATATATACTCGACATTATCAATACGATGTCTTGATCCATTAAAAAAAATGAGCTAAACTCGTAAAGTGCTCATCGCGAAGAAAAAGGTGCTCTCAATTAGCGTGTATTATTGCAATTAGTTGAATCATGGACTCAATAGTCATGCATAAATTGACTAATTAAGATCCACCTTTTTGTTGGTGGGGGTCGCTAGTGAGATCCACTGTTTGTGCTACTTTAACTAGGCCCTACGATGCATAGGCATCGAATAACAACTTATTAAAGAGAAATTCGAAATTATTAATAATCGAGACACGCAAGAAATGAACATTAAACATGATTTCGTAGAAAAGAGAGGGAGGATGAACCGGCGCCAATCACTCCCCTCTTTATATTATCATAAGAATCTCACATTCATTTGAGAGAGCGATGAACAAGATGGACCGATCAAATCGAAAATCGCTCGAATTGGTTGGTTCAGTCTGACCCTCGATTCCATAAAATTGGAACAGGTGATTTTCGATCCGGTTCCCGATTCTAAGAAGGAACGGTACCTTCGGATAGATTTTTTCAAAAAATTTCTTAAATGTTATCCGAATAATCCATTGGTTATTTTTTTTTATTTTCTAAATATAAACCTAATTTCAATTCACAGTTTGATTAGCCTGTTCAAAAGCCGATAACCCCTAGAGAGAGCCATAGTTCTCGCAATCTTGCCTGGATCAACCGTCGGAAAAGTCTCTCTCTCTCTCACACGAGGCATGCCGTAACAACTAGGCGACCCTGACATGATGCTCGGTCGTGGTTTGCTTGCGACGTGAATCGAGCGGCGATCATATTCATTAGGCCGGTGACTTTGGCGGTGACACGCATTAAATCGAGAAAGAAAACAAAAAGTGAAATCAAAGTTGGTGTTTTGTTTTTTTGTTTTTTTTTTGGTTTTTTTTTTGGGGGGGGGGGGGGGGCGCAAAAGGAGTCAAGAGGCTCATGATCTGGTCGTTCCCGGAAGTCCACCTTGGATTATGGTGTTCCGACATTCGCATCATCTGTACACGAAGCAAGCCCCAGCTATTTTGGGGCCCATATATTAATTTAAAATTTTTAAATTTTTAAATATTTGTTGGCTTTATTTCTTCGAGCCTTAATCAAAAGCTGTCGGCACAACAGTAACCTTGACCTTTGCTAAGCCAGAGAAATGTGGTGGTGATCGTTTTAGTTTCTGTGTTACCGTTGTCACCTTTTTACCCAAACGGAAACTAGCGGAATGCCCCAGGACCATTGCCACATCCTCGATTCCCCTCGTGCCACGGCTGTGGGCTCGGAGAGTTCGGATGGAACGCGGATCGGGTTCCGACCGGGGCGGCGAAAATGATGCCGACTGGCCTCTCGATACGACTACGCTCCGTCTTGGCATGAATCCAAGAGGGCGGAATTGGAATTTTCGCCATCCCTACCCCTCCAGGCGTGGAGGAGCAAGGGCCGTCAACATCCGGCAGCTGGGGTCAACCTATTTCAAACGTGATTTGGAATGGAGACACTGTGCTCCGTGTGCGGAATGCGTGCGCGTGTCCCGACAGCATGTGATTCGCGGTTCCGATCTAAGTCAAGTACTTTTTCAAAAAATAAGAAAAAGTTAATATCACGGGAAAAAAGTGATATATCAGTGGTAAATTCACCTCAAATTAATTTTTAAGCAAAAAAAAAATCTCAAACGGATATACTCGTGACATATTTCTTCTCTGTGAGCTTCCGTCAAATTTTACGGTCAAATTACTAAACTAGATGACGCATGACATTAACTCAATTAACATGAAAGTCCGCGTGAAAATTCACACAAATTTGGGATAAATTTATCATAAATATATAATTTTGAGATTTTCGATGTTTCGAAAATTAAATTTGAGTGAATTTATCGCAAATGTGTCGGTTTAAAGTTTTTGGTCACTCAAAAATTAATTTGAGAATGAATTTAACCCAGATATGCCGGTTTATTTTAAATTTTTTTTTCCGTGGTATTCACATCAATTTAAAGCAAAGATAATGAAAATTGGAAAGCCAAAAATAACTGAGAGAGAGAGAGAGAGACGGAAGCAGATTGGAACCAACCACGACCACACGATGGGTCGCGGGTCGACGAAAGTCGGTGCGAAAGGTGAGCGTCGTCAGATGGGGGGGGGCCCCAAAGGGAGTCGGCCACTCACGGTCGCGGACGGAACAAGACAAGACGAAAGGCCAACGAGATTCCGACACGTGACGCTGGCCGAACAATCCCACGTGGGGCGGTGCACGGCAAGCGACAGCGACCGGTCAGCTTTACTTTCCCACGATTAGGTGCGAGACGCAAAGTAGCATTCCCGCCTCCTGCCTAGCACTAGCAACTCTTTTGGTCAGGAGGACACCGAAAACTACAAGGTGAAAGGGCAAAAGCCAATCGAGATGCGCGTTGAAATCTAATGCGATCTCACCAAGAGAGTTGCTAAGGATTTAGCGCACGTGGTATGCCATCTGCCGACAGCGCGCCCCACCTTAGACACCCTCATCGTACCGAGCCTGATTGGAAGGATGACGACGGGATCGGTCGACCGATCCGACTCTAGGGGCTTGGGTTCCGTGGAAAATCAGATTTAGACAGGGGATTTGTGTAGGTTTATGCCACTCAAGGTCGTGCAATTGGGTTTAACGATTCGCGTAATGAATATTTCACTCTTGGGCATGCCACAATAAACCAAAGATTAAAGGTTGGTTTGCAACCGGGTCGCTTTATCGAAAACTGATTCGCCGCCGATAGAGCATGCTCGTTTGAGCGAAAGGATTTTCCGCAAATTAGTTGTTTGAATTTTCAAGAATTTGGTCATCATCTTCTCGGTCTTGTCTCCCCTGCCGAAGTTGTTTCTTGGCATGCTAATGTCTTACCTCAAGAAGATACGAGGGGGAAAGCAGGGGAAGCTGTAGCCCATTATACACACGATTCAATGTGGCAACAATAAGAACAACCAGCGTACAACAGCAAAAATCATCCCATGTTGTTCGGTTTAGATCACCGTCGCTTCCAGCTTCCATCATTCACAACAGATTCAATCGGTCCACACTGACATAAACCCAACCGCCGTCGCTGTCGATGCCGGGGAGTCTTGGTAAAGCCTCTGGGTTGTTTGCCGTCGTATCTTTCCTGAAATAGCTTCTGAAGATCCTCTCTCAGAAAAAAAGCATGTCAAGTTGATCGATACCTCGTGCGTTCGACCTGAAACTGTCTGACAAGCTGCAAAGACTGATGGTAGAGGTTGAGGTCAAGGCCGTCGACGTTTCTACCCACTCGTGCCCGCAACACCGCCTGAAAAGCAAGAAAAAATTTTAACCCAAATGGCCAATACCACCATGCACAACGCGCTCTCCCCCGCATTTTAACAATGAAAGTTCTCACCTCATTATCAGGTTGAATCCGGAGTTCGCCGATGAACTGGTAGATCGAACCAGCACGAAAGCTAAGGTCCCTCAGATGCTGCGTGTCTATCTTCAGACTAGCATCTCCATCAACAATAACCGCTACGGCCGTCTCCACCGAATACTCTTGTAACCTCAAGTGAAAATCAGATATCAGTCCCCCCGATAAACCACCCGAAAGGAGAAACTGGTTAACACTAGAAGCAAAAGATGCGCAGGTGATCGACGGCGAACAATCCAATCGACAATGTCTAGACAATTCTCTGGTAGGAACTACTGATAAATGAAGGACAACAAAAGGACAACTTGTCCAAAAGCATTTCCCCGACCTCCAATCGGCCGGACCCCTTCCAATTCCTAGCAGGTTGGGGCGATTGCTTCATCCCAGTTCAAACTAGGATCAGCCACATTCACAAGTAATCGAGACAAAATCAATACCCAGGAAAGTGTCTGGTCCAAGTTCATTACAGGCATTGCCATGTGCAATATAGCATCAGTCTTAAACTCATCATGAATTGAAACTCAACACAGTTTCAATTTTTTCTTCTTTTTTTTGGGGGGAAGCCATCACAAACATTGGAAGTTCATCACCAGCGAAGCCTGCGGAATCTAACAGAATCGAAACCAAGTTCCAACAGCGGAATGTTGACGACAAATTCGTAACTCTAGTCTAGTCCTACAAGTACACGAGAGCTCTCGCTCCGGAGCTCGGCGTCACAGCCAGATCATCGAACCTGGACCAACGAAGAGCTATAACTATCCAAACCCTAGCTCCCACGGGCTCCATTTTCGGAGATTCTACGTTTCCTAGGGTTTCTCGTGCCAAATATCCCCTCGCCAAAAGCGAAACCAGAGTAGCAATGGAGAGTGAAAATGCCGAGCACATGGACGAAAATGAAGGGGGAGAGAAAAGCACACTGACACACGCTTCAATAGATTGAGGAGGAGGAGGACATGACAGCGTACTTGCCGAGGACGCGAAGAGAAGCCCCGTCGGCGAAGAGCGGAGAAGGCGGACGGAGGTCCTTCAGCGAAACCGGAGCTCCGGATTCGACGGTGGAGCCCGAGGACGCCATATTCGCGCAGCGGAAATCACGCTCGGTGACGTCGCACGGCGACCCATATGACTCCCGTCTACTCTTGCGGCGCGGGCAGGTGCGACCGGGCTCTCGGCCCGCCATCAATCCGATAGGCCTCGAGACTGGGCCTATGGGCCCATCATCGATCAGATGGCCCTCCTTGTGGCTGGGCCTATCTCTCGCGTTATGTCCACCGGGATGAAGATCAAGAACAGAATTTCAGAGAAGAAGAGGAAGTCGCCCTCATCACTGCTGATCGTATACTTAGTCAGCAATGGCAATCTCATGTTCAATAGGGGTCAATAGTTTATACAGATGCACAAACTCTCACTCTTGTACATTTTTAATCTTTTTTTTTTTTTTTTGCATAAGTTAATTGCTATTGGTACAAAGCTTTGAATCACAGCCAATGTGGCATTTGGTTAGACTCGTCGACTCCGACTCCGACTCCGACTCCGACTCCATGTTAGCGTAAACTCCCCTATCTTGTTCCTTCCCTCCAATTTATTTATTTTTATTTTGTAATTACCTATACAACTGCGTGGACTCCTATCATGATCTAACTATCGAGTGTGCATGAATACGAATGTTTCCGTGTCGTACGGCTACTGTGATTCTTTGCTTTAATGAAACACTTGCGGCGACGCGTAGAACTCGCCCTCTATCAACATTGGCCTCAGATCTTCTTGGCACATGAACTCCAGTGGGAAGGTCACAAGAAGTCCCCTGACCGATTTCAGTCTCTCCATCGGGTCCGTCTCTTTAGCATCTCCGTCGTCGGTGTTCTCCAGCTTCTTGGGTGCTATTCCTAGATCGATGGTGGTGATCCCAGCCTTGTCTTTCCAGTAGGCCATGCTGTGTCTCAATGATGCTCTGTGGCACGGTTAATGTCAGACGAATGAAAGCCTGACTTAAGGAGCAAAGAATGAGGCAAAGGCTCTCAGGCTGCGTCATACCTTGACCTGATGTTATCATTAGGGATGCAAGCAAACACATCGTCGTAAATTTCAGAGTTTGCCTGCAGAAGGATGATACAATCAATTCATGGCAAAGTCCAACCTAGACCAGCGACCAGATGTGTTTTTCTCAAACTTGCTGTACCTTTGCAGTTGCTGACCACAAGTCCCTGTACGTTGCATCGGCAACGGGATCCTTTATTCGGTGGATCTGCGAGAATTGTGTGCCGGAAGTCACTATTAGATACATGGTCTTGGCATACTAGGATTGAGGCGAGATACTGTCAACTGAGGGAAAACGTCGTAATATAATGTATAGAGCATCGAGAGTCTTAATCATGTGATTGGATCACAAACCTCTCGAGGGTGAAGTCCTAAGTGTTCCAACCATAGCGAACACCTGAGACTATGAGAGAACTTTCCCGCCTTCCACGGCTCTCCATTAATAGACGACTCCACAAACTCCTTATCTTCAATTATTACCCCAATCTGAGAAGAGCAGCATCATTAGTCTTGGAGCAGAACAAGATGAAAGAAGCACTGCAGAATCTAAGCGCGATGAATTGGAGAACTTGAAGAGTGAAATAGAGCTAGCTCTTTACCTCGGAGTCTCTTGATCCTAGTAAACTCCTATCATTGATATTTGAGGATCCAATAAAGGACACTCGATCATCTATAATCATGACTTTACTGTGCACATACACCTGCAACAGATGATCCACAAGAACATTCTTAAACAATTTAACTTCATCCTATCACACAAATTGACATCCTACGAAGTTTTGGCTAATGGTTAGGAACACATACTTAGCAATATCTTCAAGATTAAAACTCATTCTCATGGTACACACTACTATATTAAGTAACACCGCCTTCTATTGGGCGGCAACACCCTCTCTGAACTAGCTATCATCTACCTAACATGTGGCTGCTTCTTGGTACAAGGACAATAAGTTAATGGCCATCAGGCACTGCCAACAGAATAATTGTTGGGACAACTAGAATAAGAACTAGGGGCTCGTAAGGGATAAAGCAAGAAGCTCCAAACAGGTACCTGACTTGTTGCCACGGGGCCACAATCAGAAAGTCTACCATAAGACCGTAGACCATAAAAGGAAATATAGTCTTGTGCCTTATCACCAATTGCTTCTTTGAGATTGTGCAATATCGAGGTCTTTCCTCTGCTAATGGTTCGATATTGCCAATGCATAATTGCTCTAACTGTGGCTGCTCCACCATCATCAATGCCTCCCTGTTATCGAGTGTCATGAAGGGAAGAAAGGTCGAGTAACTCTCGTGTTCATCTTAATCAGAGAACTAATCCCAAAATAAGTACCTGAAAGCCAGGTAAAAGAGGTAGGACAATGATAACACGGAAACTTCTTCCCTCTTTGTGTGCTTGCAAAATACGCTTGTATAATGCGTCAAGGACGCGATTCTGTATAGTCTCATCCCTTGCAAGACCTGATATGAAAAATTGATTCTGGAAGCAAGCAAGAAGTCATCACTAAGAGTTGCCCTTTTTGACATTAAAATAGCAAAATTAAGTCGCACATATCCGTCGAAAGAAAGAATCTCAATGTTCAAGAAATAAAACGGCATAATCGTTGAGACCACCTCTCAGGTTAAACAATTCATATTGTTGCACAGTCTGAAGGTTTGTTTTGGCCATTTTTTGTAGAAATGTTCTAATTATCTGAATGTTTCATCTCCTGGGCTAACTAAAGTCTCTATTGCTTGGGCTCCTTACTGTCAGTTAAAGCCATAAATCAGCAGCATTCAATTTTCTGGTTGGTTGTCTCTTTCAAAATCTTTAAAAGATGAAACATGGCATGTAAAAAAGGATGTGCCACTCCAGGTTAGGTGCAGCTTCAGTGCGCACTATGTAAAATACACAATTCGACCAATATTTAATGGACATGGACTTGTGATCATATGTTTCAATAAACCCACAAATTTCTCTGTTGAAAGACCAAGAGAAGCACCTTCCCTCCGTGCCTAACTTAGCAGCATAATTTGGTTCCTTACATGGCAAAAGAATTCAATAGAGCGGTAGTAGTTGCAAGTGATTCCAAAAACATTTCGAAGAAAAATATGCCGTTCAAATGGTCTATTTTTCAAAAGATGAACGAAGAAAATAAGCCAAAACAACAGGAGATCACAAGTATATTCATTGCAGATCCTGTAGATGTCGTCAAACCATAGAAGGTACTCAGTTACTTTATGGTTGTTACCTCTATGTAAACAAAGTGCTCAGCTCTCTCGATAAGAGAACAGCAAGCCTTGTGAATACTCTCTTCTGTTTGGCTTGTACCCACTGACCATTGGCTTGCACTCCTGACAACCTACAAATCGCAAGACTTTTCCTTATAGAAATGCTAGCATCATGCCTAAAACTCGGACAATAACCGTAATTCTGGAATGTTAAGTGGTCAATGATGAATGTCTACCTGACATCCACAAGTGACACGTGGACCGACTTGTCCATGTCCAGTCGTCACATCATTGTCACCCTCATCTGAAGTCTCCCGCTGCTCATCCACAAGTCTCTTGCTAAATTGTGCAACCTTGGGCAGATTTTCCCTTTCACAATCAAGGCAATCAACTGTCATCAACAAAACCTTTCAACTGAGTATCCTTAACAGAATCGTTAACTTTGGACTTCAGGAAAGTAGGTAAAAGACCTTCGCAAGCAACAGAGGGTTTGAGATGATGATCGTGGTGTGCATGGGGGCCATTTGGCTTATGGTCAAGATCAAAACTTCTTTGCGGATCAGCTTCTTGCGGTAGAAGTAACGGGATAGTGTCCAGTGGTGACTCTGAGGAAAAGGAGTTATGCCTGCCATGGCCTAGGTGGTTTTCTTCTGCATTTGTACTTTTGATGTCGATCTCGCTGCTTCTTCCCATATAATGAGGAAGGACCATATAATGGCGAGGAATGAGTAACGGGATTGTCTGCTCATTTGGAGCTTTGTTTCTCTGGAAAATGAACAAATGATTTAATAATATGATATATTCATGGAGTGAGTGCCATAAAAGTTGAGTGAAAGTATCAAGAGACCTTGGCATGGTTCCAGCGCTGGACAAAGTGCCTGGCAACATCTCGGCAAGGTGGTCCCCAGAGAGCACATTGGACATCATGCCATGGCATGCGGGGATATTTTTCTCTCTCAAGCTCATCCATCATCGTGTCTTCCCAGGAATCTGGTTCAGATTCTCTAACGAGACATCAGTAGAGCACTAACATCAGATAAGCATATGGGAAGACATGACGATAAACTTGTTTGTGTTAGGTTCTTGTCATGAATTTCTAATTGATTCATCTATTGCTTTCTTGAACCAATCGCAATTTGGACATATTTCACCCAATAAAAAATGGAAAAAGAGAACTGAGTACCTGGGATTGTAATAATCCTTTCCCGGCCATATGGAAGGAGGGCAATCGCCCACTTTATGATCAATGGTGTCATAACGGCCAAAGCATAGATCTAGTCCTCCAAGAAAGCAGATTTGGTAGTCGACAATAACGAGTTTTTCATGGTGTGACCTGACCGGACAAGATTATTCATTTTCTGTTTGAACTGCAGCTTTATCAGTATGAGCTTATCCACAATTGCTTACCATAGATAAACTCCAGTAGACAAGTGATCAGGATATCGGAGCACCTTCACATTCTCATGGATGTCAAGGAGCTTCTTTTTACTGTACATACTGTTGATTTTTAAAGCAATAGAAACCTCCTTGTAAAGAAGGATGTAAATCTGCAGGATTAAGAGAGAGAGAATTATTAGGTGGTCTGTTGACAGTAGTAACAGGTAATCAGAGAGAAGGACAACAAGCAAGGAGAAGTATCTGACTATGTCAATATAGAGTTAAGAGGCAAAGGCCTTATATCTGGCCTCTGCTATTTGATACAGATGGCCTACTTATTAAACCAAATGAAAATAGAGAAATATTGAAACTCTCTAGTCTAGCTCTTTCCCACTATTCGTGGTGAATCTGATATTATGGACTCCCAAACACAAAATGTGGACAAAGAGGCAAAACCAAAACAATCATCTGAAAAGATGATGGCACAATCGATACAATTTCGAGATACTCTTTTGGGGACAGAGTTGAATCCATAGAAGAAGAAATACTTTATATGGAGATGTAAAGTAATGATAAAAAAATCTCACTAACAGGTGAAGAAAAGCCAAAACCACAAGAGAATGAGTTATGACAGAGGACAGGTTTTTTTGCATCTTCACCTGAACTCCTTGCTTAGCCTTGGCTTCTAGTATTGTGTCGAGCCTGGAGGAAGGATGTTTTCCAAAAGGACGTCTCAGATACAATTCAGGGCAAAGCCACCACCCGGTAATGAATATCTGCAAATAGGTACCTTATCATTTCAGTATAAGGAGACAAAAATTCTATTCCATTACAGCTATGTATGACGAAATGAACAACCTCAGATTTAGCATCCTCTATTGCAGAAGCAACTGCTTCAAAAGCTGCGTCCCCATCTATAAACCACTGAACCTGACTTCCATCTTCATTTAGACCTCTAGGAGGAGCGAAGGAACTGTAGCAATGGGGATGACACCAGCCTTCTGGAGGCTTCAGAGCAGCATCACTAATGGCAGAAATCCAACCTCTGACTTTACCGGGACTCGTTGTCCGTAAGTTTATGGACCGATTTCCACATGAAACCTTTTGACGTTTCAAAACCCTTGTAAATATAATATATAATTACCAGAAAACAATTAAAAAAATAACAAATGTCTACAATAACTGCTTTATGTAAATGTGATGCCCACAATATCACTTGTAGCATTATTAGGAGACAAAAAACTGACAATGATTACAATGGCAACCCTCTAGATGCAATCAACCTGCCCATAATATGTGTCACTGCAACAGAAAAATCTCCAATACTTAAAAAAGTGAGATAGGTAGAAGTAAAATTATCCACTGGTAGATACGTGCACTTAGTTCCATCAAGCCGCTAGTTGAAGTTTTACAGAAGCAGAATGACAATTTGATAATATCTATCATATTTCTGCATTCATTTATTAACTACCTCCATCTAGAAGTTACAGAATCTTGGATTGGTAAAGGTATTTTATATATGGTCTTGGTGGTGCGTACTCATTCAGCTCAGAATCGACCTGGAAACTGGAAAAATGGACAGTAAACCTCTACCAAACTAATTTATATTGCCAAAGCCCATACAAAATTGTTGGTTTGAGCTCCTTGATTTATTCCATAGTGCCATATGCATATGCACGTATCCAAGCACGCAATCTCTCTTCCCCTCCCCCAATCACTCATGCGCATGAGCGTGCATGCACACAACCATGTGAAATAAATAAGTCTGATAAAAATTTCTTGGCCTGGTGTACTTCCAGGGCCAGATTTGCCACAAACAAAAGAAAGCTGAAAATTCCCACTTTACCTTGAAACCATAGTATAGAGGATTTCGTTCATTTGTCTGATCAGCCAAGGATAACCTAGAACTTCCTTTTGTATCAGAACTTTCCTTTCCTCGAGTGACTGGTAGTACATCAAAGATGAGTATATCCAAGGGTTCTGTGTCCAGTGGATCTTCCAGAAATGCCAAAAATCCAGGTTTTAGAACAGCCCACACCTACAAAAATCAGATGATGCAATGATTTCACGTAAAGTACGCAAAAAGAGAGTGAAATAGTCTAATTGCATGGACAACAGCAAGAAAAGGCATAAAAATGTAGACCTAAATATTGCAAGAGCTCCAAATTACTCAATTCCATTAGCAATATATATTGATAATATGATAAATTAGATTAATGGAGCATCTGAATGTTGACCTTTTGCAACAAATCAGAACATAAGGCAACTCACCTGTTGTTTCTATTCTATGATCTAAATGCTTGACCATAACATCAAAAACTCATACTTTAGTTGTAATGAAGCACAGGTCACAGACATTTTGAAGGTCTAGTAAGTGTTGAATGGTCCAAGAAATATCCAATCACACTTTACAAATAGCTTGAAAGATCAATCTGAGCGTCATCTCAAAGACAAAACTGAAGCACCCAAGTTTCAAATTTAAGGAATAAAATACCTTTTGCCAGTTGTTGTAACAGCCAAACCACTGACAAGGCCAGCAACTTATTTCTGTATTGTCCTTTGAGAGTTGCGGTAAATGTTTCACCATTACATATCCTTCTATCAACTTTGGACCATACTCCGACGAAAATGACAACTTGGAGACCTCCAAAAATTTGCAAACCTGAAAAAATTCAGAAAAGCATGACGCAATATAAGGTAGGAAGAGTCCTTACCCAAAAAAAATATATGGTAGGAAGAGTCAATACAATGCAGGAGGGCATACTTTTCAGCCTTTTTTTTTAATTTATTTCATAGTATTACCTGCGAAAAAACTAAATGTGGAATAAATTCATGTGTATACTAAAAAAGATTCTTGTACGACAATATTTTGGGAAACAAAAATGAAGAGCTTCCTGATGCAATATGAAAAAAATAGAGAGGTATAATCATCCGCACTAAACAATGCCAATTCTTCTCGACCACTCCAACTCAAGTGATTATGCATTGCAGAAGGAAAGGAAATAGAAAGAACAGGTACATATTGGTGTTCAGGAATATAACCGTGGGCATGGTAATGTGCTCACCTCTCGAGAATTTACGATGTCCAAGTTCCCCAGAAAGTGGTTCAAATAATTCTGCATTGCCACCTTTGCACTGTCTGAAACTGTCTGCTGCCGCCCCAGTGATGGGCGTATGATAGGCAAAACAGCTTTTGATGGAACATCCCTATGTATCAAACTTTGTTGTAAGGACTAAGATTTCTAATGCAAGGGAATGGTGATAAGATGCAAGAGCAGAATGGCTCACCTTGTTTTAGACCTCTCTTCAGTATTTAGAGGTACAGCTCCATCATCGGGTTCATCATCATCTGGCACCACAGCCATCTGGTCTACGATGCCTAAGCTTTGAAGCCATTCTTTAACCTTGCAGAAGAATCTTTTAATTAGAATTTGACAGATCAAAAGGGTAATGATAAGCCTTGGACATAATCTAATGAAACAGAATAAAAGATTAGGGAAATAGAGAAAGACTAATGATGTAATTAAGCACCTGTTCTTGCTTCTCATAAAATTCCTCAATAAGGGCACGCTTCTTCAGGGCGAAATGTAGGTAGAGAACTTGTGATGCTTTCTTCCATAAATGCCACTTAAACTGCAAGGACAATTTTGAATCAAACTGGGCATAGTTCTCTCAATCATTATATATGTCTAACGTATTGTTAAATAAGCAACAGAATCTGACTCTTTTGTTTGGTTAACAAAATTAGCATGGAATTGAAATGAGCACATCAATGGTCCTCCTGTAACTCGGGATTTCTCCTTCAACAGTCTGCATCCAACAGTTACAATGAAGAGACGGTGGTCTTTGCAAATCAATATCCATTTCCAGGGCGGGCATCCAATCTTGGCAACTACATGCACATCCTTTAATCACTCTAATGCTGCATTCCTCAAGTTCTCAATTCTCATTCCTAAAATTTACAAGTTAGCAAAGTTGCACGAACCAAATGCGCAAATTACTTCAAGCTGTTACGTTCCCTGAAACATGCATCCGATTAAATTGAACTTTGGTAGAGGACGCATGCAAAGATTGCAAAATCTAGGAACACCACTTCGACGAATAAGGTACATAAAAACTAAATTAGCATCTTCACCAATGTTTCCAATTTTAGACCTAACGCAATCTCGAAGGAAAACATCATGGACGCAAACGGCTGAAACACATGACGCGTCAAATGTCATCGTTCTTTGATATCTTCCCCAAAAAATACATCGTCTTCGGATACATGACCTCATCCTCCACATTCTCCAGACCCAAAAATCGTGAACCGAGAAGGGAGTCCCGACAAAAGCTCAACTGCCACGGAGCAAAGTCGTTCCAGATTTCCAATCCATAATATTAACAAAGATTCGATGGAAAGTATTACCTGTTTGTAATGCAATTCGATTGTGTAGGAGAGGAGCATGGGGCTGAACTCGCCGGTCTCGGGCCGCGAGACGGAGACAATGGTGGCCACCGGCAGCTCGTCGAAAATCCAGTCCGAGTCGAGGCAATGCCGCTGAGACGAGGCGCGACGGATCGCGCCCCCGCCCACCTCCGGCGGTCCTTCGCCGATGAGTCTCTCCGTCAACATTGATCAAAGGATTCTGATCGAGTCACCGGTGATTCAGCTTCGCATGTTCCTTTCAATCCCTGCGCGCGCGGGCAGAGAGAGACAGGGAGGGAGGGAGCGCGCGAGCGAGAGAGAGTTTTTTGCGGGAGTTGGAGTGTGGGAGAAAGGGAGGTTGGGAAGGCGACGGTGGCAGTTTTTATAGTTTGCAGATGTGGCGCTATTTTTGCAGGGAGAGGCAGCGATGGTGTTTGATAGCGTCACCTGCGGTGACTCGGGATTTTGGTGACAATAGGTCGTTGGGCCAACCGAAACGCTGGGCGAGGCGAGTGCGGACACGTGTCGGAGAGCAATGGGCTTGAACGGAAGGTCCGATCACCCGCGACATTCGTTGGTAACTTTTGAGGCGAGAAGGCAAAGCGAGAGGCGTGACTGGGACGAGTTTTGATTCCGCATATTTTATTCGCATCTAGCCGAACCTCCACGCTGTCCCAACTGACAGCCTGGTGAAAGTACAACTCTACCCCTCCCCTCATCCCCAAATTCCCGCCCCCCCAAAGGCTTCGGTTTTCTTTTGGGGGGCAAAGCCCAGTTGGTCCCAAAACAATGTGGTTTTTACTTACAAGCAATGTACTAACGTTGTCTTGAGAAAACAGGTGAAGTTGATGATTGTCTACGGCAAAATTTCAACCACCGTACTGCTTGTGTAAGGTCAATGAAAGGGTCAAATCAAAGTAGGCCCATCAAAGTCTAATTTTCCAAACAGGGGCTATTTCGGTCAATTCAACCCAACCCACGCATGTGCTGTCCGAGGATCGTTTCAAGAATATCCTTTTTTTTTGGGGGGGCGGGGGGTGCTTGGAGCTGAGAATATGCTGCAAAAGCAAATGATTGCTACCTCTTAAAATAACAAAGATGGCTGCTATTACATTAAACCATTCATTGCAGAGTCATTAAACAGCACAAGTTATCAAGAGAATCTACCAAAGACCTCTGTAGGAGGATGCTTTTGTACTCCCCAATTGAGGCTAACAGGTCAAAGACATATGCAACTCTTGCTCTGTCCAGCATCAGAAATTCTGTCTGTGCACAGCTGCTTCGCCCTGCTCGTGCGAACAAAATTTGTTAAAAGACTTATGGAAAGCCATGTGCATGCGGAGGTCCGAGGACAATTAACCCCAGAGACTTTTGTCGGACATCTTGGAACAAGACTCCTTTAGAGGATGCTGCTGCAAGGTCAAACAAGCACGATCGTGGTTATGCACCAATGGGAAGTTTGACACAACAGAGGTATATTGACACAAACTTGACACAATGGAGGGGACTTGTTTCCATCAAACCTTTTATGTATTAAGCCGTTTAACTTCGATAATTTCACTTTTTCTAACTTGATTTTTGAGAAAAGATCGAACGGTACTCCAAAGCCAAACAAGATAAGCTTTATTGACAATGAAGATTCCGACTCCTCACATCAGCAGCAAAGAAAATCAGCCAATTTAGGATTTCATGCGCAGGGTGCCGATGCAGTGTATATGTGACGTGGATGGGGCTCTTTCATAAATGGCGTCATAATACGCTAAGAATATTCGGGCTATATAAGGCATCATTCTCATGGTTATCATCAGATTGCCTAGCTCAATTTGCAAAGGAAGCTTGACACACGCATGTGATAATTTCTCCAGCGATAACTGCATCTGCTAAATAAGCTTGCCAGGAACTCCAAAGATCCAAGCTCGCAACAGTCATATAACAAATCAGCAATCTCTCATTCATATAACAATGAGAAGAATCGTAGAAGGTATGGTGAATAGTTAACTAAGATGATCTTTGTAGTACTAAATACTCACATGTACCAGTAAAGCTGAGCACCTAAAGATCAGATGTGCAAGCTTCTAAATCGTTCTAACTGGCCCTCAGCAATGAAATATTCAAGTGGAACTCCACTGTCTGCAAATACGGTGAATCTTGGCCAGTGAAGCCATATAATCATCCGACCTGAAATAAGCCACATGCGAGTTTGATATTCTGATGGATTTGTCACAAATCAAACTGCATGTGCCATCTTCCAATTTTACCTTTCTCCATAAGGGGACTGACACGCGGCAATGATACAATGTTTAGCCCCTTCTGGCTTGTTCTGTAATGCCAAAGCATTGTCCTGATTTCAGTTGCGCAAGAGAAGATAAACAGCTAGAGTGCTCAATTAGCGACTTAATGGTGATTCAAGAAACCTCTTGTAGCAAAAGCGTGATGATATTTTCATGCAAGAGGGTCTTCCTCTAAAGGTTAAGGACCAACTAATTGCATAAAGATTCCATAAGTTGAGAGCAAACCTCAGCTTCATAGTAAAGGCCAGCATACAAAGAAGCATAGAAGTACTCACTGTCCCGTCCGTTCTGAAATCCAGCAACAAGCTACAACGGAATAGAGTAACTACGATGAATTTCGCGAAGAAATATTGCTGCTTGAAGGCATCAGGTTTGACTGAAAAAGGCACTAAGGAAAACACTTCCATTTTGCTATGGACTTATCAGCAGCAAAGTGGTAATGAAGAAGTCAATTTTGAATTGAAACAGGTGAAGAAATATGATTTTCAGGTAACATGTGAAAATAACAAACACGTGAGAGCATGCACGTGTTGAAAACATTGGAGAATGTTATTCTATTAGGAAACCGTAAAAGATTACGATGTCCACTCATTCTCCTATAAAGCTTTATAGTCGTCTCACTTTTTTAGTATTGATAGACTGGTGCTGTATCCCTGCACGAACTATGAGTTCACTACTCAATTAGTGATTGAAATGAGAAATGTAAGAGTTAGTTTCCACATTTTTTTCTTTATTTTTTTTAATTATCTGGTTCAGCCCTCCAAGCAGGTACACCTCAGTGGTTTTAAGCATCAACTTCAACTCTATTTCTGCGACTTCAACTGAGTCTGCATTTATTTTCAGACAGAGGCACCAGTAAGTTCCAACTTTTTGTTCAGGACATTCAGAATCAGAAGATCTGATTAGAGAATACTATAAAGAAGATCCGGAAAGAATATGTGCATACACCATTCCAATAAGTGGATGAGCTCGGAAGCAAGAAATAGAATAACCGGAGTGCTCACCAATTGATAATCTTTAACCCTCTCAAATTTAAACAATGTTATGTCCTAAAGAAGGTAGAGCTTGATTATCTAATGACATCAGCTCAGGCCCCTGAGAAATGAGCAAAGGAACTAAGATATATGGGAACTTGGCTATCAACGGGATCAGAGAAAATCTTCACACCAACGTACCCTGAGAAACAGAAACCAACTCTTTTGAAATTACCGAAGCCAAGATTGAGTTAATAAAATGTCAAGAGGAAAGGCCAAACAGTGTTCGCACAGGAGTCCTTTGAAAGGCATATTCCTAAATTCAACAAAGATGCTAAAGAAACAGAAAAGAGTAACTGTTTCTGCATAGATCTTTCCAAAGAAGTAAATAGATGAAATCAACACATCCTAAAATCTTAGGCAAACTAATTTCAGTTCCATAAAAAGATGTTCGAGTCGAGCACCTTTTCTGGATCTCCCCCATCTTTAAACAGGTCATATGCCTCCCGCATTACAGGTCGTGGATCCCTCCCCACCTACAATCATATATAGAGTTTTTATTGTAAGTTAGGAGTGTAGAAATTTCTTTTGCAGCAAAGTAAAAGCAAGTAGATAGCCATTGTGAAATTGCAAGAGGTACCATAAGCATGTTTTGTGCACACCCAATCTGAAAGCATGAGGTCAAAAACCCGTAATTCAAGGCAATAGCTAAACTCCAACAATGAGTAACAGTCAGGCCCAATGGAAGAGTTAACATAGCTTATGCAGTACCTTTTCAACATCCCGATTTTACTACGCGTGCTGGACCAAGGAAAGGCACTTACTTACCTCGAGAAATCTTTTCCTCGCTTCATCCACTCCATACAATTGAGCCTCACAAAGAAAGCACCATATTGACTCCTCCGTGTCATTTGGATTCTGCGCAACATCTATTCTGAATTGCTCCGCACCTTCTTCGAACCTTTATAAAAATAAACTGAAACTAAGGATTGGGCTGTTTTTTTTTTTTTTTTTTTGGGTAAGGAACTAAGGATTGGGCTGTTCTTACATCCTAAATTCAACAACCATCGACCTCACTTGAATTTTTACGAAGATGGTGGGAAAAAATAGCACAGAAACTGAGAGGGGTTGCATGAATACTAAAGGGCTCAGGAGTTCAAAGTGTATTAGCATGACACTACTTCAACAAGCATTCACAAGCAGAGGTAATAGGTGGCCAGGATCAGTAAGTAGGCAAACAAAACATGCAAGCTGATAAAGTATCATTTATTACCTATCGAGATAGTAAAGTGACAGCCCTCTTTGCCAGAGATCTAAATACGCCGAAAGAAGCACTCCAGTTATGCACAAAAACATCATGACATTAGCAAGAAAAACTTGCAGAGCATTTCTCACGAAATTCGACCAACTTACATGCCTTTTGACGGGGATCCAGCTCTATCGCCTTATCAAATTCTAGCAAAGAACCAACGACATCGCCCTACAGGAAACCAAAGAAAGATTAAGCTCTTACCCAAGACGACAGCATATAGTAAGAAATCACTATGCCAACGCTTTAATTAACCTATAAAACCCATGACCACTATGCTATGCAACGTCGAACAGAACAAGCATGCCAAAACAGAGACATTATAGGGAAACACAAGAACCCAGCATCAAAAAATGGAAAACCTGTCTGAAGAGCAGCATTCCCCGTCGAACAGCGAGAACCGCTTCGCGCGCATTGTTGCCTCCTCCTCCTCCTCCACCGGTGAGAGCCTCCCAAATTCCCGAAACTGAAGGAAGGAACAACCTTCGAGACACGGTCGTGGTCGGGTTCTGGTGATGGTGAATAAAGGTCGGGGAGACGGAGCTAAGAGAGCGTGAAAGCTTGCGGGTTTCGGGCGCGATGATGGGAAGTGACGAAGGAGATGAAGGTGGCGGGTTGTAGAAGTAGGAGTATTGGAGGACTGCGGGTTTGAGTCCGTCGACCGACGCCATGGATTCAGAGAGAGCGAAGATTGCTCCGATGTCTTCCCGGCGGGGGAGACCAAAGATAAGGCGCCAAAAAGACAAGGCTATTGATATTTTCTGCGTTAATTTACGGGGAAAGTTCAAATAAGGGTTGGAATGAATTTTGTTTAAAATAAAGACTTAAAATGGTCAAATAATCTCAAATAAAAACCTGTAGTGTCCATGATATTTTAAAGGGTTAATATCACGAAAAACCCCAAACTGGTACATATGTGACAAATTTATCCCAAACTATTTTTTTGACCACAAAAAACCCCAAACTGGTACACTTGTGACAAATTTACCCCAAACTATTTTTTTGACCACGAAAAACCCCAAATTAGTACGCCCATAACAAATTTACCCCAAACTATTTTTTTTACCACGAAAAACCCCAAACTATTACATCTATGACAAATTTACCCTTTGTTAAATTGGATCGGTACCATTAAAAATCCTAAATTGATAAACCTGTGATAAACATAAGGTAAAAATTTCAAACTGGTATACCTGTAAAGTGCCACATGTCATCCAACTAAGCAATTCGACGTTAAATTTAACAAAAATTAACGGAAGGTAAATTTGTCAAAAATATATTAGTTTGGGGTAAATTTGTCACAAGTGTACTAATTTGGGGTTTTTTGAGGTCAAAAAAATAGTTTGGAGTAAATTTGTCACAAGTGTACCAGTTTGGGATTTTTCATGGTAAAAAAAATAATTTGGGATAAATTTGTCACAAGTGTACCAGTTTTGGGTTTTCCATGATAAAAAAATAGTTTGGGATAAATTTGTCACAGGCGTACCAGTTTGGAGTTCTTCGTGGTATTATCCCTATTTTAAATAGGGGCCTGTCAAGGGCGTTTTTATTAAAACACCATTTTAATCTAATTTTTAGTTAAATCAAGCTAGATTTTTTTAAAATAGTAATAAAAAAAACACAGGCTGCCAATTGGCCCCTCCAAGAATCGAGAGAGGGTGAGAGGGCCATCGGCCATAGGCGGGAGGGTAGGCTGCCCTCCCTCCTGTAGTTCCATTTAAAAAAAAATAAAAAAAGAAAAAAATAAAGGAAAATTCAAATAAAATGGCAAAAATGCCCATGTTAGCTGAGAAGGAGGCTCTTCTTCGAGGCCGCTTCAAGTATTTATTTGAAATAATATTTACTTCAAACCCTTATTTAAAATAATAAAAACACTTCGTGTTTTTATTTAAAATAAAGTCAACTTTATCAAGTACTTATTTAAAAAAAACGAGCATTTCATATCTTTATTCAAAAAATTTCGTTTATTTATCTATCTCAAGATAATACTAAAACTAATTCGTGTGCTCGACTTTCAAATCTATCCCCTTAACTTTAATTTGATGCGAACAATCAAGAAGCTATTTCATAGAACAACGAAAAAAGATAGAGGAAAAATAATTACTGAAGATGGTGTTCATTTATTTTAGTGTTTTTTTTAGATGGTGTTCATTTATTTTAGTGTTTTTTTTAACATGATACAGAGAATAAATCGGAATTTATGCCTTTTCACGCTTGGTTCTCGCTTGTTTGATGACCTAGAATTATAATTAGACTTAATAAGACACCCAACACACATGAACTTGGCTAAAGTAATTTTCATATTACTATTATCAGATCTGTCATTGATTTAGAATTTTTCTTTGCATTGACCATTGGATAGACGGCACACGTACTAGCATGCATAATCGAATTCATTAACACGTCGCTCGTGCGATGATAAATGTATAAATGGTCTTATTTTATTGATATTCTCCTCCGAATAGCATCTTCTTCTATCGGAGATCTCATTCTTTTTCGAAAGGTAGAAGAGCGAAACTATACGGACATAGTAAAGACAACAAAAATCGTCCTCGGTCCACGTATATGCTTCTCTAGGAAATCTTGATAAATTAACTTCGGACTTGTCTCGTGCTCCGAATTAGCTTGTTTCCTCTTTAAACATCCCAATTTATGTCTTTAGGTTTCGCCATATTTCCATATGTTGAAATAGCTTCTTCAACTATTTTCCTTTCTCTCTTCCCCATGCGTCAAGTTGACGTTGATCAAATCGACGGCTTCCGTGGTCGCTCGTGACTAATCTCCAATCTCCATGCTGTGGCGAAGTCACTACATACCAACAAGCTGTCCAGGACACGTACATTTGACTCGCCCGAAGTCAACGGAACACGTGGCTAAAGGCCACTCCTCGGCTTCTATTTTACCTGGCCGAGTTCGAGACGAATCTTCTTGAGAAAAATTGACCTATCGATCCTCAATCTATTTTAGGAATATCAGATTGAGTTTCGAATTTTCACGAGAAATTCAACTGTAATCCTTCCTGTTAATTTATGTCAAGAATTGCTGATGCGACGGGACTAGTCATTGACGGCCGACTCACTCGACGCATCGTGCTTACATCAATGATTTTTTTGGTTAAAATTGATTGAGTGGATTATATTGTAATTTCTCGTAAAATTTTAGGATCAAATTAACCAAATTAAAAAGTTTTGGACAGAAATCGCATCCGTGCAATAGATTTGCTAGGTGAGTTATCTACCTAGATGAGCTTGATCGATCACGTAAAATCCCGCGTTTCAAATCACATGATTGAAGAGTTGACATACTCGTTGAAGAAATTGCTCCCTTTCCCGCGTCGATGCTGTTCACTTGCCTTTCAATTTCTTCTCATAGCCCATTTCTAGAAAAATTCAAAAACCCATATTATTATAATAAAAATGATTTCTTTCTCGAGAATTCCTCCCGCCCCCTTCAAAATCATCGTGCGTTCATACCCGTGATTTCATGGCTTGCGTGCGCATCCCCTTTTAGCCGGTCAAAAACCTCGTCCTACGTGCCCGGGACTAGTCCTTTCTTCCCACGGTCCAAACTCCAAAAGAAGAAGAAAAACTCTTACCAATCGAATATTATTTTGGGGGATTGATCGAGAGGTTATACAATATAGTTTTTCGCATCTGAAAGTTAAATTGAATTGCCATATTACAAAGCGGTTATGATTAAATTGGTACAATTAAAAAATTTATGACTAAATTGATTATCGCCGTACACTAAATTTAAGATTATCTGATCATATTTGTTGGTTTTTAGATGTGTGCAAGGACTATACGATTGCACGACAGCATAGCAACAACTCAGCCATTAGTATAACAAATGCGATCTAACTAGTCAAGCGCTTGATAGCTTATATGACATGTTCGTTTTGTATTAACTGTGGCTATGTTGTTGTGTTGTGCCGTGAACGCGAAGCATGAAAATTAGAGCAAATTTGAGATCACATCCTACATACTAAATTATGAGCGGCCTTGAATGATTTCACGATGTAAATATGCATCCTACGCATTAAAAAAACAAATAAGTATCACATAATATACGGCGTAGATAGACAAAGAGCCAAAATGAATTTATATATTCAAATGATGAACTCACGCGAGCTCAAAAGATCGGATGTATCTATGAAAATATCAAATTAACCATGCTTTACGATTCGCGGTCTAATCTATTCACATTTATGAAAATCTCATTTGGACTAGTAAATGAACCTAACATGACCTCATTTGTGCGCATCTCCGAATTTTTCGGTCACTTAGATTAGATTAAAAGATCCTTTTTTAATCGAAATTTACGATCTTTTCTATCCATACTTTGACATGTTAATTTGTAGCCAAGAGATTATACTTTCTAATTCTTTCATCAACTAACTTTAATTTATACTTTTAACATATCATACTTGTTAAAATATGTCTCGAACTAAAGTTCGGAGCCAAAATATGAATTCTTTTTAAAATAATATACAAATAAAGTCCGATAGCCGGAATTTTTCCGTGGACGTTCGAAATCAGGCAAATCCCCGCAAAAAGGATATGTTCACTTTCTTATGCCGTGAGATAAGGACTCAAATATTCACTTTCTTGATTTATGTTGCTATCACGATCGAGAAATTCGTTGACCAAGACACACAGATTCCCTCCTCCAAATAGAAAGTTGGCAAAAGGAAGAAGGTGGGGCTCACTTTTGTATGTATATAAGTCCGGTTGCGCCGTTTGTTGAATAACGTGGGCAGGGGGAATTCCGTGTGTGGTTACATTCAAAGCGCTCTTCTTCCTAAGTGAAATCGAAGAACGAATTCTAGTGTTGAAGCCAATTAAATGTTGAGATTTGATTTGTGTAATTGCCTTGCGAGATTAAGAAATTACTTCGTGAGAAATCGAGGGTTAAAACACTATGCGCGTTATTGGATGCAATTGAGGCCGTAAAATACTGAGAGCGTTTAAGTTACTCTAGTTTGATTTGTAATATCCGATTGTGTCACTTATTTTATAGCGAAATTCGTTGTTGCTCTCTCCTGTGAACGTAGGTCTCTATAACCAAATCATGTACATTTGGTATTCGATTTATTTTCTTATTTTATCTATTTATTATTTGATCGCTTGCTATTCGAAACAATGATGTATGATGTCCTTTTTATGATTAGCACAAACTTATGGCTCATGGTAACACCTCTGTTATAAAAATCAACTTTTGAAATATGAGTTTATTTGATTGCGCAACTTCATTTATTTGCTTCATAAGTAGCTTTGAAATCACAAAAATTTTATAAAAAAAATTTCTCTCCGAGTAGAAAAATTTCTGCTCTCTGACCCAATTTTTTTTTTTTAATTTCAGAAGTCTTGTGATGCGCGTCCTTAACTGCGTGCTTTCGGATAGCTTTGCCAAGTGTGAAAATGAGAAGATAAGTCCTAGTCTTCCAAAATAATATTTTTGAGACGAAAATAACCTTTTGACTTTCCCGGAAGAGCAAAACCCGACTGCCCGAACCCCGTAATTCATTAATTTACTGCAAAATTTGCTTTTTTTCGTGCCTCCAAGAACTCGCGTGCCCTTCTTTTTCTCGCTGTCATCGCTATTAATTATTATTATAGCAATAAATATTATTATTATTATTCTCCGCCGTCTTTTTGACCCCTTGGAAAAAACGCGGCGTGGGTTTTATGGTCCGCGAAGGTTCACATCTGTCGCCGCTGTTGACCTCGGCTGACTCGTGACCTTTCTTTCCCTGACCCACGCGAACCTCTTGCGTATTTATAACAGCAAACCGAACCTGAAGAGAGACTAGCATTCAAGAACACGCTCGGGCGATCTTAGCTCAGTGTTGCGTCAACCCTCCTTCTGGTTCCGGCTGAATTCTCCTCCATGGAAATGTCCGCGCGGACCGACATGGATGCCTTGCCAGAAAGCTGCGTTTCGTCGATCCTCTCCTTCACTTCTCCGGCCGAGACATGCAGGCTCTCCCTCGTGTGCTCCACGTTCCTGTCGGCGGCCGAGTCCGACGTCACCTGGGCGCGATTCTTGCCGCCTGATCACGTCGGTATCGTCTCCTGTTCGGCCGCTTCCGTCAAGTTCTCTTCGAAGAAGGAGCTCTTCCTTCGGCTCTGCGACCGCCCTCTGCTCACACATGGCGGCAGAAAGGTAAGATTTCCACGCGACGAGTTGTTTCTTCGTTATGATCATTTGACTCATGCCTTTGAAATGACATCTGATTTTTTTCTCTTTTTTTCCTTAGAGCTTCAAGTTGGAGAGGTCATCTGGAACGGTGTCGTACATATTGTCAGCAAGAGAGCTCTCCATAAAGTGGAGCGACGATCCCACGCGTTGGATCTGGAAAACCCAGCCCGAGTCAAGGTAAGATTTTGAATCTTCGTTCTTCCATTTTCATTTTCTTGTCGTCTTGATCTTCAAACAGATTACTGCATGAAGAGGTCAGATCCTAGACTCTGATGTTGATGGCAATGCCTTTTACCTCGATAGAGAGAGAGTTTCCAAGTTGGAAAAATTTCATCAGTCATGGTTTGACCAGAGAAAAAAAAAGCCTAACTTGGATGACAATGCTTGTTCTTATAACTTTTCTCCTATCTTCTCTAGCAGATTCAAAGAGGTGGCCGAGCTAAGATCAAACGACCGGATAGAAATCGAAGGGCGTATCGAAACCAAAGACCTATCCCGAAACACTCTCTACGGGGCGCACCTCATCTTCAAGGTCTCCGACCGCGCTTTCGGGCTCGACCTGATGCCCTCCGAGACGTCGGTCGAGATGGGGAACCGGGTTCGACCGGGCACGGCTCGTCTGCAACGTCCCGACCAGAGGAAACGCCGCCTCGAGAGCTTGTTGTACGCGAACCGTTCGGAGATGCTTAGGAAGCATTGGGAGACGGAAGGCGACCGTCGAGGCGGTGGAGCGCCGGACGAGAGAGGGGATGGTTGGATGGAGGTTGAGCTCGGGGAGTTCTTGATTGGCAGCGGCGGGGAAGGAGATGGGGAGTTAAAGATGAGCTTGAAGCAAGTGAAGGGCTATCAGCTGAAGGGTGGGCTTGTGGTTGAAGGCGTTGAGGTGAGGCCCAAGAATCTGGTCCATTAAATAGAGATGGGCCTTGTGGAGTTTGTGTGACCCATGAGAATGATAAAGGAAAGAGAGGAGGCAGTTCATGGCATGAGGGATGCTCAAATTCTTTGATTTTGTACTTGTTTCTTTGGTTAGAATGTAAAGTTAGCCAAATAGAGATTTAACTTTTAGGCTTTATTTGTCTCATGGAAAATGATTGATTTATAAATTATTTTTTTTATAAAATTGATCGTTCGTATCGATTGAAATAATTATGCAATGAAAAATATTTTTATTATAAAAAATAACTTATGTTTTAAAATTGATTTCATCTCGTTCATTTAATTTCCATAAGTGATATAAACAATAGTTTTTAGGAATATATTTTTCAAATCACTCATTTTCCATGAAATACAATCAACCTTTGTTTTCAATAAAATTCCCACGCTTGTCGGTTTGAAAGATACTGATGTTGATACTTTGATTTATATATTGGTTTTCGTTTGGATAGGAAGGCTAGACAAAATAACTTGTTGCTTAATTCTTTTTTAATTAAGGGCCCTGAGCAATCAGCATGCAAAACAAGCAACAAAACCATGAAAGCCTCGGACCCAATGAAAAAGAGAAAACCCACTGCAAGCCCAAAGATCCATTAAGGCCCGATAAGTGTTGGGCCCATGGCCCATTAGAGAGCAAAACCCTAATTCGAGCCTCTCGTCGTCCCTCTTTATAAAACCCCGCACAAGCTGTTGTTCGCTGCGATCTTGCAGCAGAAGCCGTCAAGCTAAGTCTGCGATTCTTCTTCGTTTCCACGAGGCCTCCTTGGCAATTCCTCTATCTGTTCCTGCTAATTCCTATGTTTTCGCGCCGTTTTGCTTCTTTGTTTGATGGATGATTACTGCTGTCTTCGTTCATTGTCGTCGTTTTGGGGGTGATTTTAGCAGTGATGATAAATGTTCATAATCCCAGCTCATTACGAGACCTGTCATTGGTCAGGGAGTTGAATTCTTGTTTCCAACGTTTATCTGAGCCCTGAAAGTCGCCTCTTTTTCTCGCCCAAGCCGGTTACGACGATGGACGGTGTCCTTTGTCGATCCGGGAAAAATTTCTAGGTTTCGCCTGATTTTGATTGTCATCTTTTCATTACGGCGTTGATGGATTCTTGAGGAGACTGCATAGGTTATGCTCCCGATGACGATTTCAATTGAACCATGCTAATGTATACCTGATGATCTCTATGTGAGTGAAAAAAAATCGTTTCCACTTGATCTGAGGGAAGTGAATCCGGATGGTTTCCGTCTGTAAGAACGGTTCTTCTCGGTGCTAAAACCCATCGTTTGAGGCTCAGTGAAAATGGGCTGTCTCAAACAGTTGTTCTGTGTTTGTGGCCAGAAGGAAAGGAACATGCTCTGCTTTCAGATTTGTTGATTTCTGCACACAAGGGTGCCTTTGTTTTGTGAAAAAAAGAAACTCATAATTTGAAAAATACTCTTCCAAAATTGATCTTTCTTGTCTAAATAATGGATGAATGAAAGTGTTTTTTCTGTTGCATTTTCACGAAAAAGAGAACATTTTCAGTTACGCTAATTCGTTTGGGGAAATCATGTTGTCGGGATTCTGCAGAAAGTTCCCTGTGATGTTTATGACATACCATGCTAATGCTGATCATCCCATGATTTGAATGATCTCTTCATATTTGATTTCTGAGGGAACTATTCCTGCCTCTGTTTTCTTTTCTTCTCTTCTTTTCTCATTGATCTTGAGCTGGTGCTCCCCTCCCCCCTCCCTCTCTGTTTTTGCTCTTCGTTCTTTCATCTTGGAAATATATGTATCTCTGCAGCTTTGTTGGTGCTTTAGCAACGCTTGTGCTATTGACAGATTGATACATGTATGCATAGCAACCTCAACTTAATTAAGCTTTCAGGAACTGCCAGCGGATGATCCTGCGGTGAGATGTTTCGAAATCAAGCAAAACAAAGGATAACAAACCGAGCAAAGACCCTGATGTTTTTGTGATTGAACTTTGGAAACTGTACTTTGTCCTCTCGATGCATTTTTTTCCTGTTGGTTGAACCAGTTCAATTTTGGGTTGTTTCGCATTGGCTTTAGTTGCCTGCTTGCAATGTCGAATGCTACGGCAGAAAGTGTCCATGTACGCGCATGTGATGGTCGACTCATTGATTTACAGATCATGTAAATGATTCGAGGATGCTGGACTCACTTTGGGATTGAGATTTGTTGTGGCCGATAATTACTCAGTGTTGTGCATCCAACGGTGTGTATTCAATGATTTTTCGGACTTTCGATCCCAACCAATGATCCATGCAAGTCATGTAATTGGGCCACGCATCCCTGAATCATTTATATTATCCATTGTTTTTATTTTTTTTTACTAAATCAATTTTATTATCCCTGATTAACGTAGCTTTTGGATGCTTCAATAGCCGAGAATTGAGATATTTAAACCCTTTTAAGTGAAGACATTTCAATATCTCAAGAGTAACTCAATGACATCGTTAACTAAAATATGTCAGAGTAGGATTTTTCAATCACATTTTTTTAAAAACCAAAAATCCGGAATAAATGGAGTTATAGGATTAGATATAATTTCAGTCTGATTTCATTTTACTACCTAATGAGCTATAGCCCTTGTATTTTGCGGTTCATGTTTTTATCATTGGAGCCATTTTCATTGTGATAGTGCTGGGCTTTTAAAATGTGGCCGGCATCCCTCGTCGCCCCCATGACTGTCTAATCGCTTAATCAACACCGAGTAAAACAAGGATCGTCGCTAAGCATCTATGGTTGAATGGTTAAAGCTCGATTAGCTACGGCACAATTTTCCCAAGGGTGTCCCAAAGATGCCGTTCCTGTGCGTCTAATTTTCCCTATGCTATCAGCCCATGTGAATACCCCCAAGGAGCTACAGGCGGAACACTTGGTGTGTCTCAGTGCTTTTTTTTTTTAATCACGTTTTTGTGCTTTTTTAAATTTTCGAAACAAGTCCTTGTATTTTCATCGATTCTCTAATCTAGTCTCTCAAGCATCAAATCAGGCCAAATTCGATTGTGGATACGATTTAGCTAATATGGGATTCCTAGATGGTCCTCGCAGAAAATTAATGAACTGTGTTAAGAGTATGGTGCGGATAAGATTTAGCTAAAGTGGACATCTATGTCAGATTTTTTTTAAAAAAAATTATCTATCTATGTCATACTCCAAATAATTCGATTCTTTTCGATTTGGCTGGATTTTGTGTAAGAGATATTATATTAGAAAGTTTATAAAAGTAAAACTGACTTAACTAGAAATATTAAAACCACGCGAATTGGATTATAATATACGTGATTTAATTAGACAATTCGTGGGAAGTATGGAGACGAAAACGTTTGAGCTGTCGGCTGGTTGAAGGTCATCAGATGTTTGGCGACAACTTAAAAATTGGATGGCAATGGCTTTGGTTGCTAAGTGGATTAGACGTGCGACGTCGCTAATGGCCAAAAGCTGCATACCAAAATCGAAAGCAATGACTCACCGAATCTTTATAGGTCGCCCGTGTCTGGAACCAATTACAAGGTGGGGGATGTCTCCCATCGTTGTCGCTAATGGCCAAAGAGTGCATCCAAGCTCGTCCCTCAGCACATGATTTTTTGAGGCAAAAGGGCGACCAGCTTCAAATTCCGTATAAATTTCGCGTAAAATCTATTTACCGAAATAAGTTTCTCGATTTTTGAAATATGAAATCTATCCTATCACAGACTCCATAGTTGACTTGGTTCCACGTGTAATTTTAATTAAATAATTACATCTAATCATCATCTTTAATGATCGTTATTAATAGGAATTTATATTTAGATATATGAATATATATAAAACATCAAAATAGTAAAAGTCTTTGTAAATATCTTCAAAAATAGAATTTCAGACTAGTAATTTCAGATTACACGCTCTTCGTTAGATGTCATGGAATACCGCAGGTTCGCTTAAAAACATATATCGATAAAAGCACAAAAAAATTTTCCGCGTTACTTCAAACCTACTTGGTGTAAGAGGTTCTCAAATTTTTGAAATCTAGCATACACGGAACCCAAAACCTAGAACAATTTCAAGTTTCAATTTTTACACTATAATCATTCTCACCCTAATTGAACATGTAAAAGTAAGCATACGAAGGGCATGTACAAGATCGTGTCAGGGAAATCTGTGGAGATCTCCATGGCACGCTTGCTAGGAAAATACACAAAAAAAAAAAGTCCTAATAAATTTTTTTGATAATTTGTTACGTGGCCAGAAATTAATGATGTGGACGCCGGCTGTTTTAAGCAGCACGGCTCACGTTCGCGTGAAAACTTTTCAAAATATTGATATTTTTTTCTATCATTTATTTATTTTTATTTTTTTTAATGTTAGAATGTTTATGATTAAATTGATCAAATCAAATGGTTTAGGCTTGGCATAAATACAATAAGTTTATAATATTTCTGTGATAATTGTTCTCCCATAATCTCGCATGCAGTGTCCGGCTCTCATAAATCAGACAGAGAGATACCTCTCCATTTGCTTCGTCACCTGTCGAAGATCGAAGATCTCTCCCTCTTGCATCTGGATTTGGCGATAAGAACTTGCTAACCTTCTTTAATTGAGTGCTTCGCCGTCTTGACCATCTCATAACCAATTGGCGATTACCACCTTATTTTAATCCCTTAAACAAACGTTAACCAAAAAGATGGTTTCTTGATCATTCAAAGGAATCCACGTTAAGACAGAGGAGGAAGTCCATTGCTCACGCAATCCCTATTCTTACCAAGAACAAAAAAGAAATCGAATTGTTTACGAAATGCGATTGAAAAGACAACCGACCCACATGGATTAGCTAAGCAATTTGTATTTATCCCTTTCGTTCTTCTCGGGACGTCACGAGCTTTAACTTCGACTGTCGATCGGTGGCGATCTTCATCATAACGACGTGAATTTAGCCGCAATGGTCAATGTTATTGTAACAGATGAGTCGATGGTGTGTTGATATCCGAGAATGAAAAGCAACGAACAGTCTAAAGTTCACGTGGCGAAGACCCTTTTCTTTCCCACCACTTCTCGTCCTTTCTGCTCGGTCACGACGTTTCTTCTTTTAATTCTCCCCTCCAGCTCCCCCACAGCAGCACCCATCAACTATTCACTGGAACTGCTCAATGTTTTGACACTCGTTGACTGGATCAAGATTAGATCTTGCGCTGTCTTGTTTGATCATGTCGGTTTCGAGAAGCCTCAGTGAAGTATCCGAGAGGGAGACTCTGGGGGTGAGCTTGGATCTTGTTTCGGCGGTCAGGCGGAACATTGGGTTCTTGAGGACTGTGAACGAGTCGCCTTGGCTTCATGAGAGACCCGCCATTTTTCAAGCCATCAGGAGGTGGAAAAAGTTCTCGTCTTGAGCAATTCTCAAGTGGCCTGCGATCAAAATGTGGCGGACTGTGAATTGGTAGTGTGGAAAAGTTTTCATTTTCTTGATTGTTGTGTTCTGTTTTTTTGCAGGTATGATGAGCTATGGATGCCCTTGGTCGCTGAAATTACAGTGGGGTCAACGCCTCCCATGGTTCTTCCTCCTCTAGATGTTGAATGGGTTTGGTTTTGTCATACACTGAACCCAGTAAGTTCAAGTTGATTTTGCCACGAGCGTTAGATAACTCTGTGCTGTAATAAGTATGAAGGATTGAACTGCGTGAATGAAGTTCATGATCGTTTGGAAGGGGGGAACTTTGTGTGAAAATGAGCTGATTTCAACTGATTGTGCTGGTTTTCATGGATAAATTGATGTCGTTCGAGTGATATCGAGGAGACTCTCCAGCGAGAGTTTCCTTTAGCTGGTTCTTTCGTTCGAAACTTTGGATGTTCAATTAGATAACGTTAAGCCTATCGAGAATAATGCTATATCGTTTCTAAGGTTGGTTCTTAAAAGGCACTGCTTCCAGGTGAACTATGGGCAATACTGTGAATCAAGATTCTCGAAGCTCATCGGTAAGCCGACCATCTTTGATGAAGAGAACGAAGAATATGCATTGAATAGATGCAGAGAAATCTGGGTCCGCAGATACCCATCTGAGCCTTTTGAGAATGAAGTGAATTCAGAGTCCCCCCTCCCACTTGTGAGAAATGAAGATCTTTTGAGTAACGCGTTGAAGCAAAGGAGCTTGTATTTGAAGTTCTCGGAACCCTACATGACTGAGATTATGTACCTGATAGGGGCAAGACAAAGATATAAGGGGTTCCTGTGTATCTTGGCGAGAGTGTCGGATAAGTGCAGCCGCTTCGTGCCTACTTCCGACATTCTCATCATGTGGCTCACTCATCAGGTGAGATTAACCGTCTATTTCTTTAATTAAGTTCCTGTTGGGTTACTGATGGTTACATATAGTATTTTCTTCCATCACTGATTAAAACAGAGATTCTGTTTAAGCAACTCCATATTCGTCTACGGCTGTGTTTGCATCTTCTCACATAAGATTCCCATAGGATTATCTTCTCCTTTATATGTTGTTGACCAATCAAATACATCATGAAAACCACTTAAGATCTCGCAAAGAACATAAACAGACGCTGAATTACCTTTTCTTTCTTATGGAAATGAATATACAAATAGCCTCTTTATCTTACTAGAATTTCCGCTGTGGCAAATAATGATCCAGAGCTATCCAACAGTATATGCAGAAGACATGAAAGAAGCGGAGTGCAATGTCAGCAAGGTGGCAAGAGTGTGGGAAACTGTGGAGGAAGAAGAAGTGGAAGAAACCAAGAGGCTGTGGGAAAGAACCTTTGATCAACCTTACGAGAAAGCAGGAGGCCGGATCGCTTTGCACCGCCAAGGAGTACCCTTGTTTAAGCCACCGGTATACTGGGAGGTGTTCGACACTGATGTCAACACCAAATACAAATCCTTGATGCCTAGATTTCTGCTTGAGGTGAGACTATTGTTTGAGCATCCCTTCCTCCATTGTCGTAGCGGTCATGGTCCATTGAGGTAAATGTACTCAAGTACTGAAGTCTAGGAGATGAAGAAATTTTGACACCAAAGGATTAGTTTGAAAAGTAGTAGAGTTCTGCCTCTGCCTAAGCCAAGTTATGATTTGAAAAATTATGCCAAGGAGAGCTCTGCAAGAGCTTTGGTAACTTGGCATGATTTAATTAGAGGTGGTTCATTTATATTTGAATGCAGCGGTTAAGAGAATGAATTTCATATAGAGGCTTGTGGAATTCACTTGAGGGGGCAGGGAGCACCAGTTTTATTATGTCGGTTGGCTTTACCATTGTATCCTCTCTCTTTACGAATCCACAGTGATAGGGCGCAGATGTTCATGACGGTCTAGAATGATGTATCATGTCTTATATCCAAATTTACTCTGTTCAATTGAAGTGTTCTAATGGACATCAACAAACAGGACAGCGACAAGGTCTAAGTAGTTTCTTAAGTGGATTGTGTGTTAGGACAATTTGCTGAATCATGTGAATCAAGTTGTTTTGGGCAGATCTTTACTTTTATGCATCAAATTCTACCTGAGACAATGGTTACAGGTGAGGCTTAAGTTGACTAAAAAGCTGAAATGAACCTCAATATAAATGTACCAATGGCACATATTACAGGTCTGCATGTTTGTGAGGCTCGGTCCAAAGATGAAGCCGATGCAGGAGAAGATGACACGTGATTTTGTGCGTCTCCGCGCTGTACGATGCCACAAAGAGCTTAAGATAAATAAGCACCTATCCAGCATTTTGTATGATTCCTGGCTAATGGTTTGGCACCTCTACTGTGAGTTTGGAACCAAAGGCCTTATAATCGAATTTCGTCATCGTGATGGTCGCTGTTTCAAAGGAAGTAAGTTAAAGAATGCTGAGGCATTTCTTTGGAATGATTTACTTAGGGCGCCGACTCTTACTTTAGGCAGAGAAGTTGAGCAAGGGGTCGGTATTGTTTCTTCCATAACTCCACCGGCTCAAGCACCCTATCTGTTAAAATGTGTGCCGGATAGAGTCACTGATGATTCAGGAGCCATGATATCCGATGAAATACTGAGGATGAACCATTATCGGCCTCAAGAAGGTCGATGGTTGTCAAGGACTGTTCTTGACCATGCAGGAAGAGAATGTTTTGTCGTACGGATAAGGTAAAGTTCTGCTACATTTCTGGGTATTCACAATATCGATCAGCTGCAAAACAAGTCATTCCTTACTCATAATTTCAAGTCATGTGCATAGTAGCAGTTCTTCTGGTAGATTATAAAACCTGAGATTGCATGATTTCTTCTAGCTCCCCCAATGACACAAGTTTTGACATTGTTGGATAAAAGAGTGGGAGCCGGCTTCTGGAGAAGAGGTGGCGAAAATCCATCAAATGTTAGGTGGGAAGACCGAATTACTGAGGTACGCGAAGGTTCTTGGTCGTATGTTGCTGGTTCTATCGGCAGAGCTCCTGGTATGTTCTTGAAACTTTTCCATTCTCTCTGTGTTATGAGTCCTGGTGTCATCTCTTGGCAGTCAATACCATAACTTTTCAACCTTGCTGGTTTAATTTATCTCATTGTTCACCCTAATGGGGGGCTCACAGCAATTTTCCTTTCTCATGTTTTCCATGTTATTGAAGGACCCTGAAGCAAATTGCTATTATCTAGTGCAGAGAAAGTAGTGGGAACAGCTATGCCGAAAGAGCCTCCTGAGCAGTGGGATGCTGCATGGCAGTTTTCCTCCGGAGACGAACTGGTGCTGCGATCGGAATCATCGACATCAAGATCGAGCCTCGCATTTTCTTTGAGAAATCAATCGTCTTCTGATTCATCCGTAAGGCTAAGAATGTTTTTTGAGATTTCAAATCTTCAGCCAAATATTGGTCCAAATCTTCAGGCAAATATGCACCAATTTCAGGTGAAGTTGTTGATAGGCCGGAGAAGGCAATACAAAGTCAAGAAAGTCCACCCCAAGAGTGATGCCGGAGGCACAGAGCTGGATGATGACGGAGACGAAGGCCTGGACTTGGACGAAGAAGAACTCGACTTTGTAACGGTTGTTCGTATCACAGAGGAACACCCGACAGGAAGAGCAACTGCTCTTATAAACTGGAAGCTATTGGCGGTGGAGTTCATACCCGAGGAGGACGCGGTTTTCGTGCTTCTTCTTTGCATTTCGATGCTGCGGAGCTTGTCGGAAATGAGAAAGGAAGACTTGGGGAAGTTGCTGATCAGGAGGAGAGTGAAGGAGGCGAAGCCTGGAGCCCGGAACTGGGGATCAGTCATACTTCACCCCTTGCCTTCTTGTCCCACTCCTGTTTCGCCGTTCCTTCAGCCTTGGCATTGGAACGCCAAAGCAGTCCTGGCATCTGATGGGGCCGATAGCTTAACGAGGCAACCGAACTTTGTTAATTCCGGGGTGGAAGGTGGCGACGCGTTGTACAGAAGAGGGATCATGTCATGAGCGAGCATTCACGAGCGCACGCGAGGAGGAGTGGGCGACATGTACGCAGAACTCGCACGGTTTGTGTTCACCGATGCTTCGCTTCGGTTCTGTACAGGGTGATTTTCTCATGCTAGATATGCATAATTCTTTGGAAATAATGGAGGCATATCATGGACGAAAGAAGGAAGAGAGCCGTTTGGTCTGAAAAGCAAGAATTTTGTGTAGTTATGAAACACGTTTCTCTCTTCAAAAAGAGAAAAATATATTTCTATTCAGAAATTATCGCTAGGAATAGAATGGTTATTATTCGCATTTTAAGCGGCCAAACAATCAACAATTAAATAGCTAGTCATTGGAATGGTCAAAATCTTAATGGGATACCATCATGATAAATTGATAATATCGATAAGAATCATCTTATAAGTGCATTTATGCATCGGGTGTGCCATACGATAGTGACACGTGAAGAAATAAGCCAATCGTGAGCAAAGAGTGTTTTGAAAGAGATAATAATATAAATGCTTATCGAATTTTGACTCAATATACAATATAATTCATGGATTATTAATTTATTCGATATGATCCGTGAACGTTGACTCAATGTGCAATGTGGAAAATTTAATAGGCAATTTCATTATTCAATAAGGTTCCTGAATATAATTCATATAAAGTTCAAGGACCATTTATGTTATTTTTTTTTTAAATTCGAGCATGAAATCGATTGTGATGCATGTCCAGCGGACAATGGGCCGCTTACGTGGCTAGTCTCTCTTTGGGGTCTGGATTTCTCGTGTAGTACCGGGAGAAGAAGAAGATATACTGCAGTTTTATCAATTTGGCTTTGTTATCACTCATCAGCATAAACTATGTTAATGACAATCTCCTATTCCTCTTCAGCATCCTTTTCTGTTTATAAAAATTAGGGTTAATACCACAAAAAACCCTAAACTGGTACGCTTGTGACAAATTTACCCCAAATTATTTTTTTGACCACGAAAAACCCCAAACTGGTACACATGTGATAAATTTACTCCAAACTAATTTTTTAACCTTAAAAAACCCCAAACTGGTACATTTGTGACAACTTTACCCAAACTGATATATTTGCGATAAATTTACCCTCCGTTAATTTTCGTTAAATTTAACGTTAAATTACTTAGTTGGATGGCATATGGCACTTCACGGATATACCGGTTTAGGATTTTTATCCTCCGTTTACCATAGGTTTATCAATTTAAGATTTTTCATGGTACTGATCCAATTTAATAAAGGGTAAATTTGTCATAGGATAATAGTTTGGGGTTTTTCGTGGTAAAAAAAATTAGTTTGGGGAAAAATTGTCACAAATGTACCAGTTTGGGGTTTTTTATGGTTAAAAAAATAGTTTAGGGTAAATTTGTCACGGGTGTATGTCGCGACCCTCTAAAAAATTAATTTTAAAGTTTAAAAGGGGTTAACGGATTATTAGGTTAATTAGATTTGACTAACCTAACGCGGACCCTCCCAAGCCCTACCGAATCGCAACTTTGGTTTTTGTTTAAATGATTTTAAAATTTGGAGTCGCCACTAATCGTTCTTGGTAGGTCGATTAGAAACCTAAATAAATTAGCGGGAGAACTAATTTATTCCTGCGAACCAGAGATTAGGAGCTCGGGGACTTGGTTACACTAGTTAATTAAAACTAATGCCCTTTCGGTACCTTAATTTCATGGATATCCTAATTCGGCAACTCAGGCTTGGTTTATTCCTAAGGCTCTAGTAGGGTATTCTCTTTTGTGTTTTCACTTTTTAAATAGGATGCATGGATGGTATATATTTTTATTTGTTATATTTTTTTAAGTGTTAAAGATTCCCTGAAGCCGAAAGAGGGAGTGTGTTAACGACTTCTGTGCAGTATTACGACCTACTTATCTTTTGGGTCTGATGATTCAAAAATTAAATTATAGGAAGTACATGACAGTGAATAAACACCTCCAATGGGAGGCTAAGCATTGGCTTGGCTCTTCCCTTTGGGATTTAAGGTACAGGTATTTAAGTTGCAAGTATTTAAACTACTGTAAGTAAAAACCTCCAATGGGAGGCTAAGCATTGGCTTGGCTCTTCCCTTTGGGATTTAAGGTACAGGTATTTAAGTTGCAGGTATTTAACTACTGTAAGTAAAAACCTCCAATGGGAGGCTAAGCATTGGCTTGGCTCTTCCCTTTGGGATTTAAGGTACATGTATTTAAGTTGCAGGTATTTAACTACTGTAAGTAAAAACCTTCAATGGGAGGCTAAGCATTGGCTTGGCTCTTCCCTTTGGGATTTAAGGTATAGGTATTTAAGTTGCAGGTATTTAACTACTGTAAGTAAAAATCTCCAATGGGAGGCTAAGCATTGGCTTGGCTCTTCCCTTTGGGATTTAAGGTATAGGTATTTAAGTTGCAGGTATTTAACTACTGTAAGTAAAAACCTCCAATGGGAGGCTAAGCATTGGCTTGGCTCTTCCCTTTAGGATTTAAGGTACAGGTATTTAAGTTGCAGATATTTAACTACTGTAAGTAAAAACCTCCAATGGGAGGCTAAGCATTGGCTTGGCTCTTCCCTTTGGGATTTAAGGTACAGGTATTTAAGTTGTAGGTATTTAACTACTGTAAGTAAAAACCTCCAATGGGAGGCTAAGCATTGGCTTGGCTCTTCCCTTTGGGATTTATGGTGCAGGTATTTAAATTGCGGATGGACTTTGTCCTCTCCATTCTGGGGTATGAATTCTTTAAAATAAAATACAACGAATTGATTCAACAATTTGAAATTTGTGCGCGCTTGAGGACTCCTCCAAGCCGATTTTGTGCTTCCATAGGGTTGACCATTGATATAAAGCTGCGGCTTCCTGACATAAAATAGAGTGAAATGTCAGTATACAAAATATGTGCTAATCTACACCTAAAACCAGAAGAGTGGAAAGAGTACTTATCTCCCATTTTTTTGGGAGGGATTTCTATAATTGATTTTCGCTCTCTATGTTCCCAATATAGAGAGTTTCTTTTGAGTTAAGAGGGACTTTTAGTCACAGATCAGTTGAGAAATCGGTGGACAGCTTAGGAGCTTGTCTGGGCCGATTTTTGCATCTCTACGAGATTTTTGCTGTTGACGTAGAGATATCCTTCTCCTGACATAAAATATGGAAAGAAAAAAGAGATGGAGAAAATGTATACAATTTGTGCTAATTTGCAAGTAAAACCATAAACAAATGAATAAATAAAAACACTTAGCTCGAATTTGCTTGCTCGTTGACGAGGATGAACTCTTGATTTATATTGATCAATGAAGGAATTTGTGATGATAATCCCTAGCTTTGAACTCCCATCATCTTCAAAATTCTCTCTCTTTTGGTATTTTCTTTCTCTCAAATTTTTCTTCAATCTCCAAAAACTCTCTCAAACATCCAAAATTTTCTCTCCAAAAAAAATCCTCCCAAACACTTCAAATTTTCTCTCCCAAGAATCCTTTCTCAAGCTCACTTCTTCCTCCTTTTATAACCTACTCATCTATCTCCCATTCTAATTTTTCCACTAACTCTATCTCCCATTCTAATTTCTCCACTAACTCTTCTTCATTTTCATCTTCCATTCTCCATCTTTATCTCACATTCTAATCTCTCCACTAACTCTTCTTCATCTTCATCTTCCCTTCTCCATATTTATCTCCCATTCTAATTTCTCCACTAACTCTTCTTAATCTCCATCTTCCCTTCTCTATTCTTATCTTCCATTCTAATTTCTCTACTAACTCTTCTTCATCTCCATCTTCCCTTCTCTATTCTTATCTTATTTTCTCCATCCATTCTTCTCCAACTTCTCTTCTTCATCTCCTCTTCTTCATCTTCCCTTCTCTATTCTAATTTATCCACTAACTCTTCTTTTTATTATTTGTAAAATAATCCTTCAAGAGTTAGGTATTTGCACTCTAGTCCTTGAATTTTAAGTATTTACAATTCAGTCCCTGAAAAAAATATATTTCTTTAAGTCCAAATCTCCTCACAATTTTTGACACACCAAAATTTACCACATGTCAAATTTAAGCTCATTTCTTGTCGCTGAAAATAATGTATAATTTAATTAAAGCCCTTTTGCAAAATTAAGTCATTCTGGGTATAATTGGGCCAAGATGAAAATTTAAAATATTAGAAGACAATGTCACAACTCATAAAAAGTGAAAGTTAAAATAAGTTGACTCAAATTAAATTTTTTTAGGCCCGATTCGAGATTATACTCGTGAAGGAACACGTGACTCGAATTGGATTTTTCTGAATTTGCGATGGCCAATATGAAAATAGATTTAAAATAAAAATATTAACTATCTTTGTGTATTTTTTGGCCTCAAATGTTATTTTTCCAAAAATTTCAAATATTTTTGTATTTTTTTTAAAAAAAATTAAAATATATATAATATGAAAAATTATTTTTTGGTCAAAATTCGTTCCCTAGGCTTGGCTAAGGTTCCCAAAGTTGATTTTTCAATTTTATGAATTTTTATGGATTTTCTATTAATTTTCGAAAATAAATAAATAAAAAATACGTAAAAATACTGAAAATATGAAAAATCGTTTTTTGGTCAAAATTGGTTCCCTAGGCTTGGCTAAGGTCCCCAAAGTTGATTTTTCAATTTTATGAATTTTTATGGATTTTTTATTACTTTAGCAATAGAAAAAATGATTAAAAATCAGGTGTCAACAGCTGCCCCTCTTTGAAAGGAAGCTCGGTAGAGGTTCATTTCAAAGACGAGATGACACCTGAATTCTTATCGACTCAATACAAGTAAATAAAAAGAGTCGTGACATGATTGTTCCACTGAAAATGAAATGAGAACCTAAGGATTCGTTATATAAAAAAACTTTAGGGTGGTTGAACTTGAACCCGTATGGTGGATCAACCCATGGTAGATTCCTAATAAAAGGATTCTACTGATTAAAAATTGAATTAAAATTTGACCCGTATGGTGGGTCATACCATTTGACCCGTATGGTGGGTCGTACCATGGTAGATTCCTAATAAAAGGATTCTACTGATTAAATTTTGATTGAGATTTGACCCGTATGGTAGGTCACCTCATGGAGATACCTGTAAGAAGGACTTGGTGCCTGTAGAAAGGACTTGGTGCCAGTAAAAAGGACTTGGTGCTTTGCCTGTAAGAAGAACTTTGTGCCTGTAAGAAGGACTTGCTTTGCCTGTAAGAAGGACTTGATTTGCTTGTAAGAAGGACTTTGTTTGCCTGTAAGAAGGACTTTGTTTTGCCTGTAAGAAGGACTTACTTTGCCTGTAAGAAGGACTTTGTGCCTGTAAGAAGGACTTAATTTGCCTGTAAGAAGGACTTTGTTTGCCTGTAAGAAGGACTTTATGCCTGTAAGAAGGACTTGATTTGCCTGTAAGAAGGACTTTATGCCTGTAAGAAGGACTTTGTGCCTGTAAGAAGAACTTGATTTGCCTGTAAGAAGGATTTTGTGCCTGTAAGAAGGACTTGATTTGCCTGTAAGAAGGACTTTGTGTCTGTAAGAAGGACTTGGTTTGCCTGTAAGAAGGACTTAGTTTGCCTATAAGAAGGACTTGGTGCCTATAAGAAGGACTTGGTTTGCTTGTAAGAAGGACTTGGTTTGCCTGTAAGAAGGACTTTATGCCTGTAAGAAGGACTTGGTGCCTGTAAGAAGAACTTGGTTTGCCTATAAGAAGGACTTTATACCTGTAAGAAGGACTTGATTTGCCTGTAAGAAGGACTTGTTTTGCCTGTAAGAAGGACTTGTTTTGCCTGTAAGAAGGACTTGATTTGCCTGTAAGAAGGACTTTGTGCCTGTAAGAAGGACTTGTTTTGCCTGTAAGAAGGACTTGGTTTGCCTGTAAGAAGGACTTGGTGCCTGTAAGAAGAAATTGGTTTGCCTATAAGAAGGACTTTATGCCTGTAAGAAGGACTTGATTTGCCTGTAAGAAGGACTTGTTTTGCCTGTAAGAAGGACTTGTTTTGCCTGTAAGAAGGACTTTGTGCCTGTAAGAAGGACTTGTTTTGCCTGTAAGAAGGACTTGATTTGCCTGTAAGAAGGACTTTGTGCCTGTAAGAAGGACTTGTTTTGCCTGTAAGAAGGACTTGATTTGCCTGTAAGAAGGACTTTGTGCCTATAAGAAGGACTTGATTTGCCTGTAAGAAGGACTTGGTTTGCCTGTAAGAAGGACTTATTTTGCCTGTAAGAAGGACTTGGTGTACCTCAAAGGGTGCCATTCTGGAATCTGGAAAGATCAGCAATCCTGCAGAAGCTCAAACCCAAATTATATTATCCTGTCGCTTTAGGAATAAACCAAAGAGGCAGAGATCAAAAGGTCTCGAACATTTCTGTCCTTGAGACAAATCATGCTTTATTGAAGAAGGTGGATACCTGTATGTACCGCAATGGATTCGAGTACCCCAACAACCGTCAGAATTCATTCTCTTGAAAGGTTCAGGTTGAAGATATACTTACCTGAGAATTTGGAAGAAATGCTTGGTGGCTTCTCGACAACCAGGCTTGTTCATTCAATAATCGCTGAATGAATTTCAAGACTTTGGAAGGTAGTTTGAACATTGGGAATGTGTTGCCTGTCAGGCAGTATCAGAGGTAACATGTGCAAGCATTTTCATCAATGAGTTGATCGGTTCATGTAAAACTATTCAACCAAGTCGGCAATGATTAGAAGTAGTCTGTGTGATAACTCATGATGCAATCAATCCAAATATGGATCATGCAAAACTATTCTGTCAAGCTTGCATTACCAATTCTGTTTAAGGAGGTTCTCATAGTATGAACGCCTCGAATGTAATCTGAATGGGGGACTTCAATCCGAAAGGGCCTTCTCTCACTCTGGGGAAAGGCTGTTTATCTGTAAATTAAAATGTTAGACTTGCGTGGAAATGGTTTGCCTTTCCTCATCCTGTCATGCCCCATTCTGCACATTTGATGTCTCCTGTGCAGTTTATGCTCTAAGTTGGAGTTGGTAAGTTAAACACACGGAATAGTCATACATAATTCATGAACTGTGTAAGCACAATGCAGATGTGACAATTTTTTAGCATTACGTGTGTTTATATAATGTGCAAATATGGGCGGATTTGAATTGCCCCTGGTATGTGGGCGGACCGAACAAATTGGGAAGCCTACTCCTTATGTCGAGGGGTGGTTCGTCTCAAACTTTGTCTCTACATGATGAAGCATATGGGTGTGGGAGCATTTCGGTTTGTTTAATGACAGCGACCGCCACGGTTTAGCGGTTGAATGCCCCTGTAAAAAGCAGAGAAATTATTCTTGAAATCAAACGAGATAAGGAAGACATATTTGCTTTTTCGCTTCAGAGCTTGTGATCAATTTGCCCCATTTTTCACCAGAATAGATCTTGTCAGATGATCATAATTTTCTTTTGGATTTGTCTCCTTCAACATGTTAAATGTTAGTGTAAATATTTCCTGTAAAAAGAAAAAGAGACATATCATCCAGTATTAAAAGGGATAAATTGAAAACGATACTGATTTACCCTTCATCTTGAATGTCTTGCACGAGTCTTTTACCAGTTTTGTTGGATTGAATTTTCCTCGACTTTTGTTGGGCGCCTCACCATTATGGGAAGACTATGGTAAAATACTGACTTTGATATTACTCGTCGAGTATTCCTGTTTGTAAAAAAAAAGAAATGCACAAAAAGTTGTTTCATTTATTTATAATACATACAACATTCCCCACCCTTGGGGATCGAACTCGGAATATTTCGGACCTACTGTCATCCCCCATACCATTCGGTCCATTGGACCGTAGGTGTCCATGGGGCTTTCTTTTCAAGGGTTAATCCTTGGGGATAACGCAGCCCTGTTGTATCACCTTGGGCCATGTTACGGTATTTCTCGAGGTAATTTGCAATCCCTGTTAAGAATGGAATAAGACAATTCAAGACTTGAGATGATTATGTGCACATTAGAACGATACAGAATTACTCATTTCTGAGATTGTTCGCGTCTTTCGCTTGTACTTTCCTTTGTCCGAAGCTGTCTATCCCGTGGTAATGCCCATGAGTTGATTTGCCCCCAAATTTTATCCAACCTGTATTCGGATATGATTGCGTTCTCGGGTCGATTTGCAATTTCCTGAGAATAGAAGGGGCTTAATTTTAAAACTTGGAGCAACTGAGGGTAAATTGAAACGATACGGAGTTACCCTTCAGGTTTATGCAGATTTTCACTCGCCATCAATTCGTCGCGAGGTTGGTGAGGTGGCGGATTCGAGCATTTAATAGGGGGAAGTCGGATTATTACTCCTTGCTTTTACACATTCACAAAAGCAGAAAAACACATCACGCAAGGAAATAAAACACATTCACTCATTCAGGATTAGTTCCGCTTCCTCTGCAGGCTCTCCCATGATCAGCTGGCTTCATCCCAAATTAGGTATGCATCGGCCATATTGAAGGTCTCGTGGTCACTGGCTGAACAAGTGCATCACAGTCCCGATACTTTACCGATATCAAACTGGTTGATTATGGCGAAAAGATCATCGTCAATGTCCGCTTGGTGGTGATCTGTCCCTTCTTCCTCGGGAGGTATTGATGTTGATCCAGTATCATTGGTCCTTTTGTACCCTCCTCCAACAGAACTCGATCCTGTTATAAACTGGTCTAACTCACCTCTTAAACGTGCATTTTCGATCCTCAGATCATGCATTTCATCGAGGGTGAGGAGGAGGCTATTGCAGTTGGGGCAGGTGGCGGAGTCAAAAGTCTCTTTATACATCTTGTTTTCCGCTCGGAGGTTTTCATTTTCAACTCTTAGAAACTCGGCTTCGTTGTGCTCATGACGAGCCTTCATTCGGGTTCGCCTATTTTGAAACCAGAACTTGATTTGCAAAGGTTCAAGTCCTAACTCTTGACTCAGTTCCATTTTCTGTTTGCCGTCAGGCATAGGGCATGTTCTGAAGAAATCCTCAAGCCTTTGTACCTGCTCCTTAGTATGGCGACGGTAACGCTTCTTTTGACCCTTACCGTTATTGTCCTTATCTTTACTGAGATTTTGGACGTCGTCGGCGGAAGAGCCAGGCTCCATAGGCTCGATCCCAAACATGGCTTCGAACTCTTCCTCTCCCATATTCAGCAGGCAATGATAGCTCTCGGGAGTATTGGGTTGAGACATCTTTGATTTGGTTGATGATTTCTCAAGATTTGCTACTCGCTTCCGGTGTTTTCACTCTCTTTGAATTTTTCTGAGCGATTGCCTATGCCTTAAGACCCTCTTCCGAGCATGGCGTCTCTTTTAAAATTAAACGTGGGTTTAGCAACTATATTGCTTCTTCCAAGGGTCCGGCCTTTCTCAATCCTCTTTTCTTATCGTGTCTCTTGCTCGGCTCGTCTCCTTCCATCTTTTCGTGATAGGGCCCCTTGTTGTTGTCTCCACCGTCAATTTGCTGGCGAGTTCTTCAATAAAGACGAGTCGTATCTCTTTTCTGCCGAAAATGTCTTTGTCTCCCACTCAGCTTATTTTTTATCTTTTCTTTTTCAAAGTAGTGGCGTCCCGTTTAGCTTTGCCGTAGAGACGTCGGATTTGCTTGGCTGGAGAATGGAGACGAGTAGCGGAGGTGATACTGATAGGGAATGTTAGACAGGAAAATCTGGCCAGTAGAGACTTCCCCTGCAAAAATGAAAGAGAATGCGGCAGTATATGTTCTTCATATTCTAGAAAAATTGGAACGATATTGTTTTACCCTTGTGTGTACTTCTATTGAATTTGAATTGAGGAAGTTCCTTCATTTGGACTGGATTGAATTGTATGTCCCGAGTTGCCCTTCACTTTGAGCTTGCCACGTAAGTGCTTTGCTTAGTTGGGCCTTATTTTCTTTCGGGTTGCCTTGGACCATCATCATTTTCTATGCCATCGGGTCCGTGGACCGGAGGGCTCCTTTAATTTGAAGGTTACCTTCGAGGCAAATGAGTCCTATCGCGTTCCATTGGGTCATTTCATTTTGCGACACTCTTGAGGCACTTTGCGATTCCCTGGGTGAGAATGGAACAAATCCAATTTAGCATTTTGCAACGATTGAGGGTAAATTGGAACGACACACAATTACCCGTCTTCGAGCTCGCCTGGGCATTTCACTTGAAATTTCCCTACGTGAGGCCATTCAACATTTCTCATTATGGCAGTCAGCGACGTTACCACAAATTGATCCGCCCTAAATCTAGCATAAAAAGGGATTCACGCATTCGACGGGATAAAAAAAAATAAATAAATTGCCCCCTTGTCTCTGAATTAAATCGAGACACCTAGAAAGCTGGAAAATATCATACGCAGGGGAATTAAGCATGAAATAAAATGTGCACTTATTCAAGGTCAGTTCTGCCTCTCCTGTGGCTCTTCGATAATCAGCTAGTCTCGTGTTGGTTCGGGTGTGGATGATCGATGTTTGAGAGTCCCTACTCACTGGCTCCTGATCGCGGCTTGGGACGTCTGTCAACCCTAAACTGGTTGACCAGGGCAGTAAGCTCATCATCTGGGTAATCTCTTGAACCTTCCAGCAACTGATGCTCGAATTGGGCATTGTTGTTGGCAAATGCTGGCGGTAGATTTCTCATTCTGTCCTCGCCATGAGCAATTTGACTTCTCGTGCTGGAGCCTTCATCATTACTCGAGAAAGTGTGGGGATCACCAACTGTCCTGCTGCCAAAAACTCCTTCCATTCGAGAATTAAAGAAGTGGAAGTGCTCAGGATAATTTCTTGTCTGATTCTCTGGCTGCGCAGGCGCGCTGATCATGGGATGAATTCTAGCCACGGGTTGGTGCTCAGACCAAGGAGTCTGAATACACTGCCCCTGCGGTTTATACTCTTGAAGAGCATTAGGGTGATTATGGGGGATACTTTGATTAACGCCTGGAGGATTGATGGCACGGCTACTGGCTTGGTTGATGATGGGAAGTGGCTCGCCCCATGCTAACCCGCGGAACTTATGGTGGCGAGGAGACTCGACATTCAGGCTTGGATCAGTCCCGCCTTGGTTTTCTTGATTCTGAGCTGCATTGTGTTCTCTCACCCTTTTTCTGTACTTCTGAAGATGACTCGAAACATTTGCTTTAGTGAGTCCCTCTACGTTCATAATTTCCAGTATATGTTGCGGCCGTGCCGAATCGATTCCTACCTGTTGAACTGCATTAACAAACATACGATGCAGCTCGGGAGACCAACTCATCTTCTTTCTCCAGTTGCTTGGAACAAAATTGAAGGCTTGATGCTTGTTCTCATGGTCGTGCAATTGCTTCCTTACCACGTGCTGCCATATGTTTTGAAGCATCTGAACCCTAACTGGTTTCGTTACGACGTCTTGGGCCCCATTTAAGACAACCTTCATTATGGCTTGCTGATCATCGCTTGCCGATATTACGAGGAATGGCATGTTTAATTTAGAATTGATGACTTCCAAGAGAGTGAAAACATCCATGTCAATCCCTACCATGGCGGTGAGGACGATATCAAACTGGTCACCACTCCTCCTTAATATCTCTAAGGCCTCTGTCGCCTTTGCTTGAGCTACAACCTTATACCGGCATTTTCTCAATACGGTAACAAGGATTGACAGAGAGACTGGATTACCGTCAATGGCCATGACCAGTAGACCCTCAGGGTAAGGAACTTCATTAGCTTCGACCAGGGTTGAACATGCGCCTGTTTCCCTAATGCTCGACATATTTCTGGATCTAGGACTGCCGACTCGAGACCGTCTCAGGATGTCTTCTTGGACTTGAGGGATCACGGGATCGTCGATGGTTTCTCGTAACAGGCTTTGAAAGCCGATGCTTTGATGGTGAAGGTTTTGAATTCCTCTCCCACGAGAACTCCTTCCTCTCTATCTTTCTCCTGCGAGTTCTTGCGAATGAACTCTCACTATCAAATGAGGACAAGTTCTCTCTCTGGCAATAGCAACGACTTCCCTCTTCACGGGCAGTGCTATTAGATTTTTCGAGGGAGAAAATCTGATATTCAGCTTTTGATCAAAGGGGAAATCCTTGTTTCTCGCTCAGTTCGTCTTCCTTTTTTCTTTTCGTGGTAGAGGGCCCTTGTCAAGATCTCCACCGTCGATTTACTGGCGGGTCCTCCAATAAAGACGAGTCGTATCTCCTTTTCTGCCGAAAATTTCTTTGTCTCCCACTCAGCTCGTTTTTTATTCTTTCTTTTTCAAAGTGGTGGCAGCCCGTCCAACTTTTCTGCAGAGACGTCGGGTCTGCTCAGCTTGAGGTTGCCGCTTGACTGGAATTCGAGCCAGCGGGGGTGTTGCCGACAAAGAATGGTAGATAGAAAAAACTCGACCAATAAGGACTGCCCCTGTGAAATCATTATTTAAATTGAAGCAGATTATCACCTTCGCATTCCGATCATCTGCCTCGCCTCTCTCCTCCTTTCTTTCGTGATCTGCTTTCAAAAATGGCCAATTCTCCTAACCATACCTTCTCCGCCGAAATCCTGGCTGGGTGGGAGAGACTCTACAATCTTCTTGGTAGAGGTTACGCTCATATAGCCCAAAACTCTACCGTTGAGGCTGAAATCCTTGGTTTATTCAGGACCCTAGACGCTGCTTCTGTTGAGGGTACCCAACTGGGGAGGGAGTATCGGAACTTCCCGACCCTCTTCATTAATTTTCTGGCTGCCTATAACCGCGCTTATGAGACGGTCATTGTGACTGCCGTCGTGAAAGCTCGTTACCGAGACCGGCACGAGCGTCTGGAAATAGTCACATTTATGGCTGATAATCACAAGAAAGCCTTCAAGTTTGCCAATGATCAGCTTTCGTGGCTAGTTCGTGAGAGGGGAAAGTTGGTGGACCGTCTGGCCTTGGTCCGAACTTACGCCGAACAGGAGCCGAGCAATATTATGATGAGGTGCAAATGCGGTTGGCTGCAGGAGAGACTTGATGACATTACGGCAGATATTGCTTTCGAGAGGGCGGCGATTTCGGACTTGGAGTTTGCTGTCGAGCATTACGAGGCCAGTATGGCCCAGGCTAAGGAAAAGCGCGATCGCCTCTTCTTTAGGCTCGCGGAGCTTGATCCTGAGAACGCCCGGTGCACCCGGAGCATCAACTGTTTGGAGAGTCAGTTGAGCTCCTTCGTAATGGTTATCAGGGCTCAGTTTGGCTTTACTTTTCCTCCCCAGTGAGCTGTTGTAATGCTCTTTGATGAATGGAATGAAAGAAAAGCTTCACGTGTTTTTTTTTGTTTAATTTTCCTGCTATCGTTTCTTCCGCATAGCATAACAGAACGATTTGAGGTACCGAAGATGTCGAGGCTTAATGTTTTTCTTGATGTTCTTGTTTAATTGCTCCAGACGATGATATCGAGAACATTGATGAAGGGTTCGGCGGTGGCCCCCACTATCCATCTTGAGATCACAAACAATAACACTATGACAATTCGATCAGTGCGCTGGTAATAAATCCGGCCACCTGTTGTGTGCCCACTTTTATCCATATTTTATTTCTTTCGGCGTCCACTTGCTCGTGTCGGTCGCCTGTAGCGTCGGGAGAAATTCCTGTGGGCCACGTTCATTAATAGAATCTCGGTCCTCTAAAGCTCTCCGCATGTTTCGGATAAGAGGAAATTTTAAGATCGGTCTCTGGTTGATTTAATCAGGTAAAGGTATTTGTTTCATGGGTTCTGATTATATAATCCATATTGTCTTTCAAAAGACGCGGGATCCTCTGCAATACATTAAATATGCCCCCGTGTTTAATCAGTATAAATCCACCGTCATATCAGAATACACTGTCCATACAAGTTTACGGATTGACATAACTCTGTCTGTCAAAGATGGACAGTGTTCGTTTGCCCCCCGGAATTAACGGTTGAAGCCTCGGTGTTTTTCGTCTTTTGGTATTTCTAGAGATGATTCTTGATATATTTTGAACTTAATTTTTACACCCGTCTAGGGTATCTAGGATCTCCCTGCAAAAGAAAATGATATAATTAGTATGCGACACAAGGAATGTCGGTCCATGACTCCTATATTAGTCAAATTTGATTTTTTCTATTTTATAGAGAAATCAGAAAAAAAAAATTCCCTTAGGAAGAAATGGGTTAATACAGAATTTTTTTGCAGATTTATTACTCTTTTTTTTTTATTTTTTTTTAAGGAATGTGACAAAATCTCTTGACGTTTACTAAAATTTTTGAAGGAATTTCCTTTTTATCAGAATAAATTTTCAGAGGTAAATTTGTCAGGAAAATTTTATTTTTATTGAAGCAGGAAAGACATGACAGAAATCCTTTATTGGTTAACAAAATTCCCCCGAGACATTAGTCTAATTTTATTTAGAGAAAATTTTCTTAGAAAAACATGAGCAAATTTCTCGAAAAGAATTTTTGTTGCAAGTTTTTTATAATTTGAAAGAACGTGATAAAATCACTTGATGTTTACCAAAGTTTTTTTTTTAAGGAATTTTTCTTTTATCGAAATAAAATTTTAGAGGAAAATTTGTCAGGAAAATTTCATTTTTATTGAAGCAAGAAAAATATGACAAAAATCTCTTATTGGTCAATACAATTCCCCCGAGACATTAGTCTAATTTTATTTAGAGAAAATTTTCTTAGAAAAACATGAGCGAATTTCTCGAGAAGAATTTTCTTGCAAGTTTTTATAATTTGAAAAATGTGATAAAATCACTTGATGTCTACTAGAGTTTTTTTTTTGAGGGAATTTTTCTTTTTATTGAAATAAATTTTCAGAGGAAAATTTTTTCAGGAAAATTTCATTTTTATTGAAGCAATAAAAACATGACAAAAATCCCTTATTGGTTAATAAAATTCCCATGAAGGGATTTTTCACATCATTTTTTCAAAAAATTTTTTAAAAGAAATGAGGGACAAATTTAATTTTTATTTTCTTTTAAAAGAATGGTCGTAATATCAAGCTCAAAAACTGACTAACACCTAGCATGAACCGACCGAAAATAAATACAAGATAAAATTAGAGAACTTACTTTTACCTTGGAGAAATGCAAATCACATAGTCATGCGCATGACTCAAGTGAGGAGTGAACTCTAGAAAATAAAAGAAGGAGAGACAGGGTATGGACCTAAAAGGCCCCCACTATCTGAATTGACAACCTTACCCTCCGCGCAATCAAATCACAATGGGAAGAATTGTCAATTCAGATAATGAGCGGGATAAAATATGGTCAACCCGAGCGTAATCGACGCAAGAGCTTTACATATTCGATCCCTATCTATGGTTTTCTAGGAAGAATTTCGCGACTTGGGTTTAGACGCTTGTGTGTGCAGGTGTCGTGATCCTCAGAGTATGCAAGACATGCACAACAATTGATATCAAAACAGCGCTTCTAAAAATATGCGAAATTAAACAAATAAACCAAACACCGAGCCTGCAAAACAAAGGGGTTAGCCAAACACTCCGCCCCTTATAACTCCCATCCTGCAAAAACAATATAACACCTATAGAATGAGTCCCAAACAAGATCGCCAGAAGCGAGATATCCATGAAATTTTCATTGGCTTAAGTCCACTAAGACTTTTAAAATTTCGAAAAAATTCAAGTATTCCAATTGGTATCTTTTTTCGAAAATTTAAAAATCCCGTCCCCAGCGGAGTCGCCAGTCTGTCGCGACCCTCTAAAAAATTAATTTTAAATTTTAAAAGGGGTTAACGGATTATTAGGTTAATTAGATTTGACTAACCTAACGCGGACCCTCCCAAGCCCTACCGAATCGCAACTTTGGTTTTTGTTTAAATGATTTTAAAATTTGGAGTCGCCACTAATCGTTCTTGGTAGGTCGATTAGAAACCTAAATAAATTAGCGGGAGAACTAATTTATTCCTGCGAACCAGAGATTAGGAGCTCGGGGACTTGGTTACACTAGTTAATTAAAACTAATGCCCTTTCGGTACCTTAATTTCATGGATATCCTAATTCGGCAACTCAGGCTTGGTTTATTCCTAAGGCTCTAGTAGGGTATTCTCTTTTGTGTTTTCACTTTTTAAATAGGATGCATGGATGGTATATATTTTTATTTGTTATATTTTTTTAAGTGTTAAAGATTCCCTGAAGCCGAAAGAGGGAGTGTGTTAACGACTTCTGTGCAGTATTACGACCTACTTATCTTTTGGGTCTGATGATTCAAAAATTAAATTATAGGAAGTACATGACAGTGAATAAACACCTCCAATGGGAGGCTAAGCATTGGCTTGGCTCTTCCCTTTGGGATTTAAGGTACAGGTATTTAAGTTGCAAGTATTTAAACTACTGTAAGTAAAAACCTCCAATGGGAGGCTAAGCATTGGCTTGGCTCTTCCCTTTGGGATTTAAGGTACAGGTATTTAAGTTGCAGGTATTTAACTACTGTAAGTAAAAACCTCCAATGGGAGGCTAAGCATTGGCTTGGCTCTTCCCTTTGGGATTTAAGGTACATGTATTTAAGTTGCAGGTATTTAACTACTGTAAGTAAAAACCTTCAATGGGAGGCTAAGCATTGGCTTGGCTCTTCCCTTTGGGATTTAAGGTATAGGTATTTAAGTTGCAGGTATTTAACTACTGTAAGTAAAAATCTCCAATGGGAGGCTAAGCATTGGCTTGGCTCTTCCCTTTGGGATTTAAGGTATAGGTATTTAAGTTGCAGGTATTTAACTACTGTAAGTAAAAACCTCCAATGGGAGGCTAAGCATTGGCTTGGCTCTTCCCTTTAGGATTTAAGGTACAGGTATTTAAGTTGCAGGTATTTAACTACTGTAAGTAAAAACCTCCAATGGGAGGCTAAGCATTGGCTTGGCTCTTCCCTTTGGGATTTAAGGTACAGGTATTTAAGTTGTAGGTATTTAACTACTGTAAGTAAAAACCTCCAATGGGAGGCTAAGCATTGGCTTGGCTCTTCCCTTTGGGATTTATGGTGCAGGTATTTAAATTGCGGATGGACTTTGTCCTCTCCATTCTGGGGTATGAATTCTTTAAAATAAAATACAACGAATTGATTCAACAATTTGAAATTTGTGCGCGCTTGAGGACTCCTCCAAGCCGATTTTGTGCTTCCATAGGGTTGACCATTGATATAAAGCTGCGGCTTCCTGACATAAAATAGAGTGAAATGTCAGTATACAAAATATGTGCTAATCTACACCTAAAACCAGAAGAGTGGAAAGAGTACTTATCTCCCATTTTTTTTGGGAGGGATTTTTATAATTGATTTTCGCTCTCTATGTTCCCAATATAGAGAGTTTCTTTTGAGTTAAGAGGGACTTTTAGTCACAGATCAGTTGAGAAATCGGTGGACAGCTTAGGAGCTTGTCTGGGCCGATTTTTGCATCTCTACGAGATTTTTGCTGTTGACGTAGAGATATCCTTCTCCTGACATAAAATATGGAAAGAAAAAAGAGATGGAGAAAATGTATACAATTTGTGCTAATTTGCAAGTAAAACCATAAACAAATGAATAAATAAAAACACTTAGCTCGAATTTGCTTGCTCGTTGACGAGGATGAACTCTTGATTTATATTGATCAATGAAGGAATTTGTGATGATAATCCCTAGCTTTGAACTCCCATCATCTTCAAAATTCTCTCTCTTTTGGTATTTTCTTTCTCTCAAATTTTTCTTCAATCTCCAAAAACTCTCTCAAACATCCAAAATTTTCTCTCCAAAAAAAATCCTCCCAAACACTTCAAATTTTCTCTCCCAAGAATCTCTTCTCAAGCTCACTTCTTCCTCCTTTTATAACCTACTCATCTATCTCCCATTCTAATTTTTCCACTAACTCTATCTCCCATTCTAATTTCTCCACTAACTCTTCTTCATTTTCATCTTCCATTCTCCATCTTTATCTCACATTCTAATCTCTCCACTAACTCTTCTTCATCTTCATCTTCCCTTCTCCATATTTATCTCCCATTCTAATTTCTCCACTAACTCTTCTTAATCTCCATCTTCCCTTCTCTATTCTTATCTTCCATTCTAATTTCTCTACTAACTCTTCTTCATCTCCATCTTCCCTTCTCTATTCTTATCTTATTTTCTCCATCCATTCTTCTCCAACTTCTCTTCTTCATCTCCTCTTCTTCATCTTCCCTTCTCTATTCTAATTTATCCACTAACTCTTCTTTTTATTATTTGTAAAATAATCCTTCAAGAGTTAGGTATTTGCACTCTAGTCCTTGAATTTTAAGTATTTACAATTCAGTCCCTGAAAAAAATATATTTCTTTAAGTCCAAATCTCCTCACAATTTTTGACACACCAAAATTTACCACATGTCAAATTTAAGCTCATTTCTTGTCGCTGAAAATAATGTATAATTTAATTAAAGCCCTTTTGCAAAATTAAGTCATTCTGGGTATAATTGGGCCAAGATGAAAATTTAAAATATTAGAAGACAATGTCACAACTCATAAAAAGTGAAAGTTAAAATAAGTTGACTCAAATTAAATTTTTTTAGGCCCGATTCGAGATTATACTCGTGAAGGAACACGTGACTCGAATTGGATTTTTCTGAATTTGCGATGGCCAATATGAAAATAGATTTAAAATAAAAATATTAACTATCTTTGTGTATTTTTTGGCCTCAAATGTTATTTTTCCAAAATTTTCAAATATTTTTGTATTTTTTTTAAAAAAAATTAAAATATATATAATATGAAAAATTATTTTTTGGTCAAAATTCGTTCCCTAGGCTTGGCTAAGGTTCCCAAAGTTGATTTTTCAATTTTATGAATTTTTATGGATTTTCTATTAATTTTCGAAAATAAATAAATAAAAAATACGTAAAAATACTGAAAATATGAAAAATCGTTTTTTGGTCAAAATTGGTTCCCTAGGCTTGGCTAAGGTCCCCAAAGTTGATTTTTCAATTTTATGAATTTTTATGGATTTTTTATTACTTTAGCAATAGAAAAAATGATTAAAAATCAGGTGTCAACAGTGTACCGATTTGGAGTTTTTCGTGGTAAAAAAAAAATAGTTTGGGGTAAATTTATCACATTTGTACCAATTTGGGGTTTTTCGTGGTCAATAAAATAGTTTGGGGTAAATTTGTCACAAGCGTACCAGTTTGAGGTTTTTCGTGATATTAACCCTAAAAATTAATGGGTCATGACAAGTTTTAAAGAGAAAAGCCCAAAAAAGATGGGTGTTAATTAACTGCCCCAAAACTTACTTTCAACCCAAGTTAAAGATGATGGATTCGACTCCCTTGGCTTCCTCTCTCTATGACCGTCAAACGGGTGAATTGGATCGGATTGGAGCGGGTCGAGAGTGGTAACGATCCAACTCAATCGAGCGTTATAGAAATTAAGAAAAGCAAGGAAGCAAGAATAGAAAGCAGCAGACAAAATGCTCAAGCGTTCTCCGAAGAAAGCTGCCCCCATCCCCTTCATTTTTCTAAATCCCTTCCCATCCTCCCTCCTCTCTGTTCAACACGGGCAAGCACTCCAGGTTTGATCCGACAAAGCGCAAAGCTGTTTTTTTTTTTTGGCCTCCTCGAGTTCAATTATTTATTGAAGATCATGCGATTGTCTTAATTATCTCCAGCGAAGGGATTTTCGGTTCACCTCACTTCCCAGCAATTTTTCTACTTACTTTTAGAGTTTTTTTTTTTGGTGAAAGCTGAGTTGAGCGACAAATTCTCATCTGCTTCGCGATCTCCTCCCCCTATTTCACGAGGGAGAGGGGTTGTTTTATTTCTATGGCGTATTTTTAATGTTAATTGCAAATCAAATAATTATTTATTTCATAGTTTTTTTTTTGAATCCATATCATGTCCGAACGTCAACAAATATTAGATGTGATGACTAAAATAATTATTTTATTCAACATTATCCGATCCATAATAAATATCTAAATGACTAAATGCATCCTAAGTTCCTTCACGCCTGTAAGGACTTAGGCCTACTACTCGCAAGACATTGTTCGCTTTGAATACATAGTCCTCACGATTTTATTTTTCTAGGACACCCATAAAAAAGGCTTATTGTAAGTTAAATGGAAGCCCATTCCTTATCAACTAGCTCAAGACTCCCTCTCTAAGTAAAGTAGGACGAATAATTGCACACACTCCCTCAACGGGATACGCTGTGGGATGTCACATACTCTCCCTCTTAGTAGCACAGCGTCCTCGATGTGCACCACATACACCAGCGAGCGTAATGCTGTGGTGCGCACACGCTGTCGGGGGTCGGCTCTGATACTAAACTATAAGGACTAAGGCCTATCACTCGCAAGACATTGTTTGCTTTGAATACAGAATCCTCACGATTTTATTTTTCTAGGACACCCATAGAAAAAGCCTCTTGCAAGTTAAACGGAAGTCCAATTCTTGTCAACTAGCCCAAGACTCCCTTCCTAAGCAATGTGAGACGAAGAATTGCACACACTTCCTCAACGGAACACCCCCATGAGATGTCACATACTCTCCCCCTTAGAGGCACGGCATCCTCGTTGTACACCACGTATACCAACGAGCGTAATGAGGTGGTCCGCACATGCTGTTAGAAGTCGACTCTAATACCAAACTGTAAGAATCTGATCCCACTACTCGCAAGATATTGTCCGCTTTGGACATACAGTCCTCACGATTTTATTTTTCTAGGACACCCATAGAAAAGACCTCTTACAAGTTAAAGGGAAGCCTAATTCTTATCAACTAGCCTAAGACTCCCTTCCTAAGTAATGTGGGACGAAGAATTGCACACACTCCCTCAATAGAACACTCCCATGGGATGTTACATAATCTCTCCTTAGCAGTACAACATCCCTGCTGTGCACCACGTACACCAGCGAGCGCAATGCCGTGGTCCGCATATGTTGTTCGGAGTTGGTTCTAATACCAAACTATAATGACCTGGGCCCACCACTCGCAAGATATTATCTGTTTTGGATACACAGTCCTCATGATTTTATTTTTCTGGGATACTCCTAGAAAAGACGTCTTGCAAGTTAAAAGGAAGCTCAAGCCCTATCAACTAGCCCAAGACTCTCTTCCTAAGTAATGTGGGATGAAGAGTTGCACATATTCCCTCAACAGGACACCCCCGTGGGATGTCACGACACCCTTTAAATTGGCGTTTGGATCAGCATCACCACCAACAACTTCTTTGAGAGCAACCTCCTATATATCATCAGTTACCAAGAACAGTGCACACCCCTAAGTAAGAGTTGTTAAAATTATATTGCATAGAAATGAATTGATTTAGGTTTGGACCATTTTCGATCCTACCAAAAATCCAATTTGATTCACCAATTTGATAGGCCTAATAGAGATTAATATGCTATTTTCCATTTTTAAGTTTATTAAAAAATTGAAAAAATGGCAATATTCTTATTAATTTTTTTCAATGCTTTCAAATGTTGTGGGTGTTTACTGTTCAGGGTTTAAAAAGCACCAGAAGATTTTAAATAAAAACCTGAAATGCCATCATTATTTCAAAGAAGGGTGTGATCAAGGGTATTTTTGTCATTTAAAGTTTTTGATTTTTCCTTTTTTCTCCTTCTTTCTCGTTGGTGGCCCCTCTCAAGCAATGGTTGGCCATCGGTGAGGGCTAGGTGGCCATGGCCACAAGCAAAGGGGAAGGGGAAAAAAGAAAAAAAACATAAATGATAAAAAAATACTCTTAGTCAGGTTCTTCTTTGAAGTAATAAGGGCATTTTAAATTCTTATTTGAAATTTTCTCAAGAATACCGCACTCTTAAAAAAAGTAAAACCAAAAGACCAAAAAGTCAAATCAAACAACTCGATAAATAAAATCTAATATGTGCGTTTTTCATGCTTATTTGATCGAGATAATTTATTGCGTAAACTTCGTCTGTCATGGATCGAGCGATACGAGCCGCTAGGCGTAATAAGTCTTACGTAAAGGCCATACATCTGACGTCTCAAATTACTCGCACAAGACAATTTAGCCAAGGATTTTCATCACCAAATTAAGACAACCATGACAGAGTTACAGCAAAATCACACAAATATCGGAATTGCTGTCCGAACATGAGAAATAGTAGATGAAGAAGGTTTCATGTCTAGTCACGAACATGCCAATCTCAATTGGGTGTTGCGGAATATAAAAAGGGCCAGATAATCCAGATCACCAAAGTCAAACTTATAGTTTTAGACACGTGCTCAAATAGAAAGAAAGAGAAAAAAAATCAATTCTATCCAATTTGATTAGTAAGAAATGTGATTTAGGTGAAAATTTCGGCAAATGTTAGGAGACCTTAACACGCTTATGATGTATTATTCTGATTAATGAGAAGATTGTGCTCCCTTTATCTAATTATTGTGCTCTTCAGTTTCTAAAAGTATAGATTCAAAGTCCAATTTTATTAGCCATCCGTACACATTGTTGCATTCGAATGATGGGAATTTGGTTGAAAAAATTATCAAAAAAGTCCCAAATCTTTGTACTTTTGCCAATTAAGTCTTAAATCTTTTAAATTTATCAATTCAATCCTAAACCTTTTCAATTTTTGCCAATTCAATTTTATTGACTAGAAATCACTAATGTTTATGTGGCATGCTCAAGAAAAAATTTAATAATAACTTAAAAAAATTTCAATTTATTCCCCCCCTTTTTATTTCTATTTTCCCTTTTCCTTTGCTTTTTCCCCCCTCCACTCGGCCTCAACCTCCACCAGCCTCAGGCGAGCGCTACTGCCACGAGAGGGGGGGGATAGAAAATAAATATTGAAAAAATTAAAATATTATTGAAAATTATCCACATCAACAACAGTAGTGTCACATAGGATGACCAATGCATATCAATGATTTCTTGCCAGTAAGATTGAATCGGCAGAAAAGAAAAGGTTTTAAGATTGAATCGATAATTTTAAAAGGTTTGGGATTGAATTGGCAAAAGTGTATAAGATTTAGGACTTTTTTGAAATTTTTTTCGAATTTGGTTAGTAAATTGAGTACATCCGGGTAAGGTATGAAATTAGCAAAAAACGAAGCGTATGATTCCTTCCAATCAATAATATGATGCTCATTAATCATGGGATCTTCTGGTCATTAATTAATTTGGTTTAGTAGGCGTCACCGGAAACAACTCCAATTGAGTTCAAATCTCGCGAGGATGCAATTGGCAAATGATGAATGACGAAGAGCAATCATTTTGGACGGATCAATTAGGGACACATGAATATCCATAGATGGAATCAAACAAAGCTATGAACATTCATCGAGAGTGTATGAACGAGCGACACACATGACATGTAGGACTATAACTTATTCGCTAACATCTCAACCTTTAAAACATTATGAGAAAAATTAAATATCCCCAAAACGAATGAGCAAAAACATTTGCTAATAATATAAGAAATATTCGTATGATCAAAGCTTGAGAGTCAAGTCGATCCCGGATGGATCAGAGGCATCATTTTGAAGCACTTCTTCTGTATGATCACCTTCTTTCTCCACTGATTTGTTATTATCATGACACGCATCGACTTGAGCTTGGTGCCCTAGTAAACTAGCGTTTCCATCAAAAGCAGGAGGAGGTGGAGGCGGCGGCTCGCCAAGCCCAAAGGCACCGCCATATGCTTGAAGACTCGCCACCCTCGTCCGATCGAAAGGCGGTCTCGAGTTCGGGTTCATGCCACACACTGGCTTTAGACCCCTGAACCGGTACCCTGGAAGCACAGACGGCGGGTAAGGAGGCTTGTGAATCATCGGCTCATGGCGGACCCCGAGCGCCCTACCTATACTTCCGTAAAGAGGCATCTGAGGAACGCCTGAGCAATAGTACGAGTAGTGCTGGTGAACCCCAAGCAGGTCAGCTTCCATCCCCTTGCGCTGCTTGGCGAGGGCCCGCTCTTGCTTGTGCGCGTTCTGATGCCCGCCCAAAGCCTGTGAGGTCGAGAACTCTCGCTTGCAGAAGTTGCACGCGAAAACCCTAGCTTTTGGGACCTTGCAGTTCTCGTCCGTCGAGGATTCGTCGCTCTTCCTAGCATTGGACGGCACGCCTTGGCTGAAGAGTTTGAGGTCTAGGTCGGTCGACCCGACGCCTCCATTATCATCGTCATCATCGACAGGATTCGCCAGATGACGGTAGGTGGCCGGTGTGGCGGTCTTTTCGCTCATGTTCAATCTATCCTCGGCCTTGCGATGATGATCGTCACAATCGAGGGTTTCTCCCGAAGCAGCTGAGATGCTGGAGCCCTCTGAAGGGCATGGCGCCATCGCCATTGAATAAAAGATCTTCCAACCATGCAAGCTTAGGAAAGCAGGGGTTTGATCTATTTATTAGCCAAAAAACACAAATTTTGAACAATCAATCTTTTTCATTTATGGCAAAAAATCTCATTTTATAGTTACCGACTCAAACCCAGTTCACACACATTAAACAAGATATCGACAATGTGATGACTAAGCCTTACATGATATGTATTCGTCATTATGTAGGTTGGTCATGTTATTTTTCCAAAGATATCTTGAACTTCTCTTCGACTTACTCAAAATAATTCGAAACAATTGATGATAAAAATGGTAAAGATATGGTTTCATAGCTGTGGATTACACGCCAACTCATGCGTTTAATGTATGTTTTATTAGGGCGTATCTATAGAATAAGTATATTGTGCCGACCACTTGCATCTTCTACATATGGCAACGAAAATATGTGGGAGCACTTAAAAGTGTGTTCACTTTAGGCATGTATTGTATGGAAAAGGCATACAGAAAGGCATTCAAAGTACAAAGATATGATTTGATTCAAAATTGTTTAGTTCTAATAATTTGGTAGGTGTATTCCACAAATCGTTGCCTTAAATTATGGAACAGAGATTCAATTCATGTAGTCACTTCAATATATGGTACATACGAATTAATTTATCGATCGAATCGAGTCAAGTAAAGCTATAGTCAAGATCTGTTTGAATTTAGTTGACAATAGTTCATCACCAACACTAAAGTTTAAATCATCCTAAATAAAATCAACCATGAATTTATTACCTTTAAAATGGATCGTGTAAGCGAGTCATGCCTATTTATTATGAACTTCATAGCAATCTTAGACACACACAAAAAAAAGAAAAAGAAAAAAAGTCATAGCAATCCCCATCCTTTGATTAACTCTTTCAAAATTAGGAAAAGGTTTATAGAATCAGATTACTCCGTTTAATTTATGGTACGACCCCTTCCTTTGTTATGTTTGCTATTCCTATCCTCACAAAATATTCCATATTCCTCCCTTAGTTCCCTCTTTAATAGGGCCTCCCCGATGCTTGTTCATTAAGAAATGTGCCAAATTGGCAAACAATATAAAATCAAGTCCTTGAGTCATATGGGAGATATTTTCACAATAAGGACCTCGCCAGCCTAAGATTTTTCCCTTGTATAAATCATGGTCCAGCTTTTACAAATAAATTTCTTCGGATTATCCAATCAACCGCAGTTTTTGCCATAAAAAAAAAGTAAAAAAGAGTCCTTTTGTGCAATATTAGCTCATGATGGCTTCACGGTTGACCGAATTGGCAAATATTGCCAGAAAAGAAACTACCTTTTGAACATTGACCAAGCTCTCTCTCTCTCTCTCTCTCTCTCTCTCTCTCTCTCTCTCTCTCTCTCTCTCTCTCTCTCTCTCTCTCTATATATATATATATATATATTATAGTAAGTTGAATGTTTAGACAGCGAATATTATTGCAAGAGTTACTAAGATTCACTTTGGAATGGAACCTTAATTCAATTTGCAGGTAATTGTTACATTCTTCTCTCGTAACCTCTAACTCAAATCTAGTTCACAAAAACAGAACATTGTAACTCACGTGCAAAAGGGCAATTTTGTTTGAAAATTTTCTGCTTTGACTCAATTTGAATGAGCCTGAATTGAAGTTACAGTGACATCCAAATTTTTTGCATTGATTGATAATAGATAATTGCCAATTCACGTGGATTTTCAGACGAAAATGTTGAAAATTTCAATCAGGCTACTAATTGTGTGATGTAAGAAAAGATTGAAAGATATTTTCTTTGCCCTTCATATTCTGAAATGTAATTCCTTATGGAAAATCATAATTTAAGGAAATAAATTAAAAGTATGTATTTACTAACTTTTATAAGCTTGAATTAATAAGTATTGAAATACAAGTTGATTACATTGAGGAAATAAATTAAAATACAAGTTTTGAAATACAAGTTGATATTTTCTTTGCCCTTCATATTCTGAAATGTAATTCCTTATGGAAAATCATAATTTAAGGAAATAAATTAAAAGTATGTATTTACTAACTTTTATAAGCTTGAATTAATAAGTATTGAAATACAAGTTGATTACATTGAGCGACAATTAAAACTTATCATACTTATTCTTTGCTGACGGGGACCAATATATTTTGAAAGATGCATCGAATATTTTCTAAGTTTGAAATTTACTCAGTTAAGATTTTCCTAATGTCCGATAGCTTATGCTGATAATTTCAGTGGGCTTTTCTGATTTGTTGATGTTTTGAACATATATTAATTTTTCTATTTATTTACTGCAAAATAAAATATCATGCAGATTTGCCTAATATCTTCATCTTTTCATCGAAATCATATCGCTTGTCATCCAAATGATAACCCGCATGCTCTTAATTTGTGACATTGAATTTAGCCCCTAAAAAGAAATGAATAAAATCATCCCATTCCTCCTCTTGAACGAATCAAAACTTCTACATCTCCACTTCTTCAAGTTCAGATGTTCTTACCTTCCAATCTTCAATAAAGAAAGCAAAGTTTTAACTCAACTTCGAACCAAGCCCAAAATATGTCCAATTTGAGTTGCTTTAAGTTTTTGCATTCACCCATCAAGGGTATTACAAAGTAAATCGTGAACTTTTTTTTTTAATCAAACTAGTTTTTTTTTAAAAGAATGCGGGTCGTTTAAATTTTCATATTGTTTGTTTTGCTTTTAGGTGATTAGAGCTTTGATTTATTCAAGTCTTTCAATCTGGGTAAGTTAAAATCCTAGGGACTAAGCTATATTGACTTACTTGGTATTCTTGATCTTGATTAGTCGATATTTACTCATTTAATTTAATTTTTGATGTTAAGTTCTTGGTCTTCAAGATTGGCATGTTGAGCCATGGTGATTTCATGCCTAAGTTGAAACATTTTGTAAATGCTTAGAAGGCGTTTGAAAGAATACCCAAAGTCTTTATTGCATCTTGAACGAGAAAAAGTGATAAAATGGTAAAGCTAGACCTAAAAAATGGACAGTTTAGTAATTTTCAATATGTGATTTATCTAAGATAAATTTATCTCAATGAACTATTGTCGCGACCTAAAAAAATCAGTTTCCCAATTTTTAAAGTTAATGGATTACCAGGTTAATTAAATTGAATTAACTAGCTTAGCTCAAACTCTCCCAAGTTCTACCAAATCGTGACTTAGGTTCAATTTCATCAAAAGAAGGATTTATCTTGGAGTCGCCACTAATCATTTTGGGTAGGTTGATTAGACACCTAAATAAAGCATCGGGAGAAATACTTTATTCCTACGAACCAGAGATTAATGAGTTCGGGGACTTGGTTACACTATTATTTCTACTAGCGTCCTTTCGGTACCAATTTCATGAAAATGTTCAACTTGGCAATTTTGATGAATTTTCACTTGAAATTCAAAGGTGCAATTTTTTTTTATTTTCTTTTTATGACAAGGTAAGGAACTAAATTATATGCAATGCATGCGGTTTAATCTAAATATTTACAAGATAAATTACGCATGCAATTATCTACATGATGTGAAAATGTGCAACAAAAGCAAACCCCCTTTTTTTATTTTTTAAAGAAAATATTACAACGTGCAATAAAAATCTCAAAAATTGGATATGCAATTTATTCCAAAGAAATGCAATATGTCCAACAAGGTATAATCGAAATTCAAATCAATCCATTTGGGCAACACAATTTCGAATATTCTAAATGATTAGAATCGTTACCTGACTTGACGGATTTGATTATCGAACTCGAATCTCGGATTTCCTCGTGGATCAAGATTGCGGATCGCGGCTCGAACGACGGGGATGGACTCGCGGATTGTATTGGTCGATGAAGATGGTAACTCCGAACTTCAAACTCTCGTTCCCCTCAATTCTCTATTCTAAAAGAATTCTCTCTTTTTTTTGTTTTCTTTTTCTCTCTAAATTTTCTTCTCTCCCAAAATCTCTCCTCAAGTTTTCTTCAATCTCCAAAGTCTTCCCAATTTCTCTCTAATCTCTCCAAAAGTCCCTCCTTTCTCAAGGCTCTCATTCTTCCTCCTTTTATAGCCTACTCCCCCATCTTCTTTTCTCTATCTTCATCTATCATTCTAATTTTTCCACTAACTTCATCTTCCCTTCTAATTCCACCATCTTCCCTTCTTTATCTCCATCTTCCATTCTAATTCCACCATCCTCCATTCTTTATCTCCATCTTCCCTTCTAATTCACCATCTTCCATTCTAATCTTTCCATCTCCCATTCTAATTCTTCATTTTCCCTTCTAATTCTACCATCTTCCATTCTCCATCTTTCCTTCTAATTTCTCCATCTTCCCTTCTAATTTCTCCATCTTCCTTTCTAATTTCTCCACTATCCCTAAAATTTTATGTATTTGCAATTCAGCCCCTGAAGTTTTATGTATTTGCAATTCAGTCCCTGTGGAAAAATTTCTTTTAAGTTCAAAACTTCATAAGCCTTTCGGCACACCTCCCTCACGCTCAATCCAATCGTTTGTCAATTTAAGCTCAAATCCTCTGTCGTTAGCCATAATAAAATGCATGACCGACAAAAAATTAAATATGCAATGCATGAAAAAATTAATTTTTGGTGAGAACAAATTCTCATTTTTTTATGTACTTAAGTGAATGAATTTTAAAAATTCAAAATTTAGGTGTCAACAGCTGCCCCTCTTTGAGCGGAGACTCGTAGAGGTTTCGCTCAAAGACAAAATTGAACCTAAATTTTGACAATGATGATGATGATTTTTTGATTTTTTTTGTGGGGGAGTTTTAATCCCATTTTATATGCAAGTGCAATGATGCATGATGTGCAGGACTGTAAATAACATGTGTTAAGATTTCTCTGCTCCGAGAAAACAGATTTAAGAAACCTGCACATGGATCGCATATAAAATGTCGGTTTTACCAGACACTTCATAATGCTAGTGATTCCCTTAAGCTCCAGGCATTTTGTGGATGCAAGAATCTTAAGGTACTGGTGCCTATCCGTTACCAGAGGTTTCCCCTGATGCGAGAAAGCGCAAGATCTGTAAGGAGATGTGTCCACTGTATCTCTTCGAGTGGAGTCACATAGTTTCTTTCAAGATCATTAGAGCTGGTCCTTGATGATCTGAAAGGGTATCAAAACCATAAGAGCATGTCGATTATGGTTTTTGATAAAATTTGTCAAGACCATAAGAGCATGTCGATCATGGTTCGAACAAGCATCCAGACACAAGAGCATATCGATTATGGACTGGATGGATAAGATCAAGAACATGAGAGCATGTCGATCATGAACTTGATAGGGTACCAAAATCACAAGAGCATATCGATTATGATTTTGATAAAATTTGTCGAGACCACAAGAGCATGTTGATCATGGTTCGAACAAGTTTTTCATGCAGGTCACAAGAGCATGTCGATTATGAACTGGACGAAATTTAGAAATGTGCTTTCTCATTGGTACAAACTCAAAGTTTGCGATTTTTGAAAAGGGTTAGAAAACTTACCTGGGTTTTCTGGGTAGTTGAAAGGTAGACTTCTTTCAAGATCATTAGAGCTGGTCCTTGATGATCTGAAAGGGAACGAGATCACTAGAGCTGGTCTTTGATGATCCAGAAGAGTTTCAAGATCGCTAGAGCGGGTCTTGGACAATCCGAAAAGGAAATGTGCCGCCAATCTCACAAGGCGGTGACCACATCGAGAGGGTGTGCTATACGAGCCATGTCAGTGTAAACACAAGATATTCAAAAATGGGTTCAGAAAACTTACCTGAGAGCTTGGAAGGTGGCCAGGTGGACACTTGCCAGCATGGCTTTGTTCATTCAATCATCATTGGATGGATTTCAAGACCTCATGAGGTAACTCGAATATTAGGGATGCATGTGCTTAAAAAATGTTTAGATGTAACATGTATAGGCATGCATGTTGAAATTCATTCAGTGGATTTATGCAAAACTATTCTGTCAAGTTTGCATTACCAATTCTGTTCAAGGAGGTAATTACATTGTGAATACCTCGAATGTACTCTGAATGGAGGACTTCAGTCCGAAAGGGCTTTCTCCTACTCTTGAGGAAAGATATTTATCCTAACTGTAGGATTTAAGAGAAATCACTCAATCTTACCATCATCGTTTTCAACAAGGGTCTGAGTAATCTCGTAATTGGTACTACCGAGCCGATTTGGAGGTCTTGATTAGGACCGTAATATGGGCTAGGTCAATGGTTTACCAAATGGGACTCCTGTGGAGTCAAGGCCTTTTTTTAAGAAGATCTTCATCATCTGCTCTGGGTTTACAAGTCAAGAACCCTGCAAAAATGAGAGAGAAATAATCTTGCTCGAACTTCTTCGAGCGATGCTTAAGATCATTCAACTCTACGTTACTTCATGTGCCCTAATCAGAAGAGACTTTGAAGGGTTGTAACGTATGTTAGGATTTGGGACTGAGAAACGAAAAGGCTCGCTTTGGTTCAGAAAATATATGAGAATGGCTTGATGCTAGTGATCATTGCTGTCTTGCCACCAATCTTAGCCTTCTGAAATTGATTTCAAAATGTGCCATCACTGCTTGAGGATGGAGCTTCCGCTGATGATTGCAATTTCCCATTTGACTCTCTTGGAGACTTTTTCTTTACAAGTTAACTGGTTGGGATTTACAGGAAGGATAAAATGCTGTCGCGACCCTCTGAAAATATTTTTATTATTTCTAGGGGTTAACGGATTATTAGGTTAATTAGATTTGACTAACCTAACGCGGACCCTCCCAAGCCCTACCGAATCGCAACTTTGGTTTTTGTTTAAATGATTTTGAAATTTGGAGTCGCCACTAATTGTTCTTGGTAGGTCGATTAGAAACCTAAATAAATTAGCGAGAGAACTAATTTATTCCTGCGAACCAGAGATTAGGAGCTCGGGGACTTGGTTACACTAGTTAATTAAAACTAATGCCCTTTCGGTACTTTAATTTCATGGATATCCTAATTCGGCAACTCAGGCTTGGTTTATTCCTAAGGCTCTAGTAGGGACTCTTTTGTATTTTCACTTTTTAAATAGGATGCATGGATGATATATATTTTTATTTGTTATATTTTTTTAAGTGTTAAAGATTCCCTGAAGCCGAAAGAGGGAGTGTGTTAACGACTTCTGTGCAGTATTACAACCTACTTATCTTTTAGGTCTGATGATTCAAAAATTAAATTATAGGAAGTACATGACAATGAATAAACACCTCCAATGGGAGACCTAGCATTGGCTTGGCTCTTCCCTTTGGGATTTAAGGTACAGGTATTTAAGTTGCAAGTATTTAAACTACTGTAAGTAAAAACCTCCAATGGGAGGCTAAGCATTGGCTTGGCTCTTCCCTTTGGGATTTAAGGTATAGGTATTTAAGTTGCAGGTATTTAACTACTGTAAGTAAAAACCTCCAATGGGAGGCTAAGCATTGGTTTGGCTCTTCCCTTTGGGATTTAAGGTACAGGTATTTAAGTTGCAGGTATTTAACTACTGTAAGTAAAAACCTCCAATGGGAGGCTAAGCATTGGCTTGGCTCTTCCCTTTGGGATTTAAGGTACAGGTATTTAAGTTGCAGGTATTTAACTACTATAAGTAAAAACCTCCAATGGGAGGCTAAGCATTGGCTTGGCTCTTCCCTTTGGGATTTAAGGTACAAGTATTTAAGTTGCAGGTATTTAACTACTGTAAGTAAAAACCTCCAATGGGAGGCTAAGCATTGGCTTGGCTCTTCCCTTTGGGATTTATGGTGCAGGTATTTAAATTGCGGATGGACTTTGTCCTCTCCATTCTGGGGTATGAATTCTTTAAAATGAAATACAACGAATTGATTCAACAATTTGAAATTTGTTCGCGCTTGAGGACTCCTCCAAGCCGATTTTGTGCTTCCACAGGGTTGACCATTGATATAGAGCTGCGGCTTCCTGACATAAAATAAAGTGAAGTGTCAGTATACAAAATATGTGCTAATCTGCACCTAAAACCAGAAGAGTGGAAAGAGTACTTATCTCCCATTTTTTTGGGAGGGATTTCTATAATTGATTTTCTCTCTCTATGTTCCCAATATAGAGAGTTTCTTTTGAATTAAGAGGGACTTTTAGTCACAGATCAGTTGAGAAATCGGTGGACAGCTTAGGAGCTTGTCTGGGCCGATTTTTGCATCTCTACGAGATTTTTGCTGTTGACGTAGAGATATCCTTCTCCTGACATAAAATATGGGGAAAAAAAGAGATGGAGAAAGTGTATACAATTTGTGCTAATTTGCGAGTAAAATCATAAATAAATGAATAAATAAAAACACTTAGCTCGAATTTGCTTGCTCGTTGACGAGGATGAACTCTTGATTTATATTGATCGATGAAGGAATTTGTGATGATAACCCCTAGCTTTAAACTCCCACCATCTTCAAAATTCTCTCTCTTTTGGTATTTTCTTTTTCTCGAATTTTTCTTCAATCTTCCAAAACTCTCTCAAACATCCAAAATTTCCTCTCCAAAAAATTCTCCCAAACACTTCAAATTTTCTCTCCCAAGAATCCCCTCTCAAGCTCACTTCATCCTCCTTTTATAATCTACTCATCTATCTCCCATTCTAATTTTTCCACTAACTCTATCTCCCATTCTAATTTCTCCACTAACTCTTCTCCATCTCTATCTCACATTCTAATCTCTCCACTAACTCTTCTTCATCTTCATCTTCCCTTCTCCATATTTATCTCCCATTCTAATTTCTCCACTAACTCTTCTTCATCTCCATCTTCCCTTCTCTATTCTTATCTTCCATTCTAACTTCTCTACTAACTCTTCTTCATCTCTATCTTCCCTTCTCTATTCTTATCTTATTTTCTCCATCTATTCTTCTCCAACTTCTCTTCTTCATCTCCTCTTTTCCATCTTCCCTTCTCTATTCTAATTTATCCACTACTCTTCTTTTTGTTATTTGTAAAATAATCCTTCAAGAGTTAAGTATTTGCACTATAGTCCTTGAATTTTAAGTATTTACAATTTAGTCCCTGAAAAAATATATTTCTTTAAGTCCAAATCTCCTCACAATTTTTGACACACCAAAATTCACCACATGTCAAATTTAAGCTCATTTCTTGCCGTTGAAAATAATGCAGAATTTAATTAAAGCCCTTTTGCAAAATTAAGTCATTCTGGGTATAATTGGGCCAAGATGAAAATTTAAAATATTAGAAGACAATGTCACAACTCATAAAAAGTGAAAATTAAAAATAAGTTGACTCAAATTAAATTTTTTTAGGCCCGATTCAAGATTATACTCGTGAAGGAACACGTGACTCGAATTGGATTTTTCTGAATTTGCGATGGCCAATATGAAAATAGATTTAAAATAAAAATATTAACTATCTTTGTGTATTTTTTTGGCCTCAAATGTTATTTTTCCAAAATTTTCAAGTATTTTTGTATTTTTTTTAAAAAAAATTAAAAATATATATAATATGAAATTTTATTTTTTGTTCAAAAATGGTTGCCTAGGCTTGGCCAAGGCTTCCAAAGTTGATTTTTCAATTTTCTCATTTTTTCTTCATTTTTTGTTTTATGAATTTTCGAAAATAAAAATACCGAAAAATACTGAAAATATGAAAAATCATTTTTTGGTCAAAATTGGTTCCCTAGGCTTGGCTAAGGTCCCCAAAGTTGATTTTTCAATTTTATGAATTTTTATGGATTTTTTATTACTTTAGCAATAGAAAAAATGATTAAAAATCAGGTGTCAACAGCTGCCCCTCTTTGAAAGGAAGCTCGGTAGAGGTTCATTTCAAAGACGAGATGACACCTGAATTCTAATCGACTCAATACAAGGAAATAAAAAGAGTCGTGACATGAATGTTCCACTGAAAATGAAATGAGAACCTAAGGATTCGTTATATAAAAAAACTTTAGGGTGGTTGAACTTGAACCCGTATGGTGGATCAACCCATGGTAGATTCCTAATAAAAGGATTCTACTGATTAAAAATTGAATTAAAATTTGACCCGTATGGTGGGTCATACCATTTGACCCGTATGGTGAGTCGTACCATGGTAGATTCCTAATAAAAGGATTCTACTGATTAAATTTTGATTGAGATTTGACCCGTATGGTAGGTCACCCCATGGAGATACCTTTAAGAAGGACTTGGTGCCTGTAGAAAGGACTTGGTGTCTGTAAGAAGGACTTGTGCCTGTAAGAAGGACTTGATTTGCCTGTAAGAAGGACTTACTTTGCCTGTAAGAAGGACTTTGTGCCTGTAAGAAGGACTTGCGTTGCCTGTAAGAAGGACTTTGTTTGCCTGTAAGAAGGACTTTGTTTACCTGTAAGAAGGACTTTGTTTGCCTGTAAGAAAGACTTGATTTGCCTGTAAGAAGGACTTTATGCCTGTAAGAAGGACTTGATTTGCCTGTAAGAAGGACTTTGTGCCTGTAAGAAGGACTTTGTGCCTGTAAGAAGGACTTGATTTGCCTATAAGAAGGACTTGGTTTGCCTGTAAGAAGGACTTAGTTTGCCTGTAAGAAGGACTTGATTTGCCTATAAGAAGGACTTTGTGCCTGTAAGAAGGACTTGGTTTGCCTGTAAGAAGGACTTAGTTTGCCTGTAAGAAGGACTTGATTTGCCTATAAGAAGGACTTTATGCCTGTAAGAAGGACTTGATTTGCCTGTAAGAAGGACTTTGTGCCTGTAAAAAGGACTTTGTACCTGTATGAAGGACTTGATTTGCCTGTAAGAAGGACTTGTTTTGCCTGTAAGAAGGACTTTGTTTGCCTGTAAGAAGGACTTGATTTGCCTGTAAGAAGGACTTTGTGCCTGTAAGAAGGACTTAGTTTGCCAGTAAGAAGGACTTTATGCCTGTAAGAAGGACTTAGTTTGCCTGTAAGAAGGACTTTATGCCTGTAAGAAGGACTTGGTTTGCCTGTAAGAAGGATTTGGTTTGCCTGTAAGAAGGACTTAGTTTGCCTGTAAGAAGGGCTTGGTGTACCTCAAATGGTGCCATTCTGAAATCTGGGGAGACCAGGAATCCTACGGAAGCTCAAACCCAAATTATATTCTCCTGTCGCTTTAGGAATAAACCAAAGAGGCAGAGATCAAAAGGTCTCGAACATTTCTGTCCTTAAGACAAATTATGCTTTATTGAAGAAGGTGGATACCTATATATACCGCAATGGATTCGAGTACCCCAACAACCGTCAGAATTCATTCTCTTGAAAGCTTCAGGTTGAAGATATACTTACCTGAGAATTTGGAAGAAATGCTTGGTGGCTTCTCGACAACCAGGCTTGTTTATTCAATAATCGCCAAATGAATTTCAAGACTTTGGAAGGTAATTCAAACACCGGGAATGTGTTGCCTGTCAGGCAATGTCAGAGCTAACATGTGCAAGCATTTTCATCAATGCGTTCATTGGTTCATACAAAATTGTTCAGCTAAGTTGGCAATGATTAGAAGTAGTCTGTGTGATAACTCATGATGCAATCAATCAAAATGTGGATCATGCAAAACTATTCTGTCAAGTTTGCATTACCAATTCTATTTAAGGAGGTTCTCATAATATGAACGCCTCGAATGTAATCTGAATGGGGGACTTTAGTCCGAAGGGGCTTTCTCTCACTCTAGAGAAAGGCTGTTTATCTATAGATTAAAATGTTAGACCCGTGTGTAGAAATGGTTTAACTTTCCTCATCCTGTTATGCCCCATTTTGCACATTTGATGTCTCCTATGCAGTTTATGCTCTAAGTTGGAGTTGGTAAATTAAACATGCGGAATAATCATACATAATTCGTGAAATGTGTAAACACAATGCCGATGTGACAATTTTTAGCATCATGTGTATTTATATAATGTGCAAACATGGGCGGATTTGAATTACCCCTGGTATGTGGGTGGATTGAACAAATTGGGAAGCCCACTCCTTATGTCGAGGAGCGGTTTGTCTCAAGTTTTGCCCCTGTACGATGAGGCATATGGGTGAGGGAGCATTTTGGTTTGTTTAGTGACAGCGACCGCCATGGTTTAGCAGTTAAATGCCCCCCATTTTTCACCAGAATAGATCTTGTCAAATGATCATCATTTTCTTTTGGATTTGTCTCCTCCAACATGTTACATGTTAGTATAAATATTTCCTGTAACAAGAAAAGGAGACATGTCAACCGGTATTAAAAGGGATAAATTGGAAACGATACTGATTTACCCTTCATCTTGAATGCCTTGGACAAGTCTTTTACCAATTTTGCTGGGTTGAGTTTTCTTCGACTTTTGTTGGATGCTTCACCATTAAGCCGAGAATGTGGCAAAATATTGACTTCGGTATTACTCGTCGAGTATTCCTGCATTCGGTCCATTGGACCATAGGTGTCCATGGGGTTTTCTTTTCAAAGGTTAATCCTTGGGGATAACGCGGCCCTGTTGTATCACCTTGGGCCTTGTTACGATATTTCTCGAGGTAATTTGCAATCCCTGTTAAGAATGGAATAAAAAAATTCAAGACTCGAGATGATTATGTGCAAATTAGAACGATACAGAATTACTCATGTCTGAGATTGTTCGAATCTTTCGCTTGTATTTTTCTTTAACCGAAGCTGTCCATCCCGTGGTAATGTCCATGAGTTGATTTGCCCCCAATTTAGCCCGACCAGGAAATTTGGTTTTTGGATACAACTGTATTCTCGAATCGCTTTTGCAAATTCCTGAAAATAGAAGGGATCAAATTTAAAACCGGAGTAATTTAAGGGTAAATTGGAACGATACGGATTTACCCTTCAAATTTACGCAGATTTCGTCTCGATATTAATTTTTTCGAGTTTGGTGCGGTTAACGGCTCCGAGCATTTAATAGGGGGAAAGGGAAATGATTACTTCTAGCTTGTGCATTAATTTTGGACATCGACAAAAGGCGAGAACGTGCGATGAAACTAAGTAGACGTATTCGTCTAGGTTTAATCTTCTTCATGATGCTCTTGCGGGTTGCGGTAGACGATGATATCAAGAACATTAGAGAGGCATTCAGTGTGGCTTTCCACCAGCCGCCTAGAGACCCGCGTTCAATCATGTAAATTAATAAAGCTACCACCACTTAATTAGTGTGCCAATAAATTCGGCCATTTGTTGCGTGCCCCACTTCAACCGTGTTTTGTTTCTTTCGGTGCCCATTTGCTCTTGTCGGGCGCCTGTAGCATTGGGAGAAATACTTGTGGGTCACATTCATTAATAGAACCTCGGTCCTCTAAAACCCTCCGCGTGTTTCGGATCCGAGGAAATTTTAAGACCGGTCTCTGGTTGATTTAATCAGGTTAACGTACTTATTTCATGGTTTCTGATTATATAATCCATATTGTCTTTCAAAAGACGCGGGATCCTCTGTAATACATTAAATATGCCCCCGTGTTTAATCAGTATAAGTCCACCGTCATATCACAATACACTGCCCATACAAGTTTACGGATTGACACAACTCTACCTGTCAAAGATGGACAGTGTTCGTTTGCCTCCCTGAATTAACGGTTGAAGCCTTGGTGTTTTTCGTCTTTTGGTATTTCTGAAGATGATTCTTGATATATTATTGAACTTAATTTTTACACCCGTCTGGGGTATCTAGGATCTCCCTGCAAAAGAAAAGGATATAATTAGTATGCGACACAAGGAATGTCGGTCCATGACTCATATATTAGTCCAATTTTATTTTTTCTATTTTATAGAGAAATCAGAAAAAAAAAATTTCTTTAGGAAGAAATGGGTTAATTTCTGATACAGAATTTTTTTTTGCATATTTATTACTCTTTTTTTAATTATTTTTTTAAAGGAATGTGACAAAATCTCTTGATGTTTACTAAAATCTTTGAAGGAATTTCCTTTTTATCAAAATAAATTTTCAGAGGTAAATTTATCAGGAAAATTTTATTTTTATTGAAGCAGGAAAGACATAACAGAAATCCTTTATTGGTTAACAAAATTCCCCCGAGACATTAGTCTAATTTTATTTAGAGAAAATTTTCTTAGAAAAACATGAGCGAATTTCTCGAAAAGAATTTTTGTTGCAAGTTTTTATAATTTGAAAGAATGTGATAAAATCACTTGATGTTTACCAAAGTTTTTTTTTTTTAAGGAATTTTTCTTTTTATCGAAATAAATTTTCAGAGGAAAATTTGTCAGGAAAATTTCATTTTTATTGAAGCAAGAAAAACATGACAAAAATCTCTTATTGGTCAATACAACTCCCCCGAGACATTAGTCTAATTTTATTTAGAGAAACTTTTCTTAGAAAAACATGAGCGAATTTCTCGAGAAGAATTTTCTTGCAAGTTTTTATAATTTGAAAAATGTGATAAAATCACTTGATGTCTACTAGAGTTTTTTTTTAAGGAATTTTTCTTTTTATTGAAATAAATTTTCAGAGGAAAATTTTTTCAGGAAAATTTCATTTTTATTGAAGTAATAAAAACATGACAAAAATCTCTTATTGGTTAATAAAATTCCCATGAAGGGATTTTTTCACATCATTTTTTCAAAAAAAAAAATAAAAAGAAATGAGGGACAAATTTAATTTTTATTTTCTTTTAAAAGAATGGTCATAATATCAAGCTCAAAAACTGACTAACACCTAGCATGGACCGACCGAAAATAAATACAAGATAAAATTAGAGAACTTACTTTTACCTTGGAGAAATGCAAATCACATAGTCATGCGCATGACTCAAGTGAGGAGTGGACTCTAGAAAATAAAAGAATGAGAGACAGGGTATGGACCTAAAAGGCCCCCACTATTTGAATTGACAACCTTACCCTCCGCGCAATCAAATCACAATGGGAAGAATTGTCAATTCAGATAATGAGCGGGACAAAATATGGTCAACCCAAGCGTAATCGACGCAAGAGCTTTGCATATTCGATCCCTATCTATGGTTACCTAGGAAAAATTTCGCGACTTGGGTTTAGACGCTTGTGTGTGCAGGTGTTGTGATCCTCAGAATATGCAAGACATGCACAACAATTGATATCAAAACAGCGCTTCTAAAAATGTGTGAAATTAAACATAATCCCAACACCGAGCCTGCAAAACAAATGGGTTAGCCAAACACTCCGCCCCTTATAACTCCCATCCTGCAAAAACATATAACACCTATAAAAATGAGTCCCAAGAAAGATCGCCAGAAGCGAGATATCCATGAAATTTTCATTGGCCTAAGTCCACTAAGACTTTTAAAATTTCGAAAAAATTTAAGTATTCCAATTGGTATCTTTTTTCGAAAATTAAAAATCTCTATTCCCCAGCGGAGTCGCCAGTCTGTCGCGACCCTCTGAAAATATTTTTATTATTTCTAGGGGTTAACGGATTATTAGGTTAATTAGATTTGACTAACCTAACGCGGACCCTCCCAAGCCCTACCGAATCGCAACTTTGGTTTTTGTTTAAATGATTTTGAAATTTGGAGTCGCCACTAATCGTTCTTGGTAGGTCGATTAGAAACCTAAATAAATTAGCGGGAGAACTAATTTATTCCTGCGAACCAGAGATTAGGGGCTCGGGGACTTGGTTACACTAGTTAATTAAAACTAATGCCCTTTCGGTACCTTAATTTCATGGATATCCTAATTCGGCAACTCAGGCTTGGTTTATTCCTAAGGCTCTAGTAGGGTATTCTCTTTTGTATTTTCACTTTTTAAATAGGATGCATGGATGATATATATTTTTATTTGTTATATTTTTTTAAGTGTTAAAGATTCCCTGAAGCCGAAAGAGGGAGTGTGTTAACGACTTCTGTGCAATATTACAACCTACTTATCTTTTAGGTCTGATGATTCAAAAATTAAATTATAAGAAGTACATGACAATGAATAAACACCTCCAATGGGAGGCCTAGCATTGGCTTGGCTCTTCCCTTTGGGATTTAAGGTACAGGTATTTAAGTTGCAAGTATTTAAACTACTGTAAGTAAAAACCTCCAATGGGAGGCTAAGCATTGGCTTGGCTCTTCCCTTTGGGATTTAAGGTATAGGTATTTACGTTGCAGGTATTTAACTACTGTAAGTAAAAACCTCCAATGGGAGGCTAAGCATTGGCTTGGCTCTTCCCTTTGGGATTTAAGGTACAGGTATTTAAGTTGCAGGTATTTAACTACTGTAAGTAAAAACCTCCAATGGGAGGCTAAGCATTGGCTTGGCTCTTCCCTTTGGGATTTAAGGTACAAGTATTTAAGTTGCAGGTATTTAACTACTGTAAGTAAAAACCTCCAATGGGAGGCTAAGCATTGGCTTGGCTCTTCCCTTTGGGATTTATGGTGCAGGTATTTAAATTGCGGATGGACTTTGTCCTCTCCATTCTGGGGTATGAATTCTTTAAAATGAAATACAACGAATTGATTCAACAATTTGAAATTTGTTCGCGCTTGAGGATTCCTCCAAGCCGATTTTGTGCTTCCACAGGGTTTGACCATTGATATAGAGCTGCGGCTTCCTGACATAAAATAAAGTGAAGTGTCAGTATACAAAATATGTGCTAATCTGCACCTAAAACCAGAAGAGTGGAAAGAGTACTTATCTCCCATTTTTTTGGGAGGGATTTCTATAATTGATTTTCGCTCTCTATGTTCCCAATATAGAGAGTTTCTTTTGAATTAAGAGGGACTTTTAGTCATAGATCAGTTGAGAAATCGGTGGACAGCTTAGGAGCTTGTCTGGGCCGATTTTTGCATCTCTACGAGATTTTTGCTGTTGACGTAGAGATATCCTTCTCCTGACATAAAATATGGGGAAAAAAGAGATGGAGAAAGTGTATACAATTTGTGCTAATTTGCGAGTAAAATCATAATTAAATGAATAAATAAAAACACTTAGCTCGAATTTGCTTGCTCGTTGACGAGGATGAACTCTTGATTTATATTGATCGATGAAGGAATTTGTGATGATAACCCCTAGCTTTAAACTCCCATCATCTTCAAAATTCTCTCTCTTTTGGTATTTTCTTTTTCTCGAATTTTTCTTCAATCTCCCAAAACTCTCTCAAACATCCAAAATTTCCTCTCCAAAAAATTCTCCCAAACACTTCAAATTTTCTCTCCCAAGAATCCCCTCTCAAGCTCACTTCATCCTCCTTTTATAATCTACTCATCTATCTCCCATTCTAATTTTTCCACTAACTCTATCTCCCATTCTAATTTCTCCACTAACTCTTCTTCATTTTCATCTTCCATTCTACATCTCTATCTCACATTCTAATCTCTCCACTAACTCTTCTTCATCTTCATCTTCCCTTCTCCATATTTATCTCCTATTCTAATTTCTCCACTAACTCTTCTTCATCTCCATCTTCCCTTCTCTATTCTTATCTTCCATTCTAATTTCTCTACTAACTCTTCTTCATCTCTATCTTCCCTTCTCTATTCTTATCTTATTTTCTCCATCTATTCTTCTCCAACTTCTCTTCTTCATCTCCTCTTCTCCATCTTCCCTTCTCTATTCTAATTTATCCACTAACTCTTCTTTTTGTTATTTGTAAAATAATCCTTCAAGAGTTAAGTATTTGCACTCTAGTCCTTGAATTTTAAGTATTTACAATTTAGTCCCTGAAAAAATATATTTCTTTAAGTCCAAATCTCCTCACAATTTTTGACACACCAAAATTCACCACATGTCAAATTTAAGCTCATTTCTTGCCGTTGAAAATAATGCAGAATTTAATTAAAGCCCTTTTGCAAAATTAAGTCATTCTGGGTATAATTGGGCCAAGATGAAAATTTAAAATATTAGAAGACAATGTCACAACTCATAAAAAGTGAAAATTAAAAATAAGTTGACTCAAATTAAATTTTTTTAGGCCCGATTCAAGATTATACTCGTGAAGGAACACGTGACTCGAATTGGATTTTTCTGAATTTGCGATGGCCAATATGAAAATAGATTTAAAATAAAAATATTAACTATCTTTGTGTATTTTTTTGGCCTCAAATGTTATTTTTCCAAAATTTTCAAGTATTTTTGTATTTTTTTTTAAAAAAATTAAATATATATATATATAATATGAAATTTTATTTTTTGTTCAAAAATGGTTGCCTAGGCTTGGCCAAGGCTTCCAAAGTTGATTTTTCAATTTTCTCATTTTTTCTTCATTTTTTGTTTTATGAATTTTCGAAAATAAAAATACCGAAAAATACTGAAAATATGAAAAATCGTTTTTTGGTCAAAATTGGTTCCCTAGGCTTGGCTAAGGTCCCCAAAGTTGATTTTTCAATTTTATGAATTTTTATGGATTTTTTATTACTTTAGCAATAGAAAAAATGATTAAAAATCAGGTGTCAACAAATGCACATCCAAATTTCAACATATTTTACAAATGAACGAGGATTGAATGGGCATAGGCCTTGCTTTTGATAGGCATTTTGCTTTTACTGCCAGGGATTTTCTGTTGGACTAGCCTTTGCTTTTCCTTACTCCCGACTCCCATTTTCTTTTCTTTTCTTTTTTGAGAGAGAGCTATCTCTCTTTCTCTCTCTCTTTTTTTCTTTTTCGGAAGAGGTTTTTTTGTTTTTCTCTTTTTCGGGAGCAGGCCCTTTTTTTCAGGCGGAATTTGCTCTTCTTTTAAAATCCCATGATTTTGAATGAGAGATTAAAACAACATGAATATTCACAGACAAAAGCTGTATCAAACAATCACATGATGTAAAATGCAAGATTTTGGGAATTCTTCGTTGATCCGATCTCTTCAGTTCTGTTCCTTGGTGATGACGACATCTTCAAATCGGAACGAGCAATGATCACCAACATGGTTTGAGAAATGAATATACAGGCTCAATTGGGCTGTACAATGGATGTAGTGTATAGGATAGAGAAATGAATGCTCTTCATCATCATAAGGCACTTGAATTAAAGTTCGAGTTTAATGTAAAGAAACACCCGAAGATTGATACTGGTGAAAGCAAGAGAATTTCTAACCATTTACCTCATGCCGCTGTTGGAATTACCTTGTCTTGCCCCAATGTGGGGTGGTTCTTGACAGGGGTAAGAAAATGAAATCGCCCCTCAAGGAGGTTTGCAATGGACACCTGTAGCATTTGGATGGGGAATTGGATGCCTCTGTCACTTCGGCTATCGTACCTTTTGCGAGAAAACCCATCGCCTCGAGGAATACGGATCCCGACTACTTCTCATCTCACTGGAGATTAGACCATAGGATGTGTATGGGAATGACTTACCTTTCATCATCCCGTCATGCCCCATTCTGTACACTCGATGTATCATATGTAATTTACGTTCCCTATTCAAAGTTGGTAAATTCAATTGGACCAAAGAGACTTTCCCAATTGAAACCATCCCAAATGGAGATTAGTAATGCAAGCAGGAATTGAATAGACATGCATTGGAGAATCATGAAAACTTCAGATTATCAATAATGTCAAAACAATTCAAGCATAATACTTCTTTACAGCATCAGAGTTAACAGGATTGGTAAAAACTCGACCATCCATCTCTGCCAGAATTAGAGCACCACCTGTGAGTACCTTCTTTACAACGTACGGACCGCCATAGTTTGGCGCAAACTTCCCTTCTGGGAGTGGAATTATGGGCAACAACTTTCGCAAAACAAGATCTCTTTCCTGGAATTGTCGAGGCCTGACTTTCTTGTTAAAGGATTTAGCGACCCTTTGCTGGTAGCACTGGCCGTGACAAATGGCTTTGAGCCGCTTCTCATCAATCAGGTTCAATTGATCCATCCGCTGTTGGATTCAGTCGACTTCTTCCAGCCCATCTTGGGACAATATGCGCAAGGAAAGAATCTCTACTTCAACTGGTAACACCGCTTCCATTCCGTATACAAGAGAGTACGGGGTTGCCCCTATAGATGTTCGAATTGAAGTTCGATATGCCATGAGTGCAAATAGCAGCCTCTCATGTCAATCACGATGATTCTCAGCCGTTTTAGCTAAGATCTTCTTGATGTTCTTATTGGCTGCCTCCACCGCTCCATTCATCTGAGGACGATATGGAGAAGAATTCAGATGCTTGATTTTGAATTCTTTGAACAACTCATCCACTTGCTTGTTATTCAGATTTGAGCCATTATCTGTGATTATGGTTTCAGGCGAACCGTATCGAGCAATAATGTCCCGAAGGATGAATTTCACAACATTTCGTGCTGTGACTGCCAAATACGATGCGGCTTCGATCCATTTTGAAAAATAATCAATAGCGACCAAAATAAAACGATGCCCATTAGATGCTTTCGGATTGATAGGGCCGATCACGTCGATACCTCACATAGAGAATGGCCATGGCTCAGATAACTGATGCAACTCACTTGGAGGAACATTAATTTTGTCACCATGGATCTAGCACTTGTGACAACTCCGGACATGTTGAATGCAATCGCTCTCAAGGGTGAGCCAGTAATATCCCAACCTCATGATCTTCTTGGCCAGCATGTGGCCGTTCATGTGCAGACCACAAATCCCTTCATGCATCTCCATCATCAGCTGCCTCTGTAGAATCAATGCATCTCAAAAGGATCGAATCAAAGGACCGCTTGTATAGGCACTTGCCACTCAAAAAGAATTTTGAGGCCATTTTCTTTATATACCTCCGATCGGTTGCGATGCTCTTCTCTGGAAACTCCTGCTTTTGGATATAAGTCTTGATGTCATGGTACCAAGGCTTACCATCCGGTTCCTCGGTCGTAACCATACAATAAACCGGTTTTCTCAATACCTCGATCTTCAAAGGCTCGACTTCTAGCCCATCAGTGGCTTGCAACATTGATGATAGGGTTGCTAATGCATCAGCGAACTGATTTTGCGTTCTAGATAGATATTCAAATGAGATGTCATCAAACTCAACCACTAATTCATCAAGATATTCATGGTAATGCAGCAATTTGGCATCTCGTGTCTTCCACTTCCCAACGGTTTACAGAATAATCAACACTGAATCCCCAAACACCTTAAGCCGGGTTACTCCCATCTCAATTGCGGCTTGCAATCCAAGAATGCATGCTTCGTACTCTGCGATGTTGTTAGTACAAGGAAAAATCAATTTCGATGCCACTGGATAATGTTGTCCTCCTGGGGATATCAACACTGCACCGGTACCTGACCCGGAGAAATTTACGGCTCCATCAAAAAACATGGTCTAAGAATAGTCACCTACCGACATGATTCGATCTTCGGGATGGTCGACATCTTCATGTTGTCCCGGATTTTCGGCCAGGACATCAGCTATTACTCGCCCTTTGACTGACTTTTGTGACAAATACTGGACGTCAAACTCAGAAATGAGAATCTGCCACTTTGCAAGCTTCCCAACTAAGGCGGGTTGATTTAGTAAGTATTTGATGGGATCACATTCTGTCACCAAGAATATTTGGTAATGCAAAGTGTACTGCCGTAGTCGGTGTAACACCCAGACTAGTGCTGCGCACGTCTTTTCTGCTTCGGAGTAATTCAGTTCGGAGGTTGTGAACTTTTTACTCAAATAGTAGATAGCTCGTTCTTTACCATCTTTTTTACTTGTCTGAGCAAGCATAGCACCCAAAAACTCGTCATGAATTGTAAGATATAAGATTAGAGGGCATTCTGAAGTGGGTGAAACAAGTACGGGTGGATTCATGAGGTGCTGCTTCAATTTCTCAAAAGCTTCTTCACATTCATCATCCCATTTGACCAGTGCATTCTTCTTGAGTAGCCTAAAAAATTGCTTAGCAGTCTCAGACAGCTGAGCAATAAATCGAGCAATGTAATTCACTCTGTCCATGAGGCTCCGGACTTCCTTGACGGTCGTTGGCGGCTTAAGCTCACAAATAACCTTTACCTTGGCCGGGTCGATCTCAATGCCCTTGTTACTAACAATGAACCCCAATAATTTACTCGAGCTGGTACCAACGACATACTTGGCGGGGTTGAGGCGTAACTTGAACTTTCGCAGCCTTTCAAACAATTTTGTCAATGTCACAACGTGATCCTCTCCACGCCGAGTCTTGGCGATCATGTCATCAACGTAGACCTCAATCTCATTATGCATCATGTCATGAAATAGCGCAACCATCGCTCGCTGGTATGTTGCCCCGGCATTCTTGAGACCAAAGGGCATAACTTTGTAATGGAACACCCCCTATGGGGTTGTGAATGCTGTCTTTCCTTTATCTTCTTCATTCATCAGGATTTGATTATAGCCAGAGAAACCGTCCATGAATGAGAATAATTCGAAACCCGTTGTACAATCGACAAGCACATCGATATGTGGGAGAGGAAAATCATCCTTCGGACTAGCTTTATTCAAGTAACGATAATCCACACAGACTCGTACACGACCATCCTTCTTCAAGACCGGGACTATGTTGGCCACTCAACTCGGGTATTGGGTAACTTCAATGAATCTAACGTCGATAAGTTTCTTGACTTCTTCTTCAATCTTCTTTGCGAGTTCTGGTTTAGCCTTTCGCTGCCTTTGCTTCTTAGGTTCAATCAAGGGATCGGTCGGTAGACAGTGTTCAACGATTGATCGATCAAGACCGGGCATATCTGCATAAGACCAGGCAAAGATATCCTGGTAGTCCCTTAAAAGGTTCGTCAGACGCTCAGCTGTGCCCATAGGAAGATTCGCCCTAATTTTAATCTCTCTGGGGTTTTCTTCACTGCCAAGGTTTCTTGCGACAGTTTCCTCGCCGGTTAGAGCTTTAACCTTCTCATGGTGTTCAAGATTCCGTTGTATTTCCTCGATGTCAGTACCTGATTCATCCGAACTATCCGAGTCATTGGCATGGCATATGGTATGATCCACTTCATTTCCTTCTTCATGTTTGCCCCTGAACATAAGGTAGTTGAGTCAGAAAAACAAACAAGGTTTAAACACATGGTATTTTACTTCATTCGAAAAATTTTGATTTTTTTTTTGAAGACCGCGGGACGAGAATTGCTTGAAGAAGCCCAACCCTCAGTTCTTACCATGAATGACAATATTGTTCGATCGTTAGTTATCGTCATCGGGTTGGTTTGGAATACTTCGACAAGATTCAAAATTTTTTTTTGATAAAAACATCTGTAATTTTATTGATATAAGAATCAATTAATTACATCTTATTGAAAGGGAAATCGTGCAGTGCAACATAAAAGGAAATCTTAGAAAATGACATGGAAACGGAATTCTAGAAAACGATGGAAATTCCCATGCAAGGGAAAACATAAACACGAAGATGTTACTCTGAATCTAAACCCTCCAGTGGATCGTCGAATATAGCATTGACGAACGGTCTTGGTGGTTTAGGCACCATGTAAGGCTCTTCATCGGGGCTCTCATTAACCTGCATTGAATCTTCAGATATTGCAGCAATAGTTAAGTCTCCAAACTAGTCGGCTAGGCTAGGTATGTTATCCTCATCAGTATCTTTGTTATCGAAAACCATTGGCGGAGGTTTCTGTCCTTTTGAGTCGGGGAAGACTATGCCAAGATTATCCTTGAATTTACTCAATTCATCATAGCCGCCCACCACTTCGGCTGAAATGAAAGTCTGATAAAGAGGCAGGGGTAAAGGTCTATATTCTGACTTTCCACAGCCTATCAGGCTTTGGCATCCATGGTTAATTCGACGATACCAGCGACCTCGTCCACGGTGCCTATCTCCCCGGTATCCTAAGCCAGCTGTATGGATTTGTCCACTAGCCTCGATCGGAGTGAGCATTCCTTGACTGCTTTTGCCTAAACCAGTACCAGGCTCGTACCCATTGCCCACCATTACCTTGGCAACCATGAGAGAAGCTTTTGACAGTTCAGGAACCGATAAAGGGCTATCTGGTGAGGCGTGGATAGTGTGTATCAACTCGAAAGCATGATACGAGTCCTCTTCAGTATTGGCTGGTTCAATGTAAGGGATGGCGGTTGCATTGAAAATGCGATGATCTTCCTCACCATGGATAACCACCGGTTTTTGCTTGACTACAAACTTAACTTTCTAGTGAAGACTTGATGGTATGGCACCTGCATTATGGATCCATGGACGGCCAAGCAGCAAATTGAAGGCTGAAGGGATGTCTAATACTTGGAACAGAACATCGAACATGGAAGGTCCGATTTGAATTTCAAGGTTGATCTGTCCCAGAACATTCTTCTTCATACCATCGAATGTTCTAACCGAAGTGTTGGAGGTCTGCATTCTGGCCAAGTCAATACCTAGGCGGTTGAGAGTAGCTAGGGGACACAAGTTTAGAGCCGAACCATTGTCGATCAGTACCCGTGCTACATGGGTTTGCTTGTGCTTCATCGTTATGTGCAAGGCCATATTGTGACCTCGCCCTTCAATCGGGATCTCATCATCGGCGAATGCTACTTGATCTTTTAGCAGGATTGTCCCAACAAAGTTCTCTAATTTGTCTTGATCAATATCTTCAGGCACGTGCACTTGCCCCAATACCTTCATTAATGAGTCTCGATGCTTCTCAGATGACTGTAGGAGCTCCAGCAAGGAAACCTGGGCTGGCAACTTTCTCAGCTGATCAACTATACTATACTCGCTGGCTTTGATGATTGCTAAGAATTCCTTAGCCTCTTTCTCATTAACATGCTTAGCTGACTGATCATGATCATAAACCCGTCCCGATCTAGTCACCAATGCTAAATCATAAGACCATGGTACTGCTTTATCATCTGCGTACGGGAATGGCTGTGGTGCAGCGACTATAACAATCCCGAGTTCATCATCACAAGCGTTTTCCAAGGGCGGCATGTCAGCTAATTCTGGATCATCTTTAATCAATTCTGTAATATCATTCTTATTCAGATCGGCTTTTTACTCGGACACACCTTGTGTCATAGCTAAAGCTGCAAACTCTTGATCCCAGTCTATTATTATCTGTGACGTGGTTGCTACTAACCCATCTTGGCTAGTACATATGATCATCCCTTGGTCGATCAGGGTGAATACTTTTTTCTTCAGTTGGTCAAAAGATACCACCTCTCCGGTACGATAATGGCCTGCTCTAACTAGAGCATCAAAGGTGTCAACTATCTGTGCCTTGAAACCGCCAACTGGATCAGCTTCCGAACTAAAAATAGCATTGACCTTGCCCGAGTGATCAGGCAAAGGATTATTTTGGACATTGGGCTGTTGATTATCCTGGAATGTGAATGCTTTGGACTCGAGCAAGTCTTGGATCCGGTTCTTGAGGGCGAAGCATTCATCCGTGTCGTGCCCGGGCTCACCGCGGTGGTAATCACACTTCTTTGACGGGTCGTACCTTGCAAAGGATGCATAGTTCGGGCGCATCGGTTCTGATGTCAACAGCTCTTTCTTACGTAGGACAATCAAGACCTGGGAAAGAGTTCCGGGAAGTGGGGAAAATTGCCGATTATTGCGCCTGAATCCTCTTTGCCCTTGAGTGTCAAAGTTGGCTTGCTGTTGAACTTTTGGCGCTTGAATCGAAGGCCTTTGCGTGTAGGTAAAATTCACCTGTGGGGCTGGTTCTTTGTCCTTTTTCATTCCAAACCGCTTTGCACTGGTACCAGCATCTCCGTACCATCCCTTCTTGATTCCGATCTCTATTTCCTCTCCCATTGCAATGAGGTGGCTGAACGATGTTGCCCCAGTCCCCAAAATACGTGATCGCATCGCTTGAGGGAGGGTAGAGACAAACAATCTCATGAGTTCCCGCTCAGGCGGGACTGGCTTTAGCTGGGACGCAATATTCCTCCATCTAGAGGCGTATTGCTTGATTGTCTCACCCTTCTTCATCTCTGACTGTTCCAGGTCCTCTCTAGTGGTCAGGACGTCCAGGTTGAAACTAAAATGCTTGACAAATGCAGTGGCCATCTTTTCCCAATCATCCATGTGATAGATCTTGTAGTCAATGTACCACCTCATGGCTGCATCCTTTAGACTGGCCTGAAAAGTCTGAACCATTAGAGGGCCGTTTGCCACATGCCTGCCCATTCTTGCTTGGTACATCTGCACATGTTGAACTGGATTGGAAGTGCCGTCGTACTTCTCAAAATCGGGTATCTTGAACTTCTCTGGCACATCGACCTTTGAAAAGACAGATAGGTCAATCTGTGGTATGTTGTGCGCCCCTTCCATCTCTCGTATCTGCTGCTTCATTTGAGCAATGGCTTTCATGGCTTCTTCGCTTATTCCCCCAGCCACAGGGCTAGCTTGGGGTGCGGGGACAACAAGCGATGTGCCAGAGCTGGCACCAATGATAATGACATCTTCGAGGGGTGGAACATATATGGGAGCGCGGTCAGTGCCTTTGCCAGCGTTGTCTGGTGAAGGAATTGCCTTGGCTGGAAAGACGGAGCTGGACAGTTGCAGCTGGCCTAGGAGATCGGCCGTCAACTTCTCCATCGCATGGGACAGCATTCCCTCGAAATGGTTATTCATCATGTTCGTGTGCTCCTTCAAGGCTCCCTGCAGTGCTTCGTGAACGATAGCGTTGATCTCAACTTTGTCGGCCATTTTTCTCGTCACTGACCGGGTAATATGTGGGTGCTGGAGATCCGTGATGAACCTGCAAAATTAATGATTGGGGTAAGTATAATGTGTGAGAAAAGTGGGTTGGTCCATGACACTCTCTAAGCTCCAAAATGAGGCAAAGATAAAACGAAAGGATTGATTCAGGTAGCTTCCAGTTTCGTCGACCTTTACGAGAAAAATCATATTAATTCGTACAGAGGTCAAAATGGTATGAAAATTTGGGAGCCGATACCCAAGATGATGATTAACAACTTTCATGTTTTGGTCACAGGCAAATTCTTTGTGGATTAATACAGTTTAATACTTCTTTGTAAAACTTTTGCCCAGAAAACTAATATGTCCGGTTTTTACTTCGAGGATGAATGGGTCATCAAAAATGTGAATTGATGCCCAAAAATTTCCAGTTCACTAATTAAAAGCCCAATCTACAACTTTCATGTTTTAATTTTTCTCAAAAGAGCATGTTTTCTAGTGATAAATGGAGAAACAAAAGTGAAGTCGAGAAAATTCCAGAATCCAGACAGTTTTTCTTTCACATTAAATTCAGTAATAAATGAAAAATACATTGAATTGATTCAAAAAAATTTTGAGTGATGAATTAGGGTCTTGTGAATGTTTTCTGTGAAGACTCTATGGATCAATTAAAACTATAAAGTTCAATAAAAATTATGTAATACCAGAAAGTCATATCTGAACAGTAACCTTTATTACAAGAAAAACTCATAAAGTCATGAAAATGTAACATGGAACAACAATCCTAAACATTGCAAATCAAGCTGTTTTTGTTTCTTTGTAGTGACGCAATCTATAGACAAATGGGCCTCCAACTCTTTCCGAAATCGTACATTTTCCTTAGCCAAGCTCTTCATTTGTCTTTTCGCCTTTTGCGTCTTCTTTGCATAGGTCTCGATCTCGGCTTGACGGGTGGGCTTCACAATCATCAACGGGAACTTCGGAAGCATGTGAGTTGGTATCAAATGATACTTAATATACCGAGCCTTCGCATGATAACATTTTTCCTTTCCCTCGAGCTCCTCCTTGGGTAGTGATAGTGAGCAAGTCTTGGACTTGAGCCAAGTTTGGTTAAGATGCTTGATCTCGGTTCCATAATTCTCGCCTGCAACGAATTCAACTTGAAAAGTGTTTGGCCTCAAAGGTGGTGGAATATCCTGTAAAACTCCATATTGCCGTACCACACAGAGAGGATGATACTGCGTCATACCGGTAATACCCAAAAGAAGTATAGGCTCTCGCTCACCATGGTACAAACGAGCCTTAGAGACTTGAAACCATATAGCTTGCCATAGAAAAACCTTGGGACTCGGATCTTTAAATAAATCAATCCACTCGGAATAAGACAATCTAGCAATATTTTTTTGCAACTCTTGAAATTTTGCAATTGGGTTTTCCTCTTGACTTACCCGTGGAATGGTCATTTTTGAGCCGAACTTAGCATAATGAGAGAAAAACCACATTTGCAAAAGTCCAACCGGAGCGTGAAATGTTTTTTCCTTATTTTGCTTAAAACGAGTCAAAGATATAAAAGTCTCGGCCAGGATAGCATTAGTAAAGTTCATTCCACTGCAAACTTGCCTAGCTATCCAAGCCATGGATGGACTAATAAAATCCTTTTGGAGCGGAAAGATCACAAGTCCGAAGAAAGCTAGAATAAAGATCCTACTTTGCAAGTATGAATTGCTCTCATAAAAAAGTTCAACGATGAATGAGAAAGGGCACATATGACAATTTCCTTTTAAAATTTTCCTCATTTTATTTTTGCTAATTTTCAAAAACTCAGCAGAAATGAAAATTGGATCCATTTCCACACAAGGGCGAATTAAATCAATGCTCAAAGGTTTTCCAATGGCAAGGCTATACTCTTCCAAAGTCGAAGTGAGCTCGTGCTTACCTAAAATGAAAGTAGCAGTATATGGGCACCAGAAATGTGCAAGCGCCTGCATGACCCCAGTCTGTAATTCGATATCCAAAAGTGGCAATACGTGACCCATACGACTAAGGGCATAGGTCTGTGCATCAATGCTCAAGTGCCTCCACATCTGCTTCAACTCGGCCTTTGGAATGTACACGAAACGGATATCAATGTGTCCCATTGTCTATAAATCACGCGCCACAATCCTAAGTGTCATGGACCGACCCAAACAATAACATAAGATAAGATGAAGTTCAGAAGCGTACTTTACCGTGGGATAGGAAAATAAACAATCACATGGACATGCACATGACTCGTGGGTTAACCTTATTCTAACTATCCTAAAGGCTCACAAATTGAAGTAAAAGACTTACGGTAAGGCGACAATCTCGCGCACATAATCAAGATTAGTCGCTATCCCGCGACGTAATCAAGATTAGCCGGGCCTTTCCACTTCGGCTACTCGAGTCAAAAATTAAAACCATCGCTTTGGTAATCTTACCGAGCCTGAGGCATAACTTTTGAAACTCATTTTTAAAAAGAAGTTCGGGATTGAATCTGGACTAACTTTCGACGTGATCTCACGGCGAACGCTAGAACCAAATCATAATACCATCCTAAAACTAGTAGCCCAGGTCCGACCACGGGACGTGTGTGATGTAGTGCTAAAGCGATTAATCATACACAACAATTAAATGCAAACACCGCTTCAATAATTCAAAAATTAAATGACAAGTTTCACACACCAAACCTGCAAAATAAAGGGTTAGCCAAACACTCCACCCCTTATAACTCCCGTTCTACAAAACCATTTAACACCTAAGGATTAAAATTCAACCAATTGCCAAACCAAGTGAATTTTCATGAAATTTTTATGGCCTAAGTCCTCCTTAAATTTCAAAAAATTCAAGTTATTTCCCAGCGGAGTCGCCAAACTGTCGCGACCTAAAAAAATCAGTTTCCCAATTTTTAAAGTTAATGGATTACCAGGTTAATTAAATTGAATTAACTAGCCTAGCTCGAACTCTCCCAAGTTCTACCAAATCATGACTTAGGTTCAATTTCATCAAAAGAAGGATTTATCTTGGAGTCGCCACTAATCATTTTGGGTAGGTTGATTAGACACATAAATAAAGTATCGGGAGAAATACTTTATTCCTACGAACCAGAGATTAATGAGTTCAGGGACTTAATTACACTAATATTTCTACTAGCGCCCTTTCGGTACCAATTTCATGAAAACATTCAACTTGGCAATTTTGATGAATTTTCACTTGAGATTCAAAGGTGCAATTTTTTTTATTTTCTTTTTATGACAAGGTAAGGAATTAAATTATATGCAATGCATGCGGTTTAATCTAAATATTTACAAGATAAATTACGCGTGCAATTATCTACATGATGTGAAAATGTGCAACAAAAGCAAACCCCTTTTTTTATTTTTTAAAGAAAATATTACAACGTGCAATAAAAATCTCAAAAATTGGATATGTAATTTATTCCAAAGAAATGCAATATGTCCAACAAGGTATAATCGAAATTCAAATCAATCCATTTAGGCAACACAATTTCGAATATTCTAAATGATTAGAATCGTTACCTGAGTTGACGGATTTGATTATCGAACTCGAACCTCGGATTTCCTCGTGGATCAAGATTGCGGATCGCGGCTCGAACGACGGGGATGGACTCGCGGATTGTATTGGTCGATGAAGATGGTAACTCCGAGCTTCAAACTCTCGTTCCTCTCAATTCTCTATTCTAAAAGAATTCTCTCTTTTTTTTGTTTTCTTTTTCTCTCTAAATTTTTTTCTCTCCCAAAATCTCTCCTCAAGTTTTCTTCAATCTCCAAAGTCTTCCTAATTTCTCTCTAATCTCTCCAAAAGTCCCTCCTTCAAGGTTCTCATTCTTCCTCCTTTTATAGCCTACTCCCCCATCTTCCTTTCTCTATCTTCATCTATCATTCTAACTTTTCCACTAACTTCATCTTCCCTTCTAATTCCACCATCTTCCCTTCTTTATCTCCATCTTCCCTTCTAATTCCACCATCCTCCATTCTTTTTCTCCATCTTCCCTTCTAATTCACCATCTTCCATTCTAATCTTTCCATCTCCCATTCTAATTCTTCATCTTCCCTTCTAATTCTACCATCTTCCATTTTCCATCTTTCCTTCTAATTTCTCCATCTTCCCTTCTATATCTCCCCTTCTCCATCTTCCTTTCTAATTTCTCCACTATCCCTAAAATTTTATGTATTTGCAATTCAGCCCCTGAAGTTTTATGTATTTGCAATTCAGTCCCCTGAAGTTTTATGTATTTGTAATTCAGTCCATGTGGAAAAAAAATTTTTAAGTTCAAAACTTCATAAGCCTTTCGGCACACCTCCCTCATGTCACGACCCGATCCCGAATGGAGAGGGATGATAGGCTAATGGATTGCTAGGCCCATTTTTTTAAATGGTGATAGGGCTTCGCTCAGGCCCTCCCAGGCCCATACCAAGTCGCGTCAGGAGATTTTTAAATCGAGATCGACCTTAGTGTGGTCGGGTGACATGTGCTCAGTGTGCATACCATCGGAGTCGCCACCAATCATTTCTTGGAGGGTATGATTGGAAACCCTATCGAGCGATTGGGAGGAATCGTTCGATTCTGCGAAAACCAGAGATTTGGGGTTCGGGGACTTAGTTACGCCAGGGTCCGTTGGGAGCGAATGCTCAACAATACATGGATCTAAACCTGGCATATCTGCATAGGACCAGGCGAATACATCTTGATATTCTTTAAGGAGCTCAATAAACAGAGATGCTTCCGATGAAGATAGGCTTCCCCCGATTTTCACCTCTTTTACATTCTCATAATCCCCCAGATTAACGGTAATGGTGTCGTCTGCAGTTAGGGGCTTATGTTCTTCGTATCTGTTCCAATCCCTTTTGATTTCGCTGATGTCTTCATCTCCTTCTTCCTCAATCCCATAAGAGAAATCATCGGCACTGTCTGAGTCACATAACAGCTCGTCATGCATGTGAGGGATGGCATGCCTGAAATGTTACAAGTATGGTCAGTATTTTGCCAATATCAATAATAATGCATGAATTTTTCGAAAAATGTTCGAATTAAAAGGCCAAAAAGAAGTAGAACGTAATAAGAGAGCGAGTCCCCATGTCCTGAGACACATTTGCTTCTCAAAATTTACTTGACAAACTAGGAAGCGTGCGGGAATCCAGGCCTCAAATCTTCGAGAATCGAAGATAGGTGTCATCATTGGGCTGGTTTGGAACGTTCCCGCACGTCCTTAATAAAACATGCACATGCATTTTATTGAATTTCACTGATAAAGCTGCGTTACAAGGAAAACCATTTGGACCAACGGCTCGAGATCCAAAGGTATTTTTCTTGAAATTAAAAAGGAGTTAAACAAAATGCGACGACTGAATTGAAATTTGCGGGTAACGAAGTGCTGTAAGAAGCAGAAGAAGAGCCTCTTTACTCAAGTGGGGGCAGAATCCTCGTCAAGCTGCTCAATGATGACGCTCACAGTATCCTCCAAAAACGGGTTGGACATATCGGGCTCAGGTGCATCTTGAACCTTCTCGTCCGCCAGAAACCTAGAATGATTGGAGAAGTATTGGTCCAGAGGGCTTCCAATTAAGTTAGCTTTCCCCATCCATCCTCTAGAGCCAATAAGCAAACCAGACCTGCCTCCCTGGCGTCCATGACCCCCACGTCGGCCTCGGCGTTCATAATAGTTCTTAACAGCAGAGCTATTACTGGGTCCACCAGTGTATCCTAGGCCATTTCAATGCTTGCTTGTACCCAACCGCAGTGGCAATAGAATACCTTGCCCATTTTTCCCAAGACCACATCCAGGGACGAAACCATAAGCCAGCAAGATTTTTCCCGGCACCAGCGTGTATTTGGAAGGTACAGGAACCTCCCTTTTGACCCCTGGGGCCATGTGTGCAACGGCCACCAGTTCCAGAGAATGGTAGCTGGATTCTTCCTTTCGTTCTGGCTCCACATATGGGACCGCACTTCCCTGATAAGCCGCGAATTCCATCTCTCCGTGCACTGTGATCACTTTCCCATCTACTACGAACCGGACTTTTTGGTGCAAGCTGGAGGGTACAGCTCCCGCAGTATGGATCCAAGGCCTGCCAAGAAGAAATCCAAAGGCACTCGGAAGGTCCATAACCTGGAATCCAATAGAGAATTCCACTGTCCCAATGTGGACGTCTAAGTCTATCTCCCCCACTACATTCTTCTTCATCCCATCAAAAGCTCTGATGGTGGCCTTGGAGGTACGGATGAGCTCCTCATTAATGCCCAGGTTTCTGATCGTGACCAATGAGCATATGTTAAATGCCGAGCCGTTGTCAATTAGTACGTGGGATACCAGCTTGCCGTGGCTTCTGGCTGATATGTACAGTACTTTGTTGTGAGCCCGCCCGTCTACGGGGATGTCCTCATCAGAAAAGGATATTTGGTCCTTAAGTAGTATGGACCCCACGAATTCTTCAAGCTGCACCTCATTGATGGTTTCTGGCACGTTCACCTCATTCAACACTTTCATTAATGCACTTTTATGCTTCTCTGAGTTAGTGAAGAGATCGAGCAGGGAGATCTGGGCTGGCATTTTCCTCAGCTGCTCAATCACCTCGAACTCGCTTGTCCTCACAATGGACAACGCTTTTTCTGCATCCTCCTTCGACACTTCTCTTTTCTCGGGCTCACTTTCTCTCGGTGGATAACATCTGCCGAATCTCATTACCGCGTCGGGTCGTCCATACCTCCCCATCCGTCAGGTATAATTTCTTCAGTCTTGACAAAGAAACTCAGAGGGACTAAGTAAAGCACCCTATAGTTATACCCCCCACTGTCTTGGCCCAAGGTATCCACTATATCACCTCTCTCGAGAGCCTTTCGCAGAAACTTTTTGTCAGCCTTGTGAGCCCGTTTTCGGCGGATTTCATCATCATCGAACTCTTCCTCACTTGTGACGTTATCATCAATCATTACATGCTCTAGTGGGGTATTCTGTACGCTCCCATCCTCAATCTCTATCTCGAATTCAGTGCTAGTTAGGTCGACTTTCACCTGAGTGTTTTCTATCCCTAAGTTATCGACATGATCCTGGATCCCCAGAGTGACCATTTCTAAGTTTTCAGTATCATCCCCATCCCAGATGACATTGACCCTTCCATGATCTGGCAAGGGATTCTGCTGCACATTCGGTTCGGTTTTATCAAATTCTAGCATCCCTCCTTCTATCAATGCTTGCACCCGGTACTTCAGTGTCAAGCAGTTGTCAACATTATTCCCTTTCTCGCCCATGTGGTAGGCGCATGATTGGGTCTCATCAAACCCAGGGAACTTAGGTGGATTTTGCCTTGGGGGCTCTTTAGCGACCAAACGCCCCTCTAGTAGCATAGGCAGTAACTTCGATAATGGTCGTGGTAACGGAGTGAAAGACGGGGCAGTTTTCTTCTTGGCTTCAAACTTTCTTGGGGCTGGCCCGGATGCACTTCCCTGGGCGGGTGTAGATTCTGAGAACTTTGTCGATTTTGGTGGATTCGGTACAAAGGCAACTTCGCCCGTATTCTCCCTTTCCCTTCTAGCTGGGAACTGCCGCTTGAATGCAGGCTCGGGTATACGCTTTTCCCTCAGGGCCCACTCGTGACGTTCTGCCACCTTGATAAGGTGCGCGAAAGTCTGACAGCCTGATGTGTTAAGCTTCTCAAAGTATTCGAGGGGTAATGCCTTCAGAAATAGATCTACTAGCTCTTCCTCCGGGATGGTCGGTTTGACCTGAGTGGCTATCGCTCGCCACCTCTAGGCGAATGTACGCATTGACTCATTCCTCCCCTTCTGGGTCCTCAACAGATCCTCTCTAGTTGGCGCTGTGGCCGTGTTGAATTTATACTGGTGCAGGAAATCCTCAGCCAGGTCCTCCCACCTGTCATAGTCTTCGAGGTCGAGCTCGATGAATCATGCCAAAGCCGCGCCAGCCAAGCTTTCTTGGAATGTATTCATCAGTAATGGGACGTAGTCGGAATAATGCGCCATCTTGCGCAGGTAGTACTTCAAATGAGCTCGAGGACAGCTTGTCCCATCGTATTTCCTCACAAACTCAGGTTCTTTATAACTAGCTGGAACTTCTATCTTAGCAAACGGAGAGATCTTATCGAATCGGGCCAGTTCGTAGCCCTGGCTGCTTAGACATTCCTCGATCTTTGCCAATCTTCGGGTACCTTCCTCCGTTTTAACGACAGTTTTCCCCCTCTCCTTATCCGGGCTTAGCGCTACCGGTGAAGCTTTCGGTGGCGGCTCAACAAGCGTATTCTGATTGCTTCTGACGTTCTGGTCTTCTTCAGGGATTCTAATTTCCTCTGGGGTGTTTGGTGAGGATAGAGGGGCCGTCTACTCAGGCGCAGGGGCAGTCTTCTCTTGAGCAGCCATCATCATGGCCTTCATCTCAGCGAGCATCGTGACCACAGAGTTCATTTGGGCCTCCAGATTGTCGACCCTCGGGCTCAATTCTTCTTGCTCCATCCTTGTTCTCAAACGGGTTCTAATACGGCTTCTTGTAGCTTCCGTGATTGACAACTACCTGTTTTTACCATAGAGAAGTTAGAATAAGGAACGTCGCGGTTAAGAACATACTTAATCCAGTTAATTCCATGTTTTCACATAGTTAATGAAGGAAAGGACTGCCCTGCGAGCTTTTAGCCTCGCAAAAGGAATTCTTTTCATCATTGCCCACTCGAACACATGTAATTAAAAGAAGCGTAATCCATGCCAATAGTTTTTGAAAGATCGAACAAAAAAGCCATGATATGTATAAACTAAATCCAAGTACGTCTCGTTACAAAAGAAATGCCTCTAGGATCGTTCAAACTAAACATGAAATACTGATATGGCCTAGTCTCGATGGGAATTTCTCTCTATCCAAGCCTAGAGCCCTTTGAAGCTAAGGTGTCTTCAGCATCCTTAGAAATATCGGTTTCCTAGCTATGGACTTCCTCATCTTCGTGGTCAGGCGGCGGTCCTATGTACTCGGGTACATATGGCTCGACTCCAGGTACGTAAGGCACTACATATTCCGGCACATAAGGTTTCACACAGCTGCGTCTGATTGCCTTGAAGTACTGGATATAATTTGCTGAAGCTTTGTCAATATCCATCTCTCCTTCCAAAGAATCGGGCCACTTGATATCTTGTAGTGGAGAGTTACCTAGGCTCTCTTGGATACGCTTCACCTTGGCTATAAGCTGCTCCTTGACTTCCTCTGATAGAATGCCCGATGGTACATCGAATAAGGAGGTCTCTGGCCTCTGGGGTGGAGGGATCTCTTATAGGGCTCCAAACTGTCTGACAATGCGGAGAGGGTAGTATGCTGCTCCTCCAGTAATGCCTAGCAAAGAAATAGGGTCCCCCTCGTTGCACGTGAGACGGGCCTTAGAGAATCTTGGCCACCTAAGCCACCATTGGATTTGTTTTGGCTCTAGGGTTTCGAGAAATTCTTTCCATTTGGTAAAGGAATGTTTGGTGACTTCGGATTGGTTTTGGACGAAGGACTTGATTGGATGAGTGTATTGGTTAATTTCTCTAAAGTTCATGCGAAGCTGGTATTTCTTTATGTGAGAGGCAAACCATAGATAAAGGAGTTCAGATGAGGCTTGGAAAGTGCCCTTACCTCGGATTCTATAGCGGTTGAGGGAAATGACGGTCTCAGCTAGAATAAGATTGGAATTGTCCCACCCACAGCACACTTGTCTAGCAATTATGGACATTGTCGGATCGAAAGTAACTGGAGAGACAGGAAAAAGGATGAAACTAAGGAAGGCTAAAATGAATACCCTACCGGACTTGGTTCCTTTATCCACCGGAAGGCGAGAGAATCTTTCTATGAGGAATGATAAAGGGAATCTACCCGAATTGCTTTTGAGGATAGGCATGATTTCAGAAAGACTAGTGTCCAAAAATTCGGCTAAGGTGCTCTTGGGTTCGACTCCTATGGGTGGTTGTACTAGGCGAGGATTGGTAAAACTAACCCCGATGACGGCGCTATATTCCTCCAGTGTTGGTGCGAACTCCAGCCCCTCTATATTGAATGTGACTGTATTAGGGTCCCAGAAATGGGCCAAGGCCTGAATAAGAGGGATCTGACACCGCACGTGCAGCAGCTCCAGTAAGAATCCTAACTTCTTCTTGACGAATGCCTGGTTTGCTTCATTGAGGTCCCTCCACCACTCCTGGAGCTCGTCCTTAGGGATAGGGATCACCTGGATGTCCTTCTTTCCCATCGAGTTCTAAAATGTGGAGATGATATTTTGAAAAATCAATTGGCATGGATTACTAAAAATGCAACATGCATAATGTAAATGCTATGAATGCTGCCTGGCACTCCTCAATTGCCTATTTCCACTTGGGTGAAATAAGAGTTAGAGTCTCTTATTTGATTTAAATGTGATCAAATAAGAGGTCTAATTAATATTTCGCTCCAAGAGAAGTACGTAATCGAGAAGGGTCATCCAAATGATTAAAAGTAATGCCAACATCACATTCCATTGATCAGGACTAAAACAAAAAGCATACAACTGACATAGATCCCTAATACATATGTATCTAAGGGAGAGGATAGAGTAGGGACACTGATGAAGGGACCCTATACACGATATCTAAAACTGAAAGTAAGGCTAGAAGCAAAAACCAATGGAATGTGATACTAATGTTGTAAAAGTAACACCCTCAGGCTTGGTCTTCAAGGTTCCGTTTCTGAGGTCTCCTCGGTCCATAGACACATCTCCACATACTCCTCACCAATATACGATGCCTCAGCGTTTTCTTCCTTTTCGGGCTTTTTTTTCAGGGTTATGAGCTTCGGGCGAGTTCTGATAGCGGGACGATGCCCCTTCTTCTCCCAAGGTGCTGTCATTGGTCTGTTCTCCTTGGTGATACGTTCCTCCTTCAGTCGGCGACGTCTCTCTCTAGCCTGGCGGTTGCGGATCTGCCTTTGGGCCTTGTGGTAGATTTCCAAGGATTTCTTCCTATCCCTTTCGAATTGGACATTGTGTACATGGAAGCTAGTGTGGCCATCTTCAGAGGATTCTGAGTTTCTTCCAATGAGTTCTCGTCCGTGTAGGAATCGAGTGGGGTGAAACCTGGTATTAGGGGTAGGCCGTACCACCTTCTTCTCATGGCGAAAAAGTTCCAAGTCTGAAGCTACAACGCGATACATTGACATTCTGTCCTAGAGTTGGCATTAGGTTTAATCACTTACAGGCAAATGCGATGATATGCTTAGCGAAAGGAGATTTGAATGTGCATATGTCATGAGTAATTGAACGTATACATATACACAGTAAGGAATAAATTTGACGAAGGAACGAACTTACCAACCGTACTCGAAGAGAAATTTCGTGTTTGGTTTTAGGTATACCAACCATTCATAGGCATGCGCATAAGACAAGTGAGGGTTGAACTCTAAAATCAAAGCGCGTGGGTATGGAACCTATGGCCAAGGCTCCCACGATCCAGATGAAGCTGATTCCCCTCCAAGAGCACCCACCCAAGAGGGTTGGAGATCGCCAATCAGGATAGTGAGCGGGAACGGATACGAGAGTCTCAAGTGCTATCAAACACGAGATCCTTTGGCACCCTTTCCCTATCTAAGGTAATCCTAGATGGTGGTTGCAGTCTGGGTTTGACCGCAAGTGTGTGCGAGGTGTCGTGATAGCCAGATATGCAAGACATGCCCGGCAGTTTATAACAAAACACCACTTCTATAATCACATCCATAAACATACATTCCCATACTCCAACCTGCAGAAAACATGGTCAACAAACACTCCACCCCTTATAACTCCCACCTGCAAAAACATCTAACACGTTTGGTTAGCGGACTTACCTCGCCTTTAAGAGCGCCTGCGGAAAATTACGTTAGAAAACACTCAACTTTTTAATCGGCTCAAGTCCTCTAAGAGGGTAGAAAGTCCCTAGCGGAGTCGCCAGTCTGTCGCGACCCGATCCCGAATGGAGAGGGATGATGGGCTAATGGATTGCTAGGCCCATTTTTTTAAATGGTGATAGGGCTTCGCTCAGGCCCTCCCAGGCCCATACCAAATCGCGTCAGGAGATTTTTAAATCGAGATCGACCTTAGTGTGGTCGGGTGACATGTGCTCAGTATGCATGCCATCGGAGTCGCCATCAATCATTTCTTGGAGGGTATGATTGGAAACCTTATCGAGCAATTGGGAGGAATCGTTCGATTCTGCGAAAACTAGAGATTTGGGGTTCGGGGACTTAGTTATGCCAATATTGCTATTGGCGCCCTTTCGGTACCTAAGTGGAGTGATTTTCTTAATCTAAGGAATTCAAGCATGCGAGATTGGGTAAGGTAGGCTCTGGGAGTCTAAGGGGTTCATGCAGATGGGAGTATCTATCTTATCAATCACAATCATAGAAATAAATGCACAATCAAGGAATCAATCAGGGAGAAAACATGTCACATCAAGTCAATCACAAGACATAGGGAGTCCTAGGAGCCTTGGAAATACCCAATTAGGTTCGGGGATGGTTTGGAGTGATTTGGGTCAGATTGACCAGAGGGACAAAATGGTCATTTTGGAAGGCTCGGGAATCCAAAACCATGAAAATAGGTTAAACCAGTTGAATGTGGTTTTTTCCTAATTTTCATGATTTTTTGGGAATTTTTGGGAATTTTTCTAAGACTTTCCTGAATTTTTTAGAATTTTCTAAGATTTTGTTGAATTTTTTAGAATTTTCTAAGATTTTCCAATAATTTTCCTACTTTCTAGAATATTTTCTATATTTTTAATTTTTATGAGTTTTTGTGATTTATTATTATTATTATTATTATATATTTTTTATATTTTTCTATAATTTTCGAATTCTCTAAATTCTTATAAGATTTTCAAAAAAAAATTATTATTTTTTTATTATTATTTATTTCTTTTATTTACTTTTGTATTTTTATTCGATTATTTACTTATTTATTATTTTATTTATTTATTTATTTATTTTTTCTTTATTTGATTTCTATTCTATTTACTATATTTTCTAAGGTTTACTTTTATTAATATCTATTTACTTTATTTATTTATTTGTTATCCTATATATTTTTTATTACTTTTACTTCTTTCTTTTTTTTTTTGGTTTCTATTTTTATTTGTTAGTTTTATATTTTTTATTATTATTTCTATTCTGTTTTCTTTTATTTTGTTGCATTTCTACTTGTTTATTGTTTTTTTGTTTTACTTTATCTATTTTTATCATATTTTCTATTCTATTATTATGTATTATTATCTATTTTTTTATTTAACTTTTTAATATTTTCTGAAAGTTTTATTATTATTACTATTATTATTATTATTATTATTATTATTATCTATTTTTTAGATTTATTATTATTATTTTTAAAGATTTTACGGAATTATCTATTTATTTGTTATGTTTCATTGTTTATTTTTTATTATTTTATAATTTTCCGGACCGGGTCGGGTCGACCCGGCCCACCCCGAGAATCCGGCCCGAAGACCCGAACCTAAACCCGCATCTAAAACGACGTCGCTTCAAGTTTTTCTAATTTTTCTATTTTGTATTATTATTTTAATGATTTTCCGAATTTTTATTATCTTTTATTTATTATAATTTTTTTATTTATTATACGGACCAAACCCAGGGACCCAGCCCAAGACCTGGCCTGGCCCGAAGGCCCAGAACCTAAAACGACGTAGTTTAGGTAAATTTTTCTTTTGAAATTTCAAATTTTCAGATTTTTTTTATTCAATTTTAGTTTCCCGCTCATTTTCCATCCTACGGCTATAAGCTCGCCACGTGTTGCTAATCTGAACGTTCATTTTCCCTTATCGAACCTACGGCCCTGATTCAACCTAGGGATTAGATCATGACCGTCAGTTTTTATTTATTTCCCAAAATGATTATAACAATTAAGATTAGCATTTTTTAATCCTAAAATTCTAGGATCTTGGCACGTGGCGGAATGCTAATCGTTCAAACAATTCTGTTATCATATTCAATCGGTTATAATTGACTAGGTGACGTGGCATCCACGTGGCATGTTGATTGGGTCAAATACTGACATGTCCTCCGACGTGGCGTGACACGTCATCGACACGTCAGGGCTTGACGAAGTCAACACGCCACGTCAGCTTCATCTTCTTCCCTGAACCTAACCCTAACGGACGGCCGGGACTAAACGACGGTGATCTAACAGCGGCGACAACTCCAATTGACCTGATTCAGACGCCGATTGATTCTTATCTATCCCCAGATCAACGTGTCTAAACAACAAGCAAATCCAACGGTTCAAACATGCTAATCGAAGCTTTTACAGAGAGTGACCATGGCAAACACCGGAACCGTTACAGAGCATAGCAACCAAATTCCTTCGACAGGAAGTATCTCAGGGGGTTCTCGAAGCTTACCTTGAGTCTTGATTAGACCCTACGTTGCCAGATTAGCCCGGCCAAGTCGCGAAGTTTTGAGCTAGGGTTGGAGTTTGACTCGAGATTTACATGTGGTTTCAATGCAAAATGAATATACAGTCGTGGTCAGTGCAGTTCATGGAGTAAAATGCCCAAAACAAATGAAAGAAACGAGGCCGGATTAAGAATCTGCCATTGAAGTACGGAGTTCAAGCTCGAACTTATGGCTCACCTTCTCCGGTGATGACAGGCTCTGAGACTGATATAGATCGTCTCCTCCGAGCCCAGGCGAGCTTCCCGAAGTGGTTATTGGCCTCGGTTTGCCCTTGAAATCTCGGTCCGACTGCTCTCAGTCGAAACCTCAAGCTTCAACAACGGCGCCGATGAGAGAATCCCTCTCTCTCTGCTTTCTCCCTCTCTCCCCTGTTTTCTTGCGTATCAGCGTATCAGTCAAAAAACCGAGAGTCCTCCCTCCCCGAATGACCAGAAATCCTCTATATCATCCTCCTCTTCCAGAACCTTCTCGGCCAAGACCCCCCCCCACGACAGCTTCAATTTTTGTCGTTTACCTTCCTCGGATAACCGTCGCCCCATTCACCGTACGTTTCGTCGTGTGCGCAAGCGACAAAGGAGAGATTCGGTGACGTGGAGGTGTGCCGACGTCGTCGTTCGAGCAAAGGCAGGAGAGGAAATCATGCGCGTGTGCTGTGTCCTGCAGGGGAGAGCCGATGGTTGAAGATGATGAATAGTGTCGGGTCATGGGTCGGGTCGACCCGACCCGACCCGACCGGCCAGAAAAGGGCTAAATTGGGCCAAAAATCGATCTTTTTTCGTGAAATTAAGGCTAAAAATGGATTTTCCACAATGGATTTCATTTGAAAATGAGGACTTTGTGGAAAATTTGCTTGAAATTGGACGAAAACCCCAAATTTTGGGTTTGACCCGAATATCCAAATTGTTAATTCCAAGCTCTAAATGACCTTTTCTGCAAAAATTAATGTCACCAATGGATTCATAGGGCCAAAAAATATAGGGTGACATGCCCCAATTTTTAACTCAGTCCCTAAAAAAGTTTTAATTTCATTTCGAGCGCTTTTAAGGACTAAATTAAAAAATTGAAAATTGCACTTTGGTCCTTTTGTGCGAAATTGGACAATTCAACGGGTATTTGGACTTGATTTTAATTTTGAAAAATAGAGGGGGATGACACGACTCCAAAAATGTAAACACATAAAATTACGGAAATAAAAATGAAATTTCTACAATTTTTCAATTAATTTGAAAATGTGATTTACAAAGCAAGCCCCATTTTCAGATTAAGTTTTTTTCAAAATTTCATTGGCCAAAATGGAGGGAAAAATAAAATAAAAATACTGACTATTTTTTTGTATTTTTGTGGCCTCAAATAATATTTTTTATTTAATTTTTTGGTAATTTTCTATTTTCTAAAAAATATTAAAAAACACAAAAAATAAAGAAAATTATTTTTTGTTCAAAATTGGTTCCTTAGGCTAGGCGAAGGCTTCCAAAGTTGATTTTGTAATTTTCTCATTTTTTCTTGATTTTTTATGAATTTTTGAAAATAAAAATGCGGGAAAATACTGAAAAATGAAAAAATATTTTTTATTCAAGATTGGTTCCCTGGGCTAGGCCAAGGTCCTCAAGATTGATTTTTTCAATTTTCTAAATTTTTATGTATTTTCTAGAAATTTCTAAAATAAAATAAAATAAAATAAAATAAAATGGCCGAAAATAAAGTGTCAACACCTCACGCTCAATCCAATCGTTTGTCAATTTAAGCTCAAATCCTCCATCCTTAGCCATAATAAAATGCATGACCGACAAAAAATTAAATATGCAATGCATTAAAAAATTAATTTTTGGTGAGAACAAATTCTCATTTTTTTTATGTACTTAAGTGAATGAATTTTAAAAAGTCAAAATTTAGGTGTCAACAACTATGAATTTACATAAGTTGTCTACAAAATGATGTTAACATGGTGTTTAGAAAATGAAGATCTATATGTTGAGGTGTCCATATTTATTTGATTGAAACTGTTTACAATAGAAATGTCAAGGAGATTAGCGTGTCATTATTTGTAAATGTGATTATTGCCAAACGTGTTAATTGTTATGTATTAACAATTTGCACGTGATGATGCTATGTATCGAATGATGATGGTTATGGACGGTTTTGCAAATGATGATAAATAGATATTTGGTTCCACTGGTGATACGAGGAATATCAAAAGATTAGAATGAGTGGTATGACAAACATGTGGTTATTGCTCTATCCTCCATGAGTTTGGTGGTGCTAATGCCTCATTAATTGAGATTTGGTGGTGACAAGTAGGGAATTAACTTGTGTATATTACTGAGCTTCTATGTGGTGTTTGCGCATCATGAAACTAATATATCCATCTGTGTGCATTTGAGTGATAAACTGACCATTAGATATTGCTTCTGTTATTTATCCATTGCATATATGATTAAAGTTTTTTTTGTTAATAATGCAGTACCTACATCTTAGTTGAACTTAAACAATATGTTTGGAAAGAATATGTGAATACTCATTGATTTTAGTATGTTGATAATCCTTATTACTGTTGCGGACAAGTGTTGAGGGAAATTTGACATGATGGTTTAGTGCTTGCAACGACATTTATAAATATGTAGATCTTTTATTTGTTTGTAAATCTATTGAATGATACGTGCTCACAAAAGATGAATTGGTGAACATGTTGGATAGTGATTAAACTACTGGCACTTAAATCATGTAAAATACATTTCGTATTCCGAGTGTGATTAAAAAATTCTATCATGAATATGGAATACAGTTAAGGAATAAATTGAATACGTATTGTATTCTTTCAAAGGAGCGATAGGCATTTTCTGAATTATTCCGATCCCTAAATACATCATGTGACTTTACTCGTCGAATGTTATTAAGCTGTTGTGCTCTCCGGTCGAGTGGTAAGATAATCTCCTACCTTAGATCTAGAGTTTTAATTTGTTGAGCTTAGGCTCACCCCCAAAAATATCTTCTAGATCGGTTGAGATCAAAGTTCAAAAGCATTTAGATAAAGTGTTTCCGAAGATCTCTTTAAGGAATGGATCGGAGTGTGCAGCAAAACTAGGAGCTTCTGTTGTAATTAGACTTTCAATTTTGCATAAACAAAATTATGTACGTCATTTGAGGCTTAATTATTTATTTACTGGGGGTTCAAATTGTGTGAAAATTACATATCATGATAGTCATGGTTCTTTTGAGAGCAATTTTCCTCCTAATATTACTGTCGTAGCTTCTCCGTTTCCATCGTGCATGTCGTTTTTGGCTTCTTAATGTTGCCGCTAGAATAAGAACGCGAGTCACACGTGCAAGCTGCCCGACTAGCAAATTTACAATTAAATTGGCTACTTCAAGTCATTATTTGAGACACGGTTTATTTTTGCCATTTTTGAGAAAATAATTCCACTTCAAGGCACTCTTTTAAGACTAAGTTAGTTACTTCATGCCCTTATATGAGATAAGGTTGTATTGTGTACCCACTTTTGAGAAAATGACTCCACTTTATATTTTTATTTGAAAATTTTCCTAAGTCTTATGTTAAGGCCACACATCTAATGGTTCAAGTTACTCATTCCGTCACGAAATTTAGATAACTATGACATAACTATATTAGAATCACATAAATATCGAAAGAGCTGTCCGAGCATAAAAAATAGTAACTTAAAATTTTGATATCAAATTACATACGTGTCAATCTCAAAGCCCGCGTAGGGAAATGGTAAGATCAATGTTCAACGAGAATTTAAAGGGAATAATATTCAGCTCACCATTCTTATATAACTCTATAAGATATGCTCCGAACAAGAGAAAAAAAAGCATTAATATAACGATTAACTCCAACCAGCGACAAATTTACCCAAAACTAATTTTTTGATAAAAAAAATCTCAAAATAATACATTTTTGATAAATTTATCACAAACTAATTTTTTAACGACTAAAAATTCTAAACTAATACATATTAGACTAATTTACCCTTCGTTAATTTTCATTAAATTTGGTTAATACCATGAAATACCATAAACCAGTACACTTGTGAGAAACGAAGGGTAAAAATCCTAAACTAGTATATACATCAATTGCCACATTTCATCTAATTTAGCAATTGGAGGATGAATTTTCATGGAAACTAACAAGGATAAATTTGTCACAAGTGTTCCAATATGAAGTTTTTGGTGATCAAAAAATTAGTTTGGGATAAATTTGTCACACATGCACAAATTTGAGATTTTTTTATACTATTAACCCAAACAAAAAAAATCTAACCACTGTTCTCCTTTTTTTCGTTTTTCATTACCCATTTTTAAATTATTTGATTTAGGGACGATAGGTACCAAATTGAGTAGGTTCTAGACTAAGATAGCTAAAAACCTACCCAATTAGAGTGGTATTTAATTTTTTGGAAACAAGAACTGAACTGGTCAACTTGGTTATATACAATTCGAAGGTCAACCCATAAACCAGCCTACTTTTTTTTTGTAAACGAGGCATATTTATCTTGGGATAATTGTTCTAAAAATCCTTGATATTTTATTCTAAAATTTTTGACGAATTACTAATATAAACCTTTCGGCCAATAATCGCCCGAAACCTTGTGTGCAATATTAGCTCATGATGACTTCAAGGTTGACCGAATTGGCAAATATTGCTAGAAAGCAAACTTCCTTCGAACATTGGCCAAGATCTCCTATATATAGTTAGAGTTGAGTGTGTAGACAGCGAATATTATTGCAAGAGTCCCTCAGTTTCATGTTGGGATGGAACCTTAATTCAATTTTCAGGTAATTATTACATTCTCCTTTCATAGTTTCTAACTCAATCCCAGTTCACCAATATTAAACATGATGTAGCTCACGTGCAACGCCCGTGCTGGCGGCGAGATGACAACGTCAAGAGAAATTTTGTCTGAAATTTTCTGCTTTGACCCAATTTGAATATAAGCCCCAATTGAAGTTACTGTGACATCCGAAACTTTTTACAATGATTGATAGTAAGTAGTATATCAAGATAATTATCAATCACTTTGATTTTTTTATGATGATGTTGAAAATTTCAACTAGGTTACTAATTGTTGACATATGAAAAGATCGAAATAAATTAAAAATTGTATTTACTAACTTTTATATTCTTAAACTAATAGATCTAGAATATAAGTTAATTATATCGAGCGACTGCTAAAAAGCTTATCATACTTATTCTTCGCTGACGGGCACCAATATACTCTGAAAGGTGTATAGCATATTTTCAAAGTTGAAATTTACTGAATTAAGATTTTTTTAATGTTAGATGGCTTTTACGGATGATTTTAGTTTGGTTTTTCTGACTTAACGGTGTTTAGAACATATACAAATTCCCCTGTTCATTTACTGCAATGTCAAATATCATCCAAAATTGCCTAATATCTTCATATCGTCATCCAAATCATATCGCCTGTCACCCAAATAATAACCCGCATGCTCTTAATTTGTGCCATTAAACTTAGCCCCTAAAATGACATCATGCATGACAATTTAAGCTAACCGTGGTTTAAAGTCATCATTATAAGTGAAAATGAAAAAGGAACATAATAAAATAATCCCATTCCTCCTCTTGAACGAACCAAAGCTTTTACCCCTCCACTTCTTTAAGTTTAGTTGTTCTAACCTTCCAATCTTCAATAAAGAAAGTCAAGTTTTAACTCAACTTTCAACCAAGCCCAGAATATGTCCAATTTCCGTTGCTTCAAATTTTTTTACATTCACCCAGGTTAATTAATCGGCTTTTTTTTTTTATTATCAAACTAGTTTTGTCTTTAAAGAACGAGGGTTGTCTAATTTTTCATATTGTTTGTTTTTTTTTCATGGTGATTGGAGCTTTGATTTATTCAAGTCTTCTGATCAGGTTAACTTAAAATCCTAGGTATTAATTTAGATTGATTCACTTGGGACTCGTGATCTGGGTTGGTTGACGTTTGCTCATTTGATTAAATTTTGGTGTTAAGTTTTAGTTCGGCTTGAAGATTTCTTGAATGAAAAAAAAGTGAGAATATGGTGAAACTAGACCTAAAATGGCATTTTTGTAATTTTTGATACGTGTAGGTGCAATTTTGTATATTTCCAAAATTGAGAGTGCTCTTTTGACTGTGGTATTTTAAACTTTAATTTTTTTTTGTCTATTAAATTAGATTAATTGAAGAAAGTCAAATCGGTTCAAAATAACTAATTTTGGAGTTTTTTAGGAGCAAATTTATAATTTAACAAGTTATGGACTAATCTGCAAAACTGAAATTTCTGAGGCAATTCACGGCATTAGAAACCTAACCATAATTGGTCATTAAGTTATTTTTAGAAATAATTGCTTAACATAGACAATTTATCAAACTAGTCAAATTTGGAATGAATTGCACAGTTAATTTAAAAGTACGCCGCTCTGATAATTTTATAAAATACGTGGCATGTCTATAGTATAAATGAATGGCCTTTACTTGCAAATTTGCTAATTAGTCGGCTTGCACGTGTGACTCACATTCTTATTCCTGCAGCAACATTAAGAAGCCAAAAATGACATGCACGATGGAAACAGAGAAGCCACTTCAACAATATTAGGATGGAAATTAACATTCATTCCTAAATCTCTTGATGATTTGTCAATATAGCCATTCCGACCAATTTTGACTAGAAATTACTGACATGGATGAATTTGCATTTTTTTTTTTCCTTTTGACTGACATCCACTTCAGCGATTTTCAATCAAAATTAGTTGGAATGACTATATTCAATAAATTGTTCAGAGTCTTATGACTAAATTGGCCAAATAAAAAATATTTATGATTGAATTAGTTGTCATACAATAGGTTTATTACTTTTTGGACAATTTTTACTTAATCTTGTAATTGCAACGAGCAAAATTATCTGAAAAGAAAAAGAGAAAATATTAAATAAGAGTCTAAGTGCCCTCATTATTTCAAAGAAGGGTTTAATCAATAGTATTTTATTCATTGCCCCTCTTTTTTCTTTTTTCTCCCTTTCTTCTTGCTAGTGGCTGGTCTTAGGTGATGGCTAGCCATCGACGAGGGCTGGTGGTGCATTACTCGATTTCTTGATATGATAGTCCTCACCTAAATATGCGATCTTCAATTGCAAAATTACTAGTTAAAAGTCGGACTTAAGAGCATATATTTGCGTCGTTTGATACTAAGGATACGATTCTTAGCAATTAATTACGGTTTGGGCATGCATCAAACTAGCAAACAACTAAGCATATTACTCCTTCCCATTGATAAGATGATCCTCCTCATTAATCATGGATCTTTATGCTATAAAATAATTTGGTTTTCAGTCATTGGAGGAGTAACGACTCCAAGTTAAGTTCAAATTCTGAAGAGATGACATCAGAGACACATGAATATTCTTGGATCGAATCAAATCAGCTGAGCATTCATCGAGCATATGTTAACATGCGACAAACAACGTATCGTGCTAGCTTGTTCAAAAACTAATAATCTTATAATCTAACCTCTCAACCAACAAAACATATAAGAAAAATTAATAATAATAATAATAATAATAATAATAATAATAATAATAATAATAATAAATGAGCAAAAACTAGGAATATAATCTTATCATCAAAGTTTGAGAGTCAAATCGATTCCGGATGGATCGGAACCATCACTTTGAAGCACTTCTTCTGGATGATCACCTTCTTTTTTCATTGACTTGTTATTATCATGACCCACATCAACTTGAGCTTGATGCACTAGAAAACTAGGGCTTCCATCAAAAGCAAGACGAGTGGGAGGTTCACCATGACCAATGGCACCACCATATGCTTGAAGACTCTTGACCCTCAAACGATCGATAGGCGGTCTCAAACTCAGGTTCATGCCACACACTTGCCTTAGAACGCCGAACCGGTACCCTGGAAGCACAGACGGAGGGTAAGAATGCTTGTGAATCATCGGCTCACGGCGGACCTCGAGCGCCCTACCTATACTCCCGTAAAGAGGCTTATGAGGAACGCCCAAGCAATAGTACGACAAGGGAGGGGGAACGCCGGGCAGGTCGACTTCCATCCCCTTGCGTTGTTTGGCGAGGTCCCGCTCCTGCTTGTGCGCGTTCTGGTGCCCACCCAAAGCCTGCGAGGTAGAGAACTCCCGCTTGCAAAAGCTGCATGAGAAAACCCTAGCTTTTGGGACCTTGCAATTCTCATCCGTTGAGGATTCGCCGCTCTTCTCAGCGTTGGATGGCACGCCTCGGTTGAAGAGCTTGAGGTCTAGGTTGGTTAACCCAATGCCGCCGCTCTCGTCGTCCTTGACTGGTATCTTTGGATTCTCCGGATGACGATAAATGGTGGGTTCGGCGACCTTTTCGTTCATGTTCAAGCTGCTCTTGGCCTTGTGACGATGACCATACCGATCTAGGGTTTCTCCGGAAGCAGCTGAGATGCTGGAGCCTTCTGAAGGGCATGGCATAATGGCCATTGACCGAAAATACCTTTTTTCACGTTTCTAGCTTATGATATAACAAGGGTTTATCTATATATAAGAAAAAATAGCTTGATAACCAATCTTTTCATTTATGGCAAAATATCTTCTTTCATAGTTACTGACTCCAACCCGGTTCACCAATATCGAATAAGATATCAAAAAACTGATGACTAAGTCTTACCGGATATGTTATACGTTATTAGATAGATAAGTCATGTTATTTTTCCAAAAAAATATTGAACTTCTGTTGACTTACTCAAATAGTTTGAAACAGGTGATGATAAAATTGGTAAAGATATGGTCCCACGGTTGACAATAACACGCCAACTCATGCGTTCAATATATGATTTATTAGGGCATATATCGAATAAATATATGTGCCGACCACTTACATCTTCTACATATAGCAATCAAAATATTTTGGAGCACTTAAAAGTATGTTCACTTTAGGTAGGCTTTTTCAAGAAGATATATATATATATATATATATAAAGGCATTTAAAGTACAAAGATATTATCATAAAAAAGTAAAAAGATATCATTTGATTCAAAATTGTCGAGTTGTAATAATTTGGTATGCCCATTCTACAAATCGTTGCCTTAACTATGCTTTTCAAAATTGTGGAACCAAGATCCAGTTCATATAGTCACTTCGATATATGGTATATGCGAATTTATTTGTTGATCGAGTTGAGTAGAACTGATCGGCTTTGATTGGAAAGAGTTCCACCGCTTTCACTTTAAAGTTCAAATCTTGCAAAATTGAAAGCTTTTGTATTTACATAGAAGATTAACCATGAATATATTTCTTTTGTATTCGATGATGTAACCATGCCGGCATGCCGTACCTGTTTATTGTGAACTTCGTAGTAATCCACATATAATGGTTAACATTTTAAAATTAGGAAAGAGTTACGGTCTTAATACAGTTGTTAATCCTAACCTCACAATATCTTCCTTATCCCTCCCTTAATTCCTTCTTTAATAGGGTCTTCCCAATGCTTGTTCATTAAGCAATGTACCAAATTGGCAAAATAATTAAAACCCAAGTCCTTGAATCATATGGGAGATATTTTCACTATAAGGACCTCTCCAGCCTCAAGATTTTTCCCAAGTATAAATCACGGTCCAACTGTTGCGATTAAATCTCTATTTAATTATCAAATCAACCGCATCTGTATGTAATATAAGATTTTTTTTATATATAAAAGAATGTAAAAAGGGAGTCCTTGTTTGCAATATTAGCTCATGATGACTTCAGGGTTGACCGAATTAGCAAATATTGCCAGAAAAGACGCCACCTTCTAAACATTGGCCAACCTCTCCTATGTATAGTAAGAGTTCGGTATTCAGACAGCCAAGATTATTGCAAGAGTCGATAAGATTCTTGTTGGAATGGATTGCTTCATTCTCCTTCCTTGTCCTCATCCCTTTGTCCACCCAAAAACCTCAACTTTTCCAGCTAATTTCTAAAAAAAATCTGCCTGTCTTCTTTTCTCTCTCTTATAAAAATGCATCTCCATCTTCCTAAATAGAGCGAACCCAACTCCTGTTCTTGATTTGGGTCCTTCCAAGAACATTTTCAAGAAAACTTGAACAATGTCTGATGGGAGTGACCCGAAGAGGAGGAGAAGAATCGCGATCATTGTGGTCTCCTCATTCGTCCTGGTCGTGATTGGCGCTGCGGTGTCCATCGGCGTGTACGCGTCGAGCAGCTCCGGCCCGGGGTCAAAAGCCAGCGAGAAAACCAGCGAGATCTCGGCCTCAATCAAAGCCATCGAGGGGATATGCCAACCGACCGATTACAGAGAAGAATGCGTGCGGAGCCTCAAGGAGGCTGGTGTGAACACCACCGACCCCAAGGAGCTCATCAAAGCCAGCTTTAAAGCCGCGGTGAACCACATTGCCGAGGCCGCGAAGAAATCGACCGTGCTGAAAGAGCTGGATAAGTCCCGGAGAGGGCAGCAAGCCCTCAAGAATTGCAAGGACTTGATGGAGTACGCGATCGACGACCTGGAGAGGTCGTTCGACGAATTGGGCAACCTCGAGTACGGCAAGCTGGACGACGCATTGGAAGACTTGAAAGTCTGGCTCAGCGCCGCCGTCACCTATCAAGAGACCTGCTTGGACGGGTTCCAGAACACGACGGGCAACGCGGGCGAAAAGATGAGGGAGATATTGAAGAGCTCCTCCCAATTGACGAGCAATGTGCTGTCCATGGTCGACGAGATCTCCTTGGCCCTAGCTAAGCTGAACATCCAATTACGACGCAAGCTCCTATCGGACGGCAACAACGTGATCGGACACGGTGACGACATCTCAACCTGGGTGACCAGCCTGCAGAAGCGCAAGATGCTCGCGGAGGAGGAACGGACCGGCCCCAACGATCCGCTCGTGCTCCTGGAGCCTCCGATGCTGTTGGAGAAGCGAAAGCTTCTCAGCAAGAAAGTGGCTGCTCTGAGGCCGAATCTTGTGGTTGCTAAGGACGGGAGCGGGAGATTCAGGACCATAAATGAAGCCCTGAAGCACATTCCCTTGAAGAGCAACAAGACCTTTGTGCTCTACATCAAGGCTGGGGTTTATAAGGAGCAGGTGGTGTTTGACAAGAAGATGACCAATCTCCTGGTAGTCGGCGACGGCCCAACCAAGACCCGGATCAGCTTCGACAAGAACTATGTCGACGGCATAACCACATTCAGAACCGCCACAGTTTGTAAGTTTTTTCTATCATGTCTTCTTTTTTTTTTTTGGGGGGGGGGGGGGGGGGGGGGGGGGGTAAGGTATCATGTCTTCTTTCTTTCAGGGTATTCAAAAGTTCTTGACCGGAATCGATCAGCGGTGGACACGCAAATTACACGTGCTGATCGGTTTCTTTGATGTTGCAGCTGTCTTCGGAGACCACTTCATGGCAAGGGATATCGGGTTCGAGAACACCGCCGGAGCAATCAAGCACCAGGCCGTGGCGCTGTTGGTCCAATCCGACATGTCCGTCTTCCACAACTGCCACATGGACGGCCACCAGGACACGCTTTACGTGCACACCAAGCGTCAGTTCTACCGAGACTGCACCATCTCCGGCACGATCGACTTCGTCTTCGGGGATGCGGCCGCCGTCTTCCAGAACTGCAAGATGCTCGTCCGGAAGCCGTTGGACAACCAACAGTGCATCGTTACCGCTCAGGGGAGGAAGGAGCGGCGCCAGGCGTCCGCGCTCGTCCTCCAGAACTGCACCATCACCGCCGCCCCCTCGTACGCGCCCGTCAAGGCGCAGTTCCGCTCATACCTCGGGCGGCCGTGGAAGATCTACTCGAGGACGATAATCATGGAGTCGTACATCGACGACATAATACAGCCCGAGGGGTGGTTGCCTTGGCTCGGCGACTTCGGGCTCAACACCTGCTTCTACACCGAGTACAAGAACCGAGGACCCGGCGCGAGCACCACCAGGCGCGTGAAGTGGAAGGGCATCAAGACCACCACGCCGCAGCACGCCGTGGACTTCACGGCGGGGCGATTCATGAAGGGCGACAAGTGGATCCGCACGGCCGGAGTGCCGTACGTTGCCGGAATGATGAATGCTTGAGGGTTTACCATGAGCTTGTTTTTGTTTTCTTGGACAGTGTAGTGTACTCGGCTTAAAATGCTGGCCTTTGTTGTTGCAATTTGGAGGGATTAAGAAATCATTTTTTCATGTAGATAATTCAAACGACTCCGACTAAAACCTCTTAATTTTTTTTTATTTCGAGTTAACAAAATCATTTAAGTCAATTCTATTTAAGGTTATTAAACAATGTTGACCTCATTGAGTTTTCTAGTGCAACAAGCTCAAGTGTTGCAATTCGAACTAGTATGAGAATTCATTATACATTTTCTATCGCGTGTAAAACAAATACGACTGGAGATTTCAACCTCAAACTTTTACCTAACAATCTCACGAAAGATTAACGTTGGTTGTTACGGTAAATTATCAGTTATTACCGGACAACGGATAAAGGTAATTTTTAGAAGTAGTTGGGATAATGACAATGTCGTTGCCTTGCCTGGCTCTCATCTCAGACCCTTTTATAGAATTGATTTTTTTTAGCTTTTCAGTTTTCGAACAATTGAAAACTATTTTTCCTGAAATAGATAGGACGTACGATTTGCTTGCTTTTGCTAATTAAGATCGAGGAAAATTCCAGGCGAACGATTTGTAAGTTTCTAAATGTTCAGAGATTGATGGGAGAAATTACTTTTTCACTTGAAGTTTTCCCCACAACTTAGGCTTTGGTTATTTCGTGAAAAAATGAATTATTAAAAAAATATTTTCCTCACATATCTCTTATGTCGCTCACAAAAATGAATGAATAAAAAAGCCTTTTTGCATCTGAAAATGTGTAGTACTGATTATTTTAAGTAATACAAATGATCATATTTAGAAATATATTTTCCTAATTATTAATTTTTCACGAAATAAACGAGGCCTTAAAATTAATTTATTATTATTATTATTATTATAGTCGGTATAGCTCGGTATGGCACGATAAGTCTACCATGGGTTAGGAAGCACTGACACTCTACGAGGGTCAAAATGTATATACTTAAATCATATACCAAACTATTTCAAAATTAATATACACAGCTAGCAAAAAAAAAACTAATTGTGAATCTCTAATAACAGAAAAAGAAAATAATTGATGATATTTTAATACATATATGATAATTTATCATGTATTTAATATACAACATATTCCAACATGTCAGAATTCCATATTTTTTAAGAAATAGGGGGTTGTGCAATGTCGGGTGTCGAGTGTGGGTGTTGGTGTTGGTACTCCTTAGGCCACGAGCATGCTAAGCCAACTAGGATTGTCATAACAAACAGTGTCCGCCCGACCGATTCATGCTGCACCCTTATTTCTTTTTCCCTAATTTTAGTCCCACATACCGAAGAGTCATTCACACCCATGACAAAAAAAATTATAAAAAAAAGTCATAAATCTATTATATTTTTATCAATTCAGTTCTAAACTTTTTAAATTTATAAATTGAGTTATAAACATTTTCTCTTTTGACAAATTGAGTTATATTGGTAGAAAATCGTTGGCGTGGTGTTGGATGTCTTACATGGCCTCGAACCTCTTCGTGGCCCTCGCTTGTTGCTAGCTAGGGCCCAGCAATCCTCACCGACCATTGAAGAAGAAAACCAGAGGAGAAAAGGAAAAAATCAAAAAATTAATGAAAAATTAGAAAAAAAAATTCAAAAATATTATGAAGACTAGCGATTTTCGACCAATAGGACTCGACTATTAAAAAGTGAAAATATTTAGTGCTCAACCAAGTGCAGCCTAAATTCGAGAAATCATCTAGTTGTCCAAGTCGATTGCTAATTTGTCCTAATCAAACCCAGTCGAAGTAATCCTGTGTCCAAACTAATCGATCTGGGGTCAAAATTGGATGATCCCAACGATTGAGACTTTATTTATTTCGCGGAAAATGAATGATTTTGAAAAATATTTTTTTCAAAAAATGATCCCTTATACTGTTTACCTAAATGAATTTTCATCTCTTATGCAAATATTTAGACACAAATTACTATTAGTAATAAAAATAATATCCATTAATCAATTATTCCAAACGATACACACAATTGTTGTAGGAAAATATTTTTCAAATTATATATTTTTCTCAAAACAAATGAAGATTAAGGATCACTTGGATCTAGTATCCTATGTAGCACCGACACTTCTATTAGGTGTGCGTATCGTGTCGGACACTGTGTCCGACACCGACACTCATCCGACATTCGTCGACACCCATCCGACACTCGTTGACCGCGTGTCGGGATTTCGACACTCGGTCAACGCGTGTCGGACACGTGTCCCTCGTGTGTCTAGCGTGTCTAACGTGTCGGACACGATATTAAAAAAAGAAAAACTTTTGGAACCTTGCCGATTTTGAAGTGATCACGGAAATGTATGCAATGAAGGAGAACTTCATTAGATAAAGCTCGAAATCCATAGAAAAAAGGAAAAATAAGGAGATCTCATAGACTTCTTGGTTTCCATTGCGCTCGGGAGCTCTGAAAATTAACGTTCGATAGAGCATTCATGGAGGGAGAAGCTAATGGCGCGGTGACATGGGTATGCAGAGACTCCTCTAGGCTATTGGTTGAAGGAGCAGCGAGGTCTGTGAATGTTTGATTTTCCCTTCATGTCGAAACCCTAGCTCTGTTGGATGCTTTGAAGTGCTTGAACTCACATGGGTTTGCAGACAGAGTGCTTGAAGAGATAGATTTGGAGTCAGACAGTATCTATTTGGTTAAAATGCTCCAAGACATAGATATAGTCTCATGGAAAATACAAGTATTGATCAATGAGTGCTCAGACTTGTTTTCAAAAGTGAAAAGCTACGGCTAACCCATTGTGCACGGACCCAAAACATGATTACAGATTGAGTTGTTAAAGCGCAATTTCATAATACTCTCCCACCTGACTAGGTTTTTAACCCATCTCAAACCCTTTGAAATTTGTTATACTTAGAAGCACATATGATATTCTTTTTGACTTTATAATACGAATCAAATGTCCTTTTCGACAAAAAAAAGCTCCTGAGTTTATCAAACTTCACATAAATAGAAGCTTGCCCTCTTCGATTCAAATTAATGTATATGACACATGTTTTGGCTTTATTTATTATTTTTATATTTAAAAGCATATTTAATACAACGTGTCCTCGACGTGTCGGAATTTTCTATTTTTGAGAAATGCCGTGTCGCCGTGTCGTGTCGTGTCGCGTGTCGGTGTCCGTGCTACATAGCTAGTATCTACACACCAATGCTTGCTAGGTGAGCATGACAATACTTCATGAGTAGAATTTCTATTCAAGAAATGCTTCAAAAATAAAATTTCATTAGGCAACACAACTTTTCGAACAGAAAACCATTTAATTACGCAGTTTCATATTTCTAGTTTTGGATTTTTTTCCTCTAAAAGTAGTTTTGGAGCCATTTGAAAAAGTAAAAAAAAAAAACTTATCTTCAGAAATAAAAAAAATCAACTTCTATTGAAAAGTAGAAACAGAAGTAGAGAAATCAAATTTTAACCAGAAGTTGATTTTTAAAAAAAGAAGTGCTGCTATATATTAAAATAATATAATTAAAATTTACAATATATTTATTTTGTAAATTATAAAAAAAAAATTCTACCTTAGTATCGGCTATGTCACATAAGGTAGCCATGCCCACGCCAGTAATTTTTGAAAAAATAATGACACAAAAAATCAATTGAGGAAAAATTTTTAAATATATTTTTAGGTTTCAACAAAACCCAAAAAATATTTTTATTTTTCAACCACAAAAAATATTTTCCAAAAACTTCACATTTTTCACGCAATGAACGAATTTGTCTTAGTAAATTTTGTGAAAAATGGGGCGACTTAAAAAATATTTTAAAGAAAATTGAGTGTTTATATCATTTACAAAAGTGATCATCAAATATTTAGATATAAATTATTGTTCATAAGAAGAATATTTTATTAATTAATTATTTGAATCAACACTTGTGATTATTTGCAAGGAATTTTGTTTCTAAATCAAATCAAAAAATTTTTTGGCGAATCTAAGGTTGGGGGAGGTCTACTTTTTTCTTCACTGCCTTTTATGTTTTTCTTATTGTTTGTTCTGTCTGCAGCATTCTTCGCCCGGTCAACCGAGCCTCTGCCTTCCCCAACCAACAGGAAACCCTAATGGCGGCATCATCGGCCTCCTCGGACTCCTCTTCCTCCGCCTCCTCCTCCGATTCAGCTTCGTCACCGTCTCGCTGCCGTCGCCGCCACCGCGGCGGCAGTAGCAGCGGCCGCCGCCGCGAGAGGGAGAGGGACGCCCTCAAAGTCCGTAAGAAGAGTCGATACCACGGCAAACGGCGCCGCAGGCATCGCCATCGCTCTTCTTCAGATTCCTACTCTTCCTCGGATTATTCCAGGTGCTCCAATCACTGAAAAGCTCATTTTACCTTCTAGCTCTTTTGGTAACCGCCCCGATGATTAGTAACGAATTTGGATTTGCCGCTCTTTGTGTCATTTTTGGGGGGTGGACTCTTTAGGATTCGTGATTTTTGCGTTCTTTCTCTCACTGTCTGAGTTATGGTCGTTTGTTTATTCGATGGTTGTTCCTTCTGGAGCTATGTTTAATTGTTTTTCTATTGGACCTTTCCATAGTTATATTTCCTTGACATAGGAAGAGCAACTTTGGCGTTTTGAGCTCTCGTAGATCAGCTATACATTCGCGCTTTGTGATGAGGGATTGAATGATGTGTTCTTCTAGTCCCTGCAATTGGAAAACAGCTCAAATTTGTTGAGTGGATTTTGTATGCTATTGCTCCACCATAGTTGCCTATGTATATCTGCACTTGTTAGGATTCAAATGTGGCGTGTCTTGATTAATAATTCGGGTCCGATATACACTTCTGCCAATTGCTTCTTAGCTGATGGTGAACTTTTCGATGGTGTTATGAAGTGATAGTTCTGAAAGCGGGCATGAGACATCTCATCATTCAAAGAAGCTAAGAAAAAGCGACAAGCCCAAGAAGGTTTGTTTTTGGATATGCATTTTGTTATGTCCGTTTATCTGTATTAATTCATATGCTTTGCCTTATCACTTTTCATCTGTTTCTTTTCTTGACGAGCAGCACAAGGAAAAGGATAGGAGCAAGAATCGTCATCATAAACGCGATAAGCATAAAGTGAAGGAGGTAAGAGGAGATTTTACATCTCTGCTATGGTACCTAACTATTGGCTGTTCTGTTCCAACTATTCATGCAGCTGATTTTTAAGTCAAATGTTTGAAAATCGTATAAGTCGCATGTATATTCAGTTGGAGATTTTTTTTTTTTTATCAAAGAGATCTGTGCTCTAGCATTTCCAAGTTTCTTTCTATTCATTGGCATTGGCTTTTCTGAACCAGCAAAATTGTTTGTTGAGAGAGATTGGATTCAAGTTTTGTAGATGTGAGATTGATTGGCAAACAAAAAAGTGAAGCACCTGGCAATGTGGAATCTCTGTGGATTTTCTGCATGTCTCCCTGTTGAATTCATGTTGACATCATCATAGAAAAGATGTATTTACAGCACATGTATTGGAGCAACTAATTTACAGTTTCGAATGGTTAACTAGTTTTGGCTGTTTTGATATCTTAGATTTGTAAAAGTCCTGTTGCTTGTAAATTTCTTATGGATATTCTAGCACTGGTTTGACATTTTATAGACAAGATGACGTTTAGGAATGCATCAAGCAGTACAAGTAATTTTGTGATCTCTTAAACTTAAAGATTTAAGAGATGTTGATGTTGATGTTGATGTTGATGTTGATGTTGATGTAAACTTAAAGATTTAAAGGTCCTTAAGATGCTTATTGCTTTTTTTTAAATTGCTCTTCGAAATTGGAGCTGGGATCACTGGCATGGTTATTGGCGGCTGGACTGGCTTGCCTGGATATTTCACTATGGTGTCTGGCAATATGAGCCATATATAGAGTCAGCAGGATGAAAGAGGTAGCGGTCCGGTGCAGCTTTCTAAGGTTTGTATTGTGATTTGACATCTCTAGTTTCCCCTTATAATATTGCTCTTGTTGTGCCTTATGTATCCTGATTTTTGTACACTTACAGTTTTTGGGGCGGGACCAAGATGATGGTGTTCGTCGCAGTGCTGTCTCTGGAAAAAAGGTAGGGATATTCTTTGTTATGAATTAGTTGTATTACTCGTCAGATGGGTGAGGATTTTTTCTTGCTTGATGAGTTTGTTTCCTTGTTTCTTTTAATGCTATAGATTCTTTTGAAACTTGACAAAACAAAGGAGGACAAGATGGCTGAAAGCAAAAGAAGTGAACTGCTTAAGTTCTTGAATGCTAGTTTTGATTGATCATTGAGGATGTTGGCCAACTGTGGAGGTGAATATACGACATGATGTTTCTTCTTCCAGTCCCATTTGATGGTCCTGGGTTCCTCCTTGGCGACCCTTCGTTAATATTATGTTTCTCAAAGTCTTGGAAGTTGGGTCTTTATCCATGAGAAGCTGCTGTCAGACTCTTGGTGACTTTAATTTGGATTTAATATGTAAAAGAATGGCGTTTTGACTATTTTAGTTGCTTGTTCTCTTGGCAATGATTGAAGCGGCTCTAGTTACCATGGATGCTTTCAACTTTCACCCGTTAAAGGGCAGAATTTTATTTTGTGTCATTGGTTTGGATACTCGGAAAGAAACAAAAGTGGCTTGACACGGTGATTTCCGGTTGCTTCATGAGTTTCCTTTGATCCTGAATTTGTGAAAAACAACCTGCACGACGGAGAAGTTTCTGAGGTCAGAGCTTGCTTTGTGCCATTGTTTTTTAGGATGCTTCATACGCCTCATCGGTCTTTCCTTGACCCATGTTATTGCAGTAGTAGGGAGTTCACTGTGAGTCATCGCACATAGTTCTTCTTGGAAACCTACTGAAGGGAAATGGTTTCTGAGATTTTATGTGTGCGTAAAGCGAAATCAATCCCCTCTGCTTGAGCCTTCTCCTTCTCCTCGTGAGAAGATTGAATGGGGATGTGCTCCAACGATGAGGGATGACAATTTGTTCAAGGCACAATCGAGATATGGAATGCAGCCTGTCTTCCCCTTGGAAGTTTTTTTATGTTGAGTTTACACTATTTACAGTATAATTCCGAAAGCTCCGAGGGTTAGAAAACGTGACAGTTGAGGAGGTAACCTTTTCTGCTTATCTGTGCTGCTACTGAGTAATAGTTTTAAGTGCCCCGTGCGCCATTCAGATGGGAAGTTTTCTGGGCTCGAGCAATATATTGCTTATTGATAATAAGACCGACGTGATGTATTGAGTCAATCACGATATCCGTTTGAGACTTATTAGAGTCGAAATGGTCAAGATGTTTGCATTTTCCTGTGGAAAAAATTCATTTTCTATGAGTAGATTTGTACGCTTATTTTGAGGCTAACGTTATGAAGTCGATGATGGTACCGTGGAGAAGCTTGTACCTTCTGAGGCTTTTACTAATGCCTATGGCGCCCAGTACCTTCGTTCATTTGGTTGGATTTATGTGGAGTAGTATCTTGATATGTAGCCAAGTTCCTGTAGGTTTAAAGGTAAAAAGCAAGGGGAGATGGAAGAAGATCTATGTAAGAACTTATTGAAAGAATACGCCATAATTGCTTTTTGGGATGGATAAAAAAAAAGGAAAAACCCACAAATTTTCTTAAGAAAAATAGAAAACTCTTTTGAGTGAAAAAAATGGAAGTTAGTGCTTAAAAAAATTCCAAATTAGTAAATAGGAATCAATTTACCTCATATTAATTTTCGTGTCATCTCAAAGTGATGCATCCATCAATACTTATGTGATGATAAATCCTTTGGTACCTTAATATCCTTTTTAAATTCTAGATGATTGATGTGTGATGTGGATGGACTTGAAAATTCAACATAAATGGGTCTCTTTCATTGTTTTGGGATCTAGATCCAAATAAAATGAACTAAAATTGATAACATGCTAATTTTGCCGTAAGAATTCCCTTGTGTTATAAAAAGATGCCAATATCTATAATTTTTTCTCAAATTTTCCTTAAATTTTATTAAATTTCTCGTGAGTATTTCAGTTTGTTTCGAGTTTCTTTATGACACGCAAACTAATTTATGTGGAGTAATATCTTTATTTGTAGTAACATTCTTATAGGTTTAAAGGTAAAAAGTAAAAATGATGGAACATGGATTTTGTTTTATAAACGATAACTATATAATATAAGTGCCTATTGAAGGAGGACAACATAAGTGCATTTGGGAAATGCCCACGTCCTCTCTTAAGAAATTGTACACTAGAGAAAAACCTTTTGAGTGAAAAAAAAAACTAATAATACCACAAAAAAAAATTCAAATTGGCAAATCGGTATCGTATTTACTCAAGATTAATTTTCGTGTCATAAAATATATCACATCAACACAACTATGCCATTAATACCTGAATTAATTTTTCTTGTAACAATACACTCAGGACGATCAACCCTCTGACACCTTAATGTCTTGATTGCCAACGTGGAAATACAAGTAGGAAACAACTCAAATAAAACATCACGTGTGACGTGGATTGACTTGAAAATTGAACATAAATGGGTCTCTTACGTGGGAGCTAAATCTAAAGAATATGAACTAAGGTTGGGAATCTGCTATTTTTTCATAAGATTTTCCTTGTGTTTCAAAAACATGCTAAAAAAATATGTAGGTAGATAACTATATAATATATATATTTTTCTGTTCTATTTCTAACACTCCTCTCTCCAATCTTTGCAATGTCTTTTCACAAATTGGACCCTGCGCATGTGATATTAGCACCTCCATCCTCAGTCCCTTTATTAGTAGAGGTGCATGACTATTGACAATAACTATATAATATAAGAACCTATTGAAGGAAAAACATAATTGCATTAGGGACGGCAAAAAAGAAGAAGGAAAATCCCACATATTTCTTAAAAAAACAATAGAGAAAATCTTTTCAGTGGGATAAAATTTTTTAACTATCATGAAAAATTTTCAAATTGGTATATTCATGCTACGTTTTCCCCAAATCAATTTATGGTTCACAAAAAATATCGAATTGATACATTGTCCTAGAATTATCCAAATTATTATTATTTTTGCTGCAATAAACCCATGACAATTCACCCATCAATATCCTTCGTCCTATATTCCATTAAATTGTTGACATGAAAATAAATGTAGCAAACAACTTGAATGAACTCGAACATAAATATATGTCTCACGGTCATTTTGGAGAAACTAGATCTCAAGGAAATGAGCTAAAGTTTCAAGATCTATTAAATTCACCTCAAGACTCTCCATAATTTTGCCCCAATTTTGTCCATTTTTATGAATTTTTCACAGCATATTAGTTCAGAACTTTTTACGATAGAAAAGTTAGCCGAGGATAAATATGGCGATGGCATATCATATATGGTATTTACTCGTAAATAATTTTAAAAAAAAGAACTATTTGTGTTATTTTCCTTTTATGCGTAAAAGGGAAAAGGGCTTGACAACAAGGCGAGGCTATTGTGCGCCGGTGGGCTGCGTGAACTCTCCACTTCCAGAAACAACAAGAACAAAGGGGTTTTAGTTTTACATCGATCTGAACCTCATCATCGTCTTCTTCTTCCTCTGCATTAACGCGATTAAAGACGCCTGCGATTCATTGTTCCTCCTGCAATTATGTTCAAAAAGTAGGCTCTGCTTCTGTTTCCTCCTTCCTTTCGCTCGCTATCTTGCTCTTCGGCTGCTTATGCATCTGCTTCCATTCGCTCCGCGGTGCCGCTTTGGGGTGGGCTTCATGTTCGCCAGTCGAGGGTTTTTTGGGGTCAATGCTTGTTTGATATAAGCTTTTTGAATTCACACGAGTTCCGGTGGATCTAGTTTCCGGGGAAGTAATTAGGGACAAAGAATTGTGCGACTTTTAGTGCTTCGGATCTCTAGTTTCGTATTCTCTGGCTGTTAGCAATTTTGGGTGTAGATGGTTGTGTGTCCGAAAATGAGGTTGAGTTGTGATTGTTGTGTGCTTCAGAGAGTGTGAGCTGCTGACTGGAGGCCGTTTGATGGGAAGTAAAACTAAGAAATGCCGAGTCTTTTTATATTTTTGTCCTGTCCGGATTTGCGTTCAAACGGACCTAAATCTGTGGTTTTGGTTGATATAATTTGTCGAGGATTGTGATCATCTTGACGAGTTGGGGATGGAAGGATTGTGGATTTTAATTTCTGTGCTTATCTGGCTGGAACGTTGAGCATCCTATGCCAAAATCTTTTTCTTTTGGATCTTCAGTAAGTATCATTTTATGTTGTAATTCATGGTTCAGCTGCAAAGACAATTTGGTGGGTTGTTTTTCTGCGTAATGGCCGGTCTATAAGGTTTTTGGCTTGCACGTGATTCGAGTTACAGAATACTTGGGTTGGGGAAAGCAGTTGACCTATATCCTTGTCTTGCTGTATAGTAATCGCCGGAGCAAGGAATTAGAATGCTGCTTCCAAAATGGTCCTAATCTGTATGCCGTAAGGTTGTAATCACGAATGACTTGTCCTATTGAAGCTCGAGGAAATTTGTTAGGGATAGACTTGCTTTAGGTTACAAATCTTTGTGATGACTCAGTACTTGAAATATTTCAGTCTTTATCAAGACTGGCGAATATTATAATGCTTTCAAGTAGATTACCTGTGAATTCTTATGGGGATCGGGTTTCTATCTAGTTTAGTACCACCGAAAATCCCAAACGACCCCAAACTAGTTTACCAGTGCCACACGTTCCCCAAACTAATTTTCATGGCACAAAAACTCTCGAATTGGTATTCTCATGCCATTCAAAACTAATTTTTATGTCACAAAAATTCATAAACTACTACACGGGTGCCACATTACCCCAAACTGGTGCATTTGTGCCACATTCACCACAATTTGGGGTTTTTTTTGTTTAAATAAGAACTAAGGTAATGGGGCAATTACTTAGAAGTACATTTTGCGCAATAGCCCTTCATGTGGCGCGAGTATACCGGTTTGTGGTAAATGTGGCATGGGTGTCCTAGTTTGAGAGTTTTCGTGACACAAAAATTAGTTTGTGGTAAATGTGGTATGGGTGTACCAGTTTGGGGTTTTTGGCGATATTAGCTCTTCTATCTATTGTACTTTCCAAATAATTGTTTTTGCTGGCTTTGTTTATCTACATGAAGTCAATGTTCCTGCCTACAATCCAGAGACTCTCTCTCTCTCTCTCTATGGATCAACTGGTCACAAATTAAATTTTCAGGTTTTCCTCAGAAGATGTATCTGCGCAAAATCAAGTCAAGGCATCTGTACAACGTAGAATACGTCAAAGTATTGCAGAAGAGGTCTGATATTTGTTGGTTATTTTTTTCTTTTCCTGTCAATCACTTGATATGATTTGATTCACTTGTTGCTGTTAATTCAGTATCCAGGATTAGAGCCAGTCTTGGATGATTTGCTTCCCAAAAAATCTCCACTCATTGTTGCCAAATGGTTGGTTCTCATCTAACTACTATTCTTTTGGTTAATCTATTTTTAAAGATTTTAGTTGATCAACACCTTTTCGTGTGGCTTCCTTTATAATTATAACGCTGTTGAGACTTGCCTTTGAGAGGGCTTTCTTTCCTTGCCTCCAGTCAGAACCATCTGAATTTGGTTTTGGTGAATAATGTGCCTCTCTTTTTCAACATCCGTGATGGTCCTTACATGCCAACCCTACGACTTCTGCATCAATGTAAAGTATCTCTTGCCATCTTCTCGTGCTTTCATAGCTTTACTTTATTTGTAGATGACAGTATTACTATTTTAACGTATCTGCTAATTACACAGTGCCATACCGATGCTACTCTTAGATGGGCCTTCAGAAATTTAAGGCGTGTCTCGATGGTTTTTACTTAATCAAAATCTTGCAAATCTATGCACTGAATTTTTCCACAATACACTAATCTCGACACATAGATTTACGTATCATTTTCTCATAAGTTTTTGAAATTTGGATAGTATTCTAAATTTTGGTTGGAAAGTAAAAAGTTGCTTTTTGCTTTTGTTGAAGTATGAACAATCATTGCCATATCTGTTTGAGTGCTTGGAGAGTGGATAGTTGGAAATGCATCTTATAAATAGTTATCTATCAATGTTTAAATTAGAGTTGCGTACAGATTTTGGTAGGAAAGTAAATAGTGATTATGTCTAATTCTTTAGGCTGGACTCTCGGCTTTAAAATGGAGCCTATTTTTTTTTGTTTAACTAAGTCATATGTTGTGGATCCACGTGTGTGAATGGGTTTGCAATTAACCTGTGATCTTGCTAAATATATGTTAGATTAATTCTGGGTTGGAGTAGATTAACCTAATGCTTGGATAATACCTCTGTCATGTTAAAACATTTCCTTCTTGGAGCAAACCTTATTGGGGCGTTAAATGCTGTGAATGTGCTAATCTCAAATTAGGAATATCATCAGAAAAATTGCCTGTCATTACTGTGTTGCTTATTACAAATTGTAGAGTCGTAGCATCTAACATAGCCAAATATGATGCAGATCCAAATATAATGAAGAAATTACAAGTAGACAGGGGTGCAATAAGATTTGTTCTTGCTGGTGCAAACATTATGTGTCCTGGCCTTACGTCTCCTGGAGGTGCTTTGGATGATGAAGTTGGTGCAGAGACTCCTGTGGTAAGAGACACCTTTCAATATCCATAACTGCACGCCTACCAATGTTCAGTCTATCTAACAATATTTAGCGCTTGGCTTGATTGGTATTAGTCCTCTTTTAGGACAGTATTTTCAATTCCGACTTGTGAGTCTTTTGCTTTTGCTTGCGGTATTATAGTGTGGAAATGTCTGTTTCTTCATGTTCTTTTTCATTTTTTTCAGGCCATTATGGCGGAAGGCAAGCAACATGCTCTTGCGATAGGCTTTACAAAAATGTCAGCTAAAGACATGTGAGTTTCCTCCTCTATCCACATGCAGGAATCAGAAACATTGTAATGGATATCATATTTGAAACATAGTTAATAGTTACCAACATGAATATCAGCTACTGGGTCTTGTCTTGCATATCTTTCTGATCTCTTTTTAAGGCCAAGTTAATTGCTCTCTATGCAGTCGAGCTATTAACAAGGGCATTGGGGTGGACAACATGCATTATCTTAATGATGGTCTTTGGAAGGTAATGCATCGCCTGATTTTCAGTTCTCATCGGTGAATTTGTTTTCACTTGTCGTCTGATTTTTGAATGGCTTGCCTCCTTCTGTTCGTCTTTGCCTTTTTTTTCACCGGTAAACCTACTCATTATTGACCGATCTCGGTACTCATTGTTGGAACATGTTATCAACCCTGCAGATGGAGCGTCTAGATTGATGATGAAGCTTCAGAGTATACATTCCAGAGGACAGAATTAATCCAAATCTCACGCCTTTGTGAAGGGTTTTATTTGTACTTTCTTTCCCCTTTTGCCGTTCAATTACGAGTCACGAGGTCACATGTTTCTCCATCAGGCTGGCTCTTTTCTTCATTGCACGAAGTTTGTGGTCACATCGGCTGTACAGATGCATCCCTCATTAATCATTATGTATCTGGTGTTGAATTCTGGTACGAGTTGATGTGCCGCATCCTACTCTTGAAGCGGGATGGTGGGTTCTAACTTTCCAGCTTCTAGGGTGGATTCGTTTTTGGTTCTCTTACTTTGAAATGGTGAGGGACTCTGGAGGATGGAGCTCTCACGTTCTATGCAGGATCCATCTCAAAATGGTTCCCTTTGTTGTTGGTTTAGTTTTCACAAGAAAAGTGACTTAATGTTGGGTAATGTAATCACTGAAGGGAATCATGCATATATTCCTTAAAGCGGGGTGGCCAGCGAGGGTGGCAACCTCGCCGGACCACCAGCGATGATAATGTTAGGCCATGTAATTGCTAGAGAAAATCATGTTTCAGTCTTTATTTTTAGGTCATGTATTTTATCCTCACACGAGATTAATTGAGATAGGTATTCCGGTCCAGATGATTACTTTATGATGCGACATGGTATGAGGTAAAACCGAAAAACATTGTTTCATGATTTCAAAATTCACTTTAAAAATTAAACCTAAAGCAGTATCTGAATGAGCTTCATTACATGTCAATTCACAGGCCTATTTATCTAGCGATAGATTTTCCCGTGATGTACTGATGTTATCAACAAAGGGGGCAGAGAGATTAATTCAAGTTGGGCCCTAGAATAAACGTTCAATCTATCATATTTTTGATTTTTTAGGTAATTAAAAATGAGAAAAGCGATTATTTTTTGAGGGTTTGTTTGCTTCGCTAAAAATCCATCCCAGAGTAGTTTCTAGACAATAACTACTTGTGTTTCTTGTAAAAATATTTGAAAAAAAATATTTTTATTATTCACGAAAAATTTTAAAAATAAATTATTGTCGATAATTAAAATATATTTTTTTAGTGAATTATTACATGGGATGTAACCCATAATTTTTAAGAAAATATTTTTTAAAATTATTTATTTTTGCGACACACCTGAACCTTAAACCAATGAAAAAGAAGAATGTAAGACTTCTATTTAAATTCCTCGACGATTTTTTTTTTGTTGGGGGCCAAGTATCTTTAATGGTTGCACATAAAAAAATGTTAAGAAATGATTTGTTTTTCATATATGGTTTTATACGACACCAAGCGCTTAATTACATTTTTGTCATACCGTTAGATCAAGAGACCGTGCCCTCCACGTGTACGTTTAGATTGAATTCCCACGCATTGCAAATGGACCTGCGCCGTAGACAAACATCGCGGCCTCTTGCAAAAACCCTAGAGTCCTTTCTCGTTCGCCCCATTTAGCCTCAACACTTCAACCTGAAACTCCGCAGCAGTCCCCGAAGAGGCGAGCTCGGAGTCAGAAGCAGAAGAAGATGGTACTCTCTCTCTCTCTCTCTCTCTCTCTCTCTCTCTCTCTCTCTCTCTCTCTCCATGTCTCTATAATTTTTCCTCTTTCTCCTTTACATCTTCTTCTTCGCATCGTCGTCTTCATTCGTCTGAAGTATAACGCTCTCTGGACGTGCGTGGGTGCGTGGTAATCGCAGGGGATCGATCTGAAGGCCGGGGGTAAGAGCAAGAAGACCAAGAGGACTGCCCCTAAATCAGATGATATCTACCTGAAGCTCCTGGTCAAGGTAGGGATCAACTGCTGAATCTCTCGTTTGATTTGCTATTGTTTGGATTTAGACGATTTTGGTGTCTAGTTTGTGAAGCTTGTTATGCTGCAATGTAAGGGTTGAGCTGAAACTTTGGCGTTTGTGATTCGAGTTTTGTGGAGTTGTTGTTCCTGGAGATTGGACGAGTTTCGTGCTTTGGGGAAATGTGTGCCTTTCTTAGGTGGCCTATTATGAGTCGCATGCTGTAGGCTGGCCATTCCGTGCTCGTGTGATGACTCTGAATCCAAGTGTCATGCCAATTCTTGGTGTACTTGGTGGTGCCGTGACGTCCCTTCATGATCGTGACTCGTTCCTTTGCTCGGGCGAGTATCTCAGTGTGTGTTTTGGTGGCTGTAATGCTATGAGAACACCTCGATGGCAAGATGTCGGTAGATGGCGTTAGAGATATAGGATGTGGATGGGTGTGATTTTGTGAGAACTCGGGTTTCTGTTAATTATGTGAAATGTAACGGATGGGAACTTTACTTTGTTAGCTGTCTGTATGGTGACTCGAGTGTTAAAGAGGTTTCAACTTCCTTTTGCTTAGCAGAAGATTGTTCCACTTCATAATGTAGAGACTGCGGATGTAAACAGCCTATTGACACTCTTTAGTGATACTTGCATGCACTCGGTACATCGTTTAGACACCATGAGGTGCTATACGTATGCTCATATGTTTATGTTTGCTTTGAAATCCATGTAACAGCTGTACCGTTTCCTTGTCCGGAGGACTGGAAGTAAGTTCAATGCGGTCATCTTGAAGCGCTTGTTCATGAGCAAGGTGAACAAGCCACCATTGTCTCTTTCCAGGCTCATCCGCTACATGCAGGGAAAGGTTTGTAATGCTCGGTGCCTACTCTAGTTCAATTGAAATGCCTTGGGGATGTCCTCTGGCAACTTAATCACGAACGAAGTGTTGGCCTAAGATCTAATGCTTTTGTAAGTATTTATTTGCAGGAGGACAAAATTGCCGTAGTAGTGGGGACTGTTACTGATGATATAAGGGTCTATGAGGTTCCGGCTTTGAAGGTTACTGCTTTGAGGATTACTGAGACAGCAAGGGCGAGGATTGAGAAGGCGGGTGGTGAATGCTTGACATTTGACCAGCTTGCTCTTCGTGCTCCACTTGGACAGAACACGGTACCAATTCCAATGAGTGATAGCCTATGATCTGTATTGTGTTTGATATGGAACACATTCTCGAAGTATTCTTCTTCCCCATCCTGTTGGCTAGCAACTACAAGGAGAATTTAATGTGCGATGGAATCAAAAAACTGTTTTTAGGGGTTTGCAATACTTCTCTGTTTGATCATTTAGTCAGACAAATTGTATTAGGCTATGTAATGCTTTCTAGTGCCTTTGTGGTTCCTGTGAAGTTATGTGCTGTCGCTGATTTGAAGTTGTTTCTTTTGCAGATTCTTCTGAGAGGTCCTAAGAATGCTAGGGAAGCTGTGAAACACTTCGGTCCTGCACCTGGTGTCCCACACAGCCATACCAAGCCATATGTTCGCTCGAAGGGAAGAAAGTTTGAGAGGGCTAGAGGCAAGAGGAACAGCAGGGGATTCAGGGTTTGAGCCTAGTTTTGAACTCGTTGAAGCCAATTTGGTTTTGATTGTTGCTATCTAAATTTTGCTGAAGTTAGTTGAAGACTTAATGTGAAGACAGCTTTATCTATTTCTGGTTTTGGGATCGATTTTCATCTATTTTTTAGTCTTGCTACATCACCTGTGCTATTTTTCCACACCCTTGAAGAGGGAATGCCTTGAGATCGGTCAGTAAACAATCCAAGCGTTCTGGCTTCCAACTTTCTCATCTCTTTACACACCCTGATTCGTGGAAATGGTCTCAAGATGATGTGATCTGTTGTTGTTAATACCTCTATGAGTGACGGTAAATTCTTGTCAAGGTTTGAAATATCGACCTTTCTACCATTTATCCGAGTTTCTGGGTAATCGGCTCGATTCAGAGGAAAAGTAACATGTATGATTGAAGTACTGCAGAACTTGTCAAGATTAATTGTTTCCGCAATTGGCAACGGGGAGATTAGTAATTGGAAGGGAGTTGTAGAGTGGAAGAAGAACAAAGCTCAATTGTGTTTGGAAGATTCACGTTCTGCAGTAGAAGTCTCCTCGGTCGTCAGCACGTTGCATCTAATCAATTTCTCTTTATGCAACATAAGTTTCAGAAAAGACTCAACTCTCCTGCTTGAGAGGCCGCAAATGATTCTCCAATTTTGAAAATGCTAGCTTTGGTTCAAGAAATGCTTAGGACGTGCATCATAATCATTTCTAGTTTTTGGATGACTTTTTTAGGGGAAAAAAAAGAAAAAAATGCTTTTGATCATGGTATAAAATTTATGTTCCTAAAATAGAAATTTGTTTGGTAATGGTTGAAAATTTCTTCTTGTGAAATATTATTAACACAAAATCCTCTACGAAAAGTTTCCAATTCATTTTTAATTTTTTTTTAAAAAAATTTATTAAAAAATTCATTTGATAACGATATAAAATTTTTGTTTCTGGAACAAAAGTTTATTTGATAACCGTTAAAAATTTCTACTTCCGAAATATTATTAACACAAAATCTTCCGCGAAAATTTTCACTTCATTTTAAAATTTTTAAATTTATTTAAAATAATATTTTCTACTAATAAAAATTATTATTTATTTTTTACTTTGGCAGTGGTAGTGGTTGTGGCAGCTGGCAATGGGCAGATGGCGGTGGCCGACAGTGCAACGAGAGTGACGAATCGAAGTGCGGTTGGGGGTGAAGAAGGCAAGTGGTGGGTAGTGGTTTGTGGTGGGGCAGTGAGCGGCAGCCGGTGCGGAGGCAATGGAGGTCAACGATGGTGGTGACGGTGGTGGTTGATGTGGCAATTCGCGACTAGCGGCGAGGGTTGGCCGGGTGAGGGCGGCTGACGGAGATTGACAAAGGGTGGTGGTTGGCGGTAGTGGGCAACGATCGACAAAAGAAAGGCGACAGAAAGAGTGCGACGAGAACTTGAGAAAAAATGACATGTTTTGGTAAGTTATTCTTCATTTATATTTCTAGAACGGAAAAGCTATAATTTTTAGCTTCTTATTTCTTTTTTAAATATATTTCTAGAATAAAAAAATTATTTCAGAAATAGAAAAATAAAATTGCATTACAAAGAGTTTTTGTTCCAAACCTGTAACAGGTTTGGAACAGAAATAGAGAAATAAAATGGTTATGATGTGTGACCTTAACCGAACATCTGCTACTTGACACAAAAGCCTTTAAAAGCGCAAACTTTTTTGGAAGTGTAATGGATAGGTTTAGACAACCTTGCCGACATATTTCTAAACCGAACTAATTGCTTCTTAAACTATGACAGATGGTCCTAGATAAAGGACTTAGCCATTATTTCCTAAGTCAGCCTTTCCATTCAACCTAACAGTGAAGGTCGGCCCTCACTGCTCGTAACCGATTTGAAAGCGCTCTCTCCCCTCCACCTTGAAATGGAATGCCAAATAGACAACAAGATAAACACAAAAATCGAACAAAAGCACGTAAAGACACAGAAAGATGGGGTCGGGTATCAGCATGTGTAAAATCCCACGGACACTATAAACGTGGCAAGCATCTGAAGGCAGGCATTCACTGATTCCTGTCCTCTTTTTCTCCCCTTTCTTTTTGGGTTGCAAAGTTTGGCATTTCACTGATTCTCAAAGGAAAAATTCAAGCACTTCAAACAAATTCTCTCTCTGCTCTGTCTCTCCATGGCTAGCTTGAGCTTCATCGTTGGCATTGTTGGTATGTTGATGTTGTTCTTTTCTCTCTTTTGGTTTTGTTGGGTCTCTGTAATTTCTTTCTTGGTGATGTTATTTCTTGGGAGTGCTCCTTTATGTGTGTTGTCGCTGCTGTTGTTGTTGTTGCAGGCAACATAATTTCGATTTTGGTTTTCGCTTCTCCCATGTAAGTGGAAACCTGGGCTTGTTCTCTTCAGTTGTCTTCACTCCTTCAATACACCTCAGCTCTAAATTTAGTGTAGACGGTCTAGAGACTCGTTGAAGTTGTCTGCATAAAGTAGCTTATGGTAACAAACTACTGTCCTAAATTTGTGAGTTTCGCCTGAGTGTGATAGCTTCATAGCTTGAGCAACCTCCGGTCCTTCCTCATGGTGTGAAATTCAGTCTCACTTGGACCGGTTCTAGTATGAAATTTATAGCTTGTCACAGCTCAATTAATGGCTGAACTTTCTCTTAGATCCTGCAAAAACAAATATGATCCTAGTATGCCTATGTTTCTGCACTATAGTTGACTCTGGCTCTCATATCAATCCTACCAGTAGTAAAGAGTTTGTCTACCTCAGTCTAGGTAGCTGTCAATACAAGTTCACCTCGGTGGGAGCAGTGAAACTTTGGAATCTAAAGATTCATCCACTATCTGGAAAACATTAGCTAGTTAAACTCGGAGTCCGAAACCTTGCTTCACTACCCATGTAGCACCAAAAGAAGTGAATCGCTGCAGTTTCTGTCATGGTGGACATGATATAAGCATAACTAGGGGCAGTTTCAAGTTTAGTCGTACTTTTTGACTTGCTAACCGGAAGGGGCATAATTCCTATGCATCATCTTGACAATGACAATAAGCTAAGACTGTGCATCCTCTCGCGGGGTCTAAGATTTGCGTCTTTTTATGGCATTTACACTTAAAAAACAAAGTGATTGGAAACTGCAGTAAAACGTTTTCGCGTGTGGTCAAGAAGCGATCCACAGAGAATTACAAAGGAGTTCCGTACGTGACCACACTGCTGAGCACGAGTCTCTGGAGCTTTTACGGGATACTCAAGCCGGGTGGATTGCTCGTGTTGACGGTGAATGGCGCCGGCGCCGTCATGCAGAGCATCTATGTTATTCTGTTTCTCGTTTATGCTCCCAAGGGCAAAAAGGTCGGTCAATCGTCTATTCCCAGTTTTGATGCTTATGTGAGTTCTACTTTCCATGGCCATCACAGATTGGTGTTCAGAGCCTATAGATGATCACCGAATCTTAGAGTTGCAACTTGACTTATGTGCACATACAGACAGTACTGCCTAAGTAGCATTAAGAGCGACGACACGTTTGATTCGCAGATTAAATTGATGAAGCTGGTGGCCATTCTAGACGTGGGCTTTCTTGGGGTAGTAATAGCTGTGACTCTTCTGGCAATCCACGGAGATATGCGGCTCACGGTTGTCGGAATTTTGTGTGCTGGATTGACCATCGGCATGTATGCCTCTCCTCTAGCTGTGATGGTACGATTCCTTTCTGCTTTCTCGTGTGAGATTCATTCCTATCATTCTAATGATCTTTCCGTGTTTGTTTGTAACCTTGAGGCAAATCTTCATTAGCTATTTGTTCCTTATCGAACCTTTGAGCTTTGGTCGTGCCTGCTGATTTCGGTTTCAGACACCTAAACTAACTTAGCTTCGATTTGGGGTGTTCAAATAGAGAACAGTTATTAAGACGGAGAGCGTCGAGTACATGCCGTTCTTCCTCTCCTTCTTCCTGTTCCTCAATGGCGGCATTTGGTCTGCTTACGCGGTGCTGGTGAAGGACTTCTACATCGGAGTAAGTCTCTGCCTGTTCTCACTTCGTCTATTTGTATGCATGACAAGTGTTTATACAAATGATGTATATTCATTAAAACTTCATACCAAACTTGTTTAACAAAGAATACTCGATCATGTAGGATACAACTTCAACTGCTTGTTCTCGATTCTGTGCTCTATGAATCACATTATTTTTGTCACACTATTTGAACGGAAAGATTTGGCAAATTCCCAGCATCCTGGCACTGCTCTAAGTGCTCTTAACACTGTTAGCGCTGGTCCTTGCTGCACGCATTGTTCTGAATTTTCACTGGCATTTTCCAAGGTTCCGAATGGGATTGGGTTCATACTTGGATCAGCACAGCTGATACTGTATTCAATCTACAAGTACAAGTCCATGGCGTCTAAATCAGAAGAGTCAACAGATGAAACAGAGGAAGACGGATCAGCTCTTCTAGTCGAAGGGGATGTAGAGATGAGCTCGTACGAAGTCGAGGACGAGAACCGGCTGAAAAACCATACCATCGCTAAGGGAAGAAGCCTTCCCAAGCCATCGTTGAACCGGCAATACAGTCTGCAGAAGATCGTGAAGACGCTCTCCATGAGTCCATACGAACTCCGCTCCCATGAGAAGGATGAGGACGACATCGGACGTTGAAACGATGGACGACCAATACAATTAAAAATTCCCGACGCGGGTTATCACATGCATCATGTCCATGTAGAGAGCAAATGCATGCAGAGTTCTGGGAAAAGGCGGATGTTATTCCATGGTCTATGTGCATTAGATTGATACAAGGCTTTACTGTATAGTAGAACTTCCAGAATGGTTCTGTATTCACACCAGTGCAATAGGTCTGAATGTTGGAGGCTCAAAGCAATGGACTTGAGGCGAGTTACAAACAAAACAAACCTCAGGCCGTGCGCTCGTTTCCCCAACTTCGATCTTTCACATCATTTAGGAAAATGAATCAACGAACTCATCGTTCCACGAATCAGTAATCACGCCGTATGTCCTGCTACAACTAGCCATACAAGAACGCCTCGTGCTAGAGTTGATCAACAGAACAGGCAAACTTAATATCTTTCACAAAAATTCGCTCTTTGGCTTAGAAAAGGGTCATGTGGCGATTCTAAACATGAGCGATCCAAATTACTCAGAAAATCAACACGTAATTTGTGCAGGGATTTCAATACAATGACACTAACATGAACTAAGCTGGAGTTTAACTCAACGGGAAGGTTTCGATAATGCAATTCTAAAGAACCGGTATACAGAAAATTGGGGGAAACTATATGAACGTAGACCAAACCCGAGTTTGACTCCACAAGCTCACTCGACGAAGTCTTTAGGTAGTTTATTGTGGTTCTACGTGATTCTTCATGTAACTGTCAATGGTCTTCAAACAACTTATATCGATTCAGTCCTCTTCTCCTTTTGCTCTAATGAGTCGTGCCAACGTTGTCCACTCCTTAAAGCTTTTCAAACCGAGTCTTTAGGAGGCTATTTTAGTGCTCAAGTAATTGCCAATAACTAGGGGTGAGCAACTTGGTCCACCCGAATCGGGACCGCCCGGACCAGACCAGGACCGGTGGTCCTGTTCCCGGTTCTATAGAGGTCCAGTCCGGTTCCCGGTTCCTAAAATTGAGACCGGTGACCGGGCGGTCCGATTCCCGGTTTCTAGGACCGGACCTGTCCTTTTTTAATTTTTTTTTTCTAATTCGGTCCGTGAATCTATTTCGGCTCATTGGACCTCTTATTTTTTTTCTATTGGGAAGTCATTTTATATAGATATTGAAGTTCTATAATGTTATTAATTTCAAAAATTATAGAATAATTTTGGTTTTTTTTTTGTCTGGTCCGGTCCATTTGTCGATCCGATTCCCAGTTCCGACAAATTGGGAACCGGGACTACCGGTCCGGTTCCCGGTTCTTGAGGGGAATCGGATCAGACCGGATCGGGAACCAATCACCCCTACCAATAACTCTTCTCTCACCATATATTCAAATAATGAGCGTCCGTATGTTCTGACATGCTTCTTGGAAGTTATTTAATCGTGGCATTGCCTATTATCGGGCGCCAATAATGTTTATGTTCATTTCGCATTCTCTTTTACGTGTAATAACTTGGGCAAGACACGTGGCACCGACCCGTGCTAATATCGATAGGCCTCTCAAAATCCTCTCACAGATCGATAACTGTATAGCCCTCACGTGCCAGGCATCTGCCCTTCTAACCTCCTGATATTGCGCGACGATATCTACTTCTCCGCTTTTTCAGGCACGGGTGTCGACGGGCGAGCCATGGGGTCCTCACGTGCCAGGCACGTGACCTTCTCGTACCTTGATATGACGTTTTCCTCACGCTCTAGGCACGTGCGTATCGACGGGCAAATCATTTTTTTTTGGGGTGTCAAGCACTTGGTCATTTGCAAAAAAAGAAAAAAAAAAGAAAACCTAGTTCAGCTCACCAACCCCGCGTCTCCGCCGAGGTCAAACCTACTCATTGTGAAGTCAATTATTGTTTGTCGTTTCTCCCTTTTGAGGATGACTCGTGAAATTAAACGGGCCGCCTTTTTTTTTTTTGCGGGGAAAGCAAAGATGGAATAATTGGGCCCTTACACGTATCTTTCGTCGACCCCCCAACTGCTCATCAAAGATCAGCCACTTTTACAGACATAAGATGTGACTAATCTGAGCTCTTTGATCTTCTGTGGCCACGGGTTAAAATGTACCGGGTCAAAAGTCAAATCAGCAAATCGTGTTAACTCATAAATTTTCTGACAGCCTAGAGATTATACCAAAAGTTTAAGAAGTCCCGTTAAATAAATTAAAAAATTTAGAGATGCGACGAGCTTAGACACAATGGGTCAACCTGCAAAGAGATGACACCGTCCTCTACGAAGCCTCGCTTAACTCGTCCGCAGATCTGTTGAGTTTTGGGAGCGCAGATGATAGTCGATTAACTATTTTGTTTCAGAAATATTTTTAAAATATTATTTTTGATTTTGAATCAAAATCTATTTTTAGAATGAATTTTTATTTATAAATAAATAAATTTGTGTTGCCAAATAAAATAGATTTGAAATAGAAACAGAAAAATAAAAACGTTATCACGTACGTTTTTATCGAACAAAACGAATGTGTTCGGGCCCATATGGTTCTTTAGCATTTTTTCTCTGTCTCCCACTAAAGTGGAATCTGATGGATATTTCTGCTTGAGTAATAATGCTGCTGGACTGCCTCTCTCTCTCTCTCTCTCTCTCTCTCTCAAGAACGTTGGTCGATCCAATTCCTAACCCATCTTTCTGCTTCGGCCACAAGGATTCAGTCCAACCCATCAGTGTTCAGCATGGCACTGAGCTTCATCTTTGGATTGCTCGGCAACGTCACCACCGGCCTAGTCTATCTCTCCCCTGTGTATGCCCAAATCTGACGAACCCATGGCCTTCCATTCGCCGTTCATCTTTTCATATCGACGCCAACATGAATTTTCTCTCCTCGTTTTGCTTCTTTTTTGCAAGGAAAACGTTTTGGCACATCGTGAAGCGGAGATCAACCGAGGAGTTCGAGAGCATCCCGTACGTGTTCAAGCTGCTGAACGCCTACTTCTGGACTTACTATGGGATCGTGAAGCCCGACAGCATCGTGGTCGCGACCGTCAACGGCTTCGGGGTCGTCCTCGAGATCACCTTCGTCGCCATCTTCCTCCTCTACGCTCCCCCGAGAATGAAAGTAAGAACTCACCCTTAACTTAAGCTAAGCCGCACCCCCGAAACTAAGGAATAAGACTTCTACCCTTTAGGTAATCGTATCATCCTTCCAAGCCCCTAAGCAAGGAATTTCTTTTTTCCGGGCTTTAGAACTAAAGAAATATGTTGTGTACTTTCTATACACCTAGATATCTAGATATCTTTTGCTTAGATAAGTACAAAAGCAAGATATCTGAGTATATAAGGAGAAGACCGACCTTAGCCTATTGAGGTCAGATCTCAGCCGAACGAACTTGCCCACCTCAAACTTGCCTGCCCCACCTCCCGAAGGGAACTCAAACTTAAACAAACGGGAAGGAAGATGGACTCTCCCACGAGATGGAACTAAGATATGCTCGTAAGCGTACAATTAAGAGATAGGCTGGCTATTGAACTTTTTAATATATCCTGCTTTGTTGTTTGATTGTAATTTCCAGTCATTTTTATTTTATATATCGTTTTCTTTCATGGAAAATGTTGTGAGAAAGAATAATTTTCTTCTTCTCTATTCAAGAGAAAGAGATACAATATATATACAGTGAAGAGATGGACCTTAACCCTAAGACAACTAGATAAATAGACTAGGCCCAACTAACTAGGCCCAATAACATTAACAATAAACATAAAGGGGCTTTAACACTCCCCCTCAAGTTGGAGCATAGATATCTGACATGCCCAACTTGCAGAGAATGGTATGAAACGTGCGCCCGTTCAAGCCTTTGGTGAAGATGTCAGCAAGCTGATCTTTAGAGACAACGAAAGACAAGTTGATGAGGTTGTTGTCCAATTTTTCCTTTATAAAATGACGATCAATCTCCACATGCTTGGTGCGATCATGTTGTACTGGATTTTGAGCAATGCTTATAGCAGACTTGCTGTCACAATAAAGTCGCATTGGCTGTGGAACAGCAACTCCGAGATCAGCGAGAAGGGTCTTAAGCCAAAGTAGTTCACAAACTCCTTGAGCCATAGCACGAAATTCTGCCTCGGCACTTGAGCGGGAAACCACAGCTTGCTTTTTACTACGCCAGGTGACTAGGTTACCCCCAACAAGATTACAGTAACCAGAAGTAGATCGTCTATCATCCAAAGATCCAGCCCAATCAGCATCCGTGTAAGACTCCACAGAAAGATGACCATGGGGTGTAAATAGAATCCCTTTCCCTGGAGTAGATTTCAAATAACGAAGAATCCTATGAACCGCGTCAAGGTGCGAGGAGTATGGATCGTGCATGTATTGACTCACCAAACTCACTGCATATGCTATATCAGGTCGAGTATGGGAGAGATAAATTAGGCGACCTACCAATCGTTGATAACTTCCTTTATCAACGGGCTTTCCCCTTTTTGACTGCAAGTGGCCATTGGCCTCAATAGGGGTTTCAGCTGGCTTGCATCCAAGCATTCCAACCTCAGACAAAAGATCCAGAATATACTTCAATTGAGAGAGAAATACTCCTTTTTCAGATCGAGCGACTTCGATACCTAGAAAATACCGAAGAGCTCCTAGGTCTTTAATTTCGAATTCTCTCCCCAGATATTGTTTTAGACGAGAAATTTCAACTGCATCATTTCCTGTCACTACAATGTCATCGACGTATACAATGAGAATAACAACCTGAGTACCTGATCGTTTGATGAATAAGGTATGATCAGCATTACTCTGAGTATAACCAAAAACAATCATAGCTCTTTGAAATCGCCCAAACCAGGCTCTAGGAGACTGTTTTAATCCATATAATGCCTTCTTGAGTTTGCACACTCGACCTTCTGTCTCCGGGCCAGAATAACCTGGGGGAATGTCCATATACACCTCTTCTTCAAGTTCTCCGTGAAGGAATGCATTCTTCACATCTAGTTGCTGCAAGTCCCATCCAAGATTGACAGCACATGAGATAAGAACTCTAATAGTGTTCATCTTGGCAACCGGTGCGAATGTCTCAGTATAATCAAGGCCATAGGTCTGGGTGTACCCCTTGGCCACCAAACGAGCTTTGTAGCGGTCAATGGTTCCATCGGCCTTTTGTTTGACAACAAATACCCACTTGCATCCAACGGTACTTTTTTCCGGGGGAAGATGAACTAACTCCCAAGTACCATTTTTCTTAAGAGCTCTCAACTCTTCTAGCATAGCCTCCTTCCACTTTTCGTTAGCCAGAGCCTCTTGCCATGTTCTGGGGACAGCTGTGGACAATAGAGATAAAGAAAAGGTACGGTAGGATGAAGACAATCTATCATATGACACAGTATTGGATATGGGATGCTGCGTACATGAACGTTTGCCTTTCCTAAGTGCAATTGGTAAGTCATTAGTTGTATCATCATTATCAATACTCTGAGAGGGGGTGCCATTACCCGGAACTGTGGTTATAGGACTAGCAGGACGAGATTGGTCGAAGAGTAGAGTAGTGATAGAAGGGGCTTCACGAAAATTCTGTCGGTGGAACACAATCGGGTACCGAAACTGTTCCTGAATCGGAGGGGCTTCTGCTGAATTTTCTGTATTGACAGAATCGGGATTTTTAGCACTAGCTGAGTCTACTGGAGCTGCTGGTGGGGCTTGGTTTTCTGCATTTGCAGTAGTTGTAGCATCTGATTTTTTACCAGAAATGTCAGAAGTTAACTTCCCCTGCAAGGGTATCACATCCAAACTAGAGGACACATCTTCACCATGAGTAGACTCCCCCTGAAGAGGTGTCCGTGAATAAAATGGCTGAGACTCATGAAAGATAACATCCATGGAGATAAAATAGCGCCGAGTAGAAGGGCAATAGCACTTGTAGCCTTTCTGCGTGGGTGAATAGCCCAAAAAAATACACCTGATACTGCGAGGGGCAAGCTTACTGGCTGGGTGAGCAATACGAGCAAAACATTCACACCCAAACACCTTCGGAGGGACCGAAAACTTATGGGAACCAGTAAGAGCCTCAATGGGAGAGCGATATTGGAGAATCCGTGATGGTAGGCGATTGATCAAATAGGCTGCGCTCAAAATAGCATCACTCCAATATTGAGCTGGAACATTCATGGTAAACATGAGGGAACGAGCTCAATATTGGAGTGATGCTATTTTGAGCGCAGCCTATTTGATCAATCGCCTACCATCACGGATTCTCCAATATCGCTCTCCCATTGAGGCTCTTACTGGTTCCCATAAGTTTTCGGTCCCTCCGAAGGTGTTTGGGTGTGAATGTTTTGCTCGTATTGCTCACCCAGCCAGTAAGCTTGCCCCTCGCAGTATCAGGTGTATTTTTTTGGGCTATTCACCCACGCAGAAAGGCTACAAGTGCTATTGCCCTTCTACTCGGCGCTATTTTATCTCCATGGATGTTATCTTTCATGAGTCTCAGCCATTTTATTCACGGACACCTCTTCAGGGGGAGTCTACTCATGGTGAAGATGTGTCCTCTAGTTTGGATGTGATACCCTTGCAGGGGGAGTTAACTTCTGACATTTCTGGTAAAAAATCAGATGCTACAACTACTGCAAATGCAGAAAACCAAGCCCCACCAGCAGCAGATAAAGAGTCTGATGAAGTGGCTGGTTGTTGAACTGGGGCCTCACTTAAGTGCACCTGAGCCCCGGAACGACCCCGTCCACGGCCACGACCAGCAGTGGAAGGACGTCCATGAAGTTTGTAACAAGTTTCGCGGGTGTGACGTTCTTTTCCGCAATAATCACACTTCACAATCTGTTTGTCATTCCTAGAACAACTGCGAGATTCGCTTCCAGCAATAGTATAAAGGGCAGAGCGCTCTGGGACAGCGGGTTGATGCATCGTGTTCCGACGCTTCTCCTCTAGATGGATCACGGAATAGGATTGTTCCAAGGTCGGAAAAGGCACACGACATAAAATCTGAGCCCTAATCTGATCGTACTCCATATTAAGACCTGCTAAGAACTCAAAAACACGGAATTTGTCCACCCTTTTTCGAAAGGCAGCAGCATCAAGAGGGTTGGTAGGATGAAAATTATCATAAAAATCCAGTTCATGCCATAGACTACGTAACTCAGAATAATATTGAGATAAGGACAGCTCCCTTTGCTTGGTTTCATGAATTTTTTGCTGAAGTTCATAGATTTGGGCATCATTGCCCACTTGAGAATAAGTCTCCTTAGCAGCCTCCCAAATCTTGGCTGCTGTGTCCAAAAATAGGTAGCCACGGGCGATAGAGTCAGTCATTGAATTGACAAGGTAAGCCATAACCAAGGCATTCTCGGAGATCCACTTGCGGATAGCATCATCTCCGGTAGTAGGTTGCACGCTCTCTCCGGTAAGGTAGCCGGTAAGACCACGTGAAACAATGGTAAGGTAGCAAGAGCGAGACCAAATCAGATAGTTGGAGCCATCTAACTTGATGGGATTTGTCGGAAAAGAGGGATAAACACCAGGAGCACTGCGGCTCAATTCTCCAAGAGAGTCTGAAGCTTTTTCTGTCTCTGACATGGTCTCGGATGATAGGTTGAAAGAAAAGACAGGATTTAGATCATATAAGAAATGATCCAGAAAATATCAAGACTGGTCGGTAGCAGGGAGGCTCTCAAAAACACTGGACAGGACATGGAGAGGTCTAGGCTATCACTACACGATGCATGAAGGCTGCCGACAGCAATGAGAGGTTGCGAAGAGAAGGAAGGTAGGGACGCAGGTTATTAGGAAGAAGATGGCAGCAGGTTCCAAAGGAAGGAACGCTAGGTTACGGCACTTGGCTCTGATACCATGTTGTGAGAAAGAATAATTTTCTTCTTCTCTATTCAAGAGAAAGAGATACAATATATATACAGTGAAGAGATGGACCTTAACCCTAAGACAACTAGATAAATAGACTAGGCCCAACTAACTAGGCCCAATAACATTAACAATAAACATAAAGGGGCTTTAACAGAAAAGAAAATGGAATAACGCATAGAAGAACTACTAAACTAAATGTCTCCTTAATGACTCGTTAATTAATGGGTAGGTTTCTTTTAACAAGAAAATAATTTCGATAGATTGATAATGCAGAAGAGAACTGCAATACTTGCGATCACATGCGATGCGATGTTCCCAGCAGCAGCAATCTTAGTGACTCAATTAACGTTGGACCAGCAGATGCAGATCGCCGTTGCTGGCCTCTTGAGTGCTGTCTTCAGCATGGTCGCCTATGGTTCACCTCTCTCTGCCATGGTAAATATGCACATGGATCTATACAGACACAGAAGCTAAGCTATGACATGTCTGCTCGACATGACCTGTTGTTTTCCTATAATCTTATCAAGCATGTTCGTACCCGTCTTCTGTCGAACAGCAATACTGTGTATGATGTTCATCAAGAGGGTGTCAAATCTTGAATAGTGGTTCATGTTATTGTTTATGAAGGCGACTAATCGGTCGGGATGTTGCGTGAAAGTTGACGGGCAACTTCAATAAATTATTGCAGAAGACAGTGGTGACCACAAAGAGCGTGGAGTACATGCCTTTCCTCCTCTCCTTCATCCTGTTCGTCAATGGCGGCGTTTGGACCGTTTACGCCATCCTCACCCACGACTACTTCATCGGAGTAAGCTATAATTTCCACCTTTTGTATCACACTGGTTTCTCCATTATCTTTTCGAGGTAGAAGTGATTATTGCAAAAAAAAAAAAAAATTGCCCTTCGCAAGCAGTATCAGAATATGCGTGCACGCAAAGTAGCCGAAGATTTATTGCAAGTAAGACTTGAAGCTACAAGGCAAGGCCTAGACGCAGACGGAAGTGAGAGCAGTTCAATATAAAAATAGGAAACAGATCTCATACTTCGATTCACATGGGAAGCTCTGATACCGCGACCTAACGTGATTCAATAAGTGTTTCGATAGGCGTACCGTGCCAGAACTTAACGTGAGATCTATTCTCGGAAAAATCACCGCGCAAAGTTTAATGCCGTGGAAGAGTTAAGTTAGCTCTTCAATGGAATGTCATCAACTTTGAACATAATAAATGAAGAGATGGCAAAGAACACAGTTATCCATGATAAAGAAAGCAATACTTGATCAACTGAACAGCTCAGGAATAGGATATAAACGCGGTTGCTCATGGACTTGAATGGTGAATTCGATGCAGATACCAAACGGGACTGGGTTCGGACTCGGAGCGGCTCAGCTGATTCTGTACGCGATATATTACAAGCCCAAGACCAAGTCGCCGCCATCGTCAATGGAGGAGGACAAAGGGTGGCAACCATGCGAGCCTCTCATAGATCCAACTTCCATTCCTCATGTAGTAGTAGCTCAAGAGAGAGATTGACAGATGCCTCAACCGTTTTTTCTTTTATTTCGTGTCGAGTTAGATCGATCATATATTTGCCTGTAGGAATAATTAGTAAATTATTCCCACTTGATGTTGCTGGTAATGGTATGACTGTCTGTTTTTTTCGGGACCAAAGTGTAATAATGTACCGAACACATCTCGTATCAGAGCCGCCATTAAATACGCCCTCTGACCAACTCCACCGTCCCCCCAACTTGGAGTCAAGCTAGTTAGTATTTCTGTTTGAGTAGAAATCCTTTTCTTGATCGAAAAACATGGTAAAGAGTGTCTCAATAACTCTCGTTAAACTCACTTAACATAAAAAAGAGGAAAAAGTACACAATAAGTGCTACAACTTATGTACGGCATGCATTTTAGTGCCAAAACTTTCAAAACGTTCACTTTAGTGCCAAGTTCAAAGGAAATCGTGTACTTTAGTGCCAATCCGGCTAAGTGAATTACATAGATTTTTCAATTTGCTTTATTATCTTATGTGACAAATTTTTAGAAGCAATTACCACGGTGAACACCTAACGTGGCTTGTGCAAGGGTGAAAATGAAAAATGACATTGTCATTGATCTCTGGTTGGCTGTGGAAATCGAAGTTCTCTTGTGGAGTCGTAGCCGTCCCTTGCTCGCTGTCATGGCTCGCTCACAGCCGTCCCTCGCTTGTTGCCGTCGCTCGCTCGCCGCCCTCCCTCACTCGTCGCCCTCCTCGCTCGCTCGTCACCCTCCCTCACTCATAGTCATCCCTCCCTCGTTGTCATGGGTTAGAGTTTGTAATTTAGGGATTTAGGGTTTGTAATTTGGAATTGAGTTTGGAGATTTAGGGTTTAATTTGGGAATTTATAACTTATATTTGGATGAATTCAGCTTTAACGACGTCATTTGCTCTTTAAATTGCTAAATCGGCCTCCGGTGAGCCATGTCGTCCTTCACATAGACTTTTCGACATGCCACGTATGCTTCAGACGGAACTTGGCACTAAAATGAACGATTTTCAAAAAACTTGGCACTTAAGTGAACTTTTTGAAAGTTTTGGCACTAAGGTGTACGCCGTACACAAGTTTTGGCACTTGCAGTGTACTTTTCCCTAAAAAAGAGTTGATCGAAGGTGGTGTTTTGCTCGTCTTGCACTCGATGGCATTCTTTAACCGCGTCCTTGTCGAAATCATTCCATCTTTCAATTATCTAGGAGCGTTAATGGGTACATTTTACAGATTTTTCACTTAGTGCCCATAAATCTCTACTTGACCAAATGATGATGAATGAATCTCTCTAATCAATTGCTTGGTAACGAGCAAATGGGGTTTACATAAGTTGTGTCAATAAATTCGTTTGATTACAAGTCATTTTTTTCCTACCTTTTAAGTTTGAAATGGATAAATGTGTTGGGGGTGTGGTTCATACTTTCCAACTATAAGAAAGTGACACGGACCGGGTGTTCCTTGGTCCAAGTGGGCAAGTTCTCACTATTAATAAAATAAGGTTTTAGTAACGGCATTTGCCACGAAAACTTCGGCAAAATTCGTTGCTAAATGGAGTTGCGACGAAAATTGCAACGAAAAAAATTTCGTCGCCAATTCGGCGTCGCAAAATTTAGCGACGAAAAATTTCAAATTTCGTCTTCTAATTTGCGACATACCATATTCGTGGCGAAATTTGTCGCAATTTGCCATGACTAGTATTCGTGGCAAAATTCGTTGCTAATTTGCCACGACCAGTATTTATGGCAAAATTTGTCGCTAATTTGCCACGAATATAGTTCGTTGCCATGACCAACAAACAATGATTCGATCGTACACTGTCCACTATAAAAAAAAACAAACTACAAATTGAGGTTATAAAGTTGTGCCAAAATTATGTGAAAAGTTTTAAATATGTTATACGATGGTTAATTCAGTAATAAATTTTTTAAGTGCGCTAATTTACTGCTAAATTTTTTTGATAATTTGTCAATGTAATCCTAATGTTGAATATTTTTACAATTTTTTCTTTTTTCCCTTATTTTCAGTCATCGATCGCCAGGCCTTGACAATATCCTAAAAAAAAAGAAAAGGAAAGAAAACAAAGAATTGCTCTACTCTCTTTTTTACCTATATATATTTCTTCGTTGTGGAGCTCAACACTATTGGAATGATCATCCTGCTACAACAAAGCAAGCTCATGAATGAATTTAATGGAAATTTAGGTCTTTATAGACTCTATCTCCTTGGAAGATTCTTCTTTCCTCGTTAAAATTGACATTTTATTCAAGACAATTGTCCATAAAATCTTGAACGTATTGCATTTTTTTGTTAATTCAGTTAATAATTTTATCAATTGAGTTCTAAACCTTTTTACGTCCTATTAATTAAGTCCATTTGGCAAATTTTGATCAAAAATTATTGAGGTGAATGACAATCGTCCTATGTGACATAGCTAGTGCTAGCATGGATATTTTCTAATAATGTTTTAATATTTTTTATTGAATATTTTTATTCTTTATTTTTTTTACAACTATATCTGGCAATGGTCACCCTAAGACCTCGCCGAGCAAAATTGTAAATTTTAAAATATTAAAAAATATTATAATATTATTAAAAATGCCCACATTAGTGCTGGTTCGATTTTTACCTCAGACAAAAAATTGGATGGTTGGTATTTACCTCAGACAAAAAATTGGTGAGATAGACATAATTAGCAAAACATTTAGGATTAAATTAGAAAAGATGCAATATATTTATGACTTTTTGATAAATGTTTTCGTTATATTCTAGCAAATTAAACTTTTAGGGTAACTAGTTCAATTTTTTTACATTTTCGTTTTAACAAGTACAGATTTACCTTACTCAAATTTAGCATAGAGAGGAGGAAAAGGTGTAGCCTTCAGTTCTCTAACCAAAAACACCTTGTGTGAAGCACACTGTATAGGAACTAAGTTTTAAAAAAAAATTGACGACTTGCCTAATTAGTCCTAATTAAACTTAAGTCCAAAGTTAATAAGCTCGAGAAACTTTGTAAGTAGACATTTTCGTGGAACCTTCGCTGCTTGTCCCACGGAATGCATGCATGTCTTTTCTGACCAAGTACTCATTTGGATTTTACCAGCCATTAATAAGGAGAGAGGCCCATTTCATCGATTGATAAGAAAATGTTAAGGCACAATTTCACGTTTATTAGAAGTGTTCATATATGTCGATGCCCTATTAATTTTGTGCATATATATATATATATATACACATCCACACACATTTTACAGAGGTTCTTTGAGGAAACATGTTACCCAACATGCCACAACATGGAGAGAGAGGCCCATTCCATCGATCGATAAGAAAATGTTAGATACAATTTTTTGTCCCTGATTCAAATGTTCATATATGTTGATGCCCTATTAATCTTGTGCTTATATTGATATATAGAGGTTGTCTGAGGAAGCACATTGTCCAACATGCCACAACATGGATGGAGGCACATTCCATTGATCGATAAGAAAATGTTAGACCCAATTTTGTCCCTAATTAAAATGTTCATATATGTTGATGCCCCATTAATTTTGTGCATATATAAATATATAGAGGTTACTTGGGAGCACATGTTATGGTATGTTGGATAACATGATTCCTCAAGCAACCGCTTGGGAGCTCAAATTCTTGCATATCAAGCACAAGATTTCATAAAGACGTGCTAAAATAACTACATTAAATGGAAAAGGAAAGCATTAGTTTTTTCAACTTAAGGGCATGTTTGTTGAGGATCGATGCTTTAAAACCCAGTTAAAATTTTAAAATTTCATTTAAATTTTCAAAATATGAAATTTTATATGTGAATTTACATATTGGCATGTTATATGCTGTGAAAATTTTTTACAGTTTCAGGCTATCGAAATTCGAAGGGCGTTTATCGCAAGATATAACTTAGGCAAAAAAAAAAGTCAAAAGTCAAAGGAAACATGTCTTAGCAGGAGCAAATAATGCGAATTTGACCCGTCCTAGGATTGACCCGGTGGGAAGGGCATTCCACTCCTTTAGGCTTATGCCTTAATGGTCTCAAGTTTGATTCTTAAGCTGGGAAAATCATATTTAAGTGAAGGACCATGGCAGTAGGTTATTGTGCTCCCCTCTAATTATCGACTTAATCAGAGTTATGGCTTGAGGTTATCGACAAAAAAAAAAATTGCAGATTTGAAGTAAAATCTGAGTACGTGATTGATTTGGTGCAGTCATGAATTCCGATCGAGAGGCTTCAAATTCGCATAGCTGTCTATATCGAGATCAAACTGGTAAGAAAATGCGAAATCTTCCTCCGGACAATGATAATCACGTTCATCCAATTACCTTAATGACCTTCAAAGAGAGTACACATTCCGATTCTTTGCTTGTTTCCCTTTTTCTAGTCGAAGAGTAGAGTTTCGGACGATCAATTCTAAACTTTTAGCAATCCGTGATTATTAGTCCGGTCGAAAGATTCGGAGATCCCGTGCAATGGGAGTACAACTGTCGTTAGCTCGAGGGAAAGAGAAGAAGGGAAACGAAAATGACATTCGAAGCGTGAAGTTGATGAGGCCCACGTGATCTTAAGCCCACCTTGAGCCCATCTAGAAAATTCTGAAGGCTGAGCCCACTGGGCCTCAGGCCCATTACGTGCTCCCAGGGTCCCACAGAATTTGTAGATGGAGAAGAGAGACCGAAGTCTTCAACTACCATTCCAATTCGATCTCACGAAGGACGTGATGAACCGAACCGAACTTCCGTTCTCTGAAGAAGATTAGCTGTCTTTGACGGAGACGCAAGATCGCATCTTGGTTTGTACAGAAACCCATCGAACAGAGAGAGAGAGAGAGAGAGAGAGAGATGGCTCTTGTTTTCGCTCCCAGATCGGTGTTCCTGTGCACGATCCTCTACGCCGCCGCCGCCGCCGTCGTCAATTCCGAATCGGTGCGTTCGAGCCCCGGCGCCTCCGCCGCCGACAAGCGGTCGGCGTACGACATCCTCGGGGACTACAACTTCCCCGCCGGGATCCTCCCGATCGGCGTCAGCGGCTACGATCTCGACGAGCAGACCGGCAAGTTCGCCGCCTACTTCAACAAGACCTGCAGCTTCTCGCTCGAGGGGTCGTACCAGCTACAGTACAAGTCCACGATCAGCGGGATCATCTCGGAGAACAGGCTCAAGAACCTGCAAGGCGTGAAGGTGAAGCTCCTCTTCGTGTGGGTGGACATCGTGGAGGTCAGCCGCCGGGGTGACGATCTGGAGTTCTCCGTCGGCATCGCAGGTGCGGGTTTTCCTATTGATAACTTCGAGGAGTCCCCTCAGTGTGGATGTGGATTGAATTGCGATGACGGTGGGGCGAGGGAGACGACGAGGAGAAGTAGTAGGCCGTTTGTTGATTCTTCTTGATAGAAATCGAATTGACAAGGAAACGTCATGCCGGAAATTTCTTTTTTTTTTTTTTTTTTTTTGGTTCTTTATCATTTGTGACGGATGGAAATCGACTGAGCTCAAAACGATTATAAATTATTGTCAAGCCTTTTCTCTTTTTCATTGTGCGGTTGATGGTTTCTGCGTATTTTAAGATTATGCTGCTGTTCTGTGAAGTGTGTTAGTGACAGAGATATGTGTGTGTAGTAGAATTCAAGAACTGAACATACTCTCTTAATCAAATGATGCAACAATCAGATACATTAACAGGAAGCTGCAGCATCCTTCATTCACTTATCATTATAAGTTATTTTCGATTATTCATATCTTTGAAATGTTCTTCATTTTCCTTAGTGTTGCTTTTGATGGTTTCATTATTCATGAAAATGATTCTTCTTTGCTATGTAGTTGAAAATGCATAAGAATTATCTTCCTGTTACTGCAGGTTCACCCTAAATTAGACTTGTATAGTTCAGAAGGGGATGGAATGAGTGAGGGGATAGAAATGGAAGGATAAATTGAGTGGAATATGTCTGGCTCCCATGGAAATCCCATGCTAGTGAGAAGGAAGTCTTGTTTTGAGCTTTCGGAACTATCCTTAAAATATGAGGAGGAGAAAAATAAGAGCATTCCTGTAGAAATTATGTGAGACAGCTACTTTTAAAGCTTAAGCTTTTAAATGAAGGCCTGAATTGATATTTAAATTCTTTAACGGTTAAGACTCCACTGAAGAACTTTCATATGCTTAATAGCTATAAAGGCATGAAATCGAGAATGCTGACTTCCCAGAAAAATCCTGATGAAGTATTGTGACCACTTTGCTTTGTAGAGATTCCTCCACCATGGACCAATCTGTTTGTTACTGAGATTGCTTAATAGGTCTCTGGATTGTGTTACTGAGATTGCTCAGAGCAGTCTATATTTATCGGTGGAGAAACTTGTACTAGTTAATATCTTATTGCATAGCCCCCCTTGTCAATAATTTGCAAAGAATTTGATCTTTCAGTTTTTTTTTTTTTTCACCGTTCAAAGCATAGATTGTGACTTCAAAATGGTGTGGTCTGTTGTGGAATCTAATAAATGGGAAGAGGCTGAATGATACCATTTACACCATGTACAATTGTTCAGACATGGTTTTGCTGCTACATACGAGTATTTTCCTCTAGAATCTAACTGGAGATGGGACATTATTGATAAGATTTACAGGGAGAATTGGTCCTGTTATTTTCTGGTCTGTTAATGAAAATAGAAAATCGATCAAGAAAAGGATGCATTTACTAGGCTTCATTGTTTTCAAGTTTTACAAATAATAATAGTAATAAAGAGCAGAAAATAGATGTGAAAACAATTACGTATTATGGGTGTGAAGATGCTTGGAATCTTTCTGTGGCTACTGAATCTAGATGCCATGCTTCTTTCGTGAAAAGGCATTCAGCCTACCCTTCCTTTAGCAAAGAGCTCAGGAATTTAATTTTCCTCCATAATTGTGATCAAACCGGAAGGGAAGCCTTGGCGCATCTGGTTAAGGTGTTGCCGTGTGACCTGGAGGTCACGGGTTCGAGCCTTGGACGCAGCCTCTTGCAAATGCAGGGTGAGGCTTGCCTCCTTTCACCCTTGTGGTGGGGCCCTTCCCCGGACCCCCGCCTCGCGGGAATGCTATCGTGCACCGGGCCGTTCTTTTTTTTTTTTTAATTGTGATCAAACCAAAGGTCATTTCTTGCATCCATTTCTTGCTCTCTGGATGTGTGCTCAGATCATGTTGTTGGAGTCTTGAAACACATGGGATAGGAAATTTAGAATCATTGATCAGATTTGATGTGGGCAATGGCTGCCAAGTTCGTATTTGGTACAAGGTTTGGTGCGGTAATAACCCTCAAGATTCTTGCACTCTACATCGTGGGTCAAGAAGCTATTGTGGCTGTTCGTTTGAATATTGATTCTGGTTCTCCCATTCGGAATCCAAATATGATTAGAAGTTTCAATTTGTGGAGTTGAACTCCCTCTATTCACTGCTGCTTCTATTCTCTTTGTTTAGTTAAACCGGTCATGCTGCAAACAATAGGATTTTCTGGAATGCTACAAATGATAGATAAAATAAGAGTGCGCAGCAGATGGTTTTAAGAGCTCACACTGTGCAATGATTCTCGTTTACTTCAAAGTTTCTCGTCTCAAGAATGATTGTTGCATGCAACTTGGAGCAGAAGGAAGACTTGCACCCAGCCAAATTAGTATGACATGGAAGAATGGTTATTGAGTTAAAAACAGAATCACTCTGCCATTCCATTGTCTTGATTGAACATCCATCTGGGACTTGGAATGATCATATCTGATTTGAGGAGAAGTGAATTTCTTTCGCGCGAATGCTGTTGCAGCTCTCCTAAAACATCATCCATGTGTGACCAGATTCACACAACCATGATATAACACATTGGCTACCCACGAAAATGGTTGAAAATGGATGGATCACAATGGCACCCAGTGGAGTGCACTCAATACAAATTTTCGTATATGCATTGGGTGAACTCCTCGGCACACCGGAAAACCCCTCTTGAAATGGGTAACTAAGAAAATTTCTGGCTTACGTTCATTTTCTAGAAGCTTAACGATGTAAAGCCATGGGAAACTGTTATATGTTGGCATGACTTGAGAGCTATACTTGCATGCTCTGTTTTTCTGTTCCTCTAGACCAAACGTGAACGCAGCTCCACCGACATCACAAGGAAACTGTGAACTCCAAAATATCTTAAGGTGGATGCAGATAATTAACTTCCAAACCAGGTGAAACCTCTATACATGTGGAGGCCACTAGTTCTTTAAAGGAGGGGACACTTTGTCTTCTCTTTAAGGACAATTTACATAAATTCTTTTGTTGCTCTTCAACCACTGTAGCTGACATTTAAGTTGAGTTAGGTGCGTGGAAGAAGGTGACCAGCTCTGTCTTAGTTTGCCGTCTGTGGAGATGGACAAGGTACCGATCTTTTGCAGCTTGCAGTCGAAACTGCCAAATTCTGCCAAGCATGGCTTGGAAATCATTTCCTCAAATATCGCCGCGCTCTGTTTCTTGAAGCGCACGTTTGCGTCCACGACGTCGTAGATCGATCAAATTCAGCTGCGTCGGGTATGATTTTGCTTGTTCTTCCTTGCCTGATATTGAGTTGTTACCTCTTCTTCTCACGTTTGGGCAAATAGCATGTTGTCGGCTGCGCTCCTTTAGCTTTCCATTTCTTTCTTTCAGCATCAACTCTTCTCTAACCTCTAAGACTATCCTTTTCATTCCACAGTTCAAACCTACCTAATCTTCTGCTAGCCCTGAACTGCTGTGAACACCAAATTGACTTGGTCGCAGCACTCATTGTGAAAAATGAAAAAGGAGATGGAGCTCTAGTTTTCAAAGAATAGCCCAATCCAGCTTGAACACCAGGAGCTCTTGGAAAGCTCACTTGACAATGAAATGCTCGTAGCGACTCCCCTTTTTCTTTTTGTGGTAAAAAACAAAAAACCTTTTAGGCTAATCTATTCTGTGCTTCAAAGTGGTGGCACTAGTGAGCCTAACAAGTTGCATGGTGGCTCAATGCTCACCACCACCATCATCCTCAACTAAACAAATTTTATTCAAGAAATACTCGATGCGCCGAAATAATTACCAAAAAAATTTTAGAATTATTGCAGTTCTGTCGATTCAGTCATAAATCTTTTTTTTTTATCAATTCAATACTAGATATTTTGCATTTGTATCAATTTCATCCTTCTGATCAATTTTGTTTGGAAATCGTTAATGTGGCGTGGCCGATAATGACGTGACAAGTTTTAATAATAGTTTAATGTTTTACGAATTCATTTATTTCTATTTTTCTTACTCTTTCTTCCTTTTTTTTTTTCTGTCCTTTCTTTCTCCAGCGTGAACCATGCCTTTGTTTGTCAACCAAATAAACTGAATTTCAGTTAGGTCCAAGGAAGGCACCAAAAAGAAACAGAAGGGGAACCCTAAAATTAAGGGTGACTTCTTACGTGGTCTTCCACTATTGGTGAAGAAAGCTTTAAACTGTTGGTGGGATTTGGGGGGAATTGAATAGAGCTATTGTGATCGAGCCTGACTTGTATCTCATTGCACATGGTAGTGGGGTGTCAGAAGTTGATGTTAAGACACATGAACACTTTGACTTTTCAAAGTACGCGGTTTCTTCAAGTTGCGAACCTTAAAAGGGCAAAAAGGAAAAAGAGTCGGCCGCGATCTTTGCCCCTCGTCTTTAAAAAATTAACCCACCAAAGCTACTTGTCGTGAACATCACTCCCGCGTCTCTTCCTTCATCCGTACTCATCATCTGCTGCGTTTTACGCCTGGTGGGCTCCTCTCATCAGACAATTCACTGCTTTCGGTTTTTGTCTTCCTGTTTTCTGTCGTCCTGAAAAGGTTGAATTTTTCTCTAGAATCGCATGTCTAAATCCTGTTTGGTCTACAAAGTTGAAAACTTTACTGGTATTCATTGAATATTTCAATCCTAGGTGCATCGGATGTGTGAAGTATCATATTGGAAAAATGGTTTGATAGATTTTGGGCGGAGACAAGGTGAAAAGGTTGTCGTTTCTTCAAATGCCCAGTTCAAATTTGTTTCTTTACGAAGCTTGAGGCGAGCAAATTCAACGGTTTTGAATTGGGTAGAGAACACTTATTTAGAATGCGAGTAGTTTATTTTGAAGACGGATGAATGATCCCGGACCCTTAAAATGTTGGTCTTTTGCCCTAGAAGAAAAATGCCGAACGCTGTCTAGACGTCGATAATAGTAAATAACTGGTATTAAAGTCTCCTGTAGTGAAAGCAGGGGATGGCTAAATCGCCGGCTCTTGTAAGGCGCCGAGGAGTCGCTCGCTTCTTGTGGTTTCCTCATCAACCGTAAAGAATAATCTACTTTTGCAAAGGCAGAGATTCATTATCACACAAAATTGACAACCCCATTTTTGATATTGGGCTCGTCACAATCTCCAAACCCTGATTTTTCTTTGTCCTCTCTCTCTCTCTCTCATATCTGTTTCTTAAGATTGGATTTGCTCATTCAATTCATATATTGCAAGTGTTGGTGTTTATCAGATTTAAGTTATCTCTCTCCCCACCCCTCTCTCTCTCTCTCTCTCTCTCGGAAAGTTTATGGAAATATTGCAAATTCCACGTATATAAGCATAATCCTCTCCATTGACTCTCCGTCTCTCTCACATCTAAGCATACCCTTCTGGGTTTTTTTCCATTTCACAAAAAAAAACGGTGGAGCTCTTTGGATCCGTATCGCTCAATTCAGCAGATACCCTTTTGTTCCTCTCCTCTTAATCCCTTAAAAGTTAAGGGATTTGCAGGACCAATTTTTCCCATTTGGATGCATCCTTCATATTCCTGTTCTTGGGCACACCCTTTGAGCTGTTTGTTTCTACAGAAGCTAGCTGAGCAGGTTTAATCTTGTTGATCTTGACGAGGAGTTGATTGTGAGTGTGTTTTGGGGTGGAGAAAGAGAAAGAAGATGATGATGATGACGATGGAAGGGATGATGGAGAAGGGTGTGTTGGATGACATAATAAGAAGATTATTGGAAGGCAAAGGAGGGAAGCAAGTTCAGCTTTCTGAGGCTGAGATCCGCCAACTCTGCATCAACGCTCGCCAAATCTTCCTCTCTCAGCCCAATCTCTTGAAGCTTCATGCTCCTATTAGAATCTGTGGTATGAGCGCTCTCTCTCTCTCTCTCTCTCTCTCTCTCTCTCTCTCTCTCTCTCTCTCTCTCTCTCTCTCTCTCTCACACACACACACACACACACACACACACACACTTGTCATGCTCTTGTCTCATGATATGATTCGAAGGTGGTTTTGGTTCTGCAGCAGGTGCATTAGTCTGTGGCAAAGGATTAAATGGAAAATGGCTAGGAACCAATGATCATAAGGGCTTGTGTGTTGTAGCTTTCTTTCTCTTAGTTCTCTTTCTGTTGTCCACCTGATAGCACATGTTTCTTTCGTCCGTTTCTCGTTTCCGCTGCATACAGCAGTTGTGTTTGCTGCCTTCTCTAACTTTGGAGGCAGTTAATTTGATGAAACAATTTACTCGTGTTTGCTAGTGGAACTATTTTATTGTGTGTTCATTCTTGCTTAACAAATGAATAAAGAGCAGACTGCGGAAGTAAGAATCTTAAGATGTTATAATTTGGTTTATGCGCATCAAAGCATTAGTGAATCTGCTAATGTTGGATGATGGAGTGGGGAGGATAGATACTCCGAGGATGGGGTTCTAAGTAGGAGGGCTGGAAAGGATTGCTCATTAGTTTCAAGCTCTTCAATTAAGGGGGAAATGGTACAAATTCATTTGAACTGAATGCAAGCTTCTGTCGTCTAGCTTGTCAGCGCATTCTTTACTATCAAGTTAGTATGCGTCAAGTAATTCTAATGTTGCAGGTCTCTTACAGGTGACATACACGGACAGTACCGCGATCTACTGAGGCTATTTGAGCATGGTGGCCACCCTCCCTCTGCGAGCTACCTTTTTTTAGGAGATTACGTAGATCGGGGGAAGCACAGTTTGGAGACGATATGTTTGCTTCTGGCCTACAAAGTAAGGTATCCCAACAAAGTCTTTCTCTTGAGGGGAAACCACGAAGACGCAAAAATAAATCGCATCTACGGTTTTTATGATGAGTGCAAAAGGCGATTTAATGTTAGGCTTTGGAAAATCTTTACTGATTGCTTCAATTGCCTGCCGGTGGCTGCCCTTATCGATGATAAGATACTTTGCATGCATGGGGGCCTCTCCCCAGAGTTGAAAAAGTTGGATCAAATAAAGGAAATTTCAAGGCCAACTGATGTTCCTGATGCTGGTCTTCTCTGTGATCTTTTGTGGTCTGACCCGGATCCTAGTAATGATGGTTGGGCAGACAGTGATCGTGGTGTCTCTTGTACTTTTGGAGCTGATAAGGTTGCTGAGTTTTTGGATAACAACGATCTTGATCTCATTTGCCGAGGTCATCAGGTAAGCCAATCTCTTTATTATCCAGCTTGGTGCCTGTTAAAGATTCAAAATGCTGCGAGCATCCTCAGGGCACTCTTAAACTTGACGCGCATAATGTGTTGACCAAACAACTTCTTTTACCAGCACATGCATTAAGACGATAACAACCCATCCAAATTCTAGTCTCCTGTTTGATTGTTCCATCATATTCTGAATATTATACCTTAATTTTAATGTTGTGAAAAAATTGATGTCACGAAAACCATCCGTACAATTTATGTCTTGAAATCTCCCAAATAGCGGTTTTGGTAGTTGCCAATCAGTAGTGCGTCATATTAATTGAAGGAATATCATCAGAATCTGGAGGAACTAGTTATTTGTGATGTAGATTATAGAACTGCAATGCATGGCTGGAATTGCACTCTGGAGGAGCCTACTCTTTAGTATACTTCATGCTATCAACTCGAAAAGCATTTTCTACAATCACAAACGCTGCAATTATCATGGCTGACCATTACATCATGGTGTCCGTCCCTTCAAATTTTGCCATTGAAAAGATATGAAAAAGATCTTCTGGGTTAATTGCAGGTCGTGGAGGATGGGTATGAATTCTTCGCGAAACGGCGGTTAGTCACAATCTTTTCAGCTCCAAATTATGGAGGGGAGTTTGACAATGCAGGTGCGTTGCTAAGTGTTGATGAGAATTTGGTGTGTTCATTTGAGATACTGAAACCAGCTGAAAGCAAAGCTTCTGGCAGTTCTAGTTCATCGAGAATGACTCTCAAGAAGGTATTTTACTTTCTTTGTCTTCCTGGACTTCACCATTCAACGGCGAAAAGATGTTTTTTTTTTTTTTTCCCTCATTTAAGTCAATTTCGATGTGGGGCTGTGAAATAACTTTCTTCTTGACTTGTATGAGCAGCCTCCACAGCTTGGAAGAGTCTGATACACGGACCGCGGTCCTGGAAGACGTTCCTTTTTTCGACGAGAAAAATGAGAAAGAAAGCTGGTTTGATGCATAGGCTCGATACCTGTCATAAGTAAGTTTTGGATAAGCGTATGCCCTCTGTTTTAGACGAAGAAGTCGTATCTCTCAAGAATATCCGAGTGCTGCAACAGCAGTAGGATGAGAGAGTTGGTTCAGGATCTTCAATTGTGCATTCACTACTTTCAGCTGAGAAATGGAGATCTTAGACACTTAGGACACCCAACGGAAATCGCTCAACCTAGGGTGAACTGATGATTTAGAATTTTTTTTCGTCGTCTGTAATTTTTTGGGTCAACTGCAAGTGTGCTCAAGAGTCGTCTCCGCGACAAGCTTACGTCGATAATTTTCGGTTTTCTTCCCTGTTGAGTTTGACTAATAACATCCTCAATTTGGTGTCTGTGTTAGAAGCAGCCGTCTTTGTAAAGGCAATTTCTATCGAGAAAGATAGGTCGTTTGGGAATTCATGGATTCATGAAAATGTCCATTTTTGTCGGCCCCTTTAGACGGACAAAACTCTTTAACATTGTGAATGGATGGAGTGTAGTCTCAGGCAAGCAATCAACCGGATGACTATTGAGTGGCTTAGGAACACAGGTCGGTGCGCTGTGTACAAAAGGCTAATCCATCAGTTTCTGCCCTTGACTAATGCTCCCAATAACGATCGCCACTTGGCCTCGACCCGATGCTGACTTGAACATTCGAAAAACGCATTTATCAGCAGCCATAAACTGATAACCTTCTGAATTCACATTGATGGACATCAATGGGGTGTGTGTATGTAAATCTTTCTACTGTAACATAGACATCAATGGGGTCTGTGTACGTAAATCTTTCCACTTCAACATTTCCATCTCCCAAAAGCAAGACAGAACCAAGTTTATGCAACCCCAGAAAAATGTAAGATGACAAGACAGGTTACAGCCAAAAATCCTCTTCTTGACAAATGAAGAAGGCGTGTTTTCCTCATTTCTTCCTGCCAAAAAGCTGAATATGCCGAGTGATCCATGCTTTGTCTTGATTACTGCAAAAACCAGCATAAATCGTTGCTTCGGTATCACAAAAACAGCTCGCTGAAGGATGGCAGTTCTCTTGTGGTAATTACCATTGCAGACAGGTTTACCTGCAAGCAACTACACCTTTTGGAATCACAAAAACAGCATAAAGTCGTACTTCTACTGCTTAAGTGAAGAAGGTAGCCAAGCCAACAAACCACTGGGTTCATGGCGCAGTGGCCACCCTTTGTCTTTGGAACGGGATGAGGAGTTTGGTCCTCACCTTCGAGAATGGGGTGAGTTACGGACGCCCTGTACCCACAAGGCTAAAAGACAAAAATAAACCTACAAAAGCTTAGCTTACTTTTGCACTCTCAAAGGAGGATTTTTTTTAACAGGAAAAATAGTCTAGAAATGACAATGAGATCTATCGCCTTCTAATTCCCAGAAAATTACAAAATTAGGCAGCCATAGCTCAGAGAGATTAAATTTATATTGGCCATCAATGAGGTTTATTGGACTCAGAAGCAAAAGGCCATAAACTTTCCGAATGCTAGCCTAAAGAAATCACATAAACATTAAGTATCTGATTAACTCAAATGAGGCATGCATCTGCAGCAATACCTAGTTTCTTGATTGCTTGATGGGCCAGAGGAGAAGGCATAGGAGGTTCTAACATCTCGCTGCCTATGCAGTTCTCCAATAATTACGCAAAGTCTAAAGTAACTCAATTCATTGCTTCACCTGTAAAAGAAGCACCTAGCGGAGATTCATCCTCCCTTCCCCTTCTTACTACGTGAATTGAAAGATTTCTGATTCGTCTGAGCTTCCAGTCTCCTGGCAACACGCTGAATAGCAGCAACTTTCTGGTAGTGGCTCTTGCTTCTCCGCCTGCTGAAGGTAAGGATGAAGTATACAAATCAAATCTAATGCCAGTAAGATCCTAAATGACAGGACATAAATAGATAATCAGATGGATGCTTTTTGTACTATAAAATGAACAACAGCACATCAGAAATTACGTGATTTATCTGAGAAACTCTGAATCCATGTTCTTTTCCTTTTGGCTGATTAATGCATATTGGAACCACAACTTAGTTTTGAGCATCCACAATCATGAGATAGAAGCAAATTATAGCCTCGAGCAATTTATTCAACTGAGAACAATAGTCTCGAGTTCTAAAATCAAATTCCCAGCGTCTTTTCATTATGTGACATGTGAGAGACAAGAAAACATTGCTCTTAACATTGACTTTTTATTAAGTAATGACAAGCTTCCAGTGGGAAATCAGGTCATTTCCTGTTTTTTCTTTTCAAATTGCAGATATGTTACACATATGGAACAGCATCTTTTTCCCTGTGCAGATCCATACTCAAGGTGCATGGCAAACCAGAGTTCAGCCACTAAACAAGCCGCTGCCTACAGGAACTGGAACAACTAACCTATAAAGAATCAAAAGCTACTAAAAACTTAACTTATAAGATGCTTGAGCTAATTTTCAGCACCCACCATGCAAACACATTTCATACATCGCTTACAAGAGGTTTGAAAACTATTTACTATACAAGCTTCAATTCCTTCCTAGGAAATTTTTTTTTTTTTTTTGAGTGACACCAAGCAAACACCGCAAATGGTCATGTGACAAATAACCTTCAGGAGAGAGATCGTAGAGTTCAAGAAAATCCAACTCCAGAAATCAACAAATAGGTGGTGAATGTTTTGCTCCTATTTCTATGTAGCACCTAAACTATTGATACTTCATGTGCAAAGGAGAGTAGAATCACCTTATAACCAGCAGTCCTCCAGTCAAGACCATTCCTCCCACTGCCCAAAATACTGTTTTACTGAATGTCATTCTCCCCAGCCGCTGCTGATCATCAGATTCGTGAGGCATCTCAGAATCTGCAGTCGTCCATGAACTGGAAATTGAGTCTAAACTAGCTTGACCGCCATAACAATGCGCTTCTTCAGAGCCAACAAGTCTATCATCATCCAATTTCACAGAAAAACCAGCAGCAAGGCACAGCTCAGTGCCATTGGATACACATTCAGAAGCTCTAGCACATATCACCTCATTCACTCCACATGGTGCTAGAACCTATCAATTCAGAACTTAGAGAGTGGGTAATGTGGATCATCCAAGATAAAACAGTTATAGAGGTGGGTAATCTCGCACATCAATATGTCTTGCACGCACACACACTACCCACAATTCACATAACAAAGACACATAGGTAGGTAGCATGCATAATGACATACATATAGGAATTGATCAAGACATAAGAATCTCTCGACCAACACCAATTTTTCAATCAATAACTGAAATGTGGCAGGAATGGTACTCATAACAGTAAAGTAAACTACAAAACAAGCTGTCACTTTCGTCAATATCAACAGTATGTTCCATTTTATACAGCTTTCCGTCTCAAGGAGGAAAACAAGAATATGATGGAGCAGGCATCAGCTAGTCAAATTAGTAATTTAACAACAGAATAGTTAACAGACTCACGTGTGTCTTAGGATCCATCGAGAAGTAAGCATTAGAGCAGGCCTGAAAGATTCTGTCACAAAGAGTGGCACATATAAGAGGAGGTCCGGGCTGAACACCAACACGTGGATCACAGATAGAACATTCCAGCAACTCCCACAACTGCACACACTCCTCGCTTGCTTCTCCCTTCAAAGAGAGCCTCCTAGTTGCTATCAAAGCAGGAAGCGTCTGAGACACATCACAGCATGTCTTTTTCCGGAAAACGCGGCAAAGGGTCAAATCCTTGGACCCTCTGCTAACCTTTCCAGGAGGCTTCCCTTCCGAAGCAAAGGGCGGGAAACGACCACCTTTCGAAATGCAAACTCCGTCGGGTCTCGCCGCATCTATGATTACCAAACAACCAACGAGACGCATGAAACAAAGATAAAAAACCGGGAATGAATTCTCCACAACAAAGGAACACGTGTTATGGTCAAGAACAACCGGTTGTGCTTAACTGCTAGATGCTAAGCTGTCTGCATAAATCGAAATAGCAGAGAGAAAAAACAAATTGAACAATGAAAAGAACCAATTAAAGAGTAATCAACAAAGCGAGCAAGTCCCCCAATCAGCAACGGCTACATGAAAGCGCCCGCACTCATTCACGGATCTTCTCTAATCACTGAGGTGCGTGATGATTACGAACTAAAGCATAATTACTGAGTGTTGACATAATCGACTGGAAAATAGAAAGAAGAAGCCAAAACCGTAGCTCCGTGCGAAACTGAAGCAACTCCGCGATCAGCTCTGAACATAATAATTTCCAGAAAAGAAGAACGCTCACCGGAAGAAGAGAGAAATAGCAGAGTGATCGAAAGCACGAGCCTCGTGATCACGAGCGAATCCAATATCCGCATCACTTTGGATGGAGAATCTGCAAGACTCGAGCGGTAGAAGAACCTGAGAAGTCTTCTTCGCGAGCTCCACCTCCGATTTCCACGGTTGCGCAATGCGCACCAGTTACACTAGAGAGTCTGCGGACGAATTGGGTAGATGGGCCCGGGCCTGTCATTGTCTTCGTTTGAAGTTCAAGATGGGCCCAAAAATATCTCTGAAGCCCAAAATCAGAATGGGCCCCGGCTGACTAGTAACCGGGTCTTTGGCCCGTGCCGGACTGACCAGGACAATGGGCCTGATCATTTTTATATTTGGGCTTTGGTCTGAGAAGCCCGATAACTAGGATATGCTTGAAAAGTGATTAGACCTTTAAAATACATTGAAATACATAATCACAAATTAGATCAAACAAATTTATTAACAGAGCTGAAAAAATGAGATTTAAGGTGTTGAATTTGAAAAAGTGGCCCAATAACAAAAATTGGAATTGTAGATATATATAAACCAACATTCTTTTACATGGCAATCATAGATTCATAGCCCGTCTCAACTTGTATTCGCCACATCAATTTTGCATGGTTCAATCCAAGTAGGTAAAGCTTGAAATTTTTGTTCTTGAAGTCTTTTTTCAAATATATTATTCCTTATCTAATTATAAAACTATGATATGCATGTCTAAAATGACTAATACCAATTTGTTTAAAAATTCATCAATTTCAGGGAAAGAAATAGTAATTCGCATATCTCAATTTTAACAAAACATATTTGAAGTTTTGTGGCCAATTTTAAGATTTTATGATTTATTCTTGTTGATACATATTCCTTAAATTTCCATTTTAATGTTATTCTAATTTTCATTTATAACATATATATATATATATATATATAATCATCTGAATCATTTTGCATCCTCTATTTCTCAGGAGGATTTTACTAATACATGTCCTAGGGTCATTAGACATCTAACTAAGAAAAAATTGACATTTTCAATACTATTGATCTCATATTATAGAAAATAAGTGCCTTTTAAGAGATTTTTTTGTAATGAGTATGGTTAGCAAGTGCACAAATACATTGGTTAATAGGATCATTCTAAAAAATACACTACATGTCCTCCCACAAGACCAAAAAAATTGTCAAAAAAAGCCCTAAACCAATTGTATGATGATCAATTTAATTTTAAACCTTTCAATTGCGCTGAATTAATCTTAAATATTTTGATAATCTGACAATGTAGTACTTCCAATTAATTTTAGCCAAAAACCCCTGAGTTAGATATCGACCGTCCTACATCACATGGATGGAGTAAAACGGTTGGCCCTAACATAGACAATTTTATGAATATGCTTATTAATTTTGTGCATACAAATTCTACACTTTTTTTAAAAGTAAAATTATTGATTTTTTGTTTTGTTTTCTTTCTTTCTTTTCGTTTTCTCTTTCACTAATTAAGGCCGACCGATTGCTAGCCAATGGCATTGTGAGCCCTTGCCCAATAGCAAGCGAGGGGCGCCCCAACACTTGCTTGTGGCTTGCGATCTTCACTAGCCAAAGAATGGAAATAGGAAATGGAAAAAGGAAAGAAAAGAAACAAAAAGAATTTTTTTAAAAAAAAATCCAAAAAGAAAAGCTCAAAAGCTAGCCCCAAAGAGGCCTCTTCCTTGCTAACTAACTAGCTCCCACTCTACTTCCAACATTTTTACTATTTGGAATAGGGCTAATCCTTCCCACTTCTTATGAGTTTCAGGCCCATGTCTTGCAAGTTCGGCCAAGGAAGGTTTTATTATTATTATTATTATTATTATTATTATTATTATCATTATTATTAATTGAAAGCCAAGGAAGGTTGAGTAGCTCTAAACATAACTAATTTCAAAGAGGTAGGATGCAAAAGTTGTAGATTTCACCATATGACTAATGACATTCTAAACCCAACTCACAAAAATTACCCACGTGTGCATCAATCGTCCTACGTGACAAAATTGTCATCCATGTAAACGATTTCTGAGCAAAATTAATATAAATTGATAAGAGGTTAAAGAATAAATTAACACAATTAAAAAAATTTAAGACTGAATTAACTATCATAAGATAGATTTAAGATTTTTTAGATAATTTTCTCGATTATGTGAGAGGATGTTTGGTATTTTTGAGAACGATCCTATTGACAAATGTCGTTCTCACAATGGTTAGCCATACTCATTAAAGAATTACTTTTAGTTCAAATGCACTTATTTCATGTAATACGAGATAAGACTGTAAATCGAAAATGACAAACTTTTCTCGAGTAGATGTTTACCAAGTTTGCAGATTGTCCCAAGTCCCAACATACGGTGAACTAGTTAAGAAAGGAACAGACTTCCGTCGCGGAGGCGGAGGCTCAGGATAAACAGGCACTCCTCCTCACACGACGTACAAGCGGCATGCGGTAGTGGCATCACGATGTAAGGTCCGAGCATTTCAAAGCAGCAAACACAAGCGATGTGCAGCAATGGAATCGTCGTGTAAGTTCCGGGCATTTCCAACTTGCTGCTGCTTTGTTCGTTATTACAGACATGTAGAAGCTAGAGAGAGAGAGAGAGAGAGAGAGAGAGAGAGAGAGAGAGAGAGTCAACAGAGAATGTTTAAGGAAACAAAGGACGTAGGAACAAAACTTACAAGCAAAAGTACACATTCGGGTCCAAAGCGAAAGCACTATATGTACAGAGAACAGACTACGGACTTGATTCTAACGCAACGAGACGACTCACAACCCATCTCACACACGCACTGATGCACAGACTCCTCCTACAGCGGTAGCATATTCCGACATGTGCGCCCACCTGCGTACTTACACGCATAGGTTCATACATTGCAAGAAGAAAGGGGTCGAACAGACGCACATGTGGTTATCTCGGGCTGCCGAAGGGATGCAGAACCTCCGGCGTCACAGCTCACACGTCATAAGGAGAAGGAGGGCTCCCGGGTCGAACCTCGCTCGGCTTCTCGTACGCATCGGACATCGATCTCCTTCGGAACAGAAACTGCCCTCGTCCACCTCCTGTGTACATATGTTCACGACACCATTAATACCTGGACTCAACTCGTTAATATCATCATCTTGCGGCGGGCCTGTTCATATTAGAACAGAGTTTTTAACACATCGCTGTCGCCCCCACACGGATTCTCACAGATTAATGCATCTCTAGGCGCATGAGTTAAGATGCCGATAATTCGAGACAGAGTCGCAATCACGATCTTATCCTGACAACTGAACTGTCTCGAATGATGCTCCTAAGGGTTCACGATCTTAAAGAGAAAGTGCTACTTCGGACATTGAATAAACATGAAGCAAGCTTCCCGAACGAAGAAATGGTCATCATACGCCAACCAAAGGTAAGATTAGTGATTCTTCCGCTACTTCGATTAGAGATTTTAAACGCTATTATCTCACTGAAATGGAATATACAGTGAGACATCTGCTTCCCAGAAATACAGGAGAAGTCAACAGACACGGACGCGAATGTCATTTTCACCAAAACGTGAAGTTTCATAATTCTAAAGATTGTATTTTCCTCCACCTAAGATGGCATTGTCATTATCCATTCATCCTAGACTTACCAGCAGACAAAGACAAAACACAAGGGCCCCACCTGCAGTGCATCATTTCGGATATTTCTATGGAGTTTGGCCCACTACTACTAGTCTAAAACAAAAAACAAAAAAAATGAATGAATGACAGTGACCTTACCGGAAAAAGGCGATACCGGAGGAGTCGACCCGGCCGGAGAAACCGGCGGCGAGCCGGACTGATACCCCCGCGGCTTCACTATCGTTATGCTTCTCGTCACTCTTATCGCCTCCTCCGACGGCGTCGCTTCCTGATCGCCGCTCGTCTTCATGTCCCCTCCTCCTCCCTCTGATTCTGTTCCAAGACACGACCCGTCGCGAATCAGAAACGAATAAATCACGCTTTTAATATAATCTTTCCCATGCAAATCACAACATCAAATGATCCGGTTCCATTATTAAGCTTCTCCGGTCATTTTACATACGACACAACTCAATCAGGCTCGAAACACACAATCCATCCGAATCGCCGAAGAAATCGTCGATCGTTTCACGAATTATCGCCTTCATTTCTCGAAATAACCGATTTGTTCGCTACTGTGTGGTGTGTGCGCGCGCGACGATTCAATGAAAACTCCGCGAGATCCGCTTAAGATTTGCTTCACCAGCACAGCCCATACCCTTGCCAGAGCTCGAACGGAAGCTGAACTTCCGGAGCCGCCCGAGGCCGCTGTCCGGCCGCGGGCCGGCGACGGTGTCGTCCCAGAGCTGGTCAAGTAGCCCCATGGGCGCAGGCTTAGCTAAGTTGGCGCACTTCAGCGGATCGGAGCACTCGCGGGATCCACGTATAGCTAGGTGCCGATGAGAGGCCGATGGCGTGGTATTTAAAGACGAGTTAGGCGTCAAAGGTCGAACGAGTCGGGAGAGCGAGATCCATCGGGGGCCGTCGATTCTGGATCTAGAAGGAGATTGGTCGGATGTGCAAAGTGGGGACAATCTTTTTGGGGATAAGATTGACAGGACAGGTGGGGACCACTCGACTGGTGGAAAGAAATGGCATGCCACGTGGAGATAAAAAGAGGTATGGAGGCCAGGCGGCTGTCACGTGAGTTGAGGCGTCGCTTTAACTTTTGTCAACATCGTTCTTCACTCGCGAGCTCAAGCGCGTGCGGGTCAAACACTTATCGCCTGCGCTCGATTCGGCTTTCGGAATGGATCTTATCAACATGCGAAGAAGGCCCTTTAGCTCTAAAGAATTTTGGAAAAATACAAATGGGATTTAGTAAAAAAAAAAAATTTGAAAAGCAACTTTCGGTCAAATGGGGCTTGGCGAAACAATTTTTGCAAAGGGTTTTGACTGCAATTTTTTTTAAAATTAAAAATAGAAGCCAAACCCTTCGGAGCCAAATCTCTGGCATCTGCGATTGTCGATCGAGGTCACACGACCTCAGCCCTCAGGTGATCTCCTGCGGCCATTGACTAAGGTCACGGGACGTCGAACGACCCCTCAATGAGGCTCGCGTGACACAAGCGAGGGTTGCCTTAGGGTCGCCCGACCTTCCGGCAATGCCGGCAACTGTTGACTAAGGTCATTCGAACCAAGCGAGGGTTGCCATGGGGTCATACGACCTTGCCGACCTCTTGTCAGCTGCTCTCACACAAAGAAGATGAATAGTAACGACGAGGGGAAAAACCGAAAAAATTGAACAATTAATGGGTGTAGTTTTGAAAGGTAGAAAAGAACATTAAAACTTAATTTCAACATTCCGCAAATGCTATGAATTTTCAGCCTTCACGATATTACTTTTTGGTCTAAAGCTCCTTTGGAATGGCTACCAAACATCCCAAAATTTTTCCAAGAGGCTTTGGGGCCTCAAAAGACTTTCGAAATACTGAACCAAACACACCCATCATCCTGAAGTTCGACCGGGTCGGCCTTGCTTGCTTAGGTATCATGCCCAGAATTAAAAGTCGAGTCTTATTAACAAGAGCTCCCTGCCGAGGACTACGTAGCACCGACACGTTGAACGGGTCACCCCGTCAGTGTCGGACAGGCGCCCGACACTGGTCCGACACGCGATTCGTCGTGTGGTCAACGCCGGCGACACGCCGGGGGACACGCGAGTCGGTGAGAAAGGAGGTCGAAAGCGCAGATCTGGAGGTCGAAGATCGAGGGAAGAGGAGAAGAAGCTTGGAACATGAGAGAGAAGAGAGCCGGCAACGAGTGAGTCGGTGGGGGCAGGAGGGCTGGATAGCGCGGATCTGGAAGGAGGACTGCAGGCAGCGATGGAGCAAACCGGTGTCAGAGGATGGGCTTCGCGTGCGCCGGAGAATGGAGCGAGAGAGTGCCGGAGGAGAGGTGAGACAGCCAAAACCACGGTAGTCGGGTTGCTTCGCGAGACAGAGAGGCGAGAGGGAGAGGTGAGGCGAGTGAGACATTTAAAAAAAAAAAAGAAAAGGTCCACAGAGATGAGAGAGGGGACGTGCAGGATAGGGGGAGTGCGTGGGGGGGAAGAAGACAAAGATGAGAGAGGAGAGAGGCCGTGTAGGTCTTGCAGAGCAGATTAGAAAAGGATAATAATAATAATAATAATAATAATAATATAAAAGATAGTGGAGGGCGTGCAGGTTTTTGGTTCGTTTTTGGGGGGCGCGCAGGTCAGAAGGAGGGGGGCTTGGGGGCAAGAAGACAAACATGAGAGAGGAGGGGATCTCTGCTCTACACTAAATTTTTTTAATAATAAAATTATCTTTTTTTGAAAATCTGCTTTGACTTCGCTTATAACCTTTCCCGGAAATCTGCTATACCCACGACAGAAAATTTCTTTTGTATCATAAGAGCTCTTTTTATAAAATCATCATTCTTATAAAAATAAAAAATTAATAATAATTTACTATTCATATATAAAAATTTATTTATCGTATAAAAAATTTTTATTTTTTAAAAAAGACTTGTCGACGTGTCATGTCGTATTGCGTGTCTCGTGTCGGTGTTACATAGATCCAAGGGTTTGTTAAATGGCCGTTGCCAGGCCTATCTACTTGCCAAAATTGCGATATTTTCCTTATGTGGTTGCTTAAAATGCGTCCTTCCTAACATGTTTTTAAGGGATAATTATATAAATATTCTCTGAATATTAGCCAAATGTACAATGTCATTTATGAAGTTTTAATTTATTTAACATGGTCCCTAAGCTTTACCTTAATGAGCAATATCGTCTTGAAACTTTTGATTTGTTCAATGTAACATATGAACTTTGGATACATGTTCAATTAGTTCCCAAACTATATGAAAATATTTCTTATTATCCATAAACTTGTATTCGTGAAAGGACAATCTTATATATTTTTATATAGTCGAGGAACTAAACTGAACATGTACAAAAAGCTTAGAGACCACACTGAACAAATCAAAAGTTCAATGACGGAATTGCTTATTGAGCTAAAATTTATGGATTATATTAAATAAATTAAAATTTTAAGGACGACAATGCACATTTGGCTAAAGTGCATAGACTATTTTTTTTTTTTGTCATTTTTCGTATTTTGAAGAAGATTCATAATTTTTTTTAAGTTCTACTAACGCTCGGTTTGTTATACAAAAAATAAATAATTTAAATTTTTTTCTCAAATAATCAAAATAATTAGCCAGTGAAAAAGTATTTCATTTTCAACAATAATTTATGTATAAATATTTCGATGAACGATAAAAAATTTCTTCATTGATTCATTTTTCAAGGATACAAGCAACCAAAATTTTAAAAAAATTTATTCATTTTTCGCGAGCCAAACAAAACTTTTAACATATTAGCCGTAGTTTCGATATATAATAATAATAATAATAATAATAATAATAATAATAATAATAATAATAATAGCCACTGTAAACGGTGTCTGGCTTAGAGTTTGGGGCACGATATCAATCTGGAGCGTCCATGGGTCGGGTCTAGCGGCGGCCGGGAGGAAAGCCCCGAGCTTCATCGGAAGTGTTGAGGCCCAATTGAAACAATGAAGCCTCTTTATATTTGGGCCTATTCATGTTTAGGCCTGTTTGGGCTTTGCATTCCCAGATGAAGGACGAAAGGGCCTCAACTTTGCAAATCAACGGAGGCCCACACAAATCATATCGACTGAAGAACTTCACAGTCGTCCGATACATTGATTGATTTTTGACACTACTTAGGCAACGAGATGGACCGACCCTGCCAAAGGCAGAATGAGTGCATAATATCCATGTTTTGAAGCCCTCGATACGAGGAAGATCGAGACATTTCGGTAACTCGCGACTTCGGCTTCCTCTTCGACCGGCCGTGCCTCGAGAACGCGTACCGTGCGAGGTGACTCATCAAAGATGACGAAGATGGATGGGCTTATACCCTTTTTAGCATAAGGATACACGCGTGCCATCCTCCAACTTCATCTGCTGGCGCTTCTTCTTTTTAGGAGTATTTGGCAAAGTATTTTTGGCGCCACTCCTCTTACCATTCGAAATTCGTCGATCAATCTCTCGTTCTCAATAGCGGGCATAGAACTTGTCGATTGCCCCCTCGCGAGTAAAAGTCGTGACGTTTCAATACGGGCATAAATGAATAGGAGAATTACAAACACGGTCCCGACACGCTACCACGAATTGTACTATGTCCCTTTGGAGAGCGTTTCACCCGGACCGTTTCTAGAGAGCAGAATCCACCTTGGGACCATATGTAGAGATGCAAGGGATGGGTAAAAATGAAGGCAAAAAGAGAAACTCACCATAAAAATAAGAAAAAAGAATTCCAAATAAGAGCACGAATGTCACCGTTTTCTCAAATAAAAAGACATAGTAAATCTTATTTCAAATAAGGGTATGAAGTACCCTCGTTATTTTAAAAAATAGCATGACCAGGTTATTTTCCTTAGTTATATTTTATAGATTATTTCTTTCTTTTTTTCATTTTTTGCTTCATTTTCTTCTTGTCAGTCCATCGGCAAAAAGAAAGAAAAAAAAATATAAATGACGAAAATATTTTTGGTCAAGCTCTTCTTTGTAATAACTGGGGCATATCATGCTCTTAATATTTCGTATCCTTATTTGAAACAAGAGTCATTTTTTTTTTATCTTAATTTGAAATTTTTTTCTCTAGAAATAAAGAGCAGAAAAAAAAATTAAGAAAAAGAATGTGTGTGTATGTATGTATGTAATTTCGAATGAATAATGTTTTGGGGATGGGTAATAATGGGGGCAGGGAGTGGGGAATCAAATCAACATTGGGACTCACGGTGCTCGCCCCAGAACCAACACAAAAACTCCTTTTCTTCCAATTTGAAACCCCATCTCAGTTCTTGCTTGGTTCCCACCACACGCAACCCCCCCATTCGCTTCTTCTCCCTCTGATGATATGATGGTGTCTCTTCACTCACTCTCTCTCTCTCTCTCTCTCTCTCTCTCTCTCTCTCCCCTCTGAGGACTGAGCACGATCTGGGCGTTAAATTTTCGCCCTACTTTCACGCTAACTTATTCTCTCTCTCTCTCTCTCTCTCTCTCTCTCTCTGGGGGAGACTGAGGAGGCCAAACTGGATACGTTTCGGCTGACCGGTGACCACCATCATTCACTGTCACTTCCCTTCCGCCGTCGCCATCAGCCCCCCCTCTTTTGGGTCAAACCTCATCCTCCTCTCTGATCTTTTGACAACTTCTGCGAGCAACCGGGGGGAAAAGGTTTTCACTTAGGTGACTTGAATTGTGAGTATTTTCTTAAATATACAGTTCATAAAAAAGGTAAGCCTTGGGTTAAGACGAGACTTATCTGAAGTTGAAGTGACTCTCTTTTTCTTTTTTATGACTTTTAGCTTTCTGTAATTTAAGGCTTATGTATATCCCATATCTTTAGATGTTTCATATATGTATGCACCAGCGTATATACATGTCCTCCATCTTTAGACTTAGGTTAGGAATGCAAGATATGTCGTGGTTAGACAAGGTTGCACGAATTGTTCGGAATCTTTCTCACGACATAAATCGAATTTGTGATCTAGTGAAAAATATGGCTTTTTACTGTTAGACTAAACTTTTAGAGAGAAAAAAGATATTAAGTGTGATTCATATTCCCCATGCGGTAAAAAAGCATGTGGATCCTACTACACATTAAGCATGTGTGGGTTCGGGAGAGCTATCTTGGCAAGAGTCTTAAAGTGTGGCGTCTCCTAGATACCATAAGACTTTTACTTTTTAAGTTCATATTTTTCATTAATAGTTTGGGTTTAGGCTTATGAATAACTGCTACTATATATACTATTTTCTCTTGTAATTGAAGGAGGTAACAAAAGATGCGAAGTGTTAATTATAGTGGAATCTTCTGTTGGACGTAGCCATAGTTTAAAGATGAATCATGATAAAATCATGTGTCCCGATTTTCTTTTTTTTTGTTTTATGTTTTACTTCAACTTGATTGTACACCGCATTCTAACAAAAGACTCCAAAAACCTCAAACTATGCTCATTGTATCATATTTATCATGAATTATATCCGTGACATTAAAAACTCATAACTATGCTTACTATGATACATTTAATTCGATTTTTTTTATGATGTCAAAAACTCCAAACTATATCTATTGTGATGCATTTACTCTAAAATTCTTCCTACGACATAAAAAAAATTCAAAATTTGTAATTACGCGACACATTTTCCTTCATCCACATTCCGTCATATGATTTTCAGCCCAAACATCATTTATTTTTATTTCATTTAAGCCATGCCATATCAACATCATTTGCTTTCCAACATCCTTGTATAGATTTCTAATGGTATTAATTGATGGAACCTTGACAAAAAGGGTACATATATCACACAAGTATAAATTTAATATTTTTAGCATCACAGAAAAAAAAATTAGGGTAAATTTGTTATTATGAACGTAGTCATGTAATTTTTTTTTTGGTAAGGTAGTCATGTAATTTTTTTTGTGGCTTTTAATATATTTCACCGACGCTTTGATTATTTTTTTTACTTGATTTAGCAAAAAAAAAATGAGAGAGAGCTTTTCACTTGATTTAACAAGAGAGAGAGAGAGAGAGAGAGAGAGAGAGAGAGAGAGAGAGAGCTTTTCACTTGATGAAAAATGGGTAACTTGCGTCGGGTTAAGCACTCCACTGTTTCGGCGGCAGAGAGAATCCGACATTTGACTACGGGCAGCATTGTGCGTACGTAATAACATCGTTAATATCCGGTAAAATGCATGTAAGATTCACCGGTCCACGTCAAAAAAGAAAAAAAAGCCTGAACGATCCAGGTCATACCTACCGACTAAGTGGTGCGACATCATCTCGAAAATCCCCATCTCACGACTCGCGAGCTCTTCTTTTTGGGCAAATCCAACGTTCGTGTATCCAAGATCAAACGATGTGCGTGCGTTCTGTTGGACAGTCCGGCAAAGAAAAAGAACTTGTTTGAATCCTTTTATGAAATTATTTTTTTTTACAAAAGTTGTCCGCACACCCAACTTGCATCTACACATGTGATTTTCTGTCAAAATTAATCGAAATGACTACGGATAAGTTTGGTTCGACTTTATAATGGCCTTTGGAGGAATGTGAATATATTTAGAAATGCAAATATCATTCGGTAAGAAGTGCTTTGAAAAGAAATCCTTGTCCTAATTAGTGTTTGGCAAATGAGCTTTCTTACGATATTTATTTTTAAATAAAATTTAATTAAAAATAAAAAAGAAAAATCAAACCTATGGCAAAGGGCAGCGGCTGCCGGTGACCGTCAGGCAAGGTCGACAAGCTGCCAGGGGTCGGGCAACCCTTGGCTAGGGTCGCCTAGGCCGCACGACCCCAAGCGGCCATCACTGGGGTTGTGCGACCCCTCCCCCCCCCCCCCCCCCCCCCCACCCCGAGGCCCCATGTGACCCTGGTCTGTGGACGACTGTTCGATCCTTGGAAATCATTGTTGTAAAACTTTTTCTTCTTTTAGATTAAAAATAATATTTACGTTAATCATTGATAATTGTTTCATTTAACATAAATTATTAGAACTGCATGTCTTAAGATGAATTTTAGTCAGGAAGCACGTGAAACGTATAATGTGACGCTTAGATATTTTATTTGCCTGGCTATGATTCATTCTTGCCAAAATTTCAAATCATTAGATACAAACATACCAACCCCACCACTTCTATGGAACGTCATTCCATCTTTAGGCTGGGCACGAAGATGTTGTCCTCCTCGAGTCGACGTCTGTTTTTGTTAAGTACACATTCGTTTTATGGGTCAACGTGGACATCTGCCTATAGTTACTTTTAGATTCATCGCCTGGTGTATTAGGCAATGTATTAGGACCGTTGCGCTTCACGAACGACGGCGACAATGGAGGTGGCAACGACAAAGATGGCGACAACGGGCCGGAGGAGAAGAGTGATCCGAAAGAGGTTGTAGAGGATTAGGCAGTAGATGCAAATATGTATACATGTTTGTGTACATATATGGGCATACGAGGTGTAGTGTCTATGTATATTAGACAAGTTTTCTTCCTCAGAACCACCCGATCTAAGGAAGTAGGATCCTTTTTGTACCCTTCTCCAAGTAGGCTAGATCATTCCTCAGATGGTAGTTTTATATTCAGCTATGGCTCGAGTACAAACTTGCTTATGTTTTTAAATCTTAATGAATGGAGGTATTATATTTAGCGTGAATTCATATGTTAGTCCCTTTTGCATATAACACCAATATGAATTTTCTTTCATTTGCACTAATTAATTAAAATCATAATATAATAGAAACACAGTTTAGTAAGGTGGCGTACCTGAGGCACCACGGTTCTCTCTCGGCCCTTACAGGCCCCCCACCACTGCAACCACGGAGGTTATTGGACTTGGTTGGAGCAAATCAACGAAGGTCACGGCCTTCATGGCCGGAGATCTCTTTGTTGCTCAAAAAAATCGAGTGAATCGAACCTAATCGAGCCTCAATACCACGGTCATGGAGGTGGTCAACCTCACGCAACCATAGATCTAACGTCGCACGAGGTGAACAACCCCATGGACATAGGTAGCAACCCTAGATTCGGGGTTGCGTAAAGCCGATGAGGTTAGATCCAAGTTCAACGGCGTTGAATCTAACGGTTCTTTGAGATTGGCATGATCGCTTTAGACTTTTATTTAAAAAAAAATTCACTTCAATCATTTATTTGAGAAAACGAGAGTATTTTAAATTTTTATTTGAAAATTTTCCAAAATAGCCTGGACCACCGCAACATGAATCTCACGAGTTGTCTATGTAGAAAATGCTGTAACCAAGAACTTTACCATGAAAAGACATGCAACTTGAGTTCCGCAAATTAACCATGCTTGACCTTTTGCTGTCATTTTCACGAGGGAGGGGTTAAAGAAGATTAACAGGGGAAAAAAAAAAAGGCTTCTTGACTCCACTCGAGTCGAATTTGCGTTAAAGAACACCCACTCAACCCCCCTCCCGTCCCTCTCTCTCTCTCTCGTGAGTGGAACTGTGTCTATAAATACATGACCAGGTCCTTTTGCTCTACTTCACTCAATAATCACATGCTCCACGAAACGGGAGCTCGAGATCAGACGCCGTTTCGAGCCAGTGGAGGAGCTCCTGCTGGAGAAGCAGGGCACGTGCAAAAGCCTCCTCTTCTGCTTCGAGTCCTGGGTCTCTGCACGTGCTCCCCTTCTCCAACATGTGTTCCCTCGCTCCCCCATCTTCTGCTTTTGGTGCGCACTGTACGTTGCACACACCCTGGCCGGTTCAGTCCCTACGTCTTACATGTTACCTTCTCTTTCGAGCTTGGTTTTCATTTTTGCCCTACCTGAAGCCGCAGGTTCCACTCTGGTTCACTACTACATCTGTACCTCGTGTCCTTTTATCATGCATCTAGGAGCAATCTCGTGTCCTTTAATCATGCATCTAGGAGCAATGTTCTTGCGTTTACATCCACACAAACCACCACCCTGAGGCAAAAGTACTTTTTTAAGGTTGTGGCCGGTTGCAGGAACAGGAGAGCTTTTGGTTTGGTCGAGAGCGGTTGTCGATCGATGCACCGCAATGGACCGTCTTCCAAACTGAGCTGTGAAGCGACTAGAGCGATAAAGTACCGAGCTTTTTCGGGCCAAAGCCGAAGCTTCTGTAGCGAAAAGATTGTATTTTTATTATGCTCATGGCGGATGCTAGACATTTTCTATGTCGATATGTATGCAGAAAACTCGGTTCCATTTGGAAAATCATGTATTGCTTGAGCTCATTAACCTAGTTCTATCAAATGGACTCATGGGCCATGGTTAAATGAGCTGAACTGACAGAGAAACGAGCTCATGACAAGTCAATAATGAATGGGTTTTGCGACCGTTTCATTCACGACATAAATGGGCACGCAGATTGAATCTGTACTGTTTGCCTTCGCAGGAGACGAAACACAGAGAAGCGCCCATCTTTTTATACATAATGACATCCTAACGCCTAGCGCGGTAGATGGACACGCTTCGTCAGACACTTGGTGGACATTATTTCTCGTCCTTTCGACGTAGATTCGGAATATCAGATGGGGGTCGAAAGGACCCAAGCAAAGGTAAAATTGCCCACTTTAACCATCCGACGCAAGATGACCCAGGATTCTTGAGCGTTATGCGTCCCTAGTTCAGACCATGAATGTTCAGCTCTCGTCATCATCGAAGACGGAGGATGGGAAGAGAAGAAAACAGAGGACAAGGGAAAGGCGAAAACTGGGGTGGTGTAGGCCAGGGCTCAGAAGGGAGGGCGAGCGTGTAGGGAGGCAAAAGAAGAGATTCAGTGGCGGTACGACTTGCAGTTTTGTGCAGGGATCGCAGTTTCTTTGATCATCTGCAGCGATTGCCGAAGAAAGTGGGGGACTCTCTCTCTCTCTCTCCCTGCAAAAAAACCCCGGCGCAGCAACTGACAAGACTCGTTTAGTTTCGGAAATCGAAGTCTTGCAACTTGGCCCCCGTTATACATCAACCCCCAATTAATTTCTTTATCCTTGCGAAAAAACAAAATTATAAACTTATTATACTTTTTAATAATTCAATTCATACGACTTATTTTAGTCGCCTGACGTGAAAAATTATTAATAACTTATTACTACTTAAAAAAAATTAAAAATATTTTTCTTTCTTTTATATTCTCCATTCTTCTTCTTTTAGCTGGTATTGGCAGGAGGTTAGGGCAGGCAAAACGGTCTCAAGCAAAGCTCGCTCTTGCCAGTTGCTGGCAGGGACGAGGTCGGCCTCGCCCAGATCTGGCTTGGGGTTGATTCTTACAGAGGCGAGCGCAATCCTAAAATTACGTGGAGTCTCGTGATATGAATATATCGTGTCTCTTATTTGTGACCGCGACCCATCCCTTCCAGACCTACCTTTTTGTACTATTATCGCAATTCCTAGATCATTCGGGATGAGCTGAACTTTCGTGTTCGACCATGTCTACGCAGTCGATTTACGTGCGTTCCTTGATAAAAATTTATGATGCTCGATACGTGTGTAAAGAGCAGGACACGCAAGAATTATTTCTGATTATCCAAGATCGGGGAGAATAACTCCGACATTAAAATTAATTATTTTCCAATTGTGATGACGTGGACCCATCAGGGTCGTTATGGGCCTGCCGCTGGGCAAATTATTGTGCCACCAAACCACAGGCCAGTCAGACTCAGCCAGCCCATGCCAAAAACGACAGGGCGTGTACCCGTCCTTCCGCTTCTCCGCTTTTGGGGCAAGAAATTTAATTCACCTATTACTTAGTACACCATTCATCAATACAAACAAAGCACAAAAATGCACACACAAAAAAAATAGTGAAATTTCAACTATATAGTAGTAATTGTTTTCCCTGGTTCTAAATTACACAAATAAAATTGTAAACGACACAAATAATTTTTGAACTTTGGTTTGTGCAATATAATCTCTAAACTTTAAATTTGCACAACATAATCCTTAAATTTTAACCTAATATAAAATATCGTCCCTCAACTTTTGATTTGTTCAATATGGCCATTGAACTTTTTGTGCATGTTCAATTTAATCTCTAGATTATGTGAAAAAGTTATATTAATTTAAAGTCAGGGATAATATCGAATATTTTCGTAGAGTCCAGAGACTAAATTGAACATGAAACAAAATTTCAGAGACCACGTTGAGTAAATCAAAAGTTTGGGAACGATATTGCATGTTGGGTTAAAGTTCAAGGATTATATTGTATAAATTTAAAGTACATGGACTACATTCCACATTGAACCAAAGTAAAAGGACATTTTTGTCATTATCCATACTATTAATAAACTAATTACAAAAGATACTCAATGCTAATTAAGCGTACGTCACATGCTCAGTTGCCAATTAGGGAAGCATTGCATTTAAGCTTGGGCCATAGGTCATGGACAAGCCAATTCGTCATGACAAAGTAAGCTCTCTGGGTCACATGGATCCCATCCCAGCTCACGGCCTTCCCGGGGTCGTGGCAGACCGCCATATCGGGAGTTCCGCACCGCCGGTTCGGGTTGAAGTTGTAGTCACCCCCGCTCCCGCAGCATGCTTTTTGTGCCCGCAACATGTCGAAGCCTACCCGAGGAGAGGAAAAAGAAAAAGAAAGATCGCTAGCTATGTCATTATGTAAACTTGCCGTGAACAACACGATGGGGGCGTACTGACTAGGAGGTAAGGTTCGATTCGGACTGACCAAAGTATGGACCGCCGTGGTACATGGATGCGAACGCGTTGTAGTAGTCGCCGTAGAGGATGATGACGTCCTGGTTCTCTCTCCCGAGCTCTCCGATGACCTCCTGGAGGAGGCCGTTGTGAAATGCCGCAAGGCCGTTCAAGTCCTTGAGACAGTGAGATCCATCGTAAGCAGACTGATGGTGGGTTTCGAAGCGAGCGAGGTAGATCGGGAAGCATCCGATCGGGAAGTTGCCGGGCACGACCACTCGAGAAGCGCCATACCCGATGACCCTCTTCATTGCAGTAAAAACCACGTCAACGTTACAGATGAAATCACAAGTTGGGAAGTTCGTCAATCACTTACTTGAACTGCATCCTTGATGGACATGACAACTTGAGGCACAAGGTCCTTCACCTCCTCAACGCTCTTGCCTTGAAACAACGCATAGTAGTAGTCACTGCCTCCGATCTCCCCGACCATGAACAAGGCATGTTCCAGCTTCCGCACACAATCTACGGACCAAGACATGAATCGCGGCTTTGTAGTTAGAAGCGCGCACTGGTTCACGGCTCTTTCACCGAGCAATAGAAGCCGAATCGCATGATCGAGCGATTAGGGATGATTAACATTACCGGCTCTGTCGAAGCAGATGCTGTTGAAATAAGAGAACATCCAATCGAGCTGAGTGCTGAGGGACGAGTTGGTGGCGGGGTTGGAGATGTTCATCTGCGCGAGAACATGTAAGGGCAGCGCGGTGGCTCCGGCGACGGCAAAATTCACCCCGTGGCCGCGAGCGAACGCCGCGCTCCGGTTCAGGTAGTAGTCTGGGGATGGAACCCCGGCTGCCAGAGCTGCAAAACCCGGGAAAATCAAATTCAAATCGATCCTAACGACTTCTCGTACCGCCAAAGGTAGGTTAACCAGTGTTTTCAAAACAGGCATAATCACTATGCTATCACCAATGATCTTTCTGCATCATGCATCATAACCATTAAAAGTGGAAAGGGAAAGATAAAAGCTGAGGCCACTATCAACAGCGACACTTAGTTCTCTTTCCAGCTTTGATAATGCTTGTCCTCATGATCGTCACTGTCCCAAAAAGAACCATAAAAAGCATCCGAAGCAACAAACCGTGGAACCCATCATCCCTACCACCACATGCAAAAGTTAGGAATTTGTTAGAAAAGTGAAAGAAGACCAATCATTAGCCATTCCGCCAGTGTAAGAAGAAGGTAAGCTCTGAGATTAGGACAGCTCATGTTCTGGGCTAGCTGTATTGAAGCTCCGGTTGAGCCTGAACCAGAAACTCATTCATCTAAATCTACTAAAACAGCTGCAGCTTGCAACAGTTTAGTCGCGTGCATTTCGACACTCGCATAGTTTGAGGTAACGACTTGTGTTCATGCGTTTTTATGTGAACTTTGGAGTCCAAATAAAGGTTTGGCATAGATTGTGTGAGAAAGATGACGCTATGAGTCGACATGCATGGCAATAGAATCCCCGAAACGAACACCGTGATCCGGGAGAATGTGCCGCTCACGCCGTCACATGCTTACACCCTCGAAATTAGGGTCCTACATATAGTCTTGTACTCGATTTATTGCTGGAGCCTACAGATCCGGCAACACGAAACTTGGCCTTCAACCGGTAGCGTAGGTTCGCCAACTGAGCTAGATTAGTTTTCCAGCGAGACCGATCTTAAAGATTGGCCGTCAAATTCGAAACATTATGAATCATTGACACTGCCAACTCCTGAGATACCTAAGCAAATATCATATGATATTCTCTAAGTGTGTACAGTCACTTTTAACAAAATCATTGCAGTACAAGCATTACATGATCATGTTACTCTCACATTGATATCTTCACATAACTTTCTGTGTGAATTAAAACAGTTAGAGCAAGACAGCCAAGGACTACATTGATGCAGGGAGTTACTCACAGAGGTAATCAATCATGAGCAAGCCGTTGGAGCACCTCCCGGTGACTTGTCTCCCCGGGAAGTCCTGGCCATAGGGAAGACGACCGCAAGGCGAGGCCGCTCCGATTGGGCTCTCGTGAATCAAATTCCCCGTGTCTGACGTGGAGTCGCCGAGTTGATAGATCGTGTCGAATTGGCATCTCCTGAGCGACTGCGCCTCGCACGGGCGTCGAAGGACGAAGGCCGAGCAGATCACGCTCAAGAGCGCAGAGAAAAAAGCACTTGTGCTGGCCATTCCGAAGGGTTAATTGAGAAGGGCGGTGGGTTGAGGCTCAGCGTTGAAAAGAGAAAATGCGATTGATGACTGGATCAAATCTTTCGTCTACATAACCGACGGACCCAAGAAAAGCAAAAGAAACGATCCCTCTTTAGATTTCGATTGCATAAAGTTCCTTTTCTAACCACAGTAGAATGCAAGGGCCATCCTTGCATATATTAATTGGAATCACAATAAAAAGTTACGAAGATCGATGTCACATCTCATACATTAGAGAAAATAGGAGGAAACAAACAAACATCGTCCTTAGCAACAAAATTAGAAGAAATTAAGGGCCGAGGCCAACCATTTATGAATGTCCGTAACTTGTAACCCACCAATCCGTGGAGAAAATTTCCTCCAACTAGAGATGGACGGAAACGTAGCAAATCAAAAAGCTGGTGCAGCTCTTTTTGGCGTTATGAACTACAAGGAATACCACCTTGTAGACTTTCGGTATAGACATAGCTATTCAAGACTAGCACCACGGGCGATAAAGACGACACTGACCGCGCCTTCAGAAGCTATCAAAATGACATATAATTACAGCCAGCAAAATTTTTTTTTACAAGTAACGAACAATTGTCCCTCCACTGAGATGCAAGCTTTAAAAAAAAAAAAAAACTGGCCAAGATGTCCCCAGAGCTTGAGGGACTCGACAACTTAAAGAGAAAAAGAGCAAACATATAATTACAGCCAGCAAAAGATTTACGTAACTTCCATTACCGACCCTTTCTAATGACAACTACCTCACAAAATTTCTTCACTCCAGGAAAAAAGGAGGAGCAGAATGCAAAATGCCCATACTATCAACTTAGAAGGCACAAGAAGAGCAACAAGCACTCCTTTGATAAGCTAAATGGCCTAAAAAGTTCAATCTTCTTCCTCCCCTTCATTCTCATCTATATTGAAGTATCTGACTTCATAGACACTTCGGTCCTTGTTCGATGCAATCACCCGCAGCCAATCTCGAACGTTGTGTTTCTTCAAGTACTTCTTTGTCAAATACTTCAGATAGCTAATGAAAGCATAACAAAGAGAAATGTGACATCAAATGAGATACGAAACAGGTGCCAAAGGCTTAACGTAGAAAGAAAGAAGACATCAGATATGGTAACATCAATATCCACAACCATAATTGAACCTGTTAATCAATCTACAGAGGCTAGAATAGTGTAACAAAACCTCACTAGAAAAATTCAGCGTAGCAACCAAATCATCTGAAGTTACTTAACATCAGCACTCCGCTCAAATGATAATTACCGTTTAGAGAGACTACTGTCGGAAGTGACAGTAATCTTGGTCTTGTCCCGTGTGATGGTAACGACGTCACCAAGGGCACCGGCCTTTCCATCGACCTTGATCTTCTCCTGCAAAAACTTTTCAAATGACGCGATGTCCATGATCTTGTCCTCCACAGGTTTTGCACAGTCGATCGTAAAGTTCACCCCTTTCTTCTTTCCCTTGGGTCCTGCTGCACTAGCTCGACTCATCTTCGCTCACTATATTCTGTAACCCCCAAGCAGAGTACCATGCCTAATTATTTTCTCATTTGATCAGTCCATGCCTTAAATAAAAAATTTATCTTAATAAATTAATTACTTTTTTTTCGAAAATTTATCTTCATGAATTAATTTTTTAATTAATTATTTAAATCCTAAATAAAATAATTACATTCATATTAATAAAATTTCGAATTTTATTAATATTTTTTAAATTTCGTATTTTCTTACTTATTTTTATAATTTTATATTTATATAAATTTCTGAATTTAATTTTTTTCCTTTTGAAGCTTATTTTTTAACATAATTATCAATAATTAATTATAAATTTTATTAAAAGGTATGTAATTAATTTATTTAACATGTAAATAATTAATAAAAATTTAAATAAAAAATTATCTTAATAAATTAATTATTTATTTGCATAGAAAATAAATTATATTAATTGAAAAATTTATCTTTATAAATTAATTATTTTTGAAAAATTTATCTTAATAAATTAATTATTATTATTTTCTTAATTTTTAAATACTAAATAAACTAATTACATACTTATTAATAAAATTTCGAATTTTATTAATATTTTTTAATTTCATATTTTCTTACTTATTTTTATAATTTTATATTTATATAACTTTCTAAATATAATATTTTGTTTCCTTTTGAAACTTATGTTTATAACATAATTATCGATAATTAATTAAAATTTTATTAATATGTAAATAAATAATTAATAAAAATTTAAATAAATAATTTATCTTAATAAATTAATTAATTATTTACATATTAAATAAATTATATTAATTGAAAATTTTATCTTAATAAGTTAATCATTTTTCAAAAAATTTATTGTAATAAATTAATTATTTAACTACTAAGTAAACTAATTACATACTTATTAATAAAATTTCGAATTTTATTAATATTTTTTAAATTTCGTATTTTCTTACTTATTTTTATAATTTTATATTTATATAACTTTCTAAATATAATATTTTGTTTCCTTTTGAAGCTTATTTTTATAACATAATTATCAATAATTAATTAAAATTTTATTAATATGTAAATAAATAATTAATAAAAATTAAAATAAATAATTTATCTTAATAAATTAATTAATTATTTACATAGTAAATAAATTATATTAATTGAAAATTTTATCTTAATAAGTTAATCATTTTTCAAAAAATTTATTGTAATAAATTAATTATTTTTTATTAATTATTTAACCACTAAATAAACTAATTACATACTTATTAATAAAATTTCGAATTTTATTAATATTTTTTAAATTTCGTATTTTCTTACTTATTTTTATAATTTTATATTTATATAACTTTCTAAATATAATATTTTGTTTCCTTTTGAAGCTTATTTTTATAACATAATTATCAATAATTAATTAAAATTTTATTAATATGTAAATAAATAATTACTAAAAATTTAAATAAATAATTTATCTTAATAAATTAATTAATTATTTACATAGTAAATAAATTATATTAATTGAAAATTTTATCTTAATAAGTTAATCATTTTTCAAAAAATTTATTGTAATAAATTAATTATTTTTTATTAATTATTTAACTACTAAATAAACTAATTACATACTTATTAATAAAATTTCGAATTTTATTAATATTTTTTAAATTTCGTATTTTCTTACTTATTTTATAATTTTATATTTATATAACTTTCTAAATATAATATTTTGTTTCCTTTTGAAGCTTATTTTTATAACATAATTATCAATAATTAATTAAAATTTTATTAATATGTAAATAAATAATTACTAAAAATTTAAATAAATAATTTATCTTAATAAATTAATTAATTATTTACATAGTAAATAAATTATATTAATTGAAAATTTTATCTTAATAAGTTAATCATTTTTCAAAAAATTTATTGTAATAAATTAATTATTTTTTATTAATTATTTAACTACTAAATAAACTAATTACATACTTATTAATTTTGTAATTGTTTTTAATTTTGTAATTTTTTTTACTATTTTTCTTATAATTTTACATTGATATAAACTTCTAAATATAATTTTTTCCTTTTGAAGCTTATTTCTATAACATAATTATTAATAATTAATTAAAATTTTTATTAATATGTATGTAATTAATTAATTTATTATGTAAATAATTAATAAAAAAGTATTAATTTATAAAGATGAAATTTTCAATTAATATAATTTATTTTGTATGCAAATAAATAATTAATCTATTAAGATAAATATTTTATTTAAATTTTTATTAATTACTTACATATTAAATAAATTAATTACATACCTTTTAATAAAATTCCTAATTAATTATTGACAATTATGTTGAAAAAATAAGCTTCAAAAGGAAAAAAATATTTAGAAATTTATACAAATATAAAATTATAAAAACAAGTATGAAAATATAAAATTTAAAAAATATTAATAAAAATAAAAATTTTTATTAATATGTATGTAATTAGTTTATTTAGGATTTAAATAATTAATAAAAAATAATTAATTTATTAATTTTTTTGAAAAAATAATTAATTTATTAAGATAAAATTTTCAATTAACATAATTTATTTATTATGTAAATAAATAATTACTTTATTACGATAATTTTTTTTAAATTTTTTTATTAATTATTTAAATACTAAGTAAATTAATTACATGCATTTTAATAAAATTTTCAATTAATGATTCATAATTATGTTATAAAAATAAGCTTAAAAGGGAGAAATTATAATGAAAAATTTATATAAATATAAATGTTATAAATATAATTAAAACGATATAAAAAAATTAAATTGTTGTAGGCCGGGTCTTGGGCCCGCGCGGCACTCACAAAGCCGCATGGGCCTGTGCGGCACTTACTATCATGCAGGCCTGTGTGGCTTTCACTGGGCCTCGGGTAGCACTTTGAATGCCGCTTGGAATCTAAAATGGTAAATATTTTATTTAACTTGTTTTAGTAAAAAAACCCCACAACCCCCCTGTCGCGACCCTCTAAAAAAAATTTAAATTTTAAAAGGGGTTAACGGATTATTAGGTTAATTAGATTTGACTAACCTAACGCGAACCCTCCCAAGCCCTACCGAATCGCAACTTTGGTTTTTGTTTAAATGATTTTAAAATTTGGAGTCGCCACTAATCGTTCTTGATAGGTCGATTAGAAACCTAAATAAATTAGCGGGAGAACTAATTTATTCCTGCGAACCAGAGATTAGGAGCTCGGGGACTTGGTTACACTAGTTAATTAAAACTAATGCCCTTTCGGTACCTTAATTTCATGGATATCCTAATTCGGCAACTCAGACTTAGTTTATTCCTAAGGCTCTAGTAGGGTATTCTCTTTTGTGTTTTCACTTTTTAAATAGGATGCATGGATGGTATATATTTTTATTTGTTATATTTTTTTAAGTGTTAAAGATTCCCTGAAGCCGAAAAATGGAGTGTGTTAACGACTTATGTGCAGTATTACGACCTACTTATCTTTTGGGTCTGATGATTCAAAAATTAAATTATATGAAGTACATGACAGTGAATAAACACATCCAATGGGAGGCCTAGCATTGGCTTGGCTCTTCCCTTTGGGATTTAAGGTACAGGTATTTAAGTTGCAAGTATTTAAACTACTGTAAGTAAAAACCTCCAATGGGAGGTTAAGCATTGGCTTGGCTCTTCCCTTTGGGATTTAAGGTACAGGTATTTAAGTTGCAGGTATTTAACTACTGTAAGTAAAAACCTCCAATGGGAGGCTAAGCATTGGCTTGGCTCTTCCCTTTGGGATTTAAGGTACATGTATTTAAGTTGCAGGTATTTAACTACTGTAAGTAAAAATCTCAAATGGGAGGCTAAGCATTGGCTTGGCTCTTCCCTTTGGGATTTAAGGTATAGGTATTTAAGTTGCAGGTATTTAACTACTGTAAGTAAAAACCTCCAATGGGAGGCTAAGCATTGGCTTGGCTCTTCCCTTTGGGATTTAAGGTACATGTATTTAAGTTGCAGGTATTTAACTACTGTAAGTAAAAACCTCCAATGAGAGGCTAAGCATTGGCTTGGCTCTTCCCTTTGGGATTTATGGTGCAGGTATTTAAATTGCGGATGGACTTTGTCCTCTCCATTCTGGGGTATGAATTCTTTAAAATAAAATACAACGAATTGATTCAACAATTTGAAATTTCTGCGCGCTTGAGGACTCCTCCAAGCCGATTTTGTGCTTCCATAGGGTTGACCATTGATATAAAGCTGCAGCTTCCTGACATAAAATAGAGTGAAATGTCAGTATACAAAATATGTGCTAATCTGCACCTAAAACCAGAAAAGTGGAAAGAGTACTTATCTCCCATTTTTTTGGGAGGGATTTCTATAATTGATTTTCGCTCTCTATGTTCCCAATATAGAGAGTTTCTTTTGAATTAAGAGGGACTTTTAGTCACAGATCAGTTGAGAAATCGGTGGACAGCTTAGGAGCTTGTCTGGGCCGATTTTTGCATCTCTACGAGATTTTTGCTGTTGACGTAGAGATATCCTTCTCCTGACATAAAATATGGAAAAAAAAGAGGAGATGGAGAAAGTGTATACAATTTGTGCTAATTTGCAAGTAAAACCATAAACAAATGAATAAATAAAAACACTTAGCTCGAATTTGCTTGCTCGTTGACGAGGAAGAACTCTTGATTTATATTGATCGATGAAGGAATTTGTGATGATAACCCCTAGCTTTAAACTTCCATCATCTTCAAAATTCTCTCTCTTTTGGTATTTTCTTTCTCTCAAATTTTTCTTCAATCTCCCAAAACTCTCTCAAACATCCAAAATTTTCTCTAAAAAAAAAATCATCTCAAACACTTCAAATTTTCTCTAAAAAAAAAATCATCTCAAACACTTCAAATTTTCTCTCCAAAAAAATCCCCCCCTCAAGCTCACTTCTTCCTCCTTTTATAATCTACTCATCTATCTCTCATTCTAATTTTTCCACTAACTCTATCTCCCATTCTAATTTCTCCTCTAACTCTATCTCCCATTCTAATTTCTCCACTAACTCTTCTTCATTTTCATCTTCCATTCTCCATCTCTATCTCACATTCTAATCTCTCCACTAACTCTTCTTCATCTTCATCTTCCCTTCTCCATATTTATCTCCCATTCTAATTTCTCCACTAACTCTTCTTCATCTCCATCTTCCCTTCTCTATTCTTATCTTCCATTCTAATTTCTCTACTAACTCTTCTTCATCTCCATCTTCCATTCTCTATTCTTATCTTATTTTCTCCATCCATTTTTCTCCAACTTCTCTTCTTCATCTCCTCTTCTCCATCTTCCCTTCTCTATTCTAATTTATCCACTAACTCTTCTTTTTGTTATTTGTAAAATAATCCTTCAAGAGTTAAGTATTTGCACTCTAGTCCTTGAATTTTAAGTATTTACAATTTAGTCCCTGAAAAAATATATTTCTTTAAGTCCAAATCTCCTCACAATTTTTGACACACCAAAATTTACCACATGTCAAATTTAAGCTCATTTCTTGCCGCTGAAAATAATGCAGAATTTAATTAAAGCCATTTTGCAAAATTAAGTCATTCTGGGTATAATTGGGCCAAGATGAAAATTTAAAATATTAGAAGACAATGTCACAACTCATAAAAAGTGAAAATTAAAAATAAGTTGACTCAAATTAAATTTTTTTAGGTCGGATTCAAGATTATACTCGTGAAGGAACACGTGACTCGAATTGGATTTTTCTGAATTTGCGATGGCCAATATGAAAATAGATTTAAAATAAAAATATTAACTATCTTTGTGTATTTTTTTGGCCTCAAATGTTATTTTTCCAAAATTTTCAAGTATTTTTGTATTTTTTTTTAAAATTAAAAATATATATATAATATGAAATTTTATTTTTTGTTCAAAAATGGTTGCCTAGGCTTGGCCAAGGCTTCCAAAGTTGATTTTTCAATTTTCTCATTTTTTCTTTATTTTTTGTTTTATGAATTTTCGAAAATAAAAATACCGAAAAATATCGAAAATATGAAAAATTATTTTTTGGTCAAAATTGGTTCCCTAGGCTTGGCTAAGGTTCCCAAAGTTGATTTTTCAATTTTATGAATTTTTATGGATTTTCTATTAATTTTCGTAAAAATACTGAAAATATGAAAAATCGTTTTTTGGTCAAAATTGGTTCCCTAGGCTTGGCTAAGGTCCCCAAAGTTGATTTTTCAATTTTATGAATTTTTATGAATTTTTTTATTACTTTAGCAATAGAAAAAATGATTAAAAATTAGGTGTTAACACCCCCCCACAAAAGAAAATTAAGAGCAGTGAGCCTGCCAAAATAAAAAGATGTAAAAGTCAGGTCAAATTATTTTATGGGATTAAGCTGAACATGTTTCAAAAGTTCAGGGATTATTTTGGTCAAATTGAAAGTTCAAGGATCACATTGCATATTTGATTAAAATTTGGGGACCATATTGGTCAAATTAAAAGCTCATGGACTACATTGCATATTGAGTCAAAGTTCAGGGACAATTTGTGTCATTTTTCCTTATTCTATCAAGAGCATGTTATGTCATGTGCATTTCCAGTACTGATCTCCTTTTCCATATTCTTGTATATGATTATTAATTTAAATTAAAAAAAATTCTTGAGATGTTGGTCAGGTAAGAGGATTTGGGAAAAATGATATTGAAATATTTTCATTCTTTTTATTCGAAACAAAATATCACGTGCATTTCAATGGTTCATATCTTTTGTTTTCATAAGTTAGGTCTTAAATGATCGAGTTGAATCATTATAAATTCAAAATGTGTTATATATTCATCGCATCCTATGTCACTAATAAATGCAGCGTGTGATGATTGCGGATGCGGAAAGTAAGATTGAGGAGGGGTGATTATCATGATGGAAACCGAGAATCAAACGGAACTACATGCATGAGATGAGACATTAAAGCCTTCAAGCTAGTAACCAAGGTCAAAATCTTCCTCCGTCATAACTTTCTACACAACGAGCAATGACTCTTAAATCAGACATAGTCCAATATGAAACTGGATGAATTGTCTAAAATGAGATCCGACAGGAGGATTTGCATAGGAATCGAATACCAATACAGAAATTCCAGAAAGTAGTTTTTATTAGTCAAGGTTAGATGAAAAACTCAAATCGCGACTAGAGCCCTGCATGAACAAATATCATCTGGGTACTTTTCTCAATCACATTGCTCCTATATCATTGAGAGAGATAAGACTTTCATCCAGTCACGGTGGCAAAGTAATTTTGGTATCATTTCGAGGTCAAGTTGCTTACCCATCAACTCAATTGAAAAGACAGAAGGCAAAAGAATTTAGCAGAGAGTAACGGAAGACGGTCATGATATGGCTCGGTCTACTTAAAACAAAGAGCCTAAAGCCAACATCAGATCATTCCATCTCTGTATAAGTCACCAGCTAAAGGGTTGTGGCCTGGACCTAGATCTAAACCATACCCAGGTTCCGACAACATATTAAGGGCGCGCATGAGAACGTTTCTATTTCTCTATTTCTGTTCCAAACCTATTCCAGAAATAGGTTTGAGAACAGAAACTTGTTTGGCAACGTAAATCTATTTTTCTATTTCTAGAACAAAAATCTGTTCCAAAAATAGATTTTGGCCCAAAACCAGAAACAAAAATTTTTTGTTTCTGGCAGAAATAGAAAAATCTATTTTTGTTCCAGAAATAATTTCTGGAATAGAATGGTTGTCATACGCGCCCTAAATGGGGAGAGATCCTCTATATAACTTGCATGATGGTACTGTTAAAGCACCTTTGAACAAGATGAACACGTGTAATCATCATGTCTGCATAGTCCTAACATTGGCATTGTCAAGGACACATATGACTAAGAAAACTTTAATCCAAAAACCTACTACGATCAGAAGCAAAAAAAGGTCTAGTACTCAACAGTTAACTAAGACTCTTGCTGTGATATGATTTAGAAAGAACCAAATAAAAAAGAGCGGCACAACTAATTGCAAGCCCAACCGTACGGCCCAAATGATTATCTAGGTCGGTTATGACAATTCCTTTGGGCATGAAGCTCTCAGATCGGCCCAATTGAAGATATTCTGCGCTGAGTCGAATATTGCAATCGGATTTGAAAGACTTGTGAGCTATTGGCACAGGCTAAAACAATCAAGGAGCAAATTTTTTGATAACTTAAGAAAAATTGGAGCAGTCAAGTGTATTGCACGAATTTTAACAAGTCAAGGATGACATTGAAGTAATCGAAGCCGATTAACGAGGTAATGTTTCGTCGGAATTGCCCCCGCGACGAATTATTTTTCAACGAAAGTAGTTCTTCGGCTTTTAATTGAAGGAGACCGGGTTCTGCGCCAACTCCGGGCAGGAAATATCCGTACGATATAGAAATCAACAGCTTTACTTCAGACAAGATTATTCAAAGACAAACCGCGCCGTAATTTAATTGAAGATAGGGACCGAGAAGTACAACCGCGAATGTACCAAACATTGACAAACCCTGTTGGAGCTTGAACGATGGCAAAGCTTGACAACTTAATGATACTACGCCAGAATTTGATCGATGACATGAATCTAAAAGTTATAGCTAAGGAAAGTAAAGCGCAACACAAAAAGGTTAAAAATAGGTGGAAGATAACATTTTGTGTTGATTTGTGCTGGGGATCTCAAAAGAGTATGATGTGGTTTTTTATAGCCTACAATTGAGGGTTATCGACTGAGGTTACACACAGAGGTGACAAATGGAGGTTACAAACAATTACAAATAGATGTTACAAACAGTGACTGAAAAAGAAATAACTTCTTTGTGGTTACGAAAAGCAACAACAATCCTAAAATAGCAGTCACCCTCTTATCGATTGCTTGCCGTCTATAGCAATGACTTGGTCGATCAATATAAAGGTCCTCGTCGATAAATTTATGTTGTGTATCGTTGATGAGTTCATCGGTGAGTTATCGATAATTTTGTTCATAAATGACTAATCTCTACTCTCACTAAGTATATCACATGTTGATAACAACAAAAAAAATTGGACATTTTTTGGTGCAAACAATTTGAGAGTTTCAAATGTTTGGGATTAAAAGAGGAAAGTCCAAGTGCATGGACTGTAATAATTTGATTGCATGACATGTAAAATGTAAAAGTCAATTTGGACAAACTCTAAATTTATTGAAATGTTTGTATATTCGCTATAGGTATTTATTAGAAATGAATAGTTGCAATATAAGATCTTGGTGGAAAAGTATACTTTATAGTGCGAAAACTTTTGTACCACGCTCAATTATTATTATTATTTTTAAAATTTTACTTGGCATTTTTCGTAATTGACGTGGTTTTAGGTAGCTTTTACCGCGGATAAAAGATCTCATGCGGCAAATAGACATTTACATTATCTAGGCTGAAGAGGACATAAAAATGGCATCCACTATGTGCATGACTCATTCATATTGTAGTGACCAAAGAGATGCTAAATAAATAGGACTACATTGAGGCCCTATCTCATGGGTAGGGCATCACGAAATGCTTTTGTCCCGGTGATTGAACTGTTTTTCATTGAACTCGCAAAGTCTTTGGCCACGTGTCTAGAAAAAGGCCCTTATTTCTTCACACACTTCACCTCACTCTCTCTCATATATATCGAGTGGGCAAAGTCAAGCTTTAGATACTGCTCTAAAGATCAAATGGCGTCCTTGAATGCCCAAGATCTGGCTTTCAAATTTGATCTCTTTGGCACACACAAATATTTTACAGATGAATTTCATTCGTGATACTGATGAGCAGCTGCATTCTTGTCAATCTCCGTTAGGTTTTAGGTTGAGAGTTGGAGAAAGTTCCGCATATCATCGACAGAGTGATGTCGCGACCTAAAAATCGGTTTCCCAATTTTTAAAGTTAATGGATTACCATGTTAATTAAATTGAATTAACTAGCATAGCTCGAACTCTCCCGAGTTCTACCAAATCGTGACTTAGGTTCAATTTCATCAAAAGAAGGATTTATCTTGGAGTCGCCACTAATCATTTTGGGTAGGTTGATTAGACACCTAAATAAAGCATCGGGAGAAATACTTTATTCCTACGAACCAGAGATTAATGAGTTCGGGGACTTGATTACGCTAATTTTTCAATTAACGCCCTTTCGGTACCAATTTCATGAAAATGTTCGACTTGGCAATTTTGATAAATTTTCACTTGAGGTTCAAAGGTGCAATTTTTTTTTGGGTTTTCTTTTTATGATTTTTTTTAGATTTTTTTCGATGTATTATAAAGAATACAAAATCACCTAAAGCAAACGAAGATGTGAAGAGAGAGCAGGTAAAGTAAAACTACCATAAGGACAGTGAAAATAAAACCCGCAACTCGTCGGGTGAATAATTACAGACCAATTAAATAAAACCCGAGACATGATCGGGAATACAACAAAAATGGACCGGAATGGACATCGGTCAAACACCGGTCGCCAAGCCTCGTGGGTCGGGAGTACAACAAAACGGACCGGAATGGACATCGGTCATCCTCCAGTCTTCAAAGCATCGGGCCGAAAGCCAAATGAAAATAATAAACTTATCCAATCGAACATGCACAATCACCAATGAGTTAAGACAATTCAAAAACTCAAAGAAATTTTAACACGTGCTGATTAAACTTCATTGAGACCATTTTTTACATTTTCCAATGCATTAACACAAAAAATACGAATTAAATCATACTGTCCATGAACATTCTTAGGGAGAAAGCACTAACCATAAAATACAAAAGAAATAATGAAATATATGAAAAAATTCTGAGATTTTTTATGTGGATGGGAAAATGTGTCGTTGACAACTTTCATGTTTTACATTCTTACTGAAGAGAAACTCATTTTCGTGTAGAAAATGGTCTTTCATGAGAGCTCAGCAGCAAACAAACAAATTTCACAGAACAGACATACTTCAGGATTAAGCTCAAATGGACACTCAAATCTCAAAATTAATGCACCAAACTTTCCAGTCTACTAAACAAGACCCCAATGAACAACTTTCATTTTTTGTGAAGTTTCAAAAGAAGACTCTAAACATGAGATAACTACAAATCAATATGACCACGCACAGAAAAACACTTAGTCTCAAGGACGCCAACAGAATTGCATGATTTCATTAAATGTATTAAAAATATGAAACGTGCATGAATATTTTTGTATTTTTTATATGTTATGCATTAAGATCTTATGAACAAATGTCATGAAGTGGTCTTTATGAAACGAAGTCTAGAATAACCCATGGAAAATCATTTAGCATGAAAGGTCAGATCAGAAAAATTCCATCTGAGGTTCTGATCACCATATTTCCAGATTTCTGCTCTCCATTTCGGGACCCTTTTGACATAGCAAACGACGTCCATTTTCACGCCATAATATATCAAATCGAAGATCTTGAAGTCATCTACGAATGTTCAGTATATTTGTTTTCGAGATTTCGTCATCTAAACACGAAAAATTGAGTTACCAGATAATTGTACATGCTGATGCGCCTAGACCTCGTTGGAGATGAATCCGTCGCGTCGCCAAGGCTTGTTCCACGGCGGCGAATTTTTCTCTCTCAAAATTTTTTTCTTGAAATCTCTCCAAATTTTTTTTCAATCTCCAAAGTCTTCCTAATTTCTCTCTAATCTCTCCAAAAGTCCCCCCTTCAAGGCTCTCATTCTTCCTCCTTTTATAGCCTACTCCCCCATTTTCCTTTCTCTATCTTCATCTATCATTCTAATTTTTCCACTAACTTCATCTTCCCTTCTAATTCCACCATCTTCCCTTCTTTATCTCCATCTTCCCTTCTAATTTTACCATCCTCCATTCTTTATCTCCATCTTCCCTTCTAATTCACCATCTTCCATTCTAATCTTTCCATCTCCCATTCTAATTATTCATCTTCTCTTCTAATTCTACCATCTTCCATTCTCCATCTTCCTTTCTAATTTCTCCACTATCCCTAAAATTTTTATGTATTTGCAATTCAGCCCTTGAATTTTTATGTATTTGCAATTTAGTCCCTGAAGTTTTATGTATTTGCAATTCAGTCCCTGTGGAAAAATTTCTTTTAAGTTCAAAACTTCATAAGCCTTTCGGCACACCTCCCTCACGCTCAATCCAATCGTTTGTCAATTTAAGCTCAAATCCTTCGTCGTTAGCCATAATAAAATGCATGACCGACAAAAAATTAAATATGCAATGCATGAAAAAATTAATTTTTGGTGAGAACAAATTCTCATTTTTTTATGTACTTAAGTGAATGAATTTTAAAAAGTCAAAATTTAGGTGTCAACAAGTAACTCCGACGAAAAAAATCCCGAATCCCTTAAACATCGGAGTTGCGACAAAGCCGACGAAGGCTGGGGCCACGACGATCACCCAAATCTAGCCTGGGCGAGGTTGGCCTCGCAGCCGACAGACGTAGCGGCTGTAGTGACTGCCCAAATCTGGCCTGGGCGAGGCTGACCTCGAAGATCATAAGAGATTTCTTTGGTTAAGTGGGTTGTTGTCGTCGAAGTGGTTGAGGATGAGGTAGATGATCTCTTCGGTGAAGCCATCGAAGGGGTCGGGTGGGTCGTGGGGTGTGGCGACGGCGTCGTCGTCGTCGTCTTCTACTTCCTCACATTCTTGATTATTGTTGACACCTGATTTTTAATCATCCTTTATGTTTTAAAATTAATAAAAAAAATTTAATAATTTTTTTTTATAAAAACTCATAAAATTGAAAAATCAACTTTGGGGACCTTGGCTAAGCCTAAAGAACCAATTTTGATCAAAAAATGATTTTCCATATTTTTCGTATTTTTCGGTATTTTTTATTTATTTATTTTCGAAAATTAATAGAAAATTCATAAAAATTCATAAAATTGAAAAATCAACTTTGGAAGCCTTGGCCAAGCCTAGGCAACCATTTTTGAACAAAAAATAAATTTTCATATTATATATATTTATTATTTTTTAAAAAAAATACAAAAATACTTGAAAATTTTGGAAAATTAACATTTGAGGCCAAAAAAAAATACACAAAGATAGTTAATATTTTTATTTTAAATCTATTTTCATATTGGCCATCGCAAATTCAGAAAAATCCAATTCGAGTCACGTGTTCCTTCACGAGTATAATCTCGAATCGGGCCTAAAAAAATTTAATTTGAGCCAACTTATTTTTAATTTTCACTTTTTATGAGTTGTGACATTGTCTTATAATATTTTAAATTTTCATCTTGGCTCAATTATACCAAAAATGACTCAATTTTGCAAAAGGGCTTTAATTAAATTCTGCATTATTTTCAGCGACAAGAAATGAGCTTAAATTTGACATGAGGTAAATTTTGGTGTGTCAAAAATTGTGAGGAGATTTGGACTTAAAGAAATATATTTTTTCATGGACTGAATTGTAAATACTTAAAATTCAAGGACTAGAGTGCAAATACCTAACTCTTGAATGATTATTTTACAAATAACAAAAAGAAGAGTTAGTGGATAAATTAGAATAGAGAAGGGAAGATGGAGAAGAGGAGATGAAGAAGAGAAGTTGGAGAAGGATGGATGGAGAAAATAAGATAAGAATAGAGAAGGGAAGATGGAGATGAAGAAGAGTTAGTGGAGAAATTAGAATGGAAGATAAGAATAGAGAAGGGAAGATGGAGATGAAGAAGAGTTAGTGGAAAAATTAGAATGAGAGATAAATATGGAGAAGGGAAGATGAAGATGAAGAAGAGTTAGTGGAGAGATTAGAATGTGAGATAGAGATGGAGAATGGAAGATGAAAATGAAGAAGAGTTAGTGGAGAAATTAGAATGGGAGATAGAGTTAGTGGAAAAATTAGAATGGGAGATAGATGAGAAGATTATAAAAGGAGGAAGAAGTGAGCTTGAGAGGGAATTTTTTTTTTTGAGAGAAAATTTTGGATGTTTGAGAGAGTTTTGGGAGATTGAAGAAAAATTTGAGAGAAAGAAAATACCAAAAAAGAGAGAATTTTGAAGATGATGGGAGTTTAAAGCTAGGGTTATCATTACAAATTCCTTCATCGATCAATATAAATCAAGAGTTCATCCTCGTCAACGAGCAAGCAAATTCGAGCTAAGTGTTTTTATTTATTCATTTATTTATGGTTTTACTCGCAAATTAGCACAAATTGTATACACTTTCCCAATCTCCCATTTTTTCCCATATTTTATGTCAGGAGAAGGATATCTCTATGTCAATAGCAAAAATCTCGTAGAGATGCAAAAATCGGCCCAAACAAGCTCCTAAGCTGTCCACCGATTTCTCAACTGATCTGTGACTAAAAGTCCCTCTTAATTCAAAAGAAACTCTCTATATTGGGAACATAGAGAGCGAAAATCAATTATAGAAATCCCTCCCAAAAAAATGGGAGATAAGTACTCTTTCCACTCTTCTGGTTTTAGGTGCAGATTAGCACATATTTTGTATACTGACACTTCACTCTATTTTATGTCAGGAAGCCGCAGCTCTATATCAATGGTCAACCCTATGGAAGCACAAAATCGGCTTGGAGGAGTCCTGAATCGCGCACAAATTTCAAATTATTGAATCAATTCGTTGTATTTCATTTTAAAGAATTCATATCCCAAAATGGAGAGGACAAAGTCCATCCGCAACTTAAATACCTGTACCTTAAATCCCAAAGGGAAGAGCCAAGCCAATGCTTAGCCTCCCATTGGAGGTTTTTACTTACAGTAGTTAAATACCTGCAACTTAAATACCTATGTCTTAAATCCCAAAGGGAAGAGCCAAGCCAATACTTAGCCTCCCATTGGAGGTTTTTACTTACAGTAGTTAAATACCTGCAACTTAAATACATGTACCTTAAATCCCAAAGGGAAGAGCCAAGCCAATGCTTAGCCTCCCATTGGAGGTTTTTACTTACAGTAGTTAAATACCTGCAACTTAAATACCTGTACCTTAAATCCCAAAGGGAAGAGCCAAGCCAATGCTTAGCCTCCCATTGGAGGTTTTTACTTACAGTAGTTTAAATACTTGCAACTTAAATACCTGTACCTTAAATCCCAAAGGGAAGAGCCAAGCCAATGCTAGGCCTCCCATTGGAGGTGTTGATTCACTGTCATGTATTTCCTATAATTTAATTTTTGAATCATCAGACCCAAAAGATAAGTAGGTCGTAATACTGCACAGAAGTCGTTAACACACTCCCTCTTTCGGCTTCAGGAAATCTTTAACACTTAAAAAATATAACAAATAAAAATATATACCATCCATGCATCCTATTTAAAAAGTGAAAACACAAAAGAGAATACCCTACTAGAGCCTTAGGAATAAACCAAGTCTGAGTTGCCGAATTAGGATATCCATGAAATTAAGGTACCGAAAGGGCATTAGTTTTAATTAACTAGTGTAACCAAGTCCCCGAGCTCCTAATCTCTGGTTCGCAGGAATAAATTAGTTCTCCCGCTAATTTATTTAGGTTTCTAATCAACCTACCAAGAACGATTAGTGGCGACTCCAAATTTTAAAATCATTTAAACAAAAACCAAAGTTGCGATTCGGTAGGGCTTGGGAGGGTCCGCGTTAGGTTAGTCAAATCTAATTAACCTAATAATCCGTTAACCCCCTTTAAAATTTAAAATTTTTTTTAGAGGGTCGCGACAGACTGGCGACTCCACTGGGGACAGAGATTTTTAAATTTTCGAAAAAAGATACCAATTGGAATACTTAAATTTTTTCGAAATTTTAAGAGTCTCAGTGGACTTAGGCCAATGAAAATTTCATGCATATCTCGCTTCTGGCGATATTGTTTGGGACTCATTCTATAGGTGTTATATGTTTTTGCAGGATGGGAGTTATAAGGGGCGGAGTGTTTGGCTAACCCCTTTGTTTTGCAGACTCGGTGTTGGGTTTATTTATTTAATTTCGCACATTTTTAGAAGCGCTGTTTTGATATCAATTGTTGTGCATGTCTTGCATACTCTGAGGATCACGACACCTGCACACACAAGCGTCTAAACCCAAGTCGCGAAATTCTTCCTAGAAAACCATAGATAGGGATCGAATATGCAAAGCTCTTGCGTCGATTGCGCTCGGGTTGACCATATTTTATTCCGCTCATTATCTGAATTGACAATTCTTCCCATTGTGATTTGATTGCGCGGAGGGTAAGTTTGTCAATTCAGATAGTGGGAGCCTTTTTAGGTCCATACCTTGTCTCTCCTTCTTTTATTTTCTAGAGTCCACTCCTCACTTGAGTCATGCGCATGACTATGTGATTTGCATTTCTCCAAGGTAAAAGTAAGTTCTCTAATTTTATCTTGTATTTATTTTCGGTCGGTCCATGCTAGGTGTTAGTTAGTTTTTGAGCTTGATATTACGACCATTCTTTTTAAAAGAAAATAAAAATTAAATTTGTCCCTCATTTCTTTTAAAATTTTTTTTTTGAAAAAATGATGTAAAAAAATCCCTTCATGGGATTTGTATTAACCAATAAGGGATTTTTGTCATATTTTTATTGCTTCAATAAAAATGAAATTTTTCTGAAAAAATTTTCCTCTGAAAATTTATTTCAATAAAAAGAAAAATTCCTTAAAAAAAAAACTCTAGTAGACATCAAGTGATTTTATCACATTTTTCAAATTATTAAAACTTGCAGGAAAATTTTTCTCGAGAAATTCGCTCATGTCTTTCTAAGAAAATTTTCTCTAAATAAAATTAGACTAATTGACCAATAAGAGATTTTTGTCATGTTTTTCTTGCTTCAACAAAAATGAAATTTTCCTGACAAATTTTCCTCTGAAAATTTATTTCGATAAAAAGAAACATTCCTTCAAAAAAAAACTTGAAGTGATTTTATCACATTCTTTCGAATTATAAAAACTTGCAACAAAAATTCTTTTCGAGAAATTCGCTCATGTTTTTCTAAGAAAATTTTCTCTAAATAAAATTAGACTAATGTCTCGGGGGAATTTTGTTAACCAATAAAGGATTTCTGTCGGGTCTTTCTTGCTTCAATAAAAATAAAATTTTCCTGACAAATTTACCTCTGAAAATTTATTTTGATAAAAAGGAAATTCCTTCAAAAATTTTAGTAAACGTCAAGAGATTTTGTCACATTCCTTAAAAAAAAAAGAGTAATAAATCTGCAAAAAATTTTGTATCAGAAATTAACCCATTTCTTCCTAAGGAAATTTTTTTTTCTTTTTTTTTTTCTGATTTCTCTATAAAATAGAAAAAATCAAATTGGACTAATATAGGAGTCATGGACCGACATTCCTTGTGTCGCATACTAATTATATCCTTTTCTTTTGCAGGAAGATCCTAGATACCCCAGACGGGTGTAAAAATTAAGTTCAATAATATATCAAGAATCATCTTTAGAAATACCAAAAGACGAAAAACACCGAGGCTTCAACCGTTAATTCTGGGGGGCAAACGAACACTGTCCATCTTTGACAGACAAAGTTGTGTCAATCCGTAAACTTGTATGGGCAGTGTATTCTGATATGACGGTGGATTTATACTGATTAAACACGGGGGTATATTTAATGTATTGCAGAGGATCTCGCGTCTTTTGAAAGACAATATGGATTATATAATCAGAACCCATGAAACAAATACCTTTACCTGATTAAATCAACCAGAGACCGGTCTTAAAATTTCCTCTTATCCGAAACACGCGGAGGGCTTCAGAGGACCGATGTTCTATTAATGAACGTAGCCCACAGGAATTTCTCCCGACGCTACAGGCGACCGACACGAGCAAGTAGACGCCGAAAGAAACAAAATATGGATAAAAGTGGGCACACAACAGGTGGCCGGATTTACTACCAGCGCACTGATCGAGTTGTCATAGCGTTATTGTTCGTGATCTCAAGATGGATAGTGGGGGCCACCGCCGAACCTATCATTAATGTTCTCGATATCATCGTCTGGAGCAATTAAACGAGAACATCAAGAAGAACATTAAGCCTCGACATCTTCGGTACCTCAAATCGTTCTGTTATGCTATGCGGAAGAAACGATAGCAGGAAAATTAAAAAAAAAAAACAAAACATGTGAAGCTTTTCTTTCATTCCATTCATCAAAGAGTATTACAACAACTCACTAGGGAGGAAAGGTAAAGCCAAACTGGGTCCTGATAACCATTACGAAAGAGCTCAACTGACTCTCCAAACAGTTGATGCTCTGGATGCACCGGGCGCTCTCGGGATCAAGCTCCGCGAGCCTAAAGAAGAGGCGATCGCACTTCTCTTTAACTTGGGCCATAGTGGCCTCGTAATGCTCAATGGCAAACTCCAGGTCCGGAATCGCTGCCCTCTCAAAAGCAATGTCTGCCGTAATGTCATCAAGTCTCTCCTGCAGCCAACCGCATTTGCACCTCATCACAATATTGCCTGGCTCCTGTTCGGCGTAAGTTCGGACCAAGGCCAGATGGTCCACCAACTTTCCCCTCTCACGAACCAGCCACGAAAGCTGATCGTTGGCAAACTTGAGGGCCTTTTTGTGATTATCAGCCACAAACGTAACAGTTGCCAGACGCTCGTGTCAGTCTCGGTAACGGGCTTTCACGACGGCGGTCACAAGGACCGTCTCATAAGCGCGGTTATAGGCAGCTAGAAAATTGATGAAGAGGGTCGAGAAGTTCCGATACTCTTTTCCCAGTTGGGTACCCTCAACAGAAGCAGCGTCCACGGTCCTGAATAAACCGAGGATTTCAGCCTCAACGGTAGAGTTTTTGGCTACATGAGTGTAACCTCTACCAAGAAGATTGTAGAGTCTTTCCCACCCAGCCAGGACTTCGGTGGATAATGTGTGGTTAGGAGAATTGGCCATTTTTGAAAGCAGAATACAAAAGAAATGGGGAGAGAGGTGAGGTAGATGAGCAGAATGCGAAGATGGTAAGCTGCTTCAATTTAAATACTGATTTCATAGGGGCAGTCCTTATAGGTTTTCCTATCTACCATTCTCTGTCGGCAACACCCCCGGTGGCTCAAATTCCAACCAAGTGGCAACCTCGAGCCGAACAAACCCGACGTCTCTGTGGAAAAGCTGGACGGGACTTCACCGCTTTGAAAAAAGAAAGAACGAAAAGACGAGCTGAGTAGGGGACAAAGAAATTTTTGGCAGAAAGAGAGATATTACTCGTCTTCATTGGAAGACCCGCCAGTAAATCGACTGTGGAAATCTTGACAGGGGCCCTCTATCGCGAAAAGAAAGAAGAAGACAAACTGAGCGATAAACGAGGATTTCCCCTTTGATCAAAAGCTGAATGTCAGATTTTCCCCTCGGTAAATCTAATAGCACTGCCCGTGAAGGGGGAAGTCGTTGCTATTGCCAGAGAGAGAATTTGTCCTCATTTGATAGTGAGGGTTCATCTGCACGAACTCGTAGGAGAAAGATAGAGAGGAAGGAGTTCTCGTGGGAGAGGAATTCAAAACCTTCACCATCAAAGCATTGGCTTTCAAAGCCTGTTACGAGAAGCCATCAACGATCCCGTGATCCCTCAAGTCCGAGAAGACATCCTGAGGCGGTCTCGAATCGGCAGTCCTAGATCTAGAAATATGTCAAGCATTAGGGGAACGGGCGCATGTTCAACCCTGGTCGAAGCTGATAAAGTTCCTTACCCTGAGGGTCTACTGGTCATTGCCATTGATGGTAATCCAGTCTCTCTGTCAATCCTTGTTACCGTATTAAGAAAATGCCGGTATAAGGTTGTAGCTCAAGCAAAGGCGACAGAGGCCTTAGAGATATTAAGGAGGAGTAGTGACCCGTTTGATATCGTCCTCACCGCCATGGTAGGGATTGACATGGATGTTTTCACTCTCTTGGAATTCATCAATTCTAAATTAAACATGCCAGTCCTCGTAATATCGGCAAACGATGATCAGCAAGCCATAATGAAGGCTGTCTTAAATGGGGCCCAAGACGTCGTAACGAAACCAGTTAGGGTTCAGATGCTTCAAAACATATGGCAGCACGTGGTAAGGAAGCAATTGCACGACCATGAGAACAAGCATCAAGCCTTCAATTTTGTTCCAAGCAACTGGAGAAAGAAGATAAGTTGGTCTCCCCGAGCTGCATCGTATGTTTGTTAATGCAGTTCAGCAGCTAGGAATCGATTCGGCACGACCGCAACATATACTGGAAATTATGAAGGTAGAGGGACTCACTAAAGCAAATGTTTCGAGTCATCTTCAGAAGTACAGAAAAAGGGTGAGAGAACACAATGCAGCTCAGAATCAAGAAAACCAAGGCGGGACTGATCCAAGCCTGAACGTCGAGTCTCCTCGCCACCATAAGTTCCACAGGTTAGCATGGGGCGAGCCACTTCCCATCATCAACCAAGCCAGTAGCCGTGCCATCAATCTTCCAGGCGTTAATCAAAGTATCCCCCAGAATCACCCTAATGCTCTTCAAGAGTATAGATCGCAGGGGCAGTGTATTCAGACTCCTTGGTTTGAGCACCAACCCGTGGCTATAATTCATCCCATGATCAGCGCGCCTGCGCAGCCAGAGAATCAAACAAGAAGTTATCCTGAGCACTTCCACTTCTCTAATCCTCAAATGGAAGGAGTTTTTAGCAGCAGGACAGTTGGTGATCCCCACACTTTCTTGAGTAATGATGAAGGCTCTAGCACGAGAAGTCAAATTGCTCATGGTGATGACAGAATGAGAAATCTACCGCCAGCATTTGCCAATAACAATGCCCAATTCGAGTATCAGTTGCTGGAAGGTTCAAGAGATTACCCAGATGATGAGCTTACTGCCCTGGTCAACCAGTTTAGGGTTGACAGACGTCCCAAGCCGCGATCAGGAGCTAATGAGTAAGGACTCTCAAACATCGGTCATCTACACCCGAACCAACACGAGACTAGCTGATTATCGAAGAGCCACAGGAGAGGCAGAACTGACCTTGAATAAGTGCACCTTTCATTTCATGCTTAATTCCCCCGCGTATGATATTTCCAGCTTTCTAGGTGACTAGATTTAATTCAGGGGCAAGGGGCTAATTTGTTTTTTTTATCTCGTCGAATGCGTGAATCCCTTTTTTATGCTAGATTTAGGGCGGATCAATTTGTGGCAACGTCGCTTACTACCATAATGAGAAATGTTGAATGGCCTCACGTAGGGAAATTTCAAGTGAAAAGCCCAAGCGAGCTCGAAGACGGGTAAATGTGTGTCGTTCCAATTTACCCTTAATCGTTGCAAAATGCTAAATTGGATTTGTTCCATTCTCACCCAGGGGATTGCAAAGTGCCTCAAGAGTGTCGCAAAATGAAATGACCCAATGGAATGCGATAGGACTCATTCGCCTTCAAGGTAACCTTCAAATTAAAGGAGCCCTCCGGTCCACGGACCCGATGGCATGGAAAATGATGATGGTCCAAAGCAACCCGAAAGAAAACAAGGCCCAACTAAGCAAAGCACATATGTGGCAAGCTCAAAGTGAAGGGCAACTCGGGACATACAATTCAATCCAATCCAAATGAAGGAACTTCCTCAATTCAAATTCAATGGAAGTATACACAAGCGTAAAACAGTATCGTTCCAATTTTTCTAGAATATGAAGAACATATACTGCCGCATTCTCTTTCATTTTTGCAAGGGAAGTCTCTACTGGCCAGATTTTCCTCTCTACCATTCCCTATCAGTATCACCTCCTCTACTCGTCTCCAATCTCGAGCCAAGCAAATCCGACGTCTCTACGGAAAAGTTGGACGGGACGCTACTACTTTGAAAAGAAAGGATAAAAAATAAGCTGAGTGGGAGACAAAGACATTTTCGGCAGAAAAGAGATACGACTCGTCTTTATTGAAGAACTCGCCAGCAAATTGACGGTGGAGACAGCAACAAGGGGCCCCCTTCCACGGAAAGATGGAAGGAGACGAGCTGGGTGAGAGATACGATGAAAAGAAAATCGAGAAAGCCAGAACACTCGAGAGAGGCAATACAGTTGCTAAACCCACGTCTAATTTTAAAGGAGGCATCTTCTTGATAATTCTCATTCGTGCTCGAAAGAGAGACTCTTAAAGCATACGCAGTCTCCCAGAAAAATCCAGAGAGTGAAAATACAATAAGAGATATCAAACTTTGAGAAATCGTTAACCAAATCGAAGATGTCTCAACCCAACACACTTGAACGTTATCGTTACTTGCTGAATATGGGAGAGGAAGAGTTCGAAGCCATATTTGGGATCGAGCCTATGGAGCCCGGCCCTTCCACCGACGACGTCCAAGAGCCCGGTAAGGACAATGACAACAACGGTAAAGGTCAAAAGAAGCGTTACCGTCGCCATACTGAGGAGCAAGTACGAAAGCTTGAAACTTTCTTCAGAACGTGCCCTATGCCAAACGGTAAACAAAAAATGGAGCTGAGTCAAGAGCTAGGATTGGAACCTTCGCAAATCAAGTTCTGGTTTCAAAATAGGCGAACCCGAATAAAGACTCGTCATGAGCACAACGAAGCCAAGTTTCTAAGAGTTGAAAATGAAAACCTCCGAGCGGAAAACAAGATGTATAAAAAGGCTTTTGATTCCGCCACCTGCCCCAACTGCAATAGCCTCCTCCTCACCCTCGATGAAATGCATGATCTGAGGATCAAAAATGCACGTTTGAGAAGTGAGTTAGACCAGTTTATAACAAGATCGAGTTCTGTTGGAGCAGGGTACAAAAAGATCAATGTTACTAGATCATCATTAATACTTCCCGAGGAAGAAGGGACAGATCACCACCAAGCAGACATTGACGATGATCTTTTTGCCATAATCAACCAGTTTGATATCGGTAAAGCATCGGGACTGTGATGCACTTGTTCAGCCAGTGACCACCAGACCTTCAATATGGCCGATGCATACCTAATTTGGGATGAAGCCAGCTGATCATGGGAGAGCCTGTAGAGGAAGCAGAACTGATCCTGAATGAGTGAATGTGTTTTATTTCCTTGCGTGATATGTTTTTCTGCTTTTGTGAATGTGTAAAAGCAAGGAGTAATAATCCGACTTCCCCCTATTAAATGCTCGAATCCGCCACCTCACCAACCTCGCGACGAATTGATGGCGAGTAAAAATCTGCATAAACCTGAAGGGTAACTCCGTATCGTTTCAATTTACCCTCAGTTGCTCCAAGTTTTAAAATTAAGCCCCTTCTATTCTCAGGAAATTGCAAATCGACCCGAGAACGCAATCATATCCGAATACAAGTTGAACAAAATTTGGGGGCAAATCGACTCATGGGCATTACCACGGGATGGACAGCTTCGGACAAAGGAAAGTACAAGCGAAAGTCGCGAACAATCTCAGAAATGGGTAATTCTGTATCGTTCTAATATGCACATAATTATCTCAAGTCTTGAATTGTCTTATTCCATTCTTAACAGGGATAGCAAATTACCTCGAGAAATACCGTAACATGGCCCAAGGTGATACAACAAGGCTGCTTTATCCCCAAAGATTAACCTTTGAAAGGATAGCCCCATGGACACCTATGGTCCAATGGACCGAATGGTATGGGGGATGACAGTAGGTCCGAAATATCCCGAGTTCGATCCCCGAGGGTGGGGAATGTTGTATGTATTATAAATAAATGAAACAACTTTTTGTGCATTTCTTTTTGCAAGAAGGAATACTCGACGAGTAATACCGAAGTCAATATTTTGCCACATTCTCGGCTTAATGGTGAAGCATCCAACAAAAGTCGAAGAAAACTCAATCCAGCAAAATTGGTAAAAGACTTGTCCAAGGCATTCAAGATGAAGGGTAAATTAGTATCATTTCCAATTTATCCCTTTTAATACTGGTTGACATGTCTCCTTTTCTTTTCACAGGAAATATTTATACTAACATTTAACATGTTGAAGGAGACAAATCCAAAAGAAAATTATGATCACCTGACAAGATCTATTCTGGTGAAAAATGGGGCAAATTGATCGCAAGCTCTAAAACGAAAAAGCAAATATGTCTTCCTTATCTCGTTTGATTTCAAGAATAATTTCTCTGCTTCTTGCAGGGGCATTAAACAAACCAAAATGCTCCCTCGCCCATATGCTTCATCGCGCAGGGGTAAAGTTTGAGACAAACCACCCCTCGACATAAGGAGTAGGCTTCCCAATTTGTTCGGTCCGCCCACATACCAGGGGCAATTTAAATCCGCCCATATTTGCACATTATATAAACACACGTGATGCTAAAAAATTGTCACATCTGCATTGTGCTTACACAGTTCATGAATTATGTATGGCTATTCCGTGTGTTTAACTTCCCAACTCCGACTTAGAGCATAAACTGCACAGGAGATATCAAATGTGCAGAATGGGGCATAATAGGATGAGGAAAGGCAAATCATTTCCACACAGGTCTAACATTTTAATCTACAGATAAACAGCCTTTCTCCAGAGTGAGAAAAAGCCCTTTCGGAATGAAGTCCCCCATTCAGATTACATTCGAGGTGTTCATACTATAAGAACCTCCTTAAACAGAAGTGGTAATGCAATACATGATCTATATGTTGATCGATTGCATCATGAGTTATTACATAGACTGCCTTTAATCATGGCAAACTTAGCTGAACAATTTTGTATGAACCAATGAACGCATTGATGAAAATGCTTGCACATGTTAGCTCTGACATTGCTCGACAGGCAACACATTCCCGGTGTTTGAGTTACCTTCCAAAGTCTTGAAATTCATTCGGCGATTATTGAATGAACAAGCCTGGTTGTCGAGAAGCCACCAAGCATTTCTTCCAAATTCTCAGGTAAGTATATCTTCAACCAGAACCTTTCAAGAGAATGAATTCTAACGGTTGTTGGGATACTCGAATCCATTGCGGTATATACAGGTATCCACATTCTTCAATAAAGCATGATTTGTCTCAAGGACAGAAATGTTCGAGACCTTTTGATCTCTGCCTCTTTGGTTTATTCCTAAAACGACAGGAGAATATAATTTGGGTTTGAGCTTCTGCAGGATTCCTGGTCTCCCCAGATTTCAGAATGGCACCCTTTGAGGTACATAAAGTCCTTCTTACAGGCAAATCAAGTCCTGCTTACAGGCAAACAAATTCCTTCTTACAGGCAAAGCAAGTTCTTCTTATAGGTAAATCAAGTCCTTCTTACAGGCACAAAGTCCTTCTTACAGGCAAAGTAAGTCCTTCTTACAGGCAAATTAAGTCCTTTTTACAGGCAAATCAAGTCCTTCTTACAGGCAAATTAAGTCATTTTACATGGCATAAAGTCCTTTTTACAGGCACCAAAGTCCTTTTTAGAGGCACCAAGTCCTTTCTACAAGCGCAAAGTCCTTCTTACAGGCAGTTTCATGGGATAACCTACCATACAGGTCAAATTTCAATCAAATTTTAATCAGTAGAATCCTTTCATTAGGAATCTACCATGGGGTGACCTACCATACGGGTCAAAATTTAAATCAGTAGAATCCTTTTATTAGGAATCTATCATGGTACGACCCACAATACGGGTCAAATTTTAATTCAATTTTTAATCAGTAGAATCCTTTTATTAGGAATATACCATGGGTTAACCTACCATACGGGTTCAAGTTCAACCACTCTAAGGTTTTCTTATAACGAATCTTTAGGTTCTCATTTCATTTTTAGTGGAACATTCATGTCACGACTCTTTTTATTTTATTGTGTTGAGTTTATTAGAACTTAGGTGTCATCTCGTCTTTGAAATGAACCTCTACCGAGCTTCCTTTCAAAGAGGGGCAGCTGTTGACACCTGATTTTTAATCATCCTTTCTGTTTTAAAATTAATAAAAAAATTTAATAAATTTTTTTATAAAAACTCATAAAATTGAAAAATCAACTTTGGGGACCTTGGCTAAGCCTAAAGAACCAATTTTGATCAAAAAATGATTTTCCATATTTTTCGTATTTTTCGGTATTTTTTATTTATTTATTTTCTAAAATTAATAGAAAATTCATAAAAATTCATAAAATTGAAAAATCAACTTTGGAAGCCTTGGCCAAGCCTAGGCAACCATTTTTGAACAAAAAATAAATTTTCATATTATATATATTTATTATTTTTTAAAAAAAATACAAAAATACTTGAAAATTTTGGAAAATTAACATTTGAGGCCAAAAAAAAAAATACACAAAGATAGTTAATATTTTTATTTTAAATCTATTTTCATATTGGCCATCGCAAATTCAGAAAAATCCAATTCGAGTCACGTGTTCCTTCACGAGTATAATCTCGAATCGGGCCTAAAAAAATTTAATTTGAGCCAACTTATTTTTAATTTTCACTTTTTATGAGTTGTGACATTGTCTTATAATATTTTAAATTTTCATCTTGGCTCAATTATACCAAAAATGACTCAATTTTGCAAAAGGGCTTTAATTAAATTCTGCATTATTTTCAGCGACAAGAAATGAGCTTAAATTTGACATGAGGTAAATTTTGGTGTGTCAAAAATTGTGAGGAGATTTAGACTTAAAGAAATATATTTTTTCATGGACTGAATTGTAAATACTTAAAATTCAAGGACTAGAGTGCAAATACCTAACTCTTGAATGATTATTTTACAAATAACAAAAAGAAGAGTTAGTGGATAAATTAGAATAGAGAAGGGAAGATGGAGAAGAGGAGATGAAGAAGAGAAGTTGGAGAAGGATGGATGGAGAAAATAAGATAAGAATAGAGAAGGGAAGATGGAGATGAAGAAGAGTTAGTGGAGAAATTAGAATGGAAGATAAGAATAGAGAAGGGAAGATGGAGATGAAGAAGAGTTAGTGGAAAAATTAGAATGAGAGATAAATATGGAGAAGGGAAGATGAAGATGAAGAAGAGTTAGTGGAGAGATTAGAATGTGAGATAGAGATGGAGAATGGAAGATGAAAATGAAGAAGAGTTAGTGGAGAAATTAGAATGGGAGATAGAGTTAGTGGAAAAATTAGAATGGGAGATAGATGAGTAGATTATAAAAGGAGGAAGAAGTGAGCTTGAGAGGGAATTTTTTTTTGAGAGAAAATTTTGGATGTTTGAGAGAGTTTTGGGAGATTGAAGAAAAATTTGAAAGAAAGAAAATACCAAAAGAGAGAATTTTGAAGATGATGGGAGTTTAAAGTTATGGGTTATCATCACAAATTCCTTCATCGATCAATATAAATCAAGAGTTCATCCTCGTCAACGAGCAAGCAAATTCGAGCTAAGTGTTTTTATTTATTCATTTGTTTATGGTTTTACTCGCAAATTAGCACAAATTGTATACACTTTCTCCATCTCCTATTTTTTCCCATATTTTATGTCAGGAGAAGGATATCTCTATGTCAACAGCAAAAATCTCGTAGAGATGCAAAAATCGGCCCAAACAAGCTCCTAAGCTGTCCACCGATTTCTCAACTGATCTGTGACTAAAAGTCCCTCTTAATTCAAAAGAAACTCTCTATATTGGGAACATAGAGAGCGAAAATCAATTATAGAAATCCCTCCCAAAAAAATGGGAGATAAGTACTCTTTCCACTCTTCTGGTTTTAGGTGCAGATTAGCACATATTTTGTATACTGACACTTCACTCTATTTTATGTCAGGAAGCCGCAGCTCTATATCAATGGTCAACCCTATGGAAGCACAAAATCGGCTTGGAAGAGTCCTGAATCGCGCACAAATTTCAAATTATTGAATCAATTCGTTGTATTTCATTTTAAAGAATTCATATCCCAAAATGGAGAGGACAAAGTCCATCCGCAACTTAAATACCTGTACCTTAAATCCCAAAGGGAAGAGCCAAGCCAATGCTTAGCCTCCCATTGGAGGTTTTTACTTACAGTAGTTAAATACCTGCAACTTAAATACCTATGTCTTAAATCCCAAAGGGAAGAGCCAAGCCAATACTTAGCCTCTCATTGGAGGTTTTTACTTACAGTAGTTAAATACCTGCAACTTAAATACATGTACTTTAAATTCCAAAGGGAAGAGCCAAGCCAATGCTTAGCCTCCCATTGGAGGTTTTTACTTACAGTAGTTAAATACCTGCAACTTAAATACCTGTACCTTAAATCCCAAAGGGAAGAGCCAAGCCAATGCTTAGCCTCCCATTGGAGGTTTTTACTTACAGTAGTTTAAATACTTGCAACTTAAATACCTGTACCTTAAAGCCCAAAGAGAAGAGCCAAGCCAATGCTAGGCCTCCCATTGGAGGTGTTGATTCACTGTCATGTATTTCCTATAATTTAATTTTTGAATCATCAGACCCAAAAGATAAGTAGGTCGTAATACTGCACAGAAGTCGTTAACACACTCCCTCTTTCGGCTTTAGGGAATCTTTAACACTTAAAAAATATAACAAATAAAAATATATACCATCCATGCATCCTATTTAAAAAGTGAAAACACAAAAGAGAATACCCTACTAGAGCCTTAGGAATAAACTAAGTCTGAGTTGCCGAATTAGGATATCCATGAAATTAAGGTACCGAAAGGGCATTAGTTTTAATTAACTAGTGTAACCAAGTCCCTGAGCTCCTAATCTCTGGTTCGCAGGAATAAATTAATTCTCCCGCTAATTTATTTAGGTTTCTAATCGACCTACCAAGAACGATTAGTGGCGACTCCAAATTTTAAAATCATTTAAACAAAAACCAAAGTTGCGATTCGGTAGGGCTTGGGAGGGTCCGCGTTAGGTTAGTCAAATCTAATTAACCTAATAATCCGTTAACCCCCTTTAAAATTTAAAATTTTTTTTAGAGGGTCGCGACAATTATATACGGAGAGTGTAAAGCCCAAATTGATAAAATCCGTCAACCGTCACGTGTCATCTAACTCAGCAATTTGATGGTAAAATTTAATGAAAGTTAATGGAGGATATATTTATCACATGTGTACCAGTTTGGGGTAAATTTATTACATGTGTACTAGTTTAAGGTTTTTCGTGGTATTAATCCAAAAATTAATTTGGGTAAATTTATCACAGGTATACCAATTTTGGTTTTTCATGGTATTCACCCTTATAATAAATTAAAAGAAACAATTGAGATGCTAGTCAAATTAGAGGATTTGGGAAAAAAGATATTGAAATATTTTCATCCTTTTCAATCGCCAGAATTATTGACAATTCAGAATGTGTAAACAAAGTCTACTCAACTTATTTGCTCAAAATACAATATCACATGCATTTCAATAGGTCATACTTTTCGCTTCTATACCGATGGGTTAGATCTTAAATGATTGAGCTGGTTCATTGTAAATTCTGTTAGAATTTTCCATAAATGTGGGCTCGCCTTAATTGTAATTATAATCAACCGTAATACGATATTAATTTATCGTATACGGTATTGGTTTAATAAATGATGGATTACGGTTTTCTTAACGAGTCGAATATTGGGCCTAGAGTGTGGATTGGTTTTTCGGCCCGGCCCGTGATGGGAGGGCCCGGCCGAGACCTCTATAAATAGAGGCATGGACTCCCTCCCTTAAGCTCACTCTTGCCATTTCCGCTCCTTACATCCTCTCTTCTCCATAAGAGTTCGAGAGAGAATCGAGAGAGATAAAAGACGAGCGGTGGCCGCCTCATCGACGTCGGGCATCCGGAGGGCTATAAGGGAGAAGGGCTTGCCTCGGATAGGAGTTTCCGAAGCCGAATCGACGAGTTCCTTGAGCCGATCGACGATAGACGCTAAATCAGGTACGCATGACGATCCCTTACTTGTTTCATTGCTAGAACGCGACTATGGTGATCCAGGGAGACCCGTTGGTGAAGACGGATGGCCGATCGGACGGCCGACAAATTTGACATGCGTTATGTATGCATTGCATGCTGTGTCACTAGCCAATTTAGCGTGTGACGATCCTGGATGTAGTTGACACTGAGCACCCTCAAAATGACCAAGCCGAATGATTAAACATAACTCAAGCATTGGTGGAGGCACTTCATCATAAATTTTCCTATTACTTCATCAGTCGTGGGGCAAATGATGACTACTTGTCTAGCAAAAAAAAATGATAACTACTTGACATTCTCCATGCATTGCCTCTGCATACCAAATTGCCTTACCACCCTGATAGGATAGTAGGCGGTTCCACCTGTGCAGCCTAGTAAAGGGATAGGATCTCCATTTACTCCTGTGATGCGGGCTTTTAGGATCCTAGGCTAGGTCAGACGCCAGCGAAGTTGTTTTGGCTCTAGGTCTTCTAGTTTTTTCTTCCAATCCTCGAAGGACAGTTCTTCGACGGCGGACTGACATTTTAGGAAGGAACCGAGTGGGTGGATATGTTGGCTGATTTCATAGCATCCAACACGAAGGTTAAGGGTTTTGATGTGCGAGGTGAACCACATGTAGAGAAGGCCATTGGATGCTTGGAATGTACCCCTTTGGGTGGGCTGGAAACGGTTTAGGGAAAGGAAGGTTTCGGCTAGAATCATGTAGGAGTAATTCCAGCGGTAACAGGCTTGTTTGACGATGTAGACCATTGAAGGATCGAATGTGATCTGGGAACTGGGGAAAAGGACGAAGGCGAAGAAGGCTAGGATGAATACTCTAGCTGGTTTAAGACCAGCTTCGACCGGGAGGGAGGAGTAGTTGTTGTATAGGAACGAGAGGGTGAATTTTCCGGAGTTGGATTTAAGGATCTTTTCGATCTCTGTGGTCTTGAGGCGCAGGAATTTGGACAGGGCTAAGGTGGAGTCCTTCCCCAATACTGGCTGCACGATGTGGTCGTCGAACTCCAGTCCAATGATCGCTGCGTACTCCTCCAGGGTAGGTGTAATCTCTATTCCTCGAATGTTGAAAGTCACGGTCTCTGGATCCCAATACCTTGCTAAGGCCTGAATGAGGGTGGGTTGATAGTTGACCTTGATGAGATCCACTAAACGTCCCAGGCGTTCTTCTACATAGGCTTGGTTATCGGGGTTGAGACGGCTCCACCATGCTGTGAGCTCCTTGTGTGGGACTGGGATGACCTTAATATCTGATTTCCTCATCTATTATGAATATGTAAGAATGTACTAAAATTAATTACCACGGGTTATAATGAAGATGTAATGCAAATGCACTAGCCCAATTTCATATTTTCTCTTGATGAAATAAAGATTAAAGCATTCCTAAAAGGAGTTAGTCAGAGGGTTTTAATCCAAATTTCTCCCAAAGAAATTATGCAATTGGCTAGGATCCCTCGGTGATTGGAATGAAAGCCATTGCCTATCTAAAGATCTCGAAAAGGAAATGGGAAAGTATGCGAATACATTTCGAAAGATCCTTAATACATCAAGTCTAAATGGGGCGAGGAGGATGCGGAAATACAACATCCAAAAGTATGTAGAAGAATATCCTTCTATCCTAAAGTGGCCTTCAGACCAATCATCAAGGTGACGACTCACTCATGAAATGATGTATGAGATGTATGGTATACAGAAATGAATTATGAAATGAAAATAAGAAAGCCTTACCAACCAGACCCTTTCATGTTTTGGTCTTAGGTATACCAACCGACCAAATCACATGCGCATGAGACAAGTGAGGAATTGACTCTAGAAAAGGAAATAAAAGGAGGGACAGGATATGGACCTAAAAGGCTCTCACTGTCTGATTCGACGACTTTGCCCACAAGTGCAATCGAACGTCAAGTGGGAAGAATCGTTGATGCAAACAGCGAGCGGGATCGAATATGGTCAACCCAGGCGCAATCGAACGCTAGAGCTTTGCATACCGATCCCTATCTATGGTGACCTAAGGAGAGTGTTTCGCGGCTTGGGTTTAGGCGCTTGTGTGTGCATGTGTCGTGATCCTCAAAGTATGCAAGGCATGCACAGCAATTGATATCAAACAGCGCTTCTAATTTGCAGAAAATAAACAAGCAAATCCAAACTCCAATCCTGCATAAAACGGGTTAGCAATCACTCCACCCCTTATAACTCCCACCTACAAGACCATTTAACACGAGTTAGCGACTAACCCTGTTTTCCTCGCGACTTTGACATGCGCTACAAAATGTAGACCAAGTTAGATAACACTCAAACCAGTTTATTACGGCTTTAATCCTCTCAAGTCCTCAGCGGAGTCGCCAGCTGTCGCGACCCGGCCTCCGAGGCTATCGGATGATCGGGAGAATGGATTGCCAAAGGGCCACGATGACGGACTCTTGGCGCGGACCCTCCCAGGCCCATACCAAGTCGCGACGGGATTTATCGATTTCGACCTTAGTGTGGTTGGGTGGTATGTGCAGTGTGTACATGCAATTGGAGTCGCCACCGGTCTTCCTTGGGAGGTAGACCGGATACCTCATCGAGTGATTGGGAGGGATCACTCGATCCTACGCGACTGGAGATTCTAGGGCCGGGGATTTGATTACCCTAGTTTACACTAGAGTCCTTTCGGTTACCGTCCGAAATTGGTTGTTACCTAAGGTGATCACGCGAGGTTTCTAGCAATTTAACTCCTGATTTTTGTTTTTTCAACCAGGCTAGGTGCTCATGCAAAATGGTCTTGAGGGGTTCATTTCATGGCATTCTAATTTTTGTTTTGTATCGAAAAAAGGAAAAATCATCCAAAGCACTCAAAGGGAAGAAGAATGAACATGAAAGAAATCTATGCTAGTGCGATAAGTAAAAACCCGCGGCCCTCGGGTATTTGGATACAAGGCCGAGAAAACGAAACCCAAGACATGATCGGGCGTACAAAAATTAGACCGGAATGGACATCGGTCATCCTCCAGTGTGAACTTGGATTCGATAGGCCTAAATATGCAATAAAAGACCAATTTTTAGTTTTCCGAAGATTTTCGATTTTTTTGAGTTTTTTTTTTGAAGGCGAGGCGGGCCGGGGATGGCCAACGATGAACCGACCAGGAGCACGGTGAAAATTTTACTTAAAATCGAAGTTTCGGCTCATTTTCCGAAAAATTTTCCGCCCGAAAAGTTGATCGTGAAGGGGTTTTCTCTAATAATTAACTCTGTGCTCAGATGCAATTAGAGGAAACTGATCATACCACAGGAAACTAGGTGTGATCTAGTTTGTAAAATGACCGACCACTCGTAAATTGACCCAACGAACACCTTGAAATGACGTCAGGAAGACGGCCAGTCGCAATGCAATACTTAGAGCGAAAATCAAACTCTAACATGCAGCTCACTGAGGTGTTTTATAGTGCCAATAACTTAGTGCTCGAATTAAACCAAGGGGAACCGATCATACCACATGAAACTAGGTATGATCTAGTTTCCAAAACAATTGACGGCTCGGGAAATGGCTAACCGAGCACGTCGTAGTGGTGTCAGGAAGAAAGCTACTTGACAACCTACACAGCCCAGGATTCCAGACCTCTCACTTTGCAGCTCATAGAGGTGTTTTCAAGTGCCAATAACTTTGTACTCAAATTGAACCATGGGAAACCGATCATACCACATGAAACTAGGTATGATCTAGTTTCCAAAACAATTGACGGCTCGGGAAATGGCCAACCGAGCACGTCGTAATGGTGTCGGGAAGTGACGGGTCTGAAGTTGTTCCCAACACTTAGAAAATTTTCGTTTAGAAAAAAGGTTCTGGGGGACAAATTCGTGAGCACTTTTCTCTCAATCCGCTCGCCACCAACATAAAAACCACATATGAGTGCGAAGATCTACATGTGATGAATGTCCCTGAACAAGAATCACCCTTAGATCATGCAAGACAAGAGAGAAACGCACCCCGGAAGTCGGGGGTTTGAACTGTTTTTGACTCAAAACAGGCGCCACCCTGGTCAACAGAGGGTGTTTCGACCCTCGTAACTTCTACCATGGATCGAACCGAAGGAAAAAGGGCACGTCCACTTACTCTACTACACACAAGGAACACGAAGAACCAAAAAAACAAGTGAAAAAACTTACGGAAAGACAAAGAAAATCGAGCTCGAAACAGGCAAGTCGGACTGGTTCCAACACTTAGCAAGAATTTCACAAAATTTCAGACTTTTGGTCAGACCAACAAAGCAACTTCGAGCGGGCATATCTCACTCCTCCGTTGGAACTAATGGGAAAATAACATACCGATTCGAAGAGCTACACATCAGGAACAAAATTAAACAGAAATGACTCGTGAATAATACTCGAGGAGAGAGAAAAATGCCCCGAAAGTAGGGGGTTTGGTCTGTTTTCAACACTTAGAAAAGAAATTCCAGTCTCCAGAACATACCAACTAGGCATCTTCTTGACATCATATTTCGACGATCGTGCCCAACCCGGAGCCAAAGCAAGCATATATGCGTAGTATTACACATGTAGAACATATCGAACCCAACCAATGACATAGAGCATGCAAGAAGAACTTAAAAAACGGCTGCAAAGTCGGGGGTTTGAACCACTCTCGGCATTTCGTCGAACACCTTACGGGCGTCATAAAAAACGTTAAACCGGGGCATTTAGAGTGAAACCAAAGCACACAATCACTCAAAGGGGACGTAACAAGCGCGGGGACATATACTGGAGTGAACGGTTTGGCTCCGTTCGACCCGAAAATTGAATGGAGACAAACCCGGAAAAATGCAAGGGCTGGAGATGACTTAGTCACGAAGGGGTATTCGCGCTACCTTTTCCGGTGACTCGGGCGGCGGATGGAGGTCCGAGATGGTTCGATTGACAGCTGGGGTATAGGAGAAGGTTTGTATAATCTCCGTTTCTCTTAGAAGTCCCTGCTTCGCTTAGTATACTCTCTCAAAAGTTGCTCGCGACCAACTCCGAAACTCGTTCGGACCGGCCGCGTATACTATCTCTCTCTCTCTCTCTCTCTCGTTTTTCTTCAAGAAACCGAATCCCTCCCTTCGTTCTTTTTCGATCCCTTCTCTCCCCTTCCAGTAAGTGTCCCCGGGAACCTTTTAATCCCCCCCGACATGCTCAGAAAAGGGACGCGGCATTTCATCGAGCATGTGGTGTGCACCTCCCTTTTTAGTTCTTTTTTTCTCTTTTTGTGTTTTTCATTCGTTTTTTATTCGCACGCCCGGCTGCCGTGGGGAGGAGAACCGTGTGCCGATGCATTAGGACTGAGACCGCGTGAGATTCCCCCATTTGGTGTCGGTATTGACCGGCAAAGTGAAAAGGAAGGTGTTGGTTCTCGCGCGTGGGTTTGGCCGGCGTGAAGATCGCGTTGGGCGCGGCGGCTCCGGCGACGGCGTACCGCAAAAGCAGGCTCCTTTGGACCGGGAATGGGTGGGCTACAAAGCCCATCTATTATTGTCTTCAATCGAACCCATTTGATAGGTCAATTTGGTGGATTTCCGCTTGGAGGTCTGCTGCGTGCAAGAATTTGGGGAAGAAGATGAACAGTAACCGGGTCGCGGGTCGGGTCCGCCGACCCGATTTTACGAATTTGGCCAAATTGACCCTCAAATTGACATCTTTTCATCTAATTGAAGCCAAAATTGGATTCCCCAACACGAATTGCATCTAGAAATGAGGTTTTTATGAAAGAATCACTTGAAATTGGACAAAAACCCCGAATTTTTGTTTTGACCCGAGTACCCATTCTGTGAAATTGAAGGTCTTGAGGGCCTTTTTTGCAAAAATTGAGGCCAGCAATGGATTCAGAAGGCCAAAAAACATAGGGTGACGTGCCCCAATTTTTAATTCAGTCCTTGGAAAAGTTTTAATTGCATTTTAAGCGCTTTTGAGGACTAAATTGTAAAACCGAAAATTGCACTTTAGTCCCTTTTGTGCGAAGTTGGACAATCCAGTGGATTTTTGGTCTGAATTTTAATTTTTGAGAATAAATGGGGATGACACGACTCCAAAAATGTAAAAATCAAAAATTACAGAATAAAAATGAAATCTCTAGAATTTTTTCAGTTAATTTGAAAATGTGATTTACAAAGAAAACCCCACTTCCAGATTAATTTTTTCAAACTTTCTTCGGCCAAAATGGAGGGAAAATTAGAGGAATAATACTGACTATTTTTCTGTATTTTTGTGGCCTCAATTGGTATTTTTTATTTATTTTTTTGTATTTTTCTATTTTCTAAAAAAAATATTTTAAAAAAATGCAAAAAATAAGGAAAATTATTTTTTGTTCAAAATTGGTTCTCTAGGCTAGGCCAAGGCTTCCAAAGTTGATTTTATAATTTTCTCATTTTTTATTGATTTTTTTATGAATTTGTAGAGATAAAATGCTGAAAAATACTTAAAATAAGAAAAATTATTTTTTGCTCAAAATTGATTCCCTAGGCTAGGCTAAGGTCCTTAAAGTTGATTTTTCAATTTTCTACATTTTTATGGATTTTCTAAAAATTTTCTAAAAATAAAACTGGCTAAAAATCAAGTGTCAACAGGGTGAAGACTTTTTTCTTCAGTTGGTCAAAAGACACCATCTCTCCAGTACGATAATAGCCTGCCCTAACTAGAGCATCAAAGGTGTCAACTATCTGCACCTTGAAACCGCCAACTGGATCAGCTTCCGAACTAAAAATAGCATTGACCTTGCCCGAGTGATCAGGCAAAGGATTATTTTGGACATTGGGCTGTTGATTATCCTGGAATGTGAATGCTTTGGACTCGAGCAAGTCCTGGATCCGGTTCTTGAGAGCGAAGCATTCATCCGTGTCGTGCCCGGGTTCACCGCAGTGGTAATCACACTTCTTTGATGGGTCGTACCTTGCAAAGGATGAATAGTTCAGGCGCATCGGTTCTGATGTCAACAGCTCTTTCTTACGTAGGACAATCAAGACCTGGGAAAGAGTTCCGGGAAGTGGGGAAAATTGCCGATTATTGCGCCTGAATCCTCTTTGCCCTTGAGTGTCAAAGTTGGCTTGCTGTTGAACTTTTGGCGCTTGAATCGGAGGCCTTTGCGTGTAGGTAAAATTCACCTGTGGGGCTAGTTCTTTGTCCTTTTTCATTCCAAACCGCTTTGCACTGGTACCAGCATCTCCGTACCATCCCTTCTTGATTCCGATCTCTATTTCCTCTCCCATTGCAATGAGGTGGCTGAACGATGTTGCCCCAGTCCCCAAAATACGTGATTGCATTGCTTGAGGGAGGGTAGAGACAAACAATCTCATGAGTTCTCGCTCAGGTGGGACTGGCTTTAGCTGGGACGCAATATTCCTCCATCTAGAGGCGTATTGCTTGATTGTCTCACCCTTCTTCATCTCTAACTGTTCCAGGTCCTCTCTAGTGGTCAGGACGTCCAGGTTGAAACTAAAATGCTTGACAAATGGAGTGGCCATCTTTTCCCAATCATCCATGCGATAGATCTCGTAGTCAATGTACCACCTCATGGCTGCATCCTTTAGACTGGCCTGAAAAGTCTGAACCATCAGAGGGCCGTTTGCCACATGCCTGCCCATTCTTGCTTGGTACATCTGGACATGTTGAATTGGATTGGAAGTGCCGTCGTACTTCTCAAAATCAGGTAACTTGAACTTCTCTGGCACATCGACCTTTGAAAAGACAGATAGGTCAATCTGTGGTATATTGTGCGCCCCTTCCATCTCTCGTATCTGCTGCTTCATTTGAGCAATGGCTTTCATGGCTTCTTCACTTATTCCCCCAGCCACAGGGCTAGCTTGGGGTGCGGGGACAATAAGCGATGTGCCAGAGCTGGCACTAGTGATAATGACATCTTCGAGGGGTGGAACATATATGGGAGCGCGGTCAGTGCCTTTGCCAGCGTTGTCTGGTGAAGGAATTGCCTTGGCTGAAAAGACGGAGCTAGACAGTTGCAGTTGGCCTAGGAGATCGACCGTCAACTTCTCCATCGCATGGGACAGCATTCCCTTGAAATGGTTATTCATCATGTTCGTGTGCTCCTTCAAGGCTCCTTGCAGTGCTTCGTGAACGATAGCGTTGATCTCAACTTTGTTAGCCATTTTTCTCGTCACTGACCGGGTAATATGTGGGTGCTAGAGATCCGTGATGAATTACCTGCAAAATTAATGATTGGGGTAAGTATAATGTGTGAGAAAAGTGGGTTAGTCCATGACACTCTCTAAGCTCCAAAATGAGGCAAAGATAAAACGAAAGGATTGATTCAGGTAGCTTCGAGTTTCGTCGACCTTTACGAGAGAAATCATATTAATCCGTACAGAGGTCAAAATGGTATGAAAATTTGGGAACCGATACCGAAGATGATGATTAACAACTTTCATGTTTTGGTCACAGGCAAATTCTTTGTGGATTAATAAAGTTTAATAGTTCTTTGTAAAACTTTTGCCCAGAAAACTGATCTGTCCGGTTTTTACTTCGAGGATAAATGGGTTATCAAAAATGTGAATTGATGCCCAAAAATTTCCAGTTCACTAATTAAAAGCCCAATCTACAACTTTCATTTTTTAATGTTTCTCAAAAGAGCATGTTTTCTAGTGATAAATGGAGAAACAAAAGTGAAGTCGAGAAAATTCCAGAATCCAGACAGTTTTTCTTTCACATTAAATTCAGTAATAAATGGAAAATACATTGAATTGATTCAATTTTTTTTTTGAGTGATGAATTAGGGTCTTGTGAATGTTTTCTATGAAGACTCTATGGATCAATTAAAACTATAAAGTTCAATAAAAATTATGTAATACCAGAAAGTCATATCTGAACAGTAACCTTTATTACAAGAAAAGCTCATAAAGTCATGAAAATGCAACATGGAACAACAATCCTAAACATGGCAAATCAAGCTGTTTTTGTTTTCTTTGTAGCGACGCAATCTATAGACAAATGGGCCTCCAACTCTTTCCGAAGTCGTGCATTTTCCTTAGCCAAGCTCTTCATTTGTCTTTTCGCCTTTTGTGTCTTCTTTGCATAGGTCTCGATCTCGGCTTGACGGGTGGGCTTCACAATCACCAACGGGAACTTCGGAAGCATGTGAGTTGGTATCAAATGATACTTAATATACCGAGCCTTCGCATGATAACATTTTTCCTTTCCCTCGAGCTCCTCCTTAGGTAGTGATAGTGAGCGAGTTTTGGACTTGAGCCAAGTTTGGTCAAGATGCTTGATCTCGGTTCTATAATTCTCCCCTGCAACGAATTCAACTTGAAAAGTGTTTGGCTCCAAAGGTGGTGGAATATCCTGTAAAACTCCATATTGCCGTGCCACACGGAGAGGATGATACTGCGTCATACCGGTAATACCCAAAAGAAGTATAGGCTCTCGCTCACCATGGTATAAACGAGCCTTAGAGACTTGAAACCATATAGCTTGCCATAGAAAAACCTTGGGACTCGGATCTTTAAATAAATCAATCCACTCGGAATAAGACAATCTAGCAATATTTTTTTGTAACTCTTGAAATTTTGCAATTGGGTTTTCTTCTTGACTTACCCGTGGAATGGTCATTTTTGAGCCGAACTTAGCATAATGAGAGAAAAACCACATTTGCAAAAGTCCAACCGGAGCGTGAAATGTTTTTTCCTTGTTTTGCTTAAAACGAGTCAAAGATATAAAAGTCTCGGCCAGGATAGCATTAGTAAAGTTCATTCCACTGCAAACTTGCCTAGCTATCCAAGCCATGGATGGACTAATAAAATCCTTTTGGAGCGGAAAGATCACAAGTCCGAAGAAAGCTAGAATAAAGATCTTGCTTTGCAAGTATGAATTGCTCTCATAAAAAAGTTCAACGAGGAATGAGAAAGGGCACATATGACAATTTCCTTTTAAAATTTTCCTCATTTTATTTTCGCTAATTTTCAAAAACTTAGCAAAAATGAAAATTGGATCCATTTCCACACAAGGGCGAATTAAATCAATGCTCAAAGGTTTTCCAATGGCAAGGCTATACTCTTCCAAAGTCGGAGTGAGCTCGTGCTTACCTAAAATGAAAGTAGCAGTATATGGGCACCAGAAATGTGCAAGCGCCTGCATGACCCCAGTCTGTAATTCGATATCCAAAAGTGGCAATACGTGACCCATACGACTAAGGGCATAGGTCTGTGCATCAATGCTCAAGTGCCTCCACATCTGCTTCAACTCGGCCTTTGGAATGTACACGAAACGGATATCAATGTGTCCCATTGTCTATAAATCACGCGCCACAATCCTAAGTGTCATGGACCGACCCAAACAATAACATAAGATAAGATGAAGTTCATAAGCATACTTTACCGTGGGATAGGAAAATAAACAATCACATGGACATGCACATGACTCGTGGGTTAACCTTATTCTAACTATCCTAAAGGCTCACAAATTGAAGTAAAAGACTTACGGTAAGGCGACAATCTCACGCACATAATCAAGATTAGTCGCTATCCCGCGACGTAACCAAGATTAGCCGGGCCTTTCCACTTCGGCTACTCGAGTCAAAAATTAAAACCACCGCTTTGGTAATCTTACCAAGCCTGAGGCATAACTTTTGAAACTCATTTTTAAAAAGAAGTTCGGGATTGAATCTGGACTAACTTTCGACGTGATCTCACGGCGAACGCTAGAACCAAATCACAATACCATCCTAAAACGAGTGGCCCAGGTTCGACCACGAGATGTGTGTGATGTAGTGCTAAAGCGATTAATCATGCACAACAATTAAATGCAAACACCGCTTCAATAATTCAAAAATTAAATGACAAGTTTCACACACCAAACCTGCAAAACAAAGGGTTAGCCAAACACTCCACCCCTTATAACTCCCGTTCTACAAAACCATTTAACACCTAAGGATTAAAATTCAACCAATTGCCAAACCAAGTGAATTTTCATGAAATTTTTCTGGCCTAAGTCCTCTATGTTTTCAAAAATTAAGAACAAATCCCCAGCGGAGTCGCCAAGCTGTCGCGACCTAAAAATCGGTTTCCCAATTTTTAAAGTTAATGGATTACCATGTTAATTAAATTGAATTAACTAGCATAGCTCGAACTCTCCCGAGTTCTACCAAATCGTGACTTATGTTCAATTTCATCAAAAGAAGGATTTATCTTGGAGTCGCCACTAATCATTTTGGGTAGGTTGATTAGACACCTAAATAAAGCATCGGGAGAAATACTTTATTCTTACGAACCAGAGATTAATGAGTTCGGGGACTTGATTACGCTAATTTTTCAATTAACGCCCTTTCGGTACCAATTTCATGAAAATGTTCAACTTGGCAATTTTGATAAATTTTCACTTGAGGTTCAAAGGTGCAATTTTTTTTGGGTTTTCTTTTTATGATTTTTTTTAGATTTTTTCGATGTATTATAAAGAATACAAAATCAGCTAAAGCAAACGAAGATGTGAAGAGAGAGCAGGTAAAGTAAAACTACCCTAAGGACAGTGAAAATAAAACCCGTAACTCGTCGGGTGAATAATTACAGATCAATCAAATAAAACCCGAGACATGATCGAGAATACAACAAAAATGGACCGGAATGGACATCGGTCAAACACCGGTCGCCAAGCCTCGTGGGTCGGGAGTACAACAAAACGGACCGGAATGGACATCGGTCATCCTCCAGTCTTCAAAGCATCGGGCCGAAAGCCAAATGAAAATAATAAACTTATCCAATCGAACATGCACAATCACCAATGAGTTAAGACAATTCAAAAACTCAAAGAAATTTTAACACGTGCTGATTAAACTTCATTGAGACCATTTTTTACATTTTCCAATGCATTAACACAAAAAATACGAATTAAATCATACTGTCCATGAACATTCTTAGGGAGAAAGCAGTAACCATAAAATGCAAAAGAAATAATGAAATGTATGAAAAAATTCTGAGATTGTTTATGTGGATGGGAAAATGTGTCGTTGACAACTTTCATGTTTTACATTCTTACTGAAGAGACACTCATTTTCGTGTAGAAAATGGTCTTTCATGAGAGCTCAGCAGCAAACAAACAAATTTCACAGAACAGACATACTTCAGGATTAAGCTCAAATGGACACTCAAATCTCAAAATTAATGCACCAAACTTTCCAGTCTACTAAACAAGACCCCAATGAACAACTTTCATTTTTTATGAAGTTTCAAAAGAAGACTCTAAACATGAGATAACTACGAATCAATATGACCACGCACAGAAAAACACTTAGACTCAAGGACGCCAACAGAATTGCATGATTTCATTAAATGCATTAAAAATATGAAACGTGCATGAATATTTTTGTATTTTTATATGTTATGCATTAAGATCTTATGAACAAATGTCATGAAGAGGTTTTTATGAAACGAAGTCTAGAATAACCCATGGAAAATCATTTAGCATGAAAGGTCAGATCAGAAAAATTCCATCTGAGGTTCTGATCACCATATTTCCAGATTTCTGCTCTCCATTTCGGGACCCTTTTGACATAGCAAATGACGTCCATTTTCACGCCATAATATATCAAATCGAAGATCTCGAAGTCATCTACGAATGTTCAGTATATTTGTTTCCGAGATTTCGTCATCTAAACACGAAAAATTGAGTTACCAGATAATTGCACATGCTGATGCGCCTAGACCTCGTTGGAGATGAATCCGTCGCGTCGCTAAGGCTTGTTCCACAGCGGCGAATTTTTCTCTCTCAAATTTTTTTTCTTGAAATCTCTCCAAATTTTTTTTCAATCTCCAAAGTCTTCCTAATTTCTCTCTAATCTCTCCAAAAGTCCCCCCTTCGCTCTCATTCTTCCTCCTTTTATAGCCTACTCCCTCATCTTCCTTTCTCTATCTTCATCTATCATTCTAATTTTTCTACTAACTTCATCTTCCCTTCTAATTCCACCATCTTCCCTTCTTTATCTCCATCTTCCCTTCTAATTCCACCATCCTCCATTCTTTATCTCCATCATCCCTTCTAATTCACCATCTTCCATTCTAATCTTTCCATCTCCCATTCTAATTATTCATCTTCCCTTCTAATTCTACCATCTTCCATTCTCCATCTTTCCTTCTAATTTCTCCATCTTCCCTTCTATATCTCCCTTTCTCCATCTTCCTTTCTAATTTCTCCATCTTCCCTTCTATATCTCCCTTTCTACATCTTCCTTTCTAATTTCTCCACTATCCCTAAAATTTTATGTATTTGCAATTTAGCCCCTGAATTTTTATGTATTTACAATTCAGTCCCTGAAGTTTTATGTATTTGCAATTCAGTCCCTGTGGAAAAAATTCTTTTAAGTTCAAAACTTCATAAGCCTTTCGGCACACCTCCCTCACGCTCAATCCAATCGTTTGTCAATTTAAGCTTAAATCCTCCGTTGTTAGCCATAATAAAATGCATGACCGACAAAAAATTAAATATGCAATGCATGAAAAAATTAATTTTTGGTGAGAACAAATTCTCATTTTTTTATGTACTTAAGTGAATGAATTTTAGAAAGTCAAAATTTAGGTGTCAACAAGTGACTCCGACGAAAAAAATCCCGAATCCCTTAAACATCGGAGTTGCGACAAAGCCGACGAAGGCTGGGGCCACGACGATCACCCAAATCTAGCCTGGGCGAGGTTGGCCTCGCAGCCGACAGACGTAGCGGCTGTAGTGACTGCCCAAATCTGGCCTGGGCGAGGCTGACCTCGAAGATCATAAGAGATTTCTTTGGTTAAGTGGGTTGTTGTCGTCGAAGTGGTTGAGGATGAGGTAGATGATCTCTTCGGTGAAGCCATCGAAGGGGTCGGGTGGGTCGTGGGGTGTGGCGACGGCGTTGTCGTCGTCTTCTTCTTCCTCACATTCTTGATTATACACGGAGAGTGTAAAGCCCAAATTGATAAAATCCGTCAACCGTCACGTGTCATCTAACTCAGCAATTTGATGGTAAAATTTAATGAAAGTTAATGGAGGATATATTTATCACATGTGTACCAGTTTGGGGTAAATTTATTACATGTGTACTAGTTTAAGGTTTTTCGTGGTATTAATCCAAAAATTAATTTGGGTAAATTTATCACAGGTATACCAATTTTGGTTTTTCATGGTATTCACCCTTATAATAAATTAAAAGAAACAATTGAGATGCTAGTCAAATTAGAGGATTTGGGAAAAAAGATATTGAAATATTTTCATCCTTTTCAATCGCCAGAATTATTGACAATTCAGAATGTGTAAACAAAGTCTACTCAACTTATTTGCTCAAAATACAATATCACATGCATTTCAATAGGTCATACTTTTCGCTTCTATACCGATGGGTTAGATCTTAAATGATTGAGCTGGTTCATTGTAAATTCTGTTAGAATTTTCCATAAATGTGGGCTCGCCTTAATTGTAATTATAATCGATTGTAATACGGTATTAATTTACCGTATACGGTATTGGTTTAATAAATGATGGATTACGGTTTTCTTAACGAGTCGAATATTGGGCCTAGAGTGTGGATTGGTTTTTCGGCCCGGCCCGTGATGGGAGGGCCCGGCCGAGACCTCTATAAATAGAGGCATGGACTCCCTCCCTTAAGCTCACTCTTGCCATTTCCGCTCCTTACATCCTCTCTTCTCCATAAGAGTTCGAGAGAGAATCGAGAGAGATAAAAGACGAGCGGTGGCCGCCTCATCGACGTCGGGCATCCGGAGGGCTATAAGGGAGAAGGGCTTGCCTCGGATAGGAGTTTCCGAAGCCGAATCGACGAGTTCCTTGAGCCGATCGACGATAGACGCTAAATCAGGTACGCATGACGATCCCTTACTTGTTTCATTGCTAGAACGCGACTATGGTGATCCAGGGAGACCCGTTGGTGAAGACGGATGGCCGATCGGACGGCCGACAAATTTGACATGCGTTATGTATGCATTGCATGCTGTGTCACTAGCCAATTTAGCGTGTGACGATCCTGGATGTAGTTGACACTGAGCACCCTCAAAATGACCAAGCCGAATGATTAAACATAACTCAAGCATTGGTGGAGGCACTTCATCATAAATTTTCCTATTACTTCATCAGTCGTGGGGCAAATGATGACTACTTGTCTAGCAAAAAAAAAAAAAATGATGACTACTTGACATTCTCCATGCATTGCCTCTAAGCTACAACAAGAGAGGCTTTTCACTTGATGCCGACAGTAGACTCGACTTATTAGATTCATCGAAAAAGAGGATCTTATGCTAAAGTCTTTTTTTTATTTGGTCGGAATCTTATGCTAAAGTTGAGTAGCATCAAATTTGGCGTTAGTATTACACTAATTGCCTCATGCTATAGTGTTCCACTAACTGAATAAGAATTAAGCCAAGCCACGCAATCGTGCAGCTTGAATTGTTCACGAGTAACTCAACTAGTTGGCACTATAAATTGGCGTAGTTGGAGGGGGAGAATTAGCAAAAAAAAAAGTCTAACTCAGCCCTAATTTTTTTTAAATCATTTTAGTCATAAACCTTGTGAATTTGTGACAATTTAGTTCATTTGGTCAATTTCAGATGGATATCGCTGGACGCCAACCATCCTACGTGGCACGGCTGCTGACATAGATGGCGACCATCCTACATGGCACAACAAGTACGGACGTGGACATTTTCTAATAACGTTTTAATAGTTTTTTGAATATTTGTAATTTAGGACTAAATCGGCATAACTACAATAGGTTTAAGACTTTTTTGATAATTTTTCCCTAGATGAAGTGATACACCATACCCATCAACAATGCTTTCTTGGTGCAAGATTGGACATAGATTCAGAAAGTTAGATTGAGGAGGGTGATTATCTTGATGGAAACCAAGAATCAAACAGAAGTACATCCATGAGACATGAGCTCGTGGATATATGTAATGACATCAAAGCCTTCTCTTTATCCACAAATTCATCGCCATCTCAAGTGAATCCAAATCTACAACCTAAATTGAGTGGATCTGCTAGTGTATGGTCTGAGATCGACTTGAGTTGCTCACTCATCAACTAAACTATTCTCAGTTCTACTTTTAGAAGATTCGGGATTAATTTGTTCGTTTCCAAGAGCTTATTATGACCTCAATTTAAAAAGACAGGCAAAAAATTTAGCACAGTAACGACAGATGGTCGATATATGGCTCGGTCTACTAAAAACAAAGAGCCTAAAGCCAATATCAAACCATTCCATCTCTGAATGAGGGTGCGTTTGTTTGGGAAAAACTCCGTGAAAAAAGAAAATCATTTTCGGGAAATCATTTTTCAGGAAAATGATTTGTTTTCCTTTGTTTGATGACATGTAACCGTAAAAGTTTTCTGATGTTTGGAGTTCATTTGGAAAATGATTTTAATCTCATGACTTTATTTGAGGTAAAAAAAAATGAATACCAATTTTTAAATAATTATTTCTTATTTTTATATTGTGCAAATTTATTTTATTATATTATAAATATTTTCTTCTTCCTCTTTCGGTGGCTGAGCGATTGGCCACATGAGGAGGAAGAAAAAGAAGAAATATAAAATAAAATAAAAATGGGAGAATCCTCCTCTTTGCCTGTCTTTTCGCCACCTAGTGCTCATGTCAAAAGGTGAAATGACTTCACCGGGCTTAAGCAGACCGGGGGGAGAATCAAGTATGTTGTCTCCACAAATCTCTTTATGGGTTCAAATAGGCATCTCGTCAATGATATGCTAAATTCACCACTGCATTCATAGCAGCAAAATTTCAGCAATCCAAACATGACTATGCCTTATTTACATGGAGTCAAGGTACATCATTAATTTACCTATTAATATATGTTGATGATATACTTACTATGGGGAATGATGAATTTGCCCTTGAGAGATTTAAGATGTACCTACATTCTACCTTTCATATTAAGGTTTTGGGACCCCCCAAATATTTTTTTAGGATAGAGATTACGGATTAGATAAAGGAATTTATCTTAGTCAACGTAAATTTGTCTAAGAGATAATATTAGAAGCTAGACTATCGGGATTCAAATCATCCATTGTCCCAATTGAATAGAATATCAAGTTAATGACTGTTGAGTATGATAAGGGATTGTCATCACTAAATAGGGATACTCTACGCAACAGTCCCTCTGCTTATCAAAGACTCGTCAAGAAACTTATATATCTCACTATGACTAGACCTCATATATGTTATGCGGTGCAAATTCTTATTCAATTTATGCATAATCCAAAACAATCTCACATGCATGCCGCGTTAAAGGTTGTGAAGTACTTGAAAGGATGTCTGATATTGGGAATATTGTTGTCCAGGGATAGCAACATGGAAATGACGGCATATTGTGACACAAATTACGCTACTTGTCCTATGAGGAGAAAATCTGTTACAGGATTCTGCATTAAATTGGGAAACTCACTTCATTCATGGAAAAGAAAGAAATAGTCAACTGTTTCATTATTATCTGCTGAAGTAGAAGATCGGGCAATGGCAAAGACTAGCTGTGAAATAGTCTAGATAAGAGGTTTGCTTCAAGATCTCGGTGTATGGGTAAGAGAACCAACTATCTTATTCTGTGACAATGATGCTACACTCAAACTTGCGATGAATCCAGTTTTTCAAGAAAAAACAAAGCATAAAGAAATTGATTGTCACTTCATTAGAGACAAAATTTAGGATGGAGTGATCAAAACAAGAGGAATAAGAGTAGCAGAGTAACCTGCAGACATCTTCACCTAACCCTTATATCAGAGGCAACACATGTATCTGCTAAGTAAGCTAGGTGGCTTTGATGTGTATAGACCACTAGCTTGAGGGGAGTGTTAGAGATACCATTGCATCTAATTGATTCGCCTTCCATGTGAACGACTCTTTCTAGGGAAGTTAGAATATTGTATATTAGGAAACTTTCTTTTCCTTATTCTGAATATTTCTTTCTTTAAATTATTAGACCTCTTGTATTATAAGTAGGATTGTACATTTACAGTCTAAAAGAGCGAAAGTAACATACAGTTTACAATTCCCCAATTCTCTATTACTTTCCTTCGTCTCATATTTTGACAGAAAGCATTAGAATTGAATGATTGAGAGAGCTAAACGGTACTTACAGCGATTTTCATGTCCTTAACGAAGAAGAGGCCTTGGAAGAACCAAGTTATGCTAGAGAGGGTGAGGAACAAGGATGGAGTGAACGGCATGAACTCTACACTTTTGGTCTTTATCACTCTCCACTGCACAAACATAAAATTTGCACACTCATAATCGAAAACCTCTTTTTGGACCGGTTTCGTGGTTATAGCATATGCAGAGAACTGCAACATCTCCACAATTGCTGAGAAACATGAAGGTATACCATGATGCGCAAAGGCGCGGAAAATGCCGCGAGATTGACAGCCATGCAGATCCATCTGATGACATCGATGTGCTGCTGACACTTGAGAAGCAAGATGGTCGACGCCATCATCACTCCAAAACCTCCTACGTTGAGCAGCAGCCATGCTGTGTACATCTGTGTAGATTGATGATTTACACAAATTTCCTTCAAGACATCAATTGGGACAAGTTGAAGAGGTGTTCCTTTTTTACTCCTCGTCGCATAAATGTCCCAAGATTCGTTTTCCTCTTTATCTTTCTTCATGTCTGCTTAAATCTAGGAATTAACTAAATTTTGAAGATGGGCCCACGTGTGAGTTTGTTGGAGAGTTTTTATGTTATTCGGCAAGCGAGTGCTAACAAAAACTTCTCGCGAATAAAGATACGGTGAATATTCATTAAAACAATGTCAATCTTTGCTTGTAAAATCAAAATAGGTAACAAGTTGAGATAATTTGCATGAGCACTCGAATTCGCAAACTCATGAACAACACATGGGTAAGATAACAAATGGACAATAATTTATTACATTTCTAAAAACAAGGGCAGTAAGAGAGAGACCTTCTCGTTGGTGGAGGCATAGATCAAGAAGAGAACAAGATAGGCGACTTCAATTACGACTCCAGTGGCGTTGATGGTGATGATTATAGCGGCATTAGTCTTGAGGATTCCATAGTACAAGAGCAACGATGCCTTCGAAAGTGCCACCACATACGGTGTCGATGCATGCCCATTTGGCGACTTCTTCTTGAAGATGGTGTAAAGCGTTGTGCTGCCAAAAACAAAAAGAAGAACAAAAGGTCCTTCACCAATAATGTTTGGCGCAAGAATTTCCAAATTCACACCGAGCGACTTAAAATGGTCAAAATGATATGTGCAAACTGAAGAGTTGGAGGAGATCTTACATGGATAACAATGACCCCAAAACTGACAGGATGTCGGCCATATAGATTCAAGAGAAAAGGACAGGAGAAATATTAGAGTCGTTCATAGAACTCAATAAAGAAAATGAGATAAAGGGATGTAGGGTTTGCTGGAGTTATTTCTTACATGAATTCGTCGATTCCCAAGTTCTGAATATGGTCATTTCCAATCGGATTACATTCAACTATACTACAACGGACTCATCTTATTTTTTGATGGGACAAAAATCATAGGGAACAATAGGATCGGTAATTACACAAGACAGAAAATATGAAAATCAATTACTATGATCATCTATATAATGGACTGCGTTTCATGCAATCGATGATATGTGAAACCTCTCTCTCAGTGTAACCAAATAAAGATCGACAAGGATGCTGCCCATCCCGAATGAAGTTCATCTTGAAATTATATGCATGTACCTAAGAGACCAAATATGAAAGCCAGCTCCATATGATCTCCGAGAGAAGAATTCATTCGCAGGTGCCCTACTTCTCCAGCGGGAGCTCCTTCACTCGCTTGAACGCTCTCTCCGTTTGAACTGATGTTGAGTTTCTGTTTTCTGAAGAAATGCGAGGCTGAACTGATGCACATGCCCATGAATTGTCTCTCTCTCTAAACTCTCTCTCCGTCTCTGTTGAGCACCACCCCAAGCACAATGCTCAACTTGGGTGCGGGCCTACCTGCAGCCTCGGCGCACCCGCCAAGGGGGATCCTCGGGGCTGGCGCTGATGATCTCCTTCAGAGACAATCACGAAAAAGTGTCCTTCACTCTGAAGAGAATTGAATTCTCCTCTTCAGTGTCCACTCTCTCTTCGGATTCCTTTTGCAGTGTCATTGTCGGGCTTTTTTCCATTTTAGGTTTCTTTTTTTTTTACCATTTAGGGTTGACATTTTTTTTTTTATGTTTTTGGGTCTCGCGTGGCAGTCTTACTGCCGCGCTAAGCCTAACGCGGCACTCATAGTGCCGCGCCCAAAGTGCCGCGCGGGCCCATTTCTTTTTTTTTTTTCGTTTTTTTCGTTTTTTTATTTTAAATCTCAATTTCAAATAAATTTTGTATTTTTGACTAGTTTCTAATAATTTCAAATTTATATAAATTTGTATATATAATTTTTTCCTTTTGAAGCTTATTTTTTTAACATAATTATCAATAGTTAATTAAAAAATTTATTAATATGTATGTAATTAATTTATTGACTATAGAAATTTTTCTTTTCAAATTAATATGTATATAATTAATTTATTAATCTTTCTTTTCAAATATTATTTTTTTACTTCGAGGCTTATTTTTATAACTTAATTATCAATAATTAATTAATAAAAAAATCATAAAATAAAATTAATAAGTTTATATAAATATATAAATTTTTAATATATAATTTTTATAAATTTAAAAAATTATATAAATATATAAGTTATATAAATTATAAATTTAAAAAATTATATAAATATATAAGTTTAATAAATATAAACTTATATAAATATATAAGTTTAATAAATATAAACTTATATAAATATAAATTTATAAAAACAAGTGAAAAAATATGAAATTATAAAAAAAAAATACCGCACCAGCCTCCTCAATATTATTTATTAATTATTTACATAGTAATAAATTAATTACATACATATTAATAAAATTTTCAATTAATTATTGATAATAATGTTATAAAAATAAACTTCCAAAAGAAAAATTTTATATTTACAAAGTTATAAAAATTAAAAATTATTAAAATTAAGTAAATAAGAACATAATTTAAAACAAAACTACTGCACTGGCCTCCTACATAATTTAAAAATTTATATAAATATAAAATTATCATAAACACATACATTGAATTATGAAATTATAAAAAAAAATGCAATTGCATGGGAAAAAAATGCAATGGTACTAATTTATTAAGCGTGTTATCCATGTTTTTGTAATCTGCATATCTTATTAATTTTATTTTATGATTTTTTTATTTACATACTAAATAAACTAATTACATATTTCTTAATAAGTTTTTAATTAATTATTGAGAATTAAGTTATAAAAATAAGCCTCAAAGTAAAAAAAAATAATATTTGAAAAGAAAGATTAATAAATTAATTATATACATATTAATTGAAAAGGAAAATTTATATAGTTAATAAATTAATTACATACATATTAATAAATTTTTTAATTAACTATTGATAATTATGTTAAAAAAAGCTTCAAAAGGAAAAAAAAATATATATATATAAATTTATATAAATTTGAAATTATTAGAAACTCATTAAAAATTACAAAATTTATATACAATGAAGATTTAAAATAAAAAAAATGAAAAAAACGAAAAAAAAGGAAATGGGCCCGCGCGGCAGTAAGACTGCCGCACGGGCCCCAAAAGCGTAAAAAAAAAAACCCTAAATGGTAAAAAAAAAACCTAAAATGGAAAAAAGCCCGTCATTGTCTCTCTCTCTCTTCAGTGTAATTGTCTCTCTCTCTCTCTCTCTCCACTGTCATTGTCTCTCTCTCTTCACATCCTTGCGCCGGAAATGTGAATCTTCTTCTGCGTAGTCATCGTACCTGAGATTTCTCGCCTGTTGACTGTGCCCCCGTTCGAGTAATAGAATAGTCTAAACCTAAACTGGGAAAAAAAGATGAAACTTGACTCCATTTCCTGTTAATTTACGTTATGATCGGCGCTATCTATCCATCTGTCATCGGAGTGTTTGCATTACCTTTTCATTCATGTTTAACACACACAACACCTCTCTCTCTCTCTCTCTCTCTCTCTCTCTCATGTAGAACAGTTATCCTGTGATTATCTTGAAGAATGTGATCACCGTAATCACCGGAAAATCTCGGTAGTTTTTCTGATTTTGGGGAAAACAACCATTCTGGCAGTTTTCTATATTAGGGAATTCGTGGTTGTCATTACTTTCATATATTTATTTGAAAGATTTGGTTTATTAGATGTTATTGTTAATTATTCGGTTTCCATTAGTATTAGGAGTCATATCTTTATAAGATGTTTGTCTTGTAATCGAAAAGATACAGTATCATTGAAATAAAATTTCTGCGTCATTTGGTATCATAACAGGTTTCTCTTGTGACGATGGTGAATAACGTGAATGTCAATCTCCCCGCTGCTGAGGGCCATGAGAATGAGCCTATTACGCGAGCCGAGTTCAACCAGTTCGTGGCTCAAACTGATTGGAGGTTGTCGCGACCTTAAAGAAAATTACTTCCTAAAAGGTTAACGGATTATTAGGTTAAATTAACTAACCCAACCCGAGCTCTCCCAAGCCCTACCGAATCGTGACTTTGATTTTCGTTCAAATGATTTTTAATTTGGAGTCGCCACTAATCGTTTTTAGTAGGTCGATTAGAAACCTAAGTAACCTAGCGGGAGAACTAAATTACTTCTACGAACCAGAGATTATGAGTTCGGGGACTTGGTTACACTAGTTGATTAAAACTAATGCCCTTTCGGTACCTTAATTCCATGGATATCCTATTTTTGGCAACCCAAACTTGGTTTATTCCTAAGGCGCTAATGAGGTGCTCATTTTTTATGTTTTCACTTTTTAAATGGAATGCAAGGATATGCAAATATGACATGTAAATATGGCATACAAACACGGATATACGAATACGTCACACGAATACGTAGATATGCGAATACGAATACGTACGAGACATGCGAATGACATACGTACGTGGACATGCGTATGCAAATGCGTATGTAACATGCGTACGAATACGACATGCATACGGGGATAAATGAATACGAATACGTACGTGACATGCGTATGAATACGTCGTAGTATGAATACGACATGCATACGGGGATACGAATACAAATACGTACATGACATACGAATGACATACATACGGGGATATGCATATGCGAGTACGTACGTGACATGCGTATGACATACATATATGACATGCGTTATGAGCATACGAATACGATATGCATACGTATATATATGAGTACGACATACGTACGTGACATGCGAATGATATACGTATGTGGACATATGTATGCGAATATGTACATGACGTGCGACGAGACATGCGTACGCGGATACTCATACGTAGGTATAAGAATACAGGCATACGAATACGAACATACAGATACAACATGTATATGTGACAGGCGTACGTGAATAGGCATACGCAACATGCGTATATGAATATGTATATGCTTCGATTTTGCCTATGAAGGGCAAAGTCGTCATTTTGAAAATATCAGGATTGACCAGTCAGAATGGCCCGTCTCCTGATTTTTGGGATTTTTTTTTGAAGACAATTCGTCTGTGAGGGGATAAAACCCTCATTTTGTTTTTGAAATTTTTGATTTTTCTAAATGAATATGCATGGATCAACGATAATACGAATACGTATGCGAAATGACAAAATATGCACGATCTACACTATGTGAAATGCACATGAATGATATTTTTTGTATTTTCAGTTTTTATATTTTTTTTATATATTTTTGGATTTTCTACATTTTTTTGTATTTTTGGATCAAAGAAAACCGATAATGCAAAATACTCTGAGGATAAATACAACACTTTACAAGATATATACAGGATTTGACTAATTTAAATAAATCGACAGACATGCCAAATAAGCACAAATATTCACAAGATTTATTCAGGATTCAAACAATTCAAATTAAGTAACAGATATTAAAATTATTCTAAAGATAGGATTTATTACCCAATTCGACAATTTGAAAGAAGACTGATTTCGTACTCCGCAGTAATTCCTCTTTGATACGAAGCAGGCCCAAATTAACAAGATTGCCTTTCCTGGTTCAATCTGTGTCGAAACTTAATCAAGCCTCCCGAAATGTCCACAAGCAACAACCTTCAAAAACCCTTATGTCTTCCTTGAGAAATTTGCAATTCGGTTAAGTTTTGAAGATGAATTGGTCCGCTCAGTAGGGGGAAAATGAAAAGCCAATCCTCGTGAAGATCCACTAAAATTCTTTGTGAATATAGCCTTTGTTGTCGAGAGTAGTCTTGACCTAAAGACGGTACTATTTTGAGCTTGATCCCGCAATGAATTCGCCTTGGACTTGTTCCTGCGCAACTACGAAACCTACACTAAAATAATGGTGAGAACAACAGCTGTTTATACACCGGACATTGTTAGAAACAACCTTGAATGGGGTGTAAAACCGGACGAATCAACGGCTATCGTGGACTTCAACCAGCACTTAATGACCTAAACTGAGTGGTGAATAAACGGGTCAAACAATGCGGTTTTGTGCACTGATTTACAGTAGGAAATGTCCCTGAACAGCATTAAAAAATTATGAAACAGCAGCAAAACTACCCTAAGAAAGAAAAAAAAAACAAAGATCATTCAACCTTTATTAAAATATGACTTGTCAGTGAGCAAAAGTACAACAAGACTAATCCACGAGGTAACTCAACCGATAATAATCCATTCATGAAAATTAATCTCTAAATTCTCCACCAACCTCCCATTATTGTTTATTGCACTCGGGGCGTCCAGTTCATTTTGGATGAAATGAAACAAAACAACTTAAAAGTCCAATCTTCTGGTCCCTCACGCCCCTAGCATTTGACCAATTAGAATAAACAAAGAAACACGCAAATACTGTGGCGCCTCTGAACGTCGCGGGTCAAACCGAGGTATCGTCTTTCTAAATTTGAAGTTGTGCGAAGATCGTACGCCAAGTTCCCAATTTTTGGACCGATGGGTAAAGGACTCTGGAAAGCAAACTTTTGCGGGAATTTTTGAATTACTCTATCACACCTGCACAATCAAAAATCTACACCATTCGGTCTGTTCCCCGAGAACTTTCATCCGATTATCTAATGATATCGTAGGTAACCGATTACAAGACAAACCAAATTCCACATAAACCTGGTATTCGCCAGCACAAACAACAAAAGCCACCGAAGACCCAAAAGGACCTAGAAAGAGACGAAGACTCCGACGACTAGGATGATCTAAAACATTGACAACAAGAAGCGGATCGTAAAGAAACTCTCCACGCAAACAGCAGACAACTAAAAAAACAAGCACCAAAAAAGAGAGAACCAGCCAATTTACTTCTTTATTGAACCCCCTTTCGTTGAGTTCTTGACTCCTTCCCCTGATTTTTTCATTTTTTTAAGTGTACATGTAAGCATCGGGTATCTCTCCTGCATTATTCTTCACCGAAAGAAGGAACGGTCTTAATTAAATTGGAAATAAAAAAACTCCCTTTCATGTAGCTGGATGGTTAGCTCGGTTTGATGATAGCATTTACTTGCGCTCGATAGAATAGAACTCCAGGCAACTCCTCTCGAGTGCGCATGTTGTTCCTGCTGAAGATGTTACGGCTGAGGCGCTTGTGATCGTCGGCGTCAAGGGAACCCGCGGCTGCCACAAGCATTGATCTGTCACCAGAGCAAAGAGAATCCATATGGCAATAGATCCCAGTCATGAATTCAAAAGGAAAGGCACGATCAACGCGGTACTTCAACGGGGATCCTTCTCTCCGGAAGCTCCCCCTCCCTCAGAAACCGAATGGTCTGGTCTCCTTTTCAAGTTTTCCCCCTGGCTTTCTCCATCCGTGTGTCTTCTTCCCAGTCAAAACAGCAGCTAATTTTTTTTTTTTTCTGTTTTCTGGATAGCAGCTACTCAATCTGCAGCTACCATTCTTTGGACAATAGCTTTTGTTTCCCTGGATTCAGCAACTAACTATTGCCGTTTGGATAGCAGCAACTTGATGGTTGGAAAGTTCAAAAGGATTGTTAGGTGGGGACTTTCCTCCCAGCTGCCATACCTCTCTCATGTGGCCAGTAGTTGACTTGGACCAAAAGCTCTCCTTAGAAGTTTGGTCAGCAGCTAACCTCTTGGACAGCAGCTTCACGCCAGCTTGGAGTTCAGCTAGTCATCTTGGACCAGAGTTCACGGCAGCAGCTCTTCATGCCAGCAGCTTGGAATGCAACTAACTTCTGTTTGGACCGACAACTCGTCTCCTTTGACTTTGGACAACAATATTTCCTTGTCAGCAGGTCCTGGAGGAACGACGCAGAGTTGAAGTTACAGCAATGGATTTTGTGCTTGAGAATGAGTTAAGCTTGGAGCAGATCAAGCCCCCTCTTGCACTCGAAGGAGCTTTTGCTGCTTCTCCTGCGCCAAAGGATGAATACAGACGGGCTATGGATCCAAGGCAGTTTTGCGTAGTGGATAGCGTTTCTTGGACGGAGGCAATTCACTTCTTGAAACCTTTTCTTCACCAAGACGTGTTATCGTGGGGTTAATCATTATCATCAAAACGACAAATATGGCCCCCCCTCATGCGTGAATTCTCTGGACATTAAGTGGATCCCCTTTTTATTCAAACTACCCCACTACCACCGAAAGTCTTTCACTAAAGTTTTCACTTGTCCCCTCACTTCTTGTGATTTCTTTAACCGGCAGGCAACATGATTAATCAAAATTGCTTTTCAAATTTGTCTTGCACCAAAACTTGACAATAAAGTCTTACGCCTTTAACCGAGCGGTGGGATAACAACTCACAAGCGCTTCTTCTAGAGGAGCGCTCAAACGTTTGCCAAAATAATATCCAACGAAGCAAGTAAGATTGCCTAGAAGTCCTTCGGGTATGGCTGACCGAGAATGGAGAGTGGAGCTTTACTTCTCGTGAAAATTCTCTCGACCATTTCTCTCTATCCCTACCAAAAGTTTGACCAACTGACCCCTGACACCCCGTTCAAATATGCTAATTCTCAAAAACATCATACGAAATTGATCTTGCATGTTTGACTAGCAACTCCCACGCACGCGACAACGTATCACGAAGCAACGCTTTAAATGATAGATTGAATTCGAAAAATCGAACACGACAACAGAAAGCGCACCATCAGGCCATTGAAAAATTTGTGCCATTAGAGGATAATGTCACGACTCCAAAAATGCAAAATTCAAAAATTACAAAGCTAAAATGATTTTTTTTATTTAATCTGAAACATGAGATTAGCAAAGTAATTCCCAATTTCAAATTAATTTTTATTGATTTTCTTTGACCAAAATGAAGAGAAAATTAAAAGAAAAAATACTGACTCTTTTTTCATATTTTTGTGGCCCCAAATGCTATTATTTATTAAATATTTTCCTATTTTCTAAAAAATATTAAAAAATACGAAAAATATGGAAAATCATTTTTTGGTCAAAATTGGTTCCCTGGGCTTGGACAAGGTTTTAAAGTTGATTTTTCAATTTTATGAATTTTTATGGATTTTCTATTAATTTTAAAAGAGAAAAAAAGAAGAAGAAAAAAAAAAGACGATTAAAAATCAGGTGTCAACAGAGGTTTCAAGAGATCCTTGATGCCATCCAACGTTTGTCCACAAACCATGCGCCTGGTGCTCTTCCAGCTGAGCGAATTCCTATCGCTCGTGATCCCGAAGATGCTAGGGGGAGTGGAGGAATCCCTCGACATAAGCGTCAGGACTATGTTGAGGATACGGAGGACGAAGATTTCCAGGAGATGCAGATTCATGGTTGTTGCCGAAATAGGGGATTCCAGGAGGAGCATGTTCACGGGGATCGACGGCAGGGGGGCTATCGATGAGATCCTGAGAAGTATCAACTAAAGGTAGATCTCCCTACTTTCAATGGAAATTTGGATATTGAAGATTTCTTGGACTGGCTTTGGGAGGTGTAGAAATTCTTCGACGCTATGGATATTGATGAGGATCGCCGAGTGAAACTTGTGGCATACAAATTGAAGGGTAGCGCTTCAGCTTGGTGGGAACAGACTCAATTAACATGACGTCGACAAGGCAAGGCTCCTATTCGATCATGGGGTCAGATGAAATAGAAGTTGAAGAATAGGTTCCTCCCAACGGATTATGAACAATTGTTATTTCAGCAATTCCAGAATTGCCGACAATCGAATAGATCAGTCTAAGCTTATACAGAAGAGTTCCTTCGACTCTCCGCTCGCAATAACCTGGATGAGTCCGAGGCACAACAAACTGCTAGGTACATTAACGGTTTGCGACTTAATATCCAAGATCGGGTTTCTTTGCATCGACTATTCTTTGTCGAAGATACCTAGGATATGACGTGAAAAATTGAGATGCAATTGGAGAGGAATATCCCTAGCACTCGTGGTAGCAATTATTCGGATCGTGGGTCATTCGGGAGAGGAAGACAGCCTGATATTACAAGTTCTTCTAGTCGACAAACCCCTGATCTGAGCCGAGTTCCAAGGGGTACTACGAGGACGCCTAAGGAAGCAGTTGCAGCAAGCAATCGCATTCCCAATCAGAATACCTAGAATCCATATGCCAAACCCCAACCGATCAAGTGCTACAAGTGTAATGAGTTGGGCACCGTTCCAGCGATTGTCCTTGTCGTAGAATGGCCAATATCGTTGAACATGACGAAGATGTGTATGAGGAAGATTGGGAAAAGGAAGAAGAAGTGGGAGTGGAAGATGAAGTGGGCGAGCAAGTTAATTGTGTTGTGCGTCGTCTATTGCTTGCTCTGCGGATAGAAGATACCCAACGGAATCAGCTTTTTCGCGCTCGCTGTACTATCAATGGCAAAGTATGCGATATCATTATCGACAACGAAAGTTGCGAGAATATAGTGTCAAAGGCCTTGGTGGATCACTTGCACCTAAAGACGGAGCCGCATCTTGCACCCTACACGATCGGGTGGATACGCAAGGGAGCAAAACTTAAGGTAAATCAATTATGCTGTTTACCTATTTCGATCGGAAAATCATATCATGATACTATTGTCTGTGATGTTGTGGAGATGGATGCGTGTCATGTTTTACTGGGTCGACCATGGCAATATGATGTTGATGCTACACACCGAGCTAGGGAGAATACATATTCTTTTGTGTGAAAAAGGACTAAAATTACTTTGAGACCAAAGAGTAATTCCCCTCAGATTGGGAAGAAGCAGAATGCAGGGGTTATGATGAACATCCGAAAGCGTGAAGGGATGTATATAATTGTGAACAAGGCCGACCAGCAAGTTGAGGTTCGTGTTGATTTTTGAGAGGAGGGTGAAGGTAGGGTTGGAGTGGGTGGCAGATGAAGACAAAATGCTCCCAAGCCCCTGTTGTGGCAGATGAAAACAAAATGCTCTAAGCCGCAGATGAAAAAGCCCCTGTTGTGGCAGATGAAAACAAAATGCTCCAAGCCGCAGATGAAAAAGCCCCTGTTGTGGCAGATGAAAACAAAATGCTCCTAAGTCGCAGATGAAAAAGCCCCTATTGTGGCAGATGAGACAAAATGCTCAACCTCGCCCCTACCCTCTTCTCAAAAATCAAACTCTCTCTCTCTCTGTGCTACAAATGCTTGGCCATGTCCATCAGTTCAGCCTCGCATTCCTTCATAAAACAGAAGCTCAAGATCAGACAGCGTTCAAGCGAGTGAAGGAGCTCTCGCCGGAGAAGTAGGGCACCTGGCACCTGCGAATGAATTCTTCTCTCGAAGATCATATGGAGCTGGCTTTCATATTTGGTCTCTTAGGTACACACATATAATTTCAAGAAGAACTTCATTCGGGATGAGCTGCATCCTTGTCGATCTTTATTTGGTTACACTGAGTGTTAGAGAAACGTTTCTCATATCATCGACTGCATGAAACGCAGTCCATTATATATATGATCATGGTAATTGATTTTCATATGTTCTGTCTTGTGTAATTGCCAATCCTATTGTTCCCTATGATTTTTGTCCCACCAAAAAATAAGATGAGTCCGTTGTAGTATAGTTGAATGTAATTCGATTGGAAATGACCTTATTCAGAACTTGGGAATCAATGAATTCATGAAAGAAATCACTCCAGAAAACCCTCCATCCCTTTATCTCATTTTTCTTTCTTTTCTATGAACAATTCTAACATTTCTCCTCTCCTTTTCTCTTGAATCTGTATAGCCAACATCCTGTCCGTTTTGGGGTTATTGTCATCCGTGTAAGATCTCCTCCTACTCTTCAGTTTGCACATATCATTTTGACCATTTTAAGTCGCTCAGTGTGAACTTGGAAATTCTTGTGCCAAACATTATTGGTGAAGGACCTTTTCTTCTGCTTTCTGTTTTTGGCAGCACAACGCTTTACACCATCTTCAAGAAGAAGACGTCGGATGGGTGTGCGTTGACACCGTATGTGGTGGCACTTTTTAAGGCATCGTTGTTCTTGTACTATGGAATCCTCAAGACCAATGCTATGGTCATCACCTTCAATGCCATTGTAATCGTTATTGAAATCGCCTTTCTTGTTCTCTTCCTGATCTATGCCTCCTCCAAACAGAAGGTTTCTCTCTCTTACTGCCTTTGTCCTTAAAAATGTAATGAACTATTGTCCCTTTGTTCTCTTACCCACGTGCTGTTCATTAATTTGCAAATTCGAGTGCTCACGCAAATTATCTCAACTTGTTGACTATTTAGGTTTTACAAGCAAAGATCGACATTGTTTTAATGGATATTCACCATATCTTTATTTGCGCGAAGTTTTTGTTAGCACTTGCTTGCCGAATAAATTAAAAGCTTTCCAACAACCTCACATGTTAGCCCTTCTTCAACATTTAGGTAATTCCTAGATTTAAGCAGATATGCAGAAGGATAGAAAGGAAAACAGTTCTTAGGACATTTTACACGAACGAGGTACAAAAAAAAGAAATATTTCTATAAGATTGCAACTTTTCCCAATTGAAGTCTGAAGCGAAAGACTTACGGCAAGGCGACAATCTCGCGCACATAATCAAGATTAGCCGTGACCCCTACGACGTAATCAGGATTAGCCGGGTCTCCCAACTTCGGCTCCTCGAGTCAAAAATTAAAACCACTGCTTTGGTAATCTTACCAAGCCTGAGGCCTAACTTTTAAAACTCATTTTTGAAAAGAGGTTCGGGATTGAATCTGGACTAACTTTCGACGTGATCTCACGCCGAACGCTAGAACCAAATCACAATACCATCCTAAAACTAGTGACCCAGGTCCGGTCACGGGACGTGTGTGATGTAGTGCTAAAACAAATAATCATGCACAGCAGTTAAATTCAAACACCGCTTCAAAATGTGCAAAAATTAAATTCCAATTTCCATACATCAAACCTGCAAAATAAGGGGTTAGCCAAACACTCCACCCCTTATAACTCCCATCTGCAAGACCATTTAACACCTAAAGATTATAATTCAACCAATTGCCAAACCAAGTGAATATTCATGAAATTTTACTGGCCTAAGTCCTCTAAGTTCTTAAATTTTTCAAAAATTAAGAACAACTCCCCAACGGAGTCGCCAAGCTGTCGCGACCTAAAATTCATTTTTAGGTTAATGGATTACCAGATTAATTAATTAAATTAACTAACCTAGTTCGAGCTCTCCCAAGCTCTACCAAATCGCAACTTTGATTTTTTTTCACATGATTTTAGAATTTGGAGTCCCCACTAATCATTTTTGGTAGGTTGATTAGAAACCTAAGTAACCTAGCGGGAGAACTAAATTACTCCTTGTTGACACCTGATTTTTAATCATTTTTTCTATTGCTAAAGTAATAAAAAATCCATAAAAATTCATAAAATTGAAAAATCAACTTTGGGGACCTTAGCCAAGCCTAGGGAACCAATTTTGACCAAAAAACGATTTTTCATATTTTCAGTATTTTTCGGTATTTTTATTTTCGAAAATTCATAAAACAAAAAATGAAGAAAAAATGAGAAAATTGAAAAATCAACTTTGGAAGCCTTGGCAAAGCCTAGGCAACCATTTTTGAACAAAAAATAAAATTTCATATTATATATATATTTTTAATTTTTTTTTAAAAAAATACAAAAATACTTGAAAATTTTGGAAAAATAACATTTGAGGCCAAAAAAATACACAAAGATAGTTAATATTTTTATTTTAAATCTATTTTCATATTGGCCATCGCAAATTCAGAAAAATCCAATTCGAGTCACGTGTTCCTTCACGAGTATAATCTTGAATCGGGCCTAAAAAAATTTAATTTGAGTCAACTTATTTTAATTTTCACTTTTTATGAGTTGTGACATTGTTTTCTAATATTTTAAATTTTCATCTTGGCCCAATTATACCCAGAATGACTTAATTTTGCAAAAGGGCTTTAATTAAATTCTGCATTATTTTCAACGGCAAGAAATGAGCTTAAATTTGACATGTGGTGAATTTTGGTGTGTCAAAAATTGTGAGGAGATTTGGACTTAAAGAAATATATTTTTTCAGGGACTAAATTGTAAATACTTAAAATTCAAGGACTAGAGTGCAAATACTTAACTCTTGAAGGATTATTTTACAAATAACAAAAAGAAGAGTTAGTGGATAAATTAGAATAGAGAAGGGAAGATGGAGAAGAGGAGATGAAGAAGAGAAGTTGGAGAAGAATAGATGGAGAAAATAAGATAAGAATAGAGAAGGGAAGATAGAGATGAAGAAGAGTTAGTAGAGAAATTAGAATGGAAGATAAGAATAGAGAAGGGAAGATGGAGATGAAGAAGAGTTAGTGGAGAAATTAGAATGGGAGATAAATATGGAGAAGGGAAGATGAAGATGAAGAAGAGTTAGTGGAGAGATTAGAATGTGAGATAGAGATGGAGAATGGAAGATGAAAATGAAGAAGAGTTAGTGGAGAAATTAGAATGGGAGATAGAGTTAGTGGAAAAATTAGAATGGGAGATAGATGAGTAGATTATAAAAGAAGGATGAAGTGAGCTTGAGAGGGGATTCTTGAGAGAGAAAATTTGAAGTGTTTGGGAGGATTTTTTTGGAGAGAAAATTTTGGATGTTTGAGAGAGTTTTGGGAGATTGAAGAAAAATTTGAGAGAAAGAAAATACCAAAAGAGAGAGAATTTTGAAGATGATGGGAGTTCAAAGCTAGGGATTATCATCACAAATTCCTTCATCGATCAATATAAATCAAGAGTTCATCTTCGTCAACGAGCAAGCAAATTCGAGCTAAGTGTTTTTATTTATTCATTTGTTTATGGTTTTACTTGCAAATTAGCACGAATTGTATACACTTTCTCCATCTCCTCTTTTTTTTTTTCATATTTTATGTCAGGAGAAGGATATCTCTACGTCAACAGCAAAAATCTCGTAGAGATGCAAAAATCGGCCCAGACAAGCTTCTAAGCTGTCCACCGATTTCTCAACTGATCTGTGACTAAAAGTCCCTCTTAATTCAAAAGAAACTCTCTATATTGGGAACATAGAGAGCGAAAATCAATTATAGAAATCCCTCCCAAAAAAATGGGAGATAAGTACTCTTTCCACTCTTCTGGTTTTAGGTGCAAATTAGCACATATTTTGTATACTGACATTTCACTCTATTTTATGTCAGGAAGCCGCAGCTTTATATCAATGGTCAACCCTATGGAAGCACAAAATCGGCTTGGAGGAGTCCTCAAGCGCGCACAAATTTCAAATTGTTGAATCAATTCGTTGTATTTCATTTTAAAAAATTCATACCCCAAAATGGAGAGGACAAAGTCCATCCGCAATTTAAATACCTGCACCATAAATCCCAAAAGGAAGAGCCAAGCCAATGCTTAGCCTCCCATTTGAGGTTTTTACTTATAGTAGTTAAATACCTGCAACTTAAATACCTGCACCTTAAATCCCAAAGGGAAGAGCCAAGCCAATGCTTAGCCTCCCATTGGAGGTTTTTACTTACAGTAGTTAAATACCTGCACCTTAAATCCCAAAGGGAAGAGCCAAGCCAATACTTAGCCTCCCATTGGAGGTTTTTACTTACAGTAGTTAAATACCTACAACTTAAATACCTGTACCTTAAATCCCAAAGGAAAGAGCCAAGCCAATGCTTAGCCTCCCATTGGAGGTTTTTACTTACAGTAGTTAAATACCTGCAACTTAAATACCTGTACCTTAAATCCCAAAGGGAAGAGCCAAGCCAATGCTTAGCCTCCCATTGGAGGTTTTTACTTACAGTAGTTTAAATACTTGCAACTTAAATACCTGTACCTTAAATCCCAAAGGGAAGAGCCAAGCCAATGCTAGGCCTCCCATTGGAGGTGTTTATTCACTGTCATGTACTTCCTATAATTTAATTTTTGAATCATCAGACCCAAAAGATGAGTAGGTCGTAATACTGCACAGAAGTCGTTAACACACTCCCTCTTTCGGCTTCAGGGAATCTTTAACACTTAAAAAAATATAACAAATAAAAATATATACCATCTATGCATCCTATTTAAAAAGTGAAAACACAAAAGAGAATACCCTACTAGAGTCTTAGGAATAAATCAAGCCCGAGTTGCCAAATTAGGATATCCATGAAATTAAGGTACCGAAAGGGCATTAATTTTAATTAACTAGTGTAACTAAGTCCCCGAGCTCCTAATCTCTGGTTCGCAGGAATAAATTAGTTCTCTCGCTAATTTATTTAGGTTTCTAATCGACCTACCAAGAACGATTAGTGGCGACTCCAAATTTTAAAATCATTTAAACAAAAACCAAAGTTGCGATTCGGTAGGGCTTGGGAGGGTCCGCGTTAGGTTAGTCAAATCTAATTAATCTAATAATCCGTTAACCCCTTTTCAAATTTAAAATTTTTTTAGAGGGTCGCGACACTCCTGCAAACCAGAGATTATGAGTTCGGGGACTTGGTTACCCTAGTTAATTAAAACTAATGCCCTTTCGGTACCTTAATTCCATGGATATCCTATTTTGGCAACTCTCACTTGATTTATTCCTAAGACCCTGGTAAGGTGTTCTTTTTATGTTTTCACTTTAAAATGAAATGCATAAAGGGTATGAACGCAAACGTTGACATACAAATACGACACACAAATACGGACATACGAATATGATATATGAATACGTAGATATGCGAATACGAATACGTGCGTGACGTGCGAATGACATACGTACATGACATGCGAACGACATACGTACGTGACATGTGTATGAATACGATATGCATACGAGATAGACGAATACATATACGTGCGTTACATGCGAAGGACATACGTACGTGGACATGCGAATGATATGCGTACGTGACATGCGTATGAATACAACATGCATGCGGGGATAGACGAATACGAATACGTATGTGACATGCGTATGAAGACGCACGAATACGATATGTAACATGCATACATACACCATACAAATACGTGACATATATATGTGACATGCATAGTGATATGTGTATGTAAATACGTACATTTCGATTTTGCCCATAAAGGGCAAAGTCGTCATTTTGAAAAGATGGGATAAAACCCTCATTTTTGAAAAAGAGGGGATAAAACCCTCATTTTGAAATTTTTGATTTTTCTGAATGAATATGCATGGGTTAATAACATATCATAACAGACAAATGTGGATTTGCAAACGTCGCGTACGTGACGTGCATACGAGAACAAACAAATACGATATGTCTATACGAACATACGGATAACATAACAAACATACATGAGACATACTACATGAGATGCACATGAATGGCATTTTTTGTATTTTCAGATTTTCCATTTTTTTTTGTTTTTTGGATTTTCTACATTTTTTTTTTGTATTTTGGATGTATTATAAAAGAATGCAAAATCACCCAAAGCAAATGAAGATGTGAAGAGAGAGCAGGTAAAGTAAAACTACCCTAAGGACAGTGAAAATAAAACCCGCAACTCGTCGGGTGAATAATTACAGACCAATTAAATAAAACCCGAGACATGATCGGGAATACAACAAAAATGGACCGGAATGGACATCGGTCAAACACCCGTCGCCAAGCCTCGTGGGTCGAGAGTACAACAAAACGGACCGGAATGGACATCGGTCATCCTCCAGTCTTCAAAGCATCGGGCTGAAAGCCAAATGAAAATAATGAACTTATCCAATCGGACATGCACAATCACCAATGAGTTAAGACAATTCAAAAACTCAAAGAGAGTTTAACACGTGCTGATTAAACTTCATTGAGACCATTTTTTACATTTTCCAATGCATTAACACAAAAAATACGAATTAAATCATACTGTCCATGAACATTCTTAGGGAGAAAACAGTAACCATAAAATACAAAAGAAATAATGAAATGTATGTAAAAATTCTGAGATTTTTTATGTGGATGGGAAAATGTGTCTTTGAAAACTTTCATGTTTTACATTCTTATTGAAGAGACACTCATTTTCGTGTAGAAAATGGTCTTTCATGAGAGCTCAGCAGCAAACAAACAAATTTCACAGAACAGACATATTTCAGGATTAAGCTTAAATGGACACTCAAATCTCAAAATTAATGCACCAAACTTTCCAGTCTACTAAACAAGACCCCAATGAACAACTTTCATTTTTTGTGAAGTTTCAAAAGAAGACTCTAAACATAAGATAACTACAAATCAATATGACCACGCACAGAAAAACACTCAGACTCAAGGACGCCAACAGAATTGCATGATTTCATTAAATACATGAAAAATACGAAACGTGCATGAATATTTTTGTATTTTTTATATGTTATGCATTAAGATCTTATGAACAAATGTCATGAAGAGGTCTTTATGAAACAAAGTCTAGAATAACCCATGGAAAATCATTTAGCGTGAAAGGTCAGATCAGAAAAATTCCATCTCAGGTTCTGATCACCATATTTCCAGATTTCTGCTTTCAATTTCGGGACCCTTTTGACATAGCAAACGACATCAATTTTCGTGCCATAATATATCAAATCGAAGATCTCGAAGTCATCTACGAATGTTCAGTACATTTATTTTCGAGATTTCATCATCTAAACACGAAAAATTGAGTTATCAGATAATTGCACATGCTGATGCGCCTAGAGCTCGTTGGAGATGAATCCGTCGCGTCGCCAAGGCTTGTTCCACGGCGGTGAATTTTTCTCTCTCAAAATTTTTTTCTCTTGAAATCTCTCCAAAAGAATTTTTTTTCTCCAGTTTTTCTTCAATCTCCCAAAACTCTCTCAAACATCCAAAATTTTCTCTCCAAAAAAATTCCCCTCTCAAGCTCATTTCTTCCTCCTTTTATAAATCACTCATTTATCTCCCATTCTAATTTTTCCATTAACTCTATCTCTCATTCTAATTACTCCACTAACTCTTCTTCATTTTCATCTTCCCTTCTCCATCTCTATCTCACATTCTAATTTCTCCACTAACTCTTCTTCATATTCATCTTCCCTTCTCCATATCTATCTCCCATTCTACTAACTCTTCTTCATCTCCATCTTCCCTTTTCTATTCTCATCTTATTTTCTTTATCTTCTCTTCTCCATCTCCTCTTCTCCATCTTCCTATCTTCATCTCCTCTTCTCCATCTTCCCTTCTCTATTCTAATTTCTCCACTAACTCTTCTTTTTGTTATTTACAAAATAATCCCTCAAGTATTAGGTATTTGCACTCTAGTCCATGAGATTTTAAGTATTTGTAATTCAGTCCCTGAAGAAATATTTCTTTAAGTCCAAATCTCCTCACAATTTTCGACACACCTATCGCATGTTGAATTTAAGCTCATTTCTTGCTATTGAAAATAATGCAAAATTTAATTAAAGCCCTGTTTGTAAAATTGAGTCATTCTGGGTATAATTGGGCCAATATGAAAATTTGGAATATTAAAGAACAATGTCACAACTCCTAAAAGTGAAAGATGAAAATAAATTGACTCAAATTGAATTTTTTTAGGCCCGATTCGAGATTATGCTCGTTAAGGAATACACGACCTCGAATTGGATTTTTTAAATTTGCGATGGCCAACATGAAAAGGGATTTAAAGGAAAAATATTGACTATTTTATGTATTTTTGTGGCCTCAAATTCTATTATTTATTAAATATTTTCCTAATTTCTAAAAATTATATTTAAAAAAAATACAAAAAATATGAAAAATTATTTTTTTACTCAAAAATGGTTGCCTAAGCTTGGCCAAGGCTTCCAAAGTTGATTTTGCAATTTTCTCAATTTTATAGATTTTCTATCAATTTTAGAAAATAAAAATACCGAAAAATACTGAAAATATGAAAAATCATTTTTTGGTCAAAATTGGTTCCCTAGGCTTGGCAAAGGTCTCCAAAGTTAATTTTTTCAAATTTATGAATTTTTATGGATTTTCTATTAATTTTAAAAAAGAAGAAAAGAAAAGGTGATTGAAAATCAGGTGTCAACAGCTGCCCCTCTTTGAAAGAAAGCTCGGTAGAGGTGCATTTCAAAGACGAGACGACACCTGAATCCTAATCGACTCAACACAATGAAATAAAAAGAGTCATGACATTCGATCTCCAATACCCCTTTTAGCAAATTTCGATCCAAACCCGGTTTGAGGAGGCTTTCATGCGATGAGGGAGAGACAAAGATGAGAATTTACCTGGCACTTACCTGCTCGTTGTATGGCGGTTGCCTGACATGAGTGCTCTGCTGAAAATGAGATGAGAACCTAAGGATTCGTTATAAGAAAACCTTAGGGTAGTGGAACTTGAACCCGTATGGTAGGTCACCCCATAGTATATTCCTAATAAAAGGATTCTACTGATTAAAATCGGATTGAATTTTGACCCGTATGGTGGGTCACCCCATGGTAGATTCCTAGTGAAAGGATTCTACTGATTAAATTAAGGTTTGACCTGTATGGTAGGTCACCCCATGGAAATGCCTGTAAGAAGGACTTTGGTGCCTGTAAGAAGGACTTTGGTGCCTGTAGAAAGGACTTTGTTTTGCCTATAAAAAGGACTTTGGTTTGCCTGTAGAAAGGACTTTTGGTTGCCTGTAGAAAGGACTTGATGCATGTAAGAAGGATTTTTAGCGCCTGTAGAAAGAACTTGGTGCCTGTAAGAAGGGCTTGATGCCTGTAAGAAGGACTTTGTGCCTGTAGAAAGGACTTGGGTGCCTGTAAGAAGGACTTGGTATGCCTGTAAAAAGGACTTGATTTGCCTGTAAGAAGGACTTGGTTTCCTGTAGAAAGGACTTGGTCGCCTGTAGAAAGGACTTTGGTTGCCTGTCAAAAGGACTTTTGATTGCCTGTAGAAAGGACTTGCTCGCCTGTAGAAAGGACTTTGGTCGCCTGTAAAAAGGACTTTGGAAATGGACCGTTCCGTATTGGGGTTTCTAATGGAAGGGCTCCGGAGATAATATACCCTAGATTTCACCTTTTTTGGGTAGACTGAAGAGGTATTGATTGAGAAAATGATTTTTGGGTATATCTGGGATCTAGGGAGATCAAGAATCCTACAGACGCTCTAACCCAATTTAACTTACCATGAAGGGTGCCATTCTGGGATCTGGGGAAACCAGGAATCTTGCAGACGCTCAAACCCGATTTAACTTACCTTGAAGGGTGTCATTCTGGGATCTAGGGAGACCAGGAATCCTCAAAATCCGACTTAACTTACCTTGAAGGGTGCCATTCTGGGATTTGACTTATCATGAAGGGTGCCATTCTGGGATCTGGGGAAACCAAAAATCCTGCAGAAGCTCAAACCTAATTTTTGTTGTCCCATCACTTTAGGAATAAACCGATGAGGCAAAGATCAAGAACACGAGAGTTGGTCAATCATGATTTGATAAAGCTTGAGAACACGAGATTGTATCAATCGTGAGCTGATGAAGACTTCATGAGAGTATGTTGATCATGAGTTGCAAGGGTTCAGAAGACATACCTGGATCTTCTGAGTTAATGATCGAGGCATAGACAGACCGATTGTATCGTGTCTGCTTGCTCACTGAATGACCTTATGTGTTGCAATGGATTTGAGCACCCAGACAATCATCAGAATTGAAAGGTTCAGGTTGAAGATATACTCACCTGAAAATGCTTGGCGAGCATTAGCCAACAGGGCTTGTTTGTTTAATAGCCTCTGGATGAATTTCGAGACCTCGGAGAGTAACTCGACTATTAGGAATGCACTACTTGTCAGACAGTGTCAGAGGTAACATGTGCAAGCATTTTTATCAATGAGTTCATCGGTTCATGCAAAACCATTCAGTTGAGTTTGCAATGATTAAAATCATATGTGTATGCTCATAATATGGATCATGCATGACTATTCTATCGAGTTTGCATTTCCAATTCTGTCCAGGGAGGTTATCATGTCATGAATACCTCGAATTGAACCTGAATGGGGACTTCAGTCCGAAAGGGCTTTCTCTCACTCTCGAGAAACGCTATTTATCCGGATTGCAGGATTTGAAAAGAAAGCACTCAACCTTACCATCATCGCATTCAGCGAGGGTCTGAGTAATCTCGCAATTGATACGATCAAGCCGATCTAGAGGTCTTGATTAGGACCGTAATGTGGGCTGGGTCAAAGGCTTATCAAAGGAGACTCATTTCGAGTCAGGGCCATTGACAAAAAAAGGTCTTCATCATCTGCTCCGGGTTTACAAGTCAAGAACCCTGCAAAATGAGAGAGAAATAATCTTGCTCGAACTTCTTCGAGCGATTCTTAAAGTCATTCAACTCTTACATTAATTTAGGTGCCCTAATCAGAAGAGACTTTCAAGGGTCGTAACGTAGGTCGGGATTTGGGTTTGAGAAACGAAGGGCTCGTTTTGGCTCAGCAAAATATATGAGAAGGGCTTGGTGTTGGTGATCATTGCAGTCTTGTCACCAATCTTTGACCTTCCTGAATTTGTCTTTAATGAATACCATCATTGGCTGAGGGGTGGTAGTTCTTTTACACTTTGCAAACTGCCTTCTTTGGGGATCCTTTTTCGGGAATTCTCAAAATGTATGTTCGAAGTCAGAAGTTCATTACAGATATATGGGCATTGGCCTTACTTTTGATAGGCACTTTGCTCTTTCTGCCCGAGATTCTTTGGAGTAGCCTTTGCTTTTCTTACTCCCGACTCCCTTTTGTTTGGAAGCAGGCCCATTTTCTTTAGGCTACACTTGTCTCTCTCTTTTTTTTGTTTAATAATCTTGTGATTTTGAATTTTAGCAACAAGATGATTTTCAACAAATGATACTAGACATTACATGAAAGTCTAGCATATGAAATGGGCTGATTCGAGAATTCTCTATTGGCCCAATTTCTTCAATTCTGCTCTTTTGGGGGAAGGTGTCGTCGTTACCTTGAAATGAGCAAGGATCACCAACATGGGCTTGAGAAATGAATTTGCAGGCTCAATTGGGTTATGCAAAGGATGAGTGTGTAGGATAGAGAAAATAAATGCTCTTCGTCATCCTAAAGCACTTGAATTAAAATTCGAGTATCATGCAAGGAAACACTCGAAGATTGATGTTAGTCCAAGCAAGAGAATTTCTAACCATTTATCTCCTGATATTGTTGGAATTACCTCTGTTTTGCCCCAGTGCGGGGTGGTTCTTGACAAGGTCATGAAATGAAATCACCGTTTAAATGAGTTGTCAATGGTTGCCTGAAGTGTTTGGAATGGAGAATGAATTCCTCATTCACTTCGACTATCGTATCTTTTGCGAGAAAACCCATTGCCTTGGAGAATGCGGAATCTGTCTACCGCTCAACTCACTGTGGATTAAATATAGGACGTATGTGGAAATGGCTTGCCTTTCATCGTCCTGTCATGCCCCATTCTGTACATTCGATGCATCGTGTACAGTTTATACCCCCAGTCAAAATTGACAAATTGAACATGCAGAACAGTCATGCATAAATCATGGAATGTGTAAACATCATGCAAATATGGCAATACAAGTACAAGTATGGAAATTGCCCCTGGCTGTGTGGGCGGATCAGACACGTTGGGGGCCTATTCCCCGAGTCGAGGAGTAGCTTGTTTCTGGTTTTGCCTCTTTTCGATCTAGGGTTCGCCATTGATTTCCCTTATTTCATCAGACGGATCGCATCAGGTGATCATAACTTGGCCCTTTTGGGCTGTTTTCTTTGAAGTATCAGGTGTTAGTTTAACATTTCCTGTAACAAGGAAGGAGACCTGTTAGCCAGTATCAGAAATGATGAACTGGACACGATACTGAGTTACCCTTGAGTGCTTCGCGCAACTCCTTTACCAGTTTTACCACTCGGGATTTTCTCCATGGGTATGTCAAGTTAGACATTTCCTGTCAAACAATGGAGAAGAAGACGTATTAGTCAGTATTAGAAATGATGTATTGGATACGATACTGGTTTACCCTTCATCTTGAATGTTTTTCGTGACGCCTTTATCAAGTTCACTGGATTGAGTTTCCCTTGGCTTTCGCTGGACACTTCAACGTTAAGCTAAGATCGTAACAAAATACTGACCTTGGTATTGCTCGTCGAGTATTCCTGTTTCTTTTTGCAAAAAGAAATGAGAGAAAAAGTTGTTTTATTTATTTACAATACTTACAACATTTCCATCCTCGAGGATCGAACGCGGGACGTCTCGGACCACTGTCATTCCCTATGCCATCTGGTCCACAAGACCGCAGGCGCTCATGGAGGTTCCTTTTAAGAGTCAATCCTTGAGATGACATGGTGTTGTTGTATTGTACTAGGTAATTCCAAGTCACTGTATTTTTCGGGGCGGTTTACAAACCCTGTTAAGAATGGAATAAAATAATTCAGAACACGAGACGAGTATGAGCAAATTAGAACGATACAGAATTACCCTTCTTTGAGATTGTTTGGGTCTTTCGTTCACATATTCCTCATTTGAACCATTCTGTGGCGATGTCCACGAATCTATTTGCCCAAAGTTTTGATTAATCGGGGAATTTCGTTTTTGGGTCAATTTGCAAATTCCTGTAAACAGAAGGGATCTAATTTAGAATCGGGACAATTTGAGGGTAAATTGAAACGATACTGCTTTACCCTTCTAGTTCGCGCGACTTTTTACTCGCAATAAATTCACTACGAGTTTGGTGTGGTAGCAGACTCGAGCATTTAATAGGAGAACAGGAAATTGCTGCTTCTTGCTTTTGCGTTCATTCTGAACATCAATAAAAGTAGAAAACATCACATGCAAGGAAATGAAGCGTCTTCATTCGTTCAAGATCGATTTTGCTCCCTCAGCAGGCTCTCCCATGATCAGCTGGCTTCATTCGGGACCAGGTATGCATCGGCTATGTTGAAGGACCCGTGATCTCAGCTTCGAAATACAGACTCCCTGTGCATATTACAGTCCCCGTGCTTCGTTAACATTAAACCGGTTGATCATGGCGGTGAGTTCATCGTCAATGCCGCTTGCGTGGTGGTGATACATCTCCCCTTCCCCGGGAGGTATTGATGCTGATCCAGTAGCATTAGTCTTTTTGTACCCTGCTCCAATAGAACTCGATTCTGTTATAAACTGGTCTAACTCGCTTCTCAAACACGCATTTTCAATCCTCAGATCATGCATTTCATCGAAGGCGAGGAGGAGGCTGTTGCAGTTAGGGCAGGTGGCGGAGTCAAAAGCCTCTTTATACATCTTGTTTTCCGCTCGGAGGTTTTCATTTTCAACTCTTAGAAACTCGGCTTCGTTGTGCTCATGACGAGTCTTCATTCGGGTTCGCCTATTTTGAAACCAGAACTTGATTTGTGAAGGTTCAAGTCCTAGCTCTTGACTTAGTTCCATTTTCTGTTTGCCGTCTGGCATAGGACATATTCTGAAAAAATCCTCAAGCCTTTGTACTTGCTCCTTAGTATGGCGATGGTAACGCTTCTTTTGACCCTTACCGTTGTTGTCCTTATCTTTACTGAGATCTTGGACGTCGTCGGCGGAAGGGCCAGGTTCCATAGGCTCGATCCCAAACATAGTTTCGAACTCTTCCTCGCCCATATTCAGCAGGCAATGATAGCTTTCGGAAGTATTGGGTTGAGACATCTTCGATTTGGTCGATGATTTCTCAAGGTTTACTATATCTTTCTGTATTTTCACTCTCTCCGAACCGTGTATGCTTTAAAACTCTCTTCAATGTATGAATAAAGATTATCAGGAGGATGTCTCTTTTAAAATTTGGCGTCGGCTTAGCATATGTATCGCTTCTCCCGAGATTTCTGTCTTTCTCAACCTTTCCTGCGTGTTTCTTGCTTGGCTCGTCTTTTCTCATCTCTTCATAGTGGTAGGGTCCCTATCAACGTCTCTACCGTCGATTTGCTGGCGTGTTCTCCTATAAAAACGAATCCCATTTTCCTTGTCTCCTACCCAAGTCACCTTTCTTTCTTCTTTTTCAAAGTTGTGTCATCCCGTCAAACTTTTGGCAGAAATGTCGGATTTGCTTGGCTCGAGATTGGAGGCGAGTAGCGGAGGTGATGCTGATAGGGAATGGTAGACAGGAAAATCTGGCCAGTAGAGACTTTCACTGCAAAAATGAAAGGGAATGCGGCAGTATATATTCTTCATATTCTAGAAAAATTGGAACGATACTGTTTTACCCTTGTATGTACTTCCATTGAATTTGAATTGAGAAAGTTCCTTCATTTGGATTGGATTGGATTGTATGTCCCGAGTTGCCCTTCACTTTGAGCTTGCCACATAAGTGCTTTGCTTAGTTGGGCCTTGTTTTCTTTCGGGTTGCTTTGGACCATCATCATTTTTTATGCCATCGGATCCGTGGATCGGAGGGCTCCTTTAATTTAAAGGTTACCTTTAAGGCAAATGAGTCCTATCGCATTCCATTGGGTCATTTCATTTTGCGACACTCTTGAGGCAATTTGCAATCCCCTGGAAGAGAATGAAACAAATCCAATTTAGCATTTTGCGACGATTGAGGGTAAATTGGAACGACACACAGTTACCCGTCTTCGAGCTCGCCTGGGCTTTTCACTTGAAATTTCCCTACGTGAGGTCATTCAACATTTCTCATTATGGCAGTCAGCGACGTTGCCACAAATTGATCCGCCCTGAGTCTAGCATAAAAAGGGATTCACGCATTCGACGGGATAAAAAACAAATTACCCCATGCCCCTGAATTAAATCTAGACACCTAGAAAGCTGGAAATATCACACGTAGGGGAATTAAGCATGAAATGAAAGGTGTACTTGTTCAAGGTCAGTTCTGCCTCTCTTGCGGCTCTTCGATAATCAGCTAGTCTCATGCTGGTTCAGGCATGGATGACCGATGTTTGAGAGTCCTTAATCACTGGCTTCCGATTATGGCTTCGGATGTCTGTCAACCTTAAACTAGTTGACCAGAGCAGTAAGCTCATCATCTGGGTAATCTCTTGAACCTTCTAGCAACTGATGCTCGAATTGGGCATTATTATTGGTAAATGCTGGCGGTAGATTTCTCATTCTGTCCTTGCCATGAGCAATTTGACTTCTCGAGCTGAAGTCTTCATCATTACTCCAGAAAGTGTGGGGATCACCAACTGTCCTGCTGCCAAGAACTCCTTCCATTTGAGGATTAGAGAGGTGGAAGTGCTCAGGATAATTTCTTGTCTGATTCTCTGGCTGCGCAGGCGCGCTGATCATGGGATGAATTCTAGCCACGGGTTGGTGCTCAAACCAAGGAGTCTGAATACACTGCCCCTGCGGTCTATACTCTTGAAGAGCATTAGGGTGATTCTGGGGGATACTTTGATTAACGCTTGGGGGATTGATGGCACGGCTACTGGTTTGGTTGATGATGGGAAGTGGCTCGCCCCATGCTAACCTGTGGAACTTATGGTGGCGAGGAGACTCGACGTTCAGGCTTGGATCAGTCCCGCCTTGGTTTTCTTGATTCTGAGCTGCATTGTGTTCTCTCACCCTTTTTCTGTACTTCTGAAGATGACTCGAAACATTTGCTTTAGTGAGTCACTCTACCTTCATAATTTCCAGTATATGTTGCGGCCGTGCCGAATCGATTCCTAGTTGCTGAACTGCATTAACAAACATACGATGCAGCTCGGGAGACCAACTCATCTTCTTTCTCCAGTTGCTTGGAATAAAATTGAAGGCTTGATGCTTGTTCTCATGGTCGTGCAATTGCTTCCTTACCACGTGCTGCCATATGTTTTGAAGCATCTGAACCCTAACTGGTTTCGTTACGACGTCTTGGGCCTCGTTTAAGACAGCCTTCATCATGGCTTGCTGATCATCGCTTGCCGATATTACGAGGACTGGCATGTTTAATTTAAAATTGATGACTTCCAAGAGAGTGAAAACATCCATGTCAATCCCTACCATGGCGGTGACGACGATATCAAACTGGTCACTACTCCTCCTTAATATCTCTAAGGCCTCTGTCGCCTTTGCTTGAGCTACAACCTTATACCGGCATTTTCTTAATACGGTAACAAGGATTGACAGAGAGACTGGATTACCATCAATGGCCATGACCAGTAGACCCTCAGGGTAAGGAACTTCATCAGCTTCGACCAGGGTTGAACATGCGCCCATTTCCCTAATGCTCGACATATTTCTGGATCTAGGACTGCCGATTCGAGACCGCCTCAGGATGTCTTCTCGGACTTGAGGGATCACGGGATCGTTGATGGCTTCTCGTAACAGGCTTTGAAAGCCAATGCTTTGATGGTGAAGGTTTTGAATTCCTCTCCCACGAGAACTCCTTCCTCTCTATCTTTCTCCTGCGAGTTTGTGCAGATGAACCCTCACTATCAAATGAGGATAAATTCTCTCTCTGGCAATAGCAACGACTTCCCCCTTCACGGGCAGTGCTATTAGATTTACCGAGGGGAAAATCTGACATTCAGCTTTTGATTAAAGGGGAAATCCTCGTTTATCGCTCAGTTTGTCTTCTTCTTTCTTTTCGCGATAGAGGGCCCCTGTCAAGATTTCCACCGTCGATTTACTGGCGGGTCCTCCAATGAAGACGAGTAATATCTCTCTTTCTGCCGAAAATTTCTTTGTCCCCCACTCAGCTCGTCTTTTAATTCTTTCTTTTTTCAAAGCGGTGGAGTCTCGTCCAGCTTTTCCACAGAGACGTCAGGTTTGTTCGGCTCGAGGTTGCCACTTGACTGGAATTTGAGCCACCGGGGGTGTTGCCGACAGAGAATGGTAGATAGGAAAACCTATAAGGACTGCCCCTGTGAAATCAGTATTTAAATTAAAGCAGATTACCATCTTCGCATTCCGCTCATCTGCCTCATCTCTCTCCTTTCTTTCGTATTCTGCTTTCAAAAATGGTCAATTCTCCTAACCACACCTTATCCGCCGAAGTCCTGGCTGGGTGGGAGAGACTCTACAATCTTCTTGGTAGAGGTTACGCTCATATAGCCAAAAACTCTACCGTTGAGGTTGAAATCCTTGGTTTATTCAGGACTGTGGACGCTGCTTTTGTTGAGGGTACCCAACTGGGGAAGGAGTATCGGAACTTCTCGACCATCTTCATCAATTTTCTGGCTGCCTATAACCGCGCTTATGAGACGGTCCTTGTGACCGCCGTTGTGAAAGCTCGTTATCGAGACCGGCACGAGCGTCTGGCAACAGTTACATTTGTGGCTGATAATCACAAAAAGGCCCTCAAGTTTGCCAACGATCAGCTTTCCTGGCTGGTTCATGAGAGGGGAAAGCTGGTGGACCGTCTGGCCTTGGTCCGAACTTACGCCGAACAGGAGCCAGGCAATATTGTGATGAGGTGCAAATGCGGTTGGCTGCAGGAGAGGCTTGATGACATTACGGCAGACATTGCTTTCGAGAGGGCGGCAATTCCGGACCTGGAGTTTGCCGTTGAGCATTACGAGGCCACTATGGCCCAGGTTAAAGAGAAGTGCGATCGCCTCTTCTTTAGGCTCGCGGAGCTTAATCCCGAGAACGTCCGGTGCACCCAGAGCATCAACTTTATGGAGAGCCAGCTGAGCTCCTTTGTGACGCTTATTAGGGCTCAATTTGATTTCACTTTTCCTCTCCAGTGAGTTGTTGTAAGGTTTGTTGGTGAATGGAATGAAGAGAAAGTTTCACGTGTTTGTGCTTTTCATTTTCCTGCCATTTCTTCGCCCATATAGCATGATAGGACGATTTACGGTACTGAAGACGTTGAGGCTTAACACTCTTCTCGGTGTTCTTGTTATCTGCTGCCGGCGATGATATCAAGGACATTGGCGAAGGGTTCGGTGGCGGCCCCCACCGGTCACAGCGCCGTGAGTCAGTCGTGTGAATTATTGCAAATCGACCACTCGATTAGTGCTCCAATAAACAAACCGGGCTGCCCGTTGCGTGCCCCACTTTACTCCTGCCTATCTCTTTCGGCGTCCACTTGAATGTGTCGGTCGCCTGTAGCGTTGGGAGAAATGATTGCGGGCCATGCTCGGTAATAAAATACTAGTCCTCCAAAATCTTTTATGTGTTTTGAATCCGAGGAAGGTAAAAAGGCAAGCCTTTGTTCAATTTAATTAGAAAGGCGTCGCAAGATCGGGTTCATAATCTTGCCCCATGGGTTTTGATTACACAGTCTCGACTTTCTCAACAAAAATACATGAACCCTTCTAATATATTAAAAATGTCCCCAGGCCCGATCTGGATGCATTCACTACCTTTCATCAAAATACATGGCCCATACGTGCTGACTTATTGACACGATTCTGTCTCCGGAAGAATTGGCCTCTTCATATGCCCCTAGGGTTAACGATATCTTCGCTTGCCCCCTGATTGTTATCACCAACGAGCCCGATTTTTCTCCTTCCCAGGGTACCTATAATTCTCTGCAAAAGTAAAGAAAATAATCAGTATGTGATCCAATAGGGGTCGGCCCATGATTCATACATTAGTCCAATTTTATTTTTCAATTTTAGAGAAAATTTTCTTAGAAAAACATGGGTGAATTTCTCAAAAAGAATTTTCTTGCAAATTTTTACAACTTGAAAAATGTGATAAAATATCTTAAAATTTAGCAAATTTCCCGAAGGGATTTTCCTTTTATCAGAATGAATTTTTAGGGATAAATTTGTCAAGAAAATCTCATTTCTATTGAAGTAGAAAAATGTAACAAAATCTTTTACAGGTCAATAAAATTTTCCTAAGGGATTTTTCACACTTATTTATTTATTTATTTATTTTTATTTTTTTCAAAAATGGGATACTAATTTGATTTTCATTTTCTTTTGAAAAATGACCTTGATGTTAAATTCAAAATTTGACCGACACCTAACATGGACCGACCAAAAATAAAGACAAGATGAAGTTAGAAAACTTACTTTCACCGTCAAAAATACCATGTAAGTCGCATAGACATGCACATGAATCGTGAGTTTAAATCTTAGCCTATCTACTCTAAAGGCTGACAAATTGAAGCGAAAGACTTACGGCAAGGCGACAATCTCGCGCACATAATCAAGATTAGCCGTGACCCTTACGACGTAATCAGGATTAGCCGGGTCTCCCAACTTCGGCTCCTCGAGTCAAAAATTAAAACCACTGCTTTGGTAATCTTACCAAGCCTGAGGCCTAACTTTTAAAACTCATTTTTGAAAAGAGGTTCGGGATTGAATCTGGACTAACTTTCGACGTGATCTCACGCCCAACGCTAGAACCAAATCACAATACCATCCTAAAACTAGTGACCCAGGTCCGGTCACGGGACGTGTGTGATGTAGTGCTAAAACAAATAATCATGCACAGCAGTTAAATTCAAACACCGCTTCAAAATGTGCAAAAATTAAATTCCAATTTCCATACATCAAACCTGCAAAATAAGGGGTTAGCGAAACACTCCACCCCTTATAACTCCCATCTGCAAGACCATTTAACACCTAAAGATTATAATTCAACCAATTCCAAACCAAGTGAATATTCATGAAATTTTACTGGCCTAAGTCCTCTAAGTTCTTAAATTTTTCAAAAATTAAGAACAACTCCCCAACGGAGTCGCCAAGCTGTCGCGACCTAAAATTCATTTTTAGGTTAATGGATTACCAGATTAATTAATTAAATTAACTAACCTAGTTCGAGCTCTCCCAAGCTCTACCAAATCGCAACTTTGATTTTTTTTCACATGATTTTAGAATTTGGAGTCGCCACTAATCATTTTTGGTAGGTTGATTAGAAACCTAAGTAACCTAGCGGGAGAACTAAATTACTCCTGCAAACCAGAGATTATGAGTTCGGGGACTTGGTTACACTAGTTAATTAAAACTAATGCCCTTTCGGTACCTTAATTCCATGGATATCCTATTTTGGCAACTCTCACTTGATTTATTCCTAAGACCCTGGTAAGGTGTTCTTTTTATGTTTTCACTTTAAAATGAAATGCATAAAGGGTATGAACGCAAACGTTGACATACAAATACGACACACAAATACGGACATACGAATATGATATACGAATACGTAGATATGCGAATACGAATACGTGCGTGACGTGCGAATGACATACGTACATGACATGCGAACGACATACGTACGTGACATGTGTATGAATACGATATGCATACGAGATAGACGAATACATATACGTGCGTTACATGCGAAGGACATACGTACGTGGACATGCGAATGATATGCGTACGTGACATGCGTATGAATACAACATGCATGCGGGGATAGACGAATACGAATACGTATGTGACATGCGTATGAAGACGCACGAATACGATATGTAACATGCATACATACACCATACAAATACGTGACATATATATGTGACATGCATAGTGATATGTGTATGTAAATACGTACATTTCGATTTTGCCCATAAAGGGCAAAGTCGTCATTTTGAAAAGATGGGATAAAACCCTCATTTTTGAAAAAGAGGGGATAAAACCCTCATTTTGAAATTTTTGATTTTTCTGAATGAATATGCATGGGTTAATAACATATCATAACAGACAAATGTGGATTTGCAAACGTCGCGTACGTGACGTGCATACGAGAACAAACAAATACGATATGTCTATACGAACATACGGATAACATAACAAACATACATGAGACATACTACATGAGATGCACATGAATGGCATTTTTTGTATTTTCAGATTTTCCATTTTTTTTTGTTTTTTGGATTTTCTACATTTTTTTTTTGTATTTTAGATGTATTATAAAAGAATGCAAAATCACCCAAAGCAAATGAAGATGTGAAGAGAGAGCAGGTAAAGTAAAACTACCCTAAGGACAGTGAAAATAAAACCCGCAACTCGTCGGGTGAATAATTACAGACCAATTAAATAAAACCCGAGACATGATCGGGAATACAACAAAAATGGACCGGAATGGACATCGGTCAAACACCCGTCGCCAAGCCTCGTGGGTCGAGAGTACAACAAAACGGACCGGAATGGACATCGGTCATCCTCCAGTCTTCAAAGCATCGGGCCGAAAGCCAAATGAAAATAATGAACTTATCCAATCGGACATGCACAATCACCAATGAGTTAAGACAATTCAAAAACTCAAAGAGAGTTTAACACGTGCTGATTAAACTTCATTGAGACCATATTTTACATTTTCCAATGCATTAACACAAAAAATACGAATTAAATCATATTATCCATGAACATTCTTAGGGAGAAAACAGTAACCATAAAATACAAAAGAAATAATGAAATGTATGTAAAACTTCTGAGATTTTTTATGTGGATGGGAAAATGTGTCATTGACAACTTTCATGTTTTACATTCTTATTGAAGAGACACTCATTTTCGTGTAGAAAATGGTCTTTCATGAGAGCTCAACAGCAAACAAACAAATTTCACAGAACAGACATATTTCAGGATTAAGCTTAAATGGACACTCAAATCTCAAAATTAATGCACCAAACTTTTCAGTCTACTAAACAAGACCCCAATGAACAACTTTCATTTTTTGTGAAGTTTCAAAAGAAGACTCTAAACATAAGATAACTACAAATCAATATGACCACGCACAGAAAAACACTCAGACTCAAGGACGCCAACAGAATTGCATGATTTCATTAAATACATGAAAAATACGAAACGTGCATGAATATTTTTGTATTTTTTATATGTTATGCATTAAGATCTTATGAACAAATGTCATGAAGAGGTCTTTATGAAACAAAGTCTAGAATAACCCATGGAAAATCATTTAGCGTGAAAGGTCAGATCAGAAAAATTCCATCTCAGGTTCTGATCACCATATTTCTAGATTTCTGCTTTCAATTTCGGGACCCTTTTGACATAGCAAACGACGTCAATTTTCGTGCCATAATATATCAAATCGAAGATCTCGAAGTCATCTACGAATGTTCAGTACATTTATTTTCGAGATTTCGTCATCTAAACACGAAAAATGGAGTTACCAGATAATTGCACATGCTGATGCGCCTAGAGCTCGTTGGAGATGAATCCGTCGCGTCGCCAAGGCTTGTTCCACGGCGGCGAATTTTTCTCTCTCAAAATTTTTTTCTCTTGAAATCTCTCCAAAAGAATTTTTTTTTTTTCTCCAGTTTTTCTTCAATCTCCCAAAACTCTCTCAAACATCCAAAATTTTCTCTCCAAAAAAATTCTCCTCTCAAGCTCATTTCTTCCTCCTTTTATAAATCACTCATTTATCTCCCATTCTAATTTTTCCATTAACTCTATCTCCCATTCTAATTTCTCCACTAACTCTTCTTCATTTTCATCTTCCCTTCTCCATCTCTATCTCACATTCTAATTTCTCCACTAACTCTTCTTCATATTCATCTTCCCTTCTCCATATCTATCTCCCATTCTACTAACTCTTCTTCATCTCCATCTTCCCTTCTCTATTCTCATCTTATTTTCTTTATCTTATCTTCTCCATCTCCTCTTCTCCATCTTCCTATCTTCATCTCCTCTTCTCCATCTTCCCTTCTCTATTCTAATTTCTCCACTAACTCTTCTTTTTGTTATTTACAAAATAATCCTTCAAGTATTAGGTATTTGCACTCTAGTCCATGAGATTTTAAGTATTTGTAATTCAGTCCCTGGAGAAATATTTCTTTAAGTCCAAATCTCCTCACAATTTTCGACACACCTATCGCATGTTGAATTTAAGCTCATTTCTTGCTATTGAAAATAATGCAAAATTTAATTAAAGCCCTGTTTGTAAAATTGAGTCATTCTGGGTATAATTGGGCCAAGATGAAAATTTGGAATATTAAAGAACAATGTCACAACTCCTAAAAGTGAAAAATGAAAATAAATTGACTCAAATTGAATTTTTTTAGGCCCGATTCGAGATTATGCTCGTTAAGGAATACACGACCTCGAATTGGATTTTTTAAATTTGCGATGGCCAACATGAAAAGGGATTTAAAGGAAAAATATTGACTATTTTTATGTATTTTTGTGGCCTCAAATTCTATTATTTATTAAATATTTTCCTAATTTCTAAAAATTATATTTAAAAAAAATACAAAAAATATGAAAAATTATTTTTTTACTCAAAAATGGTTGCCTAAGCTTGGCCAAGGCTTCCAAAGTTGATTTTGCAATTTTCTCAATTTTATAGATTTTCTATCAATTTTAGAAAATAAAAATACCGAAAAATACTGAAAATATGAAAAATCATTTTTTGGTCAAAATTGGTTCCCTAGGCTTGGCAAAGGTCTCCAAAGTTAATTTTTTCAAATTTATGAATTTTTATGGATTTTCTATTAATTTTAAAAAAGAAGAAAAGAAAAGGTGATTGAAAATCAGGTGTCAACAACACATACAACACCTCTCTCTCTCTCTCTCATTTGTTTTTCGTTGACATTGAAATTAAAATGAGAGTTCAACTGGGGTGTTTCAGCTACCAAATGCAGTGGGATTTGTGCTTGGCCTCATTCAAATTATCTTCTACGTGATATACAAAGATGGGAACAAGAAAACGGAAGAGACAAATGAGAGGAACAGCCAACAAGAAGTTTCTCTAGACATGGAGAAGCTGACTCCAATCGAAAGTGCAAAGCTGCACCAACCGCAAGTCGCAGAAATGGGTAGCTTTACCAGTGGGAAACCAATTGAACCAAACAACACCGTTTGATGAATCCATGTCTCTCTATTGTGTCGTGAAGAAGCTGTAGTCGTAGGTGTTCCTATGTGTTCGCATAAATCAAGTCGAAGGAATTAGAAAAAACCTGAAACAAGTGCAGACGAATGATTGATTGGATGATCGATCCGAGCCCGACGATTTCACGTCGTGTCCTTAAGACGAATTTGTCCCCTCCACGGGTACCCGAGGTTGCGTGGACAATCACCTCCCAGGATAGAACGGATCACACTTTCGTCGAAGTGGTACTTCGTCGACGAAAAATCCTTCGAACTCAACTTCGGGAATTATCGCACAGATGAGAGTAAGCGATGGAGGATTTTTCGAAAAGCAAAAATGAATGCTCGTATCTTCTTCGAAAAATCAGAATGTATTATATATAGGTCTAATCGAAGAGTCACGAATTCATGGTTATTTGGATTTCGGTTATTACCGAATCAACACCTTCATTCGGCGTTTGGTTATTGCCGAATCAACACCTTCGTTTGGTGTTCAGTTATTGCCGAATCAGTGTCTTCGTATAGGTTGAAGAGAAATTATGAATAGACATGATTCGAAAGAAAAAATAATAATAAATAAAAATTTCGGACGAACATGTCTATTCGGAAAAAATAAAAACGGTGGGTTTAACTTGGACCCGGGCCCGGCCCGGCCCGATCCGAGCCGGCTGGCCGGTCGGACGAACGGCGGCGGCGGCGCGCGCGCGCGCGTGGACTGGTTCGACTTTGTCCAAGACCTCTCTCCTCCACAAAAGTGGGGTGCCCCTTGGGGCCCAAACCCATTGGAGAGGCTCAACTATTTAAACCCTATTTCCATCTCTCTTTTATCCCATGTGGGACTCCCTCAACCACATTTTCATTCAACTTTTTAAGGGTCTTTTTGGAACCAAAATCCCAACAATCCCCCACATGAATGAGAATTTCAGATATCATGACTCTTAGTGCATGTATGAAATGCAATGTGCGATTATTCCATGAGAGAACGTTGCATTGGGATAAGTAGTCTGAAACTTTGAACTTTCCCTAGTGAGACCTATCGGACTTACTCGGTCAATCAGTAGACTTGATGTCTTTAAACTATCGACTTTCGGTGTAAGTCAAGACAATAAGAATCACACAACTCTCTCTCAAACAAAATTGGTTCTCACTGTTGTGTTCGTTTTGGCCATGAACACCGCATGGTTTCATGAATGCTTTCGGGAATTCGGCCTTTCAAATTTACCTTAGAAGCGGCCCTCACTTCACACTCACATAGGTGATTTCTGAATGTGTGGTATTTTACATATCTAAATCAGAATCATTAAAAGCTTATGCTTAACCTTCACTTGTCTGTACTATCTTTATATGGGAATGAGTAAGAGTCAATAGTACTCTACTTAGCTTTCATAACTTAGTTGTCCCTTTGAACCTAGATCTTGGGATCTCCAGTCAACTAGGTAGGGTTTTCGCTATGACGATTTATTTTATAGGCCTTAGACCCATTCCCCTTGATGTTTTCTCAACCAACTCTCTAGTTAGGCCTTTTGTTAATGGATCCGCAATATTATCTTTTGACTTCACATAGTCAATCGTGATAATTCCACTAGAGAGTAGCTGTCTCACGGTATCGTGTCTTCGACGTATATGTCCGGACTTTCCATTGTACATAACATTCCTTGCCCTTCCAATTGCCGCTTGACTATCACAATGGATACATACAACTGGTACTGGTTTAGGCCAATTAGGAATGTCTTCTAAGAAATTTCGAAGCCACTCTGCTTCTTCACCAGCCTTGTCCAAAGCAATAAATTCTGCTTCCATAGTAGACCTTGCAATGCAAGTTTGTTTGGATGATTTCCAAGACATTGCCCCCCCACCAAGTGTAAACACATACCCACTTGTGGATTTTGTGTCTTTTGTGCCAGTTATCCAATTTGCATCACAATATCCTTCAAGTACTGCTGGATATTTTGTGTAATGTAAAGCATAATTTTGAGTGTACTTCAAATAGCCCAATACACGTTTCATTGCTTTCCAATGATTGTCATTTGGACTAATTGTAAATCGACTCAGCTTGCTCACAGCACAAGCTATGTCCGGCCTAGTACAGTTCATGACATACGTTAAACTGCCTAGTATACTAGCATAATCATTTTGACCTTTACTTTCACCAGTATTCTTTGAAAGGTGTAGATTAACATCTATGGGGGTTTTTGCTGGTATAATATCTAGATTCTTGCATTTCTCAAGAATCTTCTCAATATAATGAGACTGCGATAAAGCTAGTCCTCCAGATGTCTTTTGGATTTTAATTCCTAAAATAACATCTGCAAACCCTATATCTTTCATATCAAACTTACTTGTGAGCATGCGTTTGGTCGCTTTAACAACCTCACTATCACTACCCATTATAAGCATGTCATCTACATACAAGCACAGAATGGCAAAGCCATTATGAGTGTTCTTAAGATAAACACATTTATCACACTCATTTATCTTAAAGCCATTCGACAACATGACTTGGTCGAATTTAGCATGCCATTGTTTCGGTGCTTGTTTCAATCCATAGAGTGACTTGATAAGTCGACATACCTTTTTCTCTTGTCCTGGAACAATGAACTCTTCAGGTTGTTCCATATATATTTCTTCCTCCAGATCCCCATTTAAGAAGGCCGTTTTTACATCCATTTGATGGATTTCAAGCTTATACACCGCTGCTATAGAAATTAGCATCCTTATGGATGTAATTCTTGTGACAGGTGAATAAGTGTCGAAATAATCCAGACCTTCTCGTTGCTTGTATCCTTTTACCACAAGCCTAGCCTTATATTTATCAATAGTGCCATCCGCTTTCATTTTCTTCTTGAATATCCACTTACATTGTAGTGGTTTATTACCAGGAGGAAGATCAACCAATTCCCAGGTATGGTTTGACAAGATGGATTCAACCTCACCATTGATAGCTTCTTTCCAGAACGGAGCTTCTGGGGATGTCACAGCCTCTTTAAAGGTTCGAGGCTCATTCTCTAACAAATATGTTAGAAAATCAGGTCCAAAAGACTTAGAGATTCTTTGTCTTTTGCTATGCCTAGGTTCATTCTCTATAGGTTCGCTTCTAGGCGTAGTCTCCCTAGGCCTTTTATCATTATTGATTGTCTCATATACTGTGTTATACGGAAAAATATTCTCGAAGAACGAAGCGTCCCTCGATTCAATAATCGTATTAACATGTATATCAGGGATTTCAGACTTGTGAACCAGAAATCGATATGCATTACTATTAAGAGCATATCCAATAAAGACACAATCAACGGTTTTCGGTCCTATTTTAACCTTCTTAGGTTTAGGAACGGCAACCTTAGCTATACACCCCCACACTTTGAGGTATTTCAAATTAGGCGTTCTACCTTTCCACTTCTCATATGGAGTTTGTTGTATCTTTTTGTGGGGTACTCTATTTAAAACAAAATTAGCTGTTAGAACAGCTTCCCCCCACAAATTCGCTGGTAATCCAGAACTATTTAGCAACGCATTCATCGTTTCCTTTAACGATCGATTTTTCCTTTCTGCCACGCCATTGGACTGTGGCGTATAAGGAGGCGTAATTTGGTGAATAATGCCAAATTCAGAACAAATTTCCTCAAAAGGAAATTCATATTCACCACCTCTATCACTTCTTATCGTTTTAATTTTCCTATTTAACTGAGTTTCAACTTCAGATTTATAAGTTCTAAAAGCATTTACAGCTTCATCTTTACTATTCAGCAAATAGACATAACAATACCTTGAACAGTCATCTATAAAAGTGATAAAATATTTCTTACCACCTCTTGTGGGTATTGTTTTCAAATCACATATGTCAGTGTGTATTAAATCTAAAGGTTCAGTGATTTTATTGTTTATAGAATGAAACGGAGGTTTGGAAAATTTTGATTCAACACACATTTGGCATTTTTCACTTGGACAATCAGATTTTGACAATAGTCCCATGCTCATCAATTTCTTTATTGACTTGTAGTTAACATGTCCTAATTTAGCATGCCATAAATTAGGAGACTTAAGCACATAAGCAGAAACAACTTTATTCATAGAATCATTAGGTACAACAGTCATTACATTCAGCTTAAACAAACCCTCACTCAAATAACCTTTTCCTACATACATCTCATTCTTGGAGAGTACAAACTTGTCAGATACAAACACCAACTTAAAACCATTCTTGCTAAGGAGAGATCCAGACACTAAGTTCTTGCGTATGTCTGGCACATGCAGCACATCGACTAGTGTCACGGTTTTTCCAGACGTCATCTTCAGAGCAATCTTGCCAATACCTTCAACCTTAGAGTTCGATGAATTACCCATATAGAGTTTCTCATCACGTGCCATAGGTGTATAGGATGTGAACATCCATCTATTAGCGCATATATGGCGAGTTGCTCCAGTATCAATCCACCATTCTTTGGGGTTGCCCACCAAATTGCACTCGGATATCATAGCAGTCAGATTGATATCATCAACGCCATTGGAAATTTGTTCCACCACATTAGCTTGAGTATGCTGTCTCTTCTTGGCTCTACAGTCCTTGGCACGATGTCCAGTTTTTCCACAATTGTAGCATTTGCCAATGAACTTTTTTTGGCCTTGGGTGGATCCCTCTCTAAACCTTTTCCTCTTCATGTTGGGTTTTGGTCTGCCTTCAACAACATTGGCCTTTGAGACCTCCAGTTTGCTACCAACCTTCTTTTCAGAAAGTCTGTTGTCTTCTTCTATCCTCAATAGAACAATCAAGTCCTCAAGCGATAACTCCTTTCTCTTATGTTTGAGATAATTTTTGAAGTCCTTCCAAGACGGCGGTAATTTCTCAATGAACGCAGCCACTTGAAATGATTCACTAATCATCATTCCTTCTGCATGAATGTCATGCAGGATCACTTGGAGTTCTTGAACTTGACTTAAGACGGTTCTGAAGTCCACCATCTTGAAATCCAGAAATTTGCCGACAATGAATTTCTTCAATCCAGCATCTTCATTCTTGTATTTCTTGTCCAAACTATCCCATAATTCCTTAGCCGTCTTCAACGGACTATAAACATTATAGAGGGAATTATCCAGACCATTGAGAATGTAGTTGCGACATAGGAAGTCAGAATGCTTCAACGCATCTATTGCAGCAAACTTTTCCTTGTCTATCTCTCCTTCATCTAACTTAGGAGCATCCTCGGTGAGGAACCTTGCCAAATTCAAGGTCGTGAGATAGAACAGCATCTTTTGTTGCCATCTCTTGAAATCAGACCCATTGAACTTTTCTGGCTTTTTTCCATGAGTCGGAACAGACGCAACAGGCGTCATTGATGTCGAAGCCATTTCTGTTACGAAAACAGAAATGATTTGGCGAATAAATATATGACAAGACAAACAATACACCAAAAAAAAAAACACAGGAATTGTTGGACGAGCACGTTCAAATTACAAAAGCCGTGAACAGTACCGTGAACAGTAATTGTGTACAGTACCCGAACAGTAAGTATGAACAGTAACGTGAATAGTAATTATGTACAGTACCCGAACAGTAATTATGAACAGTAATTGTGTACCGTACGAACAGTATTTATGAACAGTAATCGTGAACAGTATCGACGAGCACGATCCAATTACTTTACTTGCATACACACAAGAACAAGCGTGAAAATGAGAGTTGGTATTATGAAATCTATAAAGATAATATGAAGCAGAACAATTCCTTCGAGGAGATTACAATATGACCACAGTTGACAAACACACTTTGAAAGCGAACACATACACAAAAATTCGTCTTAAGAATGTAGTCGTAGGTGTTCCTATGTGTTCGCATAAATCAAGTCGAAAGAATTAGAAAAAACCTGAAACAAGTGCAGACGAATGGTTGATTGGATGATCGATCCGAGCCCGACGATTTCACGTCGTGTCCTTAAGACGAATTTGTCCCCTCCACGGGTACCCAAGGTTGCGTGGACAATCGCCTCCCAGGATAGAACGGATCACACTTTCGTCGAAGTGGTACTTCGTCGACGAAAAATCCTTCAAACTCAACTTCGGGAATTATCGCACAGATGAGAGTGAGCGATGGAGGATTTTTCGAAAAGCAAAAATGAATGCTCGTATCTTCTTCGAAAAATTAGAATGTATTATATATAGGTCTAATCGAAGAGTCACGAATTCATGGTTATTTGGATTTCGGTTATTACCGAATCAACACCTTCATTCGGCGTTTGGTTATTGCCGAATCAACACCTTCATTTGGTGTTCGGTTATTGCCGAATCAGTGTCTTCGTATAGGTTGAAGAGAAATTATGAATATACATGATTCGAAAGAAAAAATAATAATAAATAAAAATTTCGGACGAACATGTCTATTCGGAAAAAATAAAAACGATGGGTTTAACTCGAACCCGGGCCCGGCCCGATCCGAGCCGGCCGGCCAGTCGGACGGACGGCGGCGGCGGCGCGCGTGTGGACTGGTCCGACTTTGTTCAAGACCTCTCTCCTCCACAAAAGTGGGGTGCCCCTTGGGGCCCAAACCCATTGGAGAGGCTCAACTATTTAAACCCTATTTCCATCTCTCTTTTATCCCATGTGGGACTCCCTCAACCACATTCTCATTCAACTTTTTAAGGGCCTTTTTGGAACCAAAATCCCAACAGAAGCAAGTATAGGTGGCTGCGTATGGCGTGATGGCGGAATATTTATGTCTGATAATTTCATCGAAGGAGGGAGACATCATCCATATTTTGTACTTGAAACTCCTATTGTGTTCGACAGATTATGGTAGAATTATCTTTTGCATTTGGGGTGCATACATTGATCCGTTCAGACGTACATGTTGCCCTCTCTTGAAGTTGCTTTTCATCTTTGCCCTAGTTGAATTCGCCTTTAACACTCTGGATCGGTACTTCTCCTGTATCTCGTATCTCCTATGTGTATAACCTTGATTATATCTCCAAAATTTTACTAAGTGAACAAGGGATGTCATTAAATTCATAGCACATAAACAGGACGATCAAGCCTATAGATCAGTATGGTCTGATAAATGCTATAATCATTGTGTATGTGCTCCACTAAAATTCGACATGAGATCTTTCATAAGTTGTAGTATGTAGTCAATAGTATTGTGCATCAATGAGCTTCTTTTATTTAAGTACTATTGAAGCGACAAAATAACAAATTTTCCCGGCCAAAACCAAATCCAAGAATGAAAATAAGTCAGTGATCAAAGGACTTATTGCTCATAGTAAAGAAGGATAAGAAACACGTGAGAAATTCTTTGCCGTACACTACCCTCATGGATCAATGGACTTATTAATAATGTAACGCATGGGTTTGGAAACCATTTTATTGACGATTTTAATTGGCATGCAGCTTGAATCTGTAGGAGACGAGACATGGAGAAACGCCCATCTTTACAAACGATATCGTAATGCAGTCAATAGATTTATATAGTCTGACACTTGGGGGGAAATTATCTTCAAATGGTATTAGGCTTGACTACGTCTATTCCGTTCCAAATATTTCGTTCCATATCCTCACCGTTTCAAGTTTTACTTGGCATTTTTAGTAATTGACATGATTTTAGGTAGCTTTTACAGTGGATAAAAGATCTCATGTGGCATATAGACATTTACATTATCTAGGCCGAAGAGGACGTAAAATTGGGTATATAAATTTTGACGACCGTAGCAAATGGGGTAATTTGTACTCTTGGCGTAACTAATGAAATCTAGCCTATCCGAGCGACTGGAATTGGAATAGATGACACCTCTATGGATCAAGTTAGCAATTTCTCTTTCCCTGAATTTTTCAATCGTTTAGAGTTTAGGGTTTATTGCTTGTTCTTCCTCCGTTGGTCGCTCAGAGTTGGGCGACCAGCGGAGGAAGAAGGAAAAAAAAAAAAAGAAAGACAGAAAGTGAAGAGAAATAAAAATAAAAATAAAAATGAAAATAAATTTTTGAGAGGAGCAATTGAGTTTAATATTGAAAGTGTTTTTGTGTTGACTAATCATTTTCGACAAATCAAACGAGTGAAAATCTGAAAAACTAATTCTCGAAAAAGACTTTCACCGGAACAAACACAACCTAAGTATCAAAGTTACAACCGTTTCAATGCTGAATATTCCACGAGTGTCAACTGTCAGTTGGAGGCTAAAGAGTGTTGAATCAAGTCTTCGGGAGTTTAATATTAATTAAAGGGGCCCAGTTCTGGCAAATTATTTATTAAATGCCTAACTGTCGCAAAAGTGACCTTAGTTCTATCTTAATGTAGCTTGGCAATTGGGTACTTCAATGGCCTGGTGCTCCTAGCAGCTTTCCTATCCAATCCTACAATAGAATTGGACATGATGTCCATCTGGTATGTCAGCTAATCGTTATTCTTCTATCTTAATATATTTTTTTTGAGCCAGTTCAATTCATTGAGTGGAATTGAGGTTTTTTAACTGGCCAACTTGATGATATTGATATTGATTCCGACCCAAAAAAGAAAAAAAGCTGATGATATTGAAGATAAGTTATTGATATAATTTGAGAAGTCGTTTGAAGTTGAGATATATTTGTGAAATCAAGAGATTTTGGCAATGTTAAGATACAAAGTACACGGTACAGGTTCAAAAGTTGGCATTGCCAACTGCTTTTTTTGGGTCAAAAAAGTCCTAAATTACATATGCAAATGCTAAAATTAATATGAAAGATGATTTAGTTATTTTTTTTTTGTAGGGACTGAAAATAATCCCTGATTTTCTATACAAAAATTAATGATTAAAAAGAGAAAGCAAAATTTAGGTATCAATCGGGGTCACGGTTGGGTTGGGATGGATCACTGGCTTGGGTCGTGTCTTACCCGGACTCAGATGACATCAGCCCTGCACGTGCCGAGCACATGCAGGCCTGGGTCTAGCGCTTGGTCCATCTTATTGCGTGTCGCCGCAAAAAAAAAAAAAAACATATTTCCTCACGGCCGTACTATCCAATTCTCCGTGACGTCCCGTCCACTTGACCCATAATACATATAATTTTGGAGGTATCAACATGACAGGAAACTCCACGCACTAATTGGATTTGGTCAACGAATTTATACCCCCTATCGAGCAAGCAACTGGAACTTTTTTGCTTGAGTCGCTTGCCTTTCCACTTCCAAATGTTGTGTGTCCCCAAAGGGAACTTCCTACGTCTCATCGAGTCCCGCAGGATATGCCCGACAATTTTTTTAGTGTTCCTTAGACACTGTTCCTTTTACGAATCGTGTGTGGTTAACATTGGAGCCTTCGACTAAACTAGATGTGGAAGAAACTCCTCGAGCAACAAGAGCAACCTCAGGGAATTCTCAGCGTGTCAGAAGGTCAGCAACATCCCCGATAACATCCATTCCGAAAATTAGCCAAAATGTGATTTTGAGATCTAAATCATGAAGACTCTGATACCACATGTAAGCTACGATTATTACCGTTATCACGTTTAGATATGTGAATCACGATTATCAAGTAGAGTAATTAACGAATCTTGTTTTGGATCCATCGTTTTTTATGTAGAATAGGAATGAACTGATGTTCAAAATCTTCTCCTCTAGAACTCCCTTAAACACTGGCTTCAATGAGACAGCTTATCACGTATCGCTTTCTAATGACTTTTTATGTGAGATTATGTGGATATTAGAATTTAGAGGAGGGACTTGAACTCTATTTACAGAGTTTGTAACTTATCCCCTCATTATAGATAAGATTTAACTTGGCTCACACTATCTAACCCTATATTAGACTAAATAAGAAAACTTATCTCTAAGAAACCTAATCTCTTAGCTTTATTAGACCAATTAATAATTACAATATTGATTAATAAAGCCCACAATAAAAAAAATTCTTACAGTTTGAATCCAGCATATTTTGCTTTCCTAGGTTGCAAAGTCATGCCGCTGCTCTTCCAGATGGTCTGGCGCTGCTCTCACTCTCTCTATCTATCTACGCGTGGGAACTGTACCTTCTATAAATGCATAGGCAAATGCCTTAAGTTCATCTCGTATTCCTAGATAGAACAAGAGCGTAAGATCAGACATCGCTCGAGCGAGCGAAGGAGCTCCTGCCGGAGAACCGGGGCACGTGCAAACAGATACTGCTCTCCAAGGTCAAATGGCGTCCTCGAATGCTCAAGATCTGGCTTTCAAATTTGATCTCTTAGGTACGCACAGATATTTTACAGATGATTTTCATTCGTGATGAGCAGCAGCATTCTTTGTCAATCTCCGTTAGGTTTTACGTTGAGAGTTGGAGGAGAAAGTTTCGCGTATCATCGTTCGACACTGACGAAAAAATCCTGAATGCCTTTAATATCTCGCTTTTGCTATATTGTATTCTAGGACCTCCCATTTCGAGAACTATGAACGATTCTAAAACATTTCTCCTGTCCTTTTTCTCTTGAATCTATGCAGGCACCATCCTGTCCTTTTTCGGGCTCTTGTCAAAAATGCATGACCTCTTGTCCTATTCCCATCTCTATCAGTTGGCCATTTTATTTAACTTAGTATGAATTCGGAATCTTTTTTTCTCCAAACACTATTGATGAAGCATCTTTTTTTTTTCTTCTTTTTTGTTCTTATTATCTTTGGCAGACCGACGTTTTACACAATCCACAAAGACAAATCGTCAGATGGGCATCAGTCGATGCCAAATGTGGTGGCACTTTCGAGCGCATCGTTTCTCTTGTACTATGGAGTCCTCAAGACTGATGCCGTTATAATCATCACCATGAACGCCATTGGGGTCATAATTGAACTCGCCTATCTTGTTCTCTGCTTGATCTATGCCTCTACCAAAGAGAAGGTCTCTCTCTGCTTAAAAAATTGTCGCAAACTATTTTTCCTTTGTTATCTTACTCATGTGTTGTTCATTAGTTTGCGAATTTTAGTGGTCAAGCAGATTATGACGGGCTCCAAAAACTTTCCATGCAGGGGGAAAAACTATTGGCCCCGTTTGTTATCTGCTTTACATTGTTTTTGGCACCAAGTTTGTGTTTTTACTTATTTGCTGTGTAACTAAAGCTTTCTAACTTCCTCACATGTTTGCCCTTCTTTTTTGAAAAAAAAAAAAACTCCTAGGAAAACCATTCCTAGGAAATTCTTGTGACGAGGAATGAAATAGAAAAACTATTACAAGATGACAACAAAATCTGAAGGAAGTTTGTGTAAATTCCTCCATGCTACCCAATTCTTGTGGAGATGCAGTACTTTGCATATGCTATAATAACCACAAAACCAGTACAAAGAGAGTGTTTCAGTTTTGGGTGTGTGATTTTGTGGTTGTGCAATGGAGGGTGATGAAGACCGAAAGTGTGGAGCTCATCCCGTTCGCTCCGTCCTTGTTCCTAGCCCTCTCTACCATGACCTGGTTCTGCAATGGCCTCATCGTTAAGGACTTGAAAATCGCTGTGAGTACCATTTAGCTCTCTCAATCCTTCAACTCTAATGGTTTTCGTTGTCCATGCAACTTTGCATCGATTTTTTTAGAAGGCCTAATCCGCATAGACCTGACTCAGATTTCCAAACTCTAAGGATGCACTAGTAGAGGTGTCAATATGGGTCTTTGACTCATTTTTTAACTCATTTTCATTCATTTGGATCATGTATGTGCTTAATAAATTTGAAGAATGAGACGAGTAACGGTTTAGGGTTATAAAGCCTATTCAAAAATGGGTTTAAAGTTGAATAGACTTTTATAAGCCTAAACCCATTTTCGACTCATTTTCGTCCTGAGGCCTCCAGCTTTCCAAGAACCCTTGTAAATGAGTCTCAAGTATATTAGTTTATATTTTATATTTTAAATCTGTTTTAAGTAAAAGAAAGAAAAAAAAATAAAGTTAAAAAAATATTAAAACTATTTTGGAATGTTGCCGCCGCCCACTACCTCTAACCGCCACTACTGGATAGCCGTCTCTGGCAATCAGAGAAAAAGAAAAGAAAATATAAAATAAAAATAAAAATAAAAAATAATTTTCTAAAAATAAATAATAATTTTAAAAAATAAAAATAAAAATTTAAAAATTTCAATTGCATGAAACCGTTTTAGCAATATCATTTTTTAAATAAATTATAATAAATAATCCATGATTTGATTAAATATAGAAGTATTTAAATAATATGGGTCGGGTCGGGTACGGGCCGTTAAATTTGTACTATATAAAAATAGATCAAAATGAGTCAATATGAATTGGATCATATTTAACATGATCCAAACTCGGCCTGGCCCGATCCGGCTATTTGACACCTCTATACTGGTAAGCCTTGCACAATAAATGCGAATCTTTTTCTGATGAGATTTCTCGCCTGTCAAAGTTGAATTCTCGTATTTCTTACTTGGACTATGGCCATTTAAGTAATAGAATAGTCTAAACATAAACTGGGAAAGACGATGAAACTTGCGTCCATTCCCTATTAATTTACGCTATGATCGGCGGCGCTATCTATCCATCTGTCATTGGAGTGTTTGCATTACCTTTTCATTCATGTTTTAATACGTATACATACAACACCTCTCCCTCGCTCTCATTTGTTTTTTGCGGACATTGAAATTAAAATGAAGGTTCAACTGGGGTGTTTCAGCTACCAAATGCAGTGGGATTTGTGCTTGGCCTCATTCAAATTATCGTCTACGTGATATACAAAGATGGGAACAAGAAAACGGAAGAGACAAATGAGAGGAACAACCAACAAGAAGTTTCTCTAGACATGGAGAAGCTGACTCCAATCCAAAGTGCAAAGCTGCATCGACTGCAAGTCGCAGAAATGGATATCTTCGCCAGTGGGAAACCGATTGAACTAAATGACCCTTGTGATGAATCCATGTCTCTCTAACGTGCCATGTGTTAACGTGAGCTGTCAATTAAAGACAAAATAGAAAGAAATAGTCTTATTTTAGTCTCTTTCTACATTTATCTCTTGATTAGTAGGTCAATTAGATTGGCTTTCTTTTATGTATATATAACCTTGTATAACATACGGTAAGATATGAAATAAAATATAGTTCCTTCCAGAATTCTTTGTTTGTCAACATGGTATCAGAGCCCATGATCTAGGGATTCTATACTCGACCTGATCGCCCAGAATTACTTGCCGCTCTGACTAGATTTCTTGACGATTGACGATCGCTGAAACCGTGCTGGAATAGTACGGGTGCCGCACCAACTGACTCTATCCCACCAATGTTTGCATCTTGCCATTACACAACATTATGGCAGACTCAAACCCACCAAGAGATGTCGTTCCACACCAAGCACAAGGGGGAGGTTCGATAACTGATGCTCTTCTGGAAAAATTGACCTAGATCCCGACCCAAAATCATCTCTCACTGTCTCACGTTGAGACACCAGTTCTACCGATTGTGGTCAAGTTAGATGGCCACAACTATAGCCTTTGGTCTCAATTTTTCGAGATGTACATTTTCGACAAAGACGAGTAGGGATATATTAATGGGGTTCTTCCCTAACCACTTTCGACTAATCCTCGCTTTTGGAAGTGGAAGATTGATGACTCAATTGTGAAGGGCCGGCGCATTAATTCCATGGATTCAGAATAGATTGGCAATTTCATTCGATACCCCATTGCCAAAATAGTTTGAGATGCGGTAGCTACCACATTCTTTGATGGCACTGACGTCTCCTAGATGTATGATTTGAAAAGGTGCTTGACCCGTTTGAAGTAGGTGGGAGGACCAATTGAAAATTGTTATAATGATCTCCAAGGACTTTGGTGGGAGATTGACTTTAACCGTCCTAATCCCACGATGTGCCCTCATGATATTGAGTACAATACCTTAGTTTGAGAAGATTGTGTTTATTTATTCTTGGATGGCCTTGATGATCACCTTAACAAGGTCCGAGCTAATGTGTTATAGATGCAACCATTTCCTATGATGGAACATGCCCATGCAAGAGTTAGGAGGGAAGATGTGCGGCAAACTGTTATGCTAGAGCACACAGATACTCGCATCACTACTACCATGGCGTCATCTGGTGGGAAGATAGGCTCGCGGTTTCCAGAGGGCAGCATCGAACACGGTGCTTTACAGATGGTTCCTGGTAGTGCTACACTTGGAGGAAGTAGATCCAGCATCGATTTGAGGGCTAAATTGCAAGCAGTAGGGGATTGTGCCTGCTGTGGGAATTCTAAGCATACTAAGGAGACTTGTTTCAAGTTACATGATTACCTCGACTGGTGGAAAGAATTGCATGCTAAAAAGAAGACTGAGAATGCAATGGGTAAAGGGCAAGCATCACTGGCCACATGTAACTTATCCTTCTCTTTGGTGTCGAAGGTAGACTCCACCACTACCCCTGATTCGGCTCCTATAGGTAACAATGGATTTGTGTTTGTCAGTATTTGTTAGTATGGAAGTAATGATGGGTGAATTGTTAATTCGAGCACTATTGATCACATGACACCCAATCCTGATGACCTCCCAAGCCATACAACTATGAGGATACGATATATATAATGTGAATGGCCGTAGTTATTCGATGATGATAGCTGGCAATGTTGATCTTTCCCCATCTCTCTCATTATCTCACACTTTGCTAGTGCCCTTCTTATCTAAATGACTGCTATCTATTGCGCAAATAATTAATGAGCTGAATTGCATCATACTTATGTATCCATCTTTTTGTTTATTCAGGATATCCTTACGAAGGAGATTATTGGATGTGATACTAAGAGGGAGGGGTTGTACTTTATTGATGACTTCAATGCAAGCAGAGTACACCACACTTGCAGTTAGTCTACTAATAAAGAGACAAAAATTTGATTATGGCACCATCGCTTAGGGCACCATTCCTTTGGCTATTTGAAGTATTTATTTCTAGACTTGTTTAGTAACTTATCAGATTCTATATTTAAATGTGAGACCTACATCTTAGAGAAGAGCCATCCTACTTATTTTCAGTTGAGTTTCAATAAAAGCATGACACATTTTTCATTGGGTCATTTTGATGTGTGAGGTGCTTCACCGATTACTACTATGTCAGGCATTCGTTGGTTTATAATGTTTGTTGATGATTATACTGGGATCTCCTAGTTATATTTAATGAAGCACAAAGATGAAGTGGGTCCAATTTTTCGTGCGTTTCACCGCATGGTCGTAACTCAATTTGGGGCTCGAATCCGTGTCTTTCATAGTGATAATGGTGGTGAATATATTAACCAACAACTCACGGTTTATTTTTAGGACCATGGTTTGATTCAGGAGACATCTTGCACTCAGACACCCCAACAAAATGGTGTCGCCGAATGGAAGAACCATCGTATTCTCGAGACTGTGAGGGCACTCTTGGTGGGTGGCAGGTTCCTAAACATTTTTGGGATACAATGGCCATTACTGCCATGCATATAATGAATCAAATGCCCTTACTTGTGTTGGCATTCCAAATCCCGTTCTAGGCCCTTTCATAGCATGTTTCACTTCCCTTCGCCTTCACTTTACCTCCCAAGGTACTCAGGGGTGAAGCTTACGTTTACTTGTATAAGAATCAATGAACAAAACTGGATTCGTGTGGTATCAGGTGTGTTTATCTTGGCTATGGAACCCATCAAAAGGGATACTAATGCTACAATCTGGACACAAAGAAAACATATTATAATGGATGTCGTCTTTGTTGAGTTTGACCTCTTCTTTCCTACAACCAATTGTGCTTTTCATGGGAGACACATGGTGAAAGAGTAAATTGGTGGGAAGGGGTATGATGGCTGGGGCTAGGGCTGTATTTGACTCACAGTAGTAGGGTCATTTAGTATCGACGGAAGGCAGTTTGGTGGGATGGGCAGTAAGCTTGGCTGCGGATTAAAGTGATGTGCAAGGAAATATGTAGCAGTTTTCTAATGATCGGTAGAGTGTTTTGTTACAAAAGACACAAGAGTAGCCCTCTCTTCCTCAAATTGTTCCCTCTTCAATACCTGATCATTCTCCTGAGGAGACTTCTATGGTAAGATCTCCTATCACACATAATTTCCTTGTTTTGATACTGATGTAGTTGTTGATTATAAATTGCTCGACAAGCACAATCGTGGCAAGGCTCCTAATAGGTACTCACTAGATGTGGAAGAATGAAAGTCAAAGTATCCAATTCCAAATGATATTTCGACAAGAAGATCGTCGAAACTCTTGAAGGCATTTGTGTCCAATATCTCTACAATTCGGATTCCTGGTGGAGTACAAGAGGCTCTAAGGGATCCCAAGTGAGCTTAGGTGATGGAAAAGGAGATGGAAGCTTTGCAAAAAAAAAGAAGAAGAAAGACCTGGAAACTGGTAGAATTGCTAAAGGGGAAGAGGGTAATAGGGTGTAAGTGGATCTTCACCGTCAAATACAAAGAAGATGGATCTGTTGAGAGGTACAAGGCACAACTGGTAGCAAAAGGATATACCAAGACCCATGGTGTGGACTAACAAGAAGCATTCTCTCCGATTGCAAAGTTGGATATCGTACGTGTATTGATGTCACTTGCAGCAAACCTAGATTGGCCTTTGCACCAATTTGATGCGAAGAATGCGTTTTTTCATGGAGATCTAGAGGAAGAAATTTACGTAGATATTTCACTTGTGTATGCATATACGGATCAACGGATCAGTCGAATGTAGTATACAAACCTGAACGATCCTTGTACGGGTTAAAGCAATCATCCCGTGCATGGTTTGGTCGTTTTAGCTCAGCAATGAAGAGGTATGGATACACTCAAAGTAATTCGGATCATATACTATTTTTAAAATGATGACAAGAAAAAATAGCAACGTTGATCACATACGTGGATAATATGATCATCATAGGGAATGATCTTGAAGAAATTGTGGATCTCCAGGGTAGGTTGGCAAATGAGTTTAAGATGAAAAATCTGAGAGACTTGAAATATTTCTTGGGAATTGAAGTGGCTAGGTTGAAAAAAGGTATTTTCTTGTCCAATCGAAAGTATGTGTTAGATTTATTACTTGAGGTTGGAATGTTGAAGTGTAAACCTGTGAACACCCCTATAGCCTAGAATCATAGACTTGGAGATTTTCTTGATCAGGTCCTTACCAATCAGGACAAATACCAAAGGTTAGTAGGGAGATTGACTTATTTGTCACACATTCGTCCTGATATTACATATGCTATAGGGGTTGTGAGTCAATTGATGCAAGCTCTGAGTGAAAAACATATGAATGTTGTGGTTCGTAATTTGCGCTATTTGAAGTCATCACCAAGAAAAGGATTGTTCTTTGTGAAGAACGGTCATCTCAAGTTGGAGGGATTTACAAATGCAGACTGGGCAAGTAGTATCTTGGATACGAGGTCTACATCGGACTACTTAACTTTTGTAGGAGGAAACTTGGTGACATAGAGAAGCAAGAAACAGAAGTTGGTAGCCTTATCAAGTGTTGAAGCAGAATTTCAAGAGATGACTAAAGGGATGTGCAAACTACTATGGTTCAAGAAGTTGATGACATAACTCGGTTTTCCACTTGAATCTAAGATGAGGCTATTTTGTGATGATAAAGCTGCAATTGAAATTTCTCACAATCTAGTTCAACATGAGCGTACTAGGCATGTTGAGGTGGACATGCATTTTGTGTAGTGGGCTCTCCATTCATCAGGCCGAAGTTCAATTGCGAATATTCTTACAAAGACCATGTCAAGCCAAGCTTTTCACAGATCAATTCTCAAGTTAGATATTAAAGATATCTTCTTACCTGCTTGAGGGGGAGCAATTAGAGCCAAAATAGAAAGGGATATTTTTGTTTTAGTCTCTTTCTATGTTTATCTCCTAATTAGTAGGTCAATTAAGTAAATTACGTTGGCTCTCTTTCTGTATTTATAGCTTTGTATAAATGTATGGGTGATATGAAATAAAATATAGTTAATTTCAAAATTCTTTGTTTGTCAACATCACGAAGAAGCAAGTATTGCGTGATGGCGGCATATTTATGTTTGATAATTTCATCGACGGGGCGAAACATCATCCATATTTTGTACTTGAAACTCCTACTTTATTCGACAGATTGTGGTAGAATTATCTTCTGCTTTTGGGGTGCATACATTGATCCGTTTAGACGTACACGTTGCCCTCTCTTGAAGTTGCTTTTCATCTTTGCCCTAGTTGCATTCACCTTTTCCACTTTGGATCGGTACTTCGCATGTATCTCGTATCTCCTATGTGTATAACCTTGAGTATATCTCCAAATTTTTACTAAGTGAACAAGGGATATCATTAAACTCATAGCACAAAAATAGGATGATCAAGCCCAGTCCATATAGTTTGGTATGGTCTGACAAATGCTATAATCATTGTGTATGTGCTCCACTAAAATTCGACATGGGATCTTTCCTAACTTGTAGTATGTAGTCTATAGTATTATGCATCAGTGAGATTCTTTTATTTGCATATTATTGAAGCGACAAAATATCGAATTTTTCCAGCCAAAGCCACATCCAAGAACGAAAATAAGTCTGATCAAAGTACTTATTGTTTATAGTAAAGAAGGATAAGAAACACACGAGAAATTCTTTGCACTACACTACCTTCATTGATTGATGGACTTATTAATAATGTAATGCACGGGTTTGCAAACCATTTAATCGACGATTTTAATTTGCATGCAGCTTGAACCTGTAGGAGACGAGACATGGAGAAATGCCCATCTTTACAAATGGTATCGTAATGCAGTAAATAGATATATAATCTGACACTTGAAGGAAAATTATATTTGTATTCGGCATCTTAGTGAGAAGGAAACAACAAACAAGAAAAATACTTCTCCACTTTAATTATTCAATTTATGCCGATAATATCTTATCCATCTTTAAAGTTAAAAGAAAGAACCGCTCAATTTCATTTTCTTTTGCTTTTGGGGTGCACGCATTGATCGGTTCGGTTATACATATGACCCTATCTTGTGTTAGAGTAATTAAATATTAAATCACGCATTCACCCAACAGCTTAAGCTTTTAGAATAGTTGGCAGTGATCTTACAAAATCTCACATGGTATCAGAGTAGGAGGTCATGAGTTCAAATCTTTCTAGGTTCCTATTTGCCTTGCCTCTCCAATGATAATTTCCACGCTTAGTACTAGGCAACAAGACCAGGCTAAGCGTGAGGGGGGATGTTAGAGTAATTAAATATTAAATCATGTTTTCATCCAACAGCTTAAGCTTTTGGAATGGTTGACAGTAGTCTTACAAAATCTCACATCTTGAAGTTGGTTTTCATTTCTGCCCTAGTTGAAGTCACGGTTTTTTTAAGTCCTTAACGAAGGAGAGACCATGGAAGAACCGAGTTATACTAGAGAGGATGAGGAACAAGGACGGGGTGAACGGCATGAACTCTACGCTTTTGGTATTTATCTCCTTCCACTGCACAAACACAAAATTTGCACACTCATAATCGAAAACCTCTTTTTGGACCGGTTTTGTGGTTATAGCATATGCAGAGAACTGCAACATCTCCACAATTGCTGAGAAACATGAAGGAATACCATGATCGAGATTGACCGCCATGTAGATCCATCCGAGGACATCCATGCACTGCCGACACTTGAGAAGCAAGATGGTCGACGCCATCATCACTCCAAAACCTCCTACATTGAGACAAATTGCCTTCAAGACATCAATTGGGACAAGTTGCAATCTTATATAGGGGTTCCTATTTTACTCCTCGTCGCATAAATATCCCAAGAATCGTTTTCCTCTTCATATCAGCTTAAATCTAGTAATTACCTAAATTTTGAAGATGGGCCCACATGTGGGGTTGTTGGAAAGCTTTCAAGTTACTCGGCAAGCAAGTGCTAGCAAAAACTTCGCGCGAATAAAGACGTGGTGAATATCCATTGAAACAATGTCGATCTTTGCTTGTAAAATCTAAATAGTCAACAAGTTGAGATAATTTGCGGAGCACTCGAATTTGCAAACTAATGAACAGCACGTGGGTCAGAGAAAAGGGACAATAGTTCATTACATTTTAAGGACGAAGGCAGTAATAGAGAGAGAGAGAGAGAGAGAGAGAGAGAGAGAGAGAGACCTCCTCTCACAATGGCATTGAAGGAGAATTCCACAATACAAGCGCAACGATGCCCTAAAAAGTGCCACCACATACGGGTGGACGCATACCAATCGGACGACTTCTTCTTGAAGATGGTGTAAAGCATTGTGCTGCCGAAAACAAAAAAGAAGAAGAAAAGGCCATTCACCGATAATGGTTTGCAAAAGAATTTCGAAATCCATACCGAGAGACTCAAAATGGTCAAATGAGAGAGACAGTCGTAGAAGTTATGTGCAAAATGACGAGTTGGAGGAGATCTTACATGGATGACAATGACCCCAAAACGGACAGGATGCTGGCTATACAGATTCAAGAGAAAAGGAGAGGAGAAATGTTAGAATCGTTCATAGAACTTAACAAATAAAAATGAGATAAAGGGATGTAGGGTTTGCTGGAGTGATTTCTTGCATGAATTCATCGATTCCCAAGTTCTGAATATGGTCATTTCCAATCGGATTACATTCAACTATACTCCAACGGCCTCATCTTATTTTTTGACGGGACAAAAATCATAGGGTAAAATAGGATCGGTAATTACATTAGACAGAACATAGGAAAATCAATTACCATGATCATCTATATAATGGACTGCGTTTCGTGCAATCGACTCTCAGTGTAACCAAACAAAGATAGACAAGGATACTGCTCATCCTGAATGAAGTTCATCTTGAAATTATATGCGTGTACCTAAGAGACCAAATGTGAAAGCCAGCTCCATATGATCTTCGAGAGAAGAATTCATTCGCAGGTGCCCTACTTCTCCGGCGGGAGCTCCTCCACTCGCTTGTACGCTGTCTGATCTTGAGCTTCTGTTTTGTGAAGGAATACGAGACTGCACTGATGGACATGCCCACGTCCTTATATTTGGAGATACTTTCGGTTGCTGAAGCTCAAAAAAGGTCAAGCCAAATTATTGCATCGTTTTCAACTTTTGTGAGCTTCAGGAATCATTTTTTCCATCCCCGTTTCCTCTTCACCACCTTGTCTGTGCTGGTGCCTGCTGCTCCAGCTCCTCCAATCCTCGGTCAAGCCAAAAAATGATTGCTAAGCTATAGCCTATAACAAACAGAGGCAAATCAAATTTAGCTAAGATATACCGAAAGTTTCTATTTCAGAGAGAGAGAGAGAGAGAGAGAGAGAGAGAGAGAGAGAGTCCACTTTGCCAAATCTGAAAAGGAGCTACTTTGATGGCGAGCGAGGATACCAACCTTGAGGGAAAGAGAGCGAGAGAGGTGACATAGGCGAGGCAACACGAGGCGAATGACTTAGGCAAGGCAGCACGGCTAGGCCACGCGAGATGGTGTGGTGAGGCAACAAGGCGAGATGACGTAGCGAGGCGAAAAGGCGAGGACGCGGTGTACCCATGAGGCGAAGCTGCGAGATGAGGCAAGAGCAGAGAACCGAGAGCTAGAGAGTATCGAGAGTGACAGAGAGCAAGAGAGAGTCAAAGACCATGATGAAATTAGGGCAAATTTAGGTTTTTGCTCCTTAAAGACTAAGGGGGCGCATGAGAACGTTTCTGTTTCGCTATTTCTGTTCCAAACCTATTCCAGAAATAGGTTTGGAACAGAAACTCGTTTGGTAATGCAAATCTGTTTTTCTATTTCTGGAACAAAAAACTATTCCAGAAATAGATTTTTGCGCAAAACCAGAATTTTTGTTTCTGGCAGAAATAGAAAAATCTATTTCTGTTCCAAAAATTATTTCTTGAACAGAATGGTTGTCATGCGCGCCCTAAAAGTTTCCCAAATTGCCCTGGGACATGCGAGTCCCAATCATTGACCCCGCGTCGGATTCTTGGACACGTGTTGACTGCATGTCTGGACATGTCCAACACATGTCGTACATGTGAAAATGCCCCTAAGAGGCAAGTCCATGCTACATAGGTACCCACTATGGGAATTCTAAGCATATCAAGAAGACTTGTTTCAAGTTACATGATTACCCCGGTTGATGAAAAGAATTACAGGCTAAAGAGAAGTCTGAGAATGCGATGGTAGGGGGCAAGCATCATTGGCCATGGGTGACTTGTCCTTCTCTTTGGTGCCGAAGGTAGACTCCACCACTACTCCTAATTCAGCTTCTGCAGGTAACAATGGGTGTGTGTTTGTCAGTACTTATCAGTATGGAAGTAATGATGGGTGGATTGTTGATTGGGGCACTACTGATCATATGACCGTAATTACCCATGCATTTCGAAGGCTCATATCTTTTTGTTTTCATAAGTCAGATCTTAGATGATCAAGTTGAATCATCATAAATTCAAAATGTGTTATATGATCATCGCATGCTATTTCACTAATAAATGTAATGTGTGATGATCGCGGATGCAAAAAGAAAGGTTGAGGAGGGGTGATTATCATGATGGAAACCGAGAATCAGACAAAACTACGTGCATGAGATGAGACATCAAAGCCTTCTCTTTATTCATAGATTCATAGAGTGAATACAAATGTACAACCTAGATTGAGAGGATCGGCTAGTATATGGTCCGTGAACGGTCTCAGCTGTGAACTGGGGACGACTTGAGATGCAAATTGCGATAAATAGCGATCACGATCCAGAAAGAGAACAGCTGTATTCATCAATATCTGTCCAAGAACTAGAGTGACATTTTAGAAAGAAATGCCTAAGGAGACCCCTTGCTGAGACTACAAGATGAAACTGGATGAATTATCTGAAGCGAGGTCCGACGGGAGGATTTGCATAGGAATCAAATACCAATACAGAAACACTAGAAAGTACTTCGTAGTAATCAAGGTTAGACGAAAAACCCAAATCGGGACTAGAGGCCTACATGAACAAATGTCATTTGGGTACTCTTCTCAATCACATTGCTCCAATATCATTGAGAGAGATAAGACTTTCGTCCAGTCATGACAGCAAAGTAATCTCGTTATCATTTGCGACGTCGAGTTGGTCACCCATCAACTAAACTGTTCTCGGTTTTACTTTCACAAGATTCGGGGTTTACTATTCAGTTTCCAAGAGCTTATGATGATCTCAATTGAAAAAGACAAAAGGCAAAAGAATTTAGCAGAGTAACGGGAAGACGGTCGACAAATGGCTTGGTCTACTTAAAGCAAAGAGCCTAAAGCCAACATCAGATCATTCCATCTTTGTATAAGTCACCAGCTAAAGGGTTGTGGCCTGGACCCAGATCTAAACCATATCCAGGTTCCGACAACATTGTAAACCAGGAGAGATCCTCTATATAACCTGCATGATGGTGCTGTTGAAAAGCACCATTGAACAAGATGAACCCGTGTAATCACCATGCGTGCATAGTCCTAACATTGGCATTGTCAAGGACACAGATGACTAAGAAAACTTCAATCCAAAAACCTACGATGATCAGAAGCAAAAAAAAAAAAAAAAAAAATAGCATAGTTCATAAGGAACCGGATCACCTAACATTGGGGTTTTTGTAACATGGGTAACATTACTCAAATCAGGCCGTCCATTTTTATTTGGACGGCCAAGATTGAGCCACATCATTTATTGAGGGGGAGGGAAAAAATTGCATAGGAATTTTTTTAGGGTTTGAAAAATTTTGAATTTCAATTATCTCTCAATCTTGGCCGTTCAAATGAAAATGAACGGCCTGATTTAAACAATATTACCCATGTCATAGAAACTCAACATTATGCGATCCGAATCCTAGTTCACAACAGTAAACTAAGACTCTTGCAGTGATATAATTTAGAAAGAACCAAATAAAAAAGAGCCGCACAACTAATTGCAAGCCCAACTTTACGGCCCAAATGATTATCTAGGTCGGTCTTGACAATTCCGTGGGGGCACGAAGCCCTCAGATTGGCCCAATTAAGATATTCAGCGGTGAGTCGAATGTTGCAACCGGATTTGAAAGACTTGCTAGCTACTGGCAAAGGCTAAAACAATCAAGGGGCAAATTTTGTGAAAACTTAAGATAAATTGGAGGCAAAAGGTGATCACCCGTAATGAATGGACTAATTCTCTCGCACCGTATAATTTTGTAGTGGCACGCGGCTGAAGTTTGTTTCAGAAATTGGCGCAGTCAACACTGGAGATGCATTGCACGAATTTTAACAAGTCAAGGATGATATTGAAGTAATCGAAGCCAATTAACGAGATAATGTTTCGTTGGAATTGCTCCCACTACGAATTAGTTTTCGCCGAAAGTAGTTCTTCGGCTTTTAATCAAAGAAGACTAGGTTCTGCGCCAACTCCTGGCAAGAAATATCCATGCGATAGAGAAATCAATAGCTTTGCTTCAGACAGGATTATACAAAGACGAACCACGCCGTAATTTATTCGACGACAGGAACTAAGAAATACAACCGCACATGTACCAAACGTTGACAAATCCCGCTGGAATTTGAACGATGGCAAAGCTTGACAACTTAATGATGCTACACTAGAATGTAATCGACGCGAATATGAAAGTTACTGCTACAGAAAGTAAAGCGCAACACAAGAAGGTTAAAAATAGGTGGAAGATAACATTTTGTTTGATTTGTGCCGGGAATCTCAAAAGAGTATGAAGTGGTTTTTTATAGCCTACAATCGAGAGTTATTGACGGAGGTTACACATAGAGGTTACAAACAGAGGTTACAAATAATTACAAATAGATGTTACAAACGGTGATGGAAAAAGAAATAAGCTCCTAGTGGTTACGAAAAGTTACGACAATCCTAAAATATTGGTCAAATAAAAACCGGCGGTCACCCTCTTGTCGATTACTTGCCGTCTATATCAATGACTTGGTTGATCAAATTAAAGGTCCTCATCGTGAACTTTACTCTTTGTCTTATTGATGACTTCACTGGTGAGTTGTTGATAACTTTACGTTGTGTCTCATTGATGAATTCATTGGTGAATTGTCGATAAGTATGTTCATAAATGACTAATCTCTTCTCTCACTAAGTATATCACATGTTGATAACAACAACAAAAATTGGACATTTTGTTTTTTGATACAGACAATTTGAGAGTTTCAAATGTTTGGGATTAAAAGAGGGAAGTCCAAGTGCATGGACTGTAATATTTTGATTGCATGACATGTAAAATGAAAAAGTCAATTTGGACAAAGTTTAAATTTATCGAAACGGTTATATATTCACTATAGGTATTTACTACAAATGAATAGTTGCAATATAAGACCTTGGCGGGAAAGTATACTTTAAAGTGCGAAAACTTTGGTACCGGGCTCATTTTTTTTTTTTTGGCTTTTCAAATTTTACTTGGCATTTTTAGTAATTGGCGTGATTTTAGGTAGCTTTTACAGTGGATAAAAGATCTCATGTGGCAAACAGACATTTACATTATCTAGGCCGAAGAGGACGTAAAAATGGCATCCACTATGTGCATAACTCATTCATATTGTAGTGAGAAAATCTCACCCAACTTTGGGGGAACCAGTCGAAACCCTTGTTAAACTTATTAACAGTTGAGAATATTGGAAAAAAAATAATCTTTGGAAGGGAATAAAAATAGTCAAGCATAATACCATTTAAAGGGGAAGTTTACCAAAAAAAAATCATAAATATATTACACTCATGACCCTAATATGAGGTTAGAAGAGTGGAAAATAAGGGCCTATTCCCATCTTGGAACAACCCCCCTTAGCTTTGTACTTTTTACACAAACCACCTTATATATTTTGGAATTTCTATTTCCTATTACTTTTTTTTTACTAATTGATTAAAAAAGCTACAACCAAATATTGTTTTTGTTGCATGGAAGCAAGTGATCGAATAATAAAAGACAGAATAAGAAAATAAATCGGACACCAGATGTACATAGTTCGGTTGTAAAGACCTCTGTCCACAGGAAAAGCAGTAAAGAATTCCACTATAAAACAAGTGATCTAACAGAGATTAAAAACCACACTCAAGTCATTCAAACACTTTCAGTATTTTTTTTTTGTATCGAAGATGTCCGGGCCAGCGTTCGTATGGATCGCGCACCTCGACTAATCCTTCAAGAGGGCTAGCGCAGCATTCCACCGCCACGACCCTTCGCTTAAATCACCGGCATCTAGCGAGGTTTAACCCTCCGCTTAAATCGCTGGGTTGCGAGGTTTAACCCTCCGCTTAAATCACTGGCACCCAGCGAGGTTCGAACTCAAGATCTCTCATGAAAGGACGATATGCAAACTAGCTGAGCCACCAATGGATGGGTCACTCTTAGTGTTTTTAATCCCAATTATATTCAATAATGCACACAATGTTTAGTCTTCAATTCCTCACGAAATAATTTGTCAATCTCACAAAGAAATTAAAACATAAACTCTAACCGTAAGAATTTCTTGACTAGAGCATAAGAATTATTAATGTAATTTCACGAAGAAATCTTCGCTGCTCGAAGACCCCTTGCTAAGCACTCGAAATGGGGCTTCAATCGGCACGTGTATTGCACGTACTCCACACTCAAAGCATGAAGATCATCTTTAATAAATAGAAAAAAAGATCATATTTTCAAGCGCTTGCGTGGCTGACTGTGTCACACCCCGATCCTGGGAGAAAATGGGCATGACACGGCCGCCATTTTCAATCAAAGGACGCAACCTCAAATGGAAATCGAGCAACAACCTGATATTCAAATATGTATATCTCCATATATATTTGATAAAAAGGTCCCATATTCACAGTCTTCAGAGCTCATCTACAGACAACAGATATATGTGCATTTCTTTTTCATATTTAGCTTGAAAGCTCACAAACTATATACAATTTTTTTTAAAAAAAACATGCACCCAACTATCCCAAAAAGCCCCGCGGCTAATGTTCGCTCGATCCTATTTGCGACATGTCGATGTATTTGAAAAACATTTGAAATAAAAGGGTGAGCAACCACAGCTCAGTGAGAAGTACAATCTCTTCTAAGCGAATGGAGAAATTACTATACATTTATCAAATAAATCAAATATCAATTCAGAATAACAACAAACCATCAATGGTTTAATCCATTAATTAATCTCATTAAATAAACTTTCGATGGTCTATCCATCGAATAATCTCGTACTCATCCCCAACTATGGTCACGTTTAACGCCGTGACAAGGTGATCAAGTTTACCCCTCTTGATTAGGTCTACCTCCTATTTTAGCCGGCGGTTCAGCTCAATGACGTCTTTACAGTATGCATGCTACCTCCACCTCAGTGGGTTCTAATCATAGGGACATGAGCACAAATCACAATATCAAATCCAGAAAATCATAATAATTCAATTCCACAAACCAAATCCAAAAAATCACAACCATTTATATTCACAAGCTGAATCCATGGCTTTCCTCAAAACATATTCCTCAAAACGGTATTTCAATCTCAATATAAACTATCATTCAATAATCAAATGGGTAGTAATAGTTCAATCCTGTTTTATACAAGAATAATGTTTCGAAACATGACCTTTCTTTACCTTTTCAAGAAAATGAAATCATAATACGCGTATTCATCTTTGAAGCATGAATTTTTATAAATCATTGGAAGAGAATATACAACTTATCTTAAAACGTCGAAATCCAATGTATAACTCGAACTACAAAGCCTGAAATCCTAATAAATTAATAGAAAACGACATTAAAAACTGTAGAAATACTCCGCTAACGGAAGACTTGACTAAACGACACATAAACGTCTATAACTCGACTTCTACGGGCTAAAAAAAACCACTAATCGTGCATCGGACAAACTGCGCGCTTAACTTCAAAAATTTCGTTCGGACAAACCGTAACTTCGATTCACGAACCGTTAAAAGTATTAGCTTCGCAACACCCTTAAGTTCATTTCCTACAATATTCGCAGCTAAGCGACATCAAAATCAGGCCTTACGACATTAAAAACCCCAAAACTCGGATTTTCTAGCCCTATCTGCGAAAAAACCTTTTTCGTTTTATCCAAACGAACTCTGATTAACGCAATCTTGTAGTCCAAACGAAGCTCATTCAACACACTACAAAAGTCTTATTATGGTCAACCTCAATTAATAACAAAAAAAATGAAGATATTGGATCTTGAAGTTTATTGTTCACGTGCGTGTACTGTAGCACCAGAATTAAAAATCTTGTTTCGGGCAAACCATAAGTTCAAATTGAGTTCTGTAAAGTTTCATAGTTCCACAACACCCTAAATCATCATTTTCCCAAAGAATCTCAGCTCAATGACTCCAAAATCTGACTTCCCAGCTTAATTTTTCTATAAATCTGAATTTGAACTCTAATAACGGAAAACTTTCTAGTTAGTCGAATAAAGAGGACGAGCACTTACCTAGCCTTGCGACACGTAGTGAGGTGGTTAGTGCGCGTACGTGCGCTATTTCTTTCCTCTCTCTCTCTCTCTTTACTTTCTTCTTTCCTTTTTTCCTTTCTTCTCTTCCTCTCTTTCTTTTCTTTCCTTTTTCTTCTGGCGATAGAAGTCTCCCGAGGCTCACTTTTCTCTTCTGTTTTTGTTGACTTTTTTTTTTTTAGTCCCACCACTTGTTTTGACCTAGTCAAAAAGCAAAATATTATAGACTATATAACTAGAATCGGCGTTGGCTAGCAAGGAGGAACTTCTATTTATTGCTTCGGCTTCCCCAGCTTTACTTATTCCCTAATTGAATGACTAGAAAAAAGGGACATTTCGAACGTCAATCCCATGAAAATGCTGTGCAATCGCCCTATAAAATAAGATATGAGTTGCAACGAAATGGATACTTTTGTCTATACAAGAACGAATCAATTCATTAGCTCGTAATGGTATAGCAACAGAAGTTATGGCTACTATTGCTTTATGCAAATCACGGTCACACCATTGCAACTCATTAAAATGCTAGCAGTTGGGAAGCATATTAATATGAGGTATGCCATAATCAAGCAACACGAATTATTTAGTATCATACTCACGGCATGGATTGAACTCGTAATCTCGTGAAAGAAATATATGACGTATTAATCATTAGGCTAGGAACTGTTATATTAAGGAAATACATTTCGCGATAGAAGGGAAGCTATCCATAAACGTGGACCTATCTTGAGCTGAACAACACTTAGCATTTGGACATGAGTAGTCTGGATTCGCTGCTCTTCTAGATGCTCGCAAAAATTTCGTAAACACCATGACGTAATCCTCTGCGTCGCCCTCATTCATAATGAGGCATCCACGTGAATCCTAGAGGCAAGGACAATCAAGTCGTTTGTCCTTGCCTCATGATTGTCCTTGCCTCTAGGATTCAACCCTTGTAATCCCAGTCGTAAAAAAGTCGCAAAAAGAGTCCTTGCCTCTAGGATTCAACCCTTGTAATCCCTGTCGTTAAAAAGTCGTAAAAAGAGTCTGACAAAAAAAAAAATCGCGAAAGTGTCGTAAACACCACGCCGTTATCCTTCGCGTCGCCCTTTTTCATGAGGAGGCTTCCTGTGAAATGCCTTTGTCCCGGTGATTGAACAGTTTTTGTCCCATTTCGTTTAGACCGCTTTGGAGATATCTAATTCAATGGAAAAGTCATCATCTCGTGACAAATCACATGTCAAAGACCCATTGAGATAAAGGCGGTTTCGGAGAAACCGCACCTTACCATCTCACCTTCTCCGAATATATTTAAAAAAAAAAAATCTCATAGTGAACAACTTTTTCTCGTATCACACCCTCAATCCACAGACAACGTTGACAATTTAGGTGAGGGCCATAAAGAGGTGGGTGCGAAAATTCGAGACATATATTCGTCGGCATAAACCTTATTCTTCTCAAATCTATTGGACTACTTCAGCTTGAAATAATTAACATAGGCCATGTTTTCTCACAGAGAGAGGCTTGCCTATTCATGTTTGCGCTGGATTAAGTGATAATTGAAGGTCGGCGAGCCTTTGCCACCCGATTGAGTCAGTAGTCATACATGTCATATACTTGTCTCAATGGCGCCCAAAGTAGTGCCTCTTTCTTCCCTGAGGGGTGCTTTAGGAAATTGAGTAATTGAACTAATGGTCAAGATGGTCACCGACTCACCGTTTTGCTTTAAGCAAAATGCGTCCCTATATTTGGACACCGTTTTTGGAGCCACGTGGCGCATGACCATTTTGTCAAATTTGTCCTTTTTTTTTTTTGGTCTATGCAACCAAATTCATTGTTGTGGGAAGCTTCTGTTACAAAGCTTCGACGAATTGCCCACCAATGGTTGCCGCATGCCGAATTCGCCTTTTTCTTTTTTTCCCAACGAAATTTTGCTTAGCCGACAGTCCCCCAATACCAGGCGGTGGGACGGCGAGATTATAGTCACAAATGAGACTTGTGGAAACTCTAGCTGATCCAGTTTCAGCATTATGACTCCCCGTTCTTTTTTTTTTCTCCTCACTTTTTTGTGCTTTTATTGTAAGCTAGAATTAGGATACAAAATTATAATCAATTGATTATGTTGCCCGATATAATCTTAAATGTAGATCCATGCACTATCATCGCATATTTTGTATAAAATATTCATTAATTGAGAGATCATGTGGCCATTTGATTTGCAGCCTCTAAAATTGATTGGATTTGCTATCGAGAAAGAATCGGGTATTTTTAATCATTGTTGATGCTTATTATAATTTTGTCATCTAATTTTATCTTATACTAAAAATACATAAATGTAAAAAAAAAAAGAAATAAAAAAGTGAGGAGTTCCCAGAAATCGTTTGAGCTCATGAGCAGACTTTCGGGGACGGTCAGTTCCCAACCTTCAGAACCCCCTCTACCCCCCCATTCCTCAAACACCCCCCGGCCCCAAATAAATTCTCCTCTCTGTCTCTCTGTCTCTCTCTTAGTCTCTTAGTGACAATGTGTCGGCAAAAGACCCATCTCTCTCTGGTCGGAAGAGAAGTGAAGTCCATAGCCCAAATAGGCCTCCCCATGATCCTCCCCGGTCTCTTGCTCCACTGCCGCTCCATGATCTCCATGCTGTTCCTAGGCCGCCTCTGCGAGCTTGCACTGGCGGGTGGCTCCCTCGCCCTCCGCTTCGCAAACATCACTGGCTACTCCATCCTCTCTGGCCTCGCCATCGGGATGGAGCCCATCTCCAGCCAGGCCTTCGGTGCCAAAAAACATGCCCTCCTCGGCTTTTCCCTGCAGAGAACCCCTCTCTTGCTCATGTTAACCTCATCGCCCATCTCTTTTCTGTGGCTGAACATGAAAAGGATCCTCCTTTTTTGCGGCAAGGATGAGGCCATAGCAACAGAGGTGCAATCTTTCCTTCTCTACACAATCCCTGACCTCTTGGCCCTGTCTATTCTTCACCCGCTTAGGATTTACTTCCGGAGTCAAACCATAACTCTGCCCCTCACATTCTGTGCCACTCTCTCCATTCTCTTGCACATACCGATCAACCTCCTCCTCGTGACGCATCTCGGCCTCAGGATCGGAGGCGTGGCGCTTGGTGGGGTCTGGACTGACTTCAATCTTGTAGCCTCTCTGATCATTTACATACTCATCTCCCGCGTCCACGAGAAAACGTGGGGAGGGCTCTCCTCATTTTTGGATGCATTACGCTTGTTTATTTTTAAAAATGATCTTGAGGTGTTGGGAAACACTGTGTTTCCGAAGCACACAAGAAAGAAATTATTTTTTATTTTTATTTTTGGATGGGTATGTCCATCAGTTCGGTCTCGTATTCCTTCCCAGAACAGAAGATCAAGATCAGACAGCGTTCAAGCGAGTGGAGCAGCTCCCGCCGCTGCCGGAGAAGTAGGCCACCTGCGAATGAATTCTTCTCTTGAAGATCATATGGAGCTGGCTTTCATATTTGATCTCTTAGGTAGTAACTTATAATTTCAAGATGAACTTCATTCGGGATGAGCAGCATCCTTGTTGATCTTCATTTGGTTACACTGAGAGCTAGAGAAACGTTTCACGTATCGTCGACTGCATGAAACGCAGAGATTCTTTTTTTTTTTTTTGTTAATAAATAGGTTTTAAATTTTTTTACCAAATTAGGGCAATATTTTTTATTTACCAAAACGGGATTCACGCGGCATTTTAATTGCCGTATTGGCCCATGTGGCACCCATATTGCTGCACGGGCCCATATGTGGCTGAGGCTTTTTTAATTTTTTTTTTATAATTATAACATTTATATAACTTTATAAATATAATTTTTTATTTTGAAGATTAATTTTATAACATAATTATCAATAATTAATTGAAAATTTTTATTAAGATATATGTAATTAATTTAATTAGTATATAAATAATTAATAAAAAAATATTCATGGAACCCCATGCGGTAGCATTTTTTTTATTCGTATTTTTTTCGTGCTTTCAATTATTTTATATTTATAAAGCTTATATTTATATAAGTTTTTAAATATAATTTTTTTTCTTTTGAAGCTTATTTTTATAACATAATTATCAATAATTAATTGAAAAATTTATTAAGATATATGTAATTAATTTATTAGTATGTAAAAAATTAATAAAAATATTCACGGGGCCCATGCAGTAACATTTTTTTAATTTCATATTTTTTTTTATGTTTTTAATTATTTTATATTTATAAAGCTTATATTTATATAAATTTTTAAATAAATTTTTTTTCTTTTGAAGCTTATTTTTATAACATAATTATCAATAATTAATTAAAAATTTTATTTAGATATATGTAATTAATTTATTTAGTATGTAAATAATTAATAAAAACATATTCACGGGGCTCGTGTGGCAGCATTTTTTTAATTCTGTTTTTTTTATGTGTTTGATAATTATTGATATAAAAATAAGCTTCAAAAGAAAAAAGATTATATTTATAAAGTTACATAAATATAAATTTTATAAATAAAAAATAATAAAAAAATATTTAAAAAATCGAAAAAAAGCCACAACCACATATGAGCCCGTGTGGCATTCTAATTGTCGCACAAGCCCCATGCGGCAACTAGATTGTTGCATGGCCCACATGGCATTTTGAATGCTGTGCGAACCCTATTTTGGTGAATAAAAAAAATCTTGACCCTAATTTGGTAATTTTTTCTAAACCTATTTTTGGAAAAAAAAAAACACCCCTGAAACGCAGTCCATTATATAGATGATCATGGTAGTTGATTTTTGTATGTTCTCTCTTGTGTAATTACCGATCCTATTGTTCCCTATGATTTTTGTCCCGTCAAAAAATAAGATGAGTCCGTTGTAGTATAGTTGAATGTTATCCGATTGTAAATGACCATATGCAAAACTTAGGAATCGATGAATTCATGCAAGAAATCACTCCAGCAAACCCCACATCCCCTTATCTCATTTTTCTTTATTGAGTTCTATGAACGATTCTAACATTTCTCCTCTCCTTTCCTCTTGGATCTGTATAGCCAACATCCTGACCGTTTTGGGGTTATTGTCATCTATGTAAGATCTCCTCCTACTCTTCAGTTTGCACACATCGTTTTGACCATTTTAAGTCGCTCGGTGTGAATTTGGAAATTCTTGTGGCAAACATTATTGGTGAAGGACCCTTTCTTCTTCTTTGGTTTTTGGCAGCACAACGCTTTACGCCATCTTCAAGAAGAAGTCGTCGGATGGGTATGCGTCGACCCCGTATGTGGTGGCACTTTTTACGGCATCGTTGCTCTTGTACTATGGAATCCTCAAGACTGATGTTATGGCCATCACCTTCAATGCCATTGTGATTGTTATTGAAATCGCCTTTCTTGTTCTCTTCCTGATCTATGCCTCCACCAAAGAGAAGGTCTCTCTCTCTCTCTTACTGCCTTTGTCCTTAAAAATGTAATGAACTATTGTCCCTTTTTTCTCTTACCCACGTGTTGTTCATTAGTTTGCAAATTCAAGTGCTCACGCAAATTATCTCAACTTGTTGACTATTTAGATTTTGCAAGGAAAGATCGACATTGTTTTAATGGATATTGACCATATCTTTATTCGCGCGAAGTTTTTGTTAGCACCTAATTGCTTGCCGAATAACTTAAAAGCTTTCCAACAACCTCACATGTGGGCCTATCTACAAAATTTAGGTAGTTCCTAGATTTAAGCAGATATGAAGAAATAAAAAAAGGAAAACGATTCTTGGGACATTTATGCGACAAGGAGTGAAAATGGGACACCTATATAAGATTGCAACTTGTCCCAATTGATGTCTTGAAGGAAATTTGTGTAAATCACCAATCTGCACAGATGTACACAAACATGGTTACTGCTGCTCAATGTGAATTCCTCGGAAATCTGAAGGAAGCTTGTGTAAGTTGCCAATCCGCGCAGATGTACACAGTGTGGCTGCTGCTGTTCAATATTGGAGGTTTTGGAGCGTCGGTAGCGCTGACCATGTTTCTTCTCAAGGGTCAGGAGCGCATCAATGCCGTCGGATGGATATGCACGGCCGTTAATCTTGCAGCGTTCACTGTGCCTCTGAGCGTCATGGTATTCCTCCATGTTACTCAATTCTTGTGGAGATGCAGTACTTTGCATATGCTGTAATAACCACAAAACCAGGACAAAGAGTGTTTCAGTTTTGAGTGTGTGATTTTGTGGTTGTGCAGTTGACGGTGATAAAAACCGAAAGTGTGGAGCTCGTGCCGTTTTCTCCTTCCTTGTTCCTCGCCCTCTCTAGCATGACCTGGTTCTGCAATGGCCTCATCGTTAAGGACTTGAAAATCGCTGTGAGTACTATTTGGCTCTCTCAATCGTTCAACTCTAATGCTTTTCGTTGTACATGCAACTTTGCAGTGATTTTTTTTTTTTCTTAACAAGGCCCGATTCGTATAGACCTGACTTGGATTTGCAAACTCTCACTGATGCAACTTTTCATTTAGGGTTTAACACATACAACACCTCTCTCTCTCTCTCTCTCTCTCTCTCTCTCTCTCTCTCTCTCTCTCTCTCATTTGTTTTCTGCTGACTTTGAGATGAAAATGAGGGTTCAACTGGGGTGTTTCAGCTACCAAATGCAGTGGGACTTGTGCTTGGCCTCATTCAAATTATCGTCAACCTGATATACAAAGATGGGAACAAGAAGTCGGAAGAGACAAATGAAAGGAACAACCAACGAGAAGTTTCTCTAGACATGGAGAAGGTGACTCCAATCCAAAGTGCAAAGCTGCACCAACCGCAAGTCGCAGAAATGGATATCTTTACCAGAGGGAAACAAATTGAACCAAACAACGCCGTTTGATGAATCCATGTATCTCTAGCGTGTCTTGAAGAAGAAAGTGGCTGCGTATTATTTATGTCTGATAATTTCATCGAAGGAGCGAGACATCATCCATATTTTGTACTTGAAACTCCTACAGTATTGGACAGATTATGGTAGAATTGTCTTCTGCTTTTGGGGTGCATACATTGGTCTGTTCAGACGTACATGTTGCCCTCTCTTGAAGTTGCTTTTCGTCTTTGCCCTATTTGAATTCGCCTTTTCACTTTGGATCGGTACTTCTCATGTATCTCATATCTCCTCTCCAAATTTTTACTAAGTGAACAAGGAATATCATTCGACAAAAAAAAAAGGGATATCATTAAACTCATAGTGCATAAACAGAACAATCAAGCCTGGTCTATACAGATCATCGGTATGGTCTGACAAATCCTATAATCATTGTGTATGTGCTCCACTAAAATTCGACATGAGATCTTTCATAAGTTGTAGTATCTAACATTAATATCCAAATTTTGATTTTTCTTAAATCAATTATTATTCATAAAAATGAGAATTAACTTTAGTTCTCACCAAAATAATTATGTTTTCATGGATAGCATATTTAATCTTCTTATTCATGCATTACATTTTTTTCTTGCATTTTTATTCGGATTGGCAGCAAAGAATTGAATTTAAATTGACAAGTAATCGGACTGGGCATGAGGCGAAAAAATTCAGCCAAGCTTATGGGAGGATGTGCCGAATTTTATTAAGGGTTTGGAGCTTTTTTTAAGTCAACCCGTTCTTGCTCATTTAAATGTTTAAGGCTTCTAATTAAATATATGTTTAATTGATTAAAGTCTGATTTGAGCCCGAAAACATGCGATAAGCCCATACATGTTAAGGCCGGTCAAAATTCACAATAGAAGGGGGGCTATTGGGCCTTAAGTCATCATAATTTTGCCTCTTAAAATTTTAATTAAAAATTAGGCCTTTGATAGCACGAAAGCTAATTGATTTAATAAGCATAATTCAAGCCCAAGGAATTGAGGTTAAACCTAGCTCTACAATGTAAATAGACATGAAGTCTTCACGTTAGAAGTGGGGGTCTTTCACGAAGTAAGCCTAGATACGAGAGAACGTTGGAGAGGCAGAGGTCTCGAGGAGTCTCACATGGCCGAAGCACCAGTCTGACTCAGCTCACGGTCTGAGCCTGCCATTATCAACACAAGCAGAGTTGGGAAATTGCTTGGAGACCTTATTTTGCGACTCTCTCCACTGATCGCACAGAAAACTTCATTCTTGGGGGGTTCTTATTATAAATAAATAAAAAAGTGAGAGGAGGGACCACAATTCAGACTTCACGGCAGAGGGGAAAAGGGGAATAAAAAACATACCAGAGAAGAGTACAGGAGGAGGTAGTCCCAATTCCCATAAAAAGTAAATGAAAAATGTGGACGGAGGTAATCTCACATTGAATAAAAGATGAGTTTATTAGGGGAGCCTCTCAAATGGATTTAAACACCAATGGGCATCAAACTTTAGTGGAGAAGAAAGGACCTGCACAAAACTAGGTCGGTCCAAACGAACACATTGCCGTTGCTTTCTTGCTTGTTGGTTAGGGAAGGCCCAAGTCTGGATCCAATTATTTATTTTTTTATTTATTTTTGGAGCTCAACCCATTAGTTCCCATCAGTTTTATTTTCATCGAACAAGCACGATGAATTAGTGTCCAAGCAGAAATGTTTTCATCTTTGAAATTATTTTCTTTTTCGAACAAATATGTATGTTCGTGATCGCTCATCAGTTGGTTCGGTTCGACCATCTATGACCGAACGCAACCTTTCAGTTCATCATGATTGAACATAACCTTTTGGTTTGTCATTACTTTTCATTGCTTATTAAAATCGTGACTATTTATTTCTCTTTTTCTTTCCGAATGATTTTTTACGCACATACATCAAACACTCTCTCATACTTTCCATTATCCTACGAAATTGAGTTAAAAGTTTTCTTTGAAGAAGTACCGCTTTATAGGAAATACGATCCGTTTTATATTAGGAGGCAATTGTCCAAGAACCTTATGAACCGGCGATAAGGAAAAAAAACTTTCTAAAAGATACAACGTGAATTCATTGGGCTCGGATCATTCCTCTATAATTGGTTTACTCCTTCACACTTGATTTCAGGTTTGTCGAATGATTCTGTTTTATTCATATGGACACTTAGTCACGACAATCTTAAGACAAATTTTTGTATAGTTTTTTTTCTTTTCTATAATTTCTATTTTCGTAACAAAAATGGCTACAACATCGATGACGCCATTGTGTCTGTTCCAACTTATAGAGAGAAGTTATAAAAGTTCAATGGGGTTGATTTCAAAAGATAACAATAGAAAATTTTGTTCTATTATACAACCTTGAATCTGGCATGGTTTCTCATAGAGGATGCTTCTACGTTGGATGAAGGAGAGATAAGCAAGGAAAGAGTTGCTATTGTAGATGCATGGAAGCATTTTGACTTTTTATGGCGCAACTATATTCTCAATGGTCTGGACAATACATTCTATAATCTTTATAGTCTTCTGAAAATGGCTAAGGATTTGTGGGAAATTTTGTACAAGAAACACAAAACAAAAGATGCTGGCTTGAAAAAATTCATTATCAGAAAATTTCTGAACCTCAAGATATAGACTCTTGTTGACACTGGAATGAATATAATGAATGAGAAGCTTTTCATCTTGCTCCCGCAAGGTCATATCGGGTGATGATGATTTGCCAAAGAGGGATGATATTGGAGAAAGGCGAGGAAACATGAGCTTCAATTAATATAAGTAATTCGGCTGCAAAAAGAGGAAAACCGAAAAACCGAACCGAACCGAACTGAAAATTCGGTTCGGTTCGGTTCGGTACGGGATGTATACGGTTCGGGTCGGGGTTCGGTTCGATTCATTCGTTCACCATAGCAGTTCGGTTCGGTTCGGTTATTTAAAAAAACCGAACCGAACCGTACCATTGACACCCCTAATTTGCATGGCCTTCAATCTCGGAGCATTCGTCGTTCCTCCGAGCATCATGGTATTCCTCCGTGTTACTCAATTCTTGAGGAGATGCAGTACTTTGCATATGCTATAATAACCACAAAACCAGTACTAAGAGAATGTTTCAGTTTTGAGTGTGGGACTTTGTGGTTGTGCAGTGGAGGTTTATAAAGATGGAAAGTGTGGAGCTCGTGCCGTTCGCTCCTTCCTTGTTCCTCACCCTCTCTAGCATGACCTGGTTTTGCAATGGCATCATCGTTAAGGACTTGAAAATCGTTGTGAGTACCATTTAGCTCCATTCAACTCTAATGCTTTTCGGTGTACACGCAACTTTGCAGTGAATTTTTTTTTCTTAACAAGGCCCGATCAGTATAGACCCGACTTGGATTTGCAAACTCTCACAGATGCAACTTTTCATTCATGTTTTAACCCATACAAGACCTCTCTCTCTCTCTCTCTCTCTCTCTCTCTCTCTCTCTCTCTCTCTCTCATTTGTTTTTCGTTGACATTGAAATTAAAATGAGGGTTCAACTGGGGTGTTTCAGCCACCAAATGCAGTGGGATTTGTGCTTGGCCGCATTCAAATTATCGTCTACCTGATATACAAAGATGGACACAAGAAAACGGAAGAGAACAACAAACCAGAAGTGTCTCTAGACAAGGAGAAGCTGCACCAACCGCAAGTCGTAGAAATGGGTATCTTTACTGGTGGGAAACCAATTGAACCAAACAACACCGTTTGATGAATCCACGTATCTCTAGGGTGTCATGAAGAAGAAAGCGGCTGCGTATTATTTTTGCCTGATAATTTCATCGAAGGAGCGAGACATCATCCATATTTTGTACTTGAAACTCCTACTGTATTGGACAGATTATGGTAGAATTATCTTCTGCTTTTGGGGTGCATACATCCATCCGTTCAGACGAACACGTTGCCCTCTCTTGAAGATGCTTTTCATCTTTGCCCTAGTTGAATTCGCCTTCTTAACTTCGGATCGGTACTTCTCCTGTACCTCGCATCTCCTATGTGTATAACCTTGAATGTATCTCCAAATTTTTACTAAGTGAACAAAGAATATCATTAAACTCATAGCACATAAATAGGACGATCGAGCCTGATCTATATAGATCGGTATGATCTGACAAATGCTATAATCGTTGTGCATGTGCTCCACTAAAATTCGACATGAGATCTTTCATAAGTTGTATTATGTAGTCAATACTATTGTGCATTAATGAGCTTCTTTCATTTGCGTACTATTTATTGAATTTATCTCTCGAATTTGAACACAATAGATCGAACTCGATCCAAATTGCTTTGTGGATAAGCAAAAAATATGAAACCCAAATATTATAGACTGTTAAAAGCCGAATCTTACGGAAATTCTTTCCGTATTGACTTCAGTGAAGATAACAACAAAAAGGGCAATTAGATTTTTGTTGGAAATATTCACAAAGTAATATCTATATTGAAGTCCAACTTCCTTTTGGTGGATAAGACAGAAATAAGAAGAAAAGTCCAACGAGGACTTGGTCAACTTGGGCTTTCTTTGTCGACCAAAAAGGGCTCATCGAATTTGGATTTCTCAGGTGGTTTTATATAATTCAAGGGCTTGTGGGGCTGACTTTCTTTTATAGAAAAGAAGTAACGTTGTTGCTGTTTTTGAGTCTTGAAGCGCCGACTATCTGGGTGCTTGCACGCAGGCTTCTGAATTATATCCCGGCGTCCAACTTCGTGCGTGAGACTAGACTAGAGTAGGAGTGTTTTGGTAAATTAAATCTTGTTGTTAGATTTATGTCAATTTCTTCGTGAGATTGAAAGATTATTTTGTAAGGAATTGGAAGATAAACATTGCGTGAATTGTTGGATGTAATTAGAGCTTGGAAAATATTGAAAGGATTTGAGTGACTCGATTGCAGTTTGCAATCTTTGTGTATCGTTTGATTTATAGTTGAATTTGTTGCTACTCTCCTCGTGAATGTAGGTCTCTACAATTAAGCTATGTACATTTGGTGTCAAAATTATTTTCTTGTTCTATCTATTTATTGTTCGATCGTTTGTTCCGCGCAATACTATTGAAGTGACAAAATATTGAATTTCTCTGGCCAAAGCCAAATCCAAGAATGAAAGTAAGTTAGTGATCAAAGGACTTATTGCTTATAGTAAAGAGAAGGATAAGAAACACACGAGAAATTCTTTGCGCTGCACTACCCTTATTGATCAATGGACCCGTTAATAATGTAATGCGTGGGTTTGCAAAGCATTTAATTGACGATTTTAATTGGGATGCAGCTTGAATCTGTAGGAGACGAGACATGTAGAAACGCCCATCTTTACAAGCGGTATCGTAATGCAGTAAATAGATATATAGGCTGACACTTGGGAGGAAAATTATCTTTGTATTCCGCATCTTAGTGAGAAGGAAACAACGAACAAGAAAAATACTTCTCCACTTTAATTATTCAATTTATGTTGATAATATCTTATCCATCTTTCAAAGTTAAAAAATAAAAAAAAGAATAGCTTGATTACAATATATATTTTTGTCGATTCGATATTAAATCCTTTTCGAATTTTGGCTACGGTACGTGCATGACCAAGGATTTCCAAAATTACCAAGAAAGAGTTATATGTCCCTAGGTCGGAACATCAATATTCAACTCTTTTTCCAGCCGAAGAAGAAAGATGGAAAAGAAAAAGCAGAGGAACAATGAAAGGAAAAATGGAGGGGGTAGGTCAGGAGGGTGAGTGTGTAGAGAGACAGAAGAGATTCGATAGCAGTACCACAGATCGCAGTTTTTTTATTGTCAAGGACGTGAATGATAACTATTTTGTTCTCAAGCTATTCCCTGGAAGAGTTTCTAAGCAGTGAAATGCGTTTGATAACGATATAAAATTTCTTTTTTTGAAATAGTAATTCATTTGATAAAAATATAATATTTATATAGTTAACGATTGAAGATCGGTAGGTCAGAGGTCAATGGACGGCGGGCGAAGCCGGCGATGCAAGAGAGAGGGAGACTCCATGTGAGAGAGAGGGAGTGAGCGATTAGAAAATGTGGCGTCACATCACTTCCATGTCAAAGCTATGGCGTCCCAGGCCCGTCACGTATACTATCGGCTTGACGATTAAATTTAAATGAGATAACAAGTAGATAGATGAAAGTACGGCACTTTATTTATTTATGATCGGTAAACGTCGGGTTCTTTTTACGGACTACTGGGAGATAAGTCGGGTGACATCAAAAAGTCGCCAATAGCCTTACTTGATGTACCCAAAAAAAAATCCAGAATTGAAATCCCAACAAAAGCCTCCCATATTTGACCCAATTGCCGTCTCTACTTCCCTGTCGGCCTGTGCCTTGACTACCTACCCTAATGAGACTACATGGGCCTTTATGACGCCACGTAGGCAAAAGGCAATGGGCCTATGAGCTTGAGGTCGTCCTCCAAAACTCCAAAAATGGACACAAAACGATAAAGTGTGGATCCCATGTCCAATCCTCCGTTGACCCAAAGATGGCAAATTATTCGCACAAACTGCAAGTGGGAGAGCTCAAGAATCTCGTACGGCGTCACCTCCCATGTGAAGTGAAACAGTGCACTGTAAGATAGGGTGGGCAAGCTTGCCATATTATTTACCTAAAAAATTCAACAACAAAAGAGTGAGATAAACACAGTGAGTTAATTCTTTAATTCACGAACCAAACATTCCATAGAGAGGAATGGGAACGGGTAAGATTGAGGGGTGATTATCATGATGGAAATCAAGAATCAAACAGAACTACATGCATGAGATGAGAGATCAAAGCCTTCTCTTCATCCACATATTCAACGTGATCTCGAGTGAATACAAATGTGCGACCTAGATCGAGAGGAACGGCTAGTGTATGGTTCGCGAACTGTCTCAGCTGTGAACTGGGAACGGCTTGAGATGCAAATTGCGATAAATACCGATCACGATCCAGAAAAGAGAACGCTTGTATTCGTCATTATCTGTCCAAGAACTAGAATGGCATTCCTAAAAGTTCCTGTCAAGCTAGTAACCAAGGTCAAAATCTTCCTCCGTCATAACTTTCTACACAACACGTGATGACTCTTAAATCAGCCATGGTCCAAGATGAAACTGGATGAGTTGCCTGAAACGATGTCCGACAGGAAGATTTGCATTGGAATTGAATACCGATACAGATATACCAGAAAGTAGTTCGTAGTAATCAAGGTCGGATGAAAAACTCAAACCGGGACTAGAGCCCTGCATGAACAAATAACATACTTTTCTCAATCACATTGCTCCTATATCATTAAGAGAGATAAGACCTTCGTCCAGTCCCCGTGGCAAGGTAATTTCGGTACAATTTCGACATGGAGTTGCTCATCCATCAAATAAACTATTCTCGGTTTTACTTTCACAAGATTCGGTATTCAGTTTCCAAGAGCTTATGATTATCTCAATTGAAAAAGACAAAAGGCAAAAAAATTTAGCAGAGTAATGGAAGACGGTCGAAATATAGTTCAGTCTACTTAAAACAAAGAGCCTAAAGCCAACATCAGATCATTCCATCTCTGTATAAGTCACCAGCTAAAGGGTTGTGGCCTGGACCTAGATGTAAACCATAACCAGGTTCCGAAAACATTCTCAACCGGGAGAGATCCTCTATATAACCTGCATGGTGGTGCTGTTAAAAAGCACCATTGAACAAGATGAACACGTGTAATCATCATGCCTGCGTAGTGCTAACATTGGCATTGTCAAGGACGCAGATGACTAAGAAAAGCTTTAATCCAAAAACCTACGACCATCAGAAGCGAAAAAAGCATGGTACACAGCAGTTAACCAAGACTCTTGCTGTGATATGATTTAGAAAGAACCAAATAAAAAGAGCGGCACAACTAATTGCAAGCCCAACCTTACGGCCCAAGTGATTGTCTAGGTCAGTTTGGACAATTCGGTTCGGGCTCCATTCCGGTTCAGCCCCATTTAAGATATTCTGCGGTGAGTCGAATATTGCAACCGGATTTGAAAGACTGATGAGCTATTGGCACAGGCTAAAGCAATCAAGGAGCAAATTTTTGTGATAAAGTTAAGATAAATTGGGGGCAAAAGGTAATCACCCATAATCAATGGACTAATTCTCTCGCACCTTATAATTTTGGCATGGCACGCGGCCGAAGTTTATTTCAGAAATTGGCGCAGTCCACACTGGAGGTGCATTGCACGAATTTTAACAAGTCAAGGGTGACATTGGAGTAATCGAAGCCAATTAACGAGATAATCTTTCGTCCCAATTGCTCTTGTGATTAATTATTTTTCACCGAAAGTAGTTGTTCGACTTTTAATCGAAGGGACTTTTAATAGAAGGACATCGGGTTCTGCACCAACTCCGGGTAGGAAATATCCATACAATATAGAAATCAACAGCTTTACTTCAGACAGGATTATTCAAAGACAAACCGCGCCATAATTAAATCGAAGAAGGGGACTGAGAAGTACAACCGCACATGTACCAAATGTTGACAAACCCTGCCGAAATTTGAACAATGGCAGAGCTTGACAACTTAATTATACTACGTTAGAATTTAGAATTTGATCGACGAAACGAATATGAAAGTTATAGTTAAGGAAAGTCAAGCACAATACAAGAAGGTTAAAAAATTGGTTAAAAATAACATTTTGTTTGTTTGTGCCAGGGATTTCAAAAGAGTATGATGTGGTTTTTTATGGCCTATTATCAATGAAGGTTACACACATAGGTTACAAATGGAGGTTATAAATAATTACAAGTAGATGTTAGAGACGGTGACTGAAAAAGAAATAACTTCCTTGTGGTTACGAAAAGTAACAACAATCCTAAAATAGCGATCAAATAAACAATCGGCGGTCACTCTCTTGTCCATTACTTGCCGTCTATAGCAATGACTTGGCCGATCAACTTGAAGGCCCTCGTCGATAACTTAAAGTTGTGTCTCGTTGATGACTTCATTGGTGAGTTGTCAATAAGTGATAACTTTGAGTTGTGTCTCATTGATGAATGCATTGACGAATTGTCGATACTTTTGTTCGTAAATGACTAATCTCTGCTGTCACTAAGTGTGTCATACGTTGACAACAACAACAAAAATTGGACATTTTTTTTATACAAACAATTTGAGAGTTTCAAATGTTTGGTATTAAAAGAGGGAAGCCCAAGCGCATGGACGGTAATTTGACCCTTACGAAGAAAAAGTTGTTCTTGCAGGGTCTGGTAATGGGCACGGTACGAGGTGCCCCGGGTCGAGGGAGCGACGAAGAAAAACCAACTTCCGCGTCGTCAACGGGGCGGGACCCACTCATTTTGTTTTGGGAGGTTGCGCGGAAGCCTCGAGTCCTCGACCATTTAAAGCGGCTGGAGAGGGGGGTCACTCTCATTGCGGCGGCGAACTTGACCGGAAGATGTTTTTCTTGGTAACGGAATCGCGGAGAACCATTAAAAAGGGGCTCGCAGTTACGACTTACACTATTTTAAGGAAAAAGGACCTTTTTTTTTTCTTTTTTTGTTTGTTTGTTCGGGATTTGAAAAGAAAAAATAAAAAAAAGAGTTGATTTGCTTGGAATCTAGAACTCCCTCTTTTGATCGTCACTATATACAAATCTCCTGTATTCATTAAACTCGAGAGCCTAATTGCGTCGCTAACTATGATTATTTATTCCGAATTTATTCTTTACGAAGAAAAAATTGATCGGTAAAGTGCGCAAAGCTTTTTTTTTTTAGTGAGACTTAGAGCCTATTAAATCTTGTAAATAGGTATAATTAAATTAAACATGTTGTCTGTAATGTGCCAAAAAAACAATTTAAACTAGTATTAAATAATTGGTGCTACAGAACCACGTTTGGGACAGAAAAAAAAAAGGACTAGGAGCCTATTCTTTGTCCCAAACGTGGTTCTATAGCATGTCAAGCCTAGTCGTTTTTTTTTTTTAAACAAGAACCATGTTTGGGACAAAGAGACAAGGACCAACTGCTTTTGTGTACCACCTGCTTTTACAAAAAGCGTGGTAAGATTTTCTTCATATGAAATATAACCCTTAGATACTCACGATTGCTTGTCATCTTGAATTTTATTTTCTAATTAGGCAATCAACGTATCGATTCTTATTGTGATGAATCAAGAAGGGGAGAAGATGTGGAGTGTCTACTTTTGTGTTTGCATTTGCACTTGCCACCTCACTAAGGGTACGTTTGTTTGGACGAAGATTTTCTGATAAAAAAAAGTACCTTTTGGGAAATCATTTTTCAGGAAAAATAATTAGATTTCCTCGTTTTCTGTTATTTGGACTTCATTTGAAAATTGATTTCGAGCTCGCCGGCCCATGCCTAAGAACGGTCCCCAATCATCGTTGAGGCCCGGCCACCGATGGGGGAAGAAGGAAAAAAAACAAAAGAAATAGATATGAAAGTTTTTTCAATCGAATGATCAATTTTGGAGAACTAAAGGGTTGAAAATACGAAAAATTAACTTTTGAAAAGCACTTTCGCCCAATTAAACACAACTTAGGTATCAAGGTTACAGCAGTTTCAATGCTGAACATTCCTGAGGATTATCAATGTGAATCGAATCTAAATCTGGCTTACAATAGATTATTGGCGGAATTTCAAAAGGTTCTAGAAATGGCCGGACATGACGGAGAAGTGGAGTGGACTATGGTGATGGATCAAGTTAAATTGAAGGGGCGCAGTTTCCGTTAAAATTATTTATGCCACCTCAGCCAGTCGGCACGGTTCATCCTTAAGAAGGAAGGAAGGAAGGAGAGAGAGAGAGAGAGAGAGAGTGCGACGAAAAGTTTGTGGTAAACATACGAGGAAAAAAATAAAGGGAGAAATAAATAATATACTAGTCGTCGATTACGTAGCACCGGACCCACTGTCTGGCTGTTTTCTTGTAATGGTAAGTGCCGATAAGTCACCTACTTCTGTCCTTTATTTTTCTCTTTTGGTCGGAACGGATGTCCTCTTCATTGACTGGAAATTGTATGTTTTAACTGGCCAACTTGATAATTTTTGAAGGTAAGTTATTGATATTATTTGAGAAGTGATTTGAAGCTGAGATATATTTGTTAATCGAGATTCGGTAACGTTAAGATACGAAGAACATATGATTGACATGAGTATATGTATATATGCACTGATCATAGACAATATATGGATGCCTTGCATGTCTATGGTTCGGACAATCTATGACATCCACTATGTGCATAACTCATTCATATTGTAGGGAGCAAAGAGATGCTAAATAAGTAGGACTATGTTGAGGTCCTATCTCAAGGGCAGGGCATTATGAAATGCATTTTTCCTGGTGATTGAACCGCATGAACATATATTAATAGCTATTTCTCCTCTTTACTTTAGTCCCCTTTGGGGATGTGTAATTTGTCAAAGACCTATTGAGATAAAGGCGGCTTCGAAGAAAGAGCACCTTACCGTCTCTCTCTCACACACACACGTCATTGAAAACAAGTGTTCTCATTAAAATGCTTTGACAAATTTAGGTGGAACCAAAAAAAAAAAAAGCAGGTCGGATCAATGGTTGGATCTCGAATTTCTCTCTTGACAATTTGAGGTCGTAAGGATCAATCATTTATGTCCTTATGATTCAGATCCTTGTGATTTAGGGTGATTGATTCCATGACTGATAGTATTGCTTTATGTACGTCATGGGCACTTGTTTAGTTTTAACAATGATTGGTTGTACATAATCGACGAAAAATTCTCGATTTTCGGGCTTCAAACTAAAAATCCAACTGCTTTTGAGTGCCTCCTGCTTTTACAAAAAGCGTGATAAGATTTTTTTTCATACCGAATGTACGCTCAGATTGCCATCTTGAATTTCATTTTCCAATTAGGCAATCAATGTATCGATCCTTATTGCGATGAATCAAGAAGAGGAGAAGATATGGAGTGTCAGCTTCTAAGTTTGCATTTGCACCCACCGCCCCACTAGGGGTCCGTTTGTTTGGGAGAGATTTTCTGACAAAAGAAATACTTTTCGAGAAATCATTTTTCAGGAAAACGGTTAGTTTTCCTCATTTTATTTTGTTTGAATTTCATTTGGAAAATGATCTTGAGCTCGCCAGCCTAGGCCTGAGGCTGGTCCCCAGCCATCGTTAAGGCCCGACAACACGGAGGAAGAACGAAAAAAAGAAGAAGAAGAAAAGAAATGGCCAACGTCATGACAGAGAAGAGGAGTGGACTATGGTCAAGAATCAAGTCTTTCGAGCTTAATATTAACCGAAGGGGCACGGACTATGTTCATGAATCGAGTGAGTTCTATTAAAATTATTTATGCCACCTCAGCAAGTTGGGGGGCATCCTTGAGGGCGAAGGAAGGAGAGAGAGATGAAAAGTTTGTGGTAAATATACGAGGGAAAAAAGGTAGAAATAAATAAATATTAGGCGGCTCCAGACCCAGGACTCACAGCTTGGTGGTTTTCTTATAATGATAAGTGCCGACAAGTCACCTATCTTTGTTCTTTTCATTGAGTGGAAATTGTAGGTTTTAACTGGCCAACTTTATGATATTGAAGGTAAGTTATTGATATAACTTGAGAAGTCGTTTGAAGTTGAGATATCTTTGTGAAATCAAGAGATTTGGTAATGTTACGTTACAAAGTACATATGATCTGCATGAGCATATGTATAAGTGTAATGGGTCGTACGTAGGCAATAAATGCCCTATCTGTCAATGGTTCGGAACGTGGTCCCGACTCCTACGTAGACGGCACTTTTGTCGAAGCCGGATTTCTCTTTACCAGCCCATCCTTTCGTAGGGTTTATGCGAGGTCAATTTTCACACATAAGATTACATCCAAGACATGTCATTCATTTGCCGGGACGGAGGGATTTGCAAGAGTGAGTATTGCACGAACTTGACACAAATATTGAATTGAATCCAAACTGCTAAGATTCGATTGTGGGGCTTAGGGGTGAGCAATATAGACCGATCGAATCGAAAATCAACACGATCAAATTGAACTGCTCGGTCCGGTTCCCAATTCTCTAATAATGAAATTGGTGATTTTCGGTCCGATTTCTCATTCCGAGGGGAAGGAACCGGATTGCCTAGACTTGAAATAAAAGGTAAAGAGGAAGAAAATGCACAATAAAATAGGAGCACCTCTTTCCATTTATACATAGAATAGATAAAGATGGTAATAGAATATTACCAGTTAATTTGTTTTTGTTAGAATATCACTAAAAATAGCTTCTAGAATGTGTCCTGATTTCTCAAGATTTGCTTAGAACCCGTACTTAATTTGCTTATTTCAGAATTTAAGTTCCGCTGAAGCTGACGCCATTTCAGATAGTTTGATCCAGTTTCTCCCAATCCCAAACCAGCTATATACACGAGAGATTCTCCGTTAAAACTATTTGAAATGGCGATATCTAATTGTCAAAAACCCATTGAGATAAAGGCGCTATTCAATGTCCAAACGGTGTGATTATTTGAGAAATAAAGTTTTTCTTGGGTTTTAGTTATCTAGAATTTGATCAAGCTCGTCTTTTTCTTACGACCAGAGAGAGAGAAGGGGGGCGGGGGTTTACAGTTGGAGGTCAAATTCGTCTTTGGTTGGAGCTCTCTCTAGGGTTTTTATAGGTCGCAGGTCCACGTGGACTATCCGTGGATACATAAGTTGACTTATGTGTCCAAAACTATCCATGAGTCAACTTATGTATCCACGGATAGTCCACGTGGACCTGCAACCTATAAAACCCATCCGTAGATATATAGGTTGACTTATGTGTCCAAAACCATCGCCAACCATCCGCATCGCAGTCTTTGGTTCACACTTTGGAAAACGTCCATCGCGACTCACTTGATTTTTTTTTTTTTAATCGGGCGGGGCAAGTCGCATTTCAACTGGGAAGAATTATACACTCGGCAAGTTGCCGACCTTTCGAACCGCACCTGTTGGCATTGCGCCATCTCGTCGGTCAAGCAGCCAACCTTCTAGAGGGACCCGTCACGACCGAAGTTTTCTAGTTCTTCATTAATTTCGTTAATCTCGAATTCCGGTTTCATTAGCTCGTAATGGTATCGCGGTGGCGGTTTGCGGAAGTTATGGCTCTTGTTGCTTTATGTACATCCACGGCCACAGTTTTAGTTTTAACACCAACGGAACAATCTTGATTGATCAAGAAACTTATATGAGTCAAACATGCCCCTTCATGATCGACGAATTATTCTCGATTTTCGCACTTCGAACTGAAAATCCAACTCCTTTTGTGTGCCACTTGCTTTTACAAAAAGCATGGTAAGATTTTCATCATAAAAAATAGACCCTCAGATTCTCACGATTGCTTGCCATCTTGAATTTCATTTTCCAATTAGGCAATCAACGTATCGATTCTTATTGTGATGAATCAAGAAGAGGAGAAGATATGGAGTGTCTGCTTCTATGTTTGCATTTGCACTTGCCACCTCACTAGGGGTACGTTTGTTTGGAGGAAGATTTTCTGATAAAAGAAGTACCTTTTGGGAAATTAATTTTCAGGAAAAATGATTAGCTTTCCTTGTTTTCTGTTGTTTGGATTTCATTTGGAAAGTGATTTCAAGCTCGTCGGCCCATGCCTAAGGCCGGTCCCCAGCCATCGTTGAGGCCTGGCGACCGACGGGGGAAGAAGGAAAAAAAAAAGAAAGAAATAGATATGAAAGTATTTTTAATTGATTAATCAATTTCGGAGAATTAAATGGGTGAAAATACAAAAAACTAACTTTCGAAAAACACTTTCACCCAATTAAACACACCTTAGGTATCAAGGTTACAGCAGTTTCAATGCTGAACATTCCTGAAGATTATCAATGTGAATCAAATCTAAATCTGACCTACAATAGATTATTAGCGGAATTTCAAAAGCTTCTAGAAATGGCCAGACATGACAGAGAAGCGGAGTGGACCATGGTGATGGATCAAGTTTTCGGAGTTTAATATTAATTGAAGGGGCGCGGTTCCGTTAAAATTATTTATGCCACCTCATGAGCCAGTTGGCAGGGTTCTTCCTTAAGAAGGAAGGAAGGAAGGAAGGAAGAGGAGAGAGAGAGGGGGATGAAAAGTTTGTGGTAAACATACGAGGAAAAAAAAAAGGGAGAAATAAATAAATATAGTAGTCATCGATTACGTAGCACCCGACCCACAGCTTGGCTGTTTTCTTGTAACGAAAAGTGCCGATAAGTCACCCACCTCTGTCCTTTTCTTTTCTCTTTCGGTCGGAACGTATGTCCTCTTCATTGACCGGAAATGTAGGTTTTAACTGGCCAACTTGATAATTTTCGAAGGTAAGTTATTGATATTATTTGAGAAGTCATTTGAAGCTGAGATATATTTGTCAGTCGAGATTCGGTAACGTTAAGATACGAAGAACATATGATTGACATGAGTACATGTATATATGTACTGATCATAGACAATGAATGCCTTGCATGTCTATGGTTCGGACAATCTATGGCATCCACTATGTGCATAACTCATTCATATTGTAGCAAGCAAAGAGATGCTAAATAAGTAGGACTATGTTGAGGTCCTATCTCAAGGGCAGGGCATCATGAAATGCATTTTTCCTGGTGATTGAACCGCATGAACACATATTAATAGCTATTTCTCCTCTTTACTTTAGTCCCCTTTGGGGATATGTAATTTGTCAAAGGCCTATTAAGATAAAGGCGGTTTCGAAGAAAGAGCACCTTACCCCCTCTCTCTCACACACACGTCATTGGAACACAAGTGTTCTCATTAAAATGCTTTGACAAATTTAGGTGGGACCCCCCCCCCTCCCCCAAAAAAAGCAGGTCGGATCAATGTTTGGATTTCGAATTTCTCTCTTGACAATTCGAGGTCGCACGGATCAATCATTTATGTCCTTATGAGTCGGATCCCTGTGGTTTAGGGTGATCGGTTCCATGATAGATAGTTCCCATCCTAGAACCGAGAATCGCCCATCAAGAACGGATTTCGTAAAATGCGAACCATCAACTACGTGCTCGTTCTGTGAATCCATCCGAAAATCAAATCACCGGTCTAGTCCGATTCCCGAATGGATCTATGAAACCGGTCCTATCAAGTACCAATATTAATTAAAAAAGATATGCAAGTGAACCAAGATCTTGTAGAAGTAAAACTATGAGAACCTAGCTAAAATTAAGGGCTCTAATAAAGATTAGGATATTTCTAGGTGAAATGCATTCATGTAATTTGTTTTTTAGAATTAGCAATTTTGCAGCATCGCTCTTTCTGAACATTTTAACATGATGAATAAGTGCTGGAATTTCTCTTCGAGCTTTTCAATAGATTAAGAGGTGAAGATTACTTGTTGATTGAATTAGAAGCAGCAATATTTCTTCCATGCTTGATAGAGTGACCATGCTTGATAGAGTGAGATAGCTTCCATTAAAATATATATTTATATATATCTATATTCCATAAATAGGGCCAATCTGGTTGGATGGTTTCTACTTAAAACTAGAAATCGAATCGATACCCGCTGATTCTAGTAAATTGAAATTGGCAACCGGATCGATACTAATACGATTGTTAATATCTCAACATTTTTATTGTGGAATTTCGTTTTTGTAATTGTTAATATTATATCTCTAATTCAAGCATATATGATTGAAAGATATAAACCAATCCTAATTGCGATAATAATTAGGCGTGGATCTTGTTGGGTTATTTTGTGAGATATATATATATATATATCAGATTTGTTATTATCTTGGAAATATATCTCATGGAAATATATCTCGAGATTAGGTGTTTCTTCTTTGGACGAAGTTTGACTGGTTGACCAAGAAATATATCTCGAGATTTGATGTGTTTCTTCTTTGGACGAAGTTTGACCGTTTTCAGCAAACGTGTAGCGTCCAAGTGAAGCTAGAAACAGAAAGAAATAAAAAAGAAAGAAAGAAGAATATGCGATCAGCTTCTCCACTTCTTGGGCCTCCTTGACCAATCACAACGTCTCTCTCTAAGCCCCAACTATCACGCTTAATAACGCTTTTCTCTCACCGCGTTGAACGATTTCCTTGCGGTGCCCGAAAGGAATTGGTGGGACTCCTCATCGATTTTGGCTTTTAACGGAGAATCTCTCTCGTGTATATACCTGGTTTGGGATTGGGAGGAACTGGATCAAACTATCTGAAATGGCGTCGGCTTCAGCGGAACTTAAATTCTGAAATAGGCAAATTAAGTACGGATTCTAAGCAAATCTTGAGAAATCAGGACACATTCTAGAAGCTATTTTTAGTGATATTCTAACAAAAACAAATTAACCGGTAATATTCTATTACCATCTTTATCTATTCTATGTATAAATGGAAAGAGGTGTTCCTATTTTATTGTGCATTTTCTTCCTCTTTACCCTTTATTTCAAGTCTGGGCAATCTGGTTCCTTCCCCTCGGAATGAGGAATCGGACCGAAAATCACCAGTTTCATTATTAGAGAATTGGGAACCGGACCGAGCAGTTCAATTTGATCGTGTTGATTTTCGATTCGATCGGTCTATATTGCTCACCCCTAAGCCCCACAATCGAATCTTAGCAGTTTGGATTCAATTCAATATTTGTGTCAAGTTCGCGCAATACTCACTCTTGCAATTCCCTCCGTCCCGGCAAATGAATGACATGTCTTGGATGTAATCATATGTGTGAAAATTGACCTCACATAAACTACTTTTGAAATTTTGGTACAATAAAATCTTCATCTGAACGGAATAAAACCAAAAGGATACATTCTAAACTGTCATTTAATGAGCATAGGTAGGAAGAGAAGATAGACACAGTAGATTGGGACCATTCTATTCAATCTTCTTGATGGATAATAGAGCCAAAAAGTACAAAACACCAACGTTGGTACGACTGGCCCGCCTATTTATAGACCCACATGAGTTTGTCATGATAAATGCATTTGTTAATCTTTACCTTTTCTTTGCGATCAACTCCCGCGCCATTTAATGCTGTTAAGTTGTTATAAATTAGTCAAGCCACACCATGTTCCTTCCACCAGCTTTCATGCACGTGTCGCCATATCATCGATATATTGAATTGAATCAAATGATTAATTGACCCTAATATGATGCTAGAAGGGTGGAAAATAGGGGCCTATTTCCATCTTGCAACAACCCCCCTTAACTTTGTACTTATATATTCTAGAATTTGTATTTCCTATTACTTTTTTTTTTACTAATTGATTAAAAAAGCTACAACAAAACATTGTTTTTTCAAAAAAATGGACGGTAAACATCATGAAATTCTTTTGTCCCGGTGATTTACAGTTGGAGGTCAAATTCGTCTTTGGTTGGAGCTCTCTCTAGGGTTTTTATAGGTCGCAGGTCCACGTGGACTATCCGTGGATTCACAAGTCAACTTATCTATCCACATAGGGTTTTTATAGGTTTGACGTCAAATTCGTCTTTGGTTGGAGCTCTCTCTAGGGTTTTTATAGACTGGACCTGCGACCTGTGGATACATAAGGTCCACGTGGACCCGCGACCTGTGGATACATAAGTTGACTTATGTATCCACGGATAGTCCACGTGGACCTGCGACCTAAAAAAACCATCCGTGGATATATAAGTTAATTTATGTGTCCAAAACCATATGCCTCCCTCTCAGGACATCTCTCTCCTTATATAACTTGGACTTGGACTGACACACACCCTAACGTGCATCAGTTCAGCCTCGTATTTCTTCAGAAAACGGAAGCTCAAGATCAGACAGCGTTCGAGCGGGTGGAGGAGGGCACCTGCGAATGAATTCTTCTCTCGAAGTTCATGTTGACACCTGATTTTCAATCACCTTTTCTTTTCTTCTTTTTTAAAATTAATAAAAAATCCATAAAAATTCATAAATTTGAAAAAATTAACTTTGGAGACCTTTGCCAAGCCTAGGGAACTAATTTTGACCAAAAAATGATTTTTCATATTTTCAGTATTTTTCGGTATTTTTATTTTCTAAAATTGATAGAAAATCTATAAAAATGAGAAAATTGCAAAATCAACTTTGGAAACCTTGGCCAAGCTTAGGCAACCATTTTTGAGTAAAAAAATAATTTTTCATATTTTTTGTATTTTTTTAAATATAATTTTTAGAAATTAGGAAAATATTTAATAAATAATAGCATTTGAGGCCACAAAAATACATAAAAATAGTCAATATTTTTCCTTTAAATCCCTTTTCATGTTGGCCATCGCAAATTTAAAAAATCCAATTCGAGGTTGTGTATTCCTTAACGAGCATAATCTCGAATCGGGCCTAAAAAAATTCAATTTGAGTCAATTTATTTTCATTTTTCACTTTTAGGAGTTGTGACATTGTTATTTAATATTCCAAATTTTCATCTTGGCCCAATTATACCCAGAATGACTCAATTTTACAAACAGGGCTTTAATTGAATTTTGCATTATTTTCAATAGCAAGAAATGAGCTTAAATTCAATATGCGATAGATGTGTCGAAAATTGTGAGGAGATTTGGACTTAAAGAAATATTTCTCCAGGGACTGAATTAAAAATACTTAAAATCTCATGGACTAGAGTGCAAATACTTAATACTTGAGGGATTATTTTGTAAATAACAAAAAGAAGAGTTAGTGGAGAAATTAGAATAGAGAATGGAAGATGGAGAAGAGGAGATGAAGCTGGGAAGATGGAGAAGAGGAGATGGAGAAGAGGAGATGAAACTGGGAAGATGGAGAAGAGGAGATGGAGAAGAGAAGATAAAGAAAATAAGATGAGAATAGAGAAGGGAAGATGGAGATGAAGAAGAGTTAGTAGAATGTGAGATAGATATGGAGAAGGGAAGATGAATATGAAGAAGAGTTAGTGGAGAAATTAGAATGTGAGATAGAGATGGAGAAGGGAAGATGAAAATGAAGAAGAGTTAGTGGAGAAATTAGAATGGAAGATAGAGTTAATGGAAAAATTAGAATGGGAGATAGATGAGTGGTTTATAAAAGGAGGAAGAAGTAAGTTTGAGAGGAAAATTTTTTTGGAGAGAAAATTTTGGATGTTTGAGAGAGTTTTGGGAGATTGAAGAAAAACTGGAGAAAAAATTTTTTTTGGAGAGATTTCAAGAGAAAAAAATTTTGAGAGAGAAAAATTCGCCGCCGTGGAACAAGCCTTGGCGACGCGACGGATTCATCTCCAACGAGCTCTAGGCGCATCAGCATGTGCAATTATCTGGTAACTCAATTTTTCGTGTTTAGATGACGAAATCTCGAAAATAAATATACTGAACATTCGTAGATGACTTCGAGATCTTCGATTTGATATATTATGGCACGAAAATTGACGTCGTTTGCTATGTCAAAAGGGTCCCGAAATTGAAAGCAGAAATCTGGAAATATGGTGATCAGAACCTGAGATGGAATTTTTCTGATCTGACCTTTCACGCTAAATGATTTTCCATGGGTTATTCTAGACTTTTTTTCATAAAGACCTCTTCATGACATTTGTTCATAAGATCTTAATGCATAACATATAAAAAATAAAAAAATATTTATGCACGTTTTGTATTTTTAATGCATTTAATGAAATCATGCAATTCTGTTGGCGTCCTTGAGTCTGAGTGTTTTTCTGTGCGTGGTCATATTGATTTGTAGTTATCTTATGTTTAGAGTCTTCTTTTGAAACTTCACAAAAAATGAAAGTTGTTCATTGGGGTCTTGTTTAGTAGACTGGAAAGTTTGGTGCATTAATTTTGAGATTTGAGTGTCCATTTAAGCTTAATCCTGAAATATGTCTGTTCTGTGAAATTTGTTTGTTTGCTGCTGAGCTCTCATGAAAGACCATTTTCTACACGAAAATGAGTGTCTCTTCAATAAGAATGTAAAACATGAAAGTTGTCAAAGACACATTTTCCCATCCACATAAAAAATCTCAGAATTTTTACATACATTTCATTATTTCTTTTGTATTTTATGGTTACTGCTTTCTCCCTAAGAATGTTCATGGACAGTATGATTTAATTCGTATTTTTTGTGTTAATGCATTGGAAAATGTAAAAAATGGTCTCAATGAAGTTTAATCAGCACGTGTTAAACTCTCTTTGAGTTTTTGAATTGTCTTAACTCATTGGTGATTGTACATGTCCGATTGGATAAGTTCATTATTTTCATTTGGCTTTCGGCCCGATGCTTTGAAGACTGGAGGATGACCGATGTCCATTCCGGTCCGTTTTGTTGTACTCTCGACCCACGAGGCTTGGCGACGGGTGTTTGACCGATGTCCATTCCGGTCCATTTTTGTTGTATTCCCGATCATGTCTCGGGTTTTATTTAATTGGTCTGTAATTATTCACCCGACGAGTTGCGGGTTTTATTTTCACTGTCCTTAGGGTAGTTTTACTTTACCTGCTCTCTCTTCACATCTTCATTTGCTTTGGGTGATTTTGCATTCTTTTATAATACATCCAAAATACAAAAAAAATGTAGAAAATCCAAAAAACAAAAAAAAAATGGAAAATCTGAAAATACAAAAAATGCCATTCATGTGCATCTCATGTAGTATGTCTCATGTATGTTTGTTATGTTATCCGTATGTTCGTATAGACATATGTATTTGTTTGTTCTCGTATGTACGTCACGTACGCGACGTTTGCAAATCCACATTTGTCTGTTATGATATGTTATTAACCCATGCATATTCATTCAGAAAAATCAAAAATTTCAAAATAAGGGTTTTATCCCCTCTTTTTCAAAAATGAGGGTTGTTGACACTTGATTTTTAATCATTTTTTATATTGCTAAAGTAATAAAAAATCCATAAAAATTCATAAAATTGAAAAATCAACTTTGGGGACCTTAGCCAAGCCTAGGGAACCAATTTTGACCAAAAAATGATTTTTCATATTTTCCGTATTTTTCGGTATTTTTATTTTCGAAAATTCATAAAACAAAAAATGAAGAAAAAATGAGAAAATTAAAAAATCAACTTTGGAAGCCTCGGCCAAGCCTAGGCAACCATTTTTGAACAAAAAATAAAATTTCATATTATATATATTTTTAATTTTTTTAAAAAAAATACAAAAATACTTGAAAATTTTGGAAAAATAACATTTGAGGCCAAAAAAATACACAAAGATAGTTAATATTTTTATTTTAAATCTATTTTCATATTGGCCATCACAAATTTAGAAAAATCCAATTCGAGTCACGTGTTCCTTCACGAGTATAATCTTGAATCGGGCCTAAAAAAATTTAATTTGAGTCAACTTATTTTTAATTTTCACTTTTTATGAGTTGTGACATTGTCTTCTAATATTTTAAATTTTCATCTTTGCCCAATTATACCCAGAATGACTTAATTTTGCAAAAGGGCTTTAATTAAATTCTGCATTACTTTCAACGGCAAGAAATGAGCTTAAATTTGACATGTGGTAAATTTTGGTGTGTCAAAAATTGTGAGGAAATTTGGACTTAAAGAAATATGTTTTTTCATGGACTGAATTGTAAATACTTAAAATTCAAGGACTAGAGTGCAAATACTTAACTCTTGAAGGATTATTTTACAAATAACAAAAAGAAGAGTTAGTGGATAAATTAGAATAGAGAAGGGAAGATGGAGAAGAGGAGATGAAGAAGAGAAGTTGGAGAAGAATGGATGGAGAAAATAAGATAAGAATAGAGAATGGAAGATGGAGAAGAGTTAGTAGAGAAATTAGAATGGAAGATAAGAATAGAGAAGGGAAGATGGAGACGAAGAAGAATTAGTGGAGAAATTAGAATGGGAGATAAATATGGAGAAGGGAAGATGAAGATGAAGAAGAGTTAGTGGAGAGATTAGAATGTGAGATAGAGATGGAGAATGGAAGATGAAAATGAAGAAGAGTTAGTGGAGAAATTAGAATAGGAGATAGAGTTAGTGGAAAAATTAGAATGGGAGATAGATGAGTAGATTATAAAAGGAGGAAGAAGTGAGCTTGAGAGGGGGAATTTTTTGGAGAGAAAATTTGAAGTGTTTGAGGAGATTTTTGGAGAGAAAATTTGAAGTGTTTGAGAGGAATTTTTTTGGAGAGAAAATTTTAGATGTTTGAGAGAGTTTTGGGAGATTGAAGAAAAATTCGAGAGAAAGAAAATACCAAAAGAGAGAGAATTTTGAAGATGATGGGAGTTTAAAGCTAGGGGTTATCATCACAAATTCCTTCATCGATTAATATAAATCAAGAGTTCATCCTCGTCAACGAGCAAGCAAATTCGAGCTAAGTGTTTTTATTTATTCATTTATTTATGGTTTTACTCGCAAATTAGCACAAATTGTATGCACTTTCTCCATCTTTTCTTTTCTCCATATTTTATGTCAGGAGAAGGATATCTCTACGTCAACAGCAAAAATCTCGTAGAGATGCAAAAATCAGCCCAGACAAGCTCCTAAGCTGTCCACCGATTTCTCAACTGATCTGTGACTAAAAGTCCCTCTTAATTCAAAAGAAACTCTCTATATTGGGAACATAGAGAGCGAAAATCAATTATAGAAATCCCTCCCAAAAAACGGGAGATAAGTACTCTTTCCACTCTTCTGGTTTTAGGTGCAGATTAGCACATATTTTGTATACTGACACTTCACTCTATTTTATGTCAGGAAGCCGCAACTCTATATCAGTGGTCAACCCTATGGAAGCACAAAATCGGCTTGGAGGAGTCCTCAAGCGCGTACAAATTTCAAATTGTTGAATCAATTCGTTGTATTTTATTTTAAAGAATTCATACCATAGAATGGAGAGGACAAAGTCCATCCGCAACTTAAATACCTGCACCATAATCCCAAAGGGAAGAGCCAAGCCAATGCTTAGCCTCCCATTGGAGGTTTTTACTTACAGTAGTTAAATACCTGCAACTTAAATACCTGTACCTTAAATCCCAAAGGGAAGAGCCAAGCCAATGCTTAGCCTCCCATTGGAGGTTTTTACTTACAGTAGTTAAATACCTGCAACTTAAATACCTGTATCTTAAATCCCAAAGGGAAGAGCCAAGCCAATGCTTAGCCTCCCATTGGAGGTTTTTACTTACAGTAGTTAAATACCTGTACCTTAAATCCCAAAGGGAAGAGCCAAGCCAATGCTTAGCCTCCCATTGGAGGTTTTTACTTACAGTAGTTAAATACCTGCAACTTAAATACCTGTACCTTAAATCCCAAAGGGAAGAGCCAAGCCAATGCTTAGCCTCCCATTGGAGGTTTTTTACTTACAGTAGTTTAAATACTTGCAACTTAAATACCTGTACCTTAAATCCCAAAGGGAAGAGCCAAGCCAATGCTAGGCCTCCCATTGGAGGTGTTTATTCACTGTCATGTACTTCCTATAATTTAATTTTTGAATCATCAAACCCAAAAGATGAGTAGGTCGTAATACTGCACAGAAGTTGTTAACACACTCCCTCTTACGGCTTCAGGGAATCTTTAACACTTAAAAAAATATAACAAATAAAAATATATACCATCCATGCATCCTATTTAAAAAGTGAAAACACAAAAGAGAATACCCTATTAAAGCCTTAGGAATAGACCAAGCCTGAGTTGCCGAATTAGGATATCCATGAAATTAAGGTACCGAAAGGGCATTAGTTTTAATTAACTAGTGTAACCAAGTCTCCGAGCTCATAATCTCTGGTTCGCAGGAATAAATTAGTTCTCCCGCTAATTTATTTAGGTTTCTAATCGACCTACCAAGAACGATTAGTGGCGACTCCAAATTTCAAAATCATTTAAACAAAAACCAAAGTTGCGATTCAGTAGGGGCTTGGGAGGGTCCGCGTTAGGTTAGTCAAATCTAATTAACCTAATAATCCGTTAACCCCTTTAGAAAAGTAAAATTTTTTAGGGGGTCGCGACAGACTGGCGACTCCGCTGGGGATAGAGATTTTTAAATTTTCGAAAAAAGATACCAATTGGAATACTTAAATTTTTTCGAAATTTTAAAAGTCTTAGTGGACTTAGGCCAATGAAAATTTCATGGATATCTCGCTTCTGGCGATATTGTTTGGGACTCATTCTATAGGTGTTATATGTTTTTGCAGGATGGGAGTTATAAGGGGCAGAGTGTATGGCTAACCCCTTTATTTTGCAGGCTCGGTGTTGGATTTATTTGTTTAATTTCGCACATTTTTAGAAGCGCTGTTTTGATATCAATTGTTGTGCATGTCTTGCATACTCTGAGGATCACGACACCTGCACACACAAGCGTCTAAACCCAAGTCGCGAAATTCTTCCTAGAAAACCATAGATAGGGATCGAATATGAAAAGCTCTTGCGTCGATTGCGCTTGGGTTGACCATATTTTATCCCGCTCATTATTTGAATTGACAATTCTTCCCATTGTGATTTGATTGCGCGGAGGGTAAGGTTGTCAATTCAGATAGTGGGGGCCTTTTAGGTCCATACCCTGTCTCTCATTCTTTTATTTTCTAGAGTCCACTCCTCACTTGAGTCATGCGCATGACTATGTGATTTGCATTTCTCCAAGGTAAAAGTAAGTTCTCTAATTTTATCTTGTATTTATTTTTGGTCAGTCTATGCTAGGTGTTAATCAGTTTTTGAGCTTGATATTACGACCATTCTTTTAAAAGAAAATAAAAGTTAAATTTGTCCCTCATTTCTTTTTTTTAAAAAAAATTCTTGAAAAAATGATGTGAAAAAATCCATTCATGGGAATTTTATTAACCAATAAGGGATTTTTGTCATGTTTTTATTGCTTCAATAAAAATGAAATTTTCTTGAAAAAATTTTCCTCTGAAAATTTATTTCAATAAAAAGAAAAATTCCTTAAAAAAAACTCTAGTAGACATCAAGTGATTTTATCACATTTTTCAAATTATAAAAACTTGCAAGAAAATTCTTCTCGAGAAATTCGCTCATGTTTTTCTAAGAAACTTTTCTCTAAATAAAATTAGACTAATGTCTCGGGGGAATTGTATTGACCAATAAGAGATTTTTGTCATGTTTTTCTTGCTTCAATAAAAATGAAATCTTCCTGACAAATTTTCCTCTGAAAATTTATTTCGATAAAAAGAAAAATTCCTTCAAAAAAAAAACTTTGGTAAACATCAAGTGATTTTATCACATTCTTTCAAATTATAAAAACTTGCAACAAAAATTCTTTTCGAGAAATTCGCTCATGTTTTTCTAAGAAAATTTTCTCTAAATAAAATTAGACTAATGTCTCGGGGGAATTTTGTTAACTAATAAAAGATTTTTGTTATGTCTTTCCTGCTCTAATAAAAATAAAATTTTCCTAATAAATATACCTCTGAAAATTTATTTTGATAGAAAATTCCTTCAGAAAATTTGATCAAGAGATTTTATCACACTTTCCAAGTTATGAAAATCTCAAGAAAATTAGTTTTTGAAAAATCCACATGTGACCTCCTAAGAAAATTTCATTTGATTTGTCAACAAAATGGAAGAATAAAATTAGACTAATGTAGGAATCATGGGCCGACCTTTCTTGCGTCATGTACTAATTATATCCTTTACTTTTGTAGGAAATCCCAGGTATCCCAGGCGGGGGTAAAGTTTGGTTCAATAATGCACACCACGAATTATTTTTAGAAGTACGAAAAGACAGGAAATTGCTGATTTCTTAATCCTGGGGGCAAGTGAGGAGGTCGATCCTTTCGAACTCAGACATGTGTCAGTTAATGAACACGTACGGGCCGTATATTCTGATATGACAGTGGATTTACACCGATTAAACACTGGGGCATATTTAATGTATTACAGAGGATCCCACGTCTTTTGAAAGACAATAAGGATTATATAATCAGGACCCATGAAACAAGTACCTTAACCAAATTAAATCAACTAGAGACCGGTCTTAAAATTTCCTCGGATCCGAAACACGCGGAGGGTTTTTAGAGGACCGAGGTTCTATTAATGAACGTGGCCCACAGGAATTTCTCCCGACGCTACAGGCGACCGACACGAGCAAGTGGACGCCGAAAGAAACAAAATATGGATAAAAGTGGGCATACAACAGGTGGCTGGATTTATTACCAGCGCACTGATCGAGTTGTCATAGCGTTATTGTTCGTGATCTCAAGATGGATAGTGGGGGCCACCGCCGAACCCTTCATCAATGTTCTCGATATCATCGTCTGGAGCAATTAAACAAGAACATCAAGAAGAACATTAAGCCTCGACATCTTCTGTACCTCAAATCGTTCTGTTATGCTATGCGGAAGAAACGATAGCAGGAAAATTTAAAAAAAAAAACAAACAAAACACGTGAAGCTTTTCTTTCATTCCATTCATCAAAGAGTATTACAACAACTCACTGGGGAGGAAAGGTAAAGCCAAACTGGGCCCTGATAACCATTACGAAAGAGCTCAACTGACTCTCCAAACAGTTGATGCTCTGGATGCACCGGGCGCTCTCGGGATCAAGTTCCGCGAGCCTAAAGAAGAGGCGATCGCACTTCTCTTTAACCTGGGCCATAGTGGCCACGTAATGCTCAACGGCAAACTCCAGGTCCGGAATCGCTGCCCTCTCGAAAGCAATGTCTGCGGTAATGTCATCAAGTCTCTCCTGCAGCCAACCGCATTTGCACCTCATCACAATATTGCCTGGCTCCTGTTCGGGGTAAGTTCGGACCAAGGCCAGACGGTCCACCAACTTTCCCCTCTCACGAACCAGCCACGAAAGTTGATCGTTGGAAAACTTGAGGGCCTTTTTGTGATTATCAGCCACAAACGTAACTGTTGCCAGACGCTCGTGCCGGTTTCGGTAACGGGCTTTCACGACAGCGGTCACAAGGACCGTCTCATAAGCGCGGTTATAGGCAGCTAGAAAATTGATGAAGAGGGTCGAGAAGTTCCGATACTCCTTTCCCAGTTGGGTACCCTCAACAGAAGCAGTGTCTAGGGTCCTGAATAAACCGAGGATTTCAGCTTCAACGGTAGAGTTTTGGGCTATATGAGCGTAACCTCTACCAAGAAGATTGTAGAGTCTCTCCCACCCAGCCAGGACTTCGGCGGAGAAAGTATGGTTAGGAGAATTGGCCATTTTTGAAAGCAGATCACGAAAGAAAGGAGGAGAGAGGCGAGGCAGATGATCGGAATGCGAAGGCGATAATCTACTTCAGTTTAAATACTAATTTCAAAGGGGCGGTCCTTATTGGTCGAGTTTTTTACTATCTACCATTCTCTGTCGGCAACACCCCCACTGGCTCAAATTCTAGTCAAGCAGCAACCTCAAGCTGAGCAGACCCGACGTCTCTGCAGAAAAGTTGGACGGGCCGCCACCACTTTGAAAAAGAAAGAATAAAAAACGAGCTGAGTGGGAGACAAAAAATTTTCGGCAGAAAAGGAGATACGACTCGTCTTTATTGGAGGACCCGCCAGTAAATCGACGGTGGAGATCTTGACAAGGGCCCTCTACCACGAAAAGAAAAAAGAAGACAAACTGAGCGAGAAACAAGGATTTCCCCTTTGATCAAAAGCTGAATATCAGATTTTCTCCCTCGGAAAATCTAATAGCGCTGCCCGTGAAGAGGGAAGTCGTTGCTATTGCTAGAGAGAGAACTTGTCCCCATTTGATAGTGAGAGTTCATTCGCAAGAACTCGCAGGAGAAAGATAAAGAGGAAGGAGTTCTCGTGGGAGAGGAATTCAAAACCTTCACCATCAAAGCATCGGCTTTCAAAGCCTGTTACGAGAAGCCATCGACGATCCCGTGATCCCTCAAGTCCAAGAAGACATCCTGAGGCGGTCTCGAGTCGGCAGCCCTTGTTCTAGAAATATGTCGAGCATTAGGGAAACGGGCGCATGTTCAACCCTGGTCGAAGCTGATGAAGTTCCTTACCCTGAGGGTCTACTGGTCATGGCCATTGACGGTAATCCAGTCTCTCTGTCAATCCTTGTTACCGTATTAAGAAAGTGCCGGTATAAGGTTGTAGCTCAAGCAAAGGCGACAGAGGCCTTAGAGATATTAAGGAGGAGTGGTGACCAGTTTAATATCGTCCTCACCGCCATGGTAGGGATTGACATGAATGTTTTTACTCTCTTGGAAGTCATCAATTCTAAATTAAACATGCCAGTCCTCGTAATATCGGCAAGCGATGATCAGCAAGCCATAATGAAAGCTGTCTTAAATGGGGCCCAAGACGTCGTAACGAAACCAGTTAGGGTTCAGATGCTTCAAAACATATGGCAGCACGTGGTAAGGAAGCAATTGCACGACCATGAGAACAAGCATCAAGCCTTCAATTTTGTTCCAAGCAACTGGAGAAAGAAGATGAGTTGGTCTCCCGAGCTGCATCGTATGTTTGTTAATGCAGTTCAGCAGGTAGGAATCGATTCGGCACGACCGCAACATATACTGGAAATTATGAACGTAGAGGGACTCACTAAAGCAAATGTTTCGAGTCATCTTCAGAAGTACAGAAAAAGGGTGAGAGAACACAATGCAGCTCAGAATCAAGAAAACCAAGGCGGGACTGATCCAAGCCTGAATGTCGAGTCTCCTCGCCACCATAAGTTCCGCAGGTTAGCATGGGGCGAGCCACTTCCCATCATCAACCAAGCCAGTAGCCGTGCCATCAATCCTCCGGGCGTTAATCAAAGTATCCCCCAGAATCACCCTGATGCTCTTCAAGAGTATAGACCGCAGGAGCAGTGTATTCAGATTCCTTGGTTTAAGCACCAACCTGTGGCTAGAATTCATCCCATGATCAGCGCGCCTGCGCAGCCAGAGAATCAGACAAGAAGTTATCCTGAGTACTTCCACTTCTCTAATCCTCGAATGGAAGGAGTTTTTAGCAGCAGGACAGTTAGTGATCCCCACACTTTCTCGAGTAATGATGAAGGCTCCAGCATGAGAAGTCAAATTGCTCATGGCGAGGACAGAATGAGAAATCTACCGCCAGCATTTGCCAACAACAATGCCCAATTCGAGCATCAGTTGCTAGAAGGTTCAAGAGATTACCCAGATGATGAGCTTACTGCCCTAGTCAACCAGTTTAGGGTTGACAGACGTCCCAAGCCGCGATCAGGAGCCAGTGAGTAGGGACTCTCAAACATCGGTCATCCACACCCGAACCAACAAGAGACTAGCTGATTATCGAAGAGCCACAGGAGAGGCAGAACTGACCTTGAATAAGTGCACCTTTCATTTCATGCTTAATTCCCCTGCGTATGATATTTCCAGCTTTCTAGGTGTCTAGATTTAATTCAGGGGCAAGGGGGTAATTTGTTTTTTATCCCGTCGAATGCGTGAATCCCTTTTTATGCTAGACTCAGGGCGGATCAATTTGTGGCAATGTCGCTGACTGCCATAATGAGAAATGTTGAATGGCCTCACGTAGGGAAATTTCAAGTGAAAAGCCCAGGCGAGCTCGAAGACAGGTAACTGTGTGTCGTTTCAATTTACCCTCAATCGTTGCAAAATGCTAAATTGGATTTATTCCATTCTCACCCAGGGGATTGCAAATTGCCTCAAGAGTGTCGCAAAATGATATGACCCAATGGAATGCGATAGGACTCATTTGCCTCGAAGGTAACCTTCAAATTAAAGGAGCCCTCCGGTCCACGGACCCGATGGCATAGAAAATGATGATGGTCCAAGGAAACCTGAAAGAAAATAAGGCCCAACTAAGCAAAGCACTTACGTGGCAAGCTCAAAGTGAGGGCAACTCGGGACATACAATTCAATCCAGTCCAAATGAAGGAACTTCCTCAATTCAAATTCAATGGAAGTACACACAAGGGTAAAACAGTATCGTTCCAATTTTTCTAGAATATGAAGAACATATACTGCTGCATTCTCTTTCATTTTTGCAGGGGAAGTCTCTACTGGCCAGATTTTCCTGTCTAACATTCCCTATCAGTATCACCTCCGCTACTCGTTTCCAATCTCGAGCCAAGCAAGTCCGACGTCTCTACGGCAAAGCTAGACGGGACGCCACTACTTTGAAAAAGAAAAGATAAAAAATAAGCTGAGTGGGAGACAAAGACATTTTCGGCAGAAAAGAGATACGGCTCATCTTTATTGAAGAACTCGCCAGTAAATTGACGGTGGAGACAACAACAAGGGGCCCGCTTCCACGGAAAGATGGAAGGAGACGAGCTGGGCGAGAGATACGATGAAAAGAAAATTGAGAAAGCCAGAACACTCGAGAGAGGCAATAAAGTTGCTAAACCCACGTCTAATTTTAAAGGAGGCATCTTCTTGATAATTCTCATTCGTGCTCGAAAGAGAAACTCTTAAAGCATACGCAGTTTCCCAGAAAAAATCCAGAGAGTGAAAATACAAGAAGAGATATCAAACTTTGAGAAATCGTTAACCAAATCGAAGATGTCTCAACCCAACACACTTGAAAGTTATCGTTGCTTGCTGAATATGGGAGAGGAAGAGTTCGAAGCCATGTTTGGGATCGAGCCTATGGAGCTCGGCCCTTCCACCGATGACGTCCAAGAGCCTGGTGAGGACAAGGACAACAACGGTAAGGGTCAAAAGAAGCGTTACCGTCGCCATACTGAGGAGCAAGTACGAAAGCTTGAAGATTTCTTCAAAACGTGTCCTATGCCAGACGGAAAACAGAAAATGAAACTGAGTCAGGAGCTAGGACTTGAACCTTCACAAATCAAGTTCTGGTTTCAAAATAGGCGAACCCGAATGAAGACTCGTCATGAGCACAACGAAGCCGAGTTTCTAAGAGTTGAAAATGAAAACCTCCGAGCGGAGAACAAGATATATAAAGAGGCTTTTGACTCCGCCACCTGCCCCAACTGCAATACTCTCCTCACCCTCGATGAAATGCATTGTCTGAGGATCGAGAATGCACGTTTAAGAGGTGAGTTAGATCAGTTCATAGCAGGATCAAGTTCTGTTGGAGCAAGGTACGAAAAAATTGAGACTATGGGGCCAGCATGGATGCCTTCTGAGGAGGAAGAGAGGTATCACTACCAGGCAAGTGGCATTGACGACGAACTCGCCGCCATGATCAGGCAATTTGATGCTAATGAAGCACTAGGGTTTTAATGTGCATACGGATCCTGTATTTTAAAACTAGTGATCACGGGACCTGCAACACGGTCGACACGTACCTGATCCAGAACAACGCTAGCTGATCGCTCAAGAGCCTACAAAGGGAAGAAGATCAAACCTAGACGAATACGTCTACTTAGTTTCATCGAACGTTCTCGCCTTTTATCGATGTCCAAAATTAATGCACAAGCTAGAAGTAATCATTTCCCTTTCCCCCTATTAAATGCTCGGAACCGTTAACCGCACCAAACTCGAAAAAATTAATATCGAGAAGAAATCCGCGTAAATCTGAAGGGTAAATCCGTATCGTTCCAAATTACTCTCGGACTACCCAGGTTTTAAATTTAATCCTTTCTATTTTCAGGAGTTTGCAAATCGACCCAAGAATGCAATTATACCCAAATACAAGTTGAACAAAATTTGAGGCAAATCAACTTATGGATATTACCACAGAGTGGACAGCTTCAGATAAAGCAAAATGCGAACGAGGGACTCGAACAATCTCAGACATGGGTAATTCTGTATCGTTCTAATTTGCTCATAATCATCGCAAGTCCTGAATTGTTTTATTCCATTCTTAACAGGGATTGCAAATTACCTCGAGAAATACCGTAACATAGCCCAAGTTGATACAACAGGGCCACGTTATCCCCAAGGATTAACCTTTGAAAAGAAAGCCCCATGGACACCTACGGTCCAATGGACCGAATGGTATGAGGGATGACAGTAGGTCCGAAATATCCCGAGTTCGATCCCTAAGGGTGGGGAATGTTGTATGTATTATAAATAAATGAAACAACTTTTTGTGCATTTTTTTTTACAAACAGGAATACTCGACGAGTAATATCAAAGTCAGTATTTTACCATAGTCTTCCCATAATGGTGAGGCGCCCAACAAAAGTCGAGGAAAATTCAATCCAACAAAACTGATAAAAGACTCGTGCAAGACATTCAAGATGAAGGGTAAATCAGTATCGTTTTCAATTTATCCCTTTTAATACTGGCTGATATGTCTCTTTTTCTTTTTACAGGAAATATTTACAATAACATTTAACATGTTGAAGGAGACAAATCCAAAAGAAAATTATGATCATCTGACAAGATCTATTCTGGTGAAAAACGGGGCAAATTGATCGCAAGCTCTGAAGCGAAAAAGCAAATATGTCTTTCTTATCTCGTTTGATTTCGAGAATAATTTCTCTGCTTTTTGCAGGGGCATTTAACCGCCAAACCATGGCGGTCGCTGTCACTAAACAAACCAAAATGCTCCCTCACCCATATGCCTCATCGTGCAGGGGCAAAACTTGAGACAAACCGCTCCTCGACATAAGGAGTGGCCTTCCCAATTTGTTCAATCCACCCACATACCAGGGGCAATTCAAATCCGCCCATGTTTGCACATTATATAAACACACATGATGCTAAAAATTATCACATCGGCATTGTGTTTACACATTTCACGAATTATGTATGACTATTCCGCATGTTTAATTTACCAACTCCAACTTAGAGCATAAACTGCATAGGAAACATCAAATGTGCAAAATGGGGCATAACAGGATGAGGAAAGGTAGACCATTTCTACACAGATCTAACATTTTAATCTACAGATAAACATCCTTTCTCCAGAGTGAGAGAAAGCCCTTTCAGAATGAAATCCCCTGTTCAGATTACATTCGAGACCTTCATACTATGAAAACCTCCTTAAACAGAATTGGTAATGCAAACTTGACAGAATAGTTTTGCATGATCCACACTTTGATTGATTGCATCATGAGTTATCACACAGACTACTTCTAATCATTGCCAACTTGGATGAATAGTTTTGCATGAACCGATCAACTCATTGATGAAAATGCTTGCACATGTTACCTCTGACACTGCCTGATAAGCAACGCATTCCCAATGTTCGAATTACCTTCCAAAGTCTTGAAATTCATTTGGCGATTATTGAATGAACAAGACTGGTTGTCGAGAAGCCACCAGGCATTTCTTCTAAATTCTCAGGTAAGTATATCTTCAACCTAGACCTTTCAAGAGAATGAATTCTGACGGTTGTTGAGGAACTTGAATCCATTGCGATACATACAGGTATCCACCTTCTTCAATAAAGCATGATTTGTCTCAAAGACAGAAATGTCCGAGACCTTTTCATCTCTGCTTCTTTGGTTTATTCCTAAAGCTACAGGAGAATATAATTTGGGTTTGAGCTTCTGCAGGATTCCTGGTCTCCCCAGATTTCAGAATGGCACCCTTTGAGGTACACCAAGTCCTTCTTACAGGCAAACCAAGTCCTTCTTACAAGCAAAATAAGTCATTCTTACAGGCAAAATAAGTCCTTCTTACAGGCAAACCAAGTCCTTCTTACAGGCATAAAGTCCTTCTTACAGGTAAATCAAGTCCTTCTTACAGGCAAAACAAGTCCTTCTTACAGGCATAAAGTCCTTCTTACAGACAAATCAAGTCCTTCTTACAGGCAAACCAAGTCCTTCTTACAGGCAAAATAAAGTCCTTCTTACAGGTAAATCAAGTCCTTCTTACAGGTAAATCAAGTCCTTCTTACAGGCATAAAGTCCTTCTTACAAGCAAACCAAGTCCTTCTTACAGGCATAAAGTCCTTCTTACAGGCATAAAGTCCTTCTTACAGGCAAATCAAGTCCTTCTTACAGGCAAACAAAGTCCTTCTTACAGGCAAAACAAGTCCTTCTTACAGGCAAATCAAGTCCTTCTTATAGGTACAAAGTCCTTCTTACAGGCAAATCAAGTCCTTCTTATAGGTACAAAGTCCTTCTTACAGGCACAAAGTCCTTCTTACATGCAAATCAAGTCCTTCTTACAGGCAAACTAAGTCCTTCTTACAGGCAAACCAAGTCCTTCTTACAGGCACAAAGTCCTTCTTATAGGCAAATCAAGTCCTTCTTACAGGCAAACTAAGTCCTTCTTACAGGCAAACCAAGTCCTTCTTACAGGCACCAAGTCCTTCTTACAGGCAAATCAAGTCCTTCTTACAGGCAAATCAAGTCCTTCTTACAGGCATAAAGTCCTTCTTACAGGCAAATCAAGTCCTTCTTACAGGCATAAAGTCCTTCTTACATGCAAACAAAGTCCTTCTTACAGGCAAACAAAGTCCTTCTTACAGGCAACGCAAGTCCTTCTATCAGGCAAACTAAGTCCTTCTTACAGGCAAACCAAGTCCTTCTTACAGGCAAATCAAGTCCTTCTTACAGGCAAACTAAGTCCTTCTTACAGGGAAACCAAGTCCTTCTTACAGGCACCAAGTCCTTCTTACAGGCAAATCAAGTCCTTCTTACAGGCACAAAGTCCTTCTTACAGGCAAATCAAGTCCTTCTTACAGGCATAAAGTCCTTCTTACAGGCAAATCAAGTCCTTCTTACAGGCATAAAGTCCTTCTTACAGGCAAACAAAGTCCTTCTTACAGGCAAACAAAGTCCTTCTTACAGGCAACGCAAGTCCTTCTTACAGGCACAAAGTCCTTCTTACAGGCAAAGTAAGTCCTTCTTACAGGCAAATCAAGTCCTTCTTACAGGCAAATTAAGTCCTTTTTACAGGCAAATCAAGTCATTCTTACAGGCACAAGTCTTTTTTACAGACACCAAGTCCTTTCTACAGGCACCAAGTCCTTCTTACAGGTATCTCCATGGGGTGACCTACCATACGGGTCAAATCTCAATCAAAATTTAATCAGTAGAATCCTTTTATTAGGAATCTACCATGGTACGACCCACCATACGGGTCAAATGGTATGACCTACCATACAGGTCAAATTTTAATTCAATTTTTAATCAGTAGAATCCTTTTATTAGGAATCTACCATGGGTTGATCCACCATACGGGTTCAAGTTCAACCACCCTAAAGTTTTTTTATATAACGAATCCTTAGGTTCTCATTTCATTTTCAGTGGAACATTCATGTCACGACTCTTTTTATTTCCTTGTATTGAGTCGATTAGAATTCATGTGTCATCTCGTCTTTGAAATGAACCTCTACGAGCTTCCTTTCAAAGAGGGGCAGCTGTTGACACCTGATTTTTAATCATTTTTTCTATTGCTAAAGTAATAAAAAATCCATAAAAATTCATAAAATTGAAAAATCAACTTTGGGGACCTTAGCCAAGCCTAGGGAACCAATTTTGACCAAAAAATGATTTTTCATATTTTCCGTATTTTTTTGTATTTTTATTTTCGAAAATTCATAAAACAAAAAATGAAGAAAAAATGAGAAAATTGAAAAATCAACTTTGGAAGCCTCGGCCAAGCCTAGGCAACCATTTTTGAACAAAAAATAAAATTTCATATTATATATATTTTTTTAATTTTTTTTAAAAAAATACAAAAATACTTGAAAATTTTGGAAAAATAACATTTGAGGCCAAAAAAATACACAAAGATAGTTAATATTTTTATTTTAAATCTATTTTCATATTGGCCATCACAAATTCAGAAAAATCCAATTCGAGTCACGTGTTCCTTCACGAGTATAATCTTGAATCGGGCCTAAAAAAATTTAATTTGAGTCAACTTATTTTTAATTTTCACTTTTTATGAGTTGTGACATTGTCTTCTAATATTTTAAATTTTCATCTTTGCCCAATTATACCCAGAATGACTTAATTTTGCAAAAGGGCTTTAATTAAATTCTGCATTATTTTCAACGGCAAGAAATGAGCTTAAATTTGACATGTGGTAAATTTTGGTGTGTCAAAAATTGTGAGGAGATTTGGACTTAAAGAAATATATTTTTCAGGGACTAAATTGTAAATACTTAAAATTCAAGGACTAGAGTGCAAATACTTAACTCTTGAAGGATTATTTTACAAATAACAAAAAGAAGAGTTAGTGGATAAATTAGAATAGAGAAGGGAAGATGGAGAAGAGGAGATGAAGAAGAGAAGTTGGAGAAGAATGGATGGAGAAAATAAGATAAGAATAGAGAATGGAAGATGGAGAAAAGTTAGTAGAGAAATTAGAATGGAAGATAAGAATAGAGAAGGGAAGATGGAGATGAAGAAGAGTTAGTGGAGAAATTAGAATGGGAGATAAATATGGAGAAGGGAAGATGAAGATGAAGAAGAGTTAGTGGAGAGATTAGAATGTGAGATAGAGATGGAGAATGGAAGATGAAAATGAAGAAGAGTTAGTGGAGAAATTAGAATGGGAGATAGAGTTAGTGGAAAAATTAGAATTGGAGATAGATGAGTAGATTATAAAAGGAGGAAGAAGTGAGCTTGAGGGGGGATTTTTTGGAGAGAAAATTTGAAGTGTTTGAGGAAGATTTTTGGAGAGAAAATTTGAAGTGTTTTGGAGGATTGGATTTTTTGGAGAGAAAATTTTGGATGTTTGAGAGAGTTTTGGGAGATTGAAGAAAAATTCGAGAGAAAGAAAATACCAAAAGAGAGAGAATTTTGAAGATGATGGGAGTTTAAAGCTAGGGGTTATCATCACAAATTCCTTCATCGATTAATATAAATCAAGAGTTCATCCTCCTCAACGAGCAAGCAAATTCGAGCTAAGTGTTTTTATTTATTCATTTATTTATGGTTTTACTCGCAAATTAGCACAAATTGTATGCACTTTCTCCATCTTTTCTTTTCTCCATATTTTATGTCAGGAGAAGGATATCTCTACGTCAACAGCAAAAATCTCGTAGAGATGAAAAAATCAGCCCAGACAAGCTCCTAAGCTGTCCACCGATTTCTCAACTGATCTGTGACTAAAAGTCCCTCTTAATTCAAAAGAAACTCTCTATATTGGGAACATAGAGAGCGAAAATCAATTATAGAAATCCCTCCAAAAAAACGGGAGATAAGTACTCTTTCCACTCTTCTGGTTTTAGGTGCAGATTAGCACATATTTTGTATACTGACACTTCACTCTATTTTATGTCAGGAAGCCGCAACTCTATATCAGTGGTCAACCCTATGGAAGCACAAAATCGGCTTGGAGGAGTCCTCAAGCGCGTACAAATTTCAAATTGTTGAATCAATTCGTTGTATTTTATTTTAAAGAATTCATACCCCAGAATGGAGAGGACAAAGTCCATCCGCAACTTAAATACCTGCACCATAAATCCCAAAGGGAAGAGCCAAGCCAATGCTTAGCCTCCCATTGGAGGTTTTTACTTACAGTAGTTAAATACCTGCAACTTAAATACCTGTACCTTAAATCCCAAAGGGAAGAGCCAAGCCAATGCTTAGCCTCCCATTGGAGGTTTTTACTTACAGTAGTTAAATACCTGCAACTTAAATACCTGTATCTTAAATCCCAAAGGGAAGAGCCAAGCCAATGCTTAGCCTCCCATTGGAGGTTTTTACTTACAGTAGTTAAATACCTGTACCTTAAATCCCAAAGGGAAGAGCCAAGCCAATGCTTAGCCTCCCATTGGAGGTTTTTACTTACAGTAGTTAAATACCTGCAACTTAAATACCTGTACCTTAAATCCCAAAGGGAAGAGCCAAGCCAATGCTTAGCCTCCCATTGGAGGTTTTTTACTTACAGTAGTTTAAATACTTGCAACTTAAATACCTGTACCTTAAATCCCAAAGGGAAGAGCCAAGCCAATGTTAGGCCTCCCATTGGAGGTGTTTATTCACTGTCATGTACTTCCTATAATTTAATTTTTGAATCATCAAACCCAAAAGATGAGTAGGTCGTAATACTGCACAGAAGTTGTTAACACACTCCCTCTTACGGCTTCAGGGAATCTTTAACACTTAAAAAAATATAACAAATAAAAATATATACCATCCATGCATCCTATTTAAAAAGTGAAAACACAAAAGAGAATACCCTATTAAAGCCTTAGGAATAGACCAAGCCTGAGTTGCCGAATTAGGATATCCATGAAATTAAGGTACCGAAAGGGCATTAGTTTTAATTAACTAGTGTAACCAAGTCTCCGAGCTCATAATCTCTGGTTCGCAGGAATAAATTAGTTCTCCCGCTAATTTATTTAGGTTTCTAATCGACCTACCAAGAACGATTAGTGGCGACTCCAAATTTCAAAATCATTTAAACAAAAACCAAAGTTGCGATTCAGTAGGGCTTGGGAGGGTCCGCGTTAGGTTAGTCAAATCTAATTAACCTAATAATCCGTTAACCCCTTTAGAAAAGTAAAATTTTTTAGGGGGTCGCGACAAGGGTTTTATCCCATCTTTTCAAAATGACGACTTTGCCCTTTATGGGCAAAATCGAAATGTACGTATTTACATACACATATCACTATGCATGTCACATATATATGTCACGTATTTGTATGGTGTATGTATGCATGTTACATATCGTATTCGTGCGTCTTCATACGCATGTCACATACGTATTCGTATTCGTCTATCCCCACATGCATGTTGTATTCATACGCATGTCACGTACGCATATCATTCGCATGTCCACGTACGTATGTCCTTCGCATGTAACGCACGTATATGTATTCGTCTATCTCGTATGCATATCGTATTCATACACATGTCACGTACGTATGTCGTTCGCATGTCATGTACGTATGTCATTCGCACGTCACGCACGTATTCGTATTCGCATATCTACGTATTCGTATATCATATTCGTATGTCCGTATTTGTGTGTCGTATTTGTATGTCAACGTTTGCGTTCATACCCTTTATGCATTTCATTTTAAAGTGAAAACATAAAAAGAACACCTTACCAGGGTCTTAGGAATAAATCAAGTGAGAGTTGCCAAAATAGGATATCCATGGAATTAAGGTACCGAAAGGGCATTAGTTTTAATTAACTAGTGTAACCAAGTCCCCGAACTCATAATCTCTGGTTTGCAGGAGTAATTTAGTTCTCCCGCTAGGTTACTTAGGTTTCTAATCAACCTACCAAAAATGATTAGTGGCGACTCCAAATTCTAAAATCATGTGAAAAAAAATCAAAGTTGCGATTTGGTAGAGCTTGGGAGAGCTCGAACTAGGTTAGTTAATTTAATTAATTAATCTGGTAATCCATTAACCTAAAAATGAATTTTAGGTCGCGACTGTTCATATGGAGCTGGCTTTCATATCTGGTCTCTCAGGTACACGCATAGAATTTCAAGATGAACTTCATTCGGGATCAGCAGCATCCTTGTCGATATTCATTTGATCTCACTGAGAGTTAGAGAAACGTTTCACACATCATCAATTGCATGAAATGCAGTCCATTATATAGATGATAATGGTAATTGATTTTCATACGTTCTCTCTCGTGTAATTACCGATCCTATTGTTCCCAATGATTTTTGTCCTGTCAAAAAATATGATGAGTCCGTTGTAGTATGGTTGAATGTTATCCGATTGTAAATGACCATATGCAGAACTTGGGAATCGATGAACTCATGCAAGAAATCACTCTAGCAAACCCCACATCCCCTTATCTCATTTTTCTTTATTGAGTTCTATGAACAATTCTAACATTTCTCCTCTCCTTTTCTCTTGAATCTACATAGCGAACATCCTGTTCGTTTTGGGGTTATTATCATCCATGTAAGATCTCCTCCTACTCTTCAGTTTGCACATATCGTTTTGACCATTTTAAGTCGCTCGATGTGAATTTGGAAATTCTTGTGCCAACCATTATTGGTGAAGGACCTTTTCTTCTCCTTTTGTTTTTGGCAGCACAACGCCTTGCGCTATCTTCAAGAAAAAGTCGTCAGATGGGTATGCGTCGACAACGTATGTGGTGGCACTTTTTAGGGCATCGTTGCTCTTGTACTATGGAATCCTCAAGACTGATGTTATGGCCATCACCTTCAATGCCATTGTAATTGTTATTGAAATCGCCTTTCTTGTTCTCTTCCTGATCTATGCCTCCACCAAAGACACGGTCTCTCTCTCTCTCTCTCTCTCTCTCTCTCTCTCTCTCTCTCTCTCTCTCTCTCTCTCTCTCTCTCTCTCTCTCTCTCTCTGCCTTTGTCCTTAAAAATGTAATGAACTATTGTCCCTTTGTTCTCTTACCCACGTGTTGTTCATTAATTTGCAAATTCGAGCGCTCACGCAAATTATCTCAACTTGTTAGACTTTTTAGAATTTACAAGCGAAGACCAACATTGTTTTAATGGATATTGACCATATCTTTATTCGCGCGAAGTTTTTGTTAGCACTTACTTGCTTGCCAAATAACTTAAAAGCTTTCCAACAACCTCACATGTGGGCCTATCTACAAAATTTAGGTAGTTCTAGCCAAGTGGTTGGGCATTAGACCGCTGCTCGAGTAGTATTCGCGTGGTCGAAAGTTCGACTCCCCTCCGCTGCGGGTTTCTTGCAGGAGGACTTGGTAGCGTTCGCGCTAACACCGGGAGATTTAAGTGGAAGGTCGTGGCGATGGGATGCTGTGCTATCCTTCTTCGAGGACTAGTTGGGTTCACGGCCCCGGTTTGAGCCTTGCTCACCAGCCTCTGGACACCTCGGTTATCAAAAAAAAAGTATAAAGAGGAAAATGATTCTTGGGACATTTATGCGACAAGGAGTGAAAAAGGAACACCTATATAAGATTGCAACTTTTCCCAATTGAAGTCTGAAGGAAATTTTGGGCAAATCACCAATCTTCACAAACGTACACATCATGGTTGCTGCTGCTACTCGATGTGAATTCCTAGAGAATCTAAAGGAAGTTTGTGTAAATCGCCAATCTGCGCAGATGTACACAGTATGGCTGCTGCTGTTCAATATTGGAGGCTTTGGAGCGACTGTAGCGCTGACCATGTTTCTTCTCAAGGGTCAAGAGCGCATCAACACCGTCGGATGGATCTGCATGGCCTTCAATCTCGCAGCGTTCGCCGTGCCTCTGAGCATCATGGTATTCCTCCATGTTACTCAATTCTTGTGGAGATGCAGTACTTTGCATATGCTATAATAACCATGAAACCAGTACAAAGAGAGTGTTTCAGTTTTGAGCGTGTGATTTTGTGGTTGTGCAGTGGAGGGTGATAAAGACCGAAAGTGTGGAGCTCGTGCCGTTCGCTCCTTCCTTGTTCCTCACCCTCTCTAGCATGACCTGGTTCTGCAATGGCCTCATCGTTAAGGACTTGAAAATCGCTGTGAGTACCATTTAGCTCTCTCAATCATTCAACTCTAATGCTTTTCGTTGTACATGCAACTTTGCAGTGATTTTTTTTTTCTTAAGAAGGCCCGATTCGTATAGACCTGACTTGGATTTGCAAACTCTCACTGATGCAACTTTTCATTTAGGGTTTAACACATACAACACCTCTCTCTCTCTCTCTCTCTCTCTCTCTCTCTCTCTCTCTCTCTCTCTCTCTCGTTTGTTTTCTGCTGACTTTGAGATTAAAATGAGGGTTCAACTGGGGTGTTTCAGATACCAAATGCAGTGGGACTTGTGCTTGGCCTCATTCAAATTATCGTCAACCTGATATACAAAGATGGGAACAAGAAGTCGGAAGAGACAAATGAAAGGAACAACCAACGAGAAGTTTCTCTAGACATGGAGAAGGTGACTCCAATCCAAAGTGCAAAGCTGCACCAACCGCAAGTCGCAGAAATGGATATCTTTACCAGAGGGAAACAAATTGAACCAAACAACGCCGTTTGATGAATCCATGTATCTCTAGCGTGTCTTGAAGAAGAAAGTGGCTGCGTATTATTTATGTCTGATAATTTCATCGAAGGAGCGAGACATCATCCATATTTTGTACTTGAAACTCCTACAGTATTGGACAGATTATGGTAGAATTATCTTCTGCTTTTGGGGTGCATACATTGATCCGTTCAGACGAGCACGTTGCCCTCTCTTAAAGTTGCTTTTCATCTTTGCCCTACTTGAATTCGCCTTTTTCACTGTGGATCGGTACTTCTCCTGTATCTCGTATCTCCTATGTGTATAACCTTAAGTATATGTCCAAATTTTTACTAAGTGAACAAGGAATATCATTAAACTCATAGCACATAAACCGGATGATCAAGCTTGGTCTATATAGATTTGTATGGTCTGACAAATGCTATAATCATTGTGTATGTGCTCCACTAAAATTCGACATGAGATCTTTCATAAGTTATAGTATGTGTTGACACCTAAATTTTGACTATCATTTTTAGGCATTAATTTTTGCATTAAAAATTAAGGACTAACTTTTTTCCCTAGCAAAAATATTTAAATCATTTTTCATATAGGATAGTTTAATTTATGCATTGCATTTACATTTAATTATATCGATGGTAGACACAAACTTAAAACAGACGCGTAGACCGAGCCGTTGTTGAAGCAAAGCTTGATCAGGCTAGGACGCTTAATGGCCAAAATTCTCATTGGAAGAATAAGGTTCTAAGCTTTAGTTGAAAATGAGTGAAGCCCACTTAATTAGAGGTCCAAAGCTTAATTAAGTCAAATAAACCAAAATTGAAATTGGCCAAATCCTCTCATAGCTTCTGGGAAGGAAGCCGCTCTCTCCGCCGCTCCCTCCGATTCTCCCACCGTATTTGACCAAATCAGAAATTCCTTCCACTGTTGTCTATGAGGATGATAAGGTGGTCAGGCTCCAACGCACATTCTGATCATTCCAAAAGTGAAGAATGGGTTAATTGGACTGTCTAACGCTGTAGAGAGGCACTGTGACATTCTTGGGTGCCTTTTTTTTTTTTTTTAATCAAACTTAGCCCAAACACACGGTTAAATGGGAATACGGCTGATCTTAATTAAAGGGACTGCTAAGAGCGAGCCCACAAGAATTAAAAGTCAAGGCTACAGTTGGACTGGAAACCTAGCTGTGCATTATAAATAGAATCCTAAGTCACATGTATCAGGGGGACCCATCAATTCACAATAGTCCAACCGCGGCAATAGTGAGGAGGAGACAGAAAAAAAAAAGAGTTCTCGTTCTTCCTGCATATTCTGAACGTGAGATGGACAATGGAGGGCTCCATCGATTCCCAGCAGAAAAGTTCACTCGGGTTCTGAAGACAGAGCATACACGGCCCAAAAAAAAGATCACAAAGGAGACAGCATTACTGAAGAAGTCCTAAAGGGAATTTGCTCGGCAACGCGGGGATTCATGCCCATGAACACATCATCTCCTTCACATAACCAAGAAAACATCCCAAAAAGGGAAGAGAACAAAAGGAACGTGGACAAAGTGAAAATTCTGGTCTGAGCGTCCACGAGTAGACTGCTGCTTGTGCCGACAGATTCCTGGTTTGGGGTTGAGTTGACCGAGACTTGTCGTCGGTTTCGCTACGAGAACCAAATCCCGACGCCACACACGGGTCATCTACCTCCCAAGAAGCTGTCTTCACGAAGAGTTGTTTTTTTTTTTTCCTTGAGCACCCACCGAGAGCATTCCTACGACCAGTGAATTTCGGTCACTGAGCACCTCCAGCCGCAAACCATCGTCTCGGTGCCTTGTCGTGGCCGTGAGCTCACTGACTAGTCCCCACCACAGCCGTCCGTGAACCACTGAGAGTCCACCGCCCCTGACCGCAATCCATGCCGATCCATGGAGGTTCAAAATTTGGCAACATTATCTCGAAATCAGGTAACGATCTTCATCTTAAAATATTCTGAGATTGCTTGCTTAAGTTGAATATTGAGTGAATATGGGGTGAATATTGGGTGATATTTCGAGTGGGCAAAATTTTGTATACTAACATTGCAATATATGATAATTGCTTATTTGAATTTTATTGATATCTTTAACATGTTTTACGTGTTGAAGAATTAAAGGGGAGGGAGTGCAAACTCGGACTATTCTCGATCCCGAGATTTGTCTCGGTGGCATGGGATTGAGATATTTAATCTTAATTACTAAATTTGATTCCTCAATCCAATCTATTATATAATTTGAACCGAAGAATATTTGATTTGTTATCTTAAATAAAATCTCTAAAAGATTTAGCAGATAAAGTTTCTTTCAACCCTTGTTTATCTAATCTTGAGTTAGAAATCATATCTCATCGGTTTTGGGTAATAAATCAAATAAATTTTGAAATCAGTGAATCACTGGAGATTGCATCATTATCTTATTTTAAAATATGCAAATAAAGGGTTAAAATTTTACCTAAATTTTTTTTGGATTTGATGAAAGCCAATTCCAAATCTTTTAGGATAATATTTAACCTACACATGTCAGATTTTTCTTAGCAATTTTTAATTTTGAATATCCATTCAAAAATACCAAAAAAAAAAAAATCTCGTTCATATATATTACATATAGTTTAGAACATTCCATTCACGTAGGTTGAGTATTTTATTTTACATTTGCAAATCATATAGGCCTAGTGACATAATCGTCATGTTTCATTTTTCATGCCCCATGTCATATACTTTCACCACGTCATTAAAGTCCATCACATCATATAGTTCAACATGTCATTTTTTCATATTATTTATTGCATGTTGAATTATTCATCATTAGCTTGATATGTCATTGATGCCATGTCGCATTTGTACGTCATTTAGAATAACGTCAAGGTCTATTCATTCTAAGTTAAGAGATTAGTTTAGCCTAATGTCACATGCCATTTTGATTAAATTCATATCATTTGTGCATAACATGTAGGTTAGAATTCATGTTGCTTGGCACGTCATTAAGATTTGAAATTTTCTAAAAAATTTGTCACGCATTCCTGTCTCATTAGGATAGCCGTCACTTATCATGTCATTAGAATAATTGTATTGAATACAATTACATTCATGCATGGGTTTGTAAACCATTTAATTGACGATTTTAATTGGCATGCAGCTTGAATCTGTAGGACACTAGACGTGGAGAAACGCCCATCTTTACAAACGGTATCGTAATGCAGTAAATAGATATATAGTCTCACAGTTGGGGGAAAATTATCTTTGTGTTCCGCATCTTAGTGAGAAGGAAACAACGAACAAGAAAAATACATCTCCACTTTAATTATTCAATTTATGTTGATAATATCTTGTCCATCTTTCAAAGTTAAAAGAAAGAATCACTCAGATTTCATTTTTCTGATTGACACAATTACAATATATATTTCTGTCAATTAGATATTAAATCCTTTTCGAATTTTGGCTACGGTACATGCATGACCAAGGATTTCCAAAATAACCTAGAAAGATTTATACGCCCCTAGGTCAGAACATGGATATTCAACTCTTTTTCCAGTCGAAGAAGAAAGATGGAAAAGAAAAGGCAAAGGAACAATGAAAGCAAAAATGGAGGGGGTAGGTCAGGAGGGTGAGTGTGTAGAGAGGCGAAAGAAGAGATTCCGGCAGCAGTACCACGGATCGTAGTTTTTTTAGCTTCAAGGGCGCGAATGATAACCATTCTATTCCCAGGCTATTCTCTAAACGAGTTTCTAAGTAGAAAAATGTATTTGATAAGGACACAAAATTTCTATTTTCGAAATAGAAATCCGTTTGATAAAAATATAATATTTCTATAGTTGTCGGCTGAAGACCGGCAAGCGAGAGGTCAACGGACGGTGGCTGGAGCTAGTGATGAGAGAGAGAGAGAGAGAGAGAGAGAGAGAGAGAGAGTGAGAGATGAGAAAAAAAAATTATTCCTCTTCTATTTCAGAAACAAAAAAGTAAAAGATTTACACCTCTCATTTCTATTCCAAACATATTTTTGAGTTAAAAATTTGTTTCGAAAATAGAAAAATTAAATTATTTTACCAATCGGATTTCTATTCCAAACCTATTCAAGAAAATAGAAAAGTTGAAAAACAGAAAAATAAAATGATTATCATTGCACTCCAAATTGCCTAAGAAAATGGGGGTACTCTCCCCACAATTGACAAGACTTTGTTGGTGGTGGAAATTGAAATTTTGCAATTTGGCCCAAACATCGATTATCTTCTCAATCCTCAATATGAATCTGCTGCCTATTACTTTGTCCACTTTATTAAACGATACTTCTTAAATTGTAAGAACAATTATGTAATGAAAATTCTACAAATGTAGTGGTGGAAAGCTATGCCCTCGCCCTAAAGTAGTCTTGGCGACATAATCGGCCCCATCCAAAAATACTCCGCTGCACAAAGAACTTGTTTGGTGCTACTTGAGGCAGAAGGAATGTCTAGTCGAAGTAGAAAACGCCTTCGTCATCCCGCAGTAGTACTCACCCAGAGTATTTCACGATCAAACCACCAATTTCAGCTAATTGCCAGTCGACTTGACTAATATGTGCTGTGTAAGGGCTTTTTGCTTTTTCCTGGAAGAGATGGATCCTCAACACCATGGGCTTGTACACCTTGTGACCTTAGAATTTGACTGGTGCATGGCCACCAAGCTCCCATGTTGAGCACCGGCAAATGTGTCACAATAGATAATATCATCTATTGTCTCGTACCGCTTCAGAGACTGGCTCAGTCACACAGCAAGGCCACCCAATCACACAGCAAGGTTTCTCATAACTCCATGGGGCATATAACTGAGCACTAAGCTCAATTTCTTTGAACCTTATTTAATCCACTTCTACTACAAAGACGATTACATTTATGACAATATGTACATATGTGCGGATATACACGGTATATCATTATAGCCCAAGCTTGTATCTAGGTGATTATGCACTGTTAGACTAATAAGGTATCCTCACCTTGTGATACCCATTCCACTCTACCTGAAGTCTCTAAAACACTCGGACTTGCTATAAACGACACTTCCATGGACGCTCATGCATACTAAACATTTGAGGTCTATTAATAGGAATATAAATTATTATGCCAACGTTAGATAATTCATCGTTTAACGTCGATTTTCTGGATTCCCACTCGGGCAAAAGGTTCATGTCTCTAACACAATTCTATTTCATGAACCTGTAGTAGCATCCACTTAGATGATCCACCACGTTTTGACAACCACCTATCAATTCATCAGTGGATTTCTTAAACCTCCGCTTTCCCCTTCGTCTTATATTTAATCCGCAATCTAAAGACTAGCAACTATGATGCCACGATGTCCGACGTAGCTAGACTAAGCATTAGTCCTCCCGGTTAGACCAATTAGAAGACCGCCTCAGAAATTTTCTTCTTCAATTCAGCCTGTGCACGCTCTCAGACCACTCTCTGCTCATCCACCAAAACAATAAAGCAAGGCACGAAGTGTCCTGATTTGCTACAGACCCCAACCGAGTTTGCTCCCTCATTTTATTTCTCTATCCCTTTTTTTTTTTTTTGTTATACGGTTGGCATTCGAATACCTCACGAATTATACATCATCTCCCCCTTCCCAGTCACAGTACCTCGCCCATTTCAGTAACACCATCGCACCATCTCGACAGTCCAGCCACATAACGAAGCATTACAAGTTCTATAGACTTCAAACTAACTGAAATGCGCAACATGCGTTCATGAATGCGCCGCAACCCACGACACCCATTCGGCTCACCGAAACTTGATTCCCGTTGTCAAGACTAGTGGATAGGTTGAGAAGGTTACTTGCTTTTGTCTCTATGGCAGTTATTAGCCGGTCTGAGTCGCCGAGGGAGGATGAGTCGCTGATCGTCGATGGAGCTGCAGCGAGAGTGAACCCTAGAATGACACAACCGAGGAAGAGGATGGCACTAGTTTTTTTTTTTTTTTCACGAGCAGGGGGAAAGAAAATGGGTCTATTTCGCCCTTTGACAGATTGTTTTCGTGGGCCTAAAACTTCTGGCCATTCTTCACATAGTAAAGCTGGGCTTGGGTGGAGTAAAATTCTCTTGATGAATTCCATGGGCCATGATTCTGTGGCCCCATTTAGCATTTAGCTTGGTAGGTCAAAGTTGCAAATTCTGGAACGGACCTATTCCTTCAGCAGGCCTACTACGAACGGGTTGTAGTTAGGCCGAATTTCTAGTCGTTAATTGGGTCTCGCTAGTAGAGGAATTATTTAGGACTATTAAAATGGGGCATTACAAAGGGTGACCGTCAGAGTGGGGCGAGAGAGGTCGACAAGAGGCATAGAGAGAGAGAGAGAGAGAGTTGATTTGGTTTCCTTGTCACCCGCCACTAGGATCATTCTAGAATACTCAAGAAAATCCTAGAAGGTTCTTAGAGTATCATGGTTGTTCATGCATAGCAAAACCTCGAGATCGATATATTTTTCTGAAATGTGTCACTAGGCTCGATGAGGTCACTAATAGCATTAGAATAGGTAATAATAGATCTTATCTTTCCATTAACAAATGCTATTCAAATTAAGAACTTTAGGTATCAAACGACTAGTGTTTCTTTTGCAAATCATAGGATGAGAATGGTTTCACCATGAGATTTCAGGCAGCGGCGGGTGATAAAATCATGCATTGATGCCGCAGATCAAATATTGAAAGAGATGTAAATGAAGAAATAGAAAATGAAGAAGCGAATAATCAGATATGAAAAACATGAAAGCCCAATTATCTAGTTTCAAATTTTGCTGAATAATTTAGATCTTCATAAACAGACTTAGATGATATAGGAAGGGAGATATCAGCTTAAATTCCGAAATAACAGAAATATTAAGCCATCACGGCTAGCTTAACAAAAATCTGATTAAGGTCAATCTAGAAACAAAGAAAAGAGCAAATACAGGCATGCAGAATCATTTGTTTGCAGAATTACCCCAAAAAGAAAATAAAAGAAAAGAAGGAAAAAAGAAAAAAAAAATAACAATGAAGGGTTATTTTGAAGGTTTTCAGTGTAATTTGATTAGTCGAACCGCAATAATCGAATTGAAAAAAAAAAGAACGGTTACGTTTCAATTACCTGAATCGAAACCGAACTGAAATGCACGAAATTTTCAATTCGATTCTGTTCGATTTTCCAATTCGATTTTAACACCTCTAGTTTGCATCACCTATAAAAATGAGTAAACATAAAATGTTTTCTCTGTTCATGAAAATGTTTAGAAATAATCTATCGATAATGAGAATATTTTTTATTAATTAATTTTTTCAAACAATATAAGCGACTACTTTTAAGAAATATATATTTTTTAAATTATTTATTTTTTCACGCAATAAATGGAGATTGGATAATGGCGTAAATCTTTCTTTTGCTTGGAGTTCACGAAATCGGGTTGGATAAGTCTCCGACTTTCTAATGCTGGCCTTTGGGGACGACAAATGACCATTGTCGGTTCCACAGCCTGGGCCTGGACGCCGATGCGGGGGAGCGTCCTTTTCCTAATCATGAAAGTCTTCCCTATCATACCTTAAACATTCGGGACGAAGAGTGACTGTATTAATTTGCCCCTTTCTGTTTCTATCGAAACAAGAAGGAAACATGAGAGGAGTCGATGATGTTTTAGCTCGTGCAATATCTCTTCAGACTTTCAAAGTTTGTTTTAATATCCTACTCCCCTCAGAATTTATTGAATTGGGCCGATCTGGAACTTCATGCCGGAAGATAATTGTCCAAACCGACCTAGATAATCATTTTGGGTAGTGCGATTGGGCTTGCAATTAGTTTTGGCGATTATGTGGCAAGGCAACCTACAATGAATGTTTGATTCCCCCCCACCTTTTTTTTTTTTTTTGCAAAGCATCCGATTTGTTCATCTTCATCAATTCATATCGGACTTGCGCGATTTATCACGGCGTCTCAAAAAAGAAGAGATATCTAGCTTCTGAAAACACACATGTATCGTGCTTTCACATTAGAGACGGGATCGCTTGCGCCGAACAAACCCCAAACTCCTCTCCACCGTTTGAAAAAATCGACGACGGAGTACAGTGAGTTAGCATTTGGCATGGCTAATTTGACCGGATGTGATATTTCCATCGTTATATAAGTTCGATCGATCCCCCGTGTATCAACAAGGTCGTGATATGAACTTTTTGAAAATATTGTCGATAGAAGAAATTCACAAGGTTTCCAATACCTTCGAGATCCTACGGTCTCATTTGGAAAATACAGTCCCTCCTGATTTTTTATAGCCAGATTTGTGATAACTGGGTGGTGTTGGAAAGCTTTTAATAAATACGATCCAGGTAAACCCTCTAACCAAATTTTCACGAAGTATGATCTCAGGTCAAATCGGGTCAGACTTTTGAAAACCTTTGCTAGTGAACAATGTACCTACTAAATTCTATAAGAAATTGCTTACGGTTCCGAACAAATATCCCCAGGGAAATCATTTTAAGATACAATTATTACGCTGGTATAGTCTTCTCCAAGGGACAAAAGAAAACAAAAAAAGCGCGTTCAGCCAAAATGTTGGGAAAGCCATGACGCTGCGAACAAGTGCAAAACATTGATAGGCCACCGTCGTGGCCATCGACATGGCCCATCTTCCCACCTGACCAACTATGGCCAAACTCTAACCTTTGAGACCTACATACTTGACAGGAGATATCTAATTCTATGGAAAAATTCAGAAGAGAAATTAGATTCCCTAAAAACTTATCTAGGAAATAAAATCAGAACATAAATTGATTTTTAGATCAGAATCTTTGCTAACTATTAAATGAGAACTAAAACGTCATATTTCGATACAAGTGAGGAAAAAAAAAATTTCTCCAAAGAGCATTTTTCACAAACTATCCGGATAGACTTTCCGTAAATTAATATTATTTTCGGGATAAAAAAAATATAATTAAAATTAGAAAATTCGGTTTTGTACGTCTTTTGGGATGATTTCCTCATAAACGCACCAATCGGTTTATTTCTCTTTCCTGCTTGACGTGCGACTTAATTTGTCATGAGGCTTCCATGAATTGTCGTGTGCCTATATCGTCAAACCCATCAAGTTTGAACCGGTCTCTTTTGTTGATAGGTAAAGAATTCTTAAACTAAAAATAAGAAGCGATATTTTTGTCAACCATAGTTTGTTGCCGCAAATTTCAATTTAAATCTTCAATCAGTGGCGATCTAATGAATGGTCACTGACGCTGAATTTGGTATTCTGCTCAAACATTCTTTTCTCACTTCTTTCTCGTCATTTCCGGGAAAAAAAAAAGCAGAAAAAGAAAAAGGAGATATCTAATTCAATGGAAAAGTCATTACCTTGTGACACGCCAAATGTCAAAAGTGTATTGCATTTGTACCTATTTAGTCATAAATTTTTCAATTCGGCCAATTCTGACGACAAATTGCTGTCGTGGATGCCAGCAATGCCACGTAGAATGACCGAACCTTATGAATATAATTTTTTTTGAAAATTTCTAAATTTTTTGTAATTTTTTATTTTGTTAAATTTTCTGAATGACCAGTTGACCATTGCCAGTCATATACCAGGGTCGGCCGACCATCACCAATCAGAAGACCACTCCGATTCCCGAATCGGAGGGGAAAAAGATGGGTGCGTCGCTTTCCTCTCGCTCCGATTCCCGAATCGGAGGGGAAAAAGATGGATGCGTGCTTTTTCTCTATGTTACACCGATACGAGGCATGACACGCGACACGACACGACACGCCGACACGTGAATTCTCAAAAAATAGAGAATTCCGACACGCTGGGACACGTTATATATTATATGTATATTTTTAATGGTGGCTTCTTCTCATAAGCTAAATTGTATTAAAGAATTGAAAGAATCCCAACTAAAGTAAGAGTTTGCAATACTTTCATCAAAATATCTACCATGTTAATGCATCTAATACAGCTAAGGTGATAATTACGTCAAAAAATTTGAGTTTCTGACCCATTTTACCACTGGACACGCGAGGGACTCGCGTTGACCCGAGGTCAACGTGTCCGGAAGTGTCGGAGTGTCCGACACGCCAAAATTTTGAAAAATGGCGTGTCCGTGTAACATAGCTTTTTCTGGGCTTTTTCCCTCCGATTTGTGTTTCTTTCGGGAAAGCGAAACACACCCCATTGTCCCCTCCCCTGCCTTTGATTCCTTTCCTTTATGTTTTTTCACATAACAAATTTCCAAGTCCATCATTTATATCAAACTGACTTTGACCGACAACGAATGCTGATAAATGGAGGTTCATTTCTCGTTCGACATGTCGCGGCCGGATAGTGGATCGAAAATTACTAAGGTTTTACGAAAACCGGACTTCGGAAAATAAAAGGTCCTCGTAGATGGTAGCCCTAACTCGATCTTACATGTCAATAATTACCGGACTTCCTAATGTAAATATTTTTTAGGCCTCGTTTAGCCACCCCTATAATATGAACGTAACCTATGCTTATCATTTCAATCCCTTTCCCTTGGGCAGGAGAACAAGTACTCAGGCGTACTATCTCGAAATCTTAGGTGAGAGAAGCCGGCAATTACAAGACAATGCACTATGAGGCATGGCATATTACAAAGCATGTCAAATTCGTCCTTTTCACTAGGTGCATTCGGCGTTTGTGATTTTCGCTGTGCACTGGTCCGACCAAGTGCCGGTGGGAAATATAAATCCTCGTCCCAGAGAAAGGTGAAACACAAAACCGATTAAAGAGACAGATCGTTCTTGACCTCAACCACAAATACATATCAGAAGATAATGTTTGTGTTAGGTTGAGCATTATGATAAGAGGGTACAACGCCGCAATATTTTCACCATTCACGCAATCTAACATTTTACGGATTTTGGATTTTTTTTTTTTGCCCTTTTTCTTGATGCTTTAGAAAAACATAATGTCACTGCCTAAATTCATGTTTAATAACTTTTTTTTATAATTCTAACAGAGAATTAAAAAGAATTTACTGTTAATAAGTCCAAACGTATATATCCTAAATTTTCACTGTTAAGAAAAGTTAAAAAGCTAACATAATCAGTCCCGTTACCTTATCATTTTGAGATAAAAATAAAAACAAAAACAAAAACATGAAAGACGAATTCGATGTTCGCATTAGATCATCCACGCGTTGTATCTTTACCAGTGGGATGCTTCCATTTGAGTCAAGCTTCTTAGGAATTTGACATGCTTTGTAACATGCCATGCCATGTCGTCGGCTTGTAATTGCCGACTTCTCTCAACTAAGATTTCGAGATAGAGTATTCTTGACCTCAACCACAACTACAATCAGAAGACCATGCACTATGAGGCATGGCACTCATCTCCATCGTCGGATCGATTTTTCTTTTTTAACAGAATCTCTACCGTCGGATCGACCCATGCAATGCATTGTTGTGGGGAAGGCGATCTCCAGCCCTATAAAAAAAAAAACCCCCCCTCCAGCCCCCATTCCTCAAGCCCCCTAAGTTCTCTCTCTCTCTCTATAACATAGTGACAATGTGTCAGCCAACATCTCCTCTCCACTGCCACGAAGAAGACTACCACCTCCACCACCTGCCTCTCTCGATCAAAGACCAAACCATGCACACACCATTGACCCAGAAACACGCAATACACAAACAAACCCAGAAAGAGCAAAATACCCATCTCTCTCTGGTCGTAAGAGAAGTGAAGTCCATAGCCCAAACAGGCCTCCCCATGATCCTCACCGGTCTCTTGCTCTACTGCCGCTCCATGATCTCCATGCTGTTCCTGGGCCGCCTCGGCGAGCTTGCACTGGCAGGTGGCTCCCTCGCCCTCCGCTTCGCAAACATCACTGGCTACTCCATCCTCTCTGGCCTTGCCAGGGGGATGGAGCACATCTGCAGCCATGCCTTCGGTGCTAAAAAACATGCCCTCCTCGGCCTTTCCCTGCAGAGAACCCTTCTCTTGCTCATGTTAACCTCATTGCCCATCTCTTTTCTGTGGCTGAACATGAAACGGATCCTCCTTTTTTGCGGCCAGGATGAGGCCATAGCAACAGGGGGGCAATCTTTCCTTCTCTACACAATCCCTGACCCCTTGGCCCTGTCTATTCTTCACCCACCGAGGATTTACCTGCGGAGTCAATCCATAACTCTGCCCCTCACATTCTGTGCCTCTCTCTCCATTCTCTTGCACAGTCCCATCAACCTCCTGCTCGTGACGCATCTCGGCCTTGGGATCAAAGGCGTGGTGCTTGGTGGGGTCTGGACTGACTTCAATCTTGTAGCCTCTCTGCTCATTTACGTACTCATCTCCGGCATGCACGAGAAAACGTGGGGAGGCCTCTCCCCATTTTTGGATGCAATACGCTTGTTTATTTTTAAAATTGATCTTGAGGTGTTGGGAAACACTGTGTTTCCGAAACACAAAAGAAAGAAATCGTTTTTTATTTTTATTTTTATTTTTGGATGGGCATGCCCATCAGTTCAGTCTCGTATTCCTTCAGAAAACAGAAGCTCAAGATCAGACAGCGTACAAGCGAGTGGAGGAGCTCCCGCCGGAGAAGTAGGCCACCTGCGAATGAATTCTTCTCTCGAAGATCATATGGAGCTGGCTTTCATATTTGATCTCTTAGGTACACGCATATAATTTCAACATGAACTTCATTCGGGATGAGCAGCATCTTTGTTGATCTCCATTTGGTTTCACTGAGAGTTAGAGAAACGTTTCACATATCATCGATTGCAAGAAACGCAGTCCATTATACAGATCATCGTGGTAATTGATTTTCATATGTTCTGTCTTGTGTAATTACCGATCCTATTGTTCCCTATGATTTTTGTCCCGTCAAAAAATAAGATGAGTCCGTTGTAGTATAGTTGAATGTAATCCGATTGGAAATGACAATATTCAGAACTTGGGAATCGATGAATTCATGTAGGAAATCACTCCAGCAAACCCTACATCCCTTTATCTCATTTTTCTTTATTGAGTTCTATGAACGATTCTAACATATCTCCTCTCCTTTTCTCTTGAATCTATAAAGCCAACATCCTATCCATTTTGGGGTTATTATCATCCATGTAAGATCTCCTCCAACTCTTCAGTTTGCACATATCATTTTGACCATTTTAAGTTGCTTGGTGTGAATTTGGAAATTCTTGTGCCAAATATTATTGGTGAAGGACCTTTTCTTCTTCTTTTTGTTTTTGGCAGCACAACGCTTTACACCATCTTCAAGAAGAAGTCCTCGGATGGGTATGCGTCGACGCCATATGTGGTGGCACTTTTTAGGGCATCGTTGCTCTTGTACTATGGAATCCTCAAGACTGATGCTATGATCATCACCTGCAATGCCATTGTAATTGTTATCGAAATCGCCTTTCTTGTTCTATTCCTGATCTATGCCTCCAACACAGAGAAGGTCTCTCTCTCTCTCTCTCTCTCTCTCTCTCTCTCTCTCTCTCTCTCTCTCTCTCTCTCTCTCTCTCTCTCTCTCTCTCATACTGCCTTGGTCCTTAAAATGTAATGAGTTATTGTCCCTTTTGTTCTCTTACCCACGTGCTGTTCATTAGTTTGCAAATTCGAGTGCTTACGCAAATTATCTCAACTTGTTGACTATTTAGATTTTACAAGCAAAGATCAACATTGTTTTAATGGATATTCACTATATCTTTATTCGCGCGAAGTTTTTGTTAGCACTTGCTTGCTGAATAACTTAAAAGCTTTCCAACAAATTCACGTGTGAGTCCATCTTCAAAATTTAGGTAATTCCTAGATTTAAGAAGATATGAAGAAAGATAAAGAGGAAACGATTCTTGGGACATTTATGCGACGAGAACTGAAAAAGGAACACCTATGTAAGATTGCAACTTGTCCCATTTGATGTCTTGAAGGAAACTTGTGTAAATCACCAATCTGCACAGATGTACATAGCATGGTTGCTGCTGCTGCTCGATGTGAACTCCTAAGAAATCTGAAGGAAGTTTGTGTAAATTGCCAATCTTAACAGATGTACACAATATGGCTCCTGCTGCTCAATATTGGAGGTTTTGGAGCGACGGTAGCACTTGTTGGTGTTGTCCCACATCGGTTGTGGAAGGGGCTAGTGCTTGGTTTATAAGTGTGAGGGAAAGCCTCAACCTTTGAGCTAGCTTTTGGGTTGAGAGAGGCCCAAGTCCTCCTAACATTGGTATCAGAGCCCAGGTTACCGACAAGTCTGGACCCAATAGTCACACGGGAGAGCGGGTTGTTCTTGCCTCCGACCCATGGCCCGATGTGTGAGGGGGAGATTGTTGGTGTTGTCCCACATCGGTTGTGGAAGGGGCTAGTGCTTGGTTTATAAGTGTGAGGGAAAGCCTCAACCTTTGAGCTAGCTTTTGGGTTGAGAGAGGCCCAAGTCCTCCTAACAGCACTGACCATGTTTCTTCTCAAGGGTCAGAGGCGCATCAACACTGTCGGATGGATCTCCATGGCCTACAATCTTGCAGCGTTCGCCGTGCCTCTGAGCATCATGGTATTCCTCCATGTTACTCAATTCTTGTGGAGATGCAGTACTTTGCATATGCTATAATAACCATAAAACCAGTCCAAAGAGAGAGTTTCAATTTTGAGCGTGTGATTTTGTGGTTTTACAGTGGAGGGTAATAAAGACCGAAAGTGTGGACCTCGTGCCGTTCGCTCCTTCCTTGTTCCTCGCCCTCTCTAGCATGACCTGGTTCTGCGATGGCCTCATCGTTAAGGACTTGAAAATCGCTGTGAGTACCATTTAGCTCGCTCAATATTTCAACTCTAATGCTTTTCGTTGTACATGCAACTTCTTTTCATTTAGGGTTTAACACATACAACACCTCTCTCTCTCTCTCTCTCTCTCTCTCTCTCTCTCTCTCTCTCTCTCTCTCTCTCTCTCTCTCTCTCTCATTTGTTTTTCATGTCAATTAAAATGAGGGTTCAACTGGGGTGTTTCAGCTACCAAATGCAGTGGGACTTGTGCTTGGCCTCATTCAAATTATCGTCTACCTGATATACAAAGATGGGAACAAGAAGACGGAAGAGACAAATGAGAGGAACAACCAACAAGAACTGACCCTATGAGATCAGTTCTTTTCAATTAGGACACGCAGCGACAACAGGGAAGCAGTTAGGAATGCAGCAGGAATGGAAAGGAATAACATTCGATTCAACTCGAGAGAAGTAGGATTCAAGATGTAGTTCCTTTTACATAAGAATAGTCCGAGTTATTTCAAGGTAGTGAGTGGTCAGGAAAAAAAACAATGCCTTGGAAAACCGCAAGTCGCAGAAAATGGGTATCTTTACCAGTGGGAAACCAATTGAACCAAGCAACACCGTTTGATGAATCCATGTATCTCTATCATGTCATGAAGAAGCAAGTATAGGTGGCTGCGTGTGCCGGCATATTTATGTCTGATAATTTCATCGACGGAGTGAAACATCATCCATATTTTGTACTTGAAACTCCTACTATATTTGACAGATTATGGTAGAATTATCTTCTGCTTTCGGGTTGCATACATTGATCCGTTCAGACGTACATGTTGCCCTCTCTTGAAGTTGCTTTTCATCTTTGCCCTAGTTGAATTCGCCTTTTCCACTTTGGATCGGTACTTCTCATGTATCTCGTATCTCCTATGTGTATAACCTTGAGTATACCTCCAAATTTTTACTAAGTGAACAAGAGATATCATTAAACTCATAGCACATAAACAGGACGATCAAGCCTGGTCTATATAGGTCGGTATGGTCTGACAAATTAATGCTATAATCATTGTGTATGTGCTCCACTAAAATTCGACATGAGATCTTTCATCAGTTATAGCATGTAGTCAATACTATCGTGCATTCTTTTATTTACGTACTACTGAAGCGACAAAATATAAAATATTTCCGGCCAAAGCCAAATCCAAGAATGAAAATAAGTCTGTGATCAACGGACTTACTGCTTATGGTAAAGAAGGATAAGAAACGCACGAGAAATTCTTTGCACTACACTACCCTCATTGATCAATGGACTTATTAATAATGTAATGCGTGGGTTTGCAAACCATTTAATTGACGATTTTAATTGGCATGCGCTTGAATCTGTAGAAGACGAGACATGGAGAAACGCCCATCTTTACAAACGGTATCGTAATGCAGTAAATACATATATAGCATGATGCTTGGGGGGAAATTATCTTTGTATTCCGCATCTTAGTGAGAAGGAAACAACGAACAGGAAAAATACTTCTCCACTTTAATTATTCAATTTAAGCTGATAATATATTATCCATCTTTCAAAGTAATTTTATTTTCCTGAATGACACAATTACAATATATATTTTTATCGATTTGATATTAAATCCTTTCTGAATTTTGGCTACGGTATATACATGACCAAGGATTTCCAAAATTACCTAGAAAGAGTTATACGTCACTGGGTCCGAACATGAATATTCAACTTTTTTTTTCCTAGTCGAACAAGAAAGATGGAAAAGAAAAAGCAGAGGAACAATGAAAGGAAAAATGGAGAGGGTAGGTCAGGAGGGTAAGTGTGTAGAGAGGCAAGAGACGAGATACGGTAGCAGTACCACAGATTGCAGTTTTTTATTGTTAAGGGCGCGAATGATAATCATTATGTTGTCAAGCTATTCTTTAGACGAGTCTCTAAGCTGAGAAATGTGTTTGATAACGATACAAAATTTATATTTTTACAATAAAAATTCGTTTGATAAAAAAATAATATTTCCATAGTTGCCAGTCAGCAACCGGCATATCGGAGGTCAATGGACAGCATCCAGAGTGGGCAACAAGAGAGAGAGACATCACGCGAAAGAGAGAGTGAACGATAAAAAAAATTCTTGTTCTTGCTTCTATTCCAAAAACAAAAACGTTAAAGATTTATATCTCTCATTTTTATTCCAAATATATTTGTGAGTTAAAAATTTATTCCGAAAACATAAAGATAAATTTTTTTATCAAATGAATTTCTAATCCAAATTTATTTTTAAAAATAAATAAAATAAAACAATTATCATTCGCTCTTTAAATTACCTAAAAAAATAGGGCACTCTTGCCAGCCCCACAACTGACAAGACTTGTTGGTGTTGGAAATTGAAATTTTACAACTTGGCCCGAACATCGATTATGTTCTCAATCCTCGAAATGGAGTGCCGCCTATTACTTCCCCCACTTTATCAAACGGTACTTCTTAAATTGGAAGAGCAAGTATGTAATGAAAATTCTACAAAAGCAATGCAAGAAAGCTATGCCCTAGCCTAAAGTAGTCCTGGCGACCTAGTCGGACCCATCCGGAAAATACTCTGCTGCACAAAGAAATTGTTTGGTGCTACTTGCGGGAGAAGGAATGTCTGGCTGAAGTAGAAGAGGCCTTCGCCACCCCCACAGTAGTTCTCGAAGTATTTCACAATCAAACCACTAATTTTCAACAAATTACCAATCGACTTGACTAATACGTGCTGTGTAGGGGCTTTTGCCTGGAAGAGATGGACTATCTCCTCAGCATCGTGGGCTTCTACACCCTCGTAGCTGACCCTAGAACTTGACTGGTGCATGGCCGTCAAGAGAGCACTGTCAAATGTGCGATAACATTGTCCGGCAAAACCGAACAATTGTTGAATAGGATCAGGTTCCATATTCACGGAGGGTAGGGTTTGGGTTTTGCCTAGATTGTTCGATGAGAGAGAGCAGAGAGCAGAGTTTAGGGTTTTGCTTAGACTATTTGGAGAGAGAGAGAGAGAGAGAGAAGGGCTTAGGATTTTACTTACATTGTTCAATGAGAGAGAGGAGACCCTAGCTGTGCGACCAGGGGGTACCATGGAGTGGAGAGAGAGAGAGAGGCCGGCGAGAAGCGGAGGTGGAGAGAGTCGATTTGGATTTCGGGATGGGGAGAGAGAGGGGGGGGGGGGGAGCCATACTCGAGATTAGTTGATTAGATAAGTTCATCGTGATGACTCAAAGTCTCAAAAAATACCTTGAACAACGCTAGAAATAGTAAGTGATTTTATTACAATAAGTTCATCCAGGGATATGCCACACTCGAGATTAGTTGATTAGATAAGAGGGGCCGATGCGCAATACACACGCTTAACCTGATTAACATGCGATTTCCATCTCATCAAACATATTGTACTGTTAATTCTTGCTATCTAAGAATTGTCAAAGTCTATAATAAGGATATTTCAATATAAACGCCGAACGAAATTTTAATAATGAGCCATCTCACTTTGACAGTCTGATCAAAATGTTTGAAGCTATTTTGTGAAGGGAAGCAACCTCTTCAAGTTGTTTTCAACCAAATCTCATGTTCTACTTTATCATGGTGGTGCAAGACTTTCCATTATAAGGCGTGTAAGGGTGTGAATGATAATTATTTTGTTTTCCCATTTCTATTTTAACTATGTTTCTAGAACATGTTTGGTAGCGAAATTTCATTTTTCCATTGTTTCAGAAATAAATTTAGAACAGAGATGAGAAGTTGCGATTTTCAGCTTTTTTGTTTCTGGAATAGAAATAAGAAAGAAGAATTCTCCTCATCGTTCAATCCTTTTTTTCTCACATCCGTCGTCCACCAGTCGCCAATAGCCTGTTCGTCGGTCCGCCGGTTGCCGATCTCAAATCTGTTGGCCCTCCATCAGTTGTTCCGCAATTCGTCTATCCGGCATTCCCTATTTAACAAATACTAAAACCATTGTGCATGTGCACTAAAATGTGACAGGAGATCTTTCATAAATTTTAGTACGTGGCCAATATTATTGCGCATCTATGAGCTTCTTGTATTTACGCATCACACGAATCATCCCTTTATCGTACGGATGTTAACTAAAACATCTTCGATATTAAAAAAAAAAAATTATCCCCCCGTGGAAAAATACTTTTGACGATGTGGCAGTGCGGGGACGAGAGGGCTTTTGGTTTGTCGAGAGCGACCATTGACCGATGCAATGAACAGACTTAGAAGATACAGGAAAATATCAGCTTAAATTGTGAAAGAACAGAAATATTAAGCTGTCACGGCTAGCTTAACAAAAATCTGGCTGAGGTCAATCTAGAAACAGCAGTTTTTATTCCAAGATCGCATTTATATTTTGCATAAAATCAACAGGAAACTTCATTTTCCTCCGATCCTAATCTCCAAAGAAGCTGAGCTTAAAATCTGTCGTCAGCCACTAGAATTACACAATAATGTTCTGCTTTCCCATTCTATTTGCTAAGTAGACCGATAAAAGGTGATGACATTGCACACCTTTGGACTCATGAATGCCGCAGTCAAATTGGTTCATCGTAATGACTCAAAGTCTCAAAATACCTTGAGCAACACTAGAAATAGTAAGTGATTTTATTACAATAAGTTCATCCAGTGATACGCCATTCTCGAGATTAGTTAATTAAATAAGAAGGGTTAATGCGCAATACACACGCTTAACTTGATTAACATCTCAGAAAACAGATTGTAGCGTTAATTTTTACTGTCCAAGAATTGTCAAAGCCTATTATAAGGATATTTCATTATAAGAGACGAACGATATTTTAATAATGAGCCATCTCACTCTGACAGTCTGTTGAAAGTGTTTGGAGCAATTCCTGTGGCGGGAAGCAACCTCTTCAAATTGTTTTCGACCAAATCTTATTTTCTACTTTATCACGGTGGCGCTCGCGAAACTTTCCATTATCAAATATGTGAAGGCGTGAATGATAATCATTCTGTTTCTCTATTTCTATTTCAAATCTGTTTCTAGAACAAGTTTGGTAACGCAATTTCATTTTTCTATTATTTCATAAGTAAGTTTGGAATAGAAATGAGAAGTTTCAATTTTTAACTTTTCTGTTTTTTGAACAGAAATAAAAAATAAAACTTCTTCCCATCGCTTCCTCCTTTTCTCTCGTGTCCGCGGTTCGCGGTCCACTAGTTGCCGATCACTCATTCACCGGTCTGTCGATCGCCATTCCACCGTTCGTCGGCCCTCCATCCGCCATTTGCCTATCCCCCGTTCACCGTTCCCTGTTTGACAAATACAATAACCATTGTGTATGTGCACTAAAATTTGACAGGAGATCTTTCATAAGTTTTCGTAAGTGGCCTATATTATTGTGCATTTATGAGCTTCTTGTATTTACACGCCACGCAAACCACCCCGAGGTAAAATACTTTTGACGATGTGGCGGTGCGGGGACAGGAGAGCTTTTGGTTTGTCGAGAGCGATCATTAATCGGTGCACCGTGAGGGACCATCTTCCGAGTGAGCCATGAAGCGATTGAAGTGACAGAGGATCGAATTTTTTGGGGGCAAAAGCCAAATCCATGTATGATAATAGATCAGTGATCAAAGGACTTATTGCTTAAAGTAAAGAAGAATAAGAAACACACTGAGAAATTTTTTGCACCTCACTGCCTTCACTGATCAATGGACTTATTGAATATCGGGAATGAGCTTAACCTAAAGAGAAATGAGTTAAAAACGAGTCAGGAATGCATGGTTTGCTAACCATTTAATTCACGATTTTAATTGGCATGTTACTTGAATCCTACAAGGAGATAATTGTCTAAAAAAATCTAAATTGTACGGCGGCCAATTCAATCCTAAATGGTTTTAATTGTGCCAACTTAACCTTAAACAATCAGTATATTTCCAGTACTCATCTCTTTTTTCCAAAATGTTGTATTATGGTCATATATAAGAATCTTTCTTGAGATGTTGATCAAATCACATGATTTTTAGGGGGGAAATGATATAGAGATCTTTTTATACTTTTTATTGGTAGAATACTTTTGCAAATTTAAGATGTGTAAAGAGAATCTACTCAATTTATCTCATTGCTTTCGAGCACAAATTCAACTAGTCATATTTCTTTCTTTTTTCGTTTTGACAGCGACGTGCTAGATCTTGCACTAAAGAGTTGAGACAATCTCAACTTTAAACGGTGTTACAATTTTATGACATGCTACGTTACTGGCCAATATAGTTGGCGACAATCATGGATATAGTTATCATTTGGATCCCTCGAATCGAACAAGCCGAGTGATTAAACATAACTCAAGCACTGGTAAAGGCACTTCATCGCAATTTTCATTGTATCTCACAAAATAATATCCATTCTGACTTGCGAGGCAAGCAATCTACTTGACTTTCTCGATGCATTGCCTCTATGCTACAGCCACAACAAAATGACAGGGTTTCTTAATCGAACTTGGCCTTACTTGATGGTCCAAGACTGGATAGGAGCTCAATCTAAATTGACTTCAAGAGATGAGGGTCTTACTCCTAATGCTCAAGATTTTACTTCAATTACTTGATGCCGGCAGCCGACTTAACCTGACTAGACAACCATATATCAAGCATGATCCTCGCTAAGTAGCCAAAAATACTTCAATAACTGAATTAAGAATCGAAGCGAACCACGTAGTCGTGGAGCTTGAGTTGTACGCCATCAACGGCACGATCTAAAATCAATGCACAAAAAATGTTTTCTCCTAAAGCACATTCTGTTGATGACCTTCAGTCAATGAGGTGCTGAAGCCATCTGCCAAGTTCTTTTGCTGATAATAAAAAAAAAATGTTATGCTCCTCGTATGGTCTCATCCAATGAGCAAAATGTCCTATAACATCAGCTGTGAACTGAGGAACAACTTGAGATGCACATTGTGACAACAGTAATCAAGATCCAGAAAGAGAGAAACTATATTCATCAGTATCTGTCCAAAAAGAATGACATTCCGGAAAATTCCTGTCGCCGCTCGCCTCCAAGTCTACATCAAAATGAGTCTAAATCCCAAAAAACAAAACTCTGTATTTAAGTCAAATTATTCTGTTCACAGGGGATCTTATTGCTGATTACATCTCATGCTGCGGGCAAAAGAGTTGATGCGTGCGATCCAGTCCATTCTAATCCTCGTGCGAGAAGGATCTGATGGGAAGATATTTTGCGTGACGGTCGTCGGTCTTTGCTCCTGATTTGTGCTCGTAGTACTCGACCGCTGCAGCACCAGCTAAAGCAGCCAGCGTCAATGCTTGAGCGTGCAACCTGAATAAACAAAGTACATATCAACAGGTGAAAAAACTTCAGCACTTGGAGCGGCACTAGAGTCAGTAAGAACGTCAGATGCACAAAACATGAAATTGAAGGCATAATGTACGGCTAAAATACTGTTACAACGTATAGGCAACCCAAACAACAATACATGATGCTAAAAGAATTCGCTTATGTACTAATCCATAACATGTGCCACAGATGGGCATGTCAAAAATTCAAAATCTTTCTCCATCATAACTTTCTACACAACACGCGATGACTGTCAAATCAAACACAGTCCAAAAAATGCCGAAGGAGACTCCTTGCCGAGCCCACAAGATGAAAGTTGATGATTTGTCCAAAACAAGGTCCAATAGGAGGATTTGCATAGGAATCGAATACCAATACAGAAATACCAGAAAGTAGTTCTTATAATCAATGTCAGATATAAACTAAAATCAGGACCAGAATAAGAGGTTTTAAACCCCCTGGCTGCGGAGAAGCTCGTTCAACATTTGTAGAGACTGCAAATCCAGCTGAGAACCATGAATATGCTTCGTGTACTATTAGAGCCCCGTCAAGAACACATCACCTAGATGCTTTCTTCCAATCACGTTGTTCCTATATCATCGAGATAGATACACTTTTGTCCAGTCACAGGCAAAGTAATTTAAGTGGCATTTTGATGTTGAGTGGCTCACTTATCATATACAAACTATTATCGGTTAAACTTTTACAAGACTCGGGGTTAATTTGTTCATTTCCAAGAGCTTATTATGACCTCAATCTGAAAAGACAAGCAAAAGAATTTAGCAGAGCAACCGCAGACGGTCTAAATGTGGCCCGGTCGAATAAAAACAAAGAGCTTAAAGCCCATATTAGATCATTCCATCTCTGTATGAGTCGCCCTCTAAGGGGTTGTCGGCTTGACCTAGATCTACCCAAATCCAGATTACAACCACATCCTCAACCATCAGATCCTCTACATAACCTGAATGATCCTGGCATTGTCAGGACATAGAAAATTAAGAACACACAACATTCTAACCTCTACATAACCTGAATGTTCCTGGCATTTTCAGGACACAGAAAAGCAAGAAAACTTCAATTCAGACCTCCAAGGATCAGGAGAAAAAAAGCATAATGCGCAACAATTAAGCAGAGTCTTGCTGCGATACGATTTGAAAACAACAAAACGAAAATTATTTCTTACCTAGCATGAATGATCTTGACGCTGGTCTTCATAGAGGGCTGAGACCAGTTGTACGCGATCGAACCCGCGATACCGCTAAGCCATAGACACCCTTTTAACGACAACACCGACACAAGAAGCAACAATCAGATTCAACTCGCCAGAAAAAAAAAAAACATATGAATGAGCCGCACGAAAGAGAAATTTTCCAATCGATTGGAACAACCGATGATCGGTACACTTACCGACGGTCCTGAGCTTGTGTTCGACGACCCAATGCCTTATAGCTTCCACGGTGGTCTTGGATTCTGCCATGTCCGAAAAAGATACGAGCTTTTGGTGGCGGAAGGAGAGAGATATTCGGGGTTAGAGAGAGAGAGAGGAGTCAGACAACGGCAGCGGTGGAGAGAAGGGGGGTATATATGGAAAACAGGCGTGAGTCTTACGCTGGACAGCGAAGACAAAGTAGGACTTGTCAAGTTGTCAACCTGGGAAAACCATGGGCAAATTCGCTTCGTTCGCGTGCTGCGCGAGCTAAACGTGGCTGATCATAGCCCACTTGGCAAATTCTACAAAGAGGACACTTTTTTGACGGCTTTTATTTATCTCCGACCAAAAAAAAAACATCTTTTATTGATCAAATTCTTTACTAAATTTCCCTTATTCTTGGTAATATTATTCAATAACATTAAAATAGGGGGACAATTACCAAAAAGAAAAAGCCTCTAATTTATTGCACAGTTCTAAATATTTTTTTTATCAATTTAGTCCTAAAATTATTGTAATTGTATCAATTTAAAATTGCTGACATGAATATCGATCATCATATATAGCATGGTTGAAGCTAACAAGCTCAAATTTTAATAATATTTTTGTTTTTTAAATTTTTTCTATTCTTTTTTCTTTTCTTTTCCTACTTTCTTTCTTCTTTTTTTTTTATTGTAACTAGTGATGGTTGTTGAGCCCTTGCAATCACTGAGCAAGGGTAATGAAGCCTTTCCCGAGGTTCGACAACCGGCTAAAGGAAGAAGGAAGGGAAGAAAAAAAGAAAGAGAAAAAACAAAATAAATAAATAAATCGAAAATACTAAGTTATCATTAAAAATTGTCAATGTCAAAACCAACATGCCATGTAGAACGCTTGGATTTCATGTGGCTAGATGGACTAACTTGCCAGAAATACAATTTATGACAATTGACAAAAAGATTTAAGATTGAATTGTGATAATTATAATATATTTAATACTTTTTTTTTTTACAATTCTCCTTTAGAATAGGTCATTGTGAGTGCTCCTTGATTTCATAACTTTAATATAGCACTTTATCCAAAATAATTGTTGGCATTTACCATTTGCTTGGACAGTTCAAAACATCTAATATAAATGAAATTTTAAATAATCATGCAATTGCCAAAAAAAAAGGCCCGATAAATGATCCAACAAAATTAATATACGGAGATTATATTGAAAAGGGTTAATACCACGAAAAACCCCAAACTGGTACACTCGTGACAAATTTACGCCAAACTATTTTTTTGACAACGAAAAACCCCAAACTGGTACACTTGTGACAAATTTACCTCAAACTATTTTTTTAACCACGAAAAACCCCAAATTGGTACACCTACGACAAATTTACCCCAAACTTTTTTTTAACCATAAAAAACCTCAAACTGGTACATCTATGACAAATTTACCCAAAATTAATTTTTTTTACCACAAAAAACCCCAAACTATTACATCTACGACAAATTTACCATTTATTAAATTGGATCAGTACCATGAAAAACCCTAAATTGATAAACCTGTGGCAAACAGAGGGTAAAAATCATAAATTGGTATACTCGTGAAGTGCTATATGCCATCCAACTAAGCAATTTAATGTTAAATTTAACGAAAATTAACGGAGGGTAAATTTGTCGCAAATATATCAGTTTGGGGTAAATTTGTCACAAATGTACCAGTTTAGGGTTTTTTTAGGTCAAAAAAATAGTTTGGGGTAAATTTGTCATATGTGTACCAGTTTAGGATTTTTCGTGGTCAAAAAAATAGTTTGGGGTAAATTTGTCACAAATGTACCAGTTTGGGGTTTTTTTAGGTCAAAAAAATAGTTTGAGGTAAATTTGTCACGTGTGTACCAGTTTAGGGTTTTTCGTGGTCAAAAAAATAGTTTGGGGTAAATTTGTCACGGGCGTACCAGTTTAGGGTTTTTCGTGGTATTAACCCTATTGAAAATAAACACTTAAGTACATTAAAATGCATAATAATAAAAATAAGGATATTTTTTTTTGTTTGAAAATAAGGACGATTAGATCGGCCCATTTAGGAAATTTGAGGAGAGTCGAATATTGCAATAAATGCCAAAGACACGAGAGATATTGCACAAACTAAAACACCAAGGAGCTTGGTTTTTTTTTTTTTAAAGAAAAAATCAAGGAGCAGATTGCCATAATTTTAAAATAAATTGGGGCCAGAATGTAATATCCCATGGTTAGTGGACTAATTCTCCACAACAGATAAGTTTGTCCTGACATGGGGCAGCACGAACCCCGGGGGTGCGTTGCACCAGCCTTACAAAGTCGAGGATGGCATCGAAATATTGAAGCGTTAACGTGGTAAAAACTGAGAACTCCAAAAAACATGGTAAGGGGTAGTGGGCCTCATCATGGGCCTAGCAGCCTGTGGGCCCGATCAGGCTCAACCGGAGTCACTTTCCACATGCGGCCTGATCTTAATGGACAGTACTTTTCCTCAAGCCGGCGAGCCTGATGGATACCGGCGGGGCCGTTGATCAAACTCCAGCTCGACTCGCCCGATCCTTGATCGGACGGCGCAAGTCACATCTCGAACGCGAAGAACTTCCGCGCGCTCGGGAAGCTTCCAGACCTTTCCCAATCGCGCGCCTCGTGGCATCATATCGTCTCTCGTCGCTCACTACAACCAACCTTCCAGTAGCGACTCTTCAACGACAGACCCTGACTTCGCAATCTTTCGACTCCGAGGTTTGCTATTTCTTTATTGATTTCTTCAATCTCGAATTTTTTTGTTTTTGCGCATTGATTCCGCTGTGGTCGATTCTCGTGTTTGCTCTGTTGATTCTTGAGTTCGTGTCCTTTCCATCCGTCTCGCAATGGTCGATACCTTCTGGTTTCTACGTTTCGCTGGTACGAGTGATTTCCACGCTTTGGTCCTTGGATTGATTCAATAGCTGGTTCTACTGGAGTGATGGCGATGTACGTTGGAGTGTGTTCTTGTTAATTCCCTCTTGTGATTCGGTCCATTTTTTTCCCCCGTAAATGATGCGCAGTTTGCATCGGAGAAGGGGAAAAAAAGGCTCATTTCTCGTTTTGTGGGTTGTTGCTGCGTTGGTGTTCTCAATCGCGATCGGTGTGTGTTCTCATGGTTCAGCGCTTTCCTTTTGCATTTGATCGGTTTCAGTGTAGATGTAATTGCAGATTACATGGGCTCCATTTTAGCTATTCCTTCACATTCTGTGGATGTGTGGATTTTTACCAGTGAAGTTATAGGGTGTTTTCAGGGGAGTGAGAATGAGCAGCCGATTGAGCCGCACTATATATGTTGGCAATCTTCCTGGGGACATTCGCAAAAGAGAAATTGAAGATTTGTTCTACAAGGTCCTCCTTTGACTGCATTTTTTTTTTTCCTTTTGTGCATTTAGTTGAGTGCCTTCTGGTTTTACGAGTCTGTTAAATTTTTCCTTCACACCAAACGTCTCCTTACATTTTTGTGATAGTTTACCATCCATCCTAATTTTTTTTCTTTCAATCGAGTGATTGAAGAATAGATTGCTATTGTAATTAAAGAAGAGGAAGAAATTTGAGTGTTTAATCCCTGGGCATTGTGCAGGCACCTCATTGATGATTAAGTCTAGAAGTAATAGCAGTTTCAATGTAGTGTGCCTCATTTTAAGCTGATAGGTGAATACTCCTCATGTATCAACTATTAATTGTAGACTATAGATTCTCAATCTGAAGTGGGGAGGTTCTTCTTTCTGGATCTAGAAGGACACTTCGTCAAGCCCTTTTCTTTTCATTCCTGAATAGGAACAATGAGCATGGGTGGGTGGGGACTATGCCTTTTCGTTTGCTTTTTCTCTCTTGAAGTTCTGATGATTTTCATTATTGCCTTTTTGCAGTATGGCCCTATTGTTGACATTGAGTTGAAGATCCCTGCAAGACCTCCCGGTTATGCATTCGTTGAGGTTGGTGTAGCTTAACAGGTTTTGTTCTAGGATTTTATGGAGTAATCAGTAACACGAGGGTCCCCCATGCGTTTCAAATGATGGCTTTGGTTCTGGTATTATTCTGTTAGTTTATTGGATGCTTGAAGTTCTTATGACTGGACATACTTCATTCTTGTTGCAGTTTGAAGATCACCGTGATGCTGAAGACGCAATTTATGGTCGTGATGGATATGAATTTGATGGCTACCGGTTGCGAGTGAGTTCTTTAGAATCTTCCCTTATTTTATAGTGAAAAAGGACATCTAAACTTTTTCTCTGATTTCTCTGCTACCTTGTATTTTGCTATCTCATCTGTATTTTTATGGTCCTGTATACAAGGTTGAACTTGCTCATGGGGGACAGAGGTCACCTGTGGACCGATACCGGAGTTACAGCGGGAGCAGCAGCCGTTCAAGGCGTTCTGACTATCGTGGTATATATACTCTCTTACGGTACCTCTTATAATGTTTTCAGCTCTCAGATTCTTATGTTTCTGACTCCATTTTGCAGTATTGGTCACTGGCTTACCTTCCTCAGCTTCATGGCAAGATCTGAAGGTGCACTTTTCTGGAGTATTTGCATGGCGCATAACACATTAAGATTTTCTCTTTCCCTTCGTTTTGAGAATATAGTTCTGATGGGAACTCTCATTTGTTAGGATCATATGCGTCGAGCTGGAGATGTCTGTTTTTCTGAGGTGTATCCTGATCGACGTGGTAGGTTTAGGGACTCCTATGCACAGTGTCCTAAATGGACTAACAAGATTATGCTGCTGATGAGTTCTGAGCTTTTCATGTTGTCATTGCAATGCCTCTGCAGGTGTGATAGGAATTGTTGACTATAGTAACTATGATGACATGAAATATGCGGTAAGTCTTCTTACATCTATGTTCTAGTTTCGTTGGTCTTCAATTGGTTTATTTGTGTTCATGTTAATCTGTCAAGATTACATCTCTCAGAGTGATTTCACGTTCCTTGTGCAGATCAGAAAACTTGATGATTCTCTATTCAGGAATGCCTTCAGTCGAGCTTATATACGGGTATGGTGAGATCAACCAATTGTTAAGAGGATTAATTTGACTGCGGTAACCTCATTTTTTATCCTTCCTTTAGGTCAAAGAATACGATTCACATCGAAATGACTCTAGAAGTGCCAGTCGGAGTCCCAATTATTCAAGGAGCCGCAGTCCAAGCTACAGCGACAGGAGTAGAAGGTTTGTGATGTTCAGTTATATTCACTAAATAACATATGTACACTGCATAAAAGTAAGTAAACTCAAATTCTTCGGCAGCAAGTCTCCAAGGCCCAAGCCCTCACGACGGTCTCCGTCTGTATCTCCTGCAAGGTCCGTTTCTCCACGGTCTCCTTCGAGGTAACGTATGCATCTCTTTGAGAAAATGCATGATGCTGCTGTTCAGTTTTTTTCCTCTTCGACGGATACTAATGGATTTTATTTAACAGAAAAACAAAGGCTAGGACAAGAAATGTACAAAATCGAAAAAGGGAAAAGCAAACAATAGAAAAACATCAGAAGACTTTATACATAATCAGAAAACCAAAATAATATAATATAATATAATAAACAAAGAGGTCTCTTTTTTCTTGGCTGCAAGTATCTATGGATCTTTTCTTTCTTTTGGTTGTTATGTGTTGAAGCAGTTCTGAGGGTCTTCATTGGAGGATCAGGGCATCATTTTGATTGACGTTTATTGTAGGTCCAGATCAAGATCAAGATCTCCATTATCACCCGTGAGTGAAATTCTCCTTGGACTCTTATCCTGTTTGCCCCACACGACATGAATGGGTTACCTCACAGTAGTAGGAATATCTTGAGTGCATCACAAAGATGTGCTGATGCGACTGCTTGCTTTCTTATTTGGAGTCATACAGGAAAGAGGGACCCAGGGGACACAGTCTGAGCAGAAGCCCAAGGAGGAGTGTGTCTCGATCCCGCTCACCCTCAGTAAGTCCTCTCATTGGAAACTGATGTGTTCTTAGATCACGATACACATTCTTGTCTTTTGATCTCCAGTTGGGCATTGATTGTTTACTAATTTGCAGGTCAGGTCTGATTGAACCGGTCATTCCATAACATCTTGACATGCTCTTAGAAGGGGAGGACTTGATCTAGTAGTCTCGAGGAACTAAAAGTTAGAGAATTTGAATCGCTATCCAAGTGCAATCATGTTGATCCGCCAGCAGTTTGGTATTTTAAACCCTGGCTGGATTTAGCTTAGTTAATTGCACTGTGTCTTTCTCTTAAAACCATGTCTCTTGGATTTTTCCTGGAGCTAAAGTCAGCTGCTGCTGCTAATCTTTCTCTCACCGGCCGTGACATGAATTGATGAGAGTGTGGCTAGTCCTATTGAACCCCCGTGCTTGAAATCCTGGCTTTTGTTCAGTCACGAGATGAACCCGGAGACGGGATGAGCAACTGGTTGTCTCTAGCAGGACCGATCATAAGCATTGCGTGGAAGCGGCAGTCACTAGCATGGTTTGGTATGAACTTAGGAAATGAATTTTGTTGTCTTGCTATTGGAGTTAAAAAGGTAATGCTAATTCTTGCACTCTGGCGGTAAACTTCAAGACATGCCTGTGCACGTCATCAGTTCATACGGCTTGATTCAATATCGAACGCGGTTGGTCAAAATTGTCTGCATTGACGCCTTATTCCTCGTGTCAGGAGCTTTGCTCAGACCAATTTACTGTGTCTTCATTTATGCCAAAGGATATTCGCATGTGCCTTTTGCTGTCTTTGCCCTTCAATGGCACTTTAGAAACGGAGGAATCTACCATTTCCTTTTCCTTTCCACTTAATTGATCGAATCCGTCTTTTTAACCGCATCAAAGTAGCAATATATGCTCACATGCTCCAAACCCCCCCCCCCCCCCCCCCCCTCAAAAAAAAAAAAACCATATGCTCACGTGTGTAAGAAATTTCTTTGGTCGTTACTTTTTCGTCAGTTTCTAACAGAAGTATTTCGGAAATTGGTGATACATAATGGTAAAGAAGGCATTGAGCGAGCCTTTTTCTCAGGCGTAGCTAATCAATTTCTATGTCTATAGTACATTTTGAGCGGACCATGGATGATCGGACTGACAAATGTTTGCTCAGCCTGACCGACTTCATCTTGTTCGCTAGATTCAATTTGCAAAACTCTGTCCATCGATCGTTCATCTCACATGTGCCGACTATTCTTTGTTGGAAATTTTACCATTGCATTCCGTTATTTCTTAGAGACTAATAAGTGGAATCGACCGGCTTAAATCCTATTTTGTCTCCTTTTATATTATCTCTTGGGATAGTATGAACGACACCACTTGGGAGCTCACAAAAAGAAATTATGGGTTCATAATGAGTCATTGCAAAAATTGTGGGTTCTCATTCCCGTCGTCAATTTCTACTGTCACATGCCAAAAGTGGCGAGGCGCTAGTACGATACCTTTCTTGTATGAATACTTAAAAAGAGGCATACTTTTGCCAATCGGTCAAATAGATTTCTCGTCGTGCACGCAAAACTTTGTCCATCGATCGTACATCTCGGATGTGCCGACAATTCTTTGTTGGAAATTTTACTATTGCATTCCGTTGTAGCTTAGTGACTAATGAGTAGAATCGACCAGCTTAAATCCTATTTTATCTCCTGCTATATTATCTCTTGGACTAGAACGAAGGATATCACTTGGGAGCTCACAAAAAGAAATTATGGGTTCATAATATGTCATTGCAAAAATTATGGGTTCTCATTCCTGCCATTAATTTCAACTTTCACATGCCAAAAGTGGCGAGATGCAAGTACAATGCCTTTCTTCTCTAAATACTTAGAAAGAGGCATACTTTTGCCAATTGGTCAAATAGATTTCTCGTTGTGCACGCAAATTATTGTGCTTATTCCACCACAACCAAATACTACATTGAGCTTAGGCCTGATTTAATGGTAAAACATTAATCATCTACACTTGGCAGCGCGAGAGATCAAATTCACTCCACACCTGATCGGTACACGCAGACCAATCTTCTAACATAAGATTGAGGATTACCTATATTCAATTTCAAGATTTGATGATTTTTTTTCATTTTCTTTTTGATGCTTTACAAGCTTCAATCATCCTTAGGTCTAGTACACCTTATTCAAGATTTAATACACTGTATAGTTTGGGAGAGAATGTCAAAGACTTTCGGTAACATTTTAAAGATAGAAGAAGTAATCACGACATGCTTGAGATCATCAATCGTACTTATCATATGATATTAAGGTAACTTGACCCAAAATTGCCCTTGAGATAATGCTCCAAAGTCACCTAATTAAAATGGATTAAAATTCCTTACCCAAAAAAGGATATTAAACTTCCCTTTAATTCTAATGAGGGATATTTAATTTTTTTTTTTCGAGTCGATCGGTCAGATATATGTAGATCTAACAAAAGTGGGACTTGGGAGAGAGATTTGTTTTTAATATAAGATATCCTTCCTGTTCAAATAAAGTAGTTTCCTATTCGTAATTAAAGCCAAAAAAAAAAAAGGTTTCTTGAGCAGCTAGGGCACAAGAGTCCAAGTTCGAGTGAAATTCGAACATCCTCTTGTGGTCAAACTTCCGATGATCTTGTCCCCCATGTCGGTCACTGCAGATACCCCGAAAAATATCATAGGGGTACGATCGGAATTTCACAGCAGGAGAAAGAATAGTAGTGCAATGTTATAAAATTGGAAATATTCTAATATTAATTTTGGTTCCACCGCGAAACACTGGCACTACAAAATCTCGCCGCCCCACGCCTTGCGCTATCATCTCTCCGAGTCTCACCTCTCCCTCTCCCTCTCCCTCTCTCTCCCTGTGTCTGTGCCTTTTTGGCTTTCTGGACCACCAAGGAAAGCAGAGAATTTTTCGTTTTCGGAAGAGGAAGAAACAGAGTTTCAGCAGCAACCATGCTCGTGTATCAGGATCTCCTCACAGGTGCTGCAAACCTTCTTCTTCTTTGCTGAAACTGAAGCACCTCTTTGTTTTTTTGACTTGGGTTTGTGCACGAATCTTCCTTTTGAATTTCGTCTGTCTTGGTCGAAAGAATCTTTTTGGTGATCGTCGGAGGACGATCAAGAAAGAAAGCGAAGTTCTTTCCTTTTCTCAAAAAAAAAAGGGAATATAGCACTTTGATGTTTAGTCCATGGGATGCTGCAGATTTCCCTTGTACAGTTCTTGCAATAGTAAAGGTTCTCTGAATCAAAATTTGTGTCGGAGTTTTCCTCTGTAAGTGGATAGTCTGTGAGACTTTGATTTGCGTACAGAGTGAGAAGTTGTGAAAAGTTTTGGTGACTAGAAGCCTTGTTTGTTATTTGGAGATTGGTTATTATTATAGAACGTGTTGAAGATCAACATAGTACGCATGGTCTTGATGAGCCCATGTCTGAAAAGCCAATAACATCTGTCTTTATGGTGGTGAGAAGTAATACTCTTTCATCTGCTTGTTACTATTTTCAGGCGATGAGCTTTTGTCCGACTCCTTCCCATACAAGGAAATTGAGAATGGCATGCTCTGGGAAGTGGAAGGGAAGGTCAGTATTTATCTCCTCTTCGTTGTAACCTTTATACCTTCATACGCTTATTTTGATTCTGGGTCAAAAGGTATCGTTTTAGTTTTACTCCTTAGGATGGATTAACACGAATAATAGATCAATGCTGCGTTCGGATTTAATGGGAATAGATAACTTGTGATGGGTGATTCCATGACTTGAAAATTCACATCGAGTTGCGATTATGGACATGCAGTGGGTTGTCAAAGGAGCGGTCGATGTGGATATTGGGGCCAACCCTTCTTCAGAGGGCGGAGGGGAAGACGAGGGTGTTGATGACCAGGCCGTGAAGGTCGTGGACATCGTCGACACCTTCAGGCTTCAGGTCAGTGGATTTTTATTCCATTGCTCTAGATATTGTCTTTTGGAGGTATCAACCTTTCATGCACGACATGTTTGGGATGGTTGTGTTTTGGTGATTGCAGGAGCAACCTCCTTTCGACAAGAAGCAGTTTGTGACTTACATGAAGAGGTACATCAAGCTGCTGTCGCCCAAGTTGGAGGGGGAGAAGCAAGAGTTGTTCAAGAAGCACATTGAGGGAGCGACCAAGTTCCTGCTTTCTAAGCTCAGTGACCTCCAATTGTAAGCTCCAACGCTGCAATTGCATTAACTTCACAATTGACACACAGCTTAATTAGCGTTTAATCTGTTCTTCGCTTCGCAAGATATGATTGATGACTTTGATTGATTGACAATCTGGTTATTTTTGCAGTTTCGTTGGGGAGAGCATGCATGATGATGGCACCATGGTGTTTGCATATTACAAGGAAGGTGCTACTGATCCTACTTTCCTCTACCTTGCCTTTGGACTGAAGGAAATCAAGTGTTAGACAAGCTTTCTTGCGGTGATGCTAGATTGGGAATGGTTTTCCGTGTTTCAGTTCTATATACAAAGAGAGAAACTATGCTACGGGACGCCTTATTAGCCCTTCTGACTTTTGGTTTAGGTTCATTTTACTAAAATTGTAAACATGGGAAGTTTAGTTTTTTGAGAAATAAAGTTCCGATAGTCATATGGCCCTGTTTAGTAGTTGCTATCTTGGTTTCTAAGTAATGGTCCTCTGAACCCCTTTGCACCAAAACTATTGGTATTAGATACTGCCCCGAACCAAAACTGTTCAGATAGGATCTTGGATTGTTTCTCATTGCATTTGGTCAAGATCTCGGCCTGGCTCGCTGTCATTGAAATTGGAAACTATCATATAACCTGGCATTGGCAGTAAGTCAATCTAGACTAGCGAGATGATTCTGGTGAGACCCTGCTCAAGGGAATGGATCTTTTGTTCCGTAACTTTTGTAAGAGCCACAGGGTCTTGAAATGGCTTGAACAGTCTAGCATTGTGCTTGTGAATCCAACACCTCCATCTGCTTCTGTCCTTGGCTATGGCTTGGCCTTGGATTGTGGTTTAATGTTAGTTTTGCGACACAGGAGACAAGGCATCTGATATGTAGGTCGTCACCAAAAATGAAAAAGTAGTCCGAACTCTCCAACTAAGGAGGCCTTAAACCAAATGTTTTCGTCTGGGCATCTCACTTGTGCAAATTGAAACCATTAGATCACCGGAATATTTGTGCATTTTTGTGCACTCTTTCATGATCGCAACCGGAGAGTATATCAATGGCATCTTGATGAAGATCTATGATAGTATGCCTTGAACCTGAATAGGGTGTTTTCTAGGGACCAAATGACTTCCATTACTGCATGTGGACACTCCATAACATAATTCTCATTGCGATTTCATGGTTTCGTCGTACCAATATTTTGCATAGTTTAGGATATAACAATTTGCATAGTTTAGGATGGAACAATATTGAAGGGGAGTCGCCGTTTAATTCGGGGAACAAGGGAAACTGAAATATCTTGTTGCTCTTACATCCATCTAAAAATAAATTTGCTTGCTAACAATTTCGCACCACAGGAGAAAGGGTCCTCGTGCCAAAATGGCAGATACCAGGGTGAAGGTTTGGATGCCCGCAAGGATGTGGCCGACCGATCATGTGAAATTTTTATTGTTATCAATGAATGGCTTTCACAGCTAGAGTATAAACATCGAGTCTTCTGAATGACATGTAAGCGGTACAAACTACTTTGTATTCCTGCTTGAACATCAGTGAGTTCCTTTAATTGATACAGGCAGAGCTTGAACATTTCCTCAGCCGCGTCAACTCAGAGAACCTGCATTCTCAAGGGCTTTCATTATCCCCTATTCTGGATTACTCCCAAGAGGTTGAGATATGTTTTCTCAAATTCAGAATAGGTCACCTCGAACATTTGAAACTATACGACAAAAGATAATAGCTCACCCCTTTTTCCTAGTATAGCCTCCTCCGAGTTCGGTTTCTTGTAATTCTAAATTGGATATCACTAAAAAGTTTTGGCGACAGAAACAGCATATGGAGCCTACCATGGGTTGAAGTCTTCATTTTCTCAAATTGGAGCGAGGAAAGTCAGGTCACCCATTGATCCTACTACATATCCTTCCACAGTACTGCTACACGTCCTTATTTGCAAGTTGTTTTGGTTCAAAAGTTGATAAAAAGGGAACTGCTTCTGTTTCACCTCAAATGCAGGATGATCTCCGAGTTAGAATTAGAAATGTTAAACATGAAGAAGGCTATACTGGAAATAGGAGGTGACCAACTGTGGTGGTGTTGTATATTGGAATGCCTGAGATTTCTTTTCCAGACCTTGAGAAAGCATGTCCAGTACCCTTGGGGATAGATCCTTGCATAGAATGGATCATGAAAGCTCTTGAGAACGTGGGTTCACTTACAGAAAAGCATGTTCATCAACGAGGCATACTTGGTTGAGGCTAGTGCTGCTAATATTGGCAGCAGCCGAAGCTACTAAAACCAATGCTTGGAATGAATGAGGAGCCGGAACCTTCATATCAGAATAATACCTGCATTTTGCAGGGACAGGCTAACTAGGTCGTGGGTCAGGTCGTATGGAAATCACAGCTTCCAATATATGCCTAGCCAATGCAAAATGCCAGCAACGACACCCCAGAAAAGAATCTCCGCAAAGATGACGTAAAGAAGAATGCCTACTCTTTTTGAGTGCCAAACTCCAATGAAGATGTGCTTTTGAATCCAATATATCTGCACCGTGCAAATTTCAAACAACCTTAAAATCAGAAATAAAATTTTCCTTTATGTGTGAGGTTTAACTTCTGTGAGGATAACACTATCTTTGATTGGGTATCTGCAAAAAGAGCATTTCTGGCTCCATTAAATAAATATTCGAGGGGAAAGAAACAAAAGCTCAACAGAATGAAAGAACGAAATATTTCGGCATATTCTTAAGGTGAAAAGAGGAGGGGTGGATCCAGCAATGTTTCATTCTTTTGGTTAATAATTCCAATTTATTTCAGAGCCCTTCTCATTAAAGGGTTAATGGATTGACTCCCTGAGAAAAGCAAGAACACATGAAAGGTTATAGTGACATACCAGGTTATTGTGGGGGTCATTATAATACCACCCATTAATGAATGCTGCAAATATGCCTTCTGCTGCCATCACATACACTAGCATTGCATTCATGCCAATCCATTTCAACGGAAGAAATGGGAAAAGCAGACCCCATACATCAACCTAGCATAACAACATAGAACTCAGTCATCTATAACAAGTTACACTTCTAGTCACACCCACCACCAACCTTTCCCAAAGGGTTCTTGTACTAAGCTGTCTGCACATTTTCAGAAAATTACATCAAGTAACTTGTTTTCTTATAATATAGAAGTAATTACGCATGATGATTTTCTGCAGATGCCTGCACAATCTTGTATAAGTGGTCGCCAGGTAGACTTTGCTTGCAGCTAACATAATGTGCTGTTAAAACAAATCATTACTAGGAGACGAACTCCGGGAACGATCTGCTAAAAGTACTTGGACCATGCTGATAATGTTTGCCACTCCCATTAATAGCCTAAATTAGAAGAATGGACACACTCATCTCAAGACAATTAAGCCTTAATGATGAAATCAACTAAGTTAAAGCTTAGCCGTGTAATACACATCTTACTGACTATATGCAACTCAGGCAAACTGTGTTTCTCCACAATTTCTGCTTCTATCTAGTTAGATCATTCAGTGCAGACAATTGACAACAGAACTAAGATTTCCGGCAAGAAACATGAGACAACAAGATATATACCAGGAAATAGAACGCTGAGAATACCAACGCTGCAGCACCAGCTGTTACGCAGACATAGCTGAGTGTATATAACTGCTTATTTAAAGGGATTGCTGCATCGAAGGAAATAAGTATCATGCAAACTAAGAGCCGCATAAAAGAACAAATCAAAGTTATGCATGTCAGATTATAAAGATCTCACCATGGGTGAAATGCAAAATTATTCCCAAAATAAGCAAAGAAAGACCCATGAGAACCCAGTGCTTCAGTCTGGTTGAATGATCCTGAAACAGTTGTTCTTCCAATAAGTCAAGTCAAGAACAGTAACAAATTTATTATACCCAGACTAATACACCTACCTCCAAGTGCAAGAGCACATGACCACAGTGCACTCCGATTATTGTGGAGAGAATAGCAGATATTGAACTGCAAACAAAAAGATCCCCTGTAAACCCACTTGGCAATTATCATGATGCTTCATGCCATTAGATGACGGCACGTTTTGCAGAGCATTTGATAGAGTTTACAAGGCAGTCAGGTGTGTTAGGGGTGACCCACAGCACAATGCTCCCACTTGGCAATTATCATGATGCTTCATGCCATTAGACGACGGCACATTTTGCAGAGCATTTGATAGAGTTTACAAGGAAGTTAGGTGTGTTAGGGGTGACCCACAGCACAATGCTCCCATGCACTACCCCTGCCCTGTGGGGAGGTAGTCTCCATGACATGGAGCCGTGAAAACCAGGACAAAATGGAGCAACTCCAACATCATGCCAATGGTTTTTCCATTGAAGTGCACTAAAATCAAGAAAATACTTGAGAAAGCTCCCCACTGTAAGTTATATTTTAATAATTTAATGGGGACCATCAGATGGTAGAACAAAACTCGAGCCACAAGCTAATAGGATCTGAAAACAGCAAAATAAAAAGACTCAACAATTATGGCAATAATGCTTGACAGACCTCAGAACTCCTTCAGGTTCAAAAGGTGCATAACACCATGCTGGAGCATCATTCCGTATCAGTCCCTCATATGGAGAATTCACATTGCAATCCTGCAGCACTTCAGAGATAAGAAACCATTTATAAATGCTAGATTACTACTTCGCTGACATAAGAAATTAATTCTCTCTATTTAGCAAGGTAAATCATCTTGCACCTTCGATCTCTTCCAAGCTGGATGCTGATACATGTGATTAATTCCGAGAACTTCTCTATCAATGTATCCTACCGCATTACATGGAGGATCTAAGTTTCCTCTTGTGCCACAAGTTACCTACAATTAACGTAGAATTATAAGAATATCTGACATGCCATTTAGGTACAGTGAGACTAGGACACAGAAAGGACTTACTCTGAAAACCTTCCCATAGTTGGGTTTATCTCTGTCCTGGACTGTAAATTGCCAATCAGGAACATGTATCCCATAAAGAATAGCCAAGTAAACAGTAACAATACATGCTCCAAACAACCTGATATTTGACATAGAAAATAGCTGTTTCAGCAGATGCATCACTGAAATGGTAGATCCAAGAATTCCCATTGCCAAGAAAAGTTGGTAAAGTTCGGATACCAACCAGTGCCAACAATACGTTCTGAAGATTGAGAACGAGCCGGATATTTCATACTTAACTTGTGGATTTTTTGTAAATATCTCAACCAGTGCCACCACCAAATACGCAAGAGCAATTCTCTGCAGTTAAACAATACACACATGTTAGACCAAGAAAGAAAAACAATACCCACATGCACTGTTCTGTCATTGGGCCACAAAAATAAAGCACAAAACACTACTATCAAATCAAAATTTACATAAAAGGATGTGAACTATAAGTACAAGTAATCATGTTACCTGGAGAATGCCACACGACCTTATCATTTTCATATCAACGCCATATGATAGTTTGTCAAGGGCATTTGAGTAACCTCCTGCATCAAATGATGAAACTAGGTAAGCATCAAATTGACTGGAACCTCTCTATTTCAAGTCTTTCGCCCTTTGCTCTCCAGTTACTACCAACAGAAAACAAACCAAAGTACAATGCAAATGGAGATTTTCCATCTCACGTCAAGTTCCTTTTCCTTTACAAAACTTGTCTTCAGAACTGCACATCATCAATATGATTCTGCTTTCATATCATACAAGAACAAATACACATACTATTACAGATTAACCTTGCAGCAGTAGACCCCAGAAGAGGAGCTTGAGAGTCCGTAATATCACCTTCTTAATGGCTTCAAACCGGTCAGGAATTCTCTACAGGAAAAGACCAAACGGTTGAAAGGAAGAGCCCATAGGTTTTGCAAAACCACCGGCTCTGTTCTATCGAATAGAAAATGCGAGGAATACAAACCTTAAGAGCAAGTGGAATGGCCATACCCACAATGAAAAGAAAGAAAGGCATCACAAAATCGGCAAGGTTACAACCATTCCACGGCGCATGTGCAATCATAGGCCATTCTCCTCCGGCATCATCCACCAAAACCATCAGCTAAAACACAAAACGTATTACATGCTTCTGAGAACACAAGTAACTAAGATTCTCATGTGAAAACGCGAAAATCAAATTCCAGACAGTAGCGAACATGTAAATGAAAACTATTCTAATACTCCATACCATTTTCCCTCCCTCACTGTTGGCCCAACCCATTCACCAATGCGCACATATCACTAACTTGTCATAAAACAAGTAAGCAGTCACTCAAACATGATGAACATGCTATGCTATATGAGTAACAGTGAACACTTATTCTGACATAACACACAGCAAAACAGACGGAGCTCTTGGGAGTATTGAAATTGCAACTCAAAAAAAAAAAAACTAACGAGTATAGAATTCCACCAAATCAGAGGCGCTGTCACCCACCCCAAAAATCAGCATAGGAGCTAAAAACACAACATAAACTAAGCGCTGCTCACAAGAACGACAAACTCAGTATTCAAGTACAAAAACTATTAAGCAATAAACAACACAGACTCAAAGAGCACCCATCACTCAACTCAAGGATAGCTTAACCGCCCACATAATCATGAAAAGACGAAAGCAATTTACACAGGAAGCTTCCGCAACAAGCATGGAACTTCGCAATCATAACTGGATACCGACAATGAATCGTTGAAAGAGAGAGAGGTGAACTGTACCGCGACGGTGAGGCCTCTGAAGACGTCCAGAGAAGCGACGCGCTTCGGTTTGCCGGGCTTGTCAACGGAGACGTCGGCGTCCGGCATGACGAGCGAGTGCTCGTGATCGTGGGGAGAGGCCTGGGCTTTGATCTCCGCCATTCCCGGTGCACCGGCGACGGCAACTAACCAAAGTTGACGGTGGAGGAGGAAGAAGACGGACACTGTCAGATAAGCGACCGGGTACTCTGTGCATGTGCGTTACCTGAGGATAACTCGAGTTTCTGGAAATATAAATTTGAGTCCCCGAACTTTCAGAAAATTATATACCCGTGACAGGTGCGATTTGTCGTTTGGCTGTACATTATTACAGCTCTGACAGATCAATCATCCAATCAGAGTCTCCCCCGTAAGGACACAAGTCGAAGTGGATTTGATGCCCGGTTAAGATTCGCTTTGGCTTTCTTGTGGATGTCTTTTTTCCGTTTAATTATTGCCCGTAAAGGATTCAATCATTAAGTTTTCACAGTTTCATTATCATAGACTTGACACCTTATATGGGACCATCTGAGGACTCTCCCGGCCAATCAATCATGTAGTGTCCATGTTTCAATTGTTTCGCTTGGGCAAAAGTCGTCTAGGTTCCGATAGCTCGATGAATCTAAGATTTGGCAATGCCATCATGCAACAGAAGTGTACCAGGACCTGCGTTTCTTCTCAATCTCAACGGAGCGCTCCACATTTTCTACTTGCTACTGCAATTTATGCAGGAATCTTTTCGGCATTCAGCAACAATATCTGGTAAGGGAAAGTGAATTTGCCAACATTTGACTCATTATATCCTAAACTAATCCCGCTTCATGTATTCAAAAACTTAACTGGCAATCAATGCTACCTGCCACCAAAACCATGATCAAAGACAGTAAGATCGATCCGAGCTGTTCCCCTTCTGGGTTGCAAAAGAGAGGGATAGCAGTTACTATCCACTGCATAATGATGATTTGTGTATTCGAGTGTTGAACCATTTCTCAAGATGTCAACGTTAACTTTACATCCACGAAGCAAGAAGCTCAATAGATGAATTCTCTTTCGCAGTAGGCGCAACAACTTCACAAGCATCAGCCCTGCTTTTAAGTCCTTTATCTATGCCCCTACCATGAGTCTCCGCATTCACACTCACAAAACACTTAAAATTTAAACAGTAAATACTTCAGCCGCATCTTCGACTTAAGACATAGCATATGAATTCTGAAGGGGGGTATGATAAAACAGCTGAAGCAAGTCATGGTAATTGAAATCTGTCTGACAGTTTCTAGTGTCATACGGTTGAAGAGTCAATTAATGGACAGTAGAGTCTAAATCAGCTTAAATATTACCGGCTTCCTCCGCAAAGCATGTTTCGGAAGACTCACTATTCAAAGAGAAACAATCAGGTATCAATTGAAGAGCCATTCGCAAAGAAAGAAATAGACTAATGGATACCTGTGTTGTAATTACATGATTCGGACGAAAACAGTCAGGTATCATTTGAAGAGCCATTCACAAAGAAAGAAAGAGACTAATGGATAGCTGTGTTACAAATATATCATTGACAAAAACAATCAGGTATCATTTGAAGAACCATTCACAAAGAAAGAAAGAGACTAATGGATAGCTTTCTTATAACTATATCATTTGGACACCACTATGATCAAAGAAATTAAAGGACCAACTACAAAATTCTCATAAATGGAATGCAAATTCAGGCACATTGATAGGCAGAACTCTGGTCAGTAAGCAACCAATCTCACTGTTATCATCAGAGATGCGCTTCAACAGAAGGCAAAGCTATGTCATTGCATTACTTACAACAACTCAGCCAAACAAATATTGTAGGCTTAAAAGGACAATGCCTTCTGGAGCACATTTGTGTCTGATTTGGCTAAACTGCATCATCCCAGAGAGGAAAATAACACAAATGAGGAAACCAAACTTCATCATGTTCTCAATTGATCGTTTAAAATATATTCTAGGCTCTCACGTGTAAACTGAACAAGGTATGAAATAGTTCATATAATCCAAACATCATCAGTTAAGAACCAAGTAAGCTGATTCATTACAGCTATGGGTGCTTTCATCCTTTTGCAGTCTGTTAAGCTAATTTATTTTCCCTTCTGTGGGTGCTTTGATCTTCCTTAAGATCTCTAATTGATACAATAATAGTTCTCTAAGTTTTCATTTTCATTTGATTCATTAAGTTCACAAGTAAAAAAGCTGATTTTGCCCTTCTTTACACAGGACTCATAACTACTGGGTTGACATTATATGCAGCTGCCAGAGCAGTCCATCTTGTCCCAAATAATTTGCAAGCATTGGCAAGATTTGCAGCACAAATATGATTTGCAACCTCAACTAACCATGCATGTCTCACAGGCAAGCAAAAAAGAGCAACATCAGCCATTTTTGCCATTCTATCTTTATCCGCTAGTCACAGCATCAAAGTCCCAAGTTAAACCTTTACCAACAAGCTGGGTGGGACCTACTTCGCTTTAATTCAGGAAAGCAAGTAAGCAACCATGTTAGCAACCATCATGAGAGAGAGAGAGAGAGAGAGAGAGAGAGTGCGTGTTTTCAGTACATAGATAGAACCTTCAACGAGAACAGCTGTGATGGTACTGCAGCTCAAAGCCACAATACAAAAGCACATGTATTGATCTTCACTCAGGTTAATTCAATCAAATAACTTTGGCTTCACAACTTTAGTGGGGAACTAAATTCACTTGTCACAACATTCTTCTGACTAATCTCGACTGACCTCCAATGAGGACCAGAACTCTCGTACCTCACTATACAGAGCTTAAAGAAATGGTCACACAAAAAAAAAATTGCCAAAACTGAGGACTCCTAGACTCCTAGTAGAGGTGTAATCTGCACAGCAGTGATTGACAAGGACACAGAAAGATGGGGGCACCAAATGATACGCAAGATTCAAAAACCAAAAGAAGGGTGCCAAGGAAATGGAACAGGCAAGGCATGGCAAAAACTTCCACATGTAAACATACATATTCAATGCCTTCAATCCATCAGATGAATAAGTATTATCTACCTCGAACCTCAAACAAAATGGATCTTGGCTCATCTTATTGCAATTTCACTTTTCAATTCCAAGTTCTTTGGAGATATCTCTCGTAAGACTGAACTGCAGGGTGTTATGCCAGGGGAAAAGGGTGCGAGTAACTGGAAGCTTTCTCCGTAGATCCTGCATCCATTTCATCAAAACAATAATTAAATGATAAATAACTTATAAGAAAGTGTATTCAACGTCCAATAGACCAAATAAAATATTGTTTCAGTCTGAGAGGAGGAGAAACTTTTTGAACCTAAAATTACATATTCCTCCCCCAAAATATGAAAACAAGCACAAGCACTAGATCAGCCAGGAGAAAAGAAGCAAAAATGGGTAGCTTTCATCTTCACAAAATAAAGCAGTAAAAGGGTAACACCTAGCAAAGTATCACACGGAATGGATGAGAAATCATTAGGCAGATGATCAAAGATAAGGTGCAAGCATTTGCAGAGTCAATAGCCACCACTCTTCTTCAGTGGAAAACCAAACCCATGCTTTCAAGTTAGAGATATGTCAATATGCCGTGAGAATGACCTAGTAGATCTTTGATGAAGTATCTCAGAAAGTAAATGGTTACCTTAAAGGTGTTGTCCGGCAAATTAGTATATGATGCCTGTATTGATCGATTTTAGAAAATTACTATTGTGATCAAATTAATAATTTATCACATACACAAACCTGCTCATACCTCAAGAGAACCCAGATACTCTGTCTCATGATGACGAATTATACTAGCAATAGAAATAGCGCTATCTTCAGGGGACTGGAAGAAGAAAATGCAAATGCCCATGAGTTCAGCACATCATGGTATCTTGTCCTTAAATTGTCAGGAACTAAAAATGGTCAAGCAAGCAAAGAGTTGATGGCCTCTAACCTGAAGCATAGTTGAATCTTTGCATTCATGCTTTGCATCTAACTGCACATTTCCCTCTTCAAAATAATGAGCGCCAACCTAAATAAGAACAAAGGGTTATGCTCCCAAAATTCAGATAACCGATGCTATTAACAAGGTGAGAATGGAGGAGGGGAACCAGCTCAAAATACCTGCATTTGGCCCCTTATTCCAAGAATCTGCATATCATCATTAAACTCGATGTTCCAGATCGAGCGCCAACTTCCAGTGCTGCAAATATGTCAAAAGCAACAAGTAAGTTGCTAATAACCAAATTCAGAGGCTATAAATAAACTCACTGATTAAAAACTGAAGATAAGAGGGCATTGTTCCGCCATTCTTTGTTTAGATGCAATTGCAGTGCCAAAGAAAGAGACATAGTTCCTTGACAGTTAATTATGAGCTTCACTGACCAGAAATTTTGTGGGCTATTTCTAGCAGCTTGAATAACTACTGCAAGCTCAAAATCAGATCCTGGTCCCTCCAAATCTTTACCCTTTGTACAGTAAACTGAACAGACACCTTTTGGATAAGCCTCCCCAACATATTTCAGCACTTCTGCATCCAGAGCACATCTGAAAGAATAAAGGCGGAAAAGGAATGATGAGAGGAAATTGTTTGACTGCCATACACAGGAAAGACACAAGCTATTTCTAGTTTCACAACATATCAAGCATCACACAAGTAAAGCCTCATAGTCTATTTCAAGTTTCAGGGTATCCAGCATTTCTCCAAATAGCAGTGAATGCAACTCAACTAGTCTAAGGTTTGGCCCCGAAAAGAACCAAAGACGAAAGTAGCCCGGGAAGCAACGCATATTCACTTTTGCTTTTACAGCAAAGTTCTATAAACCTCTCAAATGTGACACATCGATGGAGGTTGACAAATTAACTGTTATGGTCATATACTATAAAGCACTCATGAACAGAAGGAAGTATTCTGGGAAGGACGAGTCCAGGGGCCTATCACGAAACGAGAATCGCACCTAAATTCCTCAATAAATGGAGATGGAAGCTCTTCATCAGTTGCAGGTCTCACATCTGTACAAACCTGAATCAAATTAGCAGATAATCAGAGAAAAGGACCGCATATATCATACAAATATCCTTGAGAACAAAAGAGGGACAGAAAACCAACAATGCTGCGTGAGCTTGGGAAACAACGTGGGAAACCAAAATTATGTAGCCAAAAAAAAGAAAAAAACAAATGCACGGGACCAAATTGGACTTCCATCAATATAATCATTGAATGCAGATAGATAACAAAAGATTTCACGACGAGCCACAAATAAAGCAAAGACGGCACTGCAGTATGCCGTGCAAACCTGTTGCAATACTTACTTGCTTGACATGGTCGACGATCCCGACTTGTGCAGTACGTGGATCAAGAAACTGATTCTCCTCAAGCTCACCAAATGAAGTAATCAGAACCTACAGGCACAGTGACGTCAGTACGGTAGGTTTTGTACCTCTCGTCCAGCAAAAAATGACAGGAACGAATTTTCTTTACCCCCCCAGCATAATCAATGAATAACCCGAGACTCGAACCAGTCCTCTTTTCTTATTGGATCAAAAGTTAAGGGAACGCAACAGCGCATTGTGATTACGAATAGTGTAACGCAAGTAATTCAAAAGGTGCACTAGTTCAGCGAAGCGGATCTAGAGACTTACTTCTCCCATTCTCCGGGGCAAGTCGAGACAAATCATCTGAGCCTTGTTATAAGCAGGAAACGCCTCCGACGCCGCCTCGTCGTACGCTCCATCGTCGTTCAGCACCGATCTCACATCTGCAAGACAGGCTCGAAACGACAATCCACGCCGATCAAACCAAACGAACTACTGAACAAACAACCACAAAAGAACAAAAGACGGCAGAGAATGCGAACCTTTGGCGACGTATTGGATTTCGCCGCAGGGGGAATTGAGGAGGAACCACTTGGCGATCTCCTTCTTCTGCTTGCCGCTGAGCTCGACCTCCGGAGATTCTTCCTCCGCCATGCCCACTCCCTCTCTCTGAGACGGCGGTTTCTCCTCACGAGGAGAAAGAATATGGCTACGGATTTCGCACGGAGAGAGAGAGAGAGAGAAGGGAGAACGGTGCGTAAAGGAGGAGCCGCCTCGTCTGGGTGGGTTCGTTCTGCGAGACGAGAAATGATTTCGCTCTGTGGCCTGGGAGGCCGTCGTGAGTTCCCAAACAAGCTCTCTCTCACACAGCTGTTACTTGATTCTGAATATTACGTTCTTGTCAGCGTCGGCTCAGAGTTGTTACGGTGGAGACGGGGCATCTCGTCCGTTCATCTGAGAGGCCATGTTCGCGGGGATTTTGGTTGCTGCAAATGGGAGCCACGAAACGGCTTTGGGAAAAAAAAAAAAAAAAAGCAAGGTGTACCAAAAAATCAACGATGGATGATCATAATAAAGTTTATAAGTTATTTTCGGATGTAATTAAAAGCAAAGATTGACAGATTTCATGACACTTCACTCGACAAACAGGTTCAATATTCATATTCATAAATATTTATTTATGATCTTATCTATCAAGATTCATCCGAATTTTTTGAATCTGAATCGATATCAATGAGGCAAGTTACAAAAAAATAATGCGCATATATAGAAAATCCTTGATCTAGGAAACGCTCTTCCACCAACCCCTCCCTCTAAAAACCACACGATTTAAAAATAAAATGATGATATTTACCTTCAAAGGTATTTATTAAATCCGTTCATTTTGACTATAAAACCAATCATCATAATTTATTCCACTATATGCATTGCCTATTGCTAAAAGGGTCTTGAACAACCGGACACAAATTATGAGCCGGGAGAGGCAAATTGCACAAAAACTTCACAGAGGAAACACGCCACGAGAACCGATTTTGCAAAGTGGGCGGCCCGAATACGTGCACAGTGGTTATGCCTTAAAATGAAAAGGAACAATCGGGGATAGGACTAACGAGTAATCCGTTTACAGAGCGCCCTACCTGTCGTGAAATCCTGCGGCCCGTAAATTCGGAATTGAAAACGGAATACCCACCAGCATGCGAAACAGGCTGAAGAAACGAGAAAGAATTCAATAGGTGGAAGCATTGTTACAGGCCAAACTACTACACCGTTTGAAGCTAAAACGAAACCTAGTCATATGCGCTATTTTCCAGAGTTTCCTTGATCTGTTGTTGGTGCACTGGCGAACTGTCCTTATGATCGTCGCGTCATCGGAAATTTTCTCTGCTAATTACAAGCGGCAGTCTGCAAGTGAACTGGGGCTCTGATGCTCCATAGTTTGAGTTCTCAGCTTTTATGTAGCATAGTTCCTTATTGCACAGTTTCCTGCACTGACAAAAGGAGTTAAAGCAACGACGCAACATTAATCCTGAATGACAAAATCAGCGAGTTAAAAAAGGAAAAATCAAAACAGAACCAAAATGAGTCGACAGAAGTTCCCTGATTATGACCACTGTATCCGTCATTTCTTAAAATACCAAATGATAAACATAGAACTAAACCAATAGTGGAACAACAAAATGGCACATAAACTGGAAGAAAGAAAAAGAAAATCCTACCAGACTCCTCCAGATTTCCTTAAACTATCTGCTTATCTATTTTTACCAAACATAAGGGTATCAATTATGCTGCCACCATAATTTTCTCCAACGTGTCAGATATCGTGCATCGATAAACATGTTCTGCATGCAAGAGCATGCTCCATGGGAAGAACATTATATGATGAAGAAATGAAATTAGATTGTTAGGAAAACAGTTTCTATCCAGTATGAATATGGAAGAATTCCAGGGATTTGTGGTTGCTTTTTGTCATGCGGCAAGGAATCACATAAATTTTAATTCTCCTGTTTTCTAGTCACGGTTAAAAATGTCTATTTGCTTTGTCATGACAATTCATCTGGCTAAACATCAACTATATGTGTAGTTCCAAGAAGTCAGGAACTTACATAAAATTGTCCATCTGAAAGTTGAAAAAATTTTAAAATCCATCTACAACTTTAATGCCAGCATTCTTGTCCCACACCTCAGGAGGGGCTGCATCTGCCATTATCTTCTCCTGACCACGCCAAAGAATCTGGAACCAGGATTGCAACCTCACATAAGTCCACACTGCGTGCGCAATCACTAAAAGACACCATTAATACCCTAAATGATGTCTCACCTTGTCAATGACACCAAATTCTTTGGCCTTTGTGGCGTCCATGTAATAAGGTCTTCTCATGACAGTGGCTACAGTCTCTATGGACTAGAGTGATTCAGATACAGCATTAGTTATTCTCTTGCCAATTAAGATATATATATATATATATATATATATAGAGAGAGAGAGAGAGAGAGAGAGAGAGAGCTCACGTTCCCAGTGTGCTTAGCCAAAAGTTTTACGAGCGTATCCCTATTGGTTATCACCTACAAAAATCATCATAACCAATATGTGCCCAGTTCCAAGTCAACACATTTTATGAACTTTTGTACGGAGTAGCAATCATCCATTATGGATATGTATAGCTCAACAGAACACCGCTATATACCTCTTTCGCACGAATAAGAACGTCGCTGCTTGGCATCAATCCAGAGGATGGAACACGAGGTTGCTGGATCATCGCTGAAACAATATTGTGCTGACATCAGACAAGAAAAGGACGAGAGAAGAGCATAGCAGATGACTACAAAATACCAACTCACCTTTGGCATGCGGCATCATAAACCTTTTACCCTTAGATCCCGAAGCAAGTAGCAGACAGGCATGTCCTATAGCTGCACCTACGGCAACCGTATGTATCTGCTTTAACAAAATCAACGAGAGAATGCTTCACCACTCAAATTTTTTTCTTAGATCCAAAGTGTAAAATTCATTGGAAGTGTATGGACAAAACAAGGTGATCCATAGTTTTTTAAGCTTCAATAAGTAAACATCAACATCAACATCAACAACACCTTTATCCCAAACTAGTTGGGGTTGGCGGTCGATGAACCCGAAGTGAAAAGCTTCAATAAGTAAAACAAAGTCAAAATCACCACCAAGCACCACCCCCATTTAATCAAGTACCTACTATAATTACTGGAAAGTCACTGGAAGCGTTAACAGCCATAGATGCCAATTGCAAGAAAATTCACCTCATTCTTTAGCTGCATTAGTGCATCATAAATGGCAAAACCCTCTGTCTCCATGCCCACCTGCAAAGCAATGATTGTAATTTCAACACAAAGTTCTAAGTAAATAAACTTTTTTCCCTTACCAATTAACATGTATCTTTGCTAACTTCAGGTCTCGATCATTTATAAGCTTGAACATTCAGTACGAAATCAGTCACTACAAAGATGGAAGCTCACCGTCTCACCATCATCACGAGTTGTTCCAGTAGAATTTATGTAAAGATATATTGGCTCTTTTGGATCCATCCATTGCAAGTACATCAATTCTGCAACTACAAGCTCTGTGACTGCAGGCACCAACTGAGAGACAATAAATAGTTAGTTCTGTCTAAAAGATCTACAAGAGATGGAGCTGAGACTTGCCAAAAGCAAGAAAGTACAGCATAAATAGTTACGTAGAAAATGCAGTAGCCAACAATGTCAAATAGCATGTTGAAAGTTCGTGGTAACTTTAGCATATAAGCAACTTTGAAAAGACATCATCAACTTTAGATCAATCGAGCAGCTGTACGACAATACTAGTAATTATTATTATTTTGGCCTGAATAAGATGATAGCAGTAATTGTCTACCAGCTACAGGCAAACAGCAGTTTCCTGCTGAGGAAAAAAAGAAGACTCTATTTCTAGCAGAAGCAACTAAAACCTGATAAGATCCTCTTTAGATTCCAATCAAGTGTGCCAAAAAAAAAAAAATTTCCTTCAACACATGCCTCCAATTTCATTTTCGCTTGCCCTGATTAACATCCTTTCTAGAAGTTGTAGACAATCTTTCACATTCCCACTGGCTTCTCTGATCATTTATGCTAATTACAATTCAATTTGCGCATCAGCAATGAGTGCAGTATGTGTTTCCAGACTGAATGACTTAAAAGAAGATAAATGTCGACAATTTAATGTGAACCACTTACTGGCATGCCAATATAAACAATTCTTCCATGGAGAAGCAGTGAAGGCAAATCTGGTGGAGGCCTCCTCGGTCGGTGCTCATTGTACGAAACTGACCTCTCCACCTGATAAAAACATTATCAAGCAATGGAAACCAATCCTCTAAAAACCAATCCACTGACTCTCGAAAACTGATGCTTCCACTTTGACTAAAGAGAGAGGAAATAGTTAAATAGAAAAATTCACTGAGGCTGAGCTCTCCCCTAGTACATACATCATTCTATCGCATAAAAGCCCAAAACTATGAGGTATAACCAATTGAGAGCGAACGCTTGCAGCTGAAGCAAAAAAAAAAAAAAAATCATACTCTCCAGTTAATTTCGGGACACGAAACTCATAAATCATCCCACCATTTCCTCAAAATTCTCAGTTTGATCTGAGAAAGTATGTCCGAAAATCTCAAATTTAGATTAAACAACTACTTTGCAACTTTTGCTCTATGAAACATTCAATTGACTGAATATTTTCATAGTAAGCCAAAACCAACTCTCCTAAGATAGCTTTCAAAACTCACTTGTAGATACAAAAAAGAAGAAAAGACTCCCGATTTCGTGCATTGTTGACCTTAGAGCACTATGGCGGCACAATACGCACTATATTTTGCCAGAATTACTATCCTACTCTTGATAAATTGATAATTCAGTATCTAGTGAGTGAACAAAACAATAACGGTTACGAAACCACAACCATGGAACACAACCGAGCAATTCTCTAACTCAACCGTAAATTAAATCTCCGAAGAGCTCTACTATCTGAGGCGCAGAACTGAGCTTCTCTGAGTGGGAGTTATCCGTATAAGACCGTGGATAGCTATCTATTGTGCCTACACAACCATTTGTGCACTATATCTGCTGTAAATTAAGGAAATGAAGCAATTCTAGCTCCCTCGACCAATAAATGCAATCGACCGAGGAATCCTCGAACTCGGACAAAGAAACGAACCAGAGAACAGCGCCGAGTCGAGCTCGCTCACTCAACTCACCTGAGCAGGCGTCGCCATGAGCTTCGGAGAGTCGAACAAGTCCAGATAAGGGGGGGTGTCGGAGCTCACGGGGCGGTCGAGCAACGACTCCGGCGAGGTCGCGGCGACGGAGGCCAGCTTCGACAGGAAGGGGTCCTTAGGGTTGATCGGCGGCAGGGGGAGTTTGGACGAGCTCTTGGAGTTGATTGCCGAACAACGAACGGCGTGGACGCCTCTTCTTCTTCTACCGACGGGTGACGAGGCTGAAGATGGGAAGAGAGAGGCCATGGCGACTTGCAGGCTCGCGGCCATTCTCGTTCGGCTGTTAATCTTGGAGCTTCTTCCTCTCCTTCCGCTCTCTGGTTTTGTTGGAGAGAGCGATTGGCAACAGAATCTACCAGTATCGTCGCCGTGTGTGGGCTTGGGCAGGCTCACAGACAGATAATTCGCGGGTCCGTACAGCGCATGGATTCGGAGGCCCGTTAGTTTGGCGATGGGCCTCCATGCTGGGCTTGGGCTGGATCGACGCTCGATGCTTCAAACGGAAAGCACAATGTTTTGATACGTTCAAAACTAGGAAAAATATGAAGGCTAATATTACGAATAATCTCAAACTGGTATACCTATAATAAATTTATCCTAAATTATTTTTTTAAGCATCAATAACCCCAACCTGGTATACTTATAATAAGTTTATCCTTAACTAATTTTTTAACCACCAAAAACCTCAAACTAATATATTTGTGATAAATTTACCCTCTATTAGTTTTCGTTAAATTTTTCCATCAAATTACTGAATAGATGATACGTGACAATTGGCGGGTGTATTAGCTTAATATTTTTACCCTCTTTTTGTCACATGTATATTATTTTGTGATTTTTCGTGATATTAATTCAATTAAACGAAAACTATCGAGTAGTAAATTTATCACAAGTGTACCATTTTGAGATTTTTGATGGTCAAAAACTTTTTTGTGGTAAATTTATCACAAATATATCAATTTGGGATTTTTAGTGGTGAGAAAAATAATTTAAAATAAATTTGTCGCGAGTGTATTAGTTTAAGGTTTTTTGTTGTCAAAAAAATAATATGGGATAAATTTGACATAGATACATCAGTTTAAGATTTTTCATAGCATTAACCCAAAATATTATAATTGAACAACAGTTTAGGGTGTTTAACTTTAAAATTGAACTCAATTCTAAAATTTTTATAGTAAAATAAACATTACAAGCAAAAATTTACCTGAGATAGTCACTAGATTTTGAGCTTTTTTTTTTATCGTACTTTCTATTCTTCCGTACGTTTGTTAAGGAAATTTGGGTAGCTCTAAGTTAGGACATTACCGACATGCTGCACTAACGCATTGCACATTTAATTTTAGCGGATACTGCGTAACAAATAATTAGATTTTTTTGCTCTTTCGATGATGTTGGGTGTTCAATAGACCACTTGACTAATTTAGTTAAATCATGGCAATACAGACTCGCCATCGCAACAAGTTCCTATGTTTTCTGACGTTTCATCTCTTTCATTCCCATGCAGATAAAAGCGGAAGAATCCTGGCGAAGGACTAGCGTGATGAACGAGTGGTAAAGGGGTCACATTATCTTTCATGCCGTGAGCGGCAGTTTAGCCAATTCTGCGCCTTGGCCATTTTCGTTGATTAGGATTGCCTCCTATCCTAAGTCGCAAGCAACTTAAATGCACGCGAACTGGGTCAAAACTAAATGTAATGTTTAATTAGACTTCTATCTCTGTTTTTTTTTTTCCTTAAGTATGTCATGAGCCATCGACCTTTTGTCTCAAGCGTTTGGATGTTTCTATTAGGGGTGTACAGCCGAACTGGGTAGAACCGAGAACTGGAATCAAAACACTTGCCCAAAAAACCAATCCGGTTACCGGTTCTAACGTGAACAAGACCGGTTCCGATTTCGGTTTCAAGTGGAGATCGACGAGGGACTGGACCAATTTTAGAACCGGTTCTTAGAAATAGTAAAAATATAAGTTGAGTCTAACTTTGTTTCGCCTCATTTGTTTCTCCTCGTTAGAGTCAACCCAATTACTTGGATGACGTTGTGAAAAACCATGTCCATCTACACAAGAAAAGAATGAAGAAAATCGCTTTAGAGGGATCATCCAATTCAGCTACTAACAAAACTGCACGACATACTTATGATGGCGCTAATTAGTGCTATGTTAGTGACAATCTTGTTCAGGACCTTTGTTTCTAAAAACATTTAGAACCACTGACAAACGACATGATACAAGCAGACTAACTGAATTGATAATGCGAAGCCCAAGAAAGGCACGTGAGTTCAGTCTTCCAGAAAAAGGTACTCGCACAGGTACGTGCAACGCACCATCAGGGTTCACAGTCGAGTAAAAAGCGAAAAAAAAAAACACAAAGTTTTGCTCCACCTTGTCTGGTATCATGTGGACAGTCGCACTAAACAGGGGAAACAAAGAATTGCTTACAAGTTTGGTTGGACACATATGGATTTCTGGCAGACATTTTTTGCTTCTTGATGCAAGAATGACGAGTAATATTTTGCAAGACTCCAAGATAAAAAGTCGCGCAATCAATTGTCTAAGCCGAATGCTTTCTTGCAAAGCAGCATTTACAGTAGGGAAACAGGCAATAGAGAAAGTAGCAACTTCATTAAAAAAAAAAATTGTAGGAGATAGTAAAATAATTCGAGCTAGAGAGATAGAGATGATGTTCAACATACACACAAACTGAGAGAGAGATTGAGAGATGAAGAATCTGGACCAGTTTGGATGTTTCCATCAGCTGATGCAGCTTTTGATATTTAGATGGTGCTAGTCCTTTCAATTCCTGACTGGCCACCAGCTTTTAGGATCCTTTCTTCAGGAACTTGCCTTCCATCAGAACCATTGCCACTTCTAGCAGCATTTCCTGCCCAGAGTTAGTAAACCACTCAAATTTTGATTCCCAAGAGATACCTTCCTATTGATTTCCTAAAAGAAGTATCTTCCTGCCGACACTCACAGCATCTCATTTCAAAGCAAAGCAAAGTCAACTTCTTTGCCATCAGTGAGATGATAGTGATACAAGCTACAAGGATTACTCACCCGAGAGTTCAGACCATATTCTGGCATGATTTGATGGAATCTCGGAAGCACTTGTTCTATTCCTCTCTGGCTGTTCTCCAGAGACTACCCCCAGTATCAGCCTGGCCTGGCATTCCATTTTCTGAAGGTCCAGTATTACCTTCATGTAATTGTGATGTGAGCATGGTGGCCAGTACAAGTGTAGCATCAAAATTGGAAGAGGCCCATTCCTCAATGCCAAATTTAGGGGCCATCAAAATAGGCCTGTTTCATAAAAAAAATGCAGTTATATGAAGTTTTTTTTATTCTTTTCTAATTTGCATTTAGTTGCACTTACGCCAGAGATGTTGCACTTGAACCATGAATTTAGTACCAAAAAGAAAAGTCAAAAGACATACATTAACCATCAAGTTTTGCAATGATAATTTTAGCAGACATACTTACTAGCATCTTGCATTAAACTTGAAAGATAAACCATTTATCATCCAAACTTAAACCTCCTTACCCCGTTATTATCCAAACTTGATTTGAAGGAACGCTATATTCTATCAACCAAATTTTCAATCATAGTCTCTCGGTTTTTGACATTCAGCCCAGTAGTAAAATTGTCATCAGCCTTTATGATTGTGATTGCGAAGCTATGCATTAGCATGTTTTAAAATTCCAGCAGATAACTAGTAATCATTCATCTATTAAAGATAGACGTCTGTTAATTGCACATTCAAATAATCAATGTTTGTAATAGGTGTTCTAAGGATAGAACAAACTGCCTGCGCAGAGTATTTTGTAAGTATTTGTGAGACTATAAGCTGACTAATGTACAAGAAAGATGAGCTACGACAAGCCTTTGAAAGAACGGTGCATGGAACCTATGCGCCAAATACTGTAAACACATCAAAGAGATCTGGCTTGAAGATAATCAATTGATAGGCAGATCTTGATGTATTGAGTACTTGAAAGGAAAGCTAGAGGTTGAATATGAACAACAGAACCTTAATCTGATATATACAAGTAAGAAGGTAATATGTATACAAAGATCAAACTAGTTCTATTCACATTTCTCCCGGTGGTGAAGTGTCTCATTAAAATCTCCCATCCAGACCTAGGAAAGGTTACTCCTCGATCTTAAACATCTAATCTCTTCCCACGTGATACTTCTCTCTCTCTCTCTCAAAGTTGCTGATGCATAGACAAAAGTAACCCTGAAAGGTATTTTCATAATCGGATATGTGAACTTTAGATCAATAAAGTGCTACATAGCTATATATATATATATATATATCTGAACTATGGCTACCTCCTTCCAAAACAGAGCCAGACCACCCCAATACCAGTAGGGTTAACCACCACATGATGCTGCATCCCGAGCTTCTTTTTCACTCTTAGGACCACATACTCCCTTTTTTTTTCACATAAAAAGACTAAGCAGGGCCTTTCTTGAGCTATAATGGCTCAAAGGGCTTGAACTGTCAAAGGTGTGCCCAACCCTTGACAGTTCCAAGCGAGTAGACTTATTTGTAACCTGATGACTTTTCAGGGCAAGCCACCAAAGCCCATGTTGTATATCCTTCCGCGGATTTAACAGGGATATCCATTAAACTAGTTTTGTCTAGTAGCATGGTTTTTGTACTATTTTCCCCACTATTTGTGTTTTTTCTTCCCCTTTTAGTCACTCTGGGTTTTGTTTTCTTCTGGCTTGTTTCCGTGGAATCGCTGCCTTTCTGGAATGGAGTTCTAGTAGAAGGGGTGACACACTAGCAGCTGCAAAAGGGATTCCCAAAAAATCTTTCTTTGATGTAAGAATTTCTAACTCCCTCATCTTTCTTTTACCCTTTTCTTCCTTTGAGGAGTTCCCTTTTTCTTTCCCTTTCCTATTCCTTGTGACAATTCTGGTCTGTCTAGGTGTTCTGGTGTCTCTGGTATAGATTCCTCCTCCATTATCTCTTCTAGGTCAGCTTCATAGTAAGAGTTCCAGAAGGGGCTGCATATATTCATCTCTACCCTCAACCACGACCCATGAAACTGATTTCCACTTTTTGCAAATGCTTCTTCCACATATGGAATGGTAAGACAACTCTGAGCATAGTGACCCATTTTTTCACACAAGTAACAATATGTCGGTAGCCTCTCATACCGGAAATCCAACCATATTTCCTTGCTTTTGTAATTATAAATTAGTCCAGATTCAAGAGGGGAGTCTACCTTAAGGTGCACTTTAGCCTAGCAGATAGACAGCCGAGCAAAACCCTTAGATTCTATCTTGATGTTCTCTACTCCACCAATCTTTTCAGCAATGCTGGTTATGACTTCCTCTGTCCTTCCTTCCACAGGCAGCTCAACTATATGCATCTAGAAAGCGTAGATATCAAAGGGGATATATTGGGGAAAAGTACTCAGCACCCAAGGTTTCAGAATTAGCAAATGTCTCGAGAAAGACCAAGGTCCAGTTTCTAAAACCCTATTTCTCTCCTCTATGTTCTCAAACACAAACGAAAATAAACCCATTTCCAGATGTGAGCATTCTACCTTTTCTACTTTCCAAGCTTTCTCCATGGTAGAAAGAAATGCTTGAAAGTTAATCAAATGGCTATTTAACAGACAGCCAAAATATGTGCGTTCTCCTTCCTCCAGACTATCCTTAGTAACAATCTCATCTATAATTGTTATTTTCGTTTTTGGCCAGAGGTGGCTTAGGCATTTGCATAAAGAGGCCATGCGCAGTTCTTGATTGCTGTCCCTCCTCATCTTGATGCTGACTGTAGTTGACGTCCAGAGAGTAGAGGAAAAGAATCCCCAAGTCGATGACTACACCAGCAGAAGACACTGATGATTCCAGTTCCAGAAAGCAAATAGCGTCAAGACCAAGGATGGCCAGTAGGGTGAAAGAGCGATTGATTTAGCATTAATGGGGTTCTGGATGTAATGCTTTGGGGGTGGGTTCATTTGGCAGTGAATCCATTGATGGGTTTTGGGTGAGATCAAGCGAGAAGGTAGTTAGGGTTTTTCTAATCAAGAGATAGGGGAAAGCTCTCACACGAGAAGGGTGCGTCAAATTTTTTTTTTTCCTTTTCTTCTTTCAGGCACCCCTTAGTCTGAGTCAGTCAGAGGGAGGCCCCCTCCTTCCAAAGACCTGAAATCCGATCAAGAAAGTCAGGAATGGATGGGTGGGTCCAGTCCACCATTGCCTTGAACGTTTCTCACCCACGAGGTTGAACGTTGCTCGCCTTGACTCTGGCACGCTTCAAAATGTTACTCACCGACAACGAGGTGGAACGTTGCTCACCTTGACTGTTGCACGCTTCAACGTAAGCACAGGATCCCAACATTAAAAAAAAATATGATTCGGCCCTGGCCCCACCGTCCAACGCGTTGGACAGTCCCCAACCTGGAAGTTTTGGGCTTAACTTTCTAACCCTTTTGCGCTTTGTCAGAACGGTGAGCTCCATCTGGCATTGGAAATTACTAAGTGAAAGTATCTGTCAAACTGGACATACGAAATGATATTAAAAGCTTACACTTAAAATTTTGCCCAAAAAGACAGCATAACGGGAATTCTTTTGATACTCGTATAGTTAAACATCTGGAAAATAAGAGTTTTCTCCACTTTTGAAGGGATTTATATATATTAACTTATTTTCTGAGAACCAAATGCCGAAAATTTCGGAAAATATTTTTTAGAAAGTTATTTTTTGCGAAACAAACGAAGTGTTAAATTAAAATAGCAATATACGAAAGAAAAAAAAACCAACATTCTTAATAAAAGTAAGCATAAAATAAAGTCTATCTACTACATTCAGTGACAATTTTATATCTAATTCACATTATTTAATAACACAATATAATTAACTACGATGACATTAACGTGATAAATAATAATTATGTGTAACTTGTTAATAGTAATGTTGTTTCATGTCCTATTTCTCCATCCACTCAAGATAAACACGAAATACCGTTAACATAATAAAAATAATAAGTAATATTATATGGCAAGACACCGGCATTGTAATGTCAAACATCTAACTTTTAAAATAACGAGTCGTGTGGCATAGTTTCGTCGCATTGCCAAATTTGATCATAATTCTTTTGTTGATTATCATCTTTAACCATCTATATCTTATTGCTTTTAAATTTTTAAAACGTATATATAGAGAATTATCTCAAATATGCTCTTAAACATACAGTTTGTTTTAAAAATAATTTTTCACTATACTCTTGAAATGTAATTCCCTGATTTAACTGATATACCTTTTTATTTAGTTAAATCAATTGTATTTGAGTGAGAATGTAATTTGTTTCATTAAGCAAAATTTATTAAACAATGAATAACTTACATTCTTGAACGATACAATTTTTATTTAAATGATATACGGTTGCCTTACTTCAGCACAATATAACGAAATGATTGTCGTAGTACATTTAATTCAGAAAAAAAAATTAAGAAAATAAGTATACGACTTGATTTATTTGAAACATACATACTCAGGTTTCGTTGATTTTTATTCTCTTCATTGGAAATCCACTTACTTATAGGGAAAAAAAATGGAAATAATTCTATCTAAACTTGCATTGTTATTATTGTAAAAATAGATAAGAGAGAAGCTCACAAGCTTTAATTTATTATTCTTGTGTTCAACAAACTTATGCTTGGAATCATACCATTCAAATGGGATTTAAATAGTGGATACGAAGAGATGACCTCTGGTTTTGACTTAGCCATTATTATTGAGCAGAAGTATCATTCAAAGAATGTAACAGGAATTAAAGAAATCCATATTCTTGAGAAAATAAAAACAAATCGAATTTGGACGAAGGTGATAGTGTTCGAACTCTTATTTTCTAAATGTTTAACTATGCGAGTATCAAAAGAATTCCCATTATACTGCCTTTTTCGGTAAAATTTTCGGTTTAAGCTTTCAGTATCATTTCGTATGTCCGGTTTGACAGATACTATCACTTGGCAATTTCCAACGCCTGATGGATAACAAGCCCATAAGAAATAGTGTAAAAATTAGGGACGCCAGTAAGAAAGAGGAGAATAAGGACATGTCAGAATAAATGCATGTCAAAAGAAAAATAAAAATTCAGAATTTTCCACCCACTTCCTCTTTATTCCTCGTCTCCACGAAAGAGGCAAGGACGAGGTTGGATTTTTTATCGAGAAAAACTCAACCTGTCTTTCGTATTTTTGATGGACCACCGCCTTCGAGCCTCGTGGCTCGAGAAAGATCCAACATCGGCTTTGGCTTTCTGAGAAGAAGACAGTGGACTGGGGTCTTTCCCTGACAGCTGCAGCATCACGTCCGCAACTATCAGATGACATTGACAGATTCTTTCACTTGGTAATTTCCACTGCCAGATGGATAACGAGCCCATAAGAAAGAGTGTAAAAATTAGCGACGCTAGGAAGACAAAGGAGCATAAGCAACTGCCAGACTAAAGATTGGGATTGGGGCCTACCAGTAGGAAAAACATTAGGTGAGCCGGGGCCTAATCAGGAAAGGACACATGTCCTCTCCCGTCCCTTTCCTCCTATCCCGCTTCTCTCTCTCCTCTGTCTCTTGTGTCTTTCTCTCTCTTTTAGAAGAGGACACGTGGGCCAGGGTGCATTAGTCCCGGCCCATCCAATATCTTCTCCTAACAGTATCGGTACGTACTTCGGAAAAGCAAATCCCCAAATGAGAAAAATAGAGAAATCGAACTAGACTTTTTTTTGGCGTTATGGTTGCTACGCCGGGTCCACGCGTTGTTCCCTCGAAGCCTACTCAGAGATGGATAAATAGATAGATCTCACTGCACTGATCGGAGGTCGAAGAAGGAAGCGCTTCATTCAGAAGTCGAGAAACTGCATTTTTGAGGAAGAAGAAGGAGGAGAGTTTAGGCAACGTGGGAAGGTTAATGGAGAACAACAATCCAGTTGAGCGCAGTGTTCCGAGGTAAACCTCAACCACCTTTTTTTTTTTTTTTTGGTCGATGGCCTCAGCCACCTTAAATATACAATGTAACCCAGCTCCGCCTGTGAGTTGGAAAAATTTCGGGGTAAATTCAAGCCGAAATCTTGATGTCCTTTGGAGAATGTCATGATAATCTTTCCTGTTCCTTCCTCTGTAAATTACGTGAATAGTGTTTAGTGGCAAAAAAATTCCTGCACTCCACGAAGAACAGGTCGTGCTACTCTGAACTTGTGCTGCTCACTTAAGAGCACCGGGGGTCTTTCGCTTGCTTGCCGAACTCTTCAAAACTCACCAATCTCAAGATTTGATTCTCTGTCTCTATCTCTCTCTGCCCGATGTTTTTTTTTTCTTTCTTTCTTTTGAAAAATTATTTGAATCTTTTGATTGAATAGGGGTCGATGCTCCAGAGGAGATTGGTCGGGTCTAGCCATGGGGACGTGGGGATTTTTTTTTTCCCTTTTTTCTTTTATTTGCATTTTGCTACGACGTTTTTTCTTTTTTTTTTTTAGGTTTTTTTTTTCGGAGAGAGGGGGGTGGTTTTGTCTGTGTAACTTTCCCTTTTTCGAGTTTTTCCCCATCTTTGACCCGAGAGATTTCTCTCCCAACAAGCCAAGAAGAGAAACCGATGCTGCTTTGATGAATGCATGGAGATCCTTCCCTCCCCTCGTGTCTCTCTCTAGGTAGCACGGACACGGACACGACACGCGACACGCGACACGACACGACACGCCGACACGTCATTTTTAAAAAATAGAAAATTTCGACACGTTGGGACACGTTAGATAATAAATTTATATTTTATATATATACATTATAAATTATCATTTTTGTGATTATTTCAAGCAAATTAATTTGATTCAAATTTACAAATAAATAAATAACTAAAAAATCATAGAATTAGTCCCATATAAATGGTGAGAGACAGAGACAAAAGCAAAATGACTTGATTCATGAGTCCCACATTGATTGTGAGGGAGAGTGACAAATATGAAGTCTCTTTAAAAAGCTAAGGATGAGACTTGGAAGCTTATAAGTTAAAGAAAAGAGTCTCACATTGGTTGCCTAGTGAAGATAACAAGTAAGATGTCTCTTTAAGATGAAGTCTCTACATTGAGGCTTACAAGTATCTCATCTTGGCTTTTTGGCTAAGATGAAATCTCTACTTTTCTTAGTAATTTGGCTAAGATTAAGTATGTAATTATATTATTAATTTTTTTTTAAAAAAAAGCTTTTTAAGATGCCCGACACGCGTGTCCTTTGCGTGTCGGGCGCATTGATCGCGTGTCGGACACGTGTCCGAACGTGTCGGCCGCGTGTCACATGCCGACACGTGTCCGACACGGACACGCCCCCCTTTGAGGCGTGTCCGTGCTTCTTAGGACTCTCTCTCCGTCTTTACCCTTTTTTCTTCTTTTCATCCCCCCTCCTTCTCTTATTTTCTCTGCCATGATCAAAGCTAAGCTTATCACAAAAAAATAAAACAATAATGTTTTCATGCAATTAATGTCTTAAAAATCGAAATTTTTAATAGTTTTTCGATTTTTTTTATGTCGTGGGCAGTGATTGATGTGGGGACTGAATATGTGTGAAGAATCGGGGACGTTGACGTGATTATTATGGGGATGACGAGGAACAGAGAGAGAATTGAGGGCGGTCAACAGTGATTGATGTGGGGACTGATTCCACGGCGTGCGATCACTGATTGATTTGATCGTTTGTGAATTTTGTGCTCCCATGTTCATAATGGAAAAAAAATTAAAAATTAAAAATAGTAGAAATGGGCTCTCCTCGGAGCAGAGCATGTACTTGCGGGCATAACTATAGGTATTCGCTGTTCAGGTTGTGTCCCCTATTCCTCTGATGTTGCATTTTGTCCAAAACTAAATTTTTTTATTAGCCTAATTAGCTGTGAATCGATAGATGGGTTGCACTCCCGCAGTGCATACAGATGTTAGACTCCTGAAATGTATAGAATTATTATCTGTGATTCTTGATATCATAATTCGGTATCGAATTTCCCTTCGAACTTAAATTGGTTGTTCTGAAAGCTGTTGGAAATACTGTCTTCTATATGAGGTAGAAAGAGCTCAACACTTGATCTTCTGACAAGTATTCCTTTGGATTTTATTTGCAAGACGTGGAGCAGAGCATGCGAATGGAATTGCTACAATTGATTTCCTAGAGAAGATCCTGCTTCAGATCGTGATTGGTGCCATCGAAATCACGGGCATTCCACCCATAACTAACCTTGAAACCATTGTGTGTATCTACACAATGCTCATGATCATCGGGCAGTTACTAATATTCAAGATGGGAAGGCAAGTTATGGACCCAAGGTTCCGACTCTCGTCTACACGTATCGCTGTTAATCTTGGATGTGTCAGGTGCTGTCTGCTGATGTACATCCTGCTTCACATCATGCCTTGGCCGATTTTCATTCTTCGCGTCCTTGAGTTGATGAAACCATAAGTGATTCATCGCGCATTAGGGACTTTTGACCGTTTTTAGTTTTCATAATATTGTGCTTTGCTTTTTGGGGAAGTTGTTATCAAATGCCCTCTGTGATAATGATGCTGAGGGGTACACGAACCTTGTGTTGTAATATTTTTATCTAGAATATCTTATACGTCCTAAAGCATAGTATGTGATGTGATGAAAATAATGGTACTACTACTTAATTAAGATTCCGGTGCAATACAATTAAGCTGGAGAAACACGGAAATTTTTTTTCACACTTTGTCAAGAAAGAAATAGAGGAATTGATTCATAAAATTTGAGAAAGAGTCACGTTATTCTCGTAATCTTCCGATCCACAAATTGCAATTTAAACCTAGATGGTAACCCAATCCTCATATCCAACCTCAGCAATATTCTAGACACCATCTTGTCGACTGGGCCCGCCTCTTGTGGGCCCAGCTACCAAATAAAGCAAAAGAAAAAAAAAGTCGAGAAAAGCGAGAACCGAAAGATCGAAATATGTCAGGCAAAATGACAGATTTATCATCATGTCAATGACAATGACTAATGCACGGCAATTATTAGCGCGTCAAGTCTAATCACCTGCCAGACATGTAGTCAGCTAGCAAATAAAACAAAAAGGAAAAAAAAATAAAAAGGCAAAAATGTAAAAGGGATGAAAGAAGTGGGGGCCTGCTGGCGCTGACATCCAAGGAATCTTCTCGACAATCGTGATCCAATGAAAAGAAAACGCGGCATAAAAAACTAAAATTGGAATTCCCGTATCTCTTCTGACATAAAGGCTGCCGAACAGTGCTTGTTGGATTTCTCTCCTCTACAGCGACAACGACGACGACCAGCTTTTATCCTCCCTTCCTCTCTGCTTTGCCCTCGTCGCTGTTGTAGGCTTTCCGGCCCCGGCTCCAAAACCGCCGACTACTTGGTTCCGATTGTGGGCTCAGGTGCGTCGCCAACGATTTTAAAGCGGAAGAGAAAGCTTGATACGCTGGTGGCGTCCCCACTGCCTTTACCTCCCCAAGAGCCCCACCGGTCGCAATTGTTGGGTCCCGCGCCCCCTCGGCCTCCCCTTTCAGCACTCCACGGCTGGAGCCCCATCGACAAACTCTTTGAGATATAGAACTATTGGCAAATTGTGCAGGAAACTAGAACTTCATTTGTAAAAAAGAGCGAGGCTAATTTGCTATGATTTGAATTGCATGATATAAAAGTACTATCTTTCATTCCATCTCTTTTCAATTATGTTTTTTATTTCTTGATGAGTTGCGATGTCTCTTCTATAGCTGCAGAAGAGGAGAATCTCTTATGATTTGGCAAATTTAGATATCAAATGATTCTCTCAACTGGTTGAGGTGGACACTGCAGCCACCAATTCTTTTCAACTTACTACAAATCCTTTGAAATGCTCTCTATCATTTTACTCGTTATGTGATTTATTGATCCGTAGACTCAATTTGCTCCTTTCCTGGAATTCCCATTTTTATTCTATCTAATTATATGAGATTCAACTCCCATTTCTAGCTAAACTTCACCATCCCCGATCTGAGATGGTGAACTAGAATAAACTGCTCCGTATTCCTGCTCAAACATCTAGTCTTCTGAATGACATGTAAGCGGTGCAAACTGCTTTGTATTCCTGCTCGAACATCAGTGAGTTCCTTTAATTGATACAGGTAGAGCTTGAACATTTCCTCGGCCACGTCAACTCAGAGAACCTGCATTCTCAAGAACTTTCATTATTCCCTCTTCTGGATTACTCCCAAGAGCATGAGATATGTTTCCACAAATTCAGAATAGGACACCTCGTTGTACGACAAAAGATAATGGGTCACCCCCTATTTCCACGATAGCCTCCTCCGAGTTCGGTTTCTTCTAATTCTAAATTGGAGATCAATCAAAAAGTTTTTGCGACAGAAACAGCATAGTGGAGCCTCCCATGGGTTGAAAGTCTTCATTTTCTTATAGTGGAACGAGGAAAATCAAGTCACCCATTGGCTAGTTTTTTCCTACTGCATATCCTTCCACAGTACTACTACACGTCTTTATTTGCTAGGTGTTTTGGTTCAAACGTTGATAAAAAGGAAACTGCTTCTGTGTCACCACAAATTCCGGTTGATCCCCAAGTTAGAATTAGAAATGTTTAAACATAAAGAAGGCTATACTGAAAATAGGAGGTGACCAGCTGTCGTGTTGTTGTATATTGGAATGCCTGAGATTTCTTTTCCCGAACTTGAGAAAGCATGTCCACTACCCTTGGGGATAGATCCTTGCATAGAATGGATAATGAAATCTCTAGAGAACGTGGGTTCTCTTATGCAAAAGCAGGTTCATCAACGGCGCATACTCAGCTGAGGCTAGTGCTGCTAATATTGGCGGCAGCCGAAGCAACTAACCAATGCTTAGAATGAATGAGGAGCCAGAACCTTCATATCAGAATAGCACCTGCATTTTGCAGGGACAGGCCAAGTAGGTCGTGGGTCGGGTCGTATGGAAATCACAGCTTCCAATATATGCCTAGCCAATGCAAAATGCCAGCAGCAACACCCCAGAAGAGAATCTCCGCAAAGATGACGTAAAGAAGAATTCCTACTCTTTTTGAGTGCCAAACTCCAATGAAGACGTGCTTTTGAATCCAATATATCCGCACCGTGCAAATTTCAGACAGCCTTAAAATCAGAAATAAAGTTTTCCTTTATATGTGAAGCTTAACTTTTGTGAGGATAGCACTATCTTTGATTGGGTATCTGCAAATAGAGCATTTATGGCTCCATTAAATAAATGTTCCAGGGGAAAGAAACAACAGCTCAACAGAATGAAAGAGCGAAATATTTCGGCATATTCTGAAGGTGAAAAGAGAAGAGGTGGATCCAGCAGTGTTTCATTCTTTTGGCCAATAATCCCAATCTATTTCAGAGCCCTTCTCATTAAAGGGTTCCTGGAGTGACTCCCTGAGAAAAGCGAGAACACATGAAAGGTTATAGTGACATACCAGGTTATTGTAGGGGTCATTATAATACCAGGATATAGAAGGCAGAGAATACCAGCGCCACAGCACCAGCTGTTACGCAGACATAGCTGAGTGTATATAACTGCTTATGTAAAGGGATTGCTGCGTCGAAGGAAATAAGTATCATGCAGACTAGGAGCCGCATAAAAGAACCAATCAAAGTTGTGCATGTCAGAATATAAAGATCTCACCATGGGTGAAACGCAAAATTATTCCCAAGAAAAGCAAAGAAAGACCCATGAGAACCCAGTGCTTCAGTCTGGTTGAATGATTTCTGAAACAGTTTTTTTTTTTTGATAATCGGGGTGTCCAGCCGTGCCAGCGAGGTTGGTGAGGTTAACTCAAACCGATTTCAAACCGACGGCGACCGACTAATCCCCGGGGAGACACCGCAGAACCTGATTTCTGAAACAGTTGTTCTTCCAATAAGTCAAGTAAGAACAGACTTAACAAATTTACTATATCCAGACTAATGCACCTACCTCCAAGTGCAAGGGCACATGACCGCAGTGCACTCCGATTATTGTGGAGAGAATAGCAGATATTGAACTGCAAACAAAAAGATCCACTGTAAACCCAATTGGCAATTATCATGATGCTTCATGCCATTACATAAGGGCACATTTTGCAGAGCATTTGATAGAGTTGACAAGCCAGTTAGGTGTGTTAGGCGTGACCTGCTGCACAAGGCTCCCATGCACCACCCCTGCCCCGCGGGGAAGTTGTCTCCATGACATGGAGCCTTGAAAACCATGACAGAATGGAGCAACTCCAACATCATGCCAATGGTTTTTCCATTGAAGTGCGCTAAAATCAAGAAAATACTCCAAAAAGTTGTCAAGAGAAGAATCCTTGCCTGTTAGGGGGAAGAACCACATCCCAAGACCTGTTTGGTCAGACTATAGAAGATACTACCATACTGCTACCGGTACCCCAAAAGTAAATTTTTTTTTTTGACCTAGAACACATTATGCAACTCGGAGAAATATGTCATGGACCCAGAGTTCAATACAAAGCTTCATAGAATAACTACAAAGCTTCACAGAATGACTATAACTAAAAAAGCTCCGCGCCGTAAGTTATATTTTAATAATTTAATGGGGACTATCAGATGGTATAACGAAACTCAAGCCACAAGCTAACAGCCATCTGAAAACAGCAAAATAAAAAGACTCAACAATTATGACAATAATGCTTGACAGACCTCAGAACTCCTTCAGGTTCAATAGGTGCATAACACCATGCTGGAGCATCATTCCGCACCATATGGAGAATTCACATTGCAATCCTGCAGCACTTCAGAGATAAAAACCATTTCTAACTGCTAGATTACTACTTCGCTGACATAAGAAATTAATTCTCTTTATTTAGCAAGGTAAATCATCTTGCACCTTTGATCTCTTCCAAGCTGGATGCTGATACATGTGATTAATTCCAATAACTTCTCTATCAATGTATCCTACCGCATTACATGGAGGAGCTAAGTTTCCTCTTCTGCCACAAGTTACCTACAAATGACGCAGAATTATAAGAATATCTGACATGCTGTTTAGGTACAGTGAGACTAGGACACAGAAAGGACTTACTCTGAAAACCTTCCCATAGTTGGGATTATATTTTTTCTGGACTGCAAATTGCCAATCAGGAACATGTACCCCATGAAGAATAGCCAAGTGAACAGTAACGACACATGCTCCAAACAACCTGATATTTGACATAGAAAATAGCTGTTTCAGAGATGCATCACTGAAATGGTAGATCCAAGAGCTCACATTGCCAAGAAAAGTTGGTAAAGTTCGGATACCAAACAGTGCCAACAATACTTTCTCATTTAAGTATTGTTGTTTATTTCACGTTTAAGTTGTGGATTTTTTGTAAAAATCTCAAACAGTGCCTCCACCAAAAATGCAAGAGCAATACTATGCAGGTAAACAATACACACATGCACTGTTCTGCAATTGGGCCAAAAAAAAAAAGCACAGAACACTCATATCAAATCGAAATTTACAAAAAAGGATGTGAACTATAAGTACAAGTAATCATGTTACCTGAAGAATGCCACACCACCTTATCATTTTCATATCAACGCCATATGATAGTTTGTCAGAGGCAAGTGAGTAACCTCCTGCATCAAACGATGAAACCAGGTAAACATCAAATTGACTGGACGATCTCTATTTCAAGTCTTTCACCCTTTGCCCTCTAGTTACTACCAACAGAAAACAAACCAACGTACAATGCAAATGGAGATTTTCCATATCACGTCAAGTTCCTTTTCCTTTACAAAACTTGTCTTTGGAACTGCACATCATCAATATAATTCTGCTTTGATATCATAGAAGAACAAATACACAAATACACATACTATTACGGATTAACCTAGCAGCAGTAGACCCCAGAAGAGGAGCTTGAGAGTCCGTAATATCACCTTCTTAATGGCTTCAAACCAATCAGGAATTCGCTACAGGAAAAGACCAAAAAGTTGAAAGGAAGAGCCCATAGGTTTTGAAAACTACCGGTTCTGTTCTATCAAATAGAAAATGCAAGGAATGCAAACCTTAAGAGCAAGCGGAATGGTTTTTTTTTTTTCCAAATTAGGTGAAAAAATAGGGTTAAAAAAAACTTATTTACCGGATGGGGGCCCGGGCAGCACTCTAAGTGCCGCGCGAGGGCTAGCGCGGGCCCGTGCAGCTCGGGAGAATTTTTTTAAATTAACGCGGTTTTAATTATATTTTAAACATTTATATCTATATAAATTTTTAAATATAACTTTTTTACTTTGAGGCTTATTTTTATAACATAATTATCAATAATTAATTAAAATTTTTATTAAAATTATAAAAATATGTAAAAAATGAAATTTAAAAAAGCTACCACACCGGCCTCGTAAATATTTTTTATTAATTATTTACATAGTAAATAAATTAATTACATACATCTTAATAAAATTTTCAATTAATTATTGGTAATTATTTTATAAAAATAAGCTTCAAAAGGAAAAAAATTATATTTACAAATTTATGTAAATATAAAATTGTAAAAACACGTAAAAAATACGAAATTAATTAAAAAAATGTGGTCGCACCGGCCTCGTGAAATTTTTATTAATTATTTACTTAATAAATAAAATAATTACATACATATTAATAAATTTTTAATTAATTATTGATAATTATGTTATTAAAATGAGCTTCAAAAGGAAAAAAATTATATTTACAAATTTATACAAATATAAAATTTTTAGAAACATGTAAAAAAATATACGGGTCCTGTGCGGCGGTACTATTTTATTAAGCTTGTTATCCATATTCTTTTAATCTGGATATGTGATCTTTACATATCTTATCAATTTTATTTTATGAATATTTTTTTATATTTATTTACATACTAAATAAACTAACTACATATATCTTAATAAGTGTTTTAATTAATTATTGATAATTATGTTATAAAAATAATTCTCAAAGTAAAAAAAATTATATTTAAAAAGTTATATAAATCTAAATGTTTAAAATATAATTAAAACAGCATTAAAAAAATGAAAAAAAAATCCCGGGCCGCACGGGCTTGCGCGGCACTTAGAGTGTCACTTGGGCCCCCATCCGGTAAATAATTTTTTTTTTACCTATTTTCGTAAAAAATCACCTAATTTTGGAAAAAAAAAACCCGCGGAATGGCCATACCAACAATAAAAAGAAAGAAAGGCATCACAAAATCGGCAAGGTCGCAACCATTCCACGGCACATGTCCAATCATAGGCCATTCTCCTCCGGCATCACCCACCAAAACCATCAACTAAAACACAAAATGCATTACGCGCTTATGAGAGCACAAGTAACTAAGATTCTCATATAAAAACCGTGTGAGGATCAAATTCCAGACAGTACTGAGCACGTACATCAAAACTATGCTAATTAACCATCGGAAATACCATTTTTCCTCCCTCACCGTTCACCAATGCGCACATATCACTAATTTGTCATGAATCAGTGAAGCAGTCTTTCTCACATAATGAACATGCTATGCTATCAGAGGAAAGTAAACGCTTGCTCTAACGAAAAACACAGCAAAAACAAACGGAGCTCTCGGGAGTATTGAAATTGCAACTCAAAAAACTAACGAGTATAGAATTCCACCAAATCAGAGGCGCTGTCACCCACGCCAAAAATCAGCTCAAGAGCTAAAAACACAGAACGTAAACTGAGCGCTTCTCGCAAAAACGTCAAACTCAGTATTCAAGTACGAGAACAGTAGGACAATAGACAACACAGACTCACAGAGCACCCATCACTCAACTCGAAAATAAGCTTAACCGCCCCAACAATCACGAAAAGACGAAAACAATTAGACAGGAAGCTTCCCCAACAAGCATGGAATTTCGCAATCACAACTGAATACCCACTTGAGAGAGAGAGAGAGAGAGAGAGAGAGAGAGAGAGAGAGAGAGAGAGAGAGAGAGGGAGGGAGGGAGGGAGGGAGGTGAACTGTTCCACGATGGTGAGTCCTCTGAACATGTCCAGAGAAGCGACGCACTTCGGTTTCCAGGGCTTGTCACTGGAGACGTCGGCGTCCGGCATGACAAGAGGGTGTTCGTGATCGTGGGGAGTGGCCTGGGCTTTGATCTCCACCATTCACAGTGCACCGGCGACGGCAAGTAACCAAAGTTTAACGGTGAAGGAGGAAGAAGACGAACACTGTCCGCTAAAGCAACTAAAAGCTTGTGCATGGGTTAGCTAAGGATAACTCGAGTCCCTAAAAATATAACTTTCAGTCCCCGAACTTTCAGCAAATTGTATACGTGCCACGGTGCACGATGCACATGCGCTCGGCTACCTCTCGGGTCTCGGCCCTCTGCAATTGTTAAAAAAAAGAGGTTCACGGACAGAAGTCAACGAAGTGGATTTGATGCCTGATTAGTGATTAAGATACGTTTTAGCGTTCCTGTGGTTGTTTTTCTTTTTTATGTTTAATTATTGCAGGTCTTTCTAAGAATTCGTGGAGACCATCTGAAATCAATAGTTTTCAACGTTTAATTATCAAAGACTTTTGACACCTCATGTGGAGACCATCTGAAATCAATCATTTAGTTTCTAGGTTTCAACTTTCAATTGTTTCGCTTTGGCGGAACTAAGATTTGGCAATGCCATAATGCAACACAAGTGTCTTTTACCCTGGATCTTGGCTAACCATTTGCGCTTCTCAATCTCAACTCAGTTTGGTCAACGGGATGCTCACACATGTTCTACTTGCTATTACAATTCATTCGGAAATGTTTTCAACAATCAGCAACAACATCCGATTAAGGAAGTGAGCTTGCCAATACTTTGATTTATTGTATCCTAAACTCTTCCCGTTTCATGCATTCAAAAATCAAGTCTCTCGAAATCACCTCAATTTTATGTCTCCGCACTCATATCAACGCAAACTTAACTGGGCACTCAATCCTACCTGCTCCGAAAATCATGATTAAAGATAGTAGGATCAATCCTAGCTGTTCCCCTTCTGGGTTACAAAAGAGAGGGATAGCAGTTACTATCCAATGCACAATGATGATTTGTGCACTCTAGTGTTGAGCCATTTCTTAGAATGTCAAAGTGCAAGAAGCTCAATAGATCAATTTTCTTTCGCAGTAGGCGCAACAACTTTACAAGCTTCAGCTCACCACTTTAAGCCCTATATGTATGACCCTGCCATGAGTTTCTGCGTTCACAATCACAAAACACTCCAAATTTAGACAGCAAATGCTTCATCAGCATCTTCAACCTTAAGACATAGCACATGATCTTTTAAGAGGAATGATAGAACAGCTGAAGCAAGTAATAGTAATTGAAATCTATCTAACAGTTTCTAGTTTCATACGGTTGAAGAGTTAGTTGATGGATAGCAGAGTCTAGATTACTTAAATATGATTGGCTTCCTCTGCAAAGCATGTTTTGGAAGATTTGCTATTCAAAAAAAAAAAAACAGGCATCATTTGAAGAGCCATTCACAAAGAAAGAAAGAAACTAATTGGTACCTGTGTTATGACTATATAATTCGGACATCACCATGATCAAATAAATTAAAAGATCAATTGAAAAATTCTAATAAATGGAACACAAATTCAAGCACATGGATAGGCAGAACTCTAATCATTAGGCAACCGATCTCACTATTATCATCAGAGATGCGCTTAGACAGAAGGCAAAGCTATGTCATTGCATTACTTACAACAACTCAGCCAAGCAAATATTGCAAGCTTAAAAAGACGATGCCTTCTGGAGCATATTTGTGTCTAATTTGGCTAAATTGCACCATCCCAAAGAGGAAAATAGCAAAAAATGGGGAAACTGAACTTCATCATGTTCTCAATTAATCCTTTAAAATATATTCTATGCTCTCACCTGTGAACTGAACAAGGCGGGAAATAGTTCATCTGTTACTTCTTATCGGTGCTTTCATCCTTTTGCAAGTCTGTTAATCTAATTTATTTTTTCTGTGGATGCTTTGATCTTTTTGAAGATCTCTAATTGATGCAATAATAGTTCTCTTGGTTTTTGTAGGTGATAACCAATAGGGATACTCCTGTAAAGCTTTTGGATCCATCCATAGCAACTCCATCAATTCTGCAACTACAAGCTACGTAACTGCAGGCAGCAACTGAGAGACAGTAGATAGTTAGTTCTGTCTAAAACACCTCCAAGAGGTGGAGCTGAGATTTGCCAAAAGCAAGAAAGTACAGAATAAATAGTTAGTAGAAAATGCAGTTGCCACCAATGCCAACTGCATGAATGTAAACCATGAAATTGTTCTCCATATTCAATTGAAAAGAATAAAGTTAATCTCTACCTTTGGTAGGATCAATGTAGCTTCGGAACTCAACAGCTTTTCCCCCAAATTCATCGGCACCATCAGAAGGAACGGAGTTGCATCCCGTCACAATGATAGTATTTTCGCAAATTGATGACTGGAAATTTGCAACAGATCACGAGGCGTCCAACATGACGAGAGGGTGTTCATGATCGTGGGGAGTGGCCTGGGGTTTGATCTCCGCCATTCACAGTGCACCGGCGGCGGCAAGTAACCAAAGTTTAATGGTGAAGGAGGAAGAAGTCGAACACTGTCCGCTAAAGCAACTAAAAACTTGTGCATGGGTTAGCTGAGGGTAACTCGAGTTTCTGAAAATATAGGGTTTCTTTTTTTTTTTTTTTTCCAATTTAGGTTTTTTAAAAAATTTATTTACTAAATTAGGGTTAAAAAAATTATTTACCACAATGGGACTTGTGTGGTACTTAAAATGTCGCACGGGCCCGTGCGGCATTTTGAGTGCAGGATGGGCCCGCACAGGCCAACCCATATTTTAAAATTTTTTTGGTATTGTATATATATATGTTAATTATATTTATTACATTTATATTTACATAAATTTTTAAATATTTTTATTTTATTTTCATGCTTATTTTTATAACATAATCATAAATAATTAATGAAAAATTTATTAAGATATAAGTAATTAACTTATTTACTATGTAAATAATTTTATGTGTTTTTATAATTTTATATTTATATAAATTTTTAAATATATTTTTTTCCTTTTGAAGATTGTTTTTATAACAAAATTATCAATAATTAAATAAAAATTTATGAAGATATATGTATTTAATTTATTAACTATGTAAATGATTAATAAATAATTAATAATTAATCGAAATTAAAAAAATGCTACTGCACCGGTCCCGTGAAATATAAAATTATAAAAAAAGTTAAAAATGAAAAATTAAATGCTGCACCGGCTGCTATAGAGACCTCATGAATATTTTTTATTAATTATTTACATAGTAGATAAATTAATTACATATATCTTAATAAATTTTTAATTAATTATTGATAATTATGCCATAAAAATAAACTTCAAAAGGAAAAAAATATATCTAAAAATTATATAAATATACAATTACGAAAAAACATAAATAAAAAAAAATACAAAATTAAATGCCACACCGGCCTCATGAATTTTATATATTATTTACATGGTAAATAAATTAATTACCTATATCTTGATAAAAATTTCAATTAATTATTGATAATTATATTATAAAAATAAGCCTGAAAAAATTATATTTTAAAAATTTATATAAATATAAATGTTATAAATATAATTAAACATGCATAAGAAATACTGAAAAAGACTTAAAAAATGGGTTGGGCCGCATGAGCCCGCCCGGCACTTTGAATGTCACACCGGGCCCATGTGGCATTTTAATTGCCATGCGAGACCCATTACTGTAAATAATTTTTTTAACCATAATTTAGTAAATAATTTTTTAAAAAAACCTAAATTAAAAAAAACCAGAAAATATAACTATCAGTCCCCGAACTTTCAGCAAATTGCATACGTGCGACATTGCACGATGCACATGCGCTCTGCTACCCATGCTGCCTCTCGGGTCTCGGCCCTCTGAAATTGTTTTAAAAAAAAACAAGAAAAAAGTTCAGGGACAAAAGTCAAAGCGGTGGATTTGATGCCTGATTAGTGATTAAGATATGTTTTAGCGATCCTGCGGTTGTCTTTTTTTTTTTTTTATAATGTTTATGTTTAATTATTGCAGGTTTTTTTTAGAACTCATGGAGACCATCTGAAATCAATAGTTTTCACCGTTTAATTATGAAAGACTTGACGCCTCATGTGGAGACCATCTGAAATCAGTCATTGAGTTTCTAGGTTTCAACTTTCAATTTTTTGCTTTGGCAAAAGTCGTGGATCGAAGTTCTGATAGCTCGGTGAGACTAAGATTTGGCAATGCCATCATGCAACATAAGTTCTGATAGCTCGCGATCTTCGCAAGTCTTGGACTTGTTTTTCGAGTGCCACGTCTAATGGTGTTTATGATGCAGGGAGTGGCGCTAGGAACTAGACCGCGCCGTCGACTCAGATCTTGGCCAACTAATTGTGCTTCTCAATCTCAACTCAGTTTCATTAATGGGATGCTTGCACATGCTCTACTTGTTAGTATAATTCATGTGAGAATATTTTCAACAATCAACAACAAAACAACATCCGATTAAGGAAGTGAGTTTGCCAATACTTGATTTATTATATCCTAAACTCATCTCGCTTCATGCCTTCAAAAATCCAGTCTTTCGAAATCACTTCAATTTTATGTCTCCACACTCATATCAACGCAAACTTAACTGTCACTCAATCCTACCCGCTACCAAATCCATGATTAAACACAATAGGATTGATTTAATTTGTTCACCTTCTGGGTTGCAAAAGAGAAGGATAGTAGTTACTGTCCACCGCACAGTGATGATTTGTGAACTCTAGTGTCGAACCATTTCTCATGATGTGAAAGTGTAAGAAGCTCAATAGATCAATTCTCTTTCGCAGTAGGCACAACGACTTTACAAGCATCAGCCCTGCTCTTTAAGTCCTTTATCTATACCCCTACCATGAATCTCCGCATTCCCATTCACAAAACACTCCAAACTTAAACAACAAATACTTCATCCACATTTTCTACCTTAAGACATAGCATATGATCTTTTAAGAGGGATGACAAAACAGCCGAAGCAAGCAATGGTAATCGAAATTCATCTAACAGTTTCTATTGTCATGGTTGAAGAGTCAACTAATGGATAGCAGGTATCATGTTTAAATATGACCGGTTGTTGACACTTGATTTTTGGCCACTTTTATTTTGAAACAATTTTAGAAAATTCATAAAAATTCATAAATAGAAAAATCAACTTTGGGGACCTTGGCCCAGGAAACGAATTTTGAACAAAAAATAATTTTAATATTTTTTTAATATTTTCTTGCATTTTATTTTCAAAAATTCGTAAAACAAATTAAGAAAAAAAATGAGAAAATTAAAAAATCAATTTTGGAAGCCTTGGCCTAGCCTAAGGAACCATTTTTGAATAAAAAATAATTTTTCTTATTTTTCACTTTTTTTTCAAAAAATAGAAAAATACTGGAAAATTAATAAAAAAATAGAATTTGAGGCTGAAAAAATATGAAAAAATAGTCAATATTTTTATTTTAATTTTCTCGTTATTTTTGCCAAAGAAATTTTGAGAAAATCGATTTGGAATTGAGATTTTCTTTGTTAATCTCATTTTCATATTAATTGAAAAACTTCTAGAAAATTTATTTTAGCTCTGTAATTTTTTATTTTTGCATTTCTAGAGTCGTGTCATCCCCCTCTATTTTTCAAAATTTCATTCCAGTTCAAAAGTCCACTGAATTTTCAAAATTCGTTAAAAAGGACTAAAATGCAATTTTCGATTTTTTCTAATTAGTCCTTAAAACACATAAAATGCAATTAAAACTTTTATAGGGACCAAATAAAAAATCAGGGCACATCACCCCTTAGTTTTTGGTCTTCTGAATCCATTGGTGTTGTCAATTTTTGCAAAAAAAAAAAAAATCCCATCAAGAGTTTAGATTTTGCAAAATGGGTCCTCGGGTCAAACTTAGAATTTAGAGTTTTTATGCAAATATTCTTAAATTGTTGAGATATAATTCCGTTCTTGATGGAATTCAAACTTCTGCATGAACTCGATTTTGGCATTAATTTTGGGCTGATTTTCGTCTCTCATCCAAATTGGGTCAACCAAGTCGGATTGACCCGACCTGGTTAATCTATCGACCCAAAGAACCTGGCCCAAGTTTGGTTCCTCTTTCTCCTACGATCGATATACAACAAAGAATAGGGAAAGAGGGAGCTTTGGGAGGAGACTTGAGGTGTTAGCATCATTAGGAAACATAGCCGAAAGTTGACCGCGGTAGCCTCATCGATGGGTTGCTAAAACAGCACGTGACCAAGCGACGACGCTCGTGCAATGGCGCCATTGAAGATTCCCCCAGCTCGGCCGTTGTTAAAAGAAATCTATTACAATGGATTTCGGGGATATAAAAGGAGAGGGGATTCATTCGGTAAAGGAGAGGTGGCTAGAACGAAAACAGTGAAGAGAGAGAAGAGAGGGGTTTATAGCGACGGTTCTGCCTCGCCATTTGAAGCTCACCGGCCGAGAGCTCCAAGCGGGAATCTCCGAGGATCAGGTTGCTTGAAGCGGTGCCTCTACTTCCATTAGCTTCGTTTTCATCCTGCAAGCGCACTACATCCAGCCGTTCATCCTCAGAGCTTCGAAAACAGGTAACGCCATTAACGCACAGTAGAGCTCATCGTTCGTGGTAGATCCTCTGCTCATTTGTTTCTTCGATTTGCGCCTGTTTGAAATGAACCATTGGCTTCTGCTGACTCTTCTTCCACATTTCATTTGTGTTTTTCTTGCATAAAAACCCCGAGTCCACCTCTAACTTGAAAACCTGCTTCGAGCTCATATGCTCGCTCCATACGAAATCAAGGATTCACGATCACCAGGTAAGTTTTCTCATACTCTTGTGATGGTGTATAAAGAGTTAAATGATTTGTATCGCCTTAGAAAAGGTTAGGGCGCGACTCTACTGGAAAATAGTTCTCCGTTGGAGTTGGATAGGCTATTTTAGGTTGATTCGATGACTGGAATTCATGTATGCTAGCGTAGGAGTGTTGCAGATTAGGTTTAGATCGAAATAGGGAGGTTTTTGTGGCTATTGGCATCGATTTCAAATTTTTCCGGTGGCACTGTTCTTCTTCCCCGACGGTACGTTGACCGACCAATAAAAGTTGACTCAGTTAACGCACACGTGTCACTGATGTGGCTGACGCGTGGCAGCCACGTCAGCCAATGAATTCTTTTTGGGATAAAAAATACCCAAATCCAATGGTGGAAATTTTAACACATGTCTACATCTGGAATTTTTGGGAATAAAACCATTTTTTGGTAATAAAAATCAATTTTTTTTAAAAATCTTCTTTGGATTGGACGGCGAAAATTGTGCCACGTGTTAGGAACCTAGGATTTTAGAAATCGTTTTGTTTTGATAAAAAGGTGTATTTTTTGACAATAAAAACCAGTTTGAAATATAAAAAAATAGATATTGATCGGACGGTTGTGGGTTAGACACACCATTCGATCTGGTCCGTCAGTCCATGCTTCATTAGACGCTTGTAGGCTAGCCACGTGGTGCTCTCGTGACCCTCAGATTAGTTAGGGGGGAAGATAAAAAAAAAAAAAGAATAAAAAATATATAAAAAAAATTCAAAAATTCAAAAAATAATACTCAAAACTGCGCCATTTTGAGTAGGGTCTAGGATAGTGGGCCTTGGGCTGGGCTTGGGTAGTGGGCTGGGTCAAGCCAACCCGGTCTGTATAACCAAAATAAAAACAAAAAATTATAATAAAAAGAAAAAATCTTCAAAAAATGTAATTTTTTTTAAAAAAATAGAAAATCAATAAAAAAAAAATCCGAAGCGGTGTCGTTTTAGGTCAAGGTCAAACATGAGTGGGTTCGGGTCGGGTTTTCGGGTCATGGGCTGGATCAACCCGACCCGATTTGGAGAATTAAATAAAAAATAAAAAATGTATAAAAAATTGGAAAAATACAACAAAAAAGGAGAAATCCATAAAAAAATCATCTTAGAAAATGAAAAAAAAATTAGAAAAATAAAAACAAATAAATTCTAAAAATCCTAGGAAAATCAGGAAAATTCGGGAATTGTTGGAAAACAAAGAAAGTATAGTAAAAATAGGAAAGAGTCACGAAAAACTCGTAAAAAATTACTGAAAAATAAAAAAAATTGCAAAATATGGAAAATGGTCAGGAAAATGGGAAAAAACTTTAGAAAAATAATAAAAAAAAACTCCAAAAAATATAGAAAATGTCCAAAAATAGGAAAAATTCTTAGAAAGTCTTAGAAAACTCTAAAAAAAATTCAGAAAAATCCTAAAAATGCTAAAAAAAATTCAAAAAATTTTCAAAAACTCTAAAAAATTGTGAAAATTAGGAAAAAACCATATTCAACTAGTTTGACCTATTTTCACATTTTTGATTTCCCAAGTCTAAAAATTGACCGTTTCGCCTTTCTAATCAATTTGACCCAAACCCTTCCAAGTCACCCCTGAGTCTAATTGGCACCTTCTATTTTCATATTTTTGACTTCTCGAGCCTAAAAAATGACCGTTTCGCCCTTCTGGTCAATCTAACCCAAACCCTTCCAAATCACCCCTGAACCTAATTGGCGTTTTTTCTAGGCTTTTGAGACTTCTCTAGGCTCGTTTTGACTTGATGTGATGTGATTTCTTCATGAATTGATTCGTTGACTACACACCTATTTCGCTGATTTGTGATTGTTATGATAGATAATCCCATTTGTATGAACCCATTAGATTTTTTTAAGAGTTACATACCTAAAGAACACCTGCATGAATTCCCTAGATTAGGAAGTCACTCAATTTAGGTACCAAAAGGGCGTCAATAGCAATATTGGCGTAACTGAGTCCTCGAACTCAAAATCTCTAGTTCTTATATAATCAAGCGATCCCTCCTAATCGCTCGATGGGGTTTCAAATCATACCCTCCAAAAAATGATTGGCGGCGACTCCATTTACATGCACACCGATATTAATGTCACCGAACCATACTAAGGTCGATCCTAATTTTAAATTTTCCTGACGTGATTTGTTATGAGTTTAGAAGGGCTTGAGTTATGCCTCTCGATATCTTAAAATGGGTCTAGCAATCTATTAGCCCACCACTCTCCTCGCTCTCGCGAGTTGGGAAAGGATCACGACAAACTGGCAATTCTGCTGGGGACATGGTTCTAACCCTTTAGAAGACTTGGGTCGATTAAAAAGTTGAGTTTTTCTAACATACTTTTCTGCATGCGCTCTTGAAAGTGAGGTAAGTCCACCGACCAAATGTTTTAAAGGTTTTTGCATATGGGAGTTATAAAGGGTAGATTGAGTACTGACGTGTTTTGTGCAGGATTGGAATTTGGGTTGATTGTTTATTTCTCACAATTTAGAAGCATTGTTTTGATACCAACTATTATGCATGTCTTGTATATTCTGAGAATCACGACACCTGCACACACAAGCACCTAAACCCAAGCCGCGAAACACCTTTTCTAGGTCCCCACAGATAGGGATCGATATGCAAAGTTCTAGCGTTTGAATGCACTTGGGTTAACCATAGTTGATCTCGCTTGCTATCTGAATTGACGATTCCTCCCACTTGATCAGCTTTCCCTGCAAAGCATGTTTTGGAAGACTCGCTATTCAAAGAAAAATAATCATGTATCATTTGAAGAGCCATTAACAAAGAAAGAAAGAGATAAATGGGTATCTGCGTCATAACTATGTAATTTGGACATCATCGTGATCAAAGAAATTAAAGGACCAATTACAAAATTTTGATGAATGGAACGCAAATTCAGGCACATATTGATAGGTAGACCACTCGTCAGTAAGCAACTGATTATCATTAACGATGCGCTTCGATAGAAGGCAAACCTATGCCATTCCATCACTTACAACAACTCAGCGAAATAAATATTGCAGGCTTAAAAAGACAATGCCTTCTGGAGCACATTTGTGTCTGATTTAGCCAAACTGCATCATCCCAGAGAGGAAAATAGCACAAATGAGGAAACTGAAATTCATCATGTTCCCAAATAATTTGCAAGCATTGGCAAGATTTGCAACACACATATGATTTGCAACCTCAATTAACTATGCATGCCTCACTCGAAAGCAAAAAAAAAAAAGCAACATCAGCCATTTTTACCGTTCTATCTGCATCAAAGTCCTAAGTTAAACCTTTACCAACAAGTTGGTAGGACCTACTCCACCGGAGTTCAAAGGAATTGAAAAATAAAGAATGGAAATGACTTTTGTCGAACTCTTCAAAGAGATGGACATTCTTCGGAAACCAGGACTAGCCGTTCCGAACCTTGATCCAAAACCTGACATTTTCCCTTCTTCCTCGGTCGCTCTGCGGTTTTGCCCCCCACGAACTGTGTGATTTAACATAGAATATCCTCATTGTGCAGGATTTGGAACTAGCAGGAATCTCTGAGGGTAGGGCAGATAACATGCTCAATTCAAAAAACCCTAACAAGGACCAAATGGGAAATGAAAGCCTAGCCAACATAAGACAGAGAGGAGAGAGGGAAGGAAACCGACCTCACTGAAGTGTTGAGTCTGATTCTCGCCATTGAGCGGGACGGAGTTGAAGTCCCCACCCACTAAGAGGAAGATATTGTTGGAGGTGAAGGACGCTTGGGAATCCACGGTGTCGATCAAGTGACGGCACTCCTTCTAGGGGAGGGACATTAATTGCCCCATTATATTCCTCTTCCCCCAGCTCTACTCACCATTGAAGGTGAGTATGGCCGAATCATTATAGAAATTAACAGCCTCCACCGAGTTCTCGTCAAAAATTCGGAAGAACTTTTCTATAAACATTCTGCCCAAGCTCACTATGACGTCATGTGCATCCAACCTTTCCGCCATGGCCACAACCTAACAAGAAGGAACCGATGAGGAGAGATGGGTGCGCGATGCGCAATTTGTCCTTCGTATATTATGGCTCTAGGGCCTTCTCAGGCGGGCCTCAGTATTGTTCCATGTAATGTTCACCCCGAATCGGCCCAAAATCAAAATGAAAACTTGAAACGTAGAAGCCTGCTCTTCTTCGGGAGTCCGCTTTTCTATTGAAACTTAGATTCTCTTCCTTGTTCCCCCGCTCTCTTTCCACAAACCCTAGTGCGCCGCTCGTACAGGCCTTGCGCCCGTGACGTTCTTCGCAAGTTTTGGTCTTGTTTTTTGAGTGCCGCGTCTTATGGTGTTTGTGGTGCAGGCGATGGCGCCAGGACTTGGATCTTGGTCAACTATTTGCGCTTCTCAATCGCAACTCAGTTTGGTTAATGGGATGCTCCCACATGCCCTACTTGGTAGTACAATTCATGTAGGAATGTTTTCAATAATCAGCAACAAAACAATATCCGGTTAAGAAAGTGAGTTTGCTAATACTTGATTTATTGTATCCTAAACTCATCCCGCTTCATGCCTTCAAAAATCCGTTCTCTCGAAATCACTTCAATTTCATGTCTCCGCACTCATAACAACGCAAACTTAGCTGGCACTCAATCTTACCCGCTATCAAAACCATGAATAAAGACAATAGGATTGATCTAATCTATTTACCTTCAGGGTTGCAAAAGAGAGGGATAGCAGTTACTGTCCACCGCACAATGATGATTTGTGAACTCTAGTGTCGAACCATTTCTCAGGATGTGAAAGTTCAAGAAGCTCAATAAATGAATTCTCTTTCGCAACAGGCACAACAACTTTACAAGCATTAGCCCTCCTTTAAGTCATTTATCTATACCCCTACCATGAATCTCCGCATTCCCATTCACAAAACACTCCAAACTTAAGCAACAAATACTTCATCCGCATTTTCTACCTTAAAACATAGCATATGATCTTTTAAGAGGGATGACAAAACAGCTGAAGCAAGCAATGGTAATTGGAATCCATCTAACAGTTTCTATTGTCATGGTTGAAGAGTCAACTAATGGATAGCAGGTATCATGTTTAAATATGACCGGCTTCCTCTGCAAAGCATGTTTCGGAGGACTCGCTATTCAAAGAAAAATAATCACGTATCATTTGAAGAACCATTCACAAAGAAAGAAAGAGACAAATGGGTACCTGTGTCATAACTATATAATGTGGACATTACCCTGATCAAAGAAATCAAAGGACCAACTACAAAATTCTGCTGAATGGAACGCAAATCCAAGCACATATTGATAAGCAAACCCCTGGTCAGTAAGCAACTGGTTATCATTAATGATACGCTTCGACAGAATGCAAAGCTATGTCATTCCATTACTCACAACAACTCAACGAAACAAATATTGTAGGCTTAAAAAGACAATGCCTTCTGGAGCACATTTGCGTTTGATTTGGCCAAACTGCATCATCATAGAGAGGAAAATAGCACAAATGAGGAAACCGAAATTCATTGTGTTCCCAAATAATTTGCAAGCATTGGCAAGATTTGCAACACACATATGATTTGCAACCTCAACTAACTATGCATGTCTCATAGGCAAGAAAAAATGAGCAATATCAGCAATTTTTACTGTTCTATCTGTATCAAAGTCCTAAGTTAAACCTTTACCAATAAGCTGGTAGGACCTACTTCGCCGAAGTTCAGAGGAATTGAAAAATAAAGAAATGGATATAACTTTTTTTCGAACACTTCAAAGAGATGGACGTTCTTCGAAACCAGGACTAGCTGTTCCGGAGCTCGATCCAAAACTTGACTTTTTCCCTTCTTTCTTAGTCGCTCTATGGTTTTGCCCCCAACAAATTGTGTGACTTAACACAAAATATCATCCTGGTTCGGGATTTGAAATCAGCAGGAATCTCTAAGATCAGGGCAGATAACATGCTCAATTTAAAACCCTAACAGCAACCAAATGGGGAACGAATGCCTAGCCAACATAAGACAGAGGAGAGAGGGAAGGAAATTGACCTCACTGAAGTGTTGAGTCTGATTCTCGCCGTCAAACGAGACAGAGTTGCAGTCCCCGCCCACCAAGAGGAGGATACTGTTGGAGGTGAAGAACGTCTGGTAATCCACAGTATCGATCAAGTGGCGGCACCCCTTCTAAGGGAGGGACATTAGTTGCCCTATTATATTCCCCTTCCCCCGGCTTTACTCACCATTGAAGGTGAATATGGCCGAATCATCATAGAAATTAACAGCCTACGTGGGGTTCCCATCTAAAATTCGGAAGAACTTCTCAATAAACACTTTGCCCAAGCCCACTGCAACGTCATGGGCGAAACCTCGTTTATATATTACGGCTCTAGGATCCTCTCGAAAAGGTGTAAAAAAAAAAGCCGAGCCCATTCCAAAAATTAGGTGTCTTTTCAAGCGGGCCTCGGCATTGTTTCGCGTAACGTTTGTTGACACCTGATTTTTAATCACCTTTTTAAAAAAAATAATTAATAAAAAATTCATAAAAATTCATAAAATTGAAAAATCAACTTTGGAGACATTGGCCAAGCCTAGGGAACCAATTTTGACCAAAAAATAATTTTTCATATTTTCAGTATATTTCGACATTTTTATTTTCAAAAATTAATAGAAAATTCATAAAAATTCATAAAATTGAAAAATCAACTTTGGAGACCCTGGTCAACCCTAGGGAACCCATTTTGACCAAACAATTATTTTTCATATTTTTAGTATTTTTCGGTATTTTTATATTCGAAAATTAATAGAAAATCCATAAAAACTCATAAAATTGAAAAATCAACTTTAGAGACCTTGGCCAAGCTTAGAGAACCATTTTTGAACAAAAAAATAATTTTTCATAATTTTTTGTATTTTTTTTATATTTTTTAGAAATTAGGAAAATATTTAATAAATAATAACATTTGAGGCCACAAAAATCCATAAAAATAGTCAATGTTTTTCTTTTCATGTTGGCCATTGTAAATTTAAAAAAAATCCAATTCGGGGTCGTGTATTTCTTCACGGGCATGATTTCGAATAAAAAAAAATTTCAATTTGAGTTAATTTATTTTCATTTTTCACTTTTAGGAGTTGTGACATTATTCTCTAATATCCTAAATTTTCGTCTTGGCCCAATTATACTCAGAATGACTCAATTTTGTGAAAGGGCTTTAATTAAATTCTGCTACAAGAAATAAGTTTAAATTTAATATGCGGTGAATTTCGACTAAGCATAGGGGAGGTGTGTTGAAAATTGTGAGGAGATTTGGACTTAAAGAAATATTTTTTCGGGGACTGAATTGCAAATACTTAAAATCTCAGGGACTAGAGTGCAAATACATAACTTTTGAGAGATTATTTTGCAAATAACAAAAAGAAGAGTTAGTGGAGAAATTAGGATAGAGAAGGGAAGATGGAGAAGAGGAGATAGAGAAGAGAAGATAGAGAAGAATGGATGGAGAAAATAAGATAAGAATAGAGAAGAGAAGATGGAGATGAAAAAGAGTTAGTGGAGAAATTAGGATAGAAAAGGGAAGATGGAGAAAAGGAGATGGAGAAAAAGAGATGGAGAAGATAAGATAAGAATAGAGAATGGAAGATAGAGATGAAAAAGAGTTAGTGGAGAAATTAGAATATAGAAGGAAAGATAGAGAAGAGGAAATGGAGAAGAGAAGATGGAGAAAAATGAATGAAGAAAATAAGATAAGAATAAAGAAGGGAAGATGGAGATGAAAAAGAGTTAGTGGAGAAATTAGAATGGGAGATAAATATGGAGAATGGAAGATGAAGATGAAGAAGAGTTAGTGGAGAGATTAAAATGTGAGATAGAGATAGAGAATGTAAGATGAAATTGAAGTGGAGTTAGTGGAAAAATGAGAATGAGAGATAGATGAATGGGTTATAAAAAGAGGAAGAAGTGAGCTAGGGAGAGAGGATTCTAAGGGGGAGAAAGAAAATTTTGGATGCTTGAGAGAGTTTTGAGATATTGAAAAAAAAATTAGAAAGAAAGAAAAAAAAAGAGAATCTTTTTTTTTAAAAGAGAGTTTTGAAGATGGTGGGAGTTTAAATCTTGGTGTTACCATCACTAATTTCTCTACCGATCAACACAAGTCACGAGTTCATCCCCATCGTTCAAGCCGCAATCTTGATCTATAAGGCGACACGAGATTCGAATTTGACAATCAAATCTGTCAAATCAGGTAACAATCCTAGCCATTAAATCTTCGAGAATTTTCTTGTCCAAATGAATTGATTTAAATTTCGATTATGTCATGTCGTACTCGCATGTCTCCATATCCACATACCACATTCGTATTTGTGTTGTCGTTAATTTATGCGTATCTAAATAAAAGAATTTTCGACTAGCCAATCCTATTTTTGATGTTTCCACCTCCTGATTCTTGAAAAATGACTATTTTACTCTTCTGGTCAGTTTGACCCAAACTTCTTCCCAATCATTCCAAATGAGTTTTCATGAAATAAAATGGTACCGAAAGGACGTTAGAATAATCTAGCGTAATCAAGTCCCCGAACTTATTTTTTCTGGTTCGCAGAAATAAATTAGTTCTCCCGCTAATTTATTTAGGTTTCTAATCGACCTACCAAAAATGATTAGTGGCGACTCTAAATAAAAAATCTTTGCATGAAAAGAACTTAAGTTGTGATTCGGTAGGACTTGGGAGGGTCCGAATTAGATTAGTCAATTAACCTGATAATCCGTTCACCCGAAAAAAAATTAAATATTTTTTGGGTCGCGACAACGTTCATCTTGAATTAGCCCAAAATCAAAATGAAGACCCGAAACTTAGAGGCTTGCTCTTCTTCGAGAGTTTGCTTTCCTCTTGAAACTTAGACACTCTTCCCTATTTTCATGCTCTCTTTCCACAAACCCTAGTGCCCAGCTTGTACAATCCTGTGCCTGCGAGGTTTTTTCGCAATCTTCGCAAGTTTTGGTCTTGTTTTTCGAGTGCCGCATCTAATGGTTATTGTGGTGCAAGGTGTGGTGCCAAGAACTGGAGCTGCACCTTCAACTTGGATTTTGGAAAACTATTTGTGCTTCTCAATCTCAACTCATTTTGGTTAATGGGATGCTCCAACATGCTCTACTTGCTAGTACAATTCATGGGGGAATGTTTTCAACAATCAACAACAAAACAGCATTCGATTAAGAAAGTGAGTTTGCTAATACTTGATTTATTGTATCCTAAACTCATCCCGCTTTATGCCTTCAAAAATCCAATCTCTTGAAATCACTTCAATTTTATGTCTCCACACTCCTATCAACGCAAACTTAATTGGCACTCAATCCTACCCTCTATCAAAATCATGATTAAAGATAGTAGGAACGATCCAATCTGTTCACCTTCTGGGTTGCAAAAGAGAGGGATAACAGTTACTATCCACCGCATAGTAATGATTTGTGAACTCTAGTGTCGAACCATTTCTCAGAATGTGAAAGTGTAAGAAGCTCAATAGATCAATTCTCTTTCGCAGCAGGCGCAAAGAGTTTACAAGCGTCTTCAGCTTTATGACATAGCATATGATGTTTTAAGAGGGATGACAAAACAGCTGAACCAAGCAATGGTAAATGAAATCCATCTAGTAGTTTCTATTATCATGGTTGAAGAGTCAACTAATGGACAGTAGGTATCATGTTTAAATATGACCGAATTCCTCTGCAAAGCATGTTTCAAAAGACTCGCTATTCAAAGAAAAACAATCAGGTATCATTTGAAGAGCCATTCACAAAGAAAGAAAAAGACAAATGGGTACCTATGTCATAATTATATAATTTAGACATCACCGTGACCAAAGAAATTAAAATATCAACTGGAAAATTCTAATGAATGGAATGCAAATTCAGATACATATTGATATGTAGACCTCTGGTCAGTAAGCAACTGATTATCATCAATGATGCGCTTCGACCGAAGGCACAGCCATGTCACTCCATTACTTACAACAACTCAGCGAAACAAATATTGCAGACTTAAAAAGACAATGCCTTATGGAGTACATTTGTGTCTGATTTGGCCAAACTGCATCATCTCAGAGAGAAAAATAACATAAATGAGGGAATTGAAATTCATCATGTTCCCAAATAATTTGCAAACATTGGCAAAATTTGCAACACACATATGATTTTCGACCTCAACTAACTATGCCTGTCTTACAGGTAAGCAAAAAAGAGCAATATCAGCCCTTTTAACCATTCTATCTGCATCAAAGTCCTAAGTTAAACCCTTACCAACAAGCTGGTAGGACCTATTTCGCCGGAGTTCAGAGGAATTGAAAAATAAAGAAATGAAAATGGCTTTTGTTGGACACTTCAAAGAGACGGACCTTCTTCGGAAACCAAGACTAGCCGTTCCGGAGCTCAATCTAAAACTAGACTTTTTCCCTTCTTCCTCGATCGATCTGCGGTTCCACCCTCATGAACCGCGTGATTTAACACAAAAATATCCTCCTTGTGCAGGATTCGGAATCAGCAGAAATCCCTAAGGGTTTGGCAAATAACATGCTCAATTCAAAACCCTAACATGGACCAAATAGAAAACGAAAGCCTAACCAACGTAAGATAGAGAAGAGACAGGAAAGGAAACCGACCTCACAAAAGTGTTGAGTCTGATTCTTACCGTCGAACGAGACGGAGTTGAAGTCTTTGCCCACCAGGAGGAAGATACTATTGGAGGTGAAAGAACTCCTAGGAATCTATGATATCGATCAAGTGGCGGCACTACTTCCAGGGGAGGGACATCAGTTACCCCATTATATTCCCCTTCCCCCAACTTTGCTCACCATTGAAGGCGAGTATGGCTGAATCATTGTAGAAATTAATAACCTTCGCCAAGTTTCCATAAAAAAAAATTCGAAAGAACCTTTCAAAAAACACTTTACCTAAGCCCGCTGCGACGTCATACGCATCCAACCTTTCCGCCATGGCCGCGACCTAACAGGAAGGAGTCGAAGAGAAGTGATGGGGTGTGAGATAAGCAAAATGTGCGATTCAAGATGGGGTATGCGATGAAAATACGCGATTCGTCGTTTGTATATTATGGCTCTGGGACCTTCTCGGTAGGGTGTCAAAATAAAGCCCTAAACATTCCAAAAATTAGGTGCATTTTTAGGCAGGCCCCGGTAATGTTCCCCATAACTTTCGCCCCGAATCTGCCTAAAATCAAAATGAAGACCCGAAACTTAGAAGCCTGCTCTTCTTGGGGAGTTCGTTTTCCTCTTCAAACTTAGACTCTTTTACCTATTCCCACGCTCTCCTTCTACAAACCCTAGTGCATAGCTCATACAGGTCCTACGCCTGCGATGTTCTTCGCGATTTGCACAAGTTTTGGTCTTGTTTTTCGAGTGCCGTGTCTAATGGTGTTTATGGTGCAGGGTGTAGCGCGAGGAACTGGAGTCGTTCCTTCGACTCGGATCTTAGCCCACTATTTGTACTTCTCAATCTCAACTCAGTCTGGTTATGGGATGCTCCAACATGTTCTACTTGCTGGAACAATTCATGCGGGAATGTTTTCAACAATCAGTAACAAAACAATATCCGATTAAGGAAGTGAGTTTGCCAATACTTAATTTATTTATCCTAAACTCATCCCGCTTCATGGCTTCAAAAATCGGGCCTCTCGAAATCATTTCAATGTATGTCTCCGCACTCACATGAATGCAAACTTAACTGGCACTCAATCCTACCCTCTACCAAAATCATGATTAAAGACAGTAGGATCGATCTAGTTTGTTCACCTTTTGGGATGCAAAAGAGAGGGATAACAGTTGTTGTCCACCGTACAGTGATAATTTTTGAACTCCAGTGTCGAACCATTTCTCAGGATGTGAAGTGTAAGTAGCTCAATAGATCAATTCTCTTTCGCAGGAGGCGCAAAGAGTTTACAAGCATCGACCCTGCTTTAAGTTCTTTATCTATACCCCTACCATGAATCTCCACAGTCCCATTCATAAAACATTCCAAATTTAAGTGGCAAATACTTCATCCATGTCTTCAACTTTAAGACATAGCATATGATATTTTAAGAGGGATGACAAAACAGCTAAAGCAAGCAATAGTAATTGAAATCCATCTAATAGTTTCTATTGTCATGGTTGAAGAGTCAACTAATGGACACTGGTTATCAAGTTTAAATATGACCGACTTCCTCTGCAAAGCATGTTTCGGAAGACTCGCTATTCAAAGAAAAAAATTCATATATCAATTGAAGAGCCATTCACAAAGAATGAAACAGACAAATGGGTACTTATGTCATTACCATATAATTCGGACATTATCGTGATCAAAGAAATTAAAGGACCAACTGGAAAATTCTGATGGAACGCAAATTCTGGCAAATATTGATAAGCAGACCTCTTGTCAGTAAACAATTGATTATCATCAATGATGCGCTTCGACGGAAGGCAAAGCTACGTCATTCCATTGCTTACAACAACTCAGCAAAACAAATATTGCAGGCTTAAAAAAACAATGCCTTATGGAGCACATTTGTGTCTAATTTGGCCAAATTGCATCATCCCAGAGAGGAATGTTCCCAAATAATTTGCAAGCATTGGCAAGATTTGTAACACACATATGATTTGCAATCTCAACTAACCATGCCTGTTGTCGCGACCCGAAAAAAAATTAATTTTTGCAATCGGATCAATAGATTATCAGGTTAATTGACTAACCTAATTCGGACCCTTCTAAGTTCTACCAAATCGCAACTTAAGTTCTTTTCATGCAAAGATTTTTTATTTGGAGTTGCCACTAATCATTTTTGGTAGGTCGATTAGAAAGATAAATAAATTAGCGGGAGAACTAATTTATTTCTGCGAACCAGAAAAAATGAGTTCGGGGACTTGATTACGCTAGATCATTCTAACGCCCTTTCGGTACCATTTTATTTCATGAAAGCTCATTTGGAATGATTAGGAAGAAGTTTGGGTCAAACTGACCAGAAGGATAAAATGGTCATTTTTCAAGGACCGGGAGGTGGAAACATCAAAAATAAGATTGGCTAGTCGAAAAAAAAAAATTAGTTGGATACGCATAAATTAATAACAACACAAATACGAATGCGGCATGTTGATATGGAGACATACGAGTACGACATGACATAATCGAAATTTAAATCAATTCATTTGGGTAAGGAAATTCTCGAAGATTTAATGGCTAGGATTGTTACCTGATTTGACAGATTTGATTGTCGAATTCGGACCTCGTGTTACCTTATGGATCAAGATTGTGGCTCAAATGATGGGGATGAACTCGTGACTTGTGTTGATCGGTAAAGAAATCAGTGATGGTAACACCTAGATTTAAACTCCCACCATCTTCAAAACTCTCTTTTTAAAAAAAGGGATTCCCTCTCTTTTTTATCTTTCTAATTTTTTTTTCAATCTCTCAAAACTCTCTCAAGTATCCAAAATTTTCTTTCTCCCCAAAAAGAATCCTCCTTACCAACTCTCTTCTTCTTTCTTTTATAGGCAACTCATTTATCTCTCGTTTTAATTTCTCCACTAACTTTTCTTCATTTTCATCTCCCTTTCTCCATCTTCATCTCACATTCTAATTTCTCCACTAACCCTTCTTCATCTTCATCTTTCCTTCTCCATATCTATCTCTTATCCTACTAACTCTTCTTCATCTCTATCTTCCCTTATCTATTCTCATCTTATTTTCTCCATCTTTTCTTCTCCATCTCCTCCTCTCCATCTCCTCCTCTCCATCTCCTCTTCTCTATTCTAATTTCTTCACTAACTATTCTTTTTATTATTTGAAAATAATCCATCAAGTGTTAGGTATTTGCACTCTAGTCCATGAGATTTAAGTATTTGCAATTCAGTCACTGGAGAAATATTTCTTTAAGTCCAAATCCCCTCGTTATTTTTGACACACCTCCCCTATGCTTAGTCGAAATTTACCTCATGTCAAATTTAAGCTCATTTCCTACCGTTGAAGATAATGCAAAATTTAATTAAAACCCTTTTACAAAATTGAGTCATTCTAGGTATAATTGGGCAAAGATGAAAATTTCAAATATTAGAGAATTATGACACAACTCCTAAAAGTGAAAAATGAAAATAAATTTACTCAAATCGAATTTTTTTGCCCGATTCGAGATTATGCTCGTGAAAAAATACACGATCCCGAATTGGATTGTTTTTTAAATTTGCGATGGCCAACATGAAAAGGAATTTAAAAGAAAAATATTGACTATTTTTATGTATTTTTGTGGCCTCAAATACTATTATTTATTAAATATTTTCCCAATTTCTAAAAAATATATAAACAAATACAAAAAATACGAAAAATTATTTTTTGTTCAAAAATGGTTGCCTAAGCTTAGTCAAGGCCTCCAAAGTTGATTTTGTAATTTACTCATTTTTCTTGATTTTTTTATGAATTTTTGAAATTAAAAATATTGAAAAATACTGAAAATATGAAAAATTATTTTTTAGTCAAAATTGGTTCCATAGGCTTGGCGAAGGTCCCGAAAGTTGATTTTTCAATTTTATGAATTTTTATGGATTTTCTATTAAGTTTCCAAAATAAAAATGCCGAAAAATACTGAAAATATGAAAAATAATTTTTTAGTCAAAATCGGTTCCCCAGGCTTGGCCAAGGTCCCTAAAGTTGATTTTTTTTATGAATTTTAAAAGAGAAAAGATGAATAAAAATCAGGTGTCAACACCTATCTCACAGGCAAGAAAAAAAGAGCAAAATCATCTATTTTTACCGTTCTATTTGCATCAAAGTCCTAAGTTAAACGTTCACCAACAAGCTGGTGGGACCTACTTCTCCGGAGTTCAAAGGTATTGAAAAAAAAAGAAATGGAAATGACTTTTGTCGAACACTTCAAAGAGATGGACGTTCTTCGGAAACTAGGACTAGCCGCTCCGGAACTCGATCCAAAACTTGACTTTCTCCCTCCTTCCCTGGTCACTCTGTAGTTTCGCCCCCATGAACCGCGTGATTCAACACAGAATATCCTCCTTGTGTAGGATTTGGAATCAGCAAGAATCCCTGAGGGCAGGGTAGATAACATGCTCAATTCAAAACCCTAATAGAGACCAAATGGAAGACGAAAGCCTAATCAACATAAGATAGAGGAGAGAGGGAAGGAAACCGACCTCACTGAAATGTTAAGTTTGATTCTCATCGTCGAATGAGATGGAGTTGAAGTCCTCGCCCACCAGGAGGAAGATACTATTGGAGGTGAAGGACGCCTAGGAATCCACCGTGTCGATCAAGTGGCGGCACTCCTTCCAGGGGAGGGATATCAGTTGCCTCATTATATTACCCTTCCCCCAACTTTACTCACCATTGAACGTGAGTATGGCCGAATCATCGTAGAAATTAACGGCCTCCATCGGGTTCCCGTAAAAAATTTAAAAGAACCTTTCGAAAAACACTTTGCCTAAGCCTACTGCGACGTCATGCGATCCAATCTTTCCACCATGGCCATGACCTAACAGGAAGAAACCGAAGAGGAGAAATGGGGTGTGCCAGGAGCAAAATGCACGATTCGAGATGGGGTACACGACGAAAATGCACGATTCGTCATTTGTATATTATGGCTTTGGGACCCTCTCAGTTGGATGTAAAAAAAAAAAAGCCCTAAACGTCCCAAAAATTAGGTGCATTTTTAGGCGGGTCTCGGCAATGTTCCCCATAATGTTCACCTAGAATCGGCCCAAAACCAAAATGAAGACCCGAAACTTAGAAGCCTGCTCTTCTTCAGGAGTCCGCTTTCCTCTTGAAACTTAGACTCTCTTCGCTTTTCCCACGCTCTCCTTCTACAAACCCTAGTGCGTAGCTTGTAAGGTTTGGTCTTGTTTTTCGAGTGCCGCGTCTGATTGTGTTTGTGGTGCAGGGTGTGGCCCCAGGAACTGGATCTGTGCCTCCGACTCGAATCTTGGTCCACTATTTACGTTTCTCAATCTCAATTCATTTTAGTTAATGGAATGCTCCAACATGCTCTACTTGCTAGTACAATTCATGCGGGAATGTTTTCAACAATCGGTAACAAAACAATATCTGGTTAAGGAAGTGAGTTTGCCAATACTTGATTTATTGTATCCTAAACTCATCCCGCTTCATGGCTTTAAAAATCGGGTCTTTCGAAATCACTTTAATGTTATATCTCTGCACTCATATCAATGCAAACTTAACTGGCACTCAATCCTACCCGCTACCAAAACCATGATTAAAGACAGTGGGATCAATCCAGTTTGTTCACCTTTCAGATTGCGAAAGAGAGGGATAGCAGTTATTGTCCACCATACGGTGATGATTTGTGAACTCTAGTGTCGAACCATTTCTCAGGTTGTGAAAATGTAAGAAGCTCAATAGATCAATTCTCTTTCACAGCTAGTGTAACAACTTTAGAAGCGTCGACCTTGCTTTAAGTCCTTTATCTATATCCTTACCATGAGTCTCCTCATTCCCATTCACAAAACACTCCAAATTTATGCAACAACTACTTTATCCGCATCTTCAACTTTAAGACATAGCATATGATGTTTTAAGAGGGATGGCAAAATAGCTGAAGCAAGCAATGGTAATTGAAATCCATCTAACAGTTTCTACTGTCATGGTTGAAGAGTTAACTAAAGGACAGCAAGTATCATGTTTAAATATGACTGGCTTCATCTGCAAAACATGTTTCGGAAGACTCATTATTCAAAGAAAAACATTCGTATATCATTTGAAAAGCCATTCACAAAGAAAGAAATAGACAAATGGGTACCTATTTCATAACTATATAATTTAGACATCACTGTGATCCAAGAAATTAAAGGACCAACTACAAAATTCTGATCAATGGAACGCAAATTCAGGCACATATTGATAGGTAGACCTTTAGTCAAGAAACAACTGATTATCATGAATGATGCGTTTCGACAGAAGGCAAAGCTATGTCATTCCATTACTTACAATAACTTAGCGAAATAAATATTGCAGGCTTAAAAAAATAATGCCTTGTGGAGCATATTTGTGTCTAATTTGGCCAAATTGTATTATCTCAGAGAGGAAAATAGCACAAATGAGGAAGCTGAAATTCATCATGTTCCAAAATAATTTGCAAGCATTGGCAAGATTTGCAACACACATAAGATTTGCAATCTCAACTAACTATGCCTGTCTCACAGGCAAGTAAAAAATAGCAATATCATCCATTTTTACCATTCTATCTGCATCAAAGTCCTAAGTTAAACCTTTACTAACAAGCTGATAGGACCTACTTCGCCGAAGTTCAGAGGAATTTAAAAATAAAGAAATGGAAATGACTTTTGTCCAACACATCAAAGAGATGGACGTTCTTCGAAACAAGGACTAGCCGTTCCAAAGCTCAATCCAAAACTTGAATTTTTCCCTTCTTCCTCGGTTGCTCTGTGGTTTCGCCCCAACGAACCCCGTGATTTAACACAGAATATCCTCCTTGTGGAGGATTTGGAATCAGCAAGAATCCTTGAGGGCAGGGCAGATAACATGCTCAATTTAAAACCCTAACAGGGACCAAATGGGAAACGAAAGCCTAGCCAAAATAAGACAGGGAAGAGAGAGGGAAGGAAACCGACCTCACTAAAATGTTGAGTCTGATTCTCACCGTCGAGTGAGACGGAGTTGAAGTCCCTGCCCACTAGTAGGAAGATACTATTGCAGGTGAAGAACGCCTGGGAATGCACAGTGTCGATCAAGTGGCGACACTCCTTCCAGGGGAGGGACATCAGTTGCCCCATTATATTCCCCTTCTCCCGGCTCTACTTACCATTGAACGTGAGTATGGCCGAATCATCTGAGAAATTAACAACCTCTATTAGGTTCATGTAAAAAAAATTCGGAAGAACTTTTCGACAAACACTCTGCCTGAGCCCATTGCAATGTTATGCGCATCCAACCTCTTCGCCATGGCCATGACCTAATAAGAAGTAATCGAAGAGGAGAGATAGGGTGCGCCAAGAGCAAAATGCGCAATTCGAGCTGGGGTACGCGATGAAAATGCGCAATTCATTGTTTGTATATTACGGCTTTGGGATCCTCTCGGTAGGGTGTAAAAAAAAAAAGCCCTACTCGTTCCAAAAATTAGGTGCCTTTTCAAGCGGGCCTCGGCACTGTTCCGCATAACGTTCGCCTCGAATAAGCCTAAAATCAAAATGAAGGCCCGAAACTTAGAAGCCTGCTCCTCTTCGGGGATTCGCTTTCCTCTTGAAACTTAGACTCTTCCCCGTTTTCACGCTCTCCTTCCATAAACCCTAGTGCCTAGCTCATACAGTCCAGGGTCCGCGAGGTTTTTTTTTTTTTGCGATCTTCGCAAATTTTGGTCTTGTTTTTCGAGTATCGCGTCTAATAATGTTTGTGGTGTAGGGTGTGGTGCCAAGAACTGGAGCCGCACTTTCGACTTGGATCTTGGCCAACTATTTGCACTTCTCAATCTCAACTCATTTTGGTTAATGGGATGCTCTAACATGCTTTACTTGCTAGTATAATTCATGGGGGAATGTTTTCAACAATCAACAACAAAACAACATTCGGTTAAGGTAGTGTGTTTGCTAATACTTGATTTATTGTATCCTAAACTCATACCGCTTTATGCCTTCAAAAATCCGATCTCTCAAAATCAATTCAATTTTATGTCTCCCCACTCCTATCAACGCAAACTTAACTGGCACTCAATCCTACCCATTACCAAAATCATAATTAAAGACAGTAGGAACGATCCAATTTGTTCACCTTTTATGTTGCAAAAGAGAGGGATAGTAGTTACTATCCACCGCACAGTGATGATTTGTGAACTCTAGTGTCGAACCATTTCTCAGGATGTGAAAGCGTAAGAAGCTCAATAGATCAATTCTCTTTCGCAACAGGCGCAAAGAGTTTACAAGTGTCAACCCTACTTTAAGTCCTTTATCTATACCTCTACCATGAATCTCTGCATTCCCATTCACAAAATACTCCAAATTTAAGTGGCAAATACTTCATCCGCATCTTCAACTTTAAGACATAGCATATGATATTTTAAGAGGGATAACAAAACAGCTGAAGTAAGCAATGGTAATTGAAATCCACCTAACAGTTTCTATTGTCATGGTTGAAGAGTCAACTAATGAACAGTAGGTATCATGTTTAAATATGATCGATTTCCTTTGCAAAGCATGTTTCGGAAGACTCACTATTCAAAGAAAAACATTCATATATCATTTGAAGAGCCATTCACAAAGAAAGAAAGAGACAAATGGGTACCTATGTCATAACTATATAATTTGGACATCATTGTGATGAAAGAAATTAAAGGACCAACTAGAAAATTCTAATCAATTCAGATAACATGCTTAATTCAAAACCCTAACAGGGACCAAATGGAAAACGAAAGCCTAGCCAACATAAGACAAGGAAGAGAGAGGGAATGAAACCGACCTCACTGAAATGTTGAGTCTGATTCTCGCCGTTGAATAAGACGGAGTTGAAGTCCTCGCCCACCAGGAGGAAGATACTATTGGAGGTGAAGAACGCCTGGGAATCCACGATGTTGATCAAGTGGCGGCACTTCTTCCAGGGGAGGGACATTAGTTGCCCCATTATATTCCCCTTCCCCCCAGCTCTACTCACAATTGAACATGAGTATGGCCAAATCATCGTAGAAATTAACAGCCTCTGTCGGGTTCCCATAAAAAATTCGGAAGAACTTTTCGATAAACACTCTGCCCAAGCCCATTGCGACGTTATGCGCATTCAACCTCTTCGCCATAGCCATGACCTAATAGGAAGTAATCGAAGAGGAGAGATTGTGTGTGCTAGGAGCAAAATGCGCGACTCGAGCTGGGGTACGCGATGAAAATGCGCGATTCATCGTTTGTATATTACGGCTCTGGGACCCTCTCGGTAGGATGTCAAAAAAAAAAGCCCTAACCGTTCCAAAAATTATGTGCATTTTCAGGTAGGCCTCGTTACTGTTCTGCGTAACGTTCACCTCGAATCGGCCCAAAAGCAAAATGAAGACCCGAAACTTAGAAGCCTGCTTTTTCGGAAGCCCACTTTCCTCTTGAAATTTAGACTTCCTTCCCTGTTCCCACGCTCTCCTTCCACAAACCCTAGTGCGCCGCTCGTACAGGTCCTACACTCGCGACGTTCTTCGCGATCTTCACAAGTTTTAGTCTTATTTTTTGAGTGCTGTGTCTGATGGTGTTTGTAGTGCAGGGGGTGGCGCCAGGAACTGGAGCCGCACCATTGACTCGGATCTTGGCCAACTATTTACGCTTCTTGATCTCAACTTAGTTTGGTTAATGGGATGCTCACACATGCTCTACTTGTTGGTACAATTCATGCGGGAATGTTTTCAACAATCAGCAACAAAACAACATTTGCTTAGGGAAGTGAGTTTGCCAATACTTGATTTATTGTATCCTAAACTCATCTCGCTTCATGCCTTCAAAAATCCGATTTCTCGAAATCACTTCAATTTTATGTCCCAGCACTCATATCAATGCAAACTTAACTGGCACTCAATCCTAACTGCTACAAAAACCATGATTAAGGACAGTGAGATGGATCCAATCTGTTCACCTTCTAGTTTGCAAAAGAGAGGGATAGCAGTTACTGTCCACCGCACAGTGATGATTTGTGAACTCTAGTGTCAAATCATTTCTCATGATGTGAACGTGTAAGAAGCTCAATAGATCAATTCTCTTTCGTAGCAAGCTCAACAACTTTACAAGCATCATCCCTGCTTTCAGTCCTTTATCTATACCCCTCCTATGAATCTCCATATTCCCATTCACAAAACACTCCAAACTTAAGCAATAAATACTTCATCTGCATCTTTAACCTTAAGACATAGCATGTGATCTTTTAAGAGGGATGACAAAACAGCTTAAGCAAGCAATGGTAATTGAAATCCATCTAACAGTTTCTATTGCATGGTTGAAGAGTCAACTAATGGACAGCAGGTATCATGTTTAAATATGACCGGCTTCCTTTGGAAAGCATGTTTCAGAAGACTCGCTATTTAAAGAAAAATAATTAGGTATCATTTGCAGAGCCATTCACAAAAAAAAAAAAGAGACAAATGGGTACCTGTGTCATAACTATATAATTTAGACATCATTGTGATCGAAGAAATTAAAGGACCAACTACAAAATTCTAATGAATGGAATACAAATTCAGGCACATATTGAGAGGCAGACCTCTGGTTAATAAGCAATTGATTATCATCAATGATGCGCTGCAACGAAAGGCAAAGCTATATCATTCCATTACTTACAACAACTCAGCGAAACAAATATTGCAAGCTTAAAAAGACAATGCCTTATGGAGCACATTTGTGTCAGATTTGGCCAAACTGCATCATTCTAGAGAGGAAAATAGCACAAATCAGGAAACTGAAATTCATCATGTTCCCAAATAATTTGCAAGCATTGGCAAGATTTGCAACAGACATATGATTTTCGACCTCAACTAACTATGCTTGTCTCATAGGCAAGCAAAAATGAGCAATATCTGACATTTTTACATTTTTATCTGCATCAAAGTCCTAAGTTAAACCTTTACCAACAAGCTGGTAGGACCTACTTCACTGGAGTTCAGAGGAATTGAAAAATAAAGAAATGAAAATGACTTTTGCCGGACACTTCAAAGAGATGGGCATTCTTCGGAAACCAAGACTAGCTGTTTCGAAGCTCGATCCAAAACTTTGCGTTTTCCCTTCTTCCTCGATCGCTCTATGGTTCCGCCCCCACAAACTGCATGATTTAATACATAATTCCCTCCTTGTGTAGGATTTGGAATCGGCAGGAATCCCTGAGGGCAGGGCAGATAACATGCTCGATTCAAAACCCTAATAGGGACCAAATGGGAAACGAAAACCTAGCCAACATAAGATAGATAGGAGAGAGGGAAGGAAGCCGACCTCACTGAAATGTTAAGTCTAATTCTCGCCGTCGAATGAGACGGAGATGAAGTCCCCGCCCACCAAGAGAAATATACTGTTAGAGGTGAAGGACGCCTGGGAATCCACAGTATCGATCAAGTGGCGGCACTCCTTCTAGGGGAGGGACATCAGTTGCCCCATTATATTCCCCTTTCCACGGCTCTACTCACCATTGAAGGTGAGTATGGCCGAATCATCGTAGAAATTAACAGTCTTCGTTGGGTTTCCATAAAAAAAAAAATTCGGAAGAACTTTTTGACAAACACTTTGCCCAAGCCTACTACGACGTCATGCGCATCCAACCATTTCGCCATGGCCACGACCTAACAGGAAGGTACCGAAGAGGAGAGATGAGGCGCCAAGAGCAAAATGCACGATTCATGATGGGGTACACAACGAAAATACGCGACTCATCATTTGTATATTATGGCTCTGGGACCCTCTCGGTAGGATGTCAAAAAAAAAGCTCTAACAGTTCAAAAAATTAAGTGCATTTTCACGCGGGCCTGAGTACTGTTCCGCGTAACGTTCGCCCCGAATTGGCCCAAAATCAAAATGAAGACCCGAAACTTAGAAGCCTGCTCTTCTTCGGGAGTCCACTTTTCTCTTGAAACTTAGGCTCCCTTCCCTGTTCCCACGCTCTCCTTCCACTAACCCTAGTGCGCAGCTCGTACAAGTCCTGCGCCCGCGACATTCTTTGTGATCTTCGCAAGTTTTGGTCTTGTTTTTCGAGTGCCGCGTCTTATGGTGTTTGTGGTGCAGGGGGTGGCGCCAGAAACTGGAGCCGCGCCATCGACTTGGTGTATGGCAACAGTCTTGAGGAATACAACAGCGAGGACAGCAGTGACGAGGACGAGGATTGGAGCTTGGATCTGTTAGTTAGGTTTGTTCAGAACATTTTGAGGAAGGACTCTAGGAGGACGAGGAAGACCATGTGATCGGTTCTGCCTGTTCCGATTTCGACCAAATTGGTGTGCCGAGTTTCTTTTTTCTCGAGTTAGCTACTGAGGATTTTCTTCTTGATTGGGATTTTTTTTTTTTTGGGTCCAATCTTGATTGGGAATTCTGGGTATGGCGTTTTTGGTCGATCGTTCGATTGTTTGATGTAGGTTTGCTTTTCTTGTAGCGTAATGTAGCTAGCGCATTACTGGCTTATGTTCTGCGCATTTTGGTTGTTCAAAATTCGAAGATCTTTCTTTGCTGGGGGAAGCTTTGGTATTTTTCTCTTCTTTTGAATTACAGTTCTTTTTAGGCATCGTTTAGTCCGACATAGAATTTGGTCCTTTAATTGTTTCATTTCGCTTCTATTGAGCTGTCTTTTGTTGTGGATGTTCAGGAGGCCATGTGCTGCAATGGATATTTGGCTTTACTGTAACTTTTGCATTGTTTCCCAGAGGTTCTGCTGGTTGAATGAAGTCATTCCAATTTGTTTTACTTCCGTTGATTCTTGTTCTGCAGATACTAAGTAGATTGAGAGTCGTATGGTTTGAGACCTCGGGCTTCAATCTAGAGATTCGTGATGCCGACTACTGGTGTACGAGTGGTCGAGCATGGTCTGCTCTTCATCATTGTCTTCTTCTCAATAGAATCTGTACGTAGCATTTGACTGTCATTTTTCTTTTTCAATGGATTTGTTTCAATCTCGCTGAGTTTCGCGATGCAACCACAAGACCATTCGCCATTTTTAAGGGCTCCAGAAAGGCAGGTTACATGCCGACCAGACCTCCTATCCTACAATAAGCTCATTTCACATCAAAAATAGCGGAACTTGCTTCTATCTCGTCTCTCCCCGCTGCTGTAGATCGGCCAAGGTGGAATTGGAATGTGATTGTGCAGACTCATGCTCTGCAAAATAAAGCTTATCGAGTTTGTAACTGCTGGTACATCATTCATGCGATGAACGACCTTGTATCTTGATCACGAAAGACGTGCAACGCCAAGCTTATGGTTCGCCCTGACAGAACAAGCCAGAAACTCTACGTCGCCGCAAGTAGAACTTGACCTGATCCAAATGCGAAGGCGCAATTTTTGGAGGGATGGCATCTCATCTCATGCAAATGAAGTTACAATTGTTTCTCTGCCCCTTAAATATCCAATTCAATCTATAAACACCATATTCCTCACCATGTTTGGATTGGCGATTTACACATCTCACCGTGTTCTCCTCGTTCGTGAGCAGGATTAGTAAGGATACTGGAAGAATTGGGTCACGAACACATCAATTGTTTTCCATGATCCATGGAACGGATCCAGAAAAAGCTGGCAAAAGACAAAAGTTAATGGAAAAGGCAAGTCTGAAGTAATTTTGTGAATCAAACGCTCTGTGGTACATCTTGAATTATATGATGAAAATAATAAAAATATTGAATTCTTGAGATCTTTGGATTTAGGATTTTGATTACTAATTCAAAAAAAAAAACCTAATCCGAATATATTGAACGTATATGATTCAAGTATCGGGTCAGCCCGGGTTGGACCGAGCTTGGCACTGTTTGGTTTCAAGCCAAGCTGGGCCTATATGAGATTCGGCCCATTGACACACCTAGATAATGTTGCCATAGAGGTTGTTACCATGTTGGTATGTCAAATCAAATCTTCCAACGACCCAATGTTAGTCATAGTGTTGTCACCAGTTCACATTCACGTTCCACTACAGATTTGCTTAATGGATTTCGAAAGAGTTACGACTTAGGACCATTCTGTTATTTTTTATTTATTTATTTATTTGTTTTGCAACAACTTTATCATTGTGATAAACTATATGAGCATCAACTAAATGGCATTGAGATAAATCTAATACCAAGATCTAACTATCTAATCAAGACCTATTCTCTAACCATGTTATTTTTTTTATTTTTTATTCGTTTATTTCTAAAAATTTCCATAATTGTATATTTTTATATTTTCCAGAATTTCCTGGGACTAGGGACTCGGGCCAGTCCCTTGGGCCCGGTCCGCTTGTACGGTCTGACTTGGACTCACAAAGACGCGGGCCGAGTTCTAAGGCCCGGTCCACATGCAAAGGTCACATGTGGATTTCTTAAGGAAAGGTCACAAATGGGCTTAACAAGCCTTTTCCATGTTAATATACGCAAGCCCATTATTTCCGGATATAACACTACTAATAAGCCTATGGCTCACCCGCATTGAACCTTGCCCACTTTCCTTTCCCCTTCCTCTCCCCCTCCTCCTCCTCCTCCTCCTCTTCTTCTTCACACTCTTTTTTTTTTTTTCAATAAAATTCCAAATCAAGACCTAAAATGCCCTCATTTTTTTTTTCAAATAAAGACCTAAAGTTTATGTTATTTCAAATAAGGGCCTGAACAAAGTATTTTAGCCATTTATGTATTTTGCATTAGGGCTAGACTGAGGCTCGATGCATAAAACAGAAAGGAAAATGTTTTTGATACATTCAAAATTATGAAGAACATCATAAATCCACAAGATTTTAGGGCGATTAGATTTTAACTAAAATTCAAAATTTTAAACTTTTCTAGTAAAAGAAACACTAAAAGTAAAAAAAATTTACCTGCGATACTCGAAAGATTTTTGTGCTTTTTGGATCATACTTTCTATTCTTTCATATGTTGGCTAAGGAAGTTCGAATAGACTCTAAGTTCGGACATTAGCCGTATGCTACACTAACGCAATTTAATACATATTTCATTTTAAATATACTACGTAACAATTAAATAGTCTTTTTTTTTTCTTTTACTCTTTTTGATGACGTTGGGTGTACAATAGACCACCTAACCAATCTAGTTAAATCATGGCAATACTTGCTCGTCATCGCAACAGGTTCCTATGCTTTTTGACATTTCACCTCTTCATTCTCATGCGATACAAGCGGAAGAACCCCACCGACGGAGTAGAGTCGTGACCAAGTAGTAATGGAGTCCCGTTATCTTTTTATACGGTCGCTAGTTCGGATCGCGCTCTGAGTCGGCGTTTAAACGCCGGTACTGCACCTCGGCCATTTGGCACCTCGTGTGGAGAGGTTTCCCAATTTCTGATGCGCCGGCGAAACTACGGTAACGGGCCTGTGCGTTCACCTATGGGCTAAGTAGTTCCGGCATACACGAAAAATTTCACAGTGAGTACGAGATCCGCAGCCACCTGAGTCACCCCACCTCGCCTCTTACCCCATAAAAAACGGAACAACAACGGGACTTCAAGGGGGTATACACTAGAGAATCGATCGTCGTTCAGGACTTACTCCTATCCTATGCCGCAGTCAAATTTAACGCACGTGAACTTGATCGGAGAATGAGTTCCGATTTTCAGAGAGTTTTGGTCTCTACGCGGACGAAATCATCATTCAGCAAAAATTGGGTCAAAACTAAAGGTGATGTGTAGCAAGAATTTGATGACCTTTTTTTTTTTTTTTCAAATATATGTCATGAGCTATTTGACCCTTTGTCCCACCCGTCCGGATGTTTCTATAGGCAGGCTCGTAGGACACGACATTGTCAATCTGGCCCGTGGGTTTGCCACATGGGTCTTGTTCTCCATTTTGCTTGAACACTTGCCAAGATTTTCAAGCGATCATTTGGTATAGTTAAAAGGAAATACAACCAAAAACTCAAAATTGATAAATCCGTGTCCAAATTGGGAGACCGATGGATGGTGTCATGAAAGACCCTGTCATGAAAGACCCTCCAAACCGATTAAATTGTGCTACATTTATTCAAAAAAAAAAATCTAAATCTACCGAAATTTAAGATAAATGTGTCGCGGAGACAACATAAATGTACCACTTTGAAAATTTTTGATGACATTAGCCTAATGAAAAACACGGTACATATCCATCTCGAAATGAGAAGGACCATCAACGATGGTCTTCCCATATCTCGCAAGTACAGAGCACGAGGGACCGCGGCCAGGATTTGTTAAGCAAATCCGAAAATACCGACGTGGGTGGACCATTCCATTAACGCCACAAGGATCCACATTAATGAAAGTTTTTAATTAGGAGGAATGAGAAATACACGATAAATATACAATAACAAGCTTTTCCTTCAAACTCCCCCTTCGTTTTGTTTCCAACGAAGATTTATGCGTGTCCAATTCGATATCAGGAAATCTTGTTGGTCAAAAAGGCAAAAACACAACAGGGAGTAAAAAACCCTCCCCCATATACTAGTTCTTTATGAGGATTGTTATTAATTCTTTTTTTCCACGGTATTTCAATACCCACCTGAAATTTCCCCACGACAATTAGGAACTTTCTAATTATTATCGGGTCCATGTGTATGACATCGGTACATAATAATACCAACTAAAAATTCCGCTTTCATTTGTTTCGAAGAAAGAAGCGATCTGTATAACACATGATACGATATAGCGAATCATGCATGCTAAAATGCACATTCAAAATTCACAAGGAAAAGCTTTAACCCAAACTTCTTTTTGTCACCTTATTTTAATCCTATCTAATATAACCTTTTGATATATCAAGATAATATTTATTATTAACTACCAATTATTGAAGTTTCAACATAAAGAAAATGGATATAAAAGGTGCCACACAGTGTACAACCCTTTTCTATTCTTTTACCCAGAAAAATCAGAAGACAGCACATAAAACTGTCGGAGTGGTTGAACAACCTCTACTACGTTGTCCTTTTGATACCATTTCGACCGGCCCACAACATCTTCAATTCGACAACCAAAACGGAAAAACTATCAACCAAAAGCAAAACCAAATACCAAAGTGAAAAAGAAGAAAAACCAAGAAAAATCTGAGAAATCTTGCCCTAAAAACCGAAACAATGAGAGACCATTTCATCAGAGATTTGCTTAAGCAAAGTGCAAATCGATCGCTAAAAGGGTCCAAGAACATTTATTTATTTTATTTATCTGGTTCTGCAGATGTTGAATAAATGAGCATGGGGAAATTCAAAAAGAAGGGAGGAAAGCAAAGTGATGAAAGCAACAATCTTTTACAGATGCGTCCCGTTTATACCAGCAATATTTTCATCAGAATGACAACGCCAAGACTGCCCTCCATCTCCGTCTTTAACAATCAGACAGAACCATCAAACCCCAACAAATAAGAAAAATTAAGAGGAAAAAAAAACCCAAAAAAATAGGGAAAAAAATAAAAATTGCGGAAAGTAACGATTCAGCTCCTGCACCTTGTGATGGCGCTGCAGGGGCGGGAGTAAGGGTTGGAGCTCGCGGCGGCCTGGCAGTTGTAGTACGACGCGCCACGCCGGGAGCAGGGCACGGTGTTCCTCTGCAGCGCGCCGTAGCTGATGTAGCGGCTCGTCGCCAGGATGCGACGGTTCGACTCCGAGTCCAGATCGAACTCCCACTCGCCGTCGCCGCCCCCGCCTGCCGCCAGGCACTCGGCTATCGACCCCTCGCAGCGCGATCTGGATGCGGCACCGCCGGCCCACCCCAGGTGGTGGTGGCGGCCGTGCTCGCTGACCCCGCCGCCGCGGACGGCGGAGGCGAGGAGGCTCGCTAGGACGACGGCCGAGATCAGAAAGAGGCAGGGCCGCGGCGATGGTGAGAAGTTGTTGGCCATTTCGACAGCGCTCTGTTTCTGGGTTTTTTTTCTTTTTTTTCGCTTGAACGAATGGGTGAACGAAGCGATTTTTTTGAGTTCCTCTGCTTCTGGGTCTTGTTTGGTGGGTGGAATGGGGAATGACAAGCCGTTGCTTCTCTTCTTCTGCAGTGGGTGAAGCTGAAAGACACAGAACGAAGGCTAGAGGTGCAAACCTTATAGGACTCGGGAGGAGTTGAATTTCCGGGCGTGGGTTCGGGTGTTATCTACGGGATTGCCACTAGGGAGGTTTGAAATTCTCTACAGAACCGCCAATTTGGTCCTCAATTTGTAGTGGTAGCCTTTTATGAAAAGCAAAGGGAGAGACCCCACGCCGTAAGTAAATAAGTAGTGAATGATGAAGGAGCGAGAAGACAACTTCTTATTCTTCCTTTAGATAAATTGAAAAAAATGAGCGCATTGAAATCAAGAAGCTCGCCTAATCTTAAGCCTAATAGAACGGAAAATATGCCGATCGATGTTCTAATGTGATTCGAATTCAGCTTCCTAATGACCATTATTCTCCTTAAAAAGTGTGACGCATTGTTATGATGAAAAGTACCAGAGAAATTTTGATCCGAATTCAAAAACTAATCAAGCAATGCAGATAAATTAACATAGAACCCCCACGCATCAAAGTCCTTTCTCGTGTCCACATTTTCATTCCCACCCCCACTTATTCACGATAGCCGCCTAGGCTTCAGCTTTTGCAATCTCAGCTAAGGTAAAAGAAATTCAATAGCGTCCCTAGCTCATCCCCCTAAGCTAGAAACACTAATGGCAAGTACGTAATTACGGCGGGCTAATAGGGGTTGTTGTTGGGCATTAGGGCCAGCATCACACATGGTTGACTGGTTGTAATCCTCCTCTCGAGTGGTTGAGAAAAGGAGGTGAGAGAGAATAAAGAAATGTTAGGGGGGAAGAAGAAAGAAGAAGAAGAGGGGGGGCATCTAGGGTTTGCACCTATTTCCCCCAAATAAGTTAATATGAGTCCTATTGCCAGAATCTTGTTTTTAGCAGAAACACGTTTCCTCTCTCCTCCTCTTGACTCGCTTGCTCCTTTATCCATCTCTCTTGCCCACTTCCGTTAACTTTCCGTCTGCTATGTATATGTCGGTGCTCATAAGAGACCTTCGCGATGAAAGAGCAATGTCGAATACTGTTCAACGATATAAAGAAAAGGTTGATACGCAAAGTAAATTTACTTAGGTAAACAGTGAACTCCACAGGAACATTTTGAATCGAACACCACGAAATGCGTTAACACCATAGAATTAGAGATGATTGAACTTACACAATTGACTTACAATGAGAAAGGTATCGACTACAAGTTTTATTATTCTCGAAATATATTTAGGACACATGTTTTTTAGCTTACCAAAAAATTATCTATAAGGTGTTTTGTATGAGTATCTAAGTCTCGGTTAATTCATCACATGTCACAACACCTAAATTATTTGATTGAAATGGCAGCTTTAAACTAAAGTGCACCTGAATACCTATTTGGTTCACCAACAATTCGTAGGTTTACATCAACACTTCAATATTGAAGAATGCCAGAGTCGATTAAACTCCCAAAAACATATCATGCCTCAAAAAGTGGGGTCACGAATTCAAATCCCAATAAAAGCAAATTCCCGGGGGGATTGTCTCCAAGGGAACTTTTAAACCAACCATTTTTGAAAAACTCCGATAATCGAAGTGACGAAGGGAAGGGCCAAAAATAAAAAGAGAGAGAGAGCAAACCCCCGTCATCCTTCCACTCAACTCGGCGTTTTCATTTTCGCCTTTCGGAGCCGAAAAAAAAAACAAAAAAACAAAGGAAACGAGTTCAAATGGCCAACGGCTATCGACAGGCTCCATTCCAAGAAACGACACGCAAGCAGACGGGCGTTATCCCGAGGAAGTAGAAGTCGCCGTTAAAGGGCGGGGCCCGTCACAACACAGATCGCACCCTTTGCGCGTCCTCCCGAATCCAACTAATGCTCCCCCCATGCCAGCTGTTTCTTAACCAGCTCTTCCTAAAATATCATTTTTTTAAAAGACCTAAAAAAATAGAGGAGAAATAGTCACTCCAGAAAAAGCTGTTCACAGACACATACCATCTCTCTCTCTCTCTCTCTCTCTCTCTCTTAGCGAATCTTCTAACACCATTTCATTAAAACAATCTCTCCATTCTAGAACCAAGAAAAAAAATCGACTTTATTTTAAAAAAAAGAACACCAAATACTTTTATTTTTTTAAATAAAAATCTAAAGCAGACTTTGTTTAAAATAAAAATATGAAGTACTATTATTGTCTCAAAAAAAAAATATTTGAAGTGGCTATGATTATTTTAAATAAGGACTTGATTTCTTCGGCTGATCAAATTTTTTGACCAATCAAAAGCGTTTTTGTCAAAACAAAATTTTAACTTAATATTATTAGTTAAATTAAAAGTTAAAAAAAAAGGAAGGAGTACACAGGCGAGACTACCCCAACATCGATGAGGTAACGACCACAAGCGAGAGGAAGCCCCCCTGCCTTTTTTTTTCAATTTTAATTTTTTTAAAGTTCTTGAAAAACTTGAAAAGGAAAAAAATAATATAATAATTTTTTTGAAAAAAGGTTAAAGGACCAAAATACCCTTTCAACTAGCGAGTCATGTCTTTTTTTGAGATCGATAAAGTCACTTCAGACTCATATTTGATGCAATATCTACTTCAAGCTCTTATTTGAGACAATGAAGACCCCTTATATTTTTATTTGAAGTAAGATCAACTTTAGGCTCTTATTTAAGAAATGAAGACATTTCGTTCCTGTTTTTTAAATTTCCCCATAAAATAATCTCTATAATCTAGAACCAGGGAAAAAAAACCGATATGGAAAATTAGAAGTCAAGGAGAGACATTCATTCCCAAGTCGACGGATATGCCCTTTGATTTAACAGCTCTAATTTTTTAACCACGCGTCCGATTCATGGCTTCCCATATTTCTCCTATTACCTACCGAGGGGTGGAGAAATGTGAATTAACAGCTTGGGCGATGACTTATGATGTCGTTGACATGTCCGAAGGAATCGTGCTGACCGGGAGGAAATTAGTCGCTCCCAAAATCAAATCGTATTGAATGAAGCTGAACATAGAGGCTAGAGACTAGGGAATTGATTGGAAGAGAAGCGGTCAATTCGTTCTCCCGAGTCATCTGTTCACCCACCGCACATGATGAGAGTAAGCAGGAAAACACGGAGAGAGCAGGAATATGCGAAAGGTACCTCTCAACCAAATGCGTCGAGGGGCTCCATAGAAGTCTATACGATGAATATAGTCTCCTGGGTTATATGCCATCGGAACGGCCGGACTCTGGTTAAATCTACAAGGAACATCTAAGTGTTCATCTTCCCTCCTCGTCATCGTCCACCTGAGATATGATTAACTCAACAGTCACTTGCATGGCTGCGAATCATCTCAAACTAGGCATCGGTGATGTCTAACTGAATTGTTACACTGTCCAATTCACCTCGTATCGTTTTCTCCAATCAAAACAGCGAGATGGGGTAGTCTCTATTGAATGCACATAAAAGCAGATGGCTACTACAACAGAATTTGAGAAAAACTTTCGATTGCCACTAACCAAACAATAATGTTCCACTGAAACAAATAATATGATCTCATAACTTCCGCCTGAAGTCAAGGCGACGGATCTGTCTTTGCCACTAGAGAAAAGAAATGTCTTTGAACTGTGACATCCTATGTAAGTGCTAATCAGTCCCAGCCACTAAAAGCCGTGGGCAACATGAAAGTTGTGAATGTCGGATTTCATGTGTAGATATATGGGACATAATAAAAATGAAAAGACATCAAGACATTTGCCTTGAAGGTATAAGTCAGTGCACGAATGGCCGCTGGTGGAGGTTACAAATGCAACATTTAACGACATATAATGCCAAGACCCAAAATATGTGAGAGGAAAAACTCAGACACAAGGACTTGTGTGCCCTGAAATTTACACCGAGGGACTTACTCCACAGAACAAACTCCTTATCCAAGCCTCGAGTAAATTTTCTGATACCTTATTGCCACAAATCACAACCCTAGAAATTCATCATCCTTGAGTATAGGTAATGGAAGCAAATCACAAGGAAAAGTTAAACTAATTTGATTGGAGTTTAAAAATGACGTAATCATTCTAGAACGTGATTTTAAGAAAGGAACATGAACATCTCAAAAACATTTTGAGCACTTCCTTCTTAATATACACAGATTAACCTAAAATCGTTTTCAACAGACAAAATAGAAAAGCTTTCTACGGGAAGGGATCTATTTGGTCAAAAAACTCCAACAGTCTTCTTAACGTTTTTAGTGTGCTGTTGCAAATAGTAGATGAAGAAAGTGGGAGAAAAACTGACGTATTATATTCATAAAGAGACGAACTACAAGAATAGCTCAGAGAACCTCGGTATAGACGGCAGCAGAAACTTTAATCGAGCAAGTAATAGATCTCCACATGAATAGCTGTTTTACAGATGGTATGGAGCCACACCACCCACACAAAAAAAAAAAAAAATTTGAAGTTGCAAAGCTAGGAAGCAAATATTTGACAGATTTTACAAGGTGTGAACACAATTTCCACTAGTATTAAACTGCAGGTCCTATCCATAAAGCATGTGATTCTTGTAGGATCTATCGGCACTGCTCTGTTTTTCTTGGCATGAAGCCAGGAACAAGTTGTGATAGAATTAAAGTGCAGAACAATAACTACATTGATGCCTCACTCAGCAAAGCACAGCAACTCCATACTGAAAAACAAAAGAGGGGGAAAAAGAAAAGGAGGCGCATTAAAACGCAGCTTTGTTGCATGCTGGACTAGTTAAATTGGAACAAGCACTAATGTATAGTCAAGTAGGAGGAAAATGGAGAAGAGAAAAAATGACAAAGGTCGCTTAAAGCAAGCTAGACACTGCTCCAACTATTTGAAGGAACACAGGACAGGAAAAATCAGGCATTGGAAGGCAAAAGCACTTACCAGTAAAACCGAGAGAGCAAGGTCATCACAGTCAAACAGGAAACAGTGTTATTGATCTTCATCGTATGGTGGCGTTGATCGAACACAGAGTCCAGCACCATCCTCGTTATCATCATCATCATCCTCATCCTCATTGGTGTCAACCCAGTTACTTGGATGACGTTGTGAAAAACTATGTCCATCTACACAAGAAAAGAGAGAAGAAAATCGCTTTAGAGGGATCATCCAATTCAACTACTAACAAAATTCCAAGAACATACTTATGATGGTGCTAATTAGTGCTATGTTATTACAATCTTGTTCAGGACCTTTGTTTCTAAAAACATTTAGAACCACTAACAAAAAACATGATGCAAGCAGACCAATTGAATTGATACTGAGAAGCCCAAGAAACGCATGTGAGTTCAGTCTTCCAGAAATTGGTACTTGCACAGGTATGTGCAATGCATCGTCAGGGTTCACAATCAAGTAAAACGCTAAAAAAAAAAAAATTTTTGCTCCACCTTGTCTGTGGTATCACGTTGACAGTCGCACTAAATAGTGGAAACAAAGAAACGCTCACAAGTTTGGTTGGACATATATGGATTTCTGGCAGAAACTTTTTGCTTCGTGATAAAGAGTAATACTTTGCAAGACTCCAAGATAAAGTCCCGCAATCAATTGGTCTAAGACGAATGCTTTCTTGCAAAGCAGCATTTACAGTAGGGAAACAGGCAGTAAAGAAAGTAGCAACTTCATTAAGAAATAATTATGGGAGATAGACAAATAATTTGAGCTAGAGAGATAAAGATGATGTTCAGCATACACACAAACTGAGAGAGATTGAGAGATGAAGAATCTGGACCAGTTTGGATGTTTCCTCCAGCTGATGCGGCTTTTGATATTTGAATGGTGCTGATCCTTTCAATTCCTGACTGACCACCAGCCTTTAGGATCCTTTCTTCAGGAACTTGCCTTCCATCAGAACCACTGCCACTTCTCGCAGCACTTCCTGCCCAAAGTTAGTAAACCACTCAAATTTTAACTCCCAAGAGTTACTTTCCTATTGATTTCCTAAAAGAAGTATCTTACTGAGGACATACACGGCATCTCATTTCAGAGCAAAGCAAAGTCAACTTCTTTGCCATCAATGAGATGATAGTGATACAAGCTACAAGGATCACTCACCCGAGAGTTCAGACCATATTCTGGTATGATTTGATGGAATCTCGGAAGCACTTGTTCTATTCCTCTCTGGCTGTTCTCCAGAGACTTCCCCAGTATCAGCCCGGCCTGGCATTCCATTTTCTGAAGGTCCAGTATTACCTTCATGTAATTGTGATGTGAGCATGGTGGCCAGTACAAGTGTAGCATCAAAATTGGAAGAGGCCCCCTCATCAATGCCAAATTTAGGGGCCATCAAAATAGGCCTGTTTGATAAAAACATGCAGTTGTATCAATTTTTTTATTCATTTCTATTTTGAATTTTAGTTGCACTTACGCCACAGATGTTGCACTTGAAACCACGAATTTAGTACCAAAAAGAAAAGTCAAAAGACATACATTAACCATTAAGTTTTGCAATGATTTTTTTTAGCAGGCATACTTACTAGCATCTTTCATTAAACTTGAAAAATAAACCACTTACATCCCGACTTAAACCTCCTTACCCCGTTATTATCCAAACTTCATCCGAAGGAGCACTATGTTCTATCAACCAAATTTTCAATGATACTCTCGTTTTTTGACATGCAGCCCAGAAGTAAAATTGTCATCAGCCTTTATGATTGTGATTGTGAAGCTAGTAATCATTCATCTATTAAAACCAGTTATGAACTGAATGCAATGAAAACGACTCGTTGCATCTGAACTACTTGCATATACAAAATTAAAGTGAAGCATCGAAAAAAAACGGACAGAACGTAAAATTCAAAAGAGCGTTTAGAATTTACTTACTCGCCAGCCTTCTCAAAGTACAAATGAATGTCCACTTCACATCCCTCACTGAATGCAAGAAATGCCTGGATTTCCATGAGATGGACAGAGGTTAACTATTAGCATGTTCACTGGAAAACACAAGGAAAAACCTTCAATATAAAAGATGGTCCATAATGTGATTCCAATAGCATTTCAGCAACTAGGTGGACTCATTTTAAGGAATGGAGATAAATTTCAAAGTGAAATCACATGTCCAACAACTTTCGAGTGTGTTTATCACACGAATGTCTTAATAGTTAATATAATAAAGAACAAATCAGGTGGATCACCTTCAACTCTTTGACAGCAAAAGTCACGTCTACTGGGTTGCCGTTATGAGCGTATTGCACAAATTCTTCCGCAGGGTCTATCCACAGCTGAGTGTGCAGCAAAGAATCGTTTTCTGCAACCAGAATCTGAACCATGATATTCTTCTCCATATTCAATTGAAAAGAGTAGAGTAAAGTTCATCTGTACCTTTGGTAGGATCAATGTAGCTTCGGAACTCAACAGCTTTCCCACCAAATTCACTTGCAGCATCAGAAGGATCGGAGTTGCGTTCTGTTGCAATGATAGTAATTTCCTGAAGGGATGACTGAAAATTTGCAAGCAATCTGTTCAGATCACGAGGCCTCACGACAAAATTGCTTGGGTATCTTCTCCTATCCAGAGATAATTGCTGTATGTCGGGGTCAACAATGCAAGTAATCCAGTATGTTTTCTTAATGCCTGCATACATATGATAACATCACATATGCATGAGCAAAAACTCACGGTGCAGTGAGATAAACATGTATCTCTCCCTGGTGCAGCTTCTTATTAAATTAATGCAGGTTTGACAGGTGCAGCCTCTGATTTATATTGCAGTTAGATGACATACTGAATAGTGTAGTTAGCATGACTGAGTCAAAAACTTAAAATGGTAAGTGTTCGACAAAAAAGAAGTAAAAGTGGTAGACATTGGAGTCTAATTTCTAAAATAAATGTCCCCATCTCTTTATTCTGTATTTGGTGGCTTTATAAGTCATATTGGGCCGCTGCAAAATCTGTTTGACAGAGTTCACGCTGCTTTTACATGGTGAGAAAAGCTCATCTGTGGAGACATGCGACATAACATACAAATGCTTCTCTCAGCATTTTGTGGTCATTGCTCATTAGCAGAAATGAACATGTCAGTCTCAACAGTTCATTTCTGCTGTTTTCCATAAAATTGGATTGGAGCAAGATTATTTTGTGGGGGAAACAGGAATACACTAACTTTTCCATCTGTGCCACAAGCTTGCAATCTTAAACATCAATTACACTAGTTCCAACCAAATGAATTCAGAGTGCCATGCACGCGACTGAAAGGTCTTTACCATTGAAGCACTGCAGAGCCCATTCAACTTTTGATGCATAGATGTCTGTTAATTGCACACGCAAATAATCAATGTTTGTAATAGGTGTTCTAAGGACAGAACAGACTGCCTGCACAGAGTATTTTGTAAGTATTTGTGAGTTACTTACAACTATAAGCTGACTAATATACTAGAAAGATGAGCTATGAGTCTATGACAAACCTTTAAAAGAACGCTGCATTGAACCTGTGCGCCAGATACTGTAAACACATCAAAGAGGTCTGGCTTGAAGGTAATCAATAGATAGGCAGATCTTGATGAATTGAGTGCGTGAAAGGAAAGCTGGAGGTTGAATAAGAACATGAGAACCTTAATCTGATATATACAAGTAAGAAGGTAATATTTGTACAAAGATCAATACTAGTTCAATTCACATTTCATATCAAATAGTGCCAAGTGCCAAACATGAGCTTAGAACTTGGAACTTCTATTTTTATGGTATGTTAAATGCAATGAGGCGAAAGGAAGCCATGCAAAGTATGGTCACATAAGATGCTGGGGAGCGCGGTCGTGCTTTCACTTATCGACTGTTGCAAAACCCCATATAATACCATCAAAGAAACTAGAAAAATCAGCAAAACATTAGCAAGACAGAATAGCAGCGCCTGTAGAAATATCCTTAGGGTTTTTCTCCTGTGGTTTCACCATTCAACATTTTCTGCGAGTATCACTGATAGTTCTCCTGGCTATAGCTGCGAATTGCCTAACTCTTATGATATAAAGACTTTACAAGCAACCTGTCATTCTTTCAATGAAATGACTTCAGATTTATGCACGTCAAGTTCTAATCATCGTCGACAGGGGACCAATCACAACCTAGGTCAACAAACTTCTGCCTCAAATCCACTGCCAAAAGCTTCGCGCACGCCGCAATCGGTGGAAGGACTCTCAAATTTCTCAACTGGACACTGCATTGAGCGAAACGAGCCAATACCTAACACAGCATAGCATCTAAACTAAGCATCACTCGTGTGGGCACGAAGAAGCAACTATTTAGCTTTTCACTCGATGGATGAAGCTGAGGAACGATCGACATGGATTTCAGTGGCGACCCGCGAACTTTTGGACCGGAGCTGCGGGCGACAGAGACGGAGAAGAAGAAGGTGGAAGAGATGGAATCACCTGGGAAGGAGAAGCTTCAATGGCGAGGTCGTTTCCGACGCGCGAGAGACAAGTGATGGAGCGAGCGAAGGTCTTCAAGGCGTTGCCGCTGACAGTGAACTCCATCGCCGAGCTCTTCGCTTCTCTCTCTGCACCGAGCCACCGACGGTACAGATTTTTTATGAGGCGGTCGCTGGAAAAATTGGCGGGACTGGAAGTAAATGAGACTTGGTGTTTGGATCCTGGAATAAATGACAGCGAAAATTTCAATTAAGGCCGTAGTTTCCTTACCTTTTTTAAGAGTTTGAGGTGTACCTTATTTTTAAATAAACGCCTAAAATGATCATTTTAATATAAAAAAAAAGAAGCGGACTCTCACCAGGGACCTTTGTCCCAGTTCCCGTCATATGGTATTTACGAAAATGCCATGAGAAAAGTTACGAGGGACGAGTTCGTGATTCTATGACAGAATAGAATCAGGAACTCGTCCCAGTTCCCGTCATATGCTAATTACGAAAATGCCATGAGAGAGAATCACGAACTCGTTCCTCATTACTTTTCTCATGGATAGGAGGCGGAAGGCAACTGGGACAAAGGCCTTAGCTGCCCTCCATTCTAACTTCCAAGACAGCACTGGGAAAACACATTTTCGGGAGGAGGAGGAGAGATTCGGCCAAAGTTGGAAGCTTAATGGAGGGTGATCGGAGGTAAGCTTCAGCAGCCTCAAACATATCATGGCTATTTGATACAAGTCTTGGTTTTTCTTTCCCGTTCGTATTTCGGATCATGTCTCTCTGTGTATGCTGTTCCATTACTAGGATGCTCGTTTTGTTGGGAAGAAGCTTACCTATATCTTGGTATGCATTTTGATCTTGTATTTTCATCTCCTAAGAGCTCAATTCTGGGTGTAGAAGCAAGACTTGTTGGGTTCATGCTACTCGAGTCTCAAGTAGGAGCTAGGAACCGAGACCTGGGTACATTCTCGGACCGAAACTGTCCCCTGTTATGTTGAAAAGTACGAGTTCAGAATGGATCAGCAAGTTCGCCTGATTTTATCTTGTATGTTCAGCTCTCAAGAGCCCAGATTTTTCCCTTTATATTTTCTTTCTGTTGATCGAGCTTTCACTCATCTTGCCGGGTTGCACAAGAGGCGGAAATGTTGTGCAGCCCGGTTGCTGCACTGAGCTTTCAGTCGTCTTGCTCAACACTTTCCATTTGGTTTAACCACACACCACGGCTAGAATGTCGCCAATGGCCTCGGATAGGAACACCACTCTGTACACCCAGATTTTTCCCTCTGTATTTTCTTTCTGTTGATCGAGGCTTGAGCCAGGCTTTTGTTCTCGATGTTCATGATGACTTAGCTCGCGCAGAGCAGAAATGGCTCTACTCAAAACAGAGCATGCACTTAGAGGCATATCTGGTGGATGTCAAATACATTTGTTTCTCGCATTTTCTAGAGATTGGGTAGCTAGGTTGTACCGCCCACATTTTGTCTTCTATCGTTTTGCTGATTGATCCAGATTTCCTTTAGAGCTTAAATTGGGAGTTCTTGAAGGCTTTTGGAAAGGAAAGACTGCCGTCTTATGTGACGCAGAGGGAGCTCAAAGGATGAGCTTTTCCAAAAGACTGGACACTAACAACTGGTTTGCTGACCTTTGTTGAAATTGTTTCTTACCCAAAAAAAGCAACTGGTTTGCTGATTCTTTACCCAAAGAAAAAAAAACAACTGGTTTGCTGATTTTATTTGCAAGAAGTGAAGCAGAGCTGGCAGATCTAATTGCTGCATATGTCCCACGTTTTGATTCCTTGGAGGAGAACCTGAATCTACTCGTCCAGAGCACGGGTGTTCCAGCCAACACTACCCGTGCAAAAGTCATGCGTATCTACAAACTGCTCAAAATCATCAAGATAGGAGGGCAAGACATGAACCCAAAGTTCCGACTTGTGTCCGCTCTCATCACTGTTGCTCTCGGAGGTGTCAAGTGCAGTCTGCCGATGTACGTTCTACTTGATGACATGCCTTGGCCGATTGTCCTTCTAGGTGTCCTGATGGCATTTGCATTTATCCCGAGAGGATAGTGGTAGTTTCCAGTTCTAGATGTTGTGGTTTGCTCTTTGTGAACTTGGCTTTAACGTGTGTAGTGTCCTCATGCTGGCTTGGACATAAACATTGTGTTGTACTACTATTGCTTCAAAAACCTTTTACGTCATGACGATGAATACGATGATACTACTTAGTTAAGGTACTGATTCAACAATTTGAAATCGGATAAATAGGGGATTTTTTTTTTTTTGCTCTAGCGAGGGGAATGGATTTAGAGAATTTGAGAAAAAATCAGAATATCCTCATTCACTCAACTTCCCACCCGCGAATCGCAATTTAGACGTGATTCGTAACCGGATCCTCACATCCCAACCTCAGCAATATTGTACCTACTGCCTCGTCATGTTCTTCAAGAAAGAAATGAAACTACAAAGGCCGACGTGCTCCTTGACATAAAGGAAGCAAGAAATACGTCAGAGAGGGAAGCAACAATGCACGATTTTTTTAACAAAGAAGAATAAGCCCATTTGAGAACAAAACGAAATCATATTAGGAAAGTGAAATCCAGGACCAGTTTTATAAAGTAATTAAATGTTAAACCACGCCTTTATCTAAAAAATTATGAGATTATGTGAGATCGTCGCCAACTGTGCTAAAAACCTAAGCTTTTTGATAAAGATGTGGTATAATATTTAATTATTAAGAAAATTACCAAAAAAGTTCTAAACATATTGCGATTCTGTCAATTCAGTCCTAAACTTTTTTCCCGATTCAATCTTAAACCATTTGTAATTGTGCCAATTTAGCCATAAACTTTTTTTCCCGATTGAATCCTAAACCATTTGTAACTGTGCCAATTTAGTTCTAAACTTTTTTCCCGATTCAATCTTAAGCCATTTGTAATTGTGTCAATTTAGTCTATCTAACCAATTTTGATTGGCTAGCGTTGACATGGACACTAGCCGACCCTAGCCGTCCAGCAACATAATATTCTAATAATATTTTTGAATTTTTTATTTTCTTTTTCTTTCTTTCTTTTTTTTTTTTGTTCCCTATTTTACCTTCAACAGCCAGCCAGCCACTAGCGAAGGCGTCATAGATCTAGGCTAGCGACCTGCCTTGGCCGATTTTTGCTCTCTACATCCCGATGGGATTAGCATTCATCGCGCATTAGAGAATGGTGATAGTTTATGGCTCTTTAGATGTTGTGGTTTGCTCTTTTGATGCTGGCTCGGACATGAGCCTTTTGTTGTACTATTATCACTTCAAATTCCATCTGCATCATGTATGCAACCATGGTGAATACCATGATTCTGCTTACTTAAGATCCTCATGAAAATATTATGAAATTGCAAAAGCAGGTATTTTTTTCCCCTTCAGCCATAGGAAAACAAGGGAATTGATTCAAAGAATTTAAAAGAATCACATTATCCTCGTTCACTAATCTTTTTAATTCACAAATTGCTATTTAGACGTAGTTTGTACCCTCATGCCACAACTTCAACGACATACTACCTCGACATGAAATTACTAGCCTGATGTGCTCCTTGACATAACGGAAGCATGCGAAATGCGAGAGATGGAAGTGACCAATCTTGAACAAAATATTTACCCATTTGAGAGCAGAGAGGAATCACATCAGGAAAGGGAGATGCACGACATCTTGTATGTCGAGGCATATTTTTGAAGAAATTCAAAAGTGAGACACAGTATTTTTGCTTCAATGTAAGTGTAGACATATATGGATAGAAGTCGATGACTAAAGAATTCACTGTTTTTGGTGTTTATGTGTTAAAACTACATCAAATCGCAATTCATTTATCGAAAGATTAGTGAGTATAGGATAATATTTTGTTTCTCAAATTCTTTGAATCAATTCCCTGTTTCTCCCTAGCCAAAGGACAAACAAAAAAAAATCCTTGTCTCTCCGATTTCATTGAATGGAAATAGGATCTTAACTAACTATCATCATCATCATCATCATCTTCATGGATTTTGCATTGTAATGCAAGGAGTGTTTAAGGTAATAATAGTACAACACGAGGTTCGTGTCCTAACCTACATTGGCAAGATGCACCTCAAAACCAACTTCGCAATTAGTACACCACAGCATTAGCTCTCTAATGAATCCTCGGGTTTGAATTCAAAAGAATTATCAACATCAGGATGTACGGAATGAGAATCAGCCAAGGCATGTCACCAAGCAGAATGTAAATCAGCAGACTGCAAGCCATACATCCGAGAGCAACAGAGATGAGAGTGTACGCAAATCAGAACCTTGGGCCATTATCTTGCGTTCCTATCTCAATGGTTAATTTTCCTGAAACGTTTTTCACCATTGTGTAGATAAGAATGATAATTGCACTGGTGACGTTGGTTGGAGCTATACAGCTGTACATGTCCCTGATGGCTTGAACGAAGGTCTCTTCCATGGAATCAAGATGTTCGTTATACACTATAGCAATTTTAATTCCAAGCTCTGCTCCATATCTTCGAATTAAAATCAACAAGCTGCTAGTTAGACAATAGTCTTGCGCAAGAGCTTAATCGTGAGCTCTTTCCCCATAATACAAGAGAATGTTTTTCCAAAAGCTATCAAGACATGAGTCTACCATAAACATGAAGCGATAACCAAGGCCTCTTAACTAATGTACTTGTAGGAACATATCGAGAATTCTCAATTTAAGTTCAAAAGGAAATCTAAAATTCGCGGCATGATGTCGAGCGTATGGTACAAATAATCGTTAATGAATCTACGCAATGTAGGATTCTAACCCATATGATGATCCATGACTAATTAAGCTAACGAAAATGTAAGAGTTTTCTTAATGTGAGGCTCACATTAATTGAGATTATAATTACCGTTTTACAAGTTGCTCTAATAAGGCAAGATATAAAGTTTTTTTAAATAGTTTAATATGGGCATGACATGTGTGGACCAAGTTAAGAGGACATAGTTGGAAACTATAAATAATGCTTAAATCCCTCCTTTGGCCCAAAAATGAACTCATAAACAGCATCACATACATATGCAACAACGCCCTACCGACAAAAGACAACCTATTTAGGAGGAAGATGGCCCCCGACCCTCTGTGTCCTCTATGCGGCCTGAGCCCGGAAACAACGGAACACCTATTCCTGCTGTGCAATTGGACAAAAGAGATCTGGTCAGATAGTAGAATGAATATTGATACTTCACCCACCCACATCACACGAATTGAGAAGTGGATGGCTGATAACCTGTCGGTGAAGAGGAATCTCCCTCTGGATGATGAGTCCCCTACACCACAATCGCTACTAACTGAAACTCTCTGGGCAATCTGGACCTCACACAACGAATGGGTTTTCCGTAGGAGAGATCCAAAGCCCTGCACCATCATTGAAGAAGCAAGCAACTCAGCGAGGCTATACATGAGATGGAACCCGCGTGGAAGGCTCAAACAGAGGGATATGAACCCCGTTCCTTCTCGGGGGAGCTTACCGAATCAGAGCTGGCTGAAATTAAGCATAGATGCGTCGTGGAGTGGCGACTCAGGCGAGGGTGCTGCTGCGGGTATTCTCAGGGATGCCTCCGGTGTTCTGGTCTCAGGTTTTGCGAGGAAGATCAAAGCATCTTCAGCTAGTGTAGCAGAAACCCTAGCTTCGCGAGATGGCTTGGAGTTTCTCTGGAAAGTACGATGTGGAAAAGCTGAAGAGAATCCTGGGGTCTGCATCTCCTTGGATACGGAAGTACTAATTCAATCTGACTGCCTCTCAGCCACTCGGTGGGTCTTGGGCCAGGAAGAGAGCCCATGGACTGAGCGTCCAATAATCCTGGACTGTGCATCTTTACTCAAACGTATGGGCAGTGTTAGTCTGAGATTCTGCCCTCGTTCCAAAAATTTAGCCGCCGACTGGGTGGCTAAAGCCAAACGTACAGACTCACTTAGTCCTAACTGGCTCATAAGGCCGCCTCCTCCTCTTTATGCTCTGCTGTGTCTCGACTTTGGGCACTCACATGTATCCACTTCGTTTCATGAATGAAAGCTACCCGCTGTTTCGGTCCAAAAAAAAAAAAACAGCATCACATAAGGAACATACGGATTGACATAGTCGAAAAGCTATCTCATTAAGTCAAAGATATTGAGGGCAATAGATAAGATGCATTTAAGCTTTCGATCATCGCTACTCCGCATCAAGAACGATGGATTCCAATTCAGTTGCACAAATTCCTTTGAACCTTTGTGGTGTTTTTAGATTCTAGCTATGGTGATCCTAAGGTGCAGTCATAAGGTTTTTAGCGGCTTTTAGAAAACTCTTCTCTTGGACAAAATGCAACTCCGGAGTACAAGGGGTACTTCCTTAAAACCTACAAAGCTTCCCTAACCCACTTCAACAACACTAATGCACAAAACAAAACCATCCACACGCCAAATATTACCAGGGAATCCCCATTCTTACCGGGTAAAAAGTAAAGCAATTGCAGGTCTTATCTGTCCTTAGGAGGGAAAGCTAACAAAACTTTACATTGTTCTTGATATAAGTTTCTCTGGATCAAAGAAAGAAGCAGAGTGTGTAGTCCATCTGATTCAGCAAAAATTAAAAAAAAAAAAAAACAAGTATGCAACTTGATTTTTGTTTTCTTCGTTGGAAATTCACTTACGTAAATATAGTTTATATCCATCAAAATAGCTACATTAATAAGAAAATAAAAACAGAAATAATTTTATCTAAATTCCACTTACTTTGATTGTTATTTTATAAAATAGATAAGGGAGAAGCTCGTAAGCTTTAATTTCTTATTCTTGTCAACAACTCAGATAGATTTCAAATAGGTAAGGGAGAAGCTCATAAGCTTTAATCCACTTACGCATGTTTTTAAATCATACAATTCAAATAGAATTCAAATAATGGATAGGAAGAGACGATCTCAAGTTTTAAGTTAGCCATTATGATTGAAGGGAAATATCATGTAAAGAATATTGCACATTTTGAAGAATCCATATACTTTGGAAAATAAAAAATCAAATTTGTCATGAAGGTAATAGTATTCAAACTTTCATTTTCTAATTTTTTCTATTAATATCAAAAGAATTCCCATTATGCGTCTTTTTTAGCAAAATTTCAAGTTTAAGCTTTTCGCCTCCTTTCATATATTAAGATATAATTACTTGGGAATTTCCAATGCCCAAAGCGATAGCAATAAGAAAAAGGAGAATAAGCTCGTGTCAAAAATAAAGGCAGGTCAACATAAGAATAAGAGAGCTTGGCGTGTACCCATCACTAAGTCTAGTAATCGGCCGTCGAACATTCACTGTGGTAGATATCTTCTTGAAGGATGAGAATATGCTGCTAGTTGTAGACTGTGCTTTGTTATGTGATTTTAAGTTTTGTCTTGTTCTGCAGTTATTTGAGATTTTCTATTCTTGAAAGTCTTCTATGTAACTCGAATATTTTGATATATGAATGTCATTTTTCTTTTGACCAAAAAAAGAAAAAGAAAAGAATAAACATGTATCAAAATATACTTGTATCAATAAATATCCATGCAAATCGTATAGACAACATAACAAGTTCTCAGCATTATAAAAGACGGTTTTTTTTTAAAATAAAATTAACACATTGATGCCCAAGTCAAATAACACAACCCCCTTATCAATTCATTTGTTTTAGAAGGAAAGTATTGGTAGTGACTAGTGACTATAGAAAATTGTCCTCGTGCTATATTTTCACTAATTAATTTCGATCCTTGTATTTTATTATTGATAAATTTAGTCCGTCAATTAATTCCACGTCACAATTGCAGCCCAAATTCCGTATTTTTCTGTCCAAATTCGATGAAAACCTAAAAGTGCCAAGCAAATAGCAAAGATGAAAATGTGGCGCTGACGTGTAAATCCCAAATCATAAAGATGATCCATGTACGAGTATTCTTGTTCAAATTTCATCCTGATACTTTATTTTTGTCACATATTTGGCCAGTGGACTAATCTTCAATCTTGATTTTAAAATAAGACTCCGTTTGTTTCGCGAAAAAATAATTGATTTGAAAAATATTTTTTTAAAAATGATTACTTATGCCGCTAACAAAAAAAAAATAATCAAAAAATATTTCCATCGGTAGTGAAAATATTTTTTAAATTAATTATTTCAAAAAGATAAATGTAATCATTTGTACAAAATATTTTTCAATCACTAATTTTTTGCGAAATAAACGGAGGCCGAATGTCAATTTCTTCATCCAAATGCAAGTGAAAAATTCGAGTAAGGGCTATAAATTATCATGCGGCATCAACGTGTCATAATAGTGCAAAACTAGTGCGCACCCGCGTGTTGCTGCGGAAAAATAACGAGTCATATGGTTTGACACATAAAAAAAAAAATAAGGAACCGTTTTTCTTTTTCTTAGCAAGGCTCGACGGCTGCGTTTATTATCCTTAAGTACATTTACAGAAATAGTGTATGATAGGTAATATTTGCGATTATCAGAATGCTTTAATTCCCACTTAATTTAATATTAATTGTCTGAAGTGATAGAAAAATACTCTTGCGTTGCATATACCTTCTATAAACTACGTGGGTCCATGCAAATAATTAAATATCCCCTTGTTTTTCAATAAAATTGCTTAAAATTCTATTGTTTTTTAGTACCTTCACAATTTTTTCCTTTCTGACGTTTCAGGTGCCCTGGCATTCCATAAAATAATAATAATGAGACTCTAAAATTGAAAGAACGAACCTACGGATCTTTCTTTATCATGTTGAGTTTTCCTCATCTTGAAAGGATTAATCAACTAAGGTAGACAAAAAGGTACATGTTTTTTCTTATTACTGATAGGTGAAAAAACCATCCTAAACCATACTCATTGGGCCACATTTATGGGAATTTTTCTTGCATGGAAAAATTACCAAAAAAGCCATAAACATATTATAATCGTGTCAATTCAATCTAATTTTTTTATTCAGTCTTAAACATTTTGTAATTGTGCCGATTCAATCCATCGAACGAATTTTGCTCGGCCGGCACTAATGTGGACCTCAGCTGATTGACAATATAATATTTTAATTTTTAAAATTTTTGAACTTTTTTATTTTATTTTTCTTTTACTTCTCCTTCCATTTCCTTCGGCCGGTGAGGCTGAGCCTGACTAGCCCTTGAGATTGGCTTCACCCTGCTAGGTCCTTGCCGGTCGTCCCTCTAGCCAGTCGCCTACATCTAGAGGAAAGGGAAGGGGAAGGGGAAGGAAAGGAAAAAAAAAGAAAAAAAATCAAATATTAAAAATATTAAAATATTATTTCATCGGTTGGCTGGTGTCCATATCAGCACCATAGGCCAAAAATTGTCGGATGGACTGAATTAACACAGTTACAAAATATTTAGGACTGAATCAACAAAAAAAAGTTTATGACTAAATTGACTCAATTGCAATAAGCTTCTGAATTTTTTGGTAATTTTCTCTTTTTGTGACATACAAAACTTAAACTATGCCCACTGTGACACATTGCCTTAAACATTTTCCTATGACATAATAAATACAAAACTTGTACCTATAACGCATCTAAAAAACATGTCGCTTTTATTTTACTTAAGTCACATGGGCATCATCTCAATAACCATTTGTTTCCTTGCGACCATATAGATAGATTTTTAAAAAAAATTAATTGAAGGAGGGTAAATACATCAAACATGTATAAATTTGAGATTTTTGGCGTTGCAAAAATAAGTTAAGGGTGAATGTGCCGCAATGGTCATGATTTGGGATTTTTGGTATCGATCTCCTGCCCTTGTTGATGAATGAAAAGAACTTAGGTAAGAGGAACCAAAAAAAAAAAAAAGAGAGAGAGAAATAAGAAGGAAAAAAATTGGGCAAATGAGGGATTTGATGATCTTTTACCAGTATTTTACTACATATTAGAGGCTCAATGAATTATCAATAACACGAAGACAAAATACTGGTATCATAGTGTAACGAATTTTTTTTTTCTCGCTATAGATTTATTGTCGAATAATGATTACATGTCTAACCATGTATTGGTATATATATATCATCATTATTCCTGTAATTGGTTAGAATGTAAACAAACTATAAGATTAGAAGAGTTAATTGGTTAGAATATAAACAAACTATGAAAGAGCCGGGAGGATTCTAACCCGGCTCCCTCCGACCTCTGCGGCCTTTCCAACTGCTAACCCCACATTATGATTGTGGTCGGTTTTGCAATTCTTTAATCTAGAGATAGCAACCAGGACGCCAATGACAAAAATTGACACATGGCTTGCTCCTGGGAAACATCGACGGATGATCGGGGGCAACAAAAAAAAAAAAAACAAAACAAAACATGGAGAGGCAAAAGGTGTGCTTCTGCTAATGCGCAAGGGCATGTTTGATGACAATTGTGTTCTCAGAAATAATTACAGAAATTATTTTTTTGATTTTATTTTTTGAGTAAAAGAATGCATTTAATAACTTTATAAAATTTCTATTTTCGGAATAAAAAAAGAACATAAATTCATTTGGAACAACTGGCGGCGGCGGTAGCCAACGGCCGATGAGCAATGACTGACGGTAGACTCTTTCTAAAATAACATTATTTTTGATTTTGTTCCCAGAAATAAAGAAGCTACATTTTTTATTTCCTTATTGTTTCTATTCACGAGAACAAACAAACAATTTACAATTCCAAATAAAATGCTATTCCTTTTTTATTATTATTATCTCGCGAATAAAAGAATAGAAATAAGAGAATATAGAGTATTACCAAATAGGCTCTTAGGGCATACATGGCAATGATTCTAATAAGAAAAAGTGATTCTGATAAAAATTGATTTTTCTGATACTGTTCTCCAGATGAGTTTAGAGAATCAGAACATGTTTTATAACTGCACAAAATTTCTGTTCTTAGAAGAGAAACGCGTTTGGTAACTTTATAAAATTTTTGTTCTTGAGAATAATTTCTCTTCCCAATTTTTTTTATTTAAGTGAAATAATTACGTAGTTATTTTGTGAAATTTTATCATACATTTCGAATTAATTGAGGATTAATTCATATTGATTCTCTTATATAACATATTGCATATAACATTTTTTTTTGTGCTATTCCTTCTAATTTTCATGTCATAGCAAGTCGTTTTAAGCTTAAAAAATGAGAGGCCATGTTGGTTTAATGTGTGATGTCAGATTAGTTTGGGCTCTCTCAAGCCTATACCAAATCACAATGAGAGAATGTTAGATTTGATCTTAATGTGATTGGTGGTATGTGTATGCGTACATGCAAATGGAGACGCCACTAATTTTTAAGAAAGATAGACCGAAAACCTTATCGAGTGTTCATGAGACACCATTCGATTATATGTAACTAGAGAAATCTAGGGTTTGGAGATTTAGTTATGTAGGTGTTTTCACCGATATCCTTCTGGCACCGAAGTCGAGTATTTTCTAAATGCGTTTCATGCAAATTTTCAATTTATTTTTAAACCTATGAGGTAAGCTAATGCTAAATGTTCACGCAAGTTGTTTTTGTCTTTTTTTCAAATTTTATAAAACTAGACTAAGTCTAAACTACTTAAACTTAGGTAAATCATAACCAATTAAATCAAGTGTACAATTAAAGAATCATAGCATTGATAAATCGCCTCATAAAACCCTAATGAAGCCCTAAGGGCTCAAAGAAATGTGGTTTGCATTTAATTTCAAAGGTATTTATAATTTTCCTAAAAAAGAGCAAAATCCATGAAATCTAGAGAATTTAGGCATAGGTTTATGAAAATGAGATCAAACTATCCTAATTTAAGCTTCTTCTATTTTTATGGATTTTTTTTTTTGAAAATTTTCTGATTTTTTAGAAAATTTTCCAATCCTTTTGATTTTTTTATTATCTTATATATTTTTCTTTGAAAGTGAGACCTCATTCTATTTTAGATCGAGGAAAAAGTGATGAGAGAACTGAAAGAAAAAAGTGAGAGATGTGGGACTTCATCATATTTTGTGATTCTCAAAAGTGATTTTTTTTTTCTATAACCAACTTTTTGGTCCTTGTTTTTGCTCCACAAAATCGGAATCGGAATCATTTACGTTAGCAAATATGATTTCATCCTTTTTTGTTCCGGGGAACAAAATTAGAGAACCAAAATCACTGCCATGCAGACTCTTAATGTCTACCTGCTAGCAATTCTCTCCAAATGATCACCACTTAACTGCAATTTTCGAGTAGTTTGGTTCATTTGAACTAGGAAATGCATTACAAATATAGGCTAAATTGTCCTTCAAAAAATGATTGTTCCACGATAAAAGGGCAATGGTCAAGAAAAATGCGCTAATTCGCGAGGAGAAGCGATACTGTTAAATACCTAAGGAAAGCGCGACTAGAATCACATGTGCAAATTCCTTTGAGTGGGCGGTCTTTGCTAATTTCTTCAAATTTCGTGAACTAGCATATTTTTTTTGGCACTTAGTAATTTCCATCTGCATGTGGAAGGAAATATTTGAAGCCGGGATCCAAAGGCGGGTTAACGAGTAAATCTAAAATAAAATAAAGGACGACAACTGAAAATTAAATGTCGACAATAATACAAGGACCATTTTGTAATTTCTCCCAAATAATTGGTTTTTCCATTCCATGTTAGCGCTACTTTTATACCTCCTCCAGCAATTAGTCCGCAGGAATTTTGGCATTTCTGAAAACAGTTCCCTGGGAAATCATTATTCAGAAAAATGATAATATTTTTTGGTCTTTGGCTAATCCTGAAAATGAATAGCAAAATATTTTTCAGTTTTTGTCAATCTCCACCCGCCCTTTCTCACAATGAGTTGCAGCGGCACCCCCATCGGTGTGGTTCTTTTCCTAATAAAATTTTAATATTTTTTTATTTTTTAATCTAATTTAAGTAAGATTTGGAGAAGAGAATAGTTAAAAAAAAATTGCAACTTCAGCATTTTTCATTAGGCAAATTGATGGAGTTTATAGAAGGAATTAATTGCATTACTTGGACAAGTTTCAGAACTTGTTTGCACTTTTGAAAGTCTTAAAACTCAATTACAGTTTCGCAATAAGTTTTGGGATTTCTAGCGCACTGATGACTTTCCTAAAATATCCAATGACACATTTTTTTACAATACCTATCATTCTTTGCAGGCTTTCTGAACTTGCAAATAAAATAAAATAAATGTCATTATACCCATTACAACATCTTGAGCTTTACCTCATTAGATGTATGTTTGAAAATCAATTAATGGAGTAAATATTAATCATCATTTTTAGGTCGAATTTATGCAATATTTTCGCAAGTGAACGTATTTCACTCTACTACTTCCATAGAAACACTTGTCTGAAAATTGTCTAATGCAGGCCGGCTGTTTTCGTACCATAGAATATTTGGTTCTTTTTCATCGAACGTGACTTTTGGTAAAGTACAGATCCACCTTTGCTCCGATAGAAGGATAAAAAAACCGGCCATGCCGATATGAGCAACTGGTCCAAGTCAAGCCCGCGGGCACCATTGATGCGACATGCCACTTTTTTTTTAAAATATTTTACTGAAAGGACCAAAACCCACCCAAAGGTGTCCTGAACCAAGATGGGGAGGTCAGGATCACCAACCTCAAGCGACATCATCACTACATCATCCTTTTCCCGAAGAACCCCCACCAAGTGAATCCATTTTTCCCACGTTTCAATCTTCTTCGCCAACTCTCCGGGAAGAAGGCAACGTCGGAAGGCTAATGGCGAACAACAATCCAGCTGATCACGGTGGTCGGATGAGGTAAGCTTCGGGGACCTCAAACACGGCATAACTCTGTGAGGCCTACATCAAGCATACAATAACCTCTTCAAGGACAACGAGAAATCTTACTTTTTTCTTCCTGCCCTTTGCCTGATCATGTCCACTGTGTAGATTCTGTTACGCAAATGCTGTTTTGTTAGGGGAAAAAAACTACCTTTATTTAGGTGAACTCGTCGATTCTTGTATGTTCAGAAATCTTAAGAACCCGACTCCGGGCGTACTCCTGGAAAGCAACGCTTGGGTACAAGCTACTTGAATCTCAAGTAGAAGCTGGAAACACTTGGATACATTCTGGGACCGAAACTCAGGTTCATGCTCGGTACAAGTCTGACCCCCGAGCTTGGAGTTTGGGACCGGGACCCTGTTTATTCTTGAGTCTTCTACCTGAAAACCCAGCTTCGTCCTCGGTAGAAGACTGACCACCGAGCTTGCAGCTTGGGACTAGGAGGAGCTTTTAGCTCGGGACCGGGACCCTGTTTATACTTAAGTCTTCTACCTGAACAACTCAGCTTCGTGCTCAGTAGAAGACTGACCGCCGAGCTTGCAGCTTGGGACTAGGAGCTTTTAGCTTGAGACCGGGCCCTGTTTATACTCGAGTCTTCTACCTGAACAACTCAGCTTCATGCTCGGTAGAAGACTGACCACCGAGCTTGCAGCTTGGGACTAGGAGCTTGTAGCTCGGCCGGGACCTGGTTATACTTGAGTCTTCTACCCGAACAACTCAGCTTCATGGTTGGTACAAGACTGACCACCGAGCTAGTACCCGAGTCTCGGGTATCTGGAGACTCGTTTTCTACATAAATCTTCTAGCCGAATACCCAAGTCTAGGTTCTAGCCAAGACTGAGCTTCTACCCGGGAAGCAGGGCCTTACCTAGTTGTAGATACACTGTTTCTGGGAGGGAAAATTCTGTCACATAGATGAAGACACACGACTGTATATATACTGTGTTTCTTTCTTTCGTCAACCGAAACTCATATTAAGAACAACATATTAATTGAAAGTTTTATTAGCTTTTCCTCATAAGAAAAGATAAAGACCTGCGATTGGCTTTACTCTGTTTCTACCTGATAAGCATGGGGGGCTAACCTGGCAGCTCTGTGCATCTGAGTGGTCTTGTTTTGTGAATAAGTGTTGTAAGAGAAGGTTGGGAAAGGTTTGTAGGCATTGAGGAGGTATTTCCTGGTACTCTGATGTTCCTGTTTTGTTGGAAAGAATAGCTTTCACTAGCTAATTAGCCGGGGATCACTAGATGGGTTTCATACCTGCAGTACGTACAGAGGTTATGAATCCTGCAATGCATGCTCATTAGCTATGATGATTTCCACTTGAAGCTTGGCATCATACCCAATCAAATTTCCTAAAGAACTTAAATCGTAGTTCTTGGAAGCTTTTGGAAAGACTGCTGACTTATGTGATGCAGAAGGAGCTCAAGACTTGTACTTGGAAAAGACTGTACACTAACAAGTGCCTTGCTAATTTTATTTCCAAGAGGTGGATTAGAGCTTGCAGATCGAATTGCTGCACGTACCCAACGTGTTCGTTCCCTGGTGAGGTTCTTGAATCAAATCATCGAGTTGATGGATGATCCAGCCAATACTACCCATGCAAAAGTCATGCTTATCTACAGACTGCTCAAAATCATCAAGATGGGAGGGCAAGATGCGAACCCAAGGTTCCAACTTTTGTCCGCTCTCATTGCCATTACTCTTGAAAGTGTCAAGTGCAGTCTGCTTATGTACATTCTACTTGGTGACATGCCTTGGCCAATTGTTGTTCTCTACGTCCTGATGGCATTCGCATTCATCACGAATTAGAGAATGGTGACGGCTTCTGGTTCTCTAGTTGTCGTGGATTGCTCTTTTGAGAAGTTGGTTTTGATGTGTGTCCTGCTGTTGGCTTGGACATGAACCTTGTGTTGTACTATTATCACTTGCATTACCTCGTACATCATAAAGCAGCGTATACAATGATGATGAATACCATGATACTACTTAGTTAAGATGCTGATGCAATAATAAGAAACTGGAGAAATAGGGGATTTTATTTTCGCTTTAGCGGAATTGATTATGAGAATTTGAAAAAGAATCACATTATCCTCGAAATCACATTAGGAAAGGGACGTGCACGACCCTTTGCATGTTGAGGCATATTTGGAAGAAATTGAAAAGTGAGACACGGTATGATGAGTGCAGGGCCGACAGAAGACCCTCCAAATTTAAGATTCAAAAAATAATCCAGATCGAAATAAGTAAAACCGATTTCTTTTCTTGATAATAAACTTTCAGCCCAAGCTGTTTTTGACTTTAACATATATGCTTGACCGAAGTTGCCGTAAATTATAACCCATGAAACTCCTCAAATACAAACGCGCCGCAATTGACAAAGTACTAAGTAAAAATGGAAAAATTATCCAAATCTTTTGTATTTTTGTCAATTCATTCCTAAACCTTTTAAGTTTGCTGATTTGAGGCTAAACCATTTCACCTTTTGTCGATTCAATCTTATTGGTTAGAAATCGCTGACCCGGATGCCGATCATCTTTTGTGACACCATTGTTGTTGACGTGGATTTTTTAAATAATATTTTTATTTTTATATTTTTTTTCTCCCTTTTCCTTTTACCTTTTTCCTTTCCATTTTTTCCTTTCCTTTTTTTCCACTTCCACCCTGCCTCTGTTAGGATTTCGTCCAATATTTCATTGAAATGCATACGGGTTCACACATGTATTGCTGAGTAGGTTTCATTTGGGACTCAGAAGTACGTATCAAGATAGTGTTTAGAATATTGCTGACTTTGGATTAGGGTTATGCACTACATTAAAATCGCAGTTGAGCAGACCTTCTAGTCCGCCTTTCGCTCTCGTGGGGGCGGCAAGCGCAAAAGCGAGGACAAACCCTAGCATGATTCTTTCCGGGAACTGGGGCAATGACCTTTGCTGCGCGCGTTCTAACTTCTACGACAAACCCTAACACGATTCTTTCCGGGAACTGGGACAATCACCTTTGCTGCGCGCGTTCTAACTTCTACGACAAACCCTAACACGATTCTTTCCGGGAACTGGGACAATCACCTTTGCTGCGCCCGTGCTAACTTCTAAGACCGCACTGGAAAGACTTGAGGAAACCACAGGAGGAGGAGAAGAGATTCGGCATAACTAATTTGCTCAATAAGAACGTACTAATAATCGAAAAAAAAAAATAATGCCTATAAATAAATTTGGGGTTAACACATTAAATTACAATTTAATGAATGAGCACAATTTTGTCTTTTTGGTGAAAATTGGGTGAATTTAGTTATTTAAGGGATGGAAATGGCGCCGTGCAATTAATATAATTAAACTTTTCGAATATGATCAGCTAAAGAAGACGAAGACCCTTTATTTCGGAGGTGCTTGGTTGGCATTTCAATCAACTCTCGACCGTTGATGCTTGTAAATGAGGCATGCATTGACGGTTGAGACATGCTAACACTCAGAGATTGTGGAAGTGTCCCATGCAATGAAGAATTGGCGCCTAGAAATGAAAAAATAAAAGAACTAATGGATCTACGTTGACTTGTGTCTGCTCTGATAGTCCATGTCGCTAGGTGCGAATGGCGCCATGTAAGCGCAGTGGGAAGACTTGGGCGCCGCCTAATGCTTTTGGCTTCTGATTTGAATAATCATCCCACTGCCACGGTCAAAAGGTCCCATCACGACTATTCACAACTTTCGTGCATGAAAAAAAATAATACAGGATGCACGACACCGTCTTCGATTCCGACAGGGCAGCATATTCCGCTGAATCACTTCGTGCGTTGCACAGCAATCGCCGAACGCTTGAGCAAACCTCGTTTTCAGGAAGAAAGGGAGAGACCGGGGAAAAATCTGAAGATCCATGGAGAACCACAATCCAGCTGATCACAGCGGTCGGAGGCAAGCCTCGGCAGCCTTTAGAAAAAGAAGCTCCATCCAAATCTTTTGTTGTCCTTTTCTGCAATTTCATTTCCGTTTATTCGATTTTGCATTTGAATGATCGGCTTTCCTAGGTTGCAGGTGGTAGGGGATTTAAAAACAAAAGGACAATTCCACTGGTCAGGTGACGTGGCACTTCCGTGATTCGAGTTTAAACATGGACTAAACAAACAATTCGCATCGCGCACGCGCTCAAACCCGACTTTTTAAAATGGAATAAACCGCCGGATGAGCAGGAATTATATAATAGCACCGTTTGGGAAAGAGAAAATTTTAGGTACAGACTTGGTAAATCCAAAGTGGCACGGACCATCATTTAAAGAGAAGGAGAACCGCGTGTGAGTAGTTGGCGTAAATGTTCATGATGACTCGGACTCTCAAAGATTAGAAATGGGCTCTACTCCGGACAGCGCATTCAGGGGTATATCTGGCGGATGTAAACTGATTTGTTTCTCGCATTTCCACTGCTAGGGTAGTTTGAAGCCATCGTGTGTGTCTACAGATCTTGATTGGTGCCACTGGAATCACGGGCATTCCAGCCGTCACTAACCTTGAAACCTCATGATCATCGGGCAGTTACTAATCCTCAAGATGGGAAGACAAAGATACGGACTCAAGATTCCTATTCAAGTCTGTGCGCATCGCTGTTGTTTTGGGATGCGTCAGGTGCTATTTGCTAATGCACATTCGGCTTCGTGTCATGCCTTGGCCGATTTTTGTTCTCCGCATCCTTGAGTTGATCAACCCATAAACGATTCATCGCGCATTAGGAGATTGCGATTGTTTTCGGTTTTCCTAATATCGTGGTTTGCTCTTTGGGAAGTAGGCACTGATGTGCATCGTGCTGCTAATGTTGACCGGGACATGAACTTTGTGTTTGTACTATTATTACCTTCGAGGCATGAACCTTGTGTTGAACTATTGTTACCGCAGACATCTTATATATCAGAAAGCACAATATGGGATGCGATGAAGATAATGGTACTACTTAATTAAGATCCCGGTGCACTACAACGAAGTTAGAGAAACACAGGATTTTTTTTTTCTCGCTTTGGCCAGAGAGAATTAGGGGAATTGATTCATAAAATTTGAGAGAGTCACATTATTCTCATTCACTAATCTTTTTAGTTCCCGAACTGCAATTTAAATGTAGTTCCTCATATCCAACCTGAGCAATATTCTAGACACTATCTTGACATGAACTTCGAGGGAAGTAACCAGACGCAAATTCTTTATTATCGATGTTCCTACTTCCTAGTGACTTAAACTCTCGGAGCAATTAATTTAATTTGTGTGCCCTGGAATTTACATGGACTTATTCTCCAAAACAAACTCTTTATCTGAGTCTCAAAAAAATTTGATAATACCTGACACTATCACAAATTACCTCAGCAGAAATATTGCCACAAATCAGAATGCTAAAAATTCACCATCCTTGAGTATAGATAATGGAAGCAACTCACAAGGAAAAGTTAAACTGAATTGTTTGGAGTTTAAAAATGACGGAATCAGTCTAGAATGTGATTTTAAGGTAGGAACATAAACATCTCTAAAACCTTTTGAGCGCTTCCATCTTAATATACACAGATGAAGTTAAAATGATTTTCAACAGACAAAACAGAAAATGCTTTCTACGACAAGGGTTCTATTTGGTCAAAAATCTCCAAAGGTCTTCTTAACGTTTTTAATGTGCTGTTGCAAATGGTAGAGGAAGAAAGTGGGAGAGAAACAGATGGACTGCAAGAATAGCTCAGAGAACCTCGGTATAGAAGGCAGCAGAAACTTTAACAAAACAAGTCATAGATCTCCACATGAATAGCTGTTTTACAGATGCTATTGAAAAATCCCCACCCTCCCCACCCCCCAAACTGAAGTTGCAAAGCTAGGAAGGAAATATTTGACAAATCATGATGATGAATACGATGATACTACTTAGTTATGGTACTGATTCAACAATTTAAAATCAGACAAATAGGTGATTATTTTTGCTCTAGCGAGGGAAATGGATTTAGAGAATTTGAGAAAGAATCAGAGTATCCTCACAATTCAGACCCGCGAATCGCAATTCAGACGTGACTCGTAACCCGATCCTCACATCCCAACCTCAGCAATATTGTACCTACTGCCTTGTCATGTTCTTCGAAAAAGAAATGAAACAACAAAGGCTGACGTGCTCCTTGACATAAAGGAAGCAAGAAATACGTAAGAGAGGGAAGCAACCGACCACAACTTCTTTAACAAAGAAGAGTAAGTCCGTTTGAGAACAAAGCGAAATCATATTAGGAAAGTGAAATCCAGAATCTGTCTGATAGAGTAATTAAATATTAAACCATGCCTTCATCTATAAAATTATGAGATTCTGTGAGACCATCGTCAACTGTTCTAAAAACCTAAGCTGTTTGATGAAGGCCTCGTATAATATCTAATTATTGAGAAAATTACGAACAAAAAATTTCTAAATATATTGTAATTGTGTCAATTCATTCATAATCTTTTTTTTTCCCTATTCAATCCTAAACCATTGTGTAGATAAGCATGACGGTTGCACTGGTGACGTTGGCTGGAGCTATATAGCTATACATGTCCCTGATGGCTTGAACGAAGGTCTCCTCCATGGAATCAAGATGTTTGTTATACGCCACAGCAATTTTAATTCCAAGCTCTGCTCCATATCTTCGAATTAAAATCAACAAGCTGCTAGTTAGACAATTGTCTTATGCAAGAGCTTAATCGTGAGCTCTTTCCCTACAATACAAGAGAATGTTTTTCCAAAAACTATCAAGACATGAGTCTACCATAAACATCAAGCAATAACCAAGGCCTCTTAACTAATGTACTTGTAGGAGCATTTCGAGAATTATCAATTTAAGTTCAAAGGGAAATCTAAAATTCAGGGCATGATGTCAGGCTTCTAGTACAAATAATAGTTAATGAATCTACACAATGCAGGATTCCGACCCATATGATGATCCATGACTAATTAAGCTAATGAAAATGTAAGAGTTTTCCTAATGTGAGGCTCACATTAATTGGGATTGTAATTACCGTTTTACGGGTTGCTTTAATAAGGCTAGATATAAAGTTTTTTAAATAGTTTAATATGGACCTGGCATATGTGGGCCAAGTTGAGAGGACATAATTGGAAACTATAAATAACGCAAAAATCCCTCCTTTGGCCCAAAAATGAACTCACAAATAGCATCACATAAGGAACATAGTCGAAGGGCTATCTCATTAAGCCAAGGATACAGAGGGCAATAGATAAGATGCATTTAAGCTTTGCATCATCGCTACTCCGTATCAAGAACGATGGATTCCAATTCAGTTGCACAAATTCCTTTAAACCTTTGCTGTGTTTTTAGATTCTAGCTATGATGATCCTAAGGTACGGTCATAAGGTTTTTAGCGGCTTTTAGAAAACTCTTCTCTTGGACAAAATGCAACTCCGGATTACAAGGGGTACTTCCTTAACACTTACAAAGCTTCCCCAACTGTTGACACCTGATTTTTAATCATCTTTTCTCTTTTAAAAATTTTCAATATTTTTCGGCATTTTTATTTTTTGAAAAATCCATAAAAATTCATAAAATTGAAAAATTAACTTTGGGGACCTTGGCCAAGCCTAGAGAACTAATTTTGACCAAAAAATGATTTTTCATATTTTCAGTACTTTTAGTATTTTTATTTTCGAAAATTCATGAAAAATAAAGAAAAAATGAGAAAATTGCAAAATCAACTTTGGAAGCCTTGGCCAAGCCTAAGCAACCATTTTTGAACAAAAAATAAATTTTTATATTATATATATTTTTAATTTTTTTTAAAAAAAATACAAAAATACTTGAAAATTTTGGAAAAATAACATTTGAGGCAAAAAAAAACACAAAGATAGTTAATATTTTTATTTTAAATCTATTTTCATATTGGCCATCGCAAATTCAGAAAAATCCAATTCGAGTCACGTGTTCCTTCACGAGTATAATCTCGAATCGGGCATAAAAAAATTTAATTTAAGTCAACTTATTTTTAATTTTCACTTTTTATGAGTTGTGACATTGTCTTCTAATATTTTAAATTTTCATCTTAGCTCAATTATACCCAGAATGACTCAATTTTGTAAAAGGGCTTTAATTAAATTCTGCATTATTTTCAGCGGCAAGAAATGAGCTTAAATTTGACATGTGGTAAATTTTTGGTGTGTCAAAAATTGTGAGGAGATTTGGACTTAAAGAAATATATTTTTTCATGGACTAAATTGCAAATACTTAAAATCTCAAGGACTAGGATGCAAATACCTAACACTTGAGAGATTATTTTGTAAATAACAAAAAGAAGAGTTGGTGGAGAAATTAGAATAGAGAAGGGAAGATGGAGAAGAGGAGATGGAGATGGGAAGATAGCGAAGAGAAGATAGAGAAGGGAAGTTGAAGAAGAAGAGATGGAGAAGAGAAGATGAAGAAAATAAGATAAGAATAGAAAAGGGAAGATGAGATGAAGAAGAGTTAGTGGAAAATTTAGAATGGAAGATGGATGAGTAGATTATAAAAGGAGGAAGAAGTGAGCTTGGGAGAGGGATTTTTTTAGAGAGAAAATCTTGAATGCTTGAGAGAATTTTGAGAAATTGAAAGAAATTAGAGAGAAAGAAAGAAAATAAAAAAAAAAGAGAATCCTTTTTTCCAAAAGAGAGTCTTGAAGATGGTGAGAGTTTAAATCTAGGTGTTACCATCACCAATTCCTCTATCGATCAACGCAAGTCACAAGTTCATCTCCATCGTTCGAGCCGCAATCTTGATCTATAAGGTGACACGAGATCCGAATTCGGCAATCAAATCTGTTAAATCAGGTAACGATCCTAACTATTAAAATCTTCGAGAATTTCCTTACCCAAATAAATTAATTTAAATTTCGATTATGTTATGTCATACTCATATGTTTCCATATCTACATGTCGCATTCATACTATAAATTCCTGCAATTTAATTCTTGCACCATAAATCCCAAAGGGAAGAGCCAAGCCAATGCTTAGCCTCCCATTGGAGGTTTTTACTTACAGTAGTTAAATATCTGCAACTTAAATACCTGTACCTTAAATCCCAAAGGGAAGAGCCAAGCCAATGCTTAGCCTCCCATTGGAAGTTTTTACTTACAGTAGTTAAATACCTGCAACTTAAATACCTGTACCTTAAATCCCAAAGGGAAGAGCCAAGCCAATGCTTAGCCTCCCATTGGAGGTTTTTACTTACAGTAGTTAAATACCTGCAATTTAAATACCTGTACCTTAAATCCTAAATGGAAGAGCCAAGCCAATGCTTAGCCTCCCATTGGAGGTTTTTACTTACAGTAGTTAAATACCTGCAACTTAAATACCTGTACCTTAAATCCCAAAGGGAAGAGCCAAGCCAATGCTTAGCCTCCCATTGGAGGTTTTTACTTACAGTAGTTAAATACCTGCAACTTAAATACATGTACCTTAAATCTCAAAGGGAAGAGCCAAGCCAATGCTTAGCCTCCCATTGGAGGTTTTTTCTTACAGTAGTTTAAATACCTGCAGCTTAAATACATGTACCTTAAATCCCAAAGGGAAGAGCCAAGCCAATGCTAGGCCTCCCATTGGAGGTGTTTATTCACTGTCATGTACTTCTTATAATTTAATTTTTGAATCATCAAACCCAAAAGATGAGTATGTGGTAATACTGCACAGAAGTCGTTAACACACTCCCTCTTTCGGTTTCAGGGAATCTTTAACACTTAAAAAATATAACAAATAAAAATATATACCATCCATGCATCATATTTAAAAAGTGAAAACACAAAAGAGAATACCCTACTAGAGCCTTAGGAATAAACCAAGCCTGAGTTGTCGAATTAGGATATCCATGAAATTAAGGTACCGAAAGGGCATTAGTTTTAATTAACTTGTGTAACCAAGTCCCCGAGCTCATAATCTCTGGTTCGCAGGAATAAATTAGTTCTCCCGCTAATTTATTTAGGTTCCTAATCAACCTACCAAGAATGATTAGTGGCGACTCCAAATTTCAAAATCATTTAAAATAAAAATCCAAAGTCACGATTCGGTAGGGCTTGGGAGGGTCCGCGTTAGGTTAGTCAAATCTAATTAACCTAATAATCCGTTAACCCTTTAAAATAAATTTTTTTTAGAGGGTCGCGACAAACTGGCGACTCCACTGGGGAGAGAGATTTTTAAATTTTTCGAAAAAAGATACCAATTGGAATACTTAAATTTTTTCGAAATTTTAAAAGTGTTAGTGGACTTAGGCCAATGAAAATTTCATGGATATCTCGCTTCTGGCGATCTTGCTTGGGACTCATTCTATAGGTGTTATATGTTTTTGCAGGATAGGAGTTATAAGGGGCGAAGAGTTTGGCTAACCCATTTGTTTTGCAGGCTCGGTGTTGGGATTATGTTTAATTTCGCACATTTTTAGAAGCGCTGTTTTGATATCAATTGTTGTGCATGTCTTGCATATTCTGAGGATCACAACACCTGAACACACAAGCGTCTAAACCCAAGTCCCGAAATTTTTCCTAGGTAACCATAGATAGGGATCGAATATGCAAAGCTCTTGCGTCGATTGCGCTTGGGTTGACCATATTTTATCCCGCTCATTATCTGAATTGACAATTCTTCCCATTGTGATTTGATTGCGCGGAGGGTAAGGTTGTCAATTCAGATAGTGGGGGCCTTTTAGGTCCATACCCTTGTCTCTTTTTTTTTATTTTCTAGAGTCCACTCCTCACTCGTCTCATGCGTATGTGAGTTGGACGGTTGATATATCTAAAACAAAGAAGGTCTGGTTAGTGAGGTTTTCTTACCTTGAACTTGTAATTAGTTCTGCATATTTTAAATGCTGCATATCATGCATCACATCATAGGAAAACCATCTATCTTATAATCTGACTTGGGGCACCCTTAGTAGTTGCCACACCCATCTACCTTAGGTCTTTAATCCAAAATTTCAAATGATGTATTTTCGCATCCTCCCTCATCCCCTCTAGACTTGATGTATTAAGGATCTTTTGAGATGTATATGTACATTTTTCAATTTGTTTTGAGGTTTTATGTAGATTGGTGTGGCAACAACTTTCATTCCAATCATTGAGCGATTCTAGCCAATTGCATAATTTCCTTCGAAAGAAATCTGGGTTAAAACTCCCTAATTGACTTTTTTGGTCAAATAGGAGTGTTTAACCCTTATTTCACCAATAGAAAATATGGAATTGGGCTAGTACATTTGCATCGCATACCCATTCATTTTGCATTATAACCCGTGGTAATTAATTTTGGTACATTCTTGCATATTCAAAAATAAATGGGGAAATCGAATATCAAAGTCATCCCAGTCCCACGCAAGGAGCTCACGGCATGGTGGAACCGCCTCAACCCGGACAACCAGGCCTACATCAAAGAACGCTTAGGGCATTTAGTGGATCTCATCAAGGTGGATTACCAACCCGCTCTCATTAAGGCATTGGCGAAGTTTTGGGATTCAAAGACTCTAACCTTCGACTTCCGAGGACTGGAGATTACACTCACCCTGGAGGAGTATACGGCCATCATTAGAGTGAAATTTGATGACCATATTGTACAGCCACTATTGGGAAAGGATTCTACCATAGCTTTATCCAAATTCCTTCACCTAAAAATCACCGAGATCGAGAAAATTCTCAAATCTAACTCTGGTAAGTTTACCCTCTCATTCCTCTATAACAATTACTCATCACTCCCAATCGAAGCTGGTCTTAAACCGGCTAGAATCTTCATTCTGGCTTTTTTCGCTTTCGTCTTATTCCCTACTTCTGGGACCATATTCGATCCTTCCATAGTTCATGTCGCCAAACAAGCATGTTATTGCTGGAACTACTCCTACATGATTTTAGCCGAGACTTTCCTTTCCTTGAGTTGTTTTCAATTCACCCAAAAGGGTACTTTCCAAGCCTCCAATGGCCTTCTCTACATGTGGTTCACCTCACACATCAAAAATTTCAATTTACGCGTCGGATGTTATGAAATTAGCCAATATATCCACCCATTGGGATCCTTTCTGAAGTGTCAATCCTCTGTTGAGAAACTGTCCTTTAAAGATTGGGTGAAATTACTAGGAGACTTAGAGCCAAAACAGCTTCGCTGGCGACTAACTTGGCCCAGGATCTTAGAAGCCCGTATCACGGGAATAGATGGGAACCCTATCCCCTTACTAGGCTGTACTGGTGGAAGTGCCTATTATCCTATCAGGGTAGTGAGACAGTTCGGTATGTTACAGGAAGTCCCGCCAGCAGTTTATCCTGACAATTTCGCCTTCGATTTGCCCCAAGGCAGACTCACTAAGGAGACTAAGACACTGTACCAGGCCAAGATCTAAATAATCCACACCCTGAAGAACTCCCCATCACAGGACGTAGAGTGGCCAAATTACCTGGACGAGGAGATGAATGTCCACCGGGCATCTAAGGAGTACATCAAGATGTTCAAGGAATACCGACAGTCCATGGTGGAACCATACGTACCTGACTACATCGTCCCGTACCTGCCCGGAGTGGAACCGTATATACCAGAAGACATGGGACCACCGCCAGCCGAGGAGGACGAAGACCTGCATGTGTGTGATTTGGGTGGATTAGAGATTGTCAAGGATGCTTTAGCCTCCAAGCGCCTCTGGACTGCATAGACGATTTCCCCATTTAATTTTGATGTTATCTTCATCTGTAATAAGCTTGTAACATTTGCATATATGATCATTCATAATGATCTTCTTAAGTAAATAATTATCACGGGTTATTCGCCTTCTTAATAGTATGTCATTCATGTTTAATGCGTAGAAAGACTGTTTACATGAGGCTAAGGGTCATGATTGAGTCTTTCCTCCCATTAATCAAGTATGAACATAGTATTAAGGAGGTTTTAGATTTCTGAACTTTCTCTCTCTACTTGCGAGTTTCTGACTTCCTATCTTAAATCAGGTAATAATTTATAGTCACAAGGACTCGTAGCAAAACGAGAAAACTGAGAATGGAGCACGAAGAACTGACTCCCAGAGTGGCCAATCTTGAAAACCAGATAAATATGATAGCCGCCATGATGGCGGAGATAAAGGCAATGATGACCGCTACGCAGGTGAAGTCCTTCAACGCTCCTGAGGCTAATCCGTTTGTAAATCCCAATACATCTACTGGCTCAGACATCAATCAAACCACTAGCACAGAGCCCGAGAGGGAAGCACCCCCTAGGGCCCTTCCAGTCGTAGTTGATTTGGAGAAGGAAAAGAAAGAGAAACCATCGGCCAAGACTGAAGAAGACGCGAGGAGGCTAGCAAAGATCGAAGAATGTCTTAGTAACCAAGGATACGAGTTGGCTCGATTTGACAAAATCACACCGTTTGCTAAGATAGAAGTTCCAGCTGGGTACAAGGAACCTGAGTTTGTGAGAAAATACGACGGGACAGGCTGTCCCCGAGCTCATTTGAAATACTACTTGCGTAAAATGGCACATTATTCTGATTATGTCCCGCTGCTGATGAACACATTCCAAGAGAGTCTGTCCGGCGCTGCACTAGCATGGTTTATTGAGCTCGACATGGAAGAGTATGACAGTTGGGAGGACCTGGCTGAGGAATTCCTTCACCAATACAAGTTCAACACGGCTACAGCTCCTACCAGAGAAGACCTATTGAGAACTTTGAAAGGAAGGAATGGGTCTATACGTACTTTTGCCCAAAGGTGGCGAGCGATAGCTACCCAAGTCAAATCAGCCATCCTGGAGGAGGAGTTGGTGGATTTGTTTTTGAAGACACTACCGCTCGAATACTTCGAGAAGCTTAATACCTCAGGATGTCAAACTTTCGCACACCTTATCAGGGTAGCTGAGCGTCATGAGTGGGCTCTAAGGGAGAAACGTGTACCAGAGCCGTCATTCAAGCGGCCATATCCAGCCAAGAGAGAAAGGGAGAATGCAGGCGATGTCGCTTTTGTGCCAAACCCACCGAGGCCAATGAAGTTTTCAGAATCCACCCCTACCCAAGGTGGCTCATCAGGACCGGCTCCAAAGAAGTTCAAGGCTAAGAGAAGAACCGCACCATCTTTTATTCCATTACCTCGTCCGCTATCGAAGCTGTTACCGATGCTGCTGGAAGGGCGCCTAGTCGCCAAGGAACCCCCGAGACCGAATCTGCCAAGATTCCCTGGGTTCAACGAGGCCCAGTCGTGCGCCTATCACATGGGCGAAAAAGGGCACAACATAGATAACTGTCTCGTGCTCAAATACAAGGTGCAAGCACTGATAAATGGAGGAGTATTGGAGTTTGATAAGACGGGACCAAATGTGCAACAAAATCCCCTACCGGATCATGAGAAAGTGAACGCTATATGGGATGAGAATGACATGGACGAGTTGGAATTAATGGCCAAGGAACCACCTTGCACGACCAATGAAGATGATCTAGTTGCAGTAATAGAGTCAAAGGCCCCCTTTGTAATTAGGCTAGATGAGGTGGACAAATGGGGGGACACTAAGAGTAGTTCCTCTGAACGCACGGTCATCTCCCTATCTGGTTTTAAGCTAGAGGACAGGAAGGCACAGTACGATGGAAAAGTTGAAAAGATCGTGATAAAGGTCCCTCCACCGGCAGATTACATCCCCAGAGCTGTCCCTTGGGACTACGGAACAAGCGAGATAGACGCAGTCATGAGGTCTGGTAGGTGCTACGCACCGAGGGAAGGGGAACCTAAAAGGAGAGAAGTGACGAGAGAAGACGCAAAGAAGGCACTGTCTATTGTCAGGACAAGTGAGTTCGAAGTCATAGAACAACTGAGGAAAATGCCAGCCCAGATATCACTACTGGATCTTTTTACCAACTCGGAGAAGCACAAGAATGCACTGATGAAGGTACTAAATGAAATGCACGTACCAGAAACTATCAACGAGGCGCAGTTGGAGGACTTCGTGGGGACCATACTACTGAGAGACCAGATATCCTTCTCAGATGAGGATGTTCCTATTGATGGCTGGGCCCATAACAAGGCTTTGTACATATCGGCAAGGAGCCATGGCAAACAGATCTCCCATGTGCTGATTGATAACAGGTCTGCATTCAACATATGCCCGTTAGCCACACTCAAAAATTTGGGTATAAACGAGGAGCTCATCTGCACTTCTAAGGCCACCATCAGAGCCTTCGACGGAATGAGGAAAGACGTGGTTGGCGAAATCGAGCTGGACATTTTCATTGGACCCGTGGAGTTCTCTATCGGGTTCCAGGTTATGGATCTCCCGAGTGCCTTCGGGATGCTTTTGGGTAGGCCCTGGATTCATACGGCAGGCGCAATGCCTTCTAGCCTACACCAGAAGGTTCGATTCGTGGTTGACGGGAAAGTGGTAACCGTGCATGGAGAGATGGATTTTGCTACATACCAGAAGAGCGCGATCCCCTATATAGAGCCGGAACGCAAAGAGGAAGTAAGCTACCACTCTCTCGAATTAGTGGCAGTTACGCACGCACCTCCTGGGACTAGGAAGAGAGTTCCTGCACCTTCCCAATACACTCTAGCCCCAGGGAAGATGTTATTGGCATACGGGTTTGTCCCTGGATGCGGGCTGGGGAAGAATGGTCAAGGGATCCGGTCACCATTGCAGTTAGACACGAACGAGCACCGATCAGGCCTAGGATATACTGGTGGATTCAGTAGTAGCTTCATTTCGACAGGCTATCGTGGATGCCGAGGCAGAGGCCAGTATCGAGGCCGTGGAAGCCAAGGAGGCAGAGTTGGCTCGTTCATTGGCTCCGGACCTTGGAAGGGAAAAGCTAGCGTGATCGGCAGTCCGCTGGCCCAGTATTTCTCCAAGCGTCCTAAGATGCTGGCAGATGAAACTGTTCAAAACGCAGCTGAGCCTGATCTGTCTAACCCATTTCTAGAAGACATCGTCAACGTCATCATCGAACGGCTTGATGAGGACTCCAGCCAGCCTGTGTAAAGAAGCCTTCTCTTTCCTTTTCCCTTGATGCATTTCAATTCCTGCATTTAGTTTTCTGCATAATGTTTTCATTCCTTAGCAATGCATTTTCCTTTTCTGAAAACCACCCTTGGATCTCCGACCGTCGGTCTAAGTAGTATAAGCTGTAACGCGGTCCATTTCCCATCTAATAAAAGTCCCATGAGTTTTGTTAAGGACATGTGGAATGATAAATTGGCCCAATGATGATACTTGACTTCAAATCTTTGAAGTTTGAGGGCTGATTTGCCACATGATCCATGTTTTCCTGAAAAATCTTTTAGGAGAGCGAGGACGTCCAATGAGATGACGACCAGTTCCCCCTCCTTTTTCTTCATTTTTCAAAGTGTTTTCAGAAATTCATGCATCTTTATTAGTACCAGCAAAATACTGACCATGCTTGTGACATTTCAGGCATACCATCCCTCATATGCATAATAGGTTATTATGTAGCTCAGACCGTATCGATGACTTCTCCTATGGAATTGAGGAGGAATGTGATGACGATACCAGTGATGTCAGAAGGGATTGGAGCAGATATGAAGAACATAAACCCTTAACGACAGAGGAAACCATTACAGTCAACCTGGGGGATTCTGAGAACTTGAAAAAAATAAAAATCGGAGGAAGACTGTCTTCGTCAGAAGTGTCTCGGTTTATTGATCTCCTCATGGAATATCAGGATGTGTTCGCCTGGTCCTATGCAGATATGCCGGGTTTGGACCCAAACATCATTGAACACTCGCTCCCAACAGATCCGAATGTTCCCTCTAAGAAGCAAAAACTTCGACGCACAAAACCGGAGTTATCCAAAAAGATCGAAGAAGAAGTGATGAAATTGCTTAAGGTGGGATTTATTGAGGTGATCGCTTATCCCGAATGGGTTACTAATATTGTCCCGGTGATGAAGAAGGACGGGAGAGTCAGAGTCTGCGTAGATTATCGCGACCTGAATAAGGCAAGCCCGAAAGATGACTTTCCTCTCCTACACATCGATGTATTGGTCGATAGCACCGCCGGTTTTGATATGTTCTCGTTCATAGATGGATTCTCTGGGTACAACCAGATTCTTTTGAAGGAAGAAGACAAGGCTAAGACCTCGTTCATAACGCCATGGGGCACCTTCTGTTATAAAGTTATGCCTTTCGGCTTGAAAAATGCAGGGGCAACCTACCAAAGGGCCATGGTAGCTTTGTTCCACGATATGATGCATAAGGAGATAGAGGTATACGTCGACGATATGATCGCGAAGTCTAAACCCGGATATGATCACATCCAAATACTAAGAAAGCTGTTCGAACGACTTCGGAAATATAGATTGAAGCTAAACCCCGCCAAATGCATATTTGGGGCATGATCAGGAAAGCTTCTTGGGTTCATGGTGAGCAACTGAGGAGTTGAAATAGACCCTTCTAAAGTCAAAGCGATATTAGACCTCGGGGTCCCTACGACAGTTAAGGAAGTGAGGAGTTTACTGGGGCGGCTGAACTACATCGCCAGGTTTATTTGTCAACTATCTGAAGTTGCAAAACCATTCTTTAAGCTGCTAAAGAAAGGTGCCAAGGTGAAATGGGATTCTGAGTGTCACCAAGCTCTGGAAAAGATCAAAAGTTACCTCGTCTCGCCACCAGTTTTGGTGCCTCCCATGTCAGGTTTTCCGTTAACCCTGTATCTTACTGTCCATCAAGAATCCCTAGGGGCTCTGTTGGCCCAAACAAACCCTGAAGATGGCAAGGAACGGGCAATTATTATCTGAGCAAGGAATTCACTGCATCGGAGATGAATTACCCCACCATCGAGAAGACTTGCGTTGCGTTGGTATGGGTGCTACACAGGTTGAGGCAATATACTCTTCATCACCATATACAGCTGGTCACAGAGAACGACCCGATAAAATATCTCCTAGAAAAGCCAGCCTTAATTGGGAAACTGGCTAAATGGCAGGTCCTCCTATCAGAATTCGACGTTAGGAGTTCAACTCAGAAATCCGTTAAGGGACGAGCCATAGCAGATATGTTAGCTGAAAATGCCCAGGGGCTTAGTATCCCAAGTGACGAGAAGTCAGAGGATCACATTTCAAACTTGTCCGAGGATAAATGGACAATGTATTTTGACGGTGCTGTAAACCTCGCAGGGTCTGGAACTGGGGCAATTTTAATATCCCCTGAGGGACAACATTATCCAGTCGCTGCAAAGCTGACATTTCCATGCACCAACAATATTTCTGAGTACGAAGCCTGCATCCTAGGGTTGCAGCTAGCTCTCACCATGAAAGTAAAGAGGCTGCAAGTATATGGGGACTCCATGCTAATCATCCTGCAGACCCAAGGCGAATGGAGAACTAAAGATTCTAAGCTCATCCCTTATCACAGGTTCTTAGAGGAAATGATTGAGGAGTCCGAGAACCCAAAATCATTTTGCGGACGCCTTGGCTACCTTATCGTCCATGCTGCAAGTAACGGAAGGCTTAAACATCGAGCCATTGAGGGTCGACATTATTAAGCAACCGGCTTACTGCATGGTGATCGAAGAAGGGTTTGATGGCCAACCCTGGTATCAGGACATTAAGAATTACTTGCTGAATGGAGAATATCCTCCAGGGAGCCAAATGGGGGATAGAAAGTACATAGCCAAGATGGCTACGAAGTTCTTTCTTAGTGGTCAGACGCTGTACAAGAAGTCGTTCGATTTGGTCCTATTAAGGTGCGTAGACGCTAAGGAAGCAAACTTACTAATGCAGGAGATTCATGAAGAAGAGTGCGGACCGCACATGAACGGCCATCTCTTCGCCAGGAAGATCATGAGACTCGGTTACTATTGGATGACCATGGAGTCAGATTGCAACCGACACGTGAGATCTTGTCATCAGTGTCAGGTGTATGGGGATAGGATCAACGCTCCCCCAAATGAACTACATCAAATGTCTGAGGCTTGGCCGTTTTCAATGTGGGGAATCGATATGATCGGGCCGATTAACCCTAAAGCTTCAAACGGACACCGTTTTATCTTGGTGGCAATCGATTACTTCACCAAATGGATCGAAGCCAATTCGTATGCGAACGTTACAGCGAAAAACGTCGCAAAGTTCATCAAGCGAGACATCATTGCAAGGTATGGGACGCCCCAAGCCGTTATTACAGACAATGGATCCAACCTGAACAACAAGGTGGTGGATGATCTTTTAGATCGATTCAAGATCAGACACCTTAATTCTTCTCCCTACCGCCCACAAATGAATGGAGCTGTGGAAGCGGCGAATAAGAATATTAAGAAAATCTTGGCTAAGACCGCAGAGAACTTTCGGGATTGGCACGAGAGATTGCCATACGCGTTAATGGCATACCGAACTTCAATTCGGACTTCAACCGGGGCAATGCCTTACTCTTTAGTATATGGCATTGAGGCCGTCCTTCCTGTGGAAGTTGAGATCCCTTCCTTACGAATATTAGCCCAAATGAAAATTTCAGAGGCCGAATGGATCCGGCAGAGGCATGAGCAATTGAATCTGGTTGATGAGAAATGAGTGAAGGCTATCTGTCATGGACAGGCGTATCAAAAGCGGGTAGCAAAGTCATTTAACCGCAAAGTGAAACTCAGAAACTTTACCGTCGGGCTAAGTTATCCAGGCTAGAAGATTATCCAGGCTAGAAGATTAGTTGTTAGCATACTCATTTTCCAGGCTAAATAACATTATCCAGGCTAGAAGATTACGAAGAAAGGGAGTCTACGAGCTAAGTTACCTGTTAGCATACTCATTTTCCAGCCAAAGGAAATTGTCAGATGGCGTCGTAAAAGGGAGTTTATCTGATGCAACATGATAAGATTATGTCAGCAAAAATTGGCTCTTACATTAAAAGAGAGCCTTCATAGCATGAGGGAATGACAGTGATCCGAAACGCCCCTAGTTCGATCTCCAAGAATAGTTGACGAACAAGATCAAATTGTCCAACAAAGGTCGACGGAAAATCAACCCAGTGAAGCTGGTAAAGGGAGACAACCCCAAAAAGAAAAATGGTGATCATCTGATGAGATCCGTCCTGATGAAAATGGGGCAAATTGATGGAAAACCTGAATTGAAAAGGAGAGTATATCTTCCTTAACTCATTTGGTTTTAAAGATAACCCTTCTGATTTCCTTCTTGCAGGGACATTCGATCAACGACTATGACAGTTGTCAACATTAAACAAGCCCAAATATTTTAAAATTCACTCGACCCTTTCACCCTTGCACTTTATTGTGTAGGGGCAAAGTCCGAGATAAGCCATTCATTGATGTAAGGAGTAGACTCCCTAATTTACTTGACCCGTCCACATGTCTGGGGTGACACATTCCCAATGTTCGAGTTGAATGAACAAGCCTAGTTATCTAGAAACCATTAGGCGTTCCTTCCAAATCCTCAGGTAAATATATCTTCGCCCTGAACCTTTCAAGAGAATGAATTCTGACGATTCTCAGGGTGTTCGAATCCAGAGCGGCATATACATGCACCCTTCATGGTAGGTTAAATTGGGTTTGAGCTTCTGCAGGATTCCTGGTCTCCCCAGATTCCAGAATGGCACCCTTTGAGGTAAATCAAGTCCTTCTTACAGGCAAACCAAGTCCTTACAGGCACAAAGTCCTTCTTACAGGCACAAAGTCCTTCCTACAGGCAAATCAAGTCCTTCTTACAGGCACAAAGTCCTTCTTACAGGCAAACCAAGTCCTTCTTACAGGCAAAAAGTCCTTCCTACAGGCAAATCAAGTCCTTCTTACAGGCACAAAGTCCTTCCTACAGGCAAATCAAGTCCTTCTTACAGGCAAACCAAGTCCTTCTTACAGGCACAAAGTCCTTCTTACAGGCAAATCAAGTCCTTCTTACAGGCAAACCAAGTCCTTCTTACAGGCACAAAGTCCTTCTTACAGGCAAATCAAGTCCTTCTTACAGGCAAAATAAGTCCTTCTTACAGGCATAAAGTCCTTCTTACAGGCAAAATAAGTCATTCTTACAGGCATAAAGTCCTTCTTACAGGCAAATCAAGTCCTTCTTACAGGCAAAATAAGTCATTCTTACAGGCATAAAGTCCTTCTTACAGGCAAATCAAGTCCTTCTTACAGGCAAAATAAGTCCTTTTTACAGGCATAAAATCCTTCTTACAGGCAAATCAAGTCCTTCTTACAGGCAAACCAAGTTCTTCTTACAGGCATAAAGTCTTTCTTACAGGCATTAAGTCCTTTTTATAGGCACGAAGTCCTTTTTACAGGCATCAAGTCCTTTCTACAGGCATCAAGTCCTTTCTACAGGCACCAAGTCCTTTTTATAGGCAGCAAGTCACAAGTCCTTTGTACAGGCACAAAGTCCTTTTTACAGGCATCAAGTCCTTTTTACAGGTACCAAATTCCTTTCTACAGGCACCAAGTCCTTTCTACAAGCACAAAGTCCTTTTTACAAGTATCAAGTCCTTTCTACAGGCACCAAGTCCTTTTTACAGAAACCAAAGTCCTTTTTATAGGCACCAAGTCCTTTCTACAGGCACAAAGTCCTTCTTACAGGCAGTTTCATGGGGTGACCTACCATACGGGTCAAATCTCAATGAAATTTAATTAGTAGAATCCTTTTATTAGGAATCTACCATGGTACGACCCACCATACGGGTCAAAATTTAATAAGTAGAATCCTTTCATTAGGAATCTACCATGGGTTGACCTACCATACAGGTCAAATTTCAATCAAATTGTAATCAGTAGAATCCTTTCATTAGGAATCTACCATGGGGTGACCTACCATACGGGTCAAAATTTATTCAGTAGAATCCTTTCATTAGGAATCTATCATGGGTTGACCTACCATACGGGTTCAAATTCCACCACCCTAAGGTTTTCTTCTAACGAATCCTTAGGTTCTCATTTCATTTTCAATGGAACATTTATGTCACGACTCTTTTTATTTCATTGTGTTGAGTCGATTAGGATTCAGGTGTCATCTCGTCTTTGAAATGAACCTCTGCCGAGCTTCCTTTCAAAGAGGGGCAGCTGTTGACACCTGATTTTTAATCATCTTTTCTCTTTTAAAAATTTTCAGTATTTTTCGGCATTTTTATTTTTTTTGAAAAATCCATAAAAATTCATAAAATTGAAAAATTAACTTTGGGGACCTTGGCCAAGCCTAGAGAACTAATTTTGACCAAAAAATGATTTTTCATATTTTCAGTACTTTTAGTATTTTTATTTTCGAAAATTCATGAAAAATAAAGAAAAAATGAGAAAATTGCAAAATCAACTTTGGAAGCCTTGGCCAAGCCTAAGCAACCATTTTTGAACAAAAAATAAATTTTCATATTATATATATTTTTAATTTTTTTAAAAAAAATACAAAAATACTTGAAAATTTTGGAAAAATAACATTTGAGGCAAAAAAAAAACACAAAGATAGTTAATATTTTTATTTTAAATCTATTTTCATATTGGCCATCGCAAATTCAGAAAAATCCAATTCGAGTCACGTGTTCCTTCACGAGTATAATCTCGAATCGGGCATAAAAAAATTTAATTTAAGTCAACTTATTTTTAATTTTCACTTTTTATGAGTTGTGACATTGTCTTCTAATATTTTAAATTTTCATCTTACCTCAATTATACCCAGAATGACTCAATTTTGCAAAAGGGTTTTAATTTAATTCTGCATTATTTTCAACGGCAAGAAATGAGCTTAAATTTGACATGTGGTAAATTTTTGGTGTGTCAAAAATTGTGAGGAGATTTGGACTTAAAGAAATATATTTTTTCATGGACTAAATTGCAAATACTTAAAATCTCAAGGACTAGGATGCAAATACCTAACACTTGAGGGATTATTTTGTAAATAACAAAAAGAAGAGTTGGTGGAGAAATTAGAATAGAGAAGGGAAGATGGAGAAGAGGAGATGGAGAAGGGAAGATATAGAAGAGGAGATAGAGAAGGGAAGTTGAAGAAGAAGAGATGGAGAAGAGAAGATGAAGAAAATAAGATAAGAGTAGAGAAGGGAAGATGAGATGAAGAAGAGTTAGTGGAAAATTTAGAATGGAAGATGGATGAGTAGATTATAAAAGGAGGAAGAAGTGAGCTTGGGAGAGGGATTTTTTTAGAGAGAAAATCTTGGATGCTTGAGAGAATTTTGAGAAATTGAAAGAAATTAGAGAGAAAGAAAGAAAAAAAAAAGAGAGAATCCTTTTTTCCAAAAGAGAGTCTTGAAGATTGTGAGAGTTTAAATCTAGGTGTTACCATCACCAATTCCTCTACCGATCAACGCAAGTCACAAGTTCATCTCCATCGTTCGAGCCGCAATCTTGATCTATAAGGTGACACGAGATCCGAATTCGGCAATCAAATCTGTTAAATCAGGTAATGATCCTAACTATTAAAATCTTCGAGAATTTCCTTGCCCAAATAAATTAATTTAAATTTCGATTATGTTATGTCATACTCATATGTTTCCATATCTACATGTCGCATTCATACTATAAATTCCTGCAATTTAATTCTTGCACCATAAATCCCAAAGGGAAGAGCCAAGCCAATGCTTAGCCTCCCATTGGAGGTTTTTACTTACAGTAGTTAAATACCTGCAACTTAAATACCTGTACCTTAAATCCCAAAGGGAAGAGCCAAGCCAATGCTTAGCCTCCCATTGGAGGTTTTTTCTTACAGTAGTTTAAATACCAGCAGCTTAAATACATGTACCTTAAATCCCAAAGGGAAGAGCCAAGCCAATGCTAGGCCTCCCATTGGAGGTGTTTATTCACTGTCATGTACTTCTTATAATTTAATTTTTGAATCATCAAACCCAAAAGATGAGTAGGTGGTAATACTGCACAGAAGTCGTTAACACACTCCCTCTTTCGGCTTCAGGGAATCTTTAACACTTAAAAAATATAACAAATAAAAATATATACCATCCATGCATCCTATTTAAAAAGTGAAAACACAAAAGAAAATACCCTACTAGAGCCTTAGGAATAAACCAAGCCTGAGTTGCCGAATTAGGATATCCATGAAATTAAGGTACCGAAAGGGCATTAGTTTTAATTAACTCGTGTAACCAAGTCCCCGAGCTCATAATCTCTGGTTCGCAGGAATAAATTAGTTCTCCCGCTAATTTATTTAGGTTCCTAATCAACCTACCAAGAATGATTAGTGGCGACTCCAAATTTCAAAATCATTTAAAATAAAAATCCAAAGTCACGATTCGGTAAGGCTTGGGAGGATCCGCGTTAGGTTAGTCAAATCTAATTAACCTAATAATCCGTTAACCCTTTAAAATAAATTTTTTTTTAGAGGGTCGCGACACCAACCCACTTCGACAACACTATTCACAAAACAAAACCATCCATACGCCAAATATTACCAGGGAAGCCGCATTCTTACCGGGTAAAAAGTAAAGCAATTGCAGGTCTTATCTGTCCTTAGGAGGAAAAGTTAACAAGACTTTACATTGTTCTTGATATAAGTTTCTCTGGATCAAAGAAAGAAGCAGAGTGTGTAGCCCATTTGATTCAGCAAAATTTTAAAAAACAAGTATGCAACTTGATTTTTGTTTTCTTCATTGGAAATCCACTTACGTAAATATAGTTTATATCCATCAAAATAACTACATTTATAATAAAATAAAAACAGAAATAATTTTATCTAAACTCCACTTACTTTGATTGTTATTTTATAAAATAGATAAAGGAGAAGCTCGTAAGCTTTAATTTCTTGTTCTTGTCAACAACTCAAATAGATTTCAAACAGATAAGGGAGAAGATCATAAGCTTTAATCCACTTACGCATGTTTTTAAATCGTACAATTCAAATAGAATTCAAATAATGGATAGGAAGAGACGATCTCAAGTTTTAAGTTAGCCATTATGATTGAAGGGAAATATCATGTAAAGAATATTGCACATTTTGAAGAATCCATATACTTTGGAAAATAAAAATCAAATTTGTGACGAAGGTGATAGTATTCAAACTTTCATTTTCTAATTTTTTCTATTAATATCAAAAGAATTCCCATTATGCGTCTATTTTAGCAAAATTTCAAGTTTAAGCTTTTCGCCTCCTTTCATATATTAAGAGATATTTACTTGGGAATTTCCAATGCCCAAAGCGATAGCAATAAGAAAAAGGAGAATAAGCACATGTAAAAAATCAAGGTATGCCAACAGAAGAATAAGAGAGCTTGGCGTGTACTCATCACTAAGTCTAGTAATCGGCTATCGAACATTCACTATGGTAGATATGTTCTTGAAGGGTGAGGATATGCTACCAGCTATAGACTATGCTTTGTTATGTGATTTTAAGTTTTGTCTTGTTCTGCAGTTATTTGAGATTTGCTATACTTGAAAGTCTTCTATGTAACTCGAATATTTTGATATATGAATGTCATTTTTCTTTCGACCAAAAAAAAAAGAAAAGAAAAGAATAAACATGTATCAAAATACTTGTATCAATATATATCCATGCAAATCATATAGACAATAACCAGTTCTTAGCATTATAAAAGACGGTTTTTTAAATAAAATTAACACATTGATGACCAAGTCAAATAACACAACCCCCTTATCAATTCATTTGTTTTAGAAGGAAAGTATTGGTAGTGACTATAGAAAATGGTCCTCGTGCTATATTTTCACTAATTAATTTCGATCCTTGTATTTTATTATTGATAAATTTAGTCCGTCAATTAATTCCACGTCCCAACTGCAGCCCAAATTCCGTATTTTTCTGTCCAAATTTGATGAAAACCCAAAAGTGCCAAGTAAATAGCAAAGATGAAAATGTGGCACCGACGTGTAAATCCCAAATCATAAAGATGATCCATGTACGAGTACTCTTGTCCAAATTTCATCCTCATACTTTATTTTTGTCACATATTTGGCCAGTGGACTAATCTTCAATCTTGATTTTAAAATAAGACTCCGTTTGTTTTGCTAAAAAATAATTGATTTGAAAAATATTTTTTTTAAAAATGATTACTTATGCCGCTAACAAAAAAAATAATCAAAAAATATTTCCATCGGTAGTGAAAATATTTCTTAAATTAATTATTTCAAAAGATAAATGTAATCATTTGTACAAAATATTTTTAAATCACTAATTTTTTGCGAAATAAACAGAGGCTGAATGTAAATTTCTTCATCCAAATGCAAGTGAAAAATTCGAGTAGGGGCTATGAATTATCATGCGGCATCAACGTGTCATAATAGTGCAAAACTAGTGCGCACCCGCTTGTTGCTGCGGAAAAACAACGAGTCATATGGTTTGACACATAAAAAAAATTAAGGAACCGTTTTTCTTTTTCTTAGCAAGGCTCGACGGCTGCGTTTATTATCCTTAAGTACATTTACAGAAATAGTGTATGATAGGTAATATTTGCGATTATCAGAATACTTTAATTGCCACTTAATTTAATATTAATTGTCTGAAGTGATAGAAAAATACTCTTGCGTTGCATATACCATCTATAAACTACGTGGGTCCATGCAAATAATTAAATATCCCCTTGTTTTCAATCAAATTGCTTAAAATTCTATTGTTTTTTAGTAACTTCACAATTTTTTTCCTTTTTCATGAAAGAGTATCCATATTTGAAGTTTCAGGTGCCGTAGAATTTCATAAAATAATAATAATTTGATTTTTTCAAAATTTTGAACTTTCTTATTTTATTTGTTCTTTTTACTTCCTCTTCCCTTTCCTTTGGCTAGTGAGGCTCGGCCTTGCCTAGCCATAGTGAGGTCAAGCCTCGCTGGCCCTTGGCGAGACTTGCCTTGCCAATCGTCCCTCTAGCTAGTTGCCAGAGGCTAAAGGAAAGGGAAGGAAAGGGGAGAGAAAGGAAAAAAAATTAATTTTTTTAAATAAAAAATATTAAAATATTATGTCACATGTCGACTGGTGTCCACATCAACACTGATCAGCCAAAATTCACCGAATAGACTGAATTGACACAATTGCAAAAAATTTTGAATTGAATCGGCAAAAAAAAAATTAGGACTGAGCTGGCATAATTACAATAGGCTTAGAATTTTTTTGGTAACTTTCCCTTTCTATGACATACAAAATCTAAATTATGCCAATTGTGACACATTTACCCTAAATATTTTCCTGTGACATAATAAATCCAAAACTTGTGTCTATGTAACATATCTACCCTACGCGAAGTTTCCGTTAAATGATTTTTCAGTGAAAAAAACATCATTTTTATTTCACTTAAACCATGTGAGCATAATGTCAACAACCATTTGTTTTCCGCCCAAAATATAGACATATTTTTAACTATTTTCATCGACTGCAGGTAAATGCATCAAACATGTACAAGTTTGAGATCTTTGGCATCCTAAAAACAAGTTAGGGGTGAATGTGCCACAATGGTCATGATTTGTGATTTTTGCTATCTTCTTTTGCCCTTGTTGATAAATGAAAAGAACTGATAAAAGGAACCAAAAAAAAAAAAGAGGAAAAAGTTTTGGGCAAATGAGGGATTTGATGATCTTTTACCAGTATTTTACTACGTATTAGAGGCTCAATGAAGTATCAATAACACGAAGACAAAATATTGATACCATAGTGTAACAAATTTTTTTCTCACTATAGATTTATTGTCGAATAATGATTACATGTCTAATCATATAGTGGTATATATATATATATATATATATCATCATTATTCATGTAATTAGTTAGAATATAAACAAACTATAAGATTAGAAAAGTTAAAAGATAATTGATTAAAATATAAACAAACTATGAAAGAGCGGGGAGATTCTAACCCAGCTCCCTCTGACCCCACATTACGATTTTGGAAGGTTTTGTAATTCTTTAATCTAGATGTAACAAGACAGACAGCCAATGAAAATTGACACATGGTTTGCCCCCCGGGAAACCTCCACAAATAACCAGGTTACGAAGAAAACACCCAAACATGGAGAGGCAAGAGGTGTGCTACTGCTAATACACAAGGGCATATTTGATAACGATTGTGTTCTCAAAAATAATTTCTGATTTTTTTAGTAAAAGAATGAGTTTGGTAACCGTATAAAATTTCTACTTCCAAAACATACAGCAGAGGTTAGACTCCTACGTTGCATACTCATTATCTATTATTTGCACTAGAAGCTTGGCATCATACAACATCAAATTTCCTGTAGAACTTTGAAAGTTTTTGGAAAGGCTGTCCTCTTATATAGAGGTGTCAAATGGGTGGGTCGGGTCGGGTTTGGGTCAGGTTTGGGTCGAGTCGGGTCGAATATGGTTCGACCCATATTGATCCGTCTAGCCCATTTTGACCCATATTTAATAACCCATACCCGACCCAACCCGCAATCAACCCATACCCGACCTAACCCATTTTGACCCATATTGCCAAATCATACTAATATTTTAAAAAAATTATATAACTCATTTAATCTCTTTTATTTAGCTTTTTTTTTTCATTTTTCTCCAGTGAGCGACGGCGGCTAGCAGCGATGGGTGGGCGGAGGCAGCTGGCCGCAAGTCGCCTCGGCCGGTCGCCGCAGGTTGCCTCAACCGGTCTCCTCGACCGGCCGCCGGTCGCCGTGGCAGGCCGCAGGTCTCCGCGGCGGTGGCCGGCCGCGGCCAATCGCCGACCGCCGCCACCGTCGGTCCCCGAAAATCAATTCCATAACAAACGACAAAAATTATTTTCCAGTTCATTTTTAAGTTTTAATCAAACATCGGAAAATATTATTATTTTCTTGAAAAATGACTTCTTGAAAAATGATTTCCGAAAGTATCACATTTTTCGTGAAACAAACGAAAAGGCTCTAGGTCCATTTGTAATTTGTGAGAGTTATGAGTCGAAAATGGGTCCAATATGGGTCGAAAATGAGTTTCATGCATGACCCAGTTTTGACCCATTTAATTTCACTTCAACCTTTTGGACCCATTTTTAGTGAGTCCTTTAAATGTTAATGACTCATATAAGACCTATTTTATACAAAATATGGGTCAAATATGGGTCTTTGACCCATATTGACGGCTCTACTCTTATATGATGCGGAGTGAGATCAAAACTTGAACTTTTCCAAGACATCATACACTAACAAGCGCCCTGCTAATTTTATTTTCAAGAGGTGGAGTAGAGCTTGCAAATCGAATTGCTACAAGTACCCGACATGTTCGTTCCTGGTGAGGTTCCTAAATCAAATCATCGAGTTGATGGATGATCAACCCAATACTACCCATGCAAAGGTCATGCTTATCTACAGACTGCTCAAAATCATCAAGATGGGAGGGCAAGATACGAACCCAAGGTTCCAACTTGCGTCCGCTCTCATTGCCGTTACTCTTGAAAGTGTCAAGTGCAGTTTGCTGATGTACATTCTACTTGGTGACATGCCTTGGCCAATTGTTGTTCTCTGTGTCTTGGTGGCATTCTCATTCATCTCGAATTAGAAAATGGTGGTGATGGCTTCTGGTTCTCTAGATGTCGTGGATTGCTTTTTTAAGAAGTTGGTTTTGATGTGTGTCCTATTGCTCGCTCGGACATGAACCTTGTGTTGTACTGTTATCACTTGCATTACCTCGTACATCATGAAGTAGTATATACAATGATGATGAATACCATGATACTGCTAAGTTGAGATGCCGATGCAATAATAAGAAACTGGAGAAATAGGAGATTTTTTTTTTCCACTTTAGCGGGAATGGATTGAGAGAATTTGAAAAAGAATCACACTATCCTCACATTAGGAAAGGCAGGTACACGACATTTTGCATGTTGAGGCATATTTGCAAGAAATTGAAAAGTGAGACACGGTATGATGAGTACAAGGCCGACCGAAGACCTTCCTAAATAAAGAGTCAAAAGAATAATCCAGATTGAAATAAGTAAAACCGATTTCTTTTCTTGAAAATAAACTTTCAACCCAAGCTGTTTTTGACTTTAACATATATGCTTGACCGAAGTCGCCGTAAATTATAACCCATGAAACTCCTCAAATGCAAATGCACCACAATTGACGAAGTACTAAGTAGAAATGGAAAAATTATCAAAACCTTTTACAATTTTGCTGATTCATTCATAAACATTTTAAGTTTGCTAATTCAAGTTTAAGCATTTTCACCTTTTTCCGATTCAGTTTTATTGGCCAGAAATCGCTAACATAGATGACTATCATCCTACGCGACACCATCATTGTTGACATGGATTTTTTAAATAATATTTTAATATTTTTATTTATTTTCCCCTTTACCTTTTACCCTTCTTTTTTTTTTCTATTTTTCCTTTTTCCCTTTTTTTTTCCTTCCTTTTCTTCCCCCTCCACCCTGCCTCTGTTAGGATTTCGTCTAATATTTCATTGAAATGCATACGTGTTACCACATGTATTGCTGAGTAGGTTTCATTTGTGACTCAGAAGTATGTATCAAGATAGTGTTTAGAATATTGCTGAATTTGGGATTAGAATTATGAACAATATCAAATCACAGTGCGTATATCGAAAGATCAATGAATTAGGATAATATTTTTCTTTCTCAAATTCTTTGAATCAATTCCCCTGTTTCTCTCTAGCCAAAGAAAAAAAAAATTCCCTGTTTCTCCGATTTCATTGAATTGCAATAGGATCTTAACTAACTATCATCATCATCATCATCATCATCGTATATTCTGCATTGTGATGCAAGGAGTGTTTAAGTTAATAATAGTACGGCATGAGGTTCATGTCCTTGCCTGCATTGGCAAGACACACCTCAAAACAAACTTCACAATTAATACACAACAACATTAGCTCTCTAATGAATCCCCAAGCTCGAATTCAAGATGATTATCAACATTTGGACATAGGGAACAAGAATCAGCCAAGGTATGTCACCAATTAGAATGTAGATCAACAAACTGCAGACCACGCATTCGAGAGCAAAGCAACAGAGACGAGAACATACGCAAATCGTAACCTTGGTCCATTATCTTGCCTTCCTATCTCGACGGTCAATTTTCGCCAGATGTTTTTCACCAGTGTGTAGATAAGCATGACGAGTGCACTAGTGACGTTAGCTGGAGCTATATAGCTATACATGTCCCGGTTGCAAAACGAATGCTTACGTGGCATTAAGAACGTCTGCAAAATTGGTGACTTCAGCAATGTCCCCATCATCTCTACCTCCCCCTAGCGTCGTGGTTGGCCTTCTACTCCAATCCTCTCGTGGCTATTCTCTTCGACTTTTTCCTCAGATGGACCCTCGACTTGGTCGACGAGCTCGGCATCCATTGATTCTGTTGGATCGCCGGAGAACCGAACCAGACGGAGCTAATCTGTTTCACATTGAGTGCATTGATATTGAAAATTTGCGGCTTGCCAATGGCAGGGTAGAGGCTTCTTGGCATTTTTCGAAAGTTGAAGCTTTTCGAAAACTGTCGACTATAGATGCAACTCTTTCCTCTTAGATGAGTAAGCGGTTGTGAAGGCATTAAAACTTATGGAGAGAGAACACTCTAGCCATGAGTTTTACCAAAACTGATTTACCTAACTAATATCACGAAACTTTCCAATATAAATAAAATTCGAAGGTGCTTCCCTTGGCATTTCAATCAATTCTCAACTGTAGATGCACGTAAACGAGGCATGCGTCGACCATTGAGATATGTAGAGATACTCGGGATTGTGCAAGTATCTAGTGGGATAAATAGTCTGCGTAAAAGAAAAAGGAATAAAAATGAATGATTATTAGCAATAAAACTTACTTTTTGATCAATCTAAGGTTCTATTTATTTTGCAAAAAACAAATGATTTGAAAAATATTTTCCTTAAAATGTTGCTTGTATCAATCTCTTGAAATAATTAGTCAATGTGAAATATTTTCACTATCAACAATAATTAGTATCTAAATATTTTCGTAGACAGTGAAAATATTTTGCTCTTATTCAATTTTCAAGAGATACAGGCAATCATTTTAAAGAAAATATTTATTGAACTATTTACTTTCAGTGAAATAAACTCAACCTAAACCAACGAAGTATTCCTCTAAGTACATGGTATGCTCTGAGAGTATCTGGTGTTAGAAAGTAGAAACCACGTTTATAGAGATCTTGATATATAGAGAAGGCATCAGCCCCTTTTCCAGGAGAGGCAATTGCCCCTCACTGGCAAGGCCCTGCCCTTTTTTTTTTCTTTTTCTATGTTAGCTTTTTAAATTTAATATTTTAGTCTTTTTTAAAACTTGATTTAAATTATAATTGAAAGAAAATAAAAAAAAATGCTACGTCAGATAGAAAGATTAATTTAAATATGCCATGTCAGAATTTTTCATTAGACAAATTGATAGTGTTAACAGAAGAATTTGATTGCATCAATTTGATAAATTTTAGAACTCAATTATATTTTTTGCAAGTTTTAGGATTCAATTGCACTTTCGTGATAAGTTTTACAATTCATAGTGAACATATCCCTTCTTTTTACTTGATCCCGTCATCCCATTACATGTCTATGTATATGAAAGAAAACGGATAAAAAAGGGGTTTGATTGTGTTATGCACGACATGAGTGAAATTTTATAAACAAACGATTGTATTAAAAAAATCTATGTTAATTTTTTTTTCTAGATTCTAATTAACTATTTATCCATAAATTTGCTTGAGAACATCCTACGTTTCTATTTCTCTTTTCGACATAACTAATTTGGATGGAAGTATATATTAACAATGGAAAAAACACGATGCCTATAAATAAATTTGGGGTTAACACATTAAATTGTAATTTAATGATTGAGCGCAATTTTGTCTTGTTGGTGAAAATTGGGTGAATTTAGTTATTTAGGGGGTGGAAATAGTGCTGTACAATTAATATAATTAAACTTTTGGATATGATCAACTAAAGAGGATGAAGGCCCTCTATCTTGAAGGCGCTTGGTTGGCGTTTCAATCAACTCTCAACCGTTGATGCTTGTAAATGAGGTATGCATTGACGTATTGACGGTTGCGATATGCTAACACTTAGGGCTAAGGGAGTATTATACAGAATTGGTGCCTAGAAATATTTTTCCAAACATAATTGCTTAAAATAATTCGCTAGTGAACATTTCGTAAAAACCTCTCTTTGCGTAAGAGCCCCTCTCTCTTTTCAAGAGCAAACCCTATCCTTGGAGATAGCTAAACCCTAACCCTAACCCTATATTTCCCTTCTCTCAAGCCACGAATCTCACAATAGCCATCACAGGATGTCATCTCCCGTCACTCCTACCACTTACCTGCACCATCTTAGTCTACCCCTGCCTAAAATCATGGGTTTCCCCTTCTTCATTCCCGGAGACCTTTATGCTTTGTGAGTTGATATTCCTCTCTTCTGTTGATGGAACAAGTTAGTGTAGAGTGAGCTGTCCTGCTCGCTAGAGCTCCCTTCATCCAAAACTAGCTTTCACCTTGTCTTCACCTTGTAACCCTATCTTGACCCCGTTGTTATTCCTTCTCTCGAGAGTCGCAGCAAGCTTCCAATGGTATCTTTTAGGCGGCTGAATCTGCATCTAGTCACCCTCTTGCATTCTGGCTCTTGTCGTTAGAGTGGGGGATCGTCTCAGTGAAGCCTGCAAGCAAACAACAGTAAGATGGAGTCAGAGAGTGAAAGAGAACTACGCCTGGCTGCTTTATGCAACAGTCTCGGAAATTTGTGGACCAAGGATAGGATTGCGGATGCGACGGTGGAGGGGCCTGGAGACAAACTCAAAGCTTGCAACCTCACTCTGTTGGGTAAACTGTATTCTAACCCAAATATCAATGTTCAAGCTTTCATCTCTACTATGCAAAAAGCTTGGAAAACGGAGGAGTTCGTTGTTGACCAGCACGAACATGGTATCTTTTCTTTCACCTTTAAGGTAGAGATCATTATGAAAAGGGTGCTTGATGGAAGTCCGTGGTCCTTCTCAAGCAACCTACTGATCCTTCAACAGTTAAGTCCTAAAGTCCCTGTCCATCGCCATGATTTTACGCACTGTGCTTTCTGGGTTCAAGTAGTGGGACTACCGCTGCTTATGATAAACGAAACTACACTTACACGGATTGGAAGCTATATTGGCAAGGTGGTGGAGGTGAAAATGGATGCAAAAGAGGGCGGCATATGTAAATTGGGGAAAGTGAGAGTCATGATAAACCTCAGTAATTGTCTTCTACTGGGAATGGTTTTGGATTTAAATGATTACAACCTTTGGGTGGATTTTAAGTATGAAAGACTTCCCAGGTTCTGCTACTCTTGTGGTAGGATTTGGCATTTTACAACCAGCTGTGATAAAATTCAGTATATAGAAACTGAGTCAGGAAGAGTGGGAGACGGAAAGTTTGGCTCGTGGCTTAAAGCGGAAGCACGGGAAGTGAGCCCTTTTTGGAAGCTCTTCTTTGACAAAGAAGCCCGTGTGTCTAGTCAAGAAGAAACAGTCCCGGAAACGCCTATTCAAGCTAATATGGAAGAAGCTGTGATGCCTATTGAAGTTGAAGTTCAAAATGTTGAGCAACCGATGGAGATTAATTCGAAGGAAAATTTAAAGAGGAAAGGAAAAGAGCCCATGAAGGACTCAGGGGACCTTCGGGGAAAAAGGAATTGTGGAAAGCCTTTACTCCTTTCAAATAGCCCATGGTCTGATACTTGTCTAAAAAGTATGACTGAATTGTTGAAGAAAATTAAGAAAAAGAGTAAGACCCCTGTAACAAAAAAGCTTCGAAGGTGCTCCCGTACTTTATCTATTGACAACACTCTTTATGAGTTTGAAGACACACAACTTTTGGAAACTCCTATCTCAGTGGAGGAAGGCTCTAAAAAAATGGGCTTTGGTGGCTAGCCCTAATAAGCCACCGGGAGATATATGAAGCTTTTGAGCTGGAATTGTCAAGGTTTGGGCTCTCCCTTGACATTCCAGCTCCTTCGAGCTCTGGTAGCTCAAGAGAGACCAACTTAAGTATTTTTAATGGAAACCAAGAATAAACTGCATGCTGTTGAGAGGGCGAGATGTCGCCTAAACTATTAGTTCTCATGCACGGTGGATCCTGTGGGTATTGGTGGAGGCATAGCTCTATGGTGGAATGAGGTTGGGTTAGTGGAGATAGTGGACAGTCAGGAGAATTACATCGATATTGTGTTCACAGATCCTGATACTTATGGGAAGATGAGAATAACTTGTGTTTATACACCAACAAACTTTCAAGAGAGACTCTCCTTGTGGTCAGTTATTAGGTCCATTGCTCTAAATACAGATTCTCCTTGGGTTATTGCGGGTGATTTCAATAAAGTCTTATACCACTGGGAGAAAGAGGGGAAAAGAGAGGCAGAGAACTACAGAATGGGGGCTTTCCAAGAGCTTCTACACGATTGCTTTCTTATGGATATAGAAAGTAAAGGTTGTGCGTTCACATGGGCTAATAATAGAGAAGGGGAAGCTCTAGTTGAAAAAAGACTAGATAGAGTTCTATGTGATATTGACTGGAGAATGCAATTTCCCCATGCGGAAGCTTATGCTTTACCTGCAATTGGCTCGGATCACAGCCCTATTATCTTGTCCACATCCCCAAAATGGAGAAAAAGGAAGAAAGAGTTCAAATTTGAAGCTTATTGGCTTAACCACCCGGAATACCAGGACCTTGTTAGACACCTTTGGGAGGACCAGGAGGGGTCTGTCAAGAATCTAGCTTCAAAGATGAAAGAAACCGCAGCGGCATTGATAGAATGGAGCAAAAGAAATTTCTCAAACAGCTCGAGACAGATTACACAGCTTCAAAAGAACTTAACAACGATGACTAACAGAACAGATAGAGAGAATAATGCAGAGGCTGCCCGACGAATTGTGGAGCAAATCGGGAATCTTTGGAGGCAAGAAGAGATATATTGGAGTATGAGATCTCGGATTGAGTGGTTTAAATGGGGGGATAGAAATACGAAATTCTTCCATGCATCGACAGTTGAGAGAAGACAACGCAACATGATCTCTTTGCTAAAAATCGACAATCAAACTTGGTGTAGAAATCCATATGAATTAAAGAATTACATTTTTGAGTATCATCACTTCCTATATGACTCGGTGGGCTCTAGAAACTTCCAACAAGTCATTGATGCTTGTCCGATCCAAGTGGCGAGGGAAATGAACCGTTCTCTGATGGCCCCCGTTTGAAGAAGTTAAAAATGTTGTTTTTCAAATGGGAGCTTCTAAAGCCCTCGATCCTGACGGTTTCCATGGATACTTTTATCAACATCATTGGGACCTTCTAAAGCTGGATATTTGGAATATGGTCAAGGATTTCTTTACCTCAGGTATGCTAGATCCGACTCTGAATAGAACTCATATTGTCCTCATCCTGAAGGTTCCTAACCCAGAGAATATCACTCAATTCAGACCGATCAGTTTATGCAATTTTAATTATAAGGTTATTTCAAAGGTAATGGCAAATCGCCTAAAACCTTGGCTTCCAGACCTCATTACTCCGGAACAAAGTGCGTTTATTGGGGGTAGGCAGATACATGATAATATTTTTGTGGTTCAGGAAGTGATACACCAAATGAGAGTCCGGAAAAGAATGAAAAAGTTTCAAGCCCTTTTGAAGTTAGATATGCAAAAGGCATATGACCGGGTGGAATGGGACTTCTTATGTGAAAATATGTCAAAAATGGGGTTTTGTAAAGAGTGGATATCCCTTGTTAGAAAATGCATCTCGACGGTGTCCTTTAGTGTCAAGGTAAATAGGGAACCACTCCCTTTTTTCACACCATCCCGTGGCTTAAGGCAAGGCAACCCTTTATCCCCATACCTATTCATTATAATGGCGAATGTACTGTCCATAAATTTGAAGCAGGCTATTGATGAAGGGAGATTGAAGGGGATAAAACTGAATAGAAACTGTCCTACCTTATCTCACCTGTTGTTTGCTGATGATGCAGTTTTCTTTCTTGATGGAACGCGTGAGGAATGCCTGAATTTGTCTAATATTCTAAATCAGTTTTGTGAAGCTTCAGGCCAGGCAATAAACCTCGATAAATCAGGTATTCTCTTTAGTGTTGGCTGCCCATTGAATTTGAAGGAAAATATGGCAAACGCTTTGAGAGTACCTATCATTGAGAAGACCGGGAAGTACCTCGGTATCCCGTCAGATTGGGGTCAGTAAAAAAAAAATATGATCGCCTGGATTTTAGCCAGAGTTGATTTAAAGCTTCAAGGATGGAAGGAGAAATTGATTTCAAGAGCTGGGAAGGAGATTTTGCTTAAAACCGTGGTGCAAGCCTTACCTCAATTTGCCATGTCAGTCTTCAAAATCCCTATATCTATTTGCAGAGCTATAGAGAAAAAGATTGCTGCCTTTTGGTGGAAACAAAATAGCAAGTCGAATTCGGGTATTCACTGGAAAAGCTGGGAAGTTTTGAAGACTAGAAAAGATAGAGGAGACTTGGGTTTTAAAGATCTTATTAACTTCAACAAAGCGATGCTGGGTGTCGCGACCCTCTAAAAAAAATTATTATTTAAAGGGTTAACGGATTATTAGGTTAATTAAATTTGACTAACCTAATGCGGACCCTCCCAAACCCTACCAAATCACAACTTTGGTTTTTGTTTAAATAATTTTGAAATTTGGAGTCGCCACTAATCATTCTTGGTAGATCGATTAAAAACCTAAATAAATTAGCGGGAGAACTAATTTATTCCTGCGAACCAAAGATTATGAGCTCAGGGACTTGGTTACACTAGTTAATTAAAACTAATGCCCTTTCGGTACCTTAATTTCATGGATATCCTAATTCGGCAACTCAGGCTTGGTTTATTCCTAAGGCTCTAGTAGGGTATTCTCTTTTGTGTTTTCACTTTTTAAATAGGATGCATGGATGATATATATTTTTATTTGTTATATTTTTTTAAGTGTTAAAGATTCCCTGAAGCCGAAAGAGGGAGTGTGTTAACGACTTCTGTGCAGTATTACGACCTACTCATCTTTTGGGTCTGATGATTCAAAAATTAAATTATAGGAAGTACATGACATTGAATAAACACCTCCAATGGGAGGCCTAGCATTGGCTTGGCTCTTCCCTTTGGGATTTAACGTACAGATATTTAAGTTGCAAGTATTTAAACTACTGTAAGTAAAAACCTCCAATGGGAGGCTAAGCATTGGCTTGGCTCTTCCCTTTGGAATTTAAGGTACAGGTATTTAAGTTGCAGGTATTTAACTACTGTAAGTAAAAACCTCCAATGGGAGGCTAAGCATTGGCTTGGCTCTTCCCTTTGGGATTTAAGGTACAAGTATTTAAGTTGCAGGTATTTAACTATTGTAAGTAAAAACCTCCAATGGGAGGCTAAGCATTGGCTTGGCTCTTCCCTTTGGAATTTAAGGTACAGGTATTTAAGTTGCAGGTATTTAACTACTGTAAGTAAAAACCTCCAATGGGAGGCTAAGCATTGGCTTGGCTCTTCCCTTTGGGATTTAAGGTACAAGTATTTAAGTTGCAGGTATTTAACTATTGTAAGTAAAAACCTCCAATGGTAGGCTAAGCATTGGCTTGGCTCTTCCCTTTGGGATTTATGGTGCAGGTATTTAAATTGCGGATGGACTTTGTCCTCTCCATTCTGGGGTATGAATTCTTTAAAATGAAATACAACGAATTGATTCAACAATTTGAAATTTGCGCGCGCTTGAGGACTCCTCCAAGCCGATTTTGTGCTTCCATAGGGTTGACCATTGATATAGAGCTGCGGCTTCCTAATATAAAATAGAGTGAAGTGTCAGTATACAAAATATGTGCTAATCTGCACCTAAAACCAGAAGAGTGGAAATAGTACTTATCTCCCGTTTTTTTTAGGGATTTCTATAATTGATTTTCGCTCTCTATGTTCCCAATATAGAGAGTTTCTTTTGAATTAAGAGGGACTTTTAGTCACAGATCAGTTGAGAAATCGGCGGACAGCTTAGGAGCTTGTCTGGGCCGATTTTTGCATCTCTACGAGATTTTTGCTGTTGACATAGAGATATCCTTCTCCTGACATAAAATATGGGGAAAAAATGGGAGATGGAGAAAGTGTATACAATTTGTACTAATTTGCGAGTAAAACCATAAATAAATGAATAAATAAAAACACTTAGCTCGAATTTGCTTGCTCGTTGATGAGGATGAACTCTTGATTTATATTGATCGATGAAGGAATTTGTGATGATAACCCCTAGCTTTAAACTCTCATCATCTTCAAAATTCTCTCTCTTTTGGTATTTTCTTTCTCTCAAATTTTTCTTCAATCTCCCAAAACTCTCTCAAACATCCAAAATTTTCTCCAAAATTTTTTTTTTCTCAAGCTCACTTCTTCCTCCTTTTATAATCTACTCATCTATCTCCCATTCTAATTTTTCCACTAACTCTATCTCCCATTCTAATTTCTCCACTAACTCTTCTTCATTTTCATCTTCCATTCTCCATCTCTATCTCACATTCTAATCTCTCCACTAACTCTTCTTCATCTTCATCTTCCCTTCTCCATATTTATCTCCCATTCTAATTTCTCCACTAACTCTTCTTCATCTCCATCTTCCCTTCTCTATTCTTATCTTCCATTCTAATTTCTCTACTAACTCTTCTTCATCTCCATCTTCCCTTCTCTATTCTTATCTTATTTTCTCCATCTATTCTTCTCCAACTTCTCTTCTTCATCTCCTCTTCTCCATCTTCTCTTCTCTATTCTAATTTATCCACTAACTCTTCTTTTTGTTATTTGTAAAATAATCCTTCAAGAGTTAGGTATTTGCACTCTGGTCCTTGAATTTTAAGTATTTACAACTCAGTCCATGAAAAAATATATTTCTTTAAGTCAAAATCTCCTCACAATTTTTGACACACCAAAATTTACCACATGTTAAATTTAAGCTCATTTCTTGCCGCTGAAAATAATGCAGAATTTAATTAAAGCCCTTTTGCAAAATTGAGTCATTCTGGGTATAATTGAGCCAAGATGAAAATTTAAAATATTAGAAGACAATGTCACAACTCATAAAAAGTGAAAATTTAAAATAAGTTGACTCAAATTAAATTTTTTTAGGCTCGATTCGAGATTATACTCGTGAAGGAACACGTGACTCAAATTGGATTTTTCTGAATTTGCGATGGCCAATATGAAAATAGATTTAAAATAAAAATATTAACTATCTTTGTGTTTTTTTTGCCTCAAATGTTATTTTTCCAAAATTTTCAAGTATTTTTGTATTTTTTAAAAAAAATTAAAAAATATATATAATATGAAAATTTATTTTTTGTTCAAAAATGGTTGCCTAGGCTTGGCCAAGGCTTCTAAAGTTGATTTTGCAATTTTCTCATTTTTTTCTTTATTTTTCATGAATTTTCAAAAATAAAAATACTAAAAAATACTGAAAATATGAAAAATCATTTTTTGGTCAAAATTAGTTCTCTAGGCTTAGCCAATATCCTCAAAGTTGATTTTCTAATTTTATGAATTTTTATAAATTTTTTATTAATTTTAAAAGAGAAATGATGATTAAAAATCAAGTGTCAACACTGGGGAAGCAAGTTTGGAGACTGTGGCAATCTCCACTTTGGAGTCAAGTCCTTAAAGTTCTCTATTTTCCAATCGGGGACTTATGGAAAGCAGGGAAAGGCAACCGTCCGTCGTGGGGCTGGCAAAGCCTTATTCAGGGGAGAGATGCTATCCTACCTAATGTGAGATGGGTTGTTGGGGATGGAAGGAGCATAAAAATCAGAGAGGACAGATGGCTTCCGGTAGGTATTATTGGGGGACCTCCTAACTAGGCTGATCCAACGACGGTGGAAGAGCTCATAGACAGAGGACAAAAAGTTTGGAATCGTCCGATGATAGAATCCCTTTTCGACGATGAGTTTGTGAAGGACATCCTAGCTACTCCTCTATGCTCCAGACTAAACCCTGATAAACTAGTTTGGACTAATTCGAAAGATGGCTCCTACAGTGTCAGAAGTGCCTACAACTCCATACAAACAGAGACCAAACATACAACAACAGATCAAACATCCTCCTCTTCCCAACCTCCACAGAAACTCTGGTCAAAGATCTGGAAACTACAGGTTCCCCCAAAAATCATATTTTTTATTTGGAGTGCGTGTCAAAATGCTCTTCCTACTAAGGAAAATCTCTGGAAACGTAAAATCTTGCCAAACCCCCTTTGCCCTATTTGCAATCAGTCACTGGAAACTACAGAGCACATTTTTCTGCTATGTAACTGGACAAAACTGATATGGTCCGACCCTGTGATAAACCCCAAACTAACCCTCATAACATTACAAGGCTAGACTCTTGGCTGTTTGAAGTTCTTACCGGAAGCGCAGGTATCCAGACGAGTAACTTTGTGGCGACGATCCTCTGGCACATCTGGAAGGCAAGAAATTCAGCAATCTTCCGTGGAATCAAACCTTCCCCTACACGGATCATAACCGACACCTTAGCAACACAAAGCACATTGACGCAAGCCAAAACAGGAAACGGCAAGGAGGAAGGGAATTCAGACTTACCAGTGCAGGGGTCACAATCTCACGGGGAAATCCGGAAGATTCACATTGATGCGGCTTGGGTGGAGAGTGGATCAAATGTAGCAATAGCTGGTGTGGTTAGAGACAGTCGAGGAATGATGATTGATGGCTTCGCGCAAATGATTCGAGCAGACTCACCCCTCACAGCAGAAACCCTAGCTCTAAAGCAGGGGCTGAAGATTTTGCTAGATCAGGAGCTTTCTAAGGAGATGTGGAAGTCAAAGGCTTCAAGTACAATGCACGTGGGTTCTTCAGACACTTTTTGGAAAGTATATAGTGACAGCCGCATATTGGTGACTCTTTTGGAAGAAAAAGCCCACCAAGACCCTGGCCCATGGCCCATCGCAAATTTAATTGCAGAGTGTAGGAGTATGATGGCCCAATTGAAAGGAGTTAGCCTCCACTTCTGCCCCCGCGAAGCAAATTCATGCGCGGACTGGTTAGCAAAGTCTTATAGACTAGGTAACCTCCTTGCTAATTGGCTGTCGATACCCCCTCCCTTCATTTGGGATCTGCTATGTTTTGATGCAACTCATGAATGTTTCTCAAACTCTGTTAATTGAATGAAAGTTTCCATTTCGACCAAAAAAAATATTTTCATTGTCGATAATAAATTATTTCAAAATATTTTCATAAACAATGAAAATATATTGTTCATTCATTTTTAAAAGTGACATAAGTGATCATTTTTAGGAAAATATTTTTAAATTATTTATTTTCAACAAAATATAGGGAACCTGAAGTACTTACTCCATCACCACGGGAGGTTTACGGGAGGTCTTCATATTTAAAAATTGGTTTGTCATACTTAACTACGAATGACCACATGGAAAGTCAATCTAGAGGAGGAGGAGCTGAAGAAACTATGGAAATGATAGTGACCCGGCTCAAGAGGTTTTAAGTGAAGACAAAGTAGACAAAATTTTGGCGAGCGAAAATAGACAATATTTTGGTTCAACAGGTTTTAAGTGAAGACAAAATAGGTAAAATTTTGGGAGGTTTTAAATGAAGACAAAATAGACAAAATTTTGACGAGCGAAAGTAGACAAAATATTGGCTCGAGAGGTTTTAAATGAAGACAAAATAGATAAAATTTTGGAAATTTTATCTATTTTGTCTTCACTTAAAACCTCTCGAGCCAAAATTTTGTCCAAAATTGTCTATTTTGACTTCACTTCTCTTGAGCCAAAATTTTGTCTATTTTCGCTCACCAAAATTTTGTCTATTTTGTCTTCACTTAAAACCTCTTGAGCCGGATCACTGTCTTTCCAGTAGTTAACATGATAGTGAAGATACGGCTTATCGTCTTAATTATTCAGCCAAGCAAGCAAGAGATTGGTGAGGCAAAATCGGAACGTTAATGGCGAACAACAATCCAGCTGATGCAGGTGACAGGAGGTAAGCTTTGATGACCTCAAACATATCTTAGCCACCGTAGCCCAGCCTCCGTAGGTAAGTGGGAGAATTTCGAGTAAAACAATACCAAAAATCTTGATGTCCATTCAGGCTCCTACATTTGATAATGTCTGCTGTGTATGTTCCATTACGTGAATGTTGTTTCATGTCGAAAACGCCTGCATACTATGAAAATCAGGCGAACTTGTTGATGCATTCTGAACTTGTCCGCTGTCTGTCCCTTGTCTGTAGCAATGGCCTCTTTTTGCATAGATTGTGAGATTCGGATAGGAACCCCACTCTGTACACCCGGATTTTTCCCTCCGTATTTTCTTTCTGTTGATGGAGGCTTGAGCCAGGTTTTGTTCTCGATGTTCATGATGACTCATCTCTCGCAGAGCAGAAATGGCTCTGCGCAGAACAGAGCATGTATTTAGAGGCAGATCTGGTGGATGCAAAATGGCTTGTTTCTCGCATTTTCTAAAGATTGGGTAGCTAGGTTGTACCACCCACATGTTGTCTTCTATCCTTTTGCTGATTGATCCAGATTTTCATTCTCGATGTTCATAATGACTGGACTCTCAGAACAGAGCATGCTGGCTCGTGCTCATAAGAGAGTAACATTCCAGTGGCAAAAAGTAAGCATGTTTCTTTTTGGTACTGACCCCTTTTTTATAGGCGAATTGGTAAATTTTCATGATATTCATTTGGTAATTGAATGCAGCTGCTCTCAAGTATGATTCACGTTAAAACGGCAGGCCATAATAACTGTCCATCTCTTTTGGATAAATCATGAAGACGGAAAGAATGTGAACCTTCTCCTAAAGTTACCCAGTGAAAATATTCTGTCACATTTATGAAGAGACACGATTGTATGTAAACTCCATGTCTTTCTTTCGTCAAGAATTAAGAACAACGTATTAATTGAAAGTCTGACTAGCTTTTCCTCCTAATAAAAGCTAGTCAGGATCCTCCTAAACCAGACGGACCATACACAACCGGTTGATTTTGGATGGTAACCTGTGGGTACCGGTTCGATTTCCAGTTCCAATTTTTTGGAACCAATGGGTACCGACTCGGTTTCCAATTTGAGATGAGAACAACCCAACCAGACCGTACTTATATAATATAGATATAGATTTTATAATTGAAGCTATATCCATCAAACAATCATGTTAATCCCAGGCCCAATCAAGATTTATGTATGTGTTTGCCTAGGCCTAGAAGTTTGTCTTTTTGGATTGTAATTACTGGAGACTCAAGCAAATTGCTGACTGTTGCTTTCTGTTCAATATGCATATGATCCTCTTTGATGCTGTTTGCTGAGTGGTTGTGTAGTAAAAATCAGCCTTCATAGTTCCTTAAAAGTTCATATGTAGATAGTCACTGTTGCAATAGATTATTACTTGTCTTTCTTTTAGAAATTAGAAGTTGAGAGAAGCTAATCGTACAGCAGTTTTACTAAAACAGAATCTGATTTGCTATGAAATGACGTCCTGTGATCTTCATCGGCGGTGCACTTGCCGAGTTTTTCTATGAACTTGTCAAAGAAATCAGCAAATGCACCACCAAAGCTCATGTTTGTCTTGTTATCCCATGGCAAATTGTGAATGCCTTCATTGGTTCACACGCCTATCCTTTTTACTTGACGTTGGTGCTCAGTACTATTGAGTCGATAGAACTGTTTCCATGGATCCAACCGAGAATCAAACCCCGGTCCGATTCTTGGTGGGATCCATGGAACGAGTAGGTAATTTACGGTTCGCATTTTACAAAATCGATCCCTAACAGGCGGTTCTCAATTTTAGGATGGGAACCACCTATCCTAGAATCGATCATCCCTAATGAAAGCTATAACCCGCAATTAGCTTTATCCTGTTTCTACTTGATAAAGATAGGGGCTTCCCCGGTAGTTTTGTGCATCTCAGTCGTTTTGTTTTGTGAATGTGTCGCAAGAGAGGAGATATCTCTTGTACTCCGATGTTACATTTTGTTCAAAAGAAGAGTTTTTAGTAGCTTAATTACCAGAGAATCAATAGAGGGTTTACCCACTTATAGTGCATACATAGGCTAGACTCCTGCAATGCATAGACTCATTAGCTATGATTTGCACTAGAAGCTTGACATTGTACCGCGAATTAAATTTCTTTTTGAACTTAAATTGATAGTTTTTATGCGAGTATCTTAGATTTATTAGCTAAGAGGCCTTGGGAATTGCTAGATTTTTATCATAGACGCATATCTTGATAGCTTTCGCAAAAACTGTCTTCTTGTACCATACTAAAAGAGCTCACAACTTAAGCTTTTGTGAAAGTCTATCATCTAACATGTAGTTTTAATTTGAAGATATGGAGCAGAGCTTGGAATTCAAATTGCTGCAATATATAATGAACATCTTGATTCCATGGAGGAGACCTTACTTGAAGCCATCAGCTATACAGGTCTACCCAATGTTACCGGTGCACCCATCATGCTTATCTGCACACTAGTAAGAAATGTCCGGCGAAAATTAACTTTTGAGATAGGAAAGCAAGATATCGACGCAAGGTTCCGATTTGCTTGCGCTCTCGTCTCTATTGCTCTCGGATGTGTGGCATGCAGTCTACTGATTTACATTCTGCTTGATGACATGCCTTGGATGATTCTCGTTCCCTGCGTTCTGATGTTGATAATCCTTTCGAATTCAAGCCCGAGGATTCACTAGAAAATGGTGACAATTTTCAGTTTTCCTAATGGTGTTGTGTACTCATTGCGAAGTTGGTTTTGATGCGCGTATTGCTGATGCTGGTTTGGACAAGAACCTCTTGTCGTACTATTATTACTTTAAACACTGTTTATACCACAATATGGAATATGCGATGATGAAGTGGATGTTATGATTTTGCTGTCAAAGTGATGTTAAATTAATACTGAACGAAGTTGAATGATGTTATGAGATAGCCCATATTTAAAATCAGGAGTAACTAACCTAGGATCGAGTTGCATTGATGTGGTCAACTGATCTCCAACTGCTAATGCTCTCCTGATACTCACGCAGTGGGCTTCGATGACATGAAAGTAGTCTCATTTTGAATCCCGTGATATCGAGGATGCATAGTTTGAAATGGCTCTCCATTAAATTTTCTTTGGCCAAATGCTCAAAGTACTTAGTACGTCTTCATGGAAAGGACTATAAATTGTTGTTATTTTTCTGAAAAAAAGAACGTGAAAAAGCTTTCAATTATATTGTGAGAAAAGTGAAAAATGATGCTATTAGAATCATAAGGATAACAATAGTAGGATTGCCATAACTTTTGTATGGAGCTCACTTGAATGCCATAACCTTTTTTTTTTTGCTCACTTAAAGTCACTAAAACTTGCCGTCGACCACCGTGATCAGCCAAACTGTTGTTCGCCATTAACCTTCCGATTCTGCCTCGCTAATCTCTTCCTTGCTTGGCTGAAAATCAGAACAGGGTGGAGCTGTCATAGACCTTGGCGACGTTCTAGCCATTGTGTGGTTTGTCATACTTAACTATGAAAAACTACATGGTGCGAGCAATATTTGTCACGCCGGAGTGAGCCATGTCTGTCGTCATGTGCCGGGAAGTAAGTTTTTAAAAGCAAACTCCATAAACCTCCTATGGGAGCAAGTATTTTGTATAAAGAGGCCTAATTTCCTAAAAAAATTCTAGTTTTAGGTCTACCCTCCATTCTCTCCTGAATTTTTATTTATCCAAAAAGAAAGTCCTAGCTTTTAGGTCCATTCTAAATGTGCCCCAAACTTTTCTTTGTCCAAAATAAAACCTCCAACTTTAGGTCCAATCTCAAATCTGCTCCATACTTTTTTTTAATCTAACATAAAAATCATCAATTTTTAAGCTAGTCCCAAATATGCCCCCATTAACCTCCTGTCTAAAAACCATCGTCAGTCGTCTCTAATTTTCGTACACTAGAATGGTTTCATTTTGCATATAATTTTCCATGTCACCTTACCGGTGTGGGATTTGGGGTTTTTTTTATTGATGTGGAAATGCCAAGTCAAAGTTGGGACTTGACCATGGGAGTAGATTTAAAAGTAGATTTAAAGTTGGTAACTTTTTTTTTTTACACAAAAACAAAATTCAAGGTAGATTTTTGACTAATATAAAGTTTGGGATTTATTCCGAGACCAAAAAAGAAGTTCATGGCAGAATTGGGACTAGGCCTAAATTTTTTTTTTTAGGGAATTAGGCATTTCACTAAAATTATCCACCTCAACATCGGTCGTGCCACGTAGGACAGCCAATGTCTATTTGGCCAAAACTGGTTGGATAGACTCGATTGACAAAACAGGAAAAGATTTGGGTCCCAATTGACATAATTAAATGATTTAAGACTAAATTGACAACAATGCAATAAGTTTAACACATTTTTGGTAATTTTTTCGAGAAAATATCGGTAAGTTAATAGGTGTCGAATATATATGTTAAGCAGCAGTATTTTAACCCTTGTCGACTCCTTCATACACACACATATATAAACCTTTTCCTGAGAACCAAAATGGTAGGATCATCCTGATATTCTAAAACAACTTAAGAGGAAATAAATCATATGGTCCCTAAGGTTTTGTGTAAAATTGCTGATACGTCAATAGATTCTTTATCGTCGATAGAGAATTCAAACTTGGACAGCCGCCATTGATACAGGAGTACCACCACCATCGGGAAGCGAGGACCTCCCATTGGTCTATAAATACGTTCGCTTCACTCCCAGCTCCCAAGCAAGTTTTCATTTCAGACAGGGAACGAAGAGAGTAATCACTCAAATTGCGGAGATTGATGGCAGACAACAGTCCAGTCGATCGGTGGTCAGAGGTAAGCATCATCGCAACATCTCTTCACTGCTTTTTGTCGAGCCTCCTTCAATACGTTGCAGGACTGCGAGAAAACTCGCGTTCTAAAGTTCCTTTCCTGAAAAACGACTTCATATCTCTGATCATTTCCCCTTTGCGTGTCCATTACCGGAAAACAATCCATACTCTGCATAGATCAGGTTAAGTCGACATTTCCAATGTTGCATTCGGAAACCATCGCCCGGTTTCTCTCCACTTTGTGGGATGATCCATGTGTTTATTCTTTTTTTTTTTTTTGTAAGGTAAGAATAATATTAGCAAATGCGATACAAACAACCAAACACAGGCCTCGAACCCATGTGTTTATTCTTGATCCTCATTGATTGAGCTTTTGTGAAAGGCTGGTCTTCCAACAGGTGATCTGTTGACTTTAATTCCAAGATATGGAGCAGAGCATGCAGCTCAAATTGCTGCAGAATATAACCAACAGCTTGATTCCCCGCTGGAGGCCTTGCTTCAACTCATCGGCGACATGCATAGCTCTTTAGGTCCAGCCAACATCGCCCGTGCACCCGTCTTCGTGCTTATCTGTGCAACAATCAAGATCGTCAGGAAATTGTTCACTGAGATGGGAAAGCAAGATATGGGCGCAAAGTCCCAACTTGCATATGCTCTGATCGCTCTAGCTCTCGGATGTGCATCGTGCAGTCTGTTTGTATACATTCTGCTTGATGAAATACCCTGGCTGATTGAATTTCCCTGTGTCCTACTTTGGGTAATTTTATCCGCATTGATCGCGAATTAAAGGATTAATTGGCGGCCATTGTTGGTTTTCGATTTTTTGATGTGTTGATGTGTATTTCTTATGAATTTGGTTTGCTTTGTAACCTTCCACTGCCGCTCGGACTTGAACTTCATGGGGTATTATTATATTGAACACCGTTCACATCACAAAGCAGAATAAAATATGTTGATTATTATTATTATTATTATTATTTTGCTAGGAGAATAAATTATGATGATGATTACGATCCATATGATACCATCAGAGTAACTAGAAAAACCAGCAAAGCATTAGCAAGACAGAATAGCAGCGCCTGTAGAAATATCCTTAGGGTTTTTCTCCTGTGGTTTCACCATTCGACATTTTCTGCGAGTATCAATGATAGTTCTCCTGGCTATAGCTGCGAATTGCCTTAGTCTTATGATATAAAGACTTTACAATCACCCTATCATTCTTTCAATGAAATGACTTCAGATTTATGCACGTCAAGTTCTAATCATCGTCGACAGGGGGCCAATCACAACGTAGGTCAACAAATTTCTGCCTCAAATCCACGCCAAAAGTTTAGCGCACGCGGTAATCGGTGGAAGGACTCTCAAATTTCTCAGTTGGACACTGCATCGAGGGAAACGAGCAAATACCTAATTAACACAGCATAGCATCTAAACTAAGCATCACTCGTCAAGACGAAGAAGCAACTATTTAGCTTTGCACTCGATGGATGAAGTTGAGGAACGATTGACATGGACGGAGGAGAAGAAGGAAGAAGAAATGGAATCACCTGGGAAGGAGAAGCTTCAATGGCGAGGTCGGTTCCGACTTGTGAGAGACAAGTGATGGAGCGAGCGAAGGTCTTCAAGGCGTTGCTGCTGAGGGTGAACTCCATTTCTGAGCTCTCCGCTTCTTTCTCTGCACCGACGGTCGCCGGAAAAATTGGCGGGATCGGAAGAAGATGAGATTTGGTGTTTGGATCAGGGAATAAATGACAGCAAAAATTTCAATTAAAGGCTCGAAGTTTCCTCATTTTTTAAATAAAAATTTGAAATATACCTTATTTTAGTTAAAAGCCTAAAATAGTTATATCAATCTCAAAAAAATAAGACTCTAACCAATTGATTAGGGATATTTTTTTTTTTATAACCGAGGTGTCCGCGCGGCCGGCGAGCTTGTGCTCAAACCAGCGGTGAAGCACGACTAGTCCTCGGGAGGACCCGCAGACCCCACAACCACGGGCCCTCAATTAAGTCACCTGGCGCCGAGAAGTTTTGAACCCAGAACCTCTCGTGAAAGGAACTGAGCGCAAACCAACTGGGCCACCAGATGGTGGGTAAATTTTCATTATTTACTTTTTAATTTTTTCTACCTTTTTTTGTTTATTCTTGTGTTTCCTTTTTTTTATTTTAACTTTTAGTTTTTATTTTTAATTTAATTTAACTAAAAATTGAATTAATCTCCTTGACCCACATGGATATTTAGTGGTCGGCCGGCCGGGGAGGTGAAGCCCTTCTTTAAAATAGGCATGATCACTTTAGGCCATTGTTTGAAATAAGTAGTGCACTTCAGATTTTTATTTAAAACGAGAATCACTTTGGCCTTTAATTGAAAATTTCCCTAAATGATATGAGGACTGATTATATTACTTTTAAAGTCAAAATGAAAAGTGAGTGCACAACAAAAAGTAAAAATAAAAAATACATAAATTTTAAAGTAAAATAGTAATACACGAAGGAAATAGACCTTCCAAAAAAAGTAAGCATACTATAAAGTTTATCTACTACATCCAGTGACAATATTTATATTTAATTCATTTTATTGGATAATTAGATTTAATTAATTACAAAAATGCGAACATGATAAATAATAATGGGAAAATTTCAAAAAAAGGCCCCAAGTGCTCTCATTTTCTCAAATAAGGGCATGAAGTGAACTTTATTTTAAATAAAAGCTTGAAGTGTCATCCTTGTCTAAAAAAAAAGGGCATGAAATGGCTATGGTTGTTTTAAATAAAGACCTGACCTCACCACTATTGGCCAGTTAAAATTTTCGACCAATCAAGAGCATTTTTGTCAAAATATAAATTTAATCTAATTTTTTTGTTAAATTATATTTTTAAAAAAGTAAAAAAAATAAAAAATAAAAGAATCACAAGCAGAATGACTACCTTTCGCCTATGGCCACCGCCCCACCACCGATGGGGCGATAACTGTGGTCGTTGGGGTTGCTAGCACTCGCCTATGGTTGCCAATAGGCCCTCGCCTCGAGTCGGCAAGGTCGTCAGTGCCCGCCGAAGCATCGGCAAGCCCAGCGGCCACGAGCGAGGGGAAAGTCCTCTTCCCTGTGGTTCTATTTTTTTTTTTTGAAATCTCTTAAAAATAAAATAAAATAAAAATAGTAAATGATCAAAATACCCCCTAACTAAAGTGACTCAAGCCTTTTTTTTTAAGACTAATGTAGTCATTTTAGGCCCTTATTGAAAATAATGTGCACATCAGGCTTTTATTTGAAATAATGTACACATCAGGCCCTTATTTGACACAATGAGGGCATTTTAGGCTTTTATTTGATATAATGATGGTATTTTAGGCCCTTATTTGAAATAAAGTCCACTTTATGCCCTTATTTTAAAAAATGAAGGAACTTAGGGCCCTTTTTTGAAATTTTCCCAATAATAATTATGTGTAACTTGTTGATAGTTATGTTGTATTATTTTCCATTTTCCCATCCATTCAAGAAAAACTTGAAAAGAAAGAAGCATAAAAAAATGATTTATATTATATAAGGTTAATGTCATGAAACACTCCAAAGAAGTACACCTATTACAAATTTACTTCAAACTAATTTTTTGACAACCAAAAATTTCAAACTCATATATATGTGACAAATTTATCTCAAACTAAATTTTTGATCACAAAAATCTCAAACTATTCACTTATGACAAATTACTCCAAATTAATTTTTTGATCATAAAAAATCTCAAATTGATACACTTATAATAAATTTATCGTATCATCTAATTCAACAATTTTAAAGAGGGCAAATTTATCACAAGTGAACTAGTTTTGAATTCTTGGTAGCCAAAAATTAATTTTCGATAAATTTATCACGGGTGTAACATTATGGCGCTTTTCGTGTATTAACCTATTATATAGCAAAACACGGGCCATAATTTTTTCACATTGCCACATTCGACCAATGATAATTATTTTATTGATTATCATGTCTAACCATCTATATTTCGTTGATCTTAAATTTTTAAAAGGTAGACATAGAGAAGTATCTCAAATGCGTTCTTAAACAAGCAGTTTGTTTCAAACATAATTTCTTACTATATCCTTAAGTGATAGAATTTTTTAATTGAATTATTTACTTTTTATTTAGTTAAGTCAAATATATTTAACTAATAATGAAATGAATAGCATAATTTGTTTCGTTAAGCAGAAATTATTGAACAATGAATAAAGTACATTCTCGAACAATGCACTTTTTATCTAAAGGATGTTAGTTTCCTTAGCGCAGCACGATATAACGAAATAAATGATGGAGTCTAACGAAAGAGGACTTGTCTATGTCTACCTTTCAATGACCGGAGCATTCCTGTTCTCTTTGCTTCACATCTCTCTCACGGTTTTTTTTCTCTCTCCAGTGACCGTGTCCCACAAGTTTTTGTACCGAGTATTCTATGTTCTTGGCCTCTCCTTTGTTTGTGAAGCATAAGAATGCTTACGTAGGAAAAATTAGGTCAAGTTAGGGTCTCTAACTTATGACTCTTTATGAAATAGACCCCGAATCGGGAGAACTTTTTTTAATTAAGTTCAAATCAGCCCATATTCTTTAATATTTCAGCACAAGCTCAATTCATATAATTCAATTAAGTTCAAAACCATGAATTAAATTCATCCACCACCGGTTCGGATAACATACAAAATGAAATGCATGCTAAACTAAATTAATTATGTTGTACATGAGAACTAATTAATTATTTTTTTGCGAGAATTAAAACTAGTTATCATTTTTATGTAAGACAAATTATTTAAAGAAAAATCAAAATTTAAGCGTTAACATCATGTCAATACCGTTTGCTTTATGGCATCTACATAGATAGATTTTTAACTATTTTTTTATAGGGGGTAAATCTGTCACACAAGTATAAATTTGAGATTTTTTGTGTCATAGAAAAAAGTTTAGGGTGAATATGTCGGAGTAGTCATAGTTTGGATTTTTGGTGTCTTTTGCCCTTATTGATAAGTAAAGAAGTTAGATAAAAGGGGGAAAAAAAAAAGGAGAGAAACAAGAACTAAAAAAGTTTAGGGCAAACGAAGATTTCGGTGATTTTGTACCATTACTATATATTAAAAAAATGGAGTGTCAATACCACGAAGACTAAAAAAATGATGAAAGAGCCGGGAGATTCCAACCTCTGCTAAGTTTCCAACTGCTGCCCCCACATTTTGACTATGGTGGATTTTGATTAGTGGCAAAAAAGGTCAATACAAGACCATGACAAAATTAAAAATGTAGATATAAGACGACAGACAGTCAATGAAAAAATGACACATGGCTTGCATGGGGAAACCTTAACGAACTCGACTGCAAATTTAGAGTATTTGGTTTATTTGAACTAGAGGAAGAATTAAAATACAGGCTAAATTGTTCTTCATAAAATGATTATTTCCCAATAAATGGGCAATAGTCAAGACAAATGCACTAATGCACGAGGAGAACCGATGCTATTATATATTACACATTAGGGATATGCAACAGAAATCACTCCAATCGAGAATCGCTCAAGTCGGCCAGTTTTTGGTTGTTTTAAGATTTGCCGGTCCAGTTTCCAATTCTGTAAACTTGGAATTGGTGACCGCGATCTGATTCTTTGTTTCAGGGTGAAAACCGGATTGACTAAATTGCTCGGACCGAATCGATTTTTTCATAATGGAATCAAAATAAAACATCACTTCTTCGTCCTTTTCATCTCCTTCGTCTTCATGGAATCTCCCCCTCCACATGTGCTACTGTTCCCCTTCCCAGCGTCGGGCCACATACTCCCGCACCTGGACCTCACCCACCAGCTCTCCCTTTGCGGACTTGCCCTCATCATTTTGGTCACTCCCAAGAACCTCCCCCTCCTTAACCCTCTCCTTTCCGCCCACCCCTCCTTCACGACCCTTGTCCTTGCCACCCCACCCCATGCCACCCCAACCCAAACTCCCTTCGGGCATCGAGAACGTTCGCAACATTGGTCACTTCAGCAACATCCCCATCATCTCTGCCTCCCCCACGCGTCGTGGTTCGCTTCCTATTCCAATCCTCCCATGGCTACGCTGATGCACTTAGAGTTGGTAAACTTGGGATGGGCTGAAATTTGGCCAGCTATTTGGAAATGGGCCGTTGATCAAAACTTACAGCTTTGCTGTGATCAACATCATCTTTTCTCATTTCATTGTGGTTTTGATGGGTTTTTAGGTAATTGTTTGTTTTTCAATGATTTTTTCGTAATTTTGTGTTTCCTATTTAATTTGGGTTAGCACCGTATAAATTGTTCCTAGTGGAGAGGGAAACGTTATTGATTTTTGGATAATCATATTCGAAAGAATAAGTTATTCCTCTTTTAATTCCAATTTTCTGTTAGCCAATTTCTGTTGTGTTTCGACATTATATTCTCTTCGACTTCTTCCTCGGCTGGACCCTCGACTTGCCGACGAGCTTACCTTCCAGTGATTTCGTTGGATCACATGAAAACTGGACCGGACCAGACGGAGCTAATCTGTCTCACATTGAGTGCTTTGATATTGAAAATTTGCGGCGTTGCCAATGCAAGGGTCGAGGCTTCTTGGCATTTTTCAAAAGTTGGAGCTTTTCGAAAACACTTGACTATGGATGCAACTCTTTCTTCTTAGATGAGTAAGCAGTTGTAGAGGCATTAAAACTTATGGAGAGAGCACTTTGGCCATGAGTTTTACCTAAACTAATTTACCTAACTAATATCACAAAACTTTCCAATATAAATAACATTCGAAGGTGCTTCCGTTGGCATTTCAATCGATTCTCAACTGTAGATGCATGTAAAAGAAAGAGGAATAAAAATGAATGATTATTAGCAATAAAACTTACTTTTTGATCGATCTAAGGTTTCATTTATTTCGCAAAAAATAAATGATTCAAAAAATATTTTCCTTAAAATGTTGCTTGTATTCAATCACTTGAAATAATTAGTTAGTGCGAAATATTTTCACTATCAAAAATAATTAGTATCTAAATATTTTTGCAAACAGTGAAACTATTTTGCTCTTATTCAATTTTCGAGAGGAAGAGATTTCAAAAGACGAAGGCAGAAAGCCTGGAAGGAAACAATAAAGACGCTACTGGCAGCTACCTATGATAGGAAAAAAGAAAACTTGATCAGATAGTCCGTGCGCCCACCTCGCTTTTAATCTTTCCCTTGTGAAGCTCTTGGTGACATGATTCCGATAGCAAACGTTCCGCATACATGCAACCATTTTTAAGAAAATATTTATTAAACTATTTACTTTCAGCGAAATAAACGAAGCCTTAAACCAATGAAATATTCCTCTAAGTACATGGTCTGCTTTGAGAGCATCTGCTCTTAGAAAGTAGAAACCACGTGTATATAGATCTTGATATAAAGAGAAGGCACCAGCTCTTTACCAAGAGAGGTAGCTGCCCCTTACCGGCAAGGCCCTGCCCTTTTTTTTTTCTTTTCTTTTCTATTTTAGCTTTTTAAATTTAATATTTTAGTCTTTTTTTTAATTTTATTTAAATTAGAATTGAAAAGAAAATATTTTAAAAAATGCTACGTAAAATAGAAAAATTAATTTAAAAATGGAACATCAGCATTTTCCATTAGGCCAATTGACAATGTTAACGGAAGGACTCGATTTTATTACTTTGACAAGTTTTCGGACACGATTGTACTTTTTGTAAGTTTTAAGACTTAATTACACTTTGTGAGAAGTTTTAGGACTTCTAGTGAACATATCCCTTCGTTTTACTTCATCCCATCATCCCATTACATGTATATGTATAACAAAGAAAATGGATAAAAAAAGGGGCTTGATTGTGTTATGCACCACATGAATGAAAATTTATAAACAAGTGATTGTGTTAAAATACTATATGTGTTAATTTTTTTTTCTAGATTCTAATTGACTATTTATCCATAAATTTGCTCAAGAACTTGCTCCGTTTCTATTTCTCTTTGCGACATAATTAATTTGGATGGAATTATATACTAACAATGGGAAAAACATAATGCCTATAAATAAATTTGGGGTTAACACATTAAATTGCAATTTAATGATTAAGTGCAATTTTGTCTTTTTGGTGAAAATTGGGTGAATTTAGTTATTTAGGGGGGTGGAAATAGTGCCATACAATTGATATAGCTAAATTTTTCGAATGTGATCAACAAAAGTGGATGAAGACCCTCCATCTTGAAGGTGCTTGGTTGGCGTTTCAATCAACTCTCAACTGCTGATGCTTGCAAATGAGGCATGCATTGACGGTTGAGATATGCTAACACTGACTGAGTATGGCGCCTAGAAATGAAAAATAAAAGAACTAATGGAACTACATTGACTGAACTTGCCCAAAGGTACATTTGGCTCTCACGGTCGACACCCGCTCGTTTCCCAAGAGATGCATTGCCATTAAATCACAATAACAAAAAAGAAAAAAGAAAAATAGCGATCCAGCGCAGATATGGGGTACATAGAAAGGCCCACAAACCCCCAATCCAACGCTGCGCATATGGTGCACATGCGATCCGAGCGATCCAACGCTGCTGCGGGGAACTCCTACGGACGAAAGCGCCGCCCGGGAACCATTTATGAAATACCCGATATGTGAGGAGTGTTGACTGTTATGTATGAACCCGGCAAGACTACCTAAGTGCAGCACTTGAAACTTGATGAAACCATAATCTTCAGGAGAAGAAGAGATTCAGCATTAATGAAGAGAAATTAGAGGTAAGTTCAGCAACCTCAAACATATCGTCTGATACAAATCTTGGTTTTTCTTTCCCGTTCGTATTTCAATTCATGTTCTCCAGCTCCTGGCTGTGACAAGGCTGGTCTGCTGTTTTCTTTTTTGTGGTATCCATTCATGCTCCTACCTTTGTTTTGTTGGGATGAAACCTACCTATATCTTGGTATGCATTTTGATCTTGTATGTTCAGCTCAATTCTGGGTGTAGAAGAAAGATTTTTTTTTTTTTCAGTATGGAAAGAAAGACTTGTTGCTTGCAAGCTACTGCAGCAGTCGCAATGGCCCACCTCAGGCTCTTAGTATAAAATTCCATGCTCTTTTGAGTCCCTCGATTAGCATGAGAGCTTACCTTGCAATTTGTGCGTCTGGATTGCCCTGTTTTGTGAACAAGTATTGAAAGAGGAGGTTAGGAAAGGTTTGGAGGCCTTGAGGGTGCTGGTACTTGTCGTGACTCTCCCGAGATTTCCGGATCCCGAAGGAGCTAATGGATTGCTAGGCCCATTGGATATCTGGGCTTAACTCGGGCCCTCCCAGGCCCATACCAAATCACGTCAGGAAAATTTGAATCAAGGTCGACCTTAGTACGGTCGGGTGACATGTGAATAGTGTGCATGCCATTGGAGTCGCCACCAGTCATTTATTGGAGGGTATGACTAGAAACCCTATCGAACGATTGGGAGAGATCGTTCGATCCTACGAAAACCAGAGATCTAGATTCGGGGACTTAATTACGTCGATATTGCTATCGACGCCCTTTCGGTACCTAAGTTGAGTGATTTCTTAGTCTAAGAAGTTCATGCGGGTGTTCTTTAGGCAAGGTGAGTCCTAAAAGTCTAATGGGTTCATGCATATGGGAAAACTCCCTATCAATCACAACCATAAGGAATAACTGCACAATCAATGAATGAAATAATCACATCAAGGTAAAACAAATCGAGTAACATCCTAGAGGAATCTCAGAAATCTGGAGGAAATGCCAGCTGAGCCCTGGAATGATTTGGAAAAAATTGGGTCAGGTTGACCAGAGGGGCAAAATGATAATTTTCTAAGGTCCAGGAGATCAAAAAAGGGTTAACCTAATTGGATGTGATTTTTCCTTAGTTTCATAAATTTTGGAAATTTTTGGGTATTTAAAAAAATTATTTTTTATTCTTTTTCTTGAAATTTTTTTAAAGGTTTTTATGGATTTCTAAGGACTTTTCTATTTTTGGATGTTTTCCAGAATTTTTTGTGATTTTTCTGAATTTTCCCTATTTTTGGACATTTTCTACATTTTCTAATTTTTTATTATTTTTTTGGAAATTTTTTTGAATTTTTTTGTGATTTTTAGGGATTTTTCCTATTTTTGGATATTTTCTATATTTTTTGGAATTTTATTTTGTTTTTAAAATTTTTCCGATTGTTTTTAAACATTTTTCACATCAATTTTTCTAATTTTTCTAAAATTTCTATTAATTTTATATATTTTTTTATTATTTTCCCTTCTACGAATTTCTATGATTTTCCTAATTTTCTCTCTCTTTTTTTTAAATTTTATTTATTTTCATTTTAATTCTACGGGAATCTTCTATAAATTTTTTTTGAATTTTTACTTTCCCCTTTTTTTATTTCCCATTTAATTTTTAGATTAACACGGCACATTTTATGTTTTTCATTTTTATTTTTTAGATTTTCTGATTTTTCCTAATTTTTGTTGATTTTTTTTAATTTTATGTATTTTAACTTCCATTTTAATTCTCCGGGCCGGGTCCGATTGACCCGGCCCAATAACTCGAAACCAAATCTAAAACCCTAAACTTAGAACGACGACGTTTGGAATTTTATTTTCTATTTTTTGTTTATTTTTTATTGATTTTGAGTTTTTTAACTTTTTTATTCGATTTTCTGAAATTTTAGTTATTCTTGTTATATGGACTGGGCCATATCGACCCAGCCCACTATCCCGAGCCCGACCCAAAATCCAAATTCAAAACGTTAGACCTAAAACGACGCCGTATATATTAATTTTTGGATTTTAGTTTATTTTGTTTAGTATTTGTTTTTATTTATATTATTTGTTATACGGACAGGGTCAGAAGGACCCGGCCCAAAATCAAGCCAACCAAAGCCTAAAACGACGTAGCTTTTAGGAGATTTTTTCGTATTTTCCAATTTTTATTCTATATATTTCTTAATTTTCTGGCCTAATTCTGATCCTACGGTCAAGGACTCAGCACATGGCTTGATCCCGACCGTCCATTCTTTATGCTAAACCTACGATTGAGGTTGAACTTTAGACTAATCCTAGCCGTCCGATCAAAATATATTATTATATCTTATTCACTTATATTCAGCCGACGTGTCATCCGCGTCAGCATTTGATTAGGTCGACATGCTGACGTGGCTGATGACATGGATTCCCACATCAGCGCCACGTCATCCGTTGACCAAGTCAAACTGCTGACTGGGCTCGTCTTCTTCCTCGAGTTAAAACTAGACGAACGGCTGTGGCTCGACAGCGACTATCCAACGGTGACATCGACTCCGATCAACTCATTTTCAACTCAGATCAAACCCAAACTCATTCGTGATCAACATATCGAAATTTCAACTGAATCTATCGACTAAAACACGGTAATCGAAACTTTTACAAAGACGAATCATGACAACCCTAACATGCAACATAGAGCATAACCATGAAATTCAATCACAATGGAGCATCAGAAGGAGTTAAGGAAACTTACCTGAGGCCCCGATTAAACCCTAGATTGCCAGATTACCCTAATCAAGCTGCGACAGGATGAGCTAGGTTTAAGGTTTCAGCTCGAAGTTTACACGCGGAATCAATGCAAAATAAAGACATGAACATGGTCAGGGGGGAGAGAGGAAGAAAATGCACACGAAAAGGGAGAGAATTATAGGCAGATTAGGGATTTGCCATTGAAGGCCAAGCTTAAAAGGCTTTAATGGCGTTTACCTCGTTTCGCAATGGAACTTCGCGTGGAGCGGTTCCCTTTGCTCCTTGGCCTGCCAGGAAACTTGTTGTGGCGACGATGGAGCTTGATTTTGCTCCTTTTTCTCCCAATTGGTTCCTAAAGCTCTCGGGCCAAAAACCCCTGCCCAAAAATCCAGCTCCCCATCGCCTTTTAAGCTCGATTTGAGCTGCCTAACCCCCTCCGAGATTGTCTCCTCGCAATTTGATTCAAATCTCGCCCAAACCAATTTCTAATCTTTCGGAATCTCTTTCAAATCATCCAGTTAGGATCTCCCCCAATTGGTTCGAGCTCATTTCGCGTGTCGGGGAAGAGCCAGAATTGGCTCTTGCTCAGTCGGGTCGAGTGGGTTGACCGGGTCGGGTCATCTCGACCCCGTTGACTTGACCGACCAAAAAAAAAGAAATTAATCCCAAATTAGCCCGTATTTGTCAAAATTGACCTCAAAGTTGGACTCAGGGCATCAAATTTATCTGAAAATGGTGTTTTCCCCAAAAATTATTCAGTATTTACACAAAAACCCCAATTTTCGGGTTTGACCCGAGGACCCATTTTGCAAAATCCAAATTCTTCATGGCCTTTTTTGCAAAAATTGACGCCACCAATGGACTCAGGAGATCAAAATCTAAGGAGTGACGTCGTCCTATTTTCAATTCAGCTCCTAGAAAACTTTTAATTTCATTTTTAGTGATTTTAGGGACTAATTTGAAAAATCAAAAATTGCATTTTGGTCCTTTTTAGCGAAATTGGACTAGGTTTTAATTTTGTAAAATAGAGGAGGAGGATGCGACTCTAAAAATATAAAAATGGAAAATTAAAAAGCTAAAAAGGAATTTCTATAATTATTTAAATATTCTAAAAAATGAAATTAACAAAGAAACCCTAGATTCCATACTTTATTTTTCAAAATTTATTCATTAAAAATGAATGGAAAATTAAATAAAAATATTGACTATTTTTTGGTAATTTTCTGACTTCAAATGCTATTTTTTTAATTAATTTGTTATTATTTTTGTAATTTCTGAAAATATTAAAAATGCAAAAAATAAATAAAAATTATTTTTTGTTCAAAATTGGTCCCCTAGGCCAAAACAAGGTCTCCCAAAGTTGATTTTTCAATTTTCTCATTTTGTTATGAATTTTTTTTATGAATTTTTAAAAATAAAAATGCAGAAAAATACAAAGAAAAAGGAAAATTATGTTTTGCTCAACATTGGTTCCCTAGGCTAGACTGAGGTCCCCAAAGTTGATTTTTCAATTTTCTCACTTTTTATTGATTTTTTTTTATGAATTTTTGAAAATAAAATGTAGAAAAATACAAAAAACAAATAAGGAAAATTATTTTTTGGTCAAAATTGGTTCCCTAGGCTAGGCTAAGGTCCTCAAAGTTGATTTTTCAATTTTCTCACTTTTTATTGATTTGTTTTATGAATTTGTGAAAATAAAATGTAGAAGAATACAAAAAATAAGGAAAATTATTTTTTGTTCAAAATTGGTTCCCTAGGCTAGGCTGAGGTCCCCGAAGTTGATTTTTCAATTTTATGAATTTTTATGGATTTTCTTAAAAAATTTTAAAAATAAAATTGGCCAAAAATCAAGTGTCAACGGTACTCTGTTTTTCCATTTTGTCCAAAACATCAGTTTTGCGTAGCTTAATTAGGCGAACTTGTTGGCCTGGTCGGCTGTTTTTTGTGGTATCCATTCATGCCCCAACCTTTGATCATGTCTGTTGTGTATGTTCCATTACGTGAATGCTGTTTCATGTTGAAAACGCCTGCACTCTACGAAAATGAGGTGAACTTGTTGATGCATTCTGAACTAGAACCACTCGCCTCATTCGACATTAGAAATGGCAACTTTGCGATACTTTGTCCCGAATTAACTTTCCATTTGGTTTTTTCACATTTCCTTTCTTGTTGATGCATTCTGAACTAGTACTACTTGCCTCCTTCAACATTAGACATGGCTGCTTTGTGAAACTTTGTCCCGAATTGACGTTCCATTCGGATCATTGTATCCCTGCTCCAATGGCGCACCTCAGGAATTTTAATCCATGCGTATATTCCATTATTAGAATGCTTGTTTTCTTATGCATTTTGATCTTGTATATTCAGTTCTTAAAAGCCCAATTTCTAATGTTGAATGAGGCAAACTTGTTGATGCATTCTAGACTAGTACCACTCGCCTCATTCAACATTAGAAATGGCAGCTTTGAGACTTGGGCCATTTGGTTTATTCACATTTCCCTTCTTGTTGATGCATCCTGAACTAGAGCCACTCGCCTCATTCAACAATAGAAATGGCACCTTTGTGAAACTTTGTCCCGAATTGACTTTCCATTTGATTTATTCACAGTTAGTATGAGAAACCACACACCACGTCGCCAATGGCCTCTTTTGTGCATTAGATTGTGAGAGTGGGATGGGAACACCACTCTGTATACCCAGATTTTTCCCTCTGTTTTTTCTTTCTGTTGATCGAGGCTTGAGCCAGGCTTTTGTTCCCCCTCCAGTACCTGTACCAGAGGTTAGACTCCTGAAATGCACACTCGTTAGCCATGATTTGCACTAGCATCATACCGTATCAAATGGCTGGTACTATGTTGTTCCATTTTGACCAAAACGATACCTTTCGTTCCATTTTGTCCAAAACGATGGCTTTGTGAATCTCCCCCCCCCTTTTTTTGTTGTGGTGTTCGTACTGTTCAACACTTTAAGTGCCCAGTAGAGGGGGGCGTCTTTCACTCGTTAGCTATGATTTTCACTAGCATTATATGGCATCAAATTTCCTTTAGAACTTAAATTGGTAGTTCTTGAAAGCTTTTGGAAAGGAAAGACTACATATGTGATGCTAAGTGAACTCAAAGGTTGAGGCTTTCCATAATACTGGGCACTAACGAGTGGTTTGCTGGTTTTATTTCCAAGAAGAGAACGAGAGCTTGCAGATCGACTTGCTGCATTTGTCACGCCTCTTGATTACCTGGAGGAGAAACTGAATCCACTCGTCCAGTGCGCGGGTGTTCCAGCCAACACTACCTGTGAAAAAGTCATGCGTTTCTACGAACTGCTCAAACCCATCAAGATCAAGATAGGAGGGGAAGAAATGGAGCCAAAGGTTCGACTTGCCTCTACTCTCATCGCTGTTGCTCTCAGAGGTGTCAAGTGCGGTCTGCTGAGGTACGTTCTGCTTGATGACATGCATTGGCTGATTCTCATTCTTGGTGTCCTAATGGCATTTGCATTTATCGCGAGAGGATGATGACTGTTTCCAGTTCTCTAGATGTTGTGGTTTGCTCTTTGAGAACTTGGCTTTAATGCGTGATCTAATGCTGGCTTGGACAAAAAAACTTGGGTTGTACCACTATTGCTTCAAAAACCTTTTATCTCATGAAGCAGGATAAACCGTGATGTTGGAGCATGGGGGTTACGGTGGTACGCCCATGCGGGCAACCACAACCCATTTAGTGGAAATAACCGCCAAGGCGGTTACTTCCTAAACGTGAGTAAAAAACTCATGTCAGTTTTCTTATTCCCTTCTCTCTCCAATTATCATACAATCATCAGAAACGAAAACAGACGATAGAAAACTCTCTCTCAAGAATTCGCATTGGACGATCGATTCTCGCAAGGCCATCGTTGGAGGCTCTTAATCTGTGGAAAACGGGTACGTTCCCTCGTGTGATCGTGCTCCGATCGGTGATACAAGTTAGTAATTCTTGGACATGCGTTCGCACGTTCTTCCGCATGTTTGGTGTTTAGATTAGGAATCCGTTTCCTTCATTGGTATCAGAGCCAGGTTTTAACTTGTTTTCCTGATCGCACGTTCACTGATTGAAGTTTTTCCCATTTCGTAAGTTGTTCGTGTTTGCGTCGACACTGTTCATGCTTTTTTGTGATTGATTTGATAGTTAAATGTGAAATTTGAAAACATGGTTAGAAAGTAGACGTCGATACGAGTCTAACGAGTGGTCGCACGTCGCCGGAGGCGGCCGCACGCGCCACACGCGCCACGGCGGGGCGCGACTCTAGGGCACCGAAATGAAAAACTGCATTTTTGTCAAATTTGGGTTAATAAAAATAAAATTTAAATATACCATTAGGACGGGCTCGACAATACGAGCATTTTGAGTGCTTGAACGTCGCCGGAGAAGGCTGGATGGAGCCGCACGCGCCACACGCGCCGGCGGGACGGCGCGCGTAGGCCCCACGCGCCAAAAAAAAGACAAAAAAAAAACAAAAGGAAGCCCAAATGACGATCGTGGGTTTTGAACCCACGACCTCTCCCCTGCACTATGAGGGCCCAGACCACTTAGCTGTCTCATCTTTTGTGTTTTTGTCAGCAATTTTTTTTTATTTGAATACTTGATGGGCCTTGAGCCCGAGCGCGATGGGCCTAGCCCGCGCGCGATGGGTCTATCCCAATCCATTTGACATTTGACCATTGACCCATTTGACTGTGGACCGTTGACCCGTTGACTTGTTTGACCGTTGACCATTGACGTTGACTTTGACCGTTGACTGTGACCGTTGACAAAAAAAAAGCCTATCTTTAGGGACTTGCATGACATTTAAATTAGCATCCTTTTTATTACGATATGTTCGTAATTGTTGCTTAAAAGAAGGATTTTAGTAATCCACTTGGTTCTACATTCGTTGCAGGAACAATGTCAGCAAGACCAAGATCTAGTACAGGATGGCACAGGAGTAAAATGCAAACACCTATAAGAAGAGGTACACCTCAGCTAAGGCGAGAACGTAATAGGAAGATTGAGGAGTTGCACAATTATAGATGGGATAATAACAGTGATATTATATCTCACGTAAAGATGGTCAACGGTATGATCCAAGAGATCATATGGAAAGGGCAAGAAATCAATGCTGAAAATGCGTTTTATGCATTGAGGAACACTATGCCTGAGGAATGGCATAGGATGATGCAGAGCATATGGCTTGATCACGTCACTTACAAGAAGTTCGTGCTGCATTTCTTGAACGAGTTCTTAAGGGTTGGAGCGACGAAGACATCGTCACTTAGAATGAATGGATCTTGGCACAGACAGAATGCGCCTTGGTGTCAAACTAAAAAATTCCTGAAGGATTTTCCAATATTACTTATTTGGATACCTGATTTGTTTGCAAACCCTCCTGATGACCTTAAGGACTCCCTTCCTTGTACGATGGAGTGTACATGGGTTCATAGTCTAACTAATAAAACGGAGATAACCCGTGATTATATTTAAGTTTTTTTTTGTAGTTTTGATTTTATTTTATGTCTTGAACCATGTTGACCTTTTTATCTATGTAATGCAAACTTTTATGTCATTGACATTCATATCGTTTGTACATATTTCATGAAGTATTTAGTTATGAATGAAATGTAAATTTCTGTTTATAATACTTTAGTGGTATTATACGTTTTTTTTAATTGGGGGTCCTAAATAGTTTGTGTAACTTTGAAAGAACTCAATATTTTACCTAAATGATTACATTAATGATAATCTCAAATGAGGATCCTTAGACGATGATTGGGAACTTAGTGAACTTTCGACTTTAAGTCCTTACGTGAGATTATGCATTAATATAATCACTTAGTGTAAATAGAATCCATAAATATTAGGCAATATTAATTCGTGCAATATGTCTAAAACACCTCAAATTCAGATACAATGGCAACCGCCTCGAAGAACATTGTGGCTGAGCTCAATAAGGGCGAGAAGCTGAATGGAGAAAATTATGAAATCTGGAATATGAAAATCCAGTATGTGCTAGAAGAGCTTGAGGCATTAGTAGCCCTTAACCTGGTCATGATAGAACCGGAAGATGGAACTACTGCGCAGCACAGGAGGGATAAGGAAGCCTTCGCTGCTTGGAAGAAGAAGAACTCCACTGCTCGCATTATGTTGCTGAGTAGTATAGATAACGATATCATGCGTGAGTTTAGACAGCATGAAAATGCGAAGGATATGTGGGATACATTAAAAGTTAGGTTTGGACAGACATCCGTCACCAAACTGAGACAGCTCACCATCAGATTCGACACATATAAGATGCCACATGGGCATAATATGAAGCAGCATTTGAGACGCATGTCGAACATGATAAGTGAGCTGAAAGATGCAGGTCACACATTATCTGATGAGCAGCAGGTGCAGGCAGTGATCCGCTCCTTGCCCCACAATTTGGAGCATATGAAAGTCAACCTGACCTACAACGAGAATGTTAAGACCTTTGAAGATGCAATGCGACACCTTGAGCTAGAGGAGGACCGTTTTCTGGCAAATAAAATACAGACTGATGTCTATATTGCTGGTTCTGGCTCACATGGAGCTTCGAGCTCCAAGCGCAAGCATTCTGGAGGTTTTAAGAAGGGAAAAGGTAAAGGAGCGGGACCATCTGACAAGAAACCGAAATTTGAGAAGCATGGCAAAGGAAAACGTCCCTTCAAGAAGAACATTTCTAGGATGAAATGTTATAACTGTGGCAAGAAGGGTCACTTTGCTCGTGATTGTAACGAGCCGAAGAAGGTAGAAACCATTAAAACACTTGAAAGTATTAGTTACATTTCAAGTTCTATATTTTTGACGAAATCTCATCCTTTGTGGACTGTAGACTCAGGTGCCACAGACCATGTAGCCAGAGACAGGAATACCTTTGTGGAATTTCGACGAATTCCACGTGGAGCTAGGTGGATATATGTAGGGAATAATTCAAGAGTTGAAGTTAAAGTAGTTGGCACATGTTAACTTATCATGCAAGGTGGTCGCACTTTGTTCCTACACTTTATCCTATATGCTCCAGAGATTTGTCAAAATCTTGTCTCTGTGTTAGTTTTAGTTAAGCTTAGTTTTTGCATGAATTTTCATGACAATAGTGTGGATTTGTTGTTGGGTACAACTTTCTACGGATCAGGTTATTTTGTAGATGGTTTTATTGTGTTGGATGTTAAAGACATCAATGTGAATGTTAGTTATTCCCTATTTACATCTGCCAATTCTTGTAATAATGATGTGAATATATGGCATGCTAGACTTGGTCATATTGGCCAACAACGAATGAATAGATTAGCCAAAGAGGGCTTGTTGGGCAACATTGAAAAAGTCGAGTTGTCCACTTGTGAGCATTGCCTAGTGGGAAAAACAACACGAAAACCATTTGGAAAAGGAACAAGGGCTGAATTACCACTGCAATTAATCCATACAGACATCTGTGGTCCTATGAATGTTAGGGCAAGGCATGGGGCTGTTTACTTCATCACTTTTATAGATGATTTTACCCGATTTAGATATGTCTATTTGATCTCTCATAAATCTGAAGCATTAGATTGTTTTCAGAAATTTATGACCTTAGTGGAAAATCAATTAGATAAGAAAATCAAAATGTTGAGATCCGATCGAAGTCGAGAATACTTATCTGATGAGTTCAGAAATTTATGTGATGAAAAGGGAATAGAAAGACAGCTGTCTATTCCATATACTCCGCAACAAAATGGTGTTGCAGAGAGAAGGAACAGAACCCTAATGGAAATGGTTAGGTCCATGATTGGACAGGCTAATTTGCCTATTACCTTTTGGGGTGATGCTTTATTGACTGCCGTCTATGTACTTAATCGTGTACCTTCAAAGTCAGTTTCTTCCACCCCATATGAGTTATGGACAGGTCGAAAACCAGATTTAAGTTTTCTTAAACCTTGGGGTTGTGCTGCCTATACTCATGAGACCTCTCATAAATATGGAAAATTAGGTCCAAGAGGCAAGAAGAGTATTTTTATAAGATACTCAGAACACTCAAAAGGATATGTGGTCATAGGCGAGCAAGAAAGTGGAAGTATAACTGAGTTTGAATCTCGAGATGTCACGTTCTTAGAGAATGATTTTCCGAGAAAGGGTGAAATAGGTGAAGACTATTCCCTATTTGAGACACTGGATCAAGATAATATGATAATTGGATGTAACGATCCAAATGGGAGCAATGTGAGAAGTGGGGAGTTAAATACTAATCAGTCTCAATTGCAACCACTTGATGAGTCAATGCCACTATCTGATCCGAGTGGGAGCGTAATGGAGAATGAAGTACCTAGGGTACAATCTTCTCCACGACGAACAAGTCGCAAAAGCATTCCTCGTCGATGCTTTGAGATCGAAAGGGAAGCTTTCATTATCGCTCCACAAGATGAAGATGAGCCAAAGAATGTCAATGAGGCTTTATCTTGCCCTGATGAGGAAATGTGGATGAAAGCAATGGAAGAAGAAATGGAGTCAATGAGATCGAACCAAGTTTGGGAACTAGTTGATCTTCCAAAAGGACGCAGAGCCATTGGGAACAAGTGGGTTCTCAAAATAAAGCGTAAAGCTGATGGCTCGATTGAGAGACATAAGGCTCGCCTTGTGGCGAAGGGGTATAATCAACAGGAAGGAATTGACTATGAAGATACCTTTTCTCCTGTTGTAAGATTCATCTCTGTTCGCCTTATTCTGGCAATAGTGGCCAACTTGGATCTTGAATTACATCAGATGGATGTAAAGACTGCCTTTCTCAATGGAGAATTAGAAGAAGAAATTTACATGGAACAACCGATTGGGTTTGTCACTAAAGGCTAAGAACATAAAGGATGTCGACTTTTGAGATCGATATATGGCCTCAAGCAGTCTTCAAGACAATGGTATATACGCTTTCATAATACCGTAATGGCATATGATTTTGAGATGATTCATGAAGATAATTGCGTATATGTCAAAAGATCCAAAGGTCATTTTGTGATCTTATCATTATACGTTGATGATACACTTATTGCTGGAAGCAATATGGAGTTTGTCAAGACAGTCAAAAGTTGGCTATCTTCTAATTTCGAAATGAAAGACATGGGTGAAGCTACGTACATTCTTGGAGTTAAGATCTTGAGAGATCGTTCGAAAAAGTTGTTATCTCTTTCACAAGAGACATATATAAATAAAGTCCTTGAACGATTTCGTATGCAAGACTGTAGACCCATTGATACTCCTATTGCAAAAGGTGAAGGTATGAGCCGTAGAATGTGTCCTAAGACTCCACAAGAGCAAGAAAGAATGAAAAGTGTTCCTTATGCGAGTGTCGTTGGAAGTTTAATGTACGCTATGATGTGTACTAGACCTGATATTTGTTATGCAGTTGGATTGGTGAGCAGATACCAATCCAATCCAGGTCCAGCACATTGGGCTGCTGTAAAGAGAATCATGAGGTATTTGAAAGCTACTGCTGACTATGCGTTGAGTTATCAAGGAAGTGATCTGCAACTTGAGGGCTACACTGATGCTGATTGGGGAGGAGATTTAGATGACAGAAAATCTACCTCTGGAAATGTGTTCTTACTGAACAATGGCGCCATATCATGGAGCAGTAAGAAACAGAATTGCATAGCCTTATCTACCATGGAAGCTGAGTTTGTGGCTTTGTCAGCAGCAACGCAGGAGGATGTTTGGCTTAAGAGAATTTTGGAACATTTAGGTGTTACTGGCAAAGCTGCAAGTCCAGTTTTGGTATATTGTGATAGCCAAGCAGCGATAGCTTACACCAAAGATCCCAAGTTCCATTGTAAGACCAAACATATAGACATTAAGTATAACTACGTTAAGGATGTAGTTGCACGAAAAGATGTGAACGTACAGTATATATCTACGCATAGAATGTTGACAGATCCGATGACTAAACCGATTCCTAGAAATGTTTTTCATAATCATGTTAAATCTCTTGGATTGCGTAGAATGTAATATACTGGATATTGTAATTTCCCTGATTGTTCACTATTAATTAAGTTTGGGATTATTGCCTATGAGTTTTTATAATATTTATGGATGTTAAAGCTTGGTGCTTTATGTTGAGAAGGTGTGTCGGACAGATAAGAGATTGACCTACTCACACGGGTAATCGCCTCTATTTTTAGCGTGATAAATAGAGATGAGACAATTTTAAGTTTATTATCTAGGTGATAATTGAGAGCTCTAATTTAGAATATAAATGTCGCCTTAACATAATGTTAAGATGATGACTTAATATTCATTATGTCCGAAAGTGAAATAACCCACATATTTCACTTTATTTTTCTTTATTGCCAGATGTGAGTTCTGATGGATACTTTTGAGTAAAGTAGTTACGTGAACTCAGGTTAGACATTGAGAGTGTCTAGACTATCATCTGTACGGTATTGAATGAAAAGACATACACTCCGTAGGGAAGGAGAAAATACCGTAATACGCATTTCAAATTACGTATGCAGAAATACGACCAATGAGAGTTGGCAAAAGTTCAAGATCTCAACTTTATAAGCCGTGTGAGACTCTCGAGGATAAGTGTTCCTCAATTGGTGCCCTCACGACTCTTCATTATTCTCGAGATTTCTATTTAGTGTTCGCTATCTTAGAGTGTTACCTATGGTCATGAGATTAATTCGATCTAAAGGGACATTTCTAGAAAAGCGAGCTGAACTGAGATTGAAAGATTTAATGGAAGAGGAAGATCGATTTAGAATCTTATGTTACATTATAGATTTATATTCACAGGCCAGTCAATCATGATTATTTTGTGTAATCATAATTGTGAATATAACACATCATACTTAAAAGAGATCAAGAGAGGGATATGTGAATGTGACTAATCGATCTAGGGTACATCATACGAAAATCCATTGATGATCATATCCAATGTTGAGCTGCTATATACTCCTAACAGATATATAGCAATAAACTCTCAATGTATGCTGGTCGCACGGATTATTTGCCGATATGAAACTTGCTGAGAAAAGGGTATTATGTATAGCCCATAATATACAAGTGAGAGTTATTAGTCCTCCGTGGACAAGTGGGAGTTGTTTGCCTATCATGGGCGAGTGGGAGATGTTGGAACATGGAAGTTACGGTGGTACGCCCATGCAGGCAACCACAACCCAATTAGTGGAAATAACCGCCAGGGCGGTTACTTCCTAAACGTGAGTAAAAACTCACGTCAGTTTTCTTATTCCCTTCTCTCTCCAATTATTATACAATCATCAGAAACGAAAACAGACGATAGAAAACTCTCTCTCAAGAATTCGCATTGGACGATCGATTCTCGCAAGGCCATCGTTGGAGGCTCTTAATCTGTGGAAAATGGGTACGTTCTCTCGTGTGATCATGCTCCGATCGGTGATACAAGTTAGTAATTCTTGGACATGTGTTCACACGTTCTTCCACATGTTTCGTGTTTAGATTAGGAATCCGTTTCCTTCACGTGACGATGACTTCGGCCGACCGTGGACGTCCGGCAACATAATATTCTGATAATGTCTTTGAATTTTTTATTTTCTTTTTCTTTCTTTCTTTTTTCCTTTCATATTTTACCTATGGTGACCACCAGCCAGAGGAGATACCAGCCACTAGCGAGGGCGTCGCCATCTGGGCTGGTGACATGCCTTGGCCGATCTCCGTTCTCTTCATCTTGATGGCATTCACATTCGTTGCGTATTAGAGAATGGTAACAGTTTTTGGCTCTCTAGATGTTGTAGTTTTCTCTTCTATGCTGGCTTAGACATGAACCTTGTGTCGTACTATTATCCTCGTTCACTAATCTTTTTAATTCACAAATTGTCATCTAGAATTAGTTCGTAAACTGGTCCTCATATTGCAACTTCAACAGCGTACTACCTCGACATGAACTTCAAGTCACAAATGAAAATTTCTATCCCGACGTGCTCCTTGACATAACGGAAGCATGCAAAATGCGAGAGACGGAAGTAACCAGTATTGAACGAAAGATTTACCCATTTGAGAACAAAGCGGAATCACATTAGGAAAGGGAGATGCACGACCTCTTGTATGTTGAGGCACATATGGAAAAATTATAAAAGTGAGACAGTATCTTTGCTTCACTCTAAGTGTAGACATATATGGATAGAAGTCGATGACTAAAGAATTCATGTTTGGATCCCCTAACATAATGTTAGCGGTGACATTATCCACTGCTTTTGCTGTTTACATGTTAAAACTACATCAAATCGCAATTCGTATATTGAAATATTAGTGAATATAGGACTATATTTTGTTTCTCAAATTCTTTGAATCAATTCCCCTGTTTCTCTCTAGCCAAAGGACAAAACAAAAATCCATGTCTCTCCGATTTCATTGAATTGCAATAGGATCTTAACTAACTAGTATCATCATCATATTCTTCTTCTTCATCCTATATTCTGCATTGTGATGCAAGGGGTGTTTAAGGTAATAATAGCACAACACAAGGTTCATGTCCTAGCCTGCATTGGCAAGAGACACCTCAAAATCGACTTTGCATTTAGTACACAACAACACGAGCTCTCTAATACCCATCTATGGGTGGCTCAGTTGGTTAGCGAGAACTTGGGATTGTGTGGTTAGGCGCACTAGTCCCAAGTTCAATTCCCTAGCTGACCACCTATAATTTAAGTGGGGGGTTATGGCGGTGGGTTGTTGTGCTAGTTTCCCCTAATGAATAGTCGAGGTGCAAGCAAGCTAGCCTAGACACCTTGATTACAAAAAAAAAACATTAACTCTCTAATGAATCCTCGGGCTCGAATTTGAAAGAATTATCAATATCAGAACGTAGGAACGAGAATCAGCCAAGGCATGTCACCAAGCAAAATATAAATCAGCAGACCGCAAGCTACGCATCTGAGAGCAACAAAGATGAGAACATACGCAAATCGAAGCCTTGGGCCATTATCTTGCCTTTTTATCTCAACAGTTAATTTTTGCCAGACGTTTTTCACCACTATGTAGATAAGCATGACAAGTTCACTCGTGACATTGGCTAGAGCTGTATAGCTATACATGTCCCAAATGGCTTGAAGTAAGGTCTCCTCCATGGAATCAAGATGTTCGATATACGCTACAGCAATTTGAATTCCAAGCTTTGCTCCATATCTTCAAATTAAAATTAGCAAGCTAGTAGTTAGACAATAGCCTTACGCAAAAGCTTAATTGTGAACTCTCTCCCCATCAAATAAGAGAATGTTTTTCCAAAAACTATCAAGACATGAGTCTACCATAAACATCAAGCGATTCCCAAGACCTCTTAACTAATGTACTTGCAGGAACATATCAAGAACTACCAATTCAAGTTCAAAAGGAAGTTTAAAATTTGCAGTCTGATGTCAAGTTTTTGCTTTCATAGCTAATGAGTCTATGTGGTGCAAGTGTAATACCCCGAAAAACCTCCATTTGCTTACGAAAGGATTTATATTAAGTTAGTGTGAATTATCAGAGGATTATTTAAACTTGAAAATATTCTTAGGGGCACTATGTGTTCAAATCGGGTCAAATGTGTGTGAAATCGGGACAGGATGGGACTGGTGCCTGCAAGTGAGGCCATGTGTTGACACGTGGCAGTTGCACCACGCCTGTGCGACATGTGTCCCACACGTGTCACACATGCATAGCTTCAAGTGTTGACTTGCTCAAGCTGACTGACAGTCTGCTTGTTTTCTTTATAAATAGAATTTAATGTCAGTTGTTTCGTGATTCGTTCGTTAGAACGTTTCCTTCCTTTCCACTCTCAAAATTCTATCATCACATGTCTCGCTATTATCAAGAATGATTTAAAGGATCGAGTTATTGCCAGAGTGAGGATTTCACACCTAACAGAAAAGGCAAATCAGAAATCATATGTTTCTATACTGTTTTCTCGAGAAATCGAGGCAAGTTGATTCCTAATTCCTATTACCAACCTTCTGTAATGAATTTGATTGAGATAATATGGTTGTCGTGAAATCGTTGAAATGACTATAAACTTCTATAAATTAAAGTCAGATTGTTAATTTTGTTTACAATTTAATGATTTTATGGATGGATTGGTCATTTGGCTCATGTACCTTCTCGTTGAGTTTTGTACTCATTCCATTGTTGAAATAATTTTTCAATATATCAAAAAGTTGGACTCTCCGAAAATCACGCGTCAACACCTTTATGGCTATCCTCTCCGGATCACTAAACAAATAGAGAAATTCACTAAGATCTATCCTAAGAAATCAATATATATGCGTTACAAGGCAGTTCGCTCCAAAATTTATGTAGAAGAAGAGGATCCAACCCTCAAGAGGTTATATATGAATTTAAGACGGTATATTACCATGGTTTTGGAGCATGAGTACGATCTGTCACCCTGAAATGGTTAAATCTAGATGACGAAGAAGAAAGTGTAGGGGAGAAAACAGATCCCCAAGAGACTCTGAATGGACCGTCGTAATTGAAGTAGATATCGTATCTTATAAATCCATCCAAAGTGTTCCTTTGAACTTTTGTAAAAAACTATTAAAATATGTATATGTGTATGTAAATACAAGAGATCATGCGTTTGTTTGAGAAATGATGTGTCATCTAGTTAGTTAAATCCTATTAAGGCTATAACTTGTTAGGCATGTTTGTCTCTGTCTTTTTTGTCATATTCTTTTGTTTTGTATGGCCGTTCAGTCTGATTTTTCTATTTCAATCTTTCACATGCGCCATTATAACTATAATAGATTAAAGAAGATAAGTATAAGTGCACGCCTTAAGAGAATGTAGCGTACTAGGGCGCCCTAACAGGAGTCTAACCCATCCGAAGATCCACGACTAACGACTAATTAAGCTAACGAAACTCTTCCTTTGTACAAAATGTAATGTTGGAGAACAAGGGGTACCTCCTTAACGCCTACAAAACTTTTCCCAACCCACTCCGGCAACAATAATGCACAAAACAAAACCACCCAGATGCCGAAAAACTACCAGGGAAGCCCCACGCTTACCAGGTAAAAAGTAAAGCAGTTGCATGTCTTATCTTTTCTTTGGAGGAAAAGCTAACGAGACTTCACAGTTGTTGTCTTGAGGCCAACAAACTCTCTCCCAGAAAGAGCCGTGTCGAGGGGGAGAGAGAGAGATGGGCAGGGCTACAGACGCTCGGTACGTATAAGCACCAAAACGAGGATCGGCTGATGTGGCCGACGCCGCCCGGGCCCCACATGTCCAACCTGGAGCAATCTTACTTGTCATGGGCCCACCTGTCCAAGTCCTGCGACACAAATATTTGAATGTTGATCGGGACTCGCTACTCGAGAAAATATTGCATACCCAAGGGGTAAAGCTGACGTGGCCCTCATCTCCACTCATCGTGCAATAGGCCCATCAGTAAAAAAAAAAAATTATATAAAAAATTTAAGATTTTTTCGTACTTTCCTGAGAAAATGTATATAGAAGGTGCCAGACATGACACACCTTTTTCTATTCTTTTCTCTCTTTTTCCCAAACCGAAAAATAAAAAAAGACAGCATATAAAACTTTCGGAGGGGTTGAAAAACTTCTACCATGCATGTCTTCTGATACTATTTCGACCGGCCTACAACATTTTCAATTCGCAACGAAAGGAAAAAGTACAAAAAGACAACAAAATCACATGAAAAAAGGAAAAGATTATCAAGCACGCCGAGAAAGTAAAACTAAATATCAAAGTGGAAAAAGCACAAAAAATTTGAGAAATCTTGCCCTAAAAACTGAAACCAATGAGACCATTTCATCATATTTCTTCCTAATCCTCCATGAATCAGAGGGTCCGACAACATTTATTTATTTTCTTTTTCTGGTGCAATTATTGAATAAATGGACATGGAAAATTCCAAAAAAAAAAGGGAGGAAAAAAATGATGAAAGCAACAATCTTTTACAGATGCCTCCCGTTTATTTACACCAGCAAGAAAGAAAGAAAGAAAACCCAAAAAAATAGGGAAAAAAATAAGAATTGTGGAAAGTAACTATTAAGCTCCTGCACCTTGTGATGCGCTGCACCCAAGGGAGTAAGGGTTGGAGCGCGCGCCGGTCTGGCAGTTGTAGTACGACGCGCTGCGCCGGGAGCAGGGCACGTTGCTCCTCTGCAGCGCGCCGTAGCTGATGTGGCTGCTCGTCGGCAGGGTGCGCCGGTTCGACTCCGAGTCCAGATCGAACTCCCCCTCGCCGTCGCCGTCGCCTCCCGCCGCCAGGCACTCGGCTATCGATCCCTCGCAGCGCGATCCGCCCACCCCAGATGGTGGTGGCCGTGCTCGCTGACCCCGCCGCCGCGGACGGAGGAGGCGAGGAGGCTCGCTAGGACGAAGGCCGATATCGGAAAGAGCCAGGGCCGCGGCGATGGATAGAAGTTGTAGGCCATTGCGACAGTGCGTTGTTTCTGGGTTTTTTGCTTGAATGAATGAGTGAACGAAGTGACTTCTTGAATTCCTCTGGTTCTGGGCCTTGCTTGGACGATGGAAAGATGCTCTCTCTCTCTCTCTCTCTCTCTCTCTAAAATACTTGTTTGGTGGGTGGAATAGGGGATGAGAGGCTGGTGCTTCTCTTCTTCTGCTGTGGGTGAAGCTGAAAGACAGAACGAAGGCTATAGGAGCAACCCTTATAGGACTGGGGAGGACTTGAATTTCCGGGCGTAGGTCCGTGTATTAATTACGGGATTGCCACTAGGGAGGTTTCAAATTCTGTCCAGAACCGCCAATGTGGACCTTAATTTGTACATAGACTCCGTGCCGTAAGTAAGTTGGGATTGATGAAGGAGCGAGAAGAGAACTTCTTAATCTTCCGTTAGATAAATTGAAAAAACGAGCGCATTGAAATAAAGTAAGCTCACTTAATCTTAAACCTCATGGAACAGGAGATATGCAGATCGATGTTCTAATGTGATTCAAATTCAGCTTCCTAATGATCATTCTTCTTCTTAGAAAGTGTCACGCATTCTTATGAAGATAAGAGAAATTTTTATCCGAATTCGAAACTAATCAAGCAATGCGAACAAATTAACTTAAAACCATGACGCATCAAAGCCCTTTCTTGGGTCCACATTTTCGTTTCCCCCCACACTTATTCACCATAGTGGCCTAGGCTTGAGCTTTTCGCAATCTCAACAAAGGTACAAGAAATTCAACGGCGTGTCTAGTTCACCTCACCCGCCGCCGCGTCTAGTTCACCTCACCCGCCGCTACACCGCCGCCCCCCCCCCCCCCCTCTCTTTTCCTTCAAAAAAAGCTAGAAACACCAATGGCACGTACGTAATTAGGGCGGGCTAATAGGGTTTGTTGTTTTGCACGGGGCAGCATCACATGGTTGAGTAGGTTGTAATCCTCCTCTCAAGTGGCTGAGAAAAGGAGCTGAGAGAGAATAAGAAATGAAAGAGCAATGTCGAATACCATACGAAAATATAAAGAAAAGGCTGATATACAAAATAAATTTAGTTAGTTACGCAGTGAACTCCACATGAACATTTTGAATTGAACACAGCAAAATACGATAGCGCCGCGGAGTTAGAGATGATTTAACTTACCCATTGACTTATAATAGGAAAGGTATCGATTGTCGATTTTATCGTTCTTGAAATATATCGAGGACACATGTTTTTAGCTTACTAAAAAACTCTCTAAAGCACCCTATGGCGTTTTGGATGAGCATCTAAGTCTCGCTTAATTTATCAAATGGAAGCAACTCACAAGGAAAAGTTAAACTGATTTGATTGGAGTTTGAAAATGACGTAATCATTCTAGAACGTGGTTTTAAGAAAGGAACATAAACATCTCAAAAACCTTTTGAGCGCTTCCTTCTTAATATACACAGATTAACCTAAAATCGTTTTCAACAGACAAAACAGAAAACCTTTCCATGGGAAGGGATCTATTTGGTTAAAAAAACTCCAATAGTCTTCTTAACGTTGTCAATGTTCTGTTGCAAATACTAGAGGAAGAAAGTGGGAGAAAAACTGACATATTATATTCATAAACAGACCGACTACAAGAATAGCGCAGAAAACCTCGGTATAGAAGGCACCAGAAACTTTAATCAAGCAAGTCATAGATCTCCACAAAAATAGCTGTTTTACAGATGGTATGGAGCCGCCACCACCCACAAATAAACAAAAAAAAAAATTGAAGTTGCAAAGCTAGGAAGGAAATATTTGACAGATTTTACAAGGTGTAAACACAATTTCCACTAGTATTAAACTGCAGGTCCTGTCCATAAAGCATGTTTTTCTTGGCAGGAAGCCAGGAACAAATTGTGATAGAATTAAAGTGCAGAACTGTAACTATATTGATACCTCACTCAGCAAAGTACAGAAAAAAAAAAAAAAAGAGGGGGAAAAAGAAAAAGAGGTGCATTAAAATGCAGCTTTGTTGCATGCTGGACTAGTTAAATTGGCACAAGCACAGCACTAACGTATAGTCAAGTAGGAGGACAATCAAGAAAAGAAAAATGACAAAGGGCACTTAAAGCAAGCTAGACACTGCTCCAACTATTTGAAGGAACACAGGACAGGAAAATCAGGCATCGGAAGGCAAAAGCACTTACCAGTAAAACTAAGAGAGCAAGCTCATCATAGTCAAACAGGAAACATAGTGTTATTGATCTTCATAGTATGGTGATGTTGATCGAACACAGAGTCCAGCACCATCCTCGTTATAATCATCATCATCCTCCTCATCCTCATTAGCGTCAACCCAATTACTTGGATGACGTTGTCAAAAACCATGTCCATCTACACAAGAAAAGAATGAAGAAAATCGCTTTAGAGGGATCATCCAATTCAACTACTAACAAAACTGCAAGAACATACTTATGATGGTGCTAATTAGTGCTATGTTATTACGAGCTTGTTCAGGAACTTTGTTTCTAAAAATATTAAGAACCACTAACAAATGACATGATACAAGCGGACTGATTGAATTGATACTGAGAAGCCCAAGAAATGCATGTGAGTTCAGTCTTCCAGAAATAGGTACTTGCACAGTTATGTGCAACCCATCATCAGGGTTCACAGTCAAGTAAAATGCAAAAAAAAAAAAAAAGTTTTGCTCCACCTTCTCTGTGGTATCATATCGGCAGTCGCACTAAAGAGTGGAAACTTTTTGCTTCTTGATGCAAGAATAGAGAGTAATATTTTGCAAAACTCCAAGATAAAGTCCCGCAATCAATTGATCTAAGCCGAATGCTTTCTTGCAAAGCAGCATTTACAGTAGCGAAACAGGCAATAGAGAAAGTAGCAACTTCATTAAGAAATAATTATAGGAGATAGCAAAATAATTCAAGCCAGAGAGATAAAGATGATGTTCAGCATACACACAAAATCCGAGAGAGAGATTGAGAGATGAAGAATCTGGACCAGTTTGGATGTTTCCTTCAGCTGATGCAGCTTTTGATATTTGAATGGTGCTGATCCTTTCAATTCCTGACCGACCACCACCCTTTAGGATCCTTTCTTCAGGAACTTGCCTTCCATCAGAACCACTGCCACTTCTCGCAGCACTTCCTGCCCAAAGTTAGTAAACCACTCGAATTTTGATTCCAGAGAGTTACTTTCCTATTGATTTCCTAAAAGAAGTATCTTACTGACGACATACACAGCATCTCATTTCAGAGCAAAGCAAAGTCAACTTCTTTGCCATCAGTGAGATGATAGTGATACAAGCTACATGGAGCACTCACCCGAGAGTTCAGACCATATTCTGGTATGATTTGATGGAATCTCGGAAGCACTTGTTCTACTTCTCTCTGGCTGTTCTCCAGAGACTCCCCAGTATCAGCCTGGCCAGGCATTCCATTTTCTGAAGGTCCAGTATTACCTTCATGTAATTGTGACGTGAGCACAGTGGCCAGTACAAGTGTAGCATCAAAATTGGAAGAGGTCCCCTCATCAATGCCAAATTTAGGGGCCATCGAAATAGGCCTGTTTCATAAAAGCATGCAGTTGTATCAATTTTTTTATTCTTTTCTTTTTTGCATTTTAGATGCACTTACGACGGAGATGTTGCACTTGAAACCATGAATTTAGTACCAAAAAGAAAATTCAAAAGGCATACATTAACCATCAAGTTTTGCAATGATATTTTTAGCGGGCATACTTACTAGCATCTTGCATTAAACTTGAAAAATAAACCATTTATCATCGTAACTTAAACCACCTTACCCCGTTATTATCCAAACTTGATTCAAAGGACCACTATATATTATCAATCAAATTTTCAATGATAGTCTCTCGTTTTTTGACATTCAACGCAGAAGTAAAATTTTCATCAGCCTTTTACAATTGTGATTGTGAAGCTATGCATTAGCATGTTTGAAAACTCTGGGCAGATGACTAGTAATCATTCATATATTAAAACTAGTTATGAACTCATTGCAATGAAAACCGAAGCTCCCTGGTGGGTTGCGCTTTCAATCGAATAGAACCAAAACCTCTTTATTCAGGGTCTACTCTTTGCATCTGAACTACTTGCATATACAGAATTAAAGTGAAGCATGCAAAAAAAATGGATAGAACGTAAAATTCAAGAGAGCATTTAGAATTTACTTACTCGCCAGCCTTCTCAAAGTACAAATGAATGTCTACTTCACATTCCTGACAGAATGCAAGGAATGCCTGGATTTCCATGAGATGGACAGAGGCTAAAAATTGTCATGTTCACCGGAAAACACAAGGAAAACCTTCAATATAAAAGATGGTCCAGAATGTGACTCCAATAGCATTTCGGCAACTAGGTGGACTCACTTTGAGGAAATGGAGATGAGTTCCAAAGTGAAGTCACATGTCCAACAACTTTCGAGTGTGTTTATGACACAAATTTATTGATAGTTAATATAATAAAAAACGAATCAGATGGATCACCTTCAACTCTTTGACAGCAAAAGTCACATTCACTGGGTTGCCGTTATGAGAATATTGCACAAACTCTTCTGCAAAATCTATACACAGCTGAGTGTGCAGCACAGAGTCGTTTTCTGCAACCAGAATCTGAACCATGATATTCTTCTCCATATTCAATTGAAAAGAGTAAAGTTCATCTCTACCTTTGGTAGGATCAATGTAGCTTTGGAACTCAACAGCTTTCCCACCAAATTCACTGACAGTATCAGAAGGATCGGAGCTGTGTTCTGTTGCAATGATAGTAATTTCCTGAAGGGATGACTGAAAATTTGCAAGCAATCTGTTCAGATCACGAGGCCTCACTGCAAAATTGCTTGGGTATCTTCTCCTATCCAGAGATAATTGCTGTATGTCGCGGTCAACATTGCAAGTAATCCAATATTTTTTCTTAATTCCTACAAACATATGACAACATCACATATGCATGAACAAAAACTCACAATTGGTGCAGTGAGATAAACATGTGTCTCTGCCTGGTGCAGCTTCTTATCAAATTAATGCAGGTTTGACAGGAACAGCCTCCGATTTATTTTGCAGTTAGATAACATGCTGAATCGTGTAGTTAGCATGACTAAGAAAAAGACTTAAGATGGTAAGTGTTCAACAAAAAAAGAAGTAAAAGTGGTAGACAATGGAATCTAATTTCTAAAATAAATGTCCCCGTCTCTTTATTCTGTATTCGTTGGCTTTATAAGTCATATTGGGGCACTGCAAAATCCATTTGACAGAGTTCATGCTGCTTTTACATGATGAGAAAAGCTCATCTGTGGAGACATATGACATAACTTACAGATGCTTCTCACAGCATTTTGCAGTCATTGCTCATTAGCAGAAATGAACATGTCAGTTTCAAGGGTTCATTTCTGCTGTTTTCCATAGAATTGGATTGAAGCGAGACTATTTTTCAGGGGAAAAAGGAATACACTAACTTTTCCATCTGTGCTACAAGCTTGCAATCGAAAACATCAAATACACTAATAAATTCAGAGCACCATGCACATGACTGAAAGGTCTTTACCATTGAAGCACTGCAGAGCCCATTGAACTTTTGATGCATAGACCGTCTGTTAATTGCACATTGAAATAATCAGTGTTTGTAATAGGTGTTCTATAGACAGAACAGACTGCCTGCACAGAGTATTTTGTAAGTATTTGTAAATTAATTACAACTATAAGCTGACTAATATACTAGAAAGATGAGCAACGACAATATACGTTTGAAAGAACGCTGCATTGAACCTGTGCACCAGATACTGTAAACACATCAAAGAAGTCTGGCTTGAAGGTAATCAACTGATAGGCAGATCTTGACGAATTGAGTGCATGAAAGGAAAGCTGGAAAAACCAGCAAAGCATTAGCAAGACAGAATAGCAGCACCTGTAGAAATATCCATAGGGTTTTTCTCCTGTGGTTTCACCATTGGACGTTTTCTACGAGTAGCACTGATAGTTCTCCTGGTTATAGCTGCGAATTGCCTTAGTCTTATGATTGAAAAACTGTACAATCACCCTATCATTCTTTCAATGAAATGACTTCAGATTTATGCACGTCAAGTTCTAATCATCGTCAACAGGGGGCCAATCACAACCTAGGTCAACAAATTTCTGCCTCAAACCCACTGCCAAAAGCTTCACGCACGTGGCAATCGGTGGAAGGACTCTCAAATTTATCAATTGGACACTGCATTGAACGAAACGAGCCAATACCTAACACGGCATAGCATCTAAACTAAGCATCACTCGTCTACGAAGAAGCAACTATTTAGCTTTTTCACTTGATGGATGAAGCTAAGGTGATGGGTTTTTGTTCGCAACAGAGTATCAGAACAATCACGATAAAAAACGATAAAAAAAAAGAAGAACAATGCACAAGAGATTACCCAGAGTCACTCAAGATTAGCGCTACGTCGTGCAAAAAGATTTCACTATGTTTTCGATTCATAGCCGCTCAACTTGTTACAATAATCAGAAACGAGAAAAATACATATATGTCCAAAAACGGAGACAAAACCTAAACTTATAATTAATCTCTAAATCTCGCACTAAACGGGTCAACTTAAATAAAAGCCCAAATTTCGGGTGCGCTGGCTCGGGCTCGCCTGCTCACTGGCGAGCGGGGGCGAGCGGGGCAGCCGTCCGCTGACCGCGCAGCGAAACCCGTCGGGAGGCGTTGCCTCCGAACATAAGGAACGATCGACCTGGATTTCAGTGGCGACTCGCGAACTTTTTGACCGGAGCTGCGGGCGACAGAGACGAAGAAGAAGAAGGTGGAAGAAATGAAATCACCTTGAAAGAAGAAGCTTCAATGGCGAGGTCGTTTCCGACGCGAGAGAGACAAGTGATGGAGCGAGCGAAGGTCTTCAAGGCGTTGCCGCTGACGGTGAACTCCGTCGCCGAGCTCTTCGTTTCTCTCTCTGCTCTGAGCCACCGACGGTACAGTTTTTTTTTATGAGACGGTCGCTGGAACCATGGTGTATTCACGAAAATGCCGTACTTCCCTACTATTCCTTGAAAGGTACGGCATTTACGATAATGCCGTGAAGAGCCACGGTGTCACCAGCAGTCATTAGGGCCTTCCGTTCCAAAAAAAAAAATGATTCTAATTAAAAATATTTTTTTTATTCTGTCCTTTTAAAAATAAGAATACGTTTTCTAATTACAAAAAAATATTTGATTTTTTTTTCCAAAAGTGATCCTAAAAAAGTGTCGTGAAAAGCGGCTGAGAAGTCCATTTTTGAAAAGTGATCCTAAAAAAGTGTTTTTTTTAGAAATAACTCTTTTTTGTTTCTGATTTTTAGTCTAAAAGTATTCCCGGGATCAGAATCAGAAACCGAATTTTTTACGTTACCAAACATATTTTTAATCTTTTTTTGTTCTCGAAAACAGAAACAAATGGACAGAAACGTTACCAAACAAGCCTTAGGAGTCCCATGGTATTTTTACGTAAATGCCCAATCCATGAGAAAATCAAATGAACGGGGGATCAATTTTTCATTGGACGAAAATGCCATGAGAAGCGTGCGTTTGCAACGCCATGGTGTAGGGCCTTTTCGTAAATTGGGTTGCAAACTCTTGTCCTTGGTCAAGGATATCTTACCACCATGGTGTAGGACCAAAAATGTTACCAAACAAGTCCCATGAGTCTCATGGTATTTTTACGTAAATGCCCAATCCATGAGAAAAGCAAATGAACGGGAGATCAATTTTTCATTGGACGAAAATGCCATGAGAAGCGTGCGCTTGCAACGCCATGGTGTAGGGCCTTTTCGTAAATTGGGTTGTAAACTTACACTTTTTGTCGAGTTGTGCTGTGCCACGCCAGCACAACTCAATTTACGAAAAGGCCCTACACCATGGCGTTGCAAGCGCACGCTTCTCATGGCATTTTCGTCCAATGAAAAATTGATCCCCCGTTCATTTGGGAAGGCAACTGGGACAGAGGCCTTTGTTGCGCTCCATTCGAACTTCCAAGACAGCACTGGGAAACCATATTTTGAGGAGGAGAGATTCGGCCAAAGTTGGAAGCTTAATGGAGGGTGATCAGAGGTAAGCTTCAGCGACCTCAAACATATGATAGATATCTGATACAAATCTTGGTTTTTCTTTCCCGTTCGTATTTCGGATCATGTCTCTCTGTGTATTAGGGGTGTCAATGGGCCGGGTCTCGCATAGGCCCGACCCGACCCGAAACCAAACAGTACCAAGTTCGGGCCGGGCCGGGCTGGCCCGATACCCGAATCATATATGTCCAAAATATACGGGCCGGGTCGGGTCGGGCCGGCCCTTTTTTTTTTGAATTTCTGTCTCTGCATAGTGTGTTGTAATTACTGTCTCTGCATCTGATCGTCATTGTGCTCCATCAACTATGGCCATCGATACTTGCGACTTTCTCTCTCCGAGCCCTCCTCTTTCTCAATCTCCATTGCTGATGCTTCCGCTGGACAAAGGCGAGGATGGCCATGGCTGTCGCTTCTTCAATCTCAAGGACAGGAACGCCCTTGCCCTCCGCAGCTTCCCCGCGACCTTTTCTGACAGCCGTTGCGTCGGTTCTTCGCACGGTTGGCTCGTGCTCTTGGACAAGGACACGGAGCCTTATCTCCTCGACCCACTTCGCGGCGGCCCGGTCCTCCGCCTCCCTCCCATCGAGACGGTCCCCTGTGTGCTCCCGATGCTTCGGAGTCATGACGACAACTGCTGCAGTTCAGCCAAATCTTACGAGACGACAACTGCTACAGTTCAGCCAAATCCCGTTGCCGTCGTAAACCCTGACCATTATCTTCTCGACTTTTTTGAGCGATGTTGATTTGCGAACTCAAAGCTTGTTGGCTATGGAGGAAGCTTGTGTCGGAGGATATTCCACGGAGAGAGAGATTTGCATTGTCTTTGGGAGTTCAAGAAGAGCCGCTGGCGTGGGGTGGGGTGTCAAACAGCACCGAAACAGCATCGAAACAGCACCGGTACTGTTTGAAATAGTACCAAGGCCCGGCCCGAAAATTTAGGAAATTTTCGGGCCGGGCCGAGACGGCGCGGGCCTTTTTGACAGCCCTGCTGTGTATGTTGTTCCATTACTAGGATGCTTGTTTTGTTGGAAAGAAGCTTACCTATATCTTGGTATGCATTTTGATCTTGTATGTTCATCTCCTAAGAGCTCAGTTCTGGGTGTAGAGGCAAGACTTGTTGGGTACATGCTAGTCGAGTCTCAAGTAGAAGCTAGGAACCGAGACCTACATTCTCGGACCGAAACTGTCCCCTGTTATGTTGAAAAGCACGAGTTCAGAATGCATCAACAAGTTCACCTGATTTTGATCTTGGTGTTCAGGTCTTAAGAGCCCAGATTTTTCCCTTTGTATTTTCTTTCTGTTGATCGAGCTTTCAGCCGTCTTGCCGGGTTGCACAGGTGGCAGAAATGTTGTGCAGCCCCGGTTGCTGCACTGAGCTTTCAGTCGTCTTGCTCAACCCCGAATTGACTTTCCATTTCGTTTATTCACAGTTAAGTATGAGAAACATGAGAAACCACACACCACGGCTAGAACGTCGCCAATGGCCTCAGAAAGGAGCACCACTCTGTACACCCAGATTTTTCCCTCTATTTTCTTTCTGTTGATCGAGGCTTAAGCCAGGCTTTTGTTCTCCCGGTGGCCCTCACCTCTGGTCGGCGGGGCCGCCAGCTGCCACTCCACCGGTGTTGGGGCGGTGGCCACAGCCCTCCCGCATGTATCTGCCACTTCTTTTCTTCGACAGTATACTTTTTTTTTTGTTGGTATCCATTGATGCTCCTACCTTTGATCGTGTCCGCTGTTATGTTCCATTACGTGAATATTGTTTCATGTCGAAAACGCCTGCACCCTACGAAAATCAGGCGAACTTGTTGATGCATTTTGAACTCGTACTGTCGAACTCGTTGATGACTCAGTTCTCGCTCAGCAGACATGGTAGCTTTGAGAAACGTTGTCCCGAATTGACTTTCCATTTGGTTTATTCAAATTTAAGTACGAGAAACCACACACCACGGCTAGAACGTCGCCAATAGCCTCTTTTTTGCATTAGATTGCGAGAGTGGGATAGGAGCACCACTCTGTACACCCAGATTTTTTCCCTCTGTATTTTCTTTCTGTTGATCGAGGCTTGAGCCAGCCTTTTGTTCTCGATGTTCATGATGACTCGGCTCTCGCAGAGCAGAAATGGCTCTACTCAGAGCAGAGCATGTACTTAGAGGCATATCTGGTGGATGTAAAATGCCTTTTGTTTCTCGCATTTTCTAGAGATTGGGTAGCTAGGTTGTACCGCCCACATTTTGTCTTCTATCATTTTGCTGATTGATCCAGATTTCCTTTGGAACTTAAATTGGTAGTTCTTGAAAGCTTTTAGAAAGGAAAGACTGCATTCTTTTGTAATGCAGAGTGAGCACTACTAGACACTGACAAGTGGTTTGCTGATTTCATTTCCAAGAAGTGAACGAGAGCTGGCAGATCGATTTGCTGCATATGTCCCACGTCTTGATTCCCTGGAGGAGAAACTGAATCTACTCATCCAGCTCAGGGGTGTACCAGCCAACACTGTCCGTGAAAAAGTCGTGCTTTTCTACGAACTGCTCAAACCCATTAAGTTCAAGATAGGAGGGGAAGATATGGACGCAAAGTTCCGACTTGCCTCCGCTCTCATCACTGTTGCTCTCGGAGGTTTCAAGTGCAGTCTACTGATGTACGTCCTGCTTGATGACATGCCTTGGCTGATTGTCGTTCTGGGTGTCCTTATGGCATTTGCATTTATCGCGAGAGGATAGTGACAGTCTCCAGCTCCAGACGCCGTGGTTTAGTCTCTGCGAACTTGGCGTTAATCTGTGCTCTAATGCTGTCTTGGAAACAAACATTGTGTTGTACTTCTATTGCATCAAAAACCTTTTACATAATACGATGGTGCTACTAAGTTAAGATACTGATTCAACGATTTGAAATCGGAGAAACAGAGGATTTTCTTTTTCGCTTTAGCCAGGGGAATGGATTTAGAGGATTTGAGAAAGAATCAAAATATGGGATCGATATTATGCAGCTACGTCAATCCCAATTCTGGTCCTCAGGAAAGTCGGCACACATATGCCTATGGAATCCTGAGGTTTTGCTCTTTTCATATGCAAGAAAAGGGGTTGGGCAGTGAGAGATTTACTGGGAGTATCTTCCTTTGGTTTTAAGCTTTAAGCGAAGCCCCGACCGACTACATATCCATTTTTCTTTGTTCAGTTTCATGTGTTGGTTGAGATGAGGAGTCAAATGCGGACCCTCAAAAGCCAGAAGCAAAAAAATCACAGGAAATTCCGTTTTCTCGCACCTTGTCTTGTTTTGATCCCAAGATAGAAACTTATGAATGGGGAGTGTTAGGAACACCGATTTGGACACCCTAAGTTTTGTTCACTGTTCCTTTCCTCCTCTTGCTAATCTATATCCAGGCCTAGTGACAAAACTCTCGGAGCAGACAATGTAATTAAGGGCATATTCCGAGGCCGTAAATCTATTGGGAAAGTAAGATCTATTGTCAATAGTCATTGACTCTCTTTCCACGAGTTGCTCCCAGGGGCCATGAGTGTTGCAACATATTCCGATCGTTGATACGTGCCTCATTTACATGGATCAACAGTTGATAATTGGTTGCTCTTTGCCAATGTTGCCTAGGACATTCACTATTATGTTCAGTCCTTTTATTTTATTGAATGACAAATTTGGTCATTGAACTAATCCCACGTCTCAATTTCTAGACAAATTTTGCAACATTCAATCTAAATGTTAATAGAAAATGCTAACCAAGCACTGGATACATGGCACTAACACGTAGATCATAACTTAAAATACTAAGGGGAAAAAATACAAAAAAAAGGGTCCCCCTACTAGTACTTCTTTTCAGTTTTGATCTTCATTCTTTATTTTGTGGCATATTTGGTGGGAGAATACCAAAAAAGTCATAAACCTATTGCAATTGTTCCGATTTAGTCCTAAACTTTTTTTTTTTTTGCCGATTCAATCCTAAATCTTTTGTAATTATGTCGATTCAATCCATCCAACCAATTTTGGTTTGGTTACACTGGCGCTAATGTGAAGAAATTGAGGAGAGAGCACAAAAGTAAAATAAAAGAAAGTTCGACACGTGGCAAAATATGTAAACTTTAACGGTGTAAATGAGATGAAAAATCTAGCAGAGGGCAGATTTGGGAACTCATTGAAAGTTGATAATTTTTTATGGAACAAAAAAGAGTTCGGGATATTTTTGGGTCTAAACCTAAAGTTTGGATTTTTTTTTTTTTAGGGGGAAATTTGGCCGATTTTTATCATGATAGGAAGCTGAACTTTCTCACGTTCTTTAATGGGTTGACTTGGTGAATCCAAGATGGGCTCAAGTGATGGACTTGCCTGGATTAAATTGGGCTAACGAGCTGCGCACAGCAGGCTCAATTGATGAGCTTGACCTTTGATCGGTTTATTGTTAGATGTAAGACGTCACTCTATTAGCGAAAATTCCAATTAAGAACTTTAAGCACTCATATTTTCTCAAATAAGACCTCAAAATGGATCTTATTTTTTAAAAAAAGGCCTGAAATGCTCTCTGTATTGGCTCAAGGATATTTACGTCCTTTATTGTTTTTTACAATTTTTGCCTGTTTTTTTCCTTTATCCGTTTTCCTCTCCTTTTCTTTCCTTTTTTTTCTTTTTTTCATTTTCTTTTTTCTCTCCCCTCCCCTCCCCTCTCCCAGCCATTGCCGGCCTTAGGCGACGGCCGTGGTCGCCGGCGTCTGGCGGGTGACCCTCGCCTGGGCCTGCTCGGGATCAGGTGATGGTCGGCGCACGGCAGGACAGCAGCGGTGGTGATCGGGGAAGACTCAACTATTCTCGGCGGACTTACACGACGCAGTAGTCTGATCGGTGCACGATGCGGGACTCAACTATTGGACAAACGCAACTCACCTTTGGGGCTTGTTGGGATGGTAATGGTCGATACTCTCAGGAAAGAAGACCGGTTCCTCTCGTGCGTCTCTTGGCGGCGCTTGGCTCAGCGATTGGATTGGTGTCCAGCATGGTATTGCAGAAAACTCCATGGAAGAAAAAGTCGCTAGCTTTGGGGGATCACTAGCAATTGACTGAGGATAGCATGACCTGCAAATACAAACAAATATTCTTGGGACATGCGGTGGGGCATGGAGGTGAAGGAGATATTCGAAGGGGCTGAGAGGCCGAGTCCTCCTGCTCGTGTTTAGGACATCGGGACTAATCTGGATGGCTCGCCTAGTTGACGTCACAAAAGGCGTCGACTGCTGCTGGTTCATTGGAGGACTTGCGATGCTAGAAAGTAGGTGCGTATGGTAACGCTCTAGAAAAAGTGTTTCTGTTCTCAAAATGTTCTCGGAACACTTTGGGAACAGAAACGCGTACGGTAAAAAAGTGATCTAAAAGTGTTCCAAGAACACTTTTGAGAAACAAAAACACTTTTGGAGCAAAAATGAGAAACAAAAAAAAAACTTGCTTCTGTGTTCCCGGAATACTTTTTAGGAACACATTTGGAATATTTTTTGAAAATAACTGGAAATACTTTCTTGAAAATAATTAAAAATAAAAATAATTAAAGAATAAAATAATTAAAATAAAAATAATTTTTTAGAAAAATAAAAAATAAAAAAGATTAAAAATCGAAATAATAAAAAAATAATCAAATAAATTAATTTAAAATAAAATGATTAAAAATAAAAAAAATAAATTTTTCGAAATAATAAAAATAGAGTATAAAAATCGAAATAATTAAAGAATAAAAAATAATTTTTTGAAAAATAAAAAATAAAAAAGATTAAAAAACGAAATAATTAAAATAAATAACAAAAAAATTAATTTAAAATAAAATGATTAAAAATAATAAAAATAATTTTTTGAAATAATAATAATAATAATAATTAAAAATAAATATATATAAAATAATTTTTCAAAAAAATAAATAATAAAAATAAAAAAATAATTTTTTCGAAAAAAAACATAATTTTTCCAAAAAAATAAATAATTAAAATCAAAAAATTGAAAATCAAAAAATATTCTAAATAATAAAAATTAATTGAGAAATTGAATCATTTACAAAGAGTATTTTTTATTAAACGGCGTTTACGTCAAAGTTGTATCCAAATATACTTTTCAATTACAGTTTATCAAACAGTATTTGTATTCAATTATGTAATTATATGTTTATCTACTTGGAATCATTTATGTTTGACTCATAATTGTAATTTTTCCTATCTATGGAAAACATATTTCATGTTCTCATTGCTCAATTCTAATTTATCTTCTCTTTTATTTTTATTTTTTAATTATTGATCTCATGCATATTGAAAAAATTAGGAATAGAATTAAATGGAAAAATAGGAATATAATTTTTTTTGCAGTTAATAAATGCGTTTTTGTTCTTTTTTTTGTTCCGAGTACAAAAATTTTATGCAGTTACCAAACACGTTTCTGTTCCTTTTTTGTTCCGAGAACAGAAACTTTATGCAGTTATCAAACACGTTTCTGTTCCCAGAAATCGTTGTCGGGAACAGAAACATAAAAAAGTGTTTCTGTTCCAAAAGTTGTTCCGGGAGCAGAAACGTTGCCATACGCACCCGACTCGTCGAGACTGAGCTCGTGCCGTTTTGCGGATACTTGTCTTCAGAGGTAGCGGCTAGGGAAAACAACAGAGTGACGGTTGGGCTATTTGATCGATATGGAGTAGTAAGGGCCGAGGCCAACCTGAGTCCGACGATGTCTAGGGAAGAAAGAAAAATGAAAAAATAAAAAGAACAAGAGAGAGAGAGAGGAGAAAAAGAAAAAAAAAGAAAAACTTACAAAAAAAAATTAAAAGACGAAAATGCCTTTCAATTAGGCTCTTCTTTGAAATAAAGAGAGCACTTCAAGCCCTTGTTTGGAACAAAATTTAATTTGAACTCTTATTTAAAAAAATAAAGACACTTGAATTACTTATTTGAAATTCTTCCCTCTATTAATCAGTGGTGAACTCACAAGACATGCGACTTGTTTTCTTATTAACTCAAAAGAAAAGGTACTGCTTAAGACACTGCTATTACTTGCTAAAATTTGAATGACGGTGATGTGATAAATTGCAAGTAAATATGTACATAAATCTCAATTACTAGTATTAAAAAAAGCCGCCACCCACCAAAATAAAAAAATCGAAACCAGGTCCAAATGTTATCTTACCATCTCACTTTCGCCAGACGATTTTGCCGACGTTGTACGTAAGTATGGCGGGTGTTCCGGCAATGTTGGTCGGAATGCTATGGGTATACATGTCCCTAATGGCTTGAAGCGAGGACTCCTCCGTGGAATAAAGACGTCGGCTTATACATTATAGCAATATGAGCTGCTCGCTTTGCGCCGTTTCTAGGAATTAAAAAATCAGCAAAATACTTCTTATACGGCAGCCTTTTGCAAAAAGCGCAAGTTCATGCGGAAATGTGTCCGCGGCCCATTCGTTAAGCAGACTCTTTTCAAGTACTTCCAAAAATGGAATGTCCGCATATTTACCCGGTACGTAAAAACGGGCCCTCCGCACATGAAATCCGAGATGTTAGGATTCGAACCCACTAACAACCATAGAAGTAAAAACCCTTCTTCTTTTTTTTTTTTTTCCATTGGCATTTCAACTAATTCTCAACCATTGATAACATTGAACTTTTCAAAAGGCAAAAAGAGGGTGATGATCCTCTACCTCGAAGGTGCTTCCACGGTCATTTCAACTAATTCTCAACCGTCAGATGCATGTAAATGAGACAAGCATTGACAGTCGAGATGTGTTGAGACATTCATGGCTTGCTGAAATATCTCATGCGATAAAAACTTCGTGTTAAAAAAATGATGACCATCAGCAATAAATCTTAATTTTTGATGGATCCTCAATTAGTAAATGTCCCCGTGTACAAGCACTTACCAGTAAAACTAAGAGAGCAAGATCATCATAGTCAAACAGGAAACATAATTTTATTGATCTTCATAGTATGGTGGTGTTGACTGAAGACAGAGTCCAACACCATCATCGTTATCATCATCATAATCATCCTCATTGTCGTCAACCCGATTACTTGGATGATGTTGTGAAAAACCATGTCCATCTACACAAGAAAAGAATGAAGAGGGATCATCCAAGTCAACTACTAACAAAACTGCATGAACATACTTATGATGGCACTAATTAGTGCTATGTTATTACAATCTCGTTCAGGACCTTTGTTTCTAAAAACATTTAGAACCACTAACAAACGACATGATACAAGCAGACTAATTGAATTGATACTAGAAGCCCAAGAAAGGCATGTGAGTTCAGTCTTCCAGAAATAGGCAATTGCACAGGTATGTGCATGTCGAGTAAAAAGCGGGAAAAAAAAAAGTTTTGCTCCACCTTGTCTGTGGTATCATGTGGACAGTCGCACTAAATAGTGGAAACAAAGAAATGCTTACAAGTTTGGTTGGACATATATGAATTTCTGGCAGAAACTTTTTGCTTCTTGATGCAAGAATAAAGAGAAATATTTTGCAAGACTCAGATAAAGTCCCGCAATCAATTGGTCTAAGCTGAATGCTTTCTTGCAAAGCAGCATTTACAGTAGGGAAACAGGCAATAGAGAAAGTAGCAACCTCGTTAAGAAATAATTATAAGCGATAGCAAAATAATTCGAGCTAGAGAGATAAAGATGATTTTCATCATACGCACACAAACTGAGAGAGAGATTGAGAGATGAAGAATCTTGACCACTTTGGATGTTTCCTTCAGCTGATGCAGCTTTTGATATTTGAATGGTGCTGATCCTTTCAATTCTTGACTGACCACCAGCTTTTGGGATCCTTTCTTCTGGAACTTGCCTTCCATCAGAACCACTGCCACTTCTCGCAGCACTTCCTGCCCAAAGTTAGTAAACCACTCAAATTTTAATTCCCAAGAGATACTTTCCTATGGGTTTCCTAAAAGAATATCTTACTGACGACATACACAGAATCTCATTTCAGAGCAAAGCAAAGTCAACTTCTTTGCCATCATTGAGATGATAGGGATACAAGCTAGACCCGAATGTTCAGACCATATTCTGGTATGATTTGATGGAATCTCGGATGCATTTGTTCTATTCCTCTCTGGCTGTTCTCCAGAGACTTCCCCAGTATCAGCCAGGCCTGGCATTCCATTTTCTGAAGGTCCAGTATTACCTTCATGTAATTGTGAGGTGAGCATGGTTGCCAGTACAAGTGTAGCATCAAAATTGGAAGATCACCCCTCATCAATGCCAAATTTAGGGGCCATCAAAATAGGCCTGTTTCATAAAAACACGCAGTTGAATCAAGTTTTTTATTCTTTTCTATTTTGCATTTTAGTTGCACTTCCGCCAGAGATGTTGCACTTGAAATCACGAATTTAGCGGGTATATTTACTAGCATCAAGTTTTCCAATGATATTTTTAGCGGGTATATTTACTAGCATCTTGTATTAAACTTGAAAAATAAACCATTTATCATCTGCTTAAACCTCCTTACCCCGTTAAGGAGCACTATATTCTATTGACCAAATTTTCAACGTTTGTCTCATGTTTTTTGACATTCAGCCCAGAAGTCAAATTGTCATCAGCCTTTACGATTGTCATCGTGAAGCTATGCATTAGCATGTTTTAAAACTCTGCGCGGATAACTCGTAATCATTCATCTTCAAACCAGTTATGAACTGATTGCAATGAAAACTACTCGTTGCATCTGAACTACTTGCATATACAAAATTAAAGTGAAGCATGGAAAAAAAATGGATAGAACATAAAATTCAAAAGAGCGTTTAGAATTTACTTACTCGCCAGCCTTCTCAAAGTACAAATGAATGTCCACTTCACATCCCTCACAGAATGCAAGAAATGCCGGGATTTCCGTGAGATGGACATGGGTTAATTATTATCACGTTCACTGGAAAACACAAGGAAAACCTTCAATATAAAAGATGGTCTAGAATGCGACTCCAATAGCATTTGGGCAACTTGGTGGACTCATTTTGAGGACGTAAGTTTCAAAGTGAAGTCACATGTCCAACAACTTTCGTGTGTGTTTATGAAAAAAATGTCTTGACAGTTAATATAATAAAAAACGAATCAGATGGATCACCTTCAACTCTTTGACAGCAAAAGTCACGTCTACTGCGTTGTCATTATGAGCATATTGCACAAACTCTTCCACAGGATCCATCCACAGCTAAGTGTGCAGCAAAGAGTCGTTTTCTGCAACCAGAATCTGAACCATGATATTCTTCTCCATATTCAATCAAAAAGAATGTTTGCTTTCAGAACTCAATGTTGCAGGATCAATGTAGCTTTCAGAACTCAACAAATTTCCCACCAAATTCACTTGCAGCATCAGGAGGATCAGAGTTGCGTTCCATTGCCATTATAGCAATTTCCTGAAGGGATGACTGAAATTTGCAAGCAATCTATTCAGATCATGAGGCCTCACCACAAAATTGCTTGGGTATTTTCTCCCATCCACAGATAATTGCTGTATGTCGGGGACAACATTGCAATTAATCCAGTATGTTTGCTTAATGCCTGCATACATATGACAGCATCACATATGCATGAACAAAAACTCACATTGGGTGCAAAGAGATAAACATCTATCGCTGCCTGGTGCGCTTCTTATCAAATTATTGCAGGTTTCACAGGTGCAGCCTCCAATTTAGTTAGATAACATACTGAATAGTGTAGTTAGCATGACTGAGTCAACGACTTGCAATGGTAAGTGTTCAACAAATAGTAGTAAAAGTGGTAGACATTGGAATCTAATTCCCAAAATAAACGTCCATGTCTCTTTATTCTGTGTCCGTTGGCTTTATAAGTCATATTGGGGCACTGCAAAATCTGTTTGGCATGGTTCACACTGCTTTTACATGATGAGAAATTAGAAAAGCTCATCTGCGGACACATATGGCAGAACAAACAAATGCTTCTCACAGCATTTTGCAGTCATTGCTCATTAGCAGAAATGAACATGTCAGTTTCAAGACTTCATTTCTGCTGTTTTCAATAAAAATGGATTGGAGCGAGATTATTTTTAGGAGTAAAAAGGAATCAGCTAACTTTTCCATCTGTGCCACAAGCTGGCGATCTTAAACATCAAATACACCAGTTCCTACCTAATGAATTCAGAGCGCCACGCACATGACTGAAAGGTCTTTACCATTGAAGCACTGCAGAGCCCATTGAACTGTTGATGCATAGACGTCTGTTAATTGCACACTCAAATAATCAATGTTTGTAATAGGTTCTCTAAGGACAGAACAGACTGCCTGCACAGAGTATTTTCTAAGTATTTGTAAGTTAATTACAACTATAAGCTGACTAATATACTAGAAAGATGAGCAACGACAATATAACTTTAAAAGAATGCTGCATTAAACCTGCGCGCCAGATACTGTAAACACATCAAAGAGGTCTGGATTGAAGGTAATCAACTAATAGGCAGATCTTGAGGAATTGAGTGCGTGAAAGGAAAGCTGGAGGTTGAATACGAAGATGAGAACCTTAATCTGATATATACAAGTAAGAAGGTAATATTTGTACAAAGATCAATACTAGTTCTATTCACAATAGTGCCAAATGCCAAACATGAGCTTAGAACGTGGAAATTCTATTTTTATGGTATGTTAAATGCGACGAGGCAAAAGGAAGTCATGCAAAGTATTGTCACATAAGATGCTGGGGAGCGGAATCGTGCTTTCACTTATCGAGTGTTGGAAAACCCCATATAATACCATCAAATTAACCAAAAAAACCAGCAAAGCATTGGCAAGACAGAATAGCAGCACCTGTAGAAATATCCATAGGGTTTTTCTCCTGTGGTTTCACCATTCGACATTTTCTGCGAGTACCACTGATAGTTCTCCTGGCTATAGCTGCGAATTGCCTTAGTCTTATGATACAAAGACTTTACAATCACCTTATCATTCTTTCAATGAAATGACTTCAGATTTATGCAAGTCAAGTTCTAATCATCGTTGACAGGGGGCCAATCACAACCTAGGTCAACAAGTTTCTGCCTCAAATCCACCGCAAAAAGCTTCACGCACTCGCCAATCGGAGGAAGGAACCTCAAATTTCTCAATTGGACACTGCATTGAGGGAAACAAGCGAATATCTAACACAGCATAGCATCTAAACTAAGCATCACTCGTCGGGGCACGAAGAAGCAACTATGTAGCTTTGCACTCGATGGATGAATTTGAGGAACGATCCACATGGATTTCAGTGGAGACCGGCGAACTTTTTGACCGGAGCTGCGGGTGACAGAGACGAAGGAGAATGAGGAGGAAGAAGTGGAATCACCTGGGAAGGAGAAGCTTCAATGGCGAGGTCGTTTCCGACGCGCGCGAGGCAAGTGATGGAGCGAGCGAAGGTCTTCAAGGCGTTGCCGCTGAGGGCGAACTCCATTTCTGAGCTCTTCGCTTCTTTCACTGCACCGATGGTACAGATTTTTTATGAGGCGGTCGCAGGAAAAATTGGCGGGATTGGAAGAAGATGAGATTATCATTTTTTTCCCCAAGGTCATTATATTATTTTTTAGATTTATCATTAGATAACGTGAAATACTAACAAAATTTGATTACTAAAGTTAATATATCAAAAATTAAACAATGAATAATGTTTACTTAGTTCAGCACAGTATGATGAAATAAATTATGTAATTATTTCTCCATATTTAATTCAGCAAAAAAAAATAGTTTCTTAGTCGAAAATCCTCTTACTTAAATATATTTTATATCCATTAAAATAAGTACATTTATAAGAAAATGGATATGAAAATAATTTTATCTAAACCCCGCTTAATTGGCATATTATTTGATATAATAGATAAGGGAGAAGTTCATAAGCTTTGATTTATTATTCTTGCATTCAACAACTTATGTTTTCAATCATGCAGTTCAAATGGAATTTAAATAATGAATAGGAAGAGATGATTTCAAGTTTTAACTTAGTCATTGTGATTGAAGGGAAATATAATTTAAAGAATATTACACATTTTGAAAAAAATCCATTTACTTTAGAAAATAAAAATCGAATTTGTGATTGATGGCATGTGATAGTGTGTAATTTCAGATTAACTTGGATTCTCCCATGCCTATACTAAATCGCAACGAGAGAATATCATATTTGATCTTAGTGTGATTGATGGCATGTGTATATATACATGCAAAATGGGTTGCAAGTAGATTAAAAATTTTATTGAGCGGTCATCAAAAACCATTTGATTCTACGCAACCAGAGAAATCTAGAGTTCGGAAACTTGGTTACGTCGGTGTTTCCACCTATGCCCTTTTAGCACCGAAGTTGAGTGTTTTCTAAATATGTTTCATGCAAAATTTCAATTCTTTTTTAAACCTACGAGATAAGCCAATGCTTCATGTTTATGCATTTTTTCGTCTTTTTTTTTCAAATTTTCTAAAATTAGACTAAGTGTAAATTACCTAAACCAAGGAAAATCACAGCCAATGAAATTAAGTGCACAATCAAAGTATCATGGCATTGATGAGTCACATCATAAAACCCTGATGAAGGCCTAATAGCTCAGAGAAACATGGTTTTGGTTTAATTTCAAAGGTGTTTATGATTTTTTTAAAAAGAATAAAATCTATGAAATTTAGGGAACCTAGGCCCAAATTTATGAAAATAAGGTCAAACTAGGCTAATCTAAGCTTTTTCTATTTGTCGCGACCCTCTAAAAAAATTTTAAATTTTAAAAGGCGGTTAACGGATTATTAGGTTAATTAGATTTGACTAACCTAACGCGGACCCTCCCAAGCCCTACCGAATCGCAACTTTGGTTTTTGTTTAAATGATTTTGAAATTTGGAGTCGCCACTAATCGTTCTTGGTAGGTCGATTAGAAACCTAAATAAATTAGCGGGAGAACTAATTTATTCCTGCGAACCAGAGATTATGAGCTCGGAGACTTGGTTACACTAGTTAATTAAAACTAATGCCCTTTCGGTACCTTAATTTCATGGATATCCTAATTCGGCAACTCAGGCTTGGTCTATTCCTAAGGCTTTAATAGGGTATTCTCTTTTGTGTTTTCACTTTTTAAATAGGATGCATGGATGGTATATATTTTTATTTGTTATATTTTTTTATGTGTTAAAGATTCCCTGAAGCCGTAAGAGGGAGTGTGTTAACAACTTCTGTGCAGTATTACGACCTACTCATCTTTTGGGTTTGATGATTCAAAAATTAAATTATAGGAAGTACATGACAGTGAATAAACACCTCCAATGGGAGGCCTAGCATTGGCTTGGCTCTTCCCTTTGGGATTTAAGGTACAGGTATTTAAGTTGCAAGTATTTAAACTACTGTAAGTAAAAAACCTCCAATTGGAGGCTAAGCATTAGCTTGGCTCTTCCCTTTGGGATTTAAGGTACAGGTATTTAAGTTGCAGGTATTTAACTACTGTAAGTAAAAACCTCCAATGGGAGGCTAAGCATTGGCTTGGCTCTTCCCTTTGGGATTTAAGGTACAGGTATTTAAGTTGCAGGTATTTAACTACTGTAAGTAAAAACCTCCAATGGGAGGCTAAGCATTGGCTTGGCTCTTCCCTTTGGGATTTAAGGTACAGGTATTTAAATTGCAGGTATTTAACTACTGTAAGTAAAAACCTCCAATGGGAGGCTAAGCATTGGCTTGGCTCTTCCCTTTGGGATTTAAGGTACAGATATTTAAGTTGCAGGTATTTAACTACTATAAGTAAAAACCTCCAATGGGAGGCTAAGCATTGGCTTGACTCTTCCCTTTGGGATTTATGGTGCAGGTATTTAAGTTGCGGATGGACTTTGTCCTCTCCATTCTGGGGTATGAATTCTTTAAAATAAAATACAACGAATTGATTCAACAATTTGAAATTTGTACGCGCTTGAGGACTCCTCCAAGCCGATTTTGTGCTTCCATAGGGTTGACCATTGATATAGAGTTGCGGCTTCCTGACATAAAATAGAGTGAAGTGTCAGTATACAAAATATGTGCTAATCTGCACCTAAAACCAGAAGAGTGGAAAGAGTACTTATCTCCCGTTTTTTGGGAGGGATTTCTATAATTGATTTTCGCTCTCTATGTTTCCAATATAGAGAGTTTCTTTTGAATTAATATGGACTTTTAGTCACAGATCAGTTGAGAAATCGGTGGACAGCTTAGGAGCTTGTCTGGGCCGATTTTTGCATCTCTACGAGATTTTTGCTGTTGAAGTAGAGATATCCTTCTCCTGACATAAAATATGGAGAAAAAAAAGGAGATGGAGAAAGTGCATACAATTTGTGCTAATTTGCGAGTAAAACCATAAATAAATGAATAAATAAAAACTCTTAGCTCGAATTTGCTTGCTCGTTGACGAGGATGAACTCTTGATTTATATTAATCGATGAAGGAATTTGTGATGATAACCCCTAGCTTTAAACTCCCATCATCTTCAAAATTCTCTCTCTTTTGGTATTTTCTTTCTCTCGAATTTTTCTTCAATCTCCCAAAACTCTCTCAAACATCTAAAATTTTCTCTCCAAAAAAATTCCTCTCAAACACTTCAAATTTTCTCTCCAAAAATCTCCCCCCTCAAGCTCACTTCTTCCTCCTTTTATAATCTACTCATCTATCTCCCATTCTAATTTTTTCACTAACTCTATCTCCCATTCTAATTTCTCCACTAACTCTTCTTCATTTTCATCTTCCATTCTCCATCTCTATCTCACATTCTAATCTCTCCACTAACTCTTCTTCATCTTCATCTTCCCTTCTCCATATTTATCTCCCATTCTAATTTCTCCACTAACTCTTCTTCATCTCCATCTTCCCTTCTCTATTCTTATCTCCCATTCTAATTTCTCCACTAACTCTTCTTCATCTCCATCTTCCCTTCTCTATTCTTATCTTCCTTTCTAATTTCTCTACTAACTCTTCTCCATCTTTCATTCTCTATTCTTATCTTATTTTCTCCATCCATTCTTCTCCAACTTCTCTTCTTCATCTCTTCTTCTCCATCTTCCCTTCTCTATTCTAATTTATCCACTAACTCTTCTTTTTGTTATTTGTAAAATAATCCTTCAAGAGTTAAGTATTTGCACTCTAGTCCTTGAATTTTAAGTATTTACAATTTAGTCCCTGAAAAAATATATTTCTTTAAGTCCAAATCTCCTCACAATTTTTGACACACCAAAATTTACCACATGTCAAATTTAAGCTCATTTCTTGCCGTTGAAAATAATGCAGAATTTAATTAAAGGCCTTTTGCAAAATTAAGTCATCCTGGGTATAATTGGGCCAAGATGAAAATTTAAAATATTAGAATACAATGTCACAACTCATAAAAAGTGAAAATTAAAAATAAGTTGACTCAAATTAAAATTTTTTTTAGGCCCGATTCAAGATTATACTCGTGAAGGAACACGTGACTCGAATTGGATTTTTCTGAATTTGCGATGGCCAATACGAAAATAGATTTAAAATAAAAATATTAACTATCTTTGTGTATTTTTCTTGGCCTCAAATGTTATTTTTCCAAAATTTTCAAGTATTTTTGTATTTTTTTAAAAAAAATTAAAAATATATATAATATGAAATTTTATTTTTTGTTCAAAAATGGTTGCCTAGGCTTGGCCAAGGCTTCCAAAGTTGATTTTTCAATTTTATGAATTTTTATGGATTTTTCATTACTTTAGCAATAGAAAAAATGATTAAAAATCAGGTGTCAACAGCTGCCCCTCTTTGAAAGGAAGCTCGGTAGAGGTTCATTTCAAAGACGAGATGACACCTGAATTCTAATCGACTCAATACAAGGAAATAAAAAGAGTCGTGACATGAATGTTCCACTGAAAATGAAATGAGAACCTAAGGATTCGTTATATAAAAAAACTTTAGGGTGGTTGAACTTGAACCCGTATGGTGGATCAACCCATGGTAGATTCCTAATAAAAGGATTCTACTGATTAAAAATTGAATTAAAATTTGACCCGTATGGTGGGTCATACCATTTGACCCGTATGGTGGGTCGTACTATGGTAGATTCCTAATAAAAGGATTCTACTGATTAAATTTTGATTGAGATTTGACCCGTATGGTAGGTCACCCCATGGAGATACCTGTAAGAAGGACTTGGTGCCTGTAGAAAGGACTTGGTGTCTGTAAAACGGACTTGTGCCTGTAAGAAGGACTTGATTTGCCTGTAAAAAGGACTTAATTTGCCTGTAAGAAGGACTTGATTTGCCTGTAAGAAGGACTTACTTTGCCTGTAAGAAGGACTTTGTGCCTGTAAGAAGGACTTGCGTTGCCTGTAAGAAGGACTTTGTTTGCCTGTAAGAAGGACTTGATTTGCCTGTAAGAAGGACTTTATGCCTGTAAGAAGGACTTGATTTGCCTGTAAGAAGGACTTTGTGCCTGTAAGAAGGACTTGATTTGCCTGTAAGAAGGACTTGGTGCCTGTAAGAAGGACTTGGTTTGCCTGTAAGAAGGACTTAGCTTGCCTGTAAGAAGGACTTGATTTGCCTATAAGAAGGACTTTGTGCCTATAAGAAGGACTTGGTTTGCCTGTAAGAAGGACTTGATTTGCCTGTAAGAAGGACTTTATGCCTGTAAGAAGGACTTGATTTGCCTGTAAGAAGGACTTTGTGCCTATAAGAAGGACTTTGTACCTGTAAGAAGGACTTGATTTGCCTGTAAGAAGGACTTGTTTTGCCTGTAAGAAGGACTTTGTTTGCATGTAAGAAGGACTTTGTTTGCATGTAAGAAGGACTTGATTTGCCTGTAAGAAGGACTTGATGCCTGTAAGAAGGACTTGGTTTGCCTGTAAGAAGGACTTTGTGCCTGTAAGAAGGACTTGGTTTGCCTGTAAGAAGGACTTAGTTTGCCTGTAAGAAGGACTTTATGCCTGTAAGAAGGACTTGGTTTGCTTGTAAGAAGGACTTGGTTTGCCTGTAAGAAGGACTTTATGCCTGTAAGAAGGACTTGGTTTGCCTGTAAGAAGGGCTTAGTGTACCTCAAAGGGTGCCATTCTGAAATCTGGGGAGACCAGGAATCCTACGGAAGCTCAAACCCAAATTATATTCTCATGTCGCTTTAGGAATAAACCAAAGAGGCAGAGATCAAAAGGTCTCGAACATTTCTGTCCTTGAGACAAATCATGCTTTATTGAAGAAGGTGGATACCTATATATACCGCAATGGATTCGAGTACCCCAACAACCGTCAGAATTCATTCTCTTGAAAGGTTCAGGTTGAAGATATACTTACCTGAGAATTTGGAAGAAATGCTTGGTGGCTTCTGGACAACCAAGCTTGTTCATTCAATAATCGCCGAATGAATTTCAAGACTTTGGAAGGTAACTCAAACACCGGGAATGTGTTGCCTGTCAGGCAATGTCAGAGCTAACATGTGCAAGCATTTTCATCAATGCGTTCATTGGTTCATACAAAATTGTTCAGCTAAGTTGGCAATGATTAGAGGCAGTCTGTGTAATAACTCATGATCCAATTGATCAACATATGGATCATGTATTGCATTACCATTTCTGTTTAAGGAGGTTCTTATAGTATGAACACCTCGAATGTAATATGAATGGGGGACTTCATTTCGAAAGGGCTTTCTCTCACTCTGAAGAAAGGCTGTTTATCTGTAGATTAAAATGTTAGACCTGTGTGGAAATGGTTTGCCTTTCCTCATCCTGTTATGCCCCATTTTGCACATTTGATGTCTCCTATGCAGTTTATGCTCTAAGTTGGAGTTGGTAAATTAAACATGCGGAATAGTCATACATAATTCATGAAATGTGTAAACACAATGCCGATGTGACAATTTTTAGCATCATGTGTGTTTATATAATGTGCAAACATGGGCGGATTTGAATTGCCCCTGGTATATGGGTGGATTGAACAAATTGGGAAGGCAACTCCTTATGTCGAGGAGCGGTTTGTCTCAAGTTTTGCCCCTGCACGATGAGGCATATGGGTGAGGGAGCATTTTGGTTTGTTTAGTGACAGCGACCGCCATGGTTTGGCGGTTAAATGCCCCTGCAAAAAGCAGAGAAATTATTCTCGAAATCAAACGAGATAAGAAAGACATATTTGCTTTTTCGCTTCAGAGCTTGCGATCAATTTGCCCCGTTTTTCACCAGAATAGATCTTGTCAGATGATCATAATTTTCTTTTGAATTTGTCTCCTTCAACATGTTAAATGTTAGTGTAAATATTTCCTATAAAAAGAAAAAGAGACATATCAGCCAGTATTAAAAGGGATAAATTGAAAACGATACTGATTTACCCTTCATCTTGAATGTCTTGCACGAGTCTTTTACCAGTTTTGTTGGATTGAATTTTCCTCGACTTTTGTTGGGCGCCTCACCATTATGGGAAGACTATGGTAAAATACTGACTTTGATATTACTCGTCGAGTATTCCTGTTTGTAAAAAAGAAATGCACAAAAAGTTGTTTCATTTATTTATAATACATACAACATTCCCCACCCTTGGGGATCGAACTCGGGATATTCCGGACCTACTGTCATCCCCCATACCATTCGGTCCATTGGACCGTAGGCGTCCATGGGGCTTTCTTTTCAAAGGTTAATCCTTGGGGATAACGTGGCCCTGTTGTATCACCTTGGGCCTTGTTACGATATTTCTCGAGGTAATTTGCAACCCCTATTAAGAATGGAATAAAAAAATTCAGGACTCGAGATGATTATGTGCAAATTAGAAGATACAGAATTACCCATGTCTGAGGTTGTTCGGATCTTTCGTTGTATTTTTCTTTAACCGAAGCTGTCCATCCCGTGGTAATGTCCATGAGTTGATTTGCCCCCAATTTAGCCCGACCAGGAAATTTGGTTTTTGGATACAACTGTATTCTCGAGTCGCTTTTGCAAATTCCTGAAAATAGAAAGGATCAAATTTAAAACCGGAGCAATTTAAGGGTAAATTGGAACGATACGGATTTACCCTTCAAATTTACGCAGATTTCGTCTCGATATTAATTTTTTCGAGTTTGGTGCGGTTAACGGCTCCGAGCATTTAATAGGGGGGAAAGGGAAATGATTACTTCTAGCTTGTGCATTAATTTTGGACATCGACAAAAGGCGAGAACGTACAATGAAACTAAGTAGACGTATTCGTCTAGGTTTAATCTTCTTCATGATGCTCTCGCGGGTTGCGGTAGACGATGATATCAAGAACATTAGAGAGGCATTCACTGTGGCTTTCCACCAGCCGCCTAGAGACCCGCGTTCAATTATGTAAATTAATAAAGCTACCACCACTTAATTAGTGTGCCAATAAATTCGGCCATTTGTTGCGTGCCCCACTTCAACCGTGTTTTGTTTCTTTCGGTGCCCACTTGCTCTTGTCGGGCGCCTGTAGCATTGGGAGAAATACTTGTGGGTCACATTCATTAATAGAACCTCGGTCCTCTAAAACCCTCCGCGTGTTTCGGATCCGAGGAAATTTTAAGACCGGTCTCTGGTTGATTTAATCAGGTTAAGGTACTTATTTCATGGTTTCTGATTATATAATCCATATTGTCTTTCAAAAGACGCGGGATCCTCTGTAATACATTAAATATGCCCCCGTGTTTAATCAGTATAAGTCCACCGTCATATCACAATACACTGCCCATACAAGTTTACGGATTGACACAACTCTATCTGTCAAAGATGGACAGTGTTCGTTTGCCCCCTTGAATTAACGGTTGAAGCCTTGGTGTTTTTCGTCTTTTGGTATTTCTGAAGATTATTCTTGATATATTATTGAACTTAATTTTTACACCCGTCTGGGGTATCTAGGATCTCCCTGCAAAAGAAAAGGATATAATTAGTATGCGACACAAAGAATGTCGGTCCATGACTCCTATATTAGTCCAATTTTATTTTTTCTATTTTATAGAGAAATCAGAAAAAAAAAATTTCTTTAGGAAGAAATGGGTTAATTTCTGATACAGAATTTTTTTTGCAGATTTATTACTCTTTTTTTATTATTTTTTTAAAGGAATGTGACAAAATCTCTTGATGTTTACTAAAATTTTTGAAGGAATTTCCTTTTTATCAAAATAAATTTTCAGAGGTAAATTTATCAGGAAAATTTTATTTTTATTGAAGCAGGAAAGACATAACAGAAATCCTTTATTGGTTAACAAAATTCCCCCGAGACATTAGTCTAATTTTATTTAGAGAAAATTTTCTTAGAAAAACATGAGCGAATTTCTCGAAAAGAATTTTTGTTGCAAGTTTTTATAATTTGAAAGAATGTGATAAAATCACTTGATGTTTACCAAAGTTTTTTTTTTTGAAGGAATTTTTCTTTTTATCGAAATAAATTTTCAGAGGAAAATTTGTCAGGAAAATTTCATTTTTATTGAACCAAGAAAAACATGACAAAAATCTCTTATTGGTCAATACAATTCCCCCGAGACATTAGTCTAATTTTATTTAGAGAAACTTTTCTTAGAAAAACATGAGCGAATTTCTCGAGAAGAATTTTCTTGCAAGTTTTTATAATTTGAAAAATATGATAAAATCACTTGATGTCTACTAGAGTTTTTTTTTAAGGAATTTTTCTTTTTATTGAAATAAATTTTTAGAGGAAAATTTTTTCAGGAAAATTTCATTTTTATTGAAGTAATAAAAACATGACAAAAATCCCTTATTGATTAATAAAATTCCCATGAAGGGATTTTTTCACATCATTTTTTCAAAAAAAAAAATTAAAAAGAAATGAGGGACAAATTTAATTTTTATTTTCTTTTAAAAGAATGGTCGTAATATCAAGCTCAAAAACTAACTAACACCTAGCATGGACCGATCGAAAATAAATACAAGATAAAATTAGAGAACTTACTTTTACCTTGGAGAAATGCAAATCACATAGTCATGCGCATGACTCAAGTGAGGAGTGGACTCTAGAAAATAAAAGAAGGAGAGACAGGGTATGGACCTAAAAGGCCCCCACTATCTGAATTGACAACCTTACCCTCCGCGCAATCAAATCACAATGGGAAGAATTGTCAATTCAGATAATGAGCGGGATAAAATATGGTCAACCCAAGCGCAATCGACGCAAGAGCGTTGCATATTCGATCCCTATCTATGGTTACCTAGGAAAAATTTCGCGACTTGGGTTTAGACGCTTGTGTGTGCAGGTGTTGTGATCCTCAGAATATGCAAGACATGCACAACAATTGATATCAAAACAGTGCTTCTAAAAATGTGTGAAATTAAACATAATCCCAACACCGAGCCTGCAAAACAAATGGGTTAGCCAAACACTCCGCCCCTTATAACTCCCATCCTGCAAAAACATATAACACCTATAGAATGAGTCCCAAGCAAGATCGCCAGAAGCGAGATATCCATGAAATTTTCATTGGCCTAAGTCCACTAAGACTTTTAAAATTTCGAAAAAATTTAAGTATTCCAATTGGTATCTTTTTTCGAAAATTTAAAAATCTCTATTCCCCAGCGGAGTCGCCAAGCTGTCGCGACCCTCTAAAAAAATTTTAAATTTTAAAAGGCGGTTAACGGATTATTAGGTTAATTAGATTTGACTAACCTAACGCGGACCCTCCCAAGCCCTACCGAATCGCAACTTTGGTTTTTGTTTAAATGATTTTGAAATTTGGAGTCGCCACTAATCGTTCTTGGTAGGTCGATTAGAAACCTAAATAAATTAGCGGGAGAACTAATTTATTCCTGCGAACCAGAGATTATGAGCTCGGAGACTTGGTTACACTAGTTAATTAAAACTAATGCCCTTTCGGTACCTTAATTTCATGGATATCCTAATTCGGCAACTCAGGCTTGGTCTATTCCTAAGGCTTTAATAGGGTATTCTCTTTTGTGTTTTCACTTTTTAAATAGGATGCATGGATTGTATATATTTTTATTTGTTATATTTTTTTATGTGTTAAAGATTCCCTGAAGCCGTAAGAGGGAGTGTGTTAACAACTTCTGTGCAGTATTACGACCTACTCATCTTTTGGGTTTGATGATTCAAAAATTAAATTATAGGAAGTACATGACAGTGAATAAACACCTCCAATGGGAGGCCTAGCATTGGCTTGGCTCTTCCCTTTGGGATTTAAGGTACAGGTATTTAAGTTGCAAGTATTTAAACTACTGTAAGTAAAAAACCTCCAATTGGAGGCTAAGCATTAGCTTGGCTCTTCCCTTTGGGATTTAAGGTACAGGTATTTAAGTTGCAGGTATTTAACTACTGTAAGTAAAAACCTCCAATGGGAGGCTAAGCATTGGCTTGGCTCTTCCCTTTGGGATTTAAGGTACAGGTATTTAAGTTGCAGGTATTTAACTACTGTAAGTAAAAACCTCCAATGGGAGGCTAAGCATTGGCTTGGCTCTTCCCTTTGGGATTTAAGGTACAGGTATTTAAGCTGCAGGTATTTAACTACTGTAAGTAAAAACCTCCAATGGGAGGCTAAGCATTGGCTTGGCTCTTCCCTTTGGGATTTAAGGTACAGATATTTAAGTTGCAGGTATTTAACTACTGTAAGTAAAAACCTCCAATGGGAGGCTAAGCATTGGCTTGGCTCTTCCCTTTGGGATTTATGGTGCAGGTATTTAAGTTGCGGATGGACTTTGTCCTCTCCATTCTGGGGTATGAATTCTTTAAAATAAAATACAACGAATTGATTCAACAATTTGAAATTTGTACGCGCTTGAGGACTCCTCCAAGCCGATTTTGTGCTTCCATAGGGTTGACCATTGATATAGAGTTGCGGCTTCCTGACATAAAATAGAGTGAAGTGTCAGTATACAAAATATGTGCTAATCTGCACCTAAAACCAGAAGAGTGGAAAGAGTACTTATCTCCCGTTTTTTGGGAGGGATTTCTATAATTGATTTTCGCTCTCTATGTTTCCAATATAGAGAGTTTCTTTTGAATTAAGATGGACTTTTAGTCACAGATCAGTTGAGAAATCGGTGGACAGCTTAGGAGCTTGTCTGGGCCGATTTTTGCATCTCTACGAGATTTTTGCTGTTGAAGTAGAGATATCCTTCTCCTGACATAAAATATGGAGAAAAAAAAGGAGATGGAGAAAGTGCATACAATTTGTGCTAATTTGCGAGTAAAACCATAAATAAATGAATAAATAAAAACTCTTAGCTCGAATTTGCTTGCTCGTTGACGAGGATGAACTCTTGATTTATATTAATCGATGAAGGAATTTGTGATGATAACCCCTAGCTTTAAACTCCCATCATCTTCAAAATTCTCTCTCTTTTGGTATTTTCTTTCTCTCGAATTTTTCTTCAATCTCCCAAAACTCTCTCAAACATCTAAAATTTTCTCTCCAAAAAAATTCCTCTCAAACACTTCAAATTTTCTCTCCAAAAATCTCCCCCCTCAAGCTCACTTCTTCCTCCTTTTATAATCTACTCATCTATCTCCCATTCTAATTTTTCCACTAACTCTATCTCCCATTTTAATTTCTCCACTAACTCTTCTTCATTTTCATCTTCCATTCTCCATCTCTATCTCACATTCTAATCTCTCCACTAACTCTTCTTCATCTTCATCTTCCCTTCTCCATATTTATCTCCCATTCTAATTTCTCCACTAACTCTTCTTCATCTCCATCTTCCCTTCTCTATTCTTATCTCCCATTCTAATTTCTCCACTAACTCTTCTTCATCTCCATCTTCCCTTCTCTATTCTTATCTTCCTTTCTAATTTCTCTACTAACTCTTCTCCATCTTCCATTCTCTATTCTTATCTTATTTTCTCCATCCATTCTTCTCCAACTTCTCTTCTTCATCTCTTCTTCTCCATCTTCCCTTCTCTATTCTAATTTATCCACTAACTCTTCTTTTTATTATTTGTAAAATAATCCTTCAAGAGTTAAGTATTTGCACTCTAGTCCTTGAATTTTAAGTATTTACAATTTAGTCCCTGAAAAAATATATTTCTTTAAGTCCAAATCTCCTCACAATTTTTGACACACCAAAATTTACCACATGTCAAATTTAAGCTCATTTCTTGCCGTTGAAAATAATGCAGAATTTAATTAAAGGCCTTTTGCAAAATTAAGTCATCCTGGGTATAATTGGGCCAAGATGAAAATTTAAAATATTAGAATACAATGTCACAACTCATAAAAAGTGAAAATTAAAAATAAGTTGACTCAAATTAAAATTTTTTTTAGGCCCGATTCAAGATTATACTCGTGAAGGAACACGTGACTCGAATTGGATTTTTCTGAATTTGCGATGGCCAATACGAAAATAGATTTAAAATAAAAATATTAACTATCTTTGTGTATTTTTTTTGGCCTCAAATGTTATTTTTCCAAAATTTTCAAGTATTTTTGTATTTTTTTAAAAAAAATTAAAAATATATATAATATGAAATTTTATTTTTTGTTCAAAAATGGTTGCCTAGGCTTGGCCAAGGCTTCCAAAGTTGATTTTTCAATTTTATGAATTTTTATGGATTTTTCATTACTTTAGCAATAGAAAAAATGATTAAAAATCAGGTGTCAACACTATTTTCATGGAATTTTTGAAATTTTTTTTTAGAAAATTTTCCAAATTTGTTGAATTTTTTTTGTATTGTCTATATATATAATATATAAGAAAAAGGTGAAACCTCATTGAATTTTTTCCCTTTGAAAATGAAACCTCATTCTGTTTTAGGTTGAGGGAAAAATGATGAGAAAATTGAAAAAAAAAGTGAGAAGTATGAGACTTCATTTTATTTTGTAATTCTCAAAAGTAATTCTTTTTTCTAGAACTAATTTTTTTGTCCTTGTTTTTGCTCCAAAACTGTTCCCAAAATTAAAATCAAAATCAGAATTATTTACGTTACCAAACACGATTCTCTTCCTTTTTGTTTCGGGAAACATAATAAAAAAATCAAATAATTGCCATTAAAGATCCCTAGTGTCTACTTGGCGGCAATTCTCTCCGAATGATCACCACTCAACTGCAACTTTCGAGTAGTTGGTTTATTTGAACCAAGGAAAGCATTACAAATATAGGCTAAATGGTCCTTCATAAAATGATTGTTCCATAAAAAAAAAAAAAGGCAATAGTCAAGAAAAATGCGCTTATGCGCGAGCAGAAGCGATACTATTAAATACCTAAGGAAAGCCCGGCTAGAATCATATGTGCAAATTCATTTGAGTGGGCGGTCCTTGATAATTTCTTCAAATTGCGTGAACTAGCATATTTTTGATACTTACTCAGTAATTTCCATCTGCATGTGGAAGGAAATATTTGAAACCCGAATCCAAAGGCGGGTTAAGGACTAAATCTACAATAAAACAAAGGACAACAACCGAAAATTAAACGTCGATAATAATACAAGGACCATTTTGTAATTTCTTCCGAATAATTGATTTTTTCATTCCTTGTTAGCGTCACTTTTATACCTCCAGCAATTAGGTCCCAGAAATATCGACATACCATTTTCCAGAAAAATGAAAATATTTTTTTTATCTTTGGCTAATCTCGAAAATGAATAGCAAAATATTTTTCAATGTTTGGCAACCTCCACCTGCCCTTTTCGACAATAGGTTGCAGCGGCAACCTATCGATATGGCTCTTTTCCTAATAAAATTTTAACATTTTTTTATTTTCTAATCTAATTTAAGTAAGATTTAGAGAATGGAATAGTAAGAAAAATGCAACGTTAGCATTTTTCATTAGGAAAAATGGTGGAGTTTATAGGACTTAATTGCACTACTTGGACAAGTTTTAGAACTTGCTTACACTTTTGAAAATCTTAAGATTCAATTGTAATTTCGCGATAAGTTTTGAGATTTCTAGCGCACTCGTCACTTTCATAAAATATCCAATGACACATTTTTTTTACAATACATATCTTTCTTCGCAGGCTTTCTGAATTTGCAAATAAAATAAAATAAACGTCATTATACTCATAACAAAATTTTGAGCTTTACCTCATTAGATGTATTTTCATAAATCAATAAATGGAGTAAATATTAATTATCTTTTTTTAGGTCGAAGTTGTGTAATATTTTCGCAAGTGAATGTATTTAACTATTACTTCCATAGAAACTTTTCTGAGAATTGTCTAATGCGTCGTACTACAGAATTCTTGGTGCCTTTTCATCTAACGTGACTTTTTGTGCAGTATAGATCCCTCTTTCTTCGATATAAAATAACCATCCATGGTGTCGATAGGAGCAACTATCGAGCAACTCGTCCAAGTCAAGCCCTCCGCAACGTTGATGCGACGTGCCGCCGAGCCTTCTGTCATTTTCATAATATTTCATAAAAACCCCCAAACTTTAGATCTAGTCAAAATTCGATCCTCAATTTTTTTTTTATCTCAAGAAAAACCTTCAACTTTTGTTCGGGTCCCAAATCTACCCTGCCATTAATATGCCGTCCAAGTAGCCATTATTTTAAACGCCGCGTCACATCGTCATAAAAGGAAAAGAAAAATGAAAAACTGAGGAATAAAAAAATAAAGGAAAACTCTTCATCGTGTTACTTTTCACTGTCTTCATCCGCGTCCCTTCTTGGCCTCTCACTCTTACGCGAGCCATTGCCCTCGGAACGGTGCAGCCTTCGTCAAGAAAAACTGAAAGAGATGCAGCCATGGCCGCTTAAGCTCTAAGCTCGCGGTTTCCATTGCCGCCCCCTGAGCCTGAAGCTCGACGGGCCATGACCACCGCCAGCTTCAAATCAATTTTAGGTTTATCTTCAATAACCTCAAGGCTCCTCTTCTAGCCATCGCCCCCTCATCTCTCCCTGTGCTCGTCTCCATCTCTGTTTGCTTGTTGAACAAAAGGGGCAAAGCGTAGAGACGTTGACTACGGACAAGGCTTAAACTAGGTGACCAAGGTTTGGGAGGGGTCGTTATTGGTGATCGGCGCCGGCGAAAGAGTACTGAACGAGCACAAAGCACTTCAGGCTCTTTTGGAAGTAAAACAGGGCGAAACAGAGCAACCTTCGGCACTCCGTGATGACGCGGGAGCTTGAACAGCTGCAGGTGACCACGGGTGGCATGGCAAGTGGAAAAATGGCGAAAAGTCAAGGTCTATTATTTCGCAGCAAAAATCGAGACAAGCCAAAGGAATCACTTGTCCGTGAGATTTATTAAGAATACTAGTGATTTGTTGAGGTACTGCAAACAGAGATGGGGACGAGCACGGGGAGAGATGGAGGGGCGATGACTAGAAGAGGGGCCTTTAGGTTATTGAAGACAAACCAAAAATTATTTTGGAGCTCGCGGTGGTAATGTCCGTCGAGGCATCGCACCCAAAGCTCTAGTGGCCACGGCAGCCGCGAGCTTCGTCGCTCAAAACTTCAGCGGCCATTTCCGCCGTGCGAACCTGAAGCTCGAGCGGCCACGGCTGCATCTGTTTAATCTTTTCTTGACCGAGGCTTCAGGGTTGTGAGGTAACGGCTGGCAGAGGAGTGAGACGCCATCGAGAGACGAGGCTGAACACAACGAACAGTAATGCCATGAAGGGTTTGCGAGTTCTCTTTATTTTTTTCTCCTTCAGTTTTTATTTTTCCTTTTTGATGTGTGACGGGGCAACCTAACGCTGATGCCAGTCAGATAACGGCAACTTGGACAGTATGTTAACGGCAGGGCAGATCTGGGACTGCAAGAGAAGTTAGAGGTTTTTCTTGAGACAATAAAAAGTTGAGGGTAGAATTAGAAATAAACCTAAAGTTTTTGGTAGAATTAGAATTAGACAATAATAAGAACCCTCCTTACTAAAAACAAAAAAGAAGACGATAATAAGCACCCCCAAAAGTTCCATGAACCGCGATGGGGACGTCCGGATCATCAACCTAAAACAACATCCCTCTTTCCCGAAGAACCCGCACCCAAGTGAATCCATTTTTCCCACATTTCAATCTTCTTCTCCGACTCTCCGGGAAGGCAACGTTGGAAGGCCAATGGAGAATCCAGCTGATCATGGTGGTCGGATGAGGTAAGCTTCGGAGACATCAAACATGGCATAACTATCTGAGGCCCGACTTCAAGCATACAATAACCTCTTCAAGGACAGTGAGAAATCTCACTTTTTTCCTTCCTGCCCGATGTCTGATCACGTCCATTGTGTATATTCATTACGTAAATGCTGTTTTGTTGGAAAAAGAACTACCTTTATTTAGGTGAGCTTGTCGATTCTTGTATGTTCAGAGCCCTTAAGAACTAGACTTCGGGCACTTTCTGGGACCGAAACTCTGGTTCATGCTCGGTACAATACTGACCCCCAAGCTTGTAGCTTGGGACCGGGACCCTGTTTATACTTGAGTCTTCTACCTGGACAACTCAGAGCTCCTAGGTGGACTTGAATCGATTCTTGTATGTTCAGAGCTCTTAAGAACCAGAGTTCGGGCACTTTCTGGGACCGAAACTCACCTTCATGCTGGGTAGAAGATTGACCACCAAGTTTGCAGCTTGGTATTAGGAGCTTATAGCTTGGGACCGGAACCCTGTTTATACCTGAGTCTTTTATCATGGTTGCTGCAAGACTGACCACCGAGCTTGTGCCCGAGTCGCAGGTAGCCGGAGACTCGGTTTCTACTTAAATCTTCTACCCGAATACCCAAGACTGAGAAGTTCCACCCAGGAAGCGTGGGCCTTACCTGGTTCTAGATACACTCTGTTTCTGGGAGGAAAAATTCTGTCACATAGATGAAGAGACACGACTGAATATATACTGTATATATAATTTCTTTCATCAACAGAAACTCATATTAAGAACAACGTATTAATTGGAAGAATTAATAGCTTTTTCTCCTAAGAAAAGATAAAGACTTGCAATTAACTCTACTCTACTCTGTTTCTTTCCGATAAGCATGCAGGCTAACCCGGCAGTTTTGTGCGTCTGGGTGGTCTCGTTTTGTGAATTTAGTGTTGCAAGAGAAGGTTAGGAAATGATTGTAGGCGTTAAGGAGGTATTTCCTGGTACTCTGATGTTCCATTTTGTCTAAAAGAATAGTTTTCATTAGCTTGATTAGCCGTGGATCACTAAATGGGTTACATAACTGCAGTACATACAGCAGAGGTTGGACTCATGTGATGCAATGATTTGTACTAGAAGCTTGGCATCATACCGCATCAAATTTTCTTTAGAAGTTTGAAAGCTACCAACTTATGTGATGCAGAAAGAGCTCAAAACTTGAACTTCTCCAAAAGACTGTACACTAACAAGCGCCCTGCTAATTTTGTTTCCAAGAGGTGGAGCAGAGCTTGCAGATCGTGTTCGCTCCCTGGCGAGGTTCCTGAATCAAATCATCGAGTTGATGGGTGATCCAGCCAACGCTACCTATGCAAAAGTCATGCTTATCAATGGTATGCTCAAAATCGTCAGGATGGGAGGGCGAGCTATGGACCCAAGGATCCGACTTGCATCTGCTCTCATCGCCATTGCTCTTGAAAGTGTCAAGTGTGGTATGCTAATGTACATTCTGCTTGGTGACATGCCTTGGCCAATCGTCGTTCTCTGCGTCCTGATGGCATTCGCATTCATCGTGAATTAGAGAATGAAGTTGGAGAAACACGGGATTTTCCTAATACTGTGGTTTGCTCTTTGGGTTCATCGTGATAATGTCAACCGGGATGCGAACTTTGTGTTTCTACTATTATTGCCTCCAGGGCATGAACCTTGTGTTGAACTATTGTTACCTCGAACATCTTACATATCAGAAAGCACAATATGAGATGCGATGAAAATAATGGTACTACTTAGTTAAGATCCCGTGCATTATAATGAAGTTGGAGAAACATGGGATTATTTTTTTTTTCTCACTTTGGGTAGAGAGAATTAGGGGAATTGATTCATAAAATTTGAGGAAGAGACACATTATTATCCTCATTCACTAATCTTTCAATTCCCAAACTGCAATTTAAATATAGTTCATAACCCGATCCTCTTATCCAACCTTAGCAATGCTCTACACACTTCTTGACATGAACTTCGAGGGAAGTAACCGGCCACAAATTCTTTATTATCGATGCTCCTAGTGACTTAAACTCTCGGAGCAATTAATGTAATTAGAGATATATTCGATGGCAATAAATCAATCAAAGAGTAAGATTTATTGTTGATAAATGATAATCGTTTATCTTTTTTCTTGGACATGGATTCTTTGTCCCACGACACCCGTCAATAGAAGAAGATACTTTTGTAATAGGCGAACTTCTTTCTTTGGTAAGTATTATCATCTCCGCATTGAACACATTCATAAAAAATAAGGGAATAGTTTGCCAGATAAATGGAAGGGAACATAACTTCTCAATTCTCATTGAGCCACTTGTTGCGTTTCAATAGGTTTGACACCAGACTTTCCAAAATTAAGATTCAAAAAATGATCCAGATTGAAATAAGTAAACTCATTTCCTTTCTTGAAAGTAAACTTTCAGCCCAAGCTGTTTTTTCACATTAACATATGCTTGACGGAAGTTGCCGTAAATGAAACCCATGAAACTCCTCAAATCCAAATGCACTTGTACTAAGTAGAAATGAAAAAATCGTCGAAAAAATCATCAATCTTTTACTTTTGCCCATTCATTCCTAAACTTTTTAAGTTTGCCGATTAGTTCTTTTAGCTGGATATCACTGATGGGGATGCCGGCCATCCCACATGACTCTGACAGTATTGACGTGAATAATTTTTAATATTTTATTTATTTTTTTCTTTTTCTATTTTTCTATTTTCCTTTTTTAATCTTTTTTTCCTCTTTGTCCTGTCTCAAAACTTTTTGAAAGTTTTAAAATTCAATTGTACTTTCATAATAAATTTTAGGACTTTCCACGCATGTATCCCAAATTAATTAAAGAACATCGAGTGAATTATGAAAGAGAGAAAGAATCTCCAGATTTCGACGTGATTTGCGGACGGATTTCTTCAAAAATTTGGGTAGAATCGTCTAACAAATTTACCAATCAAACCGGCTTTGCTTTTCCTTTAATCTATCGGGTCGACATGGATTTCCAAGATTAGAAATTGGAGCCGGAGACAAAAGAAAGGAGAAATGGGAAATCAGACTCACGTCAAGAGTGGTTCCTGAAGTCGAGCTTACTACCTTTTCTTTTCAAGGTTTGAAATTTGGGGGCTTCTCCGATCCCAACAGGACAAAGAATCTGAACCTTACTCGAGCCCGCAGCGGCTGCTTAGGCCTTCAAAGTTGATCCCACCAATAGAGGGATTTATCCTAACAGAACCTCGTCCGTTGAGTGCTACTGGACCACTTATTAAATATTTACATAAATTAATGCAAATATTTCTTTTTAAATTATTTGTAGTTTCATTGCACGATTAAATCTAGCAACCAATAAACACGCTTTGTTTGAAAAAAGATAATAAAGTTTAAAAAAAAAGAAAAAAAATCAAAAGATATAACTTTTAAAGGTGAAATAGTAATATGTAAAAATAAGGTAGAGCTTCCCAATATAAAGTAAGATACAATTAAAAAAATTCGAAATAATTAGCTCATGACATGTTTACCCAAATTAATTTTCGTCTCGAAAAATATTTCATAGGAGTAACCCGGCCTAAATCCACACTATTAGAATTTCGTCCAATATTTCATTAAAATGCATATGTGTTAACACATGTATTGCTAAGTAGATTTCATTTGGGACCTGGAAGTACATATCTAGATAGTGTTTAGAACATTGCTGACTTTGGATTATAGTTATGAACTACATTAAAATCTCAATTCTTCTATGGAAAGAGTAGTGATTGAGGATAATATTGTTCTTAATTAGACAAATTCTTGGAATCAATTCCCTTGTTTCTCTTTGGGCAAAGACAAAATATACCTGTTTCTTTGATTTCAATGACTTGTATCATTGTCATCATCGTTGCAGTTGTCGTCATCATATACCTTGCATTGTAATGTAAAAAAGTGTTTTAAGGAAATAATAGTACAACAGGAGGTTCATGTTCGAGCCAACATTAGCAAGACACACATCAAAACCGACTTCACAATGAGTACACAACAACATTAGGAAAAACGAAAATTGTCACCATTCTCTAACGAATCCTCAGGTTTGAATTTGAGAGGATTATCAGCATCAGGACGCAGAGAACGAGAATCAGCCAAGGCATGTCACCTAGCAGAACATAAATCAGCAGACTGCAGGCCACACATCCAAGAGCAACAGAGATGAGAGCATACACAAATTGAAACCTCGGGCCATTATCTTGCCTTCCTATCTCCACAATTAATTTTCGTCGGACTTTTGTCACCACGGTGTAGACAAGCATGATGGGCACACTAGTGACATTGGCTGGATACATGTCCCTGATGGCTTGAAGTAAGTTCTCCTCTATGGAATCAAGATGTTGGTTATATGTCGCAGCAATTTGAATTCCAAGCTCTGCTCCATATCTTCAAATTAAGATGGCCAAGCTACTAATTAGATGACAGCCTTTTGCAACAGCTTAATTGCGAACTCTTTCCGCATCATACAAAATGACAGTTTTTCCAAAAGCTATGAAGATACGAGTCGACCATAAACATCAAGCTATTACCAAGGCCTTTTAACTAATGTACTCGCACAAACATATTGAGAACTACCAATTTAAGTTCAAAAGGGAATTTGATTCACGGTATGATATCAAGCTTGTAGAGCAAATCATAGCTAAAAAGTCTATGTAGTAGTGCAGGAGTCTAACCCATCCATGACCAATTAAGCTAACGAGAACTCTTCTTTTGGTCAAAATGTAACATCAAAGTGCAAGGGTTACCTCCTTAACTCCTGCAAAACCTTTTCCAACCCACCCCGACAACATTAATGCGCGAAGCAAACCCACCCAGAGGCAAGAAAACTACTAGGGAAGCCCCATGCTTACAGGGTAGAAAGTAAAGCAATTCCAGGTCTTATCTTTTCTTAGGAGGAAAAGCTAACAAGACTTTACAATGTTCTTGGTACGAGTTTCTCTGGACAAAAGAAAGAAACAGAGTGTGCATCCGCGTCTCTTCATCAGCATACAGAATTCTCCCACCAAGTAACTTTTAAAAGAAGGTCGCGCTCTTTCCAACACACTGTGATATTCAGAAAGAAATAACAGTTACTATTGTATTTCACTCTACTTAGACAAAATCTGTCGTTTGGGATTATTGCTGCTATGAATCGAACCGTATTCAATCACCAAATGAATATGCTCTATTGTGGATGCGACCTAGTATGCTCTGTTCTGATTATGAACATCAAGAATAGAAATCTGGATCAATTAGCAAAAGTATACAAGACAAAATCTGGGTGGCAGAAATCCAGGAAATGCCAGAAACAAGCCATTTTACATCCGGTAAATGTGCCTCTAAGTACAAGCTCCGTTGTGAGAATCTGAGTCATTATGATAACGAAAACCTGAATCAACAGCAAAAAGATAAAAGAAACACACGAGAAAGGCTGGGTGTTGCGGAGTCCGCCGGATTTACATAGAGTGTAGGTTTTTTCCCAATAAAACAGCATTCACGTAATGGAATATGTGTAGTGGACATGATCTGAGATGTGAACCAGAAAGAATATCAGGATTTTGGCAAGATTTTTCTCGCAATCCTCCAACTTAGTGATGGAGGCTGAGCTCCAGCGGTTAAGACGTGTTGGAGGTCAACGAAGCTTACCTCGGAGCGCGGTGATCAGCTGTGTTGCTGTTCTCCATTACTGTTGGAGTTGCTCCCGCGGGTAGGATATACATGCCGGCAAGAAAGGAAGAGACTTAGCGAGGCAAATACCTGTACACAGAATTACATAGAATGCCACCGGAACATTCAGTGTGGCCACTGTTACACAGAATTACTCAGAATGCCACTGGAACATTCTGTATGGCCACTGTTGCACAGAATTACTCAGAATGCCACCGGAACCTTCTGTGTAATAGTTTAATGCGGTGGCATTCTGTGTAAGATCGGCCCAATGGGTTGGGTTAAGGGTAATCAATATTCTGTTCCCATGAAAAGCGAGTTAGAGAAATTTTGGTTTAGTCTAACTAATTAAGTATAGATAGATATCGTTTGCTAAGATATGTTCTTTGTATATGCAAGAAAAGGGTTGGGGAGTCCGAGATTTCCCGGGAGGTGGGCCTGATCCAGTGATACTCAGGGGACGGGAGTCGCCCCAAGTCCTTGAAAAGCCCAATGCAGACCCCCAAAAGCCCAAATGCAAATCACAGGACATTCTGTTTTCTTACAACTTGTCTTGTGAGTGTCGTAGCGCCAACTTGTTTTTATTTATTTGTCTGTCCTATCTATAACTCCACTTTTGCTTTGCTCTTTACAAAACATGAAAGTCAAACTCTGCACTAAACCTTTACCAGTAGGGTCTTACGCCTATTGGCGTAGAAACACCAATTTGGACCTTAAGTTTTGCTCTCTACCCCTTTTCCTCTTTTCCTAATATATATCGAGGTTTTTATTCTCAATGTTTCTAGCGATTCAAAACTCTCGGAGTAGACAATGTAATTAGGGACAAATTCCATGTGGCCGTAAATCTATCTAAAAGTAAGGGGTATTGATAGTTGTTGATTCACTTTTTTCTCGACGTGGATTTGTCATCCTCAAGGTACTCTCGCATTTCATTCACAGTTCACAGGACAGCAATCTGCAAAAGAAACCACCTTTTCGGGAAGAAAAGGAAAGATTAGGCAAAAGTGGAAAGCTTAGGGCACGCATGGTAACACTTTTATTTTAAAATAATTCGTTTTGTAACAGTTAAAAATTTCTACTTTTAAAACATTATTAACACAAAATCTTTGATGAAAAATAATTTTCGGCGGCTGAAAAATTTCTACTTCACTTTTTAAATTTTTAAATTTCTTTAAAAAGCAAAAATTTATTTTTTAAAAATAAAAAACTATAATTTATTTTTTACTCCGGTGGCTGGAGACAGCGACTCGGAAGTGGGCGGTGCTGTGGTTGACGGTTGGAGGCGAGGGGCGGGGGTGGTTAGTAGGTGGTAGTGGTCTCGGATGGCGGCCAGAGATGGTTGGCGGTAGGGGGTGGTGATTGTTGGCGATGGTAGGCGATGATCGGCGGTGGCGTGGGCGGCGGCCAATGGAGGTGAGTGATGGGCGACGGTCGACGGAGGTCGGTGGCAGGAGACAGTGGGTGGCAATGGTCGTGGGTAGCGCTGGTCAACGGTGAGTGGCGGTGGAGGTCGACAGAGGCGGGTGTAGTCGAAAAGAGAGTGAGGGCATAATGAATGAAAAGAGAGTAAAACGAGAAGTACTTCTTAAATTAAGAAGCAAATTTTTTTTTTACTTTTTAAATTGAGGGAAAAACAACTTTAGAAGTAGAGAATTCTTTCAAAAGTAAAAATTTTTACCAAATAAATTTCTATTTCAAAAGTACTTCCGGAGCAAAAATTCATTTTTAGAAGTATTACCATGCGCACCTTTAATGGTGAACAACATTCCAATACTTTTTATGAATTATTTTCTCCAAGATCGTCATTCATTTTTCCATTTGATGTAAGACGTTAGTCTATTAATTAGTGGCAAACTCGCAAGCCATGTGTCTTGTTTTCTGGATCAATTAAAATAATGCTAAGGGAAAAAAGGTAGTCCTCAACACACTGAAATTACTTTGTAATTTTTGAGTTGCAGTGATACGATAAATTGTAAGTGAATATTTAAAAATCTCTGTAAGTAGGATCGAAAAAGGCTGCCCTCACTAAAAGAAGAAGTCAAAACCCAGGTCCAATTTTTATCTTCCCATCCCATTTTACGCCGAGCGATTTTGAAAACGGTGTACATAACCATGGTGGGACTGATATGGGTAGACATGTCTCTTCTAAGGAAGAACACCACCGGGGAATCAAGATGTTCATCATCCATTTTAGCAACTTCAGCTGCACGCTTTGCTCCGCCCTGTGAACTAAAATCAACCGAAATACTTATGACACGACAGTTTTTTTCGCAGAGCTCAAGTTATTAGGAAATTTGTCCACGGCCTGTTTGTTGTGATTCGATTATTGGAGTATGGTTCTAATTCCCCATCCATAGGAAGGCATGGGGGGCCTGCTCTTCGGTGAGCAAGCAAGGGTCCAAAGGTATCATCTCTCTCGAATGGGGTCGCAGGGGGCATCGTGGTAGAATGCCTAAGCATTCCTTCATCTAACAGTTTAAATTTCTAGAACAACTGGCAGTGGTCTCGCAAATTTTCACATAGCGTTTTTGGGCAGCTAGGGGACTATTATAGTTTGAGCATTACATTATTAGTGGTTGGGTATAAACTCATGAATAGTTACTATTGTATCTATATATAATCTTATTCTCTTGTAATTGAGAGTTGTAACTAGAGTGGCCGAATGAGTGGATTGGGTCAAGTCGAAACTAATTCAATCCATATTGATGATTTTACCCATTTTGATCAATTTTCATGTAATACAAATCTGGCAACCTACATCTAACCTATATCTGACCTGGTCTATATTGCTAAAACACTCCAATATTAAATTTATTTTAGAAAAAAAAAACGTTGCTAAAATATAATGAACAATTTTATCAATATATTTAAAAAATCTATTTTTTTATTTATATTTGTCCTTTTTATTTCCTTTTTTTTATATATTTTTTCTTATATGTTCGGTGACAATAGGATTTCGTAAAAAAAAAATAAAACATTATGAAAAATAAAAAAATTAAAAGAATTAAAAAATGACTTTTTTATGATTCACTTAAACTTATTAGATACCTAACCCGTTTATAACCGACTTAAAACTCATTAACTTATTGATCAACCTATTTATGACCTAGTCAAGCTTATTTTTAAACTTAAGACAACCCATTTATGACCACACCGCTAAATATGTATTCAAGATCGTTTTACCATCTCAAGTTATAACAGATGAGTTGTAGGTGCTAATTATAGTGGGTTTCTCTGCTGGATGTAGCCCCAACTTAAGGTGAATTATGAATCTTGTGTCTCAATTTTTCTTTCTCGACTTTTACTCTTCAGTTGTGTATGCTTAATCCTAATAGTAAACACATCCAGAACCCCAAGTCTGAATTCAAAAAGAAACATAATGTGCAGTATAATACCATGCTTGTCGTGTAAATGATGTCCAACGAGTGTATGGATCGTTGCAGGAGCATAACCTATATGTGCATTGCAGGCTGGGTGGGAGCTAGTCTGATTTCACATTGAGCACATTAGTATGACGATGTTAATTTACTTACAAGGAATACATAATAACTAATCTACTTTACCAAATTTATTTCCATTCTTCTTGGATAAGTAAGCAATTGTAAAGGTACTAAAACTTATGGAGAGGGATTACTCTGGCCATGAGTTTACCTAAACTTATTTATCAAATTAATATCATGAGACTTTTTCGATATAAATAGGATCCAAAGGTGCTTCGGTTGGCATTTCAATCAATTCTCAACTGTTCGGGGGGCAAATACCACGACCCGAAAATGTTCAAGTCAAGCCGCAATCGTAATCAAACTTTCTATTGCGTTTCCGTAGCGGGTCCCACCTCACTTGCAAGAAAGGCACTTCGTTCCCCTGAAGCGGGAAGCTCGAAGCACGAAGCTTCAAGCGCTTTGTTCACAAGCATTTTCTGGAAGGAGGAGAAATCAGGCAAGATCGGAAGGTCGATGGAGAACAACAATCCAGCTGATCACGCTGGTCGGAGGTGAGCCTCATGCTTTGGGGAATCTCGACTCAGCTTGTAAGTGGGAAAATTTGCGGGGAAACTCGAGCCGAAATCTTGATGTGCTTTGGGGAATCTCATGATGATCTTGCCTGTTCCTTTCTCTGATCACGGCACACTGTATATTCCATTATGTAAATGCTAACGGGTCGTGCTACTGTCAATTTCTAGACAAATATTCCATCTAAATGTTAATAGAAAATGCTAACCAAGCACTGGATATGAACACGTGGCACTGAATGCAAATCATAACTTAAAATTCTAGGGGGGAATTACAAAAAACGGACCCTCTACTAGTACTTCGTTTCAGTTTTAGTCCTCATTCTTTATTTTTGGGGCATATTCGTGAGAGAATTATCAAAAAAAGTCCTAGACTTATTGTAATTATCCAAATTTAATCCTTGGTGACGATTTTGTGTGAATGTCCAGAGCTATAGAGTTGACGTACGGGAGGGGAACATCATTGTCGCAAGGATGGACGGGTTGTGTGACAACTTGTTCTTGGAGCAAATCAAGGACGCGACCGAAGCCGGAATAAGAGAAGGCAAGGATCTTGGGGACATCGCATCTTCGATAGCCACTCGAGCGCACGCCAATTCCCTCGACAAGACCATGAAGGCGCCCTTCTGTATCATTTTAAGTTTAAGCTTTCAGTATCATTTCGTATGTCCGGTTTGACAGATACTGTCACTTGGTAATTTCCAATGCCAGATGGATTAACAAGCCCATAAGAAATAGTCAGGAACGCTAGTAAGAAAAAGGAGCATAAGCACATGTCGGCATAAACACGTACGACATTACGTCAGTTTTTCCTCGTGGCGGGTCCCAAATCAACTGCAAGAAAGGCACTTCGTTCCCCTGAAGCGCTTCGTTCACAAGTGGAGAAACTGCATTTTGAGGAAGAAGAAGAAGGAGGAGGAGGAGAGATTAGGCAAGGTCGGAAGGTTAATGGAGAACGACAATCTAGCTGATCAGGCTGGTCGGAGGTAAGCCTCGGCCACCTTAAGTATACGAAAAAGCACTGTAGCCCAGCTCCGCCTGTGAGTTGGAAAATTGCTGGGAAATTCAAGCCGAAATCTTGATGTTCTTTGGGGAATCTAATGATAATCTTTCCTGTTCCTTCCTTTGATCACGTCACACTGTATATTCCATTATGTGAATGCTGTTTTATGGCAAAAAAAATCCGGCACTTCCATGAAGAACCGGTCGTGCTTCTCTGAACTTGTGCTGTTCACGTAAGAGCACCAGGGGTCTTTCGCTTGCCTGTAGAAAATCGGCTGTTTCTTGCATTAGATTTGAAAGACGGATCGGAACACCAATTCGTACCATCCAGATTTGTTCGTGTATTCGTTCTTTTGTTGTTTTATTGATTGAGATGTTCATAATGACTCAACTCCGAGCAGAAATGGGCTCTACTCGGAGCAGAGCATGTACTCAGGGGCATATCTGGTGCATGCAAAATGGGCTCGTTTCTTGCAAAATCCGTTATAACAGGACAGCCATTTCTTTTTGGAAATCACCAAGTCCGATAGCATGTGAACCTTCTGCTAAAGTTACTGGGTGGGAAAATTCTATCACGTTGATGAAGAGACACGGCCGTAAATATACTATATTTCTTTCTTTTTGTGGAGAGAAACTCATATTGAGACTCATGTATTAAATAAAAGTCTCATTAGCTTTTTCTCCTAAAAAAAAAAAAAAGAGAAGACCTATGGTTAGCTTTCCTATGTTTCCACCCGGTAAGAAGCTTCTTACCTCGTTAGTTTTGTGCATCTGGGTGGTATTGTTTAGCGAATACGTAGTAAGAGATGATTAGGAAAGATTTGCAGGTGTTTAGGTTGGATCCCCTAGTTCTCTGATCTCGCATTTTGTCCAAAAGTAGAATTTTAATTAACTTAATTAGCTGTGAATCAATAAATGGGTTATGCTCCCGCAGTGCATACAAAGGTTAGGCTCCTACAATACATGGACTTATTATCTGTGATTTGCACCAGAATCTTGGTGTCATACGTCGGCATCTAATTTCCTTTCCAACTTAAATTGGTTGTTCCGAAAGCCGTTGGAAATACTATCTTCTATATGATGTAGAAAGAGCTCAACTCTTGAGCTTCTAACAAGAATTTCTTCGGATTTTGTTTTCAAGACGTGGAGTAGAGCATGCAGATGGAATTGTTGCAATTCATTTCTTGGAGAAGATTCTGCTACAGATCCTGATTGGTGCCATCGGAACTATGGGCATTCCAGCCATCACTAACCTTGAGGCCATCGTGTGTATTTACACAATGCTCATGGTTATCGGGCAGTTACTAATCCTTAAGATGGGAAGGCAAAATATGGACCCAACGTTCCGACTCATGTCTGCGTGCATCGCTGTTATTTTTGGATATGTCAGGTATTGTCTACTTATGTACATCCTACTTCGTGTCATGCCTTGGCCAATATTCGTTCTCCGTGTCCTTGAGTTGATGAACCCGTAAGCGATTCATCGTGCATTAGGGAATTGTGACCGTTTTCGGTTTTCCTCTTACTATGGTCTGCTCTTTGGGAAGTTGGTACTGATGTGCACTGTGTTAATGTTGACAAGGACATGAACTTCGTGTTTGTATTATTATTACCTCCGAGACACGAACCTTGTGTTGTAATATTAAAGCATAGTATGTGATGCGAAGAAAATAATGACATTACTGCTTAGTTAAGATCCCAGTGCAATACAATTAAGTTGGAGAAACACGGAATTTTCTTTTCTCTCAGTTTGCCTAGAGAGAGAGAGGAGAATTGATTCATAAAATTCGTGAAAGAGTCACGTTATTCTCGCAATTTTCCGATCCCCGAATTGCAATATAAGCTTAGATCGTAACCCGATCCTCACATCCAACCTCAGCGATATTCTAGACATTATCTTGTTGACTGGGTCCGCCTGCGGTGGCGCTCAACTAGCAAATAAGACAAAAAGAAAAAAAAGTAAAAAAGTAAAAAAAAAAAGCAAGAAAAAGACAAAAAAAAAAAAAGGCCAAAAGGAGGAAAGAAGTGGGGCCTGCTCGTAAGTGTGAGGGTGTCCACGCAGAAGAGAGAACAGGGGCGAGAGAGAGTTCACCGAGAAGGTGCACGCGGGAGGAGAAGAAAAGGGGCACAACTTTGTGATCCTAATTCGAAGGCCAAATTTTGACGAAATTAGATCAAATTTCAATATGTTGTTCATCAGACTGAATGCGTGAGTTGGTTGGTTTCGTTCGTTAAGATTCGTTTTCGAATTCTCCAATTGTGATTAGGATTTTCTTCCTCATTTTATATTGTTTTATTTTTGTGGTGAGGAAATACTCTTGTAGTGTTGATATTAAGTTACTAATGTGTGACTAGAGAAAAACATTTTATATGTCCCACTATTTTTTGTCATTAGTGGAAGTTTTGGTCGTCCGTGATTTTTTTCGATTTGGGTTCTCCATATAAATTTTAATGTATTGTCTCATTATCATTCCATATCATATTTACATATTGCGAGATTGTTGTCACTGGATATATGTTGTTGATTATTGGTGGATTAAGTTGGTATAGTTTTGAAAGAGAGTTTGATCCTGGATTAGTTTATTTTAAGGCTAAGTGCTACCCGTTTCTCTCCAACATATTTTGACATGAACTTCGAGTCATAAATGAAGACCACCAAGCATGGCATAAAGGAAGCATACAATATGTGAGAGAGCGAAGTCACCGGCCACGAATTCTTCAACGAAAGATTTACCCATTTGAGAAACAAAGCGAAATCATATTTGGAAAGGGAGATGCACGACCTTTTGCATGTTGTGGCATATTTGGAAGAAATTGAAAATTGAGAAAGTAATTTTGCTTGAGTACAACTATATAAGTATAGACATATACTAGGAAGCACTGATACTCTCTAGAGGCTTTCATGCCATTCTTCGACACTTCGACTCTCTCCAGCATACGATCAACATGTAGTCAACGCTCTAGACAAGCCAACAATCAATTTCACTTTCAATAAAAATTAGGGGTCAAAGAAGAAAAAGAAACTCAATATTTTTATATATACACGATAATTTATCTTATACATATAAAAATACACATTTAATAGACAACGTGTCGAAATTATCTATTTTTGGAGAAATGGCGTATGGGCGTGTCGTGTCACGTGTCGGTGCTACTTAGGACATATATAGATACAATTCGATAACTAAATTATTATTATTTTTGGTTTTTGTATTTTGTTTTTGGTGTTTATTTGTTAAAAGGGTTGGGAGACAGAGATTTCCTAGGAGATGGGCCCGATCCACTGAGATGAAGAGTCCAATGGGGACCCTCAAAAGCACTAAGCAAATTCACAGGAAATTCCGTCTACTTGCACCTTTGTCTTGTTTGATCACGAGAAACTCATAGATGGGGATTGTTGGAACACCGAGTAGTAGCTCCAAGATTTGGTCTCTCTTCTTTTCTTTTGGTTAATATATCATCGCCTACATAAATGCCCGGATACAAATTGTTGTTGGTATAAAAAAAATATTTTCTATTAACTAATTACTTCGAGATACAAGCGATTAATTTTAAGAAAACATTTTCCATATTTCTCTCATTTTTTGTGGAACAAATGGAACCTATGTATCCTCGATTTTATGAGTTTTAAGGTGAGACTGTTTCCATATCACCTACGAGCAGTGCTTAAATATCAGGATGTAGTTGGAGATATGATGATGTCAAACTACATACCATCAGGGTTAAATAATGCAACTCAATCATAGATTAGTCACTCCCACTTTTAAATGTAGATTATCTTGTAACATGATTTAATTGCATTCTAATTTAACTATTACTGTAAAATTAGTTAAAGAACATCAATTAAGTTTCGTAACCAATAATCTTGCTTCGTTTGAAATAGACAATAAAATTAAACCAGCAAAAATTCAAATTATATAAATTTTAAAGGCGAAACAGTAATATGCAAAAATAAGATAGAGCTTCTGAATATAAAGTAAGATACAATTAAAAAAATTCAAAATTGTTAGCCCATGAGATATCTACCCAAATTAATTTTAATCTTGTAAAATATTTCATATGAGTACCCCAACCTATATATACACTCTATTAGAATTTTGTCCAATATTTCATTGAAATGCATGTGTGTTAACACATGTATTGTTAAGTAGGTTTCATTTGAGACTTGGAAGTACATATCAAGATAGTGTAGAGTGTGCACTAAAAATGGATCTTCTTTTTTTCAATGAAACTCATAGACGGGGATTTAAACTACACACAATTCGGCCCCTGTAATGTTCATGAGCTTGGCCGGATTTTATTTCACCGCGGGCCTAGCCCAATCAATCCAATGAAGTTCAGGACTTTTCACATAAAACTCATCCCTTGCCGATCCGATAAATAGGCTAATGTACGGGTTAAATTAATTACTAATACAAATGCTTGTAATATCTATATGCAATTTAACTAGCATTTTTTGTTTGAGGGGTCGGGATTGATCCCTAATTTTCAATGCAATAAATGATTTAATTGTGTTGCCAAAATTTAGATATCAACATAAGAGTATGTTTCAATTGCGATTGTAGATTATTTGCGTGCTCGTTAAAACATGCATGTAATTGGTTTTTTGCACCTTATTTTATGTAATATGATCAGCATGATCATGCATTTGTCATAACATATATTGGGTTGGATATGTAAGTTAAGTTTTTTTTGTTTTGTTTTGCATAATTATGTTTGGATAGGTAGGGATTATTTTGCTTAGAAAGATGTATTGAAAATGTACATCGTGACTCCGTTCCATCAATTTGAAGTTGGCTCTTTTTCAAATTTTTTGAGATATATGACGTTATGTAACGCTGGATTAGGACTTTTAGCCACCCCCAGGATTGTGATTGTCTAGGAAAACCAGCCAATCAAAATATTTGTCGGCTGCCGTTTAGCATAGGATCATCTTCATGGCACATAATTTAATTAATCTGAAAAATTTGATGGAGGGGGTTGATGCTTTGCTTTGTTTAGAAAAAAGAGAGAGTGATGAGTCAAAAAGAGATTCGTTTTATGTTCTTTCAAGTGGAAATCCGTCAGTAATGAGTAGTTGTCTGCGGCTTAGGGGTGTGCAACTTGGACCACCCGAACTGGGACCGCCCGGACCAGACCGGGACCGGTGGTCCGGTTCCCGGTTCTATAGAGGTTCGGTCCGGTTTCCGGTTCCTAAAATTGGAACCGGTGACCGGGCGGTCCGGTTCCCCATTCCCGGTTCCTAGGACCGGACCGGTCTTTTTTTTAATTTTTTTTTCTTAATTTGGTCCGTGAATTTCTTTCGGCTCATTGGGCCTCTTATTTTTTGCTACTATGAAGTCATTTTATATAGATGTTGAAGTTGTATAACGTTATTGATTTCAACAATCAGAGAAAAATTTAGGTTACATTTTTTTTTATCCGGTCCGGTCCGGTTCCCGGCTTGGTTGGTCCGGTTCCCGGTTCCGACAAATTGGGAACCGGGACCATCGATCCGGTTCCCGGTTCTTGAGGGGAACCGGACCGGACCGGGAACCGATCACCCCTAGTTGGGCTAATGTTGGGACATAAGAAGCAGAGTTGAAATTATACTTAAAAAATTGATCAAACGTGCCTTATGAAGGAAGATACTTAAAAAAATGTCTCAATCTCAACCTTAAGGTGCGTCCTTTTTGGGCAACTATCGAGTTCAAAATTGTTCGATGAGGATGTGATTGATTTCTAAACATTCATGCATTGCTAGACTAATGAGAATATGACACACGTTTGAGTAATATGTTAAGAATCCGTTTGTTTCACTAAGAATGAACGACTCGGAAACTATTTCCTTATTTTCCTAAACAATGATTGCTTGTGATGCTCGAAATAATTAGTCAATAAAAATGTTTCTTTGGCGACAACAATTTATGCCTAATGTCTTCTTGGACAATGAACTTCTTTTTCTTCGGGGCGAAGATAAATAATTACTTTTAAGAAAATATTTTTTAGAATAAAATAAGCGCGCCCATCGAGTGATGCTGTGAAGGGAAATGGGGCACCGCAAATCAAAGTTGTTTCTCTTACTAAACTCAGGCCCTCTTTGGTTATGGCTTAAGTAAAAGCAAAAGTTCCTTTTTTTTTTGCCTATTTCTTAATCAAAGTTAATTCTCTCATTAAAATTAGGGCCTCTTTCGCACGTTTTAAGCTAGAAACACCAATCTCCCTGTCATATCTTCATCTATATATGCACCGAAATTATCCCCACCACCATCTTCAGCCCCACTTCATCAATGGCTTGGAGATGGATAGCGCTCGCCTTCGCTTTGATTGCTCTAGGGATTGATGAAGCGCATGGGAGCTGTGAGCCGAGTGTTCGATGCTTTCTTCGAGAAGGTTATCGAGGAGCACATGGAGTCCAAGAAAGAGGAAGGAGAGACCAAAGATTTTGTCGATTTCATGTTGGGTATCATGGGGTCGAACGAGGGAGAGTGCCATATCGACAGGCACCACGTCCAAGCCATAATTCTAGTAAATTAATCAATTTTTTTGTCGCTGAATTTTTCTCATACCATGCATAACTTACTCTATTGTAAATATGAATCTCGATATATTACTCCATGAAGGACATGTTCCTGGGTTCAACGGACACTTTAGCGAGAGCAATAGCGTGGGCAATGGCCGAGCTTATAAAACATCCTAGTGCAATGAAAAAGCTCCAGGAAGAACTAGCGACAGCCGTGGGACTGAAAAGAGCAGTGGAGGAATCGGACACAGACGGCTTGGACTACTTAGACATGGTCGTCAAGGAGACCTTGAGGCTTCACCCGGTGGCTCCCCTTCTGCTTCCCCATGAGGCGATTGAGGACTGCAAGGGTGCCCCAGGATGTGGCTCGGCTTGATCGTGGTGCGGTTCGTGGTCTCTCGGTTCGTGCACTACTTCGACTGGGAGCTTCCTGGCGGCATGTAGCCGAGTGAGCTTGACATGACTGAGGAGTTCGGGCTCACTACTCCTAAAGCCAAGCATATGGTGGTCATGCCTAGGTACCGTTTGAGCGAGCGAAAGAGAGACTTTTCGATCGGCAATTTACTCCCAAAAATAAATCCGATCGATCTTATCGAGAAGTTTCGGGATGTTTAGTTTCCATACTATATGGATTGCCTAATAATTTCCTCGCTTGATCTTCAAAGTATTATTGTCCCTCGAATGAACTTCAAGAAAGGATTTCGAGTCATGTGAAGACTAGAGACTTCTTAATTGCCTCGCTACAGTTTAGAGCCTTGTGTAGTGTTTGATGCCCCTAAGATTCAGCCAAATCTGAGAAAGAACCAATTTAATCGAAGGTCCAAATTGAGGCAAGAACGTTACACATACGCATGTGTACATGTTCAGGAGTTGGGGGGGCGCATTCCTAGATGCCTGTGTACAAAAACGTCGAGGCGCAAAGGTGGAACAAGGAAAGCCTCTTGATTTTTGCAGGGTGTTGGGCGCATGACCTGCATGGCCAGGCCGTGATCCCGCCAAGGCAAAGCATATGCATGAGGTCTGGTCTTTCCCTTTTCGAGTTGTAAAACTCGTTCTCAATCTATTTTTGGTTATTACACAAAAGAGGAAAAAATTGTCCAAAAGATCTTAAACTTTTGTCTTTTTGCCCATTTAATCCTAAACTTTGTTACGTTTTGCCAATTGAGATCATCTGGCCAATTTGTACCAAAAATCATTATGACGTGGATGCCAGCCATCCTATGTGTCATGGCCAGTGCTGACGTGCATAATTTTTAATAATTTTTTTCAAATTCTTTTGTCTAATATTTTTTATTTTCAGTTTTTTTTTCTTTTCTCATCTTTTTTTTTTCCTTTTTTTTCCCTCCATTGACCTTAGGCGAGTGCCACCCTCGTGGGCCTTTGACTAGGGACACCCTGGCCTAGGCTAGAGACGAATGCCCTCCTTGGATCAGGCAAGGGCAACCCTTGCCGGCCCCTAGCAAGGGGGAGGGTGGCGGGGACAGGAGGCCGGCGGAGTTTGCAGGCCATGAATGAGGCCAGGTGATGGCCGATAGGGGAAAATGGGAAAAAGAAAAAAAATGAGAAAAATAAAAAAATAAAAAAAGTCCAAAATAAAATGCAACAACTATTAAAAGATTATTAAAAATTGCCCACGCTAGTACCAAAAGTCCTATTCAATGAGATGGGCCACATATGGGTTAGTTAAGTTATAATAAATGAGTTGTTAATGGGTTCGAGTTGTAAGCCTACCTCTGTGTGGGTTGTAGATGGGTTTCAACCCATTTAGCTTATCAAGGTTATTAGTTGTGTCAATAAGATGTCCGTAAATTCAAGATTTTGGCATTGTTTTACTCGAAATTTTTCCAACTTACCTCCTATCGCCTGGATCAGCCATGTTGTTATTCGCCATTAACCTTCCGATTTTGCCTCGCTAATCTCTTCCTTGCTTGGTTGAATATGAGAACAGGGTGGGGCTGTCATAGACCTTGGCGATGCTCTGCCCATGGTGTGGTTTGTCATACTTAACTATGAAAAACCACATGGAGTGAACAATGTTTTTTGTCCTGTGCTGGAGTGAGCCATGTTTGTCGTCATGTGCCGGGAATAGGTCTAATTTTCCGATGGGAGTAAGTACTTCATATGAATAGGCCTAATTTTCTAAAAAATAAAATTTCAATTTTAGGTCTAGTCTCAATTTTGCCCCAAATTTTTCTTTATCTAAAAAGATAGTCCTAGCTTTTAGGTCCAGTCTAAATGTGCCCCGAACTTTTCTCTGTCTAAAATAAAACTTTCAACTTTAGGTTTGATCTCAAATATGTTCCAAACTTTTTTCTTGTCTAAGATGAAAATCATCCATTTTTAATCTAGTCCCCAATTTACCGCCATTAGCCCTCTATCTAAAACTGTCGTTAGTCATCTCTAATTTTCGTATACTAGAATGATTTCATCTTGGTTATAATTTTTCATGTCACCTTACTAGTGTGGATTTGTTATCGACGTGAAAATGTTACGTCAAATTTGGAAATGGGCTATGAGGGTAGATTTGATAATAGATTGAAAGTTTGTATTTTCTTTTTAGACAAAAGAAAATTCAAGGTAGATTTTGCACTAGCCTAAAGTTCAGGATTTTTTTTTCTCAAACAAAAAAAGAAGTTCGGGCAGAATTGGGACTAGACTTAAAGTTTGCAATTTTTTTAGGAAATTAGACTCATTATCATAAAAATTTGATACTTTAGCATTGGTCATGCCATGTAGGATGGCTGACGTCCACATCAGATTTGGCTAAAATTGGCATGATAGACTCAGTTAGCAGAACGTGAAAATATTTTGGTCCCAATTGATACAGTTAAAGGATTTGGATTGAATTGATAAAATTGTAATAGGTTTTGTGATTTTTTAAAAATAAATTTATTGAGAAAATGTCAATAAGTTATAAGGTGTCGAATATATGTTTCAAGCAGCGGTATTTTAACACTTATCAACTGCTTCATAAATCCACACACACACACACACACACACAAACCTTTTCATGAGAACCGAAATGATAGGATCATCCGGATTTTCTAAAACAACTTAGTGGGAAATACGTCATACGGTCCCCAAGTGAGCGCCCTCTTTGGTGAAAAAAGGGAAGGTGAGGGGTTTCAAATGCACCCCTAAAGGAGCGGAATACTTCGCATCGCAACTAAAATTGCTGATGTCAATAGAAAGATGGAGAAATCAATTCACATAGATTCTCTGACCATGTGACTGTTTTCTGATAAAAAAAACGTTGGAGCATGAAAGATGATGGCTTCAGGAAAAAGTACAATGAAGTTACACATGAATATTCTATCTGTGTGCATGATACGTCAGTTTGTCCCGGGAGAATTCAGACATCGACAGCCGCCATTGATGCAGTAGTACCACCACCACCTTCGGGAAGAGAGGGCCTCCCACTGGTCTATAAATTCGTTTGCTTCACTCCCATCTCCCAAGCAAGTTTTATTTCAGACAGGGAACGAAGAGAGTAATCACTCAAAGTGCTGAGATTGATGGCAGACAATAGTCCAGTTGATCACGGTGGTCGGAGGTGAGCATCATCGCAACATCTCTTCACTGCTGTAGTCCAGCCTCCTTCAATACGTTGCAGGACTGCTGAGTAAACTCGTGCGGTCTCGAGTTCCTTTCCTGAAAAACGACTTGCTATCTCCAATCATTTCCCCTTCGCCTGTTCCATTACTTTGACATTGTTTTGTCGGGAAACAATCCACGGCCTGCATAGATCGTCCTTTCCAATGTTGATATTTGGGGACCATCGCGGTTTCTCTTCGCTTTGCGGATCGATCCGTGTGTTTATTCTTGATCCTCATTGATTGCGCTTTTTTGAAAGGCTGGTTGTCTAACGGGTGATTTGTGGATTTTAATTCCCAGATATGGAGCACAGCATGCGGCTCAAATTGCTGCAGAATATAACCAACAGCTTGATTCCCTGCTGGAGGCCTTGCTTCAACTCATCCGTGACGTGCATAGCTCTTCAGGTTCGGCCAACGTTGCCCATGCACCCATCACTGTGCTTATCTGTGCAACAATCAAGATCATCCGGCAGAAATTGTTCGCCAAGATGGAAAGGCAAATAAAAAAATATTCCCCTAATTTCACAGATTTAATCCAGCAACAACCAGTATTATATCCAGACAAATATTCTAATGCGGAATGATAAAACAACACACCAAGATTTACGTGGAAAACCCAAAACGGGAAAAACCACGGACCACCCAAAATCTTCCACTAATCACCAAGAAATAGCAGGTATACAAAGGGTCTTCTCTCTAGTCACACACTAGAGGCTATACATCAACAATACAACAATACTTCATCACCACAAAGGTGAAATACTACACAAAAGGGGTAAGAAACCCTAACCGCAATTGGAAATTCGGAGGAGAGTCTCAACGAACGAGAACCATCACCACGTAGGTCTCGGCCTCACGAACAACATATCCAAATTTGAGCCAATTTCATCAACGTTTGGCCCTCAAATCTGGACTGCAAATATTCTCTCCTCTGTTTCTCTTCTTCGCAGACGCTCTCGGTAAGCCTCTCTACGAAACTCTCTAATGTCACTCTTTTCTTCTGAAGAACAAAGAAAAACACACGCACACACCTCACTTTATTTATTTTATTTTTCTCTTACACTCATTTTGTTTCCCACCTCTTCTTTTCTTTTTCTTAAATAAATAAAAGGAAAAGTTGGTGGGTCCCCCCACATGAGGGAGACCCAACCGACAGATATGGACGCAAAGTCCCAACTTGCATATGCTCTGATTGCTCTAGCTCTCGGATGTGTTGCGTGCGGTCTGTTAATATACGTTATGCTTGATGAAATACCCTGGCTGATTGACTTCTCCTGTGTCCTACTTTGGGTGATCCTATTCGCATTCGTCGCGAATTAAAGGATTAATTGGCAGACATTTTTAGTTTTCGATTTTCTGATGCGGTGATGTGTGTTTCTTATGAATTTGGCTTGCTTCGTAACCTCCCAATGCTGCTCGGACTTGAACTTCAGGGGGTATTATTACCTCGAACACCGTTTACACCACAAAGCAGAATAAAATATGCTTTTTATTTTTGGTCGGAGAATAAATTATGATGATGATTACGATGCTTCCTCAGGCAATTCGAACTTGAGAAATTAAAGAGAGGGCAAAAAAATGAATTTCGTGCTAGAGAGGAAATAATTTAGGCTCCATAATTTTTTTTTTTATATCGAAGGTGTCCGGGTCAGCGTCCGTACGGATCGCGCACCTCGACTAATCCTCCGGGAGGGCTAGCGCATCATCCCACCGCCACGACCATCCGTTTAAATCACCGGCATCCAGCGAGGTTCGAACCCAGGACCTCTCGTGAAAGGACCATTTGTTTCACGGAAAATGAGTGATTTGAAAAATATTTTCTAAAAAGTAATCGTTTATGTCACTTAAAAAAATGAATAAATGGAATTTTTCATCACTTACGAAAAATAGTTAGGCATAGATTGTTATCGATGATGAAAATATTTTTCGCTGACTAATTTTTATAAACGATATAAGGAATCACTTTTTGGAAAATATTTTTCGAATAGCTTATTTTCCGTGAAACAAACGGAGCCTTAGAGTATATCAGAAAGAATCACATGGTTCTCATTCATTATTTTTTGGGATATGTTCACTAGAAGTTCTAACACTTGTCACCAATGTGCAATTAAGTCCTAAAACTTGCAAAAGTACAATCAAGTCTTTCTATTTGATTAACACAAAATACTAATGGGGCATTTTAAAATTAATTTCTCTCTCCTACGTGGCATTGATCTTTATTATTTATTCAGAAATTTTTTAAAATATATTATAAAAGTAAAATAGACATTTTATTTTAAAAAAATAAAACTGAAAAAAAAGGGGGAATGGCAGAGTCTAGGGCGCTGCTGCCGCCCATCGCCAGACGGGCCCATGGCCGGTGTCCCTGGGTGAGGGTGGCCAGCCCTCGCCAATCCAGGGAGGGCGATGGTCACCGGCCCAGGCTAAGGCCGGCGTCACCCTGATCAGCAGGATTGTTGTTTGCCGTCAACCTTCCGACTTTGCTTTGCTAACTTTCTTCCTTTCAGGCTAAGGCCAGGGGCGCTTTTCCATACTTTCGTCGATGATAAACACAAACCCACCAGTTTCTTTCGTATTATAGTCCCCGGGGGCCTTCCCTTTTGTGTTGCCAGCACAACGGGTAAATTACCCATTACCCATTCACACAGCCCATCCTTTTAATAAAAATTAATAAAACAGACCGAATGAGTTGGGGCTAAAAGGGTAATTTAACCATCAAGCCAACACTTCCTTTCATATCGTGGTTGCTGGGGCTCTCCTTTTTGTCACGACATTAGTTTTTAACAGAGCACAATGGTGAATTACTCTTTGGCCCAATCCATTACGAGCAATACTACGAAATTACTAATAAAATAGACCCTATGGATTGGGCTAAAGGGTAATTTCACCATCAAGCCAACATTTCCTTTCATATCGTAGTTGCTAGGGGCTTTCCCTTTTGTGTTGATATTTCTTGTTAATAGAACGCAATGCTCAATTACCATTTGGTCCAATCCATTATGTGTAATACTAATAAATTACTAATAAAATAGACCGAACGGGTTTGGCTAAAGGGTAATTTCACCATCAAGCCAACACTTTCGTATGGTAGGCTCTCCCTTTTGTCTTCACATTTCATATTAATAAAACACAGACCGAATGGGTAAATGCACCCATCAAGCCAACAATTCCTTTCATATCATAGTTGCCGGCACTCTGCCTTCTGTTGTGAAATGTCATGTTGATTAAAAAAAAATCACCAAAAACTCTAAATTATATTTATTGTGTCACATTTACTTTAAACTAAAACTATTTTTTCATAACTCTAAAAACCCTAAACTTATAACCGTGTGACACATTTACATCCATCAATGAATACCGTTAAAAATCTCACGTGGCTGCTTACATGGATGACTAAGGCAAATAGTATCGACATGATATTCCCATAACAAAATTATGTCAATTCATCATATGTTTTTTTTCTCTGTTTTTCTTTTTCCTTTTTCTTACTCTCCTTCCTCTTGGTCTTCTGCCTTGATGCACTGCAATTCAAGGAAGAGAAAGCTACCCATCAAATCTTCGACCTACTCGATTTGGTTGGGTTCCAATTTGTCGAGTCTGAACTCAGTCCCATGGCCATAAAGAAAAGTCAATCACCCCTCCTTGAGCTATCACGCGCCACAACTAACGGTGAGTTGTGCTGGGGTTGGGCTGATCCAACCCTGAAATTTGGCACCTACCCGCACGGGGTCAGTTCTTAGATTTGGAAATCTAAAGCCAGCCATATAGACAACAATAGACCGGCCCTATTGATCCGCTTCAATTTCAAAGTCAGTCTAGGGAACCAACCGATTTTTTTTTTCTTTTTCCTTTTGTCTTTGTATTCCTTGAATGGACAAACTTACTCTTTCAAAGTACATACCCATTAACAAATAATATTTAGAACCATGATACTTAATAACAAAATGGCGAGAAGTAAAACACCGGCGGAAAAACGAAATAGAAATTTAAAGTAATAGGGAATTATCCAACTCATCCCCTAGTCAAGCAAAATGAAAGCTAAAGAAACAACAGAAATCTCCACTTGCCAAAAGTAACAACCCATAGAATATGAAAACATAAAATAAAATAAATAATAACAAGTTCAAAACATGTAACATAAAAAGTGAATTATATAACTTCATTCCTCGTTCATTCATAAAAGATTGCTCCAAATTCAAACAACCTGAAAATAAAACAAACGATGAACATAGTTAAAATGAGTTTGGTCCAGGGTCAGTCCATCAGTTCTATTCAACACCTTGACCCTGGAATCCAACCGCACAGTGCCACTCCAGTCCGATTTCAAGGTCTACCAGGTTTCTTTGGACTCTCTCTCTCATAGTAGTTAGGGAGGGGGAGAGAACAGGCAACGACACGAAACAAAAAGCCCGTTAAGGAATCATATATCCCACATTAGACGTATGTATCATGGGGGGAAAGCTCAGAATTTCTTTTCCATTTTAGTTAAATAGTTTCACTTCTCTCTCTCTCTCCCTTCCTCTTTCTCTCTCCAACTCTCTTTGTCTCGCTTCTGTCGGTCCAATTCTTATTTGTGCCCCAGACCTTGAGCACTAGAAGCCAACAAGCCAAGAGTTCCAGGAGGGTTTCTTCAGATCTTGGATTTCGAGATTCTAGGGCCTCAACAATCAAGGGGGTTTCTTCAGATTTTTTTGGAGTCTAGAATTGGTAAGCTTGGATTGCAGTGGACCAGGAAAGAAGAGCAGAAAGAACGAGAAGAGAAAAATGTAAAGGAAAATGAGAAAGAGAAAGGGAAAACCTATAATGAGTTGGCATAGTTCTACCACATGGGAGCCATGTCAGTGTTATTTGCCTTTCTTCGTCAATGTAAGCAACCACATAGGATTTCTAATGGTTCATTTTGATAGAGGGTAAATGTATACAATGAGACAAGTTAGAAGTTTTTGGTATCACAGAAAAATTGAATTAAATATGTCACACTATGTATAGTTTGATATTTTTTTGTGACTATTCCCCGTGACTCATGCTTTTTCCGCTCTCTTTATGACTTTGACACTCTTTATTTTATGTGTTTTGACAATCCTATTCTTTGTTTGACCAAGCACTTCTGGTACAAATTTATATGCTTCCTTTTTTATTTATTATTTTATCAACTCTATTATTTCATTTCTTCTTTTTTTCTTATGGGATCCTACTTTCCACCTCCTCCTCCTTCTTCCTTTCCACGCCTCTCGTTTCTTTGTTCTCTCCCTCGAAGGGCATTCCCTCAACCCGAACATCCTCTGTTTATTATCTATGATGTCAATTCTGTCGTCCTCCACACTTTCGCCGGCACTTTCACGCCTCCCGTTTCTCTGTTCTCTCCCTCAAAGGGCATTCCCTCAACTTCGACATCATCTATTTATTACCTGTGATGTCAATTCTATCTTCCTCCACACTTTCGCCGACATTGGCACTGGGCTCACCGGTTATCTCCCGAGAGCCCCTTCTTGTCCTCCACACTTTCGCTGGCATTCGCATTGGGCTCACCAATTATCTCCCAAGAGCCCCTTTTCTTCGCATGCAGACTCTTCTTGCATCATGTAAGGTAATGTTGGAAAGCGCTGTTTCTCTCCACAAGTACCGGTAGATTCGATTTGGGCTGGCAGGTGTTGTGCGAAACAAGAAGCCCAATACTTTCGTCCGAGAAGATCACCAATAGAGAGCCCAAATCCAAGCTTGTCAATATATTCAGTTGGACCTATTTTCACTTAAAAGTTTAAGCCAATGAGTTATGTGCTAATTAGGATATATTAACTACTCTACACTACATCAATTCTCCGATGTGAGATTTCTCTAACAAAACCCATACGTGCATATCAACAACTTTGGGCTCCAGTGTTAGGTTTGTTCTCCCTTAATTCAAGTATCATTCTCCATCAACTTATCTCAACTTGAATTTCGAACACCCAACTTCATCCTTGGTCTCTTTCTCCGGACTAAACCCTGAAGTTTACCATTGGGTCGCGTTGCAACACCACAATGCCCACTAGCTCGGAAATCGCATTAGTCACTAGATTCCTTTCTTGAGATATTCACCAAACATTGAGACATATTTGGAGGTGCCGCCAATCAACTATCGATTCTGATACCATTTATTGAGAGCACGCAACAAAAAAATAATAAATAAAAGAGGAAGCATATAAATTTATACCAAAAGCAATAGATGACATAAATGATAGGATGGTCAAAAAAAAAAAAAGGAATGTCAAAGTCATAAGAAGAGGTGAAAAAAGAGACAACATTTCCCTGTTAACAGAACCCAATGGGTAATTTACTCATAAAGCCAACACTTCCTTTCGTATCAAAGTTGCTGGGGCTCTCCCTTTTGTGTTGACATTTCATGTTAATAAAACACAAAAGGAGCTGGGCTGGCGGGTAATCTACACATCAAGCCAACACTACCTTTCATATTATAGTTGCCGGGAGTCTCCCTTTTGTCTTCACATGTCATATTAATAAAGCACTGACTGACGTGGACGCACGGCCGACAGGGGCCTAATGACCATCTCTTAGTGGCCGATGAGGTTCGGCGACCTGCCAAAAGAAGAAGAAAAAAAAAAGGAAAAAAAATCAACATTAAAAAATATTCACTTCACCGTTGATAGCATCCCATAGGACACCCACTATCTATGTAAATGATTTTTGGCTAAATTTGATTAGATGGATTTAATTAGTACAAATAAAAAAGTTTAGGACCCAATTAATAAAAAAAATAAAATTAAGATCGAATAAGATAATTGAAAAGAGTTTAGGATTATTTTTTTTTGGGGTAAGTTTCTCCCGTTAACCACGGTATATTTTATTATTATCTTTTCGATAAGTTAAAAGGATGGGAGACAGAGATTTCCTGGAAGATGGACCTTATCCATGGAGATTCAGGGGGAAGGGAGGCGCTTCAGAGCTCAGCACTTATTATTATTATTATTATTATTATTATTATTATTATTTTGGGGGCAGCGGAGACTGGGATTTAAGCGTCAGCGAAGCCAACTGTTTTCATTTTTTATTTGTTCAATATTATGCGTACTTAAGATGAAATACAAGTAGAACTCTCGGCCCGGCAGGATGCACTTCTTTGACCGGGCAAAGAAGGGTGGGGACCCCGGGAATACGATATTTGGTGGGTCCCACTCAAATTGATTTTGTTGACTTCTTTAAAAGCCACAGGCCTTCTCTCTGATCCGATCGACCCGAGACGCAAATGAACAAGAACGTACAGAGACGTTTCTTGTTGAGGCCGCCAAAGAGAATCTGTGCAGCCGGATGGTTTCGTGATCTGTGAGTTTTATTTATCCAATTGAGGTGTTTTATCTGATGCACTTAGGATTTGGACATAATTTAGGTATAGCAAACACGAGCATATTGAGCGATTGTAACTCCTATTCTCCGATTACAATGGATTGTTTTTGTTGGCTCTCCTCGTAGAATGTAGGTACCGACATTCGGATCGAATCACGTAATCCCTTGTATCTTTTATCATTCCTTGTTATTTTTCTAGACTTTTCATATTGAATTAATTTGCAAGATCCTAATTAGTTTCGGTGTTTAAAAGGCCGGAATCCAAAGTCCAAATCTTGTCTTCCCATCTCGAAAACTAATTTTTCCTAGAGATTTTGACCGCGATGTGCGTAAGCATGATGGGTGCTCTGGCAATGTTGGCCGGACTAGTATGGGTACAAATTACTAGCTCGTGTATCAAGCACATTACTCAGGTACTTCCAACACGAAATATGTATAGATACTCTCGTAGTTCGTAAATCGAAAATCGCACGTGAAATATGAAATGTAAGGATTCAAACTGTTTAAGCATCATAAAAGACAACAGTTTTCCTAATTGGTTTTTAAAATAAAAAAAATTAAAAATTTCTAGAGGAGCAATTGTGAAAAGTGTTTCTACCTCTTTAGATTTATGAATTCACTTTCCTAATTTTGCGTATGGATATTCCGTTTTTTTTTTCTTGATATGGATTTACCATTTACTAAGTCATTTTCGGTGAGCTAAACGAATGAAAGTTTGGAAAATTAATTTGCAAAAAAACTTTCTTTCAAACCAACCAACCAGTTTCAAAAAGAAATTTGACATGTGGTATAAACCCATGCTTCTTGTGTAAATCGTGGCTAATGAGTCTGTGCATCGTCGCAGAAGGATAACCTACATGTGCATTATAGGTAGTGGCGGCCTCTTTTAAAGGGGGTTCATTAATGTAATACCTTAATTGATCAGGATTTAATCAGTTCTATTTTATCATTTTGAGTTATAGAAAATGATTAAAATTGTGACGATTTTTGTCAAAACATAATATCGTTCTCATGGGGGAATGATGGTAGAAATAATTAAGTTTTTGGTGGGGTGTCATAGGTCAAATAACAATAAAAACAAACTAAATTTTCTTACAAGAATACACAAAAGCGAAGAAGAAGAAGAAGAATATACACCACATTCAGCCAACAGGTAAGAATACTCACCCCATGGAGCTCCGCGGTTAAACTCTATTGCGGTGATGATAATGTGGGTGAGGTCAGTAGATATGATCTGATTAAGTTCTGAATAATTAAGAATCCCATATTCTTTTATTTCACCAGGAACATCAAACCCACTAATTTATATTCCCCAACATCACTTCTATATTATAGAGTAGCGTTCGAAGCGTAGTTTTTCCTAGGTCCATAGGTTAAATATAAAACCTACACGTTGGAGTTCCATGTAGTGAATTTTTTTTGTCCGTTTGTTTTGCGGAACATGAATGATCTAGAAAATATATTTTTAAAAATAATTGCTTGAAATAATTCGTTAGTGAATTTTTTTTTTCATTATCGACAACAACACATTTCAAAATATTTTTGTGAACATTGAAAAAAAGCTATACAAACAATTATTTTTAAGAAACCCACCATCTGGTGGCCCAGTTGGTTTGCGCTCAGTTCCTTTCACGAGAGGTCCTAGGTTCAAAACTTCTCGGTGCTAGCCGACTTAATCGGGGGCCTGTGGTTGTGGGGTATGCGGGTCCTCCCGAAGATTAGTCGTGCTTCACCGCTGGTTTGAGCACAAGCTCGCCGGCCGCGCAGACACCTCGGCTATAAAAAAACAACTATTTTTAAGAAATTATTTTTAAATTATTTATTTTTCGCGAAACACTTGAAGGACTTACTCCATCTCCATCAGAGGTTTATGAGAGCTTTTCATACTTAAAAAACCAATGTTTTGGTTTGTCTTACTTAACCCCGAATAACCACATGGAAGCTCAATCGGGGACTAAGACCACAAAGCTGAATCGTCAATGCTTTAAAACTATGAAAAACCAAATGGAAATCAATTCGGGAGCAAGACAACGACGTTTCTTAGCCACCTGCTCTGCCATGCCAAAGCAGGTGGCAAAGAATTCTTTGGTGGCATGGCAAAGAATTCTTTGGTGGCAAAGAACGTCGTTGTCTTTGCTCCCGAATTGAATTATTCACAGTTGAGCATGAGAAACCACCCACCACTTCCCCACCCCGTTCTCATATTCAGCCAAGCAAGGAAGAGATTAGCGAGGCAAAATCGGAAGGTTAATGGCGAACAACAATCCTACTGATCCAGGTGATAGGAGGTAAGCTTCGGTGACCTCAAACATATCTTAGCCACCGTAGCCCAGCCTCCGTAGGTAACTTGAAGAATTTAGAGTAGAACAATGCCAAAAATCTTGATATCCATTCATGCTCCTACCTTTGATCATGTCCGCTATGTATGTTCCATTACGTGAATGCTGTTTCATGTCGAAAACGCCTGTACTCTACGAAAATCAGGCGAACTTGTTGATGCATCCTGAACTCGTACTGTTCAACACTAAAAAGATCCCGATAGGGGGGTCTTTCACTTGTCTGGAGCAGTGGCCTCTTTTTTGCATTAGATTGTGAGAGTCGGGTAGGAACACCACTCTGTACACCCTGATTTTTCCCTCTGTTTTTTCTTTCTGTTGATCGAGGCTTGAGCCAGCCTTTTGTTCTCGATGTTCATGATGACTCAGCTCTCGCAGAGCAGTAATGGCTCTACTCGGAACAGAGTATGTACGTAGAGGCATAACTGGTGGATGTAAAATGGCTTTGTTTCTTGCATTATCTAGAGATTGGGTAGCTAGGTTGTACCGCCCACATTTTGTCTTCTATCATTTTGCTGATTGATCCAGATTTTCTTTCTCAATGTTCATGATGAATCGACTCTCGGAGCAGAGCATGCTGCCTCGTGCTCATAAGAGAGTAATAGTCCAGTGGCAAAAAGTAAGCATGTTTCTTGTTGTCGCTCTACGAAAATCAGGTGAACTTGTTGATGGATTCTGAACCCGTACTACTACTGTTCGACATTTAAGAGCCCAATTGGGGGTCTTTCACTTGTCTGTAGCAATGGCCACTTTTTCGCATTAGATTGTGAGAGTCAGATCGGAACACCACTGTAAAAATATGCTGTCACATTTATGAAGAGACACGATTGTATATACACTCCGTATCTTTTTTTCGTCAAGAATTAAGAACAACGTTTTAACTAAAAGTCTCACTAGCTTTTCCTCCTAATAAAAGCTATGACCTGCAATTAACTTTACTTTGTTTTTACCCGATAAGCATAGGGGCTTCCCCGGTAGTTTCGTGCGTATGGGTGATTTTGTTTTGTGAATGTGTCGCAAGAGAGGAGGTATCCCTTGTACTCCAATGTTACATTTTGTCCAAAAGAAGAGTTTTCAGTAGCTTAATTACCGGGAATCAATAGAGGGTTACCCACCTACAGCGCATACATAGGCTAGACTCTTATAATGCATAGACTCATTAGCTATGATTTGTATCAAAAGCTTGACATCGTACAACGAATTAAATTTCCTTTTGAACTTAAATTGGTAGTTCTCGACGTGTTTCTACGAGTATCTTAGACTTATTAGTTAAGAGGCCTTGGGAATCGCTAGATGTTTATTGTAGACGCATATCTTGATAGCTTTTGCAAAAACTGTCATCTTGTATTATACAAAAAGAGCACACAACTTAAGCTTATGTGAAAGGCTATCGTCTAACATGTAGTTTTAATTCGAAGATATGCAGCAGAGCTTGGAATTCAAATTGCTGCAATATACAATGAACATCTTGATTCCATGGAGGAGACCTTACTTGACGCCATCAACCATACAGGTCCAGCCAACATCACTGGTGCACCTATCATGCTTATCTGCACACTAGTAAGAAAGGTCCGGCGAAAATTAACTTTCGAGATAGGAAGGCAAGATATTGGCGCAAGGTTCCGATTTGCTTACGCTCTCGTCTCTATTGCTCTCGGATGTGTGGCATGCAGTCTTCTGATTTACATTCTGCTTGGTGACATGCCTTGGCTAATTCTCGTTCCCTGCGTCCTGATGTTGATAATCCTTTCGAATTCGAACTCGAGGATTCACTAGAGAATGGTGATAGTTTTTGGCTTTCCTTATGGTGTTGTGTACTCATTGCGAAGTTGGATTTGATGCGTGTGTTGCTGATGTTGGTTTGGACATGAACCTCGTGTTGTACTATTATTACTTTAAACACTTTTTATACCACAATATAAAATATGCAATGACGAAGTGGATGGTATGATTTTGTTGTCAAAGTGATGTTAAATTAATATTGAACGAAGTAGAATGATGTTACGATATAGTCCAAATTTAAAATCGGGAGTAACTAATTAATCTAGGATCGAGTTGCATTGATGTGGTCAATTGATCTCCAACTACTAATGCTCTCCTGATACTTACGTAGTGGGCTTAGGTGACATGGAAGTAGTCTCATTTTGAATCCCATAATATCGAGTATGCATAGTTTGAAATGGCTCTCCATTAAATTTTTTTTGGCCAAATGCTCAAAGAACTTAGTACGTCTTCATGGAAAGGACTACAAATTGTTGTTATTTTTCTGGAAAAAAAAAAAGAACGTGAAAAAGCTTGCAATTATATTGTGAGAAAAGTGAAAAATGATGCTATTAGAATCATAGGGATAAAAATAGTAGGATTGCCATAACTTTTGTATGGTGCTCACTTGAATACCGTAATTTTTTTTTTTTCGCTTACTTAAGGCGACTGAAGCTTGCCTCCAACCACCATGTTCAGCTGAACTGCTGATCGCCATTAACCTTCCGATTCTGCCTCGCTAATCTCTTCCTTGCTTGGCTGAAAATGAGAACAGGGTGGCGCTGTCACAGACCTTGGCGACGTTCTAGCCATTGTGTGGTTTGCCATACTTAACTATGAAAAACTACATGGCGTGAGCTATGTTTGTCGTGCCGAAGTGAGCCATGTCTGTCGTCATGTGCGGGGAAGTATGTTTTTAAAAGCAAACTCCATAAACCTACGATGGGAGCAAGTATGTCGTATAAACAGGCCTAATTTCCTAAAAAAATTCTAGTTTTAGGTCTACCCTCCATTCTCTCGCGAATTGAAAGTCCCAGCTTTTAGGTCCATTCTAAATGCGAGCCAAACTTTCCTCTGTCCAAAATAAAACCTCCAACTTTAGGTCCAGTTTCAAATCCACTCCATACTTTCTTTCTTTCTTTCTTTCTTATCTAAGATAAAAATCATCAATTTTTAATCTAGTCCCAAGTATACCCCCATTAGCCCCTGTCTAATAATCGTCATTAGTCATCTCTAATTTTCGTATACTAGAATGGTTTCATTTTGCATATAATTTTCCATGTCATCTTATTGGTGTGGGATTTGTTGTCAACGTGGAAATGCCAAGTCAAAGTTGAGACTTGACCATGGGAGTAGATTTGAAAATAGTTCTAAAGTTGGTAATTTTTTTTTAGACAAAAACAAAATGCAAGGTAGATTTTGGACTAGTCTAAAGTTTGGGATTTATTTTGAGAGAAAAAAGGAAGTTCATGGAAGAATTGGGACTAGACCTAAAGTTTGGGTTTTTTTTAGTAGATTAGCCATTTCATTAAAGTTGTCCACCTCAGCGTCAGTTGCGCCACGTAAAACGGCCAACGTCCATGTCAGATCTGGCCAAAATTAGCTGGATAGACTCAATTGGCAAAACATGAAAAGGTTTGAGTCCCAATTGACACAATTAAATAGTTTAGGACTGAATTGACAATAGTGTAATAGGTTAAAGACTTTTTTGATAATGTCTGTAAGTTATTAGGTGTAGAATTTATGTTTTAAGCTGCCATATTTAACACTTGTTAATTCCTTCAGAAATCTAATTATATATATAAAGAAAACCTAGCTTTTCCTTAGAACCGAAATGATAAGATCATCCTGATATTCTAAAACAACTTAGTAGGAAATAAATCAAATGGTCCCTAAGGCTTTGTGTAAAATTGCTGATATGTCAATAGATTCTCTGATGATGGCAAGGTGATAGAGAATTCAAACTTGGACAGCCGCCATTGATGTATAGTACCACCACCTTCGGGAAGAGAGGACCTCCCATTGGTCTATAAATACGCTTGCTTCCCTCCCCGCTCCCAAGCAAGTTTTATTTCAGACACGGGACTAAGAGAGTAATCACTCAAGTTGCAGAGGTTGATGACAGACAACAGTCCAGTCGATCACGGTGGTCAGAGGTAAGCATCATCGCAACATCTCTTCACTGCTGTAGTCCTGCCTCCTTCAATACATATGCAGGACTGCGAGCAAACTCATGCGGTCTCCAGTTCCTTTCCTGAAAAACGACTTCCTATCTCTGATCATTTCCCCCCTGTGTGTTCCATTACTTTTAACGTTGTTTCGCCAGAAAACAATCCGTACTCTGCATAGATCAGGTTAGCTTGACCTTTTCAATGTTGCATTGGGAAACCATCGCCCGGTTTCTCTTCACTTTGTGGATTGATCCATGTGTTTATTCTTGATCCTCCTTTTGTGGAAGGCTGGTTGCCTAACAGGTGATTTGTTGATTTTAATTCCAAGATATGGGGCAGAGCATGCAGCTCAAATTGCTGCAGAATATAACCAACAGCTTGATTTCCCGCTGGAGGCCTTGCTTCAACTCATCGGCGATTTGCATAGCTCTTCAGGTCCGGTCAACGTCCCCCGTGCACCTGTCATTGTGCTTATCTATGCGACAATCGTCCACCAGAAGTTCGCCGAGATGGGAAGGCAAGAAATGGTCTGATCGCTCTTGCTCTCGGATGTGTCGCGTGCAGTCTCTTAATATACGTTATGCTTGATGAAATACCCTGGCTGATTGACTTTCTCTGTGTCCTACTTTGGTTAATCCTATTCGCATTCATCGCGAGTTAAAGGATTAATTAGCGAATGGTGACAGTTTCCTTTTTTTTTTCTATGTGGTGATGTGTGTTTCATATGAATTTGGTTTTACTCTGCAACCTTCCAACGATGGCTTGGACATGAACTTCATGGTGTATTATTACCTTGAACACATTTTACATCACAAAGAAGAATAAATTATGATGATGATGATTAGGATACTTCTTGGTGCGATTCGAAATTTACGATTCGAAATTGAGAAGTGATGAAAGTGGAGAAATAGGGCAATTTTTTTTTCCCAGGCTAGAGAGGAAATATTCAATGTACATCAGAAAGAATTATAATCCTCATTCACTATTCTTACGTTCTTGTACACAATATTGCAATTAGTTTATAGCTCGTTCCTCCTTGTTTAAGCTAAAGTAGCCAATTGGATAGCTCACAAGTTCTAAGCGGAGCAAGATGGACAAGTACAAGCTTGATTCATCGCCTACGCGCCCGTCCGATAAGATAACTAATGCAATTAACGAAGCTCCAACTTGATTTGTTGCTATCGTTGTGTTTTTTTATACTGGTTTACCAAAATTACTTGGTACTTTCATTTATAAGTCACTTGGTGGCATCACAAGGTACACGTGCCAAGTGCATGGTCGAAAATCGATGGCTACGTGTGCATATTAAGTACTTTACTTACATTAGACGAATCAAGCCGATTGATATTTAAGTTGTTAAATTCGCGCGGAAAGTTATTTGTTCCCATATTATAAAGAGAATACATGCATGGTTGTGGAGAAAAGATTTAAATGAGTTGAGAGGCCTTTACCATTGAAGCACCTTTTGTTGAATCTTTCAATCGCATGAATATAAATTGATAAATAAACATACCCGAATCAAAAGAAATCATTGTTGATCCGAGGAGAGTGACGATGTCTTCTCATGGGTATGGATCTTCACAACTCTCCTCTATAACAATTACGATGAAGTGTGTATTTTTTTTTCTCCATTGTGATTTTGTGGAAGAAGCGGAAGCGTACGAATGCGATAGCTGTTCTCCATAAAAAGAGATCTCATATAGAGAGAGTGATGGGACCAATTCTAAAGCTGCCAAATCTCAACCGTCCATCAAAGTTTAAAGATAAGGATTTTAGAAGCCCAATTGGATGCAACAAATATATGTCTGTAATATATTTAATTAAATAATAAACCTCATAGCCTACATATTTGGGTGGACCTCGTCAAATCCAACACCGCAAAGTCCATTGGACTTTTGACGTCTTGATGTTGGGTAATTGCACACTCAAATAATCATTCTTTGTAATAGGTGTTCTAAAGACATAACAGACAGCATGCAGATATATATATATATATATATATATATATATATTTTCAGTTGCTTACAACTATAAACTGTCAAAATATTCCAGTAAGAGGGGCAATGACAGCGTGCCTTCAAAAACCTGTGCGCTAGATATTGTAAATATATCAAAGAGGCCTAGGTCGAAGATAATCAATTGATAGGCAGATCTTGAGGAATCGAGAGAGTGAAAGGAAAGCCGAAGGTTTTATACTAATGTCATAATCTTCAATATAAGAAGGTGATATTTTGTAGACAACAAAACTCACCGCTAGCATGACAGCGTGGCAATATCACCGAAGAATACTAGGCATGATTGCTTTTCTGACAGAGATGGGTCCCGCTATGATTGCTATATAGTTTTTGTCATTTATAACACTTATAGTTGAGATGTACTACAGTGTCGGCTTCTCAAATCCCAACAATAAATCCGCACAAAAATGGGGCCAAATGCCAAACATAAGCTTAGAAATTGGAACTTCTATTGGTATTTGGTAATGAAACGCAACGAAGCAGAAGTAGGTCATGGAAAAGTATGGTCATATAAGAGTCATGCAAGCGAATGCCATTGTGCTTTTTGACCCATTTAAGTGTTGCAAAAATCCACACAAGACCGTCAAAGTAACTTGGAAAAGAACACCAAAAAGTGCCAAAGTTTTTACCGAATCCTTTAAGTGCCAAATTGGAGGGAAAAAAAAAAGAACTACTTAAGCTTCTCCAGCGAGATGTTTCGGTCAAAATTAATACGTGGCATATATAATTAATTTTTTAATATAAAGTGGCATGAAAAAAATTTAAAAAATTAAGACGATTAGCGCAACGGCAACTGTTCACCCAGTTCTCTCTCACCCCCGTTCCTTGCGGCACTGTTTCGGCTTCGTTTTTCTATGATTCCAAGAGATCCCTCCATTGATTCCTCCCCAATTTTTGTTTCGTAGGCCGCGCCACCTTCTTCTCCTTTCTCACCGATGGTGTATCCCTATTGACTCTACGGCAGATTTGACTTGAGCATCTTCCATGGAAGCTCAACCCACGCTTTGGAAGGGGGTTCTCCCGCTGAAGCTGTCTGCGATGGCAAATCCTCCGAGATTTCTTTGCCCTCTAAGCAAATCTTCGGTGTCCATCTTGGGTCCACCAAATCTGCCCCGACCTCTGTCGCTGTTCTTGACCCAGCGAAGAAGACCAGCTCTAACGCTGTTCATGACCCAGCAAAGACAAAAGCTGCTGTTGCAAACGTTGCTGGAACCTCTTCGGCTAAGAATCAGGTCCCAATAGACTTGCGCAAATCACTTCAGACTCTTATTTGAAACCGACATAATTACTTTAGGCCATTGTTTGAAATAAATAGTGCACTTCGGACCCTTATTTGAAATAAGAACCACTTCGGCCCCTAATTGAAATTTTCTCTAAATGATATGATGACCGATTATATTAATTTTAAAGTCAAAATAAAAGCAAGTGCATAACAAAAAGTAAAAATAAAAATATATAAATTTTAAAGTGAAATAGTAATACACGAAAGAAATAGAGCTTCCCAAAAAAGTAAGCATAATATAAAGTTTACCTACTTCATCCAGTGACAACATTTATATTTAATTCACTTGATCGGATAATTCAGTTTATTTAATTACAAAAACACAAACATGATAAATAATAATTATGTGTAACTTGTTGATAGCTATGTTGTATTATTTCCCATTTTTCCATCCATTCAAGAAAAACACGAAAAGAAATAAACATAAAAAATGAGTTATATTATATAAGGTTAATGCCACGAAACACTCCAAAGTGGTACACTTATGACAAATTTACCTCAAACTAATTTTTTTGTCACCAAAAATTCCAAACTTGTACATTTGTGATAAATTTATCCCAAGCTAATTTTTTAATCATAAAAAAATTTCAAACTAGTACACCTACTATAAATTACCCCAAATTAATTTTTTTATCATCAAAAATCTCAAACTAATACATATATAATAATTTTATCATGTCATCCAACTCAATAATTTTAATAGAGGGTAAATTTATTACAAATTGTTTGCGCGATTTAGATCGAGAATATCTTTTACTGAAATTTGTGCTTCGATTTTTATTAAAAAGGGTTCTATGGCTCTATTCTGATGGAAGATTGGAGTGAACAAACGAACGGGTATGTGCGATTAGCAAAAGTGATGGGAATGGTGAAAGATCTACCAGCTATGCTACTCCTAATTGCCTGAAAATGGAAATAGGTTACCCGAATCCGAAAGTCCAAGGAACGAAAAATGCAAGGAAGTTAAAGCTATATTACGAACGACAATAAAAGCTAGAACTTCAAAGAAACAGAGTATTTTTTTTTTTGGATGATTGCGGAGGAGCTCCTACTTCCTTTCTTCTTAGTACTTATCCTTCTCGCACTTCTAATCGCTCAAGTAGTTATTCTTTGATTTCAAATCTTTGAATCTTGGCGCTGTTGTTCACCTCTCATGATTTTATAACCGACCCACGCAAATCGGGACCCATGTCTTCCTGATTTGTAACCGCATCGTTAACCGTCTCTTTTTGAATGATATCTCTTGATTTTAGAAACTTGGTCGTGCCTGTGAGTTTTGCTCTATGTTTCTCGAATTTCGGGAGGTAACCTCCATATTGCGTATTTAAGATATACCGAATTCAAGTATACCATGTCATTCATTCGGTACATTTTCTTTTAAATCTCTCGAATAGCACACACACATCCCGAATGACAAAATACTAACTTATCGTTCGGTATGACATTTTCTTCTTATCGTAGCTCGGGATCTATTAATTGCACCTTTTCACACACGTCATTTCCAAGATACCGAATTGAACTACAATATTATGGTATCAACACAAATGTACCAGTTTTGGATTCTTAGTGGCCAAAAAATTAGTTTTCGGTAAATTTATCGCAAGTGTTGCATCATGGCGCTTTTCGTGTATTAACCCTATTATATAGCAAAACACAGGCCATAATTTTGTCACATCGCCACATTTAACCAATGATAATTATTTTATCGATTATCATATCTAACCATCTATATTTTGTTAATCTTAAATTTTTAAAAAGTAGATATAGAGAAGTATCTCAAATGTGCTAAACAAACTGTTTGTTTTAAACATAATTTCTTACTATATCCTTAAGTGATATAGTTTTTTATTTGAATTATTTATTTTTTATTTAGCTAACTCAAATATAATTAATTGATAATGAAATGAATCGCATAATTTGTTTAATTAAGCAGAAACTATTAAACGATGAATAAAGTACATTCTTGAAAGATTCACTTTTTATCTAAAGGACGTAGTTTCCTTAGTGCAGCACAATAAATGATGTAGTCTATTTAATTCAGCAGAAATTTAAGAAAATAAGTATACAACTTGACCTATTTGACACATACATATTCAGGTCATGTTGATTTTCCTCCACTTCAAAAGGATTAATCAATGGAGATAGACAAAAAGGTACATGTGTTTTCTTACTATTAATCGGGAAAAAGTTAACAAAAATCTCAGACGATACCCACAGTGACATATTTATCTCGAACCTTTTTTTGTGAAATCAAAAATAGCAATTTATTCCCACTGTGATAGATTAACCTAAAACATTTTTTTGTGAACATAAAAAAAAATCCCGAATCTGTACTTACGTTACGTGTCACCTCCATCAAGCTTCCTTTAGATGATTTTTTCAGTGAAAAAAAATGTTGTTTTTGTTTCACTTAAACCGCATTTTCACCATGTATCACAACCTTAAAATTGAAAAAATCCAGGCTAAAGGATTATCATATTAATTACTTAATTAACATAACTTAGACTCTCCCAAGCCCTACCAATTCACAACTTATGGTTCAATATTTAACATACAAAGATTTTCAATATGAGTCGCCCCTAATCATTTTTTGTGGGCCAATTAAAAACTTAAGCAAATTAGTGAGAGAATTAAATTACTTATACAAATCAAAGATAATAAGTCCGAGGATTTGATTACACTAAATTACTCTAACACCCTTTCAATATCATTTTATTTCATAAAAAAAATCATTTGAGAAGGCAACATTAATTGATTTTAACCTAAGTTACTAATAAAGGTTATCACACAAGGGCACAATCAATTAATTGAATATCTAGAAATCAATATAATCAAAGGAGTACGCGCCACACCAAGTTGCTCTTTTTTAATTTTTGTTTTTTTATGAATGCATGAAAGACTATAATATGTGCCTTAACAAAAAAAAAAGACTATAGTATGTGCAATGCATGAAATTGTTCTACGTTGCAATGGCATGAATTAAATGCAAGACTAACCTAAACATGCACATAAAAATTAACTTCATGACATTTGAATTAATTAAAATTCTAAGCATGCAGTTTTCGACTAATGTATAGAATTATGCTATAGTTCAATTAGATTGATTACATGACGTTCGGCTCAATTAAATTAACCTACGCATACAATTCTACGTGTGATGCAAACCAACATGCAACCTATATGACATGGCAAGAATGATAGCGTGAGAATGATATGGCAAGGATGAATGACATGGTAAGGACGACATGGCAATGATGATTTTTTTATGAATTTAATTCCTAAAGTAGAATTATGTCAAAACGATGTTTATCTTGCATATTTTAGTGTGTAAATTGACCTAAACCCTAATATATATAAAAATAGATTATTTTAGATGCGAAATTCTATTTAAACATGCAAATTCTATCCTAGAATGCAATCTAAACTAAATATTTTACAAAAAAAGATTAAATATATGCAATTATCTACATGAAGCTATTTTTGAAAGACGCAATTTTCAAATATGGAAGACGAATGAATGCAATCCTTTTTAAAATTTTTGAGATTACATCATGCGATGGATATATTCTAAAAAAGGTAACAATCAAGTAATTCAAATCAAATTAGGAAAGTGAATATGCCAATCGATTTAATCAAGAAAATGGATATATCAATCAATTTTTTGAAATATTTCACAAATGTTTAAGTCAATCTTTAATCTGTAATCATACGGTTAACGATTAGACTTAAATCTTTGCCTAATCGGGTGTTCCATCAATAATCCTAAATATGGACTTTCTCGATCGTGTGGCAAGTTGCGGATTAGGAAAGAAATTTTCCTAATCAATCTATATACTTTGATACAAGGTATGCAAAACATAACAAGATTTGTTCAAATTAGGCAGCCATGAATATACAATTTCCAAGATAGGAAACTGCACGTTACATGCGGAATTTTCTTTCATAATTTGAATTGGACTAGAGCTCGCACTCCAAGCTTGCAAATCAGGCTCGAGGATGGAACCGATTCAAGGGGGCTTGCGCATGATGATCAGGAACAACTTGTGGGCTGGTGACCGACTCAGGTGGTGCTCGACGATTCGCGGTCGAGCTCCCAGGGCTGTAGCGACCAGTCTCCTCGGCAAGGCCTGGTTTCGCTCGCAAAAGACGCTTGTCAATGTGGTCTGTGGTGTTGCTCGCGATGCATCAAGAAAGGATGTTATGCTTGGTCAACAGCCTCACGGGGCTTCAATATAACCTTCCTCTTTTGCGGACAAAGATGTCGCGGGGAAAGACAAATTAAAAATGACACTTTTTGTGAGTGTTGCAAAACAAATAAAATAAGAAATCAAAAAGCGAACTTCTCAATTGTTGCCTTGGCTCGTGCCTTGCCCAACTGGAGCAAAAGTGGGTCCAGACAAGGAACTCGTTGGTGGATTGGATGTCGGCCGGTGCAGCTGAAGGAATCGTAGCATATTGGAATTTGGAGAGGCAAGAGAAAAGAAATTCTTGCCTTTTCTGTCTCCGGCCCCCACCTTTCCAAGAACCATGTCCTTTTTCTCTTGGCCTCACATCTCTCTCACGTTTTTTTTTTTATTTTATTTTCCCCCGCTTCTCCAGCGACCGTGTCCCGCACGTTTTTGTGCCGAGTATTCTATGTTGTTGGCCTCTCCTTTGTTTATTAAGCATAAGCATGCTAATACATAGAAAAAAATTAAATCAAGTTAGGGGCTCTAAATTATGACTCTTTATGAAATAGACCCCGAATAGCAAGATCTTTTTTTTTTTTTAATTAAGTTCAAATCAGCTCATATTCCTTAAAAATTTCAGCACAAGCTCAATTCAGATAATTCAATTAAGTTCAAAATGTTGAATTAAATCCATCGACAGCCGGTCCAGATAATATGCAAAATGCAATTCATGCTAAAAATAAATTAATTATGTTATGCATGAGAACTAATTAATTATTTTTTGAGAGAACTAAAATTAATTCTCATTTTTTATGTAAAACAAATGAATTAAAGTACAATCAAAATTTAGGTGTCAATACCATGTCAACGCTGTTTGCTTTTCGGCATCTATGTAGATAGATTTTTAACAGTTTTCTTTGAGGGAGGGTAAATCTGTCGCACAAATTTAAGTTTGAGGTTTTTGGTGTCACGGAAAATAGTTTAGGGTGAATATGTTGCAGTAGTCATTGTTTGGATTTTGGTGTCTTTTGCCCTTACTGATGAGTAAAGAAATTAGGGGAGAGATATATATATTAAATGAATGGAGTATCGATAGCACGAAGACAAAAAATTATGAAGGAGCCAAGAAATTCCATCCTCTGCTGCGTTTCCAACTGCTGGCCCCGCATTTTGATTGGGGTGGATTTTGATTAGTGGCAAAAAAAAGTCAATATAAGATCTTGACAAAAGAAAAAATGTAGATATAAGACGACATACAGTCAGTGAAAAAATGACACAGGGCTTGCAATTGGGAAACCTTAACCAACTCGACCGCAACTTTATAGTATTTGGTTTATTTGAACTAGGGGAAGAGTTAAAATATAGGCTAAATTGTTCTTCATAAAATGATTATTTCACAATAAATGGGCAATAGTCAAGGCAAATGCACTAATGCATGCGAAGAACCGATGCTATTATGTATTATATACTAGGTATACACAACGGGAATCACCCCAATTGAGAATCGCTTGGATCAACCGATTCTGGCGATTTTCTAGGGTACCAGTTCGATTCCTAGTTTTATGGACTTGGAACAGGTGACGGGCGATCTGATTCTTGATTCTAGGGTAAAAATCGGATTGACCAGACTACTCGGACCAAATTGATTTTTTTTTTTTGTAAAGCAATCAGAATAAACATCACTTCTTCTTCTTCTTTGTCTTCATGGAATCTCCCCCTCCACACGTGGTACTATTCCCCTACATAGCGTAGGGTCACATGCTTCCACACCTGAAGCTCACCCACCAGCTCTCCCTTTGAGGACTTGCCCCCATCAATTTGGTCACTCCCCAAGAGCCTCCCCCTCCTTAGCCCTCTCCTCTCCGCCCACCCCTCCTTCACGACCCTTGTCCTCCCCTCCCCACCCCACCCCAACTTCCTCACGCCGTGGTTCGCCTCCTACTCCAATCGTGCTGTGGCTATTCTCTCCAACTTCTTCCTTGCCTGGACCCTCAACTTGGTTGATGAACTCGGCGTCCACTGATTCTATTGGATTGCGTGAGAACCAGATTAGACGGAGCTACGCTATTTCACATTAAGTGAATTAATATTGAAAATTTGTGGCCTTGCCAATGCAAGGGCAGAGGCTTCTTGGAATTTTCTCGAAAGTTGGAGCTTTTGAAAACACTCAAGCATAGATGCAACTCTTTCTTCTTAGATGAGTAAGTAGTTGTGAAGGCATGAAAACTTATGGAGAGAGAACACTCTGGCCATGAGTTTTACCTAAACTAATTTACCTAACTAATATCACGAAACTTTCTAATATAAATAACATTCGAAGGTGCTACTGTTGGCTTTTCAATACATTCTCAACTGTAGATGCATGTAAATGAGGCATACATCGACCACTCAGATATGGTGAGATAGTCACGGTTGGGAAAGTATTTAGTGGGATAAATAGTCCGCGCAAAAGATAAAGGAATAAAAAATAACTATTGTTAGCAATAAAACTTACTTTTCGATCATAAATAATTTGAAAAATATTTTTCTTAAAAACATTGCTTGTATCAATCACTTGAAGTAATTAGTCAATGCGAAAAATTTTCACTATCAACAATAATTGATATCTAAATATTTTCATGGACAATGAAAATAATTTGCTCTTATTTAATTTAAAAAAAATACAAGAGATCATTTTTAAGAAAATATTTATTGAACTATTTACTTTCAGCTAAATAAACTGAAGCTAAACCAACGAAATATTCCTCTAAGTACATGGTCTGCTCTGAGAGGATCTGGTATTAGAAAGTAGAACTCAAGAACACGGGAACAGGGACCTTGACATATAGAGAAGGCACCGGCTCTCTTGGGAAAAAACAAAAGTAGAATGAACAAAAGTGTTGAAGTTGCAGGGCCGCCAACTCGATGTTCAAGCCCGGGGCCCCAACTCGATGTGATGGGAGCTTATAAAGGTTTATGGGGAGCTTTGTCTCCCCGGATGTCAATTAAAGGTTTATGGGGAGCTTTGTCTCCCCGGATGTCGATTAAGGGTGTATCGTGAGCGTTGTCTCCCCGGATGTCAATTAAAGGTTTATGCGAGCTTTGTCTCCCCGGATGTCAATTAAGGGTGTATCGTGAGCATTGTCTCCCCGGATGTCGATTAAAGGTTTATCGTGAGCTTTGTCTCCCCGGATGTCAGTTTGTTGTCTTACTCCTCTATATTCCGGTCATTCGTAGTTAACATGATAGGGAAGATACAGCTTGTCGTCGTACTTATTCATCCAAGCAAGGAAGAGATTAGCGAGGCAAAATCGGAAGGTTAATGGCGAACAACAATCCAGCTGATCCCGGTCGTAGGAGGTAAGCTTTGGTGACCTCGAACATAACAACTTGGCCGCTGCAGCCCGGCCTCCGTAGGTAACTTGGAGAATTTCGAGTAAAACAATGCCAAAAATCTTGATGTCCATTCATGCTCCTACCGTTGATCATGTCCGCTGTGTATGTTCCATCACGTGAATGCTGTTTCACGTCAAAAACGCCTACATTCTACAAAAATCAGGCGGAACTTGTTGATGCATTCTGAACTCCCACTGTTCAACACTTAAAAGAGCTCAATCTGGAGCAATGGACTCTTTTTTGCATTAGATTGTGAGAGTGGGATAGGAACACCACTCTCTACACCCAGATTTTTCCCTCTGTATTTTCTTTCTGTTCATCGAGGCTTGAGCCAGGCTTTTGTTCTCGATGTTCATGATGACTCAGCTCTCGCAGAGCAAAAATGGCTCTACTCAGAACAGAGCATGTACTTAGAGGCATATCTGGTGGATGTAAAATGGCTTTGGTTCTCGCATTTTCTAGAGATTGGGTAGCTAGGTCGTACCGCCCACATTTTGTCTTCTATCATTTTGCTGATTGATCCAGATTTTCATTCTCAATGTTCATAACGAATGGACTCTCGGAGCAGAGCATGCTGGCTCGTGCTCGTAAGAGAGCAATAGTCCAGTGGCAAAAAGCAAGCATGTTTCCTGTAGTCACTGACTCTTTTTTCTTTTATATGCGAATTGGTAAATTTTCATGATATTCATTTGATGATTGAATGCAGTTGCTCTCAGTATGATTCACGTTAAAACGGCAGGCCATAATAACTGTCCATCTCTTTTGGATAAATCACGAAGTTGGAAAGAATGTGAACCTTCTCCTAAAGTTATTGGGTGAAAACGTTCAGTCACATTTATGAAGAGACACGATTGAATATACACTCCATATCTTTCTTTCGTCAAGAATTAAGAACAACGTATTAATTGAAATTCTCACTAGCTTTTCCTCCTAATAAAAGGCTAAAAGTTATGACTTGCAATTAGCTTTTCTCTGTTTCTACTCGATAAGCTTAGGGGCTTCCATGGTAATTTTGTGCGTCTGGGTGGTTTTGTTTTGTGCATGTGTCGCAATAGAGGAGGTATCTCTTGTTCTCCAATGTTACATTTTGTTCAAAAGAAAGAGGTCTCATTAGCTTAATTTCTTGGGAATCGATAGAGGGGTTACCCGTTACCCACCTACAGTGCATATATAGGCTAGACTCCTATAATGCATAGACTCATTAGCTATGATTTGCACCAAAAGGTTGACATCGTACCATGAATTAAATTTCCTTTTGAATTTAAATTGGTAGTTCTTGACGCGTTTCTGTGAGTATCTTAGACTTATTAGTTAAGAGGCCTTGGGAATCGCTAGATATTTATCGTCGATGCATAGCTTTTGCAAAAACTATCATCTTGTATGATACAAGAAGAGCTCACAACTTAAGCTTTTGTGAAAGGCTATCGCCTAACATATAGTTTTAATTTGAAGATATAGAGCAGAGCTTGGAATTCAAATTGCTGCAATATACAATGAACATCTTGATTCCATGGAGGACACCTTACTTGAAGCCATCAGCTATATAGGTCCAGCCAACCTTACTAGTGCACCCATCATGCTTATCTGCACACTGGTAAGAAACGTCCGGCAAAAATTAACTTTCGAGATAGGAAGGCAAGATATTGGCGCAAGGTACCGATTTGCTTGCGCTCTCGTCTCTGTTGCTCTCGGATGTGTGGCATGCAGTCTGCTGATTTACATTATGCTTGGTGACGTGCCTTGGCTGATTCTCGTTCCCTGCATCCTGATGTTGATAATCCTTTCGAATTCGAACCCGAGGATTCACTAGAGAATGGTGACAATTTTTGATTTTCCTAATGGTGTTATGTACTCATTGTGAAGTCGGTTTTGATGCGCATATCGCCGATGCTGGTTTGGACATGAACCTCGTGTTGTATTATTATTACTTTAAACACTTTTTATACCACAATATGGAATATGCGATGATGAAGTGGATGTCATGATTTTGTTGTCAAAGTGTTGTTAAATTAATATTGAATGAAGTTGAATGATGTTATGAGATAGTCCATATTTAAAATTGGAAGTAACTAATCTAGGATCGAGTTGCATTGATGTGGTCGGTTGATCTCCAACTACTAATGCTCTCCTGATACTTACGCAATGCACTTCAGTGACATGGAAGTAGTCTCATTTTGAATCCCGTAATATCGAGGATGCATAGTTTGAAATGGCTCTCCATTAAATTTTCTTTGGCCAAATGCTCAAAAAACTTAGTACGTCTTCATGGAAAGGACTACAAATTGTCGCTATTCTTTTGGAAAAAAGAACGTGAAAAAGTTTGCAATTACATTGTGAGAAAAGTGAAAAACGATGCTATTAGAATCATAAGGACAAGAATAGTAGGATTGCCATAACTTTTGTATGGTACACGCTTGAATGCCACAACCTTTTTTTTTTCTTTTCGCTCACTTAAGGTGAGTGAAGCTTGCCTCCGACCACTGTGATCAGCTGAACTGTTGTTTGCCATTAACCTTCTGATTCTGCCTCGCTCATCTCTTCCTTGCTTGGCTGAAAATGAGAACAGGGTGGGGCTGTCATAGACCTTGGCGACGTTCTAGCCATGGTGTGGTTTTTTTTGGTAAAGTCTAGCCATGGTGTGGTTTATCATACTTAACTATGAAAAACTACATGGCGTGAGCTATGTTTGTCGTGCCAGAGTGAGCCATGTCTGTCGTCATGTGCCGGGAAGTAAGTTTTTAAAAGCAAACTCCGTAAACCTCCGATGGGAGAAAGTATTTCGTATAAACAGGCCTAATTTCCAAAAAAAAAAAATCTAATTTTAGGTCTACCTTCCATTCTCTCCCGAATTTTTCTTTATCTAAAAGGAAAGTCCCAGCTTTTAGGTCCACTCTAAATGTGCCCCAAACTTTTCTCTGTCCAAAATAAAACCTCCAACTTTCAGTCCGGTCTCAAATTTGCTCCGTACTTTTTTTTAATCTAAGATAAATATCGTCAATTTTTAATATAATCCCAAATATACCCCCATTAGCCCCCTATCTAAAAAATGCCGTTAATCGTCTCTAATTTTCTTATACTATAATGGTTTCATTTTGCATATAATTTTCCACACCACCTTATCGGTGTAGGGTTTGTTATCGATATCAAAGTTGGAAATTGACCATGGGGGTAGATTTAAAAATAGATTTAAAGTTGGCTTTTTTTTTTACAAAAAGAAAATTCAAGGTAGATTTTGGACTAGTCTAAAGTTTGGGATTTATTCTGAGACAAAAAAGAAGTTCATGGTAGAATAGGGACTAGGCCCAAAGATTCTTTTTTTTTTTAAGGAATTTGACATTTCATTAAAATTATCCGCCTCGAGGTTGGTCGCACCACGTTGGACAGCCAATGTCTATAGCAAATCTGGCCAAAATTGAATGGATCGACTCAATTGACAAAACAAGAAAAGGTTTGGATCCCAATTGATACAATTAAATGGTTTAAAACTGAATTGACAATAGTGCAACAAGTTAAAGACTTTTTTAGTAATTTTTTTCCAGAAAATGTTGGTAGATTACTAGGTGTCGAATATATGTTTTAAGCTGCGGTATTTTAACACTTATCAACTCCTTCATAAATCTACACACACACACATATACCTTTTCCTGAGAACCGAAATGATAGGATCATCCTGACATTCTAAAACAACTTAGCAGGAAATAAATCATATGGTCCCTAAGGTTTTGTGTAAAATTGCTGATACGTCAATAGATTCTCCGATGATGACAAGGTTTTTATGTCGATAGAGAATTCAAACTTGGGCAGCCGCCATTGATACAGTAGTAGTAGTACCACCACCACCGGTGAGAGAGGACCTCCCATTGGTCTATAAATACGCTTGTTTCCCTCCCAGCTGCCAAGCAAGTTTTCATTTCAGACAGGGAATGAAGAGAGTAATCCCTCAAATTTCGGAGATTGATGGCAGACAACAGTCCACTCGATCGGTGGTCGGAGGTAAGCATCATCGCAACATCTCTTCACTGCTTTTAGTCCAGCCTCCTCCAATACGTTGTAGGACTGCGAGTAAACTCATGCGGTCTCGAGTTCCTTTCCTGAAAAACGACTTCCTATCTCTGACCATTTCCCCTTTGCGTGTCCATTACCAGAAAATAATCCCTACTCTGCATCGATCAGGTTAACTCAACCTTTCCAATGTTGCATTCAGAAACTCTTCACTTTGTGGATTGATCCATGTGTTTATTCTTGATCCTCATTGATTGAGCTTTTGTGAAAGGCTGGTCGTCTAACAGGTGATTTGTTGATTTTAATTCCAAGATATGGAGCAGAGCATGCAGCTCAAATTGCTGCAGAATATAACCAACAGCTTGATTTCCCGCTGGAGGCTTTGCTTCAACTCATCGGCGACATGCGTAGCTCTTCAGGAATAGCTCAGAGAACCTCCAACAGTCTTCCTAACGTTTTTAATGTGCTGTTGCAAATAGTCTTCTTTAACGTTTTTAATGTGGGAGAAGAACTGACGTATTATTTTCATAAACAGAAGGACTACAAGAATAGCTCAGAGAACCACTTTCCCAAGCCAAGTTATAGATCTCCACATGAATAGCTGTTTTACAGACGGTATTGAATCCCCCAACCTTCCCAACCCAACACCCCCCCCTTCCCTCTTTCCTCCAAACCAAAAAAAAAGCCCCCAACCCAAAATTGAAGTTGCAAAGCTAGGAAGGAAATATTTGACAGATTTTACAAGGTGCAAACACAATTTCCAATGGTATTAAAGAGCAGGTCCTGTCAATAAAGCATGTGATTCTTGTAGGATCTATAGGCAGGTGCTCTGTTTTTCTTGGCAGGAAGCCAGGAGCAAGTTGCGATAGAATCGAAGTGCAGAACAATAACTACATGAATACCTCACTCAGCAAAGCGCAGCAACTTCATGCTGAAAAAACAAAAGAGGGAGAAAAAAATGTGCATTGAAATGCAGCTTTGTTGCATGCTGGACTAGTTAAATTGGCAACGTATAGTCAAGTAGGAGGAAAATCGAGAAAAGAAGAATGACAAAGGACGCTTAAAGCAAGCTATAGACTGCTCCAACTATTTGAAGGAACACTGGACAGGAAAAATCAGGCGTTGGAAGGCACAGACACTTACCAGTAAAACTAGGAGAGCAAGATCATCATAGTCAAACAGGAAACATAGTGTTATTGATCTCCATAGTATGGTGGCATTGATCAAACACAGAGTCCAGTATCATCGTCGTCGTTGTCATCATCCTCATTGGCGTCATCCCAATTACTTGGAACGCGTGAAAAACCATGTCCATCTACACAAGAAAAGAACGAAGAAAATCGCTTTAGAGGGATCATCCAATTCAACTACTAACAAAACTGCACGAACATCCTTATGATGGCGCTAATTAGTGTATGTTATTACAATCTCGTTCGGGACCTTTGTTTCTAAAAACACATAAAACCACTAACAAACAACATGATACAAGCAGACTAATTGAATTGATACTGAGAAGCCCAAGAAACGCATGCGAGTTCAGTCTTCCAGAAATAGGTAATTGCACAGGTACGTACAACGGATCATCAGGGTTCACAGTCGAGTCAAAAGCGAAAAAAAAGTTTTGCTCCACCTTGTTTGTGGTATCATGTGGACATTCGCACTAAATAGTGGAAAAAAAGAAATGCTTACAAGTTTGGTTGGACATATATGGATTTCTGGCAGAAACTTTTTGCTTCTTGATGCAAGAATGAAGAGTAACATTTCGCTAGACTCCAATATAAAGTCGTGCAATCAATTGGTCTAAGCGGAATCCTTTCTTGCAAAGCAGCATTTACAGTAGGGAAACACAGAATTGAGAAAGCAGCAACTTCATTAAGAAATAATTTTAGGAGATGGCAAAATAATTTGAGCTAGAGAGATAAAGACGATGTTCATCATACACACAAACTGAGAGAGAGATAGAGAGATGAAGCATCTGGACCAGTTTGGATGTTTCCTTCAGCTGATGTAGCTTTTGATATTTGAATGGGGCTGATCTTTAAAATTCCTGACTAACCACCAGCTTTTAGGATCCTTTCTCCAGGAACTTGCCTTCCATCAGAACCACTGCCACTTCTCGCAGCACTTCCTGCCCATAGTTAGTAAACCACTCAAATTTTGATTCCCAAGAGATACTTACCTATTGATTTCCTAAAAGAAGTATCTTACTGACGACATTCACAGCATCTCATTTCAGAGCAAAGCAAAGTCAACTTCTTTGCCATCATTGAGATGACACTGATACAATCTACAAGGATCACTCACCCAAGAGTTCAGACCATATTCTGGTATGATTTGATGGAATCTCGGAAGCACTTGTTCTACTCCTCTCCTGCTGTTCTCCAGAGACTTCCCCAGTATCAGCCTGGCCTGGCATTCCATTTTCTGAAGGTCCAATATTACCTTCATGTAATTGTGAAGTGAGCATGCTGGCCAGTACAAGTGTAGCATCAAAATTAGAAGAGGCCGCCTCATCAATGCCAAATGTAGGGGCTATCAAAATAGGCCTCTTTCATAAAAACATGCAGTTGTATCAAGTTTTTTTATTCTTTTCCAATTTGCATTTAGTTGCACATAAGCCATAGATGTTGCACTTGAAACCACAAATTTAGTACCAAAAAGAAAAGTCAAAGCAGGCGTACTTACTAGCGTCTTGCATTAAACTCGAAAAATAAACCATTTATCATCGGAACTTAAACCTCCTTACCCCATTATTATCCATACTTGACTCGAAGGAGCACTATATTCTACCGACCAAATTTTCAATGGTAGTCTCTCGTTTTTTGACATTCAGCCCAGAAGTAAAAATGTCATCCGCCTTTACGTTTGTGATTGTGAAGCTATGCATTAGCATGTTTTAAAACTCTGGCAGATAACTAGTAATCATTCATCTATTGAAACCAGTTATGAACTGATTGCAATGAATACAACTTGTTGCATCTGAACTACATGCATATACAAAATTGAAGTGAAGCGTGGAAGAAAATGGATAGAACATAAAATTCAAAAGAGCATTTAGAATTTACTTACTCGCCAGCCTTCTCAAAGTACAAATGAATGTCCACTTCACATCCCTCACAGAATGCAAAGAAATGCCTGGATTTCCATGAGATGGACAGAGGTTAAATATTATCATGTTCACTGGAAAACACAAGGAAAACCTTCAATATAAAAGATGGTCCAGAATGTGACTCCAATAGCATTTCAGCAACTAGGTGGACTCATTTTAAGGAAATGGAGATAATTTTCAAACTGAAGGCACATGTCCAACAAACGTTCGAGTGTGTTTATGAGACAAATGTCTTGATAGTTAATATAATAAAAAAACGAATCGCATGGATCACCCTCAACTCTTTGATAGCAAAAGTCACGTCTACTGGGTTGCCGTTATGAGCATATTGAGTGGGCAGCATAAGTCTTCCGCAGGATCTATCCACAGCTGAGTGGGCAGCAAAGAGCCGTTTTCTGCGACCACAATCCGAACCATGATATTCTTCTCCATATTCAATTGAAAAGAGAAAAGTTCATCTCTACCTCTGGTAGGATCAATGTAGCTTCAGACCTCAACAGCTTTCCCACTAAATTCACTTGCAGCATCAGAAGGATCGGAGTTGCTTTCCGTTGCAATGACAGTAATTTCCTGAAGGGATGACTGAAAATTTGCAAGCAATCTGCTCAGATCACGAGGCCTCACTACAAAATTGCTTGGGTATCTTCTCCTATCCAGTGATAATTGCTGTATTTCGGGGTCGACACTGCAAATAATTCGGTATGTTTTCTTAATGCCTGCATACATATGACAACGTCACATATGCATGAACTAAAACTCACAGTCGGCGCTGTGAGATAAACATGTATCCCATGCAGCTTCTTGTCAAATTAACGCAGGTTTGACAGGTGAATGAATAGTGTAGTAAGCATGACTGCGTCAAAGACTTAGAACGTTTAGAGGCCAACTACAAAAGAAGTAAAAGGGGTAGACATTGGAATCTAATTTTTAAAATATACATCCCCGTCTTTATTCTGTATTCATTGGCTTTATAAGTCATATTGGGGGCACTGCAAAATCCGTTTGACAGAGTTGATAGTGCTTTTACATGATGAGAAATTAGAAAAGCTCATCTGTCTACACATATGACATGACATACAAATGCTTCTCACAGCATTTTGCAGTCATTGCTCATCGGCGGAAATGAACATGTCAGTTTCAAGAGTTCTTTTCTGCTGTTTTCCATAGAATCGGATTGGAACGAGATTGTTTTTATGGGGAAAAAGGAATCCACTAACTTTTCCATCTGTGCCACAAGCTTGAAATCTTAAACATCAAATTTCCCCAGTTCCAACCAAATAAATTCAGAGCGCCACGCACACAACTGAAAGGTTTTTACCATTGAAGCACTGCAAAGCCCATTGAACTTTTGATGCATAGACGTCTGTTAATTGCACACTCAAATAATCAATGTTTGTAATAGGTGTTCTAGGGACAGAACAGACTGCCTGCACAGAGTATTTGTGAGTTAATTACATCTATAAGCTGACTAATGTACTAGAAAGATGAGCAACGACAATATACATTTAAAAGAATGCTGCATTGAACCTGTGCGCCAGATACTGTAAACACATCAAAGAGGTCTGGCTTGAAGGTAATCAACTGATAGGCAGATCTTGAGGAATTGAGTGCATGAAAGGAAAGCTGGAGGCCGAATACGAACATGAGAACCTTAATCTGATATATACAAGTAAGAAGGTAATATTTGTACACATTTCATATCAAATAGTGCCAAACATGAGCTTAGAACTTGGGACTTCTATTTTTATGGAATGTTAAATGCGACAAGGCAAAAGGAAGTCATGCAAAGTACGGTCGCACAAGATGTTGGGGAGCGCAATCTTGCTTTCACTTAGTTAAGCACAATATGACGAAATAAATTATGTAGTCTATTTAATTCAGCAAAAAAAAAATTCTCAGTCGGAAATCCTCTTGCTTAAATATATTTTATATCTATCAAAATAAGTACATTTATAAGAAAATGGAAATGAAAATAATTTTATCCAAACTCCGCTTAATTTGAATATTATTTGATATAATAGATAAGGGAGAAGTTCATAAGCTTTCATTTATTATTCTTGCATTCAACAACTTATGTTTGGAATCATGCAATTCAAATAGAATTTAAATAATGAATATGAAGAGATGATCTCCAGTTCTAAATTAGTCATTGTGATTGAAGGGAAATATAATTTAAAGAATATTACACAGTTTGAAGAAATCCATATACTTTAGAAAATAAAAATTGAATTTGTGATGAAAGTGATAATATTCAAACTCTTATTTTCTAATTTTTTTTTCCTATTAATATCAAAAGAGTTCCCATTATATGTCTTTTTTAACAAAATTTCAAGTTTAAGCTTTTGGCCTCATTTCGTATATTTGGATACATTTACTTGGGAATTTCCAATGCCTGAAGTGACGCAATAAGAAAAGGGAGATTAAGCACATGTCAAAAATAAAGGCATGTCAAAGGAAGAATAAACACATATCAAAATACTTGTACCAATATATATCCCCGCAAAGCGTATCGACCACATAACCAGTTCTTAGTATTATAAAAGATAATTGGTTTTTAAATAAAATTAACACATTGACGCCCAAATCACATAACAACCGCCCCCCCCCCCAAATCAATTCCTTTGTTTTAGAAGGAAAATATTGGGAATGACTATAGAAAATGGTTCATGTACTATATTTTCACTAATTAATTTCGGTCTTTGTATTTTATTATTGATAAATTTAGTCCGTCAATTAATTCCACGTCACAACTCCAGTCCAAATTCCCTTTTTTCCTGTCCAAATGTTGATGAAAACTTAAAAGTGCCAAGTAAACAGCAGAGATGAAAACATGGCATTGACGCGTAAATCCCAAATCATAAAGATGATCCATGCATGAGTACTCCTGTTTAAATTTTATCCCGATACTTTATTTTTGTCACATATTTGGTCGGTAGACTAATCTTCAATCTTGATTTTAAAATAAGACTCTATTAGTTGAAAAAAAAATTAAAAAAATGATTACTTATGCTGCTAACAAAATTAAATAATCAAAAAATATTTCCACCAGTTATGTAAATATTTAGATGCAAGTTATTGTAGTGAAAATATTTTTTTAATTAATTATTTCAAAAAATAAATTTAATGATTCGTATAAAATATTTTTTAAATTATTAATTTTTTGCGAAATAAATAGAGGCTAAATGCCAATTTCTTCGTCCAAATGCAAGCAAAAAATTAGAGTATGGGCTATAAATTATTACGCGGCATCCACGTGTCATAATAGCGCAAAACTAAATGCGCCCCGCGTGTTGCTGCAGAAATAAGGAACCGTTTTTCTTTTTCTTAGAATGTTTCGACGGCTGCGTTTATTTGCCACTTAATTTAATATTAATTGTCTGAAGTGATATGAAAATACTCTTGTGTTGCATATACATTCTATAAACTACGTGGGTCCATGCAGATAATTAAATATCCCATTGTTTTCAATCAAATTGCTTAAAATTCTATTGTTTTTTAGTACCTTCACAATTTTTTCCTTTTTCATGAAAGAATAACCATTTTTGAAGTTTCACGTGCCTAGAATTTCATAATAATAATAATAATAATAATAATAATAATAATAATAATAATAATAAGACTCTAAAAATTGAAAGAACGGACCTATGGATCTTTCTTTATCATGTTGCGTTTTCCTCATCTTCAAAGGATTAATCAACAAAGGTAGACAAGAAGGTACGTGTTTTTTCTTATTACTGATTGATGAAAAAACCATCCTAAACCATACTCAATAGGCCACATTTATGCAAAAATTTTCTATGACAAGAAAATTATCAAAAAAGTCCTAAATATATTATAATTGTACTAATTTAATCTAAAATTTTTTTGTCGATTCAATCCTAAACCTTTTGCAACTGTGTCGATTCAGTCTATCGGACGAATTTTGGTAGGATAGTACTGATGTAGATGTCAGGCGACCGGCAATATAATATTTTAATAATATTTTAATTTTTTTAATTTTTTGAAATTTTTATTTTATTTTTTCTTTTACTTCCCCTTCCCTTTCCTTCAGACAGCAAGGCTCAGCCTTACCCAGCCATAGCGAGGTTGAGCATCGCTGGCCCTTGGCGAGACCAGCCTCCCCTTGCGAGGTCCTTGCCAGCCATCTCTCTAGCTGGTTGCCGGAGGCTGGAGGGGGAAGCAAAGGAAAAAATTATTAAAATATTATGTCGATGGCCTATCGATAGCACTAGCCGACTAAATTTTGCCAAAAAGACTAAATTAGTATAATTGCAAAAGGTTTAGGACTAGATTAGCAAAAAAAAAAGTTTTGAACCAAATTAGTACAATTGCATTAAGCTTAGGATTTTTTTTTTTGGTAATTTTCCTTTTTTTTGACATGCAAAATCTAAATTATGACCACCGTGACAAATTTACCTTAAACATTTTCTTCTAACATAATAAATTCAAAACTTGTACATAAGTAACACATCTGCCCTACTCGAAGGTCTTATTTTACTTAAGCCATGTGGACACTAGGTCAAAAACGATTTATTTTCCGGCGACTATATAGACAGATTTTTAATGATCTTCATTGATGGAGGGTAAATGCATTACACATTTATATATTTGAGATTTTTGGTGTCACAAAAACAATTTAAGGGTGAATGTGACACAATTGTCATGATTTGGGATTTTTGGTATCTTTTGCCCTTGTTGATAAATGAAAAGTACTTACATAAAACGAACACAAGAGAATTTTTGGGCAAATGAGGGATATGATAATCTTTTACCGGTATTTTACTGCATATTAGAATTATCAATAACGCCAAGACAAAATACTGGAATCACAGGGAATGATTTTTTTTTTTGCTATAGATTTATTGTTGAATATTGATTACATGTCTAATCATATATTGGTATATATATATATATATATAATCATTATTCATGTAATTGATTAGAATATAAACAACTCTGAAAGAGCCAGGAGATTCTAAGGCGGCTCCCTCCGACCTCTGCGGCCTTTCCAACTGCTGGCCCCACATTATGATAGTGGTAGGTTTTGTGATTCTTTAATTTAGATGTCGCCCGACAGACCGCCAATGAAAGAACTAACACATGGCTTCCTCCTGGGAAACCTTGAAGAATGACCAGGTGACGAAGAAAACAATCAAACATGGAGAGGCAAGAGGTGAGCTACTGCCAATACCCAAGGGCATGTTTGATAACGATTGTGTTCTGAGAAATATTTCTGATTTTGTTTTTTGAGTAAAAAAATTGCATTTCATAACCACATAAAATTTTTACTTTCGAAATAGAGAATGAATAAAAATGCATTTGGTACGACCAGCGGTGGCAGCAGCCGACGGTCGGCGGGCGTTGATCGACAGTAGAATGATTTTAAAATAACATTTTTTTCTGATTTTATTTCGGGAAACCAAGAAATTACCTTTTTTTTTTATTGTTTCTATTCTCGGAAACAAACAACCAATTTACAGTTCCAAAAAGAATTCAATTCTTTATTTGTTCTTGTAAATAAATAAATAAAAGGAATAAGAGAATCCGGAGTATTACCAAATAGGCTCCTAGTGTCCACCTAGCAGCAATTCCCTCCGATTGATCACCCCTCAACTGCAACTTTTGAGTAGTTGGTTCAGTTGAAATAGGGAAAGCATTACAAATATAGGCTAAATTGTCCTTTCATAAAACGATTGTTCCACAATAAAAGGGCAACAGTCAAGAAAAATGCGCTAATGCAAGAGCAGAAGCGATGCTATCGAATACCTAAAGGAAAGCCCAACTGGAATCGTATGTGCGAATTCCTTTGCGTGGGCGGTCTTTGATAGTTAATTTCTTCAAATTGCGTGAACAAGGATATTCTTGGTACTTACTCAGTAATTTCCATCTGCATATGGAAGGAAATATTTGAAACTGGGATCGAAAGGCGGGTCCAGGGCTAAATCTACAATAAAAATAAAGGACGACAACCAAAAATAAAATGCCGACAATAATATGTGGACCATTTTGTAATTTCTTCCGAATAATGGGTTTTTTTCATTCCACGTCATTGCTACTTTTATACCTCTAGCAATTAGCCAGCAGAAATTTTGACATTTCTGAAAATTAGACAATATTTTTCTGGAAAATGAGAATATTTTTTTTTTAATCTTTGGCTAATCATAAAAGGGAATAGAAAAGTATTTTCCGGTTTTTAGCAACCTCTATCTACCCTTTTCGACAATGGGTTGCAGCAGCAAGCTGCAGCCTATCGGTATGGTTCTTTTCCTAATAAAATTTTAACATTTTGTTATTTTCTAATCTAATTTAAGTAAGATTTAGAGAAGAGAATACTTAAAAAAAAAATGCAACGCCGGCATTTTACATTAGGCAAATTGATGGAGTTTACAGAAAGACTTAATTGCACTACTTGGACAAGTTTTAGAACTTACTTGCACTTTTTAAAAGTCTTAAGACTCAATTGCAATTTCGTGATAAGTTTTGGGATTCTTAGTGCACTCATCACTTTCATGAAATATCCAATGACACATTTTTTTTACAATACGTATCAATCTTCGTAGGCTTTCTAAATTTGCAAATAAAATAAAATAAAATAAATGTCATTATACTCATATATAACAAAATTTTGAGCTTTACCTCATTAGATGTATTTTCGTAAATCAATTAATGGAGTAAATATTAATTACCATTTTTAGGTCGAAGTTATGTATCACTTTCGCAAGTGAACGTATTTAACTCTTTATATTATTACTTTTATAGAAACGTGTCTGAAAATTGTCTAATGCATAGCGCCTGTTTTCGTCCCATGGAATGTTTGGTCCTATTTGGTCCTTTTTCATTGAACGTGACGTTTGGTGAAGGCGACATTGCTACGCCTTTTGTTATTTTACTGAAAGGACCAACTCTAAGTGCAATTTGATTAATCAATTAATCTTGTTTTGATCTGAAATGAAATTTGATTAATCCAAACTCTAAATGACTGAATCGAGCCAAGCAAACCCCATTAATGGATTCAGAATGGTGAAAAACCTCTGGGTAAAGGTTCATTTGTGAATGGGTTCATGTTTACAATGATCAATTCAATTTTAATTGAAAATCGGGGACTAAATCGAAAAATATTTTTTTCATTTTTTAAAATTTTCTCAATATGCAAAATTATTGGACCAAAATGCAGTTGAAGGTATGAGGATCAAATGTCATAGTTTTCCCAAAGTGAGAAAAGGTCTAGAAAAGGTTGAATTTGATATTTTTGGAAAATCATAGACTTGAACGCAAAAATCTAGAGAAGTAGGTTCCCGATTGAATTTTTGAATTTTAAAGTGACCAAAATGCAATTAGAATTAAAAAAAATACCAATGACTATTTTTTTATTTTTTTTTCCATCACAAATGCTATTTTTCTTATTTTTGAGTCATTTTCTAATTAAAAGAAATTTTGAAAATTTTGAAAAATAATTTTTGTTCAAAATTGGTTCCTTAGGCTTGGTCAAAACTTTCAAAATTGATTTTCAAATTTCATGAATTTTTATTATATTTTTAATAATTTTTCTCAAGAAAATAGATTAAAAATCAAATGCCAACAGGCTGTGAGAAAGAGAAACCCTATCGAGAGATGCACAAGATACAAGTCTAAATTGAACATCACATTAACAAATTCAGAATTGCAAGTTTAGTTTTAAAAAGAAATTCAACACGTGGTATAAATCCATGCTACTTGTGTAAATCATGGCTAATTAGTCCCTGCATCGTTGCCGAAGGATAAACTACATGTGCGTTGTAGGTAGGGACGGCCTGTTTTAACCATGGGTGCATTAACAAAATAACATTAGTTGATCAGGATTTAATTAGTTCTATTTTTTTTTAGATGTAAAAAATGATTGAAACTGTGACAAATTTTGTCAAAACATAATATGGTTCTCATGGGTGAAGGATGGTTAAAATAACTAATGTGTTTGGTGTGGTCAATGGTCAAAAACAACAAAAACAAAATAAAATTTCTTACAACAATACACAATAACGAAGCAAAAAAGAAGAAGAAAAAAAATACGAAATACACCATGTGGCCAATGGGGTTAGATTACTCACACGCTGGAGCTTCGAGATTAAACTCTATCGGGGTGATGATAATGCTGGGGAGGTAAGTAGATATGATTTGATTAAGTTCTTAATAATTAAGAACCTAGCTTCGTTTATTGTACCTAGAAAATCATACCCATGTAATTTATATTCCACTTCTATAGCATAGAGTAGCGCTTCAAGTGTAGTTTTTCCTAGGTCCATGGTTTAAATATAAAGACCCACATGTTGGAGGTCCATGCAGTGAATTTTTCGTATTTAGGCTCTATTTGTTTCACTAAAAATAATTGGCTAGTGAAAAATATTTTACAATAACTCATTTCAAAATATTTCCGTGGATGATGAAAGTAGATTTGTTCTTTCGTTTTTGTAAGTGATCTAAATGATAAATTATTTCTAAATTATTTATTTTTAAGGAAACATAGGGAACTTGTAATCCTAACTCGATCACCATGGAAGGTTTATGTGAGCTTTTCATATTTAAAAAACCACCTTAAGTCATTGTGGAAGTACTAATGACCACCACCCCCATCAGAGGACGACCTCTGCGAGGCCATGTAAGACGACAAAAACTGCTATGCGGAAAACGACGTTCAGCTTCAGCCATGGCGGCTGAACGTCATTTTCCGATCACCATGGGAGGTTTATGTGAGCTTTTCATATTTAAAAAACCATCTTAAGTCAATCTGGAAGTACTAATGACCACCACCCCCATCAGAGGACGACCTCTGCGAGGCCACGTAAGACGACAAAAACTGCTATGCGGAAAACGACGTTCAGCGTTCAGCTTCAGCCATGGTGGCTGAACGTCGTTTTCCAGCTTCAGCCATGTCTTCTTACATGGCCTCGCGGAGGTCGTTGTCTGATGGGGGTGGTGGTCATCAGTACTTCCAGATTGACTTTGGTTTCTGTTAAGTATGACAAACCCCACACCATGGTTGAACGTCGCCAAGGTCTGTGACAGCCCTACCCTGTTCTCATTTTCCGCCAAGCAAGGAACAGATTAGCGAGAGGCAAAATCGAAACGTTAATGGCGAACAACGATCCAGCTGATCCCGGTCGTAGGAGGTAAGCTTTGGTGACCTTAGACGTATCTTAAACATTGTAGCCCAGCCTTCGTGGGTAAGTTGCAGGGTTGCCAGTAAAATAATGCCAAAATCTTGATTTCCTTCCCTGTTCCTACCTTTGATCATCTCCACTGTGTATGTTCCATTACGTGAATGCTGTTTAATATAAAAAAAACCTGCACTATGCGAAAATCAGGTGAACTTGTTGATGCATTCTGAACTCGTACCGTTCAACTCTTAAAGAGCCCAATTGGGGGTCTTTCACTTGTCTATAGCAATGGCCTCTTTTTTCTATTAGATTGTGAGAGTCGCATTGGAACACCGCTTTGCACACCCAGATTTTTTCCTCTGTTTTCTCTTTCTGTTGATTGAGGCTTGAGCCAGCTAGCCAGGCTTTTGTTGATGTTCATGATCACTTCTCAAAGAGCAGAACTGGCTAGACTCAGAACAGAGCATGTACGTAGAGGCATATGAGGTGGATGCAAAATCGCCTGTTTCTCGCATTTTCTAAAGACTGGGTAGCTAGGTTGTACCACCCACATGCTGCCTTCTATCCTTTTGCTGATTGATCCAGATTTTCATTCTCAATGTTCATAATGACTGGACTCTCAGAACAGAGCATGCTGGCTCATGCTCATGAGAGAGTAACATTCCAGTGGCAAAAGTAAGCATGTTTCTCGTTGTAACTGACCCCCCTTTTTTTTTTAATGCGAATTGGTAAATTTTCATGATATTCATTTGGTAATTGAATACAGCTGCTCTCAAGTATGATTCACGTTAAAACGGCAGGCCATAATAACTGTCCATCTCTTTTGGGTAAACCGCGAAAATGGAAAGAATGCGAACCTTCTCCTAAAGTTATCGAGTGAGAACATTCTGTCACATTTATGAAGAGACACGATTGTATATATACTCCATAACTTTCTTTCGTCAAGAATTAAGAACGTCGTATTAACTAAAAGTCTCACTAGCCTTTCCTCCTAATAAAAGCCATGACTTGCAATTAGCTTTACTCTGTTTCTACCCGATAAGCATAGGGTCTTCCCTAGTAGTTTTGTGTGTTTGAGTGGTTTTATTTTGTGAATGTGTCGCAAGAGAGGAGGTATCTCTTGTACTCCAATGTTACATTTTGTTCAAAAAAAGAGTTTTCAATATCATAATTACCTGGGAATCAATGGAGGGGTTATCCACCTATAGTGCATTCATAGGCTAGACTCCTGCAATGCATAAACTCATTAGCTAAGATTTGCATTAAAAGTTTGACATCGTACCACAAATTAAATTTCCTTTTGAACTCAAATTGGTAGTTGTTGATGTGTTTCTGCGAGTATCGCTAGATGTTTATCGTAGTAGACATATATCTTGATAGCTTTTGCAAAAACTGTCGTCCTGTAGGATATAAAAATAGTTCGCAAACTAAGCTTTTGTGAAAGGCTATTGTCTAACATGTAGTTTTAATTCGAAGGTATGGAGCAGAGCTTGGAATTCAAATTACTGCAATATACAATGAACTTCTTAATTCCATGGAGAAGATCTTACTTGAAGCCATCGGCTATATAGGTCCAGTCAACGTTATTGGTGCACCCATCTTGCTTATCTACATATTAGTAAAAAACATCCGGGAAAAATTAACTTTCGAGATAGGAAGGCAAGATATTGGCGCAAGGTTCCGATTTGCTTGCGCTCTCGTCTCTGTTGCTCTCGGATTTGTGGCATGCAGTGTACTGATTTACATCCTACTTGGTGACTTGCCGTGGTTGATTCTCGTTCCCTGCGTCCTGATATTGATAATCCTTTCAAATTTGAACGCGAGGATTCACTAGAGAATGGTGATAGTTTTCGATTTTCCTAATGGTGTTGTGTACTCATTATTAAGTTGGTTTGGATGTGCATTCTGCTAATGCTAGTTTGGACATGAACCTCGTGTTGTACTATTATTACTTTAAACACTTTTTATACCAGAATATAGAATATGCGACGATGAAGTGGATGGTACGATTTTGTTGTCAAAGTGATATTAAATTAATATCGAATGAAGTTGAATGATGTTATGAGATAGTCTATATTTAAAATCGGAAGTAACTAATCTAGGATTGAGTTGCATTGATGTGGCCAGTTGATCTCCAACTGCAAAATGCTCTCCTGATACTTATGCAGTGGGCTTAGGTGACATGGAAGTAGTCTCACTTTGAATCCTATAATATTGAGGATGCATTGTTTGAAATGGGTCTCCATTAAATTTTCTTTGGCCAGATGCTCAAAGAACTTAGTACGTCTTCACCGAAAGGACTACAAATTGTTGTTATTTTTCTTAAAAAAGAACGTGAAAAAGCTTGCAATTATATTGTGAGAAAAAAAATGAAAAACGATGCTATTAGAATCATAGGGATAAGAATAGTAGGATTGTCATAACTTTTGAATGGCGTTTACTTAAATATCGTAACTTTTTTTTCACTCACTTAAGTATCACAAATTTAAAAATCGATCACTTAACTACCGTCAGAGATTTATCTCGCTGGAAATCTGATGTTGAAGCTGAAAAATCCATGTGGACAGTTGAAAATTTGACGTAAATTTTTTTATGTTTTTATTATTTTCCTTTTGTTTGTACTAGTGAGGGTCATTAGCGACTTTTGCTGGCCGCAAAGGCCTACCCCAAAACTAGCAAGTGCCGCCTCACTTTTGGCCAAGGGGTCGCAAAGGCCTTGGGCGAGGGTTTCGCAACCCCCTTGACATAGGGAAAAAAGAACAAAGAGAAAAAAAGAGAGAAAGGAATGAGAAAGAATAAATAATAATAATAATAATAATAAATATCCACGTGAAGCTTTGTTTACTTTTAAAAAATTCCACATCAATTGAAAAATTAAGTAAAAAATTCATATATGATGATTTGCCTAAAATGACACTTAAATGATCGATTTTACTCCAACATAACACTTAAGCGAGTGAAAAGAAAAATTTATGACTCTCAAGTGAGCGCCACACAAAAAATTATAACACTCATAATATTCTAATCCCTAAATATATATTATGAATGACATTGAAGTGATCGATTTTAATATAATTAATATTTTTTATTGGTCAAAGGATATAACAAGTTTGATTACATACATTATAAACCTAATAGCAACAAAAAAAACCTAATATACTCACTTGGTCAAAAGTCACTAACATAATCGTATCTTTAGTAAGCGTGTGTAACCAAATCAGTTCTACCTTGGGAATCAGACTGAACCACCCATAAAATAGGTCTAGCAACTAGTTCCCGTTAGAATCAGTTCGTCGATGGGTTCCAAATTTTTGGAACTGGTTAGAACAGGTTCGATTCCTAGATCTAAGTGAATACCCATCCAAGAACTAGATCGGTTATGGAACCTTTTTCAGAACTGATTTTACGATTTAAAAAGCCAAACCCCAGCTTGTTTTTCTGTAAAATCTAACATTAGGAATCAGACTCAATAATAGGGCAACACTCCTTTGCCTTTCCTCTTAATTATTGTTGCTTTTGGCAAATAGTGATTTTTATCATTCATATTTTACTTTGAATTATTTCTTTGTTTACTCGTATTATTTTCTAGACAAAGAACCACAGAAAAATAGGTTTTCAAGTAGATATTGAAACCGAACCAAAAAAACATGGTATGTTTCAAAACAGATTTAAGGAAAAACGGGGTATGTTTCAAGTTCTAGGCCTGGAACCTAACCACTTTGGAACTGATCACCCATAATCTTTAAGACAAAAGAATAAATTTGACGTGCCATATGCATTAAATGCATTAGGATCCATAAAATTTCATAAAATAATAGGAACTCTAAAATTTGAATTATGTCTTTGTTGACTTTTCCTCCTTTTAAAAGGGTTAATCAACAAAGTATAAACAAGAAGTCACATGTTTTTGTCAAATTTTCGTAAATGAAAAGAACTTTGATAGAAAAAAATATATAAATATAAATAAATATCAGGCAGCATTAGGTTCCAGGATTGGAGCCGAATGAGGAATTTGATAAAAAAAAAATTAATAATAATAAGCTAATCCCGGTAGAGATTAACAAGCACCCACTTTGTGCAAAGTCGATTGAATTCCTCTTCAGAGCATGGGCCACAGATACACACTTTCTGGCCCAATTGTTGACTGCTCCCATTCAGCAGGAATTATGGGCCTAGGCCGGCCCGCTTTCCGCGCATCGGATCTGTTCGGGTCATAAGGCAATGCGAGCTCAGAGGACTAGGGTTTAGCTCTGACCATTATATAGTGCACAATACACGCTCACCCTTTGTCCCTTCTCTCGCCTGTTGCCGCCGCGTTGCTCTCGATCCCACCTCTGGCTGATTTCCGGTAATCCTCATCGCTCTGCATGCGTAGTTTACTCGAGATCGCGATTCTTTCTTGTGGGTTTTTTTGTTATTTTTGCGTTTGGCATACGATTGGCTCGATGATTGATCTTGCAAAAACGGAAGCTGCATTTGATTGGTAACCTCGTGTATCTTGCTTTTTGAATTGATCGTTGCGTTGAGAGAATGTGGAAAAACTCAGGTGAAATGCAGAACTTATGACTTCAATTAATTGGCCTGTTTCATGCCGCATTGCTGGTCACAGAGGAAAATTTAGCTTGAACCCGTTTTCTTTCGTGGTCTTTCCTGTCTTCTTGTTGGAATTTAGCTTTGCTTCTTGGTGATGATAAATCGGTGTTGGTCTTTGAAGTACTATTGGGTGTTTTGGCTTGAACATATTGTGTAGAAATTCTCTATAAGGGGCATTCTTTCGTGCAAATTATGCAGCGACTGATTTGCTTTGCGTCCTTTTGTTTTGGCATTTCGAAGCATTAGCCTTATTAATTGCTAGGTATTACTAGATGGGGGTCGAATCAATGTTAAGGTATTTTTTTCGACTTTGCCCAATCAGGTGATTGAGCAAAGGATTAGGGGTATTAATACAGTCATCCAAGATGCAAAACGAGGAGGGTCAAAATATGGATCTTTACATCCCCAGGAAGTGGTATACCAACGGTCCCTTTCCAAGTTTGTAATGTCCATCTAATTCTTTTTCGAATTTTTTGATTGACACATTTCTTTTAATGACTCCATCGCAGCTCTGCGACAAACAGGCTCATTACTTCTAAGGATCATGCCTCCGTGCAGATCAACGTCGGGCATTTGGGCCCTGATGGAGTCTACACCAACCAATTCACCACATTTGCCCTCTCTGGTTGCATCCGAGCACAGGTATGTCTTGTTGCTCTGCTGTTAGAGCTATTCCCTATATGTGGTCGTTAACTGTGACTCAGTTTCAATTCTTCTTCATGCTAGCAGCAAGCAAGGCACTGACAGGTTGAGATGTAGGTTTTGATTTCTGTCTTCTTGAAATTGTTCTTGGGTATTGGTTTCTCGGTCAAAATGCTAAGATTGTTTGGTTCTTGTCTTTTAAAATTTTGTTATAATTTCATTTCTTTCTTGGTCCTGAAGAGAGATATAAACTAGTAGAAATCCAAATGTGGTGCACTTTAGTAAATGGAGCTCAGGTTCTTATTTGCAAAAGGTCCCTGACTGGACTGACCCGACCTAATAAAGCATTAAGAAAGCTTTCATGTGCATTGCTCTTGTTACTGTATGCTGCACTGTGTTCTTCCAATGAATTTTTTCACTTTTTTGTCTCCAGACTTGTTAATTGGTCTTATCTTTGCACTAGTTACATGCTGTCTATTTTGCAGGGTGATGCTGACAGTGCCATTGATAGGCTTTGGCAAAAGAAGAGAGCTGAAGTTAAACAATAAACCATTATGTAGCGGGTTTTTGATTTGGCTGGCTCTTTTGTGCCATGAAATATTGCGGAAGCAAGTACATTTGTTTCTTGATGACTCGTTAGACTATTCCAAGTGATGATTGCAGACCAATTTTCATTTGCTCTTGTTCTTAACCTGTCTCTGCCTTTGCTCAGTGAACTGTTTCCTTTAGAATATTCAAAGTTGGATGAATTTTGTTAGTAGTTCACAATGGATTTGTTTAGCAACTCGGGTTGGTAATGATCTCTTCAAGGAAGAACCACAAGTTGTAGTACTTGAACTCAGAGTATGGCTGTTTTGCGTCCTGGTAACCATTTTCCTTGTCATTGGTATTAATCTCGCTCGGTAGTAGATGCTGAGAGGAGCCTTCTGATGATCATTAATTTAATCTTTGTGAAAAAGGCCCGGCATACTTGCTACGAAGAGATGATATTTCTCATGAATCATACTCATCACGTGCATTTTAGGCAACTCCATGAGCGTGATAAAATTGTTTGGCCTTTTCTGTTGACCAATGCAGTTGCTTCCATTGGCTTGTTCCTTTTTGCTTTGTATATGCGCATTGAAATTGATGCAACTTAGATGGATAACTCCATTTGTTGAAGCTTCTAACCTCGTGATGTTGTTAAACTGTCGCCCTAAATGTGTCTTTAGGACTTCAAATGGAAAATGAGTCTTTTCTCTAAATCAAATGTTCCGACATTGATTTGGAGACTGAATCTGTTAGAAAATATCGTTTGAAGATCGAAATTGAACTGGGTTGAATGACATTGCCCGGTTGATCTTAGACCATTGTTTAAGTAGGCTTGAGATGGCTGCCCAGAGTCTGAAGAAACTTAAAAATCCATTAGTTATGGTAAATTATAACATAAAATCACGTAAAAATATGTTGATAAATCAAAAAATTTAGAGCTAAATTTTTAAAAATATAGTAGATTTAAAACTTTTTAGATAATTTTTCCTTGCTATCAAGTCGGCCAATCCTTCATAACAACCCCCGTCCATCGTTTGTTGCTCTTCTACGGCTGCTGAAAAAAACTTGCAGTTTCTCTGCGGAGGCTTGTCCATGAAGCCGGAAGGAATCAGATGCTTATCACTCATAAAAGAGGGAATAAGCATTTTGCAACACAAAATCGTTGTTTCGGATCGTCTTTTGGCTGAAATTCAAAATTAGGCTTGTATATTCTTCTTCGTATCCTCCGGTGAGGATGTGTTTTCGATCCTGGAGGGATCGTTCCTCGAAGCTGCCAGACCTTATATCGCAAATTATGGCCTAGATCTTCCTCAGGTAAAGATGCATTTTCGATCCCCAGAGGAATCGTTCCTCGAAAGCTTCTAGCCCTTGTATCACAAATTATTGCCTAGATCTCGATCGTTTACACTTGGAAACAAAGAGCGAGACGTGTTTTTGCAATAGAAATCTCACAAATCCGTAAAATTTTGCCAAACATAACAATGTATGATCACATATTCATCAGCTTTTGATGGTGGCAATGACGAGAGTAGACATGGCCACGGTTCCGAACCGGCCCGGTTTTTTTTTTTTCTTTACTTTGGGAATTTTGATTTTCAAAATCAAATCAAATTTTTAAGTAATAAAAATTCAAGTAAAATTTTACAAAATTGTAATCAAACTTAGAGGAAAAAAAAAGGGAGAGAAAAAGGGCTTGACTTAATGAATTATCATTAAGTGCCTACATATCTTCTTGGAGATAGAAGAATCAAAGCCCATGTAGTTCTTTTACCTTTGATAACCCCATACTTACCTCATCGTCAATCGTCGCTTCCGGCGGTGGTTCCCGTCACGGTGCTCGCTCCATCATCGAAAAATTGGGATTCTACGTTGCGATCCATCTCTTGTTGTCGATATTGAGCCTTCGTCCAATCATCGACACAAGCTTGAGCCTCCACAGAGTGCGGAGATAATCTTGAATGGTGATCGTCCAAAATGTTGCCTCCAGCACTAAAAGCTTGTTCAACCGCAACTGTTGAACAAGGAGTTGCTAAAACCTGTCTAGTGATGATAGAGAGAATTCGATATTGACTCGAATGCTCCTTCCACCACTCTAAAATTTGAAAATCTGTGCCACTTGCAAATGAGTTAGTCTCAAAGTTAGTGCTTAAATAGTGATCAAATTCGAAAATATCCGTGTACCCCCTTTGTCTTTTTTGCCTACTCATTAGCATTTTATACCCTCTACTCATTTTACCTCTGCTCTCGTTTTCTACGCGACTAAATTGAGAAGAAGATCCAATATCAGTGGCATTATATCTATTATAATAATCATTATATAATGCTACTATTGAGTTACTAACCATCCCTTTTAATAAATTAATATCTAAATCCATTTCTATATGAAGACATCCATAATACATAGTCAAAAAATCTTTTACGCCTTCTAATTTCGTACATGGATCGAAAACAGAAGCAACCAAATAAATAAAAGGAATATGTTTATAATAAGTTAGCCATTTTGATTTCATTGCCTTAATAGTTGCACCTAATTGTTCATCGTCTTCATATTCTTCAAAAACACCAGCAATATTAACACACTCTATTATAAATAAATGAGTCGTAGGATAATAAACACCGAATAAAGTATAAGTTGCATCATTGAAAACTTTTAAACAATCTAAAATTTTGTGGCAAATATTCCAATGTTGTGGTAATAACTCAAGTTGAGGAACATTAGTCGAAATAAATGCACATAATAAAACTTTATATTCAAAAGATTGATTAAGCAATTCGTACGTGGAATTCCAACGAGTTGGAACATCTCTTGAAAATCTTCTTGGCCTTTTTTCATTTTGTTTACAAAATCTACACCAATCTTTCATAATTTGGGGATGTCTCCATAAATATTGGATTGCGATTTTTATTGGGTCGAGAAAAACGTTAAGAGTTTGTAAACCTTCTTGTACACTTAAGTTTAAAACATGGCAAGCACATCTAACATGAAAAAATTCTCCACCAAAAGTGGGTTTACAAAGTTTTTCCAAGTCTTCAATAGAAGCGGTATTTGCCGCGGCATTATCAAAACCAATAGAAAAAACTTTTTCAACCAAACAATATTCTTCTAAAACTTGTCTAATTAATCTATAAATATTAATTGCCGTATGTCTATCCTCAAAAACTCGAAATGCAATAATTCTTTTTTGAATATTCCAATCGTCATATATCCAATGACACGTAATACCCATATAAGAATGAATTTGCCAAGGATCGGTCCAAATATCACTACCTATATGCACACGTCCATTATAATTCATAAAAAATATTTTTAATTCTTCTTTTCCTTTTTTATACAAATTAAAAATTTGGCGTTTAAGGGTATTTTTAGAAACGAGTTTTGCTTGTGGAGTGCATGCATTTTGTATAAAATTATTAAAACCAAATTTCTCACCAAAATTAAATGCTAAATGTTCTACGGCCGTAAATCTAGCTAATTCTTCTTTATAAACATTTTCGCTATAACGGAATAAAGGAGGAGCGTTAGTTTTGGCGTACCCGGAAATTTGTTGTTGACGAGTGTCGATCCCAGCTAGCGTTGGATGTTTTGACCTCAAATGCCGTTGAAATGTTCCATAGCCTTGACCACTTACGAATTTGTAATTTTTTCCACAATGTTTGCAAGTAAGTTGATATTTGTTTTCTTCAACGCGCGTCTTCGTGAAGTGCTCCCATATCGAGGAAACGGATGACCCCCCTCGTTCCATCGTTATTGAAGCTTCTTTGGTGGGAGGATTCATGCTACCTTGTGTTGGAACGGGCTCCTCGACATTTGGAATATTGTCGATTTCAATTTCGTCGTCGTCGAAGCCATAATATGCATAATCTTGAGGATTATGAGATTGAGGATAATTGGACGATCCCATTGGCGCCATCGGGCTCTTACCCCTCCCGCCACGGCTTCCACTTGCCATTTTTCGAGAATTTCCAACAACAAAGAAATGAAGAATTTCGAGAGAAATGAAAGTGGATCGAGTATCGCGACTTGAGAAAATTTGAGATTGAGAATTTGAGAATTTGAGAGAAGAAAATTGAGAGAAGTTGTGAATAAAATGAAAGGGGGAGAGGGGTATTTATAAGAAATTTTTTGATATTAAATTTAATTTTAAAAAAAACAAAAAAAAATATAATAAAAGGGGGGCAACGCCCCCCCCAACGGCTAATTAGCCGTTGGGCCGGCGGTTCCGAACCAGGAACCGGAACCGGCCCGTTCCGCACGGGCCGGTTCCTGTTCCGTGGTTTTTACGGGCCGGTTCCGGGCCGGTCCCGGGCCGAAACCGGCCCGTGGCCATGTCTAGACGAGAGAAAGCTTAACCAAAAAATAAAAGGAAAAGATCACGACCATAGATTCTGCACGTACCACTGCTCGCAAAAGATGATGTTTGTACATATTTATATGGCCAGGTCATGCTAGAATGCGAATATAGGAAAATTCTCTTCAGATATGAACAGGAGACCGGAAAGTCAAAATTTTCAAGCCTTTCGTCTAGTGGGCTTGAGAATAAGCCTCCACGACAAGAGCTTTCTAGACAATTTGAAAAGAGAATAGCTAAAGGCAGAGCCATTGGCGGCCAGTAAGCATCAAACTCTCTCGTGTTCTAGTTCATGATTAAGCTAAAGGTGCTTAAAGGGACGAACCTTATTATCATATTGCACCCCTTGAAATTCGGTAATAGCATCTTAAATATCTTTAATATTGTAATGACAGTCCGTACCAGTCAAAGATAGCTTAGGTTAGGTCAAATGAAGCTTGTGATCCCGTGGCTTATTTACCAGTCAAAATCTCTACTCTCGACCCTTTTTTTATCATCAAAAATCCTAAATTTACCTGCGGTAACAGAGACCTCAAATCCAAATCTATACATATGCGCCGTAGTCCGGAATTTTTTTATGACACAAAGTTATAAGCAATTTTAAAATTTGTGGCGACGACACTTATGTTACAATGAAAATACTTTTTGAGATTTTTCTGTAGCATAGGTTGCGATTCTAAAAAAAAAAAAATTGAGAATCTAAAGTGGGTGGACCCGAATCCAAGCGACTGAACGGTCGGAACATATTCTCCAACAATAATGATGACATGCATGCATGCATGAAGTTCCCGTAATTATCTACCTGCATCATCTGAAGCAGAGTCGCATCTTTCACCAGTGACGTCCAAGGACCAAAAACCAAAAGCGGTCAAAGGCAAAAATCTTAAAAGAAGAGAAAGAACACCGATTTTACACCATTAAAGAAATCCCCCAAGTCCTCACTTTGCTCGATAATGAATGATCGTTACCGCTCGTTTTCCCTTTTGGTATGCATCCCCCGCCATCATTTTAGCCCACCAAGAATCATAAACAAAAGCCAGTTTTCATACCATTGGAATTGAAGCAAAGGGCAAGTCAGAACTACGCAGTTTTTCATGTTCCACAGGTCTCATGGACTCCTAGTTGGAAATCAGTTAAATGGGTTCTATAAACATTCAAAAAAGGAAAAAAAAGTTGAAATTAGGTTGCCTTTTTTTTAAAAAAAATAAAAAGGATGCCTTCAAAAGGGGTCCTAAATCTGAGATGGGTCCTTCAACTTTCTCTCTCAACCATGACTTTGGTCAAAAGGGTGTTAGCCTAGGAGCTCTAGTCACTAATTTGCAACCATCCAAGGTCTTCATGCCTAAGATCCTCCTAGTACTTCATTCATGCCCAAACATCAATTCTCAAGACAGAGGAAAGAAATTTGCCAAATCTAATGGATGGGAGAGAAACAAGGATGCCCTAAAAAGAAATAAACATTAAAGAGCCTAATAAATCCAACCAACCAACCTTGAAAGATCCAAAAGCACTAAAACGAACATGAACACTAAATTATGGGTCCTCATCACCATGATGAAAATTACTCATTTCAACCCTCAAAAAGTTTTGAGTCCACTTCTACTTTCAAACTTACATGGTCCTTCCTTGAGTGCCTACATGCATTGCAAAAGTCCACACTCCATAAACTGATACAAAGCATACCATAAGTACTCTGCATGTCCAGGTTACCCATCGCCACATGAATGCATACCTCTCAAAATGGTTCCATTTTCACTAGATTGCCGTGATCACATGACGGAGCAAGCATTGGGATTCTCGTCGCTGAACAGCTCGAATGTATTGGACGGCCGCGGGGAGGAGTCCGGGTCGGGATCGGACGGCGCTCGCTCGAATTCCAGCCCCGGATGGTGAATGAACTCGTAGGCATACGACGGCGGCTCCGGAGCATAGTACGACGGCCCGCAGCTTGCGCTCGGATGCGCCGTGTGGTAACTGACGGCGTACGCGGAAGGGGCATAGTAATGCTGGGGGGATTGGTGCACGTGATGACGTGGAGGGCTGTGGTTTCCCGGATAGAACATCGGACCTCGTCCTGTTTGACCTGAACCCAATTGACCTTGAACTTGGAATTGAACTTGGCCGTGCTTGGGCGATCCGGTGCCTGCGAATGCACCGGAAGGGTGTTGTTCACTCTCATCACCAGTGTGGTTAGCACTGTTCCCTGTACTCCCTTTCTTCTTCTTCTTCTTCTTTTTCTTCTTACCACCAGTGCCGCCGCCGCTTTTCTCTGCCACACCACCCTCGTTTCCGAAAGCTGGATTCTCGGCTGCCGCTGTCGGTGACTGGATACCGGTCGGAAAAGTCACCACCGCGTGCCTCCCCTCAGGCCTCATCTCCTTCACTTGGACAGCGACGCTGTTCTTAAACGGCGCACTGTTCTTGCTGGTTCCACCACCATTGTCAAAGCCTTTGGCCGAGTCGCCTTCTTTTACTTCGACTCCACCAAAACCACCACCATCGTGTTCAGATTCTTCCTCGCTTTCTGGATCGCTCTGTTTCTCTTTGTTCTTCGACTTCCCCTTCTTTTTGTGTTTTGGGTCGGGCTTTACGGGCCACAACTCTGCATGCTTGCCCGTCTTTACTAGTTTCTTGATCAAGGTAGCTGCCTCCACGTTGCCGTTCACGGTCACTTTCTGTTGCCTACGGTCGATATCTACAGTGTAAACGCCTGAAGAAACCAATGGGAAAATCGGAAAGAAACCATCAAAGGAAGGATTTTTGTAACGGAAAACGAGATGAAAATGCGCGAGAATGAGGAAGCGATACAAATTAAGACGAAAAAGAGAGAACAGAGCAGGAGAGAGATAGGAGGAAAGTGAAAATACCAAGAGTCAGAGAACTAGGAAAAGGATGGATTTTTGAGGTGAGAGAACTGAAAATCGAAAGCCAACAGAAGTGAGATAACGAAGAAAAGGAGCAAGTCCCAGATCAGAAAAACAAGCGCGACGACGCTACGACCCTTTTCCTGTAACCAGCACGAGTTTAAAACTTGAAAACACAAGAACCAATAATAATATAAAAAAAAAAACTGTAACTTGAAGGGTGAACAGAGCATTCCGAACTCATCAGAAGACGCTTTGAGGGTTTTAGAAGGAGTCACCTTCAATGCTGTGAAGAACCTTCTTGACTTTCCTCTTGCAGCCTTCACAGTGGACGGAAACTCTCAAGACCCACGTCTGAGCCAAAGCAAGGAACAGCATGTCATGAACTCCCCAGAGGGAGAAACAAAAGTTGCAGAACACGAAAGAGACACGGACACAGAAGAGGAACAACCTTGTACTTGAGAGGGGGCTCTGAAGCTTCTACTACTCCTTTTGTCTCTTGCTTGATCTCGGCCTTGCCCTCCGCGTTCGCCATGAAAGAACAAAGCAGAGAAAGGAAAGAGGGGACGGTTTGCGGCGAGAGAGAGAGAGAGAGAGAGCCCGCGAAGAGGAGGAGAGCGTGCGTGCGAGAATTTTAAGGAGAGAGAGAAGTGAAGTGGGGTGTAATAAAGAAAGGGTGTTAAGGTGTGGGGTGGCAAATGGCAATAGCAAACTGTTGATGGGGCGACAGAAATTTAGAGAGAGTGGACACCTATCCAATCTATCCAGCATTTATGCTCCTCTGTTTCCTTTTAGATAAAATCGATCGAAGAGTGCATCAACTTTATCGAAAATGAGGAACAAATTGGATCCCTTTAAAAGACCTAGTTCCCTAAAAAAATTCCAACATTACATCTAATCTCACTTTTATTTCCAACTTTCTTTATCTTAAAAAAAACTCCAAATTTTAACTTACATTTTGAATCTATTTCGAATTTTATTTTATCAGACCAAAAATTACAAATTTTCAATTTATTCTCAGATTTATCTCATGATCCAATCCCACCTTAATATGAATTTTCACGTCGATAACAAATCCTCGTCAGTAAACTGACATCGAAAATTATCTCCGAAATGAAATTGTTCTAGGATTATGAAAATTAAAAATAATTAGCGGCGATTTTTAGACAGAGGGCTAATAAAGGTAGATTTGAGATTAGAGTAAAAGAAAAGGTTCGGGATAAATTGAGGATCAAATCTAAATTTGGGGTTTATTTTAAACAAAGAAAAGTTCAAGACATAGTTGAACCGAACCTAAAATTTGATATTTTTCCTCGAACGAAACCAAGTTGAAGGCAAAGTTGAGACAGACCAAGAAATGCAATCCCATCTCCATACATGTTCCTTTTCTAGTGATAAACAAATCAAACTCGACACATACGCGTAAACATATGACTAGGGAAAAAGAAGTGTGAGCCGGACCGCGGATGTAGTTCTACCTTTTGCTTTTAATTTTTTTTTTATGAAGTTATGCTCTTTCTCTCTCTCTCTCTTTTTCTTTTTCTTTTTTCAAATGAAATCGATTCGACAATGTGGTTTTGATGGTGTCGACATTTTCATATTATCGTTGACCAGATTGGGGGGCGCAGTGGATTGGATTCGTCAATCTTGAAAGAGGGCAACTTGAATTATCGAAAACTAAGTTGACATTCCTCTTAATTCTTTTTTGCTTTATGGGATAAAGGATACATAAACTTTTTAAATTTGTGCAATTTAAGACTCCTTTTTCGCCATTTAAATACTTAACTATATATATATTCGAGATGGTTATTCCGTTAAAAGGATGGACGTGAACTTTGACTCAACAATTGAGTCACTTCTTCAAGTATATTATGTGCATCATTTGAACTTCGCCAAGCTGCAAGTCAAATTCATAAATTGAGTTAGGCTTGTCAAAATTGGTTATAAATCCATTTCTTAAGTTATATTTTATGGATTGAATAGTTATATAAATTAGTTATATTCGTGGAATTGGTCATAAATGGATTTAGAACGATAAAATATAAAATATAAAATAATATGAATGTTAAATGAGTTCAAAACTTTTTTAGATATAACTCACCTCTATGACTATCCCTTCCTTGTGTCCCCTATGGTTTCATTTCTCCCGAAATCATCGCGGCCCCCACTTCTACAACAACTTCCCTGAGGGGGAGAGAGGGAGAGGGAGGGAGGGCCTTCTCCCTCCCCCTCCCTTTTTTTTTTTTGGGGTTTTGTATTTCTCTATATTATCTTTTTTTTATTTCTTCATAGTTTTCGTGGACCCTCATGTGAAGGATTTTGTCCGGCAAACTTAGAATTTCGAAGTGCAAGTACTCCAAAAGAATTTGATATTTCATATTTGCTCTCTCGCTTTGGCTTCGGTGCTTGCTTCATTTAGTCGAACACGACTTCTTTACTGTTTCAACAGTCAACTTATCTAAAAGTGATCTTATAATCAATCGATATCTCTCTTGCAGGTCTTGTCTCCCGATCTAGATCTAGAGTTAAACTTTGGTGCTCTTCTATCTTGATTTAGAAATATATTTGGGATTTATAAGTTGATTTTTGTGCTCTTTTAACCCATTAGAGTTGTTGCTATCTTTATATGGTGATGATGCAATAGACGTCAAACCTAAGTGCGCACTGCCTTACGGCAAAGCCATAGCTATCAGAGAGGGAAAGGGAAATCTCGACTTGTACTCATTATTGATGCAAGATTCGACGATGGGCCGCAATATAGCTTTGGTGCTATGATAGACCCATTATTGTGGAATGAGCGAGTCTTTGCAAGTTATATCAAGTTGATTTATCTTTCAGATTTACTTACTTTACTTGATTTGTATATTTATCTTAAAGCTATATATCTCTTATTTAAGTGAAATGAAATTTTTTCTTGTGACATAAAATTTTTTTTTATGACTCTCTCTTCACTCTCTTGCCTTTCACTTGATCTCATGTTCACCCATTGTGCACGCTTATCTCAACTTGGTATGAGCTTTCCTAATTTGGATTAAATCTAAAAGTGCTTTAGCAATATAATTCCGATCAAAGACGAGTCACTAAATTTATATTATTTTGAGATGGGTCAACATGGACCGGATAATTTCGATTCGTGACCACTAGTTTGACTGGTTTAATTGAAATATTGTGATAGTTTCTAAATTAAATTGGACTTGGCAGTGGGCATCGACTCGGTCCCCTTTGCTTATTTCAACATTCAGCCGGTGGAACCAAGTGCATTAATAAGTTACTTTTGACTCTGATATTTGATATGCCCGAAGGCATCATCCTTGACCCAACATCAACCTAAGACAAAACAAAATGCTAAAGAGAATCAAGATGACCAAAACCTATGTGACAAAGTCGTATTAACGAGTACTTTGAGAGATTAGATAAGCCTATCTAATACGGAATTGCCAGCCTAATAATCTGATAATTATTTTTGATCACACGATCTCCAAATTAATAAATAATTTATACAAAATATACGGTTATTGTGTGTAAATCTATGATTAAGGTTGTATTATCCCCGATAGACTGTTGGGAAAGCATTTTTCTATGTAATATGACTTTATTGAATTGTACCTCAGAGGCATTGGTTAACAATCTATTGAAGGAAATTACAATATTCAATACACATAACACCAAAAAAAGTTGAAAAATTGAAAATGGTAACATTTCCTCGTTATGATTATTTTTTAGGGTCGATGACAGGATTCTTTATTAAAGCCCTCAAGAACAGTCATGAGCCAATGTCTAGCATGTTCAGTCGTTCAACTCAAACTCCTATCGCGTGTGAAATAAGAATGTGACACCCGATGGCTGGCACTAGAAATAAGATCATCTTTATAATGGAAAATTGCCAATAATAGTCCTAGGACTATGGATCAATGCACGATATTATCTTTGGACTTTTTATTAATCAATATGGCCATTCAACTATTCCTAAATTTGCAATATAGTATATAAAATTTTAATAAATTTAATCTAACCCCTCATCTTTTTATAACAAAGTTGAATAAGCCCTTTCCGTACTATTTAAAAATTTTCACAGTTACATAGGTGCAACAAAAAATAAGTATCTTTTAATTACCTTTTACCTTTTTTGTCTTTATAAATATTACGAAAGTGCCCTTTGAGTGTATTTTAGCTTGTGGTCTCTATAAAAGTAAAAATGTAAAAAATCATTTAGAGTTGTATCGAATTGATATTCTTGCTATTTTATGTCTAAGACTTCATAAGGAATTTATTTACAGATATACGTACTTGTATTAATCTAAATCTTGTTCCTTATTTCTTGGAAAACACAAAACAAAAATTGAAAATTTTATCAACCTGAAAAATTAAGAACGTGATTTAGGTTATTGAAAATTATATCAATATACAAAAAATAAAGAACAAGATTAGATTAACGTAAGTACGAGTATCTCCACTTAAAGTTAAAATAGCAAGAATATCAACCAGATGCAATTCTAACAGAGTTCCTACTTTTATTATCATAAAAATCAGAAGTTAAAATAAACTAAAATGGAACCATATTACTATTTATAATTGCAGAAAAGGTAAAAATTAATAAATATACGGCATACTCTTTTTGTTGATTTAGAAAAATGATTAAAATGAAAAGATAATTAAAATCTAAGCAATATTGTCACCATGAAAACTTGTGAATGGTATCGAAGAATTGATTTCTTGACTTTATTGAAAAGTAAAGGATCGGGCTAGACAAACTGTACGCTTAGAAACTAAATTGACCATTTACGCATTGTTCAGAAGCCACGTTGAATGAATTATACTATTACATATGGTGCCAAAGGTTATGGATTATTAGTATTATTTCTCATTATAAAAATTAGGAAAATGCTTTCCTGACAGTATTGTTAGAAATTGTATAATCTCGATTTTAGATTCATATACCATTATGGCATATTTTGTATAAAACATTTATTAATTAAGAGATCGTGTGGTAAAAAATAACCGACAGTACTGCCAGACTATCAAGCCAACTACTTCCAAAAATTACTAGTTTTTTGTTGTTTATTTGATTCTCGAGCATTAAATTGTTGTATCCATATGTAGTCTGCATTGAAGGGCACCCCCCACAGCTACCGAATCTGCGGACCTCCTTGTTTAAGCTCTCGTCTAACGCTTTCTCACCGTCCCGATAAATTCGGTTGTTGCACTTACTGCTTATACACAGCAGCAATTATACACAGAATAAACCTTTCTTTTCACAAATAATGCATATTGATCTGAAAAATATTTCTAAAAAATAATCACTTGAATCACTTACAAGAATGGATGAACGAAAAATATTTTCATCATCTGCGAAAATATTTAGATATAAATTGTTATCGATAATAAAAATATTTTTCGTTTGCTAATTACTTCAAGTGATACAAATAATTATCGTTTAAAAAATATTTTACAAATCATTCATCTTTCGCGAAATAAATAGAGTATAAAAGTTATGGACCGACCCTTTTGGACGGTGTAGATTGCAATTGATACAATGGCATACGTAAGAATTAGTGTTAATATCACATCTATGAGACAATTACAAGTGACTTGCACATAAGATCTAAAAGTTCTCTTTGTGGAAATAGAACTTGGTGGTTGTCTTGTGGGAGAAGTCTTGAGCCAACCTTCTAATTTCCCCCACCACCCCTCGCAATCCACAGTAAAACACTCCTGTTGCAGAAAGGGAACAGCTTGACATTAGTTGACTAATGACTAGATGCTGACAATATGAATAATTAACTATTAGTGGAGTGAATGATATATGTATTTCCTAGAAATTATGTGCTAAACATGCTTTAGGGGTGCTCACCAACTCTTTCGCCGGGGTGGTTGACCGCGACGTGCTTGAAGACGCTGCGCCAGTTCGGCCTCGCAAAGTGGGTCCGGACCCGGGTGCCCGACACGACGTCGACCCCGTTCTTGGCGTGGTTCAGGGACTGGAGCATCGTGATCAGCGCCGACCGGGCGTCGCCCTCCTCGTACACGCTGGTGCAGTAGTTGTGGAGCTCGATCAAGCCGTCCCCGTCATGCTCGGCGACCTCATCCATCACGCCTCTGAACCACTCGAACGAGCCCTGCTCGCGGGTGACCCAATAGAAGTAAGCCCGCCGGGTCATGAACGGCTTCCGCTTGTTCCTCTTCGCCCCGCTTTCGACGGTGCCCTTTACGATCTCTTTCTGTTGCTTGATGTTGTTGAGGACGTCTTTGACAATGCTGATCAATGGGGTCGCACCGATGCCTAGCCCAACCAGGAGAAGCACGTCGTATTTCTTGTAGTCTTGGGCTGGAGCACCATATGGACCGTCGATCAAGAGTTTCGGCATCCTAGTTGAAAAATGCTATCCAGTTAGCTTATCCGTTCTCCGAAATAATGTGTATATTACGCTGGTTTACCTATATCTACTCATCTAGACTTCTGTCCTAGCAAGCCGAGCGGACGGTGAGTCGCGTGAACCAGTCGAATTACCTGGGGATGTTCTCGCCCAATGCAATATCTGCTCTTAGAAGTCCGCTTTGATCGACCGATGGAGGCCGACATACCTACATGCATTCACAATGTGGCTTTACTCAATGCTTTTTAATGACCATATAGGACATGCAATTAGACTGAAGCGGACCTTACTTGAGTTCAAAACATTTCTCAGTCGATTACCGGTAGGTAAGACCTAATATGCTGCAAATACTTAGAACTAAAGTCGAACAATCACCTTGGAGATTACAGCTTTAAGCTGAGATGTCCAGTCACCCACAGTGCGTATGTGAACACTTATGTAATCATCGCCGGGGGCCGAAGTGATCGAAAAGGGATGCCTGATGAAGTTCAATTGACCAGTTAGCCAAGTGCTAAAGAAGTACCGCCGACCCCAACTAGTTTGGGATAAATGTGATGTTGATGTTAGAAAAAAAGTACCATTGGAATGGAGAAACAGCTGCGCAGTTCACAAAAATATATTGACCGCTTGTGTATCTGAAGCCTTGAGGCTTAGACGTGTACAGAGCCATCACATTTCCTGGATACACAGCGACCTGCACCAGAATATGACCACAATTTAGCTATTCCGATTGTGATTGCCTTGTGTTTACAATATCAATCTAGGCAGCGATTCTGTTGGGTCTCAAGACGGAGAACCATTCTTAATTGAATCCGAGCCTCACCTTGAAGATCCGCACGGTGTTGTACCCGGACCTGAGTGCACGGAGCAAACGCTCGCACGCATATAATCCGACTGGTACTGCAAGATACATCCAAGTCTACGCAAAAGAATTTGCAAACATAATTTAGAATTTGATGTCAGACAAACATAAAATCTCATCAGTTAGCAAACAATTGGTTTAGATCTATCACTTACTGTTTTCTTGTACCACTTCTTGGATAAATACAGGAAGTAGCCATGTATAACAAAGAGCACGTAGACAATGACAAAGAGGTGGTGCGAGTACCAAAAGGCATTGAACCCGGTGAGCTTCTTCAAGGCCTTAGGGAAGTCCAGCCGGTTGCGGCGGAACCAGGGCTGGGCTAAGGTGTAAGCTATGGCCATCAGCACCACCATGGACACGCCGGTCCAGCCCTCGGTTCCTTTCACAAACCACCAGTAGTTATTGGGGCGCTTCTCGCCGAAGAACTGCTTCATAGGTTCATATTCTGCATCTGTGGCGTGGAGGAGCCTAGGGAAGTCACAGGTCAGATGGGCTCCGGCATGTAGGCCGACTCCAACTGCGATGCCCCAAGCTATCACCTATTTAGGCCATATACATATGAAGAGTCTAGTTAGGTTAAGTGCTTAGTTAAGTAGAGTAAACTATATCCTCGTCTAATTTACCATCAAAGCACATCCAAATTGACCTTTTAACTTAATTTATCGCAGCATAATATGTTCATACCTTGTGGAAATTGATGTTGTCATTGAAGGGAATAATCACTCCCAACCTGGTTCTACTCCTCAACCAAGTGATCGTGTTTCTGCAAACTGGAAGCAAAATCAGGGCCATGTTGAACTTGGTGGTCTCAGCTCCACCTTTAGCTGTGGTCACACAGTAGCCCATTACATCAAACACAGCTCTGTGCTCGTACTGGATGAACTTCCAAGTGAACAGGCCTGCACAGATTGAGATCCATAGTCCCATGACCCAAATCCTCTTCCAATTGTCCTCAATGAAGTAGGCCAATGGCTTGTAGCATCTCTTGATGGGGTTCCGCTCTTTGGTTGGGACCAGCTTCTGACTCAGCATCTGGCTCAGGGCCTGGCTCTCGGACCCGGCGTGGGCCAAGCCCGACTGGATTGGGACTTGCAAGAGGAGTGTCTCCAAGTTGTGCAGCTAAAGCGGGGATTCAACTAATCAGTGGTCTTCTCAGGTACTTGACTCAATTCGGATTTTCAAAATCAAGACAATCTTATAGATGAGTAATTGAATATTGGTGAGCAAGGTACATGGGTCATGTAAGACTTAGTTGTTCAACAATGTTCAACAATCACCAATACAAATCAAAGGTTTGGGATCTGAACATGTACCTCAATGTATCCCAGATTACCTGGATCCAACTCCTCCATGATCAAGGCTGCATATTCCTCTGCATGTTCTTGGATCTTCAACAGCTTATTTGCTGAAGCGCTCAGCGCAATTATCTGATGTTGACAATGATATGAACACAATTACTAACTAATTAATTATTCCCTCAATTTGAATCATTTCTCATTATCATACTCTTTGTTTGATCATCTCTTACCTCTCTCACCTCTCCCCCAGTGATCCGACCATCTGCATCTTTGTCTACCCTGCATCATAATATTACTTTTCAGTGGATTTGTCTGAATAATTCCCAAGTAAACCCAAACTTTGTAGGTCCAACCTGAATGCTAGCATAGCGAAATGGGTATGGGAACTTACATATCGAAGAAGGTTTGCAACCTCGCATCGAAGCTTTCATCTGCTATTTGTTCCCAGAACTCCCGTAGCTCAGGCTTGCTTACTGTGGCCGACGTTATGCCTCTCCGTCGTGCCAGAGCATCAAACAACTCGCTGGCAAACTCACTGGATTCATTCATCCCTATACAGATGCAACAATCGCTGTTAATCCACTAGTCGATTTTAATGCGAAGTTTACTATTTTGAAAGTGTTGTGTTGGATCGTAGGACTAAAAGAGTAGCTCGAATATTCTTCGGATGAAACAATGTAGTAAATGCAAATCTTTACGTTTGAAACAATCATCATTGTTTTGTGATCCTCGTACCATTTCTTTTTAGCAAAATCAGTTGACATACCTATACACTGGCCAAAGAGTGATTTTGGAAGAACCCCATTGAGAGCCAATTTATCGAACCTTGCTTCAACCTCTGACCAACCTTGTTCGATCTCAGCGTTCTTGGTCATGAACTGAAGCCCTCGCAGTGCCCGTGCTGCGCCGGATTTAGTCCTATCGAGCTGCTTATTACACCCTTTTGTTGAGGTGATTTTCCTGAGCTCTTGTGAGACTTGTCTGAGCCTGAATGACAGCTGCGCACCGAGCGACGCGGGCCGCAGCTCCAAGCGACTAGCGAGCAATGCCGTCTCGGGTTCTCCTCCTCCCTTGATGCTGTGGACTGAGACGCTGTCATCACGGACGTCTAGCGTGATCTCGACATAGCATTCGTCGTCTTCGTCGTCCTTGAATCTTGAATTGCTTCTGATCTTGGTGTTAATACCGCTCAAAGGGCCACTATAACCAAGTCTAGAACTGCAACTGCTTTCTGTATCAGACCATTGAGCATGCTGTTGATGATCTTGGAACTCCATTGTTTATATAAAAAAATGTTATGTACGTTGGTCTGTTTCTTGGAGCCACACACTCTGATTTTCAGGTAGGTTAGGGAAAATCTTCTAGCAAATGCATGACAACCGGATTTTGTATGTCTGTTCTGGTGATCTGTTATTGCTTTTCAATGCCTTCTTTCGTCTGTTCTTAGATTGTTCCATGTCCTTTTGTCTGATGCTAGAGATTTGGGGAAAAAAATTAGGCAATTGGGCACTGAATTCAATGGAAGGCCAGGCTAAAGGCAAGAAGAAATCTGGACCCTGCAAATGCAAACACCATCAATATGGATCACACACTAGTGAGAACTACTAAACTTTGATAAATTCCCATGTCTCAACTTATTAATTTCCCATAACATGCTAGAAACAAAAATGAAAATAAATCATAAGGTGATAAACAAACGAGCAATTCACAAGCCAACTAGTGAAATCTAAATGCAAGACACTCATTGTCGAGCAATGTGCGACAACAATTTCAACATCCCCACGTGCAAGCCAGCACGTGGAATTTGACTAATGGGGGGATAGACATACATGCGCGAAAAGGATAACATTGGCTCTAATATAATGTCCAATCCAAAAGTTTAAGCTGATAAGTAAATGAAAATCACATAAATATAAAGAGTATATAAGACTCAAGCGACATAGGACAATCATTTCAACGAAGACCACGGGCTCTGATTTGAAACCTTACCAGGAAAGTTTGTCCTTTGGGGGAGAACAAGAATGGGTTGAGGAGATAATGTGCTTTAGTTTAAAGAACAAATTGGAGAGAAGTAAAAGAGAACGTTCTGAGCATGTGATGGAGGTGCGCATTATCAGAGGCTAGTAGAGAGAGAATTTATATATGTCGTGTCCTTAGGAGGTGGTTAAGGCGGGCAAGTGGTGCAGACTGTGGAGAAAGTAAAAAATATGGGGAAACCAGGGGCTACCGTCTGATGGTTTTGGAGCTTGTTTGGAGGCACTCCTTCAAACTTCAAACTCATCACCAACCAACTCAGAAACTCGTTCAAACTCCATTTGTCACCAAGTTCAACGTTAAAGTTGACCTGCCAGCTCTATCCAGATTACGTGAATTTGCCAATCAGAGAAGTTATGAAATGGCTCAAATACTTACTAAACTAAGATCCGGACCATCGAAAAAGGAGGGCCCCCCGACCTGGTCTTAACAGTTTGGGTTCAATTCAATACGCGTGTCGGGTTCGTGCAATACTTGCTCTTGCGAGTCGCTCCGTCCCGGCATATGGATGACATGTCTTTGACTAGATTAAAGAGGTAGATTTAATGGGATGTGTGTACTACTCGAGATTTTGCTACAATATAATCTTCGGATAAACAGAATAAAACCAAAAGCATACATTCTAACTTGTCATTTAATGACCATAACTAGAAGCAGAAGATGGGCGCAGGAGATTGGGACTATTCTATTCAAAGTTCTTGATGGACAATAAAGCTAAAAATACAAAACAACAATGTTGGTTTATATAAGGTACATGAGTATGGGTGCTTGAACACGGCCCATCTATTTATAGACCCCCATGAATTTGTCATGATAAATAAATTTCTAAATCTTTAGCTTTTCTCGTTCGACCAAAAAAGACTTCTGAGCCATTTATATAGGGAAAATTTCAAACAATAGCTCAAGGTACTCTCATTTTCTCAAATAAAATCTGAAATAGAATCTATTTCAAATAAGGGCTTAGTCAAGGGTATTTTCATCATTTATTTTTTTCTTTGTCTTTGCCCGTTTATCTTTTTCCTTTTTTTTTCTTTTTTCCTTTCATTTTCGCTGGTGGTCGATCTCACATAAGGGCTGATGAGACCACCCTTGATGGCCTCACCCTACCAAGGCAATGCTATCCCTCGCCTGTGGTTGTCAAGGCAAGGCTTCCTAATATGGTGAGGGTCGCCCTCACCAGATCTGGGTGAGGCGATCCTTGCCAACCCTTGTCTAGTGGCTGGCAAGGGTCCATGGGCTCTTGTCGACAGCAACAAAGAAAAAGATGAAATGGGAAAAAAGAAAAGAAAAAATGAATATTTTTTAAAAAAATAAATGACATAAATATCCTTGATTAGACTCTTCTTTGAAATAACAAGAGCACTTCAAGTCTTTTTTTGAAACAAGATCCGTTTTAGGCATTTATTTAAAATTTTTCCTATTGTTAAAGGATGTTGTTGCGTGGAAGTAAGCAATCAAATAATAAAATAAATTGGACACGAGATTTACGTGATTCAGTTATAGAGACTTACGTCTGAGAGAATTACAACAATTTCACTATAAATCAAGCGATACAAAGAGGATTACAAATCACTTGAGTCACTCAAATACCTTCAGTGTATTTCAACCCCTAATTGCATCTAATAACTCATGCAGTATTTAGTTTCATAATTTCTTATGAAATAATATCTCAATCTCAAATGGAAATCAAACGCAAATCTTACTTTAAGATTTAAACGGCTTCGACACTTGAAAATCCTAAAGTAATTCCACAAGAGTATCCACTGCCAAGCATTCATAAAAGAAACGGCGCTTCAATCTATGATTTCTCGTGGCTCACGGAGTGACCTTTGGGAAAAAAAAAAAAACGCGCCAGGAAGGAGCAAAGATTTGATCGTCCCATATTGGTCAGCGAAAATCCAAGTTGACCGAATAATTTGTCCAATTCAATCGTACGTTGGATTCCAACGTTTCTTGTTTTGCTTATCGACTCTCACACTAGAACTGATATCCGCAATCTCCAAATTTTGGACTTCTATTGGGATGTATCAAATCGGCAACTTAATATCCAAATATTCACTTTGGACTTTAATACCAAATAGGAAAACTGATTTTCAAAAGTTGGTCTTGGATTTTCCAGCTTTATTAATTTATTTCTGCAATTCAAATTTTCACTTCGGGCTCAAACTCAAGACATACTCTAACAATGTTTCCGCAATATCGATAAAGGCTTAAGTTTTTTAGTGGAAATAGATCGAACTAGATATGTTTAAGGGTTCGGATTTAAACTCTCTCTCTTGGCGATCTTTTGAATGTATTGGACTTCTATTGCGCGCTTTCAACAAATAGTATCAAATCCGATGGTTAATTGGTAGCCCACTTCCAATCTATTCTAGTGTTCGGTGACTATTTTAAAGGGAGAAATCTCATGATCAACGCTTATCTCAGGTGAAAATTGCCATCATATTTGGTCTAGCAATAAGAAACCATGGACAGTTAGTTTGGAGGTGCAAGATGAAGACCATGAGTGATGCAATCCCAAGATAGTAGTTGATATTGGTTGGTTGTAGTGCATAGTTGCGAGCGCATTGCAATGACTTGAAAATTTAAGTTGAGATAAGTTGATGCAGTAGGATACTTGAATTAAAGGGAGCAAACCTAACTTGAGCTCACACATGAAGAGGAATTTGATTGGGTGAACTTATGAGTTGGGTTAGAGAAATTCCACATTGAAGAATTAATGTGATGTTGAATAATTTATAATATCCAACCTAACTCATAATTCATTAGCTTAAGGTTTTTAGTGAAGATGTATCAAACTAGATATATTGGCAGAGTTAAACTTGATCCCCCGATAAAAAGTATTGGACTTATGTTGTATGCCCCTAATGGATACACTAAATAGCTTGGGATTTGATCATACGAGAAAAGCTAAAGATTGAGAAATTTATCTATGATGACAAATTCATTTGGAATTTTCCCAAAATATATATAAGAGATAAATAACTCCGCTTATGTAGCTTACATAGCCTGTCCCAAGCCAGGGTAAAGGAGGAGGGTTAGTGTCAGGCGTAGCGAGCCGGCTGCAAAAAAAGAGCTACCCCTTATGAGATGAACCCTAAAGATTTTTCGTTGGAGCATACCCTTCTTAGCGACGCGTTGCATCGGCGCCCGGGTGCAGCGAAAAATGGACAAGGGTCCTTGCACCAAGATAGGCGGGTGCGAGGGGTAAAGAAGTTAGCCTTGGGCCATCATTCCCAAAGTGATGCGCCACATTGCCCGGATGTGGTGAAAAGTAAGCTAGGGTCCTCACACTTTTATGGGCGAGTGTGGGGGGCAAAAAATGCCCAAGGAGTAAGAATTCGAATAGGGAGTTGGAACATAGGAACCTTAACGGGAAAGTTGAGAGAGTTAGCAGATACTTTTGCTAGAAGGAGAGTGAATATTGCGTGCCTGCAAGAGACTAAATGGGTTGGAGAGAAGGCTAAGGAAGTGGAAGGTACTGGATTCAAGTTATGGTACACAGGCACAAAGAAGAGTCAAAATGGAGTTGGGATTTTGATCGATAAAAGTTTCAAGGATAAAGTTGTCGATATTAAAAGATCAGGCGATCGGATTATCTTGATTAAGCTAGTAGTAGGAGAATTGATCTTAAACATCCTTAGTGCGTATGCCCCCCAAGTTGGATTGCCAGTAGCTGATAAGAACAGATTTTGAGAAGACTTGAAGGAGATTTTAAGGGGGATACCACGTGACGAGAAAGTATTCATAGGAGGTGATCTTAATGGACATGTTGGCCAAAGTAGTGGAGGTTTTAACAGAGTTCATGGAGGTTTTGGCTATGGGACTAGAAATGAGAGTGGCGAAGACATCTTGAACGTTGCACTAGCGTATGATTTGATGTTAGCAAATACTTTCTTCAGGAAAAGAGAGTCACATCTAATAACTTTTCGTAGCGGTCAGAATTTTAGTCAGATTGATTTCTTTCTTGCTAGAAGAGAGGATAAAACCTCGTATATAGATTGCAAAGTCTACCCTGGAGAATGTGTAGTTACGCAACATAAGCTGGTGGTCCTAGAGGTTCGGTATAAAGCACAGAATATGCCGCGAATGGCTCAAAATCCCAGAATAAGATGGTGGAAGTTAAAGGAGGGAAAACATACCGATTTCAAGGAAAAGATGTTTCAAGAAGGACCGTGGAAACTAGAGGGCGAAGTAAATAACATGTGGAGTGAGATGTCCAAATGCATACATAGAGTGGCAAAAGAGGTGCTAGGTGAAAGTAAAGGGCACGGACTTCAGACAAAGGAAAATTGGTGGTGGAATGAAGAGGTGCAAGAGGCAATTAAGAAGAAGAAGGAATGCTTTAGATGTCTGCATAAATGTCCTAATGAAGAGAATTTGCAAAACTTTAGATTGGCACGAAAAGATGCCAAAAAAGCTGTGAGAGAGGCTAGAGGCAAGGTTTTCTCTGATATGTATAAAAAACTTGGGAGCAAAGAGGGAGAAAAAGATATCTATAGGCTTGCCAGGACAAGGGACAAGAAAAGTAAAGACTTGACACAGATTAGGTGTATCAAGGATGAAAATCAAAAACTGTTAGTAAAAGATGAAGAAGTGAAGGAAAGGTGGGTGAGTTATTTTAACAAGCTTTATAATGGGGAGGGCGATCGAGGCGAGGTGGATCTGGTGGACGCTTCTGATGAGTTAAACAGAAGGTTTGTGCGTAGAATTAGAGCACAAGAAGTCCAGTATGCTTTAAAGAAGATGAAGACTAGTAAAGCCTTATGACCAAATGGTGTCCCTATTGAAGTATGGCGATACTTAGGGAATGTGGCAATAAGTTGGTTGACTAAACTGTTTAATAGGATTCTCCAAGCTAATAAGATGCCTAATGAATGGAAGAAGAGTATGATTGTGCCTATCTACAAGAACAAGGGGGATATTCAGAACTGTAGCAACTATAGAGGCATTAAGCTTATGAGCCATACAATGAAATTATGGGAAAGAGTTATTGAGCATCGTTTGAGAGTAGAAACCAAGGTCTCTGTAAATCAATTTGGATTTATGCCAGAAAGATCTACCATGGAGGCTATCTTCTTAATACAACAGTTGATAGAGAGATATCGAGAAAAGAAAAAGGATCTACATATGGTATTTATTGACCTCGAGAAGGCATACGATAGGGTCCCAAGAAAAGTTTTGTGGTGGATTCTTGAGAAGAAAAAAGTATCATTAAAGTATGTAGAGGCAATCAAGGATATGTATGATGGTGTTACTACATGTGTGAAGGCTTGTGATGGCACATCAAGTCATTTTCCGATCGCAGTAGGTTTACATCAAGGTTCGGCTCTGAGTCCTTATCTTTTTGCACTAATTATGGATGAACTAACAAAAGATATTCAAGAGGAGGTGCCGTGGTGTATGCTGTTCGCAGATGATATTGTCCTTATTGATGAGACTAAGGCTGGGGTCAATGCTAAATTAGAATTATGGAGAAACACGTTAGAGTCCAAAGGATTTACGTTAAGTCGGAGTAAGACGGAATACATGAAGTGTGAGTTTGCAACGATAAGAGGAGATGATCAAGAAAATGTGGCTATGCTTGGACAGGAGGTACCTAAGAAAGATGCTTTCAGATACTTGGGATCAATTTTGCAAAAGAGGGGAGAGATTGACGAGGATGTTAGCCATAGAATCAAAGCAGGCTGGATGAAATGGCGCAGTGCATCCGGATTTTTGTGTGATCGCAAAATCCCTCTTAGGTTAAAGGGAAAATTTTATAGAACAGCAATAAGACTTGCAATGCTATACGGAGCTGAATGTTGGCCGGTACAAAAGCAACATGAGCATAAAATGAGAGTAGCGGAAATGAGAATGTTAAGGTGGATGTGTGGTCATACAAGGATGGATAAGATAAAAAATGACGATATTCGACGAAAAGTTGGAATAGCTCCAGTGGCAGAAAAGATGAGAGAACATAGATTGAGATGGCTTGGACATATTCTTCGTAGACCCTTAGATGCTCCGATACGAACAGAAGTGTGTTACCCAGAAAACGATCTGAAGAAAGAACGAGGTCGGCCGAAACTTACTTGGGGGAAGGTGGTGAAACAAGATTTAATAGAGTGGGAAATAGATTGGCGCATGGTCTGCCTTAGGACGGAGTTGTCGCGACCCTCTGAAAATATTTTTATTATTTCTAGGGGTTAACGGATTATTAGGTTAATTAGATTTGACTAACCTAACGCGGACCCTCCCAAGCCCTACCGAATCGCAACTTTGGTTTTTGTTTAAATGATTTTGAAATTTGGAGTCGCCACTAATCGTTCTTGGTAGGTCGATTAGAAACCTAAATAAATTAGCGGGAGAACTAATTTATTCCTGCGAACCAGAGATTAGGAGCTCGGGGACTTGGTTACACTAGTTAATTAAAACTAATGCCCTTTCGGTACCTTAATTTCATGGATATCCTAATTCGGCAACTCAGGCTTGGTTTATTCCTAAGGCTCTAGTAGGGTATTCTCTTTTGTATTTTCACTTTTTAAATAGGATGCATGGATGATATATATTTTTATTTGTTATATTTTTTTAAGTGTTAAAGATTCCCTGAAGCCGAAAGAGGGAGTGTGTTAACGACTTCTGTGCAATATTATGTCAGGAAGCCGCAGCTCTATTACAATCCACAGGGTTGACCATTGATATAGAGCTGCGGCTTCCTGACATAAAATAAAGTGAAGTGTCAGTATACAAAATATGTGCTAATCTGCACCTAAAACCAGAAGAGTGGAAAGAGTACTTATCTCCCATTTTTTTGGGAGGGATTTCTATAATTGATTTTCGCTCTCTATGTTCCCAATATAGAGAGTTTCTTTTGAATTAAGAGGGACTTTTAGTCACAGATCAGTTGAGAAATCGGTGGACAGCTTAGGAGCTTGTCTGGGCCGATTTTTGCATCTCTACGAGATTTTTGCTGTTGACGTAGAGATATCCTTCTCCTGACATAAAATATGGGGAAAAAAAGAGATGGAGAAAGTGTATACAATTTGTGCTAATTTGCGAGTAAAATCATAAATAAATGAATAAATAAAAACACTTAGCTCGAATTTGCTTGCTCGTTAACGAGGATGAACTCTTGATTTATATTGATCGATGAAGGAATTTGTGATGATAACCCCTAGCTTTAAACTCCCATCATCTTCAAAATTCTCTCTCTTTTGGTATTTTCTTTTTCTCGAATTTTTCTTCAATCTCCCAAAACTCTCTCAAACATCCAAAATTTCCTCTCCAAAAAATTCTCCCAAACACTTCAAATTTTCTCTCCCAAGAATCCCCTCTCAAGCTCACTTCATCCTCCTTTTATAATCTACTCATCTATCTCCCATTCTAATTTTTCCACTAACTCTATCTCCCATTCTAATTTCTCCACTAACTCTTCTTCATTTTCATCTTCCATTCTCCATTTCTATCTCACATTCTAATCTCTCCACTAACTCTTCTTCATCTTCATCTTCCCTTCTCCATATTTATCTCCCATTCTAATTTCTCCACTAACTCTTCTTCATCTCCATCTTCCCTTCTCTATTCTTATCTTCCATTCTAATTTCTCTACTAACTCTTCTTCATCTCTATCTTCCCTTCTCTATTCTTATCTTATTTTCTTCATCTATTCTTCTCCAACTTCTCTTCTTCATCTCCTCTTCTCCATCTTCCCTTCTCTATTCTAATTTATCCACTAACTCTTCTTTTTGTTATTTGTAAAATAATCCTTCAAGAGTTAAGTATTTGCACTCTAGTCCTTGAATTTTAAGTATTTACAATTTAGTCCCTGAAAAAATATATTTCTTTAAGTCCAAATCTCCTCACAATTTTTGGCACACCAAAATTCACCACATGTCAAATTTAAGCTCATTTCTTGCCGTTGAAAATAATGCAGAATTTAATTAAAGCCCTTTTGCAAAATTAAGTCATTCTGGGTATAATTGGGCCAAGATGAAAATTTAAAATATTAGAAAACAATGTCACAACTCATAAAAAGTGAAAATTAAAAATAAGTTGACTCAAATTAAATTTTTTTAGGCCCGATTCAAGATTATACTCGTGAAGGAACACGTGACTCGAATTGGATTTTTCTGAATTTGCGATGGCCAATATGAAAATAGATTTAAAATAAAAATATTAACTATCTTTGTGTATTTTTTTGGCCTCAAATGTTATTTTTCCAAAATTTTCAAGTATTTTTGTATTTTTTTTAAAAAAAATTAAAAATATATATATAATATGAAATTTTATTTTTTTTTTCAAAAATGGTTGCCTAGGCTTGGCCAAGGCTTCCAAAGTTTATTTTTCAATTTTCTCATTTTTTCTTCATTTTTTGTTTTATGAATTTTCGAAAATAAAAATACCGAAAAATACTGAAAATATGAAAAATCATTTTTTGGTCAAAATTGGTTCCCTAGGCTTGGCTAAGGTCCCCAAAGTTGATTTTTCAATTTTATGAATTTTTATGGATTTTTTATTACTTTTGCAATAGAAAAAATGATTAAAAATCAGGTGTCAACAGGAGTAGAGGAAAGCTATCCGCATTGTAGAAAGGGGGGTTTCCTATGTCCCAGAGTGCCCTGTTTAGTACTTTCTATTTATTTATATGTTTGTTAATTTATTTATTTATTTATTTTTGGATAGCCATATTTTTACTTTTTATTTTTTATTCTTATTTTTATTTCTTAAATTTTATATTTTTATTGTTACTTTATTTTTATTTTTATATTTTTACTTTTATTTTAGTATATTTTAAACTTTTCACTTTGGGTTCATCGACCACCGACCCCAACTGGTTTGGGATAAAGGTGATGTTGATGTTGATGTTGATATTGATATATAAGAGATAAATATGGTATAGATCTCACTAAATTATGAAAAAGCTCTTAAGTTGTTATAAACTAGTCAAGCCACTCCAATTTTTTTTTTTGGTCGAAAAAAGTTGCATTTCATTCATCCAAAGTCAGGATTACAAACGCTAGTAAAGTAAGATTCGCAATAGATTAAATTCTAAAGTGATTGAGGGATATTGACAAGCCAATTTGATAAAAGAGTTTTTTACCTACGTACCTTGACGATCCAATCAGCTATACCCCCGTTTGCCTCGCGGGGATGGATTCCACCAACTTTCATGCACGAGTCGCCATCTCTTATCCAAACGTATCTGTAACTATGCTCTTCACGCGGTTTCCCAAGAAAAAAAAATTTCACGACCGCATTTTGTGATGAATGACCTCATTCTCTATTATATTTTATAACCTCGTTTCGCAAATTAGACTAGGCTTCCCACGAAAGTGTGTTTGTCTTGTCTGACCGCTTGCGCATTTATGCCCCCGAGGAACTTGTCACAATGATAATAAAAAATTATCCAAAAAATTTTAATTTTTTTTACATTTTTAACTATTTGGTCTTAAATTTTTTTTCTTTTTATCAATTCAATCTTATTGACATATATACCGACCATGCTAAATGGCATCGCCGGTGCTGACGTCTTAATTTTTAATTTTTCAAAAGAATTTGATTCTTTTTGTTATCGATTTTTTTCCTGCCTTCAGAGGGGGCCGGTCACCTCGCCAATCCTTGGTTGAGCACTATCAATGGCCAAACCTATCCGCAACTAGGGCAGTGAGGCCCGCAGGGGCTTCCTAGCCCTCACCCATGGTCAGGCGAGGGTCGCTGTCCTTAAAACCCAAAAAGAAAGAAAAGGAAAGAACAAAGATAAAAAAAATTCAAAAAAAAAATATTTACATATTATTAAAAACTATCTATATCAATGTCGACGGTGCCACATAGGATAGCTGATATCCGCAGCAATGATTTTCGGTCAATAGAAATAAATTGGCAAAATATGAAAAGATTCAGGATTAAATCGGTAAACTTAAAATATTTAAAATTGAATTGGAAAAAGTGTAAAAGGTTTATAACTTTGTTTGACAATTCTTCCCAACCGCAAACAAGAGAGAGAGGAAAACAAAAGTAGAATAGTCGTAAGTCGTAACTCTTTCGAAAGCCACTAAAGCAAATCTGCGGTGGATCGCAAATGTGAACTTGTGACTTTATGAATAACATAGGTTCGTCAGAAGAGTTGTTTGGAAAAATAAAATAAAAGAAAAGAAAGAAAGAAAGGAAAATCCTTAATAAATTACTCCCTTCGTTCTAGAAGACTAATCCTTTGCAAAGAAGATAGACGATGTGGACTTTTTGCTTGGTTACCCCAAGAGCGAATCCAGCCTTGGACGAAGTCCGGCGATCGACCGCATGATGGGGCTAATACCAAATGCTCGAGTCGACGCCCTTTGACAAAATCATCGACATCTGGAAATCGAATGCCCTGTTGACTTTCTTCTTCTTTTGTTGAGATCCGAATTGTCAAATCTCTAGATGTTACTCTAGGAGTTCCACACTGATAATAAATTGCTCGGTTTAAGTTATAATTACTGCTTAACGCGATAGCAATTATCATGTCAACTTAACGGTATAACGCGAAACAAGTCAACCCGAGTATTTGTTAATTGTGACTATTGTGACACATCCCACGGATTAGAGGAAAAATCGAGTTGACACGATTCATGTTTCGCGATTAAAGAATAAGTTGGTGACTTGATATGAATACATGCCTCGGTAGGGCGCAAAGTCATCCCATTTTACACCAACCTCACACAGGATATTCTTAAATGTTTTAAAATCTATTTTCAAAATGCAATAACCGTCAATATAGGACAAGTCCATGCTGACCCATTAAATTAAATGGTTCTCACTAGCTAATTCACTATTTGGAGGGTTGGACATGTACACGACCTGATTATTTATCATGTCTCGCTATTGACATGAAATTGATCCAAACACGATTAGCTTCATAAAAAAAAAACTTATTATTTTCATGTCGTATTAGCAATTGTCACCCATAGCTATTGTCCCACTATGTGATAGGGGAAGTAAAGCCGAAGTAATCCCAAGCCATAGCACGGTTGAATAGTGTTTAAATCACAGTCACTCGGCTCTGCTCAATCACACATAACGTGACTTTAGTCTCTCGAGCTCGCATAGCAGGCAATCGCCCTAAGTGGAACTAGAGGCAACTAGGACGTGTTAGCGTAAGTCCACTTCGAGGCTACATATATGTTCAAATTCAACCCCGCATCGATGGCTTTCTATCATTTAATTTTTTCTTTTGTCCGTCATTTTGTTGAATCAATATAATTGTTGCCTTTTTCGATGGTCTATAGTTTGTGATTGAAATGGTAATTATTAGTACATATGCGAGAGGATAAAAAATGATATATTTACTAAAAGTTTTAAAACTTATTACGAAAGTATAATTAAGCCCTAAAATTTATAAAAAGTACAATCGAGTCTCAAAATTTATCCAAAAAATCAAGTCTTTTCGTTAACACCTTAACTTGATAAATGGAAAATGGTAACGTAATAATTTTAAATTAATTTTTTAATTATACGTGGTATTTTTTATTTAGATTTTATTTGTATTATATTAAAAATAAGAAGAAAATATAAAATTCATTAAACAAAAAAGAAGAAGAAGAAGAACAGAAAGATGGGCTCGCTAGGAGGTACGGGGCAACCGCCCCGCTGGAGGGGCCGGCGACCTCCGCGGGGCAAGGGCGAGGTTGGCCAGCCCTCACACGGCCCGGGAAGGGCGCCCAGATCTAGGCGGCGCTGGCCCTCCCTGGGTGGGGGCCCCGCCCACCCAGCTGGGTTCCTGTTTTTTCTGCATTTTCTTGGAAATCTTCTCTCGAGAGTTCTGATGCTTTCTTGTAGCGCTTCGCGTGGACGGCGGGCAATTCCAGCTTGCTCTTCTCCGGGTTGCTACGTTGGAGGAGATTCGTGAACGACGAGTTGTGCAAAATTTTTGCTTCTGCTAAATTTCTTGTGCGTTTAAAATTCAAGTCCGACGCTGTTGATAGCTATCGATGCTTATTGAAAATATTAAAATAAATTTTGGAAGAAAGTCAAAAAAAAAGAAGAAGCCTCAATTTTTGACTATTAATGGACAACTTAGGTGTGCTTAAGCCTCAATTTTTGACTATTGATTGTCAAAAATGGACAACTTAGGTGTGCTTGAATTTGATAAAATTAAGTGTAGTCAAATAAAGACATTTAAGTTTGACAAAAATTAGGTATAGAATTGGCTATAAATATGTGTGGTTTTTCTTGTAAGTTTCATATCAAGGAGGAGAAGAAATAGAGAGAGAGAGAGAGAGTTTTCTTGTAAGAACAAGCTTAGAGCAAAGCTTGATTTTCTTTGTGTAAAACCTTGGCAAAGGTATTTTGTAGTATTGCTCTCTCATTTGCATTTTTGTTATTCTCTCCAAATTAAATCCTCCAAGCTTCCGCAAAATTCCTCCTTCCTTTTTTATTTGGTTCCTACATTTGGTATCAGAGCCAAGTTATGGCGTCCACAAGTTCCGTTCAATTTCAACTTCCAAAGTTGAACGGAAAGAATTTCAACAACTGGTCCGTCCAGATGAAGGTTTTGTTCAAATCGCAAGATTTGTGGAACCTGGTGGAGAATGGCTACATCGAAGTAGCTAATAACGAAGAATTCAATGCCATGAGAAAGGAGGAGAAGGATTCGTTGGTGGAATCCCGGAAAAAAGATCAGAAAGCATTATATGCGATCTTTCAAGCCGTGGAGGAGACGATATTTGAAAAAATATCGAATGCCGAGACCGCCAAAGCAGCGTGGGATATTTTGCAAAAATCCTACAAGGGCGACGATCGTGTTCGAAGAGTTCGGCTTCAAACACTTCGAGGTGATTTTGAGTCTTTACGCATGAATGATTCTGAATCTATCTCTTTGTATTTTGATCGTGTACAAAACATCGTTAACCAATTGAGGGTTAATGGTGAAACACTCCAAGATGTACGAGTCGTAGAAAAAATCTTGAGGTCTTTGACTGAAAGATTTGACTACGTTGTTGCGGCAATCGAAGAAGGCCAAGATATATCAACTATGACGTTGGAGCGGTTGATGGGTTCATTATGCTCGCATGAGCAAAGAATGAATCAGAAGTCCGTCAGTTCATATCCCGAGCAAGCTTTGCAAAGTCGTATCGCTCCATCAAATCGAGGAAGCTATCAAGGAGGTCGAGGTCGCGGAGGAGGCCAAGGAAGAGGTGGAAATTCCAATTTCACCGGGAAATTTAAAACACGTGACAAATCAAAAGTCAAGTGTTTTAAGTGCAACAAGTTCGGACATTACAAATCCGAATGCCATGCAAAGGCGACGTACGAGCAGGCGGAGCACGCACATACCACTGATGCTGAAGAATACATGGTGCTAGCATGTAAGAAGGATGACTCAAGCACTATAGATACCAACATATGGTATCTAGATACTGGTTGCAGCAATCATATGACTGGCCGGAAGGAATTATTCTCGCAATTGGATGAGACGAGTCGTGGTGAAGTCAACTTCGGGAATAAATCAAAAATTCCCGTGATGGGCAAAGGTAACATTAATATCAAGTCAAAAGATGGTACTAATGTTGCTATTGCAGATGTTTACTTTGTGCCAGGACTTTTTTGGAATTTGCTAAGTGTTGGGCAACTTTCCGAAAAAGGCCACAAAGTTCACATTGAAAATGGAATTTGCACCATCAGAGGTGTCAACAACAAGTTGATCACAACGGTGCAAATGACGAAGAACCGGATGTTTCCCATGACTCTTCAGACGAAGAATCTCTTGAGTTTTCAAGCGATGATGAAAGACAACAACTGGCTGTGGCATCTTCGATACGGTCATCTAAATTTTCGTGGACTAAAACTACTGGTTCAGAAAAGGATGGTGACCGGCATGCCTTTAATCGAATGTCCAGATCGTCCATGCGAAGGATGTCTCGTTGGAAAACAACATCGAGAATCATTTCCAGTAGGGAAAGCCAGAAGAGCAAAGCAACTTTTGGAGCTGGTACATACAGATATATGTGGCCCTATTGAGGTTGAATCAGTCGGACAAAAAAGGTACATGCTGATTTTTGTTGATGATTTTACCAGAAAAACTTGGGTATATTTCTTGAGAGAAAAATCTGAAGCATTTGCCAAGTTCAAAGAATTTAAAGTCTATGTTGAAAAACATAGTGGCTTTAATCTGAAGACGTTGAGATCGGATAGAGGAGGAGAATTTACCTCAAATGAATTTGACAAATTTTGTAAAATTCATGGAGTAAAACGTCAGTTGACTGCCAGCTATACACCTCAGCAAAATGGTATAGCAGAAAGAAAGAACAGGACAATTTTTGAAATGGCAAGAAGTATGTTAAAAGCCAAAAATTTGCCTAAGAATTTTTGGGCAGAAGCGGTTGCTTGTGCTGTATTTGTACTAAACAGGTGTCCAACAAGGAGTGTTCTTGGAAGAACCCCAGAAGAGGCTTGGAGCGGCAACAAGCCAGATGTTTCGTTTCTACGAGTATTTGGGTGCATGGCATATCCCCATATACCAGATGAACGAAGAAAGAAGTTGGATGACAAAAGCGAGAAGTGCATCTTCATTGGCTATAGTGACACAACTAAAGGTTATAAGCTGTATAACCCAGTCACTGAAAAGGTAATTATCAGCAGGGATGTCCAGTTTTTTGAAGATGAAGCTTGGGACTGGAACCAAAAGGGTGACCAGAAAAGCATCACCATCGAAGATGAACCATTGGAGAAAGAAATAGAAGAGCCTCCATCATCTTCAACTAGTGGTACATCTTCACCAACAGCAGCTTCAGAACCACCACTACGTCGTTCACAACGACTGAGGGAGACGCCAGCAAAATTCAGAGATTACGTGGTCACAGGAGGCGATGGCAGTGATAATAACGGAATCACTGATGAAACATTGGTAAACTTTTGTTTATTTGCTGAATGTGATCCTGTAACCTATGATGAAGCAGCTGCAGATGAAAGGTGGATTCATGCAATGGATGAAGAGATTCACTCCATTGAGAAGAATGACACATGGGTGCTAACTTCTTTACCACCTGGTAAGAAACCCATTGGTGTCAAGTGGGTGTACAAGACGAAGTACAAACCCAACGGTCAGGTGGACCGTTACAAGGCCAGACTGGTTGTAAAGGGCTACAAGCAAAAGCCAGGTATTGATTATTTTGAAGTATTTGCACCAGTGGCTCGGATGGATACCATCCGGATGATCTTAGCACTTGCAGCTCAAAATCATTGGAAGATCCATCAAATGGATGTGAAATCGGCATTCCTCAATGGTGTTCTTGAAGAGGAAGTCTACGTGGAGCAACCACAGGGTTATGAGAAAGGGCATGAAAATCAAGTTTACAAACTGAAGAAGGCTTTGTATGGGCTAAAACAGGCACCTCGTGCTTGGTACACACGTATCGACACATACCTGTTAGAGCGTGATTTTCAAAAGTGCCCGTATGAGCATACACTGTATATCAAGTCAAATACTAACGGTGACATAATAATTGTGTGCCTTTATGTTGATGACTTGATATTTACAGGCAGCTGTGAAAAAATGTTTTCAGAATTCAGGGAGGCTATGACTAGCCAGTTCGAGATGACTGATTTAGGATTGATGTCCTATTTTCTTGGGCTTGAAGTGAAGCAGACAGATAATGGCATATTTATTTCACAGCAGAAATATGCTAATGATATTCTGAAGCGATTAAAAATGGAATCGCTCAAACCAATTCGAACTCCCGTAATTGAACGTTTAGAGCTGAAGAAAGAAGGAACCGGTGAATTGGTAAATCCCACTTATTTCAAAAGCATTGTTGGCAGTTTAAGATATTTGGCTTCTACAAGACCAGATATTACCTATGGAGTGGGAATTATTAGCAGGTTCATGGAGAAACCATACCAATCACATTTACAGGCGGCAAAAAGAATTTTGCGGTATGTCAGTGGAACTCGTGATCATGGAATTTTATATTCTTATACTGACAACTTTGATCTGTTGGGGTATACAGATAGTGATTGGGCAGGTGATACTGAGACTCGAAAGAGTACTTCAGGGTATGCTTTCTTTCTTGGATCAGGAGTAATTTCTTGGTCTTCGAAAAAACAGCAGGTTGTTGCACTCTCGACAGCTGAAGCAGAATACATGGCATTAGCTTCAGGGGCCTGTCAGGCAATATGGCTTCGATGGATGCTGCGTGAATTGATGCATGAACAAGCAGGTCCTACTAAATTGATGTGTGACAATAAGTCGGCTATTGCATTAGCCAAGAATCCTGTATTTCATGGCAGGAGCAAGCACATGGACATCAAGTATCACTATATTCGTGAGCAAGTCAAAGATGGTGAAATTGAACTTAATTTCTGCAGATCAGAAGACCAGATTGCAGATATCCTGACAAAACCATTGAAGGCTGATTTGTTCGAAAGATTGAAGACGATGCTTGGCGTTATGAACTTCCAAAATCAATTTTAAGGGAGGCTATTGAAAATATTAAAATAAATTTTGGAAGAAAGTCAAAAAAAAAAGAAGAAGCCTCAATTTTTGACTATTAATGGACAACTTAGGTGTGCTTAAGCCTCAATTTTTGACTATTGATTGTCAAAAATAGACAACTTAGGTGTGCTTGAATTTGATAAAATTAAGTGTAGTCAAATAAAGACATTTAAGTTTGACAAAAATTAGGTATAGAATTGGCTATAAATATGTGTGGTTTTTCTTGTAAGTTTCATATCAAGGAGGAGAAGAAATAGAGAGAGAGAGAGAGAGTTTTCTTGTAAGAACAAGCTTAGAGCAAAGCTTGATTTTCTTTGTGTAAAACCTTGGCAAAGGTATTTTGTAGTATTGCTCTCTCATTTGCATTTTTGTTATTCTCTCCAAATTAAATCCTCCAAGCTTCCGCAAAATTCCTCCTTCCTTTTTTATTTGGTTCCTACAATGCTGGGTATTGACTCCGGCTTTGAGTTTCCCGTCGGTTTCGCGTCGTTTGATTAGTACTCAGATTGTGTTCCTTCCTTGTTTTTGGGTTCCTCAGTTTGTCTTCTGCATCGTCGAGGATTCGAGTTTCGCCTTCTCGCGTAACGCATTTCTATTTTTTTGGTTTTTGCTGGTTCATATTTGAGAATCAAGTAAAATTGTTGAGCAGGGCCGGATTTGGTCCTCCACTTGAAGGAAGTCTTGAACTTCTCGGAATCGGACTCGACGGTTCGCATTCGAGAAGCTTCTAGCTGAATTTCAACGAGCATTGGAGCCCTAATCAAGCTTGAATGGAAGCGTTTTGGTTGACTAATTGCTTCAGGTTTGAAGGCGGTATAGGTGAATGGGTAGAGAAGTCTCCCCTGTGAAGGACGGATAATATGCAGGGTGTCTTGGCGATGGTGGTGGAAGATCAGGTCGAGGGAGAGTCGCTTTTGGCGACCATCGCTTGAGGCCGGTGAAGCCTCACCCAGGGAGGGCAATAGTCGCTGGCCCTAGGCGAGGGCCGGCGCCGCCCAGATCTGGCGCCCTCGTCCTTACCCAGTGGAGGTCGCCGGCACCTCCAGTGATGGGCGACTGCCCCCACAAGCGAGCCCATTAATAAATTTTTTTATTTTATTTTCTATTTTTAAATATAATATAGATAAAACCCAAATAACAAAAAACAAAAATGCCATATAAGATTAAAAAACAATTTAAAAATGCTACCTTAACATTTTTTGTTAATTAAATTGACAGTATTAATAGAAGAACTGATTTTATTAATTTGTTAAGTTTTACGACTTGATTATTATTTTTGTAAGTTTTATGACTCAATTACATTTTATGATAAATTTTAGGACTTTTAATGAATATATGTCTAAAACAAAATAATTGTTAAGCAACAAGTTGCTTGTTAAAGAGTTTTTTTAGTCATTTGATAGCACTTAAGGCTGAATATGGTAATATTTCTATTCCTAGAACAACTTTTGAAACAGAAACATTTTTTTCCATTTCTGTTCTCGACAATGATTTTTTGAAACAAAAATTCCTTTGGTAACTCTATAAAGTTTCTATTTTCAGAACAAAAAAGGAATAGGGATGTGTTTGGTAATCCTATAAAGTTTCTATTTTTGAAATAAAAAAGGAATAAAAATGCGTTTGGTAACTGTAAAAAAATTATACTCCTAATTTTTCTATTTAATTCTGTTCCTAAATTTTTCGATATGGACGAGATCAATTATTAAAATAAATGAAAGAGAAGATGAATTGAAGTTGAACAATCAGAGCATGAAATATGTCTTATGTAGATAGGAAAAATTACAATTACGAGTCATGCATAAATGTTCCAAAGTAGATAAAAATATAATTACATAAATGAAAAATACAAAGTCATGAAATTTCAGGCATATCATAGTCCCTTGCCATTTTATTTGCAGGATTTTAATGAAGACCCAAATATATAACTGACATAAGTAATAATTTATTTATTAGTAGTGTTATTACTCATTATACATCGGACCTGTTTGGTTCAGTTTTAGGTAAATGTCTTTGAGAAGACGCAAATATTTTTGAGCTAAAAGGGTTTTGTGAAATACAAATATTGTTTAGTAAATTGTAATTAAAAAGTACATTTCAATGCAACTTTGACTTAAATGTCGTCTGGTAAAAATACCCTTTGTAAATGGTTCAATTTCTCAATTAAATTTTATTATTTAGTGTTTTATTATTTTTATTTTTTTATTTCATTTGTAATTGCTTTCTTTAATTAATATTTTAATTATTTTATTTTATTTTTTGAAAATTTATTTTTTATTTTCAATTATTTTGTATTCTTTAATTATTTTGATTTTTAATTAATTTCAAGAAAGTATTTCCAATTATTTCTAAAAAAATATTTCAAATGTGTGTTTCAAAAGGTGTTTTAGAAACAAGAAGAAAGGTTTTTTTTTTCTTATTTTAGCTCTAAAAATATTTCTGTTTGTTAAAGGTGTTCCTGAAATACTTTGAAAATACTTCTTTACATACGTGATTCTGTTCCCAAAGTATTTTTGGAACATTTTGAGAATAGAAATACTTTCTTTGGAGCACTACCATTATTTCAAATGGTGTTGACTTGAGCATTCTCTATTACCCCCATTTGTGCGGTTGTCTGTCGGGATTCGACCAAGGCTAGATAAGTTTTGTAGGTAAGCAAGCAACAAACCAACGTTAACGTATCCAAATGATCCCCAAAAGTCTACATCGTTTGTGAAAATCTTTTGGCACAAATTTTTATCGGTAAGAATTTTTTTTTTTTGCATCTACTGATTATTCAAGCAATTATTTTTTAATTTTTTTTCAAATCATTTATTTTTCGTGAAATAAGTAGAGCCTAAATCAATCAAGTCGCTTTTTAAATAAGGCCATGGCTAGTCAATTGTTCCATTGACGTGAATCATGACCTTTTTATTGTGTATATATATTAGTATGCTAACTGATACATCACCATTTGTAATTGTTGTAAAATTATTGTGGAAACTAATATGACATTGTCATTAAATCAACAGGAAAAAATTGTCTCAAAAATCCTAAATTTGTTACATATTTTACCAGTTCACTAAAAGAAAAAAGGGAAAAATATAAAAAAAAATTAAAGAAAGAAAATAAAAAAGAAGGAAACAAAAGGAATAAATAAATAAATAATTTGAAGATATATTAAATATTACTAAAAATTATTCACATGAGCGTCGACTATGCCGCGTAGGATAGCCTGCATTCACATTAGTGATTTTCAGTCAAAATTGGTTAGATAGACTGAATTGACAATAGATAAAAAGTTTTAGGATTTAGTTGGTAAAATTAAAAGGTTTAGGATTGAATTGAAAAATTACAATGTGTTTAGGACTTTTTGGATAATTTTTCCTAAATCAACACAAAATTTCTAGGGAAATAATTGAGCCTAAACTCATAGTGTTTACAAATTAAAAAAAAAAACTCAATTGGATATAAAGCTTTGAGCCACACAAGAGAAAAGAAGCTCCTTAGAAAGCCACAAAGGAATAAACGAAGGGACACACGTTCAGAGAAGTGGATTGGATGGGATCGAGTTTCGAACGGGTCATAAATGGTCCAATTCAAATTTACCCATATAACTTATTTATGACATATTTATTATAATGCAAATTCGTTGACCTATACCCAACTTATCCCATAATGCTATAAGATTTTTATATTTGATCCAATTTAGGAAAAAATTGTTTCTTATAAATTTTTAAAGAATTTATATTGCTAAAATACTGTGGATAATTTTTATAATTTCTAAAAATATACGATTTTTTAATTTTATTTTCTTTTTTCCTTTTTTATATTCCTTTATATTTTATTTTTCTGTTAAGTTTAGCGAGGGCCACCCAAGCCTCGTTGGCCGCTAGATGAAGGTCGTAGTTGAGGGTTGGGCCCTTGCCGATGACCCTCATTGGCTTCATAGGAGAAAATTGTAAAATAAAAATAAAAGTAATAAGCCAGTAAAGAGTTGAAAATTGGTTTAATGGCACCTTATGGACTTAACTCATAGCCTCGATAAAGCAAATGAGTCGTAAATGGGCTTGGAGAGAAACCCATTTTCGATGCAGATATTATCAAACTCTTAACTCTAACCCTTTAACAATCCATTTATTAGAATTTGTCTAACCTATACGTGACCCATCTCATTGAATATGGGAAAGATGGGTTTCAATCTATTTTGACATCTCTAGTTAGGAAACCACACATCGGAGAATTGATATACCGTAGAGAAGTTAATATATCTAAATTGGCTCATAACTCATTAGTTTAAATTTTTGAATAAATGTCAATTCAATTGGATATATTGATAAACTTAGACTTGGACTCTATCTTAATGATATCCCCTACTCAGGCTTCTGTTGTGTGCTTTCTATAATAATTGCCAATTATAAGATTAGAATCCACCCATGATAAATTAGAGTTGAACATTTACGTCCAATATCACAAGTTGCAACTTACAGCGACCCTCACAGGTCACAATGAAAGAAAAAAAGAAGAAAAAAGAATACAAAATTCATTTAAAAAATAAAACTTGTCCACTTTAGTGTCAACTATCTTACGTGATACGACCAAAGTTGACATCAATAGTGTTAAAGCAAATTGACAAGAACAACTAAATTGATCAAATTAACAAGTTTAGGATTTTAAACAAAAAAAAAATTCTGACAAAAAAAATTGATTTAGGGCTGAAATAACATTTGTATAACAGATTTATGATAATTTTGGTAAAATTTCCTTCTTTTTTATTTAATAATTTTTAGTTTAGTAAAAAGATTAAAAGATGCTTTGGAGATAACATCAATACGAATCTTTTGAAGAGTGTCCTAATTTTAATTTGTCAAGTCACGCCCGAATGCGAAAAAATCGCTAGAATAATCTAAATTATTTATCTTATGCATTTATAATGTAAAATATGAAACGTTTCGACTTGATTAATCTCAACAACTGCATGCATGTTGATCTCTAAAATCAAATTATTAATCTTATGCACATTTTTTGGGACGTGCAACTAAATTTCGTTGGAAGGGAAATACCTTAAATATGTTAAGATATGCGTCTCCCCGATTCAAAAACATGTTGAAAAAGCAACTTCCGAAAGCTCCGATTTTCCCTCGGCAAAAACTTATCATGACCATGATGCTATCATCCGACCAATGAGAGGTGTGCACGGGTTCTACAGGGGGAGGTCATCGTGAAAAAAACCTCCACCTGCGCTTTCTCCAGCGATGACAAGAACGTTCCCGACATGACTCGGATACTTAGAAACATCCGACGTGTCCATCTCCCATTGGTTTTCCAACGTGTGACGTCCCGACGAAAACTTTCGGGCCCCGCTATGACGTGGACGCACGTCATTCGACGGAACACTCTAGCGCCCGCCCCGCCCGAACACTATAAATACTTTGGGCGCTCCCGTTAACACCATCTGATTCAATTTTTTTCCAGTGAGGAGGGGTTTCGTCTGAATCGAGAGCGATTTTCCGAGTCACAAGCGAGAGAGAGGGATGGCGAGGAGGATTGAGAGCAATGCTCTGGCGTTCCTGCTTCTGTTTGCTTTAGGTATGTCTTACCTCGAATTTCGTCGTGTTTTGTTGCGATGTCTTTTGCTATTTGAGGAAAATTCACGGTTTAAACAGTAAGTATGAACGAGTTCTTCAGTATGCAAGTGATTGCTTTGTGTTGCTTTTTATGGACTCGGCTATTGATGATGTTGGGATATGCTTGATCTGTGTTCTAGTGCTCCTTTTGTTCTTTTTTTTTTTTTCCATTCCACTGCCTCGCAAAGTTTCGCAACATAGTTCGAATTCGAATTGATTATCTCGCAACCCTGGATGTTGGAATACATGCAATGTCTATGTATAAGCACCAATTGATCCTTGTATGAAAAAGTTTGAGTCTTTAGAGAATGTCGACACGGTGGCTCTGTTTGCTTGATGGAAAGTAGTGGCAAAAGCCAAAGGGTGTAATTCTCTGTATGAGATTTGTTTGCCGTTGTTCTGAGCAAGCAAGAAGAGAGATCATGAGTTCGTGGGTTACATGAGCAGTTTGTACTGAGAGGATTCACGGAGAAATTAGAGTTTTTTAGTGATTGGAGATTGCTGACTTTGCATTCTCTGCTTCTGTTGATTGCTGTCTGTCGTAGAATTCTTTCTGGGGCTGGCAGCAGCTGCTGCTGATTCGCCGAAGCTCGGGACGGTCATCGGAATCGATCTCGGGACCACGTATTCGTGTGTCGGTGTGTACAAGAACGGTCACGTGGAGATAATAGCCAACGATCAAGGAAACAGAATCACCCCTTCATGGGTGGCGTTCACGGACACGGAACGCCTCATTGGAGAAGCCGCGAAGAATCAAGCGGCTATGAACGCGGAACGCACTGTATTCGATGTGAAGCGCCTTATCGGGCGGAAGTAAGCGGGTTCACATGCTTTCTGGATGACCAGTTTTTGGTTTTTGTTTGTGCCTTGTGACTAAGTTTTTTCTCCCATTTTGTCCCAAGGTTCAACGATCCGGAAGTCCAGCGAGATATCAAGTACTTGCCTTATAAGGTCGTGAACGAGGATGGGAAGCCTTACATCCAGGTGAAAGTGAAAGGCGAGACGAAGGTCTTTAGCCCCGAGGAGATCAGCGCTATGATATTGGGGAAGATGAAAGAGACGGCCGAAGCCTACCTCGGAAAGAAGATCAAGGATGCTGTCGTCACAGTCCCAGGTAATTTTCAATCTTAATATCGAATGTGGGTGTCCGAGCTATTGGAAGCGTCTTTGGATTGATTAGGATATTTGATTATGCTTTCAAAGTACTAGTGAGACTTTTAACATTGCTCTTCTATCTGAAGTGTTCATTAGCACCTTGGCGATTGAGTCTTGATGGTGTGCTTGTCCGTGTAGCTTATTTCAATGACGCCCAGAGGCAGGCCACGAAGGATGCCGGCATTGTTGCTGGCTTGAACGTGGCTAGGATTATAAACGAGCCCACAGCGGCAGCTATTGCCTATGGCCTGGACAAGAAAGGAGGGGATCAGAACATCTTGGTTTTTGATCTCGGCGGCGGTACATTCGACGTGAGTATCTTGACCATCGACAACGGCGTGTTTGAGGTTTTGGCGACCAGCGGAGACACCCACCTGGGAGGAGAGGACTTCGACCACAGAGTCATGGACTACTTCATCAAGTTGATCAAGAAGAAGTACAACAAGGATATCAGCAAGGACAAGAAGGTCCTCGGGAAGCTTCGAAGGGAATGCGAGAGGGCCAAGAGGGCGCTGAGCAGCCAGCACCAAGTCCGGGTCGAGATCGAGTCTCTCTTTGATGGGATCGATTTCTCTGAGCCGTTGACGAGGGCGAGATTCGAAGAGTTGAACATGGACTTGTTTAAGAAGACGATGGGTCCGGTTAAGAAGGCCCTAGAAGACGCTGGTCTTAAGAAAACGGATATCCACGAGATCGTTCTTGTTGGAGGAAGCACAAGAATTCCTAAGGTGCAGCAACTTTTGAAGGACTTCTTTGATGGGAAAGAGCCCAATAAGGGTGTGAATCCCGATGAGGCTGTCGCCTATGGCGCCGCTGTTCAGGGTGGAATCCTTAGCGGGGAAGGCGGCGAGGAAACCAAAGGTAAGACACGATCACTTCACAGAGAATTTGTTTTTGTCGCCAGTCACTGGTGTGGAATGGCTTGAGAGAGAGATTGATATTTTTCCTAACTTGTGCAGATATCCTTTTGCTTGATGTGATTCCGCTTAGTCTGGGCATCGAGACGGCCGGTGGCGTGATGACCAAGTTGATCCCGAGAAACACCGTCATCCCGACCAAGAAGTCTCAGGTCTTCACTACATATCAAGATCAACAGACTACAGTGACGATCAAGGTATATTCCCTGCATTTTTGTCATGCTCGGACAATTGTACTTTGCCTCTCTACTCATATTGTCTAATTTCCGTGTAAAACCAACAGGTCTTCGAAGGCGAGAGAAGCTTAACTAAAGATTGTCGCGAGCTTGGAAGGTTCGACCTCTCAGGAATTCCACCTGCTCCAAGGTAATCTGTCATTGACCAATGTGGTCTGACAGTCGGGCCATTTCATCTACATGAAGATCCTAAATTTTCGAAGAATATTAGCTTAAACCCTATCTAATTCATTCATAGCAAGTTCATGAAATGGTAGCAGACTCTCAACTAAATACTACCCTGTCGTTGCAGGGGAGTGCCCCAGATTGAGGTCACTTTTGAAGTCGACGCGAACGGCATCCTAAACGTGAAAGCAGAGGACAAGGCCGCGAAGAAGGCGGAGTCCATCACCATCACAAACGACAAGGGGCGGCTCAGCCAGGAAGAGATCGAGAGGATGGTGGAAGAGGCCGAGCGGTTCAGAGAAGAGGACCAGAAGGTCAAAGAAAAGGTGGATGCGCGGAACAAGCTGGAGAACTACGTATACAGCATGAGGGCCACCATCGGCGACAAGGACAAGCTCGCGGACAAGATCGACGCGGACGACAAGGAGAAGATAGAGGACGCCCTGAAGGAGGCGCTAGAGTGGCTGGACGAGAACCAGAACACGGCGGAGAAGGAGGACTTCGAGGAGAAGCTGAAGGAGGTCGAGGCGGTGTGTGCGCCGGTCATGAAGCAGGTCTACGAGAAGAGCGGTGGCTCATCAGCTGCTAGCTCTGAAGATGACGAAGCTTATGATGAGCTGTGAAAAACCAGGAGCATTTTTCCAACATTTTTGTTCGGTTCTTTTTCGTTCTTCTAAACATCAAATTCGATCAGTAGCTTATAGGATTTATCATTTCGGCATCTTCTTTGTTAATGAAAAGTCCAGAATTCGATGTCTTTCAAGGTTTCGCTTTATGTTTGGTCAATGTTGCCGGAAATACGATGAGGGGTCTCTCTTCTCCCTTTCACCAAAAAATTGCTGATATGGAGGTCAGCGAGCTCAAAGGATATGGATGCTCGTTGTTGTATTAAACTTGATATAACCAAATGCTAAGATCAGATCTATGTTGATATGGGAGCCTCGAACATCTGCTGATCGCTATTTCCAGTCGAATCTAAAAACGAAGTCGTGATAGGTAATGTCGATAGCACTCTTGTATTGTGGTCTTTTGGGTCTTTGATTTGATCGAAGTCCTGAGGAAGCGCGGGGTTGAATGGGGTAAGGGCATTTGCTATTTCTTAGGACTTAAAGTGGATGATCCGGAAATTGGCTCTTCGAATCATCATGGAACTTTTGAGACTTATAGGTTTCAAGGAGTCTTAATTTGTTTTTTTTTGGGGGGGGGGGGGTTAGGGATTATTGATCTGTCGAGATTTTCATATAAATGTGAAATATTCATAAAAAAGAAGAAGAAGAAGAAATTATCATCAATAAATGATTAAGAGATTATTTCGTTGGTATTGCTCTGCGACAAAATATCTTTCGTCGATTTTTTTTTTGAGCTTTTAAATAAAATGAGGAAACTGTGATGATTTTGGACAACGGAGTTTTAGATAGTGAGAAAATCAACGTGCGAAGTTTGTAAAGATTTCAATGGAATTGCACTAAGTGTTGTCTCAACTAGAGTTTGACTTAATGGAGAGACTCTATAAGTGCAAATCTAAGGAGATCGATATAAATAGAATTGAAGGGAAATATATAAATAGAGACCAAATCAGAGTTTGACTCGATGGTAGGGCTTGGCGAGCACAGTTTCTTCCAAAAATAACGAATCGATTGACTCAAAATAGTGTCAGAGTTTTAATTCAATGACAAAGCCTTGAACACATTTTGATAATATACAAGTGTTTCACTCAATGATGCAATATTTGGGATAAAAATGAATGCTAGAGTTTTAACTCGATGACGAAAATCTGACAATTGCAACTAAAGAAAACAAAGTGTATTAAAATAGGTAAAGATAAGATAAATTTGTGAATTTGTTCATAAGCTTTTCTGCAATCCTTAGTGGTATTTATAATGGTTAGAATAGTAAACTGCTCTTCAGCAGTTATAGGTCTAATGCGTTAAAAGCTGCTGCATTGTTTGGTTTACTCAAATTCTCTTGACCTAGTCTTCGGCACTCTTTGAAAAGTTTTGAATCCTTGGCGGGATCACTTCTTGTTAGCGCCCGCGTTAATAGCTATGTTAACAATTCTATCAATTGACACTTATCAACGTCCTCATGTGCTTTGCTTGTGGCTTCTCCACTCTCCGTTGAATTGTCTATACGTTAGCGCCCACATTAAAAGCTGTGTTAACACTCCTATCTATCAACACCTATCAACATTCTCATGTGTTTTGACCAAAAAAAAAAAAATCCTCTCGTGCTTTTCCTCTGCCTTCTCCGTTCCCTATCGAAGCGCCTATCTCTCATGTACATGTATCGATTTATCGCATGTTTTGTTCAAGTATCGACTCCTCTTGTGTCTCGCACATGAGCCGATTCTTCACGTATTATGCATGCGCGTTGGTCTCTCATGTGTACAGTATATATTTTCTGACGGGTGGATTATTTGGAGTGCTATGTTGACTGTTAAGATGCGGTAATGTTTGTCGTAATTAGTGAAGTAAAACGATTCTTTTAGCTGAACAATTTTTGGGTCTTTTATTTTGAAGAAATATTTGCTCGGGGTGCTGTATCCGGGTGATTTCAATTCTTCTATCCACAAATGCCCTCGGACTGGCTATTAATTTACAATTCGGACCTGGGATGTTATAAGACTCCTCCCACCGCTTCTCCTCCAGACTCTCCGCCATCAGCGCCACCGCCGCGTCGCCGATCGCCACCATAACTCTCGTCTCGGGTATCTCACTTCTCATTCTGCTTTTACAGATATAGATAATTCATCCCTAGCGCTCTCTCTCTCTCTCTCTCTCTCTCTCTCTCTCTCTCTCTCTCTCTCTCCGTTGTCGATTCTCTGTTCTTTATTCTCCCTGTTTCGTGCGCTTAGTCATGGATAGTTAGGGCTTTTTTTTCCCTCCCTCTTTCTGTCTGACTATGGAAGATTACCGGAGCCCTCAATTATGAGTGTCTGTGGCTGTTAGAGAGATTCTCCATTGCAGAACATATTGGATTTTCATACTTGAAGGTTCGAATGGTTCTGGTCTACTTTTCCGGATGTGTCAGTAAAATCCTAGGTGAATTGCAGTTTTCTAGTCGCTTTGTCGCCTTTCTTTAAAAAAAAAAATCGTTTTGGCGAGCTTTTTGGCTTGTTTGAATGCCTCCTCATATGATGCATGGTGGTCCTAAGCGAAATTAGGTTACTCGTTTTAGCTGAAATCCTAGTGTTGCCGATTCGTGCAGCTTTTTAAGACCATTCTGCCGGTCTTAGCTGTTTCTTGTGGAGTTCAATGCCCTGAAATTATGAAATTGTTGCTAGAAGTTCCAGTGAAAGGTCGATTTCTCTGTCAGAAAGAGAACGGGTTGGAGCTTCCTCCGACCGCATTAGAACGGTATCTTTGTATCTAATCATGTATCGTGTCATTTGCTGTCTGCAATTACCTGACTGACCTCCGTTTAAAGAGGTAGCAGTGATTTTTGGTGCGTCTCATTGCATTGAGTCTAATTTTATGTCTGGTCTTATCTCGACTGCTGCTATGCTTCAGCCCAATATTACCTGTTTTGCATTTAGATCCTCCCAATGTCTGGATTTTGGCGTTGCCCGGTAGTAGTTGTAGGTCAGAATGGCGAGGAAACAGCAGAAAACAGGTGTTTAATTGTTCTCTGAAATTTTTTTTCTTCTTTCCTTGGGTAAGACAGACTGCATTAATGTTAAGTGAAGTAAGGTTGATGGAAGGAGTTCAGCATATGTGGTGGTGTGATGGTTGACCAATTTAATTCAGAGATGGTGTTCTTCATAGTGTTCTATCGTATACTTTTGGGAGCATTTGGTAATGCTAAAGTATATCGGCAATTTTCGTACCTGTTCAAAGCTGGACTGTGATTCTTAATGCCATATGTTTTGTGAGACAGATATTTTAATTTTCTATACAATCAATCACCAATAGAAATCGACTTGCCTTATGTGATCCTGCTTTGTATGCTCTGAGTTGATTTATCTACCGCAAATTTGTTCCTGAAATTTCTATTTGAAATGTTAAATATTGTTGCAGGAAGATTTTGTGATTTGGTCAATAGTCCATTCATCAGTAACTGTGCTGATGGATCCTGCTATGGCATATGCTCAACAACAACGGCAAGCAGCAAATATGCAGCAGCAGCAGCAGTATGGATTTCACCCGCAGCATCAGCAGTTCCCTCCTGTACAGGGTCCTCCTTTCCTTCCTCCACATCATTCTCTCCAGCAATTCCCTTATCACCCTATGCAGCAACAGCCTCAGCTTTCTTCTCATGCTCCTCCACTTCCTCACCTTCTTCATCTTCAGCAGCAACAGCAGCCGCCACCTGCTTTCCCTCCACACATGGCTCCATCACTTGTTCCTTCACCTTTCCTTGGCCCATATGATGCTGCTCCTCCAGTTCCTCCTCCTTCTGATCCGGAGCTTCATAAACGCATCGACAAACTTGTGGAGTATGCTGCTAAGAACGGGCCTGAATTTGAAGCCATGATTCGCGAAAAACAGCAAGATAATCCTGAATATAGTTTTTTATTTGGGGGTGAGGGGCATGGTTACTATCGTTACAAGCTTTGGATGTGCACGCGCTTTCTGGGCGGTCACTTTCCTCCTTTTTCATCCTCGTCAATACCTATCATGCACCAACCTTCTAATCCAGTGTTGAATGCATCTCCTCTGAACGCGCCACTGAATGCTGCTGGTGCTGCTCCGGGGTCTACAGCCTCTATGTTAGGTGCTCCTCAAATGCATCAACCCCCTTTTCCTCCATTCTTTGAGCAGCAGCCCCATCAACATCTCCCACCCTTTATGCCTCATGGTCGGCCAGAATATGATAAGTCATCGTCCTTCAAAGGAATATCTGGCCCACTTCCCTCTGATGTTGCTGCAGAACTTAGTGACGTACTAAGTAATCTTACTGGTACAAAGGATTCAATTAAAGGTGCCAAAATTTGGTTCATGCAGAGGTCTCCATTTGCTCCAGCTCTTGCAGAGGCTCTTAGGGACAGGGTATATGCGATGGATGACTCTGAGAGACAGCTGCACATTATTTACCTTGCTAACGACATTCTTTTTGACAGGTGAGATTCTTATCATGTGCTAATTTCTTGTTGTATTGAACAATCTGATTTCCATCTGTTCTGGAGATTATAATTTGCTTGCAGTCAACGTTGATTTGTAGATTTTTTTTTAGTGCTTTGTACTTTTCCCCTCATAGTGATTGCTCATGCTAGTACTACTTTTAGTCTTTTTCTAGAATAATGGACGAGCAACTGTCCTTCTGGAGTATTGTCTCTTTGTTAAACACCCCCCTTCCGCTCCTTCTGTCGCTTTTTTATGTATGACCACATCAAACCAAACTCATTTCCTGTCCCACTGAACCTTATATCTGACTGTGCACTGTTTACTGGAATTGGCAATTTTTCCCTCTTGATGTGCTTATGTTGTAACTTATGTTCTCCATAATCAGGAGATGCCAGTCTTGTTTCCTTTTTCCCTGTAGCATTTCATCCTTTTGATTTGCAATGCAGTGCTGTCACTGAATGTTGGACACTACTGCTGTGATGTTTTAGTTTGCATTCTGCCTGGGGCCTTGTAACATTGATCTCTTATTTGTTGCAGCTTGCAACGAAGGGTTAACCCTCACGACCTTGATAATGAGGCCCTCGCGTTTAAACCTGTTTTAGGTTCCATGCTTGCAAGGATTTACCACAATCCTCAAAACAAGGAAGAAAATCAATCACGTCTACAGAAAATATTACAATTTTGGGCTTCGAAGGAAGTTTTTGATCAGGATACAATTTATGGCCTAGAGGGTGATATGATTGGTGGGGTACCTAGTAGTTCTTTTCCTGTGCCTTCAAAAGAACTATCTTTGGCTTCCAAAGACTCGGCGTCAGGTATTCTTTCACCTAAAACAGATCTTTGAATGTTTTATTATCAACTATGCAATCTACTTGAAATGCATTGACTCCATAGGGAAAAAAAGACATTACTTAAATGATATCATGGTGTTCAATAATCCTAGAACTGGGTCTAGTTTGTGTTGCTCTAGTTCCTCAGAATTTCCTTCTCATTTGTTCCACCATACAGTCATGAAGTACATCAAATATTCTGGCTCCTTACTTCCTGGGACAAAGAGCTAGATGTGTAAAGCTATGATGAAAATGGGGCCGGCATTGTTATTTTTGTAGTTGTTCACATGAGATCAGTAACTTCATATTTGTAAATTGCCTAGCTTGTTTTCTTGTGCAGGGTTGCCACAACATACACCAAATCTCCCTCGTTGGCAGCAAGAAAGGCAAAGTTCTGTTACAGGTCTACCAGATAAAGACCCAGCCTTGCCGCCCTCTCTAGCACCTCAGCAATTTCTTCCTAATGCAGCAGTACCTGGCGCTGCTTTTCCAGGGTCCATTCCCATGCCCTCAGCTGGTCAGCCTTTACCGGCATCAAATGCTAATGTTGGTGAAAAGTTGCCCCCATATCCTTTATTCCCACCTGGCCTTATACCAGGAATGGTCAGAAAGATGCAGATTGGCAGTGGTGTACCTTACTCTCCCATGAGCCCTTTGGACATTCCAAACGTAATACCTCCATCTACTGTGCCTCCGTCAGAAATTCTCGAGAGGGTGTCGAAATTCTTCAAAGAAATTGGAGAGGTCAACCCTTCTGAAGGACCCATGGAATCAGATTCTAGAGAAGATGTTGACGAGTACGAAAGAGAGCCTCCTGTTCGCAAGGGAGGAGCATGCATACCTCCGCCTCCCAATCTTCAGGTTGACCCAGAGACAGGTGCTTATGCTGATGGAAGTGTTGATCGGAAAAGTGGCTCGGGTAGGTTGGGACTAGGGGCAACGGCCAATCCCAATGAAGTGAGTCAATATGACGATGTTTATACTTCTTACAGGAAGCAAAGAAGCACGAACTACCATTCATCAATGAGTGCTCGAGCTGCTGCAAGGTAGTCAGATGGAGCATGGTTTGCCCATCTTCCCAGTCCATTGCTCTCTGAGCGAGTGGTGTTTAGCCTGAGAGAGTGATATTTTAGACCGAAGCTTCGTGTTTGTACAATCCCTGTGCAATTTGAAATTGGGGAAGGGAGGCCATGCTTAGGTTGTGTGGTCATAGTATTTTACTTATTTTGCTGTGAGGATGTCCAGGTTCCCTTTTCTTTCGGTTTTCTTTTTTTTTAAAATCTTCGAAACTCATTATGGCCGTGTACGAGATATCAACTCTTCGTGGTATGGACTTATTATCGTGCTCATCATTTTGGATAACGATTACTGTGGATATTATACTTTGGGGAGTTATGCATATTTGCCAAGGAATATGCGCTTTGATCTCTTGTTCTTTTGGCTAAATCCAAATATTTTCTTATGGGTGAAAGTCTTCTTTTTGGTGCATTCATTTAGTTCCGAACTGTAACGCCTCTATAATCTATTTACAATATATTTCAAAGGATCTTGCAACATGAGATCGTGAACTTAGATATGTATAAAAACTATTAGTTTTGCTTTCATGGGAATGTTGAAAAACCGGTGTTTCTTGTCACCTAAGCATGGATTGAACTGTGGATTGAAACAGTGTGTCAGGCTAGAGACGATTTTAACAGTGTTTGAGTTGACTGGTAATCCATCATCACCTAGTGCCGTCTGTTAAGTTCAGAGAAGTCGAGGAAAAATAGGATTCAGAGAAGATAATTTTCTGAGCTCCCTTCTTTGATATCAAGTGATTACTTTTCAAGGTGATGGAGTTGTAGTTGCGATGTGTGCGTTAAAGGACCTTCTGAGACTCTGAATATGAGGGAATAGGCTCATGTTTTCACGCAGGTTCTTGCTGCTCGCAAGATTAGCTCATAGAACTGTGAGATATTAGCAGTTCATCTCTAGTTAATCTTCACAATATTTTGTGTTCGAGGTCTCCAGTCCTATACCTTTGTTGGAGATGTGACAATAACAGCGCCAGATTATTCCTTCTCATTGTAGATAAACTGTAATTGCATCATATTATTTCCTCTCAGTGTATGAGATGTTCCCCGAACATCATAGTGGACGATAGAAGGTTCTTTCTGTCTTGTGGAACACGAAAGATATGCTTTAGAGAGATGAGCATTTTCAACTAGTTTGGAGGAAAGATGAGAGGGTAAAGGATAATTCTACTTGGTATTTTGAGATCATCACTTAATGATAAATATTGAGCAAGAGGTTTTTTAAGCAGCGGGATCCTTTCTTCTCCTGATTGAGTGAAGTTGTGCATTATAGATGGAATTGGCATTAGCATATGCGGTTGCTGCTAAGAATCTTCCTAGCCAAGCTCGCAGAATGTTGTTATGAGGGAGAAGGAAAAGAAGAAAAGGAAAGAAGTCAGCTCTGAGACAGGTTCTGATCATCCCCGAAAGCGGCTGGTGACTAACATTTGGATTATCAGTGGCAAAAGTTGCGGGTAAACTAACTCGAATTGATTCAGCCTCAAGAGGAGAAGAATCTTATGTGCACAAACAGAAGAAAAATGGAGCAAGCGGTACGCATCCTGACAACGTTGGGACGGTGCCTACTTGGTCGGGAAATGCTGGCTTTGATTTGCGGCAACTCTTGATTGGCTTGCAAGTGCTTGCTGTTGATCCGTTTTATGGCGCTGAAAGAAGCGGTCCTGCAGTTACAAAGCAGGCATTTCTTCGATTTCGATCCTTTGGGTCACTTATCAGAAGAGCTTGGTTCTGGCTCCACCATCCGAGACTGACACAGTTGAAATTCGCCCTGCTAAATCTCCTGCTGGCGTCGGAGCTCCCGATCAACCTACTGGTGAAGGTGGAAGAAAGTTATCATCTTCCAAATTAACAAAACCGCCTGGAAGATTCGAGGGCTTTTTTTTCAAATTAGGATTAAAAAAAATTATTTACAAAATTAGGATAAAAAAAGATATTCACAAAATTGGGGTTCGTGCGGTATTTAAAACGTCCCACAGGTCTCGTGTGGCATTATACGATGCGGCCCATGGCCCGTGCATGCGCCACAGTGCCGTGCACGGGCTCGATTTTTTTTTTAATTTTGTTTTCTTAACTTTTTTTTTATATTTATATAACTTTGTAAATATATAATTTTTTCTTTTGTAGCTTATTTTTTACAACATAATTATCAATAATTAATTGAAAAAAATTGTTAATATGTATGTAATTATTTTATAAAGTATGTAAATAAATTAATTAAAAATATTCACGAGATCGATGCGGTAGCATTTTTTATTTTAGTTTTTGCATGTGTTTTTTTATGTACTATTTAAATAACTTTGTAAAAATAATTTTTCCTATTGAAGCATATTTTTATAACATAATTATCAATAATTAATTGAAAATTTTATTAAGGTGTGTGTAATTAATTATTTACCATGTAAATAATTAATAAAAAATATTCAAGAGGCTGGTGCGACGGTATTTTTATAATTTTATTTTTATATAATTTTGTAAATATATATATTTTCCTTCTGAAGCTTATTTTTATAAAATAATTATCAATAATTAATTGAAAATTTTATTACGATATATGTATATGATTAATTTTTTAGTATGTTAATAATTAATAAAAAAAATATTAACATAATTAGCATTTCTTTAATTTTGTATTTTTTTAAGTATAATTTTTTTCCTTTTGAAACTTTTTTTATAACATAATTATCAATAATTAATTAAAAATTTTACTAAGATATATGTAATTAATTTATGTACTATGTAAATAATTGATAAAAAATATTCACGAGGCTGGTGTGATAGTTTTTTTTATTAATTTCTTATTTTTTTTACATGTTCTTATAATTTTATAAATATAATTTTTTAAGCTTATTTTTATAACATAATTATCAATAATTAATTGAGAATTATATTTATGTGAATATTTTTATTAATTATTTACATAGTAAATAAAAAAACACATACAAAAAATGAAATAAAAAATGCCACCGCACCGGCCTCGTGAATATTATTAATTAATTTATTTACATACTTTATAAAATAATTGCATACATATTTAAAAAATTTCAATTAATTATTGATAATTATGTTATAAAAATATGCTTCAATAGGAAAAAATTTTATTTTTATAAAGTTATATAAATATTAGAAAAAAGTAAAAAAATGAAATTAAAAAAAATTCGGGCCCGTGTGCGGCACTATGGCACATGCACGGGTTGTGGGCCGCACGGGCCCTGGTGGCACTGTGCAAGTGCTGCTTAGCCCGTGTGGGATTTATAATGCCGCCTGGGCTCGGGCCGCACTTGCATAGTGCCGCAAGGCGCGTGCGGCATTATAAGTGCCGCATGGGGCGCGTCCGGCACTGTTTTTTTAATCCTAATTTTGTAAATAATTTTTTTTAATCCTAATTTGGAAAAAAAGCCCAAGATTCGATGACCCAGCAAAGGGTGGCCGCGAACGTCCTCCGACTGTGAAGAAGAAATTGAAGCAAAGAGGTCGAATAAAATCAGCAATATCAAATCATTGGCCGCTGAAAAGAGGGCAATGTCACCGAGCTCAACGCAAGGTTTTGCTCGATTTGGGCCATCAGATTACACAGGCATCCGTGTCTTCCGGAAGTCATCGACATGGCGGATTGTCTTCCACCGCAAACTTGATGCGGAGGCAGCTCACACGTATGCTGCTGGAAACAAGTTATTTGGCAATGCTGGCAGGAGATTTTCTCTTCGGGATGCAGAAGTTCCTGCATTGAAGGCTTCGGAGTCTGGAAAAGGCAGAGGCAACGATTCTGTACATGATACTCCACGCCTCAAGGATCCTTCGACTGAAGGACCAGGACCTGTATCCACGGTGCAGCACAAATCATGCTTGCAGAAATCGTCTGGAGATAATGCTGGTGTAGGGCCTACCCCAGGTAACGGAGGTCGGGCAGCAGCCCGGGTAAAATTTATGTTGGGTGGGGAAGAAACTAATAGGCAAGAGCAAAAGATGACGGTTGATGATGCAAGAAACTTCAACGACAAGAACAACAACAACGCTAGTTTTGCAGATGCTGGTGCATCATCTTCTTCTGCTTTCACAGGTTTCTCATCTTGTGCCCGTAGCTTGGTACTGTCCTCGACATGGACGCTTTTCGTATGGGCAACGTGAATTGGATAGTGAGAGTAGGACGGATGGTCCGTGGCCGTGCTTGGAGAGGTTGATGAGCATCGAGAGCTTGCAAGTACGAGCTATAAAACGAAGAGGGTAGGGATTAGGACGAGTTTCCATTCGTGCTGAACAGATGAGGCCAGAGGGAGCAGCTCGATTTCTTCGGATCAATAGAAACTTTAACCCACTCTACCCTGAAATCTCATTTGAAGTGGCTCAGTTACTATAAGATCGAACTTTCTTTTTGAGCCCCTGGAGTTACCTGGTAAACAAAATCGAAAATAATGACAAAGATTAGGAGACTCCTCTGATATTAACTTCTGCAGAAAGCAAATGTTATATTAGTGTCCACCTCAAGACAGAGAAACTCATACCCATACTACCCATAAGACGAATGAGCCAACTTGATATTTTGGCATTACAACCACAAATAAGAGCTTTTGTGTTTTTGCTAATTGATATCTTCCATACTTTAGCTTGGTAGTTTCCACCGCCTATCTAGGATTTGACCTTGGGATTTGATGATGGATCTTTTAGAAAAACTTATTAGATGCCATGACTCGGGCACGTGGATATATCCATATTGATGCATCATCTAGAGGTCACAGCTGGGAATATCTCTTGATCTTGATCATTTACCACACTTGCAAATCACATTTGCATAGATCTAAGTGATAAGGAAGAAGAAAGAAAAGTGCTATGTCCTCTAAAGAAACCTGATCAAACTCTCCCAGCAGGTCTTTTGTTTAAATGCCCTAGAAAGTAATGAAACTAATAGGCACTTCCACTCCTCATGAGTCCAATATCACGGATCGTGATCATGCGAGGAGAGGACACATAGAAGAGGGTCCCGTGGCAATTACTGGAGAAATTGGCATGAGGTGTAAATAAAGCATTGTGAATACAAATCATGATGCTGACCATATATTATCATCTGAAATGTACCAAAGATGCATTGCTATAACAGTAATCTTACAAGTTGCTGTACCAGTATGAACATCAAACTCAAACATATTACAGTCGACAAACAGGAAGTCCAGTTGAGATGCATTGTCATCAGTATGTCGAAACGGCTTCAGTTTACTGACATTATTTACTTGGAAGAACAGAACGTTGGTACAAGAACACCTCTCTTGACATCGGGGAATGAACGCAGGATCTCTTTCCTTGAGCTGAGCGATGATCATCTCTTTACAATCAACCATTTTCAATCCCAACCGAGGTCGAATGACTCCCCTGGAGAGATAAAATCAATCGCATGGACTTCCCCACTGGATGCTTCCATTAGCCACAGAAATGACACTGCCATTATGCCTTATCAATCCATCCATTCGAGGGAAACTGAAGTAGGAACAGCTCAACTTAAGCAGAAGAAAAGCACTATATCCTATTAAAAAAAAAAATTACCAAGACGCAAGTAAGTTTCTGACAACTCTCTTACAGAGAACTTGAACAAGGAACCTCTCTAGTCAATAACCGCATGCACAATCTATAGTAAACCAACATATTGATCCGGAATAGGAACATCAGATTTACGATCCGTCCTTTGGTGCACCCTGTTTTTGCAGGTAACAATCCCGTTGGACAGTCCTCGAAGCGAGTCCCGTGTGCTAAGAACAGTACTGCAAGTCTCCGAGTCGTCGCGCTCTGCCGATCCACCAAGAGAAAAACGAGAGTTACTCGGGGGCCCTTCACCACCGCCGTTCCCGTCACGCCCTTGGTGTTGCCATCCCCGAAGGAGCTGAGATCAATGCCAAGCCAAGTTTGTTCAGTGATCCAATAGACGAACTCAGCAAGGGACAAGTGAAGAAAACCTCACGTTGCTCTCCACTTCTGGGACCGACCAACAGAGTGGAATCTTCGAGCATCTCTCTTGCCTTCGCTAACCTCAACCGCTAAATGCCACAAGCCATTGTCTCGTGAATTACCATCGAACCGAGTGCCATTGATTGCTCCTCTATGACAATAAAGTTTATTTTTCCTTTTTGCAGACTGCTAGGGCCCTGCCGGTGATTCATCCACGACGAGTCCCTGCGATCCTCCCGTGAGCGCCATCCAGTACTGTCGCAAGGTACTCCTGCAGTCGTTGGACAGCCCCTGTTGCGAGGCAATCTGAGCAGCCGCGAGGTTCAAGGCCATCGATCCGTCGAAACCCACCACCGCAAGCAATGCCAGCTGAATCGAGCAACAATGATCGAGAGACCAATTTACTCAAGTTGAAGACTGGAGGCTTCGTCCAGAGAGTGCAAAGAGAGAGATTGCGGGGGCTGCTTCTTCACAGATTGCTTCATGGCCAATGAGGAAAAAACGTGTAGGAAAATCGAGGCCACACAATAAGATTCATGGCTGATTCTAAAAAGAAAAACAGAGAAGGCTTGGCACACAAGTAAATCTTGGGGGATCCTCAAAAGAGTTCTTTTGATTTCTCAGGTGTCTTTTGCAGGTTCCTCTTGGTGAGGTTCCCACCACGACCAACCTTGGACTTGCCTCAATAAGTTTATAGCAACACACTCGGTTTCACACAATTGAAGATGAGCCCTCCCTGAGCCGCACCATGGCAGGCCAGCACCGAGCACAACCCACAAGTCCTCTGCCGTCCCGGACAGCCGTGACCCATGACGGGTGCCATTCCAATCCCGGTTCGTGAGCTGCCCTAACCATCCAGTCCGATCGATCCGCAGGTCTGCCGGTCCACGATCGAGCCGATTCGATGTCGGTTCAAATTTGGAAAGTTAATCTTCGGATAAAGTAAAATTCTGATTTTTTAAATTAGAATATTACTTGCATATTTTGCATATCTAATCTTGCAGGTTTGATTAGGAAATTTCCTAATGGGCAATTTGCTATACGATTAAACAAGTCCATCTATAAGATTATAGATAGAACATTTAATCAGGCAAGGGTTCATATTCAATATGTTAATATGTAAGATTACAGATTAAAAATGGAATTTAAAAATTTTGACATATATTCGATTTGATTGTTGCCATATCTGATTGAATTGAAATGATCTCTGAATTAATCAGAAGATCCATTCAATTAGCTAGAATTTGTTACTTGGGAGATCCTATTATTACCTTTGGCCGAGGCTCCCGGTGGAGCAGAGGAGATGATTAGGATAACGAACTTGATACTAAGACTCAAGCACTAAAAAAACAAACTTTTTGAGTTATTGTTTATTATCAATTTCTATCTTTTGGGGTATATATTTGCATCACATGATAAGAATCTAAAAGATATCATATGTAGAAGTTGCCATATCTTAGAAGTGGCATCATGCCTATAACTTGCATGTTTTAATTAATTCTAGGATGGTTTAAATTAAATTGCATACTAGGGTAGAATTTGTGGTTCAGGACTTGTTCAGATCGGGTAATGGCATAGATTCTGGATATTATAAAGATTTCAGATCTCGTCGTGCCTCGGTTTGTAATGTTGCTCACTTTTTAAATTTAGTTTTTCACCAACAACTCATCCTATCTTTTATTGATTTTCTTCACTAATTTTGCATCTCTAGTTTTGTTATATATATATATATTGCTTAGACTGTAGTGAAAATTAAAGCTTTATTCATTATTTTTTTTTCTAAAATAAGAAGAAAAAAAATTAGGGGACAGCGCAAGCCCTAAGTAGCTTTTGTTTCGTTCCTTTTGGTCTGCATGGGAGAGAGATGACTTGTTAGTGGACTCGGTCTTAGGTCAAGGGCTCCATGCGTAGGGGTGTGCAAATTGGACTGGACCGGCCCGGACCGGCCCAAGACTGGACCGGACTGGCCAGGTTGGTCCGGTCCTTGAGGGAGGCGGTTCGGTCTTTGGTCCCAATAAATGGGACCGGTGATCGGGCGGTCCAGTCCTCGGTCCCATCCCCGGGGACCGAGGACCGAACCGGACCATTAGAATATATAATTAAAAGAAAGAAGTAGAAGTGTTAGCATAACTCTATTCTTGAGGATATTGCTAAAAAAAGTGAATAATTGGTCTGGGCTCTCTTTGCCTCATGCACTTATCATTCAATTATGATTATATTTTTTCAGCACTTTCACTCTTTTTTCTTCATTTCGTCATCATTTTTTCCACCTAATGTGGCGCTATGGACCTTAGTTATGTTGACATGAACACTTATATGTAAAAGTATTGCCCACTTTGACGAAAATTAATCATCGATTGAGGTTTTTTGTTATCTATGTTCTATAAGAAGCTAGTATTAGCGGTCTCATTGGGACCGGACCCGACCGTCGGTCCCGGTTCGATCCAGTCTCGGTCCGGTCCTTGGTCCTGAAAATTTGGGGACCGAGGCTACAGTTCGGTCCCCAGTTCTATGCCGAGACCGGACCGGCCTGAACTATGCACACCCCTATCCATGCGTGTTGTGCTATGCATAACTGTTTCTGTCGTATGGGACTAGATTCGAGAAAGACGAGGAGTGAAAATGGGCTCTGCTACTGCTGCTGTGCTATGCATAGGATCGTTTTCAATCCAACCCAAGGAGAGCGATGCAGGCGGGGCGCTCTTGCAAACCGGCACGACGCGGTCTGGCGGAGTGGGCTGCTCATTGAGAATCCCATGACAAGCACCCAAAGTTGGCTCCAGAAACGGGACACCAGGCCCAGGCCGTCCCTCTTTTCCGGATGTACAATACTTCAAAATTGGCCAGTGAAAAGTAGAATTGTTCTCGGGTATTGATGTTCGCTAATTTTGATTTGTCAAGGGCATTTGAAGAGATCTGATCATAGGAGGATCAAGATGACACGATCATAAGACATAAAACATGGAAATATACATGTGCGAGGCGGATATTTTGGAAAGTAAATTGGTAGGGTCGCTATCATTTATGTACTTTTCATCGAACGGATTTAATTAGACAAGCCAAAAGGACTTGATTGCCTAAAAAGAAGATCGAGGATCCAATTGCATGAGATGCAACAATTTGGGGACTAAAATTGGCATTTGATCCTTTCTCTCCTCACGAGTCCGCTCCGCATCGTCGTTTCATATCGCAACGCTTTGGGCGGAGCAGCAAATACGACACTGCAGCAACATCGCAGGGCAAATCAGACCATCCCTCCCTCCAAAAAACGAAATCGAACGCGAGCCCGAGCTCGAGCCCAAGCTCCATCTTCGCGCGACTGCGAAGAGGAAGGTCGAATCAAATTACGTGCATTTCCACAAACACCTTCTCTCTCCCTCTACCGATCGCACTTGGGGTTTCCCCTGATCGCCTCTGCAGGTAAGAGATAAATACGCTTGCCGAGCGAAATGAATGGATCGTCCAAGCTTGCTTTGTGGCTCACGACTGTATTGCGATTAACGGTGAAGATGCTAGTGTTTTGTTGGCTGGTTCGTAGTTGAGATGGACGGTCCTGGTTTGGTTGTCGTAGAAAGATAATAAACGATTCCACTGCGGTGCGTGTAGAGTCTTTGTCCTTTTCGAGGAAGAATTAGTGAAGAAAGCCCTATTACGAGGAGAGTGATTTTGTTCGGAGGGATGTAAGAATTTTGTTGGTTGGATAGGCTTCAATAATCAGAGCATTGCTGTGTGGTTGAGTCAGCTCTGTTTAACGTGATTCAGTGCAGGTTTTCACGTGAGGGCGGTATACAGAGCCCAACAGGCCGAAAGCATAAGCCATTCATTAATAATTTTTTTTTCTTGTTCGATTGACTGTTAGTGGAATTGGGACTTCGTTGAGGATCTTCGCGATTTTATAATACCTAATTTTAAGAATCAAATGACTGTCTTTTCCTTTCTTTTGTGTCCGTCACTGTTCAGCAGGCAAATAGAAATTAATCGTCCTGTTGTTGCCGATAAGGCACGATTCTTCTATCCTGTGTGCACCTGTTATTTCTGTGAGTCCAACTTACTTACATGTTCCCCTTTTATGACTCAGTACTTGCAGTCTTTCTCAATCGTAACATTCTTTCGTAACATGTGCACGTGGGAGCTATACTTTTGATACACTGATGACGTCCAATGAGAGCCCCATATTCTTACACCATTATGTGACGTTCTTTATTCCTTTCTCTTATTGTAGTCTCCAGTCCATCCTAAAAATTCAGAATCTATATCATGGATGGTGAAGCTATCAAAGGTGATGCCATCATTGCCAAACTTGCTGAAATGGGATTTGAATATTCTTCAGCAGTGGAGGCTGTGAAAGTGGTTGGTGCTTCAATAAATGATGCAGCTGACTATATCTTGAATGGCCTGGGGAGAACCAATTTGGGTGCATCGACCAGTTCTAACTGCTCCAAAGTATGCGTAAAAGCTTCAGGAAAAAGAGCTTCGTCCCTGTCACAATTTTCAGGGAAAATGTGGCAATCTAACATTCTGGATCATTTTGGAACAAAAATGCAAACGAAAAGACGCAAATTTAATGTGGCAGAGGATGTTTTGAATGTGGGGTCAAAAGTCTCACCTATCATGGAAGAAAACGAAAATATCCATCCTGATATGCATCGAGACATCAAGATCACATCAGAAATTATTACTGTTGGTTGCCCAGAAGAGCTGCATTTGGATGCAGACTGGGAGCAGCAAGTTAATAGTCTCTTATGGAAGCACTTCGGTCATTCATCCTTGAAAAGCTTCCAGAGAGAGGCTTTGGCTGCTTGGCTGTCTCACCAAGATTGCCTTGTTCTTGCTGCAACAGGATCTGGTGATGTTTATTTGCTTGTGATGGACCAAAATACTTTCAGACCTAGTGCCGATTTCATATTCAGAAATAATCTCTTTTGTGCAGGTAAATCAATGTGTTTCCAGATTCCAGCACTACTGACTGGGAAGGTGGTTGTTGTGATCTCACCATTGATAAGTTTAATGCATGACCAGTGTCTAAAGCTCGCAAAACATGGTGTCTCTGCCTGCTTTCTTGGATCTGGGCAACCTGACAATAGCGTGGAAAAGAAAGCGATGGAGGGAAAATATGGTTTGATATATGTTTGCCCAGAGTCGGTTTTAAGGTGAGAGTTTGACGTGTCATGTGCTGTGGCGTTATCTCTTTTGTCATTTTGTTACTGAGTGATATGGATCTTCGTACAGGCTGATAAAACCACTACAAAGTCTTGCAGCTGGCCGGGGAATCGCGTTATTTGCAATTGATGAAGCCCACTGTGTTTCGAAATGGGGCCATGATTTTCGGCCTGACTACAGGTTAACCCTTGTCTTCTGATCCCATCTTTCTCTGTTTATGTCCTTATGTGGGAGGTGATTAGCTTAGATCTGACTTGCTAAAAATGTCACGTACATTAATCATTGACATGATGGTAAATCTGCCATTTTACCTGCTATATTTCTATCTTTTCTTTCTGTAATGCAAATTGATTTTCGTTACAGTCATTTCTTCTCTCTTTTTCTTACCAGTTGCTCAGTAATTTACCATGACTGTGAACATTTATTCAGCTTTGCATGTTCATGACCCTGGTTGATAGACGGGGCAATTAAGATGATGACAGATATAGGGTAAGGATTCTTTCCTGACAGAAGTTTTTCACCTTTCAGGAGACTATCTGTTTTAAGAGACAACTTCAGCACTTCTAATATGAAGTTCTTGAAATTTGACATACCACTGATGGCTTTGACTGCTACTGCTACTAACCGTGTTCGAGAAGATGTTATTCAGTGCCTTTGCATGTCAAAGGAGACAAAGATCGTGCTTACATCATTTTACCGCTCCAATCTACGTTTTTCTGTGAGTTTGCTTTTGTTCTAAGGATTGGATTGGGTTTTATGTGTCCAGAGGAACATGCACCAGCATGATTTTGGTAGATTTGGCCCTAATATGGACCTGCTGTTAACAGGTAAAGCATAGCAGAACTTCTTCACGCTCTTACAAAAGGGATTTCCATGTTTTAATAAAATCTTATGGTGTGAGAAGAAATATTGGTGACAACCAACATCTCGACTGTGCTGAAGATTCCGATAATACATCAGTATGCTCAGAGGACGATTACTGTGACAGATATGAAGATGATGAAGCGAATTTGGTGAATAATGATAACAGCTCTTTGAGGGAGAGAGAATTGTCAGTTGAATACTTAGAAGATGAAACGGACACCTTCCAGCATGTGGATGATTGGGATGGTATCACTTTTTGTTAAAGAGGCATATCTTCAGAATTCTGATTACTGCATGATGTTTCCACCATTGCTATTTATATATGCTTGTAGGATGTGGAGCAAGGGACTTTATAAAAATTTATCGTAAAATGGAAATTGTGCTAGAACTTATTCATCCTGTAATTTCACGTGCTATTCTATTGGCCCTTGCAGTTCCCTGTGGAGAATTCCATGGGAATTTTTTGGAGTTAAACCAGGAGATATCCAGTTCTTTTGAGACATCTGATTCACCAATGGAACTGGGAGAAAGGCTGAAGCTTCAGCAAGAGCCATTAGGACGTGGATCTACTATCATTTACGTCCCTACGAGAAAAGAAACTTTGACAATTGCCAAATTCTTGTGTGACTCCGGCATCAAAGCAGCAGCTTATAATGCCAAGGTTTCATTATGCATAAATTACAATTTGATGGTTTCGTTGTGATGTCATTCGTGCTTCAAACTACTCCACATCTCTTGTATATCTATTCCTAGGTTTTTCACTAGATTGTTTCTTAACATGTTCACCAAAAGATTTGAATCACGTGGATAAATATCTCCAGTACACGTCTTGATTTCTGCAATGCTGCTAGAGGAGGATATATACTTGTATCTGCAGAAGAAGAGAAAACACACGTGCATTTCAAGCTCTCAATGAATTTTTATCTGGTATGTGTGTGCTGCCGTGTCCACCATAAATGGTAGAAATTACAACCTAGATAACGGATATCCCTCAACTCTGTTTGAAATCTTGACATTTTACTTGCAATTCAAATAATTATTCCTTTGTAGCTGATAAGATGTTTATTTCTTTACAGCTGCCAAAATCACATCTTAGGCAAGTCCACAAGGATTTTCATGAAGACAACTTAGAGGTAAGGATAAATCTCTGTTGGATTATTGTCCTCTGCAAATATAGTGCATAAGGTAAAAAGTATTAAGTGGCATGATCTGCATTTGATCCTTTGTGAAGTATCTCCTCCATATCACACCATGCAAGAGGAATAGTTCATTGAGCATCTCCTTCATAATACTGCGATTTGAGACCTGCTTTATTACCTGTCTTCCAGGTTGTTGTTGCGACTATGGCTTTTGGAATGGGGATTGACAAGTTAAATGTCAGAAGAATCATCCACTATGGTTGGCCACAGGTCAGTATCTCAATGTCTGTTATATTGCACAGATGTCCTTTGATGCTGTTCCTTTTCTTTTCTTTTCTTTTTCTTACCTTCTTTTCCTTTCTAAGAATGCTTAAGTGGCACTTCTTACATATGAGTTTCAGATTCCCGGTTGAATTCACTTGCAGAGCGTAGAAGCATACTATCAAGAAGCAGGGCGTGCTGGAAGAGATGGAAAATTAGCAGATTGCAGTAAGTTCTTTAAAGCTGTTCATTGTGGTTTTAGGCAATTGCCATTAGTGTTGTATATCCTTAGAAAGTACTACCTAATTCTCTACTTATAAGGAAACCCCAGTTGGCCAGGGAGGGAGAGAGTTCGATGCTATTTAAACCTCTGAAGAGTATAGAAATACATTTGCAAGAAATAGATATCCACTTTATGTTGTTATTCATCCTTCATTTCTTGTGCGTCAGTTCTCTGGATGGAGAAATTTAGCTCACCTGGCTGAATTGGTTTAGTTCTTTTCCGCATTTTTTATTAGACTTAGGATAGCTCCGTAGTGTCTTTCTCCATTTTTTATTCTGTATTTGTAAGCTACAATTTGTATTGCGTGTATCCTTACAAAAATGTCTTCTCTCCTCCACAATCAGTACTCTTTGCTAATTTAGCAAGACCACCAACTCTGTTGCCTAGTCAAAGAAGTGAAGATCAGTTGAAACTAGCATACAAAATGCTGTCTGATTGTCACAGGTATGCTTACTTAAATCTCTTTCGTTCCATTATGTCTTCATGTTTAATTTCCAGCCTTTTTTTTTCTGCTGCAGATATGGAATGAACACTGCAAACTGTCGAGCTAGATCACTCGTTGAGTACTTTGGGGAGCACTTCAGTTACGAGAAGTGCTACTTGTACATTGCTTATCCTTTTCTCTTTTATTTGTAGAATACGCTCTCATGAATTATGGTCTATTGAGCAGCTACATCATGCCGAAAATTAAGTTGATGGTAGTTTTAGCTCCTTGGCCAGATTGGTCAGATAAAATATATGATTTACCATTCCATTTCATGAAATCCTACCTTTGCTCATTTTGGTACGCCAAATAAGATTCAGAGAAGTCAAGAATAAATAGGATTTGGGGAAGACACTTAATTTTCTGAGCTCCCTTCTCTGATATAAAGTGATTTCTTTTCAAGATTATGAAGTACCTATCATTGTAGGTGCGATGTGTGCATTAAAGGACCTCCTGAGAAGCTGAATGTGAGGGAAGAAGCTGATGTTTTCATGCAGGTTCTTGCTGTTCACAAGGTTAGCTCATAGAACTGTGAGATATTAGTGGTTCATATCTGGCTAATCATCACAATATTTTGCGCTCAAACTTTCCAGTCCTATACTTTTGTTGGAGATATGACAATGACAGAGCCAGATTATTTCTTCTCACCATAGATAACTGTAACGGCGTCATATTGTTTATTCTCATTGTATGAGATGTTCCATAGAAAGTTCTTTCTGTCATTTTGAACTTGAAAGATATGCTTTAGATTATTTAGAGAGATGAGCATTTTCTACTCATTTGGAGGAAAGATGAAGGGTAAAAGATAATTTTATTTGGTATTCTGAGACCATCACGTAATGATAAAGGAAGAGCAAGAGGTTTTTCAAGCTGCAGGAACCTTTCTTCTCCTGATTGTGTGAAGTTTTGCATTATAGATGGAATTGGCATTAGTACATGCAGTTGCTGCTAAGGATCTTTCTTGTTTTTAGATAGCTTTACTTGCAAATTATCAAGTTATTGTACAGTGACGGATGGTGATAGGTAATGTCTAAATCCCTGCGATGCAGAAACAATATGCCTTGTCTTGGGGAAACAGTGGATACACCGCCGACTCATGTGATCATGATATAATGCATCGTGGCGTCAAACAAAGACAGTATGTTGAGAAGCCACATCTGAGGTTCTTGGTCAGTAAAATCAGGGAGCAGGTACTCTCTCACACACCCCCTCCCAAACACACCACGGAACAGCCCAGCTCGAAAACACCCCCAACAAACCCCCCCCCCCCCCCGGGTGGAAAAAAAAAAACAACCACCCCCCACCAACAACCAAACCAAAAAAAACAACTACAAGCAGAAGCCTCCTTGAGGGAGGGGCAGTTCAGATGTAGCGTCTTCTTCCTGGAAGTTTATCTGTTCATTGTCCTTTCTCCTCTTCTTGTGTCGAAAGGGTGATCACATATTCTTAGATATGGTGGACAAATGCTTCACTGCTTGTGAGGTCTTTTTGTTAGCTTGCTCCTGCCAGTGCTAAAGTGTGACACTTGAAATGGTAAAAAAGAAGTGTGTACAAATATGTTCAATGATGAGTCACTTTCTTTTCTCTGATATGTGTTGCATATAGCCATTTAATTTCTTTGTATGATGCCAACTGTTATCTGATGTGCTGATGTTCCCCTCTGCAGTCTCCTAAATACATGGCAACTGACATGTTATGGTGGCAAGGTCTCGCTCGAGTTATGGAAAGTAAAGGATACATCCAAGAGAGTGATGAGAAGGTAAGTCCTCTTATAATGAATTAAGTTCATCATTTTGTTGGAGAACACACAGAAAGGAGTAAATTCTGTCGTGCCATCGTCTGATAACTGGACAACACAGATATCAAGGACATTATTGTTAGTGATGGCTCTGTATAATCTCTCGGTACACTTGCCATTGGTTCGAAGCTTTCAGTTTATTGGAGGGAAATGCTTGCATGGGTGTTTAGTTCCATTAGGTTTGCACACATTGAGAGGCACTTTAGTCTTACATGTTTGGATGAACATTCGATTGGAGGTACACTTCTGCATCGTCATGGGCTCGTTAGTATTCACAACTTCCTTTTTGCAGGCTCATGTTCAGATAAAGTATCCTGAGCTAACAGAACGGGGACATGATTTTGTGGAATCACAAAGAGAGGAAAGCTTGTACATATTTCCTGAAGCCGATATGCTTCTCTCGGGGAGAAAAGGGAAATCGTTTTCCACCTTTTCTGAGTGGGGAAAGGGCTGGGCTGATCCTGAGATACGTCGCCAACGCTTGGAGAGGAGGCGATTAAACAGGAGGCCAAGAGAAAGGAAATCAAAAGGGAAATCAAAAGGTTTTGAGGCAAGTCAGAAAACTGTTCGAGGAAGGCTAGCTAAATTATTAAAACTTAAATCAAGGTGAGTTTGTCCGAGTGTCTGGTTTCACATGTAATTACAGAAGTAGGCACTGACATACATTAAATCATTGAGATGTATACTTTTTGGTGGAACCACTTTTGAATGCACATGCTTCAGCTTCAAATAGATCGTTCTATATTTGAACACTGCATCCATCGCAGATGATTGCACGATTCACCGAAAGTGTGGTGGATGCCAGGAGTTGTGCCTCATTGGTCATTTTTCAGCTGGTGTTGTTGCAGTGAAATCCATTTCCCGTCAATGCATCGATCGCATTCTTGAGTCTTAACACGTTGCCAATATAGAATCCTGTCATCCAAGAGCGCATAACTGCAGTAGGTGTTCATTGTTGCTCAAAACTCGTTGGCTGCAGTCATTTCGTTGCGATTCTAGATATTTGCAGTCAAGATAAAGAACAAAAACTGGACACTGTCCCTGGCCTGTTCATTTGATCATTCTACCAATTATGCGTCATGATTGGATGGTTTTGCGCTTTAAGGAAAATTTCAAATAAGGGCTTAAAATGTCTTCATTTTTTCAAATAAATATATGAAGTGAACCATATTTCAAATATGGGTTTTAAGTAACTTCATTTTCTTAAAAAAGGTTTGAAGTGAATTTTATTTTAAATAAAAGCTTGAAGTGGCCATGAAATCTCAAAAAAGGATTTGGTTTGGGCATTTTCGCCATTTTCTCTTTATTTGATTTTTTCTTTTTAATTTGCCTTTTCCTTTTTCAATTTTTTTTTGAAATTTAAAAAAAGAAAAGAAAAAAAAAACCCCACACACACACAAGCAAGAGGGCAGCGAAGGCCGACGGGTTTGCCAGTGACCCCACCGACCATAGGTGAGGGCTGGGGTCGCCGATGCCTTGGTGGCCACAGGCAATAGGGCTGCTCCTCTCGCTTGTATGTGGGGTTTTTTTTGTTTTTTTGTTTTTGTTTTTTAATTTAAAAAATAGAAAAAGGAAAAAAATGACAAAATCAAAAAGGAAAAATGACGAAAATACCCTTTAGATTATATCCTTTTTTGAGACTTCATGGTCGCTTTAGGGTCTTGTTTGAAACCTGTTATGCCATTTTAGGCATTTATTTGAAATAAAGTTTATTTCGGGCCCTTATCCCTAACTTTAAGTGATGTTGAAATATCTAATGGGCTGTACGACTGATACGACATGGCAGATAAACGCACCATGGATCTTTGCTGCCTTCAAGAAGACTCGTGATTCGTTCATATGGTCAAAAGCAACTAATCTAAGGTGACCCTTCTTCTGTTTACCGGCCACAAATCCAGCAGGATCATCACAGAGGTACGCTCTAGGATGCCGTGGTGCAAGATTAAATTAAACTATAAATTATGACTGCGTGGCCCGACAACGCGACGGCGCATCTAGTGTAGTGGTATCATAGTACCCTCCCACGGTACTGACCGGGGTTCGATTCCCCGGATGCGCACATTTCTTTCATTTTGGTTCTTGTCGTCTCTCGCTTGTCTCTTTCGTGGAAGATGGGGTTTCTTCCAAATGATTTCCAAGGAGAAGGGAAATTCTTTTATTGGTTGGATGTACAATTTTTCTTTTTAGCAGCGGCACGATTTGGTCAAGTATTTTATCAATATTCATGATCGGAGAGCTGTTCATCAAGCTTCATCCATTTTAAGGGGGCAAAGGTGATTTTTTAGGCCAAAAATACCATAAATTATTCTAGAAAGATGGAAAGATTGAGTAGCGACCCCCCACTTCTATACGTGTTAATCGATTCCTGCACAGGTTCCCGTGACACAATTTGATGTTTTTGGCACTCTTTTTAGTATTAAAATAGAGCGAAATTTATGCTTCAGGTATATTGCAGGGGAAAATATCCTAAAATGCGAAATCCTCTCGTGGAACCACATTTGACTTTGTCTTCTTCAAATCAGGGCAAAAACGACCGTGTCAGCTTTCTATCTAGGAAATAATTATCTGCTTCCTGATGGTCATATGTGTGTATGCATGATTATAGACAATCGAAAATGTCGCACATACATTTGGCTAGCCGATGAGTTGGGAGTTGTTATTTGAGATTGAATTGGTTACTTTAAATTTTTATTTTAAAAAATAATCACTCCAAATATTTATTTGAGAAAATGATCTCATTTTGAATAATTAGATGAAATTTTCTCGAAGAAACATAACGTGCACGTGCTTGCTCTGTTACTGTCACTATCACTGTCTAGCCAGCACGAATAATTCCATTGCAAGTCATTGGAAAAATGACAGATCGAACTTGCACCAGCGTTCGAACAAAAAAAAAAATTGCACCAACGTTCACATATATATTGTACACAGCAAGTGTCGATTTTCCTTTTTTTATTTTTTTATTTGGGAAAATCCTGTCGGGGCGGTGCAATTTGATTCGTCCGGGAACATGAAATTCATTCGCACACGAAACCCGGGAATCATTTTTTCTTTTATTTCGAAACGAAAACCCAACAAATAGATTCCATTTATTAATCATGTAGATCATAACACTTGAATAAGCAACTTGGACGTTGACTTCCGAGTCAACAACTTAAAGATTGGCTGTTTCTTTGCAGGATCAGATGGGGACACAGCTGAATCTGGGTGCCACTTGATCTCTGCTCAGGAGCTTCCTACAGGTAATTTTGCTTCTGCTTCTCACTCTCAGCACATTGCTCTGTTCCAGTGTGTGCCTGCAAAAGCTTTTCCTGCTGGAGGGAAGCCCGGAGGAACTTCGGCTTTCAATGTATCATTAGCAGGGTACCTTGCATTTTCGTTCTTTTCTCTTCCCCCGTGTAAATTTTGATGCCACAGACAGATGGCGGGAATTGCTGTTGCTGGTTTTGGTCTGTTTCATGCAAATGCTGGCAGTAAGTACCTTGGTCTATTTCATGCAAATGCTTCTGTTATGTGTTGGTGCGTCTATGTTTAATATGTTGCAATTGGGTCTGTTTGCCTAGAAACAGGAAGGATAGCTGGTGCACCTTCTTAAGTTCTTATTTTTGCGGTTTAGGACATCTCTTTGGCGCATCTTAGCAGTAAACAGAAGCTCAAGAGTTCGTCGGAAATGGTCCACTTTAGAATGCTTGTAGGCTGTGCCCGGTGGAACCTGTGTGTCTGCCACACCTTTTTAGCAGAGATGGTAATATTTTTGCATATTTCTGGTGAATGTAGGATCTCCATTCCAGGTCCTAGGGGTAGGTGAATCTTACGAGAGACCCATTAGATCTAAGGGTCGAAAAGTATTATCTCGCATAGGTTGGATTCGTATTAAGGATCTGGGAGGGCGTAGCAGATCCAATAGTCAATTTCATGTTCTTTTGTAGTTGTAGTTGACAGCATTTTTAATAAACTACCTTGATTTGTTTGATTTCCAGAATCAAGGCCATCGGTCTCGATTCCCGCTCAATTGCATAAAGAATTCATGCCAGCTCTCCCGGCATTCATTTCCTTGAATCAGCGGCGACGCGGTCTGTCTCCTCTGAATATTATCAGAAGCAATGTTTAACACCGCTCTTTTCTTTTTGTTGTCATTTGCTCATTTTCTATTTTTGCCACCTGCAGAAGTACTTCCCTCCAAGTCTCTTCAAACTAGTTTGATTAGATGTTTTGATACAAATAAGGCAGCTTCAGCTAAATCTGAAGAAAATGCAAAACCAAATAACAGATATTTTGGCAGAGATACAATTGCTGATGCTGCTGCTAGGATTGCTCCTGCAGTTGCTAATATATATGCTCAAAAAGGGCGAGGTATGCCATTTCGTCTTTCTTGTATTGAGTCCTCCTGGCCGAAAATCCTACTTGTTTTTTCGCTCAAGTCTGAAAACTCTCTCCTTATCTTGCTGATCCGTGCTAGATGTGGAGATAGGTTCTGGAACTGTTATTCACGAGGATGGCTACATTTTAACATGTGCTCATGTTGGGGTATATTCAGATGATGGGAAGGTTGGTGTCCGAAAATGTACTTTGTTGTCCAAATTTAGTGGCCTAAGTTCAAGTTTCTCACTTTGTTTTTTTTTCTCTTTACCACATCATATTGGAAGTAATGATATCATCTTGAACTTGCATATAGTTAGGGATGGGAAAGATTACCAGTTCTCACCCTTCAACTTTGCTCAATATATTGTCATTCTATTTCTCTGCACATAAGCATGTAACTGGACAGCATAAAGAACATTACACTACCAGTATCTGCACGATTGGTGAAGTTTTGCGGGCACATGTTGCTTCCTCGACACAATGTTGATGAGAATGTAACTCTTAAGTGCCAGGGACGTGGGTTAAATTATGTTCCGTTTTTGTATGTAACTGTGCTGGGAAAAAAAAAACCATGGTTGTGTTAGAAAGTCCAAAAACCAGAAGTTTAAACATTATTGGAGGGTGGCCACCGGTATATAAGGCTCAGACAAAGCCTTATTGCACTTGGTTGAGTACTAAAGATTGGGGATGTTTCCATTTTCTAGACAAAACTCACCGATTTAAGCATAAATGGTCCTGGGTTCTTGGCTTACAGAAAGAATGTCGCAGGTTTCTGTATGCTTGCAAGATGCAGAGAAAGGTATTGTAGGCCGAGTTGTTGATGCTTATGTGGATCTTGACATTGCCATTATAAAGATCGATACCCCAAGTTCTCCCCGTGCAATGGCAAAAGTTGGCTTATCTAGTAAGCTTCGTCCTGGAGACTGGGCAATAGCCATGGGTAGCCCACTTTCCCTTCAACATACTGTTACGCTCGGGATTATCAGGTCATTCAGCTTTTACTTTAACCAAGCAATTAATTTTTGTCTGTCTTTGTATTCCTTAGCTGATTGTACCATCACAAAAGTACGGATGTACAATTATTACATGGAGTGACAGTTCCTTCCCTCTTCTTTTGGTTAATGTAGCTGTGTTCATCGCACAAATGATGAGTTGGGACTTACAGGAATGCCCATGGAGTATCTACAGACAGATTGTGCAATCAATCCAGTACGATGCAACAGATCCTGTGTTTGCCTGCCTGTCTGTGATTGGTTTGTGTTTCCTTTGCTGTTGCATTCACATATTCAACGGTAATAAAAGTAGACGGGTCTATGTGCATTAGCTGCTATATCAGGATACAGTTCCGGTCAAACTCCTCGACATGTGTTACATTAATGTGGGAAGAATAGGAAGTACAATGGCAATTAGTTGTAGAAGCATGAGAAATGGAAAAAGGGCGATTGTGTATCTCATCGCTAGCATGCCACCTATCTGTGAAATGTTGGCGGTTACCTATCATCACCTGGATGCTTATAATGTAGAATTGTAGACCGCACATAATACAGTCTTAAGTAAATAGAAGTCTCGGACTGCAGTGATGGTAAATTCACATGCATGCACTTCTCTGTCCAACTTAAGCCAGCTCTTTTGCCATTAACTGCGGTATGCTCCTTTTTTTTTTTTTTTGGATCGAAGTGGTATGCTCCTTGACTTGACAACAAGTTGCCGTCTTTTCGTTGTTTGTGAAGGGAAATTCTGGGGGTCCTCTTTGCAATGTTGACGGAGAAGTAGTTGGTGTCAATGTTAAGACTATGAATGCGGAAAAAGCATCTGGAGTGAGCTTTGCTGTACCGGTTGATTTTATTTCAGCAATCATGAAGCCCTTCCAGAATTGTCAGTACGTTCTATTTTGGTGCCTCAGAACCTGCTTTATATGTAACTATCATTATGAATTCTTCTATGGGTATGATATTCAATTGTCTCCTATTCTCTATAATATAACAAAACAGGTGACTGATCATAAAGCAAGTGTTTCATTGATATCCTGATGTGCATGTTGTTCTTGATCAATCGGATACTTTCTATTGCATTTTCTGTGACAACTCCAGATGTTGGATGGAAAAGAAATAGTTCGATGGCATCTGTATTTTAAACTTAAACAATTTCTTTTGTCATTGATCAGTAACTAAAATGGTCATGTCAAATTCTTCTCCAGTATTAATTCTCCAAACTTATTTCCTAATAGAATCACTGGAGCAAGATCTTGGTTAGAGAATTTATGATATTTCGAGCATGTTCTCTTTACCTATGTGACAGATAGTAACCTTGTGGCAGGAGGCCTGTACGACCTGATTTTGGCTGGGTTTTGCGGAACGTCACTGAGGAGAACTTCAAAGCACTTCAAAAATATTACCCCACAATTCCTAATGCTAGAGAAGGTGTGTTCATACAAAAGGTACGTCTTTATATTTCGTATTCAGGAATTCTGGAAATGTTCTTCCTCTTCCCTTTCCACAGTGTCATTAGTTTTTCAGAAGAGCGGCCAAATTCTTGTGTACAAAATTTGCTACTGTCGGATATTGCAAAGCTAAGGTGTCTCTTGTTTTGTTTTACTTGTCATCTTGCTTCTCGTTTGTCCTCTCTATTTTCTCATGGAACATGCGATTTGCAATCGTTCATGCAAACCTCACTTGGAGAAAATGTCCCATCAAATAAACTGACATTGCTTGTTGACTGTGCTATGATAAGGATCACGCTGAATAAGCGACATTAACGCCACGCTGTTGCTGTCATTCCTTTGTGAAAGTACCCTAAAGAAAGCTGTCTCTTCAGGAGACAACTTATGTTGCTTGCTTTTTAGTATCATTTGACTGGTGAAAGTGTCGATCCACATGGATCGATCCCCCACTACTTTGGACAGCGAAACTTGTATTTTGTGTCCTCGTGGAAATTTGAAATCTAAGGTCATCATATGCTCATAATGCTGTTCAAGCTGACCTTTTTCGACAAATGCATGCTTCTTATTTGTTTACATCGCCTGTACTTTACCCATTCTTATCTTCATCAGGTAATCAAAGGATCCCCTGCGGATCGTGCTGGCATTCGAACCGGTGATGTCGTCATGGATTTTAATCGAAAACATGTTCGAAACATTAAAGAGGTAGAAGTTTTCTTGATCTAACAAGCGTCCATTCTGATTCGGAAGTTGTTTGCTTGGCAAATCGAGCAAATAATAAATCGAACACTGGAGTCTTAATCAAAGATCTCAAGTAGCGTATAACACGTTTGTCAGAATGACTTGCACTCGTTTACTTGATGTCGGCCTATCCTTGACGTGAAATGAGTAAGGCTTCAAATGCTGGTCAATCTCTACATGAACTATGATCAACACTAGTTTCAAGATGAGGAATATTGGATGGTATATAAAATGAAAGAAATGGAGATACTTTACAGATCATCGATACATGCAGAATGAACAAACGAAGTTCTTCACTATAAACTAACAGTGTCTACAGTTTGCAATGGCAGCTCAACTTCAGCTGCCTGACATATTTTGTTAGTTATCATTATTGAAAACGAGGATTAACGCACTTGATTTACCAATTTGTTGCAGATGATGGATGTTATGGGGGAGAGACATGGAGCACCTGTCATGGTAATCGTGAAGAGAGTCACGTCCGGCAAGGAAAAGTTGGTTCGTCTGAACATTACTTTCGAGGAGAAAGATGTCGCTCCTCCAAGGCCTCGACTTTGATCGAAGCATAGTTATTTGCAGCACAATCGGTGTCCAAAGCGATCTGTTACCTCGGATCCTTGATTTCATGAGAGGGCAATAACGTGGCATGTATCGTGCCATGAAAGAACCTCGATCTCGAGAGCAGAATAAAATTTGATTATTTCGTTTGCAAGTGGAACAGTACTCTGTCCATGGGTTGGGACTTTAGTATTCAAGCCTCAGCTACATTGTACCGAAAATGGAACAGACATTCGCTCGACGAGAGTCCAGCACAGCTACTTCAAACATGTTTGGCTCGTGCAACACGCGAACCAAATTCTGATAACGTCAACTTGAAAACCAAGGTGATTCGAAAACTTGCTTTTTATACACCGGCCTCGCAAAATGAGCCCGAATTCACTTGAGAAAGCACCAAGGAAAAGAAATCCTAACTCGACCGCAAGATTCACAGACCGGGTCATTTCCTAAATCGTAAATCCTTAGGTTTGTAGGGAAGGCGAGTTTGCATTTCTCTCCATTTCTACCTAGTGTGTTTTAAGGTGGTTTTAGCATGTCACTACTAATGTATTTCCGTTCCTATGACTTGGCTATGATTTCCTTCCTTACATATTATCATGTGATTATCATAACCAAAATCAGCATCCATGAAATGCTGCTGGCGTGGAATTTCGATATTATGTAGGGATTAAAGTTCGTGAATGTGGAAGATAATTCCCGAAATTGGCCCATCCTGATGTCGTGGGGTTTCTCTCTTTCGGTATTCTCTTGACTGGTTCCCGCGGGCTCGGTTTTGCCTTACCTTGTCTTTTGTTCCGTTCTCTTTTATATACGGGGGTTTGTTCCCCCCTTTAGCCATTTGCGCATATCCTCCCACCAACCTTGCACCCACCTCTACATTTGTGTAGTTTCTGGTGGAGGGTTGTTCGTTGGTTTTTGCGCTTCGGTTTAGGTTGTTCGCGATTTTAATTAGTCAATCTCATACTTACGTTTACCAAAAAAAAAAAAAAGTTCGTGAAAGACCTCCTTACCCAAAAAAAAGTTCATGAAAGACCTGAGTTGGGACAACAACCGTTGCTTCGAACGCGACTTGAAATTGAATCTTTCGCTCAACACTTCACTCACTTCACAACCATTATCCAGTCCATGGAAGGAAGAAAGCATTTCCTCATGTTCTAATATTTTCTTTCACCAATTTGGAGTTTCATCATATGACTTGTCCAACACTCCAAAGTCCAGACAACCAACTCCATTGCAGCACGCGCCTGCTTACCTATCCATTGCGAGGACGGGACGTGAGGAAGCGAGGACACTAGACCAAGCGGCGACGAAGACGGTTCCACAGCGGTTCGGGCGGCAGCGATCGAGGAAGAAGATGAGTCAATCTGCAGTTCTTTTTGCTTCCTTCCTCGTTCTCTCATTTCTATCGTCCGGGTGATTGAGCCTGCCGATTGAGATATTAAGCTCATGCCCATTAATGGACTCCGATTGAAGCTTGAATGGCACGTTTTTAGCCTTTTGGAGTGCGGTCTGAGTCTTTGACCCCTTTGCTAATGGCAAATGATCCTGTCCGATCTTTGAGTCTTCCTTTAAGCACGTGACAGAGACAGAAGCTATTTATATTTTGAGGAATAGATGACGACTTGGCAACAGCTATTATATTTCAAAGCAATTAATCTAGGGTTGCGCTTTTTCCAGTCCAACTCCATTATAACAACGCTTTCACAATATTAACTTTTGTGGGCTTCACTTTTTCAAAGCATGTTCTTTTTGTGCGCGGGGTATTCCGTTTATTTTCTTCTTTCTCTTTTCACGAGTCGCACTTTCCTTCTTCTCATGTACTTTTTCTTGTTTTGCTCCCTCTTTCCATTTATCGCTTCGACACTGCCAATGGTGTCGTTGACGTGGCACTCCTTTGTTGTACTTGTTTGAAGGCCTGGCAGCGATGCTGAGGCTCATAGGCTTTGCTGTGACATCCTATGGAGGGAATGCATACAACTCCGGTCCCACATCGTATATAACCACTATCATCTCTTCGTATAATGGCAATGGCCAGAGCTCCGACGCCAAGGATGAGAAGGAAGACAATTTCGACAAGACCAAGGAGCTTTATGGCATTAACAAGAGTGATGGTGACGTTGGCAGACATGTTATTCATGGTCAAAATTAAGAGGTGAAGATGCAAGGCCTCCAACATTTGGTGGGCGGGGACAGCAAGCTCCGACCGGAAGCCTCTCTAGCTGAGGAACTCTCAAGCTCTACTCGTCCATCCAAAATCGAAATTGAGGCGAGGTCTAGCATGATCAGACTTGCACTTGGAACCAATGATGATTTTGAGCTTGATTTTGTGGAGATTTGCCGACTAAGAAATTCTATGATTTTTGTGTTCTTTTTCTGTTCAGATCAATTAGCTACCGCCAAGGATTGAACCCTGATCAGAATTGAGAAGGAACATAGATAAGTAAAGAAGAAGGAGACAGAAAATGGGACCCACGAGAAGAGAGAATAGAAAAAAAAAAAAGGGACCCACAGACCAAACAAATAGGGAAAGTACTTCGGTAGAATGGCGACCAAAGGAAAGCTAAAACGGTGGACCCACAAAAGCCAATATTGTCAAAACATTATGACCGGAGGAGGGAGAAGGGACTTCAGAATTGGGGGATTTGAATAAAAACAACCTTTTCAACCAAAATGGAAGCGGAAAAAACGCGACCTTTAATCTAATATGATCATTTTTTTTTCGTTTAGTGGCGACTTATCCAATTTGATCTTTGCACAGTGCTTGTTGATCGGGGGTACGTTGCTAGCAAGATATATATATATATATATATATATTTTGATTGAAAGGAAATTTTTATTTTACTTGAAAGAGAGGTGCACCATTTCAAGATAAACATAAAAAATTAAACAAAATAAGTAAATCTGAAAGATAAATCCACTTGATATAGCCTATAGAAACTCACTCATTCCACAGAGTCGGGTTTGTAATAGCATCAAAGCACAATCAATATTTGATCATCGAATCTCGCATCAACATGAATGATGAGATGCACTGGAATTTCCTTCTATAGTAGTTACAAGTATTCCAAAAGGCGGTACACATTTAGGTTTGTCATCCCCAGTATCATAATTGTATAAGGACAACAACACCACCATTAGATTGGAAGTGCAAAGAAAACGACTTGTTAATTTTAGATTCATTTTTAGAACGGAATAGAAGGGCAACTAAATTTAAATCTAAATTTAGATTGGGAGAGAAGGCCGGTAAAGGAGATACCAGCTGACCACAAAATCACTTTTAGATAAACCGACTGTTGAAACGGTAGAGAAATTGCGCCCAACTATAAGAGCAGGCATCGGATCAAAGCGAGTGAGCAAGCATATTAGGAATATTAGGTTCTTTTGAGATACTCACATGAACTCTAAGCTTATTGGACAAAACTCTTCACATGCAAGAAGAAGTCGACAGGGTGATCCACGAAATCAACGAAAAAAACCTTCAAGGAAAACTTAAGGATATAGAGGAATAGGAAAGCAAGAAGGAAGAGAGAGAGACTCCCTCGAGAAGGTTGCTGCAGAAAGGAGAGGTTGGGCGGTGGCTTGGCAAGGGAGAAAGCCTAAGGGAGTGTGTGGCAGCGATCTAATTTCGATGTGTTTCCCTCGCCAACAAGCTGGTAACAGGCCCGTAATATGTAATTTCCTGGTTTAAATCAGAAACATAAAATCAAATAAAAAAAAAACAAGAAGAAATTGTACATGGTGTGGTGGTGGGGAAAAGTATCCTAAACATACTGCATTGGTATCATATCAAACCTATATGCATTGATAAAAATTTAGTCCATCCAACGTATTTCAGTTAAAAATTGTTGATATGAAATAACATGGGATAACCGGTGAGTATCTTGATCTTACATAGGATGACCGGCGCATTGATATCACATCCAACCTATATGCATCAAACCGTCTTACGTGGGACAACTGGTGCTAACATGAATTTTTTTTTATTACAATTTTTAAATATTTTATGAAATTTTATTATTTTTCCTTTTTTTTGTTTTTTCTTGTGGCCAACTGCGAGTAAGGGATGCCAAGCCCTCACCTAGATTGAGGGCTCAACCCTTGTAGTCAAGCGAGGACCAACCTTTCGACTAGCGATAGCCTGGGTGAGGTTGGCGACCCTTGCCGACCATAGTGAATGAAATAACAAAAAAGAATATAAAGCAAAAAAAAAAAATTGTTCACATTAGCATCAACCGTGTCAGTTAGGATTGCCGGCGACAAATGACGTCCTTATCAACAATTTCGGTTCAAAATTGATCGGATATATTGAATTGATACAAATGCAAAATGTTTAGAAATAAATTGGTCCAATGGAAAGGTGCGATATTATAATACTCTCTCTCGTTTGTCTTCATGAAGTGAAATTACACCTAAATACATATTTGAAAGATTAACACCCCGTAGGAAACATTAAAAAGTGAAACATAGTCTCCCCCAATTCTGAGAAAAGAATTGGTCAGCTGTCCTAACACTTACATGTGCTTCTTGTAGTCGCTAGGGAATGGATATAACGTGCACGTTGCAAGACAATGTACGTTGCTCTGTCGCTATTTAGCACCAGGTGTTGATTTTTTCAGGACAATTAGGTCGCAGCCGTGCAATATGATTCGTCCGGGAACGTGAAATTCATCAGCAAACGAAAGCTGGGAGTCATTTTCTCTATTTCCAAACGGAAACCCCTATAAGTAAATGGCATTTGATCAAGGACTTCGACTTCGTAGTCAACAACTTAAGTTTGTTTTTTCAGGATCAGAAGTAGTATTTACGTGGGAAATCCCTCATGGAGACATCAACTGAATCTGGGTATCACTTGATCTCTGCTCAGGAGCTTCCTACAGTTAAGCTTGCTTCTGCTTCTCCTATCAGCACATTGCTCTGTTCCCATGCGTGCCTGCAAAAAATTTTACTGCTGAGGGGAAGCCCAGAGCAATTTTAGCTTTCACGTATCATCAGCAGAGAAAGTTTTTGTTCTTTTTTTGCTTGTTTGGCAAGTGTAAATTTTGACGCTACAGATGGCGGGAATGGATGTAGCACGGTCTATTTCATGCAGCTGCTAGCAGCACCGGTAAGTACCTTGGTCTATTTCATGCAAATGCTTCTGTTATATGTGGTCGCATCTATGCTTAATATGATTCAACTTGGTTTGTTTTGCCTAGAAACAGGAAGTATATGTAGGACACCTTTTCAGGTTAAAGTTCTAATTTTTGCCTTATGTAGAAGCTCAACAGTTCATCGGATATGGTGTGCACTTTAGAGTGCTTGTAGGCCGTACCCAGCAAAACCCATCCGGCCGCCACACCTTTGAACCAGAGATAATAATGACACTGTGTGCATCCGGTGATTACAGGTTTCAGTAATTCCATATCCTGAAGTTAGGTGCATACATTGTATTCATATGAAGGATTTTGGAGTAGGTGGCAGATCCCTTGTCGATTGGCCTAGTTTCCTAAAATAAACCCCAAACTTTAGGTCTCATTCCAACTCTGTCCCAAATATTTTTTTAATCTAAAAAGGTCACAAACTTTCACTCTAGTCTCAAATTTGCTCCGTGACAAAAAAAAAAATTGCTCGAAAATATCAGCATAAGGAGGTTTCTGTTGTTCCATTTGAAGGGAAGACGCATATTCCGATGATGAACCTCGAACTAGCCCTAATAATTTTGAAGTTAAGTAGTGGTGATATTTGGAACGGGATAGATTTAAGAATAGAGTGAAATTTGTGATTTTTTGGACAAAAAAAGGTTAAGAAGAGATTGGGATTCGCCCTAAAGTTGAGTTTAGGAATCAAGCTCTAGTAAATTTGAAATTCCAGTGAAGGTGTGCTTGAAACCCTTTTTAATGAACTACCATGTTTGATTTGAATGACAGAATCAAGGCTATCAGTCTCAAATCCTGCCCAATTGCATAAAGATTAAACGCCACCTCTCCCGGCATTTATTTCCTTGAATCAGCAGCGACACGGTTTGTCTCCTTTCTAATTTTATCAAAAGCAATGTTTAACACCACTCTTTTCATCTGGCATCATACGTTCGTTTTCTATCTTTGCAACCTGCAGAAGTACTTCACTCCTAGTCTCTTCAAACTAGTTGGATTAAGTGCTATGATACAAATAAGGCAGCTTCTGCTAAAGTTGAAGAATATGCGAAGCCAAAAAATTAAGGGACATTTTGGCAGAGATACAATTGCCGATGCTGCTGCTAAGATTGCTCCTGCAGTCGCTAGCGTATGTGCTCCAAAACGAGGGCGAAGTATGCCATGTCATCCTTCTCTTATTGAGTTATCCTGGCCGAAAATTTTCTGTTGCGTTTTTTTTTTGTTTTTGCACTAGTCTGATAAGTCTCTCCTTATCTTGCTGTTCAGACGTAGACGGGGAGATTGGTTCTGGAACTGCTATTCATAAGGACGGCTACATTTTGACGTGTGCTCATGTTGTCTTCGACACAACGAACGTGGTATACTCAGCAGATGGGGAGGTTGGTGTTTGAGGATGTACTTCGCTGTCTAAGCTCAGTGGCCCAATTTCGAGTTTTTCACTTTGTTTTCTTCTCCACCACATGATCTTGGAACTAATGATATTATCTTGAGCTCGATGAAGACATGTAACCTGCACATATAGTTGGGGATCGGAAAGAGCACGACTTTGTTGAACTAGTTAGCATTCGAATTTGCACAATATATTGTCATTCTATTTCTCTGCACATAAGCATGTAACTGCAGGCATTGAAACCATTGCTCTGCCCGTATAATTTCTCAGGCCCTTTCTGTGAGTTGGGTTATATTATGTTTTTGTTCTTTTATATAACTGTGCTGAAAAAAAAAGGGTGTGTTTGAAAGTCCAAAACAAGAAGTTTAGACTATTACATGGACGGTGACTACTTGTATATAAAGCTCCAACAAAGATTGTGGATGCTTCTGTTTTCTAGACGAAACTCATGAATTTAATCATGAATAGTCCTGGGCTCTTGGCTTACAGAAAGAATGTCGCAGGTTGTTATCCGTTTGCCAGAAGGCGAGAAAGACGTTGTAGGCCAACTTGTTGATGCTTATGTGGATCTTGACATTGCCGTTATAAAGATTGAAAAACCAACTTCTCCCCTTTCAACAGCAAAAGTTGGCTCATCTAATAAGCTTCGTCCTGGAGACTGGGCAATAGCCATGGGCTGTCCACTTTCCCTTCAGCACACTGTTACACTCGGGATCATCAGGTCATTCAGCTTGTACTTACACTGTGACCAAGCAATTATTTTTTGTCGAAGTTTTGTTTCCTTCTATAATTACCACTTAAAGTGATGGTTCTTTCCCTCTTCCTTTGCTTGACATAGCTGTGTCCATCGCACGAGCCATGATTTGAGACGTGGAGGAATGATGGAGTATCTACAAACTGATTGTGCAATCAATCCAGTAAGATGGAACAATGCCTGTGTTTGCCTGCCCGCCTGTGATCGGTTTGCGTTTCCTTTTGCTGTTGCATTCATACATTCAATGTGCTAATACTAGACTAGACTCCGCATTAACTGCTATACCAGGATACCAGTTCTGGACAACCTCCTAGAGTCGCGTTACATCAATGTGGGAAGAACAGGAATATTAATGGCAATTAGTTATATGGGTAAAGTAAGTCTAGCTAACAGAGACGTGCGATGCTACTTGAGACTCTCTAGAAGCGTGAGGAATGAAGAAGGTGATTGTGTATCTCGTCGTTAGCGGACCACCTATCTGTGAAATGTTGGCCACCGCCTTTCATCACACAGATGTTTATGCTGCGGAATTGTAGACTGTACATAACCCAGTCTAGTCAAATAAAATTCTGTGACTGCATTGATGGTAAATTAACATGCATGCACTTCTCTTTTCAACGTAAGCTAATTCTTTCAGCATGCTCCTTAACTTGACACTAAGTTGCCATCGTTTCTTTGTTTGTGAAGGGAAATTCTGGGGGTCCACTTTGCAATGTTGATGGAGAAGTAGTTGGTGTCAATGTTGAGACTGTGAAGCCGGTTGAAGCATCCGGAGTGAGCTTTGCTGTACCGGTTGATTTTATTTCCGCTATCATAAAGCCCTTCCAGAATTTTCAGTAAGTTCTGTTTTGGTGCCTCAAACCTGCTTGATATGTAACAAACTGTTGTTACGAACTGTTCTATTGGTAATCTTCTCCTATCCTCTTTTATTAATGAGTGTGTCATGACGAGCACGATGTTCTTGAGCAATCACATCCTTTCTATTGCATTGCTTTGCGATAACTGCAGGCGTTGGGCAGAAAAGAAAAAGTTCGACGACTTCTGTAGTTTAAACTTAAGCAGTTCTTTCTTATCATTGATCAATAACTAAAATGGTCATGTCAAAGTATTCTCCATGTTCTTGGCGTGTACAAAATAATTCTGTGATATTTCAAGCCTATGATTTCTACGTGACAGATAGTAACTTGTGGCAGGAGAAATGTACGGCCTGATTTCGGATGGGTTATGCGGAACGTCACTGAGAAGAACTTTGAAGCGCTCAAACAAAGTTACTGCATGTTTCCTGATGCTATAGACGGTGGTGTCTTTGTCCACAAGGTACGGCTTTTCTTATTCCTCCTTCGGCAAAATCTGCAGATGTCCTCCTCTTCCCTTCTCCTAATGCTATTCAAGCTAGCCTTTTTAGGTGATGCATGCTTCTTATTTGTCGACATTGCCAGTTACTTATATATTCTTATCTTCGTCAGGTAATAAAAGGATCCCCTGCTGATTGTGCTGGCATTCAAACCGGTGATGTCGTTGAGGAACTTGATGGAAAACCAGTTCGAAACATCAAAGAGGTAAAAGATTTTCTGATCTAACAAGCATCAAATTTGATTCCAAAGTTGTTTACTTGGCGCGTTCAGCAAATGGTTAACGGCATGCTGGAATTTTTATCGAAGATCTCAAGAAGGGTCTAACGCATTCATCGGAATGAATTGCACTTGTTTTAATTTATGTCGGCCCACCCTTGGTGGGAAATGAGAAAGGCTTCAAAGGCTTGTTACTCTCTACATGAACTGTGATCAAGAGTAGTTTCAAGATGAGGAATCTTGGATGCTAAATAATGAAAGGAAGATAAATTACAGATTAGTGATGGGTGCAGAACAAACAAAGTTGTTCACTTACAGTTCGCGATGGCAGCTGAACTTCAGATCTCCATCTTATTTGATTAGTAATCTTTATCAAAAACAAGAACTAAAGCCCTTGATTCACCAACCTGTTACAGATGATGGATGTCATGGGGGAGAGATCTGGCGCACCTGCCCAGGTACGTGTGAAGAGAGCCAGGGATGGCAGGGATGAATCGGTTCTTCTGACCATTACTTTCCAGGAGAAAGGTGCCCCGAGATCATAGCCGATCGGAAGCCTCCACTTGGTTCTTGACTTCGATAAATGCACAGTTATTTGCAGTACAATAAAAGTCCAAGCGATCTGTTTGCTGTGGAACCTCGATCCTGTGAGTAGAATATAATGTGATTACTCTCTGTTTGCAAGTGATTCAGTACTGTCCATGGGTTGGAACTTTTTACAATTCAAGCCTCAGCATACCTAAAATGGAACCGAACGTTCGCTCGATGAGAATCTCGTGCCGCTACTTTGAACTGCATTCTGAAAACATCAACTTGAAACCCAAGATGATTCGAAAGCTCCTTTCATACATTGGTCTTGCCTAATGAGCCTGAAATCACTCGAGGCAGCACCAAGGAAAAAGGAAATCCTAACTTAACCGCAAGATTTGCAAAACGAGTCATTTTTAAAAGGGATAAATATACAGGAAGTTATAAAACTTGTTTTCAAAGTACAATCGAGTCTTAAAACTTGTAAAAAGTGCAATCAACAAAATTACTTAATTTCATCCACTGGATGGAATCGTCCATCACCAAAGCAAAGCTGTAGCTGATTAAACTTGAATTTTGGCACGAGCCTTGTCATGTGAGAAGATTTTTATTGAACCTGTCTTTTATAGGTGAGAAGAGGCTCCTCAGCTGAACGTGCTGGTATCAAACAAGGTGATTTGATTGTTGAATTCAATGGCAAACCAGTCGATGGTGGCATTCAACAGGTCAAATCAACTGATGTAATCACTATAAGTTATTTGCAAGGAACTGTAACATAGCACGTCGTTGAATGACACTGGAATCTCAAAACTGACGTCGTAACTTGTGTTTTGATTTGTACTTCATTCACTAGAAGAGGACTTAACTCTGTTCTGCACTGTTTTCTAACAGATTAGGCTAGTAGAGAAGGTGGTCGCATACTCTCAGCTTTAAATTGATATATCAATCTTGCCGCTTTGGTCTGAAGACGACAAATACAAGCTTTCGACGGAATTGTCGTCCTCAAAACAGTGTGCTGACCAGTGAGCTTGTACCAGATCATGCGTGTATTGAAAGAGGAGTATGGGAAACCAATCTACGTTGTTCCACAGGGACAAGAAGGTGCTGCCGTCCGTCATAATGTAGATCCTGAGCAGGAAAATCATCAACCTCCAAGTCATACGGCTCTTGTGAGATCCAAGATTGGATTTACCGAATCTGCATTCGTAGCATAAACAGGATTGTCTCGTCTTATTTCTGGGGTTCCGCTGTTTGAAGATGATGATTGGGGAGCCGTGGAATCATATCCAGTGGCAAAATAAGAATGCGACATCGCTTCCATAATAGCAACACCTAAGTCTAGTTCTCTTCCATAATGCTAGAACCTGTGTTTTCGGTCTTCTGCTTCAGAGTTCTGTGAATGAGTAACTGGTTGGCCTGAGCATGTTGAGGTCTTTCCTCGTACGCATTGATACTCTAAGCTCAATGAAGAGGACGGATAGGTTAGCCAAAACAATACGATAGATCTCTTTCGAAGCAGCAAATGGGACTGCAAGTACTAAACTACAGGTGCACAAATCAAATAATGCTCATGACAATACTTATGAATTACTACGTGGAACCTTTTGATTTCGAACATAGCAATCTTCTAGTTAAAATGCTTTTGTTTCGATTTACCACATCAAATTCTCAAAACGATTAGAGGCCAAGTTCAATTTTTCTCAAAAGGTATAAAAGAGCTTTTCTGAAAATTTCTAGATCAATGAGACATTTTTCACTATCTTAATCGGAAAAATGTATCTCATATCAATTGGTGGTTGGTTGTCACTTGCGCCGCAGGGTCGATTGGGGGATAAGCTAGTGGCTATCCGTCCTCGTCCTCGGATGGGTGGATCAAATCAAAAGTACATGCATATTCTTATCTCGAGAATCAATATGAATAAAAGTGCTATAATTTAGGGTTGGATCAGTGATAAATAATTTTACAGACCTGACTTGACATTTATGGTTTAACTTTAATGGCTTTATGTTTCTTCTTTTATATTTCCCTCTCAAATGAGCGCGCTTAAAATTAATGATCTGGAATGAGCGGCTCTTGCGGATTGCCAGCGTGGCACCTTTTCTAAATCCCTCGACTCACGAGATCGAGATCTACAGAACAAAGCAGGGCACGGATCGCCAGCGTGTCACCACCGTCGAAACATCACCATCCGATGTACCGCTCTTATAAATGCTCCTGTCGCCGTCGCTCTCGCACATCTCCGCTCAGAACCCGGAAAGACGCTCCGTTTTCCTCTCTGACTTCCCCTCTCAAACGAACAGCGTTGCGGTCGTCTTTGGATTGCACCACCGTCTTCGAAACCACAGATGGAAGCCAGAGGCGCTGGAGGAAGGAGAAGAGAGAGGAAGAAGGCGGTTTCCAAGTCCATCAAAGCCGGCCTCCAGTTCCCCGTCGGCCGCATCGCCCGTTTCCTCAAGAAGGGCCGCTACGCCCAGCGCACCGGTACCGGAGCTCCGATATACCTCGCCGCCGTCCTCGAGTACTTGGCCGCCGAGGTAATTTCTGCCGATTTTAGTGTTCGGTGGAGCTTGTGCTCTGGCATTTTCTTGTTTGGCCTCCGAGAAAGTTGTGCATGCGAACCGTGCTAGCGCGAATCAGGAAAATGTACTTCGCGCCTGTTTTCATCAAATTTTACGAGCGTCTTGAGCTCTTTTATCTGCATATTCATAATGGGTGTGGAATGTGGATCTGAGTTGACAGATTACTAATTCGAAAACTTGGCATTTCTTAACAATAGCATCGCTCTGTGCATACGTTCCGTGTTTACTACATCGACTCTGAAGCTACGAGAAGTGATCAATTGGGTTCATTGGGCAGGTGCTGGAGCTGGCGGGGAATGCGGCACGGGACAACAAGAAGAATAGGATCAATCCGCGTCACGTGCTTTTGGCGGTGAGGAACGACGAGGAGCTGGGGAAGTTGCTGAAAGGAGTGACCATCGCGAGCGGCGGCGTGCTACCGAACATCAACCCTGTCTTGCTGCCCAAGAAATCCTCCTCCGACGCCCCCAAGGGGTCTCAGCCCAAGTCTCCGGCCAAGACCTGAGACAAGTCCTCGCCTCCGGTTTGGGTTAGGGTGGTTTTTGTAAATCGCCAGTTTTTTGGGTGGGCAGTTTGGGTATTATCGTTTATGTACACGGAGATTAGGCTTTTACGATAATCCCCTCTTTTGCGCTTTGCGCATAAGAGGAAGAAGTAATGTCCATCGTCTGAAATTAATGCCTATATTTCACTGGGCCTTCACAGCTAGGATCTTTTTCTTTTTCTTCTTTTTTTTTTGTGGGATTTTATCCCTCATATCTGGAGATGCTGTTTAATCACGAGGAAATTATATATATTTATATATTAATGCCAAATTAAGTCATTGTGTTCTATCAATAATGAATTAACATTGGGCTGAAATGGGCTTTTGTCTTTAATAAAGTCTGGCGTTTTGTCGAACTTAGATGCCCAAATCTCGCATTACATTTTTTGTGAATTTGAGATTAAGGTTGAGGAAATTACGGTTCAGTGGTATTTTTTTTTCTAAAAATTCTGAATTGATCATGTGTGATAAGTTTATCTTAAATTAGTTATTTTTATTATTAAATAATTTAAATTCATATATATAATAAATTTATTTTTTTTAGTTTTTTAAAATTGAATTAATATTATAAAAAATTTTGAATTAATATAATAGAGGGTAAAAATCTTAATTTTCAAAACGCAGGGAACTCTGCAAGTTGCCCTCGCGAGCTGCAGCTGCAGGTGGAGCCGGTGTTCGTGATTCCGAGTCGCGAACTCATGAGACTCTCGCTGGTAATTCATTCCCGAAATCCCAACTCACCATTTGCGCCTGATCGTTGCCAATCGTGTTGTGGGCCTCCTTTTCGCTACGCTTTGCTTTGCTTCGTCTGATCGAGGAAAAATCTTTGCTTGCGTTTTCCTCTTCCGTGTTCAGAGGAATATCGTAGGCGGTTCCAAGGGAAGTTCTCTGCTTCGCATCGCTGCTGCCGCCGTAGCTGCTTCCGGTGTTGCATTGGCGAACACCGATCCTGATGACAGTGAGTCTGCCAGTCGTTATCCGCTTGTGGTAATTGTACTGTCGTTTAGGGAAGTCTTGCATCGCGTGGTGTGGCTTAAAAAATCTTTTGGGTTCTCTAGCTTCGTCTTGTTATTGTATTGCCGTGCCGATTTTCTTTTTCTCCCGCTATGTCTGCGAAATCTTTGAATGTCAAAGGCTTACTATTCGAATTTACATCTAGAGCGGAAGTTATCGATTGGGATTTCTGGGCCATTGCGCAAACAGCTGGAGCGACCGTGGCGTGTTGGCCAGATAACAGACTCTCGCCCTGCTTTTCTATCCTGGGATAATTTGCAGTCTGGTCGGTTCTCGGCCTGTGGTTCAATCTAACTTGACTGATTGATTTTCTTCTTGACAACATTTTGTATTGAATGTACCCTTTCGCATTCTTGCCATCTTCATTTTGAGAATTGTAGGTATTCTTCCGACTTTCTCATTTAGCGCCATTCCTGCTCCACCTGATGACGTAAAGAAAGAAGTGCCTGCTGATACCAACGAAAGTCCGAAACCATGTCCTCAGTGTTTGGGGAGGGATACCATTGCAACTGCAGCTGCTAGGGTTGGTCCTGCAGTTGTAAATTTATCTGTTCCGCAGGGTATGCTCTGTCCCGTTAGTTTTTGTTGCTTGTTTCGTTGTTCACCATCGCGACATGCACTCTATTTCTTTGTCATTTCCCTATTCGTAAGGTTTCCACAGCATTACCACTGGAAAGAGTATAGGATCTGGAACTATAATCAACAAGGACGGCACCATTTTAACATGTGCTCATGTTGTGGTTGATTTCCAAGGATTTCGCTCTTCATCTAAAGGCAAGGTTCATTTCGTTTCACTTAGCCCATCTTTCCGTAACATTTTAGTTTCCAGCAATAAAATATTATCATCTCTGGCTCCATTCATGCTTGTTATGTCTTGTTTTTGTGTTACAGTGCATTGGAAGTTCTAGCAAATATGTCTTCCATTACTCATAACTTCTCTGTTGCATCACCATTGCTTTGCTGGCCATGTAAATGTACTTTATTACTGGTGCTTCTGATGTTAGAATTTGGATACTGTATTTTCTGCAGCTAGTTGATCTTAAATGCTTAATTACTTTAGTAAAACCTCTCATGTAACTTGCTAAACCGTATTAACTGAGGAGAAAAGTGTTCTGCAAGAGGTGGCTTTCTTACATGTCTCTTAAAAGTAGTGTTACTGCAACTGTTAGCATGTCTTGACACCTATTTTTAATCTTTTTCCCCACTATTCTCCAAGACTATATGCTGGAGTATCAATGTGTGAGCTATCACAAACTTTAGCTATATGAGAGGTTGGTAACTATCTAGCCTTTGAATAATTTGGAGTATTCAGATACTTTATTTTCATATGAGAGCGTATAGAAATTGTAATATAGTTGTTCCCTTAGGTTGATGTTTCTGATAATTCACAGGTCGCGGTAACTCTGCAAGATGGTCGAACATTTGAGGGTACTGTTGTCAACGCAGATATGCATTCAGACATCGCGATCGTTAAAATCAATTCAAAGGTTCCTCTTCCAACAGCAAATCTTGGCTCTTCAGGCAAACTTCGACCTGGAGACTGGGTGGTAGCAATGGGCTGTCCTCTTTCCCTTCAAAATACCGTGACAGCAGGCATTGTCAGGTACTTCTATCTTTTGTTTTTTTTCCCTCTTTTTTTGGATAATTTAAGTACAGAATTTAGAGGAAGCACCAGTAATGAAGAGAACGTGCAAAACTTTAGATTGGCACGAAAAGATGCAAAAAAAGCTGTGAGAGAGGTTAGAGGCAAGGCTTTCTCTGATATGTATAAAAAACTTGGGAGCAAAGAGGGAGAAAAAGATATCCAAACCATCTCAATCTATAGGCTTGCCAGGACAAGGGATAAGAAAAGTAAAGACTTGACACAGATTAGATGCATTAAGGATGAAAATCAAAAGCTATTAGTGAAAGATGAAGAAGTGAAGGAAAGGTGGGTGAGCTATTTTAACAAGCTTTATAATGGGGAGGGCGATCGAGGCGAGGTGGATCTAGTTGACGCTTCTGATGAGTTAAACAGAAGGTTTGTGCGTAGAATTAGAGCACAAGAAGTCCAGAATGCTTTAAAGACGATGAAGACTAGTAAAGCTTTAGGACCAGATGGTGTCCCTATTGAAGTATGGCGATGCTTAGGGAATGTGGCAATAAGTTGGTTGACTAAACTGTTTAACAAGATTCTCCAAGCTAATAAAATGCCTAATGAATGGAGGAAGAGTATGATTGTGCCTATCTACAAAAACAAGGGGGATATTCAGAACTGTAGCAACTATAGAGGCATTAAGCTTATGAGCCATACAATGAAATTGTGGGAAAGAGTTATTGAGCATCGTTTGAGAGTAGAAACCAAGATATCTATAAATCAATTTGGATTTATGCCAGAAAGATCTACCATGGAGGCTATCTTCTTAATACGACAGTTGATGGAGAGATATCGAGAAAAGAAGAAGGATTTACATATGGTATTTATTGACCTCGAGAAGGCATATGATAGGGTCCCAAGAAAAGTTTTGTGGTGGATTCTTGAGAAGAAAAAAGTATCATTAAAGTATGTAGAGGCAATCAATGATATGTATGATGGTGTTACTACATGTGTGAAGGCCTGTGATGGCACATCAAGTTATTTTCCGATCACAGTAGGTTTACATCAAGGTTCGACTCTAAGTCCTTATCTTTTTGCACTAATTATGGATGAACTAACAAAAGATATTCAAGATGAGGTGCCGTGGTGTATGCTGTTCGCAGATGATATTGTCCTTATTGATGAGACCAAAGCTGGGGTCAATGCTAAATTAGAATTATGGAGAAGCACGTTAGAATTCAAAGGATTTACGTTAAGTCGGAGTAAGACGGAATACATGAAGTGTGAGTTCGCCACGACAAGAGGAGATGATCAAGAACCTGTGGATATGCTTGGACAGGAGGTACCTAAGAAAGATGCTTTCAGATACTTAGGATCAATTTTGCAAAAAAGGGGAGAGATTGACGAAGATGTTAACCATAGAATCAAAGCAGGTTGGATGAAATGGCGCAGTGCATCTGGATTTTTGTCTGATCGCAAAATCCCTCTTAGGTTAAAGGGAAAATTTTATAGAACAGCAATAAGACCTGCAATGCTATACGGAGCTGAATGTTGGCCGGTACAAAAGCAACATGAGCATAAAATTGGAGTAGCGGAAATGAGAATGTTAAGGTGGATGTGTGGTCATACAAGGATGGATAAGATAAAAAATGACGATATTCGACGAAAAGTTGGAATAGCACCGGTGGCAGAGAAGATGAGAGAACATAGATTGAGATGGTTTGGACATATTTTTCGTAGACCCTTAGATGCTCCGATAAGAACAGAAGTGTGTTATCGAGAAAACGATATGAAGAAAGGACAAGGTCGGCCGAAACTTACTTGGGGGAAGGTAGTAAAACAAGATTTAATGGAGTGGGAAATAGATTGGCGTATGGTTTGCCTTAGGACGGAGTGGAGGAAAGCTATCCGCATTGTAGAAGGGGGGACTTCCTATGTTCCAGAGTGCCCTGTTTAGTGCTTTCTATTAATTTATACGTTTGTTTGTTTGTTTATTTATTTATTTATTATTTTTGGATAACCATATTTTTACTTTTATTTTAGTATATTTTAAGCTTTTCGCTTTGGGTTCATCGACCGCCGACCCCAACTGGTTTGGGATAAAGGTGATGTTGATGTTGATGTTGAATCCCTGAAACCATGAGATCTTATTTTCTCTTTTCTTCTTTTGTATATTTGAGTAAATAATCTATAGCATGCTCGCCATTATTTGTTTTTGCATTTTTTTCTTCTGCATGTAGCTGCATAGACCGCAAAAGCAGTGATCTGGGCCTTGGAGGAACGCGAAGAGAGTATTTACAGACTGATTGTGCAATCAATATGGTAAGATGGTCCATTTACTTTTCCCACATAACATGCAAGAGTGGGAGAGAGTGCTTGCGGGAGGTTTTGTGAACAAGGGGCCCAGAAATGGTGGCTGGTTATGCACTTTGTTTGATGACCTCATCTGTAACTAGTAATATATAGCATCACATGTTCTTGGGTTTTTGCCAGAAGGGAGACGCCAGAAATAGTGAAATTAGTGTAATAAAGTTTTGTGATTAGCTTGTTAGAGTCCAAATTGTGGGAAGTGATTTTCATCAGATGTACCCTAAAATAGCGCATCTGTATTTAGAAATTTCAGCTAGTTGTCCATTGATGGAAATGGTTGAAAAAATGTGAAGAATCTGTTTATTTATATGACCTGTCTTACTCTTTTTGCTTTTCAGACTTATGCTTGCTGTTACAGCTTTGATGCTAGTGTTGATTTTATGTGCATATCTCACTAATATTGTACTTTTCTATGACATGAAATAGTGACATGCTTTGTAATGAAAAATTGCTTCCAATTAATATGCAGGGAAATTCTGGAGGGCCTCTTGTTAATATTGATGGAGAAGTTGTTGGTGTTAATATCATGAAAGTGTTAGGTGCAGACGGATTGAGTTTTGCTGTACCAATCGATTCAGTTTCAAAAATAATAGAACACTTCAAGAAAAGTGGGTATGTTCATGCACATCTTAAAAATGTCTCGATCTCTCCTATCTCTCATATGGTTATTTCACCACTATCTGAAGTTTTGAGATGCAATATTCTCCCGGTTGTAGTATTCTCTCTTCTAAGCCATCTAGGTTGCATAAGAGCACTGGATTTGCTTCTGTTACTTATACTATATTGTCACCACTTCCATGAGGAATCTATACTTGAGCTATCCCACACGTTTAAAACCTGGTATATGGATTCCCAGCCAAGGCTGCATTTTGCTTTTTTGATTCAGCTGTTATCATACAGGAGTTTGGCGTCACGTTAACTGTCATGATAACCCTGATCTTACTATCATGGATCAATATGTCGGTTTACAATAGCTTGTATGGTTATTGACTCTAGAGGTTCTTTGTTTCAGTTCTCTGTAAGAGAGTTGTCAGAAACCCTGTCTTACTTGATTAGCCAGTAAATTTTATGATATTGAATACATATTTTAAATGCTTTTTGTGTTTAGAAGCAATTCTAACATCTTGGTAATTTTTTACTAAGATATAGTGCTTTTCTTCTAATTAAGTTGAGCTGTTCCTACTTCAGTTTCCCTTGAATTAATGGATGGATATGGCAGTGTCATTTTTGCGGCTAATAGAAGCATTCATTGTGGAAGTTCATGTGATTGATTTGATCTCTCCAGGAGAGTTATTCGACCTTGGTTGGGATTGAAAATGGTTGATCTTAATGAGATGATCATCGCTCAGCTCAAGGAAAGAGATCCTGCATTCCCTGATGTCAAGAGAGGTGTTCTTGTACCAACGGTCTGTTCTTCTAAGTAAATAATGTCAGTTTTTGTGTAATATAAGTAATGTTGGCATCACCTTTTTTTTTTTTAACTCTTTCTTGTTGTAGCTTTGTTAATGTGCCGGTGCAACTGATTTGGTGAATGGTAGTGAAACTTGCACCACATGCAGAGCGAAAAATTTATAGAATTGATTTTGGTCAAGAAAGTACCATGAATATTGCTATGCTTAAAACTTAGGGAGTAACTGAAACTGTTCCGACATACTGATGACAGTGCATCTCAATTGGACTTCCTGTTTGTTGATCAAGATCAAGAGATTTTCCTAACTGTGACTTCTAGATCTTGCATCAATATGGATGTATTTTTATTTAATTTTATGTTAGTACTATGAGTATGAGCTTTTCTGTCTCAAGGTGGACGCTACTATAACATTTGCTTTCTGCAGAAGTTAATATCTGAGAAGTGGTAGATTTTCATGTTCCTCATCTTTGTTATTATTCTCCATTTTCTTTACTAGGTTACTCCAGGATGCCCAGCTGATCGTGCCGGCTTCCAACCAGGTGACGTAGTCATTGAGTTTGATGGGAAGCCTGTTGGCAGCATCACTGAGGTCAACTCTCTCTCTCCCCTTTTTTCTTCTTTACCATTTTCCTAGATTAGTATAGCATCATTCTTGTGGTTCAGTGAAGCGTCTGCTTTTCATGAAAAAAGGAGGAAATTCCTCCCTCTTATTGCAATTAGAAGGCGATGATAACATCAACAGTGACAGCGACACCGCACCATCGCCTGCACTAATAGATTAAATCAAATGTCTTTCTGTATTATGGTTTTAAATTTGCAATGTTTGAGCTAGAAAATAGAGATTGCACAAAAATTCAATTGGGTCGGCTGTCCAGCATGAATGTTCTTCCTTAGTAATAAGTTATGGCTAACTGTTGAGTTGTGGTGACCAGATTTGCTGACTGATATATTTATGGCAGATAATCGAAATCATGGGAGACAAAATTGGGATCCCAATGAAGGTTGTTGTTAGGAGAGCAAAGGACAGTCTCGTCACTTTGACTGTAGTTCCGGAGGAGACCAACTTAGATATCTGAAGGAAGATGGTGATAAACTTAGATTAATATGTATTGAACAATGTATGGTTTACTTTATTGTTCTCCATATTTAAGTTAAAGAAGGGACCAGATGGTCTCACACTTCAAGAGAAAAAGAAACAGTATAACCGCCAGATAGAAATAAAATTTGGAAGAGTCCTGCATAAATTAATGATTCTCTTATCATTAGAAAAGCCAATGCAATATTTTGTTCTGGGTCAATCCGTTAATTTCTTGAACAAAAATTAGTGAAGCTCCTTGTAGATGGCAGCTAGCAAAGGGCATGTTGCTGTGGTTCAAAAAGAAAAGTTCGATCTTATATTTACTGAACAACTTCAACTGAGACTCCAGGGTAGAGGGGGTTAAATTTCTATTGATACGAGGAAATCGAGCTGTTCCTTGTAAACTTGTAGGCGGGTCTTGGATCCCTAATTTTAAGTGTGTTCCCCACTCTGAAGTTCGTCATTTTAAACTTCTGTAGAATTTCTTGGTCCTATAAGGCAAGCTTTGAGATGATGGTTCGGGCAATGCCAAACTCTTGGTCTTGTTTTGAACAGGATTCAGGGAGCTAACGTAAGAGAAGGTATTATATATGCATCTTTGACAATGCTTTTGCTATCACAGAGAATTGAGTGACCCACAGCCACAACATTCTGTTTAGTGTAGCGGGATGTATGAAAGCCAATGTCAAATATGCTGGGAGGGGGGAACACAATCCGACTCGCTTCATTTGACCCGTGAGCGCAATTGGCTGATTTGCTTCCATTGCCTTTTGGGGCAAAAAGCCAAACAGGCGATTTATAACAGAAATATGGCTTCTTTCTCAAATGGAAATGCAGTCGTGCAGACGTAGATTTATCCGTTCCAAAATTCGTTGCTGTTTCACCTTGATCTCTGAAATCCAACTAATGCATCAACGGCTACGAGGCAATGCGCCTTCTCAATCTATCCGAACTCCACATGCCATAATGTCCGTACCGATGGAAGACTAATGGACTATATGGGTTCCAGGTTCCAACCTTCACTCTTAAAGCAGTCCCTCGTCTGTTTTTGGCTCTCTGGCCAATTACTCCCAAAGCAAGCAGCTTTAAAATCGATGGAGTGCATTTTGCCATAGGTTATATATATCGTTTAGCTCGACAGTTAAGAGGCTGCACGCAATACCATGATTATATTTCCTCAAACATGGTTCCTTCCCTCCAATATACCACGATCCTTTCCCTCTGGCCTCATTTGTTCAGCACGAATGGAAAATCGTCCTAATCCCTATACTTTTTTTCTTCACTCGTATTTGCAAGCTCTAGATACTCATCGACCGCTCCAAGAACGGCACGGATGATCCTACTTACTCCACTATCCAAGTCACGTTGCCCATACTAAAAGTGTCCATGTCAAGCACAGTACAAAGCTAAAGCAGAAAAGCTACAGGCACAAGACAATATCTCATACGAATAATAAAGAAACCTGTGAAAGCAGGAGCAAATAAGATTTCACTATCGATTACACATGACGGAGGTGATTTGGTCTTGTCACTAGTTCAACATCTTCAGTTGAGGCCTCTTTTCAGCGGCTCCTCAGCCCAAGGGAAAAGTCGAATCCCTGCCAGAAGTCCACTGCGATTTGGGCTTTTTGATTGGTGCATCGTCCTCCATGCAACTCCATGGGACTATTGGAGATCAAACTGTCCATCTTCATGGTCCATAAAAGACCTATCGCTCATTTGGGTCGGGCTTCACTTATTTCCCGTCAAAGAGGATGGTAGGGGACATAACCTAGCAAGCCCGACAAGTTGTTCACTACATCATTGCACCGAGTCAAGAGGCTTATCATCTGCTGCGAGATGTCCACGGTGATGTTAAAAGTGGGTGCACTTCTAGAAGAGGGTGCTATTTCAGTGGGCAGTGATGCATTGTTGTTTAGCAGTTGTGGCTTTGCAAGTGGAGGAAGGGGAAGAAGAGGCGGAAGAGAAGAGGAAGAGACAGCTCTTTGAAAGTTCTTACTATTATAAACCATTGCAAGAGAGGAAGAAGAAGATGATGAGGCACCACCATCTGCAAAACTAGCATTGTTGTTCTTCTCGTTGAAGTTGTTTGCATTATCAACCATCATCTTTGGCTCTTGCCTACTAGTTTCTTCCCCACCCAACATAAATTTTACACGGGCTGCTGCCCGACCTCCGTTACCTGTGGTGGGCCCTACACCGGCATCATCTCCAGATGATTTCTTTAAGCATGACTTGAGCTGCACCGTGGATGCAGGTCCTGGTCTTTCAGTCAAAGGATCCTTAAGGCGTGGAGCATCGTGTACCGAATCATTGCCTCTGCCTTTTCCGGACTCTGAAGCCTCGGATGCAGGAACTTCTGCATTCCGAAGAGAATATCTCACGCCAGCATTGCCAAATAAGTTGTTGTTTCCAGCAGCATACTTGTAAGCTGCCTCTGCATCAAGTTTGCGGTGGAAGACAACCCGGCATGTCGATGACTTCCAGAAGACACGGATGCCTGTGTAATCTAATGGCCCAAATCGAGCAAACCTTGCCTTGAGCTCGGTGACAGAGGGTAGTGACGTTCCGGGAGGAAACTTCATGACTAATATGGTGGGGTCTGAGGCTCTTGCCGGATGTGACTCCACTTTCTTGACAGGAATTGGTTTTGCTTGTTTTGGGGTTGCAGATACAGTTTCTCTTCCCTCTCCCCGTGGTGCATCTTGGGTCTTCTGAACTGCCCTCTTTTCAGCGGCCAATGATTTGATATTGTTGATTTTCTTCAACCTCTTTGCTTCAATTTCTTCTTGACGGTCAGATGGAGGACGTTTGCGGCCACTCTTTGTTGGGTCATCGAATCTTCGATGTGGTTTTGCTAATTTTGAAGATGATAACTTTCTTCCACTTTCACCAGTAAGCTGATCAGGAGCTCCAACACCAGCAGGAGATTTAGCCGGGCGAATTTCAACGGTATCAATCTCAGATGGTGGAGCCAGAACCAAGCTCTTCTGATACACAAGGGATCGAAATCGAAGAAATGCCTGCTTTGTAACTGCAGGATCGCTCCTTTCAATGCCATAAAAAGGATCAAGAGCAAGGGCTTGCAAGCCACTCAAGAGTTGTCGCAAATCAAGCTCAGCATTTCCAGACCAAATAGGCACCGTCCCAACGTTATCAGGATGCGTCCTGCTTGCTTCACTTTTCTTCTGTTTGTCCGCATAAGATTCTTCTCTTGAGGCTGAATCAACTCGAGTTAGTTTACCAGCAGCTTTTGCCACTGATACTCCGACTTTGCTAGCTAGCAGCCGCTTTCGGGGATGATCAGGATCAGTCTCAGAGCCAACTTCTTTCCTTTTCTTCTTTTTCTTCTCCCTCATAACAGCATTCTGTGAGCTTGACTCCCCTGCAGGATGTTTAAGAACTTCCTTCTTCTTCTTCTTCTTCATCATAGCTCCATCAGCACTAACAGCACCAGCCAATAAAGGAGAAACATAACCACTATCTTGTACTGTATGAAGTTCCTGGCCTCTTTGCTGGAAACCATCTTGAGAATTGGTGATTTTTGCATCATCCCCTTTCCCCATTGCATTGGGGCTACCTAAACCAGAGGGACTCGGAATATTGACTGCAGAGTTACTTTCTGGAACTTGATGCAGGACTGAATTCCCAGGACCACCTTGACTTGAAATTGCATCTGAATTTACTTCAGTCTGCTCAGGTTTTACTGGGATCTGAGAGTTGACAGGAACAGATGCAGCTCTCTTCTGCAAGATATAACCTCCCGCTGCAGCCACAGATGAACCGTCAAGGTAAGCAGCAGGAACCGAAGAATTGGCCTGTAATGGGCTAGTTTGTTGTGTACCAGAATCATCCCGCCGCTTGAAAAGATATTTGTCTTTTTTGGAGGGATCCTTCACTTTCATGGGTTTTGTGGAGGTCCTTTTGCCGCCAAGGGCCTCGGCAATTACCAGTGGACCACTCAAAAGAGCTGAACATAAAACAAGCACTTGAGATCAGAAGGAAAGTACCAACTATTAACCAATATATCTCATAGCCAGTATGCCTTTGATGATGAACTATGAAAGGCACGTCCACGTCCGGTAACAATACAAGAAAGGACCTAATTAGCAAGTGTAGACTACTATAAGAACAAGATGGACTGCTGAAAAAAAGGAAAAAAAAAACTCAAACTGCATAAAGAAAGATATCATGTGTTTATTGAGTGAACCATAAAGTAAGACAAGAGCATTTTCTCCACATCAATCGTAAGGAAACATATAAATTTGATCTTACTAGCTCCATCACACAAAACTTGAATCTTCTTTGCTATCCCTGTTCCACAGCATTTTATAAAAGGAAAAATGAACTACTTAAAGTGCAATAGCAGGGTTAACTATTAGCCAGTAGGCAAAAAGTTGACAGTATGTTTCTTACCATGCAGGTTGAATATGTGCAACGGATGTTATATTGATTGTTTCTTTTCCTAAGCAAAACATAAGAAGCCAAGCTGCACAAATATGAACTATCGCTTTTTCCTTAAAGCAGTTAGATGTACATCAGTATCCACTTGATTAATATATTGCATGACGGTACCAAGCAAGACCAACATTGAAGAGAAATACTGTGCAAAAGTAGGACATTTTAATAACCCTTTTCTTTAAAGGATGTGCTTGGAATTTCTTTGATAGCTCCATACATGATAACAGAATGAAAAGTGTGGCAAAATTGAAACTACTTAACCATGTGTAACGAACATCTAATAGTTAAATCATGAATAGACCAGACTATCTACAGTACAACTCAACAACTCAATTTATGGAAAGTAAACCTATATAAGCATAAGTCATGCAAATAAAGGCAGCAACTTGCCAAGATAATACCCAGAAAAACAGAGAAACAGCACTGCTAACCGCCACAGAAAAATATTTGAAGCTTAAAATAAACTATCCAACAACTACCTCGAGGTGGCTCTTTCACCGGCTGAGCTGTTGCATCAACTGGATCGTGAGAAGGGCGCACTGCCTGCACTCCGAATGCCTGAGCGTAGGTCTCGTCATACTCCTCAAATACTGCCTTGCGATAAGCAAAAACAATAGCTTTATTCTTGACAAACTCGAGGCTATTCTCATCACTGCTTCGTGGCATTAATGCAAGCTGTTCTATAAATGCAAGAGTTTCCCAAGGCTGGAAACTGTCTCGTGCTTTGCTTATCTGAGCAGCCGAATACAGCCCTCCTTGCTCATAATCGGGCACATCCACTGCAAAGTACCCTGGAACATCTATCTGTCGAAAACTAAAAGCATTTCTACACCTGCAAGCCAAACCAAGACCACTTCTCCTACTCGCCTCATCCATGGCCTCCTCAACTGCCTTAACAAAGGTCCTTGACGCCGTCTGGTTTGATTTTTCGATGAAATTCTCCTCAAAAGGTATAAGCTCTGCTGGGTCGAACCACCCATAACTACTATCACCAAAGAAAGCTACCAGCACATAACCATCCCTCCTTGAGCGACGCACTGGAAAAGAAGCAAAAGCTTCGTTGAAGATTTGTCCCGGCCACCATGGATGTGATTTTACTTTGCCCCACACCATATCCCCCACTTCAAATCCATAACTCAAAGCCCTTGACATGCCACATTCAACGGAGCTATTTTTCTCATTCGCTACGTATTCATCAAACTCAGACAACAAAGTATCATACTGCCGGTCCACGGATTTCCTCTCACCTGTGCCACTAGAGTTTCTCCACTCCAAGCCATCCCCATCAACCTCCAGCCGACCTTGGGAACCAATTTGACAATCATAGGCATCAGATGGCTCCTTTTCCACTTTAATTTCACCTTTCACATCATAAAGTCGATACTCGCCAGACTTCTCGCTTTTAAACTCAAAAGATCTAGGTTCCATTTCCTCATCCACCCCACCAGCGCTCCCCCAACTGGCTGAAGAGCAAACCCTAACTCCATCCTCTTCAGATCTCACACTTTCTGAATCTACACCACTACTAGCAGCCCTAAATTCGCCTCCTAAAGTTACCGAATCGACACCCATCGAATCCACTGCACCATAGTCTACAACCCCAAAATCCACGCCCTTCTCTTCACGAGACACTTCACGGACATCCTCAGAAACCCCACCTTCCCCTCGATTCTCCTCCAACCCATCTGACTTGCTCTGTAGACCGTCCTCACCCGCTGCGGATATCATTTTGAACAGCTCCTAGGTCTAACACCAATTTCTAACGGCGAAATGGAGCTCCGAAGGTCCCACCAGAGAGAAACCGTACCTTCAGCGAGCTTATGGAGGCGACCGGTGCTGATTCCTCCGGCGAAGGCACTGATACGAGCTAGAAATCAGACATCGAGACTATGAAACAGAGACGCAGAGAGGTGGAGAGAGCGACCAGATAGAGGCGAGGCGTGTTCCGAAACGAAGCGAAATGCGCAGGGGAGGCTGTGTAGTGATTGTTTATATACGTGGGTTTCGAGTTTTTCAGTTTCGTTTTCTTTTTCTGGCCTTTTGTTTTTTTGTTTTTGTTCATTTTCTTTTCTATTCCATTATTAACGAATTATCATTTCGTCCCTTAAAGAAAATCCTTGCACGTTTCACCGATATAACTATTTTTTTAAAACGAATTCTTCTGATGTCGACAATTAATCGGTGAGCGAATACCGTATATAGCCGGCCTGATTGGTCACAATTTTGCTTTCTAAAAATAATTTATAATAAAATCAAATTTTTTATTTTATTCTTCGAGGAAAAAAACTTGTTCAGTAACCACACATAATTGTTATTTCCAAATAGAAAAAGAATATGAATGTGTTTAGTATGATCAGAGGCGACACCAATGACGGGCGGGCAAAGACAATGACTAAGGGCAGACTCTTTTTAAAATGACATTGTTTTTAATTCTGTTTTTTGGAAAAATGAAGATCTTTTTTTTTTAACTTCTTGTTTCTATTCTTAGGAATAGAAATTTATTCTGCTCCGAGAACAAAAAAATCAATTAGCATTTCCAAACATAATCATGTTCTCTTTTTTTTTTCCCTTTTTTTTCGGTTCTTGAAGACAAAAGAACCAGAATTAGAGAATTTGAAATGTTACATAAAAGCCTTAATTGATTCGTACCGAGAATGAGCCTAATAAAAATTCTTTTTAAAGCAAATTTAGGGTATACCTCCTTTTTATATAGTTTATACTTATCTTTCAAAGCATATAAAGGTGCAGATTTCAATTAAAAATTTCCAATAAAAAAAACTAAAATTCAGAGAGTATCAAAATTTATGAGGTGATGAAAGGACGATTGTAAAAATATCTAGGGAACTATCAATCAATATCATGTGAAATTCATAACTTACGAAACAAAAACAAACAAACAAAAGCAGTAAAAAAAATCACGCGAGACACGTGAAATTGTCTGACTACTCAGCTTATGTTTGAGTAAAGTATTGTTTTGTGGCAAAGGGAAAACGTCGAAAAGCCCAATCTTCCATATTTGGGCCAAGCCCAGTCAGAAAAATTACGGGCATGTGTCGTTTTAAATCTGTCATGAGATCTTGGGTAGCAAATTCAGGGCTTGCCATGAGCTCGATCTTTGAGCCTGCCAATTGATTCAGGGCATTTTTCTCCGCGCTTGTTAACCCCAAAAAAGCCGGGGCATCTTGCGTCCTGTTGACACTTAAATTTTGAATATCTTTTTTTTTAGTCATTGATTTTTGCATAAGAAAATTAAAAAAAACTAACCTTAGTTTCTACAAAAAAAAAAAAAGATTTAATTCATTTTATATATATATAGTTTTACATTTTAATTTTGGCATCCATCACACTTATATTTAATAGGACAACGACGATGGAATGAAAGCGGGTTAGCCTTGGGCTTAATTAGAAGCTTCCGAGCAAAACCTACAAGAGCATAGATGGTTCAAAAACCCACGGCGGTCAAAATTAGCTTGTGGACTGCATTTTTTTGTTTCATTCATAGTAGGGGCCACATGGAAGTTAATTATAATATACATAAAGTTGAGAGGTCAGTAATTGATCGTGGGCAAGATTTGAAGAATATTTGACTGAAGAGGAAATGAATAAACAAATCAAATTGGTAGTGGAACAGAATATTTCTCAAGGTTTCATATATTCACTTTGAAGGGGATGGTGAGGAAAGTTCTCAGATTTTTTAGGAAATTTGATTTTCAGAAAAGATACGTGGGAGCCATAGTGAGGATAGAAACAAAAGTTAAATTTATTTTTAAGCATTCACAAGAGGAAAAGGGTTTTGCTTTCTTTCTTTAATCCAAAGTCATCCTTGCCTATAAAAGAGCACAAGTTCATGTAAGAAAGGAGGGAGCCCCTTGGATTAAAAAAATCAAAAACACTTGTGGGGAGAGGTTTTCTGGAGAGCAAACACAGAGAAAGAGAGAATACACGTGAGAGCAAAAGAGGGGGAGGTTTTCCTCTGTTCGGTGCCTCCCAACGATCCTGTGCCCGTTCCGTCGCCACAACGGCTCTCTCCTAGTGGACCTTAGCTTGTCAACGATGCTGCACCTCCAGTCCCAACGCTTGAAGTTGCTGATCACCAATTTCACCCATTGCCCCTTCGCTGTCACCCAAGCCGAGTCTCTTCTTGCTATTGTTGGTCCACCATGATTTGCTGTATTGCTCAGCTACGAGGAGTCCAGTCCAAGTTGCTGCCTCAAACGTGCCCAAGAAGTCCCGTCCATTGCTGTTCAAGTCCATTTGTTGCGCTAAAGCCCACTGTCCCTGTGCAACTATCACTGACTTGAGACCCGTGAATCAAATTTGAAAAGCATATCTTGCAATTTAGGTATGTTTCCTAATTTAAATATTCTAAATATTTGATTGCAAAGTTCGATTGTTTGAATTGCATTGTCCGAAGAATTGTCTTGCAAGTTCAAAATATTCAATTGCTTAATTTGAAAGATTGCATGTTAAGATCGAGCATTGAATATATATATATTATCTTGCAAGTATATCTTTAGTTCGAATTGGAGAGATTACGATTCAATGTGAATATTCTTCTAAATCTTTTGTGATAATCTCGTGATAATCTTAAAAATCTTTTGAATATACTCAAGGTATGCAAAATATTTCACGAATATAATCGATTGGGAAAATTTCCTAATCCGCAACCGCATACATGGAAATAAGTCTATCTATCAGGCTTTAGATAGAATTATTTCTATAGCGGGTATTTTGAATTTTAGGGTCGATCTATTAAGCTTTAGATCGAAACTTAATTCGAAAGAAATAGCAGTAATTATCTTTTAATTTTTTGCAACTTGAATTTTAAATTTCATCCATAAAAAACAAAAGCAAAATCATAAAAAATCCTAAAAAATTGCACCTTTGAATTTCAAGTGAAAGAAAAATTCATCAAAATTGCCAAACTGAACATTTCTTTTATGAAATTGATACCGAAAGAGCATTAGTTGAAAAATTAATGTAATCAAGTTTCGAACTTAAAATCTTTGGTTCGTAGAAATAGAATAGTTCTCCCACTATTTTATTTATGTTTCTAATCTACCTACCATAAATGATTAGTGGCGACTCCTATTAAAAATCTTTTGCATTTAAATATTGAACCTAACTTGCGAATTGATAGAGTTTGTGAGAGCTCGAACTAGGTTAGTTAATTCACTTAATTAACTTGGTAATCCATTAACCTAAGAATTGAAAAACCTGAAAATCGAATTTTTAGTTCGCGACACGTCCTTGAACCGATGACAATAACAGCCATTCGACTAAACCTCCTTTGTCCCTCGGGATTATAGGAATATACACCTGCTGTCCATTGACCACGCATTTTTGCTTGATTTTAAATCATGACTCACCTTTCGTGAGTGAACCCTACGGATGAATCCTTAAATCCTCGGGGCATATTCTGAAAATTGAAATTGAACCGGCTTAAACCGTCCGGTTCAAGGCCTATGTTAGGGGGAATCCGTTCGGAGCCCGATTCTATCCACCTCGGAGTCGGGCCAAATTGTTCAAAGGGGTGAACTTGAAATGGAAGGGTTGAACGAGGGTGAGATTTTTTTTCCCATTCCCTCTTCTTGTATGCATACTTCTAGTGTTTCGTTTGGAATAACACGGAATGTCGATTATATACTTTTTCTCGATGAATTTATCCACTAATTTTAGATTGAGTCCCCAAAATAACATTCCAAAGAGCTCGAATAAGAACTTTTTGCTCTTAAATAAGAATTGATCCCCTTGATTTTGACTAATTTTCAAAAGCTTATAGCTCTCATCCATCAGCTAGCATGTACTTTGGGTATAAATCATCTCATGTACTTTGATGGAAAAAGTTAAGAATTAATTCACGAATTTTACAAAGTGGTCACGCATCGCAGCGATTTTTTTTTGGGGGGGGGGGGGGGGGGAGGGGCTATGAAATAATAGTGCATTTTTTTGTGAGATTTTTATTTTTATTTTAAAGTGATTTATCTCTATTTGATATAAAATGAAGATTTTCTTCTTTTGATAAGAAAAAAAGTATCTTCGCTTTCATGCACTCTTGCATGGTTATGAGCCTAATTAGGCCTCATGCTTGCACGTTCTGATTTCAAAGCCCTACATTTTGCCATAGCAAATTCCCAAAAATAAAAAAAAATTATCCAAAAAGTCCTAAATCTATTCTATTTTTGCCAATTTAGTTCTAAATATTTTAATTTTTCTAATTAAATCTTAAAAATTTTCAATCAATTGAATCCATCCAGCCAATTTCGATCGGAAATCGCTAACATGGACACCAGCAGGCCTACATGACATATCGATAGCAAAGTGGATAATTTTAATAAAAATTTAATTTTTTTTATAACTATGGCCGATGAGGTCACCAGCCACAATTATGAAAAAAGCAAAGAAAAGAAAATTAATAATTTTTCAAAAAATTAAATATTATCAAAAAATTATTCACGTTAACGCTAACCCTGCCATGTAAGACGGCTGGTATCTATGCTAACGATTTTCGATCAAAATTAATCGGATAGACTCAATTGATAGAATTAAAATGTTTATAGCAAAATTAACAAAAGTGCAATAGGTTTAGAACTTTTTAGATATTTTTTCCCTAAAAGCTTATTGTTTCCATTTTCCCACCTTAGAATCCAAAAAAAAAAAAAAAAAGAGAGAAGGATGTTACGAAACTTAGACAACCTGCGCAATGTTATGTGAAGCTACATGTAGTTCAAAACGTCATATATGCCAAGAATAAAGTCTTGGAATTCGAACGCGCAAAGGGTAACAATGCATCTGCTAGTGCTTATGAAAGCAACATAATACATTATGATGCTATTCAAGAAATGATAATGTAACAAAAGGTTTATGAATTTTGATTTAATGTGTAATGTAATCCATAAATTTTAAATTTATTTAATGTGATTTCTGAACTTTAGTACAATGTACAATATCATCTTTCATCTTTGATTTATTAAATGTGATCCTAAACTTTTGATATATGTTTAATTTAGCCCTTAAAATATTATTCCTAAACTTGAATGAATGGAATGACAATATTAAACATGCTCATACAATTCAAAAACTAAATTGAACATGTACCAAAAGTCTAGGTACTACATTGAATAAATTAAAATTTTTAGAGATGATAGTGCACGTCATAGTAAAGTTTAGGTATCATATTGAATAAATGCAAAGCTCATGGACTTCATTGCACTTTGGGCCAAAACTCATGGACAATTTGTGCCATTTATCCATTTTAAAACTCCATACATAAAGCTATTTGTTAGTGACTGAGCACGCGATACTACCATACATCACATATGTCATTAAGTGCACGTGGAGCGTGTCTCAGGTCGCAATGGACAGGTGACCTGTTTTAATTGTGGGTTAACGACCACTAATAGATTGGGGTGACGAAATCCAGAGGAAAATTACCAAAAAAGTCCTAAAGCTATTGCAGTTATAATATTCTAGTCCTAAACTTTTTTTTATCAATTCAATCCTAAACTTTTTGTAATTATGCTATTTCAGTTCATCCAGTGAATTTTAACCAGTTAGCAATGTAATATTTTAATATTTTTGAGAATATTTTTTTATGTTTTTTTTAAGTTTTTAATTTTTTTTTCTTTCTTTTTCTTTTTCTTTTTTTTTCCTCCTAACCCATCTCCTTCCTCAGCCAGTTGCCAAACCTCAACGATCGGCCAGAGGTATGAATAGTGAGGCCTAGCCTTGCCTGGCCATAGCAGGGCTCGGCCTCATCGTTGTTCGGCGAGGCAGCGTCGATGAGGATGAGCCCCGCCATGGCCAGGCGAGCCGGTGAGGTCGAGCCTCGCCCATCCATGGAGGACCCATCGCTTGTTTGAGAGAGAGAGAGAGAGAGAGAGAGAGAGAGAGAGAGAGAGAGTGAGGTCGAACCTCGCCAAACCATGGTAGGGCTCGACTTCACTGTCACTACCTCGCCTAGCGAAGGTGAAACTGAGTCCCGCCATGGCAGGGCAAGGCTTGACCTTGTTGGCACTGCTTTTTTGGGCAATGGCGAGGCCAAGCCCTGTTATGGCCAAGCGAGGCTTGGCCACACCTTTGGCCGGTCGCCGTGGTTGAGGAAGGGGATGGATTGGGAGGGGAAAAAAAGAAATAAAAAAAATAAAAATCATTAAAAAAAAATTAAAAAAATAAATTAAAATATTGGATTGCCGGCCAGTTGTTATCCACGTTAGCGCCATCCTGGTAAAATTCACTCGATGGATTGAAATGACACAATTACAAAAGGTTTAGAACTGAATTGATCAAAAAAATTATGATAGAAATGGTATAATTGTAATAGGTTTACAATTTTTTTGGTAATTTTTCCTGAAATCCAGGGTTACCACTTCCAGGTAGGGAAGTGAGGAATGTGTCCTCCAGATTGCTGTCCTACTAGCCTTATTCACATCATCAGAAACAAGAGTTAAGCAATAGACATTAAAGTGCAGTTAACAAAGAAACTAAAGCAAGATCATGTCGAGATGTTCACTTTTACACATGAGTATGTACAATGTTGTCAAACTAATCCTTTTGAAGACTTTCTTCATATTTGGTGATGTTTTTTTTAAGGTTTTGTGCCCATACTTAAAATTCTCTTTTATCATCGATTTCTTCAATACATTATGGCGGGAATCGACTAATGTGGTACGATGAATCAACGGAACTCTGGTTGCGTTTGGAATCAACTTTGGGGAATGGACTTTGGACACCCAAAGGCCTTTGGGCCAAATATTAAGTGTTTGGTAAAAACTTTGTAAACATCCTCTTGAAAAAGTCAGCATTACCAAGGTTCAAAACCCAAGGTAGTTGAAAAGCAGCCTTGAGCATTCTAGCATTCTCGGCATCTGCCGAGAATGTGTAAATATTTCTTTTTGTTATACCCTTTTTATCCTCATATATTTTTTATATTTCAAGTTTAGCCCTTTCATCAAAGAAACCCCACATCTGTGTCTCTTTCTTTTCCTATGGCGCAGCTTCTCTCCTCTCTTCCCTTTTGCAACTTTTGCTCGTGCTGAAAATGAAGTCTTTGATCAACAATAGCAAGGTATTCACATGACCTCCTTGCCTTTTGACTTTCTCATTGCTTGTCTTGGGTTTGATTATCATTGTTTTGGAGTTTTTGACGAACCTGGTGGATGTATAGGAATGCCTCATCTCATATTTTCGGCACTGTGAGCACCCCAAGCGTGCAGTTCACAGCTAAGGCATTTAGGGCTCCTACTGTTCTTGTGAGTTCACCTTCTTTAACTAATGATTATGGTGTATAGAAAGAGAGATGTTGTTCTATTGCAAGTGGTCCATTAATTTGCACGTTAAAGCAATAAAGAAGAGTCAGATGTGTGCATCCATCTCATCTTTAGATAATAAGAATACCAATGTTTCTAAAAATAAGAGAATCTCCAGTTTCCGTAAGAGCTTGAGCACTTTTTTGTTTCTAAAGCGAATTAAACAAAAGATGGCCTCTAGTATCAAAGACTAGTAATAGGATAGATTGCTAGCGGGGTAACCAATTTCTCTACCTGTAGAGATTTTGCATTTATCGATTGTATTAAAGGATTTTGTTTCTAAAGGATTTCCTCTACAAGGCTACCTAAGTTATTATTATAAGTGCTTATTCATAAAATCCCACTATGCTTACAATGTGTCATTTAATAAATCTCATTTTGCTTATTATCCTCTACCGAGGCTCAAAGAACTACGTAAAAGGATATGAAGTGAAAATTATGCATATGGATCTTTTTTCCCTTAATTTTTAGGGTTACCGCTGCTCTTCTTTCCCCATAAAAATTGCAAACTTTATTATATGTAAACTTAGCCTACTCATGCTTGTCATGTTCATCAGGACCTAGCTTGAAACATGAACTCAAAATTGGACATCTAGAATGGCACACTTCAATTGTAAGTGACAATATGTAATAGACTCCAAATGGTCATGTGCTTGCTCTAATGATCGCATGCTTGCTTTAGGTGCATGATATGTTCACGAGAACAGTTGAGCTCAGGATGATAAGTATTCTATTTATTGCGTGGTAAGCTATGGTGTATATAAACATGGTGTTAGGTGGTTGCTTTTTTTCCTTTTTCTTTATAAATTTTTTTAGCTATAAACTAATTTCTCTAGTTGGAACCAGTTTGATAGGTAACTTGCTTCTGTGTCGGTTGGGGGTGAGTTGGCAATTAGTAACTTAACTTATCTATTAAGGCTCTCCTAGGATCATGTAAAAATTTCTCAACTTCCTCTTGTTGCGACCCTAAAAATTTTTCAATCATTGAAAAAATTTCTAGGTTAATGGATTATTAGGTTAATTAGATGGAATAACCTAATACAGACCCTCTCAAGTCCTACTGAATCGCAACTTTGGTTTTTGTTCAAATGATTTTAGAATTTGGAGTCTCTACTAATCATTTTTGGTAGGTTAATTAGAAACCTAAGTAAATTAACAGAAGAACTAAATTACTTCTACGAACCAGAGATTATGAGTTCGGGGACATGGTTACACTAGTTAATTAAAACTAATGCCTTTTCGGTACCTTAATTTCATGGATATCCTAATTTGGCAACTCAAGCTTGGTTTATTCCTAAGGTTCTAGTAGTGTGTTCTCTTTTTGTATTTTCACTTTTTAAATAGAATACATGTGAATGACATTTTTTTGGTATTTTCAAAGCATTAAAATTCCCTGAAATCGAAAGAGGAAGTGAGCTAACGACTTCTGTGCTATGCTACGACCTCCAGCAGGTGGCTTGGCTTACTCATTCTGGAGTTTGATGATTCAAAAATTAAATTGCAGGAAGTAGATGATAGTAAATAAAGACCTCCAATATATAACACAGCCTTAACTTGGCTCTCTCCTTTGGGGTTTAATAGTGCAGGAATTAAATTATATGAAATTAAATGACGGTAAGTAAAGACCTCCAATGGATGGCCTAGCATTGGGTTGGCTCTCTCCTTTGGGGTTTAATGGTGCAGGAATTAAATTACAGGAATTTAAATGACGGTAAGTAAAGACCTCTAATGGATAACCTAGTATTGGCTTAGCTCTCTCCTTTGGGGTTTAATGGTGCAGGAATTAAATTACTGGAATTTAAATGACGGTAAGTAAAAACCTCCAATGGATGGCCTAGCATTGGCTTGGCTCTCTCCTTTGGGATTTAATGGTGCAGGAATTAAATTACATGAATTTAAATGACGGTATGTAAAGACTTCTAATGAATGGCCTAGCATTGGCTTGGCTCTCTCATTTAGGGTTTAATGGTGCGGGAATTAAATTACAAGAAGTAAATAATAGAAAATAAATGACCACCAGTGAGTGGCTCGGCCCTGATTCGGCCCGCTTTCTCTGGGATTTAATGGTACAGGAATTAAATTGCGGGAAGTAAATAACAGAAAATAAAAGACCACCAGTGAGTGGCTCGGCCTTGGCTCGACCCGCATTCTCTGGGATTTAATGGTACAGGAATTAAATTGCGATAAATAAAATACCTCCAACAAAAGGATCAGCCTTGACTCGGCCTACTCATTTTGGGGTTTATGGTACAGCACTTAAATTGCAGAATAAAGGACCACCAGTGGGTGGGTCGGCCTTCCCATTCTGAGATTTGATGGTGCAAGAATTAAATTACAGAAAATTATAGTACGAACGCGACATGTGAATATGGAGACATATGAGTACAACATGATATACTGGGTAACGAAATTCTTAAAGATTTAATGGCTAGGATCGTTATCTGATTTGACGGATTTGATGGCCAAATTCGGACCTCGTATCACCTTGTGGATTAAGATTGCAGCTTGAACGGCTGGGATGAATTCTTGATTTATATTGATCGATGAAGGAATTGGTGATGATAACTCTCCAGCTTTAAACTCCCATCATCTTCAAAATTCTCTCTCTCTTTTTGATATTTTCTTTCTCTCAAATTTTTTTTCAATCTCCCAAAGCCTTCTCAAACATTCAAAATTTTCTCTCTCAAAAACATCCCCCTCCCAAGCTCACTTCTTCCTACTTTTATAACCCACTCATCTATCTTCCATTCTGATTTTTCCACTAACTCTTCTTCATTTCATTTTTCCTTCTCTATCTCCTCTTCTCCAACTTCCCTTCTCCATCTCCTCTTCTTCATCTTCCCTTTTCTATTCTAATTTCTCTACTAACTTTTTCTTTTTTATTTACAAAATAATCCCTCAAGTGTTAGATTTTTGCATTCTAGTCCTTGAGATTTTAAATATTTACAATTCAGTTCCTAGAGAAATATTTCTTTAAGTCTAAATCTCCTACAATTTTCGACACACCTCCTCTATATTTAGTCAAAATTCATTGCATATCAAATTTAAGCTCATTTCTTGCCGCTGAAAATAACGCAAAATTTAATTAAAGCCCTTTTACAAAATTGAGTCCTTCTGGGTATAATTAGGCCAGCATGAAGATTTGGAATATTAGAGAATAACGTCACAACTCCTAAAAGTGAAAAATGAAAATAAATTGACTCAAATTGAATTTTTTAGGCCCCAAATGCTATTATTTATTAAATATTTTCCTAATTTCTAAAAAATATATAAAAATACAAAAAATATGAAAAAAAATTTTTTGTTAAAAAATGATTGCCTAAGCTTGGCCAAGGCTTCCAAATTTGATTTTGCAATTTTCTCATTTTTTTGATTTTGTTCTATAAATTTTCGAAAATAAAAATACTGACAAATACTGAAAATATGGAAAATCATTTTTTGGGTTAAAATTGGTTCTCTAGGCTTAGCCAAGGTCTTCAAAGTTGATTTTTTTTAATTTTATGAATTTTTATATATTTTTTTACTAATTTTTTAAAAAAACTACCGAAAAATATTAAAAATATGAAAAATTATTTTTTGGTCAAAATTTGTTTTCTAGACTTAGTCAAGGTCTCCAAAGTTGATTTTTTTAATTTTATGAATTTTTATAGATTTTTTTTATTAATTATAAAAGAGAAAAGATGATTAAAAATCAAGTGTCAACACCTCTAGAGATTGGAGTGTTGGTAAACCTTGAACATTTGTCTTTGAGTGAGTGTAAGTTGCTTAAGAGAACAAGATTCAATTAAGAACTTGATACTTAGTAGTCAAGGTGAATCCGTCCCATAACACATTGTAGAGTTTCTAAATTCATTTGGGAACTTGAAATATTTGAAAGTACTAAGGATGTATGCTAGTTCCATAAGAAGATTACCCCATGCAATTAGGATGTTGGAGAAGTTGGAAGATATAGATGTAGAGTTCTACCAACACCGAGAGGGGACAATCCCTAATGAGATTCGAAGGTTAGGTTATAGAGACTTCCTAAAAGCATGCTCAGTTTGCATATTGGTGCTTGTTGATAGAAAATCCATAAAAATTCATAAAATTAAAAAATTAACTTTGGGGACCTTGGCCAAACCTAAAAAACCAATTTTGATCAAAAAAATGATTTTTCATATTTTCGGTATTTTCCGATATTTTTATTTTCGAAAATTCATAAAAAAAATCAAGAAAAAATGAGAAAATTGCAAAATCAACTTTGAAAGCTTTGGCCAAGCTTAGGCAACCATTTTTGAGCAAAAAATAATTTTTCTTATTTTTGTATTTTTTAAATATATTTTTTAGTAATTAGGAAAATATTTCATACATAATAGCATTTGAGGCCACAAAAATACATAAAAATAGTCAAATATTTTTCTTTTAAATCACTTTTCATGTTGGCCATCGTAAATTTAAAAAATCCAATTCAGGGTCGTGTATTCCTTCACGAGCATAATCTCGAATCGGGCCTAAAAAAATTCAATTTGAGTCAATTTATTTTTATTTTTCACTTTTAGGAGTTGTGACATTGTTCTCTAATATTCTAAATTTTCATCTTGGCACAATTATACCCAGAATGACCCAATTTTACAAAAAAAAAAGCTTTAATTAAATTTTACATTATTTTCAGTAACAAGAAATGAGCTTAAATTTGACATGCGGTGAATTGTGTCAAAAATTGTGAAGAGATTTGGACTTAAAGAAATATTTTTTTTCAAGGACTAAATTGTAAATAATTAAAATTCAGGGACTAGAGTGCAAATACCTAACTCTTAAAGGATTATTTTGCAAATAACAAAAAGAAGAGTTAGTGGAGAAATTAGAATAAAGAAGGGAAGATGGAGAAGAGGAGATGGAGAAGAGAAGATGGAAAAGAATGGATGGAGAAAATAAGATAAGAATAGAGATAGAGATGGAGAAGGGAAGATGAAAATGAAGAAGAGTGGAGAAATTAGAATGGGAGATAGATGAGTGGGTTATAAAAGGAGGAAGAAGTGAGCTTGAGAGGGGAATTTTTTTGGAGAGAAAATTTTAGATGTTTGAGAGGGTTTTGGGAGATTGAAGAAAAATTTGAGAGAAAAAAATACCAAAAAGAGAGAGAGAATTTTGAAGATGATGGAAGTTTAAAGCTAGCGGGTTATCATCATCAATTTCTTCATCGATCAACATAAATCAAGAATTCATCCCAGATTTGAAACTAAGTGTCCCTATACTCTCTTTGATTTTTTAGTATAAATTAGCCCAAATTTTCTACTCTTCTCCCATTTCCCCATATTTGATTTCAGGCAGGAACCAATTATATCCATCAAGCACTTCTCATAATGCCATTGAAACTAAGTGCTTCTTTCATTGTTCTAATTTTTAATGTGAATTAAATCATATTTGCTCAATTACTCCATTTCTCCATATTTTTATGTCAGGCAAAGGACAACTCCAAGTCAACGGTAAATCCCATGGAGGTGTAAGATTGGCGCTGACGAGCTCTTGAGTGCCCATTAAATTTTCAATTGATCCGTCGATGGATTTCAGCCCGAATTGTCAAATCAGTTCGTTTTATTTTAAAGAATTTAAACCCCAGAATGTGAAGGGCAGAGCCCGCTCACTGGAGGTCATTTTAAATTTCTGCAATTTAAATTCCTACACCTTAAACCCCAAAGAAGAGGGCCAAGCCAAGGCTGAGCTATCCATTGGTGGTCTTTATTTATTGTCATTTACTTCCTGTAATTTAATTTTTGAATCACTAAACCCCAAAATGAATAGCTCGCAGCACTGCACAGAAGTCATTAACTCACTCCCTTTTTCGGTTTCAAGGAAATACTTAATATTTTGAAAATGCCAAAAAAATGTCACTCACGTATATTCCATTTAAAAAAGTGAAAATACAAAAAGAGAACACTCCACTAGAGCCTTAGAAATAAACCAAGCCTGAGTTGCCAAATTAGGATACCCATGAAATTAAGGTACCGAAAGGGCATTAGTTTTAATTAACTAGTGTAACTAAGTCCCCGAACTCATAATCTCTGGTTCGTAGAAGTAATTTAGTTCTCCCGCTAATTTACTTAGGTTTCTAATCAACCTACCAAAAATGATTAGTGGCGACTCCAAAATTTAAAACTATTTGAACAAAAAACCAAAGTCGCGATTTGGTAGAGCTTGGGAGAGCTCGAACTAGGTTAGTTGATTTAATCAATTAATCTGGTAATCCATTAACTTAAAAAATGAATTTTAGGTCGCGACAGTGCTAAGTTGATGAATTAAACATAAAATACCTTGGTTGGCACATGCTCTCTTTGTTAATTTATTGAAGCACTTGTCACTTCCTGTTGAGAAACAAATGGAAGAAAACAAACACAGAATACAAGGATTTACGTGGTTCGATTAAGGTAATCTACATCCACGGGCGAGACAAAATAAGACTCCACTATTAACAAAAAAAAAGGTATAGATTTCTGGAGGTCGATCACATCAATATCAACCTAAAAAAAAAGAAAAAAACCTTGCCGCATTATAAATAGTGCCAATTTTTTTTTGGCGTAGCCCCAAACCCCATGAAGATTTGTTTACACCCCATAGAAATTTGTTCGCTTATCGGCCCAACCCTTCGTGCCTTGAACTAAATTTCAAATTTTGTCCATTCTAAGGTTGCACAAATAATAGGGCGAGTCGGGTAACAAACTGAATCGAGTACACAAAATTGAAGACGTCTTTAACACTTCCCCATTATATTGGCTTTTGCGTCTTTAATATATCCAAGTATTCATTGTTGGATGCCTTAAAATAAGGTCTTCATTACTACACATATGTATTTGCATGTTTCAATTCATTGTTGGATGCCTTAGCAAGACCATTTATTTGCATAGTTAATCTAATCTGTTTGCATCTCTCAAATATATATATATATATATATATATATATATATTATTGGAAGATGGCAAGTTCATCAAAGGAAAAGGCATATTAGGGCCCATAAGATGTAGAAAGTTTTTGTAAGTTATGCATTGAACAAATTGAAATAAGCAATTGTTTCGTAATAGTCGTCATTAGGATGTTAGCATATTGGGTAGACAGTCATAATTAAAAAGTTTGAGGAGCTGAGGGATAAAAGGTATAATAAAAAACCAAATGAAGAGTAAGTGGGATAATTTAAGGAAGAATACAAGACATGGAGGAAATTTCTTTTAAATGAAACAGGACTGGGATGGGATGCAAAGAAGAAGACCATTGATGCAGATGATGAATGGTGGAAGAGGAAAATTAAGGTGCTTTTCTCTTATTTTGTTACTATTTTCTAAGGTCATCTTGTATGATACAACCCACAAAAATGTTCTATTATAACAGGAGGATCCTAAGTTTAAGGTTTTTCGAATGAAAGACATATATTCGGATCTTGAAGTTTTATTGGCTAGAATGTTCAGGGGTACGGTTGCAATCGGAAGTGTCACATGGAATCCTACATGAGGTTTAATTAATAATGAGGGCATTGAGGCTCCACAAGTTAATATGGGTGATGGTGTAGGATCTACTGATGATAATTTGGAGCATAATGCAGGTGAAAATATTATTCAACCAAGTTCAAGTAAGAGCCATAAAAGATTAGCACACAGGGAAGCTGGAGGAAAGAAAAGAAAAAATTGATTGGACCTGCTAAGTTAGTATTGCAAATTGACAGACTTTGTTCAGCTGTTGAGAGTAGGAGCAGTGTATCATCTCTTGTAAGGGAGTTTGATCCTTACAAGAAAATTATGTAAACATTGAAAGCCATACCAGAGATTAAGCAAGACTAAAAGTTATAATTTTTTACACTCTCACATTTTGCTAAAAAGAAAACCAACCGACAGATCTTCATGAACTTAGATGGAGATGAAGAAAAAGTCGAGTGGCTCAAGTTTAAGTTGGAAAAGCATAATAGTCGTCACTAGGATATTAGCTGCTTGTTTGAACTCTTTCATATGCTAGTTGTAATTTGAGACCTATTTTCAATTGGTATGATTTGCACTCTATTTGCACTATGTATGAACTTTATTTCTATTATGTTCTAATGTGACACCCATTTTCAATTAGTATTCTTTTGATTGGATGGAGTTTGCAATATATATAATACACACACGCATGATGGATGATTTCTATTTATGAATGATTTAGATTATTAATCTATATTCTAATTGTGACTCTATATTTTGTTACTTTAACTAGTTATGGATGATTCTCCTAAAGGGCAAAATCATGACAAAGAGGAAAAAGAACATTAGCAAATTGTGGGAGTCACTCAGGCCACAGTGGCTTATCAGGCAATATACAGTTATAAAGAATCCTGTATGACATCTTTATATACAGGAAATGAATGGTTAGAAGAGTTGATGAGCGAATATACTAATCCGATAAGGTACTATCAAATGTTTAGAATGGATAGGATTGTATTTAATAGTTTTTTTTTGTAAGGGTAAGAATTGTATTGACTAATCAAATGCGCGTACAAAAGAGACCGAAGCACGATGGCCCATACAAAAACAACCCTCCACCCAAAGTGACACTAATGTAGTAGAGGGTGCAGGGCTAACAAGATAAAGCGCAACGAGAAACAAGGGGACAAGACCGCATAAGATAAAGAAAACAAACACGGTAGAACCACAATAACAACCAAAAGATGACGAACAATAACCAAAAACAGAGCAGTGGAAACGGCTTAGTGAGGACCAAGAGGTAGTAGTTCCAAGAGGTCAAAATTCGCCTATTTTTGGGGTTATCGTCAGCACCTTGGAAGGTAAGTGCCTTGTCCTGAACAGCCTCGGAGAGATGCTTCTTAAGAGCGGAGACATCACGGGTCTGATTTCTGAATATGATGTGGTTGCGCTCTGCCCAAATCAAATGGCAAAGCACAACAAAAGAAAAGTGAGCAGTACGGTGATGAACCAGCTAACCATCGAAATGGTTAATGACTCAATGGAGGTTATCCATCCACGATCTATTAGTCCAAGAGAGGAAACACTTGGTAGCCCAATAATGAGCCAAGGAAGCTGTAAAATTACACTCGAAGAAGAGGTGATCAATAGAGTTCGGTCTACAATGGCGAAAGGGGCAAACACCATCAGTGATTCTTTGATAATTTAGTAAAAATACCTGGGTGGGGAAGTGTTTTTAGCGTAATAAGCCATATCAGGAAAGCATGACGGGGGGTGATATGACAGTCCCAAATAAAACGCTGCCAGGATGCAGCTATGCCTTTACATCTGATGTCGTCCCAGGCAAAAGAAACCAAGAAGACCCCGGAGGGGTGGCAAAGCTAAATGAACTGATCCTGCCTATTAGGAGATAAAACAGGGGAAAGTTAGGTAAAGAAGCCAATTGATTTAACACCGTAGAAAGGATATGATCCCCATTGCAAAAATCATGGATTGAAGCCTTCCGTGAAATGCTAGACAAGTAGATTTCCCTGTCCGAGAAGAGTATACGCAACAGCCCCAACGGGTGCCAAGGATCGAACCAGAAGGATACCGAATCACCATCTCTAATCCGCCACTGGGAGCAGGTAAGAAAAAGCGGTCTAAGCTCTAATATTTTCATAAACACCTTTGAAATTAAACTCGAGCCACATTCTCTAAGCTCTTACGGCTTCGTTAGGGTTTTATTATGCGATTTATCAATGCTTTGATCTTTGATTATGCACTTAATTTTATTGGTTGCAATTTATCTAGGTTTATGTACTTTAGACTTAGTCTAGTTTTAGAAAAATTTGAAAAAAGACAAAAATAACTAGCTTGAACACTTAGCAATCTCTCGTTATTAAGTTTTAGATGAATTAAGATTGAGATTTGATTTTCTAGAACAAAAATGCACACCAATAAAGGGCAATGTAGTGTAGTGCATTTTCATTACATAAATGAGGGTGTCGTTCATGCCAATTGTCCGATCGCTCAAAAGAGTTGGATGAAACCCTACAATAAATAGTGAAAATGACTGGTGATGATTCTTTATATTTATTTTTACATTTCATTATGCAATATGTTATATAAGAGAATCAATATGAATTAATCTTTGATTAATTCAAAATGTAGGATGAAATTTCACAAAGTAATTATATAATTATTTGACTTAAATGAAAAAATTGGGAAGATAAATTATTCTCGGGAATAAAAATTATGTGTAGTTACCAAATGCGTTTTTATTCCAGGAACAGAAATTCTATACAATTACCAAATGTATTTTGATTTTTTAAAACTCATTCAGGGAACAGAATAAAAAAATGTCATTTTAATCGAAATCACTTTTTAAAATCAGAACGGTTGCCATATAAGCCCTCAGTGATAATATATAAACTAGTTACAGTCTGAAAGTATGTGACGTTTCCATGACTTAGGTAACAAATCAACCCTTTGCATAGTAGGTGAACAAATCAACCCTTTGCCATAAACACATACTCTTCAAAAAAGGGAGAATGAAGGAAGCGAAAATGCATAGATACAACTCATGAATCTTCTAACTAGTCAAACCCAAAAAGAGGAAAAAGAAAAGAAAGGGACGCCTCCGCTCTCATTGCCCTCATTCACAACAAAACATGAGTTGATGCATTGCAAAAAGTTGCGGGGACATCTTTAGTTAGTGGAAACATTCTTTCTAACTCAAGGACGAGCCTATGTACGTTAACAGAACCAAATTCAAAAAGCTAATTGAAAATGGCAGGAGTGTGGATTAGCTTTGGGGTTAGCACGCTTCTTTACCATATAATAACACCTTAATTTGTATAAAGTAATCGCATCAAGAAAGTGTCGTCACATAAGCTGCGGTTCAAAGAACATAATCAATTCCTTAACCAGCCACTTCTTAATTTGTTCGACTAAATCACAATCAAAACGAGTATCTTATTCTCTAGTTTGGCCATTCAACGAATCGTGCTCGTTATTGCAGCGTTCTTTGTGCTTTTCTCAATGGATGCTACAGTCATAGGTCGAGCCGGCATCAAATTCTAGGTAGCCGAATTCCATTTGTGCACGACAAGGGCTTTTCTTTCCATATTAAAAATGGCTTTGACGTTGGTGTAGTATATGGCTTTCATCCACTGGCGAGTGACCAAACTCTTACCATAATTAACTCAAAGTAGATTCTTTGTTGCCCTACCATGTGACAAAAGCTTTTGCAAAACCCAAGTTTATGAGGTGATGCAACCCCAGCACATCGACAACTTGTTCCTGTTGAGTAATTCTTGTTTAATTTGCTTCCATTACGTGCACAAATATTGGCCACAAGCTAGTTCAAATGATAAGGGGCATAACTAATAGTTTATTAACTTAATGAAGGTCTATTGTGAGCATTATCTACGTAGGATGCTAATCATAATAGAAAAAAGAAAACAAAAGAAGTAATTGGGTTTGGGGTGCGGGCTCCGGAGATCACTTCTTTGTGTTTGAACGGTCTGACATTTTTATTTTTCTTGTTGTCATTTCATCAAGAGCAGGACATCCTCTCTCGTATCAGAGATTTGACGCGAGAATGAGTCGCAAATTAATTAATTTCATGTTGGGCTTCCTATGGTACAGAAGAATTTACTCTATAACCTCTGCAATTACCTTTTCATTTCAACACGAGATCCGGCTTGGAGCTACGAACATTGCTTCAAAACTTGGGCCATGTTGCATGAAAACGACATGAATTTTTGTTCAAAAGAAAGGGCATGATTTGATTCTTGTCCAGTGGATTATCTCATCATTGATCATACAGGCACTTCATAATGTGCTTAAATGCTAATAGACATGTAGCCCTGCTGGTAAAAGGATTTGAGAAGGGGAGGGAGGGATGCTAATATTGTAAGTGCGGGGCTTGATTCACATGCTATGTAAAGAGACAGAGCAAAAGTCAAAGAGAAGAGAGATAGAGATAGAACGGATAAAAAAAAGTGCTTAAATCATAATTATTGGGAGGGTTGGGGGCAAGGATTAGGATTTTGTGTATGAAGAGCATGCTTTAAGAGGCTTTTGATCTCCCTTTTATTTCTAGCTTTTGGCTTATTCATTGATGAGAGTCACTCAAAAGTCCAATATGTGAACTTCTTAGGAAGGAGTTTCTTTTCTCAATTTTTTGTTATAAATATGATTTCGAGTTAGTCAAATATAGAAATATGTGAATATCACCTTAAATGAGCATATTTTTATCCTATAGTTGTGTTAATTTACAAATAGATAGATAACACATAGAAGTAAAAGATTTAAAACTCATAATGTCCACGCAAGTGAAGTCATAGTCAAAGAACTAAAATCGAAAGCTAAAGCTACTTTAACGCATATTGTGCCCGAAGAAAAAAAGCTTTCGAATTGCAGCCTCTGAATGATCCTCGACATTATGGAGGATGAACTTGATATGATGACATGCTTGGTAAAACACATTATTTAAGCCTCTAAATGGTTATAGTATGGCAAAGTGCGTTTGAAAAATTAACTGTAAATATACATGAGTAATTTCTTTCACAACATAAATTTTCAGTCAAAACCATAGTGGGATCCTGCACTGCTTCCGATGCTATCGGTATCGTCCATCATGAACGTGACACATCCAAATAAGGTCGCCTCGCACGTGCCATCCACGTGATGCACATGAATTAACGCGTGTATATGCGCACATACATATGTACGGACTCCGACGTATGACTATACAAAAATGGGGTTTTCCTGTTTAAGAAAGAGGACGAGATCCGCACTTGGCGAGATCGATCATTCATTTCTCTTTTACTTTTGGCGGAGAGAGAGAGAGAGATGGTTGATGAGCAAGAGAGGTTGCTTCCAATCGCAAACGTGGGTCGGATCATGAAGCTAATCCTTCCACCAAGTGCAAAGATCTCCAAGGAAGCCAAACAAACCATCCAAGAGTGTGCCAGTGAGTTCATAAGCTTTGTGACAGGTGAGGCGTCCGACAAGTGTCACAAGGAGAACCGCAAGACCGTGAATGGAGACGACATCTGTTGGGCTCTGAGTTCTCTAGGGTTTGACGACTATGCCGAGGCCATTGTCAGGTACTTGCACAAGTTCAGGGAACATGAAAGTGAGAGAGCCAATCATAAGCAGCAAACTAGTAAAGCCAGAGATGTTACTGGTCAGCATGATCATGAAGATAAAGAAGAAGGTGACGATGATGAAGGATTGTGCCACACAGACAGTCAAAGAGGAAAGGGTATTACTTCAACTCGTCACGGGCATCCTGCTCCGTTAGAGTTCAGAATCATTGATAGGAATGAGATCTCTCCATCTTGATCAATCAAGGTTTCCTTCAGGAAAAAAGCATCATGTGTGTAAGATCTCACATCTCATGTCTTTAAACGGGCGACGACACAATGAAGTGGATCGACAAGGAATCGAGAAGAGCGTTGTGTAATCGCATGTGAATGATCAGCTGTCTATGTTACATACCGTCTGAACTTGGTTTGTTCAAAGGGTAATTAACCAGCTTGTATCTCTAACTTCTTAAACTGACGAGCTCTCTTTCTGTCTCTCTCTCCAGGAAATGTGTATGAGAGAAGAAAAGGCCGTTGCTTGTTTTTTAGCCTTTGGTTTGCACTTGAGATATATCAGATGGTATGGTGATTAATAAGTTTCTCTCCCTCCATTTCCTTTTCATCTCCAAAATAGCTTGCTTGGCTCAGCATTTCTCCTGATTGAAAATTCAGCTTTCCTAATTACGGTTGTTTCTAATTTCTCGCTTTATTAGGCCCTGACAGAATATATTGCCAGGATTGGTTTAACTTACAAGCATAATGGGCTATTAGATAGTTTCCCACCTTATGAGTGAATCCGACGTATGCAAGTTGCCTAATTTCTCGCACTTTTGATAAAGATTAAGTTCACCAGGTTTCCACATATTTGCCCAACTGTTTTCCTGCAGTTTACCATTTATCCACCAGCTTTCATCTTCTCTTAATAAGTCATGTTATTCCCATGATCCCATCAGTCTTATTAATTTCTACTATCGATTTTTGATCTTATACAGTTGAAACATGTACCAAATTTCCATATCCCTAAGTATATATAGGTCATCAACCCTCGCAACAGGAAAACAAAGTACCAAGATTTATCAAATAGCTCATGGATCTTGCGCTTTAAACTCTATCAAATCAAAATCACCTTGTGGAACTCACACAATATCAACCCGTCACATTAAAAGGATGATGCAGTGGAAGCTCCAGCCCCTCTTCAGTTCTTTCTTTGTCCTTTTATCTTGTCCACACCCCTTCTTCACTTGGAATGAAAATGCTATTTGAAGATATGCCAACTAAATCTGACTACCAAATAAGAAACAGTTAAAAAATGCTAAAGAATGCATACATTGATGTGTTAGGCTTAGGGTTTTCCTCAAACCTAGGGCAAGGGACCACAAATCTTTTGCGGCTTTACATACCATGAATTACCGTGAAAATCCAATCAAATCTGAGGCATGCTCTTAGTTTACTATGTGCAAATTGGATTGTGAAGTCTGACCAGAAAAAAATAAATAGATTGTGAAGGACCTCTTTACTTAAAGAGACGGCTAAAAACACTCTGATGATATAGTTGTATTGGAGAACTTCTGTCAGAGTTAGGGTTCCAATATGTAACCTGGGGTTCCATAAGCTTTATAGTTTGGGACCACTTATTCCTACCAACAAGAACAGTGAAAAGTAGCTCTGAAATGCGTTCAATTTAAAAGAATGTCGCAGTTGGCGTACACCATTAAGTCTTGATTAACCTGAGGGTAAGAGCATCTGAAGTTTGCATAGACTAATTATCCTATTATTGAATGTACATTGTACAATATGAGTATATGACATACAAAGCTGAGATCCACCTGGAAACAGCCAAGTTGTCATGTTCGATTATCTTTCTGTATTTGATAGAATGATTTTGCATAATACTGTTTCTATAAGCACCGACCATAAAATTCCGGCATCGAGCTTTGCGCAACTGATTGAACGTCAAATGTTGTTTGACGAGGTTGCCATGTGCTGCACTTTGAAAGTGATTTAACCTAAAGTCAGTTAAAGTAACAAGAAGTCGCACCAGATTTTTGGCGCATTCATTATTTTCTGGGAAAAAAGGGAAGCTCCTTACCGTCATCACGTTGGTGGCAATGGCAATTACCACAGTACCTTTAAGCACATTTCCACAGATGCAAATGATTCTTCTTCTATCTATCTTCACACGTCACAGCTTCACAGTGACATTTTTCTGAGATTGTGTAGCCATCCTAAGTCCACACTCAGCTTAGATTAATCCCAAACAATGAATGTGCACGTCATATGCCAGTAGATGATATGGAAATGCAAATCAAACATGTATGGACAGTTTCACATTGAGTAACTTGCATAAGCATAGACACATTATTTCGTGAAGGATATCACGTTGTACGCACAATTTTCGTTTACTTTACATGTTATTTATCAGCTGATAGTGTTTTAGAGACTGCTTTTGCAGTATTTAAATACATAATTAATGGAGAAAAGGAACAATTGACCACAAATATAATCTAGTTATTGAGAGGAATTTGACTTGATTTATTTTCAGCTTTCAAACCTCACTAAGTTGTAAACCACAAGGAACCGTCACGGATAACAAAAACTACTTTGGATGCATCTCTAGCTGTTTCATCTAGCAAGCTATGCTGAGCTAATGAGGAAGTGTCTCAATTTCTTCTCTCTTGCATCAGCCTTTGTCCGCGATAATGAAGTGAAAAAAGACATATACATCCCACTGAAATTTTAAGGAGGCTTCTTAGTATTTTTCAGGAAGAATAGATCAAATTTTGATGCAATTTCGTTGCAGAATAATGCTACAGTGGGCTTTGGAATTTTAAGTAGTGTTCCTAGTGTTACTTGGTAGCTAGTTGTATCTACTTAGTAAGATGTTAAGATGAGCATCTCTCTCTATACTCGTGGAAGAAGAGTATATGCTACTTGCCCTGTAAAGATTAATTGGTTTTAATTTGTTTCCCATTTTGCTTGGAGATGAACTCTAGATTAATTTTATTGCAAATGACCAAGTTCTTGTGTTGAAGCAACCATAGTTTTACCTTTTGCTATATGATAAATACCAAAGTGCACATTTCGAAGGGTGCATTCGTTTCACAGAAATGAGTGGTTTGGAAAATATTTTTTGAAAAATGATTCCTTATATCATTTAAAAAAAATAGTCAGTTGGAAATGTTTTCATCATTCATAAAAATTTATGACTAACTATTTTCGTAGGCAATGATTTTTTTCATTCATATATTTTTTTAATCGATAGAAGAAAAATATTTTCTAAATCGTTTATTTTGTGTGAAACAAATGCATCATAAACTAATTATATTTGAAGCGTGGCTCACTTTTATTTTTCATTAGAACGGTCAATAAGTAAGGTAAAATGCCTCCCGAAGATTTGACCTCTGCACGAAGATAGTATTGAGTGTTACAGACCAAGGGTTCCATGAGCCGATCGATCGACCGCATAGCCTAGATTAACCACTAGACTTGAAGTGCCTTGACCTTTAGGGTTTTCTTGAGTTTTCTAGAGTATTCTTAGGAGCGACCAATTCGGTAATTGTTACATGTTCTAGAAGTTTTGTTTTTAACGTTGAAAGTTATCAAATATGGATATACATTCTAAGCCATTAGATTAATAGTCAATCACCAGTTGTAATGAGATGCCCTTTAATATACATAAAGATGTCCTCCCCTCATTTGTATCATCCAACACTTAATACGAAGCATTCATTGCCCAAAGCTTCTCTCTAAGCAAATGACCCTAAGGAAAGCCTTAGCTTGATCCCAAAAAGTCGGCTCGTAACATGAGCATGCGTCTTTTCTGATGGAATTTATCTAAAATTGAATATCAATACAATCACAATAAAAAATAGAAAATTGATGACACATGAGATTATCCAGTTTTACCCCAGAATGGGTTACGTCCTGCAAAGGGATTTTACTATATTTTTCCGCTCGTTACAATGATTCCTCATATGAGTACAATAAATATGACTTAAAAATAATGGAACTAAAATTCTAGTCTATCCAAAAACTCTTTATCCCACAAAAAACAGGTCTATTTAAACAAAAGCGTAAACCCGATATTGTTTCGGGGGCGCTATCCCCGAGTCCTCGCTTGCTCACTGGCGAGCGGGGCAGCCGTCCGCTCACCAGGGGTAGCAGGACCCTCGCTCGTTGATTGGGCAACAAGACCCCCGTGTTGGGGGTGCTACTCCTGAACCCTCGCATTCCGCTCGTAGGGATCCCATGTCGTCGATTCATATTTCGATTTTCCTAAACTCACATGGGCATACCCAATATGAGAAACAAAGGTCCCTGAATTATTCACCAGCTCCAACATTTTCCCCATTGGAAGAAAAATGGGGCACGTCGCCAAATGCAAAACCCCAAAAGCTCCTACCTCAACAAAACCCAACTCCCTCTACCTAGTTGTCACTCCCAGTACAAGCACAGGCGATTGGAAGACGTTCACAGCCTCGATCCAAGTCACCGAGCTCACATGACCTTGAATCTAGGTTTTAGAAGCCACCGACCATAGTGACCTCTACAGGGGAGCATCAGAGATAGCCCTCAACTTGTGTGGTTGCCCAAGGCTTTGAAAATTGAATCCGACCAAAATTTCACACATTTACAGGTCAGTTTGGATTATTGAATCAAATTGAAAAACAACCTAATTCGCTTAGTGAAAATGAAGAAAGAAAATGAATTGGGTGCAGTTTCAGAATGATGAGTTAAGCTGGGAAAAAATCGAAAAATTGAGCCAAACTAGGTCTTTATTTTGATTTATATTCAGTACGGATAGCAGTTCGGTTAAAACTAATGCACACTCAAATGGTTCGGTTCGAATTTCCTGAAAAATCGAACACCTTTTGGCAAAGGAGACAGGCATAAAATGATTAGTATGTTTCAAACATCAAAATGTAACTACTGAACCGAATACAGCAAAATGGTACACTGATCTAAGCTCCTAGGAAGCTCCACAATGTGTTGCAAAATGTTTCTTGAAAAATTGTCTGAGCAATGCTCTGAGCAATTTATGCAAAGGATGCCAAGAGGCTAGCAAAGATGGAAGAATGATTAAGCAGTCAGAGATATAAGTTGGCATGATTTGACAAGTTGGCCCCTTTGCAAAGGTGGAGATCCCACCAAATTATAAGGAACCTGACTTCGTCAGAAAATACAATGGGACATGTTGTCCAAAGCCCATTTGAAGTATTATCTGCGCAAGATGGCGAACTATTCAGACTATATACCCTCCCTAATGAATACTTTTCAAGAGAGTCTGGCGGGCCACTCTCTTTTGGTCTATTTTATGAATTTTATCTAGGAATATTGTTTTTTGACAAGGAAAAGAATTCATTCTATTTAAATAGAAGAACCGAAGAATGTAGAGCTTCAAGCATTCTGACCTTCAAATTACAAAAGTCAACCTTTTCTCACGAGACTAAGCCATTTTTGTTGAACAAAATGGGGATCGAAATATGGAAAATACAGCTTTTCCTCAGCAAAAGTTTCATTATCTTGTACCATGGCATTCACAAATAACTCTTGCGAACAGTCTATATCGTTACGACAACCAGTTAACCTAATGATTTGAACATTTACTATATTTTGTCTCTCGGATAAAACAAATTGTTTACATTACATATATTCTGTTATGACCAGCATATGGTTTTTCAAGGCGAGTCGCAAAATAAGTCTTAACTATTTTCAGCACATTTGGACCGCACGCACTCATTTCGTCCCTAGAGGACCGTATCAACCTGCGGCTAAAGAAGTATATTGAAGCACACTATGGAGTTATCAACATAATTGTTGAATAATGGAACGGTGAAAAACAAAGAGAACCATAATCAAACCACCATCACGATGTTTGATTGACGAAGGCTTCCACATATCCCCAACCATCATCAATATCAGGACCCACCCAAAAACCAGCTATCACCCTATTGGTACAAGAATCAACACCAAAGCAACAGCAAATAGTGTCACCAAGATTTCTTGACGATATAGCTGAATAATCTCTATGCCATTGATTCACATAAGGCATGCCTCGCAACGATCTGCAAGACGCTGGAAGCTCTGGCGCTGCAGGTTATTCAGAGCATTATCAGGTTACCGCATAAGTGGAAATCTTGTAGCACAGTAAAGGGAATGTCTTGTCAATTTAGCACCAAAGTCTAGCATGCTAAGCTCCAACTGATAAGAACTAGGATCATAAGGTACACCAAGCATATTTGTCTATCAATTAATCATCAAATGAGCTTTCAGTTACATCCATTCGAGTGGACCATCCCTTTTTCCTGTTAACAAATGCAATTTTAATAACTTTAGTGTTACGTTGAGAAGATCCTTCAGAATTTGAAACTTCAATAATGGGGTTGATCACGTTGTGCCATCCATAACACCAGCCAGATGGCAGTCTAGCTAGTGACTACTCAAGATACAGGATAATTGACATATTACGAAGGGAACTGACCACATAATCTAAGTAGCCCCAACTTTTCAATAGATATTTCATGGGCAAAGTTTGAGACACAGATCATTTACACACACAGAGACTACTTAGAACTAATCCAGTTTCAGTGAACAGCATTTGCCTGGTGCTGCCCAACCCACTTGACACCTCAAGAAACAAGAGCTGTAGACTATGTCCCCTCAGTAATATTGACTGTGCTTCTAATAACCTAGTTGATCGATAAGAGGGTGCTCTATTATTGGTCATCTGCTGTCAGTCTCAACCCAACTCAGCATAACCAACCAAACTGAAGTCATTCATAATTATATTCCCTAAAGTACAGACCAACCTGTGACCCTGACAGACTCTATATGCTTTCGTTATAGAGCCAATGATTCAAAATGTTGTCAAGGAGTAATCCCATTAAAATTACAGCATAAGAATCGCAAAGAGAACCTTTTGGAAAAGTAGCATGACTTGAAAGTCTCCCCATATTTGATCTGCGGCACATGTCCTATAGAAAATTATCAGACAAAAAATTAGCAGATGCAGCTAAATAAGAACGTAACCAGCTAAGCAACATTCAATCATCAGGCAGAAAACCATCCGCGATGTTGCAGAAAGGGGAGGTAAATGTCAGTCAACTTCACCAACAACAGAATAAAGCAAGAGTGAATAAAGCTTAACGACGGCTTTTGAGGCTTTTTTGTTAGGACAAGCATGTCATTAGCCAAACAGAGGAACGGCACAAGTGGGTATCACTACTAATCCTGCAAACAAACCACATAAGTTTCATTTGCAATGTTGAATTACTCATCTGAATTGCAACAACGTTTTCTCTCTGTCCAGTTTTACTTGCAGACAAGGTGTTCGATGGAATGGCGCAAAAAATCACTCCCAAAACGCCGAGTTGTTTCTACACATTCCCTCTTTGTCGCAGCATTTCACTCCTTAGCGACCACATCAAAAGTATCATCATCAACAAGATTCGATCCCTCAATCATCACATCAATGGCTAAAGAACATCGAATTGCAAAAAGCCTTTGAACCCGAAGCAACCATTTTTTAAGCAAAAGATATCCACCTAAAGGCAAAAAGAAATAGTAACTTGCTAGAACAGAGTATTGAAAAGTCGTCATCACCTGGGTTGAAGTTCTCGGAGCGAAGAGAGGCGTCGAAAAGAAGCCAATGGAGACGAAGCTGGCCATTGATGAGTTCTAGTAACTCCTAGTGCCAAAAACTGCAAGCTTGGTTTTTTATTGGAGGTAGTCTCTGTCTTTGCTTCTTCTTGGAATCCTCTGCATTCGCTGGAGAGAAATTATCACGTGAGTAATTATTGATAACACGTGGACGATAAACGCCATTTATTATTGGTAACACTAAAATTTGTAGTATACAACCTCCTCGATAGCGAAATAAACCTTATTTTTTTCGAGATTTATTTTCCTATTTGAAGGAACAATTTCAAAAATTAACCATATGCATGAGAATGGGGTAAATTTTTTTTATTCAAAGTCAAGCTTCTTATTTTGTCATTAGGCATGCAACCCTACTAATAGAGAATTGAGGGGTGAAATACCAGTATAATAAATATGTAGTTTGATTCCCAATGGAGTTTGATTCCCACACTCTGTAAGAGAGTAGTTATAATGCTTTTTTTTTGTAACAAAACTTACCGAGAATGAGTTATTTTTATTGCATATGTCTTATATTTACGAGTAACTACTTTATTTACTAAGAACAAATTGTATTTTACCAGAAAGGCTCGCGTTGGTTAAAACAATTTATGTTTACCAAAACCACCTAAAGTTTATGGAGAACGAGTTATGTGCATGTGTGAGTAGTGGTAGAACCAATTCTGTCCATTTGAGGTGAATATGATTAGTACTAAGATATTCGCAGTACATGAAATAACAAAAACTTACATTTACCGAGAGCAAGTAATAATAAGTTATTAGTCATCACTAGTTTTTACGTTTACTAAAAACTACTTCTATCTATCGAGAACAATTCTTATTTTACGAAAGACATGTATTTACCAAAAACAATCTACGTACCGAGGATAACTTGCACCTGCAAAAACAACTTCCATTCCATGTATCCATTCTCATCATTCTGGTCAAGCAAGCAGAATTATTTACGCGTGTAAATTTAAATTTACTAGTTCGACCGAACATAATATTTAAATGTACCAGTAATGATGAGCTGTTTTTACCATAAGTAAGTCTTATTACAAAATAATCATGATTCCAAGAGTTAACGGCAGGATCCAAACTGATGATTTGTTCAATACCATGTAAGACAAGACAACAAGGAAGATGCTTATAATTCGAATTGGAGATGACGATGATCACTGAAACATCAAGAGAATTTATTTATGCCCTGTATTTCAAAATACAAGAGCTCTGCATCATACCTTACGCTACATAACTAGTGAACTCTCAATGAAACGAAAACTTCTCTGCTGTAGATTCAGACATTACATACAGGAACCAGCTTCATATGGATATGCTATTTGGGATCCCTTTGCCCGTGAGTCCTACCTCACTGCTGGGATAAAGCAAAGTGTAAGGCAACCTTACTGGCCCGACCCTGTTCCTCCATCTCTCGTCATTGTTCATATCGAGGATTCTCTGCTCGATCTCTTCCAATTTCTTTCCGAATCTCTCAAATGCTTGAAGAGGCCCTTCGTCGCTGGTCCACTCGGGTGTATCTCTCTGCCCGAGATAAACCTCATCTGGGGAGTGTTTCGACAGAATCTCCACCAGGGAAATTCCTAGCAAGGTTTGAAGCTGGGGAGTTACTGTTTTCAGGAAAGCCTTCTCGCGATTCGTCTCGAGCTCTTCATAGTCAGGAGTTCCTTCCTCAGGAAGTAATCTCCGGCTCATCGCAGGCCGGTTCGGAAGATACCCCCCGTAGGGGTATTGTCCAAAATTAATGGCTGCGTGGAGAGCTGAAGCGACCCAAATAATTATAGTGCAAGTTTGGATCAGTTCGTCTAGGGACTGCATTTTAGACCACCAAGGTCTGTCTTTGAGGTCACCGTGACCTTCTTCTCTGAGTTCTTTCCACCAGTACTGCAGTTCGGTGTCCTCTTGCACCATCTCATCATTCTTGTAGTAGAAGCTGCAGTAGTCCCGGACCCACGATTCAATGGCGAACCATATCTCAAGCCCATCGACGGCAAACGGGTAATCCTCTATAACTAGGCGCAGCCCATGTCTTGAATTAGCATCCTCTACCGCCATGCCTCTAATGAAGTACAGAATTTGTCCTCTTGTCACTTTTTGTAATCTCAATATGCAAACTTATCAAATGCATCACCAAATTATCTACCTAATGAGGTTGCTCATTGTTTTATGATGGAGCCATTCTTTCAACTTAAACCAGCAGAATCAACTTTAGCTCCAAAAAAAAAAACACAAACAAACAAACAAACATAGTATTTGAAAGTAGTAGATTTACCTCTTGATGAGATCAGCGGGAAGTGCTTGCTCGGGAAAGACCCAGTTCTTGTAAGCAGCAGATGACATTTCCAATGAAAACTTGGCAGGGAAAACCGTCATCTCAAGCGCTCCACCTGCATTAATGAGGATCTGCCTTGCAAACCCATTGATACTCATTGTGTCACGAAAATGAGGATGCAGAAGTTTATGGATCGGATGAAGAACACTAAGCTGCCGATTGGTGGCGATCACAAATGGCTCGATGACTGCATGAGTCTTCAACCTGCAAGTGAGCGTAAATGTTCAATAAATAAACCAAAAGAAGGGGAAAAAAAGGCTTTCTAGCTCGTTAATCGAGATGCTATCATGACTTACCAGTGGCTGATGAGTTGATGATAGCCGGAGTCATTGACAGAAACATAGGCTTTGGCTAGGTCCCAAAGTGAAACCTCAATACCGTCCTTAGCTGGCAAGTGAACCTTGCTTATTTCACCAAATTCATCCCCATCAGGATGGGGCAAGATCAGTTCAATTGCCAATGGCTTCAAAGTTCCATCTTCTTTCAAGCACAGAAGTGTCCTTGTGGCATAGGTCTTTGTCGAAGTTTCATTTATTCCCCGAAGGAAGGGCATCAGAATATCGTAATGATCTAAAATGAACAATTTCTTCTCCTCGATAGCCTGGTGAAGCAGACAATAGCATTCATGCCTAAGACACGATCATCTCCAGTATAATAAATCCAATATATGCAGAGATATTCCACTGAAGACCATCAAAAAATAGGATAAGAATTACCTCATCCAGGGTGAGCCCACCCAAGTTTTTCTCTATATATACTCTCATCTCTGAATTGTTTTCAGGGTTGAGCTTGCTTCCACGAGGAAATTCCTGCAATGAATCTAGAAGGTATGAGGGACAAATTTGAAAAGTTATTTTCTGCTTTACGCTGGCATCTACCAAAATCTTGCACTGATCAATCACACAATCCTTTTAAAGTCAGTAACTAAGAATATTGAAGTTAATGCAAAGAACTTGAAATGCCACATTTTGTTCAGACGTCGCAGCATGGCGGCCAATTATAGGGTACTCGACAAAGCTAGGCACAGAAGTGTGGGCAAACCTGGAGACAACAGATGACAATAGGGTCCACCCCAGCCAACATCTCTCTTGCAAACTCCTCGTCTGTCCTCCACGCTGATTTATCTTCTGCTTGACCAATGAACAGTAAAGTAAGAAAAGCATAACTGGATAGTGATAAACGAAAATTTCAGTCCATTGCTATCGGCATAATGCTGATAGTAGAATTACCCCTAATGACTTGGGGCGTCGGAAATTTGAGGAAACCATCGCTGTCTGTACGAAGAAGTTCCCTGAGCATCTCTGAAGGGATGTCTTCCATGATCCTTTCAATGAACTGGTTCTTCTGCAGCTTGATACCTCCTTCATAAATCTTTAGAATTTCTTGGAAGTTATCGAACTCACCTGGGGTGCTATCAAATTGTCCTTCAGCTGCAGGTAAAAGGAAATGGGCAACAGATTTCATAGCAAAAGCCAGCAAGTCCGAAAACTTTATGTGGCTGAATCGCTCATCCCTTGGGACATATATGCTCAAGCTCTGAAGGACAGGTAACCTGCTTTCAACATTTGGATCTGGATGACAATTCACAAAAACCCACAAGGCTGTCAACAACTGCCAAGATTACCAGTAAATTATACTACTTGCATGTGCAGGCTCTATTCTCACAATTCTTTAGCAGACAATCGATGGTTTCCCAACAACATCAGCTCTCATACTCTTTGCTTATTTAGATGCATTTATTTCCTCAAACACAACCAGAGAATATGCAAATCTGACCTTCCTTGGTTGGTGGTCGGCCGGTTCTTCCTCTGCGAGGATAAGGATAGTCACTAGACCCTCCAAGAATTGGACGGACATAATTTAAACCCTTTTGGGGTTCAGACAAATCATTATAGTAGGCATAGTCATAGACCCTCTCCCATTCTTTGCGCTCGCCTGTTCCATCTCCTCTCAGGTTCTCCAATTCTTCTTCTCTGTACTTGCTTAGTGGTGATGGTGTTTGGCTTGGAAGATATGTCTGCATCAATGGAATAACTTAATGAGGAAAAGAAATCATAGCGCCTTTTAATATCTATATCTGAAATGTTTGTTCAGGGTATCAAATCTGGAGGCAAATGAGTGAGATAATGAAGTGCACGAGAACATTTAAGGGCTAAAAGTCCAGAAGGTCCACTTTGCCCAATCAAAAATGTATTTGTCAGACGACATTTGAGAAGTCATTGCCTTATGCTATGCCTTACTCGCCATTATGTACTTCCCCTCCTAGGATGCGTACCTTATTGGCAAAGAAGATCCTGCCATTTGTGTAGTGCTGAGCAGGATATACCCAGGAGTTGCAAACAAAGTGGATCTGACCATGACCAGGGACGTCTTCGAGAGTGACTGTCTTGAGGAAGAACTCACTGTGATGATTACTTCTAATCAGGAGTGCCCCTGGAACTCCCATCTCCTGGTCCAACTGATGTGTCAAACTGAATGCCAATTCACCTGATGTCAAACAAGCGCCAGCATTCACCGGATCCTCCAGGTGTACTGGTTTCCCAAGTTTCCCTCGCAACTCATTCCCTACGCAGGAGTAACTTTCCAATGAAATCAAGCGAATGAGGATGCTATTTTCGAGAACACAGCATATGTTGAAAGATGATATGAGTCAGGAACATTAGATTATCTCGAAGACAGATGGACCAAACTTACTTTTAGGCTTTGTTTGTTTCACTGGAAATGATTTTTAACGTTCTTTTCGCAGGACACATTTTAGGCAAACGACAATTGTCAATAACCAAACACAGCTTAACTGGCCAAGTTGCTCCAAGGTACTCAGTAGTCCAGTCTAGTAGCTAGAGCTTTTAACAGTCACTGAAGGATCCTAACAAAGTATATGCTCTCTTTATCCTCACCCTAAGTAATTTAAGCATTCCAGAAATGATTTAGCTATTGAGAATTTACCGGAAGATGTCAACTTTCACTATATGCTCGAACGGGCTTAGTCTGAATTAAAACTACAAGTCGATACCATAATGCTACGATCCCGGGAGAAGAAAACAGAAAGCCCTGAATAACAACTTGATTTGTTCAAGAAAATCGATGGTAATGCATGTTATCAATCTAAGTGACCCCAACTACCCTGCCACACGCTAAGTCAAAAACCGATTAACACTTTGGTTTTTAACCGAGCATTTCCATCCATTAATTAGGTGGATCTCCAAGACCTTTGAGAGGTTTTTGCCCAGAAGAGACTTCACTCTCACCCTTGACTTCGAGTTTTTTTTTTTTTTTTGGGTTCATTGGCGTGGAATTTTTTGTCATTGACTTGTAGTTGAGCAGAGTTGATGAGACTTCACTCTCACGGTTTTCGCAGACCCTCTTCGGACCAAATTCTGTGGGCTTCCATGGTTCCACCTCTACTCTCCCTAAAACCCATCTCTGAAACTGAAATCAAACTGCTAATCCTAACACTAACTAATTGATTGAAAAAAGAAGAAGAGAGAATCAGTTCTCACCTGTTCTCTCCATTCCTGAACACAAACAAACTTCGCAGAATTTTCACAGAAATTAAAAAGATAAAGATATTAAGAGAAACTCACCAGGATCTGCGTTGACCGCACTGATGAACTGCAAGGACACGTCCTTCCCCGCCAACTCATGGCCCGTCAGTCTGTCCACCAAGCCGCGACCCATGTCCCGAACCGTCGAAGCGAAGCTCGTGATGTCGGTGGTCTTCTTCTTCCTCAGCACGACCGTCCCTCTGATCGTCCCGCCCTCGCCCATCTCGCACTTCATCTTCTTGCTCCCATTCTCGCTGCTCGTCACACTCTTGGTCGCCATGGCATCGGCCATCCTCTCTCTCAAGATCAAGAACAGGGAAGCGAGGAAGCTAGAAGAGCAGAGAGAGGAGAGAAAAGTCTGTCGATGGCGGTGAGCTTGCGGGAGAGAGTGAGCGAAAGAGAAGGTGGCTTTATAGGCGGAGGAATCAATCAACTACCAGTGATTCCTGGTCTCCTCCAAAGCTTTACCGGGTCTTCCCAGGAAGCTCCACTGCACTTGCGTAGAAATGGTGGCAGTAGACAAGGACTGCTGCTGACTACTCCGTACTTCAATTTTCTATTGCGTTCATTGGTTGGTGGCGGGGCCCACCTTGAATTATATATTTTCCACTCGACGTCATCTTTTTTACAGGGGGACAGTCAGTGGTAGGTCCGTGGAAATAATATAAGCACGGCAATTAACGTAACAAAGAATGACAAAATCTGAGTAACCCACGACATGGCCCCGACTTATGTATTCTTTAATCAAGGGTTAATTAATGAACACGACATTAGTATTGTCCACATTGCACCGTACATGTTAATTTCTACCGCATTCGCCAGGACATAACGAGAGCGGAGATTAATATCGATGGATCGTCGAATCAACACCGCGAAATGCGCACGGAATCATCATTTGTCGAATCACGAATTTATTTATCACCGGTCAAATAGGAGCTGATAACTCGAGATAACGTAGCACAAATTCTGAAGCATCAAGAGCCATTAATTAATGTGAGTGCATCGTTTCTCTGTAAAGGTAAATGTGAAGGCATGATTAATTAAAATGGTCAAAGTAGGAGAGAGGTGGGAATGGGAAAAGGTAAAGCGCATGTTTTTTCTTTTCACATTACTAGGGGGACAAAGACATTCTTGATGCTCCCACTTTAGCACTCAATTCAATGCTTTTGAAGTCATGAGTCAGGATCATGAACGTCAACTTGCATGTATTCACTCGGTCAAAACTTTGAAAAAAAGAAAAAGGAAATACTTGTTCTTAAAAAAAATTATACAAATAATTTTTAAATGTCAATTTAATATATAATATGACTCCTAAAATTATATTTATTCAATATAATTTTTAAACTTTAACTTAATATGTAATGTAATTCATGAATTTTTTATTCATCCAAAATAATTTTTGAACTTTTGGTAAGTCCTAGTTCATGGATAATATTAAACATGCGCTAGAGGCAACATATTACATATTAGACTAAGGATTATAGATCATATTAAATAAATTAAAATATTAATCGTTACTTTACATATTGAGTGAAAATTTAATAATTATTTTTATCATTATCCCTTCTATTTTGTATTTGGGATTCTTAATTAGCAGCCGCCGTCTCGTTCGATGGGAAGTCAACCTTCTTCCATGCGATTTGCCTAAATTATTAAATGCACGTCTTGCTTGTCAGGAACTGCTGATAATAAATTTAACAATTATTTGCAGCATTGAATGAATGTATTTTTGTTCATCAAAAATTAATTGGGAGGAATCTTGATTTTATGTCGATCTGTTCGAGGGTCTGTCACAACTCTCACTGGTGAAAACATCGGACAATTTAATGTTCTCTGGGAATGTTTTGTGGCTTTTAATGAAGGAATCGGGCAGCTGAGAAAATGAAAGAAAGCTAACAGACTACCAACTTCGTCAACAGCAGTTGCTTTTTATTCTTAACCAGGGCTAACACGGGGCGTCGAAATCTAAATCATTGCTCGCTAATCTCTTCACTTATTTTAGCTTAAAGTTACAACATCAAGTATTTGAGATGTTGCAAAACTTATTCACCGAATTCACCAATTCCAAAGATTATGGGAGAAGAATTTGAGTAAAGCGAGTATCGTCTTAATCGTTGAGTTTCTTTATATCATAATTTTATCCCGACCATATACCTCTTATACATGAGTTTATCTTGTCTTGAGCATGCACCAAACGTATGATAAAATAAATTTGATGGTATTCTCAATTTTATCCCAATTTACAAATGTAGTCATATGTCGTCACATCATTATTTTCGCAAATGCATTATTCAGGAAATGCTACTCGAAGTAACATTAGTAAACTTCTTCAAAATGTTTGATTAATTTGTCACCACGATGGTACATTGAAATGTTTATGCTGAGTTTGGTAATCACTTATCTGTTGTGCATTTTTACCGGTTTAACCGGTCACCGTTAGCTACCGCAATGAAATGATCAAAATCTAATGGTATGGCACAAATGGGGGAGTCCGAGAAGTACGGGCCGGGTCGGTAAGATCCTTACTCTACGAAGCCCGCTAGAACATCGAAAGTCAAGTCAACGGAACATATTTCACGGCACGTGTATCGACATTCCAAGAACTCCAAAAGCAAAGAATAAAGTACCCTATGTTACGACCCAACAATCTGATGTTGAGCTTTCGGGGGTCGATGTTAGCACTCAATTCTACGCGTTTAAGGCGACTCCTGACCATGTGGCAACCAAATGATGAGCTTTCGGTGGCCGATGTTGGCAATGTCTTCTTTGTCGGTAAGTTTAATCTGGCTCAGGATCGTGAGTCTGTTCTGAGAAATGGTCCTTGGATGATTTTCGATCATTAGTTGGTGATGCAGCCTCGGGTTCCTTACTTCATTTCAGAAAAGGCCACCATAGATAAAGTGGCAGCTTGGATTCGCATCCCTCGACTATCACTTGTGTACTTCGACGAAGATTTCTTAATGCGAATAAGGGAATCGGATCGGCCTCCCTCTGAAGGCGGATGCCACAACACTTGCTGCGGAAAGGGGTAATTATGGCCGGACGTGTATTCAAATTGATCTCATGAAACCCCTTATTCCCAAAATGTCTGTTGCTGGGAATCAATTCAGGATTGAATATGAAGGCCTGCATATAATCTGCTTTCACTGCGGCTGTCATGGACATAGAACAGATGATTGTAGGGGAAGTTTTGTGCCTGGGGTTGCTGAAAGAGGCGAAAGGTTGCCCACAGAAAATGCTACATCTAAAAAAGATGATTCCGATGGTCCAAATCAAGACGGAAAATTTGGGGAAATGGATGGTGGTACAAAGACCGAGGAGAACGGGAACTCGCCGAGGAATCGGGGACAATCTCGATACACACCAGTCGGGGGTCCGGCTTTGCTGTGCTGCAACCTCAATTAGCAATTGAACAAGTTGAAGTGGAGAATCCCTTGCCCTCCCTGAGTTATTACCGAGCAACCTGCCCCTATTAAGGCCAAGTCTCAATTAGATGATGATGAATTACTCGATCAATTGGCTAAGGATTATAAAACTCCAAGTCAACAACCTCCAAAGCCTACTGAATCAATGGCTGCTAAACCCAGACGTCTGCTCATTCGTGAAACGAGGGAGAGTGGTATGAATGGTCGATAGCTTAACAGTTGTCCATAACTCTGCTCTAGAAGCGGGATGTGCAATGGATATGACAGTAGAGAAAGAAGGGGCTGGAACACATAACAGAAGTTTGGATAATAAGGTGCATAAGGAACATAAACCCCACGATCCCACGATGATTAATAGCAGCAGGGACATGAGTGATGGTTCTAAGGAGTTTGCAGTCTCATTGGTGCCCGATACCTTTGATGTGATCATGGATTAACTTTGCTTCTTTTGTGTTATCTGCCTTCATATATATGTTCTTATCATGATGAACATCTTAGTGTGGAAACTGTCAAGGAGCTGGTAGTAAGAAGTTTCTTATAGCCAAGAGGGATTTTATTAAGCCACATGTGCCTGATATTCTTGTAGTGCTGGAACCTAGAAAATCAGTGGTGATAAGGTTCCTATAGTTATTGCAAAATTGGGGTTTAGGCATCCAGTTAGAGAGAGAGAGTGAGTGTCGAAACTTTGTCTGGGGAGAAGTGGAGAATCCCTTATCTCGAATAAAGGATACCCACAATGAAGTTGCCTGTAATCACATATGAAGCAATAGAGAGAGTGTCGAAACTTTTGTCTGGGGAGATGTTGAAGGTTAGAAAAAAAAAAAAAAAAAAGGGATGCACCTGCTTAGATGGGAGAAGCTTTGCCAGCCAAAGAAATACGGAGGATTGGGACTTCGTCCTTTACGAGAAAATAACAAAGATTTCCTCATGAAATTGGCTTGGTACTTAGTTTCGAAACTAACATCATTGTCGGTATCCTTTATTCGAGATAAGTACAAATGTTTTGAGCCGGTACCCTCTACTCTCGGCGATGTTTGGAGTGATGTTTTAGGGGTTATGAAATGGGTAGTGGTTAACGGACGTCAAACTGGGTTGATGATGTTGGTCCACTGACCCATTGGATTCTTGCATCTGCAACATCTCAGGACCCCAACTGCAGCGTTCGGGATTTCGTTCGCAACAACCAATGGAACCTGGCCAACCTTGTAGGTGTTCTCCCTCAACCAATTTTAATGAGGATCCAATCAATGCTTCCACCCGCTGACTGCGATGGCGAGGATTTGCTAACCTGGGGCAGCAACAGCAATGGTTCATTCACAGTTAAAAGAAGCGTATGAGTCAATTGCGCCAACACAACTCATGCCGACTAATCGACTCTGAAGTTTAGTGTGGAAATGGGATGAGCCACAAAGAATCAAAAGCTTCTTGTGGTTGGTCTCTAAAGGCAACTCGGGCCCTGCTTCTGCGCAATGAATCGAGCAACTACTCTTAGGATTTTTTCAGATTGTGGGAGTGTGCTCTTTGCTCAAAGCAGAACTGTGGGACATTTTCTTGGGTCTTAAATAGCTATTTTCCTAAACTTATTGTGGAGGTGGACTTGCAAGCCGCTATTTCACTACTCCAGAAATCTACACCCTCTTTCAACTTTGGTGGCACGCTCGTTTCTCATATTCAGAAGCCTTTATTGCTTTTCCAGCTTGTCGAATTTTTGCATAATCTTAGAAAATGAAACTCATGTGTTGATTAATCGGCAAATTCGGTCATTCACTCATATGATGTGAATGACACCTTAGTTTTAAATAGGCCACCGAGAGGTTTGATTCCTTTATTGTTAGAAGATCAGATTGGATCAAGTTTCGTTAGGCGAGTTCTTGTGTAACATTTGCGCTTTGCCCATTTCATTATCCAAAAAAAAAAAGTCCTTCACAAAAAAAAGACCAAAAAATGTCTAGCTAAAATAACTTTAAATGCTTTTTTTTGTTTATATTTACATATAAAATGATAAAAGGAAAATGGATAATATGTTCACCTGTAGTTTTGAAAAATTTTATTGCCTGGTGATCATTTTAGTGATATCTAGATATTTTTATTTTTTATCTTTAATTTAATCAATATACATCTATTGAGAATATTTGATTTTATTTATAAATTTAGAGAGAAAAAGGAAATAAAAAGGTTAAATCTATGTGAGGTGGAGTGATATCCATGTAATAGATAGAGTTTTTCTTTTCCCTCTTGATTATTTCTTGAAAATGAAGAGGAAATAGGAAAGATAGAAAATTAAAGCAAAGGGCAATGAGGTGATAGCCATCAAATGAGCCACATGTCAATTCTCCATAAGGCCCTCTTTTCTTTTTCCTTTTTGTGCTCGAACTCATAAGGCCCTCTGAGTAGCACCAACATAGTTGAATTTACTCATTCAACTCTCCCTGGGGCAAGAAGGGGTGTCAACGTGTCGAGTTGGACCGCGTTTCATAAAGGCCCAAGCCAACCCAAAACTAAACAGAAAACGAGCTCGGTCCGACCCAACTTGACTCAATACCGAATTACATATGCCCCAACTATTCTAGTCAGGACTATGGGTTTCCTAGTCCTAGCTGCTAGGATCTTGAGCATAATAGTCTAGGACATGCGCGCGGGAGGGGAGCGGTGTATCGGGCACAACCTTTAGGACCCTCGCATGGGCACAGAGGTCTTGGGCCCAACCTCTACGAACTTGGCTCGGCCTTGATGGACTCAAGTCCAAGCATCAATAACTTGGGCATGGGAATAGGTTTCTTGAACAGGCCATCAAGGCCTTAAGTATGGGCACCAAGGTCCCAAGCCTACCTCAAGGGCCCTTGGCCAAGCCGCCAAGGAGTGTTTGTGCTCAAGTGCCAATGCCAATTCGTATTTTCGAATATAATTTTTGTTTTTATTTTTAAAAGATAAGATCATATTCCCGAATTTAAGCATATGTTTCCGTCCACCATGAAAAGACTTTCAATTAGATTTTTTAGTTAACGAGAATCCAATTAAATAAAAGAAAACTAACAAAATACCCATTTTATGTATACTGGCCTTCTTTTTACCCAAAATGTAGAAGTTGCTTTTTACTTAACCAGGGACCAGAGGTTGACACGAGGAGTTGAAATTCGAATCGTTACTTGATTTCTTCACGATTTTTTTTTTTTTTGCTTAAAGTTACATTGTAAAGGTTTTGAAATGCTGTAGAACTTATTACCCCCCCCCCCCCCCCCAAGGCCAATGCTCGTATTCCGCACTTGCATGGAAAGCTTTTCTTTCACCATAATGTACTGGAAACTTGATGGTCTGCGAAAACATAAAGCTGAATTCAACAATTTAAAAGTTTTAGGATTGCGAGACGGGCATAGTGATCATCACCTTAATCGTCGAGTCTGCATGATCAAAATCATCGGATTGAGCCGGTAGTCTCGATGGTTAAGTTGTGCCATGGATGCAGATGAGAAAAAAGAGAACATGTTGATCGTTAAACCTGGGGTTTCATCCTGAATTTTACAACCTGGCATTTTTCCAACGCGTCAACAATGGATTGCGTCCGTAAAGTTTGAACCTTGTAGATAATGTGCCATTCTTGTACAAGCAAAGCTCTAGAACAATCAGCCTAGCAATTAGCTCTATTTGCTTTGTGGTTATTTATAATAAGTTCAACACTAACTTCATCCTTGAACAAAAGAATAATTAACAAAGAACGAACAAAGAAAAATTACAGGTATGCCTGCAAAAGTTCAGATCGAGACGCTGTTGGGAATTCCCTTGGCGGTCACTCCGCCTTCGCTGGTCGGGTAAAGCAGCATATAAGGAACCTCGACTGGCCCGACCCGGTTCCTCCACCTCTTGTCCCCATTCATTCTCATAATCCTTTCCTCGACTTCTTTCAGCTTCTTTCCGAACCTCTCGAACGCCTCCAACGGCTCAGCATCCGCCGTCCACATGGGGGTGTCTCTCTGCCCAAGATATACCTCGTCGGTAGAATGCATCGACAGGATCTCTATGAGCGAAATTCCTAGAAGGGTCTGAAGCTGGGCAGTTATAGTTTTCAGGAAAGCCTTGTCAGGATTTTGCTTGAGCTCCTCAAATTCGGGAGTACCTTCCTCAGGCATAAAGCGACGGCTGAGGGTGGGCCGGTTGGGGAGGTACCCTGCATAAGGGTATTGCCCGAAGTTCACGGCCGCGTGGAGGGCGGACGCGACCCAGATGGCGATTGTACATGTCTCTGTTAGGTCCTTCACAGTCTGCATTTTAGGCCACCAGGGCTCGTCTTTCTTGTCGCCGTGTCCCTCCTCCACGAGTTCCTTCCACCAGGACTGAAGTTCCCTGTCATTCTGAACCGTCTCCTCGCTCTTGTAATAAAAGGAGCAGTAGTCCTCAACCCACTTCTTGATCGCGGACCAGATCTCAAGCCCGTCGACCGCGTACGGGTAGTCCTCAATCAATAGGCGGAGGCCATGAGGGGAGTTTGCATCTTCCACGGCGACTCCCCTGAAGACAATAAAAGGAAGAATATTTTCGTCACACTCGACTCAGCTATTCCAAGTACATTTGCGCAATCTTCGTCGGGTTGATTTTTCTTGCTTTTCTGAGGAACTTTGATTAGAATTTTTTAGGATGATTTATTTGTGCAGAACAGTGAATTTACCGCTTGATCAGGTCAGTGGGAAGAGCTTGCTCGGGGAAAATCCAGTTCTTGTAGATGGCGGAAGACATCTCCATGGAGTACTTTGCTGGGAAAACGGTCGTCTCCAGGATTCCACCCGCATTGATCACAATCTGCCTGGCGATTGCGTTTATGTTCATCGTATCGTGGAAATGGGGATGCAAAAGCTTGTAGATCGGGTGAAGCGTGCTCAGTTGTCTATTTGTCGCAATCACAAACGGCTCAATCGCCGCATGAGTATTCAACCTGCAGTAAGAATAAAGAAAATTGAAATATATGCAGGAAATAAGTACACTTTTTTCCCCTCCTTTACATGGTTGAATGCTTCTTTATAATCCTTACCAGTGGCTGATGAGTTGATGATAGCCAGAGTCATTAACTGCAGCATAAGCTTTAGCCAGCTGCCAGATGGAACCTTTGACGCCTTGATCGGCAGGTGTGTACACCTTGCTTACTGCGCCAAACTTGTCTCCCTTGGGATGTGGCAGGCTAAGCTCTATCGCCAGCGGCTTCAGGGTACCGTCATCATTCAAGAAGAGGAGTGTTCGAGAAGCATACGTTTTGGTGGTAGTTGTGTTTATCCGCCTCAGATACGACATGACCACGTCGTGGTGATCCAATATGAACAATTTGTTCATCTCGATAGCCTGCATTTGTTATGCCTCATTTCAATGTGGGTAGACGAGCTTAAATGAGCTTGCCGTCATCTTTTAAGCAAAGTTTTGAGTATATGGATACTCTGGGAGATGCAATGACGGTACCTGCTTCACAGTTAATCCGTTCAATTGCTTCTGAATGAGCTCTTCCCTTATTGAACTGCTCTGGTTACCATATATTTCAGGGTCTAGCTTGCTTGCCGGGGGGAATTCCTGAAACCCAAAAAAATGTTTAATCAACTAGGCATCCGATGGAACTCCATTCCACGCTTCATGGTACTATTAACAGAAATAGTTTGAGCTGTAACAAGAAAGATATTTGTGTTCACCTCGAGACGGCGTATCACAACAGGGTTGACTCCAGCAAGCATTTCTCTACAGAATTCTACATCGGTCCTCCAGGCAGTCTTATCCTCTGCACAGCATGATTTGCTAGGCGTTAGGAAAATTTGAGTCCTTGGCCTCACACTAATCAGATAAAAATGGGCCTCATGTATATGTATCCATTACCTTTGATCACTTGAGGCATGGGGTACGTGAGAAGCCCTTCCCCGTCAGTCTGGACAAGTTCCTTGAGCATCTCTAGGGGAATGTTCTCCTTTAGACTCTTGACCAAAGGACCGTCGGGAAGCTTAAAACCGCCTTCGTAGATATTGAGCACGTCCTGGAAGGAGTCGAACTCATTGGGCGTGCTGTCGCATATAGTCAGTAGCTCGGGCTTCAGAAATTGCCCCACGGCTTTTAGAAGGTAAGCAAGGAAGTCGGACATCTTTAAGTGGCCAAACCGTTCATCCCTAGGAACGTATATGTCCAGGCTCTTGAGCAGAGGCAGCCTGCTCTCACTATTCGGATCTATCAATAACATTGTGAAAACTCAGGAAAGGATACTTACAAATGAAGCATCCTTGTCAAAAAAAATTGCAGCCATATTAATCTGGCATTGAGTTGTAGATTCATGAAATGAGTGCATTATCCAACCTTTCTCAGTCGGTGGTCGACCAGTCCTTCCTCTGCGAGGATAGGGATATTCAGCATATCCTCCTAGAACAGGGCGGGCATACTTTGTGCCCTTGTCTGGATCGCCCAAATCGTTGTAGTAAGCATAGTCGTACACCCTGTCCCACTCCTGAAGCTCTCCCTTTCCGTCTCCTCTCAAGTTAACTAACTCTTCCTCTCTGTACTTCACTAGAGGCGCTGGAGTTTGGCTTGGAAGATACGTCTGCGATAACGTTGCTGCCATATTAGAGACAACCTAAGGAATCCTGTCCAATCATATTGCTATTTCATGTGACAGAATAGAATACAGTTGGCAACCGCAATGCCTTGAGCCAATATAAAGCAAAATGCCTAGGAGAAATGCCCCACTTCAATGAAATCGAAAAGTTTACAAGATGCAAAAAACGGCTAAAAGTAGAATATTACCTAGAGAATTCCTAAGAGTGAGATTCTGCTAGACAAAATATTTTGACCCGAGGTTAGGACCGTTTGGAAAATCACTCCTTTCTGACCAGTTTTCTGCATCAGCTAATTCTTTAGAACTGCTGTATGTAAAACAAGAGCTAAGTCTTCCTACACAGAGGCAATGTCATTCATTTTTTCCTGTTGAAACTCTAGAAGCAAATCATCAGTCAAATTATCATGATCGAACCTTGTTAGAGAAGAAGACCCGGTCCTTCTTGTACCGGTCGGCAGGGTAGACCCACGAGTTGCAGACGAAGCGGACTTGACCCTCGCCGGGCACATCTTCAAGAGTGATTGTCTTGAGGTAGAACTGACTGTGATGGTTGTTTTGCATGACGATCGCCCCAGGAACTCCCACTTCCTCGTCCCAATCGAAAGTCACCTTGAACGCCGAGTCCCCTGCCGTCAAGGGAGTGATGGTAGTGATCCATTCTTCCAGATATGCAGGCTTTCCCAATTTCCCCTGCAAACCGTTTTCTACAAAAGCACGAAAAAGAAACACACAATGTCAGAGCTCCCGATCTTTTCGTTCCGGCAAATGAGGATGGCATCCATCTTTAACATGGCAAAGGGTCTGAATCTGATCAGCAATCAACGCAAAATCATTTGCATTTTGTTTCTGATTGTCCGTTCGTTCACACTGATATTATGTTGCTCTATAATGTTCTTGCTGTCTCAAGCATGGTGCCCGTTTCAACAAACAAGACCTGATCTCGTGCTAAAAACCAAAAGGAAAGAACAATCAATGACGCGATTTAGAAACCTCATCTTTGCAATACCCGGCACGAATTTCCGATCAAAAGCGACCGATGACAGCCTACATTAACCAGAAATTAAGTACAAGAACCGTTTTACGATGATGTCTTTTCATTGTCACGGTTCACACTCGGCAAAGAGTCGTCCGTCGGAAAGAGACAACTTCAACGACTCCTCTTTTCTGCATTAATTAACAGTGGAAAGACAATCGTATTTGAGCACCCGTGCATTGTCCTTGATGGCGATGGGTCATCGTATTCAATTCATGCATCATCTTCGTCATGCAACGTGCACCTAACCCCGATTCAACTATTCGATAGATGAATGCCGACTCTACCCACGGGGAGATCTCAGCTCTGCTACCCACATGCACGGAGGAGAAAATCCATATGTAGTCAAGAAACATAGTCATGCACCCAAAAAAAAAAAAACTTTCAAATTCAAGATTATGGTCGGTTAATAATGGGAAAATTTGTTTGGTCAGGAGAAACAATTAAAAGAAAAAAAATTACAAAATAGAGAACTTGAGATTGGGCTATTGACCGGAGGATACCGTTGACTGGTTGTTTAAGAACAGAGGAGAGGGGTGCATCTTTGGTGGGTTTGACGATTTTCGAACAAACAACATTAAATGATGACGGTGAATGTCCTACGGCTGTGGGACAGGACATGGACCGGGGAGAGAGAGAGAACCGTACAGCATACGCTGATTTGAGCTTTCAGTCAATCAAAAAGTTTAAAAAAATAAAGCGTGAGTGGAAAATTCAAGACAGTCCAAGACAAAAATAGGACGACTTGACTCCTTTTTTTTTTTTTGTCGATATTCGAATTTGGACCGGATTGAGGAACACAAATTTATAATTCATTTGTAACTTCATCCGCTTCTTCCAAAACATGGAAAAATACATATAATGTTTTGATTAAAAACTAGATCAAAGATTTTACCTAAGGTGAAAAGAGAATAAAGGTGTGTTTGTTTCATAAAAAATTAAATATTTAAAAAATATTTTTCAAAAAATAGACGCTCATAACACTCATAAATATGAATGACTATAAAATATTTTTATCACCATAAAAAATTTTATACACAAATTTTTTTTGATAATGAAAATATTTTTCGTTGTCTAATTTTTCTAAAAGATATAAGTGTTTATTTTTTAAAAAATACTTTTTAAATTTTTTATTTTTCATAAAACAAATACATCCTGTGTGAAAGTGCTAGACGCGAGTGCTAAAATAAGACCTAATCAACTTGGGCCCAAATGGCAAACATTTAAACCAACTCAAAAAAAAATTTAACCTAGTTTAAACTAGCTTTTCGATTTGGTGTTTTGTTCCTAATTTTCATAAATTAATATAGTTTTGTCCTATTTAACAAAATAGAAGATTTGGTTTAAAATTCTCTCGTATGTGAGAGAATCCAACCCAGAGTGTCAAACATTTCAGAAGCTACGCGGAGCTCAATGCCCAAACAAGATCAACTTCAGAAGATAATTTCAGTATGGAATGTGATGAATTAGGTTCCTTAGTACGAATCGTGTCCCAGAACCGAAAAAGCTGACACAAATCGGACAATTGTACTCTGATCAATAACACGCCTCAACTAAGGCGAAAGATGCAAACGTGCTATGCTTTCTTGAAATTCTAAAGAAGAAGTTTCTTTCTTTCTTATGACAGAACGCCGAAACGCGAGCTATCCGATGTGAAATACTTATCCTTATTGTCTTTCTTTTTGTGGGGAAGAAGATCGCTGATCGTGACGACGAACGGTTCAATTCGTTGCCAACATTGTCAGCAGAAAATGTAACAATAGAAGCCGTCGAAAGAACTTGATGGAGAAAGGAAAGGCAAGAAGATGGTGTTGCGAGAGGAGAGGCTCGCGACTCACCGGGATCGCCGTGGACGGCGCTGACGAGCCGAAGGGAGACCTTCTGGCCCAGCAGCTCGTGGACGCGATCGAGGACCGACGCGTTGAAGTCGTTGAAGTCCAAGACGTTCTTCTTCATCAGCACCACGGTCCCCTTGACCTTCTTGGACCCGCCCGCCGCTTGCTGGCGGTCCGCCTCGTCGCTGCCGCCGTCGAAGGCATTCAGTATTCCGTGAAACAGCTTATCCATACCGGAGAATTGGTCGGAACCCTTCTTGCGAAGTCGATAGGAGGAAAGGAAGAGGAGGAGTAGGAGGGTGGGCGTACGAAGGGTATTTATAAGGAAAAGTTCGTTGCTACGGCATCACCAAGAAGTTTCACCCGTTTACCTCAGACTTGCGATATCTCTCCTTTTTTCTCCCCCCCTTTTCCGCCTGTATAAGGACGTATTTACTTGTATACTAAATAGGAAATATTTGATTGGCTAGTCGGTATCTTGAAATCCTAGATTTTCTCATTTGATTGCGCGAGAACACGAATGATAATCATTAAGTTTCTCTCTCTCTTTTATTTTTTTGTTCTCGCGAACAGTTTTAGAACATAAATCAGTTTGATAAAATAATTTTATTTTTTTTACTTTTGAGATAAATTTTTAACTCAGAAATAGATTTGGAACAAAAATGAGAAGTTGAAATTTTCTACTTTCGTATTTATGAATTAGAAATGAGAATTTTTCTCATCCCTTATCCCCCTCTCTTACCAGAGGTGCGTTCCTATCGGGGGTGCGCTCGCAACGAATTTCTGCTCCAGGAACTAGTTTAGGAAATAAAAATAAACATTAAAAAAATCTATTTTTGACTAGAAATAGTTTCCGAAAATATAATGTTTATCCTTCGCACTCTTAATATCTTGGGCACTCGTCACATAATTTTTTTAATAAATTTTTTTCTCTCCTCCTTTTCTAAATTGGGAGAGAAATTGGGTTGGTTTTGGTTGAATAGTTGGAGCATGTGCCGATGGCCATGCACGATGTAAATGAGCCTAGGCTTTGAATTTTATTATTTAACTAATGCAAAGGAAGGGCACGGCCTTGAAGATCTCACGATTCAATAGTGGCTGCCAAAAATCCGTTCAGGGAAGAGGACCAGCGAAGACTTGGTGATGATTAAGGGATTATTGAAGTGATTAGCACGCCGCTTTCGATCTGGCGGCGTGTCGAATCCTAGGTTATCTTGTGTCAATTACATCCTTTCGAGTCAAGTTGAGATTACCAAGCGAGTCCGAACCTACATTTCTTGGAAGAAAAACTGAGAGAGAGAGAGAGAGAGAGAGAGAGAGAGAGAGAGAGAGAGAGAGAGAGAGAGAGAGAGCGAGCTTGACAAAATCGTGCCAATGTCCCCTTTTGGTGAAATTTATCTTTATCCTGTCCTGAGACATGAAGATATTCTGAAGGCGGTGCCGCATCTTATAACTAAATGCATCCATTTGAATGGGAGCTTATTAGGCAATCCGAGCAAGCCTATCATGAATCTTAATGTCGTCCATATAAATCTTGGGAAATTCTTACATTTAACTTATTTTCTTGAGGAAAAAAAGGGGAAAAAAAAAGACAGAATACCATCTATTTTCTTTTCCTAAGTCCTTATTTCCGCTTTGGGTGCACTTCTCGTACCACTAAAATAAATCTAATAAGCTTCATCTATCATCATCGCATAAGCATCGCCATTTGCACTTTGATAGAGCCGTCTGATTGGTGCAGTTTCTGCTTTTAGTGGTTGTGTGTTGAAAATCAAAATGTTAAGACGTCCACCAATTCAAATTTCTGAAGAACACGTAAACATCCGCGTTTAATGTCCCCTCATACTTATCCGTAACTTTTCTATAAATCAAGAAAAGATTAAATGATGCAGATAGTTACCAAAAAAAGAAGTCATTGACTTATCATACAATTTTCAATATATCTGATTTAATTATAAACCCTTTTGATAATATATCAATATAGTCATTCGGGTTAATTTTATGTAAAAAAACTCTAACGTAAATGGCCTACGACCGGACTTTCATGTCGGCATTTTTTTTTTTTGCCAAAATTAGTGGGGTGACTATATTGGTCAATTATTAAAACCGTAAAGACTAAATCACTCAATCTTAAAAAATCTAGAATCGAATTGGTATCCGTACAATAAGTTCATGATTTTTATGTTAATTTTTTCGCTTGTATTGGCGAATAATCCGAGCGAGATATCTTAATTGTCGATCCTCGACATACTTGATGTAGGATGCTGTACCTCAAAGTTTTCCACGAGGGAAACCAGCCAACCGCGCGGCGGCACGTCAACGATCTCTCCTCAAGGAAAGGTAGCCGAGGTGGCTCCAGTAGCACGTCACATTTGGGCCATCTGGCTTCTGTAGATGAAGAATCAAAGCACTTTTTTTTTTATTTTTATTTGGTACACCCTGATAATAATAAACAATAATGATGATGATAGTGACATGGTTTGAAATTCAAGGCTGAGTTTTCAAGACGTTTCGCCAAGAAAAACTAAAAGATGGGATCTCACAGAAAAGGAATTGGTCCATACCATGGTTTCGACAAATTTAAGGTCTACGCACGAATGCTCGTCCAGGCTGTTCTTATCGTGCGGGACTCGTCAATCCGAATCCGATGGGTCGCTGACTTACCAAATTCTCTTTTGAACTTATCTTCCTGGAATCGACTGATTTTAGGGCGCAAAGTCGTCTGTTAACAATCGCTTTGGGGATGATTATCATGATGGCAACCAAAGCATGTGAGGGGCGCGCGCAGCACGCGCATGAATCTTTGCATTATGGGGAAATGGAAATCGAATTTGGGTTCATTAGCGTGAAAGAGCTTGAGTCGTTTTTGTATGGTTTTCGTTGCTTCTTGGTCGGCCATCACAAGATATCGAATACCATCCGTGAAGGGGAAATTTGTTAAAAAATTCCTTGACCTATTGCACTTTTGCCAATTCATTCCTAAATATTTTCATATTTCGCCAATTAAATCCCCTCCAGCCAAGTTTAGCTGAAAATCGCTAATATGGACGCTAGCCGTCCTACATGACACCATGAACGATGTGGATAATTTTCAATAGCATTCTAATATTTTTTCTATTGTTTATTCAATTTTTCAATTTTTTTTCTTTTTTTTTCCTTCCTTTGTGCCTCTAGAGGGAAGGACCGACAAGGCCCCACGATCAACTTGAGGAAGATGGCAAAAGAAAAATAAATAAATAAAATTCAAAGAGCATTAGAATATTATCAAAATGTTTGCATTAACATCGGTCGCGCTACATAAGACGGTCAGTGTTCACGTTAGCGATTTTCAATCAAAATTGACTAATGGACTTAATTGGCAAAAAAAAAAAGAGTGAGGGCTCAATTGGTAAAATTAAATGATTTATGACTAAATTAGCAAAAAATGCCATAAAATTAGGAATTTCTGGGACGATAGGGATCTGGACTTAAGTGTATCAATGGTCCTGATTTTCCCACCCGCACTGTGGTGCGGCAAGGATGTCGAGCTCACACGGTAGACAGAGATGAGCAGGCAAAACCTAAGCTGAACATTCTCCTGCGCCTTGCCGGTGATCCATAATTTGCTAATGCTAGACGCCCCCTTTTTCATTGCGTGAAGAAAAGGAAAAGCGAACTTGTTATAAACCGCTATTATCGAGTCAGATTGTAGAAATCATGTTTAATTTTTTTTTAACGTGATTTATATTTGCTCTTATTTGTTTCTAATTCACTAATGACTTGATATCTCTTCTATTGTAAAAAAGGAGTTGTGACCTTTGCGAGTGGTGATAATTAATTAAGGGCCTGACTGAGTCGTCTGGTTGATTGGACTATGATTTAACACAGACTCAATCAGGCAGAGCTTCGATAAAAAAAAAAAATCAGGCAAAGCTTCCACTTCAGAGCTTTCGCTCTTCCAATCTAACATCTCAACAGGGGCTTCCAACAGTTGTACGGTAACTCGGTTCTCAACTTGGATGCACACCTTATTTTAATATGCCAAGGCATGCACGCCCTACTCCCCCAATTGAGGATAAATCATTTTCTTCCCCGTCTCTAGGGAATATCCCTGTGTTTTACATCCCGAAGTTCATATGTAGACTTTTAAGGTCATGCTAAGGACCGGAATTGTTCAATAAAATACCTCAATGTATGTCTCTTTTACAAGTTGCTCTTCAAATCTTAATGAAAATGGCTAGAAGGGTGACTGACATGAGCTGGTCGTCCCTCTCCATCTATTTCTCTACAAAAATTAAATGATAAGGATGATGATGTAGCAAATACCTGTACTTTTATCCGTTTTATAATTGTGCATTTAAAATTTTTTTTATTCAATAGAATTCCCCAATTTAATTTGGGTCAATGTAAGGTTTCCTAAATAAATTGCCATGTCATGTGAAGCACATGGCGAAGCTTGCTCATTTAGTCAAAGTTAAGCCCAATTGTTTACTACTAAGCAAAATTTAGGTCATCTCTGTTTAGGTGTTCTGTGACAAGAACAGAGGATATGTTGTTTTGGACGTTCTCAACCGCCCGATATTTCTTTGTTGATGTTGCATTATTTTGCGAGCTCATATCGACCGTCAATGTGGACGGTCAAGGCTATTTAACAAGGATAGTATCCAATTTGGCATTTTTTTTTGTCTATGATTTTAATTAATATATCACATTGACCCGATTTTAAGCAGTTGAGATACTTAATATATATATATATATATATATATATATATCTAGGTATCCAACTGTAATGCAAGCAAAAGTTAAGGTACTTTGATGTCATTGCCCCCTTAATAGAATAAAAGACAGAAGTTTCACATCCCAATGAACGAAATCTCTCAGCCCGAACTAAATTTCTAAGCCACCTGCTCAGTTATCTACTTTGTTATGCTTAGACTTTGATTCCCCATGTAATTATAGTTCGTACTATTAATATTAGAATCGCGGTTTCCAACAAAAAAGGAAAAAGAAAAAGCAATAAGTTTTTTTGGTTTTGACGATGTCCTCGATCCTAACTACTTCAATTTGCATCGGCCTGTGCGTCTTGCATAAGTAATGACAGATTGTAACTTTGAGATTAAATATACATTTAGGCCGTCACATTAGTACTTTCCCAAATGCATTAATTGGGAGATCAATTAAAAATTAGCATAAACTTCTTCAAAAAAATTTGATAAATTTGTCGACGCCACGGGACATCGAGACTTGTATCCTTTGATGCTAATACATAGATTGTGGTTTTTACCGATTTAATGGGTCACCATTAACTAGCTTCACTAGGATCGATTTTGCGATAAGGGAATACAATCAATCAAAATCTGACGGCGAAGACTACGCATGGATGAGAGAGGACGAGGATCACGGGGCCGAGAAGATCCTAGCTCGATGAAGCCAGTCTGAACTTCGAAAGTCGAGAAAATATTAGGTAGTTTACGATTACCATGTAAGGTATGTGCTTGTCCCTTAAGTGATTGACACATGTTCAAAGTGGAACCCACTTATCTAACGCCACATGCGCGCATATATATATATTAAGAACTCCTATCCAAGCAATGAATAAAGGTCCTTCACAAAAGGACCAACAAGCGTCTGAGCATTTAGCAATTTAAGCGTGAATCTGTCGGGCCGCACGGATGAGCTTTCGGAGATCCATTATTGCAAGGTGGCGCAATAAGATGGAGATTCCGATGCAAAAGCTACCCGCAAGTTAGACACGATTTCAAATGCGATCTCCACGCATTCCATTCTCGTGCAATCCATTTCCGGAGATTCGAAATTGGAACGAACACCCCAAACCAAGTCACAAGACGCCGGAAGCGAGGCTAGACGCGCGTGTGGATGCAGTCTCGAGTTCAACCCCGCCCGTGTTGAGCACGCGGCATAATGGCCCAAGCCAAACCGAACCCAAATAGTGCCTAGCTCGCCCCAAACCGAGCCGACCCGATACCCCGATTACAAATGCCCCAACTGTTTAGGTTGGGACTTGGGGTTTCTTAGTCCTAGTTGCCAGGATCCTAAGCGTAAAAGCTGGGACTTGGGCATGGGAGGGGAGCGGCATACCAGGCACAGCCTTTATGACCCTCACATGGGCACCGAAGTCTCGAGCCCAACCTCTACGGGCTTGGCCCGGCGTTGATGGACTCAATTACAAGCATAATAACTTGGGCACGGGAACCAATTCCCTAAATAGGCCATCAAGGCCCCGAGTATAGGCACCAATGTCCGAGGCCTAACCTCGAGGGACCTTGGCCAAGCCGCTAAGGATCTGGCACAAGTGTCATGGTCTCTATGCTCAAGCATCGATGTCTATTTGTATTTTCGAATGTAATTTTTTTTATTTTTAAAAGATAAGATCGTATTCCCGAATTTAAGCATATGTTTATGTCTGCCATGAAAAGACTTTCCATTAGATCTTTTAGGGCGCGCATAGCAACACTTCTACTTCAGAAATTAACTTTTGATCAAAAATTGATTTTTCCACTTCTCATCAGAAGCAGAAGTTAATTTTTGTACTTTTGCTCCATAAGTTGATTTCTGATCAAAGAGATTCGTTTAGTAATAGTTGAAAAGTTCTATTTCTAAAACATTATTAACACAAATTATTTTATGAAAAATTATTTTCGGCAGCCGAAAAATTTCTAATTCATTTAAGCCTTTTAAATTTCTATAATAAATAATTTTTATTATTAAACATATTATTCACTTTTTAAAAATAAATTTAATCTATTTTTTTTATTTCGATGGCAAGTGGAGGTCGGCGGTAGATTGCGGCAGCGGGCGATGTGATGATCGACGGTTGGCAATGGCCGAGAATGGTCAGTGGCAACGGCGATGGCGATGGTCAACAATTGGCGATGATCGTGGGCGATGGCTAGCGAAAGTCGACAAGGGGTGATCGAAGTGGACAGTGGCGGCAATCAGCTATGGTACGCAATGGGTGACTGCAAACAATGGTCAGCGATTGGTGGTGATTACGGTGACAATGGGCAGCAATCGATGGAAGTAGGCCATGGGCAGTGGTGGTGGTCACGTGTGGTGGTGGGTGGTGGTCAGTGGTGAGCAATGGAAATAGGTGGCGGAGGCAGACGTGATCGAGAAGAGGGTGAGGGCTTAATGAAAAGAATACAAGACAAGGAGTACTTCCTAAGTTGAGAAGCAATTTTTTTAAACTTCTCAAATTGGGGAAAAAAAACAACTTGAGAAGTGAAAATTCACTTTGGAAGTGGAAATTTATTTCCCAAGTAAAATTTTTTACGAAACGAATTTCTGTTTCAAAAGTTACATCAATAAACGGATTTTTACTCTAGAAGCACTTCTGGAGTAGAAATCCACCTTCAGAAGTATTACTATGCACACCCTACTTAAGCATTTATACGTCGGAAAATGAGAATCCAAGGAATAGGACCAGTTAGAAAATAAAAGAAAGCTAACAAAATACTTGTTTTGTATACACTGGCTTTCTTCATTAACCATAATGTAGAAGTTGCTTTTTACTTAACTAGGGACTAGAGGCTGACACAAGGCGTTGAAATTCGAATCGTTGCTCGATTTCTTCACTTATTTCTGATCAAAGTTACATTTTTAAGGTTTTGAAATGCCTTAAAACTTATTAGGCCCCTCGAGGCCAAAACTCATACTCCACACTATTGGTATTAATTGATTAGAATTAATTAACTCGCCCATAATTGGCTAAAACCGAATGGCGGTTACGAGAGAGGAGGTATTATCGAAAGATGGTCAACAGAGGGAGGTTACTAAAGGTAGTTATTAGAAGTTTCTAAAGAAGAAAACATACGTTAGTTTTTCAGTTTGGCCTCCCTCCAAAAAATGCTCTCAAGAACGATCTTCCTCATACTTCTCTCGCACTCATTTGGACGACTGATTCTCACAAGGCCGTTCATCGAAGGCTTTTAATCTTTGGACAGCAGGTACATTCTCTCATATGATCATATTTTGATCAGTGATACAAGTTAGTGAATCTTAGGTATATTACAACATTATTTTCTGCACATTTATCATTTATGGTTAAATTGAAGGCAAAGAAATAAAAAGAAAAACCACTCACAGACGAACCCTTTTACACTGGTTGTATGTATTACGATTGCCTTCATTTTAAGATGAGTCTTTAGAAATACATGAAATCAAGTTAGATGCGCAAACATTACTCACCTAATTAAATTTCTCTGGGTGTGAGTCAAATCCAAGTAAATTAGCAGGATGCGCGCGTGGTGCCTATGATTTGCCATTTAGATTTTAAGTTTATTCATGCGTAGTGATGTTCTTCCAACTTTGCAATTCGCTTGAATCATCGTTTGGATACTTCTTCAATCAAGAGGAAGCAAGCGCAGGCACAACTTAGATAGGCTGGCCCAACAAGGCGCTAAAAAAAAAAAAGTTCAATCCCTTTTGAATGGACACCATAAAGAATTTGGCCCATTCACTGATTAATAAATGATGTACAATTTAGACAAATAGATCTAAACGCCTCGGTCGACCACTAAGCCAGCGGAACGAAACATAAAAAGAAACTACAATTTCCCAAAAATTGTCCCAGGACCCGCAATTTGACTTGTTAAGAACGTTGCAAGAAATACATGAGACGATTCATAATAATGGCCCGCATGACAACGTTTCTATTTCTCTGTTTTTGTTCCAAACCTATTCCTTGAATAAGTTTGGAACAGAAACTCGTTTGGCAACGTAAATCTGTTTTTCTATTTCTGAAACAAAAATCTATTCCAAAAATAGATTTTGGCCCAAAACCAAAAACAAAATTTTTTTGTTTCTGGCAGAAATAGAAAAATCTATTTCTGTTCCAAAAATTATTTCTGGAACGGAATGGTTGTCATGCGCGCCTTAAGATCCCCTGTCGAGACCCAAAGAAAATGAGAAATATATCAATAGTATGCAGAGAGAGAGAGAAGCTCGAACTCTAGAGGAGGGATTGTTGGCGGGGTATGTAGCTAGGATTGTTCGGAGGGTTCACGGTGGTGGTGGCGGCGGCGGCATTGCTGGCATTGGCGTTATTATTCATTCCCAAAGTGCTCTTCACTGCTTCCGCTGCTCCTTGTGCCATGTTCTTCACTTGCTCTCGAGTGTGCAATTCACTACCACATTTTATTCTTAATTCAAGCAGCGAATCACCAACTAATACCAAACTAATATCACGTCGTGCGAATGATCTAATACACAGGAATTCGTTTCCTTCACACACCAGCATGGAAAGCTTTTGTTTCGCCATAATGTACTGGAAACTTGATGGTCTGCTCCGAAGAAATGGAAACAGAAAGCTGAATTCGAAAATTAAGTTTTAGGATTGCGAGACGAGCATAGCAATCATCACCTTAATCGTTGAGTCTGCAAGATCAAAATCATCAGATTGAGCCGGTAGTCTCGATGGTTAACTTGTGCCATGGATGCAGATGAGAAAAAAGAGAACATGTTGGTGGTTAAATCTGGGGTTCCATCCTGAATTTTACAACCTGGCATTTTTCCAAACTGTCAACAATGGACTGTGTCCGTAAAGTTTGAACCTTGTAGATAACGTGCCATTCTTGTACAAGCAAAGCTCCAGAACAATCAGCCTAGCAATTAGCTCTATTTGCTGTGTGGTTATTTATAATAAGCTCATACGCACACTAACTTCATCCTTGAACAAAAGAATAATTAACAAAGAACGAACAAAGAAAAATTACAGGTATGCCTGCAAAAGTTCAGATCGAGACGCTGTTGGGAATTCCCTTGGCGGTCACTCCGCCTTCGCTGGTCGGGTAAAGCAGCATATAAGGAACCTCGACTGGCCCGACCCGGTTCCTCCACCTCTTGTCCCCATTCATCCTCATAATCCTTTCCTCGACTTCTTTCAGCTTCTTTCCGAACCTCTCGAACGCCTCCAACGGCTCAGCATCCGCCGTCCACTCAGGGGTGTCTCTCTGCCCAAGATATACCTCGTCGGTAGAATGCATCGACAGGATCTCTATGAGCGAAATTCCTAGAAGGGTCTGAAGCTGGGCAGTTATAGTTTTCAGGAAAGCCTTCTCGGGATTTTGCTTGAGCTCCTCAAATTCGGGAGTACCTTCCTCGGGCATAAAGCGACGGCTGAGGGTGGGCCGGTTCGGGAGGTACCCTGCATAAGGGTATTGCCCGAAGTTCACAGCCGCGTGGAGAGCGGACGCGACCCAGATGGCGATTGTACATGTCTCCGTTAGATCCTTGACAGTCTGCATTTTAGGCCACCAGGTCTCGTCTTTCTTGTCGCCGTGTCCCTCCTCCACGAGTTCCTTCCACCAGGACTGAAGTTCCTCGTCCTTCTGAACCGTCTCATCGCTCTTGTAATAAAAGGAGCAGTAGTCCTCAACCCACTTCTTGATCGCGGACCAGATCTCAAGCCCGTCGACAGCGTACGGGTAGTCCTCAATCAATAGGCGGAGGCCATGAGGGGAGTTTGCATCTTCCACGGCGACTCCCCTGAAGACAAGAAAAGGAAGAATATTTTCGTCACACTGGACTCAGCTATTCCAAGTACATTTGCGAAATCTTCGTCGGGTTGATTTTTCTTGCTTTTCGGAGGAACTTTGAATAGAAGTTTTAGGGATGATTTATTTGCATAGAACAGTGAATTTACCGCTTGATCAGGTCAGTGGGAAGAGCTTGCTCGGGGAAAATCCAGTTCTTGTAGACAGCGGAAGACATCTCCATAGAATACTTCGCTGGGAAAACAGTCGCCTCCAGGATTCCACCCGCATTGATCAAAATTTGCCTCGCGAATGCGTTTATGTTCATCGTATCGCGGAAATGGGGATGCAAGAGCTTGTAGATCGGGTGAAGTGCGCTCAGTTGTCTATTTGTCGCAATCACAAACGGTTCAATCGCCGCGTGAGTATTCAACCTGCAGTAAGAATAAAGAAAAATCATACATATGCAGGAAATAAGTTTACTTTTTTCCCATCCTTTACATGGTTGATTGCTTCTTAATAATCCTTACCAGTGGCTGATGAGTTGATGATAGCCAGAGTCGTTAACTGCCGCATAAGCTTTAGCCAGCTGCCAGATGGAACCTTCAACGCCTTGATCAGCCGGTGTGTACACCTTGCTTACCGCGCCAAACTCATCTCCGTTGGGATGCGGCAAGCTAAGCTCTATTGCCAGTGGCTTCAGGGTACTGTCATCATTCAAGAAGAGGAGTGTTCGAGAAGCATACGTTTTGATGGTAGTTGTGTTTATCCGCCTCAGATACGGCATGAGCGTGTCGTGGTGATCCAATATGAACAATTTGTTCATCTCGATAGCCTGCATTTGTTATGCCTCATTTCAATTTGGGTAGACGAGCTTAAATGAGCTTGCCGTCATCTTTTAAGCAAAGTTTAGAGCATATGGATACTCTTAGTGATTTGGAAAGCCAGGATGTGAGATGCAATGACGGTACCTGCTCCACAGTTAATCCGTTCAATTGCTTCTGAATGTGCTCTTCCCTTATTGAACTGCTCTGGTTGCCATATATTTTAGGGTCTAGCTTGCTTGCCCGGGGGAATTCCTGAAACCGAAAAAAATGTTTAATCAACTAGACATCCGATGGAACTCCATTCTGCACTTCATGGCAATCTTAACTGAAATAGCTTGAGCTGTAACATGAAAGATATTAGTATTTACCTCGAGACGGCGAATCACAACGGGGTTGACTCCAGCAAGCATTTCTCTACTAAATTCTACATCGGTCCTCCAGGCAGTCTTATCCTCTGCACAGCATGATTTGCTAGGCGTTAGGAAAACTTGAGTCCTTGGCCTCAAACTAATCAGATAAAAAAAGGCCATATGGATATGTATCCCTTGCCTTTGATCACTTGAGGCATGGGGTACGTGAGAAGCCCTTCCCCGTCAGTCTGGACAAGTTCCTTGAGCATCTCTAGGGGAATGTTCTCCTTCAGACTCTCGACCAAAGGACCGTCGGGAAGCTTAAAACCGCCTTCATAGATATCGAGCACATCCTGGAAGGAGTCAAACTCATTGGGCGTGCTGTCGCATATAGTCAGTAGCTCGGGCTTCAAAAATTGCCCCACGGCTTTTAGAGCGTAAGCAAGGAAGTCGGACATCTTTAAGTGGCCAAACCGTTCATCCCTAGGAACGTATATGTCCAGGCTCTTGAGCAGAGGCAGCCTGCTCTCACTATTCGGATCTATCAAGAACATCGTGAATACTTAGTAAAAGATACTTACAAATGAAGCATCTGAGTCAAAAAAATTTGAAGCCATATTAATCTCGCATCGAGTTGTAGATTCATGAAATGAGTGCATTATCCAACCTTTCTCAGTCGGCGGTCGACCGGTCCTTCCCCTGCGAGGATAGGGATATTCAGCAGATCCTCCTAGAACAGGGCGGGCATACTTCGTGCCCTTGTCTGGATCGCCCAAATCGTTGTAGTAAGCATAGTCATACACCCTGTCCCACTCCTGAAGCTCTCCCTTTCCGTCTCCTCTCAAGTTAACTAACTCTTCCTCTCGGTACTTCACTAGAGGCGCCGGGGTTTGGCTCGGAAGATACGTCTGAAATAACGTTGCTACCTTATTAGAGACAACCTAAGGAATCCTGTCCAATCATATGCTACTTCACGTGACAGAATAGAATACAGTTCGCAACCGCAATGCCTTGAACAAATATAAAGCGAAATGCCTAAGAAAAATGCCCCACTTCGATGAAATCGAAGAGTTTACAAGATGCTAAAACCGGCTAAAAGTAGAATATGACCTAGAGAATTCCTAAGAGTGAGATTCTGCTGCACAAAATATTTTTACCCAAGGTTAGGACCGTTTGGAAAATCACTCCTTTCTGACTAGTTTTCTGCATTAGCTAATTCTTTAGAACTGCCATATGTAAAACAAGAGCTAAGTCTTCCTACACACAGGCAATGTCATTCATTTTTTCCTGTTGGGACTCTGGAAGCAAATCATCAAATCAAATTATCGTGATCGAACCTTGTTAGAGAAGAAGACCCGGTCCTTCTTGTAACGGTTGGCAGGGTAGACCCACGAGTTGCAGACGAAGCGGACTAGACCCTCGCCGGGCACATCTTCGAGAGTGATTGTCTTGAGGTAGAACTGACTGTGATGGTTGTTTTGCATGACGATCGCCCCAGGAACTCCCACTTCCTCGTCCCAATCGAAAGTCACCTTGAACGCCGAGTCTCCTGCCGTCAAGGGAGTGATGGTAGTGATCCATTCTTCCAGATATGCAGGCTTTCCCAATTTCCCCCGCAAACCGTTTTCTACAAAAGCGCGAAAAAGAAACACAAAATGTCAGAGCTCCCGATCTTTTCATCCCGGCAAATGAGGACAGCATAAATCTTTAACATGGCAAAGGGTCCGAGTCTGATCGGCGATCAACGCGAAATCATTTGCATTTTGTTTCCGATGGTCCGTTCGTTCACACAGATATTATGTTGCTCTATAATGTTCTTGCTGTCACGAGCATGGTGCGCGTTCCAACAAACAAGACCTGATCTCGTGCTAAAAACCAGAGGGAAAGAACAATCAATGAAGCGATTTAGAAACCTCATCTTTGCGATATCCGGCACGAATTTCCGATCAAAAGCGACGGATGACAGCCTATATCAACCAGAAATTAAGTTCAAGAACTGTTTTACGATGATGTCTTCTCAATGTCACGGTCCACACTCGGCAGAGAGCCGTCCGTCGGAAAGAGACAACTCCTTCAACTACTCCTCTTTTCTGCATTATTAACAGTGGAAAGACGATCGGATTTGAGCAACTCGTGCATCCTCCTTGATGGCGATGGCCCATCGTATTCAATCCATGCATCATCTTCGATGCAACGCAAACCTAACCTCCCCATCGAACCCCGATTCAACTATTCGATAGATGAATGCCGACTCTAACTACGGGGAGATCTTAGCTCTGCTACCGACATGCACGGAGGAGAAAATCCATACGCAATCAAGAAACAAAGTCATGCACACAAAAAAAAACCTTTAAATTCAAGAATTATGGTCGGTCCATAATGGGAAAATTTGTTTGGTCAGAAGAAACAATTAAAAGGAAAAAAAATTACAAAATAGAGAACTTGAGATTGGGCTATTGACCGGCGACACGGGTTGACTGGTTGTTTAAGAACAGGAGAGAGGGGTGCGTCTTTGGTGGGTTTGACGATTTTCCAACCTACTTCTCTCTCGGGAGTGAAAAGACGACATTAAATGATGAGGATGAAAGACCATACTACGCGCTACGGGACAGGATATGGACCGCAGAGAGAGAACCGTATTTTAGCTTTCGCTCGATCATAAAGTTTAAATAAATAAAGCGTGAGTGGAAAATTCAAAACAGTCCAAAAAAATAAAAGGGACGACTTGACTTCTTCTTCTTCTTTTTTCGATGTTCGAATTTGGACCGGATTGAGGAATACAAATTCATAATTCATATGTAATTTCATCCACTTCTTCCAAAACAAGGAAATATATATAATGTGTTGATTAAAAATCAGACCAAAGATTTTACCAAACGTGAAAAGAGAATAACAGTGTGTTTATTTCATGAAAAATTAAAGATTTAGAAAATATTTTTTCGCCCATGACCACCCGCCGCCGCCCGCCCGCCGCCACCGCCGATCGCCGACTGCCGGAAAATCAATTGCTTGCCAAACAACGGAAATTATTTTTCAATTTATTCTTAAATATTAGCCAAACACCGAAAAAGTACCTCATTTGCTTGGAAAATAACTTTCTGAAAAATGTTTTCTCTCATGAGGCCATTTTCCGTGAAACAAACGGAGCATAAAAGTGCCAGACGTGGGTGCTAACTTAGGCCCAAATGGTCAACATTTAAACCAAATCAAAATATTTAACCTAGTTTGAACTAGCTCATCGATTTGGTTTTTTGTTCCTAATTTTCATAAATCAATATAGTTTTGTCCTATTTAACAAAAATAAAAGGTTTGGTTTTAAAATTCTCTCATATGGGAGAGAATCCAACCCAGAGTGATAAACATTTCAGAAGCTACGTGGAGCTCAATGCTCACACAAGATCAACTTCAGAAGAAAATTTCAGTATGGAAAGTGATAAATTAGGTTCGCTGTCTACGAATCGTGCCACAGAACCGGAAAAGCTGACACAAATCGGACAATTGTGGTTTTGTCAATAACACGCCTCAACTAAAGCGAAAGATGCAACGTGTTATGCTTTCTTGAAATTCTAAACAAGAAGTTCCTTTCTTTCTTACAACAGAACGCCGAAACACGAGCGATCCGATGTGAAATACTTATCCTTGTTGTCTTTCTTTTTGTGGGGAAGAAGATCGCTGATCGCGACGACGAACAGTTCAATTCGTTGCCATTCACCGTATTTTGTCAGCAGAAGATGTAACAAGGAAAGCCGTCGCAAGAACTTGTTCGAGAAAGGAAACGCAAGGAGATGGCGTTGGGAGAGGAGAGGCTCGAGACTCACCGGGATCGCCGTGGACGGCGCTCACGAGCCGTAGAGAGACCTTCTGGCCCAGCAGCTCGTGGACGCGGTCGAGGACCGACGCGTTGAAGTCGTTGAAGTCCAAGACGTTCTTCTTCATCAGCACCACGGTTCCCTTGACCTTCTTGGATCCGCCCGCCTCGGGCCGGCGGTCCGCCTCATCATCGCCGCCGCTGTCCAAGGCATGCAGTACTCCGTGAAACAGCTTATCCATACCGGAGAAGTCGATAGGAGGAAAGGAAGAAAAGGACGATGGCTGTGGGATTGAATGGAGAAGTGTTGGCCTACGGGGGGTATTTATAAGGAAAAGTTCGTCGCTGCGGCATCACTAAGAAGCTTCACCTGGTTTACCTCAGACTTGAGATATCTTTCCCTGTTTTTTTTTTCCTCCCCCCTTTTCCCACGGTATAAGTAAGTAGAAAATATTTGATTGGCTAGTTAGTATATTGAAAACCTAGGTTTTCTCATCTAATTGCATGAGGACACGAATGATAACTATTATATTTTTCTATTTTTTTTATTTTTTTTATTCTCGAAAACGGATTTAGAACATAAATTCATTTAATAAAAAAATTCCGTTTTTTTTTATTTATGGGACAAATTTTTAGCTCAGAAATAAGTTTGGAACATAAATGAGAAATTGAAATTTTCTACTTTCATATTGTGGATCAGAAATGAGAATTCTTCTCATCGCCCATCCCTTCTCTCTCTCAACTGAGGTGAGTTCCTGTTGTTGGTCCGCCAGCAGCAAATTTCTATTCTAAAAACTCATATAGGAAATAAAAATAAAAATAATTATTTTTGACTAGAAATAGCTTTCAGGAATGTAATGTTTATCATTCGCACTCTAATATCTTGGGCAATCGTTAGGTAATTTTTTTAATAGATTTTTCCTCTTCTTCTCCTTTTCCAAATGAGGAGAGAAATTGGGTTGGTTTTGGTTGAATAGGTAGACCATGCGCCGATGGCCATGCACGATATAAATGAGACTAGGCTTTGAATTTTATTATTTAACTAATGCGAAGGAAGGGCACGACCTTGAAGATCTCACGATTCAATAGGGGCTGCCGAAAATCCTTTCAGGGAAGAGGACCGACGAAGACTTGGTGATGATCTAGGGACTATTGAAGTGATTAGCACGCGGCTTTGGATCTGGCGGCATGTCTTAATTAATCCTAGGCTATCTCGTGTCGATTACATCCTTTCAAGTCAAGTTGAGATTATCCGAAATTACCAAGCGAGACCAAACCTACGTTTCTTGGAAGAAAAACTGTGCGAGAGAGAGAGAGAGGGGGTACGGGGATGAGAAAGAGGCTTGAAAGCTTGACAAAATCGTGCTAATGTCTACTTTTGGTGAAACTTATCTTTGTCCCGTCTCGAGACACGAAGATGTTCCGAAGGCGATGGCGTATCTCATAACTAAAAATGCGTCCATTTGAATGAGAGCTTATTAGGCAATTCGAGCCAGCCTATCATGAATCTTAACGTGGGTGCATTTCTCGTATCACTAAAATAAATCTAATAAGCTACATCTATCATCATCACATAACCATCCCCATTTCCACTTTGATAGAGCCATCTGATTAGTGCAATTTCTGCTTTTAGTGTTTGTGCGTTGAAAACCAAACTTATCACTTAAAATGTCAAGACGTCCACCAATTCGAATTTCTGAAGATCACGTAAACATCCGCGTTTAAAGTCCCCTCATACTTATCCGTAACGTTTCTATAAATCAAGAAAAGATTAAATGATGCAGATAATTACTGTTAAAAAAAAGTCATTAACTTAGTGTATAATTTTTAATTTGGCCGATTTAGTCATAAACCTTTTGATGATTTGCCAATATAATCATTCGAGTTAGTTTTGTCCAAAAAACTGTGATGTAAACGGCACCTGATTGGACTTTTATGTCGGCTTTTTTTCGGCTAAAATTGGTCAAGTGTCTACATTGGCTAATTATCAAAAGGGTTAGGACTAAATCGCTCGATTCAAAAAATTCTAGGATCAAAATGGTGTCCTTACAATAAATCTAGAACTTTTGTATTAATTTGCCCGCGCGTATTGGCAAATAATCCGAGAGAGGTATCCTAGTTGTATCTTCGACGTACGTGACTGGATGATGCCATACCTCAAAGTTTTTTTTCACAAGGGAAACCAACCAACCGCGCGGCGGCAAGTCAATGATCTCTCCTCACGGAAAGGTCGCCGAGGACGCCATCGCAGCACGTCAGATTTGGCTTCTGTTGACGAGGAATCAAAGCACTTTTTATTTATTTATTTATTTGGTATACCTGATATTAATAAACAATAATGATGATAGCGACATATTGTCATGCATTTAATTATTTATTCGTGGGTTCCCCCACGTTTCATTGTCCTCAGCAATTAGCCAGCCCCTTTAGAAGAAGAAGAAGAAGAAGCCTATTCAAAACGAAAGAGGAGGTCGTGTTGACTCACCGTCATCAGAGTTCCCCACCAAGATGGCCATGAGATCAGGTTTGAAATTCAAGGCTGAGTTTTTAAGACGTTTCGCCAAGAAAAACTAAAAGACGGATCTCACAGAAATTGAATTGGTCCGTGCCATGGTTTCGATAAATTTAAGCTTCTTGTCGTGCGAGACTCGTCATTCCGAATCCGTTTGTCCGCTCGGTTAGGAAACTCTTTTCAACTTATCTTCTAGGAATCAACTGATTTTAGGGCACAAAGTTGTCTCTGTTAACAATCGCAATTCGGGATCTAGACTAAGTGTATCATCGGCCTTGCATTTCCCGCTCGCATCGTGGTTCGGCGCGGACGACGAGCCCACGCGGTAGACGAAAGACGCGGTGGCAAAATCTACAGCCCTAGGCTAAACAGTCTCCTGCGGCTTGCGGGTGATCCATAGTTCGCTAAAGCTAGGCGCCCCTCTGTCGTTGCGTGAAGAAAAAAGAAAAGCGACCTTGTCATAATCAACGATTATCAAGTCAGATTGTAGAAACCATGTTTAATTTTTCTTAATGTAATTTAATATTTACTCTTATTTGCTTCTAATTCACTAATGACTTGATATCTCTTCTGTCATAAAGTGGCGTTATAACATTTGCCGGCAGTGATAATCAACTAGGGACCTGGCTAAGTCGTCTGGTTGATTAGACTGTGATTTGACACGGACTCAACTAGAAAGAGATTCAATCTTCAAAACTTTCGTTTTTCCAATCTAAAATCTTAAGGGGGTTTCAACAATAGTCTGATAATTCGCACGTTCAGTTTGGATGCACATCTTATTTTAACATGTCGGAGCCCGCACGCTCTACTCCCTCAATTGAGAATAAATCTTATTCTTCCCCGTTTTCAGATAATGCCCTCGTGTTTTACATCCTAGAATTCAAATGTAGCCTTTTACGATCATACTAAAGACCGGACTTGATATCTCTTCTATCGTAAAAAGGAGTTTTGTCATTTGCGGGCGGTGACATTTGCATTACATGGTTTTTCTCTCTCTCTCTCTTTTCTTCACATGCGCCGTTCGTGCCAATGAATGGCGTATTATATAAGCCACTTTTTTTGGTTTTTTTTTTTTCATGCAATTCAATCGCCCTCGTGATGGTGGCTCTAACAAATTGACCTAGACTTCCTCGAAGTCTACGATTGCTTTGCCCTACCGCGAGGATTTTCTTCTTTTCCCTAGCGAAACTTTGAAACCATATAATTGCGTATCACTTCTACAAGTTGCTCTTGAAATCTTTATGGTAATGGCCAGAAGGGTGATTTGAGCTGACCGTCCCTCTCCACCTATTTCTCTAAAAAAAAAAATAAACAAAAAGGATGATGATATAGCACATACCTATACTTTTAATTTGGCTCAATGTAAGATCTCCTAAATAAATTGTCATGTCACGTTATGCACATGGCGTCGCTTGCTCATTTAGCAAAAGTTAAGCCCAATTGTTCACTACTAAGCAAAATTTAGGTCATCTCTGTTTAGGTGTTGTGTGACGAACAGAGGATATGTTAATTTGGGCAATATCAACCGCCCGATATTTCTTTTTTGATGTTGCATTATTTTACGAGCTCATATCGACCACCAATGTGGACGGTCAAGGCTATTTAACGAGGATAGTATCCAATTTGGCATTTTTTTTGTCTATGATTTTCCAATTTGGCATTTTTTTTGTCTATGATTTTAATTAATGTCTGACATTGACCCGGATTTAAGCAGTTGAGATACTTCAATGAAAAAAAAAATCTAGGGATCCAATTGTAATACAAGCAAAAGTTCAGGTACTTTGATGTCGCTGGCCCTTAATAGAATAAAAGTTCATGACAACCATTCTGTTCCAGAAATTATTTTTGGAACAGAAATAGATTTTTCTATTTCTGCCAGAAACAAAAAAATTTTGTTTCTGGTTTTGGGCCAAAATCTATTTCTGGAACAGATTTTTGTTTCAGAAATAGAAAAACAGATTTGCGTTGCCAAACGAGTTTCCGTTCCAAACCTATTTCTGGAATAGGTTTGGAACAGAAACAGAGAAATAGAAACGTTGTCATGCGCACCCTAAGCCACCTACTCAGTTATCTACTTTTTACTTTGATATCCCATGTAATTCTAGTTCGTACTATTAATATTAAAACCGCGATTTCCGAAAAAAAAAAAAAAGGAAAAGTAGTAAGGTTTTTGGTTTTTACGATTTCCTCGATCCTAAGTACTTCAATTCGCATCGGCGTGTACGTCTTGCATAATTAATGACAGATTGTAACTTTGAGATTAAATATACATATAGGCCATCACATTAATACTTTTTCCGAATGCATTAATTGGGAGATCAATTAAAAGTAGCATAAATTTCTTCACATAAATTTGTCACCGCCGCGGTACATCGAGGTGTGTATCCTTTGATGGTAACACATTGATTGTCGTTTTTAGCGGTTTAACGGGTCACCATTAGCTAGCTTCACTAGGACTGATTATGCGATACGGGAACATAATCAATCAAAATCTGACGGCGAAGACTACCGGTGGATGGGAGAGGCTGGGGATCACAAGACCGATAAAGATCCTGACTCAATGAAGCCGGTCCGAACTTCGAAATTCGAGAAAATATTATATAGTCAGGGCTTACCATGTAAGGCATGTGCCTATCCCGTAAGTGATTGACCCATGTTCAGAATGGGACCCACTTCTCAAACGCCACGCGTATAGATTTTTTTGTTTTTTTTTTTTAAAGAACTCCTAACCAAGCAATGAATAAAAGTCCTTCACAAAAGGACCAACAAGCGTATGAGCATTTAGCAATTTAAGCGTGAATCTGTCGGGCCGCACGGATGAGCTTTCGGAGATCCATTATTGGACGGTCGCGCGATAAGATGGAGATTCCGATGCAAAACCCACCCCCACAAATTAGACATGATTTCAAATGCGATCTCCACCCATTCCATTCTCGTGCAATTCATTTTCGAAGATTCGAAATTGGAACGAACACCCCAGATCAAGTCACGAGACGCCAGAAGCGAGGCCCCAAATGCACGTGCGGATGCAATCTCGAGTTCGACCCGGCCCGCGTCGAGCACGCCGCATCCCACTGCGTCGGCGAAACCTTGAAAAAAATCCCGAAATGAAAAAGCCAGTCAGCTCAAACGTCCTCCGAAAGCTTAGGCTAATGCGCTCGAACCATTCCATCGCTCTTTTATTCATCAGGAAGCGAACCGAATATATTCGCATTCAATCGGGCAGTTGATACTTCCCGCACCGACGAAAGAAGATGCCTCGGTGCGATGCCCACTCGCAGGACTCACCAAGGCGGAAGTCAATTCATGGTTTAGCCTTAAATTATTGCAAAAATCAATTTTTGTGGTCCCTAAATAAAAAATGACTAATTTAATTTACGTATAGTGTACGTAACTGGGCCCCGCCAAAAAGTGGACGAATCTATGAAAAGTTCTGTAGCTATCGAGATGCCTCGTACTGGCATTTCCTATCTCGAATACCGACAAAAATCGCGCATCCGTTGGTCAACGTTGTTACCTGAAACATGTTCACACGTGTGATACGAGGCTAATTCGATCGGCCAAAACGTTTGTTGGCCTAAAAGAGGATTTGATTATAATGCCTAACTTAATATTTAAGTGGACGATAGTGACCTTGGTCGAATAATAAAACGAGGCTGACGAAGACTGTGGATGGCACGCTAAAGCTTTTATCTAAGTTTCTCGCGCACGATGGACGGAAAGTCTAGCGAATTGTGTCGGCAGCAATATGAATCTCTTTTTCTTCTTCTTAAATTGTTTTCTTCGTACTATGCTAAGTTAATCGATTTAATTGGTTTGCAAACTTTCTTATTAGACGGGTCGGAAGTCATGTGGTCAACGACAAGCACGCATATGCACATGTTTATCAGCGTTGATTTGTGGAGGAATTCGACATGACGTGTCGACTTACGTATGTTTAATCGTAACCTAGACAAAATTCGTCGTGTTTCTCTGTTGCCGCCCCTAAAAATTAAATTACACGCCGTTAAATTTCATGATGGATTTGGTTGGAAATTTGCTTTATCTTCCTTCATAGGTTTGATAGATGGACGCACGGATACTTTTGTATGTGCATAAAGAAATACTAGACGAAGGATATAACTCGCGCATTGAAACTTTAATTTGTTGCATGGTTAATTATGGCATCAGAGCGCGAGATCTTTCTTTATTTTTAACATTAGACCTTCTCACCCTTGACCCTCGGGTCAAATCTCGATCTAACCATTCGATGAAGACATCTTTTAATATTTAAATGTTATGAAAAGGAAAGTGAATCATATTGGATCCATTATGTACACAAGTTTGGCTATGCATGCATACGTAGACCTAAGGATAGAGCCTATCGTCTTTCTTATGACCTAGAATTTCTCATCGGTTTGTAAAGGTCGAGTGTTCCGCCAAACTCAGTTAGAGAATGGTGGGTTACGAGTTATGAGAATTCACCGATCAGAGGCGTAGTTGGAAGGAGTTCTCCTTTGGATCGGGGATTTTGAAATGGGTAGTCCTTCTGGGAATGAGGGGATGATGGTCGACCAAATGGTACGTTGATAACACTGCTGCTATAGTTAAGGGGGAAAGCCTGAAAAGACGTGGGCCTTATTGGCCCAAGATGAGACCTGTTGGGCTGGGCTTGAATGTCTTTTTTTTGGTCCAAAAAAATCCGGCAAATCTGCTTTCCAATGTCCCAATTATCATATCTAGCGATAAATAATTGCAATTTTTGAATAGTAAAGAAAAATATATGTGAATCTCCAAGTTAATTTTTATGAATATGTGAAATGCCGGTTGTTCCAGATTGAGAAAAAGGGAAACTGTATCCGGGGTAAGATTTACATTAACCAAAAAGAAGATCATTCAGTCGCCCTCTGGTTCTCTTTTCACTATGATAGGAAATCGGTACTCGTTTGGTTAATTGTTCAGAGCTCACGAATTCCTAATCTTAAAAACGACTCCAAAAGATTGAGGAAGCATAGTGATTTAAACTCGGAAAGTTAACCAAGAAAAATAAAGGCACTACGTTGGAATAACTCCTCAGTGTCAATGTGGTTTTGACTCTTGAAAACGGCACATAAAATAAATAATTTGAAAAATATTTTGTTAAAACAGATTGCTTCTGTCACTTATAAAAAAAAATGAATGAACAAAAAACATCTTCATCGTTCGCGAAAATATTTAAAATGACTCTCCATTGTTTTTCATATCTTTCACTATTTTTTAGTCTACATATTTTTCTCCTATATTTGCTGGTCTACACACAAACAAAGGCATCTCTTCTTTTGACTTTTGAATCTCATTCTCTGATGCCGCCCGTCCTTCATGGTGTGAAGTGAACACTTTCTCTTCTCTTCTCACGTTGCGGAGGAATTAATGGAGGCTATCGCTAAGAAAAATCATGGTACAATCGAAACGTGGTGGATCAAGTAATGAAAGAAAGGCCAAAACCTCCAAATAAGCCGGAAAGAATTCATGCTCTAAAATTTGCTCGCTTAGACGTGGGGCCAAAACTCTCTTTCATGAGGGCCGAATTTATCGACGCTAGTGTATCTGCCATCATTATATCGATGCTCGACGAAATGGCATGACTGTTAAACCTGGTAATGATATGCAACTAAGTAGTCACATTATATCTGATCGTTAAAGAGCTTTGCTCATAATAGTTGAGGCACAGCTCCATGGCTCAAGTAATATCGAAAAAATGGATGCAATTTAAAGTTTTTTCAAATTTAAGTCTCAAGTAATTTTGATTTTATCTTTCGTGAAATCAAGCGTCTTTCATTGATCCCGAATTATATGATGGAGAGGATAGAAATATTAAATTCTTGAAATCTATCAGATTTTTTTTTTTAAAAAAAAGAGGCCCGGCCCGAATATCTTGGACGTAAATGATTCGGGTATCGGGGCGGGCCGGACCGGCCGAGCTTAGCGCCGTTTGGTTTCGGGCCGGTTCGGATCTATTTGAGACCCGGCCCATTGACACCCCTTTAACGGCAGCTCCCAAAGCTCTCTTATCATGTCTCTCCCTCTCTCAACTGCGAGAGAGAAACGGTTCTCTCTCTTCAACGACCATGCACTCTCTCCGATCGCCAGCTATGCGGCCTCTCTCTCTCTCGCCGACCTCGAATCCCTCGCGCCCTCTGTACTTCCGCTTCTTGGCTCTCTCCCTCCCTCTGTTCCCGAACTCCAGGTCTCCTTCCAAGGACCTCGCGAGAACGACCGTCGGACCTCGATTTTTCGTTCGGAGTTGCGGCTCCGTGACGGCGAAACCGTCGTCGGAGCTCAGGAAGCGCCAGGGCGGCGGGTCGGAGCCTGACGAGAAGCTCCGAGCTCTCCGCGAGCTCTTCTCGAAGCCTGGGATCGGCATCGACGCGTACATCGTTCCTTCTCAGGACGCTCACCAGGTTCGGTTCTGTTCTCTGTTCGTTCTTTTCAATGTTCTGCTAGTTTGATCGCTTCAAACTGTTGTTCCATTCTGCAACAGCTGAGGTACTTTTTTCAATCGCGTAAACCTGTTGTTCCATTCTGGAAGCGCTGATGTGTTGTGTTAGGTGAATTACATGGACGTCATACCATGTTGTGGTTAATTGTGATGTTCTATTTGGACTACCTTTCAAGTGTACGTGTACATTGCTTGAAATGGATGGGAAGTGGTTACTAGGTCAGAAAGAGTAAAAGACAAAGAGCTTCTGGTTTAAGCACATGCGTCTCGCATACTGTCAGTATAGTGATGTGGTTGGTTTTGGTTCACTTAGCGGTTAGTTTGTTGTTTCAGTTTGAAAGAAAGGTTTTCCTATCTAGCATTCTTCCATTGAAGAATTGATGCAAGAGCTTCTTTCCTGTTCATCTGGAACATGTTTGAAGGAATATTATGCCCCCTTCAAGTTTCACTAATTCTTAGGACTTGGAGATCATTCTGTTGTTATTAAGCAAAGGGTTAGGAAAACTGCGCCTAAGGAATTGCAACTGCGTTGTCTTGTTGCTCGAGTATCGATTTCTTGTCATTGCTCCGGTGTTAATTTTACGCTATTCATACATGTTGAATCGCAGAGTGAGTTCATTGCAGAATGTTATACAAGGAGGGCCTACATATCAGGCTTCACAGGCAGTGCTGGCACTGCCGTCATCACAAAGGATAAAGCAGCTATGTGGACAGATGGACGTTATTTTCTTCAGGTCTGGTAGTGAAAACTTACAATTTCAATTTGCTAAGGGTGTTAATCAAGTAGCTCTTTAGTGTTCATAAGTACTTCTGCTCTTTCCTGTGCCTGAAACTCTTTGGCTTTTACATTGGTTGCTGTACTGATTGCTTCTATCATTCTTATTGGTAGGCTGAGAATCAGCTAAGCTCCAGTTGGATTCTCATGCGGGCTGGTAATCTAGGAGTTCCAACAACTAGCGAATGGCTCAATGACGTTCTGGCTCCTGGATGCAGAATTGGCATTGATCCTGTAAATTTTTTTATGGCTTTCATAGCTTCAAGGACCATATTTTTTCCAGTTACAGATTTTCTTTAAATAGATCTGGAAATTTTCCAAATTCATGTGCCCCTCACTTTAACTAGGAGGTCTACAGTCATTATGTGGCATCGGGGTTACATCACGTACAAAGCCCCCTTTTGACATCTCTTCATCTATGAAGAGTTCTTAATTCATTAAATGGTTGTTTATTGTATATTTCATTATAGTTCTCTAGTTCGTAGAATCGGCTCTAAATTCTGCATGAGTATTAGGGTGTCCATAAGGGTTCGTAATTCTTGTAATAGCAATGTTGAGTTTCTGGGTTTACGTATTCACTGTAATTTTATTGTGCTTTAGCATGAAAGCTTTATCTAATATTGACCTTATTCAGACTCTCGATTGTTTTTCATATCTTTCACCATTTTTGGTGTCTATATTTTTGTACTATATTTGCTGGTTTATGCACAAACAAAGACTCATTTGCTTTAGACTTTTTAATCTCATTCTCTGATGCCACCTGTCTTTCATGGTGTGAAGTGAACAGTTTCTCTTCTCTTCTGATGCTGCGGAGGAATTAAAGGAGGCTATTGCTAAGAGAAATCATGAGCTGGTTCTCCTGTACAATATAAACTTGGTGGATGAAGTATGGAAAGAAAGGCCAAAGCCTCCAAATAAGCCAGTTAGAATTCATGATCTAAAATTTGCTGGCTTAGACGTGGCATCAAAACTCTCCTTCCTGAGGGCCGAATTTATCGATGCTGGTGCATCTGCCATCATTATATCGATGCTTGATGAAGTGGCATGGCTATTAAACCTGGTAATAATACGCAATTGAGCAGTCATATCTATCTGATGCTTGAAGAGCTTCTCATAGTAATTGAATTTTGTTATCTTGTGCCTATATTTGGAGTCTTATTGTTGTCTAGTAGGATTTTTCGTCATTTTTTTCCTTGGAAGCCTGTGTAGTTTGCTGTACCCTAATATATGTAATTCCGTGTTGCAGAGAGGAAGTGATGTTCCACATTCTCCAGTCGTGTATGCCTATTTACTTGTGAAGACTGATACAGCTGAGTTATTCGTTGATAGTTCGAAAATCACACCAGAAGTGATGGATCATTTGAAAAATGCAGGCGTGCAGTTGAGACCATACGATAAAATTCTGTCTGAAATAGAAAAGTGAGTCCATGAGGTTCTTTTTCCCTCTTTTTTTTCCCCCATTTTATAGGGTGAGAGAGATGCTTGCCTATTTCCGCTTTGAGTGAGGCAGAGAAAATATATGTGGGTTGCGGGCTTATTATTTGGCCATCAGATGAGTGCTTTCACATCTATTGTCATTCGGCTAATAGCCTTGGTTCATTGTTGAGATTGGTAAGATGGATCCAAGTCATGTAACAGCTTGTTTGGATTGTGGAACTGAGGCTGGATAGATTTACCCATGCCCAAATCAGTGGCCTCATTCACTAGGATGCTCTTTTACTCGGTGCTTTTAGATTCTTACTGTACTTTGGCATCATTGATGGTGTATTTCTCTCTGTTGCGCCCTTATTAAGAGATTTTATCTCTACAGTTTGGCGAAACAAGGGGGAAATCTTTGGTTAGACACAACATCAGTGAATGCGGCGATTGTCAACACCTACAATTCTGCTTGTGATAAATTTCTGAATAAAAAGAGTAAGGCTAGGGTGCAAGGTTACAATGGTCGATCAGCCATGCCTTCTGGAGTTTATAGGGCTTCCCCTATCTCTTTAGCCAAGGCAGTGAAAAATGATGCTGAGTTACAGGGAATGCGGAACTCTCATTTAAGGTACTCCTAAGTCCCAATATTAGTTTCACACTCTCTCTCCTTACACAATTCTGCTTAACATCTGAGTTTACATTGGCATCAGCATATGATCAACATGTACAAGCAAATGTATTCTTGCATCTTGCTGAATAGCCTTTTGTCTTCCCTTCTTTTTTAATTTGGGAAATTAGCTTATCCATATACAAATATGTGTAGAAGCATGGCAGGTTGAGTTAGTCAGTTCAGGATAGTTTAGGCTAATTGCATCATTTTTATCACCCCCCACCTCACGGCAGTTCATTCATTATCATGTCGCAATCTTAATTCCTAGAAACTGATTGATTTGGAGACACGAATGAAATTTCTTAATGTGTTTGTGGGAATGTACCTGTTGGTGCATTTTTTATAGGTAGACGTGCAATTTTTTTGGGGAGAGAGGTATTTACTTGTCTTTTGACCTTAGAGTGCCTTTTCAATTAAGAATTCTGATCATATGTTATTGAATAACCTGAGCATTGTGGTCTATGAAGAATGCTTAGTAAATCTTTTTATTGGTACTGTCCTCCTGATGAAATCTATATGGACTTCAGTAAGTGGATATGTAGATTTAGCTGCAGGAGACTATATTGGTCAAGATCAATATCTATATTGAAGTTACGGTGTGGAAGGAAAAACGCGATAATAAGTTGAATCTGTGAACATGTGCAGGAGTGATTTTACTGCAATAGAGAAGACACTTAGATCTGTGAATGTGAAGCCCATTGACATATTAAGCACTGCTGTTTTAGGAAGCTTGTTTGTTTGAGAAAATGTCTCTATTTATGTCGATATGTTTGCTGAGAATCCAGTGATCTTAGTAAAATATGTTTCATCTGCAGGGATGCAGCAGCTCTAGCTCATTTCTGGGTCTGGTTGGAAGAAGAAATTAAGAAGGGTGCTAAACTTACGGAAGTAGAAGTTGCGGATAAGCTCCTCGAGTTTCGTTCTATGCAGGATGGTTTCATTGATACAAGCTTCGACACAATAAGTGGTAAATTTTATGTTTCAAAATCTGAGATAACTTTCTGCAGTGATTCTCATTATGGAATAAATGAAGAATCTCTCTCTCTCTCTCTCTCTCTCTCTCTCTCTCTCTCTCTCTCTCTCTCTCTCTCTCTCTCTCCTCTAATGTTGTCCCTGAAAAATGAAGATTCTTTTCAATTCCTTTAAAATTCCTTTTGGTGGATTCTCTTTCTCGCTTTTTCTTTTTGCAAGTAGAATTGGATAGGATATGATGTTGGACAGCATGCAAACAAGTGGAGATATACATCTAGTGATGATTTTGTTGTAAAAGGGCGAGAAATATTTGTGCATTGCTTGGGAGGAGTCACTTTTCTGGAGATCTCATTTCTCACGCGTCCACTATTTCTCACTCGTTATCCATATGGATTTGCAGCTTCTGGGGCCAATGGTGCCGTCATACATTACAAACCAGAACCAGGCAGTTGCAGAGTTTTGGATGTCGAGAAGCTCTTCCTACTAGATAGTGGTGCTCAATATGTTGATGGAACAACTGATATAACAAGAACAGTGCATTTTGGGGAACCCACACCACGACAGAAAGAATGCTTCACCCGAGTTTTGCAGGTGCTCAGTTCTTTTAATTTGTCAAATCCTTCACCCAGGCACGCTTTTTCATTAATACATTCAGTTCCTAGAACATTGAATATGAGCTTTCTCCCTAATACTGGTAGCATTCTTGTAATTATGCATTTGATTTCGGTAAAATGTGCCCCTAGGATGCTTGATAAAAATTATTAATTATGCTTTGTTGCTTGTAGTTTCATGCCATGCTAACAAGAAAATATATGTCCAATCTTCAGCGTTGATTAATGTGCATTGGATATTGTTTATTCTATCTTCAGGTTGTTATCAAGTGCTCTTGGGGTACTTTTTAAGAAGATCCTTATATAGTTCTGTGTGAGTTTACATACACAAATTTCTAGTTATAAAGATATTGTGCAACTAGGCATGATCACTTTCCCTCCTTTTTTAGGTGGGGCGAAAACTGTGAAGGTTCTTATTTTGCATGAATCTTGCAATTTATTTTTTTTTGGTTGCGCCTTTTCTTTCACAATGTCCATCCTAATCTAATGTTTTAGGCTGACCTCTAGTGGTTTCTAGTAATTGTCTGTCTCCCCATTCTTGACCAAACGTTTAATTTCAGGGCCACATAGCTCTTGATCAAGTTGTTTTTCCTGAAAATACCCCCGGCTTTGTCCTGGATGTGTTTGCTCGCTCGTCTCTATGGAAGATTGGCCTCGACTATCGGCATGGTACATTTCATTCCTTAGCTGCTTGGTTATTCGGAATACTTATGAGAATACTTTCAAGCGTGGCCTCTTTTTCGTTCCTTGTAATAGGGACTGGACATGGCGTGGGAGCTGCACTAAATGTTCATGAAGGACCTCAAAGTATTAGCTTCCGTTATGGGAATCTGACCTCCTTACAGAGAGGCATGGTTGTGAGCAACGAACCTGGTTACTATGAAGACCACGCCTTTGGCATTCGTATCGAGGTACAACATCAGTTATCGTAAATAGTCCATTTCCTCATAAGATTTATGCGTAACATTGGCACCCAAATCCAATTTGTGGGATGGTAAGAGAGATTCCGTGCCTATTACGTGAGTTGACGTGTGACAGAGCACAACAGGCTACAAGGATCTATATGAGCAGATCCCTTGGGATAAGGGAAAAGGAGGTGGTGGTTTCGCTGTAAAATCAATCGGAGATCTGACTGTCTTTTACTCTGCAGAACCTTCTTTCTGTGGTAGAGATGAACACGCCAAATCACTTTGGAGGGATCGGATACCTTGGATTCGAGAAACTCACCTTCGTTCCAATTCAGGTGCTTGATGCTTTTTCTCTTGACACGGATGTCTTTCTTGATGCTGTCGGTGCTCGCTCTTCCTAATTTCGTGAGCTTCTGCGCAGACTAAAATGGTGGACTTGGCCTTGCTCTCTTCAGCCGAGATCAACTGGCTCAACGACTACCACACGCAAGTCTGGGAAAAGGTCAGGCTCCACTTCAAGAACAGATGACTAAAGAGAGAGTTTATCCCCCTACTAAAACCAACCCGCCCCCCTACCCCCCAAACCGGGATCCATTCTAACTTTCTGCTGTCCTCGTTCCACAGGTTTCGCCACTGCTAGACGGTTCTGCTCGTCAATGGCTTTGGGACAATACGCGACCCCTCCCAATTCAGTGATTTTACCAATTAACTTTCTTTTCGTTGTTAATTTTTCTTGTTCTTTTAATATTTTTGGGACTCTGTCCCTCTGTTGTGTGGAATTTGCCTTTACAATGCATCGTACGATGATGTGCTGAATCCAGCTTAAAAGCGAACAGCAAGTCGCAAGACAAGGAAATGCTGTCAAAGTTTATACGCATTTCTCTTAATAGAATCAAGATGCTATGGAGACGGTAGTCGCTTAAATTGTACGCTTTAAACTGCACTCTTAAAGAGTATACAATCAAACAGAAGGACAAATTACAGAGACCTAATTTTTGTAGCGCGCACGACAATCAGCTTCAACCCCATACCCTGAGTAATTTCTTCGTATACAAAATTACGTATTTAAAGTTTCAGCCATGATTCGTGACTTACGACGCATCAGGAGACCTTCTGAGGAGATGGATCAGATGTAGAAAGCTCAGCGTACATGTCCGATATCGCCTTAGAAAAGCGGGCTCTGGCTTGGGGCCTCTTGATCTACGAGAGAGAGAGAGAGAGAGAGGTTAATTTTCTTGAGTGCGCTTCGCTACGTTTGTCCAAAATGCAATGACTGTCGACTCGAGGTTCATGCGAGTAGTTATTAGGTGAAAAAGCACAGGCAACGTGGAATCGAATCACCTTAAATGTCGGAGTGAGAAGTCCGTTCTCGACTGTGAATGGTTCGAGCACGAGCGCCACAGCCTTGACATGTTCGAAGCCTCGCAACTGGAAAAGGGAGGCAACGTGATTAGAGGAAGTTGAATGGGAAAAAATGGGGACTAAGTAAAGGCTGTAGATTTCGAGGAGGCGGTATTACCTCCCCTTCTCTGCCGACCTCGTCCATTTCAGCAAGAACAGCTTCCCGTGCCCGCCGGTCATTGCATATCTGTTCAAAAGCCTCATACTGCATGGCAAGAACCAGAAATAATCCACCCGTCAACAAATGGACAATCCCCTAAACCAATAATTATTGCGAGCGTATGGTATGACCTATAAAAAGAGACCATAATTTTCTTAATCGGTGAATGCACTGAGACCAGTGACACTGCAGGCTCACAAAATATAGTCGGATAATCGCAACGATCTCTGCAGCACCTCCAGTTTTACTGGATCTTGAAACAAATGCATGTCAACTGATCACAACATACAATGCTAATCATGATCACGCTCAATGCCATTTCAGCGCGCAGAGTTCCCCTTCAGTAGCCTAGCCGTTGAGGATAGTAAGAAAGATTAGTGGGACTCGCAGGTCATACAAAAAATTAGAAACGGGTAGATGGCCAAGGACAAAGTTCAATTAGATGAAGATGATGCACAGTACGAATTCTCACTGAAGTGAAATGAAGAAGATGGCTTGGTATATAAATCAGACCACTCATAAAGATGCATCATTCCCCAACTCACGATGTTCTGATGGTGAAGAAATAATATAAGAACCAAAGATTGAAAATTTTGGCAGAGAGAGAGAGAGAAGTTTAAAGAATACCTCGATGTTTTGCAATGCAGCCCATTCTTTCAGTGCCTCTGGGTCCACAGCGACAACCGCCACTAAGCAAGAGTTCAAGCTATCACCTGAGACAAACAAGCAGCAGACTTAAGGGAAAATTCCACACAAAGGTCAGCGTGCCAGCCTATAAACAACGCGTTGGAAGGGATTGAACCCCTGCCCTTGGAGTTGCCCGAGCGAGCTAATCTGTCACAGCCACTGGGCTGTAGATAGGAAAAATGAAGAAAGAAAGCATCACATGTCGTGTAAAAACTCTTTCCATACCATATACAAAGCACTGTGAGATGAACTTGCACTTGGAATACACATTCTCAATCTTCTCTGGTGCTATATATTCACCTTGTGCCAACTTGAAAATATTCTTTTTCCTGCCATAGCATGGTGTAGGATTTAAACTGAGAATTAGAAATTATCAGAGAAATCTCATGAGAAGACATTATTGAAGAAAAGAACTTCAGTGCTTAAGTCGAACTCAGAAATTTCACGACCAATACTTGCCGTCATGATAAAGGTAAATTTGAACCTATGACCTCTTCCTCGGGAGGACCCCTAACCATTATGGTTAGGCAAGGGGAAAAAAATGCAACTTTCGTCTCACCTATCGATAATCTTAAGGCGGCCTCCTGGTAACCACAACCCGATGTCTCCCGTATGCAACCAAGAGCCATCATCAATTACCTCTCTCCTGCTCATTGAGATGAAATTTAGATTAGCAGTTAAACCTAATAGATTTAAACATATTAGTTGAAGAGGTTGAGCACGTTTGAACTTCATCGTTGTAGTATCCTTGGAAGACAATGGGGCCCCTGACACAGATTTCTCCACGAGGATAGGGTTGATCTTCTGATGTATAGTTCATTTCAGGAACATCCACGAGCTTTATTTCTGGAAAAGTATTGGATAAGGATGGACACTCAAAGAAGTCCCAACAATTAATTGCTGGCCATTTTTCAAAGACGTCTCTCTTCCTTAATTAAATACAGCCAGATTGATAAATTAAAGGACACATGCACTTCGATTGTATAAAACTACATAGAATATGCTGAACTCACCACAGGCAGGATTTGGAGACCCAACATGACCAGATAAAGTGTCACCCTCATCCATGCAGCTTATCACACAAGATGTCTCGGTCATACCATACCCTTCAAGTACTTGACAGCCAAAGCACCTGTGGTATGGTGTAATTAGAAGCAACAGAATAGCAGCAAATAGAATCCTGTTCATTAAAGATAAATGAATGGAGATCAGTTGTTCAAATAAGTGATACATTTGAAGCACACTTACACCCTTAAAAAGTCCATGATATCAGGAGATAATGGTGAAGCACCAGATCCCATGAAATGGACTTGCCCTCCAAGCTTTTCCTTTATTCTATTGAATACTAGTCTGTCCCACATAGGTGATGGATTCCGGCCTAACTCATTTTTTGATCATTCAGATCAACAGAGGCAAAGAATTAAAAGTTAACAGCCAATCAAGAACTGTATGGGCCATGTTATCCTGCGAGAAACTTCCTAGCGTTGATACCTGTCAATATAGCATGCTTCTTCGAATTGAAGGCAACTCTAAATAGTCTCTCCTTTAGCTTCCCTGAAGACTTCACAGCATTTATTATTCTGCCATAATTGAAGCAAATTAGAAATTAGCACTTCCCCGTATCAAGCAAAAGATTTGACAAACAGCTGGCTGTCTCTTCACCCTGCATATATCCGGTTATACAGCCGAGGAACACTGCAAAAAATTGTCGGTCTCAAAGCAGCCAAATCGTCCATCAGTTTCATATTGTCCTGAAAAGTAGGACCCTATTGCTTAGTAAGAGATGTAGAATTAAAGCCTCAGGGAAAGCATCCGAAATCAAGTGATATGAATTTCGTAATCAATTCTCTTACATTAATGCAGGTACACTACCCTTAAACCTAAATATGGAAAAATGACATCTAGACTCGTAACCCAGACAAGAGTCATGGCTTTTAATTGATAGGGACAAATACTATAATCAATGGAAAAGGATGCTGATACATTTGAGTTGAGGTTAAGTATTTTAAAGGGTTACGTTATGGAGAATGTCACTAATTCCCCTCATTTTCATAGGGATCGTTATTGACAAACCAAAGGAACCAAACGTGGACATAGTTGGACAAAATATGCATATAGTTCTCCAGATAAGCAACATACCCCTTGATAAAAACCAACAGCAACCCCATAATATATTGAAACGATCTGATTGGTTCTTTCGTATATATGTGCCAGAGGGAGATAGGATATATAGCTGTGGAGAAAAAAAAATATATCAAGGGACACTGAAAAGTGAAATGACGGTACAATAAGTTGCCAATTATGGAATTGAAAGGTTGGCTGTAGAAAAAACAAATGATAAAGGACTCACATATCTGATGAGTTAAATTTGATCGCTTGAGTAAACCCAGCTACACTTGCAATCAAGTTTCCGTGAGTCAACACAACCCCCTTTAATGTGAAACATGGAAGCAAATGAACTCCGCATGCACAGTAATATGTCATAAAACCCACATGTGTAGCATAAAAAAAAACCATACTAAAAATTCCACACTTCTACCTTTGGTGTCCCGGTTGTTCCACTTGTGTAGCATATGGTTGCAATATTTTCTGGCTTTGGAGGACAACAAGGCTGGAGATAGCTACGGCCCTAAAGGAAAACATCTTTAACTTGATGAATACTAAAATCCCAAAAACTAGAGAGAATTTGCAATCAGATCATTTGGACAAACTAATTACAATTACATACATGCACGTCGGTATGTCCGTCACAAAATTATGGAATAAGATGACACTGTAGATAATGCAGAAGGCACTTGATGCCAATAAGTTCACGATCTCAATAATATTAGGTGAGAAGTACTCAGCTAACGCAATCTATACCTGACAAGCACCTATATTCCAGAAGCCCAAAACATTTTTGGCCAAAAACAAAGAGTCCACAACATTCAATTCTGCCGGAGTGACAATCGTTCTAACAATTTAAAGCCAACAAATTAGCTTTACAGTTCTTTATGCGCAAAAAAGACCCAATCACTTCCTTTCATTTTGAAGGTAAGTGTCCTTAAAAGAAAATTTGATGTTATAACAGAATGAGAAGGGGAATAATCTGTGTATTATAAGAAATCAGTGCCAGGACTTTTTATCTGATAATCCAAAATGACTAAACTAGTCAACAGAAAAAGCTTCTAAAAATTGCAATTATATTTTAAGAAACAAGATGGAAAAATTTAACATTTATTCCAAAAATTTCTCAAACATTGAGCGATTGAGTGTTCAAGCAAACGCTGGTTTACTAAATTCACAAGGGAAGATGCATCATACCTCACCCATAAGTTTCAAGTATGAAATCAGCACAACTCTCGACGTTGGGAGGGAGGGCAAGTGCATGTCTATTCCTCCAACTACCTATTTTTCCAGAGCAGCAAGTCTAGTGTGAGCAAAAGGAAACATCAAACCATCAGTTGCCCATTTTCCAACTTCGATCTTAATACGCACCACAATTAGACGAACGGATGGAATCTCAGACAAGAAGCTCAATAACTGCAAAAAAAAAAAAAAAAAGCAGACGAATTCGAATATATTAGGTGTGTCAGAAATATAAAATCTGGATGGATGATATAAAAAATAGGACACACGTGTTTTGTCATATAGCCTGTTAGATAGCCAGACCTAAATGTTGTTAGCCCGAAAGACAGACTAACGACCACTGTAAGCTATTGTGCTTCATGGCACATTTACAGTCCAGACACAAAGAGACTGAAACTTTCCAACAGATGAATTCCTCAGAAATTACTGTGCTTTTACTGCAGAATAAGTGAAGGTCAAGCAATGAAAATAGAAAATTGTGAATTTAAGAAGACGTGCAGTCTATTTTTGTCAGAAGATCGTGTATTCCTCCATTACAAGAATGAATATACAGAAATTTCGGTTACGATAGAAAGCTAACTCACTGTGTTCAGAGTTTGGGGGGCACAGAAAATAGCCTGTACAGCTGCATGATTCACAACATACTTCACAGCATCGGGGCCTTTGAAACACAAAAGTTTGAACTAAGACAAGGCTTGACGGGGGGGAAACAAAATAGTAATTGCTATTACACACCAAGCGTGTCATATAGAGGGACCGAGATATAAGAATATGCTGAACAAGCATGATCTACAATCAGCCACTCTGGCCTATTAACAAAGTAGAGTCCAACACAAACTCCCTGCAACAAAGAGACCAATAATTCCATCCTTATTACAACTTCAGAATGACTTAAGGAGCAATTACTCAGAAAACATCCTGCTTCTCACTTCAAGTAACCCATGATAGTGAAGTCCAGAACCTATAGCTTGTCGAGCACTTCCAGCTTCGCCATATGTCATCCATTTGTAGCTTAGAATTCAAACAGAATGCAGGAAATTATATCAGGTAGACTGTTAAAATATGAAAAATGTAAAACTTGCGCGCTCTACAACCAACTTACTCTCCAGTTGTCCCATTGACACGAACTCGGGTACCTAAGTACTTGCAATCCCGAAATGTTTCAATGGCGTGTCTGCACCCAAAAGACATCAAAAGTACTCACAGATGCAGATCCTCTGCTGCGTATGGATGCAATAACATTTCAAAAGAAGGAAACTAGAGGAGGGCGATTCTAATCACTGAAAGCTATCTCAGTGAATACCATGAATCACTTAATTTGGAAAAACTACGATCAAGCAAAGAGAGAACCTAACTCGAAATTGTCATGCAACGTTCCGATATTGGGGTGATCTGTAAATCTACTGACAAGTTTCAAAGGAGAGCGTGCAGATCTGCCAAGAGAAGAGAGATTATAGACACGTAACTTCAAGGTACCAACAACACTAGCTTACTTCACCGTGATGATAATAAGTACCTATAAACAATCCATTTCCCAGTACGCAGGTCTTCAGGAAGCATCACGCTGTAATCTCTTCCTATGCAAAAAATAGAGCAAATAACTCAATGCAGAGAGTGTGTATACCTAACTATCATTAGCGTCAGTTCTACTTAAAATGACTCGACCTACCTTCCTCAGGCAACGGAGCGCAAATGGAAGAAAATTTCTGTGTATTCTAATTCCAGTTCCAGCTTATAGACGTTTTCAAGACACAAATTAGGCCTCTGCCAATGCTCCTACAACAAATTACCCACTGGCAACTTCAAGAAACTATTCCTGATTAATGCACATAGGTGTTGTCTCTGCTTACAGTTAGAGAAACACCTTCGTGATCGACCTCTGGAAAGGAAAAAATCAGAGGTAATAGTTTGCTCACTCAGGCTCATGAAGACCTACATTTGCACTAAGTGATGAGGCGGTGCGATCGCGATGACCATCACTGCAGGCTCTTCATAACTACTGTATTCACTCAGCTTCTCTCCAGCGATTATGACTTTACGATTCAAAGATTCAGAAGTCGATCGGTAGTGAAAACACTCAAGCTACTTGGTTATTCCAAAAGAGTGACTCACTAGAGGCCTCCTAGTTAAAGACGGAGCTCTCAATCGCCAGTTTCTCTCATATAAACAAGTCACGACGGCGATTCTCTCTGCAGTTTCGAATATAGCAAAGTGTAACAAGAACAGAACACGCGCGAAAGAAACTACTATCTGTGACTCGCAAGAAAGAGCGAGCGAGCTGAACATGTACAAACGAGAGAGGAAGCAAGCGAAGAAGTACGACTAGAGAGAGTTGCAAAAATAAGCACGTCCGATCGGAAAGCTCTCTCCGACCGAAATGGATACCGTTGAATTCGCCGGACGCGGCGCTGGCTTGCATGCAGCAGTCGAGATCGAGACCATCGGCGACGCCGCCGTAGGGGAGGAGGTGGCTCCGAATAGCACGGAGACGGCGCCCCGCCGCAGATTCCGTGAAGTTTTCCCGGTAAAGCGATGCCATGAAAAAATTCTCTCGAGAGGACTGATCGGCAGGTGATGACTGATGAGAGAGCTTGCTTTCCTTTTCCTTTGGCTTGACGCCTTCTTAAAGAAAGCTGTCCGTTCGATCGAAATTTTTTTCTTTTTAAAGTGGTGAGCTGTCCAGTTTCAAATGCTCCCGTTCGGAATTGTTAATTGATATCACGTTGTTTTTAAAATAATTTAATTACTGATTAAGTGGAGATTAATTAGTGGAAAGAGGGTACGCCGTACGGAGGGGGTGGGGGGATTGAAGGTCTGGGGGGCCACGGTTTATAATGGGACGAGGAGTGCAATGTTTATCCACTTGGTGGATCCTTTTGTCTGGATAATTGTGAAGTAATAATAAAATACATGACCAATTATGTGGCTCCGTTTATTTCGTAAAAATTATTTTTTTCAAAAAATATTTTTTAAATTTTTCGACATTTGAGGCAAAAAATAAGTTAATTCTGAAAAACATTTTTTCTCTTATAAAAAATTTCTCTCAAAAATGTGGAAAATATTTTTCTCATTTAGAGAAAAGAAAATATTTTCCTCATCTTTTTTCACCTTTTTTTCACACTTCTTTTATTTAAAATCATTATTTTTTTCATTATTTAATTATTTTAAAAAAATTCATAATTTTTATTTTTAATCTTTTTATTTTCTTTTTTCTTTCTCTTTCTTCCTCATTCCTCTACCTACTTCTACTCCTTTTGCCACAAATGGTTGACCTTAGTGACGATGGCAACCTGACGACGCGAGCCTCGATGTCACCGGCCTCGAGTGCGACCAAACTTATTGAATTTCATTCGACTAAGCTTGGCCTCGAGTGAGCGAGGTAGACGAGCTTCGACCTAAGCTAGAAAGGCAAGCCTTGCTTGCTCGAGGCTGAGCCTAACCGAGCCAATGAGGCAAGCCTCGCTCGCTTGAGGCTAAGCCCAGTCATGGTCAAGCCTAGCTTGTGGCCGACGACTAGCTAAGAAGAACTTATAGAAGGAACAAAAAAGGAGAAAAAAATTAATTAAAAAAGTAATTAAAAAATAAAACATTTAAAAATAACAAGTATTTTTATTTAAAAAATTGAATTATTTAAATTTTTTTAGGAAAATCAATTCCTTGACAAATGATAGAAATTGTTTTTTAGTTCATTTTTAAGTAGTAGCAAAATATCAAAAAATATCATTATTTTTTTGGAAAATGACTTTTCGAAAAATATTTTCGAAAACATCACATTTTTCATGAAACAAATAGAGCCAACATGTGTGACTAATTTCCTTTCGTGTAAATAATTGAAAATTTCTGAACCAACGTAAACGTACGATGTGTTTGTTCAAGTGAAAAAAATAATTTCACGAATTAATTTTTTGAAATTTTACTCGTTTGATTGGCTTAAAAATGATCCCTCAATAAAAAAAAATTATTTGCGATCAAAGAAAATATACGTACTTAAATTACAAAAACAAATGTTCTAGGACGTTTTCCTAGAAAAGAATTTTGTGAAAAAGCATTTTTTTCCATTATACTTTTTTTTCCCAAGTCAAATACACTTGTAATTATAAGTCAAACTCATAATGGATTTTTAAAAAGGCTAATAACTTCAAATTTTTCCCCCAAAAAGTCTTTTATCATTATTTTATAAAAGTTGGAGATTGAATTCAAAGGAAAAGGCGTTCATATGCATGATCTTGGATTTCCCTTTCCTCGCTTATTATTTCGCTTTGGCACGTAAAATTCAGGATATCACAAGCCCACTCTGAGCATCAAAACGGAGAATTGCCATTTTTCGTGGACCCCGAGCCTGTCGTCTCCCTCGAAGCTTTGCCCCAAAGCTTCCAAAGACGCCATTACTATTGTGGACCATTTCCAGCAAGGCAAGAGATGATTGCAATTGTGGAAGAAGCGGGAAGTGACGGGGCAAACATGCCTCCCTTAACGGTGAGGATCGCTTCCGGGGAATGTCCATTTGGTGAGTTTGCTTTGGTAATATAAGCTTGCATTTTCAATATATATATATATATATTTCAAATAATTTATTATTCACAAAAAGAAAAGAGCTACTACGACACAAATATCCTAATTTTTTTTAATATCATTGAGACTCCATTTGTTTCTTGAAAATGTTATATATATGGCAAATGTTTTTCACTACGGGCAATCGAAGAACTAGGAACTAGCATGGGAGTCTTAGGTCTGGCCTCAATTGTGGCGCAGCGATTTTTCGCCAAGTTAAATCGCAAGCAAAATAGTTTATATATCGGGCTCGGATTAGTGGTGAAGTGAATTTGGGGGGTTTAAATCACTAGTGCGGTGGATTAAAAAGTTTGATTACGTGAGAAAATTAAAGCAACTAGTGAAATTTGTACATAGTGGACCAATTGGATCCCCGCATATATGACGCATGGCGGCACGTGAAGGACACGTGGCACCCCTCCCTTGCCATGTGTCCTCCATACAAGAAATAAAAGCATAGCGCGCGCTCTCTCTCTACTTCCTCATTTTCTTCCCCCTCATTGGGGACAACTCCCTCATTTCTCTCTTTCATTTGGCCTTGCTCTCCCTCTCTCTTGCCGCGCAATCTGTCACCGGTCTCTCTCTCTCGATTCGCCCGCATTGGCCATGTGAAGGAAAGAAAGACAAGCTCGAGTGCGGCACGGTGGCTATCCCACGACCGTCTTCGTGCGTAGGATTGAGGCGAGTAGCTTTCTAATCCTGAGAACTCTTGGATCGTTGATACTAGTTTGCATGTTGTTTTGGCTTGATTGATTAACGTCCTCGATTGTCAATTTGGTGAGATTTATGGTTGGATCGTCGGAATCGAGCATTGATTAGTGGTGGCCGAGAGAGAGAAGCTTCGGCTTAGGCATGTGGTTGCCGAATTGATTTTGCATGTTGTATGTATCAGCTTAAACTAATGCTCTTGAGGGTTGAATTCATGATATTGGCGGGTTGATCGTTATTTGAGTTGGATTCTGGACTTCAAGTGACTTCGAGTGGTTGGCGGACGTGGATTCTTGAATTAAGCAAAGTTGGATAAGGGGCCGAAAGCCCCCCGAGGTGAATACAGTGTAGCTAGGGAGGTTTTGGTGGCATTAGTGCTACCAGCGTTCCGTTGATATGGGTTAAGATAGCTATCTATTGCTTTTTGACTCGATATTTTTGGCGATTGATGCATCTAATGGTTGGTGCGTTAGCTTTTTATTTACAGAGTTTCGGCTCACTCTCGTCGATTTAATCCTTTTCAAATTTAGCCCGCCATAAGGATGGTGATGAAGAGTACCGGACATGCTGTGGTGGCGTCGATGGAGTATGCCATGGGCAGTTGTGATGAGGGAAGCTAATATGTTTTGATTGTCTCCCAAATTTTTTTTGTTTTCTTTTGATTAAATGGAAAATGTAAGAAACTGCTTATGAATTTATAAAAGTAAATAATTTCCCCCAATTTGTTGAATGATTTTATCGTGCGTGGTATTGAACCCTATGAGGCCATGCCTCTTGCGCGTGCCTATCCTTTTAAATGCACTTTTATGCGAACCTTGCTTGTTTTATATACAGGCTCCTGCACGCGTCGAGTATTAAAACATAACGAGGTTAATAGTACGGCTGTGCCCTGGGATGTTACATCAGTGGACCCTAACTCGATCACCAGGGTCCATATCTCTACCCTCATGCTTAGGTCCATCAACGCCGAGCCCAAGTCCCTTCTACTAGGCTTGAGCTCGAGCACTAGGGATCATCAACATTAATACAAGCCTTGAACCACGCCTCTATGGACGCAGGCACAAGCATTGGGATCCTTGGTTCCAAGGTCTTGAGCCCGGCCTCGATTAGACCCAGGCATAGTCTCTGTGGAACTAGGTATAGCCATCAGAGACCTGAGCCTTGGCCTTAATGGACTCGGTTCGGGCTTGGGGAGTCTAGGTATGAGCACGAGGGTCTTCAGCCCCAATGCTGCAAACTTAAGTACAAGCACTGGGGGCTTAGGTTCCTAGCTCAGGCTTAATGGACCTAGGTGTGAGTGTCGAGGCTCAACCTCGATAAAGCAGGGAATTTAAATCTGACCATAAGTACCGGTCCAAGGTCTAGAGAGGTCGAGCCTGGGACCTCGATACCCTTGCCCGAGTCCCCAATGTCCGATCTTGGGTTCCCTACGCTTGAGCCATGGTCCATCAAGGTTGGGCCTGAACTCCAACTCTAGGCCTAGATCTCTCACAACCAAGCTTAGGTCCTTGGAGCCCATGCCTAGAGATGGCCACGGGCCGGTTCCGACCCGGAACCGGCCCGGGTCAAACCCGGAACCGGCCCGGTCAACGGGCCGGTTCAATGCGAACCGGAACCGGCCCGTGTGGCACGGGTCGGTTTCGGGTTGTAATTTTCCCAAACCGCCGGTTCCGAACCGGCCCGGCCCAAACGGCTATATAGCCGTTTATTTTTTTTAATAATTATTAAATAATTTTTTTAATTTAAAAAATAACCATAACCATTATAAATATCCATCTTCACCTTTCATTTTTCCTCACAACTTCCCTCAAATTCTCTCATTTATCAAATTCTCTCAAATTCTCTCAACTTCGCTCAAATTCTCTCAAATTCGCTCAATTTCTTCCGCTCAATTCTCTCAAAAAATGGCTAGTGAAAGAGGAAAGAGCCCGATGATTCCCGAAGAATCCAATTATTCTCATGATCCTCGTGAGTATGCACATTGGGGATACGATGACGAAGATGATATCAACGTTATTCCTAATGTCGAGCACATCCCGACGCAAGAAAGTCTACAACCAACTACCAATACCGAAGAAGCATCAACAACAAAAGAAATGAGTCGAGGGAGTGCATCCATCATATGGCAACACTTCACCAAGCAACATTTAGAAGGTAACGACTACAATCTCATATGTAACCATTGCAAAAAAGTATACAGGTTTACAACTGGAAGCGGCTATGGAACATATCGTCGACATTTGGCGTTAAAACATCCAACGGAATTCGGAATCGACACGAGGCAACAACAAATTCCCAAGTTTGTCGATTCTAACACTTCTAATTTATTTTGTTACGATAGAAATAATTATGAGGAAGAACTTGCTAAATTTACTACCGTTGAACATTTAGCGTTTAATTTTGGTGAAAATTTTGGTTTTAATACTTTTGTACAAAATGCATGTACTCCACAAGCAAAACCCGTTTCGAGAAATACGGTCAAACGCCAAATGTTTAAACTTTATAAAAAAGGAAAAGATGATTTGAGAAATTTTTTTTGCATTTTTCAATGGACGTGTGCATATAGGTAGCGATATTTGGAGTGATCCTTGGCAAACTCATTATTATATGGGTATTACATGTCATTGGATAGACGATGAATGGAACATTCAAAAAAGAATTATTGCATTTCGAGTTTTTGATGAATCGCATACGGCACATAATATTTATAGAATAATTAAGCAAGTTTTAGAAGAATATTTATTGGTTAATAAAATTTTTTCAATTGGTTTTGATAATGCCGCGTCAAATACTGCTTCTGTTCGCGAGTTAGAAACAATTTGTAAACCCGCTTTTGGTGGAAATTTTTTTCACATTAGATGTGCTTGCCATGTTTTAAATTTATGCGTACAAGATGGTTTACGAACTCTTGAAAATGCTCTTCGTCCAATAAAAACAGCAATTACATATTTATGGAAACATTCTCAAGTTATGAGAGAATGGGGTAGATTTTGTAAACAAAATGGAAAAAAACCAAAAAAATTTCTAAGAGATGTTCCACATCGTTGGAATTCTACATACGAGTTGCTTAATCAATCTTTTTCATATAAAGAATTATTATGTACATTTTTTTGCGAATTATGTTCCTCAAAGTAATTTATACCTACAAAAGTGGGATATTTGCAAAAGGATTTTAGATTTGTTAAAAGTTTTTAATAATGCAACTTATACTTTATCCGGTGTTTATTATCCTACTACACATTTATTTTTAACAGAGTGTCTAAATATTGTTGATATTTTTCAAGAAAATGAAGGCGATAATCAATTAGGTCCAACTATTATAGCAATGCGAACGAAATGGATGCAATATTATACCAAAATTCCTATTATCTATTTGGTTGCTTGTGTTTTGGATCCACGTACGAAAATGGAGGGCTTACTTGATTATTTGAATTCATACTATGAGTGTTTACATTTGATTGAAACCGTAAATATTAGAGATATAGAAAAAGAAGTTAAAGATATAATAGTAGAATTGTATAATGATTTTTGTAATAGATATAATATAGTTGGTGATAGTGGAACTTCTTCCCAAGTTAGTGGCATGCAAGGTAAGCACTTAGGTAGAGGGTCTAGAAATCTAATAAATAGACAAAAAAGACAAAAGGGAATAATAGGAAATATTTCTGAAATAGAAATTTATTTAACTACTGAATTTGAGTTTTCTCAATCAGACGGCCTTGATTTTCAAATTCTAAAGTGGTGGAATAATCATTCAACTCAATTTCCAGTATTAGCTCACATTGCAAAAGAGATTTTAGCAACCCCTTGCTCAACCGTTGCGGTTGAACAAGCATTTAGTATTGGAGGTAATATTTTGGATGATCGATGTTCGAGATTATCTCTGGATTCAGTTGAAGTTCAAATTTGTGTCGATGATTGGACAAAGGCGGCATATCGACAACAAGAAATGGATCGCAACATTGAATCCGAATTCTTCAATGACGAAGATATCACCGGCACGGGTACCACCGCCATGGGTAGCGACGATTGATGATGAGGTAAGTATGGGGTTATCAAAGGTAAAAGAACTACATGGGCTTTGATTCTTCTATCCCCAAGAAGATATGTAGGCGCTTAATGATAATTCATTAAGTTCAAGCCCTTTCTTCCCTCCCTTTTTTTTTTCCCCGATCCATAAATTTGATTACAATTTGTATTTGAAAATTTATTATTTCATAATTTTATCTTTTTTATTTCATAATTCATTATTTAAAATTTTTTTATTTCTTAAAGTTTTATTTGAAAATCGGTTTGAACCGGACGGAACCGGCGGTTCCGAACCGGAACCGGCCCTTGAACCGGCCCGAACCGCCGGTTCATGAACCGGAACCGGAACCGCCTTCAAGGTTCCGGTTCCGGTTCATGATAGTCCGGAACCGGAACCGGCCCGGTTCCGAACCGTGGCCACCTCTACCCATGCCTGATTCCACAGAGGCCAGACCAAGGTTCATCAAGGCTAGCCCAAGACCCCTAGTGCTTGTACTTAGGTCTCCAGCACTGGGGCTGAATTCCCCAAGCCCGAACTGAGTCCATTAAGGCCAAGGCTCAGGTCTTTGATGCCTACACCCAATTCCACAGAGACTGTGCATGGGTCTAATCGAGGGCAGGCTCAGGAACCAAGGATCCCAATGCTTGTACCCGGGTCCATAGAGGCTTGATTCAAGACTTGTATTAATGTTGACGATCCTTAGTGCTCGAGCTCAAGCCTAGTAGTAGGGACTTGGGCTCGGCGTCAATGGACCTAAACATGAGAGTAGAGATATGGGCCGAATCTCTATGGACATGGGCTTAGGTTCCTAGTGTTGACACCTGATTTTTAATCATCTTTTCTCTTTTAAAATTAATAAAAAAATCCATAAAAATTCATAAAATTGAAAAATCAACTCTGTGGACCTTGGCCAAGCCTAGGGAACCAATTTTGGCCAAAACATAATTTTTCATATTTTCAATATTTTTCAATATTTTTATTTTCGAAAATTCATAAAAAATCAAGAAAAATGAGAAAATTACAAAATCAATTTTGGAAGCTTTGGCCAAGCTTAGGCAACCATTTTTGAGCAAAAAATAAGTTTTCTTATTTTTTGTATTTTTTTAAATATATTTTTTAGAAATTAGAAAAATATTTAATAAATAATAGCATTTGAGACCACAAAAATACATAAAAATAGTCAACATTTTTATTTTAAATCCCTTTTCATGTTGGACATCGTAAATTAAAAAAAAATCCAATTCGGGGTTGTGTATTCCTTCATGAGCATAATTTTGAATCGGGCCTAAAAAAATTCAATTTGAGTCAATTTATTTTCATTTTTCACTTTTAAGAGTTGTGACATTGTTCTCTAATATTCCAAATTTTCATTTTTGCCCAAATTATACCCAGAATGACTCAATTTTGCAAAAGGGCTTTAATTAAATTCTACATTATTTTCAACAGCAAAAAATGAGCTTAAATTTGATATGCGGTGAATTTTGACTAAGTATAGGGGAGGTGTGTCAAAAATTGTGAGGAGATTTGGACTAAAAGAAATATTTTTTTTCAAGGACTAAATTGTAAATACTTAAAATTTAGGGACTATAGTGCAAATACCTAACTCTTGAAGGATTATTTTGCAAATAACAAAAAGAAGAGTTAGTGAAGAAATTAGAATAGAGTAAATGATGCGACCAATGCATGGTTGGGATCTACTACTTCTTAATTCATTTATCTCACTGAGAGACCGCTGATCCCCACCGTCCATCTATCATGCGAGACTCCCACGGATTAGACTCGCGTGCTCATCACGTGAATAGAGCGAACCACCTGAGCCGGGGACGGCGACGATTAGGGCGCGCATAGTAACACTCCAGAAGTGATTTCTGGCGGAGAAATCAACTTCTGGTCGAGAAATCCGTTTGATAAAACAATTTCAGAAGCAGAAATTTGTTTAGTTCGTAATTTGAAATTCTGCTCAGGCAGATGAAAGAGTTGCAAACTGGCCATGGCATCAGTGGTTCACTCACCGTCACATCTTTAAACGGCAATCCCCACGTAAATGATGCGACCAATGCATTGTCGGGATCTACTACTTTTTAATTCATTTATCTCACTGAGAGACCGCTGATCCCCATCGTCCATCTATCATGCGAGACTCCCACGGATTAGACTCGCGTGCTCACCACGTGAATAGAGCGAACCACCTGAGCCGGGGATGGCAACGATTAGGGCGCACATGATAACACTTCAGAAGTGATTTTTGGCGAAGAAATCAACTTCTGATCGAGAAATCCGTTTGATAAAACAATTTCGGAAGCAAGAATTCGTTTGGTTCGTGATTTGAAATTCTGCTCATGCAGATAAAAGAGTTGCGAATTGGCCATGGCATCAGTGGTTCACTCACCGTCACTTTGCGTGCAAGTTATCACTTGAGGCTGAGGGGAGAATGAAGGCCGTGGCAGCGCCGCCGAGCACAGGGATTTGGGAAGACGAAGCTCAATTCAGGATGGCTCGCGGCAAGATCGACAGAGGTGGAGCTCACCGTGACTCATCCTCCGACCGGAGCCGCTCCGTGCCTTCCAATTGATTTTTAGGAACTTCTTTTTGGCGGTTCGAATGTGGACATTGATCGTGGAGAGAGAGAGAGAGAGGGGTCTGAGCGGGAAGTGATGAGACAGCTTGCTTTCCTTTTTCTTAGCTTTGCGACTTCTCGTATAAAGGAAGCTGAAAATGGTGAGCTGTCCAGCTTCAAATGCTCCTGTTCGGCGACGTCGTAATTGTTCATTGAAATTATATTATTTTTAAATGAATTTAATTACTGATTAAGTGGAGAGTTTTTTTTTTGGGTCAAAAAGTGTAGATTAATTAGCGGAAAGAGGAGTCTCAGAGAGAAGGGAAGATGTGATGGCACACCTTTTCAATTAGTTTTCTGAACTTTCGCTCATTAATTTGGTTTGCTCAAAATGATCATTCAGTAAAAATTTATTTAGGATCAAAGGAAATTTACATGCTTAAAATTAGAAAAATGAATTTGTTAGAACATATTTCTAGAAAAGAACTTGTGATGAAGTATTTTACTTTATCCCAATATTTTCTCCGAAACAAGCACACCCGAAAATATTATTTAAGCTCTTAATGGATTTAAAAAATAATTAATACTACAAAAATCCTAAAATATGCTCACATTGACACTAATACACCCAAAAAAAAATTTATAAATAATCATAAACTGTATTGTTACACTGACAATTGTGATACATAAAATTTTCCCTCATAGAGTCTTTTATAATTTTTCGTAAACTCGAGTATAAATTCAAAGGAAAAGTTTGACATGTGTATGATCTTGCATTTCCCTTTCCTCGCTTATTCATCTTGCTTTCACACGTAAAATTCAGGATATCATGCCCCTGCTGAACATCGAAAAGGGGGAATCGCTCATTTTTGTGAACCAAGCCCCTACCTCAAACCTTGCCTCCGACTTTCGAAGAGGGTCCGCCTCTATCTCGCTCGCTCCCCTTCACCGAAGATGGCAAGCAAACATGTTATGCATTGACCATTTGTAGTAGGGAAACAGATGATTGCAACTGTGGAAAAAGTGAGTGGCGGCAAGTAAACCTGCGTGCCTTATTAGTCAGGATTGCAATGTTATATGTTTTGACAATCGAGAGAGATCACCGATCGGCATTATTGGGAAACATTCATTTTTAGAAAAAAAAAGAAAAAAAAATTGAATTACAATAACACAAGTTTTGGATATTGAGGACACGATGATGCTTTTGTCGCAATGGGTATATATATTTTGGTCCGATTCTATTCTATCATATGCTGCTGTACAAGTTATGATCAAGATTGCAACTATGGAAAAAGTGAGCGGTGCAAGTAAACATGTGTACCTTATTAGTCAGGATTGCAATGTTATATGTCTTGACAATCGAGAGAGATCACCCATCGGCATTATTGGGAAACGTTCATTTTTAGAAAAAAAGAAAAATCGGATTACAATAACACAAGTTTTGGATATTGAGAACACGATGGTGTTTTTGTCGCAACGGGTATATATATGTTGGTCCGATTCTATTTTATCATATGCTACTGTACAAGTTACACTATGTGCATTATATGTGTGTGCAGGTTGCGAAATTCTGCTCTCTCCTCATATGCCCTTACCCCACTCCCATCGAAAATCCAAGTTTGAATAACCAATCTCTCTCTTTTCAAATAAGAAGTGTGGCCATTGGGACAACTCCTAGTGGTTCGCAATCGGTATATTACAAGGTCTCTAGCGGTACTTTTATTTTCGAAAAAAATTATTTCTGAGCCGAAACAAAAGGAATACATTAAAAAATTTAAACAAAGCCAATCTTTCAGCCACGTCGTTGTAGTATAGTGGTGAGTATTCCCGCCTGTCACGCGGGTGACCCGGGTTCGATCCCCGGCAACGGCGGGTTTCCAACCTTTTTAGTTAGCTTTTTTTTTTTTCCCTTGCCGAGCTGCGCCAAAAACGACGATTGCGCGAGGCTGTCTTATCTATAAACCGCAATCCCCACGTAAATGCTGCAACCAGCGGCTTAGCCGACAGTTTGCATGGTCGGGATCTACTACTTCTTACTTCAGTAATCCCACTGAGAGGCAGCTGATCTGACCGTCCATTTTTCTTGTGGGACCCCCACACTTTAGACTCGCGGGAAACTCCCCAGCCACGGACGGCGACGATTAGAGACCGAAAGACTCAAGGCAGACTCTTCTGGTCAAGCAGATAAAGACTTGCGAGCTGGCGTTCGCAGTTCGCATCAGGTCGCTCTGCGTCCAAGTTTCCGCTTGAGCTTGAGGGTCCTGCGGGGAGAATGGAGGCCGCGGCGGCGCCGGTGATCGCGGGGATTGGGAAGACGAAGCTCGATTCCGGATGGCTCGCGGCGAGATCGACGGAGGTGGAGCTCTCCGGGGCTCAGCTCACGACGACTCATCCTCCGATCGGAGCCGATCCTCCGTGGATGGAGGCTGTCGTTCCCGGGACGTAAGTCGTGGTTTTCCCGTGCGTTTCACTCCTGCGGTGACTGCATGCGTCTGAATTGAGTTAGGAGCTCCCTTTGGGCGGTTCGAATGTGGACATAGATCGTGGGGAGAGAGAGAGTGCTGATTGTGCATTTCTTTGGAGCTATTCTGGTGTAATTTTGTGAAAAAACTAAGTCTGGTCTTGATGTTAAATGACTTGTGTAGCTGTTGGAATGTCAATCTTTTTAGCATAAAAGATGGACTGCAGATGTCCCTGCAGCCATACATGAGCGAGGTTGCTTGCAGACTTAGTTTTGATATTTGTGAATGGTTTATCAAGTCTAGTCATAATTTCAAATGAATAACGAAATTGGAGTTCGATCATAATTTCAGAACGTTACAAGTGTTGGAATTTGAAATATTAAGTGCATCTCAATGAAAAAAAGCAGAAGAAATGAGATTCCCCGGTTATGAATCATCAAGTGGATCAGGGCATGTAAGTGATCTCGTGAGTTAAATAGTTTAGTTATAATTTTGGGGCAAAAACGTCAATAAAGTTGTCCAGAAAGAAGATAGAACTTTTTAAGGCAGGGAAGATGCTCTGATATGAGTGTTCTGTCCTAAATTAAAGTTGACTGGCTCATTTTGGTCTATGTTCTTATTCAAGTATCTCAAATGTGGTTTACACCTCACTGACTGAAGAATTGTAGCATGTCCTGGTAAGAGTATGAGTTCCGTTTTACTCTCTTAGATATTTGCCTCGATTGCTAACAGCAATATAAATTGCAGTGTCCTAGCAACCCTGGTAAAGAACAAGGCAGTTCCAGATCCTTTTTATGGGTTAAATAATGAGGCCATTATAGATATTGCTGATTCTGGAAGGGAATACTACACATTTTGGTTTTTTACGACTTTCCAATGCAAGCTGGTACGTTGCATTCTTCCTAGAATAATCAGATGTGTTCGTTCTCAAGTTTTAAATGATAACATATTTGACATAAATAATTTCAAAATGCATTTTTGGCTGGTTTCTAAGGGCCTTTATAAAAATTATCTGGTGCTAAGTTTTGTCCTGTACCATTCTTTGACAGTTGGTTAATGTGGCTACCATTATTGACGTTGTTGTCTCATTTTTCACATTTTTCAAAGTGATATTCTGCTTGTTGTTGAGTGTTCGTCATTTCTTTCTTTTCGTGACTTTTGCTTGAGCTACTGCTTTATATTATTTCACATTTTCACAGCCTGGAGCACAACACCTCGATCTGAATTTTCGAGCAATTAACTACTCTGCGGAAGTTTACTTAAATGGGCATAAAAAAGCTCTTCCAAAAGGAATGTTCAGAAGACATCAACTTGATGTTACTGACATTCTCCATCCAAATGGACAAAACATGCTAGCAGTTCTTGTTCACCCCCCAGATCACCCTGGAAAAATACCTCCAGAGGGAGGACAAGGTGGGGACCATGAGGTATGTACCTGCTTCTGCATAACATGTCTTCCTCTGCTTTTAATAGCATTTTGGAAGTACATACTAAATATCATCCCAGTCTAGTTGAATTAATAGTGTGATTCCTATCAGAACTGCGAAACGTTCATGTAGGTTCTTTGTTTTATTAGATCGGAAAGGATGTTGCAACACAATATGTTCAGGGTTGGGACTGGATTGCTCCTATAAGGTAATCAACTCCTCATTGGAGAAGTAATACATGATATATTCTGCTTTTTTTTGACTGAGCAATGTTGCTATCTTCTACTAATTTAGCGTCTATTTGAATGCTTCTGAAATCGAAAGCAGATTTTGAGCAGCTTTATTCTCCATAAATTGCTTAGTCGTTGTAATTAGTACACATGCCTCTAATAAAATAAATATTAAACCACACCTTCATCTAATAACTTAAGTTTTTAGAATAGTTGGAATCTATATGGTGTCAAAGCAGGTGGTCCTGAATTCAAATCTTTTCAAGCTCCTATTTGTCTCCCCAATTAAATATTTCAACGCTTAGTACTGGGCAAAAAGACCAAGCTCGTAAATATTAAACCGCGCTTCTATCTTACAGCTTCCCCTATTTGTCTCCCCATTAAATATTTCCATGCTTAGTACTAGGCAAAAAACCCAGACTAAACATGAGAGGAAGTATTAGAATATATAAATATTAAACTGCCAATTGTTCTAACAGCTGGTCCCACAAAATCTTACTGCTAGACTGACTTATTGTGATTCATGAGATTTGGAGGGAGAAGCTAATAAGCTTCGTTAGATGGGAAAGAGTGGATGGTTGCAAGGATTAGTTAAACTACTTTTGAAGTTTATATTGTGTATCCTCCTATTTTTGCTCATTATATTGGTATTTTCAAACTAAAGCATCTGTGATTAGATAATTTCAATAAGTCATAATACTAGTTGTTCGGATTATGTTGGGTGTGAAGCTGGAAAAGCAAATGCATCTATTGATCCTAGGAGAGAGGTGGAGATAGGATGGGGACGGGACGGCTCCTAGCAAGATGTGATGTCTTGCTGCGCCATAATTTTAAAATAGTTATGTCATCTATGGATTCCTTTGGCTTTTATGTTTAATTGGCAAAATCCTAACTGCCATTTGCTGATGCGGTTATCTTATTTCATGGAATGTGGTTGAATTTCTGTAATTTTTCACTTATCTGTTTATTTATTGTAAAACCATTCAGAAGACATCATCCTACATACTTACTTTCTGATTGATCCGCATCTATGTTCATATAGGGATCGTAATACTGGCATATGGGATGAAGTATCAGTTACCGTCACTGGGGTGAGTGCACAGTCACCGTTTTGTGTTTGTAAAAGTCCTGCAATTGAATGTTTTCAGTCCCTGGGGTTGATGCGCCAGTTGATATATAGCTTGGTTTAACATTCTAATAAAATAGGACAATCCTTGTTCAATAACCTGGGGCTCTAATGGTGATCATGATAAAACGCTGCTGCCATATTATGGCTTAAGCTTTTGTCTCTGCTTTACGAGAACTTTTGTCTGTTAATTGTCTGGAACTATTAATTAGCAAGCAAATCACAGTTGCTTTTGAATAGTGATGTTGGGGTCAGACCGGGTTTACTATTTGTAATACTGTTCTGCAATATGTCATTTATCAGTTAATTCAAGATGACTATAGTTTGTTTTTCTTTTATTTCCAATCTGATATGTCATCATTGGTTCAGCCTGTAAAGTTACTTGATCCCCACTTGGTGTCATCATTTTTCGACAACTATAAGAGAGTATACTTGCATTGTACGACTGAGTTGGAAAATAGAAGTGCATGGGTTGCTGAGTGCTCTTTGAGCATTGAAGTGACTGCAGAACTTGAGGGCAATATCACTTCAATAGAGCATCTTCGGACTGAACATCTGTCAATTTTGCCTGGAGCTCGGAGTAAACATACGTTTACAGAGGTCAGTAAATATTGATATATCTCAAGTGTCAAAGAGAAAATGAATAACTGTTCTTCTTTGGAACAAGGAAACTCACCCAGGAAAAGACTGCCTGATTTTACTTCTTCTATATCATAGCATTCATGAGTTTGGCCAATAGTATTTAATATCTACAGAAAAGTTGAAGTGGAAAGTTGGATATAGAAAAAATCAAGATGACCCTAATTAATTGATTCTTGGGATCAACCTGCAGCTATTTTTCTATAAGCCGAATCTATGGTGGCCAAATGGCATGGGAAAGCAGTCCCTTTACCATGTTGCTGTCCGCATTGAAGTGAAAGGATTTGGAGAATCTGATTCGTGGAGACACCTATTTGGATTCCGCAAAATTGAGAGCCATATTGATAGTGCAACTGGTGGAAGGTGAGGTAATTCATAATTTATGGAAAGTCAGGGATTGAATTGTATTTTTTATTGTCAATGTACTTGTGCCTTTAGGTTGTTCAAGGTTAATGGGCAGCCCATCTTTATTCGTGGGGGTAATTGGATTTTATCAGATGGATTACTGCGACTTTCAGAGAAACGCTACAGGACCGATATCAAATTCCATGCTGATATGAATTTCAACATGATCCGCTGTTGGGGTGGTGGAATATCAGAAAGGCCAGAATTTTACCATTACTGTGATATGTATGGTCTTCTGGTAATGCATCCTCTCTCTCTCTCTCTCTCTCTCTCTCTCTCTCTCTCTGTTGAGATGGCATAGTCGTAGGAGCTTGTCTGGGACATTGTATACTATGTTGGATGATGGAGTCAGGTAGAAAATGGATAAGGACACAGAATAATGTGTGTGCCGGATGTACTGAGCCTTTTTTATTCTAAAGTATTTGTTGACTCACAGAAGTTGCTGCAGAATAAATCCTCAGTCACTCGCTTCATGATAACATGATAAATGTTTGTAAATGACCTCTACATAACTTGTATGGTTTACTGTCGACTTTTCAACACAGCTCGGCCAATCTTCTTTTCAGATGCTTAGTGTCATTTTTGTCAGTATGTTAGCAAATCAATTTATGCTGCTAGCCAATGGCTTATAAAGCTTTTGTAGGTCTGGCATGAATTTTGGATTACTGGTGATGTTGATGGACGTGGAGACCCAGTATCCAATCCGGATGGTCCCCTGGATCATGACCTATTTCTTCTGTGTGCAAAAGACACTGTCAAGCTTCTAAGGAATCATGCAAGTCTGGCTCTTTGGGTAGGTGGAAATGAACAAGTTCCACCAGATGACATCAACACTGCTCTAAAGAATTTCCTCAAACTTCATCCCTATTTTGAAAAGGTGGATGAAGATGACAAAACTTTAGAAGATTTGAATAAAGAGGAGAAAGATCCCAGCCTCTACCTTGATGGAACACGCATCTATGTTCAAGGGTCCATGTGGGATGGCTTTGCTGACAGCAAGGGTGGTTGGACCGATGGCCCTTACGAGATCCAATATCCTGAAAGCTTCTTTAAGGATGACTTCTACAGTTATGGATTCAATCCAGAGGTGGGTTCTGTGGGTATGCCTGTTGCAGCTACCATCAGAGCAACAATGCCTCCAGAAGGATGGCAAATTCCGATCTTCAAGCAACTTTCAAATGGTTACACAGAAGAAGTTCCAAATCCTATATGGGAATACCATAAGTACATACCATACTCAAAACCAGACAAGGTTCACGATCAAATCGAACTCTATGGTACCCCCAAGGATCTTGATGACTTCTGTTTGAAGGTAAGACTCAATGAAGGGTGTTGCCATTATTTTGTTTCTTCTGTTCAACCATTGAGTACATATTATTTTTTTGGCTCATCAGGCTCAGCTCGTAAACTATATACAGTATAGAGCTTTATTGGAAGGCTGGACTTCTCATATGTGGAGAAAATTCACGGGGGTTCTCATATGGAAGACGCAAAATCCTTGGACTGGTCTTAGAGGTCAATTTTATGATCACCTACTTGATCAAACGGCAGGGTTCTATGGCTGCCGTTCAGCTGCAGAGCCGATCCATGTTCAACTTAATCTAGCCACCTATTCTATTGAGGTACATCTTGCTATAGAATGCCAGTTTCAGAGTGTTATTATTCTTTCAATAGACTCGATGCACATCTTTGTTGGGGAGCAACACTATCAAATTATGCAGCCACACATTCTTCAGTATAGCCTAAATATGAACTCATAATTTTTCCTGTGAAATAGGAGAACTTGATAATAGCCTTTTCTGGTCTGGTTCTACAGGTTGTTAATACCACATCAGATGAGCTCTCTGGCATAGCAATAGAAGCCTCGGTCTGGGATTTGGAGGGAGCATGCCCATACTACAAGGTTTTTGACAAACTTTCAGTTGCGCCCAAAAAGACTGTTTCCATTGTTGAGATGAAATATCCCAAGTCGCAAAGTCCGAAACCTGTCTACTTCCTTCTACTTAAACTCTACCATATGTCCAATTTTGGTATCATATCTAGGAACTTTTACTGGTTGCATGTGTCTGGTGGTAACTACAAACCGTTGGAAGCATACAGGAAGAAGAAAGTACCTCTCAGGATCACATCTAGGGCTTATGTCAGAGGTTCCACATACGAAATTGACATGCATGTGCAAAACACATCTAAAAAGCCAGACTATCAAAATTTAACATACCGGAATGTTTTCAGTACAAGGCATAGTGGGGGAGACATTGACTTGGCCTCTTTGGATTCTGACCAAGTTGCTAAGGAGGTAAAATGCCGATCTGGTGTACTTCAGAGAGCGGGCAATTGCTTTTCAAAGGAAGGTAATAGTCCAAGCGTCACCATTATCAATGGGACTGAAGTTGGAGTTGCTTTCTTCCTTCATTTCTCTGTTCATGCTATGAAGGCAGACCGCAAGGAAGGAGAAGACACGAGAATCCTTCCTGTTCATTACTCTGATAATTATTTCTCTTTAGTACCGGGCGAAATTATGACCATCAAAGTTTCTTTCGAAGTTCCACCTGGCGTTACTCCTCGAGTCACGCTTAATGGCTGGAATTACCATGGTGGGCATACTGTCCACTGAGGTGAGAAATGGTCAAAGTCCTGTCCGTTATTACAATTCTGTGGAGGGAACGTGCTCTTCAAATCAATATATCTGCCCTTAAATCCTTGTCCTGGCTGTGTTTATTTCGTGCATCAGTTCCTTTCGTTACATCTTTATCAGCAGTTTATCACCGTCCGGCCTGAAATAAAGAAGCATCACTGGGGAGGAGTCCAGCACTTTTGCCTCTTTGCGCACTCGGAGTATCTTGTGGGATGCCGCTGGATGCTCTAACAATATCGGTCTGTCTTGAATCCTTAATAGTGTCAATTGTTGAAGCAAATGTATTCGTAACATATGTGCTTTCTAATTTTATGTTGCATCCCTTGTGCAAATGTAATTATGCGCATTTGGTTTTCTGTTGTCAAGTACAAAACCCATTTGAGGAGCGCTGAAAAGGAAACAAAAAAAAATGAAAAATGCTCATTTTGTTGAGTAAGGGCTAAGGGCAGTCTCTTGCTCTAACTGGAAGGGGATAGAAACTTAGAAAGGCGTGGGCAAACAACATTAAAGCGAGTCAAAATTAAGCTTCCTCGGCTCCGTTGACTCCCAATGGAATGGTCAAAAGATGACCCGTGATAAATATCTTTTATTTTAAATTGAATTAAGTAGTTTGTAAAATTCCAAGGGATAAAAATCTTAAAATTTAGCACGAAAGATACAAAACTTGAAAAAAAAAATACAATTAAATCATAAAACTTATCAAATTGGTGCAATCGAATTTTTTCGTTAACTATGTCTAGTTTGACTAATAAAAAATACTGATATAACTTTTTTTTTCTATTTTATGTAGCGCTAATGTGATCGAAATGATGTCATTTTGTTATAAGTCGATTTGTCAATTTGTCAATATAAAAAAAAAAAAAGATAAGCTTTAATGCTTTGATTACCTACGTTTATATAATTGAACTTAAATAAGGCATGACCATAGTCACGACTCACGAATTGCACTCGGTTTTAGCCGTCACAAGCCCGCCGGCTCCACCTCTCGGCAGAAAAGCGCCAACGAGGTCAAAGTTCTGTAGTCTACATACGATAGCCGTTTGAGAAGCCCCATTGACTAGCCAAAGAAAAGAACGTCGCCTTCTTTTTGGTATTGCCGTCACTGTGTTTCTGCAACTTTGATTTTATGGATGAATTCGAAGTGGGTCTTTCGGAGACTGAGCTCCCACCTCTCTCCTCGGTCTTCTCTTGCTCCTCCGCTCACAGCTCAGACATTTCAAGACGCTTCATCACAAGCTTCTGCTTTTGTCCTCCACCACGTACGCGTGAGCCGCCTTCTGTCCGCTTGCGGCAGAGAAGGGCGTTTCCTTCTGGGCTCTTCTCTTCACGCATCCATTATCAAGAACCCTGACCTCCACGACCTAGGAAATGAGGATCTCTTTGGAAATGGTCTGGTTGTTTGGAACTCTCTCCTCTCGATGTACACGAAATGCGGAGACATGCCAGATGTCGTTAAGCTGTTTGATGAAATGCCCGTGAAAGACACTATTTCCTGGACCACTGTGCTATTTGGGTTCTTGAGGTATGGGGAGTTTGAGATTTGTTTTAGGACGTTCAAAAGGATGTGGGAAGGGGGTGTTCCTGGTGTGGATAAAGCCACGGTAACGACAATTCTGTCTGGTTGTGATACCCATGACCTTTCCCATGTAGTTGAGTTGATGCATGGCATAGTCTTCAGGGGTGGATTTCAAAGGGAAGTTACGATTGGGAATGCTCTGATCACATCGTATTTCAAATGTGGTGGCACTGATTGGGGATTGCGGGTTTTTAATGAAATGTTCGAGAGGAATGTAATTAGTTGGACGGCTGTTATCTCTGGCCTTCAACAGAATGAGTTTTATGAGGATAGTTTAAAGTTATTTATGAGTATGCGCAGCGGATCACTCAATCCGAATACTCTCACATACTTGAGCTCCATCATGTCGTGTTCAGGTCTAAAAGCAATAAACGTGGGGCGCCAGTTGCATAGCATCGCTTGGAAATTGGGTATTCAGTCAGATTTATTGGTGGAGAGTGCACTGATGGATATGTATGCAAAATGTGGAGGTCTAGAAGATGCATTGGATTTATTCGAGTCTGCAGAGACTATAGATGAGGTTTCTATGACTGTAATTCTTGTAGGTTTTGCACAAAATGGGTTTGAAGAACAAGCTATTCAAATGTTTCTGAAAATGGTAAAGGAAGGGTTGGAGATTGATTCTAATGTGGTTTCTGCTGTTCTTGGGGTTTTTGGTGTCGATACTTCTCTAGGTTTAGGTAAACAAATTCACTCTTTGATTATCAAAAAGAGCTTTTCGCATATTCCCTTCGTCAGCAATGGGTTAATAAACATGTACGCGAAGTGTGGAGATATCGTGGAGTCACTCAAAGTCTTTAGTTGGATGCCTTCAAGAAATTTGATCTCGTGGAATTCCATGGTTAATGCTTTTGCATGTCACGGAGGTGGCTATGGAGCTCTACGGTTGTACGAAGAAATGAAAATGGAAGGTGTAAAGCCGACAGACGTTACATTTCTCTCTTTGCTTCATGCTTGTAGCCATATGGGCTTAGTCAAGGAGGGAATGGAGGTTTTAGATTCAATGGAAAGGGAGTATGGAATTAGTCCAAGGACAGAGCACTATGCTTGTGTTGTCGACATGTTGGGACGGGCTGGTCGCCTTGCTGAAGCGAAGAGTTTTATAGAGGGAATGCCCACGGAACCCGGTGTTCTAGTTTGGCAAGCCTTGCTTGGTGCTTGTAGCATGCACAGTGATTCTGAGATTGGAACGTATGCTGCCGAGCAGCTGATTTCTGCCGCACCTGAGACCCCTGCGCCGTACATTTCGCTGGCCAATATATATTCTGCTGAAGGTGATTGGAAAGAGAGAGCAAGGACTATGAAAAGAATGAAGGAGGCTGGGTTGACTAAAGAAACAGGCATTAGTTCGATTGAGATTGAGAAGAAAGTCCATAGCTTTGTTGTTCGGGACAGGATGCATACACAAAGTGAAATCATTTTTGAAGTTATAAAGGAGCTGTTTCCTTTGATGATAGATGAAGGATATACGCCTGACCAGGTTCACTCTCTATTCTTGAACGCAGATTAGAGCAGAAGCAAGTGTAGTTACTGGCCATTTGGATTCAGTCTTGTTCTGAAAAGAAAATAGGATTAGAATGTTGCGTGAGCTAGAAAGATATGCTGACTGGAACAAAGTATGTCAGAAGAGGTGACAATGAACTTCGTAACGTGAGTCTGCTCAACCATCTATGACAGACAGCAATTGAAGTGGAAAAAATTTTCAGGTCTTATTATAATTTCTGCTGGGGTGGCTTTTATGTAGATATATTTGAACGTTTGAAAGTCCACCTTATACACGTGGATGGATAAAATCATCGGATGAGAAATTGTGAGCTGTCAGTTCCGCAAAATGATCATTTCCACCGTGTTTGATCTGATGTAACACTTGCGTGTATCCCGAAGTGGATACAGATCCACCAAGGGAACTCTCTCTCGAACATGAAGTGAGGCTGAATCCGTCTGATGCAGTTTCAAGGGTGGTTGTGAAGAATTTCTCGATTTTGTAGGTGAATTTACTGAGATTCTACTGCTAGTCCTAGAATCAGCTGGGGTGATGACAGTAATGGGGCTTTGGTTCCAAAGACCCAATGCATGGCTGTTCCAGGCATTGAAAAATCAGCTTTTGAGGTGTCAATGGTTTGGATACCCGGAACTAGAAATACATTGGACCTCTTCCATTTCGCGATCATTGGTAGCTTGGATAAATCTGTGAAGAATCTCATCAATTCAGATTTGGTATATTGAAAATGGGACATAATGCTGGAGGATTTCACAGCGGATTCTCTATTCAATTTGGTACTCTGGAGGTTCAATGATCAGTTGGAATCTGGATCACTTCCTGCCTGAGAGATCACTCTTTTCAATGGGCAACCCTGCATCAATTAGGTTGAGGCAATGTGTAGATTCCCTCTTCTGAAGATTTTGCAATTCGGACTGTTTTGGGGTAGATTTTCTAAATAGGAGACTGCCGAGAATCAGACTTCGATAGAGAGAGAGAGAGAGAGAGAGAGAGAGATTGTCTGTGACCGGTTGAGTTCATGGTTTGGAATGGAGGGGATCGTTTGTTTGGACCTACAATCAAATCTCCATATGACTTAGGCCTTTCGAGGCTTATGAGTATTCCTGCTTAGAGTTTGAGGGTCTTTGCAACATGTTAAAGAAACTGAATCACCATGGGGATCGAGTTATAACAAGTCACGTCTTCATATACGTGCCATATATGTTCTAAGATACACACTCAATATGTATTCATTAACCTGTCCCCACTGAACTCAAAGTGAGGAAAGAGCCTTTTCGAAACAAAAAGTGGGGGAAAAAGAAGAAGAAAGCATGACATTTCTTTTCCAAACATCATGTCTAAGATGGTATGTATATCCAAGACTCCAATCACATTCTGTCTCTGAAAGAAACATTCAGCGACAGATTTCTGATCGTCTCTCTAAAATACATAATTTGCGAGCTTATACGGCTGCCACCCCTCCACTTTAGAGCATTACCCGAGTCGTGACCACAACATGAATTCTTGGTGCTCTCCGAAACTGTTTGCTATTGCATGATATCGATAAGAACCTTATACCAGAACTCAATCCTCTACTATCTAGGGCAGGAGCAGAAAATCAAAACCATTGACACGCAAAACATGTGTAGCGGCTACTTATTTGCCAGGTGATGCAAACCTTGTCCGCTCCCTTTGTCGAGTAATACCTCGATCTCTTGGGGATGGTGTATTAGTTGCTCCCACACCTGCCTGACGCATCATCTCTGCAAACAAACCACATAATTTAGCCAAAGTTTCCCAGTGAGACAAGTGCTGTAGTTGATAAATGTCGATTTCTGCTGCCCATATTTCAACTGTATTTACTAAAAAAACGAGTCCCTGAATGAAAACTTAAACCTTCTTCGGCGTGATTAGGGCAATATTCAATCTGTCCACGTCGGTAAAATCACTTAAAGTCGAAAACATTTAATTCTCCAAAAAATGGCTAATTTGTTTACTTCACACGGGAAGATTATGGACATCAACTTGTGATGTAGTGCCCAGTCTAGCTCGTGATACTGGTCACATGTTTCTCATACATAATATAGGGAAAGAAATCAATTCGTCATGCAAGTTATATTTGATGGAACATAAATTGCACTGCACGAGTATTTGCCAGGAAAAATAACAAAAGAATTCATAAAAGGAAAGAGAGAACTGCACGGGTTAAACTGGGAAAAGAAAATCTACCTCGTTTTGTCTTAAGCTCTTGGTCAAGTTCTTCTTTCCATAACTTTTGTCTCTCAGAGAAGCTAACATAGCGATAAAAGTTTTAGGGAGATTAAGACTATAGCTAAGTAGCTTAAAAATAAACGTATGTAAATGAATTTGTTCAAAGATAACTCTAGTGAAACCAACCTTGGGCTACTTGAGTCCTGTAGACCACCATTTGCAAGACCTTTCAAATCATTGGACTGAGGCAATCCTACATCCGGTGAAGATTGATTGCTGGCATTGCCAACATTAGATACACGTCTGCTATTATTACTCCCGGGGCTTCCAGAGCCAACTCCATCTGTGGCTGTTGTTGAAGTTCCAGCCGCAGCCCGGCTAGGTGACCTGCTTTTAGGAGGTAATCTCAAGTAACTTGGTGCAGTTTCATCACACTTGCTCTCGCCAAAAGCAGGAGAGGAAGGTGTATTTAAACTGTTGAAGAACTCTTCATAAAGTGGGGTTTGCAGTTTCTTCAGATCCATGGCCTGGAGTTATAAATACCCCAAGAATGTAACAACCGAAGTCAAAAAATCGACTTAACACTGCAACTGTTCAATTGCAATTTTTACATTTAATTGGCAATTGTACCTTTTCGTGTAGAAAAGCTGTGATTTTGGACTCTGTGAGCTCATCGTCCTCCTCAAGTATTGATGGTCCAGATGGAAATGAAAAGTCATTTCCCCCCTCACTCAAAGATCCAGATGGACCAGTGGGACTAATTACTGTTCGATCAGGGTTGATGCCCATTCCTGGCGGCTGAGGTACTGGAGTAACATCAAATTTGCCCGTCCAGTCAACAGAAGGTTCACTTATGGGGTTGAAGCTCTGCCAAAACAATATCATTTATCATGTGCAGCACATAAGCCATCTTGCTTTTTGTTAGAAGGTAACAAACAGAAGTCGAGCAGTTTACCTTGTTAATATCATCAGGAGATCTGCCTATGGAGTCAATCTCATCATCAATCAGACACATATCATCATCGCTTCCATTTGCCTCCCAGCAATCCCCTTTCGCTGTCAACCTTTGTTGACGGAATGTTGAGCGGCTCATAGAATCCATGTTAGCAATATCTGCTCCCAAGTTCATTGACATTTGACTAGTAAAAAGTGAAAGCTACATCATCAGAAAACATTACCACTATTGAACCAGCAAAAGGAAAAAAGCCAAGGACACATCCATGAATGAGCTTACATGGTTTTTCCGTTTGCCATGGAAGATGCTGAAGGAATGTCAGACTTCTCCTGATTAATAGAAAAAAAGAATTCAGTTTATTTAAGCTGGAAAAAGCTTCCAATGTGTATGATATGGGCATGCCTCCCTGGGTTATTGAGGATACAAACCATGGCAAGAGTAGAAAAGCCCAAATGAGAATCCTCGCGTTCTTCCGTGACAAAGTGATGCTGCATATTAAATAGAGATATGAGACTGTAGCTCTGCAGATGGAAGGAGTACTATTAAAGAACAAGAGACTTCAGACATATTGAAGAAATTATTGTATGCCACTCAAATGCTACCAATAACTATAATCACCTGCAGCAGCTGAGATGCTGTTCGCCTTGCGTGGGGTTCCCTAAAATCAAATCACAAATATTACGCAATTAAGCAAAGAACTGGAACGACTCTCTTCAAGCATAATATAACAGATTTACTCCCAAAAATTACCTTTCAATGCAAAGCCAGAGAACTTTGCATGTAAAAGTTTCTCCGGGATTTAAATTTTGAAAGAAGAAAGAAAAGGACAACGAGAATTGGGGAAAGGAGTATGATCATACTTCTGCAAACATTGTAGCAGAAAATCTTTTGCCTCCTCTGAGAGATGATCAGGAATTGGAGGATGAGATTTTGTTGTCCCTATGTAGAATAAAGCGGCAACCTGAAGGACAAGCTTGGTGACTAATATGACAGAATTTAACATCGACTATTGTGAAAAACTCATATTTCAGCGAGAATACCTCTTGGTATTGATCGCTCCATGGAGGCTTTCCGGTTGCCATCTCAATAACAGTGCATCCAACGCTCCATACATCAGCAGAGCTGTGAGGAATTTCAAATATCTCAACAAAATGCAACTGATACATAGACTAAGAAAAACAAAGTATTTTCAGCATAAAAAGACATGACAGATGCAACAGGCAAGAATTGAAAGAGAAGGCTCATCGCCCTTGCTAAAGTGCATCAAACTCTACCGCGATGCACCACACTTTACTTTCGATTTTCCATTTAACCTCCCTAAGATTCCTTAACTTACTTACTTTGTGAAAAAAAAGAAAAAAAGAAAAGAAGCAGATAAAGAGTTTTATCCAACTTGAAAACTCCAAATAGTTTGATCAGCTCCTAGACTTAATAATTTATGGAAGTTCATTGTTTGAAACTTTAGTTGGAATGAGATCACGAGTTGCGGCAAGCTTCTCAGTGGATATGGCAAGTTCCACATGTGGATATTTCAATGTCAGGTGTAACACTAGTAACAGTAACCTATTTGTCTTTTTTCACCGCAGAAAGGAAAGAGACAGAGAACCATTTCGCTTGTGTGCACCAAAATTAAATTACTAGCGAAACAAATTTTAAAAATATTCATTCCTGGATTGCATATTAGAGTTGTAGTTTTATATCTGAACTAAATTAAATCATGTATTTTTTGTGCAGACATCTCCCATAATATTTGAACTGTGTTTTGACATGTGAGAAGAAATCAACGTCAACATCAACATGTGAGAAGAAATGCGACAGATAAAAGTATTTTAGCTCTAATCATCTCATCCCTTTTCAAGAGATAAACAACAAAAGAAAAGAACTCATTCACAAATATAATAGCAACCTTATATGATACTTACAAACTATGGCCTGTCTGGAGAATGACTTCTGGAGCCATCCAATACGGAGTGCCCTTCATTGATTTGGCACCTGAAATGGTAGCCTGTGTAAAAAACATAGATAGTTTTAGGTTAATTGACCAAGCGGAAAGCAAGAACTATGAAAAATTGAAGTGCTCAGAATATCGATATCAGATATACCAGCTCAACTACTTGTTTTGAGGCACCAAAATCTGCAAGTTTGATGCATCCTTTATTATCGACTAAAATATTTGCTCCCTGTAAATGGAGTCATAACTTGCATTACAAACTGAGTGAGCGAGAGAGAGAGAGAGAGCGCAAAGTGTTGAAAATGCCAACGGCAATATAAAAGAAGCAGTGCACCTTGATGTCCCTGTGCATAATTCCATTCTTGTGTAGATACTCAAGGCCCAATAAAAGTTGCTTGGTGTAAGTTCTTATAACCTGCTCAATATCTTGGCACATAAGACCGAACTCGAAACACCCAAGAAAAAGCTTGCTTAGGCAGGCAGTGTCTCACCGTTTCAGGAAATGGTCCGAATTTCCCCAGCAATGATGATATAGATCCACCAGGTACAAATTCCAACAAAATGTTTAAAGAGTCTTCCTCCCTTACTGTTCCTAAATATCTCTGCTAGACAGAGGTAGCAATCAGACGACCAAAAATTAGCTAATGCTACTATTTACTTCAATTTCAAGCAAAAGCTTGCATATTTCAAAACAAAATTGAAAGCCCCTTACAACTATATTTGGATGCGACAGATTCTTCAGCAGCTTCACTTCCTCCTCAAGGCCCCTAATATGAGCCTAGTTACAATACTAAGTAAGTCATATAAACTCTACCAAAATACAGAGGATCCACAGATCATGGAACCCTGGTACATGCAGCAGTAGTAGACAAGTTTTTGTAAAACTCGAACCTGTGCTTTCTCCTTTGATGCACTGTTTGCTGCAATCAAAACCTGGAGGAAAGCAAACCATTGCAAGACACGACATCCATTATGAACTCCTTCCATGCACCCAATTTAAAGGAAATGGATACGCCATTAATAAAACAGAAAAGATCAGCCCAGGAAAAACCTACTAACAGCAAGAACCAAATATTGGGTATGAATTCATGAAATCAGCAGATGAAGACAAGCAGTTAAGGGCAAGTGCAAAGAACAACATTTAAGTCTTAAGCAAAATCAACTGGAAACAGAAGTGAACTTGAGTAAATCTAATTAGACAACAATTGGAACTAAGACTAGAACCCAGGAATAACGGTCCAATGTTGGAAAATACCTAATCAAGATTCAGCTCAAGCAAATAATAGACAATAGAATGAGTACAGAAAGGAACACAAACAAAATTACACCATGAGCAAAGGGCACGGGCTTAAACGCAAAATTAGCTAGACGTAGACCAAGGATCCTTCAATTGAACAGATCAGGCACAACTACAGAGCCCAAAGTTCGACTAAATTTACCAACGACGTCATAAAAGCTGATCTTCTCGAACTGAAACTGAGCAGAATCGGTTAACATTCAGAGTCAAACCATCGAATCACGCTCGAACAAGTGGAAGTAGAACCACCGCCGAAACAGCCAAACCCTCGAGGCCCGAGAAGAGTACCTGCTTGACGGCCAGAAGCTCGCCGGAATCGAGGTTCATGCCCATGTAAACCCTACCGAAAGCCCCGCAGCCGATCAACTCGCCTTTCCTCCACCGGATCGCGGGCGCATTGTCCTTGGGGGCGGAGGGAGACACCTTGGAGAAGGCTATCGACTTGCGGATGCACGAGTTGATCTTCTCCACTATCGCTCTCGTCGTCGTCGGCACCGGCGTCGAAGTGGACGCCACCGGAGCCGGGGCTTCGTCGGCGTCGGGGGCCGACGACGGCCGGAACACGATCGATCGGCGGAGCGAGTCGAACATGCCTTTGCACTTTGCAGTGTCACTGAATGAATCGATCGAGATCGAGAGATCGAGAGAGGGAGGGGTTTTAGTGACGTTGGGGTTTCATTACCATTTTCATTTCATTTTGGTCGGCGAAATTGCGGGGAGAGAGAGAGAGAGAGAGAGAGAGAGAGAGGGAAAAGGTGCGGGGAGATCCTGATTCAAATTCAAACAATCATTTTTAGGGGAAAAAAACAAAATTAAAGAAGATGACGCCCATCGATGCAAATAGTGAAAAATATTGCTCCGCCTCATGATTCTACATTTTTCACTTTTCACTTTGTACTGCTTCTCTCACACAAAATCACAAATACAGGCAAATTTGTTGCACTTATCTCGGGAAGAAAAAGTGTTTTCTTTTTCACCTTGCAAACGGACGGACTTTTGGGCATGTCTGTTTTCTTTTGTGCAAAAATAAAAAGCATTTTTTTTTGTTAGTACCACGAAAAATCCTAAATTGATACACACGTAACAAATTCATTCGAAACTAATTTTTTTTATCATCAAAAATTTCAAACCGGTACACTTATAACAAATTTATTCCATGTTAGCTGCCGTTAAATTTTAATCATTAAATTATTGAGTCGAATGAAACATGATAGTTACAAATATACTAATTTGGAATTTGATTCTCCATTTCTTTCGAGCGTTCCAGTTTAGGATTATCATGATATTAATCAAATTTAACGAAAACTCACGGTTGTACCATTTTGGGAACTTTTTTTGTAGTAAAAAATTAGTTTACGGCAAATTAGTCGTATGCCTATCAATTTGAAATTTTTTATAGTTAAAAAAATTAATTTTAAATTAAATTTATCATATGTATATCCGTTTGAAATTTTTCGTGATATGAATCTCTTTTTTCTTACTTCTCCACTAAAGTATGAAATAGCATTCAAATTGAGAAAATTATGGAATATGTGCTGACTTGTGTGTCAACACTCGAGCATTTTAAAAATTTCACGAGTTTGCAATTTGAGATTAAAAAAAAATAAGTCAAATCATGTGATCCACAAATTTTAGACTAAGTAAAAAGAAAAAGAGAGGGGGGGGGGGGGTGATAACAATGATAGGACGTTATCTCTGGGCATTTGGTTTTTTCCTATTTTAAACTTATACACATAGTAGTTACTTCTTGCATGAAATTATTCACGAGATTTCGTTTCTTACCCTCTGGCAAAAAGTTACATTAAACGTAACTAGTCTTCATACATCAATACATGCACCGCATGCGTGCCAGATTTCTTGAATCAATTTTACTTGCACGTCTTCAAGAAACTTTTTCTTTATCAATCTAACGAGGCACGAAAGGAAACAGTGTTCTACGTCTCCGGTTTTATCTCGATCTTAGTTGTCCTAGAATCATAGTTTGCACCGTAAATATGCACAAGCCACCATTGCCCCTCGGCCACTCTGCGAACATATACTAAAGTTTAGTCATGGGGGCGTGGTACTAAAATTTGAAAGAAAGTTGGCCAGTTTGATATGGCTGCGTCTCAGCTTTAGGTCAAGTTACGTTGTGAATTGAAATGGGCACTGAAGTGTCGTAAGTTATTCGCTTGATTAATATATGCGTCTGAAGCTGTTCTGCCTTAAAATCATGAACGAAGTAAGATGCTCACATTACTTCAGGTGCTTCAATTATCAGCCCATGGCGGATTCCAAGACAACAACCGGTGTCGCTTTTCTATCAAAAAAGGCGGGTTTCCCTCTGAAAAATCGAAAAGAGATTATCATTTTTCCTCGAAAATAACTTCTTCGAAAATATTTTTTGAGGATATTAAATTTTCACGAAATAAATGAAATTTATGAATAAATAAAATCCATATGGCTCGCTTTATTTGTTCTCTCCGATTCGAGAGGAAAATGCGAGAAATGTGGTAAAAAAGAATTCGAGTTTTTTGTTTATGCCCGTGTCTTCCAAATTTCATCGCATGTGAGCAGAGGATGACATGAAAATGTTATTTTGAAAAGCAATTTTCTACCCCCATCCAAGCTTTTCTCCGGCGTGAGGTAAAAAAAAAAGGACTTATCTTTCATCTTCTCTGTAAATTAATTAAATCAAAATTCTTCCTTTTTCCATTGACTACAATTACTACATTTCTGAAAAGAAAAGTGGGAAAGTAATTTCATCACCTCACGTTCCAACCCCCAAAAAAAAAAATCATCGCCTCGTGCTTGTGCATTTTATTTTCTATACCCCCATTTTTTTCACCTAGGAAAAAGCTTTCGTATGCATAAGGGAAAAAAAAAAAGCAAGAAAAGTGATTGATGTGCTGATATGGACAATTTTAGTATTCTAATATTTCTTTTGATTTTTTATTTGTTTTGTATTTTTCCTTTTCTTTTTTGGGTTACCAACAGTGGCCGGCATTGCCAGAGCGCGCCATCTACTAGGTAACTGCCGCAAAGCCCTCCGGGTCGCTCCTCCTTCCTCTGTTTCAAGTTTGAAACACGATCTTCTCCCTTCTTGCATTCCTCCAAAAAAAAAAAAAAAAGTGGTTTTGCTTGTTTGTCGCATTCCCATACCTTGTCTCTTTGCTTAACTTCCGCTACATTTTAATTGGAGCAAAGTTACTAAGGCCTGTAACGATTCTAATAAAAAAAAAAGTTTTGATTAAAATCATATTTTCTGATTCCGTTCCTTAGATGATTTTTAGAGAATCAGAATGTATTTGATAATTGCACAAAATTTCTATTGTCAGAAATAACCCGATGGCGATAATTCTTTATGAAAAAAAATTCATCTTGTTTTACATTAAAAATTAACTTTTTAATTTTTCAATTTTTTAATTCCACCCAATTTTTTAAATTTTTTAAATTTTCTTTTTTGAATATTTTTTAATTTCACCCAATTTTTTAAAATTTTAATTTTTTTATTAAACTTTAAAGCTTATTTTTAAATTATGTATTTTAAAAAAACTAGTCATTAGTAAGTTTTCAAATCTAATTCTAATTTTTTTAAAGTTCAGAAATCCACGTGGAAGCCCACATAAATTTAATCTTTTTAAAAGAATTGAGATTTTATTCTTTTTTTGTGATTCTAGCCAAACAGACCCTATGCGTATCTTAGCTAGACGGTCATTGTTAATAGTGAACATGGGCTAACGTTTGCGATCTGTGCCTTTAGTGTGGCTGACCCTGAGTGTGAGCCCATCCTCATGACCCCAGCTTTAGGGTCCCTTGGGCCGACGACCTTCGATCCGAGATCACGAGTCTTTGATTCGAGTTCCTAGAGCATAGGATCACTTTGATGGAAACGGATTCCTAATCTAAACACCAAACATACGGAAGAACGTGCGGAAACATGCCCAAGATCAACTAACTTGTATCACCGATCAAAGTACGATCACATAAGGAAACGTACCCGTTGTCCACAGATTAAGTGCCTTCCGACGAACGGACTTGCGAGAATCGAACGTCCAAAATCCAAATGCAAGAGTGAGTTCTTAAGTTGCAACTTGGAGGAGATGAAGAATTATATTTCTTTTTGAATAGATATGAACCCATATTCACGTTTGAGGGAGGTAACCGCCTTTTTGGCAGTTACATCCAAAACATGGGGTGCGATTGCCCGCATGGGCGCACACGATAGTTTCCATGCACCCACTTGCTCCAACATCTCCCACTCGCCCATGATGGGCAAACAACTCCCACTCGTCCATGGAGGACTAATAACTCTCACTTGTATATTATGGGCTATACAGAATACCCTTTTCTCAGCAAGTTTCATATCGGCAAATAATCCGTGCGACCAACATACATTGAGAGCTCGTTGCTATACATCTGTTAGGAGTATATAGCAGCTCAACATTGGACATGATCATCAGTGGATTTTCGTATGCTATACCCTAGATCGATTAGTTACATTCACATATCCCTCTCTTGATCTCTTTTAAGTATGATGCATTATATTCACAATTATGATTACACAAAATAATCATAATTGACCGGCCTGTGAATATAAATCTATAATGTGACATAAGACTCTAAATCGATCTTCCTCTTCCATTAAATCTCTCAATCTCAGTTCAGCTCGCTTTTCTAGAAATGTCCCTTTAGATCGAATCAATCTCATGACCATAGGCAACACTCTAAGATAGCGAACACTAAATAGAAATCTCGAGAATAATGAAGAGTTGTGAGGGCACCAATTGAGGAACACTTATCCTCGAGAGTCTCACACGGCCTATAAAGTTGAGATCTTGAACTTTTGCCAACTCTCGTTGGTCGTATTTCTGCATACGTAATATGAAATACGTATTACGGTATTTTCTTCTTCCCTACGGAGTGTATGTCTTTTCATTCAATACCGTACAGATGATAGTCTAGACACTCTCAATGTCTAACCTGAGTTCACGTAACTACTTTACTCAAAAGTATCCATCAGAACTCACATCTGGCAATAAAGACAAATAAAGTGAAATATGTGGGTGTCGTGACCCTCTAAAAATATTTTTATTATTTCAAGGGCTAACGGATTATTAGGTTAATTAGATTTGACTAACCTAACGCGGACCCTCCCAAGCCCTACCGAATCGCAACTTTGGTTTTTGTTTAAATGATTTTGAAATTTGGAGTCGCCACTAATCGTTCTTGGTAGGTCGATTAGAAACCTAAATAAATTAGCGGGAGACCTAATTTATTCCTGCGAACCAGAGATTAGGAGCTCGAGGACTTGGTTACACTAGTTAATTAAAACTAATGCCCTTTCGGTACCTTAATTTCATGGATATCCTAATTCGGCAACTCAGGCTTAGTTTATTCCTAAGGCTCTAGTAGGGTATTCTCTTTTGTGTTTTCACTTTTTAAATAGGATGCATGGATGGTATATATTTTTATTTGTTATATTTTTTTAAGTGTTAAAGATTCCCTGAAGCCGAAAGAGGGAGTGTGTTAACGACTTCTGTGCAGTATTACGACCTACTCATCTTTTGGGTCTGATAATTTAAAAATTAAATTATAGGAAGTACGTGACAATGAATAAACACCTCCAATGGGAGGCCTAGCATTGGCTTGGCTCTTCCCTTTGGGATTTAAGGTACAGGCACTTAAGTTGCAAGTATTTAAACTACTGTAAGTAAAAACCTCCAATGGGAGGCTAAGCATTGGCTTGGCTCTTCCCTTTGGGATTTGAGGTATAGGTATTTAAGTTGCAGGTATTTAACTACTGTAAGTAAAAACCTCCAATGGGAGGCTAAGCATTGGCTTGGCTCTTCCCTTTGGGATTTAAGGTACAGGTATTTAAGTTGCAGGTATTTAACTACTGTAAGTAAAAACCTCCAATGGGAGGCTAAGCATTGGCTTGGCTCTTCCCTTTGGGATTTATGGTGCAGGTATTTAAATTACGGATGGATTTTGTCCTCTCCATTCTGGGGTATGAATTCTTTAAAATGAAATACAACGAATTGATTCAACAATTTGAAATTTGTGCGCGCTTGAGGACTCCTCCAAGCCGATTTTGTGCTTCCATAGGGTTGACCATTGATATAGAGCTGCGGCTTCCTGACATAAAATAGAGTGAAGTGTCAGTATACAAAATATGTGCTAATCTGCACCTAAAACCAGAAGAGTGGAAAGAGTACTTATCTCCCATTTTTTTGGGAGGGATTTCTATAATTGATTTTCGCTCTCTATGTTCCCAATATAGAGAGTTTCTTTTGAATTAAGAGGGACTTTTAGTCACAGATCAGTTGAGAAATCGGTGGACAGCTTAGGAGCTTGTCTGGGCCGATTTTTGCATCTCTACGAGATTTTTGCTGTTGACGTAGAGATATCCTTCTCCTGACATAAAATATGGGAAAAAAAAAGAGATGGAGAAAGTGTATACAATTTGTGCTAATTTGCGAGTAAAATCATAAATAAATGAATAAATAAAAACACTTAGCTCGAATTTGCTTGCTCGTTGACGAGGATGAACTCTTGATTTATATTGATCGATGAAGGAATTTGTGATGATAACCCCTAGCTTTAAACTCCCATCATCTTCAAAATTCTCTCTCTTTTGGTATTTTCTTTTTCTCAAATTTTTCTTCAATCTCCCAAAACTCTCTCAAACATCCAAAATTTCCTCTCCAAAAAATTCTCCCAAACACTTCAAATTTTCTCTCCCAAAAAAATTCTCTCAAACACTTCAAATTTTCTCTCCAAAAAATCCTCCTCTCAAGCTCACTTCTTCCTCCTTTTATAATCTACTCATCTATCTCCCATTCTAATTTTTCCACTAACTCTATCTCCCATTCTAATTTCTCCACTAACTCTTCTTCATTTTCATCTTCCATTCTCCATCTCTATCTCACATTCTAATATCTCCACTAACTCTTCTTCATCTTCATCTTCCTTTCTCCATATTTATCTCCCATTCTAATTTCTCCACTAACTCTTCTTCATCTCCATCTTCCCTTCTCTATACTTATCTTCCATTCTAATTTCTCTACTAACTCTTCTTCATCTCCATCTTCCCTTCGCTATTCTTATCTTATTTTCTCCATCTATTCTTCTCCAACTTCTCTTATTCATCTCCTCTTCTCCATCTTCCCTTCTCTATTCTAATTTATCCATTAACGTTTTTTGTTATTTGTAAAATAATCCTTCAAAAGTTAGGTATTTGCATTATAGTCCTTGAATTTTAAGTATTTACAATTCAGTCCATGAAAAAATATATTTCTTTAAGTCCAAATCTCCTCACAATTTTTGACACACCAAAATTTACCACATGTCAAATTTAAGCTCATTTCTTGCCGCTGAAAATAATGCAGAATTTAATTAAAGCCCTTTTGCAAAATTGAGTTATTTTGGGTATAATTGAGCCAAGATGAAAATTTAAAATATTAGAAGATAATGTCACAACTCATAAAAAGTGAAAATTAAAAATAAGTTGACTCAAATTAAAATTTTTTAGGCCCGATTCGAGATTATACTCGTGAAGGAACACGTGACTCGAATTGGATTTTTCTGAATTTGCGATGGCCAATATGAAAATTGATTTAAAATAAAAATATCAACTATCTTTGTGTATTTTTTTGGCCTCAAATGTTATTTTCCCAAAATTTTCAAGTATTTTTGTATTTTTTTAAAAAAATTAAAAAATATATATAAAATATGAAAATTTATTTTTTGTTCAAAAATCGTTGCCTAGGCTTGGCCAAGGCTTTCAAAGTTGATTTTGCAATTTTCTCATTTTTTCTTTTTTTTTCATGAATTTTCGAAAATAAAAATACTAAAAAATACTGAAAATATGAAAAATCATTTTTTGGTCAAAATTAGTTCTCTAGGCTTGGCTAAGGTCCCCAAAGTTGATTTTTCAATTTTATGAATTTTTATGGATTTTTTTATTACTTTAGCAATAGAAAAAATGATTAAAAATCAGGTGTCAACAGTGGGTTATTTCACTTTCGGACATAATGAATATTAAGTCCCCATCTTAACATTATGTTAAGGCGACATTTATATTCTAAGTTAGAGCTCTCAATTATCATCTAGATAATGAACTTAAAATTGTCTCATTTCTATTTATCACGCAGAAAATAGAGGCGATTACCCGTGTGAGTAGGTCAATATCTTATCTGTCCGACATACCTTCTCAACATAAAGCACCAAGCTTTAACATCCATAAATATTATAAAAACTCATAGGCAATAATCCCAAATTTCATTAATAGTGAACAATCAGGGAAATTACAATATCCAGTATATTACATTCTACGCAATCCAAGAGATTTAACATGATTATGAAAAACATCTCTAGGAATTGGTTTAGTCATCGGATCTGCCAACATTCTATGCGTAGATATATACTGTAAGTTCACATCCTTTCGTGCAACTACATCCTTAATGTAGTTATACTTAATGTCTATAAGTTTGGTCTTACAATGGAACTGGGGATCCTTGGTGTAAGCTATCGCTGCTTGGCTATCACAGTATACCAAAGCTAGACTTATAGCTTTGCCAGTAACACCTAAATGTTCCAAAAATCTCTTAAGCCAAACACCCTCCTATCGCGACCCTCTAAAAATATTTTTTTATTTTAAAGGGTTAACGGATTATTAGGTTAATTAGATTTGACTAACCTAACGCGGACCCTCCCAAGCCCTACCGAATCGCAACTTTGGTTTTTGTTTAAATGATTTTGAAATTTGGAGTCGCCACTAATCGTTCTTGGTAGGTCGATTAGAAACCTAAATAAATTAGCGAGAGAACTAATTTATTCCTGCGAACCAGAGATTATGAGCTCGGGGACTTGGTTACACTAGTTAATTAAAACTAATGCCCTTTCGGTACCTTAATTTCATGGATATCCTAATTCGGCAACTTAGGCTTGGTTTATTCCTAAGGCTCTAGTAGGGTATTCTCTTTTGTGTTTTCACTTTTTAAATAGGATGCATGGATGGTATATATTTTTATTTGTTATATTTTTCTAAGTGTTAAAGATTCCCTGAAGCCGAAAGAGGGAGTGTGTTAACGACTTCTGTACAGTATTACGACTTACTCATCTTTTGGGTCTGATGATTCAAAAATTAAATTATAGGAAGTACATGACAGTGAATAAACACCTCCAATGAGAGGCTAAGCATTGGCTTGGCTCTTCCCTTTGGGATTTAAGGTACAGGTATTTAAGTTGCAGGTATTTAACTACTGTAAGTAAAAACCTCCAATGGGAGGCTAAGCATTGGCTTGGCTCTTCCCTTTGGGATTTAAGGTACATGTATTTAAGTTGCAGGTATTTAACTACTGTAAGTAAAAACCTCCAATGTGTCGCGACCCTCTAAAAATATTTTTATTAATTCTAGGGGTTAACGGATTATTAGGTTAATTAGATTTGACTAACCTAATGCGGACCCTCCCAAGCCCTACCGAATCGCAACTTTGGTTTTTGTTTAAATGATTTTGAAATTTGGAGTCGCCACTAATCGTTCTTGGTAGGTCGATTAGAAACCTAAATAAATTAGCGGGAGAACTAATTTATTCCTGCGAACCAGAGATTATGAGCTCGGGGACTTGGTTACACTAGTTAATTAAAACTAATGCCCTTTCGGTACCTTAATTTCATGGATATCCTAATCCGGCAACTCAGGCTTGGTTTATTCCTAAAGCTCTAGTAGGGTATTCTCTTTTGTGTTTTCACTTTTTAAATAGGATGCATGGATGGTATATATTTTTATTTGTTATATTTTTCTAAGTGTTAAAGATTCCCTGAAGCCGAAAGAGGGAGTGTATTAACGACTTCTGTGCAGTATTACGACCTACTCATCTTTTGGGTCTGATGATTCAAAAATTAAATTATAGGAAGTACATGACAGTGAATAAACACCTCCAATGGGAGGCCTAGCATTGGCTTGGCTCTTCCCTTTGGGATTTAAGGTACAGGTATTTAAGTTGCAAGTATTTAAACTACTGTAAGTAAAAACCTCCAATGGGAGGCTAAGCATTGGCTTGGCTCTTCCCTTTGGGATTTAAGGTACATGTATTTAAGTTGCAGGTATTTAACTACTGTAAGTAAAAACCTCCAATGGGAGGCTAAGCATTGGCTTGGCTCTTCCCTTTGGGATTTAAGGTACAGGTATTTAAGTTGCAGGTATTTAACTACTGTAAGTAAAAACCTCCAATGGGAGGCTAAGCATTGGCTTGGCTCTTCCCTTTGGGATTTAAGGTGCAGGTATTTAATTACTGTAAGTAAAAACCTCCAATGGGAGGCTAAGCATTGGCTTGGCTCTTCCCTTTGGGATTTAAGGTGCAGGTATTTAAGTTGCAGGTATTTAACTACTATAAGTAAAAACCTCCAATGGGAGGCTAAGCATTGGCTTGGCTCTTCCCTTTGGGATTTATGGTGCAGGTATTTAAATTGCGGATTGACTTTGTCCTCTCCATTTTGGGGTATGAATTTTTTAAAATGAAATACAACGAATTGATTCAACAATTTGAAATTTGTGCGCGCTTGAGGACTCCTCCAAGCCGATTTTGTGCTTCCATAGGATTGACCATTGATATAGAGCTGCGGCTTCCTGACATAAAATAGAGTGAAGTGTTAGTATACAAAATATGTGCTAATCTGCACCTAAAACCAGAAGAGTAGAAAGAGTACTTATCTCCCATTTTTTTGGGAGGGATTTCTATAATTGATTTTCGCTCTCTATGTTCCCAATATAGAGAGTTTCTTTTGAATTAAGAGGGACTTTTAGTCACAGATCAGTTGAGAAATCGGTGGACAGCTTAGGAGCTTGTCTGGGCCGATTTTTGCATCTCGACGAGATTTTTGCTGTTGACGTAAAGATATCCTTCTCCTGACATAAAATATGGAAGAAAAAGGAGATGGAGAAAGTGTATACAATTTGTGCTAATTTGCGAGTAAAACCATAAATAAATGAATAAATAAAAACACTTAGCTTGAATTTGTTTGCTCGTTGACGAGGATGAACTCTTGATTTATATTGATCGATGAAGGAATTTGTGATGATAACCCCTAGCTTTAAACTCCCATCATCTTCAAAATTCTCTCTCTTTTGGTATTTTCTTTCTCTCAAAATTTTCTTCAATCTCCCAAAACTCTCTCAAACATCCAAAATTTTCTCTCCAAAAAATTCTCCCAAACACTTCAAATTTTCTCTCTCAAGAATCCCTTCTCAAGCTCACTTCTTCCTCCTTTTATAACCTCCTCATCTATCTCCCATTCTAATTTTTCCACTAACTCTATCTCCCATTCTAATTTCTCCACTAACTCTTCTTCATTTTCATCTTCCATTCTCCATCTCTATCTCACATTCTAATCTCTCCACTAACTCTTCTTCATCTTCATCTTCCCTTCTCCATATTTATCTCCCATTCTAATTTCTCCACTAACTCTTCTTAATCTCCATCTTCCCTTCTCTATTCTTATCTTCCATTCTAATTTCTCTACTAACTCTTCTTCATCTCCATCTTCCCTTCTCTATTCTTATCTTATTTTCTCCATCCATTCTTCTCCAACTTCTCTTCTTCATCTCCTCTTCTTCATCTTCCCTTCTCTATTCTAATTTATCCACTAACTCTTCTTTTTATTATTTGTAAAATAATCCTTCAAGAGTTAGGTATTTGCACTCTAGTCCTTGAATTTTAAGTATTTACAATTCAGTCCCTGAAAAAAATATATTTCTTTAAGTCCAAATCTCCTCACAATTTTTGACACACCAAAATTTACCACATGTCAACTTTAAGCTCATTTCTTGTCGCTGAAAATAATGCATAATTTAATTAAAGCCCTTTTGCAAAATTAAGTCATTCTGGGTATAATTGGGCCAAGATGAAAATTTAAAATATTAGAAGACAATGTCACAACTCATAAAAAGTGAAAGTTAAAAATAAGTTGACTCAAATTAAATTTTTTTAGGCCCGATTCGAGATTATACTCGTGAAGGAACACGTGACTCGAATTGGATTTTTCTGAATTTGCGATGGCCAATATGAAAATAGATTTAAAATAAAAATATTAACTATCTTTGTGTATTTTTTGGCCTCAAATGTTATTTTTCCAAAATTTTCAAATATTTTTGTATTTTTTTAAAAAAAAATTAAAATATATATAATATGAAAAATTATTTTTTGGTCAAAATTCGTTCCCTAGGCTTGGCTAAGGTTCCCAAAGTTGATTTTTCAATTTTATGAATTTTTATGGATTTTTTTATTACTTTAGCAATAGAAAAAATGATTAAAAATCAGGTGTCAACAGCTGCCCCTCTTTGAAAGGAAGCTCGGTAGAGGTTCATTTCAAAGACGAGATGACACCTGGATTCTTATCGACTCAATACAAGTAAATAAAAAGAGTCGTGACATGATTGTTCCACTGAAAATGAAATGAGAACCTAAGGATTCGTTATATAAAAAAACTTTAGGGTGGTTGAACTTGAACCCGTATGGTGGATCAACCCATGGTAGATTCCTAATAAAAGGATTCTACTGATTAAAAATTGAATTAAAATTTGACCCGTATGGTGGGTCGTACCATGGTAGATTCCTAATAAAAGGATTCTACTGATTAAATTTTGATTGAGATTTGACCCGTATGGTAGGTCACCACATGGAGATACCTGTAAGAAGGACTTGGTGCCTGTAGAAAGGACTTAGTGCCAGTAAAAAGGACTTGGTGCTTTGCCTGTAAGAAGAACTTTGTGCCTGTAAGAAGGACTTGCTTTGCCTGTAAGAAGGACTTGATTTGCCTGTAACAAGGACTTTGTTTGCCTGTAAGAAGGACTTTGTTTTGCCTGTAAGAAGGACTTACTTTGCCTGTAAGAAGGACTTTGTGCCTGTAAGAAGGACTTGAGTTGCCTGTAAGAAGGACTTTGTTTGCCTGTAAGAAGGACTTTATGCCTGTAAGAAGGACTTGATTTGCCTGTAAGAAGGACTTTATGCCTGTAAGAAGGACTTTGTGCCTGTAAGAAGGACTTTGTGCCTGTAAGAAGGACTTGATTTGCATGTAAGAAGGACTTTGTGCCTGTAAGAAGGACTTGGTTTGCCTGTAAGAAGGACTTGGTTTGCCTGTAAGAAGGACTTAGTTTGCCTATAAGAAGGACTTGGTGCCTATAAGAAGGACTTGGTTTGCCTGTAAGAAGGACATTATGCCTGTAAGAAGGACTTGGTGCCTGTAAGAAGAACTTGGTTTGCCTATAAGAAGGACTTTATGCCTGTAAGAAGGACTTGATTTGCCTGTAAGAAGGACTTGTTTTGCCTGTAAGAAGGACTTGATTTGCCTGTAAGAAGGACTTTGTGCCTGTAAGAAGGACTTGTTTTGCCTGTAAGAAGGACTTGATTTGCCTGTAAGAAGGACTTTGTGCCTATAAGAAGGACTTGATTTGCCTGTAAGAAGAACTTGCTTTGCCTGTAAGAAGGACTTATTTTGCCTGTAAGAAGGACTTGGTGTACCTCAAAGGGTGCCATTCTGGAATCTGGAAAGATCAGGAATCCTGCAGAAGCTCAAACCCAAATTATATTATCCTGTCGCTTTAGGAATAAACCAAAGAAGCAGAGATCAAAAGGTCTCGAACATTTCTGTCCTTGAGACAAATCATGCTTTATTGAAGAAGGTGGATACCTGTATGTACCGCAATGGATTCGAGTACCCCAACAACCGTCAGAATTCATTCTCTTGAAAGGTTCAGGTTGAAGATATACTTACCTGAGAATTTGGAAGAAATGCTTGGTGGCTTCTCGACAACCAGGCTTGTTCATTCAATAATCGCTGAATGAATTTCAAGACTTTGGAAGGTAGTTTGAACATTGGGAATGTGTTGCCTGTCAGGCAGTATCAGAGGTAACATGTACAAGCATTTTCATCAATGAGTTGATCGGTTCATGTAAAACTATTCAACCAAGTCGGCAATGATTAGAAGTAGTCTGTGTGATAACTCATGATGCAATCAATCCAAATATGGATCATGCAAAACTATTCTGTCAAGCTTGCATTACCAATTCTGTTTAAGGAGGTTCTCATAGTATGAACGCCTCGAATGTAATCTGAATGGGGGACTTCAATCCGAAAGGGCCTTCTCTCACTCTGGGGAAAGACTGTTTATCTGTAAATTAAAATGTTAGACTTGCGTGGAAATGGTTTGCCTTTCCTCATCCTGTCATGCCCCATTCTGCACATTTGATGTCTCCTGTGCAGTTTATGCTCTAAGTTGGAGTTGGTAAGTTAAACACACGGAATAGTCATACATAATTCATGAACTGTGTAAGCACAATGCAGATGTGACAATTTTTTAGCATTACGTGTGTTTATATAATGTGCAAATATGGGCGGATTTGAATTGCCCCTGGTTTGTGGGCGGACCGAACAAATTGGGAAGCCTACTCCTTATGTCGAGGGGTGGTTCGTCTCAAACTTTGTCTCTACGTGATGAAGCATATGGGTGAGGGAGCATTTCGGTTTGTTTAATGACAGCGACCGCCACGGTTTAGCGGTTGAATGCCCCTGTAAAAAGCAGAGAAATTATTCTTGAAATCAAACGAGATAAGGAAGACATATTTGCTTTTTCGCTTCAGAGCTTGTGATCAATTTGCCCCATTTTTCACCAGAATAGATCTTGTCAGATGATCATAATTTTCTTTTGGATTTGTCTCCTTCAACATGTTAAATGTTAGTGTAAATATTTCCTGTAAAAAGAAAAAGAGACATATCAGCCAGTATTAAAAGGGATAAATTGAAAACGATACTGATTTACCCTTCATCTTGAATGTCTTGCACGAGTCTTTTACCAGTTTTGTTGGATTGAATTTTCCTCGACTTTTGTTGGGCGCCTCACCATTATGGGAAGACTATGGTAAAATACTGACTTTGATATTACTCGTCGAGTATTCCTGTTTGTAAAAAAAAGAAATGCACAAAAAGTTGTTTCATTTATTTATAATACATACAACATTCCCCACCCTTGGGGATCGAACTCGGAATATTTCGGACCTACTGTCATCCCCCATACCATTCGGTCCATTGGACCGTAGGTGTCCATGGGGCTTTCTTTTCAAGGGTTAATCCTTGGGGATAACGCAGCCCTGTTGTATCACCTTGGGCCATGTTACGGTATTTCTCGAGGTAATTTGCAATCCCTGTTAAGAATGGAATAAGACAATTCAAGACTTGAGATGATTATGTGCACATTAGAACGATACAGAATTACCCATTTCTGAGATTGTTCGCGTCTTTCGCTTGTACTTTCCTTTGTCCGAAGCTGTCTATTCCGTGGTAATGCCCATGAGTTGATTTGCCCCCAAATTTTATCCAACCTGTATTCGGATATGATTGCGTTCTCGGGTCGATTTGCAATTTCCTGAGAATAGAAGGGGCTTAATTTTAAAACTTGGAGCAACTGAGGGTAAATTGAAACGATACGGAGTTACCCTTCAGGTTTATGCAGATTTTCACTCGCCATCAATTCGTCGCGAGGTTGGTGAGGTGGCGGATTCGAGCATTTAATAGGGGGAAGTCGGATTATTACTCCTTGCTTTTACACATTCACAAAAGCAGAAAAACACATCACGCAAGGAAATAAAACACATTCACTCATTCAGGATTAGTTCCGCTTCCTCTGCAGGCTCTCCCATGATCAGCTGGCTTCATCCCAAATTAGGTATGCATCGGCCATATTGAAGGTCTCGTGGTCACTGGCTGAACAAGTGCATCACAGTCCCGATGCTTTACCGATATCAAACTGGTTGATTATGGCGAAAAGATCATCGTCAATGTCCGCTTGGTGGTGATCTGTCCCTTCTTCCTCGGGAGGTATTGATGCTGATCCAGTATCATTGGTCCTTTTGTACCCTCCTCCAACAGAACTCGATCCTGTTATAAACTGGTCTAACTCACCTCTTAAACGTGCATTTTCGATCCTCAGATCATGCATTTCATCGAGGGTGAGGAGGAGGCTATTGCAGTTGGGGCAGGTGGCGGAGTCAAAAGTCTCTTTATACATCTTGTTTTCCGCTCGGAGGTTTTCATTTTCAACTCTTAGAAACTCGGCTTCGTTGTGCTCATGACGAGCCTTCATTGGGGTTCGCCTATTTTGAAACCAGAACTTGATTTGCAAAGGTTCAAGTCCTAACTCTTGACTTAGTTCCATTTTCTGTTTGCCGTCTGGCATAGGGCATGTTCTGAAGAAATCCTCAAGCCTTTGTACCTGCTCCATAGTATGGCGACGGTAACGCTTCTTTTGACCCTTACCGTTATTGTCCTTATCTTTACTGAGATTTTGGACGTCGTCGGCGGAAGAGCCAGGCTCCATAGGCTCGATCCCAAACATGGCTTCGAACTCTTCCTCTCCCATATTCAGCAGGCAATGATAGCTCTCGGGAGTATTGGGTTGAGACATCTTTGATTTGGTTGATGATTTCTCAAGATTTGCTACTCGCTTCCGGTGTTTTCACTCTCTTTGAATTTTTCTGAGCGATTGCCTATGCCTTAAGACCCTCTTCCGAGCATGGCGTCTCTTTTAAAATTAAACGTGGGTTTAGCAACTGTATTGCTTCTTCCAAGGGTCCGGCCTTTCTCAATCCTCTTTTCTTATCGTGTCTCTTGCTCGGCTCGTCTCCTTCCATCTTTTCGTGATAGGGCCCCTTGTTGTTGTCTCCACCGTCAATTTGCTGGCGAGTTCTTCAATAAAGACGAGTCGTATCTCTTTTCTGCCGAAAATGTCTTTGTCTCCCACTCAGCTTATTTTTTATCTTTTCTTTTTCAAAGTAGTGGCGTCCCGTTTAGCTTTGCCGTAGAGACGTCGGATTTGCTTGGCTGGAGATTGGAGACGAGTAGCGGAGGTGATACTGATAGGGAATGTTAGACAGGAAAATCTGGCCAGTAGAGACTTCCCCTGCAAAAATGAAAGAGAATGCGGCAGTATATGTTCTTCATATTCTAGAAAAATTGGAACGATATTGTTTTACCCTTGTGTGTACTTCTATTGAATTTGAATTGAGGAAGTTCCTTCATTTGGACTGGATTGAATTGTATGTCCCGAGTTGCCCTTCACTTTGAGCTTTCCACGTAAGTGCTTTGCTTAGTTGGGCCTTATTTTCTTTCGGGTTGCCTTGGACCATCATCATTTTCTATGCCATCGGGTCCGTGGACCGGAGGGCTCCTTTAATTTGAAGGTTACCTTCGAGGCAAATGAGTCCTATCGCGTTCCATTGGGTCATTTCATTTTGCGACACTCTTGAGGCACTTTGCGATTCCCTGGGTGAGAATGGAACAAATCCAATTTAGCATTTTGCAACGATTGAGGGTAAATTGGAACGACACACAATTACCCGTCTTCGAGCTCGCCTGGGCATTTCACTTGAAATTTCCCTACGTGAGGCCATTCAACATTTCTCATTATGGCAGTCAGCGAAGTTACCACAAATTGATCCGCCCTAAATCTAGCATAAAAAGGGATTCACGCATTCGACGGGATAAAAAAAAAAATAAATTGCCCCATTGTCCCTGAATTAAATCGAGACACCTAGAAAGCTGGAAAATATCATACGCAGGGGAATTAAGCATGAAATAAAATGTGCACTTATTCAAGGTCAGTTCTGCCTCTCCTGTGGCTCTTCGATAATCAGCTAGTCTCGTGTTGGTTCGGGTGTGGATGATCGATGTTTGAGAGTCCCTACTCACTGGCTCCTGATCGCGGCTTGGGACGTCTGTCAACCCTAAACTGGTTGACCAGGGCAGTAAGCTCATCATCTGGGTAATCTCTTGAACCTTCCAGCAACCGATGCTCGAATTGGGCATTGTTGTTGGCAAATGCTGGCGGTAGATTTCTCATTCTGTCCTCGCCATGAGCAATTTGACTTCTCGTGCTGGAGCCTTCATCATTACTCGAGAAAGTGTGGGGATCACCAACTGTCCTGCTGCCAAAAACTCCTTCCATTCGAGGATTAAAGAAGTGGAAGTGCTCAGGATAATTTCTTGTCTGATTCTCTGGCTGCGCAGGCGCGCTGATCATGGGATGAATTCTAGCCACGGGTTGGTGCTCAGACCAAGGAGTCTGAATACACTGCCCCTGCGGTCTATACTCTTGAAGAGCATTAGGGTGATTCTGGGGGATACTTTGATTAACGCCTGGAGGATTGATGGCACGGCTACTGGCTTGGTTGATGATGGGAAGTGGCTCGCCCCATGCTAACCCGCGGAACTTATGGTGGCGAGGAGACTCGACATTCAGGCTTGGATCAGTCCCGCCTTGGTTTTCTTGATTCTGAGCTGCATTGTGTTCTCTCACCCTTTTTCTGTACTTCTGAAGATGACTCGAAACATTTGCTTTAGTGAGTCCCTCTACGTTCATAATTTCCAGTATATGTTGCGGCCGTGCCGAATCGATTCCTACCTGTTGAACTGCATTAACAAACATACGATGCAGCTCGGGAGACCAACTCATCTTCTTTCTCCAGTTGCTTGGAACAAAATTGAAGGCTTGATGCTTGTTCTCATGGTCGTGCAATTGCTTCCTTACCACGTGCTGCCATATGTTTTGAAGCATCTGAACCCTAACTGGTTTCGTTACGACGTCTTGGGCCCCATTTAAGACAGCCTTCATTATGGCTTGCTGATCATCGCTTGCCGATATTACGAGGACTGGCATGTTTAATTTAGAATTGATGACTTCCAAGAGAGTGAAAACATCCATGTCAATCCCTACCATGGCGGTGAGGACGATATCAAATTGGTCACCACTCCTCCTTAATATCTCTAAGGCCTCTGTCGCCTTTGCTTGAGCTACAACCTTATACCGGCATTTTCTCAATACGGTAACAAGGATTGACAGAGAGACTGGATTACCGTCAATGGCCATGACCAGTAGACCCTCAGGGTAAGGAACTTCATTAGCTTCGACCAGGGTTGAACATGCGCCCGTTTCCCTAATGCTCGACATATTTCTGGATCTAGGACTGCCGACTCGAGACCGCCTCAGGATGTCTTCTTGGACTTGAGGGATCACGGGATCGTCGATGGTTTCTCGTAACAGGCTTTGAAAGCCGATGCTTTGATGGTGAAGGTTTTGAATTCCTCTCCCACGAGAACTCCTTCCTCTCTATCTTTTTCCTGCGAGTTCTTGCGAATGAACTCTCACTATCAAATGAGGACAAGTTCTCTCTCTGGCAATAGCAACGACTTCCCTCTTCACGGGCAGTGCTATTAGATTTTTCGAGGGAGAAAATCTGATATTCAGCTTTTGATCAAAGGGGAAATCCTTGTTTCTCGCTCAGTTCGTCTTCCTTTTTTCTTTTCGTGGTAGAGGGCCCTTGTCAAGATCTCCACCGTCCATTTACTGGCGGGTCCTCCAATAAAGACGAGTCGTATCTCCTTTTCTGCCGAAAATTTCTTTGTCTCCCACTCAGCTCGTTTTTTATTCTTTCTTTTTCAAAGTGGTGGCAGCCCGTCCAACTTTTCTGCAGAGACGTCGGGTCTGCTCAGCTTGAGGTTGCCGCTTGACTGGAATTCGAGCCAGCGGGGGTGTTGCCGACAGAGAATGGTAGATAGAAAAAACTCGACCAATAAGGACTGCCCCTGTGAAATCATTATTTAAATTGAAGCAGATTATCACCTTCGCATTCCGATCATCTGCCTCGCCTCTCTCCTCCTTTCTTTCGTGATCTGCTTTCAAAAATGGCCAATTCTCCTAACCATACCTTCTCCGCCGAAATCCTGGCTGGGTGGGAGAGACTCTACAATCTTCTTGGTAGAGGTTACGCTCATATAGCCCAAAACTCTACCGTTGAGGCTGAAATCCTCGGTTTATTCAGGACCCTAGACGCTGCTTCTGTTGAGGGTACCCAACTGGGTAGGGAGTATCGGAACTTCTCGACCGTCTTCATCAATTTTCTGGCTGCCTATAACCGCGCTTATGAGACGGTCCTTGTGACCGCCGTCGTGAAAGCTCGTTACCGAGACCGGCACGAGCGTTTGGCAACAGTTACATTTGTGGCTGATAATCATAAAAAGACCCTCAAGTTTGCCAACGATCAGCTTTCGTGGCTGGTTCGTGAGAGGGGAAAGCTGGTGGACCGTCTGGCCTTGGTCCGAACTTACGCTGAACAGGAGCCAGGCAATATTGTGATGAGATGCAAATGCGGTTGGCTGCAGGAGAGGCTTGATGACATTACGGCAGACATTGCTTTCGAGAGGGCGGCGATTTCGGACTTGGAGTTTGCTGTCGAGCATTACGAGGCCAGTATGGCCCAGGCTAAGGAGAAGCGCGATCGCCTCTTCTTTAGGCTCGCGGAGCTTGATCCTGAGAACGCCCGGTGCACCCGGAGCATCAACTGTTTGGAGAGTCAGTTGAGCTCCTTCGTAATGGTTATCAGGGCTCAGTTTGGCTTTACTTTTCCTCCCCAGTGAGCTGTTGTAATGCTCTTTGATGAATGGAATGAAAGAAAAGCTTCACGTGTTTTTTTTTTGTTTAATTTTCCTGCTATCGTTTCTTCCGCATAGCATAACAGAACGATTTGAGGTACCGAAGATGTCGAGGCTTAATGTTTTTCTTGATGTTCTTGTTTAATTGCTCCAGACGATGATATCGAGAACATTGATGAAGGGTTCGGCGGTGGCCCCCACTATCCATCTTGAGATCACAAACAATAATACTATGACAACTCGATCAGTGCGCTAGTAATAAATCCGGCCACCTGTTGTGTGCCCACTTTTATCCATATTTTATTTCTTTCGGCGTCCACTTGCTCGTGTCGGTCGCCTGTAGCGTCGGGAGAAATTCCTGTGGGCCACGTTCATTAATACAACCTCGGTCCTCTAAAGCCCTCCGCATGTTTCGGATAAGAGGAAATTTTAAGATCGGTCTCTGGTTGATTTAATCAGGTAAAGGTATTTGTTTCATGGGTTCTGATTATATAATCCATATTGTCTTTCAAAAGACGCGGGATCCTCTGCAATACATTAAATATGCCCCCGTGTTTAATCAGTATAAATCCACCGTCATATCAGAATACACTGCCCATACAAGTTTACGGATTGATATAATTCTGTCTGTCAAAGATGGACAGTGTTCGTTTGCCCCCCGGAATTAACGGTTGAAGCCTCGGTGTTTTTCGTCTTTTGGTATTTCTGGAGATGATTCTTGATATATTTTGAACTTAATTTTTACACCCGTCTAGGGTATCTAGGATCTCCCTGCAAAAGAAAATGATATAATTAGTATGCGACACAAGGAATGTCGGTCCATGACTCCTATATTAGTCCAATTTGATTTTTTTTATTTTTATGAGAAATCAGAAAAAAAAAATTCCCTTAGGAAGAAATGGGTTAATACAGAATTTTTTTGCAGATTTATTACTCTTTTTTTATTTATTTTTTTAAGGAATGTGACAAAATCTCTTGACGTTTACTAAAATTTTTGAAGAAATTTCCTTTTTATCAGAATAAATTTTCAGAGGTAAATTTGTCAGGAAAATTTTATTTTTATTGAAGCAGGAAAGACATGACAGAAATCCTTTATTGGTTAACAAAATTCCCCCGAGACATTAGTCTAATTTTATTTAGAGAAACTTTTCTTAGAAAAACATGAGCAAATTTCTCGAAAAGAATTTTTGTTGCAAGTTTTTATAATTTGAAAGAATGTGATAAAATCACTTGATGTTTACCAAAGTTTTTTTTTTTGAAGGAATTTTTCTTTTATTGAAATAAAATTTTAGAGGAAAATTTGTCAGGAAAATTTCATTTTTATTGAAGCAAGAAAAACATGACAAAAATCTCTTATTGGTCAATACAATTCCCCCGAGACATTAGTCTACTTTTATTTAGAGAAAATTTTCTTAGAAAAACATGAGCGAATTTCTCGAGAAGAATTTTCTTGCAAGTTTTTATAATTTGAAAAATGTGATAAAATCACTTGATGTCTACTAGAGTTTTTTTTTGAGGGAATTTTTCTTTTTATTGAAATAAATTTTCAGAGGAAAATTTTTTCAAGAAAATTTCATTTTTATTGAAGCAATAAAAACATGACAAAAATCCCTTATTGGTTAATAAAATTCCCATGAAGGGATTTTTCACATCATTTTTTCAAAATTTTTTTTAAAAGAAATGAGGGACAAATTTAATTTTTATTTTCTTTTAAAAGAATGGTCGTAATATCAAGCTCAAAAACTGACTAACACCTAGCATGGACCGACCGAAAATATATACAAGATAAAATTAGAGAACTTACTTTTACCTTGGAGAAATGCAAATCACATAGTCATGCGCCTGACTCAAGTGAGGAGTGAACTCTAGAAAATAAAAGAAGGAGAGACAAGGTATGGACCTAAAAAGGCCCCCACTATCTGAATTGACAAACTTACCCTCCGCACAATCAAATCACAATGGGAAGAATTGTCAATTCAGATAATGAGCAGGATAAAATATGGTCAACCCGAGCGCAATCGACGCAAGAGCTTTGCATATTCGATCCCTATCTATGGTTTTCTAGGAAGAATTTCGCGACTTGGGTTTAGACGCTTGTGTGTGCAGGTGTCGTGATCCTCAGAGTATGCAAGACATGCACAACAATTGATATCAAAACAGCGCTTCTAAAAATGTGCGAAATTAAACAAATAAACCCAACACCAGCCTGCAAAACAAAGGGGTTAGCCAAACACTCCGCCCCTTATAACTCTCATTCTGCAAAAACATATAACACCTATAGAATGAGTCCCAAACAAGATCGCCAGAAGCGAGATATCCATGAAATTTTCATTGGCCTAAGTCCACTAAGACTTTTAACATTTCGAAAAAATTCAAGTATTCCAATTGTTATCTTTTTTTGAAAATTTAAAAACCCCGTCCCCAGTGGAGTCGCCAGTCTGTCGCGACCCTCTAAAAAAAAATTTAAAATTTTAAAAGGGGTTAACGGATTATTAGGTTAATTAGATTTGACTAACCTAATGCGGACCCTCCCAAGCTCTACCGAATCGCAACTTTGGTTTTTGTTTAAATGATTTTGAAATTTGGAGTCGCCACTAATCGTTCTTGGTAGGTCGATTAGAAACCTAAATAAATTAGCGGGAGAACTAATTTATTCCTGCGAACCAGAGATTATGAGCTCGGGGACTTGGTTACACTAGTTAATTAAAACTAATGCCCTTTCGGTACCTTAATTTCATGGATATCCTAATCCGGCAACTCAGGCTTGGTTTATTCCTAAAGCTCTAGTAGGGTATTCTCTTTTGTGTTTTCACTTTTTAAATAGGATGCATGGATGGTATATATTTTTATTTGTTATATTTTTTTAAGTGTTAAAGATTCCCTGAAGCCGAAAGAGGGAGTGTGTTAACGACTTCTGTGCAGTATTACGACCTACTCATCTTTTGGGTCTGATGATTCAAAAATTAAATTATAGGAAGTACATGGCAGTGAATAAACACCTCCAATGGGAGGCCTAGCATTGGCTTGGCTCTTCCCTTTGGGATTTAAGGTACAGGTATTTAAGTTGCAAGTATTTAAACTACTGTAAGTAAAAACCTCCAATGGGAGGCTAAGCATTGGCTTGGCTCTTCCCTTTGGGATTTAAGGTACAGGTATTTAAGTTGCAGGTATTTAACTACTGTAAGTAAAAACCTCCAATGGGAGGCTAAGCATTGGCTTGGCTCTTCCCTTTGGGATTTAAGGTACAGGTATTTAAGTTGCAGGTATTTAACTACTGTAAGTAAAAACCTCCAATTGGAGGCTAAGCATTGGCTTGGCTCTTCCCTTTGGGATTTAAGGTGCAGGTATTTAACTACTGTAAGTAAAAACCTCCAATGGGAGGCTAAGCATTGGCTTGGCTCTTCCCTTTGGGATTTAAGGTGCAGGTATTTAAGTTGCAGGTATTTAACTACTATAAGTAAAAACCTCCAATGGGAGGCTAAGCATTGCCTTGGCTCTTCCCTTTGGGATTTATGGTGCAGGTATTTAAATTGCGGATGGACTTTGTCCTCTCCATTTTGGGGTATGAATTTTTTAAAATGAAATACAACGAATTGATTCAACAATTTGAAATTTGTGCGCGCTTGAGGACTCCTCCAAGCCGATTTTGTGCTTCCATAGGATTGACCATTGATATAGAGCTGCGGCTTCCTGACATAAAATAGAGTGAAGTGTTAGTATACAAAATATGTGCTAATCTGCACCTAAAACCAGAAGAGTAGAAAGAGTACTTATCTCCCATTTTTTGGGAGGGATTTCTATAATTGATTTTCGCTCTCTATGTTCCCAATATAGAGAGTTTCTTTTGAATTAAGAGGGACTTTTAGTCACAGATCAGTTGAGAAATCGGTGGACAGCTTAGGAGCTTGTCTGGGCCGATTTTTGCATCTCGACGAGATTTTTGCTGTTGACGTAGAGATATCCTTCTCCTGACATAAAATATGGAAGAAAAAGGAGATTGAGAAAGTGTATACAATTTGTGCTAATTTGCGAGTAAAACCATAAATAAATGAATAAATAAAAACACTTAGCTTGAATTTGTTTGCTCGTTGACGAGGATGAACTCTTGATTTATATTGATCGATGAAGGAATTTGTGATGATAACCCCTAGCTTTAAACTCCCATCATCTTCAAAATTCTCTCTCTTTTGGTATTTTCTTTCTCTCAAAATTTTCTTCAATCTCCCAAAACTCTCTCAAACATCCAAAATTTTCTCTCCAAAAAATTCTCCCAAACACTTCAAATTTTCTCTCTCAAGAATCCTTTCTCAAGCTCACTTCTTCCTCCTTTTATAACCTACTCATCTATCTCCCATTCTAATTTTTCCACTAACTCTATCTCCCATTCTAATTTCTCCACTAACTCTTCTTCATTTTCATCTTCCATTCTCCATCTCTATCTCACATTCTAATCTCTCCACTAACTCTTCTTCATCTTCATCTTCCCTTCTCCATATTTATCTCCCATTCTAATTTCTCCACTAACTCTTCTTAATCTCCATCTTCCCTTCTCTATTCTTATCTTCCATTCTAATTTCTCTACTAACTCTTCTTCATCTCCATCTTCCCTTCTCTATTCTTATCTTATTTTCTCCATCCATTCTTCTCCAACTTCTTTTCTTCATCTCCTCTTCTTCATCTTCCCTTCTCTATTCTAATTTATCCACTAACTCTTCTTTTTTATTATTTGTAAAATAATCCTTTAAGAGTTAGGTATTTGCACTATAGTCCTTGAATTTTAAGTATTTACAATTCAGTCCCTGAAAAAAATATATTTCTTTAAGTCCAAATCTCCTCACAATTTTTGACACACCAAAATTTACCACATGTCAAATTTAAGCTCATTTCTTGTCGCTGAAAATAATGCATAATTTAATTAAAGCCCTTTTGCAAAATTAAGTCATTCTGGGTATAATTGGGCCAAGATGAAAATTTAAAATATTAGAAGACAATGTCACAACTCATAAAAAGTGAAAGTTAAAAATAAGTTGACTCAAATTAAATTTTTTTAGGCCCGATTCGAGATTATACTCGTGAAGGAACACGTGACTCGAATTGGATTTTTCTGAATTTGCGATGGCCAATATGAAAATAGATTTAAAATAAAAATATTAACTATCTTTGTGTATTTGTTGGCCTCAAATGTTATTTTTCCAAAATTTTCAAATATTTTTGTATTTTTTTAAAAAAAATTAAAATATATATAATATGAAAAATTATTTTTTGGTCAAAATTCGTTCCCTAGGCTTGGCTAAGGTTCCCAAAGTTGATTTTTCAATTTTATGAATTTTTATGGATTTTTTTATTACTTTAGCAATAGAAAAAATGATTAAAAATCAAGTGTCAACACTACCACACCAAACTCGTAGTGAATTTATTGCGAGTAAAAAGTCGCGCGAACTAGAAGGGTAAAGCAGTATCGTTTCAATTTACCCTCAAATTGTCCCGATTCTAAATTAGATCCCTTCTGTTTACAGGAATTTGCAAATTGACCCAAAAACGAAATTCCCCGATTAATCAAAACTTTGGGCAAATAGATTCGTGGACATCGCCACAGAATAGACGGCTTCAAATGAGGAATATGTGAACGAAAGACCCAAACAATCTCAAAGAATGTGACCTGGAATTACCTAGTACAATACAACAACACCGTGTCATCCCAAGGATTGACTCTTAAAAGGAACCTCCATGAGCGCCTGCGGTCTTGTGGACCAGATGGCATGGGGAATGACAGTGGTCCGAGACGTCCCGAGTTCGATCCTCGAGGATGGAAATATTATAAGTATTGTAAATAAATAAAATAACTTTTTCTCGCATTTCTTTTTGCAGAAAGAAACAGGAATACTCGACGAGCAATACCAAGGTCAGTATTTTGTCACGATCTTGGCCCTAATGGTGAAGTGGCCCACGAAAGTTGAAGGAAGCTCAACCCAGCGAACCTGATAAGGGGATCGTGCGAGGCATTCAAAATGAAGGGTAAACCAGTATCGTATCCAATACATCATTTCTAATACTGACTAATACGTCTTCTCCTCCATTGTTTGACAGGAAATGTCTAACTTGACATACCCACGGAGAAAATCCCGAGTGGTAAAACTGGTAAAGGAGTTGCGCGAAGCACTCAAGGGTAACTCAGTATCGTGTCCAGTTCATCATGTCTGATACTGGCTAACATGTCTCCTTCCTTTTTACAGGAAATGTTAAACTAACATCTGATACGTCAAAGAAAACAGCCCCAAGGGGCCAAGTTATGATCGCCCGATGCGATTTGTCTGATGAAATAGGGGAAATCAATGGCGAACCCTGGATCGAAAAGAGGCAAAATCAGAAACAAACTACTCCTCGACTCGGGGAATAGGCCCCCAACGTGTTTGATCCACCCACACAGCCTGGGGCAATTTCCATACTTGTACATTGTCTTGCCATATTTGCATGATGTTTACACATTTCATGATTTATGCATGAGTGTTCTGCATGTTCAATTTATCAATTTTGACTGGGGGTATAAACTGTACACGATGCATCGAATGTATAGAATGGGGCATGACAGGACGATGAAAGGCAAGCCATTTCCACATACGTCCTGTATTCAATCCACAGTTAGTTGAGTGGTAGACAAATTCCGCATTCTCCGAGGCAATGGGTTTTCTCGCAAAAGGTACGATAGTCGAAGTGAAGGAGGCATTCATTCTCCATTCCAAACACTTCAGGCAACCATTGACAACCCATTTGAACGGTGATTTCATTTCATAACCCTGTCAAGAACCACCCCACACTGGGGCAAAACAGAGGTAATTCCAACAATATCAGGAGATAAATGGTTAGAAATTCTCTTACTTGGACTAACATCAATCTTCGAGTGTTTCTTTGCATGATACTCGAGTTTTAATTCAAGTGCTTTAGGATGACAAAGAGCATTTATTTTTTATATCCTACACACTCATCCTTTGCATAACCCAATTGAGCCTGCAAATTCATTTCTCAAGCCCATGTTGGTGATCCTTGCTCATTCAAGGTAACGATGACACCTTCCCCCAAGGAGCAGAATTAAAGAAATTGGGCCAATAGAGAATTCTCGAATTAGCCCATTTCATATGCTAGACTTTCATGTAATGTCTAGTATCATTTGTTGAAAATCATCTTGTTGCTAAAATTCACAATCACAAGATTGTTAAACAAAAGAAAAAGAAAAACAAGTGTAGCCTAAAGAAAATGGGCCTGCTTTCAAACAAAAGGGAGTCGGGAGTAAGAAAAGCAAAGGCTACTCTAAAGAATCTCGGGCAGAAAGAGCAAAGTGCCTATCAAAAGCAAGGCCAGTGCCCATATATCTGTAATGAACTTCTGACTTCGAACATACATTTTGAGAATTCCCGAAAAATGATCCCCAAAGAAGTCAGTTTGCAAAGTGTAAAAGAGCTACCACCCCTCAGCCAATGGTGGTATTCATTGAAGATTAATTCAGGAAGGTCAAAGATCGGTGACAAGACTGCAATGATCACCAACACCAAGCCCTTCTCATATATTTTTCTGAGCCAAAACGAGCCCTTCGTTTCTCAGACCCAAATCCCGACCTACGTTACGACCCTTGAAAGTCTTTTCTGATTAGAGCACTTGAATTAATGTAAGAGTTGAATGACTTGAAGAATCGCTCGAAAAAGTTCGAGCAAGATTATTTCTCTCTCATTTTGCTGGGTTCTTGACTTGTAAACCCGGAGCAGATGATGAAGACCTTTTTTTGTCAATGGCCCTGACTCGAAATGAGTCTCCTTTGATAAGCCTTTGACACAGCCCACATTACAGTCCTAATCAAGACCTCTAGATCGGCTTGATCGTATCAATTGCGAGATTACTCAGACCCTCGCTGAATGCGATGATGGTAAGGTTGAGTGCTTTCTTTTCAAATCCTGCAATCCGGATAAACAGCGTTTCTCGAGAGTGAGAGAAAGCCCTTTCGGACTGAAGTCCCCATTCAGGTTCAATTCGAGGTATTCATGACATGATAACCTCCCTGGACAGAATTGGAAATGCAAACTCGACAGAATAGTCATGCATGATCCATATTAAGAGCATACACATATGGTTTTAATCATTGCAAACTCAACTGAATGGTTTTGCATGAACCGATGAACTCATTGATAAAAATGCTTGCACATGTTACCTCTGACACTGTCTGACAAGTAGTGCATTCCTAATAGTCGAGTTACTCTCCGAGGTCTCGAAATTCATCCAGAGGCTATTAAACAAACAAGCCCTGTTGGCTAATACTCGCCAAGCATTTTCAGGTGAGTATATCTTCAACCTGAACCTTTCAATTCTGATGATTGTCTGGGTGCTCAAATCCATTGCAGCACATAAGGTCATTCAGTGAGCAAGCAGACACGATACAATCGGTCTGTCTATGCCTCGATCATTAACTCAGAAGATCCAGGTAAGTCTTCTGAACCCTTGCAACTCATGATCAACATACTCTCATGAAGTCTTCATCAGCTCACAATTGATACAATCTCGTGTTCTCAAGCTTTATCAAATCATGATTGACCAACTCTCGTGTTCTTGATCTTTGCCTCATCGGTTTATTCCTAAAGTGATGGGACAACAAAAATTAGGTTTGAGCTTCTGCAGGATTTTTGGTTTCCCCAGATCCCAGAATGGCATCCTTCATGATAAGTCAAATTAGATTTGAGCGTCTGCAGAATTCCTGGTTTCCCCAAATCCCAGAATGGCACCCTTCAAGGTAAGTTAAGTCGGATTTTGAGGATTCCTGGTCTCCCTAGATCCCAGAATGACACCCTTCAAGGTAAGTTAAATCGGGTTTGAGCGTCTGTAAGATTCCTGGTTTCCCCAGATCCCAGAATGGCACCCTTCATGGTAAGTTAAATTGGGTTAGAGCGTCTGCAGGATTCTTGATCTCCCTAGATCCCAGATATACCCAAAAATCATTTTCTCAATCAATACCTCTTCAGTCTACCCAAAAAAGGTGACATCTAGGGTATATTATCTTCGGAGCCCTTCCATTGGAAACCCCAATACGGAACGGTCCATTCCCAAAGTCCTTTTTACAGGCGACCAAAGTCCTTTCTACAGGCGACCAAGTCCTTTCTACAGGCACTCAAAAGTCCTTTTTACAGGCAACCAAAGTCCTTTCTACAGGCGACCAAGTCCTTTCTACAGGAAACCAAGTCCTTCTTACATGCAAATCAAGTCCTTTTTACAGGCATACCAAGTCCTTTTTACAGGCATCAAAATCCTTTCTACAGGCACAAGTCCTTCTTACAGGCATCAAGTCCTTTTTACAGGCACCAAGTCCTTTCTACAGGCACACAAAAGTCCTTCTTACAGGCACCAAGTCCTTTCTATAGGCAACCAAAAGTCCTTTCTACAGGCACACCAAAGTCCTTTTTACAGGCAAAACAAAGTCCTTTCTACAGGCACCAAAGTTCTTCTTACAGGCACCAAAGTCCTTCTTACAGGCATTTCCATGGGGTGACCTACCATACAGGTCAAATCTTAATTTAATTAGTAGAATCCTTTCACCAGGAATCTACCATGGGGTGACCCACCATATGGGTCAAAATTCAATCCGATTTTAATCAGTAGAATCCTTTTATTAGGAATCTACTATGGGGTGACCTACCATACGGGTCCAAGTTCCACCACCCTAAGGTTTTCTTATAACGAATCCTTAGGTTCTCATCCCATTTTCAGCAGAGCACTCATGTCAGGCAACCGCCATACAACGAGCAGGTAAGTGCCAGGTAAATTCTCATCTTTGTCTCTCTCTCATCACATGAAAGCCTCCTCAAACCGGGTTTGGATCGAAATTTGCTAAAAGGGGTATTGGAGATCGAATGTCATGACTCTTTTTATTTCATTGTGTTGAGTCGATTAGGATTCAGGTGTCGTCTCGTTTTTGAAATGAACCTCTACCGAGCTTCTTTTCAAAGAGGGGCAGCTGTTGACACCTGATTTTCAATCACCTTTTCTTTTCTTCTTTTTTAAAAATTAATAGAAAATCCATAAAAATTCATAAATTTGAAAAAATTAACTTTGGAGACCTTTGCCAAGCCTAGGGAACCAATTTTGACCAAAAAATGATTTTTCATATTTTCAGTATTTTTCGGTATTTTTATTTTCTAAAATTGATAGAAAATCTATAAAAATGAGAAAATTGCAAAATCAACTTTGGAAGCCTTGGCCAAGCTTAAGCAACCATTTTTGAGTAAAAAAATAATTTTTCATATTTTTTGTATTTTTTTAAATATAATTTTTAGAAATTAGGAAAATATTTAATAAATAATAGCATTTGAGGCCACAAAAATACATAAAAATAGTCAATATTTTTCCTTTAAATCCCTTTTCATGTTGGCCATCGCAAATTTAAAAAATCCAATTCGAGGTCGTGTATTCCTTAACGAGCATAATCTCGAATCGGGCCTAAAAAAATTCAATTTGAGTCAATTTATTTTCATTTTTCACTTTTAGGAGTTGTGACATTGTTCTTTAATATTCCAAATTTTCATCTTGGCCCAATTATACCCAGAATGACTCAATTTTACAAACAGGGCTTTAATTAAATTTTGCATTATTTTCAATAGCAAGAAATGAGCTTAAATTCAACATGCGATAGGTGTGTCGAAAATTGTGAGGAGATTTGGACTTAAAGAAATATTTCTCCAGGGACTGAATTACAAATACTTAAAATCTCATGGACTAGAGTGCAAATACCTAATACTTGAGGGATTATTTTGTAAATAACAAAAAGAAGAGTTAGTGGAGAAATTAGAATAGAGAATGGAAGATGGAGAAGAGAAGATGGAGAAGAGGAGATGGAGAAGAGAATATAAAGAAAATAAGATGAGAATAGAGAAGGGAAGATGGAGATGAAGAAGAGTTAGTAGAATTGGAGATAGATATGGAGAAGGGAAGATGAATATGAAGAAGAGTTAGTGGAGAAATTAGAATGTGAGATAGAGATGGAGAAGGGAAGATAAAAATGAAGAAGAGTTAGTGGAGAAATTAGAATGGGAGATAGAGTTAATGGAAAAATTAGAATGGGAGATAGATGAGTGGTTTATAAAAGGAGGAAGAAGTGAGCTTGAGAGGGGAATTTTTTTGGAGAGAAAATTTTGGATGTTTGAGAGAGTTTTGGGAGATTGAAGAAAAACTGGAGAGAAAAAAAAATTTTGGAGAGATTTCAAGAGAAAAAAATTTTGAGAGAGAAAAATTCGCCGCCGTGGAACAAGCCTTGGCGACGCGACGGATTCATCTCCAACGAGCTCTAGGCGCATCAGCATGTGCAATTATCTGGTAACTCAATTTTTCGTGTTTAGATGACGAAATCTCGAAAATAAATATACTGAACATTCGTAGATGACTTCGAGATCTTCGATTTGATATATTATGGCACGAAAATGTACGTCGTTTGCTATGTCAAAAGGGTCCCGAAATTGAAAGCAGAAATCTGGAAATATGGTGATCAGAACCTGAGATGGAATTTTTCTGATCTGACCTTTCACGCTAAATGATTTTCCATGGGTTATTCTAGACTTTGTTTCATAAAGACCTCTTCATGACATTTGTTCATAAGATCTTAATGAAATCATGCAATTCTGTTGGCGTCCTTGAGTCTGAGTGTTTTTCTGTGCGTGGTCATATTGATTTGTAGTTATCTCATGTTTAGAGTCTTCTTTTGAAACTTCACAAAAAATGAAAGTTGTTCATTGGGGTCTTGTTTAGTAGACTGGAAAGTTTGGTGCATTAATTTTGAGATTTGAGTTTCCATTTAAGCTTAATCCTGAAATATGTCTGTTCTGTGAAATTTGTTTGTTTGCTGCTGAGCTCTCATGAAAGACCATTTTCTACACGAAAATGAGTGTCTCTTCAATAAGAATGTAAAACATGAAAGTTGTCAAAGACACATTTTCCCATCCACATAAAAAATCTCAAAATTTTTACATACATTTCATTATTTCTTTTGTATTTTATGGTTACTGCTTTCTCCCTAAGAATGTTCATGGACAGTATGATTTAATTCGTATTTTTTGTGTTAATGCATTGGAAAATGTAAAAAATGGTCTCAATGAAGTTTAATCAGCACGTGTTAAACTCTCTTTGAGTTTTTGAATTGTCTTAACTCATTGGTGATTGTGCATGTCCGATTGGATAAGTTCATTATTTTCATTTGGCTTTCGGCCCGATGCTTTGAAGACTGGAGGATGACCGATGTCCATTCCGGTCCGTTTTGTTGTACTCTCGACCCACGAGGCTTGGCGACGGGTGTTTGACCGATGTCCATTCCGGTCCATTTTTGTTGTATTCCCGATCATGTCTCGGGTTTTATTTAATTGATCTGTAATTATTCACCCGACGAGTTGCGGGTTTTATTTTCACTGTCCTTAGGGTAGTTTTACTTTACCTGCTCTCTCTTCACATCTTCATTTGCTTTGGGTGATTTTGCATTCTTTTATAATACATCCAAAATACAAAAAAAAATGTAGAAAATCCAAAAAACCAAAAAAAAAAAATGGAAAATCTGAAAATACAAAAAATGCCATTCATGTGCATCTCATGTAGTATGTCTCATGTATGTTTGTTATGTTATCCGTATGTTCGTATAGACATATCGTATTTGTTTGTTCTCGTATGCACGTCACGTACGCGACGTTTGCAAATTCACATTTGTCTGTTATGATATGTTATTAACCCATGCATATTCATTCAGAAAAATCAAAAATTTCAAAATGAGGGTTTTATCCCATCTTTTTCAAAAATGAGGGTTTTATCCCATCTTTTCAAAATGACGACTTTGCCCTTTATGGGCAAAATCGAAATGTACGTATTTACATACACATATCACTATGCATGTCACATATATATGTCACGTATTTGTATGGTGTATGTATGCATGTTACATATCGTATTCGTGTGTCTTCATACGCATGTCACATACGTATTCGTATTCGTCTATCCCCGCATGCATGTTGTATTCATACGCATGTCACGTACGCATATCATTCGCATGTCCACGTACGTATGTCCTTCGCATGTAACGCACGTATATGTATTCGTCTATCCCGTATGCATATTGTATTCATACACATGTCACGTACGTATGTCGTTCGCATGTCATGTACGTATGTCATTCGCACGTCACGCACGTATTCGTATTCGCATATCTACGTATTCGTATATCATATTCATATGTCCGTATTTGTGTGTCGTATTTGCATGTCAACGTTTGCGTTCATACCCTTTATGCATTTCATTTTAAAGTGAAAACATAAAAAGAACACCTTACCATGGTCTTAGGAATAAATCAAGTGAGAGTTGCCAAAATAGGATATCCATGGAATTAAGGTACCGAAAGGGCATTAGTTTTAATAACTAGTGTAACCAAGTCCCCGAACTCATAATCTCTGGTTTACAGGAGTAATTTAGTTCTCCCGCTAGGTTACTTAGGTTTCTAATCAACCTACCAAAAATGATTAGTGGCGACTCCAAATTCTAAAATCATGTGAAAAAAAAATCAAAGTTGCGATTTGGTAGAGCTTGGGAGAGCTCGAACTAGGTTAGTTAATTTAATTAATTAATCTGGTAATCCATTAACCTAAAAATGAATTTTAGGTCGTGACAGTAATTCAGCCCTTGCTCCTTTTCCAAATGGTTTTCGTGTTGTTTTTCCCACTAGGCAATGCTCACAAGAGGACAACTCGACTTTTTCAATGTTGCCCAGCAAGCCCTCTTTGGCTAATCTATTCATTCGTTGTTGGCCAATATGACCAAGTCTAGCATGCCATATATTCACATCATTATCACAAGGATTGACAGATGTAAATAGGGAATAACTAACATTCACATTGATGTCTTCAACATCCAACACAATAAAACCATCTACAAAATAACCTGATCCGTAGAAAGTTGTACCCAACAACAAATCCACACAATTGTCATGAAAATTCATGGAAAAACCAAACTTAACTAAAACCAACACAGAGACAAGATTTCGACGAATCTCTGGAGCATATAGGACATCGTGTAGGAACAAAGTGCGACCACCTCGCATGATAAGTTGACATGTGCCAACTCCTGTAACTTCAACTCTTGAATTATTCCCTACATATATCCACCTGGCTCCACGTGGAATTCGTCGAAATTCTACAAAGGTATTCCTGTCTCTGGCTATATAGTCTGTGGCCCCTGAGTCTTCTTCGGCTCGTTACAATTACGAGCGAAGTGACCCTTCTTGCCACAGTTATAACATTTCATCCTAGAAATGTTCTTCTTGAAGGGACGTTTCCCTTTGCCATGCTTCTCAAATTTCGGTTTCTTGTCAGATGGTCCCGCTCCTTTACCTTTCCCCTTCTTAAAACCTCTAGAATGCTTGCGCTTGGAGCTCGAAGCTCCATGTGAGCCAGAACTAGCAAAATAGACATCAATCTGTATTTTATTTGCTAGAAGACGGTCCTCCTCTAGCTCAAGGTGGCGCATTGCATCTTCAAAGGTCTTAACATTCTCGTTGTGGGTCAGGTTGACTTTCATATGCTCCCAATTGTGGGGCAAGGAGCGGATCACTACCTGCACCTGCTGCTCATCAGATAATGTGTGACCTGCATCTTTCAGCTCACTTATCATGTTCGACATGCGCCTCAAATGATGCTTCATATTATGCCCATGTGGCATCTTATATGTGTCGAAGCTGATGGTGAGCTGTCTCAGTTTGGTGACGGATGTCTGTCCAAACCTAACTTTCAATGCATCCCACATATCCTTCGCATTTTCATGCTGTCTAAACTCACGCATGATATCGTTATCCATACTACTCAGCAACGTAATGCGAGCAGTGGAGTTCTTCTTCTTCCAAGCAGCGAAGGCTTCCTTATCCCTCCTGTGCTGCACAGTAGTTCCATCTTCTGGTTCTATCTTGACCAGGTTAAGGGCTTCTAATGCCTCAAGCTCTTCTAGCACATACTGGATTTTCATATTTCAGATTTCATAATTTTCTCCATTCAGCTTCTCACCCTTATTGAGGTCAGCCACAATGTTCTTCGAGGCGGTTGCCATTGTATCCGAATTTTGAGGTGTTTTAGACATATTGCACGAATTAATATTGCCTAATATTTATGGATTCTATTTACACTAAGTGATTATATTAATGCATAATCTCACGTAAGGACTTAAAGTCGAAAGTTCACTAAGTTCCCAATCATCGTCTAAGGATCCTCATTTGAGATTATCATTAATGTAATCATTTAGGTAAAATATTGAGTTCTTTCAAAGTTACACAAACTATTTAGAACTCCAAATTAAAAAAAAACGTATAATACTACTAAAGTATTATAAACAGAAATTTACATTTCATTTATAACTAAATACTTCATGAAATATGTACAAACGATATGAATGGAAATGACATAAAAGTTTGCATTACATAGATAAAAAGGTCAACATGGTTCAAGACATAAAATAAAATCAAAACTACAAAAAAAAATAAATATAATCACGGGTTATCTCCGTTTTATTAGTTAGACTATGAACCCATATACACTCCATCATACAAGGAAGGGAGTCGTTAAGGTCGTTAGGACGAACTCGTTCAAGAAATACAGCACGAACTTCTTGTAAGTGACGTGATCAAGCCATATGCTCTGCATCATCCTATGCCATTCCTCAGGCATAGTGTTCCTCAATGCATAAAACGCATTTTCAGCACTGATTTCTTGCCCTTTCCATATGATCTCTTGGATCATACCGTTGACCATCTTCACGTGAGATGTAATATCACTGTTATTATCCCATCTATAATTGTGCAACTCCTCAATCTTCCTATTACGTTCTCGCCTTATCTGAGGTGTACCTCTCCTTATAGGTGTTTGCATTTTACTCCTGTGCCATCCTGTACTAGGTCTTGGTCTTGCTGACATTGTTTCTGCAATGAATGCAGAACCAAGTGGATTACTAAAATCCTTCTTTTAAGCAACAATTACGAACATATCGTAACAAAAAAAATGCTAATTTAAATGTCATGCAAGTCCCTAAAGATCGGCCCCTTTTTTTGGTCAACGGTCAAAGTCAACGGTCAAAGTCAACGTCGATAGTCAACGGTCAAACAAGTCAACGGGTCAACGGTCCACGGTCAAATGTCAAATAGATTGGGCTTGACCAATCGCGCGCGGGCTAGGCCCATCGCGCTCGGGCTCAAGGCCCATCCAGTATTCAAATAAAAAAAATGCTAACATAAACACAGAAGATGAGATAGCCAAGTGGTCTGGGTCCTAGAATGCAAGGGAGTCGTAGGTTCAAAACTCACGACCGTCAGTTAGGCTTCCCCTGTTTGTTTTTGGTGGCGCGTGGGGCCCACACGCGCCGTCCCCGCCGGCGCGTGGGGCGCGTGCGGCTCCATTCGGTCTCCTCTAGCGACGTTTAAACACTCAAAATGCTCGTATTTCCGAGCCCGTCCCAATAGTATATTTAAATTTTATTTTTATTAACCCAAATTTGACAAAAAAAATAGTTTTTAATTTCGGTGCCCTAGAGTCGCGCCCCGCGGCGACGCGTGTGGCGCATGCGGCCGCTTCCGGCCTCCTCCGGTGACGTGCGACCACTCGTTAGACTCGTATCGACGTCTACTTTCTAACCATGTTTTCAAATTTCACATTTAACTAACAAATCAATCACAAAAAGGCATGAACAGTGCCGACGCAAACACGAACAATTGTATCAAAACGGGAAAAACTTCAATCAGTGAACGTGCGATCAGGAAAACAAGTTAAAACTCGCTCTGATACCAATGATGGAAACGGATTCATAATCTAAACACCAAACATGCGGAAGAACGTGCGGAAACATGCCCAAGATCAACTAACTTGTATCACCGATCAAAGTACGATCACATAAGGAAAAGTACCCGTTGTCCACAAATTAAGTGCCTTCCGACGAACGGACTTGCGAGAAATCGAACGTCCAAAATCCAAATGCAAGAGTGAGTTCTTAAGTTGCAACTTGGAGGAGATGAAGAATTATATTTCTTTTTGAATAGACGTGAACCCATATTCACGTTTGAGGGAGGTAACCGCCTTTTTGGCAGTTACATCCAAAACATGGGGTGCGATTGCCAGCATGGGCGCACACGATAGTTCCCATGCACCCACTTGCTCCAACACACTTCCATCTGACAGGTTTAAATAGAGAGAGGGAGAGACATATGGGGATGATTGCTAAGCGACGGTTCTATGTCAAATGATGGCTGAGCTCGTGCGCTGGTCTTCGACCGTGGTGCTTGATGGTATGATAAGACTACATTGGACGGGACTGTAGCTTGACGCGCTCTCGTTCTTTTTCCCCTTCATGGACGGGCCTCTTGCTATTTCAGTGTATAGTGGGCTTCTCCTCCTTCATCATCTCTCCATTTTCTTTTCTTTCCATTTTTTATAATCCTTATCTTATCTTGGTATGTCCCACCTTTTAAGTAGGATTTTTTTAGCCAGATTATATTCCAGGAAATCCAAGAATTTAAATCACTCGAACAAATTATATCTTATCCGAAGTTATATTCGATCTACCAAATGTAGCCTCAAATAGCAAATTGTTTTTTTTTAGTAAAGTAAGAATAATATTAACTAATCAAATACGCGATACAAAAAACCAAACACAGACCTCGTACCCAAGGTTACAGGAATGTCTCCAAGGGTGCAAGGGGCAAATTGCTAGGGTGTGCATTTGCTTTGAATTGAATAGCGATTGAACTGAAACCCGCTTAAGTTCGATTTGGGTTTTTGGTCTTTGATTTCATTTTTCTTTTTAGCCCTTGCTCAAACTTACTCAATAAAAACTCGCTTGCCCACATGTTGTGTTAGATCCCACCACTTCCCACGCTTCACTCTTCCCCTTTCCTCACTTTTAGGGTGAGAATGATAACCATTATACCTTGTCTTTTTACTTATTTATTTTGCTTCCTAAAATTTTTTCAAAAATAGATTTAGAATAGAAATGAGAATTAAATTTTTTAGCTTTTCTATATCAGAAACATAAATGAGAGACCTTACCAAAAAAAAAACATAAATGAGAGATACAAATTCTTTTCATCGTTAACTCCCTCTCTTCTGCGTTCCGATCATCAGTCTGCCATTTGCCAGTCACTAGTAGCTAGCGAGCGCATTGTCTGCCACTTTGCCATCCACCTGTCACATGTCCACCAGCCACCGGTTGCTAGTTCACCATCCGCCATTCTATCAGTCTACCTATCGTCATCTCTCTCGCATCTTAACCGACGTTCTTTCGTCCGCCGGTTGTACAGGTTCACAGTATGATAATGCCATCTCTCTTGCATCTCGATTGCCGTTCCTCCATCCACTGTTTCACTAGTCACCGGTCCGCTATCTTCGGTCCATCGACCCCCAACCGTCTGTTATCATTCGACGGTGCTAGAACCCTAGAAATTTTATACTGTTATCAAACATGTTTCTATTTCAAGAACAATTTTTTTTCATCCATAGCAAACACGTTTATTTGCTTTGAATCGTAAACTGATTCGAGAAATAGAATAATTATCATTTGCACTATCAAAGCCTCCATGTCACTATCCCAAATGCCTCCACCATTTGCAACTTGTATTAGAGAACAGGAAGCAAAAGGGAGGCAATCCAAGGTTGAAATCGTCTTCAGCCTTGCCTTGCCTTGCCTGTGAAGGTCATTGGACCTCTCCACTAGGACAAAGAGGGCCACAACCTTCTCCAATTTGAGGGAATGGTTAGGGTATTGTTGACACCTGATTTTTAATCATTTTTTCTATTGCTAAAGTAATAAAAAATCCATAAAAATTCATAAAATTGAAAAATCAACTTTGGGGACCTTAGCCAAGCCTAGGGAACCAATTTTGACCAAAAAAAACGATTTTTCATATTTTCAGTATTTTTACGTATTTTTTATTTATTTATTTTCGAAAATTAATAGAAAATCCATAAAAATTCATAAAATTGAAAAATCAACTTTGGGAACCTTAGCCAAGCCTAGGGAACCAATTTTGACCAAAAAATAATTTTTCATATTTTCGATATTTTTCGGTATTTTTATTTTCGAAAATTCATAAAACAAAAAATTAAGAAAAATGAGAAAATTGAAAAATCAAGTTTGGAGCCTTGGCCAAGCTTAGGCAACTATTTTCGAACAAAAAAATAATTTTTTGTATTTATATATATTGTTTATATATTTTAGAAATTATGAGAATATTTAATAAATAATAGCATTTGAGGCCACAAAAATATATAAAAATAGTCAATATTTTTATTTTAAATCCCTTTTCATGTTGGCCATCACAAATTTAAAAAATCCAATTCGGGGTCGTGTATTCCTTCACGAGCATAATCTCGAACCGGGCCTAAAAAATTCAATTTGAGTCAATTTATTTTCATTTTTTCACTTTTAGGAGTTGTGACATTGTTCTATAATATTTCAAATTTTTTATATTGGCCCAAATTATACCCAGAATGACTCAATTGTGCAAAAGGGCTTTAATTAAATTCTGCATTATTTTCAGTGGCAAGAAATGAGCTTAAATTTGACATGTGGTGAATTTTGACTAAGTATAGGGAAGGTATGTCAAAAATTGTGAGGAGATTTGGACTTAAAGAAATATTTTTTCAGGGACTAAATTGTAAATACTTAAAATTCAGGGACTAGAGTGCAAATACCTAACTCTTGAGGGATTATTTTGCAAATAACAAAAAAAAGAGTTAGTGGATAAATTAGAATAGAGAAGGGAAGATGGAGAAGAGGAGATGGAGAAGAATGGTTGGAGAAAATAAGATAAGAATAGAAGGGAAGATGGAGATGAAGAAGAGTTAGTGGAGAATTTAGAATGTGAGATAAATATGGAGAAGGGAAGATGAAGATGAAGAAGAGTTAGTGGAGAGATTAGAATGTGAGATAGAGATAGAGAAGGGAAGATGGAGATGAAGAAGAGTTAGTGGAGAAATTAGAATGGGAGATAAATATGGAGAAGGGAAGATGAAGATGAAGAAGAGTTAGTGGAGAGATTAGAATGTGAGATAGAGATGGAGAATAGAAGATGAAAATGAAGAAGAGTTAGTAGAGAAATTATAATGGGAGATAGAGTTAGTGGAAAAATTAGAATGGGAGATAGATGAGTAGATTATAAAAGGAGGAAGAAGTGAGCTTGAGAAAAAAAAATTTGGAGAAAAAATTTTGGATGCTTGAGAGAGTTTTAGGAGATTGAAGAAAAATTTGAGAGAAAGAAAATACCAAAAGAGAGAGAATTTTGAAGATGATGGGAGTTATAAGCTAGGGGTTATCATCACAAATTCCTTCATCAATCAATATAAATCAAGAGTTTATCCTCGTCAACGAGCAAGCAAATTCGAGCTAAGTGTTTTTATTTATTCGTTTATTTATGGTTTTACTCGCAAATTAGCACAAATTGTATACACTTTCTCCATCTCCCATTTTTTCCCATATTTTATGTTAGGAGAAAGATATCTCTATGTCAACAGCAAGCTCCTAAGCTGTCCACCGATTTCTCAATTGATCTGTGACTAAAAGTCCATCTTAATTCAAAAGAAACTCTCTATATTGGGAACATAGAGAGCGAAAATCAATTATAGAAATCCCTTCCAAAAAAACGGGAGATAAGTACTCTTTCCACTCTTCTGGTTTTAGGTGCAGATTAGCACATATTTTGTATACTGACACTTCACTCTATTTTATGTCAGGAAGCCGCAGCTCTATATCAATGGTTAACCCTATGGAAGCACAAAATCGGCTTGGAGGAGTCCTCAAGCGCGCACAAATTTCAAATTGTTGAATCAATTCGTTGTATTTCATTTTAAAGAATTCATACCCCAAAATGGAGAGGACAAAGTCCATCCGCAATTTAAATACCTGCACCATAAATCCCAAAGGGAAGAGCCAAGCCAATGCTTAGCCTCCCATTGGAGGTTTTTACTTACAGTAGTTAAATACCTGCAACTTAAATACCTGTACCTTAAATCCCAAAAGGGAAGAGCCAAGCCAATGCTTAGCCTCCCATTGGAGGTTTTTACTTACAGTAGTTAAATACCTGCAACTTAAATACCTGTACCTTAAATCCCAAAGGGAAGAGCCAAACCAATGCTTAGCCTCCCATTGGAGGTTTTTACTTACAGTAGTTTAAATACTTGCAACTTAAATACCTGTACCTTAAATCCCAAAGGGAAGAGCCAAGCCAATGCTAGGCCTCCCATTGGAGGTGTTTATTCACTGTCATGTACTTCCTATAATTTAATTTTTGAATCATCAGACCCAAAAGATGAGTAGGTCGTAATACTGCACAGAAGTCTTTAACACACTCCCTCTTTCGGCTTCAGGGAATCTTTAACACTTAAAAAAATATAACAAATAAAAATATATACCATCCATGCATCCTATTTAAAAAGTGAAAACACAAAAGAGAATATCCTACTAGAGCCTTAGGAATAAACCAAGCCTGAGTTGCCGAATTAGGATATCCATGAAATTAAGGTACCGAAATGGCATTACTTTTAATTAACTAGTGTAACCAAGTCCCCGAGCTCATAATCTCTGGTTCGCAGGAATAAATTAGCTCTCCCGCTAATTTATTTAGGTTTCTAATCGACCTACCAAGAACGATTAGTGGCGACTCCAAATTTCAAAATCATTTAAACAAAAACCAAAGTTGCGATTCGGTAGGGCTTGGGAGAGTCCGCGTTAGGTTAGTCAAATCTAATTAACCTAATAATCCGTTAACCACTTTTGAAAATAAAATTTTTTTAGAGGGTCGCGACAGGTATGCATGGTAATACTTCTGAAAATGAATTTCTACTTCATAAGTGCTTCTGAAGTGAAAATCCATTTGGTAATGCAACTTATGAAGTAGAAATTTGTTTAGTTATGCAATATTACATTTCTACTTCTAAAGTTTTTTTTGGGCTTATTCCAGAAGTTAAAAAAAAGTTACTTCTCTTAGCATCAATGTCTCTCTCACTTTAGTTTCTTTCCATTTTCAGCGCTTCTATCTCCTAATCATGCCTGTGCTATTGTCGCCCATCAACAACCTTCGTTAGCCGCCATTGCTCACCACCGCAGCATCGTTGCCATGGCCACCACTGTACCTTCACCACAACCATTGCCGACAACCTCCACCCCCCACTAACCACCACTACCACCTGTCGTCATCGAGTCGTCGTCTTCGGAGTAAAAATTGAATAATAATTTTAATAATAAAAATTATTTTAAGGAAATTTTTAAAAATTTAAAATGAAGTACAAATTTTTCGGCTACCAACAATACTTTTTCGTAAAAGATTTTGTGATAATAATACTTCATAAGTAGAAATTTTCAATTGTTACTAATTGAATTTCTTTGATGAGAATTCTGAATAAGAAGTATAAACATCAACTTCTAATCAGAAGTTAATTTTTGAAATAGAAGTGTTGTTATGTGCGCCCTTAGTGGCCCTCATGGCTATAAGCACTACCACCTTGCTTCAAATCGATGGCCGCAACAACTAAGTCACTGAAGAGAGAGAGAGAGAGAGAGAGAGAGAGAGAGAGAGAGAGAGAGAGAGAGAGAGAGAGAGAGAGAGAGAGAGAGGGGGGATGTGGTATTTTTATCTACGGCTTCTCAATGGATGGCGGGTTTCGCAGGGCTACTGTGTATGAGCCAAGAAGGAATTATTCAAAGGAGATGAGAAGGAGCACAAAGGGCATCTAACTTAGGGTTCGAAACAAAGTTAAGCCATAAGCATAAGTCTGCAAGATATCATATTTCGGCAGTTTAGATCATGCTAGAACCAAACTGAATCGAGTCAATCCAGAAAGAGAGGTCATTTTTTTCTTCTTTACCCAACACGAAGTGAAAATGCACAAAATTTTCGATTCGGTTCAAATTGTGGATCGATTTTCTAATTCGATTTTGACACTCTTAGCCTTGAGTGATTTCATTTGCAAACATCATGTAAGTCTTTATTGTGATATTGTCACTAGACATTTTGCCTTTAAATTTGTATCACTCGGCCAGTCTCTTGTTTGTCTAGAAAAGCATTCATGCATCAATTCATTGCAACATACAAATCGGGCTCTATTGTATTGCGACGTGTAGCCGCGTGTATTCGTGTTTCCAGTTTGCATTTTGTAGCACATGCCATATTGCGTCTAATCTTATCAATTTATATGAAAACTAAGAGAAGTCTTGTGCATTAAGACCGGTGACTAGGTGGTCCGATCTCTGATTCTATGGTGGATGGGACCTACCTAGGCTGCCCACTGCACACACCAATTAGAAAAGAATTATAAATTTTTGAAGAACTAATTAACCTAATTTTCTCATCTTCTATTGGAAACTCGCTCCCCTCCTTTCGCTTGACGCTTGCGTCTTGCCTTCACAACGCAACTCTGATCAGTACTCGCTCTTCTCTCCTTCCCCATCTTTGTCGATATGCAGTCTCCAATCGTATTTTATCTTGACTCAATCTGTATTTTGTCTTCACTGCATCATGCAAATTTATTAATTTGCTCGCATTTAGATTCAGTGAAGTACAAGTGTAATCCCACTTTGAGCTTAATTTTTTTCAACTAGAAAAGAATGATGTGGGAGAATAATTCTGTTTCAGTTGTTTTAAGTGTTTTTCTTGCTAATTTAGTCTTTTCTCATTATTGTAATGGTTGTACGATAGTCACGTGTATGTTCTATTATGTTGAAAGTTGTTAGTTTAGATCCAATGGATAGATTTCTATGAGCAATCGGTGTTGGCGATTCCATTGGGATTGGACTAGGCAGCCAGCCCCAGTCCGATCCTTGGTCCTATTAATTTGAGGACTGGGATTCATGTCCTCGATTCTATATCAGCATCGGATCAGCCCGGACCATGCACACTTCTACTACAAAACCTCAAGGCTGATTTTATGTCACTCCGAGATGATCCTCAAGCTATTACAATTCCTACCAAATTATTTTTTCTTTCCTCGATGGAAAGAAAATATCATGAAAACTTTCAATTTTCCGTTAAAATCTTTTTAAGGACGCGTTGAGGTCCACCTCTTAATGCCACCTTGACAGTGTGAATCCCCCCCAAAACCCTTCCGGGAACTTGGAGTCCAACTTCATTTCGCGACGTGCCTTGGGCTGACCATTTCGCTTGGGTTTTTCGAGGTTTTCTGGGAGCCGCGTACTTTGATTTGGCGGCGAGTTCTTTCAAAGGAAGACTTGAGGAATGACTAGAAGGGACATAAGGAACGAAAAGAAAAAAAAAAGGGTCGTCAAAGAAAATAACATAAAGACTTTCAATTTGCTGGTAAAACCTTTTTTTTAAGGATGTGCCGAGGTCCATCTCGGGAACTTGGAGTCCAGCTTCGTTTCGCGACGTGTCTTGGGCTAGCCAATTCGCTTAGGTCTTTCGAGGTTTCCTAGGAGTTGCATACTTTGATTTGGCCGCCCGTTCTTTCGAAGGAAGGCTTCGGGAACGTCTAGAAGGCAGGTCAAAGGAAATACCATAAGGACTTCCAATTTTCTGTTAAACCATTTTAAGGACGTGCCGAGATCCACCTGTTGATGCCACCTCGACAGTGTGAATCTCCCAAGACCCTTCCGAGAACTTGGAGTCCAGCTTCGTTTCACGTCGTGTCTTGAGCTGACCAATTCGCTTAGGATTTCCGAGATTTCCTAGGAGTTTGAGTACTTTGATTTGGTCGCCATCCGTGACATCCCTTCTTCTTTTTTGGTCCTTCATGTCCCTTCCAGCCGTTCCCGAAATCTTCCTTGGAAATAACCAGCGACCTTTCGCAGACTTTCGAATTTTTCGTTTCTTGCAATCTCGTGTTCTCATGCGGGAGATCGGGAGTGCGCCGCTCTTGAAGTCGCCGCGGATCTCTCGGTCGCCACTCTGGATAAGCTACGTACGAAGTTTTCTCGAAAAGGCATTTTGGCGACTCGCGTGTTTGATCCGCAACAATAATGATGAGGACTGACCAGAGTAACAAAGACGGTCCAGCTTGTTTTACGTTGCTCATTTTTTCAAGAATCATAACTGGCAGGTAAAATGACAATGACATAAACAGTCCATAAATTTTGTTCCATTATATAATATAGTCTTTTAACTTTTAATTTGACGAAAATGATCCATGAACTTTAACTTAATATTCGATATGATCTTTAAAATTTTAATTTGATCAATATGATTCATAAATTTTTGGAACACGCTTAATTTAGTCCCTGGTTTTGAATCAATGGAATGACTATATTGAACATCTTCCAATAGTTTAAAGATTAAGTTGAACATATTTTAAAAGTTTAAATATTATATTAGTCAAATTAAAAGTTCACGGATAATATTAAATATTGATTTAAAGTTCATGAACCATATTTAATTAAATTAAAAATTCAGAGATTACGTTACATATTAGATCAAAATTTATTATCTATTTAAGTCATGACCCTTGTTTGGTATTCACTTTCGGCTTTGGAAACTCTTACCTGTTATCGATAATGTTTTTCACACGTCGGGACCGGACAATTTACTCGGTTACACTTATAATTGACCCGGATCCATACCCCGAACCGAACCCCCCTGCACCTAACGGCGTCAAGGTTGGTAGCAATTAATGCTGCCGCGCGGGCCTTGGGTTTGGTTTGATCCGTCCACGTGGTCGTTTAATTTGGACGGAATCCGTCCACATCCCCTCGCTTCCCCACTTCCCAAGGAAAACGCCATCCCGTGGGATCTTCTCTGTCTGTTCGGCGTCCTTCTCCGCCCCGTCGTTTTCCACATTCCAACTACACCAATTTCGTTTCCACTTCTCCTTTCTCTCTCCTTTCTCTCTCTACACCCCTCTCTCTCTCTGTATATAATGCGCGCCGGTGCTGCGGGTAGGTGAACTCGTCGTGTTCGTAAGCATGGGTGTTGATCTGGAATCTCTGTCGGATGCGACGTCGGGCGCGGTGGGATCGCTGCTCAGCACCACCGTCTTGTACCCTCTAGACACCTGCAAGACCAAGTACCAAGCGGAGGTTCAAGCCCACGGTCAACAGAAATACAGGTCGGTTCTTGAGATCTTCGTTTCGCTTGTATTATTTATGTCGTTCGAGATCATGATGCTGTCGGTTTCGTGGTGAATTTCGGAGTGCGCTCGGAAAGGGTCTGATCATTAAGAAACCCAGATGGTGTTTTCGCGGCTGTTGAGATCGTTGGTGTGGTTTCGTTTTCTCGTTCCGACGGATTTAGTTTGTAGCTTTGATCACTAGCGGATTGAAGAGAGTGATCTCTCGGTTTCGTGCAGTGAATATTTTCCTCGCAGTGCTGTCGTAGGGGCTGATGATTCCGAGATTAGCTCTTGTTTTTTGCTGAGAAGGGTCTTTTTTTATTGTCGTCGAGACATTGTTTCTCGTGCCTCCATTTTTCAGGGGCTTCGACTCTGAAGGAGTGTCTCGATCTTGGTTTGGGCGGCTGTTATTAGAATTGACCATTTGAGATGAGACCGGTCGTCGCTGCTGCTAAGCTTTGATAAAAGGGTTCTATAATTGAATCATGGAGTCTTCTGTGCTTGACAAGTAATTACATCCTGGGAGGAGAGTTATGGTTCATTCCTCATTCACATGGTCCTGAAAAGTGAATTTAGCTTTGGCACTCTTCTGCAATGGCTTCCTTTTGTGTAAGCATATTTCATTCATCGCATCTGCTGCTGCGGATATGGAAAATTTGGAGATTTTCTGCCCGTATTTTGGTTCCTCAGTGACCAGCTTATAACTTCTCTCTGCTGATCTTCGTGTAACTCTCAAACAGAGTACTAGTTTTTGATTAATACATGTTGCAGTTGAATAAAGTGAACATAAACTGCTTTTAGTTTGTATTTGTTCTGAGATGGTGATATTTTGGATTATTTGGCGATAGCTTGCGTTTACCACTGGTTCAGAAACCTGAATATTTCTCCTCGTTATCCCTTTTGCGTTGAGAAAAAATCTGGAGTTAATTTGTGTCCTCAGCTTATATCATTCTTTTTATTTATTTATTTGGAGTCTTTTGGCTCAATGCTATTTTTTCATATTATCGTTCTGACTCAAACTCCTTCTGAAGTGCTAACATGGCATGAAATGTACATCTCGAGAGGTGTGAAGTGATGTTCAAACATCGTTCTCTCAGAGCTTCCTAGATATATTGAGACCATCTCTATTTGCAATCTTTGTTTCCAGTGGCAATTTGCATCCTTTTTCTTTGGGGTGCAAATCTCTGATAGAATTTCGTGGATCTATGTCATCTCTCTTGCAAGCTACTGTCTGGATATTTTTGATGATTAATCCATTTTGTTTTTCCCTGTCTGCACAGGTATCTGTCAGATGTTCTCTGGGAGGCAATATCTAACCGCCAGGTGCTCTCACTGTACCAGGGCTTGGGGACCAAAAACCTGCAATCTTTCGTTGCTCAGTTTGTTTACTTCTATGGATACAGCTACTTTAAAAGATTATACATAGAAAGGAGTGGTTATAAGTCAGTTGGAACAAAAGCTAATTTGGTTCTGGCTGCTGCAGCAGGTGCTTGCACTGCCATTCTTACTCAGGTGAATCCTCTCTAAAAAAGTTCTGCCTTGTCAGTGTTCTCCTTTTACATATATAAACATGCAGATGATACATTCAAGCATCATAGGTGGAACTACATCGTACATGCACCATGTGACTCTCTCCATTGGAAATATGGATTGAAAAACATAATTAAACTGATCTCAGGTTAAGAACTCAATACCTTAGAGCATTGTCATTGCCATTGAATGTGCTATGTCCATATGAGATCTAGAAAATAAATGATCTTTTATCAAATAAAATGCAAAATAGCAAGTAATATAAATTTTTTCGATCATTTGTTTGTTTTTCGCCTTTAATTTTTCATGAACAAGTGATATTTGTTTGTGATCTTGAGGGAATTTTGTATGTTGTTGTGTAGCCCCTGGATACAGCCGCCGCCAGGATGCAAACTAGTGCCTTTGGGAAATCCAAGGGCCTTTGGCAGACTCTTACTGAGGGTGATTGGAGCCATGTGTTTGATGGTCTTGGGATCTCCCTTTTGCTGACTTCTAACCCTGCAATTCAGGTATATCTTTCTGAGTGGCATAAGCATTGTGAGGATTGTTGTTGTTAATTCACTGTGGTCAAGGACTGTTAAAGTGAGAATTTTCATGAGACTGACGTTTTATTTCCTTCAGTACACAGTCTTTGATCAGCTCAAACAAAGACTCTTGAAAAGTAAACAAAATAAAACAGACAAGGGTTCGTCCCCCGAATCGCTTTCTGCATTCTCAGCTTTCGCTTTGGGTGCACTATCAAAGAGCATCGCCACTATTTTGACTTATCCTGCAATAAGGTGTACCTCTCTTTCCAATAAATTTACCTATTCTATGAGCTTTGTTTGCAGAACTAAGAACTAATTGACAATTTGTTGCATGAAGGTGTAAGGTCATGATTCAAGCTACCAATTCCAGTGACAACGACAACGGAACAGAAAAAGATCGGAAGAAACCTCGTAAAACACTTGCGGGAGTCGGGTTCGCCATATGGAATAAAGAAGGGTTGCTGGGCTTTTTCAAGGGATTGCGGGCTCAAATTTTGAAGACTGTGTTGAGCTCTGCTTTGCTTTTGATGATTAAGGAAAAGATTAGCGCAACCACATGGGTTCTTATTCTTGCATTAAGGAGATCTCTGCTGCTCACGAGGGGCAGGCTAAAAAGTGCTTGAGAGAGAAAATAATTTGGAATACCCGTGGACCTATTTAAAATAAGGTTGTAGGCAGGGAAAGTACATAGCCAGATTCAGAATTGCAGCTGTCCAGACTTTACTTCCATCTGAAGATGGAGTCAATATTCGTGTGGAGAGCCTGATTTTGGACTCCACACATGGGGGAAGAATACAAGCAGACTTTACTTTCATCTGACGAGCTCTGAAATCACGAGCAATAAGAATATGCTGATCCTGATGTTGCTGCAAATAAAGCATATGCCTTGCTGCAAGTTGGCATACTCAGTGACTGTGAGGGTGTCGCTATGTATGGATGTGGTTTTGGTCTCTTGAAGGGACAAATTAAGTGCCCCCTGTAGAAGTTAATACTTGATTTGATGATAGTTTTTATGTTAGTATAATCAGTCGTCTAATGGGTTGGATGTTGGATTTCCTCAGCAAAAGGCAATTAAACAGGTATTCATCTCGACTTAGTGGTGTCCAAAGCAGGTTCAGCTACTTCCTCGGCCGGAACTTCTGGCTTCTGAGCGGTCCACCAAGATGATCAGTGATCAATGATAGGCTTCTGGTGATGAACGTTGGCGACACCTCCTGGTGAATTCGATGTTACCATGAAGCGACTTGATTTCCGGCGCACTAATTGTTCGAATGCTTATTCTTGATCAAAATTTTCGGTTTTTCAGTCGGGATGTGGTAATCGCGAAGAGCACGCCGTGTGCGGCTAACACGGGATGTGTGTAATTCAATGGCCTGATGCGAAGGAAAATTAGGTCAGTTACAACTCAATTGTATTAAGGCAACCCCGACTTTCCTCCTTCAATGCGTTAACTACTTTCTCTCTTGAAAGAGTCCTACTACTTTGGCCTCCGAGAGCCTAAAAGCGGCTGAAAATAAAACCAAGTGTTCATATTTTTTGAAATCTCGTCGAGCTCCAAGGTACGAACACATTAGATAGTTATCTCGGGTCCCGTCGTAAGCTGATTTGGTGTGCGGCGTTCAATCATAAGTTCATAACATGTCATGTACAGTAATAACTCGCTCTCGTGCCTCTGTACATTTACTTTGAATTAGGCTCCAATGGTGTCGAGAGAGGTTTTCTTTTTTCTTTTTTTTCGGCTGTTGGATATCGCTCGCCATATCGGCTCATGATGTGGTTTAGAGGCTGGCCAAAACTATTTTCTCGAAACGCGAGCAAACTTGAAGTTAGAAGCACACATCACAGCACTTTCCAAGCAAAAATCCGTTTGGTTAATGGAACTTCATTTTTCTACTTCTGAAACATTTTTTTTTTTTGCTCTAGAAATAGTTTTGGAGTCACTTGAAAAAGTAAAAAAAAAATTTACTTCTTTCGAGAAGTAGGAAAATCAGCTTTTGATTTATTTGGCAACGATTCTGATTTTTTGATTCTGTTCCCCAAAACAACAAAGGGTGTGAACACATATTTGGTAAATGAAATAATTCTGATTATGATTATATTCTCAGGAACTGTTTTGGAGAAAAACAAGAATAAAAAAATTGATACTAAAAAAATTACTTTTGAGAATAAAAAAAAGAATAAAGTAAAAAAAGTGGACTTCTAAAATTAAAAATAAAATAAAATTAGATTCTAAAATTTATTAGCATCTAATATTTTTAATTTATTTAAAAATTAAATTAAGAAAATAAGCTTTAAATTTATTTTAAAAATTATTTTTTAAAAAAAGTGCGATTAAAAATTTAAAAAATTTAAAAATTAAAATTTTTTGAAAATAATTTTAAAAAGATGAAATTTTTTAAAAAAGAATTATTGGCACTTAGTTGTTCTCGGTAATATAAATTTTATGCAGTTGCCAAATACGTTTCTTTTCGGGAACACTAATTTTGTGTAATTACCAAATGTATTCTGATTTTTGAAAAATCATCTAGGGAATAGGATCAGAAAATGTGATTCTAATCAGAATTATTTTTTTGAATCAAAACATTGCCAAGCAGATCGTAATTTCTAGAGCAGAAAAGTTGCCATTCGCGCCCCAGAAAAACACCAGCCAAAGTAAGACCGGGCTTGGCCCATTTCTAAACTATTTTTCGGGATTCTGGTAATCGGCCCAGCCCATCGCTGACCTCTTTTTGTCTCCTGGAAGAAACGAACAAAAGTGGAATAACAATACTTGACGGAAAAAAGAAAAAAAAAACAAAAGAGAAACCAAAATCCACGCTGTGCAAGGTTGCGAGGCGCGAGAGATCTGCGAAGAAGACAATCAGAGTCGCGAAGCGGCAGAAGACGAAGAAGAATAAGCAGCAGCAGCAGAAGGACGAGGAGGAGGAGGCAAGATGATGTCCGGCAATTACACGAGCATCGACAACCAGAAGGTGTCAGGATCTGTTCCGGTGAGTCACTCCTCGAGCGCAAACTCTTGATCACTTCTCGATTCTCGATTTTGGGTGCCGCGTGCGTGGGCGATTTTGTATCGGTGTATGCGCCGCCCGGATCTTAGCTTCGGTTTGCTCGATCCTTGCAGGCCGTCCCAGATCCAGGACATGTAGCTGTCAAATTCTCAGGTACCGGTGTGGAATTTGTCAAGTCTTTGTTGTTCATGCGATTAGGAATGTGCTGTGATTTGAGGAGTTTCTTAGAGTTTTTCCTTCTTCTCTGCGGTTGATTGCCGAAAACGAGGTCGAGTGTGGATTTGTCTAAGCTGAGGCTGTCTATGCTTTGAATTTGGTACGTGGCCCGCTTTTGACATGCGCGAATAGCTATATCATGAATCAGGCACGATTAGGAAGAGGAGTAGTGGGTAATTCGGGTCTGTTATCTGTAGAATTTGCCTTTTTCCAAAGCCAATCCTGTGGTGTTGGTCATTCTTAGTGCTTTTGCTGTTCATGAGATTTACATTGTCTTTTATGGGTAGAGAAAACGTGGGAAAGCCTGACTTGGGTAACTCTTGTGGGAGGATGGTTCTATTGTTCAAGTCAATGATTTGCTTTTCCTGTTCTGAATTCGAAGCCCACTCAGCCTTCGTTGAGATTATCTCATGGCAATTGATGTCTCTACTGTTTGTCATCAACATCATTTTTTTTTTCTTTGGAGCTCAATAGAATCGACCTTTTCTCAGATTCCCATCTCCAGACTTTCCCTCCATCTGATGCAAAAGGGAAGATATCTGGTGGCTCTGGTCCTCCTCGAGATGCTGATGGTATGCAAGACATCATCATACTTTATTTTGTATGTTTTTGGGACTTGTGATAATTATGTCATTTTGGTACTGCCTTTTTTGACTTTCATCCTTGTGTAAGGCAAAAGGAGGCAAGCTTACTGTTAGATTCCATTCGTCTAGCTTTTGTTCATAGCTAAATGAGCTCTGTTTAATGAGACACAACTTGTTGATCCATGGAGTGTTCGAAGAGAAAAGGCAGTACGTGCTTGGAAATTTATATCTCAGCTTCTGTCCCTGCAATTACATATTTTCTTGCTTTTGCTGTATTTAACTGGACCAAAAATTACTGAAGATCCTATTGTCAGGTTTAAATATTACAGCGGATTGCAGTTCTGTTGCAAATTACATATTTTGCTAATTTATGTACATTATCTTGATTACGATGCAGATACATTTTCAAAATCTGCACTTGGACCAGACGACTCTCAGCCAAGTGGATGGTTTAGTATGTTCTCAGTTGCCTCCTATAAACCATATTTTGATGTTGACACTTCAGATGTGCTTGAGAGGATTAAAGATTCACTATTCCCATTTAGAGGAAGCTTTAATGAGAAAACCTCCAGCAACCCAGATCTGTAAGTTGTCCTCAGCATTGGCACCTGCGATATTTGAGTGGAACTAACTTCATGGAGTTGCTAAATAGTGCTGTGAATTTATTTCTGAAACGTGCGACTGTGGAATGATAATACTCTTTGCAACTACTAGGGGAATCACATTTGTAAATTCTTGCTTTTGTATCATATGATACTTTTAAAAAGGTGCTTGATTTCATAATAATTCACTTTGAATTTTAGCATCAGCAATGCTTTAAGTATTTAGTTTTAATCCACATAATTTAATGCTGATAGGGAATGTGTCATGTGAGTAAATGGTGGGGATTTAGCTGTGGAGCTTATTGCCACGGTGCAATGCTTTTGAGATATCCCTAAAATACAATCCAGTCAGCTTATTTGAAACTGAAATGCGCATGATGACCTTTACACTTGATTGCCATTGCATGCAAACGATGTACTAGTAGGTGAATGCCTTCATCTTGATGGAATAAAGCAGCTTCAAACTAGTTGATTGAGACATCAGCACTTTCTATATTCTATAAATAACTTAAAAGCTTCTTAAGGTGCATGTTTCTTTACCGATTAGTGTACTCATCTATATCTCAGGATTTATTTGATCTGCACTTCCAGGCATAGATAGATAGGCTCTAAGGAGAAAGTTTTGTGTAATGTTGTCGTTTTGTTTTCAATCTTGCTTTAGGTAATTATATGTGAATTCGCAGGTATGGACCATTCTGGATATGCACCACCCTCATTTTTGTTGCAGCTTCAATTGGTACTTTTGTCACATATGTAGCTCACAAGCTGAAGAAAGAACAATGGAACTATGACATAAATCTTGTCACATGGTCTGCCGGATTATTTTATGGCTATGTTACTGTTGTACCTCTCGGATTATACATCATCTTGAAATACTTCTCAGCACCGTCGGGCCTTGTTCAGCTGCTTTGCCTTTATGGATACTCTCTTTTTGTCTTCATTCCAGCATTGGTAAGTTTTTTGGTCTTATTTGAGAGAGAGCGCTGGTGGTCTTTTATACTTGATGTAAACAACAAAAACTTGTCGGGGTTATATATGGACAATACAAGGACATTACGGGTGATTCATTCTTCTCATGTTCACACAAGTCCAATTAAGACATTGCACACTGGTTTTACTTTGAGCATAGTCTACCATGTGCTTTTACATTAATATTGTTCTGAGATTAAAATGGCAGCAACTGTGAGCTCTTGTTCTTTGCTTGGTATCAATTCCACCCAATCATTTTTTTCACTTTTTCAATTGACTTAAACAAAATGATTTCAGTGTGTAGGAGAAGGGGAAGTCAATTGTAGTCAGTTTTGGTATCAATTTGTCTTTCGATTTAATTTCCATGTCTTCTTATCAACAATGCATTCCCAGTGATAGTAGTGTCAACTGCCATGTTTTGTTATTCATACATAGAAGTGAATACAATGATTCCGAGAATTTGAAGTTTGGTTGAGGGTCAGGGGCCCTTTATCTATGATTTGGTATAGCTTCTCGCCAATTTTTTTTCTTGAGAATCTGAATTGTCACTGTATTTTCGATTCAGTGTCTCTCCATTGTGCCTCTGGATATATTCAGATGGGTGGTGGCTGGTGTGGCCGGTTTCATGTCTGCGACCTTTGTAGCTCTTAACCTCCGAGCCCACATTAAGTCTGCAGGGGAGAGGTGGTTTTTGATAGTCGCCGCAATCTTCCTGTTGCAGCTGGCTCTTGCCGTTGTCCTGAAGATTTATCTGTTCACTGTCGAAGTATAGCCTGAATCCACAAGGAAGCTTGAAGAAACTGTAGATCATAGTGATGCATCTCTGTCCATGGGACATAACATCTGTCGACTAGTGGGTTGATACATCATGTGAAAGCAGCTGTATTTGTTCATTTGTGACGATACCATACTCATTGTTTATCCGTCATAAGGTTGTGAGTCTCTTTCTGTAGCCATTGTCCAGTTGAGAGGTGATCTAGATGACGCGTGGGGGACCTGGAGTTAATTGGGGTTTGAATGGATAGTCAAATTTTGGTTATATAAGACGAGATTCAATAATTCTTGACCTCTAGAGAGTCGTGACGTTTTTACCGTTGAATTTTTATTTTTTGGAATGTTTGACTTTTTTCTTTTTCGGTTCTTGCCGGAGTTTCTGAAGATTGAGTGGGTTCATCTAGGGGTGAGCAATTTGGACCATCCGAACCGGAACCGCCCGGACCGGACCGGGACCGGTGGTTCGGTTCCTGGTTCTATAGAGGTCCGGTCCGGTTCCCGGTTTCTAAAATTGGGATCGGTGATCGGGCTATCCGGTTCCCGGTTTCTAGGACCGAACCGGAACGGTATGTTTTTTTAAAAAAAAATTTCCTAATTCGGTCTGTGAATCTCTTTCAGCTCCTTGGGCCTTTTACTTTTTTCTATTGTGAAGTCATTTTATATAGACATTGAAGTTCTATAACCTTATTAATTTCAACAATTAAAGAATAATTTTGGTTACCATATTTTTTGGTCGGGTTTGGTCCGTTCGATCCGATCTTGTCTATTTGTCGATCCGGTCCGGTTCCCAAAATAGTTGGTCCGGTTTTTGGTTTCGAAAAATTGGAAACCGGGATCATTGGTCCGTTTCTCGGTTCTTGAGGGGAATCGGACCGGATCTGGAGCCTATCACCCTTAGGTTCATCCCCCTTTTTTGATCGAGTAGTCTACGTTCTATATAGGCGCAGCATCCAGAAGAAGCCCAACTCCGTCTTTACGCTCTAATGGTGGTATTGGAGACTTTGTAGATGTTTCAAGCAAACAATATGAGAAACTGTTGGCGACATTGATCTTGCAATATTCTGCGTGCTCCATGCGGTGAGATCTTGAGATGAATTCTGCATCCGAAAGGTCATATTAAGGAGGCCGTTTCTAGTACTCTTAATGATTGCGTTTATTGAAATGCCGTCGACTGGATGATCATAGCATGCTGACTTCGAAAGTTATTTCACTGGTCCGTTCTTTCTCTTTTCCCTTTTATTTTTAAATTTCCTTCTTCTAGGAAGCAGGTTTGGTATGGTGATGTGACCTTTTCATGTGCGGGCACGATGGAGCGCGTGCCCTCGTCCTTTTTGTCTCCACCGATCAGGTTAGTGCAAAACTGAAAAGCTGCCCTACTTTCATGGTGGTTTCGAGTTCTTGTCTTGAAGCTGCTTAGGTCCTTTAAACCATCGGGACTTGTTTTAGTAACTCATTAAGCATGGTAACAGGGAAAAAAGAGGTAACAGTGAACTTTTCGGCAGCACCAGCGAGAGAGAGAGAGAGAGAGAGAGAGAGAGAGAGAGAGAGAGAGAGAGAGAGAGACGGGGGGTATCAAACATCTTGGTTAGAAAGGAGATGTGCAATGTGGGAATGACGAAATCCTACACAATAAAGAGGAAGAAAAGTTTGTGACTCGTTAACCCCACGAAGACGCAACATGTCATATAGTTAGGTGCCCCTTGCTGAAGCAAACAACCACCAAACACGCTCCTTTTCCTCTTCACAGTCGAGAGTGGATGAGAAAACGATGGAGAGATAAGGACATGTAGCCCCATAGAGTCTGCACTCACTGGACTTCAGCATGTTGGACTTTAGCCAGAGGAGGGATTGGATAGAGTGGGGAGAGAGAGTCAAAACCGGGACCTGAAATTGAGGTCCCTTCTATGACCAATTTGTTTAGGCAGTGTTTGGTTTAACTTTAAGAAAGATTCGATCACTTTTTCGCCGGACCCGTTTGGTATTCCATGACTTTATAGACATCATAGACATACCTGTCTGATCATGGAACAATATCAGACATAATGAGTGAATTGAGGAGAAAAAACCAAGCGCTTGTGAATTGAATTGTCAACAAATGAAGCAGCACTGGGCGTCATTATTCTACTAAGAAGTTTCATACCCCTGGACAATGCAACAGGAGCAGTTGACAATTCTTGCTCATCCTCCCTTAAAAGACTTCTTGCTTTCGCAAACAATATAGGACCCTAAGCCTTGTCATTAACCTGACACCCTTTTCACTTTGCTTTTGAGGCTTAAACATAGAGCCCATTCAGAATCACCATGCCGGACGATGCCAAGTTCCAAGCGTGCTGCCTGCTGTTGATTTTCTTAACCACATCTGCTTTGAGCACCATATTGTGTTCTGGGGCTCGGCATGTGAAGGCGAGCGTAAGAGGCAAAGACACTGTTCATACAAGGAAGATGAAGACGACGACGACGACGACCCCAGCTACTGCAACGACGCAAGTTGGAGATGAATTTCTTGCTGCCGAAGAGAGAAAAGTACCCTCGTCACCTGATCCACTGCACAATTAGCAGATTGGCGTCAACGATGCCTTTTACAGATCTCGTATAAAGCCATAACTTGCAAAGGTGGGGATACAAGGTATCTGATGCACCATGCAGAAGGGCTTCTTGTTCTTTTTCTGGCCTTGCTTGAATGGTTGGCCATTTGGTTTTCATAGGCAATTTCGTTGCTACTTCAGGTTCAGAATTTCACACGACCAGACAAGTTTTCTAATGTGAATATCATTTTTGTTTCGTAGTATTAAGCAAGGTGCGAAGATGAATGTCTTCCATAATTTTTTTGAAGATCAGAGAGTGGTCGGCCTAGTTGATTATTGAGAACTCTCTCTCTCTCTCTACTCACACACTTAATGGTGGTATCAATGGTTCCTTGGAACCAGGATTGGGGTTGCTGATAGGCACTTGCACAAAAATAGGAACATAAGACGACATCGCCGTGCCAGTATCCCAGTATCTGTCTACTTTATTTTTTTCATATATATATATATATATCATCTGTCAATTAACTATAGCAGGTTCAACAAATTAGTATTAAGACGTAGAAAATCAAATATAATTCGCTTGTAAGTGCTATCAAATTGGCCATATGGATATTCAAGCCCGAGTCATTCTGCAATTGAACATGAAACGATTTTACCAGGGCCACATTTGCTGGTTACTCTTGGATGGATCTAACACAGTCGTTACTCAAAAATTTTCCAGAACGTAGCAAACGAATGAAATCAGTCCGAGGTTGTAAGATGAACTTTTAGTTTACCACGGCTATGATTATTATCTATCATGACATTGTCGGCAATTCCCTCAAGCCTCTTTGGGAAACTCCAAAAAGGTACCTTTACGATTCAAGTGAAATGATTTTATGCTGCCAGGACCAAAATGCTCAGCAGCCTATTCCCATCAACACTTCTCCAAACGCTACAGTTGCCACCATAGCAAGTCCGAGAACGTTCGTACGTTTGCAGTTGAGTTTGCGGCAGCAGGTATACAATCTTGATTCTCGAACAAAGCAGCTTATTCCGGTTCCTATACAGAGCGAACCCTTTCTCTATGTAACATTAAAAATCAACTCAACAAATTAGCCAACAAGGCATTTATTCTCTGAATCTCTAGGCTTTAGAAGTCACCGGATCACACCCTCTAAACAGGCTCGGCATCAGTATTCAGCATTGTTATTGCAGGTTTGGACCAAGAACTGATATGGGCTCTGCAGGAACTTGAAGCATTTCGGCTTGGACGGAAGAAGTGCACCAAAATAATAGTGCAGGCATACTAAAGCCAACACATGGAACTGTAATACCTAACCAGCGTGAAGCATTTCAGCTTGAACATCAACCATATGACCAATCACATGAGAGAACATTCACATCCATCAAAAGACAAACCAGAATCCACACCTGACATAGAATGACTATCAAATTTAGTGATAACTACCACCAGAACTGAAGTTATCTAATTCATGGAATATGTAAGCATGTTTAAATTTTGGAAGCTCAGCTTCCTTGGTGATCCACAGGAACAGGGGCCACCTAAGTATTTCAGTCACGAATTCCAATTGAATATGGCTCATAAAATTCTTGTCAACATTGTCTAGAAAATGAAAGCTATGCTTTAGTCTTCTTCCCCTTAGTTTCTGTTGCAGGTTTGGTCTTGAAAGGCAAGAATGTCTTCCCACCCATGTATCCTCTTAAAACTTCTGGAACCTCAACTCCATCTTCTCTCTGGTAGTTCTCAAGAATGCAGCAAATTGTCCTCTCGGTGGCAGTCAGGGTAGAATTTAGTAAGTGGACATACTGCTTCACTTGCTCATTGCTCTGACAGATTGCAAAAGGAAAAGGAAGGAAAAATTAGAGAGACAGAAATTGCATGCAAGAAGGTGTTTTTTTCTTTTTAAAGGATGTTGTCAAATCAAAGTACAGACTATTGACATTACTAGCAGAACAATCACTTGCTTCCAGTCAGCCGAAACAATTAACCAGAAATCCCTAGTAGATCCATCAGAGCACAATTTGCACACAATATAACACGAATAGACTTGGGCAGAGAAATTGGAAGGACATACTTGATACTCCTTAAATATACCACCTCCTCTAATGTTCTACCCCAGTGAAGCCTTCCTAGCTAGGTGTCACAAATAATCATTTGCATGCATCATAAAATTCTTAAGTGCTAGCTTACAAGAGTTACCTTCTTCTGACCATATCGTATTTCCAGTCTCCTTGACTGATAATCAGTACAATTCGAACAGGACACAAGCTCTCTGTAAGTCTGGGATGCAGGAAACCAGCCCTCAAGATCATACTTCTTCGCAGCTGCATCATTCAGAGCACCAGAAACAATTGCTACGACTTGATATGGGATCTTAAGCTGCAATAACAAAGAGGCACCAGAAAGTGAATCAGGCATACATGAACGCAAGTTACTCACGAGGAAAGCACTCTTTCAATGTTAAACATAGCGCAGCAAAGGTAAAAAGTAATACCGCCTGGTAAAAATCCTCAGAATTTTTTATCATTTCCTCATGCATTTCCCAAGACTCATTGCCATTTGGGCTGGTGAGGCAAAATTGCTCAACTTTCTCAAACTGGTGAACTCTGAAAATTCCTAAAGTATCACGACCATGGGAACCAGCCTCTTTGCGGAAGCAAGACGAATATCCGGCATACCTGGTCAAAATTCCAATACAGAGCAAATCTGATCAGAACAAAGTCCACACCAAGCAACGACTAATAATCAACAACATGACCGGACCTTATTGGTAGCTGGGATGGATGGATCCAATCATCAAGGTGATAAGCACAGAGCGGCTGCTCGGCAGTAGCAATGAGATATTTATCATCTCCCTCTCCCGTTACCTGATTGGACATCATTAATCAGTCCTTACAGATATGTTTATAGAAGCCGTACCAGTTATAGTTTCATTGGAACTTTAGTTACGATAACTCCCCAAATTTTACATGGCAGCAAAGAGAGGGAAGAAATCGTGTCAGTATCGCTCATCTGTTACCTTGTAGAGTTCTTCATCAAATTGTGCCAATTGAGCACACTTTGCCATGATATCTTGTTTCATGAAGAAAGGTGTTTGTAGGGCTGTGTATCCCCTTTTCTCCAAGAAGTCCAGTCCAAAACAAATCAGAGCTTGATTAAGACGTACTCCATCACCCTTCAAGTAGAACCCTCTGCCCCCGGCCACGTCAGCACCTATATAATCCAAGCATACTGAAATTAACAACACAGAATATTTGCGACAATAACTTTGGAGAGTAGCATGAAAGAGAGATAAATAATTGGAAAACTAGTAGAAACCTCAGCGCTTGTAACTTTCAAGCAAAAGTATATTTTCCAATTGCAGTACACAACTGTAAGGGTACTTCTAATACCTTTTTTCAAATCCGCAATTTCAAGAAGATCCACAAGCTCAACATGGTTCTTTAGCTTGGGCTCCAGCCTTTTTGTTCCCCAGGTCCTAACAACTGCATTATTTGCCTATAAATGTTTGAAGTAACTAATCACTCTAAATTTGCACAAAGTATCACAACATCCATCTCAACTAAACAGGCCAATTACCTCATCATTGCTAACAGGTACAGAATCATGCACAAGGTTCCCAACTATTTCGAGCCTTGATTTTAAGGCCGTCCAAGCTTGACGAACTTCAACTTCTTTCTCGGCCGTCAACTTCTTATTCTCATTGGTATTCGCGATCATCTCTGATGCATCCTCACCTGACTAAAAATGCACAGCGTCATTAATAATCGAATTTAATAGAGAAAACTTTCCACAATCTATATGTAGGCAATGCAGATTTCACAATAACCAAACTAAGCCCAGTCTCAAAACAGTAAAAAATTGAATACACAGGGAAGACTTTCTTTCACCCTTAAAAGATCGTCGCACATGGGTAACTGAGTAATCTGCGAGCATGATTGCTTCAACAAAAAAAAAATGGAACCTTTCAGATCCATAGCAATAAACACGAGTATGGGGGCAGTCGAAATGGACAAAAAGTCAATTTTCCAGAATCTATCTATGTTCCGTGGCAATAACAGCGTCCAATGTCCAAACCTCAAGAGCATAAGAAATAGGGGAGAGTTGTGCGCGCGTGGCAAGGATACAGGACTCACAATTTTGAGCTGAGCCACTCGCTTGTTGATTTTGTTGAACTCCTTGCGCAGATTCTCGAGCTCAAACTGACCTGAAATCATAATCACACAGAAGTGAAAACAAGAAGAAGAAGAAGAAGAAGAAGCCTCTCGACGATTCGGGTGAAACGCAGGGGAAACAGTAATTACGCTGGCGCCACTCCTTGTCGAGGTTGACGATCTCGTCGACGAGATCGACGTTGGCGAAGCGACGGCGCTGGGACTCGCGGATGATCTCGGGGTTGTTCCCTTTGTCTTCCCTGAACAGATTGATGTCCAACATTTTCACCCTCTCTCTCTCTACTCTCTCTCTCTAGGGATGAAGACGAAATGTGAAGATGAAGACCAGGAACCTTATGCGCTGACTAAAACCCTACGTGGAGGTTACGCTTACGGCTTCGCGCAGTCGTAATTTACGCGGTTAAAATCGTTAATTTTTTTTAGATTAATATAGCAAAAAACTTGAAATTGATCATTTATGATAAATTTCGCTCAAATTATTTTTTAAATCACAAAAGACTCCAGACTGATATAACTCTGATAAATTTACCTTAAACTATTTTTTCGAATACCAAAAATGACAAACTATATATTTATTATAAAATTATCTTAAATTAATTATTTTGATCACAAAAAATCTTAAATTGATACATATATGACAAATTTATCATCTATTAATTTTCGTTAAATTAAATTAATATAATAAAAAATCTCAAATTGATACAACTATGCCAAACAGAGGGTAAAAGCATTAAACGTGTACATCCGACAATTACCACGTGTTGTCGAACTTGGCAATTTAATGAAAACTGATAGATGGCAATTTTTTTAGTGACAAATTTGAGGTAAATTTGTCAAATGTGTACCAATTTAGAGTTTTTCGTGATAAAAAAAATAGTTTGGATAATCCCTTTTTTCTAAGCCCTAAGATTAGGATATTAATTTTATTTTGCGAAAATATCAGGTTGACTAGATAATGTTTCCTCATTTTAGTAGATTGAATTCTAGCTCTAGTGGTGGGTAATATCTTTGATGATTGAATGCAAATGATTTATGCTAAGATAACTATTTTTTCTAGATAGTTTAATTAGTTCAATTAATAATATCAAAGATTAATTTTAAAAAAAAAGATCAAAAGCACCATATGGACGTTATTCATTAAGTAAAATGCATAGTTAGGGTCATCCATAACCCATATAGTATGCGTGTTAAGTTAATTTAACTTGAAATAACATGTAATTTTTTCTTGGTCAGAAAATAACATGTAATTTGCATGGTAGGTTTATTTAATTAGAATTGCATGTTGTTAGATAACTAATTTGTATGTGACATGTATAAAAGTTAAGTTAATTCACATGGTAGTTTAGATTTTTTTGGGTCAAGTGTTTAGTTAAAATGCAAGTGTGGTTTAGTTAAAATTGCATGCTTTTATGGTTACGATTTAAAATGGCATGAACCACGTTAGAATAGTTGCACTTAGTCTAAATTTGCGTTTCATGCATTCCATCATTAATAAAAGGAAAATCCCAAATGGCTCCTTATTTTGGTGCATTTATTTGTATTGATTTATTTGGTATTAATGTTATTGACTGCGTACCCGCGTGGCCACCCTTTGTATGTTAGTAAGTTAGGGTAAAATTGATCCAAGCTGTCTGTGAAAATATTTTTAAAAAAAGAAAGAGAAAGGTACCAAAAGGGCGTTAAAATAATCTAGCGTAAATAATCCATAAATTAGTAATCTCTGCTCATAGGAATAGAGTATTTATTCCAATACTTTATTTAAGTGTCTAACCGACCTACAATAAATAAATTAGCGGCAACTCTAAATAAAAATCTTTTGCATGAAATACTCGAATCATAAGTCATAAATTGATATGGACTTGAAAGAGTCCGAGTTAGGTTTAACAATTTAGTAATTCATTAGCTTCAAAGGAATTTTTAGATCGCAACATCTTGGCGACTCTATTATTTGTTTCTTGAAACATGAACAGATTAAAAAAACATTTTTCTAAAAATAGTTGATGAAATTGCTTGTAAGAATTATTCAACAAAAAAATGTTTTCATTATCAACAACAGAATATGCTTAAACATTCTCATGGACAATGAAAAGATTTTCCGTTTATACATTTTTCGTAAGCAACATAAGCAATCATTTTTGGAAAAATGTTTTCCAAAATATTGACTTTTTTCACGAAACAAACCAACCCTTATTATAAAGAATTAGACAGATCTTTGGAGATCAGAATCATCAAATGTCTCAACACACGGGAAACACCCAATGCACTGAGAGTGGTGCAATCCCCATCTCATTTTCACTCGAAGCACTTTTATTATTATACAGAGAATGTGGCAATGCTTACCTCGATATTCAAGCCGGCTATGCTACAACATTTCTCACCAAAAAGAATTACGTTGGAGAAGACCCTCCTCCACCCTAATTATGGGCCTAAGAGAGAAAGAATGGGAATGAATTTCAGCCACGCTGAGACAGCTTATACCGCGTACTTTATCGGAGCATTTATGGTTTTGCCATTGATGCCTTTTTGGGGGGAATCAGTATGACTGACTGGCAAACGTCGCGTCATGATCCATGAATCTTGATGCACGGCAATTCTGGAGGATGACGACTGATCAAATTTGCCCATAGATTAGCAAGTTTGAGAAAATATTGCTCCTCGTCCCAGACGATCATTTTCATACCTGGCTCAACAACAGCAAGTAGCATTTTAGAATCAAAATTAAGGTTCCAAGATGAAGATTCAACGTACTTAGCCAGCCAAAGGAAAAGAAAATGAAAATGAAAAAAGAGACAACCTAACAATAGGGAAAATGCATAGGAATCCCATTCGAGAACTTTTGCTTTTAAAACAGCATTCAGATGCAATAGAGAATCTTAGCAGATCGAGGACTTGCACGACTAAAGTGACAGTACGCAGTGATAACAGTGATCTTGGACCAGAGCAAACCCCCTGATGGATAAAGAATGGATTGACGTGTAGTATTCACATACCTGGCACTGTTCCTGGATTCAACAGAGACAAACGGCAAACAGGTTCTTCGCAAGAAAAAATAGCCTTCTGAAGTACACCTACATCAAGAGTGCAAACATGCTTGATGGACTCCAATAAAGCCTTGACGGTCTCCTCATATTGGAACTCCAGAGGATCGGATATGCTTTGAAGAGCTTCTTCAAGGCCTGAACTGGACCATATAGCAGTACATTCATCTAAAAGAGCAGACATGCCTGAGAAATCTCTATATTTAAGAAGAATCCACGGTTTGTATAACATGGCTGAGGCCCCAAGAACTCTGATGGCTCTGTAAACTTCTCCAAGTGCAAGTATATGCTGCTTGCCTAAATGAAATCAAAACAACAGCACATAAAATTCAAGGCCCAAAGAAACTCTAGCCATCACTATCTTTATCGTTCTTGGTATAGATATAATGTACCTTCTTTGTCAGACAAAATTTGATGGGAAACATTCTTCCCTAGAGCTTGCTTCCATATTGAGGCTCCATGCTTTAGCTCTCGAGCACAAGCAGAGATCATCTTAGACCATGTGGAAACATATTTAGATTGCTCCTCAGCTGATCCGAATTTCAAGATTTTAAGTACCAAGGCTACATGTCTTAAGAGTTCAACCAGTGACTTTAAATCTCTCTCCGCCTGCAGACAACCAAGGTACTGCTGCTGTTAAGTTCAAAACCCAAACAACGACCCAGTCAGAGGTCAACTTTTCATTTGAGAACCAACTCAAGATACCGATTTTTATCTTTAAAATTAAGTGAACTGTTCAGACAGACAAATAAGCAAAGGAAAAAAGGGAGAAGTTTATCCATTTTTAACCATTACATTTAAAGAACAATTGCATTGGCAGCCTGGTACACAGATCTCATACCAGGGATTCTATCTCAGATTACTTGCAAGGCATCAAGTGTTCAGGTAGGATCGACCCAAACAAAAGTTTGATTATAGAGGGTGCAATAATCACTATCCTACAAGTATCTCAGTTGCAAAAAAATTTCTGATTCGACTTGGTTACAATTTGCCAATGCATGCGATCTTCTATCAATTACAGACAAGAAATTCATACCAATGACAATCTACTCGACAAGCTCATTAGATTATAGAGGGTGCAATAATCACTATCCTACAAGTATCTCAGTTGCAAATAGATTTCTGATTCGACTGGTTACAATTTGCCAATGCATGTGATCTTCTCTCAATTACAGACGAGAAATTCATACCAATGACAATCTACTTGACAAGCTAAACTCTGCCTCAATCACGTGGAACTTTTCACCAGATAAAACTTCAAGAAATGTACTGATGCTGATATCTCTCTCAGATATATTATATGAGGGCAGTTGCCAGAACAAGTTGTTTGAAAGCAGCTCATTGTGAAGCTCCTGCAACAAGAAGGTGGAATAAGAGTTACTCCACATGTGTTGAAGCAATCGCAACAAAAGAACTGAAACAATTTTACAAGTTGAAATGGGAATAGAATTGATATAATAGTAAGGAAGAAACTAAAATGACTAATTTAGTAAACACAAAACCTGAATTTCCTCATCATGAGCTTTTGGCTTCGCATTTTCACCAGCAAGATCAACAGGGCCATCTGCCTTCTGACAATAACATATTTTCGACGTTCAGGGTTTGAGTAACTTCATAACAAAACAAGCAAGTCATTGCATAAATGGACCTTCACCTGATTAAGACGCCGGTGAGCAACAAGGCACAACTCATCTTTCAAATTGACATAGAATTGAACAAGATCATTAAGTTTTAATTCAATGCGATAACTTTGAAGTGAATCCATGGGACTGGTAATAGAGATTTCTCCAGATTTGGTCCCACGATAGATATCCGTATGCTCCCAAGAAATATCTTTCAAGACATTTAAATTATTATTTAATCTGGACACTGGCACAGTGTGGCTCGAATTTGACCCGTCGACACTTAGGCATTGAGTACTTGTGCCAAAGTTCTGAGGTTCATCTCCTCTTGGTGTAATGGCATCCTGAAAATCCCAATCACCAAAGTCGTCCTCTTTGATTGCTGAATCTGGTTCCAAATTTGTCCAGGTGGTATTCAGTGCACCCTCACTCAGCTTTTTAATGTCAGCTGCAGGAGTACTCGGAATGGATTCACTGTACAGACTGGATATGAGATCATTGATGGATGTTCCTGCAGTTAGCTTAGTCCTATCTCTTGTATCAGGTGCAGGTTCTTTGATAAAAGCGTCTCCTGGAACAATTGTATCTTCTTTCTCCAAATCTTCATCACCAAAAAGAGACAGTGGCAGTGCTTCCTTTTTCCCATTCCCTTGATGTTTCTCACTTTTCTACAAAGTAAATGACGAAAAGTCAACCAAAAGAAGTATCATGTGAAAGAATCCAAAATTTAAATCTTCAAAACGATATTTCCCAGTGACAACTGATAACAAGGATTTAACCTCCATTGAAGGACATTCTTTCCACCAGAAAAAACTCGTGAGAAATTGCTGCCATTTCATTTATATGTGTACATTTCAATTTGTAGCTCCATGTTGTACAATACATTGTGGTGTCTAATATCAGACAGCAAACAAGAGGAACAGCTAAAGCATGATGTCTGCTGCAGAACCTAGGAATTCACTGTCAGCTGGAGGGGTTAGAGACAGGTCAACTATCAAGCAATTAGGTCGGAACAACCAGATCCACATACATTATAAGGGCCACGATAGAAAAAAAGTCAGTGAATATCTCAAGACATGATTCTTTGAGTCACTCCTAACTCACAATTGACAGGGGACACTCTGAAATGCAAAAAACGGCATAGAAAGTAATGTCTTTGGTGACAGCATGCTTCAATAATTTAATTTAGTTCCTTAAAATGCATGATTAAGTCCTAAATAATGAATATTACACTAGGCAATTTCGTCAACCTCACATTTATATCAATTGATTTCATGGGAGAAATTGTGCATTCCCCGCTATCCTACTAACTTTATGCACATGGCATACCTAGTAAAAAATTGATTAATTCAGAAAAAAGACAAATACCTCATGCTTTGATGCAGCTTCTGATAAGGCGTCCTTAAATCCCCAAAGCTTTTCACCAGAGTTAGCACTCCTCTCCATTGTAATTGTCTTAGCACTGTTATCTGCAAGCTTCAGATCATCCTGGCATAAAAATTTCAGAAAACAAAGAACTTAGTGCCTTAAGGAGCAATGTGTGAACTTACTTGCTGATGTGATTTCATGAGAACACATCCATAGATTTCCAGACATTCTTGACAAAGTTTAACACTTGGTTTGATTTAGTTAATTCTACTCCCTAGAGTTGTTAATTGTCATTCTGCTAGCTTTCTGAAAATAAGTCTGTCATGGGATCGTTTCTCTTTCATAGACAATCATGATACAACATAGTGAATATAATTGCAATAAAATCTTTCTCAAATCCAACGTAATCTAACAAACCTATTCACAAGTAAATTTGATTTCTAAACGTGCATTTTGCAGTGGCAATAGACAAAGAGAGCCACCAAAGAATTTAATGACTTCCGCATTCATACGGCTTATATAAGTGATGCAGTACCTGAGAACTTGAACCAGCTTCTGAAGACGCACACCTAAAGTCCCAATCGTTTTCCTCAGCTTCAGCAACTCCATCAAATTTATTGAAGTTAACTTCATGATTGGAACCTTCCAGGTCAATCTTGGGATTTGGGCTCAAGTCACACACAAAATTTGACACGACAAATCTATCAGCAATCTGCTTTGATGAGACAAACAGATCGGATTGTCCGTGTGCACCGTTGCTAAAATCAAAAGTGGCTTCAATTGTCTGTGAACTTCTGAATATTGCCCCATTGCCCTTAGGAAAAAGAAAATCCGAGATTTCAGCAGATATTATCATGTTTCATGGGAAATTTGTCCATGCAGAATCTTACAACTATGGTAGAGATTTTAGTTTGCAATGCAGGGAGAAATGAAATAAAACTATCAAGCCATAAATTCCACATTCATTTCCACCTGATTGATGTTCATTGATCACTCAAACTTCATGATCTGCTTATTTGGACAGGAACCAAATCAAATTATATCCACAAAAAGAACACCTACAGCTAATGCCAAATTTTTGTACAGTCAGTGAGAAATGATGATCTTTCTGACTTTTCTGCAAATGTCTCAATTATAATGTATCAAGATACAAATCACCCATATGAAGAGGAATTCTGACTGCATTACTTTCTTCTTTACACATTCAAAGTTGAATGATGTGCAGACAACTACAAAATGAATAGCACATACACTAATACACGAGATAAGAGGAACTTCAAGAGTTACCTTACAGTTCTCCTGATTAAATTGAGTCCCAAATTCTGCACCTTTGAATTCCCAACCAAAATCATTTCCTATATCCTCCTCTTTTCTAACAGAATCAATAACAAGCCCATTAATGCCTGACTTCAGCATGTCGAAGTTTGGATTGGAACCGCGTAAAAAACTCCAACCATTGCCACTCGAAATGGACACGTTCACATTCTCAGCTGCATCATTCTCAACTTTGTTCTGCTTTTCCTGGTTAAACAGATGGCAGAGATATGGGTGTATTAGCATCCGGAAGACAAAAGGAGGAAAAATGCAATCTACTTCGCCAACATGATCAGGCATTGCCAAAGACCAGAATTCTCAAGGGAAGAACAAGAGGAAAAGGGGCACATAGAGCATGCGTGTAATAAAGATCTATAAAGGTTGTGCAGTGATTGCAATAGGCAGGCACAGATAATAAAATGCAACATCTTTCTAGATATTAATAGTCCTTGCAACCGAAGCTTCGATTAGACACACTCATCAGTGTAGTGGTGGCCCCAAAAGGTGCAGACGTTCTTCATCTCCAAATTTGTGAAGCACAACAATGCACCCTCAGCCAGCAATGATTCCTCAATCTAAGTAGACAGAATGTGTGTTTTCAAACATCGAAAGGCCAGTTGGGGACAGTGTCGGTTCCCACAGAACTGCTTGATACAAATATCCTATATACAATCTCAACCAAAAGGAGACAACTTGCATTTTTTCCTGTGAGCAGTTCAACCACTTTAGGATCATTTCCTTTTTCTTAAATTTAAATACATCTTTCGAATTCTACCACTTCTAATGACTCGTAAACTCCATCAAGACTACAAACTTAAAATGAAAAACCAAAACAACCGAATATGTCAAGCCTTTACCTTAATATTCTGGTCGTTAGACACGCTCTCCGCATCCACAAACTTAAATTCCCACTCTTCATCATCAGCTAACTCACCATTTCCGTTAAGCACGGAGGAGTCTATCCCCTTCGAACTCAACTTCAGATTCGACCCACTTTGAGCTTCAACGTTCAGATCCTGACCGTTTACCACCGACTTTGCGTTATGATCCGTCTCCGTTCCATTTTGATTACCGACTTTCGGGCTCTGATCATACAGATTAGATAATAAGTCGTTCAACCTGACACCGACGTTCAAATCGGAGCTCCTTTTCACCGAATGACCATTTGCAAGCTTTAACGCGTGACTAGCACCGGCCACTGAAGGATCGACTGCGGCAGGTTCCTCCTCATCCTCTTCCTCTTCCCCGAATATCGACAGCGGTATAGCCCCCTTAAGCTTCAGCCACTGGGCTCCCGGTGAATTCGCACTGCTCGGCGCCGGAGCAGAGGCCTGCGGTTCTACCGATCGATCTGCGAAGAAATCAGGTATTGCCGACGATCTCGAGTTGCTCGAAGGATGGGTGATGGATTTAGAAGACGAGATCGGGCCAAAGCTGACAAAATCGGACCAGTCGTCGTCTTTCTGAGAGGCGGAGAATCGGCCGTTGCTGGAAATGGAGGTGGCGGCGGCGGCGGCGGAGCTGGAGGCGAAGGCAAAGTCCCCGAAGCCCTCATCGTCGCCTTCCTCGACATGGATGCCAGCTGCCATGGACGAACCCAAAGAGCGAAGAGGATTGGGCTTCGAAGCTCGCGAGCGATCGCTCGCTGTGGGCGATTACGGACGTGTCTTCGACGTTAACGATTGCGCGCGTGGTTTATGGCGGTGGCTAGCGAGTGCGCCGTGCTTGCGCCCGTGCTGACCTGCACTCCGGGGCCAAGCATTGTGAAGCGTTTTTTTTTTTTTAGGAATTCTGAAATTTGCTATTAAGTGCCATTTTTTTGGTCGAACAATTAAGCACCATTGAATGCCAAAACTCTTGGCAATGCAATCGACTTCTAAAATTGATCATTAAAGCAATGGGCGGAGGAAAATAGAGCAAATTTACAAGGGCAGTTTATTCCAATAAAAAGAATCTTTCTTGAATTAATTTTTTAAACTTTTACTCGTTTCGTTTATTGAAAATCATCATTTACTGTTAAAGAATATAGGATGAGATGTAAGAGCATATGTAAAAATTAATATGAATAACGACACAAATAGTCCTTCAACTTTGATCTAATGTGCAATGTGGTCCCTAAAGTTTTAATTTATTCAATGTGGTCTCTAAATTTTTGCAAAATATGCAATATAATCCTTAAATTATATGAAAATATCTAATATTGCCATTTCATTAATTTAAAATCAGAAATAATATTGAATTTTTGTTAGTAGTTAAGGGCTAAATTGAATATGCGTCATGAACCACATTATACATAGGATCACAATTCAGGAATCATTTAGTTTATTTTTTTTTAATTTATATGGTCATGACATCTTAAATCATATTAGCAAGTTAATTGGGGAATTTCGTCGTCTATTTTTTATTATTGGGTATCGCATTGTTTTATTTCTGTTGATGTTGTTTTTCTCCTTTCAGTTGTCCTGTTTATCGAAAGTTGTTGGTATATTTTGTTGCACTCACGCGATTGGCTTGTCCTTTGTTTAGCTGTAACATCTCGCACCTGTTGTCATACACTCAATTGTCGTGATAGGTACGGAGTTTTTGTGTTCAGTTATCTTTTTGTATTTTGTGCCGTAAAAAGTGAATATACTTCTTACTTTATAAAAAAAAAATCATAAAAGCACGCCGGAGCGGCACTCATGAAAATCCTTTTTCATTTCTATATGTTCTTAGAAAAAGTTTATTACTAATCTCTCCTTAGGAAATTTGAGAAGAATGCGATGTCATTAATGTTATTGTCGTCTAATTTTTCTAACGTCAAATTTTTCCCCCTTCCGAGGTGCGATTCTACATACGTGTCCACCAATTGTGAGAAATCCTCCACGTGGTCCCACTCCAACTGCCACTCAGCATGACGTGGCAGCTATCCAACGAAGTATATAAAAGGCCTCGCCGTGTTCAATCTCGTCCATCCCCTTCTTAACTTGTCCGAATGCTCTGTCGCTTGCACTACTCTATCTCATGCAGACTGTCTTCCGCGGCTAAATTCGGCTGCCGTCGCTACCATCACCGCCAGAGGACTCAGCTCCCGACAGCGTTGTTTCCGGCGAGCCGTCGGGTTTCCTGGAGACCGATGGCTTCGGGGGAAGACCAGTTTCCGCCGCAGAGGCAGGGGAGGCAGCCCGGAAAGGAGCACGTCATGGATCCCACTCCTCAGTTCAGCAGCCGCGACCGCAAGCCTTCCGACAAGCTCCAGGTACCCCGATTATATCGCAACTGTTGCCTAAAGTATCTCTGTCACGAGATTACCGGATACGTGTTATTGTCGAGACTCAGCTCTATCTTGGATCAAAGATCATTGTAGAGATCAATCGTTAGTGAAATTCGTGCACCCAGTATCGCCATACTATTAATGTCATTTCCCCCCCTTCAGGGGAGGGTGGCGCTCGTGACCGGAGGTGACTCCGGGATCGGGAGAGCCGTGTGCCACTCCTTTGCGCAGGAAGGTGCCACGGTCGCATTCACGTACGTAAAGGGGCAGGAGGACAAGGACGCGCAGGACACAATCCAGATGCTGAAGCAGGCGAAGAACCCCAATGCCGAGAACCCGATGGCTGTGGCGGCCGACCTCGGGTTTGACGAGAACTGCAAGAGGGTGGTCGATGAGGTCGTGAACGCCTATGGTCGGATCGACATCCTGGTGAACAATGCGGCCGAGCAATACAAATGCAGCACGGTCGAGGAGATAGACGAGGCGAGGCTCGAGAGGGTGTTCAGGACCAACATCTTCTCTTACTTTTTCATGGTCAGGTAAGGATTTCGTTACCTATCCTCCTCATCAGTGGTGGGAATGAGGGCATAATCATTTCAGGAAGCGATCACAGTTTACAAAGTAGTGAGTGGTCTACAAGTTGATAATGTCACGTTGTTCTGGCGGTACACTGTCGTTAGGTGTTCAGTATAGTCCAATCGTTTAAATTTCCACATTTAATCTGCGTATTAATCTATTGGTTATCAGTTTTGTAGATCACTACTAGAAAACATGGCATTGTTTTTGCAGGCATGCTCTGACGCACATGAAGGAAGGCGGCTCGATCATCAACACCACGTCGGTGAACGCCTACAAGGGCAATGCTAAGCTCCTCGACTACACGTCCACCAAAGGCGCCATCGTGGCCTTCACGAGGGGCCTCGCGCTCCAACTCGTGAGCAGAGGCATAAGGGTCAACGGGGTTGCGCCGGGCCCAATTTGGACTCCGCTGATCCCGGCATCCTTCACCGAGGAGGAGACCAGGAACTTCGGGAAACAGGTGCCCATGAAGAGGGCGGGTCAGCCTGCAGAGATCGCGCCGTCCTTTGTGTTCCTCGCGTGCAACCATTGCTCGTCCTACATGACCGGGCAAGTCCTCCATCCTAACGGTGGGTGCATAGTCTTAGTTCTGAATATGCTGTCTTTTTTTCCTTTTCGAGTGAGAATGAAGCATATGATTGTGTGACTAGTAATTGTGTTGCGTTGTTGGCGTCTATTGCAGGTGGAACAATAGTGAATGCATGAGGACTGGCAATGGCAAGACTACATGTTGCACTTTTTTTGTTTGGTGGTTCTGTTTTGTGTACAAAGAATCCTCTGGTCTCTTGGAGTGGTTTGATGGGGTGTCACGTGGAACTTGATGTCCCTTCTGTGGAAATGTGAACCTCTTCGCTGTACAGACCTACAGTATGTTACCTAGTACTTTGTTACCAGTTCGCTGAGGTTGTGCTCGTGTTGTGGCATGGTTCTTTGCCAGAGCAAAAGGCAAAAAGGCGAGGTGGAAGACTCTGATCAGTGCGAAAAAATGGCATTGAATCTCTCATGAGGATAGTAGGACTCTTCCTTTTCTCTTCCAAAAAAACTGGATGACATCGCCAATCTCAGCAATTTCAGTGGCTCGGAACTGTCAAACCCGAAGTGGTTTTCTGCGACCGAGCCCAAAACTTGAACGAAGCTTAATACCCTGTAAACCGATCCTAGTATTTATGCTTACATTTGGTCCTGAATGTCTGTCTCGGTAGACGATACAGACAAAAATACAGAGGTGGAATCAAGTGATCTCTAGGATCCTGACATAGCCAATCTAAAACGCGGCCGTGCAGATGAGAAATTTCACCGAGGCAAAGAGAAGATTCACTCTGCTCCATCCGGGTCCTCGTCGTCAAAATCGAACAAGGACGACCGAAGAGCGACTGCGCTATTGTCGGTTGGTTCCTCGAGAGAATCGATTCCGGGGCTCTTCCATCCGAGGCGTCGCATGTAAATGTCATCGTAAGCTCCCAGGTTCAAGCCCGATGCGAGAAACAGTTCTGTCTCATCCACGAATCTGTCCGTCCTCCCTGTTAGGAAAGGCCTCGCGGCATCACGTAACAGCATTTTGAGCTCCATTTGTCTCTCTTCGGGTGCCTTCAGCTTCCTTTGATCATCGCTGTAAGGACAGGTTTTGAGTTCTGACAAAAGCTGTAAGGGATGACCCGTAGAACTCTACCGAATCAAGCAATGGGTACCGTGAGGTTCATGGAAGATTACCTTCTCAACGACGACTCGATTGTACCAAGCATATGGTGCACCACAACATCGACATCTTCTTCCTGGACATAACAAAACAAAAGATAAAGGCTTTATAGTTCCATGTACAAGAGCATGATGTCAATCATTAAACTAGAACTTCACTGCTTTTTTCAACCGGTGCCGTACCAAGAGAGACATTGAAGGAACTACCTATATGCATGAGGTTTGTTAATAAAAGCAGGCTAATGGAAACGGCAGTTATCACAGATCAACTACCGCATAATTGAAGCACGGAATACTTGAATGGAGGCAAGAATGAAGAATCCGTTAATGAGGAAAATTCATCCTGGCCTCTGCTTGGCCAGAAATAGACCGAAAAGTCGCTAATAGGCATGAAAGAATCCAAACAGGAATCTCTATCCAGCAAAAAAAAGGAAGAGGGCTTTGACCAGGTTGAATGTATTCCTCACTTTCTCCTGTTCTTTTGGCAATGTTATTTAGCATATGGCATTGGCAAGCTCTTCCTTTAAGTATCAATTTCCTAAACATCACAATAATCAAACAGAGGGGAGAGTTTTGGGTAGAGCTCAAGAGTTATAAAGCTTCTTAAACACCAGCATGATGATGAAAGAGGTAATTAAAGAACATAATATAGATCCATATACATTGGGCGGAACAAACGCATTCACTTATATGGGTTTCCAACCACAGACAGAGTTCTCAAAGAGGGCAGTTTCCATTTTACTTGATGTACATTTCATCAAGAAAGTGGGTTAGCCAAGTTGAATAACTGGTATGGAATACCAACCTGCAGTAGAGCTTGAATTTCCCTCTTCAACCAACTATAAAGCCATGGATTTGACTGAGGATATTTCTGAATCTTCCAAAACCGCTTTACATCAAATGCATCACCTAAGATACCTGATTGAACACACTATTTACTGAAAAGCATGAATATATAACATATTTTATCAGGAAAACATTGTAGCAACAAGATAGAGTCATAAGTTGGGTCAAAGATCCTGATTACAAGCATATAAATTACCTGGCTCAACATAATAGCACCGTAGCCTATACCTATGTGCTTCTGTGAAGAAAACACTGCAAATAACAGTAAGATTAGTGAGGACATAAGTCAATTTTTTGAAAAGTGTAGACAAGAAAATTTTGAGATAATTTTTACCTATCAGAAAATATTTGACTAACATAATGCCGTTCAAAAGAACTTCCATCATATCCATGGATAATCGAAAAGTTTTCAGTCTGCGCGAGCAAAATTATTCCATTTTGATCAGTAAAGGAGACTCATCGTTGTAAGATGTTAAAATTCTGTATATTATGGAATTAGGAACTGGTGTCAACAGCTTAAGTTTCAGTACTATAAAATCATGTGGACTGAAAAAGGCCTCAAAAGTAATACTAAGACTGCAAGCCAACCAATCCTTAAACCCCTAATGTGGGTTCCTATGACGATAAAATGAATAAAATACAAGGGATTTCTCTCAAAATGGATGGGGTGCAAGAAATGGTTGACAACCTTACAAAAGGGACACAGTAAAGAACTTGGAGCTTCAGAGTGCTTGCTAGCAACCACTTTAGTCCACTGCACAATGCATTTGTAGCAGAATTTATCTGCAGCATGACAGCATTTTCATTAGCAATAGATTTTGATGGCCTATTGAGCACTGGAATTTGCATAACTTTTCTCACTCGACAACACGGCATAACCGAAGTATATTCCCAAAGCAAGAATTCTCTTGGTAAGAAGATTAATACATGTTAGCTTATGCATCCCTTATTTTCAATTAGGCTACCAAGGAGCAACTTTTGAACAGGCTATCTGGTCATCACCCTTCTTCCAAAGCACTATCAGAAGACACGCCCTGTTCAAGCTATCATAGCTGAGGCAAATAACCATTTCTCATGTACACATAATCTGGCAGCACATTCTGTGTCTGTATGCAAGTTAAGGTCGCGCACTCAAATAATACGTTGCCACAATACATAAGCTGTAGTACCATTTGAAACAACATGACCCACGTACATGTCAACAATGAGAGACTGTGCGAACGCCAACTTATCAATCAACACTGTCATTCATCATGTAATGCAGGACTAGGGTTTTACTAATATGGAGCGGCATAATTCGGTGATAAAACCTCCTCAACAACAACAACAACAGCCTTGCGTTTGAAGCCAGAAGCTTCATGATTTATTGTGTTAACCACTTTCTCTTCACCATTGGTAATAGCGAACTTTCTTTGAACTATTGGACCTTCACATCCTAAACCCCACTGATACTAAAAAAAATTTCTTTCAAGCAAGAACAGGGCCATTAATCTACCATGAAACCACCAGGGGTTCATACAACAGACAACGAGTAATCATTTATCTCAGCCAACAACAGTCGCAGAAGAACTTTGGTCGGAGAATCCAGTCATCTCCGGAATATCTTCAAACAGGGATTCAGCTTAGTCATGCAATTTCTTTAGCAAATTGATAGAGGGACCCATCTAATTTGGCGTAATCCAAGCAATAGCTGTCTGCAAAGTTCGTAGCTTTTTGGTCGGATTGACGGAATAGAAACTTACCCATATGCAATCGGTGACACAACAAAGAAATCATAAATCAGAGAGAGAGAGAGAGAGAGAGAGAGAGAGAGGAAGACGTACGGAAACAGCGATCTAAGTAGGATTCTTGGAGATGGGGAGTGGGGGAGAGACAGATTGGACATGGGCGAGAACTAGAAGATGAGGAAGGAGAGCTGTCGCTTTCGGCCTGCTCGTGGTTCTTGCTCATAGTGCTTCCTTCCTCTTCCATTTCCCCAACTGAAGCTCAACAACTCGTTCGGAACATTATTATGTGGTACGGGGTTAATCACATTTTTCCTCTTAATGGTATTCGGTTTATGCCTTATGAGACCATACAAGCATGAACATTCATTCATATTTTCAAGTGTACCGCCTATTCCAATTATTTTCATACATTACCAACATGCTAAAGTTAGCACACACAACGTGATTTATACAGTAGTATAGAATATGATAGAATTAGACCCAAATAAAAAAAAAGTTGGCAACTTTTATACAAAATTGCCAATCTTAATTTGACCCATAACTACCATTCACATTAAAAACTAAGTAAATGTAGTGACCCAACAATTTTTTATCTTAGTTTTGAAAAGTATCAATCTTTATGTAAATTGCCAAAATTACCAACTATTATAATTAATCATAAAAATTTATTTAATATTTACTTGAAAAGTTACCAATGTTAATTTGACCGATGTAACAAAACCATCACATTAGAATACTAAAGCTGCCTTTGGTTGAGTTTTGGGGAAATGAGTATTTCACCAAAAACCTTTGACTGAAGGAGTATCTAGAATTTTTTTTTTTTGTTGATTAGAATGTATTTGCCATTTAGATTTTTTAAAAAAAGGAAAAACAAAGGGAGCTATTATTCATCTCAAGGTCGCCCAACCTAAGGGCAGCGGCCCCTGGGTCGCCTTGCTTGGTAAAGCTTGACAAAAGATGACCACACGCAACCCTAAGGTTTGCCTGGATGTTCAAAGCTCGACATACATCGACAAGGCTCAACCATCGACGATCATTGACCCTCGACCATCAGTGACGTCAACCATCATCAATGCTCGACCTCCATATCTCGCCTAATAGTCATGAGCCAGGGCAACATTGGAGAAGATGAACCAGGCGGGGCCCCGACCGGATGACCCTCGACGAGCAAGCTCGGTGGTGACCCGTAACTCGGGGTAATTTTGGAACGGAACAAAGTTCATTAGCCTTTGAAAATGCAATGTTTCTCAGCAACAAAAGTTGAAAGGAGCAGGAATTTTCCGGCGCAACTCATTTCTCACAGTTAATGATTACCGTGCACCACTCCCTTCAAGCAAAAGCCAAACAGAGAAGAAAGACTTGCATCTAATCACGGGCCCATCAGATTTTCTTCTCACCCTATTTAACTCCTCTCATTTGTGTCTGAAGCTCTCTAAACAGCTGCAGCTGCCTTATCTACACCTGCATAGTGTCCACCTCTTGCTTGATCGTTCTCACCTCCTTATGTGAAACCAACGGGCCATGGCTCGAGCTATTACGGGTCCTGAGGATCGCTTGCACGGCCGTTCTTCGATAATCTGATCCAGGGCTAGTCGTCGACCTCTGTTGGGATTTTTGGTTCCAAAAGTCCTTAGAAAAATGAATGAGAATGTGGTTGAGAAATAGTCCCACATAGGATAGAAGATAGATGGGTATTAGATTTAAATAGTGGAGTCTTGCCAATGGGTTTGGGCCCCAAGGGGCACCCCACTTTTGTGGAGGAGAGAGGTCTTGGACAAAGTCGGATCGGTCCACACGCGTGCGCGCTGCCACTGTCCGACCGGCCGGATCGGGCCGGGTCCGGGTTAAGCCCATCGATTTTATTTTTTTAATTGACATATCCGTTGAAATTTTTTTAATTAATTTTTCGGATGTTGTCTATTAGTAATCTATCTTCAAGCCATTGGTTCGTGTTCGTTAATTACCAAATAAATGCGTTGATTCGTCCTTAATCGAACACCGAACAAAGGTGTTGATTCGGTAATAACCGAACACCGAACAATCATGACTTCGTGACTCTTCGTTTGGACTGTTTTAATATATTTGTTTTCAAATAGAACGCACATTTTATTCTTCATTCATTCTGTTTTCGAAAAGACTTATCCCATTCACTCTCATTTTGTGCGATAATTCCCGAAGTTGAGTTCGAAGGATTTTCGTCGACGAAGTACCACTTCGACGAAAGTGTGATCCGTTCTATCCTGAGAGGCGATTGTCCACGCAACCTTGGGTACCTGTGGAGGGGACAAATTCGTCTTAAGGACACGACGTGAATTCGTCGAGCTCGGATCGATCATCTAATCAATTTCTCGTTTGCTCTTCATTCAGGTTTGTCTATTTGCCTTATTTTCATATATGCGAACACACGCATAGGATCGACTACAATCTTAAGACAAATTTTGTTGCCTATTCTGTGTTCGCATTCAACCCTGTTTGTCGAGTGTCGTCATATTGGTTTTTACTCTACTCGTTTGTGGTTTTCATTTTATTCCATTCTCAACAATTTCTGTTTTATATATTCAGAAATTGTTTCCTTCGTGTCTCATCGTATGTTGCTAGTATAATAGTTCCTGTTTGGATTTTTCAAAAAAAAAAATTACATTACTTGTGTTGTCATATATTCACTCGCACAATTATTTCTGTTTTCGTAACAGAAATGGCTTCGACATCAATGACGCATGTTGCGTCTGTTTCGACTCATGGAGAAAAGCCTGAAAAGTTCAATGGGTCTGATTTCAAGAGATGGCAACAGAAGATGTTGTTCAATCTCACGACTTTGAATTTGGCAAGGTTCCTCACCGATGATGCTCCTAAATTGGATGAGGGAGAAATGGACAAGGAAAAATTTGCTGCGGTAGATGCGTGGAAGCACTCTAATTTTCTGTGTAGCAACTACATCCCCAATGGTCTGGACAATACCCTGTATAATGTTTATAGCCCGTTAAAAACGGCTAAGGAATTATGGGACAGTCTAGACAAGAAATACAAGACCGAAGATGCCGGATTGAAGAAGTTCATAGTCGGCAAATTTCTGGACTTTAAGATGGTCAACTTCAAGACCGTCTTAAGTCAAGTCCAAGAACTTCAAGTGATTATGCATGATATTCATGCCGAGGGCATGATTCTGAGTGAATCATTTCAAGTGGCTGCCTTCATTAAAAAGTTGCCACCATCTTGGAAAGATTTTAAAAATTATCTGAAACACAAGAGAAAGGAGTTATCACTTGAAGATCTGATTGTTCGATTGAGGATCGAAGAGGACAATAGACTTTCTGAAAAGAAGGTTGGTAGCAAACTGGAGGTCTCTAAGGCCAACGTTATTGAAGGCGGACCAAAATCCAACATGAAGAGGAAAAGGTTTGAAGAAGGATCCACCCAAGGCCAGAAAAAGTTCATTGGCAAATGCTACAATTGTGGAAAAGCTGGACATCGTGCCAAGGACTGTAGAGCCAAGAAGAGAAAACATACTCAAGCTAATGTGGTGGAACAGATTTCCAATGGCGTTGATGATATCAATCTGACTGCTATGATATCCGAGTGCAACTTGGTGGGAAACCCTAAGGAATGGTGGATTGATACTGGAGCAACTCGCCATATATGCGCCAATAGATGGATGTTCACATCATACACGCCTATGGCACGTGATGAGAAACTCTATATGGGTAATTCATCGACCTCTAAGATTGAAGGCATTGGCAAGGTAGCTCTGAAGATGACGTCTGAAAAAATCGTGACACTAGTCGATGTACTGCATGTGCCAGATATACGCAAGAACTTAGTGTCTGGATCTCTCCTTAGCAAGAATGGTTTTAAGTTGGTGTTTGTGTCTGATAACTTTGTACTCTCCAAGAATGAAATGTATGTAGGAAAAGGTTATCTGAGTGAGGGTTTGTTTAAGCTGAATGTAATGACTATTGTACCCAATGATTCTATGAATAAAGTTGTTTCTACTTACGTGCTTGAGTCTCCTAATTTATGGCATGCTAGATTGGGACATGTTAATTATAAGTCAATAAAGAAATTAATGAGCATGGGACTATTGCCAAAATCCGATTGTCCAAATGAAAAATGCCAAGTGTGTGTTGAATCAAAATTTTCCAAACCTCCGTTTCATTCTATAGACAATAAAATCACTGAACCTTTAGATTTAATACACACTGACATATGTGATTTGAAAACAATACCCACAAGAGGTGGTAAAAAATATTTTATCACTTTTATAGATGACTGTTCAAGATATTGTTATGTCTATTTGCTGAGTAGTAAAGATGAAGCTGTAAATGCTTTTAGAACTTATAAGTCTGAAGTTGAAACTCAGTTAAATAGTAAAATCAAAATGATAAGAAGTGATAGAGGTGGTGAATATGAATTTCCTTTTGAGGAAATTTGTTCTGAATTTGGTATTATTCACCAAATTACGCCTCCTTATACGCCACAGTTCAATGGCGTGGCAGAAAGGAAAAATCGATCATTAAAGGAAACGATAAATGCGTTATTGAATAGTTCTGGTTTACCACAGAACTTGTGGGGGGAAGCTATTCTGACAGCTAATTTTGTTTTAAATAGAGTACCCCACAAAAGGATACAACAAACTCCATATGAGAAGTGGAAAGGCAGAATGCCTAATTTGAAATACCTCAAAGTGTGGGGGTGTTTAGCTAAGGTTGCCGTTCCTAAACCTAAGAAGGTTAAAATAGGACCGAAAACCGTTGATTGTGTCTTTATTGGATATGCTCTTAATAGTAATGCATATCGATTTCTGGTTCACAAGTCTGAAATCCCTGATATACATGTTAATACGATTATTGAATCGAGGGATGCTTCGTTCTTCGAGAATATTTTTCCGTATAACAGAGTATATGAGACAATCAATAATGATAAAAGGCCTAGGGAGACTACGCCTAGAAGCGAACCTATAGAGGATGAACCTAGGCATAGCAAAAGACAAAGAATCTCTAAGTCTTTTGGACCTGATTTTCTAACATATTTGTTAGAGAATGAGTCTCGGACCTTTAAAGAGGCTGTGACATCCCCAGAAGCTCCATTCTGGAAAGAAGTTATCAATGGTGAAGTTGAATCCATCTTGTCAAACCATACCTGGGAATTGGTTGATCTTCCTCCTGATAATAAACCACTACAATGTAAGTGGATATTCAAAAGGAAAATGAAAGCGGATGGCACTATTGATAAATATAAGGCTAGGCTTGTGGTAAAAGGATACAAGCAACGAGAAGGTCTGGATTATTTCGACACTTATTTACCTGTCACGAGAATTACATCCATAAGGATGCTAATTGCTATAGCAGCAGTGTATAAGCTTGAAATCCATCAAATGGATGTGAAAACGGCCTTCTTAAATGGGGATCTAGAGGAAGAAATATATCTGGAACAACTTGAAGGATTCATTGTTCCAGGATAAGAGAAAAAGGTATGTCGACTTATCAAGTCACTCTATGGATTGAAACAAGCACCGAAACAATGGCATGCTAAATTCGACCAAGTCATGTTGTCGAATGGTTTTAAGATAAATGAGTGTGATAAATGTGTTTATTTTAAAAATACTCATAATGGCTTTGCCATTCGGTGCTTGTATGTAGATGACATGCTTATAATGGGTAATGATAGTGAGGTTGTTAAAGCAACCAAACGCATGCTCACAAGTAAGTTTGATATGAAAGATATGGGGTTGCATATGTTATTTTAGGAATTAAAATCCAAAAGATATCTGGAGGACTAGCTTTATCGCAGTCTCATTATATTGAGAAGATTCTTAAGAAATGCAAGAATCTAGATATTATACTAGCAAAGAATCTCATAGATGTTAATCTCCATCTTTCAAAGAATACTTGTGAAAGTAAAGCTCAAAATGATTATGCTAGTATACTAGGCAGTTTAATGTATGTCATGAACTGTACTAGGCCGGACATAGCTTGTGCTGTGAGCAAGCTGAGTCGATTTACAATTAGTCCAAATGACAATCATTGGAAAGCAATGAAACGTGTATTGGGCTATTTGAAGCACACTCAAAATTATGCTTTGCATTACACAAAGTATCCAGCAGTACTTGAAGGATATTGTGATGCAAATTAGATAACTGGCACAAAAGACACAAAATCCACAAGTGGGTATGTGTTTACACTTGGTGGGGGGGGGCAGTGTCTTGGAAATCATCCAAACAAACTTGCATTACAAGGTCTACTATGGAAGCAGAATTTATTGCTTTGGACAAGGATGGTGAAGAAGCAGAGTGGCTTCGAAATTTCTTAGAAGACATTCCTAATTGGCCTAAACCAGTACCAATTGTATGTATCCATTGTGAATGTCAAGCGGCAATTGGAAGGGCAAGGAATGTTATGTACAATGGAAAGTCTCGACATATACGTCGAAGACACGATATCGTGAGACAGCTACTCTCTAGTGGAATTATCACGATTGACTATGTGAAGTCAAAAGATAATATTGCGGATCCATTAACAAAAAGCCTAACTAGAGAGATGGTTGAGAAAACATCAAGGGGAATGGGTTTAAATCTTATGAAATAAGACAACATAGCGGAAACCCCACCTAGTTGATTGGAGATCCCAAGATCTAGGTTCAAAGGGACAACTAAGTTATGAACGCTAAGTAGAGTACTATCGACTCTTACTCATTCCCGTATAGAGATAGTACAGACAGGTGAAGGTTAAGCATAAGCTTTTAATGATTCTGATTTAGGTATGTGAAATACCACGCATTCAGAAATCACCTGTGTGAGTGTGAAGTGAGGGCCACTTCTAAGGTGAATTTGAAAGGCCTAATTCCCGAAAGCACTCATGAAACCAGGCGGTGTTCATGGCCAAAACGAACACAACAGTGAGAACCAACTTTGTTCGAGAGAAAGTTATGTGATTCTTATTGTCTTGACTTACACCGAAAGTCGACAGTTCAAAGACATCAAGTCTACTGATTGACCGAGTAAGTCTGATAGGTCTCACTAGGGAAAGTTCAAAGTTTCAGACCACTTATCCCAATGCAGCGTTCTCTTTTGGAATAATCGCACATTGCATTTCATACACGCATAAAGAGTCATGAAATCTGAAATTCTCATTCATGTGGGGGATTGTTGGGATTTTGATTCTAAAAGTCCTTAGAAAAATGAATGAGAATGTGGTTGAGAAATAGTCCCATATGGAATAGAAGATAGAGGGGTATTAGGTTTAAATAGTGGAGCCTTGCCAATGGGTTTGGGCCCCAAGGGGCACCCCACTTTTGTGGAGGAGAGAGGTCTTGGACAAAGTCAGACCGGTCCACACGCGCGCGCCGCCACCGCCGTCAGTCTGTTCGACCGGCCGGCTCGGCTCGGATCGGATCGGGCCCGGGTCCGGGTTAAGCCCATCGATTTTATTTTTTTAATTGACATATCCGTTGAAATTTTTTTTAATTAATTTTTCGGATGTTGTCTATTAGTAATCTATCTTCAAATGCGTTGATTCGTCCTTAATCGAACACCGAACAAAGGTGTTGATTCGGCAATAATCGAACACCGAACAATCATGACTTCGTGACTCTTCGTTTGGACTGTTTTAATATATTTGTTTTCAAACAGAATGCACATTTTATTCTTCATTCATTCTATTTTCGAAAAGACTCATCCCATTTACTCTCATTTTGTGCGATAATTCTCAAAGTTGAGTTCCAAGGATTTTCGTCGACAAAGTACCACTTCGACGAAAGTGTGATCCGTTCTATCTGGGAGGCAATTGTCCACGCAACCTTGGGTACCCGTGGAGGGGAAAAATTCGTCTTAAGGACACAACGTGAATTCGTCGGGCTCGGATCAATCATCTAATCAATTTCTTGTTTGCTCTTCATTCAGGTTTGTCTATTTGCCTTATTTTCATATATGCGAACACATGCATAGGATCGACTACAACCTCATCATGTTCACTTGCTCCATCAGGATGAATCTTGTCGTCACGTTCAGGGGCAACCGGTCGTTCCTCAACGCATGCTCACGCGCTTCTTTCGACAGTTTGTGGTAGTCCATTGCCCTGCAGATTCCCCATCCTCTCTGCCTCTGTTGCGTTGGGATGTGCCTTGATGACAATTCAATACAAATATGTCAGATTAGAAATGGAAACACTTCCTTTTTAGCAAGTATGAGCTCTCTGTGCAAGTCATGTCTTGAGCTTTGTAGATTGTCACGAATACTCGGCTCGCCGTGGAATTTCAGTGACATAATTTAGTGTCTTGTGCAACTACATCGATCGAATACTCTGCTCGCCGTGGAATTTCAGCGACATAATTTAGTGTCTTGTGCAACTACATCGATCGAATTCTAGCATCTAAAAAGTGGTAGAAATATACCGTACCTTGATGTACATGTCCATAGCCCTGTAGATGTTGTGGTCGCAAAACCGAGCATCTTTCGGCAATGCCTCTGCAAGGGACTGGAAGTCCTTGACAGCGAGTGTCTCCTCCCTCACCACGAGGGCGAGGTAACCATCCACCAGTCTTCCTACAGCAAAAAGTTTTGGCGGATGATTTGTCCAGACAACGGAAACATAGCATTGCACCACTCTAACGATGGCTCCAACATCGTAAGTGGTATCGCCATCTATGCGGTCGAGCACGCGGCATTTCTCCAACATGGCAGCTATTCTTCTCTCCAGCCTCTTTACCAGATCAGAGTCGGCCTCCATTAGACCCACTCTGAGAAGGTTAAGCAGAAAATTGCAAGAGACAGAATTTTCCTCTAGTGGAAGTACCCTCATCAAGCTCTCAATCACAACTCGTTGCAACTGGTAAGTTAGCTTCTGAGCTGTCGGATTATCGAGCAACGTCACTCTTGAAAGCCATTTTTTGGTCCACGCGGCTATGGATTCACCGATAAGGTCGGGTTTCATCCCTTCTCTTTTGCACGCATCCACCACTTCTATGAAATGATCTATCCGCAGCAGCGAGACCTCCTCAAACCACCATCGATCAACAGAACCTTCAGACTTTCGAGTATGTCGACCTATTCCCTTGAATACCGAAGAGGGTCGCGTCACAGGTACTGAAGTTGAATGCTTTACGATTGGTGCAGGCTTTCCAAGCTATGGCCTCAGAGCACCGGCTCGGAACTTTCAACTCCTCGGCCCCCGAGGAGATATGTTCTCGCAACTTCTAAGCACATGGAATGCGTCTTTCGAAGATGAGAACATCACGAAACTTTAGAATGCCTCGGTTCGGAGAATGAGGTTCGATTCGTGATAATCATTGCTCATTTCCAAGAAATGCGCGGCACAATACAAAGGGGCAATGTTCGATGCTGTTAGATCGAGCTTCAGACCGTAACAGAATCTCACTACCGGCTCGAAAGTTTCCACTTCGCCAGGAACATTGTCTAAGTTTATAGGCATGGAACTCTCGCTTTCTGCTTTGCTTCTCCTTTCAATACCAATCGATTTATGTAGATAGAATCGAGTATCTTCAATTCATTGTTGGCGATTGCATTTTCTGCTTCAAAAAAATCCTAAGGAAAGGACAGCTTGAGCTCTAGACGATATACCACATTCTAAATTTAGCAGTTCAATAAGACTCTAGAAACATGAGAGCTAAATTGATTACATGATGCTAGATAAGAACAGCATATCTAAGGAATATGTGTTACCATGACCGTGTCTTGGGAAAATGCAGGTTCAACTTAGTCCTACTCAGATCATCATCGACATCAGAGTCGATGCATTCCCAAACTTTAAGTAACGTAAAACACACGACCATTCTGACAACTGGGTTTACCTTGTGCAAGTGAAAGCTGAGATCTCCCAATGGTATGATAAGGTCACTAGGAACTCCTGTCTGCATAATCCTGCACCAATTAGTTATCAGTTGTTGCTGTCGCTGCATCAAACAAAATAGGCGAATCGCGATGGAATTCGAGCGTTCATATGCACATCGACCCTTGTAACAGAGAGAGAAGGGAGAAAAGAGAAGGAGCACTACCGCTTCGTGCCTCGCCGTTCTAGAGTCCCTGATGCGAAATCAGCAGCACAATTGCTCATCATACCAACCACGGATCCACAAGCGGGAAATTTCCTGTCAAGATTCGGGCTCCCCATGATTTGTTTTTCGCCCCGTCTGCTGAAATGGAGCTTGTACCAATGAAGTTATCAGCTCGAGGACAAAGTTTTATAGCGCTCCCGCGCTCGGCCATGCCACATTATAAGCAGAGTTCTAAGAGCCTCCTCACTCCAGCACAGATGTAGGAGTCCAAACTTGTAGTAGCTAGGCCATAAAGAGAGGTTGTTCCCTTTTGCTCTCCCCTCTGTCACTGTTAGACGGTTGTGGACAATCTGGGGCTGTGACATTCATTCTCATCCACTCTTGTGGAGGCTGGCACTGCGCTTTTCTGCCTCAAGATGTTAACCTCAACCCACGTTGGACGTGGGCCATCCTTCAGCAATATGAGAGATACTTTCCCACAGTAGAGAGCTTTACAGGTGTATGGAGAGAATTGTGTGAAGAAGAATGTTTGATTATTAAACCGCGTCTCCATCTATCGCAACTTTTTAAGATATAGTGAATATCATCTCATCGCTTCCATTGCGGTGGCAAAGCACGTCCCCATCTTAATGCTTGAGAAGCCACTTGGTTTGGATAATGACATGGTTTGCTGAAACTTACACTAATTTACGCATCTCCTCCTCTTTTTACGGAAAAACGGCACTAAAGTTTACTGGGGTTTATGAGCGATGTGCCTTTAAATTTTGGTCGCATTGGTTGAATAATTTTAAGTAATCGAAATTTACAGAAGTAACAATTTCTGCTTCATGACAAAAGAGGGGGAAAAAATAATACTGAGGGCTTAAGTTTAGTGCTTGAATTATGGACGTTGTAACATTTTGGTTGTGTCTTAAAACCTGTCGACTTCGTATGATTATGCCACGACTCAATTGGAGCAAAAGGCACAAATTTTGAGACTCAATTACCCAGAATGAAAGTTCTTGGACTTAATCAGGACTAAGTGTTGTTAACACCTAAATTTTGACTTTTTAAAATTCATTCACTTAAGTACATAAAAAAAATGAGAATTTGTTCTCACCAAAAATTAATTTTTTCATGCATTGCATATTTAATTTTTTGTCAGTCATGCATTTTATTATGGCTAACGACGGAGGATTTGAGCTTAAATTGACAAACGATTGGATTGAGCGTGAGGGAGGTGTGCCGAAAGGCTTATGAAGTTTTGAACTTAAAAGAAATTTTTCCACATGGACTGAATTGCAAATACATAAAACTTCAGGGACTGAATTGCAAATACATAAAATTTTAAGGATAGTGGAGAAATTAGAAAGGAAGATGGAGAAGGGGAGATATAGAAGGGAAGATGGAGAAATTAGAAAGGAAGATGGAGAATGGGAGATATAGAAGGGAAGATGGAAAAATTAGAAGGAAAGATGGAGAATGGAAGATGGTAGAATTAGAAGGGAAGATAAAGAATTAGAATGGAAGATGGAAAGATTAGAATGGAAGATGGTGAATTAGAAGGGATGATGGAGATAAAGAATGGAGGATAGTGGAATTAGAAGAGAAGATGGAGATAAAGAAGGGAAGATGGTGAAATTAGAAGGGAAGATGAAGTTAGTGGAAAAATTAGAATGATAGATGAAGATAGAAAAAGGAAGATGGAGGAGTAGGCTATAAAAGGAGGAAGAATGAGAGCCTTAAAGGGGGGACTTTTGGAGAGATTAGAGAGAAATTAGGAGGACTTTGGAGATTGAGGAAAAAAATTTGGAGAGATTTCAAGAGAAAAAATTTTGAGAGAGAAAAATTCGCCGCAGTGGAACAAGCCTTGGCGACGCGACGGATTCATCTCCAACGAGCTCTAGGTGCATCAGCATGTGCAATTATCTGGTAACTCAATTTTTCGTGTTTAGATGACGAAATCTCGAAAATAAATATACTGAACATTCGTAGATGACTTCGAGATCTTCGATTTGATATATTATGGCGTGAAAATGGACGTCGTTTGCTATGTCAAAAGGGTCCCGAAATGGAGAGCAGAAATCTGGAAATATAGTGATCAGAACCTGAGATGGAATTTTTCTGATTTGACCTTTCACGCTAAATGATTTTCCATGGGTTATTCTAGACTTCGTTTCATAAAGACCTCTTCATGACATTTGTTCATAAGATCTTAATGCATAACATATAAAAAATAAAAAAATATTCATGCACGTTTCGTATTTTTAATGCATTTAATGAAATCATGCAATTCTGCTGGCGTCCTTGAGTCTGAGTGTTTTTCTGTGCGTGGTCATATTGATTCGTAGTTATCTCATGTTTAGAGTCTTCTTTTGAAACTTCACAAAAAATGAAAGTTGTTCATTGGGGTTTTCTTTAGTAGACTAGAAAGTTTGGTGCATTAATTTTGAGATTTGAGTGTCCATTTGAGCTTAATCTTGAAGTATGTCTGTTCTGTGAAATTTGTTTGTTTGCTGCTGAGCTCTCATGAAAGACCATTTTCTACACGAAAATGAGTGTCTCTTCAGTAAGAATGTAAAACATGAAAGTTGTCAACGACACATTTTCCCATCCACATAAAAAATCTCAGAATTTTTGCATACATTTCATTATTTCTTTTGTATTTTATGGTTACTGCTTTCTCCCTAAGAATGTTCATGGACAATATGATTTAATTCGTATTTTTTGTGTTAATGCATTGGAAAATGTAAAAAATGGTCTCAATAAAGTTTAATCAGCACGTGTTAAAATTTCTTTGAGTTTTTGAATTGTCTTAACTTATTGGTGATTGTGCATGTTCAATTGGATAAGTTTATTATTTTCATTTGGCTTTCGGCCCGATGCTTTGAAGACTGGAGGATGACCGATGTCCATTCCGGTCCGTTTTGTTGTACTTCCGACCCACGAGGCTTAGCGACCGGTGTTTGACCAATGTCCATTCCGGTCCATTTTTGTTGTATTCCCGATCATGTCTCGGGTTTTATTTAATTGGTCTATAATTATTCACCCGACGAGTTGCGGGTTTTATTTTCACTGTCCTTATGGTAGTTTTACTTTACCTGCTCTCTCTTCACATCTTCGTTTGCTTTAGGTGATTTTGCATTCTTTATAATACATCGAAAAAATCTAAAAAAATCATAAAAAGAAAACCCAAAAAAAATTGCACCTTCGAACCTCAAGTGAAAATTTATCAAAATTGCCAAGTTGAACATTTTCATGAAATTGGTACCGAAAGGGCGTTAATTGAAAAATTAGCGTAATCAAGTCCCCGAACTCATTAATCTCTGGTTCGTAGGAATAAAGTATTTCTCTCGATGTTTTATTTAGGTGTCTAATCAACCTACCCAAAATGATTAGTGGCGACTCCAAGATAAATCCTTCTTTTAATGAAATTGAACCTAAGTCACGATTTGGTAGAACTCGGGAGAGTTCGAGCTATGCTAGTTAATTCAATTTAATTAACATGGTAATCCATTAACTTTAAAAATTGGGAAACTGATTTTTAGGTCGCGACAAGTGTACTATAAGTTCCTTACCAAAAAAAAAAGTGTACTATAAGTTCTAAAACATGTCACGAAAGTGTAATCGATTCCTAAAACTATCAAAAAGTACAATTAAATCTTAAAACTTATTACGAAAGTGTAATCGAAATTAAGTCCTAAAATTTATTACGAAAATGCAATTGAGTCTTAAAATTTTTAAAAAATAGAATCAACAAAAAAACTTGATTGAAACAATCTGACAAGTTTTAGGACTTATTTGTATTTTCTGAAAGTTTTAGGATATAATTACACTTTTATAACAAGTTTTTTGGAGTTTATGTAACCACCCAGGAACTATATCCTATTATTCTACCTCTATTTAATTTATTTATTATTTTCTGTCAATTTTTATTCTTTATTTGCGAAAATGTTAGTGGCTATCCTAATTTAACAGACATAGCATAGCAACTTTCAAGATATTTATGAATATACTTAGTTTTATACATATGCATCAAGTATATTTTACAACATAAACTAACCTCCATTACTATGTACAATCAAAATTTGGAAGGTTACCCTTGACTATGGTTGCTTTGCCCCTCTATATTTTTACTAGACCGTTAGAAACTCTTTCTAATCGTAACTCAGGTACACTCCTAAGGTATCACTCCACCTTGGAAACCTAATAGTTTATTGAAATTGTGTAGAGAACCCATGACCATTCCTTCACCTACTCTTCGATGCCAATTTCTACGTTCATGACTTCATGCTAGGAATATTTAATGTGAGTGACAATCCAAACAACGAAGATGCAGCAAGGCTATCTCAATTTCCTTGAAAAATAAAGAATAAGCAAATAACCCAATAAATAAAATCACTAGGTCTAAAATGGGAATATCTGTCCACTACCTGATGTAGTAGTGTAAATGTCATGTATTTCACACATTAAGTATGCATGTACAATGATTCCTTCATGTTACTCATGTGACTTGTATTGCTTGTGGGGATATGAGCTCATAAGCTCATTCTCATAATCTCGTAATCTCATAGTCATTATCTAGAAACGCTTTCTTATAGGTCCAACGTCGCTTGGGAAAAGACGACGTCTCGTTCACATAGTCAACTTCATAGGAAACGATGATTCGTACTCATTCTCGCAATAACGTCAACTCTGCCCCCTATCGACGGTCTCGTAATTTCCCATATAAAAGACATCTCTGGCTTTTGTTGCTCCTTGGATGATAATGAGTAAGCAATGATTTAATATTTTAATATGCGTACACATTCTTTCGCGTATACATGTCCATTTATCATCTTTCTTATCATGAGAACATGCAGGATGGACGAGGGACGGTGAGGGACTACTCTTCATTTTGATACTTGAGTTCTATTCAATGCTCAATCATGTGATTTGTGATGCAATAATACACACATCCACACATATAATGCAGCACAATATCAAGCATTATAAACATTATTGCCAGAGAACTAACCATCCCATTTACCTATTACTCGAGTATAAGTATTCTATCTTACGACAAGCAAGAAATATAAGGCAAGAAAACAGCATCGTGTGGTGTCAGTGAGGCAGCGGCGGTGGCAATTTGAGAGGACGATGAGAGAGAGAGAGAGAGAGAGAGAGAGAGAGAGAGAGAGAGAGAGAGATGGATGTTGAAAATGAGAAAACCAATGCCTTATTTATAGTAATTTCCTAGCTTCCTTCACAAGATTTCTTTAATTTCTCTCACAAGTTACTTCACATATAGACGCTTTTTTATCATTTTGACTTTTTCAATTTTATTAGCGTGGACTCATTTATATTTTCTTAACCTTGTTAATCCTATAGTGTGAACTCATTTATAATTTCTTGACTTTGTTATTAAAAATGACATTGATCTTATCCTATCATTAAATGCTTGAAAAGCTACATTGATATTATCTTAATAATAATTACTTAAAAGCAAAATTGATTTTATCATATCATTAAATGCTTAAAAATGACATTATTCTTATCATTTCATTAATTACATGAAAAGCAACATTATCCTTATCTATTATTAAATTAACTTGCAGCTGACTTATATATTAATTCAAAAAATATTACTTTACCATGTTTTCTAATATAAAATTTTCAGGAAAACTTTTTAAGTTGGGTAATAGTTTCATCTAGAAGTTTTTATGTTTCTTAAAAAACAAGTCAAAAGAAATTTTTTAATTTTCTAATTATTTCTAATGTATGAAATTTCGAGATATCACAATTCAATTGCATTTTTTAAAAAATTTTAAGACTTAACTACACTTTCGCTATAAGCTTCGGGACTTCCAATGTACTTATCCCACTTACTTATCCCCAACATTTTAGAAGCGCTAAAAATCAATTCTTGTTTGAGGTTCATGTAAATTTGTGGTTTAATTTATTTGTGTGCTTTCGAATATGCACCGATTATTATGTTTAATATTTGTCCAGCCTGCTCGTATGGTACCGATTCAAAAACATTAGACGTGGAACTTTTTTGGATGGGAATGAGCATTTCTCACTCCTTCGACCAAAAAAAAAAAAAAAAAACCAAACGGTCATCTCATTCTCCTCTTCATCTTTCGTCTTTCGTCTTCCCCGAACCCGAAGAAAACACGCAGAACCCAAATGCAGACGGCACTTCCCTTCCTGTCCCAATGCTGTCACTCCCGGCGCTCGTTCCTCTCACTTCACATCGTCAAGGCGAAAACTTTCCTCCCCGGCAACAGGCTGCCCATAATTGCTTCGGAAGGTTCGAGTCTTACGCACAAACGCTTCTCAAGTAGATCCGTTTTCTCAAGAAAGAAGAAGAAGAAGCGGCGGCGGCGGCGATCTGGGTCGCAGGAACTTACGCGATTCGCGCTCAAGTTAATACCCATTATCGCCTCAAATCTCAAGGCGTCGCCCGGCCCGTTGCATTTGATAGCTGAAGAATTGGGCGGCGGAGATGGGAGCGGAGGAGGGTTAGGGTTCTGGGGAGGCTCCGGGTGGGGATGGTTTGATGGCCGGAGGCGAGGAGGGATGCGAAAGTTAGGGTTTTGGGTGGTCCTGGTGGTTTGGGGATTGAGCCTGACGCTTGTTGGCGAAATGGAGAGCCTTGCAGTTTGCAGGATTTTGGGTTTGGGCTTCTTGGGGCTCGGCCTGATCGAGGGGTGGAGCAAGAAGAAGGGCGCGGCAGTGGTTAAAAATGGGATTTTGGGGATTTTCTTTCTTGTGTCGTTTTGGGGGCTGAGAAACGAGGAGGTACAACAACGGAAGAGTTGGGTTCAAGGACTGTCGAAGTCATTGAGGAGACAAAGAAGAAGACCAGGAAAATTTTGGTAGCTTAGGGATACTGGTGAGAATTTCTTTGCACATCTTTCCAACTAGAACGGATATGATGTGTAAAACGCAGCGAATTCCGGCGAATTCGACGCGTTTTCCTTTTGGAAAATGTTGGCGATAAGCTACAATGTGGTGGAATCGAATTTACATCCTCCCTACTAAATATTGACCGATGTGTTATCATCTGTCTCTTCATCTCTGGGGCTTGTGTCTTTGAGTTACGTTGGTAACTTGTATGTCATTACTAGAAATTGTTATGGCAGGACAATTTTTATGGTATCTCGGATGTACCGTTCAGTTCAACATCATCGCAAGGCGTCGTTGTAATTGGGCATAAAAATGTTGTAGTGCATCATAACATTGATTTATGACGATGCGACGAGTTGTTGTAATCGAGTATCAAACAATCGTAAAAAAACGAAGTGGGGATACAGTACGATAACATGCCTTAGAAATTCCCAATTATGTTAGCAGCACATGTAACTCTCTTCCCTTTTAACCAGATCACCTGGTAAACAAACCCAAGGGGGGCGAGAACCTTCCATTAATTTGAGTTTGGCCGTCAAGTCTTGGAAATAATGTTCAGTAGAAATGCTCATAAACTATCATATGTTGCTACCGCGCACACGTAAGCGGGAATCATAAAGACTATCCAGACTGATAAGTATCATTACTTGCAACCAGGAAAAAAAGACTTTCAAAGCAAATCATGCTGTCACGTAAACAATGATGTCACATGTTAATCAGATATTGCTTGCTGCAATCGTGAATATGCATGGAAAATGAGGACACCTAAGTGTGACACGACAGTTGTCTACATAACGTTATGTACATGAAAGGCTCTTGCAATTGGCATTCTTCCTAACATTCATCAAGTTAAGACAGGAGTAAAAACAATCTCAGCTCTCTAAACCATGCTTGAGCACCAGAACTGACTTCTGCAGTAAATAGAGAGGCAGTGAAGAACACTCGTACTCAAGGGACAGGAGGCAGAGAAGTCCTTCATGGGGAGACTCCCAACTCCTAGAAGACATCTTCAAAGTTCTCAAATTAGCACATGCCGCGATCCTCATTTGTCCTCATGCCATCGAGGAGACTCTGAAAGTCGAAGCACTCTTCTTTTCTATCCTTCTTTCTAAATCAATGAAACCTACATATGCATCATCATTGACAGCTAAAACAGTGCGATGCTCTTGCCTGTGCTCTTACAGAAAGCTCTAGTAGTGCCTCTTCTTCACAATACCTTCTAAAATCCCATTAGTACCAAAAAAACCAGTTAGCTGTTGATGATTAACAGGACCTGGTAGCTGAAATGAGATTGAGAAGTGTCCAGGTGGGCATAAGTTTTGCGTCATCTTGAAAATTTGGGAATTCTTCACAATGGTCTTCTCACCAGTAGTTGTTACTCCTTTTATGAATATTTTTCCATCAGGCTCCACATCACATCTGAAATCCTCTGCACGAGCAAAAAATGATCAGCTTCGAAACTAAAAACTTCCTGACACGAGCAAACGAAATCAGAAAATCCACTTTACAACAAGTCTCAGAACATCAAAGCATCCAGATTATACAAGTAATGTCTGAGTGCACAATTCACTAGTATATGGCCAACTTCAATTTGAAGAGATCTCACTGCTGATTCTCATAACTTTCAGTGACATCAGCAAATATATGATCATGCTGCAACATAACTTTTTTTTTTTTGGGTAAGGATGCTGCAACATAACTTTATTTGCTCCAATATACTAAATCAAGTTTAAGCATTTCAAATTTACGAATCTATCCTAACAGAATAATCTAAAGTATAAGCTGTGAAGTGAAGTATTTAATAAGTAACAACGTTCCAATACATACTTTCATCCCTTGAGACTCCAGGAAGGGAGACCCTAAACAGGTAAGAGTCCTCGCATTCTCCAATGTCTACTGCTCCAACTACTGGCCCCATCTTTCCCATAGCTGCACTGCCAACCAGTCCAACCCCAGATTTAGCTGCGGCAAGAAGTTTGTCCCACTGTTCTGTAGAATGAGAAGGGAAATACATGATGGAGGGCCCAACACTTTCCGCAGCTTCTGCCTCCATCTCTGGCTTTGAGGAGGCAACACTGCTTTGTGATATAGATGGACCAAAATATGGCACGCTATTGAGAGGTGCCACATCGAGGATTGGCAGCTGTGGGTCTATGTGCTGCTCGGTTCCATTATTTGTCCTTCCTCTTGATGACCTATGTGCCCAGACATGAGCAATTTCATGAATAGGATAATAGTGCCAGCCAACTTCTTGAATTTTCATACAATACTTCAGTTTCATATAAGAAGAATTCATATATATCACCAACAAATTTTTCAGATCAATATTAGCTTTGAAAGGGATTTACAAAACATAGGATAGACTTCATAAGAAGTTCAACAATACAGCAGAATCTCATGATAAATCAGTGCCTATGAAAGTATTCTCCCTCCCCTCATTTTAACCCCACTAAAAAAAATATCCATCATACAAAGGGCCTGTCTGGTAAAACTGAAAATTAAGTGTTAACAATTCAAGTACTGAATTTTAAGTGCTAAAAAAAGAATTAAAAAGTTGTTCAGCGATAATTTAATTTGATAGCTGAATATCATTAGTCTTTTTCCTACTTACCTAACATAGGAAAAAGACCATTATTTGTGTCAACATATATAGCAAATTCTATTTACCATCAACTATCTTTCTATGGAATGAATTAAATACCTCCTCCCTCACTTACCAGATTAAGTGGTTTTTTGACTTAATTGAATTTAAGTCAATTATGTTTAAGGTCAACCAAGAAGCTTATTGAACAAGACCTAAGTCATTGGAAAGAAAATTAGGGCTTCAATATCTCTTTGTGGCTTTGAAACTAGAAGATTAGAGTTTTTTTTTTTTTTTTGGGGGGGGGGGGGGGGGGGGGGTTGGGTTGGAACAGAACGATCGGGTATCTTGTTATACTATACACAATGTGACCATATACAAGTACGCCCCTGAAACAACCTATACTGATAAACAGAGTTATCCTTTAACACATGTTTAGCTGTATTCTATTCAGCTTCTCCTATTATCCATAAAGACAAAACTGCAGCACAGACCCCTGCACTTAGGTCAATTTACAAATATCTCTCCCTTGCTTATATTCCGATCAACGGATTTCAGACACTAACAGGACAAAGGTAGGCTTTCCTCTAGAAAAACAGATGAAAAGGATTATTACAGAGTGAAAATCTACAGCTCACATCGACTCCTTTCTGCGATACACTAACTTCTAGCTGCCATTGGAAACTGATTATACCCACCTATTCTATGTTCAACTCAACTTAAATAAATGATTAATGGCTCAACAATCACGAGAAAGACTCCCTTCATAATGCACAGAGGCTAATACCCTCAATAATAAATACAAGGTGGGTCAAGCTTGACACGCGAACACACTATAGAGAAGTCAGTCAGGTGAAGGTGATCTAACGCAAAGGCTTCGAATCTCAAAGACATGATCACTCGTCCTCAAACAATGAATGGTAGAACTCTAGGTTGTGAACCCAAATTATGTAGAGGAAAACTAGCCACCCAGCGATAAAGACCCCTGCTTTAAGCCTCACTTGCTCAACAGTCCAACAGAGCTCACGAATTGCAACTCATCCCAACGCCGAGGATCAAATGTCCATACCACTTCACATATTCGATATGACCACATCGACAATTTCATTCTCTGACCTCGCTTTTCGAGCACAAAATCGTGCACAAAAAGAGTTTCATACTCACATTTCGAGATTTCTAAGAATGACCAGGGTCGCCAAAATCGCTCGTCAGCCCGAGATTTGCGATGTGGGACGCACGCTTGTAAGTGGCGAATCACGGCGATCCGCCGGACGCGGCGTTCTTCCAGCGATCTTGCCGTTGAAAGAAGAAGAAGGGGGCGAAAGGAAGAGAGATTGGACGAACCTGGTCAAATCGGAGCCCTAGAGCTGGAAGAAAGAGGAAGACTCGCTCGCGTCTTCAGCCTCCTTTGGGCTTTTGATTTTAAAGCTTTGTGGGCTGCATTCTAAAGCCAAAAAAGACAAAAAGATTGGGGCAAAAGACCTTACCTTTTTTGGTCAAGGACCTTACCTTGGTTTACATAAATTTAACCCATTCACGGACCTAACAAATTCGAATTTACGGACCTAACAAATTCGAATTTCCATTCCGACCTTGTTAGGTCCATGCAGAATTCAGAAATTATGTAAATTGAAGAAATTCAAAATATGAATATTTTTAATATTATGTTGTCTTAAATGGGTTGTCTTAATATCTTGTTTCATGAAATTAGACTTTACAACATAGTCGCATAAACAGAATTTTGACGTACGAGATAAGGGTGAGGAAAAGAAATTAGACATACAAGTTAGGCTGCCAATTGATAATATTATGACGCTCAAGTTGAATAACTTTCCTCTTTCATGAAAATGAGAAGAATGTCTTGCTTGTGTAACCCATTGAAGAACACAAGTTATGTGAATAACGAGATTGGCAAGGGGGAACAGATCTTTTCTAGCAAGCAGATATTCGAAAAAAAAAACAGAGAGAGAGAGAGAGAGAGAGAGAGAGAAGAAAAGAAGACAGGACAAGCTGATCTTGATTGAGTTGAGACATTGCTCTTCTCTGTTTTGCCAAGATGTGTGAATTGTCAATAGTTGGTATCTGCTTTCTTCATAAGGACAAGAATAACAGGAGAATTGGACACAGAACACAGTCTGTTCTCTCCACAGCCCCATCAACACCTTTTTATGCTCCAAAGGATGTTGCGACAAGAAAAGCAAGGAAAGTTTTGCCGTTGGTTGGGGGCCGGCAGCTGCAAGGAGTTCGAGCACCATCCCGAGCCTATGGAGCCTGTCCTGACCGTTATGGTCATTCCTTTAGTTGTGACCTTGCTGTCTGGCTTGAGCATCTCAGGCCAATGCTGCAGCACTAAAAAGAGTGATGCCAAGTTCGAGAGTCAACTCAGTCCTAGAATGGGACTTTTTTCCAGAGATCGAACACGGGAAGGAGCGCAGTGATGTTATGGTAGGCAACAGAACCGAAGTTACAAGGAGCAGAACTGCAGCCATGGGACAGGCAAACTTCGGGCCCATAGGCATTATGGAGTTAGACCAATCTTAGCCAGGATACTGGGTAGCATATCATTCAAGAGTTAAGTAACAACAAAGTCATTCTTTACAGCTGCCATAAAATTGAAATCGAGGATTATCTCTTATTCAGTGTGGCATAGCCAGTTCTTTTAAATCTGGCAAAACAAGCAAGTTCTAGGAAGCTTACAGGCCCAAAGTTTTCCTATCTCAGGCCTACGATATCAGTCTTTGGAACTTCAGTTTTTCGGCCACCATAAGATCAACTCATTCGTTCTCTGTTACCATTCTTGGATTTGGTTGATCTTCGAACTTGGTCTTGCACTATTGAGAGAGGTAGTATTGATTGTGACCTTCATGCTGACGGAAAGGTCACGCTCAAAGAGTGACCACAATCTCAGAAGATAACTTCACAGGTTCAGGTTGGTGTTTGAGATGAGAACTTATGTCTGCCCGGAGACTTCTATATCTCGTTTCAGCTGCCAGGCTCCACCGAAATCAAACTCTTTTCTGCTGATGTTGGCTCAAGTGTAATTTCTTAGGGAGAAGTGAAGAAGCAGATGAATAGCTGATGGATGTCAATGTGGCCGACGAGGAAGCAGACTTCATTTGCATCCGCCACTCATTTGGCAATGGAGTAGCAGGAGTAACAACAGACTTCATCGTGTCTGTCTCTACGATTCGTAATGTCCATCTACTATCTTTGGTACTTTTTCTTCTCAGTTCTATCAATGGTACTTTGAGGTCAAGAAAATAATTCTTCTTGAACAGAAAACGTGTCCATATTCTATTTGTAATGAGCTTTTCGTTTGGCTACAAGCACAAATGAAGAATAGTAAGCAAAATAAAGAATATAGCTCCATCTTTGGCACCTGCAATATGCTCACAGAGTCTGAATTTTCTGTAAACACAGAGGAAACTTAGTGATTAACCGCTTTCTACAAAGACCAAGCTTAATCTGGCAGACCGTACGACTGCTGTATAGAACAAACACAACTTTGCTGTCGGAACTGTGCAGCCCCAGAATCAGGAGATGGAGCAAGACAGGAGTGCAGAGCGGACAGGAACCATGAGTGTCATTAACATGGACATGACAGAAAGTAAGTTCTTGATGGCCAGATCTTACTCGGTTGTTATGGGTTGAGAAGCTTTTAATTTCTTAGTTTCCTCCTCGCTTTACAATGCAGCCAAAAACGTAATGCAAAACTTCCATTTTGAGCTCATTTGACCTGCTGATTTCGCTTGGATATGGTCAACGGTTAACAGTGTGCAAGAGTCGGGATATCGGCCATTTGACGATTTGGCCTGCAAGTATTGCATTGGTGTCGGTTAATGTTGCTTAAGGAACGAGCATTTTTCCCATCCGTGTGATGTGGCCATCTGATCTGCTTGTTTTTAATAGTCGTCACCATAAATGCGCAGAAGAGATGGGATATCCGCAAGATATATTGTTCTTTCTTATGGTGTTACTTCTTTGTATTAGGAGTGTCGAGTCGCCGGATAAATGATGTTGAAGCACTAACGAATTCTCTAAGACTTGCTTTCAAGTTGCTGCAGCATTAAGTGGCGAACTTTTTTGCGGATGAAAGGGTAGAGATCAGAGGAATGACCACAACAGGCGAAGAGACGAATCACCGGTCTGAGGGGGTGTTTGAGTGGACACCTGAAAGCCTCTTTCCGCCCGGGTGCTTCTTTCTCTCTTTTTGAGCTGCCCGGACCCAGTGATCACACGGTTAATTGGCAACTTTGGCGCTTGAAGGAATTTTCCAGGGATTCCCAAAGAAGTGGATGGACATCGGTAAATCTGGCAACTGAGGCTTCATAGGAGTACTGACTTCATAAAGCGAAATGTTAAGAGTGCCTCCGGGCAGCGCTAAGGCTCTTCAGATAAGCTTTGTTAAGACAAAACTTTCCTAACAGTTCTTCATCTCTTAACGCAAGTCTCTGTCCATTCTATCAATGAGCTATATAGAGATAATGTTGCTCTGCACATAGAATCAGATTATGCAAGTAAGTTTATCTGGTTGCAATTTGTGGCTTGTCCTTTCGTTACCTATGCTGAGGCATGGGGAGCCAGGTGAAGGGTGTAAGATGTTCGGACCATCCGGCTTTGCTTCAAAAGGCTTTCATATACGATATCAGCACTTTCATGTCTTAGATAAGTCCGAGGGTGTTATCTGGCTTTTCTGGTGTCTTGTCCTGGTCTTACCTAGGTTTGGCTCAAATCACAGTGACAAGACAGAAGGGATGGAATCAACCTTCATAGTTTCAGTATGTGCTCAGGCCACCTAGGATTGGTACATACTATCCATAAATATTTCCTGTATTCTGGAATTCGAGGCGCACTGAACAATCTCCAAGCAAGTCTATACACGAATTTGACCATGTCATGCCAAAGCACAACAAGCAACTGCATTTTAAGGGTAAAGGAAGACACGATAAAGTCAATTCAAGGAGGTGTAGAATTTAAGTGCAGAATGAATTCATGATCCTTTTGAACAAATCTGATACCAAAATGACCACTGTTTTTGAATCTTCAGGTAACTAAAACAAGGAAAATTGAGATTGAAACATAGGCTAAATCATGGTCGGCTACTGATGTCAATCATATTGTGCGTAATCTTCACTCTTCTCCAGTCAAAATCACGTTATCAACTCAGACGGCCTGTCATTCTGTTCTTCAGATACCAAATGGCCTAAATGTGGAGAATCTGTCAAAGAAGATGCCAAATCAGTTTGATCTAGAATGAGTAACCCTGGATTCTGATATCAGAAAGCACAATATATCTGCACATACCAATGACAATGCTAATCACCTCATTGATGACACAATACGATTTAACTTTCCGATGCATGTGCAAGCACGTGGTCACATACATATGAGACCAAAAGTGGGTCATTCCCAAAGAAGTCGCTGCTAGAATTCAATTCAAGCCCACATAATGTTATATCAATGCCATGACTTTATTAATTAAGTTAAGCAGAATTCATAAATAAACTTACATTTTCTCCTGAACTCCATTTCATAGCTACTGATGATCTGAGGGAGATTGCTGTTGCTCTGACGTGTCAGGGCACATTTGTTGAGCCATGTATGGGTACATGGCGGGATCAACCACACCCTTACCAACAAACATCCCCGGAGGACCGGCCTGACACACCTGCTGTGGCGGGACATAGCAATATGGTAGGCCATCCATGGGCCCGCTGGCAGGCAGCCCTCCTCCTGGAACTGCCCCAAGCACTTCCTCCTTCAGCTCCTCCCTAGGAACAATATCCACCAAAAAGTCAAAGACATCGGTCCGGGTGATTGCTGCTGCGATATCGTTCTTCTGGAGCGTCCGCCTCTTGTTCTCCTCGGTGTGGTTCCAGGAGCGTAGTGTCAGTTCCAGGATGAACATCTCACAGGCCCTAGCAAACACGATTGGCGCCTCGGCCGAGATCATCCTCACGTCCTCATCGGCCTTCATGATCTTCTTGATCCTGGCCAACGGGAGGCTGTGGTTCTTGAAGTCAGTGACCCTGTCGATTTCTTGATACTGGTTTGCCCAGAAAGACTGGAGCTGTTGCTGCAGTTGCTGCTGCTGCTGCTGGTGAATTTGCTGATAGGCCAGTTGGTTATGTGCAAGCTGGGATCCCGAAGGCTGACTAGTCGGCTGAATGGGCGCGAAACTTGAAGGGGCCATCATCTGGCCTGGCTGATAAGACATCGTGCCATACGGCAATTGAGCTGAGCCAGGAACAACCCCAATTGGCGGAGGTTGACCATGTCCTTGCTGATCCATCTTGATTCAAGCACAACTAAGAGCGAAAAAGAGAATAAGGATCAGCTGCTAACACAAATAAGAATGAATACTGTTTCAATCACAGTGAATGTGAGCTCCACACATGGAGGAGCGAGTATCGCGAGTTTGATAAATGAAGCGAAAAGGAAATAAAGGAATTCCACTTCAGCGCCTTTATGGACGGTGAAGCTGGAAGCAGAACACCGGTCCAGGATCAGACATTCTAACAAAGCACAGAAAGAACACGTAATCGTGCTATCAAATACCCGAGCCCTCCACAAGTCTAATGCAGAGCATATTGCCCCGTTAGTATTCTAGATTCAGGGAACTTTTCCAGGAAAAAGGAAGAAGAAATGAACCAGATTTGTGAGTTCTCTAATTCTTTAGAGTTGATGCCTTCTGCTGACTACCTGGGATGAAGGCAAAATCCGCTGAAGGATTCGGCCGGTTCAAACTCAAAAGGGAGAAGAACGACTTTGTCTCATCCCCAGAAAATTCCAGCTTTTTTTTTTCTATGTTCATGTTACTAATAACGCTGTCGAATCATAACGCTGAACAAGAGAACACCAAACATCGATGGATAAAATCCCATGAATTGCTCCATCAGAATCAGCCTGAACAAGAAATTTTCAACATCGAAAAAGAAACCAATGTACACCATTACAGCACAAACTAATGAGACCAGTCTCCATCGCTGATCCATCAGATCCGAAATGTTTGGATCATGACGAACACCGAGCCAAATTGGAGCCAACAAAATCACCAACCAAGCATCATCGTCCAAAAACACACAATCCATGAATTAAACACAATATTTCATGCATTTCACTGATGAATCTTTTCTTTCTTGTTTTGTGTTTGCATGGACGTTTGTGTAAAATTCAGGAAGACAGACGAAGAGGGTGTGTACCTTCTTTTTAACGTGCAAACTCGAGGCTGTCGAAAGGAGCAAGCCGCAAAAAAAGAAAGAAGGAAAAAGGCAAATACGTCAGAGAAGCTTTTGAATCTGATATGATGTTCTTCTTCTTCTACTACTTCTTCTTCTTCTCCGTGGGAATGAAAAAGTGTGTAAATGAAGGCTTTTTCGAGGGGAGATCTTGTGCCGTACACAGGGGCAAGATCTGATCTTTGGATTTTATGGTGTTTCTTATGTTTGGCAATGATTGATGTCTGGTTTTGTTGCGACACATACCTAAGAACTCAACTGAAGAAAACCAAAAACAAAAAAACAAAAAATGCAAGTAAAATAACAAATATTGTCATCTCAACATTTCGTCATTGTTTACTTCTTATGGCGTCTTTGCCCTCGGATGGATCCATATTTTACCGTCAATGTCCCATGGCCATGATGATTGTTCAGGAGGATCGCTCGCTGGTGCTCGATCTCTCTTCTAGAATCAGGACTGATGATGTTGTAGCAGTGAATTTCGCACCGCTGGTTGAGAAAATGTGCTTCTGATTTAACTAATTAGAAGGTCCGTGCATTTTTTTAAGCAATTTATAGCACAAAATCACCAAAGTGCAATCGAGAAGAGAAGAAATCACATGTCCATTCAAATTTAGACGATAAGAACTAAGCAAGTATGTGATATAACTTTATTAATGGTCAGTTTATTTCGACAGCACTAAAGACAAGATATAAGAAATGTTACTTAACCTTGTCAAAAGTAATTTATTTATGATCATAGTTACCATCACCTAAATCAAAGAGGTGATACTGATTACGAAAGACCGGATTTTTATCTTTTTGGAGTTTTTTAGGAATGGGTTTTTATCCTCTCCCGTGGAGAAAAACCAAGCTAAAATGACTACACGTGGGGATCACTAAGGCAAAATCGTTCCATTTTCTCAGGCTTACTCTACAGGATGGTACACAATCCTGATGTAGCTAAAAGAGTATCAATTCATTCAATAAGATTTCCTATTGACAGAGTTCTTTCCGTGACATGACAGTTGATTTTTTTGGTCGGAGACATGACGGTTGGGTGGCCTACATCCAACTGAAAAGAGGCCAGTGTACGGATGGACAGTAGGTTACCAATACTTGCTCTCTCGTGAAACAATGAACAAGTGACGGGGCCAATTCCTAGCGTGGAATGGATCGTCTCTAAAATACTAGCCGTTCCGACAGCTTGCCGACATTTATCGCTCAACAGTTTACCGACGTTTATCACTCACCGTACCAAACGGAGGAAGTTATTAAATCCGTGGTAACTAAATGTTGGTAGCTCACAGCTACAAAACTTTGCATCAGCTTTTGCAGGACGCTTCAGCTACCAAATATTTTTCAAACGCGAGTTGAACCTAAAGGTACCGCTGGTATAGCTGTATAAGCATCGACTTGAGCGAGCATTACATGCTTCCACTGATCTAAAAGCCTACAATTGCCCATGCAATTCCAGTAATCAAGTTCTAAGCTGTTCCAAAGATATAAATATTTCCCAATCACGTAACCACAGGCCAAGCGCACGCTACTGAGCACAAGGGCAAAATTGAAAGAAGAGAGCCTATCCTTTTAGATGTATGTTCTAATTCAGGAAATCAGCCCTCTTAAGTTTCTAATTCTAACTTTGTCCAACACGTTCTATCCATATGAATGCTCTAAGGCACAGCAACAACGCAAGACAAGTCTCTCTCGTGTATCATCTATATTCATCTGGCAAGCGGTACCCCGACATGACTATTTTGTCTGCAAACATCTTTCCCGTCTTTGGCATCACATGCCAGTGCAATGTCAAGTTGAATTCTTTGCCACGAAGATTACCTCCCTATAAGAAGATAAATTACAGTTAGGCTTGTGGACAGCTTAAAAGAAAGTTCAAAGAACCACCAATTCAGTGTAATGAACACTCAATTCACATAAACCTGTTAGAAACTATCATCAGAAAGACTGGAGTACCTGATCAATTAGACGGTACTTATTTGATGTCTGGATCCAGAACTTTGCATGCTCTTTGGCAGGGATAATGCCATCCCACACAGATACCTGTTCAGAGATGTTTCCACAGAAAAGTAAGAGCATATTCACAGTCGTTGATGGTTAAGCTCATGCGATCCAGTGCCACAAACATCAGAACTTAAGTGACTTATGTGCCAAGAAATGGCAATTTATGCCAATTTTAGCACCATCAAGACCAGTGAATGTGAGGGGTTTCATACATTCATGAAGAAAAGAGGCCGTTAATCAGGAAATATCAACAAAACTCTTGCTTCTAAATGTCGTCTTAAGTTTACCTGATTCAATGTATTCTTTGGGGTTTCATATTCTGCTGCTACAAAGACGAAAACCTGCAGACAGTTCAAGGAGCTATTTAATACCGTTTTTCTTCTTTTTGGAATCAACTGATGATGCAGAATATAGCTCAATGGCTTCAAGCCAATAAAGAAATAGGTTGTCGTAGCACAATTCTTCATTTCAAATTCCCTATCTTTACAGACTAAGTGCAATCTCTTTTCTTGACTCATCTGAAAATAGCGCAGAGTTCCATTACTGAAGAAATGAAAAATGCTGTAACTCCCCACTTGCATAGGTGCTTTAGATTCACACGACCACTAAAGGCCACAACATTCAAGAACTATATAGTATGTACTATTTCTAACCTGCTTGGTGTTCCATGTAAACAAGGACTGCAAGTCTGCCGTTATATTTAAGGTCAAGCTGACCTGCATACAACCAAAAGAGAAAGTCCATTCAAGTAATAAATAAAGCAAATTCATTCAGAGAAAAAGAAGATTTGTGTGGACCACGACATCAATCTCACAAGTCCATGAAACATAGGGAATACAAGAGGCAAAAGATCGGAATGGCTAGCAATGGATGAGGCATGACAACAATGTGGGGAAATGGACCAAATGAGTGGGTGACAGGTATAACACTGATGAATTTATCTACTTTTAAGTATAACACAAATCTGTCAAGAATTTATCGTTCCAGTGAAAGTCTGCAGTACTATTGACTCCAGTACCATCAGAAATACAAAACATGACAAGCACCCAAAAGACTTTCACATATGACGAATCCACTTACACCCACAAGTCAATGCACAGATTTCCAACCTTCAAGAAAGCCCCAACTGCTAGACTATTCAAATGATCATACCAATGAATCTACTGATTGTGGCAAACCCCAGGTAGCTTTAGCAGAATGAATGTTTGTTGCAGATAGCAAAAAACAACAAAAAAGCATCATACCTCATCATTCCCATCAGGATGTCTCTGAAACCAATTAATATTCAAAATCTGCATGGATAATGAACAAAAGATCAATTAACCTGATATGCTAATCAATCATCTTACTTATCGACAGTACAATCATGAAAACATAAGAGAAGAAACCTGCATCTCAAAATTACCTAATGGAAGTATGAAAAAGTTCTATTTGTGATAATTTAAAAAAAAAAAAGTGCACTTCGCTGCCCACATAGACCTTTCTATACAGATATAGGCAAGAAAAATGACCAAAAAAAAAATCTACGCTATTGAATAGTTTGACATAAAATACAGCAAAGCAATAATTTATGAGCAATTCGATAAGTGAAATGATATCAGGGCAATGAACTCATTGTATCACAAAGGAACCTCCTCATTCTTAGACTGTCATTATGAACTAAACAGCTAAGATCAACCTTCACAGGCTTGTCTTTCAGGGGGGAAGAAGTCATGAAAAGGCACCCAGAAATTAAATAAGCACAGCAAAATCAAAGCTCACAGGTATCAGACCGATCCTCTAGATTTTCTTTCAAATTGTATGCCATGTTCACGCCAAGGTGCTCAATGTAAAGGTTACGCATTTGCAGGTTTTTCACTGAATCAATCGAGGATAATATCACACAGAGAGCCATCGCGAAGAGAGGAATGGGCCAGACATAAAAGAAGCACGCTTAGCCTCCGATTAATGCCACCACACACGACGTCTGCTAAGCACCTAGGACTCAAAACTCGATGTCCAATGGAACGGATCGAAGGCTGCGAGGTTCCGATCCGAGAAACGCAATCGAATGGAAGCAAGAACGCGGCGTGGAGACAACAAAGACAAGCGAGCGGGCGAGTGACCGACCTGGATTTCGGCGGAGGTAGAAGGAGAGTTGAGGTTGTCGGAGAGAGAGGCCAAGGCGCAGATCAGCGCGAGGATGGTTAGGGCGAACGTGAGCAGAGCGTTCGCTCTGTAGCCAAAGGAGTGCATCTCTTCTCTCTCTTTCGCAGCTTCGGCTTCGCCAATCCCTTCGCGCTCTCTCTCTCTCTCTCTCTCTCTCTAGAGAGAGTGAGCGTGCCGGAGGGGGAGTTTTCGGTGGACCGGCGGCGGTCGTGACTCGTGACGCTCTAGACCTTCGCTGATTGGACACAGGGAGCGAACTGGGGGCCACCAGGTGGGCTCAAATGCTGACGTGGCTTTTCCTTCCTCGAGTCAGGCCCAAATCTTGCTCAGGCCGAATGTAGGCCCAAAATCACAAGCCCCAAATACTTCTTCGGGACCGATTATCATCGATTTTTCAAAAAAAATAGAAGTCCTAAAACTTATCATGTAATTGAACCTTAAATATTTTTTAAAAATGTAATCAAATCATAAAACTTGTCAAATTTATATAATCAAGCTATTCTGTTAACTTTATCCAGTCAAGTTAACGAAAAATATTGACGTGGCATTTTTTTTATTGCTTTCTCTCTTCGAATTGGTGTTGAAATGGCTAAAACAAGAAAGATAAGTCCAAAAAGTATTACTTTGACAAAGCTATGCGGAATGCACTGCCTGTTTGTTAAAGTTGGCCTCATTTTGACAAGTGTAATAGGTTTAGAAATTTTTAATAATTTTCAACCTCATTGCCTACTTTGCCTCCACCATGTTCTCCCAAATGGTATAAACATCAGAGAGTCGAGGCAACATCAAGGGCCACGTGACCTAAGGCCTCAAGGAGGGGTGGTGCCGAGGGCATGTGACCTCAAGCAACCCATGTGAGTCAATGTCGAGGGTTGCTCAACTTTAGCGACCGTAACTTGAGGTTGTATCCCCTCGGGTGGCACAGGCTATTGGATGCTAAGGGTCATATGACCTCAAGAACCTAGACTCGTGTGAACCTAAACCCTTGGCAATCTACACCACTAATTGTTGACTTAGATGTGTGAACCTAAACCCTCTCCAACCTTCTGCCACCATCGTTGATTGCTAATGAGCCAATCTCAACAGTCGGCAAGGCATGAGACCAGCGACCAAGGGCCTGTTTGGTAATGTTTCTGTTCTTCTGTTTCTATTTCCGGAAATAAAAAAGGATCAAAAACATGTTTGGTAACACAAATAATTCTGTTTCTGATTCTGCTCTTGGGAACACTTTTGAAGCAAAAAACAGAAACAAAAAAACTTTTTTTTTCGAAAAAGAACACTTTTTTATGATCACTTTTCAACAATGGACTTCTCATCCTCTTCTCACAACATTTTTGTAAGATAACTTTTTTATGATGATTTTTGGACCAAAAATGAGAAATTTTATGTGGTTACCAAACGCATTCTAATTATCTAAAAGAATAGAATAAAAAAATTGATTTTAATTAGAATCACTTTTTTGGAACAGAAACGTTACCAAACAGGCTCCAAATCTACAATGTATGGTTCTAACTAAGGAGGAGATGAACAGTGATTTTGAGGGCAAAACTGATTAATATGAAAATGAGGTAAAATTGGTAGAAAAAAGATTCATTAACCCTAAAAAACAGCATTCTGAAAAAAAATGTCAAATGCCAAAACTTGGTGGGACTCACATTGGTTTAAGAACTTTGAAATGCTGAAATTGGCTCAAAGACCTTCAAGAATGATGTACCATACTTCTCAACTCTCTCCCTAAAGCCTTTGAAGGCCCAAAATCCTTTGACAAAGTTGCGCCAAACGCGCTATTATTTTTTAAGTTGGCCTCATATTTACTTCCTTTGATCTCTTAATTATCCATTATTAGGCATGAATCACAACCACGAATGCCCAATTCATGTCTATGGTCATCATTAATTTGCCTAGGCTCAGTCTTTATGTCAATGCCATCTCTCAATAGGAACGCGGATTGCTCAAAAGAATAGCAAACTTGGGCATGGTAAGTCCCCTACTTAACCTTCCCAATTTTGAACTTAAAAGGAGGACGCCATTCTAATTACAATACTAATAATTCAGGGCAAAGGAAATCTAACTTCATGTTTTTGCAAAATGTTGTTGGATGGGGCAGAAACTCAAAGCGCTGCTTCTTTGGTTTACATGATGCTGCAACTCTCAGTGTTCTCATCGCTGAACATGTGTGTGTAAGGATCAGAAAATCCTCTTGGTGCTGTTGTGGTCATGGGCATGGGATGATGATAGGGGTGGTTCATCATGGGATGAGGCCCCCCGCCATACATCATGGGCATGGGCCTCAGCATCTCATTCCCGCGGGCTCTTTGCTGGTTCATCATCGTCATCATGGCCATGTGATGTTGTTGGTTGTATGCGTTTCCTGGGCCTGTCATTGGTGCAGGCAGGCCTTCAACTGCTGGAAAGTTCCCCATCTGGCCCTGGTGGCCCATTGGGTAATTACCGATCTGCCGCACCGGAGCCATGTGGTGTTGTCGGTTGTATGCGTTTCCTGGGCTTGCCATTGGCCCATATCCACCACCATTCATTGCGACTGGTGCAGGTAGTCCTTCAACTGCCAGGAAGCTCCCCATCCGGCCCTGGTGGCCCATTGGGTAATTACCGATCTGCCGCACCGGAGCCCCGCCGCCGCCGCCTCCCCCGCGGCCAGCTCCACCCCGGCGTTTGCCGGGATTGGTGAAATCGATGTCGAAGCCAGGATCCATCTTCTTGGTTCCGTTCGCCCAATCACTCTTGCCTCCACCACCACGACCACCATTGCCATAGTTTCCGTTGATAGCTCCATTCTTTGGCCCACTTTGCTTTGGATTTCGTCCGTTGAAGCTGTTTTTGCCATTTTTGCCTCCATATCTGTCGTTCTTCCCTCCTTTGCCATATTTTCCCTCATTCTTCTTGCCTTGGCCTTTGCCCAACATGGGTATGCGAAAGATGCCACCTTTCTTCGCTTTCTTCATTCCCTTAGTACCTGTTTGCCCATTAGCACCGCCACCCCCCATGGCGGACGGCTTGCGCAGCGTGTGTGGACCGAGATCGAGCTCAAAGTCGTCCTCGTCATCGGAATCGCAGAAACTGTCCTCGCTCGCGTAGTCCTCTTCGTCCTCGTCGAAATCGAACGTGATCGATTTCTTAGCTTTGGGAACAATCTGCATCATATCCTTGGACCCCTTTGGCTGGACATGCCCAAATCCAATCCCACCACCACCCTTTTGGAAATTCTTGTCCCTCTCACCGCCGTTACCGTTGGGGAACTCAATTTGCATGTTCTTGAACTGGTGGTTGAGGTGGTTCTGGTTATGGAAGCTCTTTTCCTGAGCTCTCCATAGCTCTGCATGCTTTCCTGACTTCCAGAGCTTCTTGATGACTGTCCTGGGGTCGACGTGACCCGTCACAGTCACCCTCCCGAGCTCCGCGTCTATGGAAATATTCTTCACCCCTGTCCGATGACGTTGCGTGAGAAACAGATAACTAGTGACAACGATTTTACCCAAATATGATTAAACAGAGGACCAGTGCAAAGAGAAGGTGGAGAAGTACCACTTATTTTCAGCACCCGCTTCTTCACCTTCTTCCTACAGCCATCACAGTGTATGTTCACTCTTAAGACAAAAGTCTGCACAACCCAAGCCGAGAGATGGTGAGATAAAACCATAACACACTTGCCAAGCAATTTATTTGTATCAGAGAGTTTCCTCGCCATTTCTTGAAAAACCCGAACCGAACGCTTGACAACCCTAAGATCAGGAGTAAGAAAACACTACCTGAAGCCTTGGCGGGCCTTGCTGTTTCAACATTCTAGCTTGGCCACTAGAAAATTCGATCAGGAGCAGAGAACAGAGAGGCCTCTTTCAAACTGCAGAGGCACTTCGACAAGCAGTAAATAGATATTGTGAACTACCAGCTCTCTTTCTACGTACTGTGCTGCTTGGGCAGAGGCGAATATCATGAGATAGAAAGAATGAATCGTGAAGTAGGTGTTTTTATAACTCAAGGGAGGAATGTGAAATGTGATTTGTACCTGTGCTTCTTTCTTTCTTTTTTTTCTGCTTCTCTCTTTTGGCTCCTCTGGACCCCGGTTTTTCCCTCTGCTTTTGCTGCCAAGTTACCGTTGATCCATCTAAAAAGACTCGAATCGAGATGGAGAAAAATTGGAGAGATATTGCGAGGTGCTTTTGTCCGGGAAAGAAGTGTAAACGAGAGGAAGAGAGAGAGAGAGAGATCCACGACCGACACAATAGAAGGGGTGTCTAGCCTATGGAAGAGAGAAAGTGAACACATGGGAGACATTTCTCTGAAAATGTGGGGTCCATTAAACACGTGTCATTCAGTGAATGGACTTTCGTAAAAATGACGGGGCGCCACTCGGGGACACAATTTTTACCCCCACACAAGAGGGCTCAAGCTTAGCCCCAAAGAACGCAAATATGTTCCCAGTCCAACATTTAGATATTTTGGTCAGAAAACTGCTTTTGTGTCTCTTCGGCTGGCAGTCCAACCTTTTGACCGACCTTCTTTTTTTTTTGTGTGTCCTCGTGCCCCGTAGTGTGTACAAAAATCCTGCATCCATTTTGTTAGCCCGAAAGAGAGAAAAAGAGCATGCATTTCGCACCATTCATCCTTATTAATACCAATATGAAGTTACGGTGTATCAATGTAGAGAAAAGTTGGAAGTGATCTTCTTAAACGTGGGACGTTTTCCTTTCCGTGTTTCATTAAAAACTCTAAACTTAAACTCCAAAACTTGTCATCGCACTACATTCCACGGAGTTCGAAGATTAGCCGTGGGAGGACCAAGAAGTTTCTCGACATGCAAAATGAATGTAATGGAGACAGGACAATATATTTAACTCAGCATAGATCTCACACGAACCCACGATTCTTATTGTTGCTGCCTTGCATATGGACATCAAGATTTGCCTTGAATCCATCAACCGGCAAGAAGAAGAAACGAGAACCCCATATATCGTTCAGGTGCGTCAGCGACAGCCCGAAGACACCCCATGAATTTTGGGGCAGATCCCTATAAAGAGCTAGAATGAGACTCATAAGAAAGTGAAGTGAAGGTATATGGGACAGTGCTTTTAATCTGTAAAGCAAAGATCAAAGAAGATACAATTTGTTTTAAAATCCTCACTTTTGTCTCCGCTTCCAGGACACTCAATCTTTGACCCAACCTTTTGAACATTTGAAGGAAGCTCTTTTCTCCTTTATGTAAAGTAAAGCTTATGTTGCAGTTTATTCCTTCTCCTGACATACAATCTGTTCATATTGAAGTAACCATACACACATCTGGACAAAGGAAAACACGACGAAACACCCATATACAAAACTAGAGAAAGAGAGAGACAGAGAGAGAGAAAGAGCTTTAGCCTGAAAGGAATGTAATTCCCCAAAAAAGATGAAAGAATCGCATATATGAATAACGGAACACCCATGTACGAGCAAGGAAGCTGCTCGCTAGCTTGAGATATGATACAAGAAAGCTATATAAACACCACCGGTAACGATTCATGTGGCTTCTTCGGAAAGAAAAGAACCTTCCTCATGATGGTGCTGGCAGACAAAAGGTAGATAGTTCCTTGTTATGAAATGTCAGTGAATTTTACGCCAGTTAATCACAATAATCCATTCAGTCATTCAATCGGTACCTTTAACTACTTTTATTTCAAGGAGTTCCTGAATTGGCTGGCGACATATCGGACATTTGTTGGATTGGAGCCTCAACTCTTTTGCACACTCGCTGCACATACACTGAAAAATGCAAGGAAAGCTTGGTAAATGCCACTATCAAACCCTAGGAAAAAGAAACCAAGTAGACAGCGAGAATAAAAAGCCAAATCAAACAAGGCCAATTGACTGAATTCTTGCAAGAGAGAAATTGAGTTTATGTTGACTCCTGGATTCACTACAAGTGTCTATCAAGAGACATCACGTAACCATGGCCATTTGTACACTCCAAGCTAGACTAAGATTCTAAATAAATTGATCCATCTGACAAGGATGCCAAACTCCTCACATAAAGAGAACAGCAATCATCTCTATTGAGGTCACTTGATTTCCACTTGTGGAGCTGTTTCTTTGATTTTAAAATATTAATGATATAACAATGACAATTCTGTCAAGATAAAAGGTTCACTCGTTCCCCAGCACTCCGGTCAAACAAAATGCAACTAAAGCTTTCTTCTGGAAAGGACTCTTTCCTTGGCAAAAAGTATGCACTAGTTTAGGCAGTACGTTTAAGAACCAAATGGCATAGCCAGCTAAATACTGCTGCCCGAAGTCAAATATATTAACAAGAACAACCTCCAAGAACCAGAGAGGAGGACATCAGGTACATACAATAGCAATCAAGAAAGTTTTATAGCAGAGTAGCAATCAAGAAAGCCAACGGTTTTGCAGCCACAGGACATACTGGACATAGGAGAGAGGTTCAACATGAAGAAAAAATTCTTGCTGCACCGAGCAAGTCCTTTTGCGAAGTTGGGATCACTATGGAAAATTTGTTTTGGCAGTCAAAAATAGCAGAAATCAGAAGCCACCATTTTGGAACCAACAGACTGACAATTCATCCACCTAAAGTTCAAGTACCATTTTCTCATGCCACAAGACGGAAACCTTTTATATGACATCTTGACCTAAGTTCATTGCTAGTCCCAATACTTTTATTAAAAATATTTCCGCAATTATTAGCACCGCTGTTTATAGGAACTTGGAAGAGGGGGAAGGGCTTCATTGTATGTAAGTTCAAAAGCCTCACCATATGTCTACAAGGCAAAACAGCTGTATCCTTTGGCTCAGTCATGCAAATGACGCATTCTTTTCCTGGATCAGTGTCCTCAAAGGCAGTGTCTTCTGCATTGCTAATTCCATATATCTCACGAAGCTCATAACGAACTCCCTCAACCCACAAGATTTGCTTAACAACTCTCACTTGAAAATTGCCCTCATCAATTTTCTCTAGGACTGCTAGAGTAATCTGAGCATGGGAAGATGATGCAGGCGAAGGCTGATTGGGCTGCTCATCCACGGGAGATGGTACATTTGTTTCTGCACAGATAACAAGAGGGAAAATACCCTCATTTTGGGAGGGCTTTGAGAGCTCGTCCACATCAAAGAAACCAAGGTCAATGCCGCTTCCAGAAGGTTGACAGAACTTCTGGGCAACTCCCTTCTGAAATGGAATTTTTCTTGGTGCATACATCTCAGGATATATAGGGCTAAAGGCGCAGCTGTCCCCTTCCTTAGCAAAGTAAAGTATGGTCATACTGCCCAAAAAGGGGGGAAACTAAGTGGTTAGATAAGTATGGACAAGTCATTCTCAGGTAAAGATACAGATTAGCATCAGTTTGCAGTTACAAGGACAATCCACCACAAAATCCACAATAGACAATGCAACAAACTGACTAAGCCTGATGCTAAGGGCCTGCATGGCAATGATTCTGATCCGAAAAAGTGATTCTGATTAAGCAATAGTTTCAAATCCTTAATCAATCATCATATCTCACTATTGTATCTGACATCCATAAAAGCACTGCCAAAACAGTTGATAAATTCTTCACAACTCAACCATAGGTTCTAAGATTTGATACCTGATCTTTTGGAAAAACAAATAAACCTGCACAGTCAGCTCTGACCAACGATATAATCAAATGTTGCTCCTCAAATTATGCTCTTTGACAGCCACAAAAATACATTTATGCATGTGGATTACTTGCAAATTATCATTCACTACTAGAAAAACACAAAAACGCAATACAAGAATCAAAATTCTAATAGGACGCACTACGGAGAATTCCACTATAGATTTTTTGTGGTACTTTCTATGAAAGTGCTACACAAATATGTGTCACTATATGAATTCTCCAAATTAGGTCGGAAAGTTGATGTTCTCCATAAAGAATCCCTATGAATCTTTAGGTATTATGAGTATAATGGCCTGTTACTAACTAATAACCTCAAGGCAAACACATTCTGACCAATCTAGTCACAGAAAAACTCTACCATGATTCCTGCCAGTAGCAAGTATGTTATCTGACTGAATAAAACTGCAAGGAAGAAACAATTGCCGAGAAAGAACCGCAAGACAAATAAAGAATGCAAAAGCTCCGGTCAAATGTCAAATCTAAAAGTGAACAACCATCCAAGGAAAAACAAAAACCAAAACATGACAAATGAAGAATGCATAAGCTCCGGTCAAATGTCAAATCTAAAAGTGAATAACCATCCAATGAAAAACAACAACTGAAACATACATGTCGAAAATGGCGCATGAGCATCGACCTCCAAAATCCATTTCTCAATATCCATCAGAAAGTGAGATTTCATAAATGCGACGATCCCATAACAGCACCATGGAGGTTCATATACCTATTATAGGGCGCCCTGGTACAGATTATCAACTAATACATCGTCTGACAAGCTTCGTAGTTGACATTGCTGTCCATTATGTAAAACTGAATCACCTTAGCTAAAAAAAAAAAAAATTGTCTCTGATTTCAACGTTCCATACGAAAAGCTCTGCCTGATCCATACACATTTGTTGCGCAATATCTTGCTATCAGATATACAATGTTCTCCAACGGGTGAGTTATGATCCTAATTCCACAACTATTTGACATGATCGAGACATTAATATAAAGCAGATCTATCCGAGATAATTATCGGAGTGCACAAGCGAATCGCTAATGATAAGATAAATACCAATCTTCCTGGAATGTGGTAAAAGAAGTCATCAAATACCTGCCATCCACAAGCGCATCGAAAGTGAACGAAACCAGGTGCGAATCCGAGCTCTGCTCGTCGAGCAAGAGCTTTATCGTGTCCTTGTGCACGTTCACATCGTTCTTGACCTTCTTCGCCGTCTTGTGGTCAACGTAGGGCGGTGGCGCCGCCGCGGCAACCGGTCGCACCGGGCCGCCGGGGCCCCACGCGCCGTTGCCGTAGTAACCGAGGAACTGCGAATAGTGAGGATGGGGCTGAGGGTGATGGTGATGGTGATGGTGATGGTAGCAATTGACCGGGACAGGGGCGTGAGTGCCGGAGCTCGAGGGCGGGTGTGCACCGTAAGGGCCGAACTGGAGCGGGATCGGAGGCCGCGGAGCCGGCGCGTACGGCGGAGGTGCAGGGTAAGGGTTGTAGGAGTACGCCTGAGGAGGAGGAGGAGGAGGAGGAGGAGGAGGAGGCGAAGCAGCAGGTGGGGCGGGAGGAGGACGCGGCGGCGGTAGCGGCGGCGGCTGCTCCTGCGGCCGCGGCGGCGGCTGCTGCTGCGGCTGTGGCGGCTGCTGCTGATGCTGCAGCAGTAGCGGCGGCTGTGGCGGCGGTAATTGAGAGCTTTGGTGGTGCCTGGTGAATTTGCTCCACGAGAGACCCATTGCTGGGCAGAGGGGTAGAGAGAGAGAGAGAGATTGATCTTTGCGTCGGTGGACCAAACTGGGTCGATCGGTTGAAGAAGAAGGAGAGGAGGAGGGGAAGGTTGACGCCGTGACGGCGATGCTCGGGGATGAGGGCGAATCAAACGGCGAAGTCAAAAATGAATGACGGCGTTCGATGCACGCGGGTTTTACAGCGATTCGTCAATTTTCGCCCTATGACCGTCGGATGTTCGTGCAAGGCCCTCGTATTTTTGCGTACACATCTTGCATCCATCGCCTTAAAAGAATAGCAACGTCTACGTGAAAGGATGGTTATTCCTATTTTCTTCTAAAATTACCGGAACGTTCGGGTAATGTTTCGATCAAATATTGTCGGTTTAGCGATGGTTATTCCTATATTCATCCAAAATTACCGGAACGTTCTAGTAATATCCGATGTCCGATCAAATGTCGTTGGATTATTTTGCATATGGACCGATTTATTTTGAAGTCATTAATTGCCCAAAAAAGGGGTGGGAAAAACTTCGAGGCCATTGCCCTTAGGAGCCTAAATGGCGAAAAGAAAGGAGGATGACTATCGAACAAGTTCCAAACAAGCCAATTGAAAGGAAAAAATTTTCAAAAACTCGCACATTGCTCGACAATCCGAAACAAGCATCGGAAACTCGTCCACGAAATCAATGAAGAAATCTAGAAAATAAAAGGATGGAGAGGTCTAAAAGAGCATAGAGTAGAGGGAGAGGTGAAGAGGGCAAGGATCCTCTCTCTCTCCCTCGGTTGCAACTATAAGGGAAAAAGAAAAGAAAGGAGGCGGAGTTGAGGTTTTTAGGGGGGAAGCAATCCTAGAGAGACAAGGTTTTTTTTTTTTTTACTTTCTCAATATATTTATGTTCTTAGCACTGTACGGCAGTAATATTGGGAATACTGAACCTAGGTGAGTATCGCCTTTTGGTAAAAACCGTAACTAATGGAAAAAGATTTTTCAATGTGTGCTCATTATTAATGATGATACGAAATTTGGTGAACAATCGTCGGTTGTGCTCAGATGCAATGACAAATCTGTCTTTGAAGAGTGAGTGAGTTTCTGCGAGCCGTATCAGGTTGAGTCACATTTTAGATTTACTCATTTCATGAGGTTTTTATTCGTATTTTGAAGCGATGTACATCTTTTCGACATGAAATTAGAATTTTTCTCTCAAAAAAAAAAAGTTACTGAACAAGTTTTAAAATTTGTCGATTTCGTTCATTCAAGTTTTGAATTCGTAGCTTTTGATCTGAGTTTTTCGGTCAACGGACTCAATACACAAGGGAATTGCAAGTTTTTATGACTTAACGAAATGAATGCGATTTTCAGTAAAACTCATGTTTGTCGAGCTTATTCTTTTCGAGTAAAATGCTATGTTCCGTAGCAAAGCACGTGTCGTATTATATACTGAGGTAAAAATACATCGGTTCTATTTTTATGTTTTGTCTTTTCTACATCAGTTAACGATGTAAACATCTCGAGAATCATATATACATATATCCAAAATTTGATTATTTTATTTTTTTAGTTTAAGAAACGAATATACCATTTCACATTTCTATTGGAAAACGCCGGCTTTTCTAATTATATTTTGGATTAATATTACGAAAAATCTCAAATTGGTATATTTGTGATAAATTTATCTCAAATTATTTTTTGATCATGAAAAACCACACATTGATATACTTTTGATAAATTTACCCTAAACCGATACATTTGGAACAAATTTATCGTTCATTAGTTTTTGTTAAATTTTATTTTTAAATTGTTGAGTTGGATGACATGTAATTGCCGGATGTATCTGGCAATGAGATCAAAAGAAAGAAAAATAAAATCGTTTGATCAAAAGTCTATATTAATAGAGCCTTCAAATGCGGGGAATTGATGCAGAGGTAGCATGACTTTTGCTCTTGCTAGTTAGGGGATTCATCTCTGTACTTTACAATTGTATTAATTTGAATATTTTCACGTATTAACCTAATTTAACGAAAATTAGTGGATGACAAATTTATCGTAAGTATACTAATTTGAGATTTTTTATTGTTAAAAAAATATTTCGAGATAAATTTATCGTAGGTGTATCAATTTAAGATTTTTGAATGTCAAAAAAATTAATTTGAAGTAAATTTTTCACATGTGTAGCAACTTAAGATTTTTTGCAGTCAAACAATTGTTCAGGGTAAATTTGTCATAAATATATCAGATTGAGATTTTTTGTGATCAAAAAAGTAATTTAAGGTGAATTTATTATATATATATCAATTTAGAGTTTTCGTGGTATTTAGCTTAGTTGAAGAAAATCACGGTATGTACCGATTCGTATTTCGAATCGTATAAATTTCTATCCGCGTGATAAGCATTTTCAGTTTGTACGAGCAGCTTTTTGATCCCATCTTGTCTTGGCAGTTTCGCCTCTCTCTGTGGCTCGCTCGCTCGAGCGCAGGTGCAAAACGAAGCTCGCTCTCCTCCTCGGCCGGGGAGATTCATCTCTGCAAATCCAGCATTGAGCAGAAACCAGTAACACCCCTCTCTCTCTCTCTCTCTCTCTCCGATCAGCGGCTGACTTTTGCGGGGGTCAAAGGTTAGCTATTTGCGAAATCCTCGAGGGGCATTCGTTGCTATTCTGTAGATCTTGATAGAGCGGAAATGAGGAAAATGATCCTAAATTGGTTTGTCTGTTGAACTGCGAACTTAGTTTAATTCATTTCTTCTTCCAGAAAGAGAAGAGAAAAACCAAAATTTTGAGCCAAAAGAAGAAAAATTTTTCGATATGAATTCGTCTGGATTCCCGAGTCAGTTACTCAGCCACGTGGGGCGGGAACTCGGATGATGCGGTCGGCGAATTAATCGCGCTTGAGACAGAGTGAGATGAAAATTGTGCCCTGAGCTAGAGCGAGTGCAGTCCCTTAAAGATTTTTTTTTTTGGTCGGACCCTTAAAGATTGTTGGGTGGGCAGTTTTTAGACATTTCTCGTGGTCTGACAATTATGCATCTTTTACGGCTGCAAGGGTCTGAGGAAAGGAATGATACTTAGTACTTGTGGGGTATTCACTCGCGGCTTCAAGCAAGACTTCGTTTCTCTTTTACTGAAGACTGCATCTTATCCGTCTTGCCATTGACACCATTGAAGGTTCAACACTCTGGTAAAGTAGAATTGCGTTATTGATTGCAAATGGGAGATGCAGAGGATGGCGTAAGGCCCAAAAAGACCGTTTTCGTGACTGTTGGCACTACTTGTTTTGATGCTCTCGTGAGAGCAGTGGATACTCGGGAGGTTCAGCAAGAACTGTCTGCTCGAGGCTATACCCACCTTGTTATTCAAATGGGTCGCGGTACCTACACCCCCCAAAAGGTACATCTCCTTTAGTATCTCTGACAAATTTGATTGCTGATTTTGATGATTACGTTGTCACATCGCATCTGATTAATAGTTGGTTTTTCATATTCTTTTTATGTTGATTCTGGTTTGGGATATGTGACTTGAGCTTGGATTTTTGTTTAAGCAATCAAAATAATGAGACTAGGGAATTGATCTGGATAAAATGATAATTTTTCAAGTTATCTAACAGGAGGACTTTTAGAACTTTACTTGGTTGCTATTGCTTAAGATTCTTTAGTTAAAAAATAGGTCAAGAAACCATGTGCTCATCTTCAAATCGCTTAGGACATTAATTTGGATGAGGTTCTCCAATGCCGATCCTAAAGTAGCTTTTCTATCATAATTTGACCGAACACCTTTTTCAGGATAAACATTGTTTTTCTCCCCCTTGTGAGAGGGGTTGCGGGAACGACCTTATTTTTGGAGGATTTGCTTCATTCCTGATGGCTATTGGTTGTACTTTTATGTGACTATTACCCTTTGTGCTTTCATGAATTCTAAGTGTATAAAACTTTGAAGCATGTTTTTTTTTTTTAATCGTGCACTTTGCACTATTAATTTGAAATTAGATGAAACAGTCTGATGGAGAAGATGGTTCTCTAGTCGTGGACTACTTCACTTTCTCATCGAGCATAGCGGATTATTTAAGATCAGCATCTCTCGTGATCAGTCATGCAGGTTTGATCTTTTGCTTATCATGACTCTCCCCAAAATTTTTCACTTTTCATTGTGGTAGGGGGTGCTTGAAATCATGTTCTGCTGTGTGAAAGTCACTTTTAATTCATTTTTCCAGCTGATTGTTAATGTTACTCACGTTTGAGGCCTAATGGCTAATGAGTGTAGGAAGATCTTATTAGAGTGTCACTGTTTCTGTGCTTAGAACTTGTTCTATTCTGGGTTATCTGAACTGGGGGCAGTAATTAACATTTTGATATCTAATAGGAACCCATATTATTAAGGATTAAAAAATACAGTTTTCTGTGGATTAACATTATCTGCTGGAGGGTGGAGACTAGTTGAATGTAAAAGTCCAATGGCAGTCAGTTGATTGGATGTGGTGCTTTAGCACAGCTTTTTTCCCCATCCCATTGCCTAGGATATCCATATAACATATTCAGTTGCTTCTGTGCCGACTTTGGTACCTTTCACCTTTCCTTTTGCCCTTGGTAAGAATGCATCTCTTGTTATATATTTGCTTTACCCAGAGGTGCTGGTTTGAGGACAGCTCATGACAAAGGATTTATATGCCATGCTTCTCTCCTTGACATGAGGTGTCTCCTACTTTCTCATTCTGACACTAGCATGTACTGCTTTAGCTTGATAAGTCTAAAAAGAAAAAAAAAAAAAACACCTGGAGGAATCGTCTGTGATTGGCGACAATTTGGATGCAAAACTTCAGCACTTTACACTTCTCAGGGTTCGGTATCATAACACAAGGCCTGCAGGTTGGGGGTCGTGCTGTTTTGTGTTACCTTTTCTCTGTCCTAAGCATTGAAATTCAATTATTTTTGCTATTGCTTCATTTTTAACCGACTTAAAGAATGGTAGAAGAATTAAGAACGATAGGCAAATGAATGGGGAGTGCATTTCAAATTTTTTTTTTCTATTTTCATTAAATTGTTGGTGCTCATTCTGCATATCCATATGTGCAGGTGACCATAAACTATCTCTTTTTTCAGACCTTTGTTATCCTTTTCCGTTTCTTCCTCCCTTTAGTTTGTTGGGGGGACAAGTTGGCTGTTGTTGCTATTTGTAAGGTGCCCAGGGGTTGGGGGGTTGTTGTACACATGCAGAAGCACGAGAGTTGAAATTTGTTTCTCATTCTGCAGGGTCAGGGAGTATTTTTGAGACACTTCGACTTGGTAAACCTTTGATCGTGGTGGTGAATGAAGATTTAATGGACAATCATCAAAGTGAGTTGGCAGAGGAGCTAGCCGAGAGGAAGCATTTGTATTGTGCTCGTCCTCAAACGCTTTATAAAACTATAGCAGATATGGATTTGGAGTCTCTCCTTCCTTATGTTCCCGGGGATGCCACGCCAGTTGCTAAGCTTATTAACAGATTTTTAGGAGTTCTGGACGATTGACAGTTACTGAGTTTGCAGAGCATTGGCTGAGTATTCTTTTTTGAATCTTTTAGAGAGGCAATGCAACGGTTTTTTGTGGATGGTGTCAATTATTATACAGAGCGATAACATTCCTCCTTGTCTTTACCTCTAAAATTTATCGAGCAAGAGTTGGGTGGGTCAGACATATAGAGAAGAACAAAATCCAACGATATTCGCAGTGAATACAGAGTCATTCCTTTCATGTTCTGAAGTGCTGTATATTTTGTCTCCATGTTCACTTTTCGTGTTGCTTGTGTGGGCTCTTGGGTATTGTTCAGAACTCGCTTTATTATACAGAGTGATATCATTCCTCCTTGTTTCATCTGTACCTCTAAAATTTATTGAGCAAGAGTATGGTGGGTCAGACATATAGAGAAGAACAAAATCCAACGATATTCGCAGTGAATACAGAGTCATTCCTTTCATGTTCTGAAATGCTGTATATTTTGTCTCCATGTTCACTTTTCGTTTTGCTTGTGTGGGCTCTTGAGTATCGTTCAGAACTCTTTTTGGTACATGTTTCATTTAGGCTGTATTTAACTGATTTATCTTTCAGATTTACTTGCCTTGATTGATTTTCGTGTTTATCTTAAAGTGATGTACCTTTTTTTTCATGTGAAATGAAAATTTCCTTTCGACTGAAAAAAAAAAAGCGCGGAAAAGTGGACCTGCAAATTAGACCAACCTTCATTCCATCAACTGCCAAGATGAGGTAGAAAGTTTTCCCTTTGTGAAGTAATGTGCGAAACAGATCATGTTATAAGCAATTTGAATTGGGTCAAAGCTGTCAGCATTTTCATTCTAAGGCGTCGAGCATTTACTTCGGAACAATCGCATGGCGTGTTGATTCACGCACCGCGGTTTTTAAAGGCGTGGAGGTAGATTTCGACAGCAATTAGCGAGGTCGAATATTCTACTTTGTAGATTCGCAGCGGGACTCATAAATATCTCTCCCTCCAGAATAGCTCACTGGATGACTGATGTAGATATATCGAGTGATGAATTCAGGAGCATCGTCAGAATATATGCAGGTGAAGACCACGTGATCCCAGCGCCAGAAATGATGCACCAAGCCCTCCTCCTGAAAGAGAGAGGCTGTAACAGTGACTGTGGGAGTGTTAAAATGAATGTTGCATTCACTCTTTTCAAGCAGTCCCTGATCTGACCACAAAAAAAGACAGTCCCTGCAATGGAAGTTACCCAAACTGGACCGGCACATGAACTTCGTGACCTTTACAGACGAGCATTCGATGTAATTTAATTTGGGTCAAAAGCTAAAGGACAACAAGAGGCACAGTCCCACCTAGTTTTGTTGATGGTCCAGAGTGCTCACAAGTCACAATGAAACAAGGCCTGCGCAAGTCTTTTTGTCAATTGCTGTGTAGGACATGTGAGGGTGGGAGATCATCTAATTTAGGCGTGAAACAAGGTCTCCACGAAAGTCTTTTTGTCATTTGCTGAGCGGGGGATAGTTACCAAATAAAAGTCCTAGTTAGTGTATGGATATCGATTTACTTCTAAACATTTTAATTTGACTAATTTAGTCTTAAATCTTTTGATGATTTGCCAATATATAGTCTTTCAGATCAATTTTGACTGGAAATTGCTGAGATAGCAATTCGGTCGGCATTCGCCCGTCTTTCATGATATGCGATTAGCGCTGTCTTAGACGACTCTTGCAATTTTTTTTTTCAATTTTTCTGAATTTTCTTCTTTCTTCGATATTTTTGCGGATGCTATTATTAGCTATGAAGAGGTAACTTAGTTTTATTTTGATGATATTTTGTGAATGGATTTTGCAATCTGTAAATAGATGTTCAATGAAAAATTGAGGATTTTCGTAGGGTTTGTATTGGCAGGGCGATTTGGTGTTATGACAGATCATGCAATTGTGCCCACCTATTAAGCGATTATTGAATAGCATTAAATGGATCGAGTCGTGTCGATTTGTTAATTTTGGGGTTGTGTTTGTGTCACATAAACTGACCTGATTAGTTCAGGTGGCATGTTCTATAATAAATTCTTTTATCAACACGACAAGAACATGGCCTGTGAACACGAATTGCCACTCCTAGGATGCGTCAGGTAGTCGTAACTGGTTAATAGTACTTCCATTGGCTAGCAAATTTGACCTCAAAACTACAAGATTTCTCACTCTGCAATCCATTTCGGAGCGTAGATCAATAAAATTACTTGCTTAGATCGTGTTGACGAGTATCCAGAACCTTTCTTTTACGTTGTAACTGATGCGTTTTCAGACAGTACAAATATGCGTTTTCAGATCACGGGTGACAATCAAATAATGTGTCGATTACTGATGCTTAACATGTTTTTTCGGCTGTTCCCAATTCCCTACCATCCAGATCGTTTTTGGACTTAAGTGTGAAGGTGACTGCTCCAGAATCTACTGCTTTTAGAAATTCTTTGGGATTGCAGAATGAAATGCGACGGACCAGAGCCTTAGAAGCACCCGATAATGATAACATTCATGATTGGGTTAGGAAACTGACAAAAGATTGTCTGGTTTCCCCGTTACATAATTCACATTCTCCTAAGATTCAGATCAGGAAGAATTCAAATTTGAAAGGCTTTTTTCCGTGAGGAAGAAAGAACCAGAGTTGTCTGTTAAAATAGTTGCGTGGGCAATATTCAAATGTTGAAAGTGTTTGTGTCTGTCGCTCGTTGATGGTCCTGGCTTTTGCATGAAATCCAGGAGTGTGGGGGCATCTGACTTGCAGAGCCAGTGATGGGTTGCCTGTCTAAGGTTTGGTTTTCATTATTTATCTATTATAAGAATAAGTGCATTGGAAGTCTTAAAATTTATCCCGAAAATGCAATCGAATCTTAGAACATTTTTTAAAAGTGCAATTAACGGAATGTCTTGATCTCACCAATCTGATAAATTTTAGGATTTGATTGTGTGTGTGTGTGTGTGTGTTTTTTTTTTTAAGTTCTAAGATTTCATTGCACGTTCTGACAAGTTTCATGACTTAAGCGTTTGTGTTTGTCGCACATTGATGGTCCCATTTTTGCATGAAATCCAAGAGGGTATTTGACTTGTAGCGCCAGCGATAAGTTGCCCGTCTAAGGTTTTGTTTTCATTGTTTATATATTATACTAAGATTGATTTCGTTTTCGTTTCGAGTTTATCGACCGCCGGCTCCAACCGATTTGGAATAAATGTGACGTTGATGTTGATGATGTTGATGCATATATTATACTAAGAGTTAATGCTACAAAAAATCTCAAACTGATACACCTATCACAAATGTAATCCAAACTAATTTTTTTGACCACTAAAAATTGAAAACTAGTATACATGGGACAAATTTATTCCAAGTTGATTTTTTAAACACCAAAAACCCTCAACTGGTATACCTGTGATAAATTTACTCTTTGTGATAAATTTACCCTTATGTTAGTTTCCTTTAATTTGGGTTATTGCCACGAAAAACCTAAACTGGTACACATGTGACAAAAACTTCAAATTAGTATATCCATCAATTGTCACGTGTGATCAAACTCAGCAATTTAATGGTAAAATTTAACGGAAACTAATAGAGTATAAATTTATCACGTGCATATTAATTTGTAATTTTTGTTGGCAAAAAAAAAATCAATTTGAGGTAAATTTATCACATATATACTATTTTGGGATTTTTTGTGGTATTAAACCTTATAGTTATAACCGCAAGATCCAAAACCTCTGATACCAGTCTGTGTGCTGTAGGGCTCCACAAATTCCTGAAGAACATGAAATGTCTTGAGGCCAGTGTGCCATGGCCGAAAAATGACCGACTCTGAGGGAGTACCAAAGTTTCATAAGGATAAAGATTGAGAAGTTCGATTGATTGCTCAGTGATTGTTATGTGGATGCAGGCGGATGTGGATGAGCAATGAAGCAGAAGCTTCCAAACTTTTCTCTGAAACATAGACAGAGACAATTCCTGAGGACGATACAACGCAAGGGACGAATGAGGTAACCCAACCCATCTTTCCATTTGCAAAGAGACGGAGAGACCATTTGCCCCCTCCCTTTTTTGGGTAGACAATCCACTTTTTCACCTGTTTTTTGGTGCAGACTGACAGTGTGCACAGGAAAGATCATGCCATACTTGTCCTTGAATATTCGAAACTCTGATATCCTTTTCAAAAGATGCTCGTTTTACAGAGATGATCAAATATGGAGGAGTAAAATATCACGAGATCTAACGAGGAATGATGATTTTCACAATGTCAATGTTACGTTTGAAGGTTGTTTTGGGAACAATAACTTACTGACTTCATTGAATAATATCCATCAGGAGACTTTTCCTATATATTCCTGGCATTGCTGTGCATGTCATTATACTCTAGCCTCTCAGGAGGGGAAACCCACCCTCTCTCCTTCGCAGATTCAACCACATTTAAACCTACCTCTCTCTCTCTCTGATAATGAACTTTTGCAATTTCTAAAGTTTCATCTCTCTTTCCTCCTCTTTCCACACTCATGGAGACCAACACAACTTCTGCTACTTCCGACCAAACACATCAACGCCGCCACCACCATCACACACCTCCTCAGCCCCACCACAACAACCATGGCCTTCTACTCTCCAACTCCGTCTTTGCCATCGTCATAACCGCAACTTCATTGATTGCTCTCTTCGTCATTTTCTTCATCATCTTACTCCTCCGACGGCTCAAGTCCGCCAAAAGGAATGCAAATTGGGAAAGCAGCAACACAAGCTTCAGCAAGTCCTTCGGTGTACCCCGCAACTCTGGGATCTACAACTCTAGCCCAGGTAAGCTCAAATGGGTACTTTAAAAATTCAAACTTTTGCAGCAAAACAGCTCGCGGGGGGTGATCAATGCTGGTGCAATCTTAACATTGTTTTCGTTGTTTCGCTCTCGTGTTTGAATTCTGGCGTAGATGTGAAGGGAGGGTGTTTGAATGGAGGGAATTTGGGGCTCGGATCACTAGGGACGGCGGCGAACGGTGGCAACAGCAGGTATAGGAGAGGAGTGCAAGTGTTCACATACAAGGAGCTTGAAGTGGCCACAGAAGGGTTCAGTGAAAGGAACATGATAGGGAATGGAGGGTATGGAGTGGTGTACAAAGGGGTGTTGAGTGATGGGACAGTAGCTGCAATTAAGATGTTGCATTGGCAAGGCAAGCAAGGAGAGCGTTCCTTCAGGATTGAGGTAATTCAATCCCACTTCATTCATTACCACTTTCCATTTCTTGTCCCTATTAGCCTGCCCCCCCTCTCCCCCACAACTGATTTAATGCGGATCATGCATTCTACTCGTAATTTACTTAAAACATCTCCCAACCGGATGTTCACGGCACAGTTCGGTTCCCTCGCATTGAGGGTGAATGAAATTTTGACTCGAACTTTACGTCGCTCTCGCAGGTTGGGAGGTACATAGTTCTATACTTCTGTTTTCACTCTCTCTCTCTCTCTCTCTCTCTCCCACTTCTGAGTTTGAATCTAAAAAATGGTACTTGATTACCATGAATGTGTTTGAAGTCCCTTCTGTTACTATTAGTTCCACGTTAAGAAAAGCATTAAGCAAGTTGTGAGTTCATCAATCTCACAGAACTACAGCATCTGCCCAAACTAAGCTAGCTGGTTCCTCCTAAAGACAAAAAGTTCTTTAATTGCTTGTACTAGGAAGTCAAAGAAGAGCTGAGTGAAATTAAGTAATCCTTAAAAAAGGCATGAGCAAAGAGTCCAGCGAGTGTTGACTTTAGCACCATGGGCTCCCTTTCTTTACTTCAGGCACAGAGCTCATATTCTTTGCATAAATTCCTTGGCACTTTCTGCTCCACTACTGTGCCTGCACCTATAAGTATTGCTTTGTGAAACTAACTTTAGCATATAGCTAATGCATTATAGTCAACATTGCACATGGATGTAAATTAAACTGCAAATATTGTTAATCTATTTAATTTTGGTAATGCAGGTCGATCTGTTGAGCAGGTTGCACTCACCATACTTGGTGGATCTACTGGGTTACTGTGCTGACCAAAACCATAGGCTCCTGATACTGGAATACATGCCCCATGGTACACTCAAGCATCACCTGCATCCACCACACTCACACAGCCAACCCAGCCCGTTGGATTGGGGGACCCGGCTAGCAATAGCCCTCGATTGTGCCAGGGCCCTAGAGTTTCTGCACGAGCACGCGGTGCCCTCGGTCATCCACCGCGACTTCAAGTGCACCAACATTCTGCTTGACAGCAACTTCCACGCCAAAGTGTCCGACTTCGGCCTGGCCAAGATGGGGTCAGACAAGTTCAACGGCCAGATTTCGACTCGGGTACTGGGGACCATCGGTTACCTGGCTCCGGAGTGAGTAGTCCATTAGTTTCTCATGCCTCTCATTGTTCATTATCGGAAAGAAACCAATGAAAACAACAGATCATGAGCTAACATCCGTACATGGACAAACACAGAGGTCCCCATTACGAAGGTCGCCAGTTTTTTCCCCACAGATAGGCTTAGCTGGTTGGCAGGCAACCACCAAAAACCATGACTAACTAAAGAACACTAGGACTAGCTGTCCTGCCATCATTTTCATATCCGTAGATTATCTTAGCAGTTTGTATGGCGAACTATCAAATAAAAATGTAGGATGACTTGTCAATAGTCACATTTCACAAAGATATCAAATAGATCAATTTTCATCAGTTGACAACTTCATTGGTTTTTTGGTCATGCAGATATGCTTCAACAGGTAAGTTAACAACGAAGTCCGACGTATACAGCTACGGTGTTGTCCTTCTAGAACTATTGACAGGCCAAGTACCAGTCGATAGCGAGCGCCCTCCTGGAGAACATGTCCTAGTTTCATGGGTTGGTAACTTTTAGCCCTTCCACTAATATAATTTGATTGCATAATGATAAGATCAATCCGGTGCTCTAATCTATGTTATTTCTTAGTCGTGTCACCGAGCTGCAAGTTTACACTAGCATTATGTTGGGCTATGGTCATTCATTGGATGCTAATCGAATGTAATAGTAGTTCTCTGCTAAAACCCAATTGGGCTGCAAAGCTTCTTCTTCGTTTTTTCCCTGGTGCTGTTAAGTTCATGCAATGTCATTCCACTTGTTCCTGAGCAGTAAGTCAAAGCACAAACTTAACGCTCTCGAATGTATTAGGCTCTTTCGAGGTTAACTAACAGAGAAAAGGTAGTGGAAATGGTTGATCCAGCTCTGAAAGGCCACTTTTCGAAGAAAGAGTTGGTTCAGGTCAGCAAGCAACTTCACGATCTCCTAAATGCCAGGATATAGATTATGCCAACTTAACTATACCGTGCCGGTTTTCCTTCTCGACAGGTAGCTGCTATTGCAGCAATGTGCGTGCAAGCGGAAGCAGATTATCGCCCTCTAATGACAGATGTCGTTCAGTCACTAGTTCCCCTGGCTAAGAACTACTCCTCTATCAGTTCTTCCAATTCCTTGAGATTCCAGAACAATGCAGTCAGCCCCAGGTACTAGGCATGAGGGAATCACAAGACAGACATTTTCCTTATTGGAGGCATGAAGAATCTTCAAAATTCAGAGGGACCATTGAATACACAAGATGGCATGTGAATACAGAGGAGCATAAAAAAGGAAGCATGCCAAATATGAAAATCTTGACTATCAAGATTGTGCAATCTTTTTCCTAGATAAGGATATACTGGCGCTATCCAGAAGCTGTACATGCTCATCTTAGGCAGAGTGCTCTGTCAAGTTTTCACATTGTAGTTCCATAATTCCATATTTGATAAGATAAATAAATGTTGAAGAAATTGCTCTTCACTATAGTATGATGAGAAATCAAATGCTGAAACCCAATCAGGAACTCACTTAATTTAATGAGAATAACAAGGATCAAGCACATGTAAATACAAGAAAAATTGGCCATCACCTGCATAAGCAAGAAGATACGATTAGAAGGCCATCAGATTAATGAAGATAGGCGGCAAATTGACAAGGAGCAATGAAAAAGGCTTGTCGACGCTACACGTGCCGGAAAAAAATTTGCAAAAAGAAATTGCAGAATCTTAAAGCATGCCACAATTTGCCTTTCCGTGGTGCGTCATGGCAAAAGGAATCGTTTCTCTTCCCTAACTAGACAGACTACCCAAACAAAACTGAAATTAAAGCAAGTTGATGGGCAAATAGAAGCTACCAAACCACCAAAATTGGCAGCAAAAAATTCGATCTTCTTTTAGGTATGAGTCACAGAAAAGCATGAGCAAAAGAAAGACAGAGCTCCATGTCATCATTCAGTTCCAGTCCTATCAAAGAAAAGTGAGAGAATATTACCCTGGGAGACTTGAAATGACAAGAAACAATCCGGGCCATGTGGAATAATGCAGAAGTCTCAGATGGCATAACTCTTTCCTTCCTCATTTCTCTGCTGAGAGAATATTACCCAGGAAGACTTGAAACGACAAGACACAACTTAGGCCACGTGGAATAATGCCGAGTCTCAGATGGCGTATCGCATTTATTCCCTGCCTTTGAGGAGGGCAAAACTATCATAAGATCAAATCTTTCATTACATTTCTGGATACAGTTTAACAGGACATCTTACAAGTTCTGACATCAATTTGATCAGCTTCTACAATATGTTGAGAGCCGCAACATAATCAACATAATTTACAAAGAAACTTATGCACAAATGAAACATCAGGATGAGAGGTTCCAGTATCTAATACAACATAGAAATAGCTAGGAAATGAAAATCTTCTCTTTGTGACTACTGCTCTCAAATACATCTAACAGAATTTGGGCAAAAGTAGAGTAATAGATAGTATGCAAGCATCTGGTCAGGGAACAAAAAGAATGTCAATGTACTTCCAGTAGCATGAAGCAGGGACCCAAATGCCTGGAACAGATGGTTCCTCATGTTCAAGGTTTTTTGCTCCGCCAAAACATAAATCTCTCAACAGCTTTTCTCAGCATGTGTCTTGGCCAGTACTTGGTTCGCCTCCTCTCCCATCTCATGGTTTAGCGTTTCTTTTACTGATTTTATCAGCATATTTCGAAAAAGCCACAGAAAGGGCCGACTTAACAGTCAATTCAGGCTCTTTTTTCCGGCGTTTGCTCGTCTGTGCAAAATCATCCACAGATTCCTGTTCTTCACTTATTGAACCAGTTTCAGCATTTTTCTGCACAGGAGCTTCTGGAGCTGCAGCAGCAATGTTCGGAGCCACTCGCTTGAATGGTTCGTGAAAAGTATCATACAAGCGCCTTACCTACTTCAAAAGCATAAATAGACAAACTAAAATAAAGGTCTTTCAATCGGATTTTAATATAAGTACTGCAGTAGGTACAAGATAAAAGCACCTTGCGCTCCCCTATACCAGGACATCGAGCTAAATCTTCCATCGAAGCATCCATTATATGAGAAAGAGACTGAAAAAAATGGGAATTCCATTGCAGGTTTTTAATCCTCAACAAAAGGATATCTCTAACTACATTTATTTGAAATAAAATAAGAAAATAAGATTTTCCAAAGCAGAACACAAGGCATACCCCAAATGTAGAACCAAGGGTGACAACATCTGTCTTATTGACATGTCGAACTGTTGTTAGAGCATGAGTCAGCTGGAGGAAAAGGAAAGATTTCAGCTTCACCAAATGCAAACTTAAGAAACAAAGTGTAGGTTCTCCCAAATGTCTAGCGCAAATATCTCTGAAGAATCGGATGGACTTAATAACAGCAAAATGGAAATTGGATTTCTAGAAGGAACAAATCCAAAATAACATAGAATACCCTTGATAAGTAGTCTGTATCCATTTGCCCTTGAATGATGTCGGCAGGCTTGTTTTCATAGACTTTTATAGTCTCCAAGTAGCGGCCACACTCTTCCAAGCTTAGAAAAAGGAAAAGAAGAAGAAATAGAATGGTAAGATATTCTCAAACACCAAAATGAAGCTATTCCTTGCTGTGAATAATGAAACAAAATCTAGAATTGGCTGCAGCAGAATTCCAACTCCACTGAAAATATTTTGCCTAGAACTGTTATATGGACCACACACGTGTCCAAGATAAATCAGTACCTCCAACCACACAAGAGTGTGCAGTCATGAAGCAGAGCTGTTTTTGTCACTTCAAGAAGAGGCTTAACTACATCCTCCTGAAACGGACAGAGTTTACAATTTAAAAACCTCTTGCTTCAAGTAAACAAAAAAGTATAAAATCAATTCAATGGCTTTGAAGTTTCCCAAGATTGATAAAGCCAGTTTAGAGAACAACAACAAAACAAGGTAGCTCACCACATCAACATGACATAAAACAACACGAAGCTTGTAGTTCTTCTGTAGCTCCCTTATACGATAGTATAGATAATCTGGATGCAGCAGATGATAGCGAAGGCTACAAAAGCAGCAATGAGTTATCAGGTACACACACCAGGCTCAATTGCTTTTACAATTCTCTAATCTCTCCACTATAGTTGACCTTTAGGTCCATTCCAAAAAAAGATCAGTGGGTCCAAAAGTGCCAGCGAAAACTCCAGTATCCATTTGCATTCACAAAATCAGCTCAAATTGCATGGATGATTCTCAATTGGAGTAGTCTTATGTTTTGACTATAAAAAGTATTTTCATTGTAACCTACGATTCCATCAATGAAAGAAAATAACAGACTTAATTTCACCATAGGACATCCACGTTTTAGAAAATAAAAGTTAAGCAACACCCAGATTGAACATTCATATAAATGAACTGGCTCTAGTGACTGTTTCACAATGATCAACAGTATCCATTTTTTTTTTTATAAATATTCCGCGAATGTTTTGTATGTGCTTACCAAATAAGATGATCTTCATAGCAGCTGGGTGGCCCAACACATCAGAACAAGAAAGAACTAATTTGGCAACTTAGAAAGGGGGAAAAACTCAAACCTTAAATAAAGAGCACATGAGTTCTGTCCAAGTAAGTAGTCACCAGTAATGTCGGCAAAAGCCCACCTCACATTCCTGATATGTTTGAGCAAGGGATTACCCTTCTACATAAGGGAAAAGGGGTTAAATGAAGAAAGATGAGTCAAAAGAGCTCTATATGCTATAAAATTTTATCAGGCGGGAGCTGTTTCCCCTTACTTTTGTTTTTGTGAGATGGTCTGTGTGAAAAAATATAGTAATCTTATAAGACTATGAATATACTCGAATAAATTCAATTATTTCAAGGGTTAGAGCCTGTCCTAAAGCAAGTTATTGACAATTTTCCAAAATCTAGATCTAAACACAAAAGGCATAACCAAAAATCTCAGACCAAAATCATCTGTGGTTCCTTCTGCACCATTAAAAGGATAATGCCATAACTTCCAGAAACCATAACTTCTAATTACAACAGCTCTAGAACAATCGCCAACATGTGACAACAAAACAATTAAAAACTCTAGAATGGTCATGCCATCTTCCTCCTTGATTCAAAATCCATGAGTACACTACGCAAAACATAGATTGCTAGAGTTGCTGTCATTTGATATTCCGAACAGATCCGGTAATTGCATGCTCAATAATTGATCTTGGTAACAAAATTGACATTCATACTTAACAAAGGTTCATCCTTTTATATCCGAAAACAAAGATTCAGCTCTCACAATCTTTGAGTAAGAAGACCCTTACTTGTCTGTGGCTAACCAGGATCGCATTGCGGCTCTGCGCGGCAAAAGACGATTTTGAAGATGACCCAGCAACAGCACCGGATGTACCGGCAACGCTAGACAACGAAACAAGAACACCCATCAAGTCAACAAGGGGAAAAAAATCAATGTTTTTCAGCTCCGACCCCAAAACAAAGGAACTTCCTCCAAGCAGAAGTTACAGCAGTCTTTAAAATTGTCTATTTAGTACCTCCACGTCGAGGTGGCGGTGGCAGCGGAGACGTTGGCCGTTGGAGGCGGAGGAGACGGAGGAGGAGGAGGAGGAGAGTAGAATTCGGAGGATTTGAGGAAAGAGAAAGCTTGGGAGAAAGAAGGAGAAGGGGTAAAGAGAGATGGTGGGGTCGATTTCGACTGAGAGCTCTCTAAAACTTCTTGGTATGAAGGGATTTTTATCACTGTTTTGTTGCGGTTTGGCTGACGCTGAAGGTCGCCTTCTTCTTCTTGTTCCCCCCGGTTCTCCATTTTCAGCTTAGCTTCTGCTTAATCAGCGCCAAAACATTCATTGTTAGACGTCTTTGCTGCTGCAGAGAGAAAGAGAAGTTGCAGGTGGCCCAACCTTTTATGGCATTTGGGCGGGCCGGCAAAAAACCATCACTAATAACTTTCAAATAAGCATCTTTCCATAAGTTAAAAATTATAAAAATTTGATCAGTAAAATGAATCTGTCTTCTTTATCTTGTTTATTTATTTCATAAATTTTATTTTATTTTTTAAAATTTTTTATTTTTTATTTTGGAAATTAAAAAGTAAAAATTATATTCCTTTTTGAATGAACCGAAAAACCCCAAAAAAGGAATTCATTTAAATCCTTTATTTAAGTTAAGACAGGAATTAAGGCTTATTAGAGTTTAAAGACGAGGGCTAGTTCACTTGTGGCTCGTATCGGCCCAAAAACTCCTTTTGTTAATCCCATCGGTATGAATAACTAGAATTGGAACCCATGCGATGCACGGATACATACGACTCCATAAGAGTTCAATAAAATGAAAATCTATACTTCTCGATGAAGTTGTAGTTTCGATAACTATTACTTAATGGAGTTTATCAAAACACAGGTAAGAATGTAGATACTAGATAGTAACTATTACTTAATGAAGTTGGATCAAACATAGGTAAAATTGTAGATAGAAATTAATATTTACCATTCTTCTCATGCATGAAGAGACATTTTTCTAAACCAAATTTGGTTTTTCACTCTAATATCAAGATGATAATGTGTAATTCATATAATCGACCATTTAAAAAAAACTATAACTTTTTCTAATGTTGAATGATATATAACATAGTAGCAGTATCTTCAGCGTTAACATATATTTCTGGGTGTGAATAAAATTATATATATATATATTTTCATAATGTCTAATAAATCTACTCGGTTCTTAAGGAAGAAAAGTAATCTCTGACCAAATCCTATTGCAATTTTCCTAGCCAGTTTCGTTATTATTTGCGCGATTTAGATTGAGAATATCTTTCACCAAGATTCGTTCCTTGATTTTTATTAAGAAGGATTTTGTGACTTTGTTCTTATGGAAGATTAGAGTGAACAAGCGAATGGGTGTGTGTAATTAGCGAAAGTGATGGGAATGGTGAAAGATCTACCAGCTATGCTACTCCTAATTGCTTGGAAATGAAAATAGATTGCCTGAATCTAAAAGTACAAGGAATGAAAAGCGCAGTAAAATTAAAGCTACACTACGAACGGTAATGAAAGCTAGAATTTCAAAGAAACAAAGTATTTTTTCTGAATGATTGCCTCGGGAGCTCTATTCTCCTTTCTTCTTAGTATTTATTCTTCTCGCATTCCTGACTGACCAAACGGTTATCCTTTAATTTCAAACCTTTGAATTTTGGCGCTGCTTCTTTTTTTTCTTAACCCATGATTTTTACAATTAGCCCGTGAAAATCGGAGCATTTCCAATTCTACTTGTAACTGCACGGTCAGTTGAGTTCCTTTCGAATATCATCCCTTAACTTCCAAAAATTTGTTTGCACCTATGATTTACCGAATACACCCACACTTCATCCTCCATTTGGTATCTATCTATATTTTTGTTCAACCTTCCCGAATACATCTTCCGAATTTCAGGACGCAATATTTATATCACATGCCTAAGACTTATCGAATACATGTACACTGTATCCCTCATTCGGTATCTCTCTATAATTTCTTTTAACCTTCTCGAATACAAAAGCATCGCCGTGCCATTCAGTGTGTTGTTTTCCTTTTACTACATTTTGGTATCTACTAATGAAGTCTTTTTACCCAATGTATCGTTTCCAAGACACCGAACCATTAGGAGACGAATTTTCGATATCAACACATGCCCCCTTTTAAAAGAATTAAAGTTCTTTTAATTCTTTTAAACATGTGATTCATTGAATTTTTACCTTTTCATCCCAAATGGTGCCTTTCACGTCATTTCCAATCTAGGTCATTCCAGTTTCTTTTCGTACAAGCTATAAAGTCTTTCGTCCCTACAAAATCAAATTTTTTTCTTCTTCCAAATCACTCCTCTGTTCGTCTGTCTACTTTCCTCCTTCTTCCTCTGTTTGCGCTCTGCTCAGTTCTCACATTAATTCTTGTTTCCATCCCAATGGTGTCTTAAGTTTCTGCCTTTTCTTCTGCGACAGCTCTCAATCGCTTCTTTAAGTTCGTGGAGTCAGATGATTTGAACAATCGCCACTACTTTTCTCTTCTGAACGACGACGATAACAATTCCTTCGTCCTGGGTCCTGTTCTTTACAACCATTTTTTTTATTACAAAGGTTTATTCTGAAATCTTCCCTCGACATCCAACTGAAGTCCTCCCTATCTATCATTCATCTGTTCAATTTTACCACTGGACCTCTCAATCTTCCAGTCTTAGGGTTTTTTTCCCATTCGACCACTCTTTTTACCAATGGTACTCTCGGCTTCATGCTTTTGAGGCTACCCTCTAGGATGAGCTTCAGATTCATGATGCTCTTCGTTTCTGTTGCTTCGATTATCGCTTAAACTTTGAACTGATCGGTGGCCTTTCTAGTTTATAGTCTTCATCTACCAACTGCTTCTTTTTCCCTTTTACTTTAATGACCATAACCCTTTTTGACCTTGTATGCATTACTAGTCTTAGTCCTCTAGGGGAAGATGCTGCTACCCTTCTGTCGCGACCCTCTAAAAAAAATAATTTTTATTTTCAAAAGGGGTTAACGGATTATTAGGTCAATTAGATTTGACTAACCTAACGCGGACCCTCCCAAGCCCTACCGAATCGCAACTTTGGTTTTTGTTTAAATGATTTTGAAATTTGGAGTCGCCACTAATCGTTCTTGGTAGGTCGATTAGAAACCTAAATAAATTAGCGGGAGAACTAATTTATTCCTGCGAACCAGAGATTATGAGCTCGGGGACTTGGTTACACTAGTTAATTAAAACTAATGCCCTTTCGGTACCTTAATTTCATGGATATCCTAATTCGGTAACTCAGGCTTGGTTTATTCCTAAGGCTCTAGTAGGGTATTCTCTTTTGTGTTTTCACTTTTTAAATAGGATGCATGGATGGTATATATTTTTATTTGTTATATTTTTTTAAGTGTTAAAGATTCCCTGAAGCCGAAAGAGGGAGTGTGTTAACGACTTCTGTGCAGTATTACGACCTACTCATCTTTTGGGTCTGATGATTCAAAAATTAAATTATAGGAAGTACATGACAGTGAATAAACACCTCCAATGGGAGGCCTAGTATTGGCTTGGCTCTTCCTTTTGGGATTTAAGGTACAGGTATTTAAGTTGCAGGTATTTAACTACTGTAAGTAAAAACCTCCAATGGGAGGCTAAGCATTGGCTTAGCTATTCCCTTTGGGATTTAAGGTACATGTATTTAAGTTGCAGGTATTTAACTACTGTAAGTAAAAACCTCCAATGGGAGGCTAAGCATTGGCTTGGCTTTTCCCTTTAGGATTTAAAGTACATGTATTTAAGTTGCAGGTATTTAACTACTGTAAGTAAAAACCTCCAATGGGAGGCTAAGCATTGGCTTGGCTCTTCCCTTTGGGATTTAAGGTACATGTATTTAAGTTGCAGGTATTTAACTACTGTAAGTAAAAACCTCCAATGTGAGGCTAAGCATTGGCTTGGCCCTTCCCTTTGGGATTTAAGGTACAGGTATTTAAGTTGCAGGTATTTAACTACTGTAAGTAAAAACCTCCAATAGGAGGCTAAGCATTGGCTTGGCTCTTCCCTTTGGGATTTATGGTGCAGGTATTTAAATTGCGGATGGACTTTGTCCTCTCCATTTTTGGGTATGAATTCTTTAAAATGAAATACAACGAATTGATTTAACAATTTGAAATTTGTGCGCGCTTGAGGACTCCTCCAAGCCGATTTTGTGCTTCCATAGGGTTGACCATTGATATAGAGCTGCGGCTTCCTGACATAAAATAGAGTAAAGTGTCAGTATACAAAATATGTGCTAATCTGCACCTAAAACCAAAAGAGTGGAAAGAGTACTTATCTCCCGTTTTTTTGGAGGGATTTCTATAATTGATTTTCGCTCTCTATGTTCCCAATATAGAGAGTTTCTTTTGAATTAAGAGGGACTTTTAGTCACAGATCAGTTGAGAAATCGGTGGATAGCTTAGGAGCTTGTCTGGGCCGATTTTTGCATATTTACGAGATTTTTGCTGTTGACATAGAGATATCCTTCTCCTGATATAAAATATGGGGAAAAATGGGGGATGGAGAAAATGTATACAATTTGTGCTAATTTGCGAGTAAAACCATAAATAAATGAATAAATAAAAACACTTAACTCGAATTTGCTTGCTCGTTGACGAGGATGAACTCTTGATTTATATTGATCGATGAAGGAATTTGTAATGATAACCCCTATCTTTAAACTCCCATCATCTTCAAAATTCTCTCTCTTTTGGTATTTTCTTTCTCTCAAATTTTTCTTCAATCTCCCAAAACTCTCTCAAACATCCAAAATTTTCTCTCCAAAAAATTCCTCTCTCAAGCTCACTTCTTCCTCCTTTTATAATCTACTCATCTATCTCCCATTCTAATTTTTCCACTAACTCTATCTCCCATTCTAATTTCTCCACTAACTCTTCTTCATTTTCATCTTTCATTCTCCATCTCTATCTCACATTCTAATCTTTTCACTAACTCTTCTTCATCTTCATTTTCCCTTCTCCATATTTATCTCCCATTCTAATTTCTCCACTAACTCTTCTTCATCTCCATCTTCCTTTCTCTATCTCTATCTCACATTCTAATCTCTCCACTAACTCTTCTTCATCTTCATCTTCCCTTCTCCATATTTATCTCCCATTCTAAATTCTCCACTAACTCTTCTTCATCTCTATTTTCCCTTCTATTCTTATCTTATTTTCTCCAACCATTCTTCTCCATCTCCTCTTCTCCATCTTCCATTCTCTATTCTAATTTATCCACTAACTCTTCTTCTTCGTCCTCCTCCTAGTTTTTCTTTTTCAGCTTAGCTTCACCTCAATCAGCATCAAAAGATTCATTTTCAGATGTTTTTGCTGCTACAAAGAGAAAGAAAAGTTGCATGTGGCCCAATCTTTTATACTAGGGGGCGTGCCGGCAAAACCATCACTAGCATATTTGAAATAAGTTTCTTTCAATAGATTAAAATTTCCAAACGTTTGATCAGTAAAATGAATTTGTGTTTTTTATGTTGTTTATTTATTTCGTAGGTTTTTTGTTTTTTCGTGGGTTGTATTTTTTTCCCTATTTGAATGAACGGAAAAAAAAGAATTAATTCAATCCCTTTATTTAAGTTAATACAGGGATTAAGACTTACTAGGATTTAAGGACTAGGGCTAGTTTACATGAGGCTCATATAGGCTACAAATTTCCTTTTGTTCAGCCGATTAGTATGAATAACTAAAATTCAAAGCCATGTGATGCATGGAAATATACAACTTCGGAAAAGGTCAATAAAATCGAGTTTATTCTTTTAGACTTCATTTGTTTGTGGAAAACGAGCGATTTCAACTTTTGATTTGTTTAACGTGGTTCATGGATTTTTGATAGATGTTCAATTTAGTCTTTGGGCTATATGCAAATGTTCAATGTTGTTCTTTTATTAATTCAAGTTCTAGGACAATATTGAACATTTTCATTAAGTTTGAAGATTAAATGAAACATGTATCAAAATTTCAAGGATTTACATTGAATACATTCAAAAGCTCAGGGATAACACCGTATATTGAGCTAAAGTTCATGGATGGTATTAAATAAATTTACAGTTTTATGGACTACATTACACATTGTGCCAAAATTCATGGGCTGAAGAAATAATTTTCTTCAATTTATTTTTCGTACTTTTCCCTCTTGAGTGTTATTTTTCTATTTAAAAGGCACGGAAGAATAAGTAATGTTGATATCCCCCTAGACTGACCATGAAAGTTTTAACCCATTACAATATATTTAGTTTGAATGAATAACTACCTAGCGGGGCTAAGCAAATCATACTTTTCCCTATTCTAGAAGGTGGTGTCTGATTTGTGATTTTTAAAATTGAAACCAGGATAAAATTGAAACCGGTGACCTTATCCCGATTTCAGGAGCTTAGGATTGGATCGGTTAAATTATTATTATTATTTTAAGAAGAAAAGAGCAAACACTGTCCCAAATGGCACAGCACCAGATGATCGCTCCTCCCATATTAGGCCGTTCAGTATGAAGAAAACAGCAAACAGAATACGAGGAAACATGACTGCAGTCTTTAAGGTAGTCTTCTTCCAATCAGTGGCCTTACGAATAACTGGCAAGTAAGCCCATGAAGACGCATAAAAGGACCATTGCAGTCATAAGACCCCCTCGGTTGGAAGGAGATAAGAAGTTCAGCAAAGGAAAAATCATGGTCGCTAGTAATTGTGTGCAGGAGGTTATAGCACCTTTTTTTTTAGCATGTTTCTGGTATAATGTAATCGCCTGTGAGGTTTGGTCCAGTCCGATCGGTCCAGTTCCCCTTCTCGAATTTTGAGGGGAACTGGACTGGATCAGAAATCGATCACTCTTGCTAACCTCGCATAGGTGCATGAGGTGCATGATACGCGTTCGATCAGGTGCAAATAATTTCATATTTTGGCTACCCTTCTAGCAACTTTGACTCGCATTTTAATTGGATCACACAGTTAATAGGATACTTAATGTGTTTGACGTAAACCTATTTAAGGCGGCTTTACGCATTGTAGAAAAAGATAGTCCGCGTGACTGCGGCTCCAAGATTCAAGATTGGTGAGCCCATTGATCTTAACTCTCTACTCATGGCGGCGGTGCCAACAAAAATCCAGGAGGGCCGTGACTTCATGAGAACATAAGCGTGCATTTGTTTCGCAAAAAAAGAAAAGAAAAAGAGTAAATGATTAAAAAAATACTTTTCAGAAAATAATCGCTTGAATTGTTATGAAAATAAATGAATGAATTTTACTGTCCGATAAAATATTTAGACGTAAATTATTGCTGATAACATGAACATTTATTATTGACTACTGATGACGAGCAAAATGAAAAATCATTTTTAAGAAAGTTTTTTTTAAAATTATTTATTTTTGGTAAAATAAACGAAATGTAAAAAGGCATGGGAGGACCGTGGCAATCACACCAGATGGTTTTGCTCTGAGGGGGCTCCACTTTTACTGGCTATATATCACCTTCAATTACGAAAATATTATGGATGCATCGTGGATGAGATAAAATAGAGACAACATAGATGTCTGTGAGGAGGAGCGAGGAGGACTTCGAGAAGAAAGTAGACAAATTTTTTTAATTTTTACTCCTCATTGTCTCCTAAAATTTTTTAGAAGTCCTTCCATTTTCCAGCAAAACTTTCGTTCTGCCCCCATCTCCCTCGCTTAACCCCCCGCCGCCCCAAAAACACACACACACACACACACACACACGCACAACAAAAAAAAAATCCTCTATTTTCCTGAATGTAGCACGGTAGCGAATAGGGTTTAATTTTTCGACCAAAAAAAAAAAGGGTTTAATTGAAAAAGGGAAAAGTATTGGAGGAGACAATAGGAAAGATGACAAAAGTAGATGCTGTTTTAGAAATTATTACAACAACGAAGCCAAAAACTTAACGGAGAAGCAACCTCCTGTCTTTTTCGGTTTTATTTATTTGCTTGACCACTGTCCGTCGTCAACTATCTTTAACGTACGCACACTCTCCCCCTCTCTCTCTCGCTGGCGCTTCACAGTGCTTATGCGTGCTTCTTCCGACGAAGAAGATGGACCAGTCACCGCCGATACGCCCTCGCCCTCGCCGTCACGTAGGCGGAAGAGGCGGCCGTGGATCGCCGCGTCCTCTGCAGCAACACCAGAATCCTTGCATTCCTCACGCCGAAGCCTCGACTCCGTCTCCGTCTCCGGCTCCGGCTCCGGCTCCGGCATTTCTCATGAGACCGCAAGATCATCATCATCATCATCGTCCTAACCTGCATCAGCATCATCTTGCGAGTAACATACACCGGCTGGAGAGGATCGACCGGGCCGTCGCGAAGGCTCGGCGCGATCTCCTCGCCGCCGGGGAGAGCGTCTCGTCCTGGAAGGTTTCGGAGGCCGCTGTCTTCGCTCTGCAGGTCGATTCCTGGAGCTCCTTAGGTTTTAGCATGCAGCAAGTGCCCTCGCTTGGAAGCTTAATGGCCGTCGAAGGAAAGGTAAATTTTTTTTTAAAAAATTTTATTATCGTTGTTAAAGCTTCGTCTCCTCCATCTCGAGACTGCTTTGAAAGTGCGTGGAATGAGTAATGGCTTAGCACAAATTCTCTCTCTTTCTCATCACGTTTTACTCAGCGCTCAAGTAAGAGGCTTTCATCAGATTTTAAGGTTGAGCTGCATTTACTTGGATGGTCTGTGATTGCTTTCTCCCTCCGCAATCTGGATTGGTTGTTTGAGGAAATACAGGAGATGAAGATGCTTGGTAGAACTTAGGACACGCATGAGGACTTCTTCTCAATTGAAAATCCAGCAGACTTCTTCGTCAATGTCTTTCTTTAAGGTCGGGGGTACTGTGGTGGTTAGTGGGGGAGGCCATGAGCTCGTTTGTTCTTTTGCTTTTGCTTTTTTTTTTTTCTTTATGTTTCCTATTAATTGCGCTTAATGTGCTTTTGCCGATGCGATATTTGTTGTTGTGGGATTCCCCCGTCATATTCACGAAACATAATGCTAAGGGCATCCATCCATTGTTTAATTTAGTAGCGGACGTGTGTGGGTCAATTTAGGGCCTGTTGTTAGCTATTCTGATCTGATTCTGTTATTCGGTTTCGGATCAAGAAAGGACGAGAAATATTTTTGATGACGTAAATAATTCTGATTATGTTATTGTTTTTGGAATAGTTTAAGAGCAAAAATAAGAATAAAAAAAAAAGTTGAATATGAAAAAATAAATCACTTTTGAGAATTACAAAAAAGCATAAATTTTTTAATTTTTATAAAAGATTAAGTCCACGTAAACTTCTGAACTTCAAAAAAATTAAAATTAGGTTTGAAAATTTACTAATTAATTTTTTTTTAAAATTAAATATAAAAATAAAATTTAAAATTTAACAAAAAAAGTAAATTTTTTTAAAAGGGTGGTGAGAAATTAAAATTCTTAAAAATTAAAAAAATTTTAAAAATTTTAAAAAGGGAGAAATTAAAAAGATTAAATAAAATTTTGAAAATTAAAAAAACTAAAAACTAAAAAATATTCTATAAAAATTGCAAAAAAAGAATTCTCGCCACCTAATTATTCCTAAAAATAGAAATTTTGTGTAATTACCAAATGCGTTTTTTTTAGAATAAAAATTTTGTTCAGTTACCAAACGCGTTTCGATTTTCTAAAAATCATCTAGGAAACAGAATCAGAAATAATAACTCTAATTAGAATCACTTTTTCGGATCAGAATCGTTGCTAAATAGATCCTTAGTGGACTCTCTGCAAAGACAAATAAGAGATGGATTTTCGCAAATCTTTTATTTATTTGATTGAGATACGCATTGGGTTAAGGAGTAAAATTTGTTTGTCTTCATGTTGAATTAATAATTTGTTTTTTTCAAATAAGATATTCAAACAGGCTACAAGGACAACGATCAATCATCGTTCTCTTTCTTTTGCTCTTTTCATGATTGCTTAACATATGTTTGCAACCCACTTGTGGTTTCTCTTAAAGCGGGGTTTCTAATATAACCACACAGAATTCACAGAAATGATTATCCTAATGCTAAGTCAATTGGATTTCTTCCATCAGCTGAGGACTGCTGCAGTTCTTACTTGTGTACAGCTGCATAACAGAATATAAGGGCTGTGCAATGTAAGTGATTGAATGTTTGCATTGTTACTGCAACTCAACTCTTAGTAAAAGTGAGAATGGGGAAAAAGAATCTGCTCAATTTTGCGGGGATTAGGAAAGGCAGCTGAGTAAACAGTTACATCATTCGGGTATCTGACAAAAATGAGGGAGAGTTCTGACGTTTTTTATCTTGTAAATATCAACCATGTAAGTCTTCCTATGGCTCAATCAATGCTGGTTCTGGCATCTTAGATGTTTAAGTTCTTAAAAAATGCTCGAAATGTTTAGTTGTCTAAGTAGATCTTTTGCCCCACTTCCATCATTTTTGAGAAGCCAAAAATGTCGAAGGTTTGCAGATAGTTTTTTTTTCTTTTAGTTTTGCACCTGTAAACATTGACTTTCTTCCTGTTGACTCACTATTTGTTGAACGTTTTTCAGATAAATGCGTTTATCCATTGCTTTGTGGAAACCCGGAGAATCACCTCATTATATGATCTGCAAAGTGCAATCTGCAAAAATGAGGGAATTGAACGATTTGAAGAGCTTGAATTGGGCCCTTTTTTGCGGTATCCCCTTGTTATGCATTACTTTTCCCTGAACAGCGATATGACTGAAGTGTTCGAGATAACTAGTGAGGAGATTGTATGTCACCTCGCTGAATTCCTAGCCAAACGCAAGAGGAGAGGACACTTGGACATTGGGGAGCTCCTCAGCTTTATAGCCAAAGAGAAATCAGTCTCGGGAGTGGAAAAGCTTGGAGTACGAATTCGGAACCTGGGGTGCGTACTTTCCTTTTTGAAATTTGTTAACTGATGACAAAATTATATAGGATAAAGAAAAAAAATAGAAAAGTTGATTTGGTATGCATAGTTCCTTTTTTTTTTGCCATTCTTCTTATCTGACTCTTTTTCTCATTGCTTCATCGACCGCTTTATAAGCTTAGAGAAGTAAATATCTTCAAACATTTTGAGAATTGTTTTCTGTAGCAAAAGAATCTGACTCCTATTGGCTATTGCAAATGTTTCACTATGTCCTTTATGTATGCTTGTTGATAATCTTTTCTTCTCTTTTTTTGTTATAGTTTATTTGGATTTTTGAACACAAAGATTAGTGATTCATTTCCCAAGCTATTAAAGGATTTGAGAACGTAACTTAACTAGAGGTAGTATTAATAGCTTTGAATGCCTATTTCTGCAAGTTGATTCCACTAGTATTTCCCACATTGTAATTCACTTGCTTAAGAAAGTTGATACTGGATTTTAAGGATTCTTCAGAGCAACGACACATATTAGTATAATTCAGTCATCTCATCATTTAGTGCTGCTTGATAGCTACTTTTCATTATTAGCACATGGGAAGAGGCCTTTTCAAAGTGAAAATTTCCCCATTATGGTTCAACTACATAAAAGTTTCCCTATATTGTGCACTTCTCCTGAATTTTGTGTGCTAAATTCCCGGTGGATGAGCGGTTAGACTTGATGTTTGCAAAAGGCGGTTATATGGTGTAGCTTCGTATAGCTGAACTTGTCTAGTTGAGGGTGTTCTATTGGCAAACATATTAACCTTTTATCTTGAGGATCAGTGAATTATGAGACACTGAGATGAACAAGAGATGGATTTGAAAGAAACCCATGGTCAAGTTGCTTGAGAATATTCAAGCAACTCCGCTTGCTTATTTGAGGTGCTGAAGTAATTGTACAAAACAGATCTTTTTTGTTCATCGAACATGTGGACGACTAGTCCGCCATGAGTTGAAGTCAATTAATGTGTCCTAGTGAATACTCTATATATCTTTAAGTGTTACCTCCTGTTTGTTAAAACAATACACGATTAATGCATGAAAAGCATGGTGGGGTATGCTGGGCTGGAAACAAGATGGTTATGGGTTCGGGAACAAGTCTCAATGTTGGGGCAGGGGTAGAGACAAAGGAGGTGATCTCTACCTTACCCTGCTGCATGCGACCATCGTTTCTGATAAGAAATCACGCCTGTAATGTGCATAGGCAGGGGGTTTGTGAATACTGCAAAGAGAGACTTTAAGGTATCAGGAACCTGTCCACTTCCATCATGGGACTAGTCATCAGATCAACATATGCTTTGGATGTAGGTCCATTCTGAGTTTTGAATTTCTCATATGACCACTTAGCTGCACATGTTGTTCTAAGTGAGAGTGGTCAGTCATTCTTGTACTCTCTCAGTGTGTCGAAGCCATTTTTATCTTTCCTGTTGTCCAAAGATTCCTTCCTAGAGATGACTCATGAGGTCATGGCTCCTTGAGTTATGTCAGATCAGATGGCAAGTCCAAATGAGAGATCAGTCACAATGTATTATGGTCAAATAATAGATCATAATGAGAGTTCAACCATGAATGGTTAAATCTTCTTTACGGTGACATTTGTGTGGTTCCAATGCATTTGGGTGTGTAGACATTTTTTACCTGTTGTATCAACTAGATTTGATACATTATATTTGCTACATGTACTGACTTGTGGTTTATGAATGAAGCCTTTAGTTCTTTTCCTTTTACATATGTAGGCTTCACATATCCTTCATCGTAGATGCAAAGAGATCGGAAGGGACATGCTTGGATACATATTTGAAGGGGCTGAAACGACAAGCTAATAATGAGCAGCAGCCGGATAATATATCTATGCCATTGGAGGAAGATTTTGGTGGCAAGGTGTTCAATTTCGGTTCTTCAAGTTTAAATGATGAGGATGGTGATAACTTATTAAATGAAGACAGGAAGCATGACGATGGTTGTAATCGAGATGAAAATTCAGGCCAAAACACGCTTATTGATGCATCTCCAAGTCCGCAGGTTGTTGAGGCCAAAAATCTCGCTCAAGCAGAATGGCTTAAAAGAGACATGGAAGAGCGGCAAATAATTCTGGCGAACAGAGCGAATTACAACAGAAAGGGTAGAAGAGTTAATGCTGCTAGCCCGGTTTTGGAGACTAGTACTATGAGAAGTTTCATCGAAAGTTGGAAGGAAGCGTGTCGAACATGTTCTCTTTCCGAGGTAACTTCATGGTTACCTGATTTAGTCATAGCTTTTTGGCTGCCTCGGCATTCACCTTATAGGATACTTGTCACCTCAACTCCACATTTGTTCTTAAATTTTCAATTGGAGGCTTATATGCATTTCCTTGGCCTGTCACCACCTGGATCTAATCGGTTTTTTTTCCCAAATTAGACAAAAAATATATATTTACGAAAATAGGATTAAAAAAATTACTTACTAGAAGAGGGCTCACGCGACAGTGCACTCTAAGTGCCACGTCAGGCTCAGCGCGGCACTCTAAGTGCCGTGTGGGCCTTTTGCGGCCTGGAAGTCTTTTTTTTTCTTCGTTTTTTTATGTGAATTATATTTATAACATTTATATTTATATAATTTTTTAAATATAAATTTTTTTTTATTTTGAGGCTTATTTTTATAACTTAAATTATCAATAATTAATTACAAATTTTATTAAGATATATGTAATTAGTTTATTTAGTATGTAAATAAATATTAAAAAATATTCATAAAAAATAGAAAAATACATAAAGATCGCATATTCAGATTAAAAGAATATGGATAACAAGCTTAATGAATTAGTATCGTCGCATGGGGCCCCGTCTGGTAAATAATTTTTTTAACCCTATTTTCGTGAATATATTTTTTTTGCCTAATTTGGAAAAAAAACCCGATATGATCATAGGTTGATCTAATGTTTTATCCTTATCATAAAACTAATATCAGCTACAGGAAATAGGAAGAGGTGGATCTGTTGTCTCTCCTGCATACACAACTTCAAGCTTTCACCATCATGACTCACTACGTACAAAATGCATGAAGTATACTTAGAATTTTTTACTATGTATATAATGTCGCGAAGGGTTTTAAGGCAGCAGATTGGGTGGTTAATTAGAATTCAGCATGCACAGCATCTCAAACAAGTTCTACATCTTTTTAGGTCATCGAGATAATGCTGAACAAGTACGTATCGCAGAAAAAAAAGCACCGCAGGTTATGCAGGTTGCTTCCAGAATACCCCTTGGTCGGGTTGTTGAATGTCGCTGTGAGTTGACAGGATCTTCCTTATTTTTCCTTTAGACTGTATATGTTTTGCCTTTCGGAGTTTTAACTTTCAAGTTGACAGTAAAATTAGATCTCCTATTTCCGTGCTTGACTTCTAGGTACTACCTGCTTTTAGTACTTAGTTTGTTTTTCTATGCAAAGCTATGTCTGTAGAGGAGCCAATAAAGGTGGGACGTGAAGTTATGAGGGGAAGTAGGATGAAGAATCAGCGAGGCTGTTTCTTGTCTGAACATCTAGATTTTTAACAGCTTCCATCATTTTAAACCAAGAAACTTGCTCTAACTGCTCCCACAATTTAAACCATCTTATTGATCAGAACAAATAAACCAGTGTTAGCAAGTTGTTCTACCTAAAAGTACCCTTCTCACCGGGCGAACTTATTGTATGGTTTTAAAGTCTTCCTCTGACATAAAGGAGTAGCAAGGTGTTCTTTCTCTGGAGGAACTTATTTTTTCTTTTACTATTTTTATCTTTCCTTTTGTGTTTCTTAATGATCAAAGGCAAAGGATTGCTAGTCTGTGTTTAATTTTGCTGATAGAGAAATGTTTAAACTTAATATCTTCAGCTAACTATCCATCAAAGGCTTCTTGTTTTGTGCTAGATAATGAAATTTTTTTCATAAATCCTGGTACATTTAAGTATTCAGATAGTGTCAGAGTGATGAATGACAGTTAGATGTGCAACAGGAACAAATAAAAGTGAGAATAAGAAAACAGAAGAAAAGAAAACTAAAGTATGGTTCCGTCTGATTTTTATTAATGATCGCTTTTAGCGTAGAGAACTGCAGTTCTCGCTCCTCAAGGATTTTTTTTTTTGGGGGGACTGAATATTCCACCTTATGCATGAAAAAGGAGCCCTCCACATCTCTCTTCCTCTTTATTTCCTTGGCACACTGCCAGCGCTTGTGGAACATTTCACAAACTGAGGAATAATCCAAGAAATTGTTGACAGTGATATGAAGCTGAATTGAATTTCTGTTGCTTCTGGACAATGAATCACAGGATGATTTCCAGCTTTTCCTGAAAAAGCAACATGGATATGCTTTAGTAAGTTTGAGGTAGTGTCACATTGTAATCTGTTAATATATTGTGTCGGCATGGTTTCGAGACTCCCCAGAAACAATAACGAGGACTTTGGAGGGAGCTTTGACCTTCAATATAGCTTTGGTGGGAAAGAAATGTTACTTGTCAAAGCCCTATGGTATTGTTAAACAATCAGTCTTCTGCTGCTATGTCACATAGCACAGTTCTCTGTCTGTCCCTTATCCTCTGGTCTTGGATAATGACGGTCTCCCAGATAATGGAATGAATCTGTAAGTCCCAGTCCGATCCCCAACGTAGCAAATCTACTGCATGAATCAAATAGGATAATGGCGGATCTTCTTATCTTCTGCAATAGTAAATAATTGTGGATAATCTGTCAAAGAGCATTACTTGAAAATAAAAATCAGCTCAGGTTTTCACTCTCTGACAAGTAGTACCAAACCTGAATCTAGATGAACTTACAAAATTGTTGCAACACCTTCGATAAACTTTTCTGGTCACGTTCTATGTGATTTATGTAATACATACAGGAATGCCCAGTAGTGATTCCAGACCCTGCTTCCATGATCTTGTCCTAATGGAGCTTGAGTGAAAATTCTAAATTTCTTTCCACCAAAACAAAAAAAAAATTCCAAAATTTCTCAAACATGCATTTCCTCCATACCTTTGCTTCCCTCCACCTTCCTTCCTAAGGAGAAGGGTTCCAAATAGTATCCACTAGACCTGGTGAAAGATGTGAGCATCTAATATAGTTCCCCCTCCTTCCAACAGGACATTCTGGTGGTGTCTTCACCTCTTCTCTTTTGTATAGACATACAATGCATGAATGAATGTGCAATGGAGAGCATTGTCAACGGAGATATTGGAGTTGGTGTTCCCACGATGCCCAGCCAGGAAAAGCAATTTAAACCAACTTGATAGGATTGTCACCATCCATGCATTTTTAAATATGCCTCCGGTTATCTGTTCCGTGACCTCATGAAATTATTAAGCTTAAAATGTTGGTTATGCCTCGATGCAGAATGTATCAAGAAACAGGTTTGATTTGGCTTAAATCCCAACTTTTGTTATTTTTTCACTTTAAAAATTTGAATAAGAAAATATTTTAAAGTCACAAGAATTTAAAAAATCCAAATTTATAGGTTAACATTTGCGAATTTTGAAAGGTTTCAGGTTTTCGTTAAATAAAAGTCACGTGCATGCTGCAAGGTTTGAAAAAAAAGCCAAATGCAGAAAGTAGAAGTCATTTCAAACACGGTCAATTTAAACTCTTCTGGTGAAGCGAGAGAGTATTTTCAGACTGTCTTCACTGCCGAATTTGGGACGAATGGCATGAGTATTCCTTTGGTGGTTTTATGTCGTTGCACTAAGCACAATTTTTCTGGAAGGGCTATTCTTTTTATCAAACTTCTAGTCCAAAGCTCTGTTAGTCTTTTTTTTTTTTCCCGTACAAATCATGAGTTTATGGAAGTCAGTTTTCATGGCTGCTCTTATAATTATATTATCAGTAGGTTACTTCTTTTTCCTGATTGCAGGTGACTTGTATTAAATGTGGAATGTTGGAAGATGCATATGATGCCATTGATAAACAGATGTTGAACGGAATCACTCTGCCGGCCCCCCTGCCTGAAAGCAAAGATATACAATCAAGTTTAGAGAGTGCAACTGACAATCCTAGGCACAGTGCAGAGCATACTACAAGTATCATCCCAAAGCATGCATGCCTTAGTCTTTTTTCGAGTATTGGGTCTTATTTACATAATTGTCGACTACACAGTCAAACAGTTGTGTGACAGCATGTGTTTTTGCCTGGGCCTTCTTTCCTGAATTCTTGCATCAATCCAACTTTTGTCTTTACTGTACCGTGGATCTTACTTATATAGGAAGTGCAGTCTATGGGATAGAGATAAGCAAGCATAATTGGCTTTGGATGGGAATATAATATCTTACGTATTTGAGGAACATTATATTTCAAGGTTTTACTTGTAAATTGAAATAGTGGGTTGCTTGAAGTACTTCTAGTTGAATCAGGATTTTGGCTCCATTGGTTACTTGGTCACTTCATCTGATAGCAGATGATGGGTGTAATTGATTTATATTATTTGTGTAAGCTTTGACTTGACTGGAATGGCATTCATTAATCTTTTCTCTTATAATGTACGTTTGATATACATAATGAGCCCAATAATCTCATCTCTTAGGACAAAACAACATCTTGACATGGAAACAGAGCACGGGCCTAAGGTTCAGATCCCAGTAGTCCTATCGTTGTTTTTCTTTTTTTCCTACTTTTCTATCGTTGGATTCCTGTTAGTAATTCTTTGTTTGATGTTGTTACATCTGCATGCTGTGTTTTATGTGACGCAAGAGGGAGGGTTAAGGATATGCCTAATATAAAATATATATGAGTTGTGCCGATTGCTTAAGCTTTTGGAAAATTCAATCATTTAACATCAGTTAAAAATTTGACAGAACTTTGCAATTTGTGATCAATGAACGGGTTGGATTTGAAGTACTTGTTTGATTAAATGATTGGTTTAGATGAAGTTTAGACAATAGGAGAATCGTGATGACCAAACCTTTTTTTTTAATAAATGATGTTGAAAATCATGACATCCCTTCATGTCCATAAGAAATTCATTTTGGCCAAATATTTACTAATGATGGCAGCGGTGTGATCCATTTCGATTAGGAAAATATATTTGAGTTAGGAGTATGTGCATGATTAAGGAAGAAAGTTTGACAGACAATGTGCATGAGTCGACTGGAAGCTATGGAGTCAACTATAAATAGAACAAAGTTGTAGGACTGAATTCATAGAAGTTTATCTTGATATATGACATTTGGATGAAATTTTATTCATCTTTGCATCTTTAATCAGGCTTTACCCTGTGATCTTTGAATTTTATCATGGTATATCTACTATTCATCAAGGTACTGATTGTTCGATTTTGGATTGAGATATGTTCATGTACAATCGTCCCCCTGAAATTCTCAAAGAAAACAGACCTAATGATCTTTTGGAAATTTGCTGAAAAAACTCTACTCAGGTGGCTTGTATGATGCTGTGGCTTGTTAATTGTTTACCTTTATTCTCCATATTTTTTTTTTAGATGTCCCACTCGTGCAGTTGCTGATGCTGAGGTGTTTTCTCATAGACTTGATACCATCTACTCGTTTACCAATTGGCAGGTGTCACTGTTGAAGACATTGCCAGAGAAATTGGTGCTTATTATCAGCTTGATCATGAAAAAACGAGCAACAACAAATCAGTTCTGGAAATGAAAGTTAATTTGTTGAGGAAGCTTGTTGATTGTCACTCTTGGCTGGCAAAGCAATTTTCCGTTCATGAATTTGAGTCGCTTGGTCATGGAGAGTTTTTCAGTTTCCTAACTGAACACATATCTCTTATGCCTACTGGGCTGAAACAGATGTTGACTGGTGACAATGAGAAGTCCCACTTTGAGGTTTGCGTGCTGCAGCATCAGTTGATGGTCCTAATATCACAAGCATTAAATAGCTTGTGGGACGGTGAACTAGTGACCAAACAGATGATTTCGACATTGCTTTTGAAGCAATTTCCCATCCTCAATTTCAAAATGGAAGTTGGTTCATTGGAGGATTTTCTAAATATTGTTGGGGAGTATAGAGGTATTGCAATGTCAAAATGTCTCCTTTTCTCTCAGACATTGATGGGTGCCAATGGTCAGGATTTGCTGGCGCTTGACGATGATTATTTGGTTGAACTTGAAACTATTGGTAGAGGAACTGATGTTTTGCAGAAAATAGGAAAATTGGAATCAGTCTCATCCAAGGATGCCATTGAAGTCCTACTAAGGGCGCCAATGCTGTCAGATTTAAGTCGTTGGTCACATTGGGACATTAAGTTCGCTCCATGTCTTGGCCCTCTTGTAGGGTGGTTGTTGAATGAAGTCAATGGGACAGACTTGTTGTGTTTGTTGACAAAAGATGGTAAAGTGATCCGGGTTGATAGTTCAGCTAGCGTGGATTCATTTCTGCAATGTGTCCTTCAATCATCACCTTTCCAAACAGCGGTTCAGTTGCTCTCTTTGTTCTCGATACTTGGGGGACAAAAACATGTTCCTCTGTCTCTTTTAAAATGCCATGCACGTCGTGCATTTGAAGTCATCTTGAACGATCATCTGGAAAATAAGGAAGTGACCAACAGTTGGAATTTTCAGATGCAAGAAAAGGCAGCTTGTATGTTGGATGAAGTTTGTACTAGTAGAGCGAGCAAGAATTCCACTGGCACGTGTAATGCAGTGCTTGCTGCATCTCGTTATTTTCTTGAATGCCTCGGTTATATTCCTTCAGAGTTTCATTCTTTTGCTGCTGATGTGTTACTATCTGGTATGCGATCTGTTATTAAACATGCACCTTTAGCCATTTTGTCAGCATGCAAACTTATGGAGGAACGAATCATGCTTCATGAAGTGGGACTATATCTTTGTGTTGTGGAGTGGATTCACGACCACCATGTTTTCTGCTCCTGTACTGATGGTGAGATGTGTAAGCCCAGTGAAGCTCCATCATTCAAAGCTGAAACCTCCAAGTCAATCACAGACTCACTGTCTCCTATTAATAATCCACCAAAATCATTTCCTGCAGAAGAAGACAAGACTGTGCTCTCTCTTGTTTCAAAGGGTCAGAGTGACATACATAATGAAGTTTGTTGCATTTCCGATAGTCCAGAAGTCTGCATAGATAAGAGTCTGGCACAAAATGAACCCATTGAATACAAGGATGCTTGCTTAATCATTGAATCTATCAGGCGAGAAGAATTTGGTCTTGATCCTAGTCTTTCTAGTATAGAAAGTAACTTGCTGAGAAAGCAACATGCCCGTCTAGGGAGAGCACTTCATTGTCTTTCCCAGGAGTTATACTCACAGGATTCTCACTTTCTTCTTGAGTTAGTAAGTTCACTATTGTTTTTCGTTGATTTTGTTTTTCTCTCCAGTAGCAGTCATCATTTAGCAAGATAGTACTGTGGGTTTACTATATCTATTTGCCAATTTGTTGCCCGCTTATGCTTCTGCTTTAGTTGTTTGTTTGATTCGTGGTCATACTGTACATCTATTTCTTGTCAAGTTCCTTGGGGTATCAATATGTGCCCCTACATGCACGGACAACAATGGAAACTGAGTTAAATTCCCCTCAATGTTTCTCCAAAAGCCTAAGCTGAATGTCTAAGCTTGGATGTCTGAAGCCTCAAAGCTAAATCAAGAAGAAATGCCATTTCTGCCCAGCGACTATGGACTACCTTAGTGGAGCAATTGATGACATTATTTTGCCCAGTTGTCCTTACACATAAACAAACAAAAACCTAATCATTTGCATAGGAGAAAGTGGCCTGCCTTATACACGGTATGATGTATCAAAAGAGACTATTGTTTTTCTTTACTATGCAATGAAGCAAGCATGTATAAGAGCAACTTGACGGACTTTGTCGTGGTTTCATCTGTCAACACATGCCCTAAATATTAAGGAAACTAACAACTAGAATTAGTTGGGGCAAACTTTTCATGCTTCTACTCTGGAACATGATAACCAGTGTAATGCAAAGGAAATATAAACATGAATGGTTCAGCTTATGCTGCAAACTTCCCTTTCTGCTCTTCAGGAGATCCTGTGATTTTCCATTTGATAAATCCAAATTCAAAAAATTTTTGAGACTGAAACACAAAAAACTTCATTTGATTCCCATGATTTAGACGTCGTAAACCATCCTCTTTTAAGGCAGACATCCCTCTGCACTTTTTGTTTTTGTGTAAGTCATCTAATATTACGATTGAAGTACACTCAATCTAACCAATAATACCCCCACATTTTTTTTTTATGTATTTCTGGAAGTTAAATAAAAGTTTATGGAGAGGAAGTAATATTTAGAGCCAGAAAAAAAAACTGCTAAAATTTCAATGCTCTAATGGGACTGGCTGTCCTTATTCTTGCTGCAGGTTCAGAATGCCGATGATAATACCTATTTAGAAAATGTTGAGCCAGCTCTTGTATTCGTTCTTCAGGAGTCAGGCATCACTATTCTGAATAATGAACGGGGCTTTTCTGCTCAAGACATCAGAGCACTATGTGACATTGGCAATTCCACGAAAAAAGGAAGTGCTGGATATATAGGGAAAAAAGGCATTGGTTTCAAATCAGTATTCCGTGTAAGTAAAGATAGCCTAATACAATGCCATCAGATCCTTTTCTTTTGGAAAACCCATGCCTTTCTTATTGCATGACCCCAACAAGCGTTGGGGATTCAATATGACTGTAAAATGGATTTGAACAGAAATTACGGAAAGGCAGCAATGAGATTGCACTGTTTTATCAATGTAATCTGATTTCATCTAATTGCTTAAGCTTTTATGTTAGAATTTCTACAGTATCAGTGCCAAGTCTAACTTCTTCATGCCTCCATTTGCCTAAACAGTATGCAATTGCAGCTATCAATTTTCATTCTAAATTACTCCTATTGCATCCTGAAAGAGCCTCTAAAAAAAAATAATAATAATAATAATTTCTTATGCAGGTTACCAATGCACCAGAGATTCATTCTAATGGGTTTCATGTGAAGTTTGACATAAGTGAGGGACAAATTGGTTTTGTTTTGCCAACAGTTATACCCCCTCTCGATCATAATGTGCTACCCAAGTTAACATCTGCTAATTCTGATCTGTTCAATACTAGCTGCTGGAAAACTTGCATTGTTCTTCCCTTCAGATTGGATTTGTTAGAAGGATCTGGAAGGGATAATGTCATATCAATGTTTTCAGATATTCATCCAGCCTTGCTACTGTTTCTTCATCGTCTTCGGTGTATTACATTCAGAAATATGCATGATGATTCGCTTATTGTCATGAGAAAGGAAGCTTGTGGTAATGGCATCATTAAGGTTTCATATGGTAGAGAGGAAATGAATTGGTTTGTTGCATGCAATAAGTTACATGGGAATATTGGTCGTTCCAATGTCCAAACAACAGAGATCGCCTTGGCATTTGGACTTAAAGAATCAACGGATGGAAATTATATCCCGTGTCTTGATATGCAACCTGTTTTTGCATTTCTCCCTCTAAGAACTTATGGTCTGAAATTTATACTGCAAGGTGATTTTGTTCTTCCCTCATCTAGAGAAGAAGTTGATGGAGATAACCCATGGAACCAATGGTTGTTGTCAGAGTTTCCTGATTTGTTCGTGCATGCGGAAGGATCTTTCTGTTCTCTTCCTTGTTTCAGGGACAACGTAGGAAAAGCTGTAACAGCGTATATGAGCTATGTTCCATTGGTTGGTGAAGTGCATGGATTTTTTTCTTGTCTTCCCCGAATGATCATCTCTAAGTTACGCCGCTCAAACTGTCTAATTCTGGAAGGGGATTATACACAATGGGCTCCTCCTTGCAAGGTTGTCCGAGGTTGGAATGAAGAGGCTCGAGTTCTTTTACCTGATCGTTTGCTTCAAGAGCATCTTGGCTTGGGATTTCTAAAGAAAGATATAAGTCTATCTGATCCTTTGGCAACGACATTGGGCGTCGAGGAGTACGGCCCAAAACTTTTACTTCAGATTATAACGTCTTTATGCCACAAAAAGGATAGTCTTCCATCAATGGGTTTGTCTTGGTTGTCTGCGTGGCTGAATGCAGTTTATAAGATGTATGCGCATTCAATACAAGCATCACGAGACCTTGGAATGGGCAGGGACATCATTGAAGCCCTCCGTAAGCTTCCTTTTATACCTCTCTCTGATGGAACATTCGGCTCTGTGGATGAAGGTACGATCTGGCTGCACTTGGATGGATCTGGGAATGACAGTGAGCATGGGATGGATGATTTCCCAATGTTATATGTAAAACTCCGCATTGTAAACCCTACCTTCTTAACTGCATTGGATGATGATATCTATTGTGCAGACAAATCTTCAAAGGACAACATCATCAGGATACTCCTTATTGTGGGTGTGCAACGTCTATCTACACATGAAATAATGAAGGCGCACGTCTTGCCTTCCATTTGTGATGACAAAAGTGCAAGTTGGAACAACATTCTGATGACAGAATTTCTCTGCTTTGTGTTTATCCATCTACAATCTAGCTGCCCTAGTTGCCATGTTGAAAGAGATTTTCTGATATCGGAGTTGAGAAACCGAGCTTTCATTTTAACAAATCAGGGCAGGAAAAGACCGATTGAGGTACCAATACATTATGGTAAAGAATTTGGAAGCTCTTTTGACCTCCGTGAATTGTTCAACAACATTCAAATGGAATGGCATGAGGTAGACACCATCTACTTGAAGCATTCTTCAACTAAATCTGTCGTTGATGGAAAGAAAAAGTGGAAGAGATTTTTTGAAGAAATAGGAATCACAGAGTTTGTGCAAGTAGTTAAAGTTGATCGGAGAATGGTTGATATGCCCGATACATGTTTTGGGGAGGCAGGAGTGGAAAGTGACCACGTGTCCTCAAAATCTGTAGCTGAGGATTGGGAATCCTCTGAATTGGACCATTTATTGTCCTTGGTGTCAGCAAGTGGAAATCACGTTGGTTGTAAGTTTCTCTTAAAGGTTTTCGATAAATTGTGGGATGATTGCTTTAGTGACAAAACCACAGGTTACTTCAACGATAAGTATAATGGGAATAGGACACCATTCAGATCTTCATTCCTAAACAGCATCTGTGGTGTTCCATGGGTTGTTTCGTGGATGGATGACAAGCTTCACTATCCTAAGGACTTATTCTATGACTGTGACGCTGTGCGCTCTATTCTGGGTTCTTTTGCTCCTTATGCTGTTCCAAAGGTCAGTTGTTTTTGCTGATTATTTTGGGTGCATCAGGACTGTTCACTGTTAGACTCAGGTCTGAGCATTGGCCATTGATTCTTTCTTGCTTGTATTCTAGTCATCCATTTTGAGGACCTCACATTCTTGATAGGGGGATACGAAATGTGGATGCAAAGATAGTTTATGCTTATTAGGATCTACTTTATCTGTTCAATTATGAATGTCAATGGTCTATTGGATTTTTGTGCACATTCCACATTACTTTACTAACTAATCCAGATACTATATTTCCGTTTAAAGGTTTCATGATTATTATTTTTCTTTTGGGGGGGGGGGCGGGGGGTCATATAGGAAACGATGCTTGTACTCTATGCCGAACTCTAGATAAATGACTGGAAGAAATATGAAAATGCTATTTGAAAGTTCAACCTGGAAAAGCGATCGAGTTTTAGGAGACAAGTTCCAAAGCAAGAGTGAGGGACAGAGGCATAGACCCTCCACATACAAGATAGCGGTACTTATCCAATTGATTGTGGAGATTACTGATATGTAACGTTTCTATATTCATCTTCTTTGCAGCTCCTTTTCCTTGGTCCTCCTTGGAATAAGTGAAACAATCCTGTTCATATACCATCGGAGGTTTTTGGGCGGGATAATTTGACTGTCTGGTCTTTGAGTAGAATATACAATGATTGGAAAACCTTACCAACTAATGGCACAGACTAGATAAAAGTAATCCCTGAAGAAAACGAGAATTCACAAGGGTGAGCAAGAGTGAAGCAGCTGTTTTTCCTGATATATCTCAACATTGGTGGGAGTACCTTGTGATTCAGGAAATGTTATGTTGGTGGCTTCTAGGATTAAAACTCATCGTTTCATTAATTTTCAAGCTTCATCACTGAAAAATTTATGTCCTATATTTCAAAACTTAGATGTCGATAGAAGCTTGGAAATAGTGCTAGAGTCCATAAAGTAAGTGAAAGCGTACTCAATGATGACTTTACAGTATCGTGGATATCAGCAGTCTGGGCCATTTGTGGCTCCATAGACCTAGTAACCTGCTGTAACTGCAAAGATAACTTAGTCCAAGAAAGAAATAAAATAAGGACTTTTTGCCATGACTTACGGCAGATGTTTGACTTGATGTTGACGATAATGCAGTGAGACTTTTTAGTGTAATGCTACCACTTGAGTGGGTACTTTCACTTGAAATCTGAATAAATGCTCTCTGTTTTGCTTCGTCTCTTGATGTTATGCAAAATGATTGTATTTAAGTATAAATAAACCTGTCTGCTGCGGCCTTTGGTCAATGACCATGAAGGGATTATTCAACAGGTGAGAAGTGTGGCTCTTTTACATGATATTGAGTTTAAGACCAGAGTTACCATTGAAGATGTTGTGGAGTTACTGAGAGTCTGGAGAAGATCTGAGACCTCTTTCAAGTCTAGGTACCATATCACATTCAAGGAAATTGTTTTTCTTTTTATCTTTGCACTTGACAAGTAGTAAAGGTTTATTAAAAATAAAAAGGTAAGCCAAGTATACAGGATATTTGCAAAAATATAAAGCAGAAACAGCACGGGAAATTATCTCTTTACCCTGCTATTACTTACAGAATGAATGTTTGCTGCTCTCTCCCATAAATTATTCTGCGTTAGTTGCTGTCCTGAGGTCTAAACCGATTGTTTCACTTTATGCACTCCCAAATACATTGTTCTTTGTTTAATCATTTCTATGCTATATTGAATATTCGGTTTCGGAAAGGAAAATGTCTACTGATTTTGGCCATCAAGTCATGCTAGACGTTAGTCTTCTCTTTGAGAGGGTTTTTTTCCTTTGATGTGGAGAATTTGGAAACTCTAATTCGTCAAGATTCGCCATATTGATTCTCATTTTGCAAACTTGAACTTTTGCTATTAAGTTTTCATAATTTGGGTAATGGAAACTTTCTAAGATAACACGATTCGTTAAATGTTCCCTTTCTCCTCTATCTTTATCTCTCTCAAGGTCATTGCCAGGTTTTGATGAGGTTATTATCTTCCCTACGATCTTATATGCTCCCCATCGTATCTTGAACGTGCTTCTGACGCATTTATTTGAAATTTATAACTACATCCTCTTTGTTAGACTAGTATAATGTTTATCTTCTGCGCCAAATAAGGAAATGCATAGCATGTTGTAGGTTTAAGAGAACTATCCTCCCAGTTAAAAGAAAAGGTCACTCTGGTTTAAAACTGGTAGAATATCCAGCCTAAAAGTTTAAGATCTCACCGTGAATGTACCTTAACAAAAGCAGTAAAAACTTTCCTCACTTGATTTTCTTTCTGACTCTTGGAACTTTTACAGTCTTTCGTCTCTCCTGCCGTTATGATTGCTTGCAAGGTGCCTTCTTTTGGCTCTATGAAGGTGTATAGATAAATCGTCCTCCCAATCTTTTGCCTGTTCTTTTTTAGCATTCTGAAATAACCTCATATATGGTTCACTGAAAGAAGGCTTTATTTCCTTGTTTCTACTGTTAAATTGCTATTCCACAAAATAGTTGACTTTTCTTCTTCTTCTTCTCATGCCAGTGTTGCACAAATGTCAAAGCTATACACTTTCCTGTGGAAAGAAGTTGATACTTCAAAAAAGAACATTGTTGGAGATCTAATCTCAGAACCATTTATATTCTTTCCTTCTTTACGTGTCTTTGCGGTTGACAATGTTGTGATGGGGTCATTTTTGTTGCCAAAAGAAGTTTGTTGGCATGATTCACCTGAGCTTTTGAACCAAATGGAAGAAATTGATGCCGAATCTGGTGCAATTGGAGCAAAGCATAGCCTGTTGAGCAGGACATTGTGCAATATATATCCAGGCTTACGGGATTTTTTTGTCAATATATGTGGGGTTTACGACATTCCTTCTTTCCGAAATCGTTTTCAGAATTTGCTCCATTTATCAAATACTGTTTTGCCTTCACAAGCAGCAAAATATGTAAGCACTACTTCAAGTTGTTCATTTACCGTTCATTGAGGTGTCACTAAGTAGCCCAATTTTGGCTCTATGCATCAGGTTTTTAAGGTTTTCCTGAAGTTGGTTGATGAACTGAAACATGGAAAGGTTAGTTTTGAAGATACTTTACAAGTTAGCGGATATCTTAAAAAATCAGAATATACTGTGCTTCCCACTCTTCGTGATAGATGGGTTTCTCTGCACCCTTCCTTTGGACTTGTGTGCTGGTGTGATGATGAGAAGCTAATGAAAGAATTCGGGACTTCGGATAAAATTGAACTTCTACATTTTGGGGAGCTCAATGATGATGAAAAAGAGATGATTTATGGCAAACTGCCTCTCCTCATGCATACACTGGGGGTTCCTGCATTTTCTGAGGTAATTTGCTCACTCACAACTCTATTTCACAATGTGGAAGGTTGTGTCTAGATTCTGCTTGGGAACTAGGGAAATACAGATTCCTGGTGCACTTATCACCATTTTGCATCCACACAGTGCTAAGTATGCGATGTACTCACGTGAGGCATTCATGGCGTATATGTTTTTGACCAGGACCGCTTTTCAGACATCACTTACCTAGCTTTGCTGGAATTGTCCGAACCACTTGTGTTTTTGGCCAAAATTTTACTCTCCCTGGTACACGATATGGTCTTGTTAAGGGGTGGCTGCTTAACACTTGCTAACCACACTTAATAGAGAAAAAGATCTTCATTTGCAATACATGAATTGTGCATAGCACAAGGAAAACAGTGCTTTAGGAATAACAAAATTTCTCTATTTGGATGTTTAGTGCCTTCGTCAACAAAATCGTGTATAATCTACAAAGGAATAGCCATGTGATGAGCAATGTTTTGGACCCAAATTTTGCAGAGGAGTGCTAAAGAATGGTGTTGAAGAATGTTCCTCATCTGTGTTCTTGTCCAAGTTCATTGTAGAGGAACCGACAGTAAGCTAACTTGTGGATAAAGGAACTCAAAAATCAAAAGAAGAGGTTATTTAGAAGGAAGAATGTACAATGTTTTTCAATGCAATTCCATCAATGAAGTTCTTTTCACTGGTCCAAAAGTACGAAGTTCCGGACGTCCTTCTGTTGTGATAATATTGGAAGAACCTTGACATAATAAAATGACTCAGATAAGTGAACTTAGTGAATTAGTTGTGTCCATGTGATCTAGTGATTGATGAAGAAATTTTTTTCCATGTCATATGATTGTAGAGTGGAAATAACTCCCTTTACTATATCTTACAAAATAAAAATATGGTGTCTAGGTTAGTCTGGGGATTTAAACACTAGTTCCAAGCAAAACGATTTAAGATGCCTCCTTTTTATTGGAGATTTCATGTGAAGCATTAACTTAGTTGTTAGTTATTTATAATAGCAAATTCCTTACTAGCAAGTCTATCAAACACATTATTGAAATCATATGCTTTGAGACCGTGAGATTGTAACGCAAACTACTCATCATCTTTTTTACTTTCTGACACTTAATATTTATGCAGGTTGTAACTCGTGAAGCTATATATTACGGTCCAATGGATTCTAGCTCCAAGGCTTCTTTTGTAAACTGGGTTCTTCCTTATGTTCAGCGTTATATTTACCATGAACATCCCAACACATATGCCAAACTTAAACAGTCTGGATTTTCTAATCTGAGTCATTTGCGTGTTGTTGTTGTGGAGAGGTTATACTATAGGAATATCATAAGGGATTTGAGCATTGCATCTGAAAAGCGACTGGAGACCAAATCAATTCTTCAGGTATGTCCTAGGAATTCAGGAATGTTCTAGGTGTTACTCTTATCTTTGTTCAGCCAAAGAAAATCTAAAGCAACCTCCAAGCATGGTATGGATGGAGGACATGGATTTCTTACCTTTCTTTTCGTTATACATGTCTGTCGTATGGAATAAGAATATCATTTTGCTGCACCTTGAGACTTCCAATTGGAATTTGATCCAACTCCAAACCTTGTTGCAGTCATCTGAGTTTGTACATGTTTAATCTGTTACATACTTGGGACTTTCATTGGTTTGATGCTGGTGATGTTATTGTCTAGATTAGATCTACGATTCTTTGTGAGCCAAATAGCGGGGATTGTTCTTTTATTAATCAGTAAAGGACCACATTCTATGACCCTAGACGCATGAGCTTCCTTGTTAAGTATTATAATAACTTCCTCGATTTTGACAGGGCAATACTTTATTTGTCACTCCAGAGTCCGATTGCCATGCCTTGTGCATGGAGATTTCTCGTCTATTCTTTGATGGTAGTCCGAACATTCACTTGGCAAATTTTCTTCACATGATCACAACGATGGCAGAGTCGGGTTCTTCAGAGGATCAGGTGGAATCCTTCATCATAAAAAGCCAGAAGGTGCCAAACCTACCGGGTGATGAACCCATTTGGGCTCTTCCCTCAATGTCTTTATATGAGGATGATGGATCACTAGAGAACAGCAGCTTTTCAGCAACGAGAAAAGTGCTGAAGTCCTTTCCGGCAAAGAGAAGGGGAGGAGTTACCTCAAGTTGGCCTCCTTCAGACTGGAAAAGTGCACCAGGATCAGTTTATTCTCCTTATAGCCAAGTTAAGACACAGGCAGTGCCAGTGACGGCAACCACGAGCGCTTGCTCGGGAGTGATAAAGGAGGATTGTCACGAATCAATTGGAGAAAATGATGGTGGCCATGAGGTGTGTGTTGATTTTACCAGTGAAGATGTAGCAACAGTTCCTTCAACCGAACTTTCCGTTTCTGATAGAGCAACAGATGTCATCAAATCAGATTCTTGCGTAGATATCTCACCTGATCAAATTGATACAACTCCAGTGTCTGATCTTCCTGACTTGGATTTACCTCAATCGATTGGGAGAACAATGCTCAATATCGGCATGCCCGATCCAGAACAAGCAATGTTAGTGGGAAAACTAGGAGAGCTCATCGTTTTCAGACATCTTGCCAAGAAAGAAAGTCAGAGTTCTGTTAAGTGGGTCAATGAAGATGGCGAAACTGGTCTACCCTATGACATCACCGTGGAGGATGGAGAAGGACTTCGATACATAGAAGTCAAAGCAACTCAATCACAGGAGAAAGACTGGTTCTCCCTGTCAACCAATGAGTGGCAATTCGCAGATCAGAAAGGTCGAAAGTTCAGCATAGCGCATGTCATTTTGCTAGGCCACGGTAGGAACAAAATCAAAATGTTTCCAAATCCAGTTGAACTCTGTCGCTCCGGGAAGTTGCAGTTGGCCATTGTGATGCCAAGCTGACCGTGGGGAACTTTTATTCCCTTTGTGGCTCGGCTTGTGTCACGTCTCTCGTGCCTTAATCAAGTAGCGTATGTAGTGACACCGAACAACCGGCAGTGACAATGAGTAACTACAGTAGATGCAGAGAAGTTTGGTTCTAATCTGTCGTGGTTGGTGATGGAAAGTGATGATGCACCTGACTTTTTTTTTTGGTTGAAAGATGCATGACTCGAAGGTGGTTATGCTTTGTGCAGCTAGCCTTTAGAATGAGCTGCAAAGTGCTCTTAACCGTCATTGCGCAATTAAACAATCAGATAATAATCAACCAAGAGTCCCTAGAATCCTGGAACACTAGGAATGATCATGCCGCCAGGAAAAGCTCTTTCACCCATCAGATCAGAAATAAACGTCATTGAAGATTCGGGGTCGAGCTTCGAATTTGTTGCATAAATGGCGAGACCGGGCAATTTCGATAGAGCATCCTCGTTCTTTATTTGCTCTTAGTCATACCTAGGGCTGCGACTCTATTAATCTTCTAGCTTTCGGAAACGAACCGACGAGATCTTGCTTGTGTGTGTGGAATGGAGTTGCCAAGCGATCTTAGATGTTTTGGATTGACTTTGTGATTGATTATTTTGCGTGTGTTCTTGATAGGCAAACGCATGGAGATACTACTCGACTTGCATCCGAAGCGCATCGAGGCAGCTGTTTATGGCCGGTAAGCACAAATTGCGTACTCGCGATGCTTTCGAGCATTCATTTCCCCTCGTAAGTAGTGTGTAATCATGAAACGACAAGAGGGATACATTGGCCACTAGTTGCAGTAGATGCGTCCAGGATCGTTCGAGCCACGTTATCGTAGATCCGGAGAATGTTCCCACGTGGTGCAAACGAGAATGAAGCATGCGTGACATTTTGGTCGACACAGACATCACAAACTCCCGCAGAGATGTTTGGTCGTGAACCCTCAAATTGGGTTTTGCTAAAAGCTCTTCTCCATGCAGAAGTTGAAGATGTTTTGTTCGAGTAGAGTAAAAGGGTTGGAGTCGAGCTTCAAATGCCAAGTCTCATTCGCCTTCCTTGTGCTGGAAAATACGTTCCGTCGAATCGAGTTCTTTTGTTACGTTCGTCAATTTTTAAGTGGACAAAATTCCACGTGGCTTTCTGTAATTTCTTTTAATCGCGTGTCCTTTTTAGGAATTTTTCACTCCTTGCACATAAAAAGGCAACGTTCTAAAATCTCATCAGAAAATTCAAAAGAAAAAAACTTTTAAAAAAAATCGTAAAAATTGTTAGAGGCGAGCATGATAACACTTTCAGAGTGAAATTTTTGCTCCAAAAGCAAAAATCCGTTTGGTAATACAACTTTATTTTTCTACTTTTGTAGCATTTTTTTTCTTTAGAAATAATTTTGGGCCCACTTGAAGAAGTGAAATAAATTCACTTATCTCAAAAAGTTGAAAATCAACTTCCGCTCACAAACGGAAGTTGATTTATAGAGTAAAAGTATTGATAAAGGTCGGGAAGGGGATGCCGCCTCCAGCGGCTCTTGGCCTCTACAATCTTATTTCTTTCTTTTTATATATATATATATATATATATATATATATATATTTCAGATAACTTTTCCTTTTCGTTTAAACTTATTTCTAAATCCTTCTATGTTTTTTTTTTCTGTTTTCTGATGTGGTGTCAAGGTACAAAGTTGGTTTTGTACTGAGAGTTCTCCGTCACCAAATTAAGAGCCATATAAGATAAAACAAAAGAAATAAAAGAGCCAGGTCGCGTTTTCTACCCACGAAGATCACAAAAGGACTTAAAATACACGGTTTAATAAGTTTTAGAATTTAAATGCACTAAACAAAAATTATGAGACCGAATTTTAGGACTTGCGTTGTAATATTTCCGAATTTTTTTTAAATTTTTTTAGGTTATGTGAAAAGTAAGATTGTGTATTATGCACAAATATCAAAAGGTGCATTTGGAAAAAAAATCCAAAATTACTTTTAAAAAAACACTAAAAATGATAGGCTACCCAATTACTATCGCATTCCCAATCTCTTATGGTGCATTTGTTTTGCGAAAAATTAATAATTCCGAAAGCATTAGAAGATGGTACTTTTTAGGGGTGTGCATGGTCCGGGCCGGTCCGGTCCCGGCATAGAACCGGGGACCAGACCGTAGCCCCGGTCCCCAAATTTTTAGGACCAAGGATCGGACCGGGACCAAATCGGATCGGGACTAACGGTCCAGTCCGGTCCTGGTCCGGTCCCAATGGGACCGCTAATACTAGCTTCTTATAGAACATAGATAATAAAAAACCTCAATCGATCATTAATTTTCGTCAAATTGGGCAATACTTTTGCACGTAAGTGTTCATGTCAACATAACTAAGGTCCATAGTGCCACATTAGGTGGAAAAAATGAGGACGAAATGAAGAAAAAAGAGTGAAAGTGCTGAAAAAATATATAACCATAACTGAATGATAAATGTATGAGGCAAAGATAGCCCAGACCAATTGTTCACTTTCTTAAACAATATCCTCAGGAATAGAATTGTGCTAATATTTCTAATTCTTTCTTTTAATTATATATTCTAATGGTCTGGTCCGGGCGGTCTGATCCTCGGTCCCCGGGGATAGGACCGGGGATCGGACCGCCTGGTCACCGATCCCATTTATTGGGACTAAGGACTGGACCGCCTCCCTTAAGGACCGGACCAATCCGGCCGATCCGGTGCGGCCCGGTCCAGTTTGTACACCCCTAGTACTTTTCATGTTCCAAGTGGAATTTGGCCTAATTGGTCAAATTGCAATTTAGTAGCTTCCATATTATTCACGGTACGAATTAGGATCATATCATGTTGTATGCTTGAAAGTTTCAAAAATAGATGCAAATATCCGTATGGGTCCCTGCTTCACACATCCTTACACTAATAACTTTCATCGTTGCACGTAGGGAATTTATAATTCCATCTTACTAAGGAAAGCTAAAAAATATTAACGCCCTAAATGGCCGGTCGAGCCGGTTGAACCGAATCCCCAGAGGACCCTCCGCCACCCTCGCCAGCCACTCTAGGCGAGATCCTACTGAAATCCCGCCTCTCCGACTTGGCTGCCCGGTCTAGCTGGTCTGGCCGTCTGAAGGACCTCCCTCCGCTGGTCCCTTCGACTCCGCATCGGTATCCTCGTCTCGAGCAACCTTCCAGGAGCAGGACCGGCCCGGGCCGGTCCATCAGTTGCTTCCACGCCTCGGCGGCCCGCCTCAGGGTGAATCGCTCGAAGTCCTCGCCTGGTCGGACCAGCGAGTGCCCGGTCGAGTGTGAACGAGGAAACCTGCGGATCCTGCTCGAGCTACGTGTTTCATTGCGATTACTGAAGCTGCCGCTCTCGTTCTTGTCCCCCAGATCTGGCGGCTGGATTCGCTCCCGTCGTCCTTCTTGCGGGCTCCTCTCTGGCGCGCCGCCATCGGGCGGAGCCGCCTCGACCTTCACGTCGACCCGCAGCAGCTCGGTGCTGAGTTGACTTGCCCAGTCGCCGGCCGGCTGGGACGTGAGGTTGGCGCGGCAGACGGGGCACGTGCTGCGGGAGGCGAGCCACTTGCCGATGCAGTCAGGGTGGAACGCGTGGTGGCACCTGGGGATCAGACGGAGCGTGTAGTGGTCCTCGAAGTCGCTTAGGCAAACGGCGCACACCAGCGACGCCTCGCCGATCTTGTGTCCCTTCACGGCAGATTAAAGGACGGTCGGGAAGCTCCTGATGACGGTGGGGTCGAGGTGGTGAAGGGCGCGGGTTTTGGGGTCGAGAAGCGGAGGATATAGTAAGTCAGAGATGATCAAGTAAAAGAAGAAGAGGAAGAAGAAGACGCCGAGGAAGGCGAGAACAAAGGCTTCATCGAAGGTAGCCCTGATGAGAGGATAACGCAAGCAGACGGTGGCGAAGAAAAAGAGATAAAAGGAGACGATGGCGGCCGAAAAGACCTTGACGGAGACATGGCGGAAGTCGGGGCTGAAGAAGCCGTAGACCAGGGTGGAGAAGGAGGACTCGTGGCGCGGCGGAGTGGACGCTGGTTGGGCGGCGGTGGAAGGAGGAGGGGGACACCGCCTCCGCCATGTCGCCGGTGGATGTGAGACTGAGATAGAAGGCATGAGAGCGAAGCGAGAGTGACAAATACGGTTTTCCCGAAGAAACGGGTCTTGGTTGGAACACCATATCTTCACGTCACCGAATTTCCTTAAAGCTCCACAAAAAAATAACTTTAATTAATGTACAACAACATCCTAAGTTGAGGCTAGGCCTTCTTTGAAGATATTATTTTTATATTTTTTGAGTTCTTCTACTTTATTTTTATTATATTTTTCTTTTCTTTTCTTTTTTCACGAAGACGGTCTCGTCATACTTTAAAAAAAAAAATACGCAATCGATGGAAGAACTTAATTTTACTAATTTGGCATGTTTTAGGATTCAGTTATACTTTCTAAAAACTTTTACGATTTAATTGTCTATTTTGAAAGTTTCGGGAGTCAGTTGCACATTCGTGATGAGTTTAATGACTTCCAATGTACTTTTGCCTTATTTGCTTTTACAGAGGTCTTTGTTTTGCAATTTCGACTGGCTAATGGAATCATATTATCTTCTATGCAGAACTACTAGTCAAGTAATTTGAATCTTGACAGTGAACGACTTTCCTAATTCTAAAACTGACTTGCAATTTCATCATCTTTTCGTATTCATGGGCTATGGGTGAGCAAAACAGATTGACTGGACCCGAAACCGCTTGGAGGGAACCGAATCGATTGGTTCGATCTAATTGCCACGGGCGCCAGTCCGATTTCTGATTTCATGGGTGGAACTACCCACTCAGACCAAACCGCCTATTTTTTTTTTAAACTCATATCTTATTTCTTGAAAATCTTTTAAAAAAATATTTATGCTCTTAATTGTTCTGGTACTTCTACATATAGTCGTGGAATCAAAGTGACTCGGTTCAGGTTTTTTTCTCAAAGATGAAATCATGCAAATAATCTTGGATGTCTCCTTCCAAGCAATTTGATTCTTTTGCAAGTAAGGAGAAGTGACATCCAACCTTACTTTGATTGACGACGTTCACTAGAATACGAAAAATTTATGGATATATATTTTAAGCACATGCAATTATTTTTATTGGACCGCATGAGAATCGGACCGATCCCGAACTTGGAAAACTGGGAATCGATTATTGTTGGGAAGTGATCACCCCTATCATTGAAGATATGAGTGAGTGCGGACTACAACTTCAAATCAAAGCATCATGGGTGGTCGGGACAGACTTGGTAAGGTAGGTCAACTCAGTGGGAGGTCGGGTTTCCTTGACCCCACGAAATACTCTGGAGGTGGGGCTCGGCCGGGCTTCCTTAAGTGGGTTTTCTGCGCTTTTTGGCTATGAAAGTTGGGATTAGATGCTGGGGTGATTACGCAAATTGCCCTCGCACTATATCTTGACGCGCAATGTCGCTCATGAATTTTTGATATGTTTAATATGGCTCCTTAATTTTTTTTCTACGAATGTTCAATTTAATTTTTAAACTATATAAAAGCATATGATGTCGAGTTCGGGGACGGTATTGAATATTTATTTGGACTAAATTAGCATGTACCGAGAATTTATAGACCATATCGAATAAATCAAAAGCTCGAGATCATTGCATATTAGGCTAAAAATCGAATATTAAATTAAATAAATTGGCAATTCAGAGACGAGGCCGAAATTCAAAAACTATTCGTGTCATTTTCTCTTTTTGCTCCGAAGGTCTCTTGCCGTAGAAATCACCAAATCATGGTCCCGGACTTGTGAATCAAGTCCCTTTTTCCTTTTAGATAATGACACGAACAGTCTTTGAGTTTTGACCTAATGTGCAATATAATCTCTGAACTTTTAATTTGGCCAATATGATCCATGAAGTTCAACCCAATGTGTACTGTGGTCCATGAACTTTTAATCTGATCAATATGATCCTTGGACTTTTGAAACATATTTAACTTAATACTTAAAATATAAAAAAAATATTTAATAAAGCTCTTTTATTTTTAAAGATCACATGATATATTGAGTTAAATTTCAAAAATTATAATTATATAATTTTTAAAAATTATATTAATTAAATTAAAAATTTAATAATTATATTACGCGTTGAGTTAAAGCTGAGAGATGAATTTGGGCCGTTTTGCCATTGTCCTTTTGTAGGGATGCTAGAGAAACGTCTCTCGATGCAATGTCAGGCTGTTCTACTTCTTCCCCTCTTTCTTTATTTTATTTTTTACTTCAAATAGGTTGAGATGAAGACTCATCTCTTTAATCGCGTCTTTTACCTGTCATTTTCGCAGGTTAAATGAGCACATTTGGGTCCTGCTTGGCGCCATTTTCGATCTGGAGTCTAGGGGCAAACTTTTAGCATAATGTATGACGCAATATCTAAAATTTTAATTTATTCAATATAATTTTTAAATTTTAACTATATATAATATGATTCTTGAAATTTAGAGTATTTGAAGAAAAATGAAAATGACCTCGAGGAAAAGTAAGCTTTGAGAAAGTGGAAAATTCAAGACAAGTCTTGAGGTGTTTAGCCTTTTAGTGGGTGCATGGTAATATTTTTGGAGCAGAAATTCGTTTGGTAAAATAATTTTTGAATTAGAAATTCGTTTGGTTCACGGTTGTATATTTCTACTTTTGAAATAACTTTTTACTTTAGGAGTTATTTTTAGAGAAGTTTTGAGAAGTAAAAAAAAGTTATTGCTCATCATCAGAAGTCATTTTTTCTTTTCTTTTTATCCCTTCCTTTTCATATTTTCCATCTCACTCTTCGCTCATTTGTCTCAACCCGACCTGGTCTGGATAATTCTTTTAATAATAAAAAAACTCAAAAATAATTAAAAAAATCTAAAATGATTAAAAATCTAAAAAATGGAAAATTATTTAAAAAAATTCTAAAAAATTCTAAAAATTCTAAAAATTCTAAAAATTTCTAAAAAATCAGAAAAATCTCAAAAATGTAAAAATGGGTACGTTCAACTAGCCAATCCTATTTTTGATGATTTTATCCTCTCTTTTTAAAAAAATGATGATTTTATCTCTTATTGGCAAATTGTTTGTAAAACAATTTTAAAAAATCACAACAAAACGAAAAATAGTCAAATTTGACTGGCCAAACCTATATTTTGTAATTTTCACTTTCAATCTTTCCCAAACATCAATTTTTCCCTCTTATGAGTAAATCATTTCAAAAATCCATAAAAATTTTAGAAAATATCGAAAATTAGACAATAGACACATTCAATTAGCCAACTCTATATCTTGTGATTTTAATTGCAAATCTTTTCAAAATAATAATTTTGCCCCTTTGCATAAATTATCTCCAAATGTCCCCAACTCCTTCCAAACCTCCAAACACTCCTTCTCTAAACCTTTTAGGCTTCATTAGGGATGCGATATTTGATTTGATGTGTGTTTATCCACATGTTCTTTTTTCATTAATTTGCCCACCGTTCTTTATTGATTGTGATTGATAATTCTGTCTCTCACTTCGCTTGTCTAGTTTTGTCCAATAATGGATGCAACTACTCTAAAATACCCTTCTCTGATTCAATGGACCCAGTGATGTTGTCCCTCCATTTTGTTTATAGAAAAATTTAAGATAACCAAAGTTCGGTTGAAAAGATATGATGACACCTTAATTTTTATATTTTTTCTTTTTTCCTAGAGATGCTTTCATGTCAAAACAAGCTCATCATTATTGTAATTTAATGTCTCAAGATCTCATTAATATTTAGGTGATCTCAAAGTACATACAACTATCGTAAATGGTTTAGGCACGGAAAAAGTTCATATATTATGTCCATTACAATATAAACCATGCCAGAGACATAGGAGAGGAAACACCGAAACTATCTATGCTTTTAGCATTGATATATGAGCTCAACCATCATTTTCATTAATACGATTTTTCCATAATTTGGTTTGCATTTACATAAATGCAAATATTGATAAATTATACATAAATCTGTTAGTATTTGAATTTAAATTTTCATGAATAATATGCATTTTAGATTAGCATCAATAATTTTTTGTAGAATACTTTGCATTAATAATGTTTTAAAAGTAGAAATTTTCAACCGTTACTAAAAAAACTTATGTTCAAGAAGCAAAAATTTAATCTTGTTATCAAACGTTTTTTTTTAAATCAGAAATAAACTTCTAAAGCAGAAGTAGAAAAATCAACTTCTATTTCTGAAACATAAGTAGAAAAATCAACTTCTACTTCTAAAATGATTTCTGAAGCAGAAATTTTATCATGCTCGACCTTAGCTTTCTTAACATGCTTTTCCCTTAGGTAGTATTTTTCTCTCTTCCAAAACTACCCTCATTGATTTTTTTAGTTTTTCAATCGTGCCCTCGTTATAATTGGTCATCTTCTTTACGTCAGAGAAGCCGCTGGTGGCCCGCCAGAGGTAGCGCAATATCAGATGATGGCCATCAACACCGGATTTGGCGACGTGAGCCCTTGGCCAGCTCCAACGAAATTCCATCTCCTCTCTCCCATCAAGTCAAAGGTTGTTGTAATTTGATTCGTGGATCCTAAATTCCTAACTTGGCCTCTGTAGTGGGGAGCAGAACATAGAGATTCCACCTCTAGAGTCGCCCGGACTGAATTGAATTGATCAGTTCGATTCGGTTGCCAGGGGCGCCAATTCGGTTTTCGGTTTTAGAAGTGAAATCGCCCACTCGGATTGCACTACCTACTTTTTTTTTTATATCTTATTTCTTAATTTTTTTTAAAAATTCATTTGAGCTCTTAATTATTATGGTATTGTCACAAAAAATATATATATATATAGCAATTGATCACAAAACTACTTTTAGACTAGTCGACTTCCAAAAATAATAGCAAAGAACCTCATAGACTTTGTAGAGAATTCAACTACGTGGGAAACAAAGAAGACAGCATTGATTACATTAGAACTTTTTCGGAATTTTCGAAAGAAGAAATGATGCTGCAAATGGCAGCAAACTACGATGCTTCAATCCGATTAATTCTCGACAACTTACTTTCTTTTTTTCCATTTTCTTTTTGTCGAATCTTTCTTCCAAAGTTGCTAGCATTAGAAGCTGGTACCTTTCGTGTCCCCAAGCGAAATTTGGCCCGACTTATCAACTTGCAATTTAGCAGCTGCCATGTTATTCATGATACGAATTAGGATCGGACGATGTGATATGCTCGAAGTTTCAAAAATGACTTTAAATGCGAGCGAGGGATGCTCTTGGAGTTATGGCTTAAGAGATTTACTTATATATATATGAGACATTTACCATCTAAATTTCAAAACTTACGACAGAAGATACAAGAGATTTGATCATATTTGCTCTGAAATGCTTGACTTAAACGGATAAGCAAAGCTTGAACAAATAAATAGATGCTGTTATTCATGTAACTTTATGCTTCATGTATCGTTAAGCTAGTAAGTTTCATCATTGCACGGCAGGGAATTTACATTTCCGTCGTTTCTAAGTAGGAGTGAAAAAGAAGAAGAAGTTTCATCCAATCACTTGAGATTTTTCAATCAATAGTGTCTTTAATTTTCACGACACAGGCTCATTTGTAAAAATGACGCAAAAAAAAAATCGCGGACTAATCGATCTTTTTAACCAACTTCAATGCCACAAATTTATAAACTCGTTCTCTTTGGAGCGCTAATATATACAAAGTAGGCGCAAATTTTTGGCCTATCGCCCATCAAAATAAATAAATAGTCGCGAAATTTCCGAAATATTCCATTTTTTCTGCAATGTAGATAATTTAAGCACTAAACGGTCGGTCGAGCCTATTGAATCAAACCCCAGGAGGATCCACTGCCACTAAGGGTGTCCGAACTGAATTGCAAAATCGAACCGGAGTAAGGGTGTCGAAACTGAACCCGGGTTCAGTTTATTTTGGATCAGTTAATTCGATTCGAACCGGAAAAATAAACTCAATTTAAAAAGTAATCGTTCGCTCTCTTCTTCTCGCTCGGAGGTCGCGTTCATCAGACATGTTCATCACAGAGAAAGAGATGCCCCTCTTTTCTCTTCTCATTCTCCGGCCGTCAGAAACCCTAAGAGAAAGAGCCGTCGCTCTCTCAGTTCCGTCGTCTCCTCCGTTGCTCCGAAATCGATTGTTGTGGGTGGGTTCTACTTCTTTCCCTAACCCCTCGGACGGAATTTCGCGCTGCTCTTCAAACCCTAGACTCCGGTCGAATTTCGGAGTTAAAAATGTACATAAAAATTATATTATAAATCATATTTGAACCAAAACAATATCATTTTAGCCGTAAAAATTATATATTTAGGGTCCCCTCCAGTATCCGCATATAGGGTAAACGGAGTGGCTTGACTAGATATCAAATAAGATACGGAAAGTAAAAAGACAGCAGCAGCCTCGTAACGATGTGAGTCCAACCGTAATAGCATACCAGGCACATCAGGTAGCATCTGGTTCAGGAGCAGCTTCCTGCGGATTTCTCGTGCATGATGCGCTTCACGTAGAAATATTGCGTTCTCGTTCACACCGTGGATTCCGAAAGGTGAGGCCTCTGCTCCTGATGGTGCAGCCGACTTGTCATAAGCAATTTCAAACTTCCAAGGCTTTAAACTGTTGCTTCCACCAGTTACGGTCTCGCAATGCACTTTCAACGTCCAAAGAAGAACTAACGTTTAGAGTTCACCAACAAGCGTTGATTCCATTCTGGTCACGTAATAAAGTTTCAAAGGAAGCAAAAAAAAAAAAAAATTCATAACAGAACAAGGGCGATTGAGCAGTTCCAGTGTCCGTTAAATGAAATGGGAGCTTCTTCTACCCATGAAATCAGTTCATTAAAAATAAGGGTTAATACCGCGAAAAACCTTAAACCGATACACATATGATAAATTTACCTCAAATTATTTTTTTGACCACTCAAAACTCCAAACTGGTATATATATGTGTGTGTGTGTGATAAATTTATCTTAAACTAGTTTTTTTATTACAAAAAACCCCCCAAACTATTACACCTACCACAAATTTACCCTTCATCAAATTGATATACTTATGACAAACAGAAGGTAAAACCTCATACTAGTATACCCATAAACTGTCACATGCCATCTAACTTAGTAATTTGACGTTAAATTTAATGAAAATTAATGGATGGTAAATTTGTTACAGGTATACTAGTTTAGGGTAAATTTGTCACACATGTACCGGTTTAAAATTTTCTGTGGTAAAAAATAGTTTGAGGTAAATTTATCACAGGTGTACCAGTGTGGAGTTTTCTGTGGCATTAACCCTAAAAATAACAGCTCAGAAAAATACTCTTAGGATAAAAGTGACGTGCGTCTGAAGCTTCTATGCACAGAGAAATCAGACCACGAGAAAACTCAAAGATCTAAGGAATCCAACATAGAGACCTCTAAAAAGAAGCCAACTCATAATTTTTGCAATGAGATTGTTGATTTCCTTCCACTCCCACTTTTACTCAAGGCCATTGCAAAATGCCAATCACCGTGTCAATTCCATGGCCCAATTGGTAACACAAACTAATCAAAGTGACATCGATCTGCCAAGTAAAGCCACATCTGATCACTGTCGTTGGCGAACTTCTTCTCTACGGTGCCGCACCATAGAATTTAACATTAGAGAAATAGGAATATGATCATGAATGCTGATGTCCTAAAGGAGGAATCCCAAGCCCTAAGCTAGGCAAACTGTTTTCCAGTGTCCGTTGAGGATACTCCTGATGGTAAACCGGCAGTGAACACGTTCATCTTCACACAACTGCTAAGTGTAGTAAACGGCGGATTGGCTTACGACAAAATGAACGTGCTTGGAGCAGATTCACCGATAGCGGGATCGTGGCCCGGTCATCTTCGACCTGGGGAAATAAATTTACCACGTTCTAAGCATTTACCTGCACGAAAAGCGGTGGACAGATCCAAAAAGCAAATTCATGCATAACCTCAGTGACCTGCCAAAATGGTGACGATCACGTCGGGCCAACTTGTGGACCCACACTGAATCATACCATGAAGTAGATGAATCGAGCTAGCGTAAATTTTCGGGGCAAGCGACAATGCTTTTTAACCCCTCTAAGACAGCGTTTCTTAAGGATTTTTGTCTACGACCCTCAAAAGCGAAGTCCACGAGCTGAGCACTGCTGCCAACAAGAAATTGGTAGTAATTGCAATTGAGTGAAAGAGCGATGATTTCACCCAATCGAGCAAAATTCACCAAGTGATTGTCAGGATCGACCCCGCTACACTTGGCGAGGAAGAATAGGACCCCGGCGCGGTGGAGATGGCGGGCTGCATCCGCGCGATGGGCTTGGCGACGGACCGGAACTCCAGAGTCCCCCCCTCACACACGTCGACGCTAGAAGCGGCATGAACACCCTGTGGCTCCTCAGGCCTTGGTGTCCAGAACCTTCATCTGCCGGCAGCCCAAGGCCAGCACCCCCGCCCTCGGCTTCTCCTTGGGCTTCGTCGGGGCCAGGCCCGACCGCGGAGGCGGCGGTGCGGGAGCGGTCGGGCCTCTTATGTTGCACGGACACTACAGGTGTCGGTGTTTTAAGGGCAGAAACAATTTTTTCACACGCGGTCAACAACTGGACACCCCGTAGTGGTAATTTGGGGAAGCTGTAATCATTTAGGGGCAAAAACCAAAAATCTGCCCTGATCTCCGTCGTGTTCTCTTCTCTTGCTCTTTGGCGCTCCCGGATTCTCTAGCTCTCGGCTCCCGCATAACGACGACACCGCGACGCCGCCTCGCCACCGCTCGCCGCCTCTCCGCCTCTCTTTCCCTCAAGGTTAAGTATCCTCGCTCGCCTCCCCCTAGTCGCCTCCTGGCGAAATACCTAACACAGGATTCGTAATGGGCTTACTTGGTTTTTTTTCACATGGCCACGTTGATTAGACTGGCTCTGCGGTACTTAGTTTGGGGGACTAGCTTTAGATTCGACGGGGTGGCCCTTCTTTACCCTTGAGAGTCCTGTGAATCTGCCTCGAGGGACTGCCGTATCAAACCTTGCAAGCCGAAAAGGCCTTCAAAAGATGGCTGTAAAGGAAAGAAGGTGCTCCCTGTTTCGATTAGTACCCCGCGAACCTAGGAGAGCTCCGAGCAATATTTTGAAAATGTGCCGACTCGATCGCCTCAACCCGACGAACTTGTGCGAAGGAGCTATGTTGGTTTTTTAGCGAAGTAGTTAAAGGAAACTAAGTGGAGTTCTTTAGCGGTTCTGGGTATTTTGTGGGTTGAGTGAGTTGAAGGGGCAAAGTGGGCTGGTTGGTCGTATTGATCGACAATCAACAGGGCAGAATCTTTCGGGCAAAAGGGTTTATTTGTTGTGTTTGGGCCAATGCCACGTGTGTCGTGATTGTTTCATTTCTTGCTTGTGTAATTACTGTGTGCTTTGTTGTGGTTCTTGACTGAAGAACGCCCAGACATATTGTCTCGTTATTGATTTCTGCTAGTTTTAAATCATCAAACTGTCTGTCATTGCTTGAAATCAGCTTGCCATATGAAATTGGATGATATGTCACTTTATTTGACTTCGACAATTTTCTATTTTCAGTGATTTTTATTGAAATCACAAGAATGATAATTTATCATGCATATATAAAAATATACATATAACATAAGGGTAACGTGTTGGAATTCTTTATTTTTTTAGAATTCATGTGTCGGCGTATCATGTTGTGTAACGTGTCCCGTGTCGTATCGGTGCAAATAGGTTGTAATGTCTAGGTTTGGGTTCTTTGAGCTCAAACTCTCGCACCTTTTGCCATTGCTCCAACACCATAAGATTAATCTGCTTCTTAAGACAGCAACCGCTCTTCATTGGAAATAGATATCGGTAGGTAGTTTATGGGGTTCTCTCTCTCAAATTTTTTTCAAGCTCCTTTTGTTTTTCTACTGCTGTTCTGGTCCATCCCTCTCATCTTCTTTCTGCTCGCTCTCTCACCTTGTCTTTTTACTGCTCTTGCTGGGAATTATAATAATCTCTTTTTGGATATGGAACAGTTTGCCCTTCAGGCAAAACTTAGCGTGGAGAAAGTTGAACCATTAAAAGTGAGAGCTGCATGTGTTACATTTCCTTTTTTTTCCTTTCTTTTTTTGGTCATGGGTCTGAAGATGTTGCTTCTTTGATTTCTAGAGCTTGGGGACTCAAGACACTCCATATAGTGTTCGTCTTTTTTGTTGCACAGCATTTCTTGCATTTTACTTGCCTGTAGTCTTTATGGACGAATCAATCGCCTCTACAATGCCAAATCTAGGTCACAATAAAGCTAATAGGGGCGTGGGGCAAGGATTGTCCCAGCCTAGCTTTGCCTCCTCCCTGTTGTCGTCCCTCGAGGGAAAGACTTATCTAACCTCCATGATTTGTTACTTTAATGTCAAATGAATTTACGTTGCATATCTGTTTAGTCCATTTCGCATGATTGAATCCGTTTACATTTGGCAACTACAATTTTTTTGCAGCATTGGAGCTTCGTCTTTCTTTTTCTTTTGGGAGGATGGAGGGTTGTAGGGGAATAGTTGAGTCCATATAACCAAGATTCAGTTAATTTCATTTTAATGATTTTTTTTAAATGATATTCATTGCAGAAATACGAAGTAACCTCATTTTTGTTGTCTAGAGTTGTTCGCATTATGTCACTTACCTAGTTTCTATTTGGCATTCTCACCTTTTGCAAAACAGCTGATGGCCACTAAACCAACTAGAGTCTGGATACCTTCTGTTGCCAAAAGCTTTGTGGGGAAGACAAAAAGATTCAGATAGCACATCCCATCAGTTTGATGACGGTGTCTTGAAAATTTGTGGGATTACTTCTCTAAATGCTTATTCTGTGCACATCAAGTTATAGAAGTTCAAGCAAAACCTTAAGTATGTTAAGTTTCATGTTATTGCACAAATGGATTTGGCATATTAGACTGATTTGGCCACTGGTCTAGTTTAGTACGGTATACAATTGGAGGTCAAGAACCAGCCAAAGTAGATGTTTATCTGGTTCAACTGGCAAATCTGTAGTTCGAAATGGGGTCTTAGCTTTTATATACGTTAAGTATAGATTGTCAGATGATCAAATTAGTTTAAATTTGCTTGTTTATCCTTTTCTGTGATAGCCTGTTCATTTTGTAGTGGATCATTGTTATTGCGTCCTTTTTTTGGGCACAATTCTGCTTTACTCAATTGATTACTGATTATATGTTCAATGATGAGGAAGTATAACTTTGCATGGCTCTGATATCTGCAGCTTCTTACCATCCGTGTTTTGCACGTAGAGGCTCGTTGCAGGGAACATGGCCAAGCATCATCCTGATTTGATCATGTGCAGGAAACAGCCGGGAATTGCCATTGGACGACTCTGCGAGAAATGTGATGGGAAGTGTGTCGTTTGCGATTCCTACGTCCGCCCATGCACGCTGGTACGCGTGTGCGATGAGTGCAACTATGGTTCTTTTCAGGGCCGCTGCGTCATCTGTGGGGGAGTGGGAATCTCTGATGCTTACTACTGCAAAGAGTGCACGCAGCAAGAGAAGGACAGGGACGGGTGCCCGAAAATTGTCAATCTAGGAAGCGCAAAGACCGATCTCTTCTATGAACGCAAGAAGTATGGTTTTAAGAAACGGTGATGTTTCTGGGATTGATGTGAGCCTGTGATAGCGTTCAGCTACCAGCTCCGTATCTCAACAGAGAAAGAAAGAAGCTGCGGATCTAAGCAATGTTATGATATCATCTCTCCGCAACTATGTCTAGCCTAACTTGTCAGCAATGTAATTGAGAAGCATGTGATGGATATAGTTCTTGAAGGAGATGATACTTTCTGTTTTGTTCTCTGAATTAGTCATAGCATTTGGGATTTCTGTGGGGTGACTATGGTAGAACTTGGTCTGCTATGTTCTGAACATTATTCTGTTTAGTAGTAGCTACAAGAGGTCAATGCTCTGTTTTTTTGATTGGGGAAAAACAGGTTTCCTGTTCATGGGAAGGGTCGGATGGGTATCCTTGGATCCATCTTCTTCCAATGCACCTACGTTCTTCTGAGAACATGTTCTATTGGGTCCCACTGATATGTAGCTATTTCAAATATTTCTCTTTTCTGAAAACGGGGACAAAGAACCACCGGGGCTCCACTTTATTAGTGAACCTTTTCAAGAAAGTTTCGTACTTTCTGTCACTGATGAATCCGATGTTCCAGAACGGGACTACATTACATCCTTAATCAAACGATCCATACATTCCAAACAAGGATTTCACCTTCAAGAGTTCACTAGCACGTCGAAGCTGCTGTCTCGAGTCATCCGAACATTTACATACAAAAGAAGGAAAGAAGGATGGAAGAAGCGGGAGCAAACGGGCGTTCATCGTTCTTGTTTACCAAGAATGAATTTCAGAGACAACTACCCCTTTTGCCAAAGCAAAACCATTTTCAATCTTTAAACCCTGAATCGACTCGCTGGGAGTTCGATGAGGTAGCGGAAACGAAAGATTAGGCTACGTATGATAACGCTCTAGAAACGCATATGGTAAAAAAAAAATATTCCCAAAGCATTTTGGGAACACTTTTAACAAACAGAAATAATTTTTAAGCAAAAATAAGAATTTAAAAAAAGCTTGTTTCGGTGTTCCTAAAACACTTTTTATAAATACGTTTGAAATATTTTTTAGAAACAATTGAGAACATTTTCTTGAAAGTAATTAAAAATAAAAATAATTAAAGAATAAAAAATAAAATTTTCAAAAAAATAAAATAAAATAAAATAAAAAATAAAAATGGAAAAATAAAAATAAAACAATTAAAAATAAAATTAAATAAAAAATTATTTTTTGAGAAAAAAATAAAAATAAATAAAAATAAAAAAATATTTGAAATAACAAAAATTAATTGAGAAATCAAATCTTTTACAAAGGGCATTTTTTTTTACCAAACGACATTTTCATCAAAGTTACATCCAAATGTACTTTTTAATTATAGTTTACTAAACAATATTTGCAATTCACCAAACCTCTTTAGCTAAAAAATATTTACTTTTTCCTAAAAATATTTGTCCAAAGCTGAACCAAACAGACTCGATATATAATGAGTAATGATACTACTAATAAATAAATAAATTATTAATTACATTAGTTATATATTTGGGTCTCCATTAAAATCCTACAAATAAAATAGCAAGGGACTACAATGTGGCTAGAATTCCATGAATTTGTATTTTTCAATTATATAATCATATTTTTATCTACTTAGGAACATTTATGTATAACTCATAATTGTAATTTTTTCTATTTATGGAAAACATATTTCATGTTTTCATTGTTCAATTTCAATTCGTCTTCTTTTTCATTTTTGTTTTATAGTTGATCTCGTCCATATTGATAAAATTAGGAAGAGAATTAAATAAAAAAATTAGGAAAATAATTTTTTTTTCAGTTATCAAACGCGTTTCTATTCTTTTTTTTTTTCTGAGAACAAAAACTATATCTAGTTACGAAACGTGTTTTTATTCCCAAAAATCATTATTGGGAGCAAAAACAGAAAAAAAGTATTTCTGTTTCAAAACTTGTTCCAAAAAGGATCAAGACAAAAGGATGTCCATACGAATCTCCGTTAACGGGAATAGCTGTTGAAACTTAATTTATCAGCTGAAACTAGGCCTTCCACTCATAAGTGGAAGCAATACTTTGTCTTACTGAGAACACGTTTATACTTTAAAACCCCGGGCAATGGCGGCAGCCAGTCGGCACCAAACGTCAGAGGCGACGGAGATGTCTCTCTAAGTCTGTTTTGTCTTACAAGTGTTGTTTTCCATGTTGTATCAGAGAGCTGCATGTATATGTGAATGCAGTAGCTTTACCTTCTTTCTGGTTTAGTGGCTTGGTTTCAGAGTTCGCTTTTAGTTATGTTCTCGTATGTTTTGGTAGAATTTGCAGGAAGTTCCAGTGGAAAGTATGAAGTTACGTCCTATGTTTCATACTGTTTCATTGCTCGCGCTCCTGGATATAGGAAATCATAGCAAGGTTTTCCTTGGTCATGTGCCGCTTCTCCTTGATAATTAGCGGCACTTGTTAGAAAAGTTGCAAAGTCAGTCGCTTTCGCAGCCGGGATTCAAACCACCTATATATTTATATGTGCATGTAACATTTCATTTGTATCTACATTGACAGAACTTACATGACGAATAAAATTTCACTGATGTTCATACTTAGTAATCAAATAGCATGATAAAATGTCTCAATCTTCGTAATTGATGCCATCATTTAGCTACGAGATACGAAGGAACCAAAAAAACTATATAAAAAAAAAAGACCTAAAATCGAACCAGATTTTTGGTTCAGTTCATCTGCAGTTCAGGGAGAAAATGATTCGGTTCAAGCACAAATCCTAATGGTTCAGTTCAGTTCGGTTGTTGGCCGAACCGAATCAAGTTTTGGGTTCAATTCACATACAGTTCAGAGCGAAAACGATTCGGCTCAATCACAAATTCTAATGGTTCGGTTCAGTCGGTTTTCTAGAAAAAATCGAACTGAGTGGAACTATTGACATCCCTAACTGCCACCGTCAGCAGCCACTTTGGAGGAGATCCTATTGAAATCCCTCCTCTCCGACTTGGCTGCCCGGTCAAGCCCGGTCCGGCCTCCTGAAGTACCTCCCTCAGCTGCTCCCTTCGCCTCCGCTTCGGTATCCTTGGCTCGAGCAACCTTCCAGATGCAGGACCGGCCCGGGTTGGTCCATCAAGTGCTTCCACACCTCGGCGGGCAGCCTCAGAGTGAAACGCTCGGTGTCCTCGCACGGTCGGATTAGCGAGTGCCCGGTCGAGTGCGAACGAGAAAACCTCTGGATCTCACCTGAGTCACGTGTTCGGTTGCGATTATTGAAGCTGCTGCTCTCATTCTTGTCCCATAGACCTGGCGGCTGGATTCGCTCTCGCCATCCCTCTCGCAGGCTCCTCTCTGGCGCACAGCCATCAGGCGGATAGGGGCTTGCCCATGCGAGTTGACTTGCCGATTCGCCTGCCGGCAGCGACGTGAGGTCGGCGCGGCAGACGGGGCAAGTGACGTGGGAGGCGAGCCACTTGTCGATGCAGTCGGGGTGGAATGCGTGGTGGCACCTGGGGATCAGGCGGAGCGTGTCGTGGTCCTCGAAATCGTTCAGGCACACGGCGCACTCCAGCGACGCCTCGCGGATCCTGTGCCCCTTCACGGTAGAGTAGACTACTTTCGGGAAGGTGTCGGTGACGGCGGGGTCGAGGCCGCGAGGGGCGCTGAGGCGGCTAGGCGGGCGAAGGGCGAAGACTTCGGGGTCAGGCGGAGGAAGTACAATGGCAACGAGGAGGAAGAGGAAGATGATGATGAAGAAGATGCCCAATGCGGCTAAGGCGAGGGGAGTGCCGACGGGGCCGAAGATGTCACTCCACGGAGTGGCGCCGGCGTCGGAAGGAAGAGGGGCGCTGAGAACGAAATAACGTAAGGAGGTGATGGCGGCGAGAAGGAGAGCAAGGAAGAAGAGGGCGGCGAACATGACCGCGAGGGCGGTGAAGAGGACGGAGGTGGCAGTTAGCCTCCACCGTCCGTAGTAGACGAGCTCCCAGTCCGACCATGTCGACGGTGGAGGCGTGATCGGAGGCATGAGAGCGAAGCTGACAGAAAGTCCGGAAGTTCACGGAGTTTGTTTGGCCTTTGTATAGCGTGCAACTTCCACAACGGAAGATGCTGAAGGGACGGCGCCGTTACCCTGCACGGAGCAACCGTGCTTTCTACACCCCACAATTTCCCAAGGAAACTCCGGTTTCCTTGGAAAATCATTACCCTTCAATTCAGTAATGCAACGGGAAAGTTGGTTCGAAAGGGCCTCTTTTTTTTTGTTAATTTCGATTTCTGGGACTCGGCTAGAAGAATTCACACCATTTTTAGACCATCGGATTGACTTAACTGATTATCGTTTGTTCTTACGCCTTCAACCAACGTGACCAAAAAAATTGCCCCCGCAAGCTTTTTCCTCTCTACTTTTCCTTTTCTATGTTCGTGAAACTCTAATGCAAAATCTATTTAGAGATTGGATTTAATGTTTTATTTGTGATATTTCCATCCTTTTATCTTGTTTAGAATTCCAAAAGCTAGTTTTTCCTTTTTAGAAGCTTCCGACGCGATGCGAAAACGCGCTAAATTCTACGATCATGATACTTTACTATATGTATTTTCATGCAAAATGTTAAAGAATACAGTTGATTTTGGAATAATATCCATAGCCTGGAAGCTGCAATTTATATATCCCTTGGTTTTTTTTTTTTATGTCCTTGGACAACTTCCTGTCGAGATTCGAATCAACGAGATAGTTTTTCTTTTTGTCTGCCAATTCATTAGTCATATTTCGATCTTTTTTTTTTTACTTCATTTGTTTATGCGCGATCGATATCACCGGTCTTGATTTTAGGTCACTGTAGAGTCATCCCAGAGCAGTTCGATTTTAGCGAAAGGAATGATGAGCTATTTCATTACGCAATAGTTTCGTTATTAATTTTAAAGGCAACGTTTTGAGTTTTTTTTTTTTTGCCTATTTAGTTATAATAGATCTTTATGATGACATTAATGATTTTCCTATAGTTACTTATAAATTTCCTACCTGTATATTTTGGTATTTAATTTACTTTTTTGTTTCTTCGTATTCAAGAAAACTCACTTAATGGGATTTTGGATTAGAGAATTTAATTAATTGGAATTTCTGTAGAGGATTTTATTGTGTCTTGCCAGCAATAGTGGAACAACGACGGGCTTTCCTCGGATTTTGTATCTAATTTTTAGCTTGCCAAAGAAAACATAGAAATCAGAATATCAATTAAATCGGTTCGCAATCTCCCGGTTTTCAAAAAAAAAAAAAAACTTTGTGGCCGGCGTTTGACCGTTTGATGGCCATTCTTCAATTCACCGTTATACTAGCCGTATCCATCTTTTATATGCCCAAACATAGGTTATGCCAATTAAATCATAACCATGCCGATTTTCCGCCTCGACCGGTAGCCGCTGTCGCGGCCATGCACCCGCAAGCAGAAGCAGAAGGGAAGGCCGGCTTCAACCACCCCAGCCCCCTACGATCTTCTTTCTCTTTTATTATCAACCTTTCTTTATTTTCAAGTAATTCTTACTTTTTGTCGTAATATTTAAAATTAAATTGTTTTGGTAATATGTCTATTTGCAATTATTAATATTTTTCGATGTTGAGCTGAAAAATCGACTTCCATTTTGTATGAAAAGTGCCACGTTGCCATATCAACAGCCATATAAGATTAAGAATGCAATTCAAAAAACAAGCCACACGGCTTTCTCAACCCGTGAGTTTTGAAATTTAAATGCAAGAAATGATAGTTTTGAGGTCGTATTGCACGAAGTTGATAAATTTTCTACGGTTTTTCCAACTTTCATTTTAAATAGTTCGTTTTGGTTTATATGAAAAGTAAGATCATCTACTTGGCGAAAAATCCCAATCCCTTCAACAGATGTGGAATTTCAGCCAGAGAGAAAATATTGACACGTGACTCCTCACGTGCTTTATTGATTTTAAATAACGTTAATGTCCATATTGGCTGATGTAGGGAATAAAATGTGCAGAATGACGTATGCTTTAAAAATTAGGGATATGTTCACTAAAAAGATATAAAACTCAACGTGACGGTGCAATTGAGTCTTTAAGAAAGCCCAATCATGTTTTAGAACTTGTTAAATTGGTGTAATGGAGTTATTTCGATAATCCTGTCCAATTTAGCTCATAAAAAATGATTGACGTGACTTTTTTTTAATACTTTCTCTCTCCTGCTTGATGTGGATAAACAAGAAAGGTAAGTTCAAAAAGACAGTTTTGGTTCAAATTTGATTTTTATTAGAAATATTAATGAAAATAAATTTAAAAAACTAAAATAAAGGCATGACCAGCAAGGGCCTACAGAGCCCTCATCACCATCGCCTCCACCATCTCCAAGAGGACCGACCATGGTGGGGCTAGGGTTGACCTTGGTTGACTACAGGCAAGGCTTGTGGCCCTCTCCCAAATTGGGCGAGGTGTATCGGCCCTCACCAAATCAATTGAGAGCCACCATTGGCGGGGTAGCCGCAAGTAGCGACTGTGATCTCGCCAGTGGAGGCCTTTTGTACGATTAGTGCAAGGGCCAGCGACCCTCGCCTGATCCAGGGTTACGTAGCCTTGTCTAGTGGCCAGCGACCCTGGCTAACCCTTGGCCCACCATCTTTAGCCATTCATGTGATGGAGGGGGTGATGGGAGCCCGTCGTGGATTTTTTTAAAAAAAAAAACATGTATATTAAAAATCTAATATGGAACAAAATAATATCGTTTTAGACTTATCTTTCTTGTTTTAGTCACACCAATATTTTTCGTTATTCGAATTGGACCAAGTTAACGCGGACATGATTGCATCAATTTAACAAATTTCAGGATTTGATTATACTTTCTTAACAAGTTTTGAGACTTATAGTGCACATATCCTTAAAAATTAATATGTTTAGGCTTAGTTTATTTTTCTAAAAACGAATGTTTTGAAACACATTTTCCTAAACAGAAATTTACTTATATCGCTTATGAGAAATACTTTCGCTATCAACTACGGTCCATGTATAAATATTTTCGTAACGATGAAAATATATTTTTTTGTTAATTCATTCATTTTCGTAAAAAGACACAAGTAATCATTTTTTAAGAAAATATTTTTTAAATCATTTTTTTTTCATGAAACAAAATGTATTATTCATTGCAGTAACAATTTCATAATAACTCGGTCACACCCCACACGTACCATTTCCTTGCCACGTTCTTTTCCTTTTTCTTTCTTTTTTTTTTTGGAGAGGATTCTAACCGCATCTCCCTATCAAAGTCGAGTCTCAAGTGAATTCGTGGATCCGAACTTCCTAATCTGGCCTACGCACGGGGAGGCTTGAAAAAAAGCTATGTGAATGCAATGCCCTCAAGTGACGCAATGCATGACGCCATCTCCTTCTCGGGGCTCTTGTCTGAAAATGTCAGAACAGCTCTGGCCAGAACCTCGTAGGAGAAAGAAAAGACAGGGAGATGGCATTAATTACAGGTCAAAAAAAATTTTTTTTTTGGGAATTTTCAAAAGGAGGAGAGATGTTGGTCTTCATTGGGCCAACGCAAAGAAAATTCAGTAACGGCGGAGTCACGGGTCACCCAACATCACTGGCTATAGAAATTGGACTAAAAGTGGCCAAAGTAGAGGCGACTCTTCTGACCCTTTTGCCCCAATTTTCTCACATTCCATGGACTCCCTCTCTTTCTCTATGGTACCCTATGTTACACGGACACGCCATTTTTCAAAATTTTGGCGTGTCGGACACTCGGACTCGTGTCGGACACTCGGACACTTCCGGACACGTTGACCTTGGGTCAACGCGAGTCCCTCGCGTGTCCACTGGTAAAATTGGTTAGAAACTCAAATTTTTTGACGTAATTATCACCTTAGCTGTATTAGATGCATCAACATGGCAGATATTTTGACGAAAGTATTGCAAACTCTTACCTTCGTTGGGATTCTTTCAATTCTTTAATACAATTTAGCTTATAAGAAGGAGCCACCATTAAAAATATATATATAATATATAACGTGTCCCAGCGTGTCGGAATTCTCTATTTTTTGAGAATTCACGTGTCGGCGTGTCGTGTCGTGTCGTATCGCGTGTCGTGTCTCGTATCGGTGTAACATAGATGGTACCACTGAAGTGGTGGACTTTTCAATTGGGCAGATGTCCTTTTCATTTCCCAAGTGGGGAATTTGGCCCATGTGGTTCATGATAAGAATTGGGATGGGATAAGAATATATAATTTTATAATTATTTTTTCTTTTTTTTTTCCTTCCTCCTTTGCTTTCTGTTTGTGACCGGTGATAGTCACGGCCTTGCCAGATGCGTGGGAGGCAGCCTTCTCTCGCGACCAGCAATCCATGCTGAAGCCAGTGAGCTTCAACAACCCTTACCGACCACAAACAGAAAGCAACAAAGGAAGGGGAAAAAAAGGGAAAAGAAACAAAACTAATTCAAAAATTCTGAAAATATTGGCTAACTAAGTTGACTGAATTGACATAAATGCAAACGATTTATAACTTAACTAGCAAAAGAAAATATTTACAACTGAATTGATATAATTATAGTAGAATTAGGACTCATTTGCTAAATTTTCCTAAAAAGAGATGTTCCTTTCCTTTTGGTCATGGACAAAAAGAATGGCCCTCGATTAGTTTATTTTAACTCTTCTTGCTCTTAACAAGTGACACGAAAATGGTAGTTCCATCCAACCATGTAACGCACGACACTATTTATTTTTCGAAACTTTACTATGAAAGGAAATTTCGCAACCTAAAAAGATTTGATATTAAATATCTTGGGGATGGAATATTGGGTACATTTATTACCAAAACTCAAACAAGGAAATAGATACGGATAGTTATATAACTACTTTGTATATCCTCACACTAGTGGATTTCATCGGTGCACGAAATTTACATTTATATCTTACTATGAAGAATTAAAAATATCCGGATCAAATCATTTTAAATAAAAAATTAACATTTTTTTTATTTTCAATCAATTGTGTTTGCTTTTGATATCATCCTAATTCAGTTGAAAGAACCACACTAAAACAAACCCGCAAGGACTAGTTAGTCTCTTTAATCAACTTCAATTTCAAAAGTTGGTCACATAATTGTATAAGCTTCGAACAATTATTCGATTTGATCATCAATCCAATCACCGTTCACATTTTTTTTTCTTTTTCTTTTCAATGAATGGATCTCTTTACTTATATGACTTAGATGTCTCATCTTTTTTGAAAAAAATGATTTGATGGATAAGATTTGATATGATACTTGCGAGATAAATGAGATTCAAATATTTCTTCTTAGGACGTAATGATTTAACCCATGAGCAGGACTTCTTAAAACAAACCCACGAGGACTAATCAATCTCTTTAATCAACTTCAATTTCAAAAATTGGTCACGTAATTTTATAAGCTTCTTCTCTTTTGTCACTAATCTCTTCAAATTCGTCTAACACAATATACAAAGTAGGCATAAATTTTTGCCAATCACCCGCCAAAACAAATCAGTGGCCGCAAAATTCTTGAAATTGTCCTTCTTCTATATATATTTTTTCCCTCTTTATGTGATGTTAACTAATTTCCACTCTAAATAGCTGGTCGAGACTGTTGCATTGAACCACGAGAGGATCCTCCGCCGTCGTCGGCGGCCACTCTAGGCGAGAGGGCTGATGACATGCGCACAAAGAAGGACGGCATCCTATTGAAAGCCCACCTCTCCGATTTGGCCGCCCGGTCCAACCGGTCCAGCCTCTTGAAGGACCTTCCTCGGCTGCTCCCTTCGCCTCCGAACCGGTATCCTCGCCTCGAGGAGCCCTCCTGGGGAAAGACCGGGCCGGGCCGGTCCATCAATTGCTTCCTCACCTCGGCGGGGAGCCTCAGGGTGTAACGCTCCGTGTCCTCGCCCGGCCGGACGAGCGAGTGCCCGGTGGAATGTGAACGCGGAAATCTCCGGATCCTGCTCGAGCCACGTGTTCGGTTGCGATTGTTGAAGCTGCCACTCTCGTTCTTGTCCCATACATCTGGCGGCGGCGGCGGCGGCTGGATTCGCGCTCGTCCTCCTTCTTGCTGGCTACTCTCCGGCACGCCGCCGTCAGGCGGATCCGCCTCGACCGTCACCTCAACCATCGGCGTTTCGGTCCCTGACTCGGCTTGTTGACTTTCCCAGTCGCCGGCTGGCTGCGACGCGAGGTCGGCGCGGCAGACGGGGCAGGTGGTGTGGGAGGCGAGCCACGCGCCGATGCAGTCGGGGTGGAACGCGTGGTCGCACTTGGGGATCAGGCGGAGCGTGTCGTCGTCCTCGAAGTCGTTCAGGCACACGGCGCACTCCAGCGAGGCCTCGCCGACCTTGTGCCCCTTCACGGCGGAGTAGACGGCGGTCGGGAATGTCTCGAGGACAGCGGGGTCGAGGCCGCGAGGGGCGCCGAGGCGGCGGAGCGAGCGAACGGCGCGGCCGATGGAGCCCTCGGGGGCTGGGGAGCAGCGGAGGACGTAGGCGGAGAAGGAAGCGAGGAGGAAGAGCATGACGACGATGACGAACATGACAAGGCCAACGGAGGGAGTGAAGCTGCCGTATGCCGGGTTGGAGGACGAGGATTTGTCGCTCGGCGGAGTGGAAGCCGGTTGGGCGGCGGCGGAAGGGAGAAGGGTTGGGAGGAGGAGTAAAAGGCAGAGGGCGGAGGCGGTGGCGGCGACCCTCCGCCAGGGCGGCGGTGGATATGAGATCTGAGGCATGGGTGAAGTGAGGGAAAGACGGAAGTATGTAGAGTTTCTACGCCTTTTTCAGGGTGCGTGAGAGAGAGAGAGAGGAGAAGCATGTGAAGGAGTGGAGGGGGAGGAAGATTCGCGGAAGTGTTTGGGGGCCAGTCAGAAACGACGGCCAAGTCAACCGGACGACTTGAACTTAAACGGCACTTCCGCTATCATCATTTTTTTTTTCTTTTTTTGCTTTTGTATATAACAATTAAAAACTGACATGAACAAAAAAAAATCTATCCATTTTTCTAATTATTCGCCGTTTCATCTATAAATATCTAGAGCATGTTGCAATTCAGTAAGGGATGATCAGTTGCTTGCAGGTCCGATTCGATTTCTCTCAATAATCGAAAATTGGACCGGTGATCCCGATTCTCAATTTTCTAGAACTGTGAATCTAGTCCAGTTCTCAAGCGATTCCATTGGACTGGAAACATGCAAAAAAAAAAAATACACAATTCATGCTATGATTCAAGAACAAAAAAAAGAAAAACGTAAAGATGACTACTTACCGCGTTGTTTCTCGTAAATGCAGTACATACATGTCAAAGTCACGTCAAAGAAGTGTATTAACATAGCATTCTCGCATAGTAATATTTTAATTTTGGCAGATTTTACGTTAGTTTTTAAAAAATAAAAAAATTAGAATTTCAACTTGTTCGGTCTGGGCGGTCCAATCCGGTCTTGGACCTTTGGATTAAGGGACTGGACTGCCCGGTCTCTGGTTCCAATTTTAAGAACTGAGAACTAGGCTGCAGTCCTCTAGAGTAGAGAATTGGACCACAGATCCCGATCTAGTCTGAGTAGTCCGAGTAGTCCCAGTCCGGTCGGTTCGATTTACTCACTTCTACAGTTTTGAAGCATCATTCATTATTTTTTTAAGTGAGTTTTTTTTTCCATAAAAAGAATAATTATTTTCCCCCAAATAATGTGAACCCATATTTTCCTAATGATTTGGGGCTTCCCCAAAATTGGAAATTGTGCTTTTTCGAAACTTAATCGTACCTGCATATCTGTTATGGCTTGTGACAACGATCTATTTTGAAATTTCGAAATGTTATCTTGAAATTCGAATTTCTATATGTTTTTTAAAAATACGCCGGTCCTTTTGCAGTATATATTCCTTTTATCTCGTGCTTAATGAAATGAACCATTTAAATGCGCTATTTAAAAAAATTCGTGGGTCCCACAAAATTTTAAGATATCGCGGGTTTCATTACTTTTCTTTCATTTCATCGTCAGAAAAGGAGGATATTGCTGTGCATTGAAATGATTATATCTATTACTTGAGGCTAATAGTGGGAAATTATTTCGCTCTTTTTAGTAAATCATTCATTATTTACGGCTGTTGCCACTCGATCTTGGATATGAAAGCTGGTGTTTATACACAAATACTGTAATTAATTGCACATAAATAAATCATGAATACCAAAATATTTCTTGAAAGAAAGAGGAAAGGAAGTTAATTACTTATTTTTCCAGTTTCGAGTAATGGGGGGGTTTGGAAAAATTGAAAAGACAACTGTCGACAGGTGCGGCAATTAGTGTCGGAAAAATTTGGTGTCATGGCCAAAATTAATTAACACCGCGATATTGGCATGTTTATTGACTTAACAAAATTAAGTGTTGCACCACGCATCATGTTTAGAGCGTCAAGTATTGGCTAATCCTAATCGGGATTGATTTAGGGCTCAGGAAGGGGGACAACGACATGCAACATGGAGAAAGGATTTGGATGCCAAGCACAATGGTATGTGAAACTCGATTTCTTTATACCCGGAAATGTTGGCAAGACAACTATCGACAGGTGCGACGGTTACTGTCGGACAACTTTGGTGTTATAGCCAAAATTAATTAACAATGCGATATTGGCATGTTTATTGATTTAACAAAATTAAGTGTTGCGCCATGCACCGTACTTAGAGCATCAAGAATTGGCTAATCTTGATCGGTACCGATTCGGGGCTTAGGAAGGGGAACAAGGACCATCCAATGCGAAAGAAAGGATTTGGATGCCATGTACAATGGTATGTGAAACTCGATTTCTTTATCTCCGTGATGCGTCGTGGAAATCTGTCGTTTAATCTTGCGCCGAAAGTAGATCGATCCTTTTTTTTTTTTCTTGTTGTTAAATTATATATCGAACTTGAGATCGAATGTGAAACTCGGTTCGATGTAGGATGTTGAATGATTTTTGTTGACTGGAATATGTTAGGAAAGAAATCCTAACAAATCGCTCATTTACACAAAAAATGGAGGGTTTGATTTTTTTCCCCTCTTTCCCCAAGATTGGCGCACCGTAATTGGATTCCTTAGAGCCACATACAAAAACAAAAACAAAAACAAACAGGGGAGTTCGTATAAACAAGGTGTGCTGGTCACAAGAGAGAATGCAAAAATTACCAAAAAAATTGTAGGTCTATTGCTCTATTGTAACTATATCAATTTAACTTTAATTTTTTTTTTGGTCAATTAAGTCCTAAATTTTTCACATTTATGCCAATTCAGTCTTTTTAGCCAACTTTGATTGGTAGGGCTTGACGTGTCAATTTTTAATTTTTTTTCAAATAATTTATTTATTTCTTCTCCAGCCAATCGTCAAATTGGCGACTAGCTAGTGTTGACACCTAAATTTTGACTTTTTAAAATTCATTCACTTAAGTACATAAAAAAATGAGAATTTGTTCTCACCAAAAATTAATTTTTTCATGCATTGCATATTTAATTTTTTGTCGGTCATGCATTTTATTATGGCTAACGACGGAGGATTTGAGCTTAAATTGACAAACGATTGGATTGAGCGTGAGGGAGGTGTGCCGAAAGGCTTATGAAGTTTTGAACTTAAAAGAAATTTTTCCACAGGGACTGAATTGCAAATACATAAAACTTCAGGGGCTGAATTGCAAATACATAAAACTTCAGGGATAGTGGAGAAATTAGAAAGGAAGATGGAGAATGGGAGATATAGAAGGGAAGATGGAGAAATTAGAAAGGAAGATGGAGAAGGGGAGATATAGAAGGGAAGATGGAGAAATTAGAAGGAAAGATGGAGAATGGAAGATGGTAGAATTAGAAGGGAAGATGAAGAATTAGAATGGAAGATGGTGAATTAGAAGGGAAGATGGAGATAAAGAATGGAGGATGGTGGAATTAGAAGGGAAGATGGAGATAAAGAAGGGAAGATGGTGGAATTAGAAGGGAAGATGAAGTTAGTGGAAAAATTAGAATGATAGATGAAGATAGAGAAAGGAAGATGGGGGAGTAGGCTATAAAAGGAGGAAGAATGAGAGCCTTGAATGGGGAACTTTTGGAGAGATTAGAGAGAAATTAGGAAGACTTTGGGAGATTGAAAAAAACTTGAGGAGAGATTTTGAGAGAGAAGAAAATTTAGAGAGAAAAAGAAAACAAAAAAAAAAGAGAATTCTTTTAGAAGAGAGAATTGAGGGGAACGAGAGTTCAAAGCCCGGAGTTACCATCTTCACCGACCAATACAATCCGCGAGTCCATCCCCGTCGTTCGAGCCGCGATCCGCAATCTTGATCCACGAAGAAATCCGAGGTTCGAGTTCGATAATCAAATCCGTCAAGTCAGGTAACGATTCTAATCATTTAGAATATTCGAAATTGTGTTGCCTAAATGGATTGATTTGAATTTTGATTATACCTTGTTGGACATATTGCATTTCTTTGGAATAAATTGCATATCCAATTTTTGAGATTTTTATTGCACGTTGTAATATTTTCTTTAAAAAATAAAAAAAGGGGTTTGCTTTTGTTGCACATTTTCACATCATGTAGATAATTGCACGCGTAATTTATCTTGTAAATATTTAGATTAAACCGCATGCATTGTATATAATTTAGTTCCTTACCTTGTCATAAAAAGAAAATAAAAAAAAATTGCACCTTTGAATCTCAAGTGAAAATTCATCAAAATTGCCAAGTTGAACATTTTCATGAAATTGGTACCGAAAGGGCGCTAGTAGAAATATTAGTGTAATCAAGTCCCCGAACTCATTAATCTCTGGTTCGTAGGAATAAAGTATTTCTCCCGATGCTTTATTTAGGTGTCTAATCAACCTACCCAAAATGATTAGTGGCGACTTCAAGATAAATCCTTCTTTTGATGAAATTGAACCTAAGTCACGATTTGGTAGAACTTGGGAGAGTTCGAGCTAGGCTAGTTAATTCAATTTAATTAACCTGGTAATCCATTAACTTTAAAAATTGGGAAACTGATTTTTTTAGGTCGCGACAGTTAGAGGAAAGGGCAATGAGGGCAAGCCTAGCCAGTTTTGGCAAGGCTTGACCTCATCGTTGTTAGGCAAGTCCGAGCTTGCCCGAGCCTCTGGTTGGTCATCGTTCAGGTGATTGGCTGGAGGAAGAATAAAATAAATAAATAAATAATTCAAAAAGTAGTAAAGCATTACTAAAAATTACCATATCAGCGTCGACCAGTAAAAGTTGATCGAAATAACTGAATTGTAAAATAAAAATTTTATAACTGAATTGGCACAATTGCAGTAGATTAGGAACTTTTTGATAATTTTCCTAATAAAAAAAAGGTGTGGATTGTGTTGTGATTTCTATGTCTGCCTCGAGTAAGTTTTTTTTTTTATTATCATAAACACAATGGATTCGAGTCTAAATTATGGCTCCATTCATTTTGCAAAAAATGAATAATTTAAAAAATATTTTCTAGTAATAATTACTTGTATTGCTTGACATAATTAATAAATAAAAAAGTTTTCATTATAATAATTTATGCCCAAACAGTCTTTTTGGTTGATGAAAATATTTTTTATTCACTCCTTTATGTGAGTAATACAAGTGATTTTTTTAGAAAAATATTTTAGAAATCATTCATTTTTTCGCGAAACAAATAGAGCTTGGAATTGAAAAACACTGGAATACTTAAGCTGATTGTTATTTTGAATTCCTACAATTGACTCGTTGAATTTTTCCCCATCAAAAGCAAAGAAAGTAAAAGGACTCTTGAGGTTTGCTTGCTTGATTCTAAATATTTGAAAGTTTGGCTCTCGAAAGCAAAAGGGCTCTAAATCATTGCCTCTAAGATTTAAGGATAGATTATAGCGGTGGAAGAGGTTAGTGTATTGCCACTAGCTCCTTGTGGAGTAAGGACCGATACTTGGGCCGAGCCACATAAATCATTAATTATTTAATCGATGATTTCGTGTTGATTTAATTGCAATATCCATTGGTTTTCACAATTATTTTGAGACAATTTTAATGGAAGACGACACAATAATGCATGTGACAAAATGCTTTCGTGTAGTTGGTCTATGGGACCCAATGCGCGCGCGCACACATATATATATATATGTATATATATATAGTAAAGCATAAGATGATCTCATGAAGAAAAATAAAAGGTATATTAGGTCATGATCCTAATGTTGTTGCCACTAGCACAAACCAAACAGGCCAATTCTCAACTTAATGAATTGCATGGACTTCTACTTTACAGGAGGCCCACGATAGGTGGTGGTCCATGGGCTTTTCATCTTTTCTCTGAAATCGTTTTGCTTGCGTAGTCTTCAATTCAACCACTTTTGTAGTTTCCCAATTTTTGAATTTGACCAAAAAGCAAAAAATAAAAATAAAAAGGACAGGGAAAAATAAAGTTTTCTAGATCAACATATCCAACATCTATCCATACAAATATTGAATTGTAGGTGTGGTGGCGGACATAAGAATTTGGCCGGTTGAAATTATTCTCGGAATTCACTAAAGATAAAAACCGACATCCGTAAAAGATTTCACGAGGAAAATTGCAATGCACATATAGCGGCCGGAGGGCGATGACAACCACCGTCCCTGCCTTTATCCGCAATCGTGGCGGGCGAGCGTGTTTTTAAGCACACCGTTCACTCGATTAATGCATACGTCCAAAGGAGGCTAGGCCAAACGATGTGCCGACGCATCATAACCACAAGTGCCTTTTCATGGAGAAAGAATCGATTACATCTTAACACGATCATTGTTTAGACGACCCAATAAGATTTTAATTGGCTATTTGCATTATCAACTTCAATTTTGGACCGATCGTTGGAGAGAACATGAACAAGGAAATGGACACGAGAGACTCTCTCTCTCTCTCTCTCTCTCTCTCTCTAGGCTTATCGATCTCTATAGCTATGCTTTTTGGAACTTTGCTTTAGGTTCAAAGCAATCATGATTACGTGCATAATCATGGATTAAGAGTAATTCTGGTCACGAGGGGGATTAATCATTGTCGAACTTCTTTTCACCCTTTTCACTCAAAGAAGCATCGAGTTCCCCCTCTACAAATGGAGGATGAGTTTCCAAATCCTACTAAGACGGGGTCAATTGAGTCCACGATTAGGTACCATAATATTACTAACGCCAAGGAAGGATAACGCAAATCGTCTCGAGATTGTGTTGCAATATGCAACGTCGCCTATGAACTTTTAATAGCTATTAAATTCAAGTTAATCGAGTCTGCTGGCAAGTAGAGTTACGCTTAGGTTATCCAAGATATTCATATCAAATCAGGATACAGTAATTCGCATTAGACATGTTAACACCCTAATTTCTTCTTCTTTTTTCTAAAGTAGATTGGTAAAAGATGGACATGTCAACTCATCATTTTTAAAAGTACAACTCAGCATATGTCAATTCATCTACGTCGTCAAAAAATGTCTAACTTGTTCCAGCAAACGGAACAGCTACATTATACATTTGTCAATAGTTCATGAACCACATTAAACAAATTACGAATTCGGGAACGGCATTACACTGTTTTACAGGAAACATTTTCCAGCAGAAGGATTTTTCACGCGGGTTAATAAACAGCGGGGCTAACTTATTCCAATTATTGCACGAACAAGTTCTTTAATTAGCGCAACATAGGTCACCATGCGCAGAGCCTTTGTAAAAGCAAATTGCGTTTTGCTGACGAGATCCCGTCACGCTCTTGATTCTCAATTAGCTTCAATATGAGCTCCGTCTTTCCAGTATCGTCGTACTTTGAAAGGTCAACATAAGAAAGGAAGGAGCCTCGAATTGCCGTGGGTATATTTTTTTTGCTCATAATTGGAACTAAAGGTGATGCGATCAAAATAACCAAGTCATGATGGGATTTAACGAGATATATCATTTGATCTAGCAAGTCATAACACTATTTATGTTCACGGGAGCAAGGTCTTGTCTAGCCTCAATATGGGGTTGGGTTTCGCCCGCGGCCTTAGCCTAGGGGAGACAAAACAAAAAAGAAGAAGGAAAACAAAAATATGTCATTATACAGCTTGAAAATTAAAATATAACCTAAATAAATAAAGGGACATGTAAATAAAAGCTTAAACATTGGACTATTGGGGCGGGGGGACAAAATCTACTGAAGATATGCGAAGCTGACGTGACAAATCCTGGGGCCCACATTGTTCCAGCTCAGGATGTGACTAGTGGCGATCATGAATAGCATCATTATCTTCCCTTAAAATCTGCTGCTTGCATTTTTAATTTACGTCAAGTTCAAGTTCAACATGCCACGCATGTGCAACCCATTCAAATAATTATGATAACTAAATATTAAAAAAATTAGGGATATATTTACTAAAAATCTTAAAATTTATTAGGAAGTTATAACCGGGGTCAAAACTTGTAAAAAGTGCAATCGAGCCCTAAAACTTATCAAATCGATGCAATCGAATCCTTGCATTCTAACATAGCTTTTTATAATATTTTCTCTCTCCTATTTGACGATAGAATGATGTCGTTTTTGTCTAAATATGAATTTTAATATAAATTTTATTTAAATTAATTTAAAAATAAGGTAAAATTTAAAAGAAAACAAGAATCGACGAGATTAGCCTTGTCGCCGCTATCTCACTATCGTTGAAATGGTAGGCAATGGTGGAAAAATGGACGGCGGGAATCTTCGAGCCCCAACAAGGGACCAGTTGGCGTCGGTTGGCCCACCCCAGATCTGGGTGAGGACCAGCAAGTCCTCGCCATTGATTGGCGAGGGTGGCTGGGCCACTTGGTAGGGCTCGACAATCTTGGGCGATTATTTCCCCAGCATCACCAGCCCTTCTTGGCAGTAGTGTGTTGCAGCGGCAATGGCTTAGTTCGGTTTTTTTTTAACCTTATATTTAAAAATAATTTAAATAAAATTTATATTAAAAAATAGAACTAAGCCCTTGCTAGTGATATCACATATATATAGGTTTCTTCCAGAATTATTATAAAGCTATGTGACTAGAAATTATATACGAATCATACTCACTTAGATATACTCAATATAATTATATACGAATTATAATTATTCATTTGTCAGTCGCATTGGTCTATTGCTCACTTGAAAGCTATGAAACAAGTATAGATAACTAAAATTTAATAGGGGTAATTTTATTGGGCTAACCTCTTGAAAGATGACGCTAAGGCAACAAAACACCTATGACAGAGGGACAAATAGTTAATTTTGAAATGTTATATTTGGTTGTTTACTTAGATCTCATTTTGGAGACAGAAGAGCTATGTTAGGAGGAAATCACCATATTCTACTAAATAGATATCCATGTTATCTATATCTAAATCTTGAAAAGAAGAAGAAGATAAGATTCACACCTATCAAATCCATCTTTCCGTGCCATTGGTACTAAGTACTCTATGGTTTAGGGCTTTAGTAGCTCTTTTGATAGAGATATTGTTCCAAATCATTGATTAATTTGTATGACCGTGGAGGAAGAGCATGAATACAAGTTATGCCTTGGAATGAAAGATAATTTCGAATCCACTCTGTCTACGAACTAGGAAGCTACCATCCTTATCCTAGGGGTTAGTGTCCCAATGAATGAGTAATTGTAGGAGTGAATTGTTGATATAATTAATAGCACTAATATAACCACGGAAAATAGCCTAGTATTGTTTGATCCTCTCGGTAGGATTTCCAAATGAAGTTCTAACCATCTGTTAGAGAAAAAAAAAAGGAATGGATCTTGTAGGATATTATCCCTAAAATATCTTGAAACTTTTTATTTGATCTTAAATACAATGGATTTATTTGTTATTAATATAGTCTAGACTCCGACTCTTCTTTATTTAGACCCCAATCGGCCCAAAAGAGGAAAGACATTTCCCTGTGGGTTAGGAAAATCATGATTCGTCTTTTAGTAAGAAAAATCAACGAGGAAGGAAAGCTTTCACATTGCAATCCTATTCCAATTCTTAAACCCAATCCACCTTTATCCTTCAATCCACAGATTGAGGGGTCAAGTCTAGGTCTATATAAAGTTTTCCATCTAGTTTGAGTGGAAAAGCCAAAGTCCGCAACTCTGTTGTATCAATAGAATGAATAAGGAGAGGCCTATCGATACATAGAATTGAACATAGTAAAATAGGAAATTGACAGATATTGTTGAAATTATTCATTTGAAAATTTTCGAATTGAGGACAGCTTTTCAAGTTAGCTCACTCTCACGGGATTGTGGCCCTTTGAGAATAGAATGTGATACGATGAAATATAATGTAATAGAAACAAAGACATGGGGAACAAATGGGTTACCAACTCTTAAGAGCCGAACTTATTCCAACTCAATGAGTAATCTCAATATTACGCATTAAAGAGGATTTGAACCTCCATGCTTTTGGAATGGAACGAAAAATGGCCTGGCTAGATACTAACCATAAAGTTTTTGTTAGGAATATGAATCAAATTAAATTGAGGGATCCCTTAACCATAAAAGGGGTTTTTATTGATTAGACCTTTTCAATTGTAGCCAATATCTTATTACGAATGTAGTCCCTCACCTTACTGCTCAGCATGCCGCAAAAAGAAAAAGAAAAAGAAAGTATGATATCCCACAAAACAGCTAAAAAGGCTTCGCTTCTTAATTAACCTTCGCAATACAACGTTCAACAAGAATTTAGAGCACTTTATCTTTTGAGAACCAAGCTTCCAAATGTAGTTCTAGAACCATTAAAGATTGTTGAACTTGAGGGTCTATTTGCAACTCCTTTGGAAAATGGATATATATATATTTATAACCGAGGTGTTTGTGCGGCCAGCAAGCTTGCGCTCAAATCAGCGGTGAAGCATGATTAATTCTTGAAAGGACCTGCAGACCCCACAACTATGGGCTTCTGGTTAAGTCACTTAGAGCCGAGAAGTTTTGAATCCATGATCTCTCGTGAAAGGAATTAAGCGCAAACCAACTCGGCCACTAGATAGTGGATTGGAAAATGGATATTGGACGGTCTAGAAATAGAAAAAGCATTTCACAACCCATTTACTAAAGAATGGGTTGCCCGTGACTCGAACAATACTAGTTAGATGGAGTAGATAATTTTTTTGTTAAAATATGTAAAAAAAAGATATTAATTAATTTAATCAAAAGCCCAACTAATCAGCACGTTTGTATAGCCATCTTCTTCACCGGCATGCTCAACTCCTTTCCCACCATTTCGACCGGTTGGCGAGGACTTCTACTGCCTTGTACCAAGTGAAGAGAAGAGGGTGGTAGGCTTAGTAGGACTTGAACCTTGGAACAAACGACTTCGTTTTACCACATCATCACCACTTAGGAGAAATAAAATATTTTAAAAAAAAATCATGTCAGCATTTCCTGCTAGCCAAATCGACAGAGTTAATGAAGGTACTCGATTGCACATTTTAGGACTCAATTGCAGTGTCCTGATAAGTTTTAAAACTTCTAATGAATATATCTCAAAAAATAATATTACTTCATGCGCACGTGGATAACACATGAATCAAATGTAGTGGGTGTGTTAATTTCGTTGAAAACGAATAAGTTAAGAAATATCTTTCTAGAGGAAGACGTCTGTGTCATTTAACCACGAAAGTATTTAAGCATAAATTGTTGCCGATAACGAAGTTATATTTTATCGAGTAATCATTCAAGCGATAGAAATAATTATTTTTTTTATATAAAAATAGTCTAAAATCGTTTATTCTTCGCGAAATAAATTGAGTCGTGTCATAACTCTCCTTTTTTTTTTTCTTTTTGGGACTTCGGATTTGGAGAGAGATCATCCCTCGAGCGGGCTAGGTCGTCCCGATCGACGACCCGGACATACTCCTCCCGAACTTGTTCACGCCTTCTTCTCGGTCGATTCAACCGAAGAAAGCACTTCGCTTATCGATCATATGATTACTTTGGTGCGAACGATTCGATTGTATTATCTACACAACATGTGGTGATTACTTAATCGCGCGGGACTTGCCCCCCCAACTTTTTTTCCTTTTCCGAAAACGTTGCGATCACGAGATGTATCCGACACACGAAATACCTTCTCGAAAGGGGAGTGGGGGGGAACAGGACGTACGTGGCATCCGATGAGACATTTGTTCCGTGGCTTTTAGTTTTAAATGAGTGACCAATGGAGAAAAACCGCCCACATAAGATGGCGGTTTGTTTTTTTTTTTGCGTTCTCGCTTTTTGCTGTTGCGCCGTTGTTTCCTTGGGCTGGCACGGGCGAGGATCGGACGGGGCGATGGACCAACGCGTACGGGCGGTGTGGATTTCGAATTTGTCTAAGGTGCTCTTTCCAAAACGCATCGCGTCAAATCACCTTTACGTCAAATCTCAATATTTGCAACCAACACCCATGATTTTTTTAAGGGAAAATAAAAAATTGCGAAAATAGCTGGATTATATTTCTCTTTTTCGCGATTATTTCTCCAAGGACTGTCTTTTCCCCAATTTGGTAATTTTTTTTATATTATTTTTTTAAAATATTATTTTTAGTGCGTGTTCTGTTTTGTCCCCTCTCTTCTCTCCTTCCATCAAAGGCCAATCAGGTACGAGATGGAAATTACAGCGAATTGTCATGTCTTCCTCTTCTTCAAACCATAGTAAAGAGATATATATATATATATATATATATATATATTATTTTTTAAATAGTGGGTTCACTGTCAAGAATTCCCTAAGTTTTTTTTGCTTCAACATGTTAAAAAAATGACTTGATACCATAAAAATTTACCAAATTGATGTGCTTGCTGTTGTATTTATCAAGAATAGTGACGGTCCTCATATCTTTCCCGAGAAGTTCATATGCACTTGCTCATGATCATGGTTTAAATGAATCGATTTTTTTTTTCGAAAACGAAGGTATGCCCGTGACAAGTTTATCAAAATCTTAAGGCATAATGTAGAATTTGGTACAAAATGAGGTATCTTAACATATATTCGAAATAGACGGGAGCTCTTAGGGAAAAATTAGCATTTTTTAGCATAATACACAACCTCCGTTTGCTTCGTGAAAAATAAAATTATCGTAATATATTTCTTAAAAATAATCGTTCGTATCGCTTGAAATAATTAAGTCATAAACAATATTTTCATAATCGACAATAGTTTTTGTCTAAATATCTTCATGAATGATGAAAATATTTTTTTTCATTCATTTTTATAAGTGATTCAAGTAATCATTTTTTGAAAATGTTTTCAAGATATACACAACCCTAACCTTAGTTCGCTTTCTTCAAAATGATGTCATTTAGGGAACTCATTTCAGCTGAATTTTATAGTTGGATTCGCATCGCATGCCGACTATCAAAGTAAATTGCCAACCGTCTTTCTACCTAAGCAATTTAACGAAAATACTACATGGAAGCCAATGAAAGGTGGCTTTTTTGTGAGTAAAAAATTAATGTTGGGTAAATGTAACATGTATGTATTAGTTTGAGATTCTTTGTTATACGATAATTAATTTAGATAAATATTAATATGGGTGTATCATTTTGGAATTTTTTGAAAATATGAATCCTTAAAACATCCAAGTGGAATTTGAAGCTTATTCCAAGCTATATTGCAATATTGTGCGATTGGAATTTCTTTCTTCTTTAAATTTATTGAACATTTTGGGGCGAAAATTCGAGAGTTTCAAAGCCGCGTTCGCCGGACAAAACACAATGGTTCGTCCTTTTTTCTTTGGCCGCACGGTGCTATCATCAATTATAGCAACTCCATGACAAAAACGCAAATCGAGAGGTTTGGCCTAGATTTGGTTTTGTCTGTTAACGTCGTCTTCAAAAGACAAATGGAGACCGTGCTCTTCCAATAATTCCCATTTTTTTTTAGTAAATATTGTAGCTATCGGACAATCGCCCGACACTATATGATCATAAGTGCACCACTCGATTGTTCGCTCTACAAAGCTTAATTTGCTTAAAATTTACGTCTCAAGGACGAGCATTTAAAAAAATATCGCAAAATCCATCGAAGCAAAAAATTTGATCAGACGAATATGATAATTTAGCAGAACAACAGGGACTGCGTTCAAAAAGAAGAGAAGGAGATGAGAAAATTAGTTGAATGTCTTGAAAACTCGCTGAAAGCAAGATCTAAGTTAATTGAAATATGACGAACTTTTCTGTATTGGATAATGATAATTAAAGACTTTAATTAGCATTCGGCAGGTGAAGTTTAGCGCTGTGGTCGGCGGGCGATGCCAGATATGATCGGAACTTTTAGAGGACAATGAGACAATGATTTCACGCCATGTATTTTTTTTTTTGTTGAGATTCATGTGCAGAGGTCCCATCTTGCCTTTTGGAATTTAATTGGGTTGAACGTTCATTGGATGAGTCGGCTTCGGAGAATGGGACCGATTGGGGTCCGGTTCAATGAAGCATGCACGACATCTGTTGATTGAGTTGTGGCCTAAACAGTTGTTTAGCATCGGCATCTCGAGGCTAATGAAACTGTCCAGCAGAAACTTCCTTTTCTCCCTTTTCTCCCTTCATCGTTTTCTTCAACTTACGGCCAGATCCATGAGAGGGTTTGAGCTGATCTCCCCCTCCTCTTCCTCTCTTGTTGATTTTGTTCGACTCTCTCTCTCTCTCAATTTATATTTAAGAGCTCTTTCTCTCTCCTGATTTATATTTAGATATGAGAGTTCGAATATGCACAATCTAATTCTTGATCTAAAAGCTATATGCGCTACCCCGTGCTCTGTCTGTGTACAGTTCCTCTACTTCCAATTTCGATTATGATCGTAGGAGTTCTGGCATCTCGCTCATGGAATGAGCGTGCTTAACCCTATTGATGCTCTGCTATTCCTCCATGTTTTCCTGATTTGGCTTTGTTTTGTAATGTTTTGGGCTTTGTTCTACTTCAATTTGCTTTTCTATGTAATTTTCACACATTTTTTTTTGCGAGCAATGAATACAACTATGTTCCGACTAAAAAAAAAATGTCACCATCTCTATTAATCGGCAAAAGTCCCTTAGATTGGGGTATTAAAGACATGCAGATTATGAGACCCCACAACAATGAGGTGCTAGCATTGCAAGACAAAAATTAAAAAAGGGACTTTAATGTGATAAATCTTCGTCTTTATTAACGTGACTAAGTCGTCATCATTTATTTATTTATTGATTTTCCATACCTTTGTTTCTTTCTTCTAGATTCTAGATTTTAGCAGCAAGGAGGATACACGTGTGACCCATAATTGGTATCTTACCAGCGCACGATTTAACTCGACCACTAGAGTATAAGCTACCAAGTGCAAATAATAAATGCAATGAGAGGGGGAAAGACTATGGTTAAGTGGATCGACATAGAGTTATATGGGGCTTGAGGTTCAAGACCACAATTACCCTAATCACATGATTCACGCATATCCAAAGTACGGTTCGTTTTCTTTTTGGCTAAAAATGGCCGTCGGTCAACTCAAAATGAAACTTCTATTGAATTAACAAACAAAACAAGAATTTAATTCCTTAGATGAAAATCAAAGTATTGTCGCTGTACATCAGAGTTCCAAGCAAAATGAAATGGCCAATCTGCGCATGAACTTCCTAAAAGCCTTGTGTGTGTGTGTGTGTGTGTGTGTGTGTGTGTGTGAGAGAGAGAGAGAGAGAGAGAGAGAGAGAGAGAGAGAGAGAGAGAGAGAGAGAGAGAGAGAGAGAGAGAGAGAGAGAGAGAGAGAGAGAGAGAGAGAGAGAGAGAGAGAGAGAGAGAGAGAGAGAGGATAACCTATAAAATAAGTCTTAACTTTGGACTATCCCACTTTTATATGGTCACAAATGTGCTCTCTAAGTTCGGAGTTTGCAGACTGAAAATGTAGACTTGAGGCACATAGATGGACTTGAGGGACTTGAGGCACATAGAGGTCACTGCTGTATCTACCCTAGTTGGGCCCTCCATCTTTCGATGACAGGTGGGTGGAAACTTTCTACAACTATATTTCCAATTCCAGCTAATCCAGTTGGAAGTACCCTGGCTATGATAATAATTATAATTAGCATAATGTTTTTCCAGAGATTTCAAAAGTCATCAGTTGCTGAGCTAACCCTCCACCTTGCTCTCAATGGTTTTTGTTAACTATCAATTAAGTTGTATAAAAAGCTAATGATCACGGTGTTTTAGCTATTTGCTCTCATATACGAAAGAATGCATGAATTGTCGGATCATAGAGACAAGGTTGCCGTTGATGATGTCCAAAAGAAATTGATGGAGAATCCACTAGTATTGATGCTGAATAAGGCCTATTGTGCCTTTGTATTGTATAGAGTCTCACCAAATTCCATCGCTCTAGATGACATAGCTTAGGTATTTATGATTCGCTATACTGCTAATCACAAGTTCACAATAATTTTGCATTGACGACCCTTATGCGATAAGACCATACATAATTTTACGTTGATGACCCGTTTTATGTTTTGCCAATTGTGTCTATCTGATCAATTTTTGATTGAAAATCACTGATGTGAATACCAATCGTCTAATGTGACATGAGCAGTATTGACATGGATAATTTTTAATAATAATTCAATATCTTTCAAATTTTTTTTTCATTTACCCTTAAAATTTTTATTTATTTTTACCCATTTTCTTGCTTTGCTTTTTTTTCTTTTTCTTTTTTTTTTCTTTTTTGCTCTGTCGACCTTGAGTGAGGGACATTGAAGCCTGGGCTAGCGAGGGCCTCCCTCGTTGGTTCTAGTGGGCAATTCTCACTAGCCTTGGCATGAGTGGCCATCTCCTAAGGTCGGCAAAGGTCACCGATCATCGACGAGGCTTGGTGGAGACAAAAGAGAAAAATAAAAAATAAAGAAAAGGAAAGAAAAGAAAAGTAAAGAAGGAAAAGATAGAAAATAAAAAAATCCTAAATATATTAAAATATTATTAAAATAGTTCGTGTCAGTACTAGTTGTGCCACGTAGAACGATCGGTATTCATGTTAGCAATTTTCTATCAAAATTGACTAGATAAATTCAATTGGTGAAATGTGAAAAAGTTAAAAACTTCATTGGTCAAATTAAAAGGTTTATAACTGAATTAACAAAAAAACAATATGTTTAGGACTTTTGGACAAGATTTCAACAATTGGACATTGGGGGTTGTGATCATTTTGGGCCCAGTAGATGTTGTGTATCACAATATCAAGCAATCGTTATATAAGAGCGATAAGGGTCCTAGCTAGGCTTGAGTTTGAATTAAGGATGTGCATAGTCTGGGCTGATCCGTTCTTGATATGGACTTGGGGTTTGGACAATTAGTACGAATCCCAAAATTTTCGGGATTGGGGACAAGATCAGCTCAAAATCGACGGTTCGATTCTAGTGAGACTCGTAGCACTAACTACATATAGAAATTTAACTCTTAGATCTAAACTAACAACTTTTAATATCAACTATCCAACCTAATAAACATACATATGAATATCGTACAACCATCACATGAGTACCTATAATCCTAAAATAATGAGAAAAGATTATATTAGGAAAAAAACACTCAAAACAATTAAAACAAGATTATGCTTCTGTATCATTCTCCTTGAGTTGGAAAGAATCGAGCTCAAAGTGGGATTACACTTATATTTTATTGAATCTAAGTGCAAACAAAACAATGAGTTTTCATAATATAATAAAGACAAAGCATAAATTGAGTCAAGACAAAATACGATTGGGGACTGCATATCGACAAACACAATTAGAGATTGCATTGCAAAGGTGAGTGTCAATCGAGAAGAGAGGCGTGAATGTCAAGTAGAAGATGGGGAAATTAGGTTAGCTAGTTCTAATCTCTCTCTCTCTCTCTCTCTCTCTCTTTATATATATATATTTATAAAAAATCCTTAACCCTTTTCCCACTTTCTAATATTACAGAATTTTCTTGTGAATTGTATTATATTATGGCCAATACTAGGTATATAAGCAGTGATTTCAAATTCAAAGGTTAATTGTACTTTGACAACTTTACATAAGACAGAGTTTGATTTTTTTGGGGTGATAGTGGAAAAGTTGATAGATAAGTCACCCTTATTGCTACTCTACAGAACCATACGTTAGATTTTCACCTTAGATGGCTTCTCATTCAATTCTTTTGAAGTCACTGGATCTTTTATATATATTCCGGGTGGTCTTGCCCCATCCACTATGGAACCGAGGATCGGACCATCCCCTCAAGGACTGGACCAACTCGACCAGTTCGGTCTGGTCCAGTTTGCTTACCGTTAATTTGAATTGATTCTAATATCACAATAAGGCACCGACACGACACAAACAGAGACAAGACTTTAAAATTTCAAATCGAATATGGTGCCAGTATGCATGCGCATACAAACTGAATTTCACATGCTTAAAGGAAAAAAAATACCATAACAACTAAACTGAATTTGAAGAGAGCTTTACTAGCATAATAGTTTTTGAATGACTTTGAGAGAAATAGAGTCGTATGAGCCATGAAATTTTAAAGGGGTGGGCCCAACAATAATTTTTAATTATATATTATTTTTTATGGTACATAATTGGCTATTAATCTCATAATAGATTAAGGATTGTTAGATAATCATTTCTCATTTAAACATGGCTTCTAAACAAAGAAGCATGTACATTTGTTTTTATTTTATATGCATTACTCATGTCCTCTAGAAGAATATAGTTCATTGGAAGGTTCTAAGCCGCTAAGTTAATCTTCATTAAATCATCCAAATATATAGTTCTTGGAAGTATGGGCTCCTGCGAATAGTCTCCAAAAATCGATACACACGGTTCATCAAGATTTTCTAAACTTGTTCAATTGACATAAGGGGATGAATCCACATTTACTTTGTAAGCTTCCTGATAAATAAATCTTCTCGTATCGCTTAGAAGAAGAATGTTCATTGACTCGATCAAAGAAGAGCCAAATTTGGTATAATTTTTCTTCTAATTCTATGAGTAGGAGGAGCAAAGCACTTCAAGATTTTTAATTAATGCAGATATATAAAAAAATAGAGATCTAAATGCTAATATCAATCGGACAAGATCGCCCTACTGATGTTTTCATTTTGATTCTTTGCAACATCTAGATAGTTACAAATTAAATATTCTCGTGTGGAAGTGTGAACTCAGCTCCAGATGGTGGTTCCTTTTTGGTCTAATTTTTCTCCTAATTCTATGAGTAGGGGGAGGAAAGCACTTCAAGATTCTTAATTCGTGCAGATATATAAAAAATAGAGATCTAAATGCTAATAGCAATCGGACAAGATCGACCTACTGATGTTTTCATTTTGATTCTATGCAACATCTAGATAGTTACAAATTAACTATTCTCGTGTGGCAGTGTGAACTCAGCTCCAGATTGAAGAAAAATTGGGGGGGCAATGGTGGTTCCTTTTTGGATGTGTCTCCATGTCAATTTTTGACCCCATGTTTTGGATTGTTGCAAACTAACCATCTTCTTTGGCCGGCTTCCCTTTTTTTTTTTTGCTTCCAGGAGGGCCGCGTATTCTCGCCTTTTGTTTCGAACCATGTTAAGCTAGCTAATGTCCACGAAGAAAAAGGAAACGATGATCACATTGGCATAACGTAATTCTTAATAGATTGTTAGGGACTCGCATGGATTGGGTACACACACGAAGCATTGTTATCCATTCAATAGAATTGCATTTGCCGGGGGACTTTGCATCGAAATTTCGACAACTTTCATATTACGTGCAGTAGAAGTTAATAGAAACGCTGGTTTGTGAAATTCAGAAAACAAACACCATGAACTGTTAGGACTAGCTAGGGGAACGTGTTTGCCCTAATCTTGAAAATGGAAGCTGCATATGTTTGTATGGTCACGTGGATTCCTTTCAGTTCATCTCTCTCTCTCTCTCTCTCTCTCTCTGGCACTATACAAGTGCGAGAGATCTTTCTCTCTTCTTGATTCGTAGGCCTTGTTTTTTTCTTTCCTTCGCAAGAATCTCTGCTCGCATCTGTCAGAGCACACTCTCGCGCTCTCTCTCTCTCTCTCTCTCTGTTCGTTCGTACCGTCGACCGTATTATTATTACCAAATTAGGATAAGGAAAGCTTGATTTTAGGGTTTTGATCTTCACAATGCACCAAGGAGGTGCCATAAGTTTATCCATTATTCCCTCATTTTCCCATGGGCTTCACTTGTCATTTCAAATACGACTATCACTTAAACTGGCAAAAGCAAGAACCAAGAATAAGTTTGTTTCAGCTTTACTTGATCGATTCAAGAAAGCATCGCGACCATGTTGTGGTATATGTTCTAGGGTACTGGATAGGGATGTTTTGAGATCAGATAGGGTTAAACATATGTTATGAACTTATGAGTCATCTTTGCCGGTTGAGCTTGGTTGTTGGAACTTCTGATAGTTTGTGTCCAATCGAGTTTACATGTGACGAAGAATTTTCAAGTGGATTGGTTGTCTTAAGTGGAAGTTGGTTTAGGAGCTTTTGTTTCTCCCGATGATTTTGAGATAATATGCAGAGGAATTCCAAGTGAATTTAATGGCCCAAAAAAGCATAGACATTTGTGTCTAATATTTTCTCTCAGCTTTCAATGATTTATTCCGACTTGGGATACGTTATCATAAAGATTCCCCAAGGACTGTATTCAAGGGCGTCCATAATGCGATTCTTGTGAGATTTAGACACAACCAATTTTGATAAGTAGACGAACAACATAACGATAATATGGAATATGGATGGAGAGGGGTGAAACATTTAGTCTATAAGCAATTTAGGGAGTAGGGAATAGAGAAGCCAGGATGAGCTAGTTCCGTTAAAAAAAAGAATGAGAATAGTAGATAAGTAATTGGGTGCGAGACCCAAACAGATTTTGAAGATTCTTGCTAAGTTCATTGTAGACTAGGATGAGACCAATATGGTAATTTGATGCAAGTGTACAATAGCTAGGCAACTTTCTTGCTCCAAACAAAAGATGATGTCCTTTGTTTCCACATAAATCTTATGAAAGCATCATTAAACCTTATCTTTGCAAATATACGGTGGTGGTGGTGGTGGCTTTCCTTAGATGGGTTAATGATGATGTCATCCTAATTTGTTGATGACAAGACACGCTTGTCCCCAAAATGGGCATGTCGATTTCTTTGATCCAACCCCATCATTCCCCCTACTCCATTACAAGATCTCATGATACATACCCTTTTGTGTTTTCCTCTCTCTCTTGATTTTTATTTCTTTTGCAATAAAACCCTAAAAACATGGCTATTTCACGTGCAGTAAACTGTGGACATTGCAATGATTCACCATGGCCCTTTTAAAAAAGCTCAAAACCCTCCATTCCTCCCTCCAACACATCATACCAAAAGCCAAGGCAGTTTCCTTTGGCTTTCCAAGATATTCTCTCATCTCCCTGGGGCTCACGCACAGAAAGAGAGAGAGAGAGAGGGGGGGGGGAGGGGGAGCGAGGGAGGGAGGGAGGGAGGGAGGGAGAGTAAAAATGGCACTAGAAGCAGTGGTGTTTCCACAAGATCCATTGATCAACTATACAAGCAGAGAGCTCTACAACTTGCTTGAAAGCAATTGGGGTTGCTTCGACTTCGGGTCGGATCGGAACAGGGGCGGAGAGTTTTCAGACTATCCAGCGGAGAAGGATTTCCCTTGCGGCGAGTGGAACAACAATTCGTGCTCATCAGATGCTGGGAACAACACAGCACAATGTCACTTGAATAACGACAACAGCAAAGATGGATCGCCGAGCCACCTAGCCGCAGTCGCTGGCCGGCCAAAGCGGCGCCGCACGAAGAGCAGGAAGAACAAAGAAGACATCGAGAGCCAGAGGATGACGCACATTGCCGTGGAGCGAAACCGGAGGAAGCAAATGAACGAGTATCTCGCCATGCTTCGGTCTCTCATGCCTGAATCTTATATTCAAAAGGTCTCTCTCTCTCTCTCTCTCTCTCTCTCTCTCTCTCTCTCTCTCTCTCTCTCTCTCTCTAAACCCTGTCTTTTGGAAAACCCTTGATTGTCATCAAATTCTTGAATTTGAATTTTCACATTTTGTGTACATATGCAATACAAAACATTTGCTTTTTTTTTTTCTCTCTCTCTCTCTAAACCCTGTCTTTTGGAAAACCCTTGATTGTCATCAAATTCTTGAATTTGAATTTTCACATTTTGTGTACATATGCAATACAAAACATTTGCTTTTTTTTTTTGAGCTAATCTTTACAAGGGTTAATTAATTGCATTTTGTCTTAATAGGCAAAACAAAAAAGATTAATCTAGTAGAGATCTTGGATGACTATTGTGTAGGGGGACCAAGCATCAATCATAGGAGGGGCCATAAATTTTGTGAAGGAGCTGGAGCAAAAGCTGCAACTACTTGGTGTTCATAAGGAGATGGACTGCTCAAAATCTGATGATGACCATGATGATAAACCAAATTCACCTTTCTCTGAGTTCTTCACTTTCCACAAGTACAGCAGGAGCAGCAACAACAACTCCTCCAGCTCACCATCCCCATCAACGGCAACGGCTGCGACAGCTCATCACGGCTCCACCAACGATGCGGTAGCCGGGAATAAGCGGGAGCTGGCGGTCGCGGACATAGAAGTGACCGTGGTGGAGAGCCACGCGAGCCTGAGGATAAGGACGAAGAGGAGGCCAAAGCAGCTCCTGAAGGTGGTGTCCGGGCTGCACTCGCTGAGGCTAACCGTCCTTCACCTCAATGTCGCCACTGTGGATCGCATCGTCCTCTACTCCATCAGCGTCAAGGTTAGACCTTAATTATGGTGCTTTCTGATCGCCGTGTTTGGTGACAAACCGATGTATGGTTTCCATGTAATTCCCGGACCACGCCATTTCGAGCAGTTGTTGATTTCGTTATGCAAGTATCTTATTCTCTTTCATTTGTAATTTCGGTCCTAAATCACCAAGCTCGACTCAATTGCATCCATATGGGTTCCCCTGGGGTCGTAAACATAATCCCCGGTCGATGCTATTTCGAGGACTATTATCTCCTGAATTCGGATTCGATTTTGTCATGCATTTCTTACTATTTTGTTTTCTCTTGCTTCGTTTCAACAATCGTCGCCATTGTCATCTTAATTCGAGTTAGATTCATCATCATCGTCACAACATTTTGTATGTCTGTATTCATACCTTATATTATGTGAATGCAGGTAGAAGATGACTGCAAGGTGACCGCAGCGGATGAAATTTCATCATCTGTGTATCAGATATTCGTCAAAATTCAGGAAGAGTCGATTTAATTAGATTTTATCATTACCTTTAAATTCCTCATCCTCCTCTGATTCTACTTATTTCATTTTGCCTTTTTTTTTTCCCTTCCTGTTTGTAACCTCTTACAGACTCATAACGTAGCTTCTCTCTTGTTTGCCCCGTAGATTGCAGCCTGTTGTGATGTGATAATCCAAAAAGCTCGCCAAATTTCATTTGAAATTGATTTAAGACTTGATAATGTAGCTTTAGCGTAGTGTCCATGCTAGGAGTCCAGGACTGGCAGCGACTAATTAGGCTTTGTTCGAGTCACAATGCGTCGAATCGAGTCGACTGGCTGCGTGTCCCTCTACAAATATCAAATATGTAATCTTGGGGCATCATTACAAATGAACTCGTACCGAGGCTTGAATTTACACAGCCTGAGGTGTATCTCCAGTAACTTATTGAATTATTTACAACATGGACATGAATTTATTGCTAGATTCACCATGAGCGAATGAAAAACGAAATTACCGTCAAATAATGTTTGAGTGAGCGACAGGGAAGTTAACTTTTGGCTGGGTACTCAGGCATAGTCCTCACTATACATATATTTGTCATGTTATGTGTATGGCTAACTCCTTCTTGAACGATATTGTTGGGTAAGTTTAGCCAAGGATGTGATGATGAATACGCTTTTTGGGATTTATGTAGAATAGGTATGATGGTCTGCAAATTTGAACTTCAAATGGGAATCATTAGCAGATTGAACGCAAATGATGACCCCATGAAGCTGTACGATGTTTCATATCCCAAGGAGGAGAAAGTGGATTTTGTTGTTGGTGGTGGGTCTTGTTTGTCTTCTTGGATTGCAGAATAATTGATAATGACATTAGGCACATAATGTTTTTTTTTCCTTGAAAAATTTATAACTTCAGTTTTTTTTTAATATACACAATGACAAGACTATATGCCTATCATAAGATGGCTTGACGCAAAAGATTTTGCTATTAAGTTAGCAGGTCGGCGTAAATAAAAATGTTTCATCAATAGTAGTGGATAGTAGTGAACATGGAGTTTGAACTAGAGAAGGCAAGTTAGGGAATTTGGCATCATTTGATTTAGAAAATATGTCGAATATCAATTGATAAAAATCACACCAAATGCTTTGTATCAAGGGTCGGTGGTCATTGCTAGTCCCTCGAGTGAAACTTGTATGATATATATTTTTTGGTATATTTTAGGGAAAAAAAAATCTTAGATTGCCCTTCATATAACTACTAGCGATTCGCAATATCATCAGAGAAGCAAGAGCCTTACCGAACAAGAGCTTACGTCCAGAGTCGTATATACATGGACAGAGTGGGTAGCCACGTCCAAGATGATCTTGTACAAAGTCATTTTTTAATAAGGTCAAATTTGATCCAAGTTTACTGTTACTGAATGAATGTAAAGTGAACCAAGGAGGATGATCCCAACTGTTGCAGCTTTACGCGTGGAGGTCTACCATATGCCCTAGGGAACACTGATTAACGACGCCCCCCACAGGCAAAATAAAATAAAATAAAATAAAATAAAGAGAAAAGATCCAACAGCTTTTCATTGATTTGTCTGAGACGATATTGTTTTTTTAAATCTATCCATCTGAATTGTAGGGCCTAAAGTTCTCACCCGCCAGCAAAAGATTGGTGAAAAAAGGAAAATGAGGAAAAAAAAGTTAGAAAAACTGTTGCTATGATTCCATGAGAAATGTGCCAGGAGTATTCTAGGGTTTCGTTTTTAGAAGATTCCTTCAACCCCATAGCCCTTTCTGTGCTTTCTCTTGTTGCTTTCTCCTTGTCTACTTGTGCATGGAACATGGGGTTCAATGATTCCAGCTCTTGGTCTCTATCCTCTCTATCTCTCTCTCTCTCTGTCCCCAGAAAGATGTCAGTGACTTTTCCTTTAGCTGTAATTATTGTGCAGAAAGAAGCCATGGATCGTGAGCTTTTCATGCAAAGCGTAGAAAGGGTAGCAGGTGTTGCTTCCTAAAAGGAGAAGAGTTATACAATTAATGAAGCAACACGCAATGGATATGATATGGGGCCAATTCGTTCAACATATTAGCGAAAAAAATAATTCTAAATTTATTGTAATTATACCAAATTCAATCTTATACCTTTTATATTTATACTCATTTAGTTCATTCGGCCATTTCTAACTAGGTGACGTGAGTTTTTTTAATATACTTTGATTCTTTTTTATTTTCTATTCTTCAAATTTTTTCGCTTGACTTAGGATCAATGAGGGTCGGAACGCCCTCGTTGGCATTAGACAAGGGCATTGCGTCTAGACCCACGAGGGCCATGACGCCTTCTCCCGTGGCTAGTGAGTCGGTGACCCTTGCTAGCACTACATCCAGGAAAAAAAGGAAAACTAAAAAAAGGAAAAGAAAAAAGTATCTTTTTTGTCAGATGATTATTAAAATAATAATGAAAAAAGAGTCTACGTCAGTGCCGGTCGGTCAAATTGACTGAATGGACTGAACTGACACAAATATAAAATTTTTAAAATTGAATCTACAAAAAAGGTTTATAATTAAATTGATACAATCACAATAGATTTACTACTTCTTTTTCTTTTTCGGTAATTCCCCCTGTATATCTATGTAGGTTAATGCGTTTGTCATCCATATAAATATAGGGAATAATTGAGTCGAGAAAAGTTACTTGCCCTAGATCAAAACAGTGTAAAGCAGAAGGGAGAAAAGACGCATTGCGTAAAGCAAAACGAGAAATTACCCCAAAGTAAAAAACCAAAGATTGGATAAAAAAATGGGGGGAAAAGGTGCTTTTAATGGTCTCCTGGGGAAAATCAGTGAGGATTGGACTTTAAATATGATATCCAGTGACATCGAATATTCCCGATCTAACCCAACTTACCCATGAATGTATCGTCACGATTAAAAATTTATTAATCACTCGACATAAACAGAAAAATACGAACGTATTTAGTTTTTGTTTTCGAATCGTTTTGCCTGGCTATTATAGAATAGAAAGTTCTTTTGGTGGCCCCCCACCCATCAGAATATTAAGGAAGCTGTCTAGGGTTTACTATTATTGTTGGTGCGTCGAGGTGAGAGTTTGGAAAGGGTAAAACCTCACGGTTTTTCAACCAATTGAGGAAGCTTCCTCCTCTCCCTTGTTAATTACATAAACATGAGACCACTTTCGAGGGTTTAAGGAACATTAATCACGGATTAAGGTGAAGGGAGGAGCCTAAAGGCAACCTTGGGCTTTGCTTTGATCTAACTCAAGAAACGGAAGTTGACGAGGGGGCCATGAAGTGATTTATACTTCGCGCTCCTTGACAACTCTCCGATGTTTTATCGATTCAGTTCTTGTTTCGGTGCGACTTTCCTGGGATGTGACTGCTAGCCACTGTGCGAAGAACTTCTTTGTAGATGCCGGCATTAAATCATCCTATCCGCGCGCGAATACCATTCGACCGTAGGATAAAATAGAAAGAACTGAGTTTGACATCGCTTTCATGCGCATAAGAGAAGACTAAATCCTCCAAGAAATCTCATTAGTGTCATACGAAACGAAGAGGCAGGAAACAATGTAAACCGTGACTTGCAAATTACGTTTAAGTACTATAAAAACTGTAAAATTTGCCAAGAAGGGCGCATCTAGTGTAGTGGTATCATAGTACCCTCCCACGGTACTGACCGGGGTTCGATTCCCCGGATGCGCATGTTCTTTATTAATTTTTTTTTTTTTTTGCACCGGCGCCGGTGGTTACCATGAACACTAAGTGCTCTAGGAAAATTGAGTCGTGGGGTGCAGTAAGAATCCACCCATCGGGGTCTTTCCGCCGCTCACTGTGTGAACCTCCGTAATACATATAAATTACACGTTAATAGATGGACCCGCCGGGCCTGTGAAGCCTGGATTGAGTAACTCTTGCTTCTGTTCTCTGAATTGCCAAAACGTATCGACTTTCGAGAGGTTCGAATTCCTGGGACTCGGCTTCAGTACAGTGCATTCTGGGGTTAGTGTTGTCGTTGTTTAAATCATTCGGTTGTCGGACTCGGAGTGGTGATGCATTTCCTTTGTAATGCTGCTCGGCCTCATTGTTCGAAGCCTCTATTTTTCCATGAATATGTAGATGTTGCTTGGGCTTTTCACATCACGATGTTAGTATTGATTTATCAACGATTGTTATTTTATGACGATACTGCTGAGTCGGGCTGTCGCGTGGTATAGTTCTTGGTGGTTCATGTTTGCCATGTCCAGAGCATCATATGGAGATATTGAATTCCAAGTGCTTGTGCCTTTTAGTCTCAGTAAGCTTGATCTGAAGTTAAAACCGTGAATCTGCATCATCTGCGAGTACTGCGGCTGCAATTATTTGGTTTTACTTGCAATTCTGGAGCAAATTGATGTCGCCTGGTTAATAATGCGCTGTTAGATTGTTTACTGCCCTCGATGTGATTGGAATCTCGATCTCTCGCCGACCGACCTCTCGCTCTTCTTGCCAGCTTAGAATTTAGGAGTCTGAGATGTGGATCTTGGGACGCTATTTACATGGTATATTGCTGAGCCTGTATGTAGTCTAGGACTCTCAACCGTCTTCTAATCTGTGCTGCATAATCTTGCTCATTTGCAGTTGAATGCTATTGATTTGGCATGGGATACTGGGGTTGGTTCTCGCCACTCTTCGAGATTCTTGGGGGAAGGATTCTTCGCCGGCTTTGCTCACGTTGCTGACGACGAGGGTCGCCATTTTGGTTGCTGCTCTCAGAGGCTTCTGGAGCTTGGATTCAGGTCAGGGGAACTTTTGAAGTTTGCAATATTTCTCCTAGCCTTCGGTCTACTCACCCAAGTCCTTCATCCATATGCAAACCCTAGCAGCAAGTACATTAGGACAATCCCAAGCAAATGTCTCCGCTATGTGTTGGTGCATCTATGTTCAATAAGTTGCAATCCTGTCTGTTTGCCTAGAAACAGGAAGTATATTTTATGTAGCGGCCATTTTGGGTTAAAGTTCAAATCTTTTACTGTTGATTATTACTTAAAAGCGACGGTTCCTCCCTCTTGTGCTTTAAATAGCTGTGTTCATCGTATGATCGACGAGTTGGAACTTCGAGGAATGCCCATGGAGTATCTGCAAACAAAATCGAGCAGTCGATCCAGTGAAAGATGCAACAATGCGCGTGTTTGCTGTTGCAGTTCACGTAAATACTTGACGAGTCTCTATGCAGGGGTAAGTACATAGCGAGGCCACAATTTTTATACGGCGATCGTAAATAAAAAAAAATTATGAAAAAATCAATATTTACATTAAAATATTCAAAAGAATCGTTTCGCCGGTGTCACGTCAGCTTTTTCGGCATTCAAGTAATCGATAGCATTTAAGTGGTAGATTTTTCAAAGTTGTGGCACTCAAGTGAGCGATAAAAGTTACGGCACTCAAGTAAAAGCCGTACAAAAGTTATGACACTCGTAGTGTATTCACTCCCTCTAGGCATTAGTTGCTGTATCAGGATACCAGTACAGGTAAATCTGTCTTACGTTTGGGTTAAATCGATGGAGGCAAGAAGAGGAATTCCAATGGCAATTCGGTATATGGGGGCATTAAGGAATTTAAGACTCGCCGCCCATTGTGGTCTAAATCAGAGCATACATCAAAACAGAATGCAAAAAAAGAGAGGGGGAAAAAAAAAGGAAGAGAGAATGCAAGATTGGAGAGAGGTTGGACCACTAGAACTCAGTTTGTCTGCTGCAACCTCATGGTCCACTCTTTGGCTTGCATAATTTTTTGCTCACAATTAGTGACAAATGATGTTTGCACGCTTTTGCGGATATCTGTCCGGCAAAATACGGCGAAATGCTTGCAGTTATTGCTCACGAGGCTGTAATTGCCAAAAGCATTGTCAGTGTGAAGCTCGGTAGCCTTCTTGACGGCTTGATCTCTCGATTTGGTACTAAGGTAAGGTGGTGCAAGTCCCTGGTGTCGCGAGCATAAACCATAGTCGTGGCTACCCGTAGGGGTGATCGGTTCCCGGTCCGGTCCGGTGGTCCCGGTTCCCAATTTGCCGGAACCGGGAACCGGACCAGACTTGACGAAAAAAAAAATACCAAAATTATTCTCTAATTTTTGAAATTAGAACTTCAATGTCTATATAAAATGACTTCTCAATAGAAAAAAAAAGAGGTCCAAGGAGCCGAAATAGATTTACGGACCGAATTGGGAAATTTTTTTTTTTTAAAAAGGATCGGTCCGGTCTGGTCCTAGAAATTGGGAAACGGGAACCGGACCGCCCGGTCACCAATCTCAATTTTAGGAACTGGAAACCGGACCGGACGTCTATAGAACTGGGAACCGGACTACCGGTCCCGGTCCGGTTTGTAGGAACCAAATAAAAAAAGGAAGGAGGAATTTTGCGGAAGCTTGGAGGATTTAATTTGGAGAGAATAACAAAAATGCAAATGAGAGAGCAATACTACAAAATACCTTTGCCAAGGTTTTACACAAATAAAATCAAGCTTTGCTCTAAGCTTGTTCTTACAAGAACTCTCTCTCTCTCTCTCTCTCTCTATTTCTTCTCCTCCTTGATATGAAACTTACAAGAAAAACCACACATATTTATAGCCAATTCTATACCTAATTTTTGTCAAACTTAAATGTCTTTATTTGACTACACTTAATTTTATCAAATTCAAGCACACATAAGTTGTCCATTTTTGACAATCAATAGTCAAAAATTGAGGCTTAAGCACACCTAAGTTGTCTATTAATAGTAAAAAATTGAGGCTTCTTCTTTTTTTGACTTTCTTCCAAAATTTATTTTAATATTTTCAATAGCCTCCCTTAAAATTGATTTTGGAAGTTCATAACGCCAAGCATCGTTTTCAATCTTTCGAACAAATCAGCCTTCAATGGTTTTGTCAGGATATCTGCAATCTGGTCTTCTGATCTGCAGAAATTAAGTTCAATTTCACCATCTTTGACTTGCTCACGAATATAGTGATACTTGATGTCGATGTACTTGCTCCTGCCATGAAATACAGGATTCTTGGCTAATGCAATAGCCGACTTATTGTCACACATCAATTTAGTAGGACTTGCTTGTTCATGCATCAATTCACGCAGCATCCATCGAAGCCATATTGCCTGACAGGCCCCTGAAGCTAATGCCATGTATTCTGCTTCAGCTGTCGAGAGTGCAACAACCTGCTGTTTTTTCGAAGACCAAGAAATTACTCCTGATCCAAGAAAGAAAGCATACCCTGAAGTACTCTTTCGAGTCTCAGTATCACCTGCCCAATCACTATCTGTATACCCCAACAGATCAAAGTTGTCAGTATAAGAATATAAAATTCCATGATCACGAGTTCCACTGACATACCGCAAAATTCTTTTTGCCGCCTGTAAATGTGATTGGTATGGTTTCTCCATGAACCTGCTAATAATTTCCACTCCATAGGTAATATCTGGTCTTGTAGAAGCCAAATATCTTAAACTGCCAACAATGCTTTTGAAATAAGTGGGATTTACCAATTCACCGGTTCCTTCTTTCTTCAGCTCCAAACGTTCAATTACGGGAGTTCGAATTGGTTTGAGCGATTCCATTTTTAATCGCTTCAGAATATCATTAGCATATTTCTGCTGTGAAATAAATATGCCATTATCTGTCTGCTTCACTTCAAGCCCAAGAAAATAGGACATCAATCCTAAATCAGTCATCTCGAACTGGCTAGTCATAGCCTCCCTGAATTCTGAAAACATTTTTTCACAGCTGCCTGTATATATCAAGTCATCAACATAAAGGCACACAATTATTATGTCACCGTTAGTATTTGACTTGATATATAATGTATGCTCATACGTGCACTTTTGAAAATCACGCTCTAACAGGTATGTGTCGATACGCGTGTACCAAGCACGAGGTGCCTGTTTTAGCCCATACAAAGCCTTCTTCAGTTTGTAAACTTGATTTTCATGCCCTTTCTCATAACCCTGTGGTTGCTCCACGTAGACTTCCTCTTCAAGAACACCATTGAGGAATGCTGATTTCACATCCATTTGATGGATCTTCCAATGATTTTGAGCTGTAAGTGCTAAGATCATCCGGATGGTATCCATCCGAGCCACTGGTGCAAATACTTCAAAATAATCAATACCTGGCTTTTGCTTGTAGCCCTTTACAACCAGTCTGGCCTTGTAACGGTCCACCTGACCGTTGGGTTTGTACTTCGTCTTGTACACCCACTTGACACCAATGGGTTTCTTACCAGGTGGTAAAGAAGTTAGCACCCATGTGTCATTCTTCTCAATGGAGTGAATCTCTTCATCCATTGCATGAATCCACCTTTCATCTGCAGCTGCTTCATCATAGGTTACAGGATCACATTCAGCAAACAAACAAAAGTTTACCAATGTTTCATCAATGATTCCGTTATTATCACTGCCATCGCCTCCTGTGACCACGTAATCCCTGAATTTTGCTGGCGTCTCCCTCAGTCGTTGTGAACGACGTAGTGGTGGTTCTGAAGCTGCTGTTGGTGAAGATGTACCACTAGTTGAAGATGATGGAGGCTCTTCTATTTCTTTCTCCAATGGTTCATCTTCGATGGTGATGCTTTTCTGGTCACCCTTTTGGTTCCAGTCCCAAGCTTCATCTTCAAAAAACTGGACATCCCTGCTGATAATTACCTTTTCAGTGACTGGGTTATACAGCTTATAACCTTTAGTTGTGTCACTATAGCCAATGAAGATGCACTTCTCGCTTTTGTCATCCAACTTCTTTCTTCGTTCATCTGGTATATGGGGATATGCCATGCACCCAAATACTCGTAGAAATGAAACATCTGGCTTGTTGCCGCTGCAAGCCTCTTCTGGGGTTCTTCCAAGAACACTCCTTGTTGGACACCTGTTTAGTACAAATACAGCACAAGCAACCGCTTCTGCCCAAAAATTCTTAGGCAAATTTTTGGCTTTTAACATACTTCTTGCCATTTCAAAAATTGTCCTGTTCTTTCTTTCTGCTATACCATTTTGCTGAGGTGTATAGCTGGCAGTCAACTGACGTTTTACTCCATGAATTTTACAAAATTTGTCAAATTCATTTAAGGTAAATTCTCCTCCTCTATCCGATCTCAACGTCTTCAGATTAAAGCCACTATGTTTTTCAACATAGACTTTAAATTCTTTGAACTTGGCAAATGCTTCAGATTTTTCTCTCAAGAAATATACCCAAGTTTTTCTGGTAAAATCATCAACAAAAATCAGCATGTACCTTTTTTGTCCGACTGATTCAACCTCAATAGGGCCACATATATCTGTATGTACCAGCTCCAAAAGTTGCTTTGCTCTTCTGGCTTTCCCTACTGGAAATGATTCTCGATGTTGTTTTCCAACGAGACATCCTTCGCATGGACGATCTGGACATTCGATTAAAGGCATGCCGGTCACCATCCTTTTCTGAACCAGTAGTTTTAGTCCACGAAAATTTAGATGACCGTATCGAAGATGCCACAGCCAGTTGTTGTCTTTCATCATCGCTTGAAAAACTCAAGAGATTCTTCGTCTGAAGAGTCATGGGAAACATCCGGTTCTTCGTCATTTGCACCGTTGTGATCAACTTGTTGTTGACACCTCTGATGGTGCAAATTCCATTTTCAATGTGAACTTTGTGGCCTTTTTCGGAAAGTTGCCCAACACTTAGCAAATTCCAAAAAAGTCATGGCACAAAGTAAACATCTGCAATAGCAACATTAGTACCATCTTTTGACTTGATATTAATGTTACCTTTGCCCATCACGGGAATTTTTGATTTATTCCCGAAGTTGACTTCACCATGACTCGTCTCATCCAATTGCGAGAATAATTCCTTCCGGCCAGTCATATGATTGCTGCAACCAGTATCTAGATACCATATGTTGGTATCTACAGTGCTTGAGTCATCCTTCTTACATGCTAGCACCATGTATTCTTCAGCATCAGTGGTATGTGCGTGCTCCGCCTGCTCGTACGTCGCCTTTGCATGGCATTCGGATTTGTAATGTCCGAACTTGTTGCACTTAAAACACTTGACTTTTGATTTGTCACGTGTTTTAAATTTCCCGGTGAAATTGGAATTTCCACCTCTTCCTTGGCCTCCTCCGCGACCTCGACCTCCTTGATAGCTTCCTCGATTTGATGGAGCGATACGACTTTGCAAAGCTTGCTCGGGATATGAACTGACGGACTTCTGATTCATTCTTTGCTCATGCGAGCATAATGAACCCATCAACCGCTCCAACGTCATAGTTGATATATCTTGGCCTTCTTCGATTGCCGCAACAACGTAGTCAAATCTTTCAGTCAAAGACCTCAAGATTTTTTCTACGACTCGTACATCTTGGAGTGTTTCACCATTAACCCTCAATTGGTTAACGATGTTTTGTACACGATCAAAATACAAAGAGATAGATTCAGAATCATTCATGCGTAAAGACTCAAAATCACCTCGAAGTGTTTGAAGCCGAACTCTTCGAACACGATCGTCGCCCTTGTAGGATTTTTGCAAAATATCCCACGCTGCTTTGGCGGTCTCGACATTCGATATTTTTTCAAATATCGTCTCCTCCACGGCTTGAAAGATCGCATATAATGCTTTCTGATCTTTTTTCCGGGATTCCACCAACGAATCCTTCTCCTCCTTTCTCATGGCATTGAATTCTTCGTTATTAGCTACTTCGATGTAGCCATTCTCCACCAGGTTCCACAAATCTTGCGATTTGAACAAAACCTTCATTTGGACGGACCAGTTGTTGAAATTCTTTCCGTTCAACTTTGGAAGTTGAAATTGAACGGAACTTGTGGACGCCATAACTTGGCTCTGATACCAAATGTAGGAACCAAATAAAAAAAGGAAGGAGGAATTTTGCGGAAGCTTGGAGGATTTAATTTGGAGAGAATAACAAAAATGCAAATGAGAGAGCAATACTACAAAATACCTTTGCCAAGGTTTTACACAAATAAAATCAAGCTTTGCTCTAAGCTTGTTCTTACAAGAACTCTCTCTCTCTCTCTCTCTCTCTCTCTCTCTCTCTCTCTCTCTCTATTTCTTCTCCTCATTGATATGAAACTTACAAGAAAAACCACACATATTTATAGCCAATTCTATACTTAATTTTTGTCAAACTTAAATGTCTTTATTTGACTACACTTAATTTTATCAAATTCAAGCACACCTAAGTTGTCCATTTTTGACAATCAATAGTCAAAAATTGAGGCTTAAGCACACCTAAGTTGTCCATTAATAGTCAAAAATTGAGGCTTCTTCTTTTTTTGACTTTCTTCCAAAATTTATTTTAATATTTTCAATACGGTTTGGGTGGTCCCGGTTCGGGTGGGCCAAGTTGCTTACCCCTAGCTACCCATACCCATAACAGTGGAGGGATCGACGTTTGTTGCCGTCCTGGCGAAAGCAATCGAGGCACGTTTTGACGGCCCCACACTTGATGGTCTTCCAATTTTCACATTCAGGGAAATTGGAACAACTTCGTTGCTTGGGGCTAGTCGGGAAAACCAGGGGAAAGATAATGGAAGGGACTACCGGTCCCGGTCCGGTTTGGGCGGTCCCGGTTCGGGTGGGCCAAGTTGCTTACCCCTAGCTACCCATACCCATAACAGTGGAGGGATCGACGTTTGTTGCCGTCCTGGCGAAAGCAATCGAGGCACGTTTTGACGGCCCCACACTTGATGGTCTTCCAATTTTCACATTCAGGGAAATTGGAACAACTTCGTTGCTTGGGGCTAGTCTTGAATAGCGATTTGGTTCTTTTGTTCTCAGTATTGGTGCAGAACACGATAAAGAATCAAAATTTTAGTCTCAAATGAACGGAGATGAAGCTTTTAATGAGGCACGATTAAGCGCCAACTTTAGAATATCCATTATTGGAATTGTCACTTTATCATGTCTTGGTTGCTTCCATTGGGACAGCAATAAGGATACCTCATATCCTTATTTGAAATAAGGTTTACTTCGAGTCATTATTTGGAATTTTTTCAAGAAATTATGACAAAGTTCTATTTTTTTTCCCGAACTCAAAAGAGTGAACTTAGGCCTATTCCTGAATTTGGGCTTTTCCAGCTGGGTTTTATGGGATGAATGCTTGGGTCGGATTTGGAATTGTTTCAGTCCGAATGGTCTTGCGACGGGCCATGGTTCTCCCATTTGTTTCCCACATCGGAAACAAAGAAGACATCCACTTATAGAAAAGACCAAAGGAATTTTCTAAAGGTGTGTGTGTTTAACGGAAAGTTTTATGAAAAAATAATTTTTTTTTTCAGGAAAACGGTTTGTTTTTCTTTATTTGATGATATCTGACCGAAAACGTTTTTCTGATATTTAGTTCTGATTTGAAAATTGATTTTAGTCTTTATCTGAGGTCAAAATTAAAAATTCAAATGTTTTAATAATTTTTGTATTATATATTTTATTCCTTATTATTTATTTTTATTTTTTACTTCCTTCTTCTTCCATTGTGATGGCCAGGAGGAAGAAGACAAAAAATAAAAAAAATAAAAAAATTAAATATTCAAAAAATATAATATTAAGATATTAAAATATTAAAAAATAAGAATCCGGAAAATGTTTTCACCTCTTTTAGGGGTTCATTTTTCTAATTTTATGCATGAATTTTTCGTTGACCAAAAAGTATTTAGTCATTTTTGGCGAATCAAATGGATGAAAGCCCAAAAAATTAATTCTAAGAAAACACTTTTCCCGAAACAAATGCATCCTAAATTGTAGCTAGATTTTATGTAAAAAATAAATCTATATCAAGAGATATATGTGCAGGCAGTGAATAAACATGTTTTTTTAAGGTAGGGGGTTAATGCAATTGATTAATTAACAGTCGTAATTATCCATTTGAATCTTGAATTTTTGCTAGAATTAAAAGTGTGTTTGGTGAGCCTTGCGCGTGATATATGAATAAGAGGGACTATAGTAAACTTGTGGGACAAAGCCACTCGTCCCCAGAGTTTCAGATGTCAAGGAACAGACTCGAGCAAACTTCAAGATTTATAGATCTCGTAATCAAATTATATATTTTTCCCAATTCAATCACAATCATGGGTATATAAGGGGAGAGAGAGTTCTTTAGGTGAATCTGCATGCATAACAACACTTCTGAGGTAGAATTTGTTTTTTTTTTTTTCTGGAAGTGCTTTTGGAGTAAAAATAAATTTGGTATGGTTACATAACTTGATTTTTCTACTTCTGGGTTATTTATTTTCTCCAAAATTATTTTTGGAGCCACTTGAAGTAAAAATAAATTATTTCTATTCAAAAGTAGAAAAATCAACTTCTACTTAAAAGCAAGAGAAAAATCAACTTTTGATCAGAAGTTGATATTTAAAGTAGAAGTGTTGACATGCATACCCTAATTCATATCCAACTTAAAACCAATCAAGAAGTATTTTGTCCATATGAAAAAAAAAGGGGACTCTTTGATAGTTAGTGTAGAGAGGGATTGTATTTTTCTTAATCCGACTTTGGCTTCATAACTCCTATCTAGAAACATCGAACTTGGCATGAGCGCCTTCTTTCTTCTCTACCATGACAAATCAATTGATTCAACTAGGATCTTTCCTGAGTACTTACCCCCGATATATTGATTTAATATTCTTTTAAATGTACCAACATTAATTTAATGTCCAAAAGAAGGCATGCCGCTATCAAAATCAAAAGGATCTTAAACTCATTGCATTTTTACTTATTCAGTCATAAATTTTTTAATCATGTCAATTGAGTTCTAAACTTTTTCTGTTATAACAGTTGAGTCCATTTTGTCAATTTTACCGAAAATTGCCGACATGGATATTGACTGTGCTATGAAGATGACTGTTGCTAATGTGAAGAAGTTTTAATAACATTCAGATATTTTTAGTTGATTAAATTTTTTTTTGCTCCTTTCTTTCTTTACTTTTTTTTACTACGGTCGGCAAGGCCCAATGTGAAAAAGACAAAAGAAAAAGAAAGAAAATAGAAGAAAAGGAAAAATTAAAAAGGAAATGAAAAAACAAAGAAAGAAAAAAATTTGAAAAATAATAAAAAGTTAATTTTTTTTTTTAAATATTAAGCGGTGTCTTGAAGAAGTGTCTTTCCAGCCACACTGCAAATGTTAAACCGATTGAGGGAAGTTTTTGAGTTCCAGAAAGGAAGTACCTTAAAACAAATAGCAAGTAGTGAGAGCCGGTTTCGAACTTCCGGCGTTCGGTAGGCATCAACAAGGCTAAACACTTTTGACCGAGTGACAGCAACGTAGTTACTGTGGGGAAGTGAAGGGGGGGAAAAGAACCCTCGTCGAGGAGGTTCTTTCTTGCTATTGTTTTCCCTTATGCCGCATCCTTAATAGCAAGGTCGGTTACACTTGCGACCGAACTCGCAAAAAATCCCTGGAGCAGAGACAGTTCGATTATAGATTGAGCATTCAAGGAATTCGACTCACCGCGACGCGGATAAACGCTGCGCGATCCATACGTGTAGATGTGATCTCCGGCTTCCAGTTCTTCAGGCCTCTACCACCTTCCACATCAACTGCTCAGACATGGTCATAGCCTTCTCGATGGCACCCCTCGCCATTTCCACACTCTTCGGCTGGTGCTTCCGGATGAAGAAGCTCATGGGATCATTTTATAGAGAGCACGGGGATGAGGTGTCCGAGTCCATGCAGAATATGACTCGACAGTTGATCTGAACGCGACAATCTCTCAAACGTGCGGGACAAATCCTTTTCACTAGCTTGTCTTGTTCCTTCTTTTGTTGCTTCCCTATTCAAGTTCGACACTCCATATGACGTCTCCAGATTGACCATTTAAAGTATCGCTAAATCTCACGGTTTTGTCCTTTTAAAGTATAAACACACGCTTTTTCAAACGGTCACCCAATTTGATGAGGTTTTAGCCTAGGCAAGCTTAACTTTGGAGTTTTACAGCGAAACTTACATTACATCAAAAAGCGCTTTTGTGAGTCAATTCTAGCTTTTCTATATATATATATATATATTCTATAATCGCTCTTTCTGATTCGGTGTGCGATCCAGTTCGCTCCTATCTCATTTGTCATATCCTAGAAACCCGCTAGGAATCACTGCTTGTCTAGGCCTACATGCCCTGGCGATCAATCTCCATCCTTGTAGGATCGGGTTGTTACACTTGAAGAGGTAGAAAACAACGACGTTCAAATGTTTGGAAGATGAGTCACACGTGGAGAGACGCTTTCGTCTTTGCTTGTTTCGATGCACATCGAATTGCTCACGGTCTCCTTAGGGTTTGTAACTCCCTTTCTGGAGACTTGTGTTGAGCCGTAGATATATCCTGAGCTAACGGAAAGGCAAAAGTATTTTGTGCGATCGTAAAGAGAGAAAACCAATGCTGTCTACGAACAGAAAAAGGAAACGAGATTCCCGTGCGTCTCATGTGGACTCTCTAAACACGTACTCGTGAGATAATGCAAGGCAGATAAAACCTTTCCGGTAGAATATTTCAAAGTTCAATTCATGTTGTGAGGTATCGGAAAGTCAATTTTTGTTTTTTGTGATAAAGTTCTTTCCTTAGCAACTTTTAACTACTTCCGGTGTTTTCTTTCCTTTCCAGACTCCACAAAAAAGAACGTGGCGGATGCTTTTGCCAGAAGCTAGGACAGATGATAAAATCAACCTTGTTTGACAAAGCATGGTTCATTGTCCATTTCTGTCATCTTATTACCATGTCTTGATTTTATTGAAGTTGTTGTTCCATGTCGCTTGATAACGGGTCCTATATGCTCTTTATATTCATGTGGTCTCTCTCCATTTATTAGCTTAAGCTTTTGAGCTAGATTTTCTAACATAGTATCAGAGCAAGTGTTATCCCTTTTACGAATGTGTGTCCACTTTCTTCAAATTCCACATGTCCCATATCGAATACCAATAGTAGGACGTTAGGACATTAAATGTGCATCCACCCTCCTCCTTGTTGTCCCACATCAACGATACCAATGGTAGGATGTTATATTCATGTCGACAATACCAATGGTAGGACATACCGTGACAAACACGTGATAGATCCGTTCTTCCTCCTCTTCAAAGAAGCATGCCATTGTCAAGGACATACCGTGATAAACACGTGATAAATCAGCTCTTCCTCTTCGAAGAAGCATGCTGTTGTCAAGGACGTACTGTGATAAACACGCAATAGATCCACTTTTCCTCTTCAAAGAAGCACGCCGTTGTTGTCTTGACTGAGTGAAAAATTCAAAGGCTATGACCAATTTCCACGAAACTTCCCTGTTGCTCATTGAAAAATTACGAGATTTCCGCGGGCTGATTTGGGTCGTAGGAGGGGGATAAGTCAGGACATCACATACGAACATGAATTCAAAAGAAGGCCCCAGTCCTCTCCCTGTCATGATCATGCGAGATCGACATCTTAAGAGAAAACAATATTGAATCATCCCTACGCATGTCTTACACATTATTTCCATCGCTTGGTCCTCCAGATTTACGATTAAAGCTCAGAGGCCTCCTTATCGTTTGGTAGATTCAAATTCATGGCCTATATTGGGGTCACTCGGAGCTTTGCTAACCACTGTAGGGGGTGCGATGTACATGCATCCATTTAGAGGGGGTGGAACATTATTCTGTTAGGACCTTGTGTTTATCTCGTGTACCCGTCGACACCCAAAATTGACCAACTTTTGGTTGTTATTAGCAAATATCAGACCTAGCTGATAAGAACAGAATCTGATCAATAATGAATAGAGTTACTGACAACTTAAAGGGAATCGACAATTTGCCAGTGAAGTCGGCAACTCGCTAGTGAAGTTAGCAACAACGCAATGTGAAGTTACCAACGAGAGTCTTGAAGTTTCTCAAAATCATTGGTAGTGACGGTGAGCAATTAGCATGAAGATAACTACCGATGCAAAGATAACCATTGGTCGGTTATGGCTTATCTTTTAGTGAAGTTACTTTTGGTAACCACCGACACAAAGATAACTGTTGGTCGATTACAGCTTGTCCGTTAGTGAAGTAACTTTTGATAACCACCAACCTGAAGATAACCATCGGCTAGTTATGTAAAATCCGCTCGTGCAGTAACTTCAGACAACCATTGAAAGTGAGTTATTCTTTCTAATTTAGTAATCGGCTAATCGCCAAGTGTAACCGAAGTTTTGTAGTGTACTCTTTGAAAATCCCTTCAATCAATGACAGAACTCAACGTTATTTGTTTTTCTACATTCTCATACCTTTCAATGCCTGCACTTTAGTCGTAGTTTTGGATACTTCGTTGTCGATGAAATACCGATGTCGTATTTTTTTTTTATCACTTCATTTGGTTGTCGATTAAATTCCGACAAAGTGTTTTGTGCTTCATCATCGATTAATTTCGAATGAAGCATATCTATTTCTTGCGATCCATTGAGTCTCTTGTTTGGAATCGCCACAAAATCCATCTCCTCTTAACAAAAACTGAAGAACCAATGTTAGTGAAAGGTATTTCCCCGGCATCCATTTCTGGCGATCCATGATGACGCAATGTTCTACTTGAACTCACGTCGGGAGGACATCATACCAAAGTTGTATAACTAGGGCCTAGATTTGGTTCTCTTCCATTCATCATACCAAAGGCGCGATGTTCTACGTGATTCCTTGGACGCTCACATGTTCTTGATTTTCGTGTGTGCCGTTGATTACCCCTTGCACCAGCGGTTACCAGGGATACAAGTGCTGATTTTTTCTTTTTTAGGACAATGAGTCATGGGGTGCAATTTGAATCGTTCGGGAATGGGAACTTCATTCGAAAATGGAACCGGCGGGTCATCTCCGGTTTCTACCGGAATCCCCCAACAAATTGAAGGCATTGAATCAAGGACTTTTAACTTCGTAGTCAATGATTTTTGTCGCTCGAGGGAAGCCTTGAGGGCAATCGCGCCAGCTCCTTCTCTGGGCTGAGATGGGATCTCTCCTGCTTGTTCTTCCCTCTAGCGCTTCGATCCCCTGGTAGACCCGCTAGGCCTGCCGAAGCTTGAGTTTTGGTAACTCTTAGCTTTGAATTATCAGAAGGTTGTTGTAATTGATAGGTTAATGACTCAATTAATGTTAGTATAACCGACGTGAATTAATGTTGTCGGTTACGAGATGGATTAATGTCGTCTGTTACGACATGAATTAATGTCGTCGGTTACGATGTTAATTAATGTCGGTGTAACTGACATTTTTCCAGTTTATATATAGACGTATTTCAGAAGTTCAGAAGCAGAATGAAAAGCTCACAACTCCAAGTGCATTCCTCTAGTTCTCTCATAGTTCTCCTCTAGGTGTGCCGGTTTCGAGAAGTGTTCGACAGAGTCCTGTTCGTATAGTGCTGATACAAACTAGTTCGAGGTGTTGTATCTTGGGAGGCATAGTTCGTGAAGCTGCTTAGCACCGTTGGCAGGATCTAATCGCCTTTAGGAGGTGAGGTACGGCTAACTGAATCTCCTTAGGCTAAGGAGATTCGGTTAGCCGTACCTCACCTCCTGTCTAATCCTGTTTCGATTTTCTAGAATTTAGCAAGTTTATTTGATTGTAATCTTTATTTGTAAAGATTGTACATTGGCTTGTTCTGTATCAAATATTATTATCGCCTTCTCCATGTTATTGTTTTTTCTGATTACAACAAACATTGTTATGTATTTTTCTCGATACGTTAACGTGTGCGATTGAGTTCTTTCCAACAAAGGTATCGAACTTTCGAGAGCTTCAACTTCCATGACCCATTTCTTTTGGTGCATTCCGGGGTTGTTTTTTTCATTCTTGAGCTGAAATCGGCTTATGATGCAGTTCCTGGGGAATGTATTACTTGGCCTCATTGTTCTACACCTGTGCTTTGATGAATCTGTAGGAATATGATGTTAGTACTGATTTATCACGTATTGCTAGTATGTGAATACCGTAGCAATGCAGGAGCTGTCATTTGAACATGCAGTGAAACGGAGAGTGAGGTTGGAGCTGTCATTTGAACATGCTGTCATTTGAAGCAGACAGAATACAGGATTGGAGGGAGGTTGGACCGCTTAAATTCAGTTCCTTTGCAGCAACTTCATGGTCCACTCTTTGGCTTCCACAATTTTCTGCTCATAATTGTCGCGACCTAAAAAAAATCGGTTTCCCAATTTTTAAAGTTAATGGATTACCAGGTTAATTAAATTGAATTAACTAGCCTAGCTCGAACTCTCCCAAGTTCTACCAAATCGTGACTTAGGTTCAATTTCATCAAAAGAAGGATTTATCTTGGAGTCGCCACTAATCATTTTGGGTAGGTTGATTAGACACCTAAATAAAGCATCGGGAGAAATACTTTATTCCTACGAACCAGAGATTAATGAGTTCGGGGACTTGGTTACACTAATATTTCTACTAGCGCCCTTTCGGTACCAATTTCATGAAAATGTTCAACTTGGCAATTTTGATGAATTTTCACTTGAGATTCAAAGGTGCAATTTTTTTTTATTTTTATTTTTATGACAAGGTAAGGAACTAAATTATATGCAATGCATGCGGTTTAATCTAAATATTTACAAGATAAATTACGCGTGCAATTATCTACATGATGTGAAAATGTGCAACAAAAGCAAACCCTTTTTTTTATTTTTTAAAGAAAATATTATAACGTGCAATAAAAATCTCAAAAAATTGGATATGCAATTTATTCCAAAGAAATGCAATATGTCCAACAAGGTATAATCGAAATTCAAATCAATCCATTTAGGCAACACAATTTCGAATATTCTAAATGATTAGAATCGTTACCTGACTTGACGGATTTGATTATCGAACTCGAACCTCGGATTTCCTCGTGGATCAAGATTGCGGATCGTGGCTCGAACGACGGGGATGGACTCGCGGATTGTATTGGTCGATGAAGATGGTAACTCCGAGTTTCGAATTCTCGTTCCCCTCAATTCTCTCTTCTAAAAGAATTCTCTCTTTTTTTTGTTTTCTTTTTCTCTCTAAATTTTCTTCTCTCCTAAAATCTCTCCTCAAGTTTTCTTCAAACTCCAAAGTCTTCCTAATTTCTCTCTAATCTCTCCCAAAAGTCCTCCCTTCAAGGCCCTCATTCTTTCTCCTTTTATAGCCTACTCCCCCATCTTCCTTTCTCTATCTTCATCTATCATTCTAATTTTTCCACTAACTTCATCTTCCCTTCTAATTCCACCATCCTCCATTCTTTATCTCCATCTTCCCTTCTAATTCACCATCTTCCATTCTAATCTTTCCATCTCCCATTCTAATTCTTCATCTTCCCTTCTAATTCTACCATCTTCCATTCTCCATCTTTCCTTCTAATTTCTCCATCTTCCCTTCTATATTTCCCCTTCTCCATCTTCCTTTCTAATTTCTCCATCTTCCCTTCTATATCTCCCCTTCTCCATCTTCCTTTCTAATTTCTCTACTATCCCTAAAATTTTATGTATTTGCAATTCAGCCCATGATGTTTTATGTATTTGCAATTCAGTCCCTGAAGTTTTATGTATTTGTAATTCAGTCCCTGTGGAAAAATTTCTTTTAAGTTCAAAACTTTATAAGCCTTTCGGCACACCTCCCTCACTCTCAATCCAATCGTTTGTCAATTTAAGCTCAAATCCTCCGTCGTTAGCCATAATAAAATGCATGACCGACAAAAAATTAAATATGCAATGCATGAAAAAATTAATTTTTGGTGAGATAAGTTCTCATTTTTTTATGTACTTGAATGAATTTTAAAAAGTCAAAATTTAGGTGTCAACAATAATTAGTGACAAATGATGTCTGCTCACTTTTACGGATGTCGGTCCGACAAAATACGTTGAAATGCTCGCAGTTACTGTTGATGAGCTGTAGTTGCCGAAAGCATCGTCAGCATGACGCTCGCAAGCCTTCTCAACGACCTCATCGCATGATTAGGTATAGGGTAAGGGGGTGCAAGTCCATGGCCTCGCAAGCATAAACCATAATCGTGGCCATCCGTACCCACAACAGTGGAGGGATCGCAGTTTGTTGCCATCCCGGCGGAAGCAATCCAGACAATTTTTGATGACCCCACGCTTGATGGTCTTCTGATTTTTGCATTCCAGGAAATCAGGACAACTTCGTTGCTTGTGGCTAGTCTCGGACAGCCATGGGCATGTGGTTGTTTCGTGCTCTGTACTGGTGAAGTGAATCATGTAGCCATTGCCGACGTAAATTCTTGCCATATATACCAGTGTGGAACATGGTAAAGAATCAAAATTTCAGTCCCGAATAAAAGAAGATAAAGCTTTGGGTTAGGGACAAGTAGGCGTCAATTTTAAAATATCTATTATTGCAACCGTCACTTTACCATGTCTCGATTGTTTTCGCTAGGATGGCAAACGAAGGCACTTCAGGATTTTATTTGAAATAATGTCCACTTTGGGCCTTTATTTAGAATTTTTCCTAGAAATTATGGCAAAATTTTGTTTTTTTTTTTGGTTAAAAAAACTCAAAAGAGTGAACTTTAGGCCTATTCCTGAATTTAGGCTATTCTAGTTGGGTTTTGTAGAATGTCTGGGTCAGATTTGGAATTCTTTCTGTTCGAACGGGCTTGTCATGGAACAAAAATGATTCCCCCACCTTTTTCCCACATCGGCAATGCAGACAATTTACTTATCCAAAAAAAAAAAGGAAAAAAAGGGGCTTCCCAATCCGTATAAGAATACGTAATAAAATGGATATAAAATAATGGAATCGAGTCATCTTCAAATTGTCGATAAAAAAATTAATCAAACTGTTAACTTAAGCGCTATATGACCAAGCGTGTTTGTTGAGCCTCACACGTGACATACGGTGGATTTTGTGGATGTGAATTACAGGGAAATTGTGAGCTTGTTACTCAATCTTATGACCCAATCTGTTCGATACCATGTCACTCGCGAGGCAAACTTCCTGGCCCCAAAAGTTTCAGATGTCAAGAAATAGGCTCAAACAAAACTTGAGATTGTAAATCTCGACGTTGAATTGTATATATATATTTTTTTTCAATTCAAGAATAATCTCCGAGTATAAAGGAATAAAGAGAGCTTTTTTAGGTCCGTAGAGACACGTGTCATGCACAGCTCAATTTGATTAAGTTGAGTCGACGAAAGGCACTCCTTGGAAAATATTTTGTCACTTTGCCTCCATTTGTTTCGCGAAAAATAATTTCTCAGAAAATGTTTTCCGGATTTTTCGGCATTTGAGGGGTGGAAAATGGACTAATCTTGAAAAATACTTTCCTCTTATGAAAAATCTCTTCAAAAGTGTGAAAAACGTTTTTCTCGTTCTAAGAAGAGGAAAATATTTTATTCTTCCTTCGCTACTGCTCCTTCCTCCGCTGTCGGTTGCCGGCCGCTACCGCCACCGCCACCGCCACCGCCACCGCCACCGCCGCTGGTGATTAGCTAAGAAAAAATTACATAAAAAAAGAGAAAAAAAATTTAAGAAAGCTCGAAAAATTATTTGAGAAAAAATATTTTTTTATTTGAAAAAATAAATAATGATTAAAAAATCAAATTAGTTAATAAAATTTTTTTAAGAAAATTAATTCCTTCACAAATGACGAAAATCGTTTTTCGGTTTATTTTTAAATATTAGCCAAACACCAAAAAATATTATTACTTTATTGAAAAATGATTTTTTGAAAAATATTTTTTGAAAGTATCATATTTTTTGTAAAACAAATGGAGTGTTTATTACCCAAAGAATCAGAATCTGCAAAACGAGGAGTGTGGTCGGTAAGTTCTCTCCCGAGCCACAGTGCAAATCTCAACGAGATGTTAACTTTGAACGCCGAGCCGGAGTTCAAAGGCAAAATTTGATCACTGGAATCATCTATGAAACTGATAGAATAGAGGGAAGTTCCGAGTCTCACAAAATTTGCAAAAAGAGGGGAGAAAAATACTGATGCAAGCAAGAGCGAAGGCAAGAGAACAGTACCATGGTGCGAACACAAGCCGTGCAATCCGTATCGGAATACGTGAACTCCGGCGTTCAGATCTTCCAGCGTCACCGCCTTCCCCATTGCTTCCCTCCCCATTGTCGGCCCCCTTGCGGGCTAGTGCTCCGGAGCAGCGGCACCGGCAGGGGAAAGGGTTGATGGAAGACCGACGAGGAAGGAGGGAGAAAGGAGGATGGGAGTCGTCTTGAGAAGAGAGGGAAGTTCATTTCCAATATTATATATATAGACGAGGCGCAAAGGCATGCGGGCCTCTCTGTTGGTCACGTTTCCATTCGATTCGACACCGCTGATGAGGGGGGACTTCTTCCCGGTCGGGTGTTGAATTCGTGCCGCCAAAATTAGTCAAATGGTGGGGGATCAAGAATGTTTGGGCAAACCCAATCAATTCTCAGTGGCTCCGAAAGACAACCCACCCCAGCTCGTGCATGGGGGCTAGATAACACCTCAGTCCTCTCAGCTTGCTTGCTCCTGCTCAACTTTGTCCAAACTTGAAGGCGTACAAAGTAAGTCGGAAGAAAGGCAACGGGTAGCGCGTCAAGAGACACTTTAGTCAGTAGTCTCGCCTGTTTAGGATGCACATGGGCTCCCCAGTAATGGCATTACCTAGTAGCATCGACACGGACACGAGACAAGCGACGCGACAAGACAAAACACGTCACTTCATTTTTAAAAAATAGAGAATTCTGATACGTTTGGGGCACGTTATATGTTACATATATATATTTTTATATATATGTCAATAAAAAAAAATTTCACGCATGAGAAAATTTTAGAATAATAAAGCTATTTTTTAAGGATTTTTTTTAGAATTCTAAATAAAAACAATTAATATTTTCTCCTCCCTGTCTATTTATCTTCAAAGAGGTCTTGGTCTTGTCGATAGTCTTCCAAGTTACAACTCTCGATGCTTTCTTTCATTCTCAAGATTTACATTTTTTAATTAAACTCGGGAAAATTGTCAAAAAAGTCCTAAACCTATTGCACTTTTGCCAATTTAGTCCTAAACCTTTCAATTTTGCCGATTCAGTCCTAAACCTTTTCATATTTTGCTGATTCAGTCCTAAACCTTTCGATTTTGCCAATTCAGTCCTAAACCTTTTCATATTTTGCCGATTTAGTCCTAATTCTTTCATATTTTTTCGATTCAGTCCTAAACTTTTTATTTTTTTAAAAAATATCTTGGAAATAAATCTGAAAATTAAAAAAATTATAAGAAAATTATAAAAATATATAAAAAAAAATTAAAAAAAATTAAAAAAAATTAAAATTTTTTTAAAAAAATTTTAAAAAATAAAAAAATTTAAAAAAATTTAAAAAAATTAAACAAATTTAAAAAAATAAAAAATTTAAAAAATTTAAAAATTTAAAAAAGTAAAAATTAAAAAAATTAAAAAAAAAAATTAAAAAATTAAAAAAAAATATTTAAAAAAAATTTAAAAAATTAAAAAACGAGTGAGCCCTCGCCACTGCTGCCCCACCATCGCCGATTCGCCCATTTTTTTCAGCTTTATTTTCAAAATATTTTAAAAAAATTTAAAAACTTTAGGACTAAATCGTCGGTTTTTTTCTCTTTTTTTTAGCTTTTTTTTCCAAAATATTTTAAAAAATTAAAAAGTTTAGGCGCCTCACCGGCTAGCAATAGTGAGTTACTCCTAAATATTTTCATGTTTTGCCAATTTAGTCATAACATTTTTAATTTTTTAAAAATATTTTGAAAAAAAGCTAAATAAAAAAAATAGATGAGCGGCGATGGTGAGTTAGTCCTAAATCTTTTCATATTTTTTCGACTCAGTCCTAAACTTTTAAAGTTTTTTTAAAATATTTTGGAAATAAAGCTGAAAAAAACGAGTGAGCCGGCGATGGTAGGGCAGCGGCGGCGATGGCTCACTCGTTTTTTTAATTTTTTTTAATTTTTTAAAATATTTTTATTTTTTAAAATTTTTTAAATTTTTTAATTTTTAAAATTTTTTAAATATATTTTTATATATTTTTATAATTTTCTTATAAATTTTTTAATTTTCGGATTTATTTCCAAGATATTTTTTAAAAAATAAAAAGTTTAGGACTGAATCGAAAAAATATGAAAAGATTTAGGACTAAATCGGCAAAATCGAAAGGTTTATGACTAAATCGGTAAAATATGAAAAGGTTTAGGACTGAATTGGCAAAATCGAAAGGTTTAGGACTGAATCGACAAAATATGAAAAGATTTAGGACTGAATCGGCAAAATTGGAAGGTTTAGGACTAAATCGGCAAAAGTGCAATAGGTTTAGGACTTTTTTGACAATTTTCCCATTAAACTCCCCACAACAACCCAACCCCCCAACGCTAAACCCTTATCATCACAATTAGACTCTCTCTCTCTCTCTCTCTCATTACTCCCTTTTTCGCTCGCTCTCTCTCTCTCTCTCTCTCGCCAAGAGGTAGCGATGGCTGATGGGAGGAGTCATTGTTCACGACAATCTCTCTCTTCATCGGCTTGAGCGGCACCATCCTAACCTAGCTCTACCACGTCTTCTACGGTGACGACTTCGGGTCCCTCATCCTCCTCATCGCCTAGCTCCCCACCGCCATCTACATCATCTTCCTCCACACCGTTCGCATCTGGCTTGTCCCAAACCGCAACACGAATGCCGATAGTGTGTCCGGCACGTTGATCGTGTGTTGGATTCGTGATACGCATTAATCGTGTGTCGGACGAGTACCGGAGCATGTCGGATGCGTGTTGGTGTCTCATGCGAAGGCATGGCCACGTTTCCGGAGCCCCGGTTCCAATTTCAAATTTGGAGGAATCGGAATCGGAATCATTACTTAAGGTTTCGGTTCTAGTTCAACGGTTTGGAACCACCGAACCTCCAATTATTTCGAACCGATGTTAATTTTTTTTTTCAAAATATTTTTTACTTTAAAAATTAAATTGTGATGAATTTGTAATAAAACTGTAATCAAATAATAAATTATGAAATAAAAGAAAATAATAAATTATGAAATAAAAATTGTAATCAAATGTACGGGAAGAAAGGGGGGAGAGGGGGCTTGAACTTAATGATTTATCGTTAAGCGCCTACATATCTTCTTGAAAATAGAAGAATCCAAACTCATGTAGTTTTCTCACCTTTGATAACCTCATACTTACCTCATCCTCAATTATCACTATTTGTTTTTATACCGGTGGCAGTGGTATTTCCGTCATCAAAGAATTCGGCTTCATTATTGCGATCTATCTCTTGTTGTCTATATTGAACCTTTGTTTAATCATCAACATAAGGTTGAAACTCTACTAATTCAAGAGTTAATGTCGAATGTCGTTGATTTAAAATATTATCTTCAGTGCTAAATACTTGTTCTTCCGCAACTATTGAACAAGATATTGCTAAAGTTTATTTTGCAATCAAATCAAGATTTGGGTATTGAGTTGAATATCTCTTTCACCAATCTAATATTGTGAAATTTGTGTTGCCTTGAGATTCATCAAACTCAAAAGAAACGGTTAGATATCTCTCTATGTTAAAATTATTTCATATTACTTCCTTTTTCCTTTTTTGCCTATGCAACAAAAGTTGGTACATTCTACTAATTTTATTTGTGTTCCCACTTTGTAAGTCACTAGATTGAGAAGATCCAATTTCACCATCCCTAGATTATATGTTCTACAAAATTAATTATATAATTATATTATTAGGTTTTTAACCCTTATTTGTATAGTTCTAATATTTACCGTATTAACTAAATGTAAATATTCATAATACATATTCAAATAATCATCTAAATAATCTAATTTATAATATGGATAAAAAACACAAGCAAATAAATAAATAATAATAAATAATATGAATATTTCCATAATAATTTAGCCATTTTGTTTACATTATTTTAATGGTATCACCTAAATTCTCATCATTTTTTTATTTTCTTCAAAAACTCCAATAATATTAATACATTCTATTAAAAATAAATGCGTAGTAAAATAATTAATACAGGACAAACTATAAGTTATATCATTAAAAACTTTTAAAATATCTATTTTATTTTTGCAACTATCCCATTCTTGTGGGTATAAATTAATTTAAAATATATTACTTGAAATAAATGCACATAATAAATCTTTATATGCAAAAGATTCATAAGCAACTCGTACTTAGAATTTTAATGATTTGGAACATCTCTTGAAAATCTTTTTGGCCTCTTTCCATTTGCTTTACAAAATTTTAACCATTCTTTCATTACTTGGGGATGTTTCCGCAAAAAATATAAAGATTTTTTAAACTATCTTATACACATAAATTTAAAATAAGACAAGCACATCTAACATGAAAAAATTATGCACCAAAAGCGAGTTACAAATTTTTTTTCTAGTTCAACAATTGAAGCGGTATTTGTCGTAGCATTATCAAAACCAATTGGAAAACTTTTATTGAGCAAATACTATTCTTCTAAAATTTGTCTAATTAATATATAAATGTTATTTGCCGTATGACTATCATTAAAAAAATCTAAATGCAATAACTCTTTTTTTAATATCCAAATAATCATCTATCTAATGACATGTTATACTCATATAAAAATTACCTTGCCAATGATCACTTCAAATATCGCTACCTATATGCACACATTTATTAAAATTCATAAAAAAAGGTTTGTAAATTATTTTTTTACTTTTTTAAAAGATTTTTAATTTTGTATTTAAGTGTATTTCTAGAATTTATATTTTGCTTGTGGAGCACGTGCATTTTTATAAATTGATTAAAGCTAAATCTTTCTCTAAAACTAAATGATAAATGTTCAATGGAAATAAATTTACCTAATTATTCTTTATATGTTTTTTTCATTATAATGAAATAAAAGAGAAATATTAGGATTGATATACTTGGAAATTTGTTGTTGGTTGGTGTCAATTTCCGCTTCGGTTGGATGCTTCGACTTAAGATGATGATTAAATGTTCCATATCTTTGTCCACCTATATATTTTTATCTTTTTATCATAATATTTACAAACTAATTCATACCTTTTTGAACCTTTTTCAAAATTTTCAATATTCGTGAAGTGGTCCCATATGTTGGATGTACCATTCCGCTCCTTTATTATTAACATTTCTTAGCATCAGTAGGAGGATGAAAACTCTCTTATGTATGGACTTACTCGATATTAGGGAAAATTTTGATTTCATCATCTACATCAACTCCCCAATCTGTATAATTACGAGGATTAGGATAATAGAATTCCCCCATTATGCTATTGCCTTTGTCACTAGTTCTACTTTCACTTGCCTTTTTTTGGATATATAAAAAATATAAGGTATTGTTTGCGCGATTTGAATCGGGAATATCTTTCACCAAAATTCGTATTTCGATTTTTATTATGAAGGGTTCTGTGGCTCTGTTCTGATGGAAAGTCAGGGAGAATAGGCGAACGGGTGTGTGCGATCAACGAAAACGGTGGAAATGATGAAGATTTCCTATCTACGCTACTCCTAATTGGCTGGTAATGGAAATAGATTGTTTGGAATCGAAAGTACAAGGAAAGGAAAGTACGGGAATGCTAATGCACTACACTACGAACAGCAAAGTAGGCTTAAAGCTTAAAAGAAACATAATGTCTTTCTTGGATGATTGTGGAGAGGTCATTCTCTTTCCTTCTTTTCGAGTACTTATCCTTCTTGCGTTTCTAACCGCTCAAGCAGTTATTTTTTATTTCAAATATTTGAATTTTGACCCTGTAATTCTCCTCTAATCCATGATCTTCACAACTGACCCATGTAAATCGGGGTCATGCGCCCTGTAATTTGTAACAGCACTACCAAACGTCTCTTTTTGAATGAGATTTCTAGGTTTTGGAAAGCCTGTTCGCGCCCATAAGTCTTGCTCTGTATTTCTGAATTTCGGGATGTAATAATTTCCATGTCGTGTATCTATGACATGCCGAATCCAAGCACACTACGTCTTTGATTCAGCATATTTTTTTTAAACTTCCCGAATGGCACACATATCCTGAATGGCACACATATCCCGAATGGCACACATATCCCGAATGGCCAAACACTACATTTTTATTCAGTATGAAGCTTTTTCTCCTCGCTGTAGTTCGGGATCTACCAACGATTCCTTTTTCCACGTGTCATTTCTAAGATACCGAATCAAGCTGCAATGTTTCGGTATCAATAGGTATAATGCAAAAAAATATAGGGTATGAAAAAAATAATTTGAAATAGGAAATTATTAAAAGAGATAATAAATAAAAAAATAAGAAATTAGAGAATCGAAAGTGTAATTGAACTTCAGAGTTAGAGAGAATTTGAAAGAATTGAAAGCTAGAGAGAATTTGAAAGAATTGAGACGAAGAGAGAATTTGTGTGAAAAAAAAAATAAAAGATGAAAGGAGTATTTATAATTTTTTTATCATAAATTTTAAAAAAATATTTTGGGAAGGCAACAGCTCTAAAAAAGAGAAGTTGGAACTGCCGATTCGAATCGGTAGTTCCGGGCCGGTTCCACATCCGTATTCTTATGGCCATAGGGTGGTTCCATTCTGAACCACCGGCCTAGTCAAAGGGCCGGTTCCAGGCCCAAACCGGCTGGTGGCCTTGCCTATGGACACGTGTCCGACACCGATGTGGCTACCTTCTCCACATGTCCGTTCTTCATAGGGTATCACGTACGGACCCATTCTACACCTTATGAAAGGAGCTTCCCTCTCATTGAAAAGGTATCAATGAAGACTTACCGCTTTACGGATGCAATATCCCAAACGAGCCTCTGAACATCCACTGTCACGTACCCAGCACCAAGTGATCTGGGTTTCGAATTGAACAGACGATTGCTTCAAATTCAATGCACTCGGAATCTTGTGAATCTAAAGACCAAGTAAAAAAAGACTATTTTTTCTCCAAAGAAATGAATTTGGTGAGCTCCATGAAGCGCGCGCGCTAAGAGGAAAAGAGAGAAGATTTTACCTCGCGGGTGTAATCACGCAGTCAGTGGGTTCCATGGCGAGAAAAGCAGAGACCAAATGGAGACTCGCGGTTTGCTTCTCCATTTGTTCAAAAATATTTCTTCTGGCCCCCCTCTGCAACACCCTCCTCAGGAGGAGGAGGAGGGAGCCGGTGAGAACTGAGAAGCGGTGATGGGTTTGGATCGGTTTTTGGGTTTTGGGTCTACTTGAAAATGAAATCTCAAATCTGATTATTTAGGCATAATAAAAATCGGAAATTCATCCGAAACTCGTAAAAAGAGATAAAAACTTCTATGCAAAGAAAAAAACCTTTTTTTATTTCAATTTTTCAACCTATAAAATCACAAATCTGAGTATTTCAATGATATGCTTAACCAAAGTTAGATTTACGGTTGACAAATGAATTGACGTATTCTATTTGACAGGTGATTGAAGCTTGATAAACGTACTTGATGAAAAAATCATTTGCCAAAGCATGGAATTGTGAGAAAAGTCCGAAACTTTATTTATTTACTTTCGTAATCTTCAACAAATTCACTTATATACTAACTAACCGATTTTTTGTTTTTGTCAGCAAAGCCCGTAATTATATAATTGATTTTATGCTGTACAGAAAAATGACATTAAAATTTGTGCACACGTAAATTGCGTTGACTTTTATATGAAAAATATAATGAGTAAACTTGACAAAAGGGTGTATCTTTACTTGGTTATTGGGAAGGTGATTCGGAAAAATCATCTTTTTCCTTTCGAATTAAAAAAGTAAAAACTCCGTTCGGGATGGCATGAGGCTAGAAAAATAGAAGCATATTTCTAAAATATTGAAAGTGGTAAATGGTTATACGAATGTTTAATTTTGGTGCGTTAAAATTATGTGATATTAATAGGAAGGCAATTCTTGAAAGAACAACTGTGCAATTTGATTCGTTCGGCTGAAATTCATTCGCAAAGAGTCATTTTCTTTATTTCTTAAGAATCGGGATTTCTTGATGCCTACCTGCTGCATAATCTTTACTGTGGTTCAGTTCTCACAATTCTTTGAGATTCTTGGGTGAAGGATTCTTCACCGGCTTTGCTCGCGTTGCTGATGACGAGAGTCGCCGTCTTTGCTTGCTGTTCTCGGAGGCTTCTGGAGGTCAGGGGAACTTTTCAAGTTTGCAATATTTCTCCTAGGCTTCGGGCTACTCACCCAAGGCCTAAATCTATATGTAAATCCTAGCAGCAAGTACATTAGGACAATCTCAAGCAAATGCTTCTGCTACGTGTTGGCGCATCTATGTTCACTAAGTTGCGATCCTGTCTGTTTGCCTAGAAACCGGAAGTATATGTAGTGGCCATTTTAGGTTAAAGTTCTAGTCTTTTGCTGTTGATTATTACTTTAAGTGACAGTTCCCCCCTGCTGTGCTTTAAATGGCTGGGTTCATCGCATGATCGATGAGTTGGAAATTCGAGGAATGCCCATGGAGCATCTGCAAACAAGAATGTGCAATCGATCCAGTGAAAGATGCAACAATGCCTGTGTTTGCTGTTGCAATTCACATAAATACTTGACGAGTCTCTGTACATTAGTTGCTATACTTACATCTGGGTTACATCAATGTGGCAAGAAGAGGAATTCCAATGGCAATTCGATATATGGGACAGTAAGGAATTTAAGACTCTCCGACCGTTGTAGTTTGAATCCGAGTGTACATCGAAACAGGTTGTAAAAAAAAATAAATGGACAAAGAGAATGCAAGATTGGAGGGAGGTTGGACCACTCAAATTCAGTTCCTCTACAGCGACCTCGTGGTCCACTCTTTGGCTTCCATAATTTTCTGCTCACAATTGATGTGTGTTCACTTTTGCGGATGTCGTTCCTGCAAAATACAGCGACATGCTGGCAGTTGTTGGTCATGAGGTTGTAATTGCCGAAAGCATTGTTAGCCCGAAGCTTGGTAGCCTTCTCGACAACTTGATTGTGCAATTTGGTACAGGGTAAGGTGGTGCAAGTCCTTGGCCTTGCGAGCATAAACCATAGTTGTGGCCACCAGTACCCATAACAGTGGAGGGAACGGAGTGTTGCCTTCCCGGTGGAAATAATCCAGACAAGTTTTGACAACCCCACGTTTGATGGATGTTTGGTTTTCGCATTTCGGGAAATCGGAACAACTTCATTGCTTGGGGCTAGTCTTGGACAACAACGGGCATTTGGTTTTTTTGTTCTAGGTTCAGGTGAAGTGAACAACGTAGCTGTCGTTGACGTAAATTCTTGCCATATATACCGATGCGAAACACGATAAAGAATCAAAATTTCGATTCTAAATGAATGAAGATGAAGTTTTTGGTTAGGCACGATTAGGTACCAACTTTAGAAAATCTATTATTAGAATTGTCACTTTACCATGTCTTGATTGCTTCTGTTGGGACTGTAATTAGGGTACTTTAGGCTGTTATCTGAAACAAGATCCACTTCGGACCTTTATTTGGAATATTCTCTAGAAATTATGACAAAGTTCTGCTCTTTTTTTTTTTTTTCCAAACTCAAAAGAGTTTGGGCTTTCTAGCTGGGTTTTGTGGGATGTATGCTTGCGTGGAATTTGGAATTGTTTCGGTCGGTGTGATGGGACATGGTTCACCCATTGTTTCCCGCATCGGAAACACGGCAGAAAAAAGATTAAAAGATTAAAAGGTAAAACTAAATATTAAAGAATTAAATACTCGAAAAATATAATCTTAAGCTATTAAAAAATTTTAAAAGATATGAATTTGGAAAGTTTTTTCACCTCTTTCAATTTAGGAATTCATTTTTCTAATTTCATGCGTTAATTTTTTGTTGACCGAAAAGTGTTTTATGTTGATTTCATCATTTTTGGCTAACCAAATAGATAAAAGTCCGAAAAATTAATTCCAAAAAAAATATTTTTCTAGAAACAAATGCACCCTAAATTGTTGCTAGAATTTATGTAAAAAAAAATTCTATATCAAGGGATATATGTGCAAGCAGTGAATAAACATGTTTACAGGTTTTTCCAGGCATGGCATTAAATGAAATTGAGTAATTAATAGTCGCAATTATCCATTTGTATTGTTGCTAGAATTTAATCATACTTAAAGCACTCTAGGACAAAGTGTGTTTGGTGAGCCTTGAGCGTGATATATGATGGGTATACATATGTGAACAAGAGAGACTATAGTGAACTTGCGGGACAAACTCAGTCGTGCCCAGAGTTTTAGATGTCAGGGAACTTCGAGATTTATAAATCTCGTGATTGAATTATATATTTTTCTCAATTCAACAACAATTGTGGGTATAGAAGGAGAAAGATTATTCTTTGGACAAATCCAGAGTATAAGGCGCGCACAACAACACACTTTTGAGGAAGAATTTCTATTTCAGAAATGCTTATGGAGCAGAAATTATTTTAGTATGATTATGTAACTTCATTTTTTTTTTTTACTTCTAGAGCATTTATCTGCTCCAAAAGTAATTTTGAAGCTACTCGGAGAAGAAGAAGGAAGAAGTTAAATAACAAAAAAATGATCGTAATGAAATTTCTATTAGAGAAAGAGGAACTCTAGAAGATCGAAAGTGGAAGTTGACTATTGTCTTGCTCATTTACTTTTTCGGGGGGGATGAGTATACTCTTTGATTGAGTCCGTCGAGGAAGTGCTCCTCACAAAGCTACAGCGCAGATGCCAACTGGTAACCAAACGTTACCTTCAACCCGGGGCCGGAGTCGACCACCTTCCACATCGATTGCACCAGAATTTTCATCGCCATGTCGACGTCGAATCATCAAGGCCGACGAGGGTTCCGAGGGGAGACCCCAGTGGGGCCAAATCCCGACGCAAGACGGACCCAAAAGATGGACAAGAGCCAAAGAATCATGAAGCCGAGAGGACTACTTCCGTTCGCGCTCCAAACGTGTTCCGAGAACGGTGTACATATAGGTGGGAAGATAAGGGCCCGCGTTACAACGATTCTAATTTTCTAATTCTGTCCTCCGAAACGAAAAAAAAAACATATTTGATAACATAAATAATTCTGATTCTATACTTGGGAACAATTTTGAAGCAAAAGTAAAAACTAAAAAAAAGCTAATTATAAAAAAAATCACTTTTCAGAAGCACAAAATAATATGAAGTTAGACATCTCTCACTTTTCCCTTTTAGATTTCTCATCACTTTCCCTTGACCTAAAATAAAAATTTTGTGTAGTTGTCAAACACGTTCTGATTTTCTATAATTCATCCAAACAGCAGAATCAAAAATATCAATTATAATCAGAATCACTTTTCGGATAAGAATCATTACCATGCAGGTCTCAAGTCACTTGTGGGGAGACATTATAGTCTTTCCGACAAATCTGACTGGAAAATCGCTAATGTGGATATCGTATGAACAATTCTTTTATGATCTTTTCTTTTCTTTTATTTTTATTTTTATTTCCCACCACCAATCCGTGGCCTCATCCAGAGGTCCCGACCATCCATTTAAAAAAAAATAGGGGAAAATTCAGAAAAATTACTAAAAATTTGCAAAGATTGTCCACGTGAACACCGGATGTGTCATGTTAGATAGTCAACGTTTACGTGAGTAATTTTTTATCGCAATTGGCCGGAAAGATTTCATTGAAAAATCATAAAAAAAAAAAGAATTTAGGACTCAATTGATAAAAATGAAAGATTTAGGACTGAACTAAATTGAACTCTTCACTTGATTATTCTCGCAATTTCACGTCGCTGATTGGATCTCCCCAAGATTGTCGCGACTTCGATTGGGGACGGAATTTAACATCTAGATGGACCGACCACACACCGCGGATTCGCGCTCCCTTTTCGAAGGCCTGTGACTCGGATTATATGGGTAAAAGCAACTAATTTGGTATGATCAAGGATCATCAAGAGACGTGACATGTGATTTCCCGGTTCTAAGTTGGGCTGACATTTAGTTCTTAAAAAGAATAAGAAGGGACAAAGACGACGTGGTGAAATTGCATCTGGTGTGCAGTGGGACGATTGTGGCTGAGGGTGGACAGCCGCAAGTCGCAAAAAAAAAAAAAAAAAAAAACACATGCACGTGACGTGCACCTGCGGACACATGCGTATGTATAATCATGGAGAACATTAATCCGACTTAAGGAACATGGACTTTCCCTTTTCTTGACCTTGACATCATCATAAATCAGAAAGTGCACCTTCTCTTTCAAACTTTGGCCGGCTCAAGTAGCAAGAATATTATGTGCTCGTCTTTCCTCTTCCCTTTTTTTTTTTTTGCTTCGTTTTTTTTTTCATCCTTTTAATTCCCACGATCAAGAAGTCCATATATTTCGCGTGGCCAATTAATTTAACCACTTCACTTCAGTTCAGGCTTCATACAATGAACTCAAACTTGAGACATATTTTAACAAAACAGATCGTAGAACAAAACAGAATACAAGATTGAAGGAAGGATGGACCACTATAGTTCAGTTTCTTTGTAGCAGCCTCATGGTCCGCTCTTTGGCTTCCATAATTTTCCGCGCACAATAACTGAGAAATGCTGTCTGTTCGCTTCTACGGATTCCGGTCCGGCAAAATGTGGCGAAATGCTCGCAGTTGTTGTTTATGAGGCAGTAGTCACCGAAGTCATTGTCTGCGTGAAGCTCACGGACCTTCTTGACCACTTGAGGGGGTGATTTGGTGTTGGGCAAGGCGGTGCACGTCCCCGGCCTGGCGAACCCTAGCCATGGCCGCCCGTTCCCATAGCAATGAAGGGATCGGAGGGTGTTGCCATCCCGGCGGAAGCAATCGACACAAGTTTTGACCACCCCGCGTTTGATGGTCCCCTGGTTCTCGCATTTTGGGTAGTCGGGACAACTACGTTGCTTGTGGCTAGTCTTGGACGACGATGGGCATATGGTTTTCTTGTCCTCAGTACGCGTGTAATGAATCACGTAGCCATCCCCAACGTAAATTCCTGCCATACATGGATACCCCCGTGCAGTTCATTGTAAAGAATCAAAATTTCAGTCCCAAATCAATCAAGACGAGTTTTCTTCTTCTTTTTTCCTTCGGGGAATTGATTATGTGACTGTTGATTGTGATGCTAACATTTCAATTTGTGCCAAAAAAAAAATAATTAATGAAAAATTGTTAGCGAGCCAACTTTAGAAAGCTGTCGAAAATATTGACAAAGTTCTTTTTTTTTTTTGACTCAAAAGAGTGAACTTAGGGCTATTTCCTGAATTTGGGCTTTTCTACGCTGCTGCTTCATGGGCGAACTTCTGTTTTCGAGACGACGTGGAGGCTGATTTTTGACCAGTTTCTCCTTCCTTTGAGAGAAAAAGACTCAAATCATCAAACGATTCTAGATAGGGAGAGAGAGAGAGAGAGAGAGGTGGGGGGGGGGGGGTTGGACTATAAAGAATACCGATCGAATTTATTTAGAAATATATCGACATAGCCTAAAGTCCGAAAGAAGACACGGTACGATCGGGATAAACTAGATAAGCATTATTTTTGGCCACTAGATTTGTTGTTTGAATGAACTTTCAGTAATCAGGCGGTTTTAGAAGGAAAACAAAAAGGTTGTAAATCGAGAATTATCAATTTTTAAGTAGTAAATGAACGAGCATTAACAAAATTTTAGTTAGGAGGCTAGCTCTGTCGCTCATTTTTGCCCAGGGAAATCAAAGAGGAAAACAAACAAAAAGAGACGAAGATAATGATGCAACGGCAAGTGAAGTGATGAGCATCCGATTAACAAATCAAACAGCAAGATATCGACATGGTTATGGTGCAGAATTTTCGCCAAACTAGCAAACTCGGAGCTCGGTATCGGCCCATGGCGGGAAAAGAGAGAGAGGGAGTGAGAAAGTTACTAATGCAGTAGCAGCAGGCAATGGGAGCTCACCGTGGTGGCTGTATACCCCCTGTAACCCATATCTGTAGATATGTTCTCCGGGTTTCAAATCTTCAGGCTGCACCACCTTCCAGATAAACTGCATCAGTATCATCATCACCTTCTTGATGATCCGCATCGCCATTTTTGGCCCTCACTTCGCGCTCCCGAGATGGCGCTTCGGACCGGCAGCGCTGCTGCTGCTGCTGCTGAAAGGCTGATGGCAGAGGCGGGCGATGAGAAGGGAGGAGAATGAGCGCTTCGGTGGGTCTTTTGTTAGAGAGGAAATGGAAGAGAAGGCTGTCGCGGAGAGTATATAGAAGAAAAGCATCGGGTGTGGCTATGGTCATTTTCAGACTGACCCAAAATATGCGCCTGGAAGCACAAGTATCAGCTTTCGTCCTCACTTCAGAGAGGTTGAAAGTGTCATAATCTCACCGTTTGTCAGGTTCTTTTTGGAAGCTTTGCAACGGCCGACAACCGTATGGTTAGGTCGCTTGGCGAGAGTAACCACCACCCTCGATTCGGATGTACCACGATCAAGATCCGCCAAGATTCCCGATCGACGAGTGTGACGAGATTGGTACTCACGACTCCCCCAAATCACATATAAAAATAGAGCTGGTCGTACTATGTGTTCAAGTACGACCAATGAGCATGTATAAGGTCTTTTACTTGTACATTATTCAATCAGAATGTATAAGAAAATTCGAATAAAGGCCACAGTTCCTTCGTAATTCTGATCGTTAGGAATCTCTGAGGTTAAGCAAGCAAATTGGCATGCGCATCAACCGGAACGCATGTCTCATTCCCTGCGCTTCTCTCTCATATTCTCTGTCTCTTGCTCTTTCCATCAGGTTAGCAATGGTTGGAATTTTTTTTTTCTAATTTGAAAAAAAGGCATCGAGAACTCCATTGTTGATTTTTACATCGATGTCAAATGAGCTCATGAGTTAAAAATATATATCCCGAGTTTAAGCTCTTTAGATAAAATCCGACGCAAGATTAATTGTTAATCGTGAAGGTCTGAGTACTATGAAATAGAGATTTTCTATTTTGTTCTCGGGTCAAATCTATGGAGAATAATAAGAAAAAAAAAAGGGAAAGTTCATGTCCACTAATATTCTGTCGGTTGGGTCTCCCTCATGTGGGGGGGACCCACCAACTTTTCTTTCTATTTATTTAAGTAAAAGAAAATGAATGGTGGGAGACAAGAGAATAAAAAAAAAAAAAAAAAAGGAGAGTGTGTACGTGTGTTAGTGTGGTCTTCGGAAGAAAGGGATTAGCAAGAAGAGAGAGAGAGGGACTTACAGAGAGTACACACCGAGAGCTGCGAAGGAGAAGGAAAAAGAAGGAAAATCTTTGTAGTCCAGATTTGAAGGCCAAACGTTGACGGAATTGGCTCAAATTTGGATATGTTGTTCGTGAGGCCGAGACCTACGTGGTGATGGTTCTCGTTCGTTGAGACTCTCCTCCGATTCTCCAATTGCGGTTAGGGTTTCTTGCCCCCTTGTGTAGTATTTCACCTTTGTGGTGATGAAGTATTGTTGTATTGTTGATGTATAGCCTCTAGTGTGTGACTAGAGTGAAGACCCTTTGTATACCTGCTATTTCTTGGTGATTAGTGGAAGGTTTTGGGTGGTCCGTGGTTTTTCCCGTTTTGGGTTTTCCACGTAAATCTTGGTGTGTTGTTTTATCATTCCGCATTAGAATATTTGTCTGGATATAATGCTGGTTGTTGCTGGATTAAATCTGTGAAATTAGGGGAATATTTTTGATCCTGGATTGGTCTAGTTAGAGGCGAAGTGCTGCCCGATTTTCCCCAACAGAGTGGTATCAGAGCTTGTGTTGATATTTCAGTATTAGATGGATCAATCAAGTAGCACCATGTTTAAGTTGAATGCCTCTAATTATTCTATATGGAAGCCTCGGATGGAAGACATGTTATATTGTAAAGACTTATTTGATCCTATCGACGGTGACGAAGCTCAAGGAGACAAGGAAGACAAAGACTGGGAGCGAATGAATCGGAAGACGGTTGGGTTTATTCGGCAATGGATTGATGATAGTGTATTTCATCATGTTGCGCAAGAAACCAAAGCGGATGCCTTGTGGAAGAAACTACAAGATCTCTATGAGAGGAGAACCCCGCAAAATAAAGCTTTTCTAGTCAAGCGACTTGTGAACTTGAGATATAAGGAGGGAAGTAGTATGTCGGAACACTTGAGTGAATTTCAAGATGTTGTAAATCAATTGACAAATCTTGAGATTGACTTAGGTGATGAATTGCAATCATGTTTGTTGCTTGGTACTCTTCCTGATAGTTGGGATACACTGGTTGTGGCGTTAAATAATTCAGCTCCTGGTGGTGTGCTTTCTATGAGCATGGTTAAAGAAAGCTTGTTCAATGAAGAAACAAGAAGAAAAGGCTTGAATTATGCTTCTAGATCGGAGGCACTTGTCATAGAAAACAGGTCCAGAAGTCAATCAAGGAAGTTTCAAAGTAATGACAGGGGCAAGTCAAGAGGAAGATCGAAGTCCAGGCCGAGGAGAAATGTGAAATGTTACAACTGTGGCAAGATGGGACATTATGCTAAAGAGTGTTGGCAACTAAAGAGAGATAAATCCCATGATAGAAATGGAGATAAAAAGAAAGAAGAAAATCAGGCTACAACAGCAGCTGCATCCGACGGTGATATTGTCTTCATTTGTGATGATGGTTATGTAAACCTTACATGTCAAGACTCTAGCTGGGTTGTTGATTCTGCAGCTTCTTTTCATGTCACTTCACGGCGTTATTATTTTACATCTTATTGCGCCGGTGATTTCGGTTGTGTTAGGATGGGAAACAGTGGTGTTTCTAAGGTTGTTGGCATGGGAGATGTTCATTTGGAGACTGATGTGGGATGCAATTTGCTTCTGAAAAATGTGAGACATGTTCCGGATATTCGACTGCAATTGATCTCTACAGGTGCCTTAGATGATGATGGCTATGGCAGTTTCTTTTATGATGGTAAATGGAAATTGACTAAAGGCTCTATGGTAGTGGCAAAAGGCAAGAAGACATGCACTCTCTACACCATGGAAGCAAAGTTGATCAAAGAAGAGGTAAATGCAGTGGAAGATTCCTCAGTTGATTTATGGCACATGAGACTTGGTCATCTTAGCGAGAAAGGGCTTGAGACTCTTGCTAGAAAGAATTTTCTACCATTGAAGGAGAAAAATCTGACAAAATGTACTCATTGTATAATGGGTAAGCAACATCGATTCTCATTTCAGAATTCCTCTCCACACACAAAATCTAATGTACTTGATCTAGTTCACACTGATGTTTGTTGCATGGATGCTAGAACACTTGGCGGTGCATTATATTTTGTGACATTTATCGATGATTGCTCTAGAAAAGTGTGGGCTTTTGCTTTGAAATCTAAAGACCAGGTACTTGCGGCTTTCAAACAATTTCATGTCAACGTGGAAAGAGAAACCGGGAAGAAGTTGAAATGTGTTCGAGCCGACAACGGTGGAGAATATAGAGGCCCGTTTGAGTATTATTGCAGGGATTATGGTATCAAGCTTGAGAAGACTGTTCCGAAAACACCACAGCAGAATGGAGTGGCAGAGAGAATGAACCGGACGATTAATGATCGGATTCGGTGTATGCTATCTCATGCGAAGTTGCCTAAGTCATTCTGGGGTGAAGCAATGAGAACGGCTGTAGATTTGATAAATCTTTCTCCATCAGTTCCTCTTAAAGGGGATGTTCCACAGAGAGTTTGGAGTGGGAAAGATGTTTCCTACAATTATCTGAAAGTGTTCGGCTGCCGGGCATTTGTACATATTCCAAAAGATGAGAGATCCAAGCTTGATGACAGGTCTAAACAGTGTATCTTCTTGGGTTATGGACATGAAGAATTTGGTTACAGATTGTGGGATCCAGCTACAAAGAAAGTCATCAGAAGCCGAGATGTGGTATTCTTTGAGCATCAAACCATTGAAGACATCGACAAGCCAGAGAAGCCAAAGAATGTAGCTCAACACAGGGTTAATTTCAGCCCAAATCCTCCGACCATACTGGGTGAAAATCAAGGGGGAGAAATGCATGGAAATCATGAAGATGATGAATCCTCACAGAATGTTGATTCTTCAGTGGAGCCAGATGAATCAATTGAGCAAGAGCAACCAGTTGAACCAGTTGAGCAAGAAGAACCGGTCCTACCTCAAGTTAGAAGATCAGAAAGAGAGCGTAGACCATCACAAAGATATCAACCACATGAGTATGTATTACTCACCGATGCAGGAGAGCCAGAAACTTATGAAGAGGCTGTCTCGTGTGATAAAAAGAACAAGTGGCATGAAGCTATGCAAGATGAGCTCAAATCTTTGCATGAGAACCACACATTTGAATTGGTGAAGTTGCCTAAGGGTAAGAGAACACTCACAAACAAATGGGTGTACAAGTTGAAGACGGAAGAAAATAGTTCACAACCACGATACAAGGCTAGGCTTGTTGTGAAAGGCTTTCGTCAGAAGAAAGGAATTGATTTTGAAGAGATCTTTTCACCAGTTGTAAAAATGCCTTCTATTCGAGTTGTTCTTGGGTTAGCCGCGAGTTTGGATTTAGAAATTGAACAGCTTGATGTAAAAACAGCTTTTCTTCATGGAGACTTAGAAGAAGAGATATACATGGAGCAACCGGAGGGTTTTAAAGTTGAAGGCAAAGAGCATTTTGTATGCAGGTTGAAAAAGAGTTTATACGGTCTCAAGCAAGCGCCAAGACAGTGGTACTTGAAGTTTGATTCATTCATGGAAGATCATGGATATGGTAAGACCAACTCTGACTCTTGTGTCTTTGTGAAAAGATTCTCAGATGATGATTTTATTATCCTCCTACTCTATGTGGATGATATGTTGATAGTTGGGCATGATGCTAATAAAATCAAGAGCTTGAAAAATGAGTTGAGTAAAGCTTTTGCGATGAAGGATCTTGGATCGGCTAAACAAATCCTTGGTATGCAAATTACTCGTGATAGGAAGAACAAGAAACTCTGGCTATCTCAGGAGAAGTATATTGAGAAGGTGCTTGAAAGATTCAACATGAGCACATGTAAACCGGTAAGTACTCCACTTGCTGGTCACTTCAAGTTGAGTAGTAATGAGTGTCCTACGAGTAAGAAAGATAAGGAAGAGATGATGAAAATTCCTTATGCATCTGCCGTGGGTAGTTTGATGTATGCCATGGTTTGTACAAGACCGGATATTGCTCATGCAGTTGGTGTTGTGAGTAGATTTCTCTCAAATCCAGGTAAAGAACATTGGAACGGTGTAAAATGGATTTTGAGGTATCTCAGAGGTACTTCCAGATTATGCTTATGTTATGGAAATGGAAAGCTTGAGTTGAATGGTTATTCAGACTCTGATTATGCCGGTGATAGTGATTCCCGAAAGTCTACATCAGGTTATATGATGATCTTTGCAGGGGGAGCAGTTTCATGGCAATCAAGATTGCAAAAATGTATTACTCTGTCTACAACTGAAGCGGAGTATATTGCTATTACCGAGGGAGGCAAGGAACTCTTGTGGATGCAGAAATTCCTACGAGAGTTAGGCTTGAAGCAACAGAAGTTTGTTTTATATTGTGATAGCATGAGTGCTATTTATCTTAGCAAGAATCCAGTGTTGCATTCAAGATCGAAACATATTGATGTGAAGTATCATTGGGTCCGAGAAAAGTTAGAAGAAAAGCTCTTTCTACTTGAGAAAGTTCATACCGACGACAACGGATCTGATATGATGACTAAGGCCTTGCCGGCGATGAAACTTGACTCCTGTCGAAGCAAAGCGGGCATGATGAAACTCCCCACATGAGGTAGAGGGGGAGATTTGTCGGTTGGGTCTCCCTCATGTGGGGGGGACCCACCAACTTTTCTTTCTATTTATTTAAGTAAAAGAAAATGAATGGTGGGAGACAAGAGAATAAAAAAAAAAAAAAAGGAGAGTGTGTACGTGTGTTAGTGTGGTCTTCGGAAGAAAGGGATTAGCAAGAAGAGAGAGAGAGGGACTTACAGAGAGTACACACCGAGAGCTGCGAAGGAGAAGGAAAAAGAAGGAAAATCTTTGTAGTCCAGATTTGAAGGCCAAACGTTGACGGAATTGGCTCAAATTTGGATATGTTGTTCGTGAGGCCGAGACCTACGTGGTGATGGTTCTCGTTCGTTGAGACTCTCCTCCGATTCTCCAATTGCGGTTAGGGTTTCTTGCCCCCTTGTGTAGTATTTCACCTTTGTGGTGATGAAGTATTGTTGTATTGTTGATGTATAGCCTCTAGTGTGTGACTAGAGTGAAGACCCTTTGTATACCTGCTATTTCTTGGTGATTAGTGGAAGGTTTTGGGTGGTCCGTGGTTTTTCCCGTTTTGGGTTTTCCACGTAAATCTTGGTGTGTTGTTTTATCATTCCGCATTAGAATATTTGTCTGGATATAATGCTGGTTGTTGCTGGATTAAATCTGTGAAATTAGGGGAATATTTTTGATCCTGGATTGGTCTAGTTAGAGGCGAAGTGCTGCCCGATTTTCCCCAACATATTCCTATGCATATTTGGTGTTGGATTCCACGTATGAAAAGAGAACTCAAACGGGTGGGTCGATTTTCCACGAGCTTAAATTTTAAGCATTGCACCGGCGATCTGTCGCTGTCGCCGTCTCCATCTCGAGTCCCAACTCTCAAGATTCAATCTTTCCCGAGCTGCAAGAAAAACAAGAAAAGCTGAAGAAATCAACCGCGGAGAGAGAGGAGTCTGGGGATGGGAAGCCGAAGAGGAAAGTCGTAATACCGGGGGGGACACGTGAGAGGGGCGATGCGTTGGTGGCGGGCTCGGTCGCACGGTCAAAAAGCAATGCGGTCGCTTTTCATCGGTCGTGGCTTCTCGACGAAAACGACATCATTTTTCTTTTTCTCCGGCGAGAATTGAAAACGACACCCTGTGAGTACTAGACGGCACCCTGCCAAAAGTGGCGACGTAGTACTTACTCGCACCCACCGTACGGGGGAGCAAGGACGCGCGTGACGACGTTTCTATTTTTCTATTTCTGTTTCAAATCTATTTCAGAAATAGGTAGGGAATAGAAACTCGTTTGGCAACGCAAATCTATTTTTCTATTTTTAAAACAAAAATCTATTGCAGAAATAGATTTTGACCCAAAATCAGAAATAATTTTTTTTTTGTTTCTGACAGAAATAGAAAAAATATATTTCTAATGATTGTCGTGCGCGCCCTAAGTCCCTCAATTTACCCAGCTCGCGCATGGGAGAGAATTCAACCGTCTTTGCGAATCATGATTGTTGTACATCCAAATTTAGGTAAAAAAAAGAAAAAAAGAAAAAAAAAAGAACATGAGTTGGCACATCTGACGAAAGATATACGAGACCATAACCCGTCATCCTGGATAAGCTTTCGCTGCACTATCGTCCCATAAAGTGTCTCTGCTGTCGAGTAAGCATCGTGCATACAACAGTGGATGAAGCATTTCTGCTCGTAGCTCAAATTACTACGACAATGCTCTTAGAAGCGCTAGCTAGCTACTCGCCCAATTTGTTTTAAGTTGTGAAACTCCCACAATTTCTCCATTTCCCTATTACTTTATTATTCTGATTATTTGTTTCCTCCTCTTTAATATTTTTCGCTTCGGGTCGGATCCTTTTCTAGATCCATCTTTCCGGCCGTGCATTACTTATTAGAATGTTTAAACACAAGCCCGCACACAACCCCACCTTCTTCTCCGGAAGCGACGAGCTCGTGACGGTGGCAAATTTTGGCAATTCACAGAAAATTCGTGGGGAATTTGGCAATTTCGACACTAGCCCCCTTCGGCTCCGCAGAATTTCTGCTGAAAATTCAGTGAATTTTGGGGCTTCAAATCGTCATCTTTGGTCCCCTCAACGGTGTCACAAAGTTATATATTGTATAGGCGACGCGAGGGTGTGGAGTTAGTCGGGCAATTGAATTACAAAATTAACGAGAAGTTTGGATCAAAAGAAACGGTCCACGTGGTGTTTGCCCACGTTCGTTAATTCGATTTTAAAAGTTGCCCGTTACTTTAGTTTTTGGGACGGGATTGGTCCACGGACGAAATGTACGCCAATGGATGCTCAGTGGGACCGGCATTTCCTACACCGTCGCAAGTTGCCGCGGCATCACGGTAATTGCATCCATCGCCTAAAATCATGTGAACAGCCAATTCGCAAAGACTATTGTGTTCCGAACGAAATGTAAGTGATCGGATGCTTGGTGGGGCAAGGCATTTTCCCTGGACTGTCGCGAGCTGCCTCGACATTCTTCGCGGGTCGCGGAAAATCAGCATTTGACATTCAGCTAATTGAGATAAAGGTGATAGAAACAGTCAGGGAAGGAGAAACCCGTTCCGATTGCAGCACCAATCACAGGAAAAAGGATGGCAAATTTGACTTGTCATATACAACGGGAGAGGTGGCTATGCTAAGCTAACCGAGATAAAGGTGATAGAGACGGACGACCGTTCCGATTGTGCGTGCATGAGGTGATAGAGACACTTGATGTATATGCTCATTGATTTTTCTTTATTTTTATTTTTATTTCTTTACAAAAAAAAAAGTAACACAACAATCTTTCCGAATCATGATTGTGGTGCATCCAAATCTAGATCAAAGACTCAGCAATTATTCTATCCAAGAGACGTAGCCATATGAATTATTTGGTATGTATAAATAATTGACCTAGATAGATTGACAATTGAGGAATTGAACCAATAGTTTGCGCTCCTTGAGCATAATCGGAGACATTGAGACGGTGTTCAGAATGACATAGATATGGATTATTGAAAGATGGCTTGGGATAAATAGGTCAGACAATGCCACCTTTCATGTCACCCAGAAGGCCAAGGAAGGTACTTGCCCGTCGTTAGCCTCTCACTTGGACATCAAAAAGAGCTTCGACTATTCAGAAATTTACAACACCAAGCAGGGGAAAAAAAAAAAAATTGGGTCGCCACATCCTACGAAAGATATACAAGATCGTAACCCATCATCCTGGATAAGGCTTCGTTGCGCTATTGTCCTACAAAGTGTCTCTGCTATCGAGTAAGCATCGTGTAGACAATTGTAGATGAAGCATTTCCTCTCATAGCTCAAATTACTACGACAATGCTCTTCGCCATACATCAAACAAATCACATAGGCCAAGCAAAAATATCAGCAGCAATGTCTGAGAATATGCCCCTGACGTGGATCACTATCAGGACAATGTGCAATCCCTGCCTGCTTGAATGTGCTAACTTGAAAACGGGGCACAAGCTCTCCGCACTAGGGTGAGGTAGAAACATCGAGCCTCATTTGCTTGAGAGCCTGTACAGTCGTATGCTCGATCTATCATATGATTGCATGTAAGGAAGCAAACTGATGGGTTGAAAGGTTCTGGTCAATAGAAAATCTTGTATAAACTCTTGCTTAATTTCATGTGAGATTATTTCGTGAGGAATTATGGGACTAAATACTGTATGAGTTATTGGATGTAATTAGGGTTGGAAAATATTGAGAATGTTTGAGTGACTCGAACATGGTTTATAATCTCCTTTATATCGCTTGATCTATAGTGAAATTTGTTGATGCCCTCCCCGTGAACGTAAGTCTCTAAGACCGAACTACGTAAATTTAATGTTCGATTTATTTTCTTATTATGGCTATTTTACTATTCGATTGCTTGCTTATGCGGAACATGAGTCACGAGGAGGGAGCCAAGTTTTGGGGTTCTCCAAAGTGGCGGATAGAGATAGAGGCATGCAGAAAATGACTCGACAACTGATTCGAGCACGACGGTTTTAGAGACTCGTGACAAATGCTTTTCGCTAGCTTGTCTTGTTCTTTTGGATGGTTTTGTTGGTGAAAGTTTGACATATGACATGACATGACATCTCTAGATTAACTCATTTGAGGTATTATTCATTTTGACCCATTCTATATCGAATTTCACGATTTTGTCTTTTGACGTACGGATAGATATTTCCCTAAGATGTCACCCGTCCTAGTCTAGACTTAGCATGCTTCACTTTAGAGCTTCAAACTAGAGCTTGCTGTTAAGTCAAAAAAGACCTCTGCTAGATAATTTCGATTTCCACATGTAAATTTCTAGAATGATCCCCTTGATTCGGTGTGCAATTCGATTCGTTCCTACCCTCTTCGCTATTCTAGAAGTCTACCAAAAGCTGCTCATTATCCAGGCCCTCATGCCCTAGTGACCACTTCTCGCCTTTCTCGGATTGAGTTGTTACATCTGAAGTAGTAAAAAAAAAAAACAGTAGGGATCGGGTCGAGTTGTTACATTTGAAGTAGTAAAAAAAAAAAAAAACAGTAGGGATCGGGTCGTTACACCCGAAGTAGTAAAAAACAGCAGTGCATGAACGATGGATTAATCCTCAAACCCATCGTTGTCGTTTGGATGGATAAAAAAAAATTCAAAGGCTATGATCAATTCCCACGAACCTTCCCTTGTGCTCATTTAAAGGGCTGATGTGGGTCGTAGGAAGGGGATAATTTGAGTACATCACATCCAAACACACAAGATTTTTCCATATATAACAAGCAAGACTAACATGAATCCAAAAGAAGACCACACTTCTCTCCTAGTTATGATAGTTGGTTAAGGAAATGAATAGAAAATGGATTGAATTGACATAATTAAAAAAGGTTTAAGACTCAATTGCAAAAAAAAGAAGAAGAGAATTTAGTACTGAATTGATACAATTGTAATAGATTTAAGGCTCTTTTGGTAATTTTTTCGGCCAAGTTGTAGCAGCTCTGGATGAAAGGAGAATAGGGGTACTAAGGAGAGAGATTTCCGGAGGATTACAATCCCAATCCCTTACGGGTGCCAAAGAAGAACGAGAAGAAGCACGAACCAAAAAAGAAAGGCAAAAAGGAACATAATCTCCAAGACAATGATTACCAACTCTATCAAGGTTCTAATGACAAGGCCCATGTGAGACAATAGCTCGTAAGCCCCCGGCCCCACAAGTGGCCGTCTTCTGGGCCCAAGAGGAATGTGTTCAGGCCCAATTGAGCCTCACGTCCTAACTGGGATTCGAAGTGGGGCAGAGATCGCCGAGGTCACGACATTGGCAACGATGATCCAGTTAAAAAAGCATTTACCACAAGACTCGGTACACGTAACCATCGGCTGTCCATAGATTGAAATCAACTCCAGAAGTTACGCTTAGATAATGTTTGCCAAAGAGGCTGAGGTGCTCCACCCGTCGGTTTCGGATGTCGAGTAAGCATCGTGCATGCGAGTGTGGATGCAGCATTTCATCTCATAACTCAGATTACCACAACAATGCCCGCTGTCGATCGACACATCAAGCCACACAGCCCAAGCAAAAAAATATGAGAGGAAACGTCTCAGAAATACCCCGACGCCGAATACTCTATCAGGACAATGTGCGGTCTGTGCTAGCGTGAGCACGCTAACTTGAAAACCGGGAACAGGCTCTTCGCACCATGGTAAGGTACAAAACAGCGAGCCTCATTTGCTCGAGATCCTGAACAGACGTATGCTCGATCGATTGTATGATTGCAAGTAAGGAAGCAAACTGGCGAGTTGAAGAGTTCCAGTCAGGTCTGCGATGGCAAGGTTTGCCTCTACCACTAAAGCAAGGAAACGATTCAAAGTATTGGCATTGCGGATGACAGATGAAATGTACGCCATTGGATGCTCAGTGGGATCGGCATTTCCTACACCGTCGCAAGTTGCCACGGCATCATGGGAATCGCATCCATCGCTGTAATCATGTGAACAGCCAATCGCACTATTGCAACCTACTTTAAGGAATCGCGAAGGTGACTTCGTTTTATCCAAAAGAATGGAGAGCAAAGGCACAAGGTGTGGCAAGCACAACGGGTCGTATATCACGTCAGCACCTAAGCTGTAGAAAAAGAGAAATTACGCCTTCACTGATTGATGAAAAGAGAAAACAACCGAATATCTCGAATTAATGCTCAACAGCAGAAGTGTGCTAGTGAAGGAACTACTCCCATAATGTCCGGTTTCAATCCCTGAAGTTCACTCTCAGATGCGCATTCCCAAGGCAGGCGTAACCATTTTACCTGGGACAAGGAAATAATATCAATTTCAGTTCTTATTTCTCCAATTTGTGCATGGTCAAACGGCATCAAGATCCAAATCATCGCAGAAGATGAACATTATTTGGATGAACAATCAGTGCTCAACTGAGAAGACCTCATTCAAAGTCATGCTTTTCTTGAGAAAATCAATTTGTTCAATGGAAAAGGAAACCCCACAACGCTATCAAAGTATCCACAGGACTAATGGGGAAGTCGTGCAGCAGGACCTACCCTTTTAGGCTAAAGGCATAAACATAATGATGTCTACCGTAACATTTTTAAGGAAATATCTATCATGGGATCAAAGAAGGAAAACCATGGTGCGGGCTCGTGGGAAATATGAAACTAAAAACTTGAAAAAGCGGGCGCTTAGGGCTGAGCGTGCAAGGATAATGACATGATCACTCACAGAATCTCTACATTCCGAAGCCATTGGCTCATCATCTTCCGTGCTGATTCGATTCATCTTCAAATTAAGCTTCATGTTGCTTAAAGTTGATAAGTCGCCACAACTTAATATCACCCGCATGAAAATGGTCAATTTCTAAAATGCCATCTTATATATCATCATAACACCAAGTCCAGCTTGTTCAGCCAAGTTTGTATATCTGCTGTAGAACAGAATAGATCACTAGTTTCACAACCAAATTAGCTTTTGATATCCAGCTCGTAGGAATAAGAACAATTCCAAGGACCAAGTACAGCAAAAGAGTTGCTTGCCGAACCATAGTGAGCACAACCCTAGCACATCAACATATATTGGTTGATGGAACAAGAATAAGGCATAAAAACATACGAGAGTTCGAGTAATAGAGAAAAAAACCTAAGTGAGAAAGGAGCATCAAGCTCAACAACGGTACCTTGGAAGCTTTCACATGGGAGAGACAGATACCAACTAAGCCAACCCCTTAGCCAACCTATGTCCAACATTCAAGTCAGTACCTGAAAGCAACTCTTGTGCATTATATATAAAGTTAAAAGAGATTGAAAGTAATCAGATAAAGGGGGAAGGGAATAGAAGGCCAAGTGATTATGTGACAACAATACTGTTCTCTGCAGTGTTTCACAGACCACTACATCTAATGATTAAGATTGTTTCTATGGAAAATTAATCAATAAGGTTACAACAATTTTCTAATGGAAAATCTATAACAGAACCAACTCTAACGTTGATAAACCCAGAAACTTGATCCCATTACATTGATGTTTATCTAAAATTCCGATTCACATCGAACATCTTACTTCAAAACATGTTTTGCTGGAGAACGTGTCCGGAAAGGAAAGTATGAACTCTGACAAAAACAGACTGGCTGGCCAGATCGAACACCTGATGAGAGAATGGACCGAACGCTAATTTCAGTCGGCACATAAATCCACACGATGCATGAGACAAAAAACCATCTGTGATTAATACCATCTTCATAACTAATATAAAATTGTTCTCTAGTTGAAGAAAACCAAGCAAGCACATGACCCAGGACAGGCCCTCAGTTCTTAAAAAATACATATGAACCCATACCATACCTACCCTGTCTCTCCTTCAAGCATGTGAGCGAACAATGCAGTGGAACCACCAATTTCCTTACCATTGCATCCTCACAACTTGCATCTAGGAAATTATTAGCCAAAGATTCGGATGATGCATGCAAAAAAATATAACTCGAGTGAAAAGGAAATAAACCTGAAAAAAGAAAGTACCCATCTGGGAAAAGAAAAGAAATATATGTCAAAGCGCTCACACTCCCTTTGACTGCATTCTCATTCTAATGAACATAAACCAGGAGAAATGGGACACATTATTCACTAAGAAAATTAACAACAATGAGCTTTACCTTTGAAGAAGTCACGAACTTGGTGTACAATTCGTACAATTCATCTAGCACATCATCACAATTAGACTCAATTTCCGATATGAGCTTCTTCAAGAAGTGTTTTAAGTACGGAGCATGACATTTGCCAATCTGCAACAACATGCCGCCTGTTCAGAGAATTCTGCAGTAACAGTCCTTCACTAAAATAATGCAGCAAGAACAGATGGCAATGAACTTTTTTTTTTTTTTGGTAAGGGATGGCTGTGAGATTTTGTGGGACCACTGCCAACTGTTCCAAAAACTTAAGCTGTTGGATGAAGGCGTGGTTTAATATTTAATTATTCTAACACTCCCCTTTACTTTTAGTCTGGTATTTTTGCCTAGTACTAAGCGTGGAAATATATTATTATGGGAGGTAAATAGGGGCATGGAAGAATTTGAACTCAGGACCTCCCGCTTTGATACCATGTGAGATTTTGTGGGATAACTACCAACTATTCTAAAAGCTTAAGTTGTTGGATGAAGGCGTGGTTTAATATTTAATTATTATAACAATGGCAATGAACTTGATACTCAAGAACTAACACGTGAGCTAGTATTAGTAAGATAAACAACAACTCCAATAGTAGCAACGTGAACAATAACTTCCATAGAAGCATATAATCATTTCGTTTCACTTTAGCAGATATGACAGAGAGGACACACACAAGATTATTTCTTTTTTCACTTTTTCCCTTAAACCAACATCAACAAGTGACCTGAACATAAACGACACTTCAGCTGAGAAATGTTTTTTTTCTTTTTTGTTTTGGGTTCTCTAGTTTGGGAAAAGCTCTCAATCAAGACTTACAGCTTCACTAATGCGATGATCCCAAATGAACCTCTGAACATCCACTGTCACGGACCCACCACCAAGTGATCTGGGTCTCGAATTGAACAGACGATTCCTTCAAATTCAATGCACTCGGAATCTTGTGAATCTAAAGACCAGGTTAAAAGGAAAATGAGTTCAGTGAAGCGCGCGCAAAGAGTAAAACAGAGAAGATTTTACCTCGCGTGCGATATCACGCGGTCAGTGGGTTCCATGGCTAGAAAAGCGGAGACCAAATGGAGACTCGCATTTTTTTTTTTGGTAAAGGTAAGAATGAATTAGACTAATCAAAAGCACTTACAAAAGAGTCCAAAGCACAAGAACCCGAACAAAAAACAACCCTCCACTACGAACGACACTAATGTTGCAGGGGGTGCATGGTTGATGGGGATCTGCGTAAATGGGCAAAAGGGGAAGCCAAAAAGAGACCAACGACAGACCGAAAAACTGCCAAACGAATGCTAACACCAACACAGACCGAGCAGAACAAGATCAAACAAGAATCAACAGAGAACAATCCCAAGTAGACAAAATACGTCGATTACGGTTGTCATCCGTCCCTTGTATGGTAAGCGCTTTATCTTGGACAGCTTTAGAGAGATGCTTCTTCATCGCAGTGATATCCCAAGTCTTATTCCTAAGGATAATGTGGTTGCGTTCCGTCCAAATCAAATGGCAAAGGGCAGCAAATGAAAATCTGGCAATGCATTGGTGAAGTTGCTGGCCATCACAGTATTTCATGGCCCAATGAAGGTTTTCCAGCCACATTCCGTTAGTCCAAGAAATGGAGACTCACAGTTTGCTTCTCCATTTGTTAAAATTTGTGCGTGCGTAAATAGCGTTGACTTTTATATGAAAAATATAATGAGCCAACTTGAAAAAGGGTGTATCTTTACTTGGTTACAAGAAGCATATTTCTAAAATATTGAAAATGGTAAATGGTTATATGAGTGCTTATATCATCTGATTATTTAAATTTCTTGAGTTATCATGTTTGTTTTGGTGTGTTAAAATTATGTGATATTAATAGTAAGGCAATTCTTGAAAGAACAACTGTGCAATTTGATTCGTTTGGGGGAAATTGACTCGCAAAGAGTCATTTTCTTAATTTCATATGAATCAGATTGCCTCTTGATGCCTACCTGCTGCATAACCTTTACTGTGGTTCGGTTCTCACCATTCTTTGAGATTCTTGGGTGAAGGATTCTTCACAGGCTTTGCTTGCGTTGCTAACGGCGAGAGTCGCCATTTTGGTTGCTGCTCTCGGAGGCTTCTGGAGCTTGGATTCAGGTCAAGTGAACTTTTGAAGTTTGCAATATTTCTCCTAGTCTTCAGGCTACTCACCCAAGGTCTTCATCTATATGCAAATCCTAGCAGCAAGTACATTAGGACAATTTCAAGCAAATGCTTCTGCTATGTGTTGGTGCATCTAGGTTCAATAAGTTGCAATCCTGTCTATGTAGTGTTTGCCTAGAAACAGGAAGTATATGTAGTGGACATTTTAGGTTAAAGTTCCAATCTTTTGCTGTTGATTATTACTTAAAGTGATAGTTCCTCCCTCTTGTGCTTTAAATAGCTATGTTCATCGCATGATGGATGAGCTGGAAATTCGAGGAATGCCCATGGAGCTTCTGCAAACAAAATTTCTTAGTCGATCCAGTAAACGATGAGATAATGCCTGTGTTTGCTGTCGCAATTCATATGAATACTTGATGAGTCTCTATGCATTAGAGCCTCTATGGTAATCATTCTGGTTCTCTAATTCTATTTTCCGAAACAAAAAAAATGAGAATTCTATTTGGTAATGTAAACAATTCTGATTTTAGGAGCAAAAACAAGAACAAAAAAATTTGGTTGTGAAAAAAAATCACTTTTGAAAATCATAAAATAAAATGAAGTAGCATATCTCTCACTTTTCTCATCACTTTTCCCTCTACCAAAAATAGAACAAGGTCTCATTTTCAAATAAAAATATATAAGATAATAAAAATAAAATAAAATAATAAAAAAATTGGAAAAATTCTAAAAAAAATCATACAATTTTCAAAAAGTTCCTTAAAATTAAAAAAGTTTAGATTAAGCTAGTTTGACTTCGTTTTCATTGGATCTAGATTTCCTAGATTTTTTTTTAAGGAAATTCATAAACATCTTTGAAATTAAATCTGAACTACATTCTCTAAGCCCATAGGGCTTTGTTCGGGTTTTATGATGCGATTTATCAATGTAATGATCCTTAATTGTGCACTTGATTTTATTATTGTGATTTGTCTAAGTTTATGTACTTTAAACTTAGCCAAGTTTTAGAAAATTTTGGAAAAAGACAAAAATAACCAGTGTGAACACTTAGCAAACTCTTGTTTTTAAGTTTTGGATAAATTAAGATTGAGATTTGATTTCATGGAACCAAAAATGCATACCAATGCAATATGTTATATAAAAGAATCAATAAATCGCTCACGTTGATTGTCTCCTCGCTCAAAATAGTTAGGTGAAATCCCTCAATAAATGGTGAAAATGACTTGTGATGATTCTTGATATTTATTTTTACATTTTAATATGCAATATGTTATATAAGAGAATCGATATGAATTAATCTTCAATTAATTCGAAATGTAGGATGAAATTTCAAAAGTAACTATGTAATTACTTGACTTAAATGACAAAAATTGAGAAGAGAAATAGATCCTAGGAATAAAAATTATGCGTAATTACCAAATGCATTTTTGTTATAGGAATAGAAATTCTGTGCAGTTACCAAACACGTTCTGATTCTTTAAAAATCATCAATGAAATAGAATTAGAAAAAATCATTTTAATCAGAATCACTTTTTAAAATCAAAATAGTTGCCATACAGGCCTTAAGTTGCTATATCAGGATACCGGTTCTAGTCAATCTCTCTTACATTTGGGTTACATCAAAGTGGCATGAAGAGGAACTCCAATGGCAATTAGAAACATGGGGACAGTAAGGAATTTAAGACTCGCCGCCCGTTCTAGTCGGAATCTCAGTATACATCCAAACAAATTGTAAAAAATATAAATAATAATAACAAAGAGAATGCAAGATCGAAGGGTGGATGGACCACTAGAACTCAGTTCCTTCGCAATAACCTCATGGTCCACTCTTTCTTTCGCTTCTATAATGTTTTGTTCACAATTAGTGGCAAATGATATATGTTCACTTTTGTGCATATTAGTCCGGCAAAATATGGCGAAATGCTCGCAGTTGTCGCTCATGAGGCTGTAATTGCCGAAAGCATTGTTAGCATGAAGAAGCTCGATAGCCTTCTCGACAACTTGATCACGTGATTTGGTACATGTTTAGCTGGTGCGAGTCCATAGCCTCGCGAGCATAAACCATAGTTGTGGCTGTTAAGAAAGAAAGAAAGATGAAGAGAAGATGGAATTTATTCTCTTGGTGTATGTAACAATGTACAAGAGAAGCCTTTATATATGCTTGGAAGAGGTGAAGAGTCTAGTACTCTTCCTATGTACGACTAAAGGAAAAGAAAGAAAACAATATGTTCTAACACCCCCCTTCAAACTCAAGGTGGATCAAACAACGAGAGTTTGGAAAGAAGAAATAGAAAACGATGTGATGGGAGAGCCTTCGTAAAACAATCTGCAAGTTGATTTTCAGTTCCAATAAAGGGAAGAGAAATGGTGCGAGCTTGGAGATGATGACGAGTTAGATGACAGTCGATCTCAATATGTTTGGTACGCTCATGAAAGACTGGATTTACGGCAATGTGAATGGCACTCTTGTTGTCACAGTATAAAGAAGTAGGATCCGAAAATGAAACACCCATGTCAGCAAGTAAGCGACGGAGCCAAATAATCTCAACAGTAGTGTCGGCCATAGCTCGATACTCAGACTCTGTAGAGAAGCGTGAGACAATATGTTGTTTCTTGGCACGCCAAGAAATGAGAGAATCGCCAAGAAAAATGCAGTAGCCAGTGACAGACTTGTGATTAGTTATATTGGAAGCTCAATCAGCATCAGAATAGGCACGTAATTGAAGAGCAGAAGAAGACGGCATGAACAAGGAACGTGTCAACGTGCCTCGAAGATAGCGCAAGATCCTCAAAACAGCAGCGTAATGAACTGTACGAGGAGCAGCAACGAACTGACTAACAACATGAACAGCATAAGCAATGTCGGGTCGAGAGATAGTAAGATAGACAAGACTGCCAACTAAAGTCCGATAGCGGGTCACATCAGAAAGAGGTTCCCCATCATCAGGGCGAAACTTTTGATTCAGTTCAATAGGAGTAGCAGCAGTGCGTGAGTCGGAGAGAGCAGCCCTGGAGAGAATATCAGCAGTATATTTCTATTGAGAAAGAAGGATACCGCGTGAATTACGAGCAATTTCAAGCCCAAGAAAATAACGCAGTGGTCCAAGATCCTTCATGGAAAAATGCTGTTGAAGGTGTCTTTTGGTATGTTCAATATGAGCACGATTATCCCCAGTGATGATCATATCATCCACATAAAGAAGAAGAATAGTACAACCAGCAGAAGAGGTATGAACGAACATAGCATAATCAGCCTCACTTTGAGTAAAACCAGTAGATCGAATAGCATCACCGAACTTCTCAAACCAAGCACGAGGGGCTTGTTTGAGACCATAAAGAGCCCGCCGAAAATGACAAACCTGTCCAGAGGTGTGAGCAAGACCAGGCGGAGGTTGCATAAAGATATCCTCTTGAAGATCCCCGTGAAGGAAAGCATTCTTCACATCAAGCTGAAAGAGTGACCAGTTACGAATTGAAGCAACAGCTAGTAAAGTACGAACCGATGTCATCTTTGCTAAAGGAGCAAATGTCTCATCATAATCAATACCATATTCATGCGAGAAACCTCGGGCAACCAGACGCGCTTTGTAACGCTCAATACTACCATCAGAACGGAGCTTCACCTTGTAGATCCACCGGCAGGATACCAAGGATCGACCCGAAGGAAGAGGCACAAGCTCCCAAGTACCAGTACTTTGCAAAGCCGAGAGTTCCTCAGACATAGCCTGACGCCATTCGGCATGTTGAATTGCCTCGCGATAACTAGAGGGTTCCTGTATAGTGTAAACAGCAGCCAAAAAGGAACCAAACTCGGAAGAATAAGAAGTGACAGCAACATACCGAGCAGGTAAACGTTGATCCCGAGGAGGATTACGACGGGGCTCCAAAGGTGCAGAATCGTCAAGGGCAGGCGGAGCAGGAGGTGCAGTAGAAGGAACATGTGAAGATGGGGAATTAGATATATCTAGATCCGAATTGGAAATGAGAGAAGAAGAATCAGGGAAATGATCAGCAGGGAAATCCATGAATGGAATATGAGATGACATAGGAGGTGTGGCGTTGGTAGGGAAGAAAGGGACATGCTCATGAAATGTAACATTATGAGAGATACGTACACGTCTCGTTTTTGGGTCATAACAACGATAACCCTTATGCTTGGTACTGTAACCCAAGAATGCACATTGGATAGAGCAAGCAGTGAGCTTCGTACGTTCATGAGGTGGTAGGATGACAAAGCAAGTACACCCAAAAACTCGCAGATGAGTATAGGTGGGAGATCGAGAATGAAGACGGTAAAAAGGGGTGTCTTGATTGAGAACGGATGAGGGTAGACGGTTAATGAGATGAATAGCTGTAAGAAGGGCCTCAGCCCAGAATTCAGTAGGAACAAAGGTGGCAAGTAAGAGAGCGCGAGTTGTCTCCAGAATATGACGATGCTTACGCTCAGCAACCCCATTCTGAGCTGGAACCCCAGGACATGATAGTTGAGGAAGCGTGCCATCACGAACCAAGAGAGAACGAAAAACACCTGAGAGATATTCTCCCCCTGAGTCAGATCGAAAAACTTTGATTTTTGTGTTAAATTTGATGGAAACCATGGTAGTAAAAGACTGATAAATAGAAAAGAAATCACTGCGCTGACGCATAAGATAGACCCATGTATAACGGGAATAATCATCAATAAAGGAGACATAATATTTGAAACCACTCTTGGAAGAGAGAGGGGCAGGTCCCCATACATCAGAATGAATAAGATCAAAAATAGCACTAGATCTAGAGTTACTAATGGGAAAAGGCTTAGCAGATTGCTTGGCCAAAGGACAAATAGAACAAGGATAAAGATTATTAGAAGAAACATGGCCTAGAGCTCCTTGTTAATGAAGGACGGTGAGACGAGAAGAAGGAATATGCCCGAGACGCTGATGCCATAGAGCAAGATCAAGGGTAGCTAACATAGGAACAGGAAGAGAGGAAGACAGAAGATGGAGATGCTGCATAGTATAAAGTCCGTCCCGTCTACTGCCCCTGCCAATCATCCGACCACTCAAACGATCCTGCACAAAGCAAGAGCCGTCAGTAAAGCTCACAATACATCCAGCATCGGTAAGTTGTCCAACAGATAATAAGTTAAGAGTTAGGGAAGGAACATGTAACACATCAGGGACGCTGAAATCCCGAGGAACGGTGAGTGTACCCTGCTGGGTAGCCATAAGAGGAGAACCATCAGCTGTAAAGAAATGTGCTGGATGCTTGAGCTCAGAAAGCTGAGTGAGACAGGCAAAGGAAGCAGACATATGTCTAGCAGCTCCTGAGTCAAGTATCTAGATAGTAGAAGTGTCACATGAAGAGGGAGTAGACACAGCTGTGTTGCCAATAGACGAAGCAGTTGCATGGGTGCCGGAACCAAGCAAAGGGCGGCGAGGGCCACGAGTAGGCGGAGCACGTGGTGGAGCAGCTAAAACAGCAGTAGAATTAGAAATTGTAGAGGAGGAAAGTAGACCCAGACGAGTTTTCTCAGACTGCAATTCCTTGATAGAGTCAAGGAGAGACGGTCTAGGAAAGCGATGGAGAAGTTGGCCGCGAATACCTTCATAAGGAGAGCCTAGCTTCATAAGAAAAGCGTGTAGACAGTGCCTATCTTGAGCCTGAAGCCGAGTAGACGGGCACTGAGTACATTTCAAGCATGTCGAGCAGAGAACAGGAGCAAGAATATCCAATTGACTCCAGAGGGAATGCATGTAGTTATAGAAATCCCGAATGGAGCGAGACCCTTGGGTGGCACAATAAATCTTTTGCTCCAACTGATAGACCCGGATATCTCCAGTCTCAGTGAACATCTCGGCGAGCTGATCCCACAAACACTTCGCCCCCATAATATGAGAAAATTGCGGGCGAAGAGTAGGATCAATAGAACCAAAGAGAATGGCCCATGCTTTTTGATCAGCAATTGTCCATGCTCGAATTTCAGCAGCACGTTGCCTAATCGCCTCAGGAGATGGTTTGGATGAGTCAGTGTCTGTGAGTGCAACAGGACAAAGACGAAAACCCTTGACATGCTCAAACAAGTCGCGGTAAATAAGTGCAGCCATTGCCGATGGTTTCCAAAGTGAATAATTGGAACCATCAAGCTTGACGTCTATGCGGTCACTAGAATCGCCCATGATGATTGAGTGAAGGTCTAAACTGACCAGAAAAATCACCAAAGTTTGAAGCGCAGGACAAAGTGCGTAGGTCGATAGAATGGAAGAAGCACGAATCTAGAGGTACAAAGTAAGCCTCTAGAAAATGAAAGAAAAAAGAAATTATAGACGCACAAATACGTGGAAGCTTGACTAGAGCAAGCAAGAGTAGTGGCTCAATAACTCAAAACTCATTGTCTTAATTTCTGATGCGGAAGATCCAATTTATGGCAACCGCAGAGCATACTTTTAAAACAATGAACTTGGCTCTGATACCATGTTAAGAAAGAAAGAAAGATGAAGAGAATATGGAATTTATTCTCTTGATGTATGTAACAATGTACAAGAGAAGCCTTTATATAGGCTTGGAAGAGGTGAAGAGTCTAGTACTCTTCCTATGTGGGACTAAAGGAAAAGAAGGAAAACAATATGTTCTAACAATGTTCTAACAGTGGCTACCTGTACCCATAACAGTGGAGGGATCAAAGTTTATTGCTGTCCCAATGGAAGCAATCGAGACAAGTTTTGACAACCCCACGCTTGATGGTCTTCTTGTTTTCGCATTTCGGGAAATCGGGACAACTTCGTTGCTTGGGTTTAGTCTTGGATAGCGATGGACATTTGGTTATTTTGTTCTTAGTATGGGTGAAGTGAACCATGTAGTCGTAGCTGACGTAAATTCCTGCCATATATATACCGGTGCAGAACACGATAAAGAATGAAAATTTCAATCTCAAATGAACAAAGATGAAGCTTTTGGTTAGGCACGATTAGACGCCAACTTTAGAACATCCATTGTAGGAACTGCCACTTTGCCATGTCTCGATTGTTTTTGCCAAGATGATAATAAATGCACTTTAGGTTCTTATTTGAAATAAGGTCTACTTCAGGCCTTTATTTGAAATTTTTTATAGAAATTTTGACAAAGTTCTATTTTTTTCCCCCAAACTCAAAAGAGTGAACTTAGGCCTATTTCTGAATTTGGGCTTTTCTAGCTGGGTTTTGTGCGAAAACGGTTTGTTTTTCTTTATTTCATGATATGTGATTAAATTTTTTTTTATATATTTGGTTTTCATTTGAAAAATGATTCCAAACTTTATCTTAGGCCAAACAAAAAACTCAAATGTCTAAATTATTTTTACATTTTATTATTTATTATTTATTATTATTTTTTACTTCCTTCTTCCTCCATTGCAACGACGAGAGGAAGAAAAAAAATATGAAAATAAGATAAAATTAAATACTTAAACATTAATTATTCAAAAAATATAATATTAAGATATTAAAATATTTTTAAAAAATACAAATCTGGAAAGTGTTTTCACCTCTTTAGATTTATGAATTCATTTTCCTAATTTTATGCATGAATTTTTCATTGACCGAAAAGTGTTTTCCGGTGACTTATTCATTTTCGGCAAACCAAACTGATGAAAGTCCGAAAAACTAATTCGGAGAAAATATTTTCTCTGAAACAAACGCACCCTAAATTGTTGCTAGAATTTATGTAAAAAGAAATCTATATCAAGGGATATATGTACAGGCAGTGAATAGACATGTTTATAGATTTTTTTCATGCATGGGGCTTAATGAAATTGAGTAATTAATAGTCATAATTATCCATTTGAATTATTGCTAGAATTTAATCATACTTAAAGCACTATAGGACAAAGTGTGTTTGGTGAGCCTCGCACGTGATATATGAACAAGCGGGACGGACTATAGTGAACTTGCGGGACAAACTCAGTCGTCCCCGGAGTTTTAGATGTCAGGGAACTTCGACATTTATAGGTCTCGTATTTGAATTATATATTTTTCTCAATTCAACAACAATTGCGGGTATATAAGGAGAAAGATTATTCTTTAAGTGAATACGGTATACAAGGCGTGCATGACAATACTTATGAGGAAGTATTTTTGTTCCAAGTGCTCCTAGAACAGAAATCAATTTAGTATAGTTACCTAACTTCATTTTTATACTTTTGGAGCACTTATTTGCTCCAAAACTACCTTTGGAACTCCTTCAAGAAGTAAAAAATATATATTTATTCAAAAGTAGAAAAATCAACTTCTGCTCAGAAATAAAAGTAGAAAATTCAACTTTTGATGCACATCAAATTGGTCATGGGCTCCTTAGGGTTTGCGACTCTCTTTTTGGAGACTAGTGTTGAGATATAGAAATATTCCGAACTAATGGGACGACAAAAGCAGAAAGTGTAAGCCACGAAAATGGCATGCATAATGATTACTATAACTAGAATCAGAAACATCACATTACAGAACCGAAAAAAGGATTGGCACACACGTGATTTGGAATCCATCTTGATGCGAAATAACGACGACTTTCGACGATTCTTGAAACCCAAGCACTTTTCCTCTATTCTCTCTCGATTATGCTGGTCAAACGAGACAACCACAAAGAAGCGAAAAGGTATGTTCTAATTTCTGTGTTAGAGGACTAAAGAATGGACTTGAGCATACTTATAGAGTTTTCGGCCACGGGCCCTCTCATCATGGGACGGGTGTAACTCGGCCTACACTAACTAGGCCATATTAAATTGATTAGGAATCCTTCTATCTTACATTACTAGATCAATCAGTAAAATGGTAAAATCAATTTTAATTAATGTAAACTCACATTAAGAAAACTCTTATAGAAAGTGCACAAACGGAAAAATGAAACGGTATATACGCATGTCTCATGTGGCCTCTCTAAACACATACTCGTGAGATAATGTAAGGTAGATAAACCTCTTTCGGTAGAATATTTCAAAGTTAAATCTGTTAAAGCTTAGATGATTGCATCGTTACTCTGCCCAGAGTATGGTGCAGTCTTGACTATCTATGTCCGGTTTCCTTGGGAAATCAGTGAGTCCCACCTCCTTAGATTTCATTAAAGTTTTATTTGGGAATCAAAATTTGTTTCTAAATTAACTACGTGGGCTTGAAGTTGCCTAATTTAAAATATATTTTATATTAATTTTAAATTATTAAGTTCAACAAAATTGTTATTTCCCTCTTTCGTAAAAGGGAAATGCTTCCGTGACCAACAGTCAGAGATGGTACAATCTCAACCGTAGACCCATATATCATTATCACTTGTTTTGGATAAAGCACTCATTGATTGAGAGATCGTGTGATCATGAATAACTAATTGTAAAGCTCAACTTTATGATCATAGAAATTTTGTACTTAGAAACATTTTTCAAATAGAACATTTTTTTAGGCATATCACAAATGGCGGATCGATATCATTTGATGAGATACAACGTTCAAATTGGGATGCACTACTTGCTAGATAATCAATGTGTTATTCTATTTTATGGTGAAAATTTTATTTTATTTTGGCTGGGGGAGTACTTTTATAGAAGCAAAATTTCTATGTGCAGTGTCTTATTTTCTTCTTTTGATTTAAAGTGAGTGTTACGAAATCATTGGCACATAACCTAAACTAAAACTTTAAGCAAAATAAGAAAGCTAATATAAGACAAAATTGGCCAAAAGTGGACCGCTTGCCCCTCTCTCTGAATTGGGAATATGTGGCTGGAAGGTCACCGTTAGTCTCAAGCATAACGGCGACCGTCAGCCTAGAGTTGTCCTTAAATCTTTTACAAGGTTCCTCAAAGTTATGTGGTATTGATAAGTCTCTCTCTTTTTTTTTTTTTTTGGGGGGGGGGGGGGAGGGGGCGTTGACAAAGTTCTTTCCTTATCAACTTTAACTACTCCCGGTGTTTTTTTTTTAGTGATATTTCCTTTCCAGACTCCACGAAAAAGAAGGTGGCGGACGCATTCCACGATTACCGTAACTTCGACTTCCATCTAATGGACCGATATGGTGAAACCAATGGTAGGATGTACCGTGGTAAACACGCAATAGATCCGCGCTTCCTCTTTGATGAAGCAAAGCAACTAATCGATATGATCATACACAAAGGCACGTGATGTATGATTTCCCAGTTGACATTCTAGGTCGAATGCTCTCGCGGAGTTCGATGGATCGATCGTCGTCTTGTCGGAGCGAAAAATTCAGAGACCACGACCAATTTCCACGGACCTTCCCTTGTGCTCCTTAACAAATTACGAGATTTCCGCGGGCTGATGTGGGTGGTAAGAGTGGGATAAGTCAGGACATCACGTCTTTCCAGATATCATAAGCAAGCATACAAACATGAATTCAAAAAGTAGGCCACAGTTCTCTCCCTGTCATGATCGTGCGAGATCGACGCATCTTAAGAGAAAACAATATTGAATCATCACTACGTACATCTTACGCGGTTTATAACAAGTCAAATTGGTCGTTATTTCCATCGTTTGATTCTCCAGATTTACGGTTGAATCTCAGAGGCTTCCTTATCGTTTGGTAGATTCAAAATCATGGCCTATTTCAGGGTCACTCGGAGCTTTGGTAACCATCGTAAGAGATGCGATGTACATGCATCCATTTAGAAGAGACGAAACATTACTCGATTAGGGCCTTTTGTTTATCTTATGTACCCGTTGACACCCAAAATTGACCAACTTTTGATTGTTATCGGTAAGTATCGGGCCTAGCTAATAAGAGCAGAGTTTGATCAATAATGAACAGAGTTACTGACAACTTGAAAGAAATCGGCAACTTGCCAGTGAAGTCGGCAACTCGCTAGTGAAGTCCCCGACAACTTCGGGTGCGCATGAGAATGTTTCTGTTTCGCTATTTCTGTTCCAAACCTATTCCAGAAATAGTTTTGGAACAGAAACTCGTTTGACAATGCAAATCTGTTTTTCTATTTCTGGAACAAAAAACTGTTCTAGAAATAGATTTTGGCCCAAAATCAGAAACAAAAATTTTTTGTTTCTGGCAGAAATAGAAAAATCCTTTTTCTATTCAAGAAATTATTTTTGGAACAAAATGGTTGTCATGCGCGCCTCAATTTACTGACAAGAGTCTTGAAGTTTCTCATAAAGTCATCAGTAGCGACGATGAGCAAATGGCTCGAAGATAACTACCAATGCAAAGGTAATCACCAAAAGGGAGTTATTATTTCTGATTTAGTAATCGACTAACCGCTATGTGTAACTGCCCTTGTAAGGGTTACAAATCCGCTAAGTGTAATCTTTGAAAAGCCCTTCAATTTCGACAAAAAAAAAAAATTCACTTCAATCAATGAAAGAACTCAATATTCTTTATTTATCTATCTTCATTTTTCGCAATTTATATTTTCCGCAACTTTACATTCCCAAACCTTTCATTTCCTGCACTTTAGTTGTAATTTCGAATACTTCGACGTTGATTAAATTCCGATGTCGTATCTATCTATCTTCTCACTTTGTCATTGATTAAACTCCAATAAAGTATTCTGTGTTTTGTTGTCGATTAAATTCCAATGAAGCATATCCCTTTGTTGTGATCTATTGAGTCTCCTAATCAAAATTGCCACGGAACCCTTCTCCTCTTAATAAAAACCGAAGAACAGATGTCGGTGAAAGATATTTCGCCGATGACTATTTCTGGCGAAACAATACCAGGTACTATGGTGGCATGATGTTCTACGTGAACTCACGTCAGGAGGAGATCAAACCAAAGTCGTATAATTGGGATCTCGATTTGGTTCTATTCCGTTCATCATACCAAAAGCGCAATGTTCTACGTGATTCCCTGGACTCTCACATGTTCTTGATTTTCGTTTGCCGTTGATTACCCCCTGCACCAGCGGTTACCATGGACACAAGTGCTGATTTTTTCTTTTTTAGGACAATCGAGGGGGTGCAATTTGAATTGTTCGGGAACGTGAACTTCATTCGACAGCGGAACCGGCGAGTCATCTTCTGTTTCTACCGGAATCCCCCAACAAATCAAAGGCATTGAATCAAGGACTTTTGACGTCGTAGCCAACGATTTATGTAGCTGGAGGGAAGGCTAGCGTGCAATCGCGCCGGCTTCTTCTCTGGGCTGACATGGGATCTCTCCTTCTCGTTCTTCTCTCTAGTGACCCCGATTCAACCCCCGGGTAGAGCCGCCAGGCCTGCGGAAGCCTGAGTTTTGGTAACTCTTGCTTTGAATTCTCAGAAAGTATCGAACTTTTGAGAGCTTCAACTTTGGGGACCCGGTTCTTTCGGTGCATTCCGGGGTTGGTGTTCTCATTCTTGAGCTGAAATCGGCTTACGATGCAGTTCCTGTGGAATGTATTACTTGGCCTCATTATTCCGCCCTCGTGCTTTGATGAATCTGGATTTTGTTGGTTGGTCTCTTTCCAGCTATAGGAATATGATGTTAGTAACGATCTATCACCGATTGCTAACATGTGAACACTGCGGCAATGCAGGAGCTGTCATTTGAACATGCAGTGAAACAGAGTAAAAGAAAAAAAAAAAAACCCAAGCAGACAGAATACAGGATTGGAGGGACGTTCGACTGCTTAAATTCAGTTCCTCTGCAGCAACCTCATGTTCCATTCTTTGGCTTCCATAATTTTCTGCTCACAATTAGTGACAAATGATGTCTGCTTGCTTTTGCGGATATGGGTCCAGCAAAATACAGCGAAATGCTGGCAATTATTTCTGATGAGGCTGTAGTTGCCGAAAGCATTGTTAGCATGAAGCTCGCAAGCCTTCTCGACAACTTGATCGGGCGATTTGGTACAGGATAAGTTGGTGAAAGTCCCTGGCCTCACAAGCAATATACATTTGTATTGTATAAAGAGACTTGTTCGGTTTTGTCGATTGAATGGTTTCCACCCGAAACCACAAACTGAACCGGTATTCACCGGTTCCAAAAAATTAGAACCGGGAATTGGATTGGTATCTGCCGATTCCATCCAAAATCAACTGGTTGGGTACGGTCTGGTTCAGTTTAGATGGTTCATAGTTTTTTTGCTCACCCCTAGTGCGAATACATGCAGTCCAATCGGTATTGGAATACATGATCTCTAACGTTCAGATTTTCCGGGGTGATTGCCTTCCCCTTTTTCGGCCCCTCGCTTTTACGCTCTCGGGCTAGTGCTCTAGAGCAACGGGAAGGGTTGATGGAGGACTGATGAGCAAGGAGGGAGAAAGTGAACAATATATAGACAAGCAGGCTGTCCACCCGATCCAAACAAAGAATCCGAGCTTGTTCACCTAGGGGTGAGCATGGGTCGAGTGGGTTGAGTTCAGATTTGGACCCTAAACCAGACCCTATTATATTGATTCTCAACTTTTGTAACTGAGACCCTATTCTATTTATCTTGGAATCTATTTTGAAACCGACCTTATTTTTGGGTCCGATTTTATGGTCTACTCGGTTTTTCTGTATGCAAGAATAAAAATAGAATCTTACGATCACATGAAACTTTCACAGTTTACTCGTAGAAGCTCAATAAAAAGAGGAGTGAGAGAGAGAAAAAAAAAGGGACATAGATCAAATTGAGGATAGGGAGTTTCCTCATAAACCACGACTTTGATAATGCACAGTTAAACTTAACAGAGAGAGATATATACTACTCAATCAATCAACTCTACATAGTCAACTAAAAAAAAAAGGAATTTGCATTTACGGATGAAAATACTTCCCAGTACTCAATTGAGCTTAGACATCAGATTACATAACACCAAAAAGAAGGAAGAATCTTAGGATTACTTGTTTCTCTAGGGAAGCGTGCTGCATGAAGTAAGGCTATGGCTAGCAAACTAACTTAGCGAAAACTTAGTCACTTTGTTTAAAAAATAATAATCTAAAAATCGGTATTTTAAATTGATCTAGTGATCTTTACTTAGAATTGGGAACCAGACCAGTTTCAACTAGTTCTCAAAAATTGAAACCGGTTATTGGATCAATTTGAACAGAAACCGATTCTTGACTTTATTTTTCGGGTGATCTAATCCGGATATCGAGTAAATGTGGTCCGGTTACACACCCCTATGTTCACCGGTCGTCGGCATCCGCAATCGAGAGTGACATTGACGGATGAAAAATTCTAAAGGCTACATCCGCACATCCACTTTCCATAAAGCTTCCCTAGCGATTTTGTTGTCAATTCTCAGTCGCTCCGAATGATAGCTCTCCTTGTCGTACGTTGGAAGTGGACCATGGGACAACCAACCCCAGCCCGTTCATGGGATAGGTAACACCTCAGTCCCACTTAGCTTGCTCCTCCTGCTCAACTTTGTCGAAACTTGAAGACATACAAAATAAGTCGGAAGGCGGCGGTACTGTTTCCCTGTCGATGCAAACAAAGATTCCGATACTATGCATCGCTGATGAGCGAGCACGAGATTCGCCGGTCTACGCGATTAAGCCCGACCGGTCATTGAAATCTGCACTCGAGAGTGACATTGACGGATGAAAAATTCGTAAGTCTGTGCGATTAAATCCAACCAATTGTTGATTAAACCCGACCGGTCGTTGAAATCTACACTCGAGAGTGACATCACGGATGAAAAATTCGTAGATCTGCGTGATTAAACCCGACCGGTCGTTGAAATCCGCACTCGGGAGTGAACATTGACGGATGAAAAATTCTAAAGTTGAGCAGGAGGAGCAAGCTGAGTGACATTAAAGGCTACGTACGCTTTTCCACTTTCCATGAAGCTTCCCTAAGAGAGGCGGTGGGCATGAAAAGTAGTCACGTAGGGACGCACACATAATTTTCTCGCGCGGGCGTCAACTAATTAAATAAATTGTGGCACTCATTAAATTTGCCAACAGCACCACGGATAATGAGAATAAATCCCGGATATAAGACATGGTGCATTCTACAACTTATCAAAGGAGTTTCGCTCGTATTGAATATTGGAAAAATTACCCCCCCCCCCCCCAAAAAAATTCCTCAACCTATTGTATTTTGATTAATTTAATTCTAAACTTTTTAATTTTTTTAATGACATCTTGAATCTTTTCATGCTTTGTCAATTAAGTCCACCCGATCACTTTTGGATTCAAATCGCTCATGTGGACGTCGGCCATCCTATGTACTGTGCTGGCATTGACGTGGACACTTTTAAATAATTTTCTAAATATTTTTGCTATATTTTTTTTTCTCGTAACCCTAGCCTTACCCAAATTGGGGCAAGGCTGTCTCGGCGAACAGTAAGGAAGCAGGGAAAAAAAACAAAGAGGAGAAAAGGAAACAATGAAAGTGAATAAGAATAATAAATAAATATATAATTCGAAAAAAATATTAAAATGTCATTAAATATGCGTCAGCGCCAGTTGTGCCTATATGGTGCGGCCAGAGTTTGCATAAGTGATTTTTGGTCAGAATTGATTGAATGAACTTAATTGATAAAACGTAAAAATATATATGACTCAATTGACATAATTTAAATATTTAGGATTGAATAGCTAAAAATGCAACATGTTTAGGACTTTTTGGACAATTCATTTTTTTTTTTTGCTCTATTGAAACCACTTTCATTTGCATCGAAGTGACAAGTAGACTCGTTTGCTGTCTCTATGACCTTTATCTCAATTAGAAATTGGCATGAACAATTGGAACTTTCAGCTGTCTATATCACCTTTATCCCAATTAGCTTAGCATGTCGTACATGACAAGTCAAATTGGTCTCCTTCCCTCTCTTTCTATCACACTTCTGGGTAACATAAATGGTGGCACTGTCGATCTATTTAATCCAAACAATTTTTCAGTAATCCATTTCTATGTCCTCCTGAACACTGTCTCAATGTCTTCGATTTTGCTCAAGGAGTGCATGTCGATCTATTAAGGTCGATTATTTGTCCATACCAAATATTTATATGGCTACGTCTCTCTGATAGAATTACTGCTGAGTCTTTGACCTAGATTTGGATGTACCACAATCATGATTCGCGAACATTGTTGTGTCATTTTTTTTTTTGCAAAAATAATTAAAAATAAAAAAAATCTCCATCGAATGATTTTTTTTTTGCTAGTGTGAGAGGACTGGTGATTTTTTGGATAATTTTTTCGGACAATATTTATGACTCAATTGGAAAAATTAAAAAAGATTTAGGATTGAATTGGTAAAATTACAATAAATTTATGATTTTTTGGACAATTTTCTCCCTATTGATGATAGGACCTTTTGAGTTTTCTTGCATTTGCAGAATTTTGTTTAGGAATTACCAAAAAAAAAAAAGCAAAAAGTGTTCGAGCATCTTTCTCCCGACGGACCACAATGTTTCTCCAAAATAAGTCATGGTATCAATCCACACTAACAGCACCTCGTTGGTCCTTCCTAAACATTTCCAATTCCTCTCCCTCCCGTGAGATCCTATCAGCATCAGGTATTGTGTTTCTTCCCGCATATTTGACTATGAAGACCGTTCAGCCTATGCTAATGTGATTGATCGTATTTCCGGACATTCAACATAATGACCATATTTCGACCAAAAAAAAAATAATGACCATATTCTTACAAAAAAAAAAACATAATGACCATATATAGTTATACATATATCTCCACATAAACATGTCCACACAAGAATAAGTTAAGTAGGCCACACTTTTCTTTTCTATAAAAGACAAAGAGATAGAGGAATACAAGATTGGAGCAAGGTTGGATCACTCGAGTTCAGTTTCTCCACAGCAACTTCGTGGTCCATTCTTTGGCTCCCTTAATTTTCCGCTCACAACTGCTCGCAAATGCTGCTTGTTCGCTCACACGGTTGTTGGTCCGGCAATATGTGGCAAAATGCTCGCAGTTGTTGTTGATGAGGCTGTAGTCGCCAAAAGCATTTTCTACATGAAGCTTCCCGGCCTTATCTACGACTTGATGGGGCAATTTGGTGTCGGCTAATGTGGTGCAAGTTCCCCGCCTTGCCAGCTTAAACCCTAGCAGCGGCCACCCGTAATCATACCGGTGAAGGGAACGGAGCCTTTTGCCGTCCTGCCGGAAGCAGTCGAGACAAGTTTTGACAACCCCACGGTTGATGCCCTCCTGGTATCCACATTCTGGGCAAGGAGGCGAGAGTTCTTGCCTGTAACTAGTCTTGGACAGTGATGGGAATATGGTTTTTTGGCTCTGTGTTCGGGTGAAATGAATCACATGGCCGTCGCCGACGTAAATTCCTGTCACACGTACATGCAAACCAGCAAAGAATCAAGTTTAATCCAAAATAGAAAAAGAAAAAATCTGGTGGACGTCTAGGCCGATTTTTGACTAAATAGAAACAAAATGTGCTGGAGCTCCAGCTCAGCCCTAGAAAAATCACTCCAGCTTTCTACTCAAAATAAGACACAAAGTTGATCCATTAAAAAAAAAAGGACACCGTCTAGAAGGGGAAAAAAAAAACCATTTTCCCCATATAAGCCTACTCACCAACTCTAAGTCCAAACAGGCTTTTAAGAGAATTGGATTTTTCTAATTTTGAAATGAGATTGAGAGATGGCATGGGCTTATGATTTTTTAGTCTTTTAGGGTTGATTGGTCGGCGGGCGTCAAACCGAAATGTGTGTCAAATTCTCTCTCTTCCCGCCCCCCACACAAACAACAAGAATCTAGGGTTTCCATCATGTTGTTTGAACCTTCTTATGCCTTTTCTTTTTCTTTTTCTCTGGCAAGATGGCATGTTCGACTGAACTCAGGTATCAGTTGCCGTGATGAAAGGAAGGGAAATGTGGGGAGAGTGAAACCGTCGGAGGGAGATTACACTCGACGTGGATAGAGCCTCGAAAGGTGGCTCCGGTTTAGCCGCAGCTCGTCCTGGTTCTTCGAGACTGGGGATTGAATTTACTATTCATTCTGGAATGATGGCAAGTGTTTAAGTTTGGCTTGGCAGAGATAGTACGAGAAAGTGGACTCACAAGCCATCCATCATGAGATCGAACAAATCGGGAGAAATCAGAATTCAATTGTTGTTAGAAACTTCTCATGCCTTTTCTGGGGCGACAGAAATCCGAAGGAATTGAAAGGCAAGAATTTTGATTGCTGAAAAAAAGATGAATGTGCAGTCGACCAAGATGTCCACTTGACTGTTGATTTCGTTCTATATCCTCTTTAACAGGAGATTGTCCTTTGCTGCAAATACTATATTTGCTTTGTGAGAGAAAGGAGAGAAAATCATGGGGAGAGGAAGAGTGGAGTTGAAGAGGATCGACACCAAGATGAACGGGCAGGTGACATTTACTACTATTAATTTGCACCTCATTCGGCTACATATCTTTGTAGTCGTTCATTCTCCGGTGGCGTCAATTTCAACGAAACATCCCCCAAAAATATGTTACTTTCTTCCGAGTGTAAAATGATCGGCTAAAGAGCAAAAATATTGGTTAGAAAAAGGAGGAGGATAAACGAAAAAAAAGGACTAGTGCAAGATCAGGAAGATGAGGAGGACTCACCATGATGGCTGTATAATCCATACAACCCATATCTGTAAACGTGATCCCCAAGTTTGAGATCCTCATGTCTCACCACTTTCCACATCAACTGCATCAATATCGTCAATATCTGGTTGATCATCTCCAAAACCATTTTGTCTTGTGGCCCTTTTTGACTCTATTGGACATGTGATCGAGCTGATTTACCTGCCCAAAACTCCCCAAGCTGAAGATAATTATTGCAGTGAAGAGAAGAACAAACGAACTCAGGTCGAGGAAGCTAAAAAGATCACCTGCGCTGCCAAAAAGGTTGATGACAGGGATGATGAATATGGTCCGCAGAAGAGAGGAAAAAGATAAAGGAAGAAGTGAGTGAGAAAGAAGTGGGGGAGAATGGGCGACGATGAGGATCAGGTTATGGCACGAGGGTACTTCAAGTGTGCGTAAGAGAGAGAGAGAGAGAGATGGCTTATACGGAAGAGAGAGGAAAGAAGGAGATAGTGAGTGAGAATGAACTGGGGGGAGTGGGGGATGGCAATGAGGTTATTGTATAAGTGTTCTTCAAGTTTGTGTGTGTCGTGTGTGAGAGAGATGGCGGAAGAGACAGGAAATGAAGAGGAAGAAGTGGGACTGGGAGAGAGTGGGCGATGAAGATGAGGTTATTGTACGAGGGTTCTTCAAGTTTGTGTGCGTCTCTTCACGTGTCTAGGTGTCCCCCCCGGGGGGGGGGGGGGGGGGGGGTGGGTTTAGGAAGCGGAAGAAGTGAGTGAAAATGAACAGAGGAAGAGTGGTCGACGGCGACGAGAGAAAAGAGAGGAAAGGAAGAGGGAGAAGTGGGGGAGAGTTTGGCGATGGCGATGAGGTTATCGTATGAGGGTATGAGAGAGAGAGAGATGGCGGAAGAGAGAGAGAGGGGAAACGAAGAGGAAGTAGTGACTGAGAATGAACCACAATGCGCATGCCAATTTGCTTGTACACGCTTATTGAATAATGTACGAGTAAAAGACCTTAACAAACATTTCCGCCCACCTAATACGTGAATACATAGTACGACCAGCTCTATTTTTATATGATTGTCTAGTCATGAGTAGCAATCTTGGCGGATCGTGATCGTGGTACATCCGAATCGAGGGTCGTGGTTCCTCTCGCCGGGCGACCAAATCGCATGCATGTTGGCCATCGCACAGCTTCCAGAAAGAGTTTGACAAAGTGAGATTATGACACTTTGAAGACCCACCAAAGTGGTCCCATATTTTGGTTGTCGGACTGGACATGACCTTATCCACCCCCATGCTTTTCATCTATGTATTCTCCGCGGCAGCTTCCTCTTCCATTTCCTCTCTAACCAAGACCCACCGAAGCGGTCCTTCTCCTCCCTTCTCATCGCCCGCCTTTGCCGTCGGCCTTCAAGCAGCAGTGGCGCCGCTGGTCTGAAGTGCCGTTTGGGGAGGATGAAATGAGGGCTGAATTTCTGCTCCAAAAGTGTTGTCGTGCGCTCCCTAAAGAGCCGTAGAAATCTTTCTCTTTTTTAAAGCCTTTTTATGAAATGAGAATGGGATTGGAAAAACTTACCATGGATCTCTCATTCTGTCTTTTTCTATCTCTTTCTCTTACCACACACTAGGAGAGGACGTTCAATTCCATACGTTACCATCCAATCTGAGTTTTGGCACATACTTAACCTAAAGTGGGGTTGGTAGGAAGTTTCATTTACCGGATATTTACTCATAAAATAAGGCGAGATTCCCATAATCATAAAAAGAAAAGAAGAAGAAGGAATACTCAGTGCTATTGTTTCAGCATGATCTTCACGCATGATTTTTTAACACAGTCCCATGGTACTGAGACCGGGATTCGATTACTTGGATGAACAATTTTTTCAACATTCTATTTCTATCTTGAGAACGAGAAATCAAAGAAGTCGCAACGTAGGTGAAAATTCTTTTACGTACGATTAAGGACATGAAGCTGGCCTAATAAAAAAAAAAGGCATGTGCCATGGGGCTCATACTCTTTAAGAGTTGACCGTCCAGAGGTTGAAATCGACGCTGGATGTTCCGCTCCTGATCATGTTAACCAAAAGGCCAAGAAAGATACTCAATAGGGGTGACCAGTTCTAGATTTTATGTAGATTCCTCATTTTTTGAAATCTAGAACCTACCATGCATAGCATGGAATCTAGAACATATCCTGTAATAGGTTCTAGGATCTAATTTCAAGGTACTCGAAAACCTGCCGTACTCAACCAAACGATTTTATACGGCCATACTTGTCAGTTGTTCTCCGACATATTTTCCTCTCTCTTACCCGATATGGATAGCAATTAATTTACAACACTTGATTCCTTTCAGAGTAGCTATGCATACATCATACTGTCCAAAGAAACAACAACTAAATTTTTCGGTTCTTGATGCAAATGTTAAGTATAGTAAGAAAAACCCAATAGTTCTAAACGAAAAATTTGATCAATCCTAACCTCTCCATGGACCAAAACCATACCAATAAGAAACCTTTTATGCTCCTCCAGAACCCCCTTAACCAAATCTATCGAGAAAATCAACGGGTATGTTCGGGTTTCGGGTCCAGTTCCGATTCTGTTCCAAGGTAGAATCGAGAACCGGAACCGATGGTTCCTATAAGTGTAAAATCGAGAACCAGAACTTGATTTACTAGAATCGGGAACCGAACCGGAACCACAAGTTCGGTTCTCCGGTTCTTGGTTCTACCCTAGACACATACTCACCCTTAGTACTCAACCCATGGTTTCATAGAAATCTACAATGCTAAGAAAAACATTGGTCGGCGCATCCGATTAAGGGTATACAAGATCATAATTCTGCATCTTGGAAAAGGTTTCGTCATGCTATTGTCCTACAAAGGGAAAAAGTATATATAAAAAAAAAAGAAGTTTTAAACTTATTGCATTAGCACCAATTCAATCCTAAACATTTCAATTGAATCAATTTAATTGTATTTTTTCATATTGTTATAAATTCAGTCCATTCAGTCAATTTAGGCCGAAATTCGCTCACTTGGGTGCCAATCATCTTACGTGGCGCCACTAACATTGATTCAAATTTTCTTTGTATATTTTAAATTATTTTTCTTTCATTTTTCTTTTTGCTAGTGGCCAAATAGCCACCGGCCAAATGTCGGGGTCGGCCTTGCCAGGCCATGTTTGGATGAGGGCGAGCTTTGGCAACCCTCACCCAAGCCTGGGCAGCCTCGCATGGACGTGTCAATAGGAAAACAAGAAGAAAAAAGGAGCATTGAAGCGAGTTGCTGGGTGAGTATCGACACACCCATGCGTTTTGGTGAGGTGCCAGCTACTTGCCCAATTTGTTTTATGTTGCAAAGCTCTCGCAATTTTTTTTTTGAAAACCGAGGTGTCCGCGCGGCCAACGAGCTTGTGCTCAAATCAATGGTGAAGCACGACTAGTCCTCGGGAGGACCCGCAGACCCCACAACCACGGGCCCCCGGTTAAGTCACTTATCGCCGTGAAGTTTTGAACCCAGGACCTCTCGTGAAAGGAAAGCTCTCGCAATTTCTTCATTTCCCTATTTCTCTATTATTCTAATTATTTATTTCCTCCTCTTTAATATTTTTTGGTTCGGGTCTGATCCTTTTCCAGATCCATTTTTCCGGCCGTGCATTACTTATTAGAATGTTTAAACACAAGCCGCACACAACCCCACCTTCTTCTCCGGAAGCGACGAGCTCGTGATGGTGGCAATTTTTGGCAATTCATAGAAAATTCGTGGGGAATTTGGCAATTTCGACACTAGCCCCCTTCGGCTCTGCAGAATTTCTGCTGAAAATTCAGTGAATTTTGGGACTTCAAATAGTCATTTTATGTTGTATAGGCGACGCGAGCGTGTGAAGTTAATTGGGCAATTGAATTACAAAACCGAAGAGAAGTTTGAATTGAAAGAAACGGTCCACGTGGTGTTGCCCACGTTCGATTTTAAAAGTTGCCCGTGCTGTCGTTTTGGGACGGGATTGGTCCGCGGAGAACTAGGTCATGAATTTCACTAATCATAACAGGTTGATCATGTGTAATCTCTATCACTTCATCTAAATTTTCCTATTTGCATTGGGACCAAAAAATACGAGTTTTGTCTTGAAATCGTGACCAAAAGATTAGCTCGGCGGTCGAATTTGTTATCAAAATTAAGCTCTGAGGAACAACATTGAACTGGAGCAATAGTGAAAGGTTTTTTGTTTTAATTTGAAAAAGGGCATCAAGAATTCCGATGTTGATTTGTACATCGATGTCAAATGAGCTCATGAGTTAAAATATGTCTTGATTTTAAACTCGTTAGATAAAACCCGACGCAAAATTAATTGTTAATTAATTGTGGAGGCCCGAGTATTATGAATTAGAGATTTCCTATTTTGTTCTCAGGTCAAATTTATGGACAAGAGTTATCAACCAAGGAAAAAAAAAGAGAAAGTTTATGTCCACTAAGGATGCGTATGGTAACACTTCTCCTCTAGAAGTACTTTTAGAGCAAAAATCCATTTGGTAAGTTAGGGAATGTTTGGTAACATTTTTGTTAAAAAATATATATTTTGATTAGAATCATTTTTTTTATTCTATTCCCTAAATGAGTTTTAGAGAATTAGAACACGTTTAGAAACTACACAAAATTTCTGTTATGGAAAATAATTTCTCTTCTCAATTTGTCATTTAAATCAAATAATTATATAATCACATTTGATGACTTTCCTTAGACCCCACAACTGTGATCCTCTTGCACCATGATATCTTTTTGGCCAAAATAGGGATGCCTCAGATGCAGATTGTCACTAATGCAGCATGGTACTCTTGCAACAAATCAGGTGGGGTTTAGGAAAAATTGAAAGGTAAAATCACCAAAAGTATATTAGCCAGTTTGAATGGACCCATTTCTTACTTTTTGAGATTTTTTTGGAAATTTTTAGAACAATTTACCCACGAGGGAAAAAATTATCATTTCGGAGATATCAAAAGACAAAATCATAAATAAAAAAAAGAATTGATTGCTCCTAATTTTTGAGAATTTTTTGGCATTTTTTATGATTTTTTCAAATTTTTTTAGAATTTTATGAATTTTTCCAATTTTTAGAATTTTTTAATGTTTTGTTAAATTTCAAAATTTTTATTTAAAAAATTTATAGGGGCCGAGTTAGGTTGACCTAGCCCAACCCTCGCAAGTGCCGATAAAAGTAAGAGAAAATTATCATTACCTTTTTAATTCTCAAAAGTGTTTTTTTCTTGATAAATTTTTTTTTGTTTCTCAAAATTAGTTCAAAAGTACTCTCAACAGCAGAATCATAATAAAAATCATTTACATTGCTAAACATGTTTCGAATCCTTTTTTTGTTCTAAGGAACAGAAATAGAGGAATAGAAACGTTACAATAACTTTTGAAATAGAAATTTTTTGGTAAAAAATTTTACTTCTGAAAGAAATTTCTATTTATGAAATTCTTTTTCCCACAATTTGAGAAGTTAAAAAATTTCATTCCAAACTCAAAAAGTACTCCTCGCACCACCCTTTTTTCATTACGCTATCACCCTATTTTCAACCATGCCTGCCTCTGTCTGCCACTAACCTCTGCCTCCACCCATTGTTGACCATTGCTCATGGCCTCACGCGACCATTGCCACCCACCCCCTAGCTACCAACTGCCGACCACTACCAGCCACCGTCAATTGCCGCTAGAGACCATCATCATTTGCCAACCATCGTCCCTCGCCGTCCACTTTGGCCCACAATCGTCGTCATCCATGCTCGTCATCACCCGTGAACGCTACTACCTGTCGCGAACAGCTTCCCGTCGTCCATCGTCGCTTGCAACGCCAACTGCCGATTGCCATCGCTACCTAGCATCGCCCATTACCAATCATCAACCACAAGCCTGCTCTCTACTACCGCCAGTCATTGACAATTGCTGACCACCACCATGATCGTCACCAACCATTGCTACTGCCCAGTCACCGTCTCTCGTCGTTGGAGTAAAAAATAAATAATAATTTTTTATTTTTTAAAGTAAATAATAATTTTAATAATAAAAATTATTTTTTAAAGAAATTTAAAAATTTTGAAAATGAGTTAGAAATTTTTCGGCCACCGACAATAATATTTCATAAAAGATTTGTATTAATAATGTTTTCGAAGTAGAAATTTTTAATCGTTATCAAATGAATTTCTATGATTAAACATCAAGTTCTGAAGTAGTAGTAGTAGAAAAATTAGCTTTCGCTTCTGAATAGAAGTATAAAAATCAACTTCTGACTAATAGTTGATTTCTAAAGTAGAAGTGTTGCTATATGCGCCCTAATATTCCTATACAGATTTGGTGTGTTACTTTTTTTTTTGTAAAAAAAAATAAAAAAATCAATGAGCATATGCATCAAGCACCGGAAGGATGACGAATTTGACTTGCACATACAATGTAAGAAGTAGCGATGCTAAGCTAGTGGGGGTGCTATCTATCCCATGCACGCGGGCCTCCGTCGGTCACGTTTCCATTCGACTCGACACGCCAATGATGACACACAAGACGACAGTCAAGTCTCGTTGGTATTTTCGTTAACGGATGGGAGGAAGCAGACACGCCCCCCTCCGTACCCCGTTCATTTCTCATCCCTTCTCTCTCTCTCTCTCTCTCTCTCTCTCTCTCTCTCTCTCTCTCTCTCTCTCTCTCTCTCTGACCGTCTGTGTCGTGTTGAGTAGTGCGCAAATTGGCTGTTGTTGTCATCTTCCTCCCTCCTCCTCCCCCCACTGTTCGCTCTTCTTCCGCAGCGAAAAACACACGGTGTGACCTTGTAGGTTGCGTACGGGATTTTGTTTTCTAGTGCATAACACCAAGCAGAAGAAACAGAGACGTACGGAGCGAGAGCGAGAGAGGGAGCGCTTGCTTTTGTAAGCAGTGAAGAAGAATTTAATGACCCACGCCACAGAATTCGCAAGATGCTACCACCATCGCCATCTGACAGTCAGACGCAGAGAGGCCGGTGTCTCCACCCGAGTCACTTTTAACCATTTATGGGACGGAGAACGTCTCTATAACGGAAGCGTCAGCGATGTGTGTTCCACCGTTCCGTGGACGCATCGGATTATTCAATGAGCCCCCTCGGGTCCCCCCACCTCTTCTCTTCCCCTTTGCTTTTTGCCTTATCTTGTGCCGCTCTCAAAATGTTTTGACAGAGAACCAACCCCAACCACCCCAACCCACCCCACCCCCCCCCCCCCCGGCCCAACAACCCCTCTCCTCCTCCTCCTCCTCTCTCTCTCTCTAGTAATGTCGGCCCTCAAACAGCTAGCAGATGTGATTTGAGGGGGGACCTGTGGCAATGACTAAGCCATCTGGCTCGTCCTAAACCCTCGACAGGTTTCGAGCGGGCCTCGGCCGGGCAGGGCAGGGCACAGGCCATGATCAGAACGGAAACTACTTCCCTAGTGCCATCCAATCAACGCTTCGACCCTAAGCTGACTCAGTATGGACCTTGCTCATGATTGGATTCAAACTATGCATAGTTGTGTACTTCGAACTGTGATTGTTTGATGTGAAATTGAATATATGGCTATGTACATATTTCGTTTTCAAATGTAGGCTTATTCACGAGAGAGAGAGAGAGAGAGAATTAAATGATACGCCTCATACATTGTCGAATTGTATTCCTCACAGTTTAAACATCAATTCTGGAAAGAAAAAAAAAAGGAACATTGATTGCAGTAGGTGGAAGACATTTTTGGCCGTAAAGAAGTTTTTACTGAACATTTGCCCCGGAAAATCCAAGGATACTATTTGATGTTTGTCTATTTTGACCTTTTCCGAAAATGTCAATGTTAATATCACAAAAAACCTCTAGTACAACCTCAAAACTAGTACATTCATGACAATTTACCACAAATTATTTTTTTATCATGAAAAATTCGAAACTAATATGCCCGTGATAAATTTTCCAAAAACTATTTTTCGACTACTAAAAATTTAAAATTGACATATTTGAGATAAATTTACCCTATATTAATATTTTTTACCACTAAAAACTCAAAAGTGGCAAATCTGATGACAGTGATGGGAGAGACTTTTTCCCCATGGGGCGTTGAATTCGTGCCACCAAAAGTCAAATGATGAGGATCCAGAATATTTGGACAAACCCAATCAATTCTCAGTCGCTCCAAAAGACAGCTCTCCTTATCGTACGTTGGAAGTGGACCACGGGACAACCACCTCCAGTTCGTGCATGGGATAGAATTCAACAATCTTCGCGAATCATGATTGTGATACTTCCAAATTTAGGTCAAAGACTCAACCTTTATTCTATCCGAGAGAGACGTAGCCATATGAATATTTGTGCTCCTAAATAGATCGACAATTAAGAAATTGATCCAACAATTTGCGTCAAATCTAGGTCAAAGACTCAACATTTATTCTATCCGTGAGAGACGTAGCCTTATGAATACTTGTGCTCCTAAATAGATCGACAATTGAGAAATTGATCCAACAATTTGCGCTCCTTAAACAAAATCGGAGACATTGAGACTGTTTAGAAGGACAAAGAAATGGATTATTGAAAGATCTTTTGGGATAAATAGGTCGATAATGCCACCTTTCATGTTACCCAGAAGACCAAGGAAGGCAATTGGCCGTCTTCTTTTTTAATTATTATTTGAAAAAGAGCATCGAGAACTCCTGAGACGGCGCTTTGGACCGGCAGTGCCGAAATATTTTTAAAACAGAATAATCAGCAAGTTATCTATCCATAGTAGCCCCCTTTGTCTCTGCAAAATTTTTGCTGAAAATTCAGTGAATTTTGGGACATCAAATAATCATTTTTGGTCCCTCAACGGTGTCACAAAGTTATATTGTATTGGCAATGCGAGCAAGTGGAGTTAATCGGGCTATTGAATTACAAAATTGACGAGAAGTTTGGATTAAAAGAAACGGTCCACGTGGTGTTGCCCCCGCTCGATTTTAAAAGTTGCCCGTACTTTTGTTTTGGGACGGGATTTGGTCCACGGAGTATTAGGTCATGAATTTCACTAATCATAACCCGTTGACCATGTGTAATCTCTATCACTTTATCTAAATTTTGCTATTTGCATCGGGACCAAAAAAATACGAGATTTGTCCTGAAATTGTGACCAAAAGATTAGCTCGGGTTCGAATTTGTTATCAAAATTAAGCTCTGAGGAACAACATTGAACTAGAGCAATAGTGAAAGTTAACTTTTTTTTAAAAAATTTGGAAAAGGGCATCGAGAACTCGGATGTTGGTTTGTACATCAATGTCAAATAATATGTCTTAAGTTTAAGCTCGTTAGATAAAATCCAATGCAAGATTAATTATTAATTGTGGAGGTCTGTGTATTATGAATTAGAGATTTCCTACTTTGTTCTCAGGTCAAATTTATGGGCGAGAGTTATCAAACAAGGAAAGAAAATACATAAGAAAAAAAGGAAAGTTCCTGTCCACTAATATTCCTATCCAGATTAGGTGTTGGATTCTACACGTGAAAAGAGAACTCAAATAGGAAATTTGAGTTCATGTGCGTAAGTCGCGACAGAATGTAAGAGTTAGCCGTCCAGTGGTTGAAATCGACACTGGATGTTCACGCTCCATTCATGTCACCCAGAATGCCAACGAAGGGACTTGGCCGTCGTTAGCCTCTCACTTGGAGATAAAAAAAGACCTTCGACTATTCAGAAATTTACAACACCAAGCAGGGGAAAAAAAGAAAAAAGGACATGGGTTGCCACATCTGATGAAAGATATAAGAGATCCCGTCATTCTGGACAAGGTTTCATTGCGCTATCGTCCTACAAAGTGTCTTTGCTGTCGAGTAAGCATCGTGCAGACAATTGTGATGAACCATTTCCTCTCATAGCTCAAATTACTACAACAATGCTCTTTGCCATGCATCAAACAAATCACATAGGCCAAGCAAAAATATCAGCGGCAATGTCTGAGGATATGCCCCTGACGTGGATCACCATCAGGACAATGTGCAATCCGTGCCTGCGTGAATGTGCTAACTCGAAAACGGGGCACAAGCTCTCCGCACTAGGGCGAGGTAGAAACAATCGAGCCTCATTTGCTTGAGAGCCTGAACAATCGTATGCTCTATCTATCGTATGATTGCATGTAAGGAAGCAAACTGACGGGTTGAAAGGTTCCAGTCAATAGAAAATCTTGTTTAAACTTTTGCCTAATTTCTTGTGAGATTATTTCGTGAGGAATTATGGGACTAAGTATTGTGTGAGTTATTGGATATAATTAGGGTTGGAAAACATTGAGAATATTTGAGTGACTCGAACATGGTTTATAATCCCCGTTATATCGCTTGATCTATAGTGAAATTCGTGGATGCCCTTCCCGTGGACGTAGGTCTTTAAGATAGAACTGCGTAAATTTGGTATCCGATTTTTTTTTATTATGTTTGTTTTACTATTCGATCGCTTGCTTATGCAGAACATGAGTCATGAGGGGGGAGCCAAGTTTTGAAGTTCTCCAAAGAAGTGGATAGAGGTAGAAGCATGCAAAAAATGACTTGACAATTGATTCAAGTGCGACAATTTTAGTCACGCTGCTCACGCATGACAAATGATTTTTGCTAGCTTGTCTTGTTCTTTTGGATGGCTTTGCTGGTGAAAGTTTGACGCATGACATGATTTCTCTGGATTAACTCATTTGAGGTATTATTCACTTTGATCCATTTTATATTGAATTTCATGGTTTTATCTTTTGATGTACGGAGAGACATTTCCCTAGGATGTCACCCATCCTAGTCTAGACTTAGCATGCTTCACTTTGGAGCTTCAAACTAGAACTTGCTGTTAAGTCAAAAGAGGCCTCTGCTAGTTAATTTTGATTTCCACATGTAAATTTCTAGAACCATCCCCCCTGATTTGGTGTGCAATTCGGTTCGTTCCTACCCCTTCATCATTCTAGAGGCCTCCCAAAAGCTGCTCATTGTCAAGGTCCTCATGCCCTAATGACCACTCCTCGCCTTTATTGGACTGGGTCGTTACACCTAAAGTAGTAAAAAACAGCAGTGCATGAACGATTGATTAATCCTCAAACCCGTTGTTGTCGTTTGGACGGAGTGAAGAAATTGAAAGGCTATGACCAATTCCCACGAACCTTCCCTTGTGCTAATTTAAAAGTTATGAGATCTCCGCGGGCTGATGTGGGTGGTAGGAGGGCCATAATTTGAGTAAATCACATCCAAACACACAAGATTTCTCCAGATATAACAAGCAAGATAACATGAATCCAAAAGAAGGCCACACTTCTCTCCCAGTTATGATCATTGGGTGAAGGATTCTTCTCCGGCGTTGCTCGCCTTGCTGACGAGGAGAGTCGCCATTTTGCTTGCTGCTCTCGGAGGTTTCTGGAGCTTGGATTCAGGTGAGGAGAACTTTTGAAGTTTGCAATGTTTCTCCTAGCCTTCGGGCTACTCACCCAATGCCTATCTATATGCAAATCCTAGCCGCAAGTACATTAGGACAATCTCAAGCAAACGCTTCTGCTACGTGTTGGCGCATCTATGATCAATAAATTGTAATCTCGTTTGTTTGCCTAGAAACAGGAAGTATATGTAGTGGCCATTTTGGGTTCAAGTTCTAATTTTTTGCTGTTGATTATCACTTAAAGTGACAGTTCCTCCCTCTTGTGCTTCAAATAGCTGTGTTCATGGCATGATCAATGAGTTGGAACTTCGAGGAATGCCCATGGGGTATCTATAAACAAAATTGCGCAGTCAATCCAGTGAAAGATGCAACAATGCCTGTGCTTGCTATTGCAATTCACATATATAATTGATGAGTCTCTGTGCATTAGTTGCTGTATCAGGATACCAGTTCTGGTCAATCTTTCTTACATCTAGGTTACATCAATGTGGCAAGAAGAGGAATTCCAATGGCAATTAGACACATGAGGACTGTAAGGAATTTAAGGCTCGCCGCCCGTTCTAGTGTAAATCTGAGTATACATCAAAACAGATTGTTAAAAAAAAAAAAAAGAAGAAGAAGAACAAAGAGAATGCAAGATTGGAGGGAGATTGGACCACTAGAACTCAGTTCCTCTGCAGCAACCTCATGGTCCACTCTTTGGCTTCCATAATTTTCTGCTCACAATTAGTGACAAATGATGTCTGTTCACTTTTGCGAATGTCTATCCGGCAAATAACCTTCATCGAGGTGCGAGATCATTTACTTGTAGATCGAGGATTTAAGGAATTCAACTCACCGTGATGCGAATAAACGCTGCGCGATCCATACGTACGTGTAGATGTGATCTCCAGCTTCCAGTTCTTCAGGCCTCACCACCTTCCGCATCAACTGCTCGGATATGGTCATAAATTTCTCGATGGCACCCCTCGCCATTTTCGACTTGTGCTTCCAGATGAAGAAGCTTATGGGATCATTTTATAGAGAGTACGTGGATGAGGAGTCAAGAGTCCATGTAGGATATGACTCGACAGCTGATCTGGCGACAATCTCTTAAACATGCGGGACGCATCCTTGTCACGAGCTTGTCTCGTTCCTTTTTTTTCTTGCTTCGCTAACTGAAGTTTGACAATCGATATGACATGACTATTTAAAGTATTGCTCATTTTAAGTCTCATGATCTAGTTTTTCCATATATATATATATATATATATATGTGTGTGTGTGTGTGTGTGTGGTCTGGAATTGCTCTTTCTGGTTCGGGGTGCAAACCGGTTCATTCCTATCCCAGTCGTCACTCTAGAAACCTGCTAAGAACCACCACTTGTCTAGGCCCACATGCCCTGGCGACCAATCTCCGCCCTTGTGGAACTGGGTCGCTACACTTAAAGAGGTAAAACATAACAACGTTCAAATGTGTTGGAAGATGAGTCACACATGGAGAGATGCTTCCGTCTTTGCTTGTTTCGATGCACATCGAATTGATCACGGGCTCCTTAGAGTTCGCAACTCCCTTTTTGGAGACTCATGTTGAGACGTAGATATATCCCAAGCTAACGGAACACCAAAAGTAATGCACCCGGTTTCGGCAGTTTTTACCGATAAGCAGAAATTTCAGCGGAAATCGACGACTGAGGGCTTTGGAGCTCAATTTCGGTTAATTAAAGTGAAACAACGTTTTGCTCGATACTCACTGCCGTTAGCAGTGATTGACGGTGAATTTTGGCAATTCGAGAGCGTTTAGATGGACTTTTCAATTTATTATTATTTTTATGTATTTTCGGGATTTCTTTTTAGTGGCTTTTTTTTTTTGCAATATTCGTGTTTCCTATTTTAGATTAGGGTTAACACCATATAAAAGGGTGTTTAGAATATTCAAACGATAGACTTGAATATATTTTGTTATAATCAAATTGAGAGAACAGATTGTTCCTCCGTTTACCTGCGTTTCCTGTTTTAGCCAATTTCAATCACGTATTCGGCATCAAAAAGTATTTTGCGCGATCATAAAGAGAGGAAACCGATGCTTGTCCACAAACGGAAAAATGAACGGGATTGACGTACATCGCATGTGGACTCTCTAAACACATACTCGTGAGATAATGTAAGGTAGAAAAACCTTTTCCGGTAGAATATTTCAGAGTTAAATCCTTTAGAAGGTTCCTCAAAGTTGTGTGGCATTGGAGAGTCCTTTTTTTTCAGGGGGGCGATAAAGTTCTTTCCTTAGCAACTTTAACAACATCCGGTGTTTTCTAGTGATGTTTCCTTTCCAGCCTCCACGAAAAAGAAGGTGGCGGATGCACTAAAAACCAACCTTGTTTGACCAAGCACTGTTCATTGTCCATTTTTGTTATTTTCTTAGCACGTCTTGATTTTATTGAAGTTGTTATCCCACATCGTTTGATAATAGATACTATATGCTTTTTATATTTATATGGTTTCTCTCCATCTATTAGTTTAAGTCTTTGAATTATACCCATGGTAGGATGTTAGGACATTAAATGTGTGTCCACCCTCCTCAAATCCACGTGCCTTGTTGTCCCCATGGAGACACCAATGGTAGGACGTTATATTCATGGAATGCCTTGGTGTCCCATCAACGATATCAATGGTAATGCCTTGGTGTCCCATCGACGATATCAATGGTAGGAGGTTATATTCATGCCAACAATACCAATGGTAGGATGTATTGTGATAAACATGCAACAGGTCTACTCTTCCTCTTCGAAGAAGCACGCCGTTGTTGTCTCGACAGAGCGAAAAATTCAAAGGCTATGACCAATTTCCACTCTTCCTCTACAAAGTTACCAACAAGAGTCTTAAAATCATCAGTAACGAAGGCAAGCAACCAACATGAAGATAACTACCAAAGCGAAGGTAACCACCGAAAGGGAGTTATTCCTTTTTATTTAGTATCTAGCTAACCGCTATGTGTAACTGCCCTTTGTAAGGGTTATAAATCCCTCCCCAAATTTCACATGTCTTGTTGTCCCCATTATATTCATGTCGACGATACCAATGGTAGGATGTACTGTGATAAAAACAAAATAGATCCACTCTTCCTCTTTGAAGAAGCACGATGTTTTTTTTTATGGTAAGGTAAGAAGAAGAAACACGATGTTGTCATCTTGACAGAGTGAAAAATTCAAAGGCTACGACCAATTTCCACTCTTCCTCTTTAAAGTTACTGACAAGAGTCTTGAAGTTCCTCGTAAAGTCATCGTTAGCAATGACGAGCAACCGACGCAAAGATAACTACCAACGTGAAGGTAACCACCGAAAGGGAGTATTATTTCTGATATAGTAATCGGCTTACCGCTATATGTAACTGCCCTTTGCAAGAGTTATAAATCCCCCAAGTGTACTGCTTGAAAAGCCCTTCAATTTCAAACAAAAAAACATAAGAAGCTATTCAATCAATGATAAAACTCAACGTTCTTTATTTTTCTATCTTTACTTTTCGCAATTTATCTTTTTCACAACTTTACATTCCCTGACCTTTCAATTCCTGCACTTTAGTTGTAATTTCGGATATTTTGACATCAATTAAATTCAGATGTCATCTCTATCTATTATATCACTTTGTCGTCAATTAAACTCCAGAAAAATGTTATGTGCTTCGTCATCGATTAAATTCTAACAGAGTATATCTGTTCCTTGTGATTCATTAAGCCTCCCGTTCGGAATTGCCACAAAACCCATCTCTTCTTAATAAAAATCGAAGAACTGAACCATTTTTGGCGAAAGAGTACCAGGTTCTGTGGTGGCACAATGTTATTTTTGGGGAAAGAGTACCAGGTTCTATGGTGGCGCGATGTTCTATGTGAGCTCACGTCAAGAGGACATCATACCAAAGCCATATAATTAGGACCTCGATGTGTTTCTGTTCCGTTCATCGTGCCAAAGGCTCGATGTTCTACGTGATTCCCTGTTGTTCTTGATTTTCGTTTGTGCCGTTGATTACCCGCCGCACCAGCGGTTACAAGCGGTTACCATGGACCTCGATGTGTTTCCTGGTTCTACCGGAATCCCCAGCAAATCAAAGGCAATTGAATCAAGGACTTTTGACTTCGTAGTCAACGATTTTTGTAGCTGGAGGGAAGTCTAGAGCGCAATCGCGCCGGCTGCTTCTCTGGGCTGAGATGGGATCTCTCCTTCTCGTTCTTCCCTCTAGCGACCCCGCTTCGACCCCCTGGTAGACCCTCCAGGACTGCGGAAGCCCGAGTTTTGGCAACTCTTGCCTTGAGTTCTCAGAAAGTATCGAACTTTCGAGAGCTTCGACTTCAGGGACCCGGTTCTTTCAGTGCATTCCGGGGTTGGTGTTTTCGTTCTTGAGCTGAAATCGGCTTATGATGCAGTTCCTAGGGAATGTATTGCTTGGCATCATTGTTCCGCGCTCGTGCTCTGATGAATCTGGATATTGTTGGTTGGTCTCTTTCTGGCCGTAGGAATATGATGTAAGTACTGATTTACCACCGATTGCTAACATGGGAACACCGCAGCAATGCAGTAGCGGTCATTTGAACATGCAGTGAAACAGAGAGTATGGAAAAAGAAAAACAAGCAGACAGAATAAAGGATTGGAGGGAGGTTGGACCGCTTAAATTCAGTTCCTCTGCAGCGACCTCATGTTCCACTCTTTGGCTGCCATAATTTTATGCTCACAATTACTGATAAATGATGTCTGCTCGCTTTTACGGACGTCGGTCCGGCAAAATATAGCGAAATGCTCACAGTTATTGTTGATGAGGCTGTAGCTGCCGAAAGAATTGTTAGCATGAAGGTCGCGAGCCTTCTCGACGACTTGATCGCGTGATTTGGTGCAAGGTAAGGTGGTGCAAGTCCCTGGCCTCGCGAGCATAAACCATAGTCGTGGCCACCCGTACCCATAATGGTGGAGGGATCGGAGTTTGTTGCCATCCCGGCAGAAGCAATCGAGACAAGTTTTGACGACCCCACGCTTGATGGTCTCCTGGTTTTCGCATTCCGGGGAATCGGGACAACTCCGTTGCTTGGGGCTAGTCTTGGACAGCGACGGGCATTTGGTTCTTTTGTTCTCTGTACGAGTGAAATGAATCACGTAGCCGTCACCGGCATAAATTCCTGCCATGTATACAAGTGCAGAACGTGGTAAAGAATTGAAATTTCAATCCCAAATGAACGAGGATGAAGGTTTTGGTTAGGGATGATTATGCGCCAACTCTAGAACCTGTTAGAAATGATGGCTTAAGTTTTGTTTTCATGGACCCAAAAGAGGGAACAACTTAGGCCTATTCCTGGATTTGGGCTTTTCTTGTTGGGTTTTGTGCGATGTATGTTTGGGTCGGATTTGGAATTCTTTCGGCGAACGGGCTTGTCATGGGAAGAAACATGGTTCCCCCTATTTTCCATATCGGCAACAAAGACATTTACGTATCAGAAAATTAAAAAAAAAAAAGGAATTTCTAATCGCCATAAGAATACGTAAAGATGGAACGGGACAGATGTAAAAATAAATCTATAAAAAAAAAATTGATTTTGATCAGGTAGGGTATTAATCGAGTCATTAACGGGCACAATTATACACTTGAATCTTGAGTCGTCCCTAACAAATTTAATCACCGTCAACTTAAGCACTATACGACCAAGCATGTTTGATAAGCATCACACAGTGAGCTGGTTGCTCAATCTTATGACCTAATTTTCGACGCCGTACCACTTGCGATACAAGCTTCCTCATCCCCAAAAGTTCTAGATGTCAAGAAACAGACTTTAAAAAAAAAATCGAGATTGTAAATCTCAAAATTGAGTTATATATTTTCTTTCCAATTCAAGAACAATCTCTGAGTGCATAAGAATAAAGAGAGCTTTTTAGGTGCACCAGGGGTTTAACATTCCCATCGACCCAAACCAATCAAGAAATATCAAGTTGCTCATCCGTTTGACAGGAAACCAAAAAAGACATTTAAACCATTAGTACGTGACTTTTTGACTTTTGAAAGACATGACTTTTTCTTCATCTGACTAGGGCTTCATAAAATATAATTTCATCAAACATGTCAACATCGCTTTAAGGACCGAAACAAAGACATGCTACAACCAGAATCAATTGAATGATGATCACCTCCGGCCGCCAGATTGTACTGTTTGGATGAACTTGTAGTAATTGGGTGGCCTTAGCAACCAAAAAATACTAACGCAACAGCAAAGGCACGAGAGTTGTACCATGGTGTGTATAAATGCCGTGCATTCCATATCGGAATATGTGATCTCCAACGTTCAGATCTTCCCGCGCCACCACCTTCCCCATCATTTCCCGTGTCATTTCCAGCCTGCCCTCCACACACTTCAAACGCTCTCTTGGAGAGGCGGTGCCACCGGGGAAGACGAGGAGGAGGAGGAGGAGGGTTCTGGGGAAATCCAAAGAGCGAAGAAAGCCAATGAGAGTGAACTCGGTGAGAGAGAGAGAGAGAGCGAGCGAGCGAGGACGCTGAGATAAGCGGAAGATTATAAAGAGGTTCGATGTGACGGGCAACAGAATGAGATGGCGAGAGCTCCAATGGTGGTGGCTCTTTCGAAGACTTTTCCTAGATCGGGTATGGAATCTTTGCGCATCAAAAGGCGCGTCAAAGTCAGAGGTCGGCCAAGATCTTCTGGAGACCGCCGCAAGTCTCCGTCGTACGAAAAGGCGCTCGACCCTGTTTGTCTTACGTTGGACCAAGTAAGGAACCACTGCTCATGCATGCGCAATAATTCCAGACATGGCGGCCGACCCTTTCTCTTCAGCCTTCTCTCCTGCTCCTGCTAAAATTCCGCACACAGGAGGGAGGGGTGTGGAATCTGAAGATATTAAGCATGACCAATGGTTTCGAGTTATTATTATTGATAATTAATATCCCTTAAAGAAAGAGAAAAAAATAGAGTGTACCAAAAAATCGTTATTTGAATTCACCCGATAAAAGATCCTTCCATCCTTAGAAAAATAGATCAATCGTATTTTTATATAATATCCTAAATTTGAATTATACGTCCACTTGATTCTCATTGGAAGGGCTACAACTTCTTCCAGTTTCCATGAATCTACCCTCCCTAAATCTTGAAGAATTGCGAGATTTCGCTTGTGGACGTGGAAAGCACAAGTGGACATTAAAAGTAGGCGCATAAGGACAAATTATATGCCCCTCTTTAAGATTAGATTAGATCATTATCACGGTAGCTGACTAGCTGTCACCTTCTTGAGTGTTGAAGACGTTGCGGGCATTGTGGAACTTATTGAAAAGTGGTTTAGGGCCTCTTCGATAATTCTCTCATTTTTGTTTTTTTTTTTTAATAATCGAGGTGTCCGCATGGTCAGTGAACTTGTGCTTAAACCAACGGTGAAGCACGACTAGTCCTCGAGAGGACCCGCAGACCCCACAACCATGGGCGCCCGATTAAGTCACCTAGCACTGAGAAGTTTTGAACTCAGGACCTCCTAAGCACAAACCAACCCGGCCACCAGATGGCGGGTTGTTTATTTACTTTCGGTAATAGATAAAAGAACATAAATCTATTTGATAATTTTTCTATTTTCAATAACAAAAATAAGAAGCAAAAAAAAAGTTGCTTCTTTATTTTGGAGAGCAATTTCAAGAAATAGGCTCACTTCAAAAGAAACAATGTCATTTTAAAAAAATAAGTTCAACGTAACTTAATGCTTGTCTTTACAACCACAAGTCCACCACCTCTGCCGTCAGTCACTCACTGCTACCACCGCCGATCGTCGATTGCTTCTATCTCCACCACTGTTAATTGCCAATTGCCGCCGCTGGTCTCCACCGGTGCCAATTGTCGTTGGCACCAATTGCTATCACTGTTGGTCTCCCCTGCCACCGGTCTCCACCATTGCCAATCGTCACGGGTCGCCGATTGCCGCTAGTCCTTGCCGCCTCCACTTCTTGAATAGAAATTTTTAGGATCATACTAAACATATTTATGTTCTTTTTCTAATCAGAGAATAGAAATTTTGACAGTTACCAAACGTATTGTTTTGCTTAGAAACTATTCCTAAGAATTGTCGCGACCCTCTAAAAAAAAATTTTGATTATTTTTTTTAAAGGGTTAACGGATTATTAGGTTAATTAGATTTGACTAACCTAACGCGGACCCTCCCAAGCCCTACCAAATCGCAACTTTGGTTTTTGTTTAAATGATTTTAAGATTTGGAGTTGCCACTAATCGTTCTTGGTAGGTCGATTAGAAACCTAAATAAATTAGCGAGAGAACTAATTTATTTCTGCGAACCAGAGATTATGAGTTCGGGGACTTGGTTACACTAGTTAATTAAAACTAATGCCCTTTCGGTACCTTAATTTCATGGATATCCTAATTTGGCAACTCAGGCTTGGTTTATTCCTAAGGCTCTAGTAGGGTATTCTCTTTTGTGTTTTCACCTTTTGAATAGGATGCATGGATGGTATATATTTTTTATTTATTATATTTTTTCAAGTGTTAAAAATTCCCTGAAGCCGACAGAGGGAGTGTGTTAACGACTTCTGTGCAGTATTACGACTTACTCATTTTTTGGGTCTGATGATTCAAGAATTAAATTATAGGAAGTACATGACAGTGAATAAACACCTCCAATGGGAGGCCTAGCATTGGCTTGGCTCTTCCCTTTGGGATTTAAGGTACAGGTATTTAAATTGCAGGTATTTAAACTACTGTAAGTAAAAACCTCCAATGGAAGGCCTAGCATTGGCTTGGCTCTTCCCCTTGGGATTTAAGGTGCAGGTATTTAAACTACTGTTAGTAAAAACTTCCAATGGGAGGTTAAGCATTGGCTTGGCTCTTCCCCTTGGGATTTAAGGTGCAGGTATTTAAACTACTGTAAGTAAAAACCTCCAATGGGAGGCTAAGCATTGGCTTGGCTCTTCCCCTTGGAATTTAAGGTGCAGGCATTTAAATTGCAGGTATTTAAACCACTATAAGTAAAAACCTCCAATGGGAGGCTAAGTATTGGCTTGGCTCTTCCCTTCGGGATTTAAGATGCAGGTATTTAAACTACTATAAGTAAAAACCTCCGATGGGAGGCTAAGCATTGACTTGGCTCTTCCCTTTGGGATTTAAAGTGCAGGTATTTAAATGACCTCCAGTAGATGTGCTTTGCCTCTCCATTTTGGGGTTTGAGTTCTTAAAAATAAATTACAACAAATTGATTCAACAATTTGAAATTTGTGCGAGCTTAGAAACTCCTTCAAGCCAATTTTGTGCTTCCGTAGGATTGACCGTTGATGTAGGACTGCAGTTGCCTGACATAAAAATAGAGTGAAGTGTCAGTATATAAAATATGTGCTAATCTGCACCTAAAACCAGAAGAGTGGAAAGAGTACTTATCTCCCATTTTTTTGGGAGGGATTTCTAGAATTGGTTTTCGCTCGCTCTGTTCTCAATATAGAGAGTCTCTATTGAATTAAGAGAGACTTTTAATCACATATCAGCTGGGAAATTGGTAGGCACTTAGGAGCTCGTCTGGGCCAATTTGCACCTCTGTGGGCTTTGCCATTAATATGGAATTGTTCTTCCCTGACATAAAAATATGAGGAAAATAGAGAGATGGAGAAAATATATACAATTTGTGCTAATTTGAAACTAAAACCACAAATAAATGAATAAATAAAAACACTTAGCTCGAATTTGCTTGCTCGTTGACGAGGATGAACTCTTGATTTATGTTGATCAATGAAGGAATTTGTGATGATAATTCCTAACTTTATGTTGGCCTAGCATTGGCTTGTGTTGACACCTGATTTTTAATCATTTTTTCTATTGCTAAAGTAATAAAAAATTCATAAAAATTCATAAAATTGAAAAATCAACTTTGGGGACCTTAGCCAAGCCTAGGGAACCAATTTTGACCAAAAAACGATTTTTCATATTTTCAGTATTTTTACGTATTTTTTATTTGTTTATTTTCGAAAATTAATAGAAAATCCATAAAAATTCATAAAATTGAAAAATCAACTTTGGGAACCTTAGCCAAGCCTAGGGAACGAATTTTGACCAAAAAATAATATATATTTTAATTTTTTAAAAAAAAAATACAAAAATATTTGAAAATTTTGAAAAAATAACATTTGAGGCCAAAAAATACACAAAGATAGTTAATATTTTTATTTTAAATCTATTTTCATATTGGCCATCGCAAATTCAGAAAAATCCAATTCGAGTCACGTGTTCCTTCACGAGTATAATCTCGAATCGGGCCTAAAAAAATTTAATTTGAGTCAACTTATTTTTAACTTTCACTTTTTATGAGTTGTGACATTGTCTTCTAATATTTTAAATTTTCATCTTGGCCCAATTATACCCAGAATGACTTAATTTTGCAAAAGGGCTTTAATTAAATTATGCATTATTTTCAGCGACAAGAAATGAGCTTAAAGTTGACATGTGGTAAATTTTGGTGTGTCAAAAATTGTGAGGAGATTTGGACTTAAAGAAATATATTTTTTTCAGGGACTGAATTGTAAATACTTAAAATTCAAGGACTATAGTGCAAATACCTAACTCTTGAAGGATTATTTTACAAATAATAAAAAGAAGAGTTAGTGGATAAATTAGAATAGAGAAGGGAAGATGAAGAAGAGGAGATGAAGAAGAGAAATTGGAGAAGAATGGATGGAGAAAATAAGATAAGAATAGAGAAGGGAAGATGGAGATGAAGAAGAGTTAGTAGAGAAATTAGAATGGAAGATAAGAATAGAGAAGGGAAGATGGAGATTAAGAAGAGTTAGTGGAGAAATTAGAATGGGAGATAAATATGGAGAAGGGAAGATGAAGATGAAGAAGAGTTAGTGGAGAGATTAGAATGTGAGATAGAGATGGAGAATGGAAGATGAAAATGAAGAAGAGTTAGTGGAGAAATTAGAATGGGAGATAGAGTTAGTGGAAAAATTAGAATGGGAGATAGATGAGGAGGTTATAAAAGGAGGAAGAAGTGAGCTTGAGAAGGAGATTTTTGGAGAGAAAATTTGAAGTGTTTGAGAGGAATTTTTTTGGAGAGAAAATTTTAGATGTTTGAGAGAGTTTTGGGAGATTGAAGAAAAATTCGAGAGAAAGAAAATACCAAAAGAGAGAGAATTTTGAAGATGATGGGAGTTTAAAGCTAGGGGTTATCATCACAAATTCCTTCATCGATTAATATAAATCAAGAGTTCATCCTCGTCAACGAGCAAGCAAATTCGAGCTAAGTGTTTTTATTTATTCATTTATTTATGGTTTTACTCGCAAATTAGCACAAATTGTATGCACTTTCTCCATCTCCCTTTTTTTCTCCATATTTTATGTCAGGAGAAGGATATCTCTACTTCAACAGCAAAAATCTCGTAGAGATGCAAAAATCGGCCCAGACAAGCTCCTAAGCTGTCCACCGATTTCTCAACTGATCTGTGACTAAAAGTCCATCTTAATTCAAAAGAAACTCTCTATATTGGGAACATAGAGAGCGAAAATCAATTATAGAAATCCCTCCCAAAAAACGGGAGATAAGTACTCTTTCCACTCTTCTGGTTTTAGGTGCAGATTAGCACATATTTTGTATACTGACACTTCACTCTATTTTATGTCAGGAAGCCGCAACTCTATATCAATGGTCAACCCTATGGAAGCACAAAATCGGCTTGGAGGAGTCCTCAAGCGCGTACAAATTTCAAATTGTTGAATCAATTCGTTGTATTTTATTTTAAAGAATTCATACCCCAGAATGGAGAGGACAAAGTCCATCCGCAACTTAAATACCTGCACCATAAATCCCAAAGGGAAGAGCCAAGCCAATGCTTAGCCTCCCATTGGAGGTTTTTACTTACAGTAGTTAAATACCTGCAACTTAAATATCTGTACCTTAAATCCCAAAGGGAAGAGCCAAGCCAATGCTTAGCCTCCCATTGGAGGTTTTTACTTACAGTAGTTAAATACCTGCAACTTAAATACCTGTACCTTAAATCCCAAAAGGAAGAGCCAAGCCAATGCTTAGCCTCCCATTGGAGGTTTTTACTTATAGTAGTTAAATACCTGCAACTTAAATACCTGTACCTTAAATCCCAAAAGGAAGAGCCAAGCTAATGCTTAGCCTCCAATTGGAGGTTTTTTACTTACAGTAGTTTAAATACTTGCAACTTAAATACCTGTACCTTAAATCCCAAAGGGAAGAGCCAAGCTAATGCTTAGCCTCCAATTGGAGGTTTTTTACTTACAGTAGTTTAAATACTTGCAACTTAAATATCTGTACCTTAAATCCCAAAGGGAAGAGCCAAGCCAATGCTTAGCCTCCCATTGGAGGTTTTTACTTACAGTAGTTAAATACCTGCAACTTAAATATCTGTACCTTAAATCCCAAAGGGAAGAGCCAAGCCAATGCTTAGCCTCCCATTGGAGGTTTTTACTTACAGTAGTTAAATACCTGCAACTTAAATACCTGTACCTTAAATCCCAAAGGGAAGAGCCAAGCCAATGCTTAGCCTCCCATTGGAGGTTTTTACTTACAGTAGTTAAATACCTGCAACTTAAATACCTGTACCTTAAATCTCAAAGGGAAGAGCCAAGCCAATGCTTAGCCTCCCATTGGAGGTTTTTACTTATAGTAGTTAAATACCTGCAACTTAAATACATGTACCTTAAATCCCAAAGGGAAGAGCCAAGCTAATGCTTAGCCTCCAATTGGAGGTTTTTTACTTACAGTAGTTTAAATACTTGCAACTTAAATACCTGTACCTTAAATCCCAAAGGGAAGAGCCAAGCCAATGCTAGGCCTCCCATTGGAGGTGTTTATTCACTGTCATGTACTTCCTATAATTTAATTTTTGAATTATCAAACCCAAAAGATGAGTAGGTCGTAATACTGCACAGAAGTTGTTAACACACTCCCTCTTACAGCTTCAGGGAATCTTTAACACATAAAAAAATATAACAAATAAAAATATTTACCATCCATGCATCCTATTTAAAAAGTGAAAACACAAAAGAGAATACCCTATTAAAGCCTTAGGAATAGACCAAGCCTGAGTTGTCGAATTAGGATATCCATGAAATTAAGGTACCGAAAAGGCATTAGTTTTAATTAACTAGTGTAACCAAGTCTCCGAGCTCATAATCTCTGGTTCGCAGGAATAAATTAGTTCTCCCGCTAATTTATTTAGGTTTCTAATCGACCTACCAAGAACGATTAGTGGCGACTCCAAATTTCAAAATCATTTAAACAAAAACCAAAGTTGCGATTCGGTAGGGCTTGGGAGGGTCCGCGTTAGGTTAGTCAAATCTAATTAACCTAATAATCCGTTAACCCCTTTAAAATTTAAAATTTTTTTTACAGGGTCGCGACAGCTTGGCGACTCCACTGGGGAATAGAGATTTTTAAATTTTCGAAAAAAGATACCAATTGGAATACTTAAATTTTTTCGAAATTTTAAAAGTCTTAGTGGACTTAGGCCAATGAAAATTTCATGGATATCTCGCTTCTGGCGATCTTGCTTGGGACTCATTCTATAGGTGTTATATGTTTTTGCAGGATGGGAGTTATAAGGGGCGGAGTGTTTGGCTAACCCATTTGTTTTGCAGGCTCGGTGTTGGGATTATGTTTAATTTCACACATTTTTAGAAGCGCTGTTTTGATATCAATTGTTGTGCATGTCTTGCATATTCTGAGGATCACAACACCTGCACACACAAGCGTCTAAACCCAAGTCGCGAAATTTTTCCTAGGTAACCATAGATAGGGATCGAATATGCAACGCTCTTGCGTCGATTGCGCTTGGGTTGACCATATTTTATCCCGCTCATTATCTGAATTGACAATTCTTCCCATTGTGATTTGATTGCGCGGAGGGTAAGGTTGTCAATTCAGATAGTGGGGGCCTTTTAGGTCCATACCCTGTCTCTCCTTCTTTTATTTTCTAGAGTCCACTCCTCACTTGAGTCATGCGCATGACTATGTGATTTGCATTTCTCCAAGGTAAAAGTAAGTTCTCTAATTTTATCTTGTATTTTTTTTCGATCGGTCCATGCTAGGTGTTAGTTAGTTTTTGAGCTTGATATTACGACCATTCTTTTAAAAGAAAATAAAAATTAAATTTGTCCCTCATTTCTTTTTAATTTTTTTTTTTTGAAAAAATGATGTGAAAAAATCCCTTCATGGGAATTTTATTAATCAATAATGGATTTTTGTCATGTTTTTATTACTTCAATAAAAATGAAATTTTCCTGAAAAAATTTTCCTCTAAAAATTTATTTCAATAAAAAGAAAAATTCCTTAAAAAAAACTCTAGTAGACATCAAGTGATTTTATCACATTTTTCAAATTATAAAAACTTGCAAGAAAATTCTTCTCGAGAAATTCGCTCATGTTTTTCTAAGAAAAGTTTCTCTAAATAAAATTAGACTAATGTCTCGGGGGAATTGTATTGACCAATAAGAGATTTTTGTCATGTTTTTCTTGGTTCAATAAAAATGAAATTTTCCTGACAAATTTTCCTCTGAAAATTTATTTCGATAAAAAGAAAAATTCCTTCAAAAAAAAACTTTGGTAAACATCAAGTGATTTTATCACATTCTTTCAAATTATAAAAACTTGCAACAAAAATTCTTTTCGAGAAATTCGCTCATGTTTTTCTAAGAAAATTTTCTCTAAATAAAATTAGACTAATGTCTCGGGGGAATTTTGTTAACCAATAAAGGATTTCTGTTATGTCTTTCCTGCTTCAATAAAAATAAAATTTTCCTGATAAATTTACCTCTGAAAATTTATTTTGATAAAAAGGAAATTCCTTCAAAAATTTTAGTAAACATCAAGAGATTTTGTCACATTCCTTTAAAAAAATAATAAAAAAAGAGTAATAAATCTGCAAAAAACATTCTGTATCAGAAATTAACCCATTTCTTCCTAAAGAAATTTTTTTTTTGTGATTTCTCTATAAAATAGAAAAAATAAAATTGGACTAATATAGGAGTCATGGACCGACATTCCTTGTGTCGCATACTAATTATATCCTTTTCTTTTGCAGGGAGATCCTAGATACCCCAGACGGGTGTAAAAATTAAGTTCAATAATATATCAAGAATAATCCTCAGAAATACCAAAAGACGAAAAACACCAAGGCTTCAACCGTTAATTCAAGGGGGCAAACGAACACTGTCCATCTTTGACAGATAGAGTTGTGTCAATCCGTAAACTTGTATGGGCAGTGTATTGTGATATGACGGTGGACTTATACTGATTAAACACGGGGGCATATTTAATGTATTACAGAGGATCCCACGTCTTTTGAAAGACAATATGGATTATATAATCAGAAACCATGAAATAAGTACCTTAACCTGATTAAATCAACCAGAGACCGGTCTTAAAATTTCCTCGGATCCGAAACACGCGGAGGGTTTTAGAGGACCGAGGTTCTATTAATGAATGTGACCCACAGGAATTTCTCCCGACGCTACAGGCGACCGACACGAGTAAGTGGACGCCGAAAGAAATAAAATATGGATAAAAGTGGGCACACAACAGGTGGCCGGATTTATTACCAGCGCACTGATCGAGTTGTCATAGCGTTATTGTTTGTGATCTCAAGATGGATAGTGGGGGCCACCGCCGAACCCTTCATCAATGTTCTCGATATCATCGTCTGGAGCAATTAAACAAGAACATCAAGAAAAACATTAAGCCTCGACATCTTCGGTACCTCAAATCGTTCTGTTATGCTATGCGGAAGAAACGATAGCAGGAAAATTAAACAAAAACAAAAAACACGTGAAGCTTTTCTTTCATTCCATTCATTAAAGAGCATTACAACAGCTCACTGGGGAGGAAAAGTAAAGCCAAACTGAGCCCTGATAACCATTACGAAGGAGCTCAACTGACTCTCCAAACAGTTGATGCTCCGGGTGCACCGGGCGTTCTCAGGATCAAGCTCCGCAAGCCTAAAGAAGAGGCGATCGCGCTTCTCCTTAGCCTGGGCCATACTGTCCTCGTAATGCTCGACAGCAAACTCCAAGTCCGAAATCGCCGCCCTCTCGAAAGCAATATCTGCCGTAATGTCATCAAGTCTCTCCTGTAGCCAACCGCATTTGCACCTCATCATAATATTGCTCGGCTCCTGTTCGGCGTAAGTTCGGACCAAGACCAGACGGTCCACCAACTTTCCCCTCTCACGAACTAGCCACGAAAGCTGATCATTGGCAAACTTAAAGGCTTTCTTGTGATTATCAGCCATAAATGTGACTATTTCCAGACGCTCGTGCCGGTCTCGGTAACGAGCTTTCACGACGGCAGTCACAATGACCGTCTCATAAGCGCGGTTATAGGCAGCCAGAAAATTAATGAAGAGGGTCGGGAAGTTCCGATACTCCCTCCCCAGTTGGGTACCCTCAACAGAAGCAGCGTCTAGAGTCCTGAATAAACCGAGGATTTCAGCCTCAACGGTAGAGTTTTGGGCTATATGAGCGTAACCTCTACCAAGAAGATTGTAGAGTCTCTCCCACCCAGCCAGGATTTCGGCGGAGAAGGTATGGTTAGGAGAATTGGCCATTTTTGAAAGCAGATCACGAAAGAAAGGAGGAGAGAGGCGAGGCAGATGATCGGAATGCGAAGGTGATAATCTGCTTCAATTTAAATAATGATTTCACAGGGGCAGTCCTTATTGGTCGAGTTTTTTCTATCTACCATTCTCTGTCGGCAACACCCCCGCTGGCTCGAATTCCAGTCAAGCGGCAACCTCAAGCTGAGCAGACCCGACGTCTCTGCAGAAAAGTTGGACGGGCTGCCACCACTTTGAAAAAGAAAGAATAAAAAACAAGCTGAGTGGGAGACAAAGAAATTTTCGGCAGAAAAGGAGATACGACTCGTCTTTATTGGAGGACCCGCCAGTAAATCGACGGTGGAGATCTTGACAAGGGCCCTCTACCACGAAAAGAAAAAAGGAAGACGAACTGAGCGAGAAACAAGGATTTCCCCTTTGATCAAAAGCTGAATATCAGATTTTCTCCCTCGAAAAATCTAATAGCACTGCCCGTGAAGAGGGAAGTCGTTGCTATTGCCAGATAAAGAACTTGTCCGCATTTGATAGTGAGAGTTCATTCGCAAGAACTCGCAGGAGAAAGATAGAGAGGAAGGAGTTCTCGTGGGAGAGGAATTCAAAACCTTCACCATCAAAGCATTGGCTTTCAAAGCCTGTTACGAGAAACCATCGACGATCCCGTGATCCCTCAAGTCCAAGAAGACATCCTAAGGCGGTCTCGAGTCGGCAGTCCTAGATCCAGAAATATGTCGAACATTAGGGAAACGGGCGCATGTTCAACCCTGGTCGAAGCTAATGAAGTTCCTTACCCTGAGGGTCTACTGGTCATGGCCATTGACGGTAATCCAGTCTCTCTGTCAATTCTTGTTACCGTATTGAGAAAATGCCGGTATAAGGTTGTAGCTCAAGCAAAGGCGACAGAGGCCTTAGAGATATTAAGGAGGAGTGGTGACCAGTTTGATATCGTCCTCACCGCCATGGTAGGGATTGACATGGATGTTTTCACTCTCTTGGAAGTCATCAATTCTAAATTAAACATGCCAGTCCTCGTAATATCGGCAAGCGATGATCAGCAAGCCATAATGAAGGCTGTCTTAAATGGGGCCCAAGACGTCGTAACGAAACCAGTTAGGGTTCAGATGCTTCAAAACATATGGCAGCACGTGGTAAGGAAGCAATTGCACGACCATGAGAACAAGCATCAAGCCTTCAATTTTGTTCCAAGCAACTGGAGAAAGAAGATGAGTTGGTCTCCCGAGCTGCATCGTATGTTTGTTAATGCAGTTCAACAGGTAGGAATCGATTCGGCACGGCCGCAACATATACTGGAAATTATGAACGTAGAGGGACTCACTAAAGCAAATTTTTCGAGTCATCTTCAGAAGTACAGAAAAAGGGTGAGAGAACACAATGCAGCTCAGAATCAAGAAAACCAAGGCGGGACTGATCCAAGCCTGAACGTCGAGTCTCCTCGCCACCATAAGTTCCCCAGGTTAGCATGGGGCGAGCCACTTCCCATTATCAACCAAGCTAGTAACCATGCCATCAATCCCCCAGGCGTTAATCAAAGTATCCCCCAGAATCACCCTAATACTCTTCAAGAGTATAGACCGCAGGAGCAGTGTATTCAGATTCCTTGGTTTGAGCACCAACCTGTGGCTAGAACTCATCCCATGATCAGCGCGCCTGCGCAGCCAGAGAATCAGACAAGAAGTTATCCTGAGCACTTCCACTTCTCTAATCCTCGAATGGAAGGAGTTTTTGGCAGCAGGACAGTTGGTGATCCCCACACTTTCTCGAGTAATGATGAAGGCTCCAGTACGAGAAGTCAAATTGCTCATGGCGAGGACAGAATGAGAAATCTACCGCCAGCATTTGCCAACAACAATGCCCAATTCGAGCATCAGTTGCTGGAAGGTTCAAGAGATTACCCAGATGATGAGCTTACTGCCCTGGTCAACCAGTTTAGGGTTGACAGACGTCCCAAGCCGCGATCAGGAGCCAGTGAGTAGGGACTCTCAAACATCGGTTATCCACACCCGAACCAACACGAGACTAGCTGATTATCGAAGAGCCACAGGAGAGGCAGAACTGACCTTGAATAAGTGCACCTTTCATTTCATGCTTAATTCCCCTGCGTATGATATTTTCCAGCTTTCTAGGTGTCTCGATTTAATTCAAGGACAAGGGGGCAATTTATTTATCCGGTTGAATGCGTGAATCCCTTTTTATGCTAGATTTAGGGCGGATTAATTTGTGGCAACGTCACTGACTGCCATAATGAGAAATGTTGAATGGCCTCACGTAGGGAAATTTCAAGTGAAATGCCCAGGCGAGCTCGAAGACGGGTAATTGTGTGTCGTTCCAATTTACTCTTAATCGTTGCAAAATGCTAAATTGGATTTGTTCCATTCTCACCCAGGGAATCGCAAAGTGCCTCAAGAGTGTCGCAAAATGAAATGACCCAATGGAACGCGATAGGACTCATTTACCTCGAAGGTAACCTTCAAATTAAAGGAGCCCTCCGGTCCACGGACCCGATGGCATAGAAAATGATGATGGTCCAAGGCAACCCGAAAGAAAATAAGGCCCAACTAAGCAAAGCACATATGTGGCAAGCTCAAAGTGAAGGGCAACTCGGGACATACAATTCAATCCAATCCAAATGAAGGAACTTCCTCAATTCAAATTCAATGGAAGTATACACAAGGGTAAAACAGTATCGTTCCAATTTTTCTAGAATATGAAGAACATATACTGCCGCATTCTCTTTCATTTTTGCAGGGGAAGTCTCTACTGGCCAGATTTTCCTGTCTACCATTCCCTATCAGTATCACCTCCGCTACTCGTCTCCAATCTCGAGCCAAGCAAATCCGACGTCTCTACGGAAAAGTTGGACGGGACGCCACTACTTTGAAAAAGAAAGGATAAAAAATAAGCTGAGTGGGAGACAAAGACATTTACGACAGAAAAGAGATACGACTCGTCTTTATTGAAGAACTCGCCAGCAAATTGACGGTGGAGACAGCAACAAGGGGCCCCCTTCCACGGAAAGATGGAAGGAGACGAGCTGGGCGAGAGATACGATGAAAAGAAAATCGAGAAAGCCAGAACACTCGAGAGAGGCAATACAGTTGCTAAACCCACGTCTAATTTTAAAGGAGACATCTTCTTGATAATTCTCATTCGTGCTCGAAAGAGAGACTCTTAAAGCATACGCAGTCTCCCAGACAAATCCAGAGAGTGAAAATACAAGAAGAGATATCAAACTTTGAGAAATCGTTAACCAAATCGAAGATGTCTCAACCCAACACACTTGAAAGTTATCGTTACTTGCTGAATATGGGAGAGGAAGAGTTCGAAGCCATATTTGGGATCGAGCCTATGGAGCCCGGCCCTTCCACCGACGACGTCCAAGAGCCCGGTAAGGACAATGACAACAACGGTAAAGGTCAAAAGAAGCGTTTCCGTCGCCATACTGAGGAGCAAGTACGAAAGCTTGAAGCTTTCTTCAGAACGTGCCCTATGCCAGACGGCAAACAAAAAATAGAACTGAGTCAAGAGCTAGGACTTGAACCTTCGCAAATCAAGTTCTGGTTTCAAAATAGACGAACCCGAATGAAGACTCGTCATGAGCACAACGAAGCCGAGTTTCTAAGAGTTGAAAATGAAAACCTCCGAGCGGAAAACAAGATGTATAAAGAAACTTTTGACTCCGCCACCTGCCCCAACTGCAATAGCCTCCTCCTCACCCTCGATGAAATGTATGATCTGAGGATCGAAAATGCACGTTTAAGAGGTGAGTTAGACTAGTTTATAACAGGATCGAGTTCTGTTGGAGCAAGGTACAAAAGGACCAATGATACTGGATCAGCATCAATACCTCCCGAGGAAGAAGGGACAGATCACCACCAAGCGGACATTGACGATGATCTTTTCGCCATAATCAACCAGTTTGATATCGGTAAAGCATCGGGACTGTGATGCACTTGTTCAGCCAGTGACCACTAGACCTTCAATATGGCCGATGCATACCTAATTTGGGATGAAGCAAGCTGATCATGGGAGAGCCTGCAGAGGAAGCAGAACTGATCCTGAATGAGTGAATGTGTTTTATTTCCTTGCGTGATATGTTTTTCTGCTTTTGTGAAAGTGTAAAAGCAAGGAGTAATAATCCGACTTCCCCCTATTAAATGCTCGAATCCGCCACCTCACCAACCTCGCGACGAATTGATGGCGAGTGAAAATCTGCATAAACCTGAAGGGTAACTCCGTATCGTTTCAATTTACCCTCAGTTGCTCCAAGTTTTAAAATTAAGCCCCTTCTATTCTCAGGAAATTGCAAATCGACCCGAGAACGCAATCATATCCGAATACAGGTTGGATAAAATTTGGGGGCAAATCAACTCATGGGCATTACCACGGGATAGACAGCTTCGGACAAAGGAAAGTACAAGCGAAAGACGCGAACAATCTCAGAAATGGGTAATTCTGTATCGTTCTAATGTGCACATAATCATCTCAAGTCTTGAATTGTCTTATTCCATTCTTAACAGGGATTGCAAATTACCTCGAGAAATACCGTAACATGGCCCAATGTGATACAACAGGATTGCGTTATCCCCAAGGATTAACCCTTGAAAAGAAAGCCCCATGGACACCTACGGTCCAATGGACCGAATGGTATGGGGGATGACAGTAGGTCCGAAATATTCCGAGTTCGATCCCCAAGGGTGGGGAATGTTGTATGTATTATAAATAAATGAAACAACTTTTTGTGCATTTCTTTTTTTACAAACAGGAATACTCGACGAGTAATATCAAAGTCAGTATTTTACCATAATCTTCCCATAATGGTGAGGCGCCCAACAAAAGTCGAGGAAAATTCAATCCAACAAAACTGGTAAAAGACTCGTGCAAGACATTCAAGATGAAGGGTAAATCAGTATCGTTTTCAATTTATCCCTTTTAATACTGGCTGATATGTCTCTTTTTCTTTTTACAGGAAATATTTACACTAACATTTAACATGTTGAAGGAGACAAATCCAAAAGAAAATTATGATCATCTGACAAGATTTATTCTGGTGAAAAATGGGGCAAATTGATCACAAGCTCTGAAGCGAAAAAGCAAATATGTCTTCCTTATCTCGTTTGATTTCGAGAATAATTTCTCTGCTTTTTACAGGGGCATTCAACCGCTAAACCGTGGCGGTCGCTGTCATTAAACAAACCGAAATGCTCCCTCACCCATATGCTTCATCACCTAGAGACAAAGTTTGAGACGAACCACCCCTCGACATAAGGAATAGGCTTCCCAATTTGTTCGGTCCGCCCACATACCAGGGGCAATTTAAATCCGCCCATATTTGCACATTATATAAACACACGTAATGCTAAAAAATTGTCACATCTGCATTGTGCTCACACAGTTCATGAATTATGTATGACTATTCCGTGTGTTTAACTTACCAACTCCAACTTAGAGCATAAACTGCACAGGAGACATCAAATGTGCAGAATTGGGCATGACAGGATGAGGAAAGGCAAACCATTTCCACGCAAGTCTAACATTTTAATTTACAGATAAACAGCCTTTCCCCAGAGTGAGAGAAGGCCCTTTCGGATTGAAGTCCCCCATTCAGATTACATTCGAGGCGTTCATACTATGAGAACCTCCTTAAACAGAATTGGTAATGCAAGCTTGACAGAATAGTTTTGCATGATCCATATTTGGATTGATTGCATCATGAGTTATCACACAGACTACTTCTAATCATTGCCGATTTGGTTGAATAGTTTTACATGAACCGATCAACTCATTGATGAAAATGCTTGCACATGTTACCTCTGATACTGCCTGACAGGCAACACATTCCCAATGTTCAAACTACCTTCCAAAGTCTTGAAATTCATTCAGCGATTATTGAATGAACAAGCCTGGTTGTCGAGAAGCCACCAAGCATTTCTTCCAAATTCTCAGGTAAGTATATCTTCAACCTGAACCTTTCAAGAGAATGAATTCTGACGGTTGTTGGGGTACTCGAATCCATTGCGGTACATACAGGTATCCACCTTCTTCAATAAAGCATGATTTGTCTCAAGGACAGAAATATTCGAGACCTTTTGATCTCTGCCTCTTTGGTTTATTCCTAAAGCGACAGGATAATATAATTTGGGTTTGAGCTTCTGCAGGATTCCTAATCTTTCCAGATTCCAGAATGGCACCCTTTGAGGTACACCAAGTCCTTCTTACAGGCAAAATAAGTCCTTCTTACAGGCAAACCAAGTCCTTCTTACAGGCAAATCAAGTCCTTCTTATAGGCACAAAGTCCTTCTTACAGCAAATCAAGTCCTTCTTACAGGCAAAACAAGTCCTTCTTACAGGCACAAAGTCCTTCTTACAGGCAAATCAAGTCCTTCTTACAGGCAAAACAAGTCCTTCTTACAGGCACAAAGTCCTTCTTACAGGCAAATCAAGTCCTTCTTACAGGCAAAACAAGTCCTTCTTACAGGCAAAACAAGTCCTTCTTACAGGCATAAAGTCCTTCTTATAGGCAAACCAAGTTCTTCTTACAGGTACCAAGTCCTTCTTACAGGCATAAAGTCCTTCTTACAGGCAAACCAAGTCCTTCTTACAGGCAAACCAAGTCCTTCTTACAGGAAAAACAAGTCCTTCTTACAGGCACAAAGTCCTTCTTACAGGCAAATCAAGTCCTTCTTACAGGCAAAACAAGTCCTTCTTACAAGCAAAACAAGTCCTTCTTACAGGCAAATCAAGTCCTTCTTACAGGCATAAAGTCCTTCTTATAGGCAAACCAAGTTCTTCTTACAGGCACCAAGTCCTTCTTACAGGCAAACCAAGTCCTTCTTATAGGCACCAAGTCCTTCTTCTAGGCAAACTAAGTCCTTCTTACAGGCAAACCAAGTCCTTCTTACAGGCACAAAGTCCTTCTTACAGGCAAATCAAGTCCTTCTTACAGGCACAAAGTCCTTCTTATAGGCAAATCAAGTCCTTCTTACAGGCACAAAGTCCTTCTTACAGGCATAAAGTCCTTCTTACAGGCAAATCAAGTCCTTCTTACAGGCAAACCAAGTCCTTCTTACAGGCAAACAAAGTCCTTCTTACAGGCAAATCAAGTCCTTCTTACAGGCACAAAGTCCTTCTTACAGGCAAAGTAAGTCCTTCTTACAGGCAAAACAAAGTCCTTCTTACAGGCAAACAAAGTCCTTCTTACAGGCAAATCAAGTCCTTCTTACAGGCAAAGCAAGTCCTTCTTACAGGCACAAAGTTCTTCTTACAGGCAAAGCACCAAGTCCTTTTTACTGGCACCAAGTCCTTTCTACAGGCACCAAGTCCTTCTTACAGGTATCTCCATGTGGTGACCTACCATACGGGTTAAATCTCAATCAAAATTTAATCAGTAGAATCCTTTTATTAGGAATCTACCATGGTACGACCCACCATACGGGTCAAATGGTATGACCCACCATACGGGTCAAATTTTAATTCAATTTTTAATCAGTAGAATCCTTTTATTAGGAATCTACCATGGGTTGATCCACCATACGGGTTCAAGTTCAACCACCCTAAAGTTTTTTTATATAACGAATCCTTAGGTTCTCATTTCATTTTCAGTGGAACAATCATGTCACGACTCTTTTTATTTCCTTGTATTGAGTCGATAAGAATCCAGGTGTCATCTCGTCTTTGAAATGAACCTCTACCGAGCTTCCTTTCAAAGAGGGGCAGCTGTTGACACCTGATTTTTAATCATTTTTTCTATTGCTAAAGTAATAAAAAATCCATAAAAATTCATAAAATTGAAAAATCAACTTTGGGGACCTTAGCCAAGCCTAAGGAACCAATTTTGACCAAAAAATGATTTTTCATATTTTCAGTATTTTTACGTATTTTTTATTTATTTATTTTCGAAAATTAATAGAAAATCCATAAAAATTCATAAAATTGAAAAATCAACTTTGGGAACCTTAGCCAAGCCTAGGGAACGAATTTTGACCAAAAAATAATATATATTTTAATTTTTTTAAAAAAAAATACAAAAATATTTGAAAATTTTGAAAAAATAACATTTGAGGCCAAAAAATACACAAAGATAGTTAATATTTTTATTTTAAATCTATTTTCATATTGGCCATCGCAAATTCAGAAAAATCCAATTCGAGTCACGTGTTCCTTCACGAGTATAATCTCGAATCGGGCCTAAAAAAATTTAATTTGAGTCAACTTATTTTTAACTTTCACTTTTTATGAGTTGTGACATTGTCTTCTAATATTTTAAATTTTCATCTTGGCCCAATTATACCCAGAATGACTTAATTTTGCAAAAGGGCTTTAATTAAATTATGCATTATTTTCAGCGACAAGAAATGAGCTTAAAGTTGACATGTGGTAAATTTTGGTGTGTCAAAAATTGTGAGGAGATTTGGACTTAAAGAAATATATTTTTTTCAGGGACTGAATTGTAAATACTTAAAATTCAAGGACTATAGTGCAAATACCTAACTCTTGAAGGATTATTTTACAAATAATAAAAAGAAGAGTTAGTGGATAAATTAGAATAGAGAAGGGAAGATGAAGAAGAGGAGATGAAGAAGAGAAGTTGGAGAAGAATGGATGGAGAAAATAAGATAAGAATAGAGAAGGGAAGATGGAGATGAAGAAGAGTTAGTAGAGAAATTAGAATGGAAGATAAGAATAGAGAAGGGAAGATGGAGATTAAGAAGAGTTAGTGGAGAAATTAGAATGGGAGATAAATATGGAGAAGGGAAGATGAAGATGAAGAAGAGTTAGTGGAGAGATTAGAATGTGAGATAGAGATGGAGAATGGAAGATGAAAATGAAGAAGAGTTAGTGGAGAAATTAGAATGGGAGATAGAGTTAGTGGAAAAATTAGAATGGGAGATAGATGAGGAGGTTATAAAAGGAGGAAGAAGTGAGCTTGAGAAGGAGATTTTTGGAGAGAAAATTTGAAGTGTTTGAGAGGAATTTTTTTGGAGAGAAAATTTTAGATGTTTGAGAGAGTTTTGGGAGATTGAAGAAAAATTCGAGAGAAAGAAAATACCAAAAGAGAGAGAATTTTGAAGATGATGGGAGTTTAAAGCTAGGGGTTATCATCACAAATTCCTTCATCGATTAATATAAATCAAGAGTTCATCCTCGTCAACGAGCAAGCAAATTCGAGCTAAGTGTTTTTATTTATTCATTTATTTATGGTTTTACTCGCAAATTAGCACAAATTGTATGCACTTTCTCCATCTCCCTTTTTTTCTCCATATTTTATGTCAGGAGAAGGATATCTCTACTTCAACAGCAAAAATCTCGTAGAGATGCAAAAATCGGCCCAGACAAGCTCCTAAGCTGTCCACCGATTTCTCAACTGATCTGTGACTAAAAGTCCATCTTAATTCAAAAGAAACTCTCTATATTGGGAACATAGAGAGCGAAAATCAATTATAGAAATCCCTCCCAAAAAACGGGAGATAAGTACTCTTTCCACTCTTCTGGTTTTAGGTGCAGATTAGCACATATTTTGTATACTGACACTTCACTCTATTTTATGTCAGGAAGCCGCAACTCTATATCAATGGTCAACCCTATGGAAGCACAAAATCGGCTTGGAGGAGTCCTCAAGCGCGTACAAATTTCAAATTGTTGAATCAATTCGTTGTATTTTATTTTAAAGAATTCATACCCCAGAATGGAGAGGACAAAGTCCATCCGCAACTTAAATACCTGCACCATAAATCCCAAAGGGAAGAGCCAAGCCAATGCTTAGCCTCCCATTGGAGGTTTTTACTTACAGTAGTTAAATACCTGCAACTTAAATATCTGTACCTTAAATCCCAAAGGGAAGAGCCAAGCCAATGCTTAGCCTCCCATTGGAGGTTTTTACTTACAGTAGTTAAATACCTGCAACTTAAATACCTGTACCTTAAATCCCAAAAGGAAGAGCCAAGCCAATGCTTAGCCTCCCATTGGAGGTTTTTACTTATAGTAGTTAAATACCTGCAACTTAAATACCTGTACCTTAAATCCCAAAAGGAAGAGCCAAGCTAATGCTTAGCCTCCAATTGGAGGTTTTTTACTTACAGTAGTTTAAATACTTGCAACTTAAATACCTGTACCTTAAATCCCAAAGGGAAGAGCCAAGCCAATGCTAGGCCTCCCATTGGAGGTGTTTATTCACTGTCATGTACTTCCTATAATTTAATTTTTGAATCATCAAACCCAAAAGATGAGTAGGTCGTAATACTGCACAGAAGTTGTTAACACACTCCCTCTTACGGCTTCAGGGAATCTTTAATACATAAAAAAATATAACAAATAAAAATATTTACCATCCATGCATCCTATTTAAAAAGTGAAAACACAAAAGAGAATACCCTATTAAAGCCTTAGGAATAGACCAAGCCTGAGTTGTCGAATTAGGATATCCATGAAATTAAGGTACCGAAAGGGCATTAGTTTTAATTAACTAGTGTAACCAAGTCTCCGAGCTCATAATCTCTGGTTCGCAGGAATAAATTAGTTCTCCCGCTAATTTATTTAGGTTTCTAATCGACCTACCAAGAACGATTAGTGGCGACTCCAAATTTCAAAATCATTTAAACAAAAACCAAAGTTGCGATTCGGTAGGGCTTGGGAGGGTCCGCGTTAGGTTAGTCAAATCTAATTAACCTAATAATCCGTTAACCCCTTTAAAATTTAAAAAAATTTTTAGAGGGTCGCGACAGCTTAGCTCTGCCCTTTGGGATTTAAGGTACAGGTATTTAAATTGCAGGTATTTAAACTACTGTAAGTAAAAACCTCCAATGGAAGGCCTAGCATTGGCTTGGCTCTTCCCCTTGGGATTTAAGGTGCAGGTATTTAAACTACTGTTAGTAAAAACTTCCAATGGGAGGTTAAGCATTGGCTTGGCTCTTCCCCTTGGGATTTAAGGTGCAGGTATTTAAACTACTGTAAGTAAAAACCTCCAATGGGAGGCCAAGCATTGGCTTGGCTCTTCCCCTTAGGATTTAAGGTGCAGGCATTTAAATTGCAGGTATTTAAACCACTATAAGTAAAAACCTCCAATGGGAGGCTAAGCATTGGCTTGGCTCTTCCCTTCGGGATTTAAGATGCAGGTATTTAAACTACTATAAGTAAAAACCTCCGATAGGAGGCTAAGCATTGACTTGGCTTTTCCCTTTGGGATTTAAAGTGCAGGTATTTAAATGACCTCCAGTAGATGTGTTTTGCCTCTCCATTTTGGGGTTTGAGTTCTTAAAAATAAATTACAACAAATTGATTCAACAATTTGAAATTTGTGCGAGCTTAGAAACTCCTTCAAGCCAATTTTGTGCTTCCGTAGGATTGACCGTTGATGTAGGGCTGCAGTTGCCTGACATAAAAATAGAGTGAAGTGTCAGTATATAAAATATGTGCTAATCTGCACCTAAAACCAGAAGAGTGGAAAGAGTACTTATCTCCCATTTTTTTGGGAGGGATTTCTAGAATTGGTTTTCGCTCGCTCTGTTCTCAATATAGAGAGTCTCTATTGAATTAAGAGAGACTTTTAATCACATATCAGCTGGGAAATTGGTAGGCACTTAGGAGCTCGTCTGGGCCAATTTGCACCTCTGTGGGCTTTGCCATTAATATGGAATTGTTCTTCCCTGACATAAAAATATGAGGAAAATAGAGAGATGGAGAAAATATATACAATTTGTGCTAATTTGAAACTAAAACCACAAATAAATGAATAAATAAAAACACTTAGCTCGAATTTGCTTGCTCGTTGACGAGGATGAACTCTTGATTTATGTTGATCAATGAAGGAATTTGTGATGATAATTCCTAACTTTAAACTCTCATCATCTTCAAAATTCTCTCTCTCTCTTTGGTATTTTCTTCTTCTCAAATTTTTCTTCAATCTCCCAAAATCCTCTCAAATATCCAAAATTTTCTCTCCAAAAATCAAATCCCCTCTCAAGCTTACTTCTTCCTCCTTTTATAACCTACTCATCTATCTCCCATTTTAATTTTTCCACTAACTCTATCTCCCATTCTAATTTCTCCACTAACTCTTCTTCATTTTCATCTTCCTTTCTTCATCTCCATCTCACATTCTAATCTCTCCACTAACTCTTCTTCATCTTCATCTTCCCTTCTCCATATTTATCTCCCATTCTAATTTCTCCATTAACTCTTCTTCATCTCCATCTTCCCTTCTCTATTCTTATCATATTTTCTCCATCCATTCTTCTCCATATTCTCTTCTTCATCTCCTCTTCTCCATCTTCCCTTCTCTATTCTAATTTATCCACTAACTCTTCTTTTTATTATTTGCAAAATAATCCCTCAAGAGTTAGGTATTTGCACTCTAGTCCCTGAATTTTAAGTATTTACAATTTAGTCCCTAAAAAATATTTCTTATCCACTAACTCTTCTTTTTGTTATTTGCAAAATAATCCCTCAAGAGTTAGGTATTTGCACTATAGTCTCTGAATTTTAAGTATTTACAATTTAGTCCCTAAAAAAATATTTCTTTAAGTCCAAATCTCCTCACAATTTTTGACATACCTTCCCTATAATTAGTCAAAATTCACCACATGTCAAATTTAAGCTCATTTCTTGCTACTGAAAATAATGCAGAATTTAATTAAAGCCCTTTTGCACAATTGAGTCATTCTAGGTATAAATGGGTCAATATAAAAATTTGAAATATTAGAGAACAATGTCACAACTCCTAAAAGTAAAAAAATGAAAATAAATTGACTCAAATTGAATTTTTTAGGCCCGGTTCGAGATTATGCTCGTGAAGGAATACACGACACCGAATTGGATTTTTTAAATTTGTGATGGCCAACATGAAAAGGGATTTAAAATAAAAATATTGACTATTTTTATATATTTTGATGGCCTCAAATGCTATTATTTATTAAATATTCTCATAATTTCTAAAATATATAAAAATATATATATACAAAAAATTATTTTTTTTTGTTCGAAAATAGTTGCCTAAGCTTGGCCAAGGCTTCAAACTTGATTTTTCAATTTTCTCATTTTTCTTAATTTTTTGTTTTATGAATTTTCGAAAATAAAAATACCGAAAAATATCGAAAATATGAAAAATTATTTTTTAGTCAAAAGTGGTTCCCTAGGCTTGGCTAAGGTCCCCAAAGTTTATTTTTCAATTTTATGAATTTTTATGGATTTTCTATTAATTTTCAAAAATAAATAAAAAAATACGTAAAAATACTGAAAATATGAAAAATCATTTTTTTTTGTCAAAATTGGTTCCCTAGGCTTGGCTAAGGTTCCCAAAGTTGATTTTTCAATTTTTATGAATTTTTATGGATTTTCTATTAATTTTCGAAAATAAATAAATAAAAAATACATAAAAATACTGAAAATATGAAAAATCATTTTTTGGTCAAAATTGGTTCCCTAGACTTGGCTAAGGTCCCCAAAGTTGATTTTTCAATTTTATGAATTTTTATGGATTTTTTATTACTTTAGCAATAGAAAAAATGATTAAAAATCAGGTGTCAACAAGAATAGAATCGAAAAAAATTATTGGTATTTAGAAATTGTTTCCAATAATATAATTATTACCAAACAAGCTCTTAATCTCCTTGTGTTTGGGGAAAACAAATCATTTTTGAAATTCTTTTCTAAAATAATTGTCCAAAAAATTATTTTTTGATATAAAAATAATTTATCTTTAAATATTTTCATGAACGATAATATTTTTTTTTTCGTTCGTTTATTTTCAAAAGCCAACATTTTCAAGAGAAGACTTTATGTATTATGGATTCTTCGCGACATAAACACACCTTTACTCTTACTGAAGTCATGTCAGTCGGCATTGATACGATGGTGGGTCACACGAGAGAGAATAGGGACATGCCAATCTTTCGACCGCTGGAACAGGAGATAAAGAATATGCCAAGGAGTCCCCTCAAAGGGGTGATTTGACTTTTAACTATGTTCCAAAAAAAATTTTGGACCCCATAATCCAGAAGTTGGACCATCGAAAGGCCGCATTACCATTCGATCATCCAAATGGTTAATATCACGAAAATTTTAAAATTAATACACGATAAATTTATTTTAAATTATTTTTTATCACCAAATAATTCAAACTAGTATACCTATGAAAAATTTATTCAAAATTATTTTTAGATTATAAAAAATCCTAAATTAGTATAACTATGATAATTTAGTCCAAACTAATTTTTTTACCGCAAAAAATTTTAAACTTATACACATATGAAAAATTTACCCTTTATTAGTTTCTGTTAAATTAAGTTAATACTACACAAAAAATTCAAATTAATATATCCGTAACAGATAGAGGGTAATGTGTGCACTCGACAATTGACATGTGCCATTCAATTCAATATGATGAAAAAAACTTAACAGAAATTAATAAACGGTAAATTTATCACAGTTGTACAAGTTTAGAATAAATTCTGTGACAAATTTGTGATAAGTGTGTTGATTTAGGGTTTTTGATAGTAAAAAAATAATTTGGGTAAATTTTTCATGAATTTATCAGTTTAGAGATTTTGGTTATAATAATCTGGACCCACCATTTGCAAGATATTGTCATTGTCCGCTTTGGACACACAGTCCTCACGGTTTTGTTCCTCCCAGGGATGCTCATACAACCCTTAGAAAAGGCCTTTTGCAAGTTAAAAGCAATCCCAAGCCGTGTAAACCAACCCAAGACTCTCCCCCTAAACGATGTGAGACAAGAAGTTATGCACACCCCCTCCATAGGATGTCACAGCGCGGCTTGACGTCGCCTCAGTGAACCTCTGGCCAAGCTCGAAGCTTTGGGTTTCCTTCATCAATGGCAACCACCGAGAGCTCCTTCACTGTTCCCCTTCTCTCTCTCCCTCTCTCTTTCTCTCTCCGTAACTAAAAATTCCCCCCCCCCGCGTCGCGAGCATTTCCCCCTTTTATATCCACTCGGCCAACCTAAATCTGTTATGCCCAGAGGAACCAAGAAAACCCCCTCCTCTCTTGTCTATTCGCACGCCAGAGGAAGGAGGAGGACTAGTCGGGTCGTCAGGTCGGACTCGACTCGACCCGATTGACCCGATTCATCAAAATTACCCAAAATAACCCAAAAATACACGAAATTAACCAATGCTGAGCCTAAAATCGAATTTAGGAGAATGAACTCCTATGTAAAATGAATTTTCTAGGGAAATTTTGTGAGGAATTGCATGACAATTTGAATTTTCAGTTTTGACCCGATTACCCATTTTGTAAAATTCAAACCTTTGGTGACATTTTTTGCAAAAATTGGCACCACCAATGAATTCAGAAGGTCAAAAACTATAGGGTGACGTGTCCTAATTTTCAATTTAGTCCTGAGGTAATTTTTAATTGCATTTTAAGCATTTTTAAGGATTAAATTGAAAAATTACAAATTGCATTATGGTCCTTTCTAGCGAAATTGGGCAATTCAGTGAATTTTTAGGCTATATTTTAATTTTGAAAAATAGAGGGGGATGACTCGACTCCAAAAATGTAAAAATTGAAAATTAAAAAATTAAAATGAAATTTCTAGAATTTTTTCAATTAATCTAAAAATGAGATTAACAAAGAAAATCCCTTTTCTAGATTAAATTTTTTCAAACTTTCTTTGGCCAAAATGAAGAGAAAAATGAAATAAAAATATGGGCTATTTTTTCGTATTTTTCTGGGCTCAAATGCTATTTTGTTTTATTAATTTTCCATTATTTTTCTATTTTCTAAAAAATATTAAAAATGCGAAAAATAAAGAAAATTATTTTTTATTCAAAATTGGTTCCTTAGGCTAGGCTAAGGCTTTCAAAGTTGATTTTGTAATTTTCTCATTTTTTGTTGATTTTTTTTATGAATTTTTGAAAATAAAATGCAGGAAAATACTAAAAATATGAAAAGTTATTTTTTACTCAAAATTGGCTTCCTAGGCTAGGCCAATGTCCTCAAAGTCGATTTTTTTTCAAAATTTTTATATTTTTATGGATTTTCTAAAAAAATTTCTAAATAATGAAATAGATGAAAATCAAGTGTCAACAGTCGACCTCTGCCATCGACCACCACTAACCATTGCCCGTTGCCGCCTACAACCACCACCACCCATCGCTGCTAATTGCTCGACCACCGCCGCTGCCAACCACCGCCAACCATCACCTGTTACTGCCCACCGCCATCTGTGGTCGCCACCAACCATCGCCAACCTCTATGTATCACCACCTGTGACCATTGCCACCCGCCACAAACTGCCGACCATAGCCGCCTTAAACCACTGACCATATGGTCGCCACCAACCAACAACCTTTGTTAGCCGTCACCGACTACCACCCGTCGCCACCAATTTTCGCTGTTGAGTCGCCGTCTCTAGCTGCTAGAATAAAAAAAATAAATATAAATTTTTTTATTTTTAAAAATAAATAATATCTTGTAACAATAAATTATTTTTAAAAAAAAATTAAAAAGTTTTAAAATGAAGTATAAATTTTTTGGCTACTGACAATAATTTTTTAAAGAATATTTTATGTTAATATTGTTTCAGAAGTAGAAATTTTCAATATTTACTAAACGAATTTCTTTAATTAGAAATCAATTTTTAGAGCAAAAGTAGGAAAATCAACTTCTAACTAGAAGTTAATTTCTAATGCAGAAATGTTACCATGCACGCCCTTATCTACCAAGCCTCTTAATTATACATAGAAAAAAGAGGAAAAGTTTGCCAAAGAAAATCTTAAACCTATTGTAATTGTGTCAATTTAGTCGCAAACTTTTTTTTTTGTTAATCGAGTCATATATCTTTTGTAACTATATCAATTCTGTACCTTTGGTCAACCAATGCTGAAGTGGTACCGCCGATGCTAACATAATACCACCAACGCTAATATAAACAATTTTTAGTATTTTCTTGAATTTCTTATTTATTTTTAAAATAAATTTTTTCTTTTGTCTTTTTTTAGTTTTTCTTTGGTTAAGGCCAACAAGCCAATAGGTGAGAGCATACGTGCCTGCCTTCACTAGCCGCTGGCGATGGTCGTGGTTCTCGCTCGCAGCAACTGTCGGAGGTTGCCGGCTCTAGTGCGGTGGGGCCAGCACCCTTGTGTCGGCTCTAACCAAAAAGAAAAGAAAAGATAGACGAAAAAAAAAACAAAGAAATATTAAAAATACTAAAAACCATCCATGTAAGCACCAAACAGCTAAATAGACTAAATTTGCACAATAACAAAAGATTTAGGACACAATAGCAACAGATTCAGAACTTTTTTTGATAATTCTCCTCATAAAAAAAAAAGCTTCAACTATCCAGAAATTTACAACACCGAGGAAAAAAAATGGGTCGGCACATCCGGTTAAGATACTCGAGATCATAACCCGCCATCCTCGAAAAGATTTCGTTGGGCTATTGTCCTTCGTAGTCTGTCGCGAAGTAAGCATCATGCATACAAGTGTTGATGAAGCATGTCCTCTCATAGCTCAAATTACTACAACCATACTTGCAGTCCATACATCAACCAAAATCAAATCATACAGGCCAAGCGAAAACATCAGGGGAAATGTCTGAATATGCCCCTCACGGGGATCGCTATCAGGAAGCGCTACGCACTAGGGTGGGGCAGAAACATCGAGCCTTATTTGCTTGAGAGCCTAAACAGTCGTATGCTTGATCTATCGTATGATTGCATGTAGGAAAGCAAACTGGCAGGTTGAAGAGTTCTGGTCAGGTCATTAATGGCAAGGTTTGCCTCGTCAACTAAAGCAAGAAAATGATCGAAAGTACTGGCGTTGCGGATGACAGACGAAATGTAGGCGATTGGATGCTTGGCAGGACAGGCATTTGCTGCACTGTCGCAAGCTACCTTGACATCCTGGGAATTGCACCGATCGCTGCCAATTGCACAGTCGCAACGTGCCCTCGGGAATCGCAAAGATGACTTTGATTTATCCACAAGAATAGAGAGCAAACGCACAAGGTGTGGCAAGCACGATGGGTCATATATCACGTCCGCACCTAAGCTGTAGAAAAAGAGAAATCGCATTTTCACCGATTGATGAAGAGAGAAAACAACCGAATATCTCACATTAATGCTCAACAGAAGAGGCGTTTTGGTAGAGAAACTACTCACATTATATCCGGTTCCAATCCCTGAAGTTCACTCTCAGATGCACATTCCCAAGGCAGGTGTAAACATTTTACCTGGGGCGAGGAAATGATATCAATTTCAGTTCTTATTCCTCCAATTTGTGCATGGTCAAACTGCATCAGGATCCACATGATCGCAGAATATGAATATTGTTCAGATGGACCCCATTCAAAGTCATGCTTTTCTTTAGAAAATCAATTTGTTCCATGGAAAAAGAAAAACTACACTGCCATCGAAATAACCAAAGAACTAATGGGGAAGTCATGCAGCAGGACTACTCTTTTATGCTAAAGGCATCATCATAACAATGTCTACCATACCAATGAAAGAAATATCTATCACAGGATCCAAGAAGGAAAACTATGGTGCATGTGTGAAATATGAAACTAAAAAATTAAAAAAGTGGGCACTTAGGTTGGAAAGTGCATGGACAATGACATGATCACTCACAGAATCTGAACATTCCGAAGAATCTGGCCCATCATCTTCTGTGCTCAATTGATTCATCTTCAAATTAAGCTTCATGTTGCTTAAAGTTGATAGGTCGCCATCACTTAATATTACCTGCATGAATGCGGTCAATTTCTAAACTGCCACTCATGTATCATCATGAAACTGTGTCCAGCGTGTTCAGCCAAGTATGTAACTGTGCTGAAGGACAGATCGTAGTTTCACAACCAAATCAGCTTTTGATATCCAGCTCATAGGAACAAGAACAATCCCAAGAACCAAATCAGCTTTTGATATCCACATATACTGATTGATGAATAAGAACGATGTAAAAACATATGAAGGTTCGAGTAAAGGACAAAAAACCTAAGCAGAAAGGAGCTTGAAGCTCATGGACAGTACCTTGGAAGCTTTCACATGTGAGAGACAGATACCGACTAAGCCAACACCTGAGCCAACCTATGTCCAATATTCTAGTCAATACCTGAAATCAGTTCTAGTGCATGATATATAAAGTTAAACCAGATCAAACTAATCAGAAAAAGGGGAAAAAGAATAGAAGGCCAAGTGATTATCACTGCGGTATAGACTACTGGATCCGATGAATCAGATTGTTACTACAGAAAATAAAACAATAAGGTTGGCAAAACTTTTCTATTGGAATGCCTATAAAACCAAATCTAACGTGGATAATTCAAGAAATTTGAACCATAACACCAATGTTTTGAAAATTCCGGTGCACTTTGGACAACTTACTTCAAAACACGTTTTGTTGGAGAACATATGCGGAAAGGAAAGTATGAACTCTGACAAAAATAGACTGGCCGGCCAGATCGAGCACCTGATGAGAGAATGGACTGAAAGCTAATTTCAGTAGGCACATAAATCCACACGATGCATGAGACAATAAACAATCTGTGATTAAGAGCATCTCCATACCTAAAATAAAATTATGCTCTGAAAAAACAAAAAGTATACATGCACACCTAATCTAATTGAACAAAACCAAGAAAGCATATGACCCAGGACAAGCACATACACACCCCGTATCTCCTTCAAGCATGTTGAGTGAACAATGCAGTGGAACCACCAATTTCCTTACCATTGCATCCCTATAAGTTGCATCTAGGAAATTATAAGCCAAAGATTCAGATTATGCATACAAAAAATTATAACTCTACTGAAAAAGAAAAAACTGAAAAAAGAAAGTTACCATCTGGGAAAAGAAAAGATATGTATTTCAAAGCCCTCACATTTCCTATAACTGCATTCTCATCCTAATGAAAAAGGACTTTGTCATTGGTAGCTTGAGCATTAATAAATAAACCAGGAGAAATGGGAGACACTACTCTGTAAGAAAATTAACAACAATGAGTTTTACCTTTAAAGAAGTCATGAACTCGGTGTACAGTTCATACAATTCATCTAGCACATCATCACGATTAGACTCAATTTCCAATATGAGCTTCTTTAAGAAGTGTTTCAAGTACGGAGCATGGCACTTGCCAACCTGCAACAACACGCTGCCTCTTCAGAGAATTCTGCAGTAACAATCCTTCACTAAAATAATGCAGCAAGAACAGATGGCAATGAACCTGGTGCTTAAGAACTAATACATGAGCTAGTACTACTAAGCTAAGCAACAATTCCAACAGCAGCAACAAGAACAATAACTTCCATAGAAGCATATAATCATTTGGTTTCACTTTAGCAGATATGACACAGGGAGCACAACTTTTTTTTTTTTTTATAACTTTTTTCCCATACCAACATCAACATGTGACCTGAACTTAAAAGCCACTTCAGTTGAGACATCTTTTTTCATTTTTGTTTTGGGTTCTCTAGTTTGGGAAAAGCCCTCAACCAAGACTTACAGCTTTGCTGATGCAATGATCCCAGACGAACCTCTGAACATCCACTGTCACGGACCCACCACCAAGTGATCTGGGTTTCGAATAAAAGAGACAATTGCTTCAAATTCAATACACACAGGATCTAGAGAATCTAAAGACCAGGTGAAAAGGAAGGTGAGTTCAGTGAAGCGCGCGCAAAGAGGAAAACAGAGAAGATTTTACCTCGCGTGTGATATCACGCAGTCAGTGGGTTCCATGGCGAGAAACGCAGAGACCAAATGGAGACTCGCAGTTTGCTTCTCCATTTGTTCCAAAATATTTCTCCTCACCTCTTCCTCTGCAACACCCTCAGCAGGAATCATGAGCCGGAGGAGGAGGGAGCTGATGAGAAGCGGAGATGGGTTTGGATCGGTTTTCGGGTTTTGGGTCGGATCGAATGTGAAATCTCAAATCTGGTTATTTAGGCATGAGAAAAAATCGGAAATTCATCCGAAACTCGTAAAAACAGATAAAAACTTCTACGGAAAGAATAAAACCTATTTTTGTTTCAATTTTTACAGCTAAACTTATCACTTCTTAGAAGACCAAGAGTATTTCAATAATGTGCTTAAGCAAATTTAGATTTACGGTACTATAGTTGACAAATGAATTGCATGAATAATATCATTTTCCAAAGCATGGAATTGCAAGAAAAGTATTAAACATTTTATTTCGAGAGAAAAGTCGGTAATTACATAATTGACTTTATGCGACACAAAAAAATGATATTAAAATTTGTGCACGCATAAATTATGTTGATCTTTATATGGAAAATGTAATGAATAAAATTGATAAAAGACGGTATATTTTTACTTCATTATTGAAAAGGCGTATAAATTTGTGTTAATATTTGGTTCTTAATTCTACTTTTAAACCATGCTCGTCCGGTGAAATCCAACAAATAAAAGCAATTTTCAATTAAGGACTTTGACTTCGGAGTCAACAATTTAAGGTTGTTTCTTTGCAGGATCAGAAGTCGTATTTAGGAGTGGAATCATTCGATGGAGACGTCAAGTCAATCTGTGGTATCGCTTCGTCTCTGATCAGGAGCTTCCTCCGGGTAATTTTTATCTTCCTGCTGCTTCTCTTCTCAGCACATTGCTCTGTTCCTATGCGCGCCTGCAAAAGCTTTTGCTACTGGAGGGAAGTCTGGAGCAATTTTGGGTTTCATGTATCGTTGGCAGAGGAAATTTTCATTCTATTTCCTTCGCCTGCGTAAATTCTGGTGCTACAGATGGCGGGAATCGCTGTTGCTGGTTCTGTCTACTTCATGTAAATGCTAGAGGTAAGTTTCTTGGACTATTTCATGAAAATGCTTCTTTTATATGTTGTTAGTCTATGTTTAATATGTTGTAGTTCGATCTGTTTGCCCAGAAAGAGGAAGCACATAAAGTTCACAATTTAGGTTAAAGTTGTAATTTTTGCAGCTCAAGGCATCTTTTTGCCTATACTTGCATCAAGTAAAAGCTCAAGAGTTCTTCAGATAAAGTGCTTTTGGAGCAAAAATCCATTTGGTAACACAACTTCTGAAGCGACAATCCATTTGGTTATACAACTTTATTTTTCTTGATTTCTAGAGCAGAAGTGGTGTTATGCTTGCCCTAAAGTGCTTGTAGGTCATAACCAGCGCAACCAGTGCAGCCACCATTCCTGTTAAGCAGAGAAGTTGATGTTATTGCTTGTATCTGGTGAATGTAGCATTGATAATTCCAGATCTTAGGGCAAGGTGAATCTCACAAGAAACCCAGTAGATCAAAATGTATCGTCCCACATCCGCCGGAGACTCGTCTATTAAGGATTTTGGAGTAGGTAGCAGATCCCTAGTCAATTCAAAGTTTCCTTGTAGTTGTAGTGAGAGCCTTTTTAATGAACTGCCTTGTTTGACTTGAATGCCACAACAAGGCTATCATTCTCCGTTCTGCCTTCCTATCATTCTGCGTTCCTGCCCAATTGCATAAAGGATTCACACCACCTCTCCTGGAATTCATTTCCTTAAATCAGCAGTGACACGGTTTGTCACCTTTAGAATGTTATCAGAAGTAATGTTTAACACCACTCTTTTCCTTAGTCATCCTATGTTGATATCTAATTTTGCAACCGGCAGAAGGACTTCCCTCTGAGTCTCTTCAAACTAGTTTGATTAGGTGTCTTGATGCAAATGAGACAGCCTCTGCTAAATCTGAAGAAAATGCCAAACCAATGGGGGATATTTTGGCAGAGATGAAGCTGCAGCTAGGATTGCTCCTGCAGTTGCTAATGTATATTCTCCAAAATGAGGGCAAAGTATGCCATGTGATCCTTCTCTTATTGAGCCATCCTTGGCTGAAAATCTTCTGTTACTTGTTTTTTGCGCTAATCTGAAGTCTCTCCTTATCTTGCTGATCAGAGGTAGACAAGGAGATAGGTTCTGGAACACGTCTTCAACTGTACAAACACTCTAATACGTGCACATGTTGTCTTCAACTGTTTAAACATGATATATTTGTCTGATGGGGAGGGTGGTGCTTGAGGATGTACTTTGCCGTCCAAATTTAGTGGCTTCAGCTCAAGTTGCTCACTTTGTTTTCTTCTCTACCACATGATCTTGGAATTGGCGATATTTATCTTGAACTTGAAGAAGACATGAATACAGCACTTATAGTTAGCGATGGGAAAGAGGTATTCTTTGTTAGATTAGTTTGCCGTCGCCTTTGCTCAATATCTTGTCATTCTATTTCTCTGCACCCAAGCATGTGAATGGAGGGCATAAAATCAATGCTCTGCCAGTATCTGCTTGACTTGGATTATATTCTGTTTTGTTCTTGAAGGTAACTGTGCTGGAAAAAAAAAATACTCATGACATTGTTTTGCTAGCACATATTGCTACTTTGATACCATGTTGATGAGAATGGAACTCTTATTGCTTTCAATATCTTTTGCCGGTACTATTTCTTAAAGCGCTTTCTGGGACCTGGGTTATATGCTGAAACGTTCTTGAATGCAACTATGCCGGGAAAAAAAAAACAGCTCTTTTTAGAAAGTCCAAAAAGCAGAAACTTAAAGCAATTAGGTAGAGGGTGAGTACTTGAATATGAGGCTCGGACAAGGATGTATTGCACTTGGTTGAGCACTAAAGATTGATGCTAGGCTCTTGGCTTACGAAAAGGATGTGGCAGGTTTGTTGTACATTTGCAAGACCTGGAGAAAAATATTGCAGGCCAAGCTGCCGATGCTTCTGTGGATCTTGACATTGCTATTGTAAAGATCTATTCCCAAGTACTCCCCTTTCAACGGCAAAAGTTGGCTCATCTAGTAAGCTTCATCCTGGAGACTAGGCAATAGCCATTGGCAGTCCACCTTCCCTTCAAGGCGATAGCCATTGGCAGTCCACTTTCCCTTTGTTAACAGAATGTTCTGCTCTTTTATTACTAATAAAACTCAATATATATACATAACAAACCCTAGATAACCAAAAGACCATTATGCCCTTTTTCTATATCTCTAACACTCCCCCTTAAGCTGGAGCATAAATATCAATCATGCCCAGCTTGTTACAAATATATCCCATTCTACCATTACCCAAAGACTTAGTAAAAATATCTGCAAGTTGTTCACCAGTTCTAATATAACTGGGAATAATCATTCCACTCTGGAGCTTCTCTCGAATAAAATGACAGTCAACCTCGATGTGCTTAGTTCTCTCATGAAACACAGGATTGGAAGCTATATGTATTGCTGCCTTGTTATCACACCATAAAAGCATAGGAGCTGAAGCTTTAAAGCTTAATTCAGTCAGGAGCTGCTGAATCCACATCAATTCACACGTCACTTGTGCCATGGCTCTATATTCTGACTCAGCACTGGAGCGAGCAACAACACTTTGTTTCTTACACTTCCAGGATACTATATTTCCTCCAACCAAGGTACAATAGCCAGTAGTTGATCTTCTATCATCTGGAGATCCTGCCCAATCAGCATCAGAGAATCCTTCAACTCTACTATGACCATGATTTTGATAAACAATTCCTTTACCTGGAGCCTTTTTCAAATATCTCAAAATCAGAATAACTGCATCCCAGTGAGATGTACGAGGGGAAGATAGAAACTGGCTTACAACACTAACTGGAAATGCGATATCTGGTCGAGTAACTGTAAGATAATTCAGCTTACCCACCAATCTTCTATATCTCTCGGGATTATCAAGAATTTCTCCTCCATCGGCTATCAGTTTAACTCCTTGTTCCATAGGTGAATCAAGAGGCTTCGATCCCAACATACCTGTTTCAGTGAGCAAATCTAGGATATACTTTCGTTGCGATAAAACAATACCTTTCTTTGACTGTGCCACCTCAATTCCTAGGAAATACTTTAACTTTCCTAAGTCCTTAGTTTGAAATTGTTACTGAAGATAGAGTTTTAATTCAGCTATACCTGCCAAGTCATCTCCTGTGATGATAATATCATCGACATACACAATCAAAAATAGCTTACCTCTCCCTGATTGTTTATAAAAGAAAGAGTGATCATTTTCACATCTAGATAGTCCAAATAAACATAAGACTTCAGAGAATCTTCCAAACCATGCTCGTGGAGATTGCTTTAAACCATATAATGACTTCTTTAACTTACAAACCAATTCACCAGACTCCCCCTGAGCAACAAATCCGGGAGGTTGCTCTATATATACCTCCTCATCAAGAGTACCATGCAAGAAGGCATTCTTGACATCAAGCTGAAACAATGGCTAATTATATGTTGCAGCAAGAGAGATCAAAATATGAACAGATGTAAGCTTAGCCACAGGAGAAAAAGTGTATAGATAATCTATCACATATACTTGAGCATACCTTTTCACAACAAGTCTTGCTTTCAAACGAGCAAGAGAACCATCCGAATTGACTTTCACAGTATATACCCATCGACAACCAATAGCAGTTTTGCCTGACGGGAGAGGTACCAAGTCCCAAGTTTCATTATCCTGTAATGCATTTAATTCTTCTTCCATAGCTGTCCTCCAGCCAGGACTTTGTAATGCCTCAGCGACAGACTTAGGAACAGGATATTGATCAACAATGGATAAAAAAGATCGAAAAGAAGAAGACACAAAAGTGTATGAGACAAAATTTGCAATGGAATGTTGAGTGCAGGTACGTATACCCTTGTGGTGAGCAATAGGAATGTCAAGGTCAGATATTACCTGAGGATCAGATGAAGGTAGATCTGGAGCAGAAGAAGACGCAATAGTGACGGGAGGAGAGGGGGGATTAATTGCTGCTCAAGAACGTCGAGTATACACTTGGAGAGGAGGGGATTCTTGTGCAGACCCTGGTGAGACAATTGGAGTAGGTGACTAAATGATAGTCACATCTAAATCTTCATCCATCTCAGAAACAGTGATTGGAACTTCATGATATGGAGTAGACTCAAAGAATGAAACATCGGCAGAGATAAAGTATTTTCTCAAGGCTGGAGAATAGCAACAATATCCCTTTTGAGTACGAGAATAGCCCAAAAATATACATTTAATGGCCTTAGAATCAAGTTTTGACACTCCAGGTCGATGATCACGAACAAAACACATGCAACCAAAGGTACGAGGTGGTAATGCAAACAAAGGCTGATTGGAAAACAAAGTAGAGAATGGAATACCACCTCGTAAAACAGAAGAAGGCATACGATTAATAAGATAGCATGCAGTAAGAACAGCATCAGACCAAAAAATCTTAGGAACCTTCATCTTGAATAACATGGACCTTGTCACTTCTAATAAATGTTTATTCTTCTTTTCAGCTACACCATTTTGTTGAGGTGTATCAGTACAAGAAGATTCATGAATCATACCACGTTGAGTCATAAAATCAGAAAAAGGTGCAGAAAAGTACTCTTTAGCGTTATCAGAACGCAAAACTTTGACCTGCACACCAAACTGAGTATGAATTTCAGAAATAAAGGCTTGAAATATGGAAAATAATTCTGAACGGCTTTTCATTAAATATAACCAAGTAACTCTGGAATAATCATGAACAAAAGTCACGAAGTATCTAAAACCCAAATGAGAAGCTAAATGACAAGGACCCCAAATATCTGAATGAACTAATGAAAAAGGAGATGCCGCTCTTTTATTGACTCGAGGTGGATAACTGACACAACGCAATTTGCCAAGTTGGCATGACTCACACTCTATACTAGAAAGAGACTGAAAGCTAGAATCCAACTTCTGAAGACTTTGTAACAACGGATGTCCAAGACGGCAATGAATCTGATGAAGGGAAGCAATACTAGGGCAAGCAATGGAAGGCGCATCTTCGAGCACATACAGCCCCCCCGTCTCTCGTCCTCTACCAATCGTCCTCTTCGTAGCCAGATCCTCAAAGACACAAGAATCGGGATAGAAAGTCACTGAACACTGAAAGTGTTTGGTCAATTTACTAACAGACATGAGATTGAAAGGAAATTTTGGAATGTAAAGTACGGAGGATAATGGTAAAGAAGGAATTGGATGAACTGTACCAACTCCCTTAACTTGAGAAAATGAACCATTAGCTAAAGTAACAGTGGATGATGATGAACTAAGAGAGGAAAATATACCTGAAAGACCTGACATATGATCGGATGCCCCTGAATCAATGACCCAAGGGCGTGAACTAGCTGAAATGCATGCAGTAGCATTACCTGTCTGGACTAGAGTAGCAGTGGAAGAAGAAACAGGCCTTGAAATCTGAGACTGGTTGTATCGTGCAAATTCCTTATCAGACATAACCACTACATTGCCCTGGGAAGGCTGTGGTAGGGACATAGAGTCGGTGCTAGACGCAACATTCGCAAGCTGCTATTGTTGTCCCGGTCTACCATGTAACTTGTAGCAAAATTTCTGAATATGGCCAGGTTTTCCACAATAATGGCAAGTCCGAATAGCCCCTGAGCTCTCAGCAGAAGTTTGAGGCTGTCTCTGTCCATAGCCTCTTCCTATTCCTCCTATTCCTGTGCTTCGACCACCACGGCCACCACGACCAGTATGTCCTCCATGGTTTCCTTCATCACCTCTACCTCCATCAGTTCTATATTGAGAGACTAGAGCTGAACTATCAACAACAGATGTAGGGCTCTGAGCAGAACTACAAGATGCCCGAAGAACTCTAGCATATGTATCTCCAAGGGATGCAATAGTCTCTCCTCCAAGAATCTGAGACCTGATAATATGGTAGGCCGGGCCAAGGCCTCCTAGAAAACTCATCACAGCCAACTGTTCTCGTTGAAGTCGTATATGTTCAGCATTAGAAGATATAGGAAGAAGCGCATTCAACTCTTCATACATTCTATTAAAATCTGCGAAGTACTGATCAATAGAACGCTTTTTGCTCTTAGATCAGTAAAACTCCTGTGACAATTCATATATCCTGGAAATATTGTTCTGACCAGAGTACAAAACATCTAAATACTCCCACAATTCCTTGACCGTATCAATATGAGTTACCAAGTCCACAATATTACTCTCCATAGAGTTCAAAAGCTGACCCATAAGGCGTGCATCAATAACATCCCAACTCATATCATTAGCAGGTTTAGGTCCAGTCAGATGCATATGCTGATTTCTACCAGTCAACACGAACTTAACAATCTTCTTCCATTGTTGAAAATTAGTAATACCCTCAAGTTTTTTATCAGTAATTCGAGAAGACGAGGCGGAAATTACCTCCATCGTTGCAGTGCCACTCTTCTCAGGAACAGCCATTGCAATCGATGATCACTCCAAACCAACTCTAACAATTCAATCACGAAATCAGTAAACTCCCAAAAATATCACGGTCAGGGAAAACACAACCAGTCACAAAAAGTCTCGAAATATCACAATCAGAACCAAATCAACCAAAACCAGCATAAAAAATTCATTAAACCAACATCAAGGCAGGTCAGCGACATCAACAGAACAGCAGAACACTCATCCAGCGACCACTCGCACATCCAGAACAGGTTGCGGGCCCAGCGACATTAACAGAACCACTCGGCAACATCAACAGAACATCAAGGTAGCAACCACTCGCATATCCAGAACAGGTCGCACACCCAGCAACGTCGGGCCCTAGGGGACAATCTTCAAAACATGGCTCATTGGCCTAAGGGACACCAGGCGACACCAGATCTGAAGTCGCTAGTGCTAGTACAGGCCTCGCCGGCACTAGAACGGGCCTTGCTGGCCTGGGCGACGCCGATCGACGCCTCTACAAGTCTGGGCTACGTCGATCTGACTTGCTGGGTATGTGCAGCACTAGATCTGGAGGTTCCGACGGGATTCTGGAGGTTCCGACGGGATTTTGAGGGTTCCGGCGAGTCGCCGGCGGTGGTTGAGGGTGATCAACTATACGATGGTGAGACGGGTATTCTACGTGGGTTCTGATACCATGTTAACAGAATGTTCTGCTCTTTTATTATTGATAAAACTCAATATATATATAACAAACCCTAGATAACTAAAAGACCATTATGCCCTTTTTTCTATATCTCTAACACCCTTCAACATGCTGTTACGCTCAGGATTATCAGGGAATTGAGCTCATACTTACAATTTGACCAAGCAATTAATTTATGTTCAAGTCTTGGTTTTCCTTAGTTGATTGTACTAGCACAAGAGTGTGGATGTGTAGCTATTACTTAGAGTGACGGTTGCTTCACTCTTCTTTGCTTGATGTAGCTGCATTCACGGCTTGAGCAATGAGTTGGGATTTAGAGGAATGCCAATGGAGTATCTACGGAGAGATTGTGCAATCAATCCAATAAGATGCAACAATGCCGGTGTTTTTCCTTTGCTGTTGCATTCCCACATTCGATGTTGACAGTACTAGACGAGTCTGTGTGCATTAGCCTGCTTATATCAGGATACCAGTTCTGGTAAAATTGCCAGGAGTTTCTTTGTTTGTGAAAGCAAATTCTAGGGTCCCTCCTTGCAATGTTGATAGAGAGCTAGTCGGTGTCAATGTGTTGACAATGGGAATGCGAACAACGCTATCTATATCTTCATTAATACTTAATATTCTGCTAAAAACATTGAGTTCCAGGCCCCCACCCTTGAAATCAACAATAACCTTTCATCCTTCTTGTTAAGATGCACGTGTAAGTTATGTTAGAAAAGTCATATATCGGATAATTGACGTGGTGTTGAGCAATTAACATATCTAAATTGTCTAATAACTCAATGTCTTGATCTTTTGAGTGAATGTGAGTTCAAGTAAATATGTTGACGAGTTTTGATTTGGGCTCTCAAGGTATCGAGCTCTTGCTGCGCACTCCCAACACTTCTAATGAATGCAGCAACGACTACCTAGACCCTCCTCCTCCCCTCCTGCAGTGGCAACTCGTGGTCAGGATTTTATTCTTCCTCTGCCTCCTCCTTTGGCGGCGGAAGACGGGAAGCTCCCTTCCAGAGAGGGTGCCCAAACATACTGGGGGGCCTTTCCGACCAGGCTCATTGCATACTTGGGAGTGCAGGGCAAGCTCCTTTCGTTTCGGGTGGTCCAAACGTACAGGGGGGGCCTTTCCCACCAGGCTCGTTGCATACTTGGGAGTGCAGGGCAAGCTCCTCTGCTTTTGGGTGGCCAGATTCGTACCCTAGATTTGTGCCACCATGGGCATGAATTTATTTCAGCAATCATAAAGCCGCCATGATTGGGCAGGAAGCCACCCCTGCCGCCAAGTGTAAGATTCTCGGTTGGCGATTTTGGCCTACTCGATGATCAAGATCATCAGATGAAAAACTAGGACATGAAGAAATCAAAAACATGCGGCACTACTGTCTGGGATGCTGCTTCCGTACACTTTAGTGAAAAGCACTATGCAGTGATGGTGGCGAAGTGAAGAAGGGAGGTAAAAGGGAATAACCATGACAACAAGCGTTTCCAGAAAAATGAAAAATATATATTTTTTAAATCGATTGCTTGTATCATTAATAAAAATAAATTAAATAGAGTTAATTTTATTTTCCACGAAAATGTTTAATTATGAATTCTTGTCGACAATAAGAACATTATATCGAGCAATATATGTCATTATTTCTAGAAATATATTTTTCAAATCGTTCATTTTCTATGAGACAAACATAGCCTGAAAATAATCGCTCTTTTGTATTTGCTCCACAACCTCTTGATGATCGTTCCATGAGAAGACAAGTAAATCACGGCTATTGATGGGAAATTTTGTCCAAAAATTCCTAAACTTATTGTAGTTTCACTAATTTAGTCATAAACCTTTTGATTTTGCCAGTTGAGTCCTAAATATTTTTAGGTTTTGCCAATTGAGTCTATTTGGGCAATTTTAGTCAGAAATTGCTAACTCGTAGTCCAATCATCTTACGTGGCACTGTGAGTACTAACATGGTCAAAATTTAACAAAATTATTATCTCTTTTGAATTATTTATTTTTCCTTTTCTTCTACTTTGCTTTAATTTTTTGTTCTTCCCTCCGCCTGCTTTAGGCGAGGGCAGCCCTCACCTAGGCTAATAAGAGGGTTGGTGAGAGCAATAATTGCCAAAATGTGAAAATATTTATCACTCAATTGAAAAAAAATTAAAAGGTTTAGCACTAATTGACAAAATTACAATAAATTTAGGTTTTTTTGGATGATTTTTTCCCGTTGATGATAAAAACCTTTCAAGTTTTCTTGCGTTTGCGGAATTTTGTTTAGGAATTACGAAAAAAAAAACAAGAAATTTGACCCCGAATTGGGAGTGACATATGTGGGTGAGGTTTGGACAGAGTCACGGGGGTTTTCTTTCCCGGTGTGTTTGGTGTTATGCTAGAGGTGGAGGGGGGATTTCGTGTTACCCCCATGCTCTCCGATCGTGTAGATATTACATGAGAGATACGTCAGATCGAATCATGTCATTATTGGCTTGCATTGGATTGGAAGGCCCTATTGGAAATTCCTTTCTGGAGGCGGTGCAAAAAAGGCTTTTTATGGACTGCATGGTAACCATTCTGTTCCAAAAAATTGACTTTGATTAAAATGACTTTTTCTAATTCTGTTCTTGAATGAGTTTTAGAGAATCAGAAACACGTTTAATGACTGCACAAAATTTCTGTTTCAAAAAACCATTGTTCTTCCTAATTTTTTTCATTTAAGTCAAATAATTATGTAGTTACTTTGTAAAATTTCATTCTAAATTTAAGACTAATTTCCCATGCACACTAAAATAATTTAAAATGCATTTATTTTTTTAGCATCTCACAAATGAAACACAAATTTTAATACATGACGTTTAAAGTTCAATTGAAACATGAGACAAGTTCCAATGTTAAGGACTCATTTTTTTTCTTTAAATGTTGTGTTGTTCAAATATATACAAGCACAACAGCCGAGTAACCAAATTATCCACTGAAAAAAAAAATTTATCCTCCTTGATACAAAGTACAAGTCCTTCACTATTATTTTGCAACTTCTATCCTAAATCCAAGTGAGTGTTTGGCTCCAACTCTATGTGTAGATGATCATATTTTTTAACACATGGCTATGAGTATATATATTATCATTTGCACATTAGATGCCCTCATCTTCTACGACATTTTTTTTTAGAAGAGTGGAATCGAGGAAATCTAGGAAATTTAGGCCCAAAATTATGAAAATAAGGCCAAACTAGCCTAATCTAAGCTTCTTCTACTTTTAGGAAATTTCTAAATTTTTTGTGATTTTTAAAAAAATTTCAAATTTTTTTTTAAAATTTAAATTTTTATTTTTATTAGTTTGAGGGAAAAGTGACTAGAGGATTTAGAGGGAAAAGTGAGAGATATGGGATTTTATTCTATTTTATGATTCTCAAAAGTGATTCTTTTTCCATAACCAACTTTTTTTAAGTTCTGGATTTTGCTCTAAAACTAATTCTGATTCTTTAAAATTGATTCTGGGAACACAATCAGAATTATAATTATTTGTGATACTAAACATGATTCTCATTCTTTACTGTTCTCGAGAACAGAATCAGAAAATCAAAATGGTTACCATGCAGGCTCTTATCCCCCACACACACACACACAAGTATAAATCTGCGGCCCATGATTACTAAGGAAAAGCCACGAAAGTCTTCTTTTTTGTTTGTCCGGGGTTTGAAAAGAAATGAATGGACCAGAAGAAGAAAGTAGGGCAGAGGGGTTCGTGCGCTTTGCGACGGGGGACGGGATGCTTTTGCCTTGTGTTTGCTTCCTTCACCTGGCTCCCCCATCAACGGTGACCTGAACTACGCAGCTGATAATTCAATACGCGCTCGCAGAAAACAAAAAATCTCAAAGCGCAAGCGGGCAAGTGGAGCTACTCGCCGGGGATTCCGACCAAATTTAGGCTAGTCCGGTGATTTCGGATCATTGTCAACTTGTGTTCCGTGTGTCATATCTAGAGACAATTGCTTCAAATTCAATGCACACAAGATCTAGAGAATGTTCCGTGTGTCGTATCTGCTGAAGTGAAACGAAATGATTCGTGTGTCTATAGATGAATGGAAGAGGAATATAAGCTGTGAAACTCACCGGACTAGGCCCTTTTTTTTTTGTTTTTTGTAATTATGACAACTGCCACTTGTTGATGTTGCAACGTTAACCAAATCAATCACTTGAGCTTCACCAGCTTCTTGGCTTCTTCACTTATTGTTGATACTTAAATTTTGATTTCTTTTAAAAAAATGAAAATTAATTCTAGTTCTCATAAAAAAAAATTAGGTTCCATGCATTGCATATTTAATTCTGTTTGTTTATACATTGCACATACACACAGGTACATTCTCTACGTACGCACATGCCAAAAAAAAAAAGGGGAAACCTAAAATCAGTCGAGCAGACCCCACATGGCTGCGCTTTGGCAACATTCCAAGCTTCCTGAGTGCCAGGGTCGCTCGAACGCGTCACTGTCGGATCCCCGGCGAATAGCTCCACTTGCCCACTTGCGCTTTGGGATTTTTCGTTTTCTGCGAGCGCGTATTGAATTATCAGTTGCGTAGTTCAGGTCACCGTTGATGGGGAGCTGAGTGGAGGAAGCAAACACAAGGCAAAAGCATCCTGTCCCCCGTCGCACAGCGCACGACCCCCTCTGCCCTACTTCCTTCTTCTGGTATCCATTCATTTCTTTTCAAACCCCTTGTGGCTTTTCCTTATTTATATTGAATTATCAGTTGCGTAGTTCTGGTCACCGTTGATGGGGAGCTGAATGAAGGAAATAAACACAAGGCAAAAGCATCCTGTCCCCCGTCGCAAACCGCACGACCCCCTCTGCCCTACTTTCTTCTTCTGGTCCATTCTTTTCTTTTCAAACCCCTTGTGGCTTTTCCTTATTTATATTTTTACAAAGGACAGAGAAAACAAAAAAGAAGAGTTTTCTTTTTTTGATGGAACACAAGAGAGAGAGAAGAGAGAGAGAGTGGGTTTTTGGATGGTCGAAAAATGAGTGAACAAAAAAAACATTTGGATAAAAGACAATTCTTTTGTGGGCAGTAAGAAATCTTGGATATTACCTTCAAGAAACAAACCTTCACGTGAATATATCTCTCTGGACTTCAAGAAAATAATTCTGATTCAAACTATAAAAGTAATCCATTAGAATTTCTTTTCTTTTTAATAGATTCAATTTGACAAATCAATCTATATCCTTGAAACGGATCGAGTTTCGTAAAAAGTTTAAATTCGAAACATAAATTTAATGATATTTGTTATATTTGCACGTATGACAAAAACCCTAATGGGAAAATTTTTCTTCTTCACCTTTCAGCAAGACGCCTCGACGGGAACCATCCAATCTTCAGCGGGTCTTTTGCTTCATTCCCCCGAGTTTCCGACAAGAAAGAAACATATGGGCAGGACCGGTCGGAAACCAAATCCTTCCAGCTTCTTTGGCTTTTCAGATGAAATCAAGATATACCAAATCCTTCCAGGGGTGAAAGGCATATACGAACCCTCCCACCACCCACCCACCCACCCACCCGCCCCGTCATTTTCGCAAAATTTCATTATCAAACAAAAAAGAAAAAAGCAACTAGAATTCATTATTAATGTTTCGAGAGCAACACCACCCTCTCATATGAAAACAAATGACGAAATCATCGTTAACCGTTTGATCCAGAGTTTGTCAACATAGCCCCACGATTGGACGCTTTCCCTGTTAATGGATATTGTCGGTGTTGTCTGCCTTATTACCCTCACAATCATCGAATCATGTGTCTTACGTCGGTTCTATCTAAAATACGTCAATGTGAACTGTCAAATTTGAGTGATAATTTCTGGTCGCATCATGTTGGGAGTACCCTACAAAAATTGTCCCCAGTAACAACTATTTAATTCTATGTTTATGCATCGCAATAATTACGTGTCAAGAACGGGTGAAAATACATATCGGCTATGGTGCGTCAGTGCCGAGAACAGTGATCGATGTGAGGAGGACGGAATGTGAGACGGGGTCCGGGGAAGCAGGTGCGTTTGGGTTCGGGTTTGGGTTCAGTCTTAAATAGTATTGACAGGTTGGATGCCGCTTTGCATGTGAAGAGAGCCCAAGAAGGTTACGGAGGTCGAGGGATTTAGCATTTGACCTTCAATTTTGAGCGCTCCATCAAATCACGTTGCACTTCCAGAAAAGTACAAACGAAAGATGTCCTAACGACTCAAATCAACAACATCATACCGCCACCAAAATCGACGTATTCGCAATGGAATAGAGATAATTTGTTCTCAAATTTGAAAGGCGATTTTACATAAAAAGATATTTTCAAATAGAGAGAGAGTATGTTTGTAAATATTGAATTAAATCTTGAAATCACAATTGTGGTGTGGTGTGGTGTGGTGTGAACCAGAGACGTGATGTGAGAAGGAGCGGATGCTGGGAGATTTGGGGTTGGATTTTAGTCTTAATTAGAGTTGACTGGTCCGGCACCACCTGCATGTGAGGAGAAGCCGAGAAGATATTGGGTGGGCCGGCCTCAGTGAGGCCGGACCCACGTGCCCTCTCCTCATTGGAGGAGAGGACCCAAAATTTTTTCGGAGAAGCCAGGAAGATGGTGAAGCTCAGGTGATTGATTGGCCTGACGTTGCAACATCGGATACGTGGCAGCAAGATCATTACAAAAACAAAAAAACTTTTAAATCTTTTGTAACTATATCTATTTTATTTTATTTTTTTTTACCAATTGAATTATAAATCTTTTACAATTATGTCAATTCAATCCGTTGCGCTGGTTAGCACTAACGTGAAAATTTTTGTTAATAATGTTTTTTTTAATTTTATTTATCCTTTTTTTTCTTTTTTTCTTCCTACTCTAAAGGCGGGTGAGGTGAGGTCATTTCTTAAGACTGATATTGTCACTTTAGAACCTTATTTGAAATAAAGATTCATTTTTAGGCTACTCTTATTTGATCAAATAAAGGTACTTCGAGCTCCTATCGAAAATTTTCCGCATGAAAAAAGGATGTCCTCCGATGACTTAGGATGAGATGGCAAACCAATGTCTTTTCCTCGAAGGTTGGTCGGAGGCTATCAAATCAAGTTTCCAGGAATGTCGAGCCTTTCGCTCATCGTCCGGAATCCAGGATACTTGCATGTGACGCCGTGACTGGGGAAGAAAGCATCATCAAGAAAAGGGTTCTTTTTTTTTTTTAATAGATGTTATCTTTCGTTGTCTTCGCTCGTGCGAAGTGTGAAACGAAAAATGTTCTTTGGATTCACTGAAAGGAGATGTGAAGTGAATTAATTTACAATTCTTGATGGATCTGTGAGGCAAGACTTATCGGCGGTCATTTGCCATGCCAGAGAAGGAGCATAACCATCGTCAATGGATGGTACTGCCACCGTCGTATGAAGGGGCCGGTCGGGGACCTGTCACATGGTCCTTTCTATGCATTTCCAATTTTCCTTGCGATCCTGTCAGCATCAGCTATTGCGTTTCTTTCCGCATATTTAACTATGATGACCCTTCAGCCTGTGCTAATATAATCGATCATATTTCCAGACATTCAACATAATGACCATATTTCGAACAAAAATAAAAACGTGATGACCATATGTAGTCATACATATATGATATATCTCCACATAAACATGTCCATACGAGAATAAGCTAAGTAGGGCACGCTTTTCTTTTCTATCGAAGACAAACAGACAGAGGAATACAAGATTGGAGGAAGGTTGGATCGCTCGAGTTCAGTTTCTCCCCCAGCAACTTCGTGGTCCACTCTTTGGCTCCCTTAATTTTCCGCTCTCCCAACTGCTTGCAAATGCTGCCTGTTCGCTCACACGATTGTCGGTCCGGCAATATGTGGCAAAATGCTCGCAGTTGTTGTTGATGAGGCTGTAGTCACCAAAAGCATTGTCCGCGTGAAGCTTCCCGGCCATATCGGCGACTTGATGGGGCAATTTGGTGTCGGCTAACGTGGTGCAAGTTCCCCGCCTTGCCAGCTCAAACCCTAGCAGCGGCCACCCATACCCATACCGGTGAAGGGAACGGAGCCTTTTGCCGTCCCGCCTGAAGCAATCGAGACAAGTTTTGACGACCCCACGGTTGATGCTCTCCTGGTATCCACATTTTGGGCAAGGAGGCGAAAGATCTTGCCTGTAACTAGTCTTCGACAGTGATGGGAATATGGTTTTTCGGCTCTGTGTTCGGGTGAAATGAATCACATGGCCGTTGCCGACGTAAATTCCTGTCACACGTACATGCAAACCAGCAAAGAATCAAGTTTAGTCCAAAATGGAAAAAGAAAAAATCTGTTCGACCTAAATAGAAACTAAATGTGCTGGAGCCCCAGTTCAGCCCTAGAATCCTCACTCCAGCTTTCTACTCAAAACAAGACACAAAGTTGACCCACAAAAAAAATAGGACAGCATCTAGAAGGGGTAAAAAAAAAAACCATTTTCACCTACTCACCAACTCTAAAGTCCAAACTGGCTTTAAACAAGTCAATGTTCATTAATGTTTTTTTGGATGTGCAAATAAAGAGAATTGGATTTTTCTAATTTTGACATGAGATTGACTCGTTGTTGGGGTGGTGTGGGTTTATGATTTTTTAGTTTTTTAGGGTTGATTGGTTGGTGGTTTTCAAGCCTAAATCGGTGTCAGATTCTCTCTCTCTCTCTCTCTACACCAACCAAGAATCTAGGGTTTCCATCGTGTTGTTAGAGCCTTCTCATGCCTTTCTTTTTTCTTCTCTGGCGAGATGGCATGTTCGACTGAACTCAGGTGTCAATTGCTGTGAAATGAAAGGAAGGGAAATGAGAGGAGAGTGAAACCGTCGGAGTGGGATTACGCTCGACGTGGATAGAGCCTCGAAAGGTGGCTCCGGTTTAGCCGCAGTTCGTCCCGGTTCTTCGAGACTGGGGATTGAATTTACCATTCATTCCGGCATGGGGGCAAGTGTTTAAGTTTGGGTTGGCAGACATAGTACGAGAAAGTGGACTCACAAGCCATCCATCATGATATCGAGCAATCGGGAGAAATCAGAATTCAATTGTTATTAGAAACTTCTCACGCCTTTTCTTGGGCGACAGAAATCCGATACGAATTGCCTTGAAACGAAAGAAAACGGAACGGTGGGGATGGACTAAAACTCAACACTGATGGAACCTCCAAAGCCAAAGTTAAACTGGGTGGAACTGCGGCTCGACCCGCGATTCTTCGAGAGGAAAACTGGGGATTTGATTGGATAATTTGCTTGGCACTGAGGACAAGCGTTTGAGTTTGGCTTGGGAGAAATGGGATGAGAAAGTGAACTCCACAAGCCACAAGCGCAGCTATTAACCAGTGGACTTCACGTAACACTCAGAAGGAATTGAAAGGCAAGAATTTTGATTGCTGAAAAAAGGATGAATGTGCAGTCGACCCAGATGTCCCCTTCCCTGTTGATCTCGTTCTATATCCTCTTCAACAGGAGAGTGTCCTTTGCTGCAATCATACTATATTTGCTCTGTGAGAGAAAGGAGAGAAAATCATGGGGAGAGGAAGAGTGGAGTTGAAGAGGATCGACACCAAGATGAACGGGCAGGTGACATTTACGAACATTAATTTGCACCTCATTCGGCTACACATCTTTGTAGTCGTTCATTCTCCGGTGGCTTCAATTTTGACGAACCATCCACTAAAATATGTTACTTTCTGCTGAGTGCAAAATGATCGGATAAAGAGCAAAAAGATTGGCTAGAAAAAGGAGGAGGATAAAGAGAAAAAGGACTAGTGCAAGATCAGAAAGATGAGGAGGTCTCACCATGATGGCTGTATAATCCATACAACCCGTATCTGTAAACGTGATCCCCAAGTTCAAGATCCTCAGCTCTCACCACTTTCCACATCAACTGCAACAATATGGTCAATACCTGGTTGATGATCTCCATAACCATTTTGTCTTGTGGCCCTTGTTCACTCTATTGGACTTGTGATCGAGCTGATTTACCTGCCCAAAACTCCCCAAGCTGAAGAAAATTATTGCAGTGAAGAGAAGAACAAGAGAACTCAGGTTGGGGAAGCGAAAATGATCACCTGCCTTGCCAAAAAGGGTATCACCTGCGCTACCAAAAAGGTTGATCACAGGGAGGATGAATACGGTCCGCGGAAGAGAAGAAAAAGATAAAGGAAGAAGTGAGTGAGAAAGAAGTGGGGGAGATTGGGCGACGACGAGGATGAGGTTATGGTACGAAGGCACTTCAAGTGGGCGTGAGAGAGAGAGATGGCTTATACGGAAGAGAGAGGAAAGAAGAAGGAGATAGTGAGTGAGAATGAACTAGGGGAGAGTGGGTGATGGCGATGAGGTTATTGTATGAGGGCTCTTCAAGTTTGTGTGTGTCGTGTGTGAGAGAGATGGCGGAAGAGACAGGAAAGGAAGAGGAGGAAGTGGGTGAGATTGAAATGGGAGAGAGTGGGCGAGAAGATGAGGTTACTGTACGAGGGTTCTTCAAGTTTTGTGTCTCTTCAGAGAGAGAGAGAAAGAGAGAGCCAGAGAGAGAGGAAAGGAAAGGAAGAAGAAGAAGTGAGGAAAGGAAAGGAGAGGAAAGAAAAGGAAAGAAAAGGATGAGGGTATCGTATGAGTGTATGGGAAAGAGAGGGATGGGGGAGAGTGGTCGACGGCGGCGAGAGATGGAGGAAGAGAGAGGAATGGAAGAGGAAAGGAAGAGGAAGAAGTGAGTGAGAATGAACAGGGGGAGACCGGTCGACGGCGACGAGAGAAAAGAGAGGAAAGGAAGAGACAGAAGTGGGTGAGAATGAAGTGGGGGAGAGTTTGGCGATGGCGATGAGGTTATCGGATGAGGGTATGAGAAAGAGAGAGATGGCGGAAGAGAGAGAGAGGAAACGAAGATGAAGAAGTGACTAAGAATGAAGTGAGAGAAGAGAGAGAGAGAGAGAGGAAGGGAAGGGAAGGAAGAAGTGGGTAAGAAAGAAGTGAGCGACGGCCATGAGGTTTCTGTATGAGGGTTCTTCAAGTGCGTGTGCCTCTCTTTCTCCTTTCTCTCTTCCAGTGCATGCGAGGGAGAGAAAAGGGGGTGGGGTGGGTGGGCAACTTGCGTCAACTTCGGCTTGACCGGTGTCAAACTCACGGCGGTGATACGAACGTCGCCCCGCTCTCTGCATATGCTCCAGCTCGTCAGTCGCCGGTTGGTTCATAGCACAAGACGCTCCCCAAGTACTTGAGCACCATCTTCCGTCCACACCAGCCCACAACCTCAAGGAACCAGCGACTGCTCACCGGAAACGGCGATCTCAGCCGGACACTGTACTCCTTCACCCACCGCCCACTCTCCCCCATCACTCACGCGTCCAAGCTCTCCTGGCCCGAGCGGTCGACGAGCCCCAGAACTCCCCGGATGTGCACCAGGTGGACGTCTCGAAGCTTGGAAGAGCCGCACGATCTTCGGTCGACCCACTTGTGCGACGGTTCGATGCTCGACAGCGAGACGATTTCTCGGGTCAGAGGGTCGGGGAGATAGGATCACGCCGCCGAGGTCCTCGGAGCAGAGCGACCCGTGACCCGAAGCTCCCAGCTCCGTGGAGCCACGACCTCGGGGCCGAGTTGTCACCAGGAACTCGTCGTCTGCCACGAATCGGCGGTCCGACCCGAGCGCCGCTCGGGGCGCCCATGGCGGCGAAGTACGGGCGGTTTAAGACATTTCGAAAAAGAAGGAATTGATCGACATGTGCCATATGGGGTCTACATTTCAGATTTTTCAGAATTTCTCTTTTCGCTAACCTTTTTCTTTTCCCTAAACACACCCCAAGGCCTACCTTCATCTTCAGATGCCCAACAAAACCGCCATCGCTGAGCCGCGGTTGGAGTGACTTCGCGATCGTCTGCGGCCGGCGGCGAGGGAGCCGCTAGCTGAGCCGCTGAGATCGTGGGCGACGAGGCCTAGATGGGGGTCAAGGTCTAGTTAAGGGTGAGCTTCGAGTTCGAGATCACAGCGTCTTCCTCCGGCGTCTTCCTCCTCCTCTCCGCCCTCCACCACTAACATCATGCTCGGCATCCCCGAGAAGATGACCTTCTCCGTCGACATGGACGAGCTTCTCCGCCCGTTCATCGACGACAACTTCTTCGAGCACGAGCCAAAACCTTGAACCTAAGCTCCAGAACCTAAAGACCCTCTCTCTTTCCATTTCTTTGTCCCACTCAAAATTCCCCCCTCTTCGAACCCAAAAGCACTAACAACAGTCGCAAAAGACCCGGCACTCCCTCTTCGACCCGCTGGTCGCCAACCGGAGGCAACTGCTGCTTCCGAACACTAGCGGGGAGGCGAACGAATCGACGGCGGCCGTTATGGCGAAGACGACGACGGCTAGAGGAGGCGGCGGGGTGGGCGGATGCGGACTGTATAGCATTGTGCTGCTGCCGCCCGTGAACCTCCTCGCGATGGCTGTCTGCCGCCGGGTGAGACGAAGGCGGCAACGCTCCGCGGCGGCGAAGCGGAAGAAGAAGGGCCAGAACCTGAGCTCCAGGGCGGCTCGTGGTGGATACTGTGTACAGCCAGATCTGCGATCTGTTGACCCGGGGGGGTTGGCGTTTTGGTTTGGGTGGAGGAGGAGCGTGCGAGAAAGAGAAGGCGAGAGAGAGCAAGTTATTATCTCGTAATTCTTTTTTTTTTTTATAAAAAAAATGTCCATCTTCGAACATCTGATGTGCCAATTTAAGGTTGGCCCGACCAAATTGCTATTTATGCGGGAACTAAAACAATGTACTTGAATTCGTCCGCCGCAAGTCCGAGAAAACACGAATGCAATATATAAACAAAGAGAAATAAATATGCAATGCATGCAACCTAATTATTTTTTTACGAAAATTATAATTAATTTTTATTTTTATGTAAAAAAAATGAAAATTTAAATATCAATAGTATGTGAAGAAGCCAAGAAGCTGGTGAAGATTGTTTTTTTTCCTAATGTTGCAACATGGAACAAGTGGCGGCGAGCATAATTACAAAAAGAAATTTAAATTTTTTTATAATTATGACAATTCAATTTTAAATTTTTTTAAGGGTTATAAATCTTTTACAATTATGTGTGCGGTTTCAATTCTCAAAGTTCACTCTCAAATGCACATTCCCAAGGCAGGTGAAAAATCTGACCTAGGACGATGAAATAACATCAATTTCAGAACTTATTTCTCCAATTTGCACATCGTCAAACTGCATCAAGATCCACATGATCGCAGAAAATGAATATTGTTCGGATGAACAATCAGCGCTTGACCGAGAAGACCTCATTCAAGTCATGCTTTTCTCGAGAAAATCGACTTTTTCAAGGGAAAATCGACAAACCGCATTGCTATCGAGGTAGCCAAAGGGCTAATGGGGAAAGTCATGCAACAGGACTACCATTTTAGGCTAAAGGCATCATCATAACGATGTCCACCATAACAATTAAAGAAACATCCATCATCATCGGAACTAAGAAGGAAAAACTACGGTGTGCGCGCGTTAAATATGAAACTAAAGACTTGGAAAAGTGGGCGGGCGCTTAGGGTCGAACGTGCAAGGATATTGACATCATCACTCACAGAATCTGTACGTTGCAAAGGCACTGGCTCATCATCATCATCCATGCTCAATTATTCATCTTCAAATTAAGCTTCCCGTTGCTTAAAGTTGATAGATCGCCATCACTGAATGTTGCCTGCATGAATACAATCAATTTCTAAGCTGCTATGTCATACAATCATAATACCATGTCCAACTTATTGGGCCAAGTTTGCATATGTGTTGAAGGACAGATCACTAGTTTCACAACCAAATCAGCATTTGATATCCAGCTCATAGGAACAAGAGCAATTACAGGAACCAAGTACAGAAAAAGAGTAGCTCGCGAAAACCACAGTGAACGCCACCATAGCATATCTGCATATACTGATTGATGGCACAAGAACACTGCATAAACATATGAAGGTTCGACTGAAAGAAAAAGACCTAAGAGAGAAAGGAGCTTGAAGCTCGAGGGCGATACCTTGAAGCTTTCACATGGGTGAGAAAGATATCGACTAAGCCAACCCCTGAGCCAAAGTCCAGTGCTCTAGTCAGTGCCTGAGATCACTTCTAGTGCATGATATATAAAGTCAAGACAGATCGAAGAACTATTCAGAAAAAAGGGGGAAGGGAATACAAGGCCAAAAGTGATTATGTGACCACGAGTTTGATCTCTGACATGTTTTGTAGATTACTAGATCTCGTGATTCAGATTGTTACTACAGAAAACAAAAACAATATGGTTGGCAAAAATATTCCAACAGAATATCTATAACATAAATAACTCTAACGTGGAGAATCAAGAAAATTGAATTTTGATGCACTTCAGACAGCTTACTTCGATGACATGTTTTGCTGGAGAATATTTCCAGAAAGTAAAGTATGAACTCCAGACAACAATAGACTGGCTGGTCAGATCGAACACCCGATGAGAGAATGGACTGGAAGCTAATTACAGTCTGCACATAAATCCACAAATGCATGAGACAGTAAACCATCTGCGATTAAAACCATCTTGATGACTGATAAAGTCATGCCTTTTTGTCAAAAAAGAAAAGAAAAGAAGAATACATCAACGCCTTAATCTTAGGACAACAGCCTAGTAATCTAGTTGAACGAAACCAAGCAAGCATATGACCCACGACAAGCGTTCAGTTCTTCAAAAATATACACGAACCAAGCCCATACATACCCTGTATCTCCTTCAAGGATGTTGAGAGAACAATGCAGTGGAACCACCAATTTCCTTAGCATGCCACCCTCACAACCTGCATCTAGGAAATTATTAGCCACAGATTTGGTTGATGGACACGATAAAATATATCTCAAGAGAAAACAATATACCTAAAAAAAGTGAAGAAAACATTAGCATCTGGGAAAAGAAAAATATATATATTTCAAGGCCCTCACATTCCCTTTCACTGCATTTTCATCCTAGTGAAGAAAAGACTCTGTCATTGGTAAACTAAGGATCAATAAATAAACCAGGAGAAATGAGACACATCATTCTGTAAGAAAAATTAGCAACAATAAGCTTCACCTTTACATAAGTCATGAGCTCTGTGTACAGTTCTGATATAAGTTTCTTCAAAAAGTTTTTCGAGTATGGAGCATGATGACACTTGCCAATCTGCACCACACACCACCTATTCAGAGACATACACAGTAAACGTCCTCACTAAAATAATGCAGCCAAAACATGTGGCAATGAACCTGATAATCAAGAACTAACACATGAGCTAGGATTAGTAGGCTAGAGCAACAACTCCAGAAGTAGCAACAAGAACAATAATCTCCACAGAAGCATACAATCATTTCGACCAAGTGTAAATGGCGTCAACAAGTAAAACAAAATTCACTTTAGCACAAATGACACAGAGGACACACAAAAGTTCGTTTCCTTTTTTCTCTTATTTCTTAAAACAACATCAACATTTTGAGCTAAACTTAAAAGGCAATTCGGTTCAGATATCTTTTCTCTTTTTTTAGTCATTTCGGGTTTCTCCAAGTTTGGGAAAAGCTCTCAATCAAGACGTCCAGCTTTACTGATGCAGTGATCCCAAACGAACCTCGGAACATCCACTGTCACGCACCCACCACCAAGTACTGATCTGGGTCTCGCATTGAAGAGACAATTGCTTCAAATTCAATGCACACAGGATGTAGAGAATCTAACGACCAGGTAAAAAGGCACATCTTTTTGGCAAAAACATAAAACTGGGGAGCTCAGTGAAGCTCGCGCAAAGAGGAAAGGAGAGAAGATTTCACCTCGCGTGTAATATCAAGCAGCCAGTGGGTTCCATGGCGAGAAACTCAGAGACCATATGGAGACTCGCGGTTTGCTTCCCTCCATTTTGTTCAAGAATTATTTCTTCTCACCCCGTCCTCTGCAACGCCCCGACAGGAGTAATGAGCAGGAGATGGAGAGAGCCGGCGAGAAGCGGAGATGGGTTTGGATCGGTTTTCGGGTTTTGGGTCGGCTTGATTACGAAATCGCAAATCCGATTTTCCGGGCATAAGAAAAACCCGAAATACATCCGAAAACTCATAAAAACAGATAATAACCTTCTATCGAAAGTAAGGGGTGTGCAATCGGATCGGATTTATCCGAAACCTTAATCGAACCACCTAAAAAATAGGTTTGGAAACCAGTTCCCATTCAAACCGTTTTGAGAACCGATTCCAAATTTTGGAAACCAGTTGATACCGGGCTGGTTCTCGGTTCCAAATATCCAGAAATTGAATCAATTTTGAAATTAATTTTTAGCGGCTGTTAAAACAAAAATCATAATCTCACACATCTTACCTCATCTATTTTTTGTGGATTGTAATTTCTACTACTTATATTAGGGATTGTTGCTATTAGTGGAAAGTGAATTTTATTATTTATTTTTTACTTTGAATCTTTTAATTGCTACTCATATTATTTTGCTAGAAAAATAAAATAAAAAAGAAAAACATATTCTCGCCTAGACCGTGGATTCGGACCAAAGAAATAGGATAGATTCCAAAATAGGTTTTAGGATAAACATGATCGGTTACTAATTTCAAAATTTTGGAATCAATTATAATAGGATCATTTGGAGAATCTACTCTGAAATCCACCCACCCGGCCTATGCTAAATTTTTATGGAAAGAATGGACCCCTCTTGGATTTTCGCTTTAAGATCTACAAAATTGAAAATTTCAACTTATCTCTTTTTTTTTTGGAATAATTAGCATATTTAAGTGATATGCTTAAGGAATAGTTGAAACTAATTGAGATGTTTTATCATGCAATAAAAATGATTGTCCTAAAAATATATATTCTTACAAATTAAAGATAAAGATACATATTTTTTGGGTCATAAGTTCACTTGTCAATCGTAGTCTTAATATATTGAAATATCTCCATTGTTTTTAAGTACATTACAGAAAATATACACTTATACATTAAAAAAAAACTTAATAGCATGAAAAATCTCAAACTGATATATCTGTGATAAATTTATCTCAAAATATTTTTGCGATCCTCAAAAATTTTAAACTGGAACATTTGTGACAAATTTACCCTAAATTGATACACGTGTGACAAATTTACTTTTCGTTAGTTTTCGTTAAATTGGATTAATACCACTAAAATTCCAAATTGATACAATAGAGGGAAAAAAAAAACCCAAATGCGTACATCCAGCAAGGCAGCAATTGTCATGTGTTATTCAATTCAGCAATTTGACGATAAAATTTAAAGAAAACTAACAGAGAGTAAATTTATTACAGATCTACCAGTTTACGGTAAAATCATCAAATATGTATTATATTTAGGATTTATGATAGTAAAAAAAAATATGTTGGAGTAAATTTTTCGTAAATGTATTAGTTTGGGATTTTTCGTGGTATTAACAAAAAAAAAACAATTCCTGAATTAATCGAATTGTTGTGTTTATATGATTAATTCTCAGACAGAAAAATGACATTGAAATTCGCAAACTCATAATTTACATTGACTTCTGTATGGAAAATGTAGCGAGAAACCCTTTTAAAGAAAAAGTTCGCCTGTGCTTAAATGTTGAAAAGGCGATGGGGAAAAATCAAGCAGGAATCAAAAAGTAAACGCTCCATAAATATAGAAGTAGTGAAAATAGAACATGGCTATATGAAATTTTATTCCACTTAACTATTTGAAATTTCCTAAATTATCGTGTCTGTCCACGTGTGTTAGCACATGTAAAATTGATAACAAAGGCGTTTCCGAAAGAAGAGAGGAAGTGATTTTCAAAACGTAAATATTGCCAGAAGTATAAATCATATTTATACGGTATCCACCTCCTTTCCCTTGATCGTTTTCCCCCCATACCTTCTTCTTTTTGTCCCGTGAAACTCCAAGTAATTTTAAATAATTTCCTTTATTTATTTTTCCTTGTCCTATAAATGTCAAGTTATTTTTGCTGCCCTTGCAAGGAAAATTCATCGTCTTGCTTGCAAAATGGCGTCCACCTTGCTTACTCAAATTCTCAAATCGATTTTCCAAAATTTCATTTTTCGCCTTTTGCCCTTGATTGCTAACAGCAATTGTTTTCCATATATATATATATATATATATATCTTGATTACTAGGATTGCTAATAGCAATTGTTTTCCATATATATATTTTGATTACTAGGATTGCTAACAGCAATTATTTTTCATATATATATAACGTCAGATAATTAACTTAGGTAGTGGACATCGGTATATATGGATTGGCACATCGTCGATTTCGAAGCTAAATGAAGTTGGTATATACGGTTTATGCCGTACATGTTTATACAACAAAATAAATTACACATTGTATTTTTCTAAGTACAAGAAACTAGTTTGATTAATCATGTTTCGCAGACTATTAACTTAGCTACAAATGCAATGACCCTGAGCATAGTCCTAGATTAGGCCGACCACAATAATATTGCAATCAACCTGTGCAGTTTTTGCTGAGGTGCTCATAGCTCGATGGTATCCACCAGGGGCAGTTTAGTCACTTGGGAGGACAGTGGCAGAATCGTAATTTGGAGAAAAGACTCAATCTTTTGCTTAGGGCATTCATGTTGCCACCTCCATTGGCTTGAAGCAATCTCTCATTGTTCCACATAAGTACCTACCCAAAAAGCCCTCCCAAAACTATGTAGTTTTGGAGATTGGCCTTTTGCCACTTGCAAATGTTCTCACCCACAGAACGAGAGCAGAACACCCACAAAGAGCCATGCCCAACAAAATCCTCCCTCTGTTTCAGATCCTCATCTCACTTTCCAGCTTCTTACCTCCTGCAACCTCCACTGACTTCAATTACCCGGCCGTTTTTAACTTCGGGGACTCGAACTCCGACACTGGCAACCTCGTCGCGGGGCTCGGCATCCGCCTGGACCTTCCCAATGGGCAGACTTACTTCAAGGCTCCGTCGAGGAGATTCTGCGACGGCCGCCTCATCGTCGATTTTCTCAGTTAACTCGTTACCCATCATTCATCTGGAAAACTTGCAGATTGCAGACTTCTCATGCCATCTAGATGCTTGTACTACTAGGCATGCTTGTTTTTTTTTTTCCCAGCTATATTTGTGGAGTTTGGGGTCTACGAGCTCAAACTAGCAAACAAGAGTTGAGCAACATGTGTCTCCCTTGAACAGGGAGTGAATATTTAACATGTGAAGAAACAGTAGATTGTTTCCTGCTTGGTAGTCCTACGAGTTCTAATGCATAAAAGGTATAATTCTAGTAGACCAGCATTATAAAAATAGTTCTGTAGAGCCCATGGGAATAAGATAAGATTTTGTAGGATTCCACCCTCCAGTTGGTGAACGAAGACAGAAAACAGGGGAACTTTGCTTCTTAAATAGCTTATTTTATATGGGTTTCGTTCATAGAAAGCAACCTAGACCCATAAAACGAAAAAAAGTTCCTCTTTTAATCATGAGAGGGCACCATGAACTACATGTTGTTGGTAACTAACGTTTTGAGAGAAAATCACAAAGCTTCCCGCAACATCATCCATGGCCTCCAAGACCTGCATTGTCATCTTGGCTTTGCTCTGTTTATTCCCTCTTGGCAATTCAGTTGATTTCTTCGACTTCCCTGCCGTTTTCAACTTCGGCGACTCCAATTCCGACACGGGCAATCTCATTGCGGCCGGGATCGAGGGCCTCTACCCTCCTAATGGCCAGGGCTATTTCCAGCAGCCGTCCGGGCGGTACTGTGACGGCCGTCTCGTCATCGATTTCCTGAGTAAATCACCGATCAATGCAAGAACAACGGTTTTGATGTTGCTTGGATTCCCTCCGTTTCAATTTGTTTGGCTTCTTGTCATCGTTTGTTCTATTTCTTCAGTCTGCTCATGCTTTGCTGTTGTTGCCGCTGCTGCTATTTGTTATCTTTCTTTTCTGTAATATAGATGGACTTTGCTTTCGAGAATAGAAATTGAACGCGTCTTGTTTGATGCTGCAGTGGATGCAATGGACCTTCCATTTCTAAATGCCTATCTAGATTCGATCGGCATGCCGAATTTCCGGAGAGGTTGCAACTATGCAACGGCGGCGTCGACCATACTCCCGGCGACTGCAACATCGCTGAGCCCATTTTCATTCGGGGTTCAGGTGTCCCAGTTTCTCCGTTTTAAAGGCCGTGTGCTCGAGTTGCTGGCCAAAGGTTTTTAGTCTTTTACCTTTCTTTTTCTCCCTCGACTTCACGAAAAGCTTTGCTGCCAAAAGCCATTGACAATTTCATGCCTCTCTGCAAATTCTGTTCCAGGTAAGAAGCTTAACAAGTATCTACCCTCAGAAGATTACTTTGCAGAGGGCCTCTACATGTTTGATATAGGACAGAATGACCTTGCCGGTCCATTTTACTCCAAGTCGTTGGATCAGATACTCGCCTTGATTCCGACTATTCTGGTAGAGTTTGAAAATGGATTCAAGGTACATTTCATCCTGATGACAGCATGTTCATTATTCTTTCAACTTTGCACAACCCCCTTCATAATTTCGACATACACAGGAACTCCTCCTTAGGATGAACATAATCAGGAAAGAACCTAGCATAGAAGCTAAAGATGTAATTTGCTCCAATTTACTTTTGCTGTCCTGTTACAGACATTATATGATCAAGGAGGCAGAAATTTTTGGATACACAACACGGGTCCTCTTGGATGCATAACTCAGAATGTTGCAAGGTTCGGGACTGATCCATCGAAGCTTGATGAGATCGGATGTGTCAGCGGACACAACCAAGCAGCTAAGCTTTTCAACTTGCAACTCCATGCTCTATGCACAAAACTGCGGGGCCAATATACTGATGCCAGTATCACATATGTCGATATCTTCTCCATAAAGTCCAACCTCATTGCCAATTATTCCCGATACGGTAAGTTGTGGCCTGCAATCGCCTCTTCCTCAATTTCGTTCATGGCGTATTTCATCCTGCCAGTTCCTAGATTTAAGATTGCATAAGAGAAGAATTAAGGTCTCTTGGTTGATTGGGAAATTACTATGTCAGTTTGGAACATCCAGTTTGTGACAACAAGATCCTTCATCTTGAACTTGGATGATTAGTGTATAGAAGATTGAATCTGGGAAGAAAGATCAATGGTTCTGTCGTGTGTTTTATAGGATTTGAGCAACCGCTCATGGCGTGTTGCGGCTATGGGGGTGCACCCCTGAACTACGACAGCAGGATTTCTTGTGGGCAAACAAAGGTTCTCAATGGGACCACAGTCACAGCCAAAGCATGCGATGACAGCACTGAGTATGTCAATTGGGACGGGATTCATTACACTGAGGCTGCCAACCAGTTCGTTTCCTCTCAAATACTAACAGGAAGATACTCAGACCCGCCTTTTGCGGACAAAATGCCTTTTGCAATGAAGCTCCAGTTCTAAAGGATGATCATTCTCTGCAGCTATAAAAATTTGACTGTTCCTCAGCATCCGTTGGACACGAAAATCCTAAAAGCCATACATGATTGTCAAATGACAACCCATGTATTTGAGTGATTACGGATTTGCTATATGCTAACAGAGTATGCACTTGACAATTTGTTGTAATCATTCGACTTGGTGCAATGCAATGTAGTGGATCCTATCTATGGTTTGATACAAGTAGTGCTCTGCAGGGCGGGAAAGTGATTCTACTTGCGGATCCGCTCAAACATGGAAGTCTCATGTATGTATAATTTCCCATTTTATACTGCAAAAATGTAATTGAATAAACAAGACTGTTTCAGTTAGAGAACACAGAATAAAATACTTAGAATACTGCTCAGATGCCAAAATCATATTATCCTCTGATGTGCAACCTTCTCAAACATTTATCTATAGTATCATCATGTTCACAACTGTGGTTGTTGAACATACTCTTTACAAATCATCGCAGGAGAAATTCTGAGAAGTATCTAGCAGACAAATATATACATTTGCTCATTTTTTGGAGACATAAGCATAATATTGTGCCATCGGAACGACAAATGCAATTACCAACAAACCACCAACCACAAGACTAAATTGCCCCCTTTTCTCCTCAGTTTCTTCCCTCGTCTTGAAATTGGATTCTCTCTTATTGTCCTTGGATTTAGGCCCGCCCGGATCTGGGAGCCCATCAATGGCGGCGACTAACCTTTTGGCGCTGCTATAAACTGCTTCATTGTACTTCTCTTCTGTTGCCAATACTGCAATGAATAAACCAATAGTCTGACTATCAGTACTGCAGCATCATGGAGCAGAACACAGCATCCTCTTTAAGTGAGGAATGTCTATATTCACCTGAAAATCCTAGCATAGTCTGATATGGACTCCGTGACTTTACACATCACGGCACTCCATTAAACCTTAGTCTCCACTTCCCTTTCCAGTTGTTTGACTAATTTGAACTCAGACCCTCCTTCTGGTCCCCTATCCGTAACAATCGGATGAAGCCAATTTTTTCCTTTTGTTACATGCATATCGATTTGTACTAATGGAAGCGTTGCCTAAAATGTGGCGAAAGAAACTACCAAGAATCTCCAATAACTCTTGACATCTGGGCAGGATAATGCAACTTTGGCCTTAAAAATATAGGTGCATGTCGCCGACATTATTGCATGCGTGAGAATGGTAACTCTAGATTCAGATGCTTATAGAACACAGCAAGGATTATTAAGCCGTTCATCCTCAAATAGGAAAATTTACTTTCCACAAGCGGCTATCAACAAAGGACAAGTATAGCACCTGGTAGACAAATTTCTCAAATTCAGTAATCAGCCACAGACTTGAATTCTCTGATCCACCGACCATTAGACAAAGCAGCCATGGACTGTAGATCACATAAGAGAAAATGCAATCTTACCTGGAAGATTTTCCGAGAGAGTTGCATCGAGGATATTATCTCCGACAGCCTTGACAAACTCAGGGCCTCCTGTGATTGCTCCTTCCTTTTGACTTGTGACAAGAACAACAATGCCCTTGTTGTTGCCCTCTTCCAATGTTGGATACCACTTCTCCAAAACTTGATCAGCATACTCGAAAGCATCAGCTTTACTCTGCAGCATAATCGAGAATTAGATCGCCACTTAATCTTCGCATCATGAACTATCGTCCTCTTGCTGTGCACACAAAAAATGAAGGGTGAGCTGCTATAAAAATATGCAGCCCAGGAAATTATACAAGTGTGCAGAGAGCACTGACATGCTTGCTGGTCAACCATCCAATGAGCTTTTAACATTTTCAGGGGAACATTCTAAGTGTGAATGGTGTACAGAATCAGTATACTGTGGCAAACTCTAACCAGGAGTTGAATATTTTAGCCAGACACAAAATGGCTTCCCACCAAAAAAAAATTAACAACACCTAATGCCATAGAACTTACTGTCAGCTTTCGGACGGTGATGAAATTGATTCTGAGGTTTTTCCTCGACTCTAAATCAGACAACAACCGTTTCAAGTCGGACTTCGTGACTCGGCTGAGAACTCCAGCATCATCAACAACATAGGACTCCTTTGGTGGTCCCTCACTGAGTACATCGAACTCAGAAGCCAATGCAGGACTATCTAGTGATACAGGGCAAAAGTTGAGTGCCAGAGAGAGAGCTAGAGCTGCTAGACCCTGTTGGGCATGAGAGAACCAGCTCTTCGTCTCACTGAAAGATGGGTCTTTTGACTCAAGATGGGGTCTTTTGAGGATGCAAGAGATGGGTTTGGTGTAAAACAGAGTGCTTGATCTGGGTTGGGGAGATCTCGAAGAAGAGCAGGGCTTGGGAGCGACGAGTGGATAGAGTGAACGAGGAGAGAGGATGGTCTCCATGTATATGAGATCAAACGGTCTTCAGAATCTGTGAATCATGATACAGAGAAGACAGAACATATCAAATTCTCCCGATTGCCTGCTGTGCTCGACCGTTTTCCTGGTTTGTGTTGGTTTCAGACTTTGGGTGGACGGCATTTGCTCGTGTTTGGATTTTTAGGCTGATATTTGGTGGGGGATAACGTTTGTGTCAGCCATGGAAACAGTTGAGGGCTTTTTGGTCCATTTTGCAAAACACATCAGCGTCGTCTGGGCAGTTGCCTAAAAACAGGTTAAGGCCTCATTTTTGAGGGTTGGATAAGTGCTCTGTTTAAATGAGCAGACAAACACTCCCACTCCTACCTCATATGTGGCATTTTTTAAGACAGAAGTACCCTTCACTGCCAATCAACAGGGGCACATATCAAAGTCTGAACTCTTACCCCCACATCATCATCTCCCTTCAATTTTTTTTGCCTGCAACCATGAATATTATTACTCTCACTCTTCCCAATGGCTATTCCCATTTGTCTGTCCCTCTTTCCCCACTCACCAAACACCCCCTCCATCTCCTCCTCCTCCTCCTCTTCCTCCAAAGATAATGGCCTTCATTTCATTACGTTCTCAAAGAGAGAATTCATCTCCGCGACAACTAAATTCTTGATTGTTTCACTCACACCAACGTCGACGTTCTCTCAATGCTCAGCTGAACCGTTGTCACCTCCAAAGTCAGCTCCTTTGGGAATCGCCAACACCAAGTCGTGGTTCCAGTTTTATGGCGATGGGTTCGCAATTCGCGTCCCACCTCAGTTTGAGGACATTATGGAGCCCGAGGTATTGCTCTCTTGTCATGTTGGACTACATTATGTCTGAGAGTCGCTAGAAATTGCTTGTTTTCGCAAAATAAAAAGTTCCTGTTGCCTTTTTCGGCCTTTGTTTATATAGTGGAAGAGATCAAGTGGGGATTGCATAGGGTGTGTGGATTGTTATTAAGATGGTTCTTTCATTGAGCAATCAATCTTGATGGGCTTTTTATCTTCTTTTTTGTTGAAATATTTGATTTTTTTGGTCCAGCAGTGAAAGGAGTCTCGGGTGATTTTACAATAATAATCATTTGAGAGAGTAAAACCGTTGGCTATCGTTTCTCATCATATTCTCTCTGGTTGATTGTGGTCTAAAAGTTTTGGTGATCTCAGGATTTTAATGCTGGTATGTCTCTTTATGGAGATAAGGCAAAGCCGAAGAAATTTGCAGCGCGGTTTGCATCGCCTGATGGGTATGTTACTCATGTTGTGTGCTGTTCATATTACTTTGCATCTTCGTTTCTTAGCAATTGTCTGATAATTGTAAGCTCTAGTCTCTTTGCTAGACGGTAGATAGACATTTATATTAACAATTACTTCAATGCTAATCTTATGCAGATCTGAAGTCTTAAGTGTTGTGATTCGCCCAACGAACCAACTCAAGATCACATTTTTGGAGGTTAGTCTATATACAATAGCAAATTCTGAATTCTTATGATATGTTACTAGTATTCTTGAAAGAGCTTTTTGCTATTGACGTAGCTGTCGTGATGTGACTGTAGGGGGATTCCACTTATTTCATTCACTATTTGTTGAATCTATTATGGGAGTTTGCTTTGCAATTAGTCAAGAAAATTGAAGAATGAGGCTGTCGGTCCGTGTCTTGGATTAAGGGTAAATAATGCGCTTAATTTCTGCTTCTATTGGGAGAATAAGGTTCATTTTGCTGGCCTAAAGATAGCCTAGGAAAAAACTATGAGCATAAGTAGTGGGATTCATACTTTAGAGAAGTGAAGGGTTACCCTTTGGCAGCTGAATGCATACCCGTGAAGATGAACAAGCTTTCCTTACAAAGATATTAAGCCCCATCTTACCTAGCTCCCACAAAGAATAAAAAGTATATGGAAATTACGTGATCCTCCATTTTGACTTATGCTTTGCTGCACCTAGAGTATTAACTTCCTTGCAAATTAATTATCAAAAAAATGCTAAATTGGTAGTGCTAGTGCTACATTTGAATGGGTCTGGATCCTTTTGTTATATGTTTGATCGACTGTTGTGTGTGCTGTTTTTTGGGATTGTCATTGACTACAAACATTTACAGGCCCAAGATATTACCGACTTGGGTTCCTTGAAGGAGGCTGCCAAAATTTTTGTTCCAGGTAGGATTCTCCCACCAAGTGGTTTTTCACCATTATGTGTCTTCAGAATTTTTGATCTGTTTCATCTCCTTCTTGTTTGTTATTTCACCGTTGATGGATTGTTTTCTTTTCAGCTGTTCTACTTTTCATAGTTCTCTTATGATTTTTTGTGTACTGCATTGCAATGGCAGGTGGTGCAACTATATACTCTGCCCGAAATATCAAAATAAAGGAAGAAGAAGGTTTCAAGTGAGTTTATTCTTCTCTGTTGGAAATATTGAGTTCTCCAATCTCAGTGGCCGTTGTTAGTGTAGTAGCATATTCTTAACAGCAGATGCGCTGTGCAAATTTTCCACTTGATAACTTGTTTGTAAAATGCCACACAGATCCAGTGTTTGAAAAGGATTTATTGTCACTCGACTCTTTAATCCATACTGATCTAATGCTTTATTGATACAGGACATATTACTTCTATGAATTCTCTAGAGATGGGCAACATGTTGCGCTGGTTACTGCTGTAAACAGTGGAAAGGTTAGTTGATCCCCTTCAACTACTAAACTCCTTTGTCTTACAGACATGACACTTCGAGACATCTGCTGGGAAACTTTGCTGGTAGAAGGCCTTATCCGCAGTCATTGAACTCTTAAGAGTTAGTATGCTATTTTCACGCCCAAAATTTAGAACATCCTTAATTATACTCCTCCCAAGAAATGATATGTTGATCGTACGAGGTTTTTCCACTAAAAGATGCGGGAGCTTGTAACATAGACATTCTTAGATGTACATGGGGAGGGTGCTGTAGCATTGAAACTGATGCCAATAAGAAGGAATGGTACAGAGCTTGCAATTTTGCACACAAAGAAGTCGAATAGAAGACTCTTTTCCTCTCATATTACTTATGAATGCGTAGTGTGCCATCTACAGGCATTTATTGCTGGAGCAACAGCTCCACAGTTCAAATGGGAAGATGATGGAGTGCGCCTCCGCTCTGCTGCTATATCCCTCACACTTCTCTAACCATTCTGCTGGACTTGGAAGGTTATTGCAATAACCTTCTTTTGCACATGTTTAGTCTAGTTTTATCAAGTAGATCGACATTTGACTTCTGAAGACCTTCATATGACACTTAACTGTTTTTCCTTTTCCAGGTAATTTTGTACGTGTTCTATTTGCAACTTCTGTTGGGCTTTATGCTAACGGATCCGTCTATGCGTGAGAAGTTTCTGTTGGATATGATAGCTGCATTCATTTGTAATTGCTTTGGTACCTGGAGACCTGGCTTCATGCAGGAGTTTATCATGTTATGAGCTTGGAGAACCCGTTGGAGAATTCTTGAATGGGGGAAATTTTGAACCTTGTTTATCCCTGAGCCATCCGTGTGGGTATATGTTTGAACTTCTTCAGAGATTGGTCCTGTTGAAGTGCCAGATCTGATTCTTCTGGTAAATCACATCTATATGCAAAGCAATGAGATGCATAGATATTCTCCGGCTCCGTAGAAATATGAAAAGAATGGCTAAAAGCTTGTTTTGTTATTTCCACCTGCCATAGTTTGTGTAAGGTTCTTTTCATTCTGGTTTTCCTGCTGACCCTGCTGAGATTCAACCGAAGTAGTTTCAGTCTCTAAGAATGCACATAATTGTTCTTTATAAGTGACGACAAGTCACCATCACTTTCCAAACAAATCGAGACTAATTCAAGAGCATTTTAGCTGTCTCCTTCTAGACTGCATCAGCTTATCCAAATGATGAAGTCAGTAGCTTATCCAAATGAAGAAGTCAATAGCTCTTGTATCTTTGCTTGCTTTGGGAAGCAATGCATTTCCCTCAAGTATCAAACTCTTGTTCCAGCCACTTTTTCAGAATATAAAAGCTTAAACTTTCAGCAAGACTTTTGGTTTTCCATACGACTACTTTCTTTCCTCTTCTGGGTTTAACAAAGAACTTCGGCCAGCTGTAGATGCAACTCACCAACGCCACAACTAATCCCAGTAAACAATTGGGTACATCTTCAAGCATTCATTGGTCTCCTCTCACGACAGAGACACTTGACCCCACTTCCTGCGATGTTGCGGACGATATTTCTCGTGGTGCGATCTCGTGGCTTGTGCTATCTTCCCCCAGTGGATCCAAGGTTTCGCCGATGATTGCGACAGAACATGACCCATCGTGAGGCCCTCGTGAAAGAGAGAAGCGCTGTGGCTTATCATCACGACGATGGACAGTCTGATCATCGTCCAATGATCAGTAGGCTGAGATCTCAAAAAGGCGCAGCTACCAAAAACAACAAAGGGTTTCAACGTCAAAGAACTTTAGGTAAGACTTGTGCGATGTCTGCTCATTCTTGTCCATAGATGCCGTACCTGAGGTTACTAGCTTTCTTCATTAGCCGAACTCTCAGCATGACTTTTCCAAACTTAGAAGTTAGCAGTTTCAGATTCTTCTTAGTAAAACCTACTCATCGAAATCAATTCTCTATTTTCTGAAATTTGAAACCGATCTTGCATATTTTGAAATTTGAAACCTATTCTACTTTCACCTATTCGATTCTTCTATTCCTAATTCTACTCTGAAAGCATGCTTATCTCTGTCATCGAGAGTCAAAAATTAGGGTTAAACACAATCCTCCCCCCCCCTCCCCCAAACAATCAGGAGACATCGAAACCGAAATCTTTCTCAAACCAAAGAAAGCCATCGATCCCAGCACCCACTTCCCAGGACATTCTTTTAAGCTTCGTTTATTTCATAAAAAATAATTTTGTGAAAAATATTTTAAAGATTATCTAGTGCTTGGATGGTAGAAAATAGGCTAATCCTAAAAAATATTTTTCTCTTATGAAAAAATATCTTTGAAAAGTATGAAAAATGTTTTCTTCATTTTCAAAAGAGGAAAACATTTTCCTAATCTTTTCTTCCCTATTTCTTTCACACTTCTTTCTTTTTCTTTTATCATTCTTCCTCTTTTGCTGATGTTCCTTCCTCCGCCGCCGCCACTGGTGGTCATCGCCGGCCGCCGAAAATCAATCTCTTGACAAACAATGAAAATTATTTTTCGGTTCATTTTAAAGAATTAGTTAAACACCGAAAAATGTTATTATTCTTTTAGAAAATGACTTCTCGAAAAATATTTTTCGAAAGTACTATATTTTTTGCGAAACAAATCGAGTTTTCTTTTGATTTTTTTTTTTTGGCCCTAATTGTACTACAGAGATCTGATTCCCGCACTCCAATTTTTCCCTACCTCATCATGCAGTAGATCTGGGATTTTTCCTTTTCTGTCCTGTTCCACCTCATAGCCTTCTGATGCTGTACTTTTAAGAATACTTATCCACTTCATTCCTTCCCCACCCTCCCCCACTACAAAAGACCAACGAGGTTGACTCCACGTAGCAGCTGTCCCAAAAGGTCTGCCTCACATCACATCAGTCATTACTGTTCCACGCCCGCCCTCTTGATCTGAAATTTGCATATGGCTGACGTAGGTCTACAATCATTTTAGATCACCAACCAATGGCCAAAGCACCTGCTTCAGTCCTAATCCTGTACAGTGCCTCGCATTGCCCACGCTCCCTCCTATAGGAAGGACAAGGGCTCCCGTCATTTCACAAATCTAAGAAAGCTGAGAAAATGGTATGAAATAGGATTAAATACTCTACGTTAATAGACATGCGATAAACTTGTCATAAATTAATTCTTTAACTACTAAGAACTCCAAACTGATATATCTGAGGTAATTTTATGCTCTATTGATTTTTGATAAATTTTACCGTCAAATTGCTAATCGGATGACACTTGCCACTTGATGGTTGTACTGATTTGAGCTTTTTTTTTTCTTCCGTTTATCACAAACATATCAGTTTAGGGTTTTTCGTGATAATAATCTAATTTAACAAAAACTAATATATGGTAAATTTATTGTGAGCATGGATTTTTTTGATGGTTAAAAATTAATTTGGAGTTAATTTATTACAGATATATTAATTTATTATAAATATATCAGTTTATAATTCTTGTGATATTAGCTGCACTGAATATTAATTTCGGGTCCAGGAATGTGGGCAGAGAAGTTTGAACTTTCAGATAGGATTTTTCCAAGGGGAGTCTACAGCCCCATAAAATGATAAGACTCATAAATTTGTGGAGTTGACATGGACGAATAAGACGACGACACGTTTCGGTCGCAGTAACTTGGTGTCGCTCTGTGCCCACACTTGATGCCAACCCTTTGCTCAACTGCCGGTCTTCCCCTCCACTTTGAATCTTGAAACACCCAGAAAAACGGTCCATCCCTCGACCCAAGCACAACCGCAGCGAGACATCACGCTGCCTCTTCTCTCTGCTGTCGCGTCACACCTCAGTTTCAATCATTTTTAAAGTCCCCCTGCCCAAGATCATTTTTAGGAATTCTGTCTCTCCCTCCCCTCCCCCTGAGGAACACAAGTTGTAAATGCCAAATTCAGATCAAGAAGCTCAGACATGGAGGTTGTCGAGACCACGTTGTCCCGGTTGCCCGTTCAGGTCAAGGGCTCGTCGTTCTTCAACTTGACAACCGTTATTGCTCTGTGCGTGTTCTTTGCTCTACTGTGTGCTTGCATCGTCATTGGCCATCTCCTACATGGGAACCGGTGGGCCAACGAATCCATCACCGCCCTTTTGTTGGTATGTAGATATCATAGTGCGAAAGGACTCGTTTTTTAGTTCTCTCCGATGACTAGTCGACTCTTCTTGTTCGGTTATTGATGATTTTGATCATGTGGGTACTCAGGGATTGTGCTCTGGAGGGGTGGTTTTGCTGGTTAGTAAAGGGCACAGTTCTAAGTTGCTCAATTTTAGTGAGGACCTCTTCTTCCTCTACTTGCTTCCGCCAATCATCTTCAATGCTGGGTATGCGCGCTCTCTCTCTCTCTCTCTCTCTCTCTCTCTCTCTCTCTCTCTCTCTCTCTCATGTGCGTGATTGCAGCAGCACACTTGATGTGTTAGTTCTCATATTTGCGAGAGGTTATAGTGGAATCCGAGTTGAAATAAATGGTTGATTGAGGAATTGTAGAGTAAGTGTGTGGGCAATCAAAAGGAAATTCATTTCTTCTGTCATTTTGACCATTGCATTTCTTCGTCTGATTACAGGTTCCAGGTCAAGAAAAAGCAATTCTTCAAGAATATATCGATGATATTGTCGTTTGCAGTGCTCGGAACTGTTATTTCCTTTTGCATCATATCGCTCGGTAAGATATCAAACTCTTAGCTGGTTATGCTATCTTAGTTTTTTAGTCTTGCTTGAAACTATTTAGTTCAGGAGCACTATCACAAACTGCTTGTTGGACTCAGTCACTGATTCTATGTTTATTCACACGTTGGTTTAACATTGCCGGTTCCCGTTGGCGATTTGCAGGTGTATTTTTGGTGTTCAAGAGAATTGGTGTGACATCCCTCGATGTTCAGGACTTCCTAGGTAGATCACCATACTTCCTTCAATTTAAATCTACATATTCTTACACTGATAAAGAGGGCTTTATGTGCACACAGCTATTGGTGCAATATTCTCCGCCACTGATTCGGTTTGCACGCTACAGGTACGTGTTGGAATATTGGTTTCGACAGGGCTTTATAGCATGGCAATAGAATATTCACTAATACAAAAGATAATCTGATATATAGGTGCTCAGTCAAGATGAGACACCCTTCCTTTACAGTATGGTGTTTGGAGAAGGAGTCGTGAATGATGCAACATCTATCGTGCTTTATAACGCTGTACAGTCAATCGACTTGAAAAATATTAGTGGCCTTACAGCTTTAAATCTGCTTGGAACATTCCTCTACCTATTCTTCACTAGTACCGCTCTTGGTATCGTGGTAAGTTATGGTTAATTTCCATGTTAGTTATGTGCACCGGATCATTATGAGATTCATCAAGAGCAAGACATTTTTTCAGACAAGTTCCAATGTGTTTTATGCATTGCGATATACTGCTAACACCTCATACTTGTGTAAGACACCAGAGAGTAGTACCATTTTCAGTTTTGCCTTAATTAAAAAATATCCACCAATAAATTATTTGTGTCAAGATTACATAGCATGATTTACTATCACACTGGCATTGTGTATACTTGAAGCGCAAAAATTTCCAGAAATTTTTTATTAGCTAGCATATGTTGTTCGAGTCTCCTAATAAATGAATTATCCTGGCTAAAATTTTTTAATTATTTCAGGCTGGACTTTTGAGTGCTTTCATCATAAAGACACTTTACTTTGGAAGGTAAACTAAAGTTTCATGACTTAGAAAATTTCTGACTCCAGCATCAAGGTTACAATTTCTCTGTACTCTAGATTTCTTGCACTGAAGTTTTTAGACATCGTCTCCAATATGTTGCTGTTTTGCTCAAATTCTGGGTATTCCCAGTGAGTTCTCTAGTTTATGCATTGACCAAGTCTTAACAGGATCAACTAACTTTGTGAAAGAGGTTCTGATTGTAGACTTATGACATTACCGATATTTGACCGACCAACAGGCATTCAACAGATCGCGAAGTCGCGTTGATGATGCTAATGGCTTATTTGTCATATATGTTGGCTGAGGTAAATATATCCTTTTGAGTGTGAGAACTTTCAATTTTATAAATCAAGCTGTTAAGAATAACTTGAAGCATTAGTAGCTTTAAGCCTATCCTTAGCTTCTCAACTCTATGATTCTGAAGCTTTCATTTCAAGAAAATCTCCAATCTAATGCTTCTCAATTGCATCCCAATCCCACTTGCCTGAATTTTCCACTAACCCTGTACTCCAGTAACTATCATGAACATGTGATATTTCTAACTGAGGTAAGTATCATCAATTCAGAAACCAATATATGACCGGCCTTAGTGAAATGGAGTTGAGATTATAGTCTACTGCTGCTGTTAATTGTTCATGCTGGATCTCATAAACTGATTAATTTGTTCTGTGCAGCTTATGGATCTCAGTGGGATATTAACAGTTTTCTTCTGTGGAATCGTCATGTCTCACTACACATGGCACAACATCACAGAAAGTTCACGGATAACAACCAAGTATGCATCGCCTTCGCTTCACCTTGTTTCCAATCAAGTTTTAGCAAGTTGTATCTGAGAAGATGACCAAGGAATTCTGAATGCATCCTTATTGTTCAAATGGTTCGATGATGTCAGGCATGCATTTGCGACAATCTCATTCATTTCCGAAACTTTCATATTCATATATGTCGGGATGGACGCCTTGGATCTTGATAAATGGAAAAGCAGCGAGGCAAGGTAACTTCCCCCTTCATATACCTATGCAGATCAATAGTTAAAAACTGGACATGCTGCATCGGATCTCCAAAGAGAAAGTGCATAGGTGGCTTGATCAAATATGGTTGTAGAAGATAAATTGAAAGTAAATGTATATTTTGTGCGTAACCATTTATGGCAGACTATTGTGAATCGCCCCAGTAGAACAAGCCAACAACATCTCAAAAAGCACATGCCAGACCCTGCTAAGGAAAATGAACCCCATAGATTTCCTTCCTGCACTATGATGGGTCCTGTCTATCGTGTGGAATTTAGACTGAGTCTACCCTAATTTTTCTCATGACGATGACTTTGAGACTGCTTCAACGGTGAATGATTTGAATGGCATGTCTGCTCTGCAGTTCAGTGACAAGAGGTCTGTTGTTGGGGTAACATGTGAAGAGCTGTCCTAACTTGCCTCACACGCTTTTGATTCAGTGCAGGAACTTCGATTGCCGTCAGTTCAACTTTGTTGGCACTAGTATTGGTTGGAAGGGCTGCGTTCGTGTTTCCCATTTCAAACATCAGGAATTGCTTTAGAAGTAGAGATGCAACCAAAATCGAGTTTCGCCAACAGGTGCTATCCTGTGGATAATGAGATCGATCCCATCCTTTAACTCAGGCTTTGTCACATTATTAACCATTCATGTCTTCAGTTCATTATTTGGTGGGCAGGTCTGATGCGAGGTGCGGTTACGATTGCATTATCTTACAGCGAGGTAACTAGCTTTTCCCTACCGTGAGTTAGGACTCTCTACGTGCCGGCATTGTCAACTTGCTGACCAATTCAATCTATGCAATTTTAATGCAGTTTGCATCGTCATCGGATACTTCACCGCAAGATAGTTTGATGATCACTTCCACCATAATAGTTGTACTGTTTAGTACAGTGGTAAGTTTTCTCTGCGCTGGTCTCCAAAGTTTTCTTTCATGCATATCGAACCAAGATTGTCATGTTGCTCAGAGAACAGCAGGGCAAAGCCCTGAATTCTTTGACATTGCGTGATGGAAGTACAATGCAACCAGGATGAATCCATTTTCTTCTATTAATTTTGTCTACCATGAAAGCACTTGTATTTGGTGGTACTATTGATTGAATCTCCTCAATATTGGATATTATTGGACACTTCAATTTTTCGCACAGGTGTTCGGTTCCATAACGAAGCCTCTAATAGAAGCACTGTTGTTACGGCACTCAAGACCGATGCTTTCTGATGCCACTGATTATCCAAGCCTAGAGGACTTGAGATTTCTGTTCATTGAAAACGGCGACGACCCCAGCGAACAGGGAAGCAGTCAGAGAAAGCGAAGCTTGAGGTTGCTCATGACGAACCCAGTCATAAGCGTTCATTACCTGTGGAGGAAATTTGATGACAAATTCATGAGGCCAGTCTTTGGTGGAAGGGGTTTTGTTCCGTTTGTTCCTGGATCACCAACTAGCGTAGCAGAAGAAGGTCGAGAAAATTCCTAAATTAGATGGTCAAGAAAATTCCTATATTATTTTTAGAGGATCAATAAATGTGCAAGGAAGCTCGGGATCAGTTGTAAAGAGTGGGGATTACACTTCATCGCGATTTTCGCAGAGTTTAAATTGTTGTTATATGTCTCCTCCGCTTTGTTGCCAAGTTTATGGAACTTTGTTTTTCAATTTCCAAAACAGGATAAAGTGACAAAATTGAGGGAGGAAGGTTACGGTCATAAGAAATTCTTTGTGGAGTTCTTCATGGATTCCTTCCACCGTCTGCTTAAGCTATAAGTTTTTGGCTAAGATTGACCCCAAGTAAAGAAAAGAATATGTTCCACGAGCAGAATAATGGTTAACTTGCAACTTAATTTCAAACGTTTCACATTTCGTTTCTTTCCACTATTTCAAACTCAAAATTGAACACCAAACGCGACATCTTCAAAGAGAAGTACATCAGATGGATCGTAGAGAGAACCAATTCCAATCGCCGACCATATGCCGAAAGCTATTCAATGCCATCATGAGTTGCCTAGCATCGCAGATTCACAAGACTATCACACTGGGCGATCCTAGGCTCAGCACTAGATCAGCTGAAAAGCCCAACTCTGTCGAATCACAGGGCTGTTCCAGTGGTGGTGCAGAACGAAATTCGGATCCTTCAGCTCGAAATCTTTCATGTCAAGGTCTGAGTTTCGAAAAGGTCAACTTTTCTGGCAAGTTGGCTCCAAATGATGATGAAGAACCTCCACCTGGAAATGGCATCAGTGACGATGTCGACAATAAGGAGCGAGTGCATTCACGTTGTGATGGTCCCGGCGAAAAAGAGCAGCAAAATTCAAACCCCGAGTATCTGTCTCAGGAAAAGGGTGTGAGAAGGGCTGTTAGCTTTGATCACAAGGTAGAGATTATCGAATGGAGGAAGAGAAAATTGAAAAAGCTCAGATCAACAGAGAGGACAAGCTTGTTGGAGCGCGACGACGACGAGATAATAACACCTCTCAAGCCGATTCTGAAGACCTGTTCGGGCCTGGATGCAACATGGGACCCCAGTACCCAACAGCCAGATGAAGCGAATAATACATCATGAGCATTCAGGGTAAGAGGGAAAAAAAGAGATTCACATACAGCAGTTTTTCTTTCTTCTCTTTCCTATTGTCTCCAACACAAGCTGTTCCAAACAAGTTGTTTCAGGATATATCACAGGCAAAGCATAAAGGGTTGGTCTTTGCATCTAATATTTCAACCCAGATAATCTCAGCGACGCAGTCCGTAGGCGAAATGAAGAAGCCTTTTACCATATTATTCTTGAACGGGGGGAGTTTCTTTGTATGATACAGTTAAAACTGAATCGATCAAACGTTTAGTACAGGTAGAAATTCAGGAACTTCCTGTGCAAAATGATATGTCTGATGGTAGTGATTGTCTGTCAGCTAATGTTTACAAATAATGTGCAACTCAGGATACTGTTCATACTCTAACAACATATTCGTTGACGGGGGCAAACTGATAAATTACATTATGCTTTGGGAGAACATGTAAATTGGTTGGTCGTGCTCAGGAAAGAAGCCCTCCCATGTTGGGCATAAGCAAACGTTTATTCTCTCTTGGATTTATTCCATTGACATAGATAAAATATTGAATAAAATCGTGATATAAAGGAGCAGGCATTTTCTTTGCCATCAAGCATTCACTTCTTCCTATTAAAGAACCCAAATAAAATAGAAAGAATAAACAGGTCGAATAAACAAGATATTTTGAACAACAAAACAAAAAAAGAAGAAGTAAAAAATTGAAAAAATATCTAAAAAGTCATAAATCTATTACATTTTTGCCAATTTAATCATAAACATTTTAGTTTTCCCGATTGAGTTCTAAGCCTTTTCATGTTTTAATAATTGAGTCAATTGGCTGGAAATCACTTTCGGCCACCCTCCTACGTGGCACAAAATGGACAATTTTTATTATCTTAAATTTTTTTTTATATTTATATATATTTTTTCTTTTCTTGATATTTATTATTATTTTTCTATTCAAAGAACTATTGGTCCCTAGGTGAGGGGTATCAGTCCATCACTGAGGCCGGCAAGGGTGTAGCAACCCTTGTAGGCCTCAGCAAGGGGCTACAACCCCTTGCCCACTGCTGGTGAGGGGCCACAGCGAGGGCGGTGGAGGTTGTCAACCTTAGTAGGGCCGCTAGCCCTTTGAAAAGGAGAAGAAATAAATAAAAAATTCAAAAGGATATTAAAAATCAAAATGTTATTAAAAATTATCCACGTTAGCATCGACCATGCCACTTAGGACGATCAATGTTCACGTTTGTAATTTCTTGCCAAAATTAATCGGATGAACTCAATTGGCAAAATATTTCGACAAAAAAAAAAGTCAATTGACAAAATGTGAAAAGGTTTAGGACTTAATTAGCAAAATTAAAATGTTCATGACTTAATTAATAAAGATACAAGAGGTTTAGGACTTTTTAGGTAATTTTCTCGATAAAGAACGTATGATCTGTGCTGGTGGCTGGCGAAGACGCACAAAGGCATGTCCAGATTCAATGCATTTTCATAGTATTCTTCCAGATAGAATATGGAAAGCACGCAGAATCAGCATCGAAGAAAGATTGGCAGCTTTTGGTTAAAGAAGTAAAGCAACTTTCCTGACACGAAAGTGAAAAAATGGTTCTTATGAAACCTGAAACTTGAAGAAATCTCTGTAGAGATCCGGTTTGGAGGCCAAAGTTTGCGCCTGTCAGGTCAGAAATATAAAGGGATAATGATAGAAATTATCTATGTACTTTGACCTAATACGGTCTTTGAACTTTAGTTTATTATACAATATCGTTTTGAATTTTTAATTTATTCAATATATTTAATGGACTTTAGTACATGTTCAATATAGTCCGTACACTATATGGAAACATTCTATATTATCATTTTATTAATTCAAATTTAGATATTAAATTGATCAAATTTAAAGTTTAGGACTGAATTGACGCAATTGAAATATTTAAGCTCGAATTGGCCATCCTATAATATGATTATGACTTTTTGAATAATTTTTCGAAGGGAGGAGATTCAAAAGGATCGAAAATATCCAAATATTTGCCCCAAGCCAAAGCCAATCCACTCATAGAATAAAGAAAAGCAGAATCAAAGGAAGGCTGCTACTAATTCCCGACCAATGCAAATCAGATTTGTCTTGCTTAGGGCAATGCCTCCATTGTGCCCAACGAGATTCCTTTCAAAGTATCTGAAAAATCCCAAGAAAGCCAAGTCAAAAGAGACCAAGTTATGGGAGCCGTTCATTCATCTTCTCTAGCTCTCTCCAGTGACACCTGTTTTGTCTCTGTGACTTCCACTCTTCTTCCTTGCGCCTCCAAAGTGTCCAAATCCAAATCAAACTCCCGGATTTGGAGAGATGATAAAATCCTAGGGCCACCCGTTCCGATATTCACGAGCACCATTGCCCAAAATTCATTCTTTTCCGAGTCTCTCCCTTTGAAGTGTGCGAGGTTTGAGATGGGGACCAAGAACGATGAAGTCGCAGGAAAAACCACGTTGGATTTCGTCGAAATTGATCAGGATTTGGTTGATAAGATGGTTTACGATGCTCTTGTGTGGAGTTCTCTTCATGGGCTCGTCGTTGGCGACAGAAATGTTAAGGTCAGTGAACCCATAAAGATAAGAAGCTTGCATTTTTTTTTTTTGAAGTGCTTGTGATGAAGGCATTTTTGGAGTTCTCTTCTGGTATAATACTATTGAATTGTATCTCAAAGTTCATATATTTTAGCATAGAAAAGTGCATCTTTTTGGGTTGATGATTCTAAAGATGCTATCTTTCTCTGCTTAAATAAAAGAATATGCGACTTTCTGATATGCTGTTTATGAAGTTTCCTGTTGAATTTGAACTGGGTTGTTTAATTCGCCAATTTGATTGACGACGGTACATATTGATGTGTTGCAGAGATCGGGAAAAGTACCTGGTGTCGGTCTGGTGCATGCTCCGTTTGCTTTATTGCCCATCTCATTCCCGGAGAGTCATTTCAGAGAGGCCTGCGAATTAGCTCCTATTTTCAATGAGCTTGTTGATCGTGTGAGTTTGGACGGAAAGTTTTTACAAGATTCATTATCCAGGTATTTATTAACAGTTTTATATATATATAAGTATTCTCAGTCAATTCAATGAAGTAAATGATCGGTCAGTCATCGGTTTACATGGCATATCTTTCTGGTTCATGTTACTATTATATGCATTGAGATGTGAGCTTGTTGTAGTTTGATGCCGTCTCAACCCAACATGCCAGTTATTTTTGTTTTCATTTTCAGTGATCAACGGAACACATAGCTTACTGCTTTTGCTGTATTTGACCTATAATCTTAATAATTTTTTCTCTCATTTCTGATGGCCTGTGTTGTATTAACAATCTCACTATAGCCTTGTATGTTATTTATGCTACCAAGCACAAACCTTTGGAAGTTTTCTGCTTTTTCTATATGTCTACACATGTAGTTTATACTTTAAGTATATAGTGTCCAATTCAACAAGATTATGACCATCGTTTGACATGAATTCTTAGGTGTTATTTTACTGATTTAATTCTCACTCTGCTTTAGCTTGTATCGTATGCTCTTGGTTGTTCTTAGCTTATGACCAATTCAACTCTTTTTAGCTCTTCCGTTTTTTTTCCTCAAAACCTATTATTTTGGATATTATGAGCCCTTCTTCCTTCCTTGCTTTTTGTTTTTCTTGGTGGTTGTTTTGTGGTTCAGTTTCAGTTTTAACTTCTTCTCATTGTAGAACAAAGAAGGTGGATGCTTTCACCTCTCGACTCTTAGATATCCATTCCAAGATGACGGAGATTAATAAGAAAGATGTAAGTTCATGGATTTAGAATTTTGTGAAAGCTTTACCTTCAGTTTGGTTGCAATAGTAAATTTAAAATTGGCTTTGCAAGTTCTCGTCACTTTGATGGGCTGCTTTCCTTGTCTGAAAGAAATATGTGGTAATTGCTGACTATGATTGTGCTAAACTCCATAATTTTGCTCTCTCAATTCTCTACAGGAGATACGACTGGGCCTGCATCGATCAGATTATATGCTTGATGAACAAACCAAGTTACTACTTCAGATAGAATTGAACACCATATCATCCTCGTTTCCGGGTCTTGGCTGTCTTGTTAGTGAGCTTCACAGGTTAGGTTGGTCATATATACTGACTCATTCGCTATGATTTATCTAAGCCTGTGCACACCTGTTCACGTGCACAGTTAAAGATGATCATATAGAACCAAAGGCTTGATCTTAATGTCAGGTGGTGATGACACAGGTCCTTGCTCAACCATTATGGACCAACTCTTGGGTTAGATCCCAGGAGGATTCCTACCAATGCTGCTGTGAGTCGTTATGCAGAGGTCTTGGCCAAAGCTTGGATCGAGTTCAATAACCCAAAGTGAGAACAACAAAATAACTATGGTCGTTTTCTTCTCTTTATTTATTCCTAGGTCTGCATATGTGGAGTTCAGTTCATTAAGACCTGATTACAATTTGATTACTTTTAACAGGGCCGCTGTTCTGGTTGTGGTTCAGACAGAGGAACGAAATATGTATGACCAGCACTGGCTTTGCTCTGTCTTGAGGGAAAGATATCTTTCTGTATATGTTTTCCCTCTCAGTAATTTTAACTAGTGTTTGTTTTGAGATGTCAGAAGGGTAGGTTATATCTGTGGTTCTCTCTCTCTCTCTCTCTCTCTCTGAAATTTTTCCTTGTATTTTACATCTATCTGCTTTGATGCTCTGTCTTGAAAGATCTGCTTTCCAAACTATAAAGTTCTCTATTTCTGTCCATCAGTCTCGTCATGTCCATAATTTGCTTTAGATGCTTCCTTAGCTTTATAACACATATAATGTGAGGTCTATTCGAAAGACCTTAGCAGAAATTGATGCAGAGGGGGAACTTCAGCCTGATGGCACTTTACTTGTGTATGTGTTTGTTCACGTCTCTAATTTGTCCTTCTGAATTGTGGCTTTACATGCATGTTTCACTTACATATTTAAGCCTTGCTGTTGCAGAGGCGGAGTCCCTGTAGCAGTTATTTATTTTAGAGCTGGGTATACCCCAAATGATTATCCTTCAGAATCGGTACTTCCCTAAGGCTTATCCTAATTATTAGCTAATAGCAACTAAGAAAAGATTGTCTTTCTTGTACTGTTGGCTGTGGTTGTGATTAATTTTCAAAACTTTCTTTCTCCCCTTGAGCTTTACCAGATACTTTCTTTATAGATATGTTTAAGTACCATACTAGTGAGAAGACTGCGCGTTGCGGCAGGTTTTGTTTTTCTTATGAACGTAATAAAGACCTCAACTATACTCTATAGTTCATAAATGTTTACCTTCATATGTCTTGATCATTGAAAAGAACGGTTATTAGTGTTGTCATGATGAATAATGTAAGTTGATTATTTCTACTAGATTTGAGATTATATTTTGTTTCTCTTTTTCCTACAGATTTTGATTGTTAGGATTCACTTGTTAGTATCATAATTCTATGAGACTCCCCTCAATGTACAATACTTAATAAAGGACATATGAACATTAGTAAGCCAAGCTTAGTTAAACAATTGACTTAATGCTCAAAACATATGTCATTAAGCAAAATAAAAGAATACTAAACAATTTAAGCATGACATTTCCTCCAAGTAACGAAGTTTTTCCAATTGTTTATGGCAAAAATGGGACCTTGCCCTCAAAAATATAATCAACATAAAAGAGTTTCTCAGGTGGTAGGGAAATAAACAATTATCCAGAGAACTAGTAAACAAAGGGAAAGGAAAGAAACCAAAAAAAGTAAATAAGAAATCCATTCTTCACCAAATCTAACTTAAGAAGTGGACAGGTGTCAACATAGTACTACTTTTTTTTTTGTCTAAAAAATAGTACTACTTTTAAAACCCTACTTTATGTAACAGTAAGACGTGCGGAAATATTAAGCCCTGGGCCAATGCTTGAAAGGTTGACTTAAGTTTTGTTTCTTGCCATGTTGTAGGAGTGGAGAGCCAGGCTACTTATGGAAGAGTCATCTGCAGTTAAGTGCCCGTCGATATCTTATCATTTAGCAGGCACCAAAAAGATTCAGCAAGAACTTGCAAAACCTAATGTACTCGAAAGGTGATATAGTTTGTGTGACAGATTGTATTTCTCTATCTTCTGCGCTTTACACGGAGTCATATCGTTACTAGAAAAACCCCATGAAGTGCACATGCATATGAATATGTGTGTAAGCATGCAACAATAGGTAATATGATGATGATTAATAGAATCTGAACCTTAGATGTGATAAATGACTCTCACGGCTGCAAATGGAGGACTATTTTTTCTAGCAAATTGACATTTTAGTTCCTTTCATATGTTTTACAAATCAGCTTCAATTACATATCAATGAGAACCTTAGTAGTCAATTGAAGTAGAGGAGAAGATGCACTGTTGAATAGGCTTCATCTCGTACGTGTTTATTCACTTATAAAACTTCATTGTTTGGTGCATATAACAGGTACCTTGACAACAAAGAAGACATTGCCAAGGTCCGGAAATGCATCGCAGGGCTATGGAGCTTAGAAGACCCTGATATCATTGGTAAAGCAATTGAAAATCCCGAGCTATTTGTCATGAAGCCCCAGAGGGAAGGGGGAGGTAATCATCTCTCACCTTGATTATTATTCAAAGATTGCTTTGTTATGAGCGTGCTATCTACTTTATAAAATGAAGTCATTTCTCTCTTTAGGGAACAACATCTATGACGGCAATGTGAGAGAAACCCTCTTAAGGCTGCAACGTGAAGGGAGTGGGGAGGATGCTGCCTACATCCTAATGCAAAGAATTTTTCCGGCCATTTCTCTCACAACTCTCATCCGTGATGGCATTTGTTATAAAGATAATGCTGTGTCAGAACTTGGGGTCTATGGTGCTTATTTGAGGTAATTATTTGATGTCACTCCATCTCCCTCTCACTAGTTTGATGAACGTGTTCTCTGGTTAAATGGAATCGATGATTTGGAGTTTAATATTTGCACTTGGAATCCCGATGCCAAACCCTTATACATAACCACTTCGTTTATTTATTTATTTATTATTCCTTCTATACTGCTGTTGTTTACATGTTTTAGCACTAGTGAATTCAATGACAATGTCTGTAAATGCATTTGACGTGCTCATGGTAATCTGAGCTTCATATTAACAGGAACAAAGAGAATGTCATCGTAAATGAACAGTGTGGTTATTTAATGAGGACAAAGATGTCATCATCAAATGAAGGTGGAGTTGCGGCTGGATTCGCAGTTCTGGATAGCTTATATTTGACTTGAGAGTTGAGACACGTAGATTTCAGCTTGTATTCTCTTGTTATGCTCTTCATTCGCGATGACTAACAGTGATTTATGTATGCTCACAAGACCTCTGAACAAGTTCTGACACCCCATTGGATTTGGAACTCTGCAAGCCGATAAAGTTGAATTCCAATTGAAGATTCTTCAATCAAGAAGGAAATTGAGGGAATCATACGTTTTCCAATTTGTTGGCAAAAGTCGGGGCAGGGTCAGTGAAAACAATCTGTTACATCTGACCTAAAGTATCTTCACTTGACATTTCATAATGATCTGAGAAGGTCTCAGTGGGATGTTGATTTTTTGGAAGCTCTACCTAGTGGTAATTACGAGTTATTTTGAACTTCCTCTGAACTGTTTGAACACGATTATGTGTAGATTCTGAGTTGGATTGGATATATCCATAAACCACAAGCAATTCACCGTAGCTCAACTTACAAAATTTGCATTAAGTTCTTTACAGCCTGCAATGAGAGGCGCGTCTTACGTGTTGCATTGTCGAGTATACTCTTGCTGGCCTACCATCTTCCTCTGTGTGGACTCATCTTTCTCAGGTTCCGGCAAGTTATTGCAGCCCTTGATCTTCTGGTTTCGCAAGTTTTGACCTCCAACATTGTGAACTTCTGCATCTTTTGCCTATGCTCCAAGATTGCATCATGGTGCTAAATTGTTAATGCCTTGCGATTTCTCCGGCTCTCGCTTCCAACCTGCAAAGCAGCAATTCAAATGGACGCTTGTAAGTAGCGAAACAGACAAGAAAAGAATAGTCAATGGCGTTTCTCAATCACTGCCAGTTAACTAAATGTTTTGCGTCTATCTCCATCTTCTAGCATACTTACCATGATCACATATACCCGAATACAAATGTGAAAGGTTAGGCGGCTTCCATGCCAAAATGTCAAAATATTTTTTGAAAAAAAGAAGAGAATTATTAGATCGGATTACAATTGGCCCCGTCAAATTGGAATGAACCCAATTGTTAGCAGCACCTATGCGCATGCATCATCATCCCCTTCTCCTGCATTATCATCCGAGTCAGCAAATACATCGAAAAAGGCGTCGAGGTACCAAGGGCAATGTTCATTCCATTCGCCCCTCCTTGCATCAGCTCGCCATTTCTGATCTGAAATCATCTCTGAGGAAAGGCCCCACTCTCGTAATTCTTCCTCTGTGTGATGGATCGCAAGGCTGTACTCTCCGCCGTCCCCCAACTGCATCACGCGGAACTCACAATTCTCTAGATTGTTGAGATGCTCGAATTGCTCAACCGTCCACTTAAACCATTTCATGAGGAAGACACGCGATGTCAATCCGTGAGACACGATGATGAGATTCAGATCTTCAGAAGGATCGATATGAAGCCTGTTCATATCGATGTCTCTCCATAATGATTCCAGAAAACCTGCAGAATTTCACATGCTTCTTAAGTGCAGTTCTGCAGTATCAACAGCACAATAAAAAGACCAAATCTTTATATGAACAAGACTCCACGACGCTCATCTGGCTGTCTCTCTCGGGGTAGAACACCGAAAAAGAGCACTCTGCATCAAGCTATAGAAAAAAAATGAAAGCTGCATATTCGTCTGTCACCTTACCTTTTACCTCCCTGATAATCACAGAACAACCAATCACTGCAAGTTACTGTTAGAATAAGAATACTAGAGTCAAAGTACTCTAACCTCTTTTTTTTTTTGATAACCAAACTACTCTAACCATTTTGTCACCTCAAAAGTCAATGTTATCCGTTTCTCATCTTCAGTAGGATTGGTATGAAATTTCTGTAAAACTTTTAATCCACCATACCTTATATTGTATTGGTAAAGACACCGTCAAAATAAAAAGCATAGGTACGCTTATGAGGTGACCGAGAAATGCGAAGGCCAGTCATCAAGATACTTTCACCCTAAAAGATTCTACCTTCAACTTTACTCATGAACCATAATGCCTGGTCTGGCCTGAAAGACATTAAGAGAGATAGGTTCAGAGCTATGAGCAGAGATTTTGCATTGATGATGAGGTATACCCTCATCTACAGTAATGCCAAAGCTGGATGACCTTATGTTTGCATTATCTTTTCCACACACCCAGGAAACAATTCAAGCTCTAGCAATTTGACGTACATCATTCGGAGGATCAAACAAGAAACAGTACTTTGTAGATTGGCTGGTGAAACCAGCAGCAAAGTACTGAAGCCTAATCTTTCTCAACTAACTGCAGACAAATCGATCTTCCGGCCAGGCTGAAAATGCAGCTTCGAGAAAACTTGTTCAGTAAACTAAGAGTCCCCCGTCGAATTTTGAAATAGGATTTCTCTGCTTTCCCGAAAGCCTACCCATGGGACCCGTTGAGAGAGTATGAGCCCCTCTCTCTCTCTCTCTCTCCCCCCACAAGAAGAATCCATTCACTCAAAAGAAGCAACCCAGAAACCATTTAGGCAAGATGAAGAGGCGCTCTCACCGGGAAGAGCTGCAGAGCATGGACTCTAAAAAAAAATGGAAGTCTCCATATGAGTCAAGCTTCAACAATCCAAACTTGGCCTGTCACGAAACTCTAGCCTCTCTTTTACTTTTCCATTTATGTAACTTGCTCAGTCAGCTAATTCAGTAAATTGAGCAAGAGCATAATCAAGCAAAATTCAACAAACAGCAGACTTCTGTTACCAATAACAAGAACAAATGATCAAGTATGATTTGGTACGCCATCCCCAACCAATTCATTCCTCGATCGTATATCTCTTGCCGACACTCTCACGGTTCATCCGCACACTAAGCCAGTAACGAAACAAAGCCGACATCAATGAGAGCAAAGTCGAATGATCGAATTCAAGGCAGTCTTCACTCAACATGCAGCATTCACATGGAATTTCATTGATCGAAAACATAAAACCTTGACGTGCAAACGAAGACCGAAGGATGACAAAAGAACTCACTCGAAACGCGATCGAACACATCGGCCGCCGATTCGCCATCTGGGAACCGGAAGAAGAACCGGCCGAACCGCTCTCTGGCCTCCTTCACCGCCTTGATCCTCTCCTCCACCTGGAAATTCCCAAAGTCCTGCTCCCGAATCCGGCACTCCTCCCTCGCCCCGATCACCCTGCCCCGGCTGAACGACCGCCCGATCTCGCGGAGCGTCGACCGGGTCCGCTCGTACGGCGACGTGTAGAAGTAGACGCGCCAGCCCGCGGCGCGCCCCCCGCCGGAGACCAGGGAGCGGAGCTGATCGCCGGCGTGGCGGGCCTGCGCGATCCCCTGCGGGGTGAGGGGGATCTTGTAGTCCGGGGTGGTGGTGTAGGCCGACGGCGAGAGGTTGCCCTCCGACTCGCCGTGGCGGACGAGGATGATGCGCTTCGGGAGCAGCGAGCTGTGCTGCGGATGCACCATCGCGCCTGCGGTTCCGACCGTTTCTTCTCGTTCGATCGAACGTGCGTGGGATGACGATGGTTTCCTTCCTTCTTTGCGGGAGTTTATATCTGCGCTCCTTAGCATCGCTCTTCTTTTTAACTTTTGACTTTTGTCCCCGTCCCTTTACCAATCAATCAAAACAACACTGGGAGATGTTTCATCCTAGGCTGGACCTGTCCTGGGAGCTCTTGATCCTAGGGTGGCCTTATGGAATTTAGGGTGCCTAGGATGGACGCAGAGAATCAACAACACCCAGTACAGGTCCGTCCTACTCCTGGGTGTGGGTAAGAAGACCCTCTCTAGCCTAGACCCTCCCTTCCAGCATTGCTAAGAGTCATTATCGAGTGAGGTTCATTTTCCTAGAGCTTATACAATACGCCAATCCTCAGATCATCGAACCATGCATAGTAATTTCACGCTCGGACTTTGTGTTTATTGATGCGATTACAAGTTCAATCTCCAATGAACTTCACCATGCACGTTTGTATGTTAAAGAGGGCAAATACCGAGTGCATGATCGACTCATAACACGAGCATTGCCTTATTCGGCATCGACCATGCAACTATCGCAGCACCTGACAATCGCTATGTGCATATCTATTAACAAAATCAGAAAGTGTGCACGCCGCATGTGGAGGAGTCCAGGAAATACAAAATTTATAGTTAGGCCACCATCGAAGTCATGTCCAGTCTTCGAGCATTGGACGACTTGTCTGCCTAAGCTTCTTGCTGGCTTCTTTGCTCTTCAAACTTGTCAATGGCCGTCTGGAGCTCATCTGTACCGCCGACAGCTCTCATTGTGTAGAAGTACACTCCGAACACAAATGCCGTCAGACTGCCTGCAACGACCAGGTTCTTTGTCTTGGGAGCGAGATTCCTGAATGCAAATGGTCCCACCATCTGCATCTCATGATCATTATAACCTCATCTTAAATTTGGCTTAGGCATGTGTACAAAAAAATAATAATAATAATTCTTGCATGTATCAGACATCACTACATGTGCGAATCAAGGCAAGAGACAGCATGCACGTACGACGCGTGTTGGTATAAAAAGGATAAGTCTTGAGTGAAATGCAGTATAGAACGACAGTGAATCCTGCCAGGAATAGGATGTAATTGAGCTGAGTTGAGCCAATCTAGATTTATGCTTAAGCTCTCAATTCACATACCCAGCATCCAAAACTCAAGTAGAAGCAGAACACAGAAACCATTTCTGAGATCCACCAGAATAACTAAAAAGATAAATATAAAGCTTCAAAGTAGTAGAAGCAGCAGAACATAGAAACCGATTCTGCAATCCACCAGAATAACTTAAAAGGACGATATAAAAATTGAAATCCTGATTCAGACTAGAAATCCAGGAATGGTGAAATGTCTTCTGCAAGCTAACCCAGAAATTACGATGAAAACTGGTCTAAAACTTCACATTAATCGAGTTATAAAATACTTCAACAGTCACTCTCTTTAGAAATTACAGAATAAAACAGTTTAAAATTTATTTACTCATGTTAACTAGGGCATCAAAGTTCATACCCGAGAAGGACAACTTTATACCTCAACCAATACACACACACACACACACACACATTTTGCATCTGAAGCAGAGAAACATACAAGTGCCGCCATAGTGATGTAATCATACTTCCTTTGGAACGTTTCAGAACATCAGGTACAATAATTATCGCATGCTTATGATATCAGAGCCAAGGGAGAGGAAATATAAAGATAATACAAACGTCTTCAATAAAATCTTGCTTTTATCCTTAGAACCCTACTTTGTCTCGTGTGGTCCCAATAGTAAAGCCCAGGAGAGGTAGTGAGTTCGTTGATCACTAAGGAGCTCATGTAATCATTGGATAAAAACAAAATTTTTAAAAAATGAGCTTATTCAGAAGAACTAATTCGTCTTCCGATAGTTCTATATCTGCGATGTCTCAGGTCGATGAACCGATAAATAGAGAAGAAATAACTATAGAAGATTTTAATAAATCCATAGATAATTGGCATATTCCTAAAGTGAAATATGACCAGATATGGGAAAAATCAGAACACAAACTTTTCAAGAAATCAGATTTTATAATCACCACAGAAGAAAGAGATATAACCCTCTCTTCTTCTTATACTCCTCTCCAACTTTTGAACAAAGAATCTTCGAAAAAACATAGCCAAAGATTCAATTATATACACATAGGATTAGTCCAAGTAGGGATTAAACCTCTCATAAAAGAAGATTTGAATACTTCTATACTCCTAGTTTTAAGAGACACACATCTCCTAAACTATGAAGATTCCATTTTAGGTACAGTGAAGACAAGTCTCTATGATGGCCCAATTCATTTTGATTGTTACCCCTGTTTTTCAATATCTCTTAAAGATAAAAATATTCTGTAAGTCTTTTTAGTCCTTCAGATAAAGACTCATAATTACCATATTGCATAAGCTTTAATACCTTTAGCTTTTATATATAAAGTCCGTAAGGCCATGATTTCTATATCAAGGAGATTTATTGAATAAAAAATTCTTATTAAGAATTGATTGTAAATGTGCCAAAGATATTTTCCAAAAAGATGTTTTAAATATTGCATCCAAACAAATCTTTGCCAGGTGGCCAGCCATACCTTCTGTTTTTTATTTTAATATAGAGTTTATAATTGGTAGTTCAAACTCGCTACCAGATTTTCTCACATGAGAATTTTTACAAGGATTACAACCATACCTCCCAAAAAAGCCAAAGCCAAAGTCAACCCTTTAATAGAGCCCACTCAAGGAAAACTCACCCCTATATGGAGCTGGCTGGGAGCAGCTCAAAATTCTGAACGAAAATCCCTCTCAATTTCTAAAGCACTTTCTATAAAACAAGAAGAAACTCCCACTTCCATACCATTATCTCAGCTCATTTCAATTTTACCAAAGGAAACATTGCAGGCATTGCAAAAATCTCTGAATAAAGAGATTTGCCTAACAGAAAATGTACAATCTCCTTCACCTATAAATACAAAAAAGATTTCTAGCGAGGTGGTTATTAAGCCAATGGCAACCCTTCCTAATATTCAAACACAAAAATCAAAATTTGTGCATAAAAACTTTTTTAATAAAATCTATACTGGTGAAAAAGGATTTTTTTCATGAAAATGCCGAGACATTTGCAAAAATTATGTTTGGGAAAAACTGATTTTATACTTCTCATGATATCTACAAAACAGCAGCATATTACGAGAAAATTTTGGAAGAAATTGCTTCTATAGTATTCAAACATTTTCAAGATAACACCACTCATACTATTAATCATTCCACTGCAAAAATAGTTTGGATCATTCATCTCACTGAGTGGAGTGATACTCCCAAAACTCCAGTGAAATTCAATATAGGGGTCACCCAACCTATTCCATATAGACCAAGCTATACATATTTTGATTACCAACAAGCATGAGGGAATATCTTCTTTAGGCAAAATCCAAATTTCACCCATAAGTGGCTTTTCTATTTTGAAGATACCCTTGATATTAACCAAATTCCATATTGATTTCTCAGATGGTGGGAATGTTTTGGCCCAATCTGAGAAATTTCACCGGCCACAATCCAAACTGGCTATCAAATTTTCTTAAAACAATACAAACTTTCACAAGTTGAAGAAACATTCCCTCCCCTTTTGATATATTTTCTAGCGTTCAAAGTCTCCTAGGTGATTGGCTAGAATCTCAATTATATGAAATCCACATCATATAAATGTTTTGATTCTCATATGGAAATATAAGACCAAATGGTGGGATGGTTTTAAATTTCTTGACAAAATCTCTAAATGGTTAGTTATAAACTGGCTCAACTAGAGAACTTCTCCTAAACCTACTCTTCTTTTCTACATGATAAGTCGTTCGCCACTTCAAAATTGGTTTCTGCTCAAAATGAGAACCAATTTTACCAAATGCTAAAGCAGGCTCTTTTTCAATATGAAGAGTCCTAGTGCTCCTCTCACCATAGTGGCAATAGCCATAAGGACAATTGTTATGGCATCGACTTGGCGAAAGAAGATAGTTTTCTATGATAGGCGGATTTTGATATTTCTAATTTACTGTGTGCTAGACACTGTATCAAAGTCAATGTACACTGAACGCCATAGCGGCTTTTGATAATATCATTGTGCACTGTGGCTATTTTTTTTTTACTGTAACTACCGTAATAACCCTCACTTCTATATATTCTATGAAACATGAAGGAAGAGGTAGAACTTTTCCATAGAAGAAAAACTAGACTTCTCTCTACTCTCCAGAAACCAGATCTTTTTTCCTTTTTTTCTGAAATACCTCACTCTTGAACTACCTTTAAGAGTTTTTGACATCCATTCTTTTGAGATCCACCCTTTTGATAGTCACCCAAATCTTTTTGATATACCTACTGAAATCCAAATCGTGAAGATCTTTCTACTATCTTTCTAGACACCTTCCAGAAACCTTTCAATATTTTGATCACTTCCTGGATTTTCAAATCCAGTAAGTTTTTCATATCCCTAATACCTATATATCCTTGTTCTGTCTTTAAATTTCCAGATCTACTCATAGTTTGAGAACTTTAAGACTTTTAAATATTTGCACTTGTATTATACAATTTTTGCACTCTAAATCTTATTCATATTTCAATACAAGTAATTTTTCATATTTTATTTTCTTTTATATACCCCACAAACATAAAGCATTGCCTCATGAGGTTGGTTTATTCTTTATTTCTATTCTTTACTTATATGCTTTTATATTCCTACTTTTAATTTACATACCCCACAATCGGCACGTTTTACTACCTGTGGCTGGTTTTTTCCTTATTCTCTTCATTTTGCCTTCATTTCTAGTCTTCTATTTATTTATTTTTACATTTATTTATCTGCACCCGCAGATCTTGCGTGCTTATGGTATTAGAGCCAGGTATGGGTGAAGTTTGAGTTTTGTCTAAAGAAGACATTCCACCATGCTTGTTGGTAATCAAAATATGTATAGCTGGATCTATATACAATAGGTATGGTGACCCATCTATTGAAGTTCACTGGGGTTTTGGAAGTATCATTCCACTTAGTAGGATGAATGATCCCAACTATTTTTGCAGTGGAACAACTAATACTATGAGTAACTTTATCTTCAAAATGTTTGAATACTACGGAAGCAGTTTCTTCCAAAATTTCTCATAATATGCTACTATTTTGTAGATATCGTGAGTATAAAATTCCTTGCTTACACTTGGAATAACAATATCTTTAAGCATATAAGTAAAGAACGAAAACAAAGAACAAACCAGCCACAGAAGGCAATGCCTTCCGTTTGTAGGGCGTGAAAGAAAATAAAATATGAAAAATTACTTGTATTGAAATATGAATAAGATTTATAGTGCAAAAACTATATCATACAAGTGCAAATATTTAAAAATAGTATAGGGATATCTGGGTATCAGGGATATGAAAAAAAAATTACTGAATCTAGATCTGTCTTTATTGTTCTGAAACTATCAGTAGATCTGGAACTTAAAAGATAGAACGGAAATATCTAAGTATCGGGAATATGAAAAACTTACCGGATTTGGTAGTCCCAGAAGTAATATTAAAATATTAAAAGGTTTCCAGAATGTGTCTAGTAAGACTGAGGAAAGATCTTCACGATTTAGGTCTCAGTATGTATATCAAAAGGATCCAGGTGGATATCAAAAGGGTTAATCTCAATCAAAAACTCTTAACCGTAGTTCAAGAGTGAGGTATTTTAGAGAGAGAGATCTGGTTTCCAGAGAGCAGAGAGAAGTCTCTAGTTTTTCTTTTGCAGAAAAGTTCTGCCTCTTCCTTCATGTTTCATCAAAAATATAAAAATGAGAGTTATTACTATAGTAATAATAAAAAGCCGCTACAATGTACAGTAATATTATCAAAAGCCACTACAGCGTACAGTATACAATTAATTTGCTACCGTGTACAACGTAAGGTGAATTTGAAATATCAAAATCTGCCTATCAGAGAAAAGGGTTCTTCTTCCACCAAGTTGATGCCATAGCAATCGTCCTCATGACTATTGCCATTATGGGGAGAGGAGCACTAGGACTCTTCGTATTCAGAAAGAGCCTGCTTTAGCATTTGGTAAAATTGGTTCTCATTTTGAGCAGAACCAATTTTGAAGTGGCGAAAGACTTATATGTCAAAAAGACACCGATTGAAGAGTAGGTTTAGGAGAAGTTCTCTGGTTGAGCTAGTTTAGAACTAACTATTCAGAGATTCTGTCAAGAAATTTAAAACCATCCCACCATTTGGTCTTGTACTTCCCTATGAGAATCCAAACATTTGAATGATATGAGGATTTCATATAATTGACATCCCAGCCAATCACCCATCAGACTCTGCAGGCTAGAAAATATATCAAAAGGGAAGGGAGCATTTCTTCAATTAGTGAATTCTTCAATTAGTGAAGGTTTGTATTGTTTCAAGAAAATTTGATAGCCAATTTGATTTTGATATTGAGTTTATAAATGGGAGTTCAAACAAATGATATCTTTAATCCTTATTATGATTTCATCAAGTTCATATTGATGATGTTCTCATATATTCTCCCAATATTGACTATCGTTTCAAACATATAAATCATTTCTTCAATATTATCAAAAGAAATGGATTAGCATTATCTCCATCCAATATATTGTTATTCCAGGTGTAAGCAAGATTCGCTGAAAAACTTGGGTTATTTTTGGAGCAGAGCCCAAACAGCTCACAGGTGGCTTGACTCACTTACCACTCCCTCCACATCAACTCAAATTGGCCAAACCCAAAAAGGCAGCATCAGAGAGTATTTTAAAGTGCCAACATTGTCTTAAGACTCTTGTCTTGATTAAAATCTTTCAAGTCCAAATAGAACAGAATCGATAGCTTGCTTTTATTTACATTAGAAAGATTCACAGGGGACAGTCCATGCCGTGATCCTCGATGATAAGAGCCATAACCAACCAAATTCCAATCGGCTACATAGTCAACTATACCAACAATCTCCAGTTAAATCAAATAAGAAAACAAAGGTCCACACACAACAGTTCTTGTACTAATAGCTATGTCGGAGGATGCCACAATTTCCCCCCCAAAATACAAGCAAGGTGTCGCCATAGTTTACTCAAACACGAGGCGGTCTCAGCGCATTCATCCCTAAATGAGTACGACATCCAGGGTGATGAATCACAATGCACTAATACACCTAAAATAAGCATAACACAAAAGGGATATGCAAAACCACTTGCTCCATCCCATCCTACCTACACAGAGCACGAACTAAGAACCCTAATATTCGGATCTTTTACAACGATGAGCAATGAAAGGATGGCGAATTTTGGAGAGTCTTACCGTCTCTGACGCGAGAAGTAGGAAGAGATTGGCTGAAGCTGAAGAGGAACTGAGGGGAAGGGAACCCTAGAAGACCGAAGGATTGAGCTGAACCTGAAACGAGAACGAGAACAAATCCTTTCTCATTTTTGCTTCTTTTATGCCTCCCAAGAAAGATTGGACGGAAGTGTGTTGTCGACTCCCGCCCAACCAAAGCCCATGGCTGGTCCAATTCTTTGGTTTTGGTCGGAGGCCGGCTCAAATTTTTTGGGGAAAATGATACGCACAATCCCGGAATTTTAATCCAATATGTATTTTGTGATTCTTAAATTTTTAATATATTCAATGTGTTTCCTAAAATATAATTCAATATGCAATATGATCTCTGAATTTTTAAAATATTCAATGTGATCTCTAGATTTTTGGTACAAGTTATATTTGGTCACTGAACTATAAAAATATATATAATGTTGTTCCTAAACTCATATTTAATGCAAGGAACATTGAATATATTCATATAATTTAGGTACTAAGTTGAATATGTACTAAAAATCTAAGGACCACATTTCATATTAGACCAAAGTCAATTGGCAAAAGGAAAAGGTTTATAACTCAATTCGCAAAAATTTAATATGTTTAGGATTTTCTAGAAAATCTTTCTATTTTCACTTTATTTCCAACAAGAAGAATACTAATCTAATCGAATATAGTCAATTCGAATTAATTATTGTATTAAAGAGGGATTATAATTCTTTTTATAAAAAAAATCATTAACCACTTAAACGAGAGTATACCATTTAAAAATGAAAAAGTGCCATGGATACACAACACATTATTCACCATTTTTTCATCACTATTAAATGATTATTCAATGAAGTAATACAATCCCGCGAAGTTTAGTGCAACGCATATTATATTAAAACTAAGATGAATTCATACGCTTAGATGGTCAGATTGAATACATCATATACAACAAAAGTTTTGAATTGAAGGGAGGCAAAAAAAAAAAAAGAAGAAGGGTAAAATCAATGTAACCAAAAGACCTCTTATGGATAGAAGGGATCATTCACGACTTGACGACTTCCAATGCATTCTTTCATATATATATATATTCAGAGTAGCTAGTTTCATACGTCAAATCCGGTGAACTCAAATAACCACCAGTAAAATCCATATTTTAGTTTTGTTAATCGCGGTATAAAAATATACCGGTAATTCTCGAAAAAAGAGACACGACGACTTACTGATATAGTTAGAGGGTGCGCAACAAGAACCGGCTTGGACTGGACCGAATCGACTAGTCATGGACGGTTCCCGGTTTCATAAAATTAGAAGCGGCCGGAGCGGAAGTATTCTTATTATATTTTTTATTTCTTAAATAGGCGCCGCTTGAGCTGGAAATTATAGGGTGCAAGGCTGGAAAATTAAGCTGAAAATGGCAGGCTCGGACGCAAGTGGCTGCAAGCGTGCGTTGGCTGTAGGTTACCGACGGGGAACTCCTGCAGCAACGACAAGAGCAGTTGCAGCTGGAACTGCGGCAATAATAGCTGGATGAAATTAAGCTCTCGGGAAGGGACTGGTCAAAGCTGAAGAGCTGCAGCTGGAAGATAAAGCGTAAAATGGAAGTCGACGCGCCTGGAGGAAGTTTACGGTTTGTTTGCCTACATTTTTTTTTATCCAAAAAATCAATTCTGTCCTATGGTCGAGTTTTAAAGATCCACAACGTGTTCGATGATTACACAAAATTTCTCTTCCCGAAATAGAAATGCGTTTAGTAATTGTACAAAATTTCTGTTCCCGAGAATAATCTCTCTTCCCAGATTTATGTTCATGTAAGTCAAATAATTACGTTAGCATCACTAATAAAATGAATATAGATCATGCATAATTCATAATTAGTTTATCTATTTTGTGGAGCATGAAGACATATGCAAGATCCTTGACAAAGAACATAAACTCAATAGGCAATTTGCACTTAAATTTTTGCCATGAATTTGCACTTAAATTAGCTTATGAAAGAAGTTTGAATAATCCCCAGATTACTCCACGATGGTACTGATCATGTAGAGACGAATTGAACATAAGCTCGATTGTACTACTCCACAAGGTTTGCACTTAAATTGCTTGATAAGATAAATATCAATGTTGCAAAGTATTTAAAAAAATAAGGTTATAAAAGCTGGAGACACAAAGTCATGGACTTTCACACATATTGTGGTCCTTTGCCAGTTTATTTACAATAATTCTCATAGCATGTTTACCTAAGCTACTTCTAATACTATATATCATCTACAATCTCTTCTTGTATAGGTCAAAACAAGTACTCCCGATCTCCATATAGAGGAAAAAAATTATCCATCCTGTCGTGGTCACGAATGTAATTATAGCGAGCACGATATGCAATTACAATACGCAGAGACGGACAAATGAACAAATGGAACAAAAAAAAAAAAGCAGAGACAAGCATGAATCAAGTAGAGGCAGAGACAAAATGGGATGATGTTAGAGCAATGGTGTTCGCTTGAGGCTGACAAGGGCGGCCCTTGCCCAAATCAGCGAACAAAAGGCTAGCAAGGGCAACCCTCGCTCGAGGCCGTACCTAGATCGATGAGGGCAACCCTCCCTCCAGGCCGTACCTAGATCGGCAAGGGCAACTCTTACTCGAGGTTGACTAGGGCGACCCTCATCCAGATTGACGAGGGCTTCCTCCAGTGAGATCCTTGCGAAAGAGACTATAATGGTACTGAAGACGAGACAATGAGGGAACTGAACGATGAAATGAAACTAACCAGAGTCATGTGACGAGGGCATCAAACAATGGTGGTGGAGTTGGTTGGTCAAACGACCGAGTAGCGAATGAGCGAGGGGAGCTAGTTGGTCAAGCATTCTTCCCCGACGCTTCTTTCTTCTTTTTTGGGTTAAGGAAACAAAATGAGAGCCTTCCTTGAGTCTTCTCACTTTGTTGGTCTTGTTTCTTAAAAGTAATTCTGGAACAAAGAATCATTTTTTTATTCTTGTTTCTACTCCAAACATATTTCCTCAAACAGAATCAGAATTATTTACGTTACCAAATAGTTTTATTATCTTTTATTTTTTATTCTGGGAAACAGAATTAGAGAATAAGAATTGTCACCAAATAAGCCCTTAAAGTTAGGGGGCTGCCTTAGCTAATTTGAGCAAAGAGAAAAGACCGGTCTTTGTAGGAAAATTGCATGAGTGCATTGCTGAAAAGAACAGAACTACAACAAAGAGCAAAGGGTGAAAAATGCAACGGAAAATCAAGCAGGATCTGAGGGAGAGGGAAGCTAATAAGGATGGATGTTATATATCTCATCATTGACGATGGGAACACCAAAAAAGGCAAACAGTTCTATTGGACCATTTAGGAACCAAATCGATTTTAGGATCAGGAAGCCTGCTTCCAAAATCTAGAAACGAGCAATCCGTTTAGCTCCCGGTTCATGGGTGAGCTTGGATTGGACTGGACCAAACAAAAATGTTATACTGAAAATGTCATATGTTGAAGGTTTTTGAAATTACCTAGTCGTTAGTAAACCCGTCAAATGGGTCGTGATGAAATTTTCCGACCCAAATTGACCTATTTAGCCCTTGACCTATTTTCATGCAATACAAATCTAACGAAATATACTCAACTTGACCCATTTTATTTAAAAACTTCCATATTTATGCAAATCTAGGAAAAATTATTCTTTTATAATTTTTTAAAAAATTATATTACTAAACACTTTCATGCAATACAAATCCAATGGACACTTTTTATAATTTTTCAAAGAAATTCTTAATATTTTAATTTTATTTTCCATTTTTTCCTACGAAATTTGGTGAGCGCTAGCCGACCCTCTCTAGTCACGAGCGAGGGTCGGGCCCTCACCCAGATCAAGCAAGGCTCGAGAGCCCTCGCTAGTTGCACAAGGGTGGTGACCTCTCTTAATGTAGGCTTGTCAGTTGGAAAAAAAAAGTAAAGAAACATAAAAGTTGTTCAAGAGGATGGCATCTCATGAATGGGATTAAAAGTGTTCAAAAAGTCCTAAACATTTTGTATTGATGCCAATTAGTTATAAACTTTTAAATTGTGTTAATTTAATCTTAAACCTTTTGCATTAGTGCCAATTGAGTCTATTCAGTCAATTTTTGCCAAAAATCGCTGATGTTTGTACTGATTGTCCAATGTGGAATGGTCGAAGTTGACGTGGATAATTATTAAATTTTTTTAGCACTTTTTTGGTCTTTTTTTACTTTTTTTTACAGAGGGCTAGTGACCCTCACTGGCACTGGGCAAGGGCGTCACGACCTTCATCAACCCCAAGTGATGGGGCCGGCTATGGGTGAGAGTCACTGGCCCTTCGTCCAAAAACAAAAAAAAAATTAAAGAAAAAAAAGAAAAGAATATTTTAAATGTTAGCGTCGGTGAGCGTTTACGTTAGTGATTTTCGGTAAAAATTGATCGGATAGACCTAATTGACATAAAAATAAAATGCTTAAGACTAAATTGATACAAGTAAAAGGTTCAAAATATAATTCGCACCAATGCAAAATGTTTATGACCTTTTGGACCTTTTGGACACTTTTTCCTTTGAATGGATGGACTTAACGAGTAACATTTATAAATTAAAGTTATTGTAAATGGATTTAAAAATAAATCCATTTACAACTCACATATAATTAGGCTTACAATTCAAATCTATTAATAACTCTCTTATTGACAAATTCATATTTGACCAATTTCATTAAATATGGATTAAAATATGAGTTTTCATCCCATTTCGACACCTACGGTGTTGGGCCTTCCTTTTGTCTCATCAATTCCAATGAAGTTTCTCTCTCTCCATTCCTTTTCATCAACTTTGTCACGTGTCTCAATTTCTCTCATTTCCTTCATCTGTCCAGAGATCCATGCAGATGGATTCACCAAGAGCTCTCTTGTTTGCATTCTGATATGGAGACAGAAATAGGACCAGAAAATGGGGGAAGAAAAGAACAGTTCCCTAAAAGACCAAATATACCACTCGGCACTCCCAATTCACAATCTCAAACGCCTTGCTTCCCACAAAGTCCCAAGAGAGTGTGTGTTGCAGACACGGACTGCGGGCAAAATTCTTGCATAGAGTATTTATATTTGGAAGGATGATGTTGAGGGTTGCTAAGTTCTAGTAACTGAAGAACTTCTAAATTGGTGAAAACATAACTGAGATTTTCACGTCTCTCTCTCCAATCTCCATATGCAGACCACATTGCTTTCATTGCCATTTCCAAAGTTTCGACCTTTATCCACATCGACCGCTTGTGCCCGAAAAACTTTGGTCCATTTTGAGACACATCATCAGTTCATCACCTCTCTCTCTCTCTCTCTCTCTCTCTCTCTCTCTCTCTCTCTCTAAAATTCAGCAGATATTATGCACAACCCCAGTGACAAAAAGGAAAAGGAAAAGGAAAACACATTAATCCTCGACACAAAATAAATAGCCAACTTGTTCCCATCCCAAGTCCTTTTCACACAACCGCTTGTGAAACATGTGCTTAAACTTCACCTTGTGGTCACACAAGGTTGCCTCCACACATGTAAGCTATTGTGGTGGTGATGGAGGTGATGGTGGTGGTGTTCATGGTGGTTCAACAATCCGTGGCATCTGCCAAACCCTTCATTGCTTACTTGATGATGGTGATGAAACCTCCACTCACCCACCCTTTCCTCTTCTTCAAACTCAAATCTCTCCTCGTCGGGATGACAGGCCTCGTCGCTTTTCCAGCACTCTATTGACTCGCCGGAATCCTGCGCCTCGTAGAGGTCGCTGTCCTCCGCCTCCTCCTCCTCCTCTTCTAATATTTGCTCCTCCTCATATTCCAGTTCTTCTTGTTCTCCTTGTTCCTCCTCCTCCCCCTCCTCCTCCTCCTCCTCCTCCTCCTCGTCTCTAATGAACTCCAACCGCAGCCGCCCATCCTGCCGTAAGGAGCGGAGGATCTCGGGCCGATCGAGCCTCACCTTGGTCAGCTCCAACCTCCCATCCCTCCTCACAGGCCTGAGGAAGAAGCTAGGTTGGCCCTTGTGGTTCAAGGAGGACAATGGAGGTGGGAACTTCTTCTCTCTCCTCCTCTCACTCTCTTCCCTCCACCTCGTCCTCCCCCCGTGACGCCCCTCACCGTCGCAATTCTTGCTGCTGATGCTCTCTATGTCCTCCGTCATCATCTGGTCATCAACCCTCCGCTCGTCGGAGCTCTCAAACCCTAGGCTCTCGGTGCACGACATCAACCCATCAACCACCTCCCCTATGTCATCCAAGAACATTCCCACATTACTGTTCCCATCCGGGTCCTCCTCCTTCTTCGCCGCTGCCGCTGGCGGCGGCGATGATGATTTGACAGCAGACGATTCCAACACGTTCGGCTGGCGGCACATGTCCCCGGTGGCCGTCGTGAGACCGACCCCTCTTGCCAAGTTGGGGGCGGCAGCGGCGGCGGAGGCGGAGACAGGAGGAGGCGACGTTTTCACGGCGGGGCAGGCGACAGGGACGGCGGCGGTATTACTATCAATGAAGTAGGCGAGGCCCAGAAAAGAGTGGAGACCCTTTTTGCAAAAGCTCATGATCATAACTTGGAAGAAGAAAAAGGGAGCGAGCATCAACACACCCTTCTTTTTCCCTGGTGTGGAAAGATCGAAGGAGGAAAATGGGTTTATATAGGGGTGGAAAAAAGAGGGTTGAAGAACAGAATTTAGGAATAACGAGGGAGAACAATAATAACAATAATTGATCATTTAACAGATAAATGAATATCCAATAATGAGAAAAAAAAAATTGAAGGGAAAATAGAGACGAGGGCGTTCATAATATCCGCAAGCGAAAGATAGGGGAAGAGAGAGAGAGAGAGAGGTGGTGTGGAATGGTTAGAGGAGCGCCAACAAGGCGAAAGGTGTTAAAAAGGATTAGCTGTAGCGATAGAGGAAACTGTGCCCGGGTCCCACGTCAGTTGTCCCTTCCTCCTCGCCAGATCTAGCCCTCTCCGCCGTCCGCACTCCTCCTCTCTCTCCTTTCATTTTCCCTTGAAAACTACTCTTTTCTATACATGTATAAAAAAAAAAAAGCATAAATTATCTATTGCTTCCTACTTAACCGAACCGAGAACCGCTCGAACCACATCTCACTGTAACGATAGGTTGGTCATCTCAGATCTTTACGTCAATTTTTCCTGTTGTTTATATCATCTCTAAAAAGATCTTTGAAATTCAATCCACTAATTACGTATAATGATTATATTCAATTCATAGAGGCCTGGAGGTAATTACAGATCTGATGGCCGGTTTGTCTCAGACACGACTTGTCGGATCAATAAGTCGACTGTTTGATCCGATTTTTCGAGACGTCAATTCAGTTCCCAGTTCCATAAAATTAGAATCGTTGATTTTCAATCCGGTTCTTGATTTTAGGGGAGAACTAAACAACTCGATCCAGATAAATTATTTTTTATTTATTCATTTTATTTCTTAAATGTAAACCTAATAACCACCGATTATTATTTTTATTTTTGAATGTAGACTTAATTTTACTTAACATGTCGAACTTAAAGCCCACGTTGCTTGCCCTTACTAATAAACCACAGATTCTAGGTCCCAGAAACTTGAAACCCGTCTTTCTTGTCCAGTTCTCAATCTCAGAAACCTGGAACCCGTACCATACTTTTGGTGTAGTTCTCGATTCTTGAGTGGGACCGGATCGGGAATCAATCACCCCCTACTACTTTGGCCCATTTGTTACAAAAAAAAATGCAAGTTTTCGAAAATATTTTCTTAAAAATTATTTCTTACATCTTCTAATATAATTGGACAGCAAAAGTATTTTTATTACTGAGGTTTAAACATTTTTGTGTATAATTAAAAGTATTTTCGTTTATTTATTTGAATACAGACGATTATTTAAAAAAAAAGATGTTTTTCAAACGTGATTTTTTTCTCTAAACGGACAGATCTTAATATTTGCTGTGTTTGATATAATGGACTCACTTTCAAACCTATTTGACCAATGTAAAGAAGGTTTTCGTATGTATGATTTTCTGGGTATTCCCACGGAAATATTTGTTCAATTCGCAAGTGAGGATTTGATAATTTTCACACCTTGAGGTAGTTTGCTTGCTCGTGTACACTGCACAGTCTTAAAACTCGAAGACAACGTGAACCTGAGTTATCTTTCGCGTAGGTGATGTGTAATCTCTTCCTCTCTCGCTTTTTTTTTTCTTTTTCTTTTTTTTTCCCTATTTTAAAGTCATCCTCGTTGAGCCTGGCAATTCGTGTTGTCTTGTCTTGATCATGTTGTGTGGAGACATAAGTATAACAGGAATTTTGTTGACGTTAAGATTACAGGTTCGACAAACTTTTTAATTTGCTTCAACACCGCTAATAAAATAGGTCACGCAACCCGTTACAACAAAAAGGATTATCAAAACGAGTCAGCGTATTAAGCATTGATACGACATGATATACGTTAACTTGTTTACGAATTTATGTTAACATGTACCCACGATAAATAGATAAGATACGTTTGCACGTGATAATTAATGTAATAAGTTTCGGCACATTTCTTGATAAAATTAATAATTTGGCTTCTCATAAACGCTAATGACTTTTGCATCCCTGAATATGTGTTTGTGTGACCTTTTACTCATTTTAACATAGGGATTACTGGTATAAACTATTCAGGATTTTTTTTTAAAAAAAACCTCTTTAGATATGAGTACTAAGCGTGCTGAAACCTGTTTAATCAAGTCATGTTAAATAGGTGACACGTTAATACGTTGACTTAAATGCGTCCATTCATCCCTAGGTTAAGCGAATCGACCTAGGTGACGCATAATTTTTGTTGTCATAATCAAGTCAACTCGCGGTGGACACACAAACTCATACATGCTAAATTACCCAAACTTGTTTAGATGAGCATCGTGTTGGTTCGTGCGAACGGATCATGTCAAGAATCGTGAGTCTTAAGCATTGGATCAAGTGAACCAAGTTTTAAGTAACAAAAATAGTAAAGCTAGCAAAGCTTGATTTAAAGCTGTGTATATTACTATTTTAAGCTCGATTCATGTGGATGAAATTTAATAAATCAAGTTTTAAATGATTTATAGATCTCTTTTTTTTTTTTCCGTTTTAGTTTATAAAATTTTCTTTTGCGAGTCGAACCTTGACCTTCTAATCTAACAGCTCAATCTCATTCCACCTCACGACCAATGACTATTGGGCTGATCGGCTAGGGCCAAATTAATGCTCTAAAATGATGGGAAAAAAATACCTAACATATTATAATTATGCCAATATAATCTTAAATTTTTTTTATGTCAATTGAGTCCTAAACCTTTTGTATTTGTACCAAGTCAATTCATCGGGTTAATTTTGACAGAAAATTACTAATATGGATGCCAGCCTTCCTAAGTGGCACAATCAGCACTGTTGTTGATAATTTTTAATAATATTTCATTTTTTGAAACTTATATTTTTTTTTCTTACTATGGCCGACGAGATTCGTTGGGCCCTTGCCGACCACAAGCGTTGCCATGTGGCCGTTGATGAGGGTGTCTCGGCCCTCACTCAAGGCTAGCAAGGGCTCGACGATCCGCGTCGGCCATTTTAAAGGGAAAAAGAAAGAAAAAGAAAAAGCAAAGATGTCAGGGTATTATTCCCTAACGGGGAACAGAATATGTATAGTGTGTTTGCTCTTACAAATATGTAACGGGCCGACGTTCGCACGCCCTGAAACTCAATTTCCACCGTATCTTTTTCTTCCTCAATAGAAGGAAATAGCCTCTAGTATTTTAAATCCTAGGAATCTCGAGATCTGGACGAGCCTAAGATGAAGTCTTTTAAGGCCTTGGTGAGGATCGAATTTGTCTTCCTCCATTGAGATTCAAGATAAATTTCAAGCGATCAACAACTTTTTGCAGATAGTGACCCGAAAGCCTAACGAGGGTCTTTAGGAAACATCCAAAAGAGCTAAAAGCACACCCCATCCATCTTGTCGTTCCCCTTCCATTTACTTGAAAAGGCCATGGAACGGCATAGGCGAAGCCACATGGCCATAGGAAAGGCACTTGTTTCCGGAGGTTTGCTCCTTCTCGTGGCCCTCGCATGCCATATGGATCAATTGTGTCCGTTCATGTCAGCACGGACATGGAAAGGATTCGTCCATTCGACACAATCGGTCTTTTTATTACACCGGCCTTCTCCTGCCTAAAGCGAGACGCGTTAGAGGTCTTCTACTGCTTTGGCTGCATATCAGTTTGCATTAACGTGATTTAATCTGATGTCTTCTCGACCCTTAAGAGTATCAAGAAGGAATGTATGAAAAGATTTGAACTTGCGACATCTACTATAGTATACACCTCTTTATATAATAAAACACGATCAAAAGAACATTCAACTTCGGACTTTTCTCCTTATGAAAACCATGCATATCAAATTTCAGAACCTCATCAACCCCAATTTTTTTGCTATAACGGACATAACGATGGATCCTTGGGAAGAGGTCGTAGTTTAGGAGTGAATTTTCTTTGCGTTTTACATGGGGAGGAGCAAACTTCTGTGTTTCAAGTGTCTTTCTTTCAGCCACGTGGCTCCACTCATGCTATTGCACGTGGCATTTTCAAGTTATGAAAGGGAGTGGTGTGCGTTTTTAACTCTTTTGGACCGTCCCGAAGGCCGCGGTCAATTTTAAATATAATATCAAGCAAGTGTAATAATTTTGACGAGGTCACTATCTGCAAAAAGTTGCTGACAATTGAAATTCACTTTAAGTTATTATAGATGAAGACAAGACGCAGGGAATATCCAAGAATCTTTGCCCATCTAGGCACGTAATTATGTCATTGATTATCCTCGATTTATACTCGCAAAGTGAGAATATTCTTTTTGAAAATGCAATTCATAATAGGCAGCTCAATATAACAAAATACAACAACTAATCGTATATTGATGTCGATGTAGACTAAACACTCATCAATTGTTTTTGTCCCTAAAAGAAAAAGAATTAAATTGATTGCAAGCAAACTTTGTTCATTTGCTGACAAATGAAAAATTACCAAAAAAGTCTTAAACTGATTGTAATTGTGCCGATCGATCTTAAATCTTTTTTTTTTCCAATTGAATCATAAACCATTTGTATTTGTATCAATTCAATCCATCCGATTAACTTTGGTCAGCCAATATTGACGTAACAATTTTTAGTAATGTTTTAAGAGAAAGTTAGAAATAAGGCCCTCAAGTGCTTTTATTTTTTCAAATAAAGATATGAAGTTGAAATTGTTTCAAATAAAAAGTCGGAAGTGCTTTGATTGTTTCAAATAACAGCTTAAAGTGGATATTATTTTAAATAAGGGCCCGAAATAGCCATATCAATCTTTAAAAAGGGCCTGAATCATCAATTGGTTTGGGGTATTTTCGTTATTTATTTTTTAAATGATTTTTCTTTATTTTTCCTTTTTCTATTTTTTAAAATCTAACAAATAAATAAGAAAGAAACAATGGCCGCCCTCCTGCTTGTGGCCACCCCCCCAACGACCATTTTTTTAAGTTTTAATTTTTTATTTAACTAAAAATTAAGTTAAAATTATATTTTGACGAAAATGTTATTGATCCATTGAAATATCTAGCCGGCCAATTAGTAAGGTCATGTCCTTATTTGAAATAACTATGGTTACTTCAAGCCCTTAATGAAAACACTTTGAGTCTTTATTTGAAATTTCCACATGTTTTAATGTTTTTGTTTTTCCAAAAAAAAATTGATTATTTGTCCCCATTTTTTCTTTTCTTCTCTTTCTTCCTCCTGTAGGTCACCAGATTGAGCGAATGGCCGGTGAAGCCGAGGTCACCCAACGATGGTGAGGTCAACCTCGCCGGGCCTATCCTTTGGCCAGTCACCAATTTAGTGAGGATGGAGGAAGAAGGGAAAAAAAGAAATGAAGAAATAAAATCTATAAAATATCATTAAAAATTGCTATGTCAATGCCGGTAGCACAACATCAATGTCGATTAGCCAAAGTTGGCAGGATGGACTGAATTGATATAAATGCAAAAGATTTAGAACTCGATTGGCAGAAAAAAAAACTAGAACTGAATTGACACAATTTTGATAAGTTTAAGATTGAATTAACGTAACATACAATAACATGAGTTCTGGTTTGGCACAACTACAGTTAGGACTCTTTTGTTAATTTTTAACACCAAATGATACTTTAACACGTTAATTTATATGTGTCGATTTGTTTCTAAACCAGAACTCATGTTATTGAAAAAAAATTATAGTTGAATTGGCACAATTACAATAAGTTTAGGATTTTTTGAAGTAATTATTCTCATGTCGTGTTGTGCAGTCGGGTCAAGTCAACGATTATAGATCTAAATGTTGGTTCATGTAAACCAAGGTTTAAATAAGAGAATGGGTAAAGCTAGCGTAGCTTGATCCAAAATTGTGTAATTACTTTTTCAAGGTCGATTCACGTTCACGAAGGTTTGAAAATGGGTACGTTACGTAGCAATTGCGGCAGAGGGTGTCAAAATGTGGACCACGTCAAAGCACCAAGATGTTAGTCCAATGTGATAAGAATGACATGGGTGTTACAATTTTCGTACGGCGTTCATTTTAGCACCATAATTTCTTTCTCTTTTTTCTCACTTAATTAAGTGCCACAAATATGAAAAATAGATCATTTAAGTGCCACCGGCAATTTGCACCGCCAAAAATCCAACATGAATGCTAAAAAAATCTAACACGGGCAATTTTTATAAACTAAATTCATTTAAATTAATTTTCTTTTTTTATTCTGCCAATCTTTTCTCTTTTTTCTTTTTTTGGTTGGTGTCAAATTGCCCAATCTAATTCGCAGAAAGACAACGTATGGGCATGAGGAAGAACTTCATCAAGCTAGGGGTTTTGGCTTGCCGAAACCAAATTCGGCGAGGGCTCTGCCGCATGCCTCGTCGCTCGAGACCCCCTAGTGATTCCTCCTTGGTCCTCCATCACTCTTCTGTCCCTTTTGGTATTCGATTGTCTTTCGCCTCTGTCCATCGCCCATCTCGACCTCAGAGCGGAATTCTCCTTGCTCCGGTGACCATCTCCTTCAACGCCAGTGTTCGCCATTCGGAGGTGTGCCAGGGACTTTGAGAAGACACCTCGCCTTCCCTTACCACACCTCTTCCGTTACTGGTCGCTGGCGTAGGTTTTTGGGTTGCTGGTGGTTTGGTTACGGAGTTGCCGGTCTGGGATGTTGGTCGAGGTTGCTGGTTAGGGCTGCGAGCAAGGGCCTTCGTGGCTCCTCCGGCCGTTATCGAAGGGCTGGCCTTCGCAGCCTCACCCAAAGCCTGCGCAATGGCTTCACCTACGGCCTTTGCTGCCCAGCCAGTCGAGGGCTAGGCAGCCCTCGCCCGATCTGGACGAGGCCTCCGCTGCATAGAAAAAACAAAGAAAAAAAAAGAAAAAAAATCTAAAATATTTGAAATAATAATGATAAGATCCATGTTGTAATGGAAAATTAAGTAAAAATTTCATGTGGCATGATTTGCCGGAAATGATACTCAAATGATTGATTTTAATCCAATGTGTCACTTAAGTGAACAAAAAAATAATTATGGCCTTCAAGTAAGCGCCATACGAAATTTATGACACTTTCACTATTTTTACCCCTCAAATCGCTAGACGAGTTTGAGATAAATAAAAAGTCCATGATTGATCCATGCTTGCTCTAATCTTTTATTTACATGTAGCTTTCACGTCTTGTGCATGCAAAATGGCATGATAATAAAGTTGCTGTTATAAATGGTATGCACAATACCAAAAAAAGTCCTTAATCTATTGCATTATCACCAATTCAATTCTTAACCTTTTAATTAGATCATTTTAGTCCTAAACCTATTTCATTCGTACCAATTAAGCTTATCTAGCCAACTTTAATTGAAAACCGCTAATGTGGATGCCAACCGACCTACGTGGCAAAACCAGCATTGACATAGATATTTCTAATAATATTTTAAAATTTTTGACGAAGACCCTTGCTAACCCTTAGCAAAAAGATAAAAGAGAAAAGAAAAGAAAAGAAAAGAAAAGAATCAAATAATTTAAAAATTCAAAGTACTAGTCTTAAATAGCTACCTACTATGGACGTAGTTAGCCAAATTAAAAGGTTAAGATTGAATTTATATAAATTGGACCACAACCAACTATTTTAAAAAGCTAAAGGGACCTCATGCTATGATATCACGAGAGATTTCATAGGATTACAACCAACTGATCTAAAAGTTTAAGCTGTTAGATGAAAACTCGATCTAAATATTTAATTCTTCTATCAAATGCGATATGTTTATGACTTTTTTTTTTAAAATATTTTTCTCATCAAGTATGCATATTCAAGTTCGATTCGGTTTAACTTATTTATAGGACTTTCTTTATTTTCATTTTTTTTTGTGGGTGTCTCTTGTATGAGTCAAACCACGCGACCATCTAATCAATCGGCCCGACCTCATCCCCTCTACGACGGGTGACCACCGCGCCTGACCGGCTAGGGCCAAATCAATGCTGCGAGCTTGGTCGGTCATGGTTACTTACCATGTCCATACATAACACATTGATAAACGAAATGTGATGATTTTTGTGAGGAAAAGGAAATACGGAGCGGTGGTCGTCATCTGTGGAATTAAGCGACTAAGGCGGCCAATTGTCGGTACTGCAAGTTGCGAAAAAAGGCGAACTTTCAGGTGGAGACCCATACGGATGTACCTGCAGTCGGCCATTCCATTCCAATTGCGGGAAGTGGACTCTGTTTGACTTTTCTTCATGCATCATCGGAGCACAAGAGAATACGACAAAGACGAGAAGAACGATTAATTGATGATGTTTAGAAGATAACCTCGACGGATATACGACAAGTTTTTGTGCTTTGTTATGTCGAAATGCTACTATGAATTGCATTCAAGAATCAAGACTTGAAGTTTCGAATTTAAAATTCATGGTAATTAATGGCATATTCCCTAAAGAAGAACAAGTATGAGCAGTGTGTATTTTCTTCCTCAGCTTTAATTCAAAATAAACTTAAGGGGTCAATGACTTTATGGCAGATTGTGACCCTTAGCTTGCAACAATTATTGCAATTGCTAGGCACGACATTTCAAATTGTTTAGGGTCTTTAGTATAGGTACAAGAGCATTGAAAAGACCCATCATCTACCTTATCATTCCCTTTCGTAACTCGAAAAGGTCACGTGTAATAGCACGAGTGGAGCCACATGGCTATAGAGGCTTGAAAAAAGGAGCGAAGACCCCGACGTCGTATGGATCAATCATGTCCGTTTGTGCAATAACGGGAATTGATAAGATTTTGACATTTGATACAACTAGACAAAGCCATCTTATTGACTCTTCTTTGTTATATATGTCTAGTTATGAACATAACTTGCTCAAAGTTATTTGTGCGTGCGAAGATTGCTCTAGGTGTGATTCGAGTTGATGGATTGTAATAGCTTATTCATATTGTTTTCAATGGTCATGTCTTAATTCGGTCCACTCAGACACTTGGTGTCAACAACAACATTCTATTAACAAACATTGGCTCATAAAAATGATGTGGCAGACACGTCTAGGGCTTGAGAAAATTTCATGGTGGTGTCAGTTAGGGCATTCTATGAGTCAATTCTTGTGATATGATTTGTTTTGAAGGGATTTTTTTTTTACCTCGCTTTACCATGTGAATTGACGTTTGAAATAATTTGAATCTTCACAAATTTTTATCGCAGGAATCAGAACAGGTGCCAATTCCTATGATTTCTTCGCGCCGGTGGTCGCTTGGGATTCCCCCACCCCCTCTCTCCATTACGATCTCCAATTAATGAGACTCGGAGGCCATGACACCGGTTCAGATTCTCAGCTTGTACAGGCGATCTTGACTAAATCAGTTTACATGCAGATGGTGGGATTCGAACGGATGATTTTCACGTCCCAACTAGAGTGTCAATATTGGGAGTTGACTTCAAACTTTCAACCTATATAGGTGACATTGACCATACCAGTTTCCACGCAGATTCGAATGTGTGATTCCATCGTCCCAGCGGACCGTGTCCATGTTGCCCCCAATGAACTAAGTCAAGCTTGGGAGTTGATTTGAAATTAATAATGAGAGGAGGGCTTTGAAGAAAAGGAAGGGATACAAAGATACGTTAAAAAGGAGTGGAAGGCTAAGAAGCATACGCTTTGACGTAATTAACCGGGTTTGTTCCTAATGAAAAGGAAACAAAAAAGAATGGTAGTTTGTATTTTACTCGTGCAATGTTGCTTATGTTTTATTGCTCTAAGAAATTGTTGACTACACATAATCAACCGTATCGTATTTTTTTTTTCCTTTTTCATCTTTGAATGTGTTACCAATTAACCATAATTGAACAAATTGTCATTTAATAAAAAATTTACAGGAATGTGTGAAATTGACGCATTCTACTTATGATAGCTCATAAGATCTTGTGGACCGGATAGGTTTTCAGTTAAACTTGGAACAAGAGTCCACAAAATAATTCTGGAGAAAAAAAAAGGGCCCATATTGAGACCTTGTGATATCTTAGTGTCGCGACCCTCTAAAAAAATTTTAAATTTTAAAAGGGGTTAACGGATTATTAGGTTAATTAGATTTGACTAACCTAACGCGGACCCTCCCAAGCCCTACCGAATCGCAACTTTGGTTTTTGTTTAAATGATTTTAAAATTTGGAGTCGCCACTAATCGTTCTTGGTAGGTCGATTAGAAACCTAAATAAATTAGCGGGAGAACTAATTTATTCCTGCGAACCAGAGATTAGGAGCTCGGGGACTTGGTTACACTAGTTAATTAAAACTAATGCCCTTTCGGTACCTTAATTTCATGGATATCCTAATTCGGCAACTCAGACTTGGTTTATTCCTAAGGCTCTAGTAGGGTATTCTCTTTTGTGTTTTCACTTTTTAAATAGGATGCATGGATGATATATATTTTTATTTGTTATATTTTTTTAAGTGTTAAAGATTCCCTGAAACCGAAAGAGGGAGTGTGTTAACGACTTCTGTGCAGTATTACGACCTACTTATCTTTTGGGTCTGATGATTCAAAAATTAAATTATAGGAAGTACATGACAGTGAATAAACACCTCCAATGGGAGGCCTAGCATTGGCTTGGCTCTTCCCTTTGGGATTTAAGGTACAGGTATTTAAATTGCAGGTATTTAACTACTGTAAGTAAAAACCTCCAATGGGAGGCTAAGCATTGGCTTGGCTCTTCCCTTTGGGATTTAAGGTACATGTATTTAAGTTGCAGGTATTTAACTACTGTAAGTAAAAACCTCCAATGAGAGGCTAAGCATTGGCTTGGCTCTTCCCTTTGGGATTTAAGGTATAGGTATTTAAGTTGCAGGTATTTAACTACTGTAAGTAAAAACCTCCAATGGGAGGCTAAGCATTGGCTTGGCTCTTCCCTTTGGGATTTAAGGTACAGGTATTTAAGTTGCAGGTATTTAACTACTGTAAGTAAAAACCTCCAATGGGAGGCTAAGCATTGGCTTGGCTCTTCTCTTTGGGATTTATGGTGCAGGTATTTAAATTGTGGATGGACTTTGTCCTCTCCATTCTGGGGTATGAATTCTTTAAAATAAAATACAACGAATTGATTCAACAATTTGAAATTTCTGCGCGCTTGAGGACTCCTCCAAGCCGATTTTGTGCTTCCATAGGGTTGACCATTGATATAAAGCTGCGGCTTCCTGACATAAAATATAGTGAAATGTCAGTATACAAAATATGTGCTAATCTGCACCTAAAACCAGAAGAGTGGAAAGAGTACTTATCTCCCATTTTTTTGGGAGGGATTTCTATAATTGATTTTCGCTCTCTATGTTCCCAATATAGAGAGTTTCTTTTGAATTAAGAGGGACTTTTTAGTCACAGATCAGTTGAGAAATCGGTGGACAGCTTAGGAGCTTGTCTGGGCCGATTTTTGCATCTCTACGAGATTTTTGCTGTTGACGTAGAGATATCCTTCTCCTGACATAAAATATGGAAAAAAAAAAGAGGAGATGGAGAAAGTGTATACAATTTGTGCTAATTTGCAAGTAAAACCATAAACAAATGAATAAATAAAAACACTTAGCTCGAATTTGCTTGCTCGTTGACGAGGAAGAACTCTTGATTTATATTGATCGATGAAGGAATTTGTGATGATAACCCCTAGCTTTAAACTTCCATCATCTTCAAAATTCTCTCTCTTTTGGTATTTTTTTTCTCTCAAATTTTTCTTCAATCTCCCAAAACTCTCTCAAACATCCAAAATTTTCTCTCAAAAAAAAAATCATCTCAAACACTTCAAATTTTCTCTAAAAAAAAAATCATCTCAAACACTTCAAATTTTCTCTCCAAAAAAATCCCCCCCTCAAGCTCACTTCTTCCTCCTTTTATAATCTACTCATCTATCTCCCATTCTAATTTTTCCACTAACTCTATCTCCCATTCTAATTTCTCCACTAACTCTTCTTCATTTTCATCTTCCATTCTCCATCTCTATCTCACATTCTAATCTCTCCACTAACTCTTCTTCATCTTCATCTTCCCTTCTCCATATTTATCTCCCATTCTAATTTCTCCACTAACTCTTCTTCATCTCCATCTTCCCTTCTCTATTCTTATCTTCCATTCTAATTTCTCTACTAACTCTTCTTCATCTCCATCTTCCATTCTCTATTCTTATTTTATTTTCTCCATCCATTTTTCTCCAACTTCTCTTCTTCATCTTCCCTTCTCTATTCTAATTTATCCACTAACTCTTCTTTTTGTTATTTGTAAAATAATCCTTCAAGATTTAAGTATTTGCACTCTAGTCCTTGAATTTTAAGTATTTACAATTTAGTCCCTGAAAAAATATATTTCTTTAAGTCCAAATCTCCTCACAATTTTTGACACACCAAAATTTACCACATGTCAAATTTAAGCTCATTTCTTGCCGCTGAAAATAATGCAGAATTTAATTAAAGCCATTTTGCAAAATTAAGTCATTCTGGGTATAATTGGGCCAAGATGAAAATTTAAAATATTAGAAGACAATGTCACAACTCATAAAAAGTGAAAATTAAAAATAAGTTGACTCAAATTAAATTTTTTTAGGCCCGATTCAAGATTATACTCGTGAAGGAACACGTGACTCGAATTGGATTTTTCTGAATTTGCGATGGCCAATATGAAAATAGATTTAAAATAAAAATATTAACTATCTTTGTGTATTTTTTTGGCCTCAAATGTTATTTTTCCAAAATTTTCAGGTATTTTGTATTTTAAAAAAAATTAAAATATATATATAATATGAAATTTTATTTTTTGTTCAAAAATGGTTGCCTAGGCTTGGCCAAGGCTTCCAAAGTTGATTTTTCAATTTTCTCATTTTTTCTTTATTTTTTATTTTATGAATTTTCGAAAATAAAAATACCGAAAATATGAAAAATTATTTTTTGGTCAAAATTGGTTCCCTAGGCTTGGCTAAGGTTCCCAAAGTTGATTTTTCAATTTTATGAATTTTTATGGATTTTCTATTAATTTTCGTAAAAATACTGAAAATATGAAAAATCGTTTTTTGGTCAAAATTGGTTCCCTAGGCTTGGCTAAGGTCCCCAAAGTTGATTTTTCAATTTTATGAATTTTTATGGATTTTTTATTACTTTAGCAATAGAAAAAATGATTAAAAATCAGGTGTCAACACTTAGGTCCGAAATGAGTTGACTTTGAAAAATGGAATTTCCACAATAAATATGGATCAATCATATAAGTTTATATGAGAGTATGGATTCATCAGATTTAGACATTTGATACAGTCACGTAAATCTATTTTATCCAGTCTTCTTATTATTTATAAGGCCAAAATTGAAAGTGCTTTTGAATTTTATTTTATTATGAAGAAGTATATATTGAACCGCGGATAAATTTTTACCAAAGTTAAAATAAGGCCTGCAGTTTTGGACAAGCAGCGCAATAAATCGAACTTTTCCTTTTTTCACTTGTATTGGCGACTTCAGCTTATATATATATATATATATTTGGGTCTAGTTCTTTCTGATCCTATCTTATCATATTCTACTATACAAGCCATACTATATGCGTTATGTGCAGGTTGTTGCTCCCTCATCACGCATCTCCACCCCACTATACAAGTCATACTATATGCGTTATGTGCAGGTTGTTCCTCCCTCATCACGTATCTCCACCCCACTCTCCTCGAAGGTAGGGATTTGAACCCTTCACCTCCATCTTTTCAAATGGAAAGAGTGGCCACTGGGGATTGGTTAACTTTAACTCAGATATGCATTCACCAAAATTGCAACTAATCCAATTCCTTTTTCAAGTTTTCGAATTCAAATGTCCATCGGATAGCGGCCGAACATCACAAATAGTTAATTTTCTTTGTGAATTCAGACTTCTGCCGTCATGCTTTTGGATGCCCGACTTTGTTGAATTTCACGCACTCCACACGCACCGGTACGATTCGAATTTCACTTAGGGCTTGAACTTGAGGTATTTTCTAAGATTTTACATAAAGGCAAGGCAAGTTCAGCAGAAAAGTCAAGCGCAATCTTACCGAACCTTACCCTGTGATGATTCCCCTTCATTTTCCACGTAGAAATTACCTACTAATATAACATTAGTAATATTGGCTTTCCTGTGATTTCATTGAAAGAAAAGAATAAAAACTCCTCTAGAAAGCCTTCAAAAGATGTAAAGATAGACGAGACAGAAGACAACATTAAAGAAGGGTTTTACAAGTCCCTATGAAGTCCTTCGTTTTGTAGCGTCACATACGATTTCCTTCAATAATTGACTTATAGAGGTCAAAAGTTATTTTATAATATAATGTTCATCGGTCGACATTGTTCGCTATTCACTATAGCAGTAGACATGTTACTATTCATGAATAGTATTGAATCTGCGAATCTAATATGTTTATTTTATTCGGCTGTGTTGCTTATATAAGACCCTTTGTATCATGAAATGAGGCACATCTAGCCTTCATCTAATATCAGTGTGAAGTTTTATCATCGTAATCCCTAAAATTCTCTCATTTCTTCTTATCTAAATATGGTTCCCTGGCTCCTAGAATCCTTTTATTAGTTCAGTACTATGGTATGGTTTAGTATGCTCTTCATTTGATACTTTATCAGTGTGAAGTTTTATCATCGTAATCCCTAAAATTCTCTCATTTCTTCTTATCTAAATATGGTTCCCTGGCTCCTAGAATCCTTTTATTAGTTCAGTACTATGGTATGGTTTAGTATGCTCTTCATTTGATACTTTATCAGTGTGAAGTTTTATCATCGTAATCCCTAAAATTCTCTCATTTCTTCTTATCTAAATATGGTTCCCTGGCTCCTAGAATCCTTTTATTAGTTCAGTACTATGGTATGGTTTAGTATGCTCTTCATTTGATACTTTATGTGGAACTTGCGAATGAGAAATTTCTGACATCTTAAGGATTGAGCTTCAAGATTGAATCTGATAAACTAAAACGCAGTCCCCTGAATTCGCTAGGTATGTTATTCCCAATACCAGGCCCTCTTGACTGAATATAAGGAATTGCTTTTTAGTTTTCTGGATTCAATCTTGAAAATCAATCTTCAAGGTTCCAAAAATTTCTGATTCATAAGTTCTACACAAAGTGGCAAGTAAAGAGCAGACCGAATCACACCATACTACGAAATTAACAAGAGGATTCCAAGAGTTAAGGAACCATACTTGAATGAGAAGAAAGTAGAGAATTTTAGGGATTCATGATGATAAAACTTCACACTGGTATTAGACGAAAGCCAAATCTACCCCATTTCATGGTACAAAGGGCCTTAATAGGCAACACAGCTAAATAAAACAAAGACATAAGATTGACAGATCCGATACTAGTCATGAATGTTAACCCATTTACTACTATAGTGAATAGTGAATAATGTTGAACGGTGAACAGTACAATTATGAATAACCTTTGACCTCTATAGGCCAATTATTGGAGAAAACACACTTGACACTACAAAACAAAAGGCTTCACAAGAACTTGTTGAATCCTTCTTCAGTTTGTATTTTGAGCTGTCCGATCTATCTTTACATCTTCATGGACACAGCAATTGTTTGATCTACTCATTCAAGACGGGTAATAATTTCATCTCACAAAAAATGTCCCCTCCAACTCATGAAACATCCCCTTCAGTCTTCAGGACCATGATTTCATTGAAAGAGAAGAAGAAAAACTCCTCTGGAAAGCCTTCGAAAGATGTAAAGATAAACCAGACAACTCAAATAGTTCAAAAGACAACATTGAAGAAGGTTTTCACAAGTTCCTATGAAGTCCTTTATTTTGTAGTGTCACATGCGTTTCCTTTAATAATTGGCCTATAAAGGTCAAAAGTTTTTCTAAAATGTACTATTCACTGGTCAACACTGTTCACTATTCACTTTAGCAGTAAATAAGTTACTATTAATGATTAATGAATAGTGTCAGATTTGTGAATCCAATATGTTTATTTTATTAGATGTGTTGCCTATGAAGGCCCTTTGTATCATGAAATGAGGCATATCTAGGCTAATATCAGTGTGAAGTTTTATCATCATGATCCCTAAAATTCTCCTATTTCTTCTCATCCAAATATGGTTCCCTGACTACTCGAATTTTCTTGTTAGTTCGATAGTATGGTGTGATTCGGTATGCTCTTCACTCGCCACTTTGTGTAGAACTTGTGAATGAGAAATTTCTGGCATCTTGAAAATTGAGATTCAAAATTGAATCTGGAAAACTAAAATGCAGTCTCCTGAATTCGGCCGAAAGGGCTTGGCATTGGGGATAGCATACTTGTTTTCAGATTTGGGCTTACATGATCATCTTATTAGCCTCATGAACTAGTTAAGTTTTTTTTCCGACCAAAAAAAAAGAACTAGTTAAGTTTAGACATTCTTACATGGCCCCATTCCAAAGTAATTTCTACTTCCCAAGCTTGAAATCCCATAATGCTCCAACGAACTAATTCAATCCTAAGAATTAGATATATTCTAATTACGACAGATAAATGGAGAAGCAGTGGATGGCTAAGAAGTATATATTTTCAGTTGGGAAATGTTATTATGTTTTATTGCTCTAACAAGTCGTCGACAACATGTACTTGACAGTGTGTATAGTACTTGTCCCCCCCCCCCCCCCCCCTTCCTTTGAATGTGTTAGCAATAAATAAAAATACAAACTTTCATCTAACAAGAAGTACAATAGAGCTTAGGTTCCAGGAACGTGTTATATTGACAAGGATAGGGTTTAGGTTAAATCGGGAACCGAGTGTCCACGTAAGAGATTCCAACGACAAATGCAAAACCAATGGTGGAACTTGTAAATGTTATGTACAAGATGCGTTGACTTTAGAAAAAAAAAAAGAAACTTTCCAATGGATCATTAATTTAATTGTCTCCACTTTTGGAGTATATTAATCAGAGGGAATCCGATTTTTCTCTACCATTTCTGCATGAGCTGTTGCATTAATTTCTTCTCAGCATAATTTATTAGGAACGAGAAAGGAGGAGTAATAACACAGCATGGGGATCCTTATAAGGTCGATTATCGAGCATATGCGAACGCAATCACCGAAAAAGCTCAGAAACAATGACAATGTCACATCTTACTCTAGTGTCTTTCCTCATTTGCTTTCTCACCACCACGACGCCCGTTGGAACCTCCGGTTTCAGTATGAAACTCATACCCATTGATGGATTTGACACGACGCTCTTTCCTAAGAATCTCATCTTGTAAGAAAGGTATATCAAAGAATTTACGAGATATCTCGAGCGCATGTGGGCCAACTCGAACCAGGAGTCAATAGAACATAGCCCCAATGCGCTACAACTTCCCGTGTCTAGGAGTATTCACAATTACTACTTAACCACCCTCTCTGTCGGCACACAGGTCCATACGTTGCACACTTGGTGGTGAATATAGGTAGCGTGGATACATGGATGCAATGTGAAGGACGCTGCCCTTGCTTCTTCATAAGGCAAGGTAAATTCAATACAAGCAAATCACAATAATCATATCGGCCCTTACCTGGTTCGTATGTACAACATGACATACCTTGTATCTGGATGTGATGATCGCCATAGCAGGGGGGAGCTCGGATCAGACACCTCCATCTTCAATTATAGGGGGTTTTCCAAAAGATTGCCCAACACCGCGTTTGGTTGTGGTATAGACAATTACAACTGGAGTTGTGATGACGGCAAGCAAGATGACAACATAGCGGGAATATTTGGCTTGGGATTGGGTAAGCGATCTATCTTTATGCAATATGCCAATGAGACTAAAAATCGCATATCATATTGCTTGCCTTCACTATACGAACACAGTGCCTGCACGTATCTCCATTTCGGGGATGACGCGCAGATAGGGAGACGCCCTGGGACCATGACGACAAGATTGATTCCTAATGTAGTTCAATACGCGACTAAAGCTCTCGACATTAGTATCAACAGGAAGCGCCTAAACATAGATCCTGAAGCTCTTCAAATGAGACCGGACCACACAGGCGGGTTCACTTTGGACTCGGGAGCACCTCATACAGTTCTAGTTCAAACTGCCTACAATGCCGTAAAAGATGAAATAACCGCATCTTTCCTCGAGCACTATGCTTGGCATCCTCTCCCTCCTCGATCAGGCTATTTGGACTTGTGCTATGCCATGCCTCATCGGAATTTCACAAGGCCAAGTATGGCATACTATTTCGAAGGAGCTAGTCTTTTTCTCCCATGTTTTTCAGTACTCCAATGGGAGCTTTTGCTTGAGAGCATTTCAACAGGTGAATTATCGGTCTTTGTTCGATTTTAACACATTTAGAGTTTCCTTTGTACGAGAACTGTGCCGGTTTAATTAATAAGCAAATCAATCAAGCAAGTAAAGAACCTGGAAAAGTCCTCCGTGTGTGTTTTTCTTCTAGATTTGTTGTTGACGAGGATTCAATAAAGACAAGTTCTCACCATGCTTACCTATTGTCTCTCCATATGCAAAATAGCAATTGAAAGTAGTCAATTAGTTGGTTTTTTCCCAGGTACTTCGAAAGAATTGTCCCCTGAAGTAAGTAGGATGAAGCAGATCAACTACACATAACACTGTACGTGGCTCCAATTCATGTGGTCATGGCTACTGTGAGCTAAAGATATGATCGCCATGGCCGCTAAGCGAGCTCGAGCTTCACGTCTAGGGCGGCTGTGAGATTCCGGGTCGAGCATTCATGTCCACAAACTCACAGCTCTAGCAGCTATGGCTTGCTTCCGTGAGCTTGAACTCAAATGACCAAGGCTGCAGGACCTCGAAGCCAGCAACAGTGCATTCGAAATCTTCAAATTTATCACGAATGTGTAGTTGCGTCATTTTTTTTGTTTAAATATTGACACAAAGTCCTAAAGTGATGAAATCGAGTTCCTTTCTTAACTCCATCCAATTTAATTAACGAAAAATGTCAATGTAACTTTTATTTTTTATCTTTTAAAGACACGTGGTGCCCATCAAGTGCTACATCAGGGGAAAAAAAACTTGAAAGTTAGAAAAAGAAAAAAGGAAACAAGAAAAAAGTAAATAAAAATTTAAGCATTTAATAAAGAAAAAGGCAACCGTGCGGGTAACCTTCAACTGCTTTCTCCATCTGCTCCCTCTTCTTATGTTCGTTCGAGTTCTCAACTCTTGGCCAGAATTTGTATGTTTTAGGGACAACCAAGCCTTTGGTTCCGCAAAAGCAACAGACGGGATCGTCACCTCAGCATTGGTAGGTGCTTTGACTCATTTGATTCCGCACTTGTGAGCACACCCCGTTGAATGGTTAGGTCAGATCGAAAATGATCCGATCCAAACTGAGCTATTCTAATGTTGTACAAATCTAGAGATCCATATTGCTAAGACACTTTTATTTTTAACTCAATATAGAATAAATTTTTTCTTACAAAGTTTTTAAAAAATTATATTACTAAAACACTTTTATGCAATGTAAATTTAGTAGACAAATTTTATTATTATTTTTAAAACAAATTCTATATTTTGTTTAGATTTTTTTTCCCATTCTCTTTTTTCCCCTTTTTTTTCCCTTCCAACTTTGACAAGGGGTCAACCCTCCACGGTCACAAGCGTGGGCCAATCGACCCTCGTTGGCCAACGGGTGAGAGCCATGAAGCCCTTGCTAGTTGCTGTCCTTGCCCATTGATTGTCTGGACAAGGGCCGCGACCCTGGCTCGTTGCTGGAAAGGCTTCGCGGCTCTCGCCAAATTTGGGAGAGGTTCGGCTCGTGTGTAACCCCGTCCCATAACTATCTTGTAAACTTTTCATCATTTGCCAAACACCTTTCAAACCCTTTGCGGATTTTGGTATAAGATCTCGAACATGACTAAAATTATCCCCTTCTCTTTGGGTACCCCCACAACCCATGAAGTTATTATTGGAAAAACATTTAAAGTTATATTTCCGTGTATACAACATTCGTGTGGAATGCGGTACACAGTTCAGTGTCAACATAGTTCGCTTTCTTGTACTATATTATAAGAATTTGATGTAAACATACCTTTCTAGCGAGACACTACCAAGAAATGGAACTTTAATTACAAATTTAGCTACTAAATCTTGCTAATTTTGTATGTGGCTAAAACAAATTGCCTCGTCATTAAATGATGTTTGTGCTCAAGAGAATTTGTATATAAATTGGAAACTTGAAAAAAGTAGATATAACCTTGCACATTTGTCACAACACTTATCTAACGAAAACGTTATGTCTAAGAAATTAAAACCGAAATAAACTCTTAATTGACAGATCTAGGTTTTTTGGTTGTCATATCAAATTGTATTCAGCTTAATAAGCTATGCAAATTGATGTAAATATATTGTTCTAAGAACATTATTGCGTTAACCGAGATAATTAATTTTCTTCCTGGACATTTTAATGACAAGCATCCCATTTACACACCACTAATGAAAATTAAGAGGCATCAGTTGCTTTTCGATCATTTCTGCAGGTCATCACAATTCGATAAGTTCAGAGAAGTGGCATGAGCTCGCATTCAACTCCTAGACCACGGTAAGCATTTTACGCTGTTCGATCCACGCTCAGCTCGGCAGAAGAGCAAGTTAACTCCATTTCACGATCGCAGAGAACGAGTCCAGTAGACAAATATGCTTCGTTGAAGACCTTGTTTCCAGGGTGAGCTACGAGGTCATCGATGCCTCTATTTCCGGCACCATTTTCACTATGAAGAGTATTGCGGAGCAGCGGATGCCAGAGAACACGAAAAACACTCCTGGCACGTTCGGCAGACTCATGAATATATTGATCCGTACCTGAATTTGGCACTCAAAAAAGCAGCGAGACGAGAAGCGGAGAAGCATCACCTGCTGAGCTCCATTCAAAGAAACAGTTGAATGTGTAGGCAACAAGCCAGGAACCGCCCCAGCTGACCAGATTTACTAGGCTCCCTGCTGATCGCTTCACGTTTATTGGCAAAATCTGGTGCAACAGAAACCGATTTTGTAAGATGTTGAGACGATTAGCGATAACCCTGTAAACTCTATGAGCATACAGGACTTGAGAAAAATTGTCAAAGCACCAGATTTCACACTGACTTCGGCCATTATGATCCACGGTATCCCTCCTAAGCCAATCGAGAACAAACCAGTAAAAACCTGAATGAGTGGTATAACAGGCACCTCATTAGTCCATCTGACAGGATCAAAGTTCAGAATAATACTTCTGTTGCATGTTCTCTGCATTTGATGCAACAAATAGAGCGTTTGACATATCAAGGGGGGAAAAAAATCGCCACAATCCCAATGAAGGTCAAGGTGGATACAACATTGGTTGATTGATGATAGTCCTGCGCTTTGAATCTTAGATAGTTTTCCACCGAGAGCATAAGGTACTAAATTCATATGAGGGCAAATGGGGAGCATGAATAGAAAGGAACCTATAGTAGGAATGATAATCCAATAAGGAAGCCAGCCAAGCAAGCTACGGATGCTGAAACCTGAATATTAGCTAGTTGGTTTCAGGAACAGAAAAGTTTCAACTACATTCTGAAGCATTTCATTTGTCGGCCATTTTGAAGCATGATTTGTTTTGGGTAAACATATGATGAACATGAGAATGACTGACAATGCTTCGCTAAGTTACTACCAGCAGCAATGGTCGTCTTCCGAATTTATCCATCAGGAATACGGCTACAATATTTGCTGCCAACATGCATGCTATGGATATGAAAGCATTATTCATACTCTACAAGAGGAGGAGAGAAAAAAGTTTGTTCCAGAAAAGGAAAAATAAGATTGCATTACTAAACGAATTTCTATTCCAAATTTTTTTAGAAAAATGTTCGGAACAGAAACAGAGAAACAGAATAGTCATCATACACGTTAGGGGTGTCCACAGTAAACAGGAAACCCGACCCGATAATTTATGCCTTTTCGGGTCGGGCCTTAGTTTGCTTCGGGTATTGTTTGCTAATGTTGTTTTCATGTTCGGGCTCGGGCTTCACCTGAACCCGAACACGGAAACAACTAAACAGGCCCAACAATGAAGAAACAAGCCTTATACGGAAAGGCTTACACGTCCTAAAATTTTGATAAAACCAGCGCCTATAACATCTACCTAGGGAAATCGAATGCAGTGGTCCTAAAGGGACACGTTGAGAGAAATTTCATAGTTTGAGGACCTTTCAACTAGAGAGTAAAGGTAGACGTAAAGAGCTCTCCTACCATATTCCATTGTTCCAAGAGGAGGTTGGAAAGGAAGTAAAAAACAGGGTTCAAAACTAGCGTATTGAATTTACGCCATCTTAGACGTATTGGTTGAATTCTATTCAACCGACAGCAACTTTGACTTTCACAAGATCTCTAGATGGTTAGGAAGTAGTATTAGATGTTTGGGATGCAACATAAGTCTCACTGAGAACTCAAAAGATGCTGCTCTTAAAACATTTGCGACAGGTGGCCCCCAGGAACGCAATGTGAGTAGGACCTCTGCAAAAATCCCACAAGTGCTGCTATTCTTTTTCATTTGCTTGAGGGACAGCCGACTTGTTTGGAGTAACGACAGGAGCTTGCTCATCTAATCAAACATTCACTGAACATCTTGGTAATCTGAAAAAGAAGTGGGATGAACTACGATAGTATCGACCACCTGTCCAGATTGTTGAGCTTTATACCCAGCCTGAAAAGTATGATAAGATTTTCCAACTTTTGGCTAGATTTAGGCCAGAATATAAAGACCTTAAGAGGCATCCTAATGAGTTCTACTCTTTCCAATTTTGCCACCATTTGGTTCTGATGAGAGTCGCTTTGGTTTTGGTAAAAGCAAAGGTAAAGGCCACAATAATAGATTTCATTTTGATTACTCTAAAAAGGACACGGTCACTCTAAGGACCGTTGTTAGGAGCTACATCCTCACCTTCGGCTTAATAAGTGTTTTTTGTTTTTTTTTTTTTGGGGCCTCGGGGGGGGGGGATCCAAGGTTGCAACATTTCCTATGTATTATATGATTTTCGTGTCATTGCTAAGGGTTCTCGTGGTCCCATTACCGTGGCCAATGGAACTCAAGTTCCGGTTGAAGGATAGGGCACTGTTAATTTATTTTATGCGCCTTGTGATGTGTTATTTGTGCTAGCTTTATCTTCATATTTGTTATCTATAGGTAAACTTACTAAAGAATTGGACTGCAGTGCTATTTTTTCCCATCAAAACGTAGTGTTCCTAGATAGACTTATAGGGAAGACGATTAGTGAAGGCCATTTCCAGCAAGGTCTCTATGTGGTTGATTTCAAGCAAGACTTTGGTTGCAAGGATGAATTAGGAGACTACTTCGCAACTCTGGCATTTATGCATGGGCCACCGCTCAGATAATGTGTTGCATGATTTGAATTTTGATTTTTGATTTGAGTCATTATGAAACTTATTGTTATTCTAAGTAGTACTGACTTAGACTATGGTGGGTTGGATGTTGAAGTTGCTCCCTTGATGATTGTGACGGATTACATCGGTGGAAATTTAGTGATTGCGATCTCACTCCAAAGCAAGTAGATGAAATTGTTGAGATTGAAGAGCCTACACCTGCTCCCACAGCTCTTGCTCCTATTCGTAGGATCACTCGAGTTTCACAACCATCTACAAGACTTCGTGACTTCACCATTTATCATTCTAATAGATTTTCAATACAGGGTTATATTTGCTACATTAAAGTTTCTCTTGTCCATGCTTTTTTGTTAGCTGTCGATACTCAGAAAGAACATGCTACTTTTCTCGAAGCTCGAAGTTCTTAAGTGTGGCGAGATACTATGAAAGAAGAGCTAAAAGCACTTGATAAAAATTGCACTTGGGATATCGTCATCTTACTTAATGGAAAGTGTTCCATTGATTGTAGATGGGTGTATAAAATTAAAAACAAGAATGATGGTTCCGTTGAGCATCACAATGCAAAACTTGTTGCCAAGGGCTACACTTAAACATATGGTGAAAACTATAAAGAAACGTTTGCTCCTATAGCAAAAATGAACACGGTGAGAGTACTGATGTCCATAGCTATAAAATGTGATTGCCACTCTTTTAAATGGATTTTAAAATGTGTTCTTACAAGGTGAACTAGAAGAAGAAGTTTATATGAACATTCCTTATGGACATTCTTCAGAAAATCAACTCAATGCAATATGCAAGCTTAATAAAGCCATCTATAGTCTCAAACAGTGCAGCATGTTTAGTACGGGAAATTACGTTTCGCTCTTGAAAGTATAAGTTTCAAAAAGTGTGATTCGAATTCCACCTTGTTTCAAAAAGTGCGAAGTGAAATGCCAAAGAAATGGTGGTTGCCTTTGTCTACCTGAATGATATAGTTATTACTAGAGATAATATTTATGAAATTGAGACTCTCAAGCGGCACTTAAATATGAAGTTCGACATAAACGATTTGGGACACTTGCACTATTTTCTTGGTATAGAAATGGTTTACTCTAGTAAAGGATTATTCATCTCTTAAAGAAAGTAAACTCTTGACTTTTTAGAAGAGACTGAGAAACTTGGAGCTGCTCTTGCTAAGTCTCCCATGGATTATTACAGTAAGTTTGTTGACAACGTCGCCCATTACCCAACATCAGTAGGTTTCAAAGGTCGTGTGCATTTCATCTTTTTAACCATTACTCGACTAGATATTACTTATGTTGTCAAATATGTAAGCCTGTTCATGCACGCTCCTACTGAAGGACATATGGTGCTTGTGGATCCATAATTCGATACCTAAAGTCTAGTCAAAGTCGATGTATTTTGATGAAGAAAACACGGTCATATTGTAGATTTGCAGGCGTCAACTTAGTCACTAGGAAAAATAAAAAAACAAACTATTGCGGCAAAGTCCAATGCAAAGGTTGAATATAGAGCCATGGTCTCAACTACAAGGGAAATGTTTTGGCTTTGATTGCTTGCGGCCTAATCAAGCTACCATCCGTATTTCTTCAAATTCAGTTTTCCATGAATGGACGAAATATATAAAAGTCGATTGTCACTTTGTTCGTGAGAAGATTCAAGGCAAGACAATTGAAATTCCTTATGTTCGTAGTGATAAGCAAATTGCAAATGCATTCACCAAGGCTCTCACTAAAGTTATTTTCTAGAATATGGTATCCAAGTTGACCTCTGAGGACATCTTCGCTCTAGCTTAGAGAGGGAGTGCTGGAACGATAAAGATGTCAAATTATCCTAATCCCAATGTAATAGGAGATAAGGCTGGGTTGTGCGATATTTGTAGTGACCAAATTAATGAATGTAACCAATTGTATTGCTCTCTATTAAAGGATAATAAATCCTCCCCCAAAGAAAAAAAAAGATGAATTGAGGGATTTACCACTGTGCGTGTAAGCTTCCAATGGATTTTTTTTTTCCTTTGTTGTTTGAACCATGTTAACTATTGGGTATTCCTCCTCTTCTTTTGCCTCTCTTTTATACATGATCATCATTAAAACACTTCCCATATTACACATCACTAATGCATATGAAATGCATGAGTTGCTTTCTATCTTCTCTGCAGGTCATCACAAATTCGAAAAGTTCAAAGAACTGGCATCGGCTCGCATGCAATTGCTAGACCAGACTAAAGCATTATGTGCTATTCAATCCACACTCAGCTCAGCATAAGAGCAAGCTTTAACTCCGCTTTAGCGATCATAGAGATCGAGTAGACAAATATGCTTCATTGAGGACCTTGTTTCCAGGCGAGCTATGAGATCATTGATGCCTCTATTTCCTCGAGCGTGCGCCCCTTGGTTTCCGGCACCATTTTCACTATGAAAAGTATTGCGGAGCAGCAGATGCCCGAGAATGCGAAAAACACACCTGGCACGTTAGGCAGACTCATAAATATGTTAATTCGGACCTGAATTTGGCGCTCCAAAAAGTGTAGAAGCATCACCTGCTGAGCTCCATTCGAAGAAATAGTTGAATGTGTAGGCCACAAGCCAGGAGCCGACCCAGCTGACCAAATTCACTAGGCTTCCTGCCAATCCCTTCACATTTACTGGGAAAATCTGGCGCAGCAGAAACCGTTTTAATAATATGAGACGTCGAGACGATGAGCGATCACGTCAAGCCCTGTGAACTCTATGAGCATACAGGACTTGAGAAAAATAGTTAAAGCACCAAATTTCTCACTGACTTCGGCCATTATGATCCACGGAATCCCTCCTAAGCCAATCGAGAAAAACCCAGTAAAAACCTGAATGAGTGGTATAATGGGCACCTCATTAATCCATCTAAGAGGATCAAAGTTCATAATAATGCTTCTGTTGCATGTTCTTTGCATTTTGAAGCAACAAATAGAGCATTAGACATATCAAGGGGAAAAAAATCACCACAATCCCAATGAAGGTCAAGGTGGATACAACACTGGTTGATTGATGATAGTCCTGCACGTTGAATCTTAGATAGTTTCCCATCGAGAGCATACCGTCCTAAGTTCATATGAAGTTAAATGGGAAGCACGTATAGAAAGGAACCTGTAGTAGGAATGATAATCCAATGAGGAAACCAGCCAAGCAAGCTCCAGATGCAGAAACCTGCATATAAGCTACTTGGTTTCAGGAACAGCAAAGTTTCAACTACGTACTGAAGCATTTCATTTATCAGCCATTTTGAAGCATAACTTGTTTTGGGGAAATATATGATGAATATGAGAATGAACGGCAATATTTGCTAAGTTACTACCAGCAGTAATGGTCGTCTTCCAAATTTATCCATCAGGAGCACGGCTGCAATATTTGCTGCCAACTGCATGTTATGGATATGAAAGCATCATTCATAGGCCAAGAGAAAAGGCATGTATCTACACAGGAACACAAACCTTCACAATGGCTGTGGTGACGGACCCAGCAGTACTTGAAGCACCTGTCTCAGAAGCCAATTGTTGTCAGTTTATCATTTCATCTTGAGATGGAAAGTTTTCAATGGATGATAATCCGGCGAGGGTAAAGTTACCGGCTCTTTCAAGAATTGAACTCATGTAAAATCCATATGCATTTAATCCTCCCAGCTGTTGAAAAACCATTAGGCCAAGTCCAACCTAGATCAAAATAAGGTGCTTGATTTCATGGATAACATGAGAAGCGTAAAAATTGAGAGAAATAGTAAGAATTCAGTTACAGGGCTTACAGTGAGTGCTTGTGCATATTTTCGCTGAAATATGTAGAATATCCTATATCCTGATGCTTGTTGAAGAGTTTCAATGTAAACCTGCAGAAAACGAAGCGCTACCTCATGCTAAGCCACACTACCTTTCTCGAAAGTAAAGCCATTTGGACATAATTGAGGCATGAGTTTGAAATGAAATCATTCTGCGGCAGTGAGATTTTATACTTCGATTTCAGATGTTTCTTTGGAGATATCTGCATTCTTTCCCCTGAGATGCTGTAACGCATCTTTCATGTCTTTTTCTCGACCAATCTTTGCCTACAGACAGTGATCATCATTTATTTATCAGTCCTGACTGATTCATCTGCCAGTCTTGTTATGCAAGCAACAAGATGTGGGCAAAAATTGCATGAAAGGTTCTAGATTTCTGTTTAACATGTCATCTACTTTCCGGCAGCAGTGTCCTGAATTTCCTTTGAAGAAACTCACCAGCCATCTAGGAGATTCTGGAACAAGGAAAAGACCCACCAGCTGCAATAGACATGGAATAGTTCCTGAAACACGTTACATGAGAAAGCTTAAAAATCATATGTGAAGCATATTTATCAGATAATTACTTTAGTTCACTGGGGAGTACCTAAACAAGCCAAGATACGCCAGTTTAGTACCATACCGATGATGAACGTCATTGACATGCCACAGGCTAACACGAACTGTATATCATCCACCAGGTTAAAAAAAAAAAAAAAGAAGTTATTTTGGATATAAGAAAGGATGGCCACAAGATCCTCCAGTGAGAAGATGTGATCTGTATGATGTGAGAACAAGTCAGGAAAGATATGCAGAATGCCTAAAATGACATCGATAAAAGCTGTAAAGAAGCAGCCTGAGCTTGTGGATCATACAGCAGATCAATGAAATTCTGAAGAGACTTAAGCTGAAGCAACAATTTATGAAGCTTCTAATTACCATACAGAGCGAAACAAATGCTCCCCTTATATTCTTCGGTGTTACCTCTGCAATGTACACCGGTACCTGTACGATTAAATTCATAATCAATCAACATTGAATCTTTGGACTTACAATACTGTATGATCTGAACAAATTGCATTGGTTACCACGTATGAGGCAAGACCAACTCCAAATCCCAGAAACAATCTTCCAAGGTCAAGAGACCAAGTGCTCTTCAAGAAGTTAAGTTTGTAAGTACTGTCAAAACCAGAGAGTAAACTATGCCCACAACAGAACCAGGCTATCCATTAGACATTAATGTCTATTTGCTTGATAAAACCTATCAAATTTTTGAAGAACTTTGCCAGCGGAGCAAGTCAAGCAAGCCAAGGCAATAATTAAAATGGTTAACGAAAACTAATAATGGACCAATCAGCACATAAACATGGTACCTCTGAAAGAAAAATGGCACACCATCCGATGATGCCTGATACATCGGTAACCCACATAGCCTGTGCAACATGATCAGCAAAAGTAGAATTAAAAGTTTCAAACAACTTGTGACACCCAAAGTTGAGATAATACACTAGGAAAACAACATTTAAAAGGTATCGTCCAGAACACTTACACCTCTCCGGCCGATTAGGTCAGCCATTTTACCACTGCATAGTGCACCTAGAAGTCCTCCAACCGTCAATAGTGAAGCGAAAACTGAATACTGCATCTCACCAGCACTTCAGTTCAGTTAACCTAAGAAAATTTTGTTGTATAAACTAATAGGAGCAAACATGTTCACCTAGTTGGGTAAATTTCCTTTTTCATTTCGGTCACAGTAAATCGACGGAAAATGTAAAGTTTGTTTTTTTTTTCCCCGGAGAAATGAAACATTCAAAGTAATGCTTCCATCGACTAAGTTTATAGTTTTAGATGGATTGCACAAAACATTCAAAACGGTGAAAGAGGAAATAGTGATGGTCACTGACCTCTGCCAAAGAAAGGCCCAGTTCATCCATAATTCCTGATTCAGCAGGAGATGAGTAAGACACCTGAAAAACCTTTTCTTTCAGCCAATTAGACGGTAATTAGGAGTGAGAACTACACTGTACTCACGGTCATCAAAATATCTATTTTGAAACCGTCGTCTCTCCAAGATCAGAGTTTGATTTTTCCAGATGACAGTAACAGAACAGAGAAATGTGCATGACTAGGGATGAAGAAGAAGGACAGACAATTCCTACTAACGAGAAATGACAAAGCTTTAAGACAAGCAAAGTGAGTACAGCATTTCCGAAGACGTAGGAGCCGCAGACAGCGACAAATGCACTGAGAACGAGGGCGAATGTGATTCTGTCAGGGACCACTTCTTCTTCAAGAAGAGGGATCCCCATTTCTCTTCCTGGTGTCCCCATGTCTTCCTTGTTTGTTCCTTCCACTTGAAGCGCTCGCTCAGTCACTCGTCACTCACACACGCAGAGTGAGAAAGATTTCAGACCTCGACAGTTCATACGAGGAGAGCTGAAGAAAAGTAGGAGGTGTCTTCATGTTTCAATCATTGCCCCATTTTTATATTTTTTGGGTCGAAAGTGCCACCCCATTTTGCGTGGGGCCTAACAGCAGAAGCACCAACGAGGCAGGAGCAATGAAATTGCTGGACAACATGAATACCATAGGTTGATGTACTCTCCATTTTCTAACTCTCAATAGAGCTTCACCCAGGGAGATTATAGAAGGATTCCAAGTTTGAGCTGATAAGACTCACCTTGGATCAAAAGCAGAACAAATGAGCTATGAGCTAAGTAGAATATACTCTCGATCCACTTCACACCACATTCCCGATTTGGAAATTATTTTTCCCAATGCCCTCATGTGTGCGCCTCAACAAAATCTCACTCGCATATGTGTGCCTATTACATTAGGCCCTCTCACCTTAATCTAGATATCCCACGGCACCAACATTATATCAACTCGAATCTCTACCTTAGCCCAGCCAAGTTCGACAAGAACACAACATTGCCTTGACTCCTCCTCAATCGTCTTAGTCCACCCAAGCTTAGCAAGATTGCAAAATCTACCACGTCGATCGGGAGACACCCCAAAACTACTTTTCTTGAAATACTCATAAATTGTCAATCCACATATGTTGGGTCTAACTTTAACCCATCCAAATCATCATCTCTAACACACTTGATGGGTTGATGTAATAAAAGCCCAATACCTTTATTTAAAGATTATAAAAAGGGAATTTATGTTCGACTCCATCGATATATCCAATTCGATTCTCATTTACTTAAAAATCTTACACTAGTAAGTTATAGGCCAACTAGGTATATCAATTACTCTATTTTATAGTGCATTAGACTTATTTCGCGTCACCCTCACGCTTGCACCTCAACATTTTTCACAATGTGCATCAATATTTACCTACTCTTCCTTCTCGAAAAGGAAATACTTTTGCCGTTGCACCAAGAGGGTTTGACTTTTAGGTGTTGCCTGTACTAGTTGTTGCAGTTGCTGCCCACGCGTGTTTGAGAGAGTGATAGGCTAATGTTAGGGTTCTCAGCTGAAAGTTGGAATGTCGACACCCTCCGATCTCATCATTTCTCCCACGTGCTTCAGGCTTCAGCTCTTGGAGAGTTATTATGATTTATATACTGGATGAAGGCTGTCATGAAGCAGCTTTGGCAACGTACACGATGAAGCAAATCGATGTTTTGGATCATCAGTTCATACCAAAACAGATTTTTAGCGCAAAGTTATGTTCCAAGACTGAAACAGATTTTTCAAGTTGTCCCGGATTTCCATGCATCAAAAGTCCCGCCGTTGTTTCAGTTGGTCTCTGATTATTACAGCTCCGCCTTTAACAAGATGCAGAGGAGGTGCGTGTTAGGCACGTGATTCTGGTCTTGGGTCAATTTGGTCGGATACTTTTGAGGCATTTTGAGTCCTTGGGACATCTTGGGACGGTGTCCAGGGTTAATATGTTGTGATGTATGCTTTGGCACATCATGTTGCTTCAGGCTCAGAGCGTTTCTTTGGACACCGTTGCGGATTGATATACGATTTTGTGCGCAGTACGAACGATGACTCACTGATCGGGGGAAAAAGAAAAAAAAAACTAGTATTTGATTCAGATGAATACTATATATTGGAGAAAATGCTTAGAGCAGAAGGATGAATAATGAGTCGTGTGTATCACGTAGTAAGCTCAGTTCACGCCAATGTGAAAATGGACATTCGAAGATGATCAAGACAGGGGGACCTAAGATCCCGTGCTTGGTTCACAAAACTTCGTACCCAAAAATTTGACCTACAATAAGAATTAGGAAAGGGACATCTGGCCATGAGAACGAACCTTTGGATATTAATAATTAATTATATGGTATGGGTTTGATTTCTATCATCAAATGCGAACGACTAGCTCGAGTTTAGACTCGCACTTACCTGATCCACAAGATCAGCTGATATTCAGTAAGGCAACTTGGTAAGCTCCTATGGATTATGACAAAGTGTTTTCTCGGAAAGAATCTCAGTCAATGCTTGTCATTGAAGGTTTCTAACTGAGTTACACTTGAGTTTTTGCAATTTCTAGGATTCTTCAATGAGTCTTGATGGCTCAGAATTCAGATTGCAGGTTCTTCTCCTCTTCTTTTTCTGTTGTAGACTCGAGGGTCAGCACGTATCTGCGGCTTCAAGGAGATAGAAAGGATTTCTCATGCTGATATTGCCCTTCCTTCCCAGTTACGGTCAGATAGGCAAGTATTTAAGTCATCCAGGATTTTCTAGAAGCGAAAATCGTGCAGCTGTTTCGATTGGTCTGTGAGTCAGATTAATGCTATTCCATGTAATGCTTAGAGTAAAAGGATGAAAATCCTCCGGATATAATTTACAGACAGCTATAGCACTCTCTTTGTTCTCTCTCTCTCTCTCTCTCTCTCTCTCTCTCTCTCTCTCTCTCTCTCTCTCTCTCTTTTAAACACTCCTTAATTCAACCACCTCTCTCTCATGTTTTATCTAACTTACTGTCGAAAAGCTCATCCTTTGATTCATGCCACCGACTTGGGGATCTTCTCATCAAAGCTTTCCAATAGAGATGCTCTGTACTTGGATACGATCACGCAAAGTATACCCGGCACGAAGCTCCTACTTTCATGACAAATTATTGTCATTCTTATTGGTGATGGAGGCATGTATTTCTTCCAGCATCCGCCCCTTAGTCTCGGGAACAATCTTCGCGATGAATATAACACCAGCTGCGCAGACGCCCCCATAGATAAAGAATGTCCCTGAAGCAATAGCAGAGAAGACTGAAATCAAGCAACGGAGGAGCGTAAAGAGAGATGTTACGAGAGATTTTGAAGAGATGCACCTGCTGAGCTCCATTCAAACAAGTAGCTGAAAGTACAGGAGATAAACCAAGATCCTACCCAGCTGACCAAATTAATTAAGCTTCCAGCTGAGCCCTTCACATTTATCGGGAATATCTGCGATGAGCAACCGCACCATTCAATGTAGACCGTTTGCATTGTTGAATAAGAACTTCAGTCATAAGATATTAATTTCAAGTCTGGGGACCATGTACCTCCGACATTATAATCCAAGGAATTCCTCCCATCCCGAGTTCAAAAGAGCCTAGAAATACCTGTGTGAAAAGAGCAAGAGAGAAATGAGCAGTTGATGCATTGTATTCATTTTGGAGAGAAAAGGAAGGACTAAGAACAAAGAGGATGTTAAGTGGCGTTACCAAAACTCCAAAAAGCACCAAACCGGAGACGAGCTCTGTTCCACTGTGTAGGTCCTGAGGGAATACACGATGCTTCAGAAAAATCTAATTACCATCAGCTAAAGTAGGATATTGAAACTAACCTTGCCTGTGAAACCATTTTTATGTCAGTTGCCAGTGGATAAACTAAAAACACCATTTGGATATGAATAACGAACCTGCAAGAAGAATGACAATCCTGTAAAGACACATCCCAAACACACTCCAGCTGCAGATACCTGCAAAGGTAAGTAGCTATTCAGTACGCTAATTTATGGCTCGCAAATTTCGGGGAAAAAGGAGGAAAGAGAACATGGGTCCTTGACTTATGCTAACCAGTAGAAGCGGGCGTCTTCCAGACTTGTCTATCAGTAGTACTCCCAAAGTCGTACCTAGAATCTGCATACAAGTATTTGCAGTCTTAGGAATGTAACAACAATCACAGTGGCACTTAATTTAAAATCCAAGGTCAGAGTCAAGACCTGCACAACAGCTGCTACTATGGTTCCTATTGTTGTCGAAAAACCTATAAGAGAAGGAGTTGATATTTATAACAGTGTTCCTTTGTTTCCAATATGAAGTGAAATTAGCCGGTTATTGGTATAATTACCAGCAGCTTCAAAGATGGCACTTGCATAGAACTCAAAACCATTCAGGCCTCCACATTGCTGAAATATCATCAGACCAACTCCAACCTAGAGGAATCTCCAGTCAGGCACAGACGTAAAAAGGACATAATTTCGTCATGATATGGACGGCTTGCGCAGAATTAGGGATGCTCACAATTAATGGATGAGCATATTTTCCCTGGAAAACTTCTGCAATTCCATCCACAGACATGCGACGGAGGTGTTCTGTGTAGTCCTAAAGTGCAAACAGAAAAACATAGTATGCTCATTTAAGTGGCCGATGATCTTCTTATTTCAACTGATGCACAGTTAACAAATAACTAGCATCAGATTTATACTTGGATATCCGATGCCTCTTGAGAGATATTTGCATTCTTTCCTCTCAGATGCTGCAGAGCTGCTTCAAACTCTTTTTCTCTACCAACTTTTGCCTGTGCACCATTAAGAATACTAGTTCAGTGCTCCGCTAGATCTCTGTAAATAACTCTTTCTAATTGTGAACAACCAAAATAGGATTCGGAGAGCATCCCAGACTCACTATGTACACTCACCAGCCACCTTGGAGATTCGGGAATGAAAAACAAACCAAGAAGCTGTACCAGACATGGAAGAGTTCCTGTGACGAACTCATGTCATAGAAGATTTCATGAAACTGTGCCTTACACGCTTAATTCAATTGCAATATGGGAGACTGAAAAGGTTACCAATCAAAGCTAGAACGCGCCAGTTGACAAGAGAACCAATGAGAAACATGAATGCTTTCCCAAGACCTATCATCAACTGTTCAAATACATCAACATCAACATCACCTTTTTCCCAAACCAGTTGGGGTCGGCAAATAGATTAAGCAAAATCATATGGACTTCAGATGATCCTGATAAACAAGATAAGCATGTCAAAAGTACCTGATTAAGAGATGTATATCCTCCCCTAACATTCATCGGTGTTATTTCTGCAACATATACAGGTACCTGTGCGGATATGGATCATTAGATTGGTGGATCAATTAGGTTAATCTGCTAAATATAGATATTGTTTGCAATGATTATTACCACATAAGCTAGAAGCCCGATTCCACAGCCCACAAGTAGTCTTCCTGCGTCAAGCCACCAGGTACCCTTTTAATAATATGACACATCATTTAGTACAGATACACTGATCCGAATCGAACAAATAACTATGCATAGCTAGTTGAGCTAGCTAAACTGTCGACATAGATGTCTTGGCTAAGCATTAAATATCAAAGACACCCATCATTGGAGGACCATTTTCAAGAGATTTCTCTCGGATGTAAATGGATGACAGTTTCAAGATGTCACTTGTACACAGCGTTTTGATATGCTTAGGAGATGGTATAGATGCATCAAATTTTGTTGCAAGTTTCTGTTCTGGGATAGACTAAGGACCTTAGCAATTAGTTTTGTCCCTGGACCTTGTGAAGATGGGGCAGATATAGTAGAGGCCCTACCAGTGACATGTTAGAACACTTCAACATTCATTTCCTTCAAACTTTGCTTGGAATAAAATGGCTCATAATGATATAAAACTTTTCAGTTATGCAGATGCGATGAAACATGCTTCAAAGAGGAGGAAAATAGAAGAGACCTTCGCAAACATTATTGCAAGCCACCCCATGATGCAGAGCAGTTCTGATGCCCACATAGCCTGCTTTGCCAGATTCAACAGTGCAAGTACTCACAAAGGTGGTTCACCATCAAAGACATGTGGTTGCGAGAGAAAAAAAAAATACTTACACCCCTTCGACCCAGTAGATCTGCAACCCTCCCACTCGGAATTGCTCCTACCATTGCTCCAATTGTCAATGTTGACCCAAAAAAAGAATACTATGTAATGAAAGAGACGACATGGTTAGATCCTATGTGAATAGGAAACCTCAGACAAGGTTCTGAAATGTTGACAATATCCATCAGAGAACATAATAATAAGAAGAAAATCGACTGATTTTGTTCTATGCCCATCATTATCCTATTAGCAGCATTTTCTGGTTTAATTTCAGTTGACTCAGGAGCTTTCATTAAGACTTATAAATGCTTCAGCACTTCGGCATGATCTATATGATGCCAGAACAAGAACACTCTTGTGAACCGTTAAAGTCCTCAGCATCGTTGTACGAGCCGTGGCCGTCTCTCTAAGTCATGCCCCTAACAGAGTGGGCAGACCTCATCAACACAAGCAACCAACAAAGATTCACTTCCTCAATACATAGACAAATCAGCATTCGGGGTTCTGCTTGCATATTTGCAGTGTCATATAGGGACACAGCTGATCTTAGTCGAAGAAGATTTCTTGATGTGAACTGATCGGCACGGCCAAATTCGAGGGTTCAAGCTGGTTTCATGATGGAGGCCCACCATACTATTGAGGCATGAGAGAGTTGATAGCCGTCTGGCTTGTACATTACATAAGACAAAACAAAATTCTGAAAATGAAAGACCAAAAGGGAACCTGAAAATGGTCCCATCGGTTTCATTCAGCATGCTCTAAACATCGATTTGGCAACCCTGGCCAAGAAAGAAAAGAAGCAAATACCATGTTGAATTCTACTATTTCAAGTTGATTTCCAGCCAAAGGGAAAATTTTGAAAACGAAGGTTGATGAGAAACCAGAGCTGACAATTACTGAAGCGGCATGAACTTTTCCAAGATTCCGTGACCCTTGTGACGTGACTTCCTGGGAAGAGTTTGAACCTCCCACCGTTGCGAATTCTTTTCCTTTTTCAATGGGACAGATGGCTGAGTCGCAACCCACAAATTAGGGGTGAGCGGTTCCAGGTTCTAGATAGGTTCCACCTGGAAACTGGAACCTACCCGCTAGTACAGGTTCCTAATTTTTTGGAACCTAGAACCTACCCTTCAAACCGCGGAACCTAGAACCTACCCTGTTACAGGTTCCAGGGTCCAGTTCCAGGGTACCCGAGAACCTATCGATCAATGGAGAGGCTTGTTATTAAAAAAAAAGGCTTTTAATGAAGTTGGGATACGCGAGAAACAGGATGCAGTCCTAAGAAATTTTGCAAGGTAGTTACATTTTTCACACGCTCTCTTTCAAGCAATCATTCTCAAGTAGAGGTGAGCAGTTTCACGTTCCACTTTGAATCTAAAACCTACATATCAGAATAGGTTCTTCATTTTTCGCTCCAAATTATATAGTTATCATTAGACGCCATAGAACATTGTATGGTCGTGTGAAGATATATAAAAATAAAAAATTTATGTTGGGATCCAGGGTACAGGTTCCAGGTTCCAGGTTCCAAGTGGTGGAACCTGAAACCTACCCGCTAGAACAGGTTCCTCAATTTTTGGAACCTAGAACCTACCCTACATACCTTGGAACCTGGAACCAGACAGATTCCTACAAGTTCCGGTTCCAGGTTCTCGGTTCTACCCTGGAACCATGCTCAGCCCTATCACGAATAAGCGAATTTAGAGAGATATAGTCGTCAATCTATCACGACTTGTCCATTTGTCATTTCACCTCGAGAGGAGTATCGACACTATGCATCAAAAAGTTCTGGGTGAACCCGTCAGAGAGACTGAAAGAATCAACGTTAGAGGTGACCAGAAACGCAACCCCATCTCCAGAAGGAACGGCACCGTGGGTAAGCTGGAAACATACCCGGAAAAGATGCGGTGGAGTCCGTGGGATGAAAAGCTGGTTTAGATTTCTAGTCAAAATAGTATTGGATACGTTAAAATAAGAAATTCACAAATTTTATCATTATCTATTTATTATGTGATGAAATGCCGATTTAAAGTCAAATGAGCAGAGGCAAGGCGCAATTAAGTTCCACTATATTTCCCTAAAATATCATGATGCTTTAAAAATTAATCAGTGATGAGTTCTGACGAGTGAGTTATTATTGAGTAGAGATTTGTGCCATCTAAATTCAAGCATAACATTGACGAAGTAGAGCCCGTAAAATGGAGAGTCTTGATTTGGAGTCAAATCTTTTTACAATGACCCGCTGACATTACTCGTTGTATTGTCGAGAGAGTAAATAAGTACCGAATAATCTAATTATTCAACTTCTTTCCACATGTTGAAAATGCACTTATGTAAGTCATACAAGAGAGCTACCTTGAAAGTCAATGATCAGCATTGAATTCTTTATAACATATCGAGAACCCTTTCAATTGTTAAAAAGGTTCAAGTGGTTAAAGAACTAGGGATGTGATCTCATATCATTCAAAATAATCTATTAAAAAATAAGGTTGTGAAGACACCGGCTTTGCGATGAAAGACCCCAGTCTAGTGCTACCGAAGAGGTAGCCATATTTGATGGTCACCGCCAGCCGAAGGCGGCCCCTTGCTAGAGAGGCGGCTCAGCGCGACGAAGAGACAACCTAATTCAAAGGAGAGATAGTGGTGGTGGGAAAAGCTTGATCCTCCTCATGTATATTCTCTTGAAAAATCATATCCTGATCTATCTCAACCCATCTCCTAAGATATTTTAATCCTATCTATATCCATGTTTATTCTATCTTGGACAGGTACCAAACATGGAATCAGATAAAACATATTACATCCTAGCTTATATCCCGACGACCAAATGCAACAAAATAGTATTTCAAAAACTAAACAATGATTTCCCCTTTAGTAGTGAGTCAATTTGGCCACCTCATTGTCTGATCCAATATTGATTAGGAGCTGACCATGATTAGACCCGTCAAAGGAGTGAATCAAATCAGGTTTAGGTTGGGTCATAAAAGGTCCGACTCAAATAAATTCATTTAAAAGTGAATCAAATCAGGTTTAGGTTGGGTCATAAAAGGTCCGACTCAAATAAATTCATTTAACTCATTTATTGCAATGTAAATACAATCACACATACTTGACCGGCCTCAAAACCAACTTATACTCGACTTGACTCATATTCCTTAAACACTTTCACATTTAATCCAATCTAAAAAAACTCATACTCAAACTAAGGTGATAGTGTAGAATCAATGAGCACGAGATCGAGTGAAAGTAAAAGAAAATGAAAAGAGAGTCATGAAGGTAAGTTAGGTCTAAGTAAGTTATAAACCCATTCTGACTTGTTTACAATCTATTTATAACTCATCTAACACTCATATTATGTATACACTCATTTATGACTCGTTTATTAAATATAAGTAACTCATATAACAATTTAAGCCATCACATATGAGTTAAAAATGGGTTATTGGCCCGTTTTGACAGGTCTAATTACGATTTGACCTAATGTAGTGGTCCTGGCTTTAATAAAGCGAAGTGAGTTCATACTTGTTAAGATTATCTTTTAACACTTAATCATTGGTTTGTAACAAACATGGTTCTTTACTTCATAACCCCCATAAATGTGGGAGGAAATTTCAAATAAAAATTTGAAATACCCTCATTATTTAAAAAAAAAAAGGTTTGAGTAAGGGCATTTTAGTCATTTACCCTTTTTCCCCTTTTCTATTCTTTTTTCCCATTTCTTTTCTTTTTCTCTTTATTGCGGCCAGCAAGGGCCTAGTGACCCTCACCAACCACTGGGTGAGGGTTGAAGAGGGTTGCCTCGCCAGCCACGATGAGGCAACCCTCGCCCAAGGCAAGGCGAAGCCACCCTCCCTAGATCAGGTGAGGGATTGCCCAAGCGAGGCCGTCCCTTACGGCCATCAAGAGTGGCCTCACTTGACCCTTGTCGATGGCCAACCATTGCTTGAGACTAGCCATGTGCGAAAAGGAGGGGGGAGAAAAGAAAAGGGAAAAAAATCAAACTTTACTTCGCCAAGTCAAAAGGAAGCACATTTCGGTCTACACTGAAGATCCAGAAAAACTCAAAAATATTCAAAAAGAAAGAACTCTTCAATTCTTTTGGTCTTAGAAAGATTGCTTTTACCTGCTCACCCACCTGCTTAATTGACACCACCGATAAATTTTTAACTCCAATTCTGATGGGTACTTTTGAAGGAGCACAAAAAAAAAAAAAGAGTAAATGATGCAAATGCCCTTATTTGGAAAAGATCCAATCCAAACCCTTATTTTAAAATTTTCCTATGTGTGGTGAAGAATTTTCTTTCTATTGCTTGTTTAAGCATTTATATCTGCTATGATTTACTCGGGGCAGAGGAAATGCATGTCCTTGTCGATCCCGGAGGACAAAATCTTTCGTTTACCTCAGATTAGACATGGCAACACTAAGGGCAGAGAGGTCTATCTTGCTCTATTGATGTCAAATACTGCCTTGCAAAATGATCTGACCGATAAATTCCTGCTTACTTGTGCCAATGAAAGGCCTAGATCATCCATGATTCCCGTCTCAGCAGGTGATGAATATCCAACCTGCCAAAAACAATCAGAAAAGCACTTCATCAAACGTTTTTAAGCTCGTACCGCTCGGTACTCGGCTTAGCAGCGCCGTGAAGAGAATTCAATGAACTGGTTCGCAAGGACCGCAGCACTCAAACTTCCACAGTACAGAAGTCTTAAGAATGCGGGAAAAAAAAACACTGTAAGATGACAGATCAGGAAAAACATACTGATCATTATACAAAAGTAAACAGATATTAAGGAGGTTATGAGGATATGAAACTGGAACAGGTTCTTCATGTTGCCCGAATTTGGATTTTCTTTTTGGAAAAGATCCCTTCAAATCCAAGCCCCTGAAGTGCCATATGACTTCGACCCAAAAAAAGAAAAAGAAAAAGAAAAAGAAAGTGGCATATGACATATCAAACTTGCCATCATGTACCATCTGGGATCACTAACATCCCCAGGAGTCAAAAGGGATCGTACTGAACTTGATTATTTATATTCATTTGTATATTGCAAAGGGTTATCTTGTGTAATAGAAGCACCGAAAAGCTGATTATATAAAACATGGAGGGATAAACACCACACCTATGGCTTCTCTCTTTACCCCAAAAAAAAAAAATCACACACACACACCCCTATGGATTCTTACAGACAAAAACAGGAGCAGACAAAAGCTTCAAATTAATAATAAATTCAGGCCTGCAAGATCCAGAAGGACCTACCTGAGATGAGAAAACACTGATGGCCTTCGCCTTTACAATATACTTCTAGGTGAAGGCAAAGGGGTTCGTTGAACGTTAGGTATATCAGTAAAGACCTTTCGCGAATTGCAATGACCGCACTTGTAGAAAACTATGGATGAGAAAAATCTACTCGTGAGATATGTTTAGCACTGTAAATACCAAGATACCATTGGGGTACTTCAATAAGTAGCCACACTTTCAGTTTTTACCAGCTTAAGCCCTGAATGATTTGAACATAGTGAATGATAAATCATGCTTCTGTCTGTCGACAGAAAGCTTTTTACGTGGATTGGCAATGGTTTTTTCCTCCCTAATTTCTATAATCAAACCCCAATGCCGAAATTGAAATACGAATAATAGAAGAGGTAAGGCATCCGTTTTGATCCCACTGTTCTGCCAAGCCGTCAAAGCAGGACACTGGACTCGTTTTGTTTCCGGAACTGTTCAGTTTGAAAACGAAAGCGAAAAAATTGTCGAAAAGTCCATGTTTCTAATTTCTTGAAAGCATGTCGGACATACGAAAATGAGAATTCTCTTCGGAAACGAAGCTGGCAAAAAAATGCCCAATTGTGCCCTTTTCAGAGAGAGAGAGAGAGAGAGAGAGAGAGCAATCTTCCAGAATGAAAACAGAGGAAACTAAAACAGAGCAAACACCAACATAGCACTTTCACTCTTCAATCTGGGAAGTGAAAAATGGGGTAATAGCCATCACAGGGGGATTCTAATTTTGGCTCCCCTTTTGACACAAAAATTCCCAGTTGATCATAACTGTGTACAGAGTCCTGGGACAGCAAGAGAGAAATGCCCAGGCTAATCAGCTCCCTAGATGGGAAAATCACCATATCAACTGGTACCACATCCAGCAAAAAGAAAGAATAAAAAGAGAAGCAAACTTTCTTGAACCAACAGCAGAGAAACTAGAGAAACTGATCGAGACTCACCGCATTCCCGAAGGCATAGGAGCCGCAGACAGCGACCAAGGAGCTGAAGAGGACGACCGAGTTCGCTGATGACGACGACGACGACGAAGAAGAAGAAGAAGAAGAAGAAGAAGGAACACTTGCGATGACTGATCCGCCATTTTGGCAAGTCCCCGACTCTTCATCTTCGGTGGGTCTTGATGTTCCCAAAAGCAGTGGCTGGTTTGCTGATCCTGGCCCTGCCATGGACGTCTCTGCAAAATGGGTTATGCTTCTCGCTTCTATTCAGCTCACGAAAGCAGTTTTCTGGAGAGACCGACAAACACGAAGAGTGAGAGAGTCCACGGTTCGCGCGTAAACAACTTGAGAAGAACTTCAGGCTTATATTCCCCTCTCTGTCCTCTCAGATTCAAACCATTTACGTCAGTACTATGGACAAAATCGAATTCGTCAGGGATTAGTCTTTTATGATTTTTGTCTCCACTGATTTGGTCGAGTATCGAACCCGAGACTTCACGCTTCGTGTTAAATGTCGCTTGCGGAACTATAAAAAAAAAACCATTCTAAAATTTTATATTTTGAGTATTTTGAACCTTTTTCTTCAATACATGTCTAAAACAAAAATTCAGTCAAGTGAACGTAGAATTCTATATAACACATAATTCGTGGGGGAAAAAAAGAAGAAGAAGAAAGATAGGAATTCTATCCAATCTCGCTGAGAAGGACACAGACCGGCCTATGTGGACAGGAGCTTCTTTTCTTTAAAATTGCTGGTTTTAAAAAAATAATTTTATTAAACTGCGCGGTTTAATTTGTTTTCGAAACCTCTTGAAAAGCATTATTCTTATGTTTAGTTAAGTTAATTAGTGGCCTAGAAAATCACCAGATAAGAAATCTTCAATATCATGTCAAGACTGGAGACTAATCACGACATGTTTCGCTGTGTTTGAGATTGCTATCCAATTTAAGTGACAAAGCCCTAAGAGTCGAAGAAAGTGTTGGGTGTACCAGGGCCAACACGTGTCCCTGTTCGCCGACCAATCGATTGTCCTCTCGTGACTGTTGACACCTGATTTTTAATCATCTTTTCTCTTTTAAAAATTTTCAGTATTTTTCGGCATTTTTATTTTTTGAAAAATCCATAAAAATTCATAAAATTGAAAAATTAACTTTGGGGACCTTGGCCAAGCCTAGAGAACTAATTTTGACCAAAAAATGATTTTTCATATTTTCAGTATTTTTTAGTATTTTTATTTTCGAAAATTCATGAAAAATAAAGAAAAATTGAGAAAATTGCAAAATCAACTTTGGAAGCCTTAGCCAAGCCTAAGCAACCATTTTTGAACAAAAAATAAATTTTCATATTATATATATTTAATTTAATTTTTTTAAAAAAAATACAAAAATACTTGAAAATTTTGGAAAAATAACATTTGAGGCAAAAAAAAATACACAAAGATAGTTAATATTTTTATTTTAAATCTATTTTCATATTGGCCATCGTAAATTCAGAAAAATCCAATTCGAGTCACGTGTTCCTTCACGAGTATAATCTTGAATCGGGCCTAAAAAAATTTAATTTAAGTCAACTTATTTTTAATTTTCACTTTTTATGAGTTGTGACATTGTCTTCTAATATTTTAAATTTTCATCTTAGCTCAATTATACCCAGAATGACTCAATTTTGCAAAAGGGCTTTAATTAAATTCTGCATTATTTTCAGCGGCAAGAAATGAGCTTAAATTTGACATGTGGTAAATTTTGGTGTGTCAAAAATTGTGAAGAGATTTGGACTTAAAGAAATATATTTTTTCATGGACTAAATTGCAAATACTTAAAATCTCAAGGACTAGGATGCAAATACCTAACACTCGAGGGATTATTTTGTAAATAACAAAAAGAAGAGTTGGTGGAGAAATTAGAATAGAGAAGGGAAGATGGAGAAGAGGAGATGGAGAAGGGAAGATAGAGAAGAGGAGATAGAGAAGGGAAGTTGAAGAAGAGGAGATGGAGAAGAGAAGATGAAGAAAATAAGATAAGAGTAGAGAAGGGAAGATGAGATGAAGAAGAGTTAGTGGAAAATTTAGAATGGAAGATGGATGAGTAGATTATAAAAGGAGGAAGAAGTGAGCTTGGGATGGGATTTTTTTAGAGAGAAAATCTTGGATGCTTTAGAGAATTTTGAGAGATTGAAAGAAATTAGAGAGAAAGAAAAAAAAATAAAAAAAAGAGAGAGAATCCTTTTTTCCAAAAGAGAGCCTTGAAGATGGTGAAAGTTTAAATCTAGGTGTTACCATCAACAATTCCTCTACCGATCAATGCGAGTCACAAGTTCATCTCCATCGTTCGAGCCGCAATCTTGATCTATAAGGTGACACGAGATCCGAATTCGGCAATTAAATCTGTTAAATCAGGTAACGATCCTAACTATTAAAATCTTCGAGAATTTCCTTGCCCAAATAAATTAATTTAAATTTCGATTATGTCATGTCATACTCATATGTTTCCATATCTACATGTCGCATTCATACTATAAATTCTTGCAATTTAATTCTTGCACCATAAATCCCAAAGGGAAGGGCCAAGCTAATGTTAGCCTCCCATTGGAGGTTTTTACTTACAGTAGTTAAATATCTGCAACTTAAATACCTGTACCTTAAATCCCAAAGGGAAGAGCCAAGCCAATGCTTAGCCTCCCATTGGAGGTTTTTACTTACAGTAGTTAAATACCTGCAACTTAAATACCTGTACCTTAAATCCCAAAGGGAAGAGCCAAGCCAATACTTAGCCTCCCATTGGAGGTTTTTACTTACATTAGTTAAATACCTGCAACTTAAATACCTGTACCTTAAATCCCAAAGGGAAGAGCCAAGCCAATACTTAGCCTCCCATTGGAGGTTTTTACTTACAGTAGTTAAATACCTGCAACTTAAATACCTGTATCTTAAATCCCAAAGGGAAGAGCCAAGCCAATGCTTAGCCTCCCATTGGAGGTTTTTACTTACAGTAGTTAAATACCTGCAACTTAAATACATGTACCTTAAATCCCAAAGGGAAGAACCAAGCCAATGCTTAGCCTCCCATTGGAAGTTTTTTTCTTACAGTAGTTTAAATACCTACAGCTTAAATACATGTACCTTAAATCCCAAAGGGAAGAGCCAAGCCAATGCTAGGCCTCCCATTGGAGGTGTTTATTCACTGTCATGTACTTCTTATAATTTAATTTTTGAATCATCAGACCCAAAAGATGAGTAGGTCGTAATACTGCACAGAAGTCGTTAACACACTCCCTCTTTCGGCTTCAGGGAATCTTTAACACTTAAAAAATATAACAAATAAAAATATATACCATCCATGCATCCTATTTAAAAAGTGAAAATACAAAAGAGAATACCCTACTAGAGCCTTAGGAATAAACCAAGCCTGAGTTACCGAATTAGGTATCCATGAAATTAAGGTACCGAAAGGGCATTAGTTTTAATTAACTTGTGTAACCAAGTCCCCGAGCTCATAATCTCTGGTTCGCAGAAATAAATTAGTTCTCCCGCTAATTTATTTAGGTTCCTAATCAACCTACCAAGAATGATTAGTGGCGACTCCAAATTTCAAAATCATTTAAAATAAAAATCCAAAGTCACGATTCGGTAGGGCTTGGGAGGGTCCGCGTTAGGCTAGTCAAATCTAATTAACCTAATAATCCGTTAACCCTTTAAAATAAAGTTTTTTTAGAGGGTCGCGACAGTGACATGAAGAGAGAGAGAGAGATAGAGACAGAGAGAAAGTGGCACAAGAGGTATCTTCTCATGGTTGGCTAGGGCGCACGGACACTTGTTGATCCTAGCCCACTCAATATTTTTTTCCAAGGGTCGAATTGAACGCACGGCGTAAATAACCAAGAGCATCATATTTTGAATGGTGATGTCAAAGTGCACTTTTTTTTTTTTGGTTGAAATGTCGTAGCTTACTTCAGGAAAACCATTAATTCACATCTTATATCTATGCATGTCTATGATTTTTACGCATGTGCATCTTGTTATAATATGTCTCGAATTTGAGCCTGTGAACGAAATTCGATGCGAAATAGAAATATATGAATCGTGAATTATATTGTTTTCGGATAACCGAACGTGCATCAATTAGGAAAGTGCTGACCATCGACCGATTTGAAATCTTGAATGGAAGTTGCGTTTCCATGTTGGACTCCTCGTCTGCAGGTTTTACTGGGCGGCCAAGACAAGAAGGAAAAAAATGTAAAAGGCAAAGTCAAAAGAAGAAAGTTCAATCATGGATTTGTTGACCGAACAAACATGTTTTCCTACGTTGGATTCGGTTAGCTTTTGTCTTGGCACTAGATATAATCCGATCGAGGGAACTTTCAAGGGCAGTGGTGGACGTGAAAAGGGTTGTTGTATGAGCGCTTGCTCATGTCATTTATTTCACCCAATTACGTCAAGAATTTAAGTATCGAAATCAATTAAATTCTTCTAATAAAAATTTGCATATAATGCTTTCGTGAAATTGTAAATTATTTCATAAGGAATTAGAGCTAAACACTGTGTGGGTTATTGAAAGTAATTGGGGCTAAGAAGTACTGAGAGTGTTTAAGTAACTCGAGTATGATTGTAATCTCTATTGTATCGTTTGATCTATAATGAAATTCGTTGCCACTCTTATAGGTTTCTACGATTGAACCACGTATATCTGGTGTCCGATTTATTTTCTTATTTTACTATTTGATCAACACATCTCCCTTCAATTTATGGTTTCAGAGTCAAACTTTAGGTTAATGTGCAATGATGTTCTTGAACTTTTAATTTGTTCTGTTTAGTCCTTAAGCTTTTGGTACATGTTTAATTTAGTCCATAGAATATATGAAAATTTTCAATATTGCCATTCCATCAATTCAAGTTCTAGAACAATATTGAATATTTTTATATAGTTCATAGGCTAAATTAAACATAAATCAACAGTTTACGGACTACATTGAGTAAATTAAAATGTTAGGGACGACGTTGTGAATTGAAATAAAGTTGACGGAATACATCGAATAAATTAAAAGTTCAGGGGCACATCTCACATTAGATCAAAGTTCAGAGGTCATTTGTGTCATCATCTATATTTTATATTATGAAAGCCTTTGATGCTTAAAATTAAAGAAATTGAAAGTGAGTGCTGCGACACACAAAGTTTTTCAGTTCGGACACGATTGTCTTCACAGATAGAACGAACAAAAATGTCTCAATCCGATGCAAAAGCATCAATTCGTGAAGTTCAAATCACTCTTTGAGGATCTCCCAATGAATAGTGCCTAACCCATGGATTTTTGTTTATCAACCTTCCAATATGTCGTGCTATGACTGTGTTCAGCCATTTTTGACCCATCGGCACACGCACTTTGGTCCAGCACCACCATTTTGACCCACCACTGTTGATTTTTCACCATCCGGCTTGAGCAATTCAGAAGAAAGGTTGTGAGGCCATTCAAGCTCACCTAGCATTCTTGGACAACGAGAGGCAAAGATTTATGAGCTCTTGAACGACCAAATTAGGTTCCAACTAGTTGATCTTTCGGTGGGGGAGGGACCACTGCAAGGCGGATGAAAGATGATGTCGACAGAAATTACAAATTGACTTCATCGAGGACTAATTTAACCATGGACTTTGGGGAAGTGCCATAATTTTACTTCAAACTTTAAGGGTATAAAGCAAATTTCGAGGAAATATATGTTTGAAGTGCGTAAAAAATGAGTCGTAAATATTCAACCGAAGAAAGAGTCTTCCTCGAATATAGCATTTTTTGAACTTAGATCCCAAAAATGGAAGTTAAATTGCAACGAATGAGTACAATCTATGATTATAATAATAAAACGTCAAAACCCTTTCACTCTTTCTTCTCTAGAAAATGCTTCGGGGGCTTTGATAGCTTAAGCTTAAATCGATCCTGATGACCTTTGGATCTTCTTCATCAATTGGATTTAATTTGAAGACCTCCGTCGCTTGTCTCAAATTATACATCCCGAACTTCGATTTCTCTTCATGAAACCTGAAGAACTTTTTTTTTGGTCTGAAATCTGAAGACCTCGAATGGTTGATCTTTCGAGTGGAAGATGATTGGGGTTGCTTCTCATTTAGATTCAGTCTTTAAAAAAGAAAAAAAAGATGGTGTCCAATCGTCTAATATGTGCGTAACCCATGAATTTTTTTGCACCACTACAAGGTGGATGAAAGACGGTGTCCGCAGAAATTAACATTGACTTCATCAAGGAAAATATGAATGATGGAGTTTGGGGAAGTGCCCTAATTTTACTTCTAAGGGTATAAAACAAATTCAAGGAAATATCTTTGGGGTGCATAAAAAATGACTTCCAAAGCGAAGACAACATTTTCCTCAAACGTACGATAAACTAAACTTAGATTAAAAAAAAATGTAAGTTAAACTGCATCAAATTCATTAAATGAGTACAATCTTTGATTATCATGATAAAATGACGAAACTCTTTTGACTCTTTCTTCTCGAGAAAACGCTTCAAGGGCTTTGATAGCTTAATCTCAAATTGATCATGATGAACTTTGGATCAAACTTGAGGAATTAAACATCACAAACTTCCAATTCTCTTCATGAAATCTGAGGACCTAGAATGATTGATCTATCAAGTTGAAGACGAATGGGGTAGCTTCGCATTCAGATTCAATCTCCAGAAAGAGAGCAATCTCGCAGACTTTCGATAATGCTCCCTCTAGAAAGCCAATTTAGATAGAGAAGAGGAGCCTTTATTCTCCCATATTGGTTGGTTAAGATTTTCCATCCATAGATATGCAATCTACTTCAAATTTCACTTGGATAATTGTCAAGTTAAGTTATGTGATTCAATAATGGTCGAATAATTAATCGCTAAATTAAAACTAGTGACTTTAGCTCTCATTTGTTTTTTGTTTTTTTTTTAATATCTCAATTTCAAATTAAGTGGATTTTGGGAATAAATTATTACCATTTCAATTTTCGGTAAACAAATTTCCTTCAAATAGTATAAGCTATATTTGAAATAAGTGACATTTAAAAAAAGTGCATCTTAAAGGAGGAAATAAAAGTAAATTAAATGTAGCTTCAAATAAGTTGCAATATATTTTTTTGTAATGTTTAAAATTAGTGAACATTAGGTTAAATTTATCCAATTAAAAGAATAAATTATACTTCAAATTACTTTAGTTCGATTTTAAATTGAACGGTTAAATAATGTAACTTTAGATCCGGTGTCAATAGAGGTCGCCGACCATTGCCGATGCTTAATGATCAACAAAGGGAAAAAGGGAAAAAGAGAATAAAAGGAAAAAAAATGAAAAAATCACAAAATTTGAAGAAGAGTTGCAAAAATCGTCCATGTTAATGCCGGTTGTGCCGCGCATTAGTGATTTCGGACAAAAATTGATCGGAATGACTATATTGGTAAATTGTCAAAAGATTTATGTCTAAATTAGTCAAATTGAGAAGTTTGCGAGCGAATTGGTTGTCGTACAGTAGCTCTGGGAGTTGCGGAGGATTATCCTTTAAAAAAAGGGACACGTTCTTCTTATTGTTTTAAATTATTTAATTTAAATTTAATCAATGATGGACATTTGAGGATGACAAATTACTAACTTAATGCTAATTGGATGAACATGGGGCCGTGTGGCACGACCACGCTTATCATGCGGCCGCGGGAGAGTAACCTCTCTCTTGCCCTAGAAAATATTTGTTTTTTTTTTTTTTTTTCCAAATGAGATCGCCTTCTTGTTGTCCCCAAGACATCGAGCATCGGCGACGGGTAAACCGCACTTCAACGCTTGCTTTGCTTGCGATGTTTCAGCTTCCACTCCCAACCGCAAGTCACCGACAGTGCCTGAAAGTCTAGAAATGTCCTGGTCGTGCATCTGTAAACCCCCGCTCCTCCAGTAATTTGAGCTTCGAGTTCAGTTTTTTAACCTTTGATCTCGTTATTGGTCTACTCTGGTTGTGTGCTTGAAGGGTTACCACAAAAAAAAAAAACAATCATAAATATATTACAATTGCGCTAGAGCCGTCAATATAAGTCCATGATCCATTTTTGACCCATATTTTAGAAAAAAAAAATTAACTAGATTTTTTATTTCATGAAATTATTTTAGTAATATTATTTTTTATTTTATCTACTATTTTTTTATTGTTTAATTTGTTTTTTTTCATTTGATGTGAAGTTTTTATCTAGTAACATATACATATGAAGAGCTTAAAATAAGTTAAATGTAGTGTGATTTGGTAATATGGCTCAAAATGGATCAAGTCGGGTTAGGTATGAATTATTGGATATGGGTTCAAAACGGATTATATATGTCAATAGAGTCGGATCATATTCGACCCGACCCAAACTCGACCCGATCTATCCATTTAACGCCTTATTATTGTGCCAATTTAGTCTTAAATATTTTCAGGTTTTGACAACTGAGTTTATCTGATCAATTTTGGCCAAAAAATGCTAGCTACGTGGTATGGTCGGCACTGGCGTTAATAATTTCTAATAATATTTTGAATTTTATTCTAATTTTTTTTCTTTTTCCTTTACTTTTTATTTTTTTTTCCCCTAGCTTAGGCCGATGAGGATCATTGGCCAACCCTCACCGACCACTGGCAAGCATGTCACAGCCCTAGCCAAATCTACATGCCTTTGCCCTCACTAAATGCCGATGAGGGTGTCCCGACCTTAAGAACATGGGAAAAAGACAAAAGTAAAGGAAAAAAAAAAGGAAAGAAAAAGGAAAGAAAAAGAAAAAAAATTTAACAATTGAAAATTTGTTAAAATTTGTTCACATGAGCAATGACCATGCCATTAGATAGCTGACGTCTACATCATCAATTTCCAGCTAAAATTGTCCAGATATACTGAATTTACACAGATGCAAAAGATTTAAAACTGAATTGGCTAAGAAAAAAGTTTATAATTGAAATGGCACAGTTGAAATAAATTTATGACTTTTTTATGGGTTAATATCACGAAAAATCTCAAGTTGGTACACATGTGATAAATTTATCCCAAATTATTTTTTGACCACAAAAAACCATAAACCGTACAATTGTGGCAAATTTACCCAAATTGGTATACTTGTGACAAATTTACTCTTCGTTAGTTTTCGTTAAATTTAGCGTCAAATTACCGAGTTGGATGGCACGTGGCAATTCATTGGTGTATCAGTTTAGGATTTTTATCCTCTTTCTGTCACAAGTGTATTAATTTAAAATTTTTCATGGTATTAACCCAATTTAATAAAGGGTAAATTTGGTACAATTGTAATAGTTTGAGATTTTTCATGGTAAAGAAACTAGTTTACGGTAAATTTATTACCGATGTACTAGTTTGAAATTTTTAGTGGTCAAAAAATAATTTGAGGTGAATTTGTTACAGGTATATCAGTTTGGAGTTTTTCGTGATCAAAAAAATTTTGGAATAAATTTGTCACAAGTGTATCAATTTAGAATTTTTTGCTGTATTAGCACTTTATATATATATATATATATATATATATATATATATAATTTTCCTATGCTTGATATGCTCACGTCCATATGTAGTGCTCGCTATAGAGAGAACTGAAGAATTTCAGCCCCTGCACTTTTGCCCGTAGGTGGATTCAGTTCATCCCCCATTCGGGTCGAACCCGGATCGCGGTCTTTTGCACTTGGGACTTACGTGCAAGATCTAATTTATATAGCTTGACGTGTTGCGAGTTTTGACCGCCGATTGCTTATGGACAAGTGAAACGACCTCGTTTCTCAAATCAGTATTTGCAATACTGATATTCTCGTTGCTTACTATATACAATAATGTCTCTGTTGTAATCTTTTTCTAGATTTCATGCTTAAGGACATATGTTTCGACTTTGAGCGTGAAATCTGGCTTACTAATGTTCATATGTACATTATTAAAAATTGTAAAGAACCTCGGAGAGTCCTCTTCAGACAACATGCAACAAATTCGGATACTAATTTAGACACCATCTTTACATGACTTTAATTGAAAGAATCAAGCTATTCCCTGAGGAAAATAAGCAATTACTGTAAAATTGAGCCTACAGGTGACATCTAGAAAGTTTCCTACCATCAATCAAACTGAACATTCTTTGTTCGGGATCTCATCCTGTTTTAGAATTCAGTTAAGTGTCCTTTAACCATAAGTGGCTGGAACTCGCCAGGGCTCGTCATGAAGCAGTACGAGCCACTCAAGGTTGCCGTTTGCTCCACGTTCTCGATCTATGCTAGTATGGGGGTCGGGCAGTCGGGGTGTCGGAGGTACCGGCGAGTCGCTTTCCAGGATCTTCACAACATGGTCCACGGTGGGCCTAGCATACACCACTGGATGAGAGCAAAGCACTGCCAACAGAACATACTTCTCCATCTCGTCCGGCACGCCCAAATTCAGTATCCTCTCGTGAACGACACCCAAAGGTCTGTTCGCCCTCACTAGGGACCAAGCCCAATCAGCCAGGAGCAAGGCCTCGCCTTTTTCAACTGAAACAACTGCCTTCTTCCCGCTCAGTAGCTGGTGCTCGCGTGCGACTGGCCCTCGGGGGTGGACTTGGCGAGGCCAAAATCGGCGAGCTTCGCATCAGGAGCCTCATTCAGGAATTTGTTGCTCGCCTTCCCATCCCCGTGGATAATAGTGGGCTGCGCACCATGGGCCAAGTAGGCCGACCCTCGTGCCTTCACGGGGGCAATCTTCCGACGGGCAGGCCAACTCAGAGGCTTCTGTTCCTGCCTGAAGAGGTGGTCGAAGAGGCTCCCGCTGCGCACCAATTCACAGACGAGGATTCGTTGGCGGCCTTCCATGGGGACGGTTGCAGTGCGGTAGCCCTTCAGTTGCACGAGTTTGACATGCCGGACGCTGACAATGACCTCCACCTCATATGCGAACGCCCCATCACCGTTGGCCCAGCAGTTCTTGAACCTCTTGAGGGCAACCTCTGACCCATCTGGCAACATTCCTCTGTACACATTCCCATATCCACCCCTCCCAATTATGTTGTCCCTAGAGAAGTTGCTTGTGGCCTTCCTGATTTCCTCAAGGGTGAACCTGATGACTTTGGCGCTTGCATCCATCATCTGATTCATCTCCATTCCTGAACCAGCATTGCCCAATTCCGTCTGGTCCAAGCTCTTTCTCATCCTCCTCTTCCTCCAATGCCATGTCCAACACAGCCAAATCACAATCACTGCGCTTAAGAAGCCGCTGCTGCAACCCGAGACAATTCCCCAGAAAACCTCCCCATACTTCCTTTTCTTCTTCTTGTCTACGGCTACGCTGAAATTGAGCAAAAGGCACCTGTGGTGCCCGTCATTGGTCGTACCGAACTGATTGGTGTATGCAGCCGCATAGACGAATGGATACCCGGTGCAGTCCGACTCGTTCCCGTTGTTAGGACCCCCAACATATACTTGCACGCGGACCAAGCAGTCCGTACACAACGCGCAGGAAGACTCGTCATCCAGGGACTGATTGCAGAACTTTTGTTTGTTGCTCAGCTCAATTCCTGACACGAGCCCCTCGAAATCCGATCAGGTGGTGACATTCGCTCACGTCTTAGACATGAGGCTGGTCTTGAACCCGCAGGTGACTGCAAATTGAACCCGGCAATCTTGGAACTGATGATGCTCTGATACTCATCCCAACTGTCCTCGGACGAGTTGTGAGGCGGGAAGAAGTATCCAGTGGCGCGGAGATACTCCGAGCGGACCATCCGGAGCGCCTGGATCATGTAGCCACACGCGGTGGGGACGTCCAGCAGCTGGAGCCGAATTTGGCAACAATTCTCTATTTGGGACTTCATACTCTGCATGTCCTGCAGAGTTCACACAGGGCAGATTTGAGTTCAGTACAGAACAACAAAGAGAAAGATGAGCATTTGAGAGCTTGGTTTCTTGATCCAAGGGTAGATAGTGAATGCAAAGATATGCACACCCACCCAGTTATCGGTTCCATCAGACTCTAACTGATTGATAAATAAAGAGTTTCAAGAGGAATATTTGCTGACCTTTTACAGGGTCAAGACTCAAAGTGATGGCTAATCAAGTTACTTGAAGGAAGCAGCTTGGAAGCAGCCACAAAATTTAACTATCGAGTCCCAAAAAAATAGAACTTTAGCTTACAGTTAGTGATATTGATCGAATTCCTCAACTGATTAGTTGGTGAATGGACCACCCATCATATAAAATTTCATCTTGGTGTAAATGTACGGGGTCAAGAATTAGACGGATGAGGTTCGAGAATCGAGTTAACCACGTTCCACAAGTCGACTTGGCTAGGATGACCTGACCTTTGATTCCTCTCGAACCAGTGCCGCAATCTGAGATTACGATAGACCTGTACAGAAACCAGGCCAAGTTTGATCAGGAATCTGACGTGCTTGAATGATCCGAACCATCCCATTATGTTTCAAAGGTCAGATTGTTTACCCCTAACAGAGACATTGAAACACGAAACCAGAGAGTTGCCAACCAAAGTTAAAACCAGCCCTCCTTGAGTCCCTGTCTCAACTACATGCCCAAAAATTTTGTTCTGTCTTACTCTGGCATCAGTAACTTGGGAGTTTTGCGTCGACGAATTAGAGAACTTTCTGTCGAATTTTGGAAGTTGGAGCGAGTTCCGTGCCCGCTAACAAAAGATCGATAATTCTTTTGCGCCCTATAAGTGAAGTTTCCGGGATTGACCTGTCCGGCGGCTGGACAATTGCCAAACACCACCCTCCATGGAAATGGCCAAAAGTCCGCCAGATTAGGGAGACTGCCATTCTCTCCGACCAGAATTAGTGGTTTACCAGATAATTTGTTGCTCAGGATGCCAGGTGAAGTTACTAGCTACGGCTCATTCTGAAGTCAAGAAAATGAAGAGGCTCAGTCTCTCTTGATATTCTGGGATTGTTCCTGCGGAGTCTTCAGGAATTGAACCGAACCGTGGCATTATTGTTCAAACTCTCATTTATAGGAAAAATATAAATAAGTGCATTGAGAGTCATAAAAATTATCACAAAAGTGCAATTGAGTATTAAAACATTCAAAAAGTGCAATGAAGACCTAAAACTTATCTCAAAAAATGCAATTAGGTCATAAAGTTTTCAAAAATAATAATCGAGCCCTAAAACTTGTCAAGTTAATGCAAACAAATCATAAAACTTGTCAAGTTGATACAATTAACTCCTAAAAATTATTAGAGTTCTCCGTATATCAAGTTGGACAAAAGTTAATTGAAGGATCTGATTGTACCAACTTGATAAATTTTAGGACTTGATTATACTTTTTAAAAGTTTTAAGATTTAACTGTGTTGTTACGACAAGTTTTAGGTTTATAGTAGTCTTACTCCGGAAAATAAGAAAAGTTCGTGAACATGTGCTTAATCGGATTAAGCCCATAACAAACATGAAATGAAATGGGCGGGCCTGAGAACGAGGCAAAAGGGAACTTCAGATATCAATCCTCAACTCAACCCCAGCTTTTTGAAACTCTTCCCTTAGGATTTCTTTCGCCGCCACCCAAACTTTACTTTCCGAAGCGACTCCCCTTCCCTTTCCTTCTTCCTCCCCATTTCCTGTTCACTCTTTGTTCCTTTGTTTTCCCTTTATTTTTGTCTTTTAGGCTTTTTCGTCAATTTAATGGACAACGCAATCGACATTATTCATGGAAATGAGCTCTGAAGATCGAAGCGCGAGTACCTAAGAAGAATCTGCTCTTCTGAATTTGCTCACTCACTCACTCCGGTTCTAGTTGCTCACTCTAGATAGTTGAGCACTTCATAAGTCTTTGAAGTTCTTTTACTACTGTCTTGAGCATCCACTTATCTGAAATTGATTTTCCGATTAATTGTTATCTTTGCTATACTCACTCTCTCCCGATCTAGATTTAGATTTAGATTTGAATGTTCTTCTATCCTGATCTAGAGATAAATCTGAGATCTACAAGGCATTTTCTGTGTTCTTTCAACTTATGAGTGTTGTTGTGATCTCTATACGGTGATGGTGCTAGGATGCCGAGTATAGGAGCACATCTCCTTTTGGAAAAACCATAATTACTAGAAAGGAATTTCTCAGCATGTGCTCATCACTGATGTTGACGCGAGATTTGATGATCGACTGACGTATGAGTTTTGATATTATCACAGATCTGTCTTTGTGGAATGGACCAATCTCTATAAGCAATATCAAGTTCATTCACTTTTCAGATATACATGTTTTATTTACTTTGTGGGATTTACATCTTTCTCTGGAAATTATTACTCCCTTTTCATATTAAATGAAGATTTCTATTCCAATCCAAAAAAAAAAACCCCAATTTTTTTTCTTTTTGGTCGAAAATTCCACCCCAATCAATTATCAATAAATACATCTTACAAAAGAAGTAAATGAAGCACAAGAAAAAATCAAAATTCCAACTTAATTGGTCACCCAAGAAAAAAATGAGTGATTTTCTTCTCTAACTACATCTTTATTTTTTGCCAAATAAATAGAGTTTCAATTCACTTAACCCATATTGAGAAGAATCTTAATTTATGAGAGGTGAAATTTTCACTTTGATCAATATAAGCAATAACTTGAGTGGAACTAAAAAACATCCATAAATTAATTAAATGTGTTGAATGAGGAATAGAAACATTCATCTCCCTTCTTACTCATGACTTGTTCCCATCAAATGGGAAAAAAATAAAAAGATAGATAGGTATGTGTGTGCGTAGAGAGAGAGAGAGAGAGAGAGAGAGAGAGAGAGAGAGAGAGAGAGATGTAATAAGACCAACCCGCAAGCTAACATCCTGACTCTGATTTTCACGGGATGGAGACGGTTCACATACCTAACTTGCATTATTTTTTGTAGCTACTCATGCTTCTCCCTCAGTCAGCCACACAAATTAAAAAGTTAAAAAATAAATGTTCTGACCATAATTTATTCTTCTATATACTTACTGTCATTACAAATCATGCAATTCTAACCCCCAAACACTATTTTTCTATGTGGTTTAGGAAAAACTATTCAAAAGTCCAAAGGCTCCATTTGTTTCATGGAAAATAAGACCTTTCTAGCAAGTGTTTTCAAGGAGGTCATTTTTCGGTGTTTGGATGAAACTTGAAAAAGACAAAAAAAAATATTTTACTCCATTTGGTAAGCAAAATTTTCCTTATTTTTTCCTTCAAAATAAGCATACATTATTTAGGCTTCAATAACTTGGGATGAGCCTGTTGACACTTGATTTTCAGCCGTTTTATTTTTTAGAAAATTTTTAGAAAATATATAAAAATTCAAAAAATTGGCAAATCAACTTGAGAGCCTTGCCCTGACCTAGGGAACCAATTTTGAACAAAAAATAATTTTCCATATATTCAGTATTTTCCTGTATTTTATTTTCAAAAATTCATAAAAAAAACCAAGAAAAAATGAAAAAAATTACAAAATCAACTTTGGAAACCTTGGCCTAGCCAAGGGAACCAGTTTTGAACAAAAAACAATTTCCATATTTTTCTCATTTTTTAATATTTTTTTAAAAAATAGAAAAATAATGAAAAATTAATTAAAAAAATAGCATTTGAGGCCACAAAAATACAAAAAAAAAAGTCAATATTTTTATTTTATATTCATTTTGACCAAGGAAATTTTGAAAACATTTAATCTGGAAATGAGGTTTACTTTGTTAATTGCATTTTCATATTAATTAAAATTTTTCTAGAAATTTCATTTTAGCTCTTTAATTTTCAATTTTCACATTTTTGAAGTCATGTCATCCCCCTCTATTTTTAAAAATTAAAATCCAGTCCAAAAACTCACTGAATTGTCCAATTTTGCTAAAAAGGACCAGAATGCAATTTTTAATTTTTCGATTTAGTCCTTAAAAATACTTAAAATGAAATTAAAAATTTTCTAGGGACTGAAATAAAAATCAAATCACATCACCCCCTAGTTTTTGGCCTTCTGAATCCATTGGTGGTGTTAATTTTTGCAAAAAAGGCCATTAAAGGTTTGGATTTTGCAAAATGGTCCTTCGGGTCAAACTTCAATCGAGGGGATTTCCATCAATTAGAATTAAAAAAAATACCCAATTTGAGTAGTTAAGCGTAATTCATGACACAGGATCTGATTTTCAGGTCAATTTGATGATCCATGGACATTTAGATGCTTAATTTGAAAGAAATGTAGAATCGAGTCGAATCGAGTCGGTTTGACTCGACCCGGTCAACTCGTTGACTGAGGAACCAGAACCAATTCTGGTTCTCTCCCTCCTCACGTACGCGCGAAAGCAATAGGCCTCAGACGAATCCCCTAAAAAGGATTAAGAGCTCGCCTGAGCTCCGACGATCTAACTAAAGTTTGCTCGGCAATGATGTGCCAAATGGCACATGATTCCGTTGCCAAGCACGTGAACTTTAAAACGAAAAAACGTTCGTTCGCCCAACAAAGTTTCTGAAAAGATCTAGTATAAGTAGGAAGGGAGGCCATTCTGTTATGAGGAGGAAGTTGATTTTGGTTACACACACGCATGAGGAGAGAGAGAGAGAGAGAGAGGATTCAGAGAAGGATTTCATCGTTGCCATTGGAGAGGAGGCCAAGAGCTACAAAGTCAAATTCAAGTCGATCGAGACTTCGCTTGACTCAAAGAATCATTCTTGAAGCTTCGCAACACTCCACAAAAGCTCTCAACACTCACAGTGCGCCATTTCGTCGTGAAACCAAGTAATTGTCATTTTTGAGTTTGGAGGTCCGTAGCTATGGAGAATCATCATTCTGCCATTTTTTTTTTCAAAATACGTGTGTGCGTTTTACTCCTCTAGTGACTCTGAACTTGTTCGCGTTCTATTTTTGCATCAAACTCGCATGAAAATCTTCGTTTGAAAACTCCGACCTTCGATTGAATATCTCGACTCGGCCAGTGTATAGCTTGTTGGATTTCTCCAATAGTGGCTTCTGCTATAGGCCTTTGCATGATATACAAGTTCTTTTCAATAGCTTGGCTGACTTCTTTAGGAATAGAAGTCAAGAAGATTGGTTTGAGATTCCAATATGCACCTAGGAGATAAAAGAGGTTAACCATTTCTTTAAAATGGCGATCAAAGTCTTTTCTAGCCATGGAGCAACACTTTTGTTCAAAGAACTCTTTTTGAGTTCACTAGTATTGTCTAGCTTGACAATGAAGAATAAATGAATAAGCCAAATGACATTATCTAGGCTCTGGGTTAAAAAATGTATTTGGTCTTGTTCTCCAGCTACATTTCACCAGTCTTTTAGGGCTCCAATGAATACGCTTGTGAATTCAAGGAGTACTTCATTAAGTACTATGTTCTGAGAGGTGCCTAGTGGTCAATTAGGCGTGAAATCCTTGGAGTCGATTGGGCCATTTATGATACAGGATATCATCCAAAGTGAAGTATGTCTTAGATGATGAAGAAGTTGAAGTTGAAGTTGAAGTACCAATGGGGGATGAACCACATCTTGTTCTAAGGCCAATTTCACATCTAGTTCTGATATTGGGTTACTCATCATAATTTGACCAAAGTGAGATGAGTCATCAGAGGATTCTAAATCAGATGGATTAGATGATTTACTCTGAGAAGGATTATGTGGTGAGTTTATGTCAAAGATGATAGAAATCTAGACTTGGTGTCTAAGAAAATTTTTCAGGGAATTTGACACCATATATGAGGAAGTGTTTTTTTAGGTGAGGATGGAGGAGGAAATGGAGGTGGTGGTGTAAAAGATACAGGTGCTTTTCCTTTCTTCCTGTTTCAAGCATCTTTTTCTAGTTTTTTCTCTAATAGATAGAAAATTAGTTCTAGGCGGAAGAGAAGCTGAACAAGGGATGGCTACAAATGATAAGGATAATTTTGGGGGAGTGGATCCTAATCTTGGAAATGAGGTGATGGAAGGTAATAGAAAATATTCAGAGGGCGCCAAAAGGTTTTTGGTTTTGAAGAATTTAGATCTGATGCCTGAGTTTCCCAATTTCGAGGACTAATCTTTTTGGTAATGATGAGGAATCTACTTGATTCCTAGCAGATGAAGTCTCTTTTGAAAATCTTCTAACATTTTCTTGGATATAACAGTTGTTTTATCTACTTGTTCAATTAGAATAGGTCCTTTACGTCGTCTGTAGGCATCCACATCATGAGGAACATATATTTTGGGTGAATGATAATATTTTTGTTGTGGTTCAAAGAAATTCTCCATTAGGGAAACTTGACGCCACAATTGACTTCGATATTTGGTATAAGGAGTGGCGAAAAATCTTCAGATTGGAACATATAGATGCAGGGTAGAATTGGAGGTGAATTTGGCTTAGGTATATATGTGTATGGTCCAGGAAGATTAATGAGATAAGAATATTTCTTTACCCATTTCTAGATAGGCTTGTACAAGAGAGAGGTAACAAACTTCTTTGGTGATGGAGTTGGAGTTGATGAGGGTTTTGGATCATCTAAGCAAAGAGGTGGTGATGATGTGAGCGAGGGAGGTATGGGGTTTCATACGGAACCATGAACTGAAATCTTCCACCATCTTCTCCAAGTGCTCCCATTGTTGGGTCATCATCAAGATACCTCTAGTAAATGGGGATTTTTTTTTCTTTTTCTTGGAAGAAGGTATGTCACATCTTCTTCAGTTTAGAAACATGATGGATAAGCATAGTCAATATCTCAAAAGCAGTGTCCTGTGGGATCCTTGAAATAATGAATAGGTTGCCCATTTGATTCGAAAGACTGGACAAATTCTTTATGACCGAGACATTCCATGCTGACTAGATCAGTTGGGCATGGGTGAGACACAAAGTAGTAGGAAAAAAAAGGAAAAACAAAAGTTGATTCTTCTTTTTTCTTGGTAATCTTGATGGTAACAATACTATCATTCTTTTTTATAAACTGGGGTTCAGAAGATTGAAAAGGCCTAATGTTCTGATGGAGTTTCTCGTAGTTGGTTACCCAACTAATAGGAAGAAATCTAATAAGTTGATCTCTAGGGATCTATCTTGGCATAGGAACACGGGAGGTCTGGTCATGATTGTCGCGACCCTAAGAATTTTTTTCGATCGGGTTAACGGATTATTAGGTTTATTAGATGAATTAACCTAATACGGACCCTCCCAAGTCCTACCGAATCGCAACTTTGGTTTTTGTCCAAATGGTTTTAAAATTTGGAGTCGCCACTAATCATTTTTGGTAGATTGATTAGATACCTAAGTAAATTAGCCAGAGGACTAAATTACTTTTATGAACTAGAAATTATGAGTTCGGGAACTTGGCTACACTAATTAATTAAAACTAATGCCCTTTCGGTACCTTAATTTCATGGATATCCTAATTTGGCAACTTAAGCTTGGTTTATTCCTAAGACTCTAGTGAGGTGTTCTCTTTTTGTATTTTCACTTTTTAGATAGGATGCATGGGTGGTATTTTTTTTATTTTCAAAGTGTTAAAAATTCCCTGAAGCCAAAAGAGGGAGTGTGTTAACGACTTCTGTGCAGTGTTACAGTCTACTCACTTTGGGATCTGGTGATTCAAAAATTAAACAGCAGAAAGTCAATGACAGTAAAGAAAGACCTCCAATGGATGGCCCAGCCTTGGCTTGGCTCTCCCCTTTAGGATTTAATGGTGCGGGAATTAAATTGCGGAAATTTAAATAATGGTAAGTAAAAACCTCCAATGGGTGGCCAAGCATTGGCTTGGCTCTTCCCTTTGGAGTTTGATGGTGCAGGAATTTAAATTGCAGTAAGTAAAAACCTCTAATGGGCGGCTTAGCATTGGTTTGGCTCTTCTCTTTGGGGTTTGATGGTGCAGGAATTTAAATTGCAGTAAGTAAAAAACTCCAATGGGCGGCCTAGCATTGGTTTGGCTCTTCCCTTTGGGGTTTGATGGTGCAGGAATTTAAATTGCAGGAAATAAACGACCTCCAGTGGATGCGCTTTGCCTCTCCATTTTTGGGTTTTAGTTCTTTAAAACAACATACAACAAATTGTTTTAACAATTTGAACTAAAATCCATTGACGGGTCGGCTGCAAATTTGATGGGCACCTTAGAATTTGTTTGGGCTCACTTTGCACCTCCATGGAATTTATCGTTGATACGGAATTGTCCCTTTTTTTTACCTACCATAAAATATGGAAAAAAGGGAGATGGAGAAAGTGTATAAATTGTGATAATTTGATACTAAAACCACAAATAAATGAATAAATAAAAACACTTAGCTCGAATTTGTTTGCTCATTGACGAGGATGAACTCTTGATTTATGTTGATCGATGAAGGAATTGGTAATGATAACTCCTAATTTTAAACTCCCACCATCAAAATTTTCTTTCTTTTTGATATTTTCTTTCTCTCCAATTTTTCTTCAATCTCCCAAAACCCTCTCAAACATCCAAAATTTTCTACACAAAAAATCCCCCTCTTAAACTCACTTCTTCCTCCTTTTATAACCCACTCATCTATCTCCCATTTTAATTTTTACACTAATTCTATCTCCCATTCTAATTTTTCCACTAACTCTTTTTCATTTTCATCTTCACTTCTCCATCTCTATCTCACATTCTAATCTCTCCACTAACTCTTCATCATCTCCATCTTCCCTTCTCTATTCTTATCTTATTTTCTCCATCCATTCTTCTTCATCTTCTCTTCTACATCTTCCATTCTCTATTCTTATCTTATTTTCTCCATCCATTCTTCTCCATCTTCCCTTCTCTATTCTAATTTCTCCACTAACTCTTCTTTTTATTATTTGCAAAATAATCCTTCAAGAATTAGGTATTTACACTATAATCCTTGAATTTTAAGTATTTACAATATAGTCCATGAAAAAAAAATATTTCTTTAAGTCCAAATCTCCTCACAATTTTTGACACACCTCCCCTATACTTAGTCAAAATTCACCGCATGTCAAATTTAAGCTCATTTCTTGCCGTTGAAAATAATACATAATTTAATTAAAGCCCTTTTGCAAAATTGACTCATTCTGGGTATAATTGGGCCAAAATGAAAATTTGAAATAATAGAGAACAATCTCACAACTCCAAAAAGTGAAAAAATGAAAATAAATTGACTAAAATTGAATTTTTTAGGCCTTGTTTGAGATTATGCTCATGAAGGAATACATGACCCCGAATTATATTTTTTAAATTTGTGATGGCCAACATGAAAAGGGATTTAAAATAAAAATATTGACTATTTTTATTTATTTTGGTGGCCTCAAATGCTATTATTTATTAAATATTCTCCTAATTTCTAAAATATATATAATACAAAAAATACGAAAAATTATTTTTTGTTCAAAAATGGTTGCCTAAGCTTGGCCAAGGCCTCCAAAGTTGATTTTGCAATTTTCTCATTTTTCTTGATTTTTTTATGAATTTTCGAAGTTAAAAATATCGAGAAAGCCCTTACCAAAAAAAAAATATCAAGAAATACTGAAAATATGAAAAATTATTTTTTGGTCAAAATTGGTTCCCTAGGCTTGGCCAAGGTCCCCAAAGTTAATTTTTTAATTTTATGAATTTTTATGGATTTTGTTTTATTAATTTTAAGAAAGAAAAAGGGAAATAAAAATCAGGTGTCAACAATGATTAACAGAGATAAACAAGGCATCTTCCAAACTTGGAAGATTAAGATTGATAGCATGATTCTAGACTCTATAGATAATGACTATAGATTCAAGAGTTTGGGGAGCTCTAATGATCTATAACTGTACTTTGAGGGCTGATAAAAGGCTATGATCAACAACGACCATGTTGAAGTTTGGAAAGAGTGTGATGAAAACAGTGCCAGCATTCAAAAATGTTTGGATAGTTTCAATACATGCATGCTAGTAATCAATGAAATAGGTATCAAGTAAGGTTACTCATGCCATAATAGGCAAACCTTTACGGCTATAACAAGAAAGAGTAAAGCGGATTGCGCCAAAATGGAGGTGTATATATCCCTATGGAGCCCACTGAAGAGGGAACTACTAGAGAATGTTGAGGGTAATGAATTGCTCTTGTTGGGTGGCCAGTATAGGGTGATGGTCAAACTTTGAGGACTAAACGTACTTCTTAACAGTTCAAGAGGTATGTTTGATGAGGTGTTTGATGGATCTAATGGGAGAGAAGGATGAGGTTTTGGAAAAGCAGAATATGGATTCATCAAATGAAGCTGAATTTTCAAAATCTTGCTTCTTCGTTGAGATAAGCTATCTTATAAAGATAGTTGTCGCGACCCTAAAAATTTTTCTTTTGATATAAAAATTTTCAGGTTAACGGATTATCAGGTTAATTAAATTAATTAACCTAATACGAACCCTCCAAAGTCCTACTGAATCGCAACTTTGGTTTTTTATTCAAATGATTTTAGTGTTTGGAGTCGCCACTAATCATTTTTGGTAGGTTGATTAGAAATCTAAGTAAGTTAGCGGGAGAACAAAATTAATTCTACGAACTAGGGATTCTGGGTTCAGGGACTTGGTTACACTAGTTAATTAAAACTAATGCCCTTTCGGTACCTTAATTTCATGATTATCCTAATTTGGCAATTCAGGCTTGGTTTATTGCTAAGGTTCTAGTGAGGTGACCTCTTTTTTTTGTATTTTTTCACTTTTTAAATGGAATGCATATGAATGACATTTTTTGGTATTTTCAAATCATTAAAATTCCATGAAGCCGCAAGATGGCGTGAACTAATGATTTCTGTGCAGTGTTGTGACCTCCAGCAGGTGGCTCGGCCTACTCATTCTGAGGTTTAATGGTACATCAATTAAATTGTAATAAATAAAGGACCTCCAACGGAGGACTTGGCCTTAGTGCAACCTACCCATCGTGAGGTTTGATGGTATTGAAATTAAATTGCATTAAATAAAGGACCTCCAACGAGGGACTCTGCCTTGATTCGGCCTACCCATTGTAGGGTTTAATGGTACTGAAATTAAATTACAAAAAATTAAATTGCATTAAATAAAGGACCTCCAACGGGAGACTCGGCCTTGGTTTGGCCTACCCATCGTGGGGTTTCATGGTACTGAAATTAAATTGCAGGAAATTAAATTGTATTAAATAAATGACCTCCAAAGGGGGGACTCGGCCTTGGCTCGGCCTACCCATCGTGGGGTTTGATTGTACTGAAATTAAATTATAAGAAATTAAATTGCATTAAATAAAGGACTTCCAACGGGGGACTCGGCCTTGATTCGGCCTACCCATCGTCGGGTTTGATGGTACTGAAATTAAATTGTAGAAAATTAAATTGCATTAAATAAAGAACCTCCAACGAGGGACTCGGTCTTGGCTCGGCCTACCCATTGTAGGGTTTGATGGTACAGAAATTAAATTACAGGAAATTAAATTGTAGAAAATAAAGGACCATCAGTGGGTGGGTCGGCCTTCCCATTCTGGGGTTTCATAGTGTAAGAATTAAATTACAGAAAATTATAGTACGAATGCGACATGTGGATATGGAGACATATGAGTACAACATGACATAATCGAGATTTAAATCAATCCATTTGGGTAACGAAATTCTTGAAGATTTTAATAGTTAGGATTGCTACCTAATTTGACGAATTTGATGGCCGAATTCGAACCTCGTATCACCTTGTGGATTAAAATTGCGGCTCGAACGATGGGGATAACCTCTTGATTTATGTTGATCGATGAAGAAATTAGTGATGATAACCCCCTAGTTTTAAACTCTCATCATCTTCAAAATTCTTTCTCTCTTTTTGGTATTTTCTTTGTCTCAAATTTTTTTTCAATCTCCCAAAACCCTCTCAAACATCCAAAATTTTCTCCAACAAAATCCATCTTTTAAGCTCACTTCTTCCTCCTTTTATAACCTATTCATCCATCTCCCATTCCAATTTTTCAACTAACTCTTCTTCATCTCATCTTCCCTTCTCTATTCTCATCTCCTCTTCTCCATCTTCTCTTCTCCATCTTTCCTTCTCCATCTCCTCTTCTCCATCTTCCCTTCTCTATTCTAATTTCTCCACTAACTCTTCTTTTTATTATTTACAAAATAATCCCTCAAGTGTTAGGTAATTACATTCCAGTCCCTGAGATTTTAAGTATTTGCAATACGGTCTCTAGAGAAATATTTCTTTAAGTTTAAATCTCCTCACAATTTTCAACACACCTCCCTTATGCTTAAACGAAATTCATTGCATGTCAAATTTAAGTTCATTTCTTGCCGTTGAAAATAAGGCAAAATTTAATTAAAGTCCTTTTACAAAATTGAGTCCTTCTGCATATAATTAGGCCAAGATGAAGATTTTGAATATTAGAGAATAATGTCACAACTCTTAAAAGTGAAAAAATGAAAATAAATTGACTCAAATTAAATTTTTTAGGCCCCAATGCTATTATTTATTAAATTATTTTTTGTTCGAAAATAGTTGCCTAAGCTTGGGCAAGGCTTCCAAATTTGATTTTTCAATTTTCTCTTTTTTTTAAAATTTTTTTAAATAATTTTCGAAAAAAATATCAAAAAATACTGAAAATATGAAAAATTATTTTATGGTCAAAATTGGCTCTCTAGGTTTGGCCAAGGTCTCCAACGTTGACTCTTTTTTCATTTTATGAATTTTATTGGATTTTTTTTATATATTTTAAAAAATAAAAATATCGAAAAATACTGAAAATATGAAAAATCATTTTTTATTCAAAATTTGTTTCCTAGACTTGGAGAAGGTCCCCAAAGTTAACTTTTTAATTTATGAGTTTTTATGGATTTCCTAATAATTTTGGAAAATAAAATTATCGAAACATACTGAAAATATGAAAAGTCAACTTTGGGGACCTTGGCCAAACCTAGAGAACCAATTTTGACCAAAAAATAATTTTTGTATTTTTGTATTTTTTAGAAATTAGAAAAATATTTAATAAATAATAGCATTTGAGGCCACAAAAATACATAAAAATAGTCAATATTTTTCTTTTAAATCCCTTTTCATGTTGGTCATCGCAAATTTAAAAAATCTAATTCGGGGTCGTGTATTCCTTCACGAGCGTAATCTAAAAAGTGACATTACAAAAATAGAACACCTCACTAGAGTCATAGGAATAAACCAAGCTTGAGTTGCCAAATTAGAATATCCATGAAATTAAGGTACTGAAAGGACATTAGTTTTAATTAACTAGTGTAACCAAGCTTGAGTTGCCAAATTAGGAACACCTCTCTGGTTCATAGAAGTAATTTAGTCCTCCCGCTAATTTACTTAGGTATCTAATCAACCTACCAAAAATGATTAGTGGCGACTCCAAATTTTAAAACCATTTGAACAAAAACGAAAGTTGTGATTCGGTAGGACTTGGGAGGGTCCGTATTAGGTTAATTCATCTAATAAACCTAATAATCCGTTAACCCGATCGAAAAAAAAAATTTAGGTTCGTGACAGCTTGGCGACTCCACTGGGAACAGGATTTTTAAATTTTTGAAAAAAAGACACCAATTGGAATACTTGAATTTTTTTCAAAATTTTAAAAGCCTTAGTGGACTTAGGCCAATGAAAATTTCATGGATATCTCGCTTTTGACGATCTTGTTTGGAACTCATCTTTAGGTGTTAAATGGTTTTACATATGGGAGTTATAAGGGGTGGAGTATTTGACTAACTCTTCGTTTTGCAGGTTTGGTGTGTGAGAATTATTATTTAATTTTTGAAATATTGAAGCGGTGTTTGCAATTAATTGTTATGCATGTTTAATTGTTTTAGCACTACATCACGCACGTCCCGTGGCCAGACCTAGGTCACTAGTTTTAGGATGGTATTGTGATTTGGTTCTAGCGTTCGGCGTGGGATCACGTCGAAAGTTAGTCCAGATTCAATCCCGAACCCTTTTTCAAAAATGAACCTTAAAAGTTAGGCATCATGCTTGGTAAGATTACCAAAGCAATGGTTCTAATTTTTAGCTCGAGCAGCCGAAGTGGGAAGGTCTTGCTAATCCTGATTACGTCATGAGATCATGGCTAATCTTGATTATGTGCGCGAGATTGTCGCTTTGCCGTAAGTCTTTCGCTTCAATTTGTCAGCCTTTAGAGTAAATAGGCTAAGATTTAAGCTCATGATTCATGTGCATGTCTATATGACATACATGGTATTTTTCACGGTGAAAGTAAGTTTTCTAAATTCATATTGTATTTATTTTTGGGTCGATCCATGTTAGGATTCAGTCGAATTTTGAACCTAACATCATGATCATTTTTTCAAAAGAAAAGAAAAATCAAATTGGTGTCCCATTTTTGAAAAAAAAAATGAAAAATGGTGAAAAAATGAATGAATGTGAAAAATTCCTTAGGCGAATTTTGTTGACCAATGAAAGATTTTGTCACAGTTTTCCTTAAATCTTCAATGAATGCGAGATTTCCTTGACAAATTTATCATTAAAAATTTATTTTGATAAAAACGAAAAATTCCTTCGGAAAATTTGCTAAACGTCAAGGGATTTTATCACATTTTTCAAGTTATAAAAACCTGTAAGAAAATTCTTTCTGAATAAATTCACCTATGCCTTTCTAAGAGAATGCTCTCTAATTTCTCATAAAATGAAAAAATAAAATTGGACTAATGTAGGAGTCATGGACCGACCTCTTTTGGATCACATACTAATTATTTTCTCTACCTTTGCAGGGAATCACAAGTACCCCATGCAGGATAATCTTGAAGAATGTGAAAAGGATAGGAAATGGCTGACATCGCAACTGATAATCCTGGAGGCAAGCGAAGAAGTTCCGGAGACAAAATCTTATCAATCAGCGAGCACGTATGTGCTATGTATTTCGATGAGGCCGTAAATTTATCCAGATCGGGCTTGGGGGCATCTTTAATGTATTAGAAGGGTTCCTGTATTTTTATTGAGAAGGCATAAATTGTGTAATCAGAGCCCATGAAGCAAGTTTATTAACCCGGCCTTACGACGCCTTTCTGATTAAATTGAATAAAGACTTGCCTTTTTACCTTTCTCGAATTCGAAACACGTGAAGGATTTTGAAGGATCAGTATTTTATTACTGAGCATGGCCCTCGGGCATTTCTGCCAACGCTACAAGACATTCTGCCAATACTACGGGCTGCCGACACAAACAAGTGGACGCCGAAAGAGATGAGCATGACCAAAGTGGGGCACGCAACAGATGGTCTGGTTTATTTATTGGCACACTAATTGAATGGTCGTATTTGCAATAATTTACGTGGCTAGCTCACGGGGCTCAATGTGGCTAATGGGGTCCGCTCATGATATTATTGTCTGAAGTAGCTAATATCGAGAAAAATGTTAAACATCGGCGCCTCCAGGGTTTTGAACCGTTCTATCATGCTATACGGAAAAAGATATGGCAAGAAGATCACAGCACAAGAGATGCGAAACTTTCATTTCATTCCATTTATCAACGAGTTTTACAATCACTCATCGGGGAGGAGAAGTAAAACCAAACTGAGTCCTAATAAACATCACAAAAGAGCTCAACTGGCTTTCTATGAAACTAATATTCTGCCTACACTAAGCGAGCTGAGATTCAAAATCTGCAAGCTTGAAGAACAAGCGGATACATTTCTCCTTTTGTCTGGCTGCATTGACCTCGTGATGTTCAACGGTGAATTTCAGATTCTCAATCAAGTCTCTCTCGAAAGCTATATCTGCCGTTAGATCATCGAGCCTTTCCTCCAGCCAATCACATCTGAACTTCATCATGATATCGCTCGGGTCATGCTCAAAGTAAGTCTGGTTCAAAGTTAGGCGTTCCACCAGCTTCTCTCTCTCGTGAACCAATAGCGAGGCACGTTCTTTGGCAGACTTGACGGCCTTCTTGTATCGGGCAGCCGCTTATTCTGTAGACTCCAAGCGTTCAGATCGATCTTGATAGCAAGCTCTCACGATGTGGGCTAAGGTGATCGTTTCCTGAGTGTTCCGGCAAGTTTCCAGAAAGCTGATGAAGACATGTGGAAATTGTCGCAACCTAAAATTCATTTTTTAGGTTAATGGATTACCAGATTAATTAATTAAATTAACTAACCTAGTTCGAGCTCTCCCAAGCCCTACCAAATCGCGACTTTGGTTTTTTGTTCAAATGGTTTTAAAATTTGGAGTCGCCACTAATCGTTTTTGGTAGGTCGATTAGAAACCTAAATAAATTAGTGGGAGAACTAATTTATTTCTACGAACAAGAGAAAATGAGTTCGGGGACTTGGTTACGTTAGATTACTCTAACGCCCTTTCGGTACCATTTCATGAAAACTCATTTGGAGTGACTTGAATAGATTTGGATCAAACTGATTAGAATGGTAAAATGGTTATTTTTCAAGGCTCGAGAAGTGAAAATAGGTCAAACCAGTTGAATATGGTCATTCCTTATTTTCCACAATTTTCTGAGAATTTTCCGGAATTTTTCGAGATAATTTGCCCACAAATGGCAGGAAATTGGAAGGGCAAAAAATGCTGAAAATAGAATGGATTAGCTAAAGCAGGCTATTTGCTAATTTTTGAGATTTTTGACAAATTTTTAGAATTTTATTTATTTATTTATTTATTTATTTTTATTATTATTTCATTACTCTATTTTTATTCAAAATGGACCAAGTAAAGGAATATAAGCAGTAAGCTTTATACAGCATGAGACATTCCTAACATTCCTAACATAATTCTACAATGACAATTAGAGTGAATTACTAGGTTTTTTCTTCGCATGTCCAAAGAAATTCCAGAAATTGAGAACATTTATAACCAAGGTGCACATAATTCTTGCAACTTCACCAAGGCCCAAACTAGAAACAAACCATGCAAATTCCTTTGACTAACATAAAAGGCAAAGAAGAGACACCCATACTAACTTTGCAAAAAAAAAAATAATGATAATAATAATAACACAATTTTGCAATAGAGTTTGGTCACATTACCAGATAACGGATGCTCTTCTTGACATCGAGTGAAGTCCCAGACTTTAATAGTGGTATCATCAGGGAGAGCATTCATGCGTGGATGACCTATGCATGAACCTTGGGGAGAGATTAAGTTAATGGAATAACAAGAATATATTTTCATGAAGAGTCCACCTCCTCTTTCAATGTGTTCTTCCTTCAATTTGAAATGTGAGGCCTCAGTTTCCGTTTTACACGCATGATCACCAACTGGATAAAGGAGTTGGTCGTTTGCCCCTTCTACTTCAACAGCCCAAACCACCTTGCAGTAACTCTCAAAAGTCATGGAAGAGTTCTCCAAAATCCCGTCTCGTCTTTTATTGCGTCAGTCTTCAGTGTCGATGCTTCTTCAGTACCTATGCACGACTCGTCCTCGTCACCGACTACCGCAGCCGCCGTAGCCTCCTTTGGTCGCCGTTGCTCTGCTGGATCTGCTCGTACGTCGTCGCGGTCGGGTCTGCCCATGCACGGCTACCGGTTCGGATCTCCTCAACGCCGTCGTTGAGAACCAGTTGGGACGTACCACCATTGGTCTAGTTCGCGCGTGACATCTCCGGCCGTACTCGTCGTCATCTCTGGTCCGAGTTGTCCGCCACGAGCGAGCCCGACAGTTCGCTCTCGTATTGGGCTATTACGATCTCATCGGGTCCATACGTAATCGGGCCCTGGAGGGACGGTACCCGTGTCTTTCTAAGTTCGGCTGATGACTTCCTCGCAAGTTGACTTTCGAACTGACTTGTATCAATCCTCGGAGCAGTAACTATCTGGGAGTCTTTAGATGAGTGATTGTCGGCCCATGCGGTCTGACCGATTGACTCATGAGAGAGCATCGAAAAATTTGTGGAGATCACCTTCTGTTCTTGAGAGCAATCTGCAACTTGCTCGATAGAGAAGTGAAGACCCAGGGGGATAGACTTTGACCTGCATCAGTCATCCCTGGCAATGCAAGAATACCCTATGCATCGTCCACATGATGTGTGTAAGCAACTTCCAAGCTGCCTCCTTCAGTGGCAAACCAGACCTTAACCGTTTGATCCAATGAACATGATATCAAACACTAGTCCCAGGAAAGAAGTGACATAACCACATCAGTGTGTCCAATGAGTTCCTAAACATACTCTAGAGTGTGCAAGTCCCACACCCTTATAGCCTGGTCAATGGAACCCGAATACAACCAATCGCGCCCAACGATTAATGATACCACAGACCGATTATGGCCCATGAGAGGCGCAGCCATCTGGAAAGGATCTGCCTCACTACCTCTTTTCCATACTAAGGTAGTGCCATCCTGAACTCTGGCAAAAGTGTACTTTTTTTTAAAATAGATTCCATGGCACAAACTTGTCCAACTGGCCCACCTATATCATAGCTGGAACCATTCCGGATATTCCATGCCTTGATAATATTAGGCATGCCAACGAACACCCGAAGACCTTCACAACTAAAACACCCATCTCCCCCACCAAGGTTGATCACTTGAACACATTGACCAGTGTGACAATCCCAAATTCATGCTGTTCCATCCTTGCTTCCAGAGTAAAGTTTAGTAGATCCAGAAGGAAGTGCTATTCCAGAAACATCCTTTTTATGCCCTCTAAGCCAAGCCAACATTGGCAAAATCAACACCCTGAAACCACGAATGCCAGGAAGGACACGCATCACCTTTCACACGGTTGTCTGACATCCAGTAATGGCCTACATTTTCTTGGGGCTTTTGAGGGTTTTTATCTGTTGACGAATTACACTTCTCTCTAGAAGTTGAACTCGTTGAATTCACCAGACTAGATTCAGACCCTTCCCTGGACAATCCTCGTGCACATAACTTGACTGCTTTGCAGCTCGATGGTAAACATTGTGAACAAGAGATGCATCGTGCAAATACTTGCAGGGATTCCGGTTGCACCTCCCATTTAGCCAGACACTGCAAACGTCGCGTCTTGCTGGCACCGTTCGAAGCTAATTATGGTGAGCAGCTGATTTCTGTGGCCGACCCACAGTAACTCCTCGCTGTCTTAATATCCATGAAGAAGATTTGTCGAAGGAAAACCCAGGTCCATGGCCTTCATGTCCCAATACCGCACGAAACAGTCTCGCTAGTGCTGCCCAGGGTTCAGCAGCGAAGAGAGGCTCCCGTCCATGTAGAACATCTCGTGGTCGAATCCTTGGACTTCTTGACGACGAAGTTGGCACACCGCATTGTCTTAAAGTGATGAACATCGCCCCCGCATATACCAAGAGCTTTTACCCTGACCTTAATGTCGTATAGGCCAAGAGGAGGGAGATGGTAGGGTTGAATCTTGAGGTTCTTGACACCCAGAAGCTAAGCTGCCATATTGGTCTCTTCCTCTTCATCCGCTTTGGCTTCTTTCTTTGTGATGATCACCCACCTCTGAGAGAGAGAGCCAAGAATGTGAAGAGCTTAGAGAGACTGAGGTCAGGGTTGGTGTTGGCGGGCAACTTGAGGATCTGTGCGTGGAGTTGCATGACTTGAAGCGTCGTGGTGACCTCCATTGCGCATCTGTGAACGAATCACTCTCTCATCGTCTGCTGATTCGGCTTCCTTTTCCTTCCTTTTCTCTTCTTCTACATGCATGTATACCTGCATGTTTCCTCGTATTGTGGTATATGAGCCCAAAGATTGAGAGGCCGGTGTCCGAAGGCCCCGTAGACGGCAGCGGTGGACGGAATAGTCAGCGTGAAGACATAGAGGGTGGTGATCATATATATATATGCTTAAATTTCTGGGGCTTCCACATTGCATGCATGTTCTCCATAGTGGCAGCATGTCCGCCAAAGGTATAGTGGATGTTGGTGGCTCCGGTGAAGTATAGCACCAGCTTCGCCGGCGCCGTGTGCATCATCTCCTCCATCTGGCCTTGGAGAGAAGAAGTGACCCTGCATATGACGTCCATTCTTATGCTTTGAGCTGTGGCTATTGCCCCATGGATGTATTGTCGCGACCTAAAATTCATTTTTTTACGTTAATGGATTACCAGATTAATTGATTAAATTAACTAACCTAGTTTGAGCTCTCCCAAGCTCTACCAAATCGCGACTTTGGTTTTTTTGTTCAAATGGTTTTAAAATTTGGAGTCGCCACTAACAAGCTCTACCAAATCGCGACTTTGGTTTTTTTGTTCAAATGGTTTTAAAATTTGGAGTCGCCACTAATCATTTTTGGTAGGTTGATTAGAAACCTAAGTAAATTAGCGGAAGAACTAAATTACTTCTACGAACCAGAGATTATGAGTTCGGGGACTTGGTTACACTAGTTAATTAAAACTAATGCCCTTTCGGTACCTTAATTTCATAGATATCCTAATTTGGCAACTCAGGCTTGGTTTATTCATAAGGCTCTAGTGGAGTGTTCTCTTTTTGTATTTTCACTTTCTTAAATGGAATATACGTGAGTGACATTTTTTTTTGCATTTTTAAAATATTAAGTATTTCCCTGAAGCCGAAAGAGGGAGTGAGTTAACGACTTCTGTGCAGTGCTGCGAGCTACTCATTTTGGGATTTAGTGATTCAAAAATTAAATTACAGGAAGTAAATAACAATAAATAAAGACCACCAATGAATAGCTCAGCCTTGGCTTGGCCCTCTCCTTTGGGGTTTAAGGTGCAGGAATTTAAATTGCAGAAATTTAAAATGACCTCCAGTGAGCGGGCTCTGCCCTTCACATTCTGGGGTTTAAATTCTTTAAAATAAAACGAATTGATTTGATAATTCGGGCCAAAATCCATCGACGGATCAATTGAAAATTTAATGGGCACTCAAGAGCTCATCAGCGCCAATTTTACACCTCCATGGGATTTACCGTTGACTTGGTGTTGTCATTTGCCTGACATAAAAATATGGAGAAATTGAGTAATGGAGCAAATATGATTTAATTCACATTAAAAATTAGAACAATGAAAGAAGCACTTAGCTTCAATGGCATTATGAGAAGTGCTTGATGGATATAATTGGTTTCTGCCTGAAATCAAATATGAGGAAATGGGAGAAGAGTAGAAAATTTGAGCTAGTTTATACTAAAAAATCAAAGAGAGTAGAGGGATACTTAGCTTCAAATCTGGGATGAATTATTGATTTATGTTGATCGATGAAGAAATTGATGATGATAACCCGCTAGCTTTAAACTCCCATCATCTTCAAAATTCTCTCTCTCTTTTTGGTATTTTTTTTTCTTTCAAATTTTTCTTCAATCTCCCAAAACCCTCTCAAACATCCAAAATTTTCTCTCCAAAAATTCCTCCCTTTCAAGCTCTCTTCTTCCTCCTTTTATAGCCCACTCATTTACCTCACATTCTAATTTCTCCATTAACTCTATCTCTCATTCTAATTTTTCCACTAACTCTTCTTCATCTCCATCTTCCCTTCTTCATCTCTATCTCACATTCTAATTTCTCCACCTATTCTTCTCCATCTCCATCTTCCCTTCTCCATATATATCTCCCATTCTAATTTCTCCACTAACTCTTCTTCATCTCCATCTTGCATTCTCTTATCTTATTTTCTCCATCCATTCTTCTCCATCTTCTCTTCTCCATCTCATCTTCTCTATCTTCCCTTCTCTTATCTTATTTTCTCCATCCATTCTTCTCCATCTCCTCTTCTCCATCTCATCTTCTTCATTTTCCCTTCTCTATTCTAATTTCTCCACTAACTCCTTTTTTTGTTATTTGCAAAATAATCCCTTAAGAGTTAAGTATTTACACTCTAGTCCTTGAGATTTTGAGTATTTGCAATTTAGTCCCTGAAAAAATATTTCTTTAAGTCTAAATATCCTCAAAATTTTCAACACACCTCTCCTATGCTTAGTCGAAATTCATCGCATATCAAATTTAAACTTATTTCTTGCCGCAAAATTTAATTAAAGCCCTTTTGCAAAATTGAGTTATTCTGAGTATAATTGGGCCAAGATGAAAATTTATAATATTAGAGAATAATGTCACAACTTCTAAAAGTGAAAAATGAAAATAAAATGACTCAAATTAAATTTTTTAGGCCCGATTCGAGATTATGCTCGTGAAGGAATACACGACCCCGAATTGGATTTTTTAAATTTACGATGGCCAACATGAAAAGGGATTTAAAAGAAAAATATTGACTATTTTTATGTATTTTTGTGGCCTCAAATGCTATTATTTATGAAATATTTTCCTAATTTCTAAAAAATATATTTAAAAAATACAAAAAATACGAAAAATCATTTTTTACTCAAAAATGGTTTCCTAAGCTTGGCCAAAGCTTCCAAAGTTGATTTTTTAATTTTATGAATTTTTATGGATTTTCTATTAATTTTCGAAAATAAAAATAATGAAAAATACTAAAAATATGGAAAATACGTTTTTTGGTCAAAATTGATTCCCTAGGCTTGGCCAAGGTCCCCAAATTTGATTTTTAATTTTATGAATTTTTATGGATTTTCTATTAATTTTAAAGAGAAAATGTGATAAAAAATCAAGTGTCAACAGCTGCCCCTCTTTGAAAGGAAGCTCGGCAGAGGTTCATTTCAAAGACGAGAAGACACTTGAATTCTAATCGACTCAACACAATGAAATAAAAAGGGTCGTGACATTTGATCTCCAATACCCATCTTTGCAAGTTCCGATCCAAACCCGGCTTGAAGAAACTTTCATGCAGTGAGGGAGAGACGAAGATGAGAGTTTACCTGGCACTTACCTGCCCGTTGTGTGGCGGTCGCTTGACACGCATACTCTACTGAAAATGGAATGAGAACCTAAGGATTTGTTGAGAAAACCTTAGGGTGGTTGAACTTGGACCCGTATGGTAGGTCAACCCATGGTAGATTCCTAATGAAGGATTCTACTGATTTGATTGAAATTTGACCCGTATGGTAGGTCATCCCATGGCAGAGTTCCTAATGAAAGGATTCTAGTGATTAAGATTTGACCTGTATGGTGGGTCGCCCCATGAAAATGCCTGTAAGAAGGACTTGTGCTTGTAGAAAGGACTTTGATGCCTGTAATAAGGACTTGGTATGCCTGTAAGAAGGACTTGGTTTGCCTGTAAGAAGGACTTAGTATGCCTGTAAGAAGGACTTGGTTTGCCTGTAAGAAGGACTTTGATTTTCCTATAAGAAAAACTTGGTGTGCCTATAAGAAGGATTTGGTTTGCTTGTAAGAAGGACTTGATTTCATGTAGAAAGGACTTTGATGCCTGTAAGAAGGACTTGTGCCTCTAGAAAGGACTTTGATGCTTGTAAAAAGGACTTGGTGCCTGTAAGAAGGACTTGTGCCTGTAGAAAGGACTTTGACGCCTGTAAAAAGGACTTAGGATGCCTGTAGAAAGGACTTGGTGCCTGTAAGAAGGACTTTTGTGTTGCCTGTAAAAAGGTCTTTTGAAAATGGACCATTCCGTGTTGGGGTCTCCAATAGAAGGGCTCCAGAGACAGTATACCCTAAATGTCACCTTTTGGATAGACTGAAAACGTATTGATTGAGAAAATGATTTTCGAGTGCCTATCTGGGATCTGGGGAGACCAGGAATCCTGTAGACACTCAAACCCAATTTCACTTACTATGAAGGGTACCATTCTGGGATCTGGGGAAACCAGGAATCCTGCAGAAGCTCAAACCCAATTTTTGTTGTCGCATCACTTTAGGAATAAATCGATGAGGCAAAGACCAAGAACACGAGAGTTGGTCAATCATGATTTGATAAAGTTTGAGAACACGAGATTATATCAATCGTGAACTGATGAAGACTTCATGAGAGCATATTGATCATGAGTCGCAAGGGTTCAGAAGATTTACCTGGATCTTCTGAGTTAATGATCGAGCCATAGACAGACTGATTGTATCATGTCTGCTTGCTCACTGAATGACCTTATGTGCTGCAATGGATTTGAGCACCTAGACAATCATTAGAATTGAAAGGTTCAGGCTGAAGATATACTCACCTAAAAATGCTTGGCGAGCATTAGCCAACAAGGCTTGTTTGTTCAATAGCCTCTAGATGAATTTCGAGACCTCGGAGGGTAACTCGACTATCAGGAATGCACTACCTGTCATACAGTGTCAGAGGTAACATGTGCACGCATTTTTATCAATGAGTTCATCGGTTCATGCAAAACCATTCAGTTGACTTTGCAATGATTAAAACCGTATGTGTATGCTCATAATGTGGATCATGCATGACTATTCTGTCGAGTTTGCATTTCCAATTCTGTCCAGAGAGGTTATCATGTCATGAATACCTCGGATGTAACCTGAACGGGGACTTCAGTCTGAAATGGCTTTCTCTCACTCTCAAGAAAGGCTTTTTTATCCTGATTGCAGGATTTGAAAAGAAATCACTCAACCTTACCATCATCGCATTCAGCGAGGGTCTGAGTAATCTCGCAATTGATACGATCAAGCCGATCTGGAGGTCTTGATTAGGACCGTAATGTGGGCTGGGTCAAAGGCTTATCAAAGGGGACTCATTTCGAGTCAAGGCCATTGACAAAAAGATCTTCATTATCTGCTCCGGGTTTACAAGTCAAGAACCCTACAAAATGAGAGAGAAATAATCTTGCTCGAACTTCTTCGAGCGATACTTAAAGTCATTCAACTCTTACATTAATTCAAATGCTCTAATCAGAAGAGACTTTCAAGGGTCGTAACGTAGGTAGAGATTTGGGTCTGAGAAACGAAGGGCTCGTTTTGGCTCAGAAAAATATATGAGAAGGGTTTGGTGTTGGTGATCATTGCAGTCTTGTCACCAATCTTTGACCTTCCTAAATTTGTCTTCAATAAATACCACCATTGGTTGAGGGGTGGCAGTTCTTTTACACTTTGCAAACTGACTTCTTTGGGGATCCTTTTTTTGGGAATTCTCAAAATGTATGTTCGAAGTCAGAAGTTCATTACAGATATATGGGCATTGGCCTTACTTTTGATAGGAACTTTGCTCTTTCTGCTCGAGATTCTTTGGAGTAGCCTTTGCTTTTCTTACTCCCGACTCCCTTTTGTTTGAAAGCAGGCCCATTTTCTTTAGGCTACACTTGTTTTTCTTTTTCTTTTGTTTAACAATCTTGTGATTTTGAATTTTAGCAACAAGATGATTTTCAACAAATGATACTAGACATTACATGAAAGTCTAGCATATGAAATGGGCTGATTCGAGAATTCTCTATTGGCCCAATTTCTTCAATTCTGCTCCTTGGGGGAAGGTGTCTCGTTACCTTGAAATGAGCAAGGATCACAAATATGGGCTTGAGAAATGAATTTGCAGGCTCAATTGGGTTATGCAAAGGATGAGTGTGTAGGATAGAGAAAATAAATGCTCTTCGTCATCCTAAAGTAATTGAATTAAAATTCGAGTATCATGCAAAGAAACACTCGAAGATTGATGTTAGTCCAAGCAAGAGAATTTCTAACCATTTATCTTCTGATATTGTTGGAATTACCTCTGTTTTATCCCAGTGTGGGGTGGTTCTTGACAGGGTTATGAAATTAAATCACAGTTCAAATGGGTTGTCAATGATTGCCTGAAGTGTTTGGAATGGAGAATGAATGCCTCATTCACTTCGACTATCGTACCTTTTGCAAGAAAACCCATTGCCTTGGAGAATGCGGAATCTGTCTACCACTCAACTCACTGTGGATTAAATATAGGACGTATGTGGAAATGGCTTGCCTTTCATCGTCCTATCATGCCCCATTCTGTACATTCGATGCATCGTGTACAGTTTATTCCCCCAGTCAAAATTGACAAATTAAACATGCAGAATAGTCATGCATAAATCATGAAATGTATAAACATCATGCAAATATGGCAATACAATGTGCAAGTATGGAAATTGCCCCTGGCTGTGTGGGCGGATCAAACACGTTGGGGGCCTATTCCTCGAGTTGAGGAGTAGCTTGTTTCTGGTTTTGCCTCTTCTTTTTTTTTCTTTTTTTTATCCAGGGTTCGCCATTGATTTCCCCTGTTTCATCAAACAGATCGCATCAGGCGATCATAACTTGTCTCCTTGGGGCTGTTTTCTTTGACGTATCAGATGTTAGTTTAACATTTCCTGTAAAAAAGAAGGAGACATGTTAGCCAGTATCAGAAATGATGAACTGGACACGATACTGAGTTACCCTTGAGTGCTTCGCGCAACTCCTTTACCAGTTTTATCACTCGGAATTTTCTCCGTGGGTATGTCAAGTTAGACATTTCCTGTCAAACAATGGAAGAGAAGACGTATTAGTCAGTATTAGAAATGATAAATTGGATACGATACTGGTTTACCCTTCATTTTGAATGCCTCGCACGATCCCCTTATCAGGTTCGCTGGGTTGAGCTTCCTTCAACTTTCGTGGGCCACTTCACCATTAGGGCCAAGATCGTGACAAAATACTGACCTTGGTATTGCTCGTCGAGTATTCCTGTTTCTTTCTGCAAAAAGAAATGCGAGAAAAAAGTTGTTTTATTTATTTACAATACTTACAATATTTCCATCCTCAAGGATCGAACTCAGGACATCTCGGACTACTGTCATTTCCCATGCCATCTGGTCCACAAGACCGCAGGCGCTCATGGAGGTTCCTTTTAAGAGTCAATCGTTGAGATGGCGTGGTGTTGTCGTATTGTACTGGGCAATTCCAGGTCACTGTATTCTTCGGGGCAGTTTACAAACCATGTTAAGAATGGAATAAAATAATTCAGAACCCGAGACAAGTATGTGCAAATTAGAATGATACAGAATTACCCTTCTTTGGGATTGTTTGGGTTTTTCGTTCACATATTCCTCATTTGAAGCCGTCCATTCTGTGGCGATGTCCACGAATCTATTTGCCCAAATTTTTGCTTAATCGGGGAATTTCATTTTTGGGTACGATTGTATTTTCGGATCAATTTGCAAATTCCTATAAACAGAAGGGATCTAATTTAGAATCGGGACAATTGAGGGTAAATTGAAACGATACTGCTTTACTCTTCTAGTTCGCGCGGCTTTTTACTCGCAATAAATTCACTATGAGTTTGGTGTGGTAGCAGACTCGAGCATTTAATTTGGGGAAAGGGAAATGATTACTTCTTGCTTTCACGCCAATTCTAGACATTCGTAAAAGAAGACAACATCCCATGCAAGATAAAGTATATTCATCCATTCATGATTGATTTTTCTTCCCCATCTGCAAGCTTTTCCATAATCAGCTGGCTTTATTCTGGACTAGGTACGCGTCGGCCATGTTGAAGGTCTGGTGGTCACTGGCTGAGCATGTGCATCACAGCCTCAATGCTTTACCGATATCAAACTGGTTGATTATGGCGAAAAGATCATCGTCAATGTCCGCTTGGTGGTGATCTGTCCCTTCTTCCTCGGGAGGTATTGATGATGATCCAGTAGCATTGGTCCTTTTGTACCCTCTTCCAATAGAACTCGATCCTGTTATAAACTGGTCTAACTCACCTCTTAAAAATGCATTTTCGATCATCAGATCATGCATTTCATCGAAGGTGAGGAGGAGGCTGTTGCAGTTGGGGCAGGTGGCGGAGTCAAAAGCCTCTTTATACATTTTGTTTTCCGCTCTGAGGTTTTCATTTTCAACTCTTAGAAACTCGACTTCGTTGTGCTCATGACGAGTCTTCATTCGGGTTCGCCTATTTTGAAACCAGAACTTGATTTGCGAAGGTTTAAGTCCTAGCTCCTGACTCAGTTCTATTTTCTGTTTGCCGTCTGGCATAGGGCATGTTCTGAAGAAATCCTCAAGCCTTTGTACTTGCTCCTTAGTATGGCCACGGTAACGCTTCTTTTCACCCTTACCGTTGTTGTCCTTATCTTTACTGAGATCTTAGACGTCGTTGGCGGAAGGGCCAGGCTCCATGGGCTCGATCCCAAACATGGCTTCGAACTCTTCCTCTCCCATATTCAACAGGCAACGATAGCTCTCGGGAGTATTGGGTTGAGACATCTTCGATTTGGTTGATGATTTCTCAAGATCTGCTATCTTCTCTTGTATTCTCACTCACTCTAAATTCTTCTGAGCGATCGGGTATGTTTTCGAAACTTTTTCTGAGCACGGATGAATGTTTAGGAGAATGCCTCTTTTTAAAACTTAGGCGTCGGTTCATAAATCGTATCGTTCCCTTCAAGATTCCTGTCTTTCTCAACCTTTTGCCGTGTCTTCTGCACGGTTTGTTTTCTTTCATCCTTTTCATAGTGGTAGGGCTCCTGTCGTTATTTCTTCCACCTATCTCAAGCGTCGGCGTTGCAGGTGAGGTCTTTTCCCCGTTCATAAATGAAAACAAGCTTTATCTTCTTTTCGCTAAGGTTTGCCGTGTCTTCCACTCAGCTCGTCTTTCCGTCTTCTTTTTCAAAGTGGCGGTGTCTCGTCAAACTTTCTGCGAAGATTTCGGACTCGCTTGGCTCGAGGTCGCCATCTGATGGGAATTCGAGCCAACGAGGGTGGTGCCAATAGAGAATGGTAGATAAGAGAAATCTTGACTGGTTGATACCGTCACTATGAAATCAATATTTGCTTCAAAACAGATTACCATCTTCGCATTCCGCTCATCTACTCACCTCTCTCCCCCTTTCTTTCGTATTCTGCTTTCAAAAATGGCCAATTCTCCTAACCATACCTTCTCCGCCGAAGTCCTGGCTGGGTGGGAGAGACTCTACAATCTTCTTGGTAGAGGTTACGCTCATATAGCCCAAAACTCTACCGTTGAGGCTGAAATCCTCGGTTTATTCAAGACCGTGGATACTGCTTCTGTTGAGGGTACCCAACTGGGGAATGAGTATCGGAACTTCTCGACCATCTTCATCAATTTTCTGGCTTCCTATAACCGCGCTTATGAGACGGTTCTTGTGACTGCTGTTGTGAAATTTCGTTACCAAGACCGGCATGAGCGTCTGGAAACAGTCACATTTGTGGCTGATTTGTGGCTGATAATCATAAGAAGGCCCTCAAATTTGCTAACGATCAGCTTTCGTGGCTGGTTCGTGAGAGGGGAAAGTTGGTGGACCGTCTGGCCTTAGTCCGAACTTACACCGAACAGGAGCCAGGCAATATTGTGATGAGGTACAAATGCGGTTGGCTGCAGAAGAGACTTGATGACATTACGGCAGACATTGCTTTCGAGAGGGCGGCGATTCCGGACCTGGAGTTTGCTGTCGAGCATTATGAGGCCAGTATGGCCCAGGCTAAGGAGAAGTGCAATCACCTCTTCTTTAGGCTCGCGGAGCTTAATACCGAGAGCGCCCGATGTACCCAGAGCATCAACTGTTTGGAGAGTCAGTTGAGCTCTTTCGTAATGGTTATCAGGGCCCAGTTTGGCTTTACGTTTCCTCCCCAGTGAGCTATTGTAAAACTTGTTGATGTATGTCGCTACCCTCTAAAAAAATTTTAAATTTTAAAAGGGGTTAACGGATTATTAGGTTAATTAGATTTGACTAACCTAACGCGGACCCTCCCAAGCCCTACCGAATCGCAACTTTGGTTTTTGTTTAAATGATTTTGAAATTTGGAGTCGCCACTAATCGTTCTTGGTAGGTCGATTAGAAACCTAAATAAATTAGCGGGAGAATTAATTTATTCCTGCGAACCAGAGATTATGAGCTCGGGGACTTAGTTACACTAGTTAATTAAAACTAATGCCCTTTCGGTACCTTAATTTCATGGATATCCTAATTCGGCAACTCAGGCTTGGTTTATTCCTAGGGCTCTAGTAGGGTATTCTCTTTTGTGTTTTCACTTTTTAAATAGGATGCATGGATGGTATATATTTTTATTTGTTATACTTTTTTTAAGTGTTAAAGATTCCCTGAAGCCGAAAGAGGGAGTGTGTTAGCGACTTCTGTGCAGTATTACGAGCTACTCATCTCTTGGGTCTGATGATTCAAAAATTAAATTATAGGAAGTACATGACAGTGAATAAACACCTCCAATGGGAGGCCTAGCATTGGCTTGGCTCTTCCCTTTGGGATTTAAGGTACAGGTATTTAAATTGCAAGTATTTAAACTACTGTAAGTAAAAACCTCCAATGGGAGGCTAAGCATTGGCTTGGCTCTTCCCTTTGGGATTTAAGGTACAGGTATTTAAGTTGCAGGTATTTAACTATTGTAAGTAAAAACCTCCAATGGGAGGCTAAGCATTGACTTGGCTCTTCCCTTTGGGATTTAAGGTACAGGTATTTAAGTTGCAGGTATTTAACTACTGTAAGTAAAAACCTCCAATGGGAGGCTAAGCATTGGCTTGGCTCTTCCCTTTGGGATTTAAGGTACACGTATTTAAGTTGCAGGTATTTAACTACTGTAAGTAAAAACCTCCAATGGGAGGCTAAGCATTGGCTTGGCTTGGCTCTTCCCTTTGGGATTTAAGGTACAGGTACTTAAGTTGCAGGTATTTAACTACTGTAAGTAAAAACCTCCAATGGGAGGCTAAGCATTGGCTTGGCTCTTCCCTTTGGGATTTATGGTGCAGATATTTAAATTGCGGATGGACTTTATCCTCTCCATTCTGGGGCATGAATTCTTTAAAATGAAATACAACGAATTGATTCAATAATTTGAAATTTGTGCGAGCTTGAGGACTCTTCCAAGCCGATTTTGTGCTTCTATAGGGTTGACCATTGATATAGAGCTGCGACTTCCTGACATAAAATAGAGTGAAGTGTCAGTATACAAAATATGTGCTAATCTGCACCTAAAACCAGAAGAGTGGAAAGAGTACTTATCTCCCGTTTTTTTGGAAGGGATTTCTATAATTGATTTTCGCTCTCTATGTTCCCAATATAGATAGTTTCTTTTGAATTAAGAGGGACTTTTAGTCACAGATCAGTTGAGAAATTGGTGGACAGCTTAAGAGCTTGTCTGGGCCGATTTTTGCATCTTTACGAGATTTTTGCTGTTGACATAGAGATATCCTTCTCCTGACATAAAATATGGGAAAAAATGGGAGATGGAGAAAGTGTATACAATTTGTGCTAATTTGCGAGTAAAACCATAAATAAATGAATAAATAAAAACACTTAGCTCGAATTTGCTTGCTCGTTGACGAGGATGAACTCTTGATTTATATTGATCGATGAAGGAATTTGTGATGATAACCCCTAGCTTTAAACTCCCATCATCTTCAAAATTTTCTCTTTTTTGGCATTTTCTTTCTCTTAAATTTTTCTTCAATCTCCCAAAACTCTCTCAAACATCCAAAATTTTCTCTCCAATTTTTTTTTTCAAACACTTCAAATTTTCTCTCCAAAAAATCCCTCAAACATTTCAAATTTTCTCTCAAAAAAATCATCCTCTCAAGCTCACTTTTTCCTCCTTTTATAATCTACTCATCTATCTCACATTCTAATTTTTCCACTAACTCTATCTCCCATTCTAATTTCTCCACTAACTCTTCTTCATTTTCATCTTCCATTCTCCATCTCTATCTCACATTCTAATCTCTCCACTAACTCTTCTTCATCTTCATCTTCATCGTCCCTTCTCCATATTTATCTCATATTCTAATTTCTCCACTAACACTTCTTCATCTCCATCTTCCCTTCTTTATTCTTATCTTCCATTCTAATTTCTCTACTAACTCTTCTTCATCTCCATCTTCCCTTTTCTATTCTTATCTTATTTTCTCCATCCATTCTTCTCCAACTTCTCTTCTTCATCTCATCTTCTCCATCTTCCCTTCTCTATTCTAATCTATCCACTAAATCTTCTTTTTGTTATTTATAAAATAATCCTTCAAAAGTTAGGTATTTGCACTCTAGTCCTTGAATTTTAAGTATTTAGAATTCAATCCCTGAAAAAATATATTTCTTTAAGTCCAAATCTCCTCACAATTTTTGACACACCAAAATTTACCACATGTCAAATTTAAGCTCATTTCTTGCCGCTGAAAATAATGCAGAATTTAATTAAAGCCCTTTTGCAAAATTGAGTCATTCTGGGTATAATTGAGCCAAGATGAAAATTTAAAATATTAGAAGACAATGTCACAACTCATAAAAAGTGAAAATTAAAAATAAGTTGACTCAAATTAAATTTTTTAGGCCCGATTCGAGATTATACTCGTGAAGGAACACGTGACTCGAATTGGATTTTTCTGAATTTGCGATGGCCAATATGAAAATAGATTTAAAATAAAAATATTAACTATCTTTGTGTATTTTTTTGTTCTCAAATGTTATTTTTCCAAAATTTTCAAGTATTTTTGTATTTTTTTTAAAAAATTAAATATATATAATATGAAAATTTATTTTTTGTTCAAAAATGGTTGCCTAGGCTTGGCCAAGGCTTCCAAAGTTGAATTTTCAATTTTCTCATTTTTTCTTTATTTTTCATGAATTTTCGAAAATAAAAATACTAAAAAATACTGAAAATATGAAAAATCATTTTTTGGTCAAAATTAGTTCTCTAGGCTTGGCCAAGGTCCCCAAAGTTAATTTTTCAATTTTATGAATTTTTATGGATTTTTCAAAAAATAAAAATGCCGAAAAATACTGAAAATTTTTAAAAGAGAAAAGATGATTAAAAATCAGGTGTCAATAGCTGCCCCTCTTTGAAAGGAAGCTCGGCAGAGGTTCATTTCAAAGACGAGATGACACCTGAATCCTAATCGACTCAACACAATGAAATAAAAAGAGTCGTGACATGAATGTTCCACTGAAAATGAAATGAGAACCTAAGGATTCGTTATAAGAAAACATTAGGGTGGTTGAATTTGAACCCGTATGGTAGGTCAACCCATGATAGATTCCTAATGAAAGGATTCTACTGAATAAATTTTGACCCGTATGGTAGGTCACCCCATGGTAGATTCCTAATGAAAGGATTCTACTGATTAAAATTTGATTGAAATTTGACCTGTATGGTAGCTCAACCCGTGATAGATTCCTAATGAAAGGATTCTACTTATCAAATTTTGACCCGTATGGTAGGTCACCCCATAGTAGATTCCTAATGAAAGGATTCTACTTATTAAATTTTGAGATTTGACCTGTATGGTAGGTCACCCCATGAAACTGCCTGTAAGAAGGACTTTGTGCTTGTAGAAAGGACTTGGTGCTTGTAAAAAGGACTTTAGTTCCTGTAAAAAGGACTTGGTGCCTGTAGAAAGGACTTGATACCTGTAAAAAGGACTTTGTGCCTGTAAAAAGGACTTGGTGCATGTAGAAAGGACTTTGGTGCCTGTAGAAAGGACTTGATGCCTGTAAAAAGGACTTTGTGCCTGTACAAAGGACTTGTGCCTGTAAAAAGGACTTGCTGCCTGTAAAAAGGACTTGGTGCCTGTAAAAAGGACTTTGTGCCTGTAAGAAGGACTTGATTTGCCTGTAAGAAGGACTTGTTGCCTATAAGAAGGACTTGGTTTGCCTGTAAGAAGGACTTGTTTTGCCTGTAAGAAGGACTTGATTTGCCTGTAAGAAGGATTTGATTTGCCTGTAAGAATGACTTCATTTGCCTGTAAGAAGGACTTGATTTGCCTGTAAGAAGGACTTTGTGCTTGTAAGAAGGACATTGTTTGCCTGTAAGAAGGACTTTATGCTTGTAAGAAGGGCTTGATTTGCCTGTAATAAGGACTTTGTGCCTGTAAGAATGACTTGATTTGCCTGTAAGAAGGACTTTGTGTCTGTAAGAAGGACTTGATTTGCCTGTAAGAAGGACTTACTTTGCATGTAGGAAGGACTTTGTTTGCCTGTAAGCAGGACTTGATTTGCCTGTAAGAAGGACTTTATACCTGTAAGAAAGACTTGGTTTGCCTGTAAGAAGGACTTTGTGCCTGTAAGAAGGACTTGGTTTGCCTGTAAGAAGGACTTGGTTTTCCTGTAAGAAGGACTTAGTTTGTCTGTAAGAAGGGCTTGGTGTACCTCAAAGGTGCCATTCTGAAATCTGGGGAGATCAGGAATCCTGCAGAAGCTCAAACCCAAATTATATTCTCCTGTAGCTTTAGGAATAAACCAAAGAAGCAGAGATCAAAAGGTCTCGAATATTTCTGTCTTTGAGACAAATCATGCTTTATTGAAGAAGGTGGATACCTGTATGTATCGCAATGGATTCAAGTTCCTCAACAACCGTCAGAATTCATTCTCTTGAAAGGTTCAGGTTGAAGATATACTTACCTGAGAATTTGGAAGAAATGCTTGGTGGCTTCTCGACAACCAGGCTTGTTCATTCAATAATCGCCGAATGAATTTTAAGACTTTGGAAGGTAACTCAAACACCGGGAATGTGTTACCTGTCAGGCAATGTCAGAGGTAACATGTGCAAGCATTTTCATCAATGCGTTCATTGGTTCATACAAAATTGTTCAGCTAAGTTTGCCATGATTAAAGGCAGTCTGTGTAATAACTCATGATGCAATCGATCAACATATGGATCATGTATTGCATTACCACTTCTGTTTAAGGAGGTTCTTATAGTATGAACACCTCGAATGTAATCTGAATGGGGGACTTCATTCCGAAAGCCCTTTCTCTCACTCTGGAGAAAGGCTGTTTATCTGTAGATTAAAATGTTAGACCTGTGTGGAAATGGTTTGCCTTTCCTCATCCTGTTATGCCCCATTTTGCACATTGATGTCTCATATGCAGTTTATGCTCTAAGTTGGAGTTGGTAAATTAAACATGCGGAATGGTCATACATAATTCATAAAATGTGTAAACACAATGCCGATGTGACAATTTTTTAGCATCATGTGTATTTATATAATGTGCAAACATGGGCGGATTTGAATTGCCCCTGGTGTGTGGGTGGATCGAACAAATTGGGAAGCCCACTCCCTATGTCGAGGAGCGGTTTGTCTCAAGTTTTGCCCCTGCACGATGAGGTATATGGGTGAGGGAGCATTTTGGTTTGTTTAGTGACAGCGACCGCCATGGTTTAGCGGTTAAATGTCCCTGCAAAAAGACATATTTGCTTTTTCGCTTCAGAGCTTGCGATCAACTTGCCCCATTTTTCACCAGAATAGATCTTGTTAGATGATCATCATTTTCTTTTGGATTTGTCTCCTTCAACATGTTACATGTTAGTATAAATATTTCCTGTAAAAAGAAAAGGAGACATATCAACCAGTATTAAAAGGGATAAATTGGAAACGATACTGATTTACCCTTCATCTTGAATGCCTTGGACAAGTCTTTTACCAATTTTGCTGGATTGAGTTTTCTTCGATTTTTGTTGGATGCTTCACCATTAAGCCGAGAATGTGGCAAAATATTGACTTCAGTATTACTCGTCGAGTATTCCTTGGGAATCGAACTCGGGATATTTCGGACCTACTGTCATCCCCCATACCATTCGGTCCATTGGACCGTAGGTGTCCATGGGGCTTTCTTTTCAAAGGTTAATCCTTGGGGATAACGCGGCCCTGTTGTATCACCTTGGGCCATGTTACGGTATTTTCTCGAGGTAATTTACAATCCCTGTTAAGAATGGAATAAAACAATTCGAGACTTGAGATGATTATGTGTAAATTAGAACGATACAAAATTACCCATGTCTGAAATTGTTCGGATCTTTCGCTTGTATTTTTCTTTAACCGAAGCTGTCCATCCCGTGGTAATGTCCATGAGTTGATTTGCCCCCAATTTAGCCCGACCAGGAAATTTGGTTTTTGGATACGACTGTATTCTCGAGTCGCTTTTGCAAATTCCTGAAAATAGAAGGGATCAAATTTAAAACCGGAGCAATTTAAGGGTAAATTGGAACGATACAGATTTACCCTTCAAATTTACGCGGATTTCGTCTCGATATTAATTTTTTCGAGTTTGGTGCGGTTAACGGCTCCGAGCATTTAATAAGTGGGAAAGGGAAATGATTACTTCTAGCTTGTGCATTAATTTTGGACATCGACAAAAGGCGAGAACGTGCGATGAAACTAAGTAGACGTATTCGTCTAGGTTTAATCTTCTTCATGATGCTCTAGCGGGTTGCGGTAGACGATGATATCAAGAACATTAGAGAAGCATTCAGTGTGGCTTTCCACCAGCCGCCTAGAGACCTGCGTTCAATCATATAAATTAATAAAGCTGCCACCACTTAATTAGTGTGCCAATAAATTCGGCCATTTGTTGCGTGCCCCACTTCAACCGTGTTTTGTTTCTTTCGGTGCCCACTTGCTCTTGTCGGGCGCCTGTAGCATCGGGAGAAATACTTGTGGGTCACATTCATTAATAGAACCTCGGTCCTCTAAAACCCTCCGCGTGTTTCGGATCCGAGGAAATTTTAAGACCGGTCTCTGGTTGATTTAATCAGGTTAAGGTACTTCTTTCACGGGTCCTAATTATATAATCCATATTATCTTTCAAAAGACGCGGGATCCTCTGCAATACATTAAATATGCCCCCGTGTTTAATCAGTATAAATCCACCGTCATATCAGAATACACTGCCCATACAAGTTTACGGATTGATACAACTTTGTCTGTCAAAGATGGATAGTGTTCGTTTGCCCCCCAGAATTAACGGTTGAAGCCTCGGTGTTTTTCGTCTTTTGGTATTTCTGAAGATGATTCTTGATATATTATTGAACTTAATTTTTACACCCGTCTGGGGTATCTAGGATCTCCCTGCAAAAGAAAAGGATATAATTAGTATGCGACACAAGGAATGTCGGTCCATGACTCCTATATTAGTCCAATTTGATTTTTTCTATTTTATAGAGAAATGAGAAAAAAAATTTCCTTAGGAAGAAATGGGTTAATTTCTGATACATAATTTTTTTTGCAGATTTATTACTCTTTTTTTTATTATTTTTTTAAAGGAATGTGACAAAATCTCTTGATGTTTACTAAAATTTTTGAAGGAATTTCCTTTTTATCAAAATAAATTTTTAGAGGTAAATTTGTTAGGAAAATTTTATTTTTATTGAAGCAGGAAGGACATGACATAAATCCTTTATTGGTTAACAAAATTCCCCCGAGACATTTGTCTAATTTTATTTAGAGAAACTTTTCTTAGAAAAACATGAGCGAATTTCTCGAAAAGAATTTTTGTTGCAAGTTTTTATAATTTGAAAGAATGTGATAAAATCACTTGATGTTTACCAAAGTTTTTTTTGAAGGAATTTTTCTTTTTATCGAAATAAATTTTCAGAGAAAAATTTGTGAGGAAAATTTCATTTTTATTGAAGCAAGAAAAACATGACAAAATCTTTTATTGGTCAATTAGTCTAATTTTATTTAGAGAAAATTTTCTTAGAAAAACATGAGCGAATTTCTCGAGAAGAATTTTCTTGCAAGTTTTTATAATTTGAAAAATGTGATAAAATCACTTGATGTCTACTAGAGTTTTTTTTGAAGGAATTTTTCTTTTTATTGAAATAAATTTTCAGAGGAAAATTTTTTCAGGAAAATTTTATTTTTATTGAAGCAATAAAAACATGACAAAAATCCCTTATTGGTTAATAAAATTCCCATGAATGGATTTTTTCACATCATTTTTTCAAAAAATTTTTTTAAAAGAAATGAGGGACAAATTTAATTTTTATTTTCTTTTAAAAGAATGGTCGTAATATCAAGCTCAAAAACTGACTAACACCTAGTATCGACCAACCGAAAATAAATACAAGATAAAATTAAAGAACTTACTTTTACCTTGGAGAAATGCAAATCACATAGTCATGCACATGACTCAAGTGATGAGTGGACTCTAGAAAATAAAAGAAGGAGAGACAGAGTATGGACCTAAAATGCCCCCACTATCTGAATTGACAACCTTACCCTCCGCGCAATCAAATCACAATGGGAAGAATTGTCAATTCAGATAATGAGCGGGATAAAATATGGTCAACCCAAGCGCAATCGACGCAAGAGCTTTGCATATTCGATCCCTATCTATGGTTACCTAGGAAAAATTTCGCGACTTGGGTTTAGACGCTTGTGTGTGCAGGTGTTGTGATCCTCGGAATATGCAAGACATGCATAACAATTGATATCAAAACAGCGCTTCTAAAAATGTGTGAAATTAAACATAATCCCAACACCGAGCCTGCAAAACAAATGGGTTAGCCAAACACTCCGCCCCTTATAACTCCCATCCTGCAAAAACATATAACACCTATAGAATGAGTCCCAAGCAAGATCGCCAGAAGCGAGATATCCATGAAATTTTCATTGGCCTAAGTCCACTAAGACTTTTAAAATTTCGAAAAAATTTAAGTATTCCAATTGGTATCTTTTTTCGAAAATTTAAAAATCTCTATCCCCAGTGGAGTGGCCAGCCTGTCGCGACCCTCTAAAAAAATTTTAAATTTTAAAAGGGGTTAACGGATTATTAGGTTAATTAGATTTGACTAACCTAACGCGGACCCTCCCAAGCCCTACCGAATTGCAACTTTGGTTTTTGTTTAAATGATTTTGAAATTTGGAGTCGCCACTAATCGTTCCTGGTAGGTCGATTAGAAACCTAAATAAATTAGCGGGAGAATTAATTTATTCCTGCGAACCAGAGATTATGAGCTCGGGGACTTGGTTACACTAGTTAATTAAAACTAATGCCCTTTCGGTACCTTAATTTCATGGATATCCTAATTCGGCAACTCAGGCTTGGTTTATTCCTAAGGCTCTAGTAGGGTATTCTCTTTTGTGTTTTCACTTTTTAAATAGGATGCATGGATGGTATATATTTTTATTTGTTATATTTTTTTTAAGTGTTAAAGATTCCCTGAAGCCGAAAGAGGGAGTGTGTTAACGACTTCTGTGCAGTATTACGAGCTACTCATCTCTTGGGTCTGATGATTCAAAAATTAAATTATAGGAAGTACATGACAGTGAATAAACACCTCCAATGGGAGGCCTAGCATTGGCTTGGCTCTTCCCTTTGGGATTTAAGGTACAGGTATTTAAGTTGCAAGTATTTAAATTACTGTAAGTAAAAACCTCCAATGGGAGGCTAAGCATTGGCTTGGCTCTTCCCTTTGGGATTTAAGCTACAGGTATTTAAGTTGCAGGTATTTAAACTACTGTAAGTAAAAACCTCCAATGGGAGGCTAAGCATTGGCTTGGCTCTTCCCTTTGGGATTTAAGCTACAGGTATTTAAGTTGCAGGTATTTAACTATTGTAAGTAAAAACCTCCAATGGGAGGCTAAGCATTGGCTTGGCTCTTCCCTTTGGGATTTAAGGTACACGTATTTAAGTTGCAGGTATTTAACTACTGTAAGTAAAAACCTCCAATGGGAGGCTAAGCATTGGCTTGGCTCTTCCCTTTGGGATTTAAGGTACACGTATTTAAGTTGCAGGTATTTAACTACTGTAAGTAAAAACCTCCAATGGGAGGCTAAGCATTGGCTTGGCTCTTCCCTTTGGGATTTAAGGTACAGGTATTTAAGTTGCAGGTATTTAACTACTGTAAGTAAAAACCTCCAATGGGAGGCTAAGCATTGGCTTGGCTCTTCCCTTTGGGATTTATGGTGCAGATATTTAAATTGCGGATGGACTTTGTCCTCTCCATTCTGGGGCATGAATTCTTTAAAATGAAATACAACGAATTGATTCAACAATTTGAAATTTGTGCGAGCTTGAGGACTCTTCCAAGCCGATTTTGTGCTTCTATAGGGTTGACCATTGATATAGAGCTGCGACTTCCTGACATAAAATAGAGTGAAGTGTCAGTATACAAAATATGTGCTAATCTGCACCTAAAACCAGAAGAGTGGAAAGAGTACTTATCTCCCGTTTTTTTAAGGGATTTCTATAATTGATTTTCGCTCTCTATGTTCCCAATATAGATAGTTTCTTTTGAATTAAGAGGGACTTTTAGTCACAGATCAGTTGAGAAATCAGTGGACAGCTTAAGAGCTTGTCTGGGCCGATTTTTGCATCTTTACGAGATTTTTGCTGTTGACATAGAGATATTCTTCTCCTTCAAAAGTTAGGTATTTGCACTCTAGTCCTTGAATTTTAAGTATTTACAATTCAGTCCATGAAAAAATATATTTCTTTAAGTCCAAATCTCCTCACAATTTTTGACACACCAAAATTTACCACATGTCAAATTTAAGCTCATTTCTTGCCGCTGAAAATAATGCAGAATTTAATTAAAGCCCTTTTGCAAAATTTAGTCATTCTGGGTATAATTGAGCCAAGATGAAAATTTAAAATATTAGAAGACAATGTCACAACTCATAAAAAGTGAAAATTAAAAATAAGTTGACTCAAATTAAATTTTTTTAGGCCCGATTCGAGATTATACTCGTGAAGGAACACGTGACTCGAATTGGATTTTTCTGAATTTGCGATGGCCAATATGAAAATAGATTTAAAATAAAAATATTAACTATCTTTGTGTATTTTTTTTGGCCTCAAATGTTATTTTTCCAAAATTTTCAAGTATTTTTGTATTTTTTTAAAAAAATTAAATATATATAATATGAAAATTTATTTTTTGTTCAAAAATGGTTGCCTAGGCTTGGCCAAGGCTTCCAAAGTTGAATTTGCAATTTTCTCATTTTTTTCTTTATTTTTCATGAATTTTCGAAAATAAAAATACTAAAAAATACTGAAAATATGAAAAATCATTTTTTGGTCAAAATTAGTTCTCTAGGCTTGGCCAAGGTCCCCAAAGTTAATTTTTCAATTTTATGAATTTTTATGGATTTTTCAAAAAATAAAAATGCCGAAAAATACTGAAAATTTTTAAAAGAGAAAAGATGATTAAAAATCAGGTGTCAACAATGTATGGAATAAAAGGAATGTTTCGCATGTCTATACTTTTGTTTTCCTGTCATCTCTTCTCCTGTGCAGCATGATGAACTGTTCAAGGCACTGGAAGCACCGAGGCTTAATATTTTTCTTGATATTAACTACTTCAGACGATTAAATCAACTTTCGATAGCGGGCCCCACTAGCCATCTTGAGCCCTGTGAGCTACCCACGTGGATTATTGCAAATACGACCGTTCGATTAGCGTGCCCACAAATCAGGCCACCTGTTGTGTGCCCCACTTCAATCGTGCTTAGTCTCTTTTGGCGTCCACTTATTGCTGTCGGTCGACTGTAACGTTGGGAGGAGCGCCTGTGGGCCATGCTTATTAATAAAACATCAATCACCCAAAGACCTCCACGTGGTTCGAATCCAATGAAGTTTTAAGGCCGACCTTCGGTTGATTTAATCAGAAAGGTTGTAAGGTCGGGTTAAGATTCTTGCTTCATGGGTTCTGATAACTACACTTGTTCAACAAAATACAAGCGTCTCTCCAATACATTAAAATTGCCTCCCGATTTGGCCTGAGTCGAAGGTTGGACATCTGGCCTCTGGGTAGGTTAATCATTTCTGCGCTTGAGTAACTCATGGATAAAGTAGGCAAGGCCGTCCAAGGATCGATTATGACTTGATTCCTCACTTGAGCTTATTGGATAATTTTTCAAGTTATTTTGAACGTCATGCATCAGCTCTTCTCAGCTACTTGTGATGATTTTTTTTTAAGAACATCTCCTGTCAAAAGGGAAAGAAGACATGTCAAACATGAGATTAAAAAGGGTAATTGGAATCGATACCGAGTTATCCTTCACTTTGAGCTTGCCACATAAGTGTTTTCGCCTGGCACTGTCATTTTTCATGCCATCGGGCTCGCAAAACCGCAGGCGTCCATAGAGGTCCATTGTTTCAATTTAAGGATTGACTTTAGGGCAACAAGTCCTATTGCGTTCCATTGGGCAATTTCATCTTGCAATTCTCTCAAAGTAATGTACAATCTCCTATGCAAGCTTTGAGCAGTGATGAAAACGAGTTCCAAACGGCAATGAAGATTGACACGAACAGCGGCTGGTTTGGTCTGAAATTTGTGATATTGAGACCAAAAGCAAAACTTTTTGGGGGAAACCGGCAAGGCTGAATTGAAGTGATGATGGCTCTGACTTCTCCGCGGAATCCATCTGAAAGACTATGGCAAGTTACCCTGTAAAAGGCAATGATGAAAATGAGTATGAGCATCAAGAATAGGGAGTCGATCCATGACATCCTTTAGACTCAAAAAACGAAGGCAACCATGATCAAAGGGTTGATTACTGCAATTTCCAATTTCGTCAGTCTTTACAAAAAAAATTCATATTAATTCAAAAAATGACTAGAATGATGCCAACTTTTGCAGTATTGTACCTAATACAATGATGAACAACTTTCATGTTTTGATCTCTTTCAAATAACTTCTGGATCAGTACAGTTTAATGCATCTTTTGGAGACAATTGTTTGGAAAACTGTTCTGTCCGGTTCTTGTTTAAAGAACGAAAGGCCTACCAAAAAGGTGAGTTAAGGTCTGAACTTTTGCAGGCCAATAGTTTAGCGGCCATTCTCCAACTTTCATGTTTCGAGTTCTTGTAGAAAATCTCGTTTAGTGGGAGTTATTAACAAAATGATATGGGGTCAGAAAACTGTCAAAGTTTCAGACTGATTTGCAATGGATCACAAATTCTGTATTAAATGGAAAACTGATTGGATTTATCTGAAACTTTTTGACATGCAAGATCAGAGTCCATTAGACATTTTTCATTCTTTAGTCGGGATCCAAAATTGAGTCGAAGAGGCTCGAAAAATTCTCACGAGGAGGAGAGTCGATCAGTCAGAATGCTTTGCAGTTTTCATCCATTTAGAAAAACGCAAGTTTGGCCCAACTTCGTCCCAAGCAAATGAAGTCCATTGATTCTGAATTTTTTATATGTCTAAGATCATCATGTTATCTACAACTTTTGTCAAGGGAGTTTTCCCCAAAATTGATCATCAGATTTTACAAAAAATTGTACAATGCAATGTGATAAATCAAAATCAAAGAAAGCTGATGAAATTGCAAATATTGAGAGGATTCATCCGAAACAAAATGACTCATGGAGATGAAAACATAACAAGTAAATTCCCAACCAACCAACTACAGAAGGAAGAACATGACTCGGCTTGACAAATACGAGACTAATGAAAGGACATGACTCGACTCAACCTAATAATGTCATGGACCGACCCAAAATAGAATAAATGCAAGATGAAGTTAGAGAACTTACTTTACCTATGAAGAATATACCATGTAGGTTACATAGACATGCACATGAATCGTGAGTTTAAATCTTAGTCTATCTACTCTAAAGGCTGACAAATTAAAGCGAAAGACTTACGGCAAGGCGACAATCTCGCGCACATAATCAAGATTAGCCGTGATCCCACGACGTAACCAGGATTAGCCGGGCCTCCCCACTTCGGCTGCTCGAGCTAAAAATTAAAACCACTGCTTTGGTAATCTTACCAAGCCTGAGGCCTAAATTTTAAACTCATTTTTGGAAAGAGGTTCAAGATTGAATCTGGACTAACTTTCGACGTGATCTCACGCCGAACGCTAAAACCAAATCACAATACCATCCTAAAACTAGTGACCCAGGTCCAGTCACGGGACGTGTGTGATGTAGTGCTAAAGCGATTAAACATGCATAAGAGTTAAATGCAAACACCGCTTCAAAAATGTGCGAAATTAAATAGACAATTCCAACACCAAGCTTGCAAAACAAAGGGTTAGTCAAACACTCCACCCCTTATAACTCCCACCTACAAAACCATTTAACACCTAAAGGTTAGATTCTAACCAATGCGAAATCAAATGAATTTTCATGAAATTTTCTGGCCTAAGTCCTCTAAGTTCTTAAATTTTCAAAAATTAAGAACACGTCCCCAGCGGAGTCGCTAAGCTGTCGCGACCTAAAATTCATTTTTTTACGTTAATGGATTACCAGATTAATTGATTAAATTAACTAACCTAGTTCGAGCTCTCCCAAGCTCTACCAAATCGCGACTTTGGTTTTTTTGTTCAAATGGTTTTAAAATTTGGAGTCGCCACTAACAAGCTCTACCAAATCGCGACTTTGGTTTTTTTGTTCAAATGGTTTTAAAATTTGGAGTCGCCACTAATCATTTTTGGTAGGTTGATTAGAAACCTAAGTAAATTAGCGGAAGAACTAAATTACTTCTACGAACCAGAGATTATGAGTTCGGGGACTTGGTTACACTAGTTAATTAAAACTAATGCCCTTTCGGTACCTTAATTTCATGGATATCCTAATTTGGCAACTCAGGCTTGGTTTATTCATAAGGCTCTAGTGGAGTGTTCTCTTTTTGTATTTTCACTTTCTTAAATGGAATATACGTGAGTGACATTTTTTTTTTGCATTTTCAAAATATTAAGTATTTCCCTGAAGCCGAAAGAGGGAGTGAGTTAACGACTTCTGTGCAGTGCTGCGAGCTACTCATTTTGGGGTTTAGTGATTCAAAAATTAAATTACAGGAAGTAAATAACAATAAATAAAGACCACCAATGAATAGCTCAGCCTTGGCTTGGCCCTCTCCTTTGGGGTTTAAGGTGCAGGAATTTAAATTGCAGGAATTTAAAATGACCTCCAGTGAGCGGGCTCTGCCCTTCACATTCTGGGGTTTAAATTCTTTAAAATAAAACGAATTGATTTGACAATTCGGGCCAAAATCCATCGACGGATCAATTGAAAATTTAATGGGCACTCAAGAGCTCATCAGCGCCAATTTTACACCTCCATGGGATTTACCGTTGACTTGGAGTTGTCATTTGTCTGACATAAAAATATGGAGAAATTGAGTAATGGAGCAAATATGATTTAATTCACATTAAAAATTAGAACAATGAAAGAAGCATTTAGCTTCAATGGCATTATGAGAAGTGCTTGATGGATATAATTGGTTCCTGCCTGAAATCAAATATGGGGAAATGGGAGAAGAGTAGAAAATTTGAGCTAGTTTATACTAAAAAATCAAAGAGAGTAGAGGGATACTTAGCTTCAAATCTGGGATGAATTATTGATTTATGTTGATCGATGAAGAAATTGATGATGATAACCCGCTAGCTTTAAACTCCCATCATCTTCAAAATTCTCTCTCTCTTTTTGGTATTTTTTTTTCTTTCAAATTTTTCTTCAATCTCCCAAAACCCTCTCAAACATCCAAAATTTTCTCTCCAAAAATTTCTCCCTTTCAAGCTCTCTTCTTCCTCCTTTTATAGCCCACTCATTTACATCACATTCTAATTTCTCTATTAACTCTATCTCCCATTCTAATTTTTCCACTAACTCTTCTTCATCTCCATCTTCCCTTCTTCATCTCTATCTCACATTATAATTTCTCCACCTATTCTTCTCCATCTCCATCTTCCCTTCTCCATATATATCTCACATTCTAATTTCTCCACTAACTCTTCTTCATCTCCATCTTGCATTCTCTTATCTTATTTTCTCCATCCATTCTTCTCCATCTCATCTTCTCTATCTTCCCTTCTCTTATCTTATTTTCTCCATCCATTCTTTTCCATCTCCTCTTGTCCATCTTCTCTTCTCCATCTCATCTTCTTCATCTTCCCTTCTCTATTCTAATTTCTCTACTAACTCCTTTTTTTGTTATTTGCAAAATAATCCCTTACGAGTTAAATATTTACACTCTAGTCCTTGAAATTTTGAGTATTTGCAATTTAGTCCCTGAAAAAATATTTCTTTAAGTCCAAATATCCTCAAAATTTTCAACACACATCTCCTATGCTTAGTCGAAATTCATCGCATATCAAATTTAAACTCATTTCTTGCCGCAAAATTTAATTAAAGCCCTTTTACAAAATTGAGTTATTCTGAGTATAATTGGGCCAAGATGAAAATTTATAATATTAGAGAATAATGTCACAACTTCTAAAAGTGAAAAATGAAAATAAAATGACTCAAATTAAATTTTTTAGGCCCGATTCGAGATTATGCTCGTGAAGGAATACACGACCCCGAATTGGATTTTTTAAATTTACGATGGCCAACATGAAAAGGGATTTAAAAGAAAAATATTGACTATTTTTATGTATTTTTGTGGCCTCAAATGCTATTATTTATGAAATATTTTCCTAATTTCTAAAAAAATATATTTAAAAAATACAAAAAAAATACGAAAAATCATTTTTTGCTCAAAAATGGTTGCCTAAGCTTGGCCAAAGCTTCCAAAGTTGATTTTTTAATTTTATGAATTTTTATGGATTTTCTATTAATTTTCGAAAATAAAAATAATGAAAAATACTAAAAATATGGAAAATACGTTTTTGGTCAAAATTGATTCCCTAGGCTTGGCCAAGGTCCCCAAAGTTGATTTTTTAATTTTATAAATTTTTATGGATTTTTTTATTAATTTTAAAAAGAAAATGTGATAAAAAAATCAAATGTCAACATGTATACACGAGTAGAGTGAAGGATGGTCGAATAAGCTTCTCGGCGTGCATCTCCCATGTAAACTCACTCTATGGCTCTGAGAGGAAGAGCAACTTCACATGACCCAAAAGGGAGCTGCCACTTCTCTCTCCTCTCATCTTCCTCATCCTCGTCGTTCACACCGTGCCCCCTGATGCATGTTTTTTGAAACCATAGTTACTGACTCTTCTTCTTCTTCTTCGAGCTCGGTTCTATCAGCTTGAACATTCTTGCCCAGCCAACTCAGGTTATTGTTTCTCTTGTTTCCTGAGACGGCGTCATACGATGCCTTTGAATACTGGGTGGAGGTATGCATTTTAAAGGAAGCTCTTCAAGTTCAGGATCGGTTCCGTCGCACGCTCTGGGATGTACTTCGTCATTGCCTCCCGTAATGAATATCTGTGCTTGTACCCTGCATTGTATTCTTCTTGATTGACGAAGAGACGTGCGTCAAGTACGTATTGCAATAGCCACAGTAATACCACGGCATGATGGATTCGAGTTTGGCGGAGGAGCAAGGACGAATGTGAAAAAGGAAAACCCCAAGAGTAGTCGCTTGTGGGTTGAGGGCCGACGGAGAGAGGTTCCACTTCCTTCGAGGTTCGTGGATTTACGGAAAGAGGTTACTCGATGAGGGAGATTACTCGTGCAGACGGCAGCCAAGGGAACTTGCTCGGAGATGGCGACAGCGAGAACAGGTGACGAGAGCGGTGCCGGAGCGATCGCCGTTGCCTCGGGTACTTTTTTTTTTTTTTTGTCCTGAGCCTTGCTGTCGATCTTTAGGTAGATGGCTTCATCTGGCTGTACTCGAATCACGAGCTCGTTCGTAGCCTTATCCAAGTTAGTTCCAGAGTTTCGGTTGTAGAGATTACCGGGAACATGCCTGAACTGGACTCTGATCTCTGCATGCTTTGACTCGAGAACTCTGCCAGCAATCATCATAAAGGGAACCCCATCCCACCGTGCATTGTTAATGAAGAGAGTTGCAGCTGCAAAAGTTGGTGTGAAGCTACTTTTTGACACCGTTGGATCATCAGCGTGAGCTGGATATAGAGGCTACAGTGTAGGAGCGGGCATGAAAGCTGAGTCGAGCCTGTTGCAGGGAGGAGTTTAGATATTGGTGCGCAGCTCGAATTCGTATACGGAGAAAACCCTTTGAAATCTGGAATCCAGTGACCGCTGTATAGGTCACGATCCTGTTGAGGCCTGATGAAAGTGGAGGTGTTTTGCCAGAGGTCGCTCCTGATCTTCAGAGGGGAGTGGAAGAAGAACATGAAGAGGGTGAAGATCGTGGCGAGGAGGAGAGCGAAAAAAAAGGAAGGGATTGAGATCGGCGCCAGTAACAATAGGGGCTCCTTGGTGGTTCTTCAATGGCAGATTACGATGACTGATGGTGGCTGCACGAAGGCGGCGCACGAGTGAGGGACTGGCGATGATGCTTTGCTGGGAAAGAATGACGGGGTCCTCGATGATGTTCACGGACTAACGAGCAAGTAAGGAGAGCATCTGACTTTCTCCTGCTGTCGTGAACCCTTTGCTTATGGGAGGAGAAGCCATCAATTCATCAATAGCATCCTTTTGACCATGCTCTTTGTTACTTGATATGGCGGACCGCAAAGCAAGTTTCTCGCATCCCCTGGATGCTCAAGCAAGAATCAAGTCAAGGAGATGAATCTGGGAATGAAATCTGTTGATATTCCCGGTCAGTCAACATGATGTGGCTGTCAATATCCAAGGAGATTTTTAAAGTTCCATTAAGGATGCTTGCTGGAGAGTAATTAGGCTTCAACACTTCGTAGTATTCTTGAATACTCTCCGTGGCACGTGATTGGTATGACGATTTTGATGACTCGAAACCAAGCATCCTGCCAAGAAAGAAGATCAACCGCAAATAATGGTCTAAGCTAATATAACCTGAATAGAGGGGCTACTTAGCTTGGTGGTGGGAATGGGCTGTGAAGGAGAAACCCAAACTCCACACCGTTGAATCGTTTCCTCCAGAATGTTTTCAAAATCATCAAGCGATAGCCTCTATTTCCTTGCTACGGACATCCATTCCCCGGAGAAGAAATATTTCTTCAGTTTTTTCACCGCCTGGTGTGGGGATCGGGGAAGCCACCTCAGGAGGAGGAGCCAATCAGCCGAGGAAATCCCACCACGGATCGGGAGGGCCTCCCCCCCGACACTGCTGTCCCCCCCACTCTTTGATTTGTCCTTTTCTTTTCGTTAAGTTCTGCTCTGCCTATGATGGTATTCCCCACCGTTTGTCCTTGCATTAACTTTTTCTTTCGATGCATAGATCATCCTCTTTTTGACCAAGAAGCCCCCCCTCCTTTGTCTCCAATGGCCAGAAGTTAATTAGGTTGCATGAGGGGCATGTGCATGGGCTGTTCGTCCACGGAGGAATCCATAAACTTAGGTTCGTTGGCTCGATGCACCAACATTTCGTCTTTGACTTACACGTGCGTGCCGACCTAGATGAATCCCTTGCAACCAGGTGTTAGGTCAATCCCATATTCTTCTTGGTAGTGCCAATGTTGCTTTTGTCTCTTCACAAGATAAGGAGGGATTTGAGAGAAGTTGTCCCCTTCTTTCGGTGTTAATGGTCCTCTCTTCGTCATTCACCCATCCTTTTTGAACTTTGACGATCCTCCAAGTAAGTGAGCTGTCATAAGATGCGTTGCGTCCCTTGCATCTAAAAATTGATCTTTGCATCATGATTGGTCATTGTATGACCTGTAGGAGCCCACGTCCTCATGACCCATGACACCAGAGAGGGATGTACGAGTACTTCATTTCGCATGCATTAATATGGGGATGCAACAGGAGATGCAATTCAAAAGTACTGCAACTTCTTGCCAAATGCCACCAGTCAAGTAAGCCCGTGCAATCTGGCCCTACAAGATATGGCTAACAACGTTTATCCTCTTGACATTTAGAACGTCTACGCCCCTCCGTGCTTCTTGTTCCGTTTGACTGGCTGTCTGAATCGCTGGAATAGCTCTGTGGGGCTCATATCAAAGAGCGACGGGACCCTATTCGCATTCATCAAATTAAATTCGGAAAACCTAACGCAACAACGAAAAAATACACCATCAGGTCATTGAAAAATTTAGACTATTAGAGGACGATATCAGGACTCCAAAAATGCAAAAACTCGAAATCTTCAAAGTTAAAATGAAATTTCTACAAATTTTCCAATTAACTGAAAATGAGATTAACAAAGTAATTCTTGATTGCAAATTAATTTTTACAGATTTTCTTCGGCCAAAATGAAGAGAAAATTAAAAGAAAAATATTGACTACTTTTTCATATTTTTATGGCCTCAAATGCGATTTCATTTATTAAATATTTTCCTAATTTCTAAAAAATATTAAAAAATGCAAAAAAATATGAAAAATTATTTTTTGGTCCAAATTGGTTCCTTATGCTTGGCTAAGGCTTCCAAAGTTGATTTTGCAATTTTCTCGTGTTTTTTGGACTTTCTATTAATTTTCAAAAATAAAAAATGCCAATAATATGGAAAATCATTTTTTGTCAAAATTGGTTCCTTAGGCTTGGCCAAGGTCCCCAAAGTTGATTTTTCAATTTTATGAATTTTTATGGATTTTTTTTATTAATTTTAAAAGAGAAAAGATGATTAAAAATCAGGAGTCAACAGAAATACTCTGTATTTCCTCTCTAAGCTAGTGCCTTCAACCAAAGAAACATTTATCTCCCTGAACAAACCAAGAATCTCAGCTTCGATTCTCGGATGATGGGCTATATAGACATACCTCGGCCAAGAAGATGGTAAAGTCTTTCCCATTTAAACATAACGTTGGCTGGGAAGATGTGGGTAGAGAGATTGGCCATTATCAAGGAGGGAGGTAAGACAGACGAGCGGGATACGAAAGAAAGGAGGAGATAGGTGAAGCAGACTAGCAGGATGCGAAGATGGTAATCTACTTTGAAGTAAATATTGATTTCGTAGTGGCAGTATCAACCAATCAAGATTTCTATATCTACCATTCTCTATTGGCACCACCCCCGTTGGCTCGAATCCCTGTCAGACGGCAATCTCGAGCTGAGCAAATCCGATATCTTTGCAGAAAAGGTTTGACGTGATACCGCCGTTTCGGAAAAGAAGAGGAAAAAGACAACCTATGTGCGGGACAAAGAAAACTTGCAGCGGAAAAGAAGATGGGATCCGTCTTTATGGGAGAACGCACCCACAAAATCATCGATGGAGATAAGCAGGAGAGATGACGATGGAGACCCCTACCATGAAAAGACGAAAGAAAGCAAACTGTGTAGGAGACACGCAAGAAAGATTGAGAAAGACAGAATTCTTGGGAGAAGCAATACATATGCTAAGCCCACGCCTAAGTTTTAAAAGAGACGTCTTCCTGGTAATCTTCATCTATACTCTAAAAAGAGTTTCGAAGCATACCCAATCACTCAGAAAAGTTCAGGGAGAGTGAAAATACAAAAAGAAATAACGAACCTTGAGAAATCACTAACCAAGTCGAAAATGTCTCAACCCAACACCCTTGAAACTTATCGTTACTTGCTAAATAGGGCTATAATGTGCACACGAAACCTGTATTTCAAAGCTAGTGATCACGGGACCGTCAACATGTCCAATGCGTACCAGATCTAGAACGAAGCTGGCTGATCACCGGAAAACCCACAAAAGAAACCAAGCAGATCCTGAATGGGTGCATGCGTTTTACTTCCTTGTGTAGGATTTGTTCTGCTTTTATTGATGTCTGTAATCTGTGCAAAAGCGGGAAGTAGTAATCCTTCTCCCTCTTAGTAAATGCATGGATCCGTTGCTTCACCAAACTAGGGATAACATTAATTGAGAGTAAAAAAATCCGCGTAGGCTTGAAGGGTAAACCCGTATCATTTCAATTTACCCTCAAATTGCTCCGAGTTTTAAATCGAATCCCCTGCATTTTCAGGAATTTGCAAATGGCCCCAAGAATACAATCATATTCGAAAGCGAAGTCCTCTTGTTGAATGGAACTGGGGGCAAATTAATTTGCGGATATTATCACTGAATGGACGGCTTCAAACGAAAAAAAACGCGAACGAAAGACCTAGGCAATCTCAAAGAAGGGCAATTTTGTATCGTTCTAATTTACCCATGATCATCTCGAATTCTAAATTACTTTATTCCGTTTTAATAAGGATCGAAAAATGCCTTGAAAAAACGTCATGGTGTAAAATTGCCCAATACGACAAAACCGTGCCATCCGAAAATTAACCCCTAAGAGGAACCTCCATGAACACCTGTGGTCTTGTGGACTAGATAGCAAGGGGAATGACAGTGGTTCGAGACGTCTCGAGTTCGATGCTCGCGGATGGAAATGTTGTAAGTATTGTAAATGAATAACACAACTTTTTGCACATTTTTTTTGCAGAAGGAAACAGGAATACTCGACGAACGATAACAAAGTCGATACTCTGTCACAACCTTGGCTCTAATGGTGAAATGCCCACCGAAAGTGGAGACGAACTCGATTCGGTGAAGCTGATAAGAGACTCGCGCAATGTCGCGACCCTCTAAAAAATTTTATCTTCAAAAGGGGTTAACGGATTATTAGGTTAATTAGATTTGACTAACCTAACGCGGACCCTCCCAAGCCCTACCGAATCGCAACTTTGGTTTTTGTTTAAATGATTTTGAAATTTGGAGTCGCCACTAATCATTCTTGGTAGGTCGATTAGAAACCTAAATAAATTAGCGGGAGAACTAATTTATTCCTGCGGACCAGAGATTATGAGCTCGGGGACTTGGTTACACTAGTTAATTAAAACTAATGCCCTTTCGGTACCTTAATTTCATGGATATCCTAATTCGGCAACCCAGGCTTGGTTTATTCCTAAGGCTTTAGTAGGGTATTCTCTTTTGTGTTTTCACTTTTTAAATAGGATGCATGAATGGTATATATTTTTATTTGGTATATTTTTAAGTGTTAAAGATTCCCTAAAGCCCAAAGAGGGAGTGTGTTAACGACTTCTGTGCAGTATTACGACCTACTCATCTTTCGGGTCTGATGATTCAAAAATTAAATTATAGGAAATACATGACAGTGAATAAACACCTCCAATGGGAGGCCTAGCATTAGCTTGGCTCTTCCCTTTGGGATTTAAGGTACAGGTATTTAAGTTGCAAGTATTTAAACTACTGTAAGTAAAAACCTCCAATGGGAGGCTAAGCATTGGCTTGGCTCTTCCCTTTGGGATTTAAGGTACAGGTATTTAAGTTGCAGGTATTTAACTACTGTAAGTAAAAACCTCCAATGGGAGGCTAAGCATTGGCTTGGCTCTTTCCTTTGGGATTTATGGTGCAGGTATTTAAATTGCGGATGGACTTTGTCCTTTCCATTCTGAGGTATGAATTCTTTAAAATGAAATACAACGAATTGATTCAACAATTTGAAATTTGTGCGCGCTTGAGGACTCCTTCAAGGCGATTTTGTGCTTCCATAGGATTGACCATTGATATAGAGCTGCGGCTTCCTGACATAAAATAGAGTAAAGTGTCAGTATACAAAATATGTGCTAATCTGCACCTAAAACCAGAAGAGTGGAAAGAGTACTTATCTCCCGTTTTTTTGGGAGGGATTTCTATAATTGATTTTCGCTCTCTATGTTTCCAATATAGAGAGTTTCTTTTGAATTAAGAGGGATTTTTAGTTACAGATCAGTTGAGAAATCAGTGGACAGCTTAGGAGCTTGTCTGGGCCGATTTTTGCATCTCTACGAGATTTTTGATGTTGACATAGAGATATCCTTCTCCTGACATAAAATATGGGAAAAAATAGGAGATGGAGAAAGTGTATACAATTTGTGCTAATTTGCGAGTAAAACCATAAATAAATGAATAAATAAAAACACTTAGCTCGAATTTGCTTGCTCGTTGACGAGGATGAATTCTTGATTTATATTGATCGATGAAGGAATTTGTGATGATAACCCCTAGCTTTAAACTCCCATCATCTTCAAAATTCTCTCTCTTTTGGTATTTTCTTTCTCTCAAATTTTTCTTCAATCTCCCAAAACTCTCTCAAACATCTAAAATTTTCTCTCTAAAAAAAGTTCCTCTCAAGCTCACTTCTTCCTCCTTTTATAATCTACTCATCTATCTCCCATTCTAATTTTTCCACTAACTCTATCTCCCATTCTAATTTCTCCACTAACTCTTCTTCATTTTCATCTTCCATTCTCCATCTCTATCTCACATTCTAATCTCTCCACTAACTCTTCTTCATCTTCATCTTCCATTCTCCATATTTATCTCCAATTCTAATTTCTCCACTAACTCTTCTTCATCTCCATCTTCCCTTCTCTATTCTTATCTTCCATTCTAATTTCTCTACTAACTCTTCTTCATCTCCATCTTCCCTTCTCTATTCTTATCTTATTTTCTCCATTCATTCTTCTCCAACTTCTCTTCTCCATCTTCCCTTCACTATTCTAATTTATCCACTAACTCTTCTTTTTGTTATTTGTAAAATAATCCTTCAAGAGTTAGGTATTTGCACTCTAGTCCTTGAATTTTAAGTATTTACAATTCAGTCCCTGAAAAAATATATTTCTTTAAGTCCAAATCTCTTCACAATTTTTGACACACCAAAATTTATCACATGTCAATTTAAGCTCATTTCTTGCCGCTGAAAATAATGCAGAATTTAATTAAAGCCCTTTTGCAAAATTAAGTCATTCTGGGTATAATTGGGCCAAGATGAAAATTTAAAATATTAGAAGACAATGTCACAACTTATAAAAAATGAAAATTAAAAATAAGTTGACTCAAATTAAATTTTTTTAGGCCCGATTCGAGATTATACTCGTGAAGGAACACGTGACTCGAATTGGATTTTTCTGAATTTGCGATGGCCAATATGAAAATAGATTTAAAATAAAAATATTAACTGTCTTTGTGTATTTTTTTTTTGCCTCAAATGTTATTTTTCCAAAATTTTCAAGTATTTTTGTATTTTTTTAAAACAAATTAAAAATATATATAATATGAAAAATTATTTTTTGGTCAAAATTGGTTCCCTAGGCTTGGCTAAGGTTCCCAAAGTTGATTTTTCAATTTTATGAATTTTTATGGATTTTCTATTAATTTTCGAAAATAAATAAATAAAAAATACGTAAAAATACTGAAAATATGAAAAATCGTTTTTTGGTCAAAATTGGTTCCCTAGGCTTGGCTAAGGTCCCCAAAGTTGATTTTTCAATTTTATGAATTTTTATGGATTTTTTTATTACTTTAGCAATAGAAAAAATGATTAAAAATCATGTGTCAACAGCTGCCCCTCTTTGAAAGGAAGCTCAGTAGAGGTTCATTTCAAAGACGAGATGACACCTAAATTTTAAGCGACTCAATACAAGGAAATAAAAAAAGTCGTGACATGAATGTTCCAATGAAAATGAAATGAGAACCTAAAGATTCGTTATATAAAAAAACTTTAGGGTGGTTGAACTTGAACCCGTATGGTGGATCAACCCATGGTAGATTCCTAATAAAAGGATTCTACTGATTAAAAATTGAATTAAAATTTGACGCGTATGGTTGGTCGTACTATGGTAGATTCCTAATAAAAGGATTCTACTGATTAAATTTTGATTGAGATTTGACCCGTATGGTAGGTCACCCCATAGAGATACCTGTAAGAAGGACTTGGTGCCTGTAGAAAGGACTTGGCGCTTGTAAAAAGGACTTGGTGCCTGTAAAAAGGACTTTATGCCCTTAAAAAGGACTTGTGCCTGTAAAAAGGACTTAATTTGCCTGTAAGAAGGACTTGATTTGCCTGTAAGAAGGACTTACTTTGCTTGTAAGAAGGACTTTGTGCCTGTAAGAAGGACTTTGTTTGCCTGTAAGAAGGACTTTGTGCCTGTAAAAAGGACTTGATTTGCCTGTAAGAAGGACTTTGTGCCTGTAAGAAGGACTTGATTTGCCTGTAAGAAGGACTTTGTGCCTGTAAGAAGGACTTGGTTTACCTGTAAGAAGGACTTAGTTTGCCTGTAAGAAGGACTTGATTTGCCTGTAAGAAGGACTTGCTTTGCCTGTAAGAAGGACTTTGCTTGCCTGTAAGAAGGACTTAGTTTGCCTGTAAGAAGGACTTAGTTTGCCTGTAAGAAGAACTTTGTGCCTGTAAGAAGGACTTGAATTGCCTGTAAGAAGGACTTGCTTTGCCTATAGGAAGGACTTTGTTTGCCTGTAAGAAGGACTTGGTTTGCCTGTAAGAAGGACTTTGTGCATGTAAGAAGGACTTATTTTGCCTGTAAGAATGACTTATTTTGCCTGTAAGAAGGACTTAGTTTGCCTGTAAGAAGGGCTTGGTGTACCTCAAAGGGTGCCATTCTGAAATCTAGGGAGACTAGGAATCCTGCAGAAGCTCAAACCCAAATTATATTCTCCTGTCGCTTTAGGAATAAACCAAAGAGGCAGAGATCAAAAGGTCTCAAACATTTCTGTCTTTGAGACAAATCATGCTTTATTGAAGAAGGTGGATACCTGTATATACCACAATGGATTCGAGTATCCCAACAACCATCAAAATTCATTCTCTTGAAAGGTTCAGGTTGAAGATATACTTACCTGAGAATTTGGAAGAAATGCTTGGTGGCTTCTCGACAACCAGGCTTGTTCATTCAATAATCGCTGAATGAATTTCAAGACTTTGGAAGGTAACTCAAACACCGGAAATGTGTTGCCTGTCAGGCAATGTCAGAGCTAACATGTGCAAGCATTTTCATCAATGCGTTCATTGGTTCATACAAAATTGTTCAGCTAAGTTTGCCATGATTAAAGGCAGTCTGTGTAATAACTCATGATGCAATCGATCAACATATGGATCATGTATTGCATTACCACTTCTATTTAAGGAGGTTCTTATAGTATGAACACCTCGAATGTAATCTGAATGGGGGACTTCATTCCGAAAGGGCTTTCTCTCACTCTGGAGAAAGGCTATTTATCTGTAGATTAAAATGTTAGACCTGTGTGGAAATGGTTTGCCTTTCCTCATCCTGTTATGCCCCATTTTGCACATTTGATGTCTCCTATGCAGTTTATGCTCTAAGTTGGAGTTGGTAAATTAAACATGCGGAATGGTCATACATAATTCATAAAATGTGTAAACACAATGCCGATGTGACAATTTTTTAGCATCATGTGTGTTTATATAATGTGCAAACATGGGCGGATTTGAATTGCCCCTGGTGTGTGGGTGGATCGAACAAATTAGGAAGCCCACTCCTTATGTCGAGGAGCGGTTTGTCTCAAGTTTTGCCCCTGCACGATGAGGCATATGGGTGAGGGAGCATTTTGGTTTGTTTAGTGACAGCGACCGCCATGGTTTAGCGGTTAAATGCCCCTGCAAAAAGCAAAGAAATTATTCGAGATAAGGAAGACATATTTGCTTTTTCGCTTTAGAGCTTGCGATCAACTTGCCCCATTTTTCACCAGAATAGATCTTGTCAGATGATCATCATTTTCTTTTGGATTTGTCTCCTTCAACATGTTACATGTTAGTATAAATATTTCCTGTAAAAAGAAAAGGAGACATATCAACCAGTATTAAAAGGGATAAATTGGAAACGATACTGATTTACCCTTCATCTTGAATGCCTTGGACAAGTCTTTTACCAATTTTGCCGGATTGAGTTTTCTTCGACTTTTGTTGGATGCTTAACCATTAAGCCGAGAATGTGGCAAAATATTGACTTCGGTATTACTCGTCGAGTATTCCTTGTGGATCGAACTCGGGATATTTCGGACCTACTGTCATCCCCCATACCATTCGGTCCATTGAACCGTAGGTGTCCATGGGGCTTTCTTTTCAAAGGTTAATCCTTGGGGATAACGCGGCCCTATTGTATCACCTTGGGCCTTGTTACGGTATTTCTCGAGGTAATTTGCAATCCCTGTTAAGAATGGAATAAAACAATTCAGGACTTGTGATGATTATGAACAAATTAGAACGATATAGAATTACCCATGTCTAAGATTTGTTCGGGTCTCTCGTTCGCACTTTCCTTTGTCTGAAGCTGTTCATTCCGTGGTAATGTCCATGAGTTGATTTGCCCCAATTTAGTCCAACCAAGGAATTTCGTTTTTGGGTCTTTTTGCAAATTCCTGAAAATATGAGGGGCTTAATTTTAAAACTTGGAGCAACTGAGGGTAAATTGAAACGATACGGAGTTACCCTTCAGGTTTATGCAGATTTTTACTCGCCATCAATTCATCGCGAGGTTGGTGAGGTGGCGGATTCAAGCATTTAATAGGGGAAAGTCGGATTATTACTCCTTGCTTTTACACATTCACAAAAGCAGAAAAACACATCACGCAAGGAAATAAAACACATTCACTCATTCAGGATCAGTTCTGCTTCCTCTGCAGGCTCTCCCATGATCAGCTGGCTTCATCCCAGATTAGGTATGCATCGGCCATATTGAAGGTCTGGTGGTCACTGGCTAAACAAGTGCATCACAGTCTCGATGCTTTACCAATATCAAACTGGTTGATTATGGCGAAAAGATCATCATCAATGTCCGCTTGGTGGTGATCTGTCCCTTCTTCCTCGGAAGGTATTGATGCTGATCCAGTATCATTGGTCCTTTTGTACCCTGCTCCAACAGAACTCGATCCTGTTATAAACTGGTCTAACTCACCTCTTAAACGTGCATTTTCAATCCTCAGATCATACATTTCATCGAGGGTGAGGAGGAGGCTATTGCAGTTGGGGCAGGTGGCGGAGTCAAAAGTCTCTTTATACATCTTGTTTTCCGCTCGGAGGTTTTCATTTTCAACTCTTAGAAACTCGGCTTCGTTGTGCTCATGACGAGCCTTCATTCGGGTTCGCCTATTTTGAAACCAGAACTTGATTTGCAAAGGTTCAAGTCCTAACTCTTGACTCAGTTCCATTTTCTATTTGCCGTCTGGCATAGGGCATGTTCTGAAGAAATCCTCAAGCCTTTATACCTGCTCCTTAGTATGGCGACGGTAACGCTTCTTTTGACCCTCACCGTTATTGTCCTTATCTTTACTGAGATCTTGGACGTCGTCGGCGGAAGGGCCAGGCTCCATAGGCTCGATCCCAAACATGGCTTCAAACTCTTCCTCTCCCATATTCAGCAGGCAATGATAGCTCTCGGGAGTATTTGGTTGAGACATCTTCGATTTGGTTGATGATTTCTCAAGATTTGTTACTCGCTTCCGGTGTTTTCACTCTCTTTGAATTTTTCTAAGCGATTGCCTATGCCTTAAGACCCTCTTCAGAGCATGGCGTCTCTTTTAAAATTAAACGTGGGTTTAGCAACTGTATTGCTTCTCCCGAGGGTCCGGCCTTTCTCAATCCTCTTTTCTTATCGTGTCTCTTGCTCGGCTCGTCTCCTTCCATCTTTTCGTGATAGGGGGCCCCTATCGTTATCTCCACCGTCGATTTTGCTGGCGAGTCCCTCAATAAAGACGAGCCGTCTCGTCTTTTCTGCCGAAAATTTCTTTGTCTGCCACTCGGCTCATTTTTTTCTTCTCTCTTTTTCAAAGTGGTGGCGTCCCCTCAAACCCCCTTTTTTTTTCAAAGATGTCGAATCTGCTTGGCTCGAGATTGGAGACGAGTAGCGGAGGTGATACTGATAGGGAATAATAGACAGGAAAATCTGGCCAGTAGAGACTTCCCTTGCAAAAAATGAAAGAGAATGCGGCAGTATATGTTCTTCATATTCTAGAAAAATTGGAACGATACTGTTTTACCCTTGTGTGTACTTCCATTGAATTTGAATTGAGGAAGTTCCTTCATTTGGGCTGGATTGAATTGTATGTCCCGAGTTGCCCTTCACTTTGAGCTTGCCACATAAGTGCTTTGCTTAGTTGGGCCTTGTTTTCTTTCGGGTTGCCTTGGACCATCATCATTTTCTATGCCATCGGGTCCGTGGACCGGAGGGCTCCTTTAATTTGAAGGTTACCTTCAAGGCAAATGAGTCCTATCGCATTCCATTGGGTCATTTAATTTTGCAACACTCTTGAGGCAATTTGCAATCCCTTGGGTGAGAATGGAACAAATCCAATTTAGCATTTTGCAACGATTGAGGGTAAATTGGAACGATACACAGTTACCCGTCTTCGAGCTCGCCTGGGCTTTTCACTTGAAATTTCCCTACGTGAGGCCATTCAACATTTCTTATTATGGCAGTTAGTGACATTGCCACAAATTGATCCGCCCTGAGTCTAGCATAAAAAGGGATTCACGCATTCGACGGGATAAAAAACAAATTACCCCATTGCCCCTGAATTAAATCTAGACACCTAGAAAGCTGGAAATATCATACGCAGGGGAATTAAGCATGAAATGAAAGGTGCACTTATTCAAGGTCAGTTCTGCCTCTCTTGTGGCTCTTCGATAATCAGCTAGTCTCGTGTTGGTTCGGGTGTGGATGACCGATGTTTGAGAGTCCCTACTCACTGGCTCCTGATCGCGGCTTGGGACGTCTGTCAACCCTAAACTGGTTGACCAGGGCAGTAAGCTCATCATCTGGGTAATCTCTTGAACCTTCCAGCAACTGATACTCGAATTGGGCATTGTTGTTGGCAAATGCTGGCGGTAGATTTCTCATTCTGTCCTCGCCATGAGCAATTTGACTTCTCGTGCTGGAGCCTTCATCATTACTCGAGAAAGTGTGGGGATCACCAACTGTCCTGCTGCTAAAAACTCCTTCCATTTGAGGATTAGAGAAGTGGAAATGCTCAGGATAACTTCTTGTCTGATTCTCTGGCTGCGCAGGCGCGCTGATCATGGGATGAATTCTAGCCACAGGTTGGTGCTCAAACCAAGGAATCTGAATACACTACCCCTGCGGTCTATACTCTTGAAGAGCATTAGGGTGATTCTGGGGGATACTTTGATTAAAGCTTGGGGGATTGATGGCATGGCTACTAACTTGGTTGATGATGGGAAGTGGCTCGCCCCATGCTAACCTACGGAACTTATGGTGGCGAGGAGACTTGACGTTCAAGCTTAGATCAGTCCCGCCTTGATTTTCTTGATTCTGAGCTCCATTGTGTTCTCTCACCCTTTTTCTGTACTTCTGAAGATGACTCGAAACATTTCCTTTAGTGAGTCCCTTTACCTTCATAATTTCCAGTATATGATGCGGCCGTGCCGAATTGATTCCTAGCTGCTGAACTGCATTAACAAACATACGATGCAGCTCGGGAGACCAACTCATCTTCTTTTTCCAGTTGCTTGGAACAATATTGAAGGCTTGATGATTGTTCTCTTGGTCGTGCAATTGCTTCCTCACCACGTGCTGCCATATGTTTTGAAGCATCTGAACCCTAACTGGTTTCATTACGACGTCTTAGGTCCCGTGTAAGACAGCCTTCATTATGGCTTGCTGATTATCGCTTGCCGATATTACGACGACTGGCATGTTTAATTCAGAATTGATGAATTTCAAGAGAGTGAAAACATCCATGTCAATCCCTACCATGGCGGTGAGGATGATATCAAACTGGTCACTACTCCTTCTTAATACTTCTAAGGCCTCTGTCGCTTTTGCTTGAGCTAAAACCTTATACCGGCATTTTCTCAATACGATAACAAGGATTGACAGAGAGACTGGATTACCGTCAATGGCTATGACCAGTAGACCCTCATGGTAAGGAACTTCATCAGTTTCGACCAGGGTTGAACATGCGCCCGTTTCCCTAATGCTCGACATATTTCTAGATCTAGGACTGCCGACTCGAGACCGCCTTAGGATGTCTTCTTGGACTTGAGGGATCACGGGATCGTCGATGGCTTACGGGATCGTCGATGGCTTCTCGTAACAGGCTTTGAAAGCCGATGCTTTGATGGTGAAGGTTTTGAATTCCTCTCCCACGAGAACTCTTTCCTCTCTATCTTTCTCCTGCGAGTTCTTGCAGATAAACTCTCACTCTCACTATCAAATGAGGACAAGTTCTCTCTCTGGCAATAGCAACGACTTCCCTCTTCACGGGCAGCGCTATTAGATTTTTCGAGGGAGAAAATCTGACATTCAGCTTTTGATCAAAGGAGAAATCCATGTTTCTCGCTCAGTTTGTCTTCTTCTTTCTTTTCGTGATAGAGGGCCCCTGTTAAGATCTCCACCGTCGATTTACTGGCGGGTCCTCCAATGAAGACAAGTCGTATCTCCTTTTCGCTAACGTTTGCCATGTCTTCCACTCAGCTCATCTTTCCGTCTTCTTTTTCAAAGTGGCAGTGTCTCGTCAAACTTTCTGCGGAGATTTCGGACTCGCTTGGCTCGAGGTCGCCATCTGATGGGAATTCGAGCCAACGAGGGTGGTGCCAATAGTGAATGGTAGATAAGAGAAATCTTGACTGGTTGATACCGTCACTATGAAATCAATATTTACTTCAAAGCAGATTACCATCTTCGCATTCCACTCATCTGCCTCACCTCTCTCCCCCTTTCTTTTGTATTCTGCTTTCAAAAATGGCCAATTCTCCTAACCATACCTTATCCGCCGAAGTCCTGGCTGGGTGGGAGAGACTCTACAATCTTCTTGGTAGAGGTTACGCTCATATAACCAAAAACTCTACCGTTGAGGCTGAAATCCTCGGTTTATTGACGCTGCTTCTGTTGAGGGTACCCAACTAGGGAAGGAGTACCGGAACTTCTCGACCCTCTTCATCAATTTTCTGGCTGCCTATAACCGCGCTTATGAGACGGTCCTTGTGACTGCCGTCGTGAAAGCTCGTTACCAAGACCGGCATGAGCGTCTGGAAACAGTCACATTTGTGGCTGATAATCACAAGAATGCTCTCAAGTTTGCCAACGATCAGCTTTCGTGGCTGGTTCGTGAGAGGGGAAAGTTGGTGGACCGTCTGGCCTTGGTCCGAACTTACTCCGAACAGGAGCCGGGCAATATTGTGATGAGGTGCAAATGCGATTGGCTGCAGGAGAGACTTGATGACATTACAGCAGACATTGCTTTCGAGAGGGCGGCAATTTCGGACCTGGAGTTTGCCGTCGAGCATTATGAGACCAGTATGGCCCAGGCTAAGGAGAAGCGCGATCACCTCTTCTTTAGGCTCACGGAGCTTAATCCCGAGAGCGCCCGGTGCACCCAGAGCATCAACTGTTTGGAGAGTCAGTTGAGCTCTTTCGTAATTGTTATCAGGGCCTAGTTTGGCTTTACCTTTCCTCCCCAGTAAGCTATTGTAAAACTTGTTGATGTATGGAATAAAAGGAATGTTTTGTATGTCTATACTTTTGTTTTCCTGTCATCTCTTCTCCTGGGGAACGATTTAGGGTGCTGAAGATATTGAGGCTTAATCTTCTTCATGATGCTCTCGCGGGTTGTGGTAGACGATGATATCAAGAACATTATAGAGGCATTCAGTGTGGCTTTCCACCAGCCGCCTAGAGACCCGCGTTCAATCATGTAAATTAATAAAGCTGCCACCACTCGATCAGTGTGCCAATAAATTCGGCCATTTGTTGCGTGCTCCACTTCAACCGTGTTTTGTTGCTTTCGGCGTCCACTCGTATGTATCGGGCACCTGTAGTATCGGGGGAGTGTCCGTGGGCCACGTTCATTAATAGAACCTCGGTCCTCTAAAACCCTCCGCGTGTTTCGGATCCGAGGAAATTTTAAGACCGGTCTCTGGTTGATTTAATCAGATTAAGGTACTTATTTCATGGTTTCTAATTATATAATCCATATTGTCTTTCAAAAGACGCGGGATCCTCTGCAATACATTAAATATGCCCCCGTGTTTAATCAGTATAAATCCACCGTCATATCAGAATACACTGCCCATACAAGTTTACGGATTGACACAACTCTGTCTGTCAAAGATGGACAGTGTTCGTTTGCCCCCCTGAATTAACGGTTGAAGCCTCGGTGTTTTTCGTCTTTTGGTATTTCTGAAGATGATTCTTGATATATTATTGAACTTAATTTTTACACCCGTCTGAGGTATCTAGGATCTCCCTGCAAAAGAAAATAATATAATTAGTATGCGACACAAGGAATGTCGGTCCATGACTCCTATATTAGTCCAATTTGATTTTTTCTATTTTATAGAGAAATCAGAAAAAAAAAATTTCCTTAGGAAGAAATGGGTTAATTTCTGATACATAATTTTTTTTTGCAGATTTATTACTCTTTTTTAATTATTTTTTTAAAGGAATGTGACAAAATCTCTTGACATTTACTAAAATTTTTGAAGGAATTTCCTTTTTATCAAAATAAATTTTCAGAGGTAAATTTGTAAGGAAAATTTTATTTTTATTGAAAAAGGAAAGACATGACAGAAATCCTGTATTGGTTAACAAAATTCCCCCGAGACATTAGTCTAATTTTATTTAGAGAAAATTTTCTTAGAAAAACATGAGCGAATTTCTCGAAAAGAATTTTTGTTGCAAGTTTTTATAATTTGAAAGAATGTGATAAAATCACTTGATATTTACCAAAGTTTTTTTTTTGAAGGAATTTTTCTTTTTATCGAAATAAATTTTCAGAGGAAAATTTGTCAGGAAAATTTCATTTTTATTGAAGCAAGAAAAACATGACAAAAATCTCTTATTTGTCAATACAATTCCCCCGAGACATTAGTCTAATTTTATTTAGAGAAAATTTTCTTAAAAAAACATGAGCGAATTTCTCGAGAAGAATTTTCTTGCAAGTTTTTATAATTTGAAAAATGTGATAAAATCACTTGATGTCTACTAAAGTTTTTTTTTTAAGGAATTTTTCTTTTTATTGAAATAAATTTTCAGAGGAAAATTTTTTCAGGAAAATTTCATTTTTATTGAAGCAATAAAAACATGACAAAAATCCCTTATTGGTTAATAAAATTCCCATGAATGGATTTTTTCACATCATTTTTTCAAAAAAAAATTTTAAAAAAGATATGAGGGACAAATTTAATTTTTATTTTCTTTTAAAAGAATGGTCGTAATATCAAGCTCAAAAACTGACTAACACCTAGCATGAACCGACCGAAAATAAATACAAGATAAAATTAGAGAACTTACTTTTACCTTGGAGAAATGCAAATCACATAGTCATGCGCATGACTCAAGTGAGGAGTGGACTCTAGAAAATAAAAGAATGAGAGACAAGGTATGGACCTAAAAAGGCCCTCACTATCTGAATTGACAAACTTACCCTCCGCGCAATCAAATCACAATGGGAAGAATTGTCAATTCAAATAATGAGCGGGATAAAATATGGTCAACCCGAGCGCAATCGACGCAAGAGCTTTGCATATTCGATCCCTATCTATGGTTTTCTAGGAAGAATTTCGCGACTTGGGTTTAGACGCTTGTATGTGCAGGTGTCGTGATCCTCAGAGTATGCAAGACATGCACAACAATTGATATCAAAACAGCGCTTCTAAAAATGTGCGAAATTAAACAAATAAACCCAACACCGAGCCTGCAAAACAAAGGGGTTAGCCAAACACTCCGCCCCTTATAACTCCCATCCTGCAAAAACATATAACACCTATAGAATAAGTCCCAAACAAGATCGCCAGAAGCGAGATATCCATGAAATTTTCATTGGCCAAAGTCCACTAAGACTTTTAAAATTTCGAAAAAATTCAAGTATTCCAACTGGTATCTTTTTTCGAAAATTTAAAAATCCCGTCCCCAGTGGAGTCGCCAATCTGTCGCGACCCTCTAAAAAATTTTATCTTCAAAAGGGGTTAACGGATTATTAGGTTAATTAGATTTGACTAACCTAACGCGGACCCTCCCAAGCCCTACCGAATCGCAACTTTGGTTTTTGTTTAAATGATTTTGAAATTTGGAGTCGCCACTAATCATTCTTGGTAGGTCGATTAGAAACCTAAATAAATTAGCGGGAGAACTAATTTATTCCTGCGGACCAGAGATTATGAGCTCGGGGACTTGGTTACACTAGTTAATTAAAACTAATGCCCTATCGGTACCTTAATTTCATGGATATCCTAATTCGGCAACCCAGGCTTGGTTTATTCCTAAGGCTTTAGTAGGGTATTCTCTTTTGTGTTTTCACTTTTTAAATAGGATGCATGGATGGTATATATTTTTATTTGTTATATTTTTTTAAGTGTTAAAGATTCCCTGAAGCCCAAAGAGGGAGTGTGTTAACGACTTCTGTGCAGTATTACGACCTACTCATCTTTTGGGTCTGATGATTCAAAAATTAAATTATAGAAAATACATGACAGTGAATAAACACCTCCAATGGGAGGCCTAGCATTAGATTGGCTCTTCCCTTTGGGATTTAAGGTACAGGTATTTAAGTTGCAAGTATTTAAACTACTGTAAGTAAAAACCTCCAATGGGAGGCTAAGCATTGGCTTGGCTCTTTCCTTTGGGATTTATGGTGCAGGTATTTAAATTGCGGATGGACTTTGTCCTTTCCATTCTGAGGTATGAATTCTTTAAAATGAAATACAACGAATTGATTCAACAATTTGAAATTTGTGCGCGCTTGAGGACTCCTTCAAGGCGATTTTGTGCTTCCATAGGATTGACCATTGATATAGAGCTGCGACTTCCTGACATAAAATAGAGTAAAGTGTCAGTATACAAAATATGTGCTAATCTGCACCTAAAACCAGAAGAGTGGAAAGAGTACTTATCTCCCGTTTTTTTGGGAGGGATTTCTATAATTGATTTTCGCTCTCTATGTTTCCAATATAGAGAGTTTCTTTTGAATTAAGAGGGATTTTTAGTTACAGATCAGTTGAGAAATCAGTGGACAGCTTAGGAGCTTGTCTGGGCCGATTTTTGCATCTCTACGAGATTTTTGATGTTGACATAGAGATATCCTTCTCCTGACATAAAATATGGGAAAAAATAGGAGATGGAGAAAGTGTATACAATTTGTGCTAATTTGCGAGTAAAACCATAAATAAATGAATAAATAAAAACACTTAGCTCGAATTTGCTTGCTCGTTGACGAGGATGAATTCTTGATTTATATTGATCGATGAAGGAATTTGTGATGATAACCCCTAGCTTTAAACTCCCATCATCTTCAAAATTCTCTCTCTTTTGGTATTTTCTTTCTCTCAAATTTTTCTTCAATCTCCCAAAACTCTCTCAAACATCTAAAATTTTCTCTCTAAAAAAAGTTCCTCTCAAGCTCACTTCTTCCTCCTTTTATAATCTACTCATCTATCTCCCATTCTAATTTTTCCACTAACTCTATCTCCCATTCTAATTTCTCCACTAACTCTTCTTCATTTTCATCTTACATTCTCCATCTCTATCTCACATTCTAATCTCTCCACTAACTCTTCTTCATCTTCATCTTCCCTTCTCCATATTTATCTCCAATTCTAATTTCTCCACTAACTCTTCTTCATTTTCATCTTCCATTCTCCATCTCTATCTCACATTCTAATCTCTCCACTAACTCTTCATCTTCATCTTCCCTTCTCCATATTTATCTCCAATTCTAATTTCTCCACTAACTCTTCTTCATCTCCATCTTCCCTTCTCTATTCTTATCTTCCATTCTAATTTCTCTACTAACTCTTCTTCATCTCCATCTTCCCTTCTCTATTCTTATCTTATTTTCTCCATCCATTCTTCTCCAACTTCTCTTCTTCATCTCCTCTTCTCCATCTTCCCTTCTCTATTCTAATTTATCCACTAACTCTTCTTTTTGTTATTTGTAAAATAATCCTTCAAGAGTTAGGTATTTGCACTCTAGTCCTTGAATTTTAAGTATTTACAATTCAGTCCCTGAAAAAATATATTTCTTTAAGTCCAAATCTCTTCACAATTTTTGACACACCAAAATTTATCACATGTCAATTTAAGCTCATTTCTTGCCGCTGAAAATAATGCAGAATTTAATTAAAGCCCTTTTGCAAAATTAAGTCATTCTGGGTATAATTGGGCCAAGATGAAAATTTAAAATATTAGAAGACAATGTCACAACTTATAAAAAATGAAAATTAAAAATAAGTTGACTCAAATTAAATTTTTTTAGGCCCGATTCGAGATTATACTCGTGAAGGAACACGTGACTCGAATTGGATTTTTCTGAATTTGCGATGGCCAATATGAAAATAGATTTAAAATAAAAATATTAACTGTCTTTGTGTATTTTTTTTGCCTCAAATGTTAATTTTCCAAAATTTTCAAGTATTTTTGTATTTTTTTAAAACAAATTAAAAATATATATATAAAATATGAAAAATTATTTTTTGGTCAAAATTGGTTCCCTATGCTTGGCTAAGGTTCCCAAAGTTGATTTTTCAATTTTATGAATTTTTATGGATTTTCTATTAATTTTCGAAAATAAATAAATAAAAAATACGTAAAAATACTGAAAATATGAAAAATCGTTTTTTGGTCAAAATTGGTTCCCTAGGCTTGGCTAAGGTCCCCAAAGTTGATTTTTCAATTTTATGAATTTTTATGGATTTTTTTATTACTTTAGCAATAGAAAAAATGATTAAAAATCATGTGTCAACACGCAAGGCATTCAAGATGAAGGATAAATTAGTATCGTTTCCAATTTATCCCCTCCAATATCGGGTAACATATCTCTTTTTCTTTTGACAGGAGATGTTAATACTAACATTTAACATGTCGAAGAAAACGACCCCAAGGGGGCAAATTTAGAATGATCCGATAATATCCATTCTAATGAAAATGGAGGAAATTAATGGCTACCCTGAATCAGAAAAGGGCTTTCGACTGACAACTATCACGGTTGTTAACATTGAAAAGGCCCAGATTCTGTATAGGGGCAAACACAGATACGGGCCACTCCTCGACTTAAAGAGTAGACTCTCAATCTAGGGGCAATTCGTAATTTCACAAGAAATTCTCCAATTCTTGATATACTTGCACATTTCGTAAACATGCATGATGCTAAAAAATTGCTACATCTGCATTGCGTTTGCACATGCCATGATTCATGCGTGATTCTTCTGCATGTTTAATTTGCCAATTCTGACTTGGAGCATGATCTACACATGATGCATCGAATGTGTAGAATGGGCCATGACGGGATGATGAAAAACAACCCCATTTCCATACACGTCCCATATTCACAGTGAGTTGTGTGTTGAACAATTTCCACATTCCCAAAAACGATGGGTTTTCTCGCAAAAGGCACGATAGCAGAAGGGAAGAAGGCAATCGCTTCTCGATCTTAAACATTACAGGTGACCATTGATAACCCATTTGAGCGGTGACTTTATTTCATAACCCCTGTCAAGAATCACCCCACATCGGGGCCAAATGGAAGTAATCCCAGCAAATAACACGAGGTAAATGGTTAGAAATTTTCTTGCTCGGACTAACATCAATTTTCGAGTGTTCCTTTACTTTCAGCCTCGTACGGTAACTCAAGTACCTTAGGATGACAAAAAGCATTCGCTTTTCTATCTCATACACTCATATCCTTTGCACCACCCAATTGAGCATGCGTATTCATTTCTTAAAACTCCGTTGTGATCATTGCTCATTCCAAGATGAAGATGGCACTACCTCAAAGTAGAAAAACTCGGAAGAAGTAAGGTCTACACAGAGTCCCTGAGTCAACTCTCCAATTATGCTAGACCTTTGATATGTATGTGCATGTGACACAATCTTTGAAAATTCCTTTTCTTAGATAGAACGAAAAAGAAAAGGTAAAAGGCAGGACCAAAAGAGCCAGTCTCGAGCATAAAAAAAAAAAAGCAAAGTGCCAGTCAAAAGCAAGGCCAATGCCCATTCAAATCAATGTCCATGTACACTTAGTGAAAACATCTTGTCTTTTGTTGTAAATTCCCAATGAGATCTGATTGCAGAAGAAAACTCTTCGAATGAGTGAAATTGTGAAAAATACTCAAATAAAGTTTATACCGTTCAGAAGTGACAACGGTATTAGCAGAAGTTGACACCTTCCTCATACAACGACGGTGTCCTTTGAAGACTATTCTGAGGGTTGAGACTAATGACAAAGATGCGATGATCACCAATGTCAAACCCACCTCTTATATTTCCTGAGCCAAAATAAGCCTTTTAATTCCTTGGTTCGTAATCCTAACCTACGTTACGACTCGTGAAAGCCTTTTCTGATTAAGGCGGTTGAGTTAACGTAGAGTTGAATGATTCAAAGTATCGCTCGAAAAGGTACGAGCAAGACTATTTCTCTCTCATTTTTGCAGAGTTCTTGACTTGTAAACCCGAAGTAGATGATGAAGAATTTTTGTCAACGACCTTGGCTCAAAAGAGTCCCTTTTGGTAAACCTTTCACCCAACCTACATTACGGTCCTAATCAAGACCTCTAGATCGGCTTCATCGTACCAATTGCGAGATTACTCAAACTCTTGTTGAATACGTTGATGGTGAGTAATTTCTTTTCGATACTGCAATCAGGATAAATAGCCTTCATCGAGAGTGAGAAAAAGTCATTTCGGACTGAAGTCCCCCATTCATATTACATTTGAGGTGTTCATACCATGATAATCTCCTTGGACAGAATTGGTAATGCAAACTTGATAGAATAGTCATGCATGATACACATTTTGATTGATTGCATCATGAATTATTACATAGATTGCTTCTAATCACTGTAAACTTTGCTGAGTAGTTTTGCATGAACAGATAAACTCACTGATGAAAATACCTATACATGTTACCTCTGATACTGCTTGACAGGTAACAAATTCCCGATGTTCGAGGTACCTTTCAAGGTCTCGAAATTCGTTCAGTGATTATTGAATGAACAAGCCTAGTTATTGAGAAACTATTATGCATTTCTTCCAAATCCTCAGGTAGGTATATCTTCAACCTGAATCCTTTAAGGTAGGTTAAATCTGGTTTGAGCTTCTACAAGATCACTGGTCTTCCCAGATCCCAGAATGGTATCCACCAAGGTAAGTTAAATCGGGTTTGAGCTTATGCAGAATTCCTGGTCTTCCCAGATCCCAGAATGGCACCCTTTGAGGTAAGTTAAATCGAGTTTGAGCTTCAACAGGATCACTGGTCTTCCCAGATCCCAGAATAGTACCCACCAAGGTAAGTTAAATCGGGTTTGAGTTTCTGCAGGATTCCTGATCTTCCCAGATCCCAGAATGGCACCCTTTGAGGTAAGTGAAATTGGGTTTGAGCTTCTGCAAGATTTCTGGTATTCCCAGATCCCAAAATGGTAACCTTCAACACACAAAAGTCCTTCTTACAGGCACCAAAGTCCTTCTTACAGGCACACAAAAGTCCTTCTTACAGACAACCCAAAGTCCTTCTTACAGGCACACCAAAAAGTCCTTCTTACAGGCACCAAGTCCTTCTTACAAGCACCAAAAAATCCTTCCTATAGGCACCCAAAAGTCCTTCCTACAGGCAACCCAAAGTCCTTCTTACAGGCAACACAAAAGTCCTTCTTACAAGCAACACAAAAGTCCTTCCTAAAGGCATCAAAGTCCTTCTTACAGGCAACACAAAAGTCCTTCCTACAGGCATCAAAGTCCTTCTTACAGGCAACCCAAAGTCCTTTCTACAGGCAACCCAAAGTCTTTCTTACAGGCAACACAAAAATTCTTCTTACAGGCAACACAAAAGTCCTTCCTACATGCACCAAAGTCCTTCCTACAGGCAACCCAAAGTCCTTCTTATAGGTAACCCAAAGTCCTTCTTACAGGCATGAAAGCCCTTCTTACAGGCACCAAGTCCTTTCTACAAGCACCAAGTCCTTCTTACAGGTACTAAGTCCTTTCTACATGCACCCAAAGACCTTTTTAAAGGCAGCCCAAAGTCATTCTTACAGGCAACCCAAAGTCCTTCTTACAGGCATGAAAGTCCTCCTTACAGGCACCAAGTCCTTTCTACAGGCACAAAGTCCTTCTTACAAGCACTAAATCCTTTCTACAAGCACCCAAAGTCCTTTTTAAAGGCAGCCCAAAGTCCTTTTTAAAGGCAACCCAAAGTCCTTTTTACAGGCAACCAAAGTCCTTTCTACATGCACTCAAAGTCCTTTCTACATGCACGCAAAATTCCTTCTTGCAGGCACCAAGTCCTTTCTATAGACACCCAAAGTTCTTCTTACAGGCATGTCATGGGATAACCCACCGTATGAGTCAAATTTTAGTCCAATTTTAATCACTAGAACCCTTTCATTAGGAATCTACCATGGGGTGACCCACCATACGGATTAAATTTCAATCCAATTTTAATCAGTAGAATCCTTTCATTAGGAATCTACCATAGGGTAACCTACCATATAGGTGAAATTTCAATTAAAGTTTAATCAATAGAATCCTTTTGTTAGGAATCTACCATGGGATGACCTACCATACGGGTCCAAGCTCAACCACCCTAAGGTTTTCTTATAACGAATCCTTAGATTCTCATTCCACTTTCAGTAAAGTATCCATATCAGGCAATCGCCACACAACGGGCAGGTAAGTGTTAGGTAAGCTCGCTCCTCTAGCTCTCCTTCACTTCATAAATACCTCATCCAGTCCGATTTGGATCAGAACTTACTCAGAGAGGTATTGGAGATCAAATGTCACAACTCTTTGCATTTTCATAGGTTGAGTCTATTAAGATTCAGGTGTCATCTCGTCTTTGAAATGAACCTCTATCGAGCTTCCTTTCAAAGAGGAGCAGCTGTTGACACCTGATTTTTAATCATCTTTTTACTTTTAAAATTAATAAAAAAAATCCATAAAAATTCATAAAATTAAAAAATCAACTTTGGGGACCTTGGCCAAGTCTAGAGAACCAATTTTGACCAAAAAATAATTTTTCGTATTTTTTGTATTTTTTAAAAATAGTTAATATTTTTCTTTTAAATCCCTTTTCATGTTGGCCATCGCAAATTTAAAAAATCTAATTCGGGGTCGTGTATTCCTTCACGAGCGTAATCTTGAATCGGGCCTAAAAAATTCAATTTGAGTCAATTTATTTTCATTTTTCACTTTTAGGAGTTGTGACATTATTTTCTAATATTCTAAATTTTCATCTTGGCCCAATTATACCAAAAATGACTCAATTTTACAAAAGGGCTTTAATTAAATTTTGCATTATTTTCAATAGCTACAAATGAGCTTAAATTTAACATGCGGTAGGTGTGTCGAAAATTGTGAGGAGATTTGGACTTAAAGAAATATTTCTTCAGGGACTGAATTGTAAATACTTAAAATCTCATGGACTAGAGTACAAATACCTAACACTTGAGGGATTATTTTGTAAACAACAAAAAAAGAGTTAGTGAAGAAATTAGAATAGAGAAGGGAAGAAGGAGAAGAGAAAATGGAAAGATGGAGAAGAGGAGATGAAGATGGGAAGATGGAGAAGAGGAGATGGAGAAGAGAAGATAAAGAAAATGAGAATAGAGAAGAGAAGATAGAGATAAAGAAGAGTTAATAGAATGGGAGATAGATATGGAGAAGGGAAAATGAATATGAAGAAGAGTCAGTGGAGAAATTAGAATGTGAGATAGAGATGGAGAAAGTAAGATGAAGATGAAAGATAAAGTTAATGGAAAAATTAGAATGGGAGATGGATGAATAGGCTATAAAAGGAGGAAGAAGTGAGTTTGGGAGGGGGAATTTTTTTGGGGAGAAAATTTTGGATGTTTGAAAGGATTTTTGGAGATTGAAAAAAAATTGGAGAGAAAGAAAATTTTGAAGATGGTGGGAGTTTAAAGTTAGGAGTTATCATCACCAATTCCTTCATCGATCAACATAAATCAAGAATTCATTCTCGTCAACGAGCAAGCAAATTAGAGCTAAGTGTTTTTATTTATTCATTTATTTGTGGTTTTAGTCTCAAATTAGCACAAATTGCATACACTTTCTCCATCTCCCTTTTTCTCATATTTTATGGTAGATAAAAAAAAGGACAACTCCGTATCAACGATAAATTCTATGAAGGTGCAAAGTGAGCCCAAACAAATTCCAAGGTGCCCATCAAATTTGCAGCCGACCTGTCAACGGATTTTAGTTCAAATTGTTGAAATAATTTGTTGTATTTTATTTTAAAGAACTAAAACCCCAGAATGGAGAGGCAAAGCGCATCCACTGGAGGTCGTTTATTTCCTGCAATTTAAATTCCTGCACCATCAAACCCCAAAGGGAAGAGCCAAATCAATGTTAGGCCGCCCATTGGAAGTTTTTACTTACTGCAATTTAAATTCATGCACCATTAAACCCCAAAGGGAAGAGCCAAGCTAATACTAAGTCGCCCATTGGAGGTTTTTACTTACCGTTATTTAAATTCCCGCAATTTAATTCCTGCACCATTAAACCCCAAAGGGGAGAGCCAAGCCAAGGCTGGGCCATCCATTGGAGGTCTTTATTTACTGTCATTGACTTTCTGCAGTTTAATTTTTGAATCACCAGACCCCAAAGTGAGTAAACTGTAACATTGCACATAAGTCATTAACACACTCCCTCTTTCGGCTTTAGGGAATTTTTAACACTTTGAAAATAAAAAAAATACCACCCATGCATCCTATCTAAAAAGTGAAAATACAAAAAGAGAACACCTCACTAGAGTCTTAGGAATAAACCAAGCTTGAGTTGCCAAATTAGGATATCCATGAAATTAAGGTACCGAAAGGGCATTAGTTTTAATTAACTAGTGTAACCAAATCCCCGAACTCATAATCTCTGGTTCGTAGAAGTAATTTAGTCCTCCCGCTAATTTACTTAGGTATCTAATCAACCTACCAAAAATGATTAGTGGCGACTCCAAATTTTAAAACCATTTGAACAAAAACCAAAGTTGCGATTTGGTAGGACTTGGGAGGGTTCGTATTAGATTAATTCATCTAATAAACTTAATAATCTGTTAACCCGATCGAAAAAAATTCTTTGGGTCACGACAAGTATCAATATGGGTCCTTGACCTACTTTTATCCACTTGGGTTATATATTGGTTCTGTACATTTAAAAAAGGGTTAATACCACGAAAAATTTCAAACTAGTACATTTATAATAAATTTATCATAAACTATTTTTTTAACTACAAAAAATCCAAATTGGTACATTTGTGATAAATTTATCCCAAACTATTTTTTTTTATCATCAAATACCATAAATTAGTACATCTATAACAAATTTACATGAACTAATACACTTGTAACAAATTTATCCTCTATTAGTTTTAATTAAATTTTACTTTTAAATTACTGAGTTAGATAACACGTGATAGTTAACGAGTATACATATTTGGGATTTTACCCTTTGTTTATCGCATCTGTATCAATTTAGGATTTTTTTTGTCGTACTAACTCAATTTAACAAAAACTAACAAAAGGTAAATTTCTAATCAATGTTCCAATTTGAGGCAAATTTGTTGCAAGCGTATCAATTTAGGATTTTTGATAGTCAAAAAAAGTTTGAGGTAAATTTATCAAAGATATACCTATTTTGGGTTTTATGTATTAAAAAAATAGTTTGAGATAAATTTATCATAAATGTACCAGTTTAAGGTTTTTCATAAAAAAAATAATTTAGAATAAATTTGCTACATATGTAATAGTTTGGAATTTTTCATGGTATTAACCCTTTAAAGAATGGATCAAATATGGGTTTAGGCTTATAAATCTTATTCAAATACAATTTTTAATGAATTTTAACTCAACCCATTTTCGACCCATTTTCAGCCTATGGCCTGCAGCTTCCCAAGCACCAGTTGTAAATGGGCCTCAAGTATATTAATTTATATTTTTATGGTTTATTTTTTTATTTTTATAAGTATTTTTTCTTTTTATAAGTAAAATAAAAAATAAAATTAACAAATGTAAAAAGCCATTTTGGAACGTCATTGGCAAACGTCGCCGCCACTTCCATCCACCGCCAAACCACTGTTGGATTGCTAAAGAAAAAGGAAAATAAAATAGAGAATAAAAATAAAACAAAATTATAGTTTTTAATAATAAAAAATAATTTAAAAATAATTTTTTAGTTTAAATTTTTTTAAAAAATTCAATTGCATGAAAGTGTTTTAGCAATATTATTTTTTTAATAATTATAAAAAAAATAAATATCCTATGATTTGGTTAAATATAGAAGTGTTCAAGTAATATGGGTTGGGTCAGGTATGAGTCGTTAAATTTGTATTATACAAAAATAGTTCAAAATAGGGTTAAGTGGGTCGAACCACATTATATCCAACCCAAACCCGACCCGACCCAACAATTTTACACCTCTACTAAGGCATGGTCTTGTACCAATGTTGGGTCACTATATCTAGATTGCCAAATGGAGAATTGCGTTTAGTAAGAACTGTCTCCACATTAGACAGCTCCTCAAAGAAAAAGTAACGGTAGCAATTTGCTTCATTTTAATCAAGTAATCACTTCCTAGTTAGAATTAAACATTTATTTTCCTAACCTCATATTGAATTGAATACATAAAATGATTAAGTCATTGTCATAAATTTATTTTATTTGATCAGTTACATTCTTTTATTGATAATTAATTCATATTTGCAATTATTCTTCCCTTGCTTCACATGGCAATAGCATAGTCAAGGATGACTACAAGAAAAACCTCGGAGAGTCCTTTCCGGACAACAGGCAACAAATGCGGATACTCATTAATACATCATCTTTACATGATTTTAATTGAAAGAATCAAGCTATTTCCAGAATACTGTTTCTTCTCACATCTATGTACTACAAAAACCCCAGAAGAAAATGAGCAATTGTTGTAAAATTAAGCCTCGGTGGCATCTAGAAAGCTTCCTACCAGCAAAATAGACATTCATTGTTCAGGATCTCATCCTGTTTCAGAATTCAATGAGTGACCTTTAACCACAAATGGCCGTAACTCGTTGGGGCTCATCGTGAAGTAGTGCGAGCCACTTGAGCTTGCCGTTTGCTCCACGCTCTCGATCTCTGCTAGTATGGGGATCGGGCGGTCAGGTATCGGAGGTACAGGTGAATTGCTTTCCAGGATCTTCACAACATGGTCCATGGTGGGCCTAGCATACACCACTGGATGAGAGCAAAGCACCGCCAACAGAACATACTTCTCCATTTCCTCCGGGGCGCCCAAAGTCGGTATCCTCTCGTCGATGACATCCAAAGGTCCGTTTCCCCTCACTAGGGACCAAGCCCAATCTGCCAGGAGCGAGGCCTCGCCTTTTTCAACCGAAATGACTGCCTTCTTGCCGCTTAGTAGCTCTAGGAGCACGACTCCAAAGCTGTACACGTCGCTCCTTTCCGACAACTGCCCGTACAATGCGTACTCAGGGGCCACATACCCAAGGGTGCCGGCCATTCTGGTGCTCACGTGTGACTGGCCCTCGGGGGTGAACTTGGCGAGGCCAAAATCAGCGAGCTTCGCATCAAAAGCCTCATCCAGGAGTATGTTGCTCGCTTTCACATCCCGGTGGATTATAGTGGGCTGCGCACCGTAATGCAAGTAGGCCAACCCCCGTGCCGTCCCGAGGGCAATCTTCCGACGGGCAGGCCAACTCAAAGGCTTATGTTCCTGCCTGAATAGGTGGTCAAAGAGGCTCCCGCTGCGCACCAATTCGCAGACTAGGATTCGTTGGTGGCCTTCCACAGGGACGGTCGCAGTGCAGTAGCCCTTCAATTCCACGAGATTGACATGCCGGACGCTGGCAATGACCTCTACCTCATGCGCGAACGCCCCGTCGTCATTGGCAAAGCAGTTCTTGAACCTCTTCAGGGCAACCTCTGACCCATCTCTCAACGTTCCTCTGTAGACATTCCCATATCCACCCATCCCAATTATGTTGTCCCTAGAGAAGTTGTTTGTGGCCTTCCTGATTTCCTCAAGGGTGAACCTGATGGCTCTGGCACTTGCATTCCTCATCTTATTCATCTCCATTCCTGAACCGGCATTGCCCGATTCCATCTGGGCCAAGCTCTTTCTCTTCATCCTCTTCCTCCAATGCCATGTCCAACACAGCCAAATCACAATCACTGCGCCAAAGAAGCCGTTTGTGCAACCCGAGACGATTCCCCAGAAAACCACCCCATACTTCCTTTTCTTCTTCTTGTCTGCGCTGAAATTGAGCGAAAACAAGCACTTGAGGTTCCCTTCATTGGTCGGTGTGAACTGATCGGCCAATGCAGCCGCATAGATGAATGGATACCCGTTGCAGTCCGACTCATTCCCATTGTTAGGACCCCCGAAATATGACCCTTGCACGCGGGCCAAGCCGTCCGTACACAACGTGCAGGCAGACTCGTCATCCAGGGACCGATTGCAGAATTTTTGGATGTTGCTCAGCTCGATTCCTGACACGAGCCTCTCGAAATCCGATCTGGTCGTGACATTCGTGCAGGTCTCAGACATGAGGCTGGTCTTGAACCCGCAAGTGGACTGCACAGTGAATCCGGCAATCTTGTAATTGACGACGGTCTGGTAAGCATCCCAACAGGCCTTGGACGAATTGGGAGGCGGAAAGAAGTATCCAGTGGTGCGGAGATACTCTGAACGGACCAGCCGCAGCGCCTGGAGCATGAATCCACACTCGGTTGGGACGTCCTGCAGCAGGAGCCGCTGTGAGCTCCCACTGATGAGCTTGCTGAGATAATCAAAGTTCAGTGGACAGGAAGGCGAACCGGAAGAACGGACGGCATCCAATTCTCTCTTTGGGACTCCATACTCTGCATGTCCTGCGGAGTTCACACAGGGCAGACTTGAGTTCAGTACCAGAACAACAAACACGAAGATAAGCATTTGAAAGAAGAGCATTTGAGAGCTTGTTTCTTGATCAAAGGATTGGCGGTGAATGCAAAGTTATGAATACCCACCAAGTTGGAATGTTATGGATTATATCAGACTCTAACTGATTGATAGATAGAGATTTTTAAGAGGAGCATTTGTTGACCGTTTACAGGGTCAAGACTCAAAGAAGATGGTTAAGCAAATTATCGGAAGGAAGCAACCATAAAATTTAACTATTGAGTCCAAAAAAAAAAAACCAGATGTTATTTTCGCTTACAGCTGGTGGATATTGATAGAAGTAATCAACTGATTTGTTAGTCCATAACGGTTTTATCCTTTGATGTACCGGTAGACACCTTCCTAAGATGTCGCCTACTCACCTGAGCACACTCACCTTTGAAGTTTCGACCATAATTGCTTTCCTTTTATTCAGTGCACCATTCAATTCATTCCTGCCCCCTTTTTTCAGCGGCATCATGGAAGAATTAGACAACTTTCCATTTGAATTTCAGTAAATCGGAGCGAGTTCCAAGCCCACTAACCAAAAAGATTGATAATTCTTCCGCGTCCCATGAGTTACGCTTGCGGGATCGACCCGTCCGGCGGCTGGCCAAATGCCAAACACCATCCACCAAAATAGAAATGGCCAAAAAGTCTCCCCAAGTTGCCATCGAAATCACCAGCCACGGCACATTCTGCAGTCAACAAAATCGAGAGGGTCGGTCTCCCTTGACATTCTGGGATTGCCCTCACGGGGTCGTCGAGAATTGAACCAGTAGGTGCGTGTGCGTGACGATTTGGCTTCACGGACGACATCGTGATGAAGGAATCAGTAGGTCCGTCCGTGGAATTCCATCTCCAAAGTGGGATGATTAGCGTTGTTTATAATCCATCATGACCGGGTCATTTCCTTTTGTTTTTTTTTTTTTTTGGGGGGGGGGGGGGGGGTTGGTGTTGTTGGTGCATCGATTGTCCAAGGGAAAAAAAAAAAAAAACCTTGGCTTTCTGTCGTTGACTTCTCTGTTTTCATTTGGAAATTGGACCCCCAAGAGGAGATGTGAGTTATTTTTTCCCTTCGTGGGAGATCCCCGACGCTAGATGATATTCGCCAAATTTGGTCAGACGAACGGTGAATGTGTAGATTGATAGCTTGACGAATTGGTTATTAGGCCCCCAAAAGTCATTGTGCAAGCCTGCAGACGGTATATTCACCCGGGACATGATCGGGCGTAAGTGGGTGGATTCGGGCCAAGATAGAATACCATTGCCTCGACCCTTCAAAGCTCTATGCTTCGGGTAGCATTTAGAATAGAAAGATATAAACTCAAAATCTCTCACAAGACAAAAGTGATCGAGATGAATTATCGCGGTGTTGCTAGAGACTAAGATGAGATGTGAATTTGGAAACAATGTTCTTTCTTCTTTGAAGTTTTCGAGCTATAATATATGTTTTTTTTTTTTTTGGTAATGAAAAGGCAAACACGTTTTGTTTTATTTTCTTCTTTGTAGTTGAGAAGCTAATTCAAGGGGCCTAGGAGTTGACAAATCCTAATTAACTCAAAAGAAAGTCTGCTTGAGAGATAAGAGAACCCAACTTAATAGATTAAAATAAAAATTTGGAAGACTTAGTGGGTGTTGGACTGGAAATAGATCCTTCCAAAGAAAAAATAAACACACGTTTGTCTTTTCTATTTTACTTTTCAAGAAAGATTCGAAGAATATTGACTCAGACGCAATGGAGCGTTCAAGAGATTGATCAGGTCTTTATGAGCAAAAGTCAACGGTAATCGACAATACATAAAATATTCTCTATAGATACATGTAGATATCGGATAAGGCTGCTTTTCCTTAGTCAGCTCTGATTGGTGAGCTAGTTTTTCGTTTTGCTAAATATAAACTAAATTAGTGTTTCGCGGAAAATTGCGTTCCAGATTTTCCAGGAAAAATAAGCTATTCTAGAAAAAAAAAATTCACCCATAAAAAAAAACTATTTCAAAAGTGAGGAAAATATTTTCTTCTTCTCAAAAAGAGAAAAACATTTTCTCTCATCTCTACTCCCTCATTTTTTTATACTATTTTTTTCTTTTCTCTTTCTTCCTCCTCCCTTCGCCCGTGGCTCCTTCCTCCTTCCTCCTCCGACCATGGACCTCGGTAACAACTGACCACCCAAAGATCGACCATGATGCGGGCTGGTAAGCTCGAGCCTTGCCAAAGGCTAGAGCTCATTGGTCTCTCAGGCAAGCTCGATATTGCTAGCAACTAGCCCGAAACCAAAAGGAAAATTAAAATGAAAAAGAAAAAGATAAGTAATCAAAATGTTTTATTTCTAAAAAAAAATGAAAATAAAAAAAATATTGAAATGAGTGCATCGATGAAAATAAAATCTGATTTTTCATATCAAACGACAGAAAATATTTTTTTAGGTCCTTTTCATATTTTAGCCAAACACAGAAAAATATTGTCATTTTCTTGAAAAATAACTTCTCAAAAAATATTTTTTGAACGAAGCCTTCATTGTCATTACATTGCTTATGAACGATAAGAATTGCATCTCAACTAAACATTCTTTGAGTGGAGATCATGTAAGTTACTCCAAAATCGCGACACGCTACAACAACACCGCAAAGTGAAGCTCATTATGCATTTTGCTTTTCTAGTTTTTAGATGAGCCGGTAATTTCACTTCATTCATTTTGTTTTTTTTTTTATTTTGGGTAAGGAATTTCATTTCATTAATTTTGTTTATACATTGGTTAATCAAAGAACTTCATTAATGTATTTTCCTATTCATCATCGCTTTTTTTTTTAATAAACGAAAAACTTGCTTCTTTCATTCGTAATCAGAAAGGATAACATTAATGAATAGAATTCTAAGGAGACACACGAATGGAATTCTCAGCTAATAGCAGACCTTTACAACGAGGAAATGGAAAAGGAAATTTTGGCAATTCCACTCCCCCAAAATCCCCCCGGAGGATCGTTTATGGGTAAAATAAGAAAAGTTCGTGGACACATTTAGCTGGACGTTCATGACCCTTGTTTTTAGGCCCATCTTGCTGGATCGGGTCAGATCGATGACTGTTGGAATATATTATTACTATGTGCCGCACTGCGGGCAATCACAGCCCACATAGTGAGAATAACTGCCAAAGGCAGTTACTCTTTGAAACGTGAGTGAAAAACTCACGTCAATTTTCTCCTGATGAAAGAACTCTCCCAAAAACGAAAATATACTATTAGACTCTCTCTCGAACTTGGGAACGCTCAGACAATCGATTCTCGCAAAGCCGTTGTTGGAGGCTCTTAATATGTGGAAAATGGGTACGTTCCCTCGTGTGATCGTGCTCCGATCAGTGATACAAGTTTGTGATTTTTGGACATGTTTTCGAGTGTTTTTCCGCACGTTTGTTGTTTCGATTAGGAATTCGTTTCCTTCGATAACAAACATGAAATGGGTGGACCTGAGAAAGAGGCAAAAAAGGAAATTCAGATATCAATACATACATCTTGTGGAAGATGTAAATGAAGCATAAGCAAAATCAAAATTCCAACTTAATTGATCACCCAATGAAAAATATATATATATGATTTTCCTCTCTAACTCCATTTGTTTTGCGGCAAACGAATAATTTTAAAAATATCTTCCTTAAAATGATTACTTATCACTTATGAAAACTATTTTCAACATCGGCAAAAATATTTAGACATAAATGGTTGTCGATAATGAAAACATCTCTCGTTGACTAAATATTTCAAATCGTACGAAACGATTATTTCTAGGAAAATATTTTCTCGAATTACTCATTTTTCGCGAAACAAACGGAGTCTCTAATCTACTTAATTCATCTCTAGAACTATCTTAATTCATCGGAGGTGGAGATTTCACTTTGATCAGTATAAGCAATAGCTTGAGTGGACCTAAGAAAAATCCACAAATTAACGAATTGGGGCTAAAGAAAGAACTACCCTGATTAGTCACGATATTATTCACGAAAACCGTAATCAAACAAATCCAAAGATTGGAAACACAATTTGTGAACTCCATGCACATATATTTACCGCGAGAAATCCTAATTTAACCAAGTAAATTCCCCGTCCATAATGACACTCAGCCAATTAATCTTATCGATCAGTTACCAGAGCTAACCTTAAAGTTTGCGAAATCGCTTACAACTAAAATTATGGAGAGTCGAGACATTTACCGTGCAATGCGAACTATCTAAATAAGGCGATTCTATGATTCTCAGCGGGCACCATGCCCGATATTTTAGAGAAGTTGAATGCGGAATAGAAATGTTCATGACTTGTCCACATCAAATGACAAATAAAAAGAAAAAATAGATGCAACAGGACCAACCGGCAAGTTGGACCCATGAAGCTGCAAACATCCTGACTGATTTTCGCAGGACAGAGATGGTTCACACACCTAACTTGCATAATTTTTTTGCTGAGTCTTCCCATGGTTCTGCATCAGTCCCATAACATGCGCGATCTGAACTCAGTCGGCAACAAAATATATAAAAATAAAATAGAAAATTGAATAAATGCCCCAAATATAATTTACGCTTTTATACGTTTACTATCGTTATAGATCATGCGATTATAATCCTGGTTGCTATCGGCACTCTGCCGCTCTGTATTTTCATTCACGGGGATCGTAAATATTGATTACGCGATCGTAGATGCCTCGCGTGATACCGGTGATTTAGTAAAAAGGTGCTATTTTTCATCGATGATGCATGGAATACGAACTCACCGGCCTTGCCTTCGGATGCCGGCGTGGCACCAGTTTTGCTCTGGCATCATTATTGGCTCTTGGCTTTGAACAATGAATGAAGCAAAACTTGAGCGCCCCCTTCGCCTTTATAAATGTCGGCGGAGAGCCATGCACAACTGCTCGCTCACGCACATTAGACACGACACGATCTCTCTGTACATGGTCGGGGTCCAATTTATGTGTTGAATTGGTCATTTACTAACAAGGACTTTGCACATGTTTGAACCATACGCGTGTGCGCATATGCAATGTTGATCGCCAAATTTGAAGAATTTTATATTGGACATGACTTTTGCCAAGAATTATGCCATGTCGAATTAAACGGATGAGAGAGAGAGACCACCATTCAACGATCACAGATGCTTGGGCAAAATCTAGGAAAATTACCCGATCAATCTAGAAAGATCAATTCATGAATTGGTTGACATGAATTATGCTATCCGAATAAGAGAGAGAGAGAGAGAGAGAGAGCCATGCAATGATCACACATACTCATGTAAAATCTAGGAAAATTACCCACTCGGTCCAAACATGCCAAGTCATTCCTAAAGTTTCTCATCTTGCAAATTTAGTCATAAATATTTGTGTGAAAATCCAAGGAACAACTATATAAAAAAAAAAGTCTAAAACCTATTACAATTGTGTCAATTTAGTTATATTTTTTTATCAATTGAATCCTAAACCTTTTATAATTGTGTCAATTGAATTCATTTGCTCAGTTGACCGTTGACGTGGACTATTTTTAACAATAATTTTTCATTTTTTGAGTTATTTTCTTTATTTTTTATTATTTTTTGTTGGTTAGGGCCGGCAGCCTCCTGCCAACTATGGGGCAAGGGCTCATGACCGTCGTCTAGTTGTGAATGAGGGCTCGCAACCCTCGTTCAACTGCGAGCCCTCACCCAATAGCTAGCAGCCTCTTACCATTCCTAACAAAATAAATAAATAAATAATAAACAATAAATAATTTGAAAAATGTTAAAATGTTGTTAAAATTTATCCACGTCAACGCTGGTCAGTTAAATGGACTGAATTGACACAATTGCAAAAGGTTTAAAACTCAATTAGTAAAAAAAAATTATGATTGAATTGGCACAATTACAATAGGTTTAAGAGTTTTTTGGTAATTTTCCGAAATTCCAATGTAATCCTTTAGGTAAATTTAAAAAAAAAATCAGACATGGCAGTCCAATTATTGTCGGCTGTTCTGCATGGCAAACCTTCACCTTAACTATTTCTGGGGAAAATTGATTGGAAAGACTACATTGGGATCTCACACAAAGTTTTAGGACTAAATTAGTAGAATTGAAAATAATCTACAAGGGCATTTGTTTAGGTCGGCCTTTATTTCCCTAAATTTTAAGCGCTTATATGAACTGTTTTTCACCCTTTTTTGTCGGTTACATATTACATGAAGTATTTTGACACAATCCATTGAACACGAGTTGTCATGTACATATCATTATTAAACATAGACAAATATATTATTAAATACATAGATATCGGCACACCTACATAAAAGTAATGCAAAATCACGTTAGGATTTTCTCACAGTCTTTTTTTTTTTGTGTTTTTTTTAGGAGGGTTGGTTTTCCTTTTCCCCCTTCTTTTCCACCATTCCCTCAAATATATGCTAAGAAGATATCGGAACAAAGAATCTCCATGCGCGCACATTGTATATACTACTATAATTACAGATTCAAACTGGCTAAGTTACGACAGAACATGAGTCCTTAAACTCCGGGCACGCAAAACACGCACCAAACCATCATCTAAACTTAGTTCTTGCCTTGCCACTAAAGCTTGCTCGTGGGAACCTTGCCCTTTACCCCTTGTTTCTTGCAATTTTGTCCTTAATTCAACGAGGGGCCTATATCCATAATTTATGTTCAGTGGGTCGTGTGTCTCGTGTCAACATTGTAGGTGAATGCTTGTAGGCTTAGAGCAAAGGATCAGCCGGAGGATATACCCCAAATTTTATTCTCATCTACTCAAATGTCATAGCATCCATATCGACTCTCTCAAAAGAGTCTGATGCATGCATTCGGTTTGTAAGAGATTTTTTTACCATAGAAGACATCGTTTCCCACTTTCGGCTGCATGGACACTCAATCTGTCGATTGTTAAAGAAAGACTAAAGAGTAGTCCATGAGGAGTGATTAATCCATCTGAAATTGACCTGCAAAAACAAGTGAACTCTTCCATCCAACTTGCATGGTTTAAGGGGAAGGAGAGATCCAGTTCTGAAGTCGATATTATACTTTGATTCCAGAAATCGAAAGGTTTGCAAGAAGGGTCCCAACTTGAGGAGCTTAAAAAACTTTTGAGGTCCATTTCATATAGCAGTTAGGAAAGGCTGTCCATTTGGTACTGGCCATTTATGGTGATTTTTTTTGGGTAAAACCAAACCCTGAGCTACTCAAGTAGGTAGAGAATTTAGTATTCCTTTGTTAAATTTGACACATGGGAAACTATAAATGTCTTTAAATAGTGGTCCATTATTTTAGGCAGAATTAGGAATTATTGGCAGGTAATATTTATTTGATATATATCATAAGCGGCACATGTACTTTTCGGGACATTCTTATCGATGAATCTTATTCTATAATTGACTTCATTCATCACACTAACTCTAAATCGATAGTGAACTTTGCCGTAGAAAGTTTAGTTTTTTTTTTCAAAAAAATAATTGATTCTTTTATCGAGAAAAGCGCTTATTCAAAAAGGAAGATATGAATTGAAATATGGGCTGCTACCAAATTTAATGTACCTTTTAACTTTCTTACCTAACGTGGCTAAGGAAAAGGAAGTCTTGGTGATTGAACACAGTTACCGTTTATTACCAAAAGAGCTTCATTGCCTTAAATGATTCAAGATACACAATGTTTAATGGGACAGCCAAGGAACAGTAAGAGCTTCAACATCTATCACAGTCCCTTTTCAATTTGTAGGTGTTTCAAAATGTTCATTTTCTTCTATTTCTTCACTACTTCCATCTGATCAGATTCATAATTTGCTTTCTTAAGTTGCTGAGTTAAGATCTCCTGTGTGTTCAGCAAGAGACAAACTTTGCTTGAGATGGGAAAAGCTAGAGACGAGAAGGCCCTGGATTTGTTTATACAGGACATGACATCTCCTTGCAAATAATAATTTGCAGATTTGGTGTCTCTGCGGACACTTCACAAGCTCTCTCTCTCTCTCTTTCGTTCGTTCCCGTGCCTGTGATCTGCAGTTTTTGGTGAATACTTTAGGGAGAGATGCTCATGAAAGGATTGAAATGGTTTTCGCTACTGATTATATTCATAAGATGTATTCGTTCTTCGAACGTCCCAGTAAAAACGGCTCACGAGGGACCTAGCGCGTTAAACAACCACCTTGTGTTTTGAATTTTCATTCTGACCTGTGTACTATGTATTGATAAATTGGATAAATCCCACCATTAACCCAAGTTTAAGATACTGGATCATGGGGGCATAATTTAGAAGAAATTCCTGACTGGAAACATACCATCAAACCATAAGAATTACCATCCTTCTTTTTCCTAGAAAATTATTTGATTTTAATTCAAGGTGGTGACATAAGGAAAATAATAAATGGTGAGAACAACCATTGAAAGAAAAAGAAGCAGCAGCTGAACCGGAGGAGGAAAATTTATGGGCTTACCAAAAGAGAAGAGAGTCAAACCTCAAAACTCGGGGAAAGTACAGATCAACGCTCAAAAAGAACTGCGGCATTTTTGTCCGAAAGAGACCCGAAAGTTTTGATTTTGGTGTTTACCCTCCAAAAGAACCAACACGTTCCTCCGCTTGAACAGACACCCGTCTTCTTCTTTCGACGTTCTCTCTTCGGAATCGGAACCCAAAAAAACGAAGGACATGGAAAAAAGGCGAAAAGAAAAAAACAAGGAAAAGAAAAGATGAAACAGACAAGAAAGGGAAGAGAAGCAGTGCGTTCTTTCATTGCGTTTGGAAGCGGTTTTTAAGGTGAAGAGCAGAAGTCGCAGGCGAAGCATTCACCGCCTGTCAACAACCAGTAGAGAGAGGGAGGGAGGGAGGGAGGGAGAAAGTTCCGTCTTTTATAAAAGTTAACTACAGTGGATTCTCTGCCATAGGTAGAGCTTAGTGTTGGTGTTTTTATAATATCCATGTCTCTGTTTATGGGTTGATAACGTCCCGGTTTTTCAGCTCAGGGTGATTGGCTTCAGAGGCCAAGAGCTTCACATTGGTCTATCTATGGTAAACTCTGCTACATCTCTTTCCGCCTCTCTTCTTCTTCTTCGGTGATTTTATTTTAATGTCTGTTTTGGGCCTTTGATCTTTTCTTTTTCCCCTCTTTTCCCTGGTGGGTTGTGCACGTTCATGGCGGAGGTTGCAGCAAGAATGGCACCTCCTACTTTCCTTTTTTCTGGTTATCTATGGTATGCTTTGTCTTCTTCTTCGTCTTCCTGTTCGATCATTTGGGTTATGTCTTGCTAGCTTATGGGTTCATCATTTTTGGTTTCTCTTTTAGATGATCCTTTAATGAGGAAGCATGAGTTCGTCATTGTACTTTTGTGAATAATCGATCCTTCTCTGTGCTGAGCTACAGATATCTTCTTCGATTTTAGCCGCTACATTTCGTGTTTCTATAAATAAATAAATAAAAATCCCCTTTTTTGGCTAATTCAACCTCGGTTGCTGGGTTAATGCTATTCATTTCCACTTTTTCCAAAATCCCATTTATGGAATCAGTTCTCTGATTGTTGGATATTTGATGTTTGAAATTTCCTTTGGATTGTCACCAGTTACCGTGTGGAAGATAGTCATCTGATTCTTCTTCTCTTTGTGATTATTCTCTCAGACATAGTTTTTGAATGTAGGACTGTGTATGGGTATAAAAGGACATTTTGCATGTGCATTTTGAATTTTTGTAACTTCTTTTCCTATTGATGAAGTATAGTTTATGTCTCCGTAGTATACTCTTGACAAGGGAAGCTCCTAATCTATAATATCCATCTGGTTTGGGCGTATGTTGTCAAACTTCCGCTTGTGGTTGTTCATGCCAATAGCAGCTTTATGTTGCTTTTAATTCTGCAAGCTTTCATAAAGATCTGCTGCAGTTATCCATTAACAGGCTACTGGTTCTTTCAATGTGCATCAGAGATATGAAAAAAACAAGCGATCAATATGAACTTTAACTGTAAAAATGCACGACCGTTCGAAGGCAGTGATGTCTTGTGTTGTCATTTGGCACACACTCACCTCCATCCCTCCCACACATACATGTCAGAGAAACAAATTAGCAGATTCTATTTGCCCAAGTTTTCATATTTTTCCGGCTCCTCATTTGATCTCGTATTTGTAATATTATTAGGCATCGTGATGTGGATTATGGCAGAAGGCCTGTGAAGATACTGATAGATCCAGTAAATCATAGAAAGCGACATGCTGTATTAACTTCCTCAGCTTCTGCACAAGGTAGTAGAAATTGTCAAGCTTGTCCTTGCTCGCTTATTGCTTCAATGGCATCTCTGCATTTTCTTTCTCAGTGTCGTGCTTCCGCTACTTGTTTGTTAGATTTGAGACTTTTAGACATGGAAAAGGAAAAACACAATGAGTCATCCCCAAGAGGAGTGATAGAAGCCTGCATCAGAAGATTGGAACCAGAAGTAGGATCTCTCGTGGACAAATGCGAGGAACAGGAAATTCACTGCTCAAATTCAAGGGCACTTTCTCACTGGAGAAATTTTTTCACTTTATGGAAGAGAAAATCAATCAAACGGTTAGCCTCTTTTCCTCCCTTTGCCGTGCCAAAACTATCCAAGAGAAATAGCAGGAGCACCGGAGAGAACGTAACTCCCGTGTTGAGTGACATATACAACTCCAAGTCCTCATTGGTGCATTTCACCTTTTCTGAACTTCAAATGGCAACCAACAACTTTAGCCCTGGTATGTAGTTTCATCAATGAGTTGAATGCATTAGTTGTCTTAATGCTCCCTGAGACTGATTTCTTCTCTCTATGGTCACCAAATGTATGAGGTGCCTAACTTATGTGCAGAAAACTTAATTGGCAAGGGTGGATATGCTGAAGTATTCAAGGGGTCTCTGCAAAACGGACAGTTGGTTGCAGTGAAGCGGCTGAACAAAGGAACAGCAGATGAAAGGATTGCAAGTTTTCTCTCTGAATTGGGCACCATTGCCCATGTTAGTCACCCTAACATTGCTAAGTTGATTGGCTGTGGAGTTGAAGGAGGAATGCACATCGTTTTTCAATTATCTGCTCTAGGAAGTTTAGGATCTGTTCTTCATGGTTGGTTCATGTCTTATGCAATGAAGCTCTTGAATTTTCTTCTGTTTTCGCATACAGCTTTGTAAATTTTTCTTTGCCCTTGTATTATGCTTTCCAGGTTCAAAGACTAATCTAGGATGGGATAAAAGGTATAAAATTGCTGTAGGGACGGCAGATGGTCTTCTTTATCTTCATGAAAGTTGTCAAAGGCGAATCATCCATAGAGATATCAAGGCTGATAACATCCTTCTTGCCGAGGATTTCGAACCTCAGGTATATATTGAATGGAGTGGACAATACGGTTTCAATGTTTTGGCCAACATTTGCATTGTTTTTATGATCTATATTATTGGAGTGGAAAAAGAATCCTTACAAGGTAAAGTTGCTTTGATAACCAATATTTTCAGGGTCATAGGCTGCATTCATTTTCAAAAAGCGCTTATTTTGTGGTGCATTGCTACTTTGATTAGTCCTGAAAATGTTTCTCAGTGTAAATTCTTTCTTGTTAGCAATTGACAACTTGGAGGGAATAAATTTTCAGATCCACACATATGCATTCATGTACTAATTCATGTATATATGTTTCTATACTACATGCATGTGTTTGTATGCAAATTAAATAGCTGGAAGAGGACTGCCAGCTGCATCAGTGCCTTAATGAATAGTAAAATGTCCATCATAGAGAATCCACCAGGGAAGATAGTAATACGAAATGAGCACAAATAGTTGAACTTGAGCTCTTCAGAATTAGCAATTTCACTCACAAAGCTATTTTTGGACTGGTTGCACTCTCGGTTTCTTGTTGATAATCCTATTTATTAGCAAACATTCATGCAGAAAAATACTACCGATCGGCATAGTATTCAAACTTGGGTTGTACAATGTCTACTTTCCCTGATAATTAAAGCAAAGTAGAGCCTGTAACCCTGGCTCTGTGACTTTAATAATGAACTAGTCTGCTAGCGTTGGCATGCTCGCCGTTGTAAATGCCATGTCCTTATCAGAAGGTTAAGCGTACATTATGTATATTATCTTGTTCTGCCTCCATACTTTTACATATTACTTTGAGAATGGTTTTAGGAAGCATTTGACCTTTGCAGAATAGACTGCCTTCGGTTTCCAACTTTGCAGTCCAAAGCCTTTACTTTTTAGGTCGCAAAAGGCTGCCTTTCAGCTTATGTATGTAGGAACACTTAAATAGCTTTTTCTTTGGTAAGCCAATTGCGTGTCTCAATGATTTCTGCCTTAAATTTCATGATGTACTGAGAAATTCAAATCCTAGATAGATGTCAATGCCCCCAATGTGTAACGCTTCTGCTGTCGATCTTCAGTTCCATCTTGTCTTTGAAATGCTTTCGCCATTTGAAACGGATAAAACGAAATGTCGCTTTTGTAATCGTCTGCAAATCGGCTGTTAGATGCGACGGCAGATGACTTTCTTTTTTTAGGCGATCAACAGCAGATGACTTTGTTCCCCTATAAAAGCCCATTTTGTCCTTTTGCAAGTCTATTTTATATTGTTCTGTCATCGATGTGCAGTTGTTTTGTGCCTCATCGTATTCTCTCAGTCATTAATTTACTAATTACTGTTATTGTTTACAGATATGTGACTTTGGGCTTGCCAAATGGCTACCAAAACAGTGGACTCACCACAATGTGTCCAAATTTGAAGGAACATTTGGGTCTGTAAGGCTAAAGCTTATTATTTTCAACTAGCTAAATGTTGCCATCGGATCCTCATCCCGATATATACTGACAGCTACTTCGCCCCTGAGTACTTCATGCACGGGATAGTGGATGAGAAGACGGATGTATATGCCTTTGGGGTCCTGCTTTTGGAGCTCATCACTGGGCAAAAAGCACTGGATCATCTAGGCAGAAGCCTAGTTCTCTGGGTAAATCCATGTTCTGTTGGTGGTTATATTTGATGATGTCCTTATAAGGCTAGTATAATTTTGTTCCCCCTCGCAGGCAAAGCCTCTCCTGGATGACAATGTTATTGAGGATCTTGTTGATCCTTCCCTTGGTGATGATTACAACTCCGATGAAATGGATCGTGTGATAATGACTGCGTCATTGTGCATCGAGCAGTCTCCTATTCTACGTCCTCAAATGAATCAGGCAAGCATATTTCCTGAGACTCACATCTTAAACATATCTTTAACCTTGCAAAAGTAATTAGCAACCGTCTAGCAAGAATATTTATGTGTATGATTACCCTTGCCATTTGTTTGATGCACAGTACTCATCCTTTTTTCAACTGTAGATACATGAAATACAGAAGTGGGAAAAAATTAATGACCTATGAATTACTCTGTAACCTTTAAACGTATAAAGAATGCTTCTACGATTTATCTAATGTACTCAATATGGAAAGAGTATCATCTTTATGGTGTCTATTAAACACAATTACTCGAATTCTATGATTATCTCCTGAGAGGGAAAGATCATTTTCCGAGATTGATTTGTAGTGGAAACGCAGTTTTGAGATGCTGGTGACAGTTTTTTTGGGAGGAAACCACTTGTGTTCTCTGGTTATGTTGTCGGCATTAAGTCTTGTGAAACATCTGATAATTGGAGGACAAGGGTTTGCAATAATTTCTGTTGTCTTCACACTGTGGGGAATTTCTGCCCCTCATCTGCCCATGAACGAAGGGGAGCCTTGGCGCATCTGGTTAAGGTGTTGCCGTGTGACCTGGAGGTCACGGGTTCGAGCCTTGGACGCAGCCTCTTGCAAATGCAGGATAAGGCTTGCCTCCATTCACCTTTATGGTGGGGCCATTCCCCGGACCCCCACCTCACGGGAATGCTATCGTGCACCGGGCTACCCTTTTATCTACCCATGAACGTGGGCCAAAGGATGACCCATACATTTGTTGTGTTGCACATTTCCTCTCTTTCCTCGTTATTCATATCTCGGGTGTTTCAGCCTGAGTAATAAGCTCAGATATTTGTTATTTGCCGATGTCTCTGTCATGAAAAAAAGGGATGAGAAAGATTTTCCTGTTCAAAATCTGGTCGTCTGATGCATCCTTTTTAGATTGGCCATGTTTCGACAGATGACGGCATTGATATCATGGCTTACTAGGGAGGCGTTCGCTTTTAAGATTTCAGTTGAAGCCCTTGCTGTTTTTTCTAAATGTTGATTCTCTCTCTCTCTCTCTCTCTCTCTCTCTCTCTCTCTCTCTATATATATATATATATATATATATATATATGTGTGTGTGTGTGTGTGTGTGTGTGTGTGTGCGTGCGTGTGCGCGCGCGCGCGCACGTGATCAAATTTGGTAACTTTATGTGTCCTTCTGCTGGAATGCAGGTCGCCATATTGCTGAGAGGAGAAAGTTTCATCTCGGAGTGTACAGAAGGTCAGAGGCGTTCCCTCCAGAGAACCTACTCCGAAGAGCTCCTGGATGCACAAGAATACAACTTGATGAGGTACTTGAGTGATCTCAAACGCCACAATGAGGTGGCTCTGAGCTCATGACACCAACCGTTCACAATCACATTACATATTCAACCGGTTAGCATTAGTCAAATAGAACTTTCTTTTTTTCCAAGCCGGAGAGTGTTTAGGAGTTCCCTTGGTAATGCATGTGCTGTTATTTCGTGGCCTGTGAACCCATTTATAATCTTCAAGACACAAGCCCTGCATGAGATCCCGGATTATGGCAAATCCGAATTCATCAATCAGTTCTTAAGCAGGAACACGATCCTCTATTGTCAAACTCCTGAAAATACATGAGATGAAACTGTTTCTGGAGGACACTTAAACTCTCCCTTGGCTCTTACAGACTTTTCCTTTTGTGTATATATATGTCTGAATTAGTAGTGCATGCGGGATTTTGTAATGTGATGCTATGGTTGAACTTGTTAGAACATAGAGAACGGGATTTTGAGCTTCTCCTGACTTTCTTTACGGCAAAGTCCCCTTGTCTTATTTCCTCTTCTGCGTTGCGCTTGCAGGAGCTGAAATTTGAGAATTTGGCAGATTTCTATCTAGCTTTTGTGAATAACATGTGCCATGAAATTCCATAGAATGCGGCACAAATCAGGAGAAAAAAAAAGTGCAATTCCAGCAGAACGTTGTGTTAGCCACCAGGGGTAGGGGTGTCAAGGGGTCAGGTCGGATCTGGTATCATGGATACCTGACCCGACCCAAGCCTAAATGAAAATGCATTCGGCCCGCCCCGAACTGACTCGATACCCGAATTGCATATGTCCCAAGTCTTTGGGCCAGTTTGGGTTTTGGGTTTTTTTGCTCTGTGCCTTCGCATCCTCTATTCCATCAATCTTGCAATGACGGAGAGCACTAGTGTTGTTGCTCTGTGTATTTACTTCTTTTGGATGCTCCTGAAGGCTGAAACAACAGTCTCTGTGAACTTCGAATGCTGATGAATCTGGAAATTCGATTCCGGACCCAATACCCAATTGAAATGTTGACCTACACAAACAAGGAATTAAACTAGGCTTCCTTCCAACATGTTTCGTCCAACAAACAGTCTCACTAATGAGTACTGAGAAACATAGGAAACCTCCGACCATACTAGATAACATGTCTGCTCAAATTATTCGGAAGAACAGTCTTACTCCTAAAGTGGTCCTTTCATTTATATTGTTAGGTGGCACCCTTTATTGAAACCGTCACGCACGGGGGTTAAATTCACTTCTCCGGTCAGGTCATGGGCAACTTGTTCCGGTCGGGTTCGAATCAGAGAGCTCGCAAGAACAGAAAACGACTTCGTATATGGGCTCGAACCGTTCATGGATCGTGTAGCAGGATGTCCGATGATGTGACGCTCACGTGGGATTCATTAAAGCAGCAAATCACACGGTTTCTTGATGTACGATCGATCGGATCCAGACAAGAAATTCCATTAGAAATTCCCGAACTCACGGTACCATACCATACCATACCGAGTCTTAGGCGTGCCTGGGCAGTACTGTCTACTTGGGCCCGAGGACCACGAATTAAAGGGGGAAGGAGGGACACAAGGCAAAAGCCTTTGTCGTTTAACAGCTTAGAACGTCGTATTCCGAAGCAGAAGTTTAATGGTGTGGGGGTCCCCCACCAACATCAGCCCAAGGTGCAAGCAAACGACAAGCCCTCATGCTAGGGTTTGTCGTTGAGATGCCTTTATCCATCGATCTTTCGTTCGAGAAACGTTTAAAAAATTTGTACTGTAAAAAATTCGATTGGTGATGATCTTTTATGACCAATTTCCCTAAAAAAAACCAATTTTTTAAGTCAATTTACAATTTTGTCCCAAGTTAATTCTCAATTTTTGCTCTAGTCAATTTTGACGCGTTCAAAAATCATCACTAATTTCTTCGAGATTATCAATGCCAACGCCACGTTGAGATTTATTATGAGAAGATGCATCGTCATCAAGGCCTTCACTTTCATAGGGAACAATAGCACCAGCAGCTTCATAAGATTGATAATCTCAACAAAAAAAAAAAAAAAGACCAATGGTGATTTTTGAATGTACAGACAGATTTTAGAATCGAGTAAATATTTGGGATTTTCTTTTAGACAAAGCTACTCAAGACAGAATCGGGATTAAATCTGAAGTTGAGATTCTTTTTAAGGAATTAGCCCTACGAAATGATGATGTCACTTACGTATTTTTGTCGCGTCATCCAAGTTGGTTAATTGGGACAGATTTTAGCAAAAGTTGATAACATGGCCATTCTTGATGCAAATAGTAGGGGTGGACAATTCCAAATTCCGTATAGATTTCACTTAGAACTTAGAATCTACTTATCGAAACGGTTACAGACCATAAAACTTAGAAATTACTTTGTCACACGTTCCAGAGTCAATTCCAAGATCTACTCATGTTTCACATGTATTTTTAATTTAATGACCACCACTTACCGTTACAATTTACTGCCCACAACTCATATTTATACACAATAAAAATATAAAATATTAATAAAGTAAAAGTCTCGCTAATAAATATAACAAAAAATGGAAGTTCAAACTAGTGTTTTCAAATTATATATTCATTATTAGACGCCCTAGAACACCGCAGAATCGCTCGAAGATATAAATAAATAAATAAATAACACAAAAACCTGTTTCAAATCTCAAGTTCCGAGTTTCACATTCTAGGTGGTGGAATCTAGAGCCTACTCGTCGAAATGGATTTCTTACTTTTTAGAATCTAGAACCCACCGTACATATATTAGAACCTAAAACTAGATCAGTTTCCATAGGTTCCAATTCCAGGTTTTCAATTCCAGTTCTAAATTTTCAATTCTACCTCCGAACCATACCACTCCCAGCAAAAAAGACCAGCTAGGCGCCGCGTAATAACATGTCTTCTTTATTTTTATATTTTTTGGGTCGTGCACCATAACATATCTTACTTAGAGAAATATCGGTGCCATCTTTTTGCTAGTAATGCATATCAATAGCCTCGAAATCAACTACTGCTATTTCAGGGAAAATGACGCAAATAAAAAAACTGCAAATAAAATTTTTAAATTTCTCTCATCTTTTTTTTTTAATTTGAATTTACAAAAAAAAAATCAACCAAATCTTCTTTTTCTTTATTTTCCCGAGTTTTCCGCACGTAGCATGAGGACCATACTTTGTGATGGGTAAAAAGTTTTACATGTCAAATTGCAATTAGTCCTCCAACAAAAATTGCCAAAGGCAAGGGGAAACACAAAGAGCATAATTGGAAATGAAAATAATTGGATGTAAAAGACATGATGAGAGCACAAGCCGAGAAATGTGAGTCGAAAATGTAATTCCATTTCGATCCATTCTCGACGTCCGAGTATTAAACGCGCCCTTCAAACGGAAGGTTCATGTTTTGCATTGGCGCGAAATCTCGAGAGGCTTGGCCTAATCATAAGATAACTATAACCTTAGATCTCAATAAATATGAAAAAGTAGTTCTTTATCATACAAGAGAGGTGCAATTTTATGCGTGAAAACTCGATCTAAGATGTTGCCTCACCATAAAGTAAAAAAAACAAAACAAAAATTCAAACAATCATTTTGCTGGTGGAAGATGGCACATCACAGAGATCTTCAGAAATATGATGATGGGAAAGTGGAATTGAATCAGATGCCAGATTGTAAGGTCCCTCTTTGAAGTACACTGCTTTCGACACTTGTTGCAATGCCGGTTCAACCCATAGAACTGCGGCAAGAAGCCCCTCTTACACGATGTCTTCACCTCGTGACAAGTGGCTGCTGCGCAACTACATGCGCAAAGCAAAAAGTCCGGTACTTCCATCCGATTTAACGCGAGATCGAGACTTTTCTGGATGGAGATTGCCAACACAAATTGTTTAATATGGGGCCTAACGGAGTTTACATATTCGTCCGATTTTCAAGAAAGAATCCGAGTCCGAACTAACTAATATATCCAGTTACATTCGTAATACCAACTTTGCAAGAAATATAAAGAGTTAATATCACGAAAATTTCCACTAGTATACCTAGGGTAAATTTACCATAAACTTTTTTTTTTACCACAAAAAATCATAAACCGGTATCTCTCAAATTGTTTTTTTTTTTACATTAGAAATTCCATACTGATACATCTGTGACAAATTTACCTAAATTAACTTTTTTTAACCACGAAAAGAATGGGGGTAAATTTGTCATAAAAACCCCAAATTATTACACTTAAAATAAAATTACCCTTCGTTAAATTAGGTTAATGCCACGAAAAATTTCAAATTGATACATCTATAACCAACAAATGGTAAAAAAAAAAAACCCAAACCGGTATACTCATGAACTGTCACATGCCATCCAACTTGGTAATTTCACGTTAAATTTAATGAAAACTAACAAATGGTAATTTGTCTCAAGTGTATCAATGCGAGGTAAATTTATCACGAATGTATCGGTTTGAGTTTTTGTGATTAAAAAGTAATTTTGGGCAAATTTATTATAGATGTATCAATTTAGGGTTTTTCGTGATATTAACAAAATATAAACAGTGCCATTAGAAAATACAGTTGCGAAAAATGAATGATTTAAAAAATATTGAGAAAATTACAAAAACAAATCATAAACCTATTGTAATTGTGTTAATTTAGGCATAAAATGTTTTTTTAATCAATTCAGTCCTAAATTTTTTGCATTCGTGCCAATTCAACCCTTAACCGTTTACATTTATGTCAATTCAATCTTTCTAGCTAATTTTCATTGAAAATCGCTAATGTAGCATGATCCATGTTAACGTAGCCATTTTAAATACTATTTTAATTTTTTTTTTAATTTTTTCATTTTTTTTTCTTGTCTTCATTTTCTTCCTCCTCTAGTCGACTACCAAGCCTGGCGAAGCTTTCCCACCCCTCGCGAGGCGCAACCTCGTCGTCACTGGGCTAGGTCGAGCTTTGTCAGGCCTCGCCTCTGGCCGGTTGTCGAGCTTGGTGATCTATTGGAGGAGGAAGAACAAGAAGGAAAAAAAGAAAGAAAAAAATGAAAAAAATAAAATATTACTAAAAATTGATCAGTTTCAGCACTGGCCACGCCACATTAACGATTTACAGCTAAAATTGATCAAAATGACTGAATCGACACGAATGTAAAAAAATTTAAGATTGAATTAACACAATTGCAATAGGTCTAGGACTTTCATGATGATTTTTTCGAAAATAATTATTTATATTATTTATAAAGGTAAATGAACGCAAAATATTTTTATTGAGCACGCCTTCTTGGCTCCATGGATATAAAAAAAAAACATCAAAGATTGTATTTCCCTAAGCTTATTGACCACACCTCCTTCTTCCAATAGGATAACATTAGCACGACCACAAACGACAGGAGATACGAAAAAGATTCGAAATAGAAAAAAAAAAAAAAAGACAGCAATTTTGAAGAGGGAGAATCTCGAAAAGACTGAAAGCACAGGCGTGAAAATAAGGGGATAAGGGGGAGCAAAAAGCTAAGGGAGAGTGGGTAGATACTGAAAATGATGTGTGCTTTGCCCATCTCCATCTACAAGTCCAAATGCTTCTTCTTCCTTCTTCTTTTCATTTCCTTTTCACTGTAAGAGTTAGCAATGCGGAAAGAGATGTCAGATTTATTTATTTAATTCATCGAAAAAGAGACGTCAGATTTGACCATTTGTTTGTTTGCTGCAGCATTTTCTTTCCTCCGAATAAAGAATCAATGACCTCCCAAAAGAACTCTCCCATGCACAGTGAAAAAGTAACAAATGAGAGTGGGCGCGCGTGACAATATTTGTGGGATAAAATTTTCAATTCACAAGTGCTTTTAAAATAAAAATTCGTTTAATAGCACAATTTCTTAAGAAGAAATTCATTTAGGAGCGCGCATGATAACAGTTCTGCTTCAAAAGTCAACTTCTAGCCAAAAGTTAATAGTTGTTGACAATTGATTTTTAATCATTTTTTCTATTGCTAAAGTAATAAAAAATCCATAAAAATTCATAAAATTGAAAAATCAACTTTGGGGACCTTAGCCAAGCCTAGGAAATCAATTTTGACCAAAAAACGATTTTTCATATTTTCAGTATTTTTACGTATTTTTTATTTATTTATTTTCGAAAATAAATAGAAAATCCATAAAAAGTCATAAAATTGAAAAATCAACTTTGGGGACCTTAACCAAGCCTAGGGAACCAATTTTGACCAAAAAACGATTTTTCATATTTTCAGTATTTTTACGTATTTTTTATTTATTTATTTTCGAAAATTAATAGAAAATCCATACAAATTCATAAAATTGAAAAATCAACTTTGGAAGCCTTGGCCAAGCCTAGGCAACCATTTTTGAACAAAAAATAAATTTTCATATTTTATATATACATTTTTTAAATTTTTTTAAAAAAAATATAAAAATACTTGAAAATTTTGGAAAAATAACATTTGAGGCCAAAAAAATACACAAAGATAGTTAATATTTTTATTTTAAATCTATTTTCATATTGGCCATCGCAAATTCAGAAAAATCCAATTCGAGTCACGTGTTCCTTTACGAGTATAATCTCGAATCAGGCCTAAAAAAATTTAATTTGAGTCAACTTATTTTTAATTTTAACTTTTTATGAGTTATAACATTGTCTTCTAATATTTTAAATTTTCATCTTGGCCCAATTATACCCAGAATGACTTAATTTTGCAAAATGGCTTTAATTAAATTCTGCATTATTTTCAGCGGCAAGAAATGAGCTTAAATTTGACATGTGGTAAATTTTGGTGTGTCAAAAATTGTGAGGAGATTTGGACTTAAAGAAATATATTTTTTCAGGGACTGAATTGTAAATACTTAAAATTCAAGGACTATAGTGCAAATACCTAACTCTTGAAGGATTATTTTACAAATAACAAAAAGAAGAGTTAGTGGATAAATTAAAATAGAGAAGGGAAGATGGAGAAGAGGAGATGAAGAAGAGAAGTTGGAGAAGAATGGATGGAGAAAATAAGATAAGAATAGAGAAAGGAAGATGGAGATGAAGAAGAGTTAGTAGAGAAATTAGAATGAAAGATAAGAATAGAGAAGGGAAGATGGAGATGAAGAAGAGTTAGTGGAGAAATTAGAATGGGAGATAAATATGGAGAATGGAAGATGAAGATGAAGAAGAGTTAGTGGAGAGATTAGAATGTGAGATAGAGATGGAGAATGGAAGATGAAAATGAAGAAGAGTTAGTGGAAAAATTAGAATGGGAGATAGAGTTAGTGGAAAAATTAGAATGGGAGATAGATGAGTAGATTATAAAAGGAGGAAGAAGTGAGCTTGAGAGGGAAAATTTTTTGGAGAGAAAATTTTGGATGTTTGAGAGAGTTTTGGGAGATTGAAGAAAAATTTGAGAGAAAGAAAATACCAAAAGAGAGAGAATTTTGAATATGATGGGAGTTTAAAGCTAGGCGTTATCATCACAAATTCCTTCATCGATCAATATAAATCAAGAGTTCATCCTCGTCAACGAGCAAACAAATTCGAGCTAAGTGTTTTTATTTATTCATTTATTTATGGTTTTACTCGCAAATAAGCACAAATTGTATACACTTTCTCCATCTCCCATTTTTTCCCATATTTTATGTCAGGAGAAGGATATCTCTATGTCAACAGCAAAAATCTCGTAGAGATGCAAAAATCGGCCCAGACAAGCTCCTATGCTGTCCATCGATTTCTCAACTGATTTGTGACTAAAAGTCCCTCTTGATTCAAAAGAAACTCTTTATATTGGGAACATAGAGAGCGAAAATCAATTATAGAAATCCCTCCCAAAAAAATGGGAGATAAGTACTCTTTCCACTCTTCTGATTTTAGGTGCAGATTAGCACATATTTTGTATACTGACACTTCACTCTATTTTATGTCAGGAAGCCGCAGCTCTATATCAATGGTCAACCCTATGGAAGCACAAAATCGGCTTGGAGGAGTCCATCAAGCGCGCACAAATTTCAAATTGTTGAATCAATTCGTTGTATTTCATTTTAAAGAATTCATACCCCAGAATGGAGAGGACAAAATCCATCCGCAATTTAAATACCTGCACCATAAATCCCAAAGGGAAGAGCTAAGCCAATGCTTAGCCTCCCATTGGAGGTTTTTACTTACAGTAGTTAAATACCTGCAACTTAAATACCTGTACCTTAAATCCCAAAGGGAAAAGCCAAGCCAATGCTTAGCCTCCCATTGGAGGTTTTTACTTACAGTAGTTAAATACCTGCAACTAAATACCCGTACCTTAAATCCCAAAGAGAAGAGCCAAGCCAATGTTTAGCCTCCCATTCGAGATTTTTACTTACAGTAGTTAAATACCTGCAACTTAAATACCTGTACCTTAAATCCCAAAGGGAAGAGCCAAGCCAATGCTTAGCCTCCCATTGGAGGTTTTTACTTACAGTAGTTTAAATACTTGCAACTTAAATACCTGTACCTTAAATCCCAAAGGGAAGAGCCAAGACAATGCTAGGCCTCCCATTGGAGGTGTTTATTCACTATCATGTACTTCCTATAATTTAATTTTTGAATCATCAGACTCAAAAGATGAGTAGGTCGTAATACTGCACAGAAGTCGTTAACACACTCCCTCTTTCCGCTTCAGGGAATCTTTAACACTTCAAAAAATATAACAAATAAAAATATATACCATCCATGCATTCTATTTAAAAAGTGAAAACACAAAAGAGAATACCATACTAGAGCCTTAGGAATAAACCAAGCCTGAGTTGCCGAATTAGGATATCCATGAAATTAAGGTACCGAAAGGGCATTAGTTTTAATTAACTAGTGTAACCAAGTCTCCGAGCTCATAATCTCTGGTTCGCAGGATTAAATTAATTCTCCCGCTAATTTATTTAGGTTTCTAATCGACCTACCAAGAACGATTAGTGGCGACTCCAAATTTCAAAATCATTTAAACAAAAACCAAAGTTGCGATTCGGTAGGGCTTGGGAGGGTCCGCGTTAGGTTAGTCAAATCTAATTAACATAATAATCCGTTAACCCTTTTAAAATTTTTTTAGAGGGTCGCGACAATAGTAAATTTTTTATTAGAGAAATTCGTTTAGTAATGATTGGAAATTTCTACTTTTGAAACATTATTAATACAAAGCCTTCTATTAAAAATTATTGTTGGTGATCAAAAATTTCTACTCCATTTTTAATTTTTTTAAAATTTCTTTTAAAAAATAATTTTCATTATTAAAAATATTATATTACTTTTTTTTACTCCGACGGATAGAGACAACGACTTGGTGGTGACAAAGGTCAGTGGCAGACTGTGATGATGGGCGGTGTTGTGGTCAACGATTGGCGGTAGGGGGCAATGATGGTTGATTATCGGCAACGGCCAGCGATGGTTGATGATTGTGGTTGGCGGTGGTCGCAATCAACAGAGGTGGCCGGGGGTTGGCGACGACAGCAGGCAATGGTTAGCAATTGGCAGAGGTCGTGGGTTGCGATGGGCAGTGGCAAGTTGTGGTTAATAGTAGGAGGCAACCAGCGAAGGTTTACAATGGGTGACGGTGAGTGATGATTGGCGATGGTTGCGAGAAGAAATAGGAGATGGCCTATGGAGGTCAGGGATGGGTTGTGGTTGATGGCAAGTGGTAGTGGTTGCAGGCGACAATTGTTAGTGGTGGGCGACGGCGACTATGGTTGAAAAGAGAATGATGGCGTAATGAAAAGAGGATCAATCAAGAAATACTTCTTGAGTTGAAAAATAATTTTTTTCAGCTTCTCAAACAACTTCAGAAGTAGAAGTGAAAATTTTCACTAAATGAATTTCTACTTTAAAAATTACATTATCAAATGGATTTCTGCTCCAAAAGTACTATTGGAGCAAAAATCTACTTTAAGAGCTGTTATTATACGCACTCTTAATTATGCAATTTCATTATTCTACTTCTACAACACTTTTTTTTCTTCATGGATAGTTGTGGAACCGCTTGAAAAAGGTAAAAATTTTACTTCTTTTTAGAAGTTAAAAGCAAAAATAGAAAATCAACGCCCAGTCAATCTCTCTCCCTCAAGCCCTTTTCCCCTCAATCTACTTTTGGAGCAGAAATAGAAAAATTAACTTATAGTCAAATGTTAATTTCTAGAACAAAAGTGTTGCATGCACACCCTTTGTGATGTCCCACTTTCACCTTTTCTTTTTTTTGACTGGTCAACTCCCGACCCCACCACCAAATCCCAATGTGTCTCTCTCCCTCTCTTCTTTTCTTTTTCCCTCTGCTGCGCATTTTCCCCAAATACTGCTCCGACCCCATCAACTTTCTTTCCTCCTACTCCCTTGTCCCTTCTTATCCTTTTTCCTCTTGGTTCAACTTTCATTCCCCTTTTAATTTTTTTTTTCTATTGATGGGAGAAGAACGAGGGAGCCTTCTTCTTCATCTTCCTCTCCTGGTTTTGCCGCCCGACGTCGTCCTTACCCCTCCGTTCGTCCAGCCAAACGCGTTCTGGGACGTCGCTAGACCAGCCATCGCCATTTAGTCGCTGCTTCGCTGGCCGTTGCGTCGCGCGCAAGCTCAGCCGTGCAACTCCTCCTCCGTCTAGCTCGTCGTCGCGAGCTTCACCACTCGCCAAGCTCAGTCACTTCCGTTGCTAACCCAAGCCACCGTTGCTGCTCTATCGTCCCTCTCAGCCACGAGCTCGCATCGGCGTCTTCTTTACTCGTCGCTACCCTCTGCCCTTGCCTCAGCCGCCGTCGCCGGCCGCCATAGACTACCACTGTCGATCGCCCTCGTTCGCTCGTTGTTGTCGGACGATTTAGGGTGGGTTAACCCCTAATCTCCGATTAGGTCATTGATTGCACTTAGGTTAATTTAGATTAAATTAGTATTATTTTAATTAGTTAATCGCGATCAGTTTAAGTTAGTAATCCCGATTAAGTTAAATGAGCGTGATTAGGATAATTAGACTAAATTGACTTGTCTATATTGTGATTGGTCTATTTATTTGATGCGAGCCGAGAGTGTTAAAATTTAATTAATTATTTATGGAATGATTAAGAATTTAATTAATTATTTTAAACTTATAAAAATTTATTTAATTATTTCTGAGCTGATTAAAAATTTATTTAATTATTTTTGGCTGATAAATAATTATTATTCTTGAGTTTCTTGTTATTAATTAATTAATTTGGATGAAATTAATTAATTAATATTTGGTTAATTAATTATGATGCTTTAATTATCCGTGACTTATCATTATTAAATTAATAATTATTTACGATGATAGACATATAAAAATTTAATTTATTTCTGGATTGATTAAAATTTTAATTAATTATTTTTTGGTTGAAAAAAAATAATTATTATTATTCTTGGGTTAATTATTATTATTTTTAATTAATTAATTTGGAAGAAATTAATTAATTAATATTTGATTAATTAATTATAGTGTTTTAATTAATTGTGGTCCAAATTAGTAATTATTATTAAATTAATAATTATTTGTGATGAATTTGTTGATTAACTTTATTAAATTATCGATGGACGAATATTTGTTGATTTTATAATTCACGATTAATTATTTATTTATCTGCTTGTTATTGTTGATTTATTCTTGGGTGATTTAATGGATAGTTATGTATGTGACCGCATGTAAAATCAAAATTTCTTATTTGAGCATGAAAAAGAAAATGGTCTTGAGCCGGATTTTGAGCACGACCGTGTGTGCATTTTAATTAAATACAAAGATAATAACTGGATTAGTTGTCTGGCGTGCTTGTGTGATCGCATATTGGATATCGTCGCTCGGGGGTGTCCCGGAAACGACACCTGATAAGTTCGTGCCGTGTTGATCGGAATCACACGACTTATTAGAAGCACGATAGTCTATGTCGTCAGATTGATCGCATGCCGGTCGTAGCTTGTGACAGACCGAAGTCCTTACAAGAATGCCTGATATATCTATGTCATGTCGATCGGAATAACACCGATTATTGGTTGCTATCGGCGACGGAGCGGGACGAAGCCCGGTGATTCCAGAAGAGCACCAACTGCCTTGTGTGCTAGGCACTAACTGTCTAGTGTGCCGGACACTAACTGCCTAGTGTGCCAGGGCCAAGTGCCCATTAATAATTGAAAATCGCATGTTGCATAATGCCCGAGAGTTGTGTGCGTGGTTTTGGTAATTGCTTTGATTTGGGATGTGATATAATTGTCAAGTAAATTATTGTACTGTGTGAACCAAGACAAGATAAATTGCATGTGAGTAACTGTTGGATTGCTTTTATGTTGACATGCTTGTTTAGGTTACTTAAATGAATTAATGCCCTAGTTAGACTTAGGCGTTGACTCATAGAGATATTTATATCTCACCCGTTGTTGATAAATATTTTTCAAGTCTGTAACTTTGGAGATATACAGATGTGGATGATGAGGGTGCCGTGATTCCTCTTTTGGAGTAGATATAAAGTTAACCCTGTCCTGACCCATTATCTTTTTTTGCTGGTCTTAGGAAGCCACCCCGAAGTATTAGGTTGTATAAGCTGTAGTTTCAGTAGGGTTAACTATAATCTACTAATGAAATTGGTAGTCTTTTGCTGAGTTGACTATTGATTGATCTGTTGTTCTACTTATTTATCCCTGTCATTTTGGTGATTGTTTGGGAGTTTCACGTTCCGCATGCGTATAACTATAAGATAAAAATAAATGGGCCGATGACGTGCTTGGGACGTTACCCTGTTATGACTCGAGGATGTCACACCCTTAGCTTTTGGTTCACATTTAAAGACGCTGTTATAAATATATTAATATGGATGTATCATCTCTTCACCTCCTCTATTATTATTGTAATGTCTTTTGCCTTTTCAACTTCCCCTATTATTGTAACATCTTCTTCTTTTCATTTCCTCTATTTTTAATATTTACGAACCATTCATGTACCCTCTAGCCTATAGATAGAACCTTTGTAAACTTGTTAGAGAATTGAAGAAGAGTTCACGTTTTGCTCTCTACTTCTCTGTTGTCTATTACTTTCTCTTGTTATATTTTTGAGTTAATTTCAAGGATTACTGTTTACTTCACAACATATGCCATTTTTTAAGGGTTAATACTATGAAAAATCCTAAACTTATACAACTATGACAAATTTACCGAAAAATATTTTTTTAACCATAAAAAATTTTAAACTGATATGTTTATGATAAATTTATATCAAACTGGTGTATCTGTGATAAATTTACCCTCCATTAGTTTTCATTAAACCTAATTATCAAAGTGTAAGTTGTATGACACGTGATAATTAACGGGTGTACCAGCTAACCCTCATTTTGTCACAAATGTATTAGTTTGAATTTTTTTCGTGGTGTTACCCTAATTTAATGGAGGATAAATTTGTCACAAGTATATCAGTTTAGATTTTTTCATGGTCAAAAAATAATTTTGAGTAAATTTATCATAACCTTACTAGTTTAGTATTTTTCGTGGTTAAAAAAATAATTTGGGATAAATTTGTCATTGGTATATTAATTTGGGTTTTTCATGATATTACCTTTTTTTTTAACAAAAAAATCTCTTTGCCTTAAGGGAAGCATTTTTTTTCCCTCTAATTTCTTGCCATTTGGGCAAATTTTTAGTTTAGTCCAGCAGTTGATTACCACATTTTCTTGAACTCAAAATCAATAAGTTATTGCAGACTTCCAGATGTTGGGTTAATCCTTTTTTGGTACATTAGTAATTGCCTTTTCTTTTGGTAAATGTCCGTTAGTAATTGTCCACTGCACTTGACGGCTAAAAAGAATAGAGAGAGAGAGAGAGAGAGAGAGAGGAGGACGAGGGTTGGGGGGGGGGGGGTCATCATAATTACTGAAAGAGAAAGTTGATAAGCTGAATGACTGGATGGTCATGGTATCACGCTTTGGATCTTCTGATAGCTCTTGTTTTGGACTGTCTCCAAAAGAATTGGTGTTATCATGAGATAGTTAAAACAAACAAAAGCAGACACTGCCTGACAAGAGTGTGACTGCATACACTGTATGAGACAAGCCAATCCTTTGAAATCTTACTTATATGCTCACCCAACCTCAGTGTTCAGTTCAGTGCCATTATAAAACCTCTTTCTGGTTGTCCACTGCTTTTAAATGAATGAAGACTCTCTGAAACTATAACCATGGATGTAGCTCAGTTGAAGAGGCAGTTATTTGAGTACACCACTCTACTCTTTCATGAGGTGAGAACGGCAAAATTTATGTCTTTTTCTTGTTCTTTTTTTTCAAAGAGTACATTAAAAGAATGAGTTTCCCTCCTTGTTTTTTTTTTTTTGGGTTTTTTTCTGTTGCTGGTGAGAAGGGATTTCTGGATGAGCAGTTCACTCAGCTTCAGCAGCTGCAAGATGAGAACAACCCAGACTTTGTTGTGGAGGTGGTGTCACTGTTCTTTGATGACTCTGAGAGGCTTCTCAATGAGCTGGCGCAAGCACTGTGAGATTTTCCAAATGTGTTCCAACTTTCCAATATCCTCTTCAACATATTATCTCCTTGAATAAAATCAGAAAAAAGTTATGCATTTCTTATCTTTTTTCCCTTTTTGGGTGTTTAGTGATCAGCAGAATATTGATTTCAAGAGGGTGGATGCTCACGTGCATCAGCTGAAAGGCAGCAGCTCCAGGTAATTGCCATTTCCAAAGGACACTATTTGCTTATAACAGCAAAATCATGAGCAGTTCGAGCAACAGTCGCTCTTTTCCATTAGTCCTCACGGCAGTTCTTGCATAATGGACATGTTCCATTAAATGTTTGTCCGAGGTCTTTTCTGGTCCAAACAGGACATCACACTCCTTCGAAAAAAAAAAAGAATGAACAAGAAAAGACTAGTAAAACGTAAAAACTCATCTGGTCGTCATGCATACAACCACAGCTATGTTCAGGAATGATGACTCCTTCAATTTCCAAATCCTGAGCGAGATGAAATTGTTCTTTGGAATTACAGCATTGGCGCGCAGAGGGTTCAAAGAGTGTGCATCGCTTTCCGCGACTACTGCCAGGACAAGAATGTTGAAGGGTGAGCGATTCCCTCCCCATCTCCAACATGACATTAGTGGGAAGAATAAAAGAAAAGATCCACTTCACAATCTCACTATGCAACAAAGTTAAAGTTTTTGCTAGTGATGATCCATTTTAAAATGATCCTACTTGAAGTGGCCGCATATTTTTCCTTCTTGTGTAGGTGCCTGAAATGTCTGCAACAAGTAAAGCATGAGTATTCCCTGATTAAGAATAAGCTTGAGACTCTGTTCAATGTAAGCGGCAAGCAGAAGATCCTATTATTACCAAATTATTTCTCCAAATTTGTTTAATTACTCAGAAGTCCTAATGTTCTGTTTGGTTAATCAGCTGGAGAAGCAGATTTTGGCATCTGGTGGGTCACCTCCTATGGGATGAAGTGGGAATGGATTTAGCAAATTTTACAAGAATGAAGAAATGTGACTATGAGTCCATTATTTTTGCTTTTATTTGGGGAGAGATGGTCATTTATTTGTTTTTCCTCTTAACCCGTTTTCGGCAAGAACTTGGGCGGTTGCATCAGCTTTTGATCTCCTCTTGTAGCAAAATGCAAATCAATGAGTAATCAGAAAAGAACAATGTGAATAAACTCTTCGTTGCTGTTATTGGACTCTGCGCTTTGTCTATGTATTGCTTAGCAATAAAATCAACCGCATCTTGTTTCCTTCTTGTTGAAATCAGGAAAAATAAGAAAGCTCGCATTTCGGTTGCGCACGAGGTAAATTTTGCATGTTACCCAGTCACGAAGAGCCTACATAAAGTGAGGTTTTTGTTTGTTTACAAAGAGGAAGGGGAAAAGGAACTGATATCTGGAAGATGATTTACATGGCTTCTAGGACAGCAACCTGATGTTTTGACCTCGTTTTAGACAATGACCATGATTATCCTCTCTCTTTCAGATGTTAATATTAAGAATCTAAGTCTTTCTTCCAGTTTTATAAGACCCTCTTACCAGATTTTGGCTTGTAAGGAGATGCATTATTCTTCTATTGACCCAACATAAATAAAAATGTGAAGCGACCGGCCAGTATAGCTGGCCAGCCAAAACCTGGCGATATGATTTTATAGGGAGCTGAAGCTGAACGTTGGTTGTCAATTTTATATGACTTTGGAGATGCAGACCACATTTTTGTAAAGGATTCTTCTATTTTTTATAGCATAAATTCAGAGGTTACTGTTCAATAGCATTATCTTTTTTGTTTCTTTGATCACCAAAACTTGATGTCAGTTACACATGAATTGAACTGATGCGTTCTTCTAAGTCAACTGTTGTCACTGATGGTTAGCAGATGTCTCCTTGTCTGAAGATTAAGTGCGTATAAGACCGAAATGTCTTAATTTAATGGCAATTCAATAAATTATATCTTGTTTTATTTCGCTTCTTCTGACTAACCGTGGCCGAGAACGAATCATCGTCTTTCAAGAACAAGTGATACTCGTCCCAAGAAAAGCACTCGGCACCAACACATTTGCTTCTCCCGTATTTCGCTCTACGTCTTAGGTCACTTTAGACAACAACTAACAATGGTCATTCTCATCATTTTGACAGAGTTAAGTCTCAAATTGTGTATCACTGTTTTGTGAATAGTGGGAGACACTCAGTTATGAGTACCAAGACACATGAAATGCATCAATAACTGCAAGTAGCAGCAAATAATGTATTGTCTCCACTGACAGAGAACAAATCTTAATAAGGAAAAAGAGAGGTCGTTTGGAGGTCCTAAACTGTTTCTCTTCCATACGTCAAGCATTTTAATGCATTCCAAGCTGTACCAAAACCAAGAAGATAGGTGGTCTTATGTCCTTTTCACTGCGTCACAAGCTCTCCTATCATTTCTGGTGCTAATGCAACATACCTCTAGAAGGACTCTGTTCATCCTACATTGACAATTTATATAGTTAAAGCTTCAACATCTCCAAAGTCTAAACTGTCTTCACAACATGGCTTTTCGCTGACAAGGGCAACAACTCTTAAAATTTTCGTTCTTGTTAGGGAGTAGTGGCCCACACGCCATCCACATACTCTACTGTTGTCTAGCTCTTATGCAGACCATCATGTGTAAACAAAGCAAAAACAGAATCAATCCTAATTCTAAGGGCAAGAGATTACTGACTTCCCTCATGACTATCAACATTCCTGCCTGCGATTCTGTATCTGCTATTTGTGGCTCACCGTACCACCCCGATACAGCAGACTGTTTTTCATTACCTAGTACTTCCGCGAAATGCTTGTAGTAGGCCTCCTCGTTAATGCTTCTCAAAATCTTCACTGGTTTTCCTTGCTTTTCATCGATGATAATTTCTCCAATTTTTGATTCGTCTCCTTCGGCCAAGATGTCGAGAGGCTTGAACTCAAAAATCCTGTTTAAGCGAGAAGTATTGCTGGCTAATATCACTGCTCCCAGAATTTCCCCCAAGAATAAATCCTGCATAGTGATATATTATTAAGTAGATTTTTCAGATGTGTCAATACTCAAAACAGAAAAAATGTGCAACCATTGCCATATCTCCTCAGAGTTTCTTCCTTAACTACTTCAATTAATGCAGACTACTACTCTATGATCAATCATCCTTGACAAAGTAAATTGCTTTAACTGTGGTATTACTCAGAGAGTAAATATTCACATATACATGACCTTCAGCCAATTCATGGAGAGATGATCAAGCTCTCTTACCATGTGATGATATCTGTTATGTTTCTGCTGCAAGTTCCACAGAGTTGCAAGCAAATGATGGGCCAATGAAGCTTCAGGAGTCCTGTTCACAACTTGTAATTTGTTTAACATCATCGGGAAGGAACTGACCCTCCTTTGCATACTGAGTGGAATGAGTGTTATGTTAAGTCCTGAGGCGAAAACGGTCTTTGCAGCTAGAGGGTCAAGAAACATGTTGAATTCTGCAAATTTGTTACAAGGCACAGTAAAGAGATTTCCTCTTTCATTGCCATTGCCAACATGTCCCCCAACAACATATATATCCTGCAAAATACAATGCAGATAGCGGACAATTTTATCATAAGGGCGTTTTTTCTCCAGGGAAGCAGATAAAATAGAATTGTCAGATATTCATGATGAGATTTCAAACATGTGCAAGATAACCTACAATAGAAGCTCTCAGTTTCTCATATTCTCCTAATAAGAGAATTTGAAATTCCAGAGTGACCGCTGGTCTTCACGGATCATTTATACTTAAACCGGCGACAACAAATTGTCATTGGATTTACCTGGATCACCGAGCTTGAGTTTTTCAAATGAATGATTGAGGCCAAGTTTGTTAAGGGTCCATTGCTCAATATGGTAATTTTGGCTGCTGGGTCTAGTGATTTGATAACAGATTTCCAGACATCAATTGCAAGAGGCTGCCTAAATTCAGGGCGATCAGTATTACGAGGAGCTCCAAACCTCATGGAATTTTCTGCCGTATATCTGACACAGAAGTAAAGAGACGGGATCAGTATATTCTGAAAGACTCAAATGCATTTGTTATTTTTCCTCCCCTAAGAGAAACCAATTTACTAGATATGCTAAGAAAGAAAGTGTCAAACGAATAGACAGCAAGACAGCCTATCATATGTGCAACCATTAAACTTTTTGATGTTTCTTATTGAGGGAGACAATATGCATAATGGGGCAGAAGAATGATCAACTTTTGCAAAAGAGAGAAGCAACAATGAGAGGTGTGAAACCTTCTAGGACTACTAGGCAAATCACGAGACAATCCATAGAGCGTGTCAGCATCAAGGAAGCCACCGCCACCATGAGGAATTGCCTTTCTGTACTTGCAGTCCCCTATAGCAGGAAAAGTTGGATCTGCCTGTTCATATGCAAATGCATCTCCAAGACCAACTGGAATATCATCCCGACCCATCATGTGTAACACATCATAAACAATGTCAACTGTTGCAGCGGTAGCCCAGCCAGTTGAGCCCGCTATTATGCCCTATTTGTCCATAAGCACATCAGCAGCAGTGCTTAGAAATGGTTCAGGGAGCAGGGAGCATATGAGCTACAGATCATAAAGTGTAAAAGGGCTCCAACAGTTATCAATTGTTTTGTCATGAGTGGTGCATGCTCTCAATTCCTACCTTAAGGTCGATAAGTTCCCTCGGTACTTTCAAAAGGTACAAAAGAGATAGAAAATCCCCAGCACTCATATCCATGTCAAAGACAACTGGTTTTCCGGTGGACTTCATATCACTGTCTGGCTTAAGCACAATTTCCTTGTAGTGAGGAAACTGTGTTGTAATGTTGAACCTTCCACTTTGTTCGGGATTGTTTAAAACCTGAAACAGCATAAAAAATCTTGTTCATTGTGCTAATGTAAACAACATCAGCTTGAACAATGGACTATGCAGCTATCTATCTGCATGGCATTATTCTATTTGGTGTCATCAAGCCACTCAAAATCCTTCACAGACATAAAAGAAAGAAAGCCATCTTCATTTTAAATAGTAAAAACATAACATATTGTGCTCTGGACAAAAGATCTCACGATAGTTTACATTCAAGAAGCTTTCGTAGAACTCTTTGTTCAGTGAGCTTTTGGTGTCTTGACTTGGCTTAGCGCTCGTCGCGACGAGAACACGCACTGCTTCTGGACCAGTTACCTCCTCTGTGTAACCATCCTACAATAAAGCTTAATCAACGATATCAGCATATCTCTAAACACATTATCTTGCACTTCCCTATGTGTAGGGAATGAACATAGCGATTGCCTAATCATCCATTAATTGCACTAGTACATGATATTACTCGTAACTCATGAAACATTGATGCCCTGGAAGTGGAAGATGGCCTTTATGCATAGGGTTTGTAAGCACTTTCTTGAGCATGTAGCAGGCCTTTCTCACCTGAGTTTTGTGAATAAAATACTGATTTATCGCAAAGTAGAAACATTGATGCGCTAGGCACGGTTAATATTACCACAAAGTCATCTAAATTCAAATGGTAAAGTAAAAGTAACTTATCGACTAATACTACTTATCGGGAAAAATGAAACTATTAATGCCCGAGGCGCATATACTGTTACCAGAGAGTCCTATAATCCTAATGGTATCCGTAAAAGTAGCTACCTGACATGTCCCTTTATGCTCTGCTTTGCAAAATGGATCCCTCATTCCCATCTGAACATGACCACTATGCACTCCATTGCTCCTAAGTCCGAACTTTGGGATGGGAAGCCCATCAAAGAAGGGATTGGAGCCATCTGAAACTCCATAAGGTTTATTCGAGGTAACAACCGTGATGTTCATGTACTCCATCTCAGCAAATACATTTTCTTCTTCCAAGTTTTGCTGATTTCGCATATCAGATAAGGCCACTCCAACCATGAATGAGTCCCACATGTAATAGTTCTGGGAAGTGATCATTTCGCGAATCACCAATCTTGTCTAGGCAGCTACAGCACTATTCTCAATAGTTCTGGAAAATAGAAATGTGTCAGGACGTACCTCATGAAAACCATCACTGAACCAAGTATCGCGAACCATTTTCAATGATTGGAAACAATATTGTGCCTCATACGTATCTCGACTCCTTTCGAATGCCTGGAAGAAGTTCTTATCAACAGGAATGGTTCTCGTTGCATCAAGAGGAACGAGTGTGACTGGAATTCCTGAATGAAGTACCTGGACTGCAAAACACTCTTAGGATAGACAAGACCTTGAATGCTTACAACTTTTTATGCTAATACAATGTCTCATCACTCACAAGCAAACAGATCATTCATATTACGAGGTTACCTCATATGCAGCAAAAGGATCTCCAAAAAAGTTGAACTCTGCATATGGATTACTATCTAGAGGAAACAAGTTGCCAATGTTAGCACAGGCAGCTGGTTGAGAAGGGTCACTGCCTTTTGGGCAAGTGGACCTAATAGCACCACCCATGGCATATATGTGCTCGACATTTCTCTTCAGATGAGGATTGGCCATGAGAAAAAGCGCAAAATTGGTATGTGTTCCCATTAGAAATACCGTGATAGGACCTGAAGATATCGCATCTTTCATCACTTGCTGCACACTAGCTTGCTTGAGAGGAATATATTTCCTGTGGCCCTGTTAATGTCAAGTTGCTAGAGCTAAATCTAGAATAAAGTATTTAATTCAAAGGAAAAATGATACGTTGCAATGGCAAACCAACCTCCACACTCAAGAATAGAAGATGAAGGCAACAGCTATTCCATATGGTATAAGTCCAAATTTATATGGCTTAGATTTTAGTCAAAATGTGAAACCATTTCTGTCTACTAATAATGAGCAGAAAGCAAATTGTAGAAACTAATTAAATGCATTATGGCAAATGCGGCGGTTGAGGTAACAATGCACATTTCTATCCAGCACAATCTAGCTGGAAAAAATGAAGGTGTAAGAGACACACATCAAGCATTAGATCATAGTAAACACAGACAATCTGCATTAATGACAGTACATAAGGATGCGCGATATGATTGACCTCATTAACTTTGGCTACCTTCGGAAGGAACCCCTTTCTTAAGCCGTAGTTTGTGTTAATATCCAACCGTCCCCTTGGACCCAGCGGGATCGCCTGTCTATACCGGCACCCTCCCTCTGTTGACATTCTCTGTGAAAGAATGCTTTGATTAATAAATAGAAAATAGAAACTAAGAACTGAAATGAGCTTTATATAAATAGACACCTGGTCAATAATAGGAAGATAACCGCCAACTTCTGGCATGATAAGCCCATTTAGCGAAATACCGCCTTCACCACCCACCCCAACTGGAATATCGTCGCGATTCATCATGAAAAGGATATCATATAAATGATTGACTGCATGCCCAGCATCACTCCATCCATTTGCATTTATAGTAATTGCCTGCAATTATTGGTTAGCATCATTTAGGCTTATATGCAAGTTTCTACTTTGGTTGAATTCAGAAGAGCTGCTCAAACTTCAAAAGGAAAAGAAATGACCTGTAAGTCAAATTCACTCCTGTTCTGTTTCAACAAATAAAAGAGAGCGAAAACGTCATCGATGTCGAGATCAGTATCAACAAGAATCTGGCGAGGCCTAGCATCCAAGATGTTCATCATAAATCCGATCAGCACCATTATCCGAAGAATTCCAGTTGATACCATGGTTCTGTGGTCCAATCACCAGATAGAAGGAAAATTTCATCCAATCACGAAAACCAAAATGTGACAGAGAAAATGCGAAGCATGTATTCAGACACCGGTGGACCGAGGTACAGTTTTCAACACTCTTCTCATAGCTTGCCAGTGAATCATTGGTGGGATCAGATGTGAATTTAATGACTTTGTGCGTAATTAAACAGAAAAAGGAAGGAACTTTTCACTTCAAAGTGATTGATGCAATAATGACATGCACATCAGCTGCAAATTCTTGTCCATGCAAAAGCAAGACAATTTTTCTGCTATGGCCTACATCTTTCTGGCAAGTAAACAATCGGATATCATCTAGAGAAATTCTCCATAAGGAAACCATAAACAAAGCAACAAAAGAAAACCCAACGACAGCTTTTTACCTGATAATACAGAGCTCCTACAGAATCCTCGTCTGTTGCAAACCTCTATTCAGACTCTCATGAACTTCCCCCCAAATGAAAAAACATTTCTTCCTTTCATCTTACCATGAAACCCGTGGCAACATCAATCAGCATCAAGTCACCGTCATAGCGTAAGCTCTCTTTAGTAGGGATGGAAAAAACCAGGGAGGTGGTTTTTGTATGGTAGTGCTGGTCATGAAAAAATTCGTCAGCGCTGGAGGAGAAACAGGGGACAGGCTCCATGTGTCTCTGTCCATGAGACGCATGGAGGCTAAGGAAAGGGGACGACTATGGAAAATCAGGGAATGAGATGATGCTTGCTTTTTGAAAGTCCAATGAATGAAGGGAGCACAAAAGGCAACGTGGGTCTGAGCCTATCTATTTGCCATATAAAGCTTGGTGTAGGAATGAATGAAGACCATTTGTCTCGCACTTTTATCTCTACTTTTGGGTGAATGTTGGCGTGTTGCGGTCAACTGGTGGAGACGACTCCTCTCCAGGCACAACCCGAATGCACTTTCACTTGTCACTAGTCGAGTCTTCCTAAAATTTCTTGTTGTCGTGTAGTCACTGAGACATGGGCCAGAGTAGGCCTAACACCCTAAAAACCTTAAACTTTAAATAATGTCTCAATTTTGAACAAGAGAGAGAAAAAAAAAACTAATGTCTCAATCCCACCTTTTTTTTCTTATTTAAAAACTATAACTTTAGGTGCAATTTCATTCTAGCGTAAGGTTTTTTTTTTTGATCTTATGATAAATCACCAACTTTAGATTCAATACTAATTCTACCATAATCTTTTTTTTTTGCCTACAAAAAAGTTTCAGCTTTAGGTCTAATTTCAATTTTACTATGATTTTTTTTGCCATGCAAAAGATCGTCAACTTTTACTTGAGTCCTAAATCTGCTTCCATTGATCCTCCTTCAAAATTGCCTTTAGTGATTTTGCGCTCAATCTTTGATCTCTCGCGCTTGGAAATATTTCGTCTCTCTCGTTGGAGAGCTCGAGCTCGAATGCTCGAATAGCTCGTCCTTGTGAGCTTTTCATTTCTCAGTAGTCAACTAGAAATTCTGGATGGAGGTTAATGGAGGCGGATTTGCAGCTCAAGTGAAAGTTTGTGATTTTTCATGAGATTGTAAAAATTCTAATATAAAATTGGGATTGGACCGTAAAATGAAGACAAGATCTAAAGTTTGAGGTTTTCCATAGGACAATAAAAAGTTCATGTTAGAATTGGGACATGACCTCAAGTTAAGGATTTTATATGGGACAAAAAAAGAAATTCTATGGTAGAATTGTGACTAGACTTAAAATTAAAGGTTTTTAACGAGACGGAAGGTAAAATTGGGACAAGAGCTAAAGTTTGAGGTTTTATAGGGTACTAGGTGGCGAGAGCGAGAGTTTGATGAGTTAAATTGGTGTGGTCAAATGTTCCAAGAATGGCACCTAGTCTTTCCTTAGGTGGGAATTGCCTTGATTTTGTTGTGTTCTCCCGTGCGCAGAGTTTGTAAGGTTAATGAGGTGTGATTCATGATGTACATAGTAATTCGGCTATTAAAAAAAAACCCTTTTTTTTCCCAAAAAAGAATAAAAGAGAGGACAGGCTGAAAACACATTGAATCCTTACTTTTGGTGTGGAGCAGATCAAGGACATGCCCCTCTTTGAGTGGCATTACTTTTTTTGATGTGGGGTCTTCAAGCCTCTGAGCAATTGGTCCAGGTTGAATTCCATCAGCTCGTGGAATTTTTTGGACCGTTGGACGCCCAAATCAGTATGAGCTTTAAGGGATGAATGAATTAGGAGAGTAATGGCCAATGTGGGTAAAAATTCCTATACCTCGAATGGTCGACGCTAAACAAGCAAGAGAGAGAGAGAGAAAATTTTCTTTTAACTTTATGCCAAGATCGCCATTGTGCAGTGGCATGCGATAGACTAGATTTATTCCATTTCCTGACATTAGCAGCGTGCAATAGTCACCCAGGTCCTTGTTGTTTGAAGAAATCCCCGCTTCAATTGGTATCTTTTTTTTTTTCATGAGAAGTAAACATAAGATAGTAAATTCAGTCCATTCAGCCATTTCTCCCAATTGAAAAATAGGATAATTACTATCGGATGCCAATTAATGACCGCGAATCAGATTATGAATGACCAAGGATTTTGATAAGAAATGCTTTCTCTATACATGGCATTAGATGAATCTTCTCATGCCTATTATGGATGTTACAATGCAATTTCAAAAGTCGATTTTGTTTCAATTCAAGATAAAATAGGAAAGATGATTCAAAAGTGGCTTTGTATGATTCAAAAGTGACCCCTCCCTCCCCCTCCCTCTCTCTCTCTCTCACACACACACAACTTGGTCAACCACATTGAGACAGGTGATTTAGTCACCCATCCGATGACAAGTTGCTTTCACCATCCTCTCCCAAGTGAATTTTGCCATAAAGTCTCTAATTCCTACTATCTTCACTACCAACTATTGGCATCAAAGTCACTGTTGACTCCACTGTCGATTGTCAACAATTACTAAAACACAACTGGTCAATAGTTCCGTCACGACCCAGGGGGAGTGGGGGCATTTCTTTCTAACCTCCCCATTTGGGTGTGCAAAAAGAGTTGGGAATCGGCTGAATTGTACTGAATCGGCTAGTTTTGAATGGTTCCAAGTTTTCAGGTGTGGAACCGCCCACCCGGACAAGACTTTTATGTTATAAATTCCAAACCTTGGTTCAGCAATTGGCACCATAGAATTGTCTCATCTCGCTCTCTTTCACGAATCCTCTCAACTCTCTTGCCTCTCATGACCGGTTGCTTCTCACCTTCAATCGCGGCCTCATCTCTGGCTCTCCCTTGTAGTTGGTGCATCAGCTTCCTATGCTCTCTCTCACATGATTGTGCGACTCAACTCATGACTTTCTCTCTCATTTATAATTCTAACCCTAATTTCTCTCAACCCGTTGCTCTCTCTCTCTCTCTCTCTCTCGGTTCCATCCTTAGCTATGATAAGGATCACAAACTCACAGCTTCAGTGCTCGCAGGTGCGTGTCTGTGTTTTGACCGCTCCTACCTTCTCCGATTCGTGCATTTGTGGCGTGCCTCGGTCACTCCCCTTTCTCTAATTTGTGCATATGTTCTTCATACTTATTTTCCATATTTTTGAATTTTAGATGGAAAAATTGTAGGGGGGGGGACTTAGATCGAAGAAAGGGGCAACAAAAATTGATATTCAGTATTTGTTCGGTTATGCAATTCACGGGTACCAAATTGATGTTATGTTGCTCCATTTAGGTAATCTATTAACATGTCAATGGAAGTGGAGAAATCCGATGGTGCAATCCACACTCCAATATCTTGTAGGTTTTTGGAACATGCATATTTTTAGGTTTAAAGGTGTTCATATCTCGCCGGTTTTTAGAACATGCATATTTCTAGGTTTCATGCATACTTGCGATGGAGACCGGAGAGTCTTGGAAGGCATGGCCGGTTTCATGGACCCACCGGGAACTAGACCGATGGTTCCCGAGTGGGTTCAGGAACCAATGAGCGGTTTTCGGTTCTCAATTTTTGAAACCGGCCCTTCGTGGATGGTTTCCAGTTCCGGAGTGAGAGAATTAGCCCACTCTAAGACCGATGACCCCCTACTCCCTATCGTCTTCTGTGGCCCAGTCGCATCCTACACTAGGCCCAACGCCGAGTCCAGGACATGCAATTCGCAAGCCCACGGCCATGTTCACATGGGCCGCAACACGGCGTCGTGTCAGTGCCAAAGTACAGGAAGCGCGGAGGAGGATGGTCAAAGTTCACGAAAGACCCCAAAAAAAACTCGGATTCACTTTCTTTTCCCGCGAGAATCAGATCCAACGGCCCACACCCATGCCACGCTGGCGATCCGCGTGACCCTGAAGACGACCAATGGCCTCAGCATCTCGCGCTCTATTTATATTCTTCCGCAACCCACCTTTTCTTCTACACGACCCTTCCTCCTCTCTCTCTCTCTCTCTCGTTCCTCCCAATCTCCACGGCAATCGCCACCAAATCTTGATACTCTTGTAGGGTTTCACTGTGTCTAGTAGTTCTCTCGAATCGGAGAAGATGAGCTCGAAAGAAGGTGGCGGCAAAGGAGGCAGAGGCAAGCCGAAGGCCTCCAAGTCCGTGTCCCGATCGCAGAAGGCCGGCCTGCAGTTCCCCGTCGGTAGGATCGCCCGGTTCCTCAAGGCCGGGAAGTACGCCGAGCGCGTTGGTGCCGGAGCTCCGGTCTACCTCTCCGCTGTCCTGGAATACCTCGCCGCCGAGGTTCGATTAATTTTGCTGCTTGATTACCGTCGATTGCTTTTGGAAGTTCCTTGAATGTCCGCTGAAGTATAGGGTTTGATGAAGTCATTCGGTTCTGGAAGGGGCTTTTGTGATGGCTTGATGTTCATAATTGGTGTTTCTCGTTGGAAAATTTTCGATTTTTTTGGAAGTGCTTGTTCCCGTTTCGCTCTTTGTCGCTTGATTGTCAATGTCAGTTTGTGTGGATAAAATTCGATTCTTTCATCTGAATTATCACCCCACCCTGCATATGGAAAACACAAATTGCCTTTTTGTTGTTGTCCTGTCGTCTGGATTTTGGTGGATTACTTTGATTTTTTTTTTTGTCTGTTCATGCTTTTAGTCTGATGAAGCTTGTTTGGGTGGATTTAGGTGTTGGAGCTTGCTGGAAATGCGGCGAGAGACAACAAGAAGAACAGGATTGTCCCGAGGCACATCCAGCTTGCAGTGAGGAACGATGAGGAATTGAGCAAGCTCCTGGGTTCTGTGACCATCGCTAATGGAGGAGTATTGCCCAACATTCACCAAACGCTGTTGCCGAAGAAGATGGGCAAAGGGAAGGGGGACATTGGATCTGCTTCTCAGGAGTTCTAGGGAGTTTTTCGTTTGTAGCTTGGGTCTTGTATCAGAGATTTTGCCACGGGCTGACTCCTGGTGTATATGTTTGAATATGGGTTTTTCAGGTTCTCTGTTGCTGGGAATTCTGATATCTCAGTAGGATCATGTTTGAATCAAATCAAAGGGTTTTTCTTTGTCCATGTTTTCAGATGTCAAGTAGCCTGAAAATTCTGTTCATGTGGTTTGATAACTTGGACAAATGGCATCTTCACTGTTTGATGTGATTGATGTGAATTGAGATGGAAAGAGGATCTATATTGAACTTGAATTTGAGATAGTACAATTTGTGCCTTCAGGCATTGATTTGAGGAGAGTACAGAGCTCTACAGACCACTTGGTTAGACCTGGAAACAGTCTCTGGATGTGGAATTTATCATTCTTGAAACGCTGAAGCAGCCTTTCCAGAACTATTTTCGTATTACCCACAACTATTTAACTTTTTAGCCTCAGCATAATCACTCTGCAACTTTTACAGGGGAAAGGAAAACAATGTGCGAGTTACCTGGTTTTATTTCTGATGCAAAGAGTTCTCTATGATATTAATGCAGGATCCTATTGATTTTCCTGACCCCATAGCCTTGGCTAATTGTAGCCTGGTCTCGTGGTGTTGGTGCAGGATGAGGGCAGTGTTCAGAGATGCCCATTTAACATGAGATTTGATCGTAGATTCTGTTAACCCCAACCATCTGATCACTCTGTCCAGCTGTCGAATTGCATCAGATCAAATGTTACGCAGTTAGAACAACTTAAGTGAATATTCTTCAAAACTAGAGCATAGCAGTGTTGAAATGACCTTATCAACATCAGAATGCAATCCTTCAGAGTGACCAAAAGAAAGAAGCTCTGCCACTAAGCCTCCCAGAATGACACAGGAAAAGTTGTTGAAAGTCTGCAGGTTTGGAGCATGTTATGAGCAGCGAAGCGCCTTCAAAAGGACTATTTAAAAAAAAAACAAATTCAAATTATACGAGCCCCATGGTATCTGCAGTGACCACACTCTGCTTGTGAATACGACAATCATAAGAATCAAGTAAGAAAACACTACCTTGGAGGATATGCATCTCTGACTGACCTGCATTTATGGGATAAGAGAATTAGCATAAATCTGAGTAGAAGCAAACCGGAACCTTTGGGCTAAGATATAGCAAGTGACTGCAGTTAAAATTTCTTTCCCCTTGTCCCCTAACTGCAGATTTCGAAAATGTAGAGAAGACTCAAAGCTTCATGAACATCCTTTAAAGCTTCTGGACGAGTCTTATCGTGCTTAAATTAACTGTAGCTTGTCTCTTGCGAGCTAAGTATGTTCATAGTGACATACAGGGGGAGTGGGGAAGGTCCTGTGAGAAGTGGATTGGGGGGGGGGGGTTGTGAAGGTTTCAAACGCTGAGGTAAATATTATCATGACAGACAGAGAAGAAGAAAATAATTTCACCTTATAACTTGATTCTCTGCTGCCGATGGATTCATTTAATGGATTCAATTCAGGAACCTGTGTTTCAAGACAATCAGGAAAGGGGCATGTATTAAGAGAGGAATCGGCGTATCAACATCAACATCACCTTTATTCCAAATCAGTTGAGGTCGGCGGTCGATGAACACGAAGCGAAAAGTATAAAATATACTAAAATAAAAGAGAGGAATCGGCATATAAGTTGCATAAACTCACACCATTTCAGAGTAAGGTTCAAAAGCACCTTACAGATCGACCTACTGAACAGCCTAACCTCGATTTAATCGTGGCCTGATTTGGTCGAACAGTCGGAGCCCCCTTACCTCTCTAAGAAATTCAAATCCCACAAACTTCACAGTCCCTCCAGCAAATTGATCCTGGCTTGAATTCCCTCTCTTCAGCACTTTATATTCTTTCGGGAGGACCCCAAGTAGATAAGCAACTAGGAAATGACCCGCTTCGTGCTGCAACAAATGCAATTCTGTTCAAACAAATCCCCAATGTGAAGGAGACATGAAAGCCGAGAGCGGCACAAGAATTATATGGATGACAAGATCAAGCTCAGTCATGTTCAGCTACCAAAGCTTGAAATGAGCCAAGGTTGATTCTTGAATGATGTTCCGCGCCTCAGCTGAACAATGCATCACAGGTCTTGCAGTCGGAAACCAGAAGCTAAAATCTTCCAATGCCGACTGCGTCTTTGTTCGATGAAGCATCGGAGCTCAGTGCTGAACCGCTCAAGTCACTAACTAGAGACCCAACAGGGCCAACAGAACAGCTCTTACCTGTGAACACATGAAGATGTCTTCTTCCCCGAGAGGCTGATCATTTCCTTCTACATGCAGAACACTTTGCCGTCCACTTTCTGACACCTGCAAGAGAAGACAGCACTCTAAGCCGAGGCAAACAGATTTGAACGCAGATTTCGTTCTTACACTACAAACCCAATTTGCAAAATTTCTCCATATGATGCATCAGTTCTCTGGAAAAGAAAAACGAAGAGCCAGTGAAAGTGCATACAGAGTCTTCCATTCGAGCAAAATCAAGGCAACTCTGTATCGAATCCAGAGTTGAGTCCAGCAGTGGACTAAGATACGACAAGTCCATGCCATTCAGCTTCAAATCACCAGGCAACCATATCCTTTTCGGAACCTGAAGATTCATTTAACAAGGAGAATATCCCATCACAGTAACGAACGAGAGAGAGAGAGAGAGAGAGAGAGAGGATACCTGCTTGGCAGAGCCGAAGCCGGCGAGACCACCGGGCTTACCCTGCAGCTGCTTTGCGATGGCCAACGCGTTGCGGTAGTTACGCTTTCCGAGCTCCCGGTCCAGTCGCAGGAGAGATCCTCGGCGTCGTTCGGAAGGGTCGGATCGTCGGCCGCGGTCCGCCGCGAGGATGCATCGCAGGAGGCCGGAGACGCCGGTGGAGTTGTGGCACGCCAACGCATGCATTTGCCCAGCTCAGCTTCCGCAGCCAGCAAAATGGCCACAAAATCTGCAACATCATCATCATCATCCCACTTTGGTAAAATCTCACGAGTCATGGCATAAATCCAGTTTACTTATTAGCATATTTACATTAATTAATTTTTTATCTCACAAATATCTTTTTTTTTTAATTTAATGTTTTGGTTCTTTCTTAACTTGCCGGGCCACCTTAATGTGTGGTCGGGAACAAACGACACGGACCTAGCAACACCACCGCGAACTCATGCAGAAGCAGCCACTCGCAACGTTGGCCTCTGCTGAAACAAATTCCTCCGGAGATGGGGACTGTCGGCCTCTACGGAAGCTTATCGCACGACCCTCGATTGAAAGTTCCGATCTTGAAGACGATCATCGTCAGAGCGTCGACGGGGCCGCCGCCTTCGTCGTCGTCGCAAGTCGAATTTTCAAGAAGACACGTTCTTGAGCGGGTGGACGAGGAGCTAGCTAAAGGGAACGAGAGGGCGGCGCTGGCTCTTGTGAAGGACTCGCAGGGCAAGCCTGGGGGTCTCCGTTGCTTCGGTTCCGCGAGGCAGGTTTGTCAATTGCATTACTTCTTCTTCGTATGCGTACGATTCTGTGTTTGAATCAGAGCGCTCGGTTCATTTCTTAAAGTTTTCGTTTGTGAGGGTCGTATGTTTCTCAGATATGAATGGACGCCTTTACATTGTTGGAGCAAACGCAAAATTGGACCTTGGCAATGCCAGACTAGGATTGTGCAGAGTTTTTCAGTGATTCTTGTAATCTTTCTCCTGTTCTGTTTCCATTGATGGGTTATTGCAGCAAAGGTATGGAGGAAAGTCCTGTGTTTTTGTGGGCAATGATGACTTGATGACGTAGTTTTCAGTGATTCTAGCTATTTTTTCCATCTTCAGTTTCCATTTGATTTGTTGTTAGAAAGGACACACCTGGTTGAATGTTTTGGGATGACTTAAGAAGATGGTTCATGGGACAGACAAGGAATGGAGATGTGCACTCTTTGGCAATTGAATGATGCGTAATCTTGAATAAGAATCTTGCCGATTTTGTATTCAATTCCTTAATATCATCAAGCTGTTGACATGTGAAGTTGTTCTTGGAAGGGAATGTCTCAAAGTCGTAAATTTGCTGTGCCTTGAACTCACTATTTAGGCTCCAATTGCAGGTACCACAGCGGCTTTACACTTTAGATGAACTGAAGTTGAATGGAATTGAGACGGCATCACTCTTGTCTCCGGTAGATGCAACTCTTGGTGCTATAGAGAGAAACCTGCAGCTTGCTGCTGTCGCTGGAGGGCTCTCTGCGTGGAATTTGTTGGGTCCTAGTCCCCAGCACATTTTCTACGTTTCTTTGGGGCTTTTGTTTCTGTGGACTTTTGACTCGGTAATTTGCTTAACATATGTAATAAAAATTGTTAGCCAATAGTTCCAGTCCCTGTTAAATGACCAAAGTAAAATTTGCTTTTTTTGGCAACACTAGACTCTTCAGAAAGTCTGCTACTTCTGGTCTTGTTTACTTTTTCTGTTACTTGTGTGTGACATCTAGATTGAAGTTTGAGGTCGGTCACAGACATTGCGCACTGCCTTTCCCCTACAAATAAGAGGTGAAAGATTGTAGGTAGTAGACTAAGAGGATGCAAAGGAGAGGTGAGCTGGATTGTCATGAAGTCTGCTACGCAAGCAGTAGAGGAGTGCAGCAATTTTTGTGGATTTGCTGCACCTCTTACACTTGTTTTGGTCTCTCGAGTCATTTCTCTGTATATTCAAGCAAATGTGCAAATCTTATTGTGTTTAAAATGCAAATATTCGCTTGTTCATGTAGGTATCTTTCAATGGAGGCGTTGGCAGCTTGGTTCTTGATACAATTGGCCATACTTTTAGTCAGAAGTATCACAATAGGGTTCTTCAAGTGAGACAAATTTCTCCCTCTCTCTCTCTCTCTCTCTCTCTCTCTCTCTCTCACAACCCTAGTGAGATATTTATTGTCTCCTTTAATGGCATTGTGAAAGTCGTCTATTTTCATTTATATTCTACAACTAAATTATTGCTGCATCTTAATACCCTGACATGTATTTCTCATTGTACTCCATTCGAACTTTGGCAAATACATTCATCAGTCTGAGAACATTTCCCTAGTGGTGACAGTTTCCCTGTCATTGATTAAAAGGCCGAATTGTTGCGCAGCATGAAGCTGGACATTTCTTAATTGCGTACCTGGTCGGAATTCTTCCTAGGGGATACACAATCTCCAGTTTGGATGCTTTAAAGAAGGAAGGCTCTCTCAATGTCCAAGCAGGGACTTCTTTCGTGGATTTCGAATTCCTTGAAGAAGTAAATTTTCTAAAACTCAGCCTCCTCAGTACATATCTGTTATTTTACTTTTTTGTCGGGTGATGTGCAGTGCGAATTGTTGCGTCTTGTCCCCTTTAACACAATCCGACCGGTTATCGGTCATGAAGAGACTTGTCGCTTCATTAATGTTATCCTGTCTACGATGATCGTTCTTCAATCCCGCGACTGCAAGACCTGAGCGACTGTTAAGGGCAAAGCGAGCTGTGAGGGAACCAAGATGTGAATCTGTCAGTTTATTGATCGGAGGATGTGTTTAAGTGTTTAACTTATGGCAGCAATTTAGGAATTACTTGTTGCCTGGTAGGTCCAGGAAAAATCAAAACGAACGATGAATGGTTGTGTTTCTCTCCGCTGATACAATAGTGGTAGAAAGGTGATCTGCTAATTCAGTGTTCATAAATGGGCTCTCTTCAACATGCAGGTCAATGTGGGAAGAGTATCAGCGACCGTGTGTATCCTCTGAAACACCCCCAATCGTAACCATTTCCATGCATATTTGACATAACTGCACTAAGAGACTTGAGCTATTTCTTCTTGTTAGATGCTCAACAGATTCTCATGCATAGCCCTTGCTGGCGTGGCAGCTGAATATCTTCTCTTTGGATGTGCCGAGGGAGGTCTCGCAGACATAAACAAGGTGAGGCGTGGTGCTTTGGTCCTGCCATTTTCACTAAATCGCACCTTGATCATTCGCAAGCGAAGAGCGGCGAAATGGTGCACACTTTTTGTAACACCCTCAAGCGAAACTCTTGCTTTGGTCGAACAGTTGGATCTATTGCTGAAGGGATTGGGATTTACCCAGAAGAAGGCGGACTCTCAAGTCAGATGGTCGGTGCTGAACACGGTCCTGCTACTGCGCCGCCATGATGTGGCACGGGGAGAGCTCGCGAAGGCAATGTCCCAGGGGAAGTCCGTCGGATTTTGCATCGATGTCTTGGAGGACACCATCGGCAATGCGGACATCTAGATCTGATCTCCAATTGCTATTGTCTCTTCATTTTTGAGTTGGCAACACAGAGCTACTGAGGTCTTATGTCCTGGCCTGTACATAGAAAATCTGTTAAATCTTCCACCTTAGTTATACTACTGACATAAACTTCAACATTTTTCATTCGAAATTGAAAATTTTAATACCCCCTTTCTTAATAAAAGCTCTTCAGTCATTCCTTACATTCTCATAATTTCAAGTTTTGGCCATCTATTTTAGAGAAAAAGGTGCGAATTCTTCGTTCGGATTTAGATTGTAATTTTGAACACAAATGTATTGCTTTTATCTTTTGAATCTATATATTAAATAAGTTTTAGTAGAGAAACAAAAAAAGAAGAAGTAAATATCACAAACCTAATTTGAAAAATCGAGGCCGGCGAGGCAAGTTCTATTTTATCAAAAGATTGACCTCTATTTTTTGTTTGTTCACTACTTTAATATATGTAATAAATAGAAAAAAAAGAGTTCTAATAAACCTGGAAAAAAAATAGAAACTAAGGATAGTAATCTTTGACGAACGGGATCAAAAACCTTATGTAGACACAAGAAAGAAATGCAGAAAATTCCTTTCTTGTGTCAAAGAAAAGACTAAGAAGAAGGCGAATAATCCTTTGTTTTCTATTCTCCGCTTACTTATCTTATGTTTAGTATCCAGTCAAATTTTCGATTTTATTCAAATTTTATTCCATTAAAATAGAAAACAATCGATCCATTATATGACATTTTAATCTCACAAAAGCCTACTTATCCTGCAATTTAGACAAAAATGGAATTGTGACAGAAGAATATGACTTTTGTACTTATGATCATCACGAATTGAATTATAATCGAATCACTCAAGACATTTAGGGCAAACAGATTATTTATGATAAAAATGAGAAGTTTTAAGATAATGATTCGCCTTGCCCCTATTTGGCGTGGGCTAGGGCCGCCCTCAACTCCCCCAAGGCATGGGCGGCCTCCCCCTATCACCGGCGAGTAGGAAGGGTGAAAAAAAAAAGATAAAAAAGGATAAGGAAAAAATTAAATGACGAAAATGCTCTTATCAATTAATTAGAAAATAAATTTACACCTTTCTTGCAGTTTTGACCACATTATATGTCAAAGAGGAAGGGGTTGGGTTATTTCCAGAGCTCGCTCTGTCTCCCCTCCTGCGGGCTCTGCTTGGGAACGACGGAAACTCGAGGGAAGACAGCTTCTCTTCTCTTGAAGAAGCTCGTTCATCGGACTTCCTCGAGCACCGAAGGTGAGTTGGACTCGCTCCTCCTTCGCAATCTCACGAACTTGGTACCCTCAATTCGCCTACTCTCTATGTCCTTCTCTGTGTGCGCTTTGTTTGTCCGACATCCGTTGGTGGACCGCGTATCGCCTTTGTTGAAGGCTTCCGGTTCAACTGGTGGTGCTTGTGCTTGTCGGACGCCGATTTGCGTGGCAAAAATTTTGATCTTGGCGCGTTTTGATGTGCTGGGTGGTGTGACATGCGGGCGAATTTGGACATCTGCGTGTGGATTGAGCCTCTTAGGGCTAGACCCCTTGGAGTTGTTTCGTGCTTATAAGGTTAAGCGGTTCTGGTAATTTGAAATTAGGTTTCGATAGACTGTGGTGATTTGATGTTTTTCGTTAAGTAAAAGGAGACGACGGCAACCGGAAAGTAAAATCGAGAACGCAAGAAAATGACTGTGGTCATTCTTCCTGAGCAGCTCGCTTTATGCGTGCTCTCTCCATGTGCGAGCGTGCGCAATAGGGCAGACTCACCATCCCCTTGTCGGGCTCGGCGGTTCTCTCTGGAAGTGACTAGTTCTGCTCCTTTGGCATAAAAAAATATGGAGTGACTGGTACTGTGCCGTGGTCGTGAATCTACTCGAGTCTCCAACAGAGATGTAAACTTACATCTGCAATTGAGAAATTGTAGTACATCTAACTTTCTAAAACCCATCTATGCAGAGTTGCTGGTACTTGAGGCCAGTTGTGCAGATTGCATGAATTGCGCAGTTTAGCTTGATTCATGTGATGCATCTGCAATCTGTGCTACGTGAATAAGGCTATGAAAGCTTTTAGTGTCGAGAGAACGTAATGATGTGTAAACTAGTTTAGTGTATAAAGATTATCACGTTTCGCACTGTTAGCATTTGAATTTTGAGATAACTAGTTTTCTTTTTGGATGCCAAAATATGCCTGATATTAGATATCTTGATCTTTGCAGCTCTTCTATCAGCAATGATTTACACTGCAATCGACAACTTCTACCTGACGGATGAGCAATTGAAGAACTCGCCTTCCAGGAAAGATGGAATTGATGAAGCAACAGAAACAACTCTAAGAATTTATGGTTGTGACTTAATTCAGGAAAGTGGCATTCTACTCAAACTGTATCCTCGTCTGTATCCCCATCCGGTGGATCGTTCAAGGCCTCAATATTTATGCTTAAATCGTTTGTACTGCATTCTGTTGTTCGGATCATTTCCTTAATTTGCCACACAGACCACAAGCTGTGATGGCCACGGGCCAGGTTCTCTTTCATCGGTTTTATTGCAAGAAGTCATTCACCCGTTTCAATGTTAAGGTTAACTTCTCTACACCAGCTTTTATATTATTTCCATCTCATCTTCAGTGATTGCCAAAATGGAAATTTTGAACTGTGACATTGGTGCAGAAGTTGAATATGTTCTTTTTCCACTGTAGCCTGGTATCTTAATTTGCTATTTCAGTCTATTCTTTATTCCTTCGTCACGCAGGAATCTTTTTTTGCCTTGATTTCAGATGAAAGTTTTCTTCTATGTGTTCTTGCAAAATGCTTATCCAGAAGTTGATTTGGTCACGATAACCCTTGCAGAAAGTTGCTGCAAGCTGTGTTTGGCTAGCATCAAAACTTGAGGAAACCCCTAGGAAGGCTAGGCAAGTTCTCATTGTTCTCCATCGCATGGAATGTAGGAGGGAAAACTTGCCAATAGAGCATCTGGACCTAGGTTCAAAGGTCAGAATTGGATTCTTAATAGGATAACTTGCTCTTTTATCATCCTTATAGGTATTTGATATTGCATTTTTTAAACAGAAGTATGCAGAACTGAAGGTAGAGCTAAGCAGAACAGAAAGACATATTTTGAAAGAGATGGGTTTCATCTGTCATGTTGAGCATCCTCACAAATTCATTTCAAACTACCTTGCTACATTAGGAACACCTCCAGATTTGAGACAGGAAGCCTGGAATCTGGCAAATGATAGGTAATTATCTGTATGATGTCTCAATCTTGATTAGTGGATCAATGTTTTATGCACTTCACTGTTGGTGTCACCATGCAAATAAGTTAATTTCTTTGAGGTAGGCGTGGAGAGAGAAGTGTGTGTTTTGGGGGAGGGAGGGGAGAGGGGTTTTCTGGGTGTGGGGGTGCCTGCTTGTGTCGGCTGGTGGAAGTAACTTGAATGGACTCTTTGCTTATGAATATATTAATATATTCAATCATAAATTTACATTCTGTCATGGTGCATATGATCTTATACATTACGTTTCTTTGCTTGTCGAGCAGTTTGCGTACTACCTTGTGCGTTCGTTTCAAGAGTGAGGTTGTGGCGTGTGGTGTTGTCTATGCTGCTGCTCGGAGGTTCAAAGTGCCACTTCCTGAAAATCCACCATGGTGGAAGGCATTTGATGCAGACAAAGACGGAATCGATGAAGTTTGTAGGGTTTTGGCTCATTTATACAGCCTGCCCAAAGCAGAATATATTCCAGTATGTAAGGATGGAGACCCCTTTACTTTCTCCATGAAGTCCTTGGATTTACAATCTAAGCCAGCTTCAAAGGTAATTGTGTTTTATTGTTTTCTCTCCATTTGCTGCTATGTCCCTTTGGAAAGTCGGATTGGGAGACAGTATGGTTTGCTGCCTCTATTCGCAAACAGAATAGCTATGCTGTCATTTTCAGGACTACCAATTTAAAGTTTCTGCACATAGAGCTGAAAAGGATTGTCTTAAGTGGGCGCCAACAAACTTTTGAACTGGCAATTTTTCTTGATTATTTTCAGGAGGTTCCACCGAGTAGTCCCCTGGTTAATAGCGACTCTAATGCTGCCAAGACTGCCCCATCATCCGGCAATCTGGAATCTGGTGGATCCAAGGACGAAGTAGTAGATCCAAATGGGAAGGAATCTAGAAAGAGCGATGATGAATCTAATAATGTGCCAACTGAGGGTGGGGTAAAAGATGATTCTTTCCCTAAGGCGAAGTCTGAGCACAGAAGTGAGGCTGTCGGGGAAAGGAACAAGGAAAGAGAGAAGGACAGAGATAGGGACAGGGATAGGGACAGGGACAGGGACAGGGAGAGAATAAAATTCAAAAATCGTGACAGAGGAAGGGATTCTGACAGGGAAAGAGAACGGGAAGACTCCGACAGAGATAAGGCCAGAGAAAGACGTCATCGCTCGAAAGACGGGGGCAAGGATTCAGGTTTGTTTGTGAATCTATTATCTCAGTCCTAGACACGAATATCAAATCAATCTATTGAAACATTCTTTTTGTGGCAACACATACTATCCTTCACTTTAACTGCTGCATCTTTGACTCGGGTACTTTGCACTTCGAAATGCAGGACATTCAGATAAATCAAGACATCACTCTTCACGAGGCAAGCTATCCATTTAACCTAATTGTTTATCAGTTCTGTGCGTCTTTCTTTGTTCAATACTTAGTTCATCGAATAATTGTCTTGTTTTTCAGATCGTGAATACCGCAGTTCCTCATATTCTTCCAGGGACAAGGAAAGGCACAGGCATCATTCATATGCTTGAAGCAGTAGTCATTTGCCACAATTTAGTAAGGATGTCCTGGTGGCTGAATCCAGATCATGTGACGGAAGCGAAATTTCCGTCTTTTCACTGCAATGATAACTGGCTTTCTTGATCAGTTTTGTGCAATCAACATACCAAACTGTCGATGCTGGGGGTATATTTCTTGTTTTAGTTAATTGCCTTAATGGGCTTATCTCTGCTGTTTCGACGATGATATATGAATGGAAGTTAAAATGCTTGAGGAATTTTTTGAACTTGCTGGGCAATATGTGATGTTGCTCGTTTCCTTTGGGTGGCCACGGCTCAATCCAGTTATTTGCTTGGTGGTCTGTGCGTTACTTTTGGTGGCCTCTCTTTGGTGACCTGCTCGGCGATCAAATCTAAGATTCATTATGACCTGCTACGGCTCAATACAGTTATTATCTTTTGGTCTAAGATGTTTACTTCTGATTACTATGGTAAAGAAAAAGTAACCGAGAACGATCTCATCACTTATATTATTTAGAATAACGTCGGTCATGGAATAAAAAGCCAATTCCTACTCTTGCAATTATAGGCTGCAACGAACGAAATTACGTCTACAACTCGTTCTAAAACGAAAAAAATCCAGCCTCGTAAAAAATCTCGAGCTAAATAAGAAACCAGCCATTCCTTGTAAAGAAAATCACAACGCACTTAATCTGCGAGCCATGGGCTTATTTATAATATCCATTGACACTCTTTTGGACCAGTCTCTGAAATAGGGGCGCAGGAAGATATTACTCGGAACAGGTTAAGCAAACACATAAACCTCATATGCAAGAAAAAGGGGGTAAAATGTTGCTGATTTCAGATCCTCGGACCTGCAAAAGAGTACCTAGATGAAACCGGTAAGCTAGCAGCATTGTTCTCGTTAGCCCCGTAACGGTGTGCTCGATCATGTTCCAGTAAATCATCAATATACCGAGGATGTGATTCATCCCGATCAGCTTTTCTCCCTCGTAGATGGTCCTTCTCAGTCAGGTAACTTTCCCGCCTACTGCCACCATACAGAGAACCTGAGGGTATGTCCTCCCTTCTTGAGCGACGTGCATATGGGTCCACAGATGCCGCACCATGCTGATATGCATCATAAGGATCCTCCCGGTAGGAATTAAAAGCAGCCGCAGATGTACCTGCCCTAGGAGGAACTTGGTTGTGCAATTCCTCCCTTGGATGAAGGGAATAAGTTCCATATTCCCTGTCATTTGAATACCTACGTCCAACAGCATATTCCCTCAAAGCTGGAGCAGCTTCCCTATGTATCTCTTCTGGTAGTCTTCGAATGCGCTTTCTCTCGTGATCCTCCTGGTATGGTCTTACGGTAGGAGAAATATGCCTTGAGAGATCTGAGTTTCTCCTCTCTCCTCTAAGACCAAATGCTCGATACTCCTGCTCCGTAAGATACATTTCTCGAGATTCTGCTGTTGGCCAAGGCGCCGGCTTACGGTCCACTACTCGTCGGTCCCTTTCATGAGCTAATTCCGGAAGTCGTCGAGATTGATGATCAGCATAAGGATCCCTAGCCGATGTTTCCCTAAGTGATAGATGTCGTGATTTGCGAGCTCTGACATGAGAATCCCCCATTCTGTTTTTGGTCAATCTTGGGGAGCGAGCAGGTGATTCTTTCACATGGAGCTCTATTGGTCGAAAAAGTGCTGCAAGCCTACTTACCTGGAAAAAATTCAGGTGTCATTTTCAGGAAAAATACTGCAGAAACCTCACATACAAGTAGCATGTATTCTCACCTGTTCAATAGAAAGTTCTGTTTTGAATTTGTGTTTAGTTGTAAAATTTTCTCCCATGCCCTTTTTGAAGATACTCTCCGGAAGCGGATAACAGTCGAGATGAATTTTAAATCGCACCTAGAATTTTAAACCTGATCAGCCTTTGCAAACAAAACCATCAACCAGTAACAAAACCTAGGTAATACAGAACTGACCTGAACTGGAAAAGCTCCATCAAAAGCTCTAGGCTCAAGTCTCATGCCCCCAGGAGAGGTGGCCTCGTAAATTCCATACAGAAGCCTAAGATCATAATCATACAGAAAAAGCTTCAGACCAGGTCTGATGCCCAACACAAGATCCTTTTTATTCAAGGAGATGCCCATGACACCATAACCTAAACAATCTGGTTTGGTCTTTGAGTTGCACATAAAAATCAAACCACCGAGTTTTTCTTTCTTCTCTTTTCTCAGCTTCTTTTCCAAACTGTCAGGTTTCTCATTGTCCTTCAAATTGTTAAAACTCTCCTTAGACTTTTGTGTTACTGTTTCCTTCCAATTCCTTTTGCCTTTTTCAAGCACTCCAGATCTTTTTTTCTCACTATGATCTGCAGCTGGTTCCGTTGCATTCTTCTTTACATGAGTGCAGCTATTTTTACCTTTCAAGTTGCAATTATCCTTTCCTTCACTCTTCATATCATCTGCATTCCGTAGCATCTTATCACCAGAAGTAGATTGCTTCAAGGAGTCTTCTTTGCTACTATTTCCATTCTTAACTGACAACACATTTTCCTTCGTTGCTTTTTCCACCTCAACTTTTGATATGGTAGCTTCGACTTTTTTCTTCATTGATGAAGCAATGGCAGGAGATTTCTTGGCAATTTTTGGTCTGGCCTTCAAAACTTTAACAGTTCTCTTTTTAGGGGCCTGCATCTTTTTGGAGGTCAGCACAGATTTGCTCTTATTTTTCAGCTCCACAGAGTGCGGCTCAGTGGAGACCTCTGGAGCTGCTTGAATTTCCACCTCATTTTTCTGCAGAGCTGGCAACTCGTTGGAGGTTTCTGCTACTTTGCTCTTATTTTCCAGCTCCATAGAATGTGGCTCGGCGGAGACATCTGCAGCTGATTTACTTTCCTCCTTGTTTACCTGCACCGTACATAAGCCCTCTGTGGTCTCTTCTTCTTTGCTGCTATTTCCATTATTAATCAGCAATACTCCTTTCTTCTTTATTTCTTCTTCCCCCTCAAGTTCTGCAACAGTAACTTTCGCCGCTTTCTTATTCAAGGAATTACTGGCCGGTGATGTCTTGGCAATTTCTGATCTCAGTTTCAAAACCTTCCTGGTTTTCTTTTTAGGAGCCTGCAACTCATTGGAAGTCTCCGCACCTTTGCTCTTGCCTTCCAGCTCTACTGAGCGTGGCTCGGAGGCATCTGCAGGTGATTCATTTTCCTCCTTTCTTTTCTGCTCCATTGAGAGGGGCTGAGTTGTGCATATAATTATTTCAGCTCCCTTGTTTTCATCTTCCTCAGGGTGCAACTCAGTGGAGATTTCTTTGGCCTTTTTCTTATTCAAGGAATTGCTGGCAGGAGATTTCTTGACAATTTTTGATCTGGGTTTCAAAACCTTCCTAGTTTTCCTTTTAGGAGCCTGCAATTCATTGGAAGTCTCCGCACCTTTGCTCTTGCCTTCCAGCTCTATTGAGCATGGCTCAGAGGCATCTGCATGTGATTCATTTTCCTCCTTTCTTTTCTGCTCCTTCAGGAGTGGCTGAGTTGTGTCCACAATTATTTTAGCTTCCTTGTTTTCATCTTCCTCAGGCCGCAACTCAGTAGAGAAATCTGTAGGTGCTTCAATTTCCTCCTTGGTTTCCTGGTCCAATGTGTGCAATTCAGTGGACACATCTGGAGGTGCTTCAGCTTCCATTTATCTATCTTGCTACACAGTTCCTCCCAGTGTTCCAAGCCAACTTTAGTCCCAAAGCAACAACTGCCTAGCAAAATTCAACTGCACCCATCAACAAAACATCAGAAGCTCCTTAGGGTAATGGTAATTAATACAACTGCTTCCACATCATTCCAAACATATGCATGCATATGTCTTTGCAATTTATAGCTAAACAGAATAATAGAATTACTAATCTTCCACATGTAAGTTGTAACAAATTTCCACTAAAATGATTTCTTCAACTGAAGGCATCTACCATAAAGTCTTTTAGAAGGATAACTCTTAACCAAAGCAATCTCAAGATCATGATAAACATATAAACCAAAGCAATCCAAAGAAAATGAAATGTTCTTAAAAATATTTTAAAAGACACACAAGAATCTACTAAAATTTTCATATGCTGAAAAACTTAAATCAGCAAGAACATGCTGTCAGACAGAAACATTACTTCAAACACCAGGTCCTTCTATAATCACATGAGTTTCCAAACGATGCAGAATGTCAGAGCTCGGGATTAGCATAGCTTTTTTAATGTAACACAACAAATACTAACTAACATTTCCTGTCTAGGCAGTTTGTACTCATGAAATGGCACAACAGCCTTATCAGCGTCAAACTTCACCTTCTTGTCATTAATCACATGACACACGATTCTGAATGCATTTGTGGTACTTCTTTTCCAATTCCAGTTCAACCTATCTGATTTCTGTTGCTTGTTCTTTTCTTTTCCCATCTACCCAACCTTTTTGTTTCCAACCTCAAATCTACCACATTCAACCTACATCAAATTGATCATGTAGGCACAATAATCAATGTCACTAAGACAGATGATTCAAGATTCACATCGTATGGTTCAACTCACTTTATAGACAAAAAGATTCAACTTCAAGGTGAGAATCAAGGTTAAAATTCCGGACAGCACTTGCTTATAATTCGATAAAATTCACGATTCAGACATGATTTATAATTCAGTTAGTCTGATAAAAGGTCTCAAGTAATTTTAGGATAGACAGGTTGTTAAATGTCTAATGTTTTCGACAGACTGAGAATTACATTGGGTAATTTCCCAGGATATTCAGCAATCAAAGTGGCCAAAATAACTTGTTTGGTGCCAAAAATGCATTTGTGGAGCTGACGAATAACATGATTTTATAACATAGATGTTATTGAAGGAATTCTTGGATATCTCCTTCCTCATATCCTCTCAATAAGAGCTTAAAAGAATGAACTAACGACTTTAAATATTTGCAATAACAAGTAAAAGATCCAAGTCATAAAACTGTCAGCATCCTCAACCTTGTCTATTATACTAAAAAGGGATACCAATGAGTATTCTCACTTTCGCAAAAGTACACTTCTAGCAAAATAAGAATTATTTTTGGGAATCTTATGTCATTTGAGAGATAATATAAGTTGCTTATACAAAATACCCATGTCCCTTGTTATAGACACCTTCGCAATTACATGTAATCATTACACACCCAAAATGTCCTTAGTTTTTGACAATATCACATCTTTTCAGAAACTAATTGATATGTCACCCGTGTTTCCTTCGAAGCTGCTTAATAAATGTTACAGGTCGATATCTGCTCTTCACGATTCTAAAAAGATTCTCCTAATTTGTGATTCAAGAAACAATTTTTGACCACCAAGGCCTGTAAACAAAAACTATGTAAGAGCATGACAAAAGACTTTGACTAGCCACAACCTGTCGTAAAGACTAGGAAGTTTGCACTGCTGTATCAGATACAAAAAGACAGATGAGATTGATTAAAATGGATGATCAGTCATTTGTTTACATTACATTATCCCGTTTCTTTACCCCTCGAGCATTTTTCTCTAGGAACCTAAAACAAGGTACTGTACTCTAAACTAAAAAGACTACCTGGTCCTACCCAAAGCAACTGAAGATATCGATATAATAATATCTGTATCAAGAGCACAATGTCCGGCTACATCAGATGAAAATAGCATCAATTCTATGCTTTTCCAGGCGTAGTTCAGCAAAAACACACATATGTAAGTTGAGAGAGAGAGAGAGAGAGAGAGAGAGAGAGAGAGAGAGAGAGTTAAAATTTAAGCCTTTTATGAAAATTTGCCCAATGGCTCAATATGGTGGAATAAAAAAACCACAATCAACGAGAAACCACTCAAGATTACTGAAAGAAGCATCAACTCTTACGCAAAAACCACCTCTCTTTTTTTTTTTTTGGGTAAGGAACAAAAACCACCTCTCTTACACTCTTAAAAAACAAAAAAACAAAAAAAAACAAAGACCGCAAATAACCTATGCATCTGAGGACACGAAGAAACAATCACTCTGAAGAAATCAGAACCTAAACCCTGACGACGCAAGATGGCACCTTGCCTACCTAATTGGGTATAATCGATACTCAAAGGCTACCGAGACTCTTAACACTTCCAAACAGATCTTCTGAGCAATCAAACAAGCGCTAACAGGACCAAGAGGCCGAACAAGCCAAATCACCCTGGACGAATTCGGACAGCTCCGTCACAGGATCGTCAGGTCCACCGAATCGATTCGCACAAAAAGAAGAGTCATATGAGAGAGGCAATGAAAAGGACGAGGCCCATGATATTACCAGGCTAGAATCAGGGATTTTGGAGTCGAGAAGCGATTCATGTGCTTCGACAGTGAAGCAGTGCTGCATCGAGGGAGGGAGAGAGGGAGAGAGACCTCTCTCTTTTCGCGACAGTAGATAGGGAAGGTCTCTTTGTTCAATATAAAGGGTGGCCTTTTTTGTTTTTTGTTTTTTTTCCCCTCATTTGGTCGAAACAGAGCACCACGGTGAGTAACCAAATTTCATGGTATTTACTATTTTACCTACCAGCCTTTCGTTTGTAATCACATTAGTTAATATCACGTGGCTCGAATTTTCTTGCCGAATTTACTAATAATAGCAGATTTTAAAAACGGCGAGATCTGAAATCGTTGGTCCAAATAATCAAATATCCACACGTAGCCGTTCTTTGGGCCGCCGAGTATTGGGAAAAATCCAAAAAGCACCATTTTGAGTGGCTCTATATCTCTTAATAATATGTAAGGAAAAGCAGACAACATAAGAGAAGATGCTGGATTCTTTTTATATTGGCTTCGCTGATGTGTAATTTTTTAACGAAGTAGAATTTTACGTGACACTTACTAACGGTGATTATGAAAGAAAGGCTGATAGTGGTATAATTAGGACAAAAGTAAAACTTTTGGGTTTTGTATGAGATAAAAAGAAGTTTTGAATATAATTGAGATCAACACTAAATTTACAAACCCATCCATCGGTAACTCAGCTGGTTTGTGCTCTAGTCCTTTCACGAAAGGTCTTGGTTTGAACCTCGCTGGGTGCCGATGGTTTAAGCGGAAGGTCGTGACAATGGGATGCTGCGTTAACCCTCTTGGAGGATTAGTCGTCCTGGTTTGAACCTCACTGGGTGGCAATGATTTAAGCGAAAGGTCGTGACGGTGGGATGGTGCGCTAACCCTCCCGGAGGATTAGTCGTCTTAGTTCGAACCTCACTGGGTGGCAATGATTTAAGCGAAAGGTCATGACGGTGAGATGCTGCGCTAACCCTCCCGGAGGATTAGTCGTCCTGGTTCGAACCTCACTGGGTGACAGTGATTTAAGTGGAAGGTCGTGACGGTGGGATCCTGCGCTAACCCTCCCGGAGGATTAGTCGATATGCACGATCCGCATGGACGTTAGCCTGGACACCTTTGATATATATATATATATATATATATATATATATAAGCTAAACTTACAAGGTTTTTTTTGGGTATTGGAACGATAGAATTAGGACAAAAGCTAAAGTTGGGATTTTTCGAGTGTTAGGCCTGTAAAATTGGGCCAGGGGTAAAAAGTTTGGGGCTTTTTACGAGACAAAAAAGTTTTGAATATAATTAGGATGTATATTAAAATTGAAGATTTTTTTGGGTATCAGGTCCAATGAAATGTCATTTCATAATTTATCTATTTTTCCTTAGAAAAAGAAAAAGTTTTGTTAGAGACTTGTAGAATAGAATTTTAAAAAATTCAAGCATAATGCGTAAAACATTTAGGAACAAACAAACACAGTTGCTGGAGCATTTCATTCTTCAAATCGGATAAGAGAGACAAGTCGATAGTAACCAAAGAAGTTCACTTCACGGACAAATCGTGAAACAGAAAAGATTAACGCCTGAACACGATGCTAGATTTGATGCGGTGGGACGCTTTTTTGACTGAATCGAACGACATCGTTTTAGGTATTTAAAAAGGAGGTAATTGTGACGATGTTCTCTTGGGCATTTCCCAACTAGAGAAGAATCCCGAGTCTCACACACAACATGAATGAGTGAAATTTGATTGCCAAAAGTAGAGTTATTTCATGCCAATCTCTACTGGGCATGCATATGTACTTACTTCTGCTTGATATATTATATATATATGGAAATATTGATATCACGATTTCAAATTAACTTTTTAAAGAAAATTTTTTAAATAAAGGCTTTAACTACTTTAATTTTCTCAAATAAAAATTCGAAGTGGATATTGTTTTAAATAATGATTTGAAGTTTTTTTATTTTTTGGAATAAGGTATGGAGTAGATGTTATTTCAAATTAGGGCGAAAGTGGCCATGTCAATATTAAAAAAGGGCCTGACCTCATATCAAAGAAGGGCCCCTGACCTCTCTAGTATCAAGAGAATTTTCATCATTTACTTTGCTTTTTCTACTTTTTCCTTTTTATGTTTATTTTCCTTTCATTTTTGCTTGCGGCCGGCCACCTGCGATGCTCGAAGAGGGTCGGGAGAGACCCTCGAAAACCACAAGCAGGGGCTGGCCTCGCTTGGACATTGTTTTGATCTCGAATACTAATTTCTACACAAAATATTAATTGAATTATGTTAAAATGCAAAACTTTATCCATTAAAAAACTTAAAAAAAAGAGAGAGGCTAAAACTGAAGAAGGGGAAAAAAAAATCAGGCGCTCCACCTATGGCTGCCACCCCATCGCCGAGGAGGTGTTGTCGATGGCTGGGCGGGAGGGAGACCCTCCCACATGTATATATTTTTTTCTTTTTAAAAATATTCTAGTTTTCTTAATTTTTAATCTTAAGTTAAACTTATCTTTAGACGAAAATTTCCTTGATCGACTAGCACATTTTAGCCTGTCGTGAGGTCAAGCTTTTATTTAAAATTACTATGACCACTTCAGGTCATTATTTGAAATAATGTTCACTTTATGCTTTTATATGAAGTTTTCTTGCCTTTAAATTTGTAAATTCGGTCACACTTTATTTCCTCACTCAACATCTCCAGTATCAAAAAATTTCTTGTCCAATCAAGAATATCTTCTCCTCTTTATGCCCTCAATCTCCCAGATTGAGATATCTTTAGAAATTTGGTATGCACAATTGGTTAACAGATGATATCTTCAGAAATTTTCCACTTCTTTGATCCCTACATTTGCTGCCAAATTAAAAGCGAACATAACTAAATTATTTTTCACCGGTCTTAAGTCTAACCCTGAAGTAGAAACCTAAGTGTTTCATGGACACTCATTGAACTCAAGCCCACTGGTATATTGTACTTGATGCCACAAAAAATCTTCATTAAAGGATATCTTCACATAGCAATTTCTCCTGGACACTAAACTTCAATTCCCTGAGAGACGTAGCACGATGCAATCTCCTCTTTTTTTTTCTTTTTTTTTACCAATCTATTGCTTCATACTGATATACTCTGATGCTAATAAAGTATCTAGCTAGGAACTTTTGACGACTCCTTGCTCCAACAAAGGGGGAAACTTTTATTAGTACAACAAAATAGGTTAACAGATGATAGCACAATCCAGAACTTGAAAGGAATTTGTCCCGGAAGATGGACTAGGATTCGGCTGCAATTAGAGCTTGACTAAACTTTTCATGTATTCTTCGCCAATGTATCCCTAATCAGTTGCTTTGGTGCTGCAGGGAAAAAGAGAAGTTCATGTTTAGAAAGGTATATGGCTCGAGCTGCAAATACCACGTCAGCTTTGACAGGCAGAAGTTAAAAATTTATGGAGGCTTTAGGAGTCATCTTACCGGGATACCCTGTGAACCTTTCAAACTGTACAAAGGCCTGATTAATGAACATCTCCGTTCCATAGACAGGAATGGCTCCACACTCTTGAGCTTCTCGGAGAAGTCTAGTCAACTTTGGCGTGTAGATGGCATCAAAAACCAGACAATAGCGACTCAAAGCATTCTGCCAAGACAAGAGATAAAACATGTTATGTTAGCTTGTCATTCAACAAGGTCAATAGCTCCAGGACTGAGCGTTATTCAAGGATCTTATTAAATTTGCAATATCATGAATGAGTCCTGCGGAGGAATGAGTGTCAAGATACCAGACCTTAGATAAGGGTGTCAGGTCGACGTTTGGCTTCATCCCAACCGAAGTGGTGTTTGCAAGAACCATTCCATCTTCTGGGTGAAAATTCTCAAGTTCAGCCAGAGTAATTGCTTGCCCTCCAACTTTACTGGCTAGTTCTTTCGCTTTTTCTACAAGTGAGGAGTAGTATCATATTAAGTTTGTCCCCATGGAAACTATATCAAAACAAAAGACGCCTAAAGGAAGAAAATCTTACCGTAAGTCCTATTGGCAACTACAACTCTTGCTCCCTTCTCCATACCACCATATGCAAGTGCTTTTCCAGCACCACCAGCTCCAATGACAACAAATAGCTTTCCAGCCAAGGGGGAACTGGTGGCCGGGGTTGCTCCATTTGAAGCTGCATGAGAAAGAAACCATGTAAGATTGTCGGAGGGGTTCAAAGTTCAGAGTAACAAACAGCAAGTTACTAATTGCATTTGAAACCTCGAAGTGCTTCCTCAATAGCTGCAATAGCTCCAAGATAGTCGACATTGTATCCGATCAACTTCCCGTCAGTTGGTCTTCTAATCATCTGACTGATAGCTCCTATGGCCTGTAATAGTTACCATCCAGACATCAAAACAGGCGTAACCACACAGTGATGCAGAAGCTCGTCAGAAGCCTAGACAGTAACTCCATTGGCCAAAAAACCTACGCACTTAACCAACATTCCATCGACAGAAGAAGCTGGAGAGTAAGGAACAATGTTTATACCTTGGCTATTGGGTCGACCTCATCACAACATCTAAGTCCATCCTCCTTGTGAGGAATCGTATAACTGCATTTCAAGTCAAAAATGTGGATTTTCATTTAGTGAATAGGAGGAATTAAATCAAGCCCATTGAGTCACTCTACTGAGGTGAACCCGACGAAGGACCTTTTAGAATCAACAAAAAGAAAGGTAAGCAAATCCGCGCTACTTGGAGGAGGATAATTTACCTGTATCCAACAAAATCTGGAGATGAGTAGGCATTGATGAAATTTGCCACATTGTCAACCAACAGGGGGAGATAGATTCCATTGAAATTGACAGATTTAAATGCTGCATTGTATAGGTGAGGACTCTTGCTGTGACCAATGGGCTTTCCAATAACACCATGTACTTTGGTATCAGGCCCTATTTGTCTTAAATTATATAAATCCAACAGATCTTTTATGGATGGCTGTCCCGGAGCTGAAACTACTCCAGCTTCGATTGCACCGAATGTGAGAAATCCACCGTACTTTGCAGCAAGTATCCGTGAAATCAGACCCCTCTCGCCCATAGCAATTGCAATAGTTGGAACCTGCAGGTATGTATCTATTCTATTGAAACTTGTAGAGAGAGAGGTAAATGGCCTATAAAAAGTGAACAGTGATGAACCAAACATAGAGAATGATTCTTCCTATTTCCTTGGGCAGGACTTGGCTGGAACTTGGAAATATATCCACCACGTATTAGAATTCTAATCCTTTTTCGATCTGAAAAACCAAGTTGACATTCATTTCCAACGACATGTGCTGTCCCATTGTCAAAGCTCGAGGAACCCACTATTTAAGTATTTCACTTGATCGTCCAAAACAGCCACGAAGCATATAAGCCCAAAATTTCAAATGGCCTACCACAAAGTTTTCTTTTGGTGGAACAAAGTACTCACTTGAGAATGTGCTAGAACTTGAAAGACACGTGCAGAGTCACTAATATCAAGGGCAGTAGTTGCAATCTTGACTACGTCAGCGCCAGTAGCCTGGATTCTTGCTACAAGGTTGCCCAGTTCCTCGGATGATGGCGTATTCTGATAGTTGTGAGAAGAAACTATGATTTTGACCTTTTCGGGCTTCTTCCCATGAATGGAACTGAAGAACTCATGAGCAACCTTCAATCAGATGAGCAAAACTCTCAGCGGCACATATATGATACTTCCCACACAATCGAAGACTTGAAAAGAGCAAATTGTTGATAGTCACCACTAGATGGAAAATTAAACCTGAACAACATCTATTGGCGTAAATTAGGTGGCAGATGCAATTCGTATTTCATTAGATAACGCATCATAAGAAGCTTCAGGCTTCAGAAACAAATCCATTTTTCAGGGAGATTTGGAGATAGAAATGTATCCATCACTACTTTTCAGTTCAAATAGTTGAATGTCATACAGCGACTGGCGACCAAGAGCTACTGGCAGAAGCTATTTTCATATGCACTTTACTCATCAAGTCCAATCCCATATCAAACATAGATTTAAAAGACAATTGTAGCATTTTCTGCAATTTAAAAACCAAGCTTTTGGAAACATAAACTGACAAGGAAATGATCTCATTATAATTCTGATACTAAATCTGGTTCTCATTTGCTGCAGATAAAAGTATGTCATTAGTATAGCACTTCTTGCCTCATTTGATCGAGAGTACCATGTGAGGACTAGAGTGCCATATTAGGGCTCGATCTGCTGGATTGTAGTATTAGGCACATGACTGCAAATACTGAAACAAAAACGTAGGATAGAGATAAAAGTCGACCTGAAGCTCAACATCTACATAGTCAGCTCCTGATTCCACTGCTACTCGTAATGCATCCAATCTCTGGCTGTCATCGCCCTCGTACTGACCACCTTCCCATTTGGGTCTGACGGTGGAAGAGCAGAGGTTTCATGTCATGAGACAATCTCAAACGATGGAAGACATGCGACTCGAACTCGACAGCATGCAGTAAAATAACAGTATAGGCAGAAATGCACATTAAATCGATTATTTATGCATATTAAATCAATGGCTTTCACTCAAAAGTGCATCCCTCGCTGAAAGGATCTTCCAATATTGTAACTTCTTGGCTATTCTGCATACAATATATTGAAATAAGTCTCTATCTACTGAAGCGCCAAGGAGCAAAATCCACCATACTACACACAAAAAAATTTTAAAAAAAAGGAACAAATCATTCGTAATAATCACCTGTAAGTCACTAGAGTGGGCAAGGCGCTCCGTTTGAGTAGGACCTCGAGATCTTGTTTTGGACTAAAGCTCTTCAAGAAATCCAAGCGAACTTCAACAAGGTCGGCGCCTTGCTCCTTCGCTTTCCTTATCAGGCCCAGCATCTGATCAACGGACTCCCCCATCACCGGCGCACATAGTAGCGTGGAGTTCCTCCTCCCTCCAGTGGCAATTTGAAGATCGGCAGTAGCCAACTGTCGCATGTTTCCAATAAACAACAAACTCAATCAGCACGAGGCACTCCAGGTCACAGCTGCAGCAACTCAACTCAAGGGCGCTCTACACCATTTCCGCATTCAGATTTATCTTCCCGGAGGAACAACTCCACCCCCCACGGGGCTACTACGATTCATCCAATCACCAGACAATCTTGCATCCCATAACAACATCGACCCCAGATAAGAGAACGACAACTCAGCTACGACTCGAGAACGAACTGAAAGTACGCACAATTTTGAGTTGACAAAGGAGACGCGAAAGATCGCATCCGATCGTTCGGAGCTATAAAAAAAAAAAGGCTGAAGAATCGGCAACGGGGGAGAGAGAGAGAGAGAGAGAGAGATGTTACCGGGATGCTGCTGAGAGTCATGGCGGCGGCGGCGGCGATCGAGAGGATCGAGCGAGAGAGAGAGAGAGAGTGAAGCTACCGCTGAGAATTGCCCTCGAAGATGTAGAGAGAGAAAGAGAGAGATGATATTCAGTTATAGAGAGAGAGAGGGAGAGACTCCGTGGCGAGTTAGGTTTGCATATACATATATAGAGCAGAGGAAAGAAAGAGCAGTTGGCGCATGCTTCGCTCGCTTGCCTTCGACGAAGGAGGAGGTGGAGGAGGCAGAGGAAGAAGAAGAAGAACGTTAGATGACGATTCGAAAATTCACTCTTTTCCTTTTTCTTTTTCTTTTTCTGGGACCCCAAAAAAAAATTTCTAAAAATTTCCGCAAATTACATGGCGAGTTGGTCAACGACCAGGGGGGTGCACTTGCGTTGACCGACGTCTGCTCTTCAGTTCCACCAGAAAATTTAGGTGGCGAGTGGGGAAAAAAATTAAAACTTGTATCGATTTTGATTCTCTTTCCACGGTTCCCCTCCTTTGATTACGGAGGTCAGGTTGTCCTGAACAGATTCCGATGGAGAGAGCATCTCACGCGGGTCGCCGATCAGAGTCCGGAGCCTTAGGATGATCCGATCGAGATTCCTGTCCTTAAACATCGCAAGGCGACGCTACCCCGTTGCGAAAACGATTGATTATTATTTTTCCCTTTCGCGTATGAATTTGTGGCTGCCGTATAAAATACTTTCTACCTGAGCCGAGCCGAGGTCAAGGCGATCTCGTCTTTGAACGGTCACGAGGCACTACGTGGGTGGTAGCCTCATCGAATGAGGGGTCACTCGCGGGCGATTTCCCTTTGTGATGACGGGACCGACCTCGTTCGAGAGGGACTCTCTCTCTCTCTCTCTCAAGACTGGTCCGTGGCCCCGGCGGCTAGGTGGGGGGACAGGCCAGGAGGCCTCATCGAATGAGGGGTCACTCGCGGGCGATTTCCCTTTGTGATGACGGGACCGACCTCGTTCGAGAGGGACTCTCTCTCTCTCTCTCTCAAGACTGGTCCGTGGCCCCGGCGGCTAGGTGGGGGGACAGGCCAGGAGGACGCCACGTCGAACCGGAGAAATCCGCAAGTCTCGTCATCGGTAGAACCCTATAGCCCATAAGCCACCAAGGCGAATGGACAACACATGCTCTCACGTTTCAAACTAGCCATGTCTTCGTTTTCCTCCTTAGATACAAACTTTAAAATAAACCAAATTGATTTACACGATAAATTAGACGATGACTTTAGACGCGATAAGGTACTTCCGGCGACGTGTAATAATTGTCGATTAGGCGAAGGATGGATTGGATTCTAAGGAGGTGACATACTTTCGTTTACTTGGAACAACTAACTTAGGAGGATCTTAAATTGGCAATTTCTTTATTCGTGTATCCAATTTTCTTGTTCTATGCTGTCTTTTCGATTCGATGAGATCGGCAATTCATCGCGGTTTGTGGGGGGTTAGGTGTGACGTCGAAAGAAAGGCCGCCGAGTAGTCGAACCTCAAAAAAGTGTCGTTAGATCCTGTCTGTCCCTGATGATTTAGGTAGAGTCCCTACCTCTTCCTTCCTTCTCCTGCCTCGTTGACTCGGTCTCAGGTTGGTGCCAGCAACCTCTTCACCAAACTCTCTCTCTCTCTCTCTCTCGCCTTGAGGTTGGTTGAGCTTTGAGGGTGTCCGACTTGACCTTGAGTTCGTCATGGGCGGGTTGTGATGGGAAATTTTAGTGGCCGAATGGAAAGAAGTGGAATCAGACTTTGACGCGTGAATTTGCTTTCTTTTAAGATATTACTTATTTGCTCCCCTATGGTCGGCCTCGGCCGGAGAGAGATATTGCTGAAAAGATATGAAAATGAAAGATACTCTGTTTTCAATCGATTTTAATTTGTGCCCCCCTTCTCAAATGGTCACAGCATTTAGTTACTTGAAATGCTTTTCATGATTGATTATGTTTAATCTATTACCTTTGTCAGTAACCCCGCGAAGTGATTAGAGGCAAAGGATCTAAAGCTCTCTATTACAAAGGCGGTAATACAATTTTTAAACTTTTAGAACAGTTGACGGTAGTCTTATCAAGCCAATCATCACCGCCTATTATTGCATCACCGCCGAAACAGGGGATTGCGATGTTATTCATAGGGTGAAGCTCCCTCGTGAATAATCATCGGCTGAATATTCTCCAAGAAGGGACCGCATCTAACGTTTGGGACTACATGGGATTCCATCGGTGTCCCTAGTGTTCTAAAACGCTGTCCGAAAGCTGCAACCTCTTTCTGTCGTCTTCTTGAAGAGCCAAACGTTCCGGTCCAGACCAGCCAACTTTTCTCCGTCGAGAAAGCCGGATGCGGAACTGAACCGTCGTCGTCGTCGTTCGGTTATCCGACTGCCCCACGAGAGGGAGCTGCTGAACGGCGGGCGCAACCAGATTTCCAAGATTGTTATGCTGCTTTTTCCAATGCGCATGTCGTTTCAGTCAACGTGATTGGATTCACGGTCACTGCATCTTCGATGCCCCGCATCTCCATATCTGTCTCTCTCTGTTCATTTTTCACTTGTTCTTTTCTGTCTATGATCGCTAATGAAAAACGTGTTTCTTTTTCCAAATTTTTCATTTAGTGAAGACCCAACAACGTGGGTTGGAAACATGTTATGATGGTCGGACTGCAACTCATGCGCATTACGGTTTATCTGTATCTGGGCAACGCAAGCAAAGCCTCTTTGTAAAGGGCGCCACATGCTAATCATTTTATTTTTGAGAAATCAATTTCTAATTAGAAATAAATTTTTCTATTTAGAGTTTTTGGACGACTTTTTGAGTAAAAAAAAAACTCTTTTAGTAACTACATAAAATTTATGCTCATGAAATAGAAGTTTGTTTTATAAAGGTTGAAAATTTCTCCGTCCGAAATATTATTGACATAAAATCTCCTATGAAAAATTTCTACTTCATTTTTATATTTTTTTGAAAGTTTCCTTAAAAAAAATTATTATTAGAAAATATTATTTACTATTTAAAGATAAAAAATATTTATTTTTTACTCCAACGGAAAAAAATTTATTATTAGAAAATATTATTTACTATTTAAAGATAAAAAAATATTTATTTTTTACTCCAACGGCGGCAGTGTAGGTCGGTGGAGGGTGGTGGTGGGCAGCAGAGGTTGGCAGCAGTGGGCGGCGGTCGGCAGTTTAGCTCTTACTGAGATGTGACTTTCTTCATAGCGAGTTCAGCTTGGATGCGAAAATGACATCCGTCGAGGCCGCTCGTGGCGTCCGTGCGCTCCCGTTCTTCACAATGTTGTTACTAAGGATACGATTAATCGATGGTGTGCAGCAGTTTATGGTCAGGCGAAGGAAACCGCACAAAATGATGTGCTCAGGGAAGATTTTTTATGGGTTTTCCGGTGATCTGACGTAACGATCGTTTGTCGGCACGGATCGAGCTGGCTTAAGTAAACAAAGGCGCGACAACTCGAACGGCGGAGATACGAATATTTCGAAATCCAGATTCAGGGTTACATTTGTGATGGCTGAGAAGAAATTTTCACGGGGATTATTGGTAACACCTGCATTGGCTAATGATGAATTCAGACACAGTACACAAGACAGCATATCGGAAAAATCTGCAAAAATTCGAAGCCGAGGCCTTGACATAGAGTGATGATTTTTCCGGGTCGGGGACTTTCGGTTCAGCTGAATATCAGAAATTCCTCGGACGGACGCCGCCCTTCTACGCGTGTTTCTCCATGAGCGTCCTAAACAATTCCTCCGGTGCTGGAATAGGACAACGAAAACGAGTTTAGGATTATGAATAGGCGGCAGTAAGCTGAGGTGTAAGAGCCTGGCTTGGATTGTCTTACCAGGCAAGCCGGTGAAATTCTTATATTGCTCGAAGCCTTGACGGATCAACATCTCCGTTCCGTACACGATAACAGCTCCGGTCTCTCTCGCCTCGCGTAGGAGTCTGGTGTCCTTCGGTGTGTAAATGGCGTCGAACACCACGCAATAACGTTTCAAAGCGTGCTGCGAGGAAAAGAAAATCGCAACGCATCAATGTCCAGAAAGCCACTTCATGCACTCACTTTTATTTGCACCAGAGTAGATTTTGTTACATTTAGTAGTCTGATTAGTCCTGTTAATTCATGTACCATTCTAGTGTTTGTATTTGCAGGAGATCGCCTCAGACCTTTCGAGCTTTCTTTGTAGAAGTAGATTCAATTTGCCTTGTAAAACTCAATCCTCACAAATATATAGATAAAGAGAGAGGAATCGAAAAGCGAACCTTGGCCAAGGGGGTGTCATCAATCTTAGGTTTCATGCCGACGGATGTTGTGTTTGCTAGAACCATGCCGTCTTCGGGGTGGAAGTTCTCGACCTCAGCAAGAGTCATAGCTTGTCCTCCCACCTTCTCAGCAAGCTCTTTGGCCCGTTCTGCAGAACAAAGAATGTGCATTTCGTCACTTAGGAACCGGCATTTCATTGCTTTGTAGAGACAGATGTGAATGACAGTGTAAATTTAGATGGTCGTCAGTTCTACGATCTGTATAATTTTAGCTGACAATTAAAATGATGAAGTTATCATCACATTTGATAGGCAACGCAACGATGTTTCGCTAGTTTTCGATCTAGAATGGAAGCTCCAGTATTTCTCCTAGGATCATCAACTCCTACCGGAATCGACAAGCTCCTGCAAGCCGCCATGAAGTCCATAATCTCAAGTTCGCTGTGTTTTGGACAGTGAAAGAAGAGTGGAGGTGTATTACCGAATGTCCGATTGGCCACCACGACTCGAGCTCCCTTCTGTGCAGCTCCATAGGCGAGCGACTTGCCAGCACCACCCGCTCCGAGGACGACAAACAGTTTACCAGCTAATGGCGAGACTCCTGGACTCACCCCATTTAACTCTGTATTAACAGGAACACAATGTCAATGCGCCATCTTAAAATTGATTCAACGATTGCATTTGCCCGCAGAATAGATTACGAACCTCTCAATCCGTCCTCGATAGCAGTAATGGCACCAATGTAATCGGTATTGAAAGCAGTCAATGTCCCATCAGGCCTTCTCACAATGTTGTTGATAGCCCCGATTTTCTGAGGAATATCGACAAACCGAATTAGTCATGCGGACTTGTCACGGATTAGTATTGAGAAGATATCTCGAAAATCTCAAAGTACCTTCGCGATCGGGTCGATCTCGTCCATGCACTTGAGTGCAGCCTCCTTGTGAGGAATTGTGCAACTGCATATTGAACAAAGCAGTTACATACTCTTCGTCTATACCAGTTAAACCCAAGAATTCGAATTTGTTCCACCAATTGAGCTGCAAGGCTCCCAATTAAAATGGTCAGAGTTTTAGTACCTGCATCCAGAAGCAAAGTCGACTGCCGAATAGGTGTTGAAGAACTTCTCGACATCGTCTACCAGGAAATGCAAGTAGACTGCATTGAGGCCAACCGACTTGTATGCGGCATTGAACAGGAGAGGACTCTTGCTGTGACCGACTGGCTTGCCAATGATACCGTAAACCTTGGTGTCAGGCCTGATGAGCCTAAAGTTGTATAAATCCAACAAGTCATTAACTGTCGGTTGCCCTGGAGCGGATATGGCACCGGCCTCAAGCGCACCATAAGTGAGATATCCACCAAATTTGGGGCTAAGAATTCTTGAAATCAAACCCCTCTCGCCCATAACGATTCCAATTATTGGAATCTGCAAAATAGTAATAACTCATTAGAAGAGGAGCGACATCGTCAAATCAATCCAGGAGTAAGATGAGGGGAGTGTTTCTTACTTGAGAATGGACGGTTATCTGGAAAATCCGTGCGCAATCTGTAATGTCCAGTGCGGTCGTTGCGATTGTGGCTATATCGGCACCAGTAGCTTGGATTCTCGCCAGGAGATTGCCAATGGCCTCAGAGGACGGAGTGTTGTGAAAGTTGTGGGACGACACGATTACCTTACAGTTGTCGGGCTTCTTTCCATGAATGGAATTGTTGAAGTCATGAGCAACCTGCAGGAGTATTCACAACACTCTCAGTTTACTTACTTCTTTGCAGATGCTAAGGTTAGAAAACTTTCCTACAGTACATCATCTACGACATGGCAGTAGACATATAGTTTTCTGGTCTTTCGAGTTATTTCAGGGGAGAGTAGTTGGATGGCAATTACCTCGAGCTCAACGTCAATGTAATGAGCTCCGAGCTGCATCGCCAACCGAAGAGCGTCTTGTCTCTTGCTTTCGTCGCCTTCGTACTGACCTCCTTCCCAGACTGGCCTGTAATGTACACCAAAGCAGCCGCATGAAGAAGAATCTCATGCAACAGATCAAGGTTGCTAATGAGCAAAGTCATTAACCACACTCAACACCGTAAAAAGGAAAAATTCCATTACATCAACACCAATATCACCTTTATCTCAAACAAATTGAAGTAGGCAAAAAGGAAAAATTCCATAACACAAAAAAAAAAAAAAAGTCTATCTCGAGCGGAATTAGTCTAAAAGCCGACATATCATCGACTTGGTTTTTCTTTTTTCCAATCAAATTGCAGTTAACCAACTGCTTATCTCCCTCACTCGACCTAACTAGCGAAGGCACGTATTCTAGCTTCCTTGTGCAGAGGATTTGCGGTAATCGTAGAGGACTACAACGGCGAAAGATGCCGATGCGGTTTTACCGCTGTGCTAAAGGGTCTCTGCCGAGTGTCGAAAAAGCATGGCAAGTTTCGAGAAATTCGAGAGAGAGCTTTCAGGAATCACTCACCTGTAGGTGACAAGAGTGGGGAGAGGGGACCGCTTGATGAGGATCTCGAGGTCCTGGAGAGGATTGAAGTTCCTGAGGCAGTCGAGGCGGATCTCCACGAGGTCCGCCCCAATCTCCTTGGCCTTCCTCATCTCGATCAGCATCTGGTCGACCGTGGTGCCCATCAGCGGCGTGCACAGCAGCGTGGGGCTGCTCCGGACTCCGCTCGTGCTCGTTTGGAGATCCGACGTAGTGAACTGGATATATCAACATCACCAGCCAAAACAAACACACACACAAACATGCCAAACATTAGGAAAAAAAAGAGAGAGAGAGAGAGACACGAGACCCCAGGATCAGAATCGGGGAAAACGAACTCGAGAAACTATCGCATTCCGGTCCGGACGGAACAGGAAAACGTACCGGAAGGCTGCCCATTTTCCGGAGATTCGGAGCTCGGAGTGTCCTGAGTTACTTTTCAGTTGGTCCTAGGATGACGCGATGGGAGCAAGAGTTTGGGGCAACGTTGTGTGCAAGTTATTGTAAAGGAAAAGTGAGAGAAAGGCCTTGATTCTAATTAGCTTATATAGCTGCACACTTAAATGGGACACCGCCCACCCTAATCTCCAGTCTGTTTGTGCGCAAGAATTCATGTCTTTTTTTTTTTGGTGGTGGGGGGTTTCTGGACGAAGAAAGGTAGCAGCAGCAGCAGCAGCCTGGAAGTTTGAAAGTTGGGTGGTGACAGAGAGGGGAGGAGGCTTATGACCAGGCATCGGCAGAATTAGGTAGCAGCTTCTCTTCCAGGATCCATTGGGAAATTTAGGTGAATTTGAACGTGCCGTCGTTACCATGCAACCAAATGAGGAAATACCTAGACTTTTTTTTCTATTTATTATTATTTCTTTTCTTTTCCTTCTTTTTTTTTTTTTTTTTTGCCAAAGAAGGATTGACCGTTGAAAAAACAAGAAAATGGAAGGAGCCAATTTTTAAACTGGGGACTCTGCAGCGAAGGCGATGGCGCCAAGCATAGGTAGTTAGGGGCCTACCTACGTAAGTGAGAGAGGGTGTCCGGGTCGCGTCGTGCCCACCTAAGTTTCTGGTTCCTCCACAATTCCTAGAAAAATCAGCACCAAACGCTATTACGGACGAATTAATAAATCCCACGGATCGTCCAATTATACAAAAGTGAAAATATCGCGGAAAAAACTTTAAATTATGTAATTTTTATTTTGTATTACCATGACCCTTAAACTATATACCACCTTCCTCCATCTATTACGGGGAAAACAAATCATGAACTTTGCTTTATTATTACCGGTGAATCAATCATCCGACCTGATTGACAAAAGTTTAGAGCGTCCATGTCACATCGAGAGTATTTTAGGGATTCTGACACTTAAACAACAAGAATCAGTCATGACGTCAAAGTGAGCATAATTTGAGGTTTTTTTTTGGTGATGCAAAAAAAATCTTGGGTTATTTTCGACACACGCGGTGGGCACAATTTCTAAGATTTTTTTTTTCTGGTATAAACTCCGAATGTAAAATCGAAAAAAAAAATCATTTTCGTCTTGGAAAAAGAAAACTCAACCCACGAGTTTGGTGAACGCGTGGGAAACACGTGGCTACTGATTTTTTTTTTTGGGGGGTCGAAAGGGCGCCTGAATTCGTTTGCACCTTTTCCTGGACATGGCTTTTCCACACGTGCGAACGCGCGGAACTTTCCATCTTCTCATTATTCTCGCACGTGTACGTAACTCATAATCCGTTTTCTTCTGACAGAGGTGTAAATGACACACATTGATGAAACCCGCGATTCGATTGATGGTTAACGGGCAAGGGAAATGAGTCTTTGGCATATTTAGAAGTTCATAAATAAAATGCCTATCAAAGTGCCTTTTATTCTCAAGAAATTCATACACGACCTTCGTACATGCTATACATTTCTCTCGAGAGAATAACTTGGTCAGCTCTTATGCAGCGTGGACGGTTGGAATTAATTCGATTCGTGGGCCGTGGTCCCTCGCGCGCAGTCGTGGCACCTGACCAACACGAGCCACTCCCGCGCTGGCACTGCACTCGCCCCGCCCTCGACGCCCCTACCCTCGCTTTGCTCTGGCCCCTTCCATCAAATCCGGACACAAAACGCACAAGATTATAATTTGTGTCCATTAGTCACAAGTTGCCAGAAGAAGACTCACATTGTTTGGGTTCCAATTCATAATGAGAACATGCTCTGTCGTTCTTTGTAGAGGGGGTTGATAGCTTGATATGGTTATGCAATCTACAATGGCCCCCTTGCACTTGCCCTGATTAGGACCAGCCATTGGCAATCAAGCAGATGTTACTTGCCGCATCAGGCTAATTTTAATTATATTTAGACGGGGTTTAGAATATATATAAAAAAAAAAAAACAACAACAACAACATTTGACTTGATTAATGGAGTGTAGGAAAGAAAGTGGTAAACATATTGAAGTGTTATGCTTCTATCCACGCATTCGACTTGATAAATGAAGATGGAGTCTGATGTTGGTAGTTTTCCATGCATGAAATTGCCTCATTGGTTATTTGCTTATTGAACCCCGAAATTTTTGTCATTTTACCCTATGAATATAAAGATGGTAGATTAGGTTCCCATATTTGTATCGATCTCATTAATCATAGAACTCCAGTAAATTTATATGAAAAATTCCAAGTGAGGATCTAAAGTGGCCTTATTTTCTCAAATAAGAGTATAAGATAGCCATGTTAGTCTCAAACAAGGGCCTAAAGTGACCAATGACGGTTTCAAATAAAAGCCTCCCCCAACGACCGGCTAATGTTCCCATCGATGAAAGGCATTTTTGTCCCAAAACAATTTTAATTCTAATTTTTAGTTTCTTTTTTTTATGTTGCGACCGACAGGGGCCCCGATAATGTGACCCTCCATTTTTGTCCCAAAACAATTTTAATTCTAATTTTTAGTTTCTTTTTTTTTTGTTGCAACCGACAGGGGCCCCAATAATGCTCCCTAGGACTAGGCGAGGGTCGCAGCTCTTGCCCAAGCCTTTGCGGACTGCTCTTGAGTGAGGCAACTCTCACCTAGAACTAGCAAAGGCTGGCCTTAGCTGTGGCCAACAACGGCGGCCCTCACCAGATCAGGCGAGGGTTGCCCTCGCCCCTTGCTGTGGCTTCTAGGGTGGCCTTGTCCAAGCGAGGCCGTCTGGTAAGGGTGGCGACTCTCGCCCACCCTCTTCAGGCAATGCCAGAGATTGGTCAATGGTGAAAGAGAAAGAAAAAAAATAAAAATAAAAATAAAAAGTAAATGATGAAAATGTCCTTACCAATCGAAAGGTCGGGCCTTTATTCGAGACCGTCATGGCAATTTCATGCCCTTATTTGAAATAGTTTTCACTTCAAGCCCTTATTTGAGAAAATAATGGCGGTTTTCAAATCCTTATTGAAATTTTCCCAAATTTATGAGTATTTTTATTTTGTCTTGATGCCGCCTCGTTCACCATAACCATCAGATTTTTTGGTGCGATGAGAAACATTCATGATTCCAAATAAATTTTTGCGAACGACAATGAATATTTTGGGAACGTACACATCAAAGAACGAGTTTTCGCATAGCGTTAAATTATTGCGACGGCAAATAATGGTCAAGCGATGAAATTCACCCCTAAGTAAACATACCAAGGAGTGATGTAAATCGGTCACCCCTAAGTAAACCATACCAAGCTCATGAAACGTTCATCTACCGTCTTTTATTACCAGAAACTTTTACACGACCTCATTGTACTCACAACCTTCCTCCAAAATCCGGTCCCGTCGATCCAGCAGGCAAGCCGGGGGTATTTAATTAAATACAGTGCCGGGGACTTTGTGCGCCGCCGCGGGGGTGCATCCACACACGCAGAGGCCGGCCGTGCACTGGTTGACGGTGCAACCGTGGCACCTGCTGACGCAGTCGCTAGGACGCTGGCATTGCACCGGCTTCTGCTCCGACGGTTCCACCCTCGCCTCGATTCCGCACAGCAAATCTGCTCGCAAGCGACAACAACACGATTATACATTATCCCGACGCCCCTATCGGGAGCCGAAGAAGAAGAAGAAGAAGAAGGTGGTACAGTTATAAGAGATGTAATATGGAAAAGGATCAGAGGGACGTACAAGATGGTGCGATGAGCAGCAAAGTCACCAAGAAGGCCAACTTCAGATGCGATCCTCTCATTTTTGGTAGTCTTTCCTCGTTCCTGTGTCGTTAAAAGTTAATAGTGAGACGGTGTTTTTGGTAGTCTTTCTCCACTATGGAGGGTGAGATTTATATGCGCTTTGATGCCCTGAAATGGGCAAGTTCATAAAGGGTGTGGTTCTTTCCCTTGCCTTATTAGGGTCGGCCGTGGCAACAATGGAAACTGAGCAAGATCTATTGCCGTATCAGGTTGATTAGGCTCGTATTGGATTGAAAAATTTTATTTCTAACCAAAAAATAAAGCACGAGAAGAGAATTGTTGTCATACGCGCACGTGGAGATTATCTTAAGGAAGCAGAGTTCCCGGGATTCCACTCTCGTCATGATATCTTAGCGAGTCCTTACGCACAATGGCAGTCCGAAGATTCTAAGTTTCAACTAGGATTTTCGTACTTGGAAAGGAGAGTTTCGAAGTTTAAACTTTGTCCTTGGATGTGCTATTGTATATGAACGAATCTCCAGTCTACTAAGGCGCAAACGATGATCATTCTATTTTTCTATTTCTACTCTAAACATGTTTCTGGAATAAAAATCCGTTTGGTATCGCAATTTCATTTTTCTATTTCAAGAACAAAAATAGGTCGGAAAAAGAAAATGAGAAGTTAAAAATTTACAGCTTCTCTATTTCTGAAATAGAAATGAGAAATAAGAATTCTTCTCATCGCTCGTTTGTTTCCTCTTTCTCTAGTGTCCTTATTGCTGGTCCACCATTCGTCGATCGTCAGTCCGCTGATCACCAGCCTGCCATCCATCGATTGCCTGGGTACATCCCTTTCAATTGGTCTAAAATTCCAAACGGGGGTCGCCCGTCCACCGACTCCCATTCGCCGATAATCAACAACCTTAGAAATTTTATGTTATTATCAAACGAATTTTTGTTCCGAGAAAAAAAATTTATATCATTATCAAACACGTTTATTTGCTCAAACGCTCATCCAGAAATCAGAAATAGATTCCAAAAACAGAATGATTATCGTCCACACCCTAAGAGCGAATTGGTATAACGGTGTTAGGGATAACCATGTTCTTAAAAGTCGTAACTAGGGCATTTGGTAAAAGTCTGCTCTGATTTCGATATGCAGCGACTTTGTCGTAAAACCGTTGGGCTCGATTGCATCTGTCAAGTAAGTGTTCACCAAACATTTTATAGAACCTGGATCGATCATTTTCACAGTTGAAAGTACTGGGGGGCCAATTAAAAAAAAGGATGTCCCAAACGACCTTGTCATTTCTAATTGTCCTTGTTTTTAAGGAGGACAATTACCGCAAGGAGAATTGTCCAAGCGAGAGAAAAGACCTGTGGCTTCAGAGGACCTCCACTAGGTGAGTTCTCCGTCATGAAAAATGAAGAAAGGAGGACGCCAGATAGGCTAACCCCCAATCCATGGAACTGGCAAAATGGTCACTTGTATCGTGTTTCGTGCTCCGGCCAGACTCCACGCACCCATGCCTAGCATACATGGGAACTTGCCTTCTTGCTGGGTCTGGGAGCTTGGCTCCCATCAGTTCACGGCGCTAGGGCGCCAAATCGGAGCTCCTTTATGGTTTGTCCTACGGAACAAATTAAGCGGATATGCGCCCAGCCTTATTGAACATCAACAGCTAAGGCATCGGCATATAATGTAGAATAGCTAGAGACTTAAACCTCGCGAGAGAAGCCATGTTAAAATGGCAGATGACCGAAACATAGACAAACCCAAATCCAGGTGACATTATAGTTAACAGCCTCTATATGTTCTCCGTATGGGCGATGACAGCCAATACCAAAAAGCACATCAACTACAGGAGTTTTTAACCAAAAACAGACACTGAAATACTCGAGAGATTCTGGGGGCCCCAACAGGCTCCTCATTTGTAGCATACATTAGGTACTTATGTGGTCGACAGAGGTAGCTCATCCCTGAACACCAATGATACCTGCGTTTGAGAGGAATAAAGCACATTAGAATACTTATCTTATGAGCTTATGAGATACATCATAAGGACAGACCCTATGGCTACTATAAAGCACAACTGCTCGCTCCATTCAAAACATCAACTAACTTATAGAACATGCCTCCTCGAAAACATACTGTACATCACACAGAGTCGCGCGCGCCCGCACGTGAGCACGAGAGAGGGAGAGAGGGAGGGAGGGAGGGAGGGAGAACTCAAGAGGGTTACTTAGGTGCATGCTTATTATTTAAACAACCCCCCCCCCCCCCCAAAAAAAAACCCCCCAAAAAGAAGAACACATAAGAAAACGAATACATATGCTAATCATATCCATACTACAGAGAAAGCCTCTCAATGGAGAAACAGGGACACTTATCCGCAATATATGCATCAACAATTAAAATTATCTCGGATAATCAAACAAATCTACTCACCGCAGGCAATTCTGCCGCCAGCATTTCCAGTTGTTTTGCTGAGCTCATGCCCCCCTGCAAAAACAAAACAAAGCTCATTAAAGAATCAAACACACGGTCAATTGTTCTATACTTTCCAAATCACCACCTGCTTAAAAAATTTGAGCTTGAGATATCGGAAAAACAAGGATAAGTTCGAATTAACCCAACAGAAGCAAAAAAAAAAAAATGTTACGTAAATGAACAACCAATCAGTTTGCCACAAACACAAATTAATCCTCTACTCAAATTCCCTCAGATTCCACCTAGATCTCCTATCAGGCTTTCAAAGTAGATCAGATAACACACTTAACAAATAGTACATGGAAAGGTCATATTTCTCCCGTAAGCAGATTACGTGGTCAGCATAAAGCTTTTGCAGAGGGAATTTAGAAAATTACCCTTGCCAAGATCATCAGGATCTGTATGGACAACCACAGCCCTTCCAACAATTGAATTAGGTCCAGTGAGAGGAATCTGCAAGACATCTCTAGGACGTTATCCAACACTCAAGCCAGAAGCACCCGAAATGAAGAAGAATCAGATGATGAAAACAGAGAAGGAAGAAAAGGAAATGATTCAGGGGCAAAAACTGACCTGCTTGTCAATAATGGTGAAAGTAGCAGTACCTGAAAAAGAAAATGAAAATATATCAACACATACGCAGCACCATAAACTACAGTAATCAGATATAGGTCAATCCTGATTTTCAAAAGCCTTTTAATAACATGCAAGACATGTAGCAATAACAAACAAATCAAGAGCAACACCGGTGCAATAAAGGAATGTCATGGATACAATCTATGAAACCCCTTGTGCTGCAACACTTATTGCCACAACCAACGGAGTAGTTAGACAATAATAGACATACCAACATCAGCAACAGTCACATTTCCCAAATTACCAGCATGACGATTCTCATCTTCAGGGGCCACAACTAACAGAGTAATTAGACAATGATAGACATACCATCATCACCAACAGTCACATTTCCCAAATCACCAGCATGACGATTCTCATCTTCAGGGGCACCGTGATCCTTACAAGCAGGATTAAAATGTGGTCCTGGAACAAATCAATCAAAGAGAATCATAGTTAGAATGCATCCTGTATCTCACACTACGTATGCGAAAAGGAATGTTAAAAACATGTACAAACATAAGAAATACGTAAATAATACTTTTTTGTTGTTCCAAAAATCAACATGAGAATTTCTTCCAATCAGTACCAGTTGACATGCAACCATTGGTTGTGTCCCCAAAAACATGAACATGGAAACCATGAAGCCCGGGCTTGAGGCCAGAAAGACTTCCAGTCACCGTGGTCGGGGCTGCACATCATTTCCAACAGATAAAACCAGATGGTTATGTTTGACCAAATGAATAAACAAAGACCAAGACCATTTAGCAGATCGCACGTAGCTTACCATCTCCTTCTTGGGTGAAGTACACAGTGCCACTGACACCCTCGCTACTTCCGAGAACAGCAACAGCCTTCACCATTTTTGTCCTTTGTGATCTGAAAGCAATAGTGATCCGGCTCACTAATCACATCAAAGAACATAGTTTTGGCAAGAGATCAATGGTAACGCATCAAATCCAAGATAAATTTTCAATCTGCTGTAACAAGCCTTTGCATAAACACAGCCAAAAGGCAACGAATGAGAATCAAAGTCTGCAGTCAGCATCAGTGTAGCTTTTGATACGCCTGCTATAGTGATTTGTTGGAGTCTTCTTATTGTAACAAACACCACAGTATGTGTTTCGGCAAGTCAAACTTGGAAAATGCCGACACAATTGATATAGTAAACGAAATACATAGAATACAAGTAACTCAGGCTCCGTCTGTTTCAATTATTTGGAAAATATTTTTCTAAAAATAACGGCTTGAAATATGTTTTCATTATCCACAGCAGCTTTATATACATCCTCTTTGCATGAAAAAAATTGTCGGAACGTATTCTGAAGAATATTTTGTGTAAATTATTATTTTCCGTGAAACAAAAGGAGCCTCGATTGCTTCTTGCGATGACGATCTACTTTACCACATCCGATTGAAAAATACGAAAGAATCATTAAAAAGATGGACAACAAAAGCTACATGAAATCGGCACGACTCAGCTAACAGGCAACAACGATCATTTGCACAAGTAACTGTCCCTCTCCCTCTCTCTGCATGTCGCTCACTCTCAGTAGATAAAGCGATTGAACATCAAAAGAAACACGATCGCACAAAACAAACCCCCCCCCAAAAAAAAGGCCGAAAAACCAAATGACGGACAATCACGCTGCTCGGTCACCCAGCGCCGGCGGAATCCAAGCATAGAAAAGCATAATCAACAACGCCGGAAGCCGACGAGAACGCATTAGAGAAAACCCTACCACAGAAAGAACACGAAGCAACTCGTACGGTGCTATTCCTACTAGTATTATATCACGAACAGAGTTTTATACGTGGTACGAACATCGAGAAGAGGAAGAGATTCAACCTACCTCGGATCACCCCTTCGGGGAGGGAGGGAGGGAGGGAGAGCTTGGCTCAGTGGACGCAGCAGGTAGAGAGAGGCGATGAGTGAGCGAGCTGGAAGTTCTTTCAATTCGACTCTTCAGCGCATATCCACAGAGCGGAGCGAGAGAGAGAGAGAGAGAGAGGGGCACAAGTTTCTAGAGTTTTCTCCCCCAGCGAACTGCGCACTTCCACTTGTCGCGCGATATCTGCCAGATTTAAAAAAAAAAATCTTTCGGGGTGGAAAAGTTGAAACCGGATTTCAACCGTTCGATTGGCCCCAAGTTTAGAAAAGCCTGTACAACTGGTTAACTGGTGGGCGATTTTATGACAGGAAAATCACAATTATAATTTCGCACCGTTTGAATTTAAATGTAACAGATTTCCAGCCTATATGATTCAGTATTTGGTTAAAGAGCTTTGAAAAAATACAAATATCTTTGAATTAAAAAGATTTAGTGAAATATAAATATCATTTGGTAAACTGTAATTAAAAAGTCCATTTGGATAAAATTTTAACGTAAATATTGTTTAGTAAAAAATACCATTTGTAAATGATTCAATTTTTTTAATTATTTTTTATTGTTTGAATAATTTTTTCAAAAAAATGCTTTCATTTTTAATTAATTTTTTAATTGTATTTTATTTTTATTATTTATATTTTTATTTATTTTATTTTATTTTTTTGAAAAAAATTATTTTTTATTTTAATTTAATTATTTTTATTTCTATTATTTCGATTTTTTAATTTTTTTAATTTTTAATTTTGTTATTTATAAAAATATATATTTATTTTTGATTACTTTCTTTAATTATTTTTTATTTTCATCATTTATGTTTTTAAATTATTTTCATTTTTATTATTTGGATTTTTATTTTTTATTTTATTTTTATTTGTGATAATTTTATTTTTTTAATTACTTTCTTAAAAGAGAACAAAAAACAGAAAATAAAAAAATAAAAAAAATTATAGTTGCATTTCGGAAACATAACTCCCCAAAATACTTCCTGAAGTATTTTGGACTAAAGACATTTGAAGAGCATTTGAGATACAATTATATCTAGCCAAAGTGAGTAAAAAAAATGGTAAAAACACCATTTGCATTTGGATAAGGAACTTTAAAGCTCCAAAACTCATTTTAAATGTTGAATTAATTTCAAGCCATTGGACAGATTTTAAGAACTATTGTAATTTTTTGCTTTTTGATACGCCGATAGAAGGCTCGATAGGTACGATACCTCCTCATGATCATACGACGGACAATGAAACCCCCCATGAGATCTTTATTGGAGCCATGAGACTGAAAACTGTTGGGTTTTGGGAACCCAAAAAACCCATAAAAAAAGTGAATGAGAAAGGTGAATGAATAGTCCCACATGGGATAGAAGAGAGATGGAAAAAGGGTTTATATTGTGGAGCCTCACTAATGGGTTTGGGCCCCAAGGGGCACCCCACTTTTGTGGAGGAGAGAGATCTTGGACAAAGTTGGATCGGTCCACGCGCGCGCGCCGCCGTCGTCCGACCGGCCGGCTCGGTTCGGGCCCGGATCCATTTATCTTTTTGGAACTCGGCCCATTTATTTTATCAGTTTTTTATTTTTTCGAATGGACACAATATGGACACCGGTTCGGGTTCGCAAATAACTGATCACCGAACGTATGTATTGATTCGGTAATAACCGAACCTGAATTGATTCGTGACTCTTCGGCGACATATTACATTCATTTTCAAATATTAAAAAAAAACTGAGGCATGCGTTTTAAGAATATATTCTCTGGTTTTTTCGAAAACTACACACTCTCATTCTCATTCTCTGTGCGATTTTTCTCCGAGTTGCGTTCGAAGTATTCTCTAAAAGAAGTACCACTTTCTGAGAAGAGCGATCCGTTCTATCCTGGGAGACGATTGTCTATACACCTTGGGTACCGATTGAAGGGACGAATTTATCTTAAGGACACGACGTGAATTCGTCGGGCTCGAATCTTCATCTCCAATTTAGTTCTCGTCTGCTTTGCGATTCAGGTTTGTCTGACTACTTTCTATTTGACATACACGAACGAATATACACAACAACAATCTTAAGACAAATTCCTTCCATATCGTTTGTGTATCAATCTAAAGTTGTCAGACCAATCGCTTCTGTTCTGTTTGCACATTCAGAAACTATTTTCTTCGTCTCTCACTATAGTGTATGTTTGAGAAGCCGATAGTTTCTGATTGTTTTTCATAAATTGCATCGTTCCTATTTCTTCGTACGTTCTGTTGTTCGATCCCTTCTGTTTATATTTTTCGAAATTTATATTACCCGTGTTATCGTGTGTGTGTGTGTATATATATACTCGTTCAATCATTCATTCCTTTCGTGAGGAAAACTTTTATGTTTGTGATTATTAAATCATTTTTCTTCTATATTGATTGTGTAAGCACGTTTATTGAATCATTTCTATTTTCGTAATAGAAATGGCTACGATATCAATGACGCCTGTTGTGTCTGTTCCGACTCATGGAGAGAAACCAGAGAAGTTCAATGGAACTGACTTCAAGAGATGGCAACAAAAGATGCTGTTCTATCTCACAACCTTGAATTTGGCAAGGTTCCTCACTGAGGATGCTCCTAAGTTGGATGAGGGAGAAATGAATAAGGAAAAGTTTGCTGCAGTAGATGCGTGGAAACACTCCGATTTTCTATGTCGCAACTACATCCTCAATGGTCTGGACAATACCCTATATAATGTTTATAGCCCGTTGAAAACGGCTAAAGAATAATGGGATAGTCTAGACAAGAAATACAAGACCGAAGATGCCGGATTGAAGAAGTTCATAGTCGGCAAATTTCTGGACTTTAAGATGGTCGACTTCAAGACCGTCTTAAGTCAAGTCCAAGAACTTCAAGTGATTATGCATGATATTCATGTCGAGGGCATGATTCTGAGTGAATCATTTCAAGTAGCTGCCTTCATTGAAAAGTTGCCACCATCTTGGAAAGATTTCAAGAATTATCTGAAACACAAGAGAAATGAGTTATCACTTGAAGATCTGATTGTTCGATTGAGGATCGAAGAGGACAATAGACTTTCTGAAAAGAAGGTTGGTAGCAAACTGGAGGTCTCTAAGGCCAATGTTATTGAAGGCGGACCAAAATCCAACACGAAGAGGAAAAGGTTTGGAGAGGGATCCACCCAAGGCCAGAAAAAGTTCATTGGCAAATGCTACAATTGTGGAAAAACTGGACATCGTGCCAAGGACTGTAGAGCCAAGAAGAGAAAGCATACTCAAGCTAATGTGGTGGAACAAATTTCCAATGGCGTTGATGATATCAATCTAATTGCTATGATATCCGAGTGCAATTTGGTGGGCAACCCCAAGGAATGGTGGATTGATACTGGAGCAACTCGCCATATATGCGCCAACAGATGGATGTTCACATCCTATACGCCTATGGCACGTGATGAGAAACTCTATATGGGTAATTCATCGACCTCTAAGGTTGAAGGTATTGGCAAGATTGCTCTGAAGATGACGTCTGGAAAAACCGTAACACTAGTCGATGTGCTACATGTGCCAGACATACGCAAGAACTTAGTGTCTGGATCTCTCCTTAGCAAAAATGGTTTTAAGTTTGTGTTTGTATCTGACAAGTTTGTACTCTCCAAGAATGAGATGTATGTAGGAAAAGGTTATTTGAGTGAGGGTTTGTTTAAGCTGAATGTAATGACTGTTGTACCCAATGATTCTATGAATAAAGTTGCTTCTGCTTATGTGCTTGAGTCTCCTAATTTATGGCATGCTAGATTAGGACATGTTAACTATAAGTCAATAAAGAAATTGATGAGCATGGAACTATTGCCAAAATCCGATTGTCCAAATGAAAAATGCCAAGTGTGTGTTGAATCAAAATTTTCCAAACCTCCGTTTCATTCTATAGACAATAAAATCACTGAACCTTTAGAATTAATACACACTGACATATGTGATTTGAAAACAATACCCACAAGAGGTGGTAAGAAATATTTTATCACTTTTATAGATGACTGTTCAAGGTATTGTTATGTCTATTTGCTGAGTAGTAAAGATGAAGCTGTAAATGCTTTTAGAACTTATAAGTCTGAAGTTGAAACTCAGTTAAATAGAAAAATTAAAATGATAAGAAGTGATAGAGGTGGTGAATATGAATTTCCTTTTGAGGAAATTTGTTCTGAATTTGGCATTATTCACCAAATTACGCCTCCTTATACACCACAATCCAATGGCGTGGCAGAAAGGAAAAATCGATCGTTAAAGGAAACGATGAATGCGTTGCTGAATAGTTCTGGATTACCACAGAATTTGTGGGGGGAAGCTGTTTTGACGGCGAATTTTATTTTAAATAGAATACCCCACAAAAGGACACAACAAACTCCATATGAAAAGTGGAAAGGTAGAACGCCTAATTTGAAATACCTCAAAGTGTGGGGGTATTTAGCTAAGGTTGCCGTTCCTAAACCTAAAAAGGTTAAAATAGGACCGAAAACCGTTGATTGTTTCTTTATTGGATATGCTCTTAATAGTAATGCATATCGATTTCTGGTTCACAAGTCTGAAATCCCTGATATACATGTTAATACGATTATTGAATCGAGCGACGCTTCGTTTTTCGAGAATATTTTTCCGTATAACAGAGTATATGAGACAATCAATAATGATAAAAGGCCTAAGGAGACTACGCCTAGAAGCGAACCTATAGAGGATGAACCTAGGCATAGCAAAAGACAAAGAATCTCTAAGTCTTTTGGACCTGATTTTCTAACATATTTGTTAGAGAATGAGCCTCAGACCTTTAAAGAGGCTATGACATCCCCAGAAGTTCCGTTCTGGAAAGAAGCTATCAATGGTGAGGTTGAATCCATCTTGTCAAACCATACCTGGGAATTAGTTGATCTTCCTTCTGGTAATAAACCACTACAATGTAAGTGGATATTCAAAAGGAAAATGAAAGCGGATGGCACTATTGATAAATATAAGGCTAGGCTTGTGGTAAAAGGATACAAGCAACGAGAAGGTCTGGATTATTTCGACACTTATTCACCTGTCACAAGAATTACATCCATAAGGATGCTAATTGCTATAGCAGCAGTGTATAAGCTTGAAATCCATCAAATGGATGTGAAAACGGCCTTCTTAAATGAGGATCTGGAGGAAGAAATATATCTGGAACAACCTGAAGGGTTCATTGTTCCAAGACAAGAGAAAAAGGTATGTCGACTTATCAAGTCACTCTATGGATTGAAACAAGCACCGAAACAATGGCATGCTAAATTCGACCAAGTCATGTTGTCGAATGGTTTTAAGATAAATGAGTGCGATAAATGTGTTTATTTTAAAAATACTCATAATGGCTTTGCCATTCTGCGCTTGTATGTAGATGACATGCTTATAATGGGTAGTGATAGTGAGGTTGTTAAAGCGACCAAACGCATGCTTACAAGTAAATTTGATATGAAAGATATGTGGGTCGCAGATGTTATTTTAGGGATTAAAATCCAAAAGACATCTGGAGAACTAGCTTTACCGCAGTCTCATTATATTGAGAAGATTCTTGAAAAATGCAAGAATCTAGATATTATACCAGTTAAGACCCCCATAGATGTTAATCTACATCTTTCAAAGAATACTGGTGAAAGTAAAGCTCAAAATGATTATGCTAGTACACTAGGCAGTTTAATGTATGTCATGAACTGTACTAGGCCGGACATAGCTTGTGCTGTGAGCAAGCTGAGTCGATTTACAATTAGTCCAAATGAAAATCATTGAAAAGCAATGAAGCGTGTACTGGGCTATCTGAAGCACACTCAAAATTATGCTTTGCATTACACAAAATATCCAGCAGTACTTGAAGGATATTGTGATGCAAATTGGATAATTGGCATAAAAGACACAAAATCCACAAGTGGGTATGTGTTTATACTTGGTGGGGGGGGCAGTGTCTTGGAAATCATCCAAACAAACTTGCATTGCAAGGTCTACTATGGAAGCAGAATTTATTGCTTTGGATAAGGCTGGTGAAGAAGCAGAGTGGCTTCGAAATTTCTTAGAAGACATTCCTAATTGGCCTAAACCAGTGCCAGCTGTATGTATTCATTGTGATAGTCAAGCAGCAATTGGAAGAGCAAGGAATGTTATGTACAATGGAAAGTCCCGACATATACGTCGAAGACACGATACCGTGAGACAGCTACTCTCTAGTGGAATTATCACGATTGACTATGTGAAGTCAAAGGATAATATTGCGGATCCATTAACAAAAGGCCTAACTAGAGAGTTGGTTGAGAAAACATCAAGGGGAATGGGTCTAAGGCCTATAAAATAAGTCTTCATAACGGAAACCCCACCTAGTTGACTGGCGATCCCAAGATCTAGGTTCAAAGGAACAACTAAGTTATGCAGGCTGAGCAGAGTACTGTCAACTCTTACTCATTCCCGTATAAAGACAGTACAGACATGTGAAGGTTAAGCATAAGCTTTTAATGATTCTGATTTAGGTATGTGAAATACCACATTTTCATAAATCACCTATGTGAGTGTGAAGTGAAGGCTGCTTCTAAGGTGAATTTGAAAGGCCGAATTCCCAAAAGCACTCATGAAATCAGGCAGTGTTCATGGCCAAAACGAACACAACAGTGAGAACCAACTTTGGTTGAGAGATAATTATGTGACTCCTATTGTCTTGACTTACAACGAAGGTCGATAGTTCAAAGACATCAAGTCTACTGATTGACCGAGTAAGTTCGATAGGTTTCACTAGGGAAAGTTCAAGGTCTCTAACTACTTATCCCAATGCAACATTCTCTCATGGAATAATCGCACATTGCATTTCATGCATACATGAAGAGTCATGATATCTGAAATTCTCATTCATGTGGGGGATTGTTGGGTTTTGGGAACCCAAAAAACCCATAAAAAAAGTGAATGAGAAAGGTGAATGAATAGTCCCACATGGGATAGAAGAGAGATGGAAAAATGGTTTATATTGTGGAGCCTCACTAATGGGTTTGGGCCCCAAGGGGCACCCCACTTTTGTGGAGGAGAGAGGTCTTGGACAAAGTTGGATCGGTCCACGCGCGCGCGCGCCGCCGCCGCCGTCATCCGACCGGCCGGCTCGGCTCGGTTCGGTTCGGGCCCGGATCCATTTATCTTTTTGGAACTCGGCCCATTTATTTTATCAGTTTTTTATTTTTTCGAATGGACACAATAAGAAAGTGTGTCCGAATTACTTCTCTTCAAGACACCGGTTCGGGTTCGCAAATAACTGATCACCGAACGTATGTATTGATTCGGTAATAACCGAACCTGAATTGATTCGTGACTCTTCGGCGACATATCACATTCGTTTTCAAATATAAAAAAAAAACTGAGGCATGCGTTTTAAGAATATATTCTCTGGTTTTTTCGAAAACTACACTCTCATTCTCATTCTCTGTGCGATTTTTCTCCGAGTTGCGTTCGAAGTATTCTCTGAAAGAATTACCACTTTCTGAGAAGAGCGATCCGTTCTATCCTGGGAGACGATTGTCCATACACCTTGGATACCGATTGAGAGGACGAATTTGTCTTAAGGACACGACGTGAATTCGTCGGGCTCGGATCTTCATCTCCAATTTAGTTCTCGTCTGCTTTGCGATTCAGGTTTGTCTGACTACTTTCTATTTGACATACACGAACGAATATACACAACAACAAAAACTCCCAACTTAGGACATGATCGCACAAGCTTTCGAGATGGCTCCACCGAACGCGGAACGCCCGGGCGAGGGGGGGGGGATTGAAAATTATAAGTGGAAATGCGCGTCTACTTTGTTATGCTGGGACTATGTAGCAAGGTTAAATGTCCCAAAAAGCACGTCCAACTCGCGCGATAAATCGACACGAATCCTAGAACGCGACGTGTCTAACATCTTGTGTGGTGTTCAATAGATTTATAGTAAGTTCGCATGGAATTGTCCGAGATACAAAGCGGGGATCTATACAAGGAAAATGGAAGAGATACCGACTCTTTCTCAAGGATCAAATGAGATTTGATCGATGACTCCTTGATATCTTTTGACGGGGGGATGTGTGAAGAAGAGAGGATTCGTAGGCAGCAGAAAGTCAGAAGTCATTTTCTTGTCTGACATTGCCGTTGTGTGGCGCGAATCCTTTGCGCGAATCTTCCCACAGCTGGTCCTCGATGCCGAGCTTCCTTAGCTCAACAAGACCTCGCTCGACTGAATATTAAAGCAAAAGTAAATGAATCAGTGTAGAACATGAAGAAATGAGAGAACAAGCAAACACAAGCAGCAAATCATGTCCAAAACAACAGTGTAACAGAAGTTTCCCAAACTTCAAAAGTGCAACCGGTACCGTTCGCCAGTACCCTGACCAGCGAAAGCTAGCCCGACTCGGAACTACCAAGGCGTTGATTTCTATTTCACAGCTTCGAGAGGAGGGCTAGTAGCAATTGAAAGAAAAGCTCATCTGCAAGATAATTTTCCAACATCGACTATAAATTTAATGAATGGCATTACCCAATCTGGAGCATGAAGATTAATGTCAGGCATAGCAGCAAAAAGGAGAAGCAGTGAAGAAACTGAAGGATATTTTTGTCGAAAGGTTAGAATCCAGCTCAACATTCAAGGTGGATCAAGGACAACGGCAATTCATTTGTGCAAGACTATCAAGAAGCAGCTAATCCAAGGCCATTTAAAAGGAATTTCCGTGATGAAATTTACTAAGCTAAAACCAGACTTTTTTTTTTCCTTTTCTTGACTTTCTTTTGGTGGGATTCTTGTGGAGAGAGGGAGTGAGGAATTACCATCAACTGCGTCATGCGAAGTAGGCGACCGAGTGCTTTGGTTGATAAGGACTTGCAGGCGCTCATCTGCTACATCTATCTCCAGCCCATGGTTTTTCGCTCGTCTCCAGAAGTATGTCAGCCATGCCTGCCACAGACCCACTGCATGATCAGACATCTAAGAAGAGGTCCGGTGCAACTTTGTTAAAGCGATGTTAAAAGCACATAAACTCAGATAGTAATGCTCTAAATGCTGACGAATGATCTAACTTTTGCTTTGGAAGTTCGTACAAAGTTCTGATCGGTGAACGTGCATCCACCTATTATTGCAACTTCTCAGTAATTTTCATCTTATGATGTTTTGAGCACCCATATGACCACGTAAAATATCTTGAACTACAGTTCTACCATTCATTTGTCGAACAAGTAGTAAAGATTGACATTCAACAATTAATGATCATATTATACTAGAAGCATATTTCGTCCCAACGGTTCATTCCTTTCCATCAGCAGACAAGCACATGCAAAGCACTTGGAGAGCCCTCAAGAAATGCCGATTGTTTCTTCCAATATAAAGCCGTAGATGATCAAACAGCCAGAGAAAGAAATAGAAAAGAACGCTGTTGATTATCTTCATCCATCTGAGAAGTGAACGCCTGTTTATCTACTAGCTTCTAAGCTTACCGCAAAAACGATGCCAAACGTACCTGCTTGAAAAGCACATCCTCAGATTCCTCTTTGCTCAATTCTGCATGTATAGTTGCTTCTTTAGAAATTTTCAAACATGTCAGAGAGTGCCATAAATCCAACAAATTACAAGCAGAACATATCATCCAAAACAAAGAGAAAATAGGAAAAGAAGATAAACTGAATATGGAAAAATGGAACTGATGATAATGGAAATAGGTATTATCAATTATCCCGTTTCATGGACGAGACATCTAATATGCTTTTGATATTTTGATCGAGCATATTCCGTCAAACCTAAAGTTAGAAATATTTCCATAAACATTTTTATCCCGTGAAAAAAGGATTGCAAACAACCTATTACCCACAAAGTCAAGTTGGCTCAATGAATCTTCTGTGATCGGGATACAAATTTATTGGAATAGAGGAAAGCAAAGGAGAGAGACAGACACAAAAACTTAAGGGGAAGGTCTTGAGGATTTGAACTTTAGCGTACACCTAATATCCAAAAAGTTTAAGGACTAGGATTGAAACAACATAGTGAGCATAGGGACAAATTCCATGCCAAGTGAGCATGAAACTCCAAAGGCCTTTCAAATCATTGCAAAGTACTGTGCCTTGATGTTTTTCTCTGCTGGAGTTAATCTCTATCGTGATCAAACATTTATCAACGATATATAAACCATCGAAGGAAAAGAGGGTCTAGCCAACTTTCAGATGGTCAACTGCTTTTCCATAAGGAGGGACAGGAATTGGGTGAAGGGGTGATGTATTACCCAAACGTGTACCGAATTTGTTCGACCACAAATAGAAAAAGAAAAGATACATATGTTTACTGGATTATTTCTTGTTGAAGCATTCATTTCAAGTCAACGCAAAAGCTCCACCTTTCACTTGTGTTTTAACTGTTACTCAAGACGGCTATCATATCATCCATCTAATCTCAGAAACCAACCATATAACAAAGTGGTAAAGCTCATAACAGATTAAAATCCTTCCACACATTCATATGGCTGTCAGTATGCTGAGAAGAACCGCCATATTAATATTTTGTATTATACAATACTTACCAAAGACTTCTGTCTGTCCCTCAATTGGCAACTTCAAGTCATCTGCACCAAATCAGAGAAAGAAAAGATATATGATTAGCCATAATCCTAAACATTTACAGCATGGGAAGACGAAGAAATAAAAATTGCACTCATAGCCCAAAAGGAATGATTTCAGTCCAAGAATATACCCCAGCTTATTGGAACTCCAAGCAAATTAACTCAGGAACTAAGTGCATCGGTAAATACATGAAAGTCTACAAGCAAGATGGAAATCTGGGTAATCAAACTGTAACCTCATACCTGGATTGCTAGCTTTGAGAATGTTTTTACGTCGGTGTTGTGCCATTGCAAGCAATATCGCGTCCTCTACCTTTTGAAAGGATGCCATTACATTCAACGCATAGTGGAAGAATTACATTTTACAGGAATTTATAGTAAGAACCACAGATCTGAAAGGTCATGGTCCTCGCAGAAACATATCAACATGAGGTATACATTCCTTGTGAAACCTTACGAAAGAGCAGATCCAAACTGATGTATCTTGCACACAGCCATGATGAAAAATAACAATTGAGATGCCATCTGATTTATGGATCATTATACTTGTATACTATCAAGAGCAAAGAAACTCACTTCAATGTTCCTTGAGGTTATAGATCAAAGATAAAGTGCCGTCTCTTAATTAGAACATTGACAAAATTTTACTTGTCAGTGAAGCTCTGTTGCTATTTACTTGTGAACCTTGAGGAACAACTCCCCGGTGTCTCATGGAAGGTCCAATGAAGGATCAATTGCCTATTGCAAGACATAAAACATGGGCAATATGCACAATAACCAGCCTAAAGCTAGTTGACAAGCTGGAAAAATCTTTTTCTCTTCCTTCTTTTCTCCAGATACTGATTTTCCATTTAGAGTCACTAAACAAGAAACAAAAGCTTATCCTTCAACAACTTTTAACAACGATTCCATTTGTCATAATTAGGATACTTCCTTCATTTTCCTTGGAAAATGTCCACATGTAGCTGCATATCTTTCATTTATATTAAATCTTAACAGTGATATGAAGGAACTAAGGAGAAATTTTAACAGGAATTTTGCTTTGTCATCATTAACTAGCTTGTTAATTACTAAAATGTTTAGTCCATAACTAACAACATATCCATCTTAATTCCCAACAATGTTGAAAAGAAACTCAGCCTCCACCCTTATCTATCACCTCTCTGCAAATAAATAGAAGATGCATTGAATGAAACTGCTTTGTTTCTACCTCTATGTGCATCTCACAAGCCAAGAAATCATTAGCAGCAGTTCCAACTCATTCACCTTTTCGTGAGATCAAAAAATAATATAGTTGGACTTTTAGTGTCCTTTGTCTTGGGTGCTACGTGTAAAATCCCATTAGCATCATCAAACCATGGTTGAAGCTTAAATTGTGTCGCTTAAAACGACAGTATCCCGTGAAAAAGTATTCACATTTTTTCTTGATGCTTCTTATAAGTGAGTGAGTGAATCGCCTTTGATTTTTTTTGTTCATTGTTCAAAGCTAGCGTATTCACCTTAAGTGAAGTCGTCGGACAGAACTGCAGCAACACTATTCCAACATATGCATGTGGATGTGCAAAAAGAAACCTTCCAACAGATAGAAAAACTCATGCCATCCAGCTGAATCATGACTTCACTCTTCATTTAAAAGACAATTGGATAACTTGAGGAGGATATATTAGAAACCTTCAATGAAGCTAGTTCCCGCAAACCTTTCTCAACTAAAAGCAAGCTCTCGATATTCAGCTCTCCAGAGTGCTCGTTTTTATCTCGAAAAAATCTGTCTCTTTCATTCATATCGTCGTACACTGCTCAATTAAAAGCACAAGTTGATACCATGTCAGCAACAAAGTAAATCCATTATATGTGACGTTCTAAATATAGTGAAGGTAAAAAGAACTAATGCTGAGACAAAATAGGGTTTACTATACGAATTCTCCTCTTTAGCTTTTTGCCCCGCAGCTAGTACGACTTCCGCAGGACAAGGGGCAAAGGACGACCAGTGTTCATACTTTGCTTCAGCAATTTCTGCATGAATACCTGCGATAAGATTTTAAGGAGGCATTGAAGCTCTGAGGAATCTCTGCCCTGTCTTTCTTGGGCAAGTCTGTGAAAGCCATGCAAAGGCAACTGTAATTATGTTGTCAGCACATATTACCTAACAACTTCTCCAATGTTAATCTTTCTTTAGTCATTAATAGGTTATCAGAGAATATTTCTAGCTGCACAGGACATACACAGTCCATAACAAATTTATTCTCAAACTCTCATTGTTGGACATGAAGGGACTTTAATCAGATAATAAGATCATATTCTCTACTAAAAAGAACAATGGAAGCAATGGCTTCCATCTTATTTAGGCACTAACCGACGTATAATGATATTTCCTGGTCCAATGATTTAGATAGTAAAGTACTTGGCACACCTATGAGGAATGCAAAAGCAGTATCCTCTCCTCATGTACTTGCATTGCATCAAATTTTTGGTGTTTCATGGCTTGTCCATGAAAGGAATGAGACAGTCACTGATAAGCTCTCTTTTGTTTTACGAGTAGTATTTGTGTTCCCTTTTAGCAGAGTTGCCTCTGGGATGCTCACAGAGAGTGTCATAGACTCATAGCTTCATCAATCACCCAAGCAGGATGAAGCGTTTTATATATATAGATATAAATACATACATATGCACAGAGTCCAGGCGTTCCATTTAACAGAGTGTTGTACATCACTTGATAAAGATTAGTAGTTGCACCTCTGCTACAAATAAGTCTAACTGATTCAAATTATCCAATCTGTAATGGAAAAAGTGGCATGTTCTTAAGTTACGAAAATGACTTCACCATATTTAATACATAGACTCCAGTACCGAGCAAGCCAAGATCTCTTTAAGACCACCTCCTCCTGAGATGACAATTAGCAGGAAATGTTAGTTGGATGAATAATGCTTAATTTAACACAAGAAAAATGCTTAATTTAACAACCATTTCTTCTTGGGTGAGTATGGTCCTCTGAGTCATTGTCTGAACCTCATGAAGCTTTTCCCATGCAGACGTTGCCTCATCCCTTGCTATCTACTCAAGATTCAGCCCATTACGACATCAATAAGTTCATCACCTTACTCCAAGTACTGGAAATAACTAAAATGTAGCATATATATTGGAAGTTGAGAATACCTCAGCTTCAATTTGAAGAGCAGCGACCTCTTCTGTATTTCCTCCATGAGTTTGTCCTGCAACTCTTAGAGCAGCCTAGAAAAATTTCAGTAATGGTTAATGAAGGCTCTGCTCCTCACTGTTCCCCACCAAAAAAAATAAATAGAAAAATAAGAAGCCCCATCATGTACAAACTGAATGCTTCATTATGTCTTGCTAGATTAGAGCTATATCCTGCGAGATTTTGGGAAATGAACAATAATCATGAGTGCTGCTTCCTCATTCTGGATGTTGTTGATCATGCAAAGGATCGGCATGTAGTTTCTATTTCTAGCATTAAGTAAACAAATGCCTACGTCTGACCATTATGATCAACTCCCCACGATTGCTCTTCCTTTGTTTATCTGGCGAAGAGTACACACTGCAGAGTCAGAAGGACTTTTAGAACATTCTACACAGGGTTACCCTACATATCTTCAGAGTTCCTCTTAATGTTCCATAAGTAGAACTTTTGGTTCTTGCACACCCTGCCTCCCGGCCTGTATCTCTTCATGACAAAGTGACACTTGGTAAAAATCAAGCAAAATTGAAGATTCAATTATCTTAGTAATCTTGGTCTAGAATCTCTTTCCATCTTCTTAACTTCCTTTTGCTTGCTTCGTTTACGTTCCGCATTGACATTATCCATGTTTATGTCCTTACGTGTCTTACCCACAGACAAAGAGTCTCTTTAAAACACTGAGATGGCGCAAACACTGTGCTTTAGGAAGCATAATCATGTCTCAGAAAATCTATATTGATCCATGCGGAAATATGCAATATTATCCATCTTCAGGAGCAGTGCCCGTAAAACAAAGGAAAGGTACCAAATATAAGTGCTCGAAAAGCTATGCAAGCTAGAAAACAGACCTCCCTTTGCCGCAAGGCTGCTTCCTTTCTGAAGAGCTATCAAGAATAAAATGTTAGAAAGCAAAAAACTTGGCGTCATCGAGAAACAACTGTGAAGGCAATGACAAGCTTGCCTGCTCAAAAGACGAGCTTCCAAAGTAACACCTTCGCCTAGGGAAGAAATCTGAGAAAAGAGATGCCATAAGATACTACAAGAGGTCACTGACAATACACAAAACAGAGTGACCAAGTATCAAACCTCCTTCTCAAGCTGCTGAGCTTTAGCCTCTGCTTCGTCACACCTCTCTTCTGCAAGTTGAAGCTGGCGAGAGCAAGTATCAACTATCAAGACAGAGCTAGTAGAAATAAATAAAGAGTAGAACTACAACCACCTGGATATTAATTGTAGTCCTAAAAAGTAAAACTTGATGATGACTGAAATTATGCTTACAGATACTGCATTTAGATCTACCATTTTGTTATTTCGAACTTAATGGCACTGCATCATCATCTTGAAATTATGCCTCCTAACTAGTGATATTTTCGTTAACTTTACTCTCTGAATTACCTTAACTGACTTGGTCCTGGAAACGTAAGTCGATAGGTTGAAAGGGATGAAGCAGCATTACCTTTTCAAGTAAGCTGTCATTTTCTTCTTGTAGCATATCAAGCTGGAGAAAGAAACCAGACAAGCATATTGATGTTCTAGTATAGCCCAGAAGTGTTAAACAATTGCGCTCTGCCTTGACTTATGTGCAACCCACAAAACATCCATACCTCATCTTGTAAAGCAGAAGCAGATCGCTGACTGCTAGTCTCTTTTGTGCTGACATTATCCCAATCCAAAGACATTCTGCTGATAGGATGAAACTAAAGAAGTCAGCCATCTGGCTTATAAACTATGTCAAACAAGAAAAATAATAAAGAAAAACTATCTTAATGGTCGCCAAAAAACCAACTAATAAATGTACCACAAGAATCTTTCAAATAATAAAAGCACAAACATAGACAGAGCAACAGTATTACAGCAATACTGCAAAACGGGCAACATGTAGTTTAGGGTATTATTTTGTCAGCATTTCAAAAATTGTCCCCAGTTGGCAGTGAGAAATATTTCAAAGCTCAGTTGTTTCTAGTTTCCCAGTTTGAAGTTGCTTACATTGCGATATCTGTGCTTCCAAAAGCCAAAGAAAGAAAGAAAGAGAGGATTTGATCAGAGGTACTCTGAACAAATAGCAGTTTTTGCGTCAGTAGAACTCTTGAGAAAGTTCATGTTGACCTCAAGTTTGATCTCTAATTAATGAAGAAGAAAGCGGTAACAAAGCTTTCTAAGTGGCTAAATTTGCTAGTAATGGTTTGAGTAATACCTTTTGTCTCTGCGATGTTCAATGGGAGTCTCAGTCAGAATGGCAGAGGAGGAGGGTGGCTTTAGAGATATCGGGACACTAGCAGGCACCAAAGGCACTGTTTTAACTCCTAAATATGGACGGCTACCTGATGTTGAACGGGCGGATGGAGGTTGTTCTGGGTTAGCTGACAGAGATGACCTGCCCACCACCACCGAACGAGCAGGATGAGACTGTTCGGCAGCAGTAGAATGCAATGACTGAGTTGGAGTTGATATACGAGCCGACAATGGTTGTTCTGTGTTAGCTGACTGAGGCAATCTGCCCGCAGCCACAGAACGAGTAGGTTGAGATTGTTCGGCAGAAGGAAATGATCGAGTTGGAGTTGATATGCGAGCCAATGATGGCTGTTCTGTGTTAACTGGCTGAGGCGACCTGCCAACCACGACTGGGCGACTTGGTTGAGATTGCTCGGCAGCAGAAGAATGAGATGACCCAGTAGGAGTGGATATGCGAGCCAATGATGGTTGATCGACAGAGTTTACAGGTTGCAACGGTCGCCCAATTGCTGATGAACGTGTTGAATGTGGTTGCTCTTGATGGGAACGAACTGACTAGCACCAATCACAAATAGTCGAAAGTGAGCGCTCGCATGGGTGGAAAACTACCACGAACATCAAATTCCAGTCTACATAAATAGTCCAACCAAGTGAATACCATAGGCGAGCGAGCCCGTATAGCACGTCCGCCGGCCAGCCCGATGCTTCCAGTGCCACTGACCGGATTATATTCATACGAGAGGTCATCATCCTCGTCGTCGTCGTCACCAAGCTGATGCGCCATCACCTGGGCCAGTCTCTGGGCGGCAGCTTTTGTCTGCGCCTTCTTCACATTCCCCCCGGTGGAGCCTGACCGTGCATGTCTGTGAAATGGCGACGCAGTCGGCGACGCTCCCCCTCCTGGTGTTCCGGGGTTGCTCTGTTGCCTGACGTACGACGGTCTTATCCGATCCATCTAGATTTTCCATCAGCACGCACATGTATAAGTCAATGAGCATGAATCGGCCACACAGAAGGAAGACTCAACCCAAGTACATATAAAATGACTCTACTAGACTTAAACAGCATCTCGTACACCGCATTATCACTTGTAAACGTCGAGAAATAGAAAGAAATCGCCAGAAAGCTCGAAACCAAAGGCTAAAACAGCAGGAACAGCGTAATGTCCAACGGAAGCCACATTTTCATCCACAGAGTCCAGGAACACCACGCGAATGTCGATTTTTGACAAGAATGCGATCGACGCAACGGAGATTCTTAATCACCTCGACGAAAATTACCTGGCGAAAGAGAAGCGACGCGTCAATGCCGATCCCGTCGAACGCTCGGGGCGATTCGCAGGTCATTCACCATCCTCCATCTAAACTGGGCCGATTGAAAAGCGAGAAGCTTTCGCGGCGGAGCTGATCGATCATCGGAGGATCCGTCGGGTTTCGCCGGTTAAAGCGGAATCAGAAGAAGCACGGAGATCCTATCGTCAAGGCACGGAAGGAGGACAGTGGAGGGATAAAGCTAAAATGGCAATGAGCTGCCGTTTTTAACCGGCACAAGATGATGGCTGGTGGCGCCATTTGTGCTGCGAAGAAATTGTTAAAATGGTTCGGTGCTACATGAGCCCGATGCATGTGGGCCCTTGATATTCGCGGGTCCCGCGTGGGACCTCCAATGATTTCAAGGGCCGAGATGTATTCTATTGACATGTACCGTGCGGCTCTATGCCGCGACCGGAAAATGAGTAGGATTTTTATATTTAAGGGAAAAAGCCCAAAAAAATAATAATAATAGTAACAATTCAACCTATGCGGACACATTTACCTTGATAATTTTTTTTTTGGCACCATAAACATTAGATTTGTAAGAGTGCGGAGAATTTGCCATCGATCAAAATTCTATTAACGAAAGTCGCGAAAAATCTTATGTGGAGCGGCTACTGCCATGGACGACGAAAAGCAAATGCTACTCACGTAGTATTAACGCAGCAAAAATCTGTCAATATGTTCTTCTGTTCTCATTTTTTTTCTTTTTTTTTCCTTGGTTTGGCGACAGTGAGGATTGCCGCAATGAAGATGAATTAGGGAGAAAAAAGAAGAATGAAAAAAGCATTGACAGAGAATAAATGTGTGGGCGAGCCTAAGTTTGAGATTTTTTATGTTGTAGAAATTAAGTTTGAATAAATATGTCACATTGACACAAGTCTCGAGTTTTTTTGTGTCAACAATAATATGTCGCATCGATACGAATTTGAAGTTTTCACTGTAAAAAAAAAAGTTGGGTTTTACGCTGTATATTATTACGTCATATCTTTTATTAAAGGGGATAATTGCGCCAAATACTAAAATTGACAAAATCGTGTGTCTATTGTCTCTAGAGCAACACAGTACTGGAATCGATTTTGCCTTTTGACGCAACGAGCATCATAAAATTGGACAACATCATGGGCCAGGAAAGCCCATAAAAGGAAAACTAAGATCCGCCGTCACGGGCCTATACATGCAGTGCAAAGAAATGGGGGTCGTCGGAGAAGTTCTTAGAGTGCACCCAGGACATCATCGTACGTCATTTCGACGCGGCATCGATGATACGCGCTATCGCCGAGTCAATCAGGTGTCGCTCCGTCCTCTTTTTCGGAATTGAAAAGCTCCGCGGCGATCGTGTCGGCGAAACGAATGGCGATTGTCGAGCTCCGTCTTATCATTTTCGACCTGATTGGGTGAATCGACCGTGCAAGAGAAAAAACCTTTCTCAATCGAGAGCATGAAAGAACGTGCCGACATGAACAACGTAGCTCGGGACTGTCGGCCTACGTCAGTGCAATTTTTTTTTTTTCAGTTCTTTTTACTCCAGGCGCGTGCCTCCCCGACAAGTCCAATCGAACACAGAGCATCTTCATGCTGAAGGGTGCTAAGCTTAGGAAGGGAAGGATTGTGTGTCGGAATTGAGCAAGGAACGGAGTACGGCGCTACCTTGCATCCGCATGCCTGCATGCATGCACGAATCGAATTCCTGGCTGGCATTATAGTTACTGGAAAAAGAGGGGACGAGCATAAGACTGGACCTCTATTCCTCGACAGCACGCGAACGAGATCCGCCCCCCCGGACCAACAATTTTTAAGCCGTGTCGAGATCGAGATCGACCCATCGAGAGATCTTGTCGACGCCGTGCCGCTTTCAAATTGGGAAAGAGTTGTGGCTAAACAAGGCTTTGTAACGATGTTGCAGATCGATTAGGCGAGAACGGCAGTTGGATGGATGGATGATGATAGCTTGACGAGGTGGGTTTTCCTTTAGAAGGACGACCCATTTCTCTTCAGTTGCTTTCCTAGGCAAGCCAGCAACAAAAGGGTTTGGTTTCATGTCCTTTTCGTGATTCCACGCGCTGCGCTTTTTGTGCGGACGTGCCTTGATATTGCATCAAAAGCCGGCGGCACCGCACTAATTTCATTAACTGCTCCGATGTCGATGAACGATCCCCATCACGCAACAACGCGCGTTAGACTCGTCCAAATCAGCATCGCATCGCATCGCGCTGAACCGTGCGATGTCGTGGCCATCATCGATCGTGAGAGATGTAAATCGATCCTTTGAAATTGTGGTGTCTTTTATCTCGATCCTCCCACACTATTCTTTAAAGTTAATATCACAAAAATCTCGACTTGACCCATCTATAATAAATTTACCTAAAATTAATTTTTTGATCTTAAGAAATTATAAATTTGTATGTTTGTGATAAACTTATATCAAACTTTTTTTTTATCATGAAAAAAAACTCAAATTAATGCATTCGTGATAAATTTACCATCCATTAGTTTCCGTCAAATTAGGTTTACGCCACAAAGAACCCCAAACTGATATATTTATGACAAATAAAAGGCAAAAATCTCAAATACGGTCATGACCATGATCGAGAGAGATTTTAATCGATCCCTTGAAATTGCAGTGTCTTTTATTTCGATCCGCACACATTATTCCTTGGGGTTAATATAACAGAAAACCTCAACTTGTATGCATGCTTGTGACAAACTTATACCGAGCTAATTTTTTTTTTATCATTAACAATTTCAAATCGATACACTCGTAACAAATTTGCCGTCCATTAATTTCCTTCAAATTGGGTTTATACCACAGAGAATTCAAACTGGTATAACGGTAACAAGTGGAGGGTAACAATCTTAAATTGGTTCTTATCGTATTGGTATCGATCTGAGATTTTTCACAATGTTAAATATATATATTTTAACGGTCTCCCCGAGGAGTGAGTTCTCGCGTTATTGGACTGTAATAAGCAATTTCCTTTCGTAAAAAGTGGCCAAAATTGATCCCACTCGAAGTGGCCAAAATGAATTTAAATTGCTTAGAATCCGGATGGTGCGCTGGATCCCACTTCATTGGGGATGGAAAATTCCGAAATCGAATCAAGGAGGGGGGTCTTCCCACCGTCCTCGCAAAAAGTCGATCTTCATGACAATTGTTTCAAAAGGGCCGCCCGATCAAAAAGGTGATTTTAAAAGCGCAAGGGAACAAAAAAAAAAAAGTTAGCGATATAAAAAGTGAGCTTCTCCGGGGGATTCCAAAAAAATTAAAAAAAAAAGGGGGCATTTCAAATAAGTGGGACCCGTCTAGAATTATAAAATAAAATAATAAATTATAAAAGTTAAATGTCCTGCAGGTATGTCAGCCGCTGCCCCTCCGGTAGCAGCATGGCAACTCTGCAAGTGTTTCTCTAATCATCTTCCCAATTAAGTGAAAACCGTTCCAATTGGTCTCAAAACTCGCAAATAAATCTTACATTCGCTCCGCGAAAATATATAATTTTGAAAAAATATATTTTTTAAAGAGTGATCGTTTACATAGATTGGAAGAATTAATTAATAGATACCTAGATATTTTCGTAAAAAATAATTATTCATTTATTTTGATAATGACTAATATCTCGAAAAACATCAGATCAGCACATGTGTGGTAAATTTATTCAATATTAATTTTTTTTACTACGAAAAATCCTAAACTGATAGGCCCTAACGAATTTATCAAAAATTAGCTTTTTTACCATAAAAAACTCAAACCGGTACATCCTCGGCAATTTATCCAAAGTTAATCAACTTTTTTACCACAAAAGATTTCTAACTAATACCCGTGATAAATTTACTGTAAACCATTTTTTGGCCACCGAAAAGTTTTAAGCCATACATTTATGATAAATTTATCTTTCGTTAATTTCAGTTAAATTGAGTTAATGCCACAAAAAAATCTCAAATCGATACAACTACGATAAAACGAAAAGTAAAAACCTCAAATTAGCACATTTGATAACTGTCATGTGATATCAAACTCAGCAATTTGATAATAAACAGAAGATAAATTTTCACAAGTACACTAATTCGGATTTTTAATGGTAAAAAATTAATTTAGAGTAAATTGGTCACAGACAAATCGGTTTGTGATTTCTCATTATATTACCCTCTTTTGATAAATGATATAAGTGATCATTATTAAAATATATTTATCAAATTATTTATTTTTTCACGAAATAAATTAACATTAGTCAACTCGATTGCCTGACTACCTCATTTAGTTATATATGGGCGGACACCTTCATGCATAAACGGAAACAATTATTATCATTACATAGTCCAATGCTCTTTTGACCTGCAAACTGATTGTAGTCCCCTTTACGGATCCATCCAAAACCAATCAATTCCCATTAATTGCAATGGCTTTTGGCAAAAAAAGAGTCGAGCCTTAGTTATTCTCAATCATGTCTATTACATGCACATTTTATATTCCACATAAAAAAAAAAGGAATTCTATCAAAAGTTTGCATAATGATCCCAAGAAGTCTAGGAAAGAAGTCCTCGGGCTTTGTTTATTCAGCGGGTATAGGACAGATCTCTATTGCATAATGACCAAAATGAGAGGTGATTTTTGTGCCTAATTGCATGAATTAGAGTAATACAATGTCTTGCTAATTGGCTTTAGCTAGGTAGTATTTCTGTTGCCTTTCGCGTGCCAAATTAACTTTTCCACCTCCAATTTAGTTAAAGAAAGGTTGCCAGTCACCGGGATCGCGGAGAGTTACTTCCTTGCGGTTCCTTCCCTCAAATGACATGAAATTGAGATCGAGCTTGAGAAACGGTTTGCTAATTATTTTTTGGGTTAACATGATTTAAATTTTAAATTGGCACCAGCAGCACATTCACCTCCAACTAATTTTCATCTAACAAAATTACCAAAATCGGTACCCTTGATCCAAATCTACCTTTCTTTATAACACTCGACATATACTTGGATGTACACAATAGATAAATGGAAGACGGATCTGACTTAGAGAATGACAGATCTGAAGCTCAAAATCCACGCATGTTGACACATATGCAGTTTGAAGAATGGTAGATTTGGTTCGGGATTATAAATTTGGGCAAATGTGTTACGGCCAGTTTATACTATTCCAATTGCAAAAAAAAAAAATTGTAAACTTTTGTAATATGTCAATTTGGTCAAATCTTTTTTAAAATTTTAATTTCGCCAACTTAGTCATAAACCATTTGACAATTTGTCAATTTAATCCATTTGACCAATTTTGATTGAAAATTGCCAAAGCGGATGTCAGGCGCCCCATGCGACGCAACGAAGTTCATGTGTATAATTTTTTTATTTTTTTAGAATTTATTTTTTGGTATACAATACTCTCTCTCTCTCTTCTAGGAAATATGGATAACACCGTTATGGTAAAGGTTATAATGCCAAATGAATCATTACCGCAAGGAATATAGGGGGAGGGCTTCGTCCACCCCTCTCTTGTGGGTGCTCCCTTTTTGCTTCTTTTGCCCTTACAAGTAAAGGGGCTCTTCGACCAAGGAGACATTCTAGTAAGAAGGTTGCCAGCGACCCTTACTAGTTGGGCGAGGGTCAAGACCCAACCTCCTCTCCCAACCCCTGGCGAGGCTTGAGCCATCGCTAGAAGCTGGGAGGGTCGATAGTGAGGGTCGTTGGCCACAATAATAAAAAAAACCGTAAAAAGGAAATAAAATAAAAAGTAAAAAAATAGTAAAGAGAATTATAATTTTTTAAATTATTATAATAATGCTCGTGTTAATAAGTTCCAATCAAAATTGATCACATGGACCGCGAATGTGACATTCCACTGAGGGTGTATGCATAACTCTTTGTCCCACATCTCTTAGGAGAGGAGTTCTAGGTTAGCTGATAAGACTTAGGTTTCCTTTTAACTTGTAAGACGCATTTTTTTAGGGTTGTATGAGCGACCCTCAAAGGAACAAAACCATGAGGACTGTATGTCTAAAGCGAACAATATCTTGCAATTGGTTGCCCTAGGTCCTTACAATTTGGTATCAGAGCACTTGCTAGTGCACAAGGGGGACGTTATACCACTTGGGCACCACTCGGGCACTCGTTGCTATGCCGACGTGCACAAGGGGGGCGAGTTCTCGGCTAGTTGATAAGATTTGGATTTCCTTTTAACTTGTAAGACGCGTTTTCTAAAGGTCCCACGTTACTTGGGAGAAGAGCCATGGGCTAGTTGATAAAATTTGGATTTCTTTTTAACTTGCAAGACGCATTTTTCTGAGGGTTGTATGAGCAATCATTGGAGGAACAAAATCACGAGAACTAGCGTTGCGAATGGTGAGCCCATCGTGAATAATATCTTGCTCTTCATAGCAAATCGACAAAATATAATCACGGGGACTGTGTGTCCAAAGCGGACAATACCTTGCGAGTGGTGAACCTAGTCCCTCATAGCAAATCGAATTAGCCAACAATTTAAAAGTCTAAGGGAAAAAGTGATAATCCAACATTGAAACTCCAATGCGACGCGTTCGCGACTATTCTTATCAAGAGGTGTCCACAGCATGCATCGCACGCCTTGGCAGAATTAGAACCGGAGGGAAGGTGAGGGTCAAATTCGGATGGTTTCCAGAAGACAACGAAGTTCGGTTCCTCCTCCACGTTGAGTCTATTCGTCCCAATGAAGTCTATTCTCTTCGGAATAGGACAGTTGACTCCCGATGGGGTCGAAATATGTTAAATTCAACGAAAAACATCTTGAAAATTTTGCCAAGAAAAATCGTCCCATTCAATTTTGGCGAGCCCAAAATTGTGAATTCTAGAAGTGAAGATATCCTGGTCATCAAAATGTCGCCTTCAATTTTGGACCCCCCCCACCCCCCCAAAAAAATTCCACCAAACCCCCAAAAAAAAAAAAAGAAGTGGCGTCTCACTTTCATCAAATTAACATAAGAAAAAAAAAATATAACTGAAATGAACAGAAGCGGCACGCAATTTTTTTAGCTCTTCTAGTGGTGGATTTTTATGTTCGGAAATTAAAAATCGATACTTTTGGCTAGTCGATATCGGAACCATTGAATGTGATATGAACTCGAGTTCCGCTTGGCTGGAGATCGACGTGGTTATGTTCGATCGAGATGTCGCCGTCGTCAATTTGCACGACATTCGAAAGCCCAAGCAGAAGTCCAAGAAGGTACGCTCGAGGTAAGTCTACGTACTCATGACCCCAAAAGGGAAAATGAGTATATATGATTAGCAACCTTAGATTTATGTAGGGGTGTACGATTTCAAAGTCCATATAGATTGCACCTGAAACCTAACCGACTAAGCCAGTTCTCTAATTTTTGGAATCTATACGTATACCCTAGAACCTAAAACTTACCCAGTCACCGATTACATGGTCTATTTAGGTTCCATTTATATTTTTAATTGAACGATGACAGTGAATAATCACATTTTAATGATAACCATTTATTTCTATAATCCACCGACCGCAATTTCTACTTAGACACGTGAAAAAAATATAAAGCGTTAATGAAGTAAAAATATCGGTCACGGATATCGTCAGAAGTGGATGCTTAGATTAGTAGTTCCAACTAACGCACTCATCATTTGACATCGCACAAAGACATAAACAAGAAAAACAACATAGGCTTGTTTCAGATTTCAAATTATAGATTTCACGTGAAACTGAAAACCTACTCATCGAAACCGTTTCTCTAAATTTTTGAACCCAATGCTCATATCATGAATATTGCGCTTTGCTACAATATTGATGGTAAACTACCCATTCTCTTCCTTTGCTATTAATAAATTCGATAAGCAAAAACCGTAATTTCATTGAATTAGTAAGAAAAACTAATACATATTTTTTTTCAAATTAGATTAAAGATTAATGAAGTGAAAGTAGCATTGAAAAATCCGTAAATCATTTTTTTTCCGGTCAAACATAAATCAGATTAAACCCACCGACCGGTACAACCGGTCTCAGCAAATCAGACCGGAAAAATCTGCCTGCATTACTTGGCTTCCACTTCCCAATTTCACCTGCACAGTCTCGCCTCTGTCTCTCTCTCTCTCTCTCTCTGTCTCTTCTGTTCAACGTCACCGATCACCAAACTCTCTCTGTCTCTCTAAACTGTGCCTGCGGTTGTGGAATTTCTCGGTCCTCTTGGTCTTCTCCGTCGACTCCACCGAAGCTCGACGTCATCCCCCGCGAAGAAGAGAAAGCGGCGAGCTCACGCAAATCCTCGCTCGCCTTAAATTCGGCGCCCTCTCTTTCTTCCTCTTCGCGCGCTCCAACGCCGGTTTGAGGCTTTTTCTCGTCACTGCTCACGCGTTTTTTTTTTTTTGAACCCTCGATACGCTGTACGTGTTCGCTGTCAGCGGCGCCACGGACGCTTCGCCTTTCCTGAGTCCGAGACTGATGACTCCGCAATCCGTCGGTTTCGTCCCCGTTTGGTTTTTCGGCTCGTGATCGCGCGATCGGAAGCTTGTCTAGCGGCGGGCTGAGTCGGAAGGTGAGTCGGAATCCGAGTTGACGTAGCTTGATCTGAGCTTTCGTGCGGCGATTTGTCTCGTTTCGAGTTTGGTTTGGCTTTTGAAGGCGGTTGAGTTCATATTTCGACTGTTACGGGTGTCGGTATTTTGCTATTCTTCTCGCTGATGATCGCGTTTTTTCTTTTTTTCGTTGTCGTGCGGAGCCTTCGTTGAGCGTTTACTGCTGAGCTCCTCATTCGAAATCGTTTTGAAATTGAACCAGCTCTATTATTAGCTTTACCGTTTGTCGGTACAGGAGCTCGTCATCCTTCGATTATGCTTTTCAAATTCGCATGGGGACGGTACATTTTATTCTTCTGGATTTTAGATATTTAACCGTTAGAGGTTGAGGACAGAGAGGATGGTGTGATTGGGACGGTTGTTTCGAGTTAGGATCGATTTGTTATTGAGCTCGCGGCCTTTATTATATTGTATAGGCTTGCGATAGGTCTATGGTGATCTCGGTTCTGTTGGCGTGGTTGGAGATGATTGAGGATTAATGGAGCTCCTTTTTGCTCCTATGGATTAGGCAGTTGAAAAGAGATGAATCGTCTTGTGCTATTCTGATCTCGGTTCTCATGTGTGATTATTTGATGTTTGCGTTTGCAGAGGGCCTTTGCTGAGTTTTTCACTGTTTAATCAATGGCGGGATGTCATTCACGATTTTGACTTCTTGAGTTGCAGAGGTGGAGATTGGGGGGAATCCATTGGTGGCTCTGGATGCTAAGAAGAGTTGTTTTGAATCTGGATCCACTGAAAGCAGATGGAGAAGCAGCTTTTGGACATTCAGCCTCGTGAACTCAAATTTCTATGTAAGGCTTGGAGAATGAGATACACAATGCTAGCTTTTTCCTATAAATTTGCTTAGGGAGAACATACAGTGAACAATGCAGGTATATTGAAGAAGTTGGCCAGAAGTAGTGAACCTTTTATTCCACATATATGCTTCTGAAATTGTTGATGTTTTATATTCTCTATTATTAATCTTGCATTTAGATTATTTGATCACTGCTTTGTCTCTTCTTTTTCCTCTTGTACTTTTTGAAATTAACCAGCACAAAGTTGATAAATGTGAACTGATCACCGCTTATCTAATTCTCTTGTTGCTAGTTGAGTTGAAGAAGCAAAGCACGTGTACCATCCGACTTGCGAATAATTCTGACGAACATGTCGCTTTTAAGGTCAAAATATCCTATCATTTGGCAGTGTTTTGGTAGCTTAATATTACGAGGATTCAAACATCTGAAAGTGAAGTAATCTGAAATTGGAAATTACCACTATGGCAGGTCAAAACTACATCTCCAAAGAAATACTGTGTCCGACCAAATGCTGGAATTATTGCCCCAAAATCTGCATGCAATTTCCATGGTATGCCATCTTTTCAACATTTATCATGAAACTGGTGTATTTGTCTGGTTTATATTGTTGAAATGCCCGAGTTTTAGTTAAGGATGGGTACATTGTCCTCTGACTGAAGCCCACAAAGAAGTTATTGGGAGTTTCTAAATTCTTGACTTTAATTGTTGAAATGTCAACATTGTAGAGAGTGAATCATCTAATGTTCACTATTTGAAACATTTGATCTATGATTAGAAGGTGTGGGTTTCCTCCTCCTATAGAAAATGTGAATTGGACGTGAGAGAGGATTGAGTATTAACATTATAGATATATCAACGTGATTTTTATGGATGCTAACTATCATTTCACCTGTCTCTTTTCACATTGCTTAGAAGTTCAAACCATACACGCAAAGTTTTTGCATTCTTGTGGAACATAAGTGAGCGGAACGTGTTTGAGATATAGCATATTGGACATGTTCAGTTCTTTGAGGATTTTTTTGTTGTTTTGGTCAGTAAATAAAACCAAGACCTTATTAGATGACTAAGATTGATATTTTGCATTTTGGTGGTACTGTTGAGTTTCTTACCAAGTATGCCGTGTCGATTTTAGTTACAATGCAGGCTCAACGTACTGCTCCTGCGGATATGATATGCAAAGACAAGTTCTTAATCCAAGGAACTGTTGTTTCTCCTGGGACAAGAGATGAGGACATCACATCTGGCATGGTACGTTTTCTTTTTTCTTTTTTTTTGTGCAGTCCAAATTTAATCATTTCATTGCTTTCTCATTTGTGTGTTTTATCAGTTTTCAAAGGATGAAGGCAGATATGTGGAAGAGAACAAACTCCGGGTGTCCCTCATCAGTCCCCCTCGTTCACCAGACTTGTCACCAATCAATGGGACATTTAAGCAGGGTCTAAGTGAAGCTCCATTTGAAAAAGAGCAAGGGTTGAGTGGAGTTGACTTCTTCTATTCAGAGCCCATAGTAAGATTCAGGGGCAAAGTCGTCGTTATTTTTCTCCTTATTTTCCATCATATTTATAATCCAGGGAATTAAACAAGAAGAAGCTGGTTTACTGGGTTTGGGTCTCTTCCTCCTCCTTTTTTGAGATAAGTCATTTGAACCTGCTATTGAGGTTATATTTTCATCAGGTGGCCAAGCCTGTGGACTTCATCAAGATAGTAAACAATGGAGACTTGCATGTGGAAAAGGACGTAAAGTCACAGGAGAAAAGGAGCCTAGCAGAGGTGATTGTGATGAAGGCAGCAAAGGATGTGAAGTCAGAGGAGACAAAGAACTTAGAGGACGAGGTGTTTGTGATAAAGACAGCAAAGGATGTGAAGTTAGAGGAGGAAAAGAACTTAGCAGAGGAGATTGTGACGAAAGCAGCTAGGGATGTGAAGTCAGATGATAAAAACAACTTGGCAGAGGAGAGCATGATGAAGGAAGTAAAGGATGTGAAGTCAGACGATAAAAACAACATGGCAGAGGAGATTGTGATGGAGGAGCCAAAAGATGTAGAGTCACGGCAATTTGTGAAAACAAATGTGGTGGAAGTGAGTTTATTCCGAGATGTCGAGGAGATAAAGTCAAAACTAAATGAACTTGAATCAAAACTCAGCGAGGTTAGTCTACAAATTCTGTTTTCATTCGTCTTGTTTGCTCGAGTTTACTTCTCCGTGATGGAATGAATATGTTCATGGCGGTGTTCGCTTATGTCTGCATCCATGTGGAGTTGTCTGCATATGGTTGTGAATTCCCGTACCTACCATTTGACTACTGCATGGAATAGAGTAGTTATAGCTTGTAAGTTGGTGATTTGGTTTTCTTGAATAGGACCTGGTTCTGTTGTTTTTATCATTTCGGTTATTCGGTAATCATCTAATAGAATGTTGTTGCTTGTTGTCTACATTGAACCACCTTCATTTGGTTTACTGTCATTGCCTAAATTCTAGGGACAGAGTAATGAAGTTTTCATGTGGATCCTTTGTAGGCTCGGGCTACCATTTCAAAGCTTATGGAAGATAGGAGATTAAACATTCAAGACAGAGTATCTTTGAGAGAGGAACTAGTAAGTTTCTCAATTGCAGATTCCCAATCTTCCCTTTTTTTTCCTTCTTCCTCAATTTGTCTCACCTTTCACAAATCGCCACCACCATAATGCCAACTCTACTTTTTGTTGCCATCTCGCTTTTTTGCAGGCGACTTTGAGGAGTAGGAAAAGCAGACAAAGAGTACAAGCAGAATTCCCTCTTCTGTTTGTCATTATGGTGGCTATGATCAGTGCCACTCTCGGATACCTTTTACATTCTTGAATCAGCAACTGTTCTATACAGAGGGAGGGAGGCTTATACTTAGTGTGATAGTAGGTAGCAAAAGTAGTTCGTCACTCGTCAGTTTGCTCTTGCTCTGGTCTTCCATGGTCGTAAGGGGGCATGCAGAGAGGTAGCGGTAGCATCAGCATCTCTTATCTCGGCATACTTTGCTGGTTTTAGTCGCTGAGTTTGTAAATGTGAATTTTATACAAAGAGAATTGCTTGGAAGCTAAATTTATTCTGGCAGACTGGATTTAAAGATAGCTATTTGGCGACCGTAAGAATGATGATGTGCATTTGATATTGATAGGACTAGAAATTCATGTCCCGAGCTTTGGTGCATCGTCTTTTCGCTTCTAGCACAGCATATTCGTAAGTGCCTGGCTATGTGGGAGAAGCATCAGCGTACGAGTGCAATGTCGCCTGAGGAGATCGATTTGTCCGTGGAGCAGAGAGGCAAGGATCATGGATGAATTTCTCGTGGTTGAGAAACGGGGGTGGCCTCGTTCTGAGTCGGTTTGATTGGCGGTTAGCGGTTATGATGGTTTCTGAGAACGTATTGCTAGCAAGTCAAATGTATCTGTATGAACTTGGGTTGTTAAGTGGTACGTGAATCGACGACAATGCTTTTTGGGATCTGTAATTGCAGTAAACGGACAGAGACTCATTTGAGTTTCCACGCGATTCGATTCAAATGAAATCAAAGACCTTGGCCTTCGAGTTGAAAATAACATTGCCCTCGCTGTCGTTTAGTACTTTGGTGTTCGGATAACGAAGCGCGAATGGTTCCGGTAAAATCAGGGCAAAAGAACCATCTTTCAACATCAAGAAATCTAAGAGGGGAAAGAGAACTGAGTAGGGCGCGTGAGAGAGAGAAATCCGAACCGCGAATAAGCAAATAGCCAAAGCATTCTCAATTTTTACCATGGACGGCCATACCAGGGAGGGGGAGCTTGCTTCCACAAGGTAACAGAATGTCACAACTGGTAACTCTAACCAGATGGACAGTAGGAGTTTCGATGTTGATGAATATTGGCGGTGATTAGGGATGAGTATTGGGTTCGGTTCAACTCAAGAACCAGATCGATCGGGCCTGTTCGTGACAGTGGATAACTTGGATTTTGGAAACCGACCTATTGCAATATAACCGATAAAATAACAATAGTAACGGTATCTATTGTAGGTTAGATATTATTATTATTATTATTATTATTATTTATATGTTTATTGAAAGTCTTAAAACTTGCTACAAAAGTACAATTGAGGCTTAAAACTTTTAGAAAGTGCAATCAAATTTTAAAACTTATCAAATTGACGCAATCAGGTCTTTCTGTTGACTCCATTTAATTCGGCTAATAAAAAATATGGATGTTATATTTTTTTTATTGCTTTCTTTCTCCTGCATGGTGTTGATGTGGTAAAACAAGAACGATAAGTTCAAAATGACATCATTTTGATCCAAAATTGATTTTTAAGGTTTTTCTTTCCCCCAGGAAAAAACACACACACACACACAAAACCATCACAAGAACGATAATTTGGTTTTTGTTGCTTCTCTTCTTCTTCTTCTTTTAATTTAATCAATATATATATTAATAATCAATGGACCAAAACGTGAGTTTTTTAGCCATGTCAAAGCAACAAAAGAGAGAGAATAGTAATAGAAAAATATCACATTAGTATGTTTTATTAACCAAATTGTACGAGGTGAAACGAATGACTAGATTGCACTAATTAGATAAATTTTAAAACTTGATTACACTTTTTGAAAATTTTTAGAATTTAATTATATTTTCGTAATAAATATTAGGACTAGTGCATGTATTTTGTTTTTTGGATGGAGAGAAATTTGTTGACCGGGTTAAAATGAGTTTACTTGGATCCGTTTTCGTTCGGGCTAACCGGAGAACCCGGAACAATTTTTCATTTTTGATACGCCGGAGGACCAAACACGAGCCGGAAAAACTCCACTCATCAAGCTTGTTGCTCTCTCTCTCTCTCTCTCTCTCTCTCCCTTCCTCCCTCCACGGGGTTTAATCCGCGAATCAGGGTTTAGCCCAATTCCTAGGCTGCTCCCTCCTTCTGGAACTCGCTTCGCTATCTCCGATTCAGGCTCCGCCGGCGCGCGCTCGCTTATCGAGCAAGCGAACCCCGCGTCGAAGCGGCAAAAAAGGTATGGGCGTGCAGAAGAAGGCCCCGACCAGAGCGGTCTCGGATAATCCCGAGGACCTGGCGCGCGTGCCGCTTCAAGCGGTGCTCCTGGCCGACAGCTTCACCACGAGGTTCCGCCCAATCACCCTCGAGCGCCCCAAGGTACCGTGTTGCTTCGTTGTCCCCCGCCTTCTCCTCCTCCTCCTGCTTCCTCTACGTGTGGCGGTTCGCTTTAGATGCTGTGGATTGTATGTGTATTCGTGTAATGCGTGAAGCAGACGATGTTACGTGTATAATTTATGAGCAAGATAGTTGCTTGGTTCCTGTTCCGCTGAGCTTAGTTCGTCTACATAGTGTTGAATTTATTGTAGAAGTGGGTTGCGAGGTGATTAATGAGCATTGCTATCCGGTGGAGTTTTCGCTTGCTAAATTTTTGGCAAACTCCAGCGCACTGGGTTGCAACAAGTTAGTAAGGCTGTCAGAGATGGGTTCGGTCTTGGCTCGTTACTTGCGAAAGGGTTTTGAAACATTGTTACCAACTGATCGAACTTACAGCAGCTAAGGAATGAAGGTGATCGATAGCCTTTCCGAGCACAAGCAATGACTCATCAGAGCATTTACTGTTCATTGTTTAGGGAAGGGAGAGGATATATGTTGTGGAGATATTAGTGTATCTTGGGATTTCCAAACAATTAGTTCAGCAGCGTCTTATTAGGATTCAATTGTTTAGGAACTGTCAGTGTTTATTCTATGGATTGTGTTAGTTTTTAGACTTGTACCTGGCTCAATCCAGCTTCCTGTTGTTTCTTTTCATGAATAAATGATATCTCTGAAAATGTTGAACATCAATTCTGACATGCCTGTCCCCTGCCATTTTTTTACTTTTTTTGGCTGGATTTACCTTTTGGTTGTTTTTATTGGAACAATCTATTTGTTAGATCCTTCAAGTTCCTCCTAAATTATCAGATCAATTATGTGCATTTTAATCCTTGGTGTAATGTAAGCCTTTTGTTATTGAAGGTGCTTCTGCCATTGGTAAATATCCCGATGATAGAGTATACACTAGCATGGCTTGAATCTTCTGGTGTTGAAGAAGTTTTTGTATTCTGCTGTGCTCATGCCAAGCAAGTAACAAACTACTTGGAGAATTCCCAGTGGTTTTCCCAACCAAAGTTTTCAGTCACAACAATTGAGTCGCACAATTCTGTTAGTGCAGGAGATGCTCTTCGATTGGTTTACGAGCGTAATGTGGTAACTTTCTTTACTCTATTTGTCTTTTCATTTTCACTTGGAGTTCTTTGTACAAAGGTGCATTGCTTGATCCAAAAAAATTCTTCCTTCTCAGAGTCAAAGCAGCATTTCACACCTGTTACTGCATCTACTGTCTATTTGAAGAGTGCTGTTTCTTTCGCATTCAAATGTTTAACATGTCCCCATATTGATATTGATACTTGGCAGGTCTTTTGTGTATTGAGGGGGGGGAGGGTAGGGACAACTAAATTTTGTTAGTAAATGGAGGGTGCTACTGTGCTTGTGCAACTTTATGGTTGTCCAGTTCTCCTTAAAACTTCTGGCAGTGATTTACGACGTGTCCGAGTGCATTTTTAGGACACTGCATGATTTGTGCGGTTGCTATATGAGTGTCAATGATGGCCCATCTAAAGTAAAATTGGAACTTAAAACTAGCTTTTGTGTTTTTGACCACATTTAGATGGATGCAGTGTTTCCCCTAGAAAGGGTAGGATTTATAAAACGGCTTTATAATCTATAAGCCTGTTTGTGTTTCTTTCATTATTATATCCATTTTTCAGAGCTTTTTTCGAATCTACTGCCCCTGTTAAATTCCTTCTGTATTTCTAATATGTAGCAATTCTGATCTATGCCACTTTTGCCTCTAAAGATACATGGGGATTTTGTCCTTATCAGTGGAGATACACTAAGCAATATGTCATTGACGAGGGCACTTCAAGAACATAAGGAGCGAAAGAAGAAGGATAGTAATGCTGTTATGACCATGGTCATTCAACGATCAAAACCTTCTCCAATCACTCAACAATCTCGTCTTGGAACAGATGGGCTGTTTATGGCTATAGATCCTACCACAAAGCAGCTGCTCCATTATGAGGAGAACACAAACCATTTAAAAGGGACTTTGTCTATTGACAAGATGCTTCTGGTCGATAATACCTCAATTACTCTTCATAATGATATCCAGGTTTCTCCAATGAAAATTACCTCTTCTATGTTCCCCTTGCATTCACAGACTTTGCTTTTCTGAATTTATTTCATAGTTGATTAATATATTACTTATAGGCGATGGTCTTCTTTGCAGGATTGTTATATAGATATCTGCTCTCCTGAAGTGCTCAGTCTCTTCACTGACAATTTTGACTATCAACATCTTCGTCGGCATTTTCTGAAGGGACTACTTGTTGATGATGTACATGTTTCTCATAACCTATGTTCTATTAAAGTTCTCTTCATATGAGAGTGTATTCTAGCCGGTGCTCTTAACCTCTATCCTACGCAAATATACTCAACTTTGTCTCATGAAATTTTGGGGTCACATGCAATGGTGGATATGGCGTACTAGTGCATTCCTGCGTGTCCTCATTTTATCAGCAAAAGGAAATTTCTGTTTAGTTTTACCTTTTTGGTATAATTGCATTTTCACCGAGCTAAGTGCTTATGGTTTCAGATTATGGGTTACAAAATTTTCACTCATGAAATACACTCAAGCTATGCGGCTAGAGTTGACAATTACCGAGGTTATGATGCCATCAGTAAGGATATAATTCAGAGGTGGACATACCCACTGGTTCCTGATGTGCTTTCTTTGGGAAATTCTGCTACTAAACTTGAAAGACGGGGAATGTATCGAGCATTTGGTATGGGTCTTGTTTAATTTTTGTAGGTACTTTACTTTCAGTTGACAGTAATGTGCTAGATGAAAGCTGGCATCTCTTTCCCCTCAACCCTTCCCCTCATTCCCAAAAAATAAAATAAAGATATAGCACCTTGCTCTGCATGTCAATGACCTTGCTTGTTTCACCACTTTGGCTTTAGAAGGTGTTCCTGCAATTTCTTCTCTTGCCTTTCTGGTGGCAAATCTTCCTTGAAAATACTTTTGCTTGTCCTCCTAACTTTGCGCAATGCATCTTAAAATTGTCCCATGGAATAATATACTTCTGTTGATTTTTAATTTTACAGGGTCGTCTTATTTACTTTCTATTATGTGGCTATACCTCTGTCCTTTCAAGATTTTGAAGGAACAAAGGGATTCTGAAATTGCTTGGCAAAGTACAATAATGCAAATTAAGTGCTAAATCTTCCTATATTCATGATCAATAAATCAGAAGGTCATTGTTGGATAAGTTGTTGGTATTGACATGCTTCTTCACTGAATTAGGATTTTTAGATATGATTCCTTTTCTGCTGTGGTTGTATTTTTCTTTAATCTTTGCTTTTCCTTTAAAAAAATTTGTCTTCATGGGGGAAGTCATACTGGGGAGGGCCGAATTCTGGTGACATGATAAATTACCACGTTCTTTGTTTTCTCCTTTATATGGGTGGAACGTTATAGGCACTTTATGCATGAATTGCCCGATTTTGGAATGAGGTGCAATGCTCATTTTACTTTGGGCTGTAAATTTAAATTTCTCACTTGGTCTGATGAATTCTGTTTACTCAGAAATAGAGCAATCCAGGTCTGCACAAATTGGGCCACTTACAGTTATTGGTACTGGCACTACAATTGCAAGCAATACCAAGATTACAAATTCAGTAGTTGGAAAGGGGTGTACGATTGGATCAAATGTCTCAATAGAAGGTTCTTATGTATGGGACAATGTCATCATTGAAGATGGATGTGAGCTAAGGCATGCTATAGTGTGCGATGGAGTAGTAATGAAGTCTGGGTCGGTTTTGGAACCTGGTGTTGTGTTGTCTTTTAAGGTACTTATCACTTAGCTTAATTAAGAGCCTTGTTTAAAATGTTTTTCTGTTTTTTCTTTGGATCATTTTAGATGGCTTTAGTGTATGATAGTACTGATTTTCATGGGACTCAAGATATTATTTTCAAATTTGAACATTAAAGTCCTCTTATATGAGGAGAACACAACCAGATCAGCTAGAGAGATAATTTCTGATAAATTTTACTTGCTAAATATCCTAGCCTGTCCTGCTTGCAATCAACTTTTATACTAATTAATCACATTTTATGCATTTGGAAAATCCTTATAACCCTTTAGATTATCAATCCATCTTACTTCTCAGGTTGTCATTGGACAAAATTTTGTTGTTCCATCATATTCAAAGGTATCTTTACTTCAGCAACCAAAAAAGCAAGATAGCGATGAAGAACTGGAATATGCTGACCACAACAGTGACACTCTGGATTCCGGTGCGTCCTATTAACTTACATATTTCTTTCATTGACTTTTGGTGTATGTAGCAATCATCGTGCATCTTGGGTGGCTTCTTAGATGCTTATTTTGATTCAAAAGAACTGTTCAGCTGGAGCAGTTTTATTTGTAGGACTGCTGCCTATAGGCCTGTGAGCTTCCTGTGGCAGCTGGCCATATCTAAGTGCGGATTATTCGGAAAGCTTTGGAAGTGCTTTACCCTGAAGCTTTTGTTGAGATCTCTTGTGGTGTAATTAAATAGTTGTAGAAACTCGTCAAAGAAAGAAACATTTACTTGCTACAAAAATACAAGCTTTTGGCTAATGCTTGTGTTTGTCTTCCATCTACAAGTGATACATCAACATCAACATCAACATCACCTTTATCCCAAACCAGTTGGGGTCGGCAGTCGATGAACCCAAAGCAAAAAGTTTAAAGCTTAAAATATACTAAAATAAAAGTAAAAATATGATTACCCAAAGATAAATAAATAAATAAATAAACATATAAATAAGTAGAAAGCACTAAACATGGCATTCTGGAACATAGGAAATCCCCCCTTCTACAATGCGGATAGCTTTCCTCCACTCCGTCCTAAGGCAGACCATACGCCAATCTATTTCCCACTCTATTAAATCTTGTTTTACTACCTTCCCCCAAGTAAGTTTCGGCCGACCTCGTCCTTTCTTCCATCTACAAGTGATAAGAATGGTAAATATCTCTCCACCAAGCGGGAAAGTTAGAGCTAGGGTTATTGTTTTTGATACTTAAGATTCCTCACACTGAATTGAAAAGACCTACAGCGCTTTTCAAAAGCGGATCAGTAGGATTCACTGGCTATTTGCTGAGCAAAGTTAGAGCTTCAGTAGTAGAGACTCTAACTTCCCAGCAAGCTCTAGATAATTAGTGGAACACAATCTGGGCTAATAACCTCCAGTGGGAGATTCTTAGGACATTTTAAGACTGGTGGTCTCATTTGGACTCTTATTACTCTATTTCTTGCAGGAATTATGTGATTACAAATTTCTACCTGCCTTGAATCTGTTTTCTTCTTCTGAATTTTATTTGGCATGCGATTTATAACTTGGAGATTTTGAAGTGCAGCAGCTACTGGTACGATGGACAAGCAAAATGGAGATTCCTCGTTGGAATTCTCTGAGATGCAACATCATGTTTCGTCGGAGGTTAGCCATATTTGGTTAGCTGATGATTCTTGCTGAAGTTTATTACTTAAAGACATACCATGTTCCATGTCTCAGCACAGATTTCTTCTGCGCAAATTGTGGTTTAATTCAATTAACAGATCGTCATGTTTACTCTTTGCCACCGAAATGAATTTAGGTTCAAAGTTACAAAATGATGTCTTCAGATGTGTAGCTTTTCTACTTATCTACAGACTTCACCTGCATCAAATCTGATGGAAGAATTAATTGAGAATGTTATGAGCATCTTTATCACTATAAGATTTTTTTGGCCTCATGGTCCTCTCTTGTTTTGTGGATTTTCATTTTGTGTCTCTTGTATTGTATTGGCAATTCGAACTGAAAGAGTTGGTTTCATTTATACGTGCATATTGTTTACTTTGCTAATCTCACTTCTCCATTTAGTTTAAAAGAAATGTTATAGTGCAATATAAGCCTGAAACAGTTTGCCAGACAGTCACAGCTTTGATATTTTTGTTTTATCCTGTGAAGGAAAAAGTCAATGTTTGAATGAGAAGTACATATTCCGTGCAATTGGGTGTGAAGGGTTATTTTCCAGCATCCGTGGATCATAACATCAGTCTTTGGTTAAATATACCCTTTCCCAACTTTTCTCCACATAGCACTTTGCATTCCCTGCAATTAAAATCTTCAATTTGCATGTTGAGTTTTGGTATTAGACTTCAATTTTTGGCTTGAAAAGTTGATACAAAGTTGTCTGTGTGAAATATGATGGAATTCTCTGCTGTGTTCAGTTTGGGGCAGCAGATAGAGTTTTGTTTTAATTCTTTCTTGGGTTTTGTTGGAGGATTAACATATGGTACCTGTTCGGTTTGCTGTTTGTGCTAAAATATATGGTTAATCAGCTTGGCTATGGTGGTGTGGGTTACATTTGGTCCATATGTGAAGGATCTCATGAAGAAGAATGGAGACATTCGGTTGCTCCTATTCCTGCTGAGAAACTTGCAGAGATTACTCAAGTGATAGAAGATGATCTGGAGCTTGTTAGTCAAGATAGCAATGCTCCGGCATCATCTGGAGAACTGAAGCCTGACACTCAAATTAGTGCTGAAGATGACGCAGTTTACTTTGAGAAGGAGGTAGAGAAGTTGCATCAGATGCTGAGAATGTTCAAGTTTTTGACTGAGTGGATCCTCTTTGAAATAACATTTTGTATGTGTAGGTTGAGGCAACCTTCCTGAGGGCTGTAAATGAAAATGTTGAAGTAGACCATGTAATCTTAGAAGTGAACTCTCTGCGGTATGTTAGTAATAGCCTCCGCTTTAAACTTTTAGTGCTCTACAAAGTTGACCGTATCAAAACATAACATCTGTGTGGTTTTTCCTTGAACTATTTGTCAAAATACCTCTTTCCATCGGAATCTAAGAATAGTAAATATGTTGAAGTATGTCTCACATTGCTTGACAACGGGCTCTAAATGCTCTTTATATTCACATGGTTTCCCTCCACCCATTCGCTTAAGCTTTTTGGTTGGTCTTTCTAATATGGTATCAGAGCCAGTGCTATCCCTTTCGTGAATGTGAATAGTAAAAAATTCCTCAAAAAACTCCACGCGAATATGCATAGTCAAAATTTCAGATGCCGCTTGAAATCCGGCTTGCATGGGAGCGGGAGTGTTGAAGTATGTCTCACGTTGCTTGACAAGTGGTTTTAAATGCTCTTTATATTCATGTGGTTTCTCTCTACCTATTAGCTTAATCTTTTAATTGGACTTTCTAACACAATATTTATTGAAACTATTGCCCATTCTTTCTTTTGATGGTCCTTCCTGTTCCAAGGAATTGTTGTGAGGCTGTGCTGTCATTTGTGTGCAGATGCTTATTTGATCGGTTTCGTAGAACGTATGTCATGTTTCATGTTTTGCTTCTAATCGATGATTAGGACAACGAAAGAACTTTAATTTAATTAGTTTCTTTTGTCATATCAGGTTGTCATACAATATGCAGTCTGCAGACTGTGCTGGTGCTATATTTCACTCCATGATGAAATTGGCCTTGGATACTGCCCACAGTTCGCGTAGTAAGTTGGCTACAGCAACCCTTAATTTTCTTGGTTCTTAGTCTGTTAGCTTTGGGGCTAGTAGCAACAAATCAATGGAATAATGACACAAATAGTTCCTGAACTTTTAATTTGACTAATATAGTCCTTGAATTTTAACTCAATATGTAACGTGGTCCTTGAACTTTTAATTTGACCAATATGGTCCCTGAACTTTTGGAACGTGTTCAACTTAATCTTGGAACTTGAATCAATGGAAAGACTACGTTTAACATTTTAAGGATTACATCAATCATCTTCGGATAGTTTGGGGACTAAGTTGAACATGTTCCAAAAGTTTAGGGATCATATTGATCAAATTAAAAGTATAAGGATCATTTTGCACATTGGGATAAAATTCAGGGACCATATTGGTCAAATTAAAAGTGCAAGGACAATATTGCACATTGGGTCAAAGTTCAGGGACCATTTGTGTTATTTTGCCTAAATCAATTCTAGTGGACATTTGTAAAATACAGGGACTATTAGCTCTTGACAGCCTTTTGTCTTTTTTATTGTACCCAAGTTTGGTACCATGTCTATATTCGGGAATTCAGCATGGCACAAAACATGAAGGCGCCAAAGTAAGAACGGAATAATTTAGCCTGTTGAAAACTGAAGCAGAAAAGATACAGGTGATTTTGAAGCAGAATACCCATCTCTGGCAAATGGAATAGCTTTAGGCTTATGGAAGCTTTTAATTGAACTTAACTGAAAAGAAAATTGGAGTTTCTATTACCTTGCATATAGATCATTGCTCACGCTACTTTATGCAAAGATATTTTTGGGGCAAGGGTCAATAAGTTACAGATGAGTCAACTTAATCAGGTGTCTGTCTCGTGCGCTAATATGTAATTGCAATTTCTATGGGTCCAGTCGGCCAGCTTTTATCCTTTCAAAGTGATATGTTCTTTTGATTACCTGTCATTTTTAGCAGCACTGCTTTCTTGTTGACCAATAAATTTTTAGCACTATTTCTCATTCATTATAGCAGTCACAGACAGCAGTAATGTGCTCATTTGCTGTCATATTTGGACCATTGACCAGTTCTTTCTGATTCTTCAGAAATTTCCGAAATGCTTTTCAATTGTAAATCAAAGTACTATAATCCTAAAGGAGTACTTCATAATTTTCTGCTGCAAGTGCTTTTGATTTGATGCTTCAAAAGATCTCCTCTTGAAAGCTTGTTAGTTGTAATGTGTGTACACTTCAAAAGATTCATTTGTACAAATTGCACTGATGTAGTCCTTCACTTTTTATTGAATCCTTTTTCTTTTGTTTTGTACGATTTATTTTTACAAGTTATAATACCCTAAAAAATGTTTGTAGATAAATTTGGGCATGACGAAGGAACCTCCCCCCCCCCCCCCTTTCAAAAAAAAAATCGTTGAATGATTTTATCACTAATAACCTGCTTCATGCAAAATGAAATAAAAGGATAACCTTGAAATCGGAATTTCAAGGAAGGTTTTGTTGTTGGGAAATGTGAGGATTGCTGCTATCTTATCGCAGAATGTCTGTTTGAAGTTAGATTTAAGGACACTAGAGGTTGTCATTGGCAATGACAAAGTACCTACATGGAAGAGGAGAGTTTTGAATGTTTTTCCCTGGAGCACAAGTTTTCAGAAAATCTTTCAGGGTTTGGAGCACAAGTCTTCATATTTGTCAGTTTAATGCCATGGCCTTTTCTTCCTAAACATGGGTTCCATGCATGTGCTCCTAATGACAACAATGCTGCATTTTGGATATATTCTATATGTATTGTACGGGTATAACAAGCATTTCATAGGCTCCTATACCTTGCCATAGGCATGATTTGGTGCCATTCATGAATTTTTTGGTATATTTTTTCTTTACATCTGTCTAGAAAAACTAATAGAAGTTCCTTTCTTCAGATGAGTTGTTGCGTAATGTGCAAAATATGGTCAACACTTGGCAAAAACTTTTGAAGTCCTATCTGCCTGGCAAAGACGAGGAGGTTTGTATATATTGATATTTGGTAAATGTTTCATTTCTCTGGTGTTGGTAACTTCATATTGTTACTCCACATTTGGAAAGGTAGTCTCTTAAAACCTGCTCATAGTTCACCAGTTTTTATCTGGTGTTTGTGTGCCATGTGCTTTTAAAATTTGATGAGTGTTCATACCCACTAAATTATGAAGGAGGTAAGCCTCACATGCCATTATTTTTAGGCATAACATGCATACTGTCAGTTGCAAACGAATTTCTGAGCTTGGATGGTAGTTTTTACGATTTAAACGTTCGATGATGGTGACTGTTATACTATGTACATTTCTGAGTGCCTGTGGTAAGTGCTTCAAGAAAGTGTATACGCGACCTCCATTACGAAGTCTTGATACCACAGATTGAAGTGATACTGAAGTTCGAAGAGATATGTCTGGAATCAGCGAGGGAGCTATCTCCATTGTTTACACAGGTTATTTTTCTTCATCTCCCATTGCTTTCATCTCGAAGGAACTGGTAGGTCTCTAAGCCGGAAAAGAAAGTTCTTTTCCATCAGCTTTTAGAACATGGCTGTGTTGGTCATGATCTTGACTGGCTGGTGATTTGTCACTGATTCACCTTACCCTGTTGATTAGTTCTTAATCTTGAGCTTTCTTCAAGCTTTTGTACTAGGATTGTAGCTTGGAAAGAGATTGCTTGCTTTTTCGTTTCTTTTACAGAACCAGCTATCGCTGGCTTTTAAATTGCTTTTGTCAGCATCTCAATTTTGAATTTTTTATTTCCGTCATTTTGTAGCTTGATTTTCTTTTCAGGCTATGTAAATTGGAGGTTATGTTCTTAGCCGATCTAACAGCTACTGCATTGTTTTACAGATTTTGCACCTTCTATATGACAAGGAGATCATAACAGAAGAGGCTATCGAAGATTGGGAATCTGAGAAGAAAGATGCTGATGAAGCCGACAGAGTCTTTGTTAAGCAAGCCGAGATATTCATTCAAGTATGTATTTGCATTTACCTATAACTCAACATATGTGGTGCTTCTTCCAATTGCATTTGTTTTCTAGCGCTTCAGTTGTTAATGCTGCAGTAGCTAGAACTGCCCGTATCACAAGCAAGCTTGTAAGTGTTGGATTTATGGAAGATAATCTTGGGCAATGGTTTTCAATTTTGAAAATTGACTGGTAATGTAGCTGAGTCTGAAGTCTTGGTTCTCCCTTAGACTGCCAGCAACTTCTGCTGTTCCTCTGTCGCTATAAAGTCTGATTTAGGGAATTTTCACTTTGGCTCGATATAATCATTTCTTAGTAACTGTAGAAAGCATAAAGTGATGGCAGTTTCTATTAATTAGAAGTCGGCAAGATTCTTGTTTAAATTTCCATTTGAGTCCATGTGAAGTTGCATGGCTTTGTGTACTGTCTTCATTCGATTACTTGACAATTCGCCACTTGATGGGGCTGTAAGGCATTCTATAGCACCACCAGCTATTTGGGTCCTGAACAACACATGATTATGCCAGGTGTAATGAATCCAGTGCAATTATGTCAAACAACAGAGATTTTTTCAGAAGTTTTAAGGTTTCATCTCAAATTCTGCAGCATAATGAATGATTCATTGTGAAGAAAGAGTGGTGATCCACAGGGCTTAACTTTTCATGTCATCGTACTTCTCGGCGTTCCTTTTGAGGAAGTCTCATGTAATTCTTGTATGCCTGGAGAGAGAAAATTCAGCGGCATGCTTTTGTTATAACCATTTTATGAACATCTGTTTCATGGTACTGCACTCGTAATAATTGGAAGTTCTTTTTGCTGGTGCAGTGGTTGAGAGAGGCGTCTGAAGAGGATGATGAAGAGGAGGGCGAATGATGCAGAACATCAACTGAAGATTTAACCTTTCACGTGGGCACCGAATGCGAGAAATGTTATACCATGTAAATTATTCCAGGATAACAAATTTTGGGAGGGGAAAAGGGTTTCTTCTGGAATCTTCACATTTGATGTACTAGTATATTCACCGAGGTCGTATAGTTAAGACTTTTGAAAGAAGAGGATCGAGAACTGCAAAGACATGATTTGAAGGTGTCGCACACAGCAAATATGTTTTGGGAACGAGCATTCTTTTAATACATCAGCCCGTTCTTCGGCAACATTTGTGGCTCCGATTTATGCTATGAATAGAAATTATCAATGCTTGCTTGCAGTGTACTTTCCTTTCCGCTATGAAGGAGACTGGATTCAAGTATGAACTCGAATGATGACATAATTATACCAAGTGGCCATACGAGGTTCAAATCAGGTTTGGCACCAATTGACACCATCCAAAGCATTTCCTGCCAAACCTTGCGTTAGCAGGTCATTACCCTAGATATATTGCACGAGCAATTCGGCATATGTACTGGAAGGATGTGCAATTGCAATTGCGAGTTCCAAAAGCAACAAGAATTCGACATCAAACATTTAGTAATAGATGTCTGTCCATCGGTCGTCAAGTACAAAATTTATACTGCAGGCTGATCAGAAGCGCGGAGGTCCACCATGAGGGCCTGGTGGGCCACCGAATGGCCCTGGAGGTCCACCGGGAGGGCCACCGAATCGACCATGTGGACCACCTGGAGGACCTGGCGGACCACCAAAAGGGCCTGGAGGCCCGGGTGGGCCACCGAACACCGGCCCGCAGCAGCTCTCGAAAATAGCGCAGCAGCAGAGGAGATACAAGCTGGCCATAGCACCATCAATGTCTTAGAACGCTTGGGAAGGGAAGCAAAAGTGGAAAACGCCTCATCTTACAAAACAAATTAAGAGTTCAAGCGGTATGATGCCAGAAAGTCTCAGCAAGACAGCAGCAACTTGTGCAAGTAAGAAGAGCCCCTTTTGCTCTTGATTTCAATGTCACTGGGGATTTCTGTATGTGTGTGATGTCATGCAACAAGTTGTGTTCCACTATTGAATTGGGAGTGTGCTAAACTGAGGTTCCTAGGATTTTCAGAATTAACTTAAAAGTGTTCTGTGCGTCAGTGTGTGATGTGTCCACCAACTTCAGAGGTGCGAACTCACCACGAAGATATCGCCCGGGAGATCCCTTCGCAGCAAAAGCACAAGCAACCGCACGGTCCCGGCGGCCCGGGAGGCCCTCCCGGTGGCGGTCCCCAGCCCGGCATCTGTTCGAGAGTCTCTTGTGATATAGCAGTCGGAGCTAAACGAAACCGAACCAGAGGTGGTGGAATTGGAGTTCCTCTCTGTAAATGGGATGTCGGGATGCAGAGGAGAAGGTGAGGCAAAAGAAAGGATGTGGACGATTACTTTTAGCAGTAGCTATCACGCTACACTAGGCAGTGGAAATCATCATGGACCAGCAAGTGAGAGGGGGACATGTGCTTGCCCGGTGGGGTCATATGAATAATAATTGATGGAGAACCATGTGATGTTTGTGCTAAACAAGCCCAACCTAATCTTCAAAGAATGGGACTTAACTTGATTAGTTTGTGAAACATTAAGCTGTCGCAGCATCTACATGGGGCTCTCTTTGGACCCCTCACCAATCGAATTGCTAAATGATCCATCACCCTTTCAATCAACAACCCTTTTGATGTCTCTCTCTCTCTCTCATGATGCCATGGCCGATGGTGGGAAAGAAAAACACCGCGGACCGTATCCCATCCTATCATATCACTAAGCAGACAATTGTAATAAGCATCTTAATCACCCAAGGGTTTTGTGCCATCTGGTCAATGCCCAACACCTACTGCCACCTTGGAAACTCTATCCTCATGTAATTTAATGCGTGCGAGGCTTTTCCTTTTTATTTTGCATGCTTCTAGCTATTTCAGAGCATTAAGGAGGTCCCAGTCTGGGGCGAGAACGAGATGAAAGCAAAATGAAGATAAGAAGAAGATCCTATGAGATCCGGGATAAAATCCAGATCCGACACGACATGAACATAAATATTCAGTTAATTCAAAGAACCGGCGACAGTTGACACGTTTGTAATAACCCCATCTTTAGACATCGAATCAAATCCGAACAAGTTGAGAATGATGATCTCGACTCTTGAAATATCCGCAAGGCCCACTTCCGGCCCACCAGTTTGGGCCCGGAAATGCCGCAGGCCCTTATTGGGGGGTCGGCCTGTCGGTCGTCGTCGTCCCCAGTGAGGCTGACCCATAAACCCTCGCAAACCGGTGAAATCAGTGATGCGCATGATCGGAGGTTTACGTAAGGTCCAGGGATGGGGTTGACCAACTTTATACTCACGGTGGCGGGGGTGAGCGCTGTGGTTCTGCTGTTGAGGAGCGACGTGAAGCAGTCGGCGGCGATCTTCCGGCGCAACGTCAAGCAAATTCGAAACTGGCTGGAAGAAGAATCGGCCGCCGCTTCCAGGTTAGGTTTTTATCGCCCACGTTTCGAAACTCCGCGGCCTTGCGCTTTGTTCTCGCTCTTGGGGTACGGATTGTAGGGAAATTCGTAATTTTACAGTCGAACTGAAGGGAGTTGCAATCGTGTGGACTGAGTTCTTCGCTAAAAATATCTTGGATTTGGTTTAGATGGAATGGTTTCGGGACTGGTATGAGATCATTTTGGAAAATTTGGGTGTCTAGAGATGATGCGATTACGATGCGGTTTGTCTTTGCCGGAGACAAAAAGTCCTGGTTTATTTGGAGGAATCTGCTCGATAGTTTCTTGGGGCTCCATTTTGTTTCGACAGTGCGCAGTGGAGAAGTGATTATAGTTGCTTTCTCGCAGTTCGGATGGGTGGGTGCGGCCGCCTTCTGCCGCCATTGTGCACTCTGTGATTCATGGTAATGGCAGGCAAATCGGATCGTTGTTAGCACTTTGTACAGTCTGCAATGGCGAGTGATGAAATCGCGGTCGTGACAATTCATATGTTTCCCATCTTGATCTTACATACAAATGACTACCTAGAGCAATCCAGGATCAATTAATTCAAGTTTATGCTAATCAAACGAAATCACGTTAGAGATGCTGATCAAAACATTATCGTTGGTTTCTACATGTCCACCTACTCCACTTATATTCGGCCACATTTTCATTGACTATGTCTGCCATAAGTTGTTGAATGTTCACTCAGTATTAGAGTTTGAAGTTTAAGAAGCCATTCTGCTTGGAGTCATTAGATGTTTTTCTCTGCATTTTCCCAACTGCCAGGCATGTATGTTCACTTGTTTGTGGTGAGAGTTGTAGTTCACTTGACAGTGCTATATTCTGATTATTTTGCATTGAAACTTCACTATAGTAAAAAATGGAAAGGGCCCGGTAAATTTTTTGTCCTGTCCATCCCCTGTTGAGTTTTGTTAATGTCAACATGTTTGTGAAATTTGATCTTTTTCTTGTGAGTGGAGGCTGATGGGGTGGGATACTTGGATATTGTATACTGAAACTTGTGTTTGGGGAAGTGTTTCCTTTTTCGATTGCATTATTTGATGAATGATTTTGTTGAAATGAGGAATCTGATATTGACATCTTTTCCATTTTTCCCCTTTAAAGACTGATTTTCCTGATTTGAATAATTCTTTCTTGCTTCTTCTGTTGGCATGGTTTTTCTGCCATATGTTTGAAAGTCTACAACAATGGATACAGAGAGCATTACGAACTTGAAGCAGTTTGTTGGTTATCTACCACCCATGCTGGTATAATGTCCTGATGGTATTTCTCCTCCTTTCAGGGAGGCTGAGAAGGGAACCAAGGAACTGGAATCAAAAGTCTCCAAGAAGGATGTCCCCAAGGAGGACAAGCACTAGTTGGTGCATGTGGTCTTGGATAACTCTACTGTCGCCATTTGGTTTTGATAACCCTACTGTTCATCAAGAATAATCCTGGGTAGAGGATGAATTGTCATCGTTTCCTTTCCTTTCCTTTGGATCTACACAGAACAAAAAGGAAATATCAATCTGGTAAAGTTCAGAATTTTGGTTTGCAGTGGATCTATTTAGCTAGAGTTATGATAACCAATGATGGAAGCACCCCGTTTGACCTCCGTTTTCACAATTTGTAACAATGCGGTTGATAAGTTTTGCTGCCCCACTCTTTACTGTGTTCCACAAATTATTTCTCTGATACATCTGATTGTAGATAATTGCGATTAATTATTGATGGTTGATTTTTTTCATTTTTGCCTCAACTTAAAAGTGATTAAACATGTTGTGTGAAGGATGATGTGCGCTGCCGTGGAGATGGGAGTGTTTGAAGGAACTCCCACGTGGTAATGAAGAAGATGGTGGTGGTGGAAGTATGGGGGAGAGAGTAGTGTATTCAGTGACAGACGATTCGGTTTCATATGATATGAAAGCTTTGCCTATCTCTCATGCAGGTACCTGAGGAAACTGGTAAATGTGTGCCGGGACAGCTATTAGTGGCCCAAAGACTGGTTACATGTTATTCTCGGTATTATTAGCACAAAGCAAAGATGCCGATGTCGCTGATCATCAGATGATGACATTATACTTTGTTTAATTTATTTCAACTGGAAGTCGCATGACGAGATTGATCAGCTCTACTGGCCTAGTCACTACATGTACTTGCTACGTTGTCGTGCTTCTTTTGGCCTTGTGGGTGGACTTGCAAGTTAATCTCGAGAAAGTAGAGGGGCATTATACTGAAGGAACGGAGGTATAAGTCGGAGCCCCGAATAAACTGAGGGGGCCGAAAATATATGAATCAAACGAAAACGAGCAGGTTCTTCACTTTGTATCAGGTCAAGTCCAGTTGCGGTGAAGCTTTCAAGCTTGGATTTTCAGTTTCTGCAGGATTCCCAACTGGAATGAACAATGTTACTTTCGATATATCTCGTTGGGTGTAAACTTGACGAACTATTAACAAATAGATTTCTAGCTTATAATAGTTTAATTTGATTTAAAGAATGTAATCTGCATGCAGTTTAAACTATAATAGGATATGTTGATACCTAACAGCGGGGCCAGTCAATTTTTCCAGATTTGAAGTTAATTGTCCGGGTGGTTCGTATTTTTTTGCACCAAATTGAACTGGTTTGGCGCGTTGACAACCTCCGCGGTGGGAAATCTCGTAGTATCGTCTATGATGATCCTCAGCATCTGACGCCCAAGAACCCTGCCGGGGATGTCGGGTGGACTCGTCGGAACTCGAACACTGTGGCATGCGAACTCGCGAAATGGGCTCTTGGATTGCGCTGTTAGGCACTGTTTATTTGCGTACTCCTCCGCCTCATATAGTAACAGTTCTTAAAGTTTGGAAGCCGGCCGATGTTACGCCAACAAAAATAAAAAAATCAACCTGTAAACATACATTATGAATTGACACAGAGCATCCGCAGGCCTTTTAACTTGTTACTGGAATATTTTGTAGCGGGTATCGAAATCTCATAGTAATACAGAAAGAATAGCCACACTGATTCGTCTTTGCTTGCTGGTTTCCCACGAGAAAAAACTGGATTTAACTTATTACAGGAACATAAGACCAGACAGAAACATAGAGACAAAACACCCGCGTTTAGACATGGTATCCTAACGAATGGGCCGGCGATGACTTTTAAGGCGGAGGCGGTCCGAACCCAGGAGGTCCCGGAGGCCCGGGCGGTCCGGGCGGACCACCAAAGCAATCTTGCAGCAACCAGCAGCAGCATAGAAAACTCAAGCTGTCAAGCAACAAAACAATTTTAGATTAGCGGAATGGATCGTCCATAAAGAACCTCCCACCTAAACCACAAAAACAAAAGGTTTGATGAAATGAACGGATCCCTCCATGCAAGTGCCAGAACTATAACCATGAGCGAGAAGTTGGTAGTATTGCTAACCCTCTTGATCCTACATGCATTAAGCAACACTGTGCTTTGACAAATCACAAGCTAAGTTCATCTCGTGGCAATAACAACACAACGTAAATCGAAAACGGTAATGCAATGCGGTTTCGTGTACATTGACCGACGTCGGGGAACGCACTCACCAAGAACCTATAAAGTTGCCAAAGCCGCCAAAGAAACCAGGCGGCCCCCCTGGTGGCGGAGGCCCCCAAGGTCCTCCCGGCCCTCCTGGTCCTCCTGGGCCCATAAGCTTCCCCGCTCTCTCTCACTCTACACTTCCCAACCACAACTCTAGCTACAGAAAAATTCTTCCTCTCAAATCCTCTTGATGTTTGCAGAAGTAGGGGGAAGCACGGAAGAGGGTCTTGAGGGTCTTTATAGAGAGATTGCTAGGCTTTGCTAGAAGCCTCTTGTAGCTGGAGCTACCCAAAATGAACAGAGACGCCACTCTCTTTGACTCCCATTTCACACTCACCTGCTGTTCTTCAAACCTACCATTCAGAAAAGCTATTCCATCCATCATCTGACGTGATGACCAAACTGCTTTCCCTTTTCCTCCACTTTCCTCTCTCTCCTTTCCCCTTTTCTTGCCACTTCAGCTCGTTACACGTGTCCCTCCCTCGTCGGTTCTCGCATGTCGAGGACCGCCAGCCATGTGTCGCACCAAAGTCGAGACGGTTTTGTTTATGCGTATATGATAGCCATGCTCGGGGATAGCGCTTTGCTTGCTTCCCCCGTAAGGAAGCTCTCCCCTAGACGCCTCTCTCGATAGCGTGTACAATAGACAAAGACCGAATAGGAAACGGTCGCCTCCTAGAGACAAAAAGGAAGAAACGAAGCTCCAAAGTCCAAGTTTCGTCGGACTTGCTGCCGCCCCCATTTCCTCCACCGAAAATCCATTTGGTTCATATTAGCAATTGAAATTTGAGTTGTGGACATGTGAAATCCGATTCCTTGTGTTGAAAAGTGAAGAGGAAAACAATCAACTGAGTCCAATTCCAACCAAGTTTTACCAAAGTATCATCTGGGCCTTTCATGGTTTTCACCCAAAATGTGTACTCTATTTTGGGTCCAAAACCCAAAATGCGTGCTTGACATGGCAAATTTTAAAAGCTCTAGTATTTCGGGTCCTTGCATTCACAAGGCTTGTCCCCTAACCAATATCAATACCCATGAAACTTGGGTTCCCTTAGGGGTCGTAAAGTCTTCTAATTTCAAGTAAAGAAACAATGAATTTAAACATCACTGAACAAAACAACAAATGTAGCATCTTACTTAATTAAGGGGCAAATAAGGGAAAATAAAAAGAGGACAAAGATATATGGTAACTATTAATCTATCATGTCAATTACCGATCATATTTCTTGTGTCAGGACTGTTCATAACTCTTATGGACAAAAGCCGCAAGAGCTAGAGCTTGCTATGTAAGTTCGAGACTGAACCTTCTACAGACTCCAGAATCCTACAGCCGATTCATTTTGATCCAAGACCAAAGAATACATTAATAAACTTAAAACCTCACGGATATCTATGAGCTCAAGACGCAGAGGATTTTGTACAAACTTGCTTTGCACAAAACCTGAAGAGATGGACCAAGACTGACAAACTGTCTAGAATTTTGGCGAGAGAGATTGAAAAGGCCTCTCACCAGCTTCTAGTAAGATGTGGATGCTTCTCATAAGTCAACTTCATATCTGTACAAAAGAATTTTCCTTGACAGAAAGGTATAGCTCACAAAATTGCCGCCAATCCCAGGGTATCCCCTTCCTCAACCGTTGATCCTGGAGCACCGACTGAGCTGCGAGGCCTTGCTGAATATAGTAGAACAGAATGCTTTAGCACAATAGAGATTAAGATTCCATATGTTGGTACATCGGTTCTTCAAGAAACCAAACATCTTGCAAACAGCAGCAGAATAACAGTATATGTTGTTACATGAACATTAGACAAAGAAAGATCAAGCTGAAGATCCTAATCTTGTATCCTTGGTCTTCTATAGAACGAGTTTTAATTTAATTGCATTGAAGTAGCGAGAGTTATTAGTAGCCATAATCTGTGCTCTCAATACAAGTCTCAAACTTTTAATTTCAAGACAGGCTCAGAGTAAGTGAACCATGTGGTCTGGCCCAGTCAACTTTATTCTTTTCCCATGAAACTGAAATGATAAACTATTCATTGTCTCGAAAGTAAATTCTGGATCTTATAAAGTAATTCTGGAAGTTCTCACCTGACATGTTCGTGATAACATTGACACTCTTTTGACCAGCAAGTGCTTTTAACTTATTTCCTGTAGCCAGCAAAAGTAGACTCTTCATATGCTGCTTCTGTTCCTTTGGGCTAGAGGTCTTTGTCAATGCTTCTTCAAAAGCTTGAAGATCTTGGGGTGTAATAGCAGGGAGTGAAAGCAGAACCTGGGTATTTCCAGAAAGTGGGCAAGTATTTAGCAATCCATTCAGTTACATCTGGTATCAACTGCTTAAAGTAGTATCATTATCGATTAAGTATTGTCCTTACCTGCCTGGGAGCTGGGTCTCTATCACAAAGATAGACAAATATTTCACGACAAAGGCCAACCAGATCAGCACTGATGACGGCATTTGATTCTAAAGTCAAACCGTGGATTACGGCGGAAAATAAATCTCTCGCAACAAATTGACGAAGTTCCACATTATTGGTTGATATAGCTAGAAGAATCACAGTAGCACAAAAAGAAGAAACTTTGGTCACTGCTTCGCCATCTGTCCATGTGAAAACTTCTAAACACATCTGTAATACAGGAAGAGCCAGACCTTTGCGCTTCATAAGGAAACTGTAAATGGATTAGAAGAGAGAAAAAGTATCAAATATGAGTGTACAGATTCGCACCAAGAACAACGAAAAAGAAAAATTCTGCTCATCAGTAATACCTAACCATAGAGCTTTGTGAGTAGATGTCCAACTCTTGCAGAGAAGATACGTCGATGCGGTTGGCATGCCCCGATTGCTCTAGTGAAGGAAGCCCTGTATTTAATGCTGGGGAAGCTATCGCAGAGAGGAGTGCACATATTTCACGAGTTAAATCTCTAAGTAACTTCTCTTCCATCACCTCGACTTTCAAATCTGAACTAGCAACCATTCCTGTAGTATCCGGAACCTTTGCTCTACTTTCATGCAGCATACTGGACCATGAGCTGCTAAGAGCTTGTTGGGAGTGGAGGAACAATGGTTGGAGGAGTGTCTCCAGCCAAGCTTCCCACAAGTCTACTGGACAAGTTTTAATCAATGGAACTACAACTAAATGAACAAGCTGCCTTATATGCCGGAATTCCATGGATTGGATATTTTCCATCAGTGCTACGACAACAGAATGAATGTCCAAACATTTGAAAAATGCATTGCCTACAGTAGTTGATAAGCCTAGCACATTATACCTGAAAAATTGAAACAGTGATCTGAATCTTGAAAAAGGAAGTTCTCATGGACGAAAAAAGTAAAAGCAATCCATTAGTAAACACAACCAAGCATCCTTGAAGCAAGCTACCATGAGTTTCCTGCCAAGAAACTCATGAGGAAATACTAGTCTAATGTACTCATCTAGGTGGCTTTTTTGAAAAGATAGCAGGAAACTAGAGGGAACTTCCGACATTCGCCAAAAAAAAGTCGAATAATACTGAAACTTTTGACACAGCCCATATTTATTAAGAGATAAACAAAGTACAATTAACTAGATGCCTCACATCACCGATGCCAATATTTTTTCACCCAACATTATTCTAAACACAGTACATATAAAATCACACCTTTTCAGGTCAATTTAGTTAGTGATTAGCGCCATTGGAGAATGCCTCTTCATGAAAATTTGTTTCCAATGCCCCGCCTCGAGTGTTACCAATAAAATTTTACATCTTGCTTTAATTTGTTCATACCCCCAAAAGATTTAAGGTCTGACAAAGATAGTTCTTTGAAAACAGAAACGTTAGCAAAACAAAGGCCTTCTTCCGATATCCAGGAAATGTTTAGAATTTTTTGGTGACCCTCAGATCCAGATCATGCACACCAATCCCCCACCTTTTCTCCTTCAACGAGAGAGAGAGAGAGAGAGAACAGGGAAATACTCATCTAGGTGAGTAAATATTCACACTTACCCACTGTCTCTGACACCTTTCAACCAGTTCCGAATATCATTTTCATTTGGCTCTGTATTTCCTTCCTTGCTCAAGTCAGTTTGAGATCCATCTGCCGAAGTCGATGCGGACTTTGATGTTTTAGGAACCCCTTCTCCAAGAAGGCTGGTCTGCTCCACATTACTTATCATCATTGCAGCCTTCAGCTCACTGGGTAACATCTGGAAAACAGGAGGAGACCAGAGGGAGTGTATGGCGCGAAGTAACTACATGACAAACACAATGAAGAGCTCAAATTCGGGCATTGATTGTAAACGCAGGTTACCAATGATTAAACAGATCTACAAGAAAGAATACTTGCATACTTTTAGAAGAGGAGGCAGCATCCATGACAAATGTGAAGCCATTGGATGCAAAACAGCCGAATTTCCTATGGAGCAGCTCTGCAAATTCAAATTCCCTTTTCTGTATCCACTTCTCTTGAGTGCCTTCTCAAAAAATGTCACAGTATGGAAAATTGACCACATAAAGGATGTCTCGGTGCACAAGCGAACCAAGCCTGAAGGTTCAGATAAATAATTGTTCTGCCATTCTGCCTGGATCCATTGTTGGCTCAATGGTTCCAATAACCAAAGCAAAACTTCTTGCTGCTGTTGAATCCTGTATAAAGTTCGTATTAAGAATACAAACACTTTCTAGCGTAGAAAAGGAGACAAGTTCAGGAAACCAAATGGAAGTGATTACCCAGCAGCAGAAGCCATTACAAGAAATGCTTCTCCAAGAATATTATGTTCACCACGCAGAAGACAACCTTCTCTTTGAAGATAGGCCATTGTGTCAGCAATCCCCTTTAAAGAAAAGAACAAAGAAAGGAAGCAGAGACAATTAATGTCGGAAGAGCTAGCATGAGATACAAATAGGCACTATACTATTACATGACACATCAAGCAACAGTAGCTGTAAGTAGCCATCCATTTAAGCAGTGTCCTGTGTTATACGAGCAACTCGGTTCCAACTCTTCATTGGAAAAAAAATATCTTATTTGGCCAGATATTTAATACTCTAAATGCCAGATTTGTACAAGCAGATATTCTCTAAGTCACTCCACTTCTCCCAACGAAAGCCAGAGTAGACATTCTGAGAGACCAAAGAAATGAACATTCTTTCTTGAAGCATGGGAAATGGTAAGCATAATCACAATGTTAACACTAAATCTCGCTGCACAGAGATTAAAGGTCCAAATGCATCATAAACTTAAAGCCCATGCTATACTCGTGGTCATACTATAACAACTCTATTCTGCCTTCGTCTTAGTATCGTTCTGTAAATTTTTCGTTTCATTTTCTTCTTCCTGCTCTTATATATTTCTGATACTAGAATTATTTCTCCGGCTAGTATATTATTTTCCAAAACGACAAAAACAACTATTTCAGCCAAATCAAAAACCCAGAGGCCAAGTTTAAATGTATAGGAAGACACCTTCATGTGTGGTAGAATGCTTTTATCAGCAGCTTTGGCTATCCGAATGAATGAGGAACATATGTGCAGTCTTGCATGCCTTGCACTATTTGTTGAGGGATCCTGCCAAGCAAGCATACTTAAAGGCACATCCTGTATAGATTTCTAAAATGTATCCCATCTCAGAATGACTAAAGAAACCTTAATGGCAAAGGGAAGCGATGTTAAAAGCTCAAACAATTTCGTGATGACACTGCCAGCAGCATTTGGAAAATACTTCATAAAAGGACCGAACGCATCTAAGTAGCGCCCAAGAACTTCCACAAGAACTGGTTCACTCCATTTCAAAGCAAGAAGTTGCTGAAGTAACCCTGCAATCTCAATTTTGAAGCAAAACCTTGTTTAGTGTAGTAGAACATCACATCTCTGACAGAAGAAAAAGGCGCAGCTTACCGTCAAATATGTTACACAATGTGAGTTGAACTTCAGAATTACCACCTCCAAATTCGCCTAATCCATCAAAAACTGTGTTCACAACATTTTCTAGAGCCAACTGCATACTTTCCATCAAAGCCAAATCCTGGAGCAAGGCGACAAAAACTTTAGGATCTGATGACAGTGTAAAGCAAGGACAAATGAAAAAAAGGAGAAAAGGGGAAGAGCCCAATTTCTCTTCCTCCTCCCACCTACGACAAATTTAGGTTTTAGTTAGAGATGTATGATCTTATCTGCTGTTTCAAATGAAGAGTTTTTCCACCAAAAAAAATCCAAAAATCCATTCTCCATCCTGCAGCTTTTGGCAGATATTTAAGAACAATAGTTTAAACTTAAAAGTGTTAAACTGATTATTTATTGCTCTTGTTTTATTCTTTAGATTAAAATTGTAAGCTGGGTTTGGAAGGTAAGCTATTGCGTACCATGTCACGTCCTCAATGGAATAACCTGCAATATCACAGATGAGTAGTACGAAATTGGTAGAACCTAGGGTATTAACCATTAAGTTATCTTGAGGCCCACTTCAGCATCACAAGCTCTCTCAAAAACACTAGGCTCCCATCCAATCTTTTCCCTTTATTATTGCGGAAAACTAAGGAAAAGAGATTACGACGCCAACATTTTCCATAGACTCCTATAACAAAAGCCAAGTATGCTAGACGATCAATTTACTTGAAACAGGCTCTAAGCAGCATTGCATTTCCAAATAGCCAAATTGCTAGGAAAAAAACTCCATGAAGAATCTAAAAACCGAACCTGAGCAGGCATTGGAGGAAGCAAGGGATTCTTGATGATCGAGATGATTCTTTCAGTTACAATCCTACCAGCTATTATGGGCTTGTTTGCAGCAACAAACCTGACCAACTCCAACTGCCAAAAACTAATCTATCAGCTTTAAGCAATTGAGGAAAAAGTCATGTAGCATCATAGTTAACATTTGAAGTAACATCTAAATGGGAAAAGAAAGTATCACGTCAGCATACCAGCTTTGACCGATACTGGCTAAATTCACCCTTGCCCTCGAAATCATCACTCCACAACTCCACAGTTCCCAGAGATACTATTGTCTCCGGAAGAGCTTTTTCTTTCTTGAGCAACCTTAGGAAAGATATATCCAGAATGGCACCGGATGTATCATCATTTACATAATCCAAGAGCTTTTTCTTCTCCTTATCAACCTGTCCAGAGCTAGAACCTAGACTACCGGTGGCCGGGGTTTCTCCACCTACATTATGAGGCACCTTAGCCTTTGACATTAAATCTCTCATCAGCGCCTATAATCACAAAGAACTGTCAAGTACACTCCAAATTAAATACAAAGAATTTGAGATCTGACCACGACATCAAATGATCAATACAAGGACTGCTTACCAACCAAAAGAGCAGAGATTGGAAATGAAGAGCAAATTTGTAATGCCGAAAGAAGCCCAGCATCTGCATTAATGCGACAATGGTTAGCATACAGACACCCCAGTAATCACACTACCATAGATCTTATAATCATCAGGACAGGGAAAATCATTTCACAAAGCCACAGGCACAGTTCTAGACTCTCAGAAATTGAGAGTGAAGAGACACCTGCTTCTCGGCTTTTCATTTTTATTTTTATTTTTTATTTTGGTACCTGCTTCTCAACTTAAAAGATACAATTTTAATGCTTAAACCAGCTATCCTACAGATGTCCATGCTTCAACTGACTAACAAAGCTATATGTCAAAACTATAAACAGTAACTCATAAATCACAATTCCCAACAACACCAGTACAGGGAAAGAAAAAACTGCCACAAAGAAGACAAACCAAAATAAATTAAAGAGGTTGTCAAGAATAAACAAGTTCAAGATGCCAAATAAAGAAAGCAACTGCTTTGATGCCACTTTGCACCACGTAGATCCTATTATTTGAGCCATGAAAGATAAGTCACTTCATGGACTTATTTGGCTCAGACCAGGTGCATAGAGTCCTAGATTTCAATAAATTAGTAATACTTTCCACATTAGCAGCAAAAAAACCACAGGTCACTCAACAGCCATGTTTTCCTCACCAGAAAATATTAACCACCTAATTTTACTCCAGCAAGCAAAAATAGTGTGGGCATAAGGCTGGAATGAGGGAATTGAGAGTAGACTCTTCCCAGCATCCATGCAACATTAACATAAGATTGGATCTAGTATATCAGAGTTTCTTCAAATTCATTTGATCTCTAATTCCTCCAAATTGTGTCATTAGGAGTTAAAAAACTGGAGAGACAATCTGTGTAAGTAATCACCTGCTGCAAGTAAAGAGAAAGCACAGTGCTATCACCAGCAATGCATGGCAAGTTTGAAGAACCCAAAGAGACCATGCTCTCACATATATACTCAGTAAACTCAAATTCATTTTCCTCAATGATGCCGGGATTTGATGTAGATCTATACAGAAATTCTCTAGAAATATTCATTAAGATCTGAAAGATGCTACTCATCGCAGCATCAAATTCTGGAGCAGAGGAGTCAACTGGTCTCTTTCTGCATTCACAAGTGAACATATTAGAAGGTCATGGTCAGATGTGTGAAGAATTACTCACAGATCAATTGTTGACAACTGCCTGTACCTTGGGGAGACAAGTTTGAAAAATTCACAAGCATGAAGGCGGAAATCGGGAGAGGAGAGTAAAATGCCACACCTATCATAAGAAAAAAGAGAAGGGAAAAAGGAGGTGAATTGACGAAGGAAGGAATTACTACATATCAAATTTTGAATAAACAAGTTATGTAGGAAACAGATCAACTACCCGTGAATAATGCCAAATTTAGCAAGGTCTGACACTGGAGCCCACTCAGCATATGCGTTGATGGCATTTAAGGTAGCAATTACAGTGGCTGCATGTTGTTTTGCAATGTCAAATTGTTGCCTACCAGCTTCGTTCAAGGCAGCTCCAAAATGCTTCTCCAGCAACTGAACCAAGAATGGAATTGTTACAATGGTACTGGATAAACACAAAAACATGAGGCATGGTCAGGATTATACCGTGTACAGTAAAGGTAGAATATCAGGCAATGATTGTGTAAGTCCGCGTAACAATAGTCTGCGCCTGTCACCTGAATCAAGAAGCAGAAAGAAGAACCGGAGTCAGCTCTGGCAAAATTTAAAAAAGATTAGATCAATGTCCATGAAACCAAAGCATACTGGATTATTGATTAATTGAATGAAACAAGCCAGAAAATATTCTAGTACTTGAAGATATTTGGCACTGACTTTCAATTTTCAGAAAATCAACCAAATACTACCGCTAATTTCTCAAACATCTACCCTAATACCCTGCAGGCTGGGTGGGGGAACAGGCACTATGAGTCAAATCAAATGAAAGGTAAATTAATCAACTAACCTTCTAAGTCTTCATTATGAACGGTAATATCTTCTGGAAGCCACCTGAGCGTCATTGAAACCAGCTCCGCCTTATTTACCAAGGGTGGACATAGTGATCAATAGATGTTTAGTATAAAAGTCGAAATAGACAAGGTGAAAAAATATATAGATTTACTTGTATAGGTCCCTTGCTGGAGAAGGAAATTAGAGAGGGAAGTAGCTCCTGCCATAAACTCAGTTCTCCTCTTCTAACTATCTAAATTTGTACAAAATTACATTAGTATTGCCTCTCAGAAAATCCCTTTAAGCTTCAAAACTCAAAAAGAATGTGGTTAATACCTCAGCAACAAGGGCAGCTGTTTGACTCTTCAAAGCCCACTCTTCAGAGCAATATGCACTCCCAGACATCAATTCTACAGCAACATTTGCAAAATGCCTATGTTCTGTGGGGCTCAATTCTTCCCATCGCAATCTAACCAAATGCTGCAACAGAATGGCAATGTTCAATGTGCAGCCACATGAAGAACCATGTACTTCACAGTCAGTCACAAATCTAAGCTTAAAAGAAAACTCTGCTTTCTTATTGAAGTTCTACAAGCACATCAGCAGAGATGGAAAGCATCAACATGCCTTATCCACTAAGGCACAGGAACATCCAACACAAACAAAGCACATAAACTGGACACGACAAAAGAAGGGATGAACCTGAAGCATTTTGAAGGCTTGCAATCTAATTTCGGAAGACCAATCCTTCTTTACTAATAGGAATGACGAGCTTGCTAATACTCGTACATCTCCAGTCTTGATCTGTTGAGAAAACAGGGGAAAAAAAAAGCACTATTAGACAGCAAGTGGCACAACCTATTGAGTAGAAGCAAAAAAATCATATAACATTTATTCTATAATCTTGGGATCTATCGATGGATAAGCTCACTCATTTTTCTTGGACCAAGAGAGGCTCACTCGCAATAAATAAACCATTCACAAACTAATTCTCCCGCAAACATCTGCATTCCCGAAAACCTTTTCCCAAGCACATTAAAAGCTACATATACTTGGAAAATTACAACAATAAGCTACATATGTACCAACCGGCTGGTGAAATATTAAGCAAGCACCCCTTATTTCCCATTCCCTAGTAGCCACAGCCATTAGATCATTGTTTTACTAACTTCGCCTTTTATGTGGTATGGGAGTTCCGCAAGTAATCATCAATGATGAAACGCTCGAGTCCAATTGAAAAACTCTCAAGATGGAATGTTATGTTGGATATGACCAAATTCATAAGGATGGAAAAATGCCATGGCTTTTATTGCTGAAAGTAGTTGTATTATAAGTAACAAGCGGAACTAAGAATCATGTCAATCCATATATTGTGATAGTGTCTCCACACAACAGCAAGAAAAGACTACAACAGAGAGAATCCATATTTCCTTAAAAAACTCACCATACTCTTCTTGGGCATAACAGTATTTTTCAAATTAAGCTTTAATCCCTGGACAGCAAACATCAACCCAAACTTACACATTTCTGGACTAAGAAACATTTATTAGGAAACACTAAACCGTTTGTTTTCCTAAGATACTAGCAACCTGCGCATTACGCAGGTTGACAACTTTTTTAGCAGACACTTGCACCCATGTGAATCAAACAAAATTTATGAAAACAGTCTCATAGTATACTTTATACTGAAGGCCCTCTTTATTGTTGGCTGGAAATAGCTACTTGTCTCACCAAATTCTTTCCACCCATATGGCCAGAGCTGACCCAAATTTTCAAATCTGGATTTAGCAAATTTGTCTCGTAGAAATTGAATCGGAACGTGAAATTGACCACAAGTTCACTTTAAGGTTAAGTTTACAGCGTTTGTGATTTTTTGGCCAAAACAAAAAAAAGCAGTTGCAATTGCAATTACTTCTATTGGTCAAGCACCTTGTTTTAATGCCCATGCGTTCCATTGGTATCAGATTTCCATGCTTCTTAAACAGGAAGACAGTCAAGAAACAAAGAGTAACAAACTTCCTTTTTAAGTACCAAAGAATTCCGTCAACGCAGAAAGTTCAAAGTCACATATGCCCCTCTGATAATCCTTAATAGACTGAAAATGAAGAACATAAAGCAGCAGCCATCCTGAATAGCTAGCTATATATTAACTTTGTCTGTGCTGTATAATGATACCAGAAGTGAATTCGAAAGTCCCAAAATCGCTAACGCGTAAACCACACAAGATCAACACTGATAGTTGTAGCTCCTAGAAAATGCTGCCGATTACGTATTAAGTACACGTGATTAAACCAAGGAAACATGTGAATGGGTAACGGACCATGGCTTATCACTCTAATGGGGAAAGCATTTATCACGAAACAATTTGATAAAGAAAAGTAACTACAAACAAGTTCAGATTACAACTTCAATGGTAGAAATCATGGCCAGACAAAGTTCCAGGAAATGTCTTGTGGAGTGCCATTTCCCAGGTCACACATTCAAGTCCACAGGCAAATTCCCTATCCTCCGGACTGGAAAAGAATGTTTGATTACCTTACCCCAATTATGCAATTCATATCCCAACATTAACACCATATTATATCGGAATCCAGTTCCAACAAAATAAGGCAGTGATTTACTATAAGAAACTACACGGACAAAATGCTCAAAAGCCGTTAGGCATTAAATACTCTCTCACCTTACTTACGTCACCACCAAGTATGAGCTAGCCGATGCCCTTAAACCTCAAGAACCCTCAAATAACCAAACTATTACCACGTCCACAGAAAATGAAAGATGGACAGCCAAACCCTGAGCAATGACATCTATAAATCTGGCAAGCCACTGATTTATCATTTTTCCCATTACCAACTTTTTAATCACCAGAAGAACTTATGGACAACATATAATTTGATCGTTCTTTCCCACCCAATCAAAATAGCTTCCTTTGCGTTAGATGGCTTATGTAACTGACATGAAGGAAGCTTTAGCTTAAGACACTTGGGAGTCATCTCATTGATTTCCAAGAATTATAAACCTCGGCCCAGTATTACCATCCAGGACTCGATAGTTACATTATTTCTAAGATAAAAAAGGAACATTCTACAACCTCAACGTTTTCTCTACGGAGACTTATCCTGGCTGAAGAACCCATTCCTCAACCCAAGTTCATCAACTATGAGCACAGGGAAATCCCTAGTGCATGCAATCAAAAGCTGATAACACTTACACATTGCTAACGAACACAGTCTCGAACCAAAACCCACATATCATCAAGCCGGAAAACACCTCAAAATGCACACGCAGAGAGAGAGAGAGAGAGAGAGATAGCGCATACGGATTCAAGGAAAGAGACGGCGTCACTGCGAGCATCAGGAGTGGAGCTCCAGTCTAAGGCAGTGACAATCGCGCGAGCCAGATTGCCAGCCACGGCGTTCGCGTCCCCCATCACTTCCGATCAAGCACGCTCTCCCTCCCGCAGAGGACAATCAGCCGCAACAAGGGGCGACCCTTTTCCTGTCTTCAGCTCCGCGTTCTCAATTCGATCAGGCCCAGCTTTTCCCACGGACTCTGCTGTTACCCCGAAGCTTCTTCGAGAGAGATCAGTTCGGCAGACTCGAGCGGATGAACGAGTTTGCGGTTCGCTTCCCTCCGCTCGAATGGGAAAAATCCAAGCTTTGTTCTGCGGCCCCGTCTCCGTCGTCGGTAAAGGAGCTTGCTTTGGCTGTGCTTCTAGCAAAAGTTCGGAGCTTTATATCTAGCTTGCGGGAGAGAGAGAGAGAGAGAGAGAGAGCCCTTTTATTCGTTTGCTGAGAATTGGAGCGCAAGGCGAAGGCGTCCAATTGAAGTCAAGCTAACAAGTCATCAGGAACCAGAGAAGGATTATTATCATTATATATATATTTTTGTTAATCTTGAAAAAGAATAAACTCATAATAAATAAAAGAAAATGCCACGAAAATATCTTAAATAATGTGGACTGTGATTTCTTTATTCCTTCTTTTTTTTTTTTCATCTCATCAAAACCCCAAACTTAAATGAGTGGGAAAAAAACGTCCTTAATCTATCACAAAAAATCATAAGCCTTTACCGGTCAAAATATGAGAAAATTTCAAATAAGATTCCAAGTGCTCTTATTTTTTCAAATAAAAAAGTGAAGTGATCATGACCGTTTCAAATAAGGGCCTTACACTAAATATTTTAGCCAACTAAAGATATTAAATTAAATTAAATTAAAAATTAAATAACAACTAAAAAAAAATCACAAGTGGGAGGGGATTGTCCTCCCACTTATGGCCACCGCCCCAACGTCTGTGGGGGTAGCAATGATGCCCTATGGGGTCGCCGGTGCCTCGGCGAGGGTCGACGACCCTGCCAACCAAAGGCAAGAGCCCATTTGTGTTTTCTTTTTTAATTTTTTAATTTTAGGTTTTTTAATTTTTTTGACAAACTCAAAAAAGGAAAAAAAATAAAAAAAATATTAAATGACCATAATACCCCTATTAACAGCCAAGTCAAGCTCTTTTTTTTTTTTAGATTGATAAAGTCGTTTCAATATCCACTTCACATCCTTATTTGATATAACAAGGACACTTTAGGCTCTTATTTGAAATAAGATCAACTTCAAGCCTTTATTTGAAAAAAATGAAAGCACTTGAAATGCTTTTTTGAAATTTTCCTCCAAAGCATTGATACCACCCAAAAGTTATTCTTGCGTAGCTAAATTCCTAAATTTGTCATAAAATTTTTTTAGAACATTTGTGCCGCAATGGGCATAATTTAGTATTACTCATGGCACAACAGAAAAAATTTGAGATGTTACACGCCGCAGTTTGCATAATTTAGAGATTTCAATGATATTAACCTTAAAAAGAGGGACAGAAGCTCATCCATATGAAGTAATTCCGTACAAATTTTACAAAATGTCTCAAACAAACAAAGTCACGTCCTTACACATCTACCCCAACTTCTGCCTATGTTACTTTGGATATCCGTAAATACTCGTCAAACATGTCAATAAATGTTGGCACATGATGCCTACATATCAACTCTATTCCTGCGTGGCAAGGTCCCAACAGCATCGAAAGCGACCTTCATTCTGCCCCTGCAAATCCATCTTGATTGACTTCCACTCTCGCCAAATGGACCCTGAATCTATTGGTGTAGCCGAGCCAAACCCACCGGCGCCATCAGCTCATGTACAAAACTTGCGAAGTCATGTGACTGAAACCGATTATCTTGAGGATGGCAGCACTTCAAGATTGAGAAGAGTAGAGCACTCACTCAGGCTGTCAATACTTATTAACTTCTTCATAGTGAAAAAAAATATGGAGTACTTGGTACCAAGAAGCCACTGAAGCAAAAATTTACAGCACAACATCGACCGACCATCCCAACAAACCAAAAACTGATAGCGGCAAAAATCTAAATCCTCCATGGGACCAAAAAATAAACATCGACATGGATAATAAAGACCGAGTGAACTTTACCCTCAAATTCACTTTTCGTTTTCGGAAAACAAATAGTCTTCCCTACAGTTGATGGTTTAAGCTATGCTTTTGCTTTCATATGCTCTCAGATGATTATCTGGTCTTCTCCCTTTATTGGTTCCCATAGATAATTTCGAAGACTCTCGTGGTCCACCTGCACCGTGCTTCTTCCGCCTTGGAGCACCAGGAGGGTCGACCAGCGGGCCTGACCAAGTTTGATCCTGCTCTTTCGAAGAAGTGAACGAAGCAGAGGTGAATGGGACATCGGGAGGTATGCCAGATGGATCAAAACGATGAGAAGCTCCCAATGGGAAGCCAAGCGCCCCATCCTGATGTGGCGGAGGGAATTTTTCACTTTTGCTCTTTGCATTTGCATGGGAAATGAGTCGTCTTCGCTGATATACAAAGAAACCAGAACCCTTGTTAAGAAAATTAAAGTGAGTCTCCAGTAACGTGAATGGGTGTGCCTGTTTGCCTAATCTGCCTGCCCAAATAGTTGTCCCCAGTTGGTAATGCTTTTGACAATTAGGTTTAACAAGCATGTCACCAGGGAAAGAAACAGAACACTGGAATCCTTTTGCTACCATGTAAAAATGAAACTGAGCAGAGGAAGCAGGAAAAAGAAATAGTTTCGCATACATCAATGTTATGTTGGAGCTCCGCATTGGCTTCTGGAGCAGGAACAGCCCTGACACGTCGATCACGTGTCCGCTCTTTCTTTGGACCATCTGCTTGTGCTTTACTAGCCGCTCTCAACCTGCAGAGATATGAGAAAATGCTGAATGAAAGAGTTAAACACTGACGCAAGAACTGCCATATGCTTCATTTTGGGGACAAAAGATGCTATTTTTCGGACTGAATAATCCAAGGTTGGTACTTGATGTATAGCATTTTCAGTACTTATAATACTATGTGTGGTATGTAACCAAATTTTTTATATCAAATGCTTTAAATGGAATGTGTAATTTGGCCGAATATATTTGCACTAAAAGTACATGAAATAATAATTTAACAGTCAAGAAACCATGAGCCAGAATCCTTATTAGCCATTGTAATTAAACCATGTGAAAAATTATGAGGAATGGAAGGAACCCAAAGAAAGAAAAGAAGAAAATCTAGCTTCTGGTACCAACCTTCGAGCTTCATCGTCACGTCTTTTAGCATCAATTTCCTTACTGGGAGGATACTGTGGGAGGCTAGATGGTTCACAAGCATATGGCTCTGTCCTGAAGAACTGTGTGTAAAAGGCAGGAGCAAAGCAGTAAATTAATAAGAAAAGGAAAAGGAAAAGAAAAAGGAAAGGAAAAGGAAAAGAAAAAGGAAAGGAAGCATAGTTGCAGATCTTCAGATAGCATGTGTAAAGCCAGATCTCACTCAATATATTACTCTTAATAGTTAGTCCTAGAATAGTTTCTGACAAGCCATCATAATATAATGCAGCTAAGGATCCATCAATTTTCATCCAAGTTGAGGATGGCAGTCAATAGACTTTGAAATCTCGATCCAAGGTCCGCACAATTCCCGTATGAATTGTCTTCAAGTACTTATACAGAACATAAGCATGGAAATTTTCAACAAAGTAAAACCTAACCGTCCTGAGAAAGCCTAATATCATAGAACAAGATAATGAGCAGACAACCACAATCAGAGCTGGCCAAATTTAAGCAACCCGAGTTTAAGTTAATGCAGGTTGCTGAGTTTGATTGAAAAAATTTGTGGTTTGAACCTAGCCAGAGGAAGTTGTCTCCGTTTAAGCAAATCAATTATCAAAGACAAACAAGAAGAACAATGTTGCAATTGCAAATTACAGTATTCTTGTAAGTTATAGAGTACTTTACTTTCTGAGAAACAAACTCTAGACAATAGATCAATAGAGATCAACAGGAAAAAGAAGCCATAATAGTTAAAAACTTTACTGTCAAGGGAAAAAGAGCAACAAACACATGGAAGTATTTCACATATAATGAACTAATGTTAAACTGACTTCGCTTTGCAAAGCATCAGTGGCTGTCCCGCGCTCCGCTGGATCAATTGCCAGAAGAGTTTCAATAAGTGGCAAAGATGATGGTGGGAAGTCTTTAAATGTTTCCCTGATGCATCTTCTATAGGGTTCTCGAGGCTTGAACAATGTTGCATTCGGCAACTTATATTTCTTCCAATACTCTTCAGAAGGTGAGCCGCATAATTTGTATATCTTATGGAGTTGCTCTACCTATGTACAAAAATATAACAGCAATTCGAGTTTCAGATACAAGAGGAAGGCAGTTCTAATTTTCCTGAAAAAGAAGGATGGTTCCCCAGACAAGGATGGAACAATCAATGAGATAAAATCCAAAAAGCTGAAAGCTAGTCAACAGCAATGAAGCATCAAAATATCAAACTAGATCTAGGCCAACATGATCCAGCATATACATCCACTAATGCCAAATTAGTTATGTATCACCGATAACAAGGATGAATATGATTTAACAGCACATGGAAATAACTGTATTATACAGATTGTCCATAATTTAAAGCATACATGGATTATCTAAACCTTCAACTTGATTAATCCCCATGGAAGCACATAACCTGCCTTGTTCACATGCAATGGGCAAGGCACTACTCATAGGATGGTGGGTTTGACCCCAATTAACTCTAAATGGGAGACACTATGATTTGAATACTGGTCTTGTTGATTCCCAATCAAGCACTTGACTACCCAACCAACTCCGATTGTCTAATATCACATACATCTTAAGTGTACAGATTCATATGTTTTATTATCCACTAGACAAACTTTAAGCCACAAACTGCAAATTACAAAAGTTGCAATCAAGAAATTTTTTTTTGCATTTAAAAATATAATATCATGAGAAGAAGGTCAAAACATACCTCTGTTCGACCAGGCATGATGGGCTTCCCTGCCAACAACTCAGCTAGTATACAACCAGCACTCCACAAGTCTATAGCCACACCATAATCATTGGCCCCAAGGAGAAGTTCAGGTGGACGATACCACAGAGTGACCACCCGACTTGTCATCCGATGCTTGTGGTCAGGATCGTAGAACGAAGCCAGTCCAAAATCACCAATCTTAAGAACTCCTCCATTATCAATCAGTAGGTTTGAGCCTTTAATATCGCGGTGCAGCACACGGCGATTGTGACAGTGCTCTAGTCCAGAAAGCAGCTGATGCATGTAACACTTGACCTACAATATAAATAGATATTATGTTTGAGAGAAGGGGAAAACAAGTACCACAGAACAAAAAGGGGTAGGGAGGCCTCACAATCAGTCATATATTTTAAGAGACGAACTTCTACAAACCTGAGGCTCAGTGAATTTGATTCCTGGAGTTGCCGCTAATCCCGCCAAATCATGCTCCATGTACTCAAATACCAGGTACAAGCTGCAGGACATTCGTGAAGTAACTAAACCCTCCAACTTCAAAACATTGGGATGATCCAGATGCCGCAGAATGAGAATTTCTCGTGCCATAAACCTCACACTTTCAGGTTCTAAGTTGTCAAACCGGACTTTTTTTAGTGCAACAATTTTACCAGTCAACAAATCCTTGGCTTTGTACACATTACTATATGTCCCTTGTCCAATCTGACAGTAAAATGACACTAAGGAATTAGAAAATAACAGGGGAAAAAGAAAAAGCATGGATTACTATAACAGCAATTATCCAAAAAGAAGCAAAACAAAACAAGAGCAAAGCTATAAGTCATGAGTGCAAACCATGCGACCGATCAATAGTCCTTTACTATAGCAATCAAAAGCTGCTATAATCGAAACTTCAATGATGAAATTTAAGCAAAAAAAATGAAAAGTCGCTTCCAACCTTGTCAATTTTCTCAAATGTGTTCGCTCTTCGAGGAATCCAACCGCTGAGAGCCTCCCCGCATATGTCTGAGAGCCATGAGGGCCATCCAGCTGCAACCTGCTCTCCTCGAGTATGCTTCGGCAGGTTGCCTAGCTTCGTGCTTGTCCTCGACCGTCTCCTTTGTTCACGCGACCGCTGATCATCTTCGGCCTTCTCTTTGTTCTGGGTCTCATCTCTCTGAACCTCCTCGACCTTACTCTCTCCCTCTACCTTCGTGACCGGATCATCCCTCTTGCTGGTCTCGGCGTCGGAACTATCCCGTCCTTTAGACTCTGTGACTATGCCGGATGACACCTCTCGACCAAGCACGCACCCCATTTCTCGCTTCTAATTTTCATCTCTGAACATCTCCTAGCCGCCAGCCACCACCAATCAATAACCTCTGATGGATCACTCACCCCAATAACAAGGCAACTTTCAAGCACAAGCAGCTCAATCTCTGCACAACCAAGTCAAATCTACCCACCCGAAAGTTACACCAGAGCTCAGAGACCAGCAACCGGAACTGATCGATCAGCCCACTCGACGAAGCACTGCAAGAAACCAGATGCTGTGCAAAGTATGAGCCCTAAGCGAGCGATCCCTCAAAAGGAGACAATTGATCGTGGGGGTCTGGATTTCAGCACACCCATCAAAGAAAAACTAGATCTTTAAGTCAGAAACACAGAGGAGGAGAGAGAGACTGACTCGGACTGAATCTGGGTCTGCGCAAGAAAGCTACTGAGCTTCGTTCTGGGGAGGGGTACAGCTCCCTTGAGTGCGGCCAGAAATGCGTCTCTGGTCAATCCTGTTCGGGGAAAAGAACGGGGAGAAACAGGAATTCTGGGTACGAGATTACTCGGTATTTCTGGGACATCCAAGCGAAAAGGGGTAATAAAAAAGTAAAAAAAAAAAAATGAAACAGCAACAGCAACAGCAGATCGGACCTCTCAGTTCTCAATTATATGCTGTCTTTTAGTTTTTGCAAGTCAAACCTCCCCCCAACACCTCACCGATGTTCTTTTTGTTGAGGACAAGGTGGGACATTTCCATCCTGAATCAACGGGAGACTCTTTCTTCTCCCTTTTGACCCTCCTTTTTTTTTCTTTTTCTAACTCTTCTCCTGATAATATCTAATATTTTCTGTTCTATGAACGAATTTCTAAACAGAGAAATGCATTCGATAACCATATAAAATTTCTATTCTTCAAATGTAAATTCATCTGAAACCGCAAAAAAAAAATTTTGTGATTGCCGCAGACGATGCCGGCGATTGAAGACTGAAAAATAGCGAACAAAGATTAATAACGAAAAGATTTGTTATTTCTATTTTTGTTTTAAAAATAGGGAAATAAAAAGTTTTCTACTTCTTATTCCTTTTCCACACCTATTTTTAGGCTAAAAGTTTGTTTTGAAAATAAGAAGAAATTGCGCTATCAATCAAATAAATTGTTGTTTCAAACCTATTCCAAGAAATAGAAAAATATAAAAGCAGCTTCTAACTTTTCTAGAACGTGCACACGGAGACAGGGGTAGAAATTTCGTTGCGAAGGCAGATATTCATTCTTTTTAAGGTCCTTTTCAAATGGTTTAATGAGGAAGTAGACCAACGGCTAAGGACATGGACGTTTTACCAAATATTACGGCGCTAGCAAAACTGTAACGCTACTTTAACCCCTTCTTGATGTGTTTGATTTCTTTATTATTCCGCCCTTTTATCAGTTGAATTGTCCAAGATGGTGATCGTAATTCAGGAACCCCGGTTGCATCGGTCACTCGCAAAACCAAAGATTTACATCAAGCAATGGTCAGCGTGGCTGGCCCGTGACATACCGCTAATAGCTAACTAAGACATTTTTAAATAATACTAAACTATTTTATGTTCAGCATGGCTCGCCCGTAACATACCGCTATGCTAACAAAGACATTTTTAAATAATATTAAACTAATTTTGAGATTTCTAATGTCAGAATTGACAGAATATTCGTTGTCAAAACGTGAAAATATTAAAAATTTAATTGATAAAAATTAAAAAATTTAAAATTGAATTGATAAAATCAAAACAAATTCAAAATTTTTTTTGGATAACTTTTTCCGGAGCATCCGTGCCACCCAAACAAACGAATCTTGACTGATGATTGATAGCCAGACATTGAGTTGACACTCCGGGAACACTACCTCAACACATGAGGGAGGAAGGAAAAAGGGGGGTGGGGCGGGCATTTCTCATCAGCAACAAAAGAAACTGCAATAAATACAACACATCGAAAGAGGGCCTAAAAAAACCACATTTTACAATAAGCAATTGTTTTCAGCGCAGAAATAAAATTCAAAATCGTTCAGGGTAGCGGCAGGAACTACGGGTACAGATTCCTCCTCAGTCCTCACTTCTCTTTTTCTTCTTCTTCTCTTTCCTCTTGCTAGGTTGTTCGCTATCCTCTCCGTCTTGTTCAGCATGCTTTCTCTTCTTCTTTTTCTTCTGGGTCGTTTCTTCATCGTCTCTGGCATTCCCACCAGACTGCAACATGGAGTCCTCCGCTGCCTTCTCCATCTTCCGTTTCTTTTTCTTGTCCTTCTTTGCTGGGGCAATGTCATCAGCTTCTGCAGAACCATTTGCGCCCACTAGCATCGTCGTCTCTTCTTCGTCGGCTTGCTTCTTCTTCTTCTTCTTTTTCTCTTTCTTCCCTTCCCCAGTTGGAGGCTCTTCAGTCACTTCTGCCATCTGAGATGGTACACTTTCGGTGCCTCTCTTCTTTTTCTCCATTTCTTCACCATTCCCAGCGGCATCATTCAGAGTTTGCCCAAGAGTAGAATCAGCGGAAGGATTGTATGTCTTCAAAAAAATAAAAAATAAAAAAAAGAAGCTATCATTATCCACTTGCAACAAGAGGAAGAGCAGAAATAAAATACAACATTATGATAAATGAGGCTTCGCTCGATGGCAAGCGGAGGTTGACATTCAGCTTGACATTATACATGTGTACTCCAGAGGCAAATGAATATACCCTCAAGACCCAAAATAAGAGATGCATAAGGTGAAAGCGTACCTTTGCTGCAGTTATCAAAGCCCCAGCGCCCTTCTTTCGGTCCTTGTCATAGACTTCTATCTTAGGCTTGCCTTTTGCAGAGCCAGCAGCATGACCCAATTCTCTGCCCTCAAGATTTCTCAGCCTAGCTTCAAGCTGCAAAGCAGCCATACATCAGCATGACACTCTTCTGGCGCTGTGTGTAATTGTGTGTTGGGTGGTGTTTGAGCAATTGAACAATAAAAGCATATTTCGGTGGTGGCAAAAAGTAGCAAGTAGAGAAATTGAACCAAGTACCTTGGCCCGATTTTCAAGTCCCATGGAGTTATCTTCAGTGTCTCCAAGAGCATCATATCTAATAGCCAAGGCGGTTTTGGCAGCAAGTGAACGAGAAATTTTTCCCTTCAATTTTGGTGCTGCCTGGCCAATCAATGATGCATGGTAAATCAGCCCATATTTAGGAGTAGCATGTTTTGTCTTCAATGCTCTGAAGAGAGCCTTTTCAGCACCCAGTATCTGTACGGTGCTCCCTGGCTGCTTTGCAAGGTTTAACAAGCTGCCACCATGCGCAATTAGGCGGGCCCCCACAAGCTCTCCAACAAGAGCCGTCAAGTTGGGTGCAATGGTGTTCATACGGGACTTCAAATAATCATAGAGTTGCGCTCTATACTCGGACAGAGACAAGACTTGATCGCAGAGCTCTTTGATATTTAACAAATCAAGGTCACTTACTTCAGTACCCATTGAAATCTCAGATGCCACCTTTAACTCTGTCTCAACCTCTTCAGGCAATATCTGCAGAATATCAAGCAAAATGACAAGCACATTCTCTGGCCAGAATATCATGACTATGACTCACAGTTCCAGCTTATTCATATGATAGCCTCCATTGTAATTCCTATTTGCAATGTTATGTCTACAACATATACATCTGATGAAACATGAGTCCCAATTGATGCTACAAAAATTAAAGGACAAGTTTATCATGACCACAAGCTTCTAATGGTCTGGAATTTCCATGAGCTAACTCCCTAAAGGCTATAACATGAGAGGAGAGCCCCGTGGATCTATATACTTGGATTTCTGGTCCTCAAGACTTATATGCCCAATAAAAATCATCATAACCATTTCATAGGAAGTCATACCCCAGAAAAGTCTAGCTTTGAAGCATTAGTGCGGTCGCCCATCAGCTTCACAGTCTTGGCATATTGAATGTTATCCTGGATAATCTTACCAAGCTCTGGAAAATGCCATCCATACCACTCTCGGACCCTCATTGCATAAGTATTCAGCTCTTTATCAAGATCGTCAAGCAAACCAATGGCCTGAATGATCATAGTGTCCACCTAAACAAGATAACCTATGTAATTAGTGAACTCCAGCATAAACATCCACTCCAGTTAAAAGGAGGAAAATGGAACTACTAATAGATCAGAGCTTTAAGTTTAATCCTAACACCAGAATAATTAAGTTTAGAAAGATGGTGATTAATTGCACTTCTTAAATGGCTCAATGGCAATCTATGGGACCTCACATGACAGTACATAACCACCTAAACTAAACTGCCAATTCCTATTACATTAAAGACCATCTAATTCAGATCCAAATTCAATTGAAATTTTCAATATGCTTACAGATTTTTTTTTTCCATAAATCAAGATCAGCCATACCAAACAAATTGAAGTCTTCATCATCCTTTCACAATTTTTTTCATAAGTCAAGACCATGAGACAATGACAGTCAAATGACAAGTTTGTCACAGATCAAGAAACAACAAGAACCATAGTTAATCCAACACATTTATACAAATTAGTAAAAAAAACCACCTTATCAGCACTAAATTTCAGCTTGTATCTAGACAGGCTATGAGATAAACCCAGACTCATTGGAGCCAGATCCTGGACAGCTAGACCCGAAATGAGTTCAGTCAGCTGACTCCTCACACCTCGCATCAACTCCATAACAGCATTATTGTGAACACAATCGATTTGCTGCAAGGAAATAATCACTCGGGTTTTAGGAAAAACAAAAGGAGACAAGCTAACAACAGCAACATGATCACACCAAGCATAAAAGCATCTGCATACCAACTTCTCTTTAATAGCATTTCCAAGCTTTGAATCAGCTACAGCCAAACTTTCCCCATCACAGTGAGCACGTAAGAATTTACGGAGACCTTTGTAAGGTTTGCTCTCAATCAAACAGGTTGCAGCTGATAGAGCTTCTGCCGTATTTTCAAACTTCGAAAAAGCTTTCAGCTTAACAACCTGATATACACAGAGCAAACAATTGTCAGGTCCATTGTGAAAGGCCGCAATGAAGCAAGGCAACAAGTTTGGCGAGACTACCAATCACATTAATCAGACTGGGAATGCCCTAGTGATCAAATACTCATTTGCAATCAACGGACCATCAATTAAAAAAAAGCACACTAACTATGTGTATCATTTATGTTCCTGGAAAAGTGACAACAGAGACAAAGATGGCACCTGTCTTGCAGATTCAGCAGATGAGAACTCCTTCCACAAGTCCTGGCAACAGTAAAAACAGGATCCTTAGCAAGATCAAAGGACATTAACCCATATCGTCTCCATTAGATATACCAATAAAGGAAACAGGTCTCGAATCGTGCATGACTTCCAAAATTATTACAAAGCCCAAATCCTCGATTCAAGCTCACGCCAGAAAATCATGCGTTACAATCAGTAGAGAACAGCAAATGAGCAACACGAAGAAACAAATCACCTCGACCTTCGAGAGTTTCCCTTCATCCAACAATTTAAACAGGGCAAAGCCTGCTGGCGTCTCGAACAACACGAGCATTTTAAACCAAATGTCAGGTCAAAACCGCCTGAAAACAAAGCCATCCATTTGCTCAGGCAACTTGTCCAAAACAAGATTCACAGAATGGATAAATAAATCATCTCAACAGCAACCACTCGACAGACCCACAAACAATCACAGAACATATTTGCTCACTGATACATGCATGCGCATCCCTATGCGTACAATAGCTAGCAATTCATAAGTAGCAGCCCGGTCAACAAGAAAGCTCAGAATCGACCCTTTACAGCTTAAGAGCCAGATAAAGCGCATTACAAGTTTGCCCACATAGAATCCTAACATATACCAACAGTATTGCTCAGCAGTCGAGCTTGACCACGCAAAGGGAGAAGAACACCGTGCAGAGAGAGAAGAGTGAGAGTCAGAGAGAGAGAGAGAGCGAGCTTTTAGAGTTTCACAGAGTTCAGAGAGTTGGAGAGTACCCGGGGCTGCGTTGTCCAGAAGAAGCAGCAGCCCAAGAGGTGGAAGAAGACGAGAAGGGTCTAGGGTTTAAGCGCGGCGTTCACAAATATATATATATATATATTTACATACACGTACGACTCACCGTTTTGCCCTGTCTGGGAAATGCGAGTTCGGAACGATTTTGAGATTTACTTTACAAGTAAATTGAAAACCTAAACTCATATTTTTTTCACCAAAAATGAATAATTTTAAAAAATTAAAAATTATTATTTTTATTTTTTGAAATATTTAGTCAACAAAATTTTTATTCTTTATGGACACTATTTTATGGCAAAACATTTTTCGTTTTAGCGTTTACGGCCAATTTTTAAAAAGTATTTTTTTTATATTTTTTATTTTTACGAAATAAATAAATCCGTAAACTCGGTAGATGATTTGTCGAATTACTCTTACTCTATTAAAATACTGCAATGCTTCTTATACAATTTCATCGGCCCCTAAAGAAAATTAATTATAGCTCAACATATTTGTTGTTGATTACCGTTGATTGCTAATTTTTCATGTTAATATTGTTAGATTTTAGACTCTTATGATGTCCAAAACTATAATGTCATTAGATTCGGAAGTATAATTTCTATTTGGTTCTATTTTGTGTTGTCTCTCTAAAAGTTATATATTTGTTTTAAAAGAAATGAAAGGATAACTGAGAACATTTCAGCCCATTAAAAAAAATCGACCCAATGCTTTATTTCTATCACAGTTGATTCTGATTCGATTTCGGATTATGGAAGATGCAGAATAATGAACCAAGGACATTTCGGAGGCAATTGAAAGTCAGTAATTATGCAAAGCCCATGGATCAGCATGTGCCTTTTTGTACATTGCCAGGCCCATTAGAATAGATGGTCAGGGTACTTAATTTTTATTTTTGAACCAAATATTTGGATCTGTCATCTTTGCTAGCACAGTGCATCTCACGGCTAAATTCTTAAGTAATAATCACCAAAGGATTAGCTTGATGACGCAATTCGTCGAGTACAATGTGCCCTGGCTGATATGCTGTGTACTAATTTGTCCTTGTCGTTATCGCTCCACACCCTCCGCTTCTGTTCAAAATGACTATCTAAAACATATGGTTGGCATTAATAATTGCAGTTACGTAGACATAGTGATGCGATTTTGGTTTAAGAAAGTCACAAATTGAGCTCAAGAGACCTGTTGTATGATCCGTGACAAAGTGCCAAGAATCGTGATATGTAAATCCTAAATGCAGCAATGTTATGTACCGATGAGAAACATGGTATCCACCTTGCTTCAAGAATTTAGGGCATGAGAAACTTGGTAATACTATTATCAGATTCCCGCTGATACCTAAATGAGTCCTCTAATTTAAATGGCTGTGTAAACCATTTTTGATGACTTTGCTCCGTTTTGCGTTTGGGCATTCGTGGTTAAACTCGGAGACATTTGCAGTTATAAGATTTTTGCATTCCCAAAGAGGAGACAATATTCAACGAAGCATGAATGCTCCCGGCAGAAATGCTATTAGAAGTGATAATCTAGGGGTGATCGATTGCTGGTTCATTTCAATTCTTTTCAAGAATCGGGAATCGGACTGTTGGTCTCGATTCCTAATTTGCCAGAGCCGAGAATCGGGCTGACAGCCTCTAGAATTAGACTGGATCGGATTGACAAACTGACTGGACAGGATCGAAAAAAAAAAAATCCAAAATGCTCCACATGCAGTAGGAGTTTAAACTTTAAACTGAGCTTCACTGCATATTCATTCAGTGAACCCTTTGATTTGCGAAATACCATTGCATCTTACAACTAGATGTTCTCTTGACCGGGTTCATTTTTCCCTAACCAAATAAAAAATAGCCCTAAAAATGACCGGTACCATCCTATGTCCTGGAATTAGGAATCGGACTGGATCCTGCTAGAATCGAAAATCGGATGACTAGTCCTGATCCAATTGGTCCAATTTGCTCACCCCTAGGATGATCTATACCTTCGCTATAGAATCTGTCTCATTCTCATAATTGGAGTTTGCCCAGCTCCGACCTTAACATCTCTCCTGGCTCTGCCGTTCTGTTCCAGGAGACACTCGACCCATCGTCCAGCCCGGAAATTGGAGTTCTTCCGGGTGGTGGAGCGGAACACACTGGTACAACAGAATGGATTCGAGCAGGTGGTGCCAGGAGACGAGGACGCGAAGCTTCAATGGTACGTCCTTTGGGTTTTGGCCTAGCCGAAGTTGAATAAGTTCCTGTGTTCATTCTTGAAGGAGCATGCATATCGAGAGCCGAATCTTGTCCTCTGTACCGTACTACGGGGACACAGCCACTTGATCGATTCATTGTGGATTCCACAGCAGAAGGCGGACTCAAGCATCTAACTAAACTCGCTGTCAGAGGATACTGAGGTCTGTGATGTGGTGGAGAAGAATCAAACGTTTCCCAAGTTTGTAACCAAGCATTCCCTTTGATATTCCTAGGATCCTGTCCCGATAGTCTAAATTCGCTTCCGCTGCTTCTAAGAACGAGTGAATCTGAAGTAACGGTTGTCTGAAAGCTTGATAATTCTTCGGGTTGCTCCTCGTGTATCTCTTGAATGGTCACTCTGGGTCTGCTGCTCGTTGAATCAGGAATTACCTGGTTTGAGAAACAAAAAGATGGGACTGAGGTGGCAATTGCAACTCTGGCCCTAGGTCAGGAGAACAGAACTGCCTTGCTGGAAAATAATGGCAGCTGTCGGGCTAATCACAGATTGCATGACGGGAAGGATCTGAGGCGATGATACAGTAGAAGGAATGTGAAGCCTCACTAAGTGAAGCTGCTGTTGTAGTAGATTTTCCCGCTCCCGCGTGTGATACATTACCATCTCATGCGGAAAACTTGAGTATCCCCAGTTTTGATACTGCAAAGGACGCACGCTTCTTGAATGTGGGCTGCGTACATTCGATTTCAGCGATCTTACTCGTCTTTTTAGCACTTCTTTTGACTCTGACTCTGATGGTGATAAACTTGAAAGGAAACGAATGACAATAACCTGCTCCTGTTCTTCACTAGCTTCAGAATCCACCAGAGCAGACGAAGAACAGGAAGACATAGACTCCTGAGATACTGCACCGGGATATAAAAGTTAAACATTACACAAAATTCCACAGGCACTCTACTAGTGCTCATCATCAGAGGTCCCTGACGATTTAACTTGACAGGCTTAATCCCAACTTCTTAGTCCAAAAGCAAGAATAGACAGACAAAAGGGAAAGGAAGGACATGGAGTGAGAGAAAAAGGGTACACGAGAAGACTTCTCGGCATTTCTATATCAACGTACATGAATTTCATATCAAAAACTTATCTAAAACTCCCTAACCTAACATTGGATTCACCACAGCCAAATCTAGCACTAAACAACCAAACTAGCACATCAAAGAGCATCTATGGAGTACGAGGATACTTACCTGAAGCTTATATCGCTTCGTTCAACATTGAAAACGAGCATATGAGCTCCCGATTGATTCGGGTTTGGGAGGTCTAACAGATGCAGATATGCGAAGAAAATGCAAAACAAAGGTATAGAGGTGCTCCGGGGGTTCCAAGAAGTAATCTAGATCAAGAATTTTGAAGAAACTTAGAGGATCGGGAGATCTGCTATGGATGGACCTCCGAGAACTAGTTAATGGAGCTTATCATTTTCGGCGATGAAACTTGAATCCAAGGAATTATGGACGTTCGTGGAACCATGGTGAAACTCATGGACCGATTTCGAAGACTTGACGATGCTCGGAAGTGGCCAAGAAAGTCTCGGAAGCCGCCGGTCCGAGCTCTATCAATGGCGGCTAGACCGAGTTCTCAAGCTTCTCTCTCCCAGTTGTCATGCGTATGTTTTTCGCAAATGTGCCCCCTCTTTTCGTCTAAAACCGAATTGGTTTTAACCATCCGCCCCACCATCCCCAACTGAAAATTTTCAAGCTCATGAGAGGGAATTTCGGCTTCATGTGCCTAATCCCTGGTCGCGAGCCATTAGGCATGTCAGCGTCAGGTCAACTCCAATAGCCTCGGATGGCCTACGCCAATAGGGGTGGCCACGGGCCGGTTTGGACCTAGAACCGGCCCGAAACCGGACTGGTCAAAATCAAAACCGGTCGACCGGTTTGGCGGTTCGAAATTGAAACTGGCCCATGGCCATAACGGTCCGATTCTGGTTTCACAAAATGTGGAATCGAAATCGAAACCGGCCCGAACAGCCTAGAGAGCCGTTGGCTCCAACGGCCACCACAAAAAAAAAATATTATCCAAAATTTATAAATATCCCCGCTTCATCTTTCATTTTTTCACACAAATTCTCTCAATTCTCTCAAACTCTCAATTACGTTCTCGATTGTCTAATTTCTGATTTTTTTGTATTTATTATCTCCTTTAATAATTTCATATTCCTTTTTCATATCCTATATTTTTTTGCATTATACCATATATTTTTTTATATATCCAATAAATGGCAAGTGGAAGTAAAGCTAGTGGCAAAGGCAAGAGCACAATGGGAGAATCCAATTATTATAATCCTCATGATTATGCAGATTGGAGAGTTGATGTAGATGATGAAATCAACATTTCCCCTAATATAGAGCAAATCCTGACACAAGACAGTCATCCTTCGACTACCATCGATGTCGAAAAAATGTCAACAACAAAGGAGTGGGATGGTTCATCCATCATATGAAGGCACTTCACGAAAATGAAAGATTAAAAAAAGGTCTAAATAGGTATAATTTAGTTTGTAAACAATGTACTAAATCATACAGCTTTGTAGGTGGATAAGGATATGGAATATTTACTCGGCATATTAGATCGAAACATTCAACTGAACTGGGAATTGACACTAGCCAACAACAAATTTTTGGGTATGCCAATCCTAACACTTTTCGTTTATTTCGTTTTAACGAAAAAATTATAGAGAAGAATTAGGTAAATTTGTTTCCATTAAACATTTATCATTTAGTTTTGGTGAAAATTTTGGTTTTAATCAATTTATACAAACTGCATGTGCACCACAAGCAAAACGTGTTCCTAGAAATTCATTTAAACGAGAAATTAAAAATCTTTATAGAAAGGGAAAAAAAGATTTACAAACTTTTTTTTTTATGAATTTTAATGAATGTGTGCATATAGGTAGCGATACTTAGAGTGATCATTGGCAAATTAATTCTTTTATGAGTGCAATATGTCATTGGATAGATGACAATTGAAATATTCAAAAAAGAGTTATTGCATTTAGAATTTTTGATTGTAGGAATACGGTAAATAATATTTATAGATTAATTAGATAAATTTTAGAAGAATATTATTTGCTTCATAAATTTTTTTCAATTGATTTTGATAATGCCGTAGAAAATACTATTTCGATTGTTGAACTTGAAAATATTTTTAAACCCGCTTTTGGTAGACAATGTTTTCACATTAGATGTGTTTGTCATGTTTTAAATTTATGTGTACAAGATAGTTTAAAAACTCTTCAAGTTTCTCTCAACCCGACAAAACAACAATTCGATATTTATGGAAACATCCAAATAATGCAAGAATGGGGAAAATTTTGTAAAGTAAATGGAAAAAAACCAAAACGATTTCCAAAAGATATTCTAAATCATTGGAATTCTACTTATGAGTTGCTTAATGAATCTTTTACATATAAAGATTTATTATATGCATTTATTTCAAATAATATACCTGGAATTAATTTATACTCTCAAGAATGGGATAATTGCAAAATTTTTTTAAAAATTTTAAAAGTTTTTAATGACGTAACTTATAGTTTATCTGGTGTTTATTATCCAACTACGTATTTATTTTTAATCGAATGTATTAATATTGTTGGAGTTTTTGAAGAAAATGAAAATGATGATAAGCTAGGTGAGACTATTAACATAATGTGAGCAAAATGGCTACATTATTATGGAGAAAGTCCTATTATTTATTTATTTACTTTTTTTTACCCATGTTGTAAATTAGATGGTTTATGTGATTATTTGAATATGTATTGTGAATATTTACATTTATCTCATACGATAAATATTAAAACTATAGAAATAGATGTTTAAAACGCAATACTAGAATTATATAATGAATTTTGTAGAACATATAATGTTGTAGATGATACTGGAAGTGGACTTCAATCTAGTAGCTTACAATGTGAAAACCCAAATAACATTAGTAGAGGGTACCAAATTTTAATTAAAAGACAAAAAAGGAAAAAAGGTGTAATAGAAAGTAATTCTGCAATAGAAAACTATCTAACCAATTTTTTGGAGTTCGATGAATCTGAATGCAGCAGAAGTTTTAGTATATTGGATTGGTGGAAGAGGTATTCCACCCAATACCCAATTCTTGCTCTCATTGCAAAATAAATTTTAGCAACTCCTTGTTCAATAGTTGTGGTAGAACAAACATTTAGCGCTAGAGACAATATTTTAGATCAAGTTCAAAATTAAATCCCAAATCGGTGGAGTTTCAAGCTTGTGTTAACGATTGGACAAAGGCTCGATATAGACAACAAGAGATAAATTGTAATAATGAATTTGAAGTCTTTGATGACGGAGACACAACCACTACTGATATAGGAATGGGTAGCGACGATTGAGGATGAGGTAAGTATGGGATTATCAAAGATAAGAAAAGTACATGAGCTTTGATTCTTCTATCCCCAAGAAGATATGTAGGCGCTTAATGATAAATTATTAAGTTCAAGCCGCCTCTCCCTCTCTTTTTTTTCCCTTACATTTATTTAATAATGCATAATTTCATAATTAATTATTTTCTTTTATTTCATAATGCATTATTTGATAATTTAATTAGAATTTTATTACAAATTCATCATAAATTAATTTTTAAACTCAAAAATTTGAAAAAAAAATCAAAACCGATTCAGAACCAACGGTTGATAGTTCAGTGATTCGGAACTGCCGATTCCAAACCGGCGGTTTAGCTATTTGGAACCGCCGAACTGGACGAAACTGGCTTGGAATCTCTGGTTCCTCCAAATACCGTCGAACTGGACAGAACTGGCTTGGAATCTCCAGTTCCTCCAAATTTGGAATCAAAACCACCGGTTCATGAACTAGAACCGCCGATTCTCGAACTGTGGCCACCCCTACTCGTGCAAGCCCTTCTCTCCCCAACCCATTTTTCTCCATCACTCTCAACCTTGAGCCCTCTGTTCAAGTGCTCTTTGAGCTCATTAGAGCTCTGGCACCGCCATAGCTTAACTCGATGGCTCACGAAAATCACCCAGCCCCGCCACAGCGTTGCCTAGTCTCAGCTCGTTGTTGTCACCAGCAATCCCACCCCACGACGTATGACACTCGAGAGAAAGATCGAAGCTCAAGCCTCGTACTTTGTCGTTCTTGCTTTCTTCTTCTTCGTGAGCAATTTTGAGGCAAATAGTACTCTAGTCCATTCTACTAAACTGCTTATTGGTTGCGGATCTGAGTTCGATAGCTTGGTTTGGAGCTACCATTCCAAAACTGGTGCATATGTGTACAACTTAGTGAATAAGGATGCATGTTGGAGTTGCTGGTTAAACCGAGCTCTCTAGGTTATGGGTAGTTCTTTTCCATGGGATGATCGTAGTTGCCGACATTGAATCAAGTGGAATTGAGGCAATAACACGCATTAGAGTGGTCGGCTGAGGGGCTCTCATGGACCGGGGCTCAATTTCGTGTGGTTATGTTGGAATTCGAAATGATAAAAGGGGAGTAGTGTACTCAGTCAGTCAAGATATGCAAGTGGATTGGGAACAATTGGTCGAGAAGAAGCGACGATGTGCCTTAGGGATTCGGCTCGTGTAAATGGCAAAAGAGGAGGCTCTATCAATAGAGGCGATGAGGAATTACGAGGAAGAAATAATGTTAGGCAAATGATGAGGACAGATTTAGCTAGTGTTCTAGCTATTTGAGCTGCCATCATATGAATAGAAAGGTGTCATTCGAATGTCGTCTTGTGCTAGCCTCATCCTGTATATTTCTACTGGGTGAATGTTTGAGAATACTTCGTTGTCGCATTGGATGCCTGTATGATTCCGTAGTTTGATAGTTATTTTAGTTGTTTGGATTAGAGATTTTACTGTTGGGCTATATGCTCACCCTTTGGGAACCTTGTATTTTCAGTTCGCAAGTATGCCAATCTCACCAGTGACCCTATATTCTCATTATGGCTTGTCTTTTGGGAGAAGCACGAGTTACTTGAATATCCCTCGATCCTTTTCCTCAAGCGCGTGATGGTGATGCTGGTGGACGTGGGGTTATATAATGCGATGATTTCCACTTCACTTTGTCTCCGTCTTGTCGCGACCCAAAAAAATTAATTTAATTTTTTTTCAATCGGGTGAACGGATTATCAGGTTAATTGACTAACCTAATTCGGACCCTCCCAAGTCCTACCGAATCGCAACTTAAGTTCTTTTCATGCAAAAGATTTTTGATTTGGAGCCGCCACTAATCATTTTTGGTAGGTCGATTAGAAACCTAAATAAATCAGCGGGAGAACTAATTTATTTCTGCGAACCAGAGAAAATGGATTCGGGGACTTGATTACGCTAGATCATTCTAACGCCCTTTCGGTACCATTTTATTTCATGAAAGCTCATTTGGGATGATTGGAAGAAGTTTGGGTCAAACTGACCAGAAGGATAAAACGGTTATTTTTCAAGGATCGGGAGGTGGAAACATCAAAAATAGGATTGGCCAGTCGAAAAATTTTTTTTAGGTGGATACGCGTAAATTAATGACAACACAAATACAAATGCGGTATGTGGATATGGAGACATACAAGTACGACATGACATAATCGAAATTTAAATCAATTCATTTGGGCAAGAAAATTCTCGAAGATTTAATGGTTAGGATTGTTACCTGATTTGACAGATTTGATTGTCGAATTCGGATCTCGTGTCACTTTATGGATCAAGATCGCGGCTCGAACGATGGGGATGAACTCGTGACTTGCGTTGATCGGTAGAGGAATTATGGATGGTAACATCTAGATTTAAACTCCCACCATCTTCAAGACTCTCTTTTGAAAAAAAGGATTCTCTCTCTTTTTTTTGATTTTTTCTTCCTTTCTAATTTTTTTTGAATCTCTCAAAACTCTCTCAAACATCCAAAATTTTCTCTCCCCCTAAAAAATCTCTCTCAAACATTTCAAATTTTTTTTCTCCAAAGAATTTCCCCCATCCAAACTCTCTTCTTCCTCCTTTTATAACCCATTCATTTATCTTCTATTCTAATTTTTCCACTAACTCTTCTTCTTCAACATCTTCCATTCTCCATCTCTATCTCACATTCTAATTTCTCCACTAACTCTTCTTCTTCAACATCTTCCATTCTCCATCTCTATCTCACATTCTAATTTCTCCACTAACTCTTCTTCATCTCCATCTTCCCTTCTCCATATCTATCTCCCATTCTACTAACTCTTCTTCATCTCCATCTTCCCTTCTCTATTCTCATCTATTCTTCTCCATCTTCTCTTCTCCATCTCCTCCTCTCCATCTCCTCTTCTTCATCTCCTCCTCTCCATCTTCCATTCTCTATCTCCTCTTCTCCATCTTTCATTCTCTATTCTAATTTCTCCACTAACTCTTCTTTTTATTATTTACAAAATAATCCCTCAAATGTTAAGTATTTGCACTCTAATCCATGAGATTTTAAGTATTTGCAATTCAGTCCACGGAGAAATATTTCTTTAAGTCCAAATCTTCTCAAAATTTTCAACACATCTCCCCTATGCTTATTTCTTGCCGCAAAATTTAATTAAAGCCCTTTTGTAAAATTGAGTCATTCTGGGTATAATTGGGCAAAGATAAAAATTTAAAATATTAGAGAATAATGTCACAACTTCTAAAAGTGAAAAAATGAAAATAAATTGACTCAAATTAAATTTTTTAGGCTCGATTCGAGATTATGCTCGTGAAGAAATACACGACCCCGAATTGGGGTTTTTTTTTTAAATTTGTGATGGCCAACATGAAAAGGAATTTAAAAGAAAAATATTGACCATTTTTACATATTTTTTTGTGACCTCAAACGCCATTATTTATTAAATATTTTCCTAATTTCTAAAAATATATATATAATTCAAAAAATATGAAAAATTATTTTTTTGTTTAAAAATGGTTGCCTAGGCTTGGCTAGGGCTTCCAAAGTTGATTTTATAATTTTCTCAATTTTTATGGATTTTCTATTAATTTTCGAAAATAAAAAATGCTGAAAAATACCAAAAATATGAAAAATTATTTTTTGGTCAAAATTGATTCCCTAAGCTTGGCCAAGGTCCCCAAAATTGATTTTTCAATTTTACAAATTTTTATAGATTTTGTATTAATTTTAAAAGAGAAAACATGATTAAAAATCAGGTGTCAACACGTCTATATAGTGATATCGGGCCAACTTTTTGGTTCTTTACCCTTTTCATCGTCTGGGGCCAACGAGAGTGACAGTAGTGATGGTGGTGAAGAGTAATTGGTGGGAGAAGTTAGAGAAGCCATTATATAGATAGGTTTTTGAGTAGTAGCAGCATGGTAGAGAACTTTTTGATGTAGCCGTGCAATGACGTCAGGATGTCGGCATAGCACGCCATAGGGAGCCCATACCTTTTTGATCGTCTCTAAATAGCTAGCTTTCTTTTGATGTAAAAAGGATGTATTAAATTCTTTATATATAAAAGTAAATATTTTCTAAACTTGGATGCATTCTCAAAATTTCTATTATCTATTTTAAGTCGTAGAGAATCTCTAGGCCGTAAACCCTAGGTGTGCCTACCATTTCCCTCTATCGCATACACTTATCTTCCTTTTGAGTGGCCCACCGCTTGTTTTTTTGTTTGATTAGCTTTCGCATGCACTCTTTATTATTTATAATATCAAATTAAAGCAGATAATGCGATTAGCCTAAGAAGGTAGCGGGTCTGGGAACCCGCCACGACAAATGTCCTATGCTATATGATATGCATATATGCATGGAATATTTTTGGTATTTTTGATAAATTTCGAAAGTAAGCATCAATGCTATTAAAAATGATCTAAATGAAGATTATCCTAAATTATTATTTTTAAATCATAAAAATATGTGGAAGACACAAACTTGTTGAAAGTTTCATTTTATGAAATCACTTATGAATATAGAAGGGAAAGGCACACACGCCTTTAGGGTTTCATTTTCCTAGTGGTTTGTCTTTGCATTTTCTTCTCGCTTTAATTCACACATATCGTGTACAAAAGAAGCTCTCAGTGCTCCGATGTCAAACAAGAACCAGTGATTCACCTGTTGAAATGCACCAAGCAGATTCACGTCTCCGTCAAAATCCATTAACAGAGATTTGGAACACATTTTCCTCGGCAAGGAAAATACTGGCTCTTGCGAAATGATATGTCACCGTCGGATATAGACATGGCCACGGTTCCGGTTCGCCCTCGGGGCCGAACCAGAACCGGAACCGCCGCCACCGGTTCCGGGCCGGTTCCGGTTCCGAACCGGTCCGGTTTTTTTTTTTTTTACTTTGGGAATTTTGATTTTCAAAATCAAATCAAATTTTTAAGTAATAAAAATTCAAGTAAAATTTTACAAAATTGTAATCAAACTTAGAGGAAAAAAAAAGGGAGAAAGAAAGGGCTTGACTTAATGAATTATCATTAAGTGCCTACATATCTTCTTGGGGATAGAAGAATCAAAACTCATGTAGTTCTTTTACCTTTGATAACCCCATACTTACCTCATCATCAATCGTCGCTTCCGGCGGTGGTTCCCGTCACGGTGCTCGCTTCATCATCTAAAAATTGGGCTTCTACGTTGTGATCCATCTCTTGTTGTCGATATTGAGCCTTCGTCCAATCATCGACACAAGCTTGAGCCTCCACAGAGTGCGGAGATAATCTTGAACGGTGATCGTTCAAAATGTTGCCTCCAGCGCTAAAAGCTTGTTCAACCGCAACTGTTGAACAAGGAGTTGCTAAAACCTGTCTAGCGATGATAGAGAGAATTCAATATTGACTCGAATGCTCCTTCCACCACTCTAAAATTTGAAAATCTGTGCCACTTACAAATGAGTTAGTCTCAAAGTTAGTGCTTAAATAGTGATCAAATTCGGAAATATCCGTGTGCCCCCTTTGTCTTTTTTGCCTACTCATTAGCATTTTATACCCTCTACTCATTTTACCTCCGCTCTCGTTTTCTACGCGACTAAATTGAGAAGAAGATCCAATATCAGTGGCATTATATATATTATAATAATCATTATATAATGCTACTATTGAGTTGCTAACCATCCCTTTTAATAAATTAATATCTAAATCCATTTCTATATGAAGACATCCATAATATATAGTCAAAAAATCTTTTACGCCTTTTAATTTCGTACGTGGATCGAAAACAGAAGCAACCAAATAAATAAAAGGAATATGTTTATAATAAGTTAGCCATTTTGATTTCATTGCCTTAATAGTTGCACCTAATTGTTCATCGTCTTCATATTCTTCAAAAACACTAGCAATATTAACACACTCTATTATAAATAAATGAGTCGTAGGATAATAAACACTGGATAAAGTATAAGTTGCATCATTGAAAACTTTTAAACAATCTAAAATTTTGTGGCAAATATTCCCATGTTGTGGTAATAACTCAAGTTGAGGAACATTAGTCGAAATAAATGCACATAATAAAACTTTATATTCAAAAGATTGATTAAGCAATTCGTACATGGAATTCCAACGAGTTGGAACATATCTTGAAAATCTTCTTGGCCTTTTTCCATTTTGTTTACAAAATTTACACCAATCTTTCATAATTTGGGGATGTCTCCATAAATATTGGATTGCGATTTTTATTGGGTCGAGAAAAACGTTAAGAGTTTGTAAACCTTCTTGTACACTTAAGTTTGAACATGGCAAGCACATCTAACATGAAAAAATTCTCCACCAAAAGTGGGTTTACAAAGTTTTTCCAAGTCTTCAATAGAAGCGGTATTTGCCGCGGCATTATCAAAACCAATAGAAAAAACTTTTTCAACCAAACAATATTCTTCTAAAACTTGTCTAATTAATCTATAAATATTAATTGTCGTGTATATCTATCCTCAAAAACTTGAAATGCAATAATTTTTTTTTGAATATTCCAATCGTCATCTATCCAATGACACGTAATACTCATATAAGAATGAATTTGCCAAGGATCGGTCCAAATATCACTACCTATATGCACACGTCCATTATAATTCATAAAAAATATTTTTAATTCTTCTTTTCCTTTTTTATACAAATTAAAAATTTGGCGTTTAAGGGTATTTCTAGAAACGGGTTTTGCTTGTGGAGTGCATGTATTTTGTATAAAATTATTAAAACCAAATTTCTCACCAAAATTAAATGCTAAATGTTCTACGGCCGTAAATCTAGCTAATTCTTCTTTATAAACATTTTCGCTATAACGGAATAAAGGAGGAGCGTTAGTTTTGGCGTACCCGGAAATTTGTTGTTGACGAGTGTCGATCCCAGCTAGCGTTGGATGTTTTGACCTCAAATGCCGTTGAAATGTTCCATAGCCTTGACCACTTACGAATTTGTAATTTTTTCCACAATGTTTGTAAGTAAGTTGATATTTGTTTTCTTCAACGCGCGTCTTCGTGAAGTGCTCCCATATCGAGGAAACGGATGACCCCCTTCGTTCCATCGTTATTGAAGCTTTTTCGGTGGGAGGATTCATGCTACCTTGTGTTGGAACGAGCTCCTCGACATTTGGAATATTGTCGATTTCAATTTCGTCGTCGTCGAAGCCATAATATGCATAATCTTGAGGATTATGAGATTGAGGATAATTGGACGATCCCATCGGCGCCATCGGGCTCTTACCCCTCCCGCCACGGCTTCCACTTGCCATTTTTCGAGAATTTCCAACAATAAAGAAATGAAGAATTTCGAGAGAAATGAAAGTGGATCGAGTATCGCGACTTGAGAGAATTTGAGATTGAGAATTTGAGAATTTGAGAGAAGAAAATTGAGAGAAGTTGTGAATAAAATGAAGGGGGGAGGGGGGTATTTATAAGAAATTTTTTGATATTAAATTTAATTAAAAAAACAAAAAAAATATAATAAAAGGGGGGCAACGGCCCAACGGCTAGTAGCCGTTGGGCCGGCGGTTCCGACCCGGGTCGGAACCGCCGAACCGGCCGGTTCGGCGGTTTTTACAGGCCGGTTCCGGGCCGGAACCGGCCCGTGGCCATGTCTAGTCGGATATATATATAATTCCCATGGGGCACTTCATAGCATAGTCCAAATTGCTTGGTTGAGGAGTCTTAGGATGCCAAAAATACTTATTCCTAAAATATTGGGTTATTTGTCCTTTTACGGCACCATAGGCAGTTTGAACAAGAACACTGTGAGGACTTCCCACGTCAATAAAAAACCGTTGGAAAGCGTTAGGTTGTATTGTTAGGCTCTTACCGTTGATTCTAATACCCGGAAGGTTAACCATGTACCTGGTCACATTAGAAATGAGAGATGTTGTCTGAACAACCGATCTAGGATGGCGGCTTATTCGCGCTTCATCCCCAAAAGTGAGTAACGTGCACGTACCGTGATGTGCATACCACGAGGGCAAGCAATATGAAACACATCTTTTAGTCTCACTGGCATATTGCATAAAGCTAGACCTCTTCCCCAATCCCAACCCTAAGACTCCGGCTATGGTGTTATTTTCTTCAACCCTACACCATGGCATGTTGTAGTTGTCTAGGCCACAACTGAACACGGTTTTGGGGAATTCTTTGACAGAACTATTGTTGTTATTATCATGAAAGATAAATGTATCTTATCCAACTTGCCCCTTGCTATAACTCGTGGCTCCGAGATAACTTGTATCATAAGCATAACTACCATTTATACATATGTAAGGAACACAAAGGGGATCTTCACAAGATAACAGCTCATAATCTGGTGATTTACTTCTGTTGAAGTTGCCTTTCCTCAAGGAGGAATAAGTAGTGCATCCTTCGCATTGCAACCATGTATCATCATATCCGTATCCACTACCAAATTGGGAGAATATGACTTCATGCCAACCATTATGATGGTCACGTAATACCAATTGGCAGGATGCTCAGTGAATGAAGGTTTTCGCGCGCTCGGGCCATGTTCTATTGAGTCCTTCCGCTCTGTTGCACTTGAAGAAGCCATGGATAACTCAAGTTGGTGCATGCGGACTCTGGATATCTCATACATTCTTTGGTATCTTTCTTCTAAGTTAAGATTATCAAGATAGAGCATTTTGTCGAAATGGTCTATTGGGAAGAATTTGATGCTAAAGCCATAGGTTCCAAAGAGTTTGGTGGCAATGAGAGGTTTAGATGTGATTTTGTCATTCTTGTGTTTTCTAGTTGCTTTGGGTAATGTACTTCAAAATGGATTATATATACTATCTCATGTGGGGTTGAGCATAATGGATCAATCGAACTAGGAACCGCTCGGACTAGACTAAAATGGCTGGTTGGGTTTGGTTCCCGGGAGCTCTAGTCTGGTTTTCAGTTCCATAAAATTGGAACTGGTTATGGTAGGTCCGGTTCTCAATTTCAAGGGGACCTGAAATGACCAAATCGAAAGTATTATGTACTTAAATATGCCAGTTATATTCAAAATTCCACAAACATACCTGCCTTATAAGTAACAATTTATTTAAACGGAAAGAATTTATGGCTAAGGGAAAAATAAATCGATTCCCCTTTTTTCCCCCCCAAAAGATCATGCTATATTCCCCCAAAATACTAATTTCAGCCCTGTTTGACGTACATATATGTGAGTCTATAAATATGTTTCACTAGAATTTCTCCGCAACAAAATATTTTTTACTGAAATTCATTCTTTGGCTTTTAAATATGATAAAGGGTCCTATGAAGATCTTCAACAAAGAGATCTGGATAGTCAGAAAATCAACACGTGAGATTTGCACAGACCCCGATAGAATTACACAAATATTTTCTTGACCAGAGTTTGAGGCAATGAAGAGACTTTGTAAGTACAACTCAAAAGAATCGACATAGGTAAAAATGATAGGAAATATATACGTAGACCAAACTAGAGTTTGACTCAATGGTATGGCTTGGAAAGCATAGTTCCTCTCATATGATAACGAACCAACGCACTTGAAATTGTTCTGGAGTTTGACTCGACAACAAGGCTTTGAACACGCTTCAATAATACACCAGAGGATGTAGCATCTAGGATAAAGATAAACGTTAGAGTTTAACTTAACAACAAGAATTGAAAGCTACAACTAACAAAATAAGGTACGACGCAATAAGTAAAACTAAGATAAATTTGTTGATTTTTTCGGGGGCTATTCCCTATGGTTATTTAGTAGTATTTATAATGGTTGAGGAGATAATTGTCCTTCATCAGTTGTGGTTTTAGTGTGCCAATAGGTACCACGTTCACCATCTTTCATTGATATTTTTGACCAGGTCTTCAAGTGATTATTTAGCTTTAAATAACCATCCACATTCCAGTCTTAATTTTTAACTTCTTTACTTGGGCAAGTCATGTCCACATTCTCCAACTCCTCCGGTTTCTAATTCAAAATTCCAGTAACTATTGATAGGTGAGTGAGCTAACCTTCTTTTGCCCATCTTCCATATTTTACGAACTCTTGGGCCATACTTTTAGGAACTTACTCCGTCTTTTATCTATCTAAAACTGTTCTTCCGCCAAGAGATTCAAGGGGATATTTTCGTCTTCTTTGGCGCTCCTCGAAAAGTTCTTGAATATTTGGTAGGATTTTCTTTCATTGGCACTGATGTTAGTAGCTCAAACTTGATTTTCTATTTGTCTTTGTTATGCTTTACAATACGGCATTATCTTGGCGACTTGGACCAGTGATATTTTTTTTCCTGATAATAACAATAGTTTGCTTGGTGCCTCCCATCAATCGATACTTATTAGTACCCTTCATGTATTCTGCACGTGCCCTCTTCGTACTCTGTCGATGCTTCTCACATGTTTATCACGTGTGTTGATTTCTCTCGTTGTAATGCATGGGTGTTGATTTTTCAAGTGCATGACACATATCTCGACGGGTGGATTATTAGGTGCCAAATATATATATATATATATATAAAAGCAAAAGGGTTAAAGGTATTGGTCCTTCTTCAACATGGAAATTATGAGTTTTGATTTGTAGAACTAAGGTTTTAAGACTATTTTTATCTTTAAGAGACATGATAAAACCAAGGTAACAATCAAAATGAACGGGGCAATCGCAGAGACTTGTTTCTAATGTGCCAAGAATGGAATCTTCATAGTTTAAGAGACGTGCATCTCTTAAAATAATGCACAACCAAGACTTGGAAGGATAGAAAATATATAAAAAGAAAAGTTTCATCAAATCAAAATACTATAAAAAAGGTGATAACTCTAAACAAACTCCAACAAAAAAAAATCCCAAAGTTTTTGTTTGTTATAATTGTGGGAAAAAGGGACATATTAGAAAATATTGTCTTAATAAAAAGATCAATAAACTAGGGTTAGACGAGGAAACTCTAAACCAAATAAACAACATCATGATAACATTTGAAGATGAGGAAACTTCTTTGAAATCCTCAGCTGAAGAAGAACCTAGCTTTCAGGTTAACGAAATTGATACTTTCGAACCAGAATCACAATCTTCTCAAACCCTAAATTTTTTGACAAAAGAAGAAAAAGATATTCTAGATTTAATAGACCATATTTCTGAACCTGAAGAAAAAGAGAAAATTTTACACAAAATCCAAAATCTAATTTTTTCTTCGCAATTCGATAAACCTTATAACCTTAATGAAGTATTGAATAGGGAAAAAAATAAACAAAATAAAATCATAACACTCGTCGATATCCAACATGAAGTGTCTCAACAAAAAATTGAAATAAAAAAATTAAAACTTGCCCAGATAGAACTTTAGAAAGAAATCATTGATATTAAAACTAGGAATTTAAAAGGAAAAGAAGAATCACATGACTCTTTGCTTGATAATAATTTATTTTTTACTTTCAGAAGTCACCTCTAGAAAATGGATAATAGATATATCAATAAAAATTGATAATAAATTTGTCTTGAATACCACTACCCTTTTCAATACAGGTGTAGACTTGAACTGTATCAGAGAAGGCCTTATACCCACAAAATATTTTGAAAAAACAAACCCACAAAATATTTTGAAAAAACAACCGAGTCTTTAAAGTTAGCATCAGGTAACAAACTCCATATTCAATACAAACTTCTAGAAGCTTCTATTTCAAAAGATAACATTTCTTTAAAAACATCGTTTCTGTTAGTCAAAAAATTTGAAACAAAATGTCATAATTGGAACCCCCTTCATATCCTTTTAAGGTCACTGATGAAGGCATAGAATCCAAAATCAAAGACACCAAAACAGTTTCTGAATTCATAACGAAACCTAGTACTAGAAATTTGATTATCTTACAGGAATATCCCATAAATGAGATAAATTATTTAAACAAAAACAAAGAAAGTCACCTTCAATTTATTAAAGAAGATCTTGAATATAAAAGAATAGAGCAAAATATTTCCAACACCAGTGTCCAGAAGAAAATTAGGGATCTCGAATCACAGATAAAAAGAGAAATTTGTTGCACTTTTCCTAATGAATTTTGGCCTAGAAAAAAAACACGTTGTTGATCTACCTTATGAAATAGAATTTTTTGAAAAAGATATCCCCACTAAGGCTAGACCAACCCAAACGAATCAAGAGGTTCTAAATTTCTATAAAGAAGAAATCCAACATCTCCTCTATTCTAATTTAATAAGTGAAAGCAAGTCACCATGGAGTTGCTCCGCTTTTTATGTCAATAAAAATGCTAAACTCGAAAGAGGTGTCCCCATACTTGTCATAAACTATAAACCTTTAAATGCTGCTCTCAAATGGATAAGATATCTAATCCCTAACAAAAAGATGTTTTGAATAAACTCCATAGTGCAAAGGCATTTTTAAATTTGATATGAAATTAGGATTCCGGCAAATCTTGATAAATAAAAAAGACCGATACAAGTCAACATTCACTGTTCCTTTTGGACAATATGAATGGAATTTCATGCCTTTTGGTCTCAAAAATGCCCTTTTTGAATTCCAGAGGATCATGAATGATATCTATAATCCTTGGTCTGACTTCATCATTGTTTCTATTGATGATGTCTTGATATACTCCCCATATATTGATTCTCATTTCAAACATATAAATCATTTCTTCGAAGTCACAAAGAAAAATGGTCTAGCATTATCCCCAACCAAGGTATTGATTTTCCAAATTAAAATACATTTCTTGGGTCATCACATACACCAAGGAACAATCATTCCCATTGAGAGGTCTATTCTTTTCGTAGAAAAATTTCCTGACGAACGAAAAGATAAAACTCAATTACAAAGGTTTTTAGGGTAGTCTCAACTATTTGATTGACTTCATTCGTAGTATCAATATGATATGTAAAACTTTACATCAAAGGTTAAAGAAAAATCTATTTCCTTGGAAAAATTATCATACCAATACGGTCAAAAATATAAAATCTCTTGTTCAAGAAATCCCTTGTCTTCACATCGCTGACACTTCTACTTTTAAAATTGTTGAAATAGATGCTTCAAAAATTGGTCATGGAGGGATCCTTAAATAAAAGAAAAATAATGATAGAGAACAAGTTGTTCAGCTCATTTCAAAGCATTGGAATAGCATTCAACGAAACTATTCTACTGGTAAAAAAGAAATTCTTACTATAGTCATTTCTATTTCTAAATTCCAAGGAGATTTGTTAAACCAAAAATTCTTATTGAGAGTTGATTGAAAATCTGCCAAAAATATTTTGTAAAAAGATATATTAAATATTACTTCAAAACAAATCTTTGCTAGATGGCAAACCATACTTTCTGTTTTTGATTTCGATATTGAATTTATAAATGGTTCTTCAAACTCGTTAGCAGACTTTCTCATGTGAGAATTTTTATAGGGATCCCAACCACGTCTCCTGGAAAAGACAAAGGCAAAGCCAAAGTTGACCCCTCGATAGAATCCTCACAAAGCAAACTCACCACCTTAAGGAGTAGGCTAGTAGCAGCCCAAAATACTGAACAAAAATCCACCCCAGTTTCGAGGCCACTCTCTATTTAAAAAAAGAAGAAGAAGAGGAATCTTCTTCATCCATACCAATATCCCATCTTGTTTCTATTTTGCCAAAAGATACACTACATGCATTGCAAAGATCTCTAAATAATGAGATCAAGTTCCCGAAAAAGGTACAATCTCCTTCACCCTTAAAAAAGATTTCTAATGAGGTGGTTATTCGGCCTACTGCCATCCCCTCCAATCAAAAGTCAAAATTTGTGCAAAAAACCTTTTTTTGAAAAAAATTTGGCTATTGAAAAAGGGTTCTTCCATGAAAACCCTAGACTATTTGCAAAAAATATGTTTGGAGAAGATTGATTTTATACCCCTCATGATAATTACAAAACAATAGCTTATTATGAGAAAATTTTGGAAGAAACTGGTTCAATAATTCTTAAATATTTTGACGATAAAGTTACCAACAACATAAATTATTCCACTGAAAAATAGTCAGGATAATCCATCATACTGAGTGGGACAATTGCCCCAAAAATCATATAAAATTCAATGTATGGCTTACCCAACCTATCCCGTACAGACCCAGCTATACAAATTTTGACTACCAACAGGCTTGGTGAAATGTCTTTTTTAGACAAAATCCAAATTTCACCTATGCCTGGCTCTTCCATTTTGATGGTACTTTTGACATTAACCAAATCCCACATTGGTTTCTTAGGTGGTGGGAATGCTTTGGTCCCCTTCAAGATATTTTACCAGCCTGTATCCAAACTGGCTATAAAATTTTCTTGAAACATTACAAACCTTCACCAGTTGAAGAAACTTTCTCCTCTCTTTTTATATATTTTCCATCCTTCCAAGTCTCCTGGGTGGTTGGCTAGGATCTCAATTATACAAAGTCCCCCTATCATCCAAATGTTTTGACTCTCATTTGGAAATATAAGACCAAATACTGGAATGGTTTTAAATTTCGAGATAGAATCTCTGACCAGTCAGTCATAAACTGGCTTAATCAAAGGAATTCTCCCAAACTTACTCCCTGTCGATTGCACCTACTCTTCAATCTATTTCTTTTTTACATGATAAAACTTTCACCACTTCAAAATTGGCCTCTGCCCAAAATGAGGACCAATCGTACCACATGTTGAAGTTGTATCTCTCTGAAGATGAAGAATCCTCTCATCATAGTGGAAACACCAATGAGGATGACTGCTACCGCATCAACTTGACGGAAGAAGAGGTCCCTTTCTTATGATATTAGCTTTTGACTTTTCATTGTACAATATACATGGTAACAAATTTACTATACACTGTACGTTGTAGCGACTTTCGCTGTATACTGTACATTATAGCGGCTTGTTGATAATTTCACTGTAACTACAGGAACAACGGTTGGTCCTATATATTTTGATCATTTCTTGAAGAAAGGGCAGAACTTGTTCAAGGAGAAGAAAAACCAAAGCTTTCCTCCATTCTTTGGAAACCAAATCCCACTCTCCCCTTCTCACATACTCTATCCCTAAATTTCTGCTCAGTCCTTTTGATATCTACCCTTTTGAATGTCCATCCCTTGGATACCCATACTGAGTCTCAGATTGCGAAGATCTTTCCCCTCAACCCTTCGATATTTTGTCAAATACTTCCTGGATTTCTAGATCCATTAAGTTTCACTCCCTGATATCCCTATTAGTCCACAAGGTTCCAGATCTTCTCGTGTTTTGTGGACTTTGAAACTTTTGATATTTATGCACCTGTATTTCATATTCTGCACTGCAAATTTTGATCATATTATGATACAAGTAGTTTTTCATATCTTGTTTTAATTATATACCCTACAAACGGAAGATGTTCCCTCCTGCGGTTGGTTTGTTCTTTACTTTCTGCATTCTACTTTTGTTCTTTACATATATGCAAATTTATTTCTATTTTTGAATTACATGCCCTACAATCAGTAGGTTTTACCGTATGTGGTCTGTTGCTTGCTTTTATAATTTATATTTCTATTACTACTATTTATCTTCTTTACTTTTCGCCTTTGTTTCTAGTCTTCTCTTATTTTCTGCTTGTTTTATCATCGTTCATCGGATCTAGTCTTCTGTTATTTTCTACTTATTTTATCATCATGCATCAAATGCTGATATATATATATATATATATATATATATATATATATATATATATATAGCTAGTTGATTCAATGATCTCCAGAGACATTAAAAGTACTACTGGCGGATTTCAAAGCACTATGATACACCGATTGCATTTAAGTTTGTTTAAAAGTTAAACGGCTGCACAATTTCTCTAGAAAACAATTTATTTTTTCCATTAATGATCAGCACAATTCTTTCGGATTTTTGACGTGCACTCATGGTCACCGTATTGCTCCGGCACATTTTATTTCCTTTCATTTATGGCCGTGGCAGATTTTACACAACATCGGTTTCAGGAAAGATGATATGAGAAATTATGGGACTAAAGCTATAAATGCTGATTTGATCGATGTTTATGCACATTGCAAAACATCACATGTGACCAATCTAATGGTTGGATCGGCTAGTTTGGTTTCCAATTTCAGGGTGGGACCAGATCGAAAACCAATCACTTTTAATTCCATGCAATCCTTATTTTGCCATTCTCGCTCATAGTAAATCAGGTCCAATGGAATTGAATGCAACAACTTTTGTAGACATGTAAGAAATATCTGATTCCCTCTAATTAATGCACTCCAAAAGTAGAGACCGTAAAGTATATTATTTGCATTAATTATATGGTTTCCCTATTAAAAGTCAACTATCAATTATCACAAAAGAAAGAGAATTCAGTACTTAATTTGTTCCATCTTCCTTCCACATACATTAACATGAAGCGGAAGATCACATTAAGGCTCTATTTATTTTGCGAAAAACATTTTTTGAGAAATATTTTTCTCATTTTCTGACATTTGGATCGTTTAGGAAAATAAGTCAACGGAAAATATTTTCCTACGAAAACTTAAATTCAAAACAATAATTTTATCTTTAAAAATTGCAGAAATCACTGTTCGAGCTTAGACCAAAAAATCTATGCTTGGCCACGAGAATCCCAATTCTCGTTCTTACACTCCTGGTAGTAGGGCGAGATCCTTGGCGCCTAAGCGCAGGTTCATCGAGGTTAGGCTCGAGCTCGAGACTCTGGCACCCTGGCCTAGTATAATCTAGGTCACGCCTGAGACCCTGGCCATCACACTAGGGTCCATTGAGGCCGGTCCCAAGACACTAGTGCCCGTGCCCAGGAGACCAGGCCCACTAATGTCAAGGCTGAGCCCTATGTCCTTAGTGCCCATGCTTAGATACATTGACCCAAATATTTTTATGAAAAAAATTTGAAAATTTTTTAATCTGTTAATTCTTTATTTTCTTTTTATTTTATTTTTTTATTTTATCTTTTCTCTCTTTTCCATTTTCCCTTTTTCCTCCGTAGGTCTCGGTGCTCGGCCATAGATGTAGGCAGCCATCTTGACAAGTTAGAGCTCGCCTGAGGCCAACGAGCTCGAGGCTCAAGCTTAGTTGTGGGCGTTGCCAGTCAGTCGCAGTGGAGAAAGAAGGAAGAAGGAAAAAGACAAGATCAAAATATAATAAAAATTACTAAAATTTATTAAAAATCTCAATTTTAAAAAACAACAAAAAGTCCATGTTGGCACTTGTCATACAATATATGACGGTAGGCGTCCACCTTAGCAATTTCCAACCAACCAATCACAGGAAAAATCAAATTACGAAACAAATAAAAATATTTTACAATTCATTTTCAGATTTAAGCCAAATATAAAAAAAATATTGTCATTTTCTATGAAAATGACTTTTCGAAACACATTTTCCAGAAACATCACATTTTTCGCGAAACAAACGGAGCACACAAGTTCTGAATACCACTTATCCCAAATGAATGTCCATTTTTGACGATGTTGTGACGGTTATGGCAAAAAATGCAAAACTCTGAAATGCTTGTTGAGAAGAGTTACTAGTATTGAATTGGAATTTCTGCTATCACCTTTCTGGTCAGTTGTTTCCGTAAGTTTGTCACTTGCTGGTGGAGATGGAAGGCATTTAAGATGAGTTACGGATCTTGAACTTATTTGTACAGTCATTCCTTATGTGAAGGGATAAATCTCAGACAGGAGCCACAAATTTGAGACTAGAGTTTTTAACATCTCCAAATTAACTTGCAACAGCTTGTTCCCAAATGAAACCAATCTGTCACAATGTTGATCACTTCATCCGGTCAGCCGTATCAATAGTTTGTAGTTAATTGTTCCAACTATATTACTTTTTGCTTGAACTGAAATGCGCACGTATATAAACAAGCGGTTCCTTATACTCAACGAAAGGACTAGGATACTAAAACAGCCTCGGCTATCACATTTTGACATATTCTGCTCACAAGCTACAGTTAGGCATACTACTTTCCAGAGCTTTGCTTTCGACAATGCTTATTGAGACATAGTTTATATAGAGCAAGCACGTTATCAAGTGCACACATATGCTAGTTACCAGCTAAAGGCTGAGAGCTGATCAATCCAAATCCTGCTATGGCACAGGTTGTCCGTTGTACCTCCTCACAGCCTCTCGACTGTCGATAGTGCTGGCGTAACTTGTTGCATACTGCTCTGGTGCAGAGTTGAGATTCCCATATCGTCTTCTGGCTTCGTTGCTGTCGATTATTTCAGGGGTCGAATCTCTTTTGGGAACTGTACTGGCTGGAGGAGGCTTCACAGCTTCCTTTGGGTACTCCACTGCCTTCCCTGTTTCATTCATCCGTTCGAGCCTCGTATCATGACCTCGCCTATCCCAACCTCCTGTCATGGTCCTAGATGGCGGTTGAATGGTCCTCTCTCCTCTCTCGGACGAGATATAATGATTTGGAAGCATGGACCCTGTTGGATGGCCAGGCCTAGCTGCAGGACCACCTTCTGTGGCCACTGGTGGTTTTGGAATTTTATCACCTTTAAAGTGACTGGGATAGGGAGCTTCCTCCTCGATGGTGTTGACAGAGGACAGAGCCGCAACTTTCTTCAAGTACTCCATGGCCATGTCTATGTCGTTCATTGGTTTGCTGAGCTCCATATTAGGAGCAGGCCTCTCCCGACGTCCAGTCATGATCATTGATGGCGGTTGGATGTTTTGCTCTCTCTCAGACGATATGTGGTGACTCGGTAGCACCGACCCTGCTGGATGACCAGGCCTACGCCAGTCACCACCTTCTGTTGTCACCGGGGCTTTCAGAATTTTATCAGCTTTAAGGTCTCCGTTCTTAAAGGCATTGCTCGTAAGCTTGTGCCTTCCCTTCTCATGGTCACCATCCCCAGCGTTGCCGGTAGTGCCACAATAACCTGCGGAGACAGGGATCCGGAGCTGGGATGGCGCCCGTGAAGCCCTGAACCCAAATGGTTGTTGGCTCACTTCATTCTGGATCTTGTTGAAGAATTCTTCGACCACAGGCGGCCGGTCATTGCTTGGGATTGAAGGCCCGTGCTGCTTGTTATTGACTCCTCCGTAACTCAGGTGGGGCTCGTACCTCGGGGGAGAGCATTGTCGGTTGTATTCAGAGAACACGGACGGATGGACCCGTTCAACAGTTGTTTCGACTTTCATGACATAGGTCCCTGGACTTTGAAAAGGATCACCAGCAATCATTCTTCTTCCCTCAGATTCCTCGAGGGCAGGACGGCCAAGCTGTTCAGAGTTGCGGCTCCTTTCAGCTTTCCACTGATCGAATCCATCATCGGGCCTCCGGCTTCTGTAATAGTAACCATAACCCGCCATATGTAAGACAGAGAGTCTTGGACGATTTCCTACTTGGGATAAAACTACTAAATCTCTCTTACCTACAGCGATGCTATTCTTTCTATTTATAGAAGTTCATCTAGCATTCAGCAGAAGCATAACATTCAATTTTTGCTGGTTGAAAAAGTATCTTTTCACATGCTACTTATCCGAATCTTCTGTCTCATCTTTTCTTTGAATTATTCTCACTGAAAGATGAAATGACTGGGGAATCTACTTCGAGCACTCTATAAAGTGTGAAATCCGTTAGCTTTTGACGGTCATCAGACACTTCATGTCAAGGAAAATAGGAGTCCTTGACCGGATAGTCTTGCCAAATCTAGCAGACAAGAACATGTATATAGACAAGTCACCTGCGAACGATTCAGCCGTCCGCACTTTCGACAAGTTGGGACACTTTTTGTCAATCCTAATGCTATTCTCAATTGTGGATGATGATCATACTGTCACGGAAATAAGCAATTGAGCAATTAAATAAACAAAACTTATTTTGACACTCTCAAATTGCTATAGGGTGTAATTCACTAAGGACCAGCCTCTTGGATGCTTTTCACAGAGGAGACTCGTTTCTTATATAGAAAAGAAATCAATTCATAGTAGGCAGCCCCAAATTGGGAAACCTGCTCAAACTAGGATACTACTTAAATTAAGGAAAGAGTTTCATTTTCTTGCTCTAACTCTAGACATGTTTTTAACCATTATCCGACCAGAAGGAAGGGAAGAATGGATGCTAAAGCAGATGAAACTTGAGCTTTAATGCCTTTGCCTTTCAGAGCGGATAACTTCGGATCTGAAATTTCTGCCAAATGTACGGAAATTTCTCTGTTGAAATACATAGATATCAGAAGATTATCATCAACAAGTCAGCTTTGGAAATTTTCCGAAAAAAAAATCACACTTTCAGAAGTTGTCTTAGTCATCCATCCATGAGACGTTCTGCAGGGAAAGCTTATGAAACTCATTTTACCACAAGACTTGCTGCTTCGGCTGAGAGTTAAATTTTGACAATTAATTGGGAACAATGTACAGAACCTAATGAAGAATTTTCAAAATGAGTTGAACAGTATGGAAAGTAGAACAAAGTTGAATGACTGACCAAAAAATCTGCAAGAATAAGTGTGACAGTCTGAAAATTCGATCCAATTATCGGAATTTCTAAATGAATGGAAATACTTCGTTAATACATTCTGATCGACGCTCACTCAGGATTGGCTACCCTGAGATGACTAACCGAAGGGGAAAGGCTATCTGGGAAGAATTTCCCAAACAGCCGCCCGTTGGTCTGAGACAGAGACAGAATTGTTATTCAATGAAATTGACCACGAAATGAAATCCGACTTGGGATAATCGAATTAGTAAGATGAACGCAATTATGAAATAAAGTCAGTTTCAGAAATGTCGCCAGAAGGGTAGACAGCCGGTGCGCGTCGCGAAGCAAGACGCGAATGGAAAATTACCGAAATGCCCTCGGAAAATGCTCAGTCCTTAGAATTAGATGAATTAGGATTTTTGAGAGTGAATTCGGTAGATCGAAACCAATTCCTGTCCGAAATTCGTTCGCGCTCGAGACCCGATCGGTGCATTTGGCACGCAAATCGAGGCAAGTCAAATCAGTTGTCACATCAATCACTTCATGACACAATTTCCAAGAATGTCAATCAAAGTCTTTTCCATGTCAACTCAAAAGTACAAGATCACCTCACTTGTCTTGTACCCCATGACCTAACCCCACTATAAGCTTGATTTCCATTATTTTATTTTGTTTAATCTCTCTCCTCCCTCCATGAAGCTCACGGCCAGCCCCTTATCCTCCTCATTTCACCGAGAATCACCATCTTACTCTTCATCTTTCTCTCTTTCTTTCTCTGCTGGCTTCAAATCCCGGCTGCCAACTTCAACCGGCCGCCGACGGAGATTGGTAAGTTGGATTCTCATGATTTTTGGATATGTTATAGTTTACTGTCTTCTGAATCCAACCCAACTTGAATCGCTTCGATCGGACGTCGTTTGACCCTTCAAATGTTCGTTTTCCTATCAGTCGACGAACCAGTTTTCTGGTACCCGAATTTGAGATTGAGCTCATGTTGATATATCTTGTTTCCAGCGACCTCTAGGACTCATTTCTAGGTTCAAATATTGATTCTTAGCATGTTTTCATTCTGGTCCAGCCCGCTCCTCCACCTCCTCTTTCCGACGGCCGAGAGCCCCAAACGGCCTCTTGGTGTCTTGGTTGTTGTCGTCGCCATTCCCCTCCATTTAAGGTAAGCTACTCCTCTAATCTTCGCCTAGGACATGGCATATTAGTGGGTGGTTGCTGCCTTGTATAGTTAATGGGAGGTTAAGGTGAAAAAGTGTGATTAAACCTTGGGTTCTATGGTGCTAATTTGAATATTATTTTGTTGGGCTAGATTATGGACTTGGTAATTTAATTTTGGGCTGGAAAACATTGTATATGGGCTGCCAATAGCTGAATGGATGTGAAAAATAGTGAGCCAAGGAATGTGATTGGGCTTAGGAGTTAAATTCCAAGCTATTTGGGCTATAACATAACTTATTGGGCTTAGTTTAGATGGTGGGCCATCTATGGACGAAAATATGATATTAATGGGCCTAAATTATGCTCTTGGTTTTAAAAACAATGGGTCCAATAATGTACTTGGGCTTAGGATGACAAATTGGGCCTAAAATGGTTAAATTGGACTTAATGGACTAACATTTGAAAGTGGGCTTGGGCCTAATCCGAAAATTAATAATACTAATGGGCCTAATTTAGACCTTAATTTAAGAAGTAAATCATGGGCCCCAAGCTATAAAATAATCTTAAGACCCAATTGAACCTAAGTTAAATAGTTGGGCCCTAGTTTAAATTAAGCCAAGTTTAATGAAATCTATTGGTATGTCAAGACACTAATTCGGTAATTATGGGTTACTGACTCTCTAGGAACTAATGAGGGTCACTGGGCTTAGGCTGGGTTACTGGGTCTGTTAAGATTGAGTTTAACTTATACGGGTTCTGATGTCCATAATTCCCATGAATTGATTTAATTGGGGAAATTGCCTGAGGGCGAGAGATAGTCCATCGGGAATTTATGTGGGGTATCCAATTGAACGCGATTAGTTGAGATCGGTCTATAGGGCACTGAATCGACATGTAGTCTATCCTGGCTAGTATGAGGTTACTCGGATGATTTCTTGGCATGCTCTACTTTTGTGCATACGTACCTTATGATTGCATGCTCTGTGATTGATTCGCTGTTATCTGGGCCCTATCTATTGTGAGACTAGTGTGAGTCACCGGGAAGTGTGACATGTTGGATGAGCCCTGATGGGAACTGGAGAAATAAGAGTGTCAACCTGAGGCGTACCGCACGCGGGTTGGGACACTAGCCTGAGGCGTTTGAGACGCGGGCAGTGCATGTGTATTTGTAATGATGTCTTGAGATCGAACGTTGGTGTATCTGTTGTTGGTTGTTGGTAGGGGTACTGGATATTGAAGAACTACTCCCCATGATGGGCTATGCTTATTGTTACGCGCAACTAATATTACGTCGTCCTTAGTCCATACTCTAGTGGTCGTGATAGATGAGGTGAGAGTGAGGTCCCTGAGAGGTAACCTGAACCTTAGACCTTTGGTTAGGATCAAACCCGCTGGTATACTTTATCCTATGCTAGGCTTAGGGGTGAGCTTACTGAGTGATCGACTTATTGGCGTTGGTTGCCAACATTTCAGATCCCGGAGCTAGGTGATGGCTGCACCGCCCCCGACGATTTTTGGTCTCCCAGTAGACGTTTTTGTGGAAGTTACACACCATGTTGATGACGATGGCCGGTTGTGGCACCGACACCTGACGACTGTCATGGTAGATGTGGGTAGACCCCAGCTTGTCCCATACCGTTTCGAGGGTTGGAGAGTCAAGGGAGACTTTGGCATGCAGGGACCAGTACGTGATTTTGATATCCCGATTCCAGTGGAGGATGACCCTGGACTTCTCCGTCCTGTTACCTATCCCGGAGAGGTCGTAGACCCGGAACCGTCACAAGAGCTGCCTTCGCCTGGTCAGTCTGTCATAGATGGACATTCGGAGGGCGATCCCATGGACACCGATCTAGACGACGAGTTCTACCCTGAGGCAGAGATCGATCCCGAGGAGCCGGAGGAGGATCCCGAGGAGCCAGAGGAGGACCCCGAGGAGCCTGACGATGCCGAGGAGTGACTGCGTCGGGAGCTTAGGTCTAGGTCCTGAGTGTGTCCAGTAGAGCGTAGGCTTTTGGGGAGACTGTGGGCATTTCTTTTTGGGCAGTCTGTATCTAACGCTCCGTGATATATGTATATATGTGTTGTACTTTCCTCTCTTGTGTTCCATGGTTCACTACCCCATCTCTGTGTGCATGTATGTTTAAGATTTGGAGGCCGCTTCTGCAAGTTGATTACCGATTTACACGCCGTCTGGTCGCGATGAGTTTTCCTGGGCCATCGTACCGGAGAACCAGGCGAGCGTTCGAAGATTTAAGGTATGAACGGGATGTCGCGTGCCCAAGGCGGAGCCGGGGCGTGACATACCAGTTCGAGTGGTATCAGAGCAAGGTCAGCTCGATACGAGACCCTTCGAGGATTTGGAGTGATAAGGCTGTTGATTTTGGGGTAGTTTGATAGACAGACCCTAGACCTAAGTTTAGGAAGGGTAGAATGCTTGAATTGATTGGCGCATGTGTCTGCCTAGCTAAGTCGGTTGCCTAGAGTAGCCTTAATCTATGGCATGTTTATGAGCTAATATGCAGATGCGTCAAGACCTGAGGTAAGGTTCTAAGGCATAACCCCGTGAGTAGGGTGCTTGAGTGCTGATCGCTGAATTGTTAATTGCTGGTTGCTGTTTGTGTTTGTATGCCTAGTCGGCTGTTGCGCGCTGCTTGACCATCATGCATGGCATGGATTTCTGCATTAAAAGCAAATTGATTTGAGAAACGAAAATCGACTTTAAATAGAAAGGCAAATTTGGAAAAATGCATGCATCACGATTTATTAGATTGGGTACCGTCAGCTTGGTATGGGACAAGTATGACGGGACACCTACAAACTGTAATGAAGCATGGTATGGGACATGTGGAATGTGATTCGCTTTGGCAATGAGTAATTTAGGACAACTGTTCGCACCAAGAAATGATGAGGGCGGGGAGTGGTCGCCGGGGCATAGACCTGATCAAGGAGCGGCTTCCGGCAGGCTTCTAGTTGAGGTGGCGAGCAGAGTGTCCTGGGTTATACATTGTCAGGGTTGGGTCTAGGTGTCAACCGAGTCCAATTGCATTAAAGCTGCAGCGAATTTTTCATGCATACTCATGTCAGTGGACGCGACAGTAGGCGAAAGCTTGGATGGTAGTTTAGAGTTTAAGTTCCTGAAAGGAACTTATATCTGGTTAGGTGTGAGGGAGATCTAGAGGGATGAGCAACAGGGGCAGAAGACCGGGTGCGGCTGCGTCAAGCTCGGGGGCTCCAGTACCTAGAGCACGTGGAGGCGACCCCAGAATTGAGGAAATGATGAGGGTCCTGGCTGAGGTCAGTAATCTAATGGGGAGGCAGGCTGCAGAAAGAGCTGCCGCTGAAGCCCAAGCAGCTGAGGCCGCTGTGGCTGGTGCCAATGGAGGTAATGGGCAAGGCAATGGAGGACGCCAGACCCATCATATTGTAGAGCAATTCTTGAAGCTGCAGCCACCCAAGTTTGATGGCAGAGGAGGACCTGAGGCAGCCGCCCTCTGGATTGAACAGTTGGAGAAGGCATTCACTATGCTAGGGTGCACGGATGAAGAAAAGGTTTCACTGGCAACCTATCAGCTCCAGAGTACAGCTGATGACTGGTGGAAGGCTGTTGAGGGACGAGTCTTCCCAGAAGGAGTAAGGCCGAATTGGAATGCCTTCTGTGCAGTATTCAATGGGAAGTACTTCTCTGAGGCAGCCCAGGAAAGGAAGATGGAAGAGTTCATAAGACTCCGTCAAGGATCGCTGACTGTGGACCAGTATGAAGGTGAATTTGCCAGACTGTCCAAGTTCGCGCGAAGGCTGATCGAGGATCCGTGGGATAAGGCCAGGAGATTCAGGGAAGGACTGAGGCCTGAATTGGAGAGTATGATCATCGCCACTGGGCTGAGGGACTACAACGAGATCTATGAGCGAGCCCTGGCGATAGAACGAGATCTGCAAGAAAAGGCCGCCGCATCTGGATCGCGGTTTGTGCCAAGAGGGAACTTCAGAGACTTTGGTAAAAGGCCGATGAAGGATACTCGCAGGTTCGTTCCACCCGCGAGGAGGACTCTGGGAAAACCGTCGCACTCTGGGAATCAGAACTGCCGTGACTGTGGCAGGAGGCATGGGAACAACCCTTGTCCAAGGAAGACTGGAGGCTGCTTTGGTTGTGGGCAGATGGGGCATATTCTGAGGAACTGTCCGAAAAGAGGTCCGAGACCCCCGTTCCAGCCGCAGCAGCAGCCGCCGATGGCGAATGCTCCCCAGGGGAATCAGAACCGTCCACCTGTTCAGGGACGAGTCTATGCAGTAGCGCGAAAGGACGCTGAGAACGCGCCAGGGGTGATCACAGGTACCGTTTCTCTCTGTGGTCATACTGCGTATGCTTTGTTTGACCCGGGGGCGTCGCACTCCTTCGTATCTGCACGTTTTATTGAGTTGTCTGGGTTGAATGTTAAGCCGTTGGATGTGACTGTCGCGACCTAAAATTCATTTTTAGGTTAATGGATTACCAGATTAATTAATTAAATTAACTAACCTAGTTCGAGCTTTCCCAAGCTCTACCAAATCGCAACTTTGATTTTTTTCACATGATTTTAGAATTTAGAGTCGCCATTAATCATTTTTGGTAGGTTGATTAGAAACCTAAGTAAATTAGCGGGAGGACTAAATTACTTCTACGAACCAGAGATTATGAGTTCGGGGACTTGGTTACACTAGTTAATTAAAACTAATGCCTTTTCGGTACCTTAATTTCATGGATATCCTGATTTGGCAATTCAGGCTTGGTTTATTCCTCAAGCTCTAGTGCAGTGCTCTCTTTTTGTGTTTACACCTCCATAAGATTTACCGTTGACTTGGAGTTGTCCTTTGCCTGACATAAAAATATGGAGAAATGAGAAATGGAGAAAGTGTATACAATTTTGTGCTAATTTGCAACTAAAACCACAAATAAATGAATAAATACAAACACTTAGCTCGGATTTGCTTGCTCGTTGACGAGGATGAACTCTTGATTTATGTTGATCGATGAAGGAATTGGTGATGATAACTCCTAGGTTTAAACTCCTATCATCCTCAAAATTCTCTCTCTTTTTTTGGTATTTTTTTTCTCTCAAATTTTTCTTCAACCTTCCAAAACTCTCTCAAACATCCAAAATTTTCTCTCCAAAAATAATCCTCTCAAGCTCACTTCTTCCTCCTTTTATAAACCACTCATCTATCTCCCATTCTAATTTTTCCATTAACTCTATCTCCCATTCTAATTTCTCCACTAACTCTTCTTCATTTTCATCTTCCCTTCTCCATCTCTATCTCACATTCTAATTTCTCCACTAACTCTTCTTCATATTCATCTTCCCTTCTCCATATCTATCTCCCATTCTACTAACTCTTCTTCATCTCCATCTTCCCTTCTCTATTCTCATCTTATTTTCTTTATCTTCTCTTCTCCATCTCCTCTTCTCCATCTTCCTATCTTCATCTCCTCTTCTCCATCTTCCTATCTTCATCTCCTCTTCTCCATCTTCTCTTCTCCATCTTCCCTTCTCTATTCTAATTTCTCCACTAACTCTTCTTTTTGTTATTTACAAAATAATCCCTCAAGTATTAGGTATTTGCACTCTAGTCCATGAGATTTTAAGTATTTGTAATTCATTCCCTGGAGAAATATTTCTTTAAGTCCAAATCTCCTCACAATTTTCGCCACACCTATCGCATGTTGAATTTAAGCTCATTTCTTGCTATTGAAAATAATGCAAAATTTAATTAAAGCCCTGTTTGTAAAATTGAGTCATTCTTGGTATAATTGGGCCAAGATGAAAATTTGGAATATTAAAGAACAATGTCACAACTCCTAAAAGTGAAAAATGAAAATAAATTGACTCAAATTGAATTTTTTTAGGCCCGATTCGAGATTATGCTCGTTAAGGAATACACGACCTCGAATTGGATTTTTTAAATTTGCGATAGCCAACATGAAAAGGGATTTAAAGGAAAAATATTGACTATTTTTATGTATTTTTGTGGCCTCAAATGCTATTATTTATTAAATATTTTCCTAATTTCTAAAAATTATATTTAAAAAAATACAAAAAATATGAAAAATTATTTTTTTACTCAAAAATGGTTGCCTAAGCTTGGCCAAGGCTTCCAAAATTGATTTTGCAATTTTCTCATTTTTATAGATTTTCTATCAATACCGAAAAATACTGAAAATATGAAAAATCATTTTTTGGTCAAAATTGGTTCCCTAGGCTTGGAAAAGGTCTCCAAAGTTAATTTTTTCAAATTTATGAATTTTTATGGATTTTCTATTAATTTTAAAAAAGAAGAAAAGAAAAGGTGATTGAAAATCAGGTGTCAACAGCTGCCCCTCTTTGAAAGGAAGCTCGGTAGAGGTTCATTTCAAAGACGAGACGACACCTGAATCCTAATCGACTCAACACAATGAAATAAAAAGAGTCATGACATTCGATCTCCAATACCCCTTTTAGCAAATTTCGATCCAAACCCGGTTTGAGGAGGCTTTCATGCGATGAGGGAGAGACAAAGATGAGAATTTACCTGGCACTTACCTGCTCGTTGTATGGCGGTTGCCTGACATGAGTGCTCTGCTGAAAATGAGATGAGAACCTAAGGATTCGTTATAAGAAAATCTTAGGGTGGTGGAACTTGGACCCGTATGGTAGGTCACCCCATAGTAGATTCCTAGTGAAAGGATTCTACTGATTAAATTAAGATTTGACCTGTATGGTAGGTCACCCCATGGAAATGCCTGTAAGAAGGACTTTGGTGCCTGTAAGAAGGACTTTGGTGCCTGTAGAAAGGACTTTGTTTTGCCTGTAAAAAGGACTTTGGTGTGCCTGTAGAAAGGACTTTTGGTTGCCTATAGAAAGGACTTGGTGCCTATAAGAAGGACTTTTGTGTGCCTGTAGAAAGGACTTGGTGCCTGTAAAAAGGACTTGATGCCTGTAAGAAGGACTTGTGCTTGTAGAAAGGACTTTGATGCCTGTAAAAAGGACTTGGTATGCCTGTAAAAAGGACTTGATTTGCCTGTAAGAAGGACTTGGTTTCCTGTAGAAAGAACTTGGTCGCCTGTAGAAAGGACTTTGGTTGCCTGTAAAAAGGACTTTTGATTGCTTGTAGAAAGGACTTGGTCGCCTGTAGAAAGGACTTTGGTCGCCTGTAAAAAGGACTTTGGGAATGGACCGTTCCGTATTGGGGTTTCCAATGGAAGGGCTCCGGAGATAATATACCCTAGATGTCACCTTTTTTGGGTAGACTGAAGAGGTATTGATTGAGAAAATGATTTTTGGGTATATCTGGGATCTAGGGAGATCAAGAATCCTGCAGAAGCTCTAACCCAATTTAACTTATCATGAAGGGTGCCATTCTGGGATCTGGGGAAACCAGGAATCTTGCAGACGCTCAAACCCGATTTAACTTACCTTGAAGGGTGTCATTCTAGGATCTAAGGAGACCAGGAATCCTCAAAATCCGACTTAACTTACCTTGAAGGGTGCTATTCTGGGATTTGGGGAAACCAGGAATCCTGCAGACGCTCAAATCCAATTTGACTTATCATGAAGGGTGTCATTCTGGGATCTGGGGAAACCAGGAATCTTGCAGACGCTCAAACCCGATTTAACTTACCTTGAAGGGTGTCATTCTGGGATCTAGGGAGACCAGGAATCCTCAAAATCCGACTTAACTTACCTTGAAGGGTGCCATTCTGGGAATTGGGGAAACCAGGAATCCTGCAGACGCTCAAATCCAATTTGACTTATCATGAAGGGTGCCATTCTGGGATATGGGGAAACCAAAAATCCTGCAGAAGCTCAAACCTAATTTTTGTTGTCCCATCACTTTAGGAATAAACCGATGAGGCAAAGATCAAGAACACGAGAGTTGGTCAATCATGATTTGATAAAGCTTGAGAACACGAGATTGTATCAATCGTGAGCTGATGAAGACTTCATGAGAGTATGTTGATCATGAGTTGCAAGGGTTCAGAAGACTTACCTAGATCTTCTGAGTTAATGATCGAGGCATAGACAGGCCGATTGTATCGTGTCTGCTTGCTCACTGAATGACCTTATGTGCTGCAATGGATTTGAGCACCCAGACAATCATCAGAATTGAAAGGTTCAGGTTGAAGATATACTCACCTGAAAATGCTTGGCGAGCATTAGCCAATAGGGCTTGTTTGTTTAATAGCCTCTGGATGAATTTCGAGACCTCGGAGAGTAACTCGACTATTAGGAATGCACTACTTGTCAGATAGTGTCAGAGGTAACATGTGCAAGCATTTTTATCAATGAGTTCATCGGTTCATGCAAAACCATTCAGTTGAGTTTGCAATGATTAAAACCATATGTGTATGCTCATAATATGGATCATGCATGACTATTCTGTCGAGTTTGCATTTCCAATTCTGTCCAGGGAGGTTATCATGTCATGAATACCTCGAATTGAACCTGAATGGGGGACTTCAGTCCGAAAGGGCTTTCTCTCACTCTCGAGAAACGCTGTTTATCCAGATTGCAGGATTTGAAAAGAAAGCACTCAACCTTACCATCATCGCATTCAGCGAGGGTCTGAGTAATCTCGCAATTGATACGATCAAGCTAATCTAGAGGTCTTGATTAGGACCGTAATGTGGGCTGGGTCAAAGGCTTATCAAAGGAGACTCATTTCGAGTCAGGGCCATTGAAAAAAAAGGTCTTCATCATCTGCTCCGGGTTTACAAGTCAAGAACCCTGCAAAATGGGAGAGAAATAATCTTGCTCGAACTTCTTCGAGCGATTCTTAAAGTCATTCAACTCTTACATTAATTCAAGTGCCCTAATCAGAAGAGACTTTCAAGGGTCGTAACGTAGGTCGGGATTTGGGTCTGAGAAACGAAGGGCTCGTTTTGGCTCAGCAAAATATATGAGAAGGGCTTGGTGTTGGTGATCATTGCAGTCTTGTCACCGATCTTTGACCTTCCTGAATTTGTCTTCAATGAATACCATCATTGGCTGAGGGGTGGTAGTTCTTTTACACTTTGCAAACTGACTTCTTTGGGGATCCTTTTTCGGGAATTCTCAAAATGTATGTTCGAAGTCAGAAGTTCATTACAGATATATGGGCATTGGCCTTGCTTTTGATAGGTACTTTGCTCTTTCTACCCGAGATTCTTTGGAGTAGCCTTTGCTTTTCTTACTCCTGACTCCCTTTTGTTTGGAAGCAGGCCCATTTTCTTTAGGCTACACTTGTCTCTCTATTTTTTTTTGTTTAATAATCTTGTGATTTTGAATTTTAGCAACAAGATGATTTTCAACAAATGATACTAGACATTACATGAAAGTCTAGCATATGAAATGGGCTGATTCGAGAATTCTCTATTGGCCCAATTTCTTCAATTCTGCTCTTTTGGGGGAAGGTGTCGTCGTTACCTTGAAATGAGCAAGGATCACGAACATGGGCTTGAGAAATGAATTTGCAGGCTCAATTGGGTTATGCAAAGAATGAGTGTGTAGGATAGAGAAAATAAATGCTCTTCGTCATCCTAAAGCACTTGAATTAAAATTCGAGTATCATGCAAAGAAACACTCGAAGATTGATGTTAGTCCAAGCAAGAGAATTTCTAACCATTTATCTCCTGATATTGTTGGAATTACCTCTGTTTTGCCCCAGTGCGGGGTGGTTCTTGACAGGGTCATGAAATGAAATCACCGTTTAAATGGGTTGTCAATGGTTGCCTGAAGTGTTTGGAATGGAGAATGAATGCCTCCTTCACTTCGACTATCGTATCTTTTGCGAGAAAACCCATTGCCTTGGAGAATGCGGAATCTGTCTACCGCTCAACTCACTGTGGATTAAATACAGGACGTATGTGGAAATGGCTTGCCTTTCATTGTCCTGTCATGCCCCATTCTATACATTCGATGCATCGTGTATAGTTTATACCCCTAGTCAAAATTGACAAATTGAACATGCAGAACAGTCATGCATAAATCATGGAATGTGAAAACATCATGCAAATATGGCAATACAAGTACAAGTATGGAAATTGCCCCTGGCTGTGTGGGCGGATCAGACACGTTGGGGGCCTATTCCCCGAGTCGAGGAGTAGCTTGTTTCTGGTTTTGCCTCTTTTCGATCTAGAGTTCGCCATTGATTTCCCTTTTTTCATCAGACGGATCGCATCAGGCGATCATAACTTGGCCCCTTTAGGCTGTTTTCTTTGAAGTATCAGGTGTTAGTTTAACATTTCCTGTAAAAAGGAAGGAGACCTGTTAGCCAGTATCAGAAATGATGAACTGGACACGATACTGAGTTACCCTTGAGTGCTTCGCGCAACTCCTTTACCAGTTTTACAACTCGGGATTTTCTCCGTGGGTATGTCAAGTTAGACATTTCCTGCCAAACAATGGAGAAGAAGACGTATTAGTCAGTATTAGAAATGATGTATTGGATACGATACTGGTTTACCCTTCAACTTGAATGTTTTGCGTGACGCCTTTATCAAGTTCACTGGATTGAGTTTCCCTTGGCTTTTGCTGGACACTTCAACGTTAATCTAAGATCGTAACAAAATACTGACCTTGGTATTGCTCGTCGAGTATTCCTGTTTCTTTCTGCAAAAAGAAATGCGAGAAAAAGTTGTTTTATTTATTTACAATACTTACAACATTTCCATCCTCGAGGATCGAACTCGGGACGTCTCGGACCACTGTCATTCCCCATGCCATCTGGTCCACAAGACCGCAGGCGCTCATGGAGGTTCCTTTTAAGAGTCAATCCTTGAGATGACACGGTGTTGTTGTATTGTACTAGGTAATTCCAGGTCACTGTATTTTTCGGGGCGGTTTACAAACCCTGTTAAGAATGGAATAAAATAATTCAGAACACGAGACGAGTATGAGCAAATTAGAACGATACAGAATTACCCTTCTTTGAGATTGTTTGGGTCTTTCGTTCACATATTCCTCATTTGAAGCCGTCCATTCTGTGGCGATGTCCACGAATCTATTTGCCCAAAGTTTTGATTAATCGGGGAATTTCGTTTTTGGGTCAATTTGCAAATTCCTGTAAACAGAAGGGATCTAATTTAGAATCGGGACAATTTGAGGGTAAATTGAAACGATACTGCTTTACCCTTCTAGTTCGCGCGACTTTTTACTCGCAATAAATTCACTACGAGTTTGGTGTGGTAGCAGACTCGAGCATTTAATAGGAGAACAGGAAATTGCTGCTTCTTGCTTTTGCGTTCATTCTGAACATCAATAAAAGTAGAAAACATCCCATGCAAGGAAATGAAGCGTCTGCATTCGTTCAAGATCGATTTTGCTCCCTCAGCAGGCTCTCCCATGATCAGCTGGCTTCATTCTGGACCAGGTATGCATCGGCTATGTTGAAGGACCCGTGATCTCAGCTTCGAAATACAGACTCCCTGTGCATATTACAGTCCCCGTGCTTCATTAACATTAAACTGGTTGATCATGGCGGTGAGTTCATCGTCAATGCCGCTTGCCTGGTGGTGATACATCTCCCCTTCCCCGGGAGGTATTGATGCTGATCCAGTAGCATTAGTCTTTTTGTACCCTGCTCCAACAGAACTCGATTCTGTTATAAACTGGTCTAACTCGCTTCTCAAACACGCATTTTCAATCCTCAGATCATGCATTTCATCGAAGGCGAGGAGGAGGCTGTTGCAGTTAGGGCAGGTGGCGGAGTCAAAAGCCTCTTTATACATCTTGTTTTCCGCTCGGAGGTTTCATTTTCAACTCTTAGAAACTCGGCTTCGTTGTGCTCATGACGAGTCTTCATTCGGGTTCGCCTATTTTGAAACCAGAACTTGATTTGTGAAGGTTCAAGTCCTAGCTTTTGACTTAGTTCCATTTTCTGTTTGCCGTCTGGCATAGGACATGTTCTGAAGAAATCCTCAAGCCTTTGTACTTGCTCCTTAGTATGGCGATGGTAACGCTTCTTTTGACCCTTACCGTTGTTGTCCTTATCTTTACTAAGATCTTGGACGTCGTCGGTGGAAGGGCCAGGTTCCATAGGCTCGATCCCAAACATGGTTTCGAACTCTTCCTCTCCCATATTCAGCAGGTAATGATAGCTTTCGGAAGTATTAAGTTGAGACATCTTCGATTTGGTCGATGATTTCTCAAGGTTTACTATATCTTTCTGTATTTTCACTCTCTCTGAACCGTGTATGCTTTAAAACTCTCTTCAATGTATGAATAAAGATTATCAGGAGGATGTCTCTTTTAAAATTTGGCGTCGGCTTAGCATATGTATCGCTTCTCCCGAGATTTCTGTCTTTCTCAACCTTTCCTGCGTGTTTCTTGCTTGGCTCGTCTTTTCTCATCTCTTCATAGTGGTAGGGTCCCTATCAACGTCTCTACCGTCGATTTGCTAGCGTGTTCTCTTATAAAAACGAATCCCATTTTCCTTGTCTCCCACCCAAGTCACCTTTCTTTCTCCTTTTTCAAAGTTGTGTCATCCCGTCAAACTTTTGGCAGAGATGTCCGATTTGCTTGGCTCGAGATTGGAGACGAGTAGCGGAGGTGATGCTGATAGGGAATGGTAGACAGGAAAATCTGGCCAGTAGAGACTTTCACTGCAAAAATGAAAGGGAATGCGGCAGTATATGTTCTTCATATTCTAGAAAAATTGGAACGATACTGTTTTACCCTTGTATGTACTTCCATTGAATTTGAATTGAGGAAGTTCCTTCATTTGGATTGGATTGGATTGTATGTCCCGAGTTGCCCTTCACTTTGAGCTTGCCACATAAGTGCTTTGCTTAGTTGGGCCTTGTTTTCTTTCGGGTTGCTTTGGACCATCATCATTTTTTATGCCATCGGGTCCGTGGATCGGAGGGCTCATTTAATTTAAAGGTTACCTTTAAGGCAAATGAGTCCTATCGCATTCCATTGGGTCATTTCATTTTGCGACACTCTTGAGGCAATTTGCAATCCCCTGGGTGAGAATGGAACAAATCCAATTTAGCATTTTGCGACGATTGAGGGTAAATTGGAACGACACACAGTTACCCGTCTTCAAGCTCGCCTGGGCTTTTCACTTGAAATTTCCCTACGTGAGGCCATTCAACATTTCTGATTATGGCAGTCAGCGACGTTGCCACGAATTGATCCGCCCTGAGTCTAGCATAAAAAGGGATTCACGCATTCGACGGGATAAAAAAACAAATTACCCCATGCCCCTGAATTAAATCTAGACACCTAGAAAGCTGGAAATATCACACGCATGGGAATTAAGCATGAAATGAAAGGTGCACTTGTTCAAGGTCAGTTCTGCCTCTCCTGCGGCTCTTCGATAATCAGCTAGTCTCATGCTGGTTCAGGCATGGATGACCGATGTTTGAGAGTCCCTAATCGCTGGCTTCCGATTATGGCTTCGGATGTCTGTCAACCTTAAACTGGTTGACCAGGGCAGTAAGCTCATCATCTGGGTAATCTCTTGAACCTTCCAGCAACTGATGCTCGAATTGGGCATTATTGTTGGCAAATGCTGGCGGTAGATTTCTCATTCTGTCCTCGCCATGAGCAATTTGACTTCTCGAGCTGAAGTCTTCATCATTACTCCAGAAAGTGTGGGGATCACCAACTGTCCTGCTGCCAAGAACTCCTTCCATTCGAGGATTAGAGAAGTGGAAGTGCTCAGGATAATTTCTTGTCTGATTCTCTGGCTGCGCAGGCGCGCTGATCATGGGATGAATTCTAGCCACGGGTTGGTGCTCAAACCAAGGAGTCTGAATACACTGCCCCTGCGGTCTATACTCTTGAAGAGCATTAGGGTGATTCTGGGGGATACTTTGATTAACGCCTGGGGGATTGATGGCACGGCTACTGGTTTGGTTGATGATGGGAAGTGGCTCGCCCCATGCTAACCTGTGGAACTTATGGTGGCGAGGAGACTCGACGTTCAGGCTTGGATCAGTCCCGCCTTGGTTTTCTTGATTCTGAGCTGCATTGTGTTCTCTCACCCTTTTTCTGTACTTCTGAAGATGACTCGAAACATTTGCTTTAGTGAGTCCCTCTACCTTCATAATTTCCAGTATATGTTACAGCCGTGCCGAATCGATTCCTAGCTGCTGAACTGCATTAACAAACATACGATGCAGCTCGGGAGACCAACTAATCTTCTTTCTCCAGTTGCTTGGAATAAAATTGAAGGCTTGATGCTTGTTCTCATGGTCGTGCAATTGCTTCCTTACCACGTTCTGCCATATGTTTTGAAGCATCTGAACCCTAACTGGTTTCGTTACGACGTCTTGGGCCCCGTTTAAGACAGCCTTCATCATGGCTTGCTGATCATCGCTTGCCGATATTACGAGGACTGGCATGTTTAATTTAGAATTGATGACTTCCAAGAGAGTGAAAACATCCATGTCAATCCCTACCATGGCGGTGAGCACGATATCAAACTGGTCACTACTCCTCCTTAATATCTCTAAGGCCTCTGTCGCCTTTGCTTGAGCTACAACCTTATACCGGCATTTTCTTAATACGGTAACAAGGATTGACAGAGAGACTGGATTACCGTCAATGGCCATGACCAGTAGACCCTCAGGGTAAGGAACTTCATCAGCTTCGACCAGGGTTGAACATGTGCCCATTTCCCTAATGCTCGACATATTTCTGGATCTAGGACTGCCGATTCGAGACCGCCTCAGGATGTCTTCTCGGACTTGAGGGATCACGGGATCGTTGATGGCTTCTCGTAACAGGCTTTGAAAGCCAATGCTTTGATGGTGAAGGTTTTGAATTCCTCTCCCACGAGAACTCCTTCCTCTCTATCTTTCTCCTGCGAGTTCGTGCAGATGAACCCTCACTATCAAATGAGGATAAATTCTCTCTCTGGCAATAGCAACGACTTCCCCCTTCACGGGCAGTGCTATTAGATTTACCGAGGGGAAAATCTGACATTCAGCTTTTGATTAAAGGGGAAATCCTCGTTTATCGCTCAGTTTGTCTTCTTCTTTCTTTTCGCGGTAGAGGGCCCCTATCAAGATTTCCACCGTCGATTTACTGGCGGGTCCTCCGAGTAATATCTCTCTTTCTGCCGAAAATTTCTTTGTCCCCCACTCAGCTCGTCTTTTCATTCTTTCTTTTTTCAAAGCGGTGGAGTCCCATCCAGCTTTTCCACAGAGACGTCAGGTTTGTTCGGCTCGAGGTTGCCACTTGACTGGAATTTGAGCCACCGGGGGTGTTGCCGACAGAGAATGGTAGATAGGAAAACCTATAAGGACTGCCCCTCTGAAATCAGTATTTAAATTGAAGCAGATTACCATCTTCGCATTCCGCTCATCTGTCTCACCTCTCTATTTCAAAAATGGCCAATTCTCCTAACCACACCTTATCCGCCGAAGCCCTGGCTGAGTGGGAGAGACTCTACAATCTTCTTGGTAGAGGTTACGCTCATATAGCCAAAAACTCTACCGTTGAGGCTGAAATCCTTGGTTTATTCAGGACTGTGGACGCTGCTTCTGTTGAGGGTACCCAACTGGGGAAGGAGTATCGGAACTTCTCGACCGTCTTCATCAATTTTCTGGCTGCCTATAACCACGCTTATGAGACGGTCCTTATGACCGCCGTCGTGAAAGCTCGTTACCGAGACCGGCACGAGCGTCTGGCAACAGTTACATTTGTGGCTGATAATTACAAAAAGGCCCTCAAGTTTGCCAACGATCAGCTTTCGTGGCTGGTTCGTGAGAGGGGAAAGCTGGTGGACCGTCTGGCCTTGGTCCGAACTTACGCCGAACAGGAGCCAGGCAATATTGTGATGAGGTGCAAATGCGGTTGGCTGCAGGAGAGGCTTGATGACATTACGGCAGACATTGCTTTCGAGAGGGCGGCGATTCCGGACCTGGAGTTTGCCGTTGAGCATTACGAGGCCACTATGGCCCAGGTTAAAGAGAAGTGCGATCGCCTCTTCTTTAGGCTCGCGGAGCTTGATCCCGAGAACGCCCGGTGCACCCAGAGCATCAACTTCATGGAGAGCCAGCTGAGCTCCTTTGTGACGCTTATTAGGGCTCAATTTGATTTCACTTTTCCTCCCCAGTGAGTTGTTGTAAGGTTTGTTGGTGAATGGAATGAAGAGAAAGTTTCACGTGTTTGTGCTTTTCATTTTCCTGCCATTTCTTCGCCCATATAGCATGATAGGACGATTTATGGTACTGAAGACGTTGAGGCTTAACACTCTTCTCGGTGTTCTTGTTATCTGCTGCCGGCGATGATATCAAGGACATTGGCGAAGGGTTCGGTGGCGACCCCCACCGGTCACAGCGCCGTGAGTCAGTCGTGTGAATTATTACAAATCGACCACTCGATTAGTGCTCCAATAAACAAACCGGGCTGCCCGTTGCGTGCCCCACTTTACTCCTGCCTATCTCTTTCGGCGTCCACTTGAATGTGTCGGTCGCCTGTAGCGTTGGGAGAAATGATTGCGGGCCATGCTCGGTAATAAAATACTAGTCCTCCAAAATCTTCCATGTGTTTTGAATCCGAGGAAGGTAAAAGGGCAAGCCTTTGTTCAATTTAATCAGAAAGGCGTCGCAAGGTCGGGTTCATAATCTTGCCCCATGGGTTTTGATTACACAGTCTCGACTTTCTCAACAAAAATACATGAACCCTTCTAATACATTAAAAATGTCCCCAGGCCCGATCTGGATGCATTCACTACCCCTCATCAAAATACATGGCCCATACGTGCTGACTTATTGACACGATTCTGTCTCCGGAAGAATTGGCCTCTTCATATGCCCCTAGGGTTAACGATTTCTTCGCTTGCCCCTTGATTGTTATCACCAACGAGCCCGATTTTTCTCCACCCCAGGGTACCTATAATTCCCTGCAAAAGTAAAGAAAATAATCAGTATGTGATCCAATAGGGGTCGGCCCATGATTCCTACATTAGTCCAATTTTATTTTTCAATTTTAGAGAAAATTTTCTTAGAAAAACATGGGTGAATTTCTCAAAAAGAATTTTCTTGCAAATTTTTACAACTTGAAAAATGTGATAAAATATCTTAAAATTTAGCAAATTTCCCGAAGGGATTTTCCTTTTATCAGAATGAATTTTTAGGGATAAATTTGTCAAGAAAATCTCATTTCTATTGAAGTAGAAAAATGTAACAAAATCTTTTACTGGTCAACAAAATTTTCCTAAGGGATTTTTCACACTTATTTATTTATTTATTTATTTATTTTTATTTTTTTCAAAAATGGGATACTAATTTGATTTTCATTTTCTTTTGAAAAATGACCTTGATGTTAAATTCAAAATTTGACCGACACCTAACATGGACCGACAAAAAATAAATACAAGATGAAGTTAGAAAACTTACTTTCACCGTCAAAAATACCATGTAAGTCGCATAGACATGCACATGAATCGTGAGTTTAAATCTTAGCCAATCTACTCTAAAGGCTGACAAATTGAAGCGAAAGACTTACGGCAAGGCAACAATCTCGCGCACATAATCAAGATTAGCCGTGACCCCTACGACGTAATCAGGATTAGCCGGGTCTCCCAACTTCGGCTCCTCGAGTCAAAAATTAAAACCACTGCTTTGGTAATCTTACCAAGCCTGAGGCCTAACTTTTAAAACTCATTTTTGAAAAGAGGTTCGGGATTGAATCTGGACTAACTTTCGACGTGATCTCACGCCGAACGCTAGAACCAAATCACAATACCATCCTAAAACTAGTGACCCAGGTCCGGTCACGGGACGTGTGTGATGTAGTGCTAAAACAAATAATCATGCACAGCAGTTAAATTCAAACACCGCTTCAAAATGTGCAAAAATTAAATTCCAATTTCCATACACCAAACCTGCAAAATAAGGGGTTAGCCAAACACTCCACCCCTTATAACTCCCATCTGCAAGACCATTTAACACCTAAAGATTAGAATTCAACCAATTGCCAAACCAAGTGAATATTCATGAAATTTTACTGGCCTAAGTCCTCTAAGTTCTTAAATTTTTCAAAAATTAAGAACAACTCCCCAGCGGAGTCGCCAAGCTGTCGCGACCTAAAATTCATTTTTAGGTTAATGGATTACCAGATTAATTAATTAAATTAACTAACCTAGTTCGAGCTTTCCCAAGCTCTACCAAATCGCAACTTTGATTTTTTTCACATGATTTTAGAATTTAGAGTCGCCATTAATCATTTTTGGTAGGTTGATTAGAAACCTAAGTAAATTAGCGGGAGGACTAAATTACTTCTACGAACCAGAGATTATGAGTTCGGGGACTTGGTTACACTAGTTAATTAAAACTAATGCCCTTTCGGTACCTTAATTTCATGGATATCATGATTTGGCAATTCAGGCTTGGTTTATTCCTCAAGCTCTAGTGCAGTGCTCTCTTTTTGTGTTTACACCTCCATAAGATTTACCGTTGACTTGGAGTTGTCCTTTGCCTGACATAAAAATATGGAGAAATGAGAAATGGAGAAAGTGTATACAATTTTGTGCTAATTTGCGACTAAAACCACAAATAAATGAATAAATACAAACACTTAGCTCGGATTTGCTTGCTCGTTGACGAGGATGAACTCTTGATTTATGTTGATCGATGAAGGAATTGGTGATGATAACTCCTAGGTTTAAACTCCCATCATCCTCAAAATTCTCTCTCTCTTTTTGGTATTTTCTTTCTCTCAAATTTTTCTTCAACCTTCCAAAACTCTCTCAAACATCCAAAATTTTCTCTCCAAAAATAATCCTCTCAAGCTCACTTCTTCCTCCTTTTATAAACCACTCATCTATCTCCCATTCTAATTTTTCCATTAACTCTATCTCCCATTCTAATTTCTCCACTAACTCTTCTTCATTTTCATCTTCCCTTCTCCATCTCTATCTCACATTCTAATTTCTCCACTAACTCTTCTTCATATTCATCTTCCCTTCTCCATATCTATCTCCCATTCTACTAACTCTTCTTCATCTCCATCTTCCCTTCTCTATTCTCATCTTATTTTCTTTATCTTCTCTTCTCCATCTCCTCTTCTCCATCTTCCTATCTTCATCTCCTCTTCTCCATCTTCCTATCTTCATCTCCTCTTCTCCATCTTCTCTTCTCCATCTTCCCTTCTCTATTCTAATTTCTCCACTAACTCTTCTTTTTGTTATTTACAAAATAATCCCTCAAGTATTAGGTATTTGCACTCTAGTCCATGAGATTTTAAGTATTTGTAATTCATTCCCTGGAGAAATATTTCTTTAAGTCCAAATCTCCTCACAATTTTCGCCACACCTATCGCATGTTGAATTTAAGCTCATTTCTTGCTATTGAAAATAATGCAAAATTTAATTAAAGCCCTGTTTGTAAAATTGAGTCATTCTTGGTATAATTGGGCCAAGATGAAAATTTGGAATATTAAAGAACAATGTCACAACTCCTAAAAGTGAAAAATGAAAATAAATTGACTCAAATTGAATTTTTTTAGGCCCGATTCGAGATTATGCTCGTTAAGGAATACACGACCTCGAATTGGATTTTTTAAATTTGCGATAGCCAACATGAAAAGGGATTTAAAGGAAAAATATTGACTATTTTTATGTATTTTTGTGGCCTCAAATGCTATTATTTATTAAATATTTTCCTAATTTCTAAAAATTATATTTAAAAAAATACAAAAAATATGAAAAATTATTTTTTTACTCAAAAATGGTTGCCTAAGCTTGGCCAAGGCTTCCAAAGTTGATTTTGCAATTTTCTCATTTTTATAGATTTTCTATCAATACCGAAAAATACTGAAAATATGAAAAATCATTTTTTGGTCAAAATTGGTTCCCTAGGCTTGGAAAAGGTCTCCAAAGTTAATTTTTTCAAATTTATGAATTTTTATGGATTTTCTATTAATTTTAAAAAAGAAGAAAAGAAAAGGTGATTGAAAATCAGGTGTCAACGGTGACTTTGCATGTAACCACCCCGTTAAAGGATAGAGTGATTGTTGCGTTAGGGTGTAAGGGGTGTAAGTTAGTTCTGGGCGATAGAGAGGAAGAGATCGATTTAGCTGTGTTACCTATGTATGATTTCGACGTAATTGTTGGCATGGATTGGTTGGTTAGACATGGGGCAGTAATAGACTGTGGTAGGAGTATGATACAGCTAAACCCAGTTGGTCACCCTGGGTACGACTTTAGAGGAAACCGAGGAGGAACGTCGATCCCTTGGATCTCTTCGCTGGAAGCGACCAAACTGATGGACGAAGGTTGCCTAGGATTTTTGGCATCAGTGACGGATTCGTCTGTCGAGGAAGTAAAGTTAGAGAATGTGCCTGTAGTAAGAGATTACCCAGATGTTTTTCCTCAAGAGCTGCCTGGCTTGCCACCAGAGCGTGAGGTGGAATTTGTAATCGAGTTGGCACCTGGAACTGAGCCGATCTCGAAAGCACCGTATAGGATGTCATTGTCTGAGCTGAAGGAGCTGAAGGTGCAGATGCAAGAGCTACTGGATAAAGGATTTATCCGCCCCAGTGCTTCGCCATGGGGAGCTCCGGTGCTGTTCGTTAAGAAGAAGGATGGATCGCTGAGGTTGTGCATCGACTATAGGCAGCTTAACCAGGTAACGATCAAGAACAAGTATCCTCTACCCAGGATTGATGATCTGTTCGATCAGCTTCAAGGGGCGTGCGTGTTCTCCAAGATAAACCTGAGGACAGGCTATCACCAGTTGAGGATTAAGAAGGAGGACGTGCCTAAGACTGCCTTTAGGACAAGGTATGGACACTATGAGTTCACAGTTATGCCATTTGGATTGACAAATGCCCCAGCCACGTTTATGGACATGATGAATCGAGTGTTTAAGGAGTTTATGGATCGGTTCGTAATAGTCTTCATTGATGACATTCTGGTTTATTCGAAGAGCTCTGAGGACCATGAGCTGCATTTGAGGACTGTATTGCAGACGTTAAGAGATCACTCGCTGTATGCGAAGTTTAGCAAGTGTGAGTTCTGGCTGAGCCGAGTGGCGTTCCTTGGACATATAGTGTCTGGTGATGGAATATCAGTAGATCCAGCAAAGATTGAAGCCGTGGAGAAGTGGCCGAGGCCAACAACCGTGACTGAGGTGCGAAGCTTCCTTGGATTGGCTGGGTACTATAGGCGTTTTGTGGAAAGATTCTCTGTGATAGCATCTCCTCTGACACACTTGCTGAGGAAGGAAACGAGGTTTGAATGGACTGAGAAGTGCGAGAAGAGTTTTCAGGAGTTGAAGGATCGGTTGACTTCCGCACCAGTATTAACCATCCCATCTGGACCTGGAGGATTTGAGATCTATAGTGATGCGTCACTAAGGGGACTGGGATGTGTCTTTATGCAGCATGGACGAGTGGTAGCTTATGCATCTCGACAGTTGAGGCCGCATGAGATGAATTACCCGACGCACGACTCGGAGTTAGCCGCCATAGTGTTCGCATTGAAGATTTGGAGGCATTACTTGGTGGGAGAGAAATTTCAGATCTACACCGATCATCAGAGTTTGAAGTATTTGTTTTCGCAGAAAGAACTGAATATGAGGCAGCGTCGTTGGATGGAGCTGTTGAAGGACTACGACTGCGATATTTTGTACCATCCAGGAAAGGCGAATAAAGTGGCAGATGCTCTGAGTAGGAAGTCGAGCATTGCGCATATGATGGTCAAGGAGTGGACATTACTGGAGGAAATCAGAGATTCTGAGTTCAAGGTCGAGGTAGGAAATCTCTCGAGTCTGATGGCTGCGTTGCAAATTGAACCAGAGATTCAGCTAAGGATCAAAGAGTTGCAGTCTACGGACCCGGACATTCAGAAGATTGTGGCGATGAATGCAGATGAGAGGAAGGCTGAGTTCCAAGTAACTGCTGATGGAATATTGAAGTTTAGAGGACGTTTGTGCGTGCCAAGCGATGAAGAGCTGAAGGAAAGGATTTTGTCTGAGGCGCACAGAAGTAACTACAGTATTCATCCAGGGAGTACGAAGATGTATCAGAATTTGCGTCAGCATTATTGGTGGAATGGAATGAAGGTAGATGTGGCTAAGCATGTAGCTAAGTGTCTGACGTGCCAACAGGTAAAGGCACAGCATTGTAATCCTGGAGGATTATTGCAACCATTGGAAATCCCAGAGTGGAAATGGGAGCATGTCACTATGGATTTTGTGACAGGATTGCCAAGAAGTCAGAGAGGCAATGATTCGATATGGGTAATAGTGGACAGACTGACGAAATCAGCTCATTTCATTGCAGTACGAAAAGACTCTACGTTGGAAAGGTTGGCTGAATTGTACGTGAGGCAGATCATGAGATTGCATGGGGTACCAGTGAGCATTGTATCGGACAGAGATCCTCGTTTCACAGCTACGTTTTGGAAGAGTTTGCAGGGTGCTTTGGGAACAGAGTTGAGGTTCAGTACCGCCTACCACCCTCAGACCGATGGTCAGTCGGAAAGGACGATACAGACTCTGGAGGACATGTTGAGAGCTTGTGTGATCGATTTCAAATGAGGTTGGGAAGAGCAGTTACACTTGGTGGAATTCGCCTACAACAACAGTTACCAGCAGAGTATCAGAATGGCACCATTTGAGGCGCTGTATGGGAGAGCTTGCAGAACTCCGATTTGTTGGGACGAGGTTGGTGAGAAAAGCATAACAGGCCCAGAGTTAGTGCAGCAGTCAATTGAGGCAGTCAGGGTGATCAGAGACAGACTGAGGATCGCTCAGAGCAGGCAGAAAAGTTATGCCGACAGGAGACGTAAGCCATTGGAGTTTCAAGTTGGAGACCATGTCTTTCTGAAGGTGTCGCCGATGCGAGAACTATCTCGATTTGGCAAGAAAGGAAAGCTGAATCCTAGGTTTGTTGGGCCATTCGAGATTTTGGAAAAGATCGGGACACTGGCTTATCATCTAGCACTGCCGCCGAATTTATCGCAAATTCACAACGTGTTTCATGTATCGATGCTTCGAAAGTACGAGCCGGACCCTGGCCATATACTCGATCATGAAGTCATTGAAATGGATGACCGCGTCTCGTACGTGGAAAGGCCAGTAAGAATTGAAGATCGTAAGGAACAAGTCTTGAGGAACAAGAAGATACCGCTGGTCAAGGTTATCTGGGGGCATCATGGGACCGAAGGAGCCACATGGGAAAGTGAGAACGAGATGAAGAAGAAGTACCCGTATCTGGTGGAGTAGCTCAGTGTAATTTCTGTTTGTTGTAAGGATTGGTGGATGTAAATTTCGAGGACGAAATTTTTATAAGAAGGGAAGAATTGTGACAGTCTGAAAATTCGATCCAATTATCGGAATTTCTAAATGAATGGAAATACTTCGTTAATACATTCTGATCGACGCTTACTCAGGATTAGCTACCCTGAGATGACTAACCGAAGGGGAAAGGCTATCTGGGAAGAATTTCCCAAACAGCCGCCCGTTGGTCTGAGACAGAGACAGAATTGTTATTCAATGAAATTGACCACGAAATGAAATCCGACTTGGGATAATCGAATTAGTAAGATGAACGCAATTATGAAATAAAGTCAGTTTCAGAAATGTCGCCAGAAGGGCAGACAGCCGGTGCGCGTCGCGAAGCAAGACGCGAATGGAAAATTACCGAAATGCCCTCGGAAAATGCTCAGTCCTTAGAATTAGATGAATTAGGATTTTTGAGAGTGAATTCGGTAGATCGAAACCAATTCCTGTCTGAAATTCGTTCGCGCTCGGGACCCGATTGGTGCATTTGGCACGCAAATCGAGGCAAGTCAAATCAGTTGTCACATCAATCACTTCATGACACAATTTCCAAGAATGTCAATCAAAGTCTTCTCCATGTCAACTCAAAAGTACAAGATCACCTCACTTGTCTTGTACCCCATGACCTAACCCCACTATAAGCTTGATTTCCATTATTTTATTTTGTTTAATCTCTCTCCTCCCTCCATGAAGCTCACGGCCAGCCCCTTATCCTCCTCATTTCACCGAGAATCACCATCTTCCTCTTCATCTTTCTCTCTTTCTTTCTCTGCTGGCTTCAAATCCCGGCTGCCAACTTCAACCGGCCGCCGACGGAGATTGGTAAGTTGGATTCTCATGATTTTTGGATATGTTATAGTTTACTGTCTTCTGAATCCAACCCAACTTGAATCGCTTCGATCGGACGTCGTTTGACCCTTCAAATGTTCGTTTTCCTATCAGTCGACGAACCAGTTTTCTGGTACCCGAATTTGAGATTGAGCTCATGTTGATATATCTTGTTTCCAGCGACCTCTAGGACTCATTTCTAGGTTCAAATATTGATTCTTAGCATGTTTTCATTCTGGTCCAGCCCGCTCCTCCACCTCCTCTTTCCGACGGCCGAGAGCCCCAAACGGCCTCTTGGTATCTTGGTTGTTGTCGTCGCCATTCCCCTCCATTTAAGGTAAGCTACTCCTCTAATCTTCGCCTAGGACATGGCATATTAGTGGGTGGTTGCTGCCTTGTATAGTTAATGGGAGGTTAAGGTGAAAAAGTGTGATTAAACCTTGGGTTCTATGGTGCTAATTTGAATATTATTTTGTTGGGCTAGATTATGAACTTGGTAATTTAATTTTGGGCTGGAAAACATTGTATATGGGCTGCCAATAGCTGAATGGATGTGAAAAATAGTGAGCCAAGGAATGTGATTGGGCTTAGGAGTTAAATTCCAAGCTATTTGGGCTATAACATAACTTATTGGGCTTAGTTTAGATGGTGGGCCATCTATGGACGAAAATATGATATTAATGAGCCTAAATTATGCTCTTGGTTTTAAAAACAATGGGTCCAATAATGTACTTGGGCTTAGGATGACAAATTGGGCCTAAAATGGTTAAATTAGACTTAATGGACTAACATTTGAAAGTGGGCTTGGGCCTAATCCGAAAATTAATAATACTAATGGGCCTAATTTAGACCTTAATTTAAGAAGTAAATCATGGGCCCCAAGCTATAAAATAATCTTAAGACCCAATTGAACCTAAGTTAAATAGTTGGGCCCTAGTTTAAATTAAGCCAAGTTTAATGAAATCTATTGGTATGTCAAGACACTAATTCGGTAATTATGGGTTACTGACTCTCTAGGAACTAATGAGGGTCACTGGGCTTAGGCTGGGTTACTGGGTCTGTTAAGATTGAGTTTAACTTATACGGGTTCTGATGTCCATAATTCCCATGAATTGGTTTAATTGGGGAAATTGCCTGAGGGCGAGAGATAGTCCATCGGGAATTTATGTGGGGTATCCAATTGAACGCGATTAGTTGAGATCGGTCTGTAGGGCACTGAATCGACATGTAGTCTATCCTGGCTAGTATGAGGTTACTCGGATGATTTCTTGGCATGCTCTACTTTTGTGCATACGTACCTTATGATTGCATGCTCTGTGATTGATTCGCTGTTATCTGGGCCCTATCTATTGTGAGACTAGTGTGAGTCACCGGGAAGTGTGACATGTTGGATGAGCCCTGATGGGAACTGGAGAAATAAGAGTGTCAACCTGAGGCGTACCGCATGCGGGTTGGGACATTAGCCTGAGGCGTTTGAGACGCGGGCAGTGCATGTGTATTTGTAATGATGTCTTGAGATCGAACGTTGGTGTATCTGTTGTTGGTTGTTGGTAGGGGTACTGGATATTGAAGAACTACTCCCCATGATGGGCTATGCTTATTGTCACGCGCAACTAATATTACGTCGTCCTTAGTCCATACTCTAGTGGTCGTGATAGATGAGGTGAGAGTGAGGTCCCTAAGAGGTAACCTGAACCTTAGACCTTTGGTTAGGACCAAACCCGCTGGTATACTTTATCCTATGCTAGGCTTAGGGGTGAGCTTACTGAGTCATCGACTTATTGGCGTTGGTTGCCAACATTTCAGATCCCGGAGCTAGGTGATGGCTGCACCGCCCCCGACGATTTTTGGTCTCCCAGTAGACGTTTTTGTGGAAGTTACACACCATGTTGATGACGATGGCCGGTTGTGGCACCGACACCTGACGACTGTCATGGTAGATGTGGGTAGACCCCAGCTTGTCCCATACCGTTTCGAGGGTTGGAGAGTCGAGGGAGACTTTGGCATGCAGGGACCAGTACGTGATTTTGATATCCCGATTCCAGTGGAGGATGATCCTGGACTTCTCCGTCCTGTTACCTATCCCGGAGAGGTCGAAGACCCGGAACCGTCACAAGAGCTGCCTTCGCCTGGTCAGTCTGTCATAGATGGACATTCGGAGGGTGATCCCATGGACACCGATCTAGACGACGAGTTCTACCCTGAGGCAGAGATCGATCCCGAGGAGCCGGAGGAGGATCCCGAGGAGCCAGAGGAGGACCCCGAGGAGCCTGACGATGCCAAGGAGTGACTGCGTCGGGAGCTTAGGTCTAGGTCCTGAGTGTGTCCAGTAGAGCGTAGGCTTTTGGGGAGACTGTGGGCATTTCTTTTTGGGCAGTCTATATCTAACGCTCCGTGATATATGTATATATGTGTTGTACTTTCCTCTCTTGTGTTCCATGGTTCACTACCCCATCTCTGTGTGCGTGTATGTTTAAGATTTGGAGGCCGCTTCTGCAAGTCGATTACCGATTTACACGCCGTCTGGTCGCGATGAGTTTTCCTGGGCCATCGTATCGGAGAACCAGGCGAGCGTTCGAAGATTTAAGGTATGAACGGGATGCCGCGTGCCCAAGGCGGAGCCGGGGCGTGACAATAAGATTGCTTAAGCAGACACTTGGCTTCAGAGGTGCCAATATACCCGACCCACATTTCTTTGCCTGATAAAGATTCCCTTATCCACATGTGAAGAAAAGTTCGAAAATTCTAATTCCATGATTTCAAGGAATACGATTCCAACTGACGAAAATGCTTTCAGATTTTTTCTCCCTTGTTGCTTTAAGAATATATGGATTGTCTTCTTCACGTTACTCCAAAGAGCGCTATCTATCTAAATACCCACAAACGAAGAAATTGCAGTTTTCTCCCTTGTTGCTTTATGTTTGGCCGATACAAAGACCATTCACTCTAACACATAAGGCCAAAACTATTTGGTAAAATACCAGCCGTTATCAGGGCTCAAATGCCGGAATTTCGTGTAGAAGAGAATGTAACGCTCCGTGTACGGTTCTATAAAACAAACTTCGATATGGGTCGTCCTATCGCTTCTTGAGCAAGTAGGCGATGCAACTTTCGACTTCGGATTTTACTTGCAACTCGTTTGCGTTTTCTCTGTCCTCCAGTGATTCACATCTCCACCTTGTCTCTGCGGGCTTCACAAACAGATGGCACAAGCAACCAGGTGTCTTCGGCGAAATCACTGGAATAGAAAGTGCTTCTTTGCGACCTCTCCATTGACAAATGGAATCTTCAACAGATCATTGTGATCAAGTATCAACTGCCCGTTCAAAGTAATAGTCGCATCATTGTCAATATGGAATGCTGAAGTGCATCATATAATCGGGGAGACTCATTTTCATTTTTAGACTTGCTTTATGACTCGCTTAATTTGAAAGTGATAAATAACACTTTGTCAGTGCAATAGTTCGCAAGAAAAATTGCATCAAAACTGTAATTGATTCTGCCAAATTTATGCGACCATGTAAAGTAGTAACTAAATTAGCTGATAATAGTTGAAAGATTAAACTTGAACTCCGATGAAGGTGCAAAGCCGGAGTAGAGTGGGGTGAGCGGTTTGTGCAATAGTGACTAAACCCTTGAAGTAGAACTAAAAGGCTCTGCCAGTCTTGACTTCCCAATCTTTGCAGGTGATCATGCTAAAAATACAAACTTCAATGCAGAAATAGCGAGAGCTTACTTCCATGATATCATCCTCTAGCACGGTTCCAAATGGTAATATGGTGGCACCAAAGCGTGCAGCCATTCTCACAAATTCTGGATGGTCTAGCCAGAATAACCTGTATTCTTCACCCTACAGATGGAACATGATAGCGCTGAGGAGAAATTCACGAGGCATAATTTTATTGAAAAGATAGGCAAAAGCTTAGTAGTGATTACAAGTAACTCTTTAATCAATATTTTTGAATCGTCCGGGAAGGAGCACTTTAAGAGGCGTGATCCTCAATACTTTATCCAATGAACAAGTGAAATTTGTGTCTCTGAAAGGAAACTGTCCTTCTCATCTGGTGTTATGCACCCTTAACAGAAAATGAATATTTAACTACAATTAGTACTGAAAGTCCTCACGCGCACCACCAGGATAGAGTAGAACATGAGGTTGCTTGAAAACAATTTGAGGAGGTTGCTTCCCGTTACAGGAATTGCTCTAACACTTTTAGCCAATCCATTAGACCAAATTCAGAAGATGGATTTTTCCGTTTTGCTGGAGAACAACATGATGAGCTAGCCCCCGCACAATAATGTTCTTCGCTCTCAAGAATTCTTCAACAAGTGAAAACGGCTCAAGCCCCATCAACATGTGATAACCGATCAACTTCACCGGTCCTTCAGAAGGAACCCCTGAAACAAGAAGTGCATCCTTCGCATTGCATCCATGTATCATCACTACCCGTATCCACCACCAAATTGGGAGAATATGACTGCATGCCAACCATCGTGGTGGTTATGTAATACCCAATGGTGGAATGCTTAGTGACCGAAGGTTTCAGCACACTGGGGCCATGTTCTATTGACTCCTCCCACTCTATTGAACTTGAAGAAGCCATAAACAACTCAAGTTTGCACAAGCGGACTCTAGAGATCTCATACATTCTTTGTTGTGTCTCTTCTAAGTTGAGATTATCAGGAAATAGCGTTTTGTCGAATCGGTCTATCGTGAAGAATTTGATGCTGAAGCCGCAAGTTCCAAAGGGTTTGGTAGCAATGAGAGAGCAAATGAGGAAACGCACTAGATTTAGATGTGATTTTGTCATTCTTGTCGTGTTTTCTAGTTGCTTTGGGTAGTCTTCAAAATGATTTATATATATTATCCCATATAGGGCCGAGTATGATGGATCGACCAAAGTGGGAACTACCTGGATTGGACTAAACTGGCCGATTGGGTCCTATTCCAAAGGGCACCAAAACAACCGGACCAATGGTAAAATGTACTTAAATATGTGAGTTATATTCAAAATCCAACTAACATACTTGCCTTATTGGTATATCAATTTCCATATTTCTATTATTAATTTATGGAACCAAAAATTAGCTATTTAAACGGAAAGAATCGATGGCTAAAGAAAAAACAAATCGTTTTTCCTTTTCTTTTTCTTTTTCTTTTTTTTTTCAGAGGGTCGTGCTTGTGCTATAGTCCCCAAAAAATAGTAATTTTGGCCGTCTTTTCACACTCATGTACCACGTCTTGTCAGAATGGGATAATCTCAAATTTACCGATCAAATTTTTGAACAGTTGGTCTTAAACTGGCTCAACACAGACGAAATGATGCTCCATCACCGATGGTTCGAAAAATTGCCTGATTCCTTCAACAAAAAGCTTTGGCTGTATTCCAACTTGCAGCAATACAATCACCACAATAATTTGTCTCAGCACTGGAACAAATCATTTCAGAGATAAAATTACAAAGCGACTCTGGAGAAACCCATCACAATGGAGATACCAATGAAGATCAACCGGTCAGAAGATGACGAAGACGAAGAAGAATAAGAATCATTACCTGTCAGCATTATTTGGAGACCAATGTCAGCATATGTCTAGTCAGGCAAAAGTACACTTGCAGTGCCAAAACTTGTGTACGGCGTGCACTTTAGCGTCAAAACTTTCAAAAACGTGCACTTTAGTGCCAAGTTCGGAAAAAATCGTGCACTTCAGTGTCAAGTCCGATCTGAAGCATACGTGGCATGCCAGAAAGTCTACGTGGAAGTCGTCGGAGGCTGATTCACTTATATTTTGCCAAACATGTGTACTTTTGCCCATTTTCTCTTCTCTTTCTCTTTTCTTTCTTTTTCTCTATTGGCTCCTGTAGCTTCGTGGATCTCCTGTAACTTCTTGGACCTCCTGCTGCAGTTGTGTTTCCTCCTTCTTCTTCTCGTTTTCTTCTTCTTCTTTTTGTTGCTTCAGATGCTGCTTCCTACCGCAGCTCCTTCGCCCCACCGCCAACCACCCTAGCCACTGCCCCGAGCCACCTTGAACAGCCGTTGTCCTCTCTCTCGTCCCGTCGCACCGCCCTTAACCTCGATGCCGACCTCCCCTCGCTGCCTCGGCCGAGCTCCCATTGTCCCCCGCGAGCCCTATCTCGACTTTGCCGCCGAGTCGCGAGCCCAAGCCTCACCCACAGCCCATCGCCTCTACCTCCTCCAGCTCAGCCAATTCGTAACTCTTGAGAGCCCATCATCCTTTCTCTCATCCCGTTGCACCGCCCTCAACTCCGACGCCAACCTCCCCTCACTGCCTCGGCCGAGCTCCCGCCGTACCCCGAGAGCCCCATCTTGGCTTCACCGCCGAGTCGCCAGCTCGAGCCTCACCCACAGCCCGTCGCCTCCACCCTCTCCAGTTCAGCCGATTCGCGACCCCTAAGAGCTCCCGTCGTCCACCCCTCTTCCCCTCGCAAGCCATCGTCTTCCTCCGCTAACCCGCTAACCTCCCTCTCGGCCCAAGCTTCCTACACCCATCGGCCGAGACCGACCCCCCCCCCGGACGCCATCGGCTTTCCCCTGCTCTCATCGTCCTCATTTGCCGTCGCCGTCGCTGTCGTGAGCCCAGCCGTAGCTCGCTCCTCGCCCGACCTCGTTGCCCAGCCGCTTCGCCTCGCGCCATCGCTCTCCACCCTCTTACCTATCTGAAGATTAAATGACGTCGTTCAAGATTAATTTGCCTAATCACAAACCCTAAACTCTATCGTTTGTGAATCATGCCACAAACAAGGTCATTTTTTCAATTTTGCCCTTGCCCAAGCCACGTTGGAATTCCACCGTGGCAATAGCTTGCAAAAATTTGCCACATAAGTTAATAAAATAAATTTCAAAATCCACGTAATTCATTTGGCCGGATTGGCACTGAAGTGCACGATTTTTTCCGAACTTGGCACTAAAGTGCACGTTTTGAAAGTTTTGGCACTAAAGTGCACGCCGTACACAAGTTTTGGCATTGCAGGTGTACTTTTTCCTGTCTAGTCACGACGTGAGAAAAGCAAAATATACATTTATAAGTATATATATGTATATAATATAGTTGATTCGGTGATCTCCATAGACATTAAGGGGGCACATGATAACACTTCAGAAGTTACTTCTGGCAGAGAAAATAACTTCTGGCAGGAAAATCCGTTTGGTAAAATCACTTCTGAAGTAGAAATCCGTTTAGTAAATTTTTTCACTTCTGGTTGGATTTTCTACTTATGAAGTGATTTTCTACTTATGATTGGATTTTTTGGCCAATTTGAGAAGTAAAAAAAGTTACTTCTCAGCTTCAAAAATCACTTCTAGTCTTCGCAATCACCGCCGGTCGCAGGTCGCCTCCGCCGGTCAGTCGCCACCGGTCGCTGGCAAAGAGAAGCGTTACCATGTGCGCTTCAAATACATTTCTCTATCAAAAATCAACTTCTGATAGAGAAGTTGATTTTTCAACTTCTTGCCAGAAGTAGAAATTGATTATGGTAGAGAAGTGTTACCATGCACCCCCTAAATGTACAGCTGGTAGATTTCAAAGCAATATTATGCACCGATTGCATTCAAGTTTTTTTAAAAGTTAAAATGGCTGCACAATTTTTCTAGCAAACAATTTATTAAATTTATTAATGATCAACACAATTCTTTCCGATTTTGGACGCGCACTCATAGACACTACACTGTTCCGGCACATTTGATGTCCTTACATTTATGACCGTGGCAGATTTTATGCAGCATCGGTTTCAGGAATAATAATATGAGAAATGATGCGACTAAAGCTATAAATGCTCATTTGATCAATGTGTTCACATTGCAAAACATTAATCACATGCTACTGGTCTAATGGTTGGACCAGCCGGAAACCAAACCCGACCGACCGGTCCGGTCCCAAGACCATTTGCCCTAATTCCAAATTTCAAGATGGGGCCAAATTGAAAACCGATCACCTCTAATCCCATGCTACCCTGATTTTGCCATTCTCGCTCATAATAAATCATGTTGAACGGAACCGAGTGCAACAGCTCTTGTAGATATGTTAAGAAGTATCTGATTTCCCTCTAATTAATGCTCTCCAGAAGTAGAGACGATAGACTATATTATTTTCATTAATTGTGTCGTTTCCTTTTTGATAGTCAGCTCATAGTTATAACAAAAGACAAAGAATTCAGTACTCAATTCGTTCCATCTTTCTTCCATATATATTGGCATGCATGAACCGGAAGATCACATGTTGTTTTGCAGAAAATATTCTTCAAGAAGTATTTTCCTCATTTTCCGGTGCTTGGATCGCTTAGGAAAATGAGTGAACGGAAAATATTTTCCTACGAAAACTTAAGTTCAGAAAAATGATTTTATCTTTAAAAACTCTAGAAATCATTGTCCGAGCTTCGACGAAAAAAACTCTGCAATTGGCCATGGGAATCCTAACGCTTGTTCTCATACGCTTGGCAATAGGGCCAGACCCCTGGCGTACGGGCTCGGGACTCCTGTGCCTTGGCCTGATTCCAACTAGGCTACGCCTAAGACCCTATTCGCCACGACAGGATCCATCGAGGCATATTCCGAGACACTAGTACCCATGCTTGAGATGCCAGGCCCACTAATATTGAGGTTGAGTCCTAGGTCCTCAGTGCCCATGCTTGGATCCATCAAGGCCTAATATTTTAATGAAAAAGTTTGATTTTTTTTTAATTTTTTTTATCTCTCTCTCTCTTCCTTTTTTCTTCTTCCTCCGCCGGTCCTTGCAATTGGCCACAGAAGTAGGTTGCCGAACTCGAGGCTCGCTAGTTTTGGATGAGCTCGAGCTCGCCTGAGGTTGGCTCATTTGAGGCTCAAGCTTGGCTGTGGCCGTTACTGGCCAGTCGCAGCGTGGGAAGAAGGAAGAAGGAAAAACAAAACAAAATAAAATAATAAACTAATCAAAATTTACTGAAATATTTAATTGTTTTAAAAAAATAATAAAAAGTCCACATTAGCGCTTGTCATACAACATAGGACAACCGGCGTCCACGTCAGCAATTTTTGGCCAACCAAGTATGCGAAAAATCAAATTAGATTTTCCTTGCCAAACAATGAAAAGCATTTTCCAATTCATTTTCATATCTCAATCAAATATCGGAAAATATTGTCGTTTTCCCAAAAAATGCCATTCCGAAAAATATTTTCTAGAAACATCACATTTTTCGTGAAATAAATGGAGCCCAAGTTCTGAATACCACTTATCCCAAACGAACGTCCATTTTTGATGATGTTGTGATGGTTATTGCAACAAATGCAAAACTCTGAAAGTACTTGTGAAGAAGAGTTACTAGTATTGAATTGGAATTTCTGTTATCACCTTTCTGGTCAGTTGTTTCCGTAAGTTTGTCACTTTTGCTGGTGGAGATGGAAGGCATTTAAGATGAGTCACAGATCTTAGACTTATCTTTACAGTCATTCCTTATGTGAAGCGATAAATCTCAGGCAGGAGCCACAGATATGAGACTGAGTTTTAACATCTCCAAACTTGCAACAGCTTGTTCCTGAATGAAACCATTCTGTCACAATGTTGATCACCTCTTTCACATTATTAAGGATGCTATTGCATACCTTTTGAAAGAATGCTATGTGTTTCCAAGTTCATCTGGTCAGCCGGATCAATCGTTTGTAGTTAATTGTTCCAACTTGATTACTTTTTGCTAGAACTGAAATGCACACGTAAACGAGCGGTTCCTTATACCTGACGAAATGGTCAGGATACTAAAACAGCCTCGGCCATCACAGTTTGACAATGCTCACAAGCTACAGTTACGCAAACTACTTTTCAGAGCTTTGCTTTCGACAATGCTTATTGAAACAGAGTTTATATAGAGTAAGCACGTTATCAAGTGCACACATATGCTAGTTACTAGCTAATGGCCGAGAGCTGATCAATCCAAACCTTGCTTTCACACAAACTGTCCATTGTACCTCCTTACAGCCTCCCGACTGTCGATAGTGCTGGCGTAACCTGTTGCATGCTGCTCTGGGGCGGGGTTGAGATTCCCATATCGTCTTCTGGCTTCGTTGCTGTCGATTGTTTCGGGGTTCGAATCTCTTTTGGGAACTGTACCGACCGGCGGAGGCTTCACAGCTTCCTTTGGGTACTCCACTGCCTTGCCTGTTTCATTCATCAGTTCGGGGCCCATATCATGACCTCGCCTCTCCCAACCTCCTGTCATGGTCCTATCTCCCCTCTTGGACGGGATATAATAATTTGGCGGCGGGGACCCTGTTGGATGGCCAGGCCTAGCTGCAGGACCACCTTCTGTGGCCACTGGTGGTTTCGGAATTTTATGACCTTTAAAGTGACTGGGATTGGGAGCTTCGTCCTTGATGGTGTTGACAGAGGATGGATCCGCAGCTTTCTTCAAGTACTCCATGGCCATGCCTATGTCGTTTATCGGTTTGCTGAGCTCCATATTAGGACCACGCCTCTCCGGACGTCCAGTTGTGTTCACTGATGGCAGCTGGATGGTTGGCTCTCTCTCATATGAGATGGGGTGACTTGGCAGCACGAACCCTGACGGATAACCAGGCCTAGGCCAATGAGCACCTTCTACTGTCGCCGGTGGTTTCAGAATTTTATCAACTTCAAGGTCTTCCTCCTTAATGGTATTCGTAATAGGCCTTTCCTTCTCATGGTCACTATCCCCAGCATTGCCGGTAGTGCCATAATAACCTCCAGAAACAGGGATCCTGAGCTTGTAAGGGGTGCTACCAGAATAACCTGCGGAGACAGGGATCCTGTGCTGGTAAGTGCCCCGTGGAGCACCGAACCCAGATGGTTGGCTCACTTCATTTTGGTCATTGCTCGGGGTCGAAGGCCCATGCAGCTTGTTATTGACTTCTCCATAACAGGGGCGGTGATCGTACCTCGGGGGAGAGCATTGTCTGTAGTGTTCGGAGAGCATGGCCGGATGGACACGTTCAACAGTTGTTTCAACTTTCATGACATAGGTCCCTGGGTATTGGTAAGGACCACCAGTAATCACTCTTCTTCCCTCAGATTCATCAAGGGCGGGACGGCAAAGCTCCTCAGAGTTGCCGCTCCTTTCACCTTTCCACGGATCAAATCCGTCATAGGGGCTCTGGCTTCTGTAAGAGTAACCATAACCCGCCATAAGTAAGACAGTCTTGGACGACTCCCCACTTGGGATAAAACTACTCAAGTTCTCTCACTTACAATCGATGTTGTTTTTTCATTTTATAGAAGTTCATGCAACATTCACCAGAAGCAAACATTCAAGTTTGCCCTTTTTTTTTTTTTTGGGTCGAAAGTTTGCTGGTGGAAAAAGTATCAGATCACATGCTACTTATCCGAATCTTCTGTCTCATCTATTCTTTGAATTATCCTCGCTGAAAGATGAAGATGATTGAGGAATCTTATTCGAGCATTCCATAAAGGGTGAAGTCCATCAGCTTTTGACGGTCATCAAACATTTTCTGTTAAGGCAAATAGGAGTCCTTGATCAGATAGTCTTGCAACATCTACCAGCCAAGAATATGTAGATAGACAACTCACCTTTGGGCCAGCCATCCGCACCTTCGACAAGTTGGGACACACTTTTTATCAATCCTAATGCTATCCTCAACCGTGAATGCTAACCATATTGTTATGGAAATAAGCGATCGAGCAATAAAATAAACAAAATAAGAAAATAAACTAGATACTCAAACATTCTCATTGTTTGCTAGGCCCCTATTACACTGAATAACTCACAGTATTTTTAGTCTTCACAAATTCTCACGGAGCAATCTCTCATATTGTCAAGGAATTAACAGAACTTATTTCAACACTGTCAAATTGCTTCAGGATGTAGCTCACAAAGGACCAGCCTCTTGCATGCTCTTCACAAAGAAGACTCATTTCTTATATAGAAAAGAAACAGATTCAAAATAGGCAAACACTGTCTAAGAAATCTACTCAAATTGGGAAACAACTACCCGACCAGAAGGGAGGGAAGAATGAATGCTAAAGCAGATGAAACTTGAGCTTTAATGCCTGTGCCTTGCAGAGGGGATAACTCTGGATCTGAAATTTCTGCCAAATGAACGGAAATTTCTTTGGTGGAATACATAAAGATCAGAAGATTATCATCAACAAGTCAGCTTAGGAATTTTTCTGAAAAAAATCAGACTTTCATAAGTTGTCTTAGTCATCCATCCATGAGACGTTCTACAGGGAAAGCTTATGAAACTTCGTTTATTTTACCGCAAGACTTGCTGCTTCGGCTGATAGTTAATTTTAACAATTAACTGCGAACAATGTACAGAACCTAATGAAGAATTTTCAAAATGAGTGGAACAGTATGGAAAGTAGCACAAAGTTGAATGACTGACCAAAAACATCTGCAAGAAAAAGATTTCTTGAGCAGATACTTGGCTTCGGAGGTGCCACATACCCAACCCACTTTTCTTTGCCTGATAAAGATTCCCTTTTCCAGATGTGAAGAAAAGTTTGAAAATTCTAATTCCATGATTTCAAGGAATACGATTCCAACTGACCAAAATGCTTTCAGATTTTTTTCTCCCTTGTTGATTTAAGAATATATGGATTGTCTTCTTCGGTTTACTCCAAAGAGCGCTATCTATCTAAATTTCCATAAAAGAAGAAACTGCATTTTCCAAAGGCCATTCACCTAAATGTAATACATAAGGCCGAAACTATTTGGACAACCACCACCCATTATCAGGGCTCAAATGCCAGAATTTTGTGTAGAGGAGAATGTAACACTCTGTGTACGGTTCTATCAAACAAACTTTGATACGGGTCTTCCTCTCGCTTCTTGAGCAAATAGGCGATGCAGCTTTCGACTTCGGATTTTACCTGCAAGTCCAACTCGTTTGCGTTTTCTCCGTCCTTCAGTGATTAATATCTCCCTCTTGTCTCTATGGGCTTCCCAAACAGCTAGTACAAGTGACCAGGCATCTTCGGCGAAATCACTGGAACAGAAAGTGCTTCATTTGTGACCTCTCAGTTTATACCCTCCCTAAACAACAGGATATAGCTCATGGCAATCTCAAAAAATTTCACAGTATGCTGAGCGATTTTATGATTCAAGCGTCATCCATAAAAAATCTGTAACCTATCTTTTGAAGGTCATGGATAGGGAGCTGCCTCACTTGTACAGCACTAGAGTCTCTGATGTAGTCATTGACAAATGGAATCTTCATCAGATCACTGTGAGCGAGTACCAACTGCCCGTTCAAAGTAATAGTCACATCACTGTAAATATGGAATGCTGAAGTACATCATATAAACGGGGAGGCTAATTTCATTTTTAGACTTGCTTTGTAACTTGTTTAATTTGAAAATGATAGACAGCACTGTGTCAATGCAGTAGTTCGCAAGAAATATTGCATCAAAACTCCGTTTGATTCTTCCAAATTTATGCGACGACGTAAAGTAGTAACTAAATTAGCTGATAATATTCGAAACATTAAACTCAAACTCTGACAAAGATGTAAAGCAGTAGAGGGGGGTGAGCGGTTTGTGCAATAGTGACTAAACCCCTGAAGTAGAAGTAAAAGGCTGTGCAAGTTTTGACTTCCCAATCTTTGCAGGTGATCATGCTAAATACAAACTTCAATGAAGAAATAGCGAGAGCTTACTTCCATGATATCATCTTCTCCCACGGTTCCAAATGGTACTATTGTGGCACCAAAGCGTGCAGCCATTCTCACAAATTCTGGTTGGTCTGGCCAGAATAACTTGTATTCTTCACCCTACAGATGGAACATGATAGCACTGAGGTGAACTTTACAAGGCATAATTTTATCGAAAAGAAGCATAGGCAAAAGCTTAGTAGTGATTACAAGTAACTTATTAATCAATACATATGAATCGTCCGGGAAGGAGCATTCTAAGGGGCAATGGCAAGACCAAATTACTCGTGATCCTAATTACTTTATCCAATGAACAAGTAAAATTGGTGTCTCTGAAAAGAAACTGTCGACCTTCTCATCTGGCGTTATACGCCCTTAACAGAAAATGCATCCGCGATTAGTACTTAAGACTCACTTAGCTTCTTATCCACCCCACTTTGCCGCCATCGGCCACAAAGCTGCCACCACCAGCATCTGAGCTAATTGGCTACAGTATCTGACATCGCTACCACAACCACTTCCCAGCGGCCCTTTTGAATTCTCCTTCTCAACATGGCTTTCAATCATCACTCATAAAACTCATGTTGCGGAAGATCCTTCTTACCTTATAGTCTTGACACAAGCAAATTCTATTTGAAGAATTATCTTACACAAGATTTCTTTGATGATTACACTATCAATAAGACCAATTGGGTTAAAACAAGATCACATACCATAGTTACACTGCACAAGAGAACTAATTGAACTCAAAGTAAGGTATTCACACCTTATTACGGAAAGCCTTGCGCACACCACCAGGATAAAGTAGAACATGAGATTTGGTCGAGAACAATTTGAGGAGGTTGCTTCCCATTAAGGGAATTGCTCCAAACACTTTTAGCCAATCGATTAGACCAAATTCAGACGATGAATTTTCCGTTTAGCTAGAGAACAACACCTGCTGAGCTGGCCCGCGCACAATGATGTTCTTCTCTCTCAAGAATTCTTCAACAAGTGAAAACAGCTCAAGTCCCATCAACATGTGATAACCGATTAACAACACCGGTCCTCTAGAAGGAACCCCTGAAAGACCTCTCACTATCTTCCCATCTTCGAAAATTGAGAATAGTACTGGACTAGAAGCATTGAGCAATAGGCTGCATTTATCCGACCGCAGCATCAGACTAGCATTGACCGGTTGCAATTATTGTATAAGCATGTAAAATGAGCGTTTGTGGAAAGCTATTACCCATGTGCTGGGCTCGTTGAGGCCACTGATAGCATTACAATAGGTAATAATAGGTCATATCTTTTCCAGTAACACATGATATTAAAATTAAGAACTTTAGGTATCAAACGACTGGTGTTTCTTTTGCAAATCACGGGACGAGAATGGCTTTACCCTGAGATTTGAGGCAGTGACTGGTGATAAAATCAGGCAGTGATGCTGCAGGTCAATATTGAAAGAGATGTAGCTAAAGAAATATAAAGTACATAGGAAAATATCAGCTTAAATTCAGAGAGAACAGAAATGTTAAGCCTTCACGGCTAGCTTAACAAAAATCTGGTTGAGGCAATCTAGAAACATCTTGTTCTACTCCAATAAGGAAAAAATCAACATGCAGAAGCATTTGTTTGCAGAACTACCCAATAACTTGCTCAACCGTATGTGTGGGTACCTTTGATGATGATCAGCAAATTAATATGATCTTCCTGCAATCTCAGTCTAGTTACTGTTCAAATAACTGGCAGCACCATGTAGACAAATAAAGCAATCTTTTATAGATAAAATCTCCTAATACTCAACTTTCAGTCCGATCATAAACAGGGATATGCAAGCATTGAACTTCAAAAGCCCTGCAGTTTTAAGGTTTCTGCATTAAAATGATTGGTCATAACAGAATCAAAGAAACAAACATGGCTTCTCATGCATCATTACTTTCCCTTGTACTGCAATTCATGGCCCCAAAATGATGTGGAATACAAACTCAGGACTTTTTACGAATTAGGGGTAAAAATAATTGCATTTTACGGATATTGGTTCTCCGGCTATTTATTTACGATTTAGGGGTCTGTCCGGCAGTCTTATTGCTGGACGAACCCTGGTTCGGCACCACCGGTACCAAACACCCCCCTCCCCCTTCCTTTTTCCCCCTTATTGCTCCCGAACGGCCCCCCTTCCCCCTTTTGCTCTTGAATCCCCCGCCTCCCTCTTTCCCCCTCTTTGATCCCGAACAAGGCCCCCCTTCCCCCTTTTTGATTTGCTCCCTTCCCCCTTTTTATTTGCTGGGTTCCAAGCCAGTTCGGTAGCAGAGCTGCCGAACTGGGGTCTGGCCGGCATTCGCTCTGCCGGATGGACCTTAAACCGTAAATAAATCGCCAGGAAACTCAAATCCATAAAATATAAATTTTTTTACCCCTATTCGTAAAAAGCCCTACAAACTCACCTCCCCAGTGCTTTATGGTGCAAGATGAGGCCCAATCCAGTGCCATCAAGTCCTGCAGGAACAGCACTTATGTATTAAAAACTTGGGAATACAATTATTATTTTACTTAATATTCACAAAAACAGGCTCCTATATAATATAGCACATGGGTATCAGTTGATGCACGAGTACCATATAATCGCTTCTTAAAATCTACAAGAACATTGTCTAAACCAGAATTCCAGTCATCTCTGTACTCCCCTGCAGTAAAATTTCCTGGTTTACATGCATTTAAGTAGACTCTCGTAAATTTGATCTAAAAATCAAAGTCGAAAAAAATCGCGATTATAATTATCTAAAGAAATCAAATAAACAATTTGCAAATAAAACTAAAATTTCTTCACTCTAGTATATGATTAGTGCTTGCTTGGATTATAAAAAAAGAGTTGCTGGGAAGGGATAGGGGTAAGTTTTTCTTTTAGTAAAATTGAAAAAAAAAAAGAAGAAAAAGAGGTGAGAAATAATCTTATATCAAGAATGGGACACACAATGGATAATATGGTTAATCTAATATGATAAGATAGATGTGTCAAAAGCTAATAAAGGGGTGAAAATAGCGTTTTTTTTTTCTGATTTTGTTCATGTAAATGCCATTTTCAGGTGTCTTTTTTTTAAAGATATAACTCAAAGTATTGAGAGATAATGAAAATAGGAAAAAAAAAAGAGTAGAATTCGATAATGAAAAAGTTGGGAAAATTTATTTTCCATATCCGGTTTACCCAAAGGCTAATATCTAAGTTCTAACCAAAACATTTTCATTGGGACTATCAGTCCATGTTCACACTACTTAAGTTCGCTGGTCATTAATTGATATATACCCCTAATACGAAAAATATATTTATAACCAAAAGATTTGTTATTACGAATAGCAATTCCTGCACAAAGATAGGAGCCAAAAAGGATTTCTCAAACAAAATGCCAAGTGGCCTCCTTTTCAATGGCATTCAAACGGCTCAACCCGAAGAAAATTATGTGGAAGCTTTACAAAATTATTATGAAGCTATGCAACTAGAAATTGATCCCTAGCCACATTTTATTATTGGCTTAGTGAATGAGGATTGGATCTATATGGTCGAGACCCACCATGCAAATATGCACACATGCATCCGATCTCAGGTTTGGGTCAATGTCTAAGGATAGATTAAGGGTGCATTTATCTCACGAAAAATAAATTATTTAGAAGATATTTTCTCAAAAAAAAAAATCGTTTGAATCACTTGCAAAAATGAATAAAAGGAAAATATTTTCATTACCCACGAATTGTTTAGACATAAAGTATTATCGATAGTAAAGATATTATTTAATGACTAATTATTTTAAGTGATACATGTAATAAATACTTTTCAAATCATTCATTTTTAACAAACTAAAGGGAGTCTAAGTTAAGATTTGGCATTTTCTTTTTAAAATAAGCTTCTAGGAACAAAATATCCACTTCTTCTGAAAATTTGAAACTATTTCCATTTTTTCCTCGTGAAGTTTTTTGAGTAAAGGAAAGGAAACGAGATGAGATCAAGACAATAATCTTTGGGAGGATATCTCAAGAGTCGTCAATTCTTGACTAATCGATAGTTGACTTTTCTATCTTAAAAAAAAAATTCTCATCGTCGATCCTGAAAGAGGGACTGAACAAAAACAACAGTACATAAACATAGGAACAAGATCTAGTACATAAGAATTGCCGAACGCAAACCGGTTGTGTATGATTGAATGCCAAATTCATGTTACACATTTCCCCATCACCTAAGGTTCTCGCACATTGAAGATGTCAACATCTGACTCTTGAAATAACCGTAACTTCTTTTAGATTTTGTCAAAAGATTGTCATTTTCTCCCGTCCATAAACATTTAAAAAAACGAGTTTTTTTTTGTCGGACAAAAAAAGTAGCGAAAGTTTAAAATTAAGAGAAGTGATATTGAAAAAGGTTCGGCAAGTGCAATAACTTTAGGAACTTTTTCGTAATTTCTAGAGGTAATCGGTTCTCGTGTCCGATCCGATTCTCCTCAAGAATTGGGAACCGAACAGGACCAGATCGACAAATGGACTGGACTAGACCAAAAAAAATGAAGTAGACAGCACAGTTACTAGCTTGTTTCCTTACTCTGCTACTCACTATCTCATACAGGGATGGCTAAGGTAAGCTCTCTCTCTCTCTCTCTCTCTCTCTCTCTCTCTCTCTCTCTCTCTCTCTCTCTCTCTCTCTCTCTCTCTCTCTCTCTCTCTCTCTCTCTCTCTCTCTCTCTCTCTCTCTCTCTCTCTCTCTCTCGGTTTCATGTGGGAGAGAACTCTTCTTACACTCTGAAACGTGCGCTCATTGGGTATTTGTCGGATAGCTTTATGATTTGATGTGTATGTTTTATTTTGGACAGCTTATGCAAGTCTCAGCAATTTTATATACATGTGAAGTTGGCTTCATATCAAGCCAAATCCCACTGAGGTCATGAGTGGTAGTGATTCACCCCCTTCATGATTTCGTGGTCTTAAATTATGATGCGAATGTCACAGGCTTTATATACATTCTTGCCATACTAATACACTGACTAAATTACAATGGGAGGCAATCGAGATCTGAACTTAAGTGAAACGAACCCTAAATAACTAAACAAGCTTACTTTTGAAAAAACAAATTAAAAAAAAATCAACCGATCCAATCCTATGTCCTTGAAATCGAGAACCGGATCGCTCAATCACCAATTCCAATTTTAGGAACTAGGAATCGAACCACCAGTCCCAATTTGGTCCGGGCGGTCCTCATCCGGTTAGTCCAATTTGCTCACCCTTAATAATTTCCGTTGAGAAGAAGAGACAATTAAGTATATTATCTACTTTTATTGTATGGTTTCCTTTTTGGAAGTCAACCCATAGAAGAAAAAGACTAGAGCACTCAATTTGTTCTTTCTCCCTTCCAAGTACAATGACACGAAATAATGTCATCTGCTTGAGGCTTGGCACATGACGTACTCAATTTACCCATCATAAATAATGTCATCCACTTGCATTTAAATGAATAATTTCACATCACGTTATCCAGTTATTTTCATTTGCATATCATGATAGAAAAGACCGTGCATTTGCTCATCCATTTTGTGCATACAAAATGTTTTGCTGTCGTATTTGTCATCGGGTCGAGTAGTAAGTTGATGTCTTATCTTAGATTGAGAGATTCCATTCATTGTTCCCTGACTCGCCCTTTTATTTCACAAATCCGCTAAGACAATTTTTTCCACGAATCAGGTTTGGAAGCACTCGTGTATTATGATTGCGACTATCGAAAAGTTCATGTACCCATTTTTGGAGGACTGTATATGATTATGAGGTGTAATTCTACGTACTCTGTGCTTCAACATTAGCTTACCATTGCTTGTCCCTCGTTGTTTGGTAATCCGGTATAGCTTGGTCAGTCGGTTTTGGCCTGTTAAGAGGGGGTTTGATGGTACGCCTGGTCATGAAAAGAATAGTTTCATTCCGCCACCGGCTCCATTGGCGAGGCAAGACGAAAGAAAAGAAGTGGGCAAAGCAGCTCTCAGCAAGAACAGGAAGAATGTGCGACTTGCTATCTCGAAATATTGTTAGAAAGGAGGAAGCTGGTTTTTATAGGATTCCTATTTCCAAATCTGAAGAAATGAATTTAATTTCATGATTCTAAGAAACAAAATACACATAGACGAATTTTTTTCCCGTTTGTTGCTTTATGAATATAGAAATTAGGACTATGCAACCAGATCGATTCTACTTGAAAATCGAACCAAATTGCCCTGAAAACCGGTCTAGGAACTGGACCGGTCCATTTACCTATTGTAATTAAAGAACCACTTGGGAATCGAACCGACCAGACTAAATTTGGAATCTATTTCATAAAACCTAAAAACCCTAATTTTCTCTTGACATCTTTTTCTCTCCATCTCTTTTTCTTTATTCTCTCCAAACCTCACTCAGATAGTTCATGACTCCATCTCTCACTCGCAACTCAACCCCGTCCTTGCTCGCTCATGACTCACCCTTGCTCATTCAAGCCTCACAATCCTTGCTCATTCCTGATTCGCCTTTGCTCCCTCGCCGTCATTCATCTTTTACATCGAAATATTTTGTTGCTCATATCATTTGCCGTAAAAAATCAAAACAAAATAAGGAACCAAAAGTAAATCAGGTTCTTTGATAGACCTGGAAACGGACCGGAAAAAAAGGATAGGTTCTAAAATCAATTCCAGGGCAAACAGGGTACACTCCGGTTTCAAAAACACTAGGAACCAATTCTAACATGTAGGCCCAAGGTTCCAAGTTTATAACCTATCCACTCTGAAATTGTTTACCCCTATACTGATTGTTTTCTTCGGGTTACTCCAAAGAAAGTCAACTATCTAAATAGCCACAAAAGAAGATATTTCATTTTCCAACAGTGTAAATTACATATCGTGTTTACAAATGTCTATGTCAACTCGAAATAAAATACATGAGGCCAAAAACTATTTGGACAACCCCCACCCATTTTCAGGGCTCAAATGCCGGAATTTCATGTAAAGGAGAATGTAATGCTCTATGTACAGTTCTATCAAGTATACTTCGATACGGGTCCTCCTCTCGCTTCTTGAGCAAATACGTGATGCAGCTTTCAACTCCAGATTTCACCTGCAAGTACAACTCGTTTGCGGTTTCTCTGTCCTTCAGTGATTCATATCTCCCCCTCGTCTCTATGGGCTTCCCGAACAGATAGTAGAAGCGGCCAGGGATCCTCGGCAAAATCCCTGGCACAAAAGGTGTTTCATTTGCATCCTCTCCGCTCATACCCTCCCTAAGAAACAGGAAGTAATTCATATCGATGTCAGAAGGATTTCACAGAGTGCTAAGAGATTTTACGATGTCAAAGGCCATCCATACAAAGTCTGTACACATAAACTCATAAAGGTCATGGGTTAGGAGCTACCTCACTCGTATGGCGTCACGACTAGCTTCTCTGAGGTAGTCATTGACAAATGGAATCTTCATCAGATCATTGTAGTCGACTACCAACTGCCCGTTCAAAGTAGTAATCACATATTGTCAGTAAAGAATGCGGAAGTACATCATCTAAACAGGGAGGCTCATTTTCAATTTTGGACTTGCTTTATGACTCGCTTAATTTAAAAATAATAGACAGCAATGGTTAATGCAAAAGTCTGCAAGAAAGATGCAACAAAACTGTATATGATTCAGCCAAATTTATACAACCATGAATGCAATAAACTAAATAATTGAAAATAGTCGCAAGATTAAACTAGAACTCTGAAGACAAGGTAAAACAGAAGGAATAGAGGGGTCTGTAAATTAGTGACAAACCCCAGAAGTAGATCTAAAATGCTATACAAGTTTTAAATTCCAAAACCTTTGCAGAGAGTCAAGAGCTAAATACCAAACTTTTAATCCAGATATAGAGAGTGCTTACTTCTGCGATGTCATCCTCTCCAACAGTTCCAAATGGTACTATTGTGGCGCCAAACCGTGCAGCCATTCTCACAAATTCTGGTTGGTCTGGCCATAACACCTTGTATTCTTCACCCTTCAAATGGAGCATAGACAGGCGGACTTCACAAGGCATATTTTTATAGTAAAGATGCACAAGCAAAAGCTTAGTAGTGAATATGAGTAACTCTTTAATTAAATACATATGAAACCTCCAGAAGCGAACACTCTAAGAGGCAATGGCAAAACCAAATTACTCGTGCTTCTTGAGACTTCATATAAACATAATTCAAAATTTGACTCTGAAGAATACCTGTCAATATTTGTATGTTATTCTCATCTGGTGTTTAACCCCCTTAACAGAAAATGTGTTCCTATTCACGCAAAATGATTATTGCTTAAAGCTCACTTAGCATCTCATCCACCCCGTCACCACCATTGGCTATATCGCTGCCACCAACAGTAATTGCCACCACTACCACCACCATAAGAGCTTTTTGGCTACTGTATCTGACATCGCGACCACAATCACTGGCCGGCAGCCAGTATGAATTCCCCTTCTCCACATGGCTTTACATCTTCACTCGTAAAACTTATTCTGTGGACTCGACACAAAGAAATTCTATTTGGAAAATTATTTTTCAGAAGATTTGTATGATTAATAATAAGCCCAATTGGGTAAAAACGAAATCCGATCCGGTAGTTACACTGCAAAAGAGAACTAATCGAACTGAATGTAAGGTACTTACCTTATTATGGGAAGCCTCACGTGCACCGCCAGGATAAAGTAGAACATGAGATTTGGTAGAAAACAATTTAAAGAGGTTGCTTCCGGTTACAGGAACTGCTCCAAATACTTTTATCCAATCAATTAGATCAAATTCAGAAGATAGATTTTCTATTTTTTCAGAGAACAACATCGGATGAGCCATCCCACGCACCATGATGTTCTTCTCTCTCAAGAATTCTTCAACGAGTGAGAACACCTCAAGTCCCATCAACATGTGATAACCGACTAGCAACACTGGACCTTCAGAAGGAACCCCTGAAAGGCCTCTCACTATCTTCCCATCTTCCAAAGTTGAGAATAACACCGAGCTAGATGCATTGCGAAATAGTCTGCATTTATCCAACCACAGCATCAGACTAAGATTGACTGGTTGCAATTAATGAATCAGAGCTTGTGGAAAGGAACGACCGATCCATTTTGTGCTGGGCTCGATCAGGCCACTGATAGCATTAGAGTTGGTAATAATAGATTGTGTTTTACGATCAACAAAAGATATTCAAAATTAAGAACTTTAGTTATCAACGACTGGTGGTTCTTTGGCATATCACAGGATGAGAATGGCCTCACCCTGATATTTTAGGCATCAGCAGGTGATAGAATCATGCACTAATACTGCAGATCAATTTCAAAGAGATGTTGCAAAAGAAATAGAAAGTGAAGTACCAAATAATCAGATACAAAAAACATGACAACCCAATTATATAGTTTGAAACATTTGCTGAATAACTTAGATCTTCATAAACAGACTTAAAAGAAACAGGAAGACATTAGTTTCAATTCAGAAAGCACAGAAACATTAAGCCGTCACGGCTATCTTAAAAAAATCTGTTTGAGGTCATATCTAGAAACAACTCGTCCTACTCCAATCAGGAAAGAGCAATAAGAGACATGCGGAAGCATTTGATCGCAGAATTACCCAACTATTTGATGGAATGCTAGTTTGTACTCTGACATACTAGGAGGCAGGAAATCCAAGATGTAATCATGCCTCCTTGTTCGACGGTATGTGTGGGTACCTTTGATGACGGTCAGCAAATTAATACCATCTTCCTGCAATGTCAGTCTAATCACTGGTCAACAAACAGGCAGGACAATACAGAGAAATAAAGCAGTCTTTTATAGATAAAATCTCCTGAAACTCGATGCTAAGTTTATGGTCAGGGAGGGTGACATCGTGAAGAGCCATACACTTTCACCATGATACGTATTCAAAAAGAGCACAACCTTACCCAAATTAAAAAGCTAACACCGTGAGAGAGATTATAGATCTCATGTAATTGCAAGATGTCATTGCATTTCCTCCTTTCCAAATCTCCAGAGGAGCTAAGCTTGAGATCTCTCATTGGCCACTCGAATTACACAATTATGTTCTGCCTGCCAATTCTATTTGCTAAGCAGACCAATGAAAGACACTGACATGGCCTACATTGGACTTATAACTTATAAGTGCCGCAGTCAAATTGGTTCATTGTGATGATTCAAAGTCTCACAATATTTTGAGCGGTACTAGAAATAGTAAGTAAATTTATTACCATCATTTTATTCAGTGACATGACAAACCCGAAATTAGTAGATGAAATAAGAGGGGCTGATGCACAATACACACTTAACTTGATTAAACATGAGATTTCCATCTCAGCAAACAAATTTGTAAAGTTAATTTTTACAATCCAAGCACAGTCAAAGCCTATCATAAGGATATCTCAATTTAAGTTCCTAACGATATTTTTGATGAGTTCATGAAAAGCTTTACAGCATTGAAATAACATAGATTTCACCTACCAATAGAAGTGTATGTCCATTGTCTTTGAAGTAACAAACTCTGCAGTTCTTCAGTGAGTTTGTAAGCCTTTGGGCTTCATCATGACTAGGAAGCATGTTATCCTTGCCACTAAATCAATAGAAACTTTAGAGAAAATACAACAATTTGTAAGTATTCTTAAATCTGATTCGCTATTGTCTCTGCAGTGGAAAAACAACTCCCTGTATATATTAGCATATCCATGCGCATGCATGCATGCATTTGTCTACAATTATGTGTCTTTAAATACATGCATGTCGCAATGTTCGTGCAAGATATCATATACTGCTAATGTGCTCATAGAAACTTCAAAACTATTCGCGGACAGAAACGGGAAAATGGCTATTACACATACAATGAAGAGATACAAAGCAAAATGAATGCCTGTTCAACTACCAGTTGCCAAAGAGCATATACCTGCTAATCTAAACTAGAAGTACTTTACATGACAGTCTATTATCATACTATAAGATAAGAATTAGGCAGCTTATTTTGTCCAGCTGCTGAGCAAGAGTCAGAATGACAATAGCATCAAAACCCATACTATAGTAAGAGTAGAGAAAAGAAGATATTTGCAATGGCTGCACATATATAGGAGCAACCAAATAAAGCAGAAAGTGAATAAAAAAACCATTTGGTACACAATCTGACAATCATGTCATCATCTTGACAAAGTGTGGAGGAGCAAAAACCTGACAAGGAGTAGCACTTCAGCTTTGACAGCATGAAGACGAGAATTAGCATAAGAAGCAGCTGATTTAAGCAACTTCAGTTTCCAAAGAAGAGTTTCCCTGGGAACTATATCAGCCAAACCCTGAAACAGGGAATTGATTATCAGGTCTCAAGATAATCAAGAAAGAGCCCAGCAAAGGACATAAACCAAGAAAACTGATAAAAATATAAGCCTAGTGGATGCCTGCTGTACATCTATTGTAAATTTTAGAGCAGCAAACATCAACATCAACATCAACATCACCTTTATCCCGAACCAGTTGGGGTCGGCGGTCGATGAACCCAAAGTGAAAAGCTTAAAATATGCTAAAATAAAAGTAAAAATATAAAAATATAAAAATATAAATATAAATAAAAAGTAAAAATATGGCTACCCAAAAATAAATAAATAAATAAACATATAAATAAATAGAAAGTACTAAGCAGGGCACTCTGGGACAAAGGAAATCCCCCATTCTACAATGCAGATAGCTTTCCTCCACTCCGTCCTAAGGCAGGCCATACGCCAATCTATTTCCCACTCTATTAAGTCTTGTTTCACTACCTTCCCCCAAGTAAGTTTTGGCCGACCTCGTCCTTTCTTCAAATCGTTTTCTCGGTAACACACTTCTGTTCTTATCGGAGCATCTAAGGGTCTACGAAGAATATGTCCAAACCATCTCAATCTATGTTCTCTCATCTTCTCTACCACCGGAGCTATTCCAACTTTTCGTCGAATAGCGTCATTTTTTATCTTATCCATCCTTGTATGACCACACATCCACCTTAACAATCTCATTTCCACTACTCCCATTTTATGCTCATGTTGCTTTTGTACCGGCCAACATTCAGCTCCGTATAGCATTGCAGGTCTTATTGCTGTTCTATAAAATTTTCCCTTTAACCTAAGAGGGATTTTGCGATCACACAAAAATCCGGATGCACTGCGCCATTTCATCCAACCTGCTTTAATTCTATGGCTAACATCCTCGTCAATCTCTCCCTTCTTTTGCAAAATTGATCTCAAGTATCTGAAAGCATCTTTCTTAGGTACCTCCTGTCCAAGCATATCCACAGGGTCTTGATCATCTCCTCTTATCGTGGCGAACTCACACTTCATGTATTCCGTCTTACTCCGACTTAACGTAAATCCTTTGGACTCTAACGTGTTTCTCCATAATTCTAATTTAGCATTGACCCCAGCCTTGGTCTCATCAATAAGGACAATATCATCTGCAAACAGAATACACCACGGCACCTCCTCTTGAATATCTTTTGTTAGTTCATCCATAATTAGTGCAAACAGCATACACCACGGCACCTCCCCTTGATGTAAACCTACTGTGATCGGAAAATGACTTGATGTGCTATGCTTTCACACATGTAGTAACACCATCATACATATCCTTGATTGCCTCTACATACTTTAATGATACTTTTTTCTTCTCAAGAATCCACCACAAAACTTTTCTTGGGACCCTATCATATGCCTTCTCGAGGTCAATAAATACCATATGTAGATCCTTCTTCTTTTCTCGATATCTCCCCATCAACTGTCGTATTAAGAAGATAGCCTCCATGGTAGATCTTTCTGGCATAAATCCAAATTGATTTACAGAGACCTTGGTTTCTACTCTCAAACGATGCTCAATAACTCTTTCCCACAATTTCATTGTATGGCTCATACGCTTAATGCCTCTATAGTTGCTACAGTTCTGAATATCCCCCTTGTTCTTGTAGATAGGCACAATCATACTCTTCCTTCATTCATTAGGCATCTTATTAGCTTGGAGAATCTTGTTAAACAGTTTAGTCAACCAACTTATTGCCACATTCCCTAAGTATCGCCATACTTCAATCGGGACACCATCTGGTCCTAAGACTTTACTAGTCTTCATCTTCTTTAAAGCATCCTGGACTTCTTGTGCTCTAATTTTACGCACAAACCTTCTGTTTAACTCATCAGAAGCGTCCACCAGATCCACCTCATCTCGATCGCCCTCCCCATTATAAAGCGTGTTAAAATAGCTCACCCACCTTTTTTTCACTTCTTCATCTTTTATTAATAGTTTTTGATTTTCATCCTTGATACATCTAATCTGTGTCAAGTCTTTACTTTTCTTGTCCCTTGTCCTAGCAAGCCTATAGATATCTTTTTCTCCCTCTTTGCTCCCAAGTTTTTTATACATATCAGAGAAAACCTTACCTCTAGCCTCTCTCACAGCTTTTTTGGCATCTTTTCGTGCCAATCTAAAGTTTTGCAAATTCTCTTCATTAGGACATTTATGCAGACATCTAAAGCACTCCTTCTTCTTCTTAATTATTTTAGAGCAGCAAAGATAAACGAAAAAGAAAATAAGCATATCTCCAGCAGAGAAAATGCTACTTACTGATAGACGAGGCAGCAAAGAAGTGAGGTTGACAGACAATTGTTCAAGTGCCACTCTCAGGGGAAGCATATTATCAATATTGACTGTTGCCATCTTCACCGGGTCACCTGATTCACAAAGAAAAATCAAATCTTATTATCTGAGAAAGTATGACAAATCATCATTTTCCACGTAGACTTGAAAGTAGCATACCATACCCATAACAAAGCTTAGAAGATAGGGGACCATGAAATGGAGTCCATCAGGCATAGCTTCCAGTAAAGGTAACAATGGCTGCAGCTGTGAACGGCCAAATGACGTAGCTAGCATGACAAAGAAAACAACAGACTTCTTCAGAGTCTCAAAGAGGGCTTGTAATCCAGAAAAATAGACCCAAAAATTCATGACTTACTTTCCCATCTGAAAACTCACCTGGATTCACTAATATGACTAAAAGGTCGATGGTAGGATTGCGAGCAGCCACAGCTAGTGCCAGGCATCCTCCAAAGGAATCTCCAACAAGGTAAATGGGCTTATGTGGAGATGAGGCATACTCAGCTTTAACAGTTTTCTCGACGATTGTCACCAGACCTAACATGTATAGATACAACAGATTAGAAAATCTCTTCGTCAAGTTCTCAGTTAGTATCGCATTTCATTTCTTATAACGTTACTAGAGTATTTAGGAGAAAGACTTCACCATTTAAAAGGCTTGTAAACCTACATTTAGAAGTGTGCATCATCAATAACATCATAAGTTTGAGATGGAATGGCAGGGCTAGACTATTGTCTATGGCTTGATGCGACAGATAAGGCAATATCCGAGCATATGAGAATAAATCGAGTGAAAAGCAAGAATTGTAAAATGACATGAAACACTGCAGACCTTTGCATGTTTACGATACAGCTCAAAAGCATTCCACTCAGCCCTAAGTCGTTGCCTCACACACAGCAATTAAAAGACTTTGAAAGGGTAATACCTTCAAATGAAGTCCGATCATAAACAGGGATATGCAAGCATCGAACCTCAAAAGCCCTGCAGTTTTAAGTTTTGTGCAATGAAATGCTTGGTCAGAAGTACAAATAGCATACAGAAACAAACATTGCTTCTTGTGTATCATTAATTTCCCTTGAAATACAATTCACGCCCCCAAATTGATGGAACATGCAAACTCACCTCCCCAGTGCTTTTTGGTGCATGATGAGGCCCAATCCAGTGCCATCAAGTCCTGCAGGAAACAGTACTTATGCATCATTAATTGGCAATACTAGTCTTATTTTACTTGAGATTCACAAATGAGGCTCCTATATCATGTAGCCCATGGTTATCAATTGATGCCCGATTACGTGATAATCACTTCTCAAAAGCTAAAATCATATTTTTGAAACTAGAATTCCAGTCATCTTCTTATCATCTGGAGATAATTTCCAGTTTTGCACCCATTCATGCGAGAAGATAGGCATTACCTGGCAAAAACAAAAGAACTGGAGAATCATTCAAAGGCTGTCCACACTCAACAGGACTAAACCAACGGGGCGGACCTCCGTCAGGCCTAATCATATCCCTCGAGCAGTCAAGATAATCCTTCACACTCTTAGTTCCATACGCATCATCCCACAACACCCCCAAGCTTTCCTTTGCTTCTTTCTCCACCTCCTTCTTGTTCTCTACCACCTCAATCTTCGCAACTGCATATCCATTTCCTCCTGTCAAAGGACCAAGTGTTTCTCTCTCCTCAACAGGAGGAGCTCCATTCAACACAACCAATTCAGGAGATGATGACACTGTTGAGTCACCACCAACTGAACTGCTAGCTTGCACTCTACATCTAGGCCTAAATTGCGAATTCAACGCCAAATAAGGCGACACCCGGAAAGTAACTGACGATGTCATGGCAGTGGCACAAAGATTGCACCTCTTTTTTCCCTTCTCCAAATTCAGTAACTTAGGAAATTTGATCTCCACCAAGAACTACGCTCGTAAAAAGAGCTCCTTTTAAGTCACCGAGGGGCCCTGAGGGGCTCAGTCAGAAGGGTTTCCTCGGAACGCTCTAAACCAAAACAATCACGAATTCCATTCTTGGCCTAACATAAGTAACAGAGACACTGAGAAAGCAACAAGGAACTTGAGGCGCACCCACAAAGCAAAATGCTATCTTAATACCATCTGGATTCCAGGAATCATGTGGCTATACCATGGAACGCAGCAACAGGGAAACTGAAAGGGGCGATGAGAAAGCGAGAGAAGGAAAAGTACTTCGAGAGGGAAACCACTGTTTAGAAATTTGCTGGGTTCTTTGTTGGCACCTGCAACTAATCGAATGGTCGTGGAGGGTAGAGAGATAGAGCTTCCATTTTCCCCTGGTAATGCTCTAGCCACGCATTCTAGAGGCCCAACCGAGGGGTACGTCTTGTCCTCTTCGGTTGTACGGCTAGAAGTTCAAGGCTGGTTGCCTAGGGAAAACAGAGCACACCAGGTCGTCTAATTAAGGCAAAATATACTTGCAACAAGGAAATGAAAACTCCTTTTAGGCCCTCCTCATTTCGCAAAAAATAAATTTTAACAAAACATTTTTCGAATTTGGATGCTCCGTTCACGAAAATAAATAAAGCTAAAAATAATTTCGTCAACAAAAAAAAACACTACCAAAATTGGAGAAACTGATTTTCTCCTTTTAAAGAGGGAGAAATTATTTTTCCTCGTTTTTCACCCTTTACTTTTTCACCCTCATTTTCTTTTTAATTATTTTAAAGAGAAAAATTATTTTTAAATTACATTTTTTCCTTCTTTCTTGATTGGGGGTACCAAGCAGATCTCAAGAAATGGAGCAAATAATACTATGCACGAGCATATCAAGAATTACCAAAGATTCGTTGAGCCTTTACTAATTTAAAGTTCGCTCTTTCATTATAAGAAAAAAAAGAAAGAAAGAGGATCTTATCGTTGATGCTAAAGAGGCAATTACCAAAATATCAGTAAAACAATACAGACAAACAAGAATTTAAGGCAGCTAGTTTGTACTACCGATTGAAACAAGAACTGCCGAACACAAAGTGATTCTGTTTTGATTGAATGCCGAGTTCAGGTCATGCCTTTCGCTATCAGCCAAAGTACATGGAGCCAAAAAGTCCAATGTGACTTTCTCTCTCCACTTTCTTCAGTTTTTCCAAGGCTCGAAGATGTCGATATCTGGCTCTTGAAAATCGAAAGATGTCGTTGTGCCGTCCAAAAACCACAACCAAGACGACATACTAAAGCTTAGGAGAGATGATGTCGGTTGGGTTGATATTTTTGTCTCGCGCAACAATTAGAATTCTCTTCCTGTAATCGGTAATCCTTAGCAGCATCCTTTAGGGAAAACTAGAAGTCGTACAATACCAGATATAGTTCAGGAAAACACTGTCCCATATTTGAAATTTTCTGTCTATTGAATCACTTGGTAATATAGAAGAAAACTGCTTACATGATCTGCAGGTTTCATTTTCATTTTGGTTTTTCGTGTGTTCTCGATTGAAATTACAATGCTCCCTCCACGAAAGAAGCTCTCAATGCTCTAAAGTCAAAACAAGAACCGATAATTCATCTATTTGAAATGCCCCGGTTAGGCTCAACCCTCCATCGCGTACGAGCGAAAAGATCATCAAGCAAATTACTAATGCTAACTGCCAATAGGTTTAAAGATCTTGGTTTCCTCATAAAAACTTATCGACCACATGAAAAAAAAACTAATGCTACCATATGGTAGTCTCACAATTGCTATGGGAGTGCGAAAACTTCCTAACAATTTTTGTGAGCAAATTACTTATTCTGATGACTCAACTATTACTAGCAAAAAAGGCAGACTCAGGAGTGTGCAAAAAATTTTAAAAAAAATCCCAAGCAAGTACGTTCATATCACATTTACTCTAAATTAATTTTGTAATAACACTTATGCCACAATTACCACAAACTAATTTTTGTATCATAAAAAATCTAAGAGTAATGTAATTAGCTCGCATAAGTCGTTGAATATTGATGTAAATAATTTTGATGTCGTAAAGCATAAGATTTATTGAATGGTTTTCTGTTTGAAAGTCGACCCCGTGTTATCTCAAAAGAAAGAGATATGAGTACTCAATTTCTTCCTTCCTCCCATATATAATGCATGAATCCAAATACGGCACTAGAGATTAAGATTACATTAGCTATTGGATCCCATTTGTCCGATACAAATGTGCATTTTCTTTGTCTTTGCAGTTTTTGCAAAAGATGCAAAAGTCTGAAGTATTCTGTGAAGGAAAGTTACTAGTTTTCACTTGGAGTTTCTGCTGTCCCGTTTCTGGTCAGTATTTGGTGTAAGTTTATAAGACTGCTGGTGGAAGCGGAAGGCGTTTATGACGAGTTACGGATCTTGGACTTGTTCGTGCAGAGTCATTCCTCATGTGAAGAGATCAAGCTCAGACACCAGCCAAAAGTACGTCAGTGATTTTGTATTTTCCTTCAAGGGTCCGGTTTCAATTAATAGTGCTTAGGCTTGCTCTCTATCTTCTGCAGTGACATGAATCCGAAGATGCGACTCGGCGTTTAACGTCTCCAAATTTGCAACTGTTTTTTTTTTTTTTTTGGGTAAGGACCAAATTTCAACTGTTTGTCCCCAAATAAAGCCAGTCTATCATAATGTTGACCATTTCTGTCACAATGTTAAGGACGATACCGCATGCTTTCTTGAATAATGATAAACAGTTTCAAAATTCATCTGGTCAGTTCAATTGCTAGTTAGAAGATATTGTTCCAAAATTCCAAAGTTGATTACGTTTTGCTAGGACTCAGAGGCGGCACACACAAACTAGAGGTTCCTTCAGACCCCACGAAATGGCAAGAAGGGAACACCGAAGGTCCGAAACAGCCTCGGTTACCGTGTTTCAACATACTCTGCTAACAAGCTAGAGTTATGCAAACCCCTTGTCTGAGCTTTACTTCCCACAATGCTTCTTTGCAACACAGTTCATATAGGGCAAACACATTATCAAGTGCACAAACTGTCCTCTGTATCTGCTTGCAGCGGCCTGACTGTCAGTAGTGGCGCTGCAGCTATACTAACCCACATTTCTTTGCCCAATAAAGATTCCTTCCAGATCTGAGGAAAAGTTCCAAGGATCTTATTCCCTGATCTCAAGGAATATGATGCCCAGTGACTAATATCCTTTCCGATTTTCCTGCCTTTTTGCTTTAGGAAAATGCAGATTATCTTCTCTAGGTTACTTCAAAGAGCGCTAACCATCTAAATCTCAACAAAATGTATTGCATTTTCCAACAACTGGAAAACAGATACACTCGAACATGTTTATAGATGTCTATGTTTGGCTGAGACAAAGGCTGGTCACTCCCAAATGAAATACATAAGGCCAAAACAATTTCAGCAATCACCGCGAATTATCAAGGCTCAAATGCCGGAATTTCATGTAAAGGAGAATTTAACACTTTATGTACACTTCTATCAAATACACTTCGGTAATTGTCCTCCTCTCGCTTTTTGAGCAAATAGGCCATGCAGCTTTCTACACTTGATTTTACCTGCAAGTACAACTCATTTGCGTTTTCTCTGTCCTTCAGTGATTCATATCGCCCCCTTGTCTCTATGGGCTTCCCGAACAGATAGTACAAGCGGCCAGGTATCCTCGGCAACATCCCCGGGATAAAATGTTGTTCATTTGCAACCTCTCCACTCATACCCTTCCTAACAAACAGCACAGAATTCATGTCAACCTCAAAAGAAAATTCAGAGTATGCTAAGTGATTTTATGAGTTCAAAGGTCATCCATACAAAATCTGTACACAGAATCTTTCCAAGGTCATGGGTAGGGAGCTACCTCACTCGTATAGCATTGCGATTAATATCTCTGATGTAGTCATTGAGAACCGGGATCTTCATCAGATCATTGTAATCAAGTACCAACTGCCCGTTCAAAGTAATAACCGCGTCACTGTTAGAATGGAATGCTGAAGTACTTCATATAAACAAGTTCAAACTTGCTTTATGACTCATTTAGGTTAAAAAAGTAATAGACAACAATGGTCAATGCAAAAGTTAGCAGGAAAAATGTAGCGAAACAGTATTTAATTCAGCCAAACCCATACAACCATGGACATATTTAACTAAATTAGCTGAAAATAGTTGAAAGATCACACTCGAACTCCAACCAAGGTATAAAGCAGAACGGGTAGAGGGGTTGAGCGGTAAGGGCAATAGTCATGAACCCTCAGAAGTAGAGATTAAATGCTATGCAAGTTTAGAATTCCCAATCTTTGCAGATGATCATGCGAAATACAAACTTTAATGCAGAATTAGCGAGAGCTTACTTCCATGATATCATCCTCTCCCACGGCTCCGAATGGTACTATTGTGGTGCCAAACCGTGCAGCCATTCTCACAAATTCTGGTTGCTCTGGCCAGAATAACTTGTATTCTTCACCCTACAGATGAATCTGGTCGTGCTGAGGTTAACTTTTCAAGGCCTTAATTCATTGAAAAGATGCACAAGCAAAAGCTTAGTATTGATTACAAGTAACTCTTTAATCAATATATGTGAAACCTCCAGAAACGAACAGTTTAAGGGGTAAAGGCCAGACCAAATTACTCGTGCTCCCAAATACTCTATCTAATGTACAACCAAGAATTTTTTTCTCTGAAAAGAAACTGTCAATTGGTGTTGAACGCCCTTAACTATAAAAGGCGTACTTAACTACACAGATATTATTATCACTTGAGACTCTCTTAGCTTCTTATTTATCCCCCGACTAGCTTTGGCTAGACCGCCGCCACCACCAGTATTGCCACCACGACACCAACATCTGAGCTAATTGGCTATGGTATCCGACATTGCTATCACAACCACTGCCCGGCCGCCATTTTTAATCCTCCTTCTCCACATGGCTTCCTCACTCATGGAACTTATGTTGCGGAAGATCCTTCTTACATTATAGCCTCGAGACAACCTCTATTTGGAAATATATTTTTCACAAAGATTTCTACAATGTTGATGTTGATTTCTACAATGATTACATTATTAAAAAAACCATTTGGGTTAAAACAATATCAAATACTATCATTGCACTGGAAAAGCGAACTAATTGAACTGAAAGTAATGTACTTACACACCTTGTGATGAAGAGCCTCGCGTGCACCACCAGGATAGAGTAGAACGTGAGATTTGGTCGAGAACAACTTGAAGAGGTTGCTTCCAGTTACAGGAACTGCTCCAAATACTCTCATCCAATCAACTAAACCAAATTCAGAAAATTGATTTTGCGTTCTTCCAGATAACACCATCGGGTGAGCTACCCCACGCACCATAATGTTCCTCTCTCTCAAGAATTCTTCAACAAGTGAATAAAGCTCAAGTCCCATCAACATGTGATAACCGACTAACAACACCGGTCCTTCAGAAGGAACCCCTGAAAGGCCTCTCACTATCTTCCCATCTTCCAATGTTGAGAATAACGCTGAACCAGATGCATTGAGAATTAGTCTGCAGTTATCCGACCACAGCATCAGACTAAGAGTGACAGGTTGAAATTAATGAATCGGCATGTGAAATGAGCGCTTGTGGAAAGAGAATGACCCATCCATGTTTGTGCTGGGCTCGAGGAGGCCACTGATAGCCTTAGAGTCGGTGATAATAGATCATAAATTGTTATCAACAAGTGACATTTAAATTAAAAATTTTAGGTATCAATGACATGTTTCTTTTGCAAATCACAGGACGAGATTGGCTTTACCCTGAGATTTCAGTCATCAGCGGGTGATGACATAATGCACTAATGCAGCAGACCAATTTTGAAAGAGATGTAGCAAAAGAAATAGAAAGTGACATTGCAAACAATCAGATACCAAAAACTTGACTTGAAACATTTGCTAAATAATTTAGGTCTTCAAACAGACTTGGAAGATATAGAAACATTAGTTTCAATTCAGAAAAATCTCATTCCATTCCAATCAGGTAAGAGCAATAAAAGACAAGCAGAAGCCTATATTTGCAGAATTACCCCATAATTTGATTGAATGCTAGTCTGTACTCTGACATGCTAGGAGGCAGGAAATCCATGACATAATCATGCCTCTTCGTCCGACGGTATGTGTGGGTACCTTTGATGATGCTCAGCAAATTAATACCATCTTCCTGCAATCTCAGTCTAATTACTTGCCGATAAACAGGCAGCAACATAAAGAGACATTTATTGACAGAATATCCTAAAACTCAATGCTGACTTTATGAGCAGGGAGTGGTATTTTGAAGAGCTGGCAGTTTCATCATGATATGTATCCACAAATGAATAAATAGAACCGTGAAAGAGATCGTAGAAATTGCAAGATCGAATTTATGTTTTGCATATAGTCAACGGAAAACTTAATGTTCCTATGTTCCAATTTTCCAAAGGAGCTAAGCTTAAGATCTGTCATCAGCCACAAGAATTACACGACGATTTTCTGCTTGCCAATATTATTTTCTAAGTAGACCAATGAATGTGGATGATACTGCATGCCTTTGGACTTATAAGTTCCCATAAATGTCACAGTCAATTTGGTGCATTGTGACTTAGTCTCAAAATATCTCAAGCAGCACTAGAAATAGTTAATAATTTTAGTACAATTAGTTCCCTTCAATGATACGACAAACTTGAAACTAGTTGATTAAATAAGATAGGCTGATGCACAATACACACTTAACTTGATTAAACATGTTTCTATCTCAGAAAAAAAAGTTGTAGTGTTAACTTTTACAATCCAAGCACTGCCAAAGCCTATCATGAGGATCTCACCAATATAACTGCCAAAGTACATTTTAAAATGAGTTATATTCATTTACAAATAATAAAAGAACTGTTTTAGCTTAAAATCTCTTAAAGCAAGCAACTCCTCTAGATTTACAAAATTATAATAACATAGATTTCACCTACCAATAGAAGTATATGTCCGTTGTCTTTGAAGTAACGACCTCTACAGTTCTTCAATGACTTCATAAGCCTGTGGGCTTCATCCCGACTAGGAAGCATGTTATCTTTGCCACTGAATTAATATAAGCCTCTGAGTAAGTGCTGCTACTTGTAACTATGCTTAAACCAGATAAACTATTGTCTCTCCAGTAGAAAAACAACTCCCCATTAATAATCACATAACCATGTGCAAGCATGCTTGCATATATCTTTAATTATGTTCATGCTGTCCTATATACATGCATGTACTTCTGGCTCATCATGGAATATTTACTAATGTGCTGATAGAGACTTCAAAACTATTCACGCAAAGAAACAGGAAAATGGCTGCTACCCCTGCTACGAAGCGAAACCAATTCAATCGAATGACTGTGCCATTACATATTGCCAGAGGACATATCCCTGATTATCTAGACTAGAAGTACTTCACATGACTGTATATTCATAAACAGAATTAGGCAGGTTATTTTATCCAGCTGTTGAGAAAGAATCGGAATGACAATATCGTCAAAACCCATCTTATAGGACTCATGAGTAGTGAAAAAAGATATTGGCAATGGTTGCACATTTATAGGAGCAACCCAATAAGATGGAAGCCTAAGCAAAAATAATTTGCTACACAATCTGAGAATCATGTCATCATCTTGACAAAGCATGGAGGAGTCAAAAACCTGGCAAGTAGAAGCACTTCAGCTTTGACAGCATGAAGACGAGAATTAGTATAAGAGGCAGCTGATTTAAGCAACTTCAGTTTCCAAAGAAGAGCTTCCTTGGTTATCATATCAGCCCAACCCTGAAACAGGGAATTGATTATTGGGTCTCGAGATAATCAAGAAACAGCCCAGCAAAGGACAAAAAGCAATAAAAGGTTTAGCATAGAATCCTAGTAGAAGGCCTGCTATACATCTATTGTAAAGTTTTGAGCAATTAAGTTCAACGAAGAAAGAAAATAAGCACACCCGGCAGAAAACGACACTTACCGAGAGACGAGGCAGCAAAGAAGTGAGGTTGGCAGACAATTGTTCAAATGCCACTCTTGGTGGAAGCATATTATCAATATTGGCTGTTGCAATCTTCACTGGATCACCTGATTCAGAAAGAAATCAAATCTTACCATGGAAAACACTAAGAGCATTGAGCCATATCATCATTTTACACACATACTTGAAAGAACCATATCATACCCACAACCAAGCTGAGAAGATAGGGGATTGTGAAATGGAGATTGTCGGGCATAGCTTCCAATAACGGTAACAGTGGCTGCAGCTGTGAACGGCCAAACGATGTAGCTAACATGACGGAGCAAACAACAGACTTCCTCAGAGTCTCAAAGAGGGCTTGTAATCCAGAAGAATATACCCAATTCATGATTTTCTTGCCTATCCGAAAACTCACCTGGATTGACTAATAAGACTACCAGGTCGATGGTAGGATTACGGGCAGCCACAGCAAGTGCAAGGCATCCACCAAAGGAATCCCCAACAAGATAAATGGGCTTATGTGGAGATGAGGCATACTCCGATTTGATGGTTTTCTCAACGAATTTCACCAGACCTAACAAGTATAATACAACAGATCACAATAGCTCTCTGTCAAGTTCTCAGTTAGTATTGCATGCTATTTCATTTCTTATAACATCAGTTGAGTATTTAGTTAAATGACTTGTAAACCCATATTTTAGCAGTGTGCGGCAATAATAACAACAGATAAGGACAATGTCCATGCATATGGAACTAAATGGAGGGAGAAGGATGATCATAAAACTACATGAATGCACCACCACTGCCATTTGCACATTTACGACACTGCTCAAAAACATTCCGCTCCACCCTCGGTTGTTGTCAGCATGCACAGCAAATAAAAGGCTTTGAAAGGGAGACACCTTCAAATGGAGTCAGATCGTAAACAGGGATATGCAAGCATCGAACTTCAAAAGCCCTGCAGTTTTAAGGTATCAGCATTAAGATGCTTGGTCATAAGTACAAACAAAATCAGTGAAACAAACAGACTTCTCATGTATTATTATTCTCCCTTGTAACGCAATTCAACCTCAAAATGCTGGAACATACAAACTCACCTCCCCAGTGCTTTATGGTGCAAGATGAGGCCCAATCCAGTGCCATCAATTCCTGTAGGAAGCAGTAATAATATTTTAGAACGTAGGCATAATTTACTTGAGATCCACGAAATTAGGCTCCAATAGAATATAGCACCTGGGTATCAATTAAAGCACGAGTACATTATATTTTCTTAAAAGCTACAAGCATATTGTTAAAACTAGAATTCCAGTCATCTCCTTATACCCCGCAGTAAAATTTCCAGTCAAGCAAGAAGCCAGGCATTACCAGGCAAAAAAAGAAGAACTGGAGAATCATTCAGAGGCTGTCCACACTCAACAGGGCAAAACCAACGGGGCGGACCTCCGTCGGGCCTGATCATATCCTTTGCGGAGTCAAGATAGTCCTTCGCACTCTTAGTTCCATACGAATCATCCCACAACACCTTCACGCTTTCCAAAGCAACGGTACCTTTTGCTTCTTTCTCCACCTTCTTCTTCTTCTCTACCACCTCGATGTTTGAAACTGCATATCCATTTCCTCCTGCCAAAGGACCAATTCTCTCTCTCTCCTCCACGGGAGGAGCTCCATTCAACACAACCAATTCGGGGGATGATGACACTGTTGAGTCACCACCAACTGAACTGCTCGCTTGCACTATACACCGAGGCCCAAATTGCGAATTCAACACCAAATAAGGTGACAGCCGGAAAATAACTGATGATATCATAGCAGTGATACAAAAAAGATTGCACCCTTTTTTCCCCTTCTCCAAACTCAGCAACTTAGAAAGTTTGATGCCCACCAAGAGCTCCACTTGGAAAAGAGCTCAAGAGTCCTATTAAGTCGCTGAGGGGCCTTGGGAAGTTCAGTCAGAAAGTTCCTCGGAACACTCTTCAAAAAGAATCCACGCGTTCCATTCTTTGGCCCAAAATAAGCAACAGAGAAACTGAGAAAACATCCAAAAGGGAAAAAAGGAAAATTGAAACTTGAGGTGCACCCTCAAAGCAAAATGGTATTTTGATCCTATCTAGAATGTAAAATTCTAGAAATCTTGTGGTCATCCGGTAGACAGAACTGGAGCAAATAAATAGTGAGTGAAAATTAACGTGAACAACAATGCAGGAACAAAAAAAATTGAAAGGGGTGACGAGAAAGAGAGAGAGAAAGAAAAGTACTTTGAGAGGGAAACCATTGTTTGGAAGTTAGCTGGGTCTGGTTCTTTCTTGTCACACCCTTGAGTGATGACCTATATTGCATGGGCACAGTAAATCGCATCGTGATTTCTCGAAATATAGAGAATTTCAATATATTGAGATATGCTGTATGTTAAATGTTTATTTTTAAATATACATGATAAATTATTATTTTTATGATTTCATGAATAAATTAATAAATAAACAAATAAAAATGTAGAATGAATTTACATTTAAAAGAATGATCCATCATTTGTTAATGTCAATATTTCGAATTGAAAAATTTAACTACATTTCATTCTAATAATCCATAAAGTTTGGAGGGAAAAAAATAAGTAATCTATAGTTCGCATTCCACTATTAAATTTAACATTTAATAATAAGCCGAAAACAAAAACATAATTTCCATTTTACCATGAAAACTGAAAAGCGAAAAACTTCACTAAAGGAGGGTGGAAGAAGAAGCTTCCCATTTTGGCATCACCCATCCTTTGGGGCCCCCTCTTGTGCCCTCTTTTTTCAGGACTCCATTTTCTCCCTCCCCCCTTCCTTAAGAGAGATGATGTCAGTTGGGTTGAAATTTTGTCTCCTGCAACACTCATCAATCTCGTCCTGTAAGTGATAACGCTTAGCAGCATCCTTTAGGCAGGCAGCCGAATAGCATACCCACCAAGGTCATTACTATAGGGAAAACTTTTAAATAAAAGCATAAAGTGGGGCCGCTTTTTCATGAGAAGGCCCGGCATGAATTTTCTGTCAAATGGCGGAAGCGGAAGGCGTTTGTGACGAGTTACGGATCTTGGGCTTGTTCGTGCAGAGTCATTCCTCATGTGAAGAGATCAAGCTCAGACACGAGCCAAAAGCATGTCAGTGATTTTGTATTTTCGTTCAAGGGTCGTGTTTCAATTAATAGTGCTTAGGCTTGCTCTCTATCCTCTGCAGTGACATGAATCCGAAGATGCAACTCGAGTTTAACGTCTCCAAACTTGCAACTGTTTGTCCCCAGATAAAACCAGTCTGTCATAATGTCGACCACTTCGGTCACAATGTTAAGAACGATATCGCATTCTTTCTCGAAGAATGGCAAACAGCTTCAAATTCATCTGGCCGGTTCCATTGCTAGTTAGAACCTAATTGTTCCGGTTCGATTACTTTTTGCTAGAACTCAGAGGTGCGCGTAAACTAGAGGCTCCTCCTGACACTACGAAATGGTAAGAAAGGAACACTAGTACAGCCTTGGTTACCAGGTTTCGACAAATTTTGTTAGCAAGCTAGAGTTATGCAAACTACTTGTCTGAGCTCTGCTTCCCACGATGCTCGTTGGCAACACAGTTCGTATAGGGAAAACACGTTATCAAGTGCACAAATATGCTAGTTTCACTTGCTAAAGGTGGTAGCCGATCAATCCAAATCTGGCTTTCACAAAAACTGTCCTTCATACCAGCTCGCAGCCTCCTGACTGTCGGTAGTGGCGGCGCAGCTATGCCTAACCCACATTTCTTTGCCTGATAAAGATTCTTTCTAGATCTGAAGAAAAGTCCGAAGGATCGTATTCCCCAATTCCAAGGAAAATGATACCCTTTGACTACTATGCTTTCAGATTTCCCTGCCTTGTTGCTTTAGGAAAATACAGGTTGTCTTCTTCAGGTTACTCCAAAGCCCAAAGACAGCTAACCATCTAAATCTTCAACAAAATGTATTGCATTTTCCAGCAACTGGAAAACAGATACACTCGAATGTGTTCATAGATGTCTATGTTTGGCTGAGACAAAGGCTGGTCACTCTGACATGAAATCCATAAGGCCAAAACGATTTCAGCAACCACCACGAATTATCAAGGCTCAAATGCTGGAATTTCATGTAAAGGAGAATTTAACGCTCTATGTACGGCTCTGTCAAATACACTCCGATAATTGTCCTCCTCCCGCTTCTTGAGCAAATAGGCCATGCAGCTTTCCACACTTGATTTTACCTCCAAGTACAACTCGTTTGCGTTTTCTCTGTCCTTCAGTGATTCATATCGCCCCCTTGTCTCTATGGGCTTCCCGAACAGATAGTACAGGCGGCCAGGTATCCTCGGCAACATCCCGGGAATAAAATGTTGTTCATTTGCAACCTCTCCGCTCATGCCCTCCCTAACAAAAAGCACATAATTCATGTCAACCCCAAAAGAAAATTCAGAGTACGCGAAGTGATTTTATGAGTTCAAGGGTCATCCATGCAAAATCTGTACAGAGAATCTTTCCAAGGTCATGGGTAGGGAGCTACCTCACTCGTATAGCATTGCGATTAAAATCTCTGATGTAGTCATTGAGAACCGGGATCTTCATCAGATCATTGTAATCAAGTACCAACTGCCCGTTCAAAGTAATAATCGCGTCACTGTTAGAATGGAATGCTGAAGTACTTCATATAAACAAGTTCAAACTTGCTTTATTACTGGTTTAATTCAAAGATAATAGACAGCAATTGTCAATGCAAAAGTTCGCAGGAAAAATGTATCAAAACAGTATTTAATTCAGCCGAGTTCATACGACCATGCACATATTTAACTAAATTAGCTGAAAATCGTTGAAAGTCACACTCGAACTCCGACCGAGGTATAAAGCAGAACGGAACCCAGAAGTAGATTAAATGCTATGCAAGTTTAGAATTCCCAATCTTTGCAGACGATCATGCTACATACAAACTCCAATGTAGAATTAGCTAGAGCTTACTTCCATGATATCATCCTCTCCCACGGTTGCAAATGGTACTATTGTGGCGCCAAACCGTGCAGCCATTCTCACAAATTCTGGTTGTTCTGGCCAAAATAACGTGTATTCTTCGCCCTACAAACAAAAACTGATTGCCCTGAGGTTAACTTTTCAAGGCATTTACTTTATTGAAAAGATGCACGAGCAAAAGCTTAATAGCAATTACAAGTAACTCTTAAATCAATGCATACGAAACCTCCAGAAACGAACAATGTAAGACATAAAGGCCAGACCAAATTACTCGTGCTCCCAAATTCTCTATATAATGCACAACTAAGAATTTTTGAAAACCGTAACAGACGTATTTTGTTGGCTTGGGATTGTTCTCTGTCGATTCTTGTTTGATCTTGTTCTGCTTGGTCTGTGCTGGTGTTAGCATTCGTTTGGCCGTTTTTCGGTCTGTTGTTGGCCTCTTTTTGGCTCCCCCTTTTTTGCCCATTTGCGCTGATCCCCATCAATCCTGCACCCCCTGCAACATTAGTGTCGTTCGTGGTGGAGGGTTGTTTTTTGTCTGGGTTCTTGTGCTTTGGACTCCTTTGTAAGCGCTTTTGATTAGTCGAATACATTCTTACCTTTACCAAAAAAAAAAAAAAGAATTTTTGTCTCTGAAAAGAAACTGTCAATTGGCCTTTAACGCCCTTAACTAGAAAAAGGTATACTTTAACTACTCAAATTTTATTGCCACTTAAAGACTTGCTTTGCTTCTTGTCCATCCCCGGACAATAGCATCAGCTGGACCACTGCCACCACCAGCATCGCCACCTGAGCTAATTGGCTACAGTATTGGGCATTGCTACCATAACCATTGCCAGGCCGCCATTTTCAATTCTCCTTCTCCACATGGCTTTACATCTTCACTCATAGAACTTAAGCTGTGTAATATCCTTCTTACCTTGTAGCCTCGAGCAAGAACTTCTATTTGAAAATTTATTTCTCACAAAGATTTCTTGAACGATTACATTATTAATACAACGGGTTAAAACGGTATCCAATATTGTAGTTGCACTGGAAAATTGAACTAATTGAACTGAAAGTAATGTACTTACACACACACCTTATGATGAAGAGCCTCGCGTGCACCACCAGGATATAGTAGAACGTGAGATTTGGTCGAAAACAATTTGAAGAGGTTGCTTCCCGTTACAGGAACTGCTCCAAATACTTTCAACCAATCAATGAAACTAAATTCAGAAAATGGATTTAGCATTCTTCTAGAGAACAACATTGGGTGAGCTACCCCGCGCACCATAATGTTCTTCTCTCTCAAGAATTCTTCAACAAGTGAATAAAGCTCAAGTCCCAGCAACATGTGATAACCGACTAACAACACCGGTCCTTCAGAAGGAACCCCGGAAAGGCCTCTCACTATCTTCCCATCTTCCAATGTCGAGAATAATGCTGAACTAGATGCATTGCGAAATAGTCTGCAAGTATCCGACCACGGCATCAGACTAAGAGTGACTGGTTGGAATCAATGAAACGGCATGTGAAATGAACGATTGTGGAAAGAGAACGACTATCCATGTTTGTGCTGGGCTCAAGGAGGCCACTGATAGCCTTAGAGTTGGTAAATTGTTTTCAACGAGTGATATTCAAATTAAGAATTTTAGGTATCAATGCCATGTTTCTTTTCCAAATCACGGGACGGGATTGGCTTTACCCTGAGATTTCAGTCATCATGGGGTGATGAATTAATGCGCTAATGCTGCAGACCAATTTTGTAAGAGATGTAGCAAAAGAAATTAGAAAGTGAAGTAGCAAATAAAAGAGCAATAAAAGACAAGCAGAAGCCTATATTTGCAGAATTACCCCATTATTTGATTGAATGCTAGTTTGTATTCTGACATGCTAGGAGGCAGAAAATCCAAGACGTAATCATGCCTCTTCGTCCGACGGTATGTGTGGGTACCTTTGATGACGCTCAGCAAATTAATACCATCTTCCTGCAATCTCAGTCTAATTACTCGTCGATAAACCGGTGGCACCATAAAGAGACATTTATCGACAGAATATCCTAAAACTCGATGCTAACATTTTGAGCTGGGAGTGATATTTTTGAAGAGCTAGCAATTTCATCATGACACGTATCCACAAATGAATAAATAGTACTGTGAAAGAGATGGTTGAAATTGCAAGATCGCATTTATATTTTGCATATAGTCAACAGAAAACTTAATTTTCCTATGTTCCAAATTTCCAAAGGAGCTAAGCTTAAAATCTGTCATCAGCCACAAGAATTACACGGTGATGTTCTGCTTGTGGTTGCCAGTATTATTTCCTAAGTAGACCAACGAATGTGGATGATATTGCATGCCTTTGGACTTATAAGTTCCCACAAATGTCACAGTCAATTTGGTGCATTGTGACTCAAAAGTCTCAAAATATCTCGAGCCGCACTAGAAATTGTCAAAGGAATTAGCTGGTGTTAGCTGGCCATTTAATGATCAGCAGATTTTATGCCTTGTACAGTTGTCTATTTTTTATTCTTTCCTTAAATTAGGATATGCTAGCCGTAGGCAGATTTGTATATAGTAGTTTAGCTATTTTAAAGGCGAGATATCAGCTTGTATTGGGGATATATATATGTAATGAATCTCTCCTCCGATGGCACATTGCTAGGGGGTTAAATCTCTCTAAAGTTTACATGGTATCAGAGCCACAATTCTGTTTTTTTTTTTTTCGTGTCTCTTGCTCTCAAGTCTCAGCTCTAGTGTAGTACCTTGTTCTAGTTGGCCTCATATCTACAGACAAGTATGACTCCTTCTTGATCCGTTTTAATGGAAAAAACTACTCAGCTTGGGCATTCCATTTCAAGATTTTTGTCAAAGGCAAGGACCTATGGGGACATATTGATGGTAGCAAACCTGCTCCCGATGTAGATGAAGCGAAAGATGAGCATGCAAAGTGGGAAGTCAAGGATGCTTAAATCATGGCCTGGATTCTAGGATCCGTTGAACCCACCATCATCTTGAACCTTCGACCCTTCAAGACTGCAGCTGATATGTAGAATTATCTAAAGAAACTCTACAGCCAACACAACACAGCTCGTAGGTTTCAGCTTGAACATGAATTGGCCACAATCCAACAGGGCAGTCTTTCTATCTCTGATTTTTATTCTAGCTTCATGAACCTTTGGGCTGAATATACAGATCTAGTCTATGCCACCTTATCCTCTAAAGGTCTTAGTTATGTTCAATCTGTCCATGAAATTACTAAAAGAGATTAATTTCTTATGAAACTTAGATCTAAATTCGAAAGCACCAGATCTAATCTCATGAGCCGAGAATCAATCCCCTCATTGGATGCATGTCTCAATGACTTGTTTCGTGAAGAACAGCGCCTTCTCACTCAAACTACCATAGAACAATAAAGATCCACTTCTGTTCCTATAGCTTATGCAACTCAAGGCAAACCAAAAGGCAAAGACATGCGTGATATTCAGTGCTATTCTTACAAGGGATTCGGTCATTACGCTTCAGAATATTCAAAAAAATTCTGCAACTACTGCAAAAAGAATGGCCATATCATCAAGGAATGTCCTACCAGACCTCCTAAGAAATTTGGGACAACATATACTGCCTCAGTTAGTTCTTCTAGTGCTAGAAATTCTGTTGATACAGTGCAAAATGCTCCTGCACCTGCTCCTATTCAATCGGTAACCCCTGAAATGATCCAACAAATGATCATTTCAGCATTCTCTACCTTAGGGCTCTCAGGTAAATCCTCCTCTTCATCATCTCCTTGGTACTTTGATTCTGGGGCTTCCCATCATATGACAAACAATGTCAAGCTTCTTAGCAATGTCAACAAATACTCTGGAAATCTCCGGATTTATACAGCTGATAGGAACTCTTTACCTATCACTGCTACTGGTGATATTTCTCCTTCACTCACTGATGTTTTTGTCTCTCCTAATCTTACCTCTAATTTTGTCTCTGTCGGTCAATTGGTTGATAATAATTGCAAAGTGCAATTTTCTAAATCTGGTTGCATTGTGCAGGATCAACAATGAGGGAAGATGATTGCCAGGGGGCCTAAAGTAGGACTTCCTTTCCCTCTCTAGTTTCCATTGTCTTCATGTGTCTCTGCGCCATTTATCACTTGTAATGTTGCTCATGTTGATCACCAAGCGTGGCATAAACATCTCGAACATCCAAACGCTAATGTACTACATCATTTACTAAATTCTGGCCTACTTGGAAATAAAAAATCCACTTCTCTTAGTGTTGTCCAGTTTTTTTTTTTTTTGGTTAGATAGCGCTGTCCAGTTTGATTGCAATTCTTGTAGGCTTGGAAAAAAGTAAAACTCTTCCATTTCCCACTCACACACCAAATGCAGTCCAACCTCTTGATATGATACATAGTGATGTGTGGGGTATGGCATCTGTTATCTCTCATGCTAATTTCAAATACTTTGTTACTTTTATCGCTGAATATAGTCGTTTCACATGAATCTACTTCCTGCATTCTAAAGATGAAGTGTTCTCTATTTTTAAGAACTTTCATGCACATGTTAAAACTCAATTTTTGGCCAACATCAAAATACTTCGTTGCGATAATGGGGGTGAGTACATGTCTCATTCATTTCAAGAATTTTTGCAAAATAATGGCATAATTTCTCAAAGTTCTTATCCTTCCACCCCACAACAAAACGGGATGGCCGAGAGAAAGAACCATCATCTTCTCGAAGTTGTCCGCACTCTTCTTTTAGAATCATTTGTACCTTCTCGATTTTGGTGTGAAGCTCTCTCCACTGCTGTCCACCTAATCAATCGATTGCCCTCTCCCTCATTGGACCATGTCTCTCCTTTCAATCGGTTGTTTAATCAAACCCCAAATTATTCTAATTTTCGAACTTTTGGTTGTGTTTGCTTTGTTCATCTTCTTGCGCGTGAACGAACAAAACTCACTACCTAATCAGTTAAATGTGCTTTTTTAGGATATTCGAGTCACCATAAAGGTTTTCTTTGCTATGATCCCAATTTTCATCGTATTCGAGTTTCTAGAAATGCGATTTTTTTCGAAAACCAGTATTTCTTTCCCAACTATCATGATTCTTCTTCGCCTTCATTTTCTATTTTGCCATCGTTTACTGATTCTTTTCCAGATTCTGTACCATCTAAGCCTCTCTTGGTATACCGAAGACGCCCGCCCTCATCATCCAATAATTCTTCTACACCTCTTAGGCCCCCTCAAGCTCCCTCCTTGATTGCTGATCTTGGTCCAACAATAAGACACAGTACTCAAGATCGACGACCTCTAGAGAGGTATGGATTTTCCCTTCCTTTATCTTTAACAGCCACCTTGTCTTCTATATCTATTCCAACATCTTATACACAAGCAATGGAGCATGCGTGTTGGCGACAAGCTATTGAAATAGAATTTATTGCACTTGAAGAAAATCAGACCTGGGATGTTGTTACCTATCCCCCATTCGTGAAAACCCTTGGTAGTAAGTTTGTGTTCTCTATTAAGCTTCGATCCGATAGATCCATAGACCGTTACAAGGCTCGGTTAGTGGTTCTTGGCAACAAGCAAGAGTATGGCCTCGACTATGATGAGACCTTCGCCCCAGTAGCTAAGATGACCACTGTGCGAACTATTCTTGCTCTTGCGGCATCTCAATCATGGTCTTTACATCAAATGGATGTCAAGAATGCTTTTTTACACGATGACCTCAAGGAGGAAGTTTATATGAAACTTTCTAATGGTATGCATAATTCCTTACCTAATGCTATTTGTAAACTCAAACGCTCCTTATGGCTTGAAGCAGGCACCTCGCGTGTAGTTTGAAAAGTTTTGATCCACTCTCCTTGGTTTTTCATTCAAACAAAGTCAGTGTGATTCTTCACTTTTTCACCAACAGACATCTGCTGGCATATGGATGACATTGTTATCACCAGTTTTGATATGGAGGCCATCTCTAAACTTCAGACTTTGTTGCATTCTACTTTTCACATGAAAGACCTTGGACAGCTGACCTACTTCTTGGGGTTAGAGGTGCATCATCGGCCTCAAGGTATTTTTTTAACCAACGTAAATATATTCAGGATCTGGTTCAATTAGCTGGTCTCACAGAAGCTACTACAGTTGACACTCCAATGGAAATTAATGTGAAATATCGACGCGATGATGGGGAACTTCTTGAGGATCCTACTTTATATCGAAAGCTAGTTGGTAGTCTTATCTATCTAACCATCAGTCGACCGGATATCTCTTATGTTGTCCACATTGTCAATAAGTTCATGCAAGCTCCTCGACACCTTCATCTATCTGCAGTCCGATGAATCATTCGATACATTCTTGGCACACCAACTTGCGGGTTATTCTTTCCTACCGGTTCTTCACTCCAGTTACAAGCCTATAGTGATGCTGATTGGGCAGGTTGCCCAGATACCAAGAAATCTACTACTAGCTGGTATATGTTTCTCGGTGAGGCTCTTATCTCTTGGAAATGCAAGAAACAAGACTCTGTCTCCAAGTCCTCTACTGAGGCCGAATACCGCGCCATGTCTGCAGCATGTGCTGAGATCATTTGGTTGCGAGGTCTTCTTACAGAACTTGGTATCTCTCAAGTTCAACCCACTCCACTACATGATGACAACACTAGTGCAATCCAAATAGTTGCCAACCCAGTTTACCATGAGCGCACAAAACACATTGAGGTTGACTGCCACTACATTCGAAAGGCCTATGACCGCCAAATCATCACCCTCCCACATGTCTCTAGCAATTTACAAATTGCCGATATCTTCACCAAATCCATGCCTTGTCAGCGCCATAATTTTCTTAGTAGCAAATTGATGCTTGTAAATTTACCAACATCAATTTTAGGGGGGATGTCAAAGGAATTAGCTATTGTTAACTGGCCATTTAATAATCAGCAGATTTTATGCCTTGTAGCTGGCCATTTAATGATCAGCAAATTTTATGCCTTGTACAGTTGTCTATTTTTTATTCTTTCCTTAAATTAGGATATGCTAGCTGTAGGCAGATTTGTATATAGTAATTTAGCTATTTTAAGGGCGAGATATCAGCTTGTATTGGGGGTATATATATGTAATGAATCTCTCCTCCGAGGGCACATTGCTAGGGGGTTAAATCTCTCAAAAGTTTACAGAAATAGTTAGTAATTTTAGTGCCATCAATTCCATTCAATGATATGACAAACTCGAAACTAGTTGATTAAATAAGAGACGTTGATGCACAATACGCACTTTAACTTGATTAGACATGTTTCCATCTCAGAAAAAAAGTTATAGTTTTAACTTTTACTATCCAAGCACTGTCAAAGCCTATCATGAGGATCTCACCAATATAACTACCAAAGTACATTTTAAAATGAGCTAGATTCATAGAAAATGTCTTTTAGCTTAAAGTCTCTTAACGCAAGCAACTCATCTAGCTTTACAACGATGTTGTAACATAGATTTCACCTACCAGTAGAAGTATATGTCCATTGTCCTTGAAGAAACGACCTCTGCAGTTCTTCAATGACTTCATAAGCCTGTGGGCTTCATCCAGACTAGGAAGCATGTTGTCTTTGCCACTGAATCAATAGAAGCCTCTGAGAAAATGCAACAATTAACTATGCTTAAACCATAAACTATTGTCTCTCTAGCATAAAAACAACTCCCCATTAATAATCACCTAACCATGTGCATGCATGCATGCATTTATCTTTAATTATATTCATGTGTTCGTATATACATGAATGTTTTGAGGCCCATGCATGGAATATATACTAATATGCTGATAGAAACTTCAAAACTATTCACGCAAAGAAACAGGAAACTGGCTGTAAACCCTTCTATGAAGTGAAACCATACTTCACATGACTGTTTATACACATATCTATGAACTGGGAATTAGGCAGCTTATTTTGTCCAGCTGCTGGGAAAGAGTCAGAATGACAATATCATCAAAAAGCATCTTATAGGACTCATGAGGAGCAGTGAAAAAAGATATTGGCAATGGTTGCACGTTTTGTAGGAGCAACAAAATAAAATGGAAGCCTAAGCAAAAACAATTTGCCACACAAGCTGACAATCATGTCATTATCTTGATAAAGCACGGAGGAGCAAAAACCTGGCAAGTAGAAGCACTTCGGCTTTGACAGCGTGAAGACGAGAATTAGTAAAAGAGGCAGCTGATTTAAGCAACTTCAGTTTCCAAAGAAGAGCTTCCTTGGTTATCATATCAGCCCAACCCTGAAACAGGGAATTGATTATTGGGTCTCGAGATAATCAAGAAATAGCCAGCCTAGTAGAAGACCTGCTACGGATCTATTTTAAAGTTTTGAGCAATTAAGTTAAACAAGAAAATAAAATAAGCACACCCGGCAGAAAACGACACTTACTGAGAGACGAGGCAGCAAAGAAGTGAGGTTGGCAGACAATTGTTCAAGTGCCACTCTCGGTGGAAGCATTTTATCAATATTGGCTGTTGCAATCTTCACTGGATCACCTGATACAGAAAGAAATCAAATCTTACTATGCAAAACTCTAAGAGCATTGTAACATATCATCATTTTACACAAACACTTGAAAGAACCATATCATACCAACAACCAAGCTGAGAAGATAGGGGAGCGTGAAATGGAGATTGTCGGGCATAGCTTCCAATAACGGTAACAGTGGCTGCAGCTGTGAACGGCCAAATGATGTAGCTAACATGACGGAGCAAACAACAGACTTCCTCAGAGTCTCAAAGAAGGCTCGTAATCCAGAAGAATATACCCAATTCATGATTTTCTTGCCTATCCGAAAACTCACCTGGATTGACTAATAAGACTACCAGGTCGATGGTAGGATTACGGGCAGCCACAGCAAGTGCAAGGCATCCACCAAAGGAATCCCCAACAAGATAAATGGGCTTATGTGGAGATGAGGCATACTCCGCTTTGATGGTTTTCTCAACGAATTTCACCAGACCTAACAAGTATAATACAACAGATCACAATAGCTTTCTGCAAGTTCTCAGTTAGCATTGCATGCTATTTCATTTCTTATAACGTCAGTTGAGTAGAAGAAGTCTTCACCCTTTAAATGGCTTGTGAACCCGTAATTTAGCAGTGTGCGTCAATAATAAAATCATGAATTTGAGAAAGAATGGCGGGATCGAGTATTGAATATAGCTGGAAACAACAGATAAGGACAATATCCATGCATATGGAACTAATGGAGTGAGAAGGATGATCATAAAACTGCATGAATGCACCACTGCCCTACGCATATTTACAACACCGCGCAAAAACATTTCGCTTCACCCTCGGTTGTCATCAGCATGCACAGCAATTAAAAGGCTTTGAAAGGGAGATACCTTCAAATGGAGTCAGATCGTAAACAGGGATATGCAAGCATCGAACTTCAAAAGCCCTGCAGTTTTAAGGTATCAGCATCAAGATGCTTGGTCATAAGCACAAACAAAATCAGTGAAACAAACAGGCTTCTCATGCATTATTTTTTTCCCTTGTAACGCAATTCAACCCAAAATGCCGGAACATACAAACTCACCTCCCCAGTGCTTTATGGTGCAAGATGAGGCCCAATCCAGTGCCATCAATTCCTGTAGGAAGCAGTAATAATGTTTCAAAACATCGGCATATTTTACTTGAGATCCACGAAATTAGGATCCTGTAGAATTTATCACCTGGGTATCAATTGACGCACGAGTACATTATATTCACTTCTTAATAGCTACAAGCATATTGTTAAACTAGAATTCCAGTCGACTTCTTATACCCCTGCAGTGAAATTTCCAGTCAAGCAAGAAGCCACGCATTACCGGGCAAAAAAAGAAGAACTGGAGAATCATTCAGAGGCTGTCCACACTCAACAGGGCAAAACCAACGGGGCGGACCTCCGTCGGGCCTGATCATATCCTTTGCGGAGTCAAGATAGTCCTTCGCACTCTTAGTTCCATACGAATCATCCCACAACACCTTCAAGCTTTCCAAAGCAACGGTACCTTTTGCTTCTTTCTCCACCTTCTTCTTCTTCTCTACCACCTCGATGTTTGAAACTGCATATCCATTTCCTCCTGCCAAAGGACCAATTCTCTCTCTCTCCTCTACGGGAGGAGCTCCATTCAACACAACCAATTCAGGGGATGATGACACTGTTGAGTCACCACCAACTGAACTGCTCACTTGCACTATACACCGAGGCCTAAATTGCGAATTCAACACTAAATAAGGTGACAACCGGAAAATAACTGATGATGTCATGGTAGTGATACAAAAAGAATGCACCCTTTTTTCCCCTTCTCCAAACTCAGCAACTTAGAAAGTTTTATCCCCACCTAGAACTACACTTGTAAAAGAGCTCAAGATTCCTGTTAAGTCACTGAGGGGGCCTTGGGAAGTTCAGTCAGGAGCGTCCTCGGAACACCCTAAACCAAAAAAAATGCCCACATTCCATTCTTTGACCCAAAATAAGCAATAGAGAAACTGAGAAAACATCCAAAAGGGAAAAAAAAATCTTGATATTTGAGGTGCACCCTCGAAGCAAAATGGCATCTTAATAGTATCTAGAATGTACAATTCTAGGAATCTTGTGGTTATACGGTAGACAGAGCTGGAGCAAATAAATAGTGAGTGAAAATTAATGTGAACAACAATGCAGCAACAAGAAAATCGAAAGGGGTGACGAGAAAGAGAGAGAGAAAGAAAGTACTTTGAGAGGGAAACCATCGTTTGGAAGTTAGCCCAAAAGCGGAAAAAAAAAATCTTTCGATATTAATTAGCGGGGGAAGCGCTTATCGACATGGTCTAGACATATCATGGAGATTAGATTCTCCACACATGCAACCGATATCATGTTTGGATCCGTCGTTTATATATGTCTTGACTAAATTAAGATTTGGCCTTTAGTCTTACAAAAATCTCTAATGAGCAGATTATCAACTTCTTGTGTGAATTTGAAACTCATGAAATGTTTCAAGTGCAGAAAATAAAATGAGATTGAGGCTCTATTTGTTTTGCGGAAAACGAACGTTAAGAATCCCATCTGGAGGAGCATATCTCCATATTTGCCAGACTCATTGAGTCTTGACTAATCTGAAGTTGGTTTTGCCATCTTTATTATTATAATAATAATAATAATAATATCTTATCATCGATACTAAAGAGGGCCCATAAAAAAAAATAACGGCAAATGAGCGATATGAACAAGAATTAAGACCACCGGTTTTAACTATCAATTGAACAAGAATTGCCGATCACAAGCTGGTAAAGAACAAACGTATGCTTGGCAAAACGCATCAACTTTTTCGAAGCCGAACGAGGAATATAGGAAAAGAGCATTGGAGATATCGTTTCCTTGGAACATGTCGCCATCTGACTCTAGAAATAAATGTAAGTTCATTTAAATTTTGTCGAAAGATTGTCATTGTTCCCATCCAAAACCCATAAGGAAACGACATACAACAACAACTACGAGACACAGTATCAGTTGAAAGAAATTTTGTAACTTGTAGCAAATCAACAATCTTGTTCTGTAATCGTCAACACTCAGCGATGATGGTAGGGTGGCCGAATGGAGCATGCCCATGAATGTCATTGCCGCGATTTCTTATATTTAATTCGGGGTTTGTTTGCTTTCTTCTTTTTTGTTCTTGCTCTGGAATTGTTCTATGTCTTCAGAAAGTCCTTGCAAAGAAAAGACATAATCTCCAGGAGTTTTGAACCAAAACTAAGTAATAAGAGAACATTGAGATGCTACCATGGTTAATGTTGGCAATACATTTTGAGCGAGAGTATGAAAAGGAAACTTTCCTACTTCCTAATTAAGTAGTTTCGTAGTTGGAGTAGGATTTCTAAAGGGTTTTCTATTTTGGATGCAACTATTGCTTATATATAAGAAGTATCTGATTGTCAAAAGCGTCGAACAGGTGACTTCTTGTGAATTACACCCTCTAGCAATCCGAAAGTGTTGAACCCAGTTGATCTTGTTGTGGGATTTGTGAAGCCTTAAATGAATTGTTCGACTAAATACTGTGAATTATTGAGTGTGTCTGGAGTTGAGAAACACTAAGGCTATGTTTGGTCGTTCAGATTTCTAGTCAAGATAGAACTGGATATGATAAGATAAAAAATTCAAAGATTTTGTCACATCCTATCTACTATTCGGTGAATTGTAGATTTAAAGTTGGATAAGCGAAGGCAATGTGTAACTGAGACTAACTTTGTTTAGCTAAAATATCAGAAGGCTTTAGAAATTGTTTAGTTATGAGTTCTGATGAGTGAGTTATAGTTGAGTGGATGTTTATGCCATCTAAATTCAAGCATGACATCGACCCGCTGGCCTTACCTATTGTCTTATCGAGTAAGTAAACAAATGTTGAACAACCGAATTATTTAGATGCATTCATGCAGGTTGTTCAAGAGAGCTACCTTGCAATTTGATCATCAACCTCAAGTTCTTCATAACATGTCAAGACCCATTTTGAATGTTGGAAAGGTTCAAGAAATTACGAGGGACATGATCTCATGTCACGTCAAATAATAGATTAAAGAATAAGATTGTGGATATACCTAGCTTTGCGGTTGAAGACCCCAGCCTAGCGCTGCCAGAGAGGTGGCCACACTTCACGATGGGCACCACCAAAGAGGCTACCCAAGGAGGAGCAGTGATTGTGGGAAAAACCCGATTTTTCTCGTGTCTACTCTCTTGAGAAAACCTATCCTAGTCTATCTCACCTCTCTCCTAGGATTTTTTTTTTTAATCTAGGCTACATCCTATTTATTTTATCCTAGACAACTATCAAAAACCGTATAGGATAGAACATATCTAATTTTGACTTTTATCTTGACAACCAAACGCAGCCCAAGAGTGTTTGATTAACTGGAGTACAATTGTAATCTCCATTGTATTGTTTTATGCATTGTGAAATTTTGTGTTGCTCTCCCCTGGACGTAGGCCATACCATTTGGATTACGTAAATATGATGTCCAATTTATTTTCTTATTTTGTATATTTGATAATTTATTTACTTACTTCTCGCAACGATTAAAGTGAACAAATTCTGGATATACAGACCAAGTGAGAGGTGCCAGAAAGTAAACAAAGGCCTGCCCAAATTTTAGCTGTTACTGGATTGGTGTGGAGAACTCAAAAACAATAAGTACCGCGTTAGAAACGGTAATTTAAAGATGGCCCAAATGCGAATAGCATTGACACTACCTAATTTACCATTTTATTCAAAAGCCACACCCGGGTATTCTTAGTCATATAACATTTCATCTTACATATCTTGAGTATCCCAAATAGCATTCTGCACCATCGAAAGGGAAAACGAAATAAAACAGAAGAAAAAGGAGAAGCTAAACCGTAACAAGTAAGCCATCTGCTTAGCTATGAGATCAACACGAATCGGTTGGTAATGATTATGTCTTATTTGTCACAAAGGATTCATCATTTGAGTGATGAATTATGGAATTTGATTGTTGTTTCATGCTACACTAAATATGAACTAATTTACTACGTGGTAATTAATGCATGGATAGTGGAAAGTTGTAGTTGGAGCACAATAATCAGTACGATATCGTGGGTGTTGCTGATGTCAAAATCAAAATCCATGATGGTGTCATGAGAACATTTTTCAAGTGCTTGCATTCGGCAGTGTGTTGGTACACTTCAAAAAAATGATGTTCTTAAGGTCATTCGAGCTTTCCTAGTGATAACAAGAAGAATCAATCATAGTGACCTATATGAGCTCCCGAGGAGATAGTGACGGATTTTACCGTAAAGAAGGCAGATGCATCTGAGCGAGAATTTGAATTGTGGCACATGCATGCGGGGCACATGAAGGAAAAAAGCCTAAAGGTTTTAACCGAAAGGAATTTGCTGTGCGGTTATTACTAATGTGCACTTTATATTTGTCTTGGGGTCATTCTTTAATTATGTTTCTATTTGGACCATGACGATAACTAATCGCTCTTATAAAGGCATATCATACAATCCTAACTGGGGTTATGCCACCATAAACACTTTTATTTCTCTCTGACTCAAGCATTAACAATTACGTGACCGAGGAATTGCATATATGCAAGTGTTATGACTTAAGTAAACAGTGAAAAGTGCGGTTCTGCACAACCTCGACGATTTCATAATAGATTCACTTTGATGTTTAACGGGCTGTCGCGGTTTCCTCGTAGTTTCCTTTAAGGAAGAGTGCTAATATAATGGCAACCAAGGGTCAGGTTTACACTCTCCACTTCTTCTCAATTGAATTCACACACACTTCTCCAACAAAAGAAGCCCTTTAATGCTGGGAAGTCAAACAAGAATCGACAATTTGCTTGTTGAAATGATCCAAGTAGATGCACTCCTCCGTTGTACATGGGCATGAGCATCAAGCAAAAACCCCAATTATAGAATTTGGAACACATCATGCATGGGAAAGGAAGATCACGTCATCATTTGATATGTATAGTTCCCACGAGGCACTTCATAGGATAGGTCCAATTTGCCCATTGATGAGGCTTAGGGTGCCAAGAGTAATTCCTCGAGAAATATTTAGTTAGTTCTTCTTCACGGCATTATAATTTATAGACAGTTTGAAGAAGAATTACTACGATGGCTTCCTGAGTCAAAGATAAAACATGCACGCCCTATGCGGTCCAGTCTCATTCGAAAAGCTGCAGAATCTATTAAGATGTTTTCCATTGGTGCTCATGCCCAAGAGGTTAATTATACACTTGCTTACATTAAAAATCAGATGTGTTGTCTGAACAACTTTTTGTTTTTTTGGTTAGAAGGAAAATTTACATTTCACATTAAAGATGAGGTACATAACTTCAAAAATAAAAACTAAAATTCCTCAAAGCTAGTAAATCTGAAAAATGAATCAACTTGATACAGTCTGCAGAGACTCTCTCATTCCACAAAAAGAGATTTGACATAGCATCAAAGCACAACTGACAGCCGATCACCGAATCTTGCATTATCGTCTGAACAGTTGAACAGCGTCATCCCCAAAGTTAGTACCGCAATAGGCCTTCCGCATATGGTGTTATTTGCTCCGAGCTTGTCCCATCAAAAGTTGTAGTTGTCTAAGCCGCAAAACGAATACAGTTTTGGGGAATCCTTACCATCTTGAAAGATGATGAGGATGTCCTATCCAAACTACTCCTTGGTAATGTCCCAATACTTCCCATTCCGAGGTTACCTCAGATCATAAGCACAATTACCATTCATATATATGTAAGAAACGCACAGAGGATGTTCACAAGGTAAGCCAACCATCACGTTGTTGTGTAATACCCGATTGAGCTAGGAAGAAAATGAGGAAAGACAGGAACTTGCTGAACGTCTCTTTTTATTACATGAGAGAACTGCATGCACGACTTCAAGGTTTCATTTTCGTGATCTTTTGTCTTTGCATTTTCTTCTCAATTAAATTCACACACTCGCTGTACAAAAGAAGCTCTCGATACTCCAATGTCAAACAAGAACCGGTAATTCCCCTGTTGAAATGATCCAAGCAGATTCACTCCTCTGTCACATATGGGCATGAAGATCAACTAGTTGTAACTAGCACTATCACCCAAAAGGGGTGTCTACGTGATTTTAAAGAACAAGATAAGCTAATGTGAAATTTAACTGTCAACTTCATAACCATGTTAACGTCTGAACAGCAAAAATGATATAATTAGATTCACACCAGTGATATAATCAAATTCACATGTGTGTAATAAATTATCAGATGCAATAAGCAAAAGTTGAGAGATAGAAGAGTATGCATATGATGTTTATAGTGATTCGGCTTAAATTAAGCTTACGTCCACACTCCACGCTGATAGCCTACTTGTTGGATTTCGCTAGTCAATAGATCAAAGGTTACAACGAGCATCACTCGAGTTAATAGATCGCATTATCTCACACGTAATCACTCTAGCAAAGACTTTCAAAGATTTTAGTTTATAGCTCAAGAAAGACAAGTGTATGATCAAAGCTCTTTTCTTGTGGTTGTCCCATACTAGCTATGGAAAAGACCGATGGTCAGTTTATAGGTGTAAGAGAAAGCCTTAATCTTTGAGTTAGGTTTTGAGATGAAAAATGTATACGGCTATCCAATATTGATATCATAGCCTAGTTACCAATAAGTCTGAACCCAATAGTCGCACGAAAAATATATAAATTGTTGTGGCTCCGACCCATGGCCCGAAGAGGCTAGAAGTCACTTTATAAGTGTAAGAAAAAGTCTCATCTTTTGAGGTAACTTTTGGGATGAGAAAGGCTCAAGACCACCCATTACCAACCAGTTTAGATCCAAGAGTCGTACAAGAAATATACAAGTTGTTGCTGCTCTAACTCATGGCCTGATATGTGAGGAGAAAGTTGTTGGAGCTATCCCACATCAGTTGTGGAAAAGGCCGGTAGTCAATTTATAAGTGTAAGGGAAAACTTCAACCTTCAAGCTAACTTTTGGAATGAAAGAGACTCAAGACAATGCTCTTACTCTTTTAGTTTCTTAGTTTCCTTTTATATCGACTCATTGGAAAGAATTGCCAAAAGAGAATTGAGTAGTTGTTGAGAGATAAGATCAAAATCTCCTATTGACTGAGTAGCCCATACAACCAAATATAGGTTTCCATAAGTAGAATCCTTTGTTTGGACATAATTCTTGTCTTGTCAATCAAACATGATGTCTTGCACTAAGATTTGCTTCATGAGACGATCTTCATGATTGATGCCTTCCAAAATTGAAATCCAAGCCATAACATTAGTGGTTCGGATATTTAGGGCCCGTTGCTTTAGGAATATACAGACTGTCTTCTTCAGATTACCCGAAGAGCACTAACCATCTGAACATCCACAAAAGAAGACATTGTATTTTCCAACTGAAAATTAGATCTACAGGAATGGCGTTTACAAGTGTTTATGTTCAGCCAAGACATAGGCCAGGTCACTCTAAATGAAATACATGAGGCCAAAAGTATTTCCGCAGCCACCACAGATTATCAGGGCTCAAATGCTGGAATGTCATCTAAAGGAGAATGCAACACTTTATGTATAGTTCTATCAAATATATTTCGATAAGGGTCCTCCTCTCGCTTCTTGAGCAAGTACGCTATGCAGCTTTCAACTCCAGATTTTACCTGCAGGTACAACTCGTTTACGTTTTCTCGGTCCTTCAGTGATTCATATCTCCCCCTCGTCTCTATGGGCTTCCCAAACAGATAGTACAGGCGGCCAGGTATCTTCGGCAAAACACCTGGAATAAAAAGTGCTTCATTTGCTACCTCTCTGCTCATACCCTCCCTAACAAAACAGGATATCATTCATGTCAACGTCAATCCAGAGAGAGAGAGAGAGAGAGAGAGAGAGAGATTTCACAGTATGCTAATGATCTTATGATTTCGACGGTCATCCACACAAAATTTGTACAGATGATCATTTGAAGGTCATGGGCAGGGAGTTACCTCACTCGCATAGTGTTGCGACTAGATTCTCTGATGTAGTCATTGACGAACGGAATCTTCATCAGATCATTGTAATCAAGTACCAACTGCCCATTCAAAGTAACAATCACATCATCATCAGAATGGAATGCTGAAGTACATCACATGCACGGGTCCATTTCTAGACTTGCCTTATGACTAATTTGAAAATATGAGACAACAGTGGTCAATGCAAAGGTCACAAGAAAAATGCATCCAAACCATATTCAGTGCAGCCAAATTTGTCAACTGTGCACGTATTTTTAACTAAATTAGCTGAAAATAGTTGAGAGATTAAACTCGAACTCCAGAGGTGTAAAGCGGAAGGAATAGAGTAGAATGCCATGTGAGCATTGTACTCGCAACTTTTGCAGTCAAGGGCTAAATACCAAACTTTAATTCGGAAATGGGAGAGCTTACTTCCCCTATGTCATCCTCTCCCACAGCTCCAAATGGTACTATTGTGGCGCCAAAACGTGCGGCCATTCTCACAAATTCTGGTTGGTCTGGCCAGAATAACTTGTATTCTTCACCCTACAAATTAAACATGATAGCGCTACGGTGAACTTTACAAGCAAAATTTTACTGAAAACATGCAGAAGCAAAAGCATAGTAGTAAATACGAGCATCTCTTTAATCATTACATATGAATCCTCTGGAAACACACGCTCTAAGAGGCAATGGCAAGACCAAGTTACTTGTGCTCCTAAATACTTTATATAACGAACGACTAAAATTTTGCGTCTCTGGATTGGAACTGTCAATATACATCCTTGACATCTGGTATTTGACACCCTGAAGTGAGAATGTGTGCTTAACTATGCAATATGATCATCACTTAAGACTCACTTAGCTTCTTATCCACCCCATGTCACCACCATCAGCTAGACCACTGCCACCCCCAGCAGTAGCCGCCACCATCTGAGCAAACTGGCTTTAGTATCTGACACTGCTACCACAACCACTGCCCGCCTACCATTTTGAATCTTCTTCTGCACATGGCTTTACATCTTCACTCATAAAAGTTATGTTGCAGAAGATCCTTCTCACCTTGTAGCCTCAACACATGTTCTATTTAAAATTTATCTTTCACAATATCTCTTGATGATTCCATTATTAGTAAGATCAATTGGGGAGAACTAATGAAACTGAAGAAGGGGCTTACACACCTTATAATGGAGAGCCTCGCGTGCACCCCCAGGATAAAGTAGAACATGAGATTTGGTCGAAAACAATTTGAAGAGGTTGCTTGCCGTTACAGGAACTGCCCCAAATACTTTAATCCAATCTATTATACCAAATTCAGAAGATGGATTTTCCAGTTTTGCAGAGAACAACTCCGGATGAGCTACCCCACGCACAATAATGTTCTTCTCTCTCAAGAATTTTTCAACGAGTGAATAAAGCTCAAGTCCCATCAACATGTGATAACCGACTAACAACACCGGTCCTTCCGAAGGAACCCCTGATAGGCCTCTGACTATCTTCCCATCATCTAAGGTTGAGAATAATGCCGAACCAGATGCATTGCGCAAAAGTCTGCATTTTCCAACCCCAGCATCAGACAAAGATTGACTAGTTGCAATTACTGGATCAGCATGTAAAATGAGCTTTTGTGGAAAAGTATGACCCATCCATGTTTGTTCTGGGTTTGATGAGGCCACTTATAGCACTAGAATTGGTCATAATAGTTCATATATTTCGATTAACAAATGAAATTCAAATTAAGAACTTCAGGTATCAAATGACTGGTGTTTCTTTTGCAAATCACAGGACAAGAATGGCTTAGGCATCAGCTGGTGATAAAATCATGCACTGATGCCACAGATCAAATTTGAAAGAGATGTAGCAAAAGAAATGGAAAGTGAAGAAGCAAATAATCAGATATGAAAAACATGAAAAGCCCATTATCTAGCTTCAAACATCTGCGCAATAAGTTGGATCTTCGTAAACGGACTTAGAAGATACATGTAAGCATCGGTTTAAATACAGAAAGAAGAGAGATAGTAAGCCCTTGACAAAAATCTGGTTGAGATCAATTCAGAAACAACTCATTCTATTCCAATAAGGAAAGAGCCAAAAACAACATGCAGAAGCATTTGTTTGCAGAATTACCCAACAACTTGATTGAATGCTACTTTGTATTCTGACATACTAGGAGGGAGGAAATCCAAGATGTAATCATGCCTCCTCGTTCGACGGTATTTGTTGGTACCTTTGATGATGGTCAGCAAATTAACACCATCTTCCTGCGGTCTCAGTCTAATTACTGTTCAAAAACTGGGCATCACAATATAGAGAAATTAAGCAGTCTTATGTAGATAAAATCTCCTGAAACTCAACGCCAAGTTTCAGGTAGAGTGACATTTTGAAGGCAGTTTCATCATGATATGCATTCAAAGAAAGCACTACCTCACCCAAATAAATAGATAACATGTGATAAAGATTGTTGATTTTCATGAAATTGCAAGATCGCATTTATATTTTGCCTAAAATCAACAGAAAACTTCTTTTCCTCCATTCCAAATCTCCAAAGGAGCTAAGCTTAAGATCTGTCATCAGCCAAAAAAAATCACACTATATTCCGCTTTCCAATTCTATTTGCTAAGTAGACCAATAAAAGGTGATGATATTGCATGGCTTTGGACTTATAAGTGCTGCAGTCAAATTGGTTCATAGTGATGACTCAAACTCTCAAAATATTTTGGCAAGCACTAGAAATAGTTAGTAATTTTATCACAAGAAGTTCATTCTGTGATATGCCAAACCCGATATAAGTAGATTACATAAGAGGGGCTGATGCGCAATACACACACTTAACTGGATTAAACATGCAATTTCCATATCAGCAAACAAGCTGTGTAAATTTTCACTATCCAAGAACTGTCAAAGCCTATGATAAGGATCTCCCAATATAAGTGCAATAATTGACAAATGAGCTCCGCTCACAAAAAGCTTAAAGTCTCTCAAAACAAGTGGCTCCTCAAGGTTTACAACATTCAAATAACATGAGTTTCGCCTACCAATAGAAGTGAATGTCCATTGTCTTTGAAGTGACGAACTCTGCAGTTCTTCAATGAGTTCATAAGCCTTTGGGCTTCATCTCGACTAGGAAGCATGTTATCCTTGCCACTGAATCATTAGAAACTTTTGAGAGAACGCAATGTATTGTAACTAAGCTTAAATCCAATGCGCTGTTGTATCTCCAGTGGAAAAACAACTCCCCATTCATAGTCACTTACCCATGTGCATGCATGCATGAAGCATTTATGTATAATTATGTGCAAGCTTGTGTATGTGCATGCACGCTGCAATGCTCATGCATGTTAGCATATATTAATGTGCTGATTGAAGCTTCAAATCTATTCACACATAGAAACAGGAAATAGCTGTTCCCATACTATGAAGTGATATCAAAGCCAAACTAATGCCTGTGCTACTACATATTGCCAAAAGACATATAGTTGCTTGCATAAACTAGAGGTGATTTACAGGACAGTGTGTATGCATATCTTTAAGCTGAAAATTAGGCAGCTTATTTTTTCCAGCTGTTGAGCAAAAGTCAGAATGACAATATCATCAAAACCCCATCTATAGGACTCATTAAGAGAAATGAAAAGAAGAAATTGGCAATACTTGCACAGATATGGAAGCTACCAAATAAAGCAGAAACCTAATCCAAAGTAATTTGCTCTGAAAATCATGCCATTATCTTAACAAAGTTGGAGGAGCGAAAACCTGGCAAGGAGAAGCACTTCAGCATTGACAGCATGAAGACGAGAATTAGCATAAGAGGCAGCTGATTTAAGCAACTTCAGTTTCCAAAGAAGAGTTTCCTTGGGCATTATATCAGCCAAACCCTGAAACCAGGAATTGATTATTGGCTTTCAAGATAGACAAGGAAGAGCCCAACAAAGAACAAAACCAGGAAAATGTTGAGAAGACAAGCCCAGTAGAAAGCTGCTATACATCTATTGCAAAATTTCAAGCAATAACGATAGATGAGAAAAGATAATAAGCAAATCCCTGACAGAGAAGACGCTACTTACTGAGAGGCGAGGCAGCAAAGAAGTGAGGTTGACAGACAATTGTTCAAGTGCCACTCTCGGGGGAAGCATATTATCAATATTAACAGTTGCCATCTTCACTGGGTCACCTGATTCAGAAAGAAAAAAATCATATCTTATTACGGATAACTCTGAGATCATTGAGACATATCATCAGTTTCCACAAAGACTTGAAAGTATCATAGCATACCCATAACAAAGCTTAGAAGATAGGGGACGGTGAAATGGAGTCCGTCGGGCATTGCTTCCAATAAAGGTAACAGTGGCTGCAGCTGTGAACAGCCAAATGACGTAGCTAACATGATGCAGAAAACAACAGAATTCCTCAGTCTCTCAAAGAAGACTTGTATGCAGTAGAATAATGCTCAATTCATGACTTGCTCGCTAATCTAAAAATTCACCTGGATTCGTTAATAAGACTACCAGGTCGATGGTAGCATTACGAGCAGCCACAGCAAGTGCCAGGCAACCTCCAAAGGAATCCCCAACAAGATAAATGGGCTTATTTGGAGATGAGGCATACTCAGCTTTAACAGTTTTCTCGACGAATATCACCAGATCTAACATGAATAAATACAACAGAGTAGAAAAGATCTTCGTCAAGTTCTCAGTTAGTACTGCATGCTATTTCATTTCTTATAACCTTGGTTGAGCATTTAGAAGAAAATCTTCTCCATTTAAAAGGCTTGTAAACCCACGTCCAGAAGTGTGCATTGTTAATAACGTGATAAAAGTTTGAGAAGGAACTGCAGGGGTCCAATATTGAATATAGCTTGAAGCAAGGGATGAGTATAATATCACATGTATGTAGGACTAAACGGAGTGAAAAGCGAGGAATGTAAGATGACATGAATGTCCCACCAGCCTTCGCATTTTCACAACACAGCTCAAAAACATTCCACTCCACCGTAAGTTGTTGTCATCATGCATTGCAATTAAAAGGATTTGAAAGGGAGATACCTTCAAATGGAGTCTGATCATAAACTGGGATATGCAAGCATCGAACTTCAAAAGCCCTGCAGTTTTAAGGTTTCTGCATTAAAATTATTGGGCACAAGTACAAATAGAATCACAGAAACAAACACCACTACTTGTGTAGCATTTCATTCCTTTGTAACGTGATTCACCACTCCGAAAAAGATGGCACATAGAAACTCACCTCCCCAGTGCTTTATGGTGCAAAATGAGGCCCAATCCAGTGCCATCAAGTCCTGCAGGAAACAGTACTTATCTATTAAAGAAATTTGGCTATACTAGTATTGTTTTTCACAATTAGGCTTCAATATAAAATAGCACAGGGGTATCAATGGATGCACATTAATCACTTCTTAAGAGTTTCAAGAATATTGTTGACACTAGAATTCCAGTTTTGCACCCATTTCAAGCGAGAAGCTAGGCATTACCGGGCAAAAACAAGAGAACCGGAGAATTATTCAAAGGCTGTCCACACTCAACAGGGCAAAACCAACGGGGCGGACCTCCATCAGGCCTAATAATATCCCTCGAGCAGTCAAGATAGTCCTTCACAGTATTTGTTCCATACGCATCATCCCACAAAACCTCCAAGCTTTCCAAAGCAGAGGTAGTTTGGGCTTCTTTCTCCACCTTCTTCTTCTTCTTCATTACCTCAATCTTAGAAGCTCCTCCATTGAAAGGACCAACTTTCTCTCTCTCCTCCACAGGAGGAGCTCCATTCAACAGAACCAATTCAGGAGATGATGACACTGTTGAGTCACCACCAACTGAACTCCTCGCTTGCACTCTACACAGCGGCCTGAATTCCGAATTCAGCACCAAATAAGGCGACACCCGGAAACTAAGCAACGATGTCATAGCAGTGATACAAATACTGCACCCTGTTTTTTTCACTTTTCCAAACTCAGCAACCTAGGAAGTTTGAACTACACTTGTCAAAGAGCTCAAGAGTCCTATGAAGCCACTGGGTGGCCTAAGGGAGTTCAGTCGGTTCCTCGGAACACTCTCAACCAAAAAGAATCACGCATTCCATTCTTGGCCCAAAAGAAACAACAGAAAAAAACTTAGAAAGCATCTAAAAGGCAACGGAAAAATTGAAACTTGAGGTGCACCCTCGAGGCAAAATGGCATCTTAATACCATCTAGAAGGCACGACTGCAGAACTGCTATGGTCAAAGGGCGGACAACGAAATGGTGCAAATAATGTGAAAATGAATGTGGAGTAGAATGCAGCAACGACAGAACTGAAAGGAGGTGACGAGAGAGAGAGAGAGAGAGAGAGAGAGAGAGTACATCGAGAGGGAAACCATTGTTTGGACGTTAGCTGTTTGTCGGCACTGGCAACTAATCCGGTGGTCGTAGAGAGAGAGAGTATCCATATTTACTGGTAAACTCTGGAGAGAGGGAGGGAGGGATCGTTTCCATTTTGTTCTGGTAAAAGCTCTAGCATGATCGAAACGTGTGCAGTGTCTAATGAGCATCATTAAGTTAATTATCCACACATGCAGATAATCTCATGTTTGGACCAGTCATCTGAGTCTCAAGTAAGTTAAAGTTTGGCCTTTTCCTTTGGGAAAAAAAAAAAAGCTTTCATGGATAGAATGTCCACTTCTTGGGTGAATTTGTAATTCTTTCTATTTTTTTCTCGCCAAAAATCTTCAAGCAATGAAAATGACACATCTCAAGAATACTCCATGGGCCGTCAGTCCTCACAAATCTCAAGTTGGCTTTGCCATCTTGAAAACGAAAGTATAAACAAAAAAAAAAATCTTATCAATGAACCAAACACGAATTTGCCGCACACAAACAGGTTCCGTTGTTCGATTGAAGGCCATGTCATGCAAATGTCTGTAAGGAGAAGGCGTGAACCTCGTCAAGGCCGAAAGAGGATTCTAGAAAGAGGGCAGCTACATGCATTTTTCTTTTTTTTTTTGGTTAGAAAAAGTAGAGTTTCACGAAGGGGCAGCTACATGCTCTGCTTTATTTGTTTGGTAGAAAATGAGCTATTTAGAACATATTTTCTCAAAAATTACCGTTTGCATCGTTTACAAAAATAAATGATCAAATCATATTTTTATTGTCCACTAATATATATAGACGTAAATTATTGTCAATAATTAAATAATTTTCATTAACTAATCATTTCAAGTGATGAAAGCGAGCATTTTCAAGAAAATATTTTTCAAATCATTCATTTTTCATGAAATATAACATATCCCACCAGGAATAATTAGAGAAGATTGAGATGCCATCACCGGGAAAATGAACAAATTTCGAATGTGTAGACATTGGCCTACAGCGAAGGCGCCAGAAAACAAACAAAGGCCTAGCAAACTGTGTGCTGTTATGGGATCAAGCGCCGAGCCTGTGGACCAACACATTAATGTGCGGAACATATTAGCACGTTGGTCACGTTGAAAGCCGACGAAACCGAAAGCCATGTGAGATTCCAGGGTCTAGAATGTACGTGGATGTCCCTTTAAAGAAAAGAGTTGGGTTGCTTTCTTTGTGCATGGCTTCATTCAGACACCAGCTCTAGCAAACTTCATAGAGCCATGTAATGCAAGTAGAATCATGTCCCAACAGACATTAAAAGAGACACCCGTATAACGAAGGAACATTAAGAGAGAGAGAGAGAGAGAGTTGCCGGTCCATACCAAAACTGAAAATGCAATGGAGTATGATATCATGTGCGGTTAGTTGCAATTCAAACAAATACATCCACAATCCCAAAAGAAAAATATTTACCTGCTCTCAACGTATGCTTTTTGCCCCGTTAAGTATTGGCATCATATATGCTTTTCGCTTTGTGAAGTATCGGCATCAGATTTAGCAGGTGGCCCAGATGCGACACTGCCTCATCCACCATTTTACAGAACACTAACGTATATATGCTTACCGCTAAATTACATTCCATCCTACATATTTTACTAGTTCCCAATTGGTACTATGCACCATCAAAAGGACCCAAAAAAAAAAAAAAACAGAAGACGAAGAAGAAGCCAAACCGTAACAAGAAGCGGATCTCCTTAGCTACAAGTTCGACAACGACTAGAGGGCCACAGAACCAAAATAAACTTAAGACGACAGCAACAATGTCCCCCAGGCTTCACCATGGAAACAAGGCAAAATTTCCCCCATCCATAAATTACATCGGAACCCTCTCACACTCGATCTTGTCGTTCATGCTTACAGCACAAAGCAGCACCAGATACATCATGAAAGGTGAAAAAGAATACTAGCGATATGTTATATGAAATGTCCATTTCTCTATAAATGTAAGTTGTTTTATTTCAGGAACAAACTAAGAAAATCACAAGAAATTTCTATGGCTAGGATTGCACCTAGCTACAAATCTGCAAAGCTTTTGCAACCCCTAATTTGGCTCCTCTCAAGGAAATTTTCCTCCCTGTCCAGAGTTGAGAACCCTTGGGTAAAGGCGTGAAGATGCATCCCATGATAAAAAGTTACGACGGCATGTGAGCAGCTCACATGAAGTTCACAATTGTAGTATGGGCAAAACTGTGACCATAGAGTTCTCGTGTGTCGAGAGGACTATGCCAAAGTCAGCAATCAATTGGTCCACAAATGTACAAAGACCCAGCACACTCCCGGCCACATCAAGTCGGCAACAAACATCAACCCTCTTCCACCAAATTTTACCCTGAAACGTATTCCACTGCACATGCATAGCCACCCTGCAACTAATAAAAAGTAACAGAATAAGAAAACTTGATCCACCCCATGTAGTAGTTACTACTCTCAATGATTATCAAGGACAACCATCAAGTTAAAAGAAGGAAATGAATTGTTAGTGTTGAGAGGAAGAGAGGAGGTAGCCGGTTTATCCTTTGTAGCTGTCCATGGAAATCATGCCAGTTTTATCCAACCACATTGTAAACATATTCAAAGACAAAAAGGGGACTTATGAATGAAGGTCAGACTAAAGAGAATACAACACATTCAAGTACTCCTCACTTCTTTTCTCAGGTGAAATAGCCTCCGATGCTGTAAATATAATTATTCAAAGTACAGCATCCAAAAGTCCATGTTCCTTGTTTTGAGTGGAAATACAGGTTAAACTGTTTACTAATACCATATCAAGACTTCACTATAACTATCAAGCATTAGTCACGGCAAAAGAAGGATAACTGAACACAGGCAAGAGCCAATCATTTTATCATATTTGTGGACTGTAGGACTCAGAACACTGACACCACAACCATAAGTGAGATCTATGTTATGGCAAATAGGATTAGAAGTTCCATTATTATCATATTTGTGGACTGTAGGACTCAGAACACTGGCACCACAACCATAAGTGAGATCTATGTTATGGCAAATAGGATTAGAAGTTCCATTATTATGCCAAGCATGAGGCCAGAACTCACCCTCTTGTATGATCAAACCAAATCATTTGCCTTGAACCACCCTGTAGTTAAGAACCAAGTCCTCGGGTTTCTTCCATATGTATGCTCTGACAGTGGCTAGGCTCATGTCTGGGGACAACACCTGGAGAGAGCCAAGATTGAGGCAAAAGTTTATACCCAATCACAACGTTAAACAGCAACTAATGAAATAATCGCATGAAACGTTAGTGTGAAGTCAAGATGTCAGCAAGTTGACAAGATTCTACCATTATACATCAACAAAAGCACAAAAATTAAGGATAAATGTTCAGAACTAGCGTTACAGAGCAACACCAAAATAAATTGTAATAATGAAATTCCGAGTCCACGTAACGCATTCTAAATTCAAAGCAAAGGACTTTCTTCCATCATCTCATGCATGATTGCAAGAAGTTGCCCAAATTCAGGTACCCTTGATAGGGCAGGAAATGAGTGACATTTAAACATGCCTACATCTATGCAGTGACCAACAACAAATAGATCCTAAAAAGATAAAGGTCCCTGAAGCATCAGATAGTGCAATGTACCAATTCCACCTAACTTAGAATAGTGTTCCTAACAAAATCAACAAACTTTAGAAGCAAAATGGAAATGAACAAAGGATGATTTCACTGCCACAAGTATATATCCACTTGCCTGGTTATTGCACAAAATCTCTATAGAAGGCCTAAGCTTCTGCCATGGCTTCAATCCAGAACGGAAAGATATGTCGCTGGCTGATGAATGTGGCAAATGTCCTCCAGGAGGAAACGTTCCTTCATTGTTCACATTGTCCAGTGGTTTCTCGAGAACCATCTTCTCGATTACATAATTGACAACCTTCGCAAACAATAAGTAGAAGGTATCTCATTTCCATACAAGACATAAAAGAAGATAGACAAACATGGCATAACTGATCCAGAAAGTTTCATTGCATTAGTTCAAAATTAAGTTGTGCCCTACTGGACCCAAGTTTATGAAAGTAGATCATAAGTCAGCGCTGCCATGCTAGGTCTCACCCTGCCTCCAACAGTCAGTTCGTCCAAAAGAGCAGCACATATGAGTAAAGCATATTTAACAGGATGAAGCATCACCAGCAGCAGACAGCCACATAAGAAAGATACCAAGCTACCCACACTGAATACTGATTCACCAGGCTCAGAAGATTCCCTCAGATATTGTATTTTTAAGTAACAAAGGGCACAAAATCTTCGCAGCATTACTCATTTGTCAGACCTGACAAGTGTTAATGCAACACAGAACTCACTTCATCATGCTCTATTCGATAAACTTACTTTATGTATCCTCAAAATCCTAGGAGCACTTAGTTTCCCTTGAGTAAGGATCTGAACAGTGGCACCTTCACATGGATGCAGGTAAAAGCTACACCTGTATGAATAGCATCAGACAAGCATTTGACATCACCTCAATATCAAAAGGGAAAAAAGAACATATCAGCACATCCATTAAGCATGTGCAGCTCTTCCAATTTCACTAAGTTTTACTATGAAATTAGAACTACGACAGCATTCTACAAAGTTAACTGAAGAGAGGTTTCCAAAATTGGGAATAAATAGACAAATGAACTAGATAGCAAAAATAACTAGACAGCCCAAGGAGTAGATGCAGAACCTCTGAATAGGTATCACAGCTCTAGACGATTATTAGTTTGGGAAGCTTGTGTAGGACAGCTTACGGTTGCCAAAATCTCCCAACCTAGTTTAAAATGCACAAGTGGCACTAAAAACTTTAAATCAATTAAATACCGCTTGGTTTGGAGGTTGTAAACATCCATCAAAGTTTTCTTCTCCCATTAAATCCAACATAAAGAGCAAGAATAGAAAAAACCTCCAACAGCAAACAAGTAAACAGATTTCGCATCGGCACAAAAAAGGCCTGCACATAATCTATATAAACAAATGCATGACTACTAGTAAGTAAATTGGCAAACATTTTACTAATGGCTAAAAATGGCAGGTACATGCAAACGCGCAATTACTGAAATCAATGGAATCTTGTCAAGCAGGCAAAATTGATGTGCTAGTGGATGGCACATAATGATTGATGAAAGAAAGTTACTTGGTATTTTCTCTAGGAGGCAGGCGATTATTCAAGACACAGTCCAGACACCACCAAGGAAAGTCTTTCTCATCTTCAGTTCCATCTAGATCAGTAATTCTTTTTCTCCATGGACCTCCCTGAGAACCTTCAGTGATGATGGATGGAGGCGAGACAGTTGAAAATTCAAATGGAGGATACACTGAGGAATCATTTTCAGCATTTCCATCAACTTCTATCCTTGAATGGCTAAGAGCTCTGGCAGCAACATCCCTACCAGGTAACATATCGCCATTTGCTGAAGCCTCAGACCCTCTTTTTTGCCGTCTTTTGGTCAACCAATGAACCAAGAGACCTTTAAGAGTTTCTCTACCTAAATTTACCTGCACAATTCAAATGTTTTATAAAGAAAGAGCAGGAGCCACAATTTTCAGACATTGCACCCCGCTTTCACTACCTCTTTGCTCTAGGAACAGGATCAGCAGTACTATACCAAAAAGGACTCGAATTAAATGCGGACATCAACAATCTTCAGCCCAAAGAAGAAGGAGAATAATAGAGAAACCGCTATCACTGGACAATATACAAGTATAATATATAACATAAGGATAGAGATAAGGAAACCAGCACACATTTCACCTTATCATCTTCAGGCTTCCCAGATATGTTGAGATCTACCGAATACATCTCGGCAGAAAAACATTGTGGAGTGTCCAAATGGACAGACAAGCTACCCAGCCTGGTATCAATAGTGAACCACGGAGGAATGCTTACCTGACACATAACACACTAGTAACTAACCATCATCTTGCAGTACGATGGAACCAGAATCATAGTGGTAGCAATACGGTTCTTACCATCTCAAATAATTCTTCTTTTTTCTCCTCAAAGGATACCTAAAATCAGAATATTAGATCAGAAGCATCAAAACCATGAATTATACTAAAACAAAAAATGGGAAATAAACAGTAAAAATGCAAGTGAAATTATAGAAAGCTAATGGTGAGAATAACATACAAAATATCAAGAAATTAAGCTAAATCAAACTCTGGAGAAAAAAACCACTAATCCGACCTTTCCGTAATCCTCCACCACAATGCCTCTTGTAATCTCCCATAGTTTCACCGAACCCACTGAATCCTATCAGGAAAATAACAAAGCCCATTAGGACCACCCATTCAAACAAACACATAACAAATAACTGCAGCGACTGTTAAAAAGAAAAGAACTGGATATTGAAGACTATATTCACCTTGGTCAAAACATGCCTTCTGTTATTCAAAATTTCATGTTGCACTATTCCAGGATTACCCCAGATGGTAAACTTCGGTTCTTTATATACAGGAGTCTGTACCATTAACCATTCGCTTGTCAGTAATTTATAAATCAGATAATCAGAGGCAGAACAATTGCCAGCAATGAGAGAAATGACAATGCAAGCAAAAGGAGGAGATAAATTTCTGTCAATTTCTCGGAGGAAAAAAGCGTGTATCCTTTCTTAGCTTTACAACTTCTAGTTCTACATTAAATGTAATCCTGCTAATTTAATTCAAAATGACAAACCCATGTAAACAAACACAAATGCTGTTGAAGGAAACAAAACCAATGAAATCGCATATACTACAGGAAAAAATAAGGAAAAATATATTCTTTCTGAGTTTTTCATATTTAAGCTTGCATAATCTTCTTCAATATCGATTTGAGTTTTAAATGACCAGAACAATGGCCACAAATCGAGTATAAGCACAAAAAAGAAAAATCTCCTCATGAATTGAGAGTAGATGATGACTGGTTACAGATTATTTAAGTCTAATAAGGTCACATTGCAACTAAACCCACCTATATGGAGAAGTTGTGTAAATAACCTAAAAGTTAGCAGGCACAGGAGACATCTCCACTCAAAAGTCGACATTCAAAAGCATCAAAATGCAGAATGACTACATAAAAACAACAGCTTAACTAAGAGTATGATATTTGCCAAATGGCAAAGAATGCAAAAGAACCATAAGATCACAAGGTCGCAATTGCTAGTTTTTAACATCTCAGCCTCGAACAGAATCTTTGAATAATTAGCTAGGTTAGAAAGGAAGAGGATCATTTACAGGGGTAGATCCTTCTAGAGACACTCTTGCTCTTGAGAAGGACAAATTCCCAGCCAAGAATGAACCGCCTCTTTGAAAAACTTTTTGTGGGTTACGTCCTTCAATAGGCCATCTATGTACGGAAGAATCTGTTGTCGCTATCCATATACTGTCATCATGCAGTGCCAATTGCAAGACAGGGTGTTCCTCCGTGCAAAGTAAAAGACTCTCTCTTGTTGCCAAGTCGGTCAAGTACAACTGTGGATAAAGACATCTAGTCATCACTCTCACTATTAGAAATGCCAGCAGTGCATGCAAAGGGAAAGAAGATTTCATAATTGCAGTCAAAGATGCTCAAAGAAACTATACTCACCGACATGTCTCGGCCACCACTATAGACATGACTAAATGTCGGAGTGCTGGCAAGGGCCCAAACTGAATCGGTGTGCACAGCATAAGAATGAATACATCGCTGCTGACCAAGATCCCAAAGTCTAGTAAAAGAAATGAATGATCAGATCAACATACAATTTACATAAAGAAACCAGCAAAGTTTGCAATTTAAATATTCCTCTATGCTGAAGCTATCACATAGATTTGCCTAATTATGCCAAAATATTATGGGGACACAATAAGGTCACAGGTATAAGATCTGCGACACACCACCAGATGTCAACTGGGCTCTGCAGCAAACCATTAGATGTGCCAACTGCCAACTATATGAATGAGCTTGCTCTTGTGCCTCTCTGTTTCAATTCAATCAGCTCACTTTTGTGCACATCGGTTTCAACCCAAGTGAGCACGCTCATGTGGAGGCAAAGGGGAGAGAAAGGATTTGGACAAAATCCTATACTATTTTACACCTAACCCGAAAAACAGCGTAATACCAACAAAACAAGAAAACTACTAAAGAAGGGAGATAGCGCCCTTATACCTCCCTTTCAATTCGATTCCACACTTTTAATTAAACCATGATATATCATCTCCCAAATCTCGAATTCGACAGAGAAAAACTGCATTACTTTGCACATGTCAAGCTGCCAGAAGATTCAAAAACTACCAACCAGTAATTCTTGGACTACAGGAGAATCATATTTTACAGAAATGTATCTTCTTCAAGACTAATTAAACTCAAAACAAGTATTTCTTGAAGAAATTCCGCTCTTGATCAAGGATAAGATGCAAAAGAACTTCTTTAAGACGGTTTGAGAATGCGAGACAATACAGTGAGCATACTCCAATAAGAAGTGACTTCCCAATAGACTCGTGTTAAAGTTCAGGAGATCTGACTTGAATAAAAATCCTCAGTAAGACTTTGATTGGCAAGACATGATCCCAGCGACATAATAAAGTCACCTACCAGTTGATGTTTCGAAAGCACAGAAGAAGAATTGCTTATAATAGTAGGCACTGGACGCTGGCTTTACAAGCATGAGGTATATCTTTTCCGTTATCAAAAAGGGGGAAGATGACACAGACACAAACAACACAAATGAATCGATGGAATCGAGGACAGAGTGGCGGTTGCACTTTACAAATAAATGATACTACATGGACAAAAGAACATACAGTTCACTCTTGCACACATAACAGCCAGTCAGGATACATAATGAAGTCCCCATCAACTATCTAGCCATGCCACTACTACCTATCCCTACAGGAAAGCAACATTCTGAAGCATATCCTAGAGTTCCAAAACATGAAGTTGTCATAACACCAACACCCTACATCCACGTGAATCAACATATCACACATTCACAGCTATGAAAAAGAAGAGGTATAAAGGAAATCACATGCCCACCTGATCATAGAATCAGAGGATCCTGATAAGCAAAACCTGCAAATTTGAAATACCAAGCCTCAAACTTAACGCAATTCTAATGAGAATAAAACATTGAGAAGGCATCTGCATCCAACGAGAAAGGCCAAACTTGCAAGTATCCAGGACTGATGAAATTATAGACCATTTCATATACAGCACGCCTTAATGAAGTTAAAACCCATTTCATATACAGCACGCCTTAATGAAGTTAAAACACACTATTGTGCACAACTACCATAGACACATCCTGCTCCAACCGCCAGTCCTCCGCAGAGAGAAAGAGAGAGAGAGAGAGACCGGGGGGGAGCGAGGGAGAGGCAGGTGCAAAGAATTTTAAGTATCCTGAGCCTCCTACTATCCCTCAAGGATAATGATTGCCAAAAATGTGAAGCAAAGCATCTACATCATTCCTAACTCTCCATTCCAACACAACCTTCTCATATAGCCTGGTAACCTAACACAAATCCTAATGTGCAAAATAAGATGCAAATATCTCATATAACATCTCCATAAAGAAGTCAATACTGCATAAAACTAACCGGCCAGTAGAGTCAAGAAGTAGAGATCTAATATTATCTGTGTGCCCTTTAAGCTTCATAGTCTTAGAACCGCTTCTTGGATCCCAAACACGCACCACCTGAAGGAAAATAATATGATATCCGTCATTGCAAAATTTTGTCTTTATATGCAATGAGAACTTTTGTTTCTGCTGAAATACAGTACAAGCACTTAAAATGGGAATGAGCAAAAGAATCGTGCATATGGAAATAAAATGCAGCCATCTATAATACAAGCAGTATTAATGATTAAAAAACAAAATTCAAAAGGCAGATACAGAAGTTTGAGTGCCATTTGAATACGGGCCCTCCTATAATATCCAACTACCATCAACTCTAAAAACCTCCATTGAAGGATCATGACGAATTCTTAATAGGCATCACAGACAAAAATATACCTTTTCAGTTCCACCAGAAACAAGAAGCGTTCCACTTCCGTTCATAGCAAGTGCATAAACCGACTCCTTATGACCTTTAGCCGCAGTTGGAACATAGCTGGGAGACTGACTGGGGTGAGTAGAAATGCTGTTGCTTGAACTGATGCTACGTAAACCACTAACAGGTAGAGAACTCCCACTAGTACTGATGCCATTGGAACAATCATCATCCATCTGATCACTAGACTTTGAGGCTGGGACGAGCGCAGCTTCAAGATCCCAGATGAAGACCTCCCCACCAAGGCCACCAGAGGCAACAACATTGCTCTAAAATGCATGACACTACAGAACAATCAGAAACTGGCTTCCCTAAAACATAAGCCAAAAGGACCAAGCTAATTTGAACTTGTACCGTCAAAAAATTATACGGATGTAAGTCAGGGAACCTTTCATCATTTAGTTTATCACAGAGATATTGTCAAGGAAATTACATTGTTTTCTGCTGTAGCAAGACAAGTGACATAGTCAGAGTGATGACGAAGCGTCCCTGTACAAGCTCCCTCAGACAAGCCATTCCAGGTCTGTTGTTTTCAAAATTACATAGGAAAATTTATAAAGATAAGACTGATGAAAGAACTTGAAAAATCACTCAATATCATATGCATAATACAGGGATAACGATAAGCAACTAGATATTACCTTTAGAGTTGTGTCTGAAGAACAAGAGACGAGGGTGTTATCACCCGCAAGGACAGCATCATTAACCTGCAAAACCAATACTTACTGCTGTTATATTGCTTTTGCAAACCATGGTATCAAATTTACTGATACATTCTAATATGTCTCGTATTCATCTTTGGGGGCACAAAGATGTCCAAGCACTATGTAAAAATTCAATTGCATAAAAGAATTCTAAAGAACAAACCCAAGTTAATTGATGGAGAACACATCAAGCCTCTAATTCCACATTCCATATCTTTAGGGATCCAACTTTTCCCTTTTTTCCATTTTGTAATTACTTTTTTCCCTCATATCCATGGCAGTAAGCATTTACACTTACAAAGGTGTGCCAAATGAGGATATGCTGTTTCTTTTCTTTCACAGGAATTTCTCAAGTGATTGGAGTATATTAGGATTTTAACGAGTTTCCTTTTCTTAGTTGGTAGTGGATATGTGTTTTACTAGTTTCATTAGGATAAACAAATTACAATTTCCCAACTAGGAATGTAGGACGGGAAGTCCCACAACAAAGAATAAACCTTTAAAATTCACACCAAAAGCTTCCTAAGCATCACACCTAGGAGCATCACATCAGGGGAAGAATAGTATCACACAATTCCAAAGCAACAAAATTGCCAAATCCAAACAATCATCGACTCTATTCAAAGGAAAGAATTACAAACATATATAAAGACTCTCTACAGTACTGCTCGAAGTCAAAGTAAACTAATATATCCTTGGAAAGATATACCAACTACCAACTAGGAAAAGGAAACATTAATCTAATTCCAACTAAGAAAGGGAAACCTATTACAATCCTAATAGACCCCAATCACTTAAGAAGATTCTTGATTATTTAGAAAATAAACGGTAAATCTTTATTTCACATGCCTCCTATAAGTCTTCAAAGGTTGTTGCCATTGTTCCCCATCATTAACGCAGAATCTGTTGACGAACACTCCATCCAGAATAATTGCCCCAGGAACTAGCAATACATTTTCCTAGTGAAACCAGGAAACTGTTGCAACTAATAAAGAAAGGTGAAAAAAGACCTCACCCAATCAACATGTGACTCAAATGTAGCTGAGCAAGTAGCTGTGCTTTCGTCCAATGTCCATCTCTTCAAAGTACCATCACGGCTCCCAGTAAAAAGGTAATCATCTGATGTTGACTTACATAAGGCTAAACAATTTATACCTGCACAATGCTGCAAACAGGGAAACAACAACCAAGATTAGTTTTTACAATTGTTTGCTATAACTGAGTAATCAAAACTTATTTGGTATCACCAATAGAATGTTAATTTTAGCATATCATATAAATGCATCTCTTTGTTACTAAGGGGGGCATGCATCTCTTTGTTACTAAGGGGGAAGAACTGCCCAAATCAAATCCAAGACATACGGTTGTCTGCAAACTAGACATATGTGTTCGTAAAAGTAGTAAAGGGCACACAAAAAGGTTTTCTAAAGTAACATTGGAAAGCAAAGATTGAAACTAGGCATGTGGTCAGCATGAAATTTCTTGCTATAGTAGAAAAATTAATATAGCAAGTGAACAGTACTACCAGTAACTCGTATCAATAAGCAAAGCTCTTTGAATTCCTAAAACACTCCTTCTGAAGAAGTTTACATTATGCCAGCTGATACCTTTACATCAAATTTCTCCAATCATAAACTAAAATTTCCATCAACTAGATGAATATGGGTCCAACCTAAGCAAAGCACAGAAATTGTCAAATTTGAGAAAATAAAGCCCTAAGATGCATATCAAACAAAAGAAAGGATTGATGCTCTCACCTTTGTGTCATCGACATAATTCAATACATATGTAAACCTCTTCTCTTTGCGAGGGCGTGTTGAACTGGCCGTGTTTCCTGCACTACCCACACGGTGCATCGCAGGATCCTCTGCAATTGAAATACGCAAATTATTAAATGGAAATTATCTTTACAGTTTCTTCTATGGTAAGCTTTTCTTCTGTTCTCCAATATAAATATAATAAAATTCAAAGAGGAATCCTGGAATTTTCTCAATCAAATTTGACTTATGCATGAGAAATTTGGTTAAGAAATGTCCAGTAGTTGACTTCTTCAGACATTCCCTAGACTGGTACCCTGGTACTATCTTTGACATACTTCAATATTCATTATTTATAGAGAGTTGAGAAGAGCAGCACAACCTGGACCTTTAAAAAAAGAAAAAAATTAGTTATCCAGGCTGACCATTCTACCACTAAAATCTGGTCTATCAAAAGAAGATTCCAACAAACATAATGCCATAGAGAACAGAGGCCTGGAATGGAAAAGAACCACCCAAGGTTGTTTTTTCCTGCAGGCACTAGGCAGGCTACAGACATACATTGCTGTATAAAATGCTTTCAAAGGGCAAGATTCACTCATTAATACTAATTGAATTGTCCTTCCCAGAAAATAAACAAATCACCAACCATCTTAATTTGCATACACAGTAAGTTCATTTCATCCTACTTATTTGCTCAATGGAACTTTCAGAATTGTGGCAGCTTATACAGAGTTATACTATGAGCATGAATTGAAGATATGAAACAACGGGACCCAAAGCAGATACATTGCTGTATAAAATGCTTTCAAAGGGCAAGATTCACTCATTAATACTAATTGAATTGTCCTTCCCAGAAAATAAACAAATCACCAACCATCTTAATTTGCATACACAGTAAGTTCATTTCATCCTACTTATTTGCTCAATGGAACTTTCAGAATTGTGGCAGCTTATACAGAGTTATACTATGAGCATGAATTGAAGATATGAAACAACGGGACCCAAAGCAGATTTCTTAATGCTACACGCATTCATCTAGGAAAGTTGAAAAGAGAAGAATAGGAGAATACTCAAAAGAGATATAAAAAAAAAAAAAAATTCATGTGACATAACAAAGATGGTTAAAGCTAGGCACAACGAACAACATTTTAGATTTGAGGCTGTCAATGTCTTCATGGACCTATTGCTCATTGAATATTCAGTTCACTCAATACGTACACGGCTGCATACACAGGTTTCACATATTTGGTGCCTAGGGAAAGTATGTCCCGAATATTTCAGTGACTTAATGCTATTTTCGCAAGACATCCACGGTGCATGGTGAGCAAAAGGAAAGATTTTCATCTCCATGCAGCTCAGCTTCACATTTTCCATAAACTTAGAGACATAACGAAAAGGAGCAACTTCTGGAAAAGTACAATGCACAAATAAACAAACAAATAGTCTTCCTACTTATCCAAAAAAAAAAAAAACTGGGAGAGAATTTTTCCTGTACTTGTTCGAAATCACACGAAAACGTAATCAAAGTATCAATAATTGAAATTTTTTTACAACAATGACACGTGCATGCCCCGCGCGCACTCGCAGAGACAGACAGACACAGAGACCAGCAGCATCATTTTCCACAACAAACCCATGCATCAGGAACTTCTGAGATTATACTTAGCATTCTCGATAGGTTCATGGAAAACCAGAAAAGACCACGCTTGCTACGGATTTAGCATGCAAAAACACACGAACTAGAGCTCCACTTCAATGAATTTACCGTGACAGGCGACAATTTCGTCATCTTCAGCGGCCGAAGCCATAAAAGACCAGAGAAGAGAAAACTATCGAAGCCTACCTCACAGACCCCAACTCTCCAAACTCAAAACCAGAATCAAAATCACGCCACCCTCCCGCTCAATATCTTTCTCTGTTCATACACAATCTCTCCAATCTAAACTTCCAACCGCACCATTTCCCCACTCTAAGCTACCAGAAAACACCAGAACAGTCTATCCCTGGCTCTCACCGTCACTGCTCGCGTCAAGTCCACATTTCGCCATCACAACTCCCCAAACAATCAATAGCAAATCGAATCAATCTCCAAACCAGGAAAGCTCTAGTCAACTCGCCCTCCCCCTCCCCCCCCCCTGGGCCTCACTCCGCGACCCCGGACACGCCCGCTCAGAAACCAAATTGATCTACGCACAATCAGGCAAACCCGATCCTACAATCGAAGCCCCCACTCGACCGAACTGAGCTAAAAACGATTCGCGCGACAATCGTCAGATCAAAAAACGCCGACTGTCGACCGGAAAACAGGAACACCGAGGAACGACGGGACAGAGCCGGAAGGAAGGAAGGCAGGCAGGCAGGCGCAGATGCGGGAGCAGAAACCCTAACCTCAGGCGGACAACGAAGCAGGAGCACCTTTGTGACCGTTTTGTTGGCACCGCTGTAGTTGCAATTGCCTCCGATATTGGTGCGCGAGCGAGAAGACAGAGAGAGAATCAGCTGAGTTTGACGCTGGAGAAGAGGGAGATGGGCGTGAATGTGTTTCGGATTTATCGTGGGCGTGTCCCTTTGACTCGGTTTTTGGGCGTGCTAATGTCGAGCCCCGTCTCGTCTTTTCACCTTGGACCCCGTAGTGATTCGGTGCTTGCGGGTGTAGATACGTATCTTGCACCCCGCTTGGGCGACCTTTCTCTCCCTTTTTTTTTTTTAAATTAATATCACGAAAAACCTCATACACCTAGAATAAATTTATCTCGAATTATTTTTTAATCATAAAAAATATCAAAATTAATACGCCTGTGATAAATTTATTCCAAACTATTTTATCGACTACCAAAAGTTTCAAACCAGTACATCTGTGATAAATTTACCACAAACTAATTATTTTGACCATCAAAAATCCAAACTAGTATACATGCGAGGCCATCACCAACGCCTTGATACAACCAAATGGAAATAGAGAAAAAGAGGGGGTGGAGAAAAGAAAGAAAATATTCACAAATTTTTGGAAAGCGACAAAATCACCAATGTTAGCACTAGCGATCTTGCAACATCGACAGAGGCTATGCCGTGCAAAACGGTCGGTGCTAATTGGAACGCTGAGCGATTTTCGTTGAAATTGCACCGAATAATTAGATTGACAAATTGTCAAAAATTTTGGGATTAAATTGATGGAAATGAAAAATTCAGAATTGAATGGCTGCCCTAAAATAAATTTATGACTATCTAGACCATTTTCTCTATTCTCGAAAAAATCATTGTTGTCTTATTAAATAGCAAGAATTATACATTAAATTATTAGATATTCTTTTTGAAGTAAAGAAAACTTTTTCTTCTTTCGATTTGTTTTAGACGTTGCGGATGAATGTCCCATTCTTTCTTTTGGATATCCTCTCTCTTACAAAGCAAAACCCGCTTATTGCGCCGGCTATATTCCCTTTTTCCTAACTTTAAACCAAACGTTATTACAATGTACAAACTTACACGCTAAAAAATAATAATATCGCTGTATTTATTTTGCGAAAGATAAATAAATTAAAAAAATATCTTTTAAAAATAATCGCTTGTCTCGGTACTCAAATTAATGAAGGAAAAAAAATATCCGGTTGCCCATGAGAATGATTAGACAAATTATATTTTTTGAAAAATGCCTTTCATATTGTTCATTTTTCGCAAAACAAACTAAACTCAACTCACGCCACCCAATCGCACAAAAGGAAAAGTTGTACATCGTTTCTAAGAAAAATATGTTCCACCTAGTTATCCAGGCTTTAACCCAACGCCGTGCTCGATTCATAAGATTAATCAGGGGCTCGATAAAAGCCCACCATTTTATTTAAACTCTTAAAATTTTTTATATGAAAAAATTTATTCATGATTTAAAAACAAAACTCATCTTTGAAATTCAAATAAGTGACACATTAACAACCCTTGACTTTTATTCTATTATCATTTTCAAAGAAGGGAAAAAGAAGAAGAAGGCACTGAATTGAATTGTCCCCGTCCCTTTCTCCATGACATGCCGTCTTCGTTATCTATGAACATCGGGCGCATTAATAGTGTAAGCGTGAATTGAAACATCTTCTTGATAGGATTAGCATCAATACATTTATTTCCGTCCCACACTTCCACCCTTTTTATTCTATTTTTTAAAGTTGCAAGAGCATTATCAAATGGAAGCCAAGAAAATTACAAAATAGATCTTAAAGCTATTGCACCTGCGCTAGTTTTGTCTTAAACTTTTTTTTTTTAACCTTTTGCCAATTAAGTCCTTTTTTTTTCATTTGAGTTAATTCAATCCATCCAGTCAATTTTAGCCGAAAACCGCTGACATTGATGGTATTTATCCTACGTGACATGATCGGCACTTATGTGGATTTTTTTTCTTAATATTTCCTTTTTCTTTTTCTTCTTCTTCCTTTTTCCTTCACCGACTACAATTGGTGAGGGTCAATGGAGCTTGCTTGGATCTAGGCAAAGGCAGCCCCGACGAGCCATGGCCGCCTTTGCCCATGGCCGTGCGTAGAGAAGGTTTGGGCGAGGCCACCTTGTCCGAGCAAGGGCAAGGGCCGCGACCTCGCCCAATGGCGAGTGAGCTTTGGTGACCCATTGTCGGCCATTGTGGGTGAAGGAAGGAAAAGAAAGATAAAAGAAAAAACAAATAATTAAAAAAATTCGAAATAAAATAAAAAATATATCTATGTCATCACCGACTACATCACATAGGACAGTCGAGTCCATGTTGGCGATTTCCAACCAATTGAATAGATTGAATTGGCATAATTATAATAGATTTAATTTTTTTTTATTTTTTGGGTAATTTTCCCAGTCGAAGCCGCTACAAGACTTATACTTTGTAACCAAATTTGAAAACCGGTAGACGGTACGGTACCCCTCCAGCCTTGAAGGCCCTTACGGCTAGAGTAGACAGACGCCGGTCCCTCAGACTTTACAGATCGAATAGCAACACCGATTAACAATTTAGACACACGGAACATGGAGGCTCCGCAATCAAGAAATTGTCCAATCTTGAAAATTGACTTGGACTTTTTGTTGGCATAGCTGAATGAGGCTGCAAAGCCTGCCTTTTCAAGTGGGAGAAAAATGGAGCTCGTCTCTTGAATTGCTCTGCCCCTTCGATTGAGTTCGCCAAGGCTTTTCAAGAAAAGGCCCCGATTTTCAGGCATCTTTGTTTCATTTCCTTTCTTCAGAGACGAACTTCACCAAAAAGACAGGAGGAGGTAAGACGAGGAATCCCAACAGGAGTGGGGGGCAAAAAAAATCCAAGGCCAAGATCTATTTCTTCATATTAAAATAGCCAAATCATTGTCAGCGTATGACCACAAAACAAGCTAAACAGAACGTGTCGGGCAAGAGTAAAAGGAGACCAAGCCGGACCGGCAAGACCCACACACCTCGAAAGTCATCTCTTTAATGCTGAGAGCGTTATTGACTAATGGCACCCGATAAACAAAGCAATGACACCCCCTTGCCCATTGCGATAATAGCAATGACTAATCATCAACAAATGATCCCCGGATCATCATCGCTCTGAGGACCAAGTTCCAATTATGTCTCTAAATAAAGGTCCGGTCGGCTCGAATTATGTGGCTCTGCTCTACCTTATCACCAGCGAATACCACCTTACCACGAATAGCGGGGAAAGAATCGGAGCAATACTAGAATGACGATGGACAGGGGAAAAATAAAAATTCAAACATTGATGCTAGCATAGTATAGCCAAGAAAAGAAATTGACTATTCGAAGCCGGAATAGTCACTGATGGGGAATCATCCAAGCTCGAAAGCTTCCCAATGCCCTCTCCCCTTACAGAAACACTATATAAAGCAAGAAGGTCCGACGACTTAAATCGATGCCCTGTCCTTTCCAGCACACGAAAAGCAACATCTTAGGGTCCGGCCACTATAATTACGGGGCCAACCGGCCGGGCCCCGAATTGAATAATATCTTTTTCATTCCTTTTCCTGGAAAGTTGGCAACTACCCTAACTAAAGGCTGGGATGATATCTCGCACGGGTTATTAAATCTTTGCACGAGGTACTATTTTCATCTTCTATGGTCAGACCTCTCGAGTCGAGACCCGATATACAAATCAGCAAAAGAACTTAATGACAAGGACATGTAACCGTAATTCATAATATATCTTGTCATTGCTCGATCTCAGCTTAGGTATGCTACTGCTACAACGAATCACATGTGGATGTCACAAGGGAGAATGATACATTGGGCAGCCTCTGTACAGTCGTAACCTCCTCCAGCTCAAAAGAGCAAACGCTGTGTAAAAGTATGATGCCGGTACACGGTGAGAAGTGGCGACACACCAGCAGAAGAATTCTTCATAGTCACGTCCAGCATACCTGCACCATAAAAAGGAGAGGGGCACATATCCGGGCACAGAACCGACAGATCTTTTCCTTTAAAGAAAGTAGCAACCCATGGTTACGGAGAAAAGGCCATCCCTACTCATTCAAGAAGCACAACCCTCAAACAAATAACATGCAAATGCCCGTTCTCCTCGCTGGTACCAGTAGAGTGGCTGGCATGCACGTTCATATCTTCATAATTCAAGATGCACAACACCTCTGAGCAGGCAACCAGTGTCCTCAAATCTGCAAAAGAATGGCCGAGTAACGATAAATCAAAGTATTGAGGAACAATAACACGTACACAGATGAAGACAAAAGTCAGATTGCATTACAAGCTCTAAATGATTTCAATCAAATGAAAAAGAAGTCGCACCATGGAAATAATCAATCTCTCAGTCGCAACAGGAATTACGCTTGGCAGGGACTGGCACACGCCATCACAGACTTACATCCCATGCTCCACAAGATGGACAAACAAAAAGGGAATCAAAAGGGGAAAAGAATCACAAGAGTCCCTTAAATACAACTCATGACCCAAAGAGGAAATTCAACTATATAGAAATGGGAGACAACATATTCGAGAAAACCAAGTCATTTTCCTGTCTTTTCTTGCAAAGGAGCTTTATATCATTGTAAATTAAACTAGCCGAAAACACATTGAATAAGATATAGCTGTCTATTGTGCCCTTACACTTAAATAACTGAATATCTGCCTGGTTGGGCTCCCCCAGGAAGTGATAGTGCTGCATTTGTGACGTCCTCCAAAACACGTTTCAATTCTGCTTTAGCTCTCTTGACAGATTGTTCGGTAGGACCTTCAATGAACAAGTAGAGCTTCCGCTCTCCATGAGCAGGTATTTTGCCAGGAGGGAAATACTGACCCCTGGTGGTAATGGCTGCACCGGTCCATTCTGAAATAGGGCCCAAAGTTTCCTTGTGGGTGACTTTCCACCGAGCATTCTGAGGAAAATCGTTTATCTCCAGCTCAGCCTCATAGTGCTCAGGCATGGCATCAGCTTGAATCTTCGCAAGATTATGCTGTAGATTGATGGCAGCTGCTATAGCTGCTGCACGGGCAGCACCATCAGTGGGCAAAACGGGCAGAGTCCCAGGTAGAACTGCAGAAGTTGTGGAACCAAGAATACTGGGAAGGGCAGCAGGAAGTGCATTTGGTATCTGACCAACTGTGCTAGGAGTCACATTTGAAGCTGTGCTGGCTCTGGAAGCCGCAGCAAGGGCAGCTAATTGAAGGGCAGCCTGCTGTGAGATGTCACCACCTGCCTTCCGGACCCCATCATCATCATCATCTGAATCAGACTTGTCTTCATCAAAGCCATATTCTTTAGCCTGTGCCTTTTTGGCTGCTCGCCTAACTTCATCCTCCTCTTCATTGAACTTAAAACCACTTCCTCCATAACCAGTCCCATGGGCTTGCTCAAGCCCCTGATTCACTTTAGCCATGAAAGCATCAGCAAGGGCTTTTAGATCATCAGGAACTACTTGTTCAGAAAGTTCCAAGGCCTTGACAAGATCTGGCGCATATCTAGCCTCATCCTCTGATATGAATGTCACAGCACAGCCTTTACGACCAGCTCGACCTGTCCGACCAACTCGGTGGACATAATCTTCATAATGATTAGGAACATCAAAATTAATCACCAGTTCAAGCTCCTTCACATCGAGTCCCCTGGCAGCAACGCTAGTAGCAACCAGTAAATTGCACACATTGCTCTTAAAATCATTTATCGTGGATTCCCTGTCTGTTTGATCTTTGGCCCCATGAAGTGAAAGACACGGATACCCATGTCTTAGCATATCTCTAAACAAATCATCACATTTCGCCTGGGTATGAACAAATATTAAGATCTTCCCCTTATCATACCATTCGCCAAGCAATTCTAACAATCTCAGGAACCTTTCACTTTCCGGTCTCACCTCAACTAACTGGGTTATGTCCTTGTTAACAACACTCCTGCCACCAATCTGAATCTCTACAGGTTTGTTCAAGACTCTACGGGCCAAAATCTCAACCTGACGAGGAAAAGTGGCAGAAAATAGAACAGTTTGACGGTCTGGACGGATATTTTGGACAATTCTTGTGATCTGAGGTTCAAAACCCATGTCAAACATTCTATCTGCTTCATCCATGACCAAATATGTGACCCTACGCAGATTTGTTATCTTCCCCCCACTAGTGCAAAGAATGTCAATCATCCTACCTGGGGTACAGACAACAATCTCAGTACCCCGCTTTAACTCACTAATTTGCTGGGCAACACCAGAACCTCCATAAACAGGCACACATCTGACACCAATTACTTTGGCAAACTTCTTTATATCACTGTGTATCTGCTGGACAAGCTCTCTTGTAGGTGCCATGACCAGACCGATCGGCCCATCTCCAGCTACAACTGGTGGCTGGTCCTTGATGTGCCTCAGCATTGGCAGCACAAATGCAAGGGTTTTGCCTGAACCAGTTTTTGCAACACCTATGCAGTCTCGACCACTCATAATCACTGGGAGAGCCTGAGCTTGAATTGGCATTGGCTTCTCATAACTAAGCTTTTTTATAGTCTCCAGAATTTTACTAGTGAGTCCTGTCTGGTGCCATGTTTTAATCGGTCTTGGCACATCTTTTCCATGAAGCTTCAATTCCAGCTGTTTTCTGTACGCAGCTACCTCTTCAGCACTCATCCTAGAAATCTCCTTTACTTCAATATAGAAGTTCTTGCGAAACGGTTTATAATCAATCTTAGAATGGTCAACTATGGACAGTTTTTCAACTTTTGTCTTCTTGACCCTTTTCATGAACTCGTCATCATCTTCATCTTCTGAAGGACCTCCTTCATTCTCAAGATCTTCATAGTCAGACTCAGAATCCTCCCCCTGGATAATTCTTCCCATAGACTTACTTGGACCATTCCTCGCCTGTTTTCCATTACTTATATTATTTTTCTTATCTTTTCTCTTCATGTCTGAGTTATCGTCAGCAGCAGTTGAAGTAGGCATGGGCTTATTCAGCTTCTCCACTTCAGGCAACACCAAATCATTCATGAAGGCATCCAATGGATCGACTTCCTCATCTCCACCAGCACCATTTTCCCTTTCTTCTAAAGCTGGAGCAGTTTCTCCATTCTCAGAATCCACCACCATAGCATCCCCAGTTTCATTATCAGCAGGTTTATCCTCGTCCACATCCATATCTGGTTTTGCCGTGGGACCAGCCTCCTCATCATCAGATTCTCCTTCAAGAGTCCAGGCCTTCCCAGACTTTTCTTCTTCCACATTCACCTCACCGCGCTTTTCCCTTTCCAGCTCTTCCTTCTTTCTCCTCAACTCCTGCCACTCTTGAACTCTTCTCCTCCTCTTTTCCATCTCCTCATCCAATTTCTTTTGTTCATCCTCTAATTCTTCTTCTTGAGTGGACTTATCATCTTTCTTCTCAGAATCCTCCTCATCAGTTCTCCTCCTAGGGCTATCTTCATTATTATCACGGCGCTTGCTTCCCCTGCTCCTACCCTTTTCACGATCTCTTTCTTCATAATTTTCATCATCATCTCTCCTTCGACGCTTCTTGTCATGCTCCAGGGATTCATCTTCACTATAATCACTATCAACTTCCCGAATCTTTTCCCTTTCTCGTATCCTTCTCTCCCTCTCCCTCTCCCTCTCTCTCTCCCTCTCCTTCTCCCTATCACGTTCCCTCTTCTCTCTTTCTCTACTTCTCTCCCTATCTTCCCTCTCGCGTTCCCTCTTCTCCTTTTCTCTCTCCCTCTCCCTCTCCTTCTCCCTTGCTCTCTCTCTCTTCTCCTTCTCCTTCTCCTTCTCCCTATCTTCTCTTTCTCTTTCTCTATCCTTTTCCCTATCCCTCTTCTTTTCTCTAGATTTCTCCTTCTCACGGTCACGACTTCTTACTCTATCCTTTTCCCTTTCTCTGTGCTTATCCTTCTCTCGCTCCCTTTCTCTCTCATGCTTCTCATCAGAATCACTACTCTTCTCCCTTTCAAGACGTCGACTGTTGCGTTCTTTCTTTTCCCTCTCCTTATCTCGATGTCTTTCCCCATTCCTCTCCCTTTCTCTTTCCCGATCATGATCATGATCTCGATGAGCTTTCTTTGATTCTGCCTCCTTCCTAGATTTATGTTTTACATCCTCCATCACTTATCCCTGCGAAACATGAACCATAAGACATTGTAACCATGACCAGATTTAGTTGTTTGAAAACACCAAAAGAGTCATTGACAACAATTAGAAGTTCAAGCTTGAACAAACTAATGTTGTTAGTTACTAGCTATTGACAAAGGAAGTACACCACCAACCAAACTTGATAATTGCTATTCAGTCAGAGAGCACATAAAAGGAGCATTGTCCATATATCAAATTGTGTAAGGGGCTTGTGTACTGGTGGTAACATGCGAAATAAGAAGCTGAACTCAGGTTTAAAAAAAAAAAAGGATGTTAAAATTTGAACCAAATTTCAAGCTGAACTACACCATCGACCAGAAAGCAATGATGTTTGACAGGAACGCCGTAAAAATGTACAATGCACTAAATTTCTAGAAGGGGAAAACCACAAGCCTTCACAAAAATTTCAAGTGAACACTTTCGCATGAGATTATTGCAATCAGCTACAAGACTCAAGCCTTAAGTTGAATATCATTGAGAAAAAAGATACTGCACCCGAGAGCAAATGAAGAGAGGAAAATTAGGAAGATTAAAAAACCAATATTCAAAGGGAAAATGCAAATAAAAAAGAGAAATGGGCATACTTCATTCTCAAGATTATAGGAATCTGAAATGGTTCAAATAAACCATAAGATGAGAGGCAATAACCAATTGATACACAATATTCAAGTAAACTCCAAAATCAGACGCATCAAACAGTCAAAGCAATGCACACCTCGGATTGAGCACACGTAATTTTTACAATGTGGAAAACTGAAGCTCTAGTCAAATTTAAAACCCATGATTTCACGCTCTCTTTATTAGATTTACAGGATTTATATCCATCTTCAAGCCCTAAACTAAGTGCCACGGAGCAGATAGAGAAACTCTACCAAAAAGCTAACAAATAGTATGGAGGCGAGGATAGCCTTCAAAAGAGGAACTGAGTGAAATGCCATGGTTTCCCCTCATTCTCTTGGGTCTGACAAGCTATCTTTCACATGTAGGCTTGTCCTCCCTATCCATAAAATTTAGCCTCCAGGGGTAAACCCATCATCTAGTGCCTGTGATAAAACTAGGGCTGTGCCCGAGATGCCACCCAGGAATGACAACCAGATGAACTAGTGAGCCACTAAACTGCCAAACGAGACGAAAAAACGGACTATTTGCAGCGAACCGCAGCGAACCGCGGAATCAGACACAACGACGAAACAAGATATTCAGCCACACAAACACATTTCGAAACCGAAACCCGCAGCTCAAACTTAATCACGCACGCCAATCAAGTTCTCATCAGTACGCTCGTGGAGCCTCATTATCTCGATTCCGCTCGATCAAGCGAGATTCGCGCAGGTTCCGCGCCCTAAACAGACGGCCGTCGCACACCACGGATCGCTCCAGGAAAAAGCTAACGACAAGAACAGAGCGCACCCAAGATGGAGAGATGAACAGTTCGAGGATCGAAGACTCACCAGCTACAAATGGAAAGCCGAAGCACAAAGCGAGAGAGCGAGAGCGAGAGCCAAATCAATCACCGGGCGCTGGGCGCTGGTTCAGCCGCGAGGAGGGAAAGAGGGCACGAAACTGAAGAAGAGGGACGAATGAGACTGGAGAAAGAATCCCTACATTTGGAGAGATTGTATTTCCGAATAAAAATTTATCTTTTCGGCGATGAACTTTTTCGAAATTATACAACGCTAGCTCTAAACTTTTTCTCTTTTAAATTGAGTCCTAGTCTTCTTTTGGTTAAACTTATCCTATCATCAAATATTTTTCAACTTAAGATTTGAAAAATTATTTTCTCCTAACTAATTACTCATTTCTCTTATAAAATTTAAATGAATGAATTTTTTTCATCGCCCATGAAAATTCTTAGCTATACTTTGTTATCGATAATAAATTGATTTTTCTAAATGATTAATCAATAATATTCTAAATAATACTTTTTAAATTTTGAGATTTTTAATGAAACAAGTGCATCTTAATATGAACGTAAATATTATATCAATATCAATTGGTTGAGACGAAATATATGCATGTACATATATGAGCACAAATTTGGAAGAGAGAGAGAAAGAGGAGGGACGGAATGCCAATTTTTCAATGGGATGCAACCACTTTCGCTCGAAAATACAATCATCACTAAATGAATTTTTTTTCCTCTATCTTTATTGTCCAATGGGCTTTTTTCAAGAAAAGTAATGGCATTACTTTTTTAAAGTTCTCATCGATAACGTGGGATGTTAAACACCGTATTCGATTATCATGTCAGCATTTTCATCTGGTCATTCTAGCCAAAAGGATCAAATTGAAAAGGGAAATATTACTAAGTGGTTAGACTGAAAATAACAGAAACGAATTTAATCCCAAAATTTTACTCGCGATTCCAGCAAAAATGTATTTTCCTTCGAAAATAATGTTTGCTCTCCCAAAAACAGGAACGAGGTGGTTCTTCGCCACTTCTATTCGATTCGATTCAATCCCACTCCTTGACACCCACCAAATCCACCCAATGCCAATCCGACACGCATAATCAAAACCCCCAAATCGGATCACGAGCAACAAAATCCCTAGAAAAATCTCCCAAACCAGCACATCCGAGCTCGTAGCCATGCCTTCCCAGAGAGGCGTAGTCATCACAGTCCCTGTCCTCGTGCTCTCCGTCCTCGGAGCTGCCATTTTCCTCTTCTTCCTCTTCTTCTCTCTCTCCTCCTGCTCTTGCCCCGGCCCCTTCCCCGCCGCCACCGGCTCCGCCGCCAACGGGCACGGCGGGGCTAGGGGCGGGATCAAGCCGACGGAGGCGGATATAGAGTGGGTGAAGGGTCAGATCCGAGCCAACGGGTTGCATATGCAAGACAACGTGCTCCGCAAGGGGATCAATCCTCGCACCAGAGCTCAACAGCTCGAAGATCTTAACCAGTAATTGCTTCTTTTCTCTATTATTATGTGCAAATGAAATGCTTTTATCGTACTTTTAGTTTGGTGTAATGCTGTTGCAGTGTGCTAAGTGAATTGCTCGTGTCAATGTGGGTGACAATTCATGTTCTGTGCTACCATCTCGTAGCTAGGGTAACTTGAGTCTTAAACAATATGATCAAAAATTGATATTTTTATTACACGGGTATGTCACGTGAAGTTCAAATAGCGGTGCGTAGTGTCATGTCGAATTTGATGTCTCTCGTGGTGATTATTTTGCAACTGCAGACGTAATCTCGGGTCGTGCCATATTTCCTGCCTTGAATTTGCAGCCTTTATCTTATATGAATGAAGTGTGTACTGCCTTTTGCTGAGATTTGTAGAACTGAGTTGGGAGCTTATATTCAGTTGCAGTTGGTTGCTATTTCTTTATGCTTCGGCTCTAGCATTTGCTTTCGACCGTATATTCTTCCTTGATCTTGTATCTGGAACAGAGATTGATGTATTATAGATTGTTCTGTTCTTGTTACCACTAATTAACTTGATGAAAGATTAGATGAGTTTTTATCTGAAGCTTTGAAGTAGATTGCTCTCTTATGTATAGCTTTGTAATCTTCGCAGAGTATGTCACACATACCATTTTAGTGTAATTATGCATTTTTCACCAAGTAATCTGTTGCATCTGGTGGATAAGCTACCATACATTTTCTTTTATTTGTAATATAAAAATCAAGCTTTCAGGAATATGAATATTGTCTTCATGTTTCCAGATTCAAGGGCATATCTCATTACGAAGAGCCAGATTCAAGCAACCACACTGCCCTTCCTTGTCCTGGGGAGCTTCTTGTTGAAGAGCATCATAGCTATTATGGTGAGCCTTGGGCAGGGGGTCGAGATGTGTTTGAATTTCTTGCGGACGCTGTGCACCTTAAACCTGACTCACGTGTTCTTGAGATTGGTTGTGGGACGCTCCGAGTTGGCTTGCATTTCATTACTTACCTAGATCCTGACCACTTTCACTGCCTAGAGAGGGATGAGCTTTCTTTAATGGCTGCATTCAGATACGAGCTTCCCTCACGTGGTTTGTTGCATAAACGCCCTTTGATTGTGCGGGGTGAGGATATGGACTTCACCAAGTTTGGTTCTGGAAGTACGTATGATCTCATATATGCTAGTGCTGTGTTCCTGCACATGCCTGATAAGCTTGTGTGGGTTGGACTGGAGAGATTGGTGGGCAAGTTGAAACCTCATGAAGGACGCATATTTGTCTCACACAACATAAAATTCTGCTCACGATTGGGAGGTGAGGAGTGTACAAGGAGGCTGACAAGTTTAGGGCTTAAGTATGTTGGGAAGCACACACATGACAGCTTGCTCTTTAACCACTATGAGATTTGGTTTGAGTTCAAAAGGTTTAAGGCATAGGATATTGGCACTGTAGAACATTTGAAGCAAGAATCAAGCATGCAGCATCGACCCATTTTTGCAGGGTATTGCTGTACTACTCTTTGACAAGATGACATACAAATGCTAGATCAGAAGTAAACAGCAAATGCAGCTTGACAGTTGAGGGAATTGTACCATAAATTTGATTGTGCCTTGTAGTTTCAATTCTTTGTGTCTTTCTCTCTGATCTTTGATGTTACACTGGAAAGTAGTTGATGGAATTTGTCAGGCTGTATGTATCAGATGCTGATTTATCATTTCATTGATCTGTCACGCTTGTGTCCTGTCCAGCTATGAGCTCTTTAATTCCACATATGCTGTAGCAACTGGATCATGTGAAATGAATTATTGAATTCTGCTTTGCAGTTTCAGTTCTGTCTGTTTCTATTCCAACTCCAGATATCGCACTGGAAGTTTATGAATAAGTATCGAATGAAGATTTTGTCATTTAAATATGTGGCATATTTCTCCTATCGGCCAATGAGACCTTAGAATCCCAATTCAATGTGGTTTATACATGTCAATGAGTTTTAGGACTCTTGTAATCAGTGAACCATCGAGGCATCGTATGTATATGCCAGTTTGTTGTATGACCATCCTCCATATTTGAGCATTTTGCATACAGGTCAGCACATCTCCAGATCCCCTGATTCATTCTCTCTATGGAACCAGGAATACCACTTCCTTTTTACAGTCCGCAGATCAGGCTGTTCACCTTCCTGAAGAGCTCGCCTAACCTACCTACACAGTAGTCTGGTCCCAGTTGTCTCTGCAATAGGATCGATCAGAGCTGATCACTGTTGTCTCTACTCTCTAATCACCAGTTAAGTAACTTGTTTCCAAGAAGAAATTGCTTGAGAGTAATTAGTTATGAATTTTGATTATGTCATGATGATTTCGTCCTAGAAACAGGCTGACTTAAAACAGCAAGACCCTTTGAAGAGTATACATGCTTAGCCTATTCCTGACGGACTCGTGGAAAACTCAACACTCAGATCAAAAGATGAGTCTGACCTGTCTCCATTTTCATTAAAAAAAAATTAAATATTTCCAGTCTACAAGGCTTTTCTGGGTTAATACCCATTAATAAGTCATCCACTATCACCCTCCTTAGTGTGGTTTGCAGATTAAAGTACTCATAATAATGCACATATACAGATAATCCTACCGTCTTGCTCCGCTAAGTGAAAGCTTGCTCTTTAAGCATTTGCCATCGCAAGAATGACAATATGGTGACACAATCTCCTCTGAGAAGTATAATTAAAGGCGTGTTCCCTAGAAGTCCTACAAAGGTCGGCATCTCCCCGCATTATAGCAGAAACGGCTATATACTTCACTTTATTCTTCCTCCTCTTGCTTGTCCTCTCGTGTGACACCAAATACTTAACTTCCACTCAAACTTGGGGCCAGTGTGTTTGATGCTTCCTCTTGGACTTGACATTCGAGCATGTATCTACGTCTTGCATTACCCAGTGCAAGAAAGATGAAAGCTTTAGCTTTTAGATTACTGCTGCCTCGGTAACTTTATGCATGAGATCCGCAAATGTTGGGAAAAACATCAGTATAATTTTACAGGCAAATCATGTGCACTAGTGTAATTGAAGGTCACAGTCTTCTAGCAGGAAGAATAAGATAAGATCCATATTTTCTGCCATGTTAGAGAGTTCATCTTCATTTGATTTTGGCCTTCCTGCTCATAAGCACTGAGAAACAATCTGCTCTTGAAAAGATCTTAGCTGTTTCGAAGATTTTGGTGACAAAGTTCTCATGGTCAGAAGTGCCAAATTTTCGTTACATATAACTGGTGTACATTAAATGGGTTTTCTCTCGTGGTTTGAACTGTATGATGCCCACAGAAGAGAAAATCGTTCCCTTAGCAGAAGCAAAAGATTGCTACAAAGTTGGGACCTTCAAACTTTGTGCATTATTGTGAGTTCTTTAATCTGCAAACTCCAGTGCTGACGTGATGAGAAAAAGGTTCCCTTAGCAGAAGCAAAAGATTGCTACAAAGTTTGGACCTGCAAAGGCATATGCCAGGAGGGAAACCCATCTCTCTGGTCAAATCCCGCCACGGCTGCAGTGGCCCCTCCAGTGCTGACGTGGCAACAGTTGGTCACCGTCTGAATTCATCCATTCGAAAATTTCTGGTTTTCATAAATGGAGACAACTTTTTCATTCTGTCAAACGAAGAAAGCGTGAAACAATTCATTCAAATTGCCCCTACAAGTTCCTCCTCCGTATTCAGTTGTCTTCATCAGTCAATGACCAAAATCGATTAACAATTTGAGCGCTTCATCATCACAAGACAGTGAGAGAGTAAACAGAGGAGAGAGAATTACTAAACGCATTGACCGTGATTAACTTGCTTTCGCTGTTTCTGCCTTCTGCAGGAAGTTCAAACCTGTATATTTTCATTAAAAAGCTCAGGTCTTAAGTGTTCAATGTGAAAAAGTCCCTTCTTGACGCCTTCGTTTTGTCTGATCAAAGGTGGGTATTCTTGTCCTTATCTTGTTATGCCCATCAAAAGTTTGATTTTTTTTCCGATCTCGCAGGTATTCTTTTGTTTAGGAGCTCGATCCGGCCTCATTGTTCTAGTTTGGTGTAGTGCAGTTGCAGGGTGTTAAGTGATTGTTTGTCTCGATGCAGGTGGCGATCCATGTTCTGTAATACCACCTCATAGGCTTAATTAACCTAAATCTTTAACCAAAATAGTCAAGCAACCATACTGCCCTGCCTCGCGCTGGGGAGCTTCTCGTTGAACAGCATCATAGCTACTATTGTGAGGTCGAGACGTGCTTGACTTTCTTGCGGAGGCTGTGCACCTTAAGCCTGACTCGGTGTTCCCGAGATTGGTTGTGGAATGCTCCGAGTCAGCTTGCATTTCATTACTTAGATCCTGACCACTTTCACTGCCTGGAGAGGGATGGGCTTTCTTCAGATACGGGGCTTCCCTCACGAATATTGTGGGTTCGCCTACCTTATTTTGGGACTCTATAACATCCGAAGCAAGAATGAAGCATGCAGCATCCACACATTTTGGCGGTGTATTGCCGTATTGCTCTTTGACAAATCCTAAGAGAGGCTTCAGCATCCTGCGGATGATGTACAAATGCTAGATCGGAAGTAAAAAGCTCTTGCAGCTTGACAGTTGATGATTTGTACCATAAATCCAATTGTGCTTTGTAGTTGCAATTCTTGGTGTCATTCTCTCTGATCTTTCGTTCTCTCTGATCTTTGATGTCTGGAAGGAAGTCGATCGAATTTGTCAGTCTAGGGACTCCCCGTCCGCTCACTGATTATAAGAGTCCTAGGACTCATTGACATGTATAAACCACATTTAATTGGGATTTACAGGTCTCATCAGGCAGATAGGATTAATATGCTACATATTTAAATGGCAAAATCAACTGTGATATCAAGACCTGGAATAGAAAGAGAGAGAATCAAAAACTACAGAGCAGAATTCAATAACTCATTGGCATGATATAGAAACTCATAGGCGGAATTGAAAGAGCTCATAGCTGGGAAGCATATAAGTGAGCCAGATCAAGGAAATGATAAATCAGCATCTGATTTAGGCTTGTAGCTACAAGACTATGAGACATTCCCAACTTCTGCTGAGGTGACCACCCTCCGTATTTTTGTTATCTAAGTTAAAAGATTTCACGATAACTTTACAGCATACAGTTAGGTACCTCTGCAGATCCCCTGATTCAATCTCTCTGTGGAACCAGGAATATCACTTCCTTTTTGCATTCTGCAGATTAGGCTGTACATCTGAATTTCTTCTTATATGAATTCAAGACCACTCTAAGATCAGATCTCTCTCTTTCTACAGAAGCTTGCATACCTCTGCAGTTCGCAAAAGGACCAGAAATCTAACCACAAAAGGCTGGTCCCAGTTGTCTCTGCAGTAGGTTCCATGAGGGCTGATCCCTATTATCTCTTCTTGCTAGTTAACTGGTTCCCAGGAAGATCTTGGCTTATGATGAACTGAAGCCAATTCACATCAAGAAACGGCAGGCTCGATGTTGCCATCTTACTTTGACACCTAGGATCCATCAGTGAGCATCAGGTGTTGCTTCGTTCTTCTCCATCGGTCGCGCACTTATAATTTTTTTCAATAGCATAGAACTTGATTTCATCTAGAAGAAACCATCCATTGGACACAGCTAAAGTCATTAGTTACGAATCCCGGTTATGTCATGATGATTTCGTCATAGAACTAGGCTGATAAGTTCTCTAAAAACATCGAACTCTTTAAAGAGGATTCATGCCTAGCCAATTCGTGATGGGACTCATGGAAAATTCACACTTAGATCAGAAGATTTAAAGCAAAAGATACGGTGTCCTGTCTCCGTTTTCCCTGAAAGATTAAACATCTCCAAATCTAGAAGACTTTTCTGTGTTAAAACGCATTTATAAATCATCCACTATCACCCTCTTTATTGTTTCATTCTGCTTTGCAGATTAAAGAACTCATAATAATGCAGATACACATATTATCCATATCCATTGATGGTGCCATACTCCACTAAGTGAAAGCTTGCGCTTTAAGCATTTACCATTGCGAGATTGGCAGTATATAATGGCACCATCTCCCCTGAGGAGTACAACAGAAGGTGTGTTCCTCAAAAGTGTTTCAAAGTTTCGCATCTCTGAGCGTTAGCAGCAATGGCCAAATACTTCAATCTGTGCTTCCTCCTCCTCTTGCTCGTGTTCCAGTGCGGTACAAACTTTTACCTTCTGCCAAAACTTTTGGCCAGATTGTTTGATGCCTTCCTCTTTTACTCGATATTTGACCATGTATCTAACTCTTGCATTACACTGAGCAAGAAAGATGACAGCTTTAGCTTGTAGATTGCTGCTGTCTTAGTAACTTTATGCACGAGATTTAAAAATATAGGGGAAAACATTAGTATAATTTTAGCAGCAAATCATGTACACTTGTGCACACTGGGAGGGTGCTGTCTTTCTAGCACCAAACAGGAGATGAGATCGATTCTTTTTCCAGTATTAGAGAGCTAATCTTCTTTTGAGTTCTAGCCTACCTGTTCATAAGCAGTGATAGGAAGTCTGCTCTGGAATTAACACCTGTATCGATGGAAAGATCTTGAGTGTCTCGGAGACGAAGTTCACAAAATCAGAAGCCCGAGTTCTTGCAACGTGTAACTAGTGTACCCAAAATGGTTCTTTGTCTCATGATGTGAACCGTTTAATGCCCACAGATGAGAAAAGGGTTCCCTTAGCAGAAGCAAAAGATTGCTACAAAGTTTGGACCTGCAAAGGCGGCGACAGATGCTGGGAGGATTGCAGGAACCGGTTCAATGGACGAGGCATGTGTGATCTTTATACCGCGCCGCCTGTTCCGAAGCAATGCTTCTGTGCTTACAAGTGCTGAATTCCAAAATGTATCGGACAGCAGTACAATCACTTGCGTATTAGCAAAAGGGTTGGTGTGTCCGATTTGTATTAGACAGCAGCACAATCACTTGCTCATATGTAGAAGGGTTGGTGTGTTTCTACTTCTCGAGTCCTGAAATGCTTCATAACCATCTTGTTTTTGTGTCTGGTTCACCCACTTGGGGATAAATGTACGAATGAAGAATTTCTTCCAAGTTTCAAGTTGGTTGTCTCAGAGCAAGTAATGACTAAATGACTCGTGAAAGATTAAGTGCAGGCGAGTATTGGTACTAGCCCGTAGAATTATAAGGAGATGGAATAATTCAATTGCTATAGCATGAGAAATTCTCTATTTAATGACACTATCCATACATAATCGACGAAAGTCACCCAAAACCGACGTAGTAATAAGGAGAAAAATCAGCAAAGTTATGGGCAAAAGGACGCTATTGGCGCGCATGACAATTGCTATGGCATGGAATAGAAATCCGTTTGGCAACGCAATTTTTTGCCTGAAAATAGGTTTGAAACAGAAATAAGAAGTAGAAATTTCTTACTTTTCTATTTTTGGAACAGAAAAAAAAATAAGAATTCTTCTCATTACTTACTCTCTCTCTCTTGCGTCCCTATCGTTAGTTGCCCACAACTACTCTCCGGTTGCCTCTCTAGCGTCCACCTTTCGCCATTTGCCATTTGCCATTTGTTGACTCTAGTTCGCCCTTCACCATTCACAATCCGCTGGCCACCCTTCGCCAATCATCGACCGCCCTCTGCCAATCGCCGATCAAGACTCAATTGCCAGCAATCGCAAAAATTTTATGTTGTTATCAAACGAACTTTTATTTTCGAAAATAGACATTTTGTGTCATTATCAAAAGTGTATATCTATTGAAAAACTCTTTTAGAGAAAAGAAATAGAAAAATTCATTTACGATCAGGAATAGAGATCGAAAAGAAAATAGTTGTCATTCATGCTTTAGAAGTGCTAAAAGTTGTGTATGGTAGTGCTCACTTTAGTACAAAATTTTTTTGTCGAATCACTTAAGTGCCAACTTTCGATATGCTTGACCAAAAATCTAAAGTGGCATTTTTTTAATTAATATTGAAAGCTAATGTGGCTGCCTAGATGTCCAATAAGCAATTTAAAAAAAAGCTAAGAGTTAAAAAAATTAAAAATTTAAAAACTAATTTGATTAAAATATTGATTGATTTTTTTAAAAAAAGGTATGTGTGCTAAAAGTTCTAGAACTTGTCATGAAAATACAATTGAGTCTGAAAACTTACAAAAAGTGCAATGATGTTCTAAAATTTGTCAAATTGGTGCAATCAAATCCTTCTATTAAGTCTGTCCATTTAGATTAACAAAAAATAATGACATGACACTTTAACGATATTTTCTCTCACCTACATAGGAATGACATGGTTAAAACGATGCGTTTTGATCCAAATCGAATTTTTATTAAATATTTTATTTATATTAAATTTAAAAATAAGCTAAATTAAGGGGAAAAAAAGAATGATTGAGAACTATGCCAATCGTTGGCAACGCTAGTAGGTCATCCCCCATGGTTGCTAGAGATGGTGGGGCGACGACGGCGAGGGTTGTGCAAGCCCTTCCCGCCTGATTCTCCACCCTTTTTCTTAGCCATTTTTTAAATTTAAATTTAGATAAATTTGTATTCTAAAAAATTAATTTTTTACAATATTTTCAAAATTAATTTAATTTTTTTTGCTTATTTTTAAGTTTGGAAGTTCTCATGCACTGTAATTTTTTTTAAATATGCCAGTCATATTAGAAATTTAATTATAAACGTTGTGTAATCAATTTGACTGGAATTTCTTTAATCGGTACTTAAATGATTAGGTGGAAACTTTTAATGCTAAACTGAGCGTCGTACACAACTTTTAGTGCTTCAGTGTTCTTTTGCACAAAATAACGAGTAATCTATTGATTGTATCTATTATCTAGACATTAAAATGAGCAAATTAACCTTGGAATCCTTTTGGCAGAGAATTTAATTAAGATTTTAGAGGGATTAAGGAGGAAGGAAAGAACAAACGTATATAAAGTGAGAGCTAAACTGTGAATGTATAGTGAGAACTAAACTTGAGAAGGAGGGCAACTCAGGAATGGGGGAGGAATCCGGACTTTGCATTTCTTTATTGCTGCCACATCTGCAATGGGAGCCCAGCGCCCACGTGGCAACAGCTGACCGCTATCCAGCTGTCCTATCTCGAAAATTTTCGTTTTTCCATTAACGGGAGCAATTTTCTTTTTTGGCTCTGTCAAATGGAGAAAGCATGAGACGATTCATCCATGATCCATCCCGCCCTCACGGTATCCTCCTGCGGTCAATGACCAGAGTCAATTTAACAATTTTGAGCGCTTTATCATCCTTCAGGGAGAGAGTAAGGCGAGAAGAGAGAGAGGGAGGCAATTATTAAAGACCATTGACCGTCATTGACTTGCTTTCACTGTTTCTGCCTTCTCCAAGAAGTTCATACCTGCGTGTTTTATTAGTAAAAAGCTGAGATTTTTGGCGTTCAATCCCACTCCATTGTCTCCGTCTCGACACTACTCTGAAAGTGTACCTTATTGACGTCTTCATTTTGTCTGATCAAAGGTGGGTTTTTGTTACTTTCTTGTTATGTCCACCAAAGTTTGATTTTTTACACAAATTTCGTAGGTTTGATTTGCCTTTCAACGTAGTGCATGCAGTTCTGGTTGATTGTTTATACTTTGCCTTTTGATTATGCTGAACAACGTAGTAGCTGGAGGCAAATCTATGTCTCTTGGGGAACAAATTATAGCTTTGATGGCTTTAAAGGGTCCTTGTTGGAGCGTGGACTTACAGTGATTCTGGGCTTTCTTTGGGTCAAAAAAGCACTTGCTTAGCAAATGCATAACCCCCCATTTCGAATGCTGTGAAGGTCCAACCCTGAGATGGTTTTCATTTTGTTGTTCGAATTCTGATTTGGTAATGTGGAGTGTGGACATGGCACTAGATACGGCGCATGCAAGATTTGTTTAGTTGATCTTGCTCATTGAGTAAACGCTTAGTTATCGTCAATTAGTTGTGTTTCTGTATTCATTGGTATCTGCATTTATGAACTGATCACATTGGATATGTTGCTATCTGTCATAAAAGTATCTGAAGCTCAAAATCGGGGGCATACCTGTTTATTCATTTTTATCTTTCCGGGGTTCTATATAGAATTTTATTTTTGAAAGGGCAAAAGGGGGTAGCTGGAACTGCCTGCACTTGGTAAAATGCTCACTTTCCATTCTTGGTGTGTGATCAGGATCTCTTGTGGGGTCAAAAGTTTGGCGCCAATGGGGACTCTCGGAGAATATAACCAATTTGCAAATGATTATGAACCAGATGAAGAGGGACCAGTACTTATATCGGCTCCATTTCCTTTAATAGATGAGAAGCCTCAACATGTTCTCGTAGGAGAAACTTCCAAGTGTTCGATTACCATGCAGAATACCAGTAGTGACCAGGTGGAACTTTGGGGGATCAGGATTTTCTCGTCAAATCCTACAGACTCGTTTATGTTGTCTCTCATGGAACCACCGTCTCCCAATTCAGACGACAGATATGTTCGAGCATTTCGTCAAGGTTCTGAATTGGAGGATAGAGTATTGCAGCCCCATCAGACTCTAACGATTTGGTTATCCTGCAAACCGAAGGATATGGGCTTGCAGCAAGCCATCGTCCATTTTGACGTGGAGGATGCTCGGATTGAACGCATAGTCTTTTTATTGGCTGAGGATAAGATCTCTAAGTCTCTGGCTCCAAATGGGTCATACTCAAGAGCTCCGAGAAGGAGACAATTCACCATGGAAAACTGTGAGTTTGCGGTCCCGTCGCGTTCTGCGGGGGGAAAACCCCAAAGATCTAGGTCTCGCGTGCTTGCAGAGTACCCCATCCCGAAGAAGCTCAGGGAGTTGTTTATGAATAACCAGGTCCCTGATGTTCTTGATGAAGGTTTGACAACTGAGAACTACTCAGCTTACTTCAATGCATTAGTTATTATCGAAGAGCTACACTTGGAGGTAACAATGATAGTTAAGAAGTGTTGAACAAGTATTCTTTATTCTTATGATCGAAAATTACAATGGCTCTCCTATTTTTTCATCTCAGAAAGAAATGAGGCGCCATAACATGGAGTGTGTCCAAATGACAAGAAAGCCCGCTCGTCTTCTATCTTTGGCGGTACCTGGGCTTGCTGAGAAGAGGCCTTCACTTTTACAAGGGGATATTGTCTTGGTGAAGCTTGCTTATGAAGTTGCGGATCATACTGTTCCCTATGAGGTCCGTTGACCATCTTGTATAGTATCTTTCGAACCATCTATGCATTAAACTTTTTTGCATTTTTCATTTATGATGCATACCTCATACAATTGCCAGAGGATGAAAGTTCACCTCACAGGGGAAGAGAGAACGTGAAGGTGTGATCACAAATAATTACCCTGTGTGGGGAGCTTTGAATTTTTCCCTGCTCAGGGAAGAGAAAATAGATGCTCTATTTTCTTTTAGCGCCTTGAAGATTTTTCTTTAAAAGCTGCCTAAGTATAAAACCTGATTAGCTGTTAATATTACAAGTTCCAGAGAGAATGGATGCTTTGTACCTTTTATTGCTATATTTTCAATTGAAATTACTCTCCTTGACAGATACCTCAGTATCCAGTGACTTACATGTTCATTGAAAATTACTGATTAATGGGTCACTATTCAGGGCAAAATACAACGTGTTGAAGCTGATGAAGTGCTTTTAAGATTTGCGGATGAATTTCATGACCGTCATCTTAACAAAAACTTTTACAGTGTTCAATTCGCTTGTAATCGGGTAAACATGAGGCGGTTATATCAAGCCATTGAAGCTGCGGAGCTTTTAGGAAATGAAATGCTGTTTCCAACAGTTTCAACAGACAGAAGGTTGATCGAAGATGCATGCTTTGTGCCTTTTACGTCTAATTTGAATGAGGAGCAAAGGCGCTGCATTCAGATGATTCTTGGTTGCAAAGGTGCTCCTCCCTATGTCATTTTCGGGCCTCCAGGAACCGGTAAAACAATGACCTTGGTCGAAGCGATTTTACAGGTATACAAAACACGGAGAAGTTCAAGGGTTCTTATTTGTGCCGCTTCCAACAGTGCTGCAGATCACATACTGGAAAAACTAATCAGAAATGAGGTTGCCCAAGTCAAAGAGAGTGAGATCTTCAGGCTGAATGCTACCAGTCGTCCTTATCAAGATCTTCAGGCCGAACATATCCGCTATTGCTATTTTGTGGAGTCGGTCTTCAGATGTCCTCCTCTTGATGCTTTAATGCGCTATAGGATCATCATATCTACTTATACAAGCTCATCCCTTCTTCACTCAGAAGGCGTAGAACGTACTCACTTTTCCCATATTTTTTTGGATGAGGCTGGGCAAGCTTCAGAGCCTGAATGCATGGTTCCCATTGCCAAGCTTTGTCAGAATGAAACAGTGGTTGTGCTAGCTGGAGACCCGAAGCAACTAGGCCCCGTTATACATTCCAAAGATGCCGAGGCTCGTGGATTGGGAAAATCTTTCCTAGAGAGGCTCTTTGAACGCGAATTGTACCTGAACGAGGACATCAGATTTGTGACGAAACTGGTGAGAAACTACCGGTGCCACCCTGCGATTTTAGATCTTCCATCAAAACTCTTCTATGAAGGGCAATTATTAGCATGTAAAGAAAACTCTTCTGTGATCCCATCTTCCAATCTGCTTCCAAACATGGAGTTCCCCGTTCTGTTTATTGGCATACAGGGCTGTGATGAGAGAGAGGGTAATAACCCATCATGGTTCAATCGAATCGAAGCAAGTAAAGTTGTCGATTTCATCCAAAAGTTAAGAGACAGTTCAAGTTTGAGCGAAGCCGACATTGGGGTAATAACACCATATCAGCAGCAAGTGGTGAAAATCAAGAAGGTGCTCGAAACGTATGATATGACGGGTGTCAAGGTGGGGAGTGTCGAACAGTTTCAGGGTCAAGAGAGAGAGGTCGTCATAGTTTCCACTGTCCGGTCGACATTGAAGCATGCTGAGTTTGACAGAGCTCATTGTCTCGGATTCTTAAGCAACCCGAGGAGATTCAATGTTGCAGTAACCCGTGCTCGGTCTCTGCTTGTCATCATCGGGAACCCTCACGTTGTGAGCAAGGTAACTGCACCTGAACCATTTCGAATCTTTGAAGGTTATGCACTGAGCATTGCTTGTACTGACAACATATTACCGCAACAAGGGTCGACATTTTGCGCACGCGCATTGTTCATGACTGACCGTGATTCTTTGCTTTATCTAGGACCCGCATTGGGAAAAGCTTTTGCAGTATTGCGTCAACAATAATTCCTACCAAGGCTGTCCTCTCCCTGAAGAAGCGGAGGAGGAGGAGGAGTCTTTCATTGGGGAGAAACCTAATGACGAATGTTGAAGACTATCATATCAACTGATGAAGCTGAACTTTGGGACGTCTGGAGCTGATTTCTCTGCCTTTTGGTTGCACCATATGTTAAATATTTCATATACTTCTGATTGGTTAAACAAGAAGTTCATCTTTTGTGTTGTTACTACCCATTTGGCCTCAACCCATGCTTCCTTATGTGGTTGATAAATTCAAGAATGTCGACTTTCGGTAATTTAAATTCGATCTACTTTCTGCGCTCGCTGGTTGAAGGTCATGTCTTTTATCCGATACTGTCGTTTTTTCAGATCCGACTCTTTAGAATTTCTGCACATAGGATTGCAATATTCGACAGTTAAGGTTAGTAAATTTTCATGTGAAAATGTCAATTATGAATGACAAGATAAAATGATTGTCTTCTTTTGGCCCAATAATCACTAATGCATATGCAGCAGGACTGAGCAAAATGGATTGACCAGTTCTATCCGATTTCGGCTCCATACAATTGGGACCGATAATTTTGGTTCGGTTTTTTGGGGAACCAATATGATCCATTTTCCGATCCCACACATCGGAAATTGGTCCTTTCGGTCCGATTCACAATTTCTTGGTGAGATCGGATCACACTGAAACGGATCACCCCTGATACATAGTTGTTGTAAATGCATGTCACCGTTTCTCTACCGAACGCCACCCGTTGCATGTTTGCATGCCGTCCTTAAGTCCACCTCAAAGCCTCGCCAGTGCTCAAAAGATAGTAGAAAAACGCTTTTAAATTCCTGATAAATTATCCGAGTCTTCGGGTTCTCTGACCACCGACTACTCTCCTCCGAAATGAGCCAAGAACAGCCGCACAGGAGGGCTCAACGGCGACAGGAGCCAGTCAGATACGGTCGCCTCCGTTGAGGGCGAGCTCGCGGACAAGCCGTTGGCACTGAAGAACGCTGCTCTGAAGCAGACAGCAGAGAACCTGACGCTCGGCCAGGTCCAGAAGGGTGCGGCTGCAACGGCAATGCAGTCGGCAGCCACACAGAATGAGGATGCCGACTTGGTCGGGCATGATAGCGTGAATGAAATAGTGGCAGAGCGAGGAGGGAACGTCGCAGCCTCGGATCTTCCCGGTCTGCGTCTCATCATCGAGTCCATAGGGAGACAGGTATGTGTTCAAGCGGACAGTCCGATTAGTTTTATTTTAACATAGTCGTTGAAACGTTTGATTCTGTAGGGTCTGCCAAGTTATTTATTTATTTTTTTTTTGGGCAAAGACTGACTTGGAAATTGAAGTCAAAGTTATTTGGAAGTTCAAATGCTAGAACAATAGCATATGAAAACCATACGGGCACCTGATAAAAGTTCAATTCACGAACTAATTTGTGAGATGTCACGATTGTCATTGACGCGATTCAGATCGTGTCGGAATTTTTTGCTAAATAATCTAGCGCCTATGGTTTTATAACTTGTCGTTCATTTGTTCCGGCTGCTCAACACAGGTCCTAGGCCGATACTCGCAGCAGGCTCCTCTGGAGGCTGGTCCCCTTGTGCCTGAAAACAAAAACAAACCGAGCGGCGGTGGCGACAGCACCGTCGGTGGTCCGAATCACAATTGGAGAAGCCCCGGAAGCCACGGCTCTGATGGTCGGAGACAAGCCTGTGGAGCAGAGTGATGCAGCCGCTATACAAGCTGTGGAAGTTAGAGCAATGGGGTCGCACCACCACAAACCCCGGGGGAGTCGCAGCTGCCACTCAGTCTGCCGCGACTCTCAATGCCAGGACGGCCCAGGCTGAGGAGAAAACGAAGTTGGCAGATGTTTTATCGGTAATGGATTCGACATAACTCATCTAGTTTTCAGCATTGTTAGGAAATGGCATTCTGGCATAGAGGTTGCGAAAGACGTACGTTCCTCGGAAAACACCAAGCAATGTAGGAGCAAATTTTCCTAGTAACATTATGACACAGGGTAAATGAACTGCTGGCCTTCTATGCAGGGGGCGCTTCATCGAAATTGCCTTCGGATAAGCCGGCTATGCATGCAGATGCGGAAGGGGTAACTGCTGCTGAGATGAGGAATGACCCATTCCTGACCGCGCACCCCGTAGGGGTCGCCACAACAGTGGCAGTGGCGACATCAACATTAGCAACAATAACCGGAATGAAAAAGATAAAGTCCCCGGCATATAAGTCCATGAATCTCCTAACCGATATAGAGTTGGATCTACCGGCATGGACGTCCAAAATGTAGAAAACAGCTCCGTTTTTCCCTGAAATTGCCCCAAACTGGCAAACTATGTACAGTGCTTCCTCTTGTATTAGAAGTGGTTCCTGTTTCATACGGTCCGGTTAAAGCATAGTCTCTTTGCGAAAACACGTGGTGCACCTTTCCATCAATGGATCAATGATGAAGCTGTAATGTTACGTTACATTGATGGAAGACGGAAGTTCATTTTATTTTCATCTTCTCCTCCTCCTCGATCACTCATATCAAGTATCATCAACTATTGCAGCTTCATTCCTGAAGGTTGAGAAGAGGGAGAAGACTGCGCCAATCAGTGAAAATGAATGAGAGGGAGAGAGCTTCCAAGTAAAAGATGGAAAAATTCCAGTTTGTGCCGTACAATCTCTCCAATGTTAGTAAGAAATATCAACTCTTAATGATCGCTTTTGAACTTGGCAAAAGAGAAGTAGCGACAGACTACACCATACATGCTCGTAGAACCTTAGACAAGTTCGGTCTTACTTCTTTTTAGCCCTACTTTTTCTTGAACTAACCACTGTCCATCCGTCTGCATCAGCCATCTGAGGTGGCCTCCCCTCGTCTGCAGCTTTGTTGACTGCAGTTGGGCTCGACTGAGATTTTGGTGCATCCACCATCATATATGGCGAATCATCCATCATGTCTTCGCTATCACTGTCTTCTTCTTCTTCTCCAACAACCTACATGGACAAGAAGTTTTGTCAAGAAGAATTTGTGACTTATATAACAACTCTCATATATTCGATATATGCAGTTGTCTCCAATGCGAGATGAACTTCCGTCAATAGGAAGATGCACTTCACACAGATTATTTTTGGCGTCCTATCCAATGCGCAGTGTGATAATGCAGATGATGTTTTCTAGAACATAACACACATCCCCTTGTTGAGAGTATTCCTAGGCAATAACCCACACATGGTAAGATAGATTTCATGTATAGCCCAGAGAGAAGCATAGGCAACCCTAGATAAGAACGAGAATATCCGTTACATAGTCTTCAAATGTCAAGCCTTCAACGAGGACTTCATCTTGAAGACATCGAATTACGTATCATGCTAAAATGACCAAAGAATACAGAATGGCAATACAAGAAGACATTTTGCTGGTCAAAACCTCAAAAAAAAGAAAATAAATTTGTAGCATCAACAACAGAGAAGAGGGAAAACCAAAATGCAGGGGAAGCCACCCAATAGAGTCTTAGCATCACAATAATACATAAACGGCCCTCCTGTAGCTCCTCCTCACTCTCTCCTTTAATATTCCCAACTTGGAAATTAAAGACGCGCAAACAGAAACCAGATCAAGTTTCCTCAAGGATGTCTCAAATCTCAACCAAGACAGGATTGCAGATGGCTCAATGCTTGCATGTTAGCACACTCAGCAGAAACTCAAGGTCGATCACAGCTCTAGCAGCAACCATATCTCACAAGATTTTTCTTTTATTTACTTAAAGTGAATGAAAAAGTTCTGCTCAGAACAAGCATGAATTATGAAACTATGCGCAATCTCCTTGCAAAAGAAGAAGTTGGTCATAAGAGAGAGCAAAACATATCGCGAAAGATTAGTTCATCCTCTCTACGTACTGACCAAAGTAAAATTCCACAAGAAAACTTCATCCGCTGTTCTCTTAATTTTTCCTCCCAACGGCTTTGTGAATATATATGCCTTGCTGAAAATTTGGCTAGAACTACATTACTTGCTCCACCAAGGCGCTTTACACTTCAGAACGACGATCTAATAGCTTCCTCTTCGGAGGTACTATTGACACTGAGTAACTCAGTTTCTTCAAACATTTTCCCAACAATTACAATACTCCTCATCATCAAGCAATCGCCCATTACCTCGAACAAGAAAAAAAGGAGCCTACTGTATCCAGGCAACATTTCTCACAAGAATTACCTGCTTGATATGCGCAGGAGCTACCCTCTTCAAAGAACCCTCCCTTAGCTTCTCAATAGCTGTGAAGTTCCCTTCCAGACATTCTTCATGCATGATCATTAACTTCTCCGCTACCTGCAGAGTAACGTAGACTAAGCATAACGATAACATGTCGTACCAGCTATGGCCGGCCACGCAATCAAATTTGTGCAAACGCCGCAGTCGATCAGGGAAGAAGAAAGGCATACCTCCTCAACGCTGCCATCTTCGGCCACAGTGTTCAGAGAAATCATGGCGTCATACAGAAGATCTTCCAAATCGTCAATATAAAGCGGTTCTAATCGGATCAAAAAGAACGAGCAAATCAGACCAACGGCGGGGAAATTGAAGCTCATTCCCGAAATTCACGAAGAACAATCCCGACAAACACTCGAGATCATTGTTCACCACGGACTAATCAAAAATAGGCCTGACGCGTCGTGATCGGTGCGCGTACCTTTTGATTGCGTGAACCAGGTGAAGATCTCGTGACCGAGCTCATCGGCCCTCTGCCGCGAGTTGGGACCGCCCCACTCGTTGTCGACCGCCATCTGAAGAGCCGACCACCTGGAGAGCGTCAGCGCCATGCCTTCTCTGAAGATCAGCACCGCCTGTTCCGGCAGCTGCCTCGGAGGTTCCATCTCTCTCTCTCTCTCTCTCTCTCTCTCTCTCTCTCTCTACGCTTGAGAGAAGGTCTGAGGGTTTTGAGAGCAGCGAGGAGTGAGGACGGCGCGAAGATGAAGACGGCGGACTTTGGAGAGCTGACCCGATCGGGGGACGCCGTCAATGAGTTGAGATGAGAACCGAGCGAACCCGGTTCGGCTTCCGAGGCCTCGTTCGGTTCTGGGCCTCTCAACTAAAATTTTAATTTTCCTTTAAAAATAAAATCTGGCAATTTTGCAATATCGAATGCTTGAGCAACCCGATCATTCGTAACACGGGTTTTTTCACTTATCGCACAGCTCAGTTACATTCTATTGCGTCACTCGCTAAAATTATTTTCATGAGATTTTTAGGGTGTCCGTTTATTTAAAGGAAAACTATTTTTAAAAAATTATTTTTCGACTTTCTTCTACTATTTGCGATGATGAGAAACTAAATTCATGCACAGAAAATGTTAGTTTTCCATTGATTGAAAACAGCAAATTTGGATAAAAGGAAACGGCTTCCCCTTTCGAAAAAAAAAAAAAGAAAACGCTTTGCCTAAAAGTACCAAACAAAATGAAAACAAACCCTCGAAAACAATTGGAAATATTTTTTTTAAACCGTGAGGTTTTTGGTGTATTTGTTTTGGAAAAAACTTTATGATAAAACAGATATTTTTTAAAAAAATTTAGGGGCGAACGTTTGCCGAACCTAAGGAACCAATTCCCATTTTCTAGAACCGAAGATTGGATGAAACAGAAGATGCTTGGAATCGGGCCGGTTGGTCCAATGAAACCAATTGCATGTGTTTGGAACGCATATTTACATTTTAAATGTGTAAAAGCACCCATAATAATTAAGATTTTAAATGGTCTCTCCGTAACAATTACCTTATCGTCGAGTTTCATACACACAGAAAGTATCAATATTCACCTCCTTCACTATCTTGATTTTCATGAGTCCAAGCAAACATGGAAAGGCTAAGTTCATCCACGGGATTATTATCCAGAGCAAGTTCATAGAACTACATGAGTCCTATACTCCAACTGCCTGTGTGCCGACATGATTATGAAGCACAGCGCAACGAAGTACGAATTTTTTTCGGTTTCACGGCGTCGAAAAATGGAACCGGACCAAATCGTGGAATGAAATAAAGTCCATAGGAAAGTGCAGACATCTTATTTAGATGCTAAAGTCTCTAGAGATTGCAAGAAGGGAAGAGGGGGTGGGGATCATATGAAATGTCTCGTTGACAAATAAGTTGCAGAAAACATCTTAACATGCTGAATCTCGAACAAAAGCAAGTCATTCCTGCGGGTGAGACCGGAGTTGTTGTGTTGTGCTCGGAACAGCATCAGCATGTGGAAACCCCGTAGCTGAAATTTCAGTAGACAAGTTGAGATCTGCACGGATAGACGACCTGTTTATTTCCCTGCTAACACCGGACTGATTTTGTGGCTACTGTCGCTCTAATCGAAAGTCATGTTTTGAGCCTCGTCCCTGATTGAATCGAAAAGGGCGGTCGAAAGATAACGCTCCCCGAAACTGGGGAAAACAACCTGCAGAGAGGGAGAAAGTCAGGGCCAGGATAATGGCGTGAGATGCAGGACTGTGCATGCAGAAATTGAAGGTGGGAATTAGGAGGAGAGCAAAGTGTCGGATCAAGGACGAACACTGAATCATCAAGAAATCAAAGTATCTCTTTTTAGCATATGGCGTTGCAAATGAACGAAATGCAAAGAAGTTGATACTTACAACGATCAGTTTTCCTGCATATTCTGGCTGCTTTCCCAACTTTATTGCAGCCGCAGCCGCAGCCCCTGAAGAGATCCCTACCTATTCAAAGATAAAATGGAAGATTGCCAGAGGTGAGAAGGCAAAAGCCGGTTAGTATAAGTAAGGGCCATCATATCAAATATGGTCTGAAAGTCCCTCATGAAATGTCACTTTGTGCATCCGAAGAAAGAAGACGGGTTATGACAGAGTTGAAAGTCGATACCAATAGACCCTCTTTCAGGGCAAGAAGCTTGGTAGTCTCAATAGCTTCCTCACTTGATATCTGGAGCCACAAAATGTCGAGTGATTTAATCACGTAAGGAAAGTATTCTCAACTCAACAGCAAGGCAGACGGTCTAATCAAATTTTCAGACTAATGTACGAAACTTACTTGGAAGACTTCATCGAGCAAGCCAACATCCAAAACTGGTGGTATCATACCAGCACCAATTCCTTGTATCAAGTGCTTGCCTATGATATGTTTCAGACATCAGCTAATCAGCCAAAAACAGTTGACACATATAAAAAAAAAAGTTGGCAGCATAGATCTGGACAGGAGGATGAAAGAAGAGGTGAAATTTGTCTCCCACATAGATAGCACAATGCCATTTCTTCGTGCTTTTTGCCCGTGTCACCATCGTTACTGAGGATATAACAGTGACCCGCCCCACCCCGCAAAAAATAAAGTAAGGAAAGGGAAAGAACTCGCTCCTAACTCAGTGATATCTAAAGTTGTACTGCACAGAGTTCCAACAACAGCAAAGACGAGTCAAGAGAGGAGAGAAAATAAATCCACACAGTAACCTGGATTTCCGCCATTCAGGACTGCACTTTCAACTGGCTCAACACCATACACCTGGATGTAAACAAACGAGAGAGTAAACAAAGACATAGACTTAGCGGCCATTTATCTCTCTGAAACTAACTGAACACGCGATTGGAATTCAAGCAGACCTTGATCTCCGGGTTTTTTTCCTTGAGGAATTTGCCCACGCCAGTTACAGTTCCTCCTGTCCCTATTCCTGAAACAAAAGCATCCACCTTTCCTCCGGAGTCCTTCCATATCTCTGGGCCAGTAGTTTCATAATGAATCTACAGAAACAAACACAAAACCAACTCTTCGATCGTTCAAATTTTGGACATAGATGCATATGCAGATTACTTGAAAAGAAACAGGCAGAAGAAAATCAACAATTAAACTAGAGAACATTTGGATTCGCAGGATTCTCAAACTGCAAGAGGATGTGACTATTCGCAGTCCTGTCCCGGATCTCCTCCGCCTTTTGAAGGACCCCATCTATTCCCTTGGCCGGATCCGTGATGTGTACCTCAGCTCCAAAAGCTCGCATCAGAATTCTTCTCTCAATACTATATGAAGCTGGCATGACAAGGACCAGTTTGTAGCCCTTAATGGCAGCAATAAAAGCCAAACCAATGCCAGTGTTGCCGCTGGTGACTTCGATAAGGACGGTCTTCAATTGCCATACATCCATCAAAAACCATTTCCCATAATCAGCAAGTGAAACATAGGCAACAGTGGCCATGTAAATGTTTGGAATGAAACTTTAGCCCCATGGAATATAATATTCACCTTTCCTGGAGTTATCAGGCCTTTCTCCTCAGCATCTTGGATCATGCTAAGTGCGATCCTGCGCAAAGTATTGACGAATATCTATCAGAGTGTGCTAATTGATGCAAGCCAGCACTAACACAGGGATAATTGTTGCTTGCCTATCTTTGACGCTAGAACAAGGCTCCATACTCTCAAGCTTCGCAGCGATGCGAGCTACACAGCCTTCCACAACATTATTGAGATAAACCATTGGAGTATTGCCTATTAACTGCAGGACACAATGACAAACGCGTTAATAGGATAACACATGACCAACCGGAACTTTGTCGGATAATCATAATGACATTGGGAAGATGGCATTCGTAGAGAGTTTACCTCGGTGACATCTCTCTTTATAGCACTCTGTCCCTCCATGTCGTGTTTTCGCAACAATCTAGAAGCCAACATGAAAATACATTGCGAGATAAGTCTTTCGCTCGAAAATTCAATTGAGAAGCGACAACCAACGGACTGATCTTGTTTGCCATTCCACAAATGCATTTTGTATTCTGTATATAGCTTAATTCCACAAAACAGTAGCCAAGGCCATGCTTCTACTAAACCACATCAATCCAGCACGAAGGGCAAGCAAACGGCCGAAGCCAACTCGCAGCAACAACCAGAACACTTAAATCAGCCCACTCATAGGCATAAAGGGGGAGCAAACTGTTGGAAAAATATATCGAATAAAAGGAATAACGACGTAGTCGGAATTTGAGGCGTATAATCACTCTCTGTTAGGATCAATTTGCCCCACAAAGTAGCTATAGATTTCTGAAAAATTCCCTTCATGATACAACAAAGTCACGGTAAGAATACTGGATAGCAATTCCAGCACTTTTCCTAAAACTTTCTGCGAAATAATGGAAAGATGGCTGTCTTTCTTTTGATAGAAATGGGAAAAATAAATTGAGTTCTGAACTTAAACAGAGGTGTCCATTATATAAAGAACGCACATCTTGGTGTCTGAACTGCCCATACGAACGCACCTATTCATGTTCGAAAATTGCAATTCAGACATGTTTGTTAGGAAGCAACTGTTCGTATGTGACAACAACTGTTCGATCATAACCATTCGGACACAACTGTTCAAGTGTGATAACCGCCGCTCGGACACAACCATTCATGTCCGAACTGTCACAACAAAAAAAAAATGAAAATAAAACTAATTATAAAACAATTAATTTCGAAATAAATAAAAAGGAATCCTTGATTAAATCTAATTCTCTCGCGTGGCGCATAAGCGCGATAAGTGGGCCTAATAATCGCGCACCCGCACGCGCGTATGGTGAGGTCTAGCCCATCTACCCATTTCTCCGTTTAAAAGACTACAATAATCTTTTCATATTTAAAGTGTTTTTGCACTTTCTCATATGAGAATATTGCCTTATTTATTTATTTTACAAACAGACACCAAAACAAACGACATGGACAAAATTCATCGGCTGTCAACTTTGATGAAAGAGCAGTGAAAACACACAATTCGCTGACTTTCACATCCTCTAGGAGAATATCTACACCTATTTGGACTGAGCATGTAAGAAATTTAAAGACTTTGGCAAGCAACTGACTACACACACACATATCATTACTTCTTTTTTCTGAAAGTATAATCTCATCCTCAGTCTCTGGCAAAAAAGCACCAACATAAGCTCGGCAGGATTTTAAGCAGCACCCACATGTTTCCCCATAATCTTCTTTTTCAGAAGAACAAATCTGGAAAAAAGCTCCAGAAACTCTCACAAACTTCAACGAGCACCCATAAACAAGAGCAGCAGCAGCAAAGGCGGCAACAATCAAAACATTGCAATTCGCTGTTTTATTCAAGAACTCACCAGGGATCAGAAAACGCAGTATGCCTCGCCAATCGCTCTGCGGGGGAAGCTGTTCGAGCAAATTCAAATGGAGGAACTTGGATTGAACCCAATAATGAAGATAAGGCGGAGAGTGACTAGGAGGAGGGAATTGGAGCACTTGAAGATGAGAGAGTTCAAGAAGTCAAAGCAAAGCTTGCTTCTGCAATTAAATAAGAGGAAAGATGACAAAGGAGCAAGTTTGAATATTCATTTGACGTTTACAGACTTGGAAGCTTTTGTGCTTTGTCCGCAGGTTCGTCGCCATCATCTTCCACTTCTTCTTCGTGGGCCGAGCCGGGCCCCGATTCAAAGGCTTTGCAACTCTCTCTCTCTCTCTCACACACACACACACACAACGACACGCAGAGCGTCATTGAATTGGCATTTATTAAGATAAAGTCACTGTCTTGTGTTTTATTCATGTAAGAAAAGTTCAATGTTATGATTTTCACTCACTACTCGTCAGTCTGACATCTGAGCAAGAGCCACTGCTCCCCAGAAGAAACAAGAACTCTCCAAGAGCAACATAAGTAGTGTTTGATCCTCTTACTACTTGGAATTTGACTCCATCTATGTTGTAAGCTAATCAACCTAAGGTTCGTCGCAGAGAGGAAGTTGACCGCTCGCAGACGCCAATCTAGAACTATTCGAACTGTTCAGTCTAACTGATCAGATTCAGGTGATCAGTTACCCAGAGAAGTTTGGAATGGATCATCCTTCATTTCCATGCCCGTTCCAAACCCAACCCCCCCTTCTTTTATCTTCACCCTTTTCTCTCTTCCTCAAGGTGAATCAGCCAAAAAGCTGCCACTCCGAACTACAACAGTACAATCACGAAATCTTCGGAACTCCCCTGTTCGCCAGAAACATCCTTTTGATTCTTCTCGCCTTCGACCTCCCAATGCGACCCAGAAAACCGTTGCTATTTCCTAAAAGAGACCAAATTTTGACCTCCTCCGTCTCTCTTTTTCTCTCTCTTTGTCCCATATAGATTGATTGCTGAATCAGCGAGAGTTTTTGTCCTGTTTAAAAGCAAGCCCTGGGAATTGGTCCACTCACTTACCTGGACGGGGTCGATGGGCGATCAGGAAGACTCATGGCCTGGGCCTAGTGACCTCCATTGCACTCTGGGGACGGGTGCTAGCCCAAGGTCGGCCCGAGTGGCCGAGCCTACGTCATAATTTGTGGCAGCGGGGGCCTGCGTTCGCGCGGCCCCTGCCCAATTCCGAAGTTAGCGATTTAAGTGCGGGTCAAACACTCTCTTTTTTTTCTCCTCGTCTTAGGTTTCTTTATGCCTAATTCCAGCTTCCTGGCAGCTCTATCTAGCTGGTTTTAGGAATATGATAGAGGAAGACGGTTCTCTCTTCTATCGCGACCGGATGTGAAAAGATTGTATCTTGCTAGAAATATCGTGGTCCTTACGTCTTTGATGGAGATGGTAGATTCATCGACCGTGAGTCTCCGTCCCTTCAGGATTTCCGACGCTGACGACTTCCTCGCATTCGCAGGTGATGATCAGGTCACGAGGTTCCTGAGATCGAAGACGCTGGCCTCGAGAGACGAGGCCCTGGCCACCATCAGGGACGTCTGCATGCCACGCCCCTGGCACCGCGCGGTGTGCGTCGGGGACCGCTGCATCGGGTCCGTCTGCATCTGGCCCCGGTCAGGGGGACGACAGGTGCCGGGCTGAAATCGGGTACAGCGTGGCCAGGGAGTGGTGGGGGAAGGGCGTGGCGACCCGAGCGGTGAGAATGGCGATGGCCCGGGTGTTTGGGGATTTCCCTGACGTCTTCAGGATTCAAGCCTTTGTCAGGATGGACAATAAGGCTTCCCAGAGAGTGTTGGAGAAAGGCCGGGTTCCCAAGAGAGGCGTTGCTGAGAAAGTATGCCTATGTGAAGGGAACTTTGCTGGATTTGTACTTGTACAGTTTCTTGTCTACCGACGTCGTCCCTGCAGACTGATGAGTGCCGGCGATCCGATGGCCTTTCTGGTCGATTCTCGAAGGCGTATTGGAAATCTGAAAACTTTCACCTTGCTACCAAAATCTAACAGGTTGATCTACATCCATCGTGCGCGAGAATTAGCCTCTCAATAGTTCCCGCTCATCATGATCGCCATGATAGTTCTTTCATGGAGTATGAAATGGAACTGCTATCAGCTTTATGCATATGAAAGAAATCTTTCGTTTTTATTTTTTCATTCATTTTGTTTTTCATTTTTGGGCATTGGAAGAACTTCTGAAAATGGTTGCGGCGAATTCAAATCCGAACTAATTAATTGTCCCCTTTCCCCTTCGCCACCGAATGCAGATGGTTACACTTACAAAACGATCTTTGACACTTGGTATAAGAAAAGTAAAAAATAGTTGTTGGCTTCTTGCTGCTGAAGAATGAGTATGAAGAGGTAGAAATGGTTTTCAGTCCTTTGAAAAAGGGGAAAACATGATAGTTTTATTCAACAGAAGGTCCACATCAAGCTGGAGAAAAACTCTACGCAAAAACAAGAAGATACGCTGCTTACCCAGCTAAGTTTTACTGTGAATTCACTTGTAAAGAACCAATAGCAGAAGAACGATGGAAATTATGAAGCCGAGAAGGTTGACTTACACGGACTCGCAGGAGGACGAGGCACCTGGCTGTGGTGTTTGATTCTCAAAGTAGGCAATAAGAAAAGTAAAATAGTGCACTTACGGCCGACGGGCTTCGGTGGATCCATGTCCGGTGGCGACGACATTTCAGTATCTGTCTTGTCCGAGAGAGCGACATGCCTGATGGTACGTGGTGTTCATTGCTCGAGACAGGCAAAGGAAACGCTCTGAATAGCAATCAAGGCGGCGGTTCGGTGGGAAGTGGATGCCGGCACGGCCGTCATTAGCCTCATGTCAAGATGAGAATAATGCCTTTCACCCGCACATCAGTCTTGACATCTGGGCTGCGAACTGAATAACAGGCGGCTAAGAACAAGAGTCTGAGATACCAACTGAGTTTGTTGAGCAAAGGGAGAGAGAAGGATTCTGTCACGTAAATGGAGAGTCAGAGGAAGTAAAAAAAAAAAAAAAAGAGAGTGTGCATACAGAGAGAGAAATCGTGAGTGGAGTGCAGTTTTAGAGAGCACAAATTGATGAGAGAACAAGGGAAATCAGGGGTCCACGAGCAGAGAAGCAGTGCAGAGAATATCCCAGAAGAGAGCTGCCTTGTTCTTGATCTTTGGCTGGGTCTCTCTTTGAGCTTCACTAATTCAAAAGTTAAAAGGGAGCAAACTGGACTTTGTCTTCTTCAGTATCAATTACTCAAAGACCAGACGCAGTGTGTTCTCAAAAGAAAAGACGTTCGCCAGAGCTCACAAATTCAGCGACACGATTGATATACAGGGCTATTCTTGGCTTCAGAATCCTTTTAACGTAAAAAGAGGGAGAGACAAAAGCAATCCCGACGCTTTCCCACAGTGCTCCACCGTCCGCCGCACGTCCAGCCACCGCTGTCCTCACCGCAGCTCGTGCTCCCTTCGTCCAGCAACGTGCAGCCTCGCCTAGCCGCCGTGTCGTTTGACGCCTCAAGCAGCCCACCCGCTCGTGTACTTGGCTGATTTGTGTGCTGCCAAGCTCTGTTTCGCCTCAATTCTGGCTCAAGTTTCACCGGACGATTGATTTAAGGACGATTTGTGATAATTTTCATGCTGTTCTGCTATGTTTTTTCTGCTGTTTTCCGGCTGTGTTTAGCACTGTAAACATGTTTTGTCCGAATTGAGACCTTTTTTGCATATTTCATGGTCACTAAATCATGCAGATTTTTGCGGGATCTCAAAGGTGATTTCTAGACTATTTTTGATGATGTTTTTGCATGTTGTCAATGCTGTGTGCTTGCTGTTTTTTCAGAGATAAAACACTGAATTTTTTGACAAAGAAAGAAGAAGAAAGTCTCTTTCCTAATAGGCAACATTTTTTTTAAATTTGGACAATTTTTCTCTATCGCCATAGGGAAACGATCCTCTGATCCTCCGGTTGGAAAAGCGAAAAAGATAATCAACTCGATCTATTGCCATTTAGATCCGATTCGTCTTTCAAAAGCCAATTTTAGATTTAGGCATATCATTTTTTTTAAAAGACAAATGCAAGATAGATAGAGATCCGGATTACCTAACGTTGGGATTTCTGTAACATTGGTAACATTACTCAAATCAGACTATTCATTTTTATTTGGACGGCCAAGATTGGATCACGTTATTTGTTGTGAAAGGGAAAAAATTGGGTGGGAAATTTTTAGGATTTGAAAAATTTGGAATCCTCGTTCTTTCTCGATGTTCGTCCAAATGAAAATGGACGGTCTGATTTGAATTATATTACCCATGTCACAAAAATCTCAATGTTAGGTGATGCGTTTCCGATGGAAACGGCTTGATTTGCTTTGATTTGGTTACCTTGAATTTGTTTGATTGATATCTTGTCTGATAGACTTAAAAATCCTAAAAAAAAATTAGAAATGTATAGTTTCCTAGAAATTATGTCTAACTAAATCTTTAGGAAGATAAAATTAATAGAATCAAATCAAGATTTCCTTAATCTGGCTAAAAGTTGTCTTTAAAAGAGACAAGAAAAATCTCAGGGAAATTTGGCACACCCTCATGCACATTTCAAATATTGTCTGCATATCTTTCCTTCTTTTCTTTTTTTTTTTTTGCAAATATCACTAATCTTGCATTCCATCTTTTTTTTTTCCAATAATAATAATATATCATTTGCATATCATGCATATCTTTTATCTCATGCCATTCATATTTTCGAGTATCATTTAGTCTCTCATCCATTTTTTCGAAAATCAGGCATATCATATTATGGCATGGTCATTTTTTGCATGTCTCGTATCTTGCATGTGTATGTCATATTCTATTTTTATTTTTGCCATGACATTTTGCATGTCATTAGGCTATTCATAATAGGATAATTCAATTTGTATGCTTAAATTGCTTGAATAAAAATTGCATGCTATATATAGCCTTCGCATGTTTGTTTTATTTAAAGTGCATGACTGTTTGCATGATGCTTTGAGTGTTATATTAATTTGATGTCATTTTACACGTTTAATTTACTCATATAAATTCGGCATATAAATTAGTCCTTGCATGTCATGCGTTGCATCCATTCTAAAAAGTGAAAACAATAAAAAGTACTCCATCTGAGAAAATTAAAAGAAAAATCAATCAATCTTGAGTTGTTGAGCCTAGTTTTTCATAGAATTAAGATACCAAAAGGGCGTTAGTTTCAGTTAACTAGCGTGATCAAGTCTCCGAACACTTAATCTATGGTTCATATGAATAAAATTGTCTTCCCGCTATTTTATTTAGGTATCTAACCAACTTACTAAAAATAGTTAGTGGCGACTCTAAAATTAAAATCATCTGAATAAACCTAAGTTATGATTTGATAAGGCTTGAAAGCATCCGTATTATGTTTTTTTTTTTTGGTAAGGGCATCTATATTATGTTAGTTTTTAATCACCCTACTAATTTATTAACCTAAAGACTTAATCGATTTTTAGATCGCAACACAAACATCCTTCGTTTTCTCTCTTCGTCAATCGCGAATCAGCCAAGAAGCAAGCCCACTGCACTTTGGGGAGGGGTGCTAGCCCAAGGTCGGCCCAAGTGGCCGAGCCTACGTCATAATTTGTGGCAGTGGGGGCCTGCGTTCGCGCGGCCCCTGCCCAATTCCGAAGTCAAAGATTAACTCCGGGTCAAACCGCTCATCTTCTTCTCCTTGCCTTAGCTTTTTTTTTTATGCCTAATTCCAGTTTCCTGGCAGCTTCGTCCTGCTGGTTTTAGGAATATAATAAAGGAAGTGGGTTCTCTCTTCTATCGCTACCGGATGTGAAAAGATTGTATTTTGCTAGAGAAATCGGAGTTCCTACGTCTTGTGATGGAGGTAGTAGTGGACCCATCGGCCGTGAGTCTCCGTCCCTTCAGGATTTCCGACGCCGACGACTTCCTTTCGTTCGCAGGTGACGAGCAGGTCACGAGGTTCCTGAGGTGGAAGACGCTGGCCTCGAGAGACGAGGCCCTGGCCACCATCAGGGACGTTTGCATGCCACACCCCTGGCGCCGCGCGGTGTGCGTCGGGGACCGCTGCGTCGGGTTCGTCTCCGTCTGGCCCTGGTCGGGGGACGACAGGTGCCGGGCCGACATCGGGTACGGCGTGGCCAGGGAGTGGTGGGGGAAGGGCGTGGCGACCCGAGCGGTGAGAATGGCGCTGTCCCAGGTGTTCGGGGATTTCCCTGATGTCTTGAGGATTCAAGCCTTTGTCGGGATGGACAACAAGGCTTCCCAGAGACTGTTGGAGAAGGCCGGGTTCACAAGAGAGGGGTTGCTGAGAAAGTATGCCTATTTGAAGGGGACTTTGCAGGATTTGTACCTGTACAGCTTCTTGTCCACCGACGCCGTCCCTGCAGACCAATGAGTACCGGCGATCCGATGGCCTTTCGGGTTGAGTCTCGAAGGCATATTTGAAGTCTGAAAAATTCGCCTTGCCGCCAAAATCTTACAGGCTGACCTATATATTTTCAAGTCACTGGGTTATCTACATTCATCATGTACGAGAATTAGCTTCTGAATAGTTCATGTTTCATCATGATCGCCATGTTGCTTCTTTCATGGAGTATGAAATGGAAATGCTATCAGCTTTATGCATATGAAAGAACTCTTTCGTTTTTTTCTGTTTTTTTTTTTCCTTCATTTTTATTCATTTTCTGGGCATTGGAAGAACTTCCGAAAATGGTATGGCGAATTCAGATGACAGAAAGCATGAGGAAGTAAAAGAGTAAATCCGAACTAACTGATTGTTGCCTTTCCCCTTCACCGAATATAGAAGTTTACACTTACAAGATGATCTTTAGCACGTAGCATGAGTATGATCGAATGGCTGCTTGCTGCTGAAGAATGAGTATGAACAGGTAGAAATGGTTTTCAGTCCTTTGAAAAAGGGGAAAACATAATAGTTTTGTTCAGCGTAAGGTCCACATCAAGCTGGAGAAAAACTCTACAGATACGCTGCTTCCACAGCTAAGTTTCTGCGAATTCACTTGTAAAGAACCAATGGTAGAAGGACAATGGAAATTACGAAGCTGAACAGAAGGTCGACTTACAAAGACTCACAGGAGGACGAGGCACCTGGCTGTGGCGTTTGATTTTCAAAGTAGCCCATGAGGAGAGTAAAAAGTGCACTTACAGCGGACGGGCTTCGGTGGATCCATGACGTGGCGGTGTCCGGGTCCGTTGGCGACAACAACAGGGACCCAAGTTCTGATGGTAGCGTTCATTTTTCGAGACAAGCAAAGGAAACGGTATGAATAGCAATCGAGGCGGCGGTTCGGTGGGAAGTGGATGCCGGCACGGCCGTCATTACCCTCATGTCAAGATGAGGATAATCCCTTTCACTCACACATCAGCCTTAACGTCTGGGCTGCGAACTGAATGACAAGCGGCTAAGAACAGGGGTCTTTTGCTACTTGGAATTTGACTTTATTTATGGCGTAAGTTAATCAATGTCCGAACAAGCTGATCAAATACCCAGAGAAGTTTGGAACCGAACATCCTTCGTTCTCTCTCTCTTCCTCAATCGCGAATCAGCCAAGAAGCAGAAAAAAAAAACCACTGCGAACAACGACAGCACGATCACGACTGACTTGACGCTTGGCAAAGTTTGACCGGCTCCTCCATCTGCTTTCCCTCTTATTGTCCCACACAGGGCGAGGGGGGAATCAGCGAGAGCGTTAGACCGGTAGAAGAGAAAGGCCCAGGCAATGGGCAAATCACTTACCTGGACGGGGTCAATGGGCGATCAAGAAGGCCCATGGCCTGGGCCTGGTGACCTCCATTGCACTATGGGGAGGGGTGCTAGCCCAAGGTCGGCCCAAGTGGTCGAGCCTACGTCATAATTTGTGGCAGCGGGGGCCTGCGTTCGCGCGGCCCCTACCCAATTCCAAGTCCAATCTTTTCCCGGTCAACACTGTTTATGTCATATGAGCTTCTCGCGATGGATACAGAGACCCATCGGCAATAGGTCCCCGTCCTTTCTACGACAGGTGATGACCAGGACACGAGGTTCGGGAGATGGCGTACGCCGGCCTCACGAGAGGAGGCCCTGGCTGCCATCAGCGTTACGTTTTGACGTTTTGAGGTTCGGGAGACGGCATACGCTGGCCCTGGGAGAGGAGGCCCTGGCCGCCATCAGGGTACGCTTTGGAGGTATGCAAACAAGGCTAAGCTGTGTTTGTGACCAAGTGTTATTCGACATATCTGAACAAAATAGAGTTATTCGATAAACTTGAAATCGAGTTGTGGACGAAAAAATCGATTTTAAACGAATGATTCGAGCCCAACGAATTTACATTATATCCTTAAAGATGAATTTGTCCCTTTCGTCGGTACTCAAGATTTTTAGACAATTACCTTCTATGATAGAATGTATCAGTCTTTCTTATGAAGTAGTAATTTTTCAAAGGAAATCTTCAAACTTAACTTCGTATATATGATAGGTGAAATGTGAAAGAGTGTTTGATGTGCGTAAGTGTCCGTTCAAAAAAAAAAATGAGGAATCAATAGTCACGATTCTAATAAGCAATGAAGAGACAACTGACCGAAAAATTACGTTCGATCACGATGAACCGAAAGGCCGCGTTTGCGTTCGGTCATAAATTATTGAACCAATTTGATAGCCCGATGAGTGATCACGAATGGACATATTTGTTCAAAAAAGAAAAAATTTCAAAGATGAAAATATGTTTAATCAGACACTAGTTCATCATGCCTATTCAATGAAAATAAAATTGATGGGAACTAATAGGCTGAGTTTCAAAAATAATTAATTAATTAAATCCAAACCCAAGCCGGCACCCGTGGACCAACCTAGTTTTGTATAGGTTTTTTTCCATCCACAAAAGTAGGGTGTCCCTTGGACCCAAATTCATTTGAGCAATTTCACTAAATAAACTCATCTTCTATCAATCTCATTCACTTTCTATCCACGCTTCTCATTCACTTTCTATGGGATTTGGGACACCAAAATCCCAACAGTGCATATCTTCGCTTGAGATTCTTCTCTAATGTGTTTTAAAGCCATAAGTGCCTTGACCCAAAGAGGACAATATTACGCAATAGTCCTTTCAACATCTGCATACTGCATGATGTCTTCCGTCCCACATCGCCCAGGGGAGTCCTGCTTAGTTGATAAGATTTGAGGTTCTCTGCTACGTGTAATGGACTGCAAAGCGGACAATATTACACATAGGTCCTTTCAACATCTGCATACCGCACCCTTGGCGTCTTGCTGTGTGTGTCCACTTTGTCTCCATCTGGCCTGGGTCGGGGGGACAACAATTGCCGAGCTGACATTGGGCATGGCGTGGCCAGGGAGTGGTGGGGCAAGGGCACCCGAGCGGTGAGAATGGTGCCATCCTAGTTGTTCGGGGATCCCTGATGTCTCAAGGATTCAAGCCCTTGTCGGGGTGAACACCAAAGCTTCCCCCATAGGGTGTTGGAGAGGCCACGTTCACAATAGATGGGTTGGTAAGAAAGTACTGCCTATTTGAAGGGGACTTTGCAGGATTTGTACTTGTACAGTTTCTTATAAGTCCCGATCTGATTGATCCAATCCACCTTTCAGGTCGAGTGCAATTAAGTCTTAAAATTTCTACCACACTGCCAAAAGCCAATTTGTCACTGGGTTATCTGCATTTATGTATGAGAATTAGCTCTGGTATGGTCATGTTCACTCAATATCTGCATGTTACTTCTCCATGGAATATGAAATGGAACTGCTCTATCAGCTTTTATAATTATGGCTAATTCCATTACAGAGAGCGTGGGATTTGGAAAACTAATTCGACATAGGCCTGAACTGAACATCTTGTCTAGGAAATATAATGCTCCGTGGCCAGCCAGCTGCCGGCTGTAATTTCTTCTTGATGTGTCAATTAAACCAAATCAAAGTATGTCAACACCATTGAGGAATTTAGTCAAGAGGTTCATAGAGCATGTTCTCTGCCTCCCGGTTCACAGATTGAAACAGCCCAGAAGAAGAATAACGCTCTCCGAAGCTCAGGAAGACCACCTGAGCAGGGTTAATATCGAGTGTAAGTATAATCAAATGGCTGCTTGCTGCTGAAGAAGAAGAGCATGAACAGCTAGATATGGTTTTCATCACGTAGAGAAGGAAAACAGGAGATAGTTTCATGTCGACATTAAGCTGAAGAAAACTTTAAGTAAGCCACGCTCGCAGAACAAGAAGATAAGCTTGCTTACACAGCTATGTCATCGCGAAGTCAATTGTAAAATGCAGGATGTTCTGCTAATGATGTCCGATGAAAGCAAATTAACTCACCACGATGAGCTTTCCAGAACTCTCTGGCCTCTTTGCGATATCAATTGCAGTTGCGGCATCTGCACCCAACAATATTCCGACCTGCAAGTGAAGAAGATAGGATCACAAAGAATCCGCTTAAAAAGCACACTGCAGAAAACTCCGAAGTGCCACGATCATGTCATATCCCAAAATGGATATCGGCCAGTGTGTGCGTTGTTTTCCTGGGGTGGGGGTCTGAAATCTCAATGCCGAACGATAGACAAGTCACTTTACCAGCAAAGTCAGAGACACATCCTGTAATGGCCTGCCGCTGTGAATTACTTGATAGAGGTCACATTAAGTTCAGAAGCTTGGCATACAGTGATATACAGCCTGAGAGGAGAACTGGTCTTCGTCTTTAACGGGGAATTAAGATAGAACCATGCTAAAACATCACAAGAACATATGAAGGGGCAGAAACTCTTAAGCATATTTTTTCTTGCCCGCACATAAGTGCAGCAAATTCAACATGTTCTAGGGATAAAATTAAAAGCTGTGTTAGCATAACAGGGAACGCGATAACTGAACCTTCATGAGAGGAAGAGTATTGAAAATATTAAAATAAATTTTGGAAGAAAGTCAAAAAAAGAAGAAGCCTCAATTTTTAACTATTAATGGACAACTTAGGTGTGCTTAAGCCTCAATTTTTGACTATTGATTGTCAAAAATGGACAACTTAGGTGTGCTTGAATTTGATAAAATTAAGTGTAGTCAAATAAAGACATTTAAGTTTGACAAAAATTAGGTATAGAATTGGTTATAAATATGTGTGGTTTTTCTTGTAAGTTTCATATCAAGGAGGAGAAGAAATAGAAAGAGAGAGAGAGTTCTTATAAGAACAAGCTTAGAGCAAAGCTTGATTTTATTTGTGTAAAACCTTGGCAAAGGTATTTTGTAGTATTGCTCTCTCATTTGCATTTTTGTTATTCTCTCCAAATTAAATCCTCCAAGCTTCCGCAAAATTCCTCCTTCCTTTTTTATTTGGTTCCTACATTTGGTATCAGAGCCAAGTTATGGCGTCCACAAGTTCCGTTCAATTTCAACTTCCAAAGTTGAACGGAAAGAATTTCAACAACTGGTCCGTCCAGATGAAGGTTTTGTTCAAATCGCAAGATTTGTGGAACCTGGTGGAGAATGGCTACATCGAAGTAGCTAATAACGAAGAATTCAATGCCATAAGAAAGGAGGAGAAGGATTCGTTGGTGGAATCCCGGAAAAAAGATCAGAAAGCATTATATGCGATCTTTCAAGCCGTGGAGGAGACGATATTTGAAAAAATATCGAATGCCGAGACCGCCAAAGCAGCGTGGGATATTTTGCAAAAATCCTACAAGGGCGACGATCGTGTTCAAAGAGTTCGGCTTCAAACACTTCGAGGTGATTTTGAGTCTTTACGCATGAATGATTCTGAATATATCTCTTTGTATTTTGATCGTGTACAAAACATCGTTAACCAATTGAGGGTTAATGGTGAAACACTCCAAGATGTACGAGTCGTAGAAAAAATCTTGAGGTCTTTGACTGAAAGATTTGACTACGTTGTTGCGGCAATCGAAGAAGGCCAAGATATATCAACTATGACGTTGGAGCGGTTGATGGGTTCATTATGCTCGCATGAGCAAAGAATGAATCAGAAGTCCGTCAGTTCATATCCCGAGCAAGCTTTGCAAAGTCGTATCGCTCCATCAAATCGAGGAAGCTATCAAGGAGGTCGAGGTCGCGGAGGAGGCCAAGGAAGAGGTGGAAATTCCAATTTTACCGGGAAATTTAAAACACGTGACAAATCAAAAGTCAAGTGTTTTAAGTGCAACAAGTTCGGACATTACAAATCTGAATGCCATGCAAAGGCGACGTACGAGCAGGCGGAGCACGCACATACCACTGATGCTGAAGAATACATGGTGCTAGCATGTAAGAAGGATGACTCAAGCACTGTAGATACCAACATATGGTATCTAGATACTGGTTGCAGCAATCATATGACTGGCCGGAAGGAATTATTCTCGCAATTGGATGAGACGAGTCGTGGTGAAGTCAACTTCGGGAATAAATCAAAAATTCCCGTGATGGGCAAAGGTAACATTAATATCAAGTCAAAAGATGGTACTAATGTTGCTATTGCAGATGTTTACTTTGTGCCAGGACTTTTTTGGAATTTGCCAAGTGTTGGGCAACTTTCCGAAAAAGGCCACAAAGTTCACATTGAAAATGGAATTTGCACCATCAGAGGTGTCAACAACAAGTTGATCACAACGGTGCAAATGACGAAGAACCGGATGTTTCCCATGATTCTTCAGACGAAGAATCTCTTGAGTTTTCAAGCGATAATGAAAGACAACAACTGGCTGTGGCATCTTCGATACGGTCATCTAAATTTTCGTGGACTAAAACTACTGGTTCAGAAAAGGATGGTGACCGGCATGCCTTTAATCGAATGTCCAGATCGTCCATGCGAAGGATGTCTCGTTGGAAAACAACATCGAGAATCATTTCCAGTAGGGAAAGCCAGAAGAGCAAAGCAACTTTTGGAGTTGGTACATACAGATATATGTGGCCCTATTGAGGTTGAATCAGTCGGACAAAAAAGGTACATGCTGATTTTTGTTGATGATTTTACCAGAAAAACTTGGGTATATTTCTTGAGAGAAAAATCTGAAGCATTTGCCAAGTTCAAAGAATTTAAAGTCTATGTTGAAAAACATAGTGGCTTTAATCTGAAAACGTTGAGATCGGATAGAGGAGGAGAATTTACCTCAAATGAATTTGACAAATTTTGTAAAATTCATGGAGTAAAACGTCAGTTGACTGCCAGCTATACACCTCAGCAAAATGGTATAGCAGAAAGAAAGAACAGGACAATTTTTGAAATGGCAAGAAGTATGTTAAAAGCCAAAAATTTGCCTAAGAATTTTTGGGCAGAAGCGGTTGCTTGTGCTGTATTTGTACTAAACAGGTGTCCAACAAGGAGTGTTCTTGGAAGAACCCCAGAAGAGGCTTGGAGCGGCAACAAGCCAGATGTTTCGTTTCTACGAGTATTTGGGTGCATGGCATATCTCCATATACCAGATGAACGAAGAAAGAAGTTGGATGACAAAAGCGAGAAGTGCATCTTCATTGGCTATAGTGACACAACTAAAGGTTATAAGCTGTATAACCCAGTCACTGAAAAGGTAATTATCAGCAGGGATGTCCAGTTTTTTGAAGATGAAGCTTGGGACTGGAACCAAAAGGGTTACCAGAAAAGCATCACCATCGAAGATGAACCATTGGAGAAAGAAATAGAAGAGCCTCCATCATCTTCAACTAGTGGTACATCTTCACCAACAGCAGCTTCAGAACCACCACTACGTCGTTCACAACGACTGAGGGAGACGCCAGCAAAATTCAGGGATTACGTGGTCACAGGAGGCGATGGCAGTGATAATAACGGAATCACTGATGAAACATTGGTAAACTTTTGTTTGTTTGCTGAATGTGATCCTGTAACCTATGATGAAGCAGCTGCAGATGAAAGGTGGATTCATGCAATGGATGAAGAGATTCACTCCATTGAGAAGAATGACACATGGGTGCTAACTTCTTTACCACCTGGTAAGAAACCCATTGGTGTCAAGTGGGTGTACAAGACGAAGTACAAACCCAACGGTCAGGTGGACCGTTACAAGGCCAGACTGGTTGTAAAGGGCTACAAGCAAAAGCCAGGTATTGATTATTTTGAAGTTTTTGCACCAGTGGCTCGGATGGATACCATCCGAATGATCTTAGCACTTGCAGCTCAAAATCATTGGAAGATCCATCAAATGGATGTGAAATCAGCATTCCTCAATGGTGTTCTTGAAGAGGAAGTCTACGTGGAGCAACCACAGGGTTATGAGAAAGGGCATGAAAATCAAGTTTACAAACTGAAGAAGGCTTTGTATGGGCTAAAACAGGCACCTCGTGCTTGGTACACGCGTATCGACACATACCTGTTAGAGCGTGATTTTCAAAAGTGCCCGTATGAGCATACACTGTATATCAAGTCAAATACTAACGGTGACATAATAATTGTGTGCCTTTATGTTGATGACTTGATATTTACAGGCAGCTGTGAAAAAATGTTTTCAGAATTCAGGGAGGCTATGACTAGCCAGTTCGAGATGACTGATTTAGGATTGATGTCCTATTTTCTTGGGCTTGAAGTGAAGCAGACAGATAATGGCATATTTATTTCACAGCAGAAATATGCTAATGATATTCTGAAGCGATTAAAAATGGAATCGCTCAAACCAATTCGAACTCCCGTAATTGAACGTTTGGAGCTGAAGAAAGAAGGAACCGGTGAATTGGTAAATCCCACTTATTTCAAAAGCATTGTTGGCAGTTTAAGATATTTGGCTTCTACAAGACCAGATATTACCTATGGAGTGGGAATTATTAGCAGGTTCATGGAGAAACCATACCAATCACATTTACAGGCGGCAAAAAGAATTTTGCGGTATGTCAGTGGAACTCGTGATCATGGAATTTTATATTCTTATACTGACAACTTTGATTTGTTGGGGTATACAGATAGTGATTGGGCAGGTGATACTGAGACTCGAAAGAGTACTTCAGGGTATGCTTTCTTTCTTGGATCAGGAGTAATTTCTTGGTCTTCGAAAAAACAGCAGGTTGTTGCACTCTCGACAGCTGAAGCAGAATACATGGCATTAGCTTCAGGGGCCTGTCAGGCAATATGGCTTCGATGGATGCTGCGTGAATTGATGCATGAACAAGCAGGTCCTACTAAATTGATGTGTGACAATAAGTCGGCTATTGCATTAGCCAAGAATCCTGTATTTCATGGCAGGAGCAAGCACATCGACATCAAGTATCACTATATTCGTGAGCAAGTCAAAGATGGTGAAATTGAACTTAATTTCTGCAGATCAGAAGACCAGATTGCAGATATCCTGACAAAACCATTGAAGGCTGATTTGTTCGAAAGATTGAAGACGATGCTTGGCGTTATGAACTTCCAAAATCAATTTTAAGGGAGGCTATTGAAAATATTAAAATAAATTTTGGAAGAAAGTCAAAAAAAGAAGAAGCCTCAATTTTTGACTATTAATGGACAACTTAGGTGTGCTTAAGCCTCAATTTTTGACTATTGATTGTCAAAAATGGACAACTTAGGTGTGCTTAAATTTGATAAAATTAAGTGTAGTCAAATAAAGACATTTAAGTTTGACAAAAATTAGGTATAGAATTGGCTATAAATATGTGTGGTTTTTCTTGTAAGTTTCATATTAAGGAGGAGAAGAAATAGAGAGAGAGAGAGAGAGTTCTTGTAAGAACAAGCTTAGAGCAAAGCTTGATTTTATTTGTGTAAAACCTTAGCAAATGTATTTTGTAGTATTGCTCTCTCATTTGCATTTTTGTTATTCTCTCCAAATTAAATCCTCCAAGCTTCCGCAAAATTCCTCCTTCCTTTTTTTATTTGGTTCCTACAAAGAGGAAATCTGCAGTTCATTGATGACGGCCATCATTCAATGAAGTTGATTTTCGGGCAAATAGTTTCTTGGTTCAAACGAAGAGAAGCACAGTCAAAACCGAAACACAAGGTATGATTCCCCATTTGAAGGCCTTCAATTGGCACGGAGAAGGAAAAGAACAAAATACACAATAACAAATTTAAAGTCGGTGTAATATCACTACCAGTTACAGATGGCAGTTACATTGCACGTTGAGCTAAAATTCATGAATCATATTGAAAAAAAAAAATTTAAATTCAAGTGCCATATTACACGTGAAATCAAGGTTTACAGATCATTTGTCACGTTTTTGCTTACGTACTCAACTTTATCACTAATCGAAATGTTTGACTAACGAAACTCAATAAATAAATATAGACACGAAGGAAATTTCGACTAATGTGAGCTGCAGGAACGTAGGCACTTTTGCTTAATGGATAATTTCTGGTGCTCAAATCATCTATTGCGTCATTGGAAAACCGACGAGAAATCCCTACGAACTTTACCAAACCTCCCAATCATTTTAGGCATGGTTAGAGACCGACGCTTTTGCTACAGGTAGTAATAGTGTAGAGCACCGGCAGAGCCACCTACTTAAAACGTCTGTCGGAACATCTACGTTAAAGGCCACACTTCGAGAATCACGCGAGAACATTACTTCTTACCGATGACATTATTCCCGTTTTTCGTTAATCCATATCAAGTGATCTCACTTTGTTACCGTCCGTGACACCAACGAATGAACTCACTTTAAGGTATTGTTTGGTTTGACCTGTCTTATTGTTGAGCCCCCCCTGTTCAGCCCAGTCCCTGTCGGCCCGGCCCAAGCTGCTTCTCTCTTTTCCTTCTATCTAAAGTAGCCCACTCGGGCGGCCCAGTTCCGCCGACCTAAAAGCCCGCACGCCTTAAAGGACTGGCTTGAAACAGACCAAAGAAGGAGACAAAGCTTCATTAAAACCCAATCACGCCTGGGCTCTCTCCTTCTCCGTCTTCTGTTTAGCTTGCCTCGGAGCTCGCTGAGCTCCCTGTTTCTTTCCAGGACAGCATCATAAATATTCCCTGAGCTTTGCACAATTTACGATATAATCCCTAAATTTTCAATTTAATCGATACGATCCCTAAATTTTGACTAGACACACAATGTAGTCCGTGAATTTTTAATTTGATCATTTTTTAAACATATTCAATTTAGTTCGTGGATCGAATTAATTAAATTAAAAGTTCAGAGACCGTATTGTTCAAATTAAAAGTTTAGAGATTATATTGCACGTTGAATCAAAATTGATGGATCGTTTGTGTCGATTTGTCTCTCTTTCTCGGAACACGAAGAAACCCATTGACCGAGATCCCTCTGCCCTCCGTCCGAATTCCTTTCTTCTTCTCCTCTGTGGATTTTTTGCTCTGAAAACGGAGAGCACCTTTCTTCTGGAACACCCTTATCTTTTGCTTCTTCTTGCTTTCTATATGGACTTCTCTCTCCTGCCCTCTTTCGAACTCTCTCCTTTTTTTTTTTCTTTTCTTTCTCTTCTTTTAATCTGCTCCGCCCCTTTCTTGTGGCCTTTCTTTTGTCTTCTTAAATAAACGCCAGAAGACCCAGAGAGGACCAGATGCTCCCTGGTCTTCCCCGTTCTTGCCTCTCACGAACCAGCTGGAACTCCCCCACTCTTTCTTTGCTCCCCCCCTCTTCTCTGTTTGACCTCTCTTCTTCTTTGCTTTTTGCTTTTCTTTTTTCCAACGCCAGCCCCCACCTTTGGAGCTCCCCTTTGCGTCCTTTTTGTGCCTTTGAGGACAGCAGGGGCCACTTTCGCTTCTGCCTCTGCTTCCTTGCGTGAGGACTGGGTCAAGCAGGTCGGGGTCCGACCCGCCCGATCCATCTAAAAAATTGCCCCGAATCGATGAAATTTCGACCCTTTTTTGCGAATTTAATCCCCAAAATTGAGTTCTAGGACACGGGAATCAACTAGGAGAGGTAGTCTCGGGTTAAATTGATTTCATATAACGTAAAACGCCCAAATCTAACGTTTAACCCGAGTGAAAATTTGAGCAATTATGGCCTTTAATGGTCAATTTGTATCAATCCGACCCCATTAGTAGTCCTAGAATGAAGAAAAGCCTATGGGTTGGGGTTTGTTTTTTTGAATGAATATGTCCCATTGATCACGATTTGACGCGCGGAGGTCAAAATAAAATTTGAATTGGGCCCTTTTTCCAATTTGCTCAAAATCGCGGAAGTGACCGGACAAAAATACAATTAGAGATATTGATGTCGTGTGCTATATAACTGGTAAGAGGTGAAAATAAGTCTAAACATGACTCAATTTGTGATTTTCATTTAACTAACCTAAATGCAAAATATTTCAAATTGAGGTTCCGGATCAAATTTTGAGATCTAAAATGATCAAAATGCAATTGGGATTCAAATAAAACTAACAACTTTTGTTTTTATATTTTTCTAGCTACTAGTGCTATTTTTATAATTTTTGGGTATTTTCTAATATATAAAAATGCAGACAACATAGGAAATAAATTTTCGTTCAAAAATTATCCCCTAGGCTTGGTCAAAGGTTCAAAATTTTACTTTTTAATTAATTGAATTTTCTTTATCTTTAATTAAATTTCTAAAAAATAATCAAAAACCAAGTATCAACACATGTAAATTAAAAATGGTCTTCTCTTGTATGTTGTGCAATTTGTGTGTATTCTACCCCTGGCTATCCTAAAGCATGTCAAGAGTTGCTCCTTATCTAACGTCTCTTGCTCAAGTGATACTTCCCATCCTCATCAAACAGGGTTGTTATTGGAGATTGAAAATGAATAGTATAATCCCAATTAATTTCATCGAATGTCTCCAAAATGACTTCAAACCCACTTGAATTTGGCGTCAGCAGAGTTTAGACGAGTCGTTTTTGTTTCGATTTTCAATACATCACTTTATAGTAGATAGTAAGCGTTCCTTTATCTCGAACAAATTCTCATAGACAAGTCGGAGCTGTTTCATTCTAAATAAGCTTAGTTTAGCTAAGCTTTAGTTAAGGTAGTTGCGTACTCGACTTTGCTATTCCCTTTCTTTAAATTGATAGGATTGCGAGTTTTTCCGCTTGAATTAAATATGTTATGTCCTATAATAATACATTACAAGCATGATACGTATTGAAAAAATAAAGCTGTGTCTAGAGCATATTCGGTACGTAAAGCTCAATCGGGCATTTATTGCCCTTTTTGGCCATTTGAAATTACACAGAACAGGTTCTCCAGGGGGAGGAATTGCGACAGGTTATAGGCATGCCAGGGATAAAATCGTAATTGTGAGGTTTGGTATGAGATGGGTTGAAACGCATATTATTTGGAGCGGATTAATCGAAAATTATCCGATCCAAGATTATCCAGGTCCGAGCAGCCAAACAGACCAAATCTCCATCCTCGCCCGGCACCAACTTTGACCCACCCAAAGCGAGCCCTCGCACCATCACCGCCCAGCGCAGATCTCGAACCGTCTCAAATCCTCCCTCCCTCTCTTTCTTCCCCTCCGAGTTGACTCACCAGAGCAAGGCCCATTCAGTTCGAAGACACACCATGGGCGTTCCCGCTTTCTACCGGTGGCTCGCCGATCGGTACGCGAGTTCGATCGCCGACGTCGTCGAAGAAGAGCCGTTCGTCGACTCGAACGGCGTCGCGGCGCCAATCGACGCCTCGAGGCCTAACCCCAACGGACTGGAGTTCGACAACCTGTATCTCGACATGAATGGGATCATCCATCCTTGCTTTCATCCCGAGGGCAGGGTACGTATGTGTTTCTCCTCGCGCGCCTGTGTTTTCGGGTTTCTTGTGAATTTTGGTGGTCTCGAGCTGGAATTGCGAAAGGTTTTCTTTTGGAGGTCGACTAGATGTTAATATTTTTTCGAGAGGCTACTAGGTGAATGTTGGAAATGGAGTCTTTTTGTAAAATTTGGTTAGTCTTCCACATATACGCGCGTTAGGTGTGCGTGCGAGTTTATTTATGGAATGTGCCTGGTTAGCTTGGCTTCGCATGGATATAGTACTTTCGGATGCTTATGATTTTAGGCGAGACATTGGATTATATTTGGTTTGTGCTTAAAAATAGTTGCTTCTGCGTGGTTCGGACGATTTTGGCTTGTCTTTGTATTTCAACTGACGAAATGAGAGAGAGTAGTTCGATCTGAGGAATGCAAACATTTGTGCTTTGGGGATGCGAAGGTCTGAGCGCTGCAATGCTTCAGGGATGTGAAGCGTTTTGCTGTAGCCTTTATTCACTAGGAATTGTAATTTAGCTTTGTCAGGATTCTTCTGTAATAAGTAAAGCAGGTTGTAGCAATGACCAACCTCAGGTGGGAATAGTGGGAGCTTATGCTCCTGGGTACGCGGTGTGAGTTATAGTAAGCTTATGCTTACCATATATGAAGCTTCGCCTAAAATTTCTTTCTTTCTTTCTTTTTTTTTTTTGCCCACCCTGAGTTAATGACTTTGCAAATTTTTTTTGTTTCAACTTATCATCTGTGTTTTACTTCCTCATAGAATATCTCTGACTCTAACTTTATGTGATTGTGCAGCCTCCTCCTGCTAGCTACGATGAAGTCTTTAAGGCAATATTTGATTATACTGATCATGTCTACTCATTGGTTCGTCCTAGAAAGCTTCTTTACCTAGCAATTGGTAAGCTTCGTTATTGTATTACCCTCCTCATTGCGCATACAGATTATTCTAACTGAAAAATATGCAGATGGAGTTGCACCAAGAGCTAAAATGAACCAACAGCGGTCGCGGCGTTTTAGGGCCGCAAAAGATGCAGCTGATGCTGTAAGATTTCTCAAGTTGCCGTTATAATTGTTGATGATCACATTATTTTCAAGATTTTGATCTCTACTTCAATCAAGCAGGAAGCTGAAGAGGAACGGTTGAGGAAAGAATTTGAGGCTGAGGGACAAATTCTTGCTCCCAAGGAAAAGCCTGAAACATGCGACTCAAATGTCATTACTCCTGGAACACAATTCATGGCAGTTCTTTCCGTAGCACTTCAATATTATATACAAGTGAGATTAAATCATTATCCTGGCTGGCAGCAGACAAAGGTTTGGGTGACATCTTAATTAACATCTGCTTTCTTAGTACCTTTGACATTGGACAATTCCTGGCCCATGGAGTAATTCATCTCTATTGGGGAAAACTCTGTTTTCAGGATTCTTTCTCTCTATATTTATTTATGCGGCTGCATTGGATGATTCTTGAAGGTTCTTCTTTCTGATGCAAATGTTCCTGGGGAAGGAGAGCACAAGATTATGTCATATATACGATTGCAAAGGAACCTTCCCGGTTTTAATCCTAACACGCGGCACTGTCTTTATGGCCTGGTAAATATTTGTTTTATACTCTGCCTCTGTACTAGTAGCTATCCCTCTTCTCAGCTGGTTACTTTAGATTCCTCTGAGTTACTATGTGTTGATTATCTTACTTGGTTCACTGTAATCAGGATGCTGACCTGATTATGCTTTCATTAGCGACACATGAGATTCACTTTTCAATACTCAGAGAGGTATATAGATTTATCGAATTTCATTACCGGTTGTGGGATTTAGCAGAATCTCATTTTCTGTTTTTTATTTTCAATAAATCTGCAGGTGGTCACTTTCCCAGGACAGCAGGAAAAATGTTTTCAGTGTGGCCAAGCTGGTCATCTGGCTGCTGAATGTCGTGGCAAGGCTGGCAATGAAATGGTAAATGATATTCCCATCCACAAGAAGAAATATCAGGTTTGTTTAACTCTGATTTTTATGCTCAGTCTCTTTATCCTCGCTTTTCTTTTGCATGACTGTTTGTAATGTGGCAGTTCCTCAACATTTGGGTACTCCGGGAATACTTGCAGCATGATCTGGACATTCCGGACCCTCCGTTTGAGATTGATTTTGAAAGGATAGTGGATGATTTTGTATTCCTATGTTTCTTCGTTGGCAATGACTTCCTTCCACATATGCCTACATTGGAGATTAGGGAGGTATGTCACATCTAGGTCCTTTGATCACTACTCTGAGTGGCAGCAATCGTGACCTAAGATGTTTACAGCTTGTCACCTAAATAGAGACAATTTCATCCTAACCTGATGCTTTCGCTTGGGTTTATTCTGTGTACTCTATAATATGTGGACTTAGAATGCTCATTGTGCATCTTTCTGTTTCTTCAGGGTGCTATCAATTTACTAATGTTGGTTTATAGGAGGGAGTTCACTGCCATGGGAGGTTACCTTACCGAAGCAGGCGAGGTAGTTTTCATTGAGCATCCTTTGATATGCAGTTTCCAGTTGAATAATATTGTGGTTGGTTGATGAATTCGTCATTTGGTTGCTCTAATACAAGTTTTTTGCGTTTGTGTTCTTGTTTGTTGAAGAGCTTATTTCTTCTTTAAAATGTGGTTGCGACAAGGCTTTTCTTGTAATTTTTAACTGCCATATACTATCTACTGTCGGCATGATTTTGAAAAGACATTTGCTTCTTTGGGTTGTTGCTTATGTTTTTCTTACAACTCTTGTGAATAAACATCTCAAAACAGTTAACCCACCAACTGGGTGGGCGCGTGGATAAGAGCGATGCGACCCTTGCGGTACCCACTGGTCCAGAGTTTGAATCCCCGTTGCGAATTTCGCTGGGAGTGCGCTCAATCGGTGTCTTACCCAAGCGCCGTGGTGGTGGGGTCCTGCGGCTGCCCTCGAGGACTAGTCGTGCTTCACTGCTAGTTTGAGCGCAAGCTTGCCGGCCACGCGGAACCTCGGTTATAAAAAAAAAAAAATAAAAATCTCAAAACAGTTAGTAAAAGCAGAGTATTTTTTTTTATGATTTTTTTTTTGTTTTGGTAGAGAATCCAATGTGACTTAGTTTGTGATGGTTGGGTGAATCCATTAGTCTTTTCATTTCTTGTAAAATTTAATGTATTGATGGTATTTGATGAGAAGTTTAATTTCTTTTTCGTGTTCAGGTCTTGTTAGACAGAGTAGAACATTTTATCCAGTCTGTTGCTGTTCATGAAGATCAAATTTTTCAGAAGCGGGCTCGTATACAGCAGGTACCTTTAATATCCTTGGTCATTTATTAATGCTAGAAATTCAATCCTCTTTGTAATGCAGCATGTGATGGAGAATTTGAAGAACGATCCAAATGCTTCAGTGTCTTTTGGTGTTATTCGCAGAACAAATGGAGTGGAAATAGTTTTTGATTCTCCAGATTCCATTGAAAATAGTCGTTCAGGACTCATAATCAATTGAGAACTGTGACACTTTTATTACGGACTAGTGAGTACAAATTCCATAATTCAGTCCTAATTAACTTTATGCTTGACCTTCTCTCTAGGCACTGGAGAATAATGAAGAAATGAGATCTAGATCAAGAAGAGAGTCGTCAGAAGAATTACAAAGTCCAGCTGTTGACAAGGTATGCAAAGAGTTGACTTTCACCTTAACCTGTGTTGTACGTGAATATCTTCCGTTTCACTGTTTCAGCTGATTAAAGGAATTTGAAATGTGGGAAGTCACAGTTTTTGTAATGAATAAGGATGATGCAGTTTTGTTTGGGCAGGGACTATTATTAACTTTAAATTAGTTCTTTGATTGAAGGCTCGGATTTAAAGAAGGGATTAGGTGAAAAGATGTGCACTTAACAAGTTGAATGAATTAATCTTTAAGTGGCTCATTTTATAACTTCCTGGCTTTGGTTACTCTCACCTGTCTGTTCAGTAGATGTTAGCATTATTTAATTCTTGCTCTGTCTAACCAAAAGCATAACCTGATGGTATGATTGATATTTTATGGAGTCCAGTTTGTACCATACATGAGCTCAAATGGTATGATTCATATTTTATGGAGTCCAGTTTGTACCATACATGAGCTCAAATGGTATTGATCTTACTCTTTTTGGGGGGGCCATAGTATTTTATGATCGTGTTTTATTGTGTGTCTTTGTTTTTCCTTTTTCCTTTCTTTTTGGGATAAAGCAGATGGGAGAAGTTAAGTTTCACATGTTGTACTATTGAACTGTTATTCTTTTTTTTTTCCCCTGCATCTTCTCAAGTCAACTTGTTCTGAATAAAAATGCTAATTTTTAAATGCTCTGGAGAGAATGATCTATCTTTTACGTGTTCTGCGTAGTCAGAGAAATTGAGAAATTTGACTTTTTGGTATTTTTCTTGTGGATGAGTTATATCTATTATCAGTCATATTATTAATATCTCAAAAGGAAAACATGCGAAGCTTTACATGTTGGATAATCAATTCTTGAATTTGATACACTATTATTTGAAGTCAGGTTAGATTAGGGGAGCCTGGATACAAGGAAAGGTATTATGCGGAGAAATTTCATGTGTCAACTCCGAATGAGATAGAGAGAGTTAAGAAGGAAGTGGTAAGTGTTTTGTTGTATATTGAAACCTGCAGTTTTCTTTCTTTGATATCAGTGTTATTTCTCATAATTGATTTGGTTTTGTTTCGTCTTGGTCGTCTTGGTAACATCGTATTTATATGTTTTTAAGTGTTCTGTGCTTGCTCCGCTTGATTTTAATTTTTGTAATTGTTTTTGGCATGGAATTAATTTGTGGATGGTAGAGCGGTCTTCGGACTCTGAATGTCTTAATAGCAGTACCTTTACATTTAGATGTTTATTTGAATTGCAAGTCTGTGTGAATGTGGAAGTTACGTAGCTTTGAGCAACTGTTATGAACCAAGAGGGAAGTCGTTCTTTTTACGTCCCATATAAAAGTGTTCCTTCTTATGGATATTGTTTTGCTAGGTGGTTTCTATGGAAAAAGGATCTGAATAGCCTTTTGTCAGGCTGCATTTGAACTTTGAATGAGGCTAATTTATTTTCTGCTTGTCTTAGACAATTTTAAGTATGACAGATATTCTGGAAGAAATGTTGATATTAGGGCATTGGCTTTTCTTTCTATCTTTGGGTGAAAGGTTAGTGGTGAACTAAGCTGCAATGTTCCGTCTCCAAGGATTTTAGGAACTAAGCTGGAGCATTCTGGCTCCATCATTTGTTTAAAAGGGTTTTTGGTGAACTAAGCTGGTACTATCTGAATCTTAATATAGCAAATAGATGTTTTGAAGTATTTCAAGTAGTTGCTTATTATTTTGAGCTTGGTATTTGCATGGTTCAAATCCATATGCCACTGGGTGCCAGATTTGAGGGTGATAGAAAAGAGTGGCAGCTTCCTCGTGGCTTGATCTTTTCGTGGGTATAATACTCGCGGGGATTTTTCATGTTCACAGTACCTGTCTTTAGCATTGTAACTATATGTCGTGGACTTATCAATCGGATGACTTCTCGTAGTCAGATGCTTCAGTTTCATTCCAGTTCCATATTCCAGATCGTGTGGCTTCCTCAGTACATGTGCCCTAGGAAAACTGTTAATTTCTCTTGTTCGTGAAGTTTGAGATTTCTAGTATTTTCCTACCTCATCAGCATATGCCATGGACTTACCAATTGGATGACTTTTTCATTGTCAGATGCTTCAGTTTCTCTGCAGTTCCTCTTCTAGATTGTGTGGCCTCCTCAGCGCATTTGCCCTGTTAATTTCTCTTGTTCATGAAGTTCTAGATTGCTAGTATTTTCCTACTACTCTGACTATTACGACTGCAGCTTTGTATCGGGGTTGATGGCAATTCTGCTTTGTAGGTTTTGAAATATGTCGAAGGTTTATGTTGGGTCTGTTGGTATTATTACCAAGGTGTCCGATCCTGGCGATGGTGAGTTTTGCCAATAAGGTCTGCATGAAACAGTACTGATACATCATGACATGCATTTTAATAGCACTTATCTGATTCCATTGCCTTAAGAGCATGCTTATAAACTGTGTATAGTGGACAATACTCGGAAGACCTACTGCTGGGATATTGAGCGAAATCTTGTTATTTTGTTTAGTCAGATGAATCCTGCATGCTCCATTTTCTGGGTAGCTTTACTTGAAATGTATGGACCTATCACACTATGATTTCCCTACCGTCATTGCTACTGTTAACATCAGCTGCAATTCGGATTATCATGCTACGCTAGTTGTTTATCAGCATTTTTTGATTTATTTTGTATCTGAATTATTGTAAGTTGTGTCGATGCTCACTCAGGTACTATCCATTCCATTATGCTCCCTTTGCTTCTGATCTCAAGGATTTAGCTGGTCTGGAGATCACATTCTTCTTGGGAGAGCCCTTTAAGCCATTTGATCAGCTCATGGGAACCTTACCATCTGCAAGGTTTCTATGTGTTCTATTGCTCTTGATAATGTTGGGGACATTTGTATTAGTCCTTTTTTGTACTTCAAATTTTCTGCTTAGACAGCTCATATCTGGTGTTTCAGTGCAAGTGCTCTGCCAGAACGGTACAGGAAATTGATGACAGATCCTTCCTCACCAATCCTCGACTTTTATCCTTCAGGTATACCAACCTGGAGCAGTTGATGCTTATCAATGCAACTCTCTCTCTCTCTCTCTCCCAACTTTCCTTGTTATTATGTTGACAGATTTCGAGGTTGACATGAATGGAAAGAAATTTGCATGGCAGGTATGGTCTAACTTGTCCTGACATTGTTCTTGTTGTGGCTATCTTGTGTGAATAATGGAAATTATATTTTTCTTGAACCAGGGTGTTGCCAAATTGCCGTTCATCGATGAGAAGAAATTGCTCTCTGAAACGAGGAAACTAGAAGTTTTTTTAACAGTGAGAAAGTTCTTATCTTGAATTTTATTTTTCTTAACCTGACTGGACTGTTGTAGCTAATTTCTATCTTTTTGTGACTTGACATTTTCTTTCGTGTATTAACATTTATTCAACATGCTCTTCTGCAAGACTTGTATTGGATCAAATGAATTCCTTTAATTACTGCGCAATCTGGGTTTTTGGTCCAGGGATACTAAACATCTGTAATCGAGATAAAGCCTTATAAGAGCGCTTCCATGCTTTACTGTTCTTTAATATTGTGGCAAGGATATTTTCCTACTTATTTGGAGACCATTACTTGATCAATAATGAGCTTAGCTTAGGGCTTGAGGCAAGGAGTATCATGTTCTTTGGAGGTGGAATTTGTAGGCTGACCTTGTTGAACTCCAAGAGTCATCCATTGTGTTTGTGCCATTTGATTTTCTTTTTGTCTAACGTCAGCTCATGATTTTCTTAGGTGCCATTGTTGTGTGCAACTCCTCTGTAAATTGAATTATCCTTCTCATGATGCTTGAGAATGCTTACCGTTTGACTTTGTTTATGTAGGAGGAGGAGCAACTTCGGAATAGTCTGAAGTTTGATTTGCTCTATGTTCATCGGGTTCATCCTCTGTCTCTGCAAGTTTATTCATGCTACCAACTAAGCTATTATCTAGGGCCATATGAAAGATACCCTGTACCAATTGACACAAATGCTAGGTCAGTAAGCCTCTTTCTTACATGGAAGTTTACGTGTATATTTTATGAGGCTGCCATTGGGTAACTTTTTATTCTCCTATATTCATTTTTTGCCAATCTTTCACAGCGGTGGAATGAACGGATACCTCTGGCTAAGCGAGAGGAATGCACTGACCAATGTAGTTCCTTCTCCTCTACATGGATTGGAGGATATTGTGAACAATCAAGTATTGTAAGTTTCTTTTTTGCTTTTGTAATTCTTAGGCGATAAACTCGAATTATTCACAATCCCTTTTGCTTCGCAGTAATGTTACTTATCTCAATCCTGCAAATCACAAACACATCCCCAGACCGCCTGATGGTGTTGTCATTCCTCCAAAGGTAAATGATACCCTTACTGGTTCATATATGTTAATTCGAAAGCAAATATTTGTATTTTCTTAATAATCCAATATGAAAAACGCTATGTGCATTATATAGGGCTCTGTGTTTGATGTTACTTGAGGCTTTTTCCCTTTCTATGTTATTGTGAAATACCAATACGGTGGAAAAGCGCAGGTCATTTCACATGGGAAAGCCTTTTTCAAATCAATGTTTAGGTCTCTTTGTATTGGATGTCGTGACAAGAAAATGTATAGCTCACTTGTTCACTTTTATAGGTTTTAGGACCTTTGGATATCAAGCCATTCCCTGTGTTATGGCATGACGATAACGGTGGTAGGCGCCAGCAGGGAAGAGAAAGGTGAGAGTGAATTCTGATGGTCTTGCTGTCTCGGTTAATACCTATGTCCGTTCATTATTTCTGCTGCTGCATTGGTGGTTTTTATCACTTTAGAGGCGTGTAGATTTTGCAGTTGAGAATGAACTTGAAACCAGGGACATTTGGAAAATCTTTGGTAACTCCTGCAGGTTTTTGAGTGTGTTTGTGGATTCTTTGGAGAAACCTTTTCCCCTGTTCTTTCTATTTGGAGACGATTTTCTCTTTTCTTGCCCCATCTAAATGCAGTGCTTGTAATCTTGTAGGCCATCAGTACCTGGAGCAATGGTTGGTCCAATGTTGGGAGAAGCAGCTCATCGTCTTGTCAAAAGTACACTAAATATCAAGTCCAACTACAATCAATCCTCTGGTATCTTGGAACCACCACGCAATCGAAATTTTCCGGGATATTATGCAGTTAATAGACCGAGACCAGCTGGTCCCTCTGGGTACGAAAGGGGCTTCAGTGAAGATCCCCACCACTATGGGAATTACAACCACAATCAAAGCGTGGTTGGTAATTCGAGATATCCACCTTCATCAAATGGTTGGCAAGGAAGCAAACAGCATGCGAGGATAGTGGATAGATCTCAGAATCAAGAGCAGTATAGGAATTTAAGGAATGGAATGTCTGCTTTGGCAGTTGAAGATAAAATTAAACAAAATGTCCCTATGGTACTAAGGACCCCCAGTCCTGGGCATTCTTTACTCACACCCGACCAGGCTATGCAAAATGTGGGGCTCCCGCCACCCCCACCCACCAAGTGGATCAAGAAAGCGAGTGCTGGAAATGGAGTACATAGGGAACAACAAGGAGCTGTTGCTGGAGGAGCATTGGAGAAGCAGTTAAAGACGGTCTATCAAGTGAAGACACGGGTGTCAAATGAGACGTCGGGTATGGAAATCCAGCCATCTAGTCAAAACGCATCTGATCTTCCTCCTTCATAAGGCTCCTTGGGATCCCAATGTTTTATCTCCAACGAAACGACAGTGTTTCACGGAACATGTCTAAACCAGAGAGATCTGTGGAGTTCTTCAGCTTAATGGAATATCGAGCCGCTCAAGCTCCAGTTCTCATATCACTTGCTGGCGGGTAATTCTGAGAAAATGACCTGCTTCCTTGGGGCGATTGTGGATACAGGAACTTAACCAACCTCTAGTAATTCTCCAAGAGGTCTATATTTATAATCTGCACTCTCTAACTGTGGAGGGAGGCGTTCTGGCGCGCGCGACGGAACCTAGATTTATTGGCTTGTTGGACTGCACTTACGTATCATACGTGCAGGCGAGGGTCATCTGTAGGATTTATTTAGTTCTCCGGTGTTGTAAAATGCTGTGATCTATTATTCATCTTCAGAGATGGGGTTTCTAGGGAAATTATCAGTTGTAGATCATCTATGGGTGGTGTTAGAAAATCGGGATTGATGGGCGATGGGCATGTGGTCGATGGTTATGTCTTTATCTTGGCTTTTTGCCTAAATGCCACAGGGAACTGAAAACACTTTGCGATACACTTCGCACTTAGAACAGTTATATATACCAGTGCTAGCGCAACTGCCCAACTCTTACTGGCGTCTCTTCTCCACAACTTCAACTTCAACTTCTTTTTAAAATTCTATTTTCTACAAACGTACGGTGGTTTCTCTTGTTGCCCCCCCAAAAAATGGAAGAAAAGCAGGCGTTACTCGACCGGCGAACCTGACTACTACACTTTTGAACTTATTGCAAGAAGTAACCGGACAAGAACAGGACGAAGAAGAAGAACAAGCTGCCGTAGATGAGCACCGTCTTCTGGCCGGAGGTGAGGGCGTTCCCGCCGAGGCCGTACTGCTGGTTCTGCGCGAACCCCGCGATCTCGACGCTCTTGCTCTGGAAGAAGCTCTTGGCCGCCCCGCACGTGGGGCACCTCCAGTCCTCCGGCATCTGCGCGAACGGCAGGCCCGGCGGGATCGGGTACGAAGGGTCCCCAACCGACTCGTCGTACTTGTAACCGCACGACCGGCACTCGTAGATCCCCGTGTTGAGCACCGCGAACTTCTCCTCCAGGCGCCGCTTGTCGAAGACCTGGGCGTCGGGGGTCGGGCCTTCTTCTTTCTCCAGTGGGGGCGGGGACGGCTCTTGGCTGGAGGTGGGCGTGTCTTCTTTAGAGACGTCGACAGAGCGGGGTTGGAATGGCGGATTTAGCCTAGCCGTGAGGGGGTGGAGCTTTTTGGGGGTCCAGGGGGTGGTGAGGGAGGGGGGGTGGTGGTGGTGGTGGGTGACAACTCTGGGGTTTGTGGAGAGGTGGAAGGAGAAGGCGGGTCTCGTGGTTGCGGAAGCCATTGACGAGCCGAGTCTACTTCTTGTTGGTGTTCCCTGAGTAGTTCTTGGTGTTGGGTTTGCAGGGGAGGAAGAGAAGAGAGAGAGAGAATCCATGGAAGAAGAGTCGGAATTCAGTGGTTGGATAAGGAGGGAGGAGCGTGCGGCATTTGCAAGCCATCCACTCCCCCAAAACATTTCTGCATTTTCCAATTTTTGTCTTTTCTTTTTCTTTTTTTCCACTTTATTTGCCAAGAAAACAATGGGAGAAAAGAAAAGAAAACCATGGTGGATTCAAAATGATAAATCAGGCACTTCTCCGAAGCTTCCGCATCGAAGATGAACATGGATCGTTGTCTCATATAGTAAACAAAAAATGAGATTTTTTTTTTAAAAAAAGGCATAGTATGGCAAGGCCTTGCCGATGTGGTGCGGCCATCGCCGCCCATTGCCGATGGAGCTAACGGAAGTTGCGCGGCCTTGGATGAGGGTGACTAACCCTCGCCAGCCCTAGGCAAGGGCTAGCAAGGCTCAGGCGAGAGTCGCAGAGAACCGGGAGCCAACGAGGCCTCACCCATCTGTGGGTTTTCTCAGGCGTACTAGGCGAGCCTTGTCAGGCCTAGCAACGGTTTCTGACCCTAAAGAAGAAGGGTCGTCACCGCCTAGATTTGGGCAAGCCTCACCAACCCTTGCCTAGGGCTCGTGCCCAAGCAAGGGCTAGCCACCTTTGCCTAGGTCCCATGACCTCTATTGGACCAATCGGCGACGGGCATCAATGCCCTATCCCCTTTTTTTTTTTTTTTTGCTTTTGCAATCTTAGCCTTTTAAAATTAATCTTTAGCCTTTTTTATTTTTTGCATAAGATCCGGATGAATTTGAAAATGCCACGTCATAATTTTGTGTTAGACAAATTGACCATGTCAACTGAAAGATTTGATTGCATCAATTTAATAAGTCTTAGAATTTAATCGTAATTTTTGAAAGTTTTAGAACTTAATTGCACTTTCGCGATAAATTTTAAGACTCCGAATATCTCAAAAAAACTACGAATAAAGGCAACATGACCTCGAGCCATCTCCAGCACGATCCCCAGAGCCTAAATTCCGCCCATAGCTTTAACCACGAGCTCGTCATTGTTCGTGGATCCCCATCATCATCACATAAGAATGCCCTACAACGATTTACATCTCTCGGCCCGAGTCGATCCGCCCTGGCCGATCACCATTTTGCGCTTGTAACTCGTCTTAATTTTGATCCTACATGTTGAGTACCGCAAAAATCACCAAGAAAAAAACGCATGAATTCGCGCCGGCGTATAAGGCTGGCACGTCGGGGGCCAAGCTAGGGCCGGCTCGAGCCGTGTGCAGGAGGCTATCACGGTTCGATTCGCGCTTTTACCTCGCGCGGTGCCGGCGGGATTGTCATTCCGAAGCTCGATCCATACAAGCGCTAATGCTTAATCGGAACCGTCGAACTAGCCGGCTCGATGGTTATAGGTCGGCTATGGCAACCGAAGGGGCGCTGAGTTCGACTTCTCGCAACCGCGTTGTTCCTCCAGTTTCAATCGATGCGTAGTAGGCATAGGCCTTGATAATTACGGATCTTTAAGTTCTCATGTGACGTACGTTCTGTGTGAAAAGCAAGAGAAATTTCTCCAACGACTACAACTTAAATAAATAAATAAATAATGTCTTCGTAAGAAATACAATAGCCTAATGAATTTTAAAAAAAAAAATTACACTCGTTGTTTACCATGCCGCATCTATTAGAATTTGGCAAGGTTCGACCGGCCCCCCCTTAGGACTAGTAGAGTTTACCGGAAGTCCACCCTATGATGACCCGCAACGAAATAAGACGTACGAGCGAGAAAGAGAAATCGAGTCACGGGGTTTATTTTGGTTCATTGTTAAATTAGGCTACATCGAGCGGCGAAATAGAATGTGCAAAGTGAGAAAGAGAAATCAAGATACGTGATTCATCCTAGTTTATTATTAAACTAGGCTATAATCCAGCAGATGGTCTCACTGTAATTAACACATCGCATTTTTACGTTGCATTACTCAATTATAAGTGGGAAAAAAAGAAGTACACATATATCAGTAGCTGTTCTTGAGTCAAGCCAAACTACTAATAAAATACGAGATTAAACTATAAAAAAAGACCTAAAAATGCTCAGGGGGCGCTGCCTTTTTGAGGGCCTTTGTCTGCTGCTCACTAGGAAGTAAGACTCATGCTTTCTTATTGATGGGGAGTATAAACCACACTCTAACGGTATTTGGCGTCGAATGTTGTTAATGTGTAAACGATGAGTCACCACATCACATAATTAGTCGAATGACGAAAGTACATGGAATGAGGTTAAAATCCAAACACTTCCGATTATTTTCTTGAGAAAAAAATAAATCCAGTTGGATAAAGAGCAGGTATCCGACCGAACTGGCCGATCGGGCGCCGTTAGAAACTGTCTTTTCCATCTCAATTTTCTGTAGTTTGGGAACTATTTAATAGAGGGAGAGTACGCAGATTGAAACGCAACTGGTGAGCAAAGGGAAAAAAAAAAAGCGTTCGCTTCCCAGGGAAAACCAAAGAAAAATTATAATAATGCTACTAACAATAATAATTAATTAATTAATTAATAGAAAAGGGAATCCAAGCTGGAGGCATGCACGGGGGAAGAAATTTCAAATAAGGGACTGGAGTGTCATTATTTTCTAAAATATAAGCCTGAAGTGACTATAACAATTTTAAATAAGGGCCTCACCTCGTTGACTAGTGGGGCATTTTCGTCTAGATATAATTGTAACCTAATTTTTAGTTAAAGTAAATTAATTTTTCGAAATAAAGTTGAAAAAAAAATGAAAATACAAGCAGGAGGGCCCTCTAGCTTGTGGTTGCCGTCCCCACTGCCAACCGGACGAGAGGGCCTGCTCGCCAGAGCCGAGAGAGTGCTGTGACCCTCTCCTAGATTTGGGTGAGGGTCGCTGGCCCTTGGTTGGGTTTGGGCAAGAATGGTAACGGCGTAGATCTTGAGGGCGAACTTGCGGGTGATAGAGCGGCCGAGGTTAGGGCCAACACCGATGATGGCCTTGGAGGCAACGGAGCTAGCCGTGCTTCCCATATTTCTTCCTCCTCGTTAAAATCGAAGTCAAAGAATCAAGAGAAATCCAAATCGATCCTCCCTCGATTTAGGTAGGCAGGTCAAGGCCCTCTCTCGAATTTGGCGAGGGCCCTCGTCGAGGTGCTAGCGAACTCGCCAGCCGTCGCCGCTATCCCACAGAAGTTGAGGCGGCGCCTGTGTTTTTGTTCCTTTTTCTGAAACTTGTAGTTTTTTTTTCAAATTTTGAAAAACAGAAAAGGAAAAAAAAGAAAAAAATATTAAAAATAAATGACAAAAATGCCTCTAACCAACCGTTGAGTCAGGTCACTTTTATTTTAAGACCAGTATGTCACTTCAAGTCCTTATTTGAAACAATGTCCACTTTAAATCTTTATTTGATATAATATCTACTTCAAATTCTTATTTGAACAAGCCGATATGTGCTGTTAGAATCCATCTCAATTTTCTTTAATTTGGGAAATATTTATTAGAGGGAGAGTTTACACACGATGCGCCAAAAAAATAAGTACATTGTTGGGTGTATGCCCTAAAGTAATCATGTAGTTATTGCGTATTGGACATTTTATTATACTTTCAATTTAGTCAATGGCAAAAATGTATTCATTTATTTGTCCAATCAGTTTAGTGAATGATTTCAAAAGATCAGTTGTGACCGAACATATTCTTGATCGAGAATATGTGTGATAAGCTTACAGTTGGATTGAATATTTAAACTGTTTCCGGTCGATAGATCATTGAGTGGGCATCGATGATCCTATTGAGACCAGTGCATTCTAAACTTCACAATTGAGTATTAGATACTTAAGGAGATGATGAGTCACAAATCATTGGATATTAGATACTCAACTTAGAAGGCATGTGCTTATATCTAGCAAGTTGATTGAATGTGACATTTGTTGAACGTTGGCGAGCATAGAAGTTTCAAGTATGGTTAATGACTAATCGTTTGTGTTTTGTTCTTGTATAAATAATCTTTATACTTGAGGCACAGTTCAGATTTGTGTGTCAAATGGCTATGGTTCACAAGTGCGCACAATGACGGTTTGACGATCCGTCTCTATACTTGATGGCCATTGTTTGTCCACAAATAAAGTCACAAGCGTGTACAACAGTGGGATCTGTCTCCTTATTAAATACGAGGTTGAAGTCCTCTACAATCTAATCGTGACATTTCATTGAAAATTCTCGGTTGGGTTTGAAATATAAAATGTCCCATATGTATGCATATCAATTAGATCTATGCATATGATTGAATTGGCAGCTTGACATATATTCCATGGCTTCTGTTCAATCGGGATATAACAATATAGAATGATTGAATTACGCTTTAACTAAAGCTGATTGGTTTATTATGTTCTTACAATTTTCACACTGTCCGGGTAGCTATGATATATGTCAGATGTCACTCACGACTTGTAGGACTGAGAGATTGATCGAGATAATCAGTTCAGTCTCTAGGTTGTATTAATCTATTATACATGTCCTACTGTTAACTTAGTGATGAATTTAGGGATGTCATACACCATAATCAATACGTGACGTAGTTGATATTGGAAGACGGGATTGCAATGACGACTATCAAAATAATTAGACTGAAGTGAGTCAAATGAGATTTAATTTGATTGGTATTTTTGGTCGCAAATGAGCTTGTATATGATACGTGCACGGATCCCAAAATGATTACATGCTCATGTGATATCGGCATGCACCGCGAAGAGATAATGGCATGCGACACGAGGGGATAACGGGCTAGTAAAAGTTGCCAACCCTACTAGCTAGCCATTGGCTAGCTGGTAGCCAACGGGCCAGTTGGACTAATTGGCCGGACACGTTGCTAGCCGCCGCCTAAGGTGGTGGAGGTCGGTAATTTGGCCGATCTCCTCCCCCATCCCTCAAGCTTATAAATAGGCTTGAGGGGTAAATGTTTGGAATGGTCTTTGAGTGCCACCGTAAGAGCTCGTGCACGCGAAAAACAAAATGTTTTGTGAGTGCAAATACTAGAGGGCCGTGCAATCTTTCGTAATCAAGAAAGGCAAGCTCGGATCGTCACGTCTAAGGAGATTGCTAGCACAGTCAATGCGACGATAGTTTGCGAGCTTCGTCATCCGTTCATCACGAGATTGATAGTGTGTTTGAATTAAAGGTCCGACGTTTATGGAGTTTGAAAAACATACAAATTGAGTCATTGCAAGCGCGTTTTAGGAGGTAATTTTATTTTCACTGGTACGTGTCGCGCGTTGAAGCCCAACATTCACTTGCTAGGGGAAACCAAAGAAAAAAATAATAATAATAATAATACTAATAATGATGATAAATAAATAAATAAAAAAATACGATTGTTAAATAAATAGAAAAGGGCATCTAAGTCGGAGGCACGTAAAATAAGGGAAAGGGGGTGGGCTGGCTAATGGCACGCACGGGACCGCACCCACCCCAGTCCCACACGCAAAACCCACCCCAACCCAATCCCCGTCAAAAGACACGCTCTCTCTCTCTCTCTCTCTCTCTAAACGCGCTCCGATCCATCGTCAACATCGAACCTCCGAACCCAAACCCCAACCCCGACCGCACCTCCCTCGTCCATCTCATCGCCATGGCCTCCGAGCAGGACGGCGCCCCCGTCTTCCCCGACGAGGAGGACCTCGACGACGACGACGACAGCCAGGACGACGACGACGACGACGACGACGAGGGGCTCCTCCCCAACCACGCCGTCATCCCCGACGACGTCGACGACGACGACGACGACGTCTTCGACGACGACGCCAACTCCGCCTCCACGTCCTCCTCCCTCCCCACCGCCACCCCCCTCGACCCACTCCTCCCCCCCTCCTCCGCCGCCGTCACCGTCGCCGTCCCCGCCCCCATCCGCCCAGATCCCCTCCCCGTCCCTTCCGCCGCTCCCCCCTCCTCCTCCTCCTCCGCTGCAGTCTCTATCGCCGCACCCGTCGCCTCCCCCATCCCCCCGATCGTCGGCACGATCTCCCCCTCCGAGCTGAAGCGGCCGTCCCCGGCAGTCACCGTCGCCAAGCCCCTGTTCCAGCGCCTCTGGACCGACGAGGACGAGATCGAGCTCCTCCGCGGGTTCCTCGAATACACCACGCAGCGCGGCGGGGTGCCCGCCGGCGGCCACCACGACACGGCCGCGTTCTACGACCAGATCAAGTGCAAGCTCCAGCTCGATTTCAACAAGAACCAGCTCGTGGAGAAGCTCCGCCGGCTTAAGAAGAAGTACCGGAACGTGATCAGCAGGATGAGCACCGGCAAGGACTTCTCTTTCAAGAGCCCCCACGACCAGGCCACCTTCGAGATCTCCCGCAGGATCTGGACCAACGTCGCCGCTGCCGCCACTCCCGGGTCTAACAACGATCCCATCGACGACGATGACGACATCACCCTTCGGAACCCTAATCTCAATAATCACCTTTTTAGCACTCCTAATCCTAACCCTTTTTTTGATCCAACGACAACGCCCATAAAGTCGCGCAAAAGGCAGCGTCCTTCGCAGCCACAGCCTCATCCACAGCAGGTGCAGGTGCAGCTCCAGCATGTGAAGGTGGAGGAGAGGAATTTAGGGGTGGATGGTCCTACCGTATCAAATAATGCAAATCCAAACTTGAATCTGAATGTGAATGCAAGTGCAAATGTCAATGCGAATCCGAATGTTGCTGGAGTGATCGAGGATACTGTGAGGAGCTGCTTATCGCCATTGTTTAAGGAGTTGTTGAGTGGGGCCACAGTGGGCGGGGGATTTGGCGGTGGTGGTTCAAGAGGAGGCTTCGGGTATATTGCAGCGGCGTTGAATCCGATGCCGTTCAGTTATGGGGTGGGATTCGGAGTGGGCAGCACTGCCGAAATTGCTGATGAGAGGTGGAGGAAGCAGCAGATCATGGAGTTGGAGGTGTACTCGAAGCGGTTGGAGTTGGTGCAGGATCATATCAAGGCGACTATAGAGGAGCTGCGTTCTAACGGAGGAGGGTGATTTAAGGAATTAGCCACTGGGGTTTTCAATTTTATGGGATGTCAGTTGTAAGTGAGTTTGAGTTATCTTGTTTCCCCCACTCAGGTTTCGCGAAATTGATTGGGCATTGCTAAATAGATGACGCTTGATAGTGTAGTGGCCAGTTGAGATTTCGGTTTCGCCTTTCTTCGAAAGATGATAGGGCAGTTGTTGAATAATTATTTCTAATTGTTTAGCCTCTGATAGATTGGTCATGTTTTCCTCAGTTATGTAGATAACGGCTACTACGAATCAACACTGGTAGATCAAATAATGGAATTGCTCTAACTTTCCCGGCAGGACCTGTCCTGTGGGATTTCTGTATTGTCTTCAGTTCATGCAAGTTCTTACGTTTTGTGGTGGTTGATTAGATTCATGGGATTTGGGCATTCCGATTTTCTTTAGTTTGCATCAGCTTTGTTGAAAACCTGTATGATCTGCAATTATGTTCTAGCCTGACTTTACTGTGAATACAAGAAGGATTTGGCTGAACATAGAGCTGGAGTTGCACTGTTATCCTTTTTTTTTTGTCATGTTCTGGAAGGTCCCTGAGTATTCTTGTTGCCTTTCATGCTAAAATGTGTATTCTAGAAACGAGCAAAATTCATGAGCATGTCACACTGTTTATATAGAGGAGGAATGCATCTTAGTTTCTTGTAGCAGTGTGACAAGTACAGATGATAGTAATTATAGTTTCTGCTCTTCATCGCGCCTTCTGCCCTGTGTCTTGTTGGTGGAATTTACTCTTCTATTTGATGCATTCAAGTCATTTTGATGTTTAGCAGTTCATGTGTAATACTAGCCATCGAATTCAGGAAATGATTCATTGTGCACAATGACAATTTTTAGGTCTAAGCTATTGTTACTTCCACATTATCTGAGTTGTGGAATTGTTGGAGCATGGTTTTTGAACAACCTGGTGAAATTGTAAATTGCTTGTTACACTGTGTTGCAATTGTTTTATGCCTGCGATTGAGTATTATACAACGAATAGCTGGGGCTACATAAATAGCTAATTTATCATGGCTAGGAAATTTAGTGGGTGGAAAGAGGGGCAAGTTACGAGTTCAATCCTATACTTTGTTTAAATTTGTTCTTACAGTGGTCCTGGTAACAGTTCTGGTTGTTACGGCATTTTTAATTTCGATCTTGTCATTTTTGTCTCAGCAACATCTGATGCTGTAACTTCTTGTCTAATGCTTATAGTGAGTACATATATGATACGAGTGTTATATTGTTACTTCTATTTTGCCTCTGCATTCTCATGGCTATGGCCTTTAGTTTCCCATGATTTTTGTTAGAATGGCTTTTTTTCCTGATTGCTGTTATGTGCTGAGGATAGTTTTGTGCTATTTTTGTTTTTGTTTGCAATTCCATGGCGAGAGTCTGGATGGAGTAATACTTTAAAGTTTCTGACGGTACCTAATTCTAGACTCTATTGGACGAAATGGTGAGGATATGGGAACAAACTTGCCCTGCCTATTTTGACTCGATGCTGCTAGATTTCTCTTTCCGAGGAGTTTGTGACATAGTCATCTACTCTCCGTTTATTGATTTGTTTAGGTTGCGTATGGTAACGATTCTGATCTCAAAAATTAATTTTGATTAAAATGACTTTTCTTTTATTCTATTCCTGGATGAGTTTTGGAGAACCAGAAACTCGTTTGATAATTGCACAAAATTTATATTTCAAAAAATTGTTTCTCTTTTTAATTTTTTTTTTCATTTAAGTCAAATAACTATGTAGTTACTTTGTAAAATTTCATCCTAAATGAAGGCTAATTTTTAATGCACACAAAAATAATTTAAAATATATTTATTTTTTTAGCATGTTATAAACGAAATACAAATTTTAATACATGATGTTTGAAGTTCGATTGAAGCATGGGACACGTTTCCATATTGAGGACTCATTTTTTCTTTAAATGTTGCGTTGTCCAAATACATACAAACGTAACAATCAAATAATAAATTATCCACTGAAAAAAAAAAGTCCAAATTGTCCTCCTTCATATGAAGTATGAGTCCTTCATTATCATTTTGCAATTTCTGTCCTAAATTCAAGTGGGTATTTGGCTCGAGCTCCATGTGTAGATGAACACATTTTGTGACACACGGCTACGAATATATATGTTATCATTTACTTGTTAGATGTCCTCATCTTCTGCAACATTTTTTTTATAGAAGAGTGAAATTTAGGAAATTTAAGCCCCAATTTATGAAAATGAGGTCAAACTAGCATAATCTAAGCTTTTTCTATTTTTAGGAAATTTCTAAAATTTTTGTGATTTTTAAAAAAATTTCCAATTTTTTAAAAATATTTTTATTTTTATTTTTATTTTTATTAAGTCAAGAGAAAAGTGATAAGAAAAGTGAAAGATGTGAAATTTCGTTATGTTTTGTGATCGTCAAAAGTGATTCTTTTTTCAGAATCAACCTTTTTTTTTTTGGATTTTGCTCTAAAATTGATTCTGATTCTCTGTTTGGTAACGTTTCTGTTCCAAAAAAGTGATTCTGATTAAAAACACTTTTTTCTGATTCTGTTCTTTTAAAAAATCAGAATACGTTTGGTAACTACATAAAATTTTTGATTTTTTGTCCAAAAGTGTTCCTAAAAAATTGATCCTAAAAAAGTGTCATGGAAAGAGGCTGAGAAGTCCATCTTTGAAAAGTAATCCTACAAAAGTGTTCTTTTTTTGAGAAACAATTTTTTTTTGTTTCTGATTTTTGCTCCAAAAGTGTTCCCGGGAGCAGAATCAGAAACAGAATTATTTGCATTACCAAACATGTTTCTGATCTTTTTTTGTTCCCGAGAACAGAAACAGAGGAACAGAAACGTTACCAAACAGACCCTAAAACTGATTCTGAGAACAGAATCAGAATCAGAATTATTTGAGTTACCAAATATGATTATCATTCTTTACTGTTTCAGAGAACAGAATCAGAGAATAAGAATGGTTACTATACGCAATCTTAGTCTCTTTGAGTGAGATGAGAAAAAGCTTGGTGGTTCACTCAATGCTTCTACTGAATTTGCTCGGAATACTAGTTATTTGCTGATTTGGGAAGGTCCAAGCCCTCAATACTCTTTTGGGAGCAGTACACGCAATTTCAGTTGGGCTTCTTCCTGATTTGGGAAAGGTCCTTTTGGGCAAATTGGGGAGCAACGATACAACTGGGTGATTCTTAATTTCTGCAAATGTGTTAAGAAGAAGCAAACTGCTGAACAGTCTGGATTGACAGTATTTCCGCGTCCGCGTTCGTTTGCCCTTTCAGCTTTTGCCTAATAAAGTGGAGCCTTCTTCTCATGTCCTCACGGCCTCAGAGCCGGGTGTGCCAAAGCAAAAAGAAACTTTGCAAAGATTTCAAAGCCTTCTCTTCCGCTTCCTTTGTTCTCGTGTTGTGACAGGTCCGTCACCCGCGGTTTCAGATACCGTGTCCTAGTCGCCGGCCAGAAGAAAAGTTAAGAAGAGTGAGGAGCAACAGGCATGATCCTACTAGAGTCAAAAGTATCGGTTGAGATAGGTACTGCTGAAGCAAAGCTTCTTAGCTGCAAGTATCTTTGGATGCTTGCTTGTAAGGTGCTGAATATGTCACACTATTGGCATGAAATATTTGTGGGGGGGGAAGAAGGTATGGCTTCTGATTCTTGCTAACCATCTGCGCAACAACAGATTGGATTAAGATTGGCCGGAAGAAACCATGTTGGAAAGTTGGACATGGCCGACCTGCGTTAATTCGGCTTGAACCCCTCACGATGGACAACATTGGACAAATCAGAGGACCGGTTTTCCTTTTTATCCTGGACGCGTGCCTCCGTCTCAATTTTTGCTATTACACGCGCGCGTGCTTGATAATCACCCTTCTGATGAAGTTTTGCGTAGCGCTGTCGACCAAATCTAATCTTATCAAAGTGTCCATTCTTTTGGAGATCTACTGGTTCGAAGCCGAAGCGCGGTCGGTGCCTTGAAATTGTGTTCATGTCACCTCTGAGAGAACCGCTCGTGGTGACATAACCACTCATTGGCCTTCGCACCCTTTAGCATTAAAACTCCGACCATGGGCGCCGCGCACGACGAAACCTTTGCATTGTGCTCCTAGGGGGCAAATTTCATCTGAGAGAAATGCCGTACCACAGGGCCAGGAGGAGCAATAGGTCCGCCCCCATGGCGATTCCCCCACGCCCGACACAGATATCAAATCAAAAACGAAATGTTTACCTTCCTATATTTAGTCATTCGATGTACACGATAATTCCAAAGAAAAATCCAATGCCCGAGATTATGACAAACGCGCATCTGTTAGATAGACCGTCATATTGGGATCTAATTTCACAAACAAGCTTGGTTATCACCAACATCCCTAGGGCGGTCAGCAAGGACGGTACTTCTTGTCCTCAAAACATGCTTTCCGGCTTGGAACATCTCAACTGGTCCGAGGCATATATTTAGATCACTTCCATCAAGTGAAGAATGCAACAAAATTTTATAGCCAAAAGAGCACAGAAGTGAGGGGAGTCCTTTCCCGAAGACCAAAAATTACACGAGCTTTGATTTGTAAATCTCTTTTAACAAAGGCCAGAGCAGCTTGATCTCCGTTTCCTAAAACTTTCGTACTCCACGGAACAGTCAAAATTCGTAAACCGTTAAACAGCAGAAACAAACAATTCACTCCATAGCTACCTAACAAGATTGAAATAGACTCCCATCTCCTAGGCTTCAGAATCAACAAGACTTTAGACCCTCACTTCTTCTTTGCCTTGGCAGCATCACCGGCTTTAGTCTGCACAAGAGTAGTAAAGATTAAGAATATAAGAAGACGATCTGGGACCATGAAACCCGAAAGAAACACAGATCCAAAATTACCTTCTTTACTCCCCGAATCTTCTTGGTTCTGTTCTTCCTTTCCTTCATTTGCTTCCTCGACTTCTCTACTTTGGTATCAAGTCCATTCTGCCATGCAAAAGGCAAGCTCAGTATTGCATGTGATTAAACATTGATTGAGCAGTTTAATGGTAAATCATGACTAATTCTGGCAACAAAGGTCAACTAATAGCAAGAAAAGACAACTACATCCCTAAGAAAATCAAATGCTCCACTCCATTCCAAATCCACCATATGCAAACAGTTTATGTTCCGTATTCAATAGCTGAATTGAAGAGCCCCTAATATTACAGGTAATATCAAACCATGTAACAATTACGTTTCAACTATCAAGTAGCTCGTAGGCTTCCTTATATCATGCCAAACCTCAGTACTAAGAAATGCCCCCAAAAAAATATTAGCACAATCAGCTATGTAGTTACAGTTACAAAGGATGGGATCCTGCAACTAGGGTTCTCACAGCAACATGTCTACTACATGTGGCCTTGAGAAAAATCAATAATTACAGGCAATCTAAACTGCATAGCAATTAGGTCACAATTAGCAATTCAATAGGCCGAAGCACGATTCCAAATGAGAAGAAGGGAGCCATGAAAGATTAGATGATGACATGAGGAAAATTACCCTGATGAGTCTGTACTTGGGCTCATACTTCTTGGCAGTCTCAACTGAATCATATATCAAACCAAAGCCAGTAGATTTCCCGCCTCCAAAATGAGTCCGGAATTTGAACACAAAGATTGAGTTTGGGTCCTTCACGTCGTACATCCTTCCAAGCTTCTCCTTCAGCTCTGCCTATAAAACAAAAAGACCTCCATTTAGCAAAGATCTCTTTGGCAGGACATCAGCCATATTTGTGGCACAAACTAAACAGAATATGACTATCGAACCAACACCTTATTACCTTGGAGACATTGGGTCTTCCGGGATGAAGCACATCAATGACCTAACAGAGCAATAGGAATCAAATCATCAGCAGTCAGGAAAAAAGCATGATCATAGCAATTCATACAGCCAGCACTCCGACCTTCGGCTACTCCATATTCCTGCAAAATGAAGGGGCTTGTTTCGCTCCCCTTGCCTACTCCATTCTTATGAATACACACGGCATCTTTTGCTTATAAAAACTCTAAATCATCCTAAACTAACCCAAGTCTTGTTTCAACCAACGAAAACAGACGCTACCATTCATTTTTCCCGGCTGATTTCTAATTTCTACGATGACGGGAAAAATGGCCGTCCAAAGCTAATGATGCTCTCTTCACCAACTTCTGCCAACAAATCAGCAAAGTTTCCACGTACATACAAACATCCTTAGCTTATTTTCACGACTCGGGACTTGTATCTTTCGAAGCCTTCAAAACCATTTCAGCTCAAGCCAGAACCTTTTTCGGGGAACTTGGCTTAGACCAGATGGCCCTTCCAGTGTCCCACTGATCCCATCTAACCAATCCCAAATGCCACATTCACAAATCTAATCTAGCGCTCTGACACGCAAACACCACCAAACAAGCTCGTTCAAAGAGAAAGAGAGGGAGAGAGAGAGAGACTCACGAACTGCTTCCTGGAGAGAAGCCTGTTGGTCATGAACTTGCGGGTCCTAATTGTCACTGCCTTGTCCGCCATAATTCCTCTCTCGCCTCGGTTTGGTTTTACGGTGGGGGCGCCGAAGCAGAAATCTCAGCAGGCAGCTCCGAAGACGATGAGGGTTCGTGGCGACCCCTTCGAATTTATAGCGTTAGGGTTTTTGCAAGCGAAAGATTTTGCAGATCTCACAAGCTTTCTGGGCTCGCAATCTTCTTGTTGGGCTGCCAAAGGCCCAATATTTTCATCTCAACTGGGCCCATCTTCTTCTTCCGCCATTGAGCTGAAAAATAGGATTAATATCGCCTAAAAATCTCAAGCTGATACACTTAAGATAAATTTACTTCAAATTATTTTTTTATCATAAAAAATTATAAAATGATATACTTGTGAAAAATTTTTCCTTTCGTTAGTTTTCATTAAATTTAATATCAAATTACTAAGTTGGATGGCATGTAGCAGTTTACGAATGTACCAATTTGGATTTTTACCTTCTATATATCATATATGTATCAATTTATGATTTTTTTTGTATTAAATCAATTTAATTTATCACAAATGTAATAATTTGGCGTTTTTCATGGTAAAAAATTTTAATTTATTGTAAATTTGTTACAGATGTATCAATTTAGGATTTTTGATGATCAAAAAATACTTTGCGATAAAATCATCACAAGTGTATCAGTTTGAGGTTTTTTGTGATAAGAAAAGTTACTTATTAAGCTAAAATTCACGGATCATGTTAAGAAAATCAAAATTCATGGTTGATATTACACAATAGATCAAAACCATTTATGTCTTGTCATTTTCATATTGATGATTTTTTTTTTCGGGTCAAAATATTTGATTGATATGGTTGTCATTTTCATATTCACGATGAATCTCTACGGAGAGATGAGGTTCATTCATGTTCCTCTGCCACCACCACCACAAAGCCGACTGTCGGCGTCATTCCTTCTCATTTCTCTCCGACGGCATCCCCTGCCTTCACTAGAAAACAAAGAAAATCTCCGAAAGATCGCTCCTTTTCTCTCTTTTTCTCTCTCTCTCTCTCCAAGAACCTCTCTTCTTCTCCGGCGGCATTGGCCTCTCCCCACCTATGGCCACGGCCACGGCCACAACCGTCTTCCTCTTCCGACCAAACCTTCCCAAGTGGGGCCGCGAGCTGCCTCCTCGTCTTCCTGGAATCCGTCGCATTCACCTCAAGAGCCGCGCCCCGCTCTCTCGGAGTTTCGGCTCCACGTCCACCCGCAACCTCGTCGTCAGATGCTCCGCGCGCGGGGATAACCCCGCGAGCTCCTCGGGCGCGGAGAGTCGGCGGGGCCCGCTCGAGGTCGCCCTGAGCACGATCGTCAGAGCCCTGGAATTGCTCAAGGGGCCCGCGGTCGCCGCGATCCTGCTCGGCTTGTTGCTGGCCTACGATCCTAGCTCCGCATTGGCCGCTTCCGGCGGGAGAGTGGGCGGGAGTTCGTTTTCCTCGCGCTCGTCGTCCTCGTCTTCTTCGAGGAGCTATACGACGAGGACGCCGAGCCCTGGCTTTTCGCCCTCGGTTCCGTATTACGCGCCTTCGCCGTTTGGTGGAGTCTACGTGGGACCGGCGGTTGGGGTTGGAGTGGGCGCGGGTTCGAGCTTCTTCTTCATATTGATGGGCTTCGCCGCGTTCCTTCTGGTCTCGGGGTTTCTCTCGGATCGGTCTGAAGGTGGCGTGCTCACTGCGACGGAGAAAACTACTGTGCTCAAGCTTCAGGTATGAGCTATTGTCTGGTGTTTGTTGAAACGCTTCATGATTTGCAATTGTTTGTGCTCTGAGTTTGATTAGGACTGGGTAACTAGGTGGAGTTTATCTGCTTTAGATGAGGTGCGAATTCACTCATCAATCATCATTGTTGATGTAGGAGTGAAATGATCGAACGCCTTGGGGGTGCTTGTATAATGACCTTTGCAATTTACTCTAGAGTTACTGTCTGTGTTGTTCATAAATTCATTAATCTCTCCTGTCCATCTTCGTTTGGGTATGTATTTATAATGGCACCATCATACTTGGCAACCAATTATTGACATGCTAAGATTAGCAAAAGATGGATGGTACAGACATTGAAGTGAATATGGATAGTATACGCATTGCAATTGCTGAAATTGAAATGCAAGAGGCCACTCTGCAAATGTGTCAAAGTGAAGGGGGTCTAGATTCTATCTCTGACATAATACACATGCATAAAAAAACTTTTCTTTGAGAACCGTGTTTTGATCATGTTACTGTGGACTTAATGGTTGTGTGGTTGTTCTCAAGGTCCTTCTGTCCTGGGGGGAAATTATGATTAAACTTAGAATTACCATGTGTTGTTAGGTGGTGCTTACTAGGAATTCAAAAAGGTGAGTTGACAAATTTGGTCAATCAAGGTGCGCGTAAGAGGATAAATAGTTGGGATTGCCCCTAGATTCCTCCATGGAAGTGCAAGTAAATGCTACGAATGCTGGAATTGGAACTAGATTTGGATTATCTGCAATGAGCCGGTTGTTTCAAATTTGAGACAAATGCCTTGTTGTTGAGGCTAGAATTGGAATAATTTGTACAACTTGTGTTGAAGAGTTATTATTTCTTTTTCCTTCCATATGAGTGGAGTAGGCAAAAGAGTTAGGTGATGTGTTTTGGTTGACTAATATTGGTAGTCCACCATCTACTAGCTTCTTTGGGCGCTATAATATTTGTAAATGTGGAGTTATCTAGTACGTTTTAGCCTTTGAGATTCGCCAGATCATTTGGTTCAGGTTGGATTGTTGGGCATGGGAAGGTCACTTCAAAGGGATCTTAATAGGATAGCAGATACTGCAGATACATCCTCATCTCACGGTCTTAGTTATATTTTGACTGGTAAATTTCCTAATTCTTCCTCTCTGCCTTTTTCACTATCAATGCTTTTTCCCAACATCTGCTAGTTTTGAATGAACTCGAAAATGGTTAATTTTTTGGAGTTCTTTTTCCTAACATCTCCATTATAAGTTGCTTGGTAGTTAAATTGTTTGTTTCCTTACGTGTCAATGTGAAACAAATGAGGAAGGGAAGGAATATGGCCATATTGTCAAAGTATCTAACCAGACAATCACATGGAGGATGGGAATGAAATGCAGGGATTAATGTGTCTCAAGATAGTCTTTCATGCTTATCTTGAAATGATGTGGAGGATCTATAATGTCATGCAGTCAGCATTAGGGAAAGACCGAACTTGTATTTTCCATTCAGACACTCACATAAGGGTGTCCGCATCTGGTCTATGATGGGATTAAGTGTCTTATAGGACGCGCTATTTTTTTAGCTTTTCCGCCTCTCTTTGGGCAATGATTCTGAGTAGCAAGGATTGAACCCATGTCTATGCACTTTGATTATTGAATATTGTTGAATTGTACTTATTGGCAAATCTTCGTGCAGAGACGACACTTGCCTTGCTCCGACATCCTGATTACTGCATCTCTGGTTATTCATCCGTAAGTTAAATCCATCACGTGGAACTTTCACTGACCTAGAAGTTTTAGCGAATTTCTATTGAGAGTGGGAGCCTCGTAACACATGGAAAACAGTGATTGTGATTATAATCATATGTGGTGGCATTATCAAACACGACAAGCATCTATGCCAAGTCAGTAATCGATCCATCTGCTATGACACTTGTGTTTCCCCAGCCAGGATAAGCTTAAGGTTCTAGTTGGTATGCACTATCTTGCTGGAAGAAGGCCTGTTCTTTACGATAGGATTATGCAGTTGTGATGCTCAATGCACCAGAACCAATAGTGCGACCTTAGTTGAATTCCTCTTGAAAAGAAAGAACTAGAGATATAAGTTTACTATAAACCCTCTACCACAAAGCAAAAACATCTACAAGATAATGCCAGCTTGGCACACAGGATAGAAGTCTTGCTTATCCAATTTGCCATATGAGATATTAGGAAATCTTTGCTTGATAGGCTTCTTATATAGGGTCTACGATGCTACTCAGGCATCTAATGTGTCGCAACTGCGATTCCCAATTTCATGTCTGAGTTTTTTTTTTTAATCGATTTTCTTGCAGTTTATTTATTTGATGTCTTTATTCTAAATTTTTTCTGCTATTGGATCTGTATTTAGGTGGATGTAAAGCGGAGCATGGAGGATGGGGAGAAACGTTTCAATCAGCTGTCAATTGAAGAGCGAGGGAAGTTTGATGAAGAAACCCTTGTTAATGTGAACAACATAAGAAAACAAAGTACCACCAGCCAGAGATCTACTGGATTTAGCAATGAGTACATAGTGGTAAGTTCCTGCACTGGTGTTTTGGTAAAGATCTTGCATTATCCAACTGATTTTTTGTGTGTGTGATTGTTCCTAGCAGTTTTCATTTCCTTCTTTTATTGCTGGACCTATAACTTAACGTTCTTAGTTAGCTGAGTTGACATAATCAAGAAATCTTTAAGCATTAGAACTATGTAATTCTGCTATCAGATTTTTCAATCTATATGCTCTTATGGGGGGATTTCCTGTGTTCTAGAGTGCCCTGTTTAGTCCTTTCTATTTATTTATATGTTTATTCATTTATTTATTTTTGGGTAGCCATATTTTTACTTTTATTTTCGTATATTTTAAGCTTTTCGCTTTGGGTTCATCGACCGCCGACCCCAACTGGTTTGGGATAAAGGTGATGTTGATGTTGATGTTGATGCTCTTATGGACAGTCCTTATGTGACAGATTTTATCAAAAGTCTGTAAGATTTGTAAGATTGATCATTGAGATCTTAGGGGATTTTCGGGACTTGTAGTGATATTGATTTTGAGGAGCCCTTCAAAAAAGAATGGAGGGCCATTTTGCTGCCATTTCAGAGTTGACATACCTGCTGGCATCGAATGTTATTATGTTATCAGACTTTGCTTTACCTTGGCTCTGAAAACCCCAATATTAGTGTGGCTCATTTTGTTTTGGAAGCTTAAAGTCATCCAAAATCAGCGATGGTTCTTGGTCTGGTTGAACTTCATTGCAAAAGCTTGTAGTAGTTACTTTGATGAGATTGGTTGCATAACCCACTACCACTTTTTCATCACTTAAATGGAGCCTATGATGTTAAATCTGTATATGCTTCTGCCGATCAACCTTTTAGTCAAGAACTATGAAAGATGTTAAATCTGTATAAGCTTCAGTGAATCTACCTTTTAGTATAGAACTATGACGGCAAACATCATGATCATGCATCATGAGGCTTGCAGTTTCTAGTTTTATTGCCTTCCAGTAAATTTTTACTGCTGTTACCTGCAGTTTGTTGTATAGAGCTTTTTGCATGAGGTTGAGAATTTTCAAAATTAGATTTAAGAGCTAGATGTGTGGACTAATTAAAGACTCGTATTTACTTGGCTCTTACGTCCCCATTATCTTCCAACCCTCTTTTGTCACTTACAATTTTCTTTATTTTCAGATAACCATCTTAGTGGCTGCTGAAGGAGTCCATAAATTGCCTTCTATTAATGGTAGTGGAGATCTGAAAGAAGCCTTGCAGAAACTTGGGTCCATCCCCTCTAGCAAAATACTAGTAAGAACACTAAAATTTCTATGAATTTCTACCCTCATGATCTCTTCATCCTTCTCACATCTCTTTATCGGTCATGTAGGCAGTTGAGGTGTTGTGGACCCCTCAAAATGAAAATGACACGCTATCAGAGAGGGAGCTTCTCGAAGACTACCCATTACTGAGGCCTTTATAACATATATGATGAGGCTTCAATTGCTTTTGTCAGAGGTATGATCTGAGTCAAAGTTGCATGCTTGGAGTTATTTGTATAGTATAGGTCCTGTCTAGCATACAGAATGAGTCGGTTAAAAATACTTTTTATTTTTTTGTAATTGAGCTGTGAAGGCACAGGCTTTTATTTTGTCCCAACCCGCTCCATGATTTTAATGCTTGTGAGTTGTATCTTCCGAGGTTTGAGCTTATAAGATACGGAGCAAAATTTTCGTATCTTAATTTTCTTACTATATGAATGGGATTTCCTGAAGTAGCTAACGACAACTATGTTGGCATGTCTACATCAGAGTAGGACTTTGAAAGAAAAAGATCCTAGAAATGATTCTTGCTCTTGTTCTTATTGGTTGGAACACTCCAATATCATCAAGAATAGGGAAATTGCGCGGCAGGGAACATCAAGTATTTCTCATTTGCAAAGGAATGGACCGATGCCTCACTTTCACCACCAATCTCCTGCATGTTGCGAACTTCCCCAAATAATGTCTCGATGCTTTAAGCTTTTATTGAAGTTTTTGTGCTTGTGATGGTTGCGAGCAGTGTTGGGGGATTGCACGTCTGGCTTTTCCGACACCTCACTTACATTTTGGGTAAGCCAGAAACTTGATGGGTTTTAAGTTTACTCACAATGAGTGCGGTGTTCTGAGTCTCCCAGAAGCTGGGCAGGTTTGCTCTGCGCCGTTTTCCCAGCGATTTGAGCGCCTTATGTCCAAATCAGGTAGAGCCAAAAGCTTCCGCATTCGGCCTTTCGAGAGTACATGAAGCTCTTTGTTTGGTCTTTTTCTCACTAAGACCTCAAACAAGTTGGATGCCAGGACAACATTGAACTCCGTCTCCAAGGCCTGCAAGAAATGGTCTGCTTGTCTTTGTTCTTGTCTGCTTCTTGATGCTACTAAACAAGAACAGTGTGGAACAAAGTTTTTAGACCATTGCTTGATGTGGATGGTGTGAAATTTCCAGATCTCTAGGATCCACTATGAATCATGAGTCGTTAACTTCAAATGCTTTCGACATATAGGATTTAGTATTTTCCCCGTGGTTTTTACAATCCCCGACCATCGAATCACTTCCTGTGCGATGACCAATACCGTCAGCTTCCCGGAAAGACGAACGGCGGCATACCGACTATTGACCCTCGAGGGATTCTCTCATCACGTTCATCTGGACCGTCGTCATATTGTAATGATGATAACATCCGGAAGAAAGATTGGTTGCGTTTGAAAAATCGATTTATACGCGTAAGTCATGATTAGCAACCCATTGAATTCCGTCCGACGTTTGTTTCCGAATCGAGGCTCAACAAGGTATCTCAACGCCTGTTTCTCTCTTGACTCTCTCTTTAATGTGGTTTAGATCAACTTCATATCACTGTCGACAACCCCATTAACAGCACTCAAGAGAAAAGGTGACAACGTCTCATCTCCTCCAATCTATTCTCGCCCTTTAATCAGCTCGACGCCTAACCTTGTCAAGTTGACTCAAGCCTGCCACTTTGTCGTTCGTTGATAATGCTTCACCGATCATGTCTTGTCTTCATCCATCATTTAACTTTTCCAATCCCCCCCCCCCCCTTCCTAGGTAAAACCAACACGACTCTTGAATTCTCCGCCCCAAGTGTTCAAAATGCACATGCCATCGCATGTTTTTGTTGATCTTCTTTTCTTGTTTTGCCTTGCAAACTTCATCAACGTCCTCCCCACCAAAATGTAAAGACAGTCAGCTAATGATCACAAGAAGAATCCACCATGTTAGACCAAAGTTACCCAAAATTGAATTCATAGCCCCCCCCCCTTTTTACTTTCGATTTCGGGTCCTGAGTCTTCCCCCATGCAACTTGGCCTTCGACTTCTTTCCGTCGAGACGAAAACGCGCAAGAAGAATGCATCAAGAACGGCGTCACCGTCTCTTCATTATCCCCTGTAGATAAAATGCAAAAAGCCTCAGCTTTTCAAAGCTGTTGACCCGAAAAGGGCAGGAGTTCCATCCAAGTCGCGGAATGACGACATCGCTCCACAACTTGTCCTGACAGTGACTTGCGAACGTGTGATTTCAACCCGCGTGTGCCTCAAAAGTCTCTAGCCCAACAGATGGAGGACCCTTGCAAAAGCGGTGGCGGACCAGCCTACCCTTAAATCAACCTTTGTCATGTGGGCGAAAGTAAAACCAGCTGGGGCACACCTTCTCAAATTAATACTTTATCTTAAATTTAATTTATATTAATTTTTTTATCATAAAAAAATGTCTTAAAATTGGTGCATTTATAACAAATTTACTCTGTATTAATTTTCGTAAAATTTTACCATCAATTTACTGAGTTAGATAACATGCGACAGTAGACTAATGTACCGATTTGAGATTTTTTACTCCTTATTTATCATAGATATACCAATTTAGATTCTTGGTGGTTCAACGAAAATTAACGGAGGGTGAACTTATCACAAATAACTAGTTTGGATTTTTCGTGGTAAAAAAAAAATTCGAAATAAATATGTCACGGATGTATCAGGTTGAGATTGAAGATGGTGAAAATCAAACAAATGAAACAAAAAAAATATGATTATTCTAGAATGGTTATTTATCACAATTTCTCCTATTGAAATATCCTCTTTTTTTTTTTCGGGAACCATGTCAATTAAGATTCCAAGATGTAGTAATACCTATGATGCAAGGAATTATACATTTGCTAGGCGATATTTATGATAAAAAAAATTAATTTAAGATAAACTTATTTGGTGTGTTATTAATTTTTGTTTTTTATTTTTGGATGTGCATGTTAACATGATGCTTTTAATTGGGTGGCCCACTCTATTATTCTCCCTGCCCCCTCTCTCTCCCCCATCTCTAAATTATTGGCACGAGGGCAGGAGGTCCCACGTAAAGATTGGGAAGAAAGGAAATAATTCAAATGCAGATCCAATGCTCCTCCCCATGTTCAACTCTCCAAGCTCATCACAGCCATGGACAGAGCCTCTCCGTACGTTGATCAGCTTTGGGGCCATTAAGTTATACCAGGTGGGTCCATGAATTTGACAATCATGTTGGCATAGTTATGGTTACCGTGACATGAATTAACTCACTCGATGAATTATCCGTTTTTGAACCCGTCTCATATCGAGTCTCGAAGTTTTGTCCTTTCGCATACAGAAAGGCACTTTGTTGGGAGATCACCAATCCAAACGGTGCTCAAGTTTGAGCACGCTTAACTTTAGAGTTCCAAAATAAAACTTGCCTCAATGTCAAAAAAGCGTCTCCACGAATTAATTTCAATTTTCACATATATGTTCTTGGCACATTCCCTCCCGTTCGTGTGCAATTTGGTTCATTATGCCCCCTTCGCCATCCTAAAAATCTATCAATAATCGCTCCTTATCCGAGTCCTTTTGGTCCCGATGACTACTCTCCATCAATCATTAGATTGGGGCGTTATGGATAACATGACTACAGTGCGTGTGTGGAATCTTGGGAAGATCTTTGCATGGCTCCAAATTACTCTTTGCATGGCTCCAAATTACCAGTGCAAGGGAATTTTCCTTGTGGACCGATGGTTGTGCACGCTTTTGCAGCAACTCCCCCTAACTTGTGAACAGAGTGAGAGCGTTACAATAGACGTAAGCAATTATCGATCAAGGAATTGTGACTTCCGTCCAAGGAACGACCCCAAAAATGCTTCAAAATAAGGATGACTATGCTACTTTACTTTTCTTGCCCAAGCTTGGAAAGCAGCATATACCCTCTGTCAACTACATAATTAATCTATCATTTAAGGCAATCGAAAGAAACGAACAAGAGCTCGGATTCGACGATACCGGACATTGCAGTGGACTCGGCAAATGGCTAATGTAAAGGATTGAGACTGAATAGACATTGGCATTGCTTGTCTAACATCCTTACACGGCTGAAAATGGTGGATCCGACAATTGCAGTCTCTCTAGGGATGTATTAGGCTTGTGCAAGAATGAGGAGAAGTGCCTTATGAACCTATATATGAACAGCGTCCACAGGGAGGGATGTCGTCCTATGGAGCGCATGCGGAAGCAGTGACATGGCATAGAAACTCTCGACGGCGGCCGTTCCTACTTCTCCTCTAGAGGAGTCATTATCCGCCTCACAATTTCGGGCCCTTCGGGTTTCCAAACTGGGGCTAACATCATACATTGAGTTTGGGCCATTTGCTGTCGAATGCTCGTTGTAAGCAGGGGGGATCGGTGAAAATCTATCCTGCAACTGTGTACTTAAAAGTTGAACCCCAGTCGGCGAAACCACAGTATTTGTTTTCGCTTCCAGGTTAGAGTGAGCAGAAACTTTCGAAGTTTGTCCTAGTTGTAGGTCTTTGAGTCCTCTCAACTGCATCTGATACTTCGCTTTCAGCCATCTTACTTCGCGCTGGACCACATTATCATAATCATCTGGAAGATGACGGCAAAAAGATGGAGATGCTGAAGGCGAGCATGAACCAGCTACTTGCAGGATAGATTCCCTAGCATTAAATGGGACTTCATCTTCTGATTTCAACTCTGTCCCAGCTTCCTTTGAAACTGAAACATCCAACCTTTCACTCTCTTCATCAGTGTGACTCGGCTCAGAGGGTCCTGCCGGACTGAGTTCACGACTTTCCCGCCGATCCCAGATATCCTGATAAACTGAGCCCTCTGATATGCTCCACATATTTGGTGCACCCTCTATCGTGTGGTGCTCTGGACCGCCAGCTTGGTAGGTTATCTCCTCGAACCTACCATGCATTGAAGCGCATCCATTCCTGCAACACTGCATCTGCAAGTTCGTGAACTCAGGGTGATGCGATAAAAATTCCATGAAGGAGCCAGTGGAGGTGCGGTTGGATGCACAGTTCTCACAAAGCTTTTGGTCTGCAAACCGTGGTGTTTCCTCTATTCCGGGCCCCGGCCTCCATTCTGGAACCAAAGAAGATATCGCCCCATCAATCATATCAGCAATCTTAGTCACGTCTTGGTCGTTTAGATCCAATTCAGCGACCATTTCTGTGGCTACACTTAATGCTGTATCTATCTCGACGTCAAAAGGGAAATATATGTTCCGGATAGGACCTGCCCAGAATAATGAAAGATAACGTTTAGTTGGTCAGCAGAAAAAAAGTGGAAATGAAGGAAGGCTGAAAATCAAGTGACAGTTTGACGCATCTAACCATCTTTATCTGCAATTCTGAGTCTTAAAAATATGCTCCCGTCTTCTCCTTTCTTGCCTTTTATGCTAATGTCAACATTTGCAGGGTGATCATCGTCATGGCACTCGAAGAGTTCCATTCCACTGGATTCAAGCTCAGCTGGGTGATAACCCCACTGATTTGCCGGTGTGTAACCATAACCATTACAATATCCAGCACTATATGATCCATCGCTGCAAGGCAAGAATGGTTCCCTCGACATAGGGCCCATCTCATCAACTTCTCTCCCATCGTCCAGTGATCTCAAATCTGATTCACGTTCATCAATTTGAAGAAAAGGGTCATCCAAAAGCTCCCTAGCAGAAAGTCTGTGAGATACCGCAGCCAAGCATTTCTCGACAAACTGTCGCACTTCTGGATCCTTCACTTTATACAAAGCATCTGGCTTTTTTCCCTAAAGTAAAGACATTAAACATTCATAATTGGATCTACTTTCCCTTGAAGACTCAAAAAAGCAAAAGGCATGATGATGAAATAATGCGAGAGAGACTGATCTCTTACGGAGATAACTTTCTTGTAGATCTGAGCAGGGTGCGTACATTCACTATATGGGTACTCAAACGTGACCATTTCCAATACGCACATCCCGAATGAGTATATGTCTACTAATTCATTGTAAGCCTCTTCATAAACTTCTGGAGCCATAAACTCTGGCGTCCCTGAGATATTCACCTCAAACATAAGAACTGACAATTGTCCTCACCCACTAACCTAGATATTCATTGAACAAGAAAATATTAAGAACAATACAAACTCCACCTTTCTTGTTGATAAATCGATTCCCATGGCAGCTACTGACTACATGTATACGAGAGATGGAATATTAGGATGTACCTACACAATGATCGGCATGAGGTTTCCGCAGAAGCGCCGCTAGACCAAGATCTCCAATCTTCACTTCTCCTTGGTTTCCATTGACAAAAATGTTGTCACATTTGAGATCCCTGTGGATCACAGGCGGTTCGTGGTTGTGAAGATAGAGAAGTCCCTTCAAGATCTGTCTGCACCAATGCTTCACTGCCCTAATGTTGACTCTCCTATGCTTTAACCTATACCTGTATTGCCAGAGAAATCAAATAAACCATAAGAAAAAAAAAATAGCAATTGGGGATCTTGAACAGCCTTTTCAAGGAAATCACCAGAATCCCACGAGATACTCACTGCCTAAGAGTCCCCGAAGTGAACATTTCGGTAACAAAGTTGATGTTCCTATTGGCAGTGTCAACCCAAGAAGTGTAGAACTTCATTATGTTTTTGTGCTTCAGCGTTTTCAGGAGATGAATTTCACAGTAAAGCCTCTCGAGATCTTCAGGACTCTGCAAGAAGTCATAGAGCTTGACCTGATTCCAAGCAACCTCTATGCCTTCATACTCGTCAAATGCTCTGTAACTGCATCAGAAGAGGGTGAAAAAAATCACTAATTTCCCAGACCAATCCTCAATCCAACAATGACCCATTTGTGGGAGCTCGGAGAAAAACACTAAAAAGCAAAATTTTGCAGAATCCAAAATGGAAATGGACGGATTCTGAACAAAAAGGTTGAAAATTTGAAGAAAAAACGAAATGGGTCATCCAGAAAGTTTTGAGAATGCAGGAGACGGCTTCGAATACATACACTGTCTTCGAAGCTCCTTTTCCGAGGATCTCATTGTACTGCAACAGAGACAAGAAACCCAAATCAATCTCTCAATCTAGAGGATTAAACACAGATTCTGATTTAACAGACGGGGAGAGAGGGAATCTGGAGTACTCTGCCATATCTTCCAGTGGGATCAACTTCCACAAACTCAGAGGGGTCTGGCTCGATTTGCGTGAGACCATTCATTCTCCAATCTCCAAGTCCAAAGGTCTCTCCTTTTTCTTGCAGCTTCTGTCCTTGAAGCTTTCCTTCTAATTTTCCTGACACGCCGAAGATACGCAAGAGCAAAAGGCAGTTTATCATGCAAAAATTGTTGCTTTCTAGGAACTTTTGGTTAGAGAGAGGGAGAGAGAGATGCGAACGATCGACTGGCCATTTCCCAGAGAGAGAGAGAGAGAGAGAGAGAGTTGAGGCGAGAGCTACAGGGAAAGCATTTTTTTTTTTTCTTTTGGGCAAGTTCAATTTTGTCAAATTTATGAAGCAAAACGTGGACAAGCCAAACGGCCACCCCCCAACCCCATGAACAGGAAAGGACACTTCACAAATGGATTTGGCTCTCCTTGACTTGGCTTCCCTAAGGTCATTTTCTCTTCCTACTTTTTGTTTGCTCGAAGCATTACGCCTCCTTGAACTGTCTTTCGTAACTGACCCTTCGATTTTCAAAAGTGAGCTGGACGGGCCGACAGAATCAAGGATTGTCCGGACCGGATTGAATCGGCCGATTGAATCCAATTCTCAGTGGGCGTTAGTTTAGTTCTCGATTTCAAATAGAACCAAACCAATTAGACTGGATCAGAACGAACTAAATGTTATTTATTTATTTTTTTACCGATTTGATCTGGTTCCTAGAGGTATCAATCCGGTTACTGATTTCAAAAGGAACTAGATTGCCCGGACCCGAGCAATTATTTTTTATTTGTTAAATACAAACTTTAATTTTAATTAATATATTAAAATTAAAATCTGTGCAGCTCATCCGAACGAGATCGAATGGTCCGATCCAAAGATCAACTGATCCAATTCACGGTTCCTGAAACTGGGAACCAGTCCTTCCGATCCGATTCAGTTCCTGGATGGGATCGGATCGGATTGGGAACCGCTCACCCTCACTAATTTCATTGCAGGGCTAACAGAAAAATTCCCGGCAATAAAAAACAAAGTTTGTGCATTTTCCTCTCTAAGTGGTAAAATGGGGAGTCTGGACACTTGCTCTTTGCGCAGGAAGCAGAATAATTTCGCCAATGAGTAAAGGATAGATAAGTTGACAGAAGACTAATGTATGGTATGATTCTCCTTGGAATCGAGCTTCTTCTAGCATAGGAGGGTCACTTTATGACTCTACCTTTTGTGTTGTTTTTTATTTTTAAATAAATGCATAAATTTCGATTAATGATACATCTACTTAATTTCACACATCGGATAAATGCGTCTTTTTCGACTCCACAATAAACCAACTTCACGGATTTTGTGGTAGATTACTTAGAAAGATTACGGCAAAGATATTTTATACTCAAATCTAATTTTTTTTTCCCCTCTATGTACTATAGTTCCAAATTAGGTATAACTAAAAGAGGGATGCAGTGAAATTGGGAAAACGTAGGACAAATGTCAGGTGATGAAATTTGAATTGTGATGGAAGTTGCAAAATGGCTCCATCCAAGAATATTGTTTTCTTGACCAACACCAGTTACATCACAAAGACGTCCAGCCTACATAAATTATTCATAAAGGTGACACTTTCTTGTATCGTGATTCATTATAAACTACAAAGGTGCAATTAGGAATAATTCCAAATTGGGTTCGCCTTGTACCTGTTCAAAGCATGCCAAACATATATAGTTTTTAAGATATGATGGCAGCGGCGCCATTGTCAAATACTGGATGTTGTTTTGTCTTTTTCCTTTATGCGACGGCCATTACCATGGCTTCAATCAAACTCTTTTTTTATTTTTTTTGGTTGCTAATTGAGGGTTTCTTGCAAGCTTACACTGAGCTGGTGGGTCAACAGCTATTTTTATTTGGGGACAAGAACATTAAACCAAATTCATTATGTGCCATTTTTTTTATTTGCAAAGTTCAAACCCAATCAGGACTTTTGCCCTAGGATGCCAAGAGATCAATTGACTTGGGTAAGCCAGATTAGTTCTGGCATTTGACTAATTTACAATTATAATGACTCGCATTAATGAAGAGTGAGATCCCCCAACAAATCTTAATTTTTACGCCAGAGAGTGCAACCCTTGAAATTTTTTTAACGTAAGGAAGTAAATTCTATATGATTGCGCTTCTTAACTCTTTTTCTTTTTTCCCCCAAAGATTGATGGTGTGATATGTGCATGCTGATGCAGAGTAGTGTGTTTTAGTGCATTTTAAGCACATCAATACATCAACATCTCTTTGGTTTGGTACTTTCGTGTATATCTCAAATTTGGTGTTGATGAATCCTCAACAATGAAGATTCATGTTGTTTAGGTTTGCTCCAATCAACTATTGGGGGAACTGTCCACAATGTCATAAATTATTGCACTTCAGTCCTAATCCTTGTACTTTTTAGACCACAAAAAAAAAAACACCATTATCTCTCTAATGGGGGATCGAGAGTTCTCATTCAAGAGAAGGCGGGGAATTTGTCCGATCAATCACAAAAAAAACCTGTTATATAGATATCAATTCAGTCATAAAATCTGCAATTTTCTATCATTTTAGTCTTAAATCCTTGTGCGAAAGTCCAATGTAACTCTTCCGTCCAAATTTTACCGGTACATGTACACACGCGTGCACACACACATCAACCCATGAATCTCACATGCATTAGAAAGCTTTTACGCCTCTGTATAACATTCCTCTCTTGGATCAGAACGTACTTGTTCGAAAGTGGATTGCACATGGCAAGATTTTTAGGTACCCTAGAGTGATCCCGCAAAGCAATGACCCCTCCAAGAAGCAGCGTGCTGGGTGGATGGAGAGCTGAAAATGGACAAACGACAGGGAGGGTCGGGCAACGTGTGTGGTTGGGTGTGCATTGCGATCGATTTTGTACTGATCCCATGTACCCTCACGCCCTGAACTCAACATGTGGCTTCATCAGCTTGGCATCTGGACTTGTTGTCCTCTTCAAGGGACAATGAAAGATCTCCAGAATTGACCACACGAGGATTTGGGGGCTCTTCCTGAAAAGAGATGTTTGGGCATTCTTAACTCAATTATTGGATGTAAAAGTGTCCTCACAGGACGGATGCGGTGACGGACTTGGGTGAATGAGAAGTGTCCTGATTCGAAAACGTTCAGGAGTGTCTCTTTGATATGTATAAATATGTACTTATTCTTATCTGTTTTCTATTTTCTTAAGCTGGCATGGCAAATGCTCATTGATGATAAGAAAGGAAAAAGTATATATAAAAAAAAAAAACCTTAAACCTATTGCATCGATAATAATTCAGACCTAAATCTTTGAATTGAATCAATTTAATTCTAAGCTTTTTATATTTGTACCCATTCAATCCATTTGGTCAATTTTAATTGGAGAAAAAAAGAAAGAAAAATAAATTAAAAATCATATTTTTTTAGATTGTAAAAAAATTTCTACGACCCTCATCGGCCAAAATGAAAGGGGAAAAGAAAACAAAAGAAAAGAACCAACAAAAAATTATAAGAGATTCAAAAAGTCGTTATAAAGCTGTTTGAATATGTCCACATCGACGTCGGCCGTGCCACGCAGGATGGTCGTCAACTACGTCAATGATTTTGATCAAAATTAATCGAATGGACTCAGTTGGTGCCCATACAAAAAGTTTTAAAAGTTTTAGAACTTTTTGTCGATATTTTTTCATGATAAAGAAAGTTGTTTTATGGTGATATTCGATGATTCTTGTGACCCCCCTCTCTCTCTCCCTCTCTCTCGGAAGGGCCTTTTCACTTCGTAATTTTTTTTTTCTCCTCCGAAATTAGTGAAATTTATTGCTAAAAGTGCTATTGACTCGTGTATTGTCATAATAATATCTAGGTATACAATCGATCCTGGCCCCCCCGATCCCATGAACTCAGCCGTTGGATTTGTAGTTACGTCCTGCAAATTCCATCACGATGCGTAGTCGTCCTAATTTTAATGCGAGGTTCTACCTCAATTTCCGCAAGCCTATGCCCTAGGTAGCGAGGACGGCCATACACGGGAGTTCTGCCTAACGAGGGTGATATATCCAAAGTTAGAGATTTCCAATGCGAACGCGCGGATGCATACTCGCGAAGAGACGTCACGATTTCGAATTCGATTCGATTCGATTCGATTCGATTCGGCTACACATATCAAATACAACTCAAAATAGGTACTAAGGAATTTTAGAGTCACCCATCACACTAAAACGCCCCCAAGTACACTTTAACAGGGAAAAAGTATCGAAAAAATCTTAACTTCTTTTTTTCATTAATAACAATTTAATTTAAAATTTTTTAACCATATCAATTCAATCGTAAACATTTTAACTTAGAGTTAATTTAGTCTTTCCCTCAAGTTTTGACGAAATATTGCTAACATAATTTTTTTTAATAATAGTTTAATTTTTTGAATTTTTTCCTTTTTTTTTTCCTCCTCTTTCTCTTCAATGACCGGTGAGGGCTGGGCGCAGGTGACGATTGACATTCACATTATGATATCCGGCCAAAACTAGCCGGAAGGATTGAATTGGCTTTGGATCGAAAAGCTTAAGATAAAATCGACAAAATCAAACGTTCTACGGCTGAACTGATATTAATACAATAGGTTCAAAACTTTTTCGGCACTTCATCCCGTTTGAACGAACCGCCTTCTCGAATCTCATACCAAAAGCAAGCTCTCACATCCATATACTTGCCCACCCACTTACGTAATACTGTGTCTTTGACTCATGCATGGCACTTTTCTCCCCCACCGCGTTCCCAAGCGACCCTCCAAACGAAGCTAATAACATACGAAAGTATCCTCCAAAGGCGGGAGGAAGTGATCATCATCGTCGTCATCATCATCATCTTTCGAGGATAGCTTTTTAACATCGTTCAGCGACGGCTCTCTTCTTTTAGTAAATAACGAGACATAGGCCATGGTCCCCCGTCGTTATCTCGTAACTATGCCCCCCCAAATTTTTTTTTTTTGGTTATCACGTTTTCTCTGGTGCTTTCTTTCATTCGTTGGAAAACAGATCATCTCCTAAAACGACGTCGAAGCAGACACTTTCGGAGGGCTTTTCGGCTTCGACCCGCCCGTCGGCCGGCTCCGCAACAACGCCGTACGAACTCAGCAGGGCTGTACGAAAACCCTAAAACTGGGGATAAGATCCGGTGGATCCATCTTTAATATTAAAAAAAAAAAAACGCGAAAGCGAAACATTGCGAATCCGTAGGCTTCAGGCTTGAGCTGCGCGTGATGTCGAGATTGCACCAAAGTAGGATTAAGAAAGAAGAGAAAATAGATCTAGGGTTTCTGGTGGGGGGATTGTCGTTTTCCTGGAGCCAATGGGAGGAAGACGTGATGGTTCTGTGATTGCGATAGGTTTGATTTAATTTGGTCAGATGATTGAATTTCCTGGTCTGTCTGTGCTATAGTGCGAAAGCTGACCAACAACGGCACGTGCGGCGGTCCAACTTTGACCGTCAGCTGTACAATGATTTTCTACGTTCTGACGCGCTCGGTCATCTATGGGCGGTTGGTGGCGAGAGGGGAAGGTTCGTGGAGGCCATGCATGGAGTTTTTTTTCCATCAGTTGAAAGCTTCCCCTTTCATGAAAGTGTACAGAGCTTCTTGACGTATCTTAGAGAAGGGCCTTCTTGCGAATCGCATGTTTTGGAAGCTTTCCATTTCCACGGGCTTCTGTTTTGCGTGGTATTCGCTTGCGGTGGATCGAGAGAGCGTCCAGTGATGCATCTACAGAGACATATCCTCTCTTTGGTTGGGAAAACCGCTCTTGTCGACGGCGTGATTGTTGGGGGCATGGTTCGTATTTTGTATCGGCATGAAAGCACGGGATAACCCTCTTACTATATGCAAATACAAACCCCTTCTGCTCCCACCAGCAATGAACTTGATTAGATTAATGGGGATTCGTCCTCGACCAGGAAAAGATAAATGCAGGGATTGTTGTTGTGAACCCCCTGAAGCATGCCGAGAAGAGGGCATAACAGCTCTAGAATTGGTAAAGAGCCCTTCTTGCTGCCAATGAGGTCTTCTAATATGAGTTAGGAAGATGGCTTATGCTAGGATATACGTGTGAATTATGTTAGAAAAGTCCTACACCGAAAAACTGATGTGGTATAAAGTGATTAATACTTCCAAATTGATACATATGTCATTGACTTAAGGTTTTGAATAAAGGTGAGTCCGACTAAATATATTGACGGGATTTGGATTTGGGTTCTCTCTTAATGACCTCTCTAGTGAGATATCACACTTTTATTGCGCGCTCCCAAACGGTTCAATGGTCAGGAAAGTTCATCCCGAATTGACGTTTAACCATGGGCTTTCGGCTGATGGAGGGGTTGAGCATCAGTGCTTCTTACCTTACGTGGGCTCATGATGTGAAAACATGGGAGGAAAATGGTCAAAAAAGCCCTAACTCTATTGTATTAGTATCAATTTTAGTTAGAAATCACTGACGTGAATACCGATTTATTCTACGTGGCATTACTAATGTTGACGTGGACATTTGGTTTTTATATTTCTAAATATTTTTAATGATTTTTCTTTTTCTCTTTTCTGTACACTTTTTTTTTAATTGAGGGCCCGCAATGCCCTCCCCCCAGTGCTGGTGAAGGTCGCTGGCCCTCACTTGGGGCCGGTAGTGGTCGACCGGCGAGGGTCACAGACCCTCAATTAAAAAAAATGAAATTATAGAAAAGAAAGAGAAAAAATCAAAAATATTTTAAAAAATAGAATATATAAGAAAATATTCACCTTAGCAACGACCGTGCTATGTGGGATGACCAATATCCACGTTAGCAATTTTTGACGAAAATTGTCTCAATAGACTCAATTGATACAAATGCAAAAAAATTTATGAGTGAATTGATATCAATAAGATATTTAGGATTGAATCGATAAATAATGCAATATATTTACTAATTTTTTTACGCTTTTCCCGGCTGATGGAGGCTTCTTGCCTTGCGTGGGCTCGTGATGTTGAAACATTGGATCATCTGCTCAGAACTTGCTCGTTTACAAGAAAAAAAGAAGTTCAGGTATGAGTTGGGCACCCCTTTTTAGATGAGAAGAGTGCCTCTCAACTTTGATGTTTGCTGGCCTCAAGCTTATGCGGAAGGCAGCTTCGATCATAAAGCCAAAAAAATTTCATCACTCGAAGGACAAGCTCTTGCCTTGCGAGAGCCGCCGAATGCCTTGCTGTTTTCACGGAGAAGAAACGCCGGTCCACGAGAGAAATCGTCTCGGTGGTTCCATGGACTCCCCCGCCCTAGAGCTCCTGTGGCGCAGATGTCGCGTGGCAGGGGCATGTGTTGTTTCGAGTTGTAATTAACAGCTAGAACGGACAAGCCTAGGGATGAGCAAATTGGACCGGACCAACCGGGTTGGTCCCGTCCTCGAGGGGGGCTGGTGTCCAGTCTCCGGTTCCGTAATGGATGGGACTAGACCGAACCTCTCATAATATATATATAAATTAGAAATATTTGATGAACTAGTTAACCTAATTTCCTTATTTTCTGCTTAATACTTGCTCCTCTCCTCTCACTTGATGCTCGCTTCTCACCTTTCGCAATGCAACCTCTGATCATGTTTGTCGATATGCAGTCTCCGATCGTGTTTTGTCTTAACTATGTTATGTAAACTTGTTATTTTGTTCCCACTTGAATTCAATGAAGTACAAGTGCAATCTCATCTTGAGCTTCATTCTTTCCAACTCGAGAAGAATGATGTATAAGCATAATCCTGTTTTAATTATTTTTAAGTAATTTTCTTTTTAATTTAGTATTTTCTCATTATTTTAGCATTATAAGTACTCATGTGATGGTTGTATAATCATCATATGTATGTTTTATCAAATTGGATGATTAAGATTGCAAGTTGTTAATTTAGATCTAAAATTTAGATTTCTATAAATAGCTGGCGTCAGCAATCCCATCGTGATTGGACCAAAGCATCAGTCCCCGGCCAGTCCAATCCCCGGTCTCGAAAATTTTGGGATTGAGATTACTGGTCTGATCTTCGATGTCATATCAAGATTGGATCGGCTCAGACCATGCACATCCTAGCCAGGCCAATGTACCTATACTTCCTTTCCCCTCAAACTCCCGAAGGTGGCAATCGTTTAATCCTAAACTAGCATGTTTGCACACATTTGACATGATAGCTGACTGCTCACGTTTGTTTGATCCGTAAAATAAGCTGTTTGAGATATTATTTAGAAGATAAAAAAATTTGATATTCTCTAAAAATATATATATATATATATATATTGGTCAAAGACTAAAAATAAAAGAGTCTTAATAATGGTATATATGACTAGTCGTCGAGAACCAGTAATAGAAATTGAAAATTCCCATCTTATTGGTCCTCCGGATTCTTTTGGCTGATATTGTTACTATTTTTTTTTATAGAAATAAATTATAGAAATAAGGATAAGATTCGATAGGATCTTTTTTTATTTTTTATTTTTTACGAGACTCCATTTTATTTTACAAGTCACATCATGCATGTTATAGATTGTATACAAGTTTGAAAAACCCTGCTCCCTTACTCGTACATCCTCAACCCCCCTTGAAGGGGTGAGAATCGCACTTCCTACCTCCCTCTTCTCAAGTGAAAAAAGTGGCCACTAGGGCAATTCCCAGTGTTTATCCAATCTGATTTTCCGCTGCCATACATTTTACAAAAGAGAATTATCTTTCCATATTCAAATCAAGGCAAGAATTCAAATTTCTCGAGACCTTTTCACTTTCGAGCTATTTTAAATAGAGAGATTACTTTTTCAACGGACATTACGATAAAAAGATTTATAAAGGCAAAACTTATTTAAGTTCTCACAAAATTATAAGCAAGGGTTACAAAGAGAAAATTTTAGCTATTTTACGATTCCGTTTTTTTTTTTGGTTGCATACAGTTCTATTTATTTCGAGAAAAATGTATGATTTCTAAAGTATCATTTTAAAAATGATTGCTTGTATCGTTTACAACAATAATTTAGAAAACAAAGTATTTTCATTGTCTACGAAAATGTTGAGACATAATTTGTTATCTTCCACAAATTAACTATTTCAAACTGTTCAAGCAATCAGTTTCGAGAAAAAATATTTCGAAATCACTCGTTGTTTACCAAGCAAATGGATCCCACATGATGGTTCGTTTTTTTTTTTCCATTTGAATCACGAACCATAGTCCCAAAAAGATATTTTTTTAAAGAAAACCCACTTACTAAAAGGCGTGTGGCCTCCTGATAAAAAAGATTGGGGATGGGAATACTGGTATCATAGGTATGGAATTCGATTCCCGTACTATATAAAAGAGGCGGAGCATAAGTAAGACATACGAGAGTTAGAGATAGGGTAGGTTAAAATTTTTTTTTATGTTTTTTGAAGGAAAAAAAAGTGGATTTTCATTGATTTTTCAGTCGAAGGGGTTTTGTCGTCCTGTTTCACGAGTCAAAATGGGGGAAAAAAACAGAAGAAGAAGAAGAAGATATTTGGTCCGTTGAGGCTGGCGCTTATTAAATGGTTTGGGACATGTGGAGTGCTCGTGGGTCGGGGTATCTCTCGTTGAGCCAGCAACTTTCTCGTCCACATGCCCCGACGACATGTCGTTTTGGAGTTGCCTGTGGGGATTGCATCATCCCTTTTCCCTCCGCGCCCCCCACCTAACCCCCACGCCCCGCATGTGTTGTTGTCCGTCGTGTGTTTCGTGCATGTGTGGGCTTTCCAATAAAAGAAAATCATCAAAAAAAAAATTTCTTAAACCTATTATATTTTTGTCAATTTAGCTTCAAATATTTCAATTTTACCAATTTCGTCTTAAACATTTTATATTTGTATCAATTCAATTTAATATCTTTTTTTTGTGTCAATTTAATCTTAAATATTTTTTTATTGGTACCGATTCAGTCCATTCAGTCAATTTTTCCCGACCGGTGCTGACTTGGATCTAATTGGTACTGATGGGATAATTTTTTATAATATTTTAATATTTTTTTAAAATCATTTATTTCCTTCGTTTATTTTATTTTTATTTTAATTTTTGAAATTTTGTTTGTTCATATTCTTCCTGTTTGATGAATAGAGAAGACTTGATGAACAAAGAAGATGAAGTCGAGAAACAAAAAAAATGAACGACCATAGCAGTGGCTACTGTCTTCAACCGGCTAAAGGCCCGCTGTGAGGTCAAACCTAGTCAGCCATTGGCGACATCGTCGCTGCGCAAGCTCAATCGATCCCATATTTGGCTCGGCCGAGCCACCTCATGGTTGGGCGAGGCCAGACCTCGCCCAGCCATGGCACCCATGGACAGCGATAGAGCTCGAGGCTGCTCGATAGGGAATCGAGGGAGTCAGTTAGAGACTAGAGAGTGGCCATGGGGCCAGACCTCGCCGAGCCAGATTTGGGCTTAGCTAAGCTCGCTTGAGGCGACCTTAGTGGCTGGTAAGCCTTCAACCAACTAGAGGCAATGGCTAGCGCTATGATTGTTCATCTTTGCTTCTTCTTCTTTTTTCCTGTCGACTTCTTCTTCTCTGTTCATCAGAAGGAGATGAATAGGAAGAAGATGAGCAAACAAAATTAAAAAAATTATTAAAAATTGCCTTGTCAATACTGGTCAGATCCACATCAACGCCGGCCGATCGAAATTGACTGGATGGAGTGAATTGGCATAAATAAAAAAAAGTGTTTAAGGCTGAATCGGTGCCAAAAAAGGCTCAGGGCTGAATTGGCATAAATATAAAAAGGTTTATAACTGAATCGACAAAATTAAAAAGTTTAGAACTGAATTGACAAAAATACAATAAGTTTACGATTTTTTTTTATACAATTTTTCCCTTTTCGGTAGACCTCTCCCTATAGAGAGAAAAGGGAGGAGGGAGGGTGGAGGACACTCTGGGAGGAGCAGACGATCCCGGCAATGTCTAAGTGCCCGGCGAGTCGGCGAGCTCAGGTCGATTGGACCCGTCTCGGCTCTCGACGCCAGTCCGACGGTGCGCGCGGACGAGGACCGGATTAACAAGTGCGGCAAGTATTCCTGCCGCGAGACTTACAAATCATGAACGAAACGGGCGTTCCAAGCGAGACAGTGCGTGCGGCGTGAACACATTTCCTAAACTCGCTCCGATACCAGTCGTCGGCGACCGCCGTTACGAAATTTTTGCAAAAATCGCTATTTATTGACTTTAGGATTCCACCGGCTGTCGTTTCGATCATATTAACTAAGGTCTTCTCACATCCGCATATCCTTTAACGAGCGACGCGAAAAGATTTAGTAAGACTGACCAATCCTCAATTAATTAATCGGCATAATTTGACGACACCGAGAGCCGGTCCACATTGCGCAGCGCACGATTATAAATTAAATTAAACCTGCACGACTGTCCAAAACTTCAAAACGAAATCGAAATAATAATCAAGAAAGAAAAGAGATAGCCGGGAACGTGCTCGATCTTGCAAATCTCTAGAGCTTGGAAGTCCACGATCGAGGGTTGAACTTTTGTCTGAAAAGCGCTCGATACGTTTTTGTAGCGACCAATTCAATCGTATCGTTTTAGTCCTTCAACTTTTGAGGATTTGCTAATTTAGTCATAAACTTTTTTTTGACAATTTGTCAATGTAATCCTTTCGCACGGTTATTCCGATAATAGGCTTCGGGCTCAATTGACAAAATTTCAAAAGATTTAAAACCGAATCGACACAGTTAAAAGATCTATGACTAAATTGGTAAATCGTTTAAAATGTTCAGGAAATAACGTTGAGGAAGATATGTTTGACAGAGTACAGTGCTGACGTATGAAGTGATCCATAATTCTTCCTAAGAATTATTGTAATGTTGGACCGGCAACTTGCGATCTCGACCGCCTCGATAGCTCTCGGTTTGGCCGTGTTCCAGGAACGTCAAACTGATCAGGTTTTGCTGGATTTCTTGGAGAAATATCTGTTTGACTGAAGAAACAGGGCAAGTGATGCAGCAACTCTTTTTAAGTTCTTTTCCTCACTTTCGGTTGGGTTTTAGCATCCCTGGTGATCTTGATGGGCCAAGTTCCGTCTGAGTGTCTACTGGACTCCTCAATTTAATGGTCCGAATCAGGATTTTGCTTCGGCGACTCAGGTTACCGGGGTTCGTGTGAGCTTAATGCAGATTGAATCGATGGGTGAATCTCGACATCTCTTGTCGATTTTCGATTCTTCGATCCGATCGAATGACTTGGGTACATCGATCCTGAATGGACTGAGGAGCGTGAAAGAAGCTTTTCTTTCGACCATGAAGCGGGCTATCGAGATCGTCCACCTGCAAAGTCCTCATGGGCCGGGATCGACTCATGATGCCCGACCCATGAGTTTGGAGATCTAGCATAGAAGTTTCAATATTTTACAGAACACTAAAAATCCTTATCAGACAAAGATGCTTCGATATTGTCGTTCACAACAATTGGATTTGAGGCATAACCAATGGCTCCATGCAATCTGCATGAGTCGCAGATTATCCAAACCAAATCCCGGCGATGAACTCATTTAAACTTCAGTTACAGAGTGTTTGAACATTGCAGCGAAAAGGAGGCAAGAAGAACAGAAAAGAAAACGAGAATGGATGACAGAACTCACAAACTTTAACCCATGAGCATACTGATAAAACCGGCGATCTAGCTTGAATTTTGGAAAGTTAATTGCAGCAGGAACTTTCACCAAATGATCAACCCCCACCGATTTCTTTCACTGAAAAAGCCCTGAAAAACAATGCCCGTTACACTATCATTTCCATGATATATGGATACATCCTACTTGTGCAATCCTCAGGATGCAGTTTACATCATGATTAATGCGCCTCTGGCTATGTCGCCTTTCTCATCCATGTAAAATCAATGGCCTATGTATTAGACAAGACTTAGCTCGTCCTTGGTATTAAGGGCGTTCGCTTGGACCTGAGAATCAATAGCGGTGGCTATCTTCTTTCGCAGAGCCACCAGCTCTTCCCCAGCATTGCATATATATGCTGAAGCCTGCCTGCCGGATAAAGTGGCGCCTTCCATGCTATCGATGTAATCCTGCACAAGCAAATTCTTCAGCCACCTTTTCTTGATCTTATTTAACAGAATCAGCCATTAAGCTCACATCAAGCTAAGAAAAAATAAAATCACCTGCTTTGTGTATGAGCCGGCGAGGAAAAAGTTTTTAATGGGTGTCTTCTGATCAGGTCTGAATGGATCTTTACCGGGACCTTCTCGGTAGAGAGATTGTCCGATTTTGACGACAGATGACCATGTCACTTCTAAGCCTTGAGATGACGGGAACAATGTGAGGACCTGATCCAAAAGGAGGCCACAAACATATCAGATGAAAACATGCGGAGCGTGTACGGCATAGAAATAAGAGAATTTTGCCAAAGCACCGAACCAAAATAACGCCTGAGAGGAATTAAATAAGGCATGCTTAAACATCAACAACACTTCATGGTAATCCCAGGTTAATAGGATTTAAGCAAAGAACAAAGCCTACTTCTTCCCTGTTAAAGGTACAGGATGTCAATCAAAAGAAAGATTATGCTTCTCACAGACGAACCTGCTTAGAGACTCTTTTGATGATCTCATCATTTGGCAAAGGCATATACGGATCACCTGGTGTCAGAACACATCTGGAATAAAACAGATTTAAATCAGTAAAGGCACATCCAATCAGGAGACTATAAATATTTAAGAGCAATCACATAAAAACGGCATTCTATGTTTCCTGAGCATGCAAAAGACCTATATTAAAGTTTAACTGATTTACACAATCTGATACAATGAATATTCACTATAACTCTCTTGAATAACACATAAGTTTGGTCTAACAAACATTTAAGATTATGAGAACAAATAATCCAAGAGGTTATAGCATATTGCTTAAATAACGTGTTAATAGAGATATACATTTTCCCATAAAATGTCTTCTTTTCTCTACTTTAGATTTTGTAAGCCCACAGAGAGAGGGAGAGAGATAACCCATTCTGAACTAAATGAAAACATGCACATAGTCCTAACAAAATGAAGGCACTTCTTTAAGACCATAAAAGTACTTGAATATTGGGTACGTTTGGTTTGGCTTTGGGGGAATGTCTTTGGGAAAATGCAAAGGCGTTTGGGCTAAAGGGGTTTTCTGAAATCCATTGTACACCTGACAAGATCCATCTTCAGAACAGCAGATCTCAAAGAAAATGGATTTTGCAAACATTTGTCAACAAACAATGAAAATTTTCTTACTGGAGCAAGGAGCCTTGTCCCTCAATGTAGTAATCTTCTGGAGAAGCAAGCGCAAGGTCTGAGAAGCAAGAGAAATCGGCATCTGGAGTGTAGAGAAGGTTGTCTAACCCGGCAGCTTTCCTCAATTGCCTATCAACTCTCAGTTAAGTATGTCGATAATATGCTCTTACAATGTATAGGAGAATAGAATTTTGGGTTTTTAAAGCTAGCTCTAGTAAGAGACCGCATTATTTTTGCAAACTCACATTCACAGTTTCACAGAAGATTACCTTGACCTCTCTAGATCCTGCAACTCTGTTACCCAGCCGTTGTACCGAAGCTGCACTGTGACAACAGGCACGCCAACCAGCTGATAAATATTATCGAAGAACTCCCATTCCCTCCATTGAGACGGAAGAAGTCTCTTGATGCCAGGGACATCACATGCTGCCATTAAGCCGGAGGAATCTAATGATATTTGGTTTTCATAAATCTAAAGGGAAAAAATACAGAATGTCTGGAGAGTAGATCTAACTACAGACCTGCTACATAAGCATCAGCTTTCACAACTTGTTTATTGGTTGCCTGAGAAACAAATTCCCACAAGACTTACATTAGACTGAGAAAGATAAGAGATGCACACCCCCGAAAACCATACCCAGTTCGTGGTAATGCCATCAATGTTTGTTGGCAGTGGCAGGTTATTCATATTGTAGTGAGAGATGGATACTATCACACCAACTTAATGCTTAATTGAAATACACTGACTTTATAACATTTCCCTTGACCAATTTGAAGGGTAATAAGATTATCAGCAGTGAGAAATACCAATCTATAACTCATGCACAGTTAAAGAGAAATGGGGGAAAGGAGTTGTCATCTTATTAAATTGAACAATTTTAGGGACACCTTTCATTGACTTAATACAGGTTTATTTGATTATGGCTTGGTACATTTCTTTTCTTTCTTTGGGGTATTTCTTCGCAAGGAAATATACACAAGCAATGCCAAACTGTCAGACATATCAAACAGACTTCTCCTGGACTGACTTGAAGCAAGATATCGTCAGGTAAAAAGAGCCACACAAATCAAGTAGTAGACAAAATGTCTCTAAATGCATTTATTAGCACCATAAGCATTCCAACTTAAGAGAAGAAGGTGAACATATTACTTTAGACATAGCAAGTCCTGAAATATATGTCTCTCCATCGGAAGATTTATCATAGAGTATCTCTCTGCATCCCCACCTAAGATGGAACCTGTTCTAGCGGAGATAGATTCTACATTAATATAGATCACTTGAAAATGAGGGAAAAATTATTGTCAAATACTTGCTTTCAAAGGATCTTTCAAAAAGATGCATATACCTGCCTCCTCTGTCTGTAATGTACTTCCTAATTGGGCCACTCAAGTAAACGTCTGGAGAGCCCTTGAGCATCCGTAGTAGAGAAGCCTCTGTTTTGGTGGCAAACAACGCAAATATTGTGAGCATACAACGAGCGCTGATGTTGTCACAGTCGATAAATCCAAGGGCATAGGCAACAGGATCCCACATTCTCTGGATGCTCATCCGTGTGCCGCCCTTGGACATAAACCAATCAGAGAAGCTTACCTGCAAGAGGCACCAGAATTTTAGTGATTAAGCAACAGCTGAACGTTATTGAGGAAAATTATCATTGAGAAGAGGAAGAAATTTTAGGAAATTCCAAGGAAAGAAGAAACTCTAGAGATGTAACTAAAACAAAACACATGAAGAAATTCCCATACAGGATTCTGGAACTCACAATTCACATATGATTAAAATGAGAAGATAACCCAAAAAAACAAACCACTAAGTTTATCATCTTACACTATCCAAATCACGTATGTCCTGCAGCGCTCCATCTGGATCAACTAGAGCCTTCACGACTGGACTAAGTGCAAGAGCAATGGCATTTCTGGCTTTATCATAATTCTGCATGGAATGATTAAAGAAAGAGTGCTTATGTCATCTGTGAACTCATGTCCCAGAAAAACCATTTTTTTTTTAATATCCAGTAGGATTCAAAGTCCTAGTTGGTGACCACAGCTGCAAGTGATTGACGCATATCATAGGAAGCAAAACTTGAGTTTCAAACCATTTGAGTGTAAAGCTTGCTCAAAAGAAGATTATAGGACACTCATTTGTTAGATTATATTGTCAATAAAATCAAATGCAAGTGAATCACAGCATAATGGAAATCTGGACAGTACTAACAAGCATCACGAAGAAAGATAAGTATTTATAATGTATTATTCCTGAAACATTACCGTCAGTTGATTCGTCGACAAGAATGCACGAATCCCGTGCAGAGGAGCTCCAAAAGGTAACCGGAAATCAAGTTCTGACAAAAAAATTAATTCGTGAAGTTTTACTCCAAAATAGCTCGTTCGCATATCACCACAATGTTAAGGTGTTATCATCGAATGAATTCTGCTAGGAAACTGGAAGAAGGCAATTATTGTCAATTTTTAAAGGTTGAACAATACCACCAATTTCACCGCCTTTGTTCACAAAGGTGTGGGTGTGATCCTTCACAAGCAAATTTTGGTCTGCACCCACCTATGTTGAAGAGAAAATGAAAGAGAAATCATCAGAAACCATAGAATTTCTGTACTTTAACTTACTTAAAAATATTTCAAACTTACTCTGCTTAAAGAATCTTTAGTACCTAGCAGAAAGATAAGACTAGTCCCAAGAAAACACGTTATCATTCTCATTATAAGAAAATAAAATATGCTCACCTTCTTCAACAAACGAAAAACATTGTTGTAGCAGCCAAAAAAGACATGCAGACCCATTTCAATGTGGTTTCCACGTTTATCAATGAATGAACCGACTTTCCCACCAATGAAGAACCTTGACTCATATATATCAACCTGAAAATTCAAGACATGATTACAACCACCCACAATATCATCAGAAGATAACGAAAGCACATTAACCACTAGTTATGCATATGAGCTCCCAACTGAAGCAATGCTTACATAAACAAATGCTTAAATTTTCTCAAACAAAGGATGATTCTCTAATTCACTCAAAGTCCAACTTTAATTCGATTCCTCATTGCTTTGAGATCATAGAATTTAAATATCAAGGTTGTGCACTTCAAGGGGTGAAAAAACAAGGGATGGCAACCAACAAGTAACGATCGCAGGTGCATATTTGGGGGGGGGGGGGGGGGGGGGGGGGGGGTGGGGGTGGACTTGAGAATAAAGAAAAGCAAACCTCGTGTCCTTGATCCAAAAGCTCAACCGCAGTCGACATACCCGCAAGCCCTGCGCCTATAATTGCCACTTTCAGCTTCGGCCCCCTGTAATGTTCAGGCTCTGGAGGGAACAAGCCCTTTGGAGCTGCAGAGAAAACCAGCCAGATGCATAGCAGGACTTAACTACTACAAGCTCGAGATTATGAACCCAGCTCACAGTCATTAGTCAATAGTTCAGACATTTCTCCTTCCTCCTTATACGGCTTGAACTAATTAGACAACACAGGACTGGCAAATCATTTTTTAACCAACACTGGACTCTGACTTATCAGATCTTCTTCATGATAGAATGGACGGCAAACACTTGGTCAGAGTGTAATAAGAAAAAGTTCCGCATTGAATTTCGTAAACTCCATTGAAGTAAATAACAGGCCCTCTCTTCATATTACTTCAGGATATAAACTTAAAAAAAAAAAAAGTTCCTTTACACAATCAAACGCAAAAAACCTGGAAAAAGAAACGGAAAAAGTAAATTAATCCCAGAAAACTAGAATTAGAACAGTTTAGCACCTAGAAAGAGACTGAAATTTGAGCTCGCATACCATTAACTCTCATGTCCGACACATTAGAGTCCAGCGAAGACCGAACGCACAGCCTCTGCGGCGCCTTCCACAGCTTCCGGCTACGACCCGATAGCAAGAATTCTCCATTTCCTTTCCGGGTCCGGGTCACGGAAGTCGCCGGAAAAGCAACAGAAGAAGCCATAGACGGGTGCCACAACCCCAAGGAGCTGGGCAAAGTTCAAAACTTTATGGCGTGGGATGTGTCTGAATCACAGAATTTTGTAGTTTTTAACGTCACCAACGCTCTCCTTGGGTAGAGAGAGAAGGAGAAACATAAGCAGATATAGTGTTAAATAGTCAAGAGAAAGAAAGGGGGTGGTATCTGGACAAGAAGAGATGCCATAAGAGTTTTGTCAAGTAATTGCAGGCTTAGAAAAAGATTCCGTTGGTAGGGAAATTTTTGAGGTTATTGCGGTTGATACAGTGGGAATTACTTTTTTGCTAATGGAATAGTATTGCCACTAAAAATGATAATGGAGCACCCAAAATGTAATACAAAAAAATATATTTTTTAAACATTTTTTGTGATGTCATCTTTCCGTTGGTTCCAATTTTTAACTGTCTGTTTCATGGGTTTGGCATTCGCTTAGTGGGGTGTTTAATGTTGTCGACCTTATCTTTTTCATGGCAATTAGTACCAAGCATCGTGTGTTCCTGGGTCGTAGAAGGTTTTCTTGGTGAGCTTGAGTTTGTCTGGCTTGGATGAGATAAAGTCTGAAAAACTATGCAGAAAAAGAAAATTCCCTTCATTTTACCCTCCTCTCTTCCTCCTTATATTGATGATCTGTTAACAAAATAATCGGTCCCATCACTAGTGACTTGTCTTTCAGTCCAAAAAGGAACATCCACATATTGGAAGGGAAAAAAAACGGAGATGCTCTTAACAGGATGTCAATTTGAGTTGGTAGTTGCCTTATGTTATGACAGCAGCATTTACTCTGTTCTTTCTTTTTCATGTGACTTTGAGTGAACTCCAAAACACAGTTAAGGATCCATCCATTTTGCTCATAGATACTTGAAGAAAATGGGAGAACAAATGTCCAAGAACAACTCTCTGAGCAGATGAATGGTGCCATAATCATCGGACATTGATTTGACTCTGGATTAGGGAGACATGGTTCTGGTTGCAGCAAATCCGGCCTCAACAGTATGGAATGTTGATACGATAATACATCAGCTATCTTGGAATAAACTCAGTTGACTTAGCAGGCTGAAGGAAATCACTAGAAGATGCTTTTTGTCTCTTCTCAGCCTCACAAAAACACGTCAAAGGGATCTAAGAGCTCGACCAATACAACACATTAGACGTGGAACAATCAAAATGCATGGAAGTCCCAGAATTTATGTTCGAAACCGCGGAAGGATTTCATTTTTTTCCATTCCATTTTTGAGCAGCCCGGATAGCTCTGGATTCTAAACCTCATCTTCCACCGTAAGCGCTAAGAGAGAATTGCATCTTATTTCAAAACGATGTTTCTTCATTCTATCTACCAGAGGGCACTTTGAAACTAGGTGATCTCCTCCTGGTCTTTAACAGTAACATAAAATCGTGGCAGTTACTCGATGAAGAATGAATAGCAGTTGATCTGATATGCAATGCACATGGCAGACTGCTCGATTATTGGATCCAATGGACTCCTACTTCAAAGTTGCGATAATAAATACATATAAGACCCCACTTCTCCGCCGTTCAATGAACTTAACAACAAAGAGAGAATCACTCACAAAATTGTCAACAAGAGATAAGAGTACTCTGTTCATGCTACAGTAAAATGCTACTAGAATCGCCCTATCATTGACATCCCTGCTCGGTTTCTCCATAGTAGATGATGCGACAGTACATCAGATATGATCTTTCCGTAACCTTTTGTTTTCTTTCCTAATGCCGAATAGGTCTATTCCATTTACTTTTACTTCCAAGCTCACAAATTACCTACAGAGCTGCAGCATCAGCATTAAGAAGATTCATGTTAAAGACAAATTACGGGTGTATTGAATTGTCGATAGTATCTCATATTATTGCACAGACAACAAACAATGTAAATAGAAGTGCAGTTGCTCCAAGAATCGAACATATGATCCAACAAGTTTTCCACAGCCAACTCTTCACAGTGAAAGAGTCCTGCAGACAATGAAAGGGGGCATTTGATTATATAAAAAAGCATATATAGATTGAATTTTTTTTTCTTTGTCCAGCCAAAAAAGTACCTGCTTTTGATGAATTTGAGATGCATTATCCGACTGTCAAGAACGAAGCAGCGCAAAAGGATGAGCTGAAGGAACACAGTATGTGCAGAGGATAAATTACTTGGCGGTTACAATAGGATGATGACTGACCAAAAGAGGTTTAAGCATCTCTGGGTCATCTTTCGAAAATGAGGTTGTCATCTTATCTGCATAACAAGTCAGTTGGTTCACTTAAGATTATTGGGAAATTCAAGATCAAGACTAGGTTCATTGCTCGATTTGGCAGATGCACATAACCAATTGTAAGCCAAAGCCAAAATTTTAAGGTCATTTAAGTTGTCCTCCCTAGAGACTTTAGTTTTCTGGTGTTCGCTTACTACAACCTGTTCCTGTAACTCATTCAAGAAACTAATGTTAGAGATCACTCACTTTCCCTGCAAAATGCGAGTGTTCTGCTTCCAGTTTAATATGGAAAAACAGATTCATGTGGCAGACCCTTTAGCAAGTATGACGATTCAACAAAAAATAAATTGCACCTTCATTAAAAAGGCTGGCAGATTGACTGGTTTCTTCGGAGTCTGCAGAATGTAACTCTCCAGGCCTGGATGCAATAAAAATGCAAAAGCTGAGATAAAGATATGGCAAGGTCATATGTTAACAGTCTGACCTTGCATTTTCCTATATCTCAAGCAAAGAAGCGTATATCTTAGCCCACCACATGATTGTAGTCACTTGACTACACTGTAATTAACTACGGAGATGATCTGGATGACACCTCAAGGTTGTTTGTGCTTTGTAGTCATTTTGAAGTAAGAGAGATAGACGTTCTTGCAAGTCTCAAAGAAGATAAAATATTCATGATGTGAAGCCTCCAAAAAGCAAACAAGTTTCCCAGATGTACCTGTCCACTTTTCTTTTTGCCAAAGTTTTTGGTTTCAGAAAGGTAGCTCTAAAGCAAGAAAATATTATGCTGCTTATCTCCTATAGGGCAGTCATACCGCAGCATTACGTAAAGCCAACCTTGACAAATTCTACCTTGTTGGACCAACTAGTGTAACAATTGCCACCAGTCTATCGACCTTAAAAACCTCAGAACAAGTTGACAAGGTGAATGTCATACCTGCTTGGAGATGCTGACATGAGGAGACTGACGGCCACTTCTCTTGTTCGCAGCTGAACATCCGACAGCAGTTTCCATCGCCAACCTAAATCCTCGTCGGTTCTGCAGGAATACCGCAATAGAAGAATTACTCATGCAGGCACTGGCCAACTACTCAATGTCCACGCATGCTCAGGAGATTCCCTCTTGTTTTCCCATTCTTCAACAAGCAAATAAAGCAAATGTCTAATATGAAAATGTGGACAAGTTGGTCCATGTGAATCTTTTGTTTCCATGGAATCCTCCAATTGTGAGCGAAAGTTTCAATAGCCAAGAAATTAGGAAGCTTTATCACAGTAACTTCGCACGAACAGAATCCGAAAGCCGGTCTGTCTATAGCCATTCCCATCTCTGATAAAAGAATAAAGGTCACTGAGCTAAGGCTCATTCAGACCAAAAATTAAAAAAAAAAACTAGGAGGCTCACCATTCCCAATAGTGATCTTTCACTTAAAACACTAGATGGTCATTCAAGGAGAGGCTTATAAGTAGATCAATTACTTCCTCCAGGCAATTGAAGAGCAGTTTAAAGCAGAAACACCCACATAGAGAGAGAGAGAGAGAGAGTACAAGATGGGTTTTGAGGGTGGATTGTGCAGGAGAGACTCAAGGCGATCAAGCTTCGTCCCAAGGTCAAAGAGTTTGGATGTAGTGGTGTCTCTGAGCCTGCACAGCTCCTGAGGATTCTTGTTCTTGACCTTGCTCTCTAGCTCTTCCAACAACCCTGAAGCTTCTTCAGCTTCTCTCATCCACGCATCCATCACCATGAATTGCTTCACCATCTCTCTCTCTCTCTCTCTCACACACACACACACACACACACAATAGACTTTCAGCCTCTCATATCTCCATTACTGTTAAGCAGAACTGCAGGAGACTCGCCCAGCACATGATAATCACATGTATAAATTAAAAGGGAAAATTTTAAATAAGTTTGTGAAGTTTTCCCGTTTTCTCACATAAGAACTTAAAATTGCCCAATCATAAATTTAAAGTAAATATTATTCTAAATAAAGTGACTATATCAATATAAAAAGAGGGATTCAAACAATTTCGTCATTTATTTTTTAAAATTATCTTCCTTATTTTTTTTTTCCTTTATTTTTTTCAACTATGGCTGGCCAAAGAGGAGGGAAAAAGGCAAGAAAAAATAAAAAGTAAAAAAATTATTAGATTTTTTTTACTAAAATACCCTTTTTGCGATGACGGAAATAGTTACATGCTCATTGGCCAGCCAAAAATCTTTCTCTGAGATAATTTGGCCACTTTGTGCCATTATTTGAAACAAGATCCCCTTAAGATCCTTGCCGCCAGATAAAATGCAGACACTTCATTTCATGACGTTATTTGATTTTTTTTTTCCAAATTTGAACTGCTCCCAAAATATATATATAGCTGGCACAATTAACATTCAAGGGTGTTATGGGTGAATTTGGAAAGGCGTACGTGTTTTTTTTTTTTTAAAGCCAACAGCTAAGATCTGTTTTGTCGTGGACAGAATTCCTCAGGGAAAGATTGGGGGAAGCGAAATTGACATCTTGTCTGTTCTAACATCGGGAATGAATTGGGCACATTGCGGGTTGATTAATTATTGCCAAACGAAGAAATGATCGGTCCAGCTCAAATCTAATCAACACACACAAGATGTAGGAGTACCGACAAAATCCATGTCCATTCTTCCCCCCCCCCCCCCCTCCTCTTCTTGGTCATTGTCTTGATCACAGGCAAAATTGGGTTGTCCCAATTTGTCTCACCTGGCAACATCAGTTTCCATTTTGGAGGGGGTTGCCGTGGTCGCTGGCCGGTGCCCATCGACATGGAAATTGCCTAGATTTGGTAAAACTGCGGGTGTGGATTTGCCGGGGCTGGTTTTGGGGCCTGGGACGAAAGACCGAGGAGTTATTTGGACCCGCCCGGTTCGATCCGGTCTAACCGTGATTTGACGGCCGACGTCTTGACGGTCCTTAGTTCACCCACGATGGTAAATGAAATGGGGAGACCAAAAGTAGAAGAGTCCGAAGCCAGACCAGCACAGCAGCGAGGCCCAGTTCTTCGGCCTGTGAGAAAGCACAGCTTCTTCTGGTAAATGGATAGCAAGGCTTCCATCCTGATGATTTAGATGATGTGATGAGAATCACTAGCAAAAATTGACAATCTAGAAAGATTTCACGAGTCCGCCTTATTCGGAACAATTCCAATTATTGATGACCGAAAATGGTTCGTCGAAACGGTTTCCAGATCATACACATATATGCTGAAAGAGAATAAAATTTCGGAATTTTTTTGGTAAAGAATTAAAAAAAAAATTACGAAATTTGAAGAATGCAAAAATAATAAAACTTAGACTTTGCCCCATAATTGTTGTGGCGTGCTTCATATTCCCTTACGACAGAAAAGCACATAGGTCCTGCTCCATACTGATGGGGCAGGGGTCTCAAATGAGGCAGCACCACCTGGACATAAAAGGGCTCTTATGATTTAGCCCTTATTTTTCTCATTACTTATTTTGGGTTTGGACTCAATGAATAGCTGTTGCTATATATACTCTTTTTCTTATAATCAATGGATGTAATGAGAGGTGCGATATGCTAATTATAATGAAATCATCTACTGAACGTGACCCTAGTTTAAGGACGAATCAGGATAAAATCTCGTGTCTCGATTCTCGTTTCCCATTGCTTTTATGCTTCTACTTCGACTTTGACAAGGAAAGAAGACAAATTTTGGGATCAGCATGTGCCGAGTGTATAGTCATCATCTCGTTACTTGAAATGGATTCAAATTCTGAGGTGTGCACATGCACTCATGTTGGGACAATATTCATGTTTCTGGGGTATCCATCTTTCCTAAGATTGATGAGTGAAGACAACCATTTTGTTTGGAAAAAGTAAAAAAAACAAAAAACAAAAAACCTTTGTCCCAAAGATTTTATCTGTTCTATTTCTTGGTGAAAATGATGTTTTTGTTATATTTTTTTTGGGTTCAGGTAAAGTTGGCCAGAGATCTCCACATCTTCATATAGTAGTTCTCTTCTTGGCCTTTTTTTGAATGCCATTGATCTCAACAAGAGAATGGAGAGGCAACATGCCAAAGCCGAAGGCGGACATTGCGGGGCCTGGGCTTGGCCCACGTAGCAGGCCCAACTTGGTATCCGGGGCCCCGCCTGGGAAGGTCCTGAGTCGGGGGGCAAGTCGGACTCGGGCGGCGCGCGGCTGAATAACCCTCGTGTGCGGAAACCGCTCGATATTCGTCTGCGACCGAAACCCGCCTAGCTCTCGCACAAGCAGGTCTCGCCGGCACGTCACGGGGCATAAGCGGGACACGACATACGGGGTTCCGACAACCGAGGGCGCACCGGGTGTCCCGTGGAGCGGAGCAGCAGCGTAGCAACGCCCACCTGCCCAAAGGGGAATTCAATAGGAATCGGTCCCAGCCTCTGCATGGATTCACGTGTCCCTGCCATGCGATTGCCGTTTAATTACACCATCATCGGCAAACCCCAGCTGCTGCTGCCGCTGCATAGGATTCTGGGGACCAAGATACCCTCCTCTTCGTGTGCATGCACCCCCACACACAGTACATTTCGAACTTATCACCTCTCTCCCATCCCCACTCGCGCGGATGCTGCCCGCTTCCCGCACGCGCCTTCCCTTGCAGCGGAAGAGAGAGAATGGCGATCGATGATTTGAATCTTGATGGCGAGCTGTTGTCCCCTTCCCTCAACGCTGACTTCACCCCCTGCTGAAAGAGCGTGATGGGTTCTCATTTCTTTGCCCTAACAGGACAAAATCCTTGATAAATGAACACGAGAGAGAGAGAGAGAGAGAGAGAGAGAGAGAGAGAGAAGCCGCTCTTTGTAGTTTTTTCTTGGTACCACTTTGCCAATTTACAGTGAGCAGAGTTGGGGAGAGAGAAAGAGAGAGAGCTCATACACAAGATGTTTGATGGAGTGCCGGACCAGTTTCACCAGTTCATAGCCTCCTCGAGAGCTTCAGCACTCTCTCTCCCTTTATCTTTCCCGCTGCCACACGCTTCTTCAACCCCGCCGCCGCCGCCGCCTCCTCTCGCTCCTCTGAGCTTCCCCGCCTTTGATCTCTACCCTCCTCACCACCTCCACCATCTGCAACACCCACCTCCCCATTTCCTGCAACCGCTGCACCAACCGCCTCAATCCCAGAAAGGCATCGTCCGTGAAGAGATAGGTGGCGAGAACAGCTTGGTCCCTGTGAATTTGGGCCTCCATCAGAGAGACAGATCCGAATTAGCAGAAGCAGCCACCGTCGATGATGATCACCAGTGGGCGGGCAATGAAGTGCTTGCACTGTTCAGAATCAGATCTAGCATGGAGAATTGGTTCCCTGAATTCACTTGGGAACATGTATCCAGGTAAACACAAACCAGGGTCTTCTTTTTCTTGCCAAATTGGAAAAGGAAGAGAGACACGAGGAGTGTTTTTTTTTCCCTCTCTGTGCATGTGTGTTTGTCCATGTGTGCATATGCGTCGCACATGCACGCATCGATTTCATAGTCTTTTTGGACTTTCCGAATTTGTTTGATGAACTGAGGCTCAGGATCTTGTCGATGACTGGTTCGGTTTCTTCCTGAAACCAAAGAAAAATCAAGCCAAGCAGTAGTTTGTATAGGGATCTTCAAGCTTAAACAAATAGTGCAAAAGGTTAAAATAAAAGGAGGAATAAACTCTCACGGCCCATTAAACAAGAAGTTAGGTCTGCGCGTATTCATGTCTTATAGTGGGTTGCATGCAGGAAGCTTGAACAGCTTGGCTTCAGGAGGAGTGCTGAGGAGTGCAAGGCAAAATTTGAAGAAGAAAGCATCAGATCATACACACCCACTAGCGCTAGTTATCCCAAGAACGACAGGTTGCTGAGTGAGCTTGAAGAGCTGTGCAACGGTAATCATGGAGATCACCAGAACAATCCTCAACTAATTGCGGCTGGCAAGAGCACTGGTGATAAGGTGGGAAAGCTCAGAGTAGGAGAAGAAGAAGAAGACAAGATGGCTTGTCAGATGATTCAGGACTTCGATGGCGCCAATTCAAGGAACGAATTGCGTGCGACTGTGAACGAAGCACCAGAGGAAAATTACAAAAAGGCAGCAACAGATGATGAGGACCGCATCAACAGGCCATCCTCAAAGGGCAAGAAGAGGAAGAGGTCACAGGAGGAGAGGCTGGAGAAGTATGAGCTGTTCAAGGGCTTATGCGAGAGTGTTGTCCGGAGGCTGATGGCTCAGCAGGAGGAGATGCACAGCAAGCTGCTGGAGGACATGGTGAGGAGAGAGAAGGAGATGGTGAGAAGAGAGGAGGCGTGGAAGAGGCAGGAGATGGAGAGGATGAACAAGGAGCTCGACGCTAGGGCTCATGAGCAGGCCATTGCAGGTACCAGACAGGCCACCATCATCGAGTTCCTCAAGAAGTTCACTTCCTTCGATGGCGATGATGATCAGCACCCGCATTTGCTATCAAACACATCAAGTCCATGCTCCTTGGCCGAGCCCAACTCCTCAAACCCTAATGACAATTCTAGCACTTCCCATATGGGCACGCACAAACCAAGCCAAGTTGCTGAAGTTCCCACTTCGTCTTCCCTGGAAAATCACAATCGCTCCACTTGTTCTTCCTCCTTCCAAAGCACACCCACAAAACAAGACCCAAGCTCAGCTTCAGCAACGATGGCGCAAACTGAATCCAGGTCCAACCCGCCACCTTTGACCAACATTACTCCCCAAAACCCTAATCCTCTCAACACCCATCAAAAGACCAACCACGGGTCACAAAGCTCGGCCTCAAATGCGGCCAACAATCAGGACCTTGGGAAGAGATGGCCAAGAGATGAAGTCCAGGCGCTCATAAACCTTCGGTGCAGTCTCTATGGTGCTACCAGTAATGAAGATCACAAATTGGAAGGATCAAACAACAACAACAACAACAAAGCTCCACTTTGGGAGAGGATTTCACAGAAGATGTTGGAGCTGGGCTACGAGAGGAGCGCCAAGAGGTGCAAAGAGAAGTGGGAGAACATAAACAAGTACTTCAGAAAAACCAAAGACATCGACAAGAAGAGGTCCCCCGACTCAAGGACGTGCCCATATTTCCACCAACTGAGCCGCTTGTACAGCCAAGGAAAACTCGCCGCCCCTGCCACTTCGCCCCCCGCCGACAAGCCCTTGCCGGAGACCAGCACTCACGCCACTGCGCAATTCGGTGCGGGTAGCGACAAGGGCGTTGCCAATCAGGTAGCTCCAGCTGCTAATTTTGAGTTCTGAAAAGGAGAGTTTTTTTTTTCCCCCTATCTTTTGCATGTTTTTGGTGTGCAATCGTGATGATAATAGTCATAAAGTGGTAGGCTAGCTGGCCTTTTTTCTCTAAGATTGAGTACTAGTAGTCCCTTTTTGTTATGTTCTTTCCTTTGTTTCTATTGCATATGTATGATTTCCTCCTCCAAGGACATCGTCAGTATAAAGTTGCAGCATGTGCACCGACAAGTTTAAAAAATTGAGATTTTGACGTAGTCTTTCTAAAGTCGCGCATGATTCTCTCATTACTTTACAATGCCCGCTCGTGCGCGCTCGGGAAAGTGGAAACTAGAAAAGTTCACTTTCGTGACCTTTTTTTTTTTTGGCAAATAGTTGCAATACAACATTCACAAGAAAATTATAATTGCGATATTTTGTTTAAATCGTTTCCCTTCATTTGAATAATATCGACCCTTTTGATATAAAAATATTTTTCGAAAGTATCACATTTTCCGTGAAACAAACGGAGACTAAACTTATATTGTACTTGCACTGGTTCTCAACTTACATATTTATTTGGGCGTAATGACAACAAAATGAAAAATTGAAGTAAGATGAAACTAAGATATTCAGTTATAGAATGAGAAACTAGCAAAATATAAATTTTAGTGTAAAATACTATAAGATGGACACTAACATGTTAACTTTAGGGTTAATACCACCAAAAACCTCAAACTAGTATATCTATTATAAATTTATCTCAAACTCTTTTTTTGATCACTAAAAATCCGAAATTAGTACACCTTTAATAAATTTAGCCTAAACAGGTACACTGTACATCTATGATAAATTTACCTTTTTTCAGTTTTCGTTAAATTTTATCGTCAAATTACTTAATTGCATGATAAGTGGTAATTGCCGAATGTAGATGTTTTCAGTTTTACCCTCTATTTGTCACATGTGTATTAATTTGAGATTTTTCGTGATATTAATCTAATTAAATGAAAATTAACAAAGAGTAAATTGATCACATGTGCACTAAATTAGGATTTTTTAGGTCAAAATGATTAATTTGGGGTAAATTTATTATAAATATATCAGTTTGAGGTTTTTAGTGGTCGAAAAATTATTTTTTGTAAATATATCATAGGTGTACCGGTTTAGAATTTTTGGTGGTTAAAAATAGTTTTGGATAAATTTGTTATAAATATACTAGTTTGGAATTTTTTATGATATTAATCCAATTTAACGAAAATTAACGAAGAGTAAATTTATCACATGTGTACCAATTTAGGATTTTTTTTTAGGTCAAAATGATTAGCTTAGGGTAAATTTATCACAAATGTACCGGTTTATGATTTTTTGTGATCGAAAAAATAATATTAGGTAAATTTATAATAAATATATCAGTTTGGAGCTTTTCTGATATTAACCCTTAATTTTATTTATTGAAGAACTGAGGAATGTGGTCTATGGTTTTACAATTAAGGTCCTCGTGGAAACGGGTGATAAGGATCCAATAATGATCTTAGAGTAATTATGTTAATACAATTAATACTTGTTGATGGATGATTTTCCTAACAAGATACAGCATTTTTACTTTCAAAGTTTTATCTTTTTTATCGGGCATTTGATTTGGATGTAATGAGTAGTGCATTCATAATTTGAGGGTCACATTTCCCATTGGGGTAAACAAAATCTTAGCTATGCACATGAATATAGAACGCCCCGATATCTCGTTTTGTAGAAACAAAAATCACAAGCTTCTGATGGAGACCATATATACAACATAACATGTGTAATAATTGTATGTTGTTTAATATATGGAAAAATCCAAATTACTTAAGCAACATCGATTGTGCCCATCTTTTCACACGACCTTGATCATATCGTATGCCAACGGTGGATTTAAATTTTGCTCGGTAGCCATGTTAAGTCTCGAAATCTTTTTTCATTTTCAGCCTCCGATATTGTTAAGTGTTTTTGGTAATATCTGTTTGATCGATGGATTAGGTGATAAATTAATCATTGATAATTAGAATTTTATGAATAGTAAGTATCGAAACCTTTCGGTTGTGCTCACTTCACTTCCCCATATTTGTTGGAGACTAATGTAAACTTATTTTTGAATTCTTTCTTCGTTATTACAAAATGTTCTTTCTTTTGTTGTCATTTTCAGTATTTCCCGTAAACTTGACGATTTTTTAAAAAAAATTAAAAAAAATTTCTCTTATCACTTACGCATGACAGCTCAGGCGGCACGACATAATAATTCTATCTTCAGTGGGCCCCACCACACGACAGGGCCACCAGAACGCGCTATTACACATATACAGAGTACGGTGAGGCGGTGAGCCTTCGCCAGCGGGGGAGGAGACTTCCTGACAAGTGGCCGTCCAGTGGGCCCCACCCCGTCCTCGCCTGCCGGCCGTTGATCAAGCGCTCCCGGCCGCGCATCGACGTACGCGCGTGCGATGCTGGTACAGTGACACGAAGAATTTAGGCGATTCAATTCAAAAATAGACGGTCCAAATTGATTATTTTAAAATTTTAAGATTTATGCCGAAATTTTTCCCTCTTTAAAAATTTAATGTGGCTCAATTTGGATCGTTCATTTTGAATTGGACGTCTCGAATTAGATAATGTCACACCTAACGTTATGTTAAGGGATCCAAACACACTCCTGAATTTCTTTTCCCGTCATCAAACCCGATCGAACGGTGAAAAGTGTGCCTGGGGAGGCCGCACGTGCGTCCACGCTCATCATCCAACGGCTGGTGAGGGAGTCAACGCGATCAAGCGCGGTCCTCTGTTCCCGAGGGGTGCCGCGCTTTGACTTTGGCCCTCGTTGACCGCTTTTTAGTTATTATTATTAAAAAAAATTTTGGTCGAAGGGTAAAAACATGGCAAAGCAATACTATTGAGGCTGAAGCGAGAAATTGGTGCGCAAGGAATAATAACGCATTTCATGTGATGGTTACGTCACAAGGCGCGATGGAGGTGTCAAGTCTCGCCAATCACACTTCGATGTTAGTCTTGATTAGATCGATCAAGTGAACGAAAAGCTGGCTAAATGGTTATTATTTTTGTGATTTTCTTTCTATTTTTATTATTTTCTACGTATATGTATAAGATAGAATCCATTATTTCTGGAAAAGGATTACAGATTCTCAATGGATCCTCGAGAAGCACTGCCGAGAGGAAGATCCTCGGCCCGGCCCCCTCTTCATCCTCTACAGACTGTAGTAGATAGACCCCATTCCAGAACGCCGCCACACCTAGAATTAATCATAGAACGAGTGCCAAGTTTTTCAAATCGATGAATAACGCAGAACGAAAGGAGAGACCTCTTCTCACTCTACACATCGCGGCAGAGCTCCAAGGGTTCCGGCTAATCGATCAATATAAGATTACAACACGCGGACAATGCGAATGGTGCGTTACATCACGTGGCACTAAAATAATTTCTTCTAAAGAAGGGGAACACACACTTACAAAATTAGAGCTTATAGTTTATCACATTACGTGGCATATCAGCTTTTGAAGGGAAAAAAAAAGTGTTATTCATTGGCTACATTTTCCTAAAGTGTAGCCCAAGAAAATGGATAGGAGGAGTCATCAAAGGCCCAATCATCGGAGTTTGAGCCTTAGCCCAGAAGATCAGTAGATGGGCTTGATGCTATGAGGAAGGAGAGAACAGCCCAAGTGAGTCTTGGTTGCAAAATTTGACTTTGGCAGTCCGCATCTACGAAAACATGGAGAGATTATAATCTCAGTAAGATGCAAAAACAACACTACCACCGCATAAAAGGGTCTCGACGAGACCAAAAGGAGCAATGAGAACGCGATGGCCGAGCCGAATCTCCGGTTTAGAGGGTCCCGAGCGAGCTCGAGGGCCCGTGCTTATGGACAGTCCGGTAATTACTTAGCACGGGGTAAAAGGCGGTATCAGCTCATCTCGAGTGCGAAAACAACCTTTGCTTTGGACACAACGTTCCATCGATCCTTTCTCATGGGTGGCCCAAAACGGACCGTCTTGAGCTTCACCGTCGCATGAAACCCTAATTTTTCCATTCGTTTGCCGAGAGAAAGACGTCGTGTCGTGTCGTGTTGTGTGTCGTCGTGCGTGCCAGCGGGCGAAAGGAGGCAAGGCATGTGAAGTTTCGTGTTTGGAAGGGATCGATTGGTATGAGTCCGCTAAATACCAAAAAGAAGAGCCAGCTTTTGTAGGTTGGGATGGCGTCGGTGCAAAGCAATCATGCTATGGATGATAATGATGGCAAATTTCGTTAGCGAGAATACAAGGGGAAAAAAGAAGGCGAGAGATGGATCGGAAGCTTCGCAGATTCGATTCTCCAAATCATCGAATAACAATGATGTCGTGTGGTTATATACTCAGCCCGGGATTTACCTTGCATCTTATCTAGATCTATCAAAATGGAACATAAATTCATTTTTTTTAATCTATATATATTATGGGTTGAGTTATTATATAGGTTAGTAATACTCTATAAAAGAGTTTAAACATAATATGAACATTAAATGAGTCGTAAATGGATTATAAATGAATTTACAGCTTACCTGGATACACAATTCACATGTATGAATCTCTCTTCATTTTCTCTTGCCTTCACTTCCTCTCGCGCTCTCACTTCAGTTTGGATATAAGTTTTCCAATTTGGAAGAATTTTAGGAATGTGTGTTGAGTTGGTATGGGTGGGGTATAGAGGTGAGAAAAAAAAAAGAATCATGATCCACCCAAATCGGATCTGATCGTACCAAATCGGTTGATTTTGGATGGAACCAATCGATACCGGTCCGGTTCTCAGTTTCAAATTTCCAAAACCAATAGATACTGGTTCGGCTTGCAATTCCGATTGAAAACCATCTAATCGGCTCAACTGAATTGGTTCATTTATATAATACAAACGTATATTCTTTTAATTAAAACCATCTCCTTCGAAAATCCAGAGTCCAAACCCATCCATTAAAAAAAATAAAAAAGAGTGTGGACCTAACTTATTTTCATGTATAATATGTGTTGTGCACTGTGGATGCATTTCAAAATTTGTATTAATTAATTGATCAATTACTATTGCATTTTTCACGATGTTTGACTCCATTGTTGATAATAATATTGCCGCCCGCAAGAATATTATCCTTAATTTTTTATGTGATAAGAATACCACCAAAGTCTCAAGCTGAGCCCTCTTCCTTCAATCATTATGGATTAGTTTCATTTTCTTTTTTAATTAATGTTGGTGCGTGGTAGGATTGTAATTAGAATCCAATCGGGAATTGGATTGGACTAGTGGTTCGGTTCTTAAGTGGATTCATGGAATGAGTAGGTGGTTTACGGTTCGTATTTTGCATAACCAGTTTCTAACAGACAGTTCTCAATTCTAGGGTAAAAACCACCCATCTTGAAGCCGATCACCCCTAGTGGGGTATGTGTTACTAGATTTGCATTACATGAAAATAAATCATACTAGGATAAATGGATATATTTTTTTGAGCCTAATCATTTTCAACCCAACCCACATCATTTGATGAATCTAATCTTACTTATTTAAGTATATATATTCTTTTTTGAAAAAAAAATATTTATTCTTCATTATTAAAGAAGGGCCAGAGGTAAAGACAATAACAAGAAATGTAAGAATTTGACGTACGATCACAACAAAGTAAGGCGTAGCGAAAAAGAAAAAAATCGAGATATAAGGTTTTATCCCAGTTCACCTTTAAATTAAAGTTACGTTCAGCAGAGAATTTCACTATAATTAGCAGATTACACCTTTCGTTACATCACTCAATTATAAGCGAAAAAGAGTATATATAACAGTAGTTATTCATGAGTCCAAATTCAACCAACTAATAAAAAAAAATATGAGCTTAAATTATAAAAAATCACGTCCCAGAAGTTGACCTGTTTGGAGAGAGAGAGATTCGAGGCTTTTCATGTAAAGCTGTTCGAAAACAGTGGCAATCACTTTGAGATGGTGGGGCGGCACTTTCTGCTCTTTGGGTCACCTTCCCGTAGTTTGCTTTGCCACTATCCTTTTTGTCCTGCGGATGAATGAGAAGAAAACTCAAAAGCGTTCGGACAACAACTTCTTCAGATGAGGACTTCATTTCTCGTACTCGTTTTCTCCATATAATTCGTTACGGATGCATGAGAAGAAAAACAACTCCTGCGAAACGGATGATCTTTTGGACCATTCAATATTTGGCTGGAGAGCTTCCTCCGTCGTCCCATGTCAGTTTATTTTCGGCCGCGTTAAATTTGTCGGTCCTGTGGAGAAGCCGGAGACCCGAGTTTCTTCTGCTCTTTCTAGTGCGTCGATTTAGGTAAAGTGTCCCGTGTTACTTATTTGTATCGAACCGAATCCATTTCTTGGTCCGGTCAAAGGCAGGCTATCCATGCCCGAGCTAGGGGATTCGCAAGAGAGATTACTCCTTTCATTTGACTCGATCTCGAGTAACTGCATCGGGCAAGAATCGAATCCGGGACCTTGCCCTGAAATTGTTACTTATTAGGGCTTGGTCGAATGACACTCCTGGTGACTCGCTTTGGTGAGGATTTTCTCCCCCAATTTAGCTTAACCAAAGCCTATACAAGCTGACCGACAACGCATCCAAGTGCTCCCAACAAAGCAACAAAACCCACACCACCACCCCCCCCCCCCCTCCTCTCCCAAAAAAAAAAAAAAGCAGGGAATGAGGTGGAGATACTAAAGGGAGGGCCCACACGCGGACACGTGGTCCCACCGAAAACCACCCCCCTCATCTAATTTTCTGCAAGAGTGTGGTGGGTCCTAATGAGGAGAAAAAAAGGTGCTTGTCGGTAGCGCCGGTGGAACTTTGCTGATAGAACGAGAAATTGGTGAGATCTTTTGTTATGAGGGGGTGGAAATTAGATTCAAGAATCTAAAGGGCCAACAACATAAAACGAAGAAAATCTTTTTAAATAAAAATTTGAAATGCTCTTATTTTTTCCCAAATAAAAACATGAAGCGAACGTTATTTCAAACAATGACCCAAAATGCTCTCTTTATTTCAAAGGATGATCTGATTATGGACATTTTCATCCTTTTTTTTTCCATTTCATTTTTTTCTTTGTTTTAGCCTGCGAGGGTCGTTGCCCTCAGTCGATTTCTAGAAAGAGTCATATCACCCTCGCCGCCCTAGCGAGGGTCCCTCACTAATCACAAGCGAGGCCAAACCTCACCGATAGAAAAAAAAGAAAAAAAATAAAATGATGAAAATATCCCTGGTCACATCGGTTTTTGAAGCAAAATGACATCTTATGTTCTTATGTGAAATAATATTCATTCCATGCTCTTATTTTCTCAAATAAGGGCACGCATGGCAACACTTATGCTGTACAAATTAACTTCTGGCCACGAATTGATTTTTCTACTTTTGTTTCTGAGCCGAAGTTGGTTTTTCTACTTTTTACTGGAATAGATTTATGAGTAGAGAAATATGTTTGATAACATAAGGATCTTTGGCCCATTTTCGTACTTGGGGAGATTGCGCCTAGTGCATTCATGGCCTCGCTAGCTACCAGCAAAGCCTTCACAGCTGGCAAGGGATGTCGCTACCTATTTTTCTTGACGTGGTTTAGGCGTACTGCCCAAAAGGCAAGTTGTATTGCCAATCAATTTAGACGTGGGCTCTCCTAGGCTCATACCTCGAGTGATATTGGATTTCGTTTTGTATTCTTTACAACCTAAATATTTTTAGGAGATACCTCTAGCCTATTGAGATTTGCTAGAAACCAATGGAAAGCGAGAGTATCATCTTGATTTCTACATGAATAGGGATTTTAGAATTAGGGACTTATTTACGCTAATAGTTTAATTAATGCCCTTTCGATGCCTAATTAGTTGATCTTTTTCCTAAGTGATCATGTATTCTAGATAGCCATTTAATCTTAGAGAAATCACCAATACTAAGTGATCAAGCAAATGTTTTTATTTTTTATTTTTTATCAAAAGTCTAGTCTTGTGTTAACATAATTTTAGGAAAGCAATTAACATCCAATTTATTGAAATACAATGCAATAAGTAAACATTAAAATATTTAAAACATCTAACTAAGTGCTGGAAATGAAAACCAGTAATTCGTCAAGTATTTAGGATGCTGATAAAAAACCCAAGACATGATCAGATGTGCAAAAATGAGATCGGATTGGACATCGATCTGTCACCATGGATCAAGTGTAAGAAAGCAGTAGTTAGACTAAAAGGTAAGAAAAGACATTTTCCTAGCATTCACTTCTTCTTTTTTTCATTTTTTTTGAATTTTTATATACTTTTTGTTATGTATGTTTTATCTTATACTTATATGGAATTGATCTTGGGTCGGCTCTCAGACTTGGACCAGGTAAGGCTTTGCGGGATTGTCTCTTTCTGGTTTTAACTTTTGGAGAGACGGTAATTTTTTTTTTACTTTTTTAAGTGACTCTAAAATTACGATAAAAAAAGTAGCTCTAAAATTACTTTTAGAAAAAAAATGAAATTGCATAACCAAACGAATTTCTACTTCAGAAGTTATATTATCAAAAGTATTTTTGTTCTAGAAATATTTCTAAGATAGGAATTCTGCTCCATAAGTAATTGTCATACACGTTTCAAGAATATTTGGGGCCATTATTTAGAATTTTTTTTCTAAAATAAATGTCTCTCTCTTTCTCCCTTTTTCCATTTTCGTTTTGCTCCGTTGAAAATTGAATTGTCAGTCACCAACCAACTTGGGAGGTGCTGCCCTCTGATCTCGTGACATTGCCGATAGCCACAGGATCCTCCTTGTCCTTTGCCGGCTTTTTTTTTTTTTTTTGGGTTTTGACAAAATTAATTTATTGAGGGGCAAAACGGTTTTTGTCCTTTTGCATGAAGCTAGGAATCTTTAGCAATTTTTGGAGTTGTCCGGAAATTACAAAAGAGAGAAGGTTGTCCATAAATAAATGCATTGTGATGTTTCAAAGCCCATGTGTAGAGAGATTCATCATTTAAGTCATGATTTAGTGAAGGAATCAATGATTTTGGATGGAAGAAAACAGAAAGAAGTCAAGACTTCGAAAGAAAAAAAAAAGTCAATTATTCGAACGAAAGCATGACAATCGAACAATCTGATAAGGAGCGATCTACATGTTTTTTTTTTCCCTCAAAAGTAGTTGTGGGTTTGATTATTTGTAAATATTGTCATTGGCCCAGATAAAAATCTTTTTACATGCTTTTTTTAATACGGAATTAATCCACTCGAATTTGAAAAAAATGGTAATTAAGTAAAAGATTGTCTTTAACTCCAAGGCACAAAATTAAGCACTCTCACCAACCGCAAGCCACTATACGTTAAGCTTGATTATTCAATTCAAATGGTGAAGTGTAGTTGAAGAGAGGGTTTCTGATTTGATCAATGACTCCAAATGCAAGGACAACCTTAGGTGGCCATGAAACTTCACTATAGTTCAGCCCGGTTGGTAAAAGATGGCCATAACGCTCGCATGATTCCGAAGGAGGATGGAATTTCCATGTTCCGGACTTAGTCGGGGACACCCTCTTTCTTGATCAAGTCGGCAGAAAGAAGTTCCGTTCGAAATTCCTTCGCCTAACTTGGACGGTTCATCGGATACGGAGCATAGACTTTGTCCGGCACGAGAAATCGGATTCGGAATCTCACCTATAAGCAAGAGAGAGAGAGAGAAAAAGAAGAAGAAGGACGAGGAGGAGGCTGTATTGAAATTGCTTTGGTTTGTTTTCATGTGGGTGAAGGTCATCAAATTCAACTATTCTTTTGCCAACACGGGAGAATTGGGCAACGACCAAACCGCGTATGCCATAAACGAATTGGAGTAATTGAAATCGGCTAAAGTGCATGGTCGGTCCTTCCATGATTCCATCACTCATTGTCGCGACCCTCTAAAAAAAATTTTAAATTTTAAAAGGGGTTAACGGATTATTAGGTTAATTAGATTTGACTAACCTAATGCGGACCCTCCCAAGCCCTACCGAATCGCAACTTTGGTTTTTGTTTAAATGATTTTGAAATTTGGAGTCGCCACTAATCGTTCTTGGTAGGTCGATTAGAAACCTAAATAAATTAGCGGGAGAACTAATTTATTCCTGCGAACCAGAGATTATGAGCTCGGGGACTTGGTTACACTAGTTAATTAAAACTAATGCCCTTTCGGTACCTTAATTTCATGGATATCATAATCCGGCAACTCAGCTTGGTTTATTCCTAAAGCTCTAGTAGGGTATTCTCTTTTGTGTTTTCACTTTTTAAATAGGATGCATGGATGGTATATATTTTTATTTGTTATATTTTTTTAAGTGTTAAAGATTCCCTGAAGCCGAAAGAGGGAGTGTGTTAACGACTTCTGTGCAGTATTACGACCTACTCATCTTTTGGGTCTGATGATTCAAAAATTAAATTATAGGAAGTACATGACAGTGAATAAACACCTCCAATGGGAGGCCTAGCATTGGCTTGGCTCTTCCCTTTGGGATTTAAGGTACAGGTATTTAAGTTGCAAGTATTTAAACTACTGTAAGTAAAAACCTCCAATGGGAGGCTAAGCATTGGCTTGGCTCTTCCCTTTGGGATTTAAGGTACAGGTATTTAAGTTGCAGATATTTAACTACTGTAAGTAAAAACCTCCAATGGGAGGCTAAGCATTGGCTTGGCTCTTCCCTTTGGGATTTAAGGTACAGGTATTTAAGTTGCAGGTATTTAACTACTGTAAGTAAAAACCTCCAATGGGAGGCTAAGCATTGGCTTGGCTCTTCCCTTTGGGATTTAAGGTGCAGGTATTTAACTACTGTAAGTAAAAACCTCCAATGGGAGGCTAAGCATTGGCTTGGCTCTTCCCTTTGGGATTTAAGGTGCAGGTATTTAAGTTGCAGGTATTTAACTACTATAAGTAAAAACCTCCAATGGGAGGCTAAGCATTGGCTTGGCTCTTCCCTTTGGGATTTATGGTGCAGGTATTTAAATTGCGGATGGACTTTGTCCTCTCCATTTTGGGGTATGAATTTTTTAAAATGAAATACAACGAATTGATTCAACAATTTGAAATTTGTGCGCGCTTGAGGACTCCTCCAAGCCGATTTTGTGCTTCCACAGGGTTGACCATTGATATAGAGCTGCGGCTTCCTGACATAAAATAAAGTGAAGTGTCAGTATACAAAATATGTGCTAATCTGCACCTAAAACCAGAAGAGTGGAAAGAGTACTTATCTCCCATTTTTTTGGGAGGGATTTCTATAATTGATTTTCGCTCTCTATGTTCCCAATATAGAGAGTTTCTTTTGAATTAAGAGGGACTTTTAGTCACAGATCAGTTGAGAAATCGGTGGACAGCTTAGGAGCTTGTCTGGGCCGATTTTTGCATCTCTACGAGATTTTTGCTGTTGACGTAGAGATATCCTTCTCCTGACATAAAATATGGGGAAAAAAAAGAGATGGAGAAAGTGTATACAATTTGTGCTAATTTGCGAGTAAAATCATAAATAAATGAATAAATAAAAACACTTAGCTCGAATTTGCTTGCTCGTTGACGAGGATGAACTCTTGATTTATATTGATCGATGAAGGAATTTGTGATGATAACCCCTAGCTTTAAACTCCCATCATCTTCAAAATTCTCTCTCTTTTGGTATTTTCTTTTTCTCGAATTTTTCTTCAATCTCCCAAAACTCTCTCAAACATCCAAAATTTCCTCTCCAAAAAATTCTCCCAAACACTTCAAATTTTCTCTCCCAAGAATCCTCTCAAACACTTCAAATTTTCTCTCAAAAAAAAAAATCTTCCCCTCAAGCTCACTTCTTCCTCCTTTTATAATCTACTCATCTATCTCCCATTCTAATTTTTCCACTAACTCTATCTCCCATTCTAATTTCTCCACTAACTCTTCTTCATTTTCATCTTCCATTCTCCATCTCTATCTCACATTCTAATCTCTCCGCTAACTCTTCTTCATCTTCATCTTCCCTTCTCCATATTTATCTCCCATTCTAATTTCTCCACTAACTCTTCTTCATCTCCATCTTCCCTTCTCTATTCTTATCTTCCATTCTAATTTCTCTACTAACTCTTCTCCATCTTCCATTCTCTATTCTTATCTTATTTTCTCCATCCATTCTTCTCCAACTTCTCTTCTTCATCTCCTCTTCTCCATCTTCCCTTCTCTATTCTAATTTATCCACTAACTCTTCTTTTTGTTATTTGTAAAATAATCCTTCAAGAGTTAAGTATTTGCACTCTAGTCCTTGAATTTTAAGTATTTACAATTTAGTCCCTGAAAAAATATATTTCTTTAAGTCCAAATCTCCTCACAATTTTTGACACACCAAAATTTACCACATGTCAAATTTAAGCTCATTTCTTGCCGTTGAAAATAATGCAGAATTTAATTAAAGCCCTTTTGCAAAATTAAGTCATTCTGGGTATAATTGGGCAAAGATGAAAATTTAAAATATTAGAAGACAATGTCACAACTCATAAAAGTGAAAATTAAAAATAAGTTGACTCAAATTAAATTTTTTTAGGCCCGATTCAAGATTATACTCGTGAAGGAACACGTGACTCGAATTGGATTTTTCTGAATTTGTGATGGCCAATATGAAAATAGATTTAAAATAAAAATATTAACTATCTTTGTGTATTTTTTTTTTGGCCTCAAATGTTATTTTTCCAAAATTTTCAAGTATTTTTGTATTTTTTTTTAAATTAAAAATATATATATAATATGAAATTTTATTTTTTGTTCAAAAATGGATGCCTAGGCTTGGCCGAGGCTTCCAAAGTTGATTTTTCAATTTTCTCATTTTTTCTTCATTTTTTGTTTTATGAATTTTCGAAAATAAAAATACCGAAAAATACGGAAAATATGAAAAATCATTTTTTGGTCAAAATTGGTTCCCTAGGCTTGGCTAAGGTCCCCAAAGTTGATTTTTCAATTTTATGAATTTTTATGGATTTTTTATTACTTTAGTAATAGAAAAAATGATTAAAAATCAGGTGTCAACAGCTGCCCCTCTTTGAAAGGAAGCTCGTAGAGGTTCATTTCAAAGACGAGATGACACCTGAATTCTAATCGACTCAATACAAGGAAATAAAAAGAGTCGTAACATGAATGTTCCACTGAAAATGAAATGAGAACCTAAGGATTCGTTATATAAAAAAACTTTAGGGTGGTTGAACTTGAACCCGTATGGTGGATCAACCCATGGTAGATTCCTAATAAAAGGATTCTACTGATTAAAAATTGAATTAAAATTTGACCTGTATGGTGGGTCATACCATTTGACCCGTATGGTGGGTCGTACCATGGTAGATTCCTAATAAAAGGATTCTACTGATTAAATTTTGATTGAGATTTGACCCGTATGGTAGGTCACCCCATGGAGATACCTGTAAGAAGGACTTGGTGCCTGTAGAAAGGACTTGGTGTCTGTAAAAAAGACTTGTGCCTGTAAGAAGGACTTGATTTGCCTGTAAAAAGAACTTAATTTGCCTGTAAGAAGGACTTGATTTGCCTGTAAGAAGGACTTACTTTGCCTGTAAGAAGGACTTTGTGCCTGTAAGAAGGACTTGCGTTGCCTGTAAGAAGGACTTTGTTTGCCTGTAAGAAGGACTTAAGAAGGACTTTGTTTGCCTGTAAGAAGGACTTTGTTTGCCTGTAAGAAGGACTTTATGCCTGTAAAAAGGACTTGATTTGCCTGTAAGAAGGACTTTATGCCTGTAAGAAGGACTTGATTTGCCTGTAAGAAGGACTTGATTTGCCTGTAAGAAGGACTTGGTGCCTGTAAGAAGGACTTGGTTTCCCTGTAAGAAGGACTTAGTTTGTCTGTAAGAAGGACTTGATTTGCCTATAAGAAGGACTTTGTGCCTGTAAAAAGGACTTGGTTTGCCTGTAAGAAGGACTTAGTTTGCCTGTAAGAAGGATTTGCGTTGCCTGTAAGAAGGACTTTGTTTGCCTGTAAGAAGGACTTTATGCCTGTAAGAAGGACTTGATTTGCCTGTAAGAAGGACTTTATGCCTGTAAGAAGGACTTTATGCCTGTAAGAAGGACTTGATTTGCCTGTAAGAAGGAATTTGTGCCTGTAAGAAGGACTTTGTGCCTGTAAGAAGGACTTGATTTGCCTGTAAGAAGGACTTGGTGTCTGTAAGAAGGACTTGGTTTGCCTGTAAGAAGGACTTAGTTTGCCTGTAAGAAGGACTTGATTTGCTTATAAGAAGGACTTTGTGCCTGTAAGAAGGACTTGGTTTGCCTGTAAGAAGGACTTTGTGCCTGTAAGAAGGACTTGGTTTGCCTGTAAGAAGGACTTTGTGCCTGTAAGAAGGACTTGGTTTGCCTGTAAGAAGGACTTAGTTTGCCTGTAAGAAGGACTTAGTTTGCCTGTAAGAAGGGCTTGGTGTACCTCAAAGGGTGCCATTCTGAAATCTGGGGAGACCAGGAATCCTGCAGAAGCTCAAACCCAAATTATATTCTCCTGTCGCTTTAGGAATAAACCAAAGAGGCAGAGATTAAAAGGTCTCGAACATTTCTGTTCTTGAGACAAATAATGCTTTATTGAAGAAGGTGGATACCTGTATGTACCGCAATGGATTCGAGTACCCCAACAACCGTCAGAATTCATTCTCTTGAAAGGTTCAGGTTGAAGATATACTTACCTGAGAATTTGGAAAAAATGCTTAGTGGCTTCTCGACAACCGGGCTTGTTCATTCAATAATCGCCGAATGAACTTCAAGACTTTGGAAGGTAACTCGAACACCGGGAATGTGTTGCCTGTCAGGCAATGTCAGAGGTAACATGTGCAAGCATTTTCATCAATGCGTTCATTGGTTCATGCAAAATTGTTCGGCTAAGTTTGCCATGATTAAAGGCAGTCTGTGTAATAACTCATGATGCAATCGATCAATATATGGATCATGTATTGCATTACCACTTCTATTTAAGGAGGTTCTTATAGTACGAACACCTCGAATGTAATCTGAATGGGGGACTTCATTCCGAAAAGGGCTTTCTTTCACTCTGGAGAAAGGCTGTTTATCTGTAGATTAAAATGTTAGACCTGTGTGGAAATGGTTTGCCTTTCCTCATCCTGTTATGCCCCATTTTGCACATTTGACGTCTCCTATGCAGTTTATGCTCTAAGTTGAAGTCGGTAAATTAAACATGGGGAATAGTCATACATAATTCATGAAATGTGTAAACACAATGCCGATGTGACAATTTTTAGCATCATGTGTGTTTATATAATGTGCAAACATGGGCGGATTTGAATTGCCCCTGGTATATGGGTGGATCGAACAAATTGGGAAGCCCACTCCTTAAGTCGAGGAGCGGTTTGTCCCAAACTTTGCCCCTGCGCGATGAAGCATATGGGTGAGGGAGCATTTCGGTTGGTTTAATGATAGCGACCGCCATGGTTTAGCGGTTGAATGCCCCTGCAAAAAGCAGAGAAATTATTCTTGAAATCAAACAAGATAAGAAAGACATATTTGCTTTTTCGCTTCAGAGTTGTGATCAATTTGCCCCATTTTTCACCAAAATAAATCTTGTCAGATGATCATAATTTTCTTTCGGATTTGTCTCCTTCAACATGTTAAATGTTAGTGTAAATATTTCATGTAAAAAGAAAAAGAGACATATCAGCCAGTATTAAAAGGGATAAATTGAAAACGATACTGATTTACCCTTCATCCTGAATGTCTTGCACGAGTCTTTTACCAGTTTTGTTGGATTGAATTTTCCTCGACTTTTGTTGGGCGCCTCACCATTATGAGAAGACTATGGTAAAATACTGACTTTGATATTACTCGTCGAGTATTCCTGTTTGTAAAAAAGAAATGCACAAAAAGTTGTTTCATTTATTTATAATACATACAACATACCCCACCCTTGGGGATCGAACTCGGGATATTTCGGACCTACTGTCATCCCCCATACCATTCGGTCCATTGGACCGTAGGTGTCCATGGGGCTATCCTTTCAAAGGTTAATCTTTGGGGATAAAACAGCCCTGTTGTATCACCTTGGGCCATGTTACGGTATTTCTCGAGGTAATTTGCAATCCCTGTTAAGAATGGAATAAGACAATTCAAGACTTGAGATGATTATGTGCACATTAGAACGATACAGAATTACCAATTTCTGAGATTGTTCGCGTCTTTCGCTTGTACTTTCCTTTGTCCGAAGCTGTCTATCCCGTGGTAATGCCCATGAGTTGATTTGCCCCCAAATTTTATCCAACCTGTATTCGGATATGATTGCGTTCTCGGGTCGATTTGCAATTTTCTGAGAATAGAAGGGGCTTAATTTTAAAACTTGGAGCAACTGAGGGTAAATTGAAACGATATGGAGTTACCCTTCAGGTTTATGCAGATTTTCACTCGCCATCAATTCGTCGCGAGGTTGGTGAGGTGGCGGATTCGAGCATTTAATAGGGGGAAGTCGGATTATTACTCCTTGCTTTTACACATTCACAAAAGCAGAAAAACACATCACGCAAGGAAATAAAACACATTCACTCATTCAGGATTAGTTCCGCTTCCTCTGCAGGCTCTCCCATGATCAGCTGGCTTCATCCCAAATTAGGTATGCATCGGCCATATTGAAGGTCTCGTGGTCACTGGCTGAACAAGTGCATCACAGTCCCGATGCTTTACCGATATCAAACTGGTTGATTATGGCGAAAAGATCATCGTCAATGTCCGCTTGGTGGTGATCTGTCCCTTCTTCCTCGGGAGGTATTGATGCTGATCCAGTATCATTGGTCCTTTTGTACCCTGCTCCAACAGAACTCAATCCTATTATAAACTGGTCTAACTCACCTCTTAAACGTGCATTTTTGATCCTCAAATCATACATTTCATCGAGGGTGAGGAGGAGGCTATTGCAGTTGGGGCAGGTGGCGGAGTCAAAAGTCTCTTTATACATCTTGTTTTCCGCTCGGAGGTTTTCATTTTCAACTCTTAGAAACTCGGCTTCGTTGTGCTCATGACGAGCCTTCATTCGGGTTCGCCTATTTTGAAACCAGAACTTGATTTGCAAAGGTTCAAGTCCTAACTCTTGACTCAGTTCCATTTTCTGTTTGCCGTCTGGCATAGGGCATGTTCTGAAGAAATCCTCAAGCCTTTGTACCTGCTCCTTAGTATGGCGACGGTAACGCTTCTTTTGACCCTTACCGTTATTGTCCTTATCTTTACTGAGATTTTGGACGTCGTCGGCGGAAGAGCCAGGCTCCATAGGCTCGATCCCAAACATGGCTTCGAACTCTTCCTCTCCCATATTTAGCAGGAAATGATAGCTCTCGGGAGTATTGGGTTGAGACATCTTTGATTTGGTTGATGATTTCTCAAGATTTGCTACTCGTTTCCGGTGTTTTCACTCTCTTTGAATTTTTCTGAGCGATTGCCTATGCCTTAAGACCCTCTTCCGAGCATGGCGTCTCTTTTAAACTTAAACGTGGGTTTAGCAACTGTATTGCTTCTTCCAAGGGTCCGGCCTTTCTCAATCCTCTTTTCTTATCGTGTCTATTGCTCGGCTCGTCTCCTTCCATCTTTTCGTGATAGGGCCCCTTGTTGTTGTCTCCACCGTCAATTTGCTGGCGAGTTCTTCAATAAAGACGAGTCGTATCTCTTTTCTGCCGAAAATGTCTTTGTCTCCCACTCAGCTTATTTTTTATCTTTTCTTTTTCAAAGTAGTGGCGTCCCGTTTAGCTTTGCCGTAGAGACGTCGGATTTACTTGGCTGGAGATTGGAGACGAGTAGCGGAGGTGATACTGATAGGGAATGTTAGACAGGAAAATCTGGCCAGTAGAGACTTCCCCTGCAAAAATGAAAGAGAATGCGGCAGTATATGTTCTTCATATTCTAGAAAAATTGGAACGATACTGTTTTACCCTTGTGTGTACTTCTATTGAATTTGAATTGAGGAAGTTTCTTCATTTGGACTGGATTGAATTGTATGTCCCGAGTTGCCCTTCACTTTGAGCTTGCCACGTAAGTGCTTTGCTTAGTTGGGCCTTATTTTCTTTCGGGTTGCCTTGGACCATCATCATTTTCTATGCCATCGGGTCCGTGGACCGGAGGGCTCCTTTAATTTGAAGGTTACCTTCGAGGCAAATGAGTCCTATCGCGTTCCATTGGGTCATTTCATTTTGCGACACTCTTGAGGCACTTTGCGATTCCCTGGGTGAGAATGGAACAAATCCAATTTAGCATTTTGCAACGATTGAGGGTAAATTGGAACGACACACAATTATCCGTCTTCGAGCTCGCCTGTGCATTTCACTTGAAATTTCCCTACGTGAGGCCATTCAACATTTCTCATTATGGCAGTCAGCGACGTTACCACAAATTGATCCGCCCTAAATCTAGCATAAAAAGGGATTCATGCATTCGACGGGATAAAAAAAAATAAATAAATTGCCCCCTTGTCCCTGAATTAAATCGAGACACCTAGAAAGCTGGAAAATATCATACGCAGGGGAATTAAGCATGAAATAAAATGTGCACTTATTCAAGGTCAGTTCTGCCTCTCCTGTGGCTCTTCGATAATCAGCTAGTCTCGTGTTGGTTCGGGTGTGGATGATCGATGTTTGAGAGTCCCTACTCACTGGCTCCTGATCGCGGCTTGGGACGTCTGTCAACCCTAAACTGGTTGACCAGGGCAGTAAGCTCATCATCTGGGTAATCTCTTGAACCTTCCAGCAACTGATGCTCGAATTGGGCATTGTTGTTGGCAAATGCTGGCGGTAGATTTCTCATTCTGTCCTCGCCATGAGCAATTTGACTTCTCGTGCTGGAGCCTTCATCATTACTCGAGAAAGTGTGGGGATCACCAACTGTCCTGCTGCCAAAAACTCCTTCCATTCGAGGATTAAAGAAGTAGAAGTGCTCAGGATAATTTCTTGTCTGATTCTCTGGCTGCGCAGGCGCGCTGATCATGGGATGAATTCTAGCCACTGGTTGGTGCTCAGACCAAGGAGTCTGAATACACTGCCCCTGCGGTCTATACTCTTGAAGAGCATTAGGGTGATTCTGGGGGATACTTTGATTAACGCCTGGAGGATTGATGGCACGGCTACTGGCTTGGTTGATGATGGGAAGTGGCTCGCCCCATGCTAACCCGCGGAACTTATGGTGGCGAGGAGACTCGACATTCAGGCTTGGATCAGTCCCGCCTTGGTTTTCTTGATTCTGAGCTGCATTGTGTTCTCTCACCCTTTTTCTGTACTTCTGAAGATGACTCGAAACATTTGCTTTAGTGAGTCCCTCTACGTTCATAATTTCCAGTATATGTTGCGGCCGTGCCGAATCGATTCCTACCTGTTGAACTGCATTAACAAACATACGATGCAGCTCGGGAGACCAACTCATCTTTTTTCTCCAGTTGCTTGGAACAAAATTGAAGGCTTGATGCTTGTTCTCATGGTCGTGCAATTGCTTCCTTACCACGTGCTGCCATATGTTTTGAAGCATCTGAACCCTAACTGGTTTCGTTACGACGTCTTGGGCCCCATTTAAGACAGCCTTCATTATGGCTTGCTGATCATCACTTGCCGATATTACGAGGACTGGCATGTTTAATTTAGAATTGATGACTTCCAAGAGAGTGAAAACATCCATGTCAATCCCTACCATGGCGGTGAGGACGATATCAAACTGGTCACCACTCCTCCTTAATATCTCTAAGGCCTCTGTCGCCTTTGCTTGAGCTACAACCTTATACCGGCATTTTCTCAATACGGTAACAAGGATTGACAGAGAGACTGGATTACCGTCAATGGCCATGACCAGTAGACCCTCAGGGTAAGGAACTTCATTAGCTTCGACCAGGGTTGAACATGCGCCCGTTTCCCTAATGCTCGACATATTTCTGGATCTAGGACTGCCGACTCGAGACCGCCTCAGGATGTCTTCTTGGACTTGAGGGATCACGGGATCGTCGGTGGTTTCTCGTAACAGGCTTTGAAAGCCGATGCTTTGATGGTGAAGGTTTTGAATTCCTCTCCCACGAGAACTCCTTCCTCTCTATCTTTCTCCTGCGAGTTCTTGCGAATGAACTCTCACTATCAAATGAGGACAAGTTCTCTCTCTGGCAATAGCAACGACTTCCCTCTTCACGGGCAGTGCTATTAGATTTTTCGAGGGAGAAAATCTGATATTCAGCTTTTGATCAAAGGGGAAATCCTTGTTTCTCGCTCAGTTCGTCTTCCTTTTTTCTTTTCGTGGTAGAGGGCCCTTGTCAAGATCTCCACCGTCGATTTACTGGCGGGTCCTCCAATAAAGACGAGTCGTATCTCCTTTTCTGCCGAAAATTTCTTTGTCTCCCACTCAGCTCGTTTTTTATTCTTTCTTTTTTAAAGTGGTGGCAGCCCGTCCAACTTTTCTGCAGAGACGTCGGGTCTGCTCAGCTTGAGGTTGCCGCTTGACTGGAATTCGAGCCAGCGGGGGTGTTGCCGACAGAGAATGGTAGATAGAAAAAACTCGACCAATAAGGACTGCCCCTGTGAAATCATTATTTAAATTGAAGCAGATTATCACCTTCGCATTCCGATCATCTGCCTCGCCTCTCTCCTCCTTTCTTTCGTGATCTGCTTTCAAAAATGGCCAATTCTCCTAACCATACCTTCTCCGCCGAAATTCTGGCTGGGTGGGAGAGACTCTACAATCTTCTTGGTAGAGGTTACGCTCATATAGCCCAAAACTCTACCGTTGAGGCTGAAATCCTCGGTTTATTCAGGACCCTAGACGCTGCTTCTGTTGAGGGTACCCAACTGGGGAGGGAGTATCGGAACTTCCCGACCCTCTTCATTAATTTTCTGGCTGCCTATAACCGCGCTTATGAGACGGTCATTGTGACTGCCGTCGTGAAAGCTCGTTACTGAGACCGGCACGAGCGTCTGGAAATAGTCACATTTATGGCTGATAATCACAAGAAAGCCTTCAAGTTTGCCAATGATCAGCTTTCGTGGCTAGTTCGTGAGAGGGGAAAGTTGGTGGACCGTCTGGCCTTGGTCCGAACTTACGCTGAACAGGAGCCGAGCAATATTATGATGAGGTGCAAATGCGGTTGGCTGCAGGAGAGACTTGATGACATTACGGCAGATATTGCTTTCGAGAGGGCGGCGATTTCGGACTTGGAGTTTGCTGTCGAGCATTACGAGGCTAGTATGGCCCAGGCTAAGGAGAAGCGCGATCGCCTCTTCTTTAGGCTCGCGGAGCTTGATCCTGAGAACGCCCGGTGCACCCGGAGCATCAACTGTTTGGAGAGTCAGTTGAGCTCCTTCGTAATGGTTATCAGGGCTCAGTTTGGCTTTACTTTTCCTCCCCAGTGAGCTGTTGTAATGCTCCTTGATGAATGGAATGAAAGAAAAGCTTCACGTGTTTTTTTTTTGTTTAATTTTCCTGCTATCGTTTCTTCCAGATAGCATAACAGAACGATTTGAGGTACCGAAGATGTCGAGGCTTAATGTTTTTCTTGATGTTCTTGTTTAATTGCTCCAGACGATGATATCGAGAACATTGATGAAGGGTTCGGCGGTGGCCCCCACTATCCATCTTGAGATCACAAACAATAACACTATGACAACTCGATCAGTGCGCTGGTAATAAATCCGGCCACCTGTTGTGTGCCCACTTTTATCCATATTTTATTTCTTTCGGCGTCCACTTGCTCGTGTCGGTCGCCTGTAGCGTCGGGAGAAATTCCTGTGGGCCACGTTCATTAATAGAACCTCGGTCCTCTAAAGCCCTCCGCATGTTTCGGATAAGAGGAAATTTTAAGATCGGTCTCTGGTTGATTTAATCAGGTAAAGGTATTTGTTTCATGGGTTCTGATTATATAATCCATATTGTCTTTCAAAAGACGCGGGATCCTCTGCAATACATTAAATATGCCCCCGTGTTTAATCAGTATAAATCCACCGTCATATCAGAATACACTGCCCATACAAGTTTACGGATTGACATAACTCTGTCTGTCAAAGATGGACAGTGTTCGTTTGCCCCCCGGAATTAACGGTTGAAGCCTCGGTGTTTTTCGTCTTTTAGTATTTCTGGAGATGATTCTTGATATATTTTGAACTTAATTTTTACACCCGTCTAGGGTATCTAGAATCTCCCTGCAAAAGAAAATGATATAATTAGTATGCGACACAAGGAATGTCGGTCCATGACTCCTATATTAGTCCAATTTGATTTTTTTTATTTTTATGAGAAATCAGAAAAAAAAAATTCCCTTAGGAAGAAATGGGTTAATACAGAATTTTTTTGCAGACTTATTACTCTTTTTTTATTATTTTTTTTAAGGAATGTGACAAAATCTCTTGACGTTTACTAAAATTTTTGAAGGAATTTCCTTTTTATCAGAATAAATTTTCAGAGGTAAATTTGTCAGGAAAATTTTATTTTTATTGAAGCAGGAAAGACATGACAGAAATCCTTTATTGGTTAACAAAATTCCCCCGAGACATTAGTCTAATTTTATTTAGAGAAAATTTTCTTAGAAAAACATGAGCAAATTTCTCGAAAAGAATTTTTGTTGCAAGTTTTTATAATTTGAAAGAATGTGATAAAATCACTTGATGTTTACCAAATTTTTTTTTTTTGAAGGAATTTTTCTTTTATCGAAATAAAATTTTAGATGAAAATTTGTCAGGAAAATTTCATTTTTATTGAAGCAAGAAAAACATGACAAAAATCTCTTATTGGTCAATACAATTCCCCCGAGACATTAGTCTAATTTGATTTAGAGAAAATTTTCTTAGAAAAACATGAGCGAATTTCTCGAGAAGAATTTTCTTGCAAGTTTTTATAATTTGAAAAATGTGATAAAATCACTTGATGTCTACTAGAGTTTTTTTTTTTTGAGGGAATTTTTCTTTTTATTGAAATTAATTTTCAGAGGAAAATTTTTTCAGGAAAATTTCATTTTTATTGAAGCAATAAAAACATGACAAAAATCCCTTATTGGTTAATAAAATTCCCATGAAGGGATTTTTCACATCATTTTTTCAAAATTTTTTTAAAAGAAATGAGGGACAAATTTAATTTTTATTTTCTTTTAAAAGAATGGTCGTAATATCAAGCTCAAAAACTGACTAACACCTAGCATGGACCGACCGAAAATATATACAAGATAAAATTAGAGAACTTACTTTTACCTTGGAGAAATGCAAATCACATAGTCATGCGCATGACTCAAGTGAGGAGTGAACTCTAGAAAATAAAAGAAGGAGAGACAGGGTATGGACCTAAAAGGCCCCCACTATCTGAATTGACAACCTTACCCTCCGCGCAATCAAATCACAATGGGAAGAATTGTCAATTCAGATAATGAGCGGGATAAAATATGGTCAACCCGAGCGTAATCGACGCAAGAGCTTTACATATTCGATCCCTATCTATGGTTTTCTAGGAAGAATTTCGCGACTTGGGTTTAGACGCTTGTGTGTGCAGGTGTCGTGATCCTCAGAGTATGCAAGACATGCACAACAATTGATATCAAAACAGCGCTTCTAAAAATATGCGAAATTAAACAAATAAACCAAACACCGAGCCTGCAAAACAAAGGGGTTAGCCAAACACTCCGCCCCTTATAACTCCCATCCTGCAAAAACATATAACACCTATAGAATGAGTCCCAAACAAGATCGCCAGAAGCGAGATATCCATGAAATTTTCATTGGCTTAAGTCCACTAAGACTTTTAAAATTTCGAAAAAATTCAAGTATTCCAATTGGTATCTTTTTTCGAAAATTTAAAAATCCCGTCCCCAGTGGAGTCGCCAGTCTGTCGCGACCCTCTAAAAAAAATTTTAAATTTTAAAAGGGGTTAACGGATTATTAGGTTAATTAGATTTGACTAACCTAATGCGGACCCTCCCAAGCCCTACCGAATCGCAACTTTGGTTTTTGTTTAAATGATTTTGAAATTTGGAGTCGCCACTAATCGTTCTTGGTAGGTCGATTAGAAACCTAAATAAATTAGCGGGAGAACTAATTTATTCCTGCGAACCAGAGATTATGAGCTCGGGGACTTGGTTACACTAGTTAATTAAAACTAATGCCCTTTCGGTACCTTAATTTCATGGATATCATAATCCGGCAACTCAGCTTGGTTTATTCCTAAAGCTCTAGTAGGGTATTCTCTTTTGTGTTTTCACTTTTTAAATAGGATGCATGGATGGTATATATTTTTATTTGTTATATTTTTTTAAGTGTTAAAGATTCCCTGAAGCCGAAAGAGGGAGTGTGTTAACGACTTCTGTGCAGTATTACGACCTACTCATCTTTTGGGTCTGATGATTCAAAAATTAAATTATAGGAAGTACATGACAGTGAATAAACACCTCCAATGGGAGGCCTAGCATTGGCTTGGCTCTTCCCTTTGGGATTTAAGGTACAGGTATTTAAGTTGCAAGTATTTAAACTACTGTAAGTAAAAACCTCCAATGGGAGGCTAAGCATTGGCTTGGCTCTTCCCTTTGGGATTTAAGGTACAGGTATTTAAGTTGCAGATATTTAACTACTGTAAGTAAAAACCTCCAATGGGAGGCTAAGCATTGGCTTGGCTCTTCCCTTTGGGATTTAAGGTACAGGTATTTAAGTTGCAGGTATTTAACTACTGTAAGTAAAAACCTCCAATGGGAGGCTAAGCATTGGCTTGGCTCTTCCCTTTGGGATTTAAGGTGCAGGTATTTAACTACTGTAAGTAAAAACCTCCAATGGGAGGCTAAGCATTGGCTTGGCTCTTCCCTTTGGGATTTAAGGTGCAGGTATTTAAGTTGCAGGTATTTAACTACTATAAGTAAAAACCTCCAATGGGAGGCTAAGCATTGGCTTGGCTCTTCCCTTTGGGATTTATGGTGCAGGTATTTAAATTGCGGATGGACTTTGTCCTCTCCATTTTGGGGTATGAATTTTTTAAAATGAAATACAACGAATTGATTCAACAATTTGAAATTTGTGCGCGCTTGAGGACTCCTCCAAGCCGATTTTGTGCTTCCACAGGGTTGACCATTGATATAGAGCTGCGGCTTCCTGACATAAAATAAAGTGAAGTGTCAGTATACAAAATATGTGCTAATCTGCACCTAAAACCAGAAGAGTGGAAAGAGTACTTATCTCCCATTTTTTTGGGAGGGATTTCTATAATTGATTTTCGCTCTCTATGTTCCCAATATAGAGAGTTTCTTTTGAATTAAGAGGGACTTTTAGTCACAGATCAGTTGAGAAATCGGTGGACAGCTTAGGAGCTTGTCTGGGCCGATTTTTGCATCTCTACGAGATTTTTGCTGTTGACGTAGAGATATCCTTCTCCTGACATAAAATATGGGGAAAAAAAAGAGATGGAGAAAGTGTATACAATTTGTGCTAATTTGCGAGTAAAATCATAAATAAATGAATAAATAAAAACACTTAGCTCGAATTTGCTTGCTCGTTGACGAGGATGAACTCTTGATTTATATTGATCGATGAAGGAATTTGTGATGATAACCCCTAGCTTTAAACTCCCATCATCTTCAAAATTCTCTCTCTTTTGGTATTTTCTTTTTCTCGAATTTTTCTTCAATCTCCCAAAACTCTCTCAAACATCCAAAATTTCCTCTCCAAAAAATTCTCCCAAACACTTCAAATTTTCTCTCCCAAGAATCCTCTCAAACACTTCAAATTTTCTCTCAAAAAAAAAAATCTTCCCCTCAAGCTCACTTCTTCCTCCTTTTATAATCTACTCATCTATCTCCCATTCTAATTTTTCCACTAACTCTATCTCCCATTCTAATTTCTCCACTAACTCTTCTTCATTTTCATCTTCCATTCTCCATCTCTATCTCACATTCTAATCTCTCCGCTAACTCTTCTTCATCTTCATCTTCCCTTCTCCATATTTATCTCCCATTCTAATTTCTCCACTAACTCTTCTTCATCTCCATCTTCCCTTCTCTATTCTTATCTTCCATTCTAATTTCTCTACTAACTCTTCTCCATCTTCCATTCTCTATTCTTATCTTATTTTCTCCATCCATTCTTCTCCAACTTCTCTTCTTCATCTCCTCTTCTCCATCTTCCCTTCTCTATTCTAATTTATCCACTAACTCTTCTTTTTGTTATTTGTAAAATAATCCTTCAAGAGTTAAGTATTTGCACTCTAGTCCTTGAATTTTAAGTATTTACAATTTAGTCCCTGAAAAAATATATTTCTTTAAGTCCAAATCTCCTCACAATTTTTGACACACCAAAATTTACCACATGTCAAATTTAAGCTCATTTCTTGCCGTTGAAAATAATGCAGAATTTAATTAAAGCCCTTTTGCAAAATTAAGTCATTCTGGGTATAATTGGGCAAAGATGAAAATTTAAAATATTAGAAGACAATGTCACAACTCATAAAAGTGAAAATTAAAAATAAGTTGACTCAAATTAAATTTTTTTAGGCCCGATTCAAGATTATACTCGTGAAGGAACACGTGACTCGAATTGGATTTTTCTGAATTTGTGATGGCCAATATGAAAATAGATTTAAAATAAAAATATTAACTATCTTTGTGTATTTTTTTTTTGGCCTCAAATGTTATTTTTCCAAAATTTTCAAGTATTTTTGTATTTTTTTTTTAAATTAAAAATATATATATAATATGAAATTTTATTTTTTGTTCAAAAATGGATGCCTAGGCTTGGCCGAGGCTTCCAAAGTTGATTTTTCAATTTTCTCATTTTTTCTTCATTTTTTGTTTTATGAATTTTCGAAAATAAAAATACCGAAAAATACGGAAAATATGAAAAATCATTTTTTGGTCAAAATTGGTTCCCTAGGCTTGGCTAAGGTCCCCAAAGTTGATTTTTCAATTTTATGAATTGTGACATTGTCTTCTAATATTTTAAATTTTCATCTTTGCCCAATTATACCCAGAATGACTTAATTTTGCAAAAGGGCTTTAATTAAATTCTGCATTATTTTCAACGGCAAGAAATGAGCTTAAATTTGACATGTGGTAAATTTTGGTGTGTCAAAAATTGTGAGGAGATTTGGACTTAAAGAAATATATTTTTTCAGGGACTAAATTGTAAATACTTAAAATTCAAGGACTAGAGTGCAAATACTTAACTCTTGAAGGATTATTTTACAAATAACAAAAAGAAGAGTTAGTGGATAAATTAGAATAGAGAAGGGAAGATGGAGAAGAGGAGATGAAGAAGAGAAGTTGGAGAAGAATGGATGGAGAAAATAAGATAAGAATAGAGAATGGAAGATGGAGAAGAGTTAGTAGAGAAATTAGAATGGAAGATAAGAATAGAGAAGGGAAGATGGAGATGAAGAAGAGTTAGTGGAGAAATTAGAATGGGAGATAAATATGGAGAAGGGAAGATGAAGATGAAGAAGAGTTAGCGGAGAGATTAGAATGTGAGATAGAGATGGAGAATGGAAGATGAAAATGAAGAAGAGTTAGTGGAGAAATTAGAATGGGAGATAGAGTTAGTGGAAAAATTAGAATGGGAGATAGATGAGTAGATTATAAAAGGAGGAAGAAGTGAGCTTGAGGGGAAGATTTTTTTTTTTGAGAGAAAATTTGAAGTGTTTGAGAGGATTCTTGGGAGAGAAAATTTGAAGTGTTTGGGAGAATTTTTTGGAGAGGAAATTTTGGATGTTTGAGAGAGTTTTGGGAGATTGAAGAAAAATTCGAGAAAAAGAAAATACCAAAAGAGAGAGAATTTTGAAGATGATGGGAGTTTAAAGCTAGGGGTTATCATCACAAATTCCTTCATCGATCAATATAAATCAAGAGTTCATCCTCGTCAACGAGCAAGCAAATTCGAGCTAAGTGTTTTTATTTATTCATTTATTTATGATTTTACTCGCAAATTAGCACAAATTGTATACACTTTCTCCATCTCTTTTTTTTCCCCATATTTTATGTCAGGAGAAGGATATCTCTACGTCAACAGCAAAAATCTCGTAGAGATGCAAAAATCGGCCCAGACAAGCTCCTAAGCTGTCCACCGATTTCTCAACTGATCTGTGACTAAAAGTCCCTCTTAATTCAAAAGAAACTCTCTATATTGGGAACATAGAGAGCGAAAATCAATTATAGAAATCCCTCCCAAAAAAATGGGAGATAAGTACTCTTTCCACTCTTCTGGTTTTAGGTGCAGATTAGCACATATTTTGTATACTGACACTTCACTTTATTTTATGTCAGGAAGCCGCAGCTCTATATCAATGGTCAACCCTGTGGAAGCACAAAATCGGCTTGGAGGAGTCCTCAAGCGCGCACAAATTTCAAATTGTTGAATCAATTCGTTGTATTTCATTTTAAAAAATTCATACCCCAAAATGGAGAGGACAAAGTCCATCCGCAATTTAAATACCTGCACCATAAATCCCAAAGGGAAGAGCCAAGCCAATGCTTAGCCTCCCATTGGAGGTTTTTACTTATAGTAGTTAAATACCTGCAACTTAAATACCTGCACCTTAAATCCCAAAGGGAAGAGCCAAGCCAATGCTTAGCCTCCCATTGGAGGTTTTTACTTACAGTAGTTAAATACCTGCACCTTAAATCCCAAAGGGAAGAGCCAAGCCAATGCTTAGCCTCCCATTGGAGGTTTTTACTTACAGTAGTTAAATACCTGCAACTTAAATACCTGTACCTTAAATCCCAAAGGGAAGAGCCAAGCCAATGCTTAGCCTCCCATTGGAGGTTTTTACTTACAGTAGTTAAATATCTGCAACTTAAATACCTGTACCTTAAATCCCAAAGGGAAGAGCCAAGCCAATGCTTAGCCTCCCATTGGAGGTTTTTACTTACAGTAGTTTAAATACTTGCAACTTAAATACCTGTACCTTAAATCCCAAAGTGAAATTTTATTTTTTGTTCAAAAATGGATGCCTAGGCTTGGCCGAGGCTTCCAAAGTTGATTTTTCAATTTTCTCATTTTTTCTTCATTTTTTGTTTTATGAATTTTCGAAAATAAAAATACCGAAAAATACGGAAAATATGAAAAATCATTTTTTGGTCAAAATTGGTTCCCTAGGCTTGGCTAAGGTCCCCAAAGTTGATTTTTCAATTTTATGAATTTTTATGGATTTTTTATTACTTTAGTAATAGAAAAAATGATTAAAAATCAGGTGTCAACACTCATCTCGTGATAGCGACGGCTCTACCCCCAAGTCGTGGCATTTAATTTGCCAGAAGACCGATTTAGATTGCCAACAAGTCAATTTGTTTATGTTAATGTTCGTGTCCCTTGCCTGCGAAATTTATATGTAATTTTTTTTAAAAAAATTTGTGGCTTTACTTTGCTTATAAGTTTAAGTTTTCGGATTGAACATTCTGACATAGCATCGAAGTCAAGTTCTGCCCCCATTTTATTTTGAACGTGAGGACTCTCAGTTTGCGAATTTTCACGCGTCGTTCCCAATTCGACTTGCCCTCGAGTGGGGTATCGCAATATTCATGTCGCTTGTCTACGAGGTCTGTATGCTTTTCATGTAGATATGGCCTACCATCACATACAAGCTTAAGTTTACGAGTTAGACATTCGAAAACGCGGTGAAATGTGTTGGTTGATCATTTCTATTTACCGCATCAAAACTCTCGTTCGAGGGTTCTCGTTCTCATTTTCTAGTGATTTAGTAACCAACGTCTCTCGCGGGTAAGTTACTTAGGCCGAGATCCGGAACCCGTAATTGCCTCGAGACGGTTTTGAGTGTCTAGGTTTCATAAACTCGTCGGACCATGGATGGACATTGGACTCGTATTCGCCTTGTCCACGTCGCGTTGTCTAGATGTACTCATGTTTACAGTTTAATTTTATTCACGGACCGATGAAATTCCAATTGAACATGCCATGAATCTCAACATGGTTGGCACAAAAAAAAAAAAAAGAAAAAGCACCTTTTCAAGCACTCTAGGAAACTTCCTATGCACGCTTCTCCGTGCAAAAGATGATTTGTTCTCTTCTCCCAAACGAATGCAAAGAGAACACCCACACCACGACTGGCAATCATGTCTCTCCACCTTATCAGTAGATAAGTCAAGGGCATCATCTCTAACCGCTTGAAAGGTGGTTATCAACTATAATTGCGGCCGGAGAGGAAAACGTGACGGTCCACCATCATTTGCCATGAGAAAAGGATGCAAGAGAAGAGAAAGAGAGAGATCCTTCACTATGCCTCGACATAAAAGTAGGATTGAAGGGTATGCACATTATGATATGTATGTACTGATGCAGGCTAACGGTGTCGCAAAAAGGGAGTGAATAGATGATTTCACTGAATACTGCGAACTTTAAAGACGTCGAGTTAGGATGTAAGCTTGATCGGATAATATACAGTATTGATGTAAACAAGTTCTAGTTGTATCAAGCAGTGCGGTGCTTCCATCACAAAGTAAATGAATATGAGCAAAAGGATAGAAAAACAATGCGCACGGAGCTTGTAGTGATTCGGTTTAATGTAAGCTCATGTCCACTCTCTTACGATAAAACATCATATTGATAGGATTCCGCTAGCAATAAATGCGAAATTACAGTAGTAGATGCTAAAGCACTTCTTCTCGAAGCCAGTGTTGTGCTTAAGCCGATAGATCTCGCTATCTCACAACTAAGCACAAGCTATCCCTCTGTCAATACTTCTCGAGGATTACAATGTGAAAGCTTTTTGAAGACAAGTGAAAGTATATGAAGCTCTCTCGAAATTTAGAATTATAAACTCAATATGTCATCTATCTTTGGTGCCTTGGTCTCCTTAAAAACTTCTCAGCCTCCAAACTTTCCATCATTGGTCAATCTTCACAAGGAACAAAACTAGACATTGGACATTTGTTTAGAAGATCAGGATAGTCGTCGAGGTCAATTAATCAAAATTTCTATAGATTTGATCGCCCATACAATCAAACTCTAGTTTCCATAGAATTGAGTGCTTCAGCTATGCAAAGTACATTGCTTTTAAGATGATTGTTAGTTAATCAAGATATCTCGCATGATCGAACATTTCATGTATCAAAATCTTCTATACAGGCAATCCGTACCAGAATATCTCAAAATAATAATTTTGAAGATCGTAATAAGATTGTCGTTGCAAGTAGTGCAAGTGCTTCGCTTATATTGACAGTCGCTAATTATATCCAACTTTTCCGATGAAGATTGCATTGCGTTGATATTTAAATTGATCGGGCTTTTGCTGTACTCAAGTTGATCATGCCTCTGCTAAGCTAGCTACGTTCAATTGTTTCTCAAGACACTTCAAGTACAATAGCGATATAGATTTTGACACCATGATAACTCCAAGTTTACATGAACTTCACGTAGAATCTTTTCACCGCTCGTTTAATGCGAATATGACCTGGAACACAAAAAACTCTTGTATTTATCACAATCGATATGAACCATTGATAATTTTGTCAACTCCGAAAATGTATTAGCAGATTTTCTCAACACATACAATTTCTCAATTTCCTCTCATGCGATCCATATATAATTAAAGATACACGACGACCCTTCTTCTCATAAAGTACAATGATGATGATAAAAGTCCCTATGGATGCAAATTGCATGATATAATTAACGTATGGTCGGTCCATCATCACTTGTTTTCCTAGGAGGCTACACAAGAGGTGTGGGTGCGCAGTGATTTTATGGCCATAAATGTTGACCAATGTTGGTCAACAAATGCCAACCAACACTGGGATGGTCATTAAGGTCTCACATCGTTGACATACGTGCATGAGATTGGGAACAATCGCTGCGGCATAGAGAATCCAAGTATTTGGGGGGATAGGAACACATTCTAAAGGCGCGCATGAAAACCATTTTGTTCCATAAATAATTTTTAAAACAGAAATAGATTTTTCTATTTCTGTCGAAAATGAAAATTTTTTGTTTCTGATTTTAGTCCAAAATCTATTTCTGAAACAGTCAGAAATAGAAAAACAGATTTGCGTTGTCAAACGAGTTTCTGTTCCAAACCTATTCTAAAAATAGGTTTGGAACAAGAATAGAGAAATAAAGATGTTGTCATGGACGCCCTAAGTGGCCCCATTTGGGTGTTAAACAGGTGAGGCAAACCGTCAAGAGGGCCGCGATTCGAAAAGCCAGTGATTAGATAGTTAAAGTGATTGATCAACATGAGGTATGCTTTGTACTTAAATCACAGCATTTCCCACTCAAAATAATCTTTTGGGTCCTCATTGCGAAGGCTAGTCAAGCTGAAGGTTTGAATATCTTGTTCTACGAGATAAATAAACCTTAAGACTTTGATTCTCATCTCAAAATTAGGTTCCCATGGATTCATACACAAGTGTCAAAAAGGGGTTTTTGGCTATCAAAGCACTCCGTAAAAAAAAAAATACAAATTTCTTAGCGACAAAAAACACTTTATATGTCTGCTAAACGATCGATGAGTGTGAATCGATCATAATCACATTGCTTATGTGACGTATGTCGTAACCTGATATATACCCCAAGTTTTGGAAACTTTCACGTGCTCTCGACTTGCTTTTTCTCGTGCCATTGTAGATGATGCACCTCAAAACAACACTATCTAAAATGAAAATCGTTGATGATAAAAAAAAAAGAAAACAAACTACAATGTAAAATGCGTTAAAGAAAAAAAAAATCTGATCAACTCCTTATTGCGCGCTTAGGAACACGAGTAGTTGGAGTTAATGGCGCCCCCAAAAAGTTAAAAGAGCCCCCCCTTTTTTTTTTCCAAAGTGAATTTCACATTCTAGATTTCGTTTGCCGCAAATTTTGCAGCGGGGTGTGCTTATGTCTTTAATCTCGAGGAAGCGACACTCGCATAATAACGTGTGAAATATGGACATGTAATTTTTTTTTTTCCATAATCTTATTTGAAATTCGAATAATTCTAACAGATTTCGATAAAGATGCGGAAAATAGAAAATGCTACCTTTGACTTTTGGTAAATCGATAAATCCCGGGGGGGGGGAGAGAAGGGGAGCAACTCAACCGTCCGTTTGAATTTATCGCGGGAAATGAAAAAACCATTTGGATTACAATGACGTGTTCGGAAAGTTTTTCGAGGGCGCACCTTCTTAATTCCTGAAAAATTCAGAGTCAAAATGCGGTAAAGAGTAAGACCGAAATCTGGTCAACGGACTTAACGAGGACGGATCGGGTCGATTTATGGCTTCTTGAACAATCTCGAGATTTCGATTCAAAACGAGGGGCGGTTTGGTCAATTCGCTCGGCGGAGGAGATAGCGGGGGCCTCGTGATTGGAGGCGGGCGGGGCGTTGGGTCGAGGATCGTAGTCATGGGGAAGGGGGCCAAGGGGGTGGGCCCCACCGGGCGCTCCCTTTGGTCGGTCTCGTACGTTTCTTTCTGCTTCCCCCCCCCCCTACTTGCGATCCCCACTTTGAGATCCCAAAAAAAAAAAAAAAAAAAAGAAGAAAGAAAAAAAGGAGGCGATTTTTGTTATTGCAAAAAAAGGAAACCTGGTCAAACTTATACTTTTTTTTTCTTTTTTTTTTCCCTAATGTACAAACATTACATTTCTTAACGTACGACTGAGCCCCCGAAGGAGAAACGACCCCTTGCTCAAAGCGACATCGCGCATTGCTTCGATCCTTGACGGTCGGTGGTTAACCAACTCGGTTAGCCGCAACGGGAACCCCCGTCGAGACCCTGCTCGAACGGGGGGATGTGCCGATGCCAGGGGAATGATTTCCGAAGCCGCGAAACCGATCGGAGGGACAAGAAAAAAGAAAAACTAAAAAAATCGATGTCTAGATTGTACAAAAAGCTGACGAAGGTTTGCGGAGACAAGGCCTCCCTATCTATCGGCTCCTTCCCATCTCCACTTAGTCAAACAGTTGACAAAGTGAACGTGCATTGCCCAAATCAAAGATGAGAGAGAGAGAGAGCGCGCTCTCCCATTCCTAGTTTTTATTTTTATTTTTATATAAATCGTGTAATAAAGCCGTTTTAAATTGCGGAATTAAAAAGACGGGTGTGGATCATGAGGGCGGCTATTTTTTTATTTTTATTTTTTTGTCTTTAGCTATTCGGTAAATTATTGCTCGAGCGAACATCGGACATTGATCGGGAAATTTTACGATCACATGGCTACTCCTAAGCTATTTATTCTATCCATAACATAGGTTGTAAAAAAGAAAATTTTGTAAAAGTTGTTCCTGACCTGTCCCTCTCCAATTTTAATTTAATTTATCTGTCTCTCTCTCTAATTTAAATTTAATTTAAATTTAATAGTAAATGTCCTATTTAGTCTCTCTCTCTCTCTCTCTGTGTCTTGTCTGCTTCTGTGAGGTTACTGTTATCACCATTGTCCTCGGTCTCTTCCTCCCACTTACACTGTTGGTCTTTGTTTCCTTCTGGGATTACACATGCGATGATGTAGCTTCGATCCGACCCATCTCTCTCTTTCTCTCTCTCGAGGTTTGTCGTCTCGCTCGGGCGAGCACCAATGGCGACGCTGCTGCTGCTGCACCTTCCCCCCCTCCTCCTCCTCCTCTTCCTCCTTCGGACGACGCAGCGTTGTCGCTTTCTCCTTCCTCTGCAAATGTAGCTGTCTTAGATTCCCTCCCTCCATCCCTCTCTCTCTCTAACGCCGGTCGGGCTGCTCCTCTCCCGCTCCCTCCGATCCGTCCGCCGCTTGGCGCGGGCAATGTGCGTTTCCCGGCTCCTTGTCTTCGCTTCTTCTGTTTGGTGCTGAATCTGTGGACTTGGTTCTTTTGCCATTTTGGGTTCGGGACGGGTTTTGAATCTGGAGAGTGTTCTTGGGGGCTCGCGTTGATTGGATTCCCGGAGGTGCATTTCGCGGCTGCGTGCTCAAGCTTGGCTCCGCCGCTCGTGTTCTGAGATTTTGTTTCGATTTCGGTCACTGGGTTTGCGCTTATTGGGCTCGATGTTCAGACAGCTAGTCAAAAGGCATTGGCTCTGTTCTCTTTGAATCTGCCTCCTTTTTTCATCTTCGGAATATTTTACTTGACTACGGTGCTTTTTGATTTTGGAGCTTTGTCTCGGTAACTGCTGGCGACTGTCTCTCTGTCTCTTTCTTTGTTCCGTTTAGTGTGGCATTGCTTTCAACAGCGTGTTTGTTGGTGCGAAATGTAGGTAGCGAAAGGGAAAGACGCTGCAATTTATCGACATCCTCAGAATACCATGAAAGCTTCTTCCAACTGAGTCGCACAGGACCATTTGCATTAGCGAATGTAAGTAAGGGTTCAGGTAAAGCTTTATCCTCTGTGCTTGGTTGCTTGCAACGAGATACTGGTTACTCACGAGGCAGTTAATTCTTGGACTTGGAAAGTTGGACTTGGAAAGTTTTAATATTTCTCATTTCTAGCCATTAAGACCATTTACATTGGCTAATGTAAGGGTTTAGGTAGAGATTTCTATTCTGTGCTTGGCTGCTTGTAGCGCTGTGGAGATATTGCACTCACGAGGCAGTTTACTCTGAGTTAGAAAGTTAAAATATTTCTCATTTCTAGCCACTATTCTGGAGAAAACATTTTACTAGTTACTAGCAATTTTAGTTTCTGTAGTGTCACACTTTCTCACCATTTATTTCCAGCTATATTGACTTATGCTTATACATTGGTTTGTGAGTTTGCCCAATTGTCTTGTTTGCTTTGATGACGAGAAGTTTTTCAGGCATTTTTTTTTTCTGTCAGTGGAAAGGAAGGTTACATCTGACACCGCAGCTCTCATTTTCTGTTCACCTCTCTGGTAAATGCAGGTTTTATAGGTGTAATCAACATGGAGCAATATGAAGTACTAGAGCAAATTGGCAAAGGAGCTTTTGGTTCTGCTCTACTCGTGAGGCATAAACATGAAAAAAAGAAGTGAGGACTATTCAACAATTGCTCTTGCTTATTTCCTTTAGTCTAGTCCTTCAAAAAAAAAAAAAATGCAGGACCAGCATTCATTTATCTGTATATGTGTACCTGGGATGTCTGATTCTTTGGTCATTCTTTTTTGGTTGTCTGTATGTTATTAAGGTATGTGTTGAAAAAGATTCGTCTTGCTCGGCAAACTGATAGGACCCGTAGATCCGCACATCAGGAGGTTGGTTTTTATAACTTTCTCTTCCTGTATACGCTTTGCAGCTATTCATCTTTTCCTTCTTAAAGCCACCTTATTGCTGTAAGCCTCACACTTCTTCTCAATCTAACTTCTAGTTGTTGAGCCATATGATTTAGTGGCTTTTGCTAGAGAAAATTTGCTACTGAGTAGAATGACTAGCTGGAGGTGTAGTGTATTTCTGATAATGTACTTTGACAATTTCATGCTTGAGAAACTGTTTGAGCTAAATGTTTGCTTGGACTTATGGGTACTCTGACACCTCATTTTTCCAGCATGTAGCTTTTGGAAGCTGATTAGCTGAGTAAACGTGTGCTCAACATACTTTCAGTTGCTTTACTATAAGTAAAAACTTCAATTTTTTGAATTAAAGTTGGCTGTTTTATCTTTAGTTTAACTTTTCGACGCTTTTGCAGATGGAGCTTATTTCTAGAATGCGGAATCCATTTATTGTTGAGTATAAAGATTCATGGGTAGAGAAGGTAAAAATTCATGGATCAAGTATGTTCTAATACATTGCTGTCCAGCATGTGCTAGTTCTCTGCCTTGTGACAAATCGAGCTATTTCTGACTTTGCACTTTTCTTCTGGTAATAAATGTAAAGAATATCATTCGACTCCTTGCACAATGTCTTTTCTGATGAAGTGTTTAGTTTTAGTCCTCCACTGCACTGCTCAATCTAAGTATATATGAGCTTTCATTATTTTACTTTTCAGTAACTAGCTTTCGCTTTTGTATATGGGGCCTTACTTTAGTTCGAAAATGACTCTGTCTCAGGGTTGCTACGTCTGCATAATAATAGGTTATTGCGAAGGAGGAGATATGTAAGCTCTCCCTTTCTGCAGTTCAGATGATTGATCTGATTAAGTCATGAGCTGAATCATGACGCAATTTTGGATACTTGCTCATTTATTGGCTGTGCTGCAGGGCCGAAGCTATCAAAAAGGCTAATGGCGTTCTTTTCTCTGAAGAGGTTTCCCCTTTTGTTCTGTTTCCATTGCTGCAGCTTTAACTTTACCTTTATGATGGTTAACAATGCAGTTCTTGCCGCATTAATGTTCTAATGGTCCTATTCTTTCGTTCTTTTTTGGTCCTTCCAGAAACTATGTAAGTGGCTTGTGCAACTCCTCATGGCACTTGACTACTTACACATGAATCACATCCTCCATAGAGATGTCAAGGTTTGAGTCATATCTGTGTAATCTGTGACTGAATGGCAATGTTCTAATGTTATTCATACTGATGCTCTTCTGTGGTTTCTTAGTGCTCCAATATATTCTTGACAAAAGACCAGGATATACGCCTAGGTAAGTGATTCTATTCTTCTGTTATTCTCTTAGAGAATGTCTGCTGAACAATCAGTGATAAATGTTGTGTACAGGTGATTTTGGACTTGCCAAAATGCTCACTTCTGATGATCTCACTTCCTCAGTACGTTTTGCCGTCTCTCATCAAACTAAACTTCCATGAGTTGATGTACCATAGTTCCTCCTTTTTTTTTTTTTGGGCTAAGCTAGCGAGTGAGATGTATTAATAAAACAATTGTAGAATCAGTTGCAAAAACTTAGGGTCCATTTGTTTGGCGGAAAATGTATGATTTGGAAAAAAAAAAATTTCCTAAAAGTGATTGCTTGTATTGCTTGAAATATTTAGTCAATTGAAAATGCTTATTGTCAACTATAATTTATGTCTAAATATTTTCGTGGACTATGAAAATTTTCTTTCTTTGTTCATTTTTGTAAGTGATACAAGTGATTATTTTTAGGAAAATGTTTTCCAAATCATTTATTTTCTGCAAAACAAATGCACCCTTATCAGAACCGCTAATACAAACAATGGACCAGATAGCAACTTAACATCCCTCTTAGCCTACCAGGTTCCCATTCTCGTCCTACAAATTTCTCTACGTGGATCCCAAACGATGGAACTGCAAGTTTGCTGGCTTCCAATTCTGTACAATACATCACCATGGAGTAGCATAGTTTCTTATTTGCTTTCTCTTACGATTCATTATCTGTTACTCAGGTCGTGGGAACTCCCAGCTACATGTGTCCAGAGCTTCTTGCTGATATTCCTTACGGTTCTAAATCTGATATTTGGTCTGTCGGTAAGCTCTGTGAACCTGCTTGAATGCCCTTTTCCTAATCTTAACCAGTACAAGAGCAAGAACTATTATTGTTGCACTCCTTTATATTTTGTTGTTAATTCTGCTGGTGTATCTATTGGTCAGGATGCTGCCTGTATGAAATGACTGCACATAAGCCTGCATTTAAAGCATTCGTAAGTTCTAAAAGCCATATTTTCTTCCTGAGAATGTTGGTGCAGTGCCTGTTTGAGCTATTATTATATCAGACCTATTTTAAATTGGTACGGTGAATTTCAAAATAAAGGTACCCGGGAGATCTTTTTGATTGTACTCCAATTTCTATCCTGTATTTTTTGCAATCTAATTCTGCTAGCTTTGTATTTGCTATGTGCCCAGAATTTCATTTTATACCATGGGTGTGCCGCATTTTTCAAATTTGGTGTGTGCTTTTGCAGGATATGCAAGCACTGATAAACAAAATCAACAAGTCCATAGTGTCTCCACTTCCCACAAAATATTCTGGGGCATTGTAAGTCCTAAAAGTAATGGGTATTGTTTTTCCCGGTATAGCAGAAGAGTACAATGGTTCTAATATTATTGGTCATTTTCAATTTCAGCCGAAGTCTTATCAAAAGCATGCTGCGGAAAAATCCAGAACTCAGGCCAAGTGTATGTGGTTTCTCTCTTAATATAGCTCTCTCAAGTTATGCATACAGATACCTTATCTTTGCTGATCTCAAACATGTAGCCAACCTGTTCATCATGCAAGTTTCTACTTGATTGACCGGTATCTTTGCAGCTGTACATTTGGTATTTCCTAGTTTAATGTGGAGCAACAAGTGAGTGATCCTTCACTTTCTTGAAGGAGGTCTCTTTTTTTCTTTCCTTGTATTCAAGATAGGACAATAGATTACGTTGCAAATGCATAACATGCACTCAGTGGTGGATGCAAAATTTTAATTCATTGCAGGCGGCGAATAAGAAATTTACAAAACCCTACTCAAGAGGGACAAGATAAAGAACTTCAAAATTCCCGGATCTTGCAGATATTTCAATTCCGGCAAACCATTCTGAAAGTTTTCCACCCGTCTTATTGTTAGTGGAACTCAAAGTTTTAAGAGATGCAATTCACAATTATTAAATATTGCACGGAGTACCTAGTTGTCAGCCCTCGTTATGTCTGTCCCTTCATATGTTCTGGTTATGGGATGGAGAGACTGGAATTTGCATCTTTGCTTCATGAATCTTTTAGAATCCCTTCTCCAATTTAAGTTAAGTTTTATCTCCTTCAGGCTGCCGAACTGCTTGGTAACCGGCATCTTCAGCCTTATGTTCTCAAAGTACAAATTAAATTCAATAATCCTAGACGCAATACATTGCCTGCCCAGTGGCCAGAAGATGCTCAGGCTTACAGGAAATACCGGTACTCGTCCAGCAATAATAGGGCCTTGAATCCGAGTATATCTGGTGCGGAGCATGATTCTGTTTGTTCCACTGAAGGAAGATATGTTCCTAGTTATTTAAATGAGAGATTTGAAGAACTGTCAGTTGGAAGCACGCAAGGCACAGTGATTTGCAAGCCAATTTATTCAAAAGCATCCAGTGTTGTCAAAAACCCAAAAATAAGTCCTGCAAAAGCTTCTCCCACTCCAAAAAGACGAACCGAACCACTGAAGAAGCGTGAATCAGTAAATTCAGAAACCCTCCTTTTTTTATATGCACCATCTAAATGCTTGAGCCACTGTTCAGTACATATGGCTATCACTTTTTAGGTCTTTTACTTTGAGCTTTACTCTTTGTCCATTGGTTTTCAGCTTCCAGTTTCACATGCTCCGAAGAATCCTGTACCTGCAGCTCGCAGAGCATCTTTCCCGCTGCCCAGTGATAATGATCTCCACCATCTGAAGTCTCCTGATGTATCTGTGAACTCACCTCGAATAGACAAGATAGCTGAATTTCCACTTTCTTCATGTGAAGAAACCTTCTTATCTATTCGGAGAACTTATTCAACTTCTGCCCAAGGTTCCGATTATGGAGACAGATCAATAACGAAGGACAAATGTGTGGTTCAGATTTGCAACAAATCTTCTAAAAAGCCTGCTTATTCTGATCTCTGGCAGGGGATTCAGAGAAGCATGTTTCAGGTTGAGAGGGAGGATGGAAGTGACTCTTCTAATCAAAATGCCACTGCAGGGGCATCAAGCCACAATTCGTGGGACTCGCGGCGCCGGCGGTTTGACATGTCATCATACCAGCAAAGGGCTGAGGCTTTGGAAGGCCTGCTTGAGTTCAGTGCGAGGCTGTTGAAGCAAGAAAGGTATGATGAGCTTAATGTGCTCCTCAAGCCATTTGGGCCTGGAAAAGTTTCCCCTAGGGAAACTGCCATTTGGATAACCAAGAGCTTCAAGGAGAATACTTTGAAGCCAGAACATTAGCTCAATAGAACCAATGCCACGTGTAACATAATTGTTAGTCATAGTTGATCAGAGTGGGATTATAGAAGCTTGTCGACTGGGATGGATACGGGAGGCACTAGGCACTTAGGCAGACTAATGAGTATTTAGGTTAGAATTCTGGGCACTTACAGTTTTGCCACTCCATTTTATGACCTTCCACTTGGTATCGTCTGCATCAATTGTTCAAATCTAAGCTGACAGCGACATTAGTTCCATCATAGTCGTTTTGAATACTGGCCAGGATAAGTCCTTGCAGATAAGAACACCCCCCTCCCCCTCATTTGAGTCAGTCTGTGTGAGCAGGCAGATGCATTGATGGAAATTGGATATAGAATGTTAAGTAATGAGGTGCACCATACATGAAGCTTGCCTGAATGCACGGAAAATTTTCTGGTTTGGTATCATATAATTGCAGATTTGTACCAGTATTGGGCATTTTTGTCTCGATTGTTGCTGGATCAAAGAAATTCTGCCAATGTAGGATGATTTTGTTGAAAAATCTTGCATCAGTCATCGGTCCTTTTTGGCCCGAATGACAATTCGTCTTTCTGTGACTTTAGTCAGTATCTTTATACATAGCTGTTCGAACTATTGCCAAACCATGGTGATGGCTTGCAGAACCATTCAAACGAGGAAGTAATATGTCAACCGTTGTAATGCTTTTACTCTATGCTCCATTCAATTACAATGCAAATCTGAATCTCCTAGTGACCAAAGAAAAGTCTTATGCAATCTCATGTGCAAAAGCCACCTCCTTTGCCAAGTCGAAGAGATGACACTCTGGTCTCCGAAACATGCTTTACGCATTCTTCAGAACATAGCCAAATGCGGCTGCAGCAATCATATCCAAGAAGTTCAAGATCTTTGTTAAGAAAGTTTTTGAGGAACCACCATGTATGTATTGTTGTGACTGTAATTCAATTCAAATCATACCTCGTAAGCGAAAAGAGATCTGCTAAAGTTGGAATGACTTGTCACTGTGCTGGTGGTGGTATAACTCTCGCTGTCTTTAAACGATCTCCTTGACTTATAGAGCTTCACAAACCACGGTTCTCCATTTTCTCGAGAAGCGAGTTTTGCCCCTAGAGTGAAGTCTCTCAACTGAGTCTCGAGCTGTGCGCTTGTGCCGTCCACTGATGGGGTTCGCTTGCACTTCTGCTGTGCGCTCCACTTTGGCCGCTGCTTCGGTTCGCTCTGCGACCTGGTTTTCGCCCTTGATGACTCCGTGTTTGCCATGTAGTGCGGCACCAATGCATAATTCTGAGATGCAGAGTCTGCAGTATGTGTGTGATGAGAAGTGAAAGAAGCTCTCGTTGATCTCGTTTTAGTGATGACGGACCGATCGTCTCGGGGAGTGTTTTGTGCCGAGGAATAAAAGTACTCCTCGTGCTGTTCTCCCTGTCTGACTACCGAGAGGTCTCCGGAAAAGTAAGTGGTAAAGCCTTGCTCTATTCTTCTTTCCACCTTCGGTTGATTGAAGTGGCCACTCTTGCTCTTTGGTACTCGGCATGTCTCTATCAAATTTCCATCCAGTGGTTCCTGTATGCTCGTTATGAAGATTCGTCATTAAGCATACTATCGAATTGCACGTCACTATGTTCTTTCTAAAATGAATCTTTCAACACTAAATTCAATCTCTGAAGTGATGTTCAAACTTCAAAGTTCCGAATTGTGTTGAGTGTGTGAAGATGTGCTTCTCACTTACTTTCTGAACTGTTCTGTTGTCACCATTGTGGGATGAACTTCTATGGACCGATAGCCGCCTAGGAACCACAGCTTGTGCTTCCTCTGCCATCTGGATCCTTTGAAGACGGGCTCGAACTTGAATTGACATTAACGCGTGCATGCGCCGTAGAGTGGCTGTAGTTTGCTTCCTCACAAGGAAACCCCTCACAAGGCCTTGTAGCTTCACTAGACTCCTTAAAGCACATAACGCCTTCCTTGCCTGCAATTTTCGGTATCAGATGATAACAAATGTTACTGCTAGGATTGGTATAACAAAAAATGCAGTCAAATTTCTGCGACACGAGATAAGGATCCTTACATCTAGGCGACATGAATTGCTTCCTTTTAATCGATGTATTAAGAAATGCATTAGCAAGAATTCTGTATAAACAATGGTACTTACCAAATAAGAGCGAAAGACGGCTTGTATTTTTGTCGCAGCTGCATGTTTATCACTGGCTATGGCCAACAATGCCAAGGAACGATCATGCCGAAGCTGAAACTCAGCCTTCGCTTGCATCGCCAGCTGAGCGGTCTTGGCCAAGTCCATCGACCTCGAGTGCTTGTGCGCCTTGCCTTTGGCTGCCGACTTACCGAAGCTCCATCTCCTTTTTATTTTTGGAGACAGTGATGGTAAACTGCTGCTAGTCGTCACATACCCTGACAGAACAGGAGTATTGATCTTCTTGTTATCTTTCTCATCCCTTTTCCCCAACAAGAAGTGTCGGATCCATCTGCTCGCCTTCCCCATCTTCCTGATACCGCAAAATGGAATAGGAACAGACTTAGCATAGACCCTCTTCCTGGATTGTTCTATACTATGTCTTTGTTACTTATAAAAACTCATGAAGCTCATGAATTCATTAGCTTTTGTTTTTTATATAATGATTTTTGTCCTAGGTTTGGATTGGGCAGTGTGACTCGAGCGATTTGGTCAATTAAGTGTTTGGTTGAGGACTGCAAGTAGTTTCCACTTCCTGTCTTGCCATTTGCCATTCTCCTGGAGCTTACAACTTACAAGGTTGTCACCATCCAATATTTCTTTTCTGAATTGCAGAAACTGAAGAAGGTATCTAGAATTTCATTTTTTTTTCAATGCAACTTGATTAGGTCTTGGTCCGTAGCCATTGTTCGACATGGGAAGACTGCTGATCCTAATGGGTGCAGTGTGTCAAACAGCTATGTACACCAACAGGGTGAATTTGGATTCGATTAAACGTGCACAAATAGGGAAAGAGGATAGGATGCCCTTTTCTTCCTAGCTCTTTTTGAACTCCCGATTCGGACACTTTCGATCTGATCCCACGCAGGAAGTGCAAAGCATTAGATCAAAGCGGTCTCAACATCCTCTCACCATGGGCGATAGCCACAGTGCTTAACGTAAGGAGTTATGCACCATCCAGGAATAAACATAACAGCATCTTCATGGGCGACAGATCGACGTTTTCTACTTTTAACCAGTCCGGCGAAGGAAAAGGGGGATTCAAGGATGAAATCCGAGCTGATAGACTTTCTTTTTTCCTCATAAACATAGTGTATGAGGAGCTACTGTTCTCAAGACAATGAGACTCCCAATGGGCTTAACATGAAGTTTTACAATCAGGAGTTATAAACGAGCCAAACAGCATTTTGAAGTCGTGGAATTTTCCAATTTTCCGAGTGTTCTCACTATATATGGATTGAACTAGTTAAGAGAAGAACTTCTAGAAACTCTCAGCGTATTCTCGTGACAAATGTGCCGTCCTGTTTTGTAGTTTGTACCACAAAGTCATACCCCAAACCAGAAAATTTGACTTATGAAAGGACAAGCAGAACCATGCCACCACAGTCGTAAGAACAAGAGTCAACGGACCAGAAAAAAAGAGAATTCTGGAGAAGCAGCAGGCCTCATACGGTTTTCTTGTCCTGCTAGTACAGGGGCACTTGCAAACTACCGAGCTACTGATGTTCGAGTCGCCGAAATTACTCGAACCCGGCCCCGCTTCTTTCTTGGTCAATTCAAATTCGCCGAATTACCTTTTCGCACGGTTCATTAAATTTTGATCTTTCTCTTTTTGTGACTCGGAGTTTCGGACTCGGGTCGCCAGATAACGTGATCCTCGCTCCTTCCCTCAGGAGTTAGGCCAATCTGATCAGCTGCTGAAAGCTCAAAAATCTGAATCCCCTCCTAAACGCTTGGGCCCATAAATCTGTGTCAATGTCACCACTTCATAACGACAATTAAACTACCTTTTCCTTCTTGGCTAAGACTGAATTATCACAAGCTTGAAATGAAAGAAGCTTCTGTGACATTGCAAACCGCAAAAAGCGGACCGGCAATCCTTATTGTGCTGACTTTTTTGCACCATCTCACATCTCCACAGTTATAAATTCCATTTGTCAGGTCTTGGCTTGTCCAGACCAGATGAAGCTTGGTTCGTTTTCGTTTTCCTTGGAGAAAACGACGTTGTGCTAAACCTATCCACTTCTAGACCTCTTCTTTTTCTCTTTCTTTTCTTGTTCTTCTGTGAAAAATTGGAGGCTATGAGATGACTGAAGCACTAAACCAAGGCGCAAAAAACGCTAAACATACTTTGAAAATTCCACTGACTTCTGTTGGGGGGATGCACCCTATGACCCGCTTTGTAGTTTTTTACTGGTGTATATCTTCTGAAGAAGCTTCTGTGGGTTGAAAAATCTTATGCTCTGGTTCTTTATTTTCTCAAGGGTATTGAGAATTCGTTCCTATATATGTATGTATGCATATGCACATATTGCATACAATACAACTTACTAGAGAACCTCTGCTACTAGCTTGTTAATGGTCATGGCTTCCTCCAAGTTGGCAGCTTGCCTAGCTGCGCTTTTGCTGCTACCAATTGCTGCTTTAGGATTCCCTTGGACTCCTTTTAATGGTATTTAACATCATCATCGTCATCCCTCCCTCCCTCTCTCTTTCTTTCTCAAGCAGAGATGTTATGCTAATACATGTACATGTGCTCTTTTGTGGTGAAACAAATATAGTGAATCTGTGTGATGTGGTGAAGTGTGGAAAAGGGACCTGTGTAGCAAACTCGAGCTACCCTTTCAACTTCGTCTGCGAGTGCGATGCCGGTTGGAGGAGGACGCGCTTGGACAACGAAGGCGGTCTCAAGTTCCTCCCTTGTGTCATTCCCAACTGTGAGTAAACTCAATATTTCAAAGACTACTGCTGAGACATCGCCCCGCATCAAGGAAGAGGGGGTGCTCAACTCCTTACCCGTCTCACGTCCGACAACGTGCTTCTGTGCAGCTACTTATTCTCCTTGAATTCATGCGATGTTAAGCTTGAGATATTGGGTTTTGGGGTTGATGTCGGCAAATGCTGAATATGCAAGTTCTAGGCTTTTCTTCAGCTGGAAATGTTTATCTAGCTTACTTCAAGATAGGGGGTGGAGCAAACTTAAACCGTTAACTTGCTTTGGCTAATGACTGCAATTGTTACTGATTAATATACCAATTGCGAAGGATTATGTCTTTCTGAATGTTTAAACCAGAAGCACAAAACAAAAAGTTGTTTCAGAGGAAAACATGTTCTTAATGCAGGTTCGCTCGAGTACTCTTGCATGCCGGCTCCTCCGCCGCTCCCGCCGGCTCCATACAACCTGTCTTTCTTTGACCGTAAGCAACTTAACCACTCGTTATAATTTTCATCATCACGCCGCTTCTCAACTTCTTTCTCTGAGTTTGAAGATTGCTCTACTCATTTGCTCCTGCAGCTTGCTACTGGACCTATTGCGGAGGAGGAACATGCACAAATTCAACATCATACGATCATATATGTCAGTGCAATCCCGGTTATAGCAATCTGATGAACATCAGCGTCTTCCCTTGCTTCAACGATTGTAAGAACGATAACAGGAATTCAAGTCGCAATCAAACGTCTCTCATTAACATCTGCGTTCCTTGTTTCTATACGTAGTTTGGTCATTTGAGTTGTTTGCATTGAAGGTGCTATTGGAGCCGATTGCGCCAAGCTTGGAATCAAAGTCTCCAGTTCGACCGGCACAACGGCTTCTTCCTCAGATAGCGGGAGTCATAGTGAGATTAGCAGCCAAACAACACTCTTCTTCCACAATATTTCTGCTTAAATGTTTCTTCCATAACCATTTCTACTGCAGAAGATGTACAGAGCTACAGAACGAAATATGCATGTGAAAGGAGGCGAAAAAAGAAATTTTACACCTTGGAATCAACCCCTTTCACATGAGGGTGACAAGTAGAAAACCATTAATGGCTTCTCTATGAAAATGTCTTACGATAAAGACACGCTGATGAGTACGAATCGGGGAAAAAGAAACATCTTTTTATTCGGTTTGGTGGGGTTTAAGCATTAACATTAGAAAAGGTCAAACCACTTGCACTTTGTGGGCTGATAACCCTCCATCCGGCAGATATTTCTCCAAGTTTCGCTTGGAGTGTCGTGATTTTTATTTCTAGAAAACGACTTTGATGCTGGCCATTATTCAAATTTCACCTCCCCACGCCATTGACCCTCACAACGCCTACCTTGTCACACACTCACGCAAGGATTTTTTCGCTTCCTGTCCACATGATGCCTCTAAATTTTACTCCAAAATGGAAAATTTCTACCCGAATCATCAGCCGCTGATGGTACACCGGGATCATACACCGCTCGTATTGGGTCCGCCACCGTCGTGAAGTCCCATTAGTTTGCACGAGATCGGTAGACGACAGTACAGTAATTCAGGTTCATCGTGAAACAGAATTATCTAAGAACAAATCCTGCTGATAGACTTTGGACAGTCTTTCATATATGCGGCAAAAATGCTTTTCTGACAGTGTCTCTGTTCCTGGTCTCTCAGCTCACTCATTCCCACCGGGGAAGATTGTTTGGACGGCCATCCTCACCGCATCTGTTGCTCTGGTCCTGATGAAGTAGAAGGGGGATGTACAGGGTCTATCTATTTCTCTTTCCTGGTTCATACTACAAGTACACGTGGCTTTGGATACACAGTTGTTATTGCCAGTGATGCATTCTCTTCATTAGTTTCATTTTACATGGTGTAAAAAAATCTTTCGTGTATTAATAAGATACGGGAGTAGGTGTAACATTATTGATGTATAATAGACTGTATTTGACTAATGACGCGTAATCCTATTGTCTCTCTCGCTCGCGCGCGCGCCCACATGCACGCTGCATCGACGCATAACCTGTCTTATAGCCATCACATAACTTTCTCATTCAAGGCAACACATTATTATATGCACAGAAAAAGATGAGCAATGCGGCAGGGACACTTCCCAAGTTGGCATCTACATAATTTTCTCTTCTGGGAATCTTTTCTTCAGTAAAAAATGTAAAGCCCTTAGGAAAATGGTGGATCCTAAACGATGTATACAGAGGCTACATCACATACTTCCGCAGAGATGGTCCCGATGTTGTGAGGGAAACAGCCTATGTATGGCAACATAACAGGTCAAACATCTAGCTGCTCATTCCATATAGAAGTTTTTTGTTTCATTCACCTCGATTGATGAGGAATATCTGATGATAGAATGACCGCACATAGATGGATTTTCTGTACAAAAAGTTAATCAAGACGCGGACTCACCCGTACTGCATTATCACATCACATCTTTAATTTTTCAGGCATCAGTGTACCAAAGAAAGACTAGTTCTATCTCGAATCTGATCCAATTTCTTTCGAGCTGATGCTTTACACTCTTTTGACGTGTTAGTTACTCTCAGATATGGAACAGCCAAAAAGCCAGATACCATCAGCTGTATCTCTGCCCACGTTCTTAGTCTGACATTTGTGCTGATTGACAGATCACTACAAAACAGAGGTTCCTTAGCCGCATGAAGCACGTTCTTTTGACGAGAGACACCAATATGATCACTATGCCATTTAGTACAGTATTGCAATTTGGTCCACTTAAGCGACGGTCAAGCTGAAAGTTATGCTCAACAAATCCAAAGGCGGCCAACTGCAAACTAAAGACAGACCAGAGACATTCAGCAACCAAGGCCAATAAAAGTACAGGCACCTACCAATTCACTCCTCCGAGTCTGTGAAAAGTAGACGGCCAAGAAATTCACGTTCATCAGCTCTCTAAACTACCAATCAATCAGAAAGAGAAAACATAGAGTACTTGGCCGCCAAGTCATTACTAGGGAGCAAGCATGTCAAACCCCATGGACACAAGCAATCACAGCTATGTTAAAACACTCAAATAGTCACGAAGCAAGCACTGCTCTAGGATGCTGGTTCCTTTTGCTAATTGGTTGATGATCCATAACAAAACTGGAGACCCATAAAGACACTTTTGCAGTAAATCTTCTATTCATAGTCACATAAAAAATGCAAAGAAACCGAAAAGGACAGAGGATATATTCTGGAATCTTATATATGAGAGAAATGCTTTGAAACAATTTGCCAGAGCAGTCTATCTCCTTTATTCCAAAAATTTTCACATTTGAAGGAGGATCAGATGCAGTTAGCAGCTTAAATACTGCGAATATACTACAAAATTTGCCGGACTCAAGTAAGTAGTCATCTAAGAATTACAAAGTGCGAACAAACATACAAATTCAAAGCTCACCCTTCGCAAGGGAAAATCACTTGGATTTTACTTCTACACCATTCTTTCCAGCAATGATCACTGCCGTTGCCATGTCGAGAAACAATCCATGTTCGACCACCCCTTCAAATGCCGATATTTCCTTCCCCGCCGCTAAGCCATCCTTAATTGGGGTATTAAAGTACAAGTCCACAATATAATTTGAATTATCTGTGACATAGGGCTTCCCATCCTGATTTAACCTCAGCTTCGCCTCGCAGCCTTCTTCCTTGAACAATTCTTGAAGCTTTACCTGTTGTCACAAAAGATCAACATAATTTTCAGCATTTGAGGCAGCTCAATCATACCGACAACCGCATTAACAAACGTCAACAACATAAAACTTTTAACTCCACAATCCTTTTTCCACTAAAACTTCAACAGGCATGCTGGGGTTTCCTCATATCTTCACTGAGAATGAACAATGAAGCCAGGTGCAGAGCTAGTCGTGAGGAAGTTGCAAACATGCAAGATCAATCCAATTTCTCGTATTTCATTAGTCTATCGCAAAAGCAGGTGAACTAAGATCAGACAAAATAACCAGCAGAATCACTACAATATGAGAACTTCTGCATGGAACAAAAATAGAAAAAATCATATCGAATTCAACATGGAAATCCCAGCAACCAACCGAAAATTTAACCAATCCAGTCAAGCGACACCATTGTCACTGCATCTCAACCACACTCCCAAAGATGAAAACTTTAAGTTCAAATCAAGAGCATCACATCACAGCACAACGCGCTCGCTGTACTCCAGAATCACCTGCAGAATTAACAAATCCTTCCAAGCAAGTGACACCAACATAACTCCATTTCATTACACATTCCCAAAGATAATAACTTTCAACATTAAATCGAGAACATAAAAACAAAACTAGTCAGTGAGCTTCAAAACCACTCACCAAATTGTACTTCCAGCAGAACTGCACCACCTCAACCGGCATTGCCAATCCACTCCCGCCAAGCCCACTTACCAGCTTGGTCTCATCCACCACCACCACGAACTTCTCACTCGCCGCCTCCACCATCTTCTCCCTCAGGAGGGCCCCACCCCTCCCCTTCACCAGGTTCAAATATGGGTCCACCTCGTCGGCGCCGTCGATCGCCAGGTCGAGTCGCGGATGGTCGTTGAGGGCCGAGAGCGGGATGCCGAGCCCCCGGGCCTGCTCCTCGGTGCGCTTCGACGTCGGGATCCCGACGATGTCCGAAAGCTCGCCGGCCTTGAGGAGTTGGCCGAGCTTGGCCACGACGAAGGCGGCGGTGGAGCCGGTGCCGAGGCCGAGGACCATGCCGCTGCGGACGTAGCCCACGGCCTTGTCGGCGGCGATCTTCTTGAGGTCGTCCTGGGTGAGGGGAGGGGACGGGGAAGGGGAGGAGAGGGCCCTGATGGAGACGGGTTTTGGAGTTGACGAAAGGGTGCGCAGTTTAAGGGACTTGGGGGTGCGCAGGATAAGACGGCGGCCGTGGCGGGAAGCGGTGGAGAACGAAGATAGGGAGGAGGAGGCGGCGGCGGCGGAGGAGGACATTTTCCGGGGGAACGGAGGACGATGGGCGGTTGGAGTTGGTTTCCTTCACACTTCAAACCCCCACTGAATTGTGCTGTCACCACCCTTTGGATTTGGTGCGGTTGTTCTGTGTTCACATTTGTTGTTTCTTGAGAAATTTGAGAACTTGTCGGTTTTTGATGGGATTAAGGTTAGGTGGTTTTTTTTTTTTTTTTGGGTGCCAGCCATTCGGTGAAGTGAGGTTTTCCGGTTAGCATTGGTTAGGTGAGAGCGTCGTTTTGGTAGTTGCAATCTGCTTCAGGATTCTATATGCACTTTTCCAACTTCTGCTGAATAACGTCAGATTTGGACAAGAGATTTTGCGGTGGCAGCCGGCGGTGGACTAATGAACCTGTAAGATGACATTGTTTTTTATTCCGTTTTGGAAAACGAAGAAGCTTACTTTTTATTTTCTTTTTTAATTCTTACAAGAATTTGTTTCTGGAAACAAAAAAAATCAATTTACATCTTCCGAACAATTTTTTTTTCCTGAAAATAAAAAAACAAGAATGAAAAAATACGAAGTGTTACCAAATATGTCTTAAAAGTATTATTTTTTTTAAGGAGAACTCCAAATGTAGAAAACATTTTTGCCAAAAATATTTAGTTATATCGCGTGAAAAAACTAGTCAACGAAAAATATTTACATCATCTTAATAATTTATGACTAATTATTTTCGTGAATGATGAAAATGTTTTCATTTATTCACTTTTGTAAACTATACAAGCGAACCTTTTTTTGAAAAATATTTTTTCTAATTTTGAACCTTCTATGAAATAAAAACTGCACCATAAGAATCACTGGACAAAGAGAGATGTGACTTTTCATCCTTTCTTGATAAATTAATTGCTCGAAGACAGAGAAACTCAAAACCAGGTAGCTCGAGCTGTACAAGAAGTGTATAACCAGTAGCAACTGTGGTTCAAGATGCATATGAGCTTTTGACCCAGCTAAATTTCTTCGCTAATTTCTTTTCCAATCCATATGTCTGCCGACCATGTTTCTTCCGAGTAAGGTGACAGACAATTTATCAGACAATCAAATTTCATAATACATTGTGGTGAAATGCATGATGCTGCCGTCCTATCAGGCAATACATGTGGTCTCTGGGGAAAGGTAGTTAGAGAATGGAACACTGGAGGCGCAGTTCTTCGGCAATAGATCCATCTTTCCATAATTATAGTAATTTTACTTCATCTCTTTGAATTGTTCCAACACGGATTGGCCACCACAATGCATTGAAACCGCCCCGGTTGGCTAGTGTTTCGGCGCATTCAGCTGCGCCTTGCATAAAGGTCGATGCTTCCTAACTGCAGCCGCGATGTTGACTGAACATCTCGCACGGCGAGAAACCTAAACCTGTGATGCATAACCTCAAGTGAACAACCAATAAGATCTAACTTTCAAACTTCGAAAAAGATCTTTAGGTCAACAGTGTACCTGAAAGAATTGGATGCAGGGGCCTTTGTTTTGATCTTGAATGTCCTGCGCTCGAAACGGTTTTTAAACAGCTGGGAAGTTTGTTCATCCAAAACATGCCAGCTAGATCCTCCATCGCTGCTTCCCTCCACAATCCTGAGAAGTGACCGAAAAGTAGCAATTCATAAAAAAAAAAAGGTAATTTCTTCAAAACCTATAATTAAGGCATTAATGCCAGTAGGAAGAAGGAATTATCTCTGAACAAAGGGTGACGTGATTCAACAGTCAGATGATCAAAGACCAAAACAAGATTGAGACATTCCTAGATGCATCTTAAGCTCATGGGAATATGAAGCATCAAATTGGTGAAACATGCGATCAGAACGTTAGGGAACAACAAAATCCAGAAGAATATTTTGCTGGCAAAATGGTTTATGAACATCACGCATCAGAAGTATACTTTCAAAGCTATCTAAATTACAACAAGAATAGAATCCACACGCCAACAGAGAACTATGCAGAAGGAAGCGCACCAATTCATTGGATCTCTTTCGGGAGCGTCATTGGCAGACATTAATTCGTAAGCCACAAGCTCTTTCATCTGGCTGTCCGGTACTTTGAACATGATCCAACAACCTGCAAGAGTCACTTCCATAGTTAAGAAATGCAAACACAAACTAATAGTTGGAAAGAACAAACACAGGATACAGCAACCCAACTAAATTTCATCGGTGATTCATCATGCTTTCACCATGATCTCACCATCAGAGTTCTGAAGAAAAAAACCCAACAACTCTCATAGATCAGTCCATATTACCTCTACCCCCATTTGGTTCTTCCCATTTTGTCTCTCGAGTACCATCAAATGCTGCTGTGGCCTGAAAGTTAATCAGAATAGTTTTATGACATCACATCAAGGCACGAAGAGTAAAAGTGTGAAGGAACCGTAAGAGGTCAAAGAGCAAACCACTACTTACAATTCCAAGAGGAAGTTCCTCGCCACTTGCAAGAACTGAACCGGAGTGGATTCTATTAGATTTCAATAGTGGCAACGTCAGGACATCACTACTGAAATGGTCACTCTGTCTAAGGTTCTGGATCATATCTTCCAAAGCATCCAGAACTACAGGTAATGCTAATGAGGTTTTTACAGGGTGACCAGCAAGAGATATGTCAATCTTTCTGTCCATGTTTTCACACTTCAGAGAGAGTGCATTAAGTAACTCGCTGAAGGAAGGAAGCAACTGATTCACAAATGATGGTGTCCCGATTGAAGCTGAATCAAGTGACGCTCTCCTTGTTTTGAAGGACAATCTCCTCATCTTTTCTAAAAGTTGCTTAAAAGTCTCTAAAACTTCAAGAGCTCTAAACTTAGTAACAGATTTGTCAGCTAAGAGAGAGAGGACGGGAGAAAATGCATCATAGATTCTTGTTACGTGCCCATCAAAGCAAACACGAACTGGGCAAGATGAGCTACTCAAAGATCCATTGTCATCTGGACCAATCTCTGATCTGGACATGCGCCATTCCTTGTCCCCACTTTGCCTTCCAGGCAAAGATACTGAGGCATCTTCTGCTGCATGAAGATCTCTCTCAATTGCTTCCATTTCCCTTTTCTCACGATCTTCAAGGGCAGAAAGCACCTGAGATGTAAAATTTCTCCGACATTCTTTTGTCAACTTAGCTATAACAGCTGAAAGAGATGTCTCTGTAATCAAATTTCTCCGTGTTAAAACCTGCATTTGAAACCAATAAAGAAATGATTTGACACAATGTATTGTATTATCTCAATTATTTGACTCAATTTACCCCCTAAAGATCATTATAAGTTACTCGCATAGTATATATCAACGACCCATCTAATTTTCAGGTGGTGTTATTATTTTAAGGGTTACTTTGAGAATCTGTCTTCACATACCATAACACAACATATGAGCATATATCTGATATTGCTCCCTGCATACAAGCAGAAAAACAAAATCTACGTGTACGTTGGTAAAACTCCCAGTGAGGACCATATGCTGCTGAAAAGAGAAATTACCTCGTGCCACTTCTTTGTGTAGCGTTTCGTGACATCATAGATTCCGTCTTTTGCTATCCCAAATGCATAATTCAATTTCTTATTCCACCTAGCATATTAAGCACCGAAAGCAAAATTTCACTCAAAGTAAGAAAACAGGCAGAGAGACACTTTAGAATGTTAGTCACAATCAAAGGGAGATCAAACTGTGATACCCCTTTTCATATAACAAAGGTTTGTCATAAACTCCTTCACAAGGATCAAGATGCATCCATCTGTACAAGCACGCGCAACAGGAAATATTAGCGATGCTTGATATAAAATCATGCTTCATCAAAAGTGTGAACGAGGTGCAGGATGTAAATGATGTTTCTACCTTCCCAAATGTACTGAAAAGCATTCTGTCCACACATGATCAGTGAAATCTAAAACCTACAGAAGGAGGAGACAGCCAAAGGGGGAAGAGCCATTAAAACCTTGCATGACACAATACATAATACAGGAAAGAGTGCCTTGACACTTTATAATCTTGGAGATAATGATGCACCCACAAATATGTAATGGCAAAATGAGTGATCACATGTTTAGCTCGTGCAAGTTCATATTAAGACTAATTAGACAATACTAAGCACATCAAAGTGTGCCCTAACATAATATGATCTTGTAGATAATAATCCAACCAGGAGCATGCAACGGCAAAGCAAATGATCTAAAGTTTATATCAAGCCAGTTCACACTCCAACCAATTTGTTCTATTATAATTTGCCATGGAAACAATAGCAATTAAATTTCCTACACCAAATTACATATCCTGCAATCAATCCTGAATATTGAAGACTAAGTATGCATTTTGGCGGTACTTCTTTTGTTTCTCACTTGGAAATGAAGAGTTAAGCATAGACCACCGTATCATGCGGCCGGAAGGATTAAGCAAAGAAAAAACTAACCAGACGGGTTTCATAACCAAAAGCACAACAGTAGAATGTAAAGCAGTTTGCCCACTCCCCACAACGGCCCCTTTTTGTCTCTAAGAGCTTCCAGCAGAGAAAAGGCGAAAGATTAGTTGTATGTGAGTGCAATATTCGCTCGGGGAAAAGGGAGGACACAATCGAACTATTTTCAGTTAGAGGTTAGAAAACCAATGTACCTTCATTGGGTCGTTGTATCTCGGAAAACGTGTGATCCTTGAGCAATATTTGCAGCTAGAATTGGCAAAAGACAACAAAAAGAACAAGAAAGGTGAAATTAGAGGGAACAATAGAAGCTAAGGATAACTACTGATATAATTAACAAGTTAATTTGCTTCAAATATTTTTGCCATTAGACAGCTAGAAACATACAACTTGAATTTGAATTTGAATCTTACTATTTCTTCTTCTTCTTCTTCTTCTTTTTTTTCCCCCTTTTTTCTGTTTTTTTTTTTGAAGGAAATGTGCTCACAAAAAGGTAGCGGATTGGATAAGCACTTCTCCAATATTCAAATTGCTAGCAGCCGTCAGGTTATGTCAATGGTTATTCGTGAATACAGGGTTTGACGCTCCAACTTTGATGTACTCCCAGTCCACCATATTTTCGACTTCCTAGTTCATAGGATTTTTCTTGAGTCAATTTCCTCTGTACAATACTCCAATGTTCCGACAAACAGTATGCTTACGTAGATTTCAACCATGATATTATTTTTTTTCCTCCTCCTTCTAAACAAATCTCTGCTACTTTATATAACAAAAACCTCTTGCTACTTTGAGAATGTTTATGCCTATATCCCCCTGAGAAGATGTACTCCTCGGGTCACTCTAAAAATACAGATGAACTAATTCCCCTGCCAGATAATATGTAAAGAAGGTCGCCAAGAGTACAAGTTACTTAATGAAAGCGTAAGTCTAGATTTTGAATAAAATGTGAAGTCGACTGCATCATGAAAATTAAACAGAGAAGTGTTTTTTTTCCCCTTCTTTTCCCCGCCTTGTTTTTTTTTTTTTTGGGTGGGGGGATGATAAGAAGATGGCAGCAAGAATATCATCTTTTCCTACCGGTAAATTTCGACACGAGAACCACCATAACGAAGTTCAGAAGGAAATGGCGTGCCCATGCCTTGTGCTACAGTTTCACTACCACATCCTTCACAGGGAGGAGCATTAACCCAGCTGCAAAAATAGATGAGTTCAGACCCCTCTTATATTCCAGTTTGAAAATTGAATTTGTACAGGCAACGATAAGAACACAGGTTAGTAATTCATAATACTTAAAGAAACTTGAAATTTCTCTTTTGCACTTTCCATCATTATAAACCATGATATAAAGGTAAGTATTCAAAAGATTTACATGCTATACAATGTCATTATTTCCCCCTCTTATTTTTTCAGCTTCCAACGTTTCTACCTGTCATTTGACAATTATTCCTAACTCTGACCTAAATGCTAAAAATTATCCCTTTTCAACTTCCATGTCTGCCTATCATGCTCCAATAAAGATAACTAAACAGCTATTTGCTTAAGCTTGACAAGCATAAAAAGCAAAGTTGCCATCCTGCAGTCCTGAACCAGAATTCAACCCCCATATCAAACATAACAGCAAAGCATGCTCTGGTGCATATAACCAGGACTTCCATGGTGCATGACGAGTAACATTTAGATTTATGAAGATCCATCTCTGATTTTTTTGAGAGGACTGTTATCACTTAAGCATACAATGATGATACCTAGATCTGCAGTCCGACTATGAGATCCCAAATTAAAACCCGTGAAAAAACAACTAGTCTTCTACCATGAAGTCTGTCCATATAAGTATCAAGATCACTACCCTGTACACTAAATGAATAGACTGAAGAAGTTCTACCCATGAGGCAGATGAATATGAGAGCCCAATAGCAGGAATACTTCAATAAACTGTTGCACTATAACAAACACAGGTGATGTAAAAATGAAATGATCAAGAAACTCTTCAGCTCTTGTTGTATATTGGCATCACTGCACAAGATATCCACTATCCAGTATTTAGAAAAACTAACCAGAAAAATGCAACAGATAACCGTTAAAAAGCACCTGAAGGAACGTTTGAACCAGTAAAGCAGCTGTATTAAGAAAGCATGATCCCGTTCGCTTTTGGATGGTTTGAAGTTCCCCTCCTGACCAAATCAAAATTACCCATCATGAACAGCTATTACAGCAACAAAATACTCAATTGTTCGCAAGAGAAAACATCAACAAATTGGTCGTTGGTGGTAATGAGGTCAAAGCAAAACCACACTATCCCTCTCACCTTGGCCAGAGATACCAATGCCTTCTCCTCAAGCTCATCTACAGGTACACTCTTCCGAGCAGCCTCTTGGGCTCTAGGATCCTCATACTAAATTTCACGAACAGCACTAATTCAGTCAAGTGGAAGATATTGCTCTCTCTGACACGGATGAGAGGAGAAGGAAAAAAAAAAAAGTACAGACAGGGATAATTATTACCTGGCGAACCTGATTGATGTAAGGCCTCAATCTCTCCTCCATTTGAGAACTATTGTCACCCACAACAAACTGCTGTAACAGCAGCGCTTCCTCTTCAGCCTAAAAGAACCAAAAAAGATATTTGAAACACCAACGCTATCTGGCGGAAAAAATTAAAATAGGAGCGGCGGAGCAATTTCTCAGACGATAAACACAAGTCGCCCGCGCAAATTTTCAACAAACTTTTCAGGGAATGCCTGCACGACTGCGATCCAAGAATATCAAATCCTACCTGCAACAATCGAGCCAGCTCCTCATCTGACTTGAGCAATTCCGCACTGCTACTGGCGCTCCGACCCGCCGCCCCCTCCCCTTCTTCATCGATCGACACGAGCCGGAGCTTGTCGGCGACCGCGACGAGATCGGAGTCCGCGGAGACGACTCGATCGTTACCATCTGCAACGATCTAGCGAGGGAACAGCAAAAACGAATAATCACGCAATCGTACCTTGATCCCTACGTCAATGCATCAACGCCAGCCAAAAAAAAAAAAAATCAACAATTTCGCGACGATTCAGCGAGAGAGAAATGACCCTTTGCTCGTCGGGAGGGATCGAGGTGAGAGAGAAGAGCTGGTATCGGAACACCTGCAAATGAAGAGGCAAAGCCTTAGCTGCAGACAAATCGGGAAGAGCAAGAGCAAATCGAATTCGCAGCGAGAGAGAGAGAGAGAGAGAGAGAGAGAGAGAGAGACTTCAAGGCCGTCGTCAGTGTCGTAGTCGACTTCGAAATCGGAGCCGTTGTGGCAAACCCGAAACCTCCGCGCCACCATCTCTCTCTCTCTGAGCTCAATTCTGCATACAGGCAGAGATCGCAGAATGACGAAGGAGTTTGTCGAAAGCTTTTGGGTAGTAAAGTTAAAAGGTTGACTTGACATTGACCCGAGAGAGCCTCGAGGTCTCCTTCAACGAGCACATGAACACTTGAAGCAAAAAAAAATAAAATAAAAAAAAACAGAAAGGAGGAGCAGGACGAGGATTGAAAGGAAAATATCACGATCCTCCGTGAAAATATATATTGTTGTCGAAAATGAAAAAAAAATTTAACTAATTATTTCAAACTACGTGAGCGGTAACGCTCAAGGAAATATTAAACGGAGCCTTAATTCACGAGGATCGATTTGGGTAATGCTAATTCTAAATCGTGTTCAAAATATTCTAGAATGATAAAAGAGAAGAAGATGCAGAAGAAGAAGTGCCCATTTGAAATGAACTCTGTGGCTCAAAGGCTCTTACCCTCCTCAACAGCTTCCCAAAAGCTTGAGTGAAGCTGTGGATGACTTTCATCAGGTAAAGGCTCATTGGGACAGAAGAATGGGTATGGTGAATTAGAATTGAGAAGGCCAAACCTTATGGAGATTGCCCTTTTATTTTATTTTATTTTCTTTTTGTGAACATGTTCCTTAACACTCAAGTTAACCTACGATGGTGTCTTTTTGGCTTTTCTGTCCTTAGGAACAGTCGGTCAATTTCATTTACACTCAGATTTATCTTTGTGCTTGTCAGAATACATGTGAAAGGACGAATCGGTCCCGTCTGTTTTGGTTCCCCTGGAAATGGATAAAGCATCAGTTCATGGCGTGGAATTTTTAATAAAGTGGCTCCTCCTGTTTGAAGTAAAGAATGAAAGTTTCTCTTAGTTGTCTCAGAGAAGAGTCTTGACAAAGAGCTTGTAGCATGGCATTAACCGCTCAATCGCAAAGCCCGCAGCGAGTGAAGAACATGCACGAGGTCTCGCAAGCATTGAAAACAGCATCAGAACATGAGAAGGAAGGCTCAACCGCAATTCTTGCAATGGCTTGGAGAACAAAGAACACTTCTGAAGTTCACGAGCCTTCTGCCACTTATTGGTCATCGCATTCTAGGAGCCTTCGAGTCCTTGAACTGGGCTGCAGGACCATGATCGTGAAACTCTTATGCTAAGTACTTCTTGGTTGGCAGAGGTGTGTTAGCAAACTTCCACGTCGCATGCATCACGCCTTCTCGTACGTTCGACCACCTGCTACTTCGTTGATGGGCACAGCTTTGGAAATGTCTTCCAAATCTTCTTCAGTGAGTTTCAAAGTCAAGCCACCCACGTTGTCATTTAAGTTCTTGATCTTAGTTGTCCCTAGCAAAGTTCACAGAAAACCAGTGAACATTCCAGGAATCACATCAGAAAGAGCTTGTTTGATTCTGTTGTTTTTTTCCTTCTTTTCTCACAGTTTTTGATTCCCCCCTTCTTTAATTTCTTTTTCCTTCCTCAGTTTTGTTAAGGGGTTCAGAACCCCCGGTTTTTGCATGAAAATCTCTTTAAGGACCTCTTTACATTTGCTGGGTCTTTTGGCCGTCATTAGAAGAGGACACTCTTCAGTCTACCGCAAAGCATGCGCCAGTCATTCGACTCCAAATACAAGCTACAGAGGACTCACCGGGGATTGCTACGACACCGTTCCCTTGTTCAAGAAGCCATGCTAGAGCTTATTGAGCTGTTGTACATCCATGCTTCCTGGCAAGGTCTTCAATCCTATAATAGATGATTTTATTGTTCTCCAGGTTCTCCCTTCGGAATCTAGGGTGCGTAACCTTTCAAGAGAGAGTTGTCTTGCTTCAGCCACTAAATACATAGTTCCCCAAGAGTTGTTACATCTGAAACTTCCCTCGAGGGATTTACATTTTCCTATGTCATGTATAAAGGCTTATAAAACCAACAGAAGATCACATAAATGACAACAAAGTCAAGAGAAGATTATACAACCTGTAAACCCTCAACCTGGCCAGTTTCCTAGTTCAACCAGTGGTTCAGTTATTTAACTGAAAGTCATATACAGAAGATGCTTTTTTTGGCAGTAACATTACATTCTTGCAATTGAAACAGATGAATAGGACATACCAGAGAGCTGACTGAAGGCAAGCTCTCAACAATCGCTTTGCCAGCAAAGAAGCCACGGCCAAGAGGACTGTATGTAACTATGCCAATACCGAGCTCCCTAGCACGTCACACCATCACTATGTCATTTTCACATCAATGTCAAACTGCACGACCAAAGAATGTCAAAGAGAGGTAATTCAATGTAGCGGTCCTATGCAAATTGAGTACATCACGAATGTTCGAGGGGTCGGAAACAGGATTGCTTGAAATGAAAAACCAAAAGTCATTTGAGATTTCGGTGTCCCAAACGTAGATGCAAGAGCAAATTAATAAAGTCCGGATACTAAACTAGACTAACCTGCAAAGTGGAACTATCTCCTCCTCGATATCATGACACCAGAGAGACCACTCCATCTGCACAGCCATAACTGGATGCACTGCGTGAGCTCTCCTAATAGTATCAGGGCTGGCTTCAGATAGACCAATATATTTTTTCTTTCCCTCTTGCACCAGTTTCTTTAATTCGTGCATCTATGGAACAGGAAAGACATGGTTCAGAACTTGTCTGTATTCGTCCTCGAGGAACCAAACAGGGAAAGACTATCGTATAGAACAGATAATAACGTAAGTTATAAATGAGACTAAACATGTACTCTACTTTAGACAAAAAAGGCAGTACTTACTGTTTCTTCTATGGGAACTGAAGTGTCCACTCGATGCTGATAATACAGATCAATGTATTCCACACCGAGGTGCTTCAAACTAGCTTCGCAACATGACCGGACATATTCAGGGCTGCCCTTAACCACCAAGTTGGAAAAGTCTAATCTTACTATACCGAACTTTGTGGCTAGCTGAATGTTTTCTCTTGGGAGTTGCTTCATGGCCTAAAAGACAATCACAATCACATCAAGTATGAAGAGTATCAGATGATGGCAAGAAGCTGCAAAGTAACACCAGAAGCACCTTAATCTCCAATCCCCATGCAATTGAGTCATAATTCATCAAATCAACCTTGCTAAATGGAGAAAAATTAGTCTCCTTGAAAGCAAAATAGAAGGGAAACATCATTAAAGGGCGATATCTCCTTCCTTCCCTACTAGTTTTCTCTATTTCGCCAACTAAAATGAACCAAGATCAATATCGAAGTTCTAAGCTTTTTGAAACACTAGTGCCCGCATAAAAAAGGGTGTGGAGAAGCATCTCATCCTTAGTACCTCAGCTTCCCTCAAGATGTAGACAGTATCCTCTTCAGGTTCATCAAAAGAAAAGGAATGGAAAGACCAAATACTGAGCTTGAGATCATAGGCACACAATAACTGGCATGACAACCTAGGGGGCCATAGAAACGCAATGGTTTTCTCGGGATAACAATATACCTTTCCGACCAGAATTTCATTAGCATTTGCTCCATAAGAATCGGCAGTGTCGAAGAACGTGATTCCCTTGCTATAAGCTTCCTTTATTATGGCGACGCCGTCCTCATCGGAAAGTGGAGAGTTGTGGACGCCACTCAAGCCCATACATCCAAAACCTGACTTAGATACCTGAACACAAACAGACTCAAGAGTGATTAGCACCTCCGTGCATTCAACTACAGGCCATAAGCTTAAAGCGCAGAAACAAAGAATAGGAGACTAACAATCTTACTCCCATGGTTTCAGAAGCTAAAACTTCTGAACCATTCACTGACATTCCCCAGATTCGTTTACCAGCCAGAGAACCCCCAAGGGTGTAGACAGAGTTTAGCATTCTCATTTTACAGTAGAAATTCAATGAACATAAGGAGTAAGCAAGACAGGGCGGCTCTCAGAAAAACTTAATGGGCATTCAAAGATTTGGGATTGGGTTTTGATTGAATTTACCTCCAGTCCTTGGCTTCCCAGCTTAACTCTTGGAGTCTCCAATGCTGCCATTTATTTTCTCAGCTTTTGATTCTAGCTTCTCTGTTTCTGCTCCTTCTGGAGGCAGAGCATGTGTTATCTTGGATAGCTCAGTTTGACACGTTTTGATTTTTAGCTTCTCTGATTGGCTCTTTTGGAGGTAGAGAACATGCTATCCTCAATGTATTTCGATCCACGAACTTTTGGGTTCAATCACTTCATGGAAATATCTGGGGGGTCACTTTATGGGTATTTGAAGACTCTAATGAGTCACTGGCAATTTTTCTCAAAATCCAGGAAAGAGGGACATTGCAATAGGGGACAATAATAATCAACTTCGACCCAAAATGCAACGTGATCTATGAACTTTTAATTTGTTCAATTTAATTCATCAACTTTAACCTAAGATGCAATATGGTCCATAAACTTTAAGTACATGTTCAATTTAGTCCCTGGACTATATCAAAATATTTAATTTTGTCTCTAATATTAAATTAATGAAAAGACTATATTGAATATTTTCATATAGTTTAAGGATTACATTGGACGTGTACCGAAAATTTGAACAAATTAAAAGTTCAAGGATCATGGTGAATATTAGGCTAAAGTTCAGAACAACAAAAAGTACATTAAAAATTCAGAGATCATATTATACATTAAGCTAAAGTTTGAAAACTATTTGTGTCAGTTTCTCCCGCAAAAAGTAAGTGTTTTCCATGTAAAACATTGTGCAAACTTTCATTCTTCCCATGGAGAATTGTGAATATTTATTACGTCCACTTCTTTGAGCCATCGAGCTGTAAATAAACCCACTCTCACAAAGCCAACCCTCAACTTCGAGGCAATGCGCACACCTACACTTTTTTCCCCATCAGTTTCTGATTATCATATGAAAGATCATCCACTTCGGATTCTCAATTTACCATGAGATAAAAGGCGGGATGTATGAACAAAATCCTTGAGACAACGGTAAGAAAAAAAAAAAAAGACAGTGATGTCAAGTTTGCAGGTCTGCTCCGATTTAGAATAGGGCGGCCAGGAACGCAACCTTGAATTCCTGAAGGTTAGAATTTCTGGGTGAGCAGAGGAGTGTTCACAAACTTCCATAATGCGTGAGCCACGCCGTGGTACGCTCTGCCCCTGCCACCTCGCCGGTGGGCATGGCATCAGAAATCTCTCTTTCAAATCTTCTTCGGTGAGATGCACTTTCAAGGAGCCTATGTTGGAATCTAAGTTCTTGATCTTACTTGTCCCTAGAGAAGTAAAAAAAAAAAGAAAAAAAAAAGGGCCCGTCAAACATTTGCAGTAGTCTCATCGTCAGATGCACTTCTTAACTACATAATCCTATGCAGACGAAGTCTTACATAATTCGGAAGGAGCCATGTAGCTCTATTACAGTCCGTGATTTTTATGCTCATTTACGTTCTTCACCTTAGTCGTACCTAGCGAAGTTCACAGAAAACCAGTAAACATTCCCAGGAATCACATCACAAAGTGCTTGTTTCATTGTCTTGTTCTTTCTTTTCTCACAAGTTTTGATTTTCCCCTTCTTTAATTTATTTCGAGTTGAATGACTCATGTATGTTTTGCTACAGAGGACTCACCGGGGATTGGCACTACCCCGTTTCCTTGTTCAAGAAGCCGTGCTAGAGCTAATTGAGCTGGTGTACATCCATTCTTCCTCGCAAGATCTTCAATCCAAGAGTAGAAGATTTTATTGTCGTCCAGGTTCTCCTTTTTAAAACTAGGGTGCGTAACCTTTTAAGACAGGGTTTTCTTGCATCAGTTACTAAATACATAGTTACCCTTGAGTCGCAATACCTGAAAATTCCCTCCGGGGGATCTTGTCTCGCAATGTGATGGAGATGTATCGAGGCTTATAAAACCAACGTAAAGATTGCATGAAGGAAAATCAAGAGAAGATTATGGCCAGTTTTGTAGTTCAACCAGTGGTCGGTTATGTAACTGGAAGTCATATGCAGAAGACACTTTCTTTGCAGTAACATTACATTCTTGCAATTGAAACAGATGAATAGGACATACCAGAGAGCTGACTGAAGGCAAGCTCTCAACAATCGCTTTGCCAGCAAAGAAGCCACGGCCAAGAGGACTGTATGTAACTATGCCAATACCGAGCTCCCTAGCACGTCACACCATCAACACGTTATTTGCACATCAAAGTCGAACTACGTGACCAGAGAACGTCGCAGAAAGGTAGCTCGTTCTAGCATTCGTGCTTAGATAGAGTACATTACAGAAGTCCACAGGTCGGAAACAGGATGACAAGTTGTATGAGATTTCCTTGTCCTGTGCTAAACTTAGACGCATGAACAAATTAATAAATTCTGGATGCCGTTGTGGACTAACCTGCATAATGGAACTATCTCCTCCTCGATATCACGACTCCAGGGAGACCACTCCGTCTGTACAGCCGTAATTGGATGCACTGTGTGAGTTCCCGTGATTGTGTCTGGGCTGGCTTCAGATAGACCAATGTACTTTATCTTTCCCTCTTCCACCAGTTTCTTTAATTCGTGCATCTGAGGAACAGGAAAGACATGGTTCAACACATGTCTGTATTTGTCCTCGAGGAACCAATTTGATTATTGACTTCAATAGAGCCAATCACCAAAAGACTATTCGACAGAACAAATCATCAAGCAAGGTTAAGGAGATAGTAAAGATACACTCGACCCAATGCACTTAGACAGCAGATGCGGTACTTAAAGTTTCTTCTATGGGAACCAATGTGTCGACTCGATGCTGATGATACAGATCAATGTATTCCACGCAGAGGCGCTTCAAACTAGCTTCGCAACATGACAGCACATATTCAGGGTTGCCCTTAACTACCAAGTTGGAATAGTCTAATGTTACTATGCTGAACTTCGTAGCTAGCTGGACGTTTTCTCTTGGGTGTAGTAAGATTTGAGCTTCTGTGTTTCTGCTCCTTCTGGAGGCAGAGCATGTGTAATCTTGGATACCTCAGTTTGATGCGTCTTGATTTTTAGCTTCTCTGTATTGGATCCTTTTGGATGCAGCAGTGTACATGATATCCTCAATGTATTTCCATCGATTAACTTTTCTGATTAATCACTTTGTTGAAGTTTCTGGGGTCAGTTGATGGGTTTTTCTGAAAGTCCGAAAAGTCACGGACAAATTTTTCAGAGAGAGATTGCAAAAGGAATAATGATACAAATGATCCATAAATTTTGGCTCAATGTGCAATGTGATCTCCCAAAATTTCAATTTGTTCAATGTGATCCTTGAAATTTCGATTTACTCAATGTGGCGCAGAAAGTTCTAGAACAAATTTAATTTAACCCCTGAACTATATAAAAATGTTTAATGTGATCTTTCAATTAATTCAAGTTCCGGAATAACTTTGAACATGTACTAAAAATCTAGCAACTACATTGAACAAATCAAAAGTTCAGGAACCGCATTACACATTGGACCAAAATCCAGAGATCATTTGATTTTTTTTTTATTGCAAAATTTCATTAGTACATGGAGAGTTTTCATCGGACTGATAGTTAAGAAGGTTAACTTACATCACATGATTCAATCCAAAGCACAAGCAATCTTTGAGGATTAACAAAACATAAAGTTTTTCGTTACTTAACTGTTGTCAATATCCTTCATTACTACTTTACGAATTAGGACAATGGAGGCCCAGATGTTTTTGGTCGCCTCGCCTCACCTATGCTTTATCAAGGAATTTCATGTCGGCCACTCGTTTGAAGAGGGATAAATACGCCCTCATGAGTCAGGATCTGGCTGAGTTAGACATGCCACATAAGGCAGTCTCCGATGTCAAACTTCAGCGAATAGATTCGCCTAAAAAGAGAGAAAAGGATAATGATTATGCAAAGTCGGGAAAATTATCCAAAAAATCCTAAATTTATTATACGCCAATTTTTTAGTCCACCAATTTTAGTTATAAACTTTTAAATCGCATTAATTTAGTCCTAAATCTTTTGAATATTTGCCAATTTAATTTTAAACCATTTAAAGAATTACCAATGTAGTCTTTTCGGCTAATTTTGATTGAAAATTACTGATGTGGCGGTGCCTTCAGCACTAGTTGTTCTATTTGGTGCAGTTGGTGTTGACATGAATTTTTTTTAGTTTAAATTTTTTTTCCCTTTTTAGGATTTTTTATTGACTTTTTCTTTTTCTATTTCTTTTCCCTTCAAAGGGTTGATGGGGATGTTGGCCACTGGATGAAGGGCTAACAACCCCTATCGGCCCTAGGGTAAGGGCCGCAAAGCCCTGGTCGAATCTAGCGAGGGCGCTTCAGCCTTGGCTGGCCATTGCAAGGGCAAGCGAGGGCTACGATGCCCTCGTTGGCCCTTGCCAAATTTAGCAAGGTGTAGATGTTGCAGCCCTTGTCAACAATAGTGAGGGCAAGCGATTGTCCGCCTTTTGAAGGAAATAAGGGAAAAATGAGAGAAAAGAAAATAATAGAAAAATAAAAATAAAAATAAAAGATCAATAAAAAATTTAACAAAGTCTCACATTAGCCTATGTCATGCCATATAGGACGGCCATTGCTGATTAGACCGCCACGTCAGCAATTTGGGTCAAAATTGATCAGAAGAACTACATTGGTATTCGTTTAAAGGTGAAGGACAAAATTGTCAACTACTCAAAACTTCTTGATCTGTCCCTAGAAAAATCATTCACTTTCTAGGAGCCCATGTTGTGATCCAACCTCTTGATCGTCCCTAGAGAAGTGAAGAAAAACCAGCCAAACATTTCCAGGAGTCTCATCAGTTGCACTTCTTGACTACATAAGCCGATGCATCTGAAGTCCTACGTGATTCCGAAGGAGCCATGTTGTGTCCTGGAGATGACATGAATTAGGTCAACCACTGAGTGCGGCTCACAAGAGTTCAAATCACAGTCCACAACTATTGGCCAATTGCCAATTCATTTGTGTTTTGTAAGGAAGAGGGCTCTCACTACAGGTGAAAGTGTGTGCGTTTGGTTCGACTTGAAAAGGAAGCTATCGGAAACTCACAAGGGATAGGTACAACACTATCTCTGTGTCCAGAACTCATGCCCTAGCTCACTCATCTCAATCCTAGTGTTGAGGCTCTTGTTCTCTTCCAGTTTTCCCCTTTTAAATAGAGGGTGTATGGTCTTTCAACAGAGAACCTGTTGCATCTGTTAACAAAAATGTGATAATGGAAAATTACTTCCGGAAGATCCAGTCTTCCGAATAAAGCTGAATTAGACTTCCAGAACACTCTCTAAATGCAAACTTTTGACAACAACTTTGGCACCAAAAAACCCGCGTCGACAAGGGTATAAGGAACTATTCCAGCATTGAAACAACACCAAGTCTGCATTTTGACATCAAACCACCTTACAAAATCAAATGCCTTGGGTATTCACTAAGTCGAAAAGGGAATATGCAGTAACCTGCATAATGGATTTATATCCTCCTTGCCATCTGTACTGCCGTAACAGCATGGACAGGTTGAGTGAATTGCGTGGGCTGGCTTCAGATAGACCAATGTACTTATTTTTACCTCTTCTACCAGTTTTTTCAGTTCTCCCATGTGCAGAACCGAACTTATGTGGCTTAGCATTTTCTTGCTATGATCTATTTCTTCAAAATGAACCAAATCACCGAAAGATTGGAAGGATAGTAACCGACGTACATGATGTATTCCACATCAAGGCTCTTCAAACTGGCTTCGCAACAAGATCATACGTATTCAGGCATCCCCTTAACTATAACATTAGAGTCATCCAATCTCACTATACCAATGACTCACGGTCTCCAAATTCAATGTGAATTCTATCACCATAGATTATCCTGTTTCCCTATATGTTGAATAACTTCTTCTTTCCTTGCTTCCTTGTTTACTTAGGAAATGAACTGAAGGAAGCAGACTTTCGATACGATCCACGAAAATAAATAAAATGAATTGAAACTGGGGTGGCAGCAAAACTCGAGAATTCAGGGGTATATAGGTATATATACCATCCCAGCCAGAAGTTCCTCAACAATTGCTCCATACACTGCCGTATCAAAGAAATTGATTCCCTTGCTACGACCATACTTCATTATGGCAACGCCATCCTCCTTGGAAACGATAGCGTCGGAGACACTGCTCCGAACCCCAACCACAGTGCATGTATTGAAATAAAATGAGGAAATGGATATACTGAACATCAGGGAACACTGGCAATCCATCTAGAATCTTAAGGTTGCACCGAGGTGCGCGGTACTAAAACATGTAGGCGACTGCTTCGCACATTTGTAGGGATAGGCCAAACTTCAGCAAATAGATTCGCCTAAACAAAAAGAAACAAGAGCAACAACAATAATGCAAAGTCCTAGAGGACTGTATGCATCTATTCCACAAAAAGATGAGTCATTGCATCCTCTTCAACTGCAGCAAATAGATCTTTTTTTCTGAGTAAGGTGAAATTTTTGTCAACAAGCATTGTATAGGGAGTCCTGTTTGATTACCCTGGAATAACAAAGCACTAGTTCTTCGCTTATCTTTGCTTGATGCGGCTCTTTTGGCTCTAAGATGAAGAGTTGAACTTCTTTTCGTGGTTGAAACTGAAACTAATTGGAAATCATATATTCCCGACACTTCCAGACTAAGCATTGAACCATTAAATCCAAGCGCAGGGCAAGATTCTGCATAAATCATGTCTATTTGATGATTGATGTGCTAGCTGCAGACTAAAATTTCCTGTGTTGAAAATATTTCTTCCCAAACCGGACAGAAAAACAACAAAGATCATATGAAAAATGGAAAGGCATCACAATCCAAAAACAAGCTATGGCATGTTACTTTTATGCTTTAAAGGGGGAGAGATAAAGGGAGAGAAGTGCTCTCTCCAACGGGGCAAAGCACATTTATTTTCGTTACCATAGGAACAGAAGCATTGCCAAAGTGTTCTTAAGTGATTGTCTTGTTTCATCTATCAGTGCTCACATACTTCATTATTGCACAGTCGACAAATGCTTAAATTGCCCAGCCAGACTGTAAAATTCTTGGGCTCAGACTTCCGGAGTTGGTAGAGGTGTGCTAGTAAACTTCCAAGTCGCTTGAGTCATGCTCTCATAGGTTCTACCTCCAGCTACCTCATTAACAGGTACAGCATCACAGATCTCTTTCAGATCTTCTTCAGTAAGCTTTACTTTGAAAGAGCCGATATTGTCATCCAAGTTCTTAATCTTTGTAGTCCCTGGAGTTCGAAGAAAACCAGCAAACATTCCACAGAATTACGTTAGGAGCAACTTTGAGAATATTTACTTAAAACAAAGACAATATAAATGCATGCCTTCTTCTCGGCAATTCATAAGGCCACACAAACCCACTAAATAGCCTGTGGGTTTCTATACACAGCAGCTACTTGAATTTTTTCACTTTTCAAAACAGCCAAGTGGCAGATTTTAACTTAAAGCAGAAGCTTATTGGCAAAAAAGTCAGCTGGCAGATTTAACTTGAAGCAGAAGGTTATTGTATAGAGGGCTCACCGGGGATTGGTACAACCATATCTCCTTGTCCAAGAACCCATGCTAGAGCTAATTGCGCTGGGGTGAACCCGTGTTTCTTGGCAAGATTATCCATCCGAGTGTAAATGTTTCTGTTCTTATCCAGGTTCTCCTTTTTGAATCGAGGGTGCATGGCCTTTCAAAGAGAAAACGGCAATTAGTCTCTGTGCAATATAACACTGGTAAAGCGGGCATTCATACAATCACCAGTGACAAGATTGTGCTTTGAATGTCCAATATAAATCCACGGTGTTGTAACTAAAAAAGAGAACACGGGCATCAGTCTCTGTGGAATATAGCTCTTGTAAAGTGGGTTGTCATTCAATCACCAGTGAGAAGATGGTGCTTTGAATGTCCAATATTAATCCACGGTGTTGCAAATAATAAAGCCTTAGTTTTCCGCTTTCCCCATGGCTATAGTAGTTACATTCAAAACATAGTTTTTGGGGCCAACAATTATTTTTGGCTCCAAAGCCAACAAAGTCAAAATAGTTCTTGAAATCACAGAGCATTTCCATCAAAGACTCAAGAACTGGAGCTTGAAAATGTAACTTCTATACCAAATGAAATGGCTACATACCAGATGACTGTCTGAAGGCAAACTTTCAACGACAGCTTTGCCACCAAAAAAGCCACGGCCAAGCGGACTGTATGGAACTATTCCAATACCAAGCTCCCTGGCATTTAGTGACACCAGGACAGCATTTTTAGATCAGGAAACATTATAAAGAATGTCAACACTGCACGTGTGGCCGCAACATAAAGTTGTTTGAGAGCTCATATAGAAGACCAATGTCGCACGATTTCATGGGCTAAAGGGAGATATACTCTCCTAAACTTTCTTTTTACCAAAAAAAAAAAAAAAAAAGAGGATGAAGTAAAAGATGCTACTGTGGACAAACCTGCATAATGGAACTATCTCCTCCTCAATATCACGAGTCCAGAGAGACCACTCCATTTGTACTGCCGTAATGGGATGAACTGCGTGAGCTCGTCTAATCGTGTCTGGGCTCGCCTCAGACAGACCAATATACTTTATTTTCCCCTCTTCCACCAGTTTCTTAAGTTCTCCCATCTATTTATCAGGAAATGCGTGGCTTCAGACGGGATGGATATAATGTTTCAAGAGACCATCAATCACCAAAAGACTGGATCCTGAACATGCACTTGAAATCAAAAGAAGGGGTGCCCAAGGAAAAAATTGCAAAAGAAGCCCTTACAGTTTCTTCAATGGGAATTGATGTGTCCACTCGATGCTGATAGTAAAGATCAATGTACTCCACACCTAGGCGCTTCAAACTAGCTTCGCAACATGATCGCACATATTCAGGGGTACCCTTAACCACCATCTTAGAAGCTTCCACTCTTATTATACCGAACTTTGTTGCCAGCTGAATATTTTCTCTCGGAAGCTGCTTCAAGGCCTAAATCGAATCACAATATCGTTAAATCAACCTTGCCAAATGAAGATCAGGTTCCCCTATCTCTGGAAAAACCAATTAGAAGGAGAGCATTTATCCAAGGCAAACGATTTCTTCTTTTCCTTTTTTCCATTATAATCTTTGATTACATGACCAAAGAAGTGATCTGAGAAGGGTTCTTAATACGAAATGGAAAAGCCCCCATATACTTAACCCTCCCTCAGGATGTAGCCCCTTTCAGGCTCGTCAAAACAAGGAAAGAAGAGAAAGACGAGTTTTTTTCGGCCAACTTTATCTTAAGTAGAAGAAGACTGACTTCTGCTCTTGAGATACGAACAGCACGAATTGGTACAACCAATTGATTCTAAAACAGAAAAGTCACTGCTTATGCAAAGATATATACCTTTCCCACCAGAACTTCATTAGCATTTGCTCCATACACATCGGCTGTATCAAAGAAGGTGACTCCCTTGCTGTAAGCATCTTTAATTATGGTGATGCCGTCCTCTTCAGAAAGTGGAGAGTTGTAGACACCAGTCAAGCCCATGCATCCAAAACCCAACTTCGATACCTGTGGAAAAAATAAGTAGAGTTTACCACTCACCATTTATCAGAACATGTACTTTAGACGAAATGCAGTTCATACTGTCAGGCTCGACGAGGCAAGTAAAGTTCCAAGACTCCGATGTAGGGTGGGACCCAGATGTGCAATAGCACACCAAAACTGTCTCGAGTTGACTTGGCTGGACAAGACCTCTACTTCCATCGGGACATAAATAAGCAATCAGATATCCAATTCAATGCTCGCAGCAGCAAGGCAAAACCCAGTGTAGCAGTAAATGCCTAGCAGAGGATTCTTGCTCATTACTCACAGCTCAAGTTCGAAACTTTCATGCATAAATCCAACGCCCACGTCCCAAACCACCCAAAAATATCATGAAAATCAACTGATCTACACATTGACTACAGACATCGCCATCACGAAGCGTAACAATAGAAAGTCCAGCCCGTTCCGCACCGCAGAATCAAGAAGAACAAAGCTGGTCATTTCATGGAAATATTGTTAGTGGGCACTTAAAAAGATCCAGGATTGCGTTGATTTTACCTCCAGCCCTTGGCTTCCAAGCTTCACTCTTGGGACCTCCACTCCTGCCATTATTTCCTATCAGTGCGCTAAGTTTCTCCTCCCCTGTTCAGAGTGTATCTGCTTCTTCTCTTCGGGCAGGGTTCGTGTGACCTCAGAGTTGCCCAGTTGCTCGGAGGGAGTGGCACTTGCCTTCAGACGGAATGGAGAGTTGGTCTGGCTCTGGATCGTTCCAATTTGCCGTCTGGACTGGACTTGTCTTAGGGATATGACGCATGCGAATACGTAAGCAGACTCACCAAAGTTTTCTATTTTCCTTGCCCGTTAACTTTATTACTATTATTATTATTATTATATTAATTGGTCAGAGCCGTGGACTTTGGTTATGTCAGATATTTTATGGACATCCACGTTTCAGGTCAAAAGGCGTTAAAAGCGACTTCAAATTTCAACGCCAACTTACATATCCTGTTTGTTTACCTCCCCATTAAAAAAAAAAAAACTAAATTTTTAGCTATTTGGGAAAAAGTTAAAATAAATTTTAAGAAGCTACACATGGAATATCAATATTTTAGGGAAAAATTATCGAAAAAGTCATAAATCTATTACAATCGTGTTGATTTAATTCTAAACTTATTTTTTTTTTACCGATTCAATCTTAAACTTTTTGCAATTATGTCAATTTAGTCTATTCGATAAATTTTGGTCAGTCGGCGTTGACGTGGACGTCGGCTGGCTGGTGAAATAATAATTTTTTTCAAATTTTTTATTTTTATTTTCTTTTCTCATTTACTTTTCCTTCCTAGCCCGCCAGATCTACACAATCTCTCCATCTCTCTCTCTCTCTCTCTCTCTCTCTCTCTCTCTCTCTCTCTCTCTCTCTCTCTCCTCCTCCTCCTCCTCCTCCTCCTCCTCCTTAGTGAGCTTTCATGGCATCCTTCTCTTACCCTTCCATCTTCTTCCTCCAACTTGTCACCAGACCTTGGCGATTGGCTAGAGGAACGGCTGACCTCGCTAGGGGCCTATGAGCCCGAGCGTGAGTGGTCGGACAAGGCTTGCCTCGCTGGCCTAAGTCTAGAGAGGTCGAGCCTCGCCATCGTTGGGCAAGGCTTAACAAGGCAAGAGGAGCATTGTAGTTGAAGAAGAAGGTAAGATTGACGTCGGCGGAGTTGTAATCGAGTGAGAGGGAGTCGATCATGGGTTTGTGGTAGGCCTAGCCATGGTCGGTGACGACGAGGTCGAGCCCCGCTATGGCCGGACAAGGCTCGGCCTTGTCGACTACGCCTCTGGCCAGTCGCTGGACCTCGACGACTGGTTGGAGCTAGGAGAGGGGTTGGAAAAAGAAAAAGAAAAAGAAAAAGAATGAAAAAAGAAAATAAAAAATTTAATTTTTTTTTAAATATTAAAATATTCAATTGCCGCCCATCATCGACGTCAGCACCGGCCGGTCAAAATTCACCGAAGGAACTGAAATGACACAATTGCAAAAAATTTATGACTGAATTAGTACAATTATAATAAGTTTAGGATTTTTTTGATAATTTTTCCAGCACGAAAGTTTTGAAACCTTTTTTGATTTAGAAGTAAAACGAGAAGCGTGAGTTGCAAAATTATCATTTAGTAAACTGCAAAAGTCAATCCCCACAAACCCGGGTTATTGTGCCACGAACTTTTTTTGATGCTTAGGAGTCACGTAAATGAGAGAGTTAATTTCACTTTTCCACGAAAAAGAGTCCGTGGAATGGGGACTTGACCATGCTAAGTTTATTTGGTACATTTTCTCGTTATTTCGAAAACGTTTTGATCATTCAATTTTGTTCATTTTTCATTCGTAGGCACATTTATCTAACTGATGTTGTATGGCAAAGTCGGACAAGAACATTCAACGTCCACATGATAACAAGATAGTCCTGTTTACACCGAACAAAACGATCACTTTTTAGTTATTATCGACATGTGATATAGACTCGATCAATGTGAGCAGAGTTAGGTCATTTATGAAACATATTATTGGTAACTTGAAGAGAATCAACAAATTGCTAGTAAAGCCATTGACGACACATAAAACGTGGCTTTCATGGAAAAATATGAGTAAGAAGAGTAACTTGAACTTAATGAAAATATTACAATTGCTACGGCAAAAGTGGTGCTCGACAGCCCTTATGTTTGTCGATCCTTAAAGCCCGCTAAAAGGGAAAAAAAAAGGACCCAATAATGGCTTGGGCTAAAGACATGAAGTTTACTCGTTCGATGTTGATAAATCGAACGAAATCTTTGACTTATTTTTGCAAGGCAACCTAATTAAAGTAACTCCAAGTAAGGAAGATTTAGTAAATAAAGAATATTGTAAGTAGCACAATTCATGGAGCCATATTACAATAGCTCGTATTGGTTTCAGAAAAACAACACGAGGAAATTCGGCAAGCAAAAGTAAAATTTTCTGATGACAAGAGGCACATGATGACTCATAATTTATCTAACTTGAAAAAAATCAAATAATCGATGAATCATTCAATCCCTCAAATAAGAGTTGGTAAACTAAACTTAGTTAGTAATTCAATCGCGGAAAAGTCGGTAAATATGTCAAATCTAAAGATAGTAAGTTCATATCATTCTAAATAACTCTTTAATCTATGCATAAGAAAGCTGGGGAATTCAACACCGTAAGTTATTAGTAAAGTAAATAATTTAAAAAAAAAAATTCAAATAGATGTTGTGAGTAACTCAAATTCGAAGAGGTTAGAGAAACCATGTTGGTAAATTATACGAGAAGTAGGATTTTGAAGCTGCGCAAATGAACATTATAAATTACTCAAATACAAGTTGGCAAGTTTAAATTACTAGGGTAATATGATAAGAAAAATAATCGATACATCACTCAAACTAAGATTGACAATATTCATATATAAATTAGCAACTTTAACACGTTGGTAAGTCACGCGAATAAAAGTGCTGGTGAGTTATCAAAGTGCTTGATAATTCCAACACGATATATAAGTAACTCAAATTAAGAAAGGTAATACGTATAAAGTTAGTAATGATAACACATTCTTAAAAATACTCAAATAAAATTTGATAAATGGAAAATTTCAAATAAGAGCCTGAAGAGCCATTATTTTTTCAAATAGGAGCATGAAGTAAACGTTATTTCAAATAAGGGAATGAAGTGCTTAAAGTTGTTTCAAAGAAGGGCTTGACTAGAAATTATTGAAATAATCCGTAGTTTCGATCTAATAGCGTTGGTACTTTAGCAAAGGGTCGATAACTTGCCAACGAATCATGCAACAGGTATTATTATAAACGGGATAATAAAACTAGAAATCTGCAAAATGGTAAGGAACAAGAAGGGCAAATTGCAACATTATTATTATTGGTGATTATTGCAGAAAACAGCAGATTTCTTCCAAGTTAGGATCTAAGGGACTTAACGATCCCTAGTTTTATTTATTTATTTTTTCATCGATCCCATGGTCGATTTCAGACCTCGGTTAAAGACGGGAGAAAGAACAATGCAGGGAGCCAAACAATGCTCCATGAAACGGAACTAAAGTCTAGGCCAACGATTTCCCACCTCTCCGAGGCGTGTCCGCGTACCTCCACGAGAAACGAGCATACCCTTCGTGTTCGTGAATACTGCCACCGGCAACCTCATCGATCGGCATGGCATCCGATATCTCTCTCACATCATCCTCTGTTAGCTTCGCTCGCAAGGAACCGATGTTGATGTCCAGGTTCTTTATCTTGGTCGTTCCTGCAGAAACCGCTGTCTTAAGTTCAGAGAATTCGTAATGCGACGCGTCTGTTAATGAACCAGGAGTTCGAGGATTCAGAGAACTTATAAAACGACATGTACAAACTGATCGATGGGCACCAGAAAATTGTTCTATAGGGCTTTAGGGACGGGACAGGCCATCGTCGCAGTCCAGTTTTTCGTCATAGAAGGGAATGTTATAATCATACAATCGATGCTTCAGCTCGACAAAAATAGGTACGAAAAATTGGCCACACACCCGGGATTGGTACGACATCGCGTGTAGAGGATTTTGTTCTTATCCAAATTCTCCGGTCGAAACCTGGGATGCCTTTCCTGAAAACATAAACGAAAAGATTTGAGGAAACAGGATTGTCTTGGAGAAGATTGGACTTAAACGATACGCACCCCAAAGAAATAAGACATGTCACATACCGGAAAGCTTTTCTCAGGCATAGTTCCTGTGACTCCCTTACCACCGAAGAACCCGCGACCGAGAGAGGACTATACGGCACTATGCCGATCCCAAGCTCCCTGAAAATCCGAGAAACGGCAAAAACGGAAGAAGGAACGCTGGTAGTTAAATCCAAGTGTCCGACATACGTAATTAGAATGGACCAACTTATGAAGGTTCGGAGTCTAACTAGTATGACGGTTGACAGAGTTTCCTCCACCTTTTTTCTTGCAATTGTTTTGAGAGATTAGAGTAGATCAAGCAATGTACCTGCAGAGAGGGACGATTTCTTGCTCGATGTCACGAGTCCAGAGGGACCACTCGATTTGTAAGGCAGTGAGGGGACGAACCGCGTGCGCTCTCCGTATGGTGTCAGGGCTGGCTTCCGACAAGCCAATGTACTTCACTTTTCCCTCTTCCACCACCTTCTTCAGTTCCTCCATCTGCAAATTTGTGGGAAACTGATGAGTTTTAAAGTGGGGTTTTTTTTTTCCAATTTAGGTTATTATTATTATTATTTTTACCATTTAGGGTTGCAAATTTTTTTTTTTATGGTTTTGGGGCCCGCGCGGCACGCCGACAGCCAATGGGATGCGAGGACGAAAAACTCCAAGAGCTGGGGTTTGCTTTGCGAGAGGTGAAGAGGGGACAAAGGAAATGCTGGGTTAGTAAATCAGTGGGGATCGGGTTTCGATGGGCAAAAAGTGTGGAAGGTCTAGGGTTTTGGAAAAAGCTGGGGTTTGCTTTGCAAGAGGTGAAGAGGGGACAAAGGAAATACTGGGTTAGTAAATAAGTGGGGATCGGGTTTCAATGGACAAGGAGTGTGGAGATCCATGGTGTGCCAATATGAGGTCTAGGGTTTGGGAAAAGGTTTTAGCTACACATAATGGTAGGGAGGGCTCTGCAGAGCGAGAGAGGAGAGGAGCTGGAAGTATAACCTATTCGTCGCAATTGAAACCATTCAAAGTCTACTGGATTTGAAATGGTGGATTTTGTTGACACCTAAAATTGGCCTGGGCTATAGAGAGCCGGAAGGCCCATAAGAATATCGCAAGATCGAAGGCCCATAATATGCAGAACGAGTCGGTAACTATTAACATGTCGTGGCCTATACACAATCAGATGGAGTGTTGATAATACTGCGAGATCGGTGTATCACGCTAAAGATCTAGCAGAATAGATAAGTTTGAAGTTCAACCGTCCAATGGATAATATGAGCAGTCATCGAAGCCTACTCAAGAATTTGGGGATAGAGTGCACGAAGTAACAGCTACCAACGGTTGTTTCTTGTACTTGGCTATAAATAGCCGAAGACGAGTCTTTGTAAGGGATCCACGATCAGCAACACTTATCAACTTTATCCTGAAATTTACTTCATCTACTTTACTTTTCCATTGCATTTATCTTTGTCGATCAATTTATCTTTAGTTCACACAGTTACTTCCTATCCAGAATTGACGCAAAAACCTGATTAAACATCAAAATTGATGATTTGCACCTTCAATAAAAGATCATTCATCCCTGATTTTTCAGGCAAAACAGATTCGAAGGAAAACATTGAGGAGTGAAGATTGATGGAGTTTAATGGCTTGCGTTTGACGGATAGATCCTCTCTGTCTTGGAGGCAAATTTCGGGTTCGACAATAACTACATCAGCAATAAATACTGCTCGGGGGCTAGTTCACAACCCCGACTCTCACACTCTGCATCCTTCTCAACTCCTACTGACATCTAAATTTTGACTACCCTTTTTGATAATTTATTTTGAAAAAAAATCAGGGATTAGTTTTAATTCCTCTCAAAAATAAATAATTCATTTTTTCGTTAATTTTAGCATTCATTCATGCATTACATTTTGTATTAAATTGGACTGGCGGCGGATGGGTTCGAGCATATGAACTTAATCGGACTAAGCTCACAAGATAGTAATTTTCGGCCTAACCCGTTGAGTAGCTTGGTGGTCGAAATTATATGTGAGGTGGACATGGGATGGTCTTAATCTGGAAGGATTGCGTCCATGAAACAAAGGAGATACTATGGAAACAAAAGGAGGGAGATTAGTGGACTTGATTAAAATAATCAAGTACAGACAAAGGGCAAGTTCAGCCCAACGTTAGAAAAATTCCACAGATCTAACATCCTTGGCCAACAATTTCAAGGAACGCCATTGGTTTTACCGCTTGGCTGGTCTTTACTTGCCTGGATTGCCTCTATTTCCGCTCGAGCCATTGCTACTGAAGATCGACGCCTGCTCCCAAGAGGAGTCCCGTTACAGCTGCTGTCCCAGCCGAAGATCGTAGCCGCTGGTCCAAAATTCGCAAACATCAATACGCAAGATTCGTGCAAGTTCGAATAGGAAAGTGTGATCTTGAAATATTAGGTAAATTTCTTATCCTAAATTGAATATGCACTTGCCTATTTGCCATATTTGCACATCATATTTTGGATATCATATATTTACATATCTTGAGCATATTTGCATCGAAAGTGAATATCCTTTTCAAAAATTCAGATTTGATTAGGAAAATTTTCCTAATCCGTAACTTGCCAGATTTGATTAGGATTGGAATACTCAATTAGGTAAGGATTTAAATTTTATCGTTAACTATTGGATTACGGATTAAAGATTAATTTAAATATTCGCGAAATATTTCAAAATTGATTGATATATCCACTTTTTTTATTTGAATTGATTGGCATATTCACTTTCCTTTTTTGACTTGAATTGCTTGATTATTTTTTTAATATAATATATCCGTCGCATGATGTAATCTAAAAAAATTCTATAAAAATTGCATTCATTCATATTCTACATTTGAAAATTGCATATTTTTTAAAATAGCATCATGTAGATAATTGCATATCTAATCTTTTTTGTAAAATATTTAGGTTAGATTGCATCTTAGAATAGAAATTGCATGCCTAAATAGAATTTCATGTCTAAAGTAATCTATCTTTAATATATTAGGGTTTACGTCTATTTAAACTCTAAAATATGCAAGATAAACATTGTTTTGATAGAGTTCTATTTTAGGAAATAAATTCATCTGAAAAAAAAAATCATTCTCGCTATGTCATTCATACTTGCCATGTCATTTATGCCACGCTATACTCGCCAGGTCATCTATGCCATTTCATACTTGCCTCGTCATTCATGCCATGTCATTGTCCTTGTCATGTCATTTTAGTTTGTATATTCGCTTGCATTTCATATGGAATCACATATTTATATTAGTCTTGCATTTAATTCATGTCATTACATCCTAAAATAATTTCATGCATTGCACATAGTATAGTCATTCATGCATTCATAAAAAAATAAAATTTTTAAAAAAAGAAATAACATTTTGTGTGGTGCATGCTCCCTTAATTATCTTGATTTCTGAATGTTCAATTAATTAATTCTGCATCGGCGTGATAACCTTTATTAGTAACTTAGGTTAAAATCAATTAATGTTGCCTTCTCAAATGATTTTCATAAAATAAAATGGTACCGAAAGAGCGTTAGACTAATTTAATGTATGCAAGTCTTGGCCCATTAATCTCTAGTCCATAGAAGTTATTCCGCTAATTTACGTAGGTTTCTAATCGATCTACCAAGAACGATTAGTGGCGACTCTTATTGAAAATATTTGTATATTAAATATTGAACTATAAGTTGCGATTTGATATGAATTTTGGAGAGTTCGAGTTAGATTAGTTAAATAATTAACCTGATAATCCATTAACATAAGAAAATTGATTTTTTAGGTCACGACAACTCCACCGGAGGACACCACATTTTATAGAAAAGTGTGAAAGTGGGCACCGCAAGAGATAGAGAAAGATGAAGATGAATGAAAGTGAGACCCACAAAAGAAGAAGCCAGAAAAAAGGATACCAACATGTAAGATGTTGAAAGGTGAGACCTGCAATGGGTGGAATTCTCATAACACTCTGTCGATGAGTGTTTTAACGAGACTTAAGAGTGGATAAAGCGCGGCCCATTTACAAATATCGAGATGCTAATAATATTGTAGTCGAGTTACATTTTACATGAGATAAAAGTCCAAGAAAATAACATTTGATGTGCTAACTAGGATACTTATTGTAGTAATTTTTTTTTCTTGTTTTTGCAAAATATGAATATAAGCTAAATAAACTTTATTTTGAGCAGAAATCCAATTGTAACATGCATGATTGTTGATGTATGGGCTTACAAAGCCGAGCATGAGTCAATTGGTATCCTACGTTGAGGAATATTGTCCAAAAAAATCTTAAATTTTTAGATTTTTTCAATTTAATCCTCAATTTTTGTTGATGATTTGTCAATACAATTCTTTTGATCAATTTCAGCCAAACATTGAAGTGGACATCGCCCGCGTATGTGTCAATCGGCATTGACGTGTACAATTTTTGCAATTATTTACATATTTTTGATTTTTTTATTTTTTTTATTGTGAGCCGGTGGCCCCCCTTGCTCATGACGCACTGGATGATCCAATCCTTATTTTTTGATATTTGTAATTCGAAGTTTCCCTTCTCTTTGTCCTCATCACCTAAACTCCTATAAATATGTGCGAAATTTTAACGACCATGAGATTAGAAAAACACAGCAAGTAGTAACTTCAAGATATCATCTGATGATGGTCGAGCATCGAGGGGTTTAGATTCCGCGAGTGAAACTTAGAACTCAGGGTCTTGAGGTTTGTATCGAAACTACTTCTTAGTTCGTTAAATTTGATGGCGATACGCACAAGATAAGAATTCCTTCATACCGTGATGTATGAGTTGTCGTTTCTTCTTCTTCTTCTTCTGATGAAGATGATATATTCGGATAATTGCAGGTTTCGAAGTTGGGTTTTGGCTACTGTTGGGTTTTCTAGCGGTCCCGGGCGCTCGTTACACTCATGAAAATATGTCATACACACAGCGAAAGAAATAAATTCAAACGGCGCCCCAGATCATCTTAGAAGTTCTTATATAGTTTAATTGAAAAACAAACTTTCTGAATCAAGTTTTGAAATGTGCCTTGAAAGACAGAAGTTGAATCCGGCTCTGCTTCTTTGTCCTCGAGCCCAAGAAATGTCAAGTCTCTAGTTCAGACACGCCCCGACACCTGTGTGACTTGGAAGATGGAGATTCGATGAAACGGCCCTCGGATTATGCTAGTAATTCTCGCGGCGTCTCGATCTGAACCTTTCTTTTTTCAATAAATGGAAACACAACCTTTGTGTATTCAAATTGGTTGATTCTCGAGCTCACTTTCTCACGAAGTCTGTTACATATATGTGTGACTCTCTCGGGTTTCTTTTTTTTTTTTTTAACCTTAGGCCTTTTACCTTTATTTATAGAGGATGAGAGAGAGCGAGATAGTGAGGGGGGAGGGGCGGTATATACCACCCCCAAAAATCGCCTTACGTGATGGGCAATGGGAGGCCGCTACATAGGCTGCCGGCTGGCCCATGTGGCCAGCTGGATGCTGGTTAAAGCTGGCAAGTTACCGCCTTTGACCAGCCACGTGGGACTGCCAAGGGGCAGTGGTCAAAGGTGGCAATTTTGCCGCCTTTGACCAGCCCACGATTCTCGTCCACGGGCTCTAGACATTCTAGGCTTGATGTCCCTCCAATTTTGTGATGAAATCACGTCATTTGACGTGCTAAACGTCTCTATCAAATGGATAAAAAATCCTATGATACTTTTGACTTTTTAAGGATAACTTTTCTTATCCTTTTCTTTGGATAACAAACCTTATCTAATGATGATGCAGACATGATGTAACTATTACATCATCCATGACATCATCATGATGTCATGCATGTGTCATCAATTTCGTTCTTTGGTGAGTTTAGGAAAGAGGAAACGAATCTAATCCGTTTTAACTCCTTTTTGACTATTCAAATAGTCTATCGCATTCCTGCGATCTCGTCTTCGTTATGGACGATTCACCCCTGAATTGGCAGTGAGATTCCACAAGGAATTGATTGTCCCAAATCAATCCTTAGATCCCATAAACCGTGAGTGATGTCTAACAACATATCACGGTTACCCAGTCAGAATGAAATAAGAGGACAAAGTGAACCTATTGGCCTCGGTGTTATTCAGTTCTTCTATCTTACCATGTCCCGATCGAATGAGGGTCATGGATATCTGAGTCAAATCCACAGATTCGATCATATGTATAAATCTATCTAACGTGCATTCGGCGAGACTCCTCTCGACTTTTATCTTGGCCAAGGACTTTCTAATGCACCGTCAAGCATAGGTTGCATAGGACATCAACCTCATTTAATGAGGAGATAGATCCCAACTGTTACCCACACCTGTGACTTCGTATGTGGAGGACTGTGACCATCATGCACAGAGGCGGATCAATGATCGGCCAATATCGTATCTGTGAACCACAGCTATCCAATATACAAGCCAGCATCGCGGCTCAGGTTTGAAGACCATTAACACACCAAAATCAAGAGCGATTGAGATATTGACAAAGCACGAAGCCTCTATATTAGTTAATCGCTCTTTCGTCACGTTTAGTGGATTCAATCGAACTTGTTTTGATATGAACACCTGTGTTCCAGCTTAGACGTTTAACGTCCGATGACTTGTGACTCGTTATCCCTATTGGGTACCCAATGCTCAATATCAAGGCTGCGAACACACTGGTCTCAACCGGCTCGTGGACGTCGAATTCACGATCCTTTGACCAGGAACTAATTTGAAGATCAGAAACCAATTGATGACCCGTCACACATATTCTTGACACCTCAATAATGAGTATCAGTTCCAACTGATATAATGGACTTTATTCATCTAAAATAAAGGGACACGATGAATAAACAAGTGTCTTGCCATTAATATAATATCGATAGTACAATATTTATGCCATACATGCGGCCATCACATGATTGCTTTAGGGCATACTCCTAACAGCTGCATGGGTGTCACGGGTGTATACAATGATCCTGTCCTGAAGGAAGTCGGCATATCGATCATCAAGGACGCGTTTGCCAAGGGGATAACATTCTTCGATATGTCGGATATATATGGACCCAAAATCAATGAGATTCTCATTGGAAAGGTAATGTGAAAAGAACCGAAACACATAGAACTAGTAATTTAGACTTTTACCCGATACATATTAGTTATATGGTTGTTAGAAAAACTTCGTGATATCATTGTCGTAGGCATTGAAGAAGTTGCGTGCAGCTAGCCACCAAATTCATTGTGGTGACATTCTGAGCGGATGGTGTAATAGTGGCCAATGGGACGCCTGAATACATCCACTCGTATTGTGAGTCGAGCCTCGAGCGCCTTTGTGTCGAGTACATTGACCTCTACTTGGTGCATCCGATTGACACATCGGTCTCGATAGAGGAAACTGTAAGTTCGTTTAGGAGCTCTTCCTGCTTGTGGATGATTGTCGATGCTTTGAACGGACTTTAGCAATCAGTTATTAACAAAAATCAAATGGTTTCGAAAAAATGTAGATGGGGGAACTGAAGAAGTTGCTGGAAGAGGGAAAAATCAAGTACATTGGCTTGTCGAAAGTTAGCCCCGACACCATACGGAGAGAGCATGCAGTTCATCCCATCGCGGCCTTACAGATGAAGTGGTTGCTCTGGACTCATGACATCGAGCAAAAAATCGTACCGCTTTGCAAGTACATTGCTGTTCACCTCCATCGGAGCAGACTTTCAAATTCTTTACTAAGTTCTTCTCCAAAAAATAGCCTTTTTGTTTTGTACGTTGGTTTCATTTCTAATCTTTTGGCCCGCCTCTCAGAATTTTCAGGGAGCTCGGAATCGGCATCGTTCCATATGGCCCTCTCGGTCGTGGGTGCTTTGGTTGCCAGGATATCACAGGAACCGTGCCTGAAAGTAGTGCTTTGGTATGTTAATATTTTAATGGGCTCTTCTTCCTTTAATGTTTTTTTTTTTTGGTAAGGTTCTTCCTTTAATGTTTCACATTCATATACACGATGGTCTAAAAGCTTCTTCACTCATTTCTCAGGGAAAGTTTCCTAGGTTTCAAGTAGGGAATTTGGACACAATCCAGGTTCTTTACGCTCTGTTGAATTTTGCGGAAGCGTGTGTGCAAGTGTGTCTAGGATTTATGACGAAGGAGTGGCAAGGGAACGACAAAGGCACAAGGAATAAATGATATTATAGAGTAATTGAGTAATCCACATGAAAATGGAGGAGCTCTCTCTTAGTTTCTATTTTTTCACTCTTCTATTACGCGGATGAAGCTTATTTATAGGCAAAGTCCACCACTGAGAAACAGAAAAAAGTAACCGCTTACAAAAACTACAGCTGGAAACACTAATGGATTAAGTGTTTGACTTCAAAAATGTTGACTGAAAATCCAGCTCATGTAATCTTGTCTTTTCTTCACCGCCTAAGACTTATTTCACTAGCTCTTCTTTGTTGCATTTCTTTGTTACCGACTTGGACAGATTGTTGCCAGCTTTTTCCTTGTTTGTTAAGTATACTTTATCCCTAACCTTGTAGAATAATCTGTTCTAAGACTTTCCAAAAATGGATCACGTTTTAACACGCTCGAACGGAGAAGTTAGCGAAAAAGCACAATTGCACTCCTACACAGCTTGTGCTCGCATGGGTTCTCCATCAGGGAGATGATGTTGTGCCCATCCCTGGTGAGGATCAAATTTTTGCGACATTCATTAACAGATGACATCAATCGAGATTCCTGTTTTGAGATAATGTGGCTTCTGCAGGAACGACAAAAATCAAGAATCTCGATAACAACATTGGCTCCCCGAGAGTGAAGATTACAGAGGGCGATGTGAAAGAGATCTCGGATGCTGTCCCGATTAAGGACGTTGCCAGCGACAGGAGCAATGAGAACTATGTCTGCTACTCGTGCAAGTATGTGAACACACCCCCGAAACATGGGAAACCGCCGGCTTATTAGGCTTCTATTTGATTGCGTTGATGAAGCATTGTTTGGCGCTCTGCTCTTTTTTGCTCCTCGTAACTGCATTCAGAAAATAAAACTCAGAATAGCTCATGTAAGGATAAAACCAAACCAGGAAATTCTAAGTTATTGGCTTCTTTTGTACTCATGAAGCATTTCTTTGCTGATTATTCTTCTCTAATACAAGAAGTGCCAGAAATCAAAATGGCAACGGCAAATATTCATTCAAAATTGCCTAGACAAAGTGGCGGATTATCTCTCTCGTTCTCTATGGCGTAACAGCTCAATATGCATGCCTCATACGGCCTTTTCTAACTCTAGCTGGACAAGTTTGTCGGACGACGACACGAGCCCTGCAGCTGCTCGCATCCGGAAAATACATACTGGAATGATCATTTCCACTGTGTTGTCATGTAAAACACGTTTCTTTTCTACACTTCTTCTAGCAATGGTTCGATGATACCTCAGTAACGATCTGGTATAGCCAATGCAATACCTCTTCATCAGGATTGTCAAGCCCCGAGGTCTCCAGCATAAGGACGGCCCTACCTGAATATCTGTCCGTTGGCTCACTACATCTATCTAAAGTTGATGATTCCCTGCCCTGGTGAGCGAACCATCTCTTTGGAGCGGCACCAATTCCTTGCACTCGACGAATGAAAGTGGGATTTGCAAAAGAAGAAATTAAAAAAAAAAAAAACTCCAATGGAAACCTTAAGATGCCGAAAGGTGGGACTCACAATTAGACCCGTCAAATGGGTGGGTTGGATCGAAAATGATCCGACCCATTCTGACCCATTTAACCTGTTTTTGACTCATTTTCATGTCATACAAATTTAGTGGCCCATACTCGACCCGACTCATATTATTAAAACACTTCAATATTAAATCTAATTTAGAAAAACTTGTTTCATAGTAATTTATTTATATACTGTTCAAATATTGTGGATGATTATTAATTTTTTTTAAAATTATGATATATTTTTTTTCATTTTTCTTTCTTTCCTTTTCTTTTTTATTCCTTCGGCGAGGGTCACCGGTGACCGTCACTGACTGCATTTGATAATCGACGATCAGTGAGTGGGGCCAGCAGTGGAAACTAACGATCGGCAATCAACGGACATTTACACACGCTCGCCATCAAAAGCCGGAACAACCAACCCTCATGGGCAAAGAGTTTCCCATCACCACTATCGTTGCAACTGCTCATGGTTGTCTGGTAGAGAGGGCATCCTCCGGCGATACCCCAACCACATCTTGATGCATTCCGCATGGAAGTAATGACTACAATTCGAAAGATTATGGTGCTTCTTGTTGGAGATCTCTCGAGGCAAACCGTGCAGACTTTGTCCGTGGTGCTGGGGGCACTCTCGTCCCCTTGGCAATGAACAGCAATGAATCATCCACATGACCGATAGCTTGAGCGAGTGGTGAGCATGGCGTTTTAAAACTTAACCCATTTTTGACCAATTTAAAATTCATTTGAAATACATTAAGTTGTTAACTAATCAATTTATGACTAAGTTAAGCCTAGTTTTAAAACTTAATGCAATCCATTTATGACCCATATTACTAAATATGGATTAAAATATGTGTCTTCGACCCATTTTCCCATTTCTACTTGCAATGGATGAAATGGTCATAATACTTTGTTAATGAGTGTTTTAGCCGGACTAGGAGTAAAAAAAGCATGGCTCACTGACAAATATGGAGAAGCTAGTAATACTATAGCTGAACTCTATTATACATGATAAAGAAATCCTAGAAAATAACATATGATGACCCATATTACTAAATATTGATTGAAATATGAGTTTTTGACCCATTTTGCCATCTCTACTCACAATGGATGAAATAAGCATAACACTTTGTTGACGAGTGTTTTAGCTAGACTAGGAGTAAAAAAAAAAAAACGCAACCCATTGATAAATATGGAAAAGCTAGTAATACTATAGCCGAGCTACATTATACATGAGAAAGAAGTCCTAGAAAATAAAATATGATGACCCATATTACAAAATATGAATTAAAATATGAGTCTTCGACCCATTTTGCCATCTTTACTCACAATGGATGAAATGGTCATAACACTTTGTTGATGAGTGTTTTAGCAAGACTAGGAGTAAAAAAAGCACAGCCCACTGATAAATATGGAGAAGCTAGTAATACTATAGCCGAACTACATTATACATGAGAAAGAAGTCCTAGAAAATAAAATATGATGACCCATATTACTAAATATGGATTAAAAATATGAGTCTTCGACCATTTTGCCATCTCTACTCGCAATGGATGAAATGGTCATAACACTTGGTTAATGAGTGTTTTAGCTAGACTAGGACTTAAAAAAGCGCGGTCCACTGATAAATATGGAGAAGCTAGTGATTCTATGGCCGAGCTACATTATAAATGATAAAGAAGTTCTAGAAAATAACATATGATGACCCATATTACTAAATATTGATTGAAATATGAGTTTTCGACCCATTTTGCTATCTCTACTCACAATGGATGAAATAAGCATAACATTTTGTTGACGAGTGTTTTAGCCAGACTAGGAGTAAAAAAAAAAAACCCAACTCATTGATAAATATGGAAAAGCTAGTAATACTATAGCCGAGTGTCGCGACCCTCAAAATTTTTTTTATTATTTCTAAAGGGTTAACGGATTATTAGGTTAATTAGATTTGACTAACCTAACGCGGACCCTCCCAAGCCCTACCGAATCGCAACTTTGGTTTTTGTTTAAATGATTTTGAAATTTGGAGTCGCCACTAATCGTTCTTGGTAGGTCGATTAGAAACCTAAATAAATTAGCGGAAGGACTAATTTATTCCTGCGAACCAGAGATTATGAGCTCGGGGACTTGGTTACACTAGTTAATTAAAACTAATGCCCTTTCGGTACCTTAATTTCATGAATATCCTAATTCGGCAACTCAGGCTTGGTTTATTCCTAAGGCTCTAGTAGGGTATTCTCTTTTGTGTTTTCATTTTTTAAATAGGATGCATGGATGGTATATATATTTTTTTAAGTGTTAAACATTCCCTGAAGCCGAAAGAAGGAGTGTGTTAACGACTTCTGTGCAGTATTACGACCTACTCATCTTTTGGGTTTGATGATTCAAAAATTAAATTATAGAAAGTACATGACAGTGAATAAACACCTCCAATGGGAGGCCTAGTATTGGCTTGGCTCTTCCCATTGGGATTTAAGGTACAGGTATTTAAGTTGCAAGTATTTAAACTACTATAAGTAAAAACCTCCAATGGGAGGCTAAGCATTGGCTTGGCTCTTCCCATTGGGATTTAAGGTGCAGGTATTTAAGTTGCAGGTATTTAACTACTGTAAGTAAAAACCTCCAATGGGAGGCTAAGCATTGGCTTGGCTCTTCCCTTTGGGATTTAAGGTGCATGTATTTAAGTTGCAGGTATTTAACTACTGTAAGTAAAAACCTCCAATGGGAGGCTAAGCATTGGCTTGGCTCTTCCCTTTGGGATTTAAGGTGCAGGTATTTAAGTTGCAGGTATTTAACTACTGTAAGTAAAAACCTCCAATGGGAGGCTAAGCATTGGCTTGGCTCTTCCCTTTGGGATTTAAGGTGCAGGTATTTAAGTTGCAGGTATTTAACTACTGTAAGTAAAAACCTCCAATGGGAGGCTAAGCATTGGCTTGGCTCTTCCCTTTGGGATTTAAGGTACATGTATTTAAGTTGCAGGTATTTAACTACTGTAGTAAAAATCTCCAATGGGAGGCTAAGCATTGGCTTGGCTCTTCCCTTTGGGATTTATGGTGCAGGTATTTAAATTGCGGATGGACTTTGTCCTCTCCATTCTGGGGTATGAATTCTTTAAAATAAAATACAACGAATTGATTCAACAATTTGAAATTTGTGCGCGCTTGAGGACTCCTCCAAGCCGATTTTGTGCTTCCATAGGGTTGACCATTGATATAGAGCTGCGGCTTCCTGACATAAAATAGAGTGAAGTGTCAGTATACAAAATATGTGCTAATCTGCACCTAAAACCAGAAGAGTGGAAAGAGTACTTATCTCCCATTTTTTTTGGAGAGATTTCTATAATTGATTTTCGCTCTCTATGTTCCCAATATAGAGAGTTTCTTTTGAATTAAGAGGGACTTTTAGTCACAAATCAGTTGAGAAATCGGTGGACAGCTTAGGAGCTTGTCTGGGCCGATTTTTGCATCTCTACGAGATTTTTGCTGTTGACGTAGAGATATCCTTCTCCTGACATAAAATATGAAAAAAAAAGATGGAGAAAGTGTATACAATTTGTGCTAATTTGCGAGTAAAACCATAAATAAATGAATAAATAAAAACACTTAGCTCGAATTTACTTGCTCGTTGACGAGGATGAACTCTTGATTTATATTGATCGATGAAGGAATTTGTGATGATAACCCATAGCTTTAAACTCCCATCATCTTCAAAATTCTCTCTCTTTTGGTATTTTCTTTCTCTCAAATTTTTCTTCAATCTCCAAAAACTCTCTCAAACATCCAAAATTTTCTCTCCCCAAAAAATTCTCTCAAACACTTCAAATTTTCTCTCCAAAAAAAGTTCCTCAAACACTTCAAATTTTCTCTCCAAAAAATCTTCTCTCTCAAGATCACTTCTTCCTCCTTTTATAATCTACTCATCTATCTCCCATTCTCATTTTTCCACTAACTCTATCTCCCATTCTAATTTCTCCACTAACTCTTCTTCATTTTCATCTTCCATTCTCCATCTCTATCTCACATTCTAATCTCTCCACTAACTCTTCTTCATCTTCATCTTCCCTTCTCCATATTTATCTCCCATTCTAATTTCTCCACTAACACTTCTTCATCTCCATCTTCCCTTCTCTATTCTTATCTTCCATTCTAATTTCTCTACTAACTCTTCTTCATCTCCATCTTCCCTTCTCTATTCTTATCTTATTTTCTCCATCCATTCTTCTCCAACTTCTCTTCTCCATCTCCCATTCTCTATTCTAATTTATCCACTAACTCTTCTTTTTGTTATTTATAAAATAATCCTTCAAGAGTTAGGTATTTGCACTCTAGTCCTTGAATTTTAAGTATTTACAATTCAGTCCCTGAAAAAATATATTTCTTTAAGTCCAAATCTCCTCACAATTTTTGACACACCAAAATTTACCACATGTCAAATTTAAGCTCATTTCTTGCCGCTGAAAATAATGCAGAATTTAATTAAAGCCCTTTTGCAAAATTAAGTCATTCTGGGTATAATTGGGCCAAGATGAAAATTTAAAATATTAGAAGACAATGTCACAACTCATAAAAAGTGAAAATTAAAAATAAGTTGACTCAAATTAAATTTTTTTAGGCCCGATTCAAGATTATACTCGTGAAGGAACACGTGACTCGAATTGGATTTTTCTGAATTTGCGATGGCCAATATGAAAATAGATTTAAAATAAAAATATTAACTATCTTTGTGTATTTGTTTGGCCTCAAATGTTATTTTTCCAAAATTTTCAAGTATTTTTGTATTTGTTTTTTAAAAAAACAATTAAAAAAAATATATATATAAAATATGAAAATTTATTTTTTGGTCAAAATCGGTTCCCTAGGCTTGGATAAGGTTCCCAAAGTTGATTTTTCAATTTTATGAATTTTTATGGATTTTCTATTAATTTTCGAAAATAAATAAATAAAAAATACGTAAAAATACTGAAAATATGAAAAATCATTTTTTGGTCAGAATTGGTTCCCTAGGCTTGGCTAAGGTCCCCAAAGTTGATTTTTCAATTTTATGAATTTTTATGGATTTTTTATTACTTTAGCAATAGAAAAAATGATTAAAAATTAGGTGTCAACACCGAGCTACATTATACATGAGAAAGAAGTCCTAGAAAATAAAATATGATGACCCATATTACTAAATATGGATCAAAATATGAGTCTTCGACCCATTTTTCCATCTCTACTCACAATGGATGAAATGGTCATAACACTTTGTTGATGAGTGTTTTAGCAAGACTAGGAGTAAAAAAAGCACAGCCCATTGATAAATATGGAGAAGCTAGTAATACTATAGCCGAGCTACATTATACAAGAGAAAGAAGTCCTAGAAAATAACATGTGATGACCCATATTAGTAAATATGGATTAAAATATGAGTTTTCGACCCATTTTGCCATCTCTACTCGCAATGGATGAAATGGTCATAACACTTGATTGAGGAGTGTTTTAGCTAGACTAGAAGTTTAAAAAGCGCGGTCCACTGATAAATATGGAGAAGCTAGTAGTACTATGGCCGAGCTACATTATAAATGAGAAAGAAGTCCTAGAAGATAACATATGATGACCCATATTACTAAATATTGATTGAAATATGAGTCTTCGACCCATTTTGCATCTCTACTCACAATGGATGAAATAGTCATAACACTTGGTTGAGGAGTGTTTTAGCTATAATAGGAGTTAAAAAAGCACAGCCCACTCACAAATATGGAGAAGCAAGTAATACTATAGCTGAGCTATACATGAGAAAGTAGTCCTAGAAAATAACATATGATATGCTAACTAGGATACCTACGGGAGTGTTTTGGCTGTTGTTGTTGTTGCTCTTAAATGTGAATATAAACTAAACAAACTCTATTGTAGAGCAGAAATTCAATTGTAAGTTGCGTGATTGTTGGTGTATGGGCTTACAAAGCCAAGTAAGAGTCACCCGGTATCCTAAGTAATTGAGAAAAATTGTCTAAAAAATCTTAAACATGTTAATTTTGTGAATTTAATCCTCAACCCCATGATGATTTGTCAATGCAATTTTTTGGCCAATCTTGGCCGAAAATCATCGACGTGGACACTGCCGCCATTAATGTTAGTTTGTGTTGATGTGGACAATTTTCGCAATTATTTGAATATTATTTGATTTTTTTTATTTTTTAGTTTTAATTATTTAATTTTGTTTTTTGAGCCGGCGGCCCTCGTTTGTGAGATACTGGGTGATCCAATCCTTAATTATCCGACGGCTGAGCCAGACGTCTGCTTACGCGATGGGTGGTGGGTCAAACACCACTTTTCAAGCCACCTCTTGCTATTAATAATTTGAAGTTTCCCTTTCTTTATCCACGTCGCCTGAACTCCTATAAATATGCGTGAAATTTTAACGATCATGAAACCAGAAAAACATAGCAAGTAGCAACTTCATGATATCATCTGACGATGGCCGAGCATCAGGGGGTTCAGATTCCGCGAGTGAAACTTGGAACTCAGGGTCTTGAGGTTTGTATCGAAACTACTAGAAGTTAAATTGAACGGCGCACGTACAAAGAAAAGAATTCCTTGTGGATTCATTGAAGCTGCTTCATGCCGAGATGTACGAGTTGTCGTTTCTTCAGATGATAATGATGTTTTCGAATAATTGCAGGTTTCGAAGTTAGGTTTTGGCTGCATGGGACTCACGGGTGTATACAATGATCCTGTCCCGGAGGAAGCTGGCATATTGATCATCACCGATGCGTTCGCCAAGGGGATAACATTCTTCGACACGTCAGATTTATATGGACCCAAAATCAATGAGATTCTCGTTGGAAAGGTAATGGGAAAAGAACTGAAACACATAAAACCAGTAATTTAGTCTTTAACCCGATACATATTAGTTATATGGTTGATCGCAAAACTTCGTGATGTCGTTGTCGCAGGCATTGAAGAAGTTGCCACGGGAGGAAGTGCAGCTAGCCACCAAATTCGGCGTGGTTACAATTGGAGCGGACGTTGTAAATGTGGCCAATGGGAAGCCTGAATACGCCCGCTCATGTTGTGAGTCGAGCCTCGAGCGCCTTGGTGTCGAGTACATTGACCTCTTCTATGTGCATCGGATTGACACATCGGTCCCGATAGAGGAAACTGTAAGTTCATTTTGCTGCTCTTCCTGCTCGTGGATGATTGCCGATGTTCTCAACGGACTTTAGCAATCAGCTATTAACAAAAACCAAGTGGTTTCGATGAAATGCAGATGGGGGAACTGAAGAAGTTGGTTGAAGAGGGAAAAATCAAGTACATTGGCTTGTCGGAGGCTAGCCCCGACACCATACGGAGAGCGCACGCGGTTCATCCCATCACGGCCTTACAGATGGAGTGGTCGCTCTGGACTCGCGACATTGAGCAAGAAATCGTCCCGCTCTGCAGGTACATTGCTGCTCACCTCCATTGAACTAGACTTTCAAATTCTTTCCTAAGTTGTTCTCGAAAAAACGGCCTTTTTGCTTTGCACGTTGTTGTTTTTTAATCTTTTGGCCCATCTCTCGGAATTTTCAGGGAGCTCGGAATTGGCATCGTTACGTATAGCCCTCTCGGGCGTGGGTTCTTCGGTGGCAAGGGAGTCACAGAAACTGTGCCTGCAAATAGTCTTCTGGTACGTTAATAGTTAAATGGGCTCTTCTTCCTTTAACGTTTTACATTCATATACACGATGGTGTAAAAGCTTCTTCACTCATTTGTCAGGGAGAGCATCCTCGGTTTCAAGCAGGGAATTTGGAAAAAAACAAGGTTCTTTACACTCGAATGAAGAAGTTAGCGAAAAAGCACGATTGCACCCCTGGACAGCTTGCACTCGCATGGGTTCTCCATCAAGGAGATGATGTTGTGCCCATCCCTGGTGAGGATCGAACTCTTATGGCATCCGTTAACAGATGACATGAATTGGGATTTTCGTCCTGAGATCATGCGGTTTTTCTGCAGGAACGACGAAAATCAAGAATCTTGATGATAACATTGGTTCCCTGAGAGTGAAGCTTACAGAAGACGACGTGAAAGAGATCTTGGATGCTGTCCCGATTGAAGACATTGCTGGTGACAGGTGCCATGAGAACTATCTCCGCCGCACGTGGAAGTATGCGAACACCCCTCGGAGAGATGGGAAACCATCGGCTTATTAGGCTTCTATTTGACTGTATTGATGAAGCATTGCCTGGCTCTCTACCCTCCTTTAATCCTTGTAACTGCAGTCAGAAAATAAAACTCAAAATAGCTTATGTAAGAATAAAACCAAACCAGGCAATTCTAAGTTGTACTCATGAGGCACTTCTTTGCTGGTTACTTTTCTTTTCTAATACAATAAGGTGCCAGAAATCAAAATGTCAACCGCAAATATTCATTCTCCTGAACAGGCTATGAAACTAAAACCGCCTAGACATAGTTGCAGGCTCTCTCTCTCTCTCTCTCTCTCTCTCTCTATATATATATATATATATATATATATATATATATAGCTCTCTATGGCGGAACAGCTCGATATCCACGCCTCCGATGGCCTTTTCTAACTATAGCCGGATAAGTTTGTCGCAAAACGGCACGAGTGCTACAGCTACTCGCATCCGAAAAATACATACCACACTTGCTTGCTCTTAGTTGACTGGTATTATCACTTCCACCGTGTTGTCATGTAAAACATGTTTCTTTCCTACGCCTCTTCTAGCAATGGGTTGACGATACCTCGGTAACGATCGGGTGGCTATACCTGTTCATTAGGATCGTCAAGCCGCGAGGTCTTAAGTGTAAGGATAGCCCTACCTGAACATCTGTCCATCAGCTCACTACATCTGTCCGAAGCTGATGATTTGCTGCCCTGGCAAGTGGACCGACTTGCCGGAGCAGCACCAATTCTTGGCTCTCGACCACAACAAGCTTAAGACGTCTCTGTCTCGGACTCACCATCGGAGATCTACCTCAATGGCATCTGCTTCGATATTCCTTGCTGACTAGGCGTGAATGACAACACTTTTAGAGTAGAATTTCAACTTCAAAAATGCTTCTTGAGTAGAAATCCATTTAGTTACAAGATTTCTGGAGTAGAAATTTATCTAGTTACGCAACTTTATTTTTTTTTTCCTTCTTGAGCATTGTTTCGCTCCGGAAGTAGTTTTGGTGTCTCATGGCAAAGAGTGTGTATGTATGTATGTATGTATGTATGTATGTATGTATGTATGTATGTATGTATGTATAATATAATATATATCTAGAAATTTATTTCTAGAGCACAAGTGTTGTCGTGTGCGCCCTTAAGTGGTGGAGCTAGTATTATGTGTTGCAATATAATGGTAAGATCTCAACTCATTGAGCAAGTCTATATATTTATGCTCATAAGACGTGCATCTTCTTTTGTACTGGTTTTGTTCTTATGCTTCTCTACTGTTTCGTTGAGAACCAATTCAAACCCTACCGAAGCTTTTTAAACTTGTTACCAAATGTACAAATTGGAAACTCTACTGGATTGGAAATGATGGATTCAAAGGAAAACATTGAGGAGTCAATATTGATTGAGTTTGATGGCTTGTGTTTGATGGATCCTCTACATCTCGGACGTGAATTTCAGGTGTAACAATAACTAAATTAGCAATAAATCGCCGCTTGAAGGCTACCTCACAATGTCGAATCTCTTTGACTCTTTGTTGACACCTGATTTTTAATTATTTTTTTTATTTTAAAAAATTAATAGAAAATCCATAAAAATTCATAAAACTAAAAAATCAATTTTGGGGATCTTGGCCAAACCTAGGGAACCAATTTTGACCAAAAAATAATTTTTCGTATTATCAGTATTTTCCGATATTTTTATTTTCGAAAATTCATAAAAAAATCAAGAAAAGATGAGAAAATTGAAAAATCAATTTTGGAAACTTTGGCCAAGCTTAGGCAACCATTTTTGAGCAAAAAATAATTTTTCGTATTTTTTTGTATTTTTTAAATATATTTTTTAGAAATTAGGAAAATATTTCATAAATAATAGCATTTGAGGCCACAAAAATACATAAAAATAGTCAATATTTTTATTTTAAATCCCTTTTCATCTTGGCCATCATAAATTTAAAAAATCCAATTCGGGGTCATGTATTCCTTCACGAGCATAATCTCGAATCGAGCCTAAAAAAATTCAATTTGAGTCAATTTATTTCATTTTTCACTTTTAGGAGTTGTGACATTGTTCTCTAATATTCTAAATTTTTATCTTGGCACAATTATACCCAGAATGACCCAATTTTACAAAAAGACTTTAATTAAATTTTACATTGTTTTTAGTAACAAGAAATGAGCTTAAATTTGACATGCGGCGAATTGTGTCAAAAATTGTGAGGAGATTTGGACTTAAAAAAATATTTTTTTTCAGGGACTAAATTGTAAATAAAATTCAGGGACTAGAGTGCAAATACCTAACTCTTGAAGGATTATTTTGCAAATAACAAAAAGAAGAGTTAGTGGAGAAATTAGAATAAAGAAGGAAAGATGGAGAAGAGGAGATGGAGAAGAGAATATGGAGAAGAATGGATGGAGAAAATAAGATAAGAATAGAGAATGGAAGATGGAGAAGAGAAGATGAAGAAGAATGGATGGAGAAAATAAGATAAGAATAGAGAAGGGAAGATGGAGATGAAGAAGAGTTAGTGGAGAAATTAGAATGGGAGATAAATATGGAGAATGGAAGATGAAGATGAAGAAGAGTTAGTGGAGAGATTAGAATGTGAGATAGAGATGGAGAATGGAAGATGAAAATGAAGAAGAGTTAGTGGAGAAATTAGAATGGGAGATAGAGTTAGTGGAAAAATTAGAATGGGAGATAGATGAGTGGGTTATAAAAGGAGGAAGAAGTGAGCTTGAGAGGGGGATTTTTTTTTTGTAGAGAGAATTTTGAAGATGATGGGAGTTTAAAGCTAGCGGGTTATCATCATCAATTTCTTCATCGATCAACATAAATCAAGCATTCATCCCAGATTTGAAGCTAAGTGTCCCTCTACTCTCTTTGATTATTTAATATAAACTAGCCCAAATTTTCTACTCTTCTTCCATTTCCCCATATTTGATTTCAGGCAGGAACCAATTATATCCATCAAACACTTCTCATAATGCCATTGAAGCTAAGTGCTTCTTTCATTGTTCTAATTTTTAATGTGAATTAAATCATATTTGCTCCATTACTCCATTTCTTCATATTTTTATGTCAGGCAAAGGACAACTCCAAGTCAACGGTAAATCCCATGGAGGTGTAAGATTGGCGCTGACGAGCTCTTGAGTGCCCATTAAATTTTCAATTGATCTGTCGATGGATTTCGGCCCGAATTGTCAAATCAATTCGTTTTATTTTAAAGAATTTAAACCCCAGAATGTGAAGGGTAGAGCCCGCTCACTGGAGGTCATTTTAAATTTCTGCAATTTAAATTCCTGCACCTTAAACCCCAAAGGAGAGGGCCAAGCCAAGGCTGAGCTATCCATTGGTGGTCTTTATTTATTGTCATTTACTTCCTGTAATTTAATTTTTGAATCATTAAACCCCAAAATGAGTAGCTCGCAGTACTGCACAGAAGTCGTTAACACACTCCCTCTTTCGGCTTTATGGAATTTTTAACACTTTGAAAATAAAAAAAAATACCACCCATGCATCCTATCTAAAAAGTGAAAATACAAAAAGAGAACACCTCACTAAAGTCTTAGGAATAAACCAAGCTTGAGTTGCCAAATTAGGATATCCATGAAATTAAGGTACCGAAAGGGTATTAGTTTTAATTAACTAGTGTAACCAAGTCCCCGAACTCATAATCGCTGGTTCGTAGAAGTAATTAGTCCTCCCGCTAATTTACTTAGGTATCTAATCAACCTACCAAAAATGATTAGTGGCGACTCCAAATTTTAAAACCATTTGAACAAAAACCAAAGTTGCGATTCGATAGGACTTGGGAGGGTCCGTATTAGGTTAATTCATCTAATAAACCTAATAATCCGTTAGCCTGGGAATTTTTCCACCAATAAAAAATTTTTAGGATCGCGACACTCTTATTTCGGAAAACATTCCTTCTGAATATTTTGATTATGATAAAACTATTATTCTTGAAAGAATCTAGTTAATGCTAATAACCTTTTATTGCAAGAATAGACACATGAACAAACACTTACATTGTTCCAAATCTGGCATGCAAACTCAAGGTGTAGTTGTCGCGTATTTTCTTCTAAGACAATCAAAGTTTTTTTTTATTCAAATGGAGGAAGATATTGCATCTGAAAACTAAATCTCGAGATGATTTATGTGACATGTCAGGAAGGACTTTACTGAAACTTAGAGTTACGGTTCTAATATGTTTAGATTCAAAAAATCTCTTTCTACTTTTGAAGACTTCTGAATTATGTTCAGATTATGTAGTAGTTAGATTATAAAGAACCACGTTTGGCAGATTTTCGGTTTGGTCGCTTTATTTACGGAAGTCTATAAAATTTGATTGACGGGATTCAAATGGAGAAAGATATTGCATCTGAAAACTAAATCTCGAGATCATTTATGTGACATATCAAGAAGGACTTTACTGAAACTTAGAGTTACGGTTCTAATCTGTTTAGATTCAAAGAATCTCTTTCTACTTTTGAAGACTACTTCTGAATTATGTTCAAATTATGTAGTAGTTAAATTATAAAGAACCACGTTTGGCAGATTTTCGGTTTGGTCGCTTTATTTACGGAAGTCTATAAAATTTGATTGACAGGATTATTTTCCAATCAAATTAGGAAAATATCATTGATTGGATATTATCTTCCATGAACAAGATATCTTGAATGAATTAACTCTACTTGTGGAAGCTAAGGATTTGGTTGTATGGGCGACTGAATTTGAAAAGTTTAGATTATTTTTCAATGGCTATTAAATCTTCCCATATACAGTCTCATTCAATTAAGATTGACGTCCAATCAACGATTGAAGAGTGGTCCTTTGACGACCTATCCAACGATTTATTTTGGGCGTAAAGGAGTATAAAAGGAAGATCCATGGTGTCCAACAGAGGAGATCAGAACTTACAATTCCAAAATACTAAGTTGTTCATGTCACACCCCAAAACTACAATAATGGGGGTTGTGACACGGCCATCCCTTTCTCAAAAGGATGCAGCCATAGCTTAACCAGAATTCAACCTGATAACAAATATGTATATCCATACATACGACTTCAAGAAGTTCCTTAGCTACAAACATCAGAGCTTGCTACTAAACCATAAATAGATATACACACATATCTTTCCAAATGATAGAAACGTCTAATATCCACTTAAAAGGGCTCACCAAATACAAAAAAAAGAAAAACAACCAACAACTTATAATAAAAGCTTCCCCCAACAAAATATCCTCCACTAACGATCGCTCACGTCCTACAGGCGACTCGCTGGATTTGAAAAACAAAAAGATGAAAGGAATGAGCTAACACGGTTCAGTGAGTAATACATTTCTTCTAAGCGGATCGAACAATCACTATGCATATTTAAAACACAAAAAAATACCAATGATTTAATCCATTGATTAATCTCATCAAAACACATGTCAATGATCTGTCCATTGACTAATCACATGCTCAAGGCTCTAACCGTAGTCACGTATAACGCTTGTGACAAAATACGACGAAGATTCCCCCCTTGGCAAGGTCTCCATCTACAATGCCGGTGGCTCGGCCCACAAGGATATCCTAAATAGTATGCGCATATCCACAAACCCCTCAGTCGGGTTCACAGTTATCTTGAGCAACACAAAATCACAACAACTCAAAATCAATAGCAGAAATCTATCATAAATTATTTCAACCAAAATGAACATCACCGTCAACTCAAAATCAATAGTACAAAGTACTCATAAAACCATCTTGAATCGACAAAACAACAGTAAATGTTCGATCCTGTTATATGCAACAAAAATGCTCTAAACACCACTTTTTCTTTCCTTTCAAAAGAACAAATCACATTAGAAACTTATATTATACCTTCTCAGAAAAACATGAGTTTACACAAGTCAAAGAAGAAATAGTATCACTCACCAGATAACGGCACAATAAAAGACAACTGTTACTCGAGCCGACGCGTCTGATTTCCTATTCAAAAGTATGGAAAATGGACCAAAAACCAATAATATGACACTCTAATGGACGACTCAATTAATTTACACCTATTTAATGACAAAACGACAACTACGTGTCAACGGAAGCTTGTCTATAGCAGATTTTCTTTGCTGTCCACAGTGGACAGCTCGCGCGGCAAAACGGATAAAGCCATAACTCACCCCACCGAATTCCGTTTCAAGCCATCTTATAGTCCAAACGAAGCTTATTCGATGTACTACAAAAATCCTAACATGGTCAATCTCAAACAATGACCGAAAAATGAATATATTGGCTCTTGAAGTATGTTGTTCGCTCGTGTATAGTAGCAACCAGAACAGCTCGCGCTTCAAAACTAAAAATATTATAACTCACTCCACTGAACTCCATTTCAAGCCATCTTATAGTCCAAACGAAGCTTATTCAATGTACTACAAAAGTATTAAAATAGTCGACCTCAAAAAATGAACGAAAACTAAAGATATTGGCTCTTGAAATATGCTATTCGCACGTGTACTGTAGCAATCAGAATTGAAAATTTTGCTTCGGGCAAACTATAAGTCCAAATTGAGATCCGTCAAATCCCACGGCTTCACAACATCCTAATTTTCATCTAAAAAACACAACATAAAAACTCCTCAAATGAACCTAGCAATTTAAACTCGACCTAGGTCCGAAACTAAGTCATAACTCCCAAAATTACTTCAATAGGAGGAACGAGAGGTGTGAGTACTCACTGATCGTTATTAAACAACGTCGGGATCGCCGGCGAGGCATGTGGCTTGGACTTCTCCTCCTCCTTCCTCCCTTTTCTTTCTTCCTCTTCTCCTGTCTTTCTTTCTTTTCTTTCTTCTCTTCCTTCTTGCGTGCATTTGTTGTAGATGGGGAGGAAGAATGAGAGTTATTACTATGTCCTCCTTTTTTTTTTAATATTTTGTTGACTTCCAACCTTTCATTATTATTATTATTATTATTGGTCCCACAACTATTATTTAACCAACTCTAAAGCAAAATATTACATTCTACCTTCCTTAAAAAAATTTCGTCCCCGAAATTTAGGTAACTGAACTTACCTCAACTTTCAAATAAGTGAGAATATTTACATCTCGCCTCCTCCTCAAGTTCCCAAGTAGCCTCCCTTTCCGTATGGTTTTGCCATTGAATCTTTACATATGAGGTCGTTGTTGACACATGATTTTTTTTTATCACATTTTCACTTTAAAATTAATAGAAAATCCATAAAAATTCATAAAATTAAAAAATCAACTTTGGGGACCTTGGCCAAGCTTAGGGAATCAATTTTGACCAAAAAAGTATTTTCCATTTTTTTAGTATTTTTTAATATTTTTATTTTCGAAAATTAATAGAAAATCCATAAAAATTTATAAGATTAAAAAATCAACTTTGGAAGCTTTGGCCAAGCTTAGGCAACCATTTTTGAGCAAAAAATAATTTTTTGTATTTTTTTGTATTGTTTAAATATATTTTTTAGAAATTAGGAAAATATTTCATAAATAATAGCATTTGAGGCCACAAAAATACAGAAAAATAGTCAATATTTTTCTTTTAAATTCCTTTTCATGTTGGGCATCGTAAATTTAAAAAATCCAATTCGGGGTCGTATATTCCTTCACGAGCATAATCTCGAATCGGGCCTAAAAAAATTTAATTTGAGTCAATTTATTTTCATTTTTCACTTTTAGAAGTTGAGACATTATTCTCTAATATTCTAAATTTTCATCTTGGCCCAATTATACTCAGAATAACTCAATTTTGCAAAAGGGCTTTAATTAAATTTTGCGGCAAGAAATGAGTTTAAATTTGATATGTGATGAATTTGGACTAAGCATAGGAGAGGTGTGTTGAAAATTTTGAGGATATTTGGACTTAAAGAAATATTTTTTAGGGACTAAATTGCAAATACTCAAAATCTCAAGGACTAGAGTGTAAATACCTAACTCTTAAGGGATTATTTTGCAAATAATAAAAAAAGGAGTTAGTGGAGAAATTAGAATGGGAGATATATATGGAGAAGGGAAGATGGAGATGGAGAAGAATAGGTAGAGAAATTAGAATGTGAGATAGAGATAGAGAATGGAAGATGAAATTGAAGTGGAGTTAGTGTAAAAATGAGAATGAGAGATATATGAGTGTGTTATAAAATGAGGAAGAAGTGAGCTAGGGAAGAATTTTTTTGGAGAGAAAATTTTGGATGTTTGAGAGGGTTTTTTGGAGATTGAAGAAAAATTTGAGAGAAAAAAAATTTGGAGAGAGTTCAAGAGAAAACATTTTGAGAGAGAAAAATTCGCCGCCGTGGAACAAGCCTTGGCGACGCGACGGATTCATCTCCAATGAGCTCTAAGCGCATCAGCATGTGCAATTATCTGGTAACTCAATTTTTCATGTTTAGATGATGAAATATCGAAAACAAATATACTGAACATTCGTAGATGACTTCGAGATCTTCGATTTGATATATTATGGCGCGAAAATGGACGTCGTTTGCTATGTCAAAAAGGGTCCCGAAAGTGAGAGCAGAAATTTGGAAATATGGTGATCAGAACCTGAGATGGAATTTTTCTGATCTGACCTTTCACGCTAAATGATTTTCCATGGGTTATTCTAGACTTCTTTTCATAAAGACCTCTTCATGACATTTGTTCATAAGATCTTAATGCATAACATATAAAAAATAAAAAAATATTCATGCACGTTTCTTATTTTTAATGCATTTAATGAAAGCATGCAATTCTATTGGCGTCTTTGAGTCTGAGTATTTTTCTGTGCGTGGTCATATTGATTCGTAGTTATCTCATGTTTAGAGTCTTCTTTTGAAACTTCACAAAAAATGAAAGTTGTTCATTGGGGTCTTGTTTAGTAAATTGGAAAGTTTGGTGCATTAATTTTGAGATTTGAGTGTCCATTTGAGCTTAATCCTGAAGTATGTCTGTTCTGTGAAATTTGTTTGTTTGCTGCTGAGCTCTCATGAAAGACCATTTTCTACACGAAAATGAGTGTCTCTTCAATAAGAATGTAAAACATGAAAGTTATCAACGACACATTTTCCCATCCACATAACATATCTCAGAAGTTTTGCATACATTTCATTATTTCTTTTGTATTTTATGGTTACTGCTTTCTCCCTAAGAATGTTCATGGACAGTATGATTTAATTCGTATTTTTTGTTAATGCATTGGAAAATGTAAAAAATGGTCTCAATGAAGTTTAATCAGCACGTGTTTAAACTTTCTTTGAGTTTTTGAATTGTCTTAACTCATTGGTGATTGTGCATGTCCGATTGGATAAGTTTATTATTTTCATTTGGCTTTCGGCCGGATGCTTTGAAGACTGGAGGATGACCGATGTCCATTTCGGTCCGTTTTGTTGTACTCCCGACCCACGAGGCTTGGCGACGGGTGTTTGACCGATGTCCATTCCGGTCCATTTTTGTTGTATTCCCGATCATGTCTCGGGTTTTATTTAATTGGTCTGTAATTATTCACCCGACAAGTTGCGGGTTTTATTTTCACTGTCCTTAGGGTAGTTTTACTTTACCTGCTCTCTCTTCACATCTTTGTTTGCTTTGGGTGATTTTGCATTCTTTTATAATACATCCAAAATACAAAAAAAATGTAGAAAATCCAAAAAACCCAAAAAAAAATGGAAAATCTGAAAATACAAAAAATGCTATTCATGTGCATCTCATGTAGTATGTCTCATGTATGTTTGTCATGTTATCCGTATGTTCGTATAGACATATCGTATTTGTTTGTTCTCGTATGCACGTCACGTACGCGACCTTTGCAAATCCACATTTGTCTGTTATGATATGTTATTAACCCATGCATATTCATTCAGAAAAATCAAAAATTTCAAAATGAGGATTTTATCCCATCTTTTTCAAAAATGAGAGTTTTATCCCCTCTTTTTAAAATGACGACTTTGCCATTTATGGGCAAAATCGAAATGTACGTATTTACATACACATATCACTATGCATGTCACATATATATGTCACGTATTTGTATGGTGTATGTACGCATGTTACATATCGTATTCGTACGTCTTCATACGCATGTCACATACGTATTCGTATTCGTCTATCCCCGCATGCATGTTGTATTCATACGCATGTCACGTACGCATATCATTCGCATGTCCACGTACGTATGTCATTCGCACGTCACGCACGTATTCGTATTCGCATATCTACTTATTCGTATATCATATTCGTATGTCCGTATTTGTGTGTCGTATTCGTATGTCAACGTTTGCGTTCATACCCTTTATGCATTTCATTTTAAAGCGAAAACATAAAAAGAACACCTTACCAGGGTCTTAGGAATAAATCAAGCAAGAGTTGCCAAAATAGGATATCCATGGAATTAAGGTACCGAAAGAGCATTAGTTTTAATTAACTAGTGTAACCAAGTCCCCGAACTCATAATCTCTGGTTTGCAGGAGTAATTTAGTTCTCCCGCTAGGTTACTTAGGTTTCTAATCAACCTACCAAAAATGATTAGTGGCGACTCCAAATTCTAAAATCATGTGAAAAAAAATCAAAGTTGCGATTTGGTAGAGCTTAGGAGAGCTCGAACTAGATTAGTTAATTTAATTAATTAATCTGGTAATCCATTAACCTAAAAATGAATTTTAGGTCGCGACAGCTTGGTGACTCCACTGGGGACTTGTCTTAATTTTTGAAAATTTAAGAACTTTGAGGACTTCGGCCTGAAAATTTCGTGAAAATCCATTTGGTTTGAATTGGGTGGATCTTGACCTTTAGGTGTTAAATGGTTTTGCAGATGGGAGTTATAAGGGGTGGAGTGTTTGACTAACTCTTTGTTTTGCAAGTTGGTATAGGAATTGTTTGTTTAAATTCTGCACATTATTGAAGCGGTGTTTGAATTTAATTGTTGTGCATGATTAATTGTTTTAGCACTACATCACACACGTCCCGTGGTCGGACCTGGGCCACTAGTTTTAGGATGGTATTGTGATTTGGTTTTAGCGTTCGGCGTGAGATCACGTCGAATGTTAGCCCAGATTCAATCCCGAACCTCTTTTCAAAAATGAGTTTAAAAGTTAGGCCTCATGCTTGGTAAGATTACCAAAGCAGTGGTTTTAATTTTTAGCTCGAGCAACCGAAGTGGGGAGGTCCGGCTAATCCTGGTTACGTCGTGGGATCACGACTAATCTTGATTATGTGCGCGAGATTGTCGCCTTGCCGTAAGTCTTTCGCTTCAATTTGTCAGCCTTTAGAGTAGATAGGCTAAGATTTAAACTCACGAGTCATGTGCATGTCTATGTGACTTACATGGTATTTTTCATGGTGCAAGTAAGTTTTCTAACTTCATCTTGTATTTATTTTTGGTCGGTCCATGTTAGGTGTCGGTTAGATTTTGAATTTAATATCATCGTCATTTTTCAAAAGAAATTAAAAATTAAATTGGTGTCCTATTTTTCAAAAATGAATGTAAAAAAAAAACCCCTTCGAGAAGTTTTACTGACCAATAGAATTTTTGTCACATCTTTCTTGGTTTAATAAAAGTAAAATTTTCTTGACAAATTTACCCATGAAATTTCATTTTGATAAAAGAAAGAAAAAGGTACCCGACCTCTTTTGAGAAACTCACCCATGTTTTTCATGAAATTCACCCATGTTTTTCTGAGAAACTTTTCTCTAAATTTCTCATAAAATTGAAAAAAAATGGACTAATCTAGGTGTCATGGACCGACCTCTTTTGGATCACATACTAATTATTTCCTTTACATTTGCAGGGAACTACAGGTACCCGAGGCGAAAGTAAAATTGGGTTCGCCAATACATCAGGAATAATCTTCAGGGATCAGAAAGGATGGAAATTATCGATGCCTTAGCTGATGACCCTGGGGGCAAGCGAAGAAATCCATTCTCCCGGAGACAGAATTATGTCAACCAATTGGCACGTATGGGCTCTGTTTGTAGATGGGGCCGTGAATGTATTTGGATCAGACATGAAGGCATTTTTAATGTATTTAAGGAATACTTGTATTTTTGTTAAAAAAGGCAGAGATAGTGTAATCAGAACCCATGGGGGCAAGTTTATAAACCTCGCCTTACAATGCCTTTCTGATTAGGTCAACTGAAGGCTTGCCCTTTAGCGTCATCGGATTCGGACAATATGGAGAATTTTGGAGAAATGGAGAATTATTATTAAGCGTGGCCCACAGACGTTTCTCCCAACGTTACAGTCAACCGACAGCAATAAGTGGACGCCGAAAGAGACTAAGCACGATTGAAGTGGGGCACACAACAAGTGGCCTGATTTATGGGCACACTAATCGAACGGTCGTATTTGTAATAATTCACGTGGGTAGCTCACGGGGCTCAAGATGGCTAGTGGGGCCCACTATCGAAAGTTGATTTAATCATCTGAAGTAGTTAATATCAAGAAAAATGTTAAGCCTCGATGCTTCCAGTGCCTTGAACCGTTCATCATGCTGCACAGGAGAAGAGATGACAGGAAAACAAAAGTATAGACATACGAAACATTCCTTTTATTCCATACATCAATAGGTTTTACAATAGCTCACCGGGGAGGAAAGGTAAAGCCAAACTAGGCCCTGATAACCATTACGAAAGAGCTCAACTGACTCTCCAAATAGTTGATGCTCTGGGTGCACTGGGTGCTCTCGGGATTAAGTTCCGCGAGCCTAAAGAAGAGGCGATCGCACTTCTCCTTAACTTGGGCCATATTGGCCTCATAATGCTCGACGGCAAACTCCAGGTCCGGAATCGCCGCCCTCTCGAAAGCAATGTCTGCCGTAATGTCATAAAGTCTCTCCTGCAGCCAACCGCATTTGCACTTCATCACAATATTGCCCGGCTCCTGTTCGGCGTAGGTTCGGACCAAGGCCAGACGGTCCACCAACTTTTCCCTCTCACGAACCAGCCACGAAAGCTGATCGTTAGCAAACTCGAGGGCCTTCTTGTGATTATCAGCCATAAATGTTACTGTTTCCAGACGCTCGTGCCAGTCTCGGTAACGAGCTTTCACGACGGCAGTCACAAGGACCGTCTCATAAGCGCGTTTATAGGCAGCCAGAAAATTGATGAAGAGTGTCGAGAAATTCCGATACTCCTTCCCCAGTTGGGTACCCTCAACAGAAGCAGCGTCCACGGTCCTGAATAAACCGAGGATTTCAGCCTCAACGGTAGAGTTTTGGGCTATATGAGCGTAACCTCTACCAAGAAGATTGTAGAGTCTCTACCACCCAGCCAGGACTTCGGCGGAGAAGGTTTGGTTAGGAGAATTGGCCATTTTTGAAAGCAGAATACAAGGGGGAGAGAGGTGAGGTAGATGAGCGGAATGCAAAGATGGTAATCTGCTTTGAAGTAAATATTGATTTCATAGTGATGGTATCAACCAGTCAAGATTTCTCTTATCTACCATTCTCTATTGGCACCACCCTCGTTAGCTCGAATTTCAGTTAGGCAGCGACCTCGAGCCAAGCAAAATCCGATGTCTTTGCGGAAAAGCTGGATGAGACGCCACCACTTTGGAAAAGAAAGAATAAAAAAAACGAGCTGAGTGGGAGACAAGGAAATTTTCGGCAGAAAGAGAGATACGACTCGTACTTATTGGAGAACTCGCTCGCAAATCGACGGTGGTGACGACGACGGGAGCCCTACCACTAGGAAAAGATGAGAAAAGACGAGCCAAGCAAGAGACATGCAGGAAAGATTGAGAAAGACAGAACTCTCGGGAGAGGCAATACAGATGCTAAGCCCATGCCAAATTTTAAAAGAGACATCCTCTTGATAATCTTTATCCATACTTTGAAGAGAGTTTTAAAGCATACACGATTTAGAGAGAGTGAAAATACAGAAAGATATAGCAAATCTTGAGGAACCATTCGCCAAATCGAAGATGTCTCAACCCAATACTCTCGAGAGCTATCATTACTTGTTGAATATGGGAAATGAAGAGTTCGAAGCCATGTTTGGGATCGAGGCCATGGAGCCTGGCCCTTCCGCCAACGACGTCCAAGATCTCAGTAAAGATAAGGACAACAACGGTAAGGGTCAAAAGAAGCGTTACCGTCGCCATACTAAGGAGCAAGTACAAAGGCTTGAGGATTTCTTCAGAACATGCCCTATGCCAGACGGCAAACAGAAAATGGAACTGAGTCAAGAGCTAGGACTTGAACCTTCGCAAATCAAGTTCTGGTTTCAAAATAGGCGAACCCGAATGAAGACTCGTCATGAACACAACGAAACCGAGTTTCTAAGAGTTGAAAATGAAAACCTCCGAGCAGAAAACAAGATGTATAAAGAGGCTTTTGACTCCGCCACCTGCCCCAATTGCAACAGCCTCCTCCTCACCTTCGATGGAATGCATGATCTGAGGATTGAAAATGCACGTTTAAGAGGTGAGTTAGACCAGTTTATAACAAGATCGAGTTCTATTGGAAGAGGGTACAAAAGGACCAATGCTACTGGATCATCATCAATACCTCTCGAGGAAGAAGGGACAGATCACCACCAAGCGGATATTGACGATGATCTTTTCGCCATAATCAACCAGTTTGATATCGGTAAAGCATCGAGGCTGTGATGCACATGCTCAGTCAGTGACCACCAGACCTTCAACATAGCCGACGCGTACCTAGTCCGGAATGAAGCCAGCTGATTATGGAAAAGCCTGCAGATGGGGAAGAAAAATCAATCTTGAATGGATGAATATGCTTTATCTTGCAAGGGATGTTGTCTTCTTTTATTAATGTCTAGAATTGGCGTGAAAGCAAGAAGTAATCATTTCCCTTTCCCCAATTAAATGCTCGAGTCTGCCACCACACCAAACTCATAGTGAATTTATTGCGAGTAAAAAGCCGCGCGAACTAGAAGGGTAAAGCAGTATCGTTTCAATTTACCCTCAATTATCTCGATTTTAAATTAGATCCCGTCTGTTTAGAGGAATTTGCAAATTGATCCGAAAATACAGTCGTACCCAAAAATGAAATTCCCCGATTAAACAAAACTTTGGGCAAATAGATTCGTGGACATCGCCACAGAATGGACGGCTTCAAATGAGGAATATGTGAACGAAAGACCCAAACAATCTCAAAGAAGGGTAATTCTGTATCGTTCTAATTTGCTCATACTCGTCTCGAGTTTTGAATTATTTTATTCCATTCTTAACAGGGTTTATAAACCGCCCCGAAAAATACAGTGACCTGGAATGACCCAGTACAATACAACAACACCGTGTCATCTCAAGGATTGACTCTTAAAAGGAACCTCCATGAGTGCCTGTGGTCTTGTGGACCAGATGGCATGGGGAATAACAGTGGTCCGAGACGTCCCGAGTTCGATCCTCGAGGATGGAAATATTGTAAGTATTGTAAATAAATAAAACAACTTTTTCTCGCATTTCTTTTTGCAGAAAGAAATAGGAATACTCGACGAGCAATACCAAGATCAGTATTTTGTCACGATCTTGGCCCTAATGGTGAATTGGCCCACGAAAATTGAAGGAAGCTCAACTCAGCGAACCTGATAAGGGGATCGTGCGAGGCATTCAAAATGAAGGGTAAACCAGTATCGTATCCAATTCATCATTTCTAATACTGACTAACACGTCTTCTCCTCTATTGTTTGACAGGAAATGTCTAACTTGACATACCCACGGAGAAAATCCCGAGTGGTGAAACTGGTAAAGGAGTTGCGCGAAGCACTCAATGGTAACTCAGTATCGTGTCCAGTTCATCATTTCTAATACTGGCTAACATGTCTCCTTCCTTTTTATAGGAAATGTTAAATTAACATCTGATACGTCAAAGAAAACAGCCCCAAGGGGCCAAGTTATGATCACCTGATGCGATCTGTCTGATGAAATAGGGAAATCAATGGCGAACCCTGGATCGAAAAGAGGCAAAATCAGAAACAGGCTACTCCTCGACTCGGGGAATAGGCCCCCAATGTGTTTGATCCGCCCACATAGCCAGGGGCTATTTCCATACTTGTACATTGTATTGCCATATTTGCATGATGTTTACACATTCCATAATTTATGCATGACTGTTCTGCATGTTCAATTTGTCAATTTTGACTGGGGGTATAAACTGTACACGACGCATCAAATGTACAGAATGGGGCATGACAGGACAATGAAAGGCAAGCCATTTCCACATACGTCATGTATTTAATCCACAGTGAGTTGAGCGGTAGATAGATTCCGCATTCTCCAAGGCAAGGGATTTTCTCGTAAAAGGTACGATAGTCGAAGTGAAGGAGGCATTCATTCTCCATTCCAAACACTTTAGGCAACCATTGACAATCCATTTGAACGGTGATTTCATTTCATAACCCTGTCAAGAACGACCCCACACTGGGGCCAAACAGAGGTAATTCCAACAATATCAGGAGATAAATGGTTAGAAATTCTCTTGCTTGGACTAACATCAATCTTCGAGTGATTCTTTGCATGATATTCGAATTTTAATTCAAGTGCTTTAGGATGACGAAGAGCATTTATTTTCTCTATCCTACACACTCATCCGTTGCATAACCCAATAGAGCCTGCAAATTCATTTCTCAAGCCCATGTTGGTGTTCCTTGCTCATTTCAAGATAACGACGACACCTTTTTCCAAGGAGGAGAATTGAAGAAATTGGGCCAATAGAGAATTCTCGAATTAGCCCATTTCATATGCTAGACTTTCATGTAATGTCTAGTATCATTTGTTGAAAATCATCTTGTTGCTAAAATTCAAAATCACAAGATTGTTAAATAAAAGAAAAAGAAAAACAAGTGTAGCCTAAAGAAAATGGGCCTGCTTCCAAACAAAAGGGAGTCGGGAGTAAGAAAAGCAAAGGCTACTCCAAAGAATCTCGGGCAGAAAGAGCAAAGTGCCTATCAAAAGCAAGGCCAATGCCCATATATCTATAATGAACTTCTGACTTCGAACATACATTTTGAGAATTCCTGAAAAAGGATCCCCAAAGAAGTCAGTTTGCAAAGTGTAAAAGAATTGCCACCCCTCAACCAATGGTGGTATTCATTGAAGACAAATTCAGGAAGGTCAAAGATCGGTGACAAGACTGCAATGATCACCAACACCAAGCCCTTCTCACATATTTTTCTGAGCCAAAACGAGCCCTTCGTTTCTCAGACCCAAATCCCGACCTACGTTACGACCCTTGAAAGTCTCTTCTGATTAGAGCACTTGAATTAATGTGAGAGTTGAATGACTTTAAGCATCGCTCGAAGAAGTTCGAGCAAGATTATTTCTCTCTCATTTTACAGGGTTCTTGACTTGTAAACCCGGAGCAGATAATGAAGATCTTTTTGTCAATGGCCTTGACTCGAAATGAGTCCCCTTTGATAAGCCTTTGACCCAGCCTACATTACGGTCCTAATCAAGACCTCCAGATCGGCTTGATCGTATCAATTGCGAGATTACTCAGACCCTCGCTGAATGAGATGATGGTAAGGTTGAGTGATTTCTTTTCAAATCCTGCAATCAGGATAAACAAGCCTTTCTCGAGAGTGAGAGAAAGCCCTTTCAGACTGAAATCCCCATTCAGGTTACATCCGAGGTATTCATGACATGATAACCTCCCTGGACAGAATTGGAAATGCAAACTCGATAGAATAGTCATGCATGATCCACATTATGAGCATACACATACGGTTTTAATCATTGCAAACTCAACTGAATGGTTTTGCATGAACCGATGAACTCATTGATAAAAATGCGTGCACATGTTACCTCTGACACTGTATGACAGGTAGTGCATTCTTGATAGTCGAGTTACCCTCCGAGGTCTCGAAATTCATCCAGAGACTATTGAACAAACAAGCCCTGTTGGCTAATGCTCGCCAAGCATTTTCAGGTGAGTATATCTTCAGCCTGAACCTTTCAATTCTAATGATTGTCTGGGAGCTCAAATCCATTGCAGCACATAAGGTCTTTCAGTGAGCAAGCAGACATGATACAATCAGTCTGTCTATGCCTCGATCATTAACTCAGAAGATCCAGGTAAGTCTTCTGAACCCTTGCGACTCATGATCAACATGCTCTCATGAAGTCTTCATCAGCTCACGATTGATATAATCTCGTGTTCTCAAACTTTATCAAATCATGATTGACCAACTCTCGTGTTCTTGATCTTTGCCTCATCGGTTTATTCCTAAAGTGATGGGACAACAAAAATTGGGTTTGAGCTTTTGCAGGATTCCTGGTTTCCCCAGATCCCTGAATGGCACCCGTCATGGTAAGTGAAATTGGGTTTGAGCGTCTACAGGATTCCTGATCTCTCCAGATCCCAGATTGGCACCCGAAAATCATTTTCTCAATCAATACCTCTTCAGTTTACCCAAAAGGTGACATTTAGGGTATACTATCTCTGGAGCCCTTCCATTGGAGACCCCAACACGGAATGGTCCATTTTCAAAAGACCTTCTTACAGGCAACACAAAAGTCCTTCTTACAGGCACCAAGTCCTTCCTACAGGCATCCTAAGTCCTTTTTACAGGCGTCAAAGTCCTTTCTAGAGGCACAAGTCCTTTTTACAGGCACCAAGTCCTTTTTACAGGCATCAAAGTCCTTTCTACAGGCACAAGTCCTTTTTATAGGCATCAAAGTCCTTTCTACAGGGAAATCAAGTCCTTCTTACAGGCAAACCAAATCCTTCTTACAGGCACACCAAGTCTTTCTTATAGGCAAATCAAGTCCTTCTTACAGGCAAACCAAGTCATTCTTACAGGTATACTAAGTCCTTTTTACAGGCAAATCAAGTCCTTCTTATAGGCACACTAAATCCTTTTTACAGGTAAACCAAGTCCTTCTTACAGGTATACCAAGTCCTTCTTACAGGCATGCCAAGTCCTGTATTACAGGCATACCAAGTCCTTCTTACAGGCATCAAAGTCCTTTATACAGGCACAAGTCCTTCTTACAGGCATTTTCATGGGGCGACCCACCATACGTGTCAAATATTATTCACTAGAATCCTTTCATTAGGAACTCTGCCATGGGGTGACCTACCATACGGGTCAAATTTCAATCAAATCAGTAGAATCCTTTCATTAGGAATCTACCATGGGTTGACCTACCATACGGTCCAAGTTCAACCACCCTAAGGTTTTCTTAACAAATCCTTAGGTTCTCATTCCATTTTCAGTAGAGCATGCGCGTCAAGCGACCGCCACACAACGAGCAGGTAAGTGCCAGGTAAACTCTCATCTTCGTCACTCCCTCACTGCATGAAAGTTTCTTCAAGCCGAGTTTAGATCGGAACTTGCAAAGATGGGTATTGGAGATCAAATGTCACGACCCTTTTTATTTCATTGTGTTGAGTCGATTAGAATTCAAGTGTCTTCTCGTCATTGAAATGAACCTCTGCCGAGCTTTCTTTCAAAGAGGGGCAGCTATTGACACCTGATTTTTTTTTATCACATTTTCTCTTTAAAATTAATAAAAAATTCATAAAACTTCATAAAATTAAAAAATCAACTTTGGGGACCTTGGCCAAGCTTAGGGAATCAATTTTGACCAAAAAAGTATTTTCCATATTTTTAGTATTTTTTAATATTTTTATTTTCGAAAATTAATAGAAAATCCATAAAAATTCATAAAATTAAAAAATCAATTTTTGAAGCTTTGGCCAAGCTTAGGCAACCATTTTTGAGCAAAAAATTTTTTTCGTATTTTTTTGTATTTTTTAAATATATTTTTTAGAAATTAGGAAAATATTTCTTAAATAATAGCATTTGAGGCCACAAAAATACAGAAAAATAGTCAATATTTTTCTTTTAAATTCCTTTTCATGTTGGCCATCGTAAATTAAAAAAATCCAATTTGGGGTCGTGTATTCCTTCACGAGCATAATCTCGAATCGGGCCTAAAAAAATTTAATTTGAGTCAATTTATTTTCATTTTTCACTTTTAAAAGTTGTGACATTATTCTCTAATATTCTAAATTTTCATCTTGGCCCAATTATACTCAGAATAACTCAATTTTGCAAAAGGGCTTTAATTAAATTTTGCGGCAAGAAATGAGTTTAAATTTGATATGCGATGAATTTGGACTAAGCATAGGAGAGGTGTGTTGAAAATTTTGAGGATATTTGGACTTAAAGAAATATTTTTTTAGAGACTAAATTGCAAATACTCAAAATCTCAAGGACTAGAGTGTAAATACCTAACTCTTAAGGGATTATTTTGCAAATAACAAAAAAAAAGGAGTTAGTGGAGAAATTAGAATGGGAGATATATATGGAGAAGGGAAGATGGAGATGGAGAAGAATATGTGGTGAAATTAGAATGTGAGATAGAGATAGAGAATGGAAGATGAAATTGAAGTGGAGTTAGTGGAAAAATGAGAATGAGAGATATATGAGTGTGTTATAAAATGAGGAAGAAGTGAGCTAGGGAAGAATTTTTTTGGAGAGAAAATTTTGGATGTTTGAGAGGGTTTTTTGGAGATTGAAGAAAAATTTGAGAGAAAAAAATTTGGAGAGATTTCAAGAGAAAAAATTTTGAGAGAGAAAAATTCGCCGCCGCGGAACAAGCCTTGGCGACGCGACGGATTCATCTCCAACGAGCTCTAGGCGTATCAGCATGTGTAATTATCTGGTAACTCAATTTTTCGTGTTTAGATGATGAAATCTCGAAAACAAATATACTGAACATTCGTAGATGACTTCGAGATCTTCGATTTGATATATTATGGCGCGAAAATGGACGTCGTTTGCTATGTCAAAAAGGGTCTCGAAATTGAGAGCAGAAATCTGGAAATATGGTGATCAGAACCTGAGATGGAATTTTTCTGATCTGACCTTTCACGCTAAATGATTTTCCATGGGTTATTCTAGACTTCTTTTCATAAAGACCTCTTCATGACATTTGTTCATAAGATCTTAATGCATAACATAAAAAAAATAAAAAAATATTCATGCACGTTTCGTATTTTTAATTCATTTAATGAAATCATGCAATTCTGTTGGCGTCATTGAGTCTGAGTGTTTTTCTGTGCGTAGTCATATTGATTCGTAGTTATCTCATGTTTAGAGTCTTCTTTTGAAACTTCACAAAAGATGAAAGTTGTTCATTGGGGTCTTGTTTAGTAAACTGGAAAGTTTGGTACATTAATTTTTAGATTTGAGTGTCCATTTAAGCTTAATCCTGAAGTATGTCTGTTTTGTGAAATTTGTTTGTTTGCTGCTGAGCTCTCATGAAAGACCATTTTCTACACAAAAATGAGTGTCTCTTCAATAAAAATGTAAAACATGAAAGTTGTCAACGACACATTTTCCCATCCACATAAAAAATCTCAGAAGTTTTGCATACATTTCATTATTTCTTTTGTATTTTATGGTTACTGCTTTCTCCCTAAGAATGTTCATGGACAGTATGATTTAATTCGTATTTTTTGTTAATGCATTGGAAAATGTAAAAAATGGTCTCAATGAAGTTTAATCAGCACGTGTTTAAACTTTCTTTGAGTTTTTGAATTGTCTTAACTCATTGGTGATTGTGCATGTCCGATTGGATAAGTTTATTATTTTCATTTGGCTTTCGGCCGGATGCTTTGAAGACTGGAGGATGACCAATGTCCATTCTGGTCTGTTTTGTTGTACTCCCGACCCACGAGGCTTGGTGACGGGTGTTTGACCGATGTCCATTCCGGTCCATTTTTATTGTATTCCCGATTATGTCTCGGGTTTTATTTAATTGGTCTGTAATTATTCACCCGACGAGTTGCGGGTTTTATTTTCACTGTCCTTAGGGTAGTTTTACTTTACATGCTCTCTCTTCACATCTTTGTTTGCTTTGGGTGATTTTGCATTCTTTTATAATACATCCAAAATACAAAAAAATGTAGAAAATACAAAAAACCCAAAAAAAATGGAAAATCTGAAAATACAAAAAATGCCATTCATGTGCATCTCATGTAGTATGTCTCATGTATGTTTGTCATGTTATCCGTATGTTCGTATAGACATATCGTATTTGTTTGTTCTCGTATGCACGTCACGTACGCGACCTTTGCAAATCCACATTTGTCTGTTATGATATGTTATTAACCCATGCATATTCATTCAGAAAAATCAAAAATTTCAAAATGAGGGTTTTATCTCATCTTTTTCAAAAATGAGGGTTTTATCCCCTCTTTTCAAAATGACGACTTTGCCCTTTATGGGCAAAATCGAAATGTACGTATTTACATACACATATCACTATGCATGTCACATATATATGTCACGTATTTGTATGGTGTATGTACGCATGTTACATATCGTATTCGTACGTCTTCATACGCATGTCACATACGTATTCGTATTCGTCTATCCCCGCATGCATGTTGTATTCATACGCATATCACGTACGCATATCACGTACGCATATCATTCGCATGTCCACGTACATATGTCATTCGCACGTCACGCACGTATTCGTATTCGCATATCTACGTATTCGTATATCATATTCGTATGTCCGTATTTGTGTGTCGTATTCGTATGTCAACGTTTGCGTTCATACCCTTTATGCATTTCATTTTAAAGCGAAAACGTAAAAAGAACACCTTACTAGGGTCTTAGGGATAAATCAAGCAAGAGTTGCCAAAATAGGATATCCATGGAATTAAGGTACCGAAAGGGCATTAGTTTTAATTAACTAGTATAACCAAGTCCCCGAACTCATAATCTCTGGTTTGCAGGTGTAATTTAGTGCTCCCGCTAGGTTACTTAGGTTTCTAATCAACCTACCAAAAATGATTAGTGGCGACTCCAAATTCTAAAATCATGTGAAAAAAAATCGAAGTTGCGATCTGGTAGAGCTTGGGAGAGCTCGAACTAGGTTAGTTAATTTAATTAATTAATTTGGTAATCCATTAACCTAAAGATGAATTTTAGGTCGCGACAGTCGTACGACGCCGTAACACTTGATCCTTTTTGTCCACAATACGCATAGGATGTTCTTCGTACGTTAAGTCTTCCTTTAACCTCAAAGGAGTGTAATCCAATATATGATCAGGACTTGACATATATTTTCGTAATAAAGATACATCGAACACGTCATATACTCTAGATAACGCCGGTGACAATGCTAATCTGTAAGCAACCTCGCCAATCCTCTCCAATACCAAAAATGGTCCAACGTATCTCGGACTCAACTTGCCACGCGTGCCAAATCTCATAACACCTCTTGTAGGAGAAACCTTCAGAAATACATGATCGTCCACATCGAATTCTAATTTACGCCATTTGAGATCGGCGTAACTTTTCTGGCGGCTTTGTGCTATTTTTAAACGCTTTCGAACAAGCCTAACTTTCTCTTCTGATTCCTGTATACATTGAGGACCAGTTAGCCTTTTTTCACCTACATCATCCTAACAAATTGGTGTCCTGCACTTTCGACCATATAAAGCTTCAAAAGGAGCCATCTTAATGCTGGAATGATAGCTACTATTATATGAGAATTCCGCTAAATGCAGGTGCTCATCCTAAGCGTCGCCAAAATCAATAGTACATGCTCTCAACATATCCTCTAAAGTCTAAATAGTTCTCTCTGATTAGCCATCTGTTTGTGGCTGAAATGTTGTGCTGAAGTTGAGTCTAGTACCCAATGCTCTTTGAAGACTCTTCCAAAAGTTGGACACAAACCGTGAATCTCTATCAGAAACAATGCTCACCGGAACCCCATGAAGCTTTACTATCTCATTAATGTACCGTTTTGCCATGTCTTCGAGTGAGAGACCGAATCGATATGACAAGAAGTGGGCAGACTTAGTCAACCGATCAACAATCACCCATATAGCATTTTTACCACTTGGTGTTGTCGCGACCCTCTAAATTTTTTTTGATTATTTCTTCTAAAGGGTTAACGAATTATTAGGTTAATTAGGTTTGACTAACCTAACGCAGACCCTCCCAAGCCCTACCGAATCGCAACTTTGGTTTTTGTTTAAATGATTTTAAGATTTGGAGTAGCCACTAATCGTTCTTGGTAGGTCGATTAGAAATCTAAATAAATTAGCGGGAGAACTAATTAATTAAAACTAATGCCCTTTCGGTATTTTAATTTCATGGATATCCTAATTTGGCAACTCAGGCTTGGTTTATTCCTAAGGCTCTAGTAGGGTATTCTCTTTTGTGTTTTCACCTTTTGAATAGGATGCATAGATAGTATATACTTTTTATTTATTATATTTTTTTAAGTGTTAAAAATTCCATGAAGCCGACAGAGGGAGTGTGTTAACGACTTCTGTGCAGTATTACGACTTACTCATTTTTTGGGTCTGATGATTCAAGAATTAAATTACAAGAAGTACATGACAGTGAATAAACACCTCCAATGGGAGGCTAAGCATTGTCTTGGCTCTTCCCTTTGGGATTTAAAGTGCAGGTATTTAAATGACCTCCAGTGGATGTGCTTTGCCTCTCCATTCTGGGGTTTGAGTTCTTAAAAATAAATTACAACAAATTGATTCAACAATTTGAAATTTGTGCGCTCTTAGGAACTCCTTCAAGCCAATTTTGTGCTTCCGTAGGATTGACCGTTGATGTAGGGCTGCGGCTGCCTGACATAAAAATAGAGTGAAGTGTCAGTATACAAAATATGTGCTAATCTGCACCTAAAACCAGAAGAGTGGAAAGAGTACTTATCTCCCATTTTTTTGAGAGGGATTTCTAGAATTGGTTCTCGCTCTCTCTGTTCTCAACATAGAGAGTCTCTTTTGAATTAAGAGAGACTTTTAATCACATATCAGCTGGGAAATTGGTAGGCACTTAGGAGCTCATCTGGGCCAATTTTGCACCTCTGTGGGCTTTGCCATTAATATGAAATTGTTCTTCCCTGACATAAAAATATGAGGAAAATAGAGAGATGGAGAAATTGTATACAATTTGTACTAATTTGCGACTAAAACCACAAATAAATGAATAAATAAAAACACTTAGCTCGAATTTGCTTGCTCGTTGACGATGATGAACTCTTGATTTATGTCGACCGATAAAGGAATATGTGATGATAATTCCTAACTTTAAACTCCCATCATCTTCAAAATTCTCTCTCTCTTTTTAGTATTTTCTTCCTCTCAAATTTTTCTTCAATCTCTCAAAATCCTCTCAAACATCCAAAATTTTCTCTCCAAAAATAAAATCCCCTCTCAAGCTCACTTCTTCCTCCTTTTATAACCTACTCATCTATCTCCCATTCTAATTTTTTCACTAACTCTATCTCCCATTCTAATTTCTCCACTAGCTCTTCTTCATTTTCATCTTCCCTTTTTCATCTCTATCTTACATTCTAATCTCTCCACTAACTCTTCTTCATCTTTATCTTCCCTTCTCCATATTTATCTTCCATTCTAATTTCTCTACTAACTCTTTTTCATCTTCATCTTCCCTTCTCTATTCTTATCATATTTTCTCCATCCATTCTTCTCCATCTTCTCTTCTCCATCTCCTCTTCTCCATCTTCCCTTCTCTATTCTAATTTATCCACTAACTCTTCTTTTTGTTATTTACAAAATAATCCCTCAAGAGTTAGGTATTTGCACTCTAGTCCCTGAATTTTAAGTATTTACAATTTAGTCCCTAAAAAATATTTCTTTAAGTCCAAATCTCCTCACAATTTTTGACATACCTTCCCTATACTTAGTCAAAATTCACCACATGTCAAATTTAAGCTCATTTCTTGCCACTGAAAATAATGCAGAATTTAATTAAAGCCCTTTTGCACAATTGAGTCATTCTGGGTATAATTGGGCCAATATAAAATTTTGAAATATTAGAAAACAATGTCACAACTCCTAAAAGTGAAAAAATGAAAATAAATTGACTCAAATTGAATTTTTTAGGCCCGGTTCGAGATTATGCTCGTGAAGGAATACACAACCCCAAATTGGATTTTTTAAATTTGTGATGGCCAACATGAAAAGGGATTTAAAATAAAAATATTGACTACTTTTATATATTTTGGTGGCCTCAAATGCTATTATTTATTAAATATTCTCATAATTTCTAAAATATATAAAACAAAAAATATATAAATAGAAAAAATTATTTTTTTTGTTCGAAAATAGTTGCCTAAGCTTGGCCAAGGCTCCAAACTTGATTTTGCAATTTTCTCATTTTTCTTAATTTTTTGTTTTATGAATTTTCGAAAATAAAAATACCGAAAAATATCAAAAATATGAAAAATCATTTTTTGGTCAAAATTGGTTCCCTAGGCTTGGCTAAGGTCCCCAAAGTTGATTTTTCAATTTTATGAATTTTTATAAATTTTATATTAATTGTTTTAAAAACAAATAAATAAAAAATACGTAAAAATACTGAAAATATGAAAAATCATTTTTTGGTTAAAATCGGTTCTCTAGGCTTGGCTAAGGTCCTCAAAGTTGATTTTTCAATTTTATGAATTTTTATGGATTTTCTATTAATTTTCGAAAATAAATAAATAAAAAATACGTAAAAATACTGAAAACATGAAAAATCGTTTTTTTTTGTCAAAATTGGTTCCCTAGGCTTGGCTAAGGTCCTCAAAGTTGATTTTTCAATTTTATGAATTTTTATGGATTTTTTTTATTACTTTAGCAATAGAAAAAATGATTAAAAATCAGGTGTCAACAGGTGTCCTCGGTAAACCCACGATGAAATCCATAATAATATGCTCCCACTTCCATTTAGGTATCTCAAGTGGGTGCAGTTGTCCACCTGGCTTCTGATGCTTAATCTTCACTTGTTGATAAACCATACATTGATCAACAAACTTCACAATGTCTCTCTTCATGTTAATCCACCAAAAATTTCATCTCAAATACCTTTACATCTTAGTGCTTCCTGAATGAATTGAGTATTTAGTGGTGTGAGCTTCCTGCAACAACTCCTTTTTCAATCCCGCATCATCGGGAACACATAGCCGACCACAAAACCTCAATGATCCATCCACATGAATATTAAAATCTGGTTGTTTCCCAGCTTCTTTTCCTTCTTTAATCTTTCCCAACTGAGAATCATCATTCTATTTATCTTTAATTCTATCAATCAATGTTGGCTGCACTCGAAGATTAGCTAATCGAGCACCTAGCTGATGCACTAACACCTCCAATTCTAGTTTTCTCATATCCTCGAGAATAGGATACTGAGAAGTGAGCAATACTGCCATGTTTCCAAAAGATTTACGACTCAAAGCATCCGCTACTACATTTGTCTTACCCGGATGATAGTTGATAGACAAGTCATAATCTTTTAAGAGTTCTAGCCATCTTCTTTGCCTCATGTTCAATTGTTTTTGAGTAAAGATGTACTTCAAACTTTTGTGATCAGTAAAGACTTTACATTTCTCACCATATAAATAGTGTCGCCATATTTTCAAGGCAAACACAACTGCTGCTAACTCCAAATCATGAGTGGGATAATTTTTCTCATCTACTTTCAACTGTCTCGAGGCATATGCCACCACTTTACCATCCTGCATAAGAACACAACCTAGACCTTCTTTAGATGCGTCACAATAGATAGAGAAGCCACCAGTTCCTGAAGGTAATGTCAATATAGGAGTTGTCACCAATCGCCTCTTTAACTCTTGGAAACTACGCTCACATTGATCTGACCACATGAACTTAATCCCCTTCTGAGTTAGCTGAGTAAGTGGACTAGCAATTTTGGAGAATCCCTCCACAAATAGCCTGTAATAACTTGCTAGCCCAAGAAAACTTCTCACTTCAGTAACATTTGTAGGATAATTCCAGTGAACAACTGCTTCAACTTTCTTCGGGTCAACAGAAATACCATCCTTCGAGATTATATGGCCCAAGAACTCAATATGATCAAGCCAAAAATCACACTTACTGAATTTAGCATACAACTTTTTCTCACGTAAAGTCCGTAAAACAAGCTGCAAGTGCTCCTCGTGTTCCTCAAAGCTCCTTGAATACACCAGAATATCATCAATGAACACCACCATAAATCTATCAAGATACTGCCTGAATACTCTGTTCATCAAATCCATAAAAGCAGCTGGTGCATTTGTTAGTCTAAAAGGCATGACAAGAAATTCATAATGTCCATACCTTGTTCTAAAAGCAATTTTTGGCATATCATCTGCTTTTATCTTCAACTGGTGATATCCAGAGCGAATGTCGATTTTTGAAAATATTTGAGCTCCTTGGAGTTGATCAAATAGGTCATCAATCTGAGGCAAAGGATATTTATTCTTGATCGTCACCTTATTAAGTTCTCGATTGTCTATACAAAGCCGCATACTACCATCTTTCTTTTTCACAAATAGAACGGGAGCTCCCCAAGGTGAGACACTGGGTCTAATAAAACTTTTATCCAAAAGCTCCTGTAACTGCGCCTTCAACTCTTTTAACTCAGCAGGTGCCATCCGATAGGGCGCCTTCAAAATAGATGCGGTACCAGGTATTAACTCAATGCAAAATTCAATTTCTCTATCTGGAGGTAAGCTGGTTAAATCATCAGGAAACACATCCGGAAATTCTCTAACAACAGGAACATTTTCTAGCTTTGCAACTTCCTTACTCATGTCTTTTACACAAGCTAGATAACCACAACAACTCTTCCTTAAAAGCTTCCTCGCTTGCATAACTGAAATTAATTTTAGAAGAGTATCTTTACAACTTCCCAAAAAAGAAAATTCATGTTGATTTGGAAGTCTAAAGATAACTTTCTTTGAATAACAATCAACGGTAGCATGATGTCTTGATAGCCAGTCCATCCCTAAAATGATATCGAAATCTCGTATATCTAACAACACCAAATCTCCAGGCATTTCTACATCATCAATTTGGAGTATACACCTCTTAAATACACAATCAGTAATCAAGAAATCACTAGTAGGAGTATCAACTCGTAATTCATATTCAAGAGGGTCGGATGGCACATCGAGTTTCTTTGCGAATTCCGTAGAAATAAAAGAATGCGTAGCACCAGAGTCAAATAATACATAAGCACTTCGCGAGGCAACTGAGATATTACCTGTAACGACGGTGTTAGAAGCCGCTGTATCCTCTTTCATCATAGCAAAAAATTTTCCAATCATCTTCTGTCTTTGTTAATTTTCTTGGGGGCGACCAGCTGAAGAGACCGTCTTCTTCATAGAACAAGAACGTGTTATATGTCCAGGCTGCCCACACACGAAACATACTCTACTATCCGCAGCTACACTCCTCTGAGGAGGACAATCGCGCGCCATATGCCCTATGTTTCCACAAATAAAACAAGCTCCAGTCTTGCGGTAACAAGGACTTTCCTGAAAATGAGTAAACTTTGGCTTTTTATATGGAGGAGTAGCCTGCGTGCTACTCCTAGAAATCTCATGTTCGATCTTAATTGCTCGTTCTAGCACGCTTATATGTTGGTAAAGAAAGAGACACAAATGTGAAACGAATGTCAGGCTGTAGTCCTCTCATAAAATGTTCGGCTTTTCCTCTTTATCGGCCACCAAACACCCCACAAATCTACTCATCTGGTTGAAATGACCTGCATACTCTAGGACGGTAGAGTCGCCTTGTGAAATATGTAGAAAATCATTCTTCATTTGTGCTTGGAACGACTGTGGAAAGAATTGGGCATTAAAAGTCTCCTTGAAATTCTTCCAAGAAATAACATTATCCTCATCCCCAAGGGTGAACCTCATTCCCTCCCACCAATACTCAGCTTCCCCTTCTAAATATTGAGCAGCAAAGTCAACCTTTTTCTCTTCGAGAACCTCCTCAACTCTAAAGATTCGCTCTATCTTTCTAATCCAACGCTCCGCTACAAGAGGATCAGTTTTCCCATCATACGTAGATGGATTCGCCTTTCTAAACTAGGCAAAAGTATAGCTTCTATCACCTTTAGGCTGAACGACTCCAATTATGTTGTCTTCGGTCCTTTGCTGTTGGCTTTCCTCTTGTGATTCTTGTAACTCAACTTTTGCATCTTCTTCTTCCCCTCTTGTCGAAGGCCTGCCTCTAGAATCTCGAGACATATCTTCAGAATTAAAGTTAATAGCTCTCTTGCTCCTATTACCTTTGCGAAAATTAGCAAGTAGCTCTCGATCAAAACTCATGGCTACCTGGATCTAAGAATAAAATAAAACTACGTCTTAGTGTCTCTTAGGCTAACGCATTAAAATCTATCACACTATCTCACAACGTCCCATATCTATACCCATAAAAATCATAACCTATACTCTGATACCAATAAATGTCACACCCCAAAACTATAATAATGGGGATTGTGACACGGCCATCCCTTTCTCAAAAGGATGCAGCCATAGCTTAACCAGAATTCAACTTGATAACAAATATGTATATCCATGCATACGACTTCAAGAAGTTCCTTAGTTACAAACATCAGAGCTTACTACTAAACCATAAATAGATATACACACATATCCTTCCAAATGGTAGAAACGTCTAATATCCATTTAAAAGGGCTCATCAAATACAAAAAAAAAAACTCACAACTTATAATAAAAGCTTCCCCCCAACAAAATATCCTCCACTAACGATCGCTCACGTCCTACAGGCGACTCACTGGATCTGAAATACAAAAAGATGAAAGGAATGAGCTAACATGGCTCAGTGAGTAATACATTTCTTCTAAGCAAATCGAACAATCACTATGCATATTTAAAACACAAAAAAATACCAATGATTTAATCCATTAGTTAATCTCATCAAAACACATGTCAATGGTCTATCCATTGACTAATCACATGCTCAAGGCTCTAACCGTAGTCACGTATAACGCTCGTGACAAAATACAACCAAGATTTCCCCCTTGGCAAGGTCTCTACCTACAATGCCGGTGGCTCGACCCACAAGGATATCCTAAATAGTATGCGCATACCCACAAACCCCTCAGTCGGGTTCACAGTTATCTTGAGCAACACAAAATCATAACCTAAAATCAATAGCAGAAATCTATCATAAATTATTTCAACCAAAATGAACATCACTGTCAACTCAAAATCAATAGCACAAAGTACTCATAAAACCATCTTGAATAGACAAAACAGCAGTAAATGTTCGATCATGTTTTATGCAACAAAAATGCTCTAAACACCGCTTTTTCTTTCCTTTCAAAAGAACAAATCACATTAGAAACTCATATTATACCTTCTCAGAAAAACATGAGTTTACACAAGTCAAAGAAGAAATAGTATCACTCACCAGATAACGGCAAAATAAAATACAGCTGTTACTCGAGCCGACGTGTCCGATTTCCTATTCAAAAGTATGGAAAATTGATCAAAAACCAATAATATGACACTCTAATGGACGACTCAATTAATTTACACCTATTTAACGACAGAACGACAACTACGTGTCAACGGAAGCTTGTCTATAGCAGATTTCCTTTGCTGTCCACAGTGGACAGCTCGCGCGGCAGAACGGATAAAGCAATTACTCACCCCACCGAACTCCATTTCAAGCCATCTTATAGTCCAAACGAAGCTTATTCGATGTACTACAAAAGTTCTAACATGGTCAATCTCAAACAATGACCGAAAAATGAAGTTATCGGCTCTTGAAGTATGCTGTTCGCGCGTGTATAGTAGCAACCAGAACAGCTCGCGCTTAAAAATTAAAAATATCATAACTCACTCCACCGAACTCCGTTTCAAGCCATCTTGTGACATTTTGAAATTCGACCCACTTTCGGGATTTGTAATTTGAATGGATATTTCGTCGAATGCCCTATAGAAAAATCTCACTCGGAACTGATCATTCTGAGATGACTAACCAAAGGGGAAAGGCTACCTAGGAAAGTAAGTACGTGGACCTAATTGCAGGTCGATACTCGTAACTCCTAAAAGCCGCCCGTTAGTTTGAGAATTTTCTAAAGTCGCAATCAATCGAAATTGGCCAGGAATCGAGTCCCGAAAATTGGATATCGAACTTTCACGATATCACTACGAAAGATTAGACGTTGCCTCACCTCATTTAGAAATTTGGCAGTTTCATTCCGATCGTCCGTTGAAAAAAAAAAGGGCGATTTTTCCCTTGGGTTACGTTAGGCTCTCTAGAGTGTTATTAGTAGTCTGGATAGTTTTAGATTATATTATTGCCAAATTTCAGTATCTGCAATTATTCGTGCCTAAGCCCAGCTAGTTCTAAAAATTGTCGATCGCTTGAAAATGTCGTATATGTTGTCGAATCCAGTGCGTCGGCCACCTCATCATCGCCAAATCATCTCGCTACCTCACCATGACACCTCATCATTGTAACATCTCACCTAGCCGCCTCACTAGACACCTCACCTAGCCACCTTGCAATCTTTGACTAAGTGCAAGGTTGGTAAGATTGTCCATTAATACTTGATAATGACTCTCTCTCTCTCTCTCTCTCTCTCTCTCTCTCTCTCCTTTCTTGGCCAAAAATATCTGCTTGTTTTACTCCATTTTCGTGGCCCCCTTGAGCTGCTAAACTCTCCCTCTCAATTTTTCTCTCTCAGCCAGATTTGGTCTCCACCGCCTATTGTGCCGCCCGTTTCACCGCCCAAACATTGTCAGTTTGAGACGCCCTTTTAACCTGATCTTCACCTATCTCTTTAGAAGTTTTCCACCAAAAATCAGCTCAAGATGAGCCCTGGAACCCCCTCAAACAGAGCCAAAATCGGACCCTGCACAGGCTGAATTCCAGTTTCTGGCCTCAACTTCAATCGGCCACCGACGGAAAACTGACCGTTGGATCATCGTGATTTTCGGGTATGTCGTAGCTCATTGTCTTATGGTTCTTTTCCAACTTGAATCACTTCGATCCGAGGTTGTTTGACCTTCCAAATATGCTTCGCCATTTCGGTCAATGAACTAGTCTTTTGTTACCCGAATTTCACATAGGGCTCATATTGATATATGTTGACCCCAACGACCCCTAGAACTCATTTTCATGTGAAAACATTGATTTTCAGATTGTGAGCCAGCTCGTTCAACCCTGCACATAGTCGTCTTCCATCAGTTTTGATCGTTTTGGTCCCAGCTTTATTCGTAGACTTTTCTACTGAATTCGTGGTGAGTTTTCCTCCTAAATCTTGAGTAGGATGATAGGTAATCGTTAGACGAAGACTAGGGCGAAAACAAGGCTCGAGTCGGAGTCGTTTTGAGGTGGAACGGACCGTTTTCGCTTCGCGGGTACTGTACGCGATGGGGTTACTATTCACGACCGGAGTTCACTATTCATGCCAGAAAATACTATTCATGATCGGAGTTCAATATTCATGCCGAAAAATACTATTTACGACCGGAGTTCACTATTCATGCTGGAAAATACTATTTATTGCCGAAGTTCACTATTCATGCCGGAAAACACTGTTCACCCCGAGGAGTTACTGTTCACAGAGTAGAAAAAGAATGTGAATTTAAGGGTTGAAATGTATGAGCTGGACTAGGAATGCACGTCCAACTCTGTGGTGCAATAGGTGACTAGTTCTAATAAAAATCGTTGGGTAATTACATGAATGTGAATCGTTGCCTACTGATTTCATTTGGAATTAAAGTGGTTGACTGAAATTGCGTGTATCTGACTTGTCATGTATGGATAAATTCCGTAAAGTGCATCGTGTTGCTTTGGCATGCTTTCGACTGTCGTGTGCAATGATCGTCAAGCAGTAATGTTAGCCCTGAGGCGTGTTATCGCAGGGCGGAGGGCGGCCCTGAGATGCCGATATGACATGGGGAAAGTGGAGCGATAAGGATGCCGACCTGATGCGAGTATCGCGGGTCGAGACACAATGCGCTCGAACGTGCTCGGCATGGGGTAGCTGGAGAGATAATGGTGCCGATCGTGAGGCGACTAGCGCGGGTTGAGGCACGACCTGAGGCGACTAGCGCGGGTCAGATGAAAATGAAATTTTATTATGGCAGAACCGTGAGATCCTCGTATACCTATGCATCTTAATGCATGATCATATCACTATTAGATGTTAAATTGCTTGTTGAATTCATTTATTGTCATGATTGAGTTGTTAGTCTAATGGCATGCCTAGAATTAATCGTCTGATTACGCGTTGTCCTGAGCGGGGTTTAGGGGGCAAACTTACTGAGATGTGTTCTCATAGTTGTTGTTATTTTCCCTACCTTTCAGACCCTAGACAAGGATCATGAAAACACCACCACCGCGCCGTTTTGGGATTCCACGAGAGATAGAAACCGAAGTGGAAGAGTATCCTGTTAGTGAAGATCGAACGTACCTTAGCTATAGTACTAGAGTTTGGGTGGACGAGGGAGACGACCTATGAAGAGTACATTTCTATGTTGCGTGAAGGTACCGTCAGGACGGTTTACTAAGCAATATACTCTATGGATTCGAGACCCCATCAGAGATCGAAGGCAATTGGGACGCTTCAACTGTCATCGAGGATGGAGAGGTAGTGGATCCCGAGGATATTCCTGTACCAATGGATATCGACGAGAATTCACTAGCGAGAGATTCCGAGGATGGAGAGATTGCGATGGTGAGCGACCCTGAGGAGGTTCCTCTGCCTGATGTCAGTAGTGGAGGCGAGTAGATCTCAGTGTGTACTTTGTCGGGTGTGATCTTTTGTTTAGAGTACAACCCTTTCGACTATGGATCCTTTTTGACGTGTGGTCGACCTAGTTTGTATCACTTACATGGTTGATGTAATTAATGGTATGAGTGATGTATAAAGGATGTGAATATATATAAATATTTTAGTCGTACTTTTACCTTGCTCAGTTGTTGTCGGGGTTATTGTGTCGTTTCCGCTAGCGTTCGCTTTAATAGAATCGATTTGGGTCGGCGACAAATCCTGGGTCATTGTATTATCCTTATCGACCAGTGTATTTGTGCGAGATGTTGCGTGCTCGTGGGGTTCGGGGCGTGACACATCTTATAGTCCAAACGAAGCTTATTCAACGTGCTACAAAAGTATTAATATGGTCGACCTCAAAAAATGAACGAAAACTAAAGATATTGGCTCTTGAAACATGCTGTTCGCGTGTGTACTGTAGCAATCAGAATTGAAAATTTTGTTTCGGGCAAACTCTAAGTCCAAATTGAGATCCATCAAATCCCACGGCTTCACAACATCCTAAATTTTCATCTCCATGCAAAAACACAGCATAAAAATTCCTCAAATGAACCCAGCAATTTAAACTCGACCTAGGTCCGAAACTAAGTCATAACTCCCAAAATTACTTTAATAGGAGGAACGAGAGGTGCGAGTACTCACTGATCGTTATTAAACAATGTCGGGATTGCCGGCGAGGCACGTGGCTTGGACTTCTCCTCCTTCTTCCTTCCTTTTCTTTCTTCCTCTTCTCCTCTTTTTCTTTCTTTTCTTTCTTCTCTTCCTTCTTGCGTGTATTTGTTGCAGATGGGGAGGAAGAATGAGAGTTATTACTATGTCCTTTTTTTTTAATATTTTATTGACTTCCAACCTTTCATCATCATCACTATCATCATCTTCATCATCATCATCATCATCATCATCATCATCATCATCATCATCATCATCATTATGATTATTATTATGATTATTATTATTATTATTATTATTATTGGTCTTACAACTATTATTTAACCAACTCTAAAGCAAAATATTACAGTTTAGATTCACATTCTCTTCTTCTTGAGAGCTACAAATATTATCTTTGAGAGGTTTTCGAAAGAGTGATAAAGAGTGACATCCCTTGTAACCTTTCAACAATTCATATAATAGAATCCAGTTAATTAGCTCTCACCATAGGAGAGTAGACGATGGGCTTGCTCAAGCCAAATCACTATAAACTTGGCGTGCAATTCTCTTACCCTAAACTCTCTTTTCAGTATTTAGAATTTCGCAACTCTTGCTTTAGAACTTAATATTTTATTTTTTTGTGTTTCCAATTTGTTGAAATTTCGCAATTATTTTTTGAAACCGTTTAGAATCACCTATTCATCCCCTAGGTGATGTTGCTAGAGTCAACATCTTGCACTCTACATCCTCCTCAACTTCCCTAGAGGACACCATGTTTTACCAAAAAGCGTGAAAGTGGGTGCCATAGGAGAGAGAAAGAGATAAGGATGAAAATGAATGAAAGAGGGATTTGCAAAAGAAGAAGAAAAAAAAAGATTCCAACGGAATGCTTAAGATGTCGAAAGGTGGGACCCGTAATTAAACTTGTCAAATGAGTGGGTCAAATAAAAAATGGTCCAACCCATTTTGACCCATTTAATTCGTTTTGACCTATTTTTATGTCATACTAATTTAGTGAACCATACCTAACCCGACTCATGTTGTTAAAATATTTCAATATTAAATTTAATTTAGAGAAACTTGTTTTGCAGTAATTTTTTTTATATTGTTCAAATACTGTAGATAATTATTAATTTTTCAAAAAAATTATGATATTTTTTACATTTTATATTTTTTTCATTTTTCTTTCTTTCATTTACTTTTTTATTCCTTTGGCAAGGGTCGCCGGTGATAGTGACTAACGAAGTTTGGCAACCGACGACCGATGAGCGGGGCCAATGGTGGCAACTAATGACCATCAATATATCAACAGAAATTTACATGTGCATGCCATCAAAAGCCGAAACAACCAGCCAATGTGGGCACGGAGTTTCCTACCGTCACCATTGTTGCGGTTGCTCATAGTCATTCGGCAGAGAGGGCACGTTTGGCAATACCCTAGCCACATTCGATGCTATCCGCATGGAAGTAATGGCCACAATTCCACAGATTACAGAGCTTCTCGTGAGAGATCTCATCAAGGTAGCCCATGTTGATTTCGTCAACTGCGTTGGGGGCGCTCTAGTCTGCCCTGCAACGAACAACAGTGAATCATCCATGCAGGTGATAGCTTGAGCGAGTGGTAAGCATGGTGTTTTAAAACTTAATCCATTTATGACCAATTTAAAATTCATTTGAAACACATTAAGTTGTTAACTAACCAATTTATAACCTAATTAAGCTCAATTTTAAAACTTAATGCAACCCATTTATGACCCATATTATTAATATGGGTTAAAAAAGGAGTCTTTGACCCATTTTGTCATCTCTACTCGCAATGGATGAAATGGTCATAAAGCTTAGTTGATGAGCATTTTAGCCATACGAGTAAAAAAAAACAAAGTGGCCTGCTGGCAAATATGGAGAAGCTAGTAATACTATGGCCGAGCTACATTATACATGAGAAAGAAGTCCTAAAAAACAACATATGATGTGCTAACTAGTGTACCTACTGGAGTGTTTTGGTGGTGGTGGGTGTTGTTGATAAATTTGAATATAAACCAAACAAACTTTATTGTTGAGCAGAAATTCAATTGTAAGTTGCATGATTGTTGGTGTATGGGCTTACAAAGCCAAGCAAGAGTCAACCAATATCCTAAGTAGTTGAGAAAAATTGTCCAAAAAATCTTGAACATGTTAATTTTGTGAATTTAATCCTCAACCTCTTGAAGATTTGTCGATGTAGCTTTTTTGGCCAATTTCGGCCGAAAATCACTAACGTGGACTGTTATATTTTGTTTTGGTTTTTTTTAGAAAGAGCTATAAAGGGAATTTATTGCATATATATTGAAAAGATTACTTTCCCTTTTGCCTAAGAAACCCTTTGTTATTTCCTTCTTCTTATTAGATCTTTTGATCTTGGATTATATGCTTGTACTAATTATTGAAGATAGTGAAACCTCTCTCTCTCCCCGTGGTTTTTCGCGTTTTTGGGTTTTCCACGTATATCGTGTCTCGTGCGTTTTATTTTACTTTTATCGTTCGCTATTTCGCGCTTGAGTTTGTGCGTCTCTTGGCGTTTTCCGCAACAAACTGGTATCAGAGCGAAGGAATTTCGATCTTTTGTTCGAGATGGCATCTATCAAGTTCGAAGTGGTACCCTCCGATGGTCAAAACAATTTCGGGCTATGGAGGATCAAGATGAAGGCTTTGTTACGTCGGGAAGGCTCGGTAAGAGCCTTGGATGGGAATTATCCCGATGATATGATTGCAGCAGAGATCGGGGAGATGGAAGAGAAGGCGCACAGCACTATCCAATTGTCGTTGTTTGACAAGGTGCTTCGTGAAGTTGCCGATGAAGAAACAGCTTCGGGATTGTGGCAAAAGTTAGAGAGTCTCTACATGAAGAAATCTCTTACGACGAGATTATTCTTGAAACAACGTCTTTATACGTTAAAAATGCAAGAAGGTACTCCTTTTCAAGAATATCTAGATGAATTTAATAAAATTGTTATGGATATGAAAAATTTAGATTTGAAGTTAGATGATGAAGACCAAGCTCTAATTGTGTTATGTTCACTACCGAGCTCGTATGAGGATTTTGTGAATTCTATGTTGTATGGAAGAGAATCCATAACTCTTGAGGATGTGAAGGCCTCGCTGAATTTCGCGGAGATGCGTACAAAGTTGAATGCGAGTAGTGGTGCAGATAAAGCTGATGGCTTAATTGTTAGGGGAAGGTCGAATCATCGAGATAGACGTAATAATAGTAAAGGGCGTTCGAAGTCTAGGTTAGGCCAGGATAAGAGATTTGATGGTTTTATGTTAAGTCATGGCTACTCGCGAAGTGCGCATGACTGTTGTGTGTACTATAAGAAGTTGCATGATGATTCTTTTGTTTATTTGCTATTATATGTGGATGACATGCATATTGCAGCGAAGGACATATCAGAGATATAATTGTTGAAAAGGCAACTTAGCAGAGAATTTGAGATGAAGGATCTTGGAGCTGCCAAGAAAATTCTAGGTATGGAAATTCGCAGAGATAGACAAGTTGGGAAACTATACCTTTCATAGAAAGGGTATATTGAGAAAGTGCTTGAATGTTTCGGCATGAAGAATGCTAAATCGGTAAGTACTCCCTTGGCGTCTTACTTTAGACTTTCTGCTTCTTTATCACCTAAAACCAAAGAAGAGGAAGATGAGATGTGTCGAGTTCCATATTCTAATGCCGTTGGTAGTCTTATGTATGCTATGGTTTGCACTCGTCCAGACATTTCTCAAGCAGTTAGTGTTGTGAGTAGATATATGGCATATCCAGGTAAAGCCCATTGGCAAGCAGTGAAGTGGATTCTTCGGTATATCCGGGGTACCTCAGATGTTGGTTTGGTCTTTGATAGAGGTTGTGATATAGGGCATTCAGTTGTTGGTTTTGTTGATTCTGACTATGTAGGCAATCTCGATAAAAGGAGATCTTTGACAGGTTATGTCTTTACGCTTGGTGGTTCCGCAGTTAGTTGGAGAGCAACTTTACAGGATACGGTTGCTTTATTTACCACAGAAGCAGAGTACATGGCCGCGACGGAAGCAGCAAAGGAAGCTCTTTGGTTGAAACGTTTGGTTACAGAACTTGGGGTAAAGCAGGAGGGAGCCTCCGTTATCTTTTGCGACAACCAAAGTGCAATCCAGTTGACCAAGAACGCAATGTATCACGAGAGAACAAAACATATCGACATTCGTTATCACTTTGTGCGTGATGAGGTTGCTAAGGGTACAATTACAATGAAGAAAGTGCCTACTACGGATAATCCGGCAGATATGTTGACCAAACCAGTTCCTCTGGCCAAGTTCAAGCATTGTTTAGACTTGGTTGGTGTTTTCGTCATTTGAGTTACTTATGCAGAGTCGGTGGCGTTTCATCCCTTGTTTCCTACATCGAGTACGCTCACGTAGGCTTAGGGATTTGCGTTATCGGTTCTGCCGTTTGGCGGGTGGCATTGTGTGGTCACTCTTGGTGGTGAGAGAGAAAGGTTTTCTAACGTTTGGTAAAACGTTCTTCTGGAGATTTGAAGTTAAGGTGGAGATTTGTTATATTTTGACTTCCAAATTAGTAATAAGGTTATTTTAAGAAGGGGCTATAACTTCCGTTTTTGGGTTTTCCACGTATATCGCGTCTCGTGCGTTTTATTTTACTTTCATCGTTCGCTATTTCGCGCTTGAGTTTGTGCGTCTCTTGGTGTTTTCCGCAACATGGACACTGTCACCATTAATGTCAGTTGGCATTGATGTGGACAATTTTTGCAATTATTTGAATATTATCTGATTTTTTTTTAATTTCTAATTTTTAATTTTTAGTTTTTTTAATTGTGAGTCGGCGGCCCTCGTTCGCGAGATACTGGGTGATCCAATCCTTAATTATCCGATGGCTTCCCAGACATCTGCTTACGCGATGGGTCATGGGTCAAGTACCACTTTTCATGCCACCTCATAATTTGAAGTTTCCCTTTCTTTATCCTCGGAACTCCTATAAATATGCACAAAATATTAACGTTCATGAAACCAGAAAAACACAGCATGTAGCACCCTCAAGATATCATCTGAAGATGGCCGAGCATCAAGGGGCTCTCATTCCGCGAGTGAAACTCAGAACTCAGGGTCTTGAGGTTTGTGTCGAAATTACTTGTGGATTCTTTTACGCTGCTTCATGCCAAGATGTTTGAGTTGTCGTTTCTTCTTCTTCTGCTGCTGATGATGTTGTTATTTTTTTCCAGATAATTGCAGGTTTCCAAGTTGGGTTTTGGCTGCATGGGACTCACCGATGAATACAATGATCCTGTCCCAGAGGAAGTCGGCACATTGATCATCACTGACCCGTTCGCCAAGGAGATAACATTCTTTGACACACGTCGGATATATATATGGACCCAAAATCAATGAGATTCTTGTTGGAAAGGTCGAAACACTAAAACCAGTAATTTAGTCTTTTATCCAATACATATAGTTATTAGCAAAACTTCGTGACATCTTTGCCGCAGGCATTGAAGAAGTTGCCACGGGAGGTGGTGCAGCTAGCCACCAAATTCAATGCGGTGAAACGCGGAGCGGACAATATATTAGTGACAAACGGGATGCCTGAATACGTCCACTTGTGTTTTGAGTCGAGCCTATTGACACCTAAATTTTGATTTTGATTTTGATTTTTATATATTATACAAAATTGAGAAATAATTCTCACAAAAAATATTTTTCCATGCATTGCATATTTATTTTTTCTGTGTTTACATTTTTTGCTTTGACGACCCTTCCAATTGCTTGATCACCTTTTGCAACCCGTGCGCCACATTCGGCGAGAACGCCGAGATCATCGACAGAGGGAAACACCCTTTGTGCGTGTGCCGGAGCTCTGTGCTTCCTGATATTCAACTTCTTTTATTGCTCGTTCCGGTACACGTGCACTTACCGGACCAAGCTCCGCGGCCTCTAATTATCCCCGGCGACCAGTGTGGAAATTGTTGTGTGCGAGCCAGTGCTCTTTGCCAAGAGTATTGGGAGCTAAAGAACCACGGGTTTGATCCTTTGATTGAGCTCGTTGTGTACGTGGAAGAAAAGCGACTCGTCCGGAGAATGTCCTTGTTTACTTGATTGATCAAGAGGAAATTGAATTCGTTGATAGACTTATTCAGAAGCTACTGTGGCAGTTGCCTGAAGAATCGTAATATGTGGACTGTTTCTATATTTTTATCTCTTCCCACTCCTCTTGGATTTAGTGAGGTTATATTGGCCACTAACATCGCCGAGACATCAGTAGTGGCAGTACTTGGGATAAAATATGTTGCAGACCATGGAAATTGCTCCTTTGGTAGTGGGGCGGCGGATAGATGATGAGCACCCAGAAGATCTCATAAAAAAGGGTTAATACTTTCTGCTCAAGCTTTACTAATAGTGGAGCCGTTTGTTGATGACTGCGAGAAGGGAAATCGATTCCGTTTGCTCACTCAATTTTTGGAGTATGTCGTGAGTGAGAGAAGCCAAGAAGTGTATGTCCACAATGCTCTTGGTAAATTCATCATCGAAAGAAATAATAATCCAGAGCATACCATGATTCGTGTGTGGTGGGTAAACATTGTGAAAAACGCAATCTTGCTCTCATGATTGTGGCTTCTAGGAGAGGACAATGTGATGGTGAACTTATGGGGGTAACGAACAAAAATTCCCTATTCAAATTACAAGTCTGGTATGTGGTTGAAAGGATAGATGGTGATCTCTGAAAAAATTCTGGACCTTAGGAGCTCTTATAGGAGACAGCTAATTGTTAGGTTATCTCTATGGCCTTACCTGAGGGCAAGTGCCCAGAACAAGTTACTGCGCCCGTTAAAGCATTCATGAATGCTGATTTTCCTCGTGAACTAGTTGAACTTCTTGAGAAGATTGTGCCTCAGAATTCTGCTTTTAGTGGGAATTTCAACTTGCAGAACCTGCTTATCTTGATAGCTATTAAGGCAGATCCATCTAGAGTTATGGATTCTATCAATAGACTCAATAACTTTGATGAACCAGCGGTTGGGGAAGTAGCTATGGAAGCACAACTTTACGAGAGAAAAATAAGAAGGGCAACACTTCCTTCTAGTATCCACCAATCGGCAAAGCAATCCACTTGGACAAAACAAAAGGCGAATGGAGGAATTAATAATGACCTGCTGGCCATTAGTAAAAGAGAATGGAGAATAATCAATAGAGAGGGCCATCATCATTTAGAGGAGAAGGGGACGGTCAAGGTTTTTTTGGGGGGGTGTCGCGACCCTCTAAAAAAATTTTAAATTTTAAAGGGGTTAACGGATTATTAGGTTAATTAGATTTGACTAACCTAACGCGGACCCTCCCAAGCCCTACCGAATCGCAACCTTGGTTTTTGTTTAAATGATTTTGAAATTTGGAGTCGCAACTAATCGTTCTTGGTAGGTCGATTAGAAACCTAAATAAATTAGCGGGAGAACTAATTTATTCCTGCAAACCAGAGATTATGAGCTCGGGGACTTTGTTACACTAGTTAATTAAAACTAATGCCCTTTCGGTACCTTAATTTCATGGATATCCTAATTCGGCAACTCAGGCTTGGTTTATTCCTAAGGCTCTAGTAGGGTATTCTCTTTTGTGTTTTCACTTTTTAAATAGGATACATGGATGGTATATATTTTTATTTGTTATATTTTTTTAAGTGTTAAAGATTCCCTGAAGCCGAAAGAGGGAGTGTGTTAACGACTTCTGTGCAGTATTACGACCTACTCATCTTTTGGGTCTGATGATTCAAAAATTAAATTATAGGAAGTACATGACAGTGAATAAATACCTCCAATGGGAGGGCTAGCATTGGCTTGGCTCTTCCCTTTGGGATTTAAGGTACAGGTATTTAAGTTGCAAGTATTTAAACTACTGTAAGTAAAAACCTCCAATGGGAGGCTAAGAATTGGCTTGGCTCTTCCCTTTGGGATTTAAGGTACAGGTATTTAAGTTGCAGGTATTTAACTACTGTAAGTAAAAACCTCCAATGGGAGGCTAAGCATTGGCTTGGCGCTTCCCTTTGGGATTTAAGGTACAGGTATTTAAGTTGCAGGTATTTAACTACTGTAAGTAAAAACCTCCAATGGGAGGCTAAGCATTGGCTTGGCTCTTCCCTTTGGGATTTAAGGTACATGTATTTAAGTTGCAGGTATTTAACTACTGTAAGTAAAAACCTCCAATGGGAGGCTAAGCATTGGCTTGGCTCTTCCCTTTGGGATTTAAGGTACAAGTATTTAAGTTGCAGGTATTTAACTACTGTAAGTAAAAACCTCCAATGGGAGGCTAAGCATTGGCTTGGCTCTTCCATTTGTGATTTATGGTGCATATATTTAAATTGCGGATGGACTTTGTCCTCTCCATTCTGGGGTATGAATTCTTTAAAATGAAATACAACGAATTGATTCAACAATTTGAAATTTGTGCGCGCTTGAGGATTCCTTCCTCCAAGCCGATTTTGTGCTTCCATAGGGTTGACCATTGATATAGAGCTGCGGCTTCCTGACATAAAATAGAGTGAAGTGTCAGTATACAAAATATGTGCTAATCTGCACCTAAAACCAGAAGAGTGGAAAGAGTACTTATCTCCCGTTTTTTTGGGAGGGATTTCTATAATTGATTTTCGCTCTCTATGTTCCCAATATAGAGAGTTTCTTTTGAATTAAGAGGGACTTTTAGTCACAGATCAGTTGAGAAATCGGTGGACAGCTTAGGAGCTTGTCTGAGCCGATTTTTGCATCTCTACGAAATTTTTGCTGTTGACATAGAGATATCCTTCTCCTGACATAAAATATGGGAAAAAATGGGAGATGGAGAAAGTGTATACAATTTGTGCTAATTTGCGAGTAAAACCATAAATAAATGAAAAAATAAAAACACTTAGCTCGAATTTGCTTGCTCGTTGACGAGGATGAACTCTTGATTTATATTGATCGATGAAGGAATTTGTGATGATAACCCCTAGCTTTAAACTCCCATCATCTTCAAAATTTTCTCTCTTTTGGTATTTTCTTTTTCTCAAATTTTTCTTCAATCTCCCAAAACTCTCTCAAACATCCAAAATTTTCTCTCCCAAAAAATCCTTCTCTCAAGCTCACTTCTTCCTCCTTTTATAATCTACTCATCTATCTCCCATTCTAATTTTTCCACTAACTCTATCTCCCATTCTAATTTCTCCACTAACTCTTCTTCATTCTCATCTTCCATTCTCCATCTCTATCTCACATTCTAATCTCTCCACTAACTCTTCTTCATCTTCCCTTCTCCATATTTATCTCCCATTCTAATTTCTCCACTAACTCTTCTTCATCTCCATCTTCCCTTCTCTATTCTTATCTTCCATTCTAATTTCTCTACTAACTCTTCTTCATCTCAATCTTCCCTTCTCTATTCTTATCTTATTTTCTCCATCCATTCTTTTCCAACTTCTCTTCTTCATCTCCTCTTCTCCATCTTCCCTTTTCTATTCTAATTTATCCACTAACTCTTCTTTTTGTTATTTGTAAAATAATCCTTCAAGAGTTAGGTATTTGCACTCTAGTCCTTGAATTTTAAGTATTTACAATTCAGTCCTTGAAAAAATATATTTCTTTAAGTCCAAATCTCCTCACAATTTTTGACACACCAAAATTTACCACATGTCAAATTTAAGCTCATTTCTTGCCGCTGAAAATAATGCAGAATTTAATTAAAGCCCTTTTGCAAAATTGAGTCATTCTGGGTATAATTGGGCCAAGATGAAAATTTAAAATATTAGAAGACAATGTCACAACTCATAAAAAGTGAAAATTAAAAATAAGTTGACTCAAAATAAATTTTTTAGGCCCGATTCGAGATTATACTCGTGAAGGAACACGTGACTCGAATTGGATTTTTCTGAATTTGCGATGGCCAATATGAAAATAGATTTAAAATAAAAATATTAACTATCTTTGTGTATTTTTTTGGCCTCAAATGTTATTTTTCCAAAATTTTCAAGTATTTTTGTATTTTTTTAAAAAAACTTAATAAATATATATAAAAAAATATGAAAATTTATCTTTTGTTCAAAAATGGTTGCCTAGGCTTGGCCAAGGCTTCCAAAGTTGATTTTGCAATTTTTTCATTTTTTCTTTATTTTTCATGAATTTTCGAAAATAAAAATACTAAAAAAATACTGAAAATATGAAAGATCATTTTTAGTCAAAATTAGTTCTCTAGGCTTGGCCAAGGTCTCCAAAGTTAATTTTTCAATTTTATGAATTTTTATGGATTTTTCAAAAAAATAAAAATGCCGAAAAATACTGAAAATTAAAAATCAGGTGTCAACAGGGGGGGTGGTGGGGGAGATCTCGGAACATGAACTCCTCACCAGAAATTTTTTGGAGCTGGAGTCCGAAATTGCATCGCAAGATGCTCTCGGATAACAACAAGCTTGACGATGTAAACCTCATCGCTTATGTCGTGAAGATCTTTTTTGGGTTTATCAGAGGCACGAGCACAAATTGATCCCGGCCATCGGATCATGTAGAGCTCACATTAGATCCATTCGATTCCGGTATCTTCGGAGTCGTATGCGCCTGTGAAGTTTTTACTTCGTCTTTATCTCTTGAGCATGAAAGCAAAGCTTGTTTTCAATGCCAGTATCGCTCAAATTTTTGGCGACGGGTCCTGTTGTTTTCGACCAAAGTAACTTTGTCTTCTTCGCACCCAATCTTCCTCGCAAGTCTCGCGTTCTTTGTCGTCGCAGATATCCGCAGGTTTTAAGAGAGAGCAAGCGAAGAATTGCAAGTGAAGAAGAGGGAGGGGGGGAGAGGAATGATCAGTGAGGTTTTGCACGAGGGAAGTGATGCCTCTGTGGAGAGAGCAAGAGAATTGATCGATTTCCCGAGCATCACTAGCCATGAGCCTCCAACCACGCTAGACAACATCCTGTCATATTCAGCAACTACTCAAAATGAATCCAATCCAATTCAACGCCTGCGAATGTTGCCTCGTTTCCCTGCGATCTCGACGATGCCACCTTGATGAATGGCAACCTCATCGATCTTAATGTTCCGTTGAATCTAATTCAGTCCTGGGTTCTTCTTTTTCGTGGTGTTTTCCAAGTGTACCCTAGCTTCAAGTCTGACGGTTCAGCATCTTTTTCTCACCATATCCCGTTGCTCTTGAGTGTTTGCATCGACCTGACTACCCACAAAGAATCGGAATTTGCCAGTTTGCTAACGTGCTAAATTTTTTTTTCTTTTGAGTCCTGTTTCTTAATTTTTTTTATAGGTGATATTTGGTGGACCCTATCCCTGTGGAAGTCCCGAAGTTTTTTTTTTTGGTGTCCTTTCTTTTTTTCTTTTTGTTTACAGGTTTTCCAAAAGGACTTTGCTGCTCAAAGTTTTAAACAAGTCCATCGTGAGCAATATCCTTATGAGACCGGTCGCCAATTGTCAAGACGTTGTATTCGGCTGCACATTTACTGGACATTTGCATGAAAAATGTTGGACTTTGTTTGGAACCAGCTTACTTTCAGAATCGTGAGCTTCCTCCGTGGACCCTCTCAACGTACACTCGAGTTCCGTTTGGTCCAGAGTGCAAGGCTTGATCATCAAGTTTCGTCGCAAATCGAATCGGGAAAGGCAATCTTGTCAATTTGGGTATACTTCCTAATTCGAAACTTTGAATATTGTCTTGTTTTATTTTCATGAATTGTTGATTGACTTGCATATTTCAAAGATTGTTTTCTTGTGGGATTGAATATTTGGTTGCCTTGATTTGAAGATTGGTTCGTTAAATTTAGAAACCGAAAATTTTGAATAAATCTGGCGAGGTGTCTTTACTCGCACTTGTGATTTTTCTTGAAATATATATAAATATATATATTTGAAGCCATAGTGATGATGGTCTGATTTTCTTGATAATCATTTTGAATCCATCCAAGATATTCAGGATAATCAAAAGAAACCATTCCGTCTTCATTTTTTTCATTAATTCTAAAAATTACATAAAATACAAAAAATATTTATAATTAGAAAATAATTCTGAAAAATCCCAAAAAATCTCAAAAATTAGGAAATGAGTCATTTTAATCTACTGATCCCATTTTTGGCAGTCTTGGCCTTTCGACCCTTTCAAAAATGATGACTTTGCCCCTCATGGCCAAATTGTCTAAAAAAAATTTAAAAACAATTCAGAAAAATTCTCAGAAATTATGGAGAATAGGAAATGATCATATTCAACTGGTTTGACCTATTTCTACTTCCCGAGCCTTCAAAAACGACCATTTTGCCCTTCTGGTCAGTTTGACCCAAACCTTTCCAAATCACCTAAAATGATTTTTCATGAAATAAAAAGGTACCGAAAGGGTATTAATTTTAATTAACTAGTGTAACAAAGATCCCGAACTCATAATCTCTGGTTCGTAGAAGTAATTTAGTTCTCCTGCTAATTTACTTAGGTTGCATGCTAAATATTGAACCTAAGTTCCGATTTGGTAGAGTTTGAGAGAGCTCAAGTTAGGTTAGTTAATTCATTTAATTAATCTAATAATCCATTAACCTAGAATTCCGTAAAATCGATTTTTTAGGTCGTGACAGAGCCTCAAGTGCCTTGGTGTCAAATACATTGACCTCTAATATGTGCATCGGATTGACACATCAATCCCCATAGAGGAAACTTTAAGCTCGGTTAACAGCTCTTCCTACTCGTGGATGATTGCCGATACTCTGAACTGGTGTTGACACTTAAATTTTGATTTTGATTTTCATTTATATATTGCACAAAAATTGAGAATTAATTCTCACCAAAAATATTTTCTCATGCATTGCATCTTGCATCAACGGCGAGAAGTTGAGCTTAAATTGACGAGCAATGGACCCAAGCAAGCTTGAGAAATTCGGCTAAGGCCAGCAATGGGTGTGCTGAAAATTATGAGAGTTCTTGGACTTATTTTCAAATTTATTCTAGCCCATTAGGACTTTTGAAAAATCTGAATTTTAAGAGTTTTATGAAGGTGAGACTCTTTAAAAATTAGAATTTTGAATCCTACGGTTGAAAGCTAATCCTATGCTCGGAGTCTAATCCTACGATCATTAGAATTCACCTTGTGCCTATATAAGCTAACTTAAGCTTAGGGTTGAGGGGGCCATTCATTAGAATATACGGCAGAGAGAGGGGCCAGAGAAAATAGAGGCCACTTCAATGTAATACACGGCTATTCTTAGAGAGAAAATTCAGAATGCCCCATTGAGAATGCACGTGAAAATTTCGGTGAGAAAGAGAAGGAGAGTCGTACGGCCGCGCCTCCCTTGTGCATCACTTTCTCGCAATTTCCTTCTCAAACAAAGCAACCTTGGTGTGAAGTTTTCATCCGTAAGAGAGGGAGATTGGAGCGGCTCTCATGATGGCAGCGTAGACTTTCATGGTGCAAGATACGAAGCAATGGTTAAACTTTTGGGTTTGTTCGCCGTTCGAGCCAACCCACGTGGGATTCAAGATCAAAAGCCCAAGCGATGGAGTGGTTCCCTTTTGGATTTTGAGCTAGATGTGATCTAGAGTATCCGCAAAGACCACTGCCCTGCGCCCCCCCCCCCCCCCCCCCCCCCCACACAAACAAAATCGCCATAGCCAAAGTTTGGGCTGTTTCGCTGCTGTGCAAGCTCAAAAACAGCGTTGGTTTGAGTATTCATGGCTGGATTTTTGGTGCGGTTTATGCTCAAATTAAAAGAGCATTACTTGGAGTTCTAGATTTTTTCTTTAGGAGCAGTTTCATCACTGTTTCTATGTCCAGAAGTTTTTTTTTTTGGGCTGTTTAGGGACCAATTTGCCACTATTTTAGTGCTGGAGTTTGCTGCTGTTCTGGGTTTATTTTGCGGCTGTTTTAGTGTCCAAAACAGTTTTATATTGAACAATTATTTGCTATTAACCAGTGCAAATTTTTGGCTCACAATTAGGGCTGATTGCTCCTCGCTGTGGGGGCGATTTGCTTGCTGCTGTTAAAGATGCAAATTTGCAGCTACGAATTCACCTTGTCCTTGTGCGAAACAAATCCTAACTAATCGGTCCATTGTTCCATCTTAGGTACGAAATTTTCAGTCCAACTTGGATAAGGAAAAGGCAATATTCATGTATAATTTCTTATCTTTTAAAATATTGTCTTACCTATTCGGTCTGATTGCATATCAATTTGGATTTTCTGCATATCTTATATCTTGTGGATAAGATTGTTTTTAATGAGAGATATCTTTTTTTGAAAAGTTTATCTTAACAAATTGTCAGAAATTCTAAGAGATAATTTTCGGACTTGAAAGGATATGAACCATGGTAGATAAGGATTGAGCTGAATTGGATAATATCTAATTTGTCTTGGATAATCTTTGCTCTGGATAATTATCTCATAATCATCAAATTGGTTGAATCATCTTATGTCTTGCGGTTATTTGATGTTATGGATGAGAATTGTTTGAATTGGATAATTATCCAATTTTTGAGAATTATCTGAATTAATTTCCAATCGTTAAAGATAATTTTCTCAAACCAAAATTGAACTTTGGATGAGGAAAGGTGGCCCCCACTCTCACAATTTCGATCACCCCTCTCAATTTTCGAAAATTTAAATAAGACGGTCCATCATTGTTTATATTTGGTCATGTCTGTTTAGTCATTGTTTGTTTATCTAGTTTGCACATTTATAAACAAACATGCCCATAATATATGCTCCCTTGTGCCTTGTCCCTTCAGAAAATAAATTGCATGCCTTAGCCACGATCTTGTGAAATGGGACGGCAATTTAGTATAGAATTTCGTGTTCTGCCCTTTGGCAACAAGGGATGATGTTATTCTATACGTTTATCCGCATACTAGCTCAAATCTCCGAGGACGTAGCAGATAAAATTCTTCTCTAGCCCAGATCTTTGGGAATGAGTGAATTTATTTAAAAAATCAGAATTAAAAGGTATACTATGAGCATTTTTGTTTATTTTTGTTCAATCTTTGCATTTCATTTGTTTGTTTCATTAAATGAAAAAAACCCCCAAAAAAGAACTCTCGTTTTTCATAGTTAATCATGCCAAAAGTCTGTTTTTATGTCATAAATATCATCTAATATAAGTTAAGACTTTGAGAAATCATTTTCTTAGATTAAATTGGATGATAACTCATTTTAAGGCATGTTTTCATAATAGTCGTTATTTAATCCGAAAATACAAAAAAATCATTTTTGCATATACATGGTCATTTATGTCATTTTCAAAGGAAAAGTCATTCAATTCACAATCATCAATGGAAAAGGATTTTTTCATGAAATTTGGTACCGAAAGGACATTAATTTTTTCAAATTAATGTAATCAAGTCTCCAGACTCATTTCATCTGGTTCGCAGAATAAATTAATTCTCCCGTTAATTTATTTAGGTTTCTAATCGACCAACCAATAATGATTAGTGGCGGCTCCAAATTGAATAAACTTTGCATGAAAAGAACCTAAGTTGCGATTCGGTAGGACTTGGGAGGGTCTGAATTAGGTTAGTAAATTAACCTGATAATCCGTTAGCCTTCGAATGAATTTTTTAGGTCGCGGCAACTTGCTTTAGCGATCAACTATTAATAAAAACCAAATGGTTTCGGAAAAATGCAGATGGGGGAACTGAAGAAGTTGGTGGAAGAGGGAAAAGTCAAGTACGTCGACTTGTCGGAGGCTAGCCCCGACACCATACAGAGGGCGCACTCGGTTCATCCCATCATGGCCTTAGAGATGGAGTGGTCGCTCCGGACTCACGATATCGAGCAAGAAACCGTCCTGCTCTGCTGGTATATTGCTGTAATGCTGTACACTTCCATCGAAGTATACTTCGAATTCTTTCTAAAGTTGTTCTCCAAAAAACAGCCTTTTCGCTTTGAAGTTGGTTTCATTTCTAATCTTTTGGCCCGCCTCTCGAAATTTTCAGGGAGCTCGGAATTGGCATCATTCCATATAGCCCTCTCGGCCGTGGGTTCTTTGGTGGCAAGGGAGTCACAGAAACTGTGCCTGAAAATAGTGCTCCAGTATGTTAATATTTAAATGGCCTCTTCTTGCTTTAATGTTTCACATTCATCTGCACGTTGGTCTAAAAGCTTCTTCACTCATTTCTTAGGGAAAGTTTCCTAGGTTTCAAGCAGGGAATTTGGACAAAAACAAGGTTCTTTGCGTTCGAATGGAGAAGTTAGTGAAAAAGCACTAATTGCACTTTGATACAGCTTGCGCTCGCATGGATTCTCCATCAAGGAGATGATGTTGTGCCCATCCTTGGTAAGGATGGAATTTTTGCGACATTCATTAACAGATGACATGAATTGGTACTCCAGTTTTGAGATTATGTGGCTTCTACGGGAACGACGAAAATCAAGAATCTCGATAACAGCATCGGTTCCCTGAGAGTGAAGCTTACGGAGGACGACGTGAAAGAGATCTCGGATGCTGTCCCAATTGAAGACGTTGCCGGCGACAAGAGCAATGAGAACTTTATCCGCTACTCATGTAAGTGTTGGAGTTGGCGAATACTTCGGGATCCCTTGTTTCTCACACCGGGTACGCCCACGTGAACTTAGGAAAACTGAAGTGTTATCCAACGACATGTGATCTCTGCGTACGGAATGCGGGGGTTCGGAGCAGCGCCCCCAACACAGGTGCCCCGCTGCCCGGTCAGCGGGCGGGGGTTCGGGGGCAGCGCCTCCCAATGGGGGTTCCGCTGCCCGGTCAGCGGACAGCTGCCCCGCTCGCTGGTAAGCAGGTGGGGGCTCGGGAGCAGCGCCCCCGAAACCTCAACGAGTTTGGGCTTTTATTTAAGCTGGCCCATATAGTGCAATATTAAGAGATTTATTATAAGTTTAGGTTTTGGGCCCGTTTTAGGGATATATATATTTTTCTCGTTTCTGATCATTGTAACGTGTTGAGCGGCTGTAAACCAAAAACATAGTGAAATCTCTTTGCAGGACGTAGCCCTAATCTTGGGGTGAACCTGGGTAATCTCTTGTGCATCGTTCTTCTTCTTCTTTATTGTGATTGTTTCTAATACTCTATCGCGAACAAAAACCCATCAATTGGTATCAGAGCTTTGTGTTCGAGGGATTAGGGTTTGTTCGAGATGTCAGGAGGGTCGCGGATTGAGATAGAAAAGTTCGATGGGAAGTGGTTCGATCTGTGGAAGATGAAGATGGAAGATCTCCTATGTGATCGAGATCTTTGGTCGACAATCGAAAGGGAAAGGCCTGTTACTGCGACGCCTGGTATCGTGATAGGCAAGGAATCGGGCAAGGAAATGGATTCAACATCTAAACAGGCATATCCAAAGGAGATTGACGATTGGGATCGGATTGATCGGAAAGCAAAGGGCTTGATTCGGCTTTGTCCTGCGGACAACATTCTGACGAATGTGATGAGCGAACCAACAGCCAGGAATTTATGGCAGAAATTGGAGTCGCTATACCAAAGTAAGTCGCTCGTGAATAAATTATTCTTAAGCAAAAAGTTGTATAATCTTCGAATGTACAAGGGCGACTCGTTTTCTGCACATTTGCATGATTTTAATACGTTGATAAGTCAACTCGTATTAATCGGTGTTAAGTTTGAAGATGATGATAAGGCGATAACACTGCTCTGTTCACTGCCGAACTCGTGGGATAACCTGATTGTAGTAATTGGCGGTGGGGACAAGGAATTGTCATATGAGACTGTGTGTGCTGCCCTGTTATCAGAGGAGACACGAAGAAAGGAATCAGGAAGTTCTAGTAAATAGGCTTTAGCAGCTAGGGATAGGCCAGCAGAGAAGACTCTATATCGAAAGGGATCTAGATCCAAATCTCGTGGGCGATCGAAGAGTAAGGATAGGAAGGTACAGTGTTGGAGATATGAAGAGTGGGGCCATGTGAAGCGGGATTGTAAAAACAAACCCGTCTCTAAAAGGGAAGCGGAATCATCCTCGGGGAAGAAGGAAGTCGAGACAGGAGATATGTATGTGGCTGCTGTATGTATGGCGCAGTCAGACAAGGATATCTGGTATATCGACATCGGTGCTTCATTCCATATGACGCCTCATAGACACTGGTTCTGTGAATATTAGCAATTTAATGGTGGAGATGTCATGCTCGGAGATGATTTTGCAGTTCAGATTGTCGGGCGTGGCAGGGTGAAGCTGAGGATGAGCAATGGCATAGTGAAGACTCTTCCAGATGTAATGCACATACCCTTGATGAGTAGAAATCTGTTATCCGTTGGTACGATGGCTGATTCAGGAGTTACTTTCTCTTGTGATAAGAATTCGTGCAAGATGACTCGAGGTTCTATTGTGATTGCACGAAGAGTTTATTATGGGACGTTGTACAAGTTGCTCGGGGAAACGATGACTACTGGTGGCGGATTCGTCTCTGAAAAGGCAAAGGAAGATGGACATGATATGTCCATGTTATGGCATCAGAGGTTAGGGCATATCGGGGAAAATGGACTGTCTACCTTAGCTTCAAGTCAGATGGTAGAAGGAGTACCAGATTGCTCTATGGGTTTCGGGTTCTGTGAACACTGTCTTCATGGAAAACAGAACCGAGTTAGTTTCCAACACACCGGTACGAGAGCAATAGAGATTCTGGAGCTGATTCATAGTGATGTCTTCGGACCTACTCCGACGCCATCTATTGGAGGATCTAGGTACTATGTATCGTTCATAGATGATTTCTCGAGATATAGTTGGATTTATTTTATTAAAAGTGAATCGGATGTATTTGTAAAATTTCGAGAATTTAAAGCTTTGGTTGAAAACCAATTAGGCAGGAAAATCAAGACACTTCGTACAGATAACGGAGGTGAATTCTGTTCGGATAAGTTCGAGCAATTTTGTGTGGATAACGGTATCGCGAAGCAGAAGACGACTCCATATACACCTCAGTAGAATGGGGTGGCTGAAAGATTAAATCGGTCGCTCCTAGAAATGGCGAGATGCATGCTGAGTTTGGCAGGTTTAGAACCTGAATTCTGGGCAGAAGCTGTAGCCACGGCCTGTTACTTGAAGAACTGATCACCGACCTCATCAGTGAAGAACCGAACTCCATATGAGGCAGTGTTTCGGAAGAAGCCGAATTTGTCACATGTTCGGGTATTCGGGTGCGATGCATATGTTCACGTGCCCAAGGAGAAGAGGGGTAAGCTTGATAGTAAGTTTGAAAAGAACATATTTATTGGATATAAGGAAGGGGTCAAAGGTTATAAGCTGTGGAATCCAGAGTCAAAGACCATCGTATATAGCAGGGATGTTGTCTTTCGTGAAACGCAGTCCTAGAAAGGTATACAGGAAGATGAAGAGCCCAAGAAAGTGGTAATGTTTGAAGAAAACCCGATTGTTGAATCTGTGGAGGTGGTTCCACAAAGCACACCAGTGGATTCTGATTCTGATCCGGAGCAAGAGGACTTGGTTAATGAAGTTGAGGATGCAGATTCAGATGAGGACCCGGACACAGATAGCATGCCTGCTCTCAGAAGATCAACTCGGGAAAGAAAGGTACCACTTCGATACTCACTTAGTGCATTGAATACATTTCATGCTTTGAGTATTACTGGAGATGATCCTAGTTCTATAAAAGAGGCGAGATCCATGGATGATGCGAATCAGTGGGAGCTCGCAATGACAGAAGAGATGCAGTCGCTTGATTATAACGACACACGGAGCTTGTGTAAATTGCCTAAGGATAGAAAGGCAATTGGATGTAAATGGGTGTTCAAGCGAAAATTAAAACCAGATGGGACTGTGGAGAAGTACAAGGCTAGGCTCATAGCCAAGGGGTATTCTCAGGTCGAGGGGGTTGACTACGACGAGATATTTTCACCTGTAGCGAAATTAACCTCGATACGATTTGTTCTGTCTGTAGCAACTGCATATGATCTTGAGGTGGAACAGATGGATGTAAAGACGGCTTTCCTTCATGGGGACTTGGAGGAGGAGATTTATATAAGGCAACCAGAAGGCTTTGAAGCAAAAGGAAAAGAAAATCTGGTAAGTAAGTTAAAAAAATCTTTATATGGGCTGAAGCAGTCACCGAGGATGTGGTATCAGAAATTTGACACGTACACGCTCCAGCTTGATTTTGTGCGGTCAAATTCTGACCACTGTGTTTATGTGAAAAGATCGGGCGATCAGTTTGTTATTCTTACATTATACGTTGACGATATGCTGTTAATTGGGAATAACATGAAAATGGTGAAATCTGTGAAGAATTTGTTGGCCAAGAAGTTTGATATGAAAGACTTGGGGCATGCAAATTTTATTTTGGGCATGTAGATTACAAGGGACCATGAGAAACGGAAGCTATGGCTAGGGCAGGAGAAATACATAAAAGAGATATTGAGAAAATTCAACATGATGGATTGCAAACCTGTTGGTACCCCTATGTCTTCAGGGACCAAGTTATCTGCAGAACAGTGCCCTAAAACAGATGAGGAGAATGAGGAGATGGCTCGAGTTCCATACGCAAGTGCAGTGGGTAGCTTGATGTATGATATGGTGTGCACTCGTCCAGATATAGCCCAAGCAGTGAGAGTCCTGAGTCGATATATGTCCAACCCGGGTAGAGAACATTGGAACGCGATCAAGAGAGTTTTCAGGTATCTTCGTGGAACTTATAACCTCTCTTTATGTTTTGAAGGTATAGGGAATGGAAACATGCTTGATATCTGTCGCGACCTAAAATTCATTTTTATTTTAGGTTAATGGATTACCAGATTAATTAATTAAGTTAACTAACCTAGCTCGAGCTCTCTCAAGCTCTACCAAATCGCGACTTTGTTTTCTGTTTAAATGATTTTAAGATTTAATTTTGGAGTCGCCACTAATCGTTCTTGGTAGGTCGATTAGAAACCTAAATAAATTAGCGGGAGAACTAATTTATTTCTGCGAACCAGAGATTCTGAATTCGGGGACTTGGTTACGCTAGACTACTCTAACGCCCTTTCGGTACCATTTCATGAAAAATCATTTGGGGTGATTTAGAAAGATTTGGGTCAAACTGACCAGAAGGGTAAAATGGTCATTTTCTAAGGATCGGGAAATGAAAACAGGTCAAACTAGTTGAAGGTGGTCATTCCTTATTTCCCACCATTTCTGAGAATTTTTCGAAATTTTTCTAGACAATGTGCCCATAAGGGGCAAAATTGTCATTTTGAAAATATCAAAAAGGCAAAACATCCAAAAATAGGATTGGCCAGTCGAAATGGCTCATTTCCTAGTTTTCAAGGTTTTCCGCATTTTCTAAGATTTTTCTGAATAGTATGGAATTTTTCAGAGATTTTTTTTAATTAATTAATTTAAATTTTTTTTAGGAATTTTCCAAATTTTTATTATTATTTATTTTATTTATTTATTTATTTCGAAAATTGTAATCCGAGCTGGGCTTCTGAGCCCAACCCTTCTAAAGCCACGAGTTAAGAAGGAAACCCAAAGCCCAAGTAAAATCTAAAGGTCCATTTTAATAAAGCCCCCAATCAAACCTAAAGTCAAGCCTATTCTGGCCCATTCTAAAGCCCGATTCTGACCTAAAATCCATACCCAAATTGCAAAGGAACCCAACGTTCGCAATATGAACTCATCCCCATGTCAAACTTCCAATATCTCCCTCATTTTTTATATTATTTTTTTTGTTATTCCTTTTTTATGGGCTATATTCTATGTGAGTCTTCTTTCTCACGGACTTGCACCAAGAACAGCCTCAGAATTACGCTCACCCCATCGATATCACCGAAAGAGACAAAAGGGACTAGAAAGAGGACTGACCCGTTTGTTATGTGAGTCTGTAGCACTTGATGACGCAAACTTGCTTGTGGCTGGGTCTTGTTTCTCGTGTTGCTGTGCCATCGGAATCCGTTCATGCGTTGTCACATCGCCGGGTCTGCTCGCTCGTCGGCCAGGTCAGCTCGCGCATGCCGTTGGTCTGAGACGCCTCGACATCGTGGTCGGGACCCGTTCGTACTTGCCACCGCTGGTCCAGCTTGCGTGCGGCGTCTCGGCCATATTCTCATCGCTTCTGGTCCCACTTATCCAGCCACTGCGGGTTCTTGGTTTATCCTCAGCCACCCACGAAAGTTCTGTTCATCCGGTGAACTTCTTCTACTGGGGACTCTTTGGTCCAACCCAACTTCGTCACAAACGATTGCCATCCTTCAGCGAGCCTACGGCCACTTAGCAACACCAAGCTGCTAGTACTCATTTGTAGAGAATGCAAGGTTTGCTTGTATTCCTTGAACAACAGATCTCGGGCGTCTCCTCCAATCTTCGTTTTCAACCTTTTCACTTGGACATGCAGAATGTGATCAGACAATGATTAATTCATTTCACAAGTGGCTAGGCTATAGTCGTTGAGGTCGGGGTAGTAGTAGAGATCAGTAACTATGTGCTAAAGGAGGAGGCACTGATCAAAGTCCATACTAATGGTGCTCCGCTGGAGCACTATGAGATAATTCCTCCTTCGAAGCACGAAATCACCTATTTCACCAAGCAACTCCCTGATGATTCTAGGACCGAACCGTGAATCTTGACACCGAGAATGAATCTCTATCAGCCGCTTGAAGATCCGTTCTGTTAAAATGATGCTCACTCCCGCCTGCATCCCCCGCCAATATGTTTTTAACATGAAACAGAAACCAAGCAGCTCGTGTTCGATGAACTTCATGAGCCTTCGTGTAGAGCAGATCATGCCTGAAGCTCAGCTCGACTTCGACCAATTTGAGTGCTTCCTCGGCCGACTTTTCAGGAAGTCAGGAAGGCGTAAAAAGCAGCGACAACTTGGGTACTATGCTAAGCAAGTGCCTCAGCAATAACTCATCGTCCTATGTTGAGTAAGCGGTGATGGTGTCGGGGCCTCCGAGGTGTAAGAGGAGGAACGGAGACAGAAGCTCCAGTAGCCTACTCTTCGTGTCCGAAGAGTCTCCTCCGCTGCTGCTGCTTGAGATGGGACCCAACGAGTGGATCGGGATGGAGTTCGCCAATAAGTATGACAACCGGACGATGAAAGCAATCCAGCTGGCTTTCGTGGACTTCCTCGCGGCGAGAAAGATTAAGCCGCTGGCAACAATAGACATCGCAAAACTGGGTGGGCTCGAAATTTGGCAGCAATTAGGACTCCATAGTTATTCCTTTCAAAGTGAAAAGTACAGGTTTCTTTGGTCTCCTGAACGTGGAGGACTTGGGCCTGGTCTTCATGTCACTTTGCGAGTTCCTGAACCGCGGGTCTTCCAACATGCAACGTATCATGGCCGCCTCGTCATGGCCGCCTCATCGTCCTTCTCGACTTCGCCATCGCCTTTGCTGCGCTCTTCTTCGAGCTCGTCGGTGGGGACTCCTTGCGGACAGCGAGAGCCAGGTGTGTGGAGCTCGTGTAACTCGCCTTCTCTTCATCGACGGCCCGCACTCTTCTTCTTCTCCCACGTTGACTTCAAAGCCGACTCTCTCATCGTACCTCGCCTAGCGTAATTCCTGTTCTTCGTGGCCGTCGTGATTCACTTCAAATGGACATGGATCAGTACTTTACCGACTAATCCGCTACTACTCTCATAACGAGCTTTCTGATGCAATGCTGCTCAACAAATTCCATAATCCCTTATCTTACATCTTGTATCTCAGTATATACCTTCACCGAAGAAACCTTTGCTTGGTTACACATATGAATATATGCATCCAGAACCTTGTTCATATTCTGCCCTGCAAATTCAGGTTAGTCGGGATGACAGACATGTAGGGCACAATATTTGAACTTCCCTCAGAAGCTTTGAAGTGCCCGCAAAAGAGTTGTCTCGCCTCCAGAGGGACCGCTTCCAACCATGACGTACACGCCTCGAGATGATGACGACGACGACCCACTGCCCTTGTCCATCAAGATGTTCATCTTGGTCAGCTTGCTCAGATTCTTCCACTCGCTAATCCAAGCGAACCCGCGTTTTTGCTTCGTCATCTTGTCGAACTACTTCAGTGAAGGGATCTCAGCGACGCATGTCAACGTGGACATTTTTGCAGACATATTCTTCGCTTCCAAAGCCCTTTTTTTGAGTGCAGGTGCCTATCGTGCGACGCCATTGCTTCGACTCGCACCTGAAGTCGATCTTTTTTTCTTCATCTTCTTCTCATTCATGCCACCCCTGGTCTCCTCCCCAGTGTGGAACGTGCCAAACTCTTCCAAAGTCAAGAAACAAGATGATCAATCTTTTGACCCTTTCCTCTCTCTTTTCTTTTAATCATGGTGTCTTGGTTATCCCCAGTCCTCCACCAATTTATGTCTTCCACTTTTTATCTAACCAAGGCCGCAGTCGTCCCGCTTGGTATCTAAAGAGAGAATTCGTTGAATATCAGCTCATCTGATCTCGCTGGGTAGCTGAAGTAAATGAGGGCCTTATAGAGCACGAGAGTGTAGTTGTTGGGGAGAGAACGTGTCTTGGAGCTGAAGTTCCTCAATCCTGGAGTCACTGCCTCCGTTTTCATACCAAAAACAGAGGAAGAATTCCTCCGATCACCTGCACTTCTTGGGCACATGCGAACCCAGTCTCCCCGGCCAGCATTTCTTTACTTAGTAGATGAGAGAAGGTGTCCACTTGATGAACAAAATCAGAGGTCCGTGCCCTAAAATGACCGCAAGACTTGGTAAATCCATGATCTATTTAGTTAACTGACCCAAGTTCAGAATTAGTTTTAGAATCCAAGTAACTGGTTTGGATCTCGAATGGCTTTACTGAGATGATTTGGCGTATCCAACCATAAAGCCGAGGCGTGCCCTCTTTTTATCGTAAATAGCCCATATTTTCTTGGGCATGAAACATTCCTCAGATCGGTCCTTATCATGGAAATCTGATAACCAACTTGGACTGACCAGCAGCTTTCGCATCAGTCGTTCCTCCGTCCATATTTTATTTTTATTTTTTTCGAGAGAGAGCCCACCACTCTCTCTTTTTACTTTCGGTTCAACTATCCTCCTTCATGAGTGTGTCCCTCTACTTTGGGTTTAGCAATAATGGCACATGGTTTGAATGGAATGCCAGAATCTGCTCCACGTGCTTTCGCTAACCGTTGACCCATTTTCGGTTAGGACTTCCGAGAGCTTTTATCTCCACGACGGCTCACTCCTCCACCCTTCTCGCACGTTGGACTCCGCTTTTTCCTTTGTTCTTCGTCCAGCTTCTACTAAAAAACGTTCTCCCCTTCGGATCTTTCTCATTTTGACCAACTCATTGTCCTTGAAATCAGTCAAGTGTGAATTCAGTGTCACCTGGCTACCCACCAGAAAACGTTCTCGATATGTTAAGTACAAGCTGCTGATTGGCATTCCTCCTTCATTATTGAGCCGTGTTCCGGTGGGTCGCCAAATCTAACAAAATAAACAAAGAACCAAGCTCTTCGAATCTAGGGTTGTCACGGGGGTCAACCAAAAGAAAGTCTTCCCCTCTTTGGTCTTTTGTGAAGGTTAACAATCACGCAAGTGCTGGCCATTGTTGGTGATATCATGGATTTGCTGGAAAACACCACCGAAGACATCCATGAATCACCGAGAGAACCTAGGAACTTCAGAGAGAACACAGAACAATTCTGGTCGTGTCTTTTCAAATTGCTTTGGCCTCTAGAACTCTGTCGTATATTCTATGATATGGTGCTCGCCTTTCTATCTTATCCATCTTGACCATTAAAAAATTTGAACTATTAAAAGCCAATGTCACGACTCCAAAAATACGAACATCAAAAGTTACAAAGCTAAGATGACTTCTATATAATTTTTTTTTCAATTAATATGAAAATGAAATTAACAAAGTAATTCTCAATTTCAGATCAATTTTTGCGGATTTTCTTTGGCTAAAAGTGAAAAAATAAAAATAAAAATAATGACTATCTTTTCATATTTTTGTGGCCTCAAATGCAATTTTATTTATTAAATATTTTCCTAATTTCTAAAAATATTTAAAAAATGCGAAAAATATGAAAAATTATTTTTTGTTCAAAAATGGTAGCCTAAGCTTAGCAAAGGCTTTCAAAGTTGATTTTGTAATTTTCTCATTTTTTCTTGATTTTCTATGAATTTTCGAAATAAAAATACCGAAAAATACTAAAAATATGGAAAATCATTTTTTGGTCAAAATTGGTTTCCTAGACTTGGCCAAGATCCCTAATGTTGATTTTTCAATTTTATGAATTTTTATGGATTTTCTATTAATTTTAAAAAAGAAAAAGATGATTAAAAACTAGGTGTCAACAATATCGTAGGCCACGTAGATGCTGATTGGGGTGGAGATATTGATAGTAGACGGTCCACTAGCGAGTATGTTTTCACATTATTTGGTGTTGCGTTCAGTTGGATGAGTAGGAGACAAAGCGTGGTAGCGCTCTCTTCTACGGAGGCTGAGTATATGGCTCTTACACATGCTGGAAAAGAAGCCATATGGTTACAGCGGTTGTGCTTGGAGCTCGGTTTTGAGCAAGGTGCCATAGAGGTGAGATGTGATAATCAAGGGGCCATTTGTTTAGCTAAGAATCCTGCATTTCACTCACGCACAAAGCATATCGATATACAATATCATTTCATCCGAGAAAAGGTAGAGAAGAAAGAGGTTCGGCTTGTAAAGGTCGACACAGTAGAGAATAGTTCTGACTTCCTTACTAAAGCAGTCACAGGTGCGAAGTTTGACTAGTGCTCTACCGCGATGGGATTGAAGAAGGATGATATTGTCAAGGTTCTCATTTGCGCGAAGTATCCACCAAGTGAGAGAATGTTGGAGTTGGCGAATACTTCGGGATCTTTTGTTTCTCACACCGGGTACGCTCACGTGAGCTTAGGGAAACTGAAGTGTTATCTAACGACATGTGATCCCTGCGTGCAGAATGCAGGGGTTCGGCGGCAGCGCCCCCGACACAGGTGCCCCGCTGCCCGGTCAGCAGGCGGGGGCTCGGGGGCAGCGCCCACGAAACCACAACGAGTTTGGGCTTTTATTTAAGCTGGCCCGCATAGTGCAATATTAAGAGATTTATTATAAGTTTAGGTTTTGGCCCGTTTTGGGATATATATATATTTTCTCGTTTCTGATCATTGTAACGTGTTGAGCGGCTGTAAACCGAAAACGTAGTGAAATCTCTTTGCAAGACGTAGCCCTAATCTTGGGGTGAACCTGGGTAATCTCTTGTGCATCGCTGTCGCGATCTAAAATTCATTTTTTAGGTTAATGGATTACCAGATTAATTGATTAAATTAACTAACCTAGTTCGAGCTCTCCCAAGCTCTACCAAATCGCGACTTTGGTTTTTTGTTCAAATGGTTTTAAATTTTGGAGTCGTCACTAATCATTTTTGGTAGGTTGATTAGAAACCTAAGTAAATTAGCAGGAGAACTAAATTACTTATATGAACCAGAGATTGTGAGTTCGGGAACTTGGTTACACTAGTTAATTAAAACTAATGCCCTTTCGGTACCTTAATTTCATGGATATCTTAATTTGGCAACTCAGGCTCGGTTTATTCCTAAGGCTCTAGTGGAGTGTTCTCTTTTTGTATTTTCACTTTTTTAAATGGAATATACGTGAGTGACATTTTTTTTTTGCATTTTCAAAATATTAAGTATTTCCCTGAAGCGGAAAAAGGGAGTGAGTTAACGACTTCTGTGCAGTGCTGCGAGCTACTCATTTTGGGGTTTAGTGATTCAAAAATTAAATTACCGGAAGTAAATGACAATAAATAAAGACCACCAATGGATAGCTCAGCCTTGGCTTGGCCCTCTCCTTTGGGGTTTAAGGTGCAGGAATTTAAATTGCAGAAATTTAAAATGACCTCCAGTGAGCGGGCTCTACCCTTCACATTCTGGGGTTTAAATTCTTTAAAATAAAACGAATTGATTTGACGATTCGGGCCGAAATCCATCGACGGATCAATTGAAAATTTAATGGGCACTCAAGAGCTCGTCAGCGCCAATCTTACACCTCCATAGGATTTACCGTTGACTTAGAGTTGTCCTTTGCCTGACATAAAAATATGGAGAAATGGAGTAATTGAGCAAATATGATTGTTAGAACAATGAAAGAAGCACTTAGCTTCAATGGCATTATGAGAAGTGCTTGATGGATATAATTGGTTCCTGCCTGAAATCAAATATGGGAAAATGGGAGAAGAGTAGAAAATTTGGGCTAGTTTATATTAAAAAATCAAAGAGAGTAGAGGGACATTTAGCTTCAAATCTGGGATGAATTCTTGATTTATGTTGATCGATGAAGAAATTGATAATGATAACCCTCTAGCTTTAAACTCCCATCATCTTCAAAATTCTCTCTCTTTTTGGTATTTTTTTTTCTCTCAAATTTTTCTTCAATCTCTCAAAACCCTCTCAAACATCCAAAATTTTCTCTCCAAAAAATTTTCCTCTCAAACTCACTTCTTCCTCCTTTTATAACCTATTCATCCATCTCCCATTCTAATTTTTCCACTAACTCTATCTCCCATTCTAATTCTTCCACTAACTTTTCTTCATCTTCATTTTTCTTTCTCCATCTCTATCTCACATTCTAATCTCTCCACTAACTCTTCTTCATCTCCATCTTCCCTTCTCTATTCTTATCTTATTTTTCCCATCCATTCTTCTTCATCTTCTTTTCTCCATCTTCCATTCTCTATTCTTATCTTATTTTCTCCATCCATTTTTCTCCATCTTCCCTTCTCCACTAACTCTTCTTTTTGTTATTTGGGAGATAATCCTTCAAGAGTTAAGTATTTACAATTTAGTCCCTAAAAAAATATTTCTTTATGTCCAAATCTCCTCACAATTTTCGACACACCTACCGCATGTTGAATTTAAGCTCATTTAATTAAAGCCTTTTTGTAAAATTGAGTCATTTTGGGTATAATTGGGCCAAGATGAAAATTTGGAATATTAGAGAACAATGTCACAACTCCTAAAAGTGAAAAATAAAAATAAATTGACTTAAATTGAATTTTTTTAGACCCGATTCGAGATTATACTCGTGAAGGAATACACGACCCAAAATTGGATTTTTTTAAATTTGCGAAGGCCAACATGAAAAGGGATTTAAAAGAAAAATATTGACTATTTTTATGTATTTTTGTGGCCTCAAATGCTATTATTTATTAAATATTTTCCTAATTTCTAAAAAATATATTTAAAAAATATAAAAAAATATGAAAAAAAAATTTTACTCAAAAATAGTTGCCTAAGCTTGGCCAAGGCTTCCAAAGTTGATTTTTTAATTTTCTCATTTTTCTTGATGTTTTCTGAATTTTCGAAAATAAAAATATCGAAAAATACTGAAAATAAGAAAAATTATTTTTTAGTCAAAATTGGTTCTCTAGGCTTGGCTAAGGTCCCTAAGGTTGATTTTTTAATTTTATGAATTTTTATGGATTTTGTATTAATTTTAAAAGAGAAAAGATGATTAAAAATCAGGTGTCAACAGATGCCCCTCTTTGAAAGGAAGCTCGATAGAGGTTTATTTCAAAGACGAGATGACACCTGATTCTTAATCGACTCAACCTAAGAAAATGCAAAGAGTTGTGACATTTGATCTTCAATATCTCTCTGAGCAAGTTCTGATCCAAATCAGACTGGAGGAGATTTTTATGAAGTGAGGGAGAGATAGAGGAGCGAGCTTACCTGGCACTTACTTGCACGTTGTGTGGCGGTTGCCTGATATGGATACTCTACTAAAAGTGGAATGAGAACCTAAGGATTCGTTATAAGAAAACCTTAGGGTGGTTGAGCTTGGACCCGTGTGGTGGGTCAACCCATGGTAGATTCCTAACAAAAGGATTCTACTGATTAAACTTTGATTGAGATTTGACCTGTATGGTAGGTCATCCCATGAAAATGCCTGTAAGAAGGACTTTGTGCCTGTAGAAAGGACTTGGCGCCTGTAAGAAGGACTTTTGTAAGAAGGACTTTGGGTTGCTTGTAAGAAGGACTTTTGCGTTGCTTGTAAGAAGGACTTTGGGTTGCCTATAAGAAGGACTTTGGTGCCTGTAGAAAGGACTTTGGGCTGCCTTTAAAAAGGACTTTGGGTGCCTGTAGAAAGGACTTAGTGCCTGTAAGAAGAGCTTTGTGCCTGTAGAAAAGACTTGGTGCCTGTAAGAAGGACTTCGGGTTGCCTGTAAGAAGGACTTTTGTGTTGCTTGTAAGAAGGACTTTGAGTTGCCTGTAGAAAGGACTTTGGTGCCTGTAGGAAGGACTTTTGGGTGCCTGTAGGAAAGACTTTTGGGTGCCTGTAAGAAGGAGTTGGTGCCTGTTTTGGGTGTTGAAGGGTACCATTCTGAGATCTGGGAATACCAGGAATCTTGCAGAAGCTCAAACCCAATTTCACTTACCTCAAAGGGTGCCATTTTGGGATCTGGGAAGACTAGGAATCCTTCAGAAGCTCAAACCCGATTTAACTTACCTTGGTGGGTACCATTCCGGGATCTAGGAAGACTAGTGATCCTGTAGAAGCTCAAACCCGATTTAACTTACCTCAAAGGGTGCCATTCTGGGATCTGGGAAAACCAGGAATCCTGCAGAAGCTCAAACCCGATTTAACTTACCTTGGTGGGTACCATTCTAGGATCTAGGAAGACCAGTGATCCTGTAGAAGCTCAAACCTGATTTAACTTACCTCAAAGGGTGCCATTCTAGGATCTGGGAAGACCAGGAATCCTGCAGAAGCTCAAATCCGATTTAACTTACCTTGGTGGGTATCATTCTGGGATCTGGGAAGACCAGTGATCCTGTAGAAGCTCAAACCCGATTTAACTTACCTCAAAGGGTGTCATTCTGGGATCTGGGAAAACTAGGAATCCTGTAGAAGCTCAAACCCGATTTAACTTACCTTGGTGGGTACCACTCTGGGATCTGGGAAGACCAGTGATCCTGTAGAAGCTCAAACCCGATTTAATCTACCTCAAAGGATTCAGGTTGAAGATATACCTACCTGAGGATTTGGAAGAAATGCCTAGTAGTTTCTCAATAACTAGGCTTATTCATTCAATAATCACTGAACGAATTTCGAGACCTTGAAAGGTAACTCAAACATCGGGAATGTGTTACCTGTCAAGCAGTATCAGAGGTAACATGTACAAGTATTTTCATCAGTGAGTTTATCTGTTAATGCAAAACTACTCAACAAAATTTGCAGTGGTTAGAAGCAATCTGTGTAATAATTCATGATGCAATCAATCAAAATGTGTATCATGCATGACTATTCTATCAAGTTTGCATTACCAATTCTGTCCAAGGAGGTTATCATGGTATGAACACCTCGAATGTAATATGAATGGGGGACTTCAGTCCTAAAGGGCTTTTTCTCACTCTCGAGGAAGGCTATTTATCCTGATTGCAGGATTTGAAAATGAATCACTCGATCTTACCGTCATTGCATTCAACAAAAGTCTGAGTAATCTCGCAATTGGTACGATCAAGCCAATCTGGAGGTCTTGATTAGGACCGTATTGTAGGTTGGGTGAAAGGTTTACTAAAGGGGACTTTTTTGAGTCAAGGCCATCGACAAAAAAAAGTCTTTCATCTGCTTCGGGTTTACAAGTCAAGAACCTTGCAAAAATGAGAGAGAAATAGTCTTGCTCATACCTTTTCAAGCGATGCTTAAAATCTTTCGACTCTACGTTAATTCAAGCGCCTTAATCGGAAAAGACTTTTAAGGGTTGTAAGGTAGATTAGGATTGGGGATCGAGAAAGGCTTATTTTGGCCCAGAAGAATATGAGGTGGGTTTGACGTTAGTGATCGTTGCATCTTTATCACTAGTTTCGACCTTCTTAAAATAGACTTCAAATGGCACCATTGCCGTATGAGAAGAGTGTCGACTTCTGCTGATACCACTGTCGCTTCCCGCCGGTGTAGATTTTAACTATATATTTTGCAATTTAGTTCCCTCAAAGAGTTTTCTTTTGCAATCAAATCCCATTGGGGATTTACATTGATTTGAATGAGCATTGGCCTTGCTTTTGACTGGCGCTTTGCTTTTTCATGCTCGATTTTTTTTTTATGAATTTGCAAAGATTGTGTTGTCATATACGTGCATATCAAGGATCACACTTGTAGAGATGGCTCAGGAACTCTATGTAGACCCATTTCTTCTGAATTCTCCTGTTTTAAGGTGGTGCCATCTTCATCTCGGAATAAACAATGATCACCAACGAGGTTTTCAAGAAACGAATATGCAGGCTCAATTGGGCAATGCAAAGGATAAAAGTGTATTGGATAGAGAAACGAATGCTTTTCATCATTCTAAGGCACTTGAATCACCGTACAATGTTAAAAGTAAAGCAGCACTCGAAAATTGATGTTAGTCCGAGTAAGAAAATTTCTAACCATTTACCTCATGAAATTGCTGGGACTGCACTCGTTTGGCCCCGATGTGGGGTGATTCTTGACAGGGGTTACAAAATGAAATTATCGCTCAAATGGGTTATCAATGGTCATCTGTAGTGTTTAGGATAGAGAAGCGATCGCCTCCTTCCTTTCGGTATCGTACTTTTTGCGAGAAAACCCATTGCCTTGGGGAACACGGAACCTATTTAGCACCCAGCTCACTGTGGATTGAAATGTAGGACGCGTGTGGAAATGGTTTGCCTTTCATCATCCTGTCATGCCCCATTCTACACATTCGAGACATCATGTGTGGTTTATGTTCCAAGTTAGAATTGGTAAAGTAAACATGCAGAAGAGTCATGCATAAATCATGGAATGTGCAAACATAATGCGGATGTGGCAATTTTTAAGCATCATGCATGTTTATGAAATGTGTAAGTGTATCGAGGCTGGGAGAATTTTGCAGTGTCCCTTTTCAATTTAGAGTTTGCCATCCATTTGCCCCATTTTCATCAGAATCGATCTTATCAGATGGTCGTAATTTTGCCTCTTGGGTTATTTTTCACATGTTAAATGTTAGTATTAACATTTCCTGTCAAAAGAAAAGGAGACCTGTTAGAAGGTGTTGGAAGGGATAAATTGAAAACGATACTGGTTTACCCTTCCTCTTGAATGCCTTGCATGAGTCTCTTATCAGCTTCACCGAATCGAGTTTGTCTTCACTTTCGATGGGAATTTCACCATTAGAGCTAAGGTTGTGGCAGAGTATCGACTTCGGTATCGCTCGTCGAGTATTTCTGTTTCCTTCTGCAAAAAGAAATGTGCAAAAAGGTTGTACTATTCATTTACAATATTTACAACATTTCCATCCTCAAGGATCGAACTCGGGACGTCTCGAAGCACTGTCATTCCCCATGCCATCAGGCCCATTGGACCGTAGGCGTCCATGGAGGCCTTCTTTTAAGAGTTAACCGTTGAGATGGCTTGGTCTTGCTAGTTTGCATTGGGCAATTCCACGTAACGGTTCTTTTCAAGGCAATCTACAGTCCCTATTAAGACAGAATAAATCAATTTAAAACTCAAGACGTTTATGGGTAAATTGGAACGATACAGAATTACCAATTTTTGAAATTGCTTGTTTCTTTTGCTCGTGCTTTTCTTTGTTCGAATCTGTCCGTCTTGCAATAATGTCTATGAGTTGATTTGCCCCCAGTCTCCTTCAATACGAGGACTTCGCATTTGGGCATAACCGTTATCGGGTCAATTTGCAAATTCCTGAGAATAGAATAGGCTTAATTTTAAAACTTAGAGAAATTGAGGGTAAATTGGAACGATACGGAACTACCCTTCGAGTTTATGCGAATTTTTACTCGCTATTAATTCCTCCCCGGGTTTGGTGAAGCGGCGGATCCGTGCATTTAATAAGAGCGAGAAAGTTTACTACTTCTTGTTTTTACATAGATTCAAGACATTGATAAAAGTAGATAACATCTCCCGCCAGGGAATAAAACTTATGTATTCATTCAGGATCTGCTCGGCTTCCTTTACGGGTCTTCCGGTGATCAGCCAGCTTTGCTCCAGATCTGATATGCAATGATCATGTTGAAGGTCTGGTGGTCACTGGCTGAGCATGTGCATTACAGCCCCGATACTTTACCAATATCAAACTGGTTGATTATGGCGAAAAGATCATCGTCAATGTCCGCTTGGTGGTGATCTGTCCCCTCTTTCTCGAGAGGTATCAATGTTGACCCCATGGGCTCGGTTCTTTCGTGCTTTCCCCCAACAGAACTCGATCCTGCTATGAACTGATCTAACTTACCTCTCAAACGTGCATTTTCGACCTTCAGATAAAGCATTTCATCGAGGGTGAGGAGGCTATTGCAGTTGGGGCAGGTGGCTGAGTCAAAGCCTCTTTATACATCTTGTTTTCTACTCGGAGGTTTTCATTTTCAACTCTTAGAAACTCGGCTTCGTTGTGCTCATGACGAGTCTTTATTCGAGTTCGCCTATTTTGAAACCAGAACTTGATTTGCAAAGGTTCAAGTCCTAGCTCTCGACTCAGTTCCATTTTCTGTTTGCCGTCTGACATAGGGCATGTTCTGAAGAAATCCTCAAGCCTTTGTACTTGCTCTTTAGTATGGCGACAGTAACGCTTCTTTTAATCCTTACCGTTGTTGTCTTTATCTTTACTGAGATCTTGGACGTCGTCAGCGGAAGAGCCAGGCTCCATGGGCTCGATCCCAAACATGGCTTCAAACTCTTCCTCTTCCATATTCAGCAAGTAACGATAACTCTCAAGGGTGTTGGGTTGAGACATCTTCGACTTGGTTAGTGATCTCTCAAGGTTTGCTACCTCTTCTGGTATTTTCACTCTCTTTGGGTTTTCTTGAGTGTCTGTGTATGCTTTGAAATTCTTTTCCGAACATGAACCAAGATCACCAGGAAGACATCTGTTTTTAACATCTAGGCGTGGGTTTAGAAATCGTATTGTTGTTTCTCGAAAATTCTGTCATTTTCATCGTATCTCCCACCTAGCTCGTCTGTTCTTCCATCTTTTCACGGTAGGGGGCCTCTACCATTATTTACACCGTCGATTTCGCTGGTGGGCTTTCCCATAAAGACGAATCTTATCTCGTTTTTAGTTGAAAATTTCTTTGTCTCCCACACGGCTCGTCTTTTCTTCTTTCTTTTTCAAAGTAATGGCGTCGCGTCAACTTTTCACAGAGATGTCAGATTTGCTTGGCTCGAGATTGCAGGCGAGCAGTGAGTTCGAGCCAACAATAGTGACACCGACAGAGAATGGCAGATAGGAAAGTCTGACTAGTTGATACTGTCACTACAAAATCAATATTTACTTCAAAACAAATTACCATCTTCGCATTCCACTAATCTTCCTTGACTCTCTCCTCCAATATTCTCGTGTTTCGTCCGTCTGCCTTGATTTCCTTCTCGATAATGGCCAGTCTTCCCACACAGATTTGCCCAGCCAACATTATGTCCAAATGGGAGAGACTCTATCATCTTCTTGGCCGAGGATATATTTACATAACTCATCATTCGAGTGTCGAGGATGAAATTCTCGGTTTGTTCAGGGAAGTAAATGCTTCCTTAATCGAAGGTACCAACTTGGAGAGGGAATACAGGGCGTTCCCACACGTCTTCATTAACTTTCTGGAGGCTTGTCGGAACACCCAAGAGACGGTCACATTGGCCCGCGTCGTGAAGGCCCGCTACCAGGATCGATCTGAATGCCTGGAGTTTGCAGAACTTTCAGTTGCTCGATACAAGGAGGCTGTCAAGTCTGCTGATGAGCGGGTCTCACTGTTGGTTCACGAGAGAGAGAAGCTGGTGGAGCGCCTAGCTCTGAATCAAACTTATTTTGAGCATGACTCGAGGGACGTTGTGATGAAGTTCAGATGTGAATGGCTGGAGGGGAGGCTCGACGATCTAACAACTGATATAGCTTTCGAGAGGGACCTGATCGACAACTTAAAACTCGCCGTTGAACACCACGAGATGAATGCAGCCAGATACCAGGAGAAATGTACTCGCCTGTTTTTCAAGCTTGCAGATCTCGACTCCCAAGTCGCTCAGTGTAGGCATAGCATTAATTTCATGGAAAGCCAGTTGAGCTCTTTTGTAATGCTTGTCAGGGCTCAATTCGGCTTTACTTTTCCTCCCTAGTGAGTTGTTGTAAAACTCGTTAATGTATGGAATGAAGGAAATATTTCGCATATCTGTGCTTTTATTTTTTCGCCATGTCTTCTCTTCTACATAGCATGAATGACCTGAGGTACTGGAAACGCTGAGGTTTGACGTTCTCCTTGATGTTCTTGCTTGTTGCTGTAGACAATGATCTCGAGAATATTAAAGAAGCTTTTGACATCGGACTCCACTAGCCGCGTCAAGACCCGTGAGTTGGTCACGTGAATTATGACAACTCGGTCAGTGCGCCAATAAATGAATCAAACCACCTGTTGCGTGCCCCTACTTCGCTCATGCTATTTTCTTTCGGCGTCCACTTGTTCGTGTCGGTCGCCTGTAGCTTTGGGTGGAATGATTGTGGGTCACGCTCAATAATAATTCTCCGATCCTCCAAAATTCTCCACGTGATTCGAATCCAAGGAAGATAAAAAGGCAAGCCTTTGTTCAATTTAATCAAAAAGGCATTGCACGATTGGATTTAACATATGTGTTTCATGGGTTCTGACTATACAGTATATACCTTTCTAAAAAAAGTACAGGAACCCCTCAATACATCAAGAATACCCCATGTCTGAGCCAAATATATTTTCCGCCGTATCAAAATACATATCCCATACATGCTTGCTAATTGACGTAATTCCATCTCCAGGAGAAGGGACCTCTTCGATTGCCCCCAAGGTTATTAGCTAAGGCATCGATAATTTCTGTCCTTTCGTATTCTTCAAGAATATTCCTGGTACGTTATCGCCGATTAGCCCAATTTTGCTCCTATCCGGGGTACTTATAATTCCCTGCAAAAGTAAAGGAAAATAATTAGTATGTGATCAAAGAGGGGTCGGTCCATGACTCCTAGATTAGTCCAATTTTATTTTTATTTTATGGAGAAATCAGACAAAATTGTCTTAATAGAATATGGGTAAATTTCCTAAAAAATATTTTCTTACAAATTCACAACTCAAAAAATGTGGTAAATTCGTTTGACTTTAAGCAAATTTCCCGAATGAATTTTCTTCCTTTATCATAATGAATTTTCAATGATAAATTTGTCAAGAAAATCTTGTGTCCATTGAAGCTTTAAGGAAAATCGTGACAAAATCTTTCATTGATCAACAAAATTCCCCTAAGGGATTTTTCTCATTCATTTTTTTTTCAAAAATGGGACACCAATTTGATTTTTATTTTCTTTTGAAAAATGACAATGATATTAAATTCAAAATCTAACCGACACCTAACATGGACCGACCAAAAATAAATACAAGATGAAGTTAGAAAACTTACTTTCACCATGAAAAATACCATGTAGGTCACATAGACATGCACATGAATCGTGAGTTTAAATCTTAGCATATCTACTCTAAAAGCTGACAAATTGAAGCGAAAGACTTACGACAAGGCGACAATCTCGCGCACATAATCAAGATTAGCCGTGATCCCACGACGTAACCAGGATTAGCCGGGCCTTCCCACTTCGGCTACTCGAGTCAAAAATTAAAACCACCGCTTTGGTAATCTTACCAAGTCTGAGGCCTAACTTTTAAAACTCATTTTTGAAAAGAGGTTCCGGATTGAATATGGACTAACTTTCGACATGATCTCACGCCGAACGTTAGAACCAAATCACAACACCATCCTAAAACTAGTGACCTAGGTCCGGTCACGGGACGTGTGTGATGTAGTGCTAAAGCGATTAATCATGCACAACAGTTAAATTCAAACACCGCTTCAATATTTCAAAAATTAAATAACAATTCTCACACACCAAACCTGCAAAACAAAGGGTTAGCCAAAAACTCCACCCCTTATAACTCCCACCTGTAAAATTATTTAATACCTAAAGATGAGTTCCAAACAAGATTGCCAAAAGCGAGATATCCATGAAATTCTCATTGGCCTAAGTCCACTAAGGTTTTTAAAATTTCGAAAAAATTCAAGTATTCCAATTGGTGTCCTTTTTCAAAAATTTAAAAATCCTGTCCCCAGCGAAGTCGCCAAGCTGTCGCGACCTAAAATTCATTTTTTAGGTTAATGGATTACCAGATTAATTGATTAAATTAACTAACCTAGTTCGAGCTCTCCCAAGCTCTACCAAATCGCAACTTTGCTTTTTTGTTCAAATGGTTTTAAATTTTGGAGTCGCCACTAATCATTTTTGGTAGGTTGATTAGAAACCTAAGTAAATTAGCGGGAGAACTAAATTACTTCTACGAACCAGAGATTATGAGTTCGGGGACTTGGTTACACTAGTTAATTAAAACTAATGCCCTTTCGGTACCTTAATTTCATGGATATCCTAATTTGGCAACTCAGGCTCGGTTTATTCCTAAGGCTCTAGTGGAGTGTTCTCTTTTTGTATTTTCACTTTTTTAAATGGAATATACGTGAGTGACATTTTTTTTGGCATTTTCAAAATATTAAGTATTTCCCTAAAGAGAAAAGAGGGAGTGAGTTAACGATTTCTGTGCAGTGCTGCGAGCTACTCATTTTGGGGTTTAATGATTCAAAAATTAAATTACGGGAAGTAAATGACAATAAATAAAGACCACCAATGGATAGCTCAGCCTTGGCTTGGCCCTCTCTTTTGGGGTTTAAGGTACAGGAATTTAAATTGCAGAAATTTAAAATGACCTCCAGTGAGTGGGCTTTGCCCTTCACATTTTGGGGTTTAAATTCTTTAAAATAAAACGAATTGATTTGACAATTCGGGCCGAAATCCATCGATGGATCAATTGAAAATTTAATGGGCACTCAAGAGCTCGTCAGCGCCAATCTTACACCTCCATAGGATTTACCGTTGACTTAGAGTTGTCCTTTGTCTGACATAAAAATATGGAGAAATGGAGTAATTGAGCAAATATGTTTTAATTCACATTAAAAATTAGAACAATGAAAGAAGCACTTAGTTTCAATGGCATTATGAGAAGTGCTTGATGGATATAATTGGTTCCTGCCTGAAATCAAATATGGGGAAATGGGAGAAGAGTAGAAAATTTGGGCTAATTTATACTAAAAAATCAAATAGAGTAGAGGGACACTTAGCTTCAAATCTGGGATGAATTCTTGATTTATGTTGATCGATGAAGAAATTGATGATGATAACCTTCTAGCTTTAAACTCCCATCATTTTCAAAATTCTCTCTCTTTTTGGTATTTTTTTTCTCTCAAATTTTTCTTCAATCTCCCAAAACCGTCTCAAACATCCAAAATTTTCTCTCCAAAAAATTTTCCTCTCAAACTCACTTCTTCCTCCTTTTATAACCTATTCATCCATCTCCCATTCTAATTTTTCCACTAACTCTATCTCCCATTCTAATCCCTCCACTAACTCTTCTTCATTTTCATCTTTCTTTCTCCATCTCTATCTCACATTCTAATCTCTCCACTAACTCTTCTTCATCTCCATCTTCCCTTCTCTATTCTTATCTTATTTTCTCCATCCATTCTTCTTCATCTTCTCTTCTCCATCTTCCATTTTCTATTCTTATCTTATTTTCTCCATCCATTCTTCTCCATCTTCCCTTCTCTATCCTAATTTCTCCACTAACTCTTCTTTTTGTTATTTGCAAGATAATCCTTCAAGAGTTAGGTATTTACACTCTAGTCCCTGAATTTTAAGTATTTATAATTTAGTCCCTAAAAAAGATATTTCTTTATGTTCAAATCTCCTCACAATTTTCGACACACCTACCGCATGTTGAATTTAAGCTCATTTAATTAAAGCCATTTTGTAAAATTGAGTCATTCTGGGTATAATTGGGCCAAGATGAAAATTTAGAATATTAGAGAACAATGTCACAACTCCTAAAAGTAAAAAATGAAAATAAATTGACTCAAATTGAATTTTTTTATGCCCGATTCGAGATTATACTCGTGAAGGAATACACGACCTCGAATTGGATTTTTTTTAAATTTGCGAAGGCCAACATGAAAAGTGATTTAAAAGAAAAATATTGACTATTTTTATGTATTTTTGTGGCCTCAAATGCTATTATTTATTAAATATTTTCCTAATTTCTAAAATATATATTTAAAAAATACAAAAAATATGAAAAAAAAATTTTACTCAAAAATAGTTGCCTAAGCTTGGCCAAGGCTTCCAATGTTGACTTTTTAATTTTCTCATTTTTCTTGATTTTTTATGAATTTTCGAAAATAAAAATATCGAAAAATACTGAAAATATAAAAAATTATTTTTTAGTCAAAATTGGTTCTCTAGGCTTGGCTAAGGTCCCCAAGGTTGATTTTTTAATTTTATGAATTTTTATGGATTTTGTATTAATTTTAAAAAAGAAAAGATGATTAAAAATCAGATGTCAACAATCATTCTTCTTCTTCTTTATCGTGATTGTTTCTGATACTCTATCGCGAACAAAAACCCATCAGTAAGTATGCGTACACGCCCCTGAGAGATGGCAAACCGTAGGCTTCTTTTTGACTGCGTTGATGAAGCATTGTTTGGCTCTCTGCTCTCTTTTCCTCCTTGTAACTGCGGTCAGAAAATAAAACTCAGAATAGCTTATGTAAGAATAAAACCAAACCAGGTAATTCTAAGTTACTGGCTTCTTTTGTACTTATGAAGCATTTCTTTGCTGGTTGTTTTTCTCTAAGAAATCAAAATGTCAACAGCAAATATTCATTAAAAACTACCTAGACGAAGTTGTGGATTCTGTCTCTTGCTCTCTGTAGCGTAACAGCTCGATATGCATGCCTCCATGGCCTTTTCTAACTCTAGCTGGACAAGTTTGTCGGACGACAGCACGAGCCCTGCAGCTGCTCGCATCCGGAAAATACATACAGCACTTGCTTACTCTTAGTTGACTGGAATTATCATTTCCACTATGTTGTCGTGTAAAACGTGTTTCTTTTCTACACCTCTTCTAGCAATGGGTCGATGATACCTCAGTAACGATCTGGTATAGCCAATGCAATACCGGTTCATCATGATCGTCGAGCCGTGAGGTCTCAAGCACAACGACCGCCATATGTGAACATCCATACTCACTTCGTCTGTTTGAAGCCGATGATGATTCACCACCCCTGCAAGCGGACCGAACCGCCGGAGTGGCACCAGTCCTTCGCACTCGGCTACAACATGCTTGAGTTGACGAGTTCCATGCTGGAGATCTGTCTGGGACTCACAATCGAAGACCTTCCTCAGCGGAGTCTGCTTCGATATTCCTTGCTTGCTTAAGTTCTGGAGATTGTTTTATGTGTTGCAACGTAATTGCAAGATCTCAATTTACTAAGCAAGTCGATATATTAATGCTCATACGACGTGCATCTTCTCTTGTACTGATTTTGTTCTTATGCTTCTCTATTGTTTCATTGAGACCAATTTAAACCTTATCGAAGCTTTTTAAAAATGTTACCAAATGTACAAATTGCAAACTCTACTGGATTTGAAATGATTGATTCGAAGGAAAACATTGATGGATTTTTTGTCGGATGGATCCTCTACGTCTCCAAGGCGAATTCCAGGGGCATCAATAACTACATCGGCAATAAATCGCCGCTCGGAGGTGGCGTCACAACCCGTACTCTCTCCGACTCTCTCACTCCGCATCCTCCTCAGCTCCGTCGAAGGATGCCGCGTTTTACCGAAAAGTGTGAAAGTGGATGCCGCAACAAAGAGAAAGCGAAAAGGATGAAGACGAATGAAAGTTGGACCCGCAAAAGAAGAAACCAAGAAAGGACACCAAGTGAACGCTTAAGATGTTGAAAGGTGAGACGCGATAGATAAAATAGTCATAACACTTGATCACCAGCCACAGGCCAGGCTCAAACTCGGCCACAGCCTGACCTCGACGAAGGCCAACAAGCTCAAGCCTAGCCTCGCCGACCTTGAGTGAGACCAAACTTCGCTAGATCTGATGAGGCGAGCCTTACTCAGCCGAGCCAGATTTGACGACACGAGGCCTCCCTCGAGGCTGGCTATGTCGAGCCTCGCCTTGCCAGCTTAAGGTGAGGCCGAGGCTCGTCTACCTCGCTCACTCAAGGCCAAGCCTTGCCGAACTAGATCTTATGAGTTTGGCCTCCCTTGAGGCCAATGGCGCCAAGGCTTGCGTTGCCAAGCCTCAAGCTCACCTCGCCGGGCGACGGCCATCGAGGTCGGCCCATAGACAAATATTGAGAAGCTAGTAATATTATAGCCGATTTACATTATACACAGGATAAAATTCCAAGAAAATAACATATGAATTATGATGTGCTAACTAGGATACCTACTGTAGTTCTTTTATTTTTTTTGTTGTTGCTAAATGTGAATATAAACTAAATAAACTTCATTGTCAAGCAGAAATTCAATTGTAACATGCATGATTGTTGATGTATGGGCTTACAAAGCCAAGCAAATCCTACATTACCGTCGAAAAAAATTATTCAAAAATTTTTAAATATTTTAATTTTGTCAATTTAATCATGAACTTTTTTGACAATCTATCAATGCAGTTATTCCAATCATATTTGACCGAAAACCACTAATGTAGACACCAACGCCATACGTGCCATGGTCGGCATTGACATGGATAATTTTTGCAATTATTTAAAAAAATGGAAGTTTTTCGAAGTTTTTCAATTTTGACATGGATAATTTTATTTATTTATTTATAGTTTGACCATGGCCCTTCGCGTATTCATAATTTGAAGTTTTCAAACACAACTTTTCAAGCCGCCTCTTGCTGTATTCATGGTCAAACACAACTTTTGAAACCACCTCTTGCTGTATTCATAATTTGAAGTTTCCCTTTCTTTATCCTCGTCGCCTGGACTCCTATAAAGATGCACGAAATTTTAACGATCATGAAACCAGAAAAACACAATAAGTAGCAACTTCAAGATATCATCTGAAGATGGCCGAGCATCAAGGGGTTCGAATTCCGCGAGTGAAACTCGGAACTCAGGGTCTTGAGGTTTGTATCAAAACCACTTCTTAGTTATGTTAAATTCAACGGTGCTACGTACAAGATCAGAGTTGTCGGCCGCCAAACCGGACGGCCGTTCTGAATCCCGACACCCCATAGATCGCCATAGTCGGTTTATAACAACAAAATAGCCATGAGATCGAACCGCGTACCTGATTTCGTATCCATCACACGATCGGCTCGGGAATCCAGCGAACGAGCTTCTGAACTCTGGCGACGGGCACGGAACCTTCCCCCTTATGACCCTCGGCCGCCTGGCGTCGATGGAGCAGCCTCACGCTCGTCCCTCTTCCTCTCTCGTTCGCTCAACTCTCTCCCTCTCACTGACTTCACACGGAGAAGAAGAAGGAGAAGCAGCCACGAAGAAGAAGAAAGAAGAGGCGTGAAGAAGGGGAAAAAGGAGGGATAAGGGGGGGTCCATGCCAATTAAATAATTTTCCGGCGGGGCCCACCCATCACGGGCCGGGCCGGACTCGGCCCACACTAACCAGGCCCATATTCGGCCCATTAAGAAACTTTAGATCCGTCTTTATTAAACCAATCCCGACAACGGTAAATTAATACCGTAAATCAGTGAATTATAATCTCAATTAAGGCGAGCCCATCTCAGGAAAACTCTAACAAGAGTTTCTTGTGGGTTCATTTAAGCAGCTTCATGCCGAGATGTATGAGTTGTCTTCTTCTGATGATGATGATAATGATGATGTTTTCGAATAATTGCAGGTTTCGAAGTTGGGTTTTGGCTGCATGGGACTCACGGGTGTATACAATGATCCTGTCCCGGAGGAAGTCGGCATATCGATCATCACCGATGCATTTGCCAAGGGGATAACATTCTTCGACACGTCGGATGTATATGGACCCAAAATCAATGAGATTCTTATTGGAAAGGTAATGTGAAAAGAACTGAAACACATTAAACCAGTAATTTAGTCTTTTACCCGATGCATATTAGTTATATGGTTGTTAGCAAAACTTCGTGATATCGTTGTCGCAGGCATTAAAGAAGTTGCCGCGGGAGGAAGTGCAGCTAGCCACCAAATTCGGTGTGCTCGGACCAAACGGTAAAACAATGCCCAATGGGACGCCCGAATTTGTCCGCTCGTGTTGTGAGTCGAGCCTCGAGCGCCTGGGTGTCGAGTACATTGACCTCTACTATGTGCATCGGATTGACACATTGGTCCCGATAGAGGAAACTGTAAGATCGTTTAGCAGCTCTTCTTGCTCGTGGATGATTTCCGATGGTCTGGACGGACTTTAGCAATCAGCTATTAACAAAAACCAAATGGCTTCGAAAAATTGCAGATTGGGGAACTGAAGAAGTTGGTGGCAGAGGGAAAAGTCAAGTACGTCGGCTTGTCAGAGGCTAGCCCCGACACCATACGGAGGGCGCACGCGGTTCATCCCATCACGGCCTTACAGGTGGAGTGGTCGCTCTGGACTCGTGACATCGAGCCAGAAATCGTCCCGCTATGCAGGTATATTGTTGCAATGCTGTTCACCTCCATCGAGGTAGACCTCAAATTCTTTCTTAAGCTGTTCTCCATAAAACAGCCTCTTCGCTTTGCACGTTGTTTTGTTCTCTAATCTTTTGGCCCGCCTCTCGGAATTCTCAGGGAGCTCGGTATCGGCATCGTTCCGCATTGCCCTCTCGGTCGCGGGTTCTCTGGTGGCAAGGGAGTCACAGAAACTGTGCCTGCAAATAGTTTTCTAGTATGTTAATGGTTAAATGGGTTCTTCTTCCTTTAACGTTTCACATTCATATGCACGATGGTCTAAAAGCTTCTTCACTCATCCTCGCTAAGATTTTCCCGTCATTTTTCAGGGAAAGTTTCCTAGGTTTCAAGCAGGGAATTTGGACAAAAACAAGGTTCTTTATGCTCGAATGGAGAGGCTAGCGAAAAAGCACGACTGCTCGCCTGTACAGCTTGCGCTCGCATGGGTTCTCCATCAAGGAGATGATGTTGTGCCCATCCCCGGTGAGGATCGAACTTTTGTGACCTCCGTCAACAGATGACATGAATTGGGATTTCCGTTCTAAGATCACGCGGTTTTTCTGCAGGAACGACGAAAATCAAGAATCTCGATGATAGCATTAGTTCCGTGAGAGTGAAGCTCACGGAGGATGTCGCGAAAGAGATCTCGGATGCTGTACCGTTTGATGACATTACCGGTGACAGGCACTATTATGCCCCCGTCTCGTGGATGCACGCGAACACGCCCCCAAGAGATGGGAAACCGTCGGCTAGTTAGACTTCTTTTCGAGTGTGTTGATGAAGCAGGGTTTGGCTCTCTGCTCTCCTTTGCTCCTTCTAACAGCAGCCAGAAAATAATACTCATAATAAAACCAAACCAGGCAATTCTACGTTAGTGGCTTCTTCAGTACTCATGAAACATTTGTTTGCTGGCTATCCTTCTCTGATTCAATGAAGTGCCAGAAATAAAAAATTCAATTGCAACTTTAGGGAGATATGCTTTTAAATCGTTCATTTATAACGAAACAAACATGCACTTAAATTGAGGAAACCATTGCTAAAAGAGGCGAATGAAAAAAAAACAAGCATGTTTTATACATGACAACATAGTGGGAACGACGATTTCAGTTCGAGTTTCGCAATTCTAACATTGAAAATGTGGTCAAAGACATGAGGCCACGTGTGGTCAAGCAATCCTAAGGCTCTTTGTGTGACGTCCTGCTTCCATGCACAAAAAGACAAGAAAAAAATGTTGAATGTTGACCCACTTTGCTTTCTCCATTTCGGCTGCAGCTTATCCAGAACCTCATGTGTGCGCTAATAATTCTTCACTGCTTTTGCTCCCCAAAGACAAGAGCTGGAACGTCTTTGTTAGCTGGAAATGCGGCTGCTCTGCTCCACCAATTTGACTGAGCTCATTCCCCACGCAAATAAGACCGTTTTCATGATTTTCTGATCACCTTCACGTGGGAAACTTTGCAACAGCTGGCTTCTTCTTCTTTCTTCTTCTTCTTATCTAGTTTCATTCGGCCTCTGCTGGGAAAAAAAAAACAATTTGCTGCTGCTGCGTGTGCTTCCTTCCTTCAATCTACTGCTGTTGTGTGTCCCTCTCAGCTGCTGGAATTTTCTTCTTCACGGGTTCTCGGGTTCTCGCGTTCCAGCACGCGCGCCCGAAGGAAATCGGCTCGTTCGGGGTCGTCTGGTGTCCGAATCGAGCCCCGTTTTCGCCTGTGTACTCGTAAGACGTTAAGCTTCGATATTCTGAAAACGAAACAGCGAAAAACCTCCTAGAGAATTCCCAGTTTTGAATCAAAGTTGACCCTATTTTGTTGGTTTTCTTCTTTTGTTTGTTGTAGCTGCAATCTTCCTTATCTCTGCTGTGTTTTTCTTGTTGCCGTGTTTCTGTTCGTCGCTGGAAAATCGCTGTCGATTCCGTCGTCGCCGCCGTGAACAGTGTCGCCGGAATAGTGTCGCCGGAATAGTACCGCCGGAATAGTGCCGCCGGAATAGTGTCGTCGGAACAGTAACTAGCCGTTGCCGTTCGTGGCCCGAGCTCATCACCGTTTAGCCCAAGCTCAAACTCGATTTTTGGGTGAGCACATTTCTAAACTTGACTTAGAATGTCGAGTATGCTAGGGACTAGTAGGGAAAATTTTTTGATGAAAAATATTAAATTTCCTGGACGTCGAATGTTGATTATTTATTGTTGACCTTAGAGGTCAATTGATAATTTTTATGGACTCTAGAAATTACCACGTGTGCCAGATTGTTTGCCTTGAACCTAAGTGACTTAGAATGGAAACCGGGTCTTGAAATACGAGTTTTTGCAACACGAATTGCTTGGTTATTTTATTCGATTTATTTTGAGGTGAATGGTGTGCCAATGTGAATAATTTTGGGAAATGCATGTGGCAAAATTGGCTTGCATGAGTGTTTATGGGGTGAGCCAATTGAGAATTTTGTGATGCTCATCATTGATTTGCATATTGGCATGAGACATGTGCGTTTGGCGGAGTGCGTAGAACCGTGCGGGACGGCCCGGCAGTGTCTAGGGGGCCACCAGGAATGCGGGGAGATAAGGAGGTGCCGATCGCAGAGCTAATTGAGCCACGGTCGTTGCGCTTGCGCCTGAACGTGCTCGGCACGAGGTAGCTGGAGAGACAAGGGTGCCAACTTCGGTGTGAATAGACATGGGTTGAGGCACAGGCCTGAGACGTCTAAGACGTGGCCGGGGACCGGCAGTGCCGATGAGAGCCACCGGTTGGGTTGAGTCCGGCAGTACCCAGAGAGCCACCGGTAACCCGAAAACAGGAAGTCCGGCAGTGCCTAGAGAGCCACCGGCAAGCATTGAGCATCTGCATTGGCATCTGTATGATTTGAGGTCACAATATGCATGTGATGATTTACATTCTAGCAAGAGGCGTATGTTGTTTACTAAATTGAGTTTAGATGTGTGTTCACTGAGTTTCGACTCACTTATTTTTGGCTGATCGCCATTTCAGACCCTCGACCGTAGGTATGACTTATCGTATTCGCCCTGTCCGCCGCGGGATCCCTCAGGAGATTGAGACACAGGTATTTTCATATCCTATTATGGATGGAGTTTCGTATGAGCGGCATAGCTGTACTGTATGGGTCGACGAAGGTTACGACGTTTTGCTCCCTCATAGATACGAGGGATGGTACCGTCGGGTGGGTCAGGAGTTGTGGCAGGGTCCTCTGCAGGGTTTAGATATACCAGTCTTTTTGATGGGGCCGACAGGCCTGATGAATGCGGCCACTTTTTAAGGCGAGGTTGTAGACCCCGAGCCAATGGATGTCCAGGATGTAGATGGGGACGTAGTAATGGAGATTGAGGGAGCAGACGACGTGTTCGTCGAGCAGGCAGATGGCGAGCCTGGATCTCCGGGATCGGAGGAAACTGATCCAGAGGAGTTTCCGTTGTCTGAGGAGGATGAGTAGTTCCTCGAGGATGCCAAGATGAGGCGTAGTGACCTTTTTGGTTTGGCTTGTTTCCTTTTTGACCATGATCGGCTTGTGTTTCGAGGTTCAGATGTTAGCCTCCTCTCCTGGTTGTATAAAGCCTATTGTTGTTATATGTAAATTAGATCTTCTCTATCTCTCTATCCCACATGTGTGTTTGTCAGGGGTTTGTATGCTTTCCGCTGTCGCATTTGTTAACCGTCGTTTGGCCGCGACGAGTTCTGGGCCGTCGCCAGTGTTGGCCAAGGGATGAGCGAATTAGCAGGTGAAGGGATGTTGCGCGTCCGACGGGTCCGGGGCGTGACATCCCCGTCCGGAGTGGTATCAGAGCAAGGTCAGCTCGATAAGAGAATGTTCGAGGTTTGGAGTGATAAGGATGAGAATTTATGGGGTAGTTAGATAAAGAAAGTCTCTAAGTTGGACTAGGATTGGGTACGTATGTCCGTTCTTGATTGGCGCATGTGATTGTTAGTAATTATATATTCTCTAGCTTGCTATTGCTTGCTGTTAGACCCTGATTGGTGGTTTAGGTCTTAATTCCTTGATGGAATAATAGCAGGTGTAAGTGAGCCAGACTAAGGACAATGAGCAACAGAAATAGACCAAGGAAGTATGTAAGTGTGTCTGGCTCAGGTGTTCCAACTGCAAGAGCTCAAGCGGCAGGTGCTTCAGCTGCAAGAGCTCAAGTTCTAGGTGCTCCAGTTGCAGGAGCTCAAGCTGCAGAAAATCCAAGTATTAGGGATATCATGAGAGTATTGGCAGAAGTTGGTACCTTGATGGGCAGGCAGGCTGAAGAAAGAGCTGTCACTGTGGCCCAAGCTGCTGAGGCCGCGTTAGCTGTCGTGCATGGAGCCAATGTGAATAATGCTCCTGGCATTGGAGGTCGACAGACACCTCATCTAGTGGAGCAATTTCTGAAGTTGCATCCACCGAAATTTGATGGAACAGGAGGACCTGAAGCAGCCTCCCTTTGGACAGAGCAACTAGAGAAAGCGTTTGAAGTGCTAGGTTGTACTGGGGAAGAAAGGGTTTCATTAGCCGTCTACCAGCTCCAAGGCACCGCAGATGATTGGTGGAAGGCCACCCGAGGAAGAGTCTTCCCTGAAGGTACCATGCCGGACTGGACGGCTTTTTGAAGCGTTTAACGGGAAATATTTTTCGGAAGCCGCGCAGGAAAGAAAGATGGAAGAATTCCTCCGACTCCGTCAGGGGCAGATGACAGTGGATCAATATGAGGCAGAATTTGCAAGGCTATCCAAGTTTGCTCCCAGGATGATAGAGAATGCCTGGGACAAGGCAAGGAGGTTCCGTGAAGGATTGAGGCCGGAACTCCGTAGTCGACTAATTACCGCAGGATTGAGGGACTATGGGGCGATGTATGAAAAGGCTCAAGAGTTCGAAAGAGATATAAATGAACGAATCGCTGCATCTGGATCGCGATTCATGCCGAGACGAGATAACAGGAGTTTTGGAAAAAGGCCAATAATGGATAATAGAAGGTTTGTCCCTCCACCTCGAAGGACTCTGGGAAAACCGACACCCCCTGGTAGTGCAAGGTGTCGCGATTGTGGACAAAGGCATGCAATTGGTTTGTGCCCAAGAAAGATAGGAGCATGCTACGAGTGTGGTCAGATAGGGCATATTGCGAGGTATTGCCCGAGGAAGAACCGTGGACCACAATTTCAACAGCAAAGACAGCTAGCTGGACCACAGGCGATGGCTGCTCCCCAAGAAAATCTGAATCGACCGCCAGCGCAAGGAAGAGTGTACGCGATGGCGCGGGGAGAAGCTGAGAACGCACCTGGCGTGATCACAGGTACCATTTCTTTATGTGATCATGCCGCGTATGCTTTATTTGATCCGGGAGCATCTCATTCGTTTGTGTCTGAACAATTTGTTGCACTGGCTGGTATTGATGTAAAACCATTAGAAACATTGTTGCATGTGGTCACCCCACTGAAGGATAAAATGGTCATCTTGTTAGGATGTCAAGGGTGTAAGATATCCTTGGGTGATAGAGAAGGATTGATTGATCTGGCTGTCCTGCCCATGTTTGACTTTGACGTAATAATTGGAATGGATTGGTTAGTTAAACATGGGGCAGTAATTGATTGTAGTAGTAGGGTGATTCAGTTTAATCCGACTGGTCACTCTAGATTCGAATTTCGAGGAAACCGGGGAGGAACCTCGATTCCTTGGATATCGTCACTGGAAGCGACTAAGTTGATGGACCAAGGGTGCCAAGGGTACCTAGCCTCTGTAATTGATTCATCAGTTGAGGGAGTAAGGCTTGAAGACTTGTCAGTAGTACGTGATTTTCCTGATGTTTTCCCACAAGAGTTGCCAGGATTGCCACCTGAAAGGGAAGTAGAGTTTGCAATTGAATTGGCTCCTGGGACAGAGCCAATTCTAAGGCACCTTACAGGATGGCATTGTCGGAGTTGAAGGAATTGAAGGTTCAATTGCAGGAACTGCTGGATAAAGGATTTATTCGCCCAAGTGCTTCGCCATGGGGTGCTCCAGTATTATTCGTGAGGAAGAAAGACGGGTCATTGCGTCTGTGCATTGACTATAGGCAGTTGAATCAGGTGACGATCAAGAATAAATATCCGTTGCCAAGGATAGATGACTTATTCGATCAACTGCAAGGAGCGTCTGTATTCTCTAAGATAGACCTGAGGACAGGCTATCACCAGTTGAGGATCAGAAAAGAGGACGTACCGAAAACGGCGTTTAGGACGAGGTATGGGCATTATGAGTTTACGGTCATGCCATTTGGATTAACTAATGCTCCTGCCGCCTTTATGGATATGATTAATAGAATATTCAAGGAGTTCCTAGACCGGTTCGTGATAGTATTCATTGACGACATACTGGTGTACTCGAGAAGTTCTGAGGACCATGAACAGCACTTGAGTATTATTCTACGGACCTTAAGAGAGCACTCGCTTTACGCCAAGTTCAGTAAGTGTGAATTTTGGCTTAATCGAGTAGCGTTCCTTGGACATATAATTTCTGGAGAAGGAATTGCTGTGGATCCGTCAAAGATTGAAGCAGTTGAAAAGTGGCCTAGACCGACAACCGTGACTGAAGTGAGAAGTTTCTTAGGACTAGCTGGTTACTATAGACGCTTCGTGGAAAAGTTTTCTGCGATAACTGGACCCTTAACGCGTCTTTTGAAAAAGGAGACGAAGTTCGAATGGACGGATAAGTGTGAAGAAAGCTTTCGAGAGCTTAAACATAGGTTGACGACTGCACCAGTATTGACGATACCGTCAGGATCTGGAGGATTCGAGATCTACAGTGATGTGTCGTTAAGAGGTCTGGGATGTGTCTTGATGCAACATGGACGGGTTGTAGCATACGCATCTCGACAGCTGAGGCCACATGAGATGAATTACCCGACACATGATTTGGAATTGGCGGCGATAGTATTTGCACTGAAAATCTAGAGACATTATCTAGTTGGAGAAAAGTTTCAGATTTATACGGATCACCAGAGTCTGAAGTATTTGTTCTCTCAAAAGGAGTTGAATATGAGACAACGTCGCTGGATGGAGCTTTTGAAGGATTACGATTGTGACATTTTATATCACCCTGGAAAGGCGAACAGAGTAGCCGATGCGCTCAGTCGAAAATCAAGTATAGCGCATATGATGGTTAAAGAGTGGAAATTATTAGAGAGGATAAGAGACTCCGAATTCAAGATAGAGGTAGGACACCTCTCGAGTCTGATGGCCACCTTGAGAGTCGAACCAAAAATTCACTCGAGGATTAAGGAATTACAATCTACGAACCCTGATATTCAGAAAATCTTAACTATGGATGAGGCGAAGAGGAAACCGGAGTTTCAGGTGATAGAAGATGGGATCCTAAAGTTTAAAGGACGATTGTGCGTGCCAAATAATGAAGAGTTAAAGGAAGAGATTTTGACAGAAGCGCATCGTAGCAGTTATAGCATTCATCCAGGTAGTACGAAAATGTATCAGAATCTGCGTCAGCACTACTGGTGGAACGGAATGAAGGTCGATGTGGCAAAACACGTGGCGAAGTGTCTGATATGTCAGCAGGTGAAAGCACATCATTGCAAACCTGGAGGATTGCTACAGCCATTGGAGATTCTAGAATGGAAATGGGAACATGTTACAATGGACTTCGTGACTGGTTTACCAAGGAGTCAAAGAGGCAACGATTCGATCTGGGTTGTGGTCGATAGGCTGACCAAATCTGCTCACTTTATAGCAGTGCGAAAGGACTTTGCTTTGGAAAAGCTGGCTGAATTATATGTGCGTCAAATCATTCGTCTGCATGGAGTACCAGTTACAGTCACGTTGGACCGTGACCCTCGTTTTACTGCGACATTTTGGAAAAGTTTGCAGGCTGCCTTAGGAACTGAGTTAAGGTACAGTACGGCATATCACCCGCAGACCGATGGACAAACAGAAAGGACGATCCAGACATTGGAGGACATGTTGAGAGCCTGCGTAATAGACTTCAAAGGTGGATGGGAATAACAATTGCACTTGGTGGAATTTGCATACAATAACAGTTATCAGCAGAGCATCAGAATGGCTCCATTTGAGGCTCTATATGGGAAAGCTTGTAGAACTCCAATCTGCTGGGACGAGATTGGCGAAAGGAGCATAACTGGCCCAGAACTGGTTTAACAATCCGTTGAGGCAGTGAAAGTGATAAGAGATAGACTGAAAACAGCTCAGAGTCGCCAGAAAAGCTATGCAGATAGGCGACGTAGGCCATTGGAATTTCAAGTAGGCGATCATGTGTTTTTGAAGGTGTCGCCAATGAAAGGTCTATCTCGATTTGAGAAAAAGGGAAAGTTAAGCCCGAGATTTGTAGGGCCATTCGAGATCTTGGAAAGAATTGGAACATTGGCGTACCGTCTTGCGTTGCCGCCAAATTTGTCTCAAGTGCATAATGTGTTCCATGTTTCGATGCTGAGGAAGTACGAACCGAACTCGAGCCATATACTCGATCATGAAGTCATTGAAGTTGATGATCGAGTCTCGTACGTAGAGAGGCCCGTACGTATAGTGGACCGAAAAGAACACGTCCTACGGAACAAGACAATACCTCTGGTCAAGGTAATTTGGGAGCATCATGGAACAGAAGGTGCAACGTGGGAAAACGAGGATGAAATGAAGTGCAAGTACCCTCACTTGTTTGTGTAATTAGTAGTGTTAGTAGAGTGAAAATTTCGAGGACGAAATTCCTATAAGGAGGGGAGATTTGTGACGTCCTGCTTCCATGCACAAAAAGACAAGAAAAAAATGTTGAATGTTGACCCACTTTGCTTTCTCCATTTCGGCTGCAGCTTATCCAGAACCTCATGTGTGCGCTAATAATTCTTCACTGCTTTTGCTCCCCAAAGACAAGAGCTGGAACGTCTTTGTTAGCTGGAAATGCGGCTGCTCTGCTCCACCAATTTGACTGAGCTCATTCCCCACGCAAATAAGACCGTTTTCATGATTTTCTGATCACCTTCACGTGGGAAACTTTGCAACAGCTGGCTTCTTCTTCTTTCTTCTTCTTCTTATCTAGTTTCATTCGGCCTCTGCTGGGAAAAAAAAAACAAACAATTTGCTGCTGCTGCGTGTGCTTCCTTCCTTCAATCTACTGCTGTTGTGTGTCCCTCTCAGCTGCTGGAATTTTCTTCTTCACGGGTTCTCGGGTTCTCGCGTTCCAGCACGCGCGCCCGGAGGAAATCGGCTCGTTCGGGGTCGTCTGGTGTTTGAATCGAGCCCCGTTTTCGCCTGTGTACTCGTAAGACGTTAAGCTTCGATATTCTGAAAACGAAACAGCGAAAAACCTCCTAGAGAATTCCCAGTTTTGAATCAAAGTTGACCCTATTTTGTTGGTTTTCTTCTTTTGTTTGTTGTAGCTGCAATCTTCCTTATCTCTGCTGTGTTTTGCTTGTTGCCGTGTTTCTGTTCGTCGCTGGAAAATCGCTGTCGATTCCGTCGTCGCCGCCGTGAACAGTGTCGCCGGAATAGTGTCGCCGGAATAGTGCCGCTGGAATAGTGTCGTCGGAACAGTAACTAGCCGTTGCCGTTCGTGGCCCGAGCTCATCACCGTCTAGCCCAAGCTCGAACTCGATTTTTGGGTGAGCACATTTCTAAACTTGACTTAGAATGTCGAGTATGCTAGGGACTAGTAGGGAAAATTTTTTGATGAAAAATATTAAATTTCCTGGACGTCGAATGTTGATTATTTATTGTTGACCATAGAGGTCAATTGATAATTTTTATGGACTCTAGAAATTACCACGTGTGCCAGATTGTTTGCCTTGAACCTAAGTGACTTAGAATGGAAACCGGGTCTTGAAATACGAGTTTTTGCAACACGAATTGCTTGGTTATTTTATTCGATTTATTTTGAGGTGAATGGTGTGCCAATGTGAATAATTTTGGGAAATGCATGTGGCAAAACTGGCTTGCATGAGTGTTTATGGGGTGAGCCAATTGAGAATTTTGTGATGCTCATCATTGATTTGCATATTGGCATGAGACATGTGCGTTTGGCGGAGTGCGTAGAACCGTGCGGGACGGCCCGGCAGTGTCTAGGGGGCCACCAGGAATGATGGGAGATAAGGAGGTGCCGATCGCAGAGCTAATTGAGCCACGGTCGTTGCGCTTGCGCCTGAACGTGCTCGGTACGAGGTAGCTGGAGAGACAAGGGTGCCAACTTCGGTGTGAATAGACACGGGTTGAGGCACAGGCCTGAGACGTCTAAGACGTGGCCGGGGACCGGCAGTGCCGATGAGAGCCACCGGTTGGGTTGAGTCCGGCAGTGCCCAGAGAGCCACCGGTAACCCGAAAACAGGAAGTCCGGCAGTGCCCAGAGAGCCACCGGCAAGCATTGAGCATCTGCATTGGCATCTGTATGATTTGAGGTCACAATATGCATGTGATGATTTACATTCTAGCAAGAGGCGTATGTTGTTTACTAAATTGAGTTTAGATGTGTGTTCACTGAGTTTCGACTCACTTATTTTTGGCTGATCGCCATTTCAGACCCTCGACCGTAGGTATGACTTATCGTATTCCCCCTGTCCGCCACGCGATCCCTCAGGAGATTGAGACACAGGTATTTTCATATCCTATTATGGATGGAGTTTCGTATGAGCGGCATAGCTGTACTATATGGATCGACGAAGGTTACGACGTTTTGCTCCCTCATAGATACGAGGGATGGTACCGTCGGGTGGGTCAGGAGTTGTGGCAGGGTCCTCTGCAGGGTTTAGATATACCAGTCTTTTTGATGGGGCCGACAGGCCTGATGAATGCGGCTACTTTTGAAGGCGAGGTTGTAGACCCCGAGCCAATGGATGTCCAGGATGTAGATGGGGACGTAGTAATGGAGATCGAGGGAGCAGACGACGTGTTCGTCGAGCAGGCAGATGGCGAGCCTGGATCTCCGGGATCGGAGGAAACTGATCCAGAGGAGTTTCCGTTGTCTGAGGAGGATGAGTAGTTCCTCGAGGATGCCAAGATGAGGCGTAGTGACCTTTTTGGTTTGGCTTGTTTCCTTTTTGACCATGATCGGTTTGTGTTTCGAGGTTCAGATGTTAGCCTCCTCTCCTGGTTGTATAAAGCCTATTGTTGTTATATGTAAATTAGATCTTCTCTATCTCTCTATCCCACATGTGTGTTTGTCAAGGGTTTGTATGCTTTCCGCTGTCGCATTTGTTAACCGTCGTTTGGCCGCGACGAGTTCTGGGCCGTCGCCAGTGTTGGCCAAGCGATGAGCGAATTAGCAGGTGAATGGATGTTGCGCGTCCGACGGGTCCGGGGCGTGACACTTTGACTATGTATCTAAGATTTTAGGATTGCTTTCATCCTTTATTTAGCTATTCTTCTGAGTTTCATTTTCTGAACTCAGTCACAAGGAGCCAAAAAAAAAAGAGCAGAGAAGCTTTAGCTAGACAAGCTTCATCTGCACACTCGAAACGAGTCTAATAAGCCGACGATTTCCCGTCTCTCGGGGGCGTGTTCGCGTACTTCCACGAGCGGCGAACAAAGTGCTCGTTGATCTTGTCGCCGGCAACTTCATTAACAGGCACAGCATCCGAGATCTCTTTCAGGTCTTCCTTCGTTAGCTTCACTCCCAAGGAACCAATGTTGTCATCCAGATTCTTAATCTTCGTCGTTCCTGTTGAAACCCCGCATGAAGTCAGAGCAGAAATTCCAATTCCATGTTATCGGTTAATGACCTTCGTAAGATTAGATTCTCACCAGGGATGGGCACAACATCATCTCCTTGATGGAGAACCCATGCGAGCGCAAGCTGTGTAGGGGTGCAGTCGTATTTTTTCGCTAACTTCTCAATTCGAAAGTAGAGGACCTTGTTTTTGTCCATGGTCTCTGCTTGAAACCTGGGATGTCTTTCCTGAGAAATGACGTGAAAAATTAGCGATCATCTTTTGGACCACATGGTATATATGAATGTGAAACGTGAGAAAGGAGAGCCCGTTTAACTATTAACGTACCAGAAAACTATTTGCAGGTACAGTTGCTGTGACTCCCCTGCCGCCGAAGAACCCGGCGCCAAGAGGGCCATATGGAACGATGCCGATTCCGAGCTCCCTGAAAATTCCGAGAGGTGGGCCAGAAGATTAGACGAGAACAAATGTACAAAGCGAAAAGACTCGTCTTTGGAGAACAATTTAGCAAAGAATTCGAAGTCTGCTACAATGGCGCTGAACATCAATGCACCTGCAGAGCGGGACGATTTCTTGCTCAATGTCGCGAGTCCAGAGCGACCACTCCATCTGTAAGGCCGCGATGGGATGAACTGCGTGCGCTCTCCGTATGGTGTCGGGGCTAGCCTCCGACAAGCCGATGTGCTTTATTTTTCCCTCTTCCACCAGCTTCTTCAGTTCTCCCATCTGCGGTTTTTCGAAACCAGTTTGGTTTTTTTAATTTCTGATCGCTAAAGCCGGTTTCGTGCATCAGCAATTATCCGCAAACAGGAAGAGCTGCTAAACGAACTCACCGTTTCCTCTATAGGGACCGATGTATCAATCCGATGCACGTAGTAGAGGTCAATGTATTCGACACCGAGGCGCTTGAGGCTCGACTCACAGCACGAGCGGACGTATTCAGGCGTCCCCTTGATAACCAAATTGTCCACTTCGATTTTCACGATACCAAATTTGGTGGCTAACTGTACCTCCTCCCGCGGCAACTTCTTCAGTGCCTGCGGTTGCGAGATCACAAAGTTTTTCTTACAACCAATTAAGTAAAATCTATCAGCTGAAAGACTAAATTCCCGGTTTTGTGTGTTGCGGTCTTCTCACATTACCTTTCCGACAAGAATCTCATTGATCTCGGGTCCATATATATTCGACGTGTCGAAGAATGTTATCCCCTTGGCGAACGCGTCGGTGATGATCGTTACGCCGACTTCCTCCGGGATAGGATCATTGTATGCACCCGAGAGTCCCATGCAGCCAAAACCCAACTTCGAAACCTGCAATTTTTCCAAAGCAGAAGAAGAAGAAGAAGAAGAAGAAGAAGAAGAAGAAGAAGAAACGAAAACTCATACATTTCAACATTAGGCAGCTTGTACGAATCCGCGAGAATATAATCAACCACAAACAATGAAACGATGTGATCAAACTTCGATCTCGTACGTGCAACCATTAAAACATGAAGAACGAAGAAGTAGTTTCGATCCAAACCAACCTCAAGACCCTGCGTTCCCAGTTTCACTCGCGGAATCTGAACCCTGGCCATCTTTAGATGATATCTGGGAGTTGCTACTTGCTGTGTTTTTGCGGTTTCATGAACACCAAACTTCATGCATATTTATAGGAGTTGTGGTGACAAGGATAAAGAGAGGAAGAGTCGAAATGGGATTTGACCATTGACCCATCTCGTCAGCAGACGCGCAAGAGCGGTACCGGTTTGCGTCCCCCAATATGTCACGTCCCGCGCATAGTGATTCTAATTTCTGCCTCCGTGGACTTGTAAAAGGCCTTTATTCAAAAATGGAGGCATTGCGCAATTCGCAAGACGACTGCAAAAGCCTTAGAAATGTACAGTACGTCCTACCCAGGATTTGCTTTCAACGTTTTCGAAATACTGCAAAAGGAAATGATGAATTTTTCTTTTCTAATTTTGCTTCGCTAAAATAGTGAAAGTAGAGCTTTTAATGTGCATGTCTTACCAGCAACAACAACGTCGCTAGCAAGCCATTCTAGCATCGCGATCTCAAGCGACGATAAGAGGTGTCGCAACCTTGGGGTGGCATCACCCTCGACACCTCTTATCGTCGCTTGAGATCGCGTGAGCTCGGTGGCCTCACTTGAGGTTGCAGTGGCCCAGCACCCAAGCTCTCCAGATCCATGAACCTCATGTGAGCATTCGGTCCTTTTTTTTTCTCTAAACAAAAAAAAAATTTTAAAAATTCCTTTCAAAATTGGGTACGAAAGTTCGTGAAAAAATGTTTACCAAATACTCTATGCCTATTATGAACCCTTTTTTCTAAAGTCATTTGCATTTATACGAAGGCTTTTCACCAAATGTTGTCCCAAAGGCATCCATAGTCTCCCTTCACTTATCATCATACACCCGAATAGCACCTTGAGCTTGCTCAAACAAAGCCTCAAAGTCGCGCCTGAACAGCAGCAGAAATTCCAAACGAACAGTAGCCTGAGTTGCCTGAGTAGCAGCTTAAACGCACCCCAAACCAAAGCACTTCAAGAACTAAATGGCAGAGAAAAGGGAGCTCGAACAGCTGAGAGTTTGGACTCAGACATAGCGCAGCAGCGGGGCTGGCAGTGGCGATGGCAAAGACGACGGCGCGCACGAGAGCTCGAACCGAGAAGACCACCACTCTTGAAGCTTTTTGTCTCTCACGTGTATTGCTCCCCAAAGTTTTGAAATTTTAGAGCTGTTTTCCTTTTCTCCCTCTCTATGCCTTGATGGTGACTCTCACGATACTCTCTTCGATGATGACCCTCACTCTGCTATGTATTCAATTCGTGCCACCTCCCCAGCCCTAAGCTTAAGTTAGCTTATATAGGCACAAGATGAATTCTAATGACCGTAGGATTAAACTCCGAGCATAGGATTAGTTCAACCGCAGGATTCAAAATTATAATTTTTAAGGAGTCTCATCTTCTTAAAACTCTTAAAATTCAGATTTTTCAAAAGTCCTAATGGACTAGAACTCTTTAATTTTTGGCCAAAGAAAGGGTATCATGAGCCAGCCGAAATTTTCGATATAGATGAGCTTATCGCACATTTTCAGGCTCAAATCGGGCTTTAATTAATTAAATAGATAATTAATTAGGAGCCTCAATATTTAATCGAGCAAGAATGGGTTGAAATAAATCTAAAAGTAAGTCCAAAAACTCTCATAATTTTCGGCACACCCATTGCTAGCCTTAGCCGAATTTCTCAAGTTTGCTCGGATCCGTTGCTCGTCAATTTAAGCTCAACTTCTCGTCGTTGATGCAAGATGCAATGCATGATAAAATATTTTTTGTGAGAATTGATTCTCAATTTTTGTACGATATATAAATGAAAATCGAAATCAAAATTTAAGGATCAACACTGCGCAAATATAGTTCGTAAGTAGATAAGAAGTAATTAGATCGAGGGAGGGAGCGAGTTTCGTGATCCGAAACTTTTGGCACATGCATCGACTTGATGATAGATTATAATTTGGCCCAGATCAATTAAAGTACACATGAGCTTATTTTTTTTTCTGCCAAGTCTATTCTTGGCACACTCAATGTTTCAATGTGCTCATAGTTCTTATTCCAGAAAATAGTACATGTTTCCTCACACATTCTTAATACAGAGAGCAAGCACTTAAAATTCCCTGGATTTATGTTCAAAGCTATTTTGTGATAATTTATGGCCTCAGTCACATACAGGCATAAAGGCCAGAGAGCCGAGACAATGCCTCACGTGCTGCACTGAACTAGTCTTAAGCTGGAAAATTGCCGTCTCTTGGGGGCGTGTTCGCGCTCTTCCAAGAGTAGGAAGCATAGTGCTCGTTTATCCGGCTCCCAGTAACCTCGTCAGTAGGTATGACACCCGAGATTTCTTTCAAATCGTCCTCCGTGAGCTTCACTCTCAAGGAACCGACGTTACTGTCCAGATTCTTTGTCTTCGTCGTTCCTGCAGAAGCGGCCCGCGTTTTCAAGTTGTTATAATGCAATGTGTCTGCTGATGAGCTGAGAATTCTGGAGAGAAGGCGTTGAATTAGCGCCATGATTCTTTTGAGTCGTGCAAAATTCAGCTGCTCACCAGGAATAGGCACAACATCTTTGCCTTGATGAAGAACCCACGCAAGCACGAGTTGCGGAGGGATGCAGCCGTGCTTCTGAGCTATCTTCTCGATTCGCGCATAGAAGCTCTTGTTCTTGTCCAAGTTGTCTGGTTGAAACCTTGGAAGATGTCTCTCCTGAGAAAGAAACAGAATCAAAACATGATACGAATAGGAACTAGTGAGTGAAATGATATGAATGGTAAGATGTCTCTCCTGAGCAAGGTGGACTAGTTAATGAAGCTTTAAGACCGTGATATGAATCGGAAGTGAACATGATTTTCCTAATCAAGGCATGTCGAAAACAGAGCAGTTACATACCAGAAAACTGCTTGGGCCCTTGCCACCAAAGAATCCGCGGCCGAGAGGACTGTAAGGAACGACGCCGATCCCGAGTTCCCTTTGACATTCGATTAGCCGACCAAAAGAAAAACCTCGGTAATTTAAGTCCAGCATACTACCACGTTGTCAATAAAGTAACAAACGGTACAAGTTATAAAGGTTTAAAGTCTGAAATGTGGATGAGCAGAGTTTCCTCTGTTTTGATTTGTTTTTCAGTTCTGAAAGTGTTAGGACAGAAATATAATGTAACTACCGGCAAAGCGGGACGATCTCTTGCTCAGTGTCGCGAGTCCAGAGCGACCACTCCATTTGTATGGCCGTAATGGGATGGACTGCGTGCGCTCGTCTTATGGTGTCGGGGCTTGCCTCCGACAAGCCGACATACTTCACCTTTCCCTCCTCCACCAACTTCTTTAGCTCCTCCATCTGCGATTTTCGCAAACTAGAGAATCTTAAGCGGGTTCGAGCAGAGCAATTGCTATCGAACTGATAAGGAACCTGCTAATCAGACTTACAGTATCCTCTATAGGGACCGATGTGTCGATCCGATGCACGTGGTAGAGATCGATGTACTCGACGCAAAGGTGCTCGAGGCTCGCCTCACAACATGAGCGGACATAATCCGGGGTCCCTTTCACCACCAGATTGCCGGGTTCCATTTTCACCACGCCAAATTTGGTGGCTAATTGCACTTCCTCCCTCGGCAACTTCTTCAATGCCTGCACATATCAAGTCGCTTACTCTACAATGTCGCCGAAATTCAATCCACCAAAGAATTGCAAAATTTCCGATTTTTTCGCACTACCTTCCCAACCAAAATATCATTAACTTTGGGTCCATATGCGTCGGACGTATCAAAGAACGCTATGCCCTTGGCAAACGCTTCGACGATGATCGATATGCCGACTTCCTCAGGGACAGGATCATTGTAAACTCCCGTCAGTCCCGTGCAGCCAAAACCCAACTTGGAAACCTGCGATCATCCGAAAACAAAACATTGATCAAGACTGGAGGGAAACGAGAAACTTATATAGTTGAGCCAAAACCCAACTTGAGTATCATCCAAAGACACTCATATAACTGAGCAAGAAGCTGCAATTGTGAGCCACCAAATGAATCTACAAAAAAAAAAAAAAATCATCCGCAAAACCAAGAAACGATCGATGTCTTTTCTTGATGCAAACCTCGAGACCCTGAGTTCCAAGTTTCGCTCGGGGAATCCGACATCGATCATCGGCCATTCTCGCATGCTCTTGCAGTTGCTGGTAACTTGTTTTTTCTGCTCTCATTTCCTGCAAGTTTCATCCATCATACATATATAGGAGTCTGAGGTGATCAACACCGGAGGGAAACGGGATAATATTATTAATGACAGAAAGTGACGATTGATCTGAATTTGGATCGAGACGCAGATGCTTATTTGACCCATTTGGTCCCCATCAAGGACAAGTGGCCTTTGACCTTGTTGACCCATTTCGTAAGCAGGTGCTCCACCGTTGCTACAGTACTCAGGTTTTTGCATCACCCAGTACGTCACAGGGCTTTCTATGACGTCATTTTTGGCTGTTTCGTTGTAAAGCTAGAAATTGATGCGTATAGATAGTTTCTTGAATATGGACAGCTGTTTGTATGAGGAAGTTACGGGGTCCGCATCATTCGATAAGCTGATTCTGCAAATCAATCTTAGCAACCCTAACAACTTTTATTGTTCTTTTTTTTTTTTTTCAAAATGGCGAAAAAGCTTATTCAAAGTAGATAAATATCAAGGTCCATAAAACTTCACGTTAATCGATGCGTCGGGCCGAGTGGAGTGGCCTAAATCCAAAACAAATCCATTCTTGAATCGGGAAAAGGGATATAGGCCAGGCTCCGTTTGTTTCATGAAAAAAAAATGAGTGATTTAGAAAATATTTTTTTGAAAATAATCGCTTATATCACTTTAAATAATTAATGAATGGAAACTTTTATTATTATGGATACCAATTTACGTCGTTTCCATGTACAATAAGATGTTTTTCATCGATTCATTTATATAAACGATAGGAGAAATCAATCTTAGAGAGAATTTTTTCAAAAAATCGTTCATTTTTATCGCGACAAACATACCCTTATACTAGGCGAGCCATTGCTAAAAGAGGCGAATGAAAAAACAAGCATGTTTTATACATGACAACATAGTGGGAATGACAATTTCAGTTCGAGTTTCGCAATTCTAACATTGAAAATGTGGTCAAAGACATGAGGCTACGTGTGGTCAAGTAATCCTAAGGCTCTTTGACTATGTATCTAAGATTTTAGGATTGCTTTCATCCTTTATTTAAGCTATTCTTCTGAGTTTCATTTTCTGAACTCAGTCACAAGGAGCAAAAAAAAGAGCAGAGAAGCTTTAGCCAGACGAGCTTCATCAGCACACTCGAAACAAGTCTAATAAGCCGACGATTTCCCATCTCTCGGGGGCGTGTTTGCATACTTCCACGAGCCGCGAACAGAGTGCTCGTCGTTCCTGTCGCCAGCAATTTCATTAACAGGTACAGCATCCGAGATCTCTTTCAGGTCTTCCTTCGTTAGCTTCACACCCAAGGAACCAATGTTGTCATCCAGATTCTTAATCTTGGTCGTTCCTATCGAAACCCGCATGAGGTCAGAGCAGAAATTCCAATTCCATGTAATCTGTTAATGACCGTCATAAGATTAGATTCTCACCAGGGATGGGCACGACATCATCTCCTTGATGGAGGAGCCATGCGAGCGCAAGCTGTGTAGGGGTGCAGCCGTGTTTTTTCGCCAACTTCTCGATTCGAAAGTAGAGGATCTTGTTTTTGTCCATGGTCTCTGCTTGAAACCTGGGATGTCTTCCCTGAGAAATGAGGTGGAAAATTAGTGATCATCCTTTGGACCACCTTGTATATATGAATGTGAAACGTTCAAGAAAGAAGAACCCGTTTAACTATCAACGTACCAGAAAACTATTTGCGGGCACAGTTGCTGTGACTCCCCTGCCGCCGAAGAACCCGCGGCCAAGAGGGCTATATGGAACGATGCCGATTCCGAGCTCCCTGAATATTCCGAGAGGCGGGCCAGAAGATTAGACGAGAACAAATGTACAAAGCGAAAAGACTCTTCTTTGGAGAACAACTTCGCAAAGGATTCGAAGTCTGCTACGATGGCGGCGAACAGCAATGCACCTGCAGAGCGGGACGATTTCTTGCTCAATGTCGCGAGTCCAGAGCGACCACTCCATCTGTAAGGCCGTGATGGGATGAATTGCGTGCGCTCTCCGTATGGTGTCGGGGCTAGCCTCCGACAAGCCGATGTGCTTTATTTTTCCCTCTTCCACCAGCTTCTTCAGTTCCCCCATCTGCGGTTTTTAGAAACCAGTTTGGTATTGTTAATTTCTGATCGCTAAAGCCGGTTTCGTGCACCGGCAATTATCCACAAACAGGAAGAGCTGCTAAACGAACTCACCGTTTCCTCTATAGGGACCGATTTGTCAATCCGATGCACGTAGTAAAGGTCAATGTATTCGACACCGAGGCGCTCGAGGCTCGACTCACAGCACGAGCGGACGTATTCAGGCGTCCCCTTGATAACCATATTGTCCGCTTCGATTTTGACGATACCGAATTTGGTGGCTAACTGTACCTCCTCCCGCGGCAACTTCTTCAGTGCCTGCGGTTGCGAGATCACAAAGTTTTTCTTACAACCAATTAAGTAAAATCTATCAGCTGAAAGACTAAATTCCCGGTTTTGTGTGTTGCGGTCTTCTTACATTACCTTTCCAACAAGAATCTCATTGATCTCGGGTCCATATATATTCGACGTGTCGAAGAATGTTATCCCCTTGACGAACGCGTCGGTGATGATCGATACGCCGACTTCCTCGGGGACAGGATCATTGTATGCACCCGTGAGTCCCATGCAGCCAAAACCCAACTTCGAAACCTGCAATTTTTCCAAAGCATTAAAACATCAAACTTATACGAAAACCCATACATTTCAGCATTAGGCAGCTTATACGAATCCACGAGAATATAATCAACCACAACCCATGAAACGATGTGATCAAACTTCGATCTCGTACGTGGAACCATTAAAACATGAAGAACGAACAAGTAGTTTCAATGCAAACCAACCTCAAGACCCTGCGTTCCCAGTTTCACTCGCGGAATCTGAACCCTGGCCATCTTTAGATGATATCTGGGAGTTGTACTTGCTGTGTTTTCGCGGTTTCATGAACATCAAACTTCATGCATATTTATAGGAGTTGTGGCGACAAGGATAAAGAAAGGAAGAGTCAAAATGGGAATTGACCATTGACCCATCTCGTAAGCAGATGCGCAAGAGCAGTACGGGTTTGTATCACCCAGTACGTCACGTCCCGCGCATAGTGATTCTAATTTCTACCTCCGTGGACTTGTGAAAGGCCTTCATGCAAAAATGGAGGCGTTGCGCAATTCGCAAGACGACTGCAAAAGCCTTAGAAATGTACAGTACGTCCTACCCAGGATTTGCTTTCAACGTTTTCGAAATGCTGCAAAAGGAAATGGTGAATTTTTCTTTTCTAATTTTGCTTGGCTAAAATAGTGAAAGTAGAGCTTTGCCCTCCCTTCTTTAATGTGCATGTCTTACCAATCTAGCATCGCGATCTCAAGCGACGATAGAGGTGTCGCAAACTTGGGGTGGCATCACCCTCGACATCACAGACCTTTGAGACCCGAGATCGTGTGAGCTTGGTGACCTCACTCGAGGTTGCAGTGGCCTGGCACCCAAGCTCTCCAGATCCATGAACCTCGTGTGAGCATTCGGTCCTCTCTCTTTTTTCCCTCTAAACAAAAAAAATTAAAAAATTCCTTTCAAAATTGGGTACGAAAGTTTGTGAAAAAAATGTTTACCAAATACTCTATGCATATTATGAAAACCTTTTCTCTAAAGTCATTTGCATTTATACAAAGGCTTTTCACCAAATGTTGTCCTAAAGGCATCCATAGTCTCTCTTCACTTATTATCATACTATTTTGGGCTGAATTTTCTAATCTGGTATCAGAGTTGGGTACCCTGGTTTATTTCTCGTGCGCAGCTCGGCCCACCTATTGGTTTTTGGACTTCCTAAAAAAGATCCACCTAGCCATAATTTATGTGGGTTTGAATGGGCCAAGATGTACTCGACTTGGTCACCAAAATTTCTTTGAAAATCCATGGGATTTAGACAAATGGCTCCCTTAAATGTCATTCTATCAAATTGATAGCGTTGATGTGGCAAAGTATGTGTGGGCACTTTAGTTGTCTGTAGGGATTGAAACTAGTTGAAAAAATTTAAAAAAAAATAGTTACATATATTGTTATACGCACTACACAAAATTTATCTCTACAGTGTAATGGTGAAAAAAAAGAACAATTACATATATTATATGGACTAAAAAAGGTTTATAACTCACGAACTAAAAAAACATATATATCACATACCGACTACCAAGAGGTGCATCTTCAAAAGGATTATTGCTTCTGATGGATGGTGATAAACAACTGAATCGATCCCATGCCCAAATTTCCAACACATATAGGGCACCACTCATTTGCTGCGCTGATGGATTGGTGGCATTGCATAGCTTCCGATACAACCATGCAAGTGCTACTGAACCCCAACTGTACGGCGTACGACCCGTGAAGTTCTCTAATAATGAAAGAAAAATTACACTCACCTTCGTGCCCGATTTATTAGATAATATGGAGCCTCCAGCCAATTACAGAATGAACGCTCTCGCATATTGCATTATCGTAGCCTCATCTGCATCATCAGGAATTTCATCAAAAAGTCCTCTCAGCCAGTTTATCTTTACCATTGAACCACGTATTTAATCGGGTGGGAGTCGGTGACCTAGTAGATTCTCACAAACATCTCCCCAATTTATATTAGCGGGGCAAGTAACTGCATTTCCATTTATAGGAAGCCACGTAAGAATCTCGATATCCTGCAGGGTAATGGTGCATTCACCTTCTGGCATATGGAAAGTGTGAGTCTTGGGCCTCCATTGCTCAACCAAAGCTGTAATCAGATGGTGATCAACTTGTCAAAATCTCATTTTTCAAACTACGTAAAATCCTGAAGCTTGAACATATGGTTCTATGCGATGATCAAGTTCAGCTTCGTGTAGTATTACTCCTTCTCGTTGACACCAAAGAACTTCATTATCATCTATCTGTAAAATGTTACATTAATTGTTACTAACAATTTTATTACGATATAACTATTACAAGTTACAGCTCAGCTGATAACTTTTTTAATTACTTACCTCAGCCTCCCAAATGGCTTGCGATCTATGTTCAGCCTACTCTATAAGTAGTGAATTATTCTCAAGTCCCAGCCGAATATACTATCTTTGTGTCATGTCTGCAAATGGAACAGATAAATTTCATAAATATCGCATAATGTTCTTGAGATGTTTTACCCATAAGAGGTACAATCGTCATTTATAAAGGAATGGACGAAAAATAATAACATCTATTTAATTAATTAAAAATTCTAATTTTTTACATTCTTCTGAACTTTTTTTACAAAAAATCATGAAATTTTCTCAAATTTTTTAGAATTTTTTTATGATTATTTTCATTTTTTCTGATTGTCTGATTTATTTTTTTTCTAAATTTTCAATTTAAATTTTTTATTAATCAGGCTTGGTCCAGGGATTGACCCAAACAATGGCGCCTCTCCCATTTCTTGTATTATTATTATTATTATTATTATTATTATTATTATTATTATTATTATTATTATTATTTTCTAATTTTATTTTTTCTTTTTTTGCTATTCTTTCTTCTGACCGAGTCAGTTCAACCCAACTCACAAATCAAAAGGGCCGACCAAAACCCACTCGGCTTTCAACCGAGACTAAAATGATAGAATTTTATGAATTTTTTTACTATTTTTAATTATTTTTCTCAAGTTTTTTTTTTCAAAGTTTTATATTCTTTGGGATTTTTTATTATTATAAACTAATTATATGGTCATGTTCATTACATTAGGCAACTAAAATCAACAGCTCATATTTAACCGAACATCAAATCTACATTGTCCGATCTAATTATTAGTTTCTACGGTCTACATCTAATAAGGGTTTCCCACAAATTTTTTCATTATTCCTATAGATTTAGTCATTATTTCAATATTTTGAAAATAATATCCAATTAACCCTCCAAAATTTCAAATTTCATGATGAAATACGATTTTAATATGCACAAAATCTTTCATGAGATATGTATCGACATGCAAAATAGAGATATGAGCAGCACAAAATTAAGTTATTTTTCGGTGCAAAATAGACATATATGCAGCTCAAAAATAAGTTATTTCTCAATGCAAAACAGACAAATATGTAGCGTAAACAAAAAACATTTTTCGGACTAAACAACGTGTAAAACATCACAAGAAAATAGTACAATAGTTATTGCATAGTACTAAAATAGCATATTCTAACAATGATATAGGCATTACCTTAACTCAAAAAGCACGTATATGTTGAGATTGGAAAAAATGATATTTCGACTCTTCTAACTTCTTTACCGTATACAAAAAATTAATATTACATGCAACGAAACACAAAACACAAATGGCAAAACAAAACAGATCATAAAATGAAATATTACCTAGAACGACGGTGAGGAAATATTGACGAAATTAGTGACCTTGAATACGAACATGCTAAAAATCGACGAATGACCTCTAAAAATTTTCTCGCTCAATTATCTGTTTTCTCTCGATACGTTCTTTGTTTCTCCTTCTTTAGAGCTTCTGTAGACCCTACTCTTTAAGTGTCTCTTATACGATAAATTTTTTCACTACAGAGACGAATCTCTACTCCGTTCGGCAGCTTTTTTGCATCAAACGTGTGAAAAGGGGAGACATACCGCGCGTAAAAGAAGGGGCAGAGGGGGCAGTGAAAAAAAGGGGAGGGGGCGGTGAAAAAATAGGTAAGGATCCTCTCCAGTTTTGCACTGGGGGGGGGAGGGGGAGGGGAGGAAGTTACCCCCTCTAGTTCAGCTTCTCAAGAGTCGAACAACATGTTATGCACCCAATGTGCCGAATAAGCCCTATTTTTGTAAATTTTTGTAACAGAGACCCAAATCAGTAAAAAGCCCGAACGTTATGCCCTCGGCAAAAGCTTCAACAATGATCGATATGCCGACTTCCTCAGGAACCGGATCATTGTAAACTCCCGTCAGTCCCATGCAGCCAAAACCCAACTTGGAAACCTGCAATCATCCAAAAACAAAACATTGATCGAGACTGGAGGGAAACGAGATAGTCATATATTTGAGCCAAAGCCGAACTTGAGTATCGTCCAAAAGATACTCATATAGTTGAGCAAGAAGCTGCAATTGTGAGCCACCAAATGAATCTCCAAAAAAAATCATCCGCAAAACCAAGAAACGATGTGTTTTCTTGATGGAAACCTCGAGACCCTGAGTTCCGAGTTTCGCTCGGGGAATCCGACATCGGTCATCGGCCATTCTCGGATGCTCTTGCAGTTGCTGCTAACTTGTTTTTTCTGCTCTCATTTCCTGCAAGTTTCATCCATCATACATATATAGGAGTCTGAGGTGATCAACACCGGAGGGAAACGGGATAATATTATTAATGACAGAAAATCCGAATTTGGATCAAGACACAGATGTTTATTTGACCCATTTGGTCCCCATCAAGGACAAGTGGCCTTTGACCTTGTTGACCCATTTCGTAAGCAGGTACTCCACCGCTGTTACACTACTTAGGTTTTTGCATCACCCGGTACGTCGCAGGGCTTTCTATGACGTCATTTTTGGCTGTTTCGTTGTAAAGCTAGAAATTGATGCGTATAGATAGTTTCTTGAATATGGACAGCTGTTTGTTTGCCGAAGTTACGGGGTCCGCATCATTCGATAAGCTGATTCTGCAAATCAATCTTAGCAACCCTAACAACTTTTATTGTTCTTTTTTTTTTTTCAAAATGGCAAAAAATCTTATTCAAAGTAGATAAATGTCAAGGTCCATAAATACCACGTTAATCGATGCGCCGGGCCGAGTAGAGTGGCCTAAACCCAGAACAAATCCATTCTTGAATCGGGGAAAAAGAGACAGACCAGGCTCCATTTGTTCCATGAAAAAAAAATGAATGATTTAAAAAATATTTTTTTGAAAATAATCGCTTATATCACTTTAAATAATTAGTGAATGGAAACTTTTATTATTATGGATAACAATTTACGTTGTTTTCATGTACAATGAGATGTTTTCGATCGATTCATTTATATAAATGATACGAGAAATCTTAGAGAGTTTTTTTTTTTAAATTCTTCATTTTTTTCGCAGCGAACATACCGTTTTGTTGGGAGAGCCATTGCTAAAAGAGGCGAATGAAAAAACAAGCATGTTTTATACATGACAACATAGTGGGAATGACAATTTCAGTTCGAGTTTCGCAATTCTAACATTGAAAATGTGGTCAAAGACAGGAGGCTACGTGTGGTCAAGTAATCCTAAGGCTCTTTGACTATGTATCTAAGATTTTAGGATTGCTTTCATCCTTTATTTAGCTATTCTGAGTTTCATTTTCTGAACTCAGCCACAAGGAGCAAAAAAAACAGCAGAGAAGCTTTAGCCAGACGAGCTTCATCAGCACAATCGAAACAAGTCTAATAAGCCGACGATGTCCCATCTCTCGGGGCCGTGTTTGCATACTTCCACGAGCAGCGAACAAAGTGCTCGTTGGTCCTGTCGCCAGCAATTTCATTAACAGGTACAGCATCCGAGATCTCTTTCAGGTCTTCCTTCGTTAGCTTCACTCCCAAGGAACCAATGTTGTCATCCAGATTCTTAATCTTGGTCGTTCCTGTCGAAACCCCGCATGAAGTCAGAGCAGAAATTCCAATTCCATGTTATCGGTTAATGACCTTCGTAAGATTAGATTCTCACCAGGGATGGGCACGACATCATCTCCTTGATGAAGAAGCCATGCGAGCGCAAGCTGTGTAGGGGTGCAGCCGTGTTTTTTCGCTAACTCCTCGATTCGAAAGTAGAGGATCTTGTTTTTGTCCATGGTCTCTGCTTGAAACCTGGGATGTCTTCCCTGAGAAATGAGGTGAAAAATTAGTGATCATCTTTTGGACCACCTTGTATATATGAATGTGAAACGTTTAAGAAAGGAGAGCCCGTTTAACTATCAACGTACCAGAAAAGTATCTGCAGGCACAGTTGCTGTGACTCCCCTGCCGCCGAAGAACCCGCGGCCAAGAGGGCTATATGGAACGATGCCGATTCCGAGCTCCCTGAAAATTCCGAGAGGCAGGCCAGAAGATTAGACGAGAACAAATGTACAAAGCGAAAAGACTCTTCTTTGGAGAACAACTTCGCAAAGGATTCGAAGTCTGCTACAATGGCGGCGAACAGCAATGCACCTGCAGAGCGGGACGATTTCTTGCTCAATGTCGCGAGTCCAGAGCGACCACTCCATCTGTAAGGCCGCGATGGGATGAACTGCGTGCGCTCTCCGTATGGTGTCGGGGCTAGCCTCCGACAAGCCGATGTGCTTTATTTTTCCCTCTTCCACCAGCTTCTTCAGTTCCCCCATCTGCGGTTTTTCGAAACCAGTTTGGTTTTGTTAATTTCTGATCGCTAAAGCCAGTTTCGTGCATCAGCAATTATCCACAAACAGGAAGAGCTGCTAAAAGAACTCACCGTTTCCTCTATAGGGACCGATGTGTCAATCCGATGCACGTAGTAGAGGTCAACGTATTCGACACCGAGGCGCTCGAGGCTCGACTCACAGCACGAGCGGACGTATTCAGGTGTGCCCTTGATAACCATATTGTCCGCTTCGATTTTGACGATACCGAATTTGGTGGCTAACTGTACCTCCTCCCGCGGCAACTTCTTCAGTGCCTGCGGTTGCGAGATCACAAAGTTTTTCTTACAACCAATTAAGTAAAATCTATCAGCTGAAAGACTAAATTCCCGGTTTTGTGCGTTGCGGTCTTCTCACATTACCTTTCCAACAAGAATCTCATTGATCTCGGGTCCATATATATTCGACGTGTCGAAGAATGTTATCCCCTTGGCGAACGCGTCGGTGATGATCGATACCCCGACTTCCTCCGGGACAGGATCATTGTATGCACCCGTGAGTCCCATGCAGCCAAAACCCAACTTCGAAACCTGCAATTTTTCCACGAGAATATAATAAACCACAGACAATGAAACGACGTGATCAAACTTCGATCTCGTACGTGGAACCATTAAAACATGAAGAACGAACAAGTAGTTTCGATGCAAACCAACCTCAAGACCCTGCGTTCCGAGTTTCACTCGCGGAATCTGAACCCTGGCCATCTCTAGATGATATCTGGGATTTGCTACTTGCTGTGTTTTTGCGGTTTCGTGAACATCAAACTTCATGCATATTTATAGGAGTTGTGGCGACAAGGATAAAGAAAGGAAGAGTCAAAATGGGATTTGACCATTGACCCATCTCGTAAGCAGATGCGCAAGAGCGGTACCGGTTTGCATCACCCAATATGTCACGTCCCGCGCATAGTGATTCTAATTTCTACCTCCGTGGACTTGTAAAAGGCCTTTATGCATAAATGGAGGCGTTGCGCAATTCGCAAGACGACTGCAAAAGCCTTAGAAATGTAAAGTACGTCCCACCCAGGATTTCCTTTCAACATTTTCGAAATGCTGCAAAAGGGAATGATGAATTTTTCTCTTCTAATTTTGCTTCGCTAAAATAGTGAAAGTAGAGCTTTGCCCTCCCTTCTTTAATGTGCATGTCTTATCACCCTCGACATCACAGACCTTTGAGACCCGAGATCGTGTGAGCTTGGTGGCCTACTTGAGGTTGCAGTGGCCTGGCACCCAAGCTCTCCTGATCCATGAACCTCATGTGAGCATTTGTCCTTCTTTTTTTTTTCCTCTTAACAAAAGAAATTTAAAAAAAAAAATCCTTTCAAAATTGGGTACCAAAGTTTGTGAAAAAAATGTTTACCAAATACTCTATGCGTATTATGAAAACCTTTTTTCTAACGTCATTTGCATTTATACAAAGGCTTTTCACCAAATTTTGTCCCAAAGGCATCCATAGTCTCCCTTCACTTATTATCATACTATTTTGGGTTTTCTAATCTGGTATCAGAGTTGGGTACTGTGGTTTATTTCTCGTGTGTTGCTCGGCCCACCTATTGGTTTTTGGACTTTCTAGAAAAGACCCACCTAGCCATAACTTATGTGGGCTTGAATGGGCCAAGATGCACTCCACCTGGTCACCAAAATTTCTTTGAAAACCCATGGGATTTAGACAAATGGCTCCCTTGAATGTCCATTACCGGCTTACTTAGCATCTCTTAATGTCTTTGTTTTTGTGGGCGGATAGATAATGCAAAAGCTGGCCATTACTCGATTGAGTTCTGGGGCTCATTTTGATATGAAAATACAATCTAAAGTGACCAATGCCGACTAGGACGCATGGCTCCAATTATTGAGCGGCGTTGATGTGGCAGCACGTGATTGGTTCATTCTACATTATGAGACATGATGGAGAAGAGCCGACCTACCTAATGTTAATGTGGATTATGTCTTAATCATAGTCCCGCATGGATACGCAGCGGACTAGGGAACATGACTCAAATAAAGAAGACACCTTTTGTTCACCTTTGGAAAAAGAAAAGAACACTTTTTTTTTCTAGGACAATGGTGCCTCAACTTTCATAATTTAATTTCTACAAGTAGGTCAGGACATAATCCTATGGAGCACAAATATGTGAAAGGATTTTTTTTTCCCTCGATTTCCGCTTGTTTGTTTCGCTCGCATTGGCTATTTGTTTACTCTCTATTGACATTATTGCCGTTGTTTGTGGAAAAAAAAAATATCACAATTAGGGAAAGAGTTAAATGTAGCTTCTATATTTATATCACTTCATTTAGAAAATCATTTGTCCTATAATCTATCAAAAAAAAAAAATTGCAAACCAGCCATACTTCTCAGCAAACACTGTGTATGATAGTGGTTGGTCGATGGAACAATCGATTGGGTTGGAGGATAAAATCTCTGAGGTTCGGTCTCTCTTGATAGACTTACGCTCGAGATAGAATGCCGAAGCTTGAATATTCCCTTTCTAGAAGCATAAAACAAAGAGTCACTAGCTACTTTAGCTTGGCTTTTGCTCGAGAATCGATGGACTTTTGGGGCTTAACTTGTTTGGCATGCGAATGAGGAATATTTAGTGGCCAAAAGGGTGCACCGTTTTGGCCTTCGCTTGATGAAGACGTGCCCATACGGTTCGTAATCATGGCATGAATCTAATCACCAACACGGGCCGTCCGGCCAATGGCGCTTTGCCACATGAGGAGTGCACATTGGAAAGCAAGAAAAGTTGGCCAAAAAATTAGTCAAGGCGTGTGGACTTAAGTAAAGACCAATTTGGTCGAATAAGCATTTGCATCTCTCGAATCGGATTGGTCACTCGGTGAGAGTTCGTACTTAGAATAACACAAAGAAAGCAACATGTAACTATCAACTAAAGACTACACCAATCTGTCCCAAGTGCTATGCGTCAACTTGTTCTTGAAAGCTAAAGCTTCATGGAAAACCACTGTAATCCACCGGTTTGTTGGCCTTGGAAAGGAGATTTTATTGCTTTAATTGCATGATTGGAACCAATCGAGCCCTTTGAGGAACTTCCTTTCCACCTATCATATCAAATTACAACCGCATGATGGTTTTTTTTTCCCCACCTCTTGTGGGATATGCCATTCGGGAAGCGGGGATCTAGGGTTTTCGATTACAGCGGTTGGGAAAGTGAAGGCTCGTGAATGGTCCACGTGGTTTCTTGCACCATCCTGGTCAGCTAAGATAGTGAAACCTAAGTGCCCAAGGGCCCTAAGCTCTCCTGAATCATATATAAATTATATGACGTGAGGGAGAGAGAGAGGAGACGAGCTTACAAACTTGAGTAACAATAGCGACGCGGCATGTTGTTATTGATTGCTTGAAAATGATCCACTTATGATGTGTTTGTTTCACTGAAAAGCCCATGATAAATGGAAATAATTTCCAAGGAAAACGATTAATTTTCATTTGTTTGATGGTTTAGGAAAAGTGATTTCGTTCTTACTATAAGGGGAAATGAATTTTTTTCCCAATTTCTAAGTTTATTACTTTCAGTCCATGGAGAATATTTTCCTTAAATCGATTAATTTTTCACCATTCACACACCATAAGGTCGAAAAAAAATTTCTGAAAAAGTTCTCTGAATAGACGGATTAAATTTCATTGAACATTCACTTGTGATTTATCATGAAAACTCTTTTCATCTTTAGTAGTGCATGTGCTCATTGGTCTCAATCGAGAGAGAGAGAGAGAGAGAGAGAGAGTTTTTCTCTCTCTTTTATGTGAACCTTGTACATTACCTCCTAAGAAATGCACGCAAATGGTCCCCCCAATGCTCTGTTTTTTTCCCCTCTTTTTGGCCAACACATTTGATGCCTACCAAACATACAAACGCGAGAGAGAGAGAGAGAGAGAGAGAGAGAGAGAGAGAGAGAGAGAGAGAGAGAGAGAGAGAGAGAGAGAGAGAGAGAGAGAAGCAATAGTTGTTGTTGTGGTCCAAAAGGAGACAAATTGAATAATGTCACGCCCACGCCACCACATGCAGACATTGCTTCTTGTTGAGAGTTTCTAAACTGCTGATTTGAGGCCCTTTAATTATGTTTCTTTTTTTTCCCCCCAACTTTGGCTTTGATCTTGATGACGACCGCCTTCACCCCTCTCTCTCTCTCTCTCTCTCTCTCTCTCTCTCTCTCTCCCCTTCTTCTTCTTCTTCTTCTTCTTCTTTTCCCATATCCCAAGGCTCTCGCTGTCCTCTCTCTAAACTAAAATTCAATTTTCTTGTCACTAGGGTTTTTTGCTATCTCCAGTCCAGATGCTACCTGCTCTCTTAAATCACATTAGTAGTTCCATAGGCATTTGGAGCCTTGGTGGAACTTTCCTCGTAGAATATAGGGCCATCAAGGGGCTGGAAGAATACCTTCTGAAAAAATTTGTCCTCTGTGGATTCGAATTGCTCCTGATCTTGCGAGAACAGGTGTCGAGAGAGGACGCGAATTAGAAGTATAATGAAATGGAGTCCACGTTGTTACGCAGGTAAGTAAAAAGCTGTATCAAATGCCGTGTGGACCGTCAATATACTTTGATCAATAAGACGAACGTTACGTGTCCTAATTTTCATGGACTTCATGAGTCTTTCATCCTAATTTACAAAGAAAATGCAGGACAAGATCGCCATCTGTATCTGTCGTCACATGGGGACAAAAGCAGCGAGCGAGAGAGGGAGAGGGAGAGAGAGAAACTCTCTGCTCCAGGTCAATACACTTTCACTAGTTCCATGACTCTCTCTCTCTCTCTCTCTCTCTCTCTCTCTCTCTCTCTCTCTCTCTCTCTCTCTCTATTTATGGCTCTCAGAATACCGTCTCTTCTCTATGAACAGCCTTCACATAGGGTACCCAAGTTGAGAGAAACAGACCCCTTCAAGAAAACAAGGAGAGAGAAGTACATGGAGAGATCCAATTCGCAGAAGAAACGAGTTTTTGAAGCAGAGAGGGCTTTGCTTTCAGTTCATCTCTTCACTATCGTCGTCGTCGTCGTCATGCACCACTAATAGCTGAAGCTGCCAGCATGATCTGAGGTTTTTTCCAATGGAAGAAGCTGTCAGATCATCTGGCAGTTTCAGCTGTTGCTGTGAAGCATGAGAAATCCCAGTACCAGAAAAGAAAAACCCTACTTTTTCTCTCATCTTTGCATTGACCTGGCCCTTCACAATTTCGAGGACCCCTCTTGAGATAAGGTCACGTACTTCCCCTTGTGGCCTCTTCTGATATGTGTTAATCTCAACTACATACTATCGACATTCTCAAATAATCCACTCCTTTTCTTTTCTCGCCTTTTCTTTTGTGTAGTTTACTGTGTTTCCCTGTTTCTCACTTACCATGGGAACAAATTGTGCACAAAATGTGCATCTTGCAGGTTCGGCTGATGAATATCGGCTTGCTTAAAAAGGGTTTCACAGTCTTCTTGAATGCAGCGTTCTTTTGAAGAAAGGCGTGACAAAAGGCTTCTTCCTTACTGACTAGAGATGCGGTGATATGTGTCCAACCGGCTCCGCATAAGCCTGTCCCTAGATCTTACAGCCATAAAAAAATCGACATGATCAAATCCACGAGTTTTTTGTCACTGCTACTCGCATATACCCGTGAAGATCATGATATGGCAGGGTTTCTTCTCAGGGTTTTTATTTGACAAATTTTGCAGGTTCTGGGGATTGGTGTGGCTAGATTTGAGATGTTGCCTTTCCAAGGTATATGGCTGATTTCATGGATGTTGTGAATTTTCTCGAACCTTTTTATGGGTTCTACTTTTTCCTGCCAAAGTGCTCGCACAAGGTTGCAATTATGTTGTTGAAGTCGTCGATCTACTGCGACTATGTGACAGAATTCCTTGTGGTTGAGATGTTACAGCGCAGGGCATGAACTGATCGCCATCTTCTACTTCTTCTTTGTTGGAGAATTCTTACTCTCTCTTTCTTCTCTGTGATAGTCAAATTGATGTATCCAAATGCCAAATTCATTTCGAGTCATCCGATCCTTGTAATGCCTCCAATATAGACTTACTGTATATTCGCTGATGCTTCAATTGAGTGAACTTGGACCACTTCTCTCTCTCTCTCTCTCTCACACACACACACACACACACACACGACAAAATTTAAGAAACTTGAACAAGTCAACTATCACGAGGAACAGCTAGTTGTTTTTATGGCCAGACTAAATAAAAGGAAGGAGAAAGAAAACAAAATCCGTTTGGTCTGTTTGGAAGTTATACCTTTATAGATCTGGTAGAACACCACAACTTGATGTGAGAAATGACCGGTGGCGGTGGCGGTGGCAGTGGCAGTGGCGTACGGATATGGGCTAACATATCTGATTGCAGTGGCGGCGGTGTAGCAGTGCGTGTTTCTTGGTTTGTTAATGGTGTCGATTTCTAGTAGTGCTGAGTATACGACCTCTCCACAATCCTAATTCTGAACAATCCACAGCAGATGCAGGTTCTCAACGGTACAGCAATTGGACGTCAGTTTGCCCTTCCTCATCTCTGTTGGGCTAGAAAAAAACACTCGGTGAGTGTGAAGTTTGCTTTGAAAAAAGGAAAGAAAGTTCATCATATCGGTTTAATTGCCTAATTACTCACAGCATCGATTGTAAAGCTTTCATCGAACAAGAATTTGGTGTGTCCACGACTTTCTCTTCCACGCAAGCCCGTCAAATGTCTGCATGCGAAGAAAGGCATACTATATAGATGGCGATAGAAGTGAATGGTGAAGAAAGACATACTATTTAGCTTGTGTGCCTTAGGCTTCTATCAGTCCTTCTTCTCATCATGCTCAATACTTTATTACGAACGAAGGCGAAAATGAAACAAGGGAAAGTAGGAGGAGAGTTTTCTAGGGTCAAATGCATGATATTCAAACGCATTAGACAATGTATGTTGCTTGATATATTCATTTTTGCTGTCACACTGTATTGGTACTGTACAAGGTTAAAGCAGCAACAAATTGATTTACTTTATGCCTTAAAAAATTCAAAAACTCAAACTTTTAACCATAAGAGAACTATCATATTCACCAAATTCTTCCAAGCACTTTCTTAACTTCTCATAGATCTCAATACGGTTTTAGCACAGTTAATAATGTTGAGAGGTCATATTAACTATACAAATGCTGTTCTCATAAGAGAGTCCATGGATTGATTGGCCCCTTACACAATTCATAAGTTTCACATAATAAATTTGACGGGATAATCATGAAATAAAATGAATATAGCGCAGTGCATATTGCCAAAAACATCAATTAACTAGCTTCAAAAAATCAAACTATGTATTCGGATTTTCATTATTTATATTTCACACAACAAGAGGCGTCATATTTTCAAACTTACCAATCGTTTGTGAATCCTTGTTTAAGTTTCTTTTTGCAGCACTAGAAAAGAAGTTGCAGTAGACTCTCTTTGTAATTTCTTCATAGATAGATTGTTCTCAATTATGTGTGAATGCTCTCTCTCTCTCTCTCTCTCTCTCTCTCTCTCTCTGTGAGTGTTTGAATGGTGTATGCTTCTGTTTGTGCTGGTGGGTTGGTCTGTGAGATCAATGCTTATGGGTTGGAATTACTGCAAAGGGAAGAGCACTTGAGCACCAGATTTGAAACTGAAGCTTGGGTTGACTCTTATGCATGGGGATTTGCTAGGGTTTTGCCTCACTTCCTTTTGTCTGGAAGCTTGGATTGGCTGCAAGTCTCCTTTTCACATGATGACGAATGATCATCATCTTCTCCCAACCACTCTCTCACTATACTCTCACAAGCCCTTTCTGTTTTCATCTTCATTGTATGCAAAAAAGAAGGAACACTCTGGTAGGTGACTGGTTCACATGGTTCACATGCCATTTATGGCACTTTGCCTATATATATATATATTGGTCAGAATGGCGCTTTGCCTGTATAAAAAACAGCATAAGTTGCTTTTCTTTATGTGGGGGTGGGAATATAGTGGCATGGCTGGCTATGAGTCATGTGAAGATGCACAAGAAATCTTGATGCTTAAGGCCTCCGTTCATTTGGCGAAAAATGAATGATTTGAAAAATATTTTTTCTAAAAATGATCGCTTGTATTTTTTAAAATAATTAGTCGATGAAATATGTTCTCATTATTGAGGACAATTTATGTATAAATTTTTTGATGGATGATGAATTTTTTTCTTCATTCATTTTTGTAAACGTTATAAGTGATCATTTTTAGGAAAGTATTTTTCAAGTAATTTATCTTCTACGAAACAAGCAGAGCCTTAGCCTTAAATTGACTTGGTATCATACTGAAAGAGATAGTCTTGGCAGTCGGATCACACAACTATAGATCTCACTTGTAAATACTGTGGGCTAGGGTTTTCTTTCTCGTTTTAGTTTGTCAATCGACCTATGGCATCCAACAAGAGATTTTGGATCGGATCCATATATGGAGCTTATTTTTAAGAAACTATTAAATCCCCCATGAAGATGGTTCGTCTCTTCTGAACATATGACAAACAATTCTCCACGAATGTCAAATCCATCCCATTTTTTAGATTTCGAGAGAGGCGAACATAGTGAAAGTTTAGATGCTGCCTGAGGTCAAAAAGACAATACTAATTTCAGACAAAAACAAAAAATTATGAAGAGTTGGTGCTCGACCACCTAAAGATTTGTCCTTTACAACATTCTAACTTTTGTCAACACAACATGTAGCCAGACTCCAAAGTCAAGGCTTTCAACATGAGTTTCATTGGAGGGTCCAAGTCTTAGCAACTTTTTCACCGCCAAAATCCCTCGAAAAGATATGGAAGCCAAACTTTCCTTCTTCAAGAGTGCAATTTCTTAGGAATAATCCCCAATTTCTTGATCACCTACTTTGATTAATTGCAAGTCTCCGGAAATATGGAATGAATTCGTGGGGCAATCATTGTGATGGAGAATATGACTATCGTGCTAACCCATTATTCCAAGACAAAACATAAATAAATCAATAAAATTACCAAAAAAGTTCTAAATTCATTGCAATTGTGTCAATTCAATCTGTCAAGTCAATTTTTGCAAAAAATTACTGATGTGAGGTTGCTTACACGGATGTGGACAAATTTTTAATAATTTTTTCATGTCCTTTTTTTTTCCTTAGGGCCGGCAGGAGGCACGGTGACCTCCATCGGCCAGTGGTCATTAGCCCTTGCCCAATGGTTGGTGGCCCTAACAAGAAAAAAGAAAAAAAATTATGAAAAAATAGATAAATATTAAAAACAAAATATTAAAGTATTGTTAAAATTGTTCACGTTAGTGTTGGCTGAACCACATTAGCAATTTTCAATCAAATTGACTGAATAACTATATTGACATAAATGCAAAAGATTTAGGTCTCAACTAACACAATTGCAATAGTTTTAACATTTTTTGGTAATTTTTCCCAAAGTAACTCTAGAGATAATTTCAAAATAAGCAAATAAATTGAGATACGTATACTAAAATTCAATACCATGTTCGCGAAACTAATCAACTAAGATTTTCCTTGAATGATCTTGTCTCACATATGTTTATTTTAGGGAAATCAAGAGACAAATCATGGCGTTTGGGCAGTCAGCTTTCTTTCTTAGGTTGCACTGGCTTGGTTAGTCTCACTCAAGTCCGGTTATTCTATACAAAGAAATTTTAATTTTTTTTCAATCTCGAAAGAATCTGAATGGAGATTTTTAGGCATGATACTTTATTCGACACGTTCAATGATCAGATTATCAGCCAAGTATAGCACGTCTATGCCTTGAGTATGGAATTGAATGGTGATTTCCATTACGATCCAACATAGAAATGAGATCTCATTTTATTCTACTCCATTCCATTTCCATGTCGTTCTAAACTTTTTTTTCCTCCCTTTTTGGGGAAAACATGCCCTTGTGGACCGGGTTTGTGAACTCGCCCGCCAGCCCAAACCTGTTCGGATTGTCCATCACTAGTACCACTTCTTCATTGGCCTAATACCCAAAGCCTTACCCAAAGCCCATTTCGATCTGTGGGCCGAACGCCCAAAGCCCATTCTCGTTCGGAAGCCCATCTTGTTCGAAGAAGGAAAATTTCCATGGAGAGCGAGAGACGCAGGTCTACCATTTTCCCAGCGCTTCAGTTCCCCAAGCAGAACTAGGAACGGCGGAAAGGAACAATTGGGTCCCTCTCGCCAACCCCAAACCAGAATCGTGCGCCTTTGACAGCGAAACGAGGGAGAAAGGTCAGCATCTCTCTGATGGTACGTACGGATTGCTGCTTGTCCGCTAATTCGGACAAGTTATGATTTTTTTTTTTCGTCTTCCGATGATTGTTGTCCCAGAAGACGTGTCTGGTTCTTATCCTATTAGTTTTTTGGGTCTTCGGAGGTTCTATGTTTAAGAAGACGAGTTGGGCTCTCTCTTCAAACAAAATTTGTGCTTGTATGTTGGTTGGTACGAGAGATAATGGTGAATAGCCCAAAACAGTGAACTCTGGTCAATTTAATAATGGAGCCCTACATTGACCTTCAACGTTAAAAATTTTAAACCTTTACGGGTGATCGGAACATGTGTCGTCTTGGCTCTGTTTATTCATGGAAGTACTATTACTGGTTGATTACTTTACATGTATTATGTTGCTGAGGAATTGTGGGAATGAATGAACTTAAAGTACTCCAGCAAATCTGAGAAACCCTTTTCTGGGAAAGTTAATTGAATGTATGCATTGAGAAGAAGCTAATAAAACATTTCTAAGCTAACAAATATACGAATTTGACTATTGTATTTCACATTGGCGATGCCTCATTGCCTTGGCCTTAATAAGGCCTCATGCTGGCCAGAAGATCAGCGTTGGAAGTTTGTTTTCCACTCGTCAACCGAACTCTGTCTCTTTTTTTTTTCCCCCTCTATCTTTTTGGTTATTGCGTTTGTGACATGGAAAGACTCAGCTACTACTTGTGATGCTTAGGTATGAAGTATTGGAAATTGATTTGCTTGTGCAAGCTTCTTTTAGTGAGTCTTGTTATTACTTTGTCAACATGGTCATATAAGTCAAATATAATCTATGAGGGGTTTGTCCATGGAGTACGGTGAAGGATTGCTCACAAGATATGTGCAGATGAATTATGATGTTGATTAGAGACAGGTGTTCACATTGATAGGTGAATCTGGCATCTAACTCGGTATCCTCATATGAGAGTTTCTTTTCTTCCTTTCATCCAAAGAATCATGACGTAGTAATTTTTTCCCCCCTTTTTCGAACAGGTGCTGTTTCGCTGCTTGTAGGCAATCCAATTTGTGCAATTATTGGACAGTTATGGCCATCTTATGATTTGCAGAGACAAATCCTTTCAATATTAGCCTCTAAAGATGTGACATTTTAATTGAAATCTTAGTCCTATTTATGTAAATCAAGCTCCGTTATGTAAAAGATGTGCTTTTTGCTGCTATCAGCCTTCTCCTTCAAGTTGTTTGCTAGAATATTTGGTCATGCCTTTCTAGGATATGGGGGAATTAGTGAAGATATCTAAAGAAGTTATGAGGAAAAGATGATAGTATCTGCACTTTAGTTGGAAGCAAGCAATCTTAAGGATTTGAAGTTGTTCACAATAAGTGACTTGATTCGTCCCTCCATTTGCATTAAATAAAATTTGCTTAGTCGTGGGGGACCATGTCCTTTTTGTTAATTTAGTGAAGGAGAGATATAACGTGAGAAAAGAACCGAAAAGGCAACCCTTGCATGAACTTGAGGCACAAGTTTTTGGGTTTGTTGCCCCTTTACGAAGCTTGCTGGGAACTAGCATAGTGTTTCTTTAACTTTCCTGTAATAAAACTTTTTGAATGCTAGTTCAGAGATGAATGTTAAAACAGGCATGTAGCTTGATCAACTGATTAATAACCTCATCTGGGAAATCATTTAAACTCAACAGTAGCGTAACAAGAAGAACCAAAGTATTAGGGTTGAAATATGGATGACAATGAGCTGTTGATTTGATTCTGTAGCCAACCGTAATTTGCGACATAGGTACTTACCGTGCATAAAATCTAGAATTAAGAAAACTATCCTAAGCCCTAACCATTGTTATTGTCTGAAATTTATATGTAAGGATAGACTAACATCTAGGAGTTTAACATTATGTCTTGTTCAGGACGCTTCTTCTCTGTGGGAAAAGAACAACTCTTTGCCCGAGACTGGAATGCACTTAACAAGCCAACCAATCGGCCAAGACAAAGCCGCGAGTCCGATGCAAGCACCCCATTGTCCCCAGTCCAGCCTCTCAGTGTTGGCAAATCTCTTCAGAAATTCGACCATAACCACCTGAAGAATTATTGTCATGCTAACGATTCCCAAGAATAACTTGTTCTTATGTATCCCTTTGAATACATTTTTGTCCTCCAGCTTCCTGGCGTTAAATTCATTGAACACCTGGCAGAGGACGAAGCAGTTGAAAACAATTGTGTCCCTCACTTTCATGTCCACTCCGAAAATGGAACTCCCCTTGAATTGTAAGGTGAGGAGGATGATAACTTGGTACAAGGCCTGAGATGTGAGATTCCTCCACATGACTTTGTTTATAAGCGGCTCGGTTCGTCCAACGGGCGGCTTTAGCATGAGATCATTTGTGGGTTGCTCTGTCGCCAATGCTAAAGCTCCCAGGGTGTCCATAATCAAGTTCACCCAAAGAAGCTGGACTGCCGTCAAGGGGACATCCCCAGAAGAGACTGCAGCGATGAAGTTGATGACGAGGGCGGCCACATTCACAGTGAGCTGAAACTGGATGAATTTTTGAATGTTGTTGTAGACACACCGCCCCCATCGCAGCACGGTCACCACGGAGGCAAAATTATCATCCAGGATGACAATATCTGAGCTCTCCTTTGCAACCTCAGTCCCTTGGATGCCCATGGAGAGGCCGATATCCGCTTCTTTTAGGGCTGGTGCGTCATTCGTGCCATCGCCAGTGACTGCCACTACATGCCCTTTCTGCTTCAAGCACTGCACCAACAAAAGCTTATCAAATGGGGATGATCTAGCCATTACCCGGAGTTTCTCGATTGCTGCCATTCTCTGTTCGGACGAGTAGTTGCGAAACTGAGTGCCCTCTACTATGGCTTCATTGTTGAGATCTTTGTCGGGATTAAATATCCCACATTCCAAGGCTATGGCTCTTGCAGTGTGCACGTTGTCTCCTGTGATCATCTTGATGTTCACCCCGGCGCTTCTACAAGACAACACTGCCCTTCTGACGCCTGGTCGGCATGGGTCTTTTATCCCCACTATCCCCAACAACGTCAGTCCATCTTCCTCGAGTCTCCCATGAACTTGAGCAAGTGACCCATTGAACTTTTTGTAGGCGAATGCGATGCAGCGCAGGCTTTTGTCCGCCATATTTTTTATGATTGTCCCGAACTCAGACCTTGCTTCATCAGTCATGACGTTCACCATCCCACTTTTGCTATAATAATCTGAACACAATGCCAAGATCATCTCAGCAGCTCCCTTCCAGTGCATGTGAACGACCTGCTCTCCTCTCCTCCTCACAGCAACCCCGCTTCTCTTTTTCTCAGAATTGAAGGCCTCGACTTGGATTATCTCCCATTCTTGCTTCAGTTCATCCATCCTCATGGCCAATTCGTACACGCCCCAAAAAAGTATCGCCTTCTCGGTCGGGCTGCCTAAAATTTCAGGGACAGATGAAGAAGGTTGCAGGTAGACAGTACCTGTTGTGTTCAAACCGATTCCTTGTAGTAGGACTTCAAGGATACTGCCTGCTATTTCTCTGGATGCATCTACACTCACATGTTCTTTTCCCATCCAAAACTCCGTGACCCTCATCTCATTTAACGTGAGAGTCCCGGTTTTATCTGTGCAGATTGTTGTGGCCGAACCCATGGTTTCACAGGCAGAGAGCTTCCGGACCATGGCGTTGTCACCCATCATGCGCTTCATGGAGTAGGCCAGTGTCAAAGTGACGGCCAAAGGTAAGCCCTCAGGTATAGCCACGACCACAATGGTCACTGCCACAGCAACTATGCGTATGACTGCATCCATCACATCCCCGGACTTTGTCTTCCCGCTGGTGAATTCTGTGTGTCCGGCCTCATCTTGGGTGTGTCCAGTGAAGTAGCGGATCAGCAAGACGAGAAGTACCAGTATGGCCACCAACAGCCCGACCTTCCCAATGAAGGAAGTCAACTTGTTTAGACGGGCTTGGAGCGGGGTCTCTTCATCTAAGTCACGGCTCACGGAGCTCATCATCTCACCCCACGCAGTGTTCATGCCGACTGAAGTGACCATCATTCGGCCATAGCCATCTATCACTTTGGTGCCTGAGAGCAAGAAAGGTTTGTCACTATAGACTTCGATGTGATCGCTTTCGCCAGTCATGCTAGACTCGTCAACCTTCAGGGAATGGCCATCCACAAATAACCCATCAGCCGGAACCTGATCGCCGACCTGAAGAAACACGACATCGCCTACTACGATATCAAATATGGAGATCGGTTGCCTCCTGCCATCTCTCACAACCTCCACTCTTATGTTGCTGCTTTCTTTTGAAAGTATTTGGAACTGCCTTCCTTGCTTATAGTTGCTGAGAGCAGAGACGACGACAACAAGAAAGATGGCTATGATTATACTCCCACCATCATACCAACCTTCTTTAAGGCCGTGTTGTTTGATACCGAATGCTAAAGAGAGAACAGCGCATACTATGAGAATGATTATGGTCATGTCTTTGAATGCATCAAGCACGAAACTGAGAAAGTTCTTTGCCGGTGGCTTATTGTACTTATTCACACCGAAAACATTAGTTCGCTGCATGAGGTCGTGTCCGTCTCCACTCAAGCCATTGTCGAGATTCGTCATGAGAATCGAAGCTATTTGTTTTATGCCACCAAGTTGAGCTAGAGATTCTAACCTTCTCTCTCTTACCAGGTTACTCAGGATCTTCAGGTCTACATCTCGAAGCGAAGGGCAATCTCCTCCTCCTTCACATGGTTCAACATTGCTTTCGATGCCGACATCGATGGCAACGTAAGACAGCGATCGCAACAGATCCGTCTTCTTCCTGGAGACCCGTTTGGACAGAGACTCGAGAGCCCTCATGAAGTATATGACCGTGAAAGCCAAGCGCCATCTTCGCCTGTGGCTGATCCTCGTCAGGCTATTGCAGCGGTCGAGCACGGCGTCACCTGCTGCTTCGCTAGGTTTACGGAGCCTCAACGACGACATGGATGAACAACAGAAAGAGGAGACCAAAAAGGGCCTGCTTGGATGAAGATGAGTCTGAAGGAGTCAAAACACTTGGGTTGAACGTATGTACACAGAGCAGTGTGATAAGAACTTTGACACTGCGGGAATTTCCTGGGAAAGTTCGGTGGCTCCCTGGATAATCTTTCCACGAGCACGACGAGAGTATCCGATCTTTAATCGCAATCACACAAAATTCGATGCGTATTTACTTCAGTAATTATAACTCACCTTCTCAGAAATTACCACTGCCATGAGCACTCGTCGAAGGATTCGGAAGAATCTGTTAACCCTTTTGAAATTCCTGAAAACCTCTGTAACAAATGAAGTAATTTGAAAAGAACGTTTGTAGTACGTTCTTGTTGCAGGAAATCAGCTATTAAATCGGATATCAAGCAATAAACGTATTTGACCGGAAGCTTAGGTGACGGTTCTTCGAGGACCGGGTGAATTTATAGGCGCTTTTGTCATCATGCGTGGTCCACACAAGTCAATCGTTGCAAGTCAAGCATTAGTCTTCATTTAATATTGTTTCAAAATGCACATGAAGCCGGTCCATACAACAAGAAGGAGTGAATACTTAAACAAATCATTATTCGATATTCTTTAAGAATCACTTTTAGATAATTTTTTTAGTTAATTTTGTACACCCATTATTCCTTATCGAACACAATATATTTCAAGTTACCTCCGGGGTCAAAAGAGTAGAGAAAAAGCTGGGTTGGTTTCCCACACCCTAAGTAACATTTACATGTGTTAAGAGCAGATTGGCATGACTTCTCTTACCTATAATTGTCCAACTTTACATGAAGAGTTCCTCCCGCATTCTTGGAAAATACTCAGCGGGGATCACGGGCGGCCCAACCAAGTGCAATCACGACCATTTGATTTTGTGAAATTCACGCAGAACACGTGCAATCTTACGGGTGCCATTGAGTCGGTCCATACGAATCCGAGTCTAGATAAGCATTTACCGTGGAAAACTTTACTCGTGAAAGTTCGGTCACGAGGATCTCACTTTCCCATGCAAATGATGCTGGGATGGAAAAATCACAAAGTGTGAACGTTGGGCAGATAATACTTTTTCATTTCTTGTTGCATTATCATCGTTTATCATAAAAATGGATTAATTCTACTTATACCCCCCCCAATACTTTCACAATTTTATGGAATTGCTTTCACCTTTTGCAAATTAATGCGAATTCGTCAACATTACTTTGCTCTTGCTTTGATCCTCGCGTCCTCCTGGCCTTCTTGCTCATGAATTATCGTCAGACAATATTGTACTTAAAGTTAAAGCTCACAAGGAAACTTTGGAGTCATTTTCTAGTGTTTTTCTTCGTGCACTCACAACCTTAGATCCGAAGGTAACTCTCGGTTCTCGAAAGAAAAAGATTCAAAAGCATAAAAAGTTAGATCGAGACACCGAACACGCAAAGAAGGTCGCGATAAACCCTTTAACAAGCGACTTCCGATTGCAAAAGGCAAGTCATGCTAGTGACACTTGTGTGTGATTAGAGGGATTTGAATAGTTTGCGTTATATGGCTACGGAAATTCTATTTCGCTTAGAATTACACTTTCTTACATCGGCCACAGGTGGAGTGATTAGGTTATACTATCACCTAAAAATGCTCCGCCCTAAAAGCAACTGCAATACAATTTTCTTTCGTAGCGCAACGGCTCTAAATCTTCAAGTCGACCATGAAAGAAGGGAAAGAGTCGGTAAAAAGTTTTGTATGGTAAGGAAAAAAAAAAGGTGAATAGATGAAATTTTTTCATGAGAAGTTTTTCATGACCAGCGGTTATCTGAACAATCCTTCAAGGAGTGGAGTTCTAAACTATCGAATAGACTTTACATAGAAAAAATTTGTGGAATTATCTTAATTATACCTAGATAACATGATGAGGTCCTTTTGAGTCATAAATTTAAATGAAGAATGTTGACCCAAACTTTCTATAGTCGTGAAACTTAAACAAAACGGCTTTAATTGTGGACATGATTTAAAAAAAAAAAAAGGTGCGTTTTTCACCTGGAGACCTCGGACGTGTTCATAATTGGAGTTTGGTTTGATTCGTAAAAATTGAATGATTTTGAAAGCTTTTTTATTTTTCAAATATGGTCGCCTGTATTGCTAGAAACAGTTAATCATTGAGAATATTTTTATTATTGGCAATAATTTATATCTAAATATTTTTCTCAACAATGAATATATCTTTCGTTCATTTTTGTAAGTATTACAAGCAATATCTTTAAAAAAAATTTAAAAATCATTTATATTTCACGAAATAAATGCACCTAAGCATCTGTCATTAAATTTTTCACTGTGGACTTATTTTCTTCTAATTTTTTGGCACCAAGCGCAAATGACAACCATTCTCTTTTCGAGATTCTATTTTTGGGCAGAAATAGAGTTTCCTATTTCTATCACCTGAGCGAGTTTCTAAGAAGAGACGTGCGTTTGATAATGACATAAAATTTCTATTCTTCGAAAAAAAAAATATAACAATAGACTAGCAATTGGTGAATGGCAGCCGGCAGATGGCAAATGGCAGCCTACGACAAAGATGCAAGAGAGGCAACCAACAGAGAGCGACCGGTGGACAGCAAACAATGAACTACAACCAATAGCAATGATGTAAGAGATAGACAGACCGCATGCGAGAGAGAGTGAATGAGCACCGAGACGAACTTTTATTTCTATTTCTGTTCCAAAAATAGAAAATAACAAAAAATTGCTACCTCCTATTTCTATTCCAAACTTATTTCTAAGCCACAAATTAGTTTTCAAAATAGAAAAATGAAATTATTCTGTCAAATGAATTTTTGTTCTAAACATGTTTTTAGAAAAATAAAAATAAAAATAATGAATAAACAGAATTGTTGCCATGCACACCTAAAAGTTAATGGCATGTCTTAACAATTCATCCATCAGGTTAATCATGACTATACTTTTCGATAATAGTCTTTTTAATTATTTTTTCCTCCCAATGGGGGACATATACGCCATGTGCTTTGATGTAAGATTGAATACGTCACCCGTTAAGTCTTTGTTTTAGATAAACATTATATAACGCATTGAATAATTATCGCGACCCATCTCGTCAAGAGAATGGATTTAGGGGTGATTACCGAATTCTCCGGATTCATCATGATCCGTAGAATTGGCTTGGACTCTCCCAAGTTCTCACCTCACACAACGATGGGATTTAAAAATCGAGTTTGACTTTAGGTGCAATCAGGTAATATGTGCATAGATGTACATGCTTTCGGAGTTGCCATCAATCTTTAGAAAAGATAAATCAAAAACCTTTTCGGGTAGTGAGAGAAATCGTATGACTCATAAAAAAACTATAGAATTGAGATTGAAGACTTAGTTTTGCCAATGTAGCCATCAACACCCTTTCGGTACCTAAATTAAATGATTTCCTAACTAAGATTGTATGCAGATAACTTAGAGAGAGGTAGGAGCTCATGGAGATGGAAAATGTATAACCTATCAATCACAATCAATGAAAATAAGTATGCAACAATAATCCAACGACATGCAAATAAAACACATGAAAATAATACATGGCATCCCTAATGAAGCCCTAATGGCTTAGAGAATAAGTGTATTAAAGTTTGGGAAGATTTGAAGACAATTTGTCCATCAGGATAAAATCATTATTTTTTGAAAGACCAAGAGACAATTTGACCATAAAGGGAAAAATTATCAATTTCGAAAGGATCAAGAACCTAAATTATTGACAATAAGATTGGCTAATTGAATGTGCTTATTTTCTAATTTTCGAGATCCTTTGCAATTTTTTTAAAAATTTTGCAAGGATTTGCCTGTGAGGAGCAAAATTGTTATTCCAAAAAGAAACAGAAGTCAAAATCACGAAACAAGGTTTTGGACAGTCAAGGTCAACCGTTTTCCATTTTCTGTGGCTTTTGGGAATTTTTGCATTTTTTTTTATGAATTTTCTAATTTTTTTTATTTTTAAAAATTATTTTCTGATTTTTTATTAATTTTTCGGATCCGGCCAGGTTGATGCAGCCCGGACCGAAAGGGTTCTAGGTTAGTCTACAATAACATAGTTTCGCCAAATTATTTTGAATTTTTTAGATTTTTTTATTGAATTTTTATTCTGATTAAACCCGAGAGCGACACGTGGCAGGTCAAAACCCGCTCGATCAACGCATAATAAGAACGGTTCCTTCTTTCTTTTTTTTTTTCTGATTTTCATTAATTTTTTTTACTCTCCTTTCTTTTTCCCTGTGTGTGTGTGTGTTTTGGATCATCTTCTTCGTTGGTTCTCTTCCTCCCCAAACTTCACCGAAAGCCAAACTCAGCGGCTTACCATGGCTGAACTCTTCCACCCTTGAACAATGACTCCGGCCGTCGGCATCCATCGCCAACGTCAAAGAACACCATCGTCCTTACCGCCGGTTGGGTCTTGACCCGGCCGTCGGACTTCCGATCACAACTCCGACTAACAAAGATCCATCCCCGAGAATCAATTTTCACCACAAACGGATTATGACGTTCAGCAACAGGCACAAGCACAGACCCCCCACTTACGCACAGTAAGGTAAAGGAAAATAGAAAGCTAACTCAGGGAATCAGTAGCCATAGACTCAAGCTCGTGGACGATCGAGATCGAGAGTCAAAGCATGCAATGGGAGAAAACTCAAAATCCGACAATCAGTCAATGAAGGAACCGCACAACAACCTAATGCTAGTCACCAACTACACGAAAAAGAAGGTTTAATATCTCATCAACGCACAGGTTACGGGCAGTGCAGCAAGCGAACTTCCCATTCAAGTTTGATGGAGTTCTCGGCATAAATCTGATGAACGGCAATTTAAATCGACACTATTTACTCCCATCCGTCTTCGTTTTGTCATGATTAAGCCGCAGATCTACCCGTTGAACTTAGTGTTCTCGGTTACCGAGAAAAAAACTGAGAAAACAGAGTATAGGAAAGAGATTTACCTGGCCGGAAAAGAACGAGCGGCTAGCGGCAACCAATAGGAATCAACGCGGACGTTCGAAACTCTGGATTTCTCTGACTTTTTCTCTCTCGATCTTTCTTGCTTCTCGATCCTGGAATTTCAGAGCAAAACTCCCCTGTAAAACCCTGCCACCCCTTTCTCTTCTAGTGAATGAGCTCCCTTGACTTCTCTCCCGTCTCTCGCCACTCCACAAGCCCACAGCAGAAAAATTCCATCTTTTCTTCCAAGGTCTCTCTCTCTCTTTCTTCCATCGCCGATAGCATCTCTCTTCCGCAGTCTCTCTCTCTCTCTCTCTCTCTCTCTCTCTCTCTCTGGATTTGCGATGGCCTTTAGCCGTTTTGATCTGAATCTATTCTCTCTCTCTCTCTCTCTCTCTCGCTCGCTCGCTCGTCCATCGTCCATTGGCTAGATTTGCTGCAAGTTCAGCCTCTTTCTAATCTAGCGTTTGACCCGGGAATTCTTTTCTTTTTCGTACTCACACTTGATTTGATGGGTTTGCTTTTTCGTACTCACGCTTGCCCTCTTCTCCTATGGATTTTGGATTCATTTTAGTTTAACTGGGTGGCTTCGGATTCGTTTCTCGTTCGTGGGTCTGTTTCAAGTCCCGTCTATATTTGCTTGGAAGTTCTTCTTTTGATTTTTGGGGGGGATTACCAGTGCGGTATGGTGTCTAGATCTTACTCGAACCTGCTGGAGCTCGCCTCCCGCGAGTTTCTGTCGTTCAGTTGTGTCCTTTTAGCCACCTCGCTTATTTTTGTCCTCGCGTGGGAAAGTTCTAGGGTAGGATTTTTGAACTATTATCCATGAAAACTCCAATTTTAAATGATGATTTTGTATAATAATTAGTCAATTCGAATTTCAAATGACTACACTTCGCGAATCCAACCTTTTCGATGAATTTAAAATGGTGAGAAACCTTTGGGAGCAGGTTTAACCCTGAACGAGAACGAACAATTAATCTCAATTTGCAAATGAGAGACTAAATTGAAAATTTAGTTATGTTCATTTCTTAATTTGTGCAATTCATGAAAGTAATTGGACCAAAACATAATTAAAGATGTAAAAACGAAGTGCCATAACTAGCATAAGGTGAAAATAAGAATAAAAAGGACTCAACTTGATATTTTGCACAATTAGGGACCTAAATGCAAAAATTCCGAAAATCAAGGACCTAGGTTAAATTTCCAAGATTAAAGTGACCAAAATACAATTGAAAATAAAAAAAATACCAATGAATATATTTTTTTTGTACTTTTTGATCACGAATGCTATTTTTGGGGTATTTTTTAATTAAAAATACCATTAAAATGCTGAAAATTTTGAAAATTATTTTTATTCAAAAATGGCTTTTTAGACTTCGCTAAGGTTTTCAAAGTTGATTTTTCAATTTTATAATTTTTTATATTTTTAATTAATTTTCTAAAAATAAAAAAGACTAAAAATAAGGAGTCAATAATTCATTTAGTCAAGGAATTCTAGTGACTCGGCTCGACTCGATGTAATAATTTTGATTTGATATTTTCTCAATTTTTAAAAATCAAAATTATTGATTCTTATCAATTGAAAATTATGTGCAAGAATTTTAATTCGCAAAAATAGGTATGCTCCTATTATGTTATGACCCATCAAATTTGGGCAAAATAGGTATATCTGGTCACCTATTTGTCAAAGTTATTGATGTAAGAAATCTACAAAACCAGGATAGAAAAAAAAAATAACTCACGTTTGTTTCATGGAAAACAATTAATGTGAAAAATATTTTTCAAAAAAGTAATTACTCATATCGCTTACGAAAACGAAAGACCGAAAAATATTTTCATTATCAACGAAAATATTTAGATTTAATTTATTTTCAATAATAAAAATATTTTATTTTGAGAGATCAAAGCAACTATTTTACGGAAATTCATTTTACCCTTATAGTAAAACTTAATAAAACTTGCACATGAAGAAGGAGGTCAAGTCATGTTATGCTTGTCGGCCCATGTAATTCGTGATATGCGCGGCGACACTATAGTCATTTTAGACTAGGACAAGAATCATATTCGACTTGTCATTCTTCAAAAAGAAGTTTCTCCTTTTCCTTTTTCTTTTCTATCCTTTGCTGAAAAGTTTCCATTCAACTTTACACATAATATTCGACTTCCTTATGCACGAGGAAATTGTTGTATTAAAGAATCTTGCATACATTTTATATGCATGTATTCTCACTTCACTAATAAATTTGAGTTTTTGAATTGAACAATCTAATATAATATTCGAGTTGATTGGAATCTACCTAAGCTTATTCCGCGTGTATGCCCCCCATATTTGTCAAATTCCATGGATTGTCTGTATTCCCTCTTGCACGTGAAAGGAGTATGTTAAAGTATTGTTGACGCTTGATTTTTTAGTCCCCTAGATTTAATTTATTGTCTCCTAAAGGCTTCAGAGAGAGGGAAAGATTAAATTGTATTTGTCTATTTCTCGTTTTACTTGCCAATGTGGGAAAAGTTAAATTAAATTTAGTTTTATCTAATTTTTCCTATAATAAAAAGGGGGAATTAGGGAAGACCGAATCGGGCCGTGCCAACCCGGCCCGTAAAATTTCCCTCGCTCGAACGGCCTACCAACCTAGGCCCGTTATCTCTCCTTATTCAATGACTGGGCCGAGTGTAGGCCCAGTCTCGCCCCTTTCTATATGTGGGCACGGACCCACAAGCCAGGCCCACCTCTCAACTCCTTCTCCTTCTCTCTCCTCTCTCTGCTAGTCCCACGCCATAGCAAAGCACATCCGTCATCAACCAGTAGTGGGCGTTTCCTCTCCATGTATTCATTCCACGGCTGGGGACTTTTGGAGCAGATACTTTGGGAAGGGAAAAGAGCCCATAATGTTGCATATAGTAACCATTCTGATATTGTGATTTTATTCCCTAGAGCAAAAAAAAAAAAAAAATCAGAATCTTGTTTCGTTATGTCGGTGATTTCAATTTTGATTCCGTTCCTAGGAATGATTTTGCAGCAAATAAAAAAAATGGTTCTGAAAAAAGAATCACTTTTAAGAATTACAAAACAGAATGAAGTACCGCATCTCTTACTTATCTCTTTCAATTCTCTCGTCATTTTTCCCTCGATCGAGAATAAAATAAGGTCTCATTTTTAAATATATATAATGAAAATAAAATAAAAAATCATAAAAATTGAAAAAATTCTTAAAATATCAGAAAAATTTCAAAAAAATCCCTAAAAATAGAAAAAGCTTAAATGAGGCTAGTTTGACCCTTTTTTTTCATAAATTTGGACCTAAATTCCCTATATTTCATCAATTTTTTCTTTAGGAAACTCATAAACACCTTTGAAATTAAATCCGAACCACATTCTCTAAGCCCTTAAAATTTGTTCGGATTTTATGATGTAATTTATCAGTACCATGATCCTCAATCGTGCACTTAATTTTATTAGTTGCGATTTGCCTAGGTTTAGGAACTTTAGACTTAGTCTAATTTTAGAAAATTTTGAAAAAAGACAAACATAACCAGCGTGAACACTTAGCAAGCTCTCGTTCTTAAGTTTTAGATGAATTAAGATTGAGATTTGATTTTCTAAAACCAAAAATACACACCAATGCAGGGCAGTGAGTGCATTTTTCTTGTAGAAATAAGAGTGTCGCTCATGTCGGTTCTCCATTCACTTAAAAGAGTTGGATGAAATTCCACAATAAATGACGAAAATGACTTGTGATAATTCTTGAAATTTACTTTTACATTTCAATATGTAATATGTTATTTAAGAGAATCAATGTGAATTAATCTTCAATTAATTTAAAATGTAGGATGAAATTTCACAAAGTAACTACGTAATTATTTGACTTAAATGAAAAAAAAATGAGAAGAGAAACTATTTTCGAGAATAAAAATTACGTGCAGTTACCAAACGTGTTTCTGTTCCAAAAACACAAATTATATACAGTTACCAAACACATTCTGATTCTCTAAAAACTACCCATGGAAGAAAATATAAAAAAAGTCATTTAATCAGAATCATTTTTTTTTAAATTAGAACAGTTTCCATACAGACCCTAAAAGTGACAAGCGAACGAGAGAAAAGGGGTGTTCCGAGAGCTTCAATCACGAAATCAATGGCGGTTCGGAGCTACGATCGGTCGTGCTAAGGGTTGGGTCTTGCTCTAGAGGTCACCAATCGTCGAAGCATCATCGATCGTTGAGGAAGCTTTGAGCAGGTTGGTCCCTCCATCTTTCCCACTCGGCGCTCTGTTTTGGAAACTGAGGGGTCACCGGGCCGAGGCTGCCGATTTCCTCAGTCCGGCGAGCCTTCCGCCCAGTTGCTTTGTCGCTTTGACAATAGTATTCCTCTTTTATAGCAGTTGGTTGGTTCTTTTTTCGCCTCGCCACGATCAAACGAATCGCTCATTCCCTCCCTTGTTTTGCACGCCCAAGCCGCCTGCCCAAGTCGTCTCTGTCCGGTCCATGTTGAAGCCATTTTAGTACCTATCAAGGTTGTATTAGGTTATTAGTTTACTGCTTTGTCTGTCCTAATTGCTGTTTTGGACCAATTTTTGGTCAATTTGTGGTCAGTTTATCACTATCGTGGAGGACCGAAGCTGGGCAGTCCACCGGAGGCTTATTGAGCTGTCGTGGGGGTTATCGTCGCCGGCTAGAGGATAACCCAGTGGTCGCAAGGACCTGATGAAAATGGTTGGAACCTTGATAGAGCTCGACAATGGCTGGTGAAGTCGAATGAGCTCCAGCAAGTCCTACGCACCAAGGAGGGGCCATTCGAGCACGAAGACCCGAGCCAAAACGCTGTCGTTCGGGGTTCATACGGGAAATCTAGAGAGACGTCATTTGGGGTCAAATGACCATAACGTGATTTTGTCTAGGGTGAGCAGTTTCAAGTTCCATACAGAACTTGGAACCTATTCATATATATAAGTTTATCCTTTTTTGGAACTTGAAACTTAACTTGCGTACCTTAAAACCTAGAACCTATCATGTCACAGATTCCAGAGTCGATTTTAAGTTCTACTCAAGCTCTTTACGTATGCTTAATTGAACGATAGTAGTAAATAATCACATTTAATGACCATTATCTACCGCTAAAATTCACTGACTACAGCTCATATTTAAACACACGAAAAATATAAAACATTAACAAAGTCAAAATCTCAATAATAAAGTGGTTCCGGATTACATGCTCATCATTGGATATCATGGAATAACGCAAGATGACGCAAAGATACATGCCAAGAAAAAATGTAAAAACTTACTCCAGGTTCTAGATTTCGATTTCAAATTCTACCTACTTAGAACCTGAAACCTACCCGTCAGAATAAGTTTCCTAATTTTTGGAACCTAGAACCTACCCTCCATGCCTTGGAACCTAAAACCGATCGACGCCTACCGGTCTAGTTTTTTAGGTTTCATGTTCTACCATAAAACCGTGCTCACCCCCTTAATTTTGGCTTTACATATGAACGATCATACGACGTTATCTTGACTAGAAGGCGGGCGACATCGCATGGAGACGGTCGGATCCGGGCATGAATCCACCAGGCGAAATGTCACCGCTTCAACCTTGCGCGAGAGGCCTCCTTACGATGTCATTTGGGCTTCTCAGGTGAGTCTTGGTGCGACGTTGTTTCGATCCGTGAAGGAGAGCTCGGAGACGTCGTCATTTTTTATTCCCGCAGCGCGACATCATTTCGCAAACCTCGGCGCGATGTTGTTTTAGGGTGGCAATGTAGGCCAAAAGGGCGTGGTTTTCAATTTTTTCTGAATAAAAAATAAAAATATATTTTTAAAAATTCAGAAAAAAACTATAAAAAAAATCTCAAAAATTCAAAAAATTTTAGAAAACGGAGGCTCCATTTGTTTTACGGAAAATAATTTTTCCAGTTTTTTTTTTATTTTTTGATATCTGGTTCACAAAAAATAAACTGATCTAGGAAAATATTTTCCACCTATGAAAAAAAAAACTCCCGAAAAGCGAGGAAAATATTTTTCTCATTTTCAATATTTTCCTCATCTTTTCTTCCCTATTTCTTTCACAATTCCTTTCTTTGTAATTTTTATTTTTTATTTTTTATTTTTTTTAACAATGCAAAAATTTTATTTTATTTTTGTCTTTTCTAATTCTTCCTTCTTCTTCCGCCAGCAACTACCTCCCTCCATCTACTATTCCTTCCTCTACTAACCGCGGACCTTGACAACGATGGCCACCAGGTGATCGGTCATGACACACTAGCCAATGAGCTTGAGGCCCGACAACAGCCACAAGTTAGGCTTGGCCTTACGTTGACCTTGCCGGAGGCTGGCGAGCTAAGGCTGAACCTCGACTATTGCCACAGCCAACGACCAGCTGAGAAGAAATTTAAGAAGGAAAAAGGGAAAAAAATTTAAAAAGAAATTAATTTTTATTCGAAAAAATAAATAATTGAAATTATTTAATATTTTTTTTAGGGAAACCAATTCCTTGATAGATGATGAAAATCATTTTCCAGTCCATTTTTAAGTCATAGCTAAACACCGAAAAATATGATCATTTTCCTAAAAAATGACTTTTCAAAAAATATTTTTCAAAAACATCATATTTTTCATGAAATAAATTAAGCACAAAAAAATGACCTTTACTATCTTTTCAGACTAATTTGAAATTTTTTAGGCTTCCGATTGGAGATGATTGAAGATCGATGTCCAGTTCGATCTAATTCCTATGTATCCGCTCTTTTTATCGGAGTTGATTCCCTTTAACTATTGCCAATGTTGGTATGATTTGTATTTGTTCATTCCAGTCTAATATTTGGCTATTTTACTTGATTGAGTGTTTGCACTTTGATAAATTGCATTTTAATTTTGTCCTAGGTACTAGGTCAAGGATTAATTAGGTAATTGCACGAAAATGATGAAAAACTTATTATACATGATCATCTAGCACTAGTTAGATACTTAGTAGGGTGTGGATGACAAGTAGAATGTGAGATCACTTTAGGGAATATCAACTAGTTAGATACCGAAAAAGCGCCAATTAGACGATTAGCATAAATAAGTTTCCAAACCTAGATGCTCTGATTGTGTAAAACAAAAGATGACATTCCCATATCTTGATTGGTTTCTAACCGACCAGTATAGGTTCGTGGTGATTACTAGTAACTTTTTAACTTGCTAATCATGAAAGTGAAATCTAACATCATGCAAGGTAAGACTTTTCATCCAATGTCACACGAAGTCAGACTCGGAAGAGTCAGAGCCATTGACCAATGGCAATACCTCTATACCAGCTAGATCCTTGAGAAAGGTAAAAGTAAGTCACGACAAGTATTTTCCTTTGCTTATTAAGGGGGTTTACATGCTCTTTATATACATATGATCCCTCTCAATGTCGTCTTTTGAGTTTGACATTCTAACAAGCTACATTATTTCCTCTTTACTTTGGCACTGATTAAAGCTAATAGGAATATTTTAAAAAAATGCCAAATTTTGCGATTCGAATCCATATTATTTTAAAATGCTGATGTACGCCTCCTACAACTTAAAACGAGTTTATGTTGATTAAAATGTATCAAGACATCCTCCTAAAATAAGTAGAAGGTCCTCTTAATGTTTTCGGGGGAAAAAGTTCTCTAGAGAATGGGAATTAGAAAACATATTGCTTGGTGCTCACTTTAAGATTAAATGTACTATGAAACAGTATTATTTTGGGTGAAGAAGAAATGTAATATATTAAAATTATTTATTATTGTTAGATTTGTCTATTGATGTTGTGATCTTCGAAAAAAGTATATAAAAAAAACAGAAATCTATCAGGTTTGTACCAATTTAATTTTAAAACTTTTAATTTGATCAATTTAGTCTAAACCTTATCATATTGATACCAACTTAATCCATCTGGTTAATTTAGGCAAAAAATCGCTAATGTAAACGTCAACTATCCTACATGACAAGGCTAATAATTACATGGACATTTTTTTAAGTGTTTTTTTGAAAATTTTCTTTTTTTTTCTTTTTGCCGGTCGCTTGCCACAGACGATGGCTATGCGAGGGTCATCCTATCGAGGCTACGCTTAGGGAAAGACGAGTGCTGGTAAGGCCTCATCATCTAATTTGGCAAGGCCGACCCTTGCCAAGGCCAAGGCCCACCCTCACTGGCCATCGACAAAGAGAAAAGGGAAAACAAAAAATATAAATTAAATAGAAAATTCAAAATAATTATTGAAAAGGTCCATGTCTGTACTGACTATGCTACATAGGATGACTGGCATCCACGTCAATAATTTTTAACCTAAATTGGGTGAATGGATTAAATTAGAACAAATGTGAAAAGATTTAGGACTAATATTAATGCAATAGGTTTAGGATTTTTTTTTTTTTGGTACTTTTCCTCGTGATCTTCCTAAAAGTGAACTATCAAAGGAAAGCTAATGAATTGTTATGCTTACACTTGGCACGAACTCTCCCAAACCTATACCATTGCAACTTTGATGTTTTAATTGTATAAATTAAACATGCAATTCGATTTATTTAGGAGTTGCCATTAATCTATCATGATTGTAAACCCAAGTAAAATACGGAAGAACAATTTACATTGTTAATACGAGATTTCATGGATATAGGAAATTGATTATGCTAGATAAATCTAATGCCCTTATGGTACATTTTCTATTTATTACTAAATATTATTAAATTAAGTAATGTTATCAATTTTAATTTTAAGCCACTAGCGTATAAGAAGTGATCATGTGGGTAGTCATGGCCACAGGTCGATTTGGGCTTGGAACCAGCTCGGGTCAAAATCGAAACTAGCCCGTTGATCAGGGCTCACGATACCAAACTGAATTCGACCCATGGCATTCGGGCACGATTCACATTTTTTCAAATCATGAATCGAGCCTAGAATCAGTGATTCGGGCTAGTTCCGAACTGTGAATTAAAAAAAAAAGCCAATTAATTTGAATCGTGTACCCCATCCCATTTATGACCTCTGTAGTTTGTCACATTACTCTTTCCCTCCTTTTACTCCTCTCCTTTTCAGCCGTAGACTATGACTACCCCCTTCCCCTCTCTCTCTCTTACTTTTCCATCTTCTCTCTCTCTCCCCCAACCCCCCCCCCACCCCACCCCCTTGACGCCCCTTATTGCATTTTTTTCTTCTTCTTCTTCTTAATTTGGCCGATGCCATCGCCACTCCATCCGCCACTATCCCTCAATCGAGCCCTCCGATCCTCGCTACCTCACCCTCGCAACACCTACAGCTCGCCGTCGCACCTCGCTGGGCCACTAGCCACCGCGTGTGCCACGCCATTGCAGCAAGCCCCGTGCCAGACCAATGCTCAAAGAAGCTGAAACCGATTATGAACTGACAGTTCCAAATAGGAACTGGCCCAAAAACTGTCGGTTCCTCCAAATCTTGAATCAAAACCGCCGATTCATGAACCGAAATTGGCGATTCCGGAGCCGTGGCCATGACTACATGCGATAACACTCAATAAGCAAAGCGATACATCAATTGCTATGGAAAAAAAAAAAATCAATGCATTAAGCATAGCATGAGATCATCATAATAATGCTTCAAGTGTTCTGCAAGATGTTAATTAAAAAAATGAATGCATGGCCTGCACATGGTTTTTTTCTAAATGCAATGACTTTTAATTCTTTTTGGGTTTTTTTTCTTCATTTTAATGGATGCAACTTTAATCTTAATTATGTCTGTGAATTCTAATTTCAACTAATTACGTGTTACATGAATTATTTAAATGCAATCTATATTAAAACTAATCCTAACAACAAGTAAGAGAATCTTGGAATAATTTAGGATTAATACCATCAAAACCACAAACTAGTATATTCATGAAAAAGTTACTCCAAACTATTTTTTTACTGCAAAAAATCACAAGCTGATACATCTGTAATAAATTTAATCCAAACTATATTTTTGACTACAAAAAATCTCAAATTGATACACTTGTGACAAATTTACCTACTATAAATTTTGTTAAATTATATTAATAACATCAAAAACCCTAAATTAATACACATGTTACAATCATAGGGTAAAAATCTCAAACTGCTACATTCTTGAACTGCCACGTATTATTTAAGTCGTCAATTTGATGGTTAAATTTAACAAAAACTAATAGAGGAGAAATTTGTCACAAGTGTAAAATTGAGGGTTTCAGTTGATAAAACCTAAACATCAAAAACCCTAAATTAATACACATGTTACAATCATAGGGTAAAAATCTCAAACTGCTGCATTCGTGAACTGCCACGTATTATTTAAGTCATCAATTTGATGGTTAAATTTAACAAAAACTAACGGAGGATAAGTTTGTCACAAGTGTATAATTGAGGGTTTTAGTTGATAAAAAAAAAGTAGTTTGAGTAAATTTAACATAGGTGTACCAGTTTGAAAATTTTTCGTGGTATTAACCCAATGATTTGTCATATGTAATTTGATTCATGTGGGCTTAAGGATATATTCACTAAATGACATGGTTATTATGACATGGATATTATGAAATTAGCTCTCTATGAAATATGCGATATTTTTGTGTCTTCGTGATTCCTAAGATATGCAATTCTAAATTAGGAAGCTTAGATGAATGCAATATATCCTAAATGTAATGCATTTTTTTTTTGTATTTTCATAATAGGGATGTTTCTAAATTAATGACATGAAATATATAAACCTACATCACCTTACCTAAAATAGGAAACAAATTTAACCGAGAATCCAATTTTTACTCTGAAAAACAAAACCCCTATTATCATAAATGATCAAAAAAGAAAACTTTCTATATGGGAAATGCCAAAAATCTCAGGCCAAATCAAAGTCAGAATTGTTATATCTCAAATTATGGAAAAATGGCAAAAACCCTTAAACATATTGGTTTGTGCCAATTCAATTCTAAATCTTTCAATTGTAACAATTAAGCCCTAAATCTTTTGATGTTAGTCCATGTGATCAATTTGGCTGAAAATTAACGATATGGATGTCGGCTGTCTTACATGGTTCAATCAGCGTTGATGTGAAATTTTTTTTACATTTTTATATTATTTTTAAATATTTTATTATTTTTATTTTTATTTTTTATTTCATTGGAGCCATGATAGAAATAAAAAGCCACGCATTGATCTAAAAAATAATTTCTTCATTTTTCTCCTCTCTCTCTCTCTCTCTCTCTCTCTCTCTCAAAAGCCCCAACCGCTAATAACATTTGCTGAGCCGAAGAGAGCTCCCTTCCCCTCTCCCTTTTCTTAAGTTGTTTTGATCTTTCATTTTCTAGCTTTCCTCCCATTTTGGAACTTTTTTCTTCTGATTTAATCTAAATTTGAAAGTTTTTCTTCGTAATTTTTGAGAGATTTCTATCCCTATTTAATTTAGATTTTGGATTTTCTATGTGTATGTCTTTGCGGTTTCACTTTTCTCGGGTTTCGTTATAAGAAATTATAACATTTGTCAGGGTCAATGCTAATCGTGCCAACTAAGATAGCAAGTGTTCATGTTAATGATTTTCGGCCAAAATTGGCCGGATGAATCATCAAAAGGTTTAGCATTCCATTGGTAAAATTAAAATACATATAACTGAATTGAAACTAGTGCAATCAGTTTAGGACAATTTATTTGATACTTTTCCCTCTCAAATTAGGTAATTAATTATTCAAAGTCGAAAAGTAAACTTGGAAGTCACCTAATTGGGATTCCGACTTCAAACAGGACCGGTGTTGAGGATTTGGCGGCAACCAACGAAAACAAAGTGGAGTTGCCCCTGTGAGATGCTAGTTGCAACGACGAAACAGGCGAGACAACGAGTGGCGGCAAGCGAGATTGAGTAATGCAGCAACAAGACCCGGTGGGCTTGCTAGTGACCGTGAACCATAGGGGCTTCACTGCAGGGACACCGGAGGGGCTGCTGGATGTCCGCTGAGGTGCCTAGAATGCTGGGAATCCCGTAAAGCTATCAAGAGTACATGAGGTTCAACTGGGCTTTGCGGTGCTGCTGGAAACTCTCAAACGTGGCGACAAAGGACTGCAAGGTTGCCGGAAAACTCGGTAAGACCACCTGGAGGTTACTGTGGAAGTTGGAAGGGTTGTTCATCGTAACAGTTCATCGTTGGCCCCCCTTAATTGACTGAACTTAACCACACGGTGTGGACTAGGTTGGCACGCTAAGGATGTAGGACTTTGCTCCGGAGGACTCACCGGGACACGACAACAGGTGGCCAGATTGGCAATGCGAGAGCCTAAGGCTGACGGCAGTATGCACGTTAGGGAGGCACGGTTGTCGGAGGAGCAACGGCCAACGAACATTTGAGGCGGGGAGCTTCTTTCTTCAACCGTGTATTGTCAAGTGTATGTCAGGTGTTTTTTTTTTTTTCCTCCCTTCATTTGTAAACAGCCCTTTCCATAGGCTAGGTTAAGGGCTTCTTGCAAGACCTGAGGACATATTTGTTTCCTACTTTGGATTTTATGATATTCTCAAGATTTGGAAACCTCCTTTTTATTTAAATTTTGATCATCTATAACTTCGATTGCTTCCAGAGTTTGCTTTAATAATTAATTTTTTCCAACTTGGCACCCCAATCTTACAAATTTCAGCCACTAACATGATAAATGGGCTTGGCTGAATTTTCATAATCTTATGCGTTCGCTCTCAAATTTTTAATTAAGTTGAGAACCCCCACTCCAGTTCAACTAAAATGCAATTTATGTGGACTTAATGCTGTTAAATGAAAAACATCCCTAAAATGCAATTAACAATATCTTTTGTTAGGATCGGGGTCGATCCCCACACCGGTCTATTAGCGCCAATTGAACTAAAATGACATTTATGTGGGTTTAATACTATTTAATGAAAAATGCTCCTAAAATGTAATTAACAATAGCTTTTATTAGGAGCGGGGGTCGGTCCATAATTTTCTATGTAATGAACGTCTAAACAGTCAATAAAATTTAGGTGTCAATAACTAAGTGTCTATGAAGTCAATATCGGTAATTATACGGGTGACTTAATCATGGTAAACTGAGTCTAGATAATTAATTCACATAAGAAACATGTCTTGATTAGAAGTTACTTCTAACCACATATAGAAAAAGCCTGCTATAAAACTTTGAATTTATGTATTTTTCCAGGGGCACAGCATTTGTGAAATAAGCAACTAAGTATACTTGGAGGAAGAAAAAACGATTCAGATCCATAAAAGTCTTTGCTTGATGCAACAATAGCACAGATGACTAACCCAAAAGAGTTTTATATGACCATAAACTAGTAAAGAAGCAAATTTGGTGCACATCTTTAACTTAGAAAGGCACACTACTTTTTGTTAAAGCAAAAAAAAAAAACATCCATAATGCTTTCTATCTTCTCCATGATGTTAAAATCCTCTCCATGATTAAGTGCTTGATCCTATTTTGAGCACAATTATCTCTCCTATTTTCGAGAATATTTCAAATAAGGGCCCAAAAAGCCTTTGTTTTATCAAATAAGGATCTGAAGAGGATTTTATTTCAAATAAAAGTCTAAACTGCTTAAATCATTTCAAAAAAGGACCCAATAAAATGGCTTTTTCATCTTTGTTTTTTTTTCTTTTTTCTTCTTCTATTTTTCTGTTTTTCTATTCTTTTTCTTCTTTTTACTTTGGATTAATATCACTAAAAACCCAAAACTAGTATACTTATGATAAATTTATCTCAAACTATTTTTTTTACCACCAAAAATCCTACACTTGTACAATTTTGACAAATTTATCCCAAACTGATACACTTGTGGTAAAATTTATCCTCTGTTAGTTTTCGTTAAATTTTATCGTCACATTACTGAGTTAGATGATACGTGACAATTGCCAGATATATATTTTCTAGATTTTTACCCTCTAATGTATTAATTTGGGATTTTTCATTGTATTAATCCAATTTAACAAAAATTAATGAATGGTATATTTGTAACATGTGTACTAGTTTGATGTTTTTGGTTGTCAAAATATTTAGTTTGGGAAAAGATTTGTCACAAATATATTACTTTGAAATTTTTTACTGTCAAAAAGGTAATTTGGGATTGTCACTGATGTATCAATTTGAAGTGTTTTATGGTCAAAAAATTAGTTTCTAGTAAATTTGTCATAACTGTACCAATTTAGGATTTTTTTTGTGTTGTTAACCTGTTTACTTTTTATTTTTTTCCTCTTTCCTCTTGCCTTCCCTCCCTAGCTTGATGCGTGCCATGCCCACTGCCATTGCGACGGCGTCATCCACCAAGACATCAAGCCCGACAACATACTCTTCAATTCCCGAGGGTAGCTGAGGCTCATGGACTTCGGCTCCGCAGAGGTCATCAGTGGAGAGCCGGCGGCGGAGCTGAGGGGGGTGGTGGGTATGGGGATGAGGTCGACGTGTGGAGCGCGGCGGTGGTGCTGCACGTGATGCTAGTGGGTTTCCCGCCTTTCATAGAGGAAAGCGCAACGAAGATATTCGAGACTGTCCCGAGGGCGAACCTGAGGTCCCCATCGCTGGTCTTTCGGTCGGTGTTACCAGCGGCAAAAGATCTGCTCAGGAAGATTCTGTGCAGAGACGCTTCCCAAAGGCTCTCTGTCGATCAAGTCCTACATGAGTCCTTCGTGTTTTCTCAGCCATTTAGTCAGCTTCTTCTTCTTCTTTCTTAGGGGCTTAACTCTTTAAGTGAAGTGAAAACCGATCTTGAAACCTCCATTTTTGCAGAGATATTCACCTTCCATTGGTGATCTTTTAAAGAATCTAAACCGGTAAATCCATGTCATAATCATCAAACTAGCTTCAAATTTACGACCCATTATGATTCATCTAATCCTTTCTCCCATCATAAAATTATCAACTTTCCCTCCTTTGAAACGATGCTTAATGCAGGGCATACATGAGTCCAACTTTGGAGAAGCATAAGCGATGGTCTAGGAGGGGAGGAAAAAGGAAAAAAAAAGAAAATATTAAAAAAAAAGTAAAGAATGGAAATACCATTGGGTCAGGCCTCTTTTTGAAATAATTTGAGCATCTTAGGCTTTGATTTGAAATAAGATCTACTTGAGACCTTTATTTGAGAAAATGAAAGCACTTCGGGTCATTATTTAGAATTTTCTTCACTTTTTCTATTATGAGGATTTGAAATTTACTTATCCTACAACAAATTTTCAACCTCGAATAATTCTCTTTCCATAAATACAATTTTTCTTTATTGTGTATGTTTATATGCAAGTCCTTTACATTATTTAGTAATTCAAATATTTTGCAATAAATTACTCTTTCAAATATCAATTTCTTGCACACCCAATGCGTGTGCACGTTTGCTAGTTCTATGTGGAGTGCATATGAGAGAAAAAAAAAACTAGTCTCATAGGATCTTATTACAATTATCTCTTAAAAACAAAAAATCGGGAAAATTCAAAATAGGGGCCTAAGTGCTTTCATTTTCTGAAATAAGAGCCTAGAATGCCCTTTTTGTTCCAAAGAAAGGAATGACAAAGGGCATTTTTGGTCTTCCCTTTTTTTTCTTTTTTCTTAGTTCCTTTTTTTTTCTTTGTTGAGGCTAGCAAAGGCAACGAGCCTTGGCTAGGCCCTTAGCTTGTCTCGCCTAATTTGCCGAGGATTGCCTTGTCGCAACTAGAAAGAAAAAAATAAATGGAAAAAATAAAAATAAATAAAATAAAATGAAAAATATGCCTTTAGTCAGGTCATTTTCTTAAAAAAAAAATAAGGCATTTCAAATATTTATTTGAAACAATATCTACTTTAGACCCTTATTTGATAAAACATAGCACTTTGGCCACTTTTTTTTTGAATTTTCCAAAAAAAAAACTGATGTAGTATCCTAAGATTGACTTTTGCAGAATGTATTCATATTTAATAAAATGATTCATTTCTCTCCCAATGAAAATTGAAGAGCTTTGTCAAGAAAAGCAAACGTTTAGTACTGAAATCTCTATAAAATATCACATATAATATTATCCATATCCAAAGCAATAAATTATTAATTAAATTTACAAGAATAACAAGGTATTGATGTTAAGAAAAATTTAAAGTTAAGTTGACTCTTTTAGAATTAATGTTACTTAGAAATAATAATTACTTAAAAGAAGACAATTGAGTTTCCCTGAAAAGATGCCAAGGGAAATTCAATTATTGTACTCTATAATTTATAGAGATGTCTTACAGGTGGAGAGTGATTTAGTACACGACGGAAATGAATCCGCAACATAGAATCAAGGGTTAATACCGTAAAAATCTCAAACTGATACATATGTGATAAACTTAACCTTAACTATTCTTTTGACCATGAAAATCCTAAATTGGTACACCTATGATAAATTTATCCTAAATTATTTTTTTGACCACAAAAAATCTCAAACTGGTACATTTATGAAAATTTTATCCTAAACTAATTTTTTGCCACAAAAAACCCTAAACTATTCCACATGTGACAAATTTACCCTTTGTTAAATTGGGTTAATACCACAAAAAATCTCAAATTGATACACATGTGACAAATAGAGAGTAAAAATCCCAAATTTGTATATCCATGAATTGTCACGTCCCATTCAACTTAACAATTTGATGTTAAATTTAATGAGAACTAACGGAGAGTAAATTTATAAAAAAAAAATGTACCAGTTTGGGATAAGTTTGTCATAAATATATCAATTTGAAGTTTTTTGTGATTAAAAAATAGTTTGAGGTGAATTTATCACAAGTATTCTAGTTTGAGGTTTTTCGTAATATTAACCCTAAAATCAATTACCAAATACCAAACGAAATACATTTATTTCAGCATGATATTTCCTTTTGTTTATTAAGCTTTACGATCATATAACTCTCGAGATAAATAAAAAAAATACAATTGAAGTGCAAGGATAGGAGGGTGGGTTTCCGTAAACATAGATTCTCAGCAAACCTTAAAAATATAAATTTCGTGGGGGCAAGTACACTAGTGCTTTCAGAAAGCTAACATCATCCTGATGAACTCTTCGTAGTTGAGTTGGCCATCGCCGTCCAAATCCGCCTGTCTCATCATCTCTTCCAGTTCATCATCCGTCAACTTTTCTCCCAGGTGGATCATCACCCCCCTCAACTGTAATTACCCACCAATTAAGAGGAGTTTTAAGTCTAATCTCTAAAGACTTAATTTAGTAAAGCTAGAACAATATATTTCAACTAAACTGCAATCGAAAGAGAGATCATCATTAGGTAAGTTCTCTAAATCTCGCATATTCATACCTACAATGGAGTGAATTTTCTCTTCTTCTTCTTCCGGTTCACCGACTTAAGCATCAGAAGGGCGTTCCCAAGGAAATTCTTGGGAAGCTTCCTTGCAAAATGTTCAAGTACTTTCTCGTATCAGGCTACTCCCGAAGAAGGTAAGATAAATAAAAAGGTTTTTATGCAGCTTTTAGACAGAAAGCCAGGACTAAGTGGATCGTGTTCGAAATCCTTAATGAGGAGAGAGACGTCAAGCAGAGCAAATGAAACTAACCCTAGAAAGGTCGTTCAAGATCAGTTGAGGGATTAGAGAAGAGAAGGAAAACACTGAGCTCCTTAGTTAGTGTCGCGACCCTCCCGAGATTTTCCGAGATCCCGAGGGAGTTAATGGATTGCTAGGCCCATTTTGGTATCCGGGCTTAGCTCGGGCCCTCCCAAGCCCATACCAAATCGCATCAGGAAGATTAAAATCGAAGTTGACCTTAGTGTGGTCGGGTGACATGTGCATAGTGTGCATGCCATGGGAGTCGCCACCAGTCATTTATTGGAGGGTATGACTGGAAACCCCATCGAACGATTGGGAGAGATCGCTCGATCCTACGAGAACCAGAGATCTAGATTCGGGGACTTTGTTACGTCAATACTGCTATCGACGCCCTTTCGGTACCTAAGTTGAATGATTTCCTAATCTAAAGAGTTTATGCAGGCGAGATTAGGTAAGGTAGGCTCTGGAAGTCTAATGGGTTCATGCGAATGGGAGTATCTATCCTATCAATCACAACCATAAAATAAATGCGCAACTAGAGAAATCACGTCGAAATCAGTCAATACAAATAAAAGGAAGTTTGAAAAGTCTAGGGAAGCGCATCAATTTAGTTCCAAGATGGTTCGAGGTGATTTGGAATGGTTTGGGTCAGACTGACCAGAGGGGCAAAATGGTCATTTTGGAAAGGTCGGGAACTCAAAAACGTGAAATTAGGTCAAACCAGTTGAATGTGGTTTTTCCTTAATTTTCACAATTTTTGGAATTTTTTCGGATTTTCTAGGATGTTTTAGAATTTTCCTAGACTTTTCTAAGAATTCCTAAGAATTTTCCTATTTCTTAGAACATTTTTTATATATTTTTTTGGGATTATTATTATTATTTTTTAATTTTTTTAGAATTTTCTATGATTTTTAGGGATTAGAACATTTTCTATATTTTCTGAATTTTTTATTTTTATTTTTTTACATTTTTTTTATTTTTCCAAACACTTTTTATGTGTTCTAACAATTTTTTCAATTTTTTTTTAGTTTCTGCGAATTTTTATAATTTTTCTATTGATTTTTATTTATTTATTTTACTTTTATTTATTTTCCTATAATTCCCAAATTTTTTTTAAATTTTTACAAGAATTTCAGAATTTTATTATTTTTATATATTTTTTATTCTATTTTTGTATTATTTTTCCTACTTTTTATTTTAATTTCCTATTTTTCCTAATTTTTTATGTTAATTTTTTTATTTTTACTTATTATTTATTTATTTATTTTTAATTTAATTATATGGACTAAAACGGCACATTTTTTTAACTTTTCTAGATTTTTTTAATTTTTCTAATTTTTATTGATTTTTCTCGGGTTTTTTTATTATTTTATTTATTTATTTTTAATCTTAATTTAATTCTCCGGACCGGGTCGGGTTGACCCGGCCCAAAAACCCGAAATGAACCCTAAACCTAAAACGACGCCGTTCCTATTTCATTGCGTTTTTTTTTTATTTTTTGTTGTTTTTATTATTTGTTATTTGATTTTCTGGATTTTTTAATTATCTTTTTTTTAAAATTATGTTATACGGACCGGGTCAAAGGGACCCGACCCACTGACTAAACCCGGCCCAAGGTTCGAATGAACAACCCAACACCTAAAAACGACGTAGTTTAGGCATTTTTATATTTTTTTTTGAATTTTTGAATTTTAGATTTTTTATTATTATTTTCCCGCCGAGCCTTAATCCTACGGTTGACAACTCGCTGTCGCGACCCTCTAAAAAAATTTTAAATTTTAAAGGGGTTAACGGATTATTAGGTTAATTAGATTTGACTAACCTAACGCGGACCCTCCCAAGCCCTACCGAATCGCGACTTTGGTTTTTGTTTATATGATTTTGAAATTTGGAGTCGCCACTAATCGTTCTTGGTAGGTCGATTAGAAACCTAAATAAATTAGCGGGAGAACTAATTTATTCCTGCGAACCAGAGATTATGAGCTCGGGGACTTGGTTACACTAGTTAATTAAAACTAATGCCCTTTCGGTACCTTAATTTCATGGATATCCTAATTCGGCAACTCAGGCTTGGTTTATTCCTAAGGCTCTAGTAGGGTATTCTCTTTTGTGTTTTCACTTTTTAAATAGGATGCATGGATGGTATATATTTTTATTTGTTATATTTTTTTTAAGTGTTAAAGATTCCCTGAAGCCGAAAGAGGAAGTGTGTTAACGACTTCTGTGCAGTATTACGACCTACTCATCTTTTGGGTCTGATGATTCAAAAATTAAATTATAGGAAGTACGTGACAGTGAATAAACACCTCCAATGGGAGGCCTAGCATTGGCTTGGCTCTTCCCTTTGGGATTTAAGGTACAGGTATTTAAGTTGCAAGTATTTAAACTACTGTAAGTAAAAACCTCCAATGGGAGGCTAAGCATTGGCTTGGCTCTTCCCTTTGGGATTTAAGGTACATGTATTTAAGTTGCAGGTATTTAATTACTGTAAATAAAAACCTCCAATGGGAGGCTAAGCATTGGCTTGGCTCTTCCCTTTGGGATTTAAGGTACAGGTATTTAAGTTGCAGGTATTTAACTACTGTAAGTAAAAACCTCCAATGGGAGGCTAAGCATTGGCTTGGCTCTTCCCTTTGGGATTTAAGGTACATGTATTTAAGTTGCAGGTATTTGATTACTGTAAATAAAAACCTCCAATGGGAGGCTAAGCATTGGCTTGGCTCTTCCCTTTGGGATTTAAGGTACAGGTATTTAAGTTGCAGGTATTTAACTACTGTAAGTAAAAACCTCCAATGGGAGGCTAAGCATTGGCTTGGCTCTTCCCTTTGGGATTTAAGGTGCAGGTAGTTAAGTTGCAGGTATTTAACTATTGTAAGTAAAAACCTCCAATGGGAGGCTAAGCATTGGCTTGGCTCTTCTCTTTGGGATTTAAGGTGCAGGTAGTTAAGTTGCAGGTATTTAACTACTGTAAGTAAAAACCTCCAATGGGAGGCTAAGCATTGGCTTGGCTCTTCCCTTTGGGATTTAAGGTGCAGGTATTTAAGTTGCAAGTATTTAACTACTGTAAGTAAAAACCTCCAATGGGAGGCTAAGCATTGGCTTGGCTCTTCCCTTTGGGATTTATGGTGCATGTATTTAGATTGCGGATGGACTTTGTCCTCTCCATTCTAGGGTATGAATTCTTTAAAATGAAATACAACGAATTGATTCAACAATTTGAAATTTGTGCGCGCTTGAGGACTCCTCCAAGCCGATTTTGTGCTTCCATAGGGTTGACCATTGATATAGAGCTGCGGCTTCCTGACATAAAATAGAGTGAAGTGTCAGTATACAAAATATGTGCTAATCTGCACCTAAAACCAGAAGAGTGGAAAGAGTACTTATCTCCCGTTTTTTGGGAGGGATTTCTATAATTGATTTTCGCTCTCTATATTCCCAATATAGAGAGTTTCTTTTGAATTAAGAAGGACTTTTAGTCACAGATCAGTTGAGAAATCGGTGGACAACTTAGGAGCTTGTCTGGGCCGATTTTTGCATCTCTACGAGATTTTTGCTGTTGACATAGAGATATCCTTCTCCTGACATAAAATATGGGGGGGAAAAAAAAAGGAGATGGAGAAAGTGTATACAATTTGTGCTAATTTACGAGTAAAACCATAAATAAATGAATAAATAAAAACACTTAGCTCGAATTTGCTTGCTCGTTGACAAGGATGAAATCTTGAATTATATTGATCGATGAAGGAATTTGTGATGATAACCCCTAGCTTTAAACTTCCATCATCTTCAAAATTCTCTCTCTTTTGGTATTTTCTTTCTCTCAAATTTTTCTTCAATCTCCCAAAACTCTCTCAAACATTCAAAATTTTCTCTCCAAAAAAATTTCATCCTAAACACTTCCAATTTTCTCTCTAAAAAATTTCCCCCTCAAGCTCACTTCTTCCTCCTTTTATAATCTACTCATCTATCTCCCATTCTAATTTTTCCACTAACTCTATCTCCCATTCTAATTTCTCCACTAACTCTTCTTCATTTTCATCTTCCATTCTCCATCTCTATCTCATATTCTAATCTCTCCACTAACTCTTCTTCATCTTCATCTTCCCTTCTCCATATTTATCTCCCATTCTAATTTCTCCACTAACTCTTCTTCATCTCCATCTTCCCTTCTCTATTCTTATCTTCCATTCTAATTTCTCTACTAACTCTTCTCCATCTTCCATTCTATATTCTTATCTTATTTTCTCCATCCATTCTTCTCCAACTTCTCTTCTTCATCTCCTCTTCTCCATCTTCCCTTCTCTATTCTAATTTATCCACTAACTCTTCTTTTTGTTATTTGTAAAATAATCCTTCAAGAGTTAAGTATTTGCACTCTAGTCCTTGAATTTTAAGTATTTACAATTTAGTCCCTGAAAAAATATATTTCTTTAAGTCCAAATCTCCTCACAATTTTTGACACACCAAAATTTACCACATGTCAAATTTAAGCTCATTTCTTGCCGTTGAAAATAATGCAGAATTTAATTAAAGCCCTTTTGCAAAATTAAGTCATTCTGGGTATAATTGGGCCAAGATGAAAATTTAAAATATTAGAAGATAATGTCACAACTCATAAAAAGTGAAAATTAAAAATAAGTTGACTCAAATTAAATTTTTTTAGGCCCAATTCAAGATTATACTCGTGAAGGAACACGTGACTCGAATTGGATTTTTCTGAATTTGCGATGGCCAATATGAAAATAGATTTAAAATAAAAATATTAACTATCTTTGTGTATTTTTTTTTTGCCTCAAATGTTATTTTTCCAAAATTTTCAAGTATTTTTGTATTTTTTTTTAAAAAAATTAAAAATATATATAATATGAAATTTTATTTTTTGTTCAAAAGTGGTTGCCTAGGCTTGGCCAAGGCTTCCAAAGTTGATTTTTCAATTTTTTCATTTTTTCTTCATTTTTTGTTTTATGAATTTTCGAAAATAAAAATACCGAAAAATACTGAAAATATGAAAAATCGTTTTTTTGGTCAAAATTGGTTCCTTAGGCTTGGCTAAGGTCCCCAAAGTTGATTTTTCAATTTTATGAATTTTTATGGATTTTTTATTACTTTAGCAATAGAAAAAATGATTAAAAATCAGGTGTCAACAGCTGCCCCTCTTTGAAAGGAAGCTCGGTAGAGGTTCATTTCAAAGACGAGATGACACATGAATTCTAATCGACTCAATACAAGGAAATAAAAAGAGTCGTGACATGAATGTTCCACTGAAAATGAAATGAGAACCTAAGGATTCGTTATATAAAAAAACTTTAGGGTGGTTGAACTTGAACCCGTATGGTGGATCAACCCATGGTAGATTCCTAATAAAAGGATTCTACTGATTAAAAATTGAATTAAAATTTGACCCGTATGGTGGGTCATACCATTTGACCTGTATGGTGGGTCGTACCATGGTAGATTCCTAATAAAAGGATTCTACTGATTAAATTTTGATTGAGATTTGACCCGTGTGGTAGGTCACCCCGTGGAGATACCTGTAAGAAGGACTTGGTGCCTGTAGAAAGGACTTGGTGCCTGTAAAAAGGACTTGTGCCTGTAAAAAGGACTTTATGCCTGTAAAAAGGACTTAATTTGCCTGTAAGAAGGACTTGATTTGCCTGTAAGAAGGACTTGATTTGCCTGTAAGAAGGACTTACTTTGCCTGTAAGAAGGACTTTATGCCTGTAAGAAGGACTTTATGCCTGTAAGAAGGACTTTGTTTGCCTGTAAGAAGGACTTTATGCCTGTAAGAAGGACTTGATTTGCCTGTAAGAAGGACTTTGTGCCTGTAAGAAGGACTTGATTTGCCTGTAAGAAGTACTTTGTGCCTGTAAGAAGGACTTTGTGCCTATAAGAAGGACTTGGTTTGCCTGTAAGAAAGACTTGGTTTGCCTGTAAGAAGGACTTAGTTTGCCTATAAGAAGGACTTGATTTGCCTGTAAGAAGGACTTTATGCCTGTAAGAATGACTTGATTTGTCTGTAAGAAGGACTTTGTGCCTGTAAGAAGGACTTAATTTACTTGTAAGAAGGACTTACTTTGCCTGTAAGAAGGACTTTGTGCTTGTAAGAAGGACTTGCTTTGCCTGTAAGAAGGACTTAATTTGCCTGTAAGAAGGACTTGGTTTGCTTGTAAGAAGGACTTAGTTTGCCTATAAGAAGGACTTAGTTTGCCTATAAGAAGGACTTTGTGCCTGTAAGAAGGACTTTGTGCCTATAAGAAGGACTTGATTTGCCTGTAAGAAGGACTTTATGCCTATAAGAAGGACTTGATTTGCCTGTAAGAAGGACTTTGTGCCTGTAAGAAGGACTTGGTTTGCATGTAAGAAGGACTTTGTGCCTGTAAGAAGGACTTAGTTTGCCTGTAAGAAGGGCTTGGTGTACCTTAAAGGGTGCCATTCTGAAATTTGGGGAGACCAGGAATCCTGCAAAAGCTCAAACCCAAATTATATTCTCCTGTCGCTTTAGGAATAAACCAAAGAGGCAGAGATCAAAAGGTCTCGAACATTTCTGTCCTTGAGACAAATCATGCTTTAGTGAAGAAGGTGGATACCTGTATAAACCGCAATGGATTCGAGTATCCCAACAACCGTCAGAATTCATTCTCTTGAAAGGTTCAGGTTGAAGATATACTTACCTGAGAATTTGGAAGAAATGCTTAGTGGCTTCTCGATAACCAGTCTTGTTCATTCAATAATCGCCGAATGAATTTCAAGACTTTGGAAGGTAACTCAAACACCGGGAATGTGTTGCCTGTCAGGCAATGTCAGAGCTAACATGTGCAAGCATTTTCATTAATGCGTTCATTGGTTCATACAAAATTGTTCAGCTAAGTTTGCCATGGTTAAGGGCAGTCTATGTAATAACTCATGATGCAATCGATCAACATATGGATCATGTATTGCATTACCACTTCTGTTTAAGGAGGTTCTTATAGTATGAACACCTCGAATGTAATCTGAATAGGGGACTTCATTCCGAAAGGGCTTTCTCTCACTCTGAAGAAAGGCTGTTTATCTGTAGATTAAAATGTTAGACCTGTGTGGAAATGATTTGCCTTTCCTCATCCTGTTATGCCCCATTTTGCACATTTGATGTCTCCTATGCAGTTTATGCTCTAAGTTGGAGTTGGTAAATTAAACATGCGGAATAGTCATACATAATTCATGAAATGTGTAAACACAATGCCGATGTGACAATTTTTAGCATCATGTGTGTTTATATAATGTGCAAACATGGGCGGATTTGAATTGCCCCTGGTATGTGGGTGGATTGAACAAATTGGGAATGCCACTCCTTATGTCGAGGAGCGGTTTGTCTCAAGTTTTGCCCCTGCACGATGAGGCATATGGGTGAGGGAGCATTTTGGTTTGTTTAGTGACAGCGACCGCCATGGTTTGCGGTTAAATGCCCCTGCAAAAAGCAGAGAAATTATTCTCGAAATCAAACAAGATAAGAAAGACATATTTGCTTTTTCGCTTCAGAGCTTGCGATCAATTTGCCCCGTTTTTCACCAGAATAGATCTTGTCAGATGATCATAATTTTCTTTTGGATTTGTCTCCTTCAACATGTTAAATGTTAGTGTAAATATTTCCTGTAAAAAGAAAAAGAGACATATCAGCCAGTATTAAAAGGGATAAATTGAAAACGATACTGATTTACCCTTCATCTTGAATGTCTTGCACGAGTCTTTTACCAGTTTTGTTGGATTGAATTTTCCTCGACTTTTGTTGGGCGCCTCACCATTATGGGAAGACTATGGTAAAATACTGACTTTGACATTACTCGTCGAGTATTCCTGTTTGTAAAAAAGAAATGCACAAAAAGTTGTTTCATTTATTTATAATACATACAACATTCCCCACCCTTGGGGATCGAACTCGGGATATTTCGGACCTACTGTCATCCCCCATACCATTCGGTCCATTGGACCCTAGGTGTCCATGGGGCTTTCTTTTCAAAGGTTAATCCTTGGGGATAACGTGGCCCTGTTGTATCACCTTGGGCCTTATTACGATATTTCTCGAGGTAATTTGCAATCCCTGTTAAGAATGGAATAAAAAAATTCAGGACTCGAGATGATTATGTGCAAATTAGAACGATACAGAATTACCCATGTCTGAGATTGTTCGGATCTTTCGCTTGTATTTTTCTTTAACCGAAGCTGTCCATCCCGTGGTAATGTCCATGAGTTGATTTGCCCCCAATTTAGCCCGACCAGGAAATTTGGTTTTTGGATACAACTGTATTCTCGAGTCGCTTTTGCAAATTCCTGAAAATAGAAGGGATCAAATTTAAAACCGGAGCAATTTAAGGGTAAATTGAAACGATACGGATTTACCCTTCAAATTTACGCAGATTTCGTCTCGATATTAATTTTTTCGAGTTTGGTGCAGTTAACGGCTCCGAGCATTTAATAGGAGGGAAAGGGAAATGATTACTTCTAGCTTGTGCATTAATTTTGAACATCGACAAAAGGCGAGAACGTGCGATGAAACTAAGTAGACGTATTCGTCTAGGTTTAATCTTCTTCATGATGCTCTCGCGGGTTGCGGTAGACGATGATATCAAGAACATTAGAGAGGCATTCAGTGTGGCTTTCCACCATCCGCCTAGAGACCCGTGTTCAATCATGTAAATTAATAAAGCTACCACCACTTAATTAGTGTGCCAATAAATTCGGCCATTTGTTGCGTGCCCCACTTTAACCGTGTTTTGTTGCTTTCGGCGTTCACTCGTATGTATCGGGCACCTGTAGCATCGGGGGAGCGTTCGTGGGCCACATTCTTTAATAGAACCTCGGTCCTCTAAAACCCTCCGCGTGTTTCGGATCCGAGGAAATTTTAAGACCGGTCTATGGTTGATTTAATCAAGTTAAGGTACTTATTTCATGATTTCTGATTATATAATCCATATTGTCTTTCAAAAGACGCGGGATCCTCTGTAATACATTAAATATGCCCCCGTGTTTAATCAATATAAATCCACCGTCATATCAGAATACACTGCCCATACAAGTTTACGGATTGACACAACTCTGTCTGTCAAAGATGGACAGTGTTTGTTTGCCCCCCTGAATTAACGGTTGAAGCCTTGGTGTTTTTCGTCTTTTGGTATTTCTGAAGATGATTCTTGATATATTATTCAACTTAATTTTTACACCAGTCTGGGGTATCTAGGATCTCCCTACAAAAGAAAAGGATATAATTAGTATGCGACACAAGGAATGTCGGTCCATGACTCCTATATTAGTCCAATTTGATTTTTCTATTTTATAGAGAAATCAGAAAAAATTTCCATAGGAAGAAACGGGTTGATTTCTGATATCGAATTTTCTTGTACATTTATTACTCTTTTTTTTATTATTTTATTTTTTAAAAAAGGAATGTGACAAAATCTCTTGACGTTTACTAAAATTTTTGAAGGAATTTCCTTTTTATCAAAATAAATTTTCAGAGGAAAATTTTTCAGGAAAATTTTATTTTTATTGAAGTAGGAAAGACATGACAGAAATCCTTTATTGATCAACAAAATTCCCCCGAGACATTAGTCCAATTTTATTTAGAGAAAATTTTCTTAGAAAAACATGAACGAATTTCTCGAAAGGAATTTTCTTGCAAGTCTTTATAATTTGAAAAATGAGATTAAACCAGTTGATGTTTACAAAAGCTTTTTTTTAGGAATTTTTCTTTTTATTGAAATAAATTTTCTAGGGGAAAATTTGTCAGGAAAACTTCATTTTTAATGAAGCAATAAAAACATGACAAAAATCCATTATTGGTTAATAAAATTCCCCCGAGACATTAGTCTAATTTTGTCTAGAGAAAAATTCCTTAGAAAAACATGAGCGAATTTCTCGAAAAGGTTTTTCTTGCAAGTTTTTATAATTTGAAAGATGTGCTAAAATCACTTGATGTTTACCAAATTTTTTTAGGAATTTTTCTTTTTATTGAAATAAATTTTCCAGGGGAAAATTTGTCAGGAAAATTTCATTTTTATTGAAGCAATAAAAACATGAAAAAAAAAATCCATTATTGGTTAATAAAATTCCCCCGAGATATTAGTCTAATTTTGTTTAGAGAAAAATTTCTTAGAAAAACATGAGCGAATTTCTCGAAAAGAATTTTCTTGCAAGTTTTTATAATTTGAAAAATGTGATAAAATCACTTGATGTTTACTAAAGTTTTTTTTAAGGAATTTTTCTTTTTGTTGAAATAAATTTTCAAAGGAAAATTTGTTAGGAAAATTTCATTTTTATTGAAGCAATAAAAACATGACAAAAATCCCTTATTGGTTAATAAAATTCCTATGAATGGATTTTTTTTCACATCATTTTTTTCAAAATTTTTTTTAAAGAAATGAGGGACGAATTTAATTTTTATTTTCTTTTAAAAGAATGGTCGTAATATAAAGCTCGAAAACTGACTAACACCTAGCATGGACCAACCGAAAATAAATACAAGATAAAATTAGAGAACTTACTTTTACGTTGGAGAAATGCAAATCACATAGTCATGCGCATGACTCAAGTGAGGAGTGGACTCTAGAAAATAAAAGAAGGAGAGACAGGGTATGGACCTAAAAGGCCCCCACTATCTGAATTGACAACCTTACCCTCCGCGCAATCAAATCACAATGGGAAGAATTGTCAATTCAGATAATGAGCGGGATAAAATATGGTCAACCCAAGCGCAATCGACGCAAGAGCTTTGCATATTCGATCCCTATCTATGGTTACCTAAGAAAAATTTCGCGACTTGGGTTTAGACGCTTGTGTGTGCAGGTGTCGTGATCCTCAAAGTATGCAAGACATGCACAACAATTGATATCAAAATAGCGCTTCTAAAAATGTGCAAAATTAAACAAATAAACCCAACACCGAGCCTGCAAAACAAAGGGGTTAGCCAAACACTCCGCCCCTTATAACTCCCATCCTGCAAAAACATATAACACCTATAGAATGAGTCCCAAACAAGATCGCCAGAAGCGAGATATCCATGAAATTTTCATTGGCCTAAGTCCACTAAGACTTTTAAAATTTCGAAAAAAATTCAAGTATTCCAATTGGTATCTTTTTTCGAAAATTTAAAAATCCCGTCCCCAGCGGAGTCGCCAAGCTGTCGCGACCCTCTAAAAAAATTTTAAATTTTAAAGGGGTTAACGGATTATTAGGTTAATTAGATTTGACTAACCTAACGCGGACCCTCCCAAGCCCTACCGAATCGCGACTTTGGTTTTTGTTTATATGATTTTGAAATTTGGAGTCGCCACTAATCGTTCTTGGTAGGTCGATTAGAAACCTAAATAAATTAGCGGGAGAACTAATTTATTCCTGCGAACCAGAGATTATGAGCTCGGGGACTTGGTTACACTAGTTAATTAAAACTAATGCCCTTTCGGTACCTTAATTTCATGGATATCCTAATTCGGCAACTCAGGCTTGGTTTATTCCTAAGGCTCTAGTAGGGTATTCTCTTTTGTGTTTTCACTTTTTAAATAGGATGCATGGATGGTTTATATTTTTATTTGTTATGTTTTTTTTAAGTGTTAAAGATTCCCTGAAGCCGAAAGAGGAAGTGTGTTAACGACTTCTGTGCAGTATTACGACCTACTCATCTTTTGGGTCTGATGATTCAAAAATTAAATTATAGGAAGTACGTGACAGTGAATAAACACCTCCAATGGGAGGCCTAGTATTGGCTTGGCTCTTCCCTTTGGGATTTAAGGTACAGGTATTTAAGTTGCAAGTATTTAAACTACTGTAAGTAAAAACCTCCAATGGGAGGCTAAGCATTGGCTTGGCTCTTCCCTTTGGGATTTAAGGTACATGTATTTAAGTTGCAGGTATTTAATTACTGTAAATAAAAACCTCCAATGGGAGGCTAAGCATTGGCTTGGCTCTTCCCTTTGGGATTTAAGGTACAGGTATTTAAGTTGCAGGTATTTAACTACTGTAAGTAAAAACCTCCAATGGGAGGCTAAGCATTGGCTTGGCTCTTCCCTTTGGGATTTAAGGTACATGTATTTAAGTTGCAGGTATTTAATTACTGTAAATAAAAACCTCCAATGGGAGGCTAAGCATTGGCTTGGCTCTTCCCTTTGGGATTTAAGGTACAGGTATTTAAGTTGCAGGTATTTAACTACTGTAAGTAAAAACCTCCAATGGGAGGCTAAGCATTGGCTTGGCTCTTCCCTTTGGGATTTAAGGTGCAGGTAGTTAAGTTGCAGGTATTTAACTACTGTAAGTAAAAACCTCCAATGGGAGGCTAAGCATTGGCTTGGCTCTTCTCTTTGGGATTTAAGGTGCAGGTAGTTAAGTTGCAGGTATTTAACTACTGTAAGTAAAAACCTCCAATGGGAGGCTAAGCATTGGCTTGGCTCTTCCCTTTGGGATTTAAGGTGCAGGTATTTAAGTTGCAAGTATTTAACTACTGTAAGTAAAAACCTCCAATGGGAGGCTAAGCATTGGCTTGGCTCTTCCCTTTGGGATTTATGGTGCATGTATTTAGATTGCGGATGGACTTTGTCCTCTCCATTCTAGGGTATGAATTCTTTAAAATGAAATACAACGAATTGATTCAACAATTTGAAATTTGTGCGCGCTTGAGGACTCCTCCAAGCCGATTTTGTGCTTCCATAGGGTTGACCATTGATATAGAGCTGCGGCTTCCTGACATAAAATAGAGTGAAGTGTCAGTATACAAAATATGTGCTAATCTGCACCTAAAACCAGAAGAGTGGAAAGAGTACTTATCTCCCGTTTTTTGGGAGGGATTTCTATAATTGATTTTCGCTCTCTATATTCCCAATATAGAGAGTTTCTTTTGAATTAAGAAGGACTTTTAGTCACAGATCAGTTGAGAAATCGATGGACAACTTAGGAGCTTGTCTGGGCCGATTTTTGCATCTCTACGAGATTTTTGCTGTTGACATAGAGATATCCTTCTCCTGACATAAAATATGGGGGGGAAAAAAAAGGAGATGGAGAAAGTGTATACAATTTGTGCTAATTTACGAGTAAAACCATAAATAAATGAATAAATAAAAACACTTAGCTCGAATTTGCTTGCTCGTTGACAAGGATGAAAGCTTGAATTATATTGATCGATGAAGGAATTTGTGATGATAACCCCTAGCTTTAAACTTCCATCATCTTCAAAATTCTCTCTCTTTTGGTATTTTCTTTCTCTCAAATTTTTCTTCAATCTCCCAAAACTCTCTCAAACATTCAAAATTTTCTCTCCAAAAAAATTTCATCCTAAACACTTCCAATTTTCTCTCTAAAAAATTTCCCCCTCAAGCTCACTTCTTCCTCCTTTTATAATCTACTCATCTATCTCTCATTCTAATTTTTCCACTAACTCTATCTCCCATTCTAATTTCTCCACTAACTCTTCTTCATTTTCATCTTCCATTCTCCATCTCTATCTCATATTCTAATCTCTCCACTAACTCTTCTTCATCTTCATCTTCCCTTCTCCATATTTATCTCCCATTCTAATTTCTCCACTAACTCTTCTTCATCTCCATCTTCCCTTCTCTATTCTTATCTTCCATTCTAATTTCTCTACTAACTCTTCTCCATCTTCCATTCTATATTCTTATCTTATTTTCTCCATCCATTCTTCTCCAACTTCTCTTCTTCATCTCCTCTTCTCCATCTTCCCTTCTCTATTCTAATTTATCCACTAACTCTTCTTTTTGTTATTTGTAAAATAATCCTTCAAGAGTTAAGTATTTGCACTCTAGTCCTTGAATTTTAAGTATTTACAATTTAGTCCCTGAAAAAATATATTTCTTTAAGTCCAAATCTCCTCACAATTTTTGACACACCAAAATTTACCACATGTCAAATTTAAGCTCATTTCTTGCCGTTGAAAATAATGCAGAATTTAATTAAAGCCCTTTTGCAAAATTAAGTCATTCTGGGTATAATTGGGCCAAGATGAAAATTTAAAATATTAGAAGATAATGTCACAACTCATAAAAAGTGAAAATTAAAAATAAGTTGACTCAAATTAAATTTTTTTAGGCCCAATTCAAGATTATACTCGTGAAGGAACACGTGACTCGAATTGGATTTTTCTGAATTTGCGATGGCCAATATGAAAATAGATTTAAAATAAAAATATTAACTATCTTTGTATTTTTTTTTTGCCTCAAATGTTATTTTTCCAAAATTTTCAAGTATTTTTGTATTTTTTTTTTAAAAAAATTAAAAATATATATAATATGAAATTTTATTTTTTGTTCAAAAGTGGTTGCCTAGGCTTGGCCAAGGCTTCCAAAGTTGATTTTTCAATTTTTTCATTTTTTCTTCATTTTTTGTTTTATGAATTTTCGAAAATAAAAATACCGAAAAATACTGAAAATATGAAAAATCGTTTTTTGGTCAAAATTGGTTCCCTAGGCTTGGCTAAGGTCCCCAAAGTTGATTTTTCAATTTTATGAATTTTTATGGATTTTTTTATTACTTTAGCAATAGAAAAAATGATTAAAAATCAGGTGTCAACACTCGCCACATGGCTAGTCCACAGACGTCTGATCTTCCTAAAGGGATCTACGGTCACGATCTGACCTAACGACTAAATCTCGACCGTCAATCTAAACCACCAAATCCAACGGCCGATGCTGAAGGGGAGACCAAATTCTGACCGTCCATCCCTCATACTAATCCTACGGTCGAGATTGAACTTTTGACTAACTCTAACCGTCCAATCTAGATTATTATTTTTAGAGGATTTAGTCGGGTAATCCCACGTGGCGCTGAGTGTAATGACACGTCGACGCCACGTGAGATTTGACCGAGTTAGCGAAGGCTGACTAGACTTCATCTTCTACCTCACGCATGAACAGAGCAGACGGCCGGGAGACCTCCGGCGACATCTGACGGTGAAATCTCGACTAAACAACGTAAGACCAGTTTCGATCGACTCGACTGGACTCAAAGATCAACATATCCGAAAATTAGTCAAATCACACGGTTAAATCGAAGCAATCGAAACCATAACAGAGGACAAACATGGTAACCCGATCGCACAAAATAGAGCATAACTATTCGATTAAACCTGCGGGGAGCACAACAAGAAGGTCAGAAGACTTACCTGGGGTTCTGATTAAGCTCTAAGTTGCCAGATTATCCTAATTGAATCGAGTCAGGATGAGCTAGGGTTCGAAGGCTCGATTCGTGGTTTATGGGCAGAATCAATGCAAAACGAAGACACGAACGTGGTCAGAGGGTTACAAGGAGTAAAACGCACACGAGAAAAAAGAAAATCATAATCAAATCAGAGTTCTGCCATTAGAGGGCAGAACTCGAGCTCGAGCTTATGACTCACCGCTTTAGGCAACGACGAGCACCAAAATCAATGCGGGTCGAATCTCCCGGACTCCAGCAACCTCCTCGAACCTGTTTCCAAGCTTAATCTACTCTCAGTTGCTCGAATTCCTTAGTTGCAGTCCCCGTCTTTTTTCGGCCAAAAGGTTCCTCAAAATGACCTCTTCCGTCCCTTTTTAAACCCAATTCCCGGCGCCCTCAACTTCCCCGAGATCGTCCTGTTGCAATTCCGTTCGAATCTTCCCCCAAATCTCCCTAAAATACCTCGAAATCTTGTCAAATCTCCTCGGTTAGGATCTCCCAATTTTGAGTTATTTTCGCGCGAGGGAGGAGAACCAAACCTGGTTCTGTTGACCTCTCGCGGCCGTGGGTTTGACCAGCTTCGTCAAACCCGCGCCGGCAACCACTGGCCGTCGGGCATGGCTCAATCGGAGCGGAACATCAAGGGCTTCTCGGCCCACGTCGCCGATTTCGCAATTGTGGCCTGAGGACTTCGAATTTGGCTCGCAAATCTCAACTCCATTCGGCGCAGTTCCTGAGCACTTTGGGGAAGATGACGATGGACGGGTCGGGTCAGGTCGGATCCGGTCCGACCCGACTAACCCGAATCATTTTTTTCTCCAAATTGGCCCGCTTAGGCTTAAGATTTCCCGAATTAAATCCCAAAATTGGATTATATGACATGGAATCCATTAGAAAAACAGGTTTTCATGCTGAATTTCATAAGAATTGGCAGAAAATCCCAATTTTTACATTTGACCCGAGGGACTGATTTGCAAAATTCAAAGCCTTGGGGTCCTTTTTCGCAAAAATTGACGCCACCATCGGATTCAGAAGGTCAAAATCTAGGGGGTGACGTCGCCCTATTTTCAATTCAGTCCCTAGAAAATTTTTAATTTCAGTTTTAGTGATTTTAGGGACTAAATTGAAAAATCAGAAATTGCGTTTTGGTCCTCTTTAGCGAAATTGGACAATTCTGAGGGCTTTTGGACTCAATTTTAATTTTGAAAAATAGAGGAGGATGGTGCGACTCTAAAAATTCAAAAATGGAAAATTAAAAAGTTAAAATGTAATTTCTAAAATTATTTTAATATTCGGGAAAATGAAATTTACCAAAAAAAAACCTAGATTCCAGACTTTATTTTTCACAATTTATTCATCAAAATGAATATAAAGTTAAATTAAAAATATTTACTATTTTTTGGTAATTTTCTGGCTTCAAATACTATTTTTTATTAATTTTCTATTATTTTCCTAATTTCTGAAAATATTAAAAATGCAAAAAATAAGGAAAATTATTTTTTGTTCAAAATTGGTTCCCTAGGCTAGTCTGAGGTCCCCAAAGCTGACTTTGCAATTTTTTCACTTTTTATGGATTTTTTTATGAATTTTTGAAAATAAAATGCAGAAAAATACAAAAAGTAAGGAAAATTATTTTTTGCTCAAAATTGGTTCCCTAGGCTATGCTGAGGTTTCCAAAGTTGATTTTTCAATTGTTTGACTTTTTATGGATTTTCTATGAATTTTTGAAAATAAAATGCAGAAAAATACAAAAAATAAGGAAAATTATTTTTTGCTCAAAATTGGTTCCCTAGGCTATGCTGAGGTTCCCAAAGTTGATTTTTCAATTTTATGAATTTTTATGGATTTTCTAAAAATTTTAAAAGTAAAATTGGCCAAAAATCAAGTGTCAACAGTTAGGTAATTAAAGAAAGAATTCTACTGCTGGATATGAAGAATTATATGCTGTTAAATGATGTTATGTCACCAAACAAGCCATATTCCTACATCTACAGGCAATACAACGGATGAGAACATTTAACTAGCTGGGAATTTATGTCAGACTTTATGTGATTAACAAGATATTTTTCATGGGTCTGAAAATAATTCACAAATTAAAAATGGGTTTCCTTGTTAAAAATTGAGATTCGGTAAACGTCTTACGAATATTGTAACAAATCTGTTTGAGATTTCTCTGTCGCCTTCCCTTCTTTTTATGTGGTTTGGTGAGGGGAAGTTGCTCCAAGATACAAACATGGCAATGAATGTGCAGTTAGGAATAGTTCAAACCTCTTTAGGAGATATGTAGCCATCTTGATCCTTGTCAATGACCTTGAAAGCTTCCTTTAATTCCTCTTCAATTTCAGTCTCCTAAACAAATATAAAACCAATTTGCATGCACGGTCATTCAATCTAGGTACTTACAAATACACGATTTAAGTATAATAGTACCTTGATTTTTCTGGCCATAAGATTCAAGAACTCCCCGAATTCTATCGTACCGTTGCCGTCGATGTCAACTTCATTGATCATGCTTTGAAGTTCTTCCTCTGTGGGATGTTGGTCCAAAGATTTGATTGCAGTTGCCAATTCCTTACTTGTAATGCAACCTATGTAACCAGCAAACCAATAGTCAATCATCTAGGAAGGCAAGCAAGCATTAGGTGTTGAAATCCATGTGCCAATTCAGAGGAGACTACCTACTATGTTATGAGCCAGGTGATGAAATTAAAATTTTTAACGATCAATAGATGCAACATGAACTTCAAAGAACATAAATTTGGTAGTGATCAATGAGGAATCCTAAAGTTTATCCCAATAAAATGAGTTTTCTACACTGAAAAATTGAACCTAGCATAGCTTTTACACAGTTGCGTGATGAGATCACTAAAGGCAGAAGCAGTTGCTGTTTTTCTCATGTAATATAGACACGGTCATTTCATTAGTACTATCACGGCCATGAACGAGGGAAAAATCGTACGTCTAATGCGTTGGCCTCTCTTTAATATTGTGAAATACATATTCTTATATCCCAAAAGATTAACCCCCCAGAACTGTGTGTTGCACCCATGAAGAATTGGATCATGTATTGGCAATGAAAAGATTATCTAGAAAGAAGAAAATGTATATTAAAGTAACGATACGAGTATCCCAAAAGAAGGAGGAGGAGGAGGAGAAGAGGAGTTACCATCTCCATCCATGTCTAGCAAACAAAACGCTTCTTGAAACTCATCAATCTGCTCTTTAGTTAACACTTCCCCTCTTCTTGGCTTCATACTGATCGAGATAGAGATCGAGAGAGAAGCTTAGACGATGTAAACCCCAGTTAGACCTTTCACAACGTCTTATACTGAAGTCTCCAAAGGTGGTCATCTAATGGGCTGTCTCTTTCACCAAGACTGGGAAATTTGGAACAAAGAACATGCTTGAAATGGTCAAACACGCATGTACCAGAATCTGTCTCGACGGATATTCTAGAATTTGTGATCTCAGAAGCTTTTCTTCCACGAAATAGTGGAAAAGAATTTTTGAAGTGTGAAGGATTTTTCTGCACTCAGTTTCTCCCACCGAACGTCACCTCGACGACGCAGGGGAAAGCTAAGACTTTCATGGGACGACACGAATTTTCTCTGCTTGGATGGCGTGACTAATTTATTAGAATTATTATACAAATTATCTCCGAACTTTAATTTAATATGCAACGTGAATCACGTACCTTCAATTTCTTCAATATGATCTCGAGTTCTTGAACTCTATGAAATGTTCAATATTGTCCTTCCACTAATTTATATATATGGACAATAGCGAACATCTTCATATGATTCAATGACTAAATTGAAAATGTACCGAAAATTCACGGATCAAATTGAATAATTAGAAAGTTCGGAGACGATATTGCACATTAGACTAAAATTTAGGAACCCTATTGAATAAATTAAAATTTTCAAAAATCACATTACATATCAAGCCAAAATTTGTGGACCATATTTGTGATTGTCCCCAATTTATTAGACCAAAGCATCTAAAGTTCATTGCAGATATGGTCAATATCTGCTAACAATTTTCATATGTTTGATGCAAGTCTTTTCCGATTTAACATCATAGTTGAGATCGTACGTAAGATATCTATGTTGAAATCTAACTATAATGACGATGACGATGCCTAGACTTATATAATTCGCCCTTCTTGCTTGGATTAAAGCGCAAGGTTGACTGAAGAATTTAGGAGGATGATGTTTACCGCTAAGACATTAGACATAAAATCATCTTTGACTTTCTCGCTTCCCATGGATATTCACACATGGCGTTAGGCTGAAAAATGGTGGTGAAGCTGGAAAAGTTGTGGTTAAAAAAGAAATGAGAGGAGCATGACCATAAATTTGTGGTGCCTGAACTACTTATGGAATTTTATTGGAAAATTACCAAAAAGGCCATAACCCAATTATAAATGTGCCAATTTAATTATAAACCTTTCTTTAATCAAGAAAGAGGCAAGAGGCGCTCGTTGAGGGCTCGACGACCCTCCTTGACCCTTGGCGTGGGCCGCGACGCCCTTGCCCATTGCTAGCCACTTTAAAGAAAATAAATAAATAAATAATAAAATTAAAAATAACATTAAAAATTTATTAAAAATTATCTATGTCAACCCCAACCGTGTCACATGAGATGACCGGTGTCCACGCCAGCAATTTCAGGTCAAAATTGACTGGATGAACTGAATCGATACAAATACAAAAAGGCTTAAGACTTAAGTCGCAAAAAAAAAATATATTATAACTAAATTGACAACAAAAAAAAACTTCGAACTTTTTTGGTAATTTTTATGATGCTTTTCCCCGTCAACATTTTTTATGGTGTCTAGTGTGTGAGAAAACGCACATGTATCGTTTTTTAATGACATGAATGAGATTGCCAAGGAATTTGGTGTGTACTCTACATGCTTTTCTAACAAATTTAAGTGTCACGCTTTTTTTCCACTCTTATGTGGCTAAAAACACTCTCCTATCGCTTGACAATATTAGCTTCTGTGGGTTCCATCTTTTTAAAGGATTTTCTTTTTTGGCGTGGGGTGTTCCATTTATTTTCTTCTTTTTCTTTTTCTTTTTTTTTCTTTTTCCGTGAGTCCCACTTTCCTTCTTCTCATCGTCCCTTCTCTACTCCCTCTTTCCATTTATCGCTCGGACACCGCCGATGGCGTCCTTGCTGTGGCACTCCTCTACCGTAGTTGTTTGAAGTTCCGGCAGCGATGCTGGGGCTCGTAGGCTTTGGTCTCTTAATCTTGGCCTGTTCCTATTGAACACTCTTCGGCAATTCGAGCAATACCAAGGCTGTCAAGGTTGGAAGCCAAACTTTCCTTTGTCAAGAGTTTAATTTCTTAGAAACATTCGCCAATTTCCTGATCACCTACTTTGATTAATCGCAACTCTCCGCTCGTGAGGAATGAATGCGTGGGGCAATCATTGTGATAGAATATATGACTATATCGTGTCAATTTATTACGCCATGCCTACATAGAGTTAACTCCTAGGAGAAATTATCAAAGAAATTATTAAATTCGGTATTAAACATTTTGATGATTTGTCGATTTAGTCCTTTCTATCAATTTAGCTAGAAATCGCTAATGTAGATGACAACAGTTTAACGTGGCATAACCAAAGCTAACGTGAACAATCTTTTAATTTTAATTTTTTCTAAATTAGTTCTTATTTATTTTTATTTTATATTTCATTTTCTTTCTCCCTCTTTTTTTTCCTACTATGGCCAGAGAGGTCACTACGCCAATCCTTGTTGGCCATTGGCGACGATCGCGATCCTCGCCCAAATCTGGGCTAGGCCATTGAAACGACGGGCAAACGTGGCCTACCCCATGACTAATGAGGTATGATCTGAGGCTGGTCTCACCCAAATTTGGACAAGACGGTCGCGGGCGAGATCTGGCAGCCCTTGCCATGTAATGAGCTATTCTTAATCTAATATTACGTATTATAGTGGTGCATGCAGAAGCTAAAGTCAAACCACAATACTTGTTTTACAAGTGCAATCAAGAAATAAAAGGTAGGCACGCTTAAAGGGTATGGCCTCATAGGGTTCACCACCCTGTTATAGACACATGGATCTCAATCAGCAAACTCACGAAATACGAAATTTATATACACATACATATACATATATTTTCATAGACAGTTCCTTACATATGTACAAGGATCACTGGGGGATTTATAAGGCACAAGAACTACTCCCAAACTAATGGCACCGTCGGCGAGCTTCATCTTCATAACCAACGTCCATGGCTACTCCTTGACGCCACCGACATTGGTTGGCTAAATCTGAAAAATTTTCAGTCCACAAGAGCAAGCTCAAGGCTCCACGGGTATAAATCTAACAACCCGATGAATGGCTTATCAATGGTCCAGCAAGCGGGCAACGTATTTCAATCATAATGGGGCAAGCAAAAACAATCAAATCGACAATAACGCAGACCCACCAAGCAAGAAGCACAACAAGCAGTCATCGAGATCGACCACGCTCTCCGTGAAACCACGGCCCACCTCCTCGCGTGAACACGTTCACCATCCACCGACCGTCTTGCCCGATTAACCTAAAATTCTATTGGCCCAACGTCCTTTGTACTTCATCAATCTCGCTGCTGCTGCGACATACAAGACAAACTCACGGCCTTTCGTGCTTGTAAAAAGCCTCAAGTCTGAACTTTTTGGGTGCTTCCCATCATCATCCGTCACCCGTCGTGCACAATTAAACACAGTCCCCTGCAAATGCAAGACCAACAAGGACAGTCTGTATCCTTCGATGTACCACAAACAAACCCTAACCGAACCTCCTTCGATCTCTACTAGTCGTGCCAAAATTCAAAGATCCGCCACCAAAATTCATAGATTCACTCAAGAATTCCATAAACCTGCCATCCGAAGGCACCAATCACGCGAATAGAAACAACATGCAAGACGATCGACCAACCGAACAATCGAAGGGTTAGAAGTTCACTCGCCTTAACTTCCATGTGCACCAGAACGAACTCGAAATTGCCTCCGTTCCATGGCCGATGTGAAGACGATCACCACGAATTCGAACCACCGTGACCTCTAGCTTGGCCCGCCTCGATTCCTCACACAACCTTGATCGTGAAGCTCCCCGTTACTCTTCACACCGCGGCCACCGAGAGGATGAGAGGGCGAACTAATATCGAAGGAGCGAGGAGCTTCGATTGAGAGCAAGCCTCGAGAATTTGCCGTCATCAAACGGTGGTGTCGCCGGCTCAAACATGAGAGGGGGAGGAGCTCTTCGGCGGAATTGTCGAAGTAAAAATAAAAAGGAAGAAGAGAAAAAGTGGAAGCGAGGGAGCTGCATCCTTCTTCCATCGAAAGGAAAATAAGAGGGGATAGGCGTAAGGGTGATCGGTTCACAAGGTGGATGGTTCTAACCTAGAACCGAGAACCATCCGTTAGGGACCGGTTCTGCAAAATGCGAATCGTGAACCAACCGTTTGTTCCATAGATCCACCCGGGAACCGAACCATTAGTCCGGTTCGGTTCTTAGTTGGATCTTGATTACAGTTCTAATGTCACCTGCTTGTTCCATAAAAAAAAATTAAGTTGAATATTAATCCCATAAATATGACTCAATAAAGCTATATAACGGCAGATTTAGAACTTTCGTTTCCTTTTTTAACCTTGTAAATCAAAATTTTTAGCAACTCAATGGCACTGGCTAAGTGACAATTTGCCCATTGCACTAGAAAAAAAAAAGAAATGTGCAATTGAATTGTACAACAAGAGCGACTGAGTGCAAAGAAAGTTGAATTAGGGTAAAGTCTTTTTTTATTTTTTGGGTCTAGGTTATTTTTTTGGGATGAATGGGTTAAGTATTTAAGAGATGGTTTCATTACAATAATTGGCCTATTTATATTATATAAAAACCGGTTCGGTTGGGCCGATTGGATAATTTCCACCCGAAACCGGAAACCAAACCGATACCCGCTGATTTTGGAAAATTGGAACCGGAAACCGAACCGTACCCGCCGGTTACGATCCAAAATTAGCCGGTTGGGTACGGTCCGGTCCGGTTTGGTTGGATCATGGTTTTTTTGCTCACCCCTAGATAGGCGGAGTAAGGTAGCCTGAGGGAAAAAGGTGAGTGATATGGGGAACATGGGGGACGGTAAAAAATCAATATGCTTTTATGGTTAAATTGACACATATGTAATAAATTTAAAATTTCTTTTGATAATTCCCTGATAACTCCTAAGATGGGATAATACCAAAATAAGCAAACAAATAATGACGAATATGCTAACATTCTAGACCACATTCACGAACTAATCAACTAAGATTTTTCCATTTTTTGACAAAAAAAAAATTAAGCTTTTTCCATGTTCTAAATAATAATAATAATAATTTTTTTTTTGAATGATCTTGTCTCGTATCATGTTGGCAATTTTCTCTATTGTAGGGAAACCAAAAGGTGAAGGTCCCTCGGCAGCCGGTTTTCTTTCTCTCTCAAACCCGATCATATTGTCCTAGGTTAAATTCAATATCTTCTCAATCACGAAAGGATCCAGATTTGGATACTTTACTTTTAAGATACTCTCACTCTCTCTCCCACATATTTTTAGGTTTGGATTTGACACTCGACACTCATATTAGTAGATTCACCCGTTGTTTTCCTGACACAATTCGATATAAGAATTTAATTGTCTCGCTCTGTTTTATTCCATTCTTTTGTTCCATTTCCATTTCGTTTCATTTGTTCATAAGTCTAAGCTCAAACTTATCCAAACGTTAGTCAATTGGTTCATATGCCCAAGCCCTAAAGCCCAAGGAGAAAGGCCATTTCGGTTAATGGGCCAAATGCCCAAAGCGGAAGCCCAAATTTTTGTACGAAGAAGGAACTTTCCATGGAGAACACAGGCGCGGGTCCACCATTATTCCCAGAGCTTCAGCTCCACGGGCAGAACAGAAAAAGCGAAAAGGTCCAATGCCGGAATCGTTCTCCTTCGACAAGAAAGGTCAGCATCTCTCTGTCTCCCTCTCTCTGATGGTACGTACGGATTGCTTCTTGTTCGCGAATTCAGACAAACTTTGCCTTTTCTCTCTTTAGAAGACGAATTGGGTTCTTGTTTTTGTTCGTTTGTCTGCCGATGCGCATTGTCCTAGAAGACGAGTTGGGTTCTTCTGCCCCCCAACCTCCTTCCCAATTTGTGCCTGTTGGTCGGTACGAGAGATAATGCCGGAGTAGGAGCTCAAGTCAGTGAAGTGTGGTCAATTTAATAATGGAGCCCCACATTGCCCTTCACCGTTGAAATATTTTTTTTTTGTGGTCTTTTTGGGGTTTATCGGACCATGTCTTGTCTTGGAAGTACTACCTATTGATTACTTTGCATGTACTATGTTGCTGATAAATTTGTGGAAATGAATGAGCTTAAAGCACCCCCCAGCAATCTGAAAACCCTTCTCTGGGAAAGTAAGGAGCTAAGAAAACATGTTGCTGATAAATTTGCGGAGCTATGTTGCTGATAAATTTGTGGGAATGAATGAGCTTATAGTACCCCCAGCAATCTGAAAACCCTACTCTGGGAAAGCGAGAAGCTAAGAAAACATTTCTAGGGTAGTTTAAATGAGTCAAACGTATCAGAATTTGATTATTATATTTGAAATTGACAATGCCTCATTGCCCTGCCCTTGATCAGGGTTCGAAATTTGTCTTCGACTTGTTGAGGAACACTATGTTTCCTTTTCACTCTATCCTTTTTCAATAGTGCATTCCCCTTGTTTGGCTGTTGCCCTTTGTGACATGGAAAGAAACAGATAGTCTTGTTGTTACTGTTGCCAACATGGTCATATGAATAGAATACAATCGATGGCTGCTTTACCCACGAATGGGTGAGAAGAATTGAGATGTCGATTAAAGACAGGTGTTCACATTGATAGGTGAATTTGGCTGTGAACTTGGGATCCTCCTTTGAAATTTTTTTTTGCTTCCTTTCATCCAAAGAATCATGTTAGAAATATTTTTTTTTTCCTTCTTCAAACTAGTGCTGTTTTGCTGCTTGTAGGCAATCAGTTTTGTGCACCTATTAGACAGCTATGCCCATCTTATGACTTGCGGAGACAAATCATTAGAATATTAGCCTCTAGAGATGTGACATTTTCATTAAAACTTTAATCCTATCGAGGCAAATCAAGCTCCATCATATAAAAGATGCGCTTTTGTGCTTATATAAACCTTTTGTTTCAAGTTGTTTGCTAGAATATGTGGTCATGCTTTTCTAGGATACGGAAGATTTAGTTGAAGATATTGCGAGAAAAAGATGATAGCATCTCTCCTTCAGTCGGAAGCAAGCAATCATAAGGATTTGAAGGTGTGTTCATTATAAGTGATTTGGTTTTTTTTTTTTTTGGTAAGGGTAAGTGATTTGGTTCGTTCCTTGCCATCTGCATAAAATCAAATATGTTCCACCGAAAGGAAACCCTTGCGTGAACTTAAGGCATGAATTTTTTAGCTTTTACTGGACCTTTACAAAGCCTGCTGTGAATTAGAAAAGTCTTTCTTTTAGCTTTTCTGTGGGATAACTTTTTGAATAGTAAATTAGAGATGAATGTTAAAGCACACATCTAGCATGATCACCCGATTAATAAAATCATCTGAAAGATTATTCGAACTCAACAGTAGTGTAGCAAGAAAGACCAAAGTATCAAGGTTGAAACTAGGGCTGACGATAAACTGTTGATTTCATTCTGTTGCAAAACATAAATTGAGACATCCCTTTACAATGCATAAAGTTTAGAATTAAAGAACAGTTCCAGAAGCCCTAGCCATCCGAGCAGCTGAAATCTTAGATATAAGAAGAAAAGACTATTTTCTAGGAGTTTAACATTGTGTTCGGTTCAGGACGCATCTTCTTTGCGGGAAAAGAAGATCTTTTTGCCCGAGACAGGAATGCACTTAACAAGCCAACCAATTGGCCATGACAAAGCTGCAAGTCCGATGCAAGCACCCCATTGTCCCCAGTCCAGCCTCTCAGTGTTGGCAAACCTCTTCAGAAACTCAACCATCACCACCTGAAGAATTATTGTCATGCTAACAATGCCCAAGAACAACTTGTTCCTATGTATCCCTTTGAATACATTTTTGTGCTCCAACTTCCTGGCGTTAAATTCGTTGAAGACCTGGCAGAGGACGAAGCAGTTGAAAATAATTGTGTCCTTCACTTTCTTGTCAACTCCAAAAATGGAACTCCCCTTGAATTCTAGAGTCAGGAGGACGATAACTTGGTACAAGGCCTGAGATGTGAGATTCCTCCACATAACTCTGTTGATAAGTGGCTCGGTTCTTCCAACTGGTGGTTTTAGCATGAGATCATTTGTGGGTTGCTCAGTGGCCAACGCCAAAGCTCCCAGGGTGTCCATAATCAAGTTCACCCAAAGAAGTTGGACCGCCGTCAAAGGGACATTGCCTGAAGAGATCGCAGCAACGAAGTTGATGATGAGGGCGGCCACATTCACCGTGAGCTGAAACTGTATGAACTTTTGAATGTTGTTGTAGACGCACCGCCCCCACCTCAATACAGTCACCACAGAGGCAAAATTGTCATCCAAGATGACGATATCCGAGCTCTCCTTTGCAACCTCAGTGCCTTGGATTCCCATGGAGAGGCCGATATCCGCTTCTTTTAGGGCTGGCGCATCATTAGTGCCATCCCCAGTGACTGCCACCACATGCCCTTTCTGCTTCAAGCACTGCACCATCAAAAGCTTATCAAATGGGGATGATCTGGCCATTACCTGGATTTTCTCAATTGTGGCCATTCTCTGCTCGGGCGAGTAATTACGAAACTGAACGCCCTCTACTATGGCTTCGCGTTCGAGATCTTTGTCAGGATTGAGTATCCCACATTCCAAAGCTATTGCTCTTGCAGTGCGCACATTGTCTCCTGTGATCATCTTGATGTTCACTCCAGCACTTCTACAAGACGCCACTGCACTTCTCACGCCCGGTCTGCATGGATCCTTTATCCCTACTATCCCTAACAATGTAAGTCCATCTTCCTCGAGTCTCCCGTGAACTTGAGCAAGTGAGCCATTGATTGTTTTGTAGGCGATTGCGATGCAGCGCAGGCTTTTGTCGGCCATATTTTTTAAGATTGTCCCGAACTCAGACCTTGCTTCATCATTCATGAGATTCACCGTCCCACTCTGGCTATAATAATTTGAGCACAATGCCAAGATCATCTCAGCAGCTCCCTTCCAGTGTATGTGAACGACCTGCTCTCCTCTCCTCCTCACAGCAACCCCACTTCTCTTTTTCTCGGAATTGAATGCCTCGACTTGGATTATTTCCCAGTCTTGCTTCAGTTCATCCATCGTCATACCCAATTCGAGCACGCCCCAAGAAAGTATTGCTTTCTCAGTTGGACTGCCTAAAATTTCAGGAACAGAAACAAAAGGTCGCACTTGGACAGTACCTGTTGTGTTCAGACCTATTCCTTGAAGCAGGACTTCAAGGATGCTGGCTGCTATTTTTCTGGATGCATCTACACTCACATGTTCTTTCCCCATCCAGAACTCAGCAACCCTCATCTCGTTTAGTGTGAGAGTCCCTGTTTTATCGGTGCAGATTGTTGTGGCAGAACCCATGGTTTCACAGGCAGAGAGCTTGCGGACCATGGCATTGTCGCCCATCATCCGCTTCATGGAGTAGGCCAGCGTCAAAGTGACGGCCAGAGGCAAGCCCTCAGGTATAGCCACCACCACAATGGTCACCGCTGCTGCAACTATGCGCACCACTGCATTCATCACGTCCCCAGACTTGGTCTTCCCGCTGGTAAATTCTCTGTGTCCGGCCTCATCTTGGGTGTGTCCGGTGAAGTAGCGGATCATCAAGACAAGAAGTACCAGTACGGCTACCAACAGGCCAACCTTCCCGATGAAGGAAGTCAACTTGTTTAGACGGGCTTGGAGCGGGGTCTCTTCATCTAAGTCGCGGCTCACGGAACTCATCATCTCGCCCCATGCAGTGTTCATGCCGACAGAAGCAACCATCATGCGACCGTAGCCGTCTATCACTTTGGTGCCGGAGAGCAAGAAAGGATTCTCGCTGTAGATTTCGACGTGATCACTTTCACCAGTCATGCTAGACTCGTCAACCTTCAGGGAATGGCCATCCACAAATAACCCGTCAGCCGGCACCTGGTCGCCAGTCTTTAGAAACGCGACATCCCCAACGACAACATCAAATATGGAGATCGGTTGCCTCCTGCCATCTCTCACAACCTCCACTCTTATGTTGCTGCTCTCTTTTGAAAGTTTCTGGAACTGCCTTCCTTGCTTATAGTTGCTGAGAGCAGAGACGACGACCACTAGAAAGATGGCGATGATTATACTCCCACCATCATACCAACCTTCCTTAAGGCCGTGTTGTTTGATGCCGAATACTAAAGAGAGAACAGCGCATGCTATGAGAATGATTATGGTCATGTCTTTGAGTGCATCAAGCACGAAACTAAGAAAGTTCTTTGCCTGCGGCTTATTGTACTTATTCGCACCAAAAACGTCAGTTCGCTGCATGAGTTCGGTTTCGTCTCCACTCAAGCCATCATTGAGATTTGTCTTGAGAATTGAAGCGAGTCGTTTAATGCCACGAAGTTGAGCTAGAGATTCTAAGCTCTTCTCTCTTACCATGTCACTCAGAATCTTCTGGTCAACGTCCCGAAGCGAAAGGTGATCTCCTTCACGTGGGTTATCACCATTTCCGAGGCCGATGTCGATGGCAACGTAAGAGATCGACGGCAACAGCAACGGGTCTGTCTTCCTCCCGAGGACCTGTTGTGACAGAGACTCGAGAGCCCTGGTGAAGTATATGACCATGTAAGCCAAGCGCCACCTTCGCCTGTGGACAATCTTCGCCAGGCTATTGCAGCGGTCGAGCACGGCATCGGTCCCTGCTTCGCTAGGCTTACGGAGCCTTGAAGACGACATGGATGAACGACAGGAAGAGAAGACGAAAGGATCTGCTAGGTTTAGCAAAAGGAGTCTGGTTCAGAGGATGGACTGGAGTCTTGAGGAGTCAAAACACTGACTGACTGAGGTTGAACGGAGGGAGGGATTTCGTTTGATGGGTTTTGAAAGGTTTCGTCTTCTCAGTTCCATATATAGTTCATGGGAAAGTTCCCCGTAGCTTCTTGAATTAAATCTTTCCAAGAACAAGAATCGGAACTGTGACTGCAATTGCCTTAAATTTGACGTGATTATCTTCTTTTTCCTCTTCAGTGATTATAGATTGACCTTCTCGGAAATTACCAGTCCCATTGGTAAACGCCAGAGGATTTGGTAAAACCGTGCACTCTTGTGACGTTTCTCCAAACGGGTGATGACAAATGTAGTAAATTGACAAGAACGTATCCAGAAACCGTGTTTGCGCAGTATCAATCTCTTCCAAGATAAGATATTGAACGTATATTTAATTGGAAATTCAAGTGGTAGGATCTTTCGAACGAATTTCTAGGTACTTTCCTCACCCTGTATGGGCCTCACACAAGTCAATCGTTACATATCAAGTAATCACTTCTCATTTAATATAGTTTCATGATGTCAGGTGTAACAAGACTGCACCTGAAGTCGGTTCATACCACGAGAAGTGGATACTTGCATAAGTAGGGGTGCGTTTGTTTCGCAAAAAAAAAAAAACTCAAGATTTTTTTGAAAAATATTTTTCGAAGAATAATCACTTATTTCGCTTGCGAAAACGAACGAAGGACAAATATTTTCATCATTAACGAAGATAATTAGGCATTTTATGTTGTCAATAATGAAGATATTTTTCGTGAACTCAATTTTTAGGGGATATGACCAATCATTTTTCAAAAAATATTTTCTAAATCTCAAATTTTTCATTAAATAAATGCATCCTTAATCTGATTTAATCATCGGTACAAACCTCCCTTATTGCTTTTTCAATCAATTTTATATGTCGGTTTTAATATACTGAGAATTGCTTACCAAATATATCATGACTTTTTATTTTTTCCCAGGTAATCCATTCGGAGATTGATGAAAATGTAGTGCTTTAGTAGCATTTCAAAGTGTACCGAAGACTGACGAGGACGACTCAAATGTCCAGGACCCCATGTCATGTCACTGTCCCCGTTACCATTAATGTCACACGCTTCTTTACTTTCTTTTTCTTTTTTTTTTTGGTCAGATACACGCTTCTTTACTTCGTATATCAGTAATCTGATACTTTTCTCGTACCTTTTTTAATTATGCTTTTCTTGTCCCGCCCGCCTTTACGTCGGACTTTCCACCGTCAATCGTGCAACCTACTTGCCCCGGTCATGGCTGGTCCGACTCCTAGCTATCGCAAAACCATTTAATTTTCTTTTTTTATGAAATTTGTGGAGAAAAAATAAGGTCATTGGATATAATTGACTTAATTCTGAATCTAGACAAGTATTTGCCATATAACTTTACGTTTGAAAGTCCTGTCACGATTTTCTCATGCAAATGATGCTTGGATGGTAAACCCATAAAGCATGAATGTTGGTCAACCCACAACAGATTTTCTTTTCATTTTTTTTGGGCGGGGGTCATCATTATCAACCCATAACTTATGTGGCAAGCTGGTGCTAGTATGGACAATTTCTGTAGTTTTTTTTAAAACATTGATTTCTCTCTTCACTTTTTGGTCCATTGTGCCAACAAGGGGGTCGTCACTGACTCTCGCCAACAGCCTAGTGGTGGGAAAAAAAGAAGAAGCAAAGAACATAAAAAGAAAATTGCAAAAACGTCCACTTTAATGCCAGTGACGATCATCATCTACATAAGCGATTTTCAATCAAAATTGGCTGAAATGACTCAACTAACATACTGTCAAATTGTTGAAGACTACATTGGCCATATTAGAAGATTGAGGACTAAATTGTTAAATTGTTTAGGACTTTTTGGACAATTGTCCTCATTATTATCATCTGTAATAAACATATATTGATCAATTCTACTTATATCCAATACTTTCACAATTTTGTGGAATGCCTTTTACCTTTCATTATTTCATGCTATATCGTTACCATTACTTTGCTCTTACTTTGATCTAGGAGTCCTGCGTGGCCTTGTCGCTTCTGGACTATTCTTGAACCCCATTGTACTTCAAGCAACTTAGAATAAGGAAACTTTTGAGTCATTCATGACAACCTACTACACTCTTCCTAGGATTTTTCTTGGTGCATGCACAACCTTAGATTCGACGGAAACTCTCGAATGAACCTGACTACTCAAAAGCATAAAAGATTAGGTCGAGACAACGAACACGCAAAGAAGGTCACGATAAACTCTCTAACGAGTGATTCCCGATTGGGAAATGCATGTCGTATTAATGACACCGGCTTAATGTTCCATAAGTGATTTTGTGGTTAGAGGATTTTGAGTAGATTGCATTTTGGCAATAGAAATTCCGATTCACTTGGAATTATATCTTCTTACATTGGCCACAAGTAGAGTCATCAGGTTATATTACCATCTGAAAAGCGCTCCATCCTAAAAGCAAATTTTTCTATTTCCTCCTTTTAGAGTCAATTTGAAGATTTAGATCCATTGTGCCGCTTTAATGCCAGTGACGATTGACGTCTATATCAGCAATTTCCTGCCAAAATTGGTCGAAATGACTCAATCGATAAATTTTCAAATTGTTGAGGACTACATTGGCCATATTAGAATATTTAGGACTAAATTATTAATTTTTTTAAGGACTTTTTGGATAATTGTCCTCATTATTATCATTTGTAATAAATATATATTGATCAATTCCACTAATATCCGATACTCTCACAATTTTGTGGAATGCCTTTCACCTTTCATTATTTCATGCTATTTCGTTACCATTACTTTGCTCTTGCTGTGATCCAGGCATCCCGCGTGGCCTTCTCACTCATGGACTATTCTCGAGCCACCTTGTACTTCAAGCACCTTAGACTAAGGAAACTTTTGAGTCATTCATGACAACCTCGAACCCTCTTTCTAGGGTTTTTCTTTGTGCATGCGCAACCTTAGATTGGAAGGAAACTCTCGAATGAACCAGATTCATAAGCATAAATGATTAGGACGAAGCAAGGAACACGCAAAGAAAGGTCGCAATAAACCCTCTAATAAGCGATTCCCGATTGCACAAGGCAAGTAGTACTAGCGATGTTGGCTTAACGTTCCATAAGGGATTGTGTGGTTACAGGAATTAGAATAGTTTACATTATGGCTACAGAAATTCTAACTTGCCTAGAATTATATTTTCGTACATTAGCTACAGGTAGAATCGTTAGGTTATACTATCATTTGAAAAGCCCTCTGTCGTGAAAGCAAATTTTACAATTTCCTTTGACGGGCTATGTCGGATACTAAATCCTATGCTCTAAACATCAAACGTGCGAAAACATGCTCACCGAAAAACTAGAATCACTAGTCAAGCGATACATCACACAAAGATCGTATCATATTTGTCACAAATTTAATGTCACCCTTGCTCTCGAGAATCCTCGAATTACTCACGCGTTGAAGGATTGAAAAGAGAGTTTGCGCTCTCTTAATATTGAAAACGACAAAATGAAATGGGGAGAGCGCAAAAAACTTTGTATAAAAACAACGTGATTAAAGTTACGTCTCTTTGAAAAATATTGATAACAATAGACATGAGGTGTGGTTTCCTACATGCGCTACCACAATAAACCCCATGCACTCGTAACATCTTCCACTCACACATGAAGGGCTAACAACACCCACTTGCTTACGGAAGGCTAATCACTCTCACTCGCCTTCGAAAGACTAAATACGATTCTTTCTTCTTTGCAAGGTTCATGCTAACAAATAATCCGTGCAACCAGTATATTATGAGAGCTCGTTATCATACATCCATTTGGAATATATGATAGCTCAAAATTGGATATAATCAATATTAGATTTTCCTATGTTGTACCCTGGATCAATCAGTCATATACATATTTATGTCTTGATCTCTTTTAAGTATGATACATTATATTTATAGTTATTATCACACAAAAAAATAATCATAACTAATTGGTTTGTGAATAAATCTATAATGTGACTCAAAAACCTAAATCAATCTTCCTCTGCCATTAGACCTCTCAAATCTTAGTTCAGCTCGCTTTTTTAAAAATGTCCTATTAGACTAATCATTCTCGTGACCATAGATAACACTCTAAGATAGCAAATATTGAATAAGAATCTTAAGAATAATTAAGAGTCATAAGGACACCAAATGAGGAATTTTTATTCTCAAGAGTCTCACACATCTTAAAAAGTTGAGATCTAAACTTTTGCCTACTCTCGTTGATCGACTCATGCATATGTAATACGAAATATGTATTACTTAAAGAAAAGACAATCGAGTTTCCTAGAAAATAGGCCATGGGAAATTCAATTATCGTACTCTATAATTTATATAGATGCTTGATAGGTAGAGAGTGGTTTAGTGCAAAACGGAAATAAATCCGCTGCATAAAATCAATTACCAAATACCAAACGAAATATATTATTCCAGCATGATATTTGCTTTTGTTTATTAAGCTTTACGATCATATAACTCCAGAAATAAAATATAAAAAAAGATACAATTGAAGTGCAAGGATAGGAGGGAGAGTTTCAGTAAACATAAATTCTCAGCAAACCTAAAAAAAAAAAGTAAATTTCGTGGGGGCAAGTGCACTAGTGCTTTCAGAAAGCTAACATCATCCTGATGAACTCTTCGTAGTTGAGTTGGCCATCGCCGTCCAAATCCGCCTGTCTCATCATCTCTTCCAGTTCATCCTCCGTCAACTTTTCTCCCAGGTGGATCATCACCCGCCTCAACTGTAATTACCCACCAATTAAGAGGAGTTTTAAGTCTAATCTCTAAAGACTTAAGTAAGTAAAGCTAGAACAATGTATTTCAACTAAACTGACACCGAAAGAGAGATCATCATGAGGTTTTCTCCTCTTCTTCTTCTTCTTCTTCCAGTTCACCATCTTAAGCATCGGAAGGGCCTTCCCGAGAACTTCTCGGGAAAGTTCGTGGAAGTTTCTCGAGAGAAGCGAGAAGTATATTCAAGTACTTTCGAGAATCACCAACAACACATGTCAAGGTTTTTCATCCTTTCTCTCCCTTGTTCATGTTAAATCTGGTTCTTTAAGGTTAATATTTGCCTCCCATATCAGGCCAGTCCCGAGGTAAGATAAATAAAAAGGGTTTTTGCAGCTTTTAGACAGAAAGCCAGGACTAAGTGGATCCTGTTGGAAATCCTTAATAAGGAAAGAGACGACACAGAAAGGTCGTTCAAGATCAGTTGACTGATTAGAGAAGAGAAGGAAAACACTAAGCTCCTTATTTAGGTAATTAAAGAAAGAATTCTGCCAGTGGATATGAAGAATTATATGGTGTTAAATGATGTTATGTCACCGAACAAGCCATATTCCTACATCTACAGGCAATACAATGGATGAGAACATTTAATTAGACGGGAATTTATGTTGGACTTTATGTGATTAACGAGAAATTTCATGGTTTGCAAATAATGCACAAATTAAAAATGGGTTTCCTTGTTAAAAATCGAGATTCGGCAAACATCTTACGAACATTTTTTTTTTTTTGTGGTTTGGTTAGGAGAAATTGCTCCAAGATACAAAAATGACAATGAATGTGCAGTCAGGAATAGTTCAAACCTCGTTAGGAGATATGTAGCCATCTTGATCCTTGTCAATGACCTTGAAAGCTTCCTTTAATTCCTCCTCGATTTCAGTCTCCTAATCATAGATTTCACCGATGCATACACGTTCATCCAATCAAGTATATGTTAATTTAAGTTACACTAGCTGTTTCTTATACATAGCTTAAGTATTATAGTACCTTGATTTTTCTGGCCATAAGATTCAAGAACTCCCCGAATTCTATCGTTCCGTTGCGGTCGATATCAACCTCATTGATCATGCTTTGAATTTCTTCCTCTGTGGGATGCTGGTCCAAGGATTTGATTGCAGTTGCCAATTCCTTACTTGTAATGCAACCTATGTAACGAGCAAACCAATAATCAATCATCTAGGAATGCAAACAAGCATTAGGCGTTGAAATATTTTGATCAGAATGGCTCAGTCCCACACAATTTCTATCTTCTCATCGTATGTTTTCTAAAATTAAAATGAATGGCTTTGATCACTGTTCTCCATTGGAAACAATCTCGTTCTTTTTGTGTCGACCCTAGAATCATGTGGGTATGTCGTGTGAACAATTAGCAATAGATCGATTCTACAGTTAGGCTTATATTGACGCTGAGTCGAAATCCATGTGTCATTTCACACGAGACTATTTATTATGCTATGAGCCGGATGATGAAGTAAAACCTCAAACGATCAATAGATGCTACATGAAGTTCAAAGTACATAAATTTGGTATTGTTCAATGAGGAAGCCTAAAGTTTATCCCCATAAGATCAGTTTTCCACCCTGAAAAATTGAATCGAGCATAGTTTTCAGACAGCTGCATGTTGAGATCACTAAAGGCAGAAGCAGTTGTTGCCTTCTCATGTAATAAACACACGATCATCATGTTAGTACCAAGGCTCCACAGCCATGGAAAAAGGCCAAAACCGCGCTCCCATCGCGTCGGTCGATCTTCAACGGCGCGGCATACAAATTTTAATACCCGAAAACTAACACTCAGAACCGAGTGTTGCATCCCATGAAGAACTAGACCATGTACAATGTGTATTGAAAGAACGATACGAGTGCAAAAACCGAAAAACGAAAGAGTTACCATCTCCATCCATGTCCAGCAAACAAAACGCTTCTTGGAACTCATCAATCTGCTCTTTAGTTAACACTTCCCCTCTTCTTGGCTTCATACTCATCGAGAGATCAAGATCGAGATCGAGATCGAGGTCGATCGAGAGAGAGAGAGAGAGAGAAAGAGGAAGAAGCTTAGACGACGTAAACCCCAGTTTGATCTCGCACGACTTCTTATTGTGAAGTCTCCAAAGGTGGTCATCCAGTGGGCTGTCTCTTTCAGTAAGACTGGGAAATTTGGAACGAAGAACATGCTTGGAATGGTCAAACACGCGTGCATCAGTGTCTGTGGCGAAGAAATTTTGAAGTCCGAAGTATTTTTTTTCTATGCTCGTTTTCTCTTCCCCCGAGCGTCACGTCGACGACGCGAATTTTCTCGACTTAACAACACGGATTTTCTCGACTTAGATGACGTGAGTAATTTATTGGAATAATGGCATAAATGATTCCGATTCCTAAATTTTCAATTTATTCGATATGACCCCCATTCCTTGAATTGTATGAAAATATTTAATGATTTTCTTTCATTGATTCGAATTCGGGGATAATATTGGACATGTTACATATCATCCAGGAGACTAAATTATGTATTATAAATTTGGGGATCACCACATTGCACGTTAGACTAAAACTCAAAAATCATATTAAATCAATTGAAAATTATGAACCACATTACATATCATGCTATAGTTCAAGAACTATTTATTTCATTGTCTCTAATTTGTTAGACCAAAGCATCTAAAGTTCATCGTACCTATGGTCGATAGCTGACAACAATATTCTCTTCGATGCAAGTCTTTTCCGATTTGACGTAATAGTTGAGATTGGAAGATGTCTATGTTAGAAAGCTAACTATAATGATGACTACGATGCTTAGACTTATGTGACTCGCCCTTCTTGCTTGGATTAAAACGCAAAGTTGACTGAAGAATTTTGGAGGAGGATGATGTGTACCGCTAAGACGGAAGACAAAATCGACTTTGACTTCGTCGTCTCCCATGAATATTCACATGTGGCCTTAGGCTGAAAAATGATCGTGAAGCTGGAAAGAGGAGCATGACCACAAATTTCTGGTGCCTTGAACTACTTATGAAGTTTTATCTCCGTAAGTAGTTATGGAGTTTTATGAAAAAATTACCAAAAAAATCATAATTCAACTGTAAATGTGCCAATTTAGATATAAATCTTTTTTAATCAAACTGACAAGGGGATGCCGCTGAGGGCTTGGCGATCCTCACCGGCCCTTGGTGTAGGCCGCTATGCCCTCGCCTGTCGCTAGCCACTTTAAGGAAGAATTGAATAAATAAATAAAATATAAAACAAATAAATATTTATAAAAATTGCTCACATCAACGCCGATCATGTCACGTAAAACAACCGACATCCATTCTAGAGATTTCAAATCAAAATTACTGAATAGGCACAAATGCACAGGGTTTGGGACTCATGTGGCGAAAAAAAAAATTATGACTGAATTGACACGATTACAAAAAAAACTTCAGAATTTTTTGGTAATTTTTATGGTGCTTTTTTTCAACATTTTTATGGTACTTTTTATGTGAGGAACCTCACAAATGTATCATTTTTTAATGACATGAATGAGACTACGAAGGAATTTGGTGTGTACTCTATATGCTTTTGTAACAATTGTAGGCTGGTGCTTTTTCCACTTTTATTATGGCCAAAACAGTCTACTGTCGTGGCATTTTAATAATATTAGCCTATGTGGATCCTACCTTTTTAAAGGAACTTATTTTTGGGCACCGGGTGATCTGTTTATCTTCTTCTATGTTTTTTTGTGGGTCCCACCTTCCTTCTTTACATTGCCCCCCCTACTCCCACTTTTCATTTATTGGCTCGATATTGATACTTAAATTTTAATAATTTTTTCTTCAAAAAAATTCATAAAATTAAAAAGTTAATTTTAAAAACCTTCGTCAAGCCTAAAGAATAAACTTTCAACAAAAAATAATTTTCATACTTTTTGATATTTTAATATTATTTTAAAAAAAATACCCCAAAAATAGAAAAATAGCATTCGCGACCAGAAAAATATTTTTAAAAAATAGTTATTAGTCTTATTTTAATTGCACCAGCATTTTGGTCACTTTAAATTTTGGAAATTTGATTTGGGCCATTGACTTCCAAAATTTTTGCATTTAGGTCCCCGGTCGAACCAAAATCCCAAATTGGGTTCTTTCTAGTTTTCTTACTGTGAGTCAACCGTGAAATTCAGTTTAGGGACCTTTAATTTCACTTTGGTGGAGCCAATTTCATGATTCTGACATAATGAAAGTTTGATCTAATTTCGGGACATTTTGGATATAATTTGGGACTTTTTGTTCAATTGATTAATTTCATGCGAAACCAAACCCTTACCCAAGATTAATTGACCATGGGTAATTCATTGATGAAATTCAATTTGTGAAAACGGACATTGGATGCCCAATTTGTCAATTAGTGCTTAAAATTGCCCGAATAGGGCTTCGATCCACAATGCCCAAAGGAGGATTCCTCATGTAAGCCATTCTAGGGTTTCCCATTTTTGTGTATACGAGGGCAAAATGAATGATGCTGGCTGGAGATAAGACCAAAAAGGAGGCTTTTGGGGCGGCGGAAAAAATGGACAAGGTTGGTTGGCAAAAAGTTCAAGAAATGGGGTTTAGAGAGGGGGGAAAAAATGGAAGAGAGCCAGAAGACGATGAGTTAGAGTTTAAAATAAATAAATAAATAAAATAAAATAGAATATAAAAGACAAAAAAAATAAAATAAATGGAAAAAGTATGGGAGGTTGGGTCGTGTGACTGATGGACTTATTTTCTAAATTGGGCCACAGATTGAATTTTATGAGTCGGCCCAATGGAGGAGAAAATTGAAGGCAAATTGGGCCTGATACAAAAGAGGAGATGAGCGAAGAGAATATAATTTGGGCGAAGCCCATAGGTGAGTCCTTTCTTAGACCGGCGCCCAGTCGGACGCGCCTGGTCAGGCCCGGCCTGGACTTCCCCTTTTTTTTCCCGAAATAAATAAATATTAAAAAATTCGATAAAAAAAATTGAGAAAATTCCAGAAAACCACAAAAAATAGAAAATGGCTAGATTGACCTTATTTCCCTAGTTTTGACCTTAGATTCCCCCAAAAGTGATGATTTCATCCCTTATGGGAAAATCATATCTAAAAATTCTCAAAAAATAAGGAATAGCTACAATCAACTGACTAAACCTATTTTGAGAGTTTTTCCCTATCTTTCTTTTTTAAAATGATAATTTTTCCCCTTATGGCCAAATTATCTCGAAAAAATCTGAAAAATTTTCAAAAATCACAAAAAAGAGCACATTCAACTAGCTAGCTCTATTTATAATTATTTACATTTCTAATCCCTTCAAATTGGCAATTTTTTTCCTTTGGATAATTGTCTCCCAAAATAACTATTTTGCCCTTGAAGGGAAAATCGCCTCCAAATCATTTCAAACTCCTTCCAAACCCTAATACACCCATTTAATGCATTTTATCCTCATATTTTAGATCCTTAATTGCGCTCTATCTTTATTGATTGTGAGTAACAGGTTACATATCCCCATTTGTATGAACTTCTATATTTTAGATTTCCTCATTTTGATTCATTTGCATGAAAATCATAATTTGAAAATCACTCAACTTAGATACCGAAGGGGCATCAATAGCAGCATTGGAGTAATTAAGTCTCTGATGCCAAGTCTCTAGTTCCATTAGAGTCATATGGTTACTCCTATTACCTGAGGAGGTTTTCGATCTACTTTCTTTAAAAATCAATGGCAACTTCGAAAGCATATATACTTATGCACATGTCACCCAATCGCACCTAAGGTCGAAATTAATTCTCAAATCTCAATGTTGCATGAGGTGATAACTTGAGAGAATCCAAACCGATTTTGCAGATCGCATTGCATCTGGAGAATTCGACAATCATCCCTAAATCCACTCACTCCACATACCGGCTCACGAAGGGTCATGACATTTAACACTACCAATGGCATCCTTGCTATGGCATTCCTCCATAATCATTTGAAGGCATGGCAGCAATGCCTAAGTCTCGTATGCTTTTCTCTCTTGATCTCGACCTGTTCCTACTGAAAAATCTTTAGCAACCCAAAGTGACGTAAAAACATAGGTGAAGCGAAGATGAGTGACGGAAAAGGGCACACTAAGATTCTCAAAGCTGGAAGCCAAACTTTCCTTCATCAAGAGTTTAAATTTCTTAGAAACATTCCTTAATTTCTTGATCACCTATTTTGATTAATTGTAACTCTTCGACTCTAAGGAATGAATGTGTGGGGCAATCATTATGATAGAATATATGACTATTAGTGTTAATCTATTACTCCATACACAAAGTAACTCCTCGGATAAATTATCAAAAAAATTCTTAAATTCAATCCTATATATTTTGATGATTTGTCAATTTAGTTACTTTTCATCAATTTAGTTGAAAATCACTAACGTAGATGACGGCAGTTCAATGTGGCACGCATTGGAGCTGATGTGGATAAATTTTTCAATTTTTTAAATTAATTTTTGTTTATTTTTTTCATTCATTTTTTCCTACTATGGCTGGCAAGGTCTCTAGATCTCGCTGGCTACGGGTGACTCGCCTAGATCTGGGCCAGGCTATTGCAACGACGGGCAAAGGTGGCCTCATGAGCGGACGACGAGGCATGGTGAGGATGGCCTCACCCATATCTGGGCAAGGGACCCATGAGTGAGCTCAGGTGGCCCTGCTAGGCACAGTGAAAAAAAAAAGAAGAGAACATAAGAAAGGAAAAGAAAAAGACGAGAATAAATAAATAAAATTAAAAAATAATAAAAATTAATTAAAAATAGTATTCACATCAAGTAATTCTAGTCAAAATTGACTAGAAGAACTACATTGGTAAATTGATGAGTAAATTCACACAAATGGAATAGGTTTAGGACTTCTTGCGATAGTTTCCTGGTAATTTCTAAGATGGGATAGTACCAAAATAAGCAAATAAATAATGACAAATATGCTAACATTCTAGACCACATTCATGAACTAATCAACTAAAAGAGCCCTACTCAAGGCTCTGAGGCTTCTCAAAGATAGGGTTGAGGTTAGAGAAGGTAAGAGCCGCATAACAGTGGAGTCAGACTCAAAAGTAACTATACTTGCAGTCGGCGGGATCGTGGAGGCCAGTTGGGAAGCAAAAAGTGTCATTGTCTAGGCCTAAGAAATTTTAAATAGACTCCCCAATATCTCGGTAGCCCATTACAAGAGAACAGCGAACTGGGCTGCTGATTAGGTCGCCAAAATGTTTCGAGTTGATCAAATTTCTACCCATTGGGCCTCTACCCCTCTGAATCCCCTTCGAGACCTTTTTATCTGCCGATGCTCCTAGTTTAGGCTTTGATGTTTGTAACCTTTCATATTAGTAATGAATGTTTCCTTTCCGACCAAAAAAAAAATACGTTTTTTTCATTTTTTTTACCAAAATAAAAACTAAGCTTTTTCCATCCTCTAAAAAAAAGCATCTTTCTTGAATGATCTTGTCTCGCATCATGTTGGCAAATTTGTCCATTGTAGAGAAACTAAAAGGTAAAGTTAGGTCACTTGGCAACTGGTTTTCTTTCTTTCTCAAACCCATCATATTGTCTGAGGATAAATCCAATATCTTCTCAATCCTTAAAGGGTTGGAATTTGGATATTAGTGCTAGGTACTTTTCTTCCAAGGTGCTCTCACTCTCTCTCTTCCCCACATATTCTTAGGGTTGGATTTGACATTTGACTCTCGTATTAGTAGATTCACCCATTGATTTCCCGACAAAATTCGATATAAGAATATGATTGGCTCATTCTATTCTATTCCATTATATTGTTTGATTTATATCTGACTCCACGTGTTCATATACTCAAGCCTAAATTGGTTTAATTGTTAGTCAATTGGTCCATAAGCCCAAGCCCCAAAGCCCAAAGACGAAGCCCATGTCGGATAATGGGCCAAAGCCCAAAGCCCATTTTCTTTCGGAAACCCAATTCTTCGTTCGAAGAAGGAACTTTCCTTGGAGAACACAGACGCGCAGGACCACCATTACTCCCAGCGCTTCAGCTCCGCAGGCAGAACAAGAAAAAGCGGAAAGGAACAATTGGGTCCCTCTCGCCAACTCCAAAGCCGGAATCGTTCACCTTTGACAGCAGTGAGACGAGGGAGAAAGGTCAGCATCTCGCTCTCTTTCTCTCTGATGGTACGTACGGATTGCTTCTTTGTTCGCGAATTCGGACAAACTTTGCCTTTTTTTTTTTTTTGTGTTCTGTCCTCCGATATTTATTGCCCTAGAAGACGAATGGGGTTCTTGCTTTTATTCGTTTGTCTGCTGATGTTCGTTGTCCTAGAAGACGAGTTGGGTTCTTCTCTCTCTCTCTCTCTCTCTGCCCCCTCATTTGTGCTTGTTGGTTGTTACGAGAGATAATGGCGGAATAGAAGCTCTAGTCACTGAATTTTGGTAAATTTAATAATGGAGCCCCACATTGACCTTCATCGTTTATTCATGGAAGTGCTACTCTTTGATTGCTTTGCATGTACTATGTTGCTGATAAATTTGTGGAAATGAATGAGCTTAAAGTACCCCCAGCAATCTGAAAACCCTTCTCTGGGAAAGTGAGAAGCTAAGAAAAACATTTCTAGGGTAGTCTAAATGAGTCGAGTCGAACGTATGAGAATTCGATTATCGTATTTGAAATTAGCAATGCCTCATTGCCTCGCCCTTGATCAGAGTCACCGACTTGTCGACCGAACACTATGTTTCCTTTTCACTCTATCCTTTTGCAATAGTGCATTTCCCTTGTTTGGCTGTTTGCCTTCGTGACATGGCTAGTATTGGTGATGCTTTGGTTTGAAGTATTGGTAATCAATTAGCTTGCGTGAGATTCTTTTTGTGAGTCTTGTTATTACTGTTGCCAACATGGTCATATGAATAGAATATAATTGATGATTGTTTTGCCCACGAATGGCGGAGAAGAATTGAGATGTTGATTAAAGACAGGTGTTCGCATTGATAGGTGAATTTGGCTGTGAACTTGGGATCCTCCTTTGAAAATTTCTTTTCTTCCTTCCATCCAAAAAATCATGTCTGACACTCTTTTTCTTTTTCTATTTCATTTTCTTTTTTCCTTTTTCAAACTAGTGCTGTTTTGCTGCTTGTAGGCAATCAGATTTGTGCACTTATTAAGCAGCTATGGCCATCTTATGGCTTGCGGAGACAAATCCTTGGAATTTTAGCCTATAGAGGTATGACATTTTTATTAAAACTTTAATCCTACTCGTGCAAATCGAGCTCCATCATGTAAAAGATGCGCTTTTTTGCTTATATAAACCTTTTGTTTCAAGTTGTTTGCTAGAATAAGTGGTCATGCTCTTTTAGGATATGGAAGATTTAGTTGAAGATATCTAAAGAAGTTGTGAGAAAAAGATGATAGAATCTCTCCTTTAGTCGGAAGCAAGCAATCATAAGGATTTGAAGGTGTGTTCATTATAAGTGATTTGCTTTGTTCCTTGCCATTTGCATAAGATCAAATATGTTCAACCAAAAGGAAACCCTTGGGTGAACTTAAGGCATGGATTTTTTAGCTTGTTCTGGACCTTTAAGAAGCTTGCTGTGAGCTAGCAAGTCTTTCTTTATAGCTTTCCTGTAGGATAACTTTTTGAACAGTAAATTAGAGATGAATGTTAAAGCACGCATCTTGCATGATCACCTGATTAATAAAATCATCTGAAAGATTACTCGAACTCAAAAATAGTGTAGCAAGAAAGACCAAAGTATCAAGGTTGAAACTATGGATGACTATAAACTGTAGATTTTATTCTGTAGCAAAACATAAATTGAGACATCGCATTAAGTTTAGAATTAAAGAACATATCCTAAAGCCCTAACCATCCTAGCAGCTGAAATCTAGATAAAAGAAGAAAATACTATTTTCTAGGAGTTTAACATTGTGTTTGGTTCAGAACGCATCTTCTCTGCGGGAAAAGAAGAAGTTTTTGCCCGAGACAGGAATGCACTTAATAAGCCAACCAATCGGCCATGATAAAGCTGCGAGTCCAATGCAAGCACCCCATTGTCCCCAATCCAGCCTCTCGGTGTTGGCAAACCTCTTCAGAAACTCGACCATAACAACTTGAAGAATTATTGTCATGCTAACGATGCCCAAGAACAATTTGTTCCTATGTATCCCTTTGAATACATTTTTGTCCTCTAGCTTCCTGGCATTAAATTCATTGAAGACCTGGCAGAGGACGAAGCAGTTGAAAATAATTGTGTCCTTCACTTTCTTGTCCACTCCGAAAATGGAACTCCCCTTGAATTGTATGGTGAGGAGGATGATAACTTGGTACAAGGCCTGAGATGCGAGATTCCTCCACATGACTCTGTTGATAAGCGGCTTGGTTCTTCCAACTGGCGGCTTTAGCATGAGATCATCTGTGGGTTGCTCAGTGGCCAACGCTAAAGCTCCCAGGGTGTCCATAATCAAGTTCACCCAAAGAAGCTGGACAGCCGTCAAGGGTACATTGCCTGAAGAGACCGCAGCAACGAAGTTGATAATGAGGGCGGCCACATTCACCGTGAGCTGAAACTGTATGAACTTTTGAATGTTGTTGTAGACGCACCGCCCCCACCTCAACACAGTCACCACAGAGGTGAAATTGTCATCCAGGATGACGATATCCGAGCTCTCCTTCGCAACCTCAGTGCCTTGGATTCCCATGGAGAGGCCGATATCTGCTTCTTTTAGGGCTGGCGCGTCATTAGTGCCATCCCCAGTGACTGCCACCACATGCCCTTTCTGCTTCAAGCACTGCACCATCAAAAGCTTATCAAATGGGGACGATCTAGCCATTACCTGGATTTTCTCGATTGCTTCCATTCTCTGTTCGTGCGAGTAATTGCGAAACTGAACGCCCTCTACTACGGCTTCGTGTTCAAGATCTTTGTCGGGATTAAGTATCCCACATTCCAAGGCTATAGCTCTTGCAGTGTGCACGTTGTCTCCTGTAATCATCTTGATGTTCACTCCAGCACTTCTACAAGACGCCACTGCACTTCTCACGCCCGGTCTGCATGGATCCTTTATCCCTACTATCCCTAACAATGTAAGTCCATCTTCCTCGAGTCTCCCATGAACTGAGCCATTGATTGTTTTGTAGGCGATTGCGATGCAGCGCAGGCTTTTGTCGGCCATATTTTTTAAGATTGTCCCGAACTCAGACCGTGCTTCATCATTCATGAGATTCACCGTCCCACTCTGGCTATAATAATTTGAGCACAATGCCAAGATCATCTCAGCAGCTCCCTTCCAGTGTATGTGAACGACCTGCTCTCCTCTCCTCCTCACTGCAACCCCACTCCTCTTTTTCTCGGAATTAAATGCCTCGACATGGATTATCTCCCAGTCTTGTTTCAGTTCATCCATCGTCAGACCCAATTCGAGCACACCCCAAGAAAGTATTGCTTTCTCAGTTGGACTGCCTAAAATCTCAGGAACAGAAACGAAAGGTCGCATGTGGATAGTACCTGTTGTGTTCAAGCCGATTCCTTGTAGGAGGATTTCAAGGATGCTGGCTGCTATTTTATTGGATGCATCTACACTCGCATGTTCTTTCCCCATCCAGAACTCTGTGACCCTCATCTCGTTTAACGTGAGAGTCCCTGTTTTATCGGTGCAGATTGTTGTGGCAGAACCCATGGTTTCACAGGCAGAGAGCTTGCGGACCATGGCATTGTCGCCCATCATCCGCTTCATGGAGTAGGCCAGCGTCAAAGTGACGGCCAAAGGCAAGCCCTCAGGTATAGCCACCACCACAATGGTCACCGCCGCTGCAACTATGCGCACCACTGCATTCATCACGTCCCCGGACTTGGTCTTCCCGCTGGTGAATTCTCTGTGTCCGGCCTCGTCTTGGGTGTGTCCAGTGAAGTAGCGGATCGTCAAGACAAGCAGTACCAGTACCGCTACCAACAGGCCAACCTTCCCGATGAAGGAGGTCAACTTGTTTAGACGGGCTTGGAGCGGGGTCTCTTCATCTAAGTCGCGGCTCACGGAACTCATCATCTCGCCCCATGCAGTGTTCATGCCGACAGAAGCAACCATCATGCGACCGTAGCCATCTATCACTTTGGTGCCGGAGAGCAAGAAAGGATTCTCGCTGTGGATTTCGACGTGATCACTTTCACCAGTCATGCTAGACTCGTCAACCTTCAGGGAATGGCCATCCACAAACAACCCGTCAGCTGGTACCTGGTCGCCAGTCTTCAGAAACACGACATCCCCTACAACAACATCAAATATGGAGATGGGTTGCCTCCTGCCATCTCTCACAACCTCCACTCTTATGTTGCTGCTCTCTTTTGAAAGTTTCTGGAACTGCCTTCCTTGCTTATAGTTGCTGAGAGCAGAGACGATGACAACTAGAAAGATGGCGATGATTATACTCCCACCATCATACCAACCTTCTTTAAGGCCGTGTTGTTTGATGCCGAATACTAAAGAGAGAACAGCGCATGCTATGAGAATGATTATAGTCATGTCTTTGAGTGCATCAAGCACAAAACTAAGAAAGCTCTTTGCCGGCGGCTTATTGTACTTATTCGCACCAAAAACATTGGTTCGCTGCATGAGGTCGGTTTCTTCTCCGCTCAAGCCATTGTCGAGATTTGTCATGAGAATTGAAGCGCTTTGTTTAATGCCACCAAGTTGAGCTAGAGATTCTAACCTCTTCTCTCTTACCATGTTACTCAGGATCTTCTGGTTAACGTCCCGAAGCGAAGGGCCATCTCCTTCACGTGGGTTATCATCGTTTCCTGGGTCGATGTCGATGGCAATGTAAGAGAGTGATGGCAACAGCAACTGGTCCGTCTTCCTCCCGAGGACCTGTTGCGACAGAGACTCGAGAGCCCTGGTGAAGTATATGACCATGTAAGCCAAGCGCCACCTTCGCCTGTGAACAATCTTCATCAGGCTATCGCAGCGGTCGAGCACGGCATCGGTCCCTGCTTCGCTAGGTTTACGGACCCTCAAAGACGACATGGATGAACAACAGGAAGAGAAGACGAAAGGGTCTGCTTTGGTTCGCAAAAGGAGTCTGGTTCAGAGAATGCACCGGAGTCTTGGGGAGTCAAACACTGATTGACTGGGGTTGAACGGTGGGAGAGATTTGGTTTGATTGGGTTTGAAAGAGTTAGTTTTTGCGGAAGGGTATTTAGTTTTGTAAGTGAATGAGCACAATGGAAACGAAAACTTTTATTAGTTTTTGTGAGTGATACAAAGGAAGAGGAGAGCTTTTGGTTGTTGGTTTTTCTCTACACTTTCTAGCACTTCATGGCCTATTTATAGCCATCTTCCACCGTCATACAGGAAAATTCTAGAGTATCCTAGATAGACACTATTCTAGAGTTTTCTACAAAATCTAGAGCATATTGTTTCTAGATTTTTCTACACATTATCCTTCTAGACATATCCTAGGAATTTTCTAAAAGTACCATAAATATTCTTAACTTTCTAGACTATTCTACAAAAATTTATCCTAGAATATTCTAGAAATTGGATCAACTTTCTAACACTCCTCCTTGATCCAATTTCGTGATACTCCAAGCATGCTCCGTAGTGCCTCGAACTTTGTTGGCGGCAGTGCTTTGGTGAATATATCCGCAACTTGATCTTCAGTCTTGCAATATTGGAGCTTGATCTCTCCATTGCTTTGCGCTTCGCGAATAAAGTGATATTTGATGTCGATATGTTTCGTTCTTCCATGAAAGATGTGATTCTTGGATATAGCTATTGCCGATTTGTTGTCGCAAAATATTGGAGTTGATTCCATTTGTTTTTCTCCAAGGTCTTCTAGAATTCTTCGAAGCCATATTGCTTGACAGGTAGTTATAGCAGCCGCGACGTATTCAGCCTCCGCAGTAGATTGTGCCACCGAGTCTTGTTTTTTGGATGCCCATGAGAATATTCCAGAACCCAATGTGAATGCATAGCCAGTAGTACTCCTCCTATCATCAGTAGAACCTGCCCAATCGCTGTCGGTGTAGCCGATGAGCTTAGCCGTTGCACTGGGCTGATACCAAATGCCATAATCTGTAGTTCCTCTTAAGTATCGTAGAATTCTTTTGGCAGCTCCAAAATGAATTTGACTCGGACTCTGCATGAACCGTGATAGTAGACTTGTCGCGTACATGATGTCTGGTCTTGTGGTAGTGAGATATAGCAGACTGCCAATCAGACTTCTGTAGAGGGAGGCGTCGGTTTTTTTTGCTCCATCTTCCTTTAGTAGTTTCTCATTTGTCACGAGTGGTGTTGTAACAGTTTTACAATAATCCATCTTGAATTTCTTCAGGAGGTTCTCGGCATATTTCTTTTGTGAAATGAAAATTCCTTTATTTTGGATGATTTCGATGCCGAGCAAGTAGTGCATCAAGCCCAAGTTTGTCATCTCGAATGTCTTCATCATTTCTTCTTTAAAAACTCGAATCATCTTCTCATTGTTCCCTGATTGTTCCCTGTATATATAAGATCATCCACGTCTAGAGAGACAATGAGAGTGTCAGACTTACCTTGGGTCTTGATGTAGAGCGTTGGCTCACTCATGCTTTTCCTGAATCCTTGCTTGGTGAAGTATTCATCAATTCTGCTATACCATGCTCGTGGTGCCTGCTTTAATCCGTAGAGAGCCTTCTTAAGTTTTAGGACTTTTTCTTCTTGTCCTTTGGCTATAAAGCCTTGTGGTTGCTCCACATATATTTCTTCTTGAAGATATCCATTTAGGAATGCTGACTTCATGTCTAGTTGATGGATCTTCCATTCTTTTTGTGCTGCTAGGGCTGGTTGTTGCAAGTATCCTTTTACCACGAGCCTTGCTTTATGCTTCTGGATTGATCCATCTGCGTTGAGCTTCGTCTTGTAGACCCATTTGACGCTAATGATCTCTTTGTCCTTAGGGCAATTGACAAGCTCCCAAGTTTCATTTTTCTCGATCATCTTGATTTCTTCCTCCATGGCTTTTATCCAAACTTCCTCTTTGGATGCTTCTTCATAGTTTTTTGGTTCTAAAGCAGCAAAGTTGCATGTGTCATAAATTCTTCTAAGGGATTTTACTCTCATTACTGGAGATTCTGGAGTAGATTCTTCTTCTGTTGCTCTCGAAGAAGATGGTGGCGTTACATCGTGAGTGGTGGAATCTGATGCTTCACCTTCTTCTTGTGTTGTTGACTCCTCACGAGCAGGTGGTGTGTCAGGCAAGATGACATACTTCTTCTCGATCTTCTCATTCTCCCAGTTCCAGGTGGCATACTCATCAAACTCAACGTCTCGACTAATCACGAGCTTCTTAGTTCTTAGGTTGTAGATGCGATAACCTTTTGATTGATTACTGTAGCCAAGGAAGATTCCCTTTTCTGTCTTCTCATCGAGCTTGCTTCTCTTTTGAGATGGAATGTGAACGTAGCATATGCAACCAAACACTTTGAGATGTTTCGCCGAAGGCTTCCGTCCACTCCATGCTTCGACTGGAGTTTTATTTTGGACATATCTAGTTGGACACCTGTTTAAGATGTATACAGCCGTGTATATTGCTTCTGCCCAGAACGAATTGGGAAGGCCTTTGTCCTTTAGCATGGACCTTGCCATCTCCATGACAGTTCTATTTTTCCTTTCTGCTACCCCATTTTGCTCTGGAGCGTAGCCAACAGTTAGTTGATGGTGAACTCCTTTTTCTTCACAGAATTTGTTGAACTCCCTTGAGTTATATTCTGTGCCTCTGTCACTCCTCAGGACTTTGATTTTGTGGCCACTTTGATTTTCGACGTGGTTCTTGAATTTCCTGAAAATAGAGAAAACCTTCGATCTTTCTCGAAGAAAGTAGACCCACGTCATTCTTGTGTAGTCATCAATGAATAGAATGAAATATCTATTCTGACTGGCTGTAGGAGTCCTCATTGGACCACAAACATCCGTATGGACTAGTTCTAAAGGCTTGTTAGCTCTCCATGCACCTCCAGATGAGAAGGACTGCCGTTGTTGTTTTCCAAGGAGGCAGCCTTCACAGACATCTGAAATTTCCGAAATTGCTGGAAAATCTCTCATCATATTTTTTTGATGGAGAATTTTCAGTCCAGCAAAATTAAAGTGGCCAAATCTTCGATGCCAGAGCCATGACTCATCAAGTTGAGCTTTCATGGCCATATCTCTGACATAATTCCATCGAATAGGAAAATTCCTATTTTCCATTTTAACAGAGGCAATAATATTTTTATATTTGTCGTAGATAATGCAGTCATCTCCATTAAAGTATAGAGAATACCCACATTGTATCATTTGGCCCACGCTAAGTAGATTTTGTGCAAGACTTGGCACTAGATATACGTCATGAATGTATTTTGGGCCTTTATCTGTTTCAACGGCGATAGTTCCTTTCCCTTTCGCTTCAACTATTGCGCCGTTGCCCAATTTAATTTGATTTTTCACCGATGTATCAATATCGATGAATATAGATTCGTCCCTTGTCATATGATTGCTACATCCACTATCAATATACCATGTGTCACTTTTCTTATCATTTGCCGCTTGACCTGCATAAAATGTATTATCTTGTCTTTCCTTTTCTTCAGCATAGTTGGCTCGAGAATTTATTTTCGAGCGACAATCTCTTTCTATGTGGCCATATCTTTTACAAAAGCGGCATTGTGGTTTATTTCTAAACCAGCAATCTTTCTCCAAATGATTATTTTTCTTACAAATGCCACAAGGTGGGTATTTCTCCTTTTGAGTAGTTTCTCCTCCTCTTTTATTTTTCCATGAGCTCCTTCCACCAGTTTTAGATTGATGAGTATTGACACCTGATTTTTAATTATCTTTTATTTTAAAAAAAAAATTAATAAAAATTCATAAGATTGAAAAATCAACTTTGGGGACTTTGGCCAAGCCTAGGGGACTAATTTTGACCAAAAAATGATTTTTCATATTTTTAGTATTTTTCGGTAAAATCAAGAAAAAATGAGAAAATTGAAAAATAAAATTTGGAAGCCTTAGCAAAACCTAGGAAATCAATTTTGAACAAAAAATAATTTTCCATATTTTTTCCTTTTTTATTTATTATTTTATTTTTAGAAAATAAAAAAAGTGTTTGAAAATTAATAAAAAATAGCATTTGGGGCATAAAGATGTGAATAAATAGTCAGTATTTTCTTTTAACTTTCTCTTCATTTTGGCCGAAGAAATTTTTCAATCCGGAACTGAGAGTTTCTTTATTAATTTCATTTTTAGGTCATTTGAAAAATTTCTAGAAAATTCATTTTGGCATTGTGTTTTCGATTTTTACATTTCCAGAGTCGGGGTATTGTCTTCTAATAGTCCAAATTTTTCAATGGCTTGATGGTGCATTTTTCGCCATTATGTTCGATTTTCCAAATTCAACTTATCACTTGAAACGTTTTGTTGGGCTGCATTATTGCGCCCGCAGTATTTCTCAATCAAACATGCAGGATCGATTGCGCAAGTTGTTCTCGAGAATTAGCGTATTTGAATGTGATGCCGATGGGTTAATCTGGGCCAGTTCGCTGCTATAGATATTTAACAATCTCGGAGATTTAGATTATCAAAGTCAAAGTGAATGAGTCAGGAGATGAGAAGTCGATTTTTTTACTTCCCAACCAACATCCTCTCGAATCAATTGGCTTCATCAGAATCAATTTACAGAATCTACCGCAAGAGTGTGCAATGGAACAATTCTTGTGGGTTCTCATCTTGTGCATTGTAACCACATGTACGTACACGACATTCTCCTCAATCTGGGCTTGCCCCATTCACGTAGGGTTTATAACTTGAATTTTTTGGTGGCAATGAGGAAGAATAAGTGGGGGACATGTTTTTAAAGAAAGGAGGAATCCAAGTTTGCTATTGGGAGTGAGGCATACACGACGGTCACGAAAGAGACAATATGATGAGATGTGAGGAAAGGACAAACCAATGCCTCAGTCAAGATGGTATAATTATCTAAAAAAAAATGATGCAAGAGGATGCACTCAATGGGCCTTCGTGGGTGGAACAAGAGAGGCTCTCGAAAGTGAATAAAGAAGGGGGCCAAAAGAAGACAAAAAAAAGATGGAGGGAGACAAAGGTGAGTGAGAGCGAAAGGAATAAAAAAAAAGGGAAGGAAAACTTTCAATAAAAAAAGAGGAGGATCCTCTCTCGAGGAGGTCCGAACGGAGAAGAGGGATTGGATGGTAGCCTCCTGGGGGCATTCTGGGTAGGCCTTTATAATGACCCCTGAGCTCCGAAAGTCGGGGGCTCTGATCGTAAAAACTCGTCGAAACCGAGACCAAGCAAGACGCTGAGCTTGAGAAGAACCTTAGAACGACGAACACAGCGAAGTCCAATTACCTCCATCAGCCCCTCAATTGCTTCGTCAAGGTCGAATAAATCTAGTCGACCCAGGTTAAAACCCAAGGGCCATGCACAAGTCTCTCCAGCATTCGTTCAAGCCCCAGCAGAGGAAAGATTTTGAAGCTTTGCCATCAACTTCCTTAAGAGTGAAATCCCTGACTGGAAAGAGCTGCAAATGTCACAAATTGTTCAGCATGCATCAGCTCATGGTATTTCATGCATCAAAGTTCCTTTTTTCAAAGATTCCAGGTCAGAGCGATTATGGACATCAAGCGATCGACAATGATGTCCGTGAAGATGGTAGACCGTTGAGAATTGGTGACTAAAAGACCAAGGCCTAATTCGGCCCGCTTACATACACTCCAGCAATTCTACATCAACGGCAAATCCCATGGAAGTGCAAAAATCGACCCAGACAAACTCTTAAATGTCCACCAATTTCTCAGCTGATCGAGGACTAAAAGTCCCTCTTAATTCAAAAGAGACTCTCTATATTGGGAACATAGAGAGCGAAAATCAATTATAGAAATCCCTCCCAAAAAATGGGAGATAAGTGCTCTTTTCACTCTTCTGATTTTAGGTGCAGATTAGCATAGACTTTACATACTGACACTTCACTCTATTTTATGTCAGGAAGCCGCAGCTTTATATCAATGGTCAACCCTATGGAAGCACAAAATCGGCTTGGAGGAGTCCTCAAGCGCGCACAAATTTCAAATTGTTGAATCAATTCATTGTATTTCATTTTAAAGAATTCATACCTCAAAATGGAGAGGACAAAGTCCATCCGCAATTTAAATACCTGCATCATAAATCCCAAAGGGAAGAGCCAAGCCAATGCTTAGCCTCCCATTGGAGGTTTTTACTTATAGTAGTTAAATACCTGCAACTTAAATACCTGCACCTTAAATCCCAAAGGGAAGAGCCAAGCCAATGCTTAGCCTCCCATTGGAGGTTTTTACTTACAGTAGTTAAATACCTGCAACTTAAATACATGTACCTTAAATCTCAAAGGGAAGAGCCAAGCAAATGCTTAGCCTCCCATTGGAGGTTTTTACTTACAGTAGTTAAATACCTGCAACTTAAATACCTGTACCTTAAATCCCAAAGGGAAGAGCCAAGCCAATGCTTAGCCTCCCATTGGAGGTTTTTACTTACAGTAGTTAAATACCTGCAACTTAAATACTTGTACCTTAAATCCCAAAGGAAAGAGCCAAGCAAATACTTAGCCTCCCATTGGAGGTTTTTACTTACAGTAGTTAAATACCTGCAACTTAAATACCTGTACCTTAAATCCCAAAGGGAAGAGCCAAGCCAATGCTTAGCCTCCCATTGGAGGTTTTTACTTACAGTAGTTTAAATACTTGCAACTTAAATACCTGTACCTTAAATCCCAAAGCGAAGAGCCAAGCCAATGCTAGGCCTCCAATTGGAGGTGTTTATTCACTGTCATGTACTTTCTATAATTTAATTTTTGAATCATCAGACCCAAAAGATGAGTAGGTCGTAATACTGCATAGAAGTCGTTAACACACTCCCTCTTTCGGCTTCAGGGAATCTTTAACACTTAAAAAATATAACAAATAAAAATATATACCATCCATGCATCCTATTTAAAAAGTGAAAACACAAAAGAGAATACCCTACTAGAGCCTTAGGAATAAACCAAGCCTGAGTTGCCGAATTAGGATATCCATGAAATTAAGGTACCGAAAGGGCATTAGTTTTAATTAACTAGTGTAACCAAGTCCCCGAGCTCATAATCTCTGGTTCGCAGGAATAAATTAGTTCTCCCGCTAATTTATTTAGGTTTCTAATCGACCTACCAAGAACGATTAGTGGCGACTCTAAATTTCAAAATTATTTAAACAAAAACCGAAGTTGCGATTCGGTAGGGCTTGGGAGGGTCCGCGTTAGGTTAGTCAAATCTAATTAACCTAATAATCCGTTAACCCCTTTTGAAATAATAATAAAAAAATTTAGTGAGGGTCGCGACAGACTGGCGACTCCACTGGGGACGGGATTTTTAAATTTTCGAAAAAAGATAACAATTGGAATACTTGAATTTTTTCGAAATTTTAAAAGTCTTAGTGGACTTAGGCCAATGAAAATTTCATGGATATCTCGCTTCTGGCGATCTTGTTTGGGACTCATTCTATAGGTGTTATATGTTTTTGCAGGATGGGAGTTATAAGGGGCGGAGTGTTTGGCTAACCCCTTTGTTTTGCAGGCTGGTGTTGGGTTTATTTGTTTAATTTCGCACATTTTTAGAAGCGCTGTTTTGATATCAATTGTTGTGCATGTCTTGCATACTTTGAGGATCACGACACCTGCACACACAAGCGTCTAAACCCAAGTCGCGAAATTCTTCCTAGAAAACCATATATAGGGATCGAATATGCAAAGCTCTTGCGTCGATTGCGCTCGGGTTGACCATATTTTATCCCTCTCATTATCTGAATTGACAATTCTTCCCATTGTGATTTGATTGCGCGGAGGGTAAGTTTGTCAATTCAGATAGTGGGGGCCTTTTTAGGTCCATACCTTGTCCCTCCTTCTTTTATTTTCTAGAATCCACTCCTCACTTGAGTCATGCGCATGACTATGTGATTTGCATTTCTCCAAGGTAAAAGTAAGTTCTCTAATTTAATCTTGTATTTATTTTCGGTCGGTCAATGCTAGGTGTCAGTCAGTTTTTGAGCTTGATATTACGACCATTCTTTTTAAAAGAAAATAAAAATTAAATTTGTCCCTCATTTCTTTTTAAAATTTTTTTTTGAAAAAATGATGTGAAAAAATCCCTTCATGGGAATTTTATTAACCAATAAGGGATTTTTGTCATGTTTTTATTGCTTCAATAAAAATGAAATTTTCCTAAAAAAATTTTCCTCTGAAAATTTATTTCAATAAAAAGAAAAATTACTTCAAAAAAAAAAACTCTAGTAGACATCAAGTGATTTTATCACATTTTTCAAATTATAAAAACTTGCAAGAAAATTCTTCTTGAGAAATTCGCTCATGTTTTTCTAAGAAAATTTTCTCTAAATAAAATTAGACTAATGTCTCGGGGGAATTGTATTGACCAATAAGAGATTCTTGTCATGTTTTTCTTGCTTCAATAAAAATGAAATTTTCATGACAAATTTTCCTCTGAAAATTTATTTCGATAAAAAGAAAAATTCCTTAAAAAAAAACTTTGGTAAACATCAAGTGATTTTATCACATTCTTTCAAATTATAAAAACTTGCAATAAAAATTCTTTTCGAGAAATTCGCTCATGTTTTTCTAAGAAAATTTTCTTAGACTAATGTCTCGGGGGAATTTTGTTAACTAATAAAGGATTTCTGTCATGTCTTTCCTACTTCAATAAAAATAAAATTTTCCTGACAAATTTACCTCTGAAAATTTATTTTGATAAAAAGGAAATTCCTTCAAAAATTTTACTAAATGTCAAGAGATTTTGTCACATTCCTTTAAAAAAATAATAATAAAAAGAGTAATAAATCTGCAAAAAAAAAATTCTGTATCAGAAATTAACCCATTTCTTCCTAGGGAATTTTCTTTTTCTGATTTCTCTATAAAATAGAAAAAATCAAATTGGACTAATATAGGAGTCATGGACTGACATTCCTTGTGTCGCATACTAATTATATCATTTTCTTTTGCAGGGAGATCCTAGATACCCCATATGGGTGTAAAAATTAAGTTCAAAATATATCAAGAATCATCTTCAGAAATACCAAAAGACGAAAAACACCGAGGCTTCAACCGTTAATTCCGGGGGGCAAACGAACACTATCCATCTTTGACAGACAGAGTTATGTCAATCCGTAAACTTGTATGGGCAGTGTATTCTGATATGACGGTGGATTTATACTGATTAAACACGGGGGCATATTTAATGTATTGCAGAGGATCCCGCGTCTTTTGAAAGACAATATGGAACCCATGAAACAAATACCTTTACCAGAGACCGATCTTAAAATTTTCTTTTATCCGAAACATGCGGAGGGCTTTAGAGGACCGAAGTTCTATTAATGAACGTGGCCCACAGGAATTTCTCCCGACGCTACAGGCGACCGACACGAGCAAGTGGACGCCGAAAGAAATAAAATATGGATAAAAGTGGGCACACAACAGGTGGTCGGATTTATTACCAGCGCACTGATCGAGTTGTCATAGCGTTATTGTTTGTGATCTCAAGATGGATAGTGGGGGCCATCGCCGAACCCTTCATCAATGTTCTCGATATCATCGTCTGGAGCAATTAAACAAGAACATCAAGAAAAACATTAAACCTCGACATCTTCGGTACCTCAAATCGTTCTGTTATACTATGCGGAAGAAACGATAGCAGGAAAATTAAACAAAAAAAAACACGTGAAGCTTTTCTTTCATTCTATTCATCATAGAGCATTACAACAGCTCACTGGGGAGGAAAAGTAAAGCCAAACTGAGCCCTGATAACCATTACGAAGGAGCTCAACTGACTCTCCAAACAGTTGATGCTCCGGGTGCACCGGGCGTTCTCAGGATCAAGCTCCGCGAGCCTAAAGAAGAGGCGATCGCGCTTCTCCTTAGCCTGGGCCATACTGGCCTCGTAATGCTCGACAGCAAACTCCAAGTCCGAAATCGCCGCCCTCTCGAAAGCAATATCTGCCGTAATGTCATCAAGTCTCTCCTGCAGCCAACCGCATTTGCACCTCATCATAATATTGCTCGGCTCCTGTTCGGCGTAAGTTCGGACCAAGGCCAGACGGTCCACCAACTTTCCCCTCTCACGAACTAGCCACGAAAGCTGATCATTGGCAAACTTGAAGGCTTTCTTGTGATTATCAGCCATAAATGTGACTATTTCCAGACGCTCGTGCCGGTCTCGGTAACGAGCTTCCACGACGGCAGTCACAATGACCGTCTCATAAGCGCGGTTATAGGCAGCTAGAAAAATGATAAAGAGGGTCGGGAAGTTCCGATACTCCCTCCCCAGTTGGGTACCCTCAACAGAAGCAGCGTCTAGGGTCCTGAATAAACCGAGGATTTCAGCCTCAACGGTAGAGTTTTGGGCTATATGAGCGTAACCTCTACCAAGAAGATTGTAGAGTCTCTCCCACCCAGCCAGGATTTCGGCGGAGAAGGTATGGTTAGGAGAATTTGCCATTTTTGAAAGCAGATCACGAAAGAAAGGAGGAGAGAGGCGAGGCAGATGATCGGAATGCGAAGGTGATAATCTGCTTCAATTTAAATAATGATTTCACAGGGGCAGTCCTTATTGGTCAAGTTTTTTCTATCTACCATTCTCTGTCGGCAACACCCCCGCTGGCTCGAATTCCAGTCAAGCGGCAACCTCAAGCTGAGCAGACCCGACGTCTCTACAGAAAAGTTGGACGGGCTGCCACCACTTTGAAAAAGAAAGAATAAAAAACGAGCTGAGTGGGAGACAAAGAAATTTTCGGCAGAAAAGGAGATACGACTCGTCTTTATTGGAGGACCCGCCAGTAAATCGACGGTAGAGATCTTGACAAGGGCCCTCTACCACGAAAAGAAAAAAGGAAGACGAACTGAGCGAGAAACAAGGATTTCCCCTTTGATCAAAAGCTGAATATCAGATTTTCCCCCTCGGAAAATCTAATAGCACTGCCCGTGAAGAGGGAAGTCGTTGCTATTGCTAGAGAGAGAACTTGTCCTCATTTGATAGTGAGAGTTCATTCGCCAGAACCCGCAGGAGAAAGATAGAGAGGAAGGAGTTCTCATGGGAGAGGAATTCAAAACCTTCACCATCAAAGCATCGGCTTTCAAAGCCTGTTACGAGAAACCATCGACGATCCCGTGATCCCTCAAGTCCAAGAAGACATCCTGAGGCGGTCTCGAGTCGGCAGTCCTAGATCCAGAAATATGTCGAGCATTAGGGAAACGGGCGCATGTTCAACCCTGGTTGAAGCTAATGAAGTTCCTTACCCTGAGGGTCTACTGGTCATGGCCATTGACGGTAATCCAGTCTCTCTGTCAATCCTTGTTACCGTATTGAGAAAATGCCGGTATAAGGTTGTAGCTCAAGCAAAGGCGACAGAGGCCTTAGAGATATTAAGGAGGAGTGGTGACCAGTTTGATATCGTCCTCACCGCCATGGTAGGGATTGACATGGATGTTTTCACTCTCTTGGAAGTCATCAATTCTAAATTAAACATGCCAGTCCTCGTAATATCGGCAAGCGATGATCAGCAAGCCATAATGAAGGCTGTCTTAAATGGGGCCCAAGACGTCGTAACGAAACCAGTTAGGGTTCAGATGCTTCAAAACATATGGCAGCACGTGGTAAGGAAGCAATTGCACGACCATGAGAACAAGCATCAAGCCTTCAATTTTGTTCTAAGCAACTGGAGAAAGAAGATGAGTTGGTCTCCCGAGCTGCATCGTATGTTTGTTAATGCAGTTCAGCAGGTAGGAATCGATTTGGCACGGCCGCAACATATACTGGAAATTATGAACGTAGAGGGACTCACTAAAGCAAATGTTTCGAGTCATCTTCAGAAGTACAGAAAAAGGGTGAGAGAACACAATGCAGCTCAGAATCAAGAAAACCAAGTGTTGACACCTGATTTTTAATCATTTTTTATATTGCTAAAGTAATAAAAAATCCATAAAAATTCATAAAATTGAAAAATCAACTTTGGGGACCTTAGCCAAGCCTAGGGAACCAATTTTGACCAAAAAACGATTTTTCATATTTTCAGTATTTTTACGTATTTTTTATTTATTTATTTTCGAAAATTAATAGAAAATCCATAAAAATTCATAAAATTGAAAAATCAACTTTGGGAACCTTAGCCAAGCCTAGGGAACGAATTTTGACCAAAAAATAATTTTTCATATTATATATATTTTAATTTTTTTTTAAAAAAATACAAAAATATTTGAAAATTTTGAAAAAATAACATTTGAGGCCAAAAAATACACAAAGATAGTTAATATTTTTATTTTAAATCTATTTTCATATTGGCCATCGCAAATTCAGAAAAATCCAATTCGAGTCACGTGTTCCTTCACTAGTATAATCTCGAATCGGGCCTAAAAAAATTTAATTTGAGTCAACTTATTTTTAACTTTCACTTTTTATGAGTTGTGACATTGTCTTCTAATATTTTAAATTTTCATCTTGGCCCAATTATACCCAGAATGACTTAATTTTGCAAAAGGGCTTTAATTAAATTATGCATTATTTTCAGCGACAAGAAATGAGCTTAAAGTTGACATGTGGTAAATTTTGGTGTGTCAAAAATTGTGAGGAGATTTGGACTTAAAGAAATATATTTTTTTCAGGGACTGAATTGTAAATACTTAAAATTCAAGGACTAGAGTGCAAATACCTAACTCTTGAAGGATTATTTTACAAATAATAAAAAGAAGAGTTAGTGGATAAATTAGAATAGAGAAGGGAAGATGAAGAAGAGGAGATGAAGAAGAGAAGTTGGAGAAGAATGGATGGAGAAAATAAGATAAGAATAGAGAAGGGAAGATGGAGATGAAGAAGAGTTAGTAGAGAAATTAGAATGGAAGATAAGAATAGAGAAGGGAAGATGGAGATTAAGAAGAGTTAGTGGAGAAATTAGAATGGGAGATAAATATGGAGAAGGGAAGATGAAGATGAAGAAGAGTTAGTGGAGAGATTAGAATGTGAGATAGAGATGGAGAATGGAAGATGAAAATGAAGAAGAGTTAGTAGAGAAATTAGAATGGGAGATAGAGTTAGTGGAAAAATTAGAATGGGAGATAGATGAGGAGGTTATAAAAGGAGGAAGAAGTGAGCTTGAAAAGGATTCTTGAGAGAGAAAATTTGAAGTGTTTGGGAGAATTTTTTGGAGAGAAAATTTTGGATGTTTGAGAGAGTTTTGGGAGATTGAAGAAAATTTTGAGAGAAAGAAAATACCAAAAGAGAGAGAATTTTGAAGATGATGGAAGTTTAAAGCTATGGGTTATCATCACAAATTCCTTCATCGATCAATATAAATCAAGAGTTCATCCTCGTCAACGAGCAAACAAATTCAAGCTAAGTGTTTTTATTTATTCATTTATTTATGGTTTTACTCGCAAATTAGCACAAATTGTATACACTTTCTCCATCTCCTTTTTCTTCCATATTTTATGTCAGGAGAAGGATATCTTTACGTCAACAGCAAAAATCTCGTAGAGATGCAAAAATCGGCCCAAACAAGCTCCTAAGCTGTCCACCGATTTCTCAACTGATCTGTGACTAAAAGTCCCTCTTAATTCAAAAGAAACTCTCTATATTGGGAACATAGAGAGCGAAAATCAATTATAGAAATCCCTCCCAAAAAAAGGGAGATAAGTACTCTTTCCACTCTTCTGGTTTTAGGTGCAGATTAGCACATATTTTGTATACTAACACTTCACTCTATTTTATGTCAGGAAGCCGCAACTCTATATCAATGGTCAACCCTATGGAAGCACAAAATCGGCTTGGAGGAGTCCTCAAGCGCGTACAAATTTCAAATTGTTGAATCAATTCGTTGTATTTTATTTTAAAGAATTCATACCCCAGAATGGAGAGGACAAAGTCCATCCGCAACTTAAATACCTGCACCATAAATCCCAAAGGGAAGAGCCAAGCCAATGCTTAGCCTCCCATTGGAGGTTTTTACTTACAGTAGTTAAATACCTGCAACTTAAATACCTGTACCTTAAATCCCAAAGGGAAGAGCCAAGCCAATGCTTAGCCTCCCATTGGAGGTTTTTACTTACAGTAGTTAAATACCTGCAACTTAAATACATGTACCTTAAATCCCAAAGGGAAGAGCCAAGCCAATGTTTAGCCTCCCATTGGAGGTTTTTACTTACAGTAGTTAAATACCTGCAACTTAAATACCTGTACCTTAAATCCCAAAGGGAAGAGCCAAGCCAATGCTTAGCCTCCCATTGGAGGTTTTTACTTACAGTAGTTAAATACCTGCAACTTAAATACCTGTACCTTAAATCCCAAAGGGAAGAGCCAAGCTAATGCTTAGCCTTTCATTGAAGGTTTTTTACTTACAGTAGTTTAAATACTTGCAACTTAAATACCTGTACCTTAAATCCCAAAGGGAAGAGCCAAGCCAATGCTAGGCCTCCCATTGGAGGTGTTTATTCACTGTCATGTACTTCCTATAATTTAATTTTTGAATCATCAAACCCAAAAGATGAGTAGGTCGTAATACTGCACAGAAGTTGTTAACACACTCCCTCTTACGGCTTCAGGGAATCTTTAACACATAAAAAAATATAACAAATAAAAATATATACCATCCATGCATCCTATTTAAAAAGTGAAAACACAAAAGAGAATTCCCTATTAAAGCCTTAGGAATAGACCAAGCCTGAGTTGCCGAATTAGGATATCCATGAAATTAAGGTACCGAAAGGGCATTAGTTTTAATTAACTAGTGTAACCAAGTCTCCGAGCTCATAATCTCTGATTCGCAGGAATAAATTAGTTCTCCCGCTAATTTATTTAGGTTTCTAATCGACCTACCAAGAACGATTAGTGGCGACTCCAAATTTCAAAATCATTTAAACAAAAACCAAAGTTGCGATTCGGTAGGGCTTGGGAGGGTCCGCGTTAGGTTAGTCAAATCTAATTAACCTAATAATCCGTTAACCCCTAGAATTAATAAAAATATTTTTAGAGGGTCGCGACAGCTTGGCGACTCCACTGGGGATAGAGATTTTTAAATTTTCAAAAAAAGATACCAATTGGAATACTTGAATTTTTTCGAAATTTTAAAAAATCTTAGTGGGCTTAGGCCAATGAAAATTTCATGCATATCTCGCTTCTGGCGATATTGTTTGGGACTCATTCTATAGGTGTTATATGTTTTTGCAGGATGGGAGTTATAAGGGGCGGAGTGTTTGGCTAACCCCTTTGTTTTGCAGGCTCGGTGTTGGGTTTATTTGTTTAATTTCGCACATTTTTAGAAGCGCTGTTTTGATATCAATTGTTGTGCATGTCTTGCATACTCTGAGGATCACGACACCTGCACACACAAGCGTCTAAACCCAAGTCGAGAAATTCTTCCTAGAAAACCATAGATAGGGATCGAATATGCAAAGCTCTTGCGTCGATTGCGCTCGGGTTGACCATATTTTATTCCGCTCATTATCTGAATTGACAATTCTTCCCATTGTGATTTGATTGCGCGGAGGGTAAGTTTGTCAATTCAGATAGTGGGAGCCTTTTTAGGTCCATACCTTGTCTCTCCTTCTTTTATTTTCTAGAGTCCACTCCTCACTTGAGTCATGCGCATGACTATGTGATTTGCATTTCTCCAAGGTAAAAGTAGGTTCTCTAATTTTATCTTGTATTTATTTTCGGTCGGTCCATGCTAGGTGTTAGTCAGTTTTTGAGCTTGATATTATGACCATTCTTTTTAAAAGAAAATAAAAATTAAATTTGTCCCTGATTTCTTTTAAATTTTTTTTTTTGAAAAAATGATGTAAAAAAATCCCTTCATGGGAATTTTATTAACCAATAAGGGATTTTTGTCATATTTTTATTGCTTCAATAAAAATGAAATTTTCTTGAAAAAATTTTCCTCTGAAAATTTCAATAAAAAGAAAAATTCCTTAAAAAAAACTCTAGTAGACATCAAATGATTTTATCACATTTTTCAAATTATAAAAACTTGTAAGAAAATTCTTCTCGAGAAATTCGCTCATGTTTTTCTAAGAAAATTTTCTCTAAATAAAATTAGACTAATTGACCAATAAGAGATTTTTGTCATGTTTTTTTCTCTCCAATAAAAATGAAATTTTCCCGACAAATTTTCCTCTGAAAATTTATTTCGATAAAAAGAAAAATTCCTTTAAAAAAAACATCAAGTGATTTTATCACATTCTTTCAAATTATAAAAACTTGCAACAAAAATTCTTTTCGAGAAATTCGCTCATGTTTTTCTAAGAAAAGTTTCTCTAAATAAAATTAGACTAATGTCTCGGGGGAATTTCCTTAACCAATAAAGGATTTCTGTCATGTTTTTCCTGCTTCAATAAAAATAAAATTTTCCTGACAAATTTACCTCTGAAAATTTATTTTGATAAAAATGAAATTCCTTCAAAAATTTTAGTAAACGTCAAGAGACTTTGTCACATTCCTTTAAAAAAAATAAAAAAAAGAATAATAAATCTGAAAAAAATTCTGTATCAGAAATTAACCCATTTCTTCCTAAGGAAATTTTTTTTTTCTTTCTTCTGATTTCTCTATAAAATAGAAAAAATCAAATTGGACTAATATAGGAGTCATGGACCGACATTTCTTGTGTCGCATACTAATTATATCCTTTTCTTTTGCAGGGAGATCCTAGATACCCCAGACGGGTGTAAAAATTAAGTTTAATAATATATCAAGAATCATCTTCAGAAATACCAAAAGACGAAAAACACCGAGGCTTCAACCGTTAATTCTGGGGGGCAAACGAACATTGTCCATTTTTGACAGACAAAGTTGTGTCAATCCGTAAACTTGTATGGGCAGTGTATTCTGATATGACGGTGGATTTATACTGATTAAACATGGGGGCATATTTAATGTATTGCAGAGGATCCCGTGTCTTTTGAAAAACAATATGGATTATATAATCAGAACCCATGAAACAAATACCTTTACCTGATCAAATCAACCAGAGACCGGTCTTAAAATTTCCTCTTATCCGAAACATGCGGAGGGCTTTAGAGGACCGAGGTTCTATTAATGAACGTGGCCCACAGGAATTTCTCCCGACGCTACAGGCGACCGACACGAGCAAGTGGACGCCGAAAGAAACAAAATATGGATAAAAGTGGGCACACAACAGGTGGCCGGATTTACTACCAGCGCACTGATCGAGTTGTCATAGCGTTATTGTTCGTGATCTCAAGATGGATAGTGGGGGCCACCGCCGAACCCATCATCAATGTTCTCGATATCATCGTCTGGAGCAATTAAACAAGAACATCAAGAAGAACATTAAGCCTCGACATCTTCGGTACCTCAAATCGTTCTGTTATGCTATGCGGAAGAAACGATAGCAGGAAAATTAAAAAAAAAAACAAAACAAAACACGTGAAGCTTTTCTTTCATTCCATTCATCAAAGAGTATTACAACAACTCACTGGGGAGGAAAGGTAAAGCCAAACTGGGCCCTGATGACCATTACGAAAGAGCTCAACTGACTCTCCAAACAGTTGATGCTCTGGATGCACCGGGCGCTCTCGGGATCAAGCTCCGCGAGCCTAAAGAAGAGGCGATCGCACTTCTCTTTAACCTGGGCCATAGTGGCCTCGTAATGCTCAACGGCAAACTCCAGGTCCTGAACCGCTGCCCTCTCGAAAGCAATGTCTGCCGTAATGTCATCAAGTCTCTCCTGCAGCCAACCACATTTACACCTCATCACAATATTGCCTGGCTCCTGTTCGGCGTAAGTTCGGACCAAGGCCAGACGGTCCACCAACTTTCCCCTCTCACGAACCAGCCACGAAAGCTGATCGTTGGCAAACTTGAGGGCCTTTTTGTGATTATCAGCCACAAACGTAACTGTTGCCAGACGCTCGTGCCGGTCTCGGTAACGGGCTTTCACGACGGCGGTCACAAGGACCGTCTCATAAGCACGGTTATAGGCAGCTAGAAAATTGATGAAGAGGGTCGAGAAGTTCTGGTACTCCTTCCCTAGTTGGGTACCCTCAACAGAAGCAGCGTCCACGGTCCTAAATAAACCGAGGATTTCAGCCTCAACGGTAGAGTTTTTGGCTATATGAGCGTAACCTCTACCAAGAAGATTGTAGAGTCTCTCCCACCCAGCTAGGACTTCGGCGGATAAGGTATGGTTAGGAGAATTGGCCATTTTTGAAAGCAGAATACGAAAGAAAGGGGGAGAGAGGTGAGGCAGATGAGCGGAATGCGAAGATGGTAATCTGCTTTGAAGTAAATGTTGATTTCATAGTGACGGTATCAACCGGTCAAGATTTCTCTTATCTACCATTCTCTATTGGCACTACCTTCGTTGGCTCGAATTCCCATCAGATGGCGACTGCGAGCTAAGCGAGTCCGAAATCTCCGCAGAAAGTTTGACGAGACACCGCCACTTTGAAAAAGAAGACGGAAAGATGAGCTGAGTGGAAGACACGGCAAACGTTAGCGAAAAGGAGATACGACTTGTCTTCATTGGAGGACCCGCCAGTAAATCGACGGTGGAGATCTTGACAGGGGCTTTCTATCACGAAAAGAAAAAAGAAGACAAACTGAGCGAGAAACAAGGATTTCCCCTTTGATCAAAAGCTGAATATCAGATTTTCTCCCTCGAAAAATCTAATAGCACTGCCCGTGAAGAGGGAAGTCGTTGCTATTGCCAGAGAGAGAACTTGTCCTCATTTGATAGTGAGAGTTCATTCGCAAGAACTCGCAGGAGAAAGATAGAGAGGAAGGAGTTCTCGTGGGAGAGGAATTCAAAACCTTCACCATCAAAGCATCGGCTTTCAAAGCCTGTTACGAGAAGCCATCGACGATCCCGTGATCCCTCAAGTCCAAGAAGACATCCTGAGGCGGTCTCGAGTCGGCAGTCCTTGTTCCAGAAATATGTCGAGCATTAGGGAAACGGGCGCATGTTCAACCCTGGTCGAAGCTGATGAAGTTCCTTACCCTGAGGGTCTACCGTATTAAGAAAGTGCCGGTATAAGGTTGTAGCTTAAGCAAAGGCGACAGAGGCCTTAGAGATATTAAGGAGGAGTGGTGACCAGTTTAATATCGTCCTCACCGCCATGGTAGGGATTGACATGGATGTTTTCACTCTCTTGGAAGTCATCAATTCTAAATTAAACATGCCAGTCCTCGTAATATCGGCAAGCGATGATCAGCAAGCCATAATGAAAGCTGTCTTAAATGGGGCCCAAGACGTCGTAACGAAACCAATTAGGGTTCAGATGCTTCAAAACATATGGCAGCACGTGGTAAGGAAGCAATTGCACGACCATGAGAACAAGCATCAAGTCTTCAATTTTGTTCCAAGCAACTGGAGAAAGAAGATGAGTTGGTCTCCCAAGCTGCATCGTATGTTTGTTAATGCAGTTCAGCAGGTAGGAATCGATTCGGCACGACCGCAACATATACTGGAAATTATGAACGTAGAGGGACTCACTAAAGCAAATGTTTCGAGTCATCTTCAGAAGTACAGAAAAAGGGTGAGAGAACACAATGCAGCTCAGAATCAAGAAAACCAAGGCGGGACTGATCCAAGCCTGAATGTCGAGTCTCCTCCCCACCATAAGTTCCGCAGGTTAGCATGGGTCGAGCCACTTCCCATCATCAACCAAGCCAGTAGCCGTGCCATCAATCCTCCGGGCGTTAATCAAAATATCCCCCAGAATCACCCTGATGCTCTTCAAGAGTATAGACCGCAGGAGCAGTGTATTCAGATTCCTTGGTTTGAGCACCAACCTGTGGCTAGAATTCATCCCATGATCAGCGCGCTTGCGCAGCCAGAGAATCAGACAAGAAGTTATCCTGAGCACTTCCACTTCTCTAATCCTCGAATGGAAGGAGTTTTTGGCAGTAGGACAGTTGGTGATCCCCACACTTTCTCGAGTAATGATGAAGGCTCCAGCACGAGAAGTCAAATTGCTCATGGCGAGGACAGAATGAGAAATCTACCGCCATCATTTGCCAACAACAATGCCCAATTCGAGCATCAGTTGCTGGAAGGTTCAAGAGATTACCCAGATGATGAGCTTACTGCCCTGGTCAACCAGTTTAGGGTTGACAGACGTCCCAAGCCGCGATCAGGAGCCAGTGAGTAGGGACTCTCAAACATCGGTCATCCACACCCGAACCAACAAGAGACTAGCTGATTATCGAAGAGCTACAGGAGAGGCAGAACTGGCCTTGAATAAGTGCACCTTTCATTTCATGCTTAATTCCCCTGCGTATGACATTTCCAGCTTTCTAGGTGTCTAGATTTAATTCAAGGGCAAGGGGGTAATTTGTTTTTTATCCCGTCGAATGCGTGAATCCCTTTTTATGCTAGACTCAGGGCGGATCAATTTGTGGCAATGTCGCTGACTGCCATAATGAGAAATGTTGAATGGCCTCACGTAGGGAAATTTCAAGTGAAAAGCCCAGGCGAGCTCGAAGACGGGTAACTGTGTGTCGTTTCAATTTACCCTCAATCGTTGCAAAATGCTTAATTGGATTTATTCCATTCTCACCCAGGGGATTGCAAATTGCCTCAAGAGTGTCTCAAAATGATATGACCCAATGGAATGCGATAGAACATTTGCCTCGAAGGTAACCTTCAAATTAAAGGAGCCCTCCGGTCCACGGACCCGATGGCATAGAAAATGATGATGGTCCAAGGAAACCCGAAAGAAAATAAGGCCCAACTAAGCAAAGCACTTACGTGGCAAGCTCAAAGTGAGGGCAACTCGGGACATACAATTCAATCCAGTCCAAATGAAGGAACTTCCTCAATTCAAATTCAATGGAAGTACACACAAGGGTAAAACAGTATCGTTCCAATTTTTCTAGAATATGAAGAACATATACTGCCGCATTCTCTTTCATTTTTGCAGGGGAAGTCTCTACTGGCCAGATTTTCCTGTCTAACATTCCCTATCAGTATCACCTCCGCTACTTGTTTCCAATCTCGAGCCAAGCAAATCCGACGTCTCTACGGCAAAGCTAGACGGGACGCCACTACATTGAAAAAGAAAAGATAAAAAATAAGCTGAGTGGGAGACAAAGACATTTTCGGCAGAAAAGAGATACGGCTCGTCTTTATTGAAGAACTCGCCAGCAAATTGACGGTGGAGACAACAACAAGGGGCCCTCTTCCACGGAAAGATGGAAGGAGACGAGCTGGGCGAGAGATACGATGAAAAGAAAATTGAGAAAGCCAGAACACTCGAGAGAGGCAATACAGTTGCTAAACCCACGTCTAATTTTAAAGGAGGCATCTTCTTGATAATTCTCATTCGTGCTCGAAAGAGAAACTCTTAAAGCATACGCAGTTTCCCAGAAAAAATCCAGAGAGTGAAAATACAAGAAGAGATATCAAACTTTGAGAAATCGTTAACCAAATCGAAGATGTCTCAACCCAACACACTTGAAAGTTATCGTTATTTGCTGAATATGGGAGAGGAAGAGTTCGAAGCCATGTTTGGGATCGAGCTTATGGAGCCCGGCCCTTCCACCGATGACGTCCAAGAGCCTGGTGAGGACAAGGACAACAACGGTAAGGGTCAAAAGAAGCGTTACCGTCGCCATACTGAGGAGCAAGTACGAAAGCTTGAAGATTTCTTCAGAACGTGTCCTATGCCAGACGGAAAACAGAAAATGGAACTGAGTCAGGAGCTAGGACTTGAACCTTCACAAATCAAGTTCTGGTTTCAAAATAGGCGAACCCGAATGAAAACTCGTCATGAGCACAACGAAGCCGAGTTTCTAAGAGTTGAAAATGAAAACCTCCGAGCGGAGAACAAGATATATAAAGAGGCTTTTGACTCCGCCACCGTCCCCAACTGCAATACTCTCCTCACCCTCAATGAAATGCATTATCTGAGGATCGAGAATGCACGTTTAAGAGGTGAGTTAGATCAGTTCATAGCAGGATCAAGTTCTGTTGGAGCAAGGTACGAAAAAATTGAGACTATGGGGCCAGCATGGATGCCTTCTGAGGAGGAAGAGAGGTATCACTACCAGGCAAGTGGCATTGACACGAACTCGCCGCCATGATCAGGCAATTTGATGCTAATGAAGCACTAGGGTTTTAATGTGCATACGGATCCTGTATTTTAAAACTAGTGATCACGGGACCTGCAACACGGCCGACACGTACCTGATCCAGAACAACGCTAGCTGATCGCTCAAGAGCCTACAAAGGGAAGAAGATCAAACCTAGACGAATACGTCTACTTAGTTTCATCGAACGTTCTCGCCTTTTATCGATGTCCAAAATTAATACACAAGCTAGAAGTAATCATTTCCCTTTCCCCCTATTAAATGCTCGAAGCCGTTAACCGCACCAAACTCGAAAAAATTAATATCGAGAAGAAATCCGCGTAAATCTGAAGGGTAAATCCGTATCGTTCCAAATTACCCTCGAACTACCCAGGTTTTAAATTTAATCATTTCTATTTTTAGGAGTTTGCAAATCGACCCAAGAATGCAATCATACCCAAATACAAGTTGAACAAAATTTGGGGCAAATCAACTCATGGATATTACCACAGAGTGGACAGCTTCAGATAAAGCAAAATGCGAACGAGGGACCCGAACAATCTCAGACATGGGTAATTCTGTATCATTCTAATTTGCTCATAATCATCGCAAGTCCTGAATTGTTTTATTCCATTCTTAACAGGGATTGCAAATTACCTCGAGAAATATTGTAACATGGCCCAAGTTGATACAACAGGGCCACGTTATCCCCAAGGATTAACCTTTGAAAAGAAAGCCCCATGGACACCTACGGTCCAATGGACCGAATGGTATGGGGGATGACAGTAGGTCCGAAATATCCCGAGTTCGATCCCCAAGGGTGGGGAATGTTGTATGTATTATAAATAAATGAAACAACTTTTTGTGCATTTTTTTTTTTACAAACAGGAATACTCGACGAGTAATATCAAAGTCAGTATTTTACCATAGTCTTCCCATAATGGTGAGGCGCCCAACAAAAGTCGAGGAAAATTCAATCCAACAAAACTGGTAAAAGACTCGTGCAAGACATTCAAGATGAAGGGTAAATCAGTATCGTTTTCAATTTATCCCTTTTAATACTGGCTGATATGTCTCTTTTTCTTTTTACAGGAAATATTTACACTAACATTTAACATGTTGAAGGAGACAAATCCAAAAGAAAATTATGATCATCTGACAAGATCTATTCTGGTGAAAAACGGGGCAAATTGATCGCAAACTCTGAAGCGAAAAAGCAAATATGTCTTTCTTATCTCGTTTGATTTCGAGAATAATTTCTCTGCTTTTTGCAGGGGCATTTAACCGCCAAACCATGGCGGTCGCTGTCACTAAACAAACCAAAATGCTCCCTCACCCATATGCCTCATCGTGCAGGGGCAAAACTTGAGACAAACCGCTCCTCGACATAAGGGGTGGCCTTCCCATTTTGTTCAATCCACCCACATACCAGGGGCAATTCAAATCCGCCCATGTTTGCACATTATATAAACACACATGATGCTAAAAATTATCACATCGGCATTGTGTTTACACATTTCACGAATTATGTATGACTATTCCGCATGTTTAATTTACCAACTCCAACTTAGAGCATAAACTGCATAGGAAACATCAAATGTGCAAAATGGGGCATAACAGGATGAGGAAAGGTAGACCATTTCCACACAGATCTAACATTTTAATCTACAGATAAACAGCCTTTCTCCAGAGTGAGAGAAAGCCCTTTCGGAATGAAGTCCCCTGTTCAGATTACATTCGAGACCTTCATACTATGAAAACCTCCTTAAACAAAATTGGTAATGCAAACTTGACAGAATAGTTTTGCATGATCCACACTTTGATTGATTGCATCATGAGTTATCACACAGACTACTTCTAATCATTGCCAACTTGGATGAATAGTTTTGCATGAACCGATCAACTCATTGATGAAAATACTTGCACATGTTACCTCTGACACTGCCTGATAAGCAACACATTCCCAATGTTCGAATTACCTTCCAAAGTCTTGAAATTCATTTGGCGATTATTGAATGAACAAGCCTGGTTGTCGAGAAGCCACCAGACATTTCTTCTAAATTCTCAGGTAAGTATATCTTCAACCTGGACCTTTCAAGAGAATGAATTCTGACGGTTGTTGAGGAACTTGAATCCATTGCGATACATACAGGTATCCACCTTCTTCAATAAAGCATGATTTGTCTCAAAGACAGAAATGTTCGAGACCTTTTCATCTCTGCTTCTTTGCTTTATTCCTAAAGCTACAGGAGAATATAATTTGGGTTTGAGCTTCTGCAGGATTCCTGGTCTCCCCAAATTTCAGAATGGCACCCTTTGAGGCACCAAGTCCTTCTTACAGGCAAATCAAGTCCTTCTTACAGGCACAAAGTCCTTCTTACAGGCAAATCAAGTCCTTCTTACAGGCAAATCAAGTCCTTCTTACAGGCATAAAGTCCTTCTTACAGGCATAAAGTCCTTCTTACAGGCAAATCAAGTCCTTCTTACAGGCATAAAGTTCTTCTTACAGGCAAACAAAGTCCTTCTTACAGGCAAACAAAGTCCTTCTTACAGGCAACACAAGTCCTTCTTACAGGCAAACTAAGTCCTTCTTACAGGCAAACCAAGTCCTTCTTACAGGCACAAAGTCCTTCTTATAGGCAAATCAAGTCCTTCTTACAGGCAAACTAAGTCCTTCTTATAGGGAAACTAAGTCCTTCTTACAGGCACCAAGTCCTTCTTACAGGCAAATCAAGTCCTTCTTACAGGCACAAAGTCCTTCTTACAGGCAAATCAAGTCCTTCTTACAGGCATAAAGTCCTTCTTACAGGCAAATCAAGTCCTTCTTACAGGCATAAAGTCCTTCTTACAGGCAAACAAAGTCCTTCTTACAGGCAAACAAAGTCCTTCTTACAGGCAACGCAAGTCCTTCTTACAGGCACAAAGTCCTTCTTACAGGCAAAGTAAGTCCTTCTTACAGGCAAATCAAGTCCTTCTTACAGGCAAATTAAGTCCTTTTTACAGGCAAATCAAGTCCTTCTTACAGGCACAAGTCTTTTTTACAGACACCAAGTCCTTTCTACAGGCACCAAGTCCTTCTTACAGGTATCTCCATGGGGTGACCTACCATATGGGTCAAATGGTATGACCCACCATATAGGTCAAATTTTAATTCAATTTTTAATCAGTAGAATCCTTTTATTAGGAATCTACCATGGTACGACCCACCATACGGGTCAAATGGTATGACCCACCATACAGGTCAAATTTTAATTCAATTTTTAATCAGTAGAATCCTTTTATTAGGAATCTACCATGGTACGACCCACCATACGGGTCAAATGGTATGACCCACCATACAGGTCAAATTTTAATTCAATTTTTAATCAGTAGAATCCTTTTATTAGGAATCTACCATGGGTTGATCCACCATACGGGTTCAAGTTCAACCACCCTAAAGTTTTTTTATATAACGAATCCTTAGGTTCTCATTTCATTTTCAGTGGAACAATCATGTCACGACTCTTTTTATTTCCTTGTATTGAGTCGATAAGAATCCAGGTGTCATCTCGTCTTTGAAATGAACCTCTATCGAGCTTCCTTTCAAAGAGGGGCAGCTGTTGACACCTGATTTTTAATCATTTTTTATATTGCTAAAGTAATAAAAAATCCATAAAAATTCATAAAATTGAAAAATCAACTTTGGGGACCTTAGCCAAGCCTAGGGAACCAATTTTGACCAAAAAACGATTTTTCATGTTTTCAGTATTTTTACGTATTTTTTATTTATTTATTTTCGAAAATTAATAGAAAATCCATAAAAATTCATAAAATTGAAAAATCAACTTTGGGAACTTAGCCAAGCCTAGGGAACGAATTTTGACCAAAAAATAATTTTTCATATTATATATATTTTAATTTTTTTTAAAAAAAATACAAAAATATTTGAAAATTTTGAAAAAATAACATTTGAGGCCAAAAAATACACAAAGATAGTTAATATTTTTATTTTAAATCTATTTTCATATTGGCCATCGCAAATTCAGAAAAATTCAATTCGAGTCACGTGTTCCTTCACGAGTATAATCTCGAATCGGGCCTAAAAAAATTTAATTTGAGTCAACTTATTTTTAACTTTCACTTTCATCTTGGCCCAATTATACCCAGAATGACTTAATTTTGCAAAAGGGCTTTAATTAAATTATGCATTATTTTCAGCGACAAGAAATGAGCTTAAAGTTGACATGTGGTAAATTTTGGTGTGTCAAAAATTGTGAGGAGATTTGGACTTAAAGAAATATATTTTTTTCAGGGACTGAATTGTAAATACTTAAAATTCAAGGACTAGAGTGCAAATACCTAACTCTTGAAGGATTATTTTACAAATAATAAAAAGAAGAGTTAGTGGATAAATTAGAATAAAGAAGGGAAGATGAAGAAGAGGAGATGAAGAAGAGAAGTTGGAGAAGAATGGATGGAGAAAATAAGATAAGAATAGAGAAGGGAAGATGGAGATTAAGAAGAGTTAGTGGAGAAATTAGAATGGGAGATAAATATGGAGAAGGGAAGATGAAGATGAAGAAGAGTTAGTGGAGAGATTAGAATGTGAGATAGAGATGGAGAATGGAAGATGAAAATGAAGAAGAGTTAGTGGAGAAATTAGAATGGGAGATAGAGTTAGTGGAAAAATTAGAATGGGAGATAGATGAGGAGGTTATAAAAGGAGGAAGAACTGAGCTTGAAAAGGATTCTTGAGAGAGAAAATTTGAAGTGTTTGGGAGAATTTTTTGGAGAGAAAATTTTGGATGTTTGAGAGAGTTTTGGGAGATTGAAGAAAATTTTGAGAGAAAGAAAATACCAAAAGAGAGAGAATTTTGAAGATGATGGAAGTTTAAAGCTAGGGGTTATCATCACAAATTCCTTCATCGATCAATATAAATCAAGAGTTCATCCTCGTCAACGAGCAAACAAATTCAAGCTAAGTGTTTTTATTTATTCATTTATTTATGGTTTTACTCGCAAATTAGCACAAATTGTATACACTTTCTCCATCTCCTTTTTCTTCCATATTTTATGTCAGGAGAAGGATATCTTTACGTCAACAGCAAAAATCTCGTCGAGATGCAAAAATCGGCCCAGACAAGCTCCTAAGCTGTCCACCGATTTCTCAACTGATCTGTGACTAAAAGTCCCTCTTAATTCAAAAGAAACTCTCTATATTGGGAACATAGAGAGCGAAAATCAATTATAGAAATCCCTCCCAAAAAAATGGGAGATAAGTACTCTTTCTACTCTTCTGGTTTTAGGTGCAGATTAGCACATATTTTGTATACTAACACTTCACTCTATTTTATGTCAGGAAGCCGCAACTCTATATCAATGGTCAACCCTATGGAAGCACAAAATCGGCTTGGAGGAGTCCTCAAGCGCGTACAAATTTCAAATTGTTGAATCAATTCGTTGTATTTTATTTTAAAGAATTCATACCCCAGAATGGAGAGGACAAAGTCCATCCGCAACTTAAATACCTGCACCATAAATCCCAAAGGGAAGAGCCAAGCCAATGCTTAGCCTCCCATTGGAGGTTTTTACTTACAGTAGTTAAATACCTGCAACTTAAATACCTGTACCTTAAATCCCAAAGGGAAGAGCCAAGCCAATGCTTAGCCTCCCATTGGAGGTTTTTACTTACAGTAGTTAAATACCTGCAACTTAAATACATGTACCTTAAATCCCAAAGGGAAGAGCCAAGCCAATGCTTAGCCTCCCATTGGAGGTTTTTACTTACAATAGTTAAATACCTGCAACTTAAATACCTGTACCTTAAATCCCAAAGGGAAGAGCCAAGCCAATGCTTAGCCTCCCATTGAAGGTTTTTACTTACAGTAGTTAAATACCTGCAACTTAAATACCTGTACCTTAAATCCCAAAGGGAAGAGCCAAGCTAATGCTTAGCCTCCCATTGGAGGTTTTTTACTTACAGTAGTTTAAATACTTGCAACTTAAATACCTGTACCTTAAATCCCAAAGGGAAGAGCCAAGCCAATGCTAGGCCTCCCATTGGAGGTGTTTATTCACTGTCATGTACTTCCTATAATTTAATTTTTGAATCATCAAACCCAAAAGATGAGTAGGTCGTAATACTGCACAGAAGTTGTTAACACACTCCCTCTTACGGCTTCAGGGAATCTTTAACACTTAAAAAAATATAACAAATAAAAATATATACCATCCATGCATCCTATTTAAAAAGTGAAAACACAAAAGAGAATACCCTATTAAAGCCTTAGGAATAGACCAAGCCTGAGTTGCCGAATTAGGATATCCATGAAATTAAGGTACCGAAAGGGCATTAGTTTTAATTAACTAGTGTAACCAAGTCTCCGAGCTCATAATCTCTGGTTCGCAGGAATAAATTAGTTCTCCCGCTAATTTATTTAGGTTTCTAATCGACCTACCAAGAACGATTAGTGGCGACTCCAAATTTCAAAATCATTTAAACAAAAACCAAAGTTGCGATTCGGTAGGGCTTGGGAGGGTCCGCGTTAGGTTAGTCAAATCTAATTGACCTAATAATCCGTTAACCCCTAGAATTAATAAAAATATTTTTAGAGGGTCGCGACACCAAGGCTGGACTGATCCAAGCCTGAATGTCGAGTCTCCTCGCCACCATAAGTTCCGCAGGTTAACATGGGGCGAGCCACTTCCCATCATCAACCAAGCCAGTAGCCGTGCCATCAATCCTCCAGGCGTTAATCAAAGTATCCCCCAGAATCACCCTAATGCTCTTCAAGAGTATAGACCGCAGGGGCAGTGTATTCAGACTCCTTGGTCTGAGCACCAACCCGTGGTTAGAATTCATCCCATGATCAGCGCACCTGCGCAGTCAGAGAATCAGACAAGAAATTATCCTGAGCATTTCCACTTCTTTAATCCTCGAATGGAAGGAGTTTTTGGCAGCAGGATAGTTAGTGATCCCCACACTTTCTCGAGTAATGATGAAGGCTCCAGCACGAGAAGTCAAATTGCTCATGGCGAGGACAGAATGAGAAATCTACCGCCAGCATTTGCCAACAACAATGCCCAATTCGAGCATCAGTTGCTGGAAGGTTCAATAGATTACCCATATGATGAGCTTACTGCCCTGGTCAACCAGTTTAGGGTTGACAGACGTCCCAAGCCGCGATCAGGAGCCAGTGAGTAGGAACTCTCAAACATCGATCATCCACACCCGAACCAACACGAGACTAGCTGATTATCGAAGAGCCACAGGAGAGGCAGAACTGACCTTGAATAAGTGCACCTTTCATTTCATGCTTAATTCCCCTACGTATGATATTTTCCAGCTTTCTAGGTGTCTCGATTTAATTCAAGGACAAGGGGGCAATTTATTTATTTTTTTTTATCCCGTCGAATGCGTGAATCCCTTTTTATGCTAGATTTAGGGCGGATCAATTTGTGGCAACGTCGCTGACTGCCATAATGAGAAATGTTGAATGGCCTCACGTAGGGAAATTTCAAGTGAAATGCCCAGGCGAGCTCGAAGACGGGTAATTGTGTGTCGTTCCAATTTACCCTCAATCGTTGCAAAATGCTAAATTGGATTTGTTCCATTCTCACCCAGGGAATTGCAAAGTGCCTCAAGAGTGTCGCAAAATGAAATGACCCAATGGAACGCGATAGGACTCATTTGCCTCGAAGGTAACCTTCAAATTAAAGGAGCCCTCCGGTCCACAGACCCGATGGCATAGAAAATGATGATGGTCCAAAGCAACCTGAAAGAAAATAAGGCCCAACTAAGCAAAGCACTTACGTGGCAAGCTCAAAGTGAAGGCCAACTTGGGACATACAATTCAATCCTGTCCAAATGAAGGAACTTCCTCAATTCAAATTCAATGGAAGTACACACAAGGGTAAAATAGTATCGTTCCAATTTTTCTAGAATATGAAGAACATATACTGCCGCATTCTCTTTCATTTTTGCAGGGGAAGTCTCTACTGGCCAGATTTTCCTGTCTAACATTCCCTATCAGTATCACCTCCGCTACTCGTCTCCAATCTCGAGCCAAGCAAATCCGACGTCTCTACGGCAAAGCTAGACGGGACGCCACTACTTTGAAAAAGAAAGGATAAAAAATAAGCCGAGTGGCAGACAAAGAAATTTTCGGCAGAAAAGAAGAGACGGCTCGTTTTTATTGAGGGACTCGCCAGCAAAATCGACGGTGGATATAACGACAGGGCCCCCCTACCACGAAAAGATAGAAGGAGACGAGCTGGACGAGAGATACGATGAAAAAAAAATTGAGAAAAACAGAACACTCAGGAGAGGCAATACAGTTGCTAAACCCACGTCTAATTTTAAAGGAGGCATCCTCTTGATAATCCTTAGAGAGACTCTTAAAACATACGCAGTCTCCCAGAAAAAATCCAAAAAGTGAAAATACAAGAAGAGGTAGCAAACTTTGAGAAATCGTTAACAAAATCGAAGATGTCTCAACCCAACACACTTGAGAGTTATCGTCACCTGCTGAATATGGGAGAGGAAGAGTTCGAAGCCATGTTTGGGATTGAGCCCATGGAGCCTGGCCCTTCCACCGACGACGTCCAAGAGCCCGGTGAGGACAAGGACAACAACGGTAAGGGTAAAAAAAAAGCGTTACCGTCGCCATACTGAGGAGCAAGTACGAAAGCTTGAAGATTTCTTCAGAACGTGCCCTATGCCAGACGGCAAACAGAAAATGGAACTGAGTCAAGAGCTAGGACTTGAACCTTCGCAAATCAAGTTCTGGTTTCAAAATAGACGAACCCGAATGAAGACTCGTCATGAGCACAACGAAGCCGAGTTTCTAAGAGTTGAAAATGAAAACCTCCGAGCGGAGAACAAGATATATAAAGAGGCTTTTGACTCCGCCACCTGCCCCAACTGCAATACTCTCCTCATCCTCGATGAAATGCATTATCTGAGGATCGAAAATGCATGTTTAAGAGGTGAGTTAGGTCAGTTCATAGCAGGATCAAGTTCTGTTGGAGCAAGGTACGAAAAGACCGAGACTACGGGACCAGCATGGATGCCTTCTGAGGAGGAGGGGAGGTATCATCACCAGGCAAGTGGCACTGATGACGAACTCGCCGCCATGATTAGGCAGTTTGATGCTGATGAAGCACCAGGGCTTTAGTGTGCATACGGATCCTGTATTTCAAAACTAGTGATCATAGGACCTGCGACACGGCCGACGCGTACCTGATCCGGAACAACGCTAGCTGATCACTCAAGAGCTTACAAAGGGAAGAAGATCAAACCTAGACGAATACGTCTACTTAGTTTCATCGAACGTTCTCGCCTTTTATCGATGTCCAAAATTAATGCACAAGCTAGAAGTAATCATTTCCCTTTCCCCCCTATTAAATACTCGAAGCCGTTAACCGCACCAAACTCGAAAAAATTAATATCGAGAAGAAATCCGCGTAAACTTGAAGGGTAAATCCGTATCGTTCCAATTTACCCTCAAATTGCTCCGGTTTTAAATTTGATCTTTTCTATTTTTAGGAATTTGCAAAGGTGACCCGAGAATACAGTCGTACCCAAAAACAAAATTCCCTGATCGGGCTAAATTGGGGGCAATTCAACTCATGGACATTACCACGAGATGGACAGCTTCGGATAAAGAAAAATACAAGCGAAAGACCCGAACAATCTCAGACATGGGTAATTCTGTATCGTTCTAATTTGCACATAATCATCTTGAGTCCTAAATTGTTTTATTCCATTCTTAATAGGGATCGCAAATTACCTCGAGAAATACCGTAACATGGCCCAAGGTGATACAACAGGGCTGCGTTATCCCCAAGGATTAACCCTTGAAAAGAAAGCCCCATGGACACCTACGGTCCAATGGACCGAATGAAGGAAACAGGAATACTCGACGAACGATATCAAAGTCAGTATTTTACCATAGTCTTGCCATAATGATGAGGTGCCCAACAAACGTCAAGGAAAATTCAATCCGGCAAAATTGGTAAAAGACTCGTGCAAGGCATTCAAGACGAACGGTAAATCAGTATCGTTTCCAATTTATCCCTTTTAATACTGGCTGACATGTCTCCTTTTCTTTTTACAGGAAATATTTATACTAACATTTAACATGTTAAAGGAGACAAATCCAAAAGAAAATTATGATCATCTGACAAGATCTATTCTGGTGAAAAATGGGGCAAATTGATCGCAAGCTCTGAAGCGAAAAAGAAAATATATCTTCCTTATCTCGTTTGATTTCAAGAATAATTTCTCTGCTTTTTGCAGGGGCATTCAACCGCTAAACCATGGCGGTCGCTGTCATTAAACCAACTGAAATGCTCCCTCACCTATATGCTTCATCGTGCAGGGGCAAAGTTTGAGACGAACCGCCCCTCGACATAAGGAGTAGGCTTCCCAATTTGTTCAGTCCGCCCACATACCGGGGGCAATTTAAATCCGCCCATATTTGCACATTATATAAACACACGTGATGCTAAAAATTGTCACGTCGGCATTGTGTTTACACATTTTATGAATTATGTATGACCATTCCGCATGTTTAATTTACCAACTCCAACTTAGAGCATAAACTGCATAGGAGACATCAAATGTGCAAAATGGGGCATAACAGGATGAGGAAAGGCAAACCATTTCCACACAGGTCTAACATTTTAATCTACAGATAAACAGTCTTTCTCCAGAGTGAGAGAAAGCCCTTTCGGAATGAAGTCCCCAATTCAGATTACATTCGAGGTGTTCATACTATAAGAACCTCCTTAAACAGAAGTGGTAATGCAATACATGATCCATATGTTGATCGATTGCATCATGAGTTATTACACAGACTGCCTTTAATCATGACAAACTTAGTTGAACAATTTTGTATGAACCAATGAACGCATTGATGAAAATGCTTGCACATGTTACCTCTGACATTGCCTGACAGGTGTCGCGACCCTCTAAAAAAATTTTAAATTTTAAAAGGGGTTAACGGATTATTAGGTTAATTAGATTTGACTAACCCAACGCGGACCCTCCCAAGCCCTACCGAATCGCAACTTTGGTTTTTGTTTAAATGATTTTGAAATTTGGAGTCGCCACTAATCGTTCTTGGTAGGTCGATTAGAAACCTAAATAAATTAGCGGGAGAACTAATTTATTCCTGCGAACCAGAGATTATGAGCTCGGAGACTTGGTTACACTAGTTAATTAAAACTAATGCCCTTTCGGTACCTTAATTTCATGGATATCCTAATTCGGCAACTCAGGCTTGGTCTATTCCTAAGGCTTTAATAGGGTATTCTCTTTTGTGTTTTCACTTTTTAAATAGGATGCATGGATGGTATATATTTTTATTTGTTATATTTTTTTAAGTGTTAAAGATTCCCTGAAGCCGTAAGAGGGAGTGTGTTAACAACTTCTGTGCAGTACTACGACCTACTCATCTTTTGGGTTTGATGATTCAAAAATTAAATTATAGGAAGTACATGACAGTGAATAAACACCTCCAATGGGAGGCCTAGCATTGGCTTGGCTCTTCCCTTTGGGATTTAAGGTACAGGTATTTAAGTTGCAAGTATTTAAACTACTGTAAGTAAAAACCTCCAATGGGAGGCTAAGCATTGGCTTGGCTCTTCCCTTTGGGATTTAAGGTACAGATATTTAAGTTGCAGGTATTTAACTACTGTAAGTAAAAACCTCCAATGGGAGGCTAAGCATTGGCTTGGCTCTTCCCTTTGGGATTTAAGGTACAGGTATTTAAGTTGCAGGTATTTAACTACTGTAAGTAAAAACCTCCAATGGGAGGCTAAGCATTGGCTTGGCTCTTCCCTTTGGGATTTAAGATATATGTATTTAAGTTGCAGGTATTTAACTACTGTAAGTAAAAACCTCCAATGGGAGGCTAAGCATTGGCTTGGCTCTTCCCTTTGGGATTTAAGGTACAGGTATTTAAGTTGCAGGTATTTAACTACTGTAAGTAAAAACCTCCAATGGGAGGCTAAGCATTGGCTTGGCTCTTCCCTTTGGGATTTATGGTGCAGGTATTTAAGTTGCGGATGGACTTTGTCCTCTCCATTCTGGGGTATGAATTCTTTAAAATAAAATACAACGAATTGATTCAACAATTTGAAATTTGTACGCGCTTGAGGACTCCTCCAAGCCGATTTTGTGCTTCCATAGGGTTGACCATTGATATAGAGTTGCGGCTTCATGACATAAAATAGAGTGAAGTGTCAGTATACAAAATATGTGCTGATTTGCACCTAAAACCAGAAGAGTGGAAAGAGTACTTATCTCCCGTTTTTTTGGGAGGGATTTCTATAATTGATTTTCGCTCTCTATGTTCCCAATATAGAGAGTTTCTTTTGAATTAAGAGGGACTTTTAGTCACAGATCAGTTGAGAAATCGGTGGACAGCTTAGGAGCTTGTCTGGGCCGATTTTTGCATCTCTACGAGATTTTTGCTGTTGACGTAGAGATATCCTTCTCCTGACGTAGAGATATCCCATCATCTTCAAAATTCTCTCTCTTTTGGTATTTTTTTTTCTCTCAAATTTTTCTTCAATCTCCCAAAACTCTCTCAAACATCCAAAATTTTCTCTCCAAAAAAATCCTCCCAAACACTTCAAATTTTCTCACCCAAGAATCTCCCCCCTCAAGCTCACTTCTTCCTCCTTTTATAATATACTAATCTATCTCCCATTCTAATTTTTCCACTAACTCTATCTCCCATTCTAATTTCTCCACTAACTCTTCTTCATTTTCATCTTCCATTCTCCATCTCTATCTCACATTCTAATCTCTCCACTAACTCTTCTTCATCTTCATCTTCCCTTCTCCATATTTATCTCCCATTCTAATTTCTCCACTAACTCTTCTTCATCTCCATCTTCCCTTCTCTATTCTTATCTTCCATTCTCATTTCTCTACTAACTCTTCTCCATCTTCCATTCTCTATTCTTATCTTATTTTCTCCATCCATCCTTCTCCAACTTCTCTTCTTCATCTCCTCTTCTCCATCTTCCCTTCTCTATTCTAATTTATCCACTAACTATTCTTTTTGTTATTTGTAAAATAATGATTCAAGAGTTAGGTATTTGCACTCTAGTCCTTGAATTTTAAGTATTTACAATTCAGTCCATGAAAAAATATATTTCTTTAAGTCTGTTGACACCTGATTTTTAATCATTTTTTCTATTGCTAAAGTAATAAAAAATCCATAAAAATTCATAAAATTGAAAAATCAACTTTGGGGACCTTAGCCAAGCCTAGGGAACCAATTTTGACCAAAAAACGATTTTTCATATTTTCAGTATCTTTCGGTATTTTTATTTTCGAAAATTCATAAAACAAAAAATGAAGAAAAAATGAGAAAATTGAAAAATCAACTTTGGAAGCCTTGGCCAAGCCTAGGCAACCATTTTTGAACAAAAAATAAAATTTCATATTATATATATTTAATTTGTTAAAAAAAAAATACAAAAATACTTGAAAATTTTGGAAAAATAACATTTGAGGCCAAAAAAATACACAAAGATAGTTAATATTTTTATTTTAAATCTATTTTCATATTGGCCATCGCAAATTCAGAAAAATCCAATTCGAGTCACGTGTTCCTTCACGAGTATAATCTTGAATCGGGCCTAAAAAAATTTAATTTGAGTCAACTTATTTTTAATTTTCACTTTTTATGAGTTGTGACATTGTCTTCTAATATTTTAAATTTTCATCTTGGCCCAATTATACCCAGAATGACTTAATTTTGCAAAAGGGATTTAATTAAATTCTGCATTATTTTCAACGGCAAGAAATGAGCTTTAAATTTGACATGTGGTGAATTTTGGTGTGTCAAAAATTGTGAGGAGATTTGGACTTAAAGAAATATATTTTTTCAGGGACTAAATTGTAAATACTTAAAATTCAAGGACTAGAGTGCAAATACTTAACTCTTGAAGGATTATTTTACAAATAACAAAAAGAAGAGTTAGTGGATAAATTAGAATAGAGAAGGGAAGATGGAGAAGAGAAGATGAAGAAGAGAAGTTGGAGAAGAATAGATGGAGAAAATAAGATAAGAATAGAGAAGGGAAGATAGAGATGAAGAAGAATTAGTAGAGAAATTAGAATGGAAGATAAGAATAGAGAAGGGAAGATGGAGATGAAGAAGAGTTAGTGGAGAAATTAGAATGGGAGATAAATATGGAGAAGGGAAGATGAAGATGAAGAAGAGTTAGTGGAGAGATTAGAATGTGAGATAGAGATGGAGAATGGAAGATGAAAATGAAGAAGAGTTAGTGGAGAAATTATAATGGGAGATAGAGTTAGTGGAAAAATTAGAATGGGAGATAGATGAGTAGATTATAAAAGGAGGATGAAGTGAGCTTGAGAGGGGATTCTTGAGAGAGAAAATTTGAAGTGTTTGGGAGGATTTTTTTTTGAGAGAAAATTTTGAATGTTTGAGAGAGTTTTGGGAGATTGAAGAAAAATTTGAGAGAAAGAAAATACCAAAAGAGAGAGAATTTTGAAGATGATGGGAGTTCAAAGCTAGGGATTATCATCACAAATTCCTTCATCGATCAATATAAATCAAGAGTGCATCCTCGTCAACGAGCAAGCAAATTCGAGCTAAGTGTTTTTATTTATTCAATTGTTTATGGTTTTACTTGCAAATTAGCACAAATTGTATACACTTTCTCCATCTCCTTTTTCTTCCATATTTTATGCCAGGAGAAGGATATCTTTACGTCAACAGCAAAAATCTCGTCGAGATGCAAAAATCGACCCAGACAAGCTCCTAAGCTGTCCACCGATTTCTCAACTGATCTGTGACTAAAAGTCCCTCTTAATTCAAAAGAAACTCTCTATATTGGGAACATAGAGAGCGAAAATCAATTATAGAAATCCCTCCCAAAAAAATGGGAGATAAGTACTCTTTCTACTCTTCTGGTTTTAGGTGCAGATTAGCACATATTTTGTATACTGACACTTCACTCTATTTTATGTCATGAAGCCGCAACTCTATATCAATGGTCAACCCTATGGAAGCACAAAATCGGTTTGGAGGAGTCCTCAAGCGCGTACAAATTTCAAATTGTTGAATCAATTCGTTGTATTTTATTTTAAAGAATTCATACCCCAGAATGGAGAGGACAAAGTCCATCCGCAACTTAAATACCTGCACCATAAATCCCAAAGGGAAGAGCCAAGCCAATGCTTAGCCTCCCATTGGAGGTTTTTACTTACAGTAGTTAAATACCTGCAACTTAAATACCTGTACCTTAAATCCCAAAGGGAAGAGCCAAGCCAATGCTTAGCCTCCCATTGGAGGTTTTTACTTACAGTAGTTAAATACCTGCAACTTAAATACATATATCTTAAATCCCAAAGGGAAGAGCCAAGCCAATGCTTAGCCTCCCATTGGAGGTTTTTACTTACAGTAGTTAAATACCTGCAACTTAAATACCTGTACCTTAAATCCCAAAGGGAAGAGCCAAGCCAATGCTTAGCCTCCCATTGGAGGTTTTTACTTACAGTAGTTAAATACCTGCAACTTAAATATCTGTACCTTAAATCCCAAAGGGAAGAGCCAAGCCAATGCTTAGCCTCCCATTGGAGGTTTTTACTTACAGTAGTTTAAATACTTGCAACTTAAATACCTGTACCTTAAATCCCAAAGGGAAGAGCCAAGCCAATGCTAGGCCTCCCATTGGAGGTGTTTATTCACTGTCATGTACTTCCTATAATTTAATTTTTGAATCATCAAACCCAAAAGATGAGTAGGTCGTAGTACTGCACAGAAGTTGTTAACACACTCCCTCTTACGGCTTCAGGGAATCTTTAACACTTAAAAAAATATAACAAATAAAAATATATACCATCCATGCATCCTATTTAAAAAGTGAAAACACAAAAGAGAATACCCTATTAAAGCCTTAGGAATAGACCAAGCCTGAGTTGCCGAATTAGGATATCCATGAAATTAAGGTACCGAAAGGGCATTAGTTTTAATTAACTAGTGTAACCAAGTCTCCGAGCTCATAATCTCTGGTTCGCAGGAATAAATTAGTTCTCCCGCTAATTTATTTAGGTTTCTAATCGACCTACCAAGAACGATTAGTGGCGACTCCAAATTTTAAAATCATTTAAACAAAAACCAAAGTTGCGATTCGGTAGGGCTTGGGAGGGTCCGCGTTAGGTTAGTCAAATCTAATTAACCTAATAATCCGTTAACCCCTTTAATTTAAAATTTTTTTTAGAGGGTCGCGACAAAGTCCAAATCTCCTCACAATTTTTGACACACCAAAATTTACCACATGTCAAATTTAAGCTCATTTCTTGTCGCTGAAAATAATGCATAATTTAATTAAAGCCCTTTTGTAAAATTGAGTCATTCTGGGTATAATTGAGCCAAGATGAAAATTTAAAATATTAGAAGACAATGTCACAACTCATAAAAAGTGAAAATTAAAAATAAGTTGACTCAAATTAAATTTTTTTAGGCCCGATTCAAGATTATACTCGTGAAGGAACACGTGACTCGAATTGGATTTTTCTGAATTTGCGATGGCCAATATGAAAATAGATTTAAAATAAAAATATTAACTATCTTTGTGTATTTTTTTTTTGCCTCAAATGTTATTTTTCCAAAATTTTCAAGTATTTTTGTATTTTTTTTAAAAAAATTAAAATATATATATATATAATATGAAATTTTATTTTTTGTTCAAAAATGGTTGCCTAGGCTTGGCCAAGGCTTCCAAAGTTGATTTTTCAATTTTCTCATTTTTTCTTCATTTTTTTATGAATTTTCGAAAATAAAAATACCGAAAAATACTGAAAATATGAAAAATCGTTTTTTGGTCAAAATTGGTTCCCTAGGCTTGGCTAAGGTCCCCAAAGTTGATTTTTCAATTTTATGAATTTTATAGATTTTTTATTACTTTAGCAATAGAAAAAATGATTAAAAATCAGGTGTCAACAACAGGCAACACATTCCCGGTGTTTGAGTTACCTTCCAAAGTCTTGAAATTCATTCGGCAATTATTGAATGAACAAGCCTGGTTGTTGAGAAGCCACCAAGCATTTCTTTCAAATTCTCAGGTAAGTATATCTTCAACCTGAACCTTTCAAGAGAATGAATTCTGACGGTTGTTGGGGTACTCGAATCTATTGCGATATATACAGGTATTCACCTTCTTCAATAAAGCATGATTTGTCTCAAGGACAGAAATGTTCTAGACCTTTTGATCTCTGCCTCTTTGGTTTATTCCTAAAGCGACAGGAGAATATAATTTGGGTTTGAGTTTCTGCAGGATTCCTGGTCTCCCCAGATTTCAGAATGGCACCCTTTGAGGTACACCAAGCCCTTCTTACAGGCAAACTAAGTCCTTCTTACAGGCAAACCAAGTCCTTCTTACAGGCACAAAGTCCTTCTTACAGGCAAACCAAGTCCTTCTTACAGGCATAAAGTCCTTCTTACAGGCAAATCAAGTCCTTCTTACAGGCAAACTAAGTCCTTCTTACAGGCAAACCAAGTCCTTCTTACAGGCACAAAGTCCTTCTTACAGGCAAACCAAGTCCTTCTTACAGGCATAAAGTCCTTCTTACAGGCAAATCAAGTCCTACTTACAGGCAAACAAAGTCCTTCCTACAGGCAAAACAAGTCCTTCTTACAGGCAAATCAAGTCCTTCTTACAGGCACAAAGTCCTTCTTACAGGCACAAAGTCCTTCTTACAGGCAAATCAAGTCCTTCTTACAGGCACAAAGTCCTTCTTACAGGCAAACCAAGTCCTTCTTACAGGCAAATCAAGTCCTACTTACAGGCAAACAAAGTCCTTCCTACAGGCAAAACAAGTCCTTCTTACAGGCAAATCAAGTCCTTCTTACAGGCACAAAGTCCTTCTTACAGGCAAATCAAGTCCTTCTTACAGGCATAAAGTCCTTTTTACAGGCAAACAAAGTCCTTCTTACAGGCAAATCAAGTCCTTCTTACAGGCAAAGCAAGTCCTTCTTACAGGCAAAGTAAGTCCTTCTTACAGGCAAATCAAGTCCTTCTTACAGGCAAATTAAGTCCTTTTTACAGGCAAATCAAGTCCTTCTTACAGGCAAATTAAGTCCTTTTTACAGGCATTAAGTCTTTTTTACAGGCACAAAGTCCTTTTTATAGGCACAAGTCCTTTTTACAGGCACCAAGTCCTTTCTACAAGCACCAAGTCCTTCTTACAGGTATCTACCATGGGTTGACCTACCATACAGGTCAAATTTCAATCAAAATTTAATCAGTAGAATCCTTTTATTAGGAATCTACCATGGTACAACCCACCATACGGGTCAAATGGTACGACCCACCATACGGGTTAAATTTTAATTCAAAAATTTAATTAGTAGAATCCTTTCATTAGGAATCTACCATGGGGTGACCTACCATACGGGTCAAATTTTAATCAAAGTTTAATCAATAGAATTCTTTCGTTAGGAATCTACCATGAGTTGACTTATAATACGGGTTTAAGTTCAACCACCCTAAAGTTTTCTTATAACGAATCCTTAGGTTCTCATTCCACTAGAGCATTCATGTCAAGCAACAACCACACGATGAGTAGAACTAGATCGGAACTTATTAAAGGGAATATCGGAGATCAAATGTCACAACTCTTTTTATTTTATTGTGTTGAGTCGATTAGGATTCAGGTGTCATCTCGACTTTGAAATGAACCTCTACCGAGCTTCCTTTCAAAGAGGGGCAGCTATTGACACCTGATTTTTAATTATCTTTTCTTTTAAAAAAAATTAATAAAAATTCATAAGATTGAAAAATCAACTTTGGGGACTTTGGCCAAGCCTAGGGGACTAATTTTGACCAAAAAATGATTTTTCATATTTTTAGTATTTTTCGGTAAAATCAAGAAAAAATGAGAAAATTGAAAAATAAAATTTGGAAGCCTTAGCAAAACCTAGGAAACCAATTTTGAACAAAAAATAATTTTCCATATTTTTCCCTTTTTTATTTATTATTTTATTTTTATAAAATAAAAAAAGTGTTTGAAAATTAATAAAAAATAGCATTTGGGGCATAAAGATGTGACTAAATAGTCAGTATTTTCTTTTAACTTTCTCTTCATTTTGGCCGAAGAAATTTTTCAATCCGGAACTGAGAGTTTCTTTATTAATTTCATTTTTAGGTCATTTGAAAAATTTCTAGAAAATTCATTTTGGCATTGTGTTTTCGATTTTTACATTTCCAGAGTCGGGGTATTGTCTTCTAATAGTCCAAATTTTTCAATGGCTTGATGGTGCATTTTTCGCCATTATGTTCGATTTTCCGAATTCAACTTATCACTTGAAACGTTTTGTTGGGCTGCATTATTGCGCCCGCAGTATTTCTCAATCAAACATGCAGGATCGATTGCGCAAGTTGTTCTCGAGAATTAGCGTATTTGAATGTGATGCCGATGGGTTAATCTGGGCCAGTTCGCTGCTATAGATATTTAACAATCTCGGAGATTTAGATTATCAAAGTCAAAGTGAATGAGTCAGGAGATGAGAAGTCGATTTTTTTACTTCCCAACCAACATCCTCTCGAATCAATTGGCTTCATCAGAATCAATTTACAGAATCTACCGCAAGAGTGTGCAATGGAACAATTCTTGTGGGTTCTCATCTTGTGCATTGTAACCACATGTACGTACACGACATTCTCCTCAATCTGGGCTTGCCCCATTCACGTAGGGTTTATAACTTGAATTTTTTGGTGGCAATGAGGAAGAATAAGTGGGGGACATGTTTTTAAAGAAAGGAGGAATCCAAGTTTGCTATTGGGAGTGAGGCATACACGACGGTCACGAAAGAGACAATATGATGAGATGTGAGGAAAGGACAAACCAATGCCTCAGTCAAGATGGTATAATTATCTAAAAAAAATGATGCAAGAGGATGCACTCAATGGGCCTTCGTGGGTGGAACAAGAGAGGCTCTCGAAAGTGAATAAAGAAGGGGGCCAAAAGAAGACAAAAAAAAGATGGAGGGAGACAAAGGTGAGTGAGAGCGAAAGGAATCAAAAAAAAGGGAAGGAAAACTTTCAATAAAAAAAGAGGAGGATCCTCTCTCGAGGAGGTCCGAACGGAGAAGAGGGATTAGATGGTAGCCTCCTGGGGGCATTCTGGGTAGGCCTTTATAATGACCCCTGAGCTCCGAAAGTCGGGGGCTCTGATCGTAAAAACTCGTCGAAACCGAGACCAAGCAAGACGCTGAGCTTGAGAAGAACCTTAGAACGACGAACACAGCGAAGTCCAATTACCTCCATCAGCCCCTCAATTGCTTCGTCAAGGTCGAATAAATCTAGTCGACCCAGGTTAAAACCCAAGGGCCATGCACAAGTCTCTCCAGCATTCGTTCAAGCCCCAGCAGAGGAAAGATTTGGAAGCTTTGCCATCAACTTCCTTAAGAGTGAAATCCCTGACTGGAAAGAGCTGCAAATGTCACAAATTGTTCAGCGTGCATCAGCTCATGGTATTTCGTGCATCAAAGTTCCTTTTTTCAAAGATTCCAGGTCAGAGCGATTATGGACATCAAGCGATCGACAATGATGTCCGTGAAGATGGTAGACCGTTGAGAATTGGTGACTAAAAGACCAAGGCCTAATTCGGCCCGCTTACATACACTCCAGCAATTCTACATCAACGGCAAATCCCATGGAAGTGCAAAAATCGACCCAGACAAACTCTTAAATGTCCACCAATTTCTCAGCTGATCGAGGACTAAAAGTCCCTCTTAATTCAAAAGAGACTCTCTATATTGGGAACATAGAGAGCGAAAATCAATTATAGAAATCCCTCCCAAAAAATGGGAGATAAGTGCTCTTTTCACTCTTCTGATTTTAGGTGCAGATTAGCATAGACTTTACATACTGACACTTCACTCTATTTTATGTCAAGAAGCCGCAGCTCTATATCAATGGTCAACCCTATGGAAGCACAAAATCGGCTTGGAGGAGTCCTCAAGCGCGCACAAATTTCAAATTGTTGAATCAATTCATTGTATTTCATTTTAAAGAATTCATACCCCAGAATGGAGAGGACAAAGTCCATCCGCAATTTAAATACCTGCATCATAAATCCCAAAGGGAAGAGCCAAGCCAATGCTTAGCCTCCCATTGGAGGTTTTTACTTACAGTAGTTAAATACCTGCAACTTAAATACCTGCACCTTAAATCCCAAAGGGAAGAGCCAAGCCAATGCTTAGCCTCCCATTTGAGGTTTTTACTTACAGTAGTTAAATACCTGCAACTTAAATACCTGCACCTTAAATCCCAAAGGGAAGAGCCAAGCCAATGCTTAGCCTCTCATTGGAGGTTTTTACTTACAGTAGTTAAATACCTGCAACTTAAATACCTGTACCTTAAATCCCAAAGGGAAGAGCCAAGCCAAATGCTTAGCCTCCCATTGGAGGTTTTTACTTACAGTAGTTAAATACCTGCAACTTAAATACCTGTACCTTAAATCCCAAAGGGAAGAGCCAAGCCAATGCTTAGCCTCCCATTGGAGGTTTTTACTTACAGTAGTTAAATACCTGCAACTTAAATACTTGTACCTTAAATCCCAAAGGGAAGAGCCAAGCAAATACTTAGCCTCCCATTGGAGGTTTTTACTTACAGTAGTTAAATACCTGCAACTTAAATACCTGTACCTTAAATCCCAAAGGGAACAGCCAAGCCAATGCTTAGCCTCCCATTGGAGGTTTTTACTTACAGTAGTTTAAATACTTGCAACTTAAATACCTGTACCTTAAATCCCAAAGGGAAGAGCCAAGCCAATGCTAGGCCTCCAATTGGAGGTGTTTGTTCACTGTCATGTACTTTCTATAATTTAATTTTTGAATCATCAGACCCAAAAGATAAGTAGGTCGTAATACTGCATAGAAGTCGTTAACACACTCCCTCTTTCGGCTTCAGGGAATCTTTAACACTTAAAAAATATAACAAATAAAAATATATACCATCCATGCATCCTATTTAAAAAGTGAAAACACAAAAGAGAATACCCTACTAGAGCCTTAGGAATAAACCAAGCCTGAGTTGCCGAATTAGGATATCCATGAAATTAAGGTACCGAAAGGGCATTAGTTTTAATTAACTAGTGTAACCAAGTCCCCGAGCTCATAATCTCTGGTTCGCAGGAATAAATTATTTCTCCTGCTAATTTATTTAGGTTTCTAATCGACCTACCAAGAACGATTAGTGGCGACTCTAAATTTCAAAATTATTTAAACAAAAACCGAAGTTGCGATTCGGTAGGGCTTGGGAGGGTCCGCGTTAGGTTAGTCAAATCTAATTAACCTAATAATCCGTTAACCCCTTTTGAAATAATAAAAAAAAATTTAGTGAGGGTCGCGACAATGAGACCATATGTTTATTTTAGACTAGAAGGCACTTTCAACTGAATCCTCATCTTGTGCCATTAGTCTTTTCTCATGCGCTTCTAGAGAGCCAATCAATTCACTTATTGTCAGGGTCGTTAAATCCTTAGTTGCTTCTATCGTTGTAACAATAGGATTGTATTTTCTTGTGAGGGAGACTAATATTTTCTCTACGACCCTTTGATCAGTGATTCCATCTCCATAGGCTCTCATTTGATTAACTAGTTCCTTTAGTTTTCCACAGTATTCTTGAACGGTCTCATTTACTTTCATTTTAGCATTCTCAAAATCTCTTCTTAGAGTTTGAAGCCGAATAGTGTGTACCTTATCTGATCCTTGAAATTCTTCTCGCAGTGTTTCCCAAGCTTTCTTCACCGTATTTGCTCCAATTATTCTCGGAAAAACGGTTTCCGAGAGCGCTTGCTGAATAACGCATAATGCCCTTGCATCCTTTTGTAGTTGATCTTTCGGAACAGAGGCACCTTCTCGCGGAGTCTCATAACCTTTCTCCACGATGTCCCATAAGTCTTGGGCCATCAAGAATGTAGTCATTTTGATGCACCAATAGTCGTAGTTATTCCCATCGAAAATGGGAATGGGAAATGAGGATGAGGAAACATTAGCCATGGGTGTGGTGTTTTTAGGAGAGGGTGGCTAGGACAAACGCCCAAAACCAACCGAACGAGGCTCTGATACCACAGTTAGTTTTTGCGGAAGGGTATTTAGTTTTGTAAGTGAATGAGCACAATGGAAACGAAAACTTTTATTAGTTTTTGTGAGTGATACAAAGGAAGAGGAGAGCTTTTGGTTGTTGGTTTTTCTCTACACTTTCTAGCACTTCATGGCCTATTTATAGCCATCTTCCACCGTCATACAGGAAAATTCTAGAGTATCCTAGATAGACACTATTCTAGAGTTTTCTACAAAATCTAGAGCATATTGTTTCTAGATTTTTCTACACATTATCCTTCTAGACATATCCTAGGAATTCTCTAGAAGTACCATAAATATTCTTAACTTTCTAGACTATTCTACAAAAATTTATCCTAGAATATTCTAGAAATTGGATCAACTTTCTAACAGAAAGGTTTTGTGATCTCAGTTCCATGTATAGTGCAGGTGGAAGAGCTTAAATTCTGCATGAAGATCATGGGAAAGTTCCCCGTAGCTTCTTGAGTTATATCTTTCCACGAATAAGAATCTTATTTGTAACTGCAATTCCCTTAAATTTGATGTGATTATCTTCTTTTTCCTCTTCAGTAATTATAAATTCACCTTCTCGGAAATTGTCACTCCTATTGGTACTCGCCAAAGGACTTGGTAAAACCTTGTACCCTTTTGAAAGTTTCTTCAAACGGTGATGACAAATGTAGTAACTTGAAAACATTATCCAGAAAACGTATTTGACCCGTATGTATCTCCTTCCCAAATAAGTATCGATTACTATAAGTGTATTTGATGCGAAATTCAACTGGTTGGATCTTTCGAACGAATTTCTCGGTGCTTTACTTATGATGTGTGGGGTTCACACAAGTAACTTGTCAACGAATTTCTCGGTGCTTTCCTCATCATATGTGGGGTTCACACAAGTCAATCGTTACATGTGAAGTAACTACTTCTCATTTAATAAATTTTCATGATGTTAGGTATAACAAGATTGTACTTGAAGTTGACTCATACCACGAGAAGTGGATTTTGGAATAAATAAGGATGCGTTTGTTTCGTGAAAAACTCATAATTTGAAAATTACTTTCTATAAAATAATCACTTGTATTGGTTACAAAAATGAATAAATGACAAATGTTTTCATCATTAACAAAGATAATTGGGCATATAAAGTTGTCAATAATGAAGATAATTTTCGTGAACTCATTTTCTAAACGATATGACTAGTCATTTTTTGGAAACTCGAATTCTTCGTGAAACAAACGCACCCTAAATCATGTTTAATCGTGGCTACGAACCTACCATATTGCTCTTTGGATCAATTTTATACGTTGGTTTTCGTATACTTAGAATTGCCTTATCAAAACAATGATTTAGGAGCATTTAAAAGTGCACTGAAGACTGAAGAGGACTCAAATGTCCAGGACACCATCTCATCTCTCTCCCGTCACTCGTTAACCTCACGAGCTTTTTTCCTTGGCACACCAAGAATCCGATACCTTTCTCGTACCTTTAATTATCCTTTCCTTGTCCCGTCTTCTACGTCGAACTTTCCACCGTCGATCGTGAAATATACTTGCCCGGATCATGGCCGGTCTGACCCGTCGCGATCGCAAAACCATTTAATTTTTATGAAATTTGTGGAGAATACATAGGATCGGTGAATATAATCGACTTAATTCTGAATCCAGACTAGTATTTGCCGTGTATATATCTTTACGTCTGAAAGTTCGGTCACGAGGATCTCATTTTCCCATGCAAATGATGCCTGGATGGAAAACCCGCAAAGCATGAATATTGGGTTTGAGAAAGTGTTTAATGAATATATAAAACAGATTTTCTTCATTTTTTTTGGGGGGGGGGGGGGGGGGGGGGATTGATTATCATCTTTTGCCACCGGAGATGTCGATAGTCAATTATGAGAATACAAAAATTTATCGTCAAGCGGATACTTTCTATTTTTTCGTTGGGGAAATTATTAGAAAAATCCTCAGCATAGTACACTTGTTCCAATTCAACCATAAACCTTTTTATTTGACCAATTTAGTTCTCAATATTTTGACAATTTACAAATTGAGTCATTCCAGCCAATTTTGACCAAAAATCGCTAACATGGATGTCCTTCATCCTATGTGACACAGTTAGCGAAAAAATTCTATACATTTTTTTAAATATTGCTTTTTCTTTTTCTTTTCATTTTTCTCTTCGCTTTTTTTTCCCCATTGTGCCAACAAGGGTGCTCGCCAACCCTCACCAGCCCCCTAGTGGGAGAAAAAGAGAGAGCAAAGAATATAAAAAAAATCAAATTTTAAAAAATTGCAAAATAAGTCCACGCTAATCCCAATGAAAATCAGCATCTACATAGCGATTTTCAATCAATCGAAATTGACCGAAATGACTCAATTAACAAATTGTCATATTGTTGAGGATTAAATTTGACAAGCTAGAAGATTTAACTAAATTAGCATTAAAGTAATGTATTTATGACTTTCTGGATAATTATGCCCATTATTATCATTTGTAATAAATATATATTGATCGATTCTACTTATATCCGGTACTTTCACAATTTCGTGGAATGCCTTGGACCTTTCGTTATTTCATGCTATTCTTGAACCACATTGTACGTCAAGCGCCATAGAACAAGGAAACTTTGTTGAGTCATTCATGACAACCTCGGGCACTCTTTCTGCGATTTTTCTTTGTGCATGCACAACCTTGGATTCGAACGGAAACTCTCGGATGAATTCGACCCCAAAGCATAAAAGATTAGGTCGAGACGATGAACACGCAAAGAAGGTCGCGATAAACTCTCTGACAAGCGATTCCCGATTTTGAGAAGCTCACGTTATGGCCATGCAAATTCTGATTCGCTTGGAATTATATTTTCTTACATTCGCTACAGGCAGAGTCCTTAATTAGGTTATACTATTATTTGAAAAGCGCTCCGTCCTAAAAGCAAATTTTACCGATTTTTTTTTGGCGATTTATGAAACTACCGGTTATACTATTATTTGAAAAGAGTTTACCACAGCATAAAAAAGGGACAGCACATGAAACTTTTTTCATTACGCGTCATCTCGCTAAATCCGACATGTCTCTCCTCGTGTCGTGGTTCTCTCTCCGACCCCCGAAGACTTTCTCGTAAAAACAACATGACGTGGTTCCATTCGAGTATGTGTCGCTATATTTGTCGCAGAGAACTTGTTTTCTTTTCATCAAATGTGCGGAAATTGAATAGCAAAGTCTTGAACAATTCGTATATCAAAAAGAGTTGAGTTGGTCATGAGTCCGACTTTTGGATGACAAGTCCTCCTATTACATTGGAGGAACGCACACGTCATGTGCCATGATGTAAGATTCGCACGTCAGCACGTTAGTCTTGTTTTGGATAAGCAGGGAAGTCGTTCATCGTTACAAGGAAGAGACTATATATCCCAAAGGGAGGATACAACGTACTGGATAATCTGTATGGTCAAAGTCAATGCAAGGGGGCCTGACTTGACTCGGCTAAGTGTGGCAATTTTGATTTTACCTTTCCACAATTTAAGAAACCGAAATTTTGCAGGAAGATTTCCATTTTTATCATATTGAAGTTTATGGGGAAAATTACCAAAATAGTCCTAAATCAGGGAATTTTTCAAAAAAGTTCTAAACCCATTGCACTTTTGCCCATTCGGCCATAAACCTTTTAATTTTATCAATTCAGTCATAAACATTTTGCATGTGTGTCAATTTAGTTTTAAATCTTTTTTTTAATGTCAATTCAGTTCTAAACATTTTGCATTTGTGCCGACTCAGTCCATCCGGCCAACTTTTACCGGCCGGCGCTGATGTGGATACCGGCTGATGCTTATGTGGTAATTTTTAATATCATTCCAGTATATATTTTAATTTTTCTATTTTTGTTATTCATCTTCTTCTTCCAACCGGTCTTGACAAGGCTCGAGCTCGCCATCTACTGGCGCCGCCAGGGAATCTCAACCAGAACAGCTTGCGTCGCCTTTGTCCCTGTCCAGGAATCACTGCCGCTGCTTCTGTTCCAGCATCTCCATCTGTTGAGAACCGTGCTGAGTTTGTCTTCCTTTTGTAGATTCTGTTCTAGCATCTTGGCCATGGCAGCGGGTTGCTGCAACCTGCGAGAGAGTCCGACGCGTCTGCCGCCGGGAGCTCTCGCCCAACGACAGCGAACCATAGCGTCGTCAGATTGTCTCCGTTTTGCAGAATCTGTTCCAGCCATGGCGAATATGCAAAACGGAGATAAATGTAGCGAGGTGCTCAATCGATGGAGATGCTGGAACGGAAGCAATGACAGTGATTCCTCGACATGGACAAAGGCAACTCAAACTGTGCTGGCCGAGATTCACTGGCGGCACCAGTGAATAGCAAGGATCGGCCCCGCCGGCTAGAGGAAGAAGATGAATTAAAGAAAAACAGAAAATATAAAGAAAATATAAAAATTGAAAACATATTAAACTATTATTACAATTTGCTTCATCAGCATCGGCCAGTGTTCACGTGAGTTCCGACAGGTAAAAGTTAGCCGGATGAGCTGAATGGGCATAAATGCAAAAAGTTAAGAACTGAATTAACATAAAAAAAAGTTTTAAAACTGATTTGACATAAATGCAAAAGATTTACGATTGAATTGGCAAAAGTATAATATGTTTAAAATTTTTTTTTGACAATTTTCCTGTCCTAAATCTATTGCAATTGTATCAATTCAGTTCTAATTTTTTTTTTTTGGCTAATTCAGCCTTAAACCTTTTTCAATTGTATCAATTTAGTCCATTTGGCATGCTGACGTCAGCACCGACGACGCCACATCAGCGCCTGCCACTCAAATAGAGTGAACTAGTACAATTGCATAAAGTTTAGAATTAATTTGGTAAAAAAATAAATAAATAAAAGTTTAGGTCTGAATTAGCATAATTACAATAGGCTTGAGACATTTTTTTTTTGGCAATTCTCCCGAAGTTTATGTGTAGGAATTTTTAATTTCCAAAAACAGGTGTGCTTGTTTTTTTTTTTTCGACCCATCAAATCTTTCGGAAAATAGATATATTCAACTTCGATATGCTAGAGTTGTGGGTCTGAAAAATGTATGAAACCAGGATATAAAACTCGTGACTTGTCAGGAGTGCTAATTTTAACTTGTACTTTAGCTTTTTCTAGTGCTTCCTAAGCAAAAGTGATGTTTGGTTACACCAAATAATGAATAGTTGAAGTAAACCATCTTATCAAATGGTGATTTGGTGTGTCCGAGTGATATTGCGATTCTCTTATTTTCGAAAGCAAACAAACATGCAACCAACGCCACGAATTCGATCGATTTATCACAAGTACCGCTTAGAACCTTAATTAAATAATGGGCATATTTGGTTCAACATTTGGAAGGGTTTTGAAGCTTTAAAGTCCATTCATCAAATGCAAATAACATTTAGTTCATTTTTTACTCAATTTTGAGAAAATACAATTACATTTCCAAAGGCCTCTAACGCAAAGTAGCTCCGGAGGTAATATGGAAAGTTATATTTTCATAATGCAACCACAATTTTTTTTATTTTTTTCTTTATTTTATTTTTCTTTTTTCGTTTTTTTTTTATTTTCTCCTTCTTCCTCCTTCTTCACTAACAACGGACCTCGGCGACAATGACTACCCGATGATCAACCGTGACACACAAGCCTCGACCTCGTTGAATCTAGCTTGGCCTTGAGGGAGTGAGGGTCACCTAGATAGATCCGACAAGTCTCGATCTTGCTCGCAGCCGGTGAGGTCAAAGTGAGGGCCAATCGCCCATTGCCGCCGTTACTAGTGATCGGCTAGGAAGAAATTAACGAAGGAAGAAGGGAAAAAAAAAGAGAGAAAAAATTAAAGAAAGTAATTTTAAAAATAAAAAAAATTATTCGAAAAAATAAACAAATAATTAAAAAAATCGAATCATTTTCAAAGAGTATTTTTTACCAAACGGCGTTTATGTCAAATTTGCTTTCTAATGCGTTTTTAAAATATATTTCACCAAACACCGTTTGCATTTCAAAAATGACTTGTAGCCCAAAGATATTTGTATTTCCTTAAAGACACTTCTCCAAAACCAAATCAAACGGCCCGACGTCTCGAAAATGCTTGAAATTGAGCACCGTGTTCGTGTTTGAGGTTAAAACTCGGAAAAAAAGCCGAAAAGCCAATTAGATTTCGATTATGGACAAATAAATCTGCTTCTGATTTTAGGTTTTGTTTTTGAAAAAAGAACAGTTCCGATATTTAATCATCCGGAAGTCATTTTCTCCCTCTAGTAGAAGTTAATAAAACTTGCGTGTGAGGAAGGAGGTCAACTCATGTTATGCCTTTCCGCCCAAGAAACAATAATAATTCGCGTTGACGCGTCGCGGTGACCCTAATAGTCGTTTAGACTAAAACAGGCAATCACGTGTGTTTTTTGCTTTCTCCTCATTTGTCGATAAGTTTCCATGGAAATTTTATTTTTCTTTTCCTTTTTTGGTCAAAAGTTTCCATGGAAATTTGCATCTAACATTCGAGTTCCTTTCCCCGAAGAAAATAGCTATTTCGAGCTATCCCATGCTCTTTTCATATCGTTAAATTTATGTCTTGGGCTTGAATTTGACCGGGATAAAGAGCTTTGAAATATATAAGATTTGACCAAGTTGACTTTGAGGACGACTCAGTTTTACAAGAGAAGCCGCGCCGCCAAAAGTAAAGAAAATAGAAGGAAAAAAAAAACGTACGGGACGTTTTCTTCGAGAAGATGCATAGAGACAGCGGCGGTCCGTGAGTTTTGCCGCATCTTATTTTATTCGTAAATATTTCGAGTAAGGTTATAATCTAAATGCGAGAAACACGAATATGTTGAATGACTGTAATTCCGATTTATCCGATTGTAATGGATTACCAGAATATAGATATCGACATTCGAACCGAATTATATAATCTAAATGCGAGAAACACGACATTCCGATTTATCATCCTTCGTTATTTTTTCAGGGCTTTCGCATTGACTTAATTTGTGAGATCCTATTATTCCGCATTAATAATACGATACATACATATGATCTCTGTTTAATTATAAGGTTAAGCTGATATCAGGCTTCGTGTGTGCGGCTTTCGTTCGTCAAATTTCACGCATCACTCCTAATCTTATTGTACATAACATGAGACGTTAAAGTATCTCGCGATACTTATATACTAGTATATATGCTCATTATATATATATGATCTTACTTAGTTTATGATTTCAAGTTTGGGATTGAACATTCAAGGAGGCTACATTATTTCCTCGATACTTTGACATTGATACAAGGGTACAAGAACGTTTACGAGAAAAAGAAATTGCAAAATGTTTGGAATTTGAATCCACGTCACTTCAAAAGGCTAAGGGGGGCGCATGATAACACTTCAGAAGTTACTTCTGGCAGAGAAAACAACTTATGGCAGGGAAATCCGTTTGATAAAATCACTTCTGAAGTAGAAATCCGTTTGGTAAATTTTTTCACTTCTAGTTGGATTTTCTACTTCTGAAATGATTTTCTACTTCTGGTTGGATTTTTTGGCCAATTTGAGAAGTAAAAAAAAGTTACTCTTAAGCTTCAAAAATCACTTCTAGTCTTCGCAGCCGCCGCAGATTGGCGGCCGCCGCCGCCGGTCGATCGCCGCCGGTCGCTGGTTGCTGGCAAAGAGAAACGTTACCATGTGCGCTCTAAATGCATTTCTCTATCAGAAATCAACTTCTTTTTCAACTTCTTGCCAGAAGCAGAAGTTGATTTTTCAACTTCTCCATTAGAAGTTGATTCTGGTAGAGAAGTGTTACCATGCACCCCCTAAAAGTACGTGTCCTAAAAATTAGAACAAATTTATCGAGATGTCGTAAAAATATAAGTCGTGGAATCGTGTTATCTCGAAGAAAAGAACTGTCGCAACAAGTGGGAATATTACTAGAAAAATTTCAAATCTATTAAAATTATTTCAATTATGTCCTAAATCTTTTTTTTTTGTCAATTCAGTCATAAACCTTTTGCAACTATGTCAATTCATTTCATTTGATCAATCAGCATTAACATGGATAATTTTTAATAATATTTAATCTTTTTTCTTTTCCCTCTCTGTCTTTTTTTCCCCTATGGCTGGTGAGGGTTGCCGACTCTCGCTGGCCACAAGGAAAGGGCTTCTCAGCCCTCAACTGGCCTCACCTAGGCTGGGAAAGGCCATCATGACCGCGGGCAAAGGTTGCCTTGCCCATGGCCGTGCCTCGCAAACCCCGATCAACGTGAGGCGAAGCCGCAAGCGAAGGTAGCCATGGCCTCTTCAACCACGAGCAAGGCCACATTCGCTCAGGGTTAACGTAACCATGGCGGGGCTATCCTTGGCCAATGGCCGGTGAGCTACGGCCAGCCAAATTGACTTAATCGGCACAAATGCAAAAAGTGAAGGACTGAATTGGGAAAAGAAATATTTAGAATAAGATTGACACAATTGCAATAGATTTAAAAAAAATTTGGTCATTTTTCCTGCAAGAAACTGTCATTTAGAAAATGTTTATTTGGTGGTCACTTTACGATCAAATGTCCTATCACACATCAAAGATTATTGGTGAAGAACGCAACGTAAATGACTAACCAATATATTTAAAATTAGTTATTCCTTTTAGAATTGTCTAAAATCAAGTCAATACCGTAGCTCATAAGAACCAAATTTATGGGCCAAATAGCATCACAACCGTTAGATCACGTCAACGTCATCGTGACTTAAACATGGCAAATCGAGTCCAAATTAGAAGTTACAGAAATTTTCTGAACCGCAAATGGACAAGGCCTGCTGTGTGGCCCATTGGGCTTTTGGGCCCAAAATGGGATCAATCCTTCGCCTAATCATGGTGAGGATTTTAACATCACGGAGAAGACAAAAAGCATTATCTCTTGCAAAATTAAAGATGTGCACCAAATTTGCTTCCTCACTAGATTTTGATCACGTAAATCTGCTTCTGGTTGTTGATAACTTGATCTACGCTATTATTGTACTAAGTAAAAATAGCCTCATATTTTTAAGTGAGAGGTCTCACTCGTTTTTTTTTCTTCCATTCAGGTACGCTCGGTTACTTATTTTACAAATATTACGTCCATGGAAGAATGTGTAATTTCATAATTGTACATTATCTCTAACCTTTCCCAATGTTAGGATTTCAATTTTTTTTTATTCTACAAAAACTTTCTTAAAAAGATTTCAAATCTCGAAATACTTCTCTCCGTACATATAATTCTTCCGTAACACGTATTCATATCAATAATTTTCTTCCATTAGTAAACGATTGAAATCTGTTGTAATATACTAAATCTTTTAAATATCAATAACTTGCACACGCAAAACGTGTGCACATTTGTTAGTTCTAAAAATAAATAGAGTGCAATTGAGCAAAAGCTGTAGTATCATAGAACTTAATTACGATTATCTCTTAACAAGAAATATATAATAGCGCATTGAATCCGCAAGACACAATCAGTAACCAGACGGAAAACGATACATACTAATTTCGCGTGATATTTCCTCCCTTTCGTTAGGGTTTTATGATTATGTAACTCGTAGAAAAAAAAATACAATTGAATAATCAAGAATAGGAGGTAGAGTTTTTTAGCAAACATAGAGTCCTGGAAATCATTAAGATGTGAAATCCATGTGAAGCATGAGCAGCTGCGCTTGCGCTTTCAGAAAGCTAACATCATCCTGATGAACTCCTCGTAGCTAATTTGGCCATCACCATCCAAATCCGCCTCTCTCATCATCTCTTCCAATTCTTCATCCGTTGACTTTTCTCCCAGGTTGATCATCACCCGCTTCAACTGCAGTTAACCCACCGATTAAGAGGAGTTTTATGTCCAAATTCTAAAGACATAAGTAGGTTGAAAAGCTAGATGAATCGAAATCTCTCATACTTCAAGCGAACCGAAATCGAAAGGGAGATCATCGAGATGGATAATCTCTTTGGGCTTTAATATGGTCGAACGAGCATGTATGTACATATATAGAAGAGAACACAAGTAAGTTCTTCATCACACTTATACTAAACTGAATTTGTCTTCCTCTTCTGCTGGGTCACTGACTTAAGCATTGGAAGGGTCTTCCCGAGGAAGCTTCTGCGCAGATCAGTGAAAGTTCTTCGAAAACATCATGAAGTTTGAGAGAAGAGACATATAACTGGCGCGCAAGGTTAATATTTGCTTCTCATATTAGCCCAGTCCCAAAGAAGGAAGATAAGTAAAGGGTTTGCAACTTGTACATAGAAAACCAAAGACTAAGTGGATCGTGTTGGAAGCCCTAAATAAGAAAGAAGACGTCAAGCAGAGTCAATAAGGCTAACCACAGAAAGGTCGTTCAAGATCACTTGAGTGATTAGAGACAAACAAGCCATATTCTTATGTTTAAAGTAGCTCTATTTCTTCTTATTTTCATCTACACATAAGACAGTGGATAAGAACCCTCAACAAGCTGGTAATATATGCCGGAAGTTTTGCGCTTAGTCAGATATTTCATGGGTCTGGAAATAATACTTACCTAAAAAGGGTTCCTCGTTAAAGGTCGAGATTTTACAGATATGAATTCCTTTCATAAAAGTTCATTCAAGATTTCTCTGTCATCCTCCCTTCTTTTTAATGTGGTTTGGTCAGGAGGAATTGCCCTAAGCTACCAACAAGCTACAATTGATGAATCATAAGCTGAACAAAGAAATTTAGGGTTAGAAAAAAAAATACAAACCTCATTAGGAGATATGTAGCCATCTTGATCCTTGTCAATGACCTTGAAAGCTTCCTTTAATTCCTCTTCAATTTCTGACTCCTAATGCGGACATGTTCGTCCAATCAAATACTTGCAAATATTGAATCTAAGCAAAAGTAGCTATTTCGATTTATATGCACACATGTATACAAAGATACTACCTTGATTTTTCTGGCCATAAGATTCAAGAACTCCCCGAATTCTATTGTCCCGTGGCCTTCAGTATCGGCCTCATTGATCATGCTTTGAAGTTCTTCCTCTGTGGGATGTCGGTCCAAGGATTTGATTGCAGTTGCCAATTCCTTCATTGTAATGGAACCTAGGTACCAAGCAAGCCAATAATCAATCTTGCAGGAAGGCAAACATGCAAAAGGTATTGAAATATCGTAATTAGAATACCTTATTCCCACATAATTTCTATGTTGTCAGTGAGAAATCATATGGTCATAAAATCAGTTCCGTAAGATAAAAAATAATGAAACTAGCATAACCACACAGTTGCACAGAGAGATCAGAAAAGGTAGAAGGAGTTGCTGTATTCTCATGAAATGAGCACGCGATCTTTATGTTAGCATTCAAGATTTCACAACCCAGGCTCAAGTCATAAAGCGCCATGAAAAGAGGAAAAATCGAACTTCCAACAAGCTGGTCGATCTTCGACGGTGCAAACGATTTGGACGGCACTGTCGACACATATTTTCATACCCAAAATGATCACGGAGAACTGTATGTCACAACTCGTGAAGAAGCAGATCATGCAATAGCAATGAATCAAGAAAAGCTAGAGATTCGAGAAAGTAAAGTATACGAAAAGATTGTTTACAGAGAAAAAAACAAAAACGAAAACACAAAAGAATACCATCTCCGTCCTTGTCTAGCAAACAAAACGCTTCGTGGAACTCATCAATCTGCTGTTTAGTTAACGCATCCCCTGTTATCGGATTCATATTGATCGACGCGGGGAGAGAGAGAGAGAGAGAGAGAGAGAGAGAGAAGCTGAGATGATACAAGCCCAGTTGGTTCTTGCACGAGTTCTTATTCTGAAAGGTCTCCAAAGGTGGTCATCTGATGGCCTGTCTCTTTCATTATTTACATTAGACTGGGAAATTTGGAACATGGAACCCGACTCAGACGGTCAAATACGCATCTACTAGAACTTGTCTGGACGAGTTTTCTGGCGGTGTTTTTGTCAAATCTTTTACATACGAATGTAATGACGGAGAAGAATATCAAATTGGCCAAGGGTTCCTCTGTGCTACCAATGTGTAAACCAGCTTCGAATTCTCTCCCACCGAACGTGACTTTGACGACGCTGAGGAAAACGAGATTCAAAATGGTTTTGATGAGTAATTTCTTGGACCGCAGCATTTGAAATTCATTGCAGATATGGTTGATATCTACTACCAATTTTCCTTAGTTTGATCCAAGTTTTTCCCGGTTTAAAGACTAGTTCACATTGCAAGTTTGACTTTCCAAGTCTGCCGGTTCATAAATGAAGAATTTAGGAGTACGACGTGCACCGAAAATTACCTGCATTAGATATTGGTCTGTTCACAAAGAGATTAAGCTATCATCGCACAAAGGATAATAAAAGACGGGGCACATTTTATTTTAGTGGATATCGGGCAGGTCAACATGAAAAGGATTTTCGGATTAGGGCAAGCACATGTTATCTACGACTATAGATGTCAAATAGGTAGGTCGGGATCATATTTGGGTCGGGTCAAATATGGTCTGATACATATTGATCCATATAACTCATTTTGATGTGTTTTGATTTTTTTTTTAAAAAATAAAAAGATATTGCCAAAACACTTTCATGCAATACAAATTTAGTGAAATTTTTTATATATATTTTTGAAGTTAATTTTTTAATTTTTAAAAGGTATTTTTATTTTTCTTTTCTATTTTATTTTAAAAAATAAAAATATAAACTAATATACTTGATGCCCATTGACCTAAGCTAAGTCTAACCCACTTAATTTTTAGATGGATCGAAAATGGATTCAATTGTGTAACTCATTTTTGATCCATTTGATTGAACTTTAACTTTTTGGACTCATTTTCACTTTGCTCTTTAAAAACTTATAATCCATATACAACCCATTTGTACAAAATATGAGTCAAAAAACGGGTCAGGGATCCATATTGACGGCTCTATCTACGATCCACATACAATATATTTTGCAGTTAAAAAGAGAGAGAGGTTTGGAATTGGCGTCACAAGCTTGTGGAGTTAAATTTCTACGTAAAAATGAGAAGGGATGGTCTGAAAAGGGTGGAAAAATTCCTTGTGCAAAGATCTCCAAGGATTGCGTAGTAGTCATTAGAGACAGCTTGTGCAATCTTGCCTCTCACGTATACCTTTGACTTTGTCGATCCCAATGGATATTCAGATACGGCCTTTGACTGAAAAATGGTCGTGAAGATAGAAATTGTATGGTCAAAAAGAAATGAGAGGAGCATGACCTTAAAATTCTGGTGACTGGCCTATTTCTGGTGTCTTGTAGCGGAGATAAAGCACAATTATATCATTTTGTTTTATTTTATCCGTCGTTAAGTATCCTTTATTATTTTATAGCCTGGCTGGAAAATGAATGTGAACAGCCATACGACCGAAAGTCATACGGTTCCCATTACACAAAAGGAGTAGGGTTTGAACATATAATGAGGTATAGAAGGAATTTTGTACAATGATCGTGAGACCGCCAAGGAATTTGCAGCGTGCTTTAAATTATTCTTAACAATTTTATTACAACAATTTAGCTTGATTACGACAATTTGATAATTTCATATCAATATTCGGGCTGCATTTGTCAGCGGAAATTTGACATTTCAAGAAAATACTTTTCAAGAAAACAATAACATTTGCTTGTGCTGTTTGGATGAAGTTCGAAAATGAATTGGGAATTATTTTTCCTCATTTATAAAGGAAAATTTTGTTTTATTTCTAAAGAGAGATGCACTATTTGCATGATATAAAGGACACCCAACTTACCTGGATCCCATTTGCAAGAGTCGAGGTTTCTCAGGCCCAGCCACTGGGAACCGGAGCATGGGTGCTGAGGACATGGGCCTAGTCTTGATGGAGTAAAGCCCAAATGTCGTTGACTCAGCCGCATTCCTTAGAATGACCACTGGCGTACCAAGCACAAGCATCGGGTCTTACGCTTGGCCTTGAGGGACTTGAGCCTAGCCTTTGTGGACCTAAGCTTAGCAGTCGAGATACCAGGCCCAAGAGACAGTGACTTGGAAATAGGATCTGGGTACCTAGGCATGGCTATTGGGGACCCAGGCACGATCGTCGAGGACTAGAGCATGGGCATCGAGGTCCTAGGTAAGGTTGCGAGGACTCTGGCATGGGCACTAGAATCCCAAGCCCGACCTCTATGGACCAAGCCTTAGGCCATTGTGACTTTAGCATGGGAGTTGGGTAGCTAGACATGGCCGTGAAGAACCTAGGCATAGGTACTAGAGTCCCGTGCCCAACCTTTGTGGACCTAGACCCGCCTCAATGGACCCGAGTTAGACCTCTATTGACCCAAGCCCAATGGCCAGAAACTTGGGAGCGAGAGCCAAGTACTCGGGCAGAAGCCTTTAAATATAATGCTCAAGGAAACGAAATAGGTATACAATCTACTACATAATAATTATAGTTAAGGCCAACAGCATGAGCAAATGGATCGACAAACAATATTAGCATTCTTGAAGTTAACATTGCAAGATTAGGATTGAGGAAAAACAGGACAAAATGGCAACATCAAAAGCTGTTGGCACTCAAAATAATCCGTCCATCAGTATAAGTGTTGTGCACATGAGAAACCTGCACACATGCTAAACATGCAAGGAGCAAGTGTCTCGACAATATCAAAGTACAAGGAAGCCATGTGCAAGACACGTGAAGATCCTTACAAGTATCGATTAGCAGAGAAACATTAAACGAGCCACCAAGACCGACGAAAGATAATGCCACGTGTCCAAAGTAGTAGAATATATCAAGGATGGACAAAGTAAGCTTCAAGCATTGGTTCCAATGAAAGAGAATTCCGCCAAAGATCTAAATGCTTTCCAAGGAGCGATAGAGAAGATGAATATGTGCTCTTGAATTACTTGGCGAGAGACCAGTTATCGACAAGTAGATAGCTTCTTGAAATACAAATCAAGAGTCCTTAAAACACGCAAGGTGTGAGTACATGGACGAAAAGGCAGGAGTTGAGTCAATACAAAAAAACCTAGAGGCCATCAACAATTACTGACAATTCAATTCGAAAGATATGAAGGTGGAGAACATGGACATGACTGATATGAGAAAAGAGGTTAGAACTGATGCAAAGGTTTAATATTATCAATAGTGCTATGCCCAAAGCCAATAACAGTTTAAGGAACCGATCAAGAGAGTTCATAAGAAACAATAGACGTGACAGCTATCGACACACTAAAAGCTATAATTGTCAAAGAGCAGTTACTTTTCCTATTATTATAAATACGAACGGGCATTCATAGAAGAAGCTCTCGAATAAATTAACAAAATTTATCTTATCCTTACTTATCGCACTGCACTTTATTTTCCTTAGTTGTAGTTTTTAAATTCTCATTGTCGAGTCAAACTCTAGTGTCATCTTCATTTTGGATTTTACACCAAGTTAAATTCTGGTCTATTATCGAGGTGTATTGAGGCTTTGTTGTCGAGTTAAACTCCGACATAGTTTTGGGTATGTTTGGTTTGTTATCTTTTGAGAGGAATTTGCTTGCCAAGCTATCCCATCGAGTCAAATTCCGGTTTGGTTTACATTTATGTAATTTCTTTCAAGTCCCAATATATTGATTTCCTTTGAATTGTATTTATTAAATCTCTCCACTGAGTTAAACTCTGGCCGAGTCCATATTTGTGTAATTCTATCGGAATCTTTGCAAATTTCACATGTTGATTTTCCGACTATGTGGATCTCTCCTGTCCAGGAACTCCATAGAACCCCTTCTCGTATTTAAAAGTAGAAGAATGAATTTCGGTGAAAGATATTTTGTTGTGGAGAAATTCTGATGAAATAGAAGCAGAGCTACAGCTGAGAATGTTTCTTCACTAATGGATCGGCGGAACTAAGGCCATCTCAGCTTGTGGACCATTCCAACTGCTCACAGTTTAGAGAGGGCATATTCCGTTAGCTCTAAAAAGATTTTATGTCGACTCATTTCTCAAGTTATCCAAATATCCAAAAAATGAGAAAAATAATTTTTTGATCGAAAAGTTTTTCCCAAAACAAATAGAGTTTTGAATAGCCATTTAATTTAGTGAAAAGATTGTGCACGATTTTTACGCTCCTTGTTGCTAGCTATGAATAAGGTTTCAGATTTATGTGCTTATAATTGAGGCATGATCCTTAGTTATATCTGATTTAACCATTTTTTATCTCATAATTAGCACATTGATGTTTATACAGGATCCAGAAAGGAATGATTGAAAGGAAATAGTTCCCAAGTCGAACAACATCATGGGCAGGAAAATTTCAAATATTATTAAGGCGCATATATGTAAGATAATCAGTGAGGCTGAATCCATTGGCATATAATATATGTGTGTGTGTGACATCTATGATATCATAGTTTTGACTTAGTAAGCTCGATCGTACTTCATTCTTTTAAGTTTTTCAGTGAAATTCAGTCCAATTTGCTTAGCAAGTGCGTCTCAACATATATAGCAGGTAATGTATAATCCATGACATATGGGCAATATTTTTTGGGAGTTTACAAAACAAACTTTCTTTTTAATTTACCAATGACGAAAATGATTTATTTGATATTATGGATGATTGGTTACATTTTGTGGTCTGGTCCATTGCTCTTTCGCCTTAGGTGTTTGGTACAACCTTTGTAACTTCATGATACGTGCATGGATTGGCCAATTCCTATCTGGAAGAATGCAACCAACTTCTTAACTATCGCAGTTTCTACTCCTACTAATAGTTTGACACATTCTTTGTTGTTACTATGGAGTCCTGAAGCGCAAGGAGAATTTATTCGTTTGTAATAATAGAGTAACATGACTCATTGAGCACTCTCACCACTTCTCTTATCCCACATGCACCGAGTCAAGGATGAAGCTAGTTAGAATATCTTCAGGGCTAACGTGCTGGATGAATTTTAGAATGGAAATAGTAGTTACCCTAAGTACTTCTTAGGTATAAAAGATTTCCCTTATTAACTGTATGTTTTGACCACAAATGTGACCATCAGATAAATCAGCGGCAGATCAATCAATTTGGTCAGGCAATTAACCAGACCATTCAATGCCGGCACATGGCAAGTGAGTCTCTAATGAAAGAAACACTTCACGTCCTTCATTTCCTTCCCTCTTGATTTTTATAGTCACTATCCTAGAATATTAATTAATTGATTAATTAATGAATTAATTGACGTTAACAAGGTGCGTTCCATGTCTTTGAGACGCTGAAGGAGTCAATTGATGCCTGATGGGTCCATTTTGAACTTTTTTATATTGGCATTTCCTGATCGAGCTACATGCCCAAGGACCAAATCTAAAGGATCCAACTTGTTCATTCCTTGAGCCGGCCTTTGTACCTTAAATCTAATTCAAGTACACTCGCAAGCAATGTCCTTACTGCACATTGTACTCTTACTTCTCTCTAACCTGTGACACATATCTTAGCTACATCCAGTCTTCTAGTTCCGACTTCTCGGCCCCCGTACTCTTTCTTATTTGAACATCCGAGTGGGATCCGATCGGCTCATTCCCTCCTATGGCGCTCCCCGCGAACCTTTCGCCAGACGAGGCGAGCCCCGAGTGGTTGAACAGGGCCGACAATGCGTGGCAGCTGACAGCGGCCACCCTCGTCGGCCTCCAGAGCATCCCCGGCCTCGTGATCCTCTACGGGAGCATGGTGAAGGGGAAGTGGGCTGTGAACTCGGCCTTCATGGCATTCTATGCATTCGCAGCCGTCCTCGTCTGCTGGGTCGGATGGGGCTACCAAATGTCTTTCGGGGAGAGGATGGCGCCATTCCTAGGGAAACCGAGCGTGGCACTAGACGAGGGGTACCTACTGGGGCGAGCCTTCCTAGGGCTGTTCCCGACAGCGACGATGGTGTTCTTCCAGGGCGTGTTTGCGGCGATCACGTTGATCCTGGTGGCCGGCGCCCTCCTGGGGAGGATGAACTTTAGGGCATGGGTGCTGTTTGTGCCATTGTGGCTGACATGTTCTTACACGGTAGCCGCTTATAGCATATGGTGCTCCGATGGATGGTTGGCTAAACTTGGAGTGATTGATTTCTCCGGAGGTTATGTGATCCACCTTTCCTCCGGTGTTGCCGGATTCACTGCGGCCTATTGGGTGAGAAACTATAAAGAACATATATTAGATCTCTTTCGACAACACAGATTTGGTCGAAATTCGTTTTAATTCTCGTGTAACTTGCATATCATCTGATAAATGTTGGTTTTATTTGACGCATCCTTCGGGTAGGAAGACGGCCGTGTCATTTTTCCTATTTTTATTGGAGTCAGGGTTGCGATATATCATGCCATAACATCATTAGAAATAGGGATATATAATGACTTAAATAGTCCATGAACTTCAGCTCAACATGCAACGTAATCCTTGCATTTTTAATTTAATTAATATGATCCCTGAACTTTAACCCAACGTTCAATATAGTCCTTGAACTTTTAATTTGATTAATGTGATCCTAAATTTTTGGACCATGTTCAACTTCGTTCCTGAGCTTAAACCAATGAAAGGACTACATTGAACATAATGGAAGAATTACATCAAAAATCTTTTTATTAAAAATTCATGAACCACATTAAACATCGAGTTAAAGTTCATGGATCATATTCGTCAAATTAAAAGTTCATAGACTTCATTTCATAATAGGTTAAGGTTTAAGAATCATTTGTGTCTTTTTTTTCCTTAGAAATAAGACGACTTGTTACAAAACTTTGTTGACTAAAGGACTTGACGAGTTTATATCGGATGCTAAATGAGCAAGACTCGTGCAAGAGTTATCGGGTTATTTAGCATTTTATTATTGTCCAATCGCTTTTTGCGGCATAAGAAAACTAAGTACAAGGTTAGATATCATATACTGATATACATATATAGTGACATCTATTAATTAAGCCCTTCTACTTACTCAAATGCAATCTAAAATCACTCTTTCATTGACAAATCTAACGGTCATCCCGTTTTGATTTTTTATTTTTGTGGGGTGGTCGTTTTGACACGTTAATCAACTCACATTTAGCTTAAATTTCATCGTTTAGGTGGGTCCAAGAGCTGACAAGGACAGGGAAAATTTCCCTCCCAACAACCTCATATTGATGCTCGCAGGAGCAGGCCTGCTTTGGATGGGGTGGACGGGTTTCAACGGCGGAGCTCCGTTCGCCGCCAGCAGCACCGCATCTCTGGCCGTCCTCAACACGCACGTGTGCGCCGCCACGAGCTCACTGATGTGGCTGGTCCTCGACTCCTTCCTGTTCGGCAAGCCTTCCGTGGCCGGTGCGGTCAATGGCATGATCACCGGCCTGGTTTGCATCACTCCCGCGGCAGGTTAAATATCTTTCGAGGACGCACGTGAATTGACATCAATACAATAAGTTTTAAAGTGGACACCTAACATAGAGCAAGACCATGATGTGCCAGGAGTGGTCCAAGGGTGGGCGGCGATCCTCATGGGAGTCGTCTCCGGGAGCGTCCCCTGGTACACGATGACGGTCCTCCACAGCAGGGTCGGGCTCTTGAGGCGGGTGGACGACCCGATGTCCGTGTTCCACACCCACGCGGTCGCCGGCACCCTGGGTGGCATCCTCACCGGGTTCTTCGCCGTGCCGAAGCTGTGCCGCCTCTTCTACATGGTGCCCGACGGGGAGAAGTACGTCGGGCTGGCCTACGGCCTCCAGAACGGGACGACGACCAACGCAGGGTTCAAGCAGATGGGCGCCCAGCTCCTGGGCATCGTTTTCGTCATAAGTCTCAACGTGGCCGCGACGAGCTTGATCTGCTGGCTCGTCGGGCTCGCGGTGCCTCTCAGGCTGAGCAAAGGGGAGATGCAAGTCGGGGACGAGGCGGTCCACGGAGAGCAAGGGTTCGCGCTCGCGGGGGACGCGGAGAGGTTCGAGATTGCCAAGCACAACAGGGTTTACGACATGGAGCGCGAACCCTCTTCGATCGTATCCAAATCTCTAGGAGATGTCCAGATGGTATGATCCTCGAACTTTTTCAGTTCGAAAAAGGAGTCCCAAGAACAAGTTCGGTTTTCCTTCATCTCGCGAAAAATACGATGCTGTCAAAATAATAATAATAATAATAATAATAATAATAATAATAATAATAAAATTCTTACATCTCGTACCGCTTTACGTGTATTTCGAAAGAAAATTCGTCAAGACGACCGTGAAATCAAGGGCGAAACCGCGTTCTTACATCTCCTAATTTCTTAGGAGAGAAGCAACGCAGGAGCAAAATATTTATTGCCCGCCAAAGACCGTTGACCCCACGAGATCCCACCCGGCCGCCGCGTTTTGCTTTCGTCGCACCCCTACGCTTTTGCCCTCGCGTCCTCCCCCCCAAATTACGGAATTACCCCCCACCTCCAATAAATTACGTGACCCTTAAATTTTTATTTATTCAATATGGCTCTTGAACTTTTAATGCATGCTTAATTTAGTTTTTAAACTATATGAAAATACTTGATGTTATTCTTCTATCTAGACGTGTGCAACCGGATCGGGTAGAACTAGAAACCTAACTGAGCTGCTCTAAAAACCAATTCGGTTCCCGATTCTAACAAAATTTTATAATTTATGTTTAATGTTATGTATTTGAACTTTCTATTATTCATAATTGTACGTGGTTACGTGTTTGAACTTTTCATTATTTATAGTTGTACGTGACCGCGTGTTTGGCAGATGGGGATTTATGTTGATCATCTTTTATTCGTTTTTTGCTCATATTATTTTGTTGTAAAAAATGAAATAAAAAAAAATACCTTCTAGTATAGACCCTAAAATTAAATCCAAAAAGTAAGGTAGGTTCTAGAATCAGTTCCAAAAATCAGGGTAGGTTCTAGCACCAATTCCGAAAATAGAGTAGGTTTTAGGTTTCAAAAATTGAGAATCGATCATAACAGGGTAGGTTTCACGTTGCAGATTTGGAACTTATTCATTCTAAAATCAATCACCCCGATTTCCATCAAGTCAAATTCAAAAACAATATTGGATATTTTCATATAGTCCAATGACTTAATTGAACATGTGCAAAAAGTCCAAGTATCACATTAAACAATTTAAAAGTTTGTGCTAAATTTTAGGGATCAAATTGAATGAATTATAAATTTACAGGCCATATTATATATTGAGGTAAAGTTCGTAGATCATTTATATAATTTTTTTTAAATAAATTAGTTGTGTGCATCACATAAAGTGAACTCCACGTGCTATCTTTTTGTGGTCTTTTTAGCTTCAAAAATGGACAATCACTTCCTCTCTTATATATATATATATATTAATTCCAAATTTTGTAAAAGGAGTCGACTAGAAGCGTGATCCTCCTCGATAAACCACGTTTCTAATTCAAGTCGTATGGAATTGTACTCATAATGAATGGACCCCGAATGCCAATGTTTGAACCAAAACGGGTCAGTCATGCCCATAAATAGCATACTAAAATCACATATATATATATTCATTGGAGTTACAGAAATAAGTTATTCACACGTATTAAGAGTTTTGAGGTTCTTTTGATTTGTGAAGATATTTTCAATTTCCGATTTTAGAAAATTTTGTATTGTGGTAATCAAAATTTCTTGACATTGAGTAGAAACTTCTGAAATTGATTTGTGTTGCCTTCAAAAATAAAATAAGGAAAGCCCGGAAGAACAGAACACTTTTGAGAAAATGCGAGTGGCACATTCGAAATTTTGGGGAACTCGAAGCCCTAACTACCTGCACGCATGTCCCTCTCCCCTCCCTCGGAAGAACCAACGCAGAGAGCGAAGAGACCATTTCTCGTCTTCTCTTGCACCTCTCGCACAAATTCAATTCAAATCTCTCTCTCTCTCTCTCTCTGCAATGTCGACCGGAGGAGGCTTCGCAGTTCTCGACGGCTCGCAGCTCGGAGACATTGACCTCTCTCTCCCCGATCAACGCGCTTCCGCTCTCACCGGCGCTCAGGTCAGTCGCGGATTCAGCGCGCATCTCCGGAATGATCGCCTGAATCATGACTTCGATCGCGCTTTTCTTTATGGTATAAGCTGGCCGTGCACGTTAATCTGGTCGATTGGATCACGAACACGGTTTGATCGTTCGGGTGATTGGTCATGCAAATTGTTTGCGCGTGAATTTTGAATTTCGGTAAGCATCGGGTTGTTGACAGGTGATTGAGCTCGCGGAGTCCAAAGTTAGCGATCGTCTGTACGGCCTCTCGTTGCCGGAGACCATCAGGTCCAGTGCTCTTGGCCGCGTCGGTTTCGTCGATGGCGCCAGTTTCCAAGGAGCCGAGCTGGACAAGGATCAGGCTTTGGAGAAACTGAAGGAGTATGTCAGTGCGATTGCTGATCAATTGAAAGGTGATGAACTGTCATGGCTTGTGTGTTCGTGTCCGGAGTATGTTTAGGAGCGCACGTAGTTAATAGTGACTTTTGAGTGCTGCTTATTGATGAATTGGTTGGTAATTTGTTGCTAAGGAGTAGGTAGTTCCTCTGGGAGCATAGACTTTTCACATTATCTCGAGATGGAAATTTCTGACTACGTAACCACTCTCCATCACAAATTAGGTGTAAAAGAGAGATAATTCAACTTTGGAAAATGATTTGGAGTGTCAATAAATATGCCAACCACATTCTGACTGTCTCACCAAGAAAATAGCCCTTGAAATTTGCAAAATTTGCATTTGTGCCATCTGTGAGTGTTCGGACCACTGTTTTGATCCGTTTTTCGGACATCACTACTCTTCGAAGTTGTGTTAAAGAATTGTGACCTTGAAATGGAACATGTACTGAGTTGTGCATCTATAAGTTGCTATAGAGATGAAAGATAAGAAGGTATGATTTGTTGCCAAAATCAGTAGGGAACAGTTGTACTACATTTTGGTGTTTGTTCCTAACATCTGGGAGGACTCGTAGTCGAGCCCGAGCATGTACTAGATTGTGCATTGGTGTTTCTTTTTCAGTGTTATATTTGTCCGTTTCAGACAGGAAATGCTTTCTGCAATAAAGTATAAATTCGCAGCACTTACTGTTGTAAAAAAGAGCATGCTTCCATTTTGCTAATTGAATGACAACATCCACGTGTGTACGTAGTTTTTGGGTTCTTAGTATGATCATTTAATATTATAGGATAACATGTAATCAGCAACGCATGTATGCTTTTACTGTCTCTTTTCTTCAAGTCCGTAATTCCGATAAACATTCTCATCAACAACTGTGTAGTGCAGATGATCCCATTGTTGTATCAATTTTGGATGGAAGTGCTCTACGCTTATATCTAGAGGATGAAGATGATTTTGCAATGTTAGCAGAGAATCTCTTCACAGAACTAGATGCTGAAGATACAGGAAAGATTAAGAAGAGTGAGATTAGAAGAGCTCTTGACCACATGGGAGTCGACATGGGCGTGCCTCCACCTTCAGGTTTGTTTTTCCAATTCTGTCCCCTGTACTAATTGGCTCATCTCTCGGATTATCTCCGAAAATGTATTTTTTAAAATTAATTTTACAATAGTAATCACTATTGAATTGTGATTGCATGTGAACTTTGAAACTGACTCACCAGGGCATCAACAGCATGCCCTCGACTTATCCTTCTCTTCCTGTTATTACCTGTGACAAATTTGTTTACTAAATTGTCTTCTGTTCCCAGATTATATGTTTGCTCTAATTTCTGTTGTTTTTCATTGTATATCCTTAAATCTTCGTAATTGGAAACTTATTTTAGTTCTCCATCAGTGCCATTGTTATGTATTTTAAGGTGACTCTTCCACTATGAAAAGCTAAACTTGAGTGCAAATCTTTCTTCTCCAGTTTCCTGCATATCATTATGTAGTCTATTGAAGAACCTTTTGATGCTTTAATGAAAAGGGAAAAAAAAAAAAACTCTCTTGAAGCCTGTTCGCAGGCTTACTTGATTTACTTGCAAAGGATTGGACATTCAGATGTAATAGCAAACCATTTTCTAAATCCTGATAATATAATGACGTCCTCTGTTTCATATAGTTGAAAAGTTGAATGATTGTTTGAGCAGAGTTACCCCTGCTTGGTGTTGGTGACATCTTGAAGAAACATGGAGCTGAAGGGGAAGAGGAATTGGGCCAAGCACAATTTGCAGAAGTACTTCAGCCTGTTCTCTATGAACTAGCAGATACCCTGGCTGAAAAGCGCATTGTTGTCACTCATAATGTGAAGGTTATCAATGGCTCTAAGATCAAAAAGGTAATATCTAATAACTTGTCCATTAGTTCAGTATTTTTTTTATGGAGATGCCTTATTCATAGACAGAAATCCTACTTTGTGTTGTTTCATGTTTCATATGACATGATATGCAGCAGAAGCATTGCGCTGTTAGATTCCTCCTAATAATATGAGCATTCCATGACGAATCCTGTTTTTCTTACGAATGAGGCATTACTTGTATGTCAAATAAGTTGAAGTTATATTGTAAAAGGTGCTATTGCTCCAGGGTGGTTATGTTCTAAGGACCTACATTCAAGAATGATCAAGCAAAAGATTTGTCTCTTGAGGATTAAAACAACTCTCTTCAGAATGGTCATCCAACTAACAATCCTCTTCACCATCTTCATACATATTTGGCCTTAGAGACATGGTTGATGTGTTGAGGTAGAAATGGTCCTACTTAAAACGTTCCCCAGCATGTGTTTAGATTTTTTTGTAGAAGAGATTAAAAATATAGAGGATGTTTTTTTTTTTTGGTAATGAAAAATATAGAGGATGTTTGTTTCCTTTCTGTGCTAAGAATTTTCATAATTCTGTTGTGACTCCTCTTAGTATCTTTGATGTGCTCTCTTGATTAAACTTGCAGTTTTTGGATGATGAAAAGCAACTGGAAAATGTCACGGAGAAGGTATTGGAGGGGAATCATGAACAAAGTTGTGTCGAAACAGTTAGGAAGTATCTGGAGAAAAACGGTACTGATATGGGGTTGCCACCACTGGACATTGAAGAAGCAGTTGGTCTTTACAATGCAGTATTCTATAGTGCTGCTTACAATAATAGTGTTCTGGAATGGAGAAAGGACGAAATCCGCGAAATCGTGAAAGAGATCTTGGGGAAGTTTGCAGAGCAGCTGGAAAGAGATCCTGTTTTGGTCGATCTTGGCAATTGAGTAGAGAAATATGGCGAGGAACGCGGTGATGTATAATGTTTCTTGGTGATGCATCCTGTTCAGTGGGTGTCACCAATGACCATTTTGTTCTCATCCTGCCAGATAACTTCTTCATACAACTTCTTTACTTTTTTGGCAACTCCTGATCCTCCTTATAGCCAGGGTCACCTTATGTAATTTATGTCATGGGATAACAGTGAGGGATTGAGATGCCGGATACCAGTTTAGTTTCAGTTGAGACATTTTGTTCATTGATTCGGGTACCCTTTTCGCTTGCAGATAATTTTTTCATCGGTGCGCAATTCGACTTGCATGAGGACGTCACCTTTTTTTTTTTTTTGGCTTTTTTCCCGGTTGCTAGGATGGGAGTTCACTGTGCCCAGATCTTTGGGTACGAGTTAAAACCATGAACCTTCCTATCTGGTTTCGAAACGGTTGATGTTGGATTATGACGAAATGTCGACTTCCACTTTACGCCACCTGGCACCTACCAACCCAGTTTGCCTTAAGCCTGAACTATCTTTGCAGAAACATGCATTTTGTCTTCATAGTTGTCCAATCTTTGGTTTCCAATGAACTTGCTGAAATTCGCAATTGCAGATGGCATCGTGTCGCGGCCCAATCGAGGGTCGGTTAAGCGAGCTATGTCATGAACGGAGGATCCCCGAGGGTCGGGAGTCTAGTTCCGAGATACAATGCCCATGAGAATCGCAACCCTCGAGAGCCCCTGACCTCCGAAGGTCAAAAGCACTCCTCTTCGCCGCTAGAACGGGAAAAGTTAGAAACAGACTTCCGTCTTCACATTACTGAATCGTTAGAAGTCGCAAAATAGATCGAGAACTCACATTTAATAGTGGGATCATAAGTGGGTTGTCTTAAATTTTAAAAACAAGTTTAAGTTCGTTATTACGGGTAGTTCCTACAAAGGATCGGACTAATGACGTATACAATACATGAATTCTCGATGTAGATGCTACATAGTTGGTTCTCATCCTTCAGAGACTACGAGTGTAATAGGAGCATCCGTCGACAAAAGGATCACCCTAAGATGATCATCTCATGGCTATTGAGAACGAATCAAATCAGATGGTTCTATTTCTCAATCTTTGGTCATGACTAGGTTATTTAACAACTTAATGGGTCATAAATTGGTTACCTTACTTATTTAAAGTGAGTCATAATTTTTTTTCCTAAATTTTAAATTTTCTGATTTTTTACGATTCTACTTTTTTTTTTCTGATTCTTTCTTTCCTTTTTACGAAGACCCTCACCAATCACAGGTTAGGGTTGGCTGACTCTCGCTATCCACAAGGCAAGGATTGCAAAGCTCTCGCCTAGACCCAACAAGTGTTTTAGCGATATGAGTCGGATTGGGTATAAATTATATCCTAGTCAAGTCGGGTATGGGCCGATAAATAACATTGCCATCAATGGATCATAAACGGATTTTATTAGTCAATTTGAATCGAATTATTTATGATGCGACTCAAACCTAATTCAATCCATCCATTTAATTGGTTTAAATACCACTATCTTGCTATCGCAAGCGCGTGTAGGCTCAAACTAATGGATGATACCGAACAAGCAATGGCTTGAACAAAGTGACTCTTTTAGTACCTAGATTTTAAAATTCGTTGACGTAGGGTTCTGATTTGACGGGTACTTACTACTTACAAAAACAAAAACCAAGGGTGCGCTTGCTTAGATGATAAAAGAAAATACTTTTCGATAAATAATTTTCAAAAAAATAAGCAATTTTTATTTAGTTCACGATATTTGACCAATTTTTTTTTTGTATTTAGATTTCATTTGAAAAATAATTCCAATCTCACAACTTTATTTTATAAAAAATGATTTTTTTTAATTTTTAATCATTTTATATTTATATTAAATAATTTAATTTTTTTTCCTTCTTCCTTTGAGGTTGGTGATGACCAATGCCAGCCACATGAGGTCGCCAAGATTTAGCAAGCTCAAGCTCACCGATTATGGCAAGGCTCGAGCTCATATGGTTGATTGCTAGCCATCATCGAGGCTTGACAGCCATCAGAGGAAGAAGGCAAAAGAAAAAAGATTTTAAAAAATTTGAGGTGAGTTGTTTCGCAAAGTGCTTTCATGTCTATAGAATTAGGATTTTATTAAACCAACTCTTAAATCTTTTTTTTTCTGTGCCAAAAAAATTTAGAAATTCACTTTCTTAATTTTGTACATAAATATTTTCGTTAACCGAAAAGTATTTTCTGATGATGAATTATGGATGAAAATAAAAAAAATTTCCATAAAATACTTTAAATTAAAAAAGTAGTACTGTAATTTTTTTTTTTTGCATTTTTTTGGGTCGGAAACACTCTTTTGTTTTTTTGTTTTTTTTTTGTGTTCGGGTGAAACACCATAAGTTGGGTTACAACGGCCTGAGCTTTTTCCGAGCAACTTCCTTTCGTTTTGTCCAGCAAGCGGCCCACCTCTCTTTCTGCGAACCTTCTGCCTTTCCCCTGAACAGCCCCTGCTTGTCGCCACTCAGACGCGGTCCCTTCCGTTACCCAGAACACACGAAAACAACGCAAGTCATAGCATCGACCAAACATCGCCCGTTGTTAATAACCACGTATGCAAGACATTGCTGTCGTCTTGCTGAAAGAAAATCTCGTGACCCCCGATGGCTGCGAAGATCCCTGTTTAGATTCTCGCTCGATGAAGCAAAAAATCCAGCGCATCGATTCACTCCATCTAACCCCAATCCAGAAAAAGATGACGGGAAAAGAGTATAGTAATGCATATCGAATTGTTTTACAAAATGGGGGGGCTGCACTGCACCGTCTTATATATCGAAATGGTAAAAATCTCATTTTTTTTCCCTTGAAAAATTTTAGAAATAAGACGTAGTTTCTCTCTCCTGTAATGAAGATCTGTGTTACCATGGGTGGAGCGAGATCTCTTCCGCATATACTCTGAGGAAACTCCACTGCGTGGTCTTTAAATAGCAGGAGCATTTGGGGCTCGCAGACCATCCCATCTCTAGCCCTCTTCCCCCCTCTCTCTCAGCGCATCATCTTCTCCATTGATTCCCTGGGACTTTGAAAGACCCAGTTCAGGTGCTTTTTTAAGCTTTGTTCCTTTTTGTCTGGCCAAGCTGTTAAGCCTTATCCGCATATGGGTTCTGTCTCTTTCATTTCCCCCATGTACTGTGCTCCTTTTTGTGCTTGCGACGTTCTTCGTGCGCCTGATTTTCTTGAAAGTCGTGGAATCAGTGATATGGGTTACTCTTCCTTGCTTCAAAGTTTGGTCCTTTCTTTGGTTTTGGGGATGATGAGTGTTAGTTGTTTTTGACATTGTCGTTACATTGTCGATTTAGGCGAAAATCATTTCATCAGAAGCTTCGGTATGGCGTCTTGAATTGTTTGTTTACCGTAATCTTGAGAAAATTTGCATATTTTTCACTGAAATAGGGTAGTATTTTCACTTGAAGTTAGTGGTCGTTTTTGCCTCTATCTATTTTTCCAGCTTTGTTCATCACGTGGGATTCTGGTTCTCCTCAGGACCTATGTCTAGGAATCCTTGATCATTATACCTCTGGTTCAGATTCCATGCTGTGAGAAGTTCTAAACGGGAAACTGCAAAGTGGGCACCACATATAATTGCATCCCATATGTTGCTGGGAATGTTTGTTCTCCATGGTTCAACATCTACGTTTATTTTGTTTTGTGGTTTCTTGTTCTTCTGACGGGTGTTACACGGATACATCAACAGAGCATTTACTGAGGTTTTATATTGCCTACATAATTTGCGTTTCCACTTTACTAATCATCACACTATCATTTGCCTGATCTCGGTCGAATGAAGTCAATTTTACATGTTATGGGAAGTCCTGTTTCACTTCACTTGTCATACTGATATTATGCATGCTTGTCAATAGTTGGCTGTAGTCCCTTCACCAAAGATTTAAAAAAATATGACCCTGCTTGAGTTTGCCTAAGATTTAATTCGTATATACATCAATCAGCAATTTAGCATGTACTGCCCGCGTATTAGTCTACCTTTCATGATTGTTATGTGAATTTACTTTACTGCAGCTGTTAACATTTCCTTCTGAATTGGGGGATTCACCTCTCTTGCCTACTGCAGGATGGGGAGCACTGATAGAACTGACTATGGCGCTTTCACCTATGAAAATCTCGAAAGAGAGCCTTACTGGCCATCCGAGAACCTCCGAATCTCCATCACCGGTGCAGGCGGTTTCATCGCCTCTCACATTGCCCGGCGTTTGAAGAGCGAGGGCCACTACATTGTTGCTTCGGACTGGAAGAAGAACGAGCACATGACTGAAGACATGTTCTGCCATGAATTCCATCTCGTCGACCTTAGAGTCATGGATAACTGCTTAAAGGTTACTAAGGGGGTCGACCATGTCTTTAACCTTGCTGCTGATATGGGTGGCATGGGCTTCATTCAGTCCAATCATTCCGTCATTATGTATAACAACACAATGATCAGCTTTAACATGCTCGAGGCTGCTAGGATAAATGCAGTAAAGAGGTGCTCGGACCAGAATAAATTTCGCAATCTCCTTTTCCATTACATGTCCTGTTTCAACTTTCTTCAGTTCCTCATTCATCTCCAACTGTTTAATATTAGTGCTGTGCCTGTGCAGGTTGTTCTATGCTTCTAGTGCTTGTATTTATCCTGAATTTAAGCAACTGGAGACTAATGTGAGCTTGAAAGAGTCTGATGCATGGCCAGCTGAGGTTTGTTGCTTTTCAAGTTAAACTTTGTCGGAGATCTCATGCTTTTTGGTTTGATACATTACTGGGAAGGGACGTCACAATCATTATTGGCGTTCTAAATTTCAGCCTCAAGATGCTTATGGCTTGGAGAAGCTCGCTACTGAGGAATTGTGCAAGCATTACACCACAGATTTTGGAATTGAGTGCCGCATTGGAAGGTTCCACAACATTTATGGTCCTTTCGGGACATGGAAAGGTAAACTTTTTTGGTTGCAGCTATTGGATTCATTGCATGATTTCCTAACTTTTGCATTTTATTAACAAAGTGGCTTGGATGTTTCTGGTATTTAGGGGGAAGGGAGAAGGCTCCGGCTGCTTTTTGCAGGAAGGCCCTCACTTCCACTGACAAGTTCGAAATGTGGGGAGATGGGCTTCAGACTCGATCTTTTACTTTCATAGATGAGTGTGTTGAAGGTGTTCTTAGGTGAGCCTAACGGCTATTTAACTTATTGATAATATCTCTTCCCTTTCTGTTCCAAGGCTGTTGGGTCTTGAATGGGATTAACCTGACTATATTTTCAGTGTCGGCTTTCATTCGTTGAATGATTTAAAATTAAGTGCACGGACGTTTTACTGGGTAAGGGTAAAGCAACATCTTTGGTATTACTCACGTCCTCCGGAATGGTGAAACGCAAGATTTCTAGCGAATCTTGCCTTTTCAAGTTCTTTTTTATATGGATCTAGTTTCTAATGTCTTTGCAGAATTGGCAAAGAATTAATGTTTGGAAGGGTCTATTTCTTTATTAGTTCATATGATTCAAGTCATTGTATGACAAAATGGATGGTTCTAGCTGGTGCGTTGCATTTTGCCTGACTTATGAACCATTCATTCACATTTTTTACTTGCCTGCCTGTATTTGATTTTATAGCCTTGTTTTCTGCTTATGTTGTGGATGTGTCAGATTGACAAAGTCGGATTTCCGTGAGCCAGTGAACATTGGAAGTGATGAGATGGTTAGCATGAACGAAATGGCTGAGATTGTTCTTAGTTTTGAGAATAAGAATCTTCCCATTCATCACATTCCTGGCCCTGAGGGTGTTCGTGGGCGCAACTCGGACAACACACTTATCAAGGAGAAGCTTGGTTGGGCTCCTACCATGAGATTGAGGGTAGGCCATCGCTCATACGTAAAGAAAATGATTTTCCAACTAAATCCACTCATAGCTTTGAACCACAACATTGCTGCTCCATTTGCTTCTTCTCTCCAAAGGACTGATTGAATGCATTAATTTTGTAGGATGGCTTGAGAATCACATACTTCTGGATCAAAGAACAGATTGAGAAAGAAAAGGCTCAAGGGATGGACCTCTCCATTTACGGTTCATCTAAGGTTGTAGGAACTCAAGCCCCTGTTCAGCTCGGTTCACTACGAGCTGCTGATGGCAAGGAATGATGCCGTGCCTCCAGTGTCGTGGCTTCTCCAGCTGTTAGTTTTCCCTTCTGAAATGGCTGTCGAATTGCCTTGGAAGAGCTCGTTCGACTGCGATATGGTATCTATGTACCCTCATGGGAGCAATATTATCTGCTTGTTTGTATTCTCATTAGTCAAGCGTCAGTTGCCGGCGCACCCCATTTGTACTCTTCCGGTTGGAGTCGTTCTGCTGAACTTCACTAGATTTATGTATCCGCTTCGTGTTTATGGGAGATTTGAGATATGCAACACAATAAGAGCTCATTCCGTAACTTTCTTTGCCAACGCTGCATTGTGCTTCAATGGCATTGCATGTTAGCATTCATTCAGCAAGAATCTCCGACTGTTGCGGTTGATCCAGAACGAAGGAGAGAAAACTCTTGCCTTGGAATGGCACGCAAGGAGGCATAAATACAACCATCTTCTTCTGCTCCCCATCCTTTTGTGCGTACTATCCGTATATCCGGAATCGACTTTCATATACGATACGAGATCATGAAAATCGCCGCAGAATTCTTGATGTCTAAATCCAGGAATGTTGCGGCGCGTTTAAGGATCGTGTGCAGTTGGTTCTTTAAAGTCTGGAATTAAGAATTAACCATGACCTTTTGCATCAAGTGAAAACTATAGTGCTGAGGATGAACTTACCATGCGAAGAAAACATCAATCAAACACTCCTGTCTCGATTTTCTTTTCGGGTTATTCTCGATTCATGTAAGTTCATTAGAGTGGGCCTCACATGAGATTCGCATGATAAAACAATTTAATCGAATTGATTTCACACGAAATATCTCGAACGAACTGGGTCCCATAACAACTGCCCCTCGGTATTCCTAAGAAAAATTTAAAATGCGGGATCTCTGGAGATTCTTGCTGCTGTGTATTTTCTAATATGTTACGGTCCATATGTACCACAAGCACCATATAAGATATGATTTCCATATTCGTTACTATCTTAATCAAACACCAGCCTATAATGCATAACATATACAACATATAATTAGGTGAAGATATGCTCACCGACGACGAGCGGCGTCTATTTAATTCCCCTTCCACGTCACCACACGACGCTTGCTGACTCGGATTGTCGAAGGACCAAACCCTTCCTCCAATGAGATTCCTTCCCCTCCTACAAAGAAGTACGGTTAATTTCTCCATGCTAGATTCAAAATTTGAAAAGGGATCTTTCTATTTGGTTTAGATTATAAATAACAATAACAAATAAAGGGGAAAAGGTTTATTGTGTGGCTATGGAGATTTATTTCGCTATTCACGAAGTTTAACGAAAAATATATTTAAAATCGCATGGCAACCTTGCTCTTCATAGTTGTTTGGTTTGATGTTTCAATGAGGATATCTTCAAGAGGTTGGCGCATTGAATCCGATTGTCCTAAGTTATTCCCACATTTCCTGACCTCATGATTCACGGTTTTCTTGTTCCATTTTTGCCCCTCGAGTCATCATAATCGCCGATCTTACTGATGTTTTGATGACGATATCTTTTTTATGACTATTTAAACTATTTAATAAATCCAGCTATTCGAAACCTTTTTTCTCTTGAAAATGACATTACCAATGACCCTTTTTCTTTTAAAGACCGCTGGTACGTTATTATCCTTGGGGTTCAAAGGATAATCATTTGGTCCTTTGGAATTCTCGTGGCAGAAAGAAGAGACCAAATGAAGCTTCAAGACTCAAAATGTCGCTCGTTCCATTCCTCTCCTTTTCTTTCCTTTTGCCGGAGGCGGTGCGTGCTCCTCCGCCTATCATTGATTCGCCGGCATGTGCTCCATTAGGAAAATTTCTTCTTTTCGGAATTTATTATTTCGCACTAATGCTAGCGGATGAGACATTATTCCTAGTTTACATAATTAAATGAGTAGATGATATAATCTTCTATTTACTAACTATGCTAGCCCAAATAGATAGCATGATTAATAATTAAAAAACAAAACAAAAAAAAATCTATGTACAAAAACAAAACACAGACGCACAAAAAAAAAAACAAAGAAAGGCGACCTTTTCGTTTTTTTTAAGGGGCCTTAAAAGCAACGAGACAAAAAAGGCCATGAATCGGACTGACGTGTCCGTGGGCCCCACGAACGATGCCCAATAGTTATCCACAAAACTCAAGCAGCCGCCGCCGCCGCGTCCCCGGGCGAGCCGCCCTATTGGAGCCATTCCTTCCGTTGTGAAAACTCCTCTTTTCCTATCCAAACCCCTCCGGCGCAATCTCGTGACGACACGTGTCGTGCCCTAGAGGAATTAGCCTTCTCCTCTTTTGGATCAGTACACTTGAAAATCCGGCGGACTTGCGACACGTTTACATCGAGCCGGTTTTCGCCTCGCGAAAAAAATCTCAAATTGCGCATGGCACATGACTCACCAAACTACCTTGACCTAGATTTATCGTCCGTTGCATCACACATGTGTCCACACACATGAAATTTCGTCACGTCGGATCCGTTTTACGATTATCTGTCGCGTGTATTAACTGCTATGCATGTTAACGGGACGTTGAATGGAACGCCGATGGAGGGCATATTTGAATCAAGATAGCCCAATTTGTAAAAAAAAAAAAAAAAAATTCCCGCGAACGAACAGGTTGGAATTCTTAGTGATTTTTAGCCCTTTAATCGGAAGATAACGGATCAATAAAAGATTTAACCGCAACAGAAGAGACCGATCTGCAAAATCGACACGTTCGAATTTGCACGCGAAACCCCCATGGAGATGGTTCTAGAGCGATAGATGCGATTCTATTCGGAGTTTTATGATCAAAAGATCAATCTTGGGAGCTCTTGGGGGTGTATTGAGTTCGCATAAATGTAATGGACAGCTGACTAGGACTTATCCATTTTGCCGTAGTTGGACCCGACATCGACCAAACATTGGCGTCTAAATCAATCATTGCCTCCTCAATCGACAAGTCAAATTTCTCTGCTTTGGGTCATTTTCACTCCACCATTTAAGGATAACCATGATTTCCTTGCAATCAACGTAAAATTCCCCCTTTTTGATACTAATCCATCGTTGGAGTAACTTAAAATATTTTTCTTTGGGCGGTAGATCGTGAAGTTTTCGACTTTCGGGTACTTTGAGAAATCCGTTCCCCGCGCCCCCGAGCCGCCAGTTTCGGGATCGCAATCGACAAGAGAAGAGAGGTTCATGGATTGTAATACCTCGTCTGCTTATCCGATTTCCAAATCACTCGGCCTTCGTAATAAAGATCTTCTGGAGGCGGCACGAATCAGACATGCAAATATGCCGGTCCGATCCAACCCTCAATTGAGAGATATTCGGGCAAACTTGCCGATTTTCAACCGTCCGTGTCATGCCTCTATCTTCGTCTCCAAAGAATCTTCAAGGCCACTCAACCGCGTTGTCTCCGACAAAAGAAACACATTCAAATTTGCATTATTCTCCCACTTGGTGTCGAAATTGTACTATTCACCCAATTGCCACAACAACGAAAAGATCACAAATTCATCACCTCCTCCAAAAAAAAGAAAAAAAAGAAAAAAGAAAAGAATGCAAGAAGAGGAACTCTATATAAAATGACCAAAATGCCCCTCGCGGACCTTAAAAACCAATGTAACAGCACCTCACCAGGACATTATCCAAAACCTTCGAAAGAATTTTATCCAAAACCATAAAGTGAGAGAGAGAAAGAGAGAGAGAGGGGGGGGAATGGATAGAGCGTTCTCAGTGGATGAAATCTCCGACCAGTTCTGGTCGTCGCCACCGGCCACGATGACGTCGTCGTCGACGTGCCGGTCCGAAGCGGACGAGTCGTCGTCCAAGATGAACCGCAGCGAGTCCGTCTGGGCCTTCCAGCGTTACCTCCAAGAGGCCGCCGTCCCCGCCGCGTCCGGCGGCGACGAGAGCGACGTGGTCGAGATCAAGGGCTCTCGCCCGAATCCGGACCGAAGTCAAAACCCGATCCAGAAACAACCACCCAATCCGAATGCGGTAAATAAGAACTCGAATGAGGTTAATACCAGTCCGCCGCCGTCGACCTCGTGCGCTGATAGCATTGCTCCGCCGCCGCCGAACGCCGAGGAGTTCCAGGCTTTCCTCAAGAGCAAGCTCGACTTGGCTTGCGCTGCCGTTGCTCTGTCTCGGGTACATACTTGGTCTCTCTGTCTCTCTCTTGATGTGTGGGCAAGAAAGCAAATGCCTGTGTTTGTCCCGGCATGCGCGAGTGATTTTGAGAAAGTGGTGGAAGGTGAATTTCTAATTTTTTTTTTCTGTGGGGTCATTAATGCACAGGCAACGTTTGCTTGACAAGAAAAAAGATGGAGGATTTTCTCTATCGTATTCAATTGGATTGCAAAGTCAGGTCCTTTGGATAAATTATAAGTATACCCTTATTTCTGGTTGGACTTGGCTGTGTGGTGTCATAAGGAAACCGTTTAGGTTCTTGAACTTAGCTCATTTTTAGTCCATTCCACGAGCTTCTTGATTCCTTGCGATCCATGAGTCATAGATTTCATGTGCTATTGGTGGAACTTAATCTCCATTTTCTGTTTGTGCTTTCTCTTTGTGAATTTGGATGGATTTTGTGATTGCGCAGTGCCCAGATTAAATCAACTCTTCATGGGTTGCCTCATATTTGGGTTGCGTATGCGTGTTGTTTTCTAAGGACGGTTCGAGGCAGGAGAGTTCATGAGAGAGAACTTGTCTTTTCTGATGACAGGTGTCCGGAGATGCTTGCTGGTTTGAATGTAAAGCAATATTTTCCAACCAATGTTATATTGGACAGAAAAGGGGGAAAGAATCCAGTTAGGTCTGGAGAGTAGTTTGAAGAGTAGAAAGAGAGGAACCCTGTTGAAGGAGCTGATATAGACTCTTAGAAGACCTTTAAGTTGCCAAAATGAATTACCAAAAGCATTTACTTTCCTTTCTAAGGATGAAAGGGACATCTCTGTGAACTTCTTAAATACTGAATTTGAATGTGATAAAACGTTTGAGCCCTTTGAGAATTGTGATATTAACAAAGTTTGGTCAAAAGAAACTGATCATCCTTTAACTTGGACCGTGGAATGTTTTCTTCTTCTTCCCAGTACATGATTATTGCACTAGTTATCATGAGCCTATTTTGTCTTTTCAAACACCTTGTGCTAAATTCAGTTCTTAATTTGCTAATAGGCATCATTTGTCATAAATCAAGATTCTGAAACTCCAGCTGACAATTCTCAGGCCTCAAAGTCATCACAAGCGGGATCTCAAGCTTCTTTGAAAGGTTTGTCATTGAATAATGCGCCAATTCTCTACAGTGATGTGAACATGCTATGCACTTATGACCTCTCTCGTTCAGAGCTACTTCTTCAATCAATAAGGGAAAGATGCTGTATCCTGAAAATCATGCTTAAATTTTTGCCCGTTGGGTGCTGACTTGCCTTATACTTTATACTGGATGGCATGTTGCTGCGCAACTCCTTTTTCTGTTTCTTTTTGGGTCATCCCTCTTCCCTACATCGCAGATGCAGGAGTATCAGTCAGGTGGAATCTTCAGTATGCAGTGTAAGGCGACATGCGCTCTAGCATGTGATGCTTAAATCACAGACTGTGATTTGATTTCTTTTCCTTCATTATTTCCGAAGGATTGGCTCTAGAATTGTGGGTTTTCCCTGGTTTGCTTTGGAACAAGCATGGCTATGCATCTAGGCAGAGCATCATAACTCGTGGCATGTAAAACTTTTCTATGAGTAGGACGCCTTTGTGGGTGTTGTGCATCTAAATCAGATATGCCTGATTTTTATGCAAAAACAGTTCTTGTCCAGTTTGAGTCTTTGGAGCAGCTACAATAAGTTAAATGATTTATAGCATTTTTTGGCAATTGGACGTTTGGAAAACATTTGAGTATGCTGATGCTTTCCTGCCTTTATTTTTCTTGGTGGGAAAAAAAAAGATGTCGGCACTCATTCTGAAGTGTCTCTGAACTTGAGATGAGTCTGCTAGTGGAAGCTTATGCACAGCATATATCCATTTTTCATGCTAATTTTCCCTTTCTTTTCTGTCATTCCCTTTCCTTTTCTCTTTCATTCAGGAGTTGGGCCTGATTTGTCCAAGTCACAAGATGAGGATGCTGGTGGGTTAGTTGGAATATCTTCCTTAACAGCCACACCAAAGATATCTGGGATTCCTGTGAGGTCGACAACAAGCGGATCATCAAGAGACCTATCAGATGATTACGAAGAAACTGCAACTACTGACCATTTGGATCCTGCTAATGCGAAGCGCGTGAGGAGGTACTATTGCATATTTAGCACTGCTGGTAGCTTTTAATACATCATCTTTTTTCGTTTGTCGAACTCTGCTACCATCATTCTCAGTGTACTGAAGAAGATGGCAAGTACTATTTGCAGTATTATACAGGGTCCCAAGTAATTTTTTTTTTTGGTCAAACAATGTACTAAAGAAGATGGCAAGTAATTGAGCATGCACTTCTTCATCAATATCGAGTCTAACAATATGCTTTCATTAGTAGGTCCAAATTCTGTTATGATTTTTTCCAAGAGGCATATCGAACACGATGGTCCTACTTTCTTGATAAGGGCATTATTTTGGCTTGATTTGCTTAATCTTCACAAGTATAGTCCATAATTAGAGAGATTGAACCCGCTTTTTGAATATTTGGATGAGATCCATTTGTGGGTTGTGTGGTCATAAGCATGCAGTGGCAGCATCTGAACGGGATTATGTATATAATGCATCTGAAACCAAAATAAGACTACACTTTTGTGTGGTATGTTTTTTGCAATTGGTTTGCTTAAAAATGCTTTGGTTATGCTTTTGGTTTCAACATCTCATCTTTCCTTTTATTCATACTTGCTTTTCAGGATGCTCTCCAACCGAGAGTCTGCTAGACGCTCGAGAAGAAGAAAACAAGCTCATTTGACTGAGCTTGAGACACAGGTTCAACTATTGCGACGATATATTCTCTCTCAATAGTTCTTCATAACTACTCCTGCACATCCATGATGGCTTCCTAACTCTGTTCCACCTATAGGTTGCTCAATTAAGAGTGGAGAATTCTTCTTTGCTGAAGCGTCTCTCAGACATAAGCCAAAAGTACAATGTAGCGGCTGTTGACAACAGAGTTTTGAAAGCTGATGTAGAAACCTTGAGAGCAAAAGTAAGATTCTTTATTGGTGGTCCCTTTCTTTTACTTTTCTTTGATGTATTCGTTCTCCTGCTGTCTTTGATTGCCTATCGGCCCGATAATGAATTATTTCCCTTTGAGGAAGTTGTTTGTCGACTTTTACTAGGGACTAATGCATCTATTTTGTTATTGCTTTGAGACTAGAGACTTCAAACATAAAACAGGGAAAATGGTCTTGATCTCTATGTGAAAGTTGCCTCATTATATTGAACTTGGTTTGAAATCTCCAGGTGAAGATGGCTGAGGAGACGGTTAAAAGACTAACCGGACTGAACCCCATGTTCCATGCGATATCTGACATGTCTCCTGTGGGCGTGCCACCATTCGATGGCAGTCCTTCCGATACGTCGGCAGACGCCGCAGTTCCTGTGCAAAATGACCCGAAGCACCAATTTTATCAACCCAATTCTAGGAACCCTGTGCGATCTGCTAAGGATATGAGCGTCAACAATGGCTTGGCAGATATTCCTGCAGCCGAAAATGCGCAGCCGAATGGAGCTGGCAAGTTGGGACGAGCGGCCTCTATGCAGAGAGTGGCCAGTTTAGAGCATTTGCAGAAGCGCATCCGTGGGGACTCGAGTCCTGGTGGCCCCTAGTGCAATGGAGAACCAGTAGTAGCAATAGAGTAGCAAGAGGAGGGTTGAATCATTTGGTTGATATTTACCCATTCATTAATGAAGCACAAGAATACAATCTGCTAATATTTTTTGTTCAATTGTCGATATAGATTCCTTAAATTTTCCCTTCTTTTCCCCCATTGCGTTGTGATTTTGCGGCAAATTGACCTCTTTTTCTCTCAACCTCGAGAGGGTCACGAGCATTTTGTCCTGCTTAGCCTGCCTGATCGAGAACCCAATTGAACAAGATCGAGGTTGTCACTGGGCTTCAAGTGAGAAGTCTTTTGAATTGGCCTTGTGGCAGAGTCCTTGGAATCACATTTTGAAGAAAGTCAAACAAAGCTGGTGGGTTCTGGATGAATTAGCCGCCGCCCAACTGAGAAGCAAGCTTCAGGGGATGAACGATACACGTTGTTTAGAATGATAAGCATTTTTCACAGCCAGTGAACTTTCTTAAATATGATAAATATTCTTCGAGAAAGCTAACGTTCTCATGCTATCGCGTCGACATGAGAATGCAGTTATGACTTCTACGATTTTCGATGTCCCAAGAGATCGGATTTCTCTCCGCAAACAAGTTGTTCGAGAGCTTGAGAAAATACAAATTATCAGTTGAAAATAGGTTATCCCATTTTTATTTTTGGGTAAAGCACTTGGAATTGTTGAAAATAATTTTCCAAAAGCAGCCATTTTTCTTCGTCTCCAGAGACGACAAGCCCAAAACTCTTGACCGTCCCCCCACCCAATCTTCATCTTCCTTAGCGGGGACTAGCGTTCATTCTCGTCCTCCACCGATAAAAAAATCCACCCCGAAGAAAAAAGGAGCATACTTCGTCAACCCCCATCGCTCTTTTGACATCTGAAGCGAAGAACCACCATGGAGATCTGCTCATCTCTGTCGCTTCCTCTTTGTCCTTCTTCTTCCCTCCCAAGACCGCCTCCAACCTCACTCCCGTTCTCTTCTTCCTCCTCCGCCTTCCTCTTCGACCCTTCTTCTTCTTCTCCTCCTTCGCCTCTTGCCTGGAGCATCAAGACCCACGTTTTGCGTTGCCACGGCAGCAATTCGCTAGTTATCGGTTTGGGCAGGAGGAGAAATCAGAGGGCGAAGAGGGGTCTGGCTTGCAATGCCTTGTTCGGCCTCGGCGTGCCCGAGCTCGTTGTGATTGCGGGCGTCGCTGCTCTGGTGTTTGGGCCCAAGAAGTTGCCGGAAGTCGGGAAGAGCATCGGCAAGACCGTCAAGAGCTTCCAACAGGCGAGTCTTGGATTTTACCTTCGTAGCTCGCCTTGTGCTTGTTTAATTTCCCCTTCGGTGTATTGTGGAAATGAGATTTTGTTTCGATTAGCGAGGATGATCTTTTCAGCTTGATGTTCGAGAATTGTGCATAATCATATTATGAGCTTCTTGGATGTTCCTGAGGAATCTGATTGTCAAGGTAAACATGGTGGCATTGTTATTGTTCTAATACCAGCACAATTGTAATTGTTCTAGTACTAGCATCATCATTACCACACTTGAGAGATTCGGATGTTACTGTCTTATTGTTATAGGAGTGTGCTTAGAGAACCTTTATCCTTTCAGCAGCGGTTCGTTTGGAACAGGTGGTATCTGATTATGTGTTATCTGTGAAATCAATTCACGAGCTAGCTGGGGGAGGTTCATGTAGGAAGCTTTGTCACTGAGGTATTAAGTTTCCTTGACGTGGCAGGATAGGGATTTGAACTGGAGATGTAAAGTGTCTAGGACCATGAGGTCATTTCTTTTAGTGGCTTTCTTAGGTTACAAGTTTATTTGATCCATTTCGTACACGTCAAATAATTAGTCTAGACAAACATTTATAGTGAAATGTTGTTGTACTTCGAGTAGGCTGAGGTTTTGCTTTATCTACATCTATTTTTCCCAATTTTTCCCACCAAGAAAGTTGGAGGGAAGTTTGAAGAGAGAACTTAACTGAATGCAATTGCTGATTCCAACGATAGCATATGAAATTCGATTAGTAGATTTTGGATTTCTTCTGCAGAAGAGATGCTGTCGAGAACCTTCATAAACCAAAGAAGGTTCTTTCTTTGCAGCTTCTGCAAGCAACAGATGGTTGTGATGCAGTATAGTAGTTCATATTTCTTTGGGATAGCTTGGCCCTTAACAACTTCAATTATGAGATCATTTGACCAATCTCGCAGTTTGGCCTGTTTTCAATCTTGGTGTCGTGACTTGATGATAATGCTCATGTTCTGCAATTATTGCAGGCAGCTAAAGAGTTCGAATCGGAGCTGAAGAAAGAACCTGAGTCTTCAACAAAACCCTCTATAGACAAGCCAAAAGAAGTGGCTGAGGAGGACAAAATAGATTCAAGCTCAAAAGAGAGTACATGAGTGGATGGATTAGAAGAAGGTCGTTTGTTTTGGTACTTTTACTTTGAAAGGCTGTAAGGTGCAACAACGGGTTATTCCACATTCATGTAGATTTAGTGTGTGAGAAATTTTCTCTTGCATGAGTTAGATTGTCTTGTTTTCTTAGCACGAGCAACCACTAGTTTAGATGTCGAGCAACTTGTTTGTGTACTACTTAAGAATTTTGATTTTTATCCAGTTCCTGGTGAATGGCCAGTGTCGGTGTAACTTTTCTTCACCCATTGAAAGGTTTGACTTGTCTGAAAAGATTCAGTTGTGGATCTCGGAAACTCCAGCAAAAAGGTTTTCAAAAACATGTAATTGTGTTGATATTGGATTCTGCAACTGTTAGGGTAGGCCTCTTAAGTTTTTAGCTAGTGATTTAACAGTCTCATATTGAGTTTCTGCTGCAACACTGTGTGTGTATGCATGCTTGTCCTGTCTCCAACTGTAATTGTGTTGATATTGGATTCTGCAACTGTTAGGGTAGGCCTCTTAAGTTTTTAGCTAGTGATTTAACAGTCTCATATTGAGTTTCTGCTGCAACACTGTGTGTGTATGCATGCTTGTCCTGTCTCCATACAGATTATCATGCAGGCGGTATGTCATTCTCACGGTAATAGATGGCAGCTCCTCAAGTATCTGTTGCTTTATTGCAACATTTCAGTTTTCTGCTCTTGTGATCGGTGCTTTAATTTGATGCTCACTCGCAACAATTCAAGTAACTATTTTCTGGTGTAAACAATTCTTAATTGTGGTTTGCTCTTTTAGGTCCCATTCATTTCGCCTAAACTGAATGATTTGAAAATTACTTTCGTAAAAATATTACTTGTATCGCTTAATATAATTAGTTAAAGAAAAGTGCTTCATAATCAACAAAAAATAAATATCGTATCTGAACATTTTTTTGTGAAAGTTCTTTTCGTCTGGCCATTTTTGTCAGGGAAATGTTTTCCAAGCTACTGATGTTCCAAGAAACAAACGCACCCATAATATTATTTCCACTGCAGAATTTGGTTTGATGCTTGTATTCATGTCCCCCCAGTAACCTATGCAACTTCGAGGCAAAAAGTTGATGGACAATTTTAATTAGCTACCACTCTCTTCTCATTTATCAGCATTCTCTGCATTAAAACAACATTTCAACCTTAAAGATGTCAAATTCTCGTGCTCGCTCAAGCGCCGCATGTCTTTGTTGGGATGGTATCCAAAGCATCATTTGTACTCCTTCAGACAGGCTAAAAGTATGTCAACTCAGTGAAACTCAAACCATTAAAAAAAAAAAAGGAAGGAAGAAAATTGCTCTAGTAAGTTCCTTAAATTTCGTCTAATAATAGTGAATATAGTCCCTGTTCTGCTTATTACTCGAGTTTGAGCACTAGCCGATGAATTTGTGTGTATCAAATCCTGCAGATGATCGATCTCTCCTCATTTGGTTTCTCCCCATCAACTGGAAGAAATTGATCTCTAATGGCAATGTCAAATATAAAGCTTGCATGAACGTAAGAAACAGAACTCCTGAAGTCCAGTAAGGTTGGAAGGGGCTTCCCCTTCTTATTGAAAATGTCAACAGAGTCATATAAAGACTCGCGTGTTGAAGAGTCGAAGCCGAGGATCGTCATCCTTCTGTCATCTAATAACTTCTCTTTCCGTTGTTGATGTTGCAACGCCTTCGATTATTCGATATAGCTTATGACATCACTCCTGACACCGAATCGAGGCACTTTTTGAGTGTAATTAACGAAGAATTCTTCGGTTTTCCATATATTGATCACAGATAACACGAGCAAAATAGCGCATAACTCTTGCTATTCAGTCTCTTTCTTTGAAAAGCCCCATATCCCGCAGAGAAAGCACTTTCACTTATCAAAGACCAAAAGCAAACCTCTGAGCACTATAAAGCAAGAAGAGTTTTTCAGACACCTCCCTCTCCTCTCTCACGAACAATTTATAAAACCCAAGACCCATAATCCCATCGGAATTCCCGAATCACTTTGCCGGGTCATCGGGTTTCGGATCTGCCACCCCGTTCACCAACATAACCACCGCCACCACCACGTCCTTCCCCTACCCTTTTGAGTTTCCCAATGAACACGCTCCACCTCCACTTCCGCTTCTCTTAACATTCTCTCCCACCAATAATTTCTCTCTCCTCTCTCTCTCTCTATCTGCCACTCCGTTTAGCTATAGTTTGTATCTTCCCACTTAGAAAGAAACCAACTTTTGCTGGGTTTCGGGTAGAGCAAACCCATCTTGAACTTTGATCTCTAGTCGGCACTTTTCCATAGAGAGAGATAGGCGAGAGGGAGCTTATAATCATCAACTTATGGCAGGCTCAAATCCACAGGAAGGACTAGGGGATGAGTTCTTTGAGCAGATCCTGGCTGTGCCACCTGGACCTTACTCCGGTGGCTCCATGCCCATGGTCCTGCAGCTGGGCTCCGGCCGTGGCCGCGGCAGCGAAGACGGCGGCGGCGGCGGCGGCGGGATGAGGGGCATGGGGGTGATGATGCCCTTGGGGCTGAATTTGGAGCAAGGTGGATTGTTTAGGCATGAGGATGTAGAGAACAGTACCAGTGCAGCTCCCACCACTTCTGCCATTAGTGTAAGTCTCCATCATTCCTCCTTTTTCAAATTTTAAAATCATATGTTACTCAATTCTCCTCTCTCTCCTTTCTAATGGACTTGCTGCTGTCACCAACTCTACCGCACTTCCCTATGATAGCTTCTTAAAAAAACAAAAAAAGGGCTTCTGGCAAAATCCATCTTTTGTTGCCTTGAGATGTTTCAAGAAGTTCCTGCTTCAAAGTGAATCCAGTGGGGAGGAGAATAGTGAGGGGAAGGGTCAAGACAAGACGGTCAAAATTTCAAATTTTTTTTTTTTGTGTAGTTTGTTTTTGGTGACGATGAATGTTTTGTGATCTTTCGGTTTGTTTTTGGGGGGCCTAATTCTGATGAAAATTTTGGCAGATGGAGAGAGACTCAGGAGTCCATCACAACAACATGACAAGCTGCTTGTTCCCAGCATTTGGACAGTTTCAGGCTCAGTCAGTCCAGCCACCTCCTCCCCACCCACCCCCTCCTCAACTTCACCCGGTAAAAATTCATCCTTTTAACTTTAACTTCACCAACCACATAGAAAAACTAATTACTCTCCACAAAAATAAAATAAAAAATAAAAAAAAAAATAAGAAAATCACTGAAATTTCTTTTGAGTGAATGTGAATGAGCTCTCATTAGTCTCCGCATTAGCAGAGATTAAGGTTTGTAATTGCACTTATGTTTTGGTTGACCTGTGTCTGGACTTCTTTTTTTTATTTTCCCCCCCTCTTTTTTGGCTTTTTGGGCATCTGTAAAATTTTCCAGTGTTTTGAGGAAAGTGACTGGTGAGTTGGGTGGTGATAACACGAGAAATAGACTGAAAATGCCTCCTCGCACGTGCGAACATGACCTCATACATGCGTGAGCATGATGTAGAAGTACTGCTTGTTTTTTGTTTTTTACCCACTTATTTTTATAAATCTGGAGAGCAGAAGGGTAAATTATCTGTAAATTGTTCGTTTCCGAACAACAGGGATTCTATGACCAAATTCTGTAAATTGATTTCGCAATCAATGCGGCTAGTTTCACAACAAAAAATTAAGTAAAGGCAGATTGCTGTATTATTGATTTCGTGCGAGGCACTCAGTCCTTTCGTTACGGCTGACTTTTTGGGTCACCAAAGGAATAGTTGACACCGTCGATTCGATCGGGGGCCCTAGATTGTGTAAATTCTGGCAGATTTTGTGCATGATTTTGGGGACAAATTGCGTACTTTTCTTGACATTTCGGATACCCCGGATGACTTCTGTGGTCATGGACAATCTCTGATCGATTTGTCTTCTTGGTTCTTCTTTTCCTTTCTTTCACGTTGGGATGTTCTTGTAATATGTTTGACTGTTGAGTACTAGGAAAAATTTGGACAGAGGTGGGCTCTTCATGTGGTGAGGCAGGAGATTAGCTTTGTGATGGGCTCCTCTAGCAAGGGGAAGAAAGGAAAACGAAATTTTCCCGAATAATCTTTTAACGAACACCCCGAATTTACGGGCGGGGAATTGAAATCACGGTGGCCGTTTGATTTGACCATGTTCGATCCCAATCGTCCTGCCATAAGTCGCGCTATGCGCATCGCCCAGGGACTTCGTCCGAATGAGATTAAGATTTATGGACAGCGCAAGTTGGCTTAAGTTGTTTTGGCTAAGTTATTTGTGATATCTTGCTCCGACGAAATTCGGGTTTTTCTCCCCTCCTTGACCTATCTATGATGTTTAATTGCATGTCCCTTACCAAATCTGATTCAGGCCTTCTTGAATCAGCCCACAGTGGGATCGCCGAACCCGCCGGCTATACGCCCGAGGGCACGAGCTAGACGAGGGCAAGCCACGGATCCTCACAGCATTGCTGAGCGGGTAAATCTGACATTTCTTTGAAGAAATTCCATATTGGAAAGAAAAAGTTCTTGAAAAACAAACTGAAGTGAGTTTGCTCTAGCATTGGTTCTTAATCCAGTGTATATGTAGCACTAAAAAGAAGGAGAGTCACTATTTTAGTCACCTAAAAAATTGCTGCTTGCGTGTTGATATCTTTAATATAATGGACTATCAGTACCACCCTCCATCTCTTTGCTTTTTTGTCTTTCGGATGCAGTTGCGCCGAGAAAGAATTAATGAAAGAATGAAGGCGCTTCAGGAGTTGGTTCCCAGTTGCAACAAGGTTGTCTCTTCAATCTCTTAGTACAATCTGAATACTGTCATACTATGAATAAGCAGCAGTCAACTTCAGATTTATGTACGAGGCTGCGCTCGACCTGAAATAGTGCCCTAAGGACTACATTTGTCTGGCTTGATAATAGAAAAGGAACTTAAATAGTATTGTGATGAGTACAATGTTCCGCTCCTGCTATAATATACAACTGAATCTCTGTGCGCAGACGGATAGAGCAGCCATGCTTGATGAAATCGTGGATTATGTGAAGTTCTTACGACTCCAAGTCAAGGTACTTATATTTAGGATCTTTAAAGGAATTATTATGCAGTAATAATGTGATAAATCAAATGTGTCCGGGACCGGTCCAGGTCACTGAAACCAGTATCACTGTCGATGAGGCTTTTTCTGGTGAATCACATGCGTCTCTTCCAGTTCCTGAACACATTACAGAGGCACTAGTTCAAAGTGTTGTGGACCACCATTATTGAGCGAAGTTCCTGCTTGTTGTCTAGCTGTATCTTTTGATTGAAGACCAAAAAATTGAAGTTCTCAAAAGTTTAGTAGGCCCATCTTGTTGAATTTCTTGGCACCAGGAAACTGCTTTATGCCATTTCTATGTGAAGTAGTTACCGCGTCATATCAGTTTGATATCTTTCTGAGGAATCTCTAGGACCCGAATGGATACGGTTTCAGGCAAGGAATCTGTTACACTTCTGTAGCAGATTGGTGTAATTTCCTTTCTTGCGTCGGGACCTATATTTACCTCGAATTAGCATATTTAACTCAATCTTACTGACGTTCTAAGTTATGATCGTATTCATTGTCGCGGTTTTTTCCATTCTGTCTCAAACAGGTCCTAAGCATGAGTAGATTGGGCGGAGCTGGTGCCGTGGCTCAACTTGTAGCTGATGTTCCCCTCTCATCAGCTGAGGTAGTTACCAAAAGGAAAGAGCAATTAGCTGATGAACATATTTGTCCTATGTTTAGTCGCTTGATGAATTTGCCATGTCTTGGTCATTTGATGCCCAATGATGTTAACTAATTTGCATTTGCTTAGCATTAGGATGATCTTAACTCTTATCTGCGTCCTTTTTACGTGATCTATTGTTTCGCCCGCCAAAATTTAAGGGCGAGATCATCGAAGGTGGGAACAATCAACCGGCGTGGGAGAAGTGGTTGACAGACGGCACAGAGCAGCAAGTGGCTAAGCTGATGGAAGAAGATGTTGGGGCTGCAATGCAGTTTCTCCAGTCCAAGGCACTCTGCATCATGCCTATTTCGCTTGCATCTGCAATCTTCCGCACGAGCCAACCGGACATGCCCCGGTCCATCAAGCCCGAATCCAGCACCCCTTCCTGAAGCACCTCGAACAGGTGCCTGGCGACATCATAGCTGCAACAACGCCATGGGTTCTCAGGTCCGACCAATTCGAGACCGTCCCCAAGTCGATGTAGCTCCTTTTTACCAACCAAGTTGCTTAGTGCCTGCTGTTCATAGTTAATTGTCACTCTCTTAAAATGGGTGTGAACTTGTGGTCCTCATTTCTTAATCACAGCTTCAAGAATGCATCATTTTCATGTTTTTCAATTCACCCAATGAAAAAGTCAAAAGCAACCTTCTTTTTTTTTGGCAAAATTCAGCTTATTAATTCCTATCTTCTACGGCAAAGTGGTGGGGTTGGAATTGAGTGGTTGATGACCAGAAATCTTTTAAGTGGTGGGATTGGCAACTTCCCTCACGTCTACTTCTTTATCATTTCTATTCATTCGCCTCTTTGGTAGTGCTTGAGCAGGGCAAGGGCAAGTTGCAGAAGATTGGCAACTTCCCTCACTTCTACTTCTTTATTACTTCTTTATCACTTTTTTTTTTTTTTATCACTTCTACTTTTAAGTGGATGGAAATATCTATGATTAGTGTGGAGATCTTTTGTGCAAGTCGCAGAAGATTTAGTGGTTAATCAACTAGGCTTGGTAGCCCATTTTGATTTCCAGCTCTATCATCATCATGCACAGACAGCAGACCAGGCTGAATCTTGCTGGGTTTTGATCTGCCAAGCTATGGGCCTAAACACTGGACACACATGTCATGGACCAGAAGTTTCAAACTCTTTTAAAGCCCATAAGTTTTTTTAAAACAGTGTTTTTCATCTTCATCATAGCTACATCCTTATTCAATGTATTCATGCTGCATTCCCAGGCTTTCATCGCATAAACTGGCACACTTTAGTGTTTTCTTCCTGCTTACAAAACGAGAATATATCAGGACTCACCAACCACGATCGATACCGATGGCCACATCGCGTTTGCACGGGAATTATATGGCGTACTCAGTTTATAAGACAGCAAAGAAGACTGGACTCATTGGTCAACCAAACTTCAGGACCAAAATTTAATGTAGTTGAGAACTAATGAGTTTGGTTGGATTGTTTCTCTTATTCTTTGGTAGGCGAGTTAGCTAATGCAGATCAAGCTCGGGATAATAACTGCATATGGGGAACTACAAGATGAAATTAGGAAAATTATTTGGGTATATCTAGATTCAGATTCGCTTAGACAGTAACATAAACGTGGTCACTGTAGTTGTGCACTAAGGTTGCCGGATTGATGAACTAGTCATAGATTAGTTCCCTAATGTTAAGCTAAACTTCAGGACCAATACCTAGTTTGGAATTCCGGTTCATCCCCTTCTCCAGAGAGAAGAAGATAAGACCGAACCATGGGATTAGTCGATGCTCCGAAACCGTAGCTCGCCATGCACAGGACGCCGGAAATTTCACGATGACATTTTCTTGGAAAAAGAACGATGCAATTGATGGTTTGAATTCATCGAAACATACGAGATCTGTGTATTTTGAACCTCTTGCTTCTAATTACAAAGGGAAAAACAGAAGCAGAGTCTTTTATTTGTTGTTTCCTCTCTGTACATTGATCCAAAGGAAGTATACTCAACTAAACATAAAGTCAAAAAAAGAGAAAGGAAAAATCATTTTCACTTTTTTTTTCCCTTCTTTTCCATGTTACATAAGAGAGGCGTAAAACGAAAATCATGATCCCAGGTTCAAATCTCCGAAAGCCCAAGCCTTTTGAAGCATCGTCCTCTTGACGAAAGAAGCAAAGGCCATGCCCATCAAATTCCCAAGCCCTTCTACACTTCCGATGAACCTTTCATGATTCTGAGCCTCTTGCAAGAAGTGGTAAACATGCTGCGATAGTTTGAAAAAAAAGAAGAAGATAATTATTAATTACAGAGATAAAGTGAGGGAGGTAATTGAAGAAAAAGGACAATAATGGGCAAGGGTAAAAAAAAAACAAATACTTACTTCCACGGAACATCTCCAACTAGCATCCAATCACCATCTTTATCTTCATAGGTGGGTACAAACTCTGATCCACTGTATCCTTCTCTCTCACAATACTCACCTGCACAAAAACCATGTAAAAGGCCAAGCAGTCAGCACTCAAAGTTGCTTGTGTTTCGGTAATTAAAAACAATTATGGCCAATATTGACAGCTTATTGACACTTACCAACTTTGAACTTGAACATGTCTTGCAAGTCCTTGAGCAGATCTGAGTAGCCCTTGTAGAGCTTCAGATCAATCTTCCTCAGGTATGGAGCTCCATCCATGCTCACTTTGATGAAAGTCTCCGCCTTCTTCTGGAAGCAGTTCCTGCGGTATGATCGGACCGGCGGCCACCCCACAACTTGTGCCCTACGTTTGGAAGAATGTCCCGTTCCAACCATTAAGATCGGGCTTTCGATCGATTTCATTCTCTTTACTAAAGTAGAAAAATAGAGATTAGTTTCTGCTTACTTAGATGGTTGATGCACATTTTGCTGCTTCTCCGACTCCACCGTACCCGGCAGTCCCAGCCTGAGCTCCGTCGCTTCTAGGTTGAGATCCTCTCCTTGGGCTGCCATATCTTTACTTTCTTCTTTCCCTCAGACAAAATTTCTGAACAATGTTTGGCACAAAGTTCTTGATTGCTGACTGCTCAAATCAATCCAATCTCACTTCTTCTTTTTTTTTTTTCTCGTCTCCTCCTCTTTGGTTGATTGTGGTTCTTGGATAAGAGAAGAAAACTTGTGTTTGGCCAGTGGTTACCTAGGGCCAAGGATGTGTTTTTATAGAAGGGATGTGCTGATCAAAGAGACACAAAATTAAATTGCTACACTGAATTGACAAAGTTAATAAATTTGATTTTTAATAAATTATTATTGTGGGGAGAATAATTTTAGGCCCCAAATTTGGACATTGGCAGGTGAGATGTTTGTCCCAAGAACAGCAAAATAAAGGCAATTTGTCGATGTAATTTGGGACAAGGCAGGGACAAATTTCCAACCACTCTTTTATTAGGAAAAAAAACTGCTGTAGCCCTGATCCGACGGTGGAGATTCGCCGATTGATTCCTCGAGAATGGATGGGGACCGTCGGATAGAATACGGGTGAAGTTGGTGTATAATTCCATGTGGGTCGGACCCCCACATGGGTTGTAGCCGATGGGCAAGGCATTTGTATGGCAGATAAGTTCTTGCCTGGAAACCGTGGATCAGATCAACGGTGGCCTTTGGATCTTGCGATGTACGCGGATCCGACGGCTGTTATTCGCCCCGGTCTGGTCAACATTTGCTCCCTCAACATTTAATTAGAAAAGTGGGAGTCGGTTGGATCCGCTTATAAAAGTAAGTGAACAGCTTCTTTTCACAAGAGGCTAATTAGTTTGCCATATTAGCATAAAATTAGGATCTTGTTGGACTATAACTACAAGATTGGTATTTTAATCGTTTTCCCTGAAGTTTTCATTAACCAAGTCAAAATAGCATTTGTTTTAGGACCACGGAAAGTAGACGCATGTTAGGCCATTATGCTACTAGATTTTTGCAAGGCAGGGCAAATTGAAAGGGTTGTCATAATTTCAAGTGATCACCAAATTTTTTTTTTTTTGAAATATACAGCAAAATGAAATATTTGTGGACAGGAAACATGGTGATAACCCAATCGGCAATAGCTAGCAAAAGGGTGAATGTTGCAAAAAGGGCCCTAAAAGCTATTCTCGCATCATCATTCACGGGGATAAGACTTGCTTTTTCTTGCGCTTCGACTGTTTCGCCCCTATTCAAGACCGAAGAGATTAGGGTTTTTGGAGTTGTTTTGTCACAATGCGGAACACAATCATGTTCATCATCCTTACCCAAAAAAAAATCATGTTCATCATGATGCCTTTGGCATTTTCATGCAACTTGGCTAAGCAACTGGACATATAGATGAATAAGGGTTGTCCGGAGGTCCTAAGCTATGGAGAATCCTATGTGAAAGCAGCACGCACGTTCGACATCTCCTGGCTTCCCCTAGGCTAACCGACTCGAGGGGCACGACGTGCTACCGCTTGCGGAATAGGCTTTCTCGAATATAACCTTGATTAACTTTCTTCCCATTCATTTTCCATCCTCGGCGGCGTCCCGACCGCATCCGGTCAATCGTGACCCAAGTCCAGACCTGCCCAAACGACCTCCGATTCGCCTATAGATGCATTTACTCCTCGGGGGAGCAAACCCGATCTCGATCTGCATCTACAGAACACGAAGCTTTGGCCCTACAAACGGGGGCATCAAATGGGCAAGATGCATGTGACGTTGTTGCTACGCCCTCGCATAAGTTGAAGGCACAGGGTGGCCTCGGGAAACCCTAAAAGAGAAGCAAGAAAACTTCGTGTTTCAGAAAAGACCCAACACAGAAAATATTTTTCGGGGTTCATTATCCTTTGGTGACTCATGAGCACACAAACACCTCATTCTTAGCTACAACATAACTTCTCTTCTGCTCGGTGTCTTCGTTGTTTTTTAGTTCCTCATCCCATAATCGATAAAGCCAGCTATTTCACAACCCTACCAATTGCATAATGCTATTGCTTGGACACCCCCTTAATTAGGTAATCTTGTGCCTTTACGCATGTGGCAATGGTATAAGACATCAACATGTATATGCAATGTTCTTATACATGTATGCGGGGTATATGTATCCGTGTATATTCATTAGTTTAGGATGTACTCGTGCGTTCACGGGTCACATTTAATCTCGATGGGATTGATTTGAAAACGAAATCTATCAAATCCAAGACATACGTTTAACCACCCAACCAATGTTATGGGGTTCTCAAGTTTGTATTTTAATATCAAACTCCACTCTAGAAGAGTGAGTCCTACATTGTAGTGAAACCTTGATGAACACGATTGTGGCATACTTACTATAAAAGAAGGGTATACTACGTGAACACATCATTGTTATACAAACCACATTTTTTTTTACCCTTTTCAAACGCTTAAACGTTCAAGAAATGGTATTCTCACATTCTATTCTGTGGTATAAAATATTTATGGAAGGAAATAGAGAGCATAAGTATAATCACATCAGATAAAATGGCTAAGTAAGGTAAAAAAATCATATGATGAACATTGAGAGAGTAACCTAATTCAAAATCATGATTAATGCTATGATACCACGATAGAAAAAAATTTCCCCTAGAAAAGCTCAAATCGTTACTAAACGAATTCACGAAGTAGGTATTTAGCATAAGGTTCTGATCATTTTCTCCTTGGTTGGGCTCTTTACTTCCCAAACAACAAATATGCGTTTGAACGTACTTCAACTCAAACCCTTGGTTAGTTCTTGGTCTTTTCGCCAGACAAAACCTCATCATCACGGACAATTCACGGCTTGGTCGGACATCGAATCGTCACGGATCTAAAAGTTTAAATGATGCAATTACAGGAAGAGAAAACGAAAGGAAGATGCGAAATTTGACGAACATCGAAACCTGGGTGTACAGTTAATGATTCCTGTGGACCGATGATGATCGGTTCATGGTCCAAGTGAGGCGAACGCAGCAAGAAGAGTCGGGACATCGCACGTACCCGGCAACTCATTCAAGCCTGTCTTTCTCCTCATCGCGCTCACGTTAACTCTCTGCAAGGTTGGCGGGAGACAATCCACTCGTGAATGCTACACCGCCACAGTAGCCAGTTCTTTTTGATTGGCGAGACATCGGATGGGACCGGTCTTGACGTGGCACCTCTGTATAATTTTTTTAATATATAATTTGGACATCGTTTTCGTCTTTCGGAAACAGTTGAAGGACAATGACCCGGGAATTCGTAAATGATTAATTTATTCAGGAATGTGACTAGCGATTGTTGACTTTTTCGCCATGCTAAAGTGACTGAAAACCATGCTCGTGCGTGCGATTTTTATGCATATCGCGCGGTAGCATCATTCACTTTGGGTTTGTCCCGAGTGATTCGCCACTTAAGAAAACCACATACATCCTAGGTGTCAATTTAGAAAATCATGATAATCCCTAGTTTTAACTTGTAGACATAAGTGGCACCATATAATGCAGCGTGATGGGGTTATGGTAGTGAGACTAACCGATTTATGAGATAAAAATGCTCGGCCTTTCATAGAAGCTGTCTTTCAGCATCTAAAAAGCCCGTTGATTGATACCATGAAGATCCAAGATAATTAGTTCAACCCTGTGTAGATCGCTTTACCCTCTACAAGCTCGAAAAATTACGAACGGCGTAAATGACATAGAAAAATCACGAGTTTCATTGTCGCACAATTTTCCATACGATTGTATCTAATTAGATCGCCGGTTTAGAGTGAAATGAAATACACATATTCTTATATGTGCATTTTTCTAACGGTGTGAGTTAAGGTCGATTGAATTGATCCAAGGCATGGATTATCTTCAAATGAAGCAAGAAAAACCAAGAGGAGGACCCGAGTGGGGGCCGACCCCGACGAGGGGCACACTGTACTCCAAATCTTGTAATTTTTCCAAGCAGCTTTTAACAGGACTTCCATGCATGTGTCACGGGCCGATCGAATCACCGATCAATCGCTCGTGCGGCCTTAGGAAAACCTTCCCAAGTCAGCCTTTCCCTCACTCACCTCACTCACCTCACAACTCTAGAGAGAGAAACTAGAGAGGGAAGCTCTGGATTTCAATTACTCGTGAGAATGAGATGATACAAATGAGGGGAGGAGAGCCCCTTATATACAAGTTCTCGTGCGATACAAACCGTAGATCTCTCCTTTGATCTAACGGTGGAGATGGGTTCCCGCCTAACTCCCACCTAACTTTCCTTATAATAATAATGTACAATTACAATATTGCCCCTTCTAGAATCCTCCAGAATTCTCTAGGATTCTCTAGGAGATTTTCCCGCAAGACACGATCGTTTCTTCGTTCCGAAAACCTCTTCGGGTTTGCCTCTTCGCCCGGACCGTGTCATTCTCCTCCACCTATTCTGGCGACGCCCTCGTCGCGCTCTCTGCCAGGTACGCCTCGACCTGCTTTTGGAACTGCCATAGTGAATCGGCAAGTTCCCATGTAGCTTCACTCTCGGGGAGTCCCTTCCATCGTATCAAATACTCCTTCTTGGGCGCGCAATACCTCTTCCGTACGACTCGATCCGCCAGGATGTAGTCGACGTCTCGATCATAGGAAGTCTTGGCCCCGATCGGCGCCCGTTGCGATTTCCCTCGATCCGGATCCCCTTCATCAAAATGAAACGGCTTAAGCATACTTACATGGAACACCGGATGAATCTTCAACTTGGCCGGGAGCTCCAATTTGTAAGCAGCGTTGCCAATCCGTTGCGTGATGCGGAATGGCCCCTCGTATCGTCGGAGTAGCACCTTATGGACACCCTTGCACCTTAGCGGTAACTTGCATAATACTAGATCTCCGACTTGATACTCCACATGCCTTCGCTTCTGGTCCGCCCATTTCTTCGTTCTCTTGGACGCCTTGTGAAGACATGTGCGAGCAAGATCGGCTTGCTCGTGCCATTCCTCAGCAACCTTATGTGCGGCCGGGCTACTCCCCTTGTGGCCCGACGCAATCGCGCTCGGTGTGAGCGGTTGTTGCCCCATGACTATCTCGAACGGACTCCTCCCGGTCGATTCACTACGTTGTAAGTTGTAGGAGAATTGTGCTACATCGATCAACTTCGCCCAATCTCGTTGCGTTGCGCTCTCGTTGCGTTGCGCTCGGTACGAACGTCGCGTACTTGGAGAATCGGTCCACCACGACCATTAGCGTCCGACACCCTTCGGACTTGGGTAATCCCACGATAAAGTCCATGGAGACGCTCTCCCATGGGCGTTCTGGAACGGGCAATGGCTCCAGCAGGCCGGCAGGCGACTTTTGCTCTAACTTGTCCTGTTGGCATACCAGGCAAGTTCGAACATAGGCCTCCACGTCGTCTCGCAAGTGCGGCCAGAAATAATGCTCCTCCACCAGCGCTAGTGTGCGGTGGACTCCCGGATGACCGGCCCACTTCGAGTCGTGACACTCGCGAAGGACGTCTCTCCTTAGATTCCCGTAGAGCGGGACATATAGTCGTCGTCCCTTTGCGTACAACAGGTCGTCCTCACACCAGAATCTTCGGGTCTTGCCCTCCTTTGCATAATGCAAGAGAGCCTGCGCCGCTCGATCATGCTTTAGCCCTTCCTTGATCCGTCCCACCAGCGGGCAGTCTGGCCGACTCATGGACGCCAGTTCTGCTCTTCGACTTAGCGCATCCGCCACAGCGTTAGCCTTCCCCGGTTTGTACTCGAGCACATAGTCGAACTCCGCTAGAAAATCTTGCCAGCGAGCTTGCTTCGGGCTCAACTTCTTCTGAGTCTGGAAGTAGCTCGTTGCAACATTGTCCGTCCTCACGACGAACTTCGATCCCAGTAAGTAATGACGCCAAGTGCGCAGGCAATGCACGATGGCCGTCATCTCCTTCTCCTAAACGGTGTACCGCCTCTCGGTCTCGTTCAGTTTTCGTGACTCGTAGGCCACGGGATGCCCATCCTGCATAATAACACCTCCAATCGCAAAATCAGAAGCGTCAGTTTCTACCTCATACGGCTTCGAACAATCGGGTAGCGCCAAGACCGGCTCCTCCATCATAGCCTTCTTTAGTCTCTCGAACGCCCCTTGACAGCGCTCCGTCCACTCCCACGGCTTGTCTTTCTTCAGCATATCCGTGAGCGGAGCGGTAATGCTCGAATAGCCCTTAACGAATCGTCGATAATAGTTAGTAAAGCCTAGAAAGGACCGAAGTTCGGTTACCTTCGTCGGCGGCTCCCAACTTTCGATCGACTCGATCTTGGCCGGATCCATTCGGACTCGTCCATCTCCCACAATGTGCCCTAAGAAAGGCACTTCCTGCTGGGCAAAGGCGCACTTCTCGCGCTTCACGTACAGCTCATGTTCTCTCAGAACCTGGAAGACCTGCTTAATGTGCTTGATATGCTCCTCGAGCGTCCTGCTGTATATGACTATATCGTCCAGGTACACAACCACAAATTGATCGAGAAAGGGTTGCAATACCGTATTCATCAACATGCAGAACGTAGCCGGTGCATTTGTCAAGCCGAAGGGCATGACCAAGAACTCGTACGAGCCGTACCTCGTAATGCAGGCGGTCTTTGGTTCATCTCCCTCTGCGATCCGTACTTGATAGTATCCCGATCGAAGATCCAGCTTGGTGAACCACCTTGCTCCTCCAAGTTGATCGAATAGATCCGCAATGAGCGGGATCGGGTACTTATTTTTCACCGTCAGCTTGTTCAGCGCCCGGTAGTCGATACACATGCGCAGCGATCCATCATGTTTCTTCTGAAATAGGACCGGCGCACCGAACGGAGCCTTCGATGGACGGATATATCCGGAATCAAGCAATCCTTTCAGTTGCTTCCTCAATTCTTCAAGTTCTGGAGACGCCATTCTGTATGGTGCCATCGCAGGCGGTCGAGCATCCGATACTAGCTCGATCCGATGATCCACCTCCCTCATAGGCGGCAGCTTCTTCGGTAGCTCCGGAGGCATTATGTCCTTGAATGCTTCAAGAACTTGGACCACCTCCTTCGGGACATCGCCCATCCCATCCTTGGGATCTACCTCCTTTAGCACGGCTACGAAAGTCTCCTTGCCTTTTCCGAGCCCCTTTGGATAGTTGCATGGCCAAGAGCATCTTGTGATTGCCTCCCGACTTCCTCTGAATTAGAACCATGCAATGGTTCCGTTCATCCAACACACAGATGCAATCCGCGAATGGGAGTAGCATCGCATCGATCCTGTCAATGAATCCCAATCCCTTGACAATATCATAGTCATCTAAAGGGATTACCTCAAAATCCTCCTTACTTGTCCATTGACCGATGTGGATCTCCATGCCTCGAGCTACCCCGCACATGGGTACCTGTTTCGAGTTGACGGTCTTCAGCCAGCCCGTCTTCTTCTCAACCTGAAGGTCGAGTTTCTTCGCAGCTTCTTCGGAGATGAATAGATTGGACGCCCCTGTATCCACCAACGCATTCATCGTGGTGTTGCCGATCTTCATTTCCACGAACATCATCCCCGTAGGCTTCCCAGCTTTCTTAGACTTGATCGAGCTAAGGACTCGCAAGGATCCGAGTCACGTCTCATCCTTCTCGACTTGCTTCTCCTCCTCTTCCTTAGCTTTAATCACCGATGCAATCTGCCCTTTTGCTGAACAGTCGTGTGCAAAGTGCGGTCCGTCACACAGGAAGCACTTAACTTGGGATCGCCTCTTCTCGGGCTTTCCACTGCTTCCGCTACTTGAGGCTTCCGTCCTCGCTTTAGGTGGAGCGGTTGGTGGCTTGCTAATGGTTGGGCGATAGGATCTCCCACGATCTCCCCCACCAACGCTCTTTTCCCTTGGGTGGAAGTCCGGCTTGCTCACTGGAGTCGGCTTGTATTCCACCATCGATTCGGCCGCAGCCATGGCCGACGCGAGATCCATTGCATTGCAACGCTTGATCTCCTGCTTCACATACGGCTTGAGGCCCCCAAGGAATTGGTAGTAGGCCTCGGTGTCGCTCATCGTCGAGATTTGAAGCAGCAGCTCCGAGAACTTCTTCACATAGTCCCGAACGCTTCCCCTTTGTTCCAAGCGTCGGAGTTCCTCTCGGGCTTCCTCCTCCGCATACGCCGGGTAGAACTGCTTGCGAAACTCGGCAACGAACTCTTCCCATAAGGTGATCGGTCCACCACTCCGATCATCGCACCTACGACGCCACCACAATAGTGCGTTTTCGGTAAGATACATAGCAGCAGTACTAACCTTTAGGGCATCATCAGCAATCCCCGTCGCGTTGAAGTACTGGTTCACGTGCCATAGGAAGTTGTCCACGTCCTTGGCCACCCTTGAGCCTTTGAACTCCTTAGGTTTCGGAGCATCGACTCGTGGAGTGGGTTGCACGGTGATCACCCCGCTCACGCGTGCAGCTTCCACTTCAGCAACTTTCACCTTGAGCGCGTCCAGCTCCCCGCGCATAGCCTCGACCAGGGCTCGCAAGTTATCGTTCTCCGATCGGAGTTCTTCAGCGGTGCATGCCAAGGTACCTAGCATCTCGCCTCGGAGCTCCCCCATGCCGGATTTCAGCTCGTGCACCCCGGCCTCGAGCTCCTCCTTCCCGGACATGTCTCCTTCAGCGTCATTCTCGGCTAGATCCCCGATCACGCCTTGGATTTCTGCGAGTACGACCTCCATCTTCGATACCCGAGTCTCCAAGAGTCCCATCGCATCCCTCGAACTCGATCGAGCACGACCTTTCTGAGCTTTGCTGGCCTTCTCAGCATCACGACCACGCTCCTCCGCGGCCTTCTTCCCTTGGGCAGCAGTTGCCTCAGATGCTGGATCCATCACACCCCTTGATGAACCTGGCTACGCACTAGAACGTTTGCTCTGATACCACTTGTCACGGGCCGATCGAATCACCGATCAATCGCTCGTGCGGCCTTAGGAAAACCTTCCCAAGTCAGCCTTTCCCTCACTCACCTCACTCACCTCACAACTCTAGAGAGAGAAACTAGAGAGGGAAGCTCTGGATTTCAATTACTCGTGAGAATGAGATGATACAAATGAGGGGAGGAGAGCCCCTTATATACAAGTTCTCGTGCGATACAAACCGTAGATCTCCCCTTTGATCTAACGGTGGAGATGGGTTCCCGCCTAACTCCCACCTAACTTTCCTTATAATAATAATGTACAATTACAATATTGCCCCTTCTAGAATCCTCCAGAATTCTCTAGGATTCTCTAGGAGATTTTCCCGCAAGATACGATCGTTTCTTCGTTCCGAAAACCTCTTCGGGTTTGCCTCTTCGCCCGGACCGTGTCACATGCATGCAAAAAGTTTTTCTTCCGGCGAGAATGGCCCCGTCCAAAGGACGGTACGTGACATTCGACCAAAAAAAAAAAAAGGACAGTACGTGATGTATCAGAAAACATGCAAGATGAAGATGGGAAGAAATTTGCAGGGTGGCCACCATTAATGGCCCTGCAAAACCCTAAGTTTCCCCAGACGGCTGCACCACAGCACCCCAGAAGAGTAAATAAAATAAATTCTCTCTCTCTCTGTATGTAAATCTTTCAGTGTCGACCTCATAAATGCCACACGTGCGGTGTCCCTCAGATGTTGACAGGGTCCTCGCACAAGTGTGGGTGGGGTCAGCGATGGTGATACTGAAGACTGAAAGAGAGAGAGGGGCCCACGGTTTGCCCTCGCACACGAGCGAATCCGGCTGTGGATTGGTTGGCACGGGCCCCCTCCGAAAATTACATCTTTGGACTGGAGCTCGGGGAAAGGAAGAGGAGGAGGAGGAGGAGGAGTCATCGTCCCCGTCCCCGTCGCTGTCTGTGTTTTCTCATTTCCCAGCAATTCTTTTAAGGTTATTTATATATACACATCGTTCGCTAATTTCGCTGTAGCAAAACTCCGCTGTCCGTGTTTTCAATTAAAGATGGGTCGGCAATCTTTCGACCGGCAGTCGGGTCTTTGCCCTCCTACCTTTGAATTTTGGAACTGTTGTCGTGCACGGGTTTTAAGATGACGACGTGTTTCACCAAAATCGCGATGTGGAATGCATCCGGTTCCGTTTGTTTAGATTCGCTTTTATCACTTAAACTAATTAAATAATAAAAAAATTACCATTATAGCTAGTGATTTACTATTTAAAGACTTTCGTGGAAGGTGACAATATTTTTGCATTTATCTATTTCTATGTACTACATGGGTGATTACTTAAAAAGAAAAAAGTTCTCCATTTCAACCGTTTTTCATGAAACGATCGCACTCCAAAATGCGGTACAATCTTATTCGGCACGCTCCTCCATGTACTAAACTTCAAAGTTCTCTCTGTATCAAAATTTGACCTGCGTTGCTTAACATAAGACTTTATTAGATATAAAATTGTTAATTAGCTTCCTCTATGTGTATGGTTTGACCAATTGGGCTGAGTGCGAATTTCATATCCAATCTCTATTTCCTTCTTACGGGTTCACTTGCTTGTCATCTTGGAAACTGGTTTCCTTTGTGAATTAATTTCTTATTTTAACTGTCAATGATTTTCTTTTTTCCTTTTTCTCTAATAGAAAGGTACTCTTGACTCTCTGTTGATTGGACAAATAAATCCCTTGAGTCTAAAAAAGATTGCCGAATGTCATCCTACATAGTGAAAAGCTGTCAAACCTTTCATATTAAAATGTTTGTAAGTGCTATTTCTTAGTTAAACGTTTATCCTGATTGCTTATAATTAAAGAATGCGTTGAAGAATTCCTTACCAAAACATTGACAAATGCTCGAGTTTGGACTCGACCGCAAGGTTTGTTTTTTTTTTTTCCATCTTTTCGGTCTAGTTTTCTCCTCCTCCTTTCTACTTTCTAGCTATTCGATTTCTCTCCCGAATCTCTGGAATTCCAAAACTGCTCGAATCATACGCGTCCGGGTGTCGTTTATATTGGAGAAGAAGAAATATGTTGGCCAAACGTTGACCGTTGAAATGGTCGACCAATGTAAGGTTGGCTTTATGTTCCATGAAAAAGTGCATACATAAAAGGAGGACAATTTTGTTGCAAAAAGTTGAATCTTTAGAATGACTATGTTCTGATAATTATGGTCCATCAAATTTGTTAGCAGTTGACGCATAGCCATAATGAAATAGAGTGTAAAAGCGAGAAAGAGAAAATCAAGACACAAGATTTATTCCGTTTCACATATAAAACTAGGACTACGTTTAGTAGAAGATTTCGTTATAATTAATATATCTCATCTTTTTATTACATTACTCAATTATAAGCGAAAATGAATATATATAACGGTAACTATGTATAAGCCTAATCCCAAAATATTAATGAAATAAGAGTTTAAATTATAAAAGCTATCCAGTGATCTGGGAATGTTAGCCTACGGCCTTCGTTGAGGTGATTCCTAAACCTCCGTTTAGTCACTGTGAAACGAAATCTCCGTACTTTCCTATCGATGATGAATATGAATCATTCTCCCAACAATATGAAGAGGATCTAATTGACATATTGAGAAGACGCACCATTTCACGTTAAATTTGAAGAGATATGTTCTTCAAAATTAACATACTCATTCACTTTATTAGGACTTCAAATAGATTTAGGCTGAAATGTGCTAATGAAAAATCTTCATGTGTGATATATTTGCGAAGCACTATGTCCTATAAATTATATTACGAAAAAAATAACCATAATGAAATAAAGTTTCATTAAAGTATCTTGTCTCGTTGGGTTTTTTTTTCTCTACTTTCCTCTTTCAATTAGGTTTTCTCCCTTTTCCAATTTTTGTTTCCATGTATAACTTGAATTCGTCGTCTTTATGTCCACAACTCTCCGAGGAATAATAGTTATATTGGAGCTCTTCCACAATCTCTCACGGTGATGCTTTTTTCCTCCTTTTTCCCCCCCTGTTTTGAGCATCTAAACTGGATATATATGCCGAGCTTTATGGATGCTTTTGCCAATTTTAATCTGATAAAGGGGGGCACACCACGCGCTTCATGATGTGAAAGCATTGAGTCGTCGCCACACAAAGTGGCAAGGACGATAAGGATCAGATCATTACGATGGAGAACAATTATTACCATGATCTATCTTTATGGGGGGAGAGAGAGAGAGAGAGAGCCATCTAACCACATTTTCATTTAATTTCCTCTAAATCCCATTGTTGTTATCCTTTTTAAGGGCAAAAAAGATCGTACGTTTTGGTATACAATGAATGCTTAGAAATTAAGGTATAATTTATTTCGCAAAAATAAACATTTTTAAAAAATATTTTTTTTAAAAATATGACCGTTTGTAGTAATTAGTTAATGAAAAAAGAGTCCTTATTGGTAATAATTTATATATAAATATTTTTTGAAAATAAAAATAGTTTACAAAATTATTTTCCGTTGATTCAATTTTATAATTAATACAAGCTATTGTTTTGTGAAAATATTTAAAAATTATTTATTTTATGTAAAATAAATGAAATCTAAGTGGTGTATTCATAAAGAATGTTTGGAGGACTCACTCAACCATCTTCAAAGTAGGACTTGGGTACAAGAATCATATATAGTTCTTGTACCCAAGTCTTATTTTTAGTTAAGTCGATCATAAAATTTTTAATTTGTCACTTTAATCCTAAACCTTTACATGAAATTCAAATGTAATATTTTTAGCCAACTTGTCGTAAATCGCTAACGCAATAGTATGCTACGTAAATCGGCCAGCTATGATTGCACCACAACATTAGCTATTTTTGGCTAAAATTGGCCAAAATAACTACGGTGAAATTTCGCACAAATATTTAAGGCTAAATTAACAAAATTAAAAAATTTTATGACTTATTGGTTAATTTTCTCAAATTAATATAATGTCAAATCAAAGCTTGGAACCCAATTAAGCTTCAATTTATATATTTCGCATCAAAAAGAGCAATACACTCCCATAACTTCAGATTTAATCTTCCCATTTGTCAACTTCCAAAATATACATGAAACCCTAAAATGGAGGTCTCATCTGACAAAAACTGAGACATTTTCTTTGTTAGAAAGGTAGCTAAAGAAATTAGAAAAAAAGAGATTATTATATGCTTTGATATATATAATCCCTTCGATATAGTATGGCCTGCATAATGGTACAGGGAATATTCTTGCATAAAATAAATGGGTGCGGTTGGACAACCTCCTAAATTTGAGGCAATATGTCAATTACGTATCAAAATCAAATCAATTGTTGTGACGATCCATCTGACCACAGAATCGGGAAGAATCCTTGCAAATTGCATTGTAAAACCGTCCTCTCTGGGGCATCAATCATGAACATGGGGAGCATGCAAGAATATCTTAATAATTCATTGAATTTTAGTTTGTCGAAAAGTTAAAGAAGGGTGAAATCACATGTAACACCATGAATTCTTTATATTAAAAAAAGCATATTTTTTTGAGGGGTTAAACCACGAAACACCTTTTATTGAGGGCCAATACCCAATAAAACCCCAAATTTTAGTATTTATCCTAATGTTATCCAAAATTTTTGTTGTCTTATGAAAGACATGCAACTCTTACTTTACTCACAATTTTACCGACATGATATAAAGAAAAAACATCAATTCTTACTTTTGTCCTAATTTTACTGGAATAATACCCTAAAAATCTCTAACTTTAATCTCTATCTCAATTATATAATCCAATTTTTTTATCTAATAAAAAATTTCAAACTTTTGCTTTTGTTTCAATTTTATCATTGTTAGCCTTTCGTCTGTAATCACGGTTAATTAATTCTACATTTACACATTAGCAAAGTTGACATGAAAATCTACCAACTTCTCTTTTGTCATCTGCTTCCCTAACACATTGTTGGGAGATACAATGCCACTAAAGACCACACATTTTGGATTCTCCCTGTTACTCAATAACCCAAAGAATAACTAGACGTGAAAATCTGATTATTTGGATGAACGATCTCAAATATCATTGTCTATGAAACTTTCTGTTTCCTAATTTCGAAGATCATTAGTAAATTTGATTAGAAATTTGAATCACGTGTGATCAACAAATGGTGATCATGGATGAAAGGCTAATGATGGTAGAATTAGAATAAAAGTAAACAAATGCTAAAGTTGAGAGTTTTTTGGGTATTAGGCTCGTAGAATTGGGAAAAATGTAAAACAATTAGGAAATTTTTATGATAAATTTGTTTTGATATAATCAATACATATGCTAAAGTTTCAATATTTCATTTTTGGGTATTAAGCCCTTTTATTGAAGGCAAAGTATAGGATTTTTACTATTATTCATTTCAAAATATTAAATTTTATGGGACGGTAAATAAAATGCGTGACTTTATTTGATAATGTGAATATGGACCTTTCTTTTAAGTCCTAGTATTAATTGACCGTCCATACCTTGTAGAGCTAAATATGATAAATAAATATTACTGGTGCGCTTTCTAAAAGTTCGAGAATTAGCTACAAAAATGTTTATATAACATGTATGGCATCAAAATATGGTCTCGGCAAGTAATTCTTGTAAACATGTTCACTTGTTATTTTGCTTGTAATGTGTGAGAAAATTGTCCGAAAAGTCTTAAACTTATTATACAGAGGCTAATTCAATTATACACCTTTCAATTGCACCAATTGAGTTTTAAATTTTTTGATGATATGTCAATATATTCTTTTCAGCTAATTATCCAAATAATGTGTTTAAGACAAACTAAAACTAAAGTGAAAATTAAAAGATTTGGGATTAAATTGATAAATCATAAAAATATTTAAGATAATAGACATAATAGAAAGGTTTTATGACTGAATTGACCGTTTTATAATAAATTTAAGATTTTTTAAATAGTCATCTCCATAATGTATTTCATATGTACAAAGCAGGAGATTCTTAGGACACAAGAATTATTTTATAACGACTTTAAGGTTTGGGAAGAACGTCATGGATGACTTTGTGTTGAAGATATTTGCGTAACTGGTTTTGGACTTTATCCTTCTTCATATATTTAATGGGAAACACCGCGGGGGAGTGGGGGGGGGGGACACAAAGGATTTTCCATTTGTTATTATAGTGGAGTTTATTAACAAATGTTCGCAAGGCACCAACTAAGTCAATTTGAAAATAACACCTATTAATGCATTTTGAGAGTCAGAGAAATACACATGATATAAAATTCACTTACTTCAAATGAAAATTTTAACATTTCCTAAGCATGCTCATTTATCGTTTATATTCAAAAAAGAATTTTATTAGCAAGTGCTGCAGCACATCTAAATAAATAACCGATTAAAGAAATTACAAGATTTTCAATGCATTAACCATTCCAGTGGAATTTGAAGCCGATGTTTTGATAACTAAAGGGCGTGTTTGTTCGCATATAAATAGAAGCCAAAACTAATTTTTGCTTTCTGGATAGTATTGATCGTATCATTCACGTATCATGAGATTATAAAAAATATCATATGCTAATCTATGTGTCAGCACTTAACGAGGTTGTAGTAAATGTTTTAGGAGTTTAGAATTTAAGAAATTTAAAGTGAAGGAGGAGCCGTTAGATAATATTACACAAAAAAATAAAATGAAAATTTATGTGAACATATATTAGATTATTCTAAATTGAATACAATTTAGTACGTGTTCAATCAAAGTACATCTTTTTTTTTTTTAAAACATGACAATTGTAATAATCATTTTGGAACAAAGATGGACAACCATTAGCATTTTGGTGGAGCAAAGCCTAGGCAAGAAAATAAAAAGGGCAAACAAAACGCCCCCAACCTAAAGTCTGTCCACTTGCCTCCACGCAATGATTTCCCCGAAATTACGTCATTGATGACATCACTCTCCCCGACAAGCAGCGGACGGCCCAGCTTCGGCCCAGGCCTCCACGCGTCCCCATCTCCTACCGTCCAGTCCCCCCACCGCACTATGAGCATCCGTCTAAAGGCCATTTTGGGCCTATCTTCTCTTCTCTGTTTCCTGGTCGTTGTAGGCATCTCCCAAACTTTTTCCTTTAGTAACATTATTGCACGCACGCGCTGCTCATTCTCGTCCTCTCTCTACCAAACAGAGCAGAACAGAGAAAAACAAAGCGACACCCATCAAAAACAAAGAGAGAGAGAGCGAGAGCGAGAGAGAGAGAGAGCGAGAGAGAGACAGAGAGGATTTTGAAGCCTTTTTGGGGGAGTGATCCAAGGTTTCTTCGTGGGGTTTTTGGTGATTTGGTCGAGTGAGTAATCAATCGAGCGCAGAGAGAGAGAGAGAGAGAGAGAGAGAGAGAGAGAGAGAGATTAGCAAGAAAGCACCATGAGTGCAGAGACCGCAGAGAAGTTCACTATAGACTTTGAGGAGACAGAGCTGAGGCTAGGCTTACCTGGGAAGGCCTGTGGGGTTAACAGCAATGGTGAGAGCGTGACGCGGGGTAGTGGGAAGAGGGGGTTCTTGGAGACTGTTGATCTGAAGCTCAATCTCTCTTCCAAGGAAGGTGATGGGAGCATCGAGGATATCAGGACATCAGTCTCAGCCGAGAAGAAGATGAACAGTAACGATAGCAAGGAGAAGAGCGTCGCTGCTGCTCCAAGCTCCAGCGAGATTGCAAAGCCTCCTTCCAAGTAAGTCGCTGGTTTTTTCGTCTTCTTTCTTGTGATTTTGCTTGATTAACAGCTCTGATTTCAAAGTTTTTCCCTTTCGGCGGTCGATCGTAAGGTAAAAGGGTTTTTAAAGCTGAATTCATGCGAGCTTTCTGGGGAAGAGAGGTCGTGTTCATCTGTGGTTCCATTATTGCATGAAGATCTGGTTTTGCAGCTCAGAGAGAGAGAGAGAGAGTTCCTTCTCGTTCTTGCGTAATTAGGAGGAGTTGATGATGATCATGATCTGCAATTTGGCATGAGTTACTTGAATTATGAAGCAACATCGAACAAATCAATCTAATTTATTGTCCTGATTAGGACAACTTTATGGAAATGGGTCTTGGCCAAGAAAATCCCTCTTTTCCTTCGCCCTTTTTTGGGTGAATTTTTGCATAATTTTTCCTCATCCATTGAACAATCTTTTTTCCGGCGTTCTGGACCCAAAAAAAAGGAAAAAAGGTTTTTGCAGTTTGGCATCAATTCCAAGCCTCGCCTCACAAAGCAGTCCTGATAGAATTGACATCTGTGGCTTTGGCCGATTGTCGGGGAGACATGGGAAAAGTACAAAACATTTGGAATCTTTGCTTTTTCTACTTCTTTCCACCCGATAATAGTCCAAGAAAAAAGGCCAAAAGACCCCCCAAAAGAGAGAGAGAGAGAGAACATGAACAGCACCACCTTGAAAATTACCCGATGCCCATGATTTGATGGCCTCCGAAATTTTCAGGATTTTCCGCTCAAGTTTGGATTTTTATTCGAATCCAGACGTGGAGATAACCGTATGACGTGGCACTTTTGACTTTTCCAACCAGGGCACAAGTGGTGGGTTGGCCACCCGTGCGGTCGTTCCGGAAGAACATCATGGCCGCCGGAGCGGCGTTCGTGAAGGTGAGCATGGACGGCGCGCCGTACCTGCGCAAGGTGGACCTCAAGTTGTACAAGAGCTATCAAGACCTCTCTGATGCCCTGGCCAAGATGTTCAGCTCTTTCACCATTGGTAATTATTATCTGTTTTTTTTTTGGTGGGGAAAAAAATATTCAGAATCATCTAAATTTTCATTGATTTTTTCAAGAAATTCATTCGGGTACATTTTTCTATCTTTTGTCGAGTGAAGGTAATTGCGGGTCTGGAGGAATGAAGGACTTCATGAATGAGAGCAAGTTGATAGACCTTTTGAACGGGTCCGAGTATGTCCCCACTTACGAGGATAAGGATGGTGATTGGATGCTCGTGGGAGATGTGCCTTGGGAGTGAGCGCCTCTTCATCCTAGCTAATAATAATAATAATTGACACGAAAGTTGTGCATAATCTCAAACAACCATACGGGAATGATAATTGACATAAGTTCCCTTTTTATAATTTCGCAGTATGTTCGTCGACTCGTGCAAGCGTCTGAGGATCATGAAAGGATCTGAGGCGATCGGACTTGGTTAGTACCCGCTCTTACGCGATGTTATACCACTTCTTTGTCTTTCTAACACCCCCCCCCCCCCCCCACCCAATGGCTAACCTAGTTCAGCTTTGCTTACTTTTGTTTCGACCGCTATCGGTTGCAGCACCAAGAGCGGTGGAGAAATGCAAGAACAGAAGCTGAAGCACCCCGACTCCGACGTGTCTCGGATACGCTGAAGCCCCCCCTCGTGCTCACAATCGTCGCCCAAACCGGGAAATCAGACCGGCTCGAGAGGGATCGAGCACGGAGTTTGGACGCTTCTTTTTTATCACGCCGCTTTTTTCCTTTTAACACCTTATGCTCCCCCTCTTCTTTTCCCGCTTGTCTCAATAAGTACTGAAAGATCTATTTGAGGGAAAGGAAGAAAAGAGAACCTGTGAAATTGGTAATATGTTCATAAGACATGTTCATGAGTAAGTGTATTGGCTTTTTCTTTTTTTTTTTTGTTTCACCGCTGTAGCTGGTACTGGGTGTTTTTGTCCCCTCCATTTTGTAATGCCATGTATTTTTGTATTAATGATGAAACTATAAGAGTGTGTATTGTACATGCCTGTCAATATTTTTTTAATTATTGTTTTTATCTTGTGAATTTCTTAATTTTTTTTATTTTGTATATTTTTTTTTCACTTACTATGATCTGACAATTGGACAAGATCCATGGGCAGTGGGGAGGCAAGGCCATGTGGCTGGGGCCATCTGGTGGACCCATTTCGTATAATTTTGTCATGATTTTTCAAGACTTTGCTCCACCGGAAAAGATGAAACATACAATAAGATAAACAGCTCAAGCCTCCATAATTGAAAGAGAACGTGGGCCTGCCCCCAAAAAACAAAGAACACAGGGCACAACTCAGCGACAAGATGGGAAATTGGGGACCATTCTGACTCAATCATGGAGGATGTAGAGTATTTTATTATGATTCTCGTTTTTCTATTATTTTTGACACTTTTGCTTCTCAATTTCTCGAAGTAGAAGTTTGATTTTTTTTTTAGTTTTTTAAATGGCTTCAAAAGTACTTCTTTAACAAAAAAAAAAAACTCTGATAGTAGAAAAATAAAATTACATAATTAAATGGGTTTTTGTATTAAAATCACATGTGGAGCAGAAATTTTACTCCATAAATATCGTCATGCGGGCCCAATCATAGGATGTAGTGTGACTTGATGGGAAAACTGGAACCCAAAAGCTATATTACATCTTTAAGGTACTGCTCCGAAGATTGATCGAGTGACCTAGGACTTCAAGTTGACGATCACATGTTCAATTCTCAAATCTATTTTGATCCCAGATCCCAAAAAACCTTGTTTAGTTTGTAAAAAGACGGGCACGAGTTTAGGTGTTGTCGTCGGTCTTGATTTCCCACTTGGATCGTCATGGGTCAGGGCGATAGGCTTGCCTAATAGGTAGTACGAGCGCCAACGGGCCGATTTGGTCCTGTTTCTACCAAAACTAAATTGATCCAGACATGAATGACATATCTTGAGTCTCGACCCGTATAGAATCCGAACCGGAACGCTGGTTCGGGTATTCGGGAATGTTTTCGGCTATTTTATTTCTTTTCTTCCTCCTCCTCTTCACATATCTGTCTCAGCAACCTGCTCTAGAGTCGAACACATGGTTATGGACGGAACATGAAACCGTGACGCAAGCTCAATGGCAAGGGTCAGGGGAAAGAACGGAAAGGTAACGGAATTCACTCGATTAACGAACGGCTAAGAAGGTGAGGAAAAGAGGGGTAATTCCTCTTTCTCTTTGGCTAGCATACCTGTCTATGCTCAGCAGGAACTTGACTTTAAGTTCAGAAGCTTTATAGCTAATGGGACTGCGCATGAGTATCTTTTATCTAAAATCAACCTTCCCCGAACAAAGGCCGCTTCTTTCGCGCGATCTTTGCACTCCGAATTGTAATCTAATGTCATAAACGGGACCATCTTCAATGTCGACAAGAGTCCTCCGGATCGGAAGGAGATTCCACGATGCGCCGTTCCAGTCGAGACCTAGACGGCCATGGAGGAGAGGAACGGAGCTCGAGTGTGGACAACCATGGATGCAGCTTTGGAGATTTGGGCGTCCATTCTATTTGAATAACGTAAAATTGATTATTGGATCTAAGTACATTAGTTGCTGTTCAGGATTTGGTCGTTGGTGGTTTTCGGAGAAAGGCCTTGATTCATGGTAGGCGCTTGAAGAGGAAGATCGAAGAAAACGAAAACAATAGTCGAAGTCAAGAAGAACTATTTGCCAAAAACGGAGGAGGGCTACCGAAGAGCAACGAAGAAAAAGAAGCGAAACTCGTTTTCCGTTGGCCTTTTATTTGACTTTGTGTTTGTGTGTTTTCGTTATTGTACGACTTTCTTGCTTCCTCTCGTTCAATGTCGTATGCGACCAGCCACCACAAAAGGCCGCGAAGTTCAGAGTAGTAACACACACCGAAGCAACGTGCATTTGCGTTTCAATAAAGAGTGATTCCTCCAATCATTATTTGTCCCATTATTTTAAATTTCCAAAGTCAATTGTTATTGTTTTGGTTCCAACACATGGATGCATGGACCGGCCATAAAGAGTTGAACGACTATGGACAACGGCTACGGAAGGTTGGACGGTGAGCTTTGGACGGTGAGCTATTCGTCGTTGATCTAGGGGTGGCGATCGGAACATGAAGGTTGAGTGGAGTCGAGCGGAGGAGGACCTGGTGAAGTCGATGGGTAGAGTCAGACCAGCTGGTGAAGGCGGAGGATGGTGGTGGAGAGGGCGGGGAGGGAGGAATGGGAGCTGTTTAGCTTTTAGAGTTCTTTCTGCTTCGGGTCGGTCCTAGACTCCTAGTACGTGAAGCAACTCGGTGGGGGTATTTTTGACACCCCCAATGAGTAATGATACACGGCAAGGTTTACGGCCTTAAATGAAACAATCACCCGCAGTCGATTTACAGTTTACCATGTTGGATACCCTTACAACGAGCAAAGAATACTTCTCAAGTGTAATTTTCAAAAATGGTCCAGAAGCTCCACAACACAGCGCAATAGTGCGGTTCGTGTTTGGTTTGACAATTTTTGAAACCAAACCAAATCGCCAATCTATCTTTGTAAGTACACATGTTAATTCAATTTGAACCACAGTATTAAAACTACAATCCGCTCTTCTCTTATGGAAGCGACCGAAATCTCCTTCTTAGTCTGATTCGGTGCGGGTCAAATCGAACAGTACCGATTGTTACGGGTTGGTTCGATTTGATTTCGATATGTACAATGGTTTGGTTCCAGCCCTTTTTTTTTTTTTTTGTGAAACCATACCAATGCGTTCTCAGCTTGGTTTGGCCTTCCAGCCGCATTGTGCTCACCGCTATTTTCGGCTCTCTCGATTTTTCAAATCTGTCTCGCGTGATTGAATTCACCAACATTTCCACCTTGGCTTACGATGGATACTTTGTTAAGGTCCCTAATTTTGAGGAACCCACTTCCTCATAGTTGAATCAAACCGGTCATTAGCCTTCTCGCTTAAGACGGACGTAGAGACAAATCAATCAATGTTAAGAAAACGGAGTCCTTTCCTTGTACTCAAGGAACCAGACGAGGCTCTGTCTTAATTTGTCTCAACATATTGTCGATACCGCGAATTCCCTCATTGCCTACGCAAGAGACTTTCGACACAGATGTCCGTGATCGACATCAAGTAAACAAGCAGAATCGGTTTTGTGGTCCCGTGGATCTATTATGATGCAAAAACATGGTTATTAGGACTAGCCCCTGCCTTTTTTGTTTTCTCATCAGTCACATTATTACCTAACTCGAGTCTTAGAATCACACAGAATCACTACAAGTCATAAGCTTCGACACCACATTACAAGCTTCAGAATTTGTAGATTTCAAAAGATAACAAAAAACCATTCGTGAATGCGCCTGACTTCGAGCCAGAAACTTTCAATGGTACTTTATCATCCGAAAAAGGCAAAGTTGAAAAGAGAAAAAAAGGAAGAGGAAAGGAAGAAACTGAACTGGTACTTGTAATCCCAGATAACGAGCCCAATAAAATCTCACCTCCTCATATCATGACTAGGTCGAAAGACATTAGTCTCTTGGTTTGACTACAGTTCTGATGACTTCAAACAACATCAACAGCAATTTGAAGATAGGACATAATCTCTAGTCTAACATTGAGGAACTACTCTCTAGCAGCCCCTCAAATTTCAACCAACCGAGTTTCCTGATCTTTCATTTCATGTCACAGACTACACAGCATTGGGACCAATTTTTACGAAGACTCGGAAAGAGGGAGGCTGGGTTATCTTGAAGTTAACTGTACATAAAGGTCCCGGCAAGAGAATACCTTCGTATGGCTGACCGTGGCAGAAGTTCATCCAATCCACACTATTTTCTGTACGCCGCCATGTTTTCTTCCTCGTAACAAACTAATCTTAAAATATACAGAAGTAACTAGCGTTTGATGATGCAAGCCCAATCTTCTTTCATCGAGATAAAAATTATCTGCTTACTACATGCACACACCAAAGTTTATGTACCCAATGCAGTCCAGGATTCTGATGTATTGTTAGCTGATGCGCTCAACATTTTAGCCGTGGATGCAGCATTTGGTGAGAAGCCTTTCTCGACCATCTCCCCTAGGATCAGCATTGCCCTGGCTTTCTGACCATCTTCAAGGAGTGCTTGCATAATAATGTCATACACGACACCATTTGGAGGACATCCCATCTCTTTCATATTATGAAGTAGCTCGCAAGCTTCACGTATTTGGCCAGCTTTACATAGTCCTTTCATGATGGTACCAAATGTCACGATATCAGGTCGCAATCCTCTGTCATTCATTCAGCGAATTGAAGAGGTTTATAGCAGGTCCAAGTTCCCCTGCCTCACACAAGCTGTTAATAAGGATGGTGCAGTGGATAATATTAACATTGCTCATGCCATCTTCCATTTGTTGAAACAATGCCATTGCCTTGTCGACTTGCTGATATTTGCAAAGGCCGTCTAACATGATGGCATAAGTTTGTTGATTTATACGATTGCAAGCCGGCATTTTGTAAAACAGCTGATGTGCAACCCTGGGGTTTCCAGCAAGGAAAAAACCATCCATGAGACAATGATAGGTGGCAACGTCAGGGACTAATCCTTTCTCCAACATTTCCCGAAGGAGACTCATTGCCTTATCCACTCTTTTAACCCCAAAACACCCATTAATCAATGTGTTATAGGTGACGACATCAGGATTGCATCTCCTTGCAGTCATCAAACAAAATGTACTTGCAGCATCATCCATTCGATTTTGAAGGAAGTAGCTATTGATCAATGAGTTGTAAGTAACTACATCTGGCTCAATATCCATCTTGGTCATCGTATCAAATATGCACTTCGCCTCATCAGTCATGCCTTGTTTGCAGAGTGCATCCAAGACAATATTGAAGGTTCGATTATCTGGCTTTGTTCCTCCCTGTAACATCTCGCTCAACAGGACTCGAGCCTCTTCCCACTGGCCACAACGGCATAGACCGAGGATGAAGGAGTTATAAGTGATAACATCTGGGTGCATCCCATCATCAAGCATCTTCTCTATCAAGGCCTTTGCTCGTTTCCATTCTCCTATGCAGGATAAGCTATGAACCAAGGTATTGTAAGTGAAGATATCTGGCTGAATTCCCAGGTGAATCATACAGTCAAAGAAGCTAAATGCCTCCATCACCAGTCCTTCCTTGCAGTAACCATCGATGATTGTGGTGCACATGACCACATTTAGCTCGTAACCCCTTTCTTCCAAATTCCTTATAAATCGGACAGCTTTCGAAGTATCATCGGCTCTACACAATCCTTTCACGATGACACCACACGTAAAGACATTGGCCATAAACCCCTTACCGTGCATTTCTTCGACCAAGGTCAAGGCTTGTGCTGCTTTACCCTCTTCATAGAGCCCGTTGAGCATAGTGGTAAAGGTCACCACATTCGGTTCAAGCCCAAGCTTGAACATTTTGGTCAAAATGGAAAATCCAAGATCAGACCTTTTCAAGTGGCACAGGCAATTTGTCAAAATGCTGAGAATGTAAACGTTGCGAGATATCCCCATCGAATCCATCCGCTGGATCATGTGGATGGTGGCAGCATAATGCTTCATCCTCGCTGCAGCTCCCAAGAGTTGGACGAAACAGGGAGTCGAAGGCAAAGGGTTCAGCCGAATCATAACCTTGAAGAAACGCAAAGCATCATCTGGTTTTGCCAATCCGTCATTTTTGCACAGGTTCTGTTAGTATTTTCCGTATGTGGGCTCGCCTTAATTGTAATTGTAATCGATCGTAATACGGTATTAATTTACCGTATACGGTATTGGTTTAATAAATGAAGGATTACCGTTTTCTTAACGGGCCGAATATTGGGCCTGGCGTGTGGACCGAGTCCGGCCCGGCCCGTGATGGGAGGGCCCCGCCGGGAATTCTTTATTGAGCTTGGACCCCTCCCTTAGCCCTTATATATAGCTCCTCCTACACTCTTGAAGACTCACTTCTTCCATAAGGCAATCGAGAGAGAGTGAGCTTGAGAGTGACGAGACCGGCAGCTCCATGTCGCGACCCTCCCGAGATTTCCGGATCTCGAGGGAGTTAATGGATTGCTAGGCCCATTGGGTACCTGGACTCAGCTTGGGTCCTCCCAGGCCCATACCAAATCGCGTCAGGGAAATTAAAATCGAAGTCGACCTTAGTGTGGTCGGGTGACATGTGCATAGTGTGTATGCCATCAGAGTCGCCACCAATCATTTATCGGAGGGTATGATCGGAAACCCTATCGAGCGATTGGGAGGAATCGTTTGATTCTGCAAAAACCAGAGATTTGGGTTCGGGAACTTAGTAAGTTGAGTGATTTTCTATCCTAGGGAATCCATGCAAACGAGGTTGGGTAAGGTAGGTACTAAGAACTTAAAGGATTCATGCAGATGGGATTATCTATCACAACCAGAGAGATAAATGCGTAATCAAGAAATTAAATCAGGAAGCAAACATACAACATCAAGTCAATTACAAACAAAAGGGGGGTCCTAGAAGTCTGGAAAATTCATCAATTAAGTTTGAAGACGGTTTGGGATGGTTTGGAATAATTTGGGTCAAGCTGACCAGAAGGGCAGAATGGTCATTTCAGAAGGTTCGGGAAGCCAAAGCCGTGAAAATAGGTCAAACCAGTTGAATGTGGTTTCTCCCTAATTTTCGCGATTTTTAGGAATTTCTCTAATTTTTCTAAAATTTTCTATAATTTCTCTAGAATTTTTTAGAGTTTCTAAGAGTTTTCTAAGGATTTTCCTATTTTTTTAAGAATATTTTTCATATTTTTTGGAATTTTTATTTTTATTTTCTAATACTTTTCCTAATTATTTTAAATTTTTAGGATTTTCTAAGACTTTCTAGGAATTTTCCTATTTTTTAGAACATTTTCTATATTTTTTGGAATTTTTATTTTTATTTTCTAACACTTTTCCTAATTTTTTTAGGATTTTCTAAGACTTTCTAGGAGTTTTCCTATTTTTTAGAATATTTTTATGAAATTTTTATTTTTAAAAATTTTCTACATTTTCTGGCAAGTTTTCCAATTTTTCTAATGTTTTATTCTATGATTTTCCTATTTTTTTGGATAATTTTTATTATTTTATTTTATTTATTAAGATTTTTCCTTTCATTTTTGATTTTTTTATTTTCTCGATTTTTATTAATATTTTCCAGACCGGGCCGGGTCGGCCCGACCCACTAAACCGAAGACCCGGCCCAAGACCCACACGGATTCCGAACCGGGACCAAACGACGCCGTATTACTATTTTTGGGTTTTATTTTGAATTTTTTCTATTTGTTTTGTATTTGTTTTGGATTTTATTTCTATTTATTTGAAATGATATTAAAACCGGCTAATCCGGTGGTCTAGAATGGGCCACGTGGCTAGCCCACGGCCCTCGGATTCGCATACCAAGATTAACGGCCACGATCTAAAGGGGGACTCGATCTCGACCGTTAGACCCTATTACTGAAATCGACGACCGAGATCGAACGGGAGATTTTGATCTCAGCTGCTCAATCTCGACGCCAAATCTGACGGTCCAGATTTGATCTAGAATCAATCTGGACCGTCCAATCTAAATTTTTATTTTTTTAACTTTGAAAATCTATTATAAAACCTAAAATCTATTTTATTTTCTAAAATTCTAAGATCACGACACGTGGCTAATCCCGGCCGTCCGATTAGGTCTGTTATTTATTTCTTAAAATTGGATATAACGGCTGAGTTGACGTGGCGGTGCCACGTCGTCGTTGACTGGTCAACTTGATGACGTGGCACGCCACGTCGGTCGTCTTCAACCTCGCGCCCGAAAGAGACGGACGGCCGAGAGGCCTCCGCCACGATCGGACGGTGAAACCGTTACCAATCGGCGTGATTCCACCGCCGATCGACTCGTCTTGACTTCCCGATCCACATATCTCCGCCCTAGCCGAATCTAACGGCTAAAACCCTAGGAATCTAGCATACACAGACCGAAGAACATGGAACTCGAACTCGCAACACCGAGCATAACTGATAACTCTACAAAAGTAGAGTTAAAGTGCTTTTAAAATAAGGAAAATTGAGTTTAGTTGTTCGAGTTGTATTTAGTTTTTTAGTGTTTTTGCTTTACTTTAATATTTTGGTTGTGGTTTGTTGATTTTTATATTAATCCTTATGTTTTCATGCTTGAGTTTCTTAGTGTGGCCTTGCTATGTGCAAGTGTGATGAGGAAGAATGAAGTGAAGAGCATTAGTGAGAAGTCTTGGAAAATTGCAGCCTTAAAGTCACTGAAGACAGAACCGAGATGGATGCATCCGTCCTAGGCGGACGCATCCATCTGCACGCAGTCAAAAATGCGCGACGCGCGATTTTTCCCTTGTTGCCACAGCATGAAGATTTTATCCTATTAGAATATTCTGTTTTGATATTTTAGGATTTGGTTTTCTTATTTTAAGGGCTAAAAGAATATTATTCTTGGAGGATATCTTAGAAATATCTTAGGGAGTTTAAATAGGAAAGAGCAGATAACCATAGTACGACGACCATTTTGAAGCGAACTTCTGCTAGAGTGGGGCTGCATTCTGAAAAAGGAGGAGAGAAGAAGACAACGTGGAGTGACGGCTAGGGTTCTAGACAAAAATCAAGATCAAAGGAGGCTAATCTTCAAGTCAGAAGACCGGAAGACAAGATTTCCTATCTCCTTTCTCTTTTTCTTATGTCGTTCTTCATGTTTTCTTTGAGAACAGCGATGTTTGATTTCCCCATCATGAACTAATTTATTCTTCTAGGACTATGACGAAACCTCGTGTTCCTATGTGTTTCATGAACTCCTTTGCTTAATGTTAATTGAATTCCTCCAATTATTTATCCTTGTTGTTCTTAATGCATGTTGATTGATTGGCCACCGATTAACATAGATTCAATAATCTAGGGAGACTCGGGAGAGTAGTCTAGATTTAGATCACGACTTGGACAACCTAAGTAGTCTAAGTGTTGGAAAACCGGACTAATCGTGTGAAGGATAGAGATATACTGGAACGCCTTAGGTAACCAATTAGGATTGAAACATAATGGGTCACCACTAATTCACTTGCCTAGGAATAGAGTGAGTAATTCGATACCAGTGATACGTTTTCTTACATTCGTGTTGACACCTGATTTTTAATCATTTTTTCTATTGCTAAAGTAATCCATAAAAATTCATAAAATTGAAAAATCAACTTTGGGGACCTTAGCCAAGCCTAGGGAACCAATTTTGACCAAAAAACGATTTTTCATATTTTCAGTATTTTTACGTATTTTTATTTATTTATTTTCGAAAATTAATAGAAAATCCATAAAAATCCATAAAATTGAAAAATCAACTTTGGGAACCTTAGCCAAGCCTAGGGAACCAATTTTGACCAAAAAATAATTTTTCATATTTTCGATATTTTTCGGTATTTTTATTTTCGAAAATTCATAAAACAAAAAATAAAGAAAAAATGAGAAAATTGTAAAATCAACTTTGGAAGCCTTGGCCAAGCCTAGGCAACCATTTTTGAACAAAAAATAAATTTTCATATTTTTTATATATATTTTTTAATTTTTTTTAAAAAAATACAAAAATACTTGAAAATTTTGGAAAAATAACATTTGAGGCCAAAAAAATACACAAAGATAGTTAATATTTTTATTTTAAATCTATTTTCATATTGGCCATCGCAAATTCAGAAAAATCCAATTCGAGTCACGTGTTCCTTCACGAGTATAATCTCGAATCGGGCCTAAAAAAATTTAATTTGAGTCAACTTATTTTTAATTTTCACTTTTTATGAGTTGTGACATTGTCTTCTAATATTTTAAATTTTCATCTTGGCCCAATTATACCCAGAATGACTTAATTTTGCAAAAGGGCTTTAATTAAATTCTGCATTATTTTCAGCGGCAAGAAATGAGCTTAAATTTGACATGTGGTAAATTTTGGTGTGTCAAAAATTGTGAGGAGATTTGGACTTAAAGAAATATATTTTTTCAGGGACTGAATTGTAAATACTTAAAATTCAAGGACTAGAGTGCAAATACCTAACTCTTGAAGGATTATTTTACAAATAACAAAAAGAAGAGTTAGTGGATAAATTAGAATAGAGAATGGAAGATGGAGAAGAGGAGATGAAGAAGAGAAGTTGGAGAAGAATGGATGGAGAAAATAAGATAAGAATAGAGAAGGGAAGATGGAGATGAAGAAGAGTTAGTAAAGAAATTAGAATGGAAGATAAGAATAGAGAAGGGAAGATGGAGATGAAGAAGAGTTAGTGGAGAAATTAGAATGGGAGATAAATATGGAAAATGGAAGATGAAGATGAAGAAGAGTTAGTGGAGAGATTAGAATGTGAGATAGAGATGGAGAATGGAAGATGAAAATGAAGAAGAGTTAGTGGAGAAATTAGAATGGGAGATAGATGAGTAGATTATAAAAGGAGGAAGAAGTGAGCTTGAGAAAAAGAATTTTTTTGGAGAGAAAATTTTGGATGTTTGAAAGAGTTTTGGGAGATTGAAGAAAAATTTGAGAGAAATAAAATACCAAAAGAGAGAGAATTTTGAAGATGATGGGAGTTTAAAGCTAGGGGTTATCATCACAAATTCCTTCATCGATCAATATAAATCAAGAGTTCATCCTCGTCAACGAACAAGCAAATTCGAGCTAAGTGTTTTTATTTATTCATTTATTTATGGTTTTACTCGCAAATTAGCACAAATTGCATACACTTTCTCCATCTCCCATTTTTTCCCATATTTTATGTCAGGAGAAGGATATCTCTATGTCAACAGCAAAAATCTCATAGAGATGCAAAAATCGGCCCAGACAAGCTCCTAAGCTGTCCACCGATTTCTCAACTAATCTGTGACTAAAAATCCTTCTTAATTCAAAAGAAACTCTCTATATTGGGAACATAGAGAGCAAAAATCAATTATAGAAATCCCTAAAAAAAACGGGAGATAAGTACTCTTTCCACTCTTCTGGTTTTAGGTGCAGATTAGCACATATTTTGTATACTGACACTTCACTCTATTTTATGTCAGAAAGCCGCAGCTCTATATCAATGGTCAACCCTATGGAAGCACAAAATTGGCTTGGAGGAGTCCTCAAGCGCGCACAAATTTCAAATTGTTGAATCAATTCGTTGTACTTCATTTTAAAGAATTCATACCCCAGAATGGAGAGGACAAAGTCCATCCGCAATTTAAATACCTGCACCTTAAATCCCAAAGGGAAGAGCCAAGCCAATGCTTAGCCTCCCATTGGAGGTTTTTACTTACAGTAGTTAAATACCTGCAACTTAAATACCTGTACCTTAAATCCCAAAGGGAAGAGCCAAGCCAATGCTTAGCCTCCCATTGGAGGTTTTTACTTACAGTAGTTAAATACCTGCAACTTAAATACCTGTACCTTAAATCCCAAAGGGAAGAGCCAAGCCAATGCTTAGCCTCCCATTGGAGGTTTTTACTTACAGTAGTTTAAATACTTGCAACTTAAATACCAGTACCTTAAATCCCAAAGGGAAGAGTCAAGCCAATGCTAGGCCTCCCATTGGAGGTGTTTATTCACTGTCATGTACTTCCTATAATTTAATTTTTGAATCATCAGACCCAAAAGATGAGTAGGTCGTAATACTGCACAGAAGTCGTTAACACACTCCCTCTTTCGGCTTCAGGGAATCTTTAACACTTAAAAAAAATATAAAAAATAAAAATATATACCATCCATGCATCCTATTTAAAAAGTGAAAACACAAAAGAGAATACCCTACTAGAGCTTTAGGAATAAACCAAGCCTGAGTTGCCGAATTAGGATATCCATGAAATTAAGGTACCGAAAGGGCATTAGTTTTAATTAACTAGTGTAACCAAGTCCCCGAGCTCATAATCTCTGGTTCGTAGGAATAAATTAGTTCTCCCGCTAATTTATTTAGGTTTCTAATCGACCTACCAAGAACGATTAGTGGCGACTCCAAATTTCAAAATCATTTAAACAAAAACCAAAGTTGCGATTCGGTAGGGCTTGGGAGGGTCCGTGTTAGGTTAGTCAAATCTAATTAACCTAATAATCCGTTAACCCCTTTAAAATTTAAAATTTTTTTTAGAGGGTCGCGACAATTCGGAAGAAGTATGAGGAGATATTAGAATCCTAGGTTAGCAATTGGATGATTCGATAGCATTAGAGAGGGAGGGATTGAATGCATATGTCGCGAGGTGAAGTTATATGTCCTAGATCTTTTCGCTATTGATTGTTGCATTCTTATTTCTCGTTTATCATTTTTCAATTCGACTATTTCACTCTTATCTTCAACTTGACCTCGAGACGATTGCCGAGAGCAACGTTAAGAGAATTTCGTGGTACGATTCCTTGTGGGTTCGACCCTTGCTTGCCCTTGCTATATTTTAGTTAGGTTGGATAAGAATTTATTTTTGTTACGTTGACGACGCGCATCAATAACCATTCAATTAACTCATAAGGAAGCATCACAGAGGGATAAGGAAACTTACCTCGAGCTTAGATTGAGCTCGGAATTGCCACAATTGGCTGGCCAAAGCTCGACAGTCGCGAGGGTGTTGGAGGTTACGGGTCAAGGTTGGCACGTGAAATCGATGCAAAAGGAAGACATATTCGTGTTCAGGAGGGCTTAGAGAGTAAAACGCACACCTCAATTGCAATAATTAAGGTCGGATTCGTGATCCGCGATTAGTGCACAGAGAGAAAAACGAAATTAGGGCTTACCGTTTGAGGCGACGGCGAGCTCCGAGGCTGATCGGGATTGACTCCTTGGGGCTTGAGGGAGCTTATGGAAGTGGAATTATGTCTTGGGCCGCTCCGGAACTTCCTCGCCAAGTTTGCACAGTGCCCCTTTTAAAATTGGATTTCAGTTGCCTAACTTCCGCGAGATCGTCTCGTGGCTATCTCATTCGAAACTCCCCCCAAATTTCCCTAAAATCTCTCAAAATCTTGTCAAATCACCTCAGTTAGAATCTCTCAATTTCGAGTCATTTTCGCGCGAGGGAGGAGAACCAAAACTTGGTTCTGTTGACTTCTCACGGCTGTGGGTTTGACCGGCTTCGTTGAACCAGCGCCGGCGACCACTTACCGTCGGGCACGGCTCAATCGGAGCGGGACACCAAGGGCTTCTCGGCCCATGTCGCCGATTTCGCAATTGTGGATTGAGAATTTCGAATTTGGCTCGCGAATCTCAACTCCACTCGGCGCAACTCCTGAGCACTTTGGGGAAGATGACGATGGATGGGTCAGGTCGGGTCGGATCCAGTCCGACCCGACTAACCCGAATCATTTTTTCTTCAAATTGACCTGCTTAGGCTCAAAATTTCCTGAATTAAATCCCAAAATTGGATTCTATGACATGAAATCTATTAGAAAAACGGGTTTTCATGCCGAATTTCCTAACAATTGGCATAAAAACCCAATTTTCACATTTGACCCGAGGGACTATTTTGCAAAATCCAAAGCCTTAGGGTCCTTTTTCGCAAAAATTGTTGCCACCATTGGATTTAGAAGATCAAAAACTAGGGGGTGACGTCGCCCTATTTTCAATTTAGTCCCTTTAAAATTTTTAATTTCATTTTTAGTGATTTTAGGGACTAAATTGAAAAATCAGAAATTGCATTTTGGTCCTTTTTAGCGAAATTAGACAATTCTGAGGGCTTTTGAACTCGATTTTAATTTTGAAAAATAGAGGAGGATGACACGACTCCAAAAATGTAAAATGGAAAATTAAAAAGCTAAAATGGATTTTCTGGAATTATTTGAATATTCTGAAAAATGAAATTTACAAAGAAACCCTAGATTTCAGACTTCAAATGCTATTTTCTATTAATTAGAAAATGGGGAGAAAATTAAATAGAAAATATTTACTATTTTTTGGTAATTTTCTGACTTCAAATGCTATTTTCTATTAATTGTTTTTTATTATTTTCCTAATTTTTGAAAATATTAAAAAAATACAAAAAATAAGGAAAATTATTTTTTGCCCAAAATTGGTTCCCTAGGCTAGGCTGAGGTCCCCAAAGTTGATTTTTCAATTTTCTCACTTTTTATTTATTTTTTTTTTATGAATTTTTAAAAATAAAATGGAGAAAAATATGAAGAAAAAGAAATTTATTTTTTGCTCAAAATTGGTTCCCTAGGCTAAACCAAGGTCCCCAAAGTTGATTTTTCAATTTTCTGACTTTTTATTTATTTTGTTTTATGAATTTTTGAAAATAAAATGGAAAAAAATAATGAAAAATAAGGAAAATTATTTTTTGCTCAAAATTGGTTCCCTAGGCCAAACTAAGGTCCCCAAAGTTGATTTTGCAATTTTATGAATTTTTATGGATTTTCTAAAGATTTTGAAAAATGAAATTGGCATAAAATCAAGTGTCAACACTCCATTGACGCGAGGGGAGGCCGAGGGTAATAAGGGAGAAGGTTTTGAGCCCGTGCCGCAGATTCCAAAGCCGGATCGCCGAGTTTCTCGTGCCAAATGACGACGGAAGCTAAATCAGTTTCGCAAGCCGATCCCTTACTTGTTTCGTTGTTAAAACGCGACTACGGTGATGACGGATGGCCGATCGGACGGCCAACAGTTGGTATCAGAGCCACTGTAGTTCGGTTTTAGCACGTTTGGTTTTGCCTGATTTCACGACATTTCGCATGTTGAAATTGAGTTTTGAAGCATATTTGGGTTTATCTCGTCGAGACGAGCGTTTCGGTAGGTCGTCAGCGGCCAGGGGAGGCCGCATACGCCGGCACGGGCGGCCTGGAAGTTTGACCACGCCGGCTCGTGAATTTCACGCGCCCCACGCGCCGACCCGTGACCCCTACACGCCGGAGCGTGAAATGCACGCACCGGGGGCGTATGACTCACGCTCCCACGCGCCCGACACAATGAATGTGTCGGGCATGATGTCGGGCATGACGTCGGCTGACGTCATCAGACACATTCATTGTGTCGGGTGGCGCTTGGGTCCCACGTGGCATCGCGAGTGGGTGCCACGTGGCAGGCGACCCGGGCTCGGGTTTGACTGGGTCGACCCGACCTGTTGACCGTTAACGGTTGACCGTTGACCGTTAACGGCAGTTGGCCATTGACCGTTAGTCAACAATCAACCGTGGGCCGCCACACGTGCCTTGCATGTGCGGCGCGTGAAGGCACGTAAGGCGGCCAATCGGGGCGATTTTTTCGCCGTTATGCTCGTATGAAAATTTTCTACACTGTGGTATATTCAATTTAATTTTTTGAGCCCTCTAAGATCTTGAAAAATGGGAAAAACCCTTGTGTAAGTATAAAATTCATGGGCATTTTCGTCATTTTTAATTTATTTGATTATTTTCATATGGTTTTTGGGAATAATATGGTTGGTTCAAGTGTAGAATACCACATAAGGATTGTGTAAAATTTAATTGAGCACTGATAATTAGAAATTAAAACTCACATGAGAGAAGCAATTCCATTAGCATTGGTTGTGATTTCAGTGACAATTGCCCATGTCATCAAGTTTGAAATCACGCCACATGGCAAATGTGAGGCATGAGGTTTATATCTCTGGTGTGAGAGAGTTTCAAAGATTTGATTGGGTTGTGACCGCCAAAGTGGCATACTCAGTTAAATTGGAGAAGTATCAGTCTCATATTGTGGTGGGATGTCTCCTGTTTTGATACATGGTCATACTCCCAAAGGAGGTGATTGTGTGTCAGATCATGGAGGGGTACATGAGCAACATATGATTGGGAAGTGACCGATTCTAGTGATTCATATACCCAAAGGTGGTGTTTCACGAAAAATTGAAATATATTCTCATGGTCGTTGTCATGTAGGGAATTTACAATTGCATGTCATGTATTCTGCCCAAAGGTGATTATATGATGATGTGTGTAATTTTCTGAAATGTGTACTTTTAAGGATTTAAAGTTACATTGTGCTTACATAATGCTAATGGTAAATATTGCTTATTTTTCAGTTACCTTTTCTGTGAATGGCAACTCCGTAATAAAGGTTCTGAATGGTTCAAACTTTAATTGATAGAGGGAAGATTTTCTGTTTTCCATGGAACTAGCCGATGTTCATATTGCTCTTAACGAAGATTAACCTGCTGTACCCGAGGAGACCAGTGCAGGGCCTGAAAAGGCACATTTTGCCGTCTGGGAAAAGAACAATAGGATCTGCTTACTGTCAATGAGGAGATCCATACAGGAACATTTGCTGAGTGGCCTCCCAACTGACTCCACCGCAAAACAAATGAGGGAAGCCCTGCAAGCAAGGTACCGAGTATCTTCTAATGCTTAGGTTGGAACACTCATCCAGCAGCTTTTTAATATGAAATACGGGTGTTGGAGGTGTTAGAGATTGCATCCTAAGAATGCTGGATTTGCATACTAAAATAAATGCCTTAGGTTCAGTAATCTCTAAAAACGTATTAGTGCATCAAGCCCCGAACTCCTTTCCTTATGAGTTTGGGATTATTAAGGCTAACTTTAACTCACAAGACGAGGCTTGGTCTATAAATGATTTGATCTCTAGAGCAGTATCAGAGGAAAAAAAATTGAAGAAAGATGCAGGAAACTATGTCATAGTTGCCACTAGTTCCACCAATAGGAAGGGCAAAGGTCCTAAATCTCATACTCCTAAAGATACTCCTCCCACCACTGGTCAATCTGGAAAATTGGGTCCAAAGAGGATGGTGACCGATGCTTCTTTTGCAAGAAAAGGGGTCACATGAAGAAAGACTGTGCTAAATATAAGAACTGGCTATCTAAACATGAGCAGACAGGTATTGATTCTTTGGCACTGGTTTGTGAATCCAATCTATCTGAAGCCCTATCCAATTCGTGGTGGCTACATAGTGGTGTGACTAATCATGTTGCATTTACCATACAAGGGTTCATAAATAGAAGGAAGCCAAATCAGGATGAGTCAAAGCTCATGGTTGGAGATAATAATAAAGTTGCTGTTGAGTTTGTGGGAGATGTCATTTTAATTATAGAGTCTCGTTTTAATTTGATGTTAAGAAACACTTTCTATGTACCTTCCTTCAGACGGAACTTGGTTTCTGTATCTTGTTTGGACATGTATGGTTACTCTTTTAAAATAAAGAATAGTGTGGTTTCCATGTTCTATAATTCAAATAAAGTTGGGTGCTGCAATATGTCCAATGGTTTGTACAGATTGTGTTTGACTCCCAACGATATATACGTAGCTTATACAGCTGAAAAGGTTGTCTCCAAAAGGCTTCTACCTAAAGAACAGTCTTACACATTGTGACATAAATGCCTTGGTCACATTTCCAGGGAAAGAATAGAAAGGCTTGTAAAAGCCGACATTTTACCTACCCTTAAAGATGACTTGGAAACTTGTGTAGACTACTGTAAAGGGAATATGACCAAAATAAAGAAAAAGAGTGCAGTTCAAACTTCTGACCTATTGGAGGTCATACACACTGATATAAGTGGGCCCTATACTCCAACTTTGTGTAGAAATTATTATTTCATCACATTTATTGATGATTATTCCCGATATGGTTATCTGTACTTGATTAAAGAAAAGTCTGAGTTACTTGATAAATTCAAGATATTTCGGACTGAAGTCGAGAAACAGTTGGGAAAAGTCATCAATGTTGTGAGATCTGACTGTGGTGGTGAATATTATGGCAGACATGGCGATGCTGGACAGCTTAAGGGGCCATTTGCCAAATACTTAGAGGATTTTGGGATAGTAACTCAGTTTACTGTACCTGGGAGCCCTGAGCAAAATGGTGTGGCCGAAAGGCGAAATCGCACCTTAATGGATATGATGAGGAGTATGATAAGTAGGACCAACCTGCCTAAATTCGTTTGGGGTGAAGCTTTGAAGACGGCGCTATACATACTAAATCGAGTTCCCACAAAGGCTGCTCCAGTGACTCCTTTTGAGTTATGAACTGGACGGAAACCCAGCCTGAATCATATGAAGGTCTGGGGTTGTCCTGCAGAAGTAGAGCTGTATAATCCAGCTTTGAGTAAGTTGGATCCCAAGACCACAATGTGCTATTTTGTATCATATCCAGATCATTCCAAGGGATACAAATTTTACAATCCTAATGGAGGCCAAAGGATTGTAGAGTCACGGACATCGAAGTTTCTGGAATTAGACGTGGCTGAAAAGGGTACATGTTCAGAGACTATTGAAAGTGAAGGTATGGCGGGTAACACTACATCGTTTTCTCTACCGACACAGACTGGTTTGGAGCTTCTCATTCCGGAGACTATGCCTATTGAGCTTCAGGATCCTATGGTTGATACCGTTCTTGATGAAGCGAATCAAGCCCTACAGCCACAAATTCAAGTTGAGGAAATTCCACTAAGGAGGTCTGTTAGGCAAAGACGATCGGCGGTCCCATCGGAATATATAGTCTATCTGGGTGAACAGGATTATGACATTGGCTATGTAGTTGATCCAGTTACTTATAAGGATGCTGTTAGCTGTGAACAATCAGACCTGTGGTTGGATGCTATGCAGGATGAGTTGCAGTCCATGAGACATAATGGAGTTTGGGAGCTCGTCAAATTGCCTGCGGGTCATAGGGCAATCGGTTGCAAATGGGTCTACAAGATGAAAAGAGATTCCAAAGGGAAGGTAGAGAAGTTCAAAGCTAGACTGGTAGCCAAAGGTTTCACTCAAAGAGAGGGAGTGGATTATGAATTGTCGCGACCCTCTAAAAAAATTTTTAAATTTTAAAAAGGGGGTTAACGGATTATTAGGTTAATTAGATTTGACTAACCTAACGCGGACCCTCCCAAGCCCTACCGAATCGCAACTTTGGTTTTTGTTTAAATGATTTTAAAATTTGGAGTCGCCACTAATCGTTCTTGGTAGGTCGATTAGAAACCTAAATAAATTAGCAGGAGAACTAATTTATTCCTGCGAACCAGAGATTAGGAGCTCGGGGACTTGGTTACACTAGTTAATTAAAACTAATGCCCTTTCGGTACCTTAATTTCATGGATATCCTAATTCGGCAACTCAGGCTTGGTTTATTCCTAAGGCTATAGTAGGGTATTCTCTTTTGTGTTTTCACTTTTTAAATAGGATGCATGGATGGTATATATTTTTATTTGTTATATTTTTTTAAGTGTTAAAGATTCCCTGAAGCCGAAAGAAGGAGTGTGTTAACGACTTCTGTGCAGTATTACAACCTACTTATCTTTTGGGTCTGATGATTCAAAAATTAAATTATAGGAAGTACATGACAGTGAATAAACACCTCCAATGGGAGGCCTAGCATTGGCTTGGCTCTTCCCTTTGGGATTTAAGGTACAGGTATTTAAGTTGCAAGTATTTAAACTACTGTAAGTAAAAACCTCCAACGGGAGGCTAAGCATTGGCTTGGCTCTTCCCTTTGGGATTTAAGGTACATGTATTTAAGTTGCAGGTATTTAACTACTGTAAGTAAAAACCTCCAATGGGAGGCTAAGCATTGGCTTGGCTCTTCCCTTTGGTATTTAAGATACATGTATTTAAGTTGCAGGTATTTAACTACTGTAAGTAAAAACCTCCAATGGGAGGCTAAGCATTGGCTTGGCTCTTCCCTTTGGGATTTAAGGTACAGGTATTTAAGTTGCAGGTATTTAACTACTGTAAGTAAAAACCTCCAATGGGAGGCTAAGCATTGGCTTGGCTCTTCCCTTTGGGATTTAAGGTACAGGTATTTAAGTTGCAGGTATTTAACTACTGTAAGTAAAAACCTCCAATGGGAGGCTAAGCATTGGCTTGGCTCTTCCCTTTGGGATTTAAGGTACAGGTATTTAAGTTGCAGGTATTTAACTACTGTAAGTAAAAACCTCCAATGGGAGGCTAAGTATTGGCTTGGCTCTTCCCTTTGGGATTTATGGTGCAGGTATTTAAATTGCGGATGGACTTTGTCCTCTCCATTCTGGGGTATGAATTCTTTAAAATAAAATACAACGAATTGATTCAACAATTTGAAATTTGTGCGCGCTTGAGGACTCCTCCAAGCCGATTTTGTGCTTCCATAGGGTTGACCATTGATATAAAGCCGCGGCTTCCTGACATAAAATAGAGTGAAATGTCAGTATACAAAATATGTGCTAATCTGCACCTAAAACCAGAAGAGTGGAAAGAGTACTTATCTCTCATTTTTTTTTTGGAGGGATTTCTATAATTGATTTTCGCTCTCTATGTTCCTAATATAGAGAGTTTCTTTTGAATTAAGAGGGACTTTTAGTCACAGATCAGTTGAGAAATCGGTGGACAGCTTAGGAGCTTGTCTGGGCCGATTTTTGCATATCTACGAGATTTTTGCTGTTGACGTAGAGATATCCTTCTCCTGACATAAATATGGGGAAAAAAAGAGGAGATAGAGAAAGTTTATACAATTTGTGCTAATTTGCAAGTAAAACCATAAACAAATGAATAAATAAAAACACTTAGCTCGAATTTGCTTGCTCGTTGACGAGGACGAACTCTTGATTTATATTGATCGATGAAGGAATTTGTGATGATAATCCCTAGCTTTGAACTCCCATCATCTTCAAAATTCTCTCTCTTTTGGTATTTTCTTTCTCTCAAATTTTTCTTCAATCTCCCAAAACTCTCTCAAACATCCAAAATTTTCTCTCAAAAAAAAATCCTCCCAAACACTTCAAATTTTCTCTCTCTAGAATCCTTTCTCAAACTCACTTCTTTCTCCTTTTATAACCTACTCATCTATCTCCCATTCTAATTTTTCCACTAACTCTATCTCCCATTCTAATTTCTCCACTAACTCTTCTTCATTTTCATCTTCCATTCTCAATCTCTATCTCACATTCTAATCTCTCCACTAACTCTTCTTCATCTTCATCTTCCCTTCTCCATATTTATCTCTCATTCTAATTTCTCCACTAACTCTTCTTAATCTCCATCTTCCCTTCTCTATTCTTATCTTCCATTCTAATTTCTCTACTAACTCTTCTTCATCTCCATCTTCCCTTCTCTATTCTTATCTTATTTTCTCCATCCATTCTTCTCCAACTTCTCTTCTTCATCTCCTCTTCTTCATCTTCCCTTCTCTATTCTAATTTATCCACTAACTTTTCTTTTTATTATTTGTAAAATAATCCTTCAAGAGTTAGGTATTTGCACTTTAGTCCTTGAATTTTAAGTATTTACAATTTAGTCCCTGAAAAAATATATTTCTTTAAGTCCAAATCTCCTCACAATTTTTGACACACCAAAATTTACCACATGTCAAGTTTAAGCTCATTTCTTGTCGCTGAAAATAATGCATAATTTAATTAAAGCCCTTTTGCAAAATTAAGTCATTCTGGGTATAATTGGGCCAAGATGAAAATTTAAAATATTAGAAGACAATGTCACAACTCATAAAAAGTGAAAGTTAAAAATAAGTTGACTCAAATTAAATTTTTTTAGGCCCGATTCGAGATTATACTCGTGAAGGAACACGTGACTCGAATTGGATTTTTCTGAATTTGCGATGGCCAATATGAAAATAGATTTAAAATAAAAATATTAACTATCTTTGTGTATTTTTTGGCCTCAAATGTTATTTTTTCAAAATTTTCAAATATTTTTGTATTTTTTTTAAAAAAATTAAAATATATATAATATGAAAAATTATTTTTTGGTCAAAATTCGTTCCCTAGGCTTGGCTAAGGTTCCCAAAGTTGATTTTTCAATTTTATGAATTTTTATGGATTTTCTATTAATTTTTGAAAATAAATAAATAAAAAATACGTAAAAATATGAAAAATCGTTTTTTGGTCAAAATTGGTTCCCTAGGCTTGGCTAAGGTCCCCAAAGTTGATTTTTCAATTTTATGAATTTTTATGGATTTTTTATTATTTTAGCAATAGAAAAAATGATTAAACATCAGGTGTCAACAGCTGCCCCTCTTTGAAAGGAAGCTCGGTAGAGGTTCATTTCAAAGACGAGATGACACCTGGATTCTTATCGACTCAATACAAGGAAATAAAAAGAGTCGTGACATGATTGTTCCACTGAAAATGAAATGAGAACCTAAAGATTCGTTATAAGAAAACCTTAGAGTAGTTGAACTTGAACCCGTATGGTAGGTTAACCCATGGTATATTCCTAATAAAAGGATTCTACTGATTAAAAATTGAATTAAAATTTGACCCGTATGGTGGGTCGTACCATGGTAGATTCCTAATAAAAGGATTCTACTGATTTAAATTTTGACCCGTATGGTAGGTCACCCCATGGTAGATTCCTAATGAAAGGATTCTACTGATTAAAATTTGATTGAAATTTGACCTGTATGGTAGGTTATCCCATGAAACTGCCTGTAAGAAGGACTTTGCGCTTGTAGAAAGGACTTGGTGCCTCTAAAAAGGACTTTGGTGCATGTAAAAAGGACTTGGTGCCTGTAAAAAGGATTTTATGCCATGTAAAATGACTTAATTTGCCTGTAAGAAGGACTTAATTTGCCTGTAAGAAGGACTTACTTTGCCTGTAAGAAGGATTTTGTGCATGTAAGAAGGACTTGCTTTGCCTGTAAGAAGGACTTGATTTGCCTGTAAGAAGGACTTGCTTTGCCTGTAAGAAGGACTTTGTTTGCCTGTAAGAAGGACTTTGTGCCTGTAAGAATGACTTGATTTGCCTGTAAGAAGAACTTTGTACCTGTAAGAAGGATTTGATTTGCCTGTAAGAAGGACTTGCTTTGCCTGTAAGAAGGACTTTATTTGCCTGTAAGCAGGACTTGATTTGCCTGTAAGAAGGACTTGGTTTGCCTGTAATAAGGACTTTGTGCCTGTAAGAAGGACTTTGTTTGCTTGTAAGAAGGACTTAGTTTGCCTGTAAGAAGGACTTGATTTGCCTGTAAGAAGGACTTTGTGCCTGTAAGAAGGACTTGATTTGCCTGTAAGAAGGACTTACTTTGCCTGTAAGAAGGACTTTGTGCCTATAAGAAGGACTTGGTTTGCCTGTAAGAAGGACTTGATTTTCCTGTAAGAAGGACTTGGTTTGCCTGTAAGAAGGACTTGATTTGCCTATAAGAAGGACTTGGTTTGTCTGTAAGAAGGACTTTATGCCTGTAAGAAGGACTTGATTTGCCTGTAAGAAGGACTTTATGTACCTCAAAGGGTGCCATTCTGAAATCTGGGGAGACCAGGAATCCTGCAGAAGCTCAAACCCAAATTATATTCTCCTGTCGTTTTAGGAATAAACCAAAGAGGCAGAGATTAAAAGGTCTCGAACATTTCTGTCCTTGAGACAAATCATGCTTTATTGAAGAATGTGGATACCTGTATATACCGCAATGGATTCGAGTATCCCAACAACCGTCAGAATTCATTCTCTTGAAAGGTTCTGGTTGAAGATATACTTACCTGAGAATTTGGAAGAAATGCTTGGTGGCTTCTCGACAACCAGGCTTGTTCATTCAATAATCGCCGAATGAATTTCAAGACTTTGGAAGGTAACTCAAACACCGGGAATGTGTTGCCTGTCGGGCAATGTCAGAGCTAACATGTGCATGCATTTTCATCAATGCGTTCATTGGTTCATACAAAATTGTTCAGCTAAGTTTGCCATGATTAAAGGCAGTCTATGTAATAACTCATGATGCAATCGATCAACATATAAATCATATATTGCATTACCACTTCTGTTTAAGGAGGTTCTTATAGTATGAACACCTCGAATGTAATCTGAATGGGGGACTTCATTCCGAAATGGCTTTTTCTCACTCTGGAGAAAGGCTGTTTATCTGTGGATCAAAATGTTAGACCTGTGTGGAAATGGTTTGCCTTTCCTCATCCTGTCATGCCCCATTCTGCACATTTGATATCTCCTGTGCAGTTTATGCTCTAAGTTGGAGTTGGTAAGTTAAACACACGGAATAGTCATACATAATTCATGAACTGTGTAAGCACAATGCAGATGTGACAATTTTTTAGCATCACGTGTGTTTATATAATGTGCAAATATGGGCGAATTTAAATTGCCCCTGGTATGTGGGCGGACCGAACAAATTGGGAAGCCTACTCCTTATGTCGAGGGGTGGTTTGTCTCAAACTTTACCCCTGCGCGATGAAGCATATGGGCGAGGGAGCATTTTGGTTTGTTTAATGCCCTGCAAGAAGTAGAGAAATTATTCTTGAAATCAAACGAGATAAGGAAGACATATTTGCTTTTTCGTTTCAGAGCTTGCGATCAATTTGCCCTATTTTTCACCAGAATAGATCTTGTCATGTGATCATAATTTTCTTTTGGATTTGTCTCCTTCAACATGTTAAATGTTAGTATAAATATTTCCTGTGAAAAGAAAAGGAGACATGTCAACCAGTATTAAAAGGGATAAATTGGAAACGATACTGATTTACCCTTCATCTTGAATGCCTTGGACAAGTCTTTTACCAATTTTGCTGGATTGAGTTTTCTTCGACTTTTGTTAGATGCTTCACCATTAAGCCGAGAATGTAGCAAAATATTGACTTCGGTATTACTCGTCGAGTATTCCTGCTTGCAAAAAGAAATGCACAAAAAGTTGTTTCATTTATTTATAATACATACAACATTCCCCACCCTCGGGGATCGAACTCGGGATATTTCGGACCTACTGTCATCCCCCATACGATTCGGTCCATTGGACCATAGGTGTCCATGGGGCTATCCTTTCAAAGGTTAATCTTTGGGGATAAAGCAGCCTTGTTGTATCACCTTATGCCATGTTACGGTATTTCTCGAGGTAATTTGCAATCCATGTTAAGAATGGAATAAGACAATTCAAGACTTGAGATGATTATGTGCACATTAGAACGATACAGAATTACCCATTTCTGAGATTGTTCGCGTCTTTCGCTTGTACTTTCCTCTGTCCGAAGCTGTCCATCCCGTGGTAATGCCCATGAATCGATTTGCCCCCAAATTTTGTTCAACTTGTATTCGGATATGATTGCGTTCTCGGGTCGATTTGCAATTTCCTGAGAATAGAAGGGGCTTAATTTTAAAACTTGGAGCAACTGAGGGTAAATTGAAACGATACGGAGTAACCCTTCAGGTTTATCCAGATTTTTACTCGCCATCAATTCGTCGTGAGGTTGGTGAGGTGGCGGATTCGAGCATTTAATAGGGGGAAGTCGGATTATTACTCCTTGCTTTTACACATTCACAAAAGCAGAAAAACATATCACGCAAGGAAATAAAACACATTCACTCATTCAGGATCAGTTCTGCTTCCTCTACAGGCTCTCCCATGATCAGCTGGCTTCATCCCAAATTAGGTATGCATCGGCCATATCGAAGGTCTGGTGGTCACTGGCTGAACAAGTGCATCACAGTCCCGATGCTTTACCGATATCAAACTGGTTGATTATGGCGAAAAGATCATCGTCAATGTCCGCTTGGTGGTGATCTGTCCCTTCTTCCTCGGGAGGTATTGATACTGATCCAGTATCATTGGTCCTTCTGTACCCTGCTCCAACAGAACTCGATCCTGTTATAAATTGGTCTAACTCACCTCTTAAACGTGCATTTTCGATCCTCAGATCATACATTTCATCGAGGGTGAGGAGGAGGCTATTGCAGTTGGGGCAGGTGGCGGAGTCAAAAGTCTCTTTATACATCTTGTTTTCCGCTCGGAGGTTTTCATTTTCAACTCTTAGAAACTCGGCTTCGTTGTGCTCATGACGAGTCTTCATTCGGGTTCGTCTATTTTGAAACCAGAACTTGATTTGCGAAGGTTCAAGGCCTAGCTCTTGACTCAGTTCCATTTTTTGTTTGCCGTCTGGCATAGGGCACGTTCTGAAGAAAGCTTCAAGCTTTCGTACTTGCTCCTCAGTATGGCGACGGTAACGCTTCTTTTGACCTTTACCGTTGTTGTCATTGTCCTTACCGGGCTCTTGGACGTCGTCGGTGGAAGGGCCGGGCTCCATAGGCTCGATCCCAAATATGGCTTCGAATTCTTCCTCTCCCATATTCAGCAAGTAACGATAACTTTCAAGTGTGTTGGGTTGAGACATCTTCGATTTGGTTAACGATTTCTCAAAGTTTGATATCTCTTCTTGTATTTTCACTCTCTGGATTTTTCTGGGAGACTGCGTATGCTTTAAGAGTCTCTCTTTCGAGCACGAATGAGAATTATCAAGAAGATGCCTCCTTTAAAATTAGACGTGGGTTTAGCAACTGTATTGCCTCTCTCGAGTGTTCTGGCTTTCTCGATTTTCTTTTCATCGTATCTCTCGCCCAGCTCGTCTCCTTCCATCTTTCCGTGGAAGGGGGCCCCTTGTTGCTGTCTCCACCGTCAATTTGCTGGTGAGTTCTTCAATAAAGACAAGTCGTATCTCTTTTCTGCCGAAAATGTCTTTGTCTCCCACTCAGCTTATTTTTTATCCTTTCTTTTTCAAAGTAGTGGCGTCTCGTCCAACTTTTCCGTAGAGACGTCGGATTTGCTTGGCTCGAGATTGGAGACGAGTAGCGGAGGTGATACTGATAGGGAATGGTAGACAGGAAAATTTGGCCAGTAGAGACTTCCCCTGCAAAAATGAAAGAGAATGCGGCAGTATATGTTCTCCATATTCTAGAAAAATTGGAACGATACTGTTTTACCCTTGTGTATACTTCCATTGAATTTGAATTGAGGGAGTTCCTTCATTTGGATTGGATTGAATTGTATGTCCCGAGTTGCCCTTCACTTTGAGCTTGCCACATATGTGCTTTGTTTAGTTGGGCCTTGTTTTCTTTCGGGTTGCCTTGGACCATCATCATTTTCCATGCCATTGGGTCCGTGGACCGGAGGGCTCCTTTAATTTGAAGGTTACCTTGAAGGCGAATGAGTCCTATCGCATTCCATTGGGTCATTTCATTTTGCGACACTCTTGAGGCACTTTGCAATCCCCTGGGTGAGAATGGAACAAATCCAATTTAGCATTTTGCAACGATTGAGGGTAAATTGGAACGACACACAGTTACCCGTCTTCGAGCTCGCCTGGGCTTTTCACTTGAAATTTCCCTACGTGAGGCCATTCAACATTTCTCATTATGGCAGTCAGCGACGTTGCCACAAATTGATCCGCCCTAAATCTAGCATAAAAAGGGATTCACGCATTCGACGGGATAAATAAATTGCCCCCTTGTCCTTGAATTAAATCGAGACACCTAGAAAGCTAGAAAATATCATACGCAGGGGAATTAAGCATGAAATGAAAGGTGCACTTATTCAAGGTCAGTTCTGCCTCTCCTGTGGCTCTTCGATAATCAGCTAGTCTCGTGTTGGTTCGGGTGTGGATAACCGATGTTTGAGAGTCCCTACTCACTGGCTCCTGATCGCGGCTTGGGACGTCTGTCAACCCTAAACTGGTTGACCAGGGCAGTAAGCTCATCATCTGGGTAATCTCTTGAACCTTCCAGCAACTGATGCTCGAATTGGGCATTGTTGTTGGCAAATGCTGGCGGTAGATTTCTCATTCTGTCCTCGCCATGAGCAATTTGACTTCTCATGCTGGAGCCTTCATCATTACTCGAGAAAGTGTGGGGATCACCAACTGTCCTGCTGCCAAAAACTCCTTCCATTCGAGGATTAGAGAAGTGGAAGTGCTCAGGATAACTTCTTGTCTGATTCTCTGGCTGCGCAGACGCGCTGATCATGGGATGAGTTCTAGCCACAGGTTGGTGCTCAAACCAAGGAATCTGAATACACTGCTCCTGCGGTCTATACTCTTGAAGTGCATTAGGGTGATTCTGGGGGATACTTTGATTAACGCCTGGAGGATTGATGGCACGGCTACTGGCTTGGTTGATGATGGGAAGTGGCTCGCCCCATGCTAACCCGCGGAACTTATGGTGGTGAGGAGACTCGACATTCAGGCTTGGATCAGTCCCGCCTTGGTTTTCTTGATTCTGAGCTGCATTGTGTTCTCTCACCCTTTTTCTGTACTTCTGAAGATGACTCGAAACATTTGCTTTAGTGAGTCCCTCTACGTTCATAATTTCCAGTATATGTTGCGGCCGTGCCGAATCGATTCCTACCTGTTGAACTGCATTAACAAACATACGATGCAGCTCGGGAGACCAACTCATCTTCTTTCTCCAGTTGCTTGGAACAAAATTGAAGGCTTGATGCTTGTTCTCATGGTCGTGCAATTGCTTCCTTACCACGTGCTGCCATATGTTTTGAAGCATCTGAACCCTAACTGGTTTCGTTACGACGTCTTGGGCCCCATTTAAGACAGCCTTCATTATGGCTTGCTGATCATCGCTTGCCGATATTACGAGGACTGGCATGTTTAATTTAGAATTGATGACTTCCAAGAGAGTGAAAACATCCATGTCAATCCCTACCATGGCGGTGAGGACGATATCAAACTGGTCACCACTCCTCCTTAATATCTCTAAGGCCTCTGTCGCCTTTGCTTGAGCTACAACCTTATACCGGCATTTTCTCAATACGGTAACAAGGATTGACAGAGAGACTGGATTACCGTCAATGGCCATGACCAGTAGACCCTCAGGGTAAGGAACTTCATTAGCTTCGACCAGGGTTGAACATGCGCCCGTTTCCCTAATGCTCGACATATTTCTGGATCTAGGACTGCCGACTCGAGACTGCCTCAGGATGTTTTCTTGGACTTGAGGGATCACGGGATCGTCGATGGTTTCTCGTAACAGGCTTTGAAAGCCGATGCTTTAATGGTGAAGGTTTTGAATTCCTCTCCCACGAGAACTCCTTCCTCTCTATCTTTCTCCTGCGAGTTCTTGCGAATGAACTCTCACTATCAAATGAGGACAAGTTCTCTCTCTGGCAATAGCAACGACTTCCCTCTTCACGGGCAGTGCTATTAGATTTTACGAGGGAGAAAATCTGATATTCAGCTTTTGATCAAAGGGGAAATCCTTGTTTCTCGCTCAGTTCGTCTTCCTTTTTTCTTTTCGTGGTAGAGGGCTCTTGTCAAGATCTCCACCGTCGATTTACTGGCGGGTCCTCCAATAAAGACGAGTCGTATCTCCTTTTCTGCCGAAAATTTCTTTGTCTCCCACTCAGCTCGTTTTTTATTCTTTCTTTTTCAAAGTGATGGCAGCCCGTCCAACTTTTCTGCAGAGACGTCGGGTCTGCTCAGCTTGAGGTTGCCGCTTGACTGGAATTCGAGCCAGCGGGGGTGTTGCCGACAGAGAATGGTAGATAGAAAAAACTCGACCAATAAGGACTGCCCCTGTGAAATCATTATTTAAATTGAAGCAGATTATCACCTTCGCATTCCGATCATCTGCCTCGCCTCTCTCCTCCTTTCTTTCGTGATCTGCTTTCAAAAATGGCCAATTCTCCTAACCATACCTTCTCCGCCGAAATCCTGACTGGGTGGGAGAGACTCTACAATCTTCTTGGTAGAGGTTACGCTCATATAGCCCAAAACTCTACCGTTGAGGCTGAAATCCTCGGTTTATTCAGGACCCTAGACGCTGCTTCTGTTGAGGGTACCCAACTGGGGAGGGAGTATCGGAACTTCCCGACCCTCTTCATTAATTTTCTGGCTGCCTATAACCGCGCTTATGAGACGGTCATTGTGACTGCCGTCGTGAAAGCTCGTTACCGAGACCGGCACGAGCGTCTGGAAATAGTCACATTTATGGCTGATAATCACAAGAAAGCCTTCAAGTTTGCCAATGATCAGCTTTCGTGGCTAGTTCGTGAGAGGGGAAAGTTGGTGGACCGTCTGGCCTTGGTCCGAACTTACGCCGAACAGGAGCCGAGCAATATTATGATGAGGTGCAAATGCGGTTGGCTGCAGGAGAGACTTGATGACATTACGGCAGATATTGCTTTCGAGAGGGCGGCGATTTCGGACTTGGAGTTTGCTGTCGAGCATTACGAGGCCAGTATGGCCCAGGCTAAGGAGAAGCGCGATCGCCTCTTCTTTAGGCTCGCGGAGCTTGATCCTGAGAACGCCCGGTGCACCCGGAGCATCAACTGTTTGGAGAGTCAGTTGAGCTCCTTCGTAATGGTTATCAGGGCTCAGTTTGGCTTTACTTTTCCTCCCCAGTGAGCTGTTGTAATGCTCTTTGATGAATGGAATGAAAGAAAAGCTTCACGTGTTTTTTTTGTTTAATTTTCCTGCTATCGTTTCTTCCGCATAGCATAACAGAACGATTTGAGGTACCGAAGATGTCGAGGCTTAATGTTTTTCTTGATGTTCTTATTTAATTGCTCCAGACGATGATATCGAGAACATTGATGAAGGGTTCGGCGGTGGCCCCCACTATCCATCTTGAGATCACAAACAATAACACTATGACAACTCGATCAGTGCGTTGGTAATAAATCCGGCCACCTGTTGTGTGCCCACTTTTATCCATATTTTATTTCTTTCGGCGTCCACTTGCTCGTGTCGGTCGCCTGTAGCGTCGGGAGAAATTCCTGTGAGCCACGTTCATTAATAGAACCTCGGTCCTCTAAAGCCCTCCGCATGTTTCGGATAAGAGGAAATTTTAAGATCGGTCTCTGGTTGATTTAATCAGGTAAAGGTATTTGTTTCATGGGTTCTGATTATATAATCCATATTGTTTTTCAAAAGACGCGGGATCCTCTGCAATACATTAAATATGCCCCAATGTTTAATCAGTATAAATCCACCGTCATATCAGAATACACTGCCCATACAAGTTTACGGATTGACACAACTTTGTCTGTCAAAGATGGACAATGTTCGTTTGCCCCCCAGAATTAACGGTTGAAGCCTCGGTGTTTTTCGTCTTTTGGTATTTCTGAAGATGATTCTTGATATATTATTGAACTTAATTTTTACACCCGTCTGGGGTATCTAGGATCTCCCTGCAAAAGAAAAGGATATAATTAGTATGCGACACAAGAAATGTCGGTCCATGACTCCTATATTAGTCCAATTTGATTTTTTCTATTTTATAGAGAAATCAGAAGAAAGAAAAAAAAATTTCCTTAGGAAGAAATGGGTTAATTTCTGATACAGAATTTTTTTCAGATTTATTATTCTTTTTTTTATTTTTTTAAAGGAATGTGACAAAGTCTCTTGACGTTTACTAAAATTTTTGAAGGAATTTCCTTTTTATCAAAATAAATTTTCAGAGGTAAATTTGTCAGGAAAATTTTATTTTTATTGAAGCAGGAAAGACATGACAGAAATCCTTTATTGGTTAACGAAATTCTCCCGAGACATTAGTCTAATTTTATTTAGAGAAACTTTTCTTAGAAAAACATGAGCGAATTTCTCGAAAAGAATTTTTGTTGCAAGTTTTTATAATTTGAAAGAATGGGATAAAATCACTTGATGTTTTTTTTAAAGGAATTTTTCTTTTTATCGAAATAAATTTTCAGAGGAAAATTTGTCGGGAAAATTTCATTTTTATTGGAGAGAAAAAAAAACATGACAAAATTCTCTTATTGGTCAATTAGTCTAATTTTATTTAGAGAAAATTTTCTTAGAAAAACATGAACGAATTTCTCGAGAAGAATTTTCTTGCAAGTTTTTATAATTTGAAAAATGTGATAAAATCACTTGATGTCTACTAGAGTTTTTTTTTAAGGAATTTTTCTTTTTATTGAAATTTTCAGAGGAAAATTTTTTCAGGAAAATTTCATTTTTATTGAAGCAATAAAAATATGACAAAAATCCCTTACTGGTTAATAAAATTCCCATGAACGGATTTTTTCACATCATTTTTTCAAAAAATTTTTTTTTAAAGAAATAAGGGACAAATTTAATTTTTTTTTCTTTTAAAAGAATGGTCGTAATATCAAGCTCAAAAACTGACTAACACCTAGCATGGACCGACCGAAAATAAATACAAGATAAAATTAGAGAACTTACTTTTACCTTGGAGAAATGCAAATCACATAGTCATGCGCATGACTCAAGTGAGGAGTGGACTCTAGAAAATAAAAGAAGGAGAGACAAGGTATGGACCTAAAAAGGCCCCCACTATATGAATTGACAAACTTACCCTCCGCGCAATCAAATCACAATGGGAAGAATTGTCAATTCAGATAATGAGCGGGATAAAATATGGTCAACCCGAGCGCAATCGACGCAAGAGCTTTGCATATTCGATCCCTATCTATGGTTTTCTAGGAAGAATTTTGCGACTTGGGTTTAGACGCTTGTGCGTGCAGGTGTCGTGATCCTCAGAGTATGCAAGACATGCACAACAATTGATATCAAAACAGCGCTTCTAAAAATGTGCAAAATTAAACAAATAAACCCAACACCGAGCCTGCAAAATAAAGGGGTTAGCCAAACACTCCGCTCCTTATAACTCCCATCCTGCAAAAACATATAACACCTATAGAATGAGTCCCAAACAAGATCGCCAGAAGCGAGATATCCATGAAATTTTCATTGGCCTAAGTCCACTAAGACTTTTAAAATTTCGAAAAAATTTAAGTATTCCAATTGGTATCTTTTTTCGAAAATTTAAAAATCTCTGTCCCCAGTGGAGTCGCCAGTCTGTCGCGACCTTCTAAAAAAATTTTTAAAATTTAAAGGGTTAACGGATTATTAGGTTAATTAGATTTGACTAACCTAACGCGGACCCTCCCAAGCCCTACCGAATCGCAACTTTGGTTTTTGTTTAAATGATTTTAAAATTTGGAGTCGCCACTAATCGTTCTTGGTAGGTCGATTAGAAACCTAAATAAATTAGCGGGAGAACTAATTTATTCCTGCGAACTAGAGATTATGAGCTCAGGGACTTGGTTACACTAGTTAATTAAAACTAATGCCCTTTCGGTACCTTAATTTCATGGATATCCTAATTCGGCAACTCAGGCTTGGTTTATTCCTAAGGCTATAGTAGGGTATTCTCTTTTGTGTTTTCACTTTTTAAATAGGATGCATGGATGGTATATATTTTTATTTGTTATATTTTTTTAAGTGTTAAAGATTCCCTGAAGCCGAAAGAAGGAGTGTGTTAACGACTTCTGTGCAGTATTACAACCTACTTATCTTTTGGGTCTGATGATTCAAAAATTAAATTATAGGAAGTACATGACAGTGAATAAACACCTCCAATGGGAGGCCTAGCATTGGCTTGGCTCTTCCCTTTGGGATTTAAGGTACAGGTATTTAAGTTGCAAGTATTTAAACTACTGTAAGTAAAAACCTCCAATGGGAGGCTAAGCATTGGCTTGGCTCTTCCCTTTGGGATTTAAGGTACATGTATTTAAGTTGCAGGTATTTAACTACTGTAAGTAAAAACCTCCAATGGGAGGCTAAGCATTGGCTTGGCTCTTCCCTTTGGTATTTAAGATACATGTATTTAAGTTGCAGGTATTTAACTACTGTAAGTAAAAACCTCCAATGGGAGGCTAAGCATTGGCTTGGCTCTTCCCTTTGGGATTTAAGGTACAGGTATTTAAGTTGCAGGTATTTAACTACTGTAAGTAAAAACCTCCAATGGGAGGCTAAGCATTGGCTTGGCTCTTCCCTTTGGGATTTAAGGTACAGGTATTTAAGTTGCAGGTATTTAACTACTGTAAGTAAAAACCTCCAATGGGAGGCTAAGTATTGGCTTGGCTCTTCCCTTTGGGATTTATGGTGCAGGTATTTAAATTGCGGATGGACTTTGTCCTCTCCATTCTGGGGTATGAATTCTTTAAAATAAAATACAACGAATTGATTCAATAATTTGAAATTTGTGCGCGCTTGAGGACTCCTCCAAGCCGATTTTGTGCTTCCATAGGGTTGACCATTGATATAAAGCCGCGGCTTCCTGACATAAAATAGAGTGAAATGTCAGTATACAAAATATGTGCTAATCTGCACCTAAAACCAGAAGAGTGGAAAGAGTACTTATCTCCCATTTTTTTTTGAGGGATTTCTATAATTGATTTTCGCTCTCTATGTTCCCAATATAGAGAGTTTCTTTTGAATTAAGAGGGACTTTTAGTCACAGATCAGTTGAGAAATCGGTGGACAGCTTAGGAGCTTGTCTGGGCCGATTTTTGCATCTCTACGAGATTTTTGCTGTTGACATAGAGATATCCTTCTCCTGACATAAATATGGGAAAAAAAAGAGGAGATGGAGAAAGTGTATACAATTTGTGCTAATTTGCAAGTAAAACCATAAACAAATGAATAAATAAAAACACTTAGCTCGAATTTGCTTGCTCGTTGACGAGGATGAACTCTTGATTTATATTGATCGATGAAGGAATTTGTGATGATAATCCCTAGCTTTGAACTCCCATCATCTTCAAAATTCTCTCTCTTTTGGTATTTTCTTTCTCTCAAATTTTTCTTCAATCTCCCAAAACTCTCTCAAACATCCAAAATTTTCTCTCAAAAAAAAATCCTCCCAAACACTTCAAATTTTCTCTCTCTAGAATCCTTTCTCAAACTCACTTCTTTCTCCTTTTATAACCTACTCATCTATCTCCCATTCTAATTTTTCCACTAACTCTATCTCCCATTCTAATTTCTCCACTAACTCTTCTTCATTTTCATCTTCCATTCTCAATCTCTATCTCACATTCTAATCTCTCCACTAACTCTTCTTCATCTTCATCTTCCCTTCTCCATATTTATCTCTCATTCTAATTTCTCCACTAACTCTTCTTAATCTCCATCTTCCCTTCTCTATTCTTATCTTCCATTCTAATTTCTCTACTAACTCTTCTTCATCTCCATCTTCCCTTCTCTATTCTTATCTTATTTTCTCCATCCATTCTTCTCCAACTTCTCTTCTTCATCTCCTCTTCTTCATCTTCCCTTCTCTATTCTAATTTATCCACTAACTTTTCTTTTTATTATTTGTAAAATAATCCTTCAAGAGTTAGGTATTTGCACTTTAGTCCTTGAATTTTAAGTATTTACAATTTAGTCCCTGAAAAAATATATTTCTTTAAGTCCAAATCTCCTCACAATTTTTGACACACCAAAATTTACCACATGTCAAGTTTAAGCTCATTTCTTGTCGCTGAAAATAATGCATAATTTAATTAAAGCCCTTTTGCAAAATTAAGTCATTCTGGGTATAATTGGGCCAAGATGAAAATTTAAAATATTAGAAGACAATGTCACAACTCATAAAAAGTGAAAGTTAAAAATAAGTTGACTCAAATTAAATTTTTTTAGGCCCGATTCGAGATTATACTCGTGAAGGAACACGTGACTCGAATTGGATTTTTCTGAATTTGCGATGGCCAATATGAAAATAGATTTAAAATAAAAATATTAACTATCTTTGTGTATTTTTTGGCCTCAAATGTTATTTTTTCAAAATTTTCAAATATTTTTGTATTTTTTTTAAAAAAATTAAAATATATATAATATGAAAAATTATTTTTTGGTCAAAATTCGTTCCCTAGGCTTGGCTAAGGTTCCCAAAGTTGATTTTTCAATTTTATGAATTTTTATGGATTTTCTATTAATTTTTGAAAATAAATAAATAAAAAATACGTAAAAATATGAAAAATCGTTTTTTGGTCAAAATTGGTTCCCTAGGCTTGGCTAAGGTCCCCAAAGTTGATTTTTCAATTTTATGAATTTTTATGGATTTTTTATTACTTTAGCAATAGAAAAAATGATTAAACATCAGGTGTCAACATGAATCAACATTCTCTCTTGTTTTTTCTAAAGAATCTTTCAGAGTGATTATGGCTTTAGTAGCTCATTTTGACATGGAGTTACACCAGATGGACGTCAAAACTGCCTTTTTGAATGAGGATCTCGAAGAAGAAGTTTACATGATTCAACCTGAAGGTTTTGAGGTTGATGATTCCAATGACCTTGTATGCAGATTGAAGAAGTCGATCTATGACATTAAATAAGCATCCAGGCAGTGGTATTTCAAGTTTCATAGCGTTGTCACTTCATTTGGCTTCGTTGAAAATAAAGTGGATCAGTGTATATACTGCAAGGTCAGTGGGAGAGAATACATTTTCCTTGTTCTCTATGTGAATGACATTCTACTGGTGAGCAGTGATATTGATCTGTTACATGAGACGAAGCATATGCTGTTAGAGAATTTTGACATGAAGGATCTTGGTGAGGCGTCCTTTGTCCTTGGCATTGAAATCCGTAGGAATCGTTTACGCCACATTTTGGGTTTATCTCAGAGGGCATACATTAATCGTATTCGAGAGAGATTCAACATGCAGGATTGCAAGCTAGGTATTATTCCTGTCTGTAAAGGTGATAAGTTGAATCTTTCACAGTGTCCTCAAATTGAAATGGAGAAATCTGAAATGAAGAATGTACTTTATGTTAGTGCACTTGGGAGCATCATGTATGCTCAAGTATGTACTAGACCAGATGTTGCTTTCGCGACAGGACTTCTAGGCAGATACCAGTCAAATCCAGGACATGCTCTTTGGATTGTTGCCAAGAAGGTCCTGAGGTACTTGAAGAGGACAAGGGACTACATCATGACATACAGGCGTGTTCAGAACCTACAGCTTGTTAGATACTCGGATTCAGATTTTGCGGACTGTCAAGACTACAAGAAGTCGACTACAGGCTACATATTCATGTTAGCGGGTGGTGCAGTATCATGGAAAAGTGAGAAATAGAAATCCATATCCTCTTCGACCATGCAAGTGAAGTTTATAGCGTGCTTTTCAGCAGCTACTCAGGCGATTTGGCTCCAGAACCTCATTAGGGAGTTGACCGTGTTTGATTTTGTTGATAGACCCATACAGTTATATTGTGACAATAATTCTGCAGTGCTGTTTATTAACAACAACAGAAGTCTTAAGGGGTCTAAACATATGGAGGTCAAATTTCTGACCATAAAAGAGTCCGTGCAGAAAGGTGACGTTGCAGTAGAGCATGTTTCTACAGATGATATGGTTGCAGACCCACTAACTAAAGGTATTCGCCCTTGTGTTTTTGAAAGACATGTCGCTAGTATGGGCTTAGAGGCATCATTGGATGCTGTATTTTAGTGGGAGGCTTTTTTCAGTCTGCTCTAATAAAGTTTGCATCTGTATTTTATTACATTATGTAATATAAAGATATGTATTGAAGTGCCTGCAGCACTATTAATGTTAAATACATATTTTTTTGTAAATCTTGAGATATGTGCAAATCTCGAGTATTGGCTATGGGCATTTAGATATTAGCCATGTTTGTATGTCTTGTTACACATAAAGAAAAGTTAACTATAAAGTTGAGATATATGCTGGTTCATTGGAACCATATAGATATTTTCTAGTGGTACATCAGGTTCAGTGTCACATAAAGAGAGAGAATGGTGTCCAACAAAGAGGATAACACATAAAATACATCTCTTTTGAGGTGTTATCCATTTGCCACACTACTATATTGAATCCATATCAGTAAAGTTAAGAACACTCGAGATCATGGATGGCTTTGTGTCTGCTGACGCAATTACTGGCATGATCCAGTGTTTAAGACTTTATGGGATCGGATTGGCCGTTAAGATTAATCCTTAAATCAATATGAAGGCGCGCACTAAAGTACAATTTCAATTAATGCTCGCTCAAGTGGGAGAATGTTAGTATTTTTCGTATGTGGGCTCGTCTTAATTATAATTGTAATCGACCGTAATACGGTATTAATTTACCGTATACGGTATTGGTTTAATAAATAAAGGATTACCGTTTTCTTAACGGGCCGAATATTGGGCCTGACGTGTGGACCGAGTTCGGCCCGGCCCGTGATGGGAGGGCCCCGCCGGAAATTCTTTATTGAGCTTGGACCCCTCCCTTAGCCCTTATATATAGCTCCTCCTATACTCTTGAAGACTCACTTCTTCCATAAGGCAATCGAGAGAGAGTGAGCTTGAGAGTGACGAGGCCGGCAGCTCCATTGGCGCTAGGGGAGGTCGAGGGTAATCAGGGAGAAGGTTCTGAGCCCGTGCCGCAGATTCTGAAGCTGGATCGCTGAGTTTCTCGTGCCAAATGACGACGGAAGCTAAATCAGGTACGCAAGCTGATCCCTTATTTGTTTCGTTGTTAAAACGCGACTACGGTGATCTTGGGAGACCGTTGGTGATGACGGATGGCTGATCGGACGGCCAACAGGTTCATCACAAATTCCAAAACTTGGGATCGATTCATGGAATCGCAGAGTCCAGCGGTGGAGCGTGTTGACACCTGATTTTTAATCATCTTTTTTTTAAAATTAATAAAACAAATCCATAAAAATACATAAAATTGAAAAAATCAACTTTGGGGACCTTGGTCAAGCCTAGGGAACCCATTTTGACCAAAAAATGATTTTCCATATTTTTAGTATTTTTCAGTATTTTTTATTTTTTATTTTTTTTATTTTAAAAAATTAATAGAAAACCCATAAAAATTTGTAAAATTGAAAAATCAACTTTGGGGACCTTCGCCAAGCCTAGGGAACCAATTTTGACCAAAAAATGATTTTCCATATTTTTGGTATTTTTCAGCATTTTTTATTTTCGAAAATTCATAGAAAATCAAGAAAAAATGAGAAAATTGCAAAATCAACTTTGGAATGCGCCTTGCAAACTCATCCTAATGTCACCATTTATTGGAGAAAGGCTTGCTGTCAAGAAGCTGACCCTTAAAGAAAAAGAAAATGAGAGACGTCACTAACTACATTGTTGATGTTATTTGCAAACGAGCGGAATTTGGGCACAAATATGAAGTCATCCCCATGCCAGAAGACCGTATTGATTTCATTCCAGAGGTGCGTCGACTTATTTCAAAACTAAATGAAATTCTTGCCCATAATATCGTAGATGAAGGTGGACTTTGGAAGAAGAAACTCATAGTCAATCTTTGGAGCTCTTTGAATTTTCCTCTCAAGCAATTCAAGAACAATTGATGCTTGAAAGAAACCCACACGGAAATGTGCAAGTTGTCAAAATTGGGACACAGAAAATGCTCGTTCAAATGGCTGAAACTAAGTTGAAGAAAATCTGGATGGAAAAAAAGTGATTGTGGATCCAAGTTCACAAGAATAGATTTCATACGGACCAGAGGATGCAAAGACTTTCTTGGCAAACCAAGCATGCGTTAGGTAGTAGGTGGAGTCAAAATGGGAATCTTGGCTGTTTGTTGAGGGTTTGACCGAAAGAGGAGACCACGTGAGGCCACCGAAAGAGGGGAGGAGACTCCACCAATTTGAGAGGAAAGAGGGATAGACAGCCAAGGAGCTGGACGTTGGGGGAGAAGAAGGTGGAATCACGCGGATCACACGAAGGAGTGGCAGATCTCCAAGGGGGGATTTTTCTGGATGGGGAATCACCTCCGATGGGGGCATGAATCTTTTCCCCTCCAATATCACCATCATCGTCCTATTGAACCAGGCGACCCTTGGGAGTAAGCCAGCGCAAGGACCACGCGGAAGTGATGGACTGAGATCGAAGCCTCAAGGCCGATACCCCTGCTGTTGATCGTGCTTCGTAATTCCGCGAAGTATTTCCAGATTTGTTATTGTCGAGATGGCTACTGTCCAGGTGCGACTCGTCAATTGTGTGACAACAAGGTAGGTGGACGAAATGAAGATCCACCCCCATCGTGATTAAGTCACGGGTTCGCTATGTCTCCTACTTTGGATTAGGAACCAGGGCTGTGTTGTCGGATCCATGTGGGGAGTGTTGTAGAAGAGCTAGTTCTGAACCATCAAGAAAGGCGAAATAAAAAAGGCCAACTAAGCCTGCATTGGAGGAAGTCGAAGTTGTTCGGTCCAACTTGACTGATTTGTATGAAAATCGTCATTAGATTTTCAAAATTGATCTCAGAATGTCCACAGCTGCCATTTATATAGCTTCTGGATTTCTGGTGATGAACAAAGCATTTCTCGCTTAAAGAATTGCAACCCTGCACTGAATGCAATGCCAAACTTTGATTAAGTCTACGCGCTCATCGAGCATCATGGGCCAACCGTATTCTTTCACCTAGATGGGGCTCTCTTCCTCTTGGTGTCCAATGCTTGATCGTCCGGACTTCCACGCTGAAGCGGCATCAAAGGAGGAGGGGCAGCAAAACTCGGCTGGGAGGCAGGCTAAAGACGGACACAAAAAATGAATATTCTATGTGCCGACGTCAGGGGATGGTCACAGAGTTCAGGGGGATCGGAAGTTTTCCGGATTCTCGTGGATGTCGCGGTGGCTCTTGTCGCCATTGGAGTTGTCCCCGCCTACCTCAAATTCACCGAGAAACCAAAAGGCTGTGGGGATCCTAAAGAACTCGGGCAATTTAAACCTGTCAAGCAAACGTCGCTAAGCCAGGATGTGGCAAAGTTCACATTTGAACTTTCGACGTCTTCTTCTTTTTTGAGTCTCCCCATTGGACAACGTATAAGTTGCAGGGGCAAAGATAGTCAAGTTCGAGAATGGTGCACGAGGATCTCTTGGTGATTCCTTCTAGCTTGGTCTGCACCAATCTGAGCTACTAATAGGCCAAATCAGACTTCCGCGGTGACCAAAGAGTACTTCGACCATTGAATTCAAGCGGTGGACGGTCCAAGCAGGCAACGTGAGTTTCCAGAGAAATAAGAAGAGGACAAACTAAAGGGAAAATTCAGCATGCGTCCACTCAGATTGCTACGTCAACTTTATTCAGGAGGATAAGTCTTTTCACATCCAGTGTTTTTATTCGAACGGCGACGACCAACTCTGCGTAGTGAAACACATATCTTCAAATTCCTCCCCAAGACACTTATTGCTGCATTTATGTTTTGCAGGTTATCTGAAAGTTATTCGTCGACCATTGAGCCACCAGAACCGACCCAATGTGAAACACCATACTCCAAGCCCTACACGCTCAAGTACAGGGGGAGTATATGGCCCAAGGTCATTCTATTGGTTCATCTCTCGTGGAAGAAGACAAGTTTGGCTTTGCAACTTCACTTCTTGAGAAGGCCAAGTCCAAGGGCGTGTCTTTGCTCCTTCCTACTGATGTGGTTATTGCTGACAAGTTGGCTGCTTATGCTAATTGCAAGATTGTCCCAGCATATGATATTTCGCATGGTTGGATGGGTTTCGATATTGGTCCTGATTCCATCGAGACATTCAGCCACTGTCCATCCATAAATCGACTCTGTCCAGCCCCATTCAAGGTTGATTCAGCCTTATATTCGGTTGATATTTGGTACTTAACTTGTCTATTACTTGGTGCTAGAATATCTTGCGATTCAGAGCTTGAATCAAGTTCAAAAGGTGCGACTTCGGGCAAACTTACGGCTAGCGCGCGTGCTGAAAAATCTGCTTGGGAAGGAATATCTTGCGATTCGGAGCTCGAATCAAGTTCAAAAGGTGCAACTTTGGGCGAACTTACAGTTGATGCGCATGCTGAAAAATCTGCTTGGGAAGCTTAGAATTCTCCAACTATTGATTGCCAATCTATGCATATTTGCTTTGAAACTTGCATTGTTATTCTTATCTTGTCTCGAACATGCTCTTATCTAGTGCCATGTTTGTTTTCTGATTCTGGTGCTTGTATTCAATATTTCGTTTAAGCTTGTTTGGGTTGTTGGGATAGAGTCTCATTTGGTCTGTGGATCATCTTTTAGTACTAATGTTGATTCAAGTGCAAAAATGCGATTGTTCCTGGTGATTGTCTTGTCTCCTTTTTAAGAGTAAATTGCAAATTTTCAATTCGGCAGTATGATGCGATGTCCAATTTTTAGTTATTGACTTGTTTGGATTTCAGTCTTAAAATGTGATCCCGCAGGATTTAGCTGTTATAAAATGTATGTTATACTCCATGTGGCTGTAATGTCGAAATGTATACAAGCTTTGTTTGAAAGAATAAATAAGTCTTCTCTAAGTCTCAGGGGACCTCGTGATTCCTATTGCATTAGACTGATGATTATCATATGCTATGCAAGGGCGTTGTTGGATTTGTTAGATTACCATTGGATTTGGTGATTTTTCTTTTAAATAATAATAATAAATAGATAACAATAATAATTCAAATGGTCGATCAATTTATCGTTCCACTGCATTAGTCTGAGAAATTAATTTTAAATGCTTTTTGTACATATGGCCGGTCCATTTACTTTACATCATCAAGGAGAGGTCATTCTGCGTCTTTGAAAGATCAAATCGAAGTTTTGGTGATAGCCATACTGAAATCGATAAGAACTCTTCAAATAAATAAATAAATATTCTTAAAAAGAAAATGTTTAAAAAAAATCCAAAAGATGAAAAGCTCATAAAAATTGTAAAAATTTCTAAAAATTCTCGAAAATTAGGAAACGGGTCATTTCGACTGACCAATCCTTTTTTTGACCAATTTCTTTCCTAATTTTTCCAAAATGACGATTTTGCCCCTTATGGGCAAATCGTCTCCAAAAATTTAGAAAATTTCCAAAATTCTCAAAAATTAGGAAACGGGTCATTTCGACTGACCAATCCTATTTTTGACCAATTTCCATCATGATCTTCCCAAAATGACGATTTTGCCCCTTATGGGCAAATTATCTCGAAAAAATTCCAAAAAACAAATTCTCAGAAATTGTGGAAAGTAAGGAATGACCATATTCAACTAGTTTGACCTGTCTTCATTCCCTAATCCTTGAAAAATAACCATTTTACCCTTCTGGTCAGTTTGACCCAAATCCCTCCAAATCACCCAAATGGATTTTCATGAAATTGGTACCGAAAGGGCGTTAGAGTAATCTAACGTAACCAAGTCCCCGAACTCATTTTCTCTGGTTTGCAAGAGTAATTTAGTTCTCCCACTAATTTATTTAGGTTTCTAATCGACCTATCAAGAACGATTAGTGGCGACTCCAAAATTCTAAAATCATGTGAAAAAAAAAAATCAAAGTTGCGATTTGGTAGAGCTTGGGAGAGCTCGAACTAGGTTAGTTAATTTAATTAATTAATCTGGTAATCCATTAACCTAAAAATGAATTTTAGGTCGCGACAGAGCGTAAAGTGCAAAAGTGATGGGAGGGAGAGGAATCGACATTGCGAGGAAGAAGAAGAAGAGCCGATGCAAAGGCCTTAGGAGAGAGGGTGAGAAAACCAGAAGGTGGTCGAACAAGAGGAGGAAGAGTAGAGGGACTCACCATTCTTCGTATCATTTCTTTTCAGCAACTTCTCGAGGTCGCTTTCCCTCAACAGCTTCAAAGGTTTGAAAAAAGAGCGACTTTTTAAGGATGTTTTTCTGTTTTTGGCATTCTGTCGGGCGAAGGGAAACGAGGGAGATGATGGTTATTTGTTGGGATGTGCAATAGAGAGATAGTTGAAAGAATCGAAGTAGAGGAGGAGGAGGAGGAGGAGGAGGGGGATGCTGGACACTGTTTTGAAAAGCAACAAAAAGATCGAGATCTTAGAGCGATAGTGCAGTTACGTCCCTGTTGACCATTTTAATTTCTTAAGATGGTGGCGCTTGACGTGGATTCGACGCCACATCAGGACCCAAAAAAAAGTTGAAAATAAAAAAGAAAACAGAGAAAAAGGATAGCAAAATTAAAAGAAAGAAAGCAAGAGAGGATAAAGGGGCGCATGACAACACTTCTAGAGTAAAATTTTTAAGGTTAATACCACGAAAAACCCCAAACTAGTACGTCTGTGATAAATTTACCTAAAATTATATTTTTGAGCATGACAAACCCCAAACTGTTATCCTGGTGACAAATTTACCTCAGACTATTTTTTTTACCTCAAAAAGTCCAAAACTGGTACATTTATGACAAATTTCTACAAATGCTTTTGAAGTAGAAATTCATTTGATAACGTAACTTGTGGAAGCAAAAATTCTACTTTAGAAGTATTGTCGCTCGTGCCTAAAAGGATAGAGGGAGAGGAATTATAAATGGTCGCACTTTTTTCACTTCTATTGTGATTAAAACACTCCCCCATCACGGTGTTTTGATAATATTAGCCTTTGTAGGTCTTATCTTTTTAAAGCAGTTTCTTTTTGGGCACGGGGTGATCTGTTTATTTTCTTCTCTCTCACTTTTTTTTTTGATGTTACCTAATATTTTTCCAACAATCTGAAGTGTAATGGCCTTATGGATTCCCAAATTGCACCGCCATAGTTGACGTGTACAATTTCGTGTTGTTCACTGGGAGTTGCTCACTGGAAGAGTTCCTGTTGATATGAAGAGACCTCCGGGAGAAGGGGTTCCTGCGTCATAGGCTTTTTGCCTTAACTAAAGGATGGGGAAAAAGTCGTGCAGATAATGGATCCTGTGTTGGATGTCGCTGGTGCCATTGGTGAAGAATCACCGTTCAACTGCGAAGCAAAAAACCATGGGACACCGCGCGAGAGAACGCAATGGATAGTAATTAGGATGGGAAGTGTGGCGAGGTCACTGATGGGGAGGAGTAGAATGATTTGTCCAATAGCAATATTACCGATTCAAGTAAGTGAATTCTCTCTCGATGATGATAATGGATAAAGTCTGGTGTTAACGAATGAGGTCAAGCTTTTCGGGTCATTGTTATGGCATCTGAAGTCTATCAAAACACACGTATCTCGTGATCATTTCATTTCATTTTTTGAAATTCGACGTCATTTATGGAGTCAAGCTTTCGTTGAATTCTTGTCATGTGCGTTCTCTTCGAACTTGATTTGATCGAGTCAAGCATATTTCATGAAAAATCTCTATAAGGTCTGTGATTCTGTGTGGCTACTTAAAAAGAGAAAGAAAATGGAACAAGTGGTCATCTCGCCTTGGATCATGACTTTGATTTCCCTTTCTCGCTGTCTATTCGTCATTTTTATTCCCTCTTAAGTCGACATTCTGATTTGCCGGTATATCAAGTGTTTGTGTTTTTGATATTGAGTCATCTCAACTAGAATCGTGACTTACATCAATAAGACATCTGTGGTTCACATTCAAATGATTTCGTTCAAGTTTGTATTCATGATGGACGATGAGAATCACGGTCATAGATTACATATAGTTGATCCGTGAAGGTAGGAGATACGCATCTCGTGTCTGCGTGAATGAATGGATGAGTAATTGTGCGTGGACTCTTATTGATTTATGCGACTTGTGAGGCAAGATTTCCTAGAGACGGAGTTGCATTAGGAGGGGGCTGCTCGAGTTGCTATTTGGACATTCTTTTTATTTGAATGTCCGTGGTTTGAGTTTGTATGACAGGTGTTCATGCTTGCTGTCCGTATCCTTTGTTGTTCAAATAATGAGGGTTTGGTCTCAATCGAATATTATTTTGGTAATATCATCAAATATATTCATGTAGGATGAAGTCCAGTCGATTTTATATTGCTACTTTACTGAATATTTGTATTTCCATAGCTTCAACACGTCATTGGCGTAGAAATGCATCGAATAAGAGGTTCTTGGATTAGATTTTCATGTTATTCAAGGAACAACAAACTATGGCATCATACTTTACCAAAAAAAAAAAAACAAACAAACAAACTATGGCATCATATATAGTGGGCTTTCCGATACATTAAAAGGAGACAATGATGCTAACTGCATCAAAGATTTAGAATGGATATGTGTTCCCCTAAGGTGGAAGTGCTGTAATTGGAAAATCAGCTAAACAAAATTGTGGGGGAAATGACAATCCTGCTAAACCAAAAGTCGACTTGGCCGAAGCGTATGATCCTGATGATGGAACTTGTTGCAATTGTTTCCCAAGGCAATAATGTGGCCAATGTGAAAGTATGGGCAATAGATTCACGTGCTACCAAGCATTTCTGCGAAAACACAATGGTTTATCCTCCTATGCTCTAGTAAGAAAAGGAGAAGTAAATGTTTATCTTGATAATTTGAGAACTGCACAAGAAACGGTGGAGAGAAATTTTTTTTAGCTTTCTGATTGGTGGGCCTTGTGAGGGGGCCCCGAACTAGAGGAAGCCCCCAAGTTCGGCACCGACGGTGCCGAACGGGGGTCCATTTGGCACCCTTCCTATCGGACGGACCCCTAATCGGTAATTTTCTTTAAAAGAGACTCAAATAGTATAAAAATTTTTGCAACCCCTTTTTGTAAAAAGCCCATAATTGGTAGGGGTGATCGGTTCCCGGTTCGGTCTGACTCTTCTCAAGAATCAAGAACCGTACCGGTGGTCTCGATTTCCAACTTTCAGAATTGTGGACCAGATCGATGGTCTCAAGAATCGTGGACCGAATCGGTAATCGGTCTGGTCCTGTTCTCTGGCAGTCCAATGGAACCAGTCTGAAGGATAATCATATAGTTTGATGAGGACGACAATGCGCAGGAGATCATGGCCATGAATATGATGACGATGACAAGGGAGATGAGTGTAGAGTCAATAGGAAGAGAATGGTGATGAGGACGATAAGGAGGGCAACAACATTTTATGGTTTGCCAATGTTGGATACCCTGTCAATGAGCAAAAGTATACTTCTTTCTAGGTAGGGGTGACCATCACACTGTTCAAACCGTTGGATGGAAGCGAACCAAAAACGTTAATTTCAAAAATGGTTCAGAACCTCCACAACCCAACGCATTAGTGCCGTTTGTATTTATAAGCACACATGTTAATTTAGTCTGAACCACAATATTACAACTATGATGCACCCTTCTCTTATGGTGTTGTTTAAAGTGGTCGAAATCTCTTTCTCCGTCCGATTCAGCGCGGGTCAAATAAAATCGTACCGATTATTACTGTTTGGTTCAATTCGATTTCGATATGTAAAACGGCTTGGTTTTGGCTTTATTTTGGTCGAACCGTACTTTTGTGGTGATGGCTTGGTTTGAGCTTCCAACTGCATTGTGCTTATTTTGGGCTTTCATGATTTTCAAATCTGTCATGCATGAGTGAATTCACCATTGGCACTTGATGGATGCTTTGTTAAGGTCCCCCAATTGTGGGGAACCCAATTCCTCATAGTAGAATCAAACCGGCCATCATTCTTCTTGCTTACGACATAGAGACATTCAATCAATATGTTAAGAAAACACAGTCCCTTCTTTGTACTTAAGGAGCCAAACGAACCTGTGACTTAATCGTCTCGACATATTGTCCATACATCGAATTCCCTCATTGCTTGCATAAGAGACTTTCGTCGCAAATCCCCATAATCGACATCACGTAAGCAAGAAGAATCGGGTCTGTTGTTGCACTCTGGTGGATCTATGATGAGGCGCAACACGGTTATTAGCACTAGCCCCCGCCTTTTTTTTTTCCCCTCGTCAACCACCTTATTACCTAACTTGAGTCTTAGACTTACACAGAATCACAGTCCTTCAACACCACTTTTCAAGCTTCAAAATCTATAGATTTCCAAAGATACCACAAAATCGTTCGTGAATGCCTAACGTCGAGCCAGAAATTTCAATGATGCTTTATCATCAGAAGAGGGAAGATTTAATATAGAAATAGGAACAGAAAAGGAAGAAACTGAATGAGTACTTGTAATCCTAGATAAAGAGCCCCATGAAATTAATCTCACCTCATATCCAGCGATGATCATGACTAGATTGAAAGACATTGGTCTCTCGCTTTGACTACAGTTGTGAAGTTGCGTGCTCGATAAATCACTTCAAACGACACAAACAACAATTCGAAGATAGAACGTAATCTCTAGTCTAACATTAAGGAACTACTCTCTAACTGTTGGAGTTGGCGAATACTTCGGAATCCCTTGTTTCTCGCACCGGGTACGCCCACGTGAGCTTAGGGAAACTGAAGTGTTATCCAACGACATGTGATCCCTGCGTGCGGAATGCGGGGATTCGGGGGCAGCGCCCCCGACACGGATGCCCCGCTGCCGGGTCAGCGGGCGGGGGTTCGGGGGCAGCGCCTCCCGACGGGGGTTTCGCTACCCCGCTCGCCGGTGAGCGGGCGGGGGCTCGGGGGCAGCGCCCTCGAAACCTCAACGGGTTTGGGCTTTTATTTAAGCTGGCCCGTTTAGTGCGAGATTAAGAGATTAATTATAGGTTTAGGTTTTGGGCCTATTTTGGGGATATATATATTTTTCTCGTTTCTGATCATTGTAATGAGTTGAGCGGCTGTAAACCGAAATCATAGTGAAATCTCTTTGCAGGACGTAGCCTAATCTTGGGATGAACCTGGGTAATCTCTTGTGCATCGTTCTTCTTCTTCTTTATCGCGATTATTCTGATACTCTGTCGCAAACGAAAACCCATCACTAACAGCCCCTTAAATTTCAACCATCCGAGTTTCCTCATTCTTTCATTTTCATGTCACAGACTACAGCATAATGATTTTCACGAAGACACAGTAAAAGGGAGGACTGGGTAATCTTGAAGTTAACTGTGCATAAAGGTCCCTGCAAGAGAATACCTTGGTATGGCCGACGTAACAGAAGTTCATCCAATGCACATTATAAACTGTACACCGCCATGTTTTCTTCCTCGTAACATATTAATTCTGAAAACCTACAAAAGTAACCAGCGTTTAATGAGGCAAGCCCAATCTTCTTTCATCGAGATAAAAGTTGGCCACTTACTACATGCACACATAAAAGTTGATGTACCCAGTGCAGAATTTCAGGATTCTGATGTATTGTTAGGTGACGCGCTCAACCTTTTAGCTGTGGATGCAGCGTTTGGAGAGAAGTCTTTCTCAACCATCTCCCCTAGGAGAAGCATTGCCCTCGCTTTCTGACCATCTTCTCATTCATATGATCAAGTATCTCAGAAGCTTCACCTATTTGACTGGCTTTACATAGTCCTTTCATGATAGCGCCAAATGTCATGATATCAGGTTGGAATCAATGGCGCCAAATGTCATGACATCAGGTCGCAATCCTTTGGCATTCAGCGAATTGAAGAGGTTTGTCGCAGGTCCAAGTTCCCCTGCCTGACACAAGCCGTTAATAAGGATGGTGCAGTGGATGATACTGACATCGCCTGTGCCACCTTCCATTTGTTGAAACAATGGCAACGCCTTGTCGACTTGCTGATATTTGCAAAGGCCATCTAACATGACGGCACAATTTTGTTGATTTATATGATTGCAAGCCAGCATTTTGAAAAACAGCTGATGTGCAACCCTAGGGTTTCCAGCAAGGAAAAACCCACACGAGATAACATAGGTGGAAATATCAGGTACTAATCCCTTCTCCAACATTTCCCGAAGGAGACTCATTGCCTTATAAACTCTTTTAACCGCAAAATACCCCTTCATCAATGTGGGATAAGTCACGACATTAGGATTGCATTTCCTTGCAGTCATCAAACAAAATGTAATTGCCGCATCATCCATTGGATTTTGAAGGCAGTAACCATTGACGAACGAGTTGTAATTAACTACATTCGGCTCCACATTCATCTCGATCATCGTGTCAAATATGCACTTCGCCTCATCATGCTGTGTTTGCAGAGTGCATCCAAAATAATATTGAAGGTTCGAATATCTGGCTTTCTTCCTTCCCGCAACATCTCGCTCAACAGGACTCGAGCCTCTTCCCACTGGCCACAACGGCATAGACCGAGGATGAATGAGTAAGTGAAAACATTTGGGTGGATTCCATCATCAATCATTTTCTCTAACAAGGCCTTTGCGTGTTTTCATTCACCTATGCAGCATAAGCCATGAACCAAGGTAATGTAAGTGAAGATATTTGGCCGAATTCCCCGGTGACTCGTACAGTTAAAGAAGCCAAATGGCTCCGCCACCAATCCTTCCTTGCAGTAACCATCGATGATTGTAGTGCATGTGACCACATCTAGCTTTCAATCCGTTTCTTCCAAATTCTGTATTAACCGGACAACTTTCGAGGTATTACCGGATCTACACGTTCCCTTTACTACAATGCAGTACATAACTACATCGGCATTAAAATCCTTTGCCCTGCATTTCTTCCACCAAGGTCAAGGCTTGTGCGGTCTTACCCTCTTCACGGAGCTCGTTGAGCAAAGTGGCCAAGGTCACCTCATCTGGTTCAAGCCCAAGCTTGAACATCTTGTTCAAAACGGAAAATTCAAGATCAGACATCTCCAAGTGGAAGAGGAAATTTATCAGAATAATGAGAATGGAAATGTGGTGAGATATCCCCTTGGAATTCATTCGCTTGATCATGTGGATGGCGGCAGCATAATGCTTCATCCTCACTGCAGCTCCCAAGAGTCGGATGAAACAGGGAGTCGAAGGCAAAGTGTTCAGCCGAATCATAACCTTGAAATAATGCGAAGCATCTGGCTTTTGCCAAACCGCCATTTTTGCATAGATTCATCACATATTCCAAAACTTTGGGAGCGATTCAAAGAATCTCACAGTTCAGAAGTGGAGGGTGAAGTGCGAAAGTGACGGGAGAGAGAGGAATCGACATTGCGGGGAAGAAGAAGAGCCGATGCAAAGACAGGAGGAGAGAGAGTGAGATTAGCAGATGGTGGTCGAAGAACAGGAAGAAGAGCAGAGGGATTCACCAGTCTTCGCTTCAAAAATTATAATTGACCCACCTCAAAATTATATTAACCACATCTTTTGTCATCTTACACTTGGTGTCTGTAAGACATTCACTCTCTCTCTCTCTTCCTGGTGTTCTTTTGTTCATTCTTGTAAGTTTGATATTGGTGATGTCTGAGGAAAGACTGGCTATATTTTTGGAGCTTGATCTCCTAATTTGGACTTTCCTCCATCCTCATCTGAAATTGACACCGAATGGGTTCAATCCTCGATCAAATTTGTGGCGTTTCACAAGCTATCACTCACAGCCAAGGGTTTAAACTATGGAACACGCATGTTGTAGCAGCAAGTTAATAATCCTTTTCTTGAAACGAAATATACGAGAAAAGATGAAAGCTATCAATGAACACTAGGGTTTGTGTTTTGGCCTTGATGACTTAGCACAAGGAATTTCTAACATAGGAGCATTTCTTGCATTTTCTCTGTGTTTTCCTGTAAATAGGGTGTGAATTTGAAAGAAGTTTGACAAGCTCAGACTAAGTATAGCAATTTGTAATCTACATTTACAATTGGAATTCACGAGAGCTTACGTCCCCAGGGCAGATTCTCAGGATTCTGTTGTATTGTTAGCTGATGCACCCAAAATTTTAGCTGTGGATGCAGCATCTGGTGAGAAGCCATTCGCAACCACCTTCCCAGAAAATGCATTGCCCTCGCTTTCTGACCATCTTCAAGGTGTGGTCGCTTAATAATGTTACACACCATATCATTCGGAGAGCAGCCTTTCTCGTTCATACTATCGAGTAGCTCACAACCTTCACCTATTTGGCCAGCTTTACATAGCCCTTTTATGATGGCGCCAAATGTCATGACATCGGGTTGCAATCCTTTGGCATTCAGCGAACAGAAAAGGTTCATTGCAAGTCCAGGTTCCCCCGCCTCGCACTAGCCATTAATAAGGATTGTCCTGTGGATGATATCAACTTCGCCCATGCCGTCTTCCATTTGTTGAAACAATGCCATTGCCTTGTCGACTTGCTGATATTTGCAAAGGCCATCTACCATGATGGCATAAAATAAAATTTTTATTTAAAAAATAGTCCTTAGCAAACTTTTAAATCTAATTTTAAATTTTTTAAAATTTTTAATAAAATAAATATTTTTTTTTTGAAATTTTTAGTGTTTTCATTATTTATATATATATTTATTATTTTTTTCAAATTTACATTTTATTATTGATGACTGGACCTGTAGTGAGCCACGTCAACTTCAAATATTAATAAAAAATGCACATTGCATTTCCGAACACGTAGATCAGATTTGTACTTAAGAGATCGTTTTTCAATAAATTTGGTACTTAAATGATCTAAGGGAAACTTTTGAGACTAAAGTGAGCATTGTACATAAGTTTTGACACTTCTAGTGTTAAGGTGCTTGAAGTTGCGAGTCTTTCACTCGATAAGTCAGAGATGGAGCCTAATTTTTTGATAAAAAGAAGTAGATAATGTAGATGTAGATGACAAAGTTATTGTTATATTTGATGGTGAAATATGGACTATTTATTTTTGTTGGACTTATCTCTCAATGTAAAATTTAATGTTGGAATATAGGTTGATTGTTTTTTTCACTCTCCAAGTTTTATGGATTATTAGAATGAAATGTAGTTGAATTTTTCAATTCAAAACAATGAATGATACTAATAATTGATGGATTAATTTTTCAGTTTAAATTCATTGTGGGCTCTTTTTTATTATTTATTTACTTGTGGATTTGAGTCAAATTAACTTGATTGAAATAATAATAAAAATAATAATTTATAATGTATATACAAAAATATATATTTAATATATAAGGTGTCCAAACGTGTTGAAATTCTTTATTAATTTTTTAGAAATGATGTGTTGGAGTATCATGTCGTGTTGAATGTCGGTGTTGGTTCTACCTAGGTTGTGACATGCGCCACATGATTGCTTCTCATTTTTTTAAGGGAAAAAGATAAATTATAATGCAATGTATGAATTTTCTATCTTAAATGCAGTGATGCAAGAGCGCATTCTATTCTAACATGACATGAGATACATGCCCTAAATCTGATGACATGGGAATTAATTAACCCAAGGTATATGGTGTGCAAAATGACCTAGTTCTAATGACAGGCAAAAATGAATGCGATCTAGACATGCAATTCTAAATGACATGGTATTAATGATGTGGAATGCATGATGATGTGACAAACGTGCAGCCTAGACTGAATGATATGCACATGATATTTTCCATTTTTTGGATTTTCGTAATTAATAAAATATCAGAATAAGCCCCTAATAAAAGTTGCAGACATAGAATTTAGATCAAATTGATCTAAATCCTATCCTATCTTTAATGATGTATTTTAATAATGCAATATGACCTAAGCATGCAAATATGATCTAGAAATGCAGCAATTATCTAGAATGCGATCTATTTAAACGTGCAACATTATCTACGCAAATATTCTAATCTAGGATGCATATCTAATCCAAAATGATCCTAATCTACCTGATGAAATCTTCTAAAATTTTCAAAGCATGGAACATGTTCAAGCAATATATAATTTAATCCGCAGTCCACAAATATCAATGTAAAATATGATCGTGATAATCGAAATAATTAATTTAGCGTTTATCGGATTAAAATAACAGTCATCGGCAATCTTAAAATCAAAATAATTGAAACTAATAATCCGACGTCTTACAAATTAAATTAATTATTATAATGATTTTATCTATTTAGCCTGACTTTAGCGGATAATATATGTATACTTGGAAATATATCGTTAGATATAAATAATATGAAATGCGCAATAAAACATTCGAAACGAATATGATATCTGTTACCTAGTTCGAAGACTATCGTCTCCTAGTTTGAATGGATATCGCCAGATCGCGGGTGGACGTCTCGGACAGGTCAGCGGCAGCGACGACAACTCGGTGGCTGTTCACAACGGCAATGGGGCTCGCGAATTGTGGAATCGACTGTAAAAGCGACAGATGGCGACGACGATGGATGGTGCTATCTGGCCCGATGTCAACAGCGGCCGTTGGGGGGCTCGACCGCCGGGACTTGGCCAGGGACAACAGCAGGCGTCTGGCTCGTGGGGGCTTCGGTTTAATATGCAAAACAGAGATACGTGATTCGTTTGTGTCAAGCAGCAACTACGAACGACGGACGAAATCCAGCATCTCCGCGCGTGGCAGCGCAGGTGCAGCAGCAGGGTGGGTCGTGGATGGGGCCGTTCACATTCGCGACTCGGTGTGGAGACGGCAGTGATTCGTCGGGGTAGCAGCAGCCGTTGGCGGAGGCAGCAGCAATGCCAGATCGAGTTCTGCTCGGCGGAGGCCTAGGTTGCACGGACACTCCTCCGAGAGCATTTTTCACGTGTCGAACACGCGGTCAACGCGTGTCCAAGATTCCGACACTGTCGGACTCGCGTGTCCTAGGGTAATTTGGAGATCTTGAGCCAGCTTGGAGGAGTCATTTTGTAGGAAGCGCCGAGGCTGAGATACCCTTACCGGAAAAGCCCCCCCAGAAGATCACATGCAGAACCCACGACAAATCAAAGTACTTGTTCATCCAAACCAAAGTGAACAGATAATCGCTAAAAACTCAACAACGACACAATGATGATTCGAGAGCAAGGCCGCGTTATCATGATGTCATTATTATTATTGAAATAAATAATTTACCATGTGTATGTAAATATTTGTACACACAACGTATCGAAATTCTCAATTTCTTGAGAATTCAAATATCGTGTCACATGCCAAGGCGGTATAACATAGGCAGAGGCAGCGGCTCATCATCGATAGATGCAGCAAATCGCGGCTCGTCTGTCGGAGGTCTGTGGTTTATATTGTGATAAAAGCCACATCACTCGAGGTTATGATTTCTTGAGATAGAACTGCATAATCAGTCACTCATGCGAACTGCTGTTTCTAGTTCGATGTCAGAATCTACTTTCAAGAAGCCGCGTTAGTGTAATGAACTTACCAATGAAGAAGACAAGAAACGAGAGTGCAGTTGAAAAGGAGAGAGAAACTAAAACGCAGTGTTGATATCCCACAGAATAAGCCTCTTTTTTTTTAATAATTGGGGTGTCTAACCGTGCCAGCGAGGTTAATGAGGTTAACTCAAACCGATCTCAAACCGATGGCGATCGACTAATCTCCGGGGAGGCACCGCAGAGCCCACCACCACGGTGCTCCGGGTAAGATACCAGGGGAAGAGTAAGTTTCGATCTCAGGACCGCGTGCACATCATAGGTTCCATTCTCCACACAGACAAATGCAAACAGTTCCATATTTGGCGTCTCGCCTAGGTTTTAACTCGCATCTTACTTGATTCGTGAGGTAAGGAGGGTGTTTTACGGACCCAAAAATTAGTGTCCCCCCTCATCATTAGGAAAAGAATATGTTCAATTTAATTTTGCTCGATGTGGAAGATGATAGACGGCGAATTATAATAATGTTCTTTTTGAAATTGCTGTTTCTGTTATTTAAGCCAACGACGACAACAAAAGGCTTATTCTGATCACATATAAACAAATGAGTTGTATTACTGCAGGCTACAAAACGTAGCTTTGTTTCACCCCAAAAATTTCACTAAATGCAGTAAAGAAAATTATACTAAAAAAAGGAAATTCATTTGATGTAACGATGTAATAAAAGTACGGATAACCGGAAATAAAATAACTTACTAATCATGTATGGAGTTCTATTTCATGCTTTTAAAATCCACCTAAATCAAAATTATAAGAAATGAACCAACCCACTTAACCTCTTCTTCTTTTTTTGGCCGTAATCCACTTAAGCTAAACTAAAATAGATCAGGTTAGTTTAGTCCGAACTTGGCATGTGATTGACAAAGGAGAACAAAATCAGAAATGTCTTTCGCTTGGTATATAAATTTGCAAGTATTAGAAAGGGAAGATTAAGGGAAAATTTCTTTGGTGGTACATAATAGGACTCGCGATACATATGCACGAAATCGCCCATCCACACAATCCAATTGGCACAAGATAAGGTTCGTTGTCTCATGAAAAGCACTGGTCACACTCTTCTAAAAGCTCTGCGACCTCCAATCCAAGCACGCGACGATGATATGCTTCAAATCCACCGACACTATACATAGATTAGATATATCGTATATGTCCTTCAATTTTATTTTATTTTTTTGTATGGGTTCAATTTCAAAGGATGTCTCCAGACTACCAGAGGAACCTTCTCAGATAACACGTGATGTGTCTTTAGGTCGTAGAAGTTATGGAGCTCAACATGTCGATTTCAAAAGAGACAACGTCACATCTATGACGATACCCAATTTATTTTTTCCTTCCAGTCAATTAACAAGACTGCACTTTCCCCCCTCTGAATGCTGTTCTATCTAACTTATCGGGAATTTGATTTGTGAAAAAAAAAAAGGATTTAAAGAAGAATATAATCATTAAAAATCAGAAATAAGAATCACATAATATCCAATATTCAACTCTTAAAGTGTAGAGAAGGTAGTTCAAAAAGAAAATCTTTCTCTATTCTAATAATAGATATTTCTATCGGATAATATGCCTTTTAGGACGATGAAATGAGGAACCCCAGTAGATGATTAGGGCAACAAAGGGCAAAAACCTGGCAGCCAGACTTCTCAAGTTATCCTTCCTAGCAACCATATATTGCATTTGGATGGAGTGCAATATGAGACTGTTTCATAATACGTTAACTGACTTTCATATTATTTTGGCTAAGGCGCGTAAAAATGTAAGAGGTCGAATTTCACTCACCAAAAAATCAGACCTTCCTAGATGAATGTTGTCTTGACTACCATATGGAGACCTCCTACTTCCATCTTTTCGAATTATTAGCTCCCTTTGTCATGCTGGGGATGCCCTTTAGCTACCGCACTTCATCTGTTTTATGAAACTTATAGTTTCCACACAAAAAAGAAAAGATATTCCTATCTATATATAGAATATGTATTCCTTGAGAATTGCAGGATTCGAACCTCCAAATAGCGGGACCAAAACCCATTGCCTTACCACTTGGCTACACCCCATTTTGATTTCTATTCAATACTAATCCCATTGTTCCTCAGTAGGTCAATGGCAGAGTTGTCAACTGTTAACTGACTGGTCATAAGCTCAAATCATATTTAAGGAGATTTGATTCATTTTGAATTGAAGTCATTTCGAATTAAAAAATAAATAATGAAAGTGTTCATTTTGACAGTTAAGAGTAGATAATCCGTTTGATCTGTATTAAATTCCCAATTAGTCCGAAAATTGCTATTGTACCTTAGCTTTAAGAAGTGGTGTAAACCGGTCCGAAACAATCTTTCATTCTTTCTCCAATAATCACATTGTGCGGAGTTTGTACTGGGTAGCCAACTTCAATCCTTGTCTATGGCATTACATAATTGGGATGCACTTAAAATTACTCCCACTTTTTTTTTTTAAATAACCGATTTTAAATTTAAGTTTTCAACGAGAATGTTGCTTTACGTGTTAATATATTTCCTACCTCGTGTACAATCCTTTTTTGCGGAAGAGATGCGACGAAACTCTACGCACCTTCCCTTCACTTCTCCACCTCGCCATATCATTGCTTACGTAAGGTGGATAATTCTAAGAAATAATCACTTCCTCCCTAATGGATAGCTTCCGACGTCCTCCCACTACTATTTTCAAGACATTCGTGCACGAAGATCAACTGAACCACGTAATGCAAAATGTAAGGGTCGACACGAACAGCCGTCCGATCCAATGAATCGAGCCCACGATTTGACCACATGTGTCGTCTCGTTACCTTGCTTTACGCCATGTCCGAACGTCGTCGTGTCGTGGGAAAGTAGAAAGAGTTCAAAACCTATCTCCTTTTGAAAAAGCAGCGTAAAACCCTAGAAAGACACCAAGGTGGTCACCATTCAAGGTCCCCCCACGTTGAGTGGCCCTAGAACGTTCCGGACCACAAGGGCAATCTGGTGATCTTCCACTTCTTATGATCCCTCCTATATAATTCTCCGTCACCCTCCTCGCAAAATCTCACAGGAGTTATCAAAAAGTGCGAGAAATGGAGGGTGATCACAAGTTGAGGCCGGGGATCTTCTTGGCGGTTTTGGCATGTGTTGTAGGAGTCTCTGGCGCGCAGAGCGCCTCCAATGTCAAGGCGAGGTACCATTACTACAACCCCAGGGAGAACAACTGGGACCTGAACGCCGTGCACGCCTACTGCGCACCGTGGTACGCGAACCAGTCGAAGGCGTGGCTCCAGGAGTGGGGGTGGACCGGGTTCTGCGGCCCAGCCGGGCCGACCGGGCAAGCGGCTTGCGGCAAATGCTTGAGTGTGAGAAAACAAAACACCCCCTCCCCCTTTTTATAGTTGCTTAGTGTCCGAACTTTAGACCCTCATGCCAAATAGAAGTTCCTCTTTGAAATTCAGGTTTTTCTACGATCGTTCATCGTGTTCTACACCATACGCAGGTGACCAATGCGAAAACCGGAGGTAAAGCGACGGTGAGGATCGTCGACACCTGTACCACCGGAGGGCTGAAATTGGACGCCGATGTGTTCCGGATGCTGGACACGACGAAGGAAGGATATCATGCGGGATATATTATGGTTAACTACGCGTTCGTGAGCTGTTAAATCTCCCTGCGGATTTTTCGTAATCAGAGTCAGTGTGGGGATCGATCGAGAGTTCTAGTTCCTTTGCCTAAGTCTACTCGATTTCAAGCAGCAGTTGACCGATCTTATAATAATAATAAAAAAAATCAAGTGTGACCTGTACTCTCTCTTATCCTCTCTGTTTGCCGTTTAAGCTGTGTCTAATGTTGGGTATGTTCATGTAATTTAATTGTACATATGAAATCCATATCCTAGGCACGAATTCGGTCCGTCTTCCGTGCCGATTGTAGAACGAATTCACCGGAGCAATTTTTCGAAAATTCATCCGCGAGGGTCTGGGAATAATTCCTAGCACGGTGCGTTATTGTTACCAGAGTTACCGCTCAAAACGAAAATTTGCACGTACGAGTGCATTATTGTTGACGGTGCGCGGAAAGGTGAAGTTGCATTATTGAGGGGGTTGAAAAGATAAGGTTCACGCGGGTGAATAAAGAGAATGGTGCGATCGGTCGACGTCGGGGATGAAATTGCATTATTCTTGGGAAAGCGATCTTTCAGAGAACTTGCTAGCACGCACGACGTTGTTGTTCGAATTTTCGTGTCGCTATGGTTTATTATTTAGAATTATGCAAAGCTTTCATGGGTCCGACCTATTTTCCAGAATTAGGTTACGACATTCTCTAGCAGTTTGATCGGCTCGTTAGCTCCTTTTTCTCCATTTCGTAAACTTACATTTTTCTTTCCTAGTAAGGAATTAGTGCCGTTTGATTTACGACTTACCAAAATCTTTGAACTCCAAATTGAGCTTGGTATTCCCCGACACCTCTTATCTTTATCTTTTATATCGTGCAGAAAAATGTAGATGCTGTGGTCCTGACGTGATGCCATGAGGATATATCTTAGGAATATTCGGTCCATTTCCCTCGAAATACACGTGCCCTGTTTCCAAAGGTGTGATTGGAAAGACGATATTGATTCGTGATGGGGCCCAGTTTTGTTTCGACTTTCAATTCTTGTCCCCCCTTTTAAACTTATGACGATTCCATTCATGCCACATCCTTAATTCTCGTAAAAAAAAAAAAAGTGTCCTGCGTTGCTTATAATTGCATGCGACTTCGTGCCCAACCCCACATGAAATCTTAATCTTATCAAAATCTTTGAGTCATAGTTAGATTCGTAATTGCTGCGTGGCGATCATCCAATTTAACTGCGGTGACAAAGAGATCAATATTTCACATGGACCGAGCCAGATAAGATTCAACCATTTTAACCATGTGGATAAGTAAATGGTAATAACCTTTTTTTTTTCAAGTGCTAGTACCTTCTGTAACCAAATTTCAAACTACAGATTAACCTAAGTCGTTAAGGATTGAGAAAGTTATCCCTATTTTCTCTTAACAGTCGTGAGTTCAAAATATGCTCAAGATGATTGTTATTCTCCTGAACCAGATTTGAGATACACATATGAATTATGTTAGAGAAGTCATATATCAGAGAATTAATATATCATAGTTGATCTATAACTTATTGGATTAAGCTTTTAAGTGAAAGTAGGTCTTAACTGGATATGTTGATATACTCGAACTTTTACTCCCTTTTTGCAATCTCCTCGGGTGAAGATATCGGGTTTCTGTTGCGTGTAAGCAAACCTAACGCTAAACTCATATATGACGAGGAGATTATTGAGATACATATATAAGTTGTGTTGGAGAAGTCCTATATAGTAAAATATATCACAGTTGATTTATAACTCGTTGACTTAAATTCTTGAGTGAAGTTAAATCCAACTTGATTTGTTGATGGGTTCAGACTTGATCTTCCTCTTGGCAATTCCTTCAAAAGAAGGTATTAGACTTCTGCTACGTGCTTCTAATAAACTAGACGCTTTGTTGAACGTTATATTCTGCTCACATTTAGCTACACTACGACTGTGGTGCTAACCAGAGTTACCCCTGTCATTTGCTAATTCCCGTCCTCCCGAGGTGAGTAAAAGGGAAAGCTCTTAATAAGACGGTTCATCAAGAACAGAGAAACAAACCCGATCTGTCCAAGCCCAAAAAGTAAACGGGTGAGTTTGGGCAATGTCTTTATATAAGAAAGGCAGAACCAGCCCGAACATTTATATGTAAATTTTGTGTTATAGGAGAGCATAGTGGACAATACATTATGCCCGACTTTTGGATCCAATTTCGCTTGATGATTACCTCTATTTATAAATTATACGATGTATAGGATCATTTATATGTGAAGAATAATGTGCGAAAGCTTTATGGGGGTCTTCTTGAAAAATGTGACTTAAGTTAATCTAATGAACTTTATTCTACACTTGCTGAATATGTATCCCACCCAATAATCTTGGTTTTGGGGGACTCTATGAAAGCATGTCAACAGAGGAAAATCTTTCCAGTCAAGATAATGACATAAACCTAGCTGCTTTGAATTCTTCCGGGGGAAAATTTGGTCAAAATTACTTAAAAAGTCATATACCTATTGAATTTGTGTCAATTCGGTCATAAGCATTTCAATTTAGACAACTTAGTCTTAAAACCTTTAACGTTTTGCTAATTTAGTCCACCCGATTAAGTTTAGCCGGAAATTGCTGACACGGACGTCAGCCGTCATACGTGGCACCATCAATATAGAATGACCGGTGCCGACGTGGATAAAATTTTAATTATTTTTTTTCCTTTTTTCCTATGTGGCACCATTAGCGGATAGTCCAACCTTGTTGGATCCCCATTTTAGTCCCAAAAAATATGTTAGGTCATGAGGTAGATGTAAATCATGATTCTAAGACAAGAAAATTTTGAGGGATTGATTTTTGACCTATTGATGTAAGATATAGCAAGATGGATTCACGGAATCGACATTCAATTATGTTCCATTACATATTCGATATTCAGCTTTATGGATTAATTTTAGGGGAGAAGTATACAAAAAGTACCAAAAGTTGTGTATGGCCCTTATTTTAGTGCCAAAAATTTTCACTAAAATACTTAAGTGCCGAATCGAAGAAAAAAAAACTACTTAAGTGCCTCCACCAAGAAATTCCAACCAAACTGATTCGTGGCATTTATAACTAAATTTTTAATCTGATGTGGCAAATACTTTAAAAGATTCACTCCATGTGGATTCTAAAATTTAAAAAGAATTGATTTAAATTTGAAAATAAGCTAAAAAGATATTAAAAAGAAAAGAAAAGATAGAGGTTTGCACAAGAATAGAGTAGGCTTACCATGAAAATATATGATCAATAATAAACAAAATTACATTAGCAGGGAGTAGAATAAAGTTCCCATGTAATTTTACTTTTCCATCCTATGATATTAGTTACGTTATCTCAAAAAATATCATTTAATCTATCGTGCCGATATGGTAAACTATTTAGCATTTTGCAAGCATTTGTGAGGTCCAATGTATTGTCAGGTTGGGAGTATGAGGTGCATTTCGGGTTCGTAGCTTGCTTAGCTGGTAGCTCTTTTTTCTTCGTACATGACTTGATAAACTGAAATTTTTAGAGTAGAATTAATTCCATTGGATCTATTAATTCTCTTAAAGATTAAACTCCAAATTGAGGTTGTGATTCCCAAATACTTCCATCTTTCATATATTGTGAAAAATATAGTTGTTGCTTAGGATATGCCATGGGAATGTCTTAGGATTGTATTAACATTTGATCCTTTGACGTTAAAATTAGGGTTAATATAAGAAAAACTCAAAACTGGTATACTTGTGACTACTTTAACTTTACTTTAAACTAATTTTTAGGTCATAAAAAATTCTAAACTGATACATATGTGATAAATTTAAGCCAAATTAATTTTGGGTCACCATAAACCTCAAACTAGTTTACAGAGTGACACATGTCCCTTCCGTTAGCTTCTATCAATTTTTAACGTTCAATTGTTGAGTTACATGACACATGACAATGATTCAATTATCTATTTGTTCACTTATGCTTTGGCTAAGGGAGGATAATAGTCTTTCAATCATCAGACTCTGTGAACAGAGCTCCACTACAAGTAAAAGATATGCTCAAATACGCAAAAAAATCTATCTATTCATCCTCTGAATTTTCTACATGGACTTGCCAAGTCAACTCAATTATTGCTATATGTCATCCAATTCATCAATTTCATAGTTAAATTGACGAAAGTTAATGGAGGTAAATGTACCATGCATGTACTGGTTTAAGATTTGGGATAACTCAAAAATTAGTTTGGCGGAAATCTATGGCAAAGTGTACTAGTTTGGAGTTCTGGATAATCCAAAAATTAATTTGAGATATATTTATCACATATGTACTGTTGGACCTTGAAAAAGTTAATCAATATAGTCATTTCATTAAAAATTTCGACATTGTTAGCTGATGAGACCATTATTTCTATTCATTATTGCCATGTTGACTTTCATGTGGCTCACAGGTGCCTTCCATCTTGTACCCCTCAATCACTCATTCATGCTTCCCTCACAATATTATTAGGTACGATACAATCTCGATTGTAGATCCTCACATCATCACTGCGTATTTTACATAAAAAATTTATTGATTGAAAGATCATGCAGTCAGAAATAACTGACAATAATAATAAAGAAAAGTTTGACAGTCTGATAGTAATATTGATCCATAGCGATAGTCCACATCAAAAGCTTGCGTTTAAGATGGTGATATACTTGACAGAAGGGCTACATTGAGCGAATTTTTGAAAGTCCGTGGACTAGATGAAATAAGTAATAAAAAGGTAGCGAGCCACATTAACATTAAAGAAAAGTTCCGGGATAACCCACCTAAATTCTTCCCTTAAAAAATAGCTAAAAGGAACATTTCACCCTCATAGCTTAAGCATGATAGAAAATGTTTCGATTTTCACTTGATATGAGACAAGTGACGTACCAAAAGCTGCAAACAAATTTGTCTGAAGGCTCTCATGGATAAAAATCTTGACATTGGTCTATTTTACTTATGCCGAAAAATCAAAGTTTCTTCAACTAATCCATGGAGTCCATCCCCCGCCATGTCCTTATTTCTCTCTAAAAAGTCTCCTGCAAATATAATTACATGTGACTTGGTCTTGGTCCTCCACCCCCCAGTCGCAATCTTAGTCTGATCAAAACCTTGAAGGAACAATTAGATTTGCAATTAACTGACGTCGCAATCATCCAGTTTAACTGCGGTGATAATGAAATCGATATTGCTCATGGAACGAACTAGATAGGGATTCAACCTTTTGACCAATTGGATGAGGAAGTAGTGCTAACGCCTTTTTCCTTTAAAGTGCTGGTGCCTTCTCCAACCAATTTTTAAACTTGAAGATTAGTTCAAGTCGATGAGGGTCGAGAACGTTATCCGCTTTTTGCCTGTTCTCGTCCTTATTTAAAGGTGATCAATGGTAGGGCGGGCCGCTCGGCTCGCCCAGACCCAAAAGGCAAATGGATGAGTTTGGGCAATGTCCTTGCATGAGAAAGCTCGGCCTGCCCAACCCAGTCCGAACACTTCTATGTTAGGGGTCCGCTCGGTGGACAAATACATTAGGCCTGAGTCTCGATGTCGGCTCTGCCCAATGATCACATATATTTTTACATAATTGGTGAACAAAACCGTAGTAATACATAGAATCAAGGAGTAAGCATGCCTAAAGTCCTTAAAACTTGTCACAAAAGTGCAATTGAGTTTTAAAACTTTTAAAGAGTGCAATCAAGTTTTAAAACTTGTCAACTTTAAGATTTAATTACGGTTTTGAGATTTTAGTGCACTTGCTCCGGAAATGAACGTGGAGAAACTTTGTTTTTTGGGGGAGGGAGAGGACTTTTCTTGAAAGGCACGACTTAGTTAGTCTGACTGAATACGTCTTTGCGCGTTGAATATGTTTGCCTCTCCCACTATTCTTGGCAGTGGGGGGCTCCATGAAGCATTTCCACAAGGGAAAACTGCTTCCAGTCCGGATAAAGACAGACACAAATGTCTTTTTTTTTTTTTTTGGTAAATGGACAGACACAAATGTCTAACTTGGTAATTTCGGAATCTCTCTCTCTCTCCCCTTATAAATCGACCCTCCTCTTGAAGCACAATCTTACACAAGAACGCATCAGAAACATCAAAAACATCAGCTGGTATGGGAAGGCTTGTTGCATTTTCGTGGTAGTTCTGGTTTCTGTCGCGGCCGCTGCTCTTGCTCAGAGCGCTTCCAATGTCAGGGCAACATACAATTACTACAACCTCGAGCAGATCGGGTGGGACTTGAACGCGGCCCGTGCTTACTGCGCGACTTGGGATGCGAATAAGTCCCTCGAATGGCGCAAGAAGTATGGTTGGACCGCCTTCTGTGGCCCAGTCGGGCCTCACGGGCGGGGCTCTGGCGGCCGGTGCCTAAGGGTAAGAACTAAGAACCCTTAAAAATGCACAAGGGTGATGCATTCGTATGCACATATATAACTTCCGTCCAAATGTATGATCCATATGCATATGGTCTTAATATTAGAGGAAATCACATTTAACGGATTTCTTACGTAAAGGTTCATTCTTTGGCATGCAGAGGTGACCAACACAAGGACCGGAGCTCAAGCTACGGTGAGGATTGTCGACCAGTGCAGCGACGGAGGGTTGGATTTGGACGCCGGTGTGTTTCGAAGGCAGGACACCGAAGGAAGTGGCTACGATCAAGGCCATCTTATCGTGAACTATCAGTTTGTCACTTGCTAAAAGCACATGGAAAATGCAATTGTTTCATAAGGCCTCTATAGTATGTGTACCGCATGAAGATCACAATAATATTCGCAACGATAAGTGCTTTTAACCAGCAAAACCTATTACCAATCTCTTCCCTTGAAAAATATTTCCATCTTTTATATCACGGGAGGAACTGTTGATGTTGGTTATGATATGATGCCATGCTAATGTCTTGGGCATAGTTTGCTCTTTTCCACGAAAGAGACGAGTCCCTGCCTGGAATAACATTTGATCTTTCGACATTAAAACTAAAATTAATTGGATTTCTTTTTCCGCGAATAGTCATATTTTTTTTATGTTTATTTGTAAAATAAATAAAAGTGTCTTTTCTTTGTCTCATACTAGAGAGATGAAAAAGTGTGAGAGACTTTATAAGTGAGATGCTATTATAGTCTTTTGAATGAAGAAATGAATTAAATGGGCTAGATCCCACTATACCCGCGAGTGATCACGCCATTTTTAGGCATGCTTAGCACTTGGCCCGCTTGCGCGTCGTGGTTCAGAATTGGTAGGAGTTAGCAGTTATTTTTATTATTTTTAATTAATTAACTATGATTGTGTTCTGTTGGAATAGCATGAAATGTTGTGTTGTAAGTACAATGATTCTGTTCATTATTTACATTGTCTTCTTCCGATTTTCATTTTAAGGGGAGCATATCCCAATAACATACAAAGAGAAAATACTCAAAAACAACATGCCCTAGAATCATCTTGAATCACTGATTGGATAAGTATATCACGCAGAATGAATATACCTTGATAGCCACAAATTAAAAGCCCCTTAAGCACATGAAAAAGAATTTGAATCCCACGATAACTTGTTCTTCAAAAGAATTCCACATAATTTTTTTTGGAGAGTGTTCTACGTGAAAATGTCGTTTGTTTTCTTGAAGAGAAAATGCAATATATTCTCCTTTGGAATTGGCAATCAAATCACCCAATATTGCGATCAATCAAGACCTGCATTTTTAGTCTTCTTCTATATGATAACCGACACCATATTTTAAAAGAAATTTTTGATTTGCTCTTTATGGGCACAATTAATTCTGACATGTTCTTTCTAGAAGAGAAATACATCATTTGTTTTCGATTATTTCCCTTTAAGAGTTTTTGGAGAAATATTATTATTGCTATATAATATTCTCACTTGAGACTTTGCTATATCTTAGAGGATTTTTTCCCTTAACAATTAGTAACGATATGGGGCAAATAATTCCTTGAAGAAGTGAATTTGCACCTCAAAGTCTAATTCAATATCTTCCTACTCATTCACTATATTTCCCAATAGTCATTAATCTATGATGGTCCAGCTTTAGGATGAGATGATCATAACAAGAAGATGCCACAAAACCGGTTAGGATCGTGGGATTTTCCATAATTTTTTAGAGAAAAATTGGCATCAATGATCCATGAATTTTTGTCACATGTAAATCGCGGTCCCAAAATTTTTAATGAATTTTTGTTCAATGTAAATTTTGATCCCAAAATTTTTAGTTTGTTCAATATGATCCCTAAATAATCGATAATCTCTTAATTATATGAAAATATTTAGAGTCATCATTTTGTTAATTCAAGTTAATGAAATCTATTGATGTGACCTCCATCCCATTAAGTTCAAACGTTGCACCAAAAAAAGTTAAACATGAATTATGTTCATAAAATCTTCATTTCAAATCATGATATACTATGCTATCAAATATCGTAAGACATGTCAAAACCTAATGAAAGGAGGCAAATTGAGATATTTATAAATCCATGTCACGTTGAATATCTACCAATAATTCATGGGCTATATTGAGTAAATTAAAAGTTCAATAAACAACATCAAACATCTAGCTAAAGTTCAATGATCATTCGTGCCATTTTCTCTTCTTTAGGAAATCATTACTAGGGAAATTTTATCATCGCAAAATTAACAAATTGTCAATCGATGAAAATCAATATACGTGTGAACTCAAGTGGTTATAGAGTGGATCGATTTCTCATCGAGTCAAACACCACTTCCACGTCTCATCCTTTGGAGCTGCCTTAGGATATGCTCAATGCGAGAAATCACCGTATGGTATAAAATTCACCATAGAAACTGCCTGAGGATTTGCTCAATGCAAGAAATCACAAATTTTGGAAGGGCGAAGAAACTTGCCCCAAAATGTGGATAGTGTGAAGGACCGATTTGATAAACGGTAGGTACCTAGCAAAAGAAAGAAATCGATGAGCCCAAGAATGAGCTCTAGCAGTAATAGAGTTCACCAAAGAATCATATTCCATCTTGCCAAGCCTCGATGCAATTATGGGACCACCAAGCTACTAAACTGGTAAATTACCTTCTTGGAACTCGAGCATAGAGAGGAGCTGGCCACAAAGTACTTCTGAGCTACCAAGAAAAAAACATCTCACTCTTTGTTAAGTTAGGCCTAAAACTAGACCAATCGGAGAATTTATCGAGATCGGCCTTCAACAGATTGATAGAGACCGCCTCAACAAAGAGGAGAAGCAAAGAATAAGTGAGACAGATGGGTGGCTTTGCATCTTCAGAAAAATTTGTAATATGGTAAACAGGTTTGCAAATTAAGAATGCTTGGGAATATCTCCATAACAATGGTGAATATGTAGGGAGATATAAGATAACCTTGTCAGATGCCTCTACCATTGGAGAAGAACCCATGGAGAAAAAGAGAATTTTAGAGTTCTAACACAGGTCATTATGCATTCCGTGAAGGAATAGGGGAATCCAAAGACTTGTAAGACCAACTCCAAGAACTCCCAATCAACTATATCATAGGCCTTCTAGAAATCCACCTTAATGGTACATTTGGGCAAGTAAGGCTCATAGTAAAAGCGACAGAAAAGCTCCTGAACAAGGAGGATGTTGTTACTAATTTGATGGCCTTTAACAAATGCATGTTGGGGAGGTTTGATGAGTGAAGGAAGAATACAAGCAAGTCTATTAGCCATGATGTTGCTCCTGAGTAATAGAAAAGCTCTTGAGTGAAGGAAGGAGGATGTTGCTACTAATTCGAAGGCCTTTAACAAATGCATTTTGGGGAGAGTTGATGAGTGAAGGAAGAATACAAGCAAGTCTATTAGCCATGATCTTTGTAATATATTTGTAGATAGTACTACAATAGGAAATAGGCCTAAAGTCACTCATGGAAGTGGTGTTAGGGACTTTAGGCACAAGAGAAAGGATGGTGGTGTTGGACTCCTAAAGCAAAAGACCAAAGTCAAAGAAGTCCTTGACAGCCGAGATCATGGATGGACCAACAGTATCCCAAGTGCCCTCAAAGAAATCAGCATTGAATCCATCAAGAACCGACGCCTTTCTATCAGTTAGAGCGAACAATGAATTATGAATCTCAATAATGGAAACAGACTGAGATAGAAACTGAACCTGAAAAGGGTCTAGAGGTTGCGCAATAACCAATCAAAGGTCTTGAAGAGAAGGCCAGGGTGATAGGTTTAAGGGAACGAGTAAACCTTCAAAGTAGGAGACGATGTGATGTTAAACCAAAGGTGGATCGGTCAAGAGGTGGCCATAAGTGTCTAGAACCAAGAGAATCCTATTGCCAAGATGCCTCTTATTACGAAAGTGGTAGAAGAACTTTGTATTTAAGTCCCCTTCTTTAAGCCATTGAATATGGGACTTCTGCTTGGAGAAGAATTCCTCTTGGAGTCGGATGACTGAAAGATACAAAGCTAGTCCCTCTCCTGATTAGCTAATAACTAGTTAAGAGGATCCATAACAAGAGAGTCCTGGATAAATGTAAAGGTGGACCTAGCTTCAAATGTGCGAGCCGAGATATTAGAGAAAGACTCTTTGCTATGTTGGTTAAGTCACCCCTTGAGTATCCTTAGCTTCTAGCAGAGAGTGAACATAGGAGTTCTAAACATTTGGATATCCCACACCTGAGAGACTAATGTCATGAATGAAGAGTGAGCTATCCAAAAATTAAAGAACTTACAAAGCCTCCTCAATTTTTTGTTGTTGTTTTTTTTTAGGGTGGGGGGGGGGGAGATCTTAATGATCACTAGGGAGTGGTTGGAGACCCTAGGAGCTAAAAACAAAGCTTCAAAAAGGAGAAAAGTCATTGCTCCACTGAGCATTGATAAGGACACGATCAATCTTCCTTTGTTTACAAGAGGCACATGAGGAGGTTAATCAATTGAATCTATGGTTGTTGATATCTAAATTTTGATTTTTCATTTAAATCATTTATATTGCACAAAAATGAGGATTAACCTTAGTTCTTACCAAAATAAATAATTTTTCATGCATTGCATATTTAATTTTTGTCCATCATGTATTTTAATTTTTGCATTTAGGCTTGGGGTGAGCTTGACTCTGTAGGTGGTTTAGACTGAGGTTCATCATGATTTTGGCTAAGGCGAGCTAATGTTGTCAAAGTCCCTTGAGCATATTTTTGAGCTTAGTTAAGCCAGTTGAACAATCATTTTTTGAAAAAGCTTAATTAAGTGCATGTTTTTAGGAAAAAAGCCTAATTTGAGCTCAAAAATTTTGCATGATTGAGTTTGAAAAATGAAATAAAATTTGGCCAGAGCTAGGTGGAATTGCTGAAAATTAGAGAGGAATTTGGAACTTGTTTCAAATTTATTTTGACCCGTCTTTTGCTCAATAAATTGGGAGGGCTTTTAATTAATTACCCATTAATTCATTAGAACCTGATTCAAGCCCCAAGATGAGTGATAAGCATAAGGAATTGACAAAATTCAACTGGTCCCAACACTATCATCATCTGGCTGAATTTTTCAAGGGAGTTTTGATGGATTTGGACTCTTTGAAGACAAAGCTAGTTTAGAAGATTATCTTGGAAAAGTAGAGTCCTAAAAAATAAAACTCTATCTTTACCTGGCCAAAAAATAACAAACAATTCTGCTTGATATGGACTCTTCCAAGATTGGAAAATTTAATCCAAAGGTTGATGTCAAGTCCTACTCTAGCTAGGATTACTAATCCAATGGTCTACAAAAAGTCCTATATCTACTAGGATTAGTAAGTTCTATTCTATATAAAAATTAAGCTATCCTAGAGAGTTGGGGGAGGCTAAAAATTCATGTGAAAACTCAAGAGACGGATTAGAGACAAAAGAATTTTCTCTGCTCACAAACATTGAGAGAAAACACGTGAAAAAGGGCAGAGAATTCTCGGCTGAGTAGCTTCCAACTATTCTTGTTCACGTGCTACCAATATAGCCACTATCTTGACATCACAGTTGTTTCCCCACCGGTGCTTGCAGCTCTGACGACCCTCAATCCTTGCTTTTTTCATCTGCCACAGACAGTGCATCAATTCGACACCCGAAGTTACCTCATCCGAGCTGTTGGAGAGCTATTGTCCAGGGGTTTTTGTTTTACTGTCTAGTCCAAGATCTTTGCTGTTTTAGCGTTTAAGAGAGGGATCGTTTAGCCCCATTCAGCTCGCTACTCGCATTTCAAGATCTTTACCAATTGATATCCAAGTTTCCTGCGCTTTGGTTTGCTTTCATCGCTGTTTTGACCTTGTTTCTGCTCAAACAGCTCATTGTCAAAGCAGTGAGCTTCACTTGAGAATCCTCTAGGCATGCATGCAATTTTCCTTTAGCTAACCAGTCAAAGGAGTTTGCTTGGTGTCCAAGTTTGGTTCGAGAATCGAACCAGGTAATGAACGTTTTCAATTCATTATGGATTAGCTCTTGTATTGTTTTTTGTTACCCGTGTCAATGCATGTATATTGATTACTTGTTTCGCATGAAAAGTGAACTATTTTTTTGTCGAAGTTTGGTCATTGATTATCATTTGGATTATGATAAATTTCTGAATTGAGAAGCACGAATAACCAAAATTTTCCCTCTTGCAAAAATTCAGAATTTGAGCATGCTCTATTGATTGAATTTCATGCTGATTGGACAATTTTTGGGTTAATTGAATAAAGATGAATCTTGGCAAAACTAAAGAAGGATCACATTATGTTGAGATATGGTGGTTTGAGTTTTCTAGACTATTGATTTTTGTTTGAATCCATGAATGAATCTTAATGTTGTTCGGATTTATGGATTAGTTTTAGTGTCGTGGGTGATCTCAGGGGATAATTGCTTTCTTTTTTTTGAAGATACAAATTTGGGCAAATAAGGACAGAAACTCTCTTAAATTTTCGGATTTGACTGAATATCTTTAAAATTCGAGAGGATATCTAAATCAATTTGGAAACCTAAAGAAATCAGATAAGCTTTGATTTAATCGATCATATCTTTTAAAATATGGGAAATATGTGATACACTTCGGAAAATTCTAAGAGATAGTCTTTCTTGAATTAAGAAGATATGATCCTTTGTGGATAGGGTCCTATACCCTTCAAAATTTCAACAATCTCCTTAGTATTGGCGGAAAATTACATCTCTTGCATTTTATACTATAGTCTAAAGTCAAATATTTTTATAATATTCCTTGAGTATAGTACATGCTCCCTTGCGCCTTTTGTCCCTTGGATATATATATTATGGATGGCCATCCGACTTCACTGTCGAAGTATGACATCGTCTGCACAAATAAAACTGTTCACCTCATCTCATAACTTTTGGGACCGGACCAATGAATTTCATGATATTTAAATTCACCACTTGACCCCACCCTCAGGGTACGACGTGAATAAATTCCCTTCCGACCCTAAACTTTGGGTACGAAGTGAATTCATCAAAAAATTCGGATCATAAGGTGTATGATACTCAAGGTTTATTATACTTTATTTGAATCTTTTTTTTAAATCACAAAAAGAACATCAAATCATGGTCTAAAATGGAATTAAATGTCAAAATACCTTTTAATATAAAATTAGACTTTGAGTGGTCAATTTCTTAATTTATATTAATTGTTATAGACCTCCGGATCATCTTTTATTTTTGCCTTTTATTTAATTTGAAAATACTAAAAAATGTAATTCATGTGCATTTCATGTGTGGTAGACCATGCATGATTCATGTCATCACATCATGCATATTTACCATATTATTCATTCATTTTTATTCACGTCATATACGTTGATTTGCATCCTTTACATGTTGTGGCATTTAAATTTTAACTCATGTCATGTATGCATTAAAACTCATATCATGTCACTTTTTTGAAAATTAGCATGCATTGTTTTCATTCATGTTATTTTGTATATCATTTTAACCCACATTTTTCGTGCATTAAAACCTGATTTTTAGACATCATATATGCTCATTATGCTTGTCACATAGCTTATTGCATAGCATCATATAGTTTCATGTCATAATTGCAGTCATGTGGTTGCATTTGCATTGCATTAATTTAATTAAGAAAAATCCAAAAAAAATAAATTGCACCTTGGTCTTCAAATAAATCAATTCAACGAGCTAATCAAGAAAATCTTCACAAGAATAATACCGAAATGGTGTTAATTGAAATATTAACATAATCAAGTCTCTGAACTTAAATCTTTAGTTTGCAAAAAATAAGATATTGTCTTGATACTTATTTAGGTATCTAATCTACCTACCAAGACAAGATTAATGGCAGCTTCAAAATTTAAATCATTTAAACAAAAACATAAGTTATGAATTGAAAGAGCTTGAGAGAGTTCGGGCTAGGTTAGTTAATTCATTTAATTAATCTAGTAATCCATTAAGCTTGAAATTTTATAATTTTAGGTCACGACAATGATCGATATATTTGAGATCCTCCAAGCCGGCTTGAACTAGGCATATGCCAAATTCATCAAAAATGGGTGCCAACTGTTAGAGCTGCCAAGTCTATTTGAAGGGTCGTTGATAGCATTAAAGTCTCCCGACATAGGCCAAGGAGAGACAACCAAGGTTACACTGGTTTGGATGAGATCAGCCCACAGAAAATGTCTAGAAACAAAGGTATGTTCAGCATAAACCACGAATAAACAGCAGGCCTTATTAATAGCCAAGTGGCACAATTGCCTGTGAACTTGATAGGACGAAGACGCTATGACAAAGTCTGCAAACAGAGGATGCCATCCAATCCAAATCCTCCCCCGAAGGGAGTAGTCAATGATTGTGGATCCTAATGAACTTCGAAAAAATTTGTCAGTATGAGCAAAGTCAGAATTATAATCCAGCTACAGTGGACAAAAACCTAGCGTGCTTTGTTGGCAAGTAACCAACCAATGATCGGAACAGCTGCAGTATCCAAGAACACTTAATTTGTTTCATTGCTCGTTCACTTTTGAATGTCGTTATCGTATCATTGGAGCTACTGGAGTTCCAATCATTGTGATCAGCACGATAATATCTAAGGAAAATGTAGCAGTCAAGCTAAGGACATTAGACATATGTTCATATGGCTATTGAGAATTCTTTTAAGAGGTTAGCTATTTGGTAGCTTCTGAAGTGCTCTCTCTCTCTCTCTCTCTCACTCGTCCCCTATAAATAACCCTCCTCTAGAACAACGATCGTACAGAAAAACTGTAGGAACCAAATAAAAAAGAAAAGGAAGGAGGAATTTTACGGAAGCTTGGAGGATTTAATTTGGAGAGAATAACAAAATGCAAATGAGAAAGCAATACTACAAAATACCTTTGCCAAGGTTTTACACAAATAAAATCAAGCTTTGCTCTAAGCTTGTTCTTACAAGAACTCTCTCTCTCTCTATTTCTTCTCCTCCTTGATATGAAACTTACAAGAAAAACCACACATATTTATAGCCAATTCTATACCTAATTTTTGTCAAACTTAAATGTCTTTATTTGACTACACTTAATTTTATCAAATTCAAGCACACCTAAGTTGTCCATTTTTGACAATCAATAGTCAAAAATTGAGGCTTAAGCACACCTAAGTTGTCCATTAATAGTCAAAAATTGAGGCTTCTTCTTTTTTTGACTTTCTTCCAAAATTTATTTTAATATTTTCAATAGCCTCCCTTAAAATTGATTTTGGAAGTTCATAACGCCAAGCATCGTCTTCAATCTTTCGAACAAATCAGCCTTCAATGGTTTTGTCAGGATATCTGCAATCTGGTCTTCTGATCTGCAGAAATTAAGTTCAATTTCACCATCTTTGACTTGCTCACGAATATAGTGATACTTGATGTCGATGTGCTTGCTCCTGCCATGAAATACAGGATTCTTGGCTAATGCAATAGCCGACTTATTGTCACACATCAATTTAGTAGGACTTGCTTGTTCATGCATCAATTCACGCAGCATCCATCGAAGCCATATTGCCTGACAGGCCCCTGAAGCTAATGCCATGTATTCTGCTTCAGCTGTCGAGAGTGCAACAACCTGCTGTTTTTTCGAAGACCAAGAAATTACTCCTGATCCAAGAAAGAAAGCATACCCTGAAGTACTCTTTCGAGTCTCAGTATCACATGCCCAATCACTATCTGTATACCCCAACAGATCAAAGTTGTCAGTATAAGAATATAAAATTCCATGATCACGAGTTCCACTGACATACCGCAAAATTCTTTTTGCCGCCTGTAAATGTGATTGGTATGGTTTCTCCATGAACCTGCTAATAATTCCCACTCCATAGGTAATATCTGGTCTTGTAGAAGCCAAATATCTTAAACTGCCAACAATGCTTTTGAAATAAATGGGATTTACCAATTCACCGGTTCCTTCTTTCTTCAGCTCCAAACGTTCAATTACGGGAGTTCGAATTGGTTTGAGCGATTCCATTTTTAATCGCTTCAGAATATCATTAGCATATTTCTGCTGTGAAATAAATATGCCATTATCAGTCTGCTTCACTTCAAGCCCAAGAAAATAGGACATCAATCTTAAATCAGTCATCTCGAACTGGCTAGTCATAGCCTCCCTGAATTCTGAAAACATTTTTTCACAGCTGCCTGTAAATATCAAGTCATCAACATAAAGGCACACAATTATTATGTCACCGTTAGTATTTGACTTGATATACAGTGTATGCTCATACGGGCACTTTTGAAAATCACGCTCTAACAGGTATGTGTCGATACGCGTGTACCAAGCACGAGGTGCCTGTTTTAGCCCATACAAAGCCTTCTTCAGTTTGTAAACTTGATTTTCATGCCCTTTCTCATAACCCTGTGGTTGCTCCACGTAGACTTCCTCTTCAAGAACACCATTGAGGAATGCTGATTTCACATCCATTTGATGGATCTTCCAATGATTTTGAGCTGTAAGTGCTAAGATCATCCGGATGGTATCCATCCGAGCCACTGGTGCAAATACTTCAAAATAATCAATACCTGGCTTTTGCTTGTAGCCCTTTACAACCAGTCTGGCCTTGTAACGGTCCACCTGACCGTTGGGTTTGTACTTCGTCTTGTACACCCACTTGACACCAATGGGTTTTTTACCAGGTGGTAAAGAAGTTAGCACCCATGTGTCATTCTTCTCAATGGAGTGAATCTCTTCATCCATTGCATGAATCCACCTTTCATCTGCAGCTGCTTCATCATAGGTTACAGGATCACATTCAGCAAACAAACAAAAGTTTACCAATGTTTCATCAGTGATTCCGTTATTATCACTGCCATCGCCTCCTGTGACCACGTAATCTCTGAATTTTGCTGGCGTCTCCCTCAGTCGTTGTGAACGACGTAGTGGTGGTTCTGAAGCTGCTGTTGGTGAAGATGTACCACTAGTTGAAGATGATGGAGGCTCTTCTATTTCTTTCTCCAATGGTTCATCTTCGATGGTGATGCTTTTCTGGTCACCCTTTTGGTTCCAGTCCCAAGCTTCATCTTCAAAAAACTGGACATCCCTGCTGATAATTACCTTTTCAGTGACTGGGTTATACAGCTTATAACCTTTAGTTGTGTCACTATAGCCAATGAAGATGCACTTCTCGCTTTTGTCATCCAACTTCTTTCTTCGTTCATCTGGTATATGGGGATATGCCATGCACCCAAATACTCGTAAAAACGAAACATCTGGCTTGTTGCCGCTCCAAGCCTCTTCTGGGGTTCTTCCAAGAACACTCCTTGTTGGACACCTGTTTAGTACAAATACAGCACAAGCAACCGCTTCTGCCCAAAAATTCTTAGGCAAATTTTTGGCTTTTAACATACTTCTTGCCATTTCAAAAATTGTCTTGTTCTTTCTTTCTGCTATACCATTTTGCTGAGGTGTATAGCTGGCAGTCAACTGACGTTTTACTCCATGAATTTTACAAAATTTGTCAAATTCATTTGAGGTAAATTCTCCTCCTCTATCCGATCTCAACGTCTTCAGATTAAAGCCACTATGTTTTTCAACATAGACTTTAAATTCTTTGAACTTGGCAAATGCTTCAGATTTTTCTCTCAAGAAATATACCCAAGTTTTTCTGGTAAAATCATCAACAAAAATCAGCATGTACCTTTTTTGTCCGACTGATTCAACCTCAATAGGGCCACATATATCTGTATGTACCAGCTCCAAAAGTTGCTTTGCTCTTCTGGCTTTCCCTACTGGAAATGATTCTCGATGTTGTTTTCCAACGAGACATCCTTCGCATGGACGATCTGGACATTCGATTAAAGGCATGCCGGTCACCATCCTTTTCTGAACCAGTAGTTTTAGTCCACGAAAATTTAGATGACCGTATCGAAGATGCCACAGCCAGTTGTTGTCTTTCATCATCGCTTGAAAACTCAAGAGATTCTTCGTCTGAAGAGTCATGGGAAACATCCGGTTTTTCGTCATTTGCACCGTTGTGATCAACTTGTTGTTGACACCTCTGATGGTGCAAATTCCATTTTCAATGTGAACTTTGTGGCCTTTTTCGGAAAGTTGCCCAACACTTAGCAAATTCCAAAAAAGTCCTGGCACAAAGTAAACATCTGCAATAGCAACATTAGTACCATCTTTTGACTTGATATTAATGTTACCTTTGCCCATCACGGGAATTTTTGATTTATTCCCGAAGTTGACTTCACCACGACTCGTCTCATCCAATTGCGAGAATAATTCCTTCCGGCCAGTCATATGATTGCTGCAACCAGTATCTAGATACCATATGTTGGTATCTACAGTGCTTGAGTCATCCTTCTTACATGCTAGCACCATGTATTCTTCAGCATCAGTGGTATGTGCGTGCTCCGCCTGCTCGTACGTCGCCTTTGCATGGCATTCGGATTTGTAATGTCCGAACTTGTTGCACTTAAAACACTTGACTTTTGATTTGTCACGTGTTTTAAATTTCCCGGTGAAATTGGAATTTCCACCTCTTCCTTGGCCTCCTCCGCGACCTCGACCTCCTTGATAGCTTCCTCGATTTGATGGAGCGATACGACTTTGCAAAGCTTGCTCGGGATATGAACTGACGGACTTCTGATTCATTCTTTGCTCATGCGAGCATAATGAACCCATCAACCGCTCCAACGTCATAGTTGATATATCTTGGCCTTCTTCGATTGCCGCAACAACGTAGTCAAATCTTTCAGTCAAAAACCTCAAGATTTTTTCTACGACTCGTACATCTTGGAGTGTTTCACCATTAACCCTCAATTGGTTAACGATGTTTTGTACACGATCAAAATACAAAGAGATAGATTCAGAATCATTCATGCGTAAAGACTCAAAATCACCTCGAAGTGTTTGAAGCCGAACTCTTCGAACACGATCGTCGCCCTTGTAGGATTTTTGCAAAATATCCCACGCTGCTTTGGCGGTCTCGGCATTCGATATTTTTTCAAATATCGTCTCCTCCACGGCTTGAAAGATCGCATATAATGCTTTCTGATCTTTTTTCCGGGATTCCACCAACGAATCCTTCTCCTCCTTTCTCATGGCATTGAATTCTTCGTTATTAGCTACTTCGATGTAGCCATTCTCCACCAGGTTCCACAAATCTTGCGATTTGAACAAAACCTTCATCTGGACGGACCAGTTGTTGAAATTCTTTCCGTTCAACTTTGGAAGTTGAAATTGAACAGAACTTGTGGACGCCATAACTTGGCTCTGATACCAAATGTAGGAACCAAATAAAAAAGAAAAGGAAGGAGGAATTTTACGGAAGCTTGGAGGATTTAATTTGGAGAGAATAACAAAATGCAAATGAGAGAGCAATACTACAAAATACCTTTGCCAAGGTTTTACACAAATAAAATCAAGCTTTGCTCTAAGCTTGTTCTTACAAGAACTCTCTCTCTCTCTCTATTTCTTCTCCTCCTTGATATGAAACTTACAAGAAAAACCACACATATTTATAGCCAATTATATACCTAATTTTTGTCAAACTTAAATGTCTTTATTTGACTACACTTAATTTTATCAAATTCAAGCACACCTAAGTTGTCCATTTTTGACAATCAATAGTCAAAAATTGAGGCTTAAGCACACCTAAGTTGTCCATTAATAGTCAAAAATTGAGGCTTCTTCTTTTTTTGACTTTCTTCCAAAATTTATTTTAATATTTTCAATAAAAACACACACGAAAAACGTCACATGATATGGGGAGGCTTACTAGCATTTTCGCGATAGCTTTGGTTTCTGTCGTGGTCGCTGCTCTTGCTCAGAGCGCTTCCAATGTCTTGGCAACGTACAACGACTACAATCCCGAGCAAAACAGGATGAAGATCATGATAGTAACAATAACGATAATTAAAATTGCTTTTAATCAGCAAAATTTAATCCTAATCTCTTTCTCCCTTGTATATCCTATTAAATTTTCTGAGGTCGTGTTCCTCTGTGTTAATGGCAATGACCTGACAAGAAGTTCCAGATGGCGGATCTTGTTTAGCGAGAACAAAAGTTTTATTCATGTTGTTCCGCGTTCCTTAGTCAAAACGAGCGAAGGCTTCCACTGGAATAATGCTGCAACTCCTTTGTGGAATCGTGGAATGATCTCAAAAGAATCTTTCATAAAAGCCACAGTTTTGAAGACATATTAGAAATTTTCTTCAATTTTCTTACATACTTTGCAACCTGCACCCTAAAACTGTAGAGCATGCGACCTTACTAGGTATACCACTCGTCGGTATGCTGAAGCATTGAAACAAGAAAGGATAGAGATAGTTTTGGAGGTTTGGTGAGGAGAAAGCACGAAAACACAACTGAGAAAAAATGATATTCAAAATGCCTATTGTATAGGCTTACGAAATACACCCACACAAGAGTCTCTCTTTCAAGCTTTGTTGGTACAAGCTTAACTCAATCTCTATCTCTCTATATAAGGCTCCCCAACTTTATGCTTAACTCTAACCCCATTTATATATAAAAAAAAAAAAAAATTCTACCGTGCTTCTTGCGTAAGCTAAGAACTTTACTTCTTGCCCAGGTCGGGGAGTTTGCCTCTTGACCCAGTTTTAACGTTGCTTCTTCACCAAGCTTCTACGTACAACTTGTTCTTTACTAGAGTCGGTTAAGAGTTAAAGTCCAATTAGGAGTTTTCTTTATCTCATATTAGGTGTTGGACTCCAATAAAAACTACACATTTCACAGTATCTGGTCTTTTTAAACATATACATCGAGTGAAGAAATAATAAAAAGTGAACAACAATTAGTTAAGGTGTTCTTCAAATTGACAGTGCATAATATCAACTTTTGAGACTAAAGAATGTAGTATAGGTTTATAAGACTGAGATACCGAGAGTACTTGAGAGAACGCTGATAATGGTCTCCATGATCTTCACGAATTCAATAATTTTCTTAGTTAGTTGATCGACACTTTTAGTGTTCAATCCATTTGTTTGATCGTTTGATCATTTACTTTTAATTTATCCAATTCAGTTATAAACCTCATTGTTGAACCTTCATTATTATGTTCTGAATATTACACAAGAATGACTTTCACATGACAACTATTTTCCTTATCATATTTAACGTATCATGATCTTGTTAATAGGGGATTGAGGGGCCTACTGGATAGGATGCACATGATAGAAAACTAGCATTCATCAATAACAAAATCTCAACACGGGTCTATGTTGCGGAACATGCTATAGTTGTTGCCTAGAGCCAACTTTTCATAGCTCAGCATTGCAGCAACATAAGAAGTTTGACCTCCATTTATTTCGCGAAAAAATTAATGAGATTTCAAACATATTTCCCTATAAGTCAACCCTCCCCTCCCCTTATGAGCACAATCTTTAGACAATAACCCCCATCAAAGGCATCATGAAATTTTGGAGGCTTATTTGCCTTTTCATGGCAGTTCTAATTTCTATTGTGGTTGTCGCCCTCACTACAATCCCAAGTGAATTTGGTGGGACCTGAACACGACCGACGCTAATTGCTCAACTTGAGACGCAAATAAACCCCTCGAGTCGGCGCAAGAGGTACGGTTTAACCTCCTTTTGTTGTCTATACACTTTTGGAATTACTAGGTCATATCTGTCAAATGTCTAACAATCGATGTTATAAATCTATTTTAATATTTTGACCCCAAAAAAAAATCTATCTTAGTATATTTTGTATACCTTACAATCTCACACAATTATTAATTATGACATGTATGGATTAAAAAGTTTCCAATAGAGAAGTTAAAAAGGTCAAAAAGAAAAAAAAAGAAAAAAAGAAAAAAAAGAAAAGGAGAAGGGGCTTCAGAGTATGAAAGGAAATGAACCCTCCAGTGAGCCCTAAACACCTCGAGGAGCCCTGTTTTCTGCTGCAATTGCCAATCAATCATGCAACAGGTAAAAATGTCTCCAGAAATCAATCAATTTCGAATCCCTAGTTTCAATTCCTAACGATGCTCGAAACTTTGTTTCATGGAGGGCGGGGGATCGGAGACGGAGGTCACTTGGGAGGATCAGCAGAACATCAACAAGTTCTCCAAGCTCAACAATCGGTTCCACGAGCTCGAGGATGAGATCCGAATCACGAAGGTATCGCCTTTTTCCGCTGTCGATGAAGCTAGTCTTCAGTCGATTACAAGGGTTGCTGCATCAGAAGAAAAGGGTTGTGTGTAAAGAAGGGGATTTGCGACGGAGTAATTTTTCGTTGGACGTTAATTTTCCTTTTGGGGGATGATTTACAACCGAAAATGGGCGGTAGTTGTTGATCAGCAGGGGTTAATCTCAAGTAGAAATTGGAAGTAGCTGGTAATATTGCTGGGTTGGATTCGAAGCTCAGCTTAAGTCTGTGTTCTTTGTTGCTTGATGAGCTTTTTGTCAGCTTCAGCTTCTTCAGATACTGAGATTGTTCCAGTCTAAAGCAAAATCCAGCATCGATAATTATTATGTAGCTGAAGAAAGAATTTTGCAAAGCAGCTTTCTTGAAAGTAAAGAGTGAAATATCCGTTTTGGACTTTGGACAGGATTATTCCTGTTACTCGTGGGATTAGGTATTTCATGAGAGAGCATTTTTTTAACAAATGTTTTGTTAGTACGACAAAAATGCTTGATCAAGAAGCCGATTTGATGATTTATGTGTGTGTTCTGCTCAACCTCTACCTGTTTACAGCAATGTGCAATAAGTAGTTTTTGGATAGACCCTTAGGAAATGGAGTTGGCCAATCTTTACACTGAAATCTCCAAAATTGTGGGATTCAAATTCTCAAGCTCCTTCATCTTTTATCTGCTTTGGTAGAAGGTTAAGTGAGTGAGCATATTTGACATCTGACCCTTTCATGCACTGTGGTTAGTAAACCGATTTTGCTTTTTGGAAGGATTTTGCATTTAATCGGGCAGATAAATTAACTAGCACATCCGAGGGATGGATGTGTTATCCGTTGGTAGTATGTACACATTTAATAGCATTACCGGATGAATGGGAGTATCTGATTTTTAGTTTTTGAACTTACAATACAAACAGATCCCAGACATAGTTGAGAACTTGGGAAATTTCCATGCCGGTAAAAATCATGCTACAGTCATGGTAGCATAGTGATCTATCTTCTATGAGCAGCCAATGGATATTTCTGTGCTGGTAAATTCTGGGGAACTTGTGAGTGCTTAAGTTTGTGACCCCGCACAAGTTCTTAACTTTCTTGCTCTTTGGTATCTACTTAGCTTCTTTAGAACACCCATTTTGTGGAAAGGTCTCACCAGTTCTCTTTTATCTTTCTGTGAGCTGATTTAGAGCTAAGGTTGTGCTGAAAGGATTGAAGAAGTTAAGACTCATTCTTCCACCCTGTATCCAACTGGCCAAAATCACTTGCTTATCTCCTCTTACTTATCGACCTTTTCAGGAAACAAACGACAATCTTGAGGATGCAAGTAATGAGTTGATTCTTACTGATGAGGAGGTGGTGCGCTTCCAGATTGGGGAGGTTTTTGCTCACGTGCCAAAGGATGATGTAGAGAGCCGAATTGAAGAGATGAAAGGAGTAACTACAAAAAACTTGGAGAAACTGGAAGAGGAGAAAGGTTCTGTGCTTGCGCAGATGGCCGAGTTGAAGAAAGTTTTGTATGGAAAGTTTGGGGACTCCATCAATTTGGAAGAAGATTAACATTGTTGTGGCTGTGGTTTTTCCTTTGGTTTCTGTTGATTGAATCATATCTCATTTTGCTTTACCAGCTTCAGGAAATTTAGAAAGCCTGCTGTAAGATCAATGCAATAGCCTGGTTTGCTCTGCCAACTGCCCTTACGAGTATCATGTTCTTAAACTCTTGCTTTGCTGCCATAAGTTTTGGTCCCCTTCTTGATTACAATGACTTGAATATGACATTCTACCTTCAGTCTCAAGCTGCGTTATCACACTGTTTTCTCTGCTTCTGGGGTTTCCTCTTTCTTACGTATGTTATGCCCCTAATTTTTCTTTCCAAACGCATCTCCGACACTAGTTTAGAATCGCAATGTGTGGAATGGGAGTACTAAACTTGATGCGAAGTTAAATTGGTATGATGGTCCTTGAACGACATATATTTCCTTTACACTATAGGAACGGACCAGTAAGGTGTGAAGCGAAGAGAGGGTTCAGTCATGACTCTTGAACGAGCAAATGAGAGAAGGGTCATTGTATGATTCACTTGGGATTTATCCAGTCATAGTTCGAGTGTATTAATTGCTGGTCAAGTTTGCTCTTTTCAATTAAAGCATCTCGATGGTGCAAAATTTTCAAGATTGTATTAGCTAGAACACGTTCAACAATCGCCTTCGGGCACCACACACTTTTCACAGGTGCAAGGCAGAAGAGAAAACTTGATGGTTAAAGGACGAAGGGACACACATGAGGCACTTCAAACATCCGACAGAAGGATATGCGAGCATTGTCTTCTAACATTTCAAGACCATCATAATTAAACCATGACAAAGTATTGAAGCATCTATTCAGAGGCGTAAATTTCCAAATGTTTAGGTAATAAGAAGAATGAGAATTAGTATCTACAGTATCTTAGGTGAAAATCTAAATAATGATTGACCCAAAGAAAAGGATTTAAGGAAGTTGAAACCGAACACTTAGCCTAACCCTCTCCAGATGTGCAATCTGTCAATCATATTGACCATAACTTCCGGCAACGGAGGCTGGTTCTGAAACGGTGGCCAAGAGATGTTGTATATGGGCATTTGCAGTGGCCATGAACTCCCAAGTATGGTTGCAAATGTCGGCATTGCTCCCAGCTCGCAAGATCTTCAGCTCGCATTTACCGCGGCAGGCAACAAGAATGTCCATCCAGAGAGAGAGAGACAGACATAGAGATAGATGCACTACTATCTCAGCATTATCAAAACGATTAGCAGCCATGGTTAAACTGAATGATCCGACCAACGTCATCTACTCTCGCCATCCAGTGCCGTACAGGTCCCAAAATTTCGTGTTGATGCTAATCAAAACAGAGTCATTTCCCAGGATGAACCATACCCATCGGAAGCAATCCAATGAATCTAAACAAGAGTTTCCCAATTACATGTTCTGCCAGCAATGAAGTCTGCCCTCTATCTCCTCTTCTAAAAGCATGAACATCCCATGAAGCTCCATCTACGAAACAGCATCAGATCCAAAGATTACCTATACCCACTTCAAAATCCAAGCCCCTCAAATCAAAAAATGTGTCAAGAAACCTCATAACCTATCAGACCAAAAAAGAGCAAGAACACACCACTAAAAACAAGAACACCTCCAAGTTCCAACACCAAAATATAACAGACTCTAATGAGCCTTCAAATTCCGAACTTTCACCGTCTGAATTGCATGGAAACTTTCACATCCGAGTATAAGAAGCGGGTCTCAAGGGTTGGTTGCCAACAACAGAGAAGAGCCCACTCTCTTCTTCATCCACATACAAATCCTCCGAATTCCTGAACCCAGCATGCAATCCAATCACAAACACACCAATCGCCAACGAGATCAACACATTCAACCCCACCCCAGTCAAAACCAACGCAATTGCAGTCACCAAGCTCAGCCCCGCGAGCACGACCCTGTCGTCCAAGCTGCGGCCGAAAACCACGAGGGGGTGCTCGACGGAGAAGTAGAGGCCGTACCAAGCGAAGAGGACGACGGTGAAGACGATCAGCGAAACCGGATGCCACAGGAGGCTGAGGAAGAGGACGAAGAGCGTCACGATCGCGTAGTTCAGGCGGAAGTGGCTGAGGTTCTTGGCGACCCGGGAGGCGGCGTCGCTGAGGCTGTAGGGGAGGGAGAAGGAGGAGATGTCGAGGAATTCCCGCCAGGGCCGGCGCGCGGGGAAGGGGGTGGTGGACCGCGACGTGTAGAAGAGCGCGGTGGCCGGTCTTGCCGACGCGGTGGTGGTTGTGGTGGTGCCGTAGTTGGGAACCGCGGGCGGCTTCATCATGATTGGAGGAAAGAGAGAAGAGAGAGGAAAGAACAGCTGACAGATCTAAAGAGAGGGAAACTTGGGGAGGAGAGTTGTTCTTTTTTTACTTTTTTCTTTTTTTCTTTTTTTTTTTTTAACTTTTTTTAGATTTTTAATAAATATATAGACACACATGCAAGAACGTGAGGGCTATTAACTTTTTTGCTTGCAATTGGAGCAAGGGCAACCTCTCCAATGTGGACTGTGGGAAATGCAATTTGTTCACGTTACTAATATGTCCAGTAATTGTCATTTCTTCCACATGAGTTTTCTGCTAATTTTTCCATGAGAATTTCAGAGACCATCGGCGTCGAATGGACCTTAATCGAGCAGGTAAGTCCTCGAATACAACATCAGAAAAGGATTTGAACAGATGTGATTTTCCCGAACGAGTCTATCGCAACCCCGGTAGTGTCGATATCCAAAACCCAGAAGCCTTTTTTCCACGAAGTTGGCAGACGCATGAACAAGAACAAGTGCTGCAAGCAAGCACGAATACACAAGACACGCGGAACCATGGTGGAGTACATGATGCCTATGGGATCGGGCTGATAAAGTCCTGCGAGTTCCTGATTCGATCTTACAGACCCCACTGTGATTTTACTCTAAAACGCGATTTGGTCACGTAACTACGTCGATATTGATTCCACGCTAGCTGAATTTGCAGACTCAGGTGCCATGCGTGTCACAAGCAGGTCCTGATTCTGTCAATTTTTCTTCATCATACCAATCCTAGTTAAGAAGGGGCCATGTAGTTCTTCTGCCATCCTCTGAACTGTCTTGCTCGAAAGAATTCGTGGATGCAGGACTCGTCCTATGCAATTTGCCATTGTAGCCGACGTCATCGACCGATATATCCGCCAAAGACTTTCTTTGGAAGACTAGACAGATCGACACTGGATGGACAACAGATCACTAGGAGAAGAATGTTGTCGACCTTCAGTTCTAATTGAAGCAAACTATGTTTCTTGTTTTTTTTTTTTTTTGTATTTTCTTTTTTGTGGTCCATAGCAAGGCCGAAGACCATATTGGATCCACGACACGATTAGAAGAGCCGGCTGACCGTTCCCGACAAATTAAACATGCGAAGAGAATATCAATGCCAAACCTCAGAAATATTCCACGGACTCGGCTATACTCAGACCTTCTGACATGAGGGAAACAGGAAAGAACCTAAAGCCCTATGGGTTCATACCAAAACATGTTTATACAACGACGAAGGTAATGCTTCTTCCCTGACTTTCTAACAACAAGTAACTATGAGGGAACCATAATCACATGCACCTTCCTTACTCAGGCATCAAGTTATTCAGTCTTCATTATGTTCAAAGTGGAGCTGACTTGATTCTTTCCGCGGAACTTCCTTGCAGCTTCAAAAGCTTCCCTGTGAAGATGAGAAAGCGTAAATAGGCCTAACTTTAAACTACTTGCGTGACATAATTCATTTAGTCTCTAGAACTTGAGCGCTCAACAGTTCGTTATAGACGCACAGGTTGTCAGATGCAATGGTGTTTCAATATTTGCATTCACTAACATAGGGATTGCATTGAGACATAAGGTTCTATGTGCTTTGACGAAAGAGCGAGCAACAGAATTTAGCATTTGCTTAACAAATCTTTCGACCCAAGACTAGATATGACTTTGCCTTTGGAAACTAATGCTTTTGCATAATGAGAATGAAATCTTCTCATCGATAAGCGTAACATTACAGAATCGCATTCAACTTCGACCACTGTTCAATGCCTTCCCCATTCTGCATCATTAATCAGCACATTTGATATTGACATTCCTCCTCTTCTTATTGCACGTGATTGAGCTCCGACTGCTTATTGGGCATATAGATTCCATAGGACCATTGTTAACATAATGATGTTACTCTAATTAAATTCACAACTAGGACACAGGAGAAGGCAAGCCTAAAACTATAGTAAGGACCTCTACATATTGTTTCTTACTCCAAGATTGGAGAAATTGATTCAGCCTAACCTGCATGTACAAGCTCCTCATTTTCGGGGTCAAGCTTCACAGCCTCATAGAAAGAAATGGCAGCTGCTTCAAACATTCCACTGCCATGTATGGTCAAAATATGCACAAACAAACTTCTTTCTGCTAATAGACTGAAAGGATGAGAACTAGCGAAACGGTACCTGCTGTGAACGCAGAGCTGCACCTTCCCTGTACCAAGATTTTGGCCAATCTGGTTTAAGGACCCCACAGGCCCTTGCATCAACTAGAGCATGTTCCCCTTCCCCCGAGCGAATCCAGCAAATACTTCTATTAGAAAGCAAAGTTGCATCATTTGAGTTAATGCCTCTTGCCTGTAACTCCCAAACCAAATGAGCGGTGAAATTCAGTCAGATTGAAAGCATTCTGTTTGATTTTAAAGCTAACTTTGCAAGCAAGCTCTAAAGTCCAATAAAACAAAAAGAGATTCTTCTTTTGGGATACTTCAGAACCAAGTTAAACACGTGAAATCCAAGTTTGTCTAACTTATGACAAAAAACATTACTCATGCATAAGCATCAAAAGCTGCTTGATAGTCTTTTCTTCTATAACAATCATCTCCTCTTAATTTGGCTTCTGCAGCTTTCTGTTTGGCTTCTGGACTCTCCTGAACAAGTGAATATGTCACAAAACATATCAGATGGAAACTCATACTTCCATTATCTCTACATTCACAGAAGGTAAGCAATATCAAAGCCACCCAAATCATTCACATTATGGATCAAATCTTACATTCCCAATCGAAGTATACACTTTAGGCTTGTAATTGATTGCTTCACTCAGCATTTCACAAGAAAGAAGAAAAGAAGGAATACCCACATTATACATTATTTTCCAAACTAGTTTCTTGTTTTTTTTTTGTTTTCCATTGCAAGGCCGAAGACCATATAAATCCACAACATGATTCGAAGAGCCAGCCAACCATTCCCGACAATTCAAATGTGCAAAGAGAAAATCAATGTCAAACCTTGGAAATCTTTCAGAAACTTGGCTGTACTCAGATCTTCTGACAAAAGGGAAACGTGAAAGAACCTAAAACTGCACGGGTTCATACAAAAACATGTTTATGCAATGGATTTACAAAAGCTAATGCTTCTTTCCTGAATTTCTAACAAGTAACTATGAGGTGAACACAATCGCGAGCACCTTCCTCACTCAGGCATGAAGCTCTTCAGTATTTATTATGTTCAAAATCGAAATGATCTGATCCTTTCCGCGGAACTTCCTTGCAGCTTCAAAAGCTTCCCTGTGAAGATGAGAAAGGATAGCCTAACTTTATAGTGCATGCATAACATGATTTATTTAGTCACTAGAAGTTGAGTGTCAACAGTTTATTATAGAGGCATTGAATTGAGACATAAGATACTTTGTGCTCTGACGAAAAAGCGAGCAACAGAATTTAGCATTTGCTTAATAAATCTTTGGACCAAAGACTAGATATGACTTTGCCTATGGAAACTGATACTTTGGCATCATGAGCAGGAAATCTTCTCAAAATAGTCGTGTTCAACTTTGACCCTATACCAAGCTTTTGGCCAATCTGATTTAAGGACCCTACAGGCCCTTGCATCAACTGGAGCATGTTTCACTTCCCCTAAGCGAATCCTGCAAACACCTATATTAGAAAGCAAAGTTGCATCATTTGGGTCAAAGCCTCTCGCCTGCAACTCCCAAACCAAATGAGCAATCAAATTCAGTCAGATTGTAAGCGTTTTGTTTGGTTTTAAACCTAACTTTGTAAGCAAGCTCTAAAATCCAATAAAACAAAAAGAGATTCTTCCTTTGTGATACTTGAGAACCAAGTTAAAGACATGAAATCCAAGTTTGTCGAACTTATGACAAAAGACATTACTCGTGTATAAGCATCCAAAGCTGCTTGATAGTCCTTTCATCTATAAGAATAAACTCCTCTTAATTTGGCTTCTGCAGCTTTCTCTTTGGCTTCTGGACTCCCCTGCACAAGTGAATATGTCACAAAACATATCAGATGGAAACTCATACTGCCAATATCTCTATATTCATGGAAGGTAAGCAATCTTGAAGCCACCCAAATCACACACATTATGGATCAAATCTTATATTCACAATCGAAGTATAGACTTTAGGCTTGTGATTGATTGCTCCACCCCCAGCATTTCACAAGAAAGAAGAAAAGGAGGAGTACCCATCTTATACATTAGACTATTATGATTATCATGGCTACTACAGTATACATCCAAATTTTCCATCAGTCTATTTGATTGATCTCTCCAGTCAGTATTCAAATTAGTTCTGCTTCTGGTCGATGATGGAATGGCAAATAAATAGCTTTTATTTTCATTGCCCATACATTTCAATTTGTTGAAGTTGAAGGAAAAAAAAAATAGAACAAGTTACCACTTAAGGAAAAAGGCAACGCATTTCACAGATGAACTAATCATCCTAACCAATAAAATAAGGGAAAACACAAAGCACTAATTAAGGCAAAAAAACAATAAGCTTTAGAGATCCACTGATCTTCCTAATAAAAAAGATTAGGAAATTTTTTTTTGAAGTGTTACCTATCTAATGAATTGACATATGTCAGGTAATTTAAGGAAAAGAACTTCGCGATTGACAATACGTAAAACTACAATATACCATTACCGTTGAGAGCTTTTGCTCTGTCAATACAGCGTCCTTTTTCTTGCTACTGTCCTCTGCTTTGCCGACTTCTTCCTGCAAATCGAACAATTGAGCTGGTACACAATACCAGAGAAATGACAGAAGAAGTGTGTCTTCACTACCAAATTCAAACTGGAGGACGCCCTTCAAACGATGGGCAAATTACAGAGCCCCCTACAAGTCTTTTTGTCATTCTACATTGACTCGTAGCTTATATAGAGTATAAGGAGAGGCTTTCTGCCACATTGTTTCAAAAGTCATTTCAGTCTAATTTTCCTTCAAAAGTTGGTCGGTCATTATCGCGACCCGAAAAATAACTTAATTTCGTCGAGTTAACGGATTATCAGGTTAATTAGATTTGACTAACCTAATACGGACCCTCCCAAACCCTACCGAATCGCAACTTTGGGTTTTTAAAATGATTTTTCATTTTGGAGTCGCCACTAATCATTTTTGGTAGGTTGATTAGAAACCTAAGTAACCTAACGGGCAGAACTAAATTACTCATGCGAACCAGAGATTATGAGTTCGGGGACTTAATTACACGAGTTAATTAAAACTGATGCCCTTTCGGTACCTTAATTCCATGGATATCCTGTTTTGGCAACTCTCGCTTGGTTTATTCCTAAGGCCCTGGTAAGGTGTTCTTTTTATATTTTCGCTTTTTAAAATGGAATGCATAAAGGGTATGAACGCAAACGTTGATATACGAATACGATACATAAATACAGACATACGAATATAATGTACGAATACGTAAATATGCGAATACGAATACGTACGTGACATGCATATGAATACAACATGCATATGGGATAGACGAATACAAATACGTATGTGACATGCGAATGACATACGTACGTGGACATGCGTATGCAAATGCATATGTAACATGCATACGAATATAACATGCATGCGAGGATAGACGAATACGAATACGTACATGACATGCGAATGACATACGTACGTGACATGCATAAGCATACATGACATGTGTATGAATACAACGTGATATGCATACGACATGCATACAGGGATAGATGAATACGAATACGTACATGACATGCGGGTACGAAGACGTACGAATACGATATGTAACATGCGTACATACACCATACAAATACGTGACATATATATATGACATGCATAGTGATATGTGTATGTAAATACGTACATTTTGATTTTGCCCATAAAGGGGAAAGCCGTCATTTTGAAAAGAGAGGATAAAACCCTCATTTTGAAAAGACGGATAAAACCCTTATTTTGAAATTTTTGATTTTTCTGAATGAATATGCATGGGTTAATAACATATCATAACAGACAAATGTGGATTTGCAAACGTCGCATACATTACGTGCATACGAGGACAAACAAATACGATATGTCTATACGAACATACGGATAACATGGCAAACATACATGAAACATACTACATGAGATGCACATGAATGGCATTTTTTTGTGTATTTTTTAAGATTTTGGATGTGTTATAAAAGAATGCAAAATCACCCAAAGCAAACAAAAATGTGAAAAGAGAGCAGGTAAAGTAAAACTACCCTAACGACAGTGAAAATAAAACCCGCAACTCGTCGGGTGAATAATTACAGACCAATTAAATAAAACCCGAGACATGATCGGGAATACAACAAAAATGGACCGGAATGGACATCGGTCAAACACCCGTAACCAAGCCTTGTGGGTCGGGAGTACAACAAAACGGACCAGAATGAACATCGGTCATCCTCCCGTCTTCAAAGCATTGGGCCGAAAGCCAAATGAAAATAACGAACTATCCAATCAGACATGCACAATCACCAATGAGTTAAGACAATTCAAACGCTCAAAGAAAGTTTAACACGTGCTGATTAAACTTCATTGAGACCATTTTTTACATTTTCCAATGCATTAACAAAAAAAAATACGAATTAACCCATACTGTCCATGAACATGCTTAGGGAGAAAGCAGTAACCATAAAATACAAAAGAAATAATGAAATGTATGCAAAATTTCTGAGATTTTTCATGTGGATGGGAAAATGTGTCGTTGACAACTTTCATGTTTTACATTCTTATTGAAGAGACACTCATTTTCTTGTAGAAAATGGTCTTCCGTGAGAGCTCAGCAGCAAACAAACAAATTTCATAAAACAGACATACTTCAGGATTAAGCTCAAATGGACACTCAAATCTCAAAATTATTGCACCAAACTTTCCAGTCTACTAAACAAGATCCCAATGAACAACTTTCATTTTTTGTGAAGTTTCAAAAGAAGGCTCTAAACATGAGATAACTACGAATCAATATGACCACGTACAAAAAAACACTCAGACTCAAGGACACCAACAGAATTGCATGATTTCATTAAATGCATTAAAAATATGAAACGTGCATGAATATTTTTTGTATTTTTTATATATTATGCATCAGGATGTTATTAACAAATTTGATGAAGACATTTTTATGGAACAAAGTCTAGAATAACCCATGAAAAATCGCTAAACATCGAAGGTCAAATTAGAAAACTCCATCTCAGATTTTAAATCAGCACATTCACAGATTCTAGTCCTGAATCACGGGCCCCTTTTGACATGGTAAACAATGTCCATTTTCATGCTATAATATATCAAATCGAAGATCTCAAAGTCGTCTTCCAGAACACTTGTTTTCAAGATCTCGTCATCTAAACATGAAAAATTGAGTTACCAGATAATTGCACATGCTGATGCGCCTAGAGCTCGTTGGAGATGAATCCGTCGCGTCGCCAAGGTTTGTTCCACGGCAGCGAATTTGAGCACCGATTCGAGCGCAGATGATGATCCTCCTCCGGCTGAGAGGGATTGCCCCATTCTTTAACTCTCCTTTGTTCTCTTTTTTTTTTCGTTCTGTTCTGCTCTCTTCTGTGAAGTCTCCTCCCTCTATTCTTCTTCTCTCCTTTTTCTCTCCTCAAGTTTTCTCCAATTTTTCAAGTTTTCTCAATTTTTCTCTAATCTCCCCAAAAGTCCACCCTTCAAGCCTCTCATTCTTCTTCCTTTTATAGCCTACTCCCCCATCTTCCATTCTCTATCTTCATCTCTCATTCTAATTTTTCCACTAACTTCATCTTCCCTTCTAATTTCACCATCTTCCTTTCTTTATCTCCATCTTCACTTCTAATTCCACCATCCTCCATTCTTTATCTCCATCTTCCCTTCTAATTCACCATCTTCCATTCAAATCTTTCCATCTCCCATTCTAATTCTTCATCTTCCCTTCTAAATCCACCATCTTCCATTCTCCATTTCCCCTTCTAATTTCTCCATCTTCCTTTTTAATTTCTCCACTAACTCTTCTTTGCAAAATAATCCCTAAAATTTTATGTATTTACAATTCAGTCCCTGAAATTTTATATATTTGCAATTCAGTCCCCGGAGAAATATTTTTTCAAGTCCAAATCTCCTCAAAATTTTCAACACACCTCCCCTATGCTTATTTCTTGCCGCAAAATTTAATTAAAGCCCTTTTGCAAAATTGATTCATTCTGGGTATAATTGAGCCAAGATGAAAATTTATACTATTAAAGGACAATGTCACGACTCCAGAAATGTAAAAATTAAAAATTACAGAGCTAAAATAAATTTTCTATAATTAATTTTTTTAATCTGAAAATGGGATTAACAAAGTAATTCCCGATTTCAAATTAATTTTTGTAAATTTTCTTTGGCCAAAAAAAAGATAAAATTAAAAGAAAAATACTAACTCTCTTTTTTATATATTTTTGTGGCCTCAAATGCTATTTTTTCTAATTTTCAAGTATTTTTGTATTTTTCAAAAAATACAAAAATATATGAAAAATTATTTTTTGTTCAAATTGACTCCCTAGGCTTGGCTAAGGATTCCAAAGTTGATTTTGCAATTTTCTTATTTTTTTTCTTGATTTTCTATGAATTTCCGAAAATAAAAATACTGAAAATATGAAAAATATTTTTTTTTGGTCAAAATTGATTTCCTAAGCTTGGCCAAGGTCCCCAAAGTTGATTTTTTAATTTTATGAATTTTTATGGATTTTCTATTAATTTTAAAAATTGATTAAAAATCAGGTGTCAACAGTCATATTCTTGTCCAAAATTCTCTTCTACAAACGACCAGTACTCTCGACCTATGAGACGCCAGAGATGCAAAAGAGCTATTTCTTGTCCCAACAGTGAGCAACAAAGACAAACCTCCATTTTCAGCCCAAAAGGTATTGCTGACAGTAAAGATCTTAGGATCAAAGCCTACATTTATGAATAAAAATTCAATCAGCAAAGATAGAGTGAATGATCTGGCGAAGCTAAAGTACTAGAAAATTAGTAAACTCCGGAAGTTTTGATCTCTCCATCAGAAGAAGCAAGAAAGTTAGGACAAACAAACGAGACAAGCGCATATCACCAGTTTCAGATGGCACATACTGCAAAATTCCATCCACACCCCATTCCCAGATAGAATGAATGTTAGAGGTCTTCGGAAAGAGAATTCCACAGCCTCATGATGTCTTTTTGTGCTGCAACTCTATAGGCTTCATCCCATCCTGTGATGACAGGAAAAAAGCATGATACGTGATGAATAATTTTTTTCCAATAATATCCCAGGACAAGAGACAAAGTATTCTACTGTTCCCAAAATTTTTTCCCAGGATTTTAGTGAAACTAATGCAACAACGATAATATTGGAGATGAGGAATCAGAATTCCAGATTAAGTAAATGAATAGCAAGTGATAAAGCACTAGACCATGCAAGCATTTGAGCAATCATCGGTTAAGAAAAAATGTTTACTATACATCACAAGGAGTTCCTATGGGGTGGAGACAATGGGGTCAGTTCATGGATTTTTTTCCCATACGCCATAGTTCCATAAAAACTAAGCTTTTGAAAAGTGCGAGTGAAGCTTTATAAATATATAGTGCAAACTTAGGAGAAGTAAAATTCTAAAGCTTTCAACCTCATCTGCAGTATCAGCATCTGCTCCAGCCTCTAATAGACAACTCATGATTTCTAGTTCCCCAAAATAAGCAGCAATGACCAGTGGTGCTGCTCCTTCAGCCCAACTCATATTTAATTTAGCGCCCTTTGAATGGACAGAAAAATGCAATGAGTATTGCTAGGTATGATTTAAATAACTTCTATGGGCACATAGATGAAAGGATTGTGGATATGCCAATGAAAGCAAGCACCCAAAAAAAAAAAAAGGGAAATTCACATCACCCAGAGTACTGTCTCTGCATTGAACAACATTTTTTCAGTAGAAATGAAAGTATAAGCGAGAAAAAGAGTTTGCATTTCATATTCTGGTACTCCTTAATTCTGCTTTATTCTAAATCTGATTGACCATTGATTAAAGCAATATAATGCCAATTGACCTATAGAGGTTGTCCAAAGGACAGCTTGGACTTCAGGAAAACTGAAGTAACCAAATAATGTTAGTGGATGTAGGAGATAGATTAAACCTTGAACGTGAAAAAGTTCTAGAATTCCAACCAAAAAAAAAAAAAGGTTCTAGAAACCTGAATTAACCGCTTTAAACATTCACCTGAGTTGGCTGAAATTGATGCGGAGAGTGGAGCCAATTTATCATCAGTCTGAGCATTGGCTGCAAAACAAAATATTAAACTAAACACAAAATGTTCACAGACATCCCCAAACTCTTGGTCCTGTCACTGCTATGCAAACTTCAGAGTATGATGCCAATGTAAATAGAAAAGACATGGAAAATAGCAATTATCAATTAGCCAAAAGAGTAAATATGATTTAAAAAAAAAAAAAAAGGCTACGAACACAGTCATAGAAATGATTCTCAAACTTTCCACCACCGCCAAAACTTTATGGAGGTCTGATGCTTATCATTTGGAATCAGAATGTCCTGATGGATGTCTATTTTCAGTTTTAAATAACTTGTCAAAACTACTATAGCAACTTTCTTACAATTGTAGAAGTCTCAACTTTCAAGTCCAATCACCCACATTAGTACCAGTTACCAACGCATCCAAATACAGGAATATGGTTCATGCATGAAGTAAACATGATAGTCAGTAATATGTCATATAGTGTAAGCTGAAGAGTTACATGGGACCATCTATAAACACTTACATGTCGTGCGTACACTTTAGCTGATTGAACAGTCTGTCGAAACTTTTCCTCATCATCGAGAAAGTAGAATCTACAGTGATGTTACACGATACTGATAAATTTGATCATGCGAATACAATTACTCACTGAAAAGCCACTATGAACGCAACATAAATAGAAAGATATCACACAAAACACACCGTACTTTCTTTGGGGTGCATGTTAAGTTGATCTAGAGATAAATTTTCTGTTAGTGTAACTGGAAATACCTATTTAGACAAGATATCGTTGTCACATAATGAGAGCATGAGTAATATGCTTGTGCTAGAGCTGTCAATATGGGTCAAAGACCCATATTTGACCCATATTTTGTATAAAATGGGTTTTATATGGGTCATTAAATTTTGAATGACTCACTAAAAATAGGTCAAAAAAGTTGAAGTAAAATTAAATGGGTCAAAATTGGGCAATGCATGGAACCCATTTTTTATCCATATTGGACCCATTTTTGACCCATAACTCCCACACAACTTACAAATGAACCTAGGGCCTAAAAACCTAAACTTTCTTCTTATTATTATTTTTTTAATTTTTTATTTTACAAATGGATCCATGACGTCGTCCGTTGGCCACCGCAGTCCGCGGTTGCCGTCGCCGCCACCGTCCGTGGTCGCCACCGTCGTCCGCGGTTGCCGCCGTAGTTCGCGTTCGCGGTCGCCGCCGCCGTTCGTGGTCGCCGCTGCAGTTCACGGTCATGGTCCACGGTTGCCGCCGTCGCCACCGCAGTTCGTGGTCATGGTCCGCAGTCGCCGCCACCGTCCGCGGTCGCGGTCGCCGCCATAGTTCGCGTTCACGGTAGCGATCGTGGTCGCGGCCGCAGTTCGTGTTCGCGGTCGCAGTCGCCACCGATGCGGTTTTACCACCCGTCACCGTTTGCCGCTGTCTACCGTCGATCACCGTTTGCCGCTCTCTGCCGTTGGTCGCCGTCTGCCGCCGCCGCCACCATTTTTATTACATGAAAGTATTTTAGTAATATCATTTTTTATTTTATTTAATAATTTTTTTATTATTTAATTTTCTTTTTTATTTTATGTAAAAATTTTATCTGATAACATATACATGTGAAAGCTTAAAATAGGTTAAATGAGTTATATAATTTTTCTTAAAATATTAGTGTGTGATTTGAAAAATATAGGTCAAAATGGGTCAGGTCGGGTATGGGTTGATAACGGGTTGGGTCGGGTATGGGTCATTGAATATGGGTTAAAACGGGTTAGACAGGTCAATATGGGTCGGACCATATTCGACCCGACCCAAACCCGACCCGACCCACCCATTTGACACCTCTAGCTTGTGCTAATAAGAAATTGTCTCCTCGTTATCTACAAACAATCATCAGAGACCAGCTCCATTCAACCAATCATCTACATCTCCCTCTTTAAGATGGAGGCACATATAAGGAATTTCGCAAGCTTACATCAGCATGATGTTCCAAAAGAACATTCACAGCATCTCGTTGGGCCTGAACAGCAGCCAGAATTAAAGGGGTGCCAAAGAAACTTCTGCAATTCTATGGCCCCTGCAAACAATTAGGCGCAGATAAAGCATGTCTATCTTCAATTGACCAAACAGAGATGCACCTGTTTGTATGTGTGCGTGTGTCTATGAGAGAGAGAGAGAGAGAGAGATTGCGAACCTAATCTAGAGAACTGTGATTGCTTCCTTCACATGAGAAATTATGATTATTGAAGAAAAAAATAATCACGCTAAAACTATAGAAACCGACTTACCAATTGCAGCAGAGATATGTAGAGCTGTCAAACCTGCTTTCTTAGGGATGGCAGGATTGGCACCTTGTTCTATTAGATAGTTGGCAGTTTCAGTAAGCCCTGATCATGCTGCATGAAAAAGAGGAGTCTGGCCTACAAAAACAGTAGATTTTAGAAAACTATTTTCATCCTCGTTGCTGGTAAAACTGATCGTGAGTCCATAAAAAACAGTAACAAACGAACACATTCCCCAATTAGACTTAAATTTCCCATTGAGTTCAGTCATTCAAATGCAAATAAGTCACTATAATCTACAGTTTGTTCACGAATTCCACCAAGAAATTTTATCCGCTGCCTCAAGTCAAGATGCATAAACTCCACACAATCAGAAACTAAGAATTATTTGCAAATCCTCGAAATTGACAAAGCAATAAATGGTTTTTAAGTGTGATACCATCTATGTCAATCGGGTCAACGTCAAGCTCTAATTCGTCCAATAAGTACTTGCATACTTCAATTTTACCCTCCATCGCGGCAAAGTGAAGCGCCCCACGATTTCTCTTGTCCTTACAAACTGCAATAGTTGTTGCCATCCCTCTCCCATCATCAAGTTGCTTTGTGGACTCCGTTTCGGAACATCATTCAACAAATGCAGGAACCCAGAAGGCCAAAAAAAAAAAGGATTAAAGCGCCGAAATAAAAAGAAGAAGGCGACGCCAAGACATACTCTGAAGCACATGAAGATTCCCAGTAGAGGCAGCTGTAAGAAGACGCAAAACTCCTGGCCTCACTGCAAATGGGCACGCGAGCATAGATTTATAAAAGCATTTCACAACGAAATAACACGTGATATATACACTATAATAAAGGATTCTTGGCTACAGCCGAGCGATCAAGATGGTAAGTTAATAACACACAGAGAGAGAGAGAGAGAGAGAGAGAGAGAGAGAGAGCGCTTCAGAGGCACGAGAAGCACCAGGGGCCATGATCGAGGTCTCGCGAACCGCAGAGCGCAAGAAACGATGAAGATTGAAATGACTGACGCTGCAGAGTGAACGACGCAGTGAACTGGAACAAAGGCCACGTCTTTCCGACTTCCTGCCATGCGGGGAAACTCCCGCCCATTTCATCTATCGTGTGAGCGGCCCGGGCTGGGCCGAGATATCGATCGGAATGCATTGGCCCCACACTGGTCAATTGTGATAAGAAAGAAAGAAAGATGAAGAGAAGATAGATTGTATTCTCTTGGTGTGTGTAACAATGTACATGGAGAAGCCTTTATATAGGCTTGGGAGAGGAGAAGAGTCTAGTACTCTTCCTATGTGGGACTAAAGGAAAAGAAGAAAAAAACAAAATGTTCTTCAATATGTTCTAACACAATATGTTCTAACAAATTGGACCCAATTGGGAAGGCAATCGGGTCAGTTCAATCGGGTACCCGGTTCGCCAAACTTTGCAGGTCAAAATTGCGCAAGGACGGGGTTTGACCGTTTGAGGTTCCTTTAGAGTGTGCATGGTAAAAATTTTGGATGTGGACTTCTGGCTAGCGTAGAAGAAATTCGTTTGATAATATAACTTCTAAAATAGAAATTCTTTTGGTAAAAATTTTATTTTTTAAAGAAATTTCTACTTCTAAAGTGAATTTTCACTTTTGAATTTACTTTTCTCATAACTTGAGAAATTTTAAAAAAAAAATTGCTTCACAATTCAAGAAGTACTTCTTGCATCTCTCTCTTTTCATTACACCATCACCCTCCTTTTTATCATACCTGCCTCCGCCGACCTCTACCGCTCTAGATTGCCGCTACCCACCACCCCACACCGCCGCTACCGACTGCCGCTGCCATACGTGACTACCGCCGATCACCACCCATCACCAACCTCTGCCGGCCACTGACCACCATCAACCACCACCCAAACCTCGCCAGCCATTGACCACCGCATCACTTGTCGCTATAGTCTACCGTCGATTTCCGCTGGCTGCTACCACCGAATCACCGTTTCCGATTAACGGAGTAAAAAAAATAATTTTTATTTTAAAAAAGTAAATAATATTTTTAATATTACAAATTATTTTTTAAAGAAATTTTAAAATGTTTAAAAATGAAATAGAAATGTTTCAACCGCCGACAATAATTTTTCATAGAAAATTTTGTGTTAATAATATTTTAAAAGTATAAATTTTCAACCGTTACCAAACGAATTTTTTCTGATCAGAAATCAATTTCTGAAGTAAAATAGAAAAATCAACTTCTAGGTAGAAGCTGAAACAGAAGTGCTGCCATGCGAGCCCTAGCTACTGCGTTAAACAAGTCTAGAAACATAAATACTGCAATAGGGTGCATTATTGCACTATTTCTACTCGAGTTCCGATCGTTACAATTGTTTAGTTTGGGTTCGGGACTAGTTTAGCCTTTCGAACAAGCAATATTGTCACCGTTAGATCAAGCCGACCCCATGCTGGGCCACTACAAAGACATCCTAACAATCTCCACACTTAGTTTGGCGGCCATGCATTTATCCATATACGGCAAATAAATTGGGGGTAAGGGGGGAAGATTGAGAGGTCATGGCTAGGGGGGCATTGGAGAGGGTCGCACAATCCTCATCTTGGGTTTGCTATGCGCAAAGAGCTCTACCACATTCGATGTTCGCAGCAACGGATCAGATGACCGAAGAGGTCGAACATCAGACCATCAGAGGAGTGTCTTAACTAAACAGCAAAACTTCTTGTTTTGGTCCATAAACCAGTGAATATGAAAGAGCAAAAACAGCACAGGCTCAGTTACTATGAGGCTTGTGGTGTCCTAGTGATGCATGGCCATCCCATGCACCTTGCCTCTAGCTCATGCGTAGAGATCCTCTGTCTTCAGCTCACGGGAAGTCGAACTCTTTTGGTCCTCTCCGTGAAACTTCCTCGCGAGTTCGAAAGCTTTCCCGTGAGGATGACAAAGCACTTGTAAGAGAGGGAATAAAAGATCCTCATTCCCAGGGTCAAGTTCCACACCCTCATGGAAAGATTTGGCAGCTTCATCAAACCTCTGCAGCACGTTTCACAGTCTATATGGTCAGTCTATATGGTCAGTAGGTAATTAAAACTACTTTGATTTCATACATTAATGGACCAACAAAGAAGTGAAAGCATGCCTGCAGCGAACGCAGAGCTGCGCCTTCCCGATAGCAAGCTTCCGCCCAATCTGGTCTAAGTGCTCTACAGGCCCTTGCATCAACTAGAGCGTGTTCTGCTTCCCCCAAGTGAATCCAGCAAAGACTTCTATCAGAAAGCAAAGTTGGGTCATTTGGGTCAAAGCCCCTGCCTGTAATTTCCAAACCAGACGAGTAGTTCAATCTAGTCAGTTACTTTACGTCAGGTGTTATTCGTGAGCTTTCCATGACAAGGCCAGATATCTTCATTGGAAAAGAAAAGTCATCATGGAAAATGTCGAAAGAACTGATGACATAAGAATTTACTTGGGTATAAGCGAATAAAGCTGCAGGATAGTCTTTTCTTTTAACAGCAGCATCTCCTCTCAATTTGGCTTCTGCAGCTTTCTGTTTAGCTTCTTCACTTTCCAAAGAAAAGTTTTCCTTCTCCTTCCTCTTTTCCTCTGCTTCCCCAACGTCTTCCTGTAACTTTAACTTTTGAGCTCGAACACAATACAAGACGCACAAAAATTCCAATTTTAGATCTAATACAAGCGAATTACACCAAGAATGATTGCCATGGGAAAACTCCCTTCAGCCAAGTTCATGTCTTTATTGCATTCATAAGATTTATATACAGAAAGAGGTTTTTCGCCATCTTATAATAAGACTCACTTCAATATAGTTTTCCTTCACAAGTCCGGCTGGCATATCTTGTTGAAAATTACCCTCAATCGACAACTATTGCTCTCAAGATTTGAGACCCCAGATACAGAAAACCGTCTTTCTTGTCATACCAGTGAGCAAGGTAAAACGAACCTCTGCCTCCATCCCATCAGGCAATCTTATCATTAAAGCTATTAGGCACTAAGCAGTAACATCACAATCAGAAAAACCATCCGAATCACCTAGCAAAATAAAGACTAGAAAATCCATCTAAATTTGGTAATGTTCTACCACATTCACATGGAGCAAGAGGAGGTAGAAAAAAGCCATACATGGCAGGGACATCAATACCTGCATACCAAGGAGTCCAGAAATCATCGGGCTGTGAGGGAAGAGAGGCGCAGTGGCGAGCGGTGTCGAGAGCGGGCGTGAGGGAAGAGAGGCGGGAGCGAGTGAAGGACAGACCGAAAGAGAGAGGAGACGAGCAAGATAGAGGATGCGGCGGCGCGAAAGAGAGGGCGTGCGTGAGTGAAGGACTGAGTAAAAGAGAGAGGCAAAAGAGGGTTTTTTTCGAAATTAGGCTTCCAAAAAAAAATTTACAAAAATAGGTTTGAAAAATAAATATTTACCAGATTGGGCTTGGGGCGGCATTATTGGCCCGGCCCAGCCCTCGGTCGGCCCACAACCTTTTTTTTGGAAAATGCTAATTTGGTATTTAATTAAATTTATGACATTTATATTTATATAAACTTGTAAATATAAATTTTTTTACTTTGAGGCTTATTTTTATAACTTTAAAAATTTTATTAAGAAATATGTAGTTGGTATATTTAGTCTGTAAATAACTATTAAAAAATATTCGTAAAATAAAATTGACAAGATGTGTAAAGATAACATATTCACATTAACAAAACGGGGATAACAAGTTTAATAAATTAGTATCGCCGCATGGGACCCCTACAGATGCGTTTTTTTTTAATTTCGTCTTTTTTAATGTGTTTTTAATAAATTTATATTTATACGACTTTTTAAATATAAATTTTGTCCTTTTGAAGCTTATTTTTATAACATAATTATAAATAATTAATTGAAAATTTTATTAAGATGTATATAATTAATTTATTGAATATTTAAATATTTAAATTAGTATTGCCTGCGCGGTCACTTTTTTTACAATTTTTCACGTGTTTTTTTAATATCATATTTGTTTTCCTTTTGAATTTCTTTAACATAATTATTGATAATTAATTAAAAATTTTATTAAGATATATGTAATTAATTTATTTACTATGTAAATAATTAATAAAAAAAATATTCACGAGGCCAATGCTGCATTTTTTTAATTTCATTTCTTCACGTGTTTTATAATTTCATATTTATATAATTTTGTAAATATAATTTTCTTCCTTTCGAAGCTTAATTTTATAACATAATTATCAATAATTATTTAAAAATTTTATTAATTACAAAGTCATTAATAAATTTTTTAAATAATTATTGATAATTATGTTATAAAATTAAGATTCAAAAGGGAAACAAATATGATATTAAAAAAACACGTGAAAAATTGTAAAAAAAAAGTAACCGTGCAGGCGATACTAATTTAAATATTTAAATATTCAATTAATTAATTATATACATCTTAATAAAATTTTCAATTAATTATTTATAATTATGTTATAAAAATAAGCTTCAAAAGGACAAAATTTATATTTAAAAAGTTATATAAACATAAATTTATTTAAAACACGTTAAAAAGAAAAAATTAAAAGAAAAAAAAGCATCCGTAGGAGCCCCGTGTGGCGATACTAATTTATTAAGCTTGTTATCCGTGTTTTATTAATGTGAATATGTTATCTTACATATCTTGTCAATTTTATTTTATGAATATTTTTTAATAGTTATTTACACACTAAATATGCTAATTACATATTTCTTAATAAAAATTTAAAAGTTATAAAAATAAGCCTCAACATCAACATCACCTTTATCCCAAACCAGTTGGGGTCGGCGGTCGATGAACTCAAAGCGAAAAGTTTAAAATGTACTAAAATAAAAGTAAAAATATGGCTACCCAAAAATAAATAAACAAATAAATAAACAAACATATAAATAAATAGAAAGCACTAAACATGGCACTCTGGAACATAGGAAATCTCCCCTTCTACAATGCGAATAGCTCTCCTCCACTCCGTCCTAAGGTAGACCATACGCCACTCTATTTCCCACTCTATTAAATCTTGTTTTACTACCTTCCCCCAAGTAAGTTTCGGCCGACCTCGTCCTTTCTTCATATCGTTTTCTCGGTAACACACTTCTGTTCTTATCGGAGCATCTAAGGGTCTACGAAGAATATGTCCAAACCATCTCAATCTGTGTTCTCTCATCTTCTCTGCCACCGATGCTATTCCAACTTTTCGTCGAATATCGTCATTTTTTATCTTATACATCCTTGTATGACCACACATCCACCGTAACATTCTCATTTCCGCTACTCCCATTTTATGCTCATGTTGCTTTTGTACCGGCCAACATTCAGCTCCATATAGCATTGCAGGTCTTATTGCTGTTCTATAAAATTTTCCCTTTAACTTAAGAGGGATTTTGCGATCACACAAAAATCCAGATGCACTGCGCCATTTCATCCAACCTGCTTTGATTTTATGGCTAACATCCTCGTCAATCTCTCCCCTCTTTTGCAAAATTGATCCCAAATATCTGAAAGCATCTTTCTTAGGTACCTCCTGTCCAAGCATATCCACAGGTTCTTGATCATCTCCTCTTGTCGTGGCGTACTCACACTTCATGTATTCCGTCTTACTCCGACTTAACGTAAATCCTTTGGACTCTAACTTGTTTCTCCATAATTCTAGTTTACAATTGACCCCAGCCTTGGTCTCATCGATAATGACAATATCATTTGCGAACAGCATACACCACGGCACCTCCTCTTGAATATCTTTTGTTATATAAATATAAATGTCATAAATTTAATTAAATACCAAATTAGCATTTTCGAAAAAAAAAAGGTTACGGGCTGACTAAGGGCTGGGCCGACCCACACGGCAATTAAACTGCCAAGCCAGGCCCAGCGGCAGTACTGTCGCGCCGAGCCTAGCACGACATTAAGAACTAGTAAATATTTATTTTTCAAACCTATTTTTGTATTTTTTTTAAAGCCGAATTTCAAAAAAAAAACCCACAAAAGATGGGGGGCCGTTTTCAAGGTTTTCAAAAGGGGTAAAAATGGAAGTACACTTGATAAATGAGGGTAAATTGTGACATCCTGAGTTTCGATCCCTTTTTTCGGAATTTAAATACATAATGGTTATTTCATGAAAACGCTATAAATGAATCTCACTCGAAGCTGACCATTCTAAAATGACTAACCAAAACGAAAAGGCTAGCTAAGAATATAAGCATATGGACCAAATGGTCGATACGCCTGATTCCTAAAAATCATCCGTTAGTTTGAAAATTTATTTAAAGCTATCATCTTATGAATGAGGCCGTAAATTGAGTTTCGAAATAGGACAATCGACTCTCAAGAGTAATACGGAGGTTAAAATTGGATGTCACCTCGAAAAGTGTGAATTGGCAGCTTAGCATTAGAATGCCTAGAGAAAATGGCAAAATTAAAAATTGTCATCTCACCCCCAGTTTGTGCTAGAATCCATAGCTAGAGGGTGTTCGTAAATTAAGTTCATTGTCTTGTGGTTCTATTCCAACTTGAATCACTTCAATTTGAGGTCGTTTAACTTTTCAAATCTGATTTGCCATTGTCGCGACCCTCCCAAGATTTTCCGAGATCCCGAGGGAGTTAATGGGTTGCTAGGCCCACTTTGGGTATCTGGGCTTAGCTCGGTCCCTCTCAGGCCCATTTCAAATCGTGTCAGGAAAATTTAAATCGAGGTCGACCTTAGTGTGGTCGGGTGACATGTGCTCGGTGTGCATGCCATCGGAGTCGCTACCAGTCGTTTATTGGAGGGTATGACTGGAAACTCTATCTAACGATTGGGAGAGATCGCTCGATCCTACGTGAACCAGAGATCTAGATTCGGGGACTTAGTTACGTCGACCCGCGAGTCGACGCCCTTTCGGTACCTAAGTTGAATGATTTTCCTAATCTAAAGAATTCATGCAGGCGTGATTGGATAAGGTAGGCTCTGGGATTCAAAGGGGTTTATGCGGGTGGGATTGTCTGTCCTATCAACCACAATCATGAAATAAATGCACAACCAGGGAAATCACGTCGAAATCAGTCAATACAAATAAGAGGGAGTCTTAAAAACCTAGGAAAACACATTAATTTAGTTCCAGGATGGATCGGGATGATTTGGAATTAATCGGGTCAGATTGACCAGAAGGGCAGAATGGTCGTTTTAGAAAGTTGTGGAAGCCAAAAATGTGAAATTAGGTCAAACCAGTTGAATGTGATTTTTCCCTAATTTTCACAATTTTTGAAGATTTTTCTGGATTTTCTAGAATTTTTCTAGACTTTTCTAAGAATTTCCCTATTTTTTAGAATATTTTCTATATCTTCCGAAATTTTTATTTTTGTTAATTTCTAATTTCCTTTTTTTTTAGAATTTTCTAAGACTGTTTGGGATTTTCCTTTTTTCCTTAGAATATTTTCTATATTTTCTGGAATTTTTCCTATTTTTTTAGAATTTTCTAAGACTTTATGGGTTTTTTTTATTTTTTTAGAATATATTCTATATTTTCTGGAATTTTTATTTTTTAATTTCTAATATTCTCTTAATTTTCAAAACATTAATTTGTATATTCTAACAAATTTTTTTAAATTTTTTTAAAGGTTTTTACGAATTTTTACCATTTTTTATTGATTTTTATTTATTTATCTTTTTATTTATATTTTCCACTTATTTTCCTATAATTTCCGATTTTTAAATTTTTAGAAGATTTTCAGAAGTTTTTTTTTGTTTTAGTATTTTATTTATTTATTTTTATTGTTTGTTTTCTAATTATTTTCTTTTTTTTTTTTGGACCGGGTCGGGTTGACCCGGCCCAATAACCCAAACCGAAATCTGAAACCCTAAACTTAAAACGACACCGTTTATTAGTTTTCTACTTTTTATTTTATTATTCTTTTATTTGATTTTTATTTGATTTTTGGATTTTCCTTTTTTTTTTAAAAAAGGTAGGTTATACGAACCGGGTACTATTGACCCGGCCCACTACCTAGGCCCACTAATCTAGCCTAACACCAAAACGACGTGGTATCGGGGTTTATTTTTTTTGAATTTTCGAATTTTTCGAATTTGTTTTTACCTATTTTATTTTTCGGCCTGTTTTCTATCCTACGGCCTATTGTTGACACCTGATTTTTAATCATTTTTTCTATTACTAAAGTAATAAAAAATCCATAAAAATTCATAAAATTGAAAAATCAACTTTGGGGACCTTAGCCAAGCCTAGGGAACCAATTTTGACCAAAAAATGATTTTTCATATTTTCCGTATTTTTCGGTATTTTTATTTTCGAAAATTCATAAAACAAAAAATGAAGAAAAAATGAGAAAATTGAAAAATCAACTTTGGAAGCCTCGGCCAAGCCTAGGCATCCATTTTTGAACAAAAAATAAAATTTCATATTATATATATTTTTTTAATTTAAAAAAAAATACAAAAATACTTGAAAATTTTGGAAAAATAACATTTGAGGCCAAAAAAAAAATACACAAAGATAGTTAATATTTTTATTTTAAATCTATTTTCATATTGGCCATCACAAATTCAGAAAAATCCAATTCGAGTCACGTGTTCCTTCACGAGTATAATCTTGAATCGGGCCTAAAAAAATTTAATTTGAGTCAACTTATTTTTAATTTTCACTTTTATGAGTTGTGACATTGTCTTCTAATATTTTAAATTTTCATCTTTGCCCAATTATACCCAGAATGACTTAATTTTGCAAAAGGGCTTTAATTAAATTCTGCATTATTTTCAACGGCAAGAAATGAGCTTAAATTTGACATGTGGTAAATTTTGGTGTGTCAAAAATTGTGAGGAGATTTGGACTTAAAGAAATATATTTTTCAGGGACTAAATTGTAAATACTTAAAATTCAAGGACTAGAGTGCAAATACTTAACTCTTGAAGGATTATTTTACAAATAACAAAAAGAAGAGTTAGTGGATAAATTAGAATAGAGAAGGGAAGATGGAGAAGAGGAGATGAAGAAGAGAAGTTGGAGAAGAATGGATGGAGAAAATAAGATAAGAATAGAGAATGGAAGATGGAGAAGAGTTAGTAGAGAAATTAGAATGGAAGATAAGAATAGAGAAGGGAAGATGGAGATGAAGAAGAGTTAGTGGAGAAATTAGAATGGGAGATAAATATGGAGAAGGGAAGATGAAGATGAAGAAGAGTTAGCGGAGAGATTAGAATGTGAGATAGAGATGGAGAATGGAAGATGAAAATGAAGAAGAGTTAGTGGAGAAATTAGAATGGGAGATAGAGTTAGTGGAAAAATTAGAATGGGAGATAGATGAGTAGATTATAAAAGGAGGAAGAAGTGAGCTTGAGGGGAAGATTTTTTTTTTTGAGAGAAAATTTGAAGTGTTTGAGAGTTTTTTTGGGAGAGAAAATTTGAAGTGTTTGGGAGAATTTTTTGGAGAGGAAATTTTGGATGTTTGAGAGAGTTTTGGGAGATTGAAGAAAAATTCGAGAAAAAGAAAATACCAAAAGAGAGAGAATTTTGAAGATGATGGGAGTTTAAAGCTAGGGGTTATCATCACAAATTCCTTCATCGATCAATATAAATCAAGAGTTCATCCTCGTCAACGAGCAAGCAAATTCGAGCTAAGTGTTTTTATTTATTCATTTATTTATGATTTTACTCGCAAATTAGCACAAATTGTATACACTTTCTCCATCTCTTTTTTTTCCCCATATTTTATGTCAGGAGAAGGATATCTCTACGTCAACAGCAAAAATCTCGTAGAGATGCAAAAATCGGCCCAGACAAGCTCCTAAGCTGTCCACCGATTTCTCAACTGATCTGTGACTAAAAGTCCCTCTTAATTCAAAAGAAACTCTCTATATTGGGAACATAGAGAGCGAAAATCAATTATAGAAATCCCTCCCAAAAAAATGGGAGATAAGTACTCTTTCCACTCTTCTGGTTTTAGGTGCAGATTAGCACATATTTTGTATACTGACACTTCACTTTATTTTATGTCAGGAAGCCGCAGCTCTATATCAATGGTCAACCCTGTGGAAGCACAAAATCGGCTTGGAGGAGTCCTCAAGCGCGCACAAATTTCAAATTGTTGAATCAATTCGTTGTATTTCATTTTAAAAAATTCATACCCCAAAATGGAGAGGACAAAGTCCATCCGCAATTTAAATACCTGCACCATAAATCCCAAAGGGAAGAGCCAAGCCAATGCTTAGCCTCCCATTGGAGGTTTTTACTTATAGTAGTTAAATACCTGCAACTTAAATACCTGCACCTTAAATCCCAAAGGGAAGAGCCAAGCCAATGCTTAGCCTCCCATTGGAGGTTTTTACTTACAGTAGTTAAATACCTGCACCTTAAATCCCAAAGGGAAGAGCCAAGCCAATGCTTAGCCTCCCATTGGAGGTTTTTACTTACAGTAGTTAAATACCTGCAACTTAAATACCTGTACCTTAAATCCCAAAGGGAAGAGCCAAGCCAATGCTTAGCCTCCCATTGGAGGTTTTTACTTACAGTAGTTAAATACCTGCAACTTAAATACCTGTACCTTAAATCCCAAAGGGAAGAGCCAAGCCAATGCTTAGCCTCCCATTGGAGGTTTTTACTTACAGTAGTTTAAATACTTGCAACTTAAATACCTGTACCTTAAATCCCAAAGGGAAGAGCCAAGCCAATGCTAGGCCTCCCATTGGAGGTGTTTATTCACTGTCATGTACTTCCTATAATTTAATTTTTGAATCATCAGACCCAAAAGATGAGTAGGTCGTAATACTGCACAGAAGTCGTTAACACACTCCCTCTTTCGGCTTCAGGGAATCTTTAACACTTAAAAAAATATAACAAATAAAAATATATACCATCCATGCATCCTATTTAAAAAGTGAAAACACAAAAGAGAATACCCTACTAGAGCTTTAGGAATAAACCAAGCTGAGTTGCCGGATTATGATATCCATGAAATTAAGGTACCGAAAGGGCATTAGTTTTAATTAACTAGTGTAACCAAGTCCCCGAGCTCATAATCTCTGGTTCGCAGGAATAAATTAGTTCTCCCGCTAATTTATTTAGGTTTCTAATCGACCTACCAAGAACGATTAGTGGCGACTCCAAATTTCAAAATCATTTAAACAAAAACCAAAGTTGCGATTCGGTAGGGCTTGGGAGGGTCCGCATTAGGTTAGTCAAATCTAATTAACCTAATAATCCGTTAACCCCTTTTAAAATTTAAAATTTTTTTTAGAGGGTCGCGACAGACTGGCGACTCCACTGGGGAAGGGATTTTTAAATTTTCGAAAAAAGATAACAATTGGAATACTTAAATTTTTTCGAAATTTTAAAAGTCTTAGTGGACTTAGGCCAATGAAAATTTCATGGATATCTCGCTTCTGGCGATATTGTTTGGGACTCATTCTATAGGTGTTATATGTTTTTGCAGGATGGGAGTTATAAGGGGCGGAGTGTTTGGCTAACCCCTTTGTTTTGCAGGCTCGGTGTTGGGTTTATTTGTTTAATTTCGCACATTTTTAGAAGCGCTGTTTTGATATCAATTGTTGTGCATGTCTTGCATACTCTGAGGATCATGACACCTGCACACACAAGCGTCTAATCCCAAGTCGCGAAATTCTTCCTAGAAAACCATAGATAGGGATCGAATATGCAAAGCTCTTGCGTCGATTGCGCTCGGGTTGACCATATTTTATTCCGCTCATTATCTGAATTGACAATTCTTCCCATTGTGATTTGATTGCGCGGAGGGTAAGTTTGTCAATTCAGATAGTGTGAGCCTTTTTAGGTCCATACCTTGTCTCTCCTTCTTTTATTTTCTAGAGTCCACTCCTCACTTGAGTCATGCGCATGACTATGTGATTTGCATTTCTCCAAGGTAAAAGTAAGTTCTCTAATTTTATCTTGTATTTATTTTCGGTCGGTCCATGCTAGGTGTTAGTCAGTTATTGAGCTTGATATTACAACCATTCTTTTTAAGAGAAAATAAAAATTAAATTTGTCCCTCATTTCTTTTAAATTTTTTTTTTTTGAAAAAATGATGTAAAAAAATCCCTTCATGGGAATTTTATTAACCAATAAGGGATTTTTGTCATATTTTTATTGCTTCAATAAAAATGAAATTTTCCTGAAAAAATTTTCCTCTGAAAATTTCAATAAAAAGAAAAATTCCTTAAAAAAAAACTCTAGTAGACATCAAGTGATTTTATCACATTTTTCAAATTATAAAAACTTGCAAGAAAATTCTTCTCGAGAAATTCACTCATGTTTTTCTAAGAAAAGTTTCTCTAAATAAAATTAGACTAATGTCTCGGGGGAATTTTGTTAACCAATAAAGGATTTCTGTCATGTCTTTCCTGCTCTAATAAAAATAAAATTTTCCTAATAAATATACCTCTGAAAATTTATTTTGATAGAAAATTCCTTCAGAAAATTTGATCAAGAGATTTTATCACACTTTCCAAGTTATGAAAATCTCAAGAAAATTAGTTTTTGAAAAATCCACATGTGACCTCCTAAGAAAATTTCATTTGATTTCTCAACAAAATGGAAGAATAAAATTAGACTAATGTAGGAATCATGGGCCGACCTTTCTTGCGTCATGTACTAATTATATCCTTTACTTTTGTAGGAAATCCCAGGTATCCCAGGCGGGGGTAAAGTTTGGTTCAATAATGCACACCACAAATTATTTTTAGAAGTACGAAAAGACAGGAAATTGCTGATTTCTTAATCCTGGGGGCAAGTGAGGAGGTCGATCCTTTCGAACTCAGACATGTGTCAGTTAATGAACACGTACGGGCCGTATATTCTGATATGACAGTGGATTTACACCGATTAAACACTGGGGCATATTTAAGGTATTGCAGAGGATCCCACGTCTTTTGAAAGACAATAAGGATTATATAATCAGGACCCATGAAACAAGTACCTTAACCAAATTAAATCAACTAGAGACCGGTCTTAAAATTTCCTCGGATCCGAAACACGCGGAGGGTTTTTAGAGGACCGAGGTTCTATTAATGAACGTGGCCCACAGGAATTTCTCCCGACGCTACAGGCGACCGACACGAGCAAGTGGACGCCGAAAGAAACAAAATATGGATAAAAGTGGGCATACAACAGGTGGCTGGATTTATTACCAGCGCACTGATCGAGTTGTCATAGCGTTATTGTTCGTGATCTCAAGATGGATAGTGGGGGCCACCGCCGAACCCTTCATCAATGTTCTCGATATCATCGTCTGGAGCAATTAAACAAGAACATCAAGAAGAACATTAAGCCTCGACATCTTCTGTACCTCAAATCGTTCTGTTATGCTATGCGGAAGAAACGATAGCAGGAAAATTTAAAACAAAAAAACAAACAAAACACGTGAAGCTTTTCTTTCATTCCATTCATCAAAGAGTATTACAACAACTTACTGGGGAGGAAAGGTAAAGCCAAACTGGGCCCTGATAACCATTACGAAAGAGCTCAACTGACTCTCCAAACAGTTGATGCTCTGGATGCACCGGGCGCTCTCGGGATCAAGTTCCGCGAGCCTAAAGAAGAGGCGATCGCACTTCTCTTTAACCTGGGCCATAGTGGCCTCGTAATGCTCAACGGCAAACTCCAAGTCCGAAATCGCCGCCCTCTCGAAAGCAATATCTGCCGTAATGTCATCAAGTCTCTCCTGCAGCCAACCGCATTTGCACCTCATCATAATATTGCTCGGCTCCTGTTCAGCGTAAGTTCGGACCAAGGCCAGACGGTCCACCAACTTTCCCCTCTCACGAACTAGCCACGAAAGCTGATCATTGGCAAACTTGAAGGCTTTCTTGTGATTATCAGCCATAAATGTGACTATTTCCAGACGCTCGTGCCGGTCTCAGTAACGAGCTTTCACGACGGCAGTCACAATGACCGTCTCATAAGCGCGGTTATAGGCAGCCAGAAAATTAATGAAGAGGGTCGGGAAGTTCCGATACTCCCTCCCCAGTTGGGTACCCTCAATAGAAGCAGCGTCTAGGGTCCTGAATAAACCGAGGATTTCAGCCTCAACGGTAGAGTTTTGGGCTATATGAGCGTAACCTCTACCAAGAAGATTGTAGAGTCTCTCCCACCCAGCCAGAATTTCGGCGGAGAAGGTATGGTTAGGAGAATTGGCCATTTTTGAAAGCAGATCACGAAAGAAAGGAGGAGAGAGGCGAGGCAGATGATCGGAATGCGAAGGTGATAATCTGCTTCAATTTAAATAATGATTTCACAGGGGCAGTCCTTATTGGTCGAGTTTTTTCTATCTACCATTCTCTGTCGGCAACACCCCCGCTGGCTCGAATTCCAGTCAAGCGGCAACCTCAAGCTGAGCAGACCCGACGTCTCTGCAGAAAAGTTGGACGGGCTGCCACCACTTTAAAAAAGAAAGAATAAAAAACGAGCTGAGTGGGAGACAAAGAAATTTTCGGCAGAAAAGGAGATACGACTCGTCTTTATTGGAGGACCCGCCAGTAAATCGACGGTGGAGATCTTGACAAGGGCCCTCTACCACGAAAAGAAAAAAGGAAGACGAACTGAGCGAGAAACAAGGATTTCCCCTTTGATCAAAAGCTGAATATCAGATTTTCTCCCTCGAAAAATCTAATAGCACTGCCCGTGAAGAGGGAAGTCGTTGCTATTGCCAGAGAGAGAACTTGTCCTCATTTGATAGTGAGAGTTCATTCGCAAGAACTCGCAGGAGAAAGATAGAGAGGAAGGAGTTCTCGTGGGAGAGGAATTCAAAACCTTCACCATCAAAGCATCGGCTTTCAAAGCCTGTTACGAGAAACCACCGACGATCCCGTGATCCCTCAAGTCCAAGAAGACATCCTGAGGCGGTCTCGAGTCGGCAGTCCTAGATCCAGAAATATGTCGAGCATTAAGGAAACGGGCGCATGTTCAACCCTGGTCGAAGCTAATGAAGTTCCTTACCCTGAGGGTCTACTGGTCATGGCCATTGACGGTAATCCAGTCTCTCTGTCAATCCTTGTTACCGTATTGAGAAAATGCCGGTATAAGGTTGTAGCTCAAGCAAAGGCGACAGAGGCCTTAGAGATATTAAGGAGGAGTGGTGACCAGTTTGATATCGTCCTCACCGCCATGGTAGGGATTGACATGGATGTTTTCACTCTCTTGGAAGTCATCAATTCTAAATTAAACATGCCAGTCCTCGTAATATCGGCAAGTGATGATCAGCAAGCCATAATGAAGGCTGTCTTAAATGGGGCCCAAGACGTCGTAACGAAACCAGTTAGGGTTCAGATGCTTCAAAACATATGGCAGCACGTGGTAAGGAAGCAATTGCACGACCATGAGAACAAGCATCAAGCCTTCAATTTTGTTCCAAGCAACTGGAGAAAAAAGATGAGTTGGTCTCCCGAGCTGCATCGTATGTTTGTTAATGCAGTTCAACAGGTAGGAATCGATTCGGCACGGCCGCAACATATACTGGAAATTATGAACGTAGAGGGACTCACTAAAGCAAATGTTTCGAGTCATCTTCAGAAGTACAGAAAAAGGGTGAGAGAACACAATGCAGCTCAGAATCAAGAAAACCAAGGCGGGACTGATTCAAGCCTGAATGTCGAGTCTCCTCGCCACCATAAGTTCCGCGGGTTAGCATGGGGCGAGCCACTTCCCATCATCAACCAAGCCAGTAGCTGTGCCATCAATCCTCCAGGCGTTAATCAAAGTATCCCCCAGAATCACCCTAATGCTCTTCAAGAGTATAGACCGCAGGGGCAGTGTATTCAGACTCCTTGGTCTGAGCACCAACCAGTGGCTAGAATTCATCCCATGATCAGCGCGCCTGCGCAGCCAGAGAATCAGACAAGAAATTATCCTGAGCACTTCTACTTCTTTAATCCTCGAATGGAAGGAGTTTTTGGCAGCAGGACAGTTGGTGATCCCCACACTTTCTCGAGTAATGATGAAGGCTCCAGCACGAGAAGTCAAATTGCTCATGGCGAGGACAGAATGAGAAATCTACCGCCAGCATTTGCCAACAACAATGCCCAATTCGAGCATCAGTTGCTGGAAGGTTCAAGAGATTACCCAGATGATGAGCTTACTGCCCTGGTCAACCAGTTTAGGGTTGACAGACGTCCCAAGCCGCGATCAGGAGCCAGTGAGTAGGGACTCTCAAACATCGATCATCCACACCCGAACCAACACGAGACTAGCTGATTATCGAAGAGCCACAGGAGAGGCAGAACTGACCTTGAATAAGTGCACATTTTATTTCATGCTTAATTCCCCTGCGTATGATATTTTCCAGCTTTCTAGGTGTCTCGATTTAATTCAGGGACAAGGGGGCAATTTATTTATTTTTTTTTATCCCGTCGAATGCATGAATCCCTTTTTATGCTAGATTTAGGGCGGATCAATTTGTGGTAACGTCGCTGACTGCCATAATGAGAAATGTTGAATGGCCTCACGTAGGGAAATTTCAAGTGAAATGCACAGGCGAGCTCGAAGACGGATAATTGTGTGTCGTTCCAATTTACCCTCAATCGTTGCAAAATGCTAAATTGGATTTGTTCCATTCTCACCCAGGGAATCGCAAAGTGCCTCAAGAGTGTCGCAAAATGAAATGACCCAATGGAACGCGATAGGACTCATTTGCCTCGAAGGTAACCTTCAAATTAAAGGAGCCCTCCGGTCCACGGACCCGATGGCATAGAAAATGATGATGGTCCAAGGCAACCCGAAAGAAAATAAGGCCCAACTAAGCAAAGCACTTACGTGGCAAGCTCAAAGTGAAGGGCAACTCGGGACATACAATTCAATCCAGTCCAAATGAAGAAACTTCCTCAATTCAAATTCAATAGAAGTACACACAAGGGTAAAACAGTATCGTTCCAATTTTTCTAGAATATGAAGAACATATACTGCCGCATTCTCTTTCATTTTTGCAGGGGAAGTCTCTACTGGCCAGATTTTCCTGTCTAACATTCCCTATCAGTATCACCTCCGCTACTCGTCTCCAATCTCCAGCCAAGTAAATCCGACGTCTCTACGGCAAAGCTAAACGGGACGCCACTACTTTGAAAAAGAAAAGATAAAAAATAAGCTGAGTGGGAGACAAAGACATTTTCGGCAGAAAAGAGATACGACTCGTCTTTATTGAAGAACTCGCCAGCAAATTGACGGTGGAGACAACAACAAGGGGCCCTATCACGAAAAGATGGAAGGAGACGAGCCGAGCAATAGACACGATAAGAAAAGAGGATTGAGAAAGGCCGGACCCTTGGAAGAAGCAATACAGTTGCTAAACCCACGTTTAAGTTTAAAAGAGACGCCATGCTCGGAAGAGGGTCTTAAGGCATAGGCAATCGCTCAGAAAAATTCAAAGAGAGTGAAAACACCGGAAACGAGTAGCAAATCTTGAGAAATCATCAACCAAATCAAAGATGTCTCAACCCAATACTCCCGAGAGCTATCATTTCCTGCTAAATATGGGAGAGGAAGAGTTCGAAGCCATGTTTGGGATCGAGCCTATGGAGCCTGGCTCTTCCGCCGACGACGTCCAAAATCTCAGTAAAGATAAGGACAATAACGGTAAGGGTCAAAAGAAGCGTTACCGTCGCCATACTAAGGAGCAGGTACAAAGGCTTGAGGATTTCTTCAGAACATGCCCTATGCCAGACGGCAAACAGAAAATGGAACTGAGTCAAGAGTTAGGACTTGAACCTTTGCAAATCAAGTTCTGGTTTCAAAATAGGCGAACCCGAATGAAGGCTCGTCATGAGCACAACGAAGCCGAGTTTCTAAGAGTTGAAAATGAAAACCTCCGAGCGGAAAACAAGATGTATAAAGAGACTTTTGACTCCGCCACCTGCCCCAACTGCAATAGCCTCCTCCTCACCCTCGATGAAATGTATGATTTGAGGATCAAAAATGCACGTTTAAGAGGTGAGTTAGACCAGTTTATAATAGGATTGAGTTCTGTTGGAGCAGGGTACAAAAGGACCAATGATACTGGATCAGCATCAATACCTCCCGAGGAAGAAGGGACAGATCACCACCAAGCGGACATTGACGATGATCTTTTCGCCATAATCAACCAGTTTGATATCGGTAAAGCATCGGGACTGTGATGCACTTGTTCAGCCAGTGACCACGAGACCTTCAATATGGCCGATGCATACCTAATTTGGGATGAAGCCAGCTGATCATGGGAGAGCCTGCAGAGGAAGCGGAACTAATCCTGAATGAGTGAATGTGTTTTATTTCCTTGCGTGATGTGTTTTTCTGCTTTTGTGAATGTGTAAAAGCAAGGAGTAATAATCCGACTTCCCCCTATTAAATGCTCGAATCCGCCACCTCACCAACCTCGCGACGAATTGATGGCGAGTGAAAATCTGCATAAACCTGAAGGGTAACTCCATATCGTTTCAATTTACCCTCAGTTGCTCCAAGTTTTAAAATTAAGCCCCTTCTATTCTCAGAAAATTGCAAATCGACCCGAGAACGCAATCATATCCGAATACAGGTTGGATAAAATTTGGGGGCAAATCAACTCATGGGCATTACCACGGGATAGACAGCTTCGGACAAAGGAAAGTACAAGCGAAAGACGCGAACAATCTCAGAAATTGGTAATTCTGTATCGTTCTAATGTGCACATAATCATCTCAAGTCTTGAATTGTCTTATTCCATTCTTAACAGGGATTGCAAATTACCTCGAGAAATACCGTAACATGGCCCAAGGTGATACAACAGGGCTGTTTTATCCCCAAAGATTAACCTTTGAAAGGATAGCCCCATGGACACCTACGGTCCAATGGACCGAATGGTATGGGGGATGACAGTAGGTCCGAAATATCCCGAGTTCGATCCCCAAGGGTGGGGTATGTTGTATGTATTATAAATAAATGAAACAACTTTTTGTGCATTTCTTTTTTACAAACAGGAATACTCGACGAGTAATATCAAAGTCAGTATTTTACCATAGTCTTCTCATAATGGTGAGGCGCCCAACAAAAGTCGAGGAAAATTCAATCCAACAAAACTGGTAAAAGACTCGTGCAAGACATTCAAGATGAAGGGTAAATCAGTATCGTTTTCAATTTATCCCTTTTAATACTGGCTGATATGTCTCTTTTTCTTTTTACATGAAATATTTACACTAACATTTAACATGTTGAAGGAGACAAATCCGAAAGAAAATTATGATCATCTGACAAGATTTATTTTGGTGAAAAATGGGGCAAATTGATCACAACTCTGAAGCGAAAAAGCAAATATGTCTTTCTTATCTTGTTTGATTTCAAGAATAATTTCTCTGCTTTTTGCAGGGGCATTCAACCGCTAAACCATGGCGGTCGCTGTCATTAAACCAACCGAAATGCTCCCTCACCCATATGCTTCATCGCGCAGGGGCAAAGTTTGGGACAAACCGCTCCTCGACTTAAGGAGTGGGCTTCCCAATTTGTTCGATCCACCCATATACCAGGGGCAATTCAAATCCGCCCATGTTTGCACATTATATAAACACACATGATGCTAAAAATTGTCACATCGGCATTGTGTTTACACATTTCATGAATTATGTATGACTATTCCCCATGTTTAATTTACCGACTTCAACTTAGAGCATAAACTGCATAGGAGACGTCAAATGTGCAAAATGGGGCATAACAGGATGAGGAAAGGCAAACCATTTCCACACAGGTCTAACATTTTAATCTACAGATAAACAGCCTTTCTCCAGAGTGAAAGAAAGCCCTTTTCGGAATGAAGTCCCCCATTCAGATTACATTCGAGGTGTTCGTACTATAAGAACCTCCTTAAATAGAAGTGGTAATGCAATACATGATCCATATATTGATCGATTGCATCATGAGTTATTACACAGACTGCCTTTAATCATGGCAAACTTAGCCGAACAATTTTGCATGAACCAATGAACGCATTGATGAAAATGCTTGCACATGTTACCTCTGACATTGCCTGACAGGCAACACATTCCCGGTGTTCGAGTTACCTTCCAAAGTCTTGAAGTTCATTCGGCTATTATTGAATGAACAAGCCCGGTTGTCGAGAAGCCACTAAGCATTTTTTCCAAATTCTCAGGTAAGTATATCTTCAACCTGAACCTTTCAAGAGAATGAATTCTGACGGTTGTTGGGGTACTCGAATCCATTGCGGTACATACAGGTATCCACCTTCTTCAATAAAGCATTATTTGTCTCAAGAACAGAAATGTTCGAGACCTTTTAATCTCTGCCTCTTTGGTTTATTCCTAAAGCGACAGGAGAATATAATTTGGGTTTGAGCTTCTGCAGGATTCCTGGTCTCCCCAGATTTCAGAATGGCACCCTTTGAGGTACACCAAGCCCTTCTTACAGGCAAACTAAGTCCTTCTTACAGGCAAACTAAGTCCTTCTTACAGGCAAACCAAGTCCTTCTTACAGGCACAAAGTCCTTCTTACAGGCAAACCAAGTCCTTCTTACAGGCACAAAGTCCTTCTTACAGGCAAACCAAGTCCTTCTTACAGGCACAAAGTCCTTCTTATAAGCAAATCAAGTCCTTCTTACAGGCAAACTAAGTCCTTCTTACAGGCAAACCAAGTCCTTCTTACAGACACCAAGTCCTTCTTACAGGCAAATCAAGTCCTTCTTACAGGCACAAAGTCCTTCTTACAGGCACAAATTCCTTCTTACAGGCAAATCAAGTCCTTCTTACAGGCATAAAGTCCTTCTTACAGGCATAAAGTCCTTCTTACAGGCAAATCAAGTCCTTCTTACAGGCATAAAGTCCTTCTTACAGGCAAACAAAGTCCTTCTTACAGGCAACGCAAATCCTTCTTACAGGCAAACTAAGTCCTTCTTACAGGCAAACCAAGTCCTTTTTACAGGCACAAAGTCCTTCTTATAGGCAAATCAAGTCCTTCTTACAGGCAAACTAAGTCCTTCTTACAGGGAAACCAAGTCCTTCTTACAGGCACCAAGTCCTTCTTACAGGCAAATCAAGTCCTTCTTACAGGCAAATCAAGTCCTTCTTACAGGCATAAAGTCCTTCTTACAGGCAAATCAAGTCCTTTTTACAGGCATAAAGTCCTTCTTACAGGCAAACAAAGTCCTTCTTACAGGCAAACAAAGTCCTTCTTAAGTCCTTCTTACAGGCAAACAAAGTCCTTCTTACAGGCAACGCAAGTCCTTCTTACAGGCACAAAGTCCTTCTTACAGGCAAAGTAAGTCCTTCTTACAGGCAAATCAAGTCCTTCTTACAGGCAAATTAAGTCCTTTTTACAGGCAAATCAAGTCCTTCTTACAGGCACAAGTCTTTTTTACAGACACCAAGTCCTTTCTACAGGCACCAAGTCCTTCTTACAGGTATCTCCATGGGGTGACCTACCATACGGGTCAAATCTCAATCAAAATTTAATCAGTAGAATCCTTTTATTAGGAAGCTACCATGGTACGACCCACCATACGGGTCAAATGGTATGACCCACCATACAGGTCAAATTTTAATTCAATTTTTAATCAGTAGAATCTTTTTATTAGGAATCTACCATGGGTTGATCCACCATACGTGTTCAAGTTCAACCACCCTAAAGTTTTTTTATATAACGAATCCTTATGTTCTCATTTCATTTTCAGTGGAACATTCATGTCACGACTCTTTTTATTTCCTTTTATTGAGTCGATTAGAATTCAGGTGTCATCTCGTCTTTGAAATGAACCTCTACGAGCTTCCTTTCAAAGAGGGGCAGCTGTTGACACCTGATTTTTAATCATTTTTTCTATTGCTAAAGTAATAAAAAATCCATAAAAATTCATAAAATTGAAAAATCAACTTTGGGGACCTTAGCCAAGCCTAGGGAACCAATTTTGACCAAAAAATGATTTTTCATATTTTCCGTATTTTTCGGTATTTTTATTTTCGAAAATTCATAAAACAAAAAATGAAGAAAAAATGAGAAAATTGAAAAATCAACTTTGGAAGCCTCGGCCAAGCCTAGGCATCCATTTTTGAACAAAAAATAAAATTTCATATTATATATATATTTTTAATTTAAAAAAAAATACAAAAATACTTGAAAATTTTGGAAAAATAACATTTGAGGCCAAAAAAAAAATACACAAAGATAGTTAATATTTTTATTTTAAATCTATTTTCATATTGGCCATCACAAATTCAGAAAAATCCAATTCGAGTCACGTGTTCCTTCACGAGTATAATCTTGAATCGGGCCTAAAAAAATTTAATTTGAGTCAACTTATTTTTAATTTTCACTTTTATGAGTTGTGACATTGTCTTCTAATATTTTAAATTTTCATCTTTGCCCAATTATACCCAGAATGACTTAATTTTGCAAAAGGGCTTTAATTAAATTCTGCATTATTTTCAACGGCAAGAAATGAGCTTAAATTTGACATGTGGTAAATTTTGGTGTGTCAAAAATTGTGAGGAGATTTGGACTTAAAGAAATATATTTTTCAGGGACTAAATTGTAAATACTTAAAATTCAAGGACTAGTGCAAATACTTAACTCTTGAAGGATTATTTTACAAATAACAAAAAGAAGAGTTAGTGGATAAATTAGAATAGAGAAGGGAAGATGGAGAAGAGGAGATGAAGAAGAGAAGTTGGAGAAGAATGGATGGAGAAAATAAGATAAGAATAGAGAATGGAAGATGGAGAAGAGTTAGTAGAGAAATTAGAATGGAAGATAAGAATAGAGAAGGGAAGATGGAGATGAAGAAGAGTTAGTGGAGAAATTAGAATGGGAGATAAATATGGAGAAGGGAAGATGAAGATGAAGAAGAGTTAGCGGAGAGATTAGAATGTGAGATAGAGATGGAGAATGGAAGATGAAAATGAAGAAGAGTTAGTGGAGAAATTAGAATGGGAGATAGAGTTAGTGGAAAAATTAGAATGGGAGATAGATGAGTAGATTATAAAAGGAGGAAGAAGTGAGCTTGAGGGGAAGATTTTTTTTTTTGAGAGAAAATTTGAAGTGTTTGAGAGGATTCTTGGGAGAGAAAATTTGAAGTGTTTGGGAGAATTTTTTGGAGAGGAAATTTTGGATGTTTGAGAGAGTTTTGGGAGATTGAAGAAAAATTCGAGAAAAAGAAAATACCAAAAGAGAGAGAATTTTGAAGATGATGGGAGTTTAAAGCTAGGGGTTATCATCACAAATTCCTTCATCGATCAATATAAATCAAGAGTTCATCCTCGTCAACGAGCAAGCAAATTCGAGCTAAGTGTTTTTATTTATTCATTTATTTATGATTTTACTCGCAAATTAGCACAAATTGTATACACTTTCTCCATCTCTTTTTTTTCCCCATATTTTATGTCAGGAGAAGGATATCTCTACGTCAACAGCAAAAATCTCGTAGAGATGCAAAAATCGGCCCAGACAAGCTCCTAAGCTGTCCACCGATTTCTCAACTGATCTGTGACTAAAAGTCCCTCTTAATTCAAAAGAAACTCTCTATATTGGGAACATAGAGAGCGAAAATCAATTATAGAAATCCCTCCCAAAAAAATGGGAGATAAGTACTCTTTCCACTCTTCTGGTTTTAGGTGCAGATTAGCACATATTTTGTATACTGACACTTCACTTTATTTTATGTCAGGAAGCCGCAGCTCTATATCAATGGTCAACCCTGTGGAAGCACAAAATCGGCTTGGAGGAGTCCTCAAGCGCGCACAAATTTCAAATTGTTGAATCAATTCGTTGTATTTCATTTTAAAAAATTCATACCCCAAAATGGAGAGGACAAAGTCCATCCGCAATTTAAATACCTGCACCATAAATCCCAAAGGGAAGAGCCAAGCCAATGCTTAGCCTCCCATTGGAGGTTTTTACTTATAGTAGTTAAATACCTGCAACTTAAATACCTGCACCTTAAATCCCAAAGGGAAGAGCCAAGCCAATGCTTAGCCTCCCATTGGAGGTTTTTACTTACAGTAGTTAAATACCTGCACCTTAAATCCCAAAGGGAAGAGCCAAGCCAATGCTTAGCCTCCCATTGGAGGTTTTTACTTACAGTAGTTAAATACCTGCAACTTAAATACCTGTACCTTAAATCCCAAAGGGAAGAGCCAAGCCAATGCTTAGCCTCCCATTGGAGGTTTTTACTTACAGTAGTTAAATACCTGCAACTTAAATACCTGTACCTTAAATCCCAAAGGGAAGAGCCAAGCCAATGCTTAGCCTCCCATTGGAGGTTTTTACTTACAGTAGTTTAAATACTTGCAACTTAAATACCTGTACCTTAAATCCCAAAGGGAAGAGCCAAGCCAATGCTAGGCCTCCCATTGGAGGTGTTTATTCACTGTCATGTACTTCCTATAATTTAATTTTTGAATCATCAGACCCAAAAGATGAGTAGGTCGTAATACTGCACAGAAGTCGTTAACACACTCCCTCTTTCGGCTTCAGGGAATCTTTAACACTTAAAAAAATATAACAAATAAAAATATATACCATCCATGCATCCTATTTAAAAAGTGAAAACACAAAAGAGAATACCCTACTAGAGCTTTAGGAATAAACCAAGCTGAGTTGCCGGATTATGATATCCATGAAATTAAGGTACCGAAAGGGCATTAGTTTTAATTAACTAGTGTAACCAAGTCCCCGAGCTCATAATCTCTGGTTCGCAGGAATAAATTAGTTCTCCCGCTAATTTATTTAGGTTTCTAATCGACCTACCAAGAACGATTAGTGGCGACTCCAAATTTCAAAATCATTTAAACAAAAACCAAAGTTGCGATTCGGTAGGGCTTGGGAGGGTCCGCATTAGGTTAGTCAAATCTAATTAACCTAATAATCCGTTAACCCCTTTTAAAATTTAAAATTTTTTTTAGAGGGTCGCGACACCTATAACTTGCCACATGTCATCATCCTGATCGCCCATTCTTCACATTGAACTCACGGTCGAGATTAGATCTAGGAGTGTATCGTGATCGTCCGTTTTTATTATTCATTTATCATTATTATTTTTTGTAGATTACGTGGCCGTGCTGACTGAGCAGCCACGTGGCCTTTGACCTAGTCTTAATCCAACGTGGCTTGCCGACCGTACATCATCTTCTTCCTCGAGCTAATGCCGGAAAAACGACTGCCATTCGCCGGCGATGATCTAACGGTGGAACCTACTACGATCGAGCCGATTCCAGTTCCTATCGATTCCTATCTAAACCCCGACCAACATATCAGAATTCTACTTAAATCTAACGGCTAGAACGAGTTAATCGAAGCTCACACAGAGGGCATCCATGGCGACGTCAATCAAGCAAACCCGATCATAACCATCAAATTAACTCACGGAACAGCATCTAAGGGTGTTTAGGGTACTTACCTCGGGCTCTGATCGAGCTCTAGATTGCCAGATTATCCTAATTGAATCAAGGCAGGATGAGCTAGGGTTTGAGGGCTCGATTCGTGGTTTATTGGAAGAAACAATGCAAAACGAAGACACGAATGTGGTCAGAAGAGCATGAGAAATAAAAAGCACACAAAAAGAGTAAAAATCATGGTCGAATCAAAGATTCGCCATTAAAGGTCCCGAACTAAGCTCGAGAACGGAGTTTACCTGTTTAGGTGTCGACGAGTTGTGAAACCAGTGCAGGCCGCTTCCCACGGATTTGAGCAATCTTCCCGAAATTTCTCCCTTTGACTTCCTTCCAGTTGCTCGAATTTCCCAGTTGCAGTGTAATCTTCCTCGGCCAAAAAAAACCCTCTTTTATTCGAGCTCCCCGTAGCCTTTTAAGCTCGATTTGAACTGCATAACCTCCTCCGAGATCGTCGCCTCCCAGATTCGATCCAAAAATTCAACCAAATTTCCCCAAAATCTCTCGGGATCACTGTCGCGACCCTCCCGAGATTTTCCAGGGATCTCAAGGGAGTTAATGGATTGCTAGGCCCATTTTGATATTTGGGCTTAGCTCGGGCCCTCCCAGGCCCATACCAAATCGCGTCAGGAAATTCTAAAATCGATGTCGACCTTAGTGTGGTCGGGTGACATGTGCTCAGTGTGCATGCCATTGGAGTCGCCACCAATCATTTATTGGAGGGTATGACTGGAAACCCTATCGAACGATTGGGAGAGATCGCTCGATCCTACGAAAACCAGAGATCTAGATTCGGGGACTTAGTTACGTCGATATTGCTATCGACGCCCTTTCGGTACCTAAGTTGAGTGATTTCCTAACCTAAGGGATTCGTGCAGGCAAGATAGGGTAAGGTAGGCTCTGGAAGTCTAATGGACTCATGCGAATGGGAGTTTCTATCCTATCAATCAGAACCATAAAATAAATGCGCGACCAGGGATGTCACGTCGAAATCAGTCAATACAAATAAAAGGGAGTCTTGAAATCTTAGGAAAACGCATCAAATTAGTTCCAGGATAGTTCGGGGTGATTTGGAATGGTTCGGGTCAGATTGACCAGGGGGGCGAAATGGTCATTTTGGAAAGCTCGAGAATTCAAAAAAATGTGAAATTAGGTCAAACCAGTTGAGTGTGGTTTTTCCCTAACTGGCACAATTTTTGGGAATTTCTCTGATTTTTCTGAGATTTTTGTAATTTTTCTGGAATTTTTTTAACTTTCCAAGAATTTTTTTAAAGGATTTTCCCTATTTTTTGGACATTTTTCGGAATGTTTTCGAGGATTTTCCTATGATTTTTGGGGTTTTTCCTATTATTATTATTATTTTTTTAGAGTATTTTCTATATTTTCTGGAATTTTATTTTTAATTTCTAATATTTTCCCTAATGTTTTAGGATTTTCTAAGACTTTTCTAGGGATTTTCCTTTAGAACATTTTCTATATTTTCTGAAATTTTTATTTTCATTTTCTAACACTTTTCCTAATTTTTCAAGCATTTTCTACATTTTTTAACAAATTTTACCAATTTTTCTGAATTTTCTATGATTTTTTATTTTTATTTATTATTTTATTTATTTCCCTATAATTTCGAATTTTTTAATTTTTTATAAGATTTTCAGAATTTTTTATTATTTTTATTGTATTTTTGTATTTTTATTCAATTATTTATTTATCTTTTTTTATTTTCTAATAATATTTTTTTTTTGGACCGGGTCGGGTTGACCCGACCCATTCGAGGATCCGGCCCGCCGGCCCAAACCTAAATCAAACTTAAACGGCGCCGTATCGATTTTTGCTAATTTCCTATTTTTAATTTTTTTGTTTTTATTATTTGTTACTTGATTTTTTATTTCTTTTTTAATTATGTTATACGGACCGGGTCAAATGGACCCGGCCCACTACCCGGGCCCAAGTCCAAATCATCTAATGCCCAAAACGACGTAGTTTCAATCTATTACTTTGAATTTTCGAATTTTTTATTTTATTTCTGTTTTTAGCCTAAGATTTAATCTGACGGCCAATGTCTTTCCACGTGTCGCAATCTAGGTCGTTCATTCTTTATACCAATCCTACGGCTTAGATCAACGCCTAGACCTAATCTCGACCGTCCATTATGCTTATTATAAAATTCAGATTAGATTTTTTATCCTCAAAATTTCGAGATCTCAGGACGTGGCATACTCTCAGCCGTTAGATGCATTTTGGCCTCCGAGATTATTACAACCCTATGCTGACAAGGCGTCCTGGTCAGCTTTTGACTGGGCCAACGAGCTGACGTGTCGTATGACGTGTATTGCCACGTCGTCGACACGTTAGATGTTGACCGAGTCAACTCACTGACCTGGCTCGTCTTCTTCCCCGAGCTAAACCTAGGCCGACGGCTACAGGCTTCCGGCGATCATCCTACGGTGAAATCTCGACCAAACTACGCGATAGTGGTTTCAATCGATTCGTGTTCGACTCCAGGGAAACATATCTAAAACCTAGCCAGATCTATCGGTTGAAATTCAATAATCGAAGCATCTACAGTGAGCACCCATGGAGATTCAATCGAGCAATCTAGATCATAACCATTAAATTAACTTGCAGGCAAGCACCACAGAGGGTCGAGGAGACTTACCTGGAATCCCGATTGAGCCCTAAATTGCCAGATTTGTCTAATTGGGTCGAACCAGAATGAGCTAGGGTTTGAGATCTCGATTCGAGATTTATGGGCGGAATCAATGCAAAACGAAGATGCGGGCGTGGTCAGAGGGTTACAAGGAGTAAAACGCACACGAGAAAAAAGAAAATCATAATCAAATCAGAGTTCTGCCATTAGAGGGCAGAACTCGAGCTCGAGCTTATGACTCACCGCTTTAGGCAACGACGAGCACCAAAATCAATGCGGGTCGAATCTCCCGGACTCCAGCAACCTCCTCGAACCTGTTTCCAAGCTTAATCTACTCTCAGTTGCTCGAATTCCTTAGTTGCAGTCCCCGTCTTTTTTCGGCCAAAAAGGTCCCTCAAAATGACCTCTTCCGTCCCTTTTTAAACCCAATTCCCGGCGCCCTCAACTTCCCCGAGATCGTCCTGTTGCAATTCCGTTCGAATCTTCCCCCAAATCTCCCTAAAATACCTCGAAATCTTGTCAAATCTCCTCGGTTAGGATCTCCCAATTTTGAGTTATTTTCGCGCGAGGGAGGAGAACCAAACCTGGTTCTGTTGACCTCTTACGGCCGTGGGTTTGACCAGCTTCGTCAAACCCGCGCCGGCGACCACTGGCCGTCGGGCATGGCTCAATCGGAGCGGAACATCGAGGGCTTCTCGGCCCACGTCGCCGATTTCGCAATTGTGGCCTGAGGACTTCAAATTTGGCTCGCAAATCTCAACTCCATTCGGCGCAGTTCCTGAGCACTTTGGGGAAGATGACGATGGACGGGTCGGGTCAGGTCGGATCCGGTCCGACCCGACTAACCCGAATCATTTTTTTCTCCAAATTGACCCGCTTAGGCTCAAAATTTCCCGAATTAAATCCCAAAATTGGATTCTATGACATGAAATCCATTAGAAAAACAGGTTTTCATGCTGAATTTCATAAGAATTGGCAGAAAATCCCAATTTTTACATTTGACCCGAGGGACTAATTTGCAAAATTCAAAGCCTTGGGGTCCTTTTTCGCAAAAATTGACGCCACCATCGGATTCAGAAGGTCAAAATCTAGGGGGTGACGTCGCCCTATTTTCAATTCAGTCCCTAGAAAATTTTTAATTTCAGTTTTAGTGATTTTAGGGACTAAATTGAAAAATCAGAAATTGCATTTTGATCCTTTTTAGCGAAATTGGACAATTCTGAGGGCTTTTGGACTCAATTTTAATTTTGAAAAATAGAGGAGGATGGCGCGACTCTAAAAATTCAAAAATGGAAAATTAAAAAGTTAAAATGTAATTTCTAAAATTATTTTAATATTCGGGAAAATGAAATTTACCAAAAAAAACCTAGATTCCAGACTTTATTTTTCACAATTTATTCATCAAAATGAATATAAAGTTAAATTAAAAATATTTACTATTTTTTGGTAATTTTCTGGCTTCAAATACTATTTTTTATTAATTTTCTATTATTTTCCTAATTTCTGAAAATATTAAAAATGCAAAAAATAAGGAAAATTATTTTTTGTTCAAAATTGGTTCCCTAGGCTAGTCTGAGGTCCCCAAAGCTGACTTTGCAATTTTTTCACTTTTTATGGATTTTTTTATGAATTTTTGAAAATAAAATGCAGAAAAATACAAAAAGTAAGGAAAATTATTTTTTGCTCAAAATTGGTTCCCTAGGCTATGCTGAGGTTCCCAAAGTTGATTTTTCAATTTTTTGACTTTTTATGGATTTTCTATGAATTTTTGAAAATAAAATGCAGAAAAATACAAAAAATAAGGAAAATTATTTTTTGCTCAAAATTGGTTCCCTAGGCTATGCTGAGGTTCCCAAAGTTGATTTTTCAATTTTGTGAATTTTTATGGATTTTCTAAAAATTTTAAAAGTAAAATTGGCCAAAAAATCAAGTGTCAACAATCACGTCCAATCTTCTCGGTTGGGATTTCCCTGAATTTTGAATTCTACTCGCGCGAAGGAGAAGAACCAATCTGGTTCTATTGATTTGTGAGGATTGACCGAGTCGTCGGGTCGGATCCGACCCGACCCGGCTGACCCGGTAGATAAAATTTTCTCAAATTAACCCTCCAAAAATCAAAAGTAGGCGAATTAAGCCCCAAAATTGAATTCTATGGCGTCAAATACATTAGGAAAATGACATTTCATGTCAATTAACCCAAAGATTGATATAAAAACCCAATTTTTAAATTTGACCCGACAACCCATTTTGCAAAATCCAAAGCCTTAGGGCCATTTTATGCAAAATTTGCTGCCACCATTGGATTCAGAAGGTCAAAATCTAGGGGGTGACGTCGCCCTATTTTCAATTCAGTCCCTAGAAAATTTTTAATTTCATTTTTAGTGATTTTAGGAACTAAATTGAAAAATCAGAAATTGCATTTTGGTCCTTTTTAGCGAAATTGGGTGATTTTGAGGGCTTTTGGACTCGATTTTAATTTTAGAAAATAGAGGAGGATGACACGACTCTAAAAATGGAAAATTGGAAAATTAAAAAGCTAAAATGGAATTTCTATAATTATTTGAGTATTCAGAAAATTGAAAATGACAAATAAACCCTAGATTCCAGACTTCATTTTTCAAAATTTATTCACCCAAAATGTATAAAAAAATTAAATAAAAAATATTGACTATTTTTTGGTAATTTTCTGACTTGAAATGCTATTTTTTATTAATTTTTTATTATTTTCCTATTTTCTGAAAATATTAAAAATGCGAAAAATAAGGAAAATTATTTTTTGCTCAAAATTGGTTCCCTAGGCTATGCTGAGGTTCCCAAAGTTGATTTTGTAATTGTTTCACTTTTTATGGATTTTTTTATGAATTTTTGAAAATAAAATGCAGAAAAATACAAAAAATAAGGAAAATTATTTTTTTGCTCAAAATTGGTTCCCTGGGCTATGCTGAGGTTCCCAAAGTTGATTTTTCAATTTTCTGACTTTTTATGGATTTTCTATGAATTTTTGAAAATGAAATGCAGAAAAATACAAAAAATAAGGAAAATTATTTTTTGCTCAAAATTGGTTCCCTAGGCTATGTTGAGGTTACCAAAGTTGATTTTTCAATTTTCTGACTTTTTATGGATTTTCAAAAAAATTTTGAAAATAAGATTAGCCAAAAATCGAGTGTCAACAGCCATTTCAATCGACGAACCTGTTTTTTGTTACCCAAATTTGACATATTGCTTATGTTGATATATGTTAATCCCATCGACCCCTAGAGCTCATTTGCATGTGAAAATACTGATTTTTCGCTCGAGAACCACCCTGTTCAGCCCTTAAATAGCCCAGATTTCCTTGGGTTTTGCCGGATTCTGCCACCGCCGTCGTGCTTCGTAGGTCGCCGTCGTGCTTCGTAGGTTGCCGCCGTGCGCCGTCGCTTCCTCAACTTTGTGTCAATCTCGATTAGGTAAGTTAAACCTCTATGTCTCGATTAGAATATTGTGCATGCCATGGACTAGCTCTAAGGCTCGATTTGAGGTAAATCGGTTTAAGAAAAATTACCGAAATCGGTGTTAATTGAGCAAATGAATTCCGTGGAGGCTGAGATATGCTATGGATTTGAGATATGTTACTGCCGTGTTGAAATAATGGCTGTTTGTGGTGATTGGAGTGGGTCCCGTGAGGTTAGGGTACCCAAAAAATAGATTTTTAGGATATTTAGAGCAAAAACCGGCAAAATAGTGTTTTGAAATCACTTTTCATGAACCTCTGTGCACTGTTCATATGCTGCCCAATTTAATTTCAATTTGAAAATGACAAGTTTTGTGGGTCCCGTGTGGTTCGAATACCGAAAAATATATTTTGAAGCATTTTATGAGGGGTAAGTACACTGCAAGTGCCATAACTTTTATATGGCACTCACTTGAGTGCCATAACTTTTTTTTCGTTCACTTGAGTGCCATAACTTTTACAAATGGTTCACTTGAGTGCTATTGCTTACGTGGACACCGGAAAAGCTGACGTGGCAGCTGAAAAAGTTGACGTGGATACCGAAAAAAGATGACGTGGCCACCGGAAGAGCTGACGTGACCACCGGAAAATGTGAAATGGCACTCAAGTGAACGATTTTTAAAAGTTATGGCACTCAAGTGAACGAAAAGAAAGTTATGGCACTCAAGTGAGCGCCGTACAAAAGTTATGGCACTTGTGGTGGACTTACCCCTGTGAAAACCGGGCTCGAGCAATATTTTATATTACTATTTCAAATATTTGAAGCCCATGTTCGTATTCAAAATAATATTTGACGATTATCCACGTATGCTTGAAAATAGTTATTTGGTCATTTTAGATACCACGTGAAAAATTGGGCATTTTTAATAAAATTGAATGCATGAAACAGATTAATTGGCTTGGCCATTTGGTCGGATATGTGAATTGATATATTTGGACTTGTATTTGAAATGTGGCCTAATGTACTTAGCCGATGATTTCTATCCAAATGAATTTAAAGGATTTTATTACCTAAAAGGCGAGTGCGACAATTGGGGTTCGTAAAATAAGTTAATTGGCTTGGCCATTATGTCAATCATATGGATTGAATACTTAAACTCGTATTTGAAATGTGGCCTAATGTACTTGGTCAATAATTTCTGTCCAAATGAATTTGAAGGATTTTATGGCCTGAAAGGCGAGTGCAACGGTTTTCGCATGCTTGTTTGCATATCATCTACGACTTGGTGTAATATATAGCCATGAAGTTACTTGGCGTAAAATGTATCAATTGGCGTAATATGTACCCACAAAGGCGTAAAATGTAGCCTCAGAGGCGGAAAATGTAATTTCGTGCGCCCCGATACGTTTGGTGCGGGGTAGCTGGAGCGATAAGGTGCCAACCTAAGACGTCCCATATGTGAGTTGGGGCACAAACCTGAGGCGTCTATGACATGGGTCGGACTTAATGCGCCTATATAACGCGGGTCAAATTGGCTGTTAAGCCGAGGCTCAAGATTGAACGTGCATGCATATATATTTGCATGAATTATCCTGGATTGGACGTGTTTGATTTAAAGTTCTGATTATTTATATCGAGCCACTGATTAGCTATTGTTTGAAATCCTGGTTTGAGATTGTGATCTTGGATTAGACCTAAACTGTTTTTTTTTTTTATAAATAACCATTTATGACGAGTTTTCTGTTGGGTGCTACCTTAGATCTTTCCTAACCCTGTGATTTAAAGTTTAACTCTATGGTTTGAGTGCCTAGATGAGGCATAGAGTTGAGTTTGAGGGTATTTGGTATTCTGAAAAGGGATTTAGAAGTTAGCTTGCTGAGGTTTATTCTCATTGGTTATTACCCTTATTTTTCAGACCATTATCCCCAGTAGTGAATGTAATGCGGATAAAACAGGGGATCCTAAAGGAAATTGATCTAAAGACTCGGTCTTTCCCTAGACCAGATAGTGGAATGGATGATGGTGAGTAGGGTTGAGGCAGAAACCCCTTAAAGGAAATTTGTATAGTTTGCTCGCCATTGGAGTTGAGAAACTTGCTGACCTAGAGTCCTTTGTTATAAAGGTCGAGCAATGAGTTATCATGAGGTGGTGCAAGTTTTAATTGTGTATATGACATCTTGACAGTTGTGTGAAAAGGGCATGTAATATCAGAGGTAGTTTGTTGTAATATAAAGGTTTTGGTTTGATATACTTAATTGGTCTGTCTCTCTCTACTCTTTTATGTGTACGTATTGGAGGAGCTCGCTTCCGTTGTTACAGGAACTTTGAGGTCGTATGGTTTACCACGAGTTTCCTAAGCCATTGTGGTTGTTAACCAAGCGATCATACAAATATGATAGGGATGTCGCATGGCTCGGGGGTTCGAGACATGACAAAAATGGAGAGTTCAACCTGCCTTGAGCTTTCAGCTTTCCCAACACCAGCATTTGGCTAATGAGGTCCCAAAAATGATTGCAAAACACCTCATATTTGAGCTCAAAGCCCCTTTGGAAAGCTAAAACAAACGCACCGTAACAGTCATACAAACCTAAATCAATAGCTTTAAGCATCCAAGCAAAAGGATAATGGTGACAGATACAAAAAGCAGAGTTAAACCATGAACACTTTCTACACTAGGCTACAAAACATAAATAATAGCAATTTGACAATGTGATAGGCACACAAAGAAAAGATTCTCAAACGTTCCATGCCATCTTGAATCGAAGTAATATCATAATGATCATAACGTAATGCATCTAAAGATGAGGATCTGTCTACTATGTTTGTCGATTAGACATTTACTTGGAATACAGCAGATGCTCTACGTTGATTCTACAAGTCTTAGATTTTTTCCTATCGTCAAACAAATTAATTAGAATCCACTGTAATCTAGAGGAAATTTGACAATGGAAATACAATATGGATAATGTAATTACATGCAGTAAAATTCGAACATAAAAGCTAACTCCGTGCATTGCACGGGGCCGCATGCTTATTGTTATATCATCATCATCACAGAACAAATGCACATGAAGTTGGCTTGGGTTCATAAGTGCACACGAAGTTGCAACTCTCTCCCTATGTGGATACAGATATTCAAGCTCACAAAATCTGTGATGAAAGAGAAAATTTAAGAGATTACGTATTTCTCGAGCTTACATTAGCATGATGTTCTAAGAGAAACTTTACAGCATTGGCATAGAGTAATGCAATACTATCAAAACTTTATCACTAAGTATAACAGGATCGGCACCTTTATCTATTAGATGCTTTGCGGTTTCAATATCCGCCGATCGAGCAGCATGATAAAGAGCTTTGGCAATCAATGTTGACCCCTTTAGAAAGTAGAAAGTATAGCAATTCAATTTTGCCTACAAAGAAATAAGCACAGATAAGCATGTCCATCTTCCATTGACCATGACAAGATGCAATGTGCACGCGCTGGCACTTGATATGAAGAATCATAATTGTTAACTATATCTGGGAAAGCAATTGTGGCAATTGGTAAACGTAGATGCCTACGAAATTTTACAGAAATTGACCCAACAGAGTAATGCAGTACTATTAGACCCTTATCATTAGATATAATAGGATCAGTACCTCAATCCGTTGGACACTTTGCTGTTTCAATAAGGGTTGATCCAGCAGCATGATGAAGGAGAGTGAAACCTAAAAAAGAAACAAATTTTCAGAAAAATCATTCATCTTCTACTTACAGGTATAATTGATAGAGAACCATGGCAGGGTAGCCCGAAAACACTCAAGTTTCGCAGAACCAGGCTTCCACTCTTATACGCAAATCTAAAAAACTAACAGAGCAAAATAGATACAGCTAAAAGTGGGCATACCCTCGATGTAAATCTAAAAAACTAACAGAGCAAAAAAAGAAGAAGAAAAAGATAGCAAAAAAAGAAGAAGCCAAGATGTACTCTTGAGTAAGCCAAGATTTCTAGCCCGAACAGCACTCAGAAAACACAGGACTTCTAGGGACACTGCAAATTTTGGTTCGAAAACAAAGTTAAGAACACTCCATCATAATCAAAAGCAGGCTACTGTCACTGCAAACTAAAATGGTGAAAATGTTCTCAGTTTCATGTTCAAATGGTGATGATACGTACTCCCCTTTTTCCCGACCATTACACACACACACACACACACACACACATATATATATGGAGAGAGAGAGAGAGAGAGAGAGAGAGAGAGAGAGAGAGAGACCTATGAGGGGAGTAGACGCACGAGACGCCATGGCCAAGGCTTTCACAGAGCTCAGATGGAAGGAAGTTTGATCGGTGGATAGAATTTTGAAAGGGCATTCATTTCCTTTTTACTGTTCCTTATAGCCAAACCAGCACAAAATCTCAGTGCGAAGTGGTAGTAGTTTACAGTTGGATGTTGTGACTTAGATTATTTCGTACTAACTGAATTCCAGGGAGAAAAAGTGCATTGAAAGTCTTTGCAATTGTTACTTATACAAGGTAATCAAGTCTTAAATCTCATTTTTTTTTCTTATTGAAAAGAATTAGGTACCCAAAATTGTGCACATAAAAGTCAGAATTTGCCCGTGAGTGACTTCCAGAAATCGCACTTCCTAGCATAAGTTTAAAACTCAACTATACTTTCTGACAAGGATTTAAAATTTAAGCAAAACAATCAAATTATTTGTTCATTGATAGCATAAATGTATTTCAGAAAAGTTCCTGATAAGGGTCTGCCCTCGTTTCTCCAATAAGAGCGTAAAGTAGATCTTATTTCAAATAAGGATATGAAGTGCTATTATTTTCGCCGGTAGGGCATCGGCCACATGTAGAGGGGCAACCCTCCCCCTATATTTTTTTTTCCTTTTGAAAAATTTTTAATGTTTTTAAGTTTTTAATCTAATTGAACTAAAATTTAGATTAAAATTGTCTTTGGACAAAAATGCCCTTGATCAATCGAGATATCTAGCCAGTTGTGAGATCAAGGCCTTATTTGAAATAATTATAGTCACTCTAAGCCCTTATTTGAGAAAATGATGGCAATTTAGACTTTTATTTGGATTTTTCTCAAATTTAGCACTTGGAATTCATTCAAATATTAGGGAGGTTTTGTTTTTAGCTTATCTTGGCTTACAAGTGACTTTGTCCAAAATGACACTGAAATCTTCACTACTGAAAATAGAATCTAATTTGTCCGAAATTTGAGAAGGATTCAAGTGATTGTATTTCTATCATTAAATTGGATATTTATAATTAGTATGTTAAGCAGTAAAAGGCAAAATCAAAATGCTAAAAGGTGAAATCAAATTGGATAACACATTGTGGCCAAAAATTCAAAGAAAGATATAGATAAATACCAAATTGTCTCACACAGGCCCTTTTAGTAATGAAATGAAATGGCTCACATAAAATTGTTAGCTTGTTGAATTGGTCACGTTTTGGGGAAAATTACCAACAAATATATTAAAATTAATGTACTTTTACCAATTCAGTTATAAACCTTTTAATTGTATCAATTGAGTTCTAAATCTTTTCATATCTTGTCAATTAAATCTATCCGACTAATTTTAACTTAAAATCATTGATGTGGATGCCGATTGTCTTACATGGCACGATCAATACTGACATGCTTCTCTTTTCCTCTTCACTTTTTTTTACTGTGGTCAGCGAGCAAGGGTTGTCAGCCCTTTGGGCAATGGGTAAGGCTAGCCTTATCGACCACAAGAGAGGGTAGCAACTCTTGCTAGCCACACTCAAAAAAAAGAAAAGAAGGAAAAGAGGGGAGGGGGGGGGGGAAAGGAAAAAATAAAATATTAAAGAATTGTGCAGTCAACTTGGCCAGCATCTACATCAGTGATTTCCAGATAAAATTAACCTAATGGACATAATTGACAAAACGTGAAAAGGTATAGGATTTGATTGACATAATTAAAAGTTTAGAATTGAATTGGCAAAAGTGCAATAGGTTTACAATTTTTTTAATGATTTTTCTCACTTTGTTGAAGATAACAGATTGAGGATGGAAATGGAATTGGACATACAATGAAATATCATCACATGGAGACACCAATTTCCTTGTTGGGTTGTGTGATGAATTATGAAACAACATAGAAGTGTATGTATGGAAGTGGATGAGCATTCTCTTTTGGTCATGGTTTTGCTGAAAAGGGAACAGAGCAAGCTACTCTGGTTTGCCTCAACAGACCATTAGAAAAGATATGTGAAACTTCAACTATGATACTTGGAAACAAAATCATTCCTTTCTTTTGGGCCCGTCCACGAGCCAAGACCAAATAGATCGGTCACACGGCCCAATGACCAAGAACAGTATCTGCAACTGATGGACAAAATTCGACCAAGGTTAAAAAGGAAAACCAAAAAAAAACGAAAAACAAAACAAAGAAAGCAATGTCCCTTCGACTCGAGCATCAAGTTTTCTTCTCACGGCATCTCAAGCATTTCAAGTCATGAACTCCTTTTGTCGGTACCATGGAACTTCCTTCGAGCTTTGACAGCTTCTCTGCAAAGACCAGAAAACATGTCAAAAGGCTAAACCCGTATTTCATGCCACTTCTAGTTAGCTGAAAACAACAACTGAAAATGCATTTGCCGAGGACAGATACTTCTGCATTTTAGGCCATGAAATCTTCTCCATGGACAGAACTCCTTGACACTATCACTCTTCCTTTAGTCATGGATAATTCCAAAACCAAAAATCTAGTTACGCATTTGTCGCAATTCAAATTGGAGAAGTCTGCTCAGCCTAACCTGAAAGCGTCTGCAAGCTCCTTACTTTCAGGGTCAAGCTTGACACCCTCGTAGAAAGAATTGGCCGCTTCTTCAAATCTCTGCAGTAGATTTCCTAGTCATATAAAGGTACACACAGGCACAAACACGAACCAAAGGTGGACTCATGGACTCGAGAATACGTGAACACGTGCCTGCAAAAGACTCAAAGCTGCACCTTCCCTATAGCAAGCTTTCGGCCAATCTGGTCTAAGTTCTCTACAGGCCTTTGCATCAACTAGAGCAGGTTCAGCTTGTCCCAAGTGAATCCAGCAAAGACTTCGGTTTGAAAGCAAAGTCGCATCATTTGTATCAAAATCTATTGCCTGTGATAAGCAAACCAAAAGAGTGGTTCATTTGAGTCTGATTGAGAGCACTCCATACTTAGATATCTTCTTTTGAGCCATATTTGATATAGTAGCCAGAAAATGTTTCTATCTTTGCTATACAGTAGAAACGAGTTCACTAAATGACAGTACATTTGGAAGGAAGTGGAATCGGAAGAAGAATTTACTTTTGTGTAAACATCTACAGCTGCTTGATAGTCCTTTCTTCGAAAAGCATCATCTCCCCTTGATTTTGCTTCTGCAGCTTTCTGTTTTGCTTCTCCTCTTACCTGAGAAAGTTAATATATCAAACATCACACGTAAAGTGAGTGATCTACAAGATTACACTCATCATAAGATTTATATGCAAAAAGAGGCTTTTTGCCATCCTGTAATAAGGTTCACTTTAATATAGTTTTTCTTCACAAGTCGGTTGGCATATCTTTTCACAAATTACCCTCCATTGACAACCATTACTCTGAAGATATGAGACCCCAGATACAGAAAACAATCTTTCTTGTCATAAAAGTGAGCAAGATAAAACGAATCTCTGCCTTCATCCCATTGGGCAATCTTATCGTTAAAGATCTTAGGCACTAACCAATACCATCCCAATCAGAAAAACCATCTGAATCATCTTGACTAGAAAATCCATCAAAATTTGGAAATTTTCAGCAACAATACCTGCACCATGATTCCATCCACAGTCCATGGAATAGTTTCAATTTTTGAAGTCTTTGGAAAAAGAATCTCCACGGCTGCACGATTGCCTCTTCGTGCTGCAACTTGTATGGGTGTCATCCCATCCTGCGATGACCAGAACCAATCATGATCTTTAATGAATGATCCACTGCCACTAAAGGTGAAGAAAAAAATAAACTAGATTAGCGGTTAGGATTCTGAGTTAAGTGTTAAGAGTGATTTTTCTTTTTCCTCTCTTGTATTGTTGGAATTGTACCTTCATTTAATGCCAAAGACATTTTCAAAACATATAAACTTTCGTCAATTAGAAATTTTTCACAATCTTTAGATTTTAAATATCTTTTTTATTTTCAGATTTTGAAGTGAAACATAATGTGATTGCTTTTAGTTTAAACAAGTAACACGTTAATAATTAGTCATGGAGCATGCACCACGCAAAAATATGAAATAATCATCAATTGAAAAGAACTGTTCCATTTTCTCTGCAAGTTACTGCGTTTGCAATTTAAAAATCTTTAAATCACGTAGCCAGAATCGAACCCGCATCATTAGCTTGGAAGTTGTCAATTGTCATATGAACATGACATTAGAACTTAAGGAGTACTAAAGCTTTAAAGCTCGACCTCGTCTCTGACATTGGGATCAGCTCCTGCTTCTAGTAAGCAATTTATGATGTCGAGGTTCCTCTTGGAAGCAGCAACGTGCAGAGGTGTTACTCCTTCAGTCAAAGTGACGTTCACCTTGGCTCCCCACTGTATGGACATCAAAATTATGTGCACATGGTAGTTAACACGCCAGACGTAAGCACATAAAAGCAAGCAAGGGCATCCGTCGGAGTTCCAAGCAGCCACAGTACTGTTTTCGAATAGAGTATGAATGGTACTTCTGAACATTAAAAAGAGGTAAACAGACATTACCCTTCTGAAATCTTCAGGATTGAATTTAGTCTTCCGTGGAACATGAATGTTAGCAAGAAATATAGTGCTTAATTCATAGAATAGCACACAGCATTAAAAAGGCACAACTGAAGGACACGAATATCAGTGGAGACTGAATGAAACTTGAGTAAAGCAACAGAGTGCCAACTAACCTATGCAATTTGTTAAAAGATGCAATGACTATGGTGGAGACAGAAACGGAGCTTGGAGTACAAGAAAACTAAAGTAATCAAACAACAACTGTATATACAGGAAGAAATGTGTGAAAGTCATACAAACCTGAATCAACAGCTCTAAGCATTCAAGCGAGCTGTTAGTGATAGATGCAAAGAGCGGAGTTAAACCATCAACAGTTTGCGCATTTGGCTGCAAAACATACATAAAATTAAATACCAACTGCTCCACCCCAAAAAATAATAATAATAAAACGGCTCCACCCCATCCCAAAACTCCTTTCCTGTCACTGCTAATGAATAGTCTCAGCACAATGCTGATGTAAATTGAGAAGAAACGCGAAATAGTAATTTAACAATGTCGCCAAAATGTATGCTAGCTGTTCCTTGCCATCTGGAATCAAAGTAATATCATAACAATCATAATGTAATATCTCAACTTTCAATCCACCCATCCACCTCGCCGTTGATGCATCCAAAGATGAGACATTTACTTGGAATACAGCATATACTCTAAGTTGATTAAACAAGTCTCATATTTTTCCCTATCATCAAACAAATTAAGGAGAGAATTTGATGATGGAAATACAACTGCATAATAAAAGCCACTACAATCACTACTGACCAAACATCAATGGTATGACATATAAAATGTCAGTGTATATAAAATTCACCTAATTTTAATACATGCAGTAAAATCCGAACAAAAAAGCGAACTCTGTTCATTGCGCGTGGCCACATGCTTATTACTATAGCATCATCACAGAACAACTAAATTCCTTCAACCAGGCAACCATTTCCACCTTTCTCTCTATCATTGATTACAGAAGAATATATTTCTTGCCTTTTATTCATCAAGGCAGAACAGAAAATTGAAGAGATTTAAGTATTTCTTGAGCTTACATTTGCATGATGTTCTAAGAGAAATTTTACAGCATCTTGCTGACCACAGACAGCAGAAAAACATAAAGGGCTGCAAGAAGAGCTTTGACACTCAATGTTGAGCCCTTTAGAAAGTAGAAAATTCATCAATTCGATGTTCCCTGCAAAGAAATAAGCACAGATAAGCATGTCCATATTCAGTTAACCATGACAAGATGCAATGTGCACACACTCATGATTTTGTGCGCTCATGCACGTGTGTGTGTGTGTGTGTGTGAGAGAGAGAGAGACAGAGAGAGAGGAGATGAGAGAGAGACAGAGAGTTCGCTAACTTAATATAAGAATCATAATTGTTAGCTTTATCTGGGAAAGCAGTGGTGGCAATTGGTAAATGTAGATGCTTACCGAATGTTACAGAAATTGACTTACCTGATCCAGCAGAGTAATGCAAGATTGTCAGACCCTTATCATTAGGTATAGCAGGGTCGGCACCTTGATCTATTAGATACTTTGCTGTTTCAATATGCTCCGATCCAGCAGCATGATGAAGAGGAATGAGACCTGAAAAAGAAACAAATTTTCGGAAAATTATTCATCTCCTACTAGTAGGTATAATTGATAGTGAACCGTGGCAGGGTAGCCATGACTCAGGGAAAAGCAGTAGCCCGAAAGGACTCAAGTTTCGCAAAACCACGCTTCTACTCTTATACGCAAATTCAAAAACTAACAGAGCAAAATAGTTACAGCTAAAAGGGGGATACCGTCAACATCTTTCGGGTTCACATCAAGCTTCAACTCCTCCAACAAATACTTGCACAGTTCGATATTGCCAGCTGTCGCAGCAAAATGAAGCGCCCCACGTCCCTTATCGTCCTTAACATCCGCAATAGTTCTTGCCATCCCTCTCCCATCATCAAGTTGCGAAGCCAACTCTGTTTCACCACATTATTTGACAGACGCAGCGCATTATGTAGAAATCCTAAAGAACAGAAACCAACGCCCGGACTGAAAGGGCCGAAAAGAAGAAGAAGAAAAAGACAGCAAGGAAAAGAAGAAGCAAAGATGTACGCTTGAGTAAGCCAAGATTTCCGGCCCCAACAGCAGTCAGAAAGGCCAGGAATTTTGGGGACACTGCAAAATTTGGTTAAAAAACGAAGTTAAGAACACTTTATCTTTATCAAAAAGCACGCAACAGTCACTGCAAACTAAAATGATTAAGATGTTCTCAGTTTCCTGTTTAAACGGTGATGATGAGTGCTCCTCTTTTTCCCAGCCATCACACACACGTACTGAGAGAGAGAGAGAGAGAGAGACCTGTGAGAGGAGTAGACGAAGGAGACGCCATGGTTGACGCTTTCACAGAGCTCAAAGAGAATGAAGTATGATTGAATCTTGAAAGGGCATTGCCTTCTAACGGTTTCTTATGGCCAAACGCCGCGCAAAATCTCAGTGCGGAGAGAGGGCTGGGCTAATGCTGAGAGGCGATGGTTAGCAGTTAGTTGTTGTTGACTTTGTTTTATTTGGTGGGAGACTAACTGAAATCCAGGGAGAAAAAATACAGTGGAAATATTTAGAATATTTAGAATAATTATGTATACAAAGGTTTCATTCTCTTTTTTTATTTAAAAAATGGCACTTTCTAGGGTAAGTTTATGACTTGACTACACTTTCGGATGAAAATTTAAGACTTACCCAAAACAATGAAATTATTTATCCGTTAACAACATACATGCTTATGTCACAAAATTTAAGGAAGGGTTGGAGTTAGAGCCGATCTTTGTGTTCTATTGAGGTACGGCTCCTTGCATTGGCGAGGCGCCGCTATCCTCACTTTGCTGGTCTGATATATCATCCAATTAGTCGTTCACACCCACTAGATTAGCTTGACCTATGCTTAATTGATGCCTATCATTGTTCACATTTTACTAACCTCTTAGCGTTTGTTCCATTCACTTTCATTTTACTTAACTAAACATAAAAATAAAATAATAGAAATTGACGGGTTCTCGGTTACCTTGAAACCAGTAACAGGACACGTTGCAAGTTTCAGGAAATGAAGGGTAGGTTTCAGGTTCCAGAAATTGACAAACTTGTTTCAACGAATATGTTCCAAGTGCCTGGTAAAACCTGTATGGAACCTAGAAACGTTCACTCCTATTTTAAATAAGGGCATAAAGTGGATATGTCAATCTCAAAAGGAGTCTACGTCACCGGTTGGTCAGGAGCATTTTCATGTTTTACTTTTTATTTTTATTTCCAAAATTTCTCCATAAAAAAGACAAACTCAAAAACGAAAAAAAAAAATGCTAAAACTTAAAATTAAAAAAAAAAACACACACACACACATATATATATATATTAGATAAAAATGCCCTTGATCGGCTGGAATATTTAGCTAGCCGACGAGAGCAGGCTCTTAATTGAAAGAATATCTGCTTTATACTCTTATTTGTCAAAAAAAAAAAAAGCTACTTCAAGCTTTTATTTGGAATCTTTTCGAATTTAGGACTTGTGGCGTAATTCATTCGAATTTTAGGGGAATTGTTTTTGGCTTATCTTGGCTTACAAGTTACTTTGTCAAAAACTACACTTGAATCTTCACTCAAAAAATAGAATTTAACTTGTTTCAAATTTGAGAAAACTTCAAATGATTTTATTTTGACAAAAACGTCACCGCTGTAGCGAATCTGGTAGCCGTCGTTTGGCCGCGACGAGTCCTAGGCCGTCACTAGTGTTGGCCAGGCGATGAGGGACTTGACAGGAGGAGGGACGTTGCGCATTCACCGGATTCGGGACATGACAAATCCCAAAGGAAAAAACCTGAAGCTCGGACCAAAAGGGCTGAAAAGAAGAAGAAGAAAAAGACAGCAATAAAAAGAAGATGCCAAGATGAACTCTTGAGTAAGCCAAGATTTCCGGCCGCAACAGCACTCAGAAAATCCAGAACTTTCGGGGACACTGCAAAATTTGGTTGGAAAACGAATTTAAGAACACTTCATCATCATTAAAAAGCACGATACAGTCACTGCAAACTAAAGTGGTGAAGATGCTCTCGGTTTCCTGTTCAAACGACCATAACACGTGCTCCTCTTTTTCCCGGCCATCACGCACGCACCCCACACAGAGAGACCTCTGAGGAAAGTAGACGCTTGAGACGCCATGGTGGACGCTTTCACAGAGCTCAAAGAGAACGAAGTATGATCGGTGGATCTTGAAAGTGCAAAACCCTGCGCAAACTCTCAGAGCGGGAAACAGTGCTGACTGACGGCAGTTTGCTGTTGGATGTTGTTGACTTAGTTTATTCGGGACTAACTGAATTCCAGGGAGAAAAAGTGCGTTGAATGTCCTTAGAACTATTTCATAAACAACGCAAACAAGTCTTAAATCTCTTTTTTTTTTTATTGAAAAAATTAGGTATAATTGATTTCTTTTACCGAATCACGCACATGACATTTAGAATTTGCACTCTCGTGACATCCAGAATTTGCACTTCCTATTTATAACTAGACTATACTTCCTGATAAAGATTCATGATTTAAGCGAAACAAACAAATTATTTTTCTGTTGACAGCATAAATGTATTTCGAGAAAGTTTCAAATAAGGGTCTTGATGGGACTTATGTGACAAACCAATCCAATGTGATTCTATGTCTTCGATGATTCGGCAGGAGGAAAGAGGCAAGGGTTTGACAAATCCGTTGACGAAAGATCAAGCTTGGAAATTGGTCTGACGCTTGGAAACTAGCTTTTGACTGTGCTCGAAGCGGGAACTCTTGACATCACTCTTAGATTTATTTTTTATGTTTATTTTTTTTCTCTCTTGCTCTGTTTACTTTTTTTTTTTTTAATTGTAGCCAATGATGGTTGTCAGCCCCTCGCCTGACCTCAGCCGTGGGTGAGGCTAGCCTCGCCGACTACTTTAAAAAAGAAAAACAAAAAAAGAGGGGAAAAAAAAAGGAATAAAGAAGAGAATAATTACAAGAATAAAATTCAAAATAATTTGTCTGTGTCATTGCGGCCGGCATCCACGTCCGTGATTTTTGCCCAAAATTTGCTAGATAGATTTAATTGGCTAAACGTAAAAAGATTTAAGAATTGATTGGTACAATTAAAAAAATTTACAATTAAATTGACAAAAGTGTAATACGTTAATGACTTTTTTGATAATTTTTCTCACGTTGTTGAAGATGACATATTGAGGAAGGAAAATGCAATTGGATAAATAATGAAATATCATCAGATGGAAACTCCAGTTTTCTTGTTGGGTTGTGTATTGAAAAATGAAACAACATAGAATTGTACGTATGGAATTGGATGAGCATTTCCTTTGGTCATGGTTTTGCTGAAAAAGGTAAACAGATCAGGTTAATCCGGTTTGCCTCAACAGACCATTAGCGAAGACAATTTGAAACTTCAACTATGATGGACATGATCTGCAACTGATGGACAAAATTCGTACAAGCTCAAAAAGGAAAAAACGAAAGAAAAAAAAAAAGGTTAATGCCGCCGTTCTGAGGGAAAATGGCAACCGGCTATCACAGATTCATAAGCAATGTCCCTCCGACTTGAGCACCAACTTCCTTCCAGCTTCCACAACTTCTCTGCAAAGACCAGAAAACATGTGAAAAGGCTAAACTCATATTTCATCCAAACTTGCAGTTAACTAAAAACAAATGAAAATGCATTTGCCGGGACTCCTGCATTTTAGACCATGGTAGTGTCCCACAACTCCTTGACACTACATCTCGCAATCACAGTCAGTTTTCAGAGGCTTTTAGTGTTAGGCACACACAAACTTTTAGCATCAACATTTTCTTTAGTCACAGACAATTCCAAAAGAAAAAAAAAAAATCTAGTCTCGCATTTGCTAGTGAGTCAAATTGGGGAAGTCTGCTCAGCATAACCTGAAAGTGTTTGCAAGCTCCTTATCTCCAGGGTCAAGCTTGACACCCTCGTAGAAAGATTTGGTTGCTTCCTCAAATCTCTGCAATAGATTTCCCAGTAATGTACAAGCACAAACGCTAACCCCAATGATGGTCTAATGGACTAGATAATAAGTGAACACATGCCTGCAAAATACGCAATGCTGCACCTTCCCTGTAGCAATCTTTGGGATGATCTGGTCTAGGTTCCCTACGGGCCTCTGCATCAACTAGAGCGCGTTCAGCTTGTCCCAAGTGAATCCAGCAAAGACTTCGGTTGGTAAGCAAAGTCACATCATTTGGATCAAAGTCTATTGCCTGTGATAACCAAACCAAAAGAGTGGTTCTTTTGAGCCATATCTGGTATAGTAGCCAGAAAATGTTTCTATCTTTGCTATACAGGAGAATCAAGTTGACTAAATGACAATCCATTCGCAAGAAAGTGGAATCAGAAGAAGAAATTACTTGTGTGTAAGCGTCTACAGCAGCTTGATAGTCCTTTCTTCGAAAAGCATCATCTCCCCTTGATTTTGCTTCTGCAGCTTTCTGTTTTGCTTCTCCATTTACCTGAGAAAGCTAATATATCACAAGCTTAAATAGATAGATATTCGCGCATGCAATATGTCCACATGAAACATTACACGTAAAGTGAGTGATCTACAACCCTACACAAATCACATATATGATGGATCAACCAGATAATTTCACGTCTTTGTTGCATTCATAAGATTTATGTACAAAAAGAGGCTTTTTGCCATCTTGTATTGAGAGTCGCTTCAATATATTTTTCGGCTTCAATATAGTTTTCCTTCACAAGTTGGGCTGCCATATCTTGTTTGAAATTACCCTCCATTGACGACCATCCCTCTCAAGATATGAGACCCTAGATCCAGAAAACCATCTTTCTGGACATAACAGTTAGCAAGGTAAAACGAACCTCTGCTTCATCCCATCGGGCAATCTTATCATTAAAGATCTTAGGCACTAACCAATAACATCTGAATCAGAAAAATCATCTGAATCATCTAGCCAAATAACATTCACATGGAGCAAGAAAAGGTAGAAAAAAGCCATACACAGCAGGTACCTCAATACCTGCATATCACCATGTTCAGCCTCCGCATGCACCATGATTCCACCCACACTCCATGGAATAGTTTTGGTTTTTGAAGTCTTAGGAAAAAGAATCTCCATGGCTGCACAATTGCCTCTTCGTGCTGCAATTTGTATTGGTGTCATCCCATTCTATGATGGCAAGAACAAATCATGATCTTTAATGAATGATCCACTGCCAAAAGACCTTCAATGAATCTATTTCGATAAAGGTGAAGAAAATCTTAAACAAGAATAGCGATTAGGAATTTAAGTTAAGTGTTTAGAGTGGCTTTTCTTTTTCCTCTCTTGTATTGTTGGAATTGTACCTTCATTCAACGTCAAAGACCTTATGAAAACATATGATGTGATGGTTTTTAGGTTAATAATTTTTGAAGGAGCATGGACCATGCAAAAATATGAAGCAATCATCAATCAAAAAGAACTGTTCCTTCTCTGCAAATTACTGCATTTTGCATTAAAACAAGCTTTCAAGAGAAGAGGGGGGGATAGAGAAAGTAGTTATATGAACATGAAATTAAAACATAAGGATTACTAAAGCTTTAAAGCTCGACCTCGTCTCTGACATTGGGATCAGCTCCTGCTTCTAGTAAGCAATTTATGACGTTGAGGTTCCCCCTGTAAGCAGCAACATGCAGAGGTGTTCCTCCTTCAGGTAAAGTAACATTCACCTCAGCACCCCACTGTATGGACAACCAAATTATTTACACATGGGAGTTGTAACGCTAGAAGGAAGCACATAAAAGCAAGCAAGGGCATCAGTCGGAGTTCCAACCAGCCACAGTACTGTTTTTAAATCGAGTATAAATGGTACTTTTGAACATTAAAGGGAGGTAAACAGACATAACCCTTCTGCAAATCTTCGGGATTAAATTGAGTCCTCCGTGTAACTTGAATGTTAGCAAGAAAAGGATGCTGATTCCATTATGTGCTACGATAATCAAAGTTTAATTCATAGTATAGCACACAGCATTAACCTATGCAAACATGCATATCAGTGGAGACTGACAGAAACTTTGAGTAAAACAATATAGTGGTCAACTGACCTATGCAAATTGTTTAGTGATACAATGGGTATGATGGAGACAGAAAGGCAGCTTTGAGTACAAGAAAACTAAAGTAATCAAACAACAACTGTATGTTCAGGAAGACATTAGCTCTTAAACGTGTAAAAGCCACACAAACCTCAATCAACAGCTTTAGACATTCAAGCGAACTGTTAGTAATGGATGCAAAGAGCGGAGTAAAACCAGCCATAGTTCCCTCATTGGGCTGCAAAATGGGAAAAATAAAAATTAAATGCCACCTGCTCCACCACATTCCAAAACTCCTTTTCTCTCCCTGCTAAGGAATAATCTCACCACGATGCTGATACAAATGGAGAAGAGACATGAAATAGGCAGACAAAGAAATGATTCTAAAACGTTCCACTGTTGGTTTCTCTCTTTTGTTGCAAAAATTGTATGCAAGCTGTTCCTTGCGATCATAATGTGATACCTCAGCTTTGAATCCATCCACCCACTTCATCATTAATGCATCCAAAGATGAGACTTGTACTTCATACATAAAGCTAACTCCGCGCATTGCGCTGGGCCACATGCTTATTGCTATAGCATCATGACAGAACAGCTAAATTCCCCCAACCAGGCAACCATTTCCACCTCTCGTTCTTCCTCTATCTATCTATCATTGATTACAGAAGAATATATTTCTTGCCATTAGTTCATGAAGACAAGTGCACATGAAGAAGCATATCCACAAAGTGGCAACTCTCTCTCTCCCTCTATGGACACAGACACTCAAGCTCACAAAAGTCCGCGATGGAAGAGAAAATTCAAGAGATTACGTACTTATGAAGCTTACGTTTGCATGATGTTCTAAGAGAAATTTTACAGCTTCTTGCCGAGCACAGCCAGCAGAAAAATATAAAGGGCTGCCCAAAGAGCTTTGACAATCAATGTTGAACCCTTTTGAAAGTAGAAAGTTCATCAATTCGATTTTGCCTGACAAAAAATAAGCACAGATAAGCATGTCCATCTTCAGTTGACCATGACAAGATGCAATGTGCACGAGAGAGAGAGAAACAGAGACAGAGACAGAGACAGAGATGGCTAACTTGGTATGAAGAATTATAGTTGTTAGCTATATCTGGGAAAGCAATTGTGGCAATTGGTAAACGTAGATGCTTACCAAATGTTACAGAAATTCACTTACCTGACCCAGCAGAGTAATGCAATACTGTCAGACCCTTATCATTAGGCATAATAGGATCGGCGCCTCGATCTGTTAGATACATTGCTGTTTCAATGAGCGCCAATCCAGCAGCATGATGAAGAGGAGTGAAACCTGAAAAAGAAACAAATTTTCAGAAAATTATTCATCTGCTACTCGCAGGTATAAATGATAGTCAACCAAGGCAGCGTAGCCCGAAAAGACTCAAGTTTCGCAAAGCCAGGCTTCCACTCTTGTACACAAATCTCAAAAACTAACTGAGCAAAATAGATACGGCTAAAAGCAGGGATACCCTCAACATCTTTCGGGTTCACATCAAGCTTCAACTCCTCCAATAAGTACTTGCACAGTTCGATACTGCCCTCTATCACGGCAAAATGAAGTGCCCCACGTCCCTTATCATCCTTCACATCCGCAATAGTTCTTGCCATCCCTCTCCCATCATCAAGTTGCGAAGCCAACTCTGTTTCACCACATTATTCGACAGATGCAGCACATTATGCAGAAATCCCAAAAGAAAGAAACCAAAGCTCAGATCGAAGGGGCGGAAAAAGCAAAGAAGAAGAAAAAGACAGCAAGAAAAAGAAGAAGCCAAGATGTACTCTTGAGTAAGCCAAGATTTCCAGCCCGAACAGCACTCAGAAAATGCAGGACTTCCGGGGACACTGTAAAATTTGGTTCGATGACAAAGTTAAGAACACTCCATCATAATCAAAAAAGCGCGCTACAGCCACTGCAAACTAAAATGGTGAAAATGTTGAGTTTCCTATTCAAACGGTGAAGATACGTACTCCTCTTTTTTCCCGACCATTACGCATACACATACAGAGAGAGAGAGAGAGAGAGAGAGAGAGAGAGAGAGAGACCTGTGAGGGGAGTAGACGAAGGAGACGCCATGGTTGATGCTTTCGCAGAGCTCAAAGAGAACGACGTATTATTGAATCTTGAAAGGGCATTGCCTTTTAACGGTTTCTTACGGCCAAACCCCGCGCAAAATCTCAGTGCGGAGAGCGGGCTGGGCTATTGCTGAGTGGCGATAGTTAAACAGTTAGTTGTTGTTGCCTTTGTTGTTTTATTTGGTACTAACTGAAATCCAGGGAGAAAAAGTACAAGGGAAATATTTAGAATAATTATGTATACAACGGCTTCGATCGCCTTTTTTATTGAAAAAATGGCACTTCCTCGGATAAGTTTATAACTCGACTATACTTTCCGATAAGAATTTAAGGCTTACCCGAAACAATCAAATTATTTATCCGTTAACAACATATATGTATATCTCACAAAATTCAAGGAAAAGTTGGAGTTTGAGCCGAACTCTGTGTTCTGTTGAGGGACGGCTCCTTGCATCGGCGAGGCGCCACTATCCTCATTTTGCCGGTCCGATATATCATTCAATGAGTCATTCACACCCACAATATCAGCTTGATCTATGCTTAATTGATGCCTATCACTGTTCACATCTTACGAACCCCTTAGCGGTTGTTCCATTCAGTTTCATTTTGCTTAACTAAAAAATAATAATAATAGAAATTGATGGGTTTTGATTGCCCTAGAACAATAATAGAATAGTTTCCGGGTTTTATGGTGTAATTGGTAGATTCCAAGTAATTGAGAAACCTACTTCAACAGGTATATTCCAAGTGCCCAGTGAAATCTATACGAAACCTAAAATCACTCACCTCTATTCTAAATAAAGGCTTGAAGTAGTCATGTCAATCTCAAAAAAGAGTCTGCCTTAGTGGCTCATCAAGAGCATTTTCGTGCTTTGCTTCTTCTTCTTTTTTCCTTTCAAAAATTTCTCCATAAAAAGGCAAACTAAAAAAAGAAAAAAAAATAGTAAAAATTGAAATTAAAAAAAACACACACACACGCACGCACAAAAAAAAATTTATATCACGGGGGGAGGGCTGCGCCTCCACCTGTGCTAACCCCATCAGTAGTGGGGCGTTAACACTTGAGGGTCTGGCAGCCCTCCCGCCTATTACTTTTTCTTTTTCAGAAAATTTTTAGTTTTTTTTTTCATTGTTAATATAATTTAACTAAAATTTATATTAATTATATTTAGACAAAAATGCCCTTAATCAGCCAGAATATTTAGCCGGCCAATGAGGGCAAGCTCTTATTTGAAAGAATATTTACTTCGTACTCTTATTTGATCAAATGAGGGTACTTTAAGCTCTTATTTGGAATTCATCCAAATTTAGGACTTGTAGCGTAATTCATTCAAATTTTAGGGGAATTGTTTTTGGCTTATCTTGGCTTACAAGTAACTTTGTCAAAAAAAAAGGCACTTAAATCTTCAGTCAAAAATTAGAATTTAATTTTGTTTGAAATTTGAGAAGACTTCAAGTGAATGTATTTCTGTCAAAAAAAAATAGAATTTATAATAAGTAAGTTAAGCGGCAAAGCGCAAAACGCAAAACCAAAATGCCAAAAGGTGAAATTAAACTGGATGATACATCTGTGACCAAAAATTAAAAGAAAATATAGATAAGCACCAAATTGTCTCACACGACCTGTTTTAGTAATAAAATGATGTGACCCATATAAAATTGTTAGCTTGTTGAAGTGGCCACGTTTTCAGGAAAAAAAATTACTAAAAAATGTCTTAAAACTAACGTACTTTTTACTAATTGAGTTATAATCTTTTAAATGTACAAATTGAGTTCTAAACCTTTTTATGTTTATTAAGTTCATCCGGTCAATTTTGGCTTGAAATTGCTGACGTAGATGATAATTGTCCTATGTAGCACGGTCAACTCTAATATGGACAATTTAACGTGGATAATTTAATAGTATTATTTATTTATTTTAATTCCTTTTGCTTTCTTTTCTTCTATTTTCCCTCTTTGCCTTTTCTTTTCTTTTCTTTTTTTTAACGTAGGGCGTGGGTGAGGCTTTCCTGGCCGATCACATAAGATCAGGGCAAATGCACTCATCAGATGGAGACTCCAATTTCCTTGTCGGGTTGTGTGAAAAAATATGAAACAGCATAGCAGTGTACGTATGGAAGTGGATGAGCTTGTCTTTTTTAGACATGGTTTTGCTGAAAAAGGAAACAGAGCAAGTTTAATCTGCTTTGCCTCAACGGACCATTAGAGGTGATATGTGAAACAAGTTTTCTATTTGTCCGTCCCTTGGGACTTCCTTCCAGCTTCGACAGCTTCTCTGCAAAAGACCAGAAAACATGTCAAAAGGCTAAACTCATATTTCATCCAAACTTGTAGTTAACTAAAAAAAACAACTGCTGAAAATGCATTTGCCAGGGACAGATACTTCTGCATTTTAGACCATGAAATCTTCTCCACGGACAGAAGAAACATCGATCGCAGCCAGTTTTCAGAGGCTTTAGTGTAAGGCACACACAAACTTTCGGCTTTAACCTTTTCTTAAGTCACGGATAATCCCAGAACGGAAATTGGAGAAGTCTGCTCAGCCTAACCTGAAAGCGTTTGCAAGCTCCTTACTTTCAGGGTCAAGCTTGACACCCTCGTGGAAAGAATTGGCTGCTTCATCAAATCTCTGCATTAGATTTCCCAGTCATATATGGGTACATACAGGCATAAACATGAAAGCCAATGATGGACTAATGGACTCGAGAATAAGTGAACACATGCCTGCAAAAGACTCAAAGCTGCACCTTCCCTATAGCAAGCTTCGGGCCAATCTGGTCTAAGTTCCCTACAGGCCTTTGCATCAACTAGAGCACGTTCAGCTTGTCCCAAGTGAATCCAGCAAAAACTTCGGTTGGCAAGCAAAGCCGCATCATTTGGATCAAAGTCTATTGCCTGTGATAACCAAATCATTTGAGTCAGACTGAGAGCGCTTCATATCTGATATAGTAGCCAGAAAATGTTTCTATCTTTTCTATACAGGAGAAACGAGTTGACTAAATGACAATATATTTGCAAGGAAGTGGAATCAGAAGAAAAAGTTACTTGTGTGTAAGCGTCCACAGCTGCTTGATAGTCCTCTCTTCGAAAGGCATCATCTCCTCTTGATTTTGCTTCTGCAGCGTTCTGTTTTGCTTCCCCATTTACCTGAGAAAGTTAATTTATCAATCATTACACATAAAGTGAATGATCTACAAGCCCTACACGAATCATAAGACTTATATAAGAGTCGCTTCAATATAATTTTCCTTCACAAGTTGGGCCGGCATTTCTTGTCTAAAATTACCATCAATTGACAACCATTACTTTCGAGATATGAGACCCCAGATACAGAAAACCATCTTTCTTGTCATGAAAGTGAGCAAGGTAAAACCGAGCTTCTGCCATCATCTCATTGGGCAATCTTATCATAAATCTCTTAGGCACTAACCAATAACATCCCAATCGGAAAAACCATCTGAATCATCTAGCAAAATAAAGACTAGAAAATCCATCAAAATTTGGGAATTTTCAACAACATTCACATGAAGCAAGAGGAGGTAGACAAAAGCCATACACGGCAGGGACCTCAATACCTGCAGATCACCATGTTCAGCCTGCACATGCACCATGATTCCATCCACACTCCATGGAATAATGTTGATTTCTGAAGTCTTTGGAAAAAGAATCTCCACGGCTGCACGATTGCCACTTCGTGCTGCAAGTTGTATGGGTGTCATCCCATCCTGTGATGACCAGAAGAGATCATGATCTTTAATGAATGATCCACTGCCCAAAGACCTTCATGAATCTACTTCGAGAAAGGTGAAGAAAATAACGAACGAGATTAGTGACTAGGAATTTAAGTTAACTGTTTAGAGTGGCTTTTCTTTTTCCTCTCTTGTATTGTTGGAATTGTACCTTCATTCAATGTCGAAGACCTTTTCAAACCATATGAACTTTGGTCATTTAGAAAATTTTCGTGATCTTTAGGTTTTAAGTATCTTTTTTTATTTTCAAATTTTGAAGTGAAAGCATAATGTGATTGTTTTACTTTAAACAAGTAGCATGTTAATAATTTGTGACGAGCATGGACCGTGCAAAAATATGAAACAATCATCAATTGAAAAGAACTGTTCCTTTTTCTCTGCAGATTACTGCATTTGCATTTGAAACTTAAGGAGTACTAAAGCTTTAAAGCTCGACCTCGTCTATGACATTGGGATCAGCTCCTGCTTCTAGTAAGCAATTTATAACGTCGAGGCTCTCCCTGAAAGCAGCAACGTGCAGAGGTGTTCGTCCTCCAGGCAAAGTAACATTCACCTTGGCACCCCACTGTATGGACATCAAAATTATATGTAAAGGGGAGTTATAACGCTAGACGTGAGAATATAAAAGCAAGGGCATCAGTCAGAATTCCAACCAGCCAGAGTACTGTTTTCAAATCCAGTATAAATGATACTTTTGAACATTAAAAAGAGGTCAACAGACATAACCATTCTGTAAATCTTTGGGATTATAATGAGTCTTCCATTATGCGCTACTATAATCAGAGTTTAATTCATATGCAAAATGTTAACAGATACAATGGGTGTGATGGAGACAGAAAGGAAGCTTGGAGTACAAGAAAACTAAAGTGATATTAACTGTTAAATGTCTAACAGTCCAACAAACCTGAATCAATAGCTTTAAGCATTCAAGCGAACTGATAGTGACAGATGAAAAGAGCGGAGTAAAACGATCAACAGTTTCCGCATTTGGCTGCAAAACAGAAGTAATATAATTAGATACCAATTGCTCCACCACATCCCAAAACACCTTTTCTGTCACTGCTAAGGAGTAACCTCAAAATGACGCTGATATAAATGGAGAAGAGACACGAAATCCCTCATTTAGATAATTTTAATACACGCAGTAAAATTCGAACATAAAAGCCAACTCCGTGCATTGCGCGGGGCCACATGCTTATTACTGTAGCTTCATCACAGAAAAGCTAGATTCATCGAACCAGACAACCATTTCCTCCTTTCTCTTTCTTTTTCTCCATCTCTCTATCATTGATTACGGAAGAATATATTTCTTGCCTTCTGCTCATGAAGACAAGTGCACACGCAGATGGCACATCCATGAAGTTGCGACTCCCTCTCTTATATGTATACAGATATTCATGCTCACGGAAGTCCGGCGATGAAAGATGTAGGAACCAAATAAAAAGGAAGGAGGAATTTTGCGGAAGCTTGGAGGATTTAATTTGGAGAGAATAACAAAAACACAAATGAGAGAGCAATACTACAAAATACCTTTGCCAAGGTTTTTACACAAAGAAAATCAAGCTTTGCTCTAAGCTTGTTCTTACAAGAACTCTCTCTCTCTCTCTCTATTTCTTCTCCTCCTTGATATGAAACTTACAAGAAAACCACACATATTTATAGCCAATTCTATACCTAATTTTTGCCAAACTTAAATGTCTTTATTTGACTACACTTAATTTTATCAAATTCAAGCACACCTAAGTTGTCCATTTTTGACAATCAATAGTCAAAAATTGAGGCTTAAGCACACCTAAGTTGTCCATTAATAGTCAAAAATTGAGGCTTCTTCTTTTTTTGACTTTCTTCCAAATTTTATTTTAATATTTTCAATAGCCTCCCTTAAAATTGATTTTGGAAGTTCATAACACCAAGCATCGTCTTCAATCTTTCGAACAGATCAGCCTTCAATGGTTTTGTCAGGATATCTGCAATCTGGTCTTCTGATCTGCAGAAATTAAGTTCAATTTCACCATCTTTGACTTGCTCACGAATATAGTGATACTTGATGTCGATGTGCTTGCTCCTGCCATGAAATACAGGATTCTTGGCTAATGCAATAGCCGACTTATTGTCACACATCAATTTAGTAGGACCTGCTTGTTCATGCATCAATTCACGCAGCATCCATCGAAGCCATATTGCTTGACAAGCCCCTGAAGCTAATGCCATGTATTCTGCTTCAGCTGTCGAGAGTGCAACAACCTGCTGTTTTTTCGAAGACCAAGAAATTACTCCTGATCCAAGAAAGAAAGCATACCCTGAAGTACTCTTTCGAGTCTCAGTATCACCTGCCCAATCACTATCTGTATACCCCAACAGATCAAAGTTGTCAGTATAAGAATATAAAATTCCATGATCACGAGTTCCACTGACATACCGCAAAATTCTTTTTGCCGCCTGTAAATGTGATTGGTATGGTTTCTCCATGAACCTGCTAATAATTCCCACTCCATAGGTAATATCTGGTCTTGTAGAAGCCAAATATCTTAAACTGCCAACAATGCTTTTGAAATAAGTGGGATTTACCAATTCACCGGTTCCTTCTTTCTTCAGCTCCAAACGTTCAATTACGGGAGTTCGAATTGGTTTGAGCGATTCCATTTTTAATCGCTTCAGAATATCATTAGCATATTTCTGCTGTGAAATAAATATGCCATTATCTGTCTGCTTCACTTCAAGCCCAAGAAAATAAGACATCAATCCTAAATCAGTCATCTCGAACTGGCTAGTCATAGCCTCCCTGAATTCTGAAAACATTTTTTCACAGCTGCCTGTAAATATCAAGTCATCAACATAAATGCACACAATTATTATGTCACCGTTAGTATTTGACTTGATATACAGTGTATGCTCATACGGGCACTTTTGAAAATCACGCTCTAACAGGTATGTGTCGATACGTGTGTACCAAGCACGAGGTGCCTGTTTTAGCCCATACAAAGCCTTCTTCAGTTTGTAAACTTGATTTTCATGCCCTTTCTCATAACCCTGTGGTTGCTCCACGTAGACTTCCTCTTCAAGAACACCATTGAGGAATGCTGATTTCACATCCATTTGATGGATCTTCCAATGATTTTGAGCTGCAAGTGCTAAGATCATCCGGATGGTATCCATCCGAGCCACTGGTGCAAATACTTCAAAATAATCAATACCTGGCTTTTGCTTGTAGCCCTTTACAACCAGTCTGGCCTTGTAACGGTCCACCTGACCATTGGGTTGGTACTTCGTCTTGTACACCCACTTGACACCAATGGATTTCTTACCAGGTGGTAAAGAAGTTAGCACCCATGTGTCATTCTTCTCAATGGAGTGAATCTCTTCATCCATTGCATGAATCCACCTTTCATCTGCAGCTGCTTCATCATAGGTTACAGGATCACATTCAGCAAACAAACAAAAGTTTACCAATGTTTCATCAGTGATTCCGTTATTATCACTGCCATCGCCTCCTGTGACCACGTAATCCCTGAATTTTACTGGCGTCTCCCTCAGTCGTTGTGAACGACGTAGTGGTGGTTCTGAAGCTGCTGTTGGTGAAGATGTACCACTAGTTGAAGATGATGGAGGCTCTTCTATTTCTCTCTCCAATGGTTCATCTTCGATGGTGATGCTTTTCTGGTCACCCTTTTGGTTCCAGTCCCAAGCTTCATCTTCAAAAAACTGGACATCCCTGCTGATAATTACCTTTTCAGTGACTGGGTTATACAGCTTATAACCTTTAGTTGTGTCACTATAGCCAATGAAGATGCACTTCTCGCTTTTGTCATCCAACTTCTTTCTTCGTTCATCTGGTATATGGGGATATGCCACGCACCCAAATACTCGTAGAAACGAAACATCTGGCTTGTTGCCGCTCCAAGCCTCTTCTGGGGTTCTTCCAAGAACACTCCTTGTTGGACATCTGTTTAGTACAAATACAGCACAAGCAACCGCTTCTGCCCAAAAATTCTTAGGCAAATTTTTGGCTTTTAACATACTTCTTGCCATTTCAAAAATTGTCCTGTTCTTTCTTTCTGCTATACCATTTTGCTGAGGTGTATAGCTGGCAGTCAACTGACGTTTTACTCCATGAATTTTACAAAATTTGTCAAATTCATTTGAGGTAAATTCTCCCCCTCTATCCGATCTCAACGTCTTTAGAATAAAGCCACTATGTTTTTCAACATAGACTTTAAATTCTTTGAACTTGGCAAATGCTTCAGATTTTTCTCTCAAGAAATATACCCAAGTTTTTCTGGTAAAATCATCAACAAAAATCAGCATGTACCTTTTTTGTCCGACTGATTCAACCTCAACAGGGCCACATATATCTGTATGTACCAGCTCCAAAGGATGCTTTGCTCTTCTGGCTTTCCCTACTGGAAATGATTCTCGATGTTGTTTTCCAACGAGACATCCTTCGCATGGACGATCTGGACATTCGATTAAAGGCATGCCGGTCACCATCTTTTTCTGAACCAGTAGTTTTAGTCCACGGAAATTTAGATGACCGTATCGAAGATGCCACAGCCAGTTGTTGTCTTTCATCATCGCTTGAAAACTCAAGAGATTCTTCGTCTGAAGAGTCATGGGAAACATCCGGTTCTTCGTCATTTGCACCGTTGTGATCAACTTGTTGTTGACACTTCTGATGGTGCAAATTCCATTTTCAATGTGAACTTTGTGGCCTTTTTCGGAAAGTTGCCCAACACTTAGCAAATTCCAAAAAAGTCCTGGCACAAAGTAAACATCTGCAATAGCAACATTAGTACCATCTTTTGACTTGATATTAATGTTACCTTTGCCCATCACGGGAATTTTTGATTTATTCCCGAAGTTGACTTCACCACGACTCGTCTCATCCAATTGCGAGAATAATTCCTTCCGGCCAGTCATATGATTGCTGCAACCAGTATCTAGATACCATATGTTGGTATCTACAGTGCTTGAGTCATCCTTCTTACATGCTAGCACCATGTATTCTTCAGCATCAGTGGTATGTGCGTGCTCCGCCTGCTCGTACGTCGCCTTTGCATGGCATTCGGATTTGTAATGTCCGAACTTGTTGCACTTAAAACACTTGACTTTTGATTTGTCACGTGTTTTAAATTTCCCGGTGAAATTGGAATTTCCACCTCTTCCTTGGCCTCCTCCGCGACCTCGACCTCCTTGATAGCTTCCTCGATTTGATGGAGCGATACGACTTTGCAAAGCTTGCTCGGGATATGAACTGACGGACTTCTGATTCATTCTTTGCTCATGCGAGCATAATGAACCCATCAACCGCTCCAACGTCATAGTTGATATATCTTGGCCTTCTTCGATTGCCGCAACAACGTAGTCAAATCTTTCAGTCAAAGACCTCAAGATTTTTTCTACGACTCGTACATCTTGGAGTGTTTCACCATTAACCCTCAATTGGTTAACGATGTTTTGTACACGATCAAAATACAAAGAGATAGATTCAGAATCATTCATGCGTAAAGACTCAAAATCACCTCGAAGTGTTTGAAGCCGAACTCTTCGAACACGATCGTCGCCCTTGTAGGATTTTTGCAAAATATCCCACGCTGCTTTGGCGGTCTCGGCATTCGATATTTTTTCAAATATCGTCTCCTCCACGGCTTGAAAGATCGCATATAATGCTTTCTGATCTTTTTTCCGGGATTCCACCAACGAATCCTTCTCCTCCTTTCTCATGGCATTGAATTCTTCGTTATTAGCTACTTCGATGTAGCCATTCTCCACCAGGTTCCACAAATCTTGCGATTTGAACAAAACCTTCATCTGGACGGACCAGTTGTTGAAATTCTTTCCGTTCAACTTTGGAAGTTGAAATTGAACGGAACTTGTGGACGCCATAACTTGGCTCTGATACCAAATGTAGGAACCAAATAAAAAGGAAGGAGGAATTTTGCGGAAGCTTGGAGGATTTAATTTGGAGAGAATAACAAAAACACAAATGAGAGAGCAATACTACAAAATACCTTTGCCAAGGTTTTTACACAAAGAAAATCAAGCTTTGCTCTAAGCTTGTTCTTACAAGAACTCTCTCTCTCTCTCTCTATTTCTTCTCCTCCTTGATATGAAACTTACAAGAAAACCACACATATTTATAGCCAATTCTATACCTAATTTTTGCCAAACTTAAATGTCTTTATTTGACTACACTTAATTTTATCAAATTCAAGCACACCTAAGTTGTCCATTTTTGACAATCAATAGTCAAAAATTGAGGCTTAAGCACACCTAAGTTGTCCATTAATAGTCAAAAATTGAGGCTTCTTCTTTTTTTGACTTTCTTCCAAAATTTATTTTAATATTTTCAATAAAAGAGAGAGTTGAAGAGATCACATATTTCTCGAGCTTACGTTAGCATGATGTTCTAAGAGAAATTTTACAGCATCTTGCTGACCACAGGCAACAGAAAAAAGTAAAGGGCTTCCAGAAGAGCCTTGACAATCAATGTTGACCCCTTTAGAAAGTAGAAAGTTAATCAATTCGATGTTCCCTGCAAAGAAATAATCCCAGATAAGCATGTCCATCTTCAGTTGACCATGACAAGATGCAATGTGCACAGTGATTTTGCGTGCGTGCATGTGTTTTTGTGTGTGCATGTGTTTGTGGGTGTGTGTGTGTGGGTAAACGTACATGCTTACCAGATGTTACAGAAATTGACCTACCTGACCCAGCAGAGTAATGCACTGCTGTAAGACCATTATCATTGGGCATAGCAGGATCGGCACCTCGATCGATTAGATACTTTGCTGTTTCAATATGCGGCGATGTAGCAGCATGATGAAGAGGAGTATCACCTAAAAAAAAAACAATTTTTCAGACATTTATTCATCTCCTCCTTGTAGGTATAATCGATACTGAACCATGGCAGGAGAATTAGCCCAAAAAGACTCAAGGTTTCACAAAACCAGGCGTCTTCTCTTATACACAAATCTCAAAAACTAACAGAGCAAAATAGATATAGCTAAAGGCGGGGATACCATCAACATCTTTTGGGTCCACATCAAGTTTCAACTCCTCCAACAAGTACTTGCAAACGTCCATATTGCCCTCTGTCGCAGCAAAATGAAGCGCCCCACGTCCCTCATCGTCCTTAACATCCGCAATAGTTCTTGCCATCCCTCTCCCATCATCGAGCTGTGAAGCCAACTCTGTTTCACCAAATCATTCGATGAATGCAGGGCATTATGTAGAAATTCCAAAGGAAAGAACCCAAAGCTCGGAACAAAAGGGCCAAAAAAAAAAGAAGAAGAAGAAGAAGAAGTCAAGATATACTCTTGAGTAAGTCAAGATTTCCTGCACGAACTGCACTCAGAAAAGCCAGGACTTCCGGGGACACTGCAAAATTTGGTTCAAAAAACAAAGTTAAGAACACTTCTTCATCATCAAAAGGCACGCTACAGTCACTGCAAACTAAAATGGTGAAGAAGTGCCAGTTTGCTGTTCAAACGGTGATGACACCGTTTGAACACAGAGAGAGAGAGAGAGAGAGAGAGAGAGAGAGAGACCTGTGAGGGGAGTAGACGAAGGAGACGCCATGGTCGACGCTTTCACAGAGCTCAAAGAGAATGAAGCATGATTGAATCTTGAAAGGGCATTGCCATTTAACGGTTTCTCTCGGCCAAAACCCGCGCAAAATCTCAGTGCGGAGAGGGGCCGGGCTAATGCTGAGTGATACCAGTTAACGGTTAGATGTTGTTGACTTAGTTTATTCGATACTAACTGAATTCCGGGGAGAAAAATTACATTGACTTATTTTTTTTAAGGGTCAATATCATGAAATATCTTAAAATAGTACATCTGTAATAAATTTACCTCAAATTATTTTTTAAGGGATAATACCACGAAAAATCTCAAACTAGTACGCCCGTGACAAATTTATCTCAAACTATTTTTTTAACCATGAAAAACCCCAAACTGGTACACTTGTGACAAATTTACCCCAAATTATTTTTTTGACCTCAAAAAACCCCAAATCGGTACACTTGTGACAAATTTACCTCAAACTAATATATTTTTGACAAATTTACCTTTCGTTAATTTTTGTTAAATTTAACGTCGAATTGCTTAGTTGGATGGCATGTGGCACTTCACAGGTATACCAGTTTGAAATTTATATCCTCTATTTATCATAGGTTTATCAATCTAGGATTTTTAATGGTACTGATCCAATTTAACAAAGGATAAATTTGTCATAGATGTAATAGTTTGGGGTTTTTCGTGGTAAAAAAAAATAATTTTGGGTAAATTTGTCACAAATGTACCAGTTTATGGTTTTTTATTGTCAAAAAAATAGTTTGAGGTAAATTTGTCGCAGGCGTACCAATTTTGGATTTTTCGTGGTCAAAAAAATAGTTTGGGGTAAATTTGTCACGGGTATACCAGTTTGGGGTTTTTCGTGGTATTAATCCTTTTTTTAACAGCAAAAGATCCCAAACTTTGGTACATTAATGACAAATTTACCTAAACAATTTTTTTATCACAAAAAAAGTCAAACCGATAAGCATATGATAAATTTATCTCAAACTTTATTATTATCACAAAAAATCTAAATTGGCACACATGTGACGAATTTACCCCAAACTAATTTTTTAATCATAAAAAACTCTAAACTGATACACAATTGATAAATTTACCCTTTATTGGTTTCCATTAAATTGAATTAATACCACAAAAAACTCCAAACTGATAAATCTATGATAAATAGAGGATAAAAATCCTAAACTAATACAGCCATCAATTGCCTCATGTCATCGAACTGTATGATTTGATAGTAAAATTTAACAAAAAACTAACAAATGATAAATTTATTGCAAATATACTAGTTTGGGATTAATTTATCATAGGTGTATTAATTTGGAGAGTTTGGTAGTCAAAAAAAATAATTTGAAGTAGATTTGTCACTTTTGTACAAGTTTTGGATTTTTTGTGGTCAACAAACAGTTTTGGATAAATTTGTTATAAGTGTACTAGTTTAAGGATTTTCGTGATATTAACTCTTTTTTTTAAATACGTACAATTGAGTTCTTTTACTGAACATTAACAGAATCTACGCGCACATGACACCTAGAAATTGCACTTCCTACCACAAATTTATGAGTTGACTATACTTTTTGATAAAGGTTTAAGGTTTAAGCAAAAATAATCAAATTATTTGACCATTGACAACAGAGATGTACTTCTCACAAAATTTAGGGGGGAAATTCTCAAATAAAAACTTGAAGTAGATCTTAAAAGGCTTGAAGTGGTCATATCAACCTTAAAAAAAAGGTCTACCTCATCGATTGGTCAAAGGCATTTTCATCATTTAATTTTTACTTTTATTTTTGAAATATTTCTATGAAAAAGAAAAACTCAAAAAAGGAAAAAAAAAAAAGGCTAAAATTTAAATAGAAAAAACACAATATATATAGGCGGGAGGCCTTGTCCCTCCACCTATGATTGTTGCCTTATCATTAGAGATGGTCGGCGAGGTTGCCGACACCTCGGTGAGGGTCAGGCATCCCTCTCACCTATACTTTTTTTTTTTTGAAAATTTTTTAGTTTTTGTAATTTTTAATTTAATTTATCTAAAATATATATTGAAATTCACTTTAGACGAAAATGCACTTGACCGACCGAAATATTTAGCCGGTCCGCGAGATCAAGCCCTTATTTAAAACAGTCATGGCTACTTGATGCTACTATTTAAAATAAGATCATACCATTATTTGAGAAAATAGTTTTGTGGTAAAACAAAACTTTTGTGGGCCTAATTCATTCAAATTTTAGGGGGATTTGTTTTGGCTTATATTGGCTTACTAGTTACTTAGTCAAAAACACACTTAAATCTTCACCACTAAAAATAGAGTTTGTTCGAAATGTGAAAAAACTTCCAATGATTGAATTTATGTCATTAAATTGGATAATTATAATAAGTCAGGTAAGTAGCAAAAGGCAAAATCAAAATGCTAAAAGGCGAAATCGAAGTGGATAACAAACCCTTGGCCAAAAATTAAAAGAAAGAATAGATAAACAGCAAATTGTCTCACAGAACATGTATAATTTTAATAGTATTTTAATATTTCTTCCTTTCTTCAAACGGAACAAATAAATCTAGAATCAGACCGATTCTCTAAATGCCTTTCTGGACATTCCTGGCCACTCACAGAAAATGAGAAGCAGATGATTTAGCATTGAATGTACTGGGTATTCACCTTATCAATATCTCAAATCAAGGATGGGTTCTATTTAGTGCTTAACTAAAATAGGCACCCGAATCAAACCAAGAACCTTTTGTTAAGCTATTGTTTTCTTGTTTTGTTCCCTAAACCTTCTAGAGTAAGACATTCAGGTGGGAGAAGCACTAAAGGAAATATAGATATCAGAAGGAAAACAGCTCTTGCCTAATAGGAAGATAGAGGTCTTAGCCCAATATAGATGAAAGAATCAATTAGCGAGCTGTAACCCCTGCAAGTAGATAATTGAAGCAGTTGGTTCATCTTTTGTCTTTTCTTTTTTCTTTTCTTTCTCTTCTCTTTTCCCTCTTTTCTTTTCTTTTTATTAGTGGCCAACGACGGTCCCAAAGCTCTTGCCTAGATTTAGGGAGGCCAGATTTGGCAATGCAACTTTGCCAGCTACCCTGATCGCCTCGCCCAAACCTAGGCAAGTGCCATGACCCTCAATGGCCACAGCACAAAAAATAAAAGAAAGGAGAAGGGAAAAAAAAAGAAAATTAAAAATTATTTCAAAAGATTATTTTAAAAAATGTCCATGTCAATACTAGCTATGCCAGGTAAAATGGCTTTAGTGAAAAAGGTAACTGGTGGACTCAATTAATAAAATGTGAAAAAGTTTAGGAACTCGATTGGCAGAGTTAAAAGGTTTTCAATTGAATTGGTAAAAGTGCAAAAGGTTTAAAACTTTTGTGGTAATTTTCCATGAGTTTTTGTAAGGTAACAGATGGAGGATGGAAATGGAATTGGATAAATAATGAAATACCATCAGACGGAGACTCCAATTTCCTTGTTGGCTTGTGTGATGAACTAGGAGACTACATAGAAGTGCATGTATGGAAGTAGGTGAGCATCCTCTTCTAGTCATGGTTTTGCTGAAAAAGGAAACTGATCAAGTTAATCTGGCTTGCCTCAATAGACCATTAGAGAAGATATGTGAAACTTAAACTGTGATACTTGGGAACAAAATCGTTTCTTTATTCTGAGCCCGGTGACGAGCCAAGACCAAATAGATCAGTCACACAGCTCATTGACCAAGGCCGAGCGAACCATTCTCGGTGGACGGCGAAACCTTTACAACAGCAAGCCCCGCCTCGGACAAAACTGCATAGATTTCATTACCAAGAACACGATATGCAACTGATGGACAAAATTCGTACAAGCTCAACAGAAAAACTAAACAAAAAAAAAAAAAGGTAATGCCGTCATTCTCAGGGAAAATGGCGCATTGAGCATCAAGTATTTTTCTCACGGCTTCTCAAGCATGTCAAGTCATGAACTCTTTTTGTGCGTCCCTCGGAACTTCCTTCCAGCTTTGACAGCTTCTCTGCAAATACCAGAAAACATTTCAAAAGGCTAAATCATACTTCATGCAAAATTCTAGTTAACTAAAAACTGCAATGAAAATGCATTTGCCAGGAACAGATACTTCAGCATTTTAGGCACACACAAACGTTTAGTTCGTAATTCAAATTGGAAAAGTCTACTCACCCTAACCTGAAAGCCTTTGCAAGCTCCTTACTTTCAGGGTCAAGCTTGACACCCTCGGAGAAAGAATTGGCTGCTTCCTCAAATCTCTGCAGTAGATTTCCCAGTCATGTAAAGGTACATGCAGGCACAAACATGAACGCCAATGATGGACTAATGGACTAGAGAATAAGTGAACACGTGCCTGCAAAAGACTCAAAGCTGCACCTTCCCTATGGCAAGCTTTGGCCCAATCTGGTCTATGTTCCCTACATGCCTTTGCATCAGCTAGAGCATGTTCCCCTTCTCCCAAGTGAAACCAGCAAAGACTTCGGTTGGAAAGCAAAGTCGCTTCATTTGGATCGAAGCCTATTGCCTGTGATAACCAAACCAAAAAAGCAGTTCATTCGAGTCAAATTGAGAGCATTTCATAGTTAGACGTTTTCTTTTGAGACATATCTGGTATAGTAGCCAAAAACGTTTCTATCTTCGCTGTACAGGAGAAAAGAGGTGACTAAATGACAATATATTCGCAAGGAAGTGGAATCAGAAGAAGAATTTACTTGTGTGTAAGCGTATACAGCTGCTTGATAGTCCTTCCTTCGGAAAGCATCATCTCCCCTTGATTTTGCTTCTGCAGCTTTCTGTTTTGCTTCTTCATCTAGAGCTTTCTGATTGATATGTCCCCATCAAACATTACACGTAAAGTGAGTGATCTACAAGCCTACACGAATCATAAGATTTATACACAAAAGGAGGCTTTGCCATCATGTAAGCAAGGTAAACTTATCATTACAGCTCTTAGGCACTAACCAATAACATCCCAATCAGAAAAACCATCTGAATCATCTAGCAAAATAAAGACTAGAAAATCCATCAAAATTTGGACATTTTCAACCACATTCACATGGAGCAAGAGAAGGTAGAAAAAAGCCATACATGGGAGGCACCTCAATACCTGCATATTCTCATATTCAGCCTGAAAATGCACCATGATTCCATCCACACTCCATGGAATAGTTTTGATTTCTGAGGTCTTTGGAAAAAGAATCTCCACGGCTGCATGATTACCACTTCGTGCTGCAAGTTGTATGGGTGTCATCCCATCCTGTGATGACCAGAACACATCATGATCTTTAGTGAATGATCCACGGCCAAAAGACCTTCAATGACTATTTCCATAAAGGTGAAAACGAGATTAGCAATAAGGAATTTAAGTATTTAGAATGGCTTTTCTTTTTCCTCTCTTGTATTGCTGGCGTTGTACCTTCATTCAATGTCATTTAGAAATTTTTCATTATCTTTTTATCTTAAATATCTTTCCAACTTTCGGCTTTTGAAGTGAAAGCATAACGTGATAGAGCATGGGCCATGCAAAAATATGAAAGAATGATCAATCGAAAAGAACTGTTCCTTTTTCTCTGCAAATTACTCCATTTTGCATTTAAAAAAGCTTTCAAAAGAGGTAGTGGATGAACATGAGATTAAACTGAAGGAGTACTAAAGCTTTAAAGCTCGACCTCATCTCTGACATTGGGATCAGCTCCAGCTTCTAGTAAGCAACTTATGACGTCGAGGTACCCCCTCAAAGCAGCAACGTGCAGAGGTGTTCCTCCTTTAGGCAAAGTAACATTCACCTTGGCACCCCACTGTATGGACATCAAAATTATGTGCACATGGGAATTATAACGCTAGACATAAGCACATAAAAGCAAGCAAGGGCATCAGTCGGAGTTCCAAGCAGCCACAGTACTGTTTTCAATTCGAGCATAAATGGTACCTTTGAACATTAAAAAGAGGTTGGACCAAATGAAAAACATTAAAAAGAGGTAGACAGCATAACCCTTTTGTAAATCTTTGGGATTAAATTGAGTCTTCCATGGAACTTGAATGTTAGCAAGAAAGAGATCCTGATTCCATCATGCGCTACTATAATCAGAGTCTAATTTATAGAATAGCACACAGCATTAAGAAGGCACGACTAAAGAATATGAAGAAGCCAGCATAAATATCAGTGGAGACTGGCTGAAACTTGACTTAAACGTGTAAAAGTCATACAAACCTGAATCAACAGCTTTAAGCATTCAAGCGAACTGTTATTGACAGATGCAAAGAGCGGAGTTGAACGATCAGCAGTTTCCGCATTTGGCTGCAAAACAGCAAAAATGAAATTGAATACCAACTGCTCCACCCCATCCAAAACTCCTTTTCTGTCACTGCTGAGGAATAATCTCAGCACAATGCTGATACAAATGGAAAAGAGACACGAAATAGCAAATTCTCAAACATTCCACTGTTGGTTTTTTTTTGGGGGGGGGTAAGGAACATTCCACTGTTGGTTTCTCTCTTTTGTTGCCAAAAACTGTGTGCAAGCCGTTCCTTGCCATCTCGAATCGAAAATATCATAGCAATAGTAATGTAATATCTCGACTTTCAATCCACCCATCCACTTCATTGTTAATGCATCCAAAGATGAGACGTTTGCTTCGAACAAAAAATCTAATTCCATGCATTGCGTGGGACCACACGCTCATCACAGAACAGCTAGATTCCTCCAAACCAGCAACCATTTCCACCTTTCTCGTTCTTCCTATCTATATTACAGAAGAATATATTTCTTGCCTTTTGTTCATGAAGACAAGTGCACATGCAGAAGGCATATCCACAAAGTTGCGACTCTCTCTCTATATGGATACAGCTATTCGGGCTCACAGAAGTCCTCGGCAAAAGAGGTAAGTTAAGAGAGTACATAATTTCTCAAGCTTACGTTAGCATGATGTTCTAAGAGAAATTTTACAGCATCTTGCTGACCACAGGCGGCAGAAAACATTAAAGGGCTGACAGGAGAGCTTTGACAATCAATGTTGACCCCTTTAGAAAGTAGAAAGTTCATCAATTCAATGTTCCCTGCGAAGAAATAATCACAGATAAGCATGTACATTTTCAGTTGACCATGACAAGATGCAATGTGCACTCACTCGTGTTCTTGTGTGCGCGCATGAATAAATCTGGGAAAGCGATTGCGGCAATTGGTAAACGTAGATGCTTACCAAATGTTGCAGAAATTTACTTACCTGACCCAGCAGAGTAATGCAGTACTGTCAGACCCTTATTATTAGGTATAACAGGATCGGCACCTCGATCTATTAGATACTTTGCTGTTTCAATATGAGCCGATGCAGCAGCGTGATGAAGAGGAGTGAAACCTGAAAAAGAAACAAATTTTCAGAAAATTATTCATCTCTTACTTGCAAAAGAAGGCTTCCACCCTTATACACAAATCTCAAAAACTAACAGTGCAAAATCGATACAGCTAAAAGCGGGGATACCCTCAAAATCTTTCGGGCTCACATCAAGCTTCAACTCCTCCAACAAGTACTTGCACAGTGCGATATTGCCCTCTGTCGCGGCCAAATGAAGCAGCCCACGTCCCTTATCGTCCCTAGCATCCGCTATAGTTCTTTCCATCCCTCTCCCATCATCAAGTTGTGAAGCCAGCACTGTTTCACCGCATTAGTCGACAGATGCAGCGCATTTTGTAGAAATCCCAAGAAACCAAAGCTAAGACCGAAAGGGCCAAAAAGAAGAAGAAGAAGAAGAAGAAGAAGAAGACAGCAAGAAAAAGAAGAAGCCAAGATGTACGCTTAAGTAAGCCAAGATTTCCAGCCCCAACAGCACTCAGAAAACTCAGGAGTTCCGAGGACACTGCAAAATTTGGTTCGAAAACAGAGTTAGGAACACTTCGTCATGATCAAAAGGGACGCTACAGTCACTACTCTGTTTTCCGGCCATTACACAAACACATGCAGAGAGAGAGAAAGAGAGAGAGAGAGACCTCTGAGGGGAGTAGACGAAGGGGACGCCATGGTTGACGCTTTCACAGAGCTCAAAGAGAATGAAGTATGATTGAATCTTGAAAGGGCATGCCTTTTTAACTGTTTCTTATGGCCAAACCCCGCGCAAGATCTCAGTGGCGGTAGTTAACAGTTAGTCGTTGTTGACTTAGTTTCATTTGGTACTAACTGAATTCTACTAGTACATTGAAAGTCTATAGAAAAAAGCGCACACACTTAAATCTTCACTCAAAAAATGTACTTTAATTTATTCGAAATTTGAGAAGATTTCAAATGATCATATTTCCATCATAAAATTGGATATTAGGCAAAATCAAAACGCTAAAAAGCGACGCCCGCGGCCAAAAATTAAAAAGAAAAACAGATAAACACCAAATCGTCTCCCACAAGCTGTTTTAGTAACGAAATCAAATATATCCATATAAAACTATTAAGCTTGCCGTATTTGCCACATTTTTTTGGAAAATTATCAAAAAAGTCCTAAATATGTTATACTTTTACCAATTCAATCTCAAACATTGTAATTGTATTAATTAAGTTCTAAAAATTTTCACATTTTGTTAATTAAATCCATCCAATAAATTTTAGCAATAAACCACCAACATTGATGTCAACCTTCCTACATGACACAACTTATACTGACTTGGACAACTTTAATAATATTTTATAATTTATTATTTTTTCCATTTTTTTTCTTTTCTTCTCACCTCCGCTATTTTCTTTTGACTATTGTGGCCAACAAGGGTTGTTGAGCCCTAGCCCAGATTTGGGTGAGGCCATGGTGAGCCTTGCTCGCAACCACAATGGCCTCATTCAAACCTCGGCCGACCACAATAAAAAGAAAAAAAATGAAAAAAAAAGAAAATTTTGTAAAAAAATATACCGCGTTGCCATACTAAGTAAGAAGGCTAGCGTCCATATCGATTGAATAAAATCAATTTGCAAAACATGAAAAAAAAAATTAAAATTCAATTAACACAATTAAAAAGTTCATAACTGAATTGGTACAAATACCATAGATTATGACTTTTTTTGGTAATTTTTTCCATGTTTTTGTAAGGTAACAGACTAAGGATGGAGATGGAATTGGATAAACAAACATATCAACAGATGGAGACTCCAATTTCCTTGTTGGGTCGTGCGATGAATTATGAAACCACATAGAAGTGTACGTATGGAAGTGGATAAGCATTCTCTTTTAGGAAACAGATCAAAGTTAATCTGGCTTGCCTCAACAGACCATTAGAGAAGATATGTAAAGCTTCAAAATCATTTCTTTCTTTTGGCCCGTCGACGACCCAAGACCAAATAGATCGGTCACACGGCTCAACGACCGAGGCCGAGCAAACCATTCTCGGGGGAAGGGGAAACCTTACAACAGCAAGCCTCACCTCGGACAAAACTGCATAGAGCTCGTTACCAATAACACGACATGCAACTGATGAACAATATCCAAACAAGCTCCAAAAAAAAAAAAAGGGTTAATGCCGTCATTCTCAGGGAAAATGGCGCACAGCTATCACAAGCAATGTCCCTTCGACTCGAGCATCAAGTTTCTTTCTCGCGGCATCTCAAGCATTTCAAGTTATGCACTCTTTTTGTCCGTACCATGGAACTTCCTTCCAGCTTCGACAGCTTCTCTGCAAAGACCAGAAAACATGTCAAAAGGCTAAACTCATATTTCATGCAACAACTGAAAATGCACAGGCCAGGAACAGATACTTCTGCATTTTAGACCATGAAATCTTCTTGACGGACCGAAGAAACAGGATATGTCAAGTGTCCCAAAACACCATGACTCTGTGTCGCAATCACAGCCGGTTTTCAGAGGCTTTAGTGTTAGGCACACACAAACTTTTAGCTTTGACCTTTTCTTTAGTCACGGATAATTCCAAAACAAAAATCTGGCCACGCATTTGTTCGTAATTCAAATTGGAGGAGTCTGCTCAGCCAAACCTGAAAGCGTTTACAAGCTCCTTATTTTCAGGGTCAAGCTTGACACCCTCATAGAAAGAATTGGCTGCTTCGTCAAATCTCTGCAGAAGATTAACCAGTCATATATAGGAACACAAAGGCACAAATACTAACGCCAATGATGGACTAACAGACGAGAAAATAAGTGAACACATGCCTGCAAAATACGCAAAGCGGCACCTTCCCTATAGCAGGCTTTGGGCCAATCTGATCTAAGTTCCCTACAGGCCCTTGCATCAACTAGAGCCTGCTCAGCTTGTCCCAAGCGAATCCAGCATAGACTTCGGTTGGAAAGCAAAGTCGCATCATTTGGATCAAAGTCTATTGCCTGTGATAAGCAGACCAAAAGAGTGGTTCATTTGAGTCTGATTGAGAGCACTTCATAGTTAGATATCTTCTTTTGAGCCATATTTGATAAAGTAGCCAGAAAAAGTTCCAAACTTAGCTATAAAGGAGAAACGAGTTGACTGACTGACACGAAATTTGCAAGGAAATTGAATCAGAAGAAAATTTTACTTGTGTGTAAGTGTCTAAAGCTGCTTGATAGTCCTTTCTTCGAAAAGCATCATCTCCTCTTGATTTTGCTTCTGCAGCTTTCTGTTTTGCTTCTCCACTTACCTGAGAAAGGAAATACATCACAAGCTTAAATAGATATGTTGACATCAAACATTTCACATAAAGTGAGTGATCTACAAGCCTACACGAATCACATACATGATGGATCAACCAGGAATATCAACATTCAAAGGCCTAAATTGGTGAGTGAAAACTATTACACTAATATTTCATAGAAAAAAAGCAGAAACTAAGTCCATTATTAAATTTTTTCAACCAAATTTCTGCAATTTCAACTACAAAAGACAAACTTTTACAAACAACATCAGGTATCCCTAATCACCCACTTAGAATTTCCTCTTCAATTCATCATGTTATCGAAATTTCTTCCTTCATGAGTTACTTGCAAATCACTGGCGCAATGATTAAGAAACAGCTTGTATTTTCATTAACCATCCATTTAAATGCATCAAGAAAGAAAACGTCATTACAAGATCAGGAAATGAAAGACCATTTAGTCTACCTGACCAATAGAAGAAGGAAAGGACAAACAATAAATAGACTACTGTAATATAAAAGAGGACATGATCAACAAGAAGTGAAAGTCCAATGATGCATCACCTCTGGAAGGTTTTGAATTTTCAATGTGGTATCCTTCTCTCTGCTAGTTGCCTTGACTTCTTCCTGCAAATTTAACTTTTGAGCTAGAAAACAATACAAGAATCTGATTTCATATCAAATAAACACTAGAAAATATGTGCTATAACCAAGAAACTTTCAGTCCAAATAAAGGACTCCCTTCAGATGATGAACTTGTGGATACCTTAGCACAACAATTAGTAATTGAAAACGAGATTGAGAGGGGAAAAAAAAAACTCTTTCTTAGTGTTGGAAAAAGAGCCTTTGATGTATTATCTACATATGTGAAAAGCACATTCCCTTCCAAAATTTCCCTCTAATTACAAATAACATGTAAATTATGTGATCAAGTAAAAGCACTAGTAAATACAGAGAAGTTGATATGTGATCTTTTCTGGACAATTCCCTCCGACCCAATGAAGCAACAGGGGAAAATAACACCAAAAACAAATGTATTAAGTCCCCGCACCTACCTGCGCATTGCCAGCTTCAGTCTGCATATACTCGATGATTCCATCCACACTCCATTTGGGAATAGTGTGAACTTGTGTAGTCTTTGGAAAAAGAATTTCCACGGCTGCACGATTGCCTCTTCCTGCTGCAACCTGTATAGGCTTCAGCCCATCCTGTGATGACGAAAAAATTCATGACTTTAGCTAGCTGTCTCATAAACCATTCTCAATAAAAAGCCCGATCTAGTTATACTCCTTTTTTTGTGTTTTTTTTTTTTTTTTTGGGGGGGGGGGGGGGGGGGGGGGGGGGTTAATTCTTTTCTAACTATTCATATTCACAACAGTGTGAAAGTAACAGCATGCTACAGCTTCAAGTATTCATCCCCAGACCTATTGTGGATAATGCCTTCAATATTCTTGGTCAAGTAAAATAAATCTTGGGCTCGTTTGTTTAGAATTAAATTTAATACAAAAGAACTCTTTCTTTCCTGCCAAAATCTAAAAGGTTGTTGAAATTGAGAGGATCATGACAAAAATATGAGAACCTACGTGTCTACATTTGTATATTGTGAAAGCTTCAGTCATTTAGGATTCAAAAAAAAGTCAAAATGCTTCTGCCACAAATTTACATTAAGCAAAAAGTAAAGGTTCTACTTATGTTTTAAGGCACCGAACCATGCAAAACTCTAAACAATCATAAACATCTATTTGCCATTTTTAGTAAAAAGAACTCTTTATCAACCATCTTAACTTAACATAATGATATACAAAACAAGCTTTCAGAAAATGCAAATGCATAAAATGCTAACATGAGATACAAAACTTAGGCAAACTAAATCCTTTTAAAGTTCTCAACCTCATCCAAGATATTAGGATCAGCTCCAGCATCTAATAAGCAGTTTATGATTTCTGGGTTCCCATTATCAGCAGCAATGTGCAAAGGTGTCGCTCCTCCAGCAGTAATATTCACATTAGCACCAGCCTGAATGGAAGGCAAAATCACAAGAATCATTTTAAGAGATAACTTAATTTATTTCAGAGCGCTCAAAAAATAAGCCCATAAAAGCAAGCACACTGCATGAGGAAAAAACACTCGTGGCATCCACAGGATAAACTTCAGTGGAGAATAAACTGTAGTTTCCAAAAATCAAAAGATGCATTCAGATGCAAGTCCTAGTTAAAAATCCAGGATAACACGAAGTTTATGATGAAAATTTTGCAAGAAAAAAATGGAAGTGGATTTCTTCATCTGATAGTTAAACAATGATAAGAGAAAATGCAACCAGAGTGTCAGCACAAGCTTTAAGCAATAATTGCCTAGTTTACAGAACTAACAATGTAGATACAAAGGAAACAGGACAGAAAAGTATTGAGGAAGGTTCTGATTGAACCTTGAATAAAGCAGTAAAATGTCAAGGATCTTACACACATGGATGAGGAGAGAAAAGCCTCCAGAGAAACTGAATTAACAAAAATGAACAACAGTATGTCCAAGGCACAACTTAAATCCTAAAGGCCAAGAAACTCTAGAACCTGAATCAAAAGCTTCAAGCATTCAACAGAACTGGCAGCCACAGACGACAAGAGTGGAGTGATGTCATCATCAGTCTCAGCATTGGGCTGCAAAAAAAGACATCAAAGTTAAATACAAAATGCTCACACCATATTACAATACTCCAGTCTATGTAACCGTACAGGAAAATGCCAGATTAAATCCTGAAAGTACTTTTCAAAAGTACTTTTTGGTTAAAAAGATATAAGTACAAGAAATAACAATTTCAACAAGCTTACATTAGCATGATGTTCCAAGAGAACCTTTACAGCATCTTGTTGAGCATGACCAGAAGCCCAAATTAAAGGGGTGCCAGCATCACTTTGAGAATCAATATCAACACCTTTAGCAAGTAGAAACTTCAGCAATTCAATGTCACCTGAAATCGAGTAAGCACAGATAAGCATGTCTATCTTCAAATGATACCATAACAAGATTGTGCGTGTTAGTTTTTGTTTTTTTTTTTTTTTTTTTTTTGGGGGGGGGGGGGGGGGGAAGATGGTTTGGTTTGCTGAGTCAATCTGGATAACCATATATACTCGAACATAGCAGTTTCCAAAGATACAGAAACCAACTTACCTATTCCAGCAGAATGGTGCAGCGCTGTCGCACCTAAGTCACTAGGTATATCAGGATTGGCACCTCGCTCTACTAAATATTTCACAGTTTCAGTATGCCCTTGCCGAGCCGCATGAATAAGAGGAGTCTCACCTACAATAGAGAAACAGATTCCAGCAAATTGATAAGCTCATGCGTGAAACGGATATTGACCAATTGGCCAGCATAACCCTGGCCAACCAGAGATGATGAAAGATTTGAGATCAAATAGATACTCAAAGGGACTCAAACCACATTCAGTGCAAATTTAAATCCTACAACATCAGAACGCCAGTATCTTAGTACAAGAAACTCAACAAATTCAGTACATAGACACAACATGCTGTCGCTACTAGCCATAGCTACTTTTGGGCTCAGCTCCAGCAAATATCGTTAACCTCACACAACTAGAGAGAAATTAAACCATTACACACACCGCCACCCAAAATCAACAAGGTTATAAACAGTCAAAAACAGATAAACACGTAAAAAAAATAGCTAAAGCTGGGATACCATCATCGTCTTTCGTATCGACTTCGAGCTTCAATTCTTCCAGCAAGTACCTGCAGACCTCAGTCTTGCCCTCTCTCGCCGCAAAATGCAGGGCGCCGCGCTTGTTCGCGTCCTTAATATCCGCTATAGTCCTCGCCGTCCCTTTCCCATCATCGAGCTGTGACGCCACGTCTGCTCTCCAAACTCAGCAATTCAACACAAATTGCAGTGGATAACAGAGAAAACCGAAGGAAAAAAAAAGGCCAAAAACCACACTTGGGAATGAGAAAACAACAGTAGCGCCAAGACGTACTCTTGAGCAAATCAAGATTCCCAGCTCGGGCTGCATTCAGAAAAAGCTCAACTTTTTGCCTCACTGCAAACATTAGCATATGAACGAAGTTACGAAGTGTAACATTAACAAAACAAAAAACAAAAACAAAAAAACATTTTTTTCCATCTACTACACACGCACATTCAGAGAGAGAGAGAGAGACCTGCGAGAGCATCAGATGCATCAGGACCCATGATCGATTAATTCGGAACAACTGAGGAAATCGACAGTCTTGGTTCGCTTCCTGCTATGAAGAACGAAAAATTTGAACTTGCTCGACAGTTCGCAGGTGGGTTCTGCGTACGCTTCTGGAGTAAGAATGTGAGAACTCTCCGGGCTTCACGACGAAGACAACCCTCCGAGTAGCGAGTCAACTCACTCCGGTCCGAGAATCCGAGTTGATTCCCGCTCGCGCCCATCGGGAGGACGGTCCGGCCCGGCCTGAACCGGAATCCCTTCGGGCGGTGCTCGGGCGGGCCGGGCTCTAGTAAGAAAAAAGTACAGGTCGGCCCGAATTTGTTGGGATAGAATTCCTGCCCCCGATAAGCGGCTTTCCTTTTGGACTCTGGTCTTTTGGAAATTCATCAAACTGAATGATGCAAAAAACTCAAATAATCTGGCCTGTGATTCCCAAAAAATTAAAGTGATCGTGCTTAATCATCTACTTTAGTAAGTCTAATTAATGATCAGGGCTCGATCCCATTTTTTTTAGTGGATCTGTGCAGCTTTCTAACTCATGTAAAAACTCCTCTGGTAACTATTCCTCACGTTCGTGGAGAGTGCTTAGTTTAGTCAATAGAGTGATAAGCATTCATGATTATCTTGTCAAAATTGTTACTTTTTTTTTCAAAACCCCTCATTTTTTTCAGTTTGTTCAATCCATAAACGGCTCGGTTAAGCCGATTCAATACACACCACATTCCGATGAGGCCCGATTCGATATCCGATTTCCGTGTTTAATCCGAAATCCGATATCATAATGGATATGCCCAAGCTTCGTCATGAAGAACTCCGCTTAGAGGGTACAAAGTTATGGTATGGCGATTAGCTTTCGATAAGTCACTCGAAAGTCAAAACTTTTTCGCCATCTAAGCTCAATCAAGGTAACCCAATTTGCGCACAAAGAAAGGCCGACAGCAAAGAGAAAAAGAGCAAAAGTGTATTTGCTTTGGGAGCGATAGTCATTGAGAAGGTAAGAAGCAATATCTGTATTCGCGGTTTATATTTGGCTCCGCATTTACACAGATTAGCCCCGGGGAAAGCCATGTCCGTCCATCAACCCTCGTTTTGGCTGCACCAAGTATCATCAAATGAAACCCTAATTTTAGTTCAGCTTCTCTCTCATCCTCCTCAAGTTTTCTTTCTTCTTCTTCCTTTTCTGTACAAGCTAGTTGTCCCACACCACACTCCCAATTTGATCTTCAGGATGATTGCATTAGAGAACATGCCACCGCTTGAGCCCAGTGCCTCAACTTGGTCTTCACATGCTGAGGATCATCACCTGTAAGTCAAAAATCTTTCATGTTGGCTTTGAAATTTTTCAAAACCATTGAAGAAGATAATGGAGAGATTGATTGTAATGAAGGTATTTGCCATTAATAAAGACTTTGTAGATGAACCCATTTTTCTCATATCCTTCATGAAGCAAATGCATTTTAAGGAGAGTAATTTCTAGCTGTTCTTTGTTGATTTTCATTGGGATTAAATCGTTTCAAGCAATCAAAGAATTCATGCATCTTCAAGAGTTTTTACCTGGGTTACAGATCTTCCAAGCGTCGGAGTCGCTCCTAGGGCTTTCGAAGGACATGGACCGCTCGCCCAGCGAGGCCGGCGACGATAGCCCTTGGCTCGGCGGGGTCGACACGGGGCTCGGCGAGAGCTGCCGGTTCACCGCGAAGTAGAGGTCGAGAGCCGGCAGCGTGCTGCACAGCTTCTGCCCGTCCTTCTCCTCGAAGCCGAACCCAAGCTCGATGCTCCCCTTGAGCTCGTTCAGGTCCTCGTCCGTGATGTCCTCCGGCATCGCGCCGAGGCAGCTCTTCCCGAGGATCTGGCGCCGCCGCTTCTCCCACGCGATGTCGCGGGGGGTCTCGCACATGGACAGCTGCTTCGTCAGCCGTTTCCGGTTCTTCCACCGTGGCGGCGCCAGCGGCATGCGCTGCAGCTCCTCCAGGTCGGACGAGCTGTGCGAAGACAGCGGGGACGACGGGGCCGACGACGAGCTAGAAGACAAGGGCAAGACCCGCTTCTCTTCATTACGCCACTCGCCGTCCTCCATGTCGAGCTGTTGCCGCTGCGAGGCGTTTACCGCTTCCATGCTGCACGTGTTGCGGCCCTGAACAGCACGGGCCGCCGGCCGGGGGGGCTGTAGCCGGGATATCGGGAGTGGGGAAGGGTCGAAAATGCGGGTTCAAACTGATTTGTATTCAAAAGAAAACAATATTATCATTATTATTTGTTATTATTAGGTTGAATTTGATGATACAGCACCATCCCGACCAGCTCAGAACGAGAAGAAGATGATGAACAGAACTTTAATGGAGGACACCAGCTCAAAACCTAAATATGGTTAGAAGAGGCGTCAGTCACGCCCATCCATTAGAAGGGTTGTGTCATTCTTGTACCGTCCATCTGTAACCAGAAGGAGAACAATCCACGGCATCTTCTTTGAGAATTACGCATGGAAAGTGAAAATTTGGTTGCATCAGAAGCTTCCCTGAACGGGCATGGTTTGATTAACTTGGACCTGTTTGAGCAAATCTGTCTCGTAAAACTCGTAAAAGCAGAAAGCTACGCACAAGATTCAGAACCTGTGTCGTTTGGTTTGCCGCCGAAATAACAACCAACCCTAAAACTCTATCGCTTTGAATGAGTCACGTCCGCAATCCAACAAGTTTAAGACATCCGATGCCTTTAATGAGACTTAAAAGAATCGAGAGTTAAGATGTGTCTCTTCATGTGAAAGAATTTTCCATGAATTGGTATCTATCACGCGTTTGATTTACTGAAAAAAGATCGGTCAACAGAAAACCATTCACGATCAAAGGAAATATGCATGTTTAAAGTTAGGAACACTAAATTCCTATCCTGAAAAGAGGAAAATATTTTTGTGAAATATGATTTCCCAAAGAGTAATTTCCTTTGTCATGGAACTTTTTCCGAAACAAACGTACCCTTAATTCAATTTATTTCAATTTATGTTTTTCAGACACTCTTTTGAATATGCTTAATGGAGAGATTTATGGCCTGTTTGGTTCAGCATTTCATCAAGAGACTTTGAAAAAATGCAAATACCTTTGAACTAAAGGGTTTGATGCAATGCAAATACTGTTTAGTAAACTATATAATTAAAAAGTGCATTTGGATGCAACTTTGACATAGCCGTTTGATAAAAAATACCCTTTCTAAATAATTCGATTTTTAATTATTTTTATTATTTTTAATAATTTTTATTTTTCGAAAAAAATATTATGTTATTTTTAATTAATTTCTTCAATTCTATTTTTATTTTTTTATTTTTATTTTTTTATTTTTATTTTTTTATTTTATTTTTAAATAATTTTAATTTTTTAATTACTTTCTTTAATTATTTTGTATTTTTTAAAAATTTAAATTTTTTCCTATTTTTAATTTTTATTATTTACAAAAAAAATATTTTTTATTTTTAATTATGTTATTTTTTAATTATTTTATTTTAATTATTTCAATTTTTAAATTTTTATTTTTAAAAAAAATATTTTTTATTAACTTTAATTATTTTTATTTTTATTTATTTTTTATTTTTTTATTTTATTTTTTAAAATTTTAATTACTTTCTTAAAATAAAAAATAAAATAAAAAGATTAAAAATAAAAAAAAATTATAGTAGCATTTCGAAAATGTAGCTTCCCAAAGTACCCTCTAAGGTACTTTTGGGCTAAAAGCGTTTAGATAACATTTAAGATGCAATTACATTTTCTCGAAGTATTGCATTTGGCCAAAGGACTTTAGAGCCCCAGAGCTCATTTCAAATGCTATATGGCATTAGAAGGTTAAGCGTAGGACTATTAATTATTTTGGGTAACCACTGGATTCATAAGTCTTAGGATGTAATAAATATTTCTGCATAACTTGTGGTTATGGAATCACGGGACGCAATCTCAGGATTGACAGCATTTGCATGGAATATTCAGTTTCGAGCGGATTTGTGTGTTTGCTTGTGCGCATCGAAAGGCCTTTCAAGAAATTCGATCCCTTTCGAGTTTGATTCTATTCAGGCACACACATCAGTTATGCCAACAACCTTGTGCAACTGTATTATGCTCTATTCCTGGAGAGTTTTCAGGAGGATTGCTGCTAAATTTAGGCTTCTAGTTTCCTGAATCACTCTCCAGGAAAAAGTATCGACCTTCCGCAAAACCAATGTGTCGGATCTCCCTCACCTTCGTCAGTTTTTAACTGACTCCAACCTTTGGATCGATCCTCGGTTGAGCCCCCCAAAAATGGGTAGCAGAAAATAGGAGCGAGAAGACAGAGAGACAGACAGAGAGAGAGGCGTTCCGTCCGTCGTCCAAAAGGAAAACAAGAACATTTGACATGTTTTCTCGCCTGGTCTTTTTCCAGGTGAGTGCAAAGCATGTTTTGAGCTTCCATGGCTGATTGGAGTCATCCGACGTGATCTCTGGAGCAGAACAGAGAACCGAGAATCCGCTGATCATACGTTTTGGCGTACAGGAATCGGTTTCTTTCTCTTTCCCTGTTCTCGGCTGAATTACGACTGATTAATCCAATACTAAATTGTTCTCCTGGACGCCAAGTTCCTCTTTTTGTTGAGTAAACATGTATAATACCATCCAGATTTTGCTCTCTATTATTTCTGTATCCCTTCTCTTCGATTCCCTTCATGCGTCGAGTTCGGACCCCGCTCCGTTGATCCTTAGCTGCGGATCGACGGGCGGCGGGAAGGACGCCAATGGGCAGAAATGGGATTCCGATTCTAAGTACTTCACCTCCAACAACTCAACGTCAGAGAAAGCCACGTATCAAGACCCCTCTCTCCCCTCCGATGTCCCGTACATGTCCGCCCGGATTTTCACCTCCGAAGCGACGTATCAGCTGCCCGTGAAATCCGGCAACCGCTACTGGGTCAGGCTCCACTTCTACCCGTCTACGTATGGATCCCTTGATCCTGCGGACGGGTATTTCTCGGTGGTCGCCGGCAGCGTCACCCTGTTGAAGAATTTCAGTGCCTCGGTCACAGCTCAAGCTCTCACACAGGCCTACCTCGTGAAGGAATATTCTCTGGCCCCCTTGGAGTCCGATTTTGTGAACATCACTTTCGCGCCTTCAGATAAGCACAGTGGAGCCTATGCCTTTGTGAATGGCATCGAGCTGATTCCGATCCCAGACTTGTTCGACTCGGCAGTGATGGTCGGGTTCTCAGACCAACCTGTCGATGCCAAGACCGCAAATCTACAGACGATGTATAGGTTAAATGTAGGAGGGCAGTTTATTCCTTCAACAAATGACTCCGGTTCGCTCACTCGAACCTGGTATGATGATACGCCTTATTTGTATGGAGCAGTGGCGGGAGTCACAAACGAGGCCGATAAAAAAGTTAAGATCCAGTACAATGATTTGCCCGAATATGTTGCGCCGGTTGATGTTTACAGAACTGCAAGATCCATGGGGTACGATAAGAATCTGAACAAAAACTACAATCTGACTTGGCAGTTTCAGGTGGATGCTAATTTCACCTACCTTGTGAGGATGCACTTCTGTGATTACTTCTGCACCAAGGTCAACCAGAGAGTTTTCAATATCTACATCAACAATCAGGTTGCCCAGGAAGCAGCCGATGTGATCGGATGGGCGAGTGAGCAGGGGGTGCCGGTCTATAAGGATTACGCGATTTTTGTCAGCGACGGGAAGGGGGATGAGCAAATCTCGATAATGATGAATCCCTCCGTCACTGCAGATCCTCCGCCGGAGTACTACGACTCTCTCCTAAATGGGCTAGAGATATTTAAGATAAGCGATGCAGCTGAAAACCTGGCAGGTCCCAATCCGGAACCATCCGAGATGCTAATCAAGGCTGAGGCCGAGGCTGCTAAGGCTAGTGAAGCAAAGGCTTTCACGTCATCAACAACGAGCAATGTCAAGTTGATCAGCGGAGCGGCTGGAGGAGCCGCAGTGTTTGGTGCCGTGGCGGCAATATGCATCACAGTCTACGTCAAAAAGAAGAGAATCCCCGGAGCCGAATCGCACACAACTAGCTGGTTGCCTATCTCGGGTTTCTCCCACACGACGGGAAGCAAATCGCACGCCTCCGCTGCTAGCCACCTCTCATCCGAGGCTCAGTGTCTCAGCCGACGTTTCTCGTTGTATGAAATCAAACAGGCAACGAAGAACTTCGACGAGTCTTATGTCATTGGGGTCGGAGGCTTTGGCAAGGTCTACAAAGGAGTTCTTGATAAGACCATGAAAGTGGCCATCAAGAGGTCAAACCCATCCTCAGAACAGGGAGTGAATGAGTTCCAGACTGAAGTGGAGATGCTTTCCAAGCTGAGGCACAAGCACCTGGTGTCGCTGATTGGATACTGCGAGGAAGATAACGAAATGTGCTTGGTTTACGACTACATGGCGCGGGGCACGATGAGGGAACACATCTACAAAGGAAACAACACTCCGCTCTCATGGAAGCAGAGGTTGGAGATCTGCATCGGTGCAGCGAGAGGACTTCACTACCTTCATACTGGGGCGAGGTACACCATCATCCACAGGGACGTCAAGACCACCAACATTCTCCTAGACGAAAACTGGGTGGCGAAAGTTTCAGATTTCGGGCTCTCGAAGACCGGTCCTAACATGGACAAAGGCCATGTTAGCACTGTCGTGAAAGGAAGCTTTGGGTACTTGGATCCCGAGTACTTCCGCCGGCAACAGCTGACCGAGAAATCGGACGTTTACTCCTTCGGGGTTGTCCTCTTTGAAGTTTTGTGCGCAAGACCTGCATTGAACCCTAGCCTCCCAAAGGAGCAAGTGAGTCTGGCTGATTGGGCTCTGCACTGTCAAAGAAAGGGTATCCTCGAGGATATCATTGATGCTCAGCTCAAGGGCAAGATCAACCCCGAGTGCTTGAAGAAGTTCGCAGAGACCGCCGAGAAGTGCTTGTCCGAGCATGGACTTGAGCGTCCTTCCATGGGCGATGTGCTGTGGAATCTCGAATTCGCTCTCCAGTTGCAGGAGAACGGAGACGGTTCTGGCCATTCCTCTCGCCGAGCAGGAAGCAATGCTTCCGAGGAAGTCGCTCCGCGAATGGACTTGAACAGTCTGAGCATCGGCAGCGAGCACGAGCTGGACCAAGATTCGGACGACATGAACGCTGTTTTCTCGCAGATAGTGAATCCAAAAGGCCGATAAGGACGCACCCACTTACCGTCCCATTTGCCAATTTACCTAGATGATTCCGACTTTATTTTCTGGTTTTTGTGATAGTAACATTTAAGTGGATGCATGTTCAACGCAAACCCCAGGTGAAGCTGCATCTGTACACTGTGAAGTTCAGACTGAATTGACAATTGTGGTGAAAACTCTATAAATTGGCATTACTTATTACCACTACGGATTTGTGTTTTCTCATCCCATCCTATCAACGTTCACCCTAAGACAGCCAAGCTTTGTCCACAGATAGTTCTACTTTCCATTTTCCGGCGAGCTAACGTAACAGATCCAGCAAACCAACATGCGAATACCACCAGCACTTGCACCGCTGTCTGCGGTTGATTGCCCCCCGCATGATCAAATGACAAGCTAGTACTTACTTATCTCACCTCCCACTTGATCAGGCACACTTACCTTTTAATGAAGGCATGAACTGCTAGAGAATGCGATATCTTGCTGCTCTGAAAATAAAACCAAATCCGAGGGATACAATTTGGTAAACTGGTAGGATTTATTTCGATTAAAGCTTTGGTCAGACGGCGGTAAAGGTCAAAACTAATACTCCAGTTGCACACAAGAATTTCTGGAGGGCAACTTCCCTCAGGGGGAATTGTATCAACCATAGTTTCAGAACTAATTGTCGCACCATATTGCATTGGCCTTCCAACACACACTGTATTGTTCCAACATATACTGTGAGATTGTAAGGTAAAGTGACGATCTTACGAAATAACACTTGCTATCGGACCCACGTTAACAAAACCTAAACATTTGCTGCCTTTTTCTTCCCACACCTACCCATTTCCTTACTCAATTACTCCCAGAGCATCCAAGAAAAAACTACATATAAGATTAGAAGATACAAACCACGAAACTGGGTGAAGTTTCAAATTCAAATTTAAGATTCGCTGGCAACAAAAGCACGACAAACTTAACAAGAAAGACATCAAAATTGAGTATCAAACTCTACTGTCTCCAACAACTGCTTCAAAATGGACGAACAATAACAAAATATGTCATCGAACACACTGTGCTTTTACTTGAGGGGAATGAAGCGAGAGGAATGGGTAGCACCAATACCGGGCCTTCCATGCTTGACAGGTTTATACGAGATGGAGAACTCAGCAAGATAGTGGCCAATCATCTCAGGTTTGATCTCAACTTGATTGAAAGTCTTGCCATTGTAAACTCCGATGATACTTCCAATCATCTCGGGAACTATGATCATGTTCCGCAGGTGGGTTCTTACCGGTTCAGGCTTCTCACCAGGAGGGGCCTCCCTTTTCTGTTACAAGGTTCAAAGAAAGACCCAAATTAATGGCATGTGCTAAGCAACAGCATCGATGAAAACACACCGCAAAGAAATGTGAATGTCTAACAGCCGATTCTCAAATATAAAATCACTGAAAGAACTAAGCTTTTTACAACTACGGATATCTGGTCATGAAATAAGTCGAACCTCAAAAATCAGGGACCAAGTCCAAGGCAAATTCCATTGCAAAAGTAAGTTGAACCTACTTAACTGTTGTTCATTAAAAAAAAAACACCTGCTTACCTAAACACTTTTTAAAAAGATGCGACATCAGACTAACACAGTAATCACAGAAGATCACAGAAATTTATTTTATTCTCAAGATAAGACGTATATAGTCATGCCATGGCATGGCCCATAGCAGTCAAGGGAGATGAGAAGCAATGCCAGTGTGGTTCAATTAACATGGCAATACAATGTCGCACACTCCTAGCCATCGCAAGCAGGTTATATATCAGCTCAACGAGACTTCTTTTCACCATTCGAAGATGTGCCCATGAAATTCCTTTAAAGCCGTGATATCATCCCTTAAATCCAAGCCAATGCTTTACTAGACATAACACAATGCACATCCCCTTTATAAGAATGACCACCAAAATCAGCAGTGTGAGTTTTAACAGCTATTTATATAACCAATAGAGGAAAGTCCATCTCAGCTGACTATTTCCTACAGGCTAATCGACAATACCGACCGAACCAATGTTTTTCCAAATCTCAGAGATTTTCATTTCTACATAAAACAATTCTACAACATATCACTCCATATATCCAAGAGAGATTTTTTTTTTTTTAAAGCAGATCTTACCGCCTTGCGCAGCTTCTTGATCAAAGCCATTGGCTTTCGCTTCAAACCTCTCTGAAACCTACACACAATCCCGCAAACAAAACCAACCTCAGACAGTCTTTTCCAGAACAAAAAGAAAACACCGAAATGCAAAGCAGACACTTTGAGCCCAAACTTCCTACTTCGGAAGCAGAAGCAAAACTCAAACAGAGCGCCAAAAGCACGAGCACACCGCAACATGTCCAGATACCTTCTGCGAGCTCGGGCGGGAAAGAGCTTGACAAGCTCGTCGGTGGACATGTCGAGGAGCGCATCGAGGTCGACACCCCTGAAGCTGAACTTCTTGAACGTCCTCTTCTTCGGCTGACCTGGAACCGCGACATCTGCCTCCACATCCGCCTGTGGAAACCCGAAAAGGAACGAAGAAACGAAGGGGAAAAAAAAACAAAATTTTCCAGTCAAAATCTGGTTGAGATGGAGAAATTGGGAAGAGAAGGAGATCGGAGCGAGAATTCACCATGTTCGATGGGGAGCCGCGGTCGAGCGAGCGGGCGGTGTTGCAGCTGACTGAGGAGAATTAGGGTTTTTCGGAGGTGTATTGCTTCGCCTTTTTCTTTAGCGAGCTTTTATACGGTTCTCGCTACGAGGAATCGGGTCGGGTCAGGGTTAAAAGTAATGGCCCATTTCTAACGTTTTGTTATTTTTCGATTTTGGGTTTTTGAAAGTATTTGCTTTTTGTTATTTTCAAATGCTAATGTTGTTTTCTTTATTTTTGAACTCTTTTTATGATTTGGTCATATATTATGTGGCTCTATTGATCTAGAAAAAGTAAATCTTACCAAGGCTGCGTTGTTCCACTGAAAATGAACATTAATAAATATTTTTCTAAAAAAGATCATTTGTATCGCTTGAAAAAATGAATAAACAAAAAATACTGTCATCGATTAAAAAATTATTTAAATATAAATTGTTACCGATGATCAAAATTATTTCAACGATACAAATAATTATTTAAAAAAAATTCAAATATTTTATTTTTTGTGAAATAGACAAAGCGTGAAAAGTAAAAAAAAAATTATGTTGATGAGTTATTTCAAACGAAAATGATATTTTCCACCGTGTGAACATATATATACCAATCACAGCGAATCTAGTTGGTAAAATCAATGAAGGGTTGAGATTAATACACCTATTATTCCATGGTAAGAGGTGTATTACTATCAATAACGCGTTTTGATTATGATTAAATTTCAATAAGCCAAAAGTGCAATGGATAAATGTTAGATGCCCATTTTTGTTTTATGCTTCGTCTATTTCACAAAAAATTTGACATATTTGAAATATGAATTCTAATAAGTCATTTCCGGCATTGGACGGAAAAAAATTTGAAAATGAATTGAAAATAATTTTTAGTTGTTTAGAAAGAGATGTGCAACCGCCAAGGTCTCATTACATGAGGTGAAGTTTCTCGATCCCTAACATGGGAACTCAAGCACAGGCATTAGGGACTTGATCCCTCAATCTCATTGGACTCGGGCCTGAACGTCCCTACATGGGTATAGAAGTCAAGTACCCGAGCACAATCATCGGGGAACAGGAGACAAAGCACCAATGTCTTGAGTGCAACCTCAAGGGATATTAGATCTAACCTTTATAGACTCGAACCTAGCTGCCAAGGACCTGATCATAGGTGTTAGTGACTTGGGCATGGGTGTCGTGTGCTTAAGCATGGCCACTGAGGACTCGCACAAGAACTGAGGTCCCCTGACCTTAAGAAACCCGGGCTCAACTTCTTTAAAATCAAGAATTAACTTAAGCATGGGGGCGAGTTAACCAAGTATAGATGTCAAGGACCCAAGCATAAGAATCAGCGCCTCGAGCATAACCTCAAGAGGCAAGTGTCGCGACTCAATCGAAATCATTCGATCAAGCTAATGGATTGCTAGGCCTCTTTGGATCGGCCTTCGCTCGGACCCTCCTAGGCCCATACCAAGTTTATCGAGTTCAACCTTAGTGTATTCGGGTGACACATGCATCGGTGTGCATGATTTCGAAATCGCCACCAATCATTTTTGAAGAGTATGATTGGAAATCCTATCGAACGATTGGGAAAAATCATTCGATTCTATGAAAATTAGAGATTTTGAATTTGGGGACTTAATTACGCCAATATCACTATTGATGCCCTTTCAATATCTAAGTTTAGTGATTTCCTACCTATGATTTTATGTAAATGATTTGAAGGGAGTTAAGCTCTAGAATCTAGGAGTTCATGTAGATCAAAATGTTTATCTTACCAATCACAGTCAATAAGTAGTAGATATACAAATCAATGATTCAAACGTGCAGATAAAACGCATCAAATCAATACATGACTTCTCTAGTAAAACCCTAAAGACTTAGAGAATGGGTGTATTAAAATTTGAAAGAAATATGGGATGATTTGAAAGTGATTTGTCTATTACGAGTGAAATCGTCTTTTATGGGGACACAATTTGCCTAAAGGGCAAAACTGTCGATTTTGAAGAGATTTAAAACCTAAATCATTGAAAATAAAGTTAGCCAGTTGAATATAATCATTTCACAAATCCTGAGATTTTCTAGGATTTTTGAGGCAATTTACCCAATAGAGGCAAAATCGTCATTTTTAGGAAGAATTTATAACAAAAATTTCAAAATATAGGTTCGGCTAGTCAAACTAATCCATTTCCTGATTTTTTTTTTTTTAGGCTTTTGGGAATTTTTAGAATTTTTTGGGATTTTTTCCAATTTTTTTAGATTTTTTAAAGATTTTTTTCCCTTTTTTGGAATTTTTTTTATTTTAATTAATTAATTAATTCCAAAAAATAGTGATCTGGGCTTGGCTTCTAAGCCCAACCCTTCTAAAGTTGCGAAATAAGAAAGGGCTCGAAGCCCAACAAAAATCTAAAAAAGGAGGCCCAAAGTTCTGTTCTAAAGCCTTATTTGACTTAAACCTAGATCTGGCCCAATTAGGATTAAAAAGAACCCACCAATTTAGCCCAACTATCAGATAGACCCAAAACTAAGTCAGGCCCAATAACCTCTAGCCCAAAACGCGAGAACAGCCTGAACGTGCACGCCCCTATATTTTTTTTACTTTCTTCTTTCTTTTTGTTTTGTTTTCTTTTACTCTTTTTTTAGAGCAATATCGGTTGACCAATCAACCTGACTGTTAGCCAAAATTTTCCAGCGAACTCGCCCGAAAATTTGAGCTGAGGCCCAAATCGTCCATTTCAAGCCCCATTTTCCACCGAGACCCATCCTAAGCCATCCTAATACTCATGCATGCCATTTTTAGCCATTAACAGAGCCTAAAACAAGCCTAAACTACACCGACTGAGAGCTACAAACCGGCGAACTCACACCTTCGATTTTCAAAGCTAACAAGCTAAACTAAGCTATCGAGCAGCATCCTAGGTGTCTAGAGAAACTTGCCTGAGCAACATAAGGCGTCGATTTAGCGAGACGTGAGCACACAAGCTCGTGAGGTGTTCACGGGGTCGAGGTTGACTCAAGGATTTTTATGCAAAGCTAGCTAGATGCATAGTCAATCGCTGCTCAGGGCAAGTTTGAATGAAAAAAAAAAAAAACTACTAAGAAAATGCAAGAGACGGGGGGATATGACATTAACGGAGCTTCGCAAGCTCAAAAATGGCGTTTACCTTTTCACGCGATGCGAGCTCCAACGAAACAAATCCCCGCGTTCCTTGAGCTGCTAGGAAGCTTGGGGAACGATCTACGCTCCCAGTTTGCTCTCAAATTGTATGATAAGCTCTCTCAAAGATTTTTCTCTCTTTCGGCTGAAAAACCCCACTACCTCTTGCGATCATCTTTTTCTTTTATCCTCTCCCACGCATCTTCTAGAATCCCTCGTACCAACCGATATTCCCTCCTAATCGAATTTTATTCCTTGTCGTACCTTCAGCAAGGATGCCTGTGAGCGTACCCTCTTCCCCCTCACGTGCACTCTGTGTGCTCAGTGGAAAAAAATGAATAATGGCCGAGTCATGAGTCGGGTCAGCCAGACCTGACAACCCATCCGGCCCAAAAGTTGCAGAATTGGGCCGTAAGTCGGCTCTTTTTCATGAAGTCAAGGCCAAAAAAGGGTTTCTCAACATGAATTACATCTAAACATGAGGTTTTTAAGAAAATTCACTTGAAATTGGACAAAAACCCCAACTTTTGGATTTGACTCGAAATCTTGTTTTGAGCATTTTAAGGCCTAAACGGTAAATGGCGAAAACGGATCAAAATACCCCCATCAATGAATTTAGAATGTTAAGAAGTATAGGGTGATGGATTTTGATTTTCATGGGTGGCCCGAGAAAAACTTTAATTTAATTTTTGGTGATTTGGGGGCTAAATTGAAAAATAAAAATTCAAATTAAAACCCTTCCGTCAAAATTGAGAAAATTTGGGCACCATTGGGCTAAGATAGAAATCTTTGATATTAGAGGACGATGTCACAACTCATAAAAAGGGAATTTTAAAAAAAGACTCAAATTGCATTTTTTAGTCCCGATTTGGGATTATATTTGTGAAGAAATGCATAATTTTGAATTGGATTTTTCAATTTTAAATGGGTCAACATGAAAAGATATTTGAAATAAAAATATTAGATATTTTTCCTATTTTTTTAGGCCACCAAATCTTTTTTTTTATGATTTTTGGGTATTTTCCTAATATATAAAAAATATTAAAAATTACAAAAAAAAATTTAATTATTTTTTGTTCCAAATTGGTTCCTCGGGCTTGGTCAAGGCTTCTAAAGTTAATTTTTTTAATTTTATAAATTTTTATGGGCTTTTTTAATTAAATTTCTAAGAAAAGATAATTAAAATTCAAGTGTCAACGGTAAAAGCCAGCCTTTATGGACCCAAACCTAAGAACTGACGACTTAGACGTGGAATTTGAAACTTGAGCACATTCGCCAAGGGCCCATGGCTAGCCTCTCTAAACCTAGGCCCAAGTGTTGGATCGAGATATGCTCATTTATGACCCAAGTACCGACACTTGTGATTTGGATACAAGAGTTGGGTACTTGGATCTAGATACCATAGGAATAAATGTGTCAAATAAGTGGGTCGGGTCGGGTTTGGGTCGGGTTGAACATGTTTCGACCCATATTGACCCATTTAATCCGTTCTGACCTATATTTAATAATCCATACTCAACCCGACCCACAATTAATTTATACCCGACCCCACCCATTTTAATCTATATAATCAAAACACACTAATATAGAATGTTACCACCGGTCACTACCCACCAACCGCCGCCCGCTGCCACCCCCTACCAACCAGAAATATAAATAAAATCAACAGAAATATCTTAATTTAATCAAGACCGAAGCTCAATGTCATTCCTATGAGACGAGAAAGAAAGCTTTAGTGTCTCATGAAATTTAAGAGCTTCTCTATTCGAGAGATATTGGCAATCTTTGGCGTGGATCCAATGGTCAATTCTCCGAAGACCAAGCTTAGTGGCGGCGGATCCAGATTCAATTCCATCGACGAGGACATCCTCGAGAGCACACTCTGGCGGTGACCTTTACGTCGGCAGTGTACATCAGTAGGTCGTGGCACCGAGTCTGCAAGCGGATCCTATCCTAGCCCAAGCTTGCTTCTGCTCTTTCCCTCAACCCTTGTGCTCAAGTAATTAGTTAAACGTGAGCTCTTTCCTTTCCTTGCCTCTGGATTTGGTGGGTATCCAGCTTTTTGGGGGCAAAATGGGACGGTCTCTCACTCTCGAATTTCACTATTAGGTTTTCGGTATTACGCGTTCTTGGTTTGGTTTGGTCCCCAAGTAGCAATTCGCGTGATATCTTGTCAATTAGTCCATATAAGCTCTGTTAGGCCAACTAGACTTTAAATCTCTACGAGCTAACTGCAGCTTTGCGGTGTCGAAACTTCTAAGAGTACAACGTTGAGCTCGACTTTTGAGTTGGGCAGCGGTGGCTGGGGGGGGGGGAGGAGATGGGTGGTCGGCAGTGGCGACAGTAATGGGCGAGTGGTGGGGGCGGGCGGTGGCAGTAGTGGGTGGGCGGCGGCGGCAAGGCGAGTGAAGGTGGCGGGCGGTGGCGACAAGCAAGTGGTGGCCGAGGGAGCTTGTAAAGCTATTGCCAATTGGTCAAAAATGGGTTGAGCTAAAGTCTATTAAAATCCACATTTGAATAGATCTTATAATTTTAGATTCATATTTGACGCATTTTTTAACTTTAGTGAACCCTTATATGACCTAAATATATAAAAAAATGAGTTAAAAATGGGTCAATGACCCATATTTACACCTCTATAGAGGAGGGTCTTGAACCCAACCTCAAGAGACTTAGGCTTAGATGTTGATGACTCAACGGCGAGAGCGGAAGACCTGAGCATGGCCGCCCAGGAGCCTTAGCGCTACTAATTTGTGTGTAAGAGTTGCGTACCTAGGCATGGCCACTTAAAACCCATGCACAAGCACCAGTTCCTTTATAACACGTGCATGACCATCTTGTGAATAAATATGAAAGAGATTTCCATCGTTCCAGTAGCGATAATACATCGAGAGTTTTAGGATACCAAAGCTGTGTGAATCCTTGAATGCCTCGACGAGCGAATTGAATGCCTCGAAGTTGAGATGCCCATGAACAATGAATTACGGATGCCGAACAAAGCGAACTGGGATGCCTCGTGAGTTTGGTATATGAAAGAAAGATAATAATGAAGCCAATATGTGTTCATATTGTGTCCACATTTCATTGTATAGTTTATCTAACATTGCATTGATGCACTTGATATTCTAAGGTTTGTTTATATGCTATTGGGTGACCCTCAGGTTGAGTGGTAAGTAGATTGTTTTGCGTAGGCTTAAAAATTTTAGTTACCGGGCTTCGGCTCCCTCCATTGATATTTGCAGATGAGTAGGATGGTAAATCCATCACCGATGGCTATGTTAGATAGTATGATTTACAGTCTATAGATATGCTTTTCCTCGAGTGAGACTCAACAGGCACTCAATGTACAACCACTATATAGGTGGACGTGGGACTTTTCTAATGGGTTTCTTACTAGTTTGTCGCCTGATTGGTGAATCTCAACGGGGACTTAGTTGGACCCTTGAGAAATTTTTATGATGGTAGAGATGGTGATGCATCGTTCGATGAGGTTATCAACCCATGGTGTGGAGCTTGCTATGTATAGGCACACTTTTGAAGACATGATAGCTAGGTAGTGAAGATAGGAACTATTTTGACCCCTAGACATTTAGGGCCAGTACGGTAACTATTTTGGTTCTTTGAGTTTGTTTCCTGAATTAAAAAAAGAAGAAGAAGAAGAGAATTCTATTTGGTAACCTAAACGATTCTGATTCTATTCCCAAAAATAGCTTTGGAGAAAAAATAAAAACAAAAAAAAGTTGATTCTAGAAAAAGAATCACTTATCACGAAATAGCATGACATACCATATCTTTCACTTTTATCTTTCATCGCTCTCATCACTTTTTATTCGACCAAAAATAAAACAAAGTCTCATTTTCAAAGAAAAATATATAAGGTAATAAAAATAAAATAATAAAATCGAAAAAAATTGAAAAATTAAAAAAATTAGAAAATTGTAAAAAAAGCTCAAATTAAGCTATTTTAACCTCGTTTTCATAAATTTGGACTTAGATTCCCTAGATTTGATAGATTTCATTCTTTTTGAGGAAACTCATACACACATTTCAAATTAAATCTAAACCACATTCTCTAAGCCCTTAGGATTTCGTTTGGATTTTATGATACGATAATCCTTAATTGTGCACTTGATTTCATTGATTGTAATTTACCTAGGTTTATGCACTTTAGACTAGTCTAGTTTTGAAAATTTTGGGAAAAGATAAAAGTAACCAACGTGAATACTTAGCAAGCTCTTGTTCTTAAGTTTTGGATGAATCAAGATCGTGATTTGATTTTCTTGATTTTCTAAAACCAAAATGCACACCAATGTAGGATAGTGCAATGCATTTTCCTTGCGAAAACGAGAGTATCGCTCGTATCAGTTATCCATTCGCTCAAAAGAGTTTGATGAAACCCCATAGTAAATAGCAAAAATGACCCATGACTCTTGATATTTATTTTTACATTTCGATATACAATTTATTATATAAGAGAATTAATATGAATTAATCTTTAATTAATTCGAAATGTACGATGAAATTTTACAAAGTAAGTACGTAATTATTTAATTTAAATGAAAAAATTGGGAAGAGAAATTGTTCCCGAGAATAAAAATTACGTACAATTATCAAATATGTTTCTATTTTAAGAACAGAAATTCTACGAAGTTACCAAATGTATTCTAATTCTCTAAAAATCATCTAGGAAACAGAATCATAAAAAGTTATTATCGCGACCCGAAAAATTTTCGATCAGTGAAAAATTCATAAGTTAACGGATTATCAAGTTAATTAAATTAACTAACCTAATAAGAACCCTCCCAAATCCTATCGAATCGCAACTTTGGTTTTTGTTCGAATGATTTTAGAATTTGGAGTCGCCACTAATCATTTTTGGTAGGTCGATTAGAAACCTAAGTAAATTAGCGGGAGAACTAAATTACTTCTACAAACCAGAGATTATGAGTTCGGAGACTTGGTTACATCAGTTAATTAAAACTAATGCCTTTTCGGTACCTTAATTCCATGAATATCCTAATTTTGGTAACTCAGGCTTGGTTTACTCCTAAGGCTCTAATGGGGTGTTCTCTTTTTGTATTTTCATTTTTTAGATGGAATGCATGTGAATGACATTTTTTTGGTATTTTCAAAGCATTAAAAATTCCCTGAAACCAAAAGAAGGAGTGAGCAAACGATTTCTGTGCAGTGTTACAACCTCCAACAGGTGGCTTGGCCTACTCATTCTTCGATTTGATTATTGTCGCGACCCTCTAAAAAAAAATTTAGATTTTAAAAGGGGTTAACGGATTATTAGGTTAATTAGATTTGACTAACCTAACGCGGACCCTCCCAAGCCCTACCGAATCGCAACTTTGGTTTTTGTTTAAATGATTTTGAAATTTGGAGTCGCCACTAATCGTTCTTGGTAGGTCGATTAGAAACCTAAATAAATTAGCAGGAGAACTAATTTATTCCTGCGAACCAGAGATTATGAGCTCGGGGACTTGGTTACACTAGTTAATTAAAACTAATGCCCTTTCGGTACCTTAATTTCAAGGATATCCTAATTCGGCAACTCAGGCTTGGTTTATTCCTAAGGCTCTAGTAGGGTATTCTCTTTTATGTTTTCACTTTTTAAATAGGATGCATGGATGGTATATATTTTTATTTGTTATATTTTTTTAAGTATTAAAGATTCCCTGAAGCCGAAAGAGGGAGTGTGTTAACGACTTCTGTGCAGTATTACGACTTACTCATCTTTTAGGTTTGATGATTCAAAAATTAAATTATAGGAAGTACATGACAGTGAATAAACACCTCCAATGGGAGGCCTAGCATTGACTTGGCTCTTCCCTTTGGGATTTAAGGTACATGTATTTAAATTGCAAGTATTTAAACTACTGTAAGTAAAAACCTCCAATGGGAGGCTAAGCATTGGCTTGGCTCTTCCCTTTGGGATTTAAGGTACAGGTATTTAAGTTGCAGGTATTTAACTACTGTAAGTAAAAACCTCAAATGGGAGGCTAAGCATTGGCTTGGCTCTTCCCTTTGGGATTTAAGGTGCAGGTATTTAAGTTGCAGGTATTTAACTACTGTAAGTAAAAACCTCCAATGGGAGGCTAAGCATTGGCTTGGCTCTTCCCTTTGGGATTTATGGTGCAGGTATTTAAATTGCGGATGGACTTTGTCCTCTCCATTCTAGGGTATGAATTCTTTAAAATAAAATACAACGTATTGATTCAACAATTTGAAATTTGTGCGCGCTTGAGGACTCCTCCAAGCCGATTTTGTGCTTCCATAGGGTTGACCATTGATATAGAGCTGCGGCATCCTGACATAAAATAGAGTGAAGTGTCAGTATACAAAATATGTGCTAATATGCACATAAAACCAGAAGAGTGGAAAGAGTACTTATCTCCCGTTTTTTGGGAGAGATTTTTATAATTGATTTTCGCTCTCTATGTTCCCAATATAGAGAGTTTCTTTTGAATTAAGAGGGACTTTTAGTCACAGATCAGTTGAGAAATCGGTGGACAGCTTAGGAGCTTGTTTGGGCCGATTTTTGCATCTCTACGAGATTTTTGCTGTTGACATAGAGATATCCTTCTCCTGACATAAAATATGGGAAAAAATGGGAGATTGAGAAAGTGTATACAATTTGTGCTAATTTGCGAGTAAAACCATAAATAAATGAATAAATAAAAACACTTAGCTCGAATTTGCTTGCTCGTTGACAAGGATGAACTCTTGATTTATATTGATCGATGAAGGAATTTGTGATGATAACCCCTACCTTTAAACTCCCATCATCTTCAAAATTCTCTCTCTTTTGGTATTTTCTTTCTCTCAAATTTTTCTTCAATCTCCCAAAACTCTCTCAAACATCCAAAATTTTCTCTCCAAAAAATTCAATCCTCACTCAAGCTCACTTCTTCCTCCTTTTATAATCTACTCATCTATCTCGCATTCTAATTTTTCCACTAACTCTATCTCCCATTCTATTTTCTCCACTAACTCTTCTTCATTTTCATCTTCCATTCTCCATCTCTATCTCACATTCTAATCTCTCCACTAACTCTTCTTCATCTTCATCTTCCATTCTCCATATTTATCTCCCATTCTAATTTCTCCACTAACTCTTCTTCATCTCCATCTTCCCTTCTCTATTCTTATCTTCCATTCTAATTTCTCCACTAACTCTTCTTCATCTCCATCTTCCCTTCTCTATTCTTATCTTATTTTCTCCATCCATTCTTCTCCAACTTCTCTTCTTCATCTCCTCTTCTCCATCGTCCCTTCTCTATTCTAATTTATCCACTAACTCTTCTTTTTGTTATTTGTAAAATAATCTTTCAAGAGTTAGGTATTTGCACTCTAGTCCTTGAATTTTAAGTATTTACAATTCAGCCCCTGAAAAAATATATTTCTTTGAGTCTAAATCTCCTCACAATTTTGTATACACTAAAATTTACCACATGTCAAATTTAAGCTCATTTCTTGCCGCTGAAAATAATGCAGAATTTAATTAAAGCCCTTTTACAAAATTGAGTCATTCTAGGTATAATTGGGCAAAGATGAAAATTTAAAATATTAGAAGACAATGTCACAACTCATAAAAAGTGAAAATTAAAAATAAGTTGACTTAAATTAAATTTTTTTTAGGCCCGATTCAAGATTATACTCGTGAAGGAACACGTGACTCGAATTGGATTTTTCTAAATTTGCGATGGCCAATATGAAAATAGATTTAAAATAAAAATATTAACTATCTTTGTGTATTTTTTTTTGACCTCAAATGTTATTTTTCCAAAATTTTCAAGTATTTTTGTATTATTTATTTTTTAAAAAAAATTAAAAAAATATATAAAATATATGAAAATTTATTTTTTGTTCAAAAATGGTTGCCTAGGCTTGGCCAAGGCTTCCAAAGTTGATTTTGTAATTTTCTCATTTTTCTTAATTTTTTGTTTTATGAATTTTCGAAAATAAAAATACCGAAAAATATCGAAAATACGAAAAATCATTTTTTTGTCAAAAGTGGTTCCCTAGGCTTGGCTAAGGTCCCCAAAGTTGATTTTTCAATTTTATGAATTTTCTATTAATTTTCAAAAATAAATAAATAAAAAATACGTAAAAATACTGAAAATATGAAAAATCGTTTTTTGGTCAAAATTGGTTCCCTATGCTTGGCTAAGGTCCCCAAAGTTGATTTTTCAATTTTATGAATTTTTATGGATTTTTTATTACTTTAGCAATAGAAAAAATGATTAAAAATCAAGTGTCAATAATTATGCAGAAATTAAATTTCAGGAAGTAAATGCAGTAAATAAAGAACCTCCAACGCGTGGGTCATCCTTCTCATTCTGGGGTTTGATGATACGGAAATTAAATTGCAAGAAGTAAAATGCATTAAATGAATAACCTTCAATAGGTAGCTCGGCCTTGGCTTGGTCTTCCCTTTCTGGGGTTTGATGGTGTAGAAATTAAATTATAGAAAGTAAATAGCAGTAAATAAATGACCTCTAATAGGTGGCTCGACCTTGGCCTGGCCTTCCCATTTTGAGGTTTGATGGTACAGAAATTAAACTGCAGAAAGTAAATGCAGTAAATAAAGAACCTCCAATGAGTGGGTCAGCCTTCCCATTTTGAGGTTTGATGGTGCAAAAATTAAATTGCAAAAAATAAAGTACAAGAGATCTTTAGACCATCAAGTGGGGGGAAAGAGCCTACCGCAATTTGGGGTTTGGATCTGTTAAGCGGCAAATGTAAAAAATTGCAATACGAGTACGATATATGGATACAAAGACATATAAATACGATATGGCACAATCGAAATTCAAATCAATCCATTTATGTGATGAATTTCTCGAAGATTTTAATGGTTAGGATTGTTACCTGATTTGATAGATTTGATTGTCGAATTCAGATCTCGTATCACCTTATGGATCAAGATTGTAGCTCAAACGACGATGATGAACTTGTGACTTGTGTTGATTGTTGGAGGAATCGGTAATGGTAACACTTAACTTTAAGCTCCCACAATCTTCAAAATTCTCTTTTGGAAGAGAATTCTCTCTTTTTTTTATTTTTTCTTTTTCTCTAATTTTTCTTCAATCTTCCAAAACTCTCTCAAACATTCAAAATTTTCTATCCCCCAAAAAAATTGCCCTCCCAAGCTCACTTCTTCCTCATTTTATAGCCCACTCATTTATCTCTTATTCTAATTTTTTCATTAACTCTTCTTCATCTCATCTTCCCTTCTCTATTCCCATCTTCTCTTCTTCATCTCCTCTTCTCCATCTTCTATTCTCTATTCTAATTTCTCCACTAATTTTTTTTTGTTATTTACAAAATAATCCCTCAAGTGTTAGGTATTTGCACTATTGTCCATAAGATTTTAAGTATTTGCAATTCAGTTCCTCGAGATATATTTCTTTAAGTCCAAATCTCCTTATAATTTTCAACACATCTTTCCTATGCTTGGTCGAAATTTACCGCATATCTAGTTCAATCGCTTATCAAATTAAGCTCATTTCTTGCCGCTAAAAATAATGCAAAATTCAATTAAAATCCTTTTGCAAAATTGAGTCATTCTGGGTATAATCGAGCCAATATGAAAATTTAGACTATTAGAGAACAATGTCACAATTCCTAAAAGTGAAAAATGAAAATAAATTGACTCAAATTGGATTTTTTTAGCCCGATTCGAGATTATGCTCGTGAAGGAATACATGACCCCGAATTGGATTTTTCAAATTTGTGATAGCCAACATGAAAAGGGATTTAAAAAAAATATTGACTACTTTTATGTATTTTTGTGGCCTCAAATGTTATTTTTCCCAAAGTTTTAAGTATTTTTATATTTTTTTGAAAAATATTAAATTACTAAAAATATGAAAAATTATTTTTTATTCAAAAATGGTTCCCTAGGCTTAGCCAAGGCTTCCAAATTTTTTTTTCCATTTTCACATTTTTTTTATTTTCTATGAATTTTCGAAAATAAAAATGCTAAAAAATCCTGAAAATATGAAAAATCAGTTTTTGGTCAAAATTGTTTCCCTAAGCTTGGCCAAGGTCTCCAAATTTGATTTTTTAATTTTATGAATTTTTCTGGTTTTCTAAAAATAAAAATAACCAAAAATCAAGTGTCAACAGTTATTTTAATCAGAATCACTTTTTAGAATCAAAATAGTTACAATACAGGCCTTTGATATAATGTATTTTGACTTATAGAAAAAAAAATATAAAGTCAATGAAAATAATGCTAAATGTAAGTAAGGAAGCATGGTTTATTTTATGTACTTATGCTAAATGTATAAGGCTTATGAAAATGATGATAAATGTATAAAGTGTGTATAATTATGTAAATTGCTTCCACACACGTATAAAGTCAATTGAATAAAGAAAGCTCATGTCAATAGGTGACATTCTGTGGCATCACAAATGGGGTCTCAGCCTATGTCTCTATGGACACGAGCCCTATAATTGGGGACTTGGATGTGGGAGTTAGATACCCAAACAAAGTCATTAGAAACTGGGGTAGAGGTACTGCGGTCTTGCACCTGGCCTCAAGAGACTTAGGCTTAGCCTTTGTGGACTTGAGCCTAGTCATGGAAAAATCAATCTCGGCCTCTCAATGAAGTTGCGCCTAGAAGCCAATAACTCAAGCAGCTCACTACCCGGGCACGGGCATGGGGTCTTGAGCACTCTCTCTTGGATCGAGCTCGCCGAGGACCTAAGCTCGGGCATCGTTGTTCCCATGCTCAAGTTCCGAGGTCTCTAGTCCAAGCGTATCTAGTTGTCTTTTGAAAACTTATTTTGAATTTTTTAAGGAAGAAATCATTTTCCTACCTTTAACCATAGGTTTCTTTTTTTTGTTTGGGGGGGGGGTGTTTTCCTAACGAGAAATAAATTGTCGACTAGTTTTCCTAGACGATTCAAACATCAAAGAATGAGGGAAATGCTTTTAAAAATATTGACACACAAAACTAACCAACTTTTTTGTTACAATCAACAAGCGATAGACTTATTGCGTACGGTAACGATTCTGATATCAAAAACTGATTCTGATTAAAATGACTTTTTTTTTTATTCTGTTCCTGGATTAGTTTTGAAGAACCAGAAACGCGTTTGATAACTGCACAAAATTTATTTCAAAAAACTGTTTCTCTTTCTAGTTTTTTTTTTCATTTAAGTCAAATAACTATGTAGTTACTTTGTAAAATTTCATCCTAAATGAAGGCTAATTTCCAATGCACACAAAGATAATTTAAAATATATTTATTTTTTTAGCATATCATAAATGAAACACAAATTTTAATACATGATGTTTGAAGTTTGATTGAAGCATGAGACACGTTTCCATATTAAGGACTCATTTTGTCTTTAAATATTGCGTTGTGCAAATACATACAAACATAATAACCAAATAACAAATTATCTACCGAAAAAAAGACCAAATTGTCCTCTTTCATATGAAGTATGAGTCCTTCACTGTCATTTTGCAATTTCTGTCCTAAATCCAAATGGGTGTTTGGCTCCAGTTCTACGTGTAAATGGCCACATTTTGTGACATACAGCTACGATTATATATGTTACCGTTCGCATATTGGATGCCCTCGTCTTTTGTAATATTTCTTTTGTAGAAGAGTGAAATTTAGGAAATTTAGGCCTCAATTTATGAAAATGAGGTCAAACTAGCAAAATTTAAGCTTTTTCTATTTTTAGGAAATTTCTAAATTTTTTGTGATTTTTAAAAAATTTCTAATTTTTTTTAAAATTTATTTTTATTAGGTTGAGAGAAAAGTGATGAGAAAACAGAAAGGGAAAAGTGAAAGATGTGAGATTTCATTATGTTTTGTGATTGTCAAAAGTGATTCTTTTTTCAGAACCAACTTTTTTTTTGTTCTGGATTTTACTCTAAAACTGATTCTGGGAACAGAATCAGAATCAGAATCAGAATTATTTGGGTTACCAAACATGATTCTCATTCTTTACTGTTCCATGGAATAGAATCAGAGAATGAGAATGGTTACCATACACAGCCTTAGTAAATGGTGGCGGAGTTTGGTGAACAACAGCAGTCATCAACATCAACATCGATGTGTACCTAATGGGTATGAATAGTTTTGGATACTTAAACTATCAGTTATTTGGGACGAAGTTATCGACATCGACAAGTAACTAATGAATAGTGATATTTTTAGCTATTTAAACTTTGCAAATATGAACATTTTTGAGTGAAGTCATCGACATCGCAAATCAGTCATCTGGAGATTAATTTTCATACTTTATTCTTAGTTTCAAACATCTCATTGTCATTTAAATTTCACCATTGTATCTTCGTGTCATTGCTTTTTGTTATCGATTAAATTTCAACAGAACTTTTTACGTCATCTAGCTTCATCATTGATCAGATTCTGTTGAAACATATCTATTCTTCGTGTTCTATTGTCAATAGTGCTATCCGAAATTTGTTAGGATTTAATGCACAATCTCAATGAAATAAGAGAATGCCACCATAATTAGCACATCACATTTTTCTGTTACATTACTTAATTATAAGCGAAAAGGAGTATATATGACAATAGCTATTCATGGGACTAAACCCAGACTATCAATAAAAAAATGTGAGCTCAAACTATAAAAGTCATCGAGTGTTGCGGGATCCCATGATTTCCCGTCGATGGGAAATATGAACCATATCCAATGAAATTGTTATAGATCTGTCTTTTTTCTTTAACGAAATTCATTGAAAGATATTTCATATTCCAATAAAAAAAAGACAAAAATATTTCCCAAATTTTTAAGTATTTTTATATTTTTTGAAAAATATTAAATTACTAAAAATATGAAAAATTATTTTTTATTCAAAAATGGTTCCCTAGGCTTAGCCAAGGCTTCCAAAGTTTTTTTTTCCATTTTCACATTTTTTTTATTTTCTATGAATTTTTGAAAATAAAAATGCTAAAAAATCCTGAAAATATGAAAAATCAGTTTTTGGTCAAAATTGTTTCCCTAAGCTTGGCCAAGGTCTCCAAATTTGATTTTTTAATTTTATGAATTTTTCTGGTTTTCTAAAAATAAAAATAACCAAAAATCAAGTGTCAACAGTTATTTTAATCAGAATCACTTTTTAGTATCAAAATAGTTATAATACAGGCCTTTGATATAATGTATTTTGACTTATAGAAAAAAACATATAAAAAGTCAATGAAAATAATGCTAAATGTAAGTAAGGAAGCATGGTTTATTTTATGTACTTATGCTAAATGTATAAGGCTTATGAAAATGATGATAAATGTATAAAGTGTGTATAATTATGTAAATTGCTTCCACACACGTATAAAGTCAATTGAATAAAGAAAGCTCATGTCAATAGGTGACATTCTGTGGCATCACAAATGGGGTCTCAGCCTATGTCTCTATGGACACGAGCCCTATAATTGGGGACTTGGATGTGGGAGTTAGATACCCAAACAAGGTCATTAGAAACTGGGGTAGAGGCACTGCGGTCTTGCACCTGGCCTCAAGGGACTTAGGCTTAGCCTTTGTGGACTTGAGCCTAGTCATGGAAAAATCAATCTCGGCCTCTCAATGAAGTTGCGCCTAGGAGCCAGTAACTCAAGCAGCTCACTACCCGGGCACGGGCATGGGGTCTTGAGCCCACTCTCTTGGATCGAGCTCACCGAGGACCTAAGCACGGGCATCGTTGTTCCCATGCTCAACTTCCGAGGTCTCTAGTCCAAGCGTATCTAGTTGTCTTTTGAAAACTTATTTTGAATTTTTTAAGGAAGAAATCATTTTCCTACCTTTAACCATAGGTTTCTTTTTTTTTTTGTGGGGGGTGTTTCCTAACGAGAAAAAAAATTGTTTGACTAGTTTTCCTAGACGATTCAAACATCAAAGAATGAGGAAAATGCTTTTAAAAATGTTGACACATAAAACTAACCAACTTTTTTTTTTGTTATAATCAACAAATGATAGACTTAGTAAACGGTAGCGGAGTTTGGTGAACAACAGAAGTCATCAACATCAACATCAATGTGTACCTAATGGGTATGAATAGTTTTGGAAGGGCGCGCATGATAACACTCCAGAAGTAATTTCTAGCAGAGAAATCAACTTCCGGCAGGGAAATTTGTTTGGTAAAATCATTTCTGAAGGAGAAATCCGTTTAGTAAATTTTTTCACTTCTGGTAGACTTTTCTACTTCTAGTTGAATTTTTTACTTCTAGTTGGATTTTTTGGCCAATTTGAGAAGTAAAAAAAAATTACTTCTCAGCTTCAAAAATCACTTATAGCCTTCGCAGCTTCAAATGCATTTCTCTATCAGAAATCAAACTTCTGATAGAGAAGTTGAAAAATCAACTTCTCTATCAGAAGTTAATTCTGGTAGAGAAGTGTTACAATGCGCACCCTTAAACTATCAGTTATCCGGGACGAAGTTATCGACATCGATAAGTAACTAATGAATAGTGATATTTTTAGCTATTTAAACTTAGTAAATATGAACATTTTTGAGTGAAGTCATCGACATCGCAAATCAGTCATCTGGAGATTAATTTTCATACTTTATTCTTAGTTTCAAACATCTCATTGTCATTTAAATTTCACCATTGTATCTTCGTGTCATCGCTTTTTGTTATCGATTAAATTTCAACAGAACTTTTTACGTCATCGAGCTTCATCATTGATCAGATTCTGTTGAAACATATCTATTCTTCGTGTTCTATTGTCAATAGTGCTATCCGAAATTTGTTAGGATTTAATGCACAATCTCAATGAAATAAGAGAATGCCACCATAATTAGCACATCACATTTTTCTGTTACATTACTTAATTATAAGCGAAAAATAGTATATATGACATTAGCTATTCATGGGACTAAGCTCAGACTATCAATGAAAAAAATGTGAGCTCAAATTATAAAAGTCATCGAGTATTGTGGGATCCCATGATTTCCCGTCGATGGGAAATATGAACCATATCCAATGAAATTGTTATAGATCTGTCTTTTTTCTTTAACGAAATTCATTGAAAGATATTTCATATTCCAATAAAAACAAAAACAAAAAAAATCGGTAAAACAAACAAATCTGATTTCCGTTTGTGTTTCCTGGTGAGGCACGATGAGCTCTCAAATTCCAACATTGAGAGGAGATTGGAGATCAACTGCATAGCGACGTTTTGTTTGGTACGAGATCGTGGTTAGCTGATTCCATTTGTTTTACCAGGTGTTTTATGTCATTGTCGTTTCAAATCTGAAAAAGTAAACGGTCAATCTTTATTTCTATAGCTAGGGTGAATCTTTACGTTTGTATCGGTTGGAGTGTGCTTGATGAATCATAATCGGCATGACTTGACCACATTTTCATCTTGCGATGATTTAGAATTTGATTGGATTCTCTATGTGGCATGCTATTCCCTTCGTGATTTAGTGCTTCGAAATTGTCGTTTTTCTCGATTTGAAAAGGTTGAAGAACGGTCGACACACGAAAACAAAACAATTGTTCAACAAATTGCAGGCATTTCGATCATCTTTGATTTGATAACACTCCAATTGTATTGTGAAAGAGAAGAGGAACCTATCTTCGATTTCTACGAATTCGAACAAAACATTACCTAGTTCCTTTGTCTCGCGACATATTACACATACGATTCGTTTTTCCTCCAATCAAGTGGCATTGCATTGCTAGCTAGTTGGGTCCAATTGACCGGTCACATGTACGGTAAATCGCATTCATATTGCCTGGGATCATTTCTTCTAAACATGTCTAGTATAGTAGTTCAGGTGTTTCCTAACATCACGCGGAAGCGATTCCTGTTGACGTATTAAGTGAATCGATATTGTTACAATAGATATGAAAAGCCAAACTTTGAGTTACGGAGATAAACTGATGTTCAATAGACTGTCGACATCCCAATCGCATCCAATTACGCCAAGTTCGAAAGAGGGATCCTTTCATCGAAGGCATCCACGGCCATTCTTATTGCAAAAATGCTTATCGATTTGGGGACATCTCATTAAACTTGCAGCCAATGACTCGATTCTTATTAATTATAACCGTTTCAACATCGAGCCACTCAACATAAGTGCCCATAGTATCCCCATTCAATTTCATTCCCAGCAATCTGGAGCACAAAAGGATTTGTTGCCGTATCTTTCCCGATACACGTTTAATGCGATCAATCGTAAATTCTCCAATCCCATCATATCAGGCCCGGATCATCATTCGTGGCTTCACACGAGACAACTGCGCCAGCCTCATTCATGAATCACAACAATGCCTCGAGGGAGAAAAAAAAGCCGGTATGAAAAGGGCCGTGCTCAGTTCCGGCGAACCCCTCTCGTCTTCACGGATGAATTTTTCCCGGTCCAACCCAACCATGATCACCATGCAAGACCCACCATCACAAAGCACACATCTGAAGCTATGCCCCCCATCAAAGCCCTGCTGAAATCCGTCCGCTCCATCTCCACCCTCAGTCATCCCAAATCAAGTCGAAAACACACACTCTCAGTACCTCCTCCACCTCCTCGCCCCCCAGGCTTGCCGCCATTCAAGGAAGAAGAGACTAATCCGTCGCATAACCGCGAAATGACGTTTCCAACCGTAGATAAGCCCTCGCATCCAACGGACCGTATTCAAACGCCCACACCGCCTCGATCCATGTCGCTCTGGCCTCCGCCAATCAGAGCTCTCCATCCCATTCTCTCTCCTGCTATAAAAACTCGCATCTCGTCAGTGTCTCTTTCTCAAAACTTGCAATCTCTCTCTCTCTCTCTCTCTCTCTCTCGGGCTACAGTCGCGCATAAGCAAGCTCTCTCTCTCTCTCTCTCTCTCTCACTCTCTCTCTCTCTCTGCGCTCTAATGGCTGCCGTGACCGCGAAGAAGGGTCGGTCCCCATCCTCTCACCCTCCATTCCTCGAGGTATGCGAAGCTCTGGGTCGTCCGCAAGTGCTGGTTTTTTCTCGATGTTTCGTGGCTAATTTTTCTTTTGTTTGCTGTGGCGGTTGTTGTTCCAGATGATAACGGAGGCGATCGTGACGTTGAAGGAGCGGACCGGCTCGAGCCAGTACGCCATCCAGAAGTTCGTCGAGGAGAAGCACAAGAAGTTGCCGGCCAATTTCAGGAAGCTCCTGCTGGTCCAGCTGAGGCGGCTCGTCGCCTCCAGCAAGCTTGTCAAGGTCAAGAACTCGTTCAAGCTGGCAGCCGCCGCCAAGCCGGCCCCCGCCGCCGCAGCCAAGCCCAAGGCGAAGCCAGCCGCTGCCAAGCCGAAGACTGTAGCGAAGCCGAAGGCGGCTCCCAAGGCGAAGGCGGGTGCCGCCGCCAAGCCCAAAACAGACGCGAAGCCGAAAGCTGCGGCGGGTGCGAAGAGAAAGGCGGCCGAGAAGCCCAAGTTGAAGCCTGCGGCGAAGGCGGTGAAGACGTCTGCGAAGGCGACGCCCGGGAAGAAAGTTGCGAAGAAAGTCGCCGCCGCAAAGCCGAAGAAGACGCCGGTGAAGAAGCCGAAGAGCGTGAAGACGCCGGCGAAGAAGGCGAAGAAGTGAGCCGGTGTTGGGTTCTTTACTGGCGTAGTTGGCGGGTTTTAGAGGAGGAGAGGATTTGGTTGTGTATAGACGATGGTTTGGCAACCTTTGACATAGCCCTTTTCTTTAGTTTTACTCTTGCTTTTCGAATTGTGCTAACTCTATTCTTGTTAGCGCACGTTTCTATGTAAGATTTCTAAGGGGGATATTATTAGATGGTTGTGTTTGATGGTGGCGAATTGAAAAGCTCTGAACTTCTGTGGTGCTCTAATGGCGGTTTCTTTCATCTGGGTCTGGCGTTTTGTCTTCCTCGTCGCACGCTAACTATTCTATGATTCTTGGCGATGCAAAGCAGAATTAAAGTTTCCATTGGAAAGAGCGAAATGGGGTATTGGTCTTTTGTGGGCTTTAAACAAAACTGGGTCCACATGGAGGTCGTCTCTGTTGATACTCTCCTTTTGCAGCGGTTTCTGCAACCATAGAAACGAAGGAATCATCGCTTTTGGCATCTAATTGCTCGGCAGAAAAGAGCCGGGGGGAGGGGAAATATGAACTTTGTCGCAGTCGGGACTCGTTTTGAACTCATTTGGAGCCAGAAGTCGCATTTTTGAAACTCTACGGATTTCATTTCGAACGTTTGAAGCCGCCGAGAAGTTCAAACGAGTCGGGATGGAATAGCGCGTAAAGCAGTGGATCATGTAACTTATGGCGAATCCTGCGTTGTTTCCATGTGGGTTCTTCGTTAGGAATGACATCAAACGGGAAAAACGATGCCCAGGAAGAAAAAACTCGATCTTTGCCTGTAAGAGGCTGACTTGGATCGTCACGGGGGTCTTTATTCAGACATTTTCTCTTCAGACGAGAAAAGTTGGAATAGAAGTTTCACAGCCAAGCAAAAGCGATTGAACTGGATTTACACCCTTCATTTCCTGACGAGGGGATGAGCATGTCACGCAACTGAGGCCGGCCCTAGCACAACCCTTTTTTTTTACGTCACACGGACCGAACCATATAAACTATAGCGTTTTATATGTTTGATTGTGCGTGGCTTCCTAGTAAACATTTAGCTAGTTTATTCAATTACACCAAAACGATTGGAACAGCCCAGCACGATCCGATCGGACATGTAATTCTGAAGCCCAGACCCAGAGACAAATCTCAATCATATCTGCTTATTAAAAAGTGACCCACCTCCTGCAAAGTGGAACAAAAGACATCGACCACGGTCTAAATTAATATGAGCAAAATTATCCTTTTGACAAAAAAACAGTGTCTTAAGTACATACTCCTCGTAAGAAGCTTGTCGAGAGGATCAATCTTGATGCCGTCCCAGTGCGGTATCATCCTTCCTGCTACCAGATTATCGACCAACCTGATTCAAGACAAGAATGATACAAGTTGCAGACAGGTGTGAGTTTAAGATGAAACTGGCACAACAACCACGCCAATTAGCCACTTCGAATCATTGTTGAATTCAATATAGGGAATACGAAATGATGCTTGCAAAAGCATGCATACACATTAGCGAGAACTAATGTCTTGGTTACAGTGGATATCAAATTTTGGCTCTTGACTATCACCATTTGTAAATGCTGGCCAACCGTCCTCGAGCAGTACAATTGCACAAGCATTTACTAGATTTGTGAGATCTGATGATGTTCACTTAATGCATGAGCCAAGCACAGATTAGACATCGGACACCATCTGCAAGTAAGTCTGGCTTCCAGGATTATGAGGGCAAAGACGACAGTTAAGACTCACCATATCTGAATCCCATTTTCATGTAGTAAGCTGATAATTCTGAATCCCGTCCTTTTGCATTTCTGAGTCCAATCCAGGGAATTGTCCAATGTCATGACCTTCTAGTTGTTGAAACTCATGGTGTAACCCAACTGCAAACTCCTTGGGCCAAGCTCCACCACCTTGAAAGTAGTCAGCAATCTGCATCTCAAAGTATAGCAGCTAACATTATTGCACATGAGATTAAAATTTCATTTCTATTGGAAGACAAAACAAACCCAACAGACTAACAAAATAGTAGAAATTCTCTTGCAGAACACATTTAAATAAATGTATACTGGAGCTGGAAATCAAGAATCCTGTGATAGAAAATTCAAGTAAAAAGGTAAAAGCAGGACACCAAAACACATACATGATTAGCAAGAGCAATGCCACTTAGAGCTGCTGACTCTAGGCTAGAACCCAGTAGCCAATCACCGCATATCCCAGCTCTTCCATGAGGGTCAAAGATGCAGGGGATCCCGGGGCTGTTCGTAGGCAGTGCAGCGCCCCTGTACCATATTATGTATGCTGTTAAAAGTCATCACCAATATAATTAGAAGCTTCAAAGAGAGGAGATAACAGCCTAGCCTGAGTATCTGATTATCTAGAAAGCGATCTCTAGTGCGTAAGAATATCTAGAAACCACATCATGATCCTGCCAGGTTCTCATTTTGAAGGATCAATCATGGAACTTTCACAATTGATGGAACAGCCAAATAGTTCAGAGTGAGAAACTATCTCCATCACTGGAGAAGTGATAGGCACAACTGATATAGCTCCAATGGTGATAATGTCGGAAATCCAGGTTGTTCAAAAGACAGGACACCATGTAATTTAACCAGATATACAGGTCACACTGTCCTTCTGCCCTCGTATTGATCTTCATTCAACACTATTGCAAATAGAAGTTGAAACTGAAAGTTATTTACTGACCAGAGCTGGACACGGGTATAAATTGGTCTAGGAAGCGATCCTTCTGACAGTCCAAGAGCTTGTTCAACACCAGCAAGCATACCGGCTTTCACCTTCTCAGCAGTGGCAACCGGGATATTTTCCTATGCGATACACAAGTTTCGCATTGAGTCAAACAAGCATCCTTAATAGATGAAGCAGTGCAGTTTCATATGAAGCCTACATTAATTTTTTCAGGGTGAATGCTGTATAGCAATTCAATAACTCTGAGTTAATTGACAAGCATTTCTGGCACTGGCATCCATATCATTTTCTGTGGTATCTATTAGTGGCCAGCACATCCCCTATGGAACGAGCACGGCCAACAGCTCAACAGTCCAATGGTTCAACAGTTGGACCAGCAGCAAGCGAAATATAAAGCGGCACAGATAGACTATTTAAGACATGACAATTTCCCTCCACTCAGATATACAAGTCATAACCAACCTGTGGGACCTTGTTTCGTTTCCCATAAGCTGCTGTGCTGAAAAAGGTCCAACAGTGCGGGCCATTATCTGAAGACTTCAACAGTTTTCTCGAATTATTGGCCATCCATGAGATAGAGTCGACACCTTTCACAAAAGCCCCTTCAAAAGGTAGAGTAGCTGTGCTACTTGGAACAGGAAGTGGATCCTCAAATGCTGCGAGGAGAGCCCATATAGAACTAAGTTCCAGTCTCTGCAGTAAAGGAAGGCTACATGAAGCAGTAACTCAATGGAACAGCCATTTCATTAAGAATAAGAGCTGAAGAACCTCAATTTCACCACATGATTTGACTCAAGTACCTTCATTTGCCTAGCAATTAACGGCAACCCTGAGGAAGCTAGCAGACGATTTGCACATTTGCCTGTTTGTTAGAGAATTTATCACCATATGCAAGAGAAAGTATTCCATTTCCGCCAAACACTTCAATTGGAGCTCTATAACATGCACATGAGTAGTTGACAGTGAATAGCAATCTGACAATGTTTAGAGCCAGGTGTATCTTCCTCTACACAATTTGATGAATCCAAGGGACAATGGCCATCAGAGAGGATAAATAAAACTACAAATCATCGTCATCTCACAGAACAGAGATAGCCATTCCAGTACGAAACATAACGTCAACAAAAGCGCGGACTTGATCCGATAGCAGTTTTCCAAATGTGGAGACTATGACAAATAACGACATTGATTTCAATACTAATAAGTGAAAATTATCACTGACCAAGTAAGTGCGCATTATATTTTAGCTGGATCATGAAAATCAACTAGGAAATGGGACTCACTAATTCCATAAAATCAGCTATTTAAAAAGGTACTAAAGCTTACCATTATGTGCTATTACTATAGCATCAAACTGCCCACAATGCTTTCCATTCTCGCTCAAATGCCACATTCCATTAAAAGGCTCCAGTTTGCTTATCCAGCAAGGTCTCACCACATTGACCATAGATGTCTGCATAACATTTCAAACTTCATAAAACTCACTAGGAAAAGGCCAAAAATATGGCCAGGAAAGTTCATGCCAAATTCCTCAGAAGATGGATTTAATTCTTCCACAATATGTTACCAATGAGACTGAGGGGTCAAATGTCCAGTCAGTGCTCAGCAAATAATGGAAACCCATTCCTAGATATCTTAGCAATACCACTCCCAAAAATGTAATTGGAGCACCGTTAGCTGCCAAATATATAGAGCAAAGCTTAATTGAAGCCCCACCAATGTCAAGTTCAATTAACTCCACGAAAGAGCTCTCAAACTTTGCCCAGATTGGACCTTGACATCTCAGTGGGGCATCAGGTTCCTGACAAGATAAGATTTTTGACAATGCACCAGCAAAAGTGGAAAAGGAGAGAGAACACAAGTATATGTATAATGTTACATGAGTTACCTCTGACAACAATGAGTCAGCTAGAGGCCGCATTCCATGCACACCGATATATCTTGGTGGAGAAGAAGGAAGAGGAACAAAATGACCACCAGCTTCGAGCTCCCCAACAATACCCTGCCACTCTCCGACCAGGCCTTTTTCCCGCCAATCATTAACAATCTCAGCGAAACGAGCATCGCTCACTGTAAAAAACTGTGCCGCGTGGTCGAAAATCAGATGCTGAGGTTCTATCACTCTAGTTCCCATTCTTCCTCCCAGACCATGAATTCCCTAGAGCAACAACATTACTATTAAAGCTCTGGACCGTGTATCCTAACCAAAGTTCTCATCAACGGTTATATCCTTCTAACACAAACGTATTTGTTAAGCAGAGTCAAGCGTTTGAAACTTATATTTCATTGTTGAGTTGCAAGAGCAAAATGAAATATAGCACAGACACCTCAGGTAATACAAAAGTATGGAACTTTAGCTTGTCGCCGCATAAGATTAGGACGAAACTCCAAGGAATGAGGAAAAAACTAACCAACCGTGTCGAAAACTGTGGACTTGATCCCTTTCTTCTCCAAATTCAGGGCACAAATCAAGCCAGACATGCCTCCTCCTATGATTCCAACAATGGGGTCATCAGGTATTGGAGCAGTGAAATCCACCTGCTCTTGATTGAACGTCTTCTTGAGGATGGACCTCCTGGACGTCCCGTAAGATGATTTCCTGCGGTTCTTGGATGGGGGTCTGCTGTTATTCATGGAATGCTTCTTGGAACTTGTACGGGGTTTGTTCAGGGAAGTGGTGCAAAGTATGAAGGGCTTGAAAGAGAGAGAGCGACTTGTGGGTTTGGTGAGGTTGAGGGGTTGGAGGAGAAATGGTGTGGAGACGAAGGACGGAAAGAGTGTAGTGGTCATGATTTTTGGAAAGCAAAGGGGACCGAGTCACCGAGCTAATGCTTATCTCCCAAGGTTCTCTCTGCTTTTCTCGGATGTTGGTTTTGGCAGAGAGTCGATTGCGGGAAGATGAAGAATGGCTCCATTTTCGCGAATGCCCCTTTTGCCCTCCAAACTTTGCGAAATTGGGTTATCTTCTGGAATCTAGGAAATCAACAGTAAATTATAGGGACAAGCAAGTTGGACCAATCGAATCAAGAACTGCCCGGATAGTACACTCCCGATTCCCAGTTTCATAGAGCAGCGGTCCGGTTCTCTTCGAATGATTCTTGGTTACCACTTCATGCCTCGTTCCTCGTAATGATCATGCTCGCCCGGTTCTTGCTTCTTAGTTGGTCACCTTCAGCTGCTTGTGCTCTTGGCGCTGTTGCTTCTATGTCTTTTGATTGGGGCTCAACTTTTTCACATATAGATCGTACTTGTTAGGATCATGAGTGAAGCACGAAATTTACTGGCGACTTCAAAAACGGACAACCGAGACCACCGGTCAAGTTTCCGATTCTTGAGCAGAACCAAATCGAATCGAGAACCAATCACCCTAATAAATATTTAAGCATCAAATGAGATGAAATCTGGTTATTTGACCCACTTTGAGAGACTTCGGTACCCATCAAGAGGCTTTTGTCTAGTAGATGAGTTTTATTTTTCCTTCTTTCTTACATTCTTTTAGAAATATCATTCTTCGCTACCCCTTCGGAAACTCTTGTACTTTGCCATATTCCAACTTAGACAGAAACTTCGACCCCCAAAAAAAAAAAAACAGACCCAATAAACCATAAGTTTGTCAGCCACAGATAGCGATTGGTTGCTGTCGACCGCCGTTGTGTTTATTGCATTTACCGTCGCAGTCGCCAATGCTGCACAAAAGGAGAGCATCTATGTCAGACAAGCCGACCACCGTGCTAGTGATCTCGAACAAGAGGAGAACGTAGTCGCCAATGCTGCACAAAAGAGGAGCATCTATGTCAGGCCAGGTGACCACTGCGCTAGTGATCTGCAACAAGAGGAGAGCGTAGTCGCCAATGCTGCACAAAAGGGGAGCATCTATGTCACGCCAGGAGACCACTGCGCTAGTGATCTCGAACTAGAGGAGAGCGCCAGCAAGATCCTGATATTCGCTTTCTTCTTAGAAAGACAAGAGAGTTGCCACAGACTTCAACATCTATCTAGATGGGATTATTTTCATCCACCCGTGAAGCCGACCTGATCGGAATTTATAAAATCCAGAGTATCGCCGCGGAATGCCTGATTCAAGAGTGTTCATCTTATCCAGCCTTTGCTCTTGCTCCCAAGTGCTTCCACGAGCTACCACTGAGCTTTCCTTTCACCGTAGAGGATTATCGTTGTACTGGATATTCCATATCAAACAACTTGTTCATACCATGACAGTTACAAAAGAAAGCTCCGTTCTCTTCCCTTGACATTCCAGACACAACAGGTAACAGGACACAACTAGTTTCATCAAAAGGAAAGGACAAGATATTTAACTTCTATAACTACACAAACAGAGTCAAATTCTTTTTCCCCAGAAACACTAGTACTAGTACAGTTGTTCATGGAAGGCACCAACTCTCCAAATATGTTGATATGACAAGTTCCTTTTTCCTCGACAACATTGATGCGACAAAGTTAAATAAACATATACAAACTCACCACAACAAATAAGCTGTCTTCAGATGACAAGAAAACAAGCTATTTTCCTTGCAAAAGCCCTAAACAGCACCGAGACACTCAGAGCAGTCCGCTTCATTTGCCCAACTGAAGTTAGATGTAAGAGAGAAAAAACGCTTTGCTCACGATTGGACTGCGACATCGGTAATTGTTTGCTCCAGCATATTATAAGGCGCTGAAGTTGGGTTCGCTGTCTCTTCTTCATGTGGCTGCTCTCTGACTTTAGCTGCGGTGTTACCATATCGAATCCCCACCTGATTCTTAGTTTTGGGAGTTTTGGGACTATTGATGGAGCTGGGTTCCTGTTTGCAACTGCCAATACTGTGGCGGAGTGCCCGGGCACAGGCTTTGCCCTTTTCCTCTTGTGCAGAGTTAACTGCATCGCTGCAGCTCTTTCTTCGGCCGAATTTTGGTGACTTTGGCCGAGTGAGTGGCAGCTGTAATACATAAAACCATCCTTATCATTAGAACTGGCACGAAAGTTCAAATGGAAGTAAAGAATGAATCTAAATAACAGGACCCAGCTCAAGTCGAAGTCCAGAGCAGAGAAAGTCATCAGATAACGACTCGAATAGACAATAAAGAAGTAACGGGACACAAAAAGCAAATGAGCTGGTTGATTTTCATTAGTAAATGAAAACAGTCCCGCAGTACTCTAGGAGCATTCAAGATATTCCCTAAACAGACTTCTTATCCTAATTTGGTATAATCAACTAACAAGCGTGTGTGTGGGGATCCACACTATTTCATGTCAGGCTAGGCTCAAATATCAGGGTCCCGTCACACACCTATAATATACAAAGAAGTAGAACAAGTAAAAGAAACAGAAATATCTGGTGAACATCACCAACAGTCTATGCCTACCAGAATCACAACTTTCGTCATACAGTTCTCCCATACTAACTGAAATAAGTACCCAGCATATTACCTTCTTAAGCTCAGTTTTTGGAGGAGGCCCTTCATAATAGAAGCTTGGCACTGGATTCGCTCTAACAACCATGCTCTTCCTGAGCTGCTTGATAGCTGCCTCTTGCTCTTCCTGAAAAATTCATCATACAAAGGACAAATCAAATCACCTAATCAACCGTTTCTTAATAAGTTCAAATTAAAGTTAATTGTTGGAATGAAGAGGACATGAGCAAAGTCAGAACAAATGCACAAGCAAAAACAAGAGGTTATGAAAAATAACATGCCTTGTTCCTTTCTTCACATTGACTTTTCTCTGCCTCCAGAGCCCGGTGTTTTTCCTCCAATTTCATGTAAAACTAAATAGAAGAACATGTTGGGTAGGTGAAAAGAAAATGGACGTGGCAATAGATGCCAAAGAAAGGAAAATTACAGTTGTCGTGAAACTTACCTCCTTCCTTCTCTCAGCACGTTCACTGGACCTAAATGTCGGAGCTGAACCGACAGTAATCTTGGCTTTAACTGATTTTAGTGTTCGCACAGATGCAGCAGCTCTGTGCAAAATTAAGGACAACATAGTTGATACTAATATAATAAATATTGGCCATTCCTTTTATTGGACGATCAGCATAGTGTTCATAAAGGATACGAGGAAGCGATGGACCAATTGTCGTCGTCATCTTGATGCTTATTACTAGATTGCAGTGGCTTCCTTGAAATTGGAGGCGTGGTAGGCTGGATGACCAGAAGAAAAAGGAATTGTCATCAGATCACATGGTTGTAAGAAAATTCAGGATTTCTCGACTAAAGCATATATCCATGCTTGCAGGGAAAGTGGCATGCTAACTAAGAGGATAGGATGATGCCAAACTAAGCAAAATTTTAGTGCTCGATCAACACACCCACAATCGCTTCATTCCAAAACATGAACAACATAAATCATCATCTATCAGGAGCATAAGGTTAAAACGAGTTCTCTTCACAGGTATTTCCTCCATATTATCTACTTTGAGCATGGAGGGTGTCTTGGAACTTTTCCTATAGCTCAGACCATTGTTGTCTACCTTTAACATAAAAGACTGCCTTACAACCGGAAAACCATAAGTTAGCTTCTACAGAGCAGAGATGAAAAGCAAATAACATCGCTCAAGAATTACCTGTGGACTTCTGAAGGGGGAATTCATATTATTAGCATTCGGTGAGTTCACACTGACGGGAGATTCAGCTCCAACATGTCGTGTTACACAGGTATTCCGCTTTTCAGTGGCCAGCCTGAACGGCTGGGGAACAGTATGATTTATGCGTCCGTTGGCACCGGATGTCGTCACAGGAGAATTCAGCTTTTTTTTGCTGCCCAGCTTCTGATCCTGGAGCCTCTCGTTCTTTTCATCAGCCATGCCACCGTTAAAGTTCGTGCTTTTAACACCCAGCACCTCTTGCTTCTCTTGACATTCTTCAGGCGCCGAACTTTCTATCGTGCACTCCTTCACCTCATACTCCTTGTCAACGCTGTCATCCGCAATTCTGGGGGCAACATGGACTTTCTCGAAAGAAGCACCGTTCGCGATCATTGCGAGGCCATTAACTTTCTTGTCCAACTCAACATCTTTGAGTTCCCTCCCCATGGCACTGCAGGTAAGATTAGAAGAAGCAGAATAGAAAGTTAAGGAAAGGAAAGGCGACATAGCAACCAGCAAAAGGTAAAGGAATTCATTTGATCTACTTATATGCATCGTTCTTACAACCCAGAAATAAAGAAACAGCAAAGGGCAACGAAACAAATGAACCCAGACGAACCCAGAAGAACAACTTTGTCTATCATGCTCTACAACAAGTTACATCCCAAGTATTTAAACTACTTTCGATCGTGTTTACCTAGTTCCTCCCACAAGCAAAGCTAATCCTTCCATAAGAGACTCTAACCCTGAACACCTTTTCTCCCTTCACAAGTTACGGTCAAAGCTCACCAAGACAGAGCCAAAAAAAAAAAGAGAAAACCTTGTACTTTTCGCTCAGATAGCTCTCTTAAACCATGGATCACTGCAAATCGAACGTTGGAAAGGTGGTGATGAAAGTCCCGAAGGGCTAAACAAATTTTGGAAAGCACGCAAACGAAAAAGGGAAACAACACGAGCACGAGGGCAGACAAACCCAGAGAGACGGAGCGTGCTAACCGCCTATTCTACTTAAATGGCCGAAAGTCATTTTCACACCACAAAGCTAGTTCAAAAGCAGAGCGTTGAAAATTCCTGTCGAATTGTTGACTGAGCCCCGACCCTAACCCCAAAGAAGGTATTTAGCGCCACCCCACCCACGACAAAAATCTTAAGCATGTGCAAATATCAACCGGTAATTCCGTGACTAAATCAAACAACAAAGAAGAAAGATGTCCCTAAGTGGGATCGAGAATCAAATTTAGGGACCAGAAAAAGACGTTAGAAACAGAGACAGACTTTGGGAAACTGGGGAAAACTATAAATGCTAGACTATTCACAAACACCCACAGAATAGCTTTTTCAGCTTTTCATCTGCTTGAGCAGAGAGGGAACAAAGACCAAGCAGAAGCGCAGAAGATGCACCAAACAAGCTGAAAATTAGCCCAAAAGACAAAATCTTGCTACATGAAAAAAAAAAAAAACTTAAGCTCTTAAGCAAGACAAATCAGCAGGCCCCGAGAGGGAAACAGAGAAAGAACAAAAAAAAACCACAAATTTAAGCATTGGAGGATCTACTGAAAGAAACCCCAGATGGGTAGACAGAGAAAGAACCCCAAAAAATCTCATTTTCAAGCACATTTCGCATGCACTGTTAACTAAACCACCCAAAACAAAACCCCAGCAAGATAACAAAGCAGAAAACCCCCAACGCACCATCTCATCAAAAGAGGAAAAAATAAAAAAACCACAGCCCGTGCATAAAACCCAACAAGAGAAACAAGATGAGGAAGACAAAGATTGACCCACATTGCAAGAACTAGATACAAATCCGAAAGAAAGAACCTCGTGAGGACCTGAAAGGGGGCGGAATGCGAGCGATTTGCTTCGGCTCCAGGCCCGATCTGGCAATATCCTTCAACGCCCTTCAGCCCGTCTTCTCTGCTCCGCCCTCTCTCTCTCTCTCTCTCTCTCTCTCTCTCTCTCTCTAGAAAACTAAGCAAAAACGCATTTCCGTGATTTGTTTTCTTCTTCTTTGTTGCGCCCCTTTTTCTCTAGCTAAGAGAAAAGAGAGAGAGGGAGGGAGAGAAAAAAAAAACAGTTTTTTATGTTGTCTCGGTTGGTGGTGGTTATATATAGTGCGGCTTTTCTAGTGGGCGTTTTTCTGTTTTTTTTTTTTTTCAATGAAGTTTTATGGAGCGTTCGACCCGCTGTCAAGTTCGATTCTATCCTGTGCGATAACTTCGGCTGTGGACGGTGGTGAAGGCTTCTTGAGGTGACGGCGTTTGGGAAATTAACGGCGCAAAGTCTCTGCGTTAATTTTTTTTTTGAAGCCAAAAGCTTCTTCCTCCCTCTAGAAAGTAATGTGGAGGGCGGTATGACCATGGTATTGTTTTCTTGTCTTCATTTGAATTCCTTTTGGCTCTTCTTCGTTTCGTTCACGCCCCAAATGTGACTGAGTGATTTCAAAATCTTGCGGAGGGGCTCTGAAATTTAATGAGAATTTACTCTCGCAGAGAGTTCTTCTAGACGAGGGCATTGATGTGGGTCCCGATCTCGCTCGACGGCTGATCGGATTTGAACTGGCTGGTTACGTTCGGAATTTACCCGTGCAGTGAGTTGGTTCTTTTTCGCCGAAGAGGGTCAATTTGATTTCGAATTTCGCCGTTAGAATCGACGATTACAACTGACAGCTGAACCGGCCGGACGAGCTCGAATGTTAAACCCATTATTTTCGAATCGTGAGATGTTTATTTCTATAGGCTCAAAGCCCTCATTTGCTTGATTTTTTTTATATATAAATTTCTCGAAGTGATAGGCTGTTTTTTTCACCCATTTTGTTTCTAGGGTATTCGTCGTCGTGTCTTTACAGATTTCAAATCAACTCATTTACGTTTGTCTCACAATTTCTATAATGCTATGGATTTGAAGATTTTGAAGAGGCCTTTTAGAGAGAACACACACACACACACAAAAAGTGGGGCATTTAGTGAAATGTCACTAGAGGTGATTAGCTTTAAGATGAATTAGTTTCGATGTCCAAGTCTCGATTCTATTAAACCAAACTTGCTACGCCTAAAATCAGTCAATTTCCCCGTTCCATCCGAGAATTGGATCCTATTGGACGATATCAACAATTCATCGCGAATTACTTTCGCTTGACGATCAAGTAATGATCTCGCGGATCTGCGGTTGGGAGAGCGTATTCGCTTCTCGCGGAACTCCTTGTCCTGCTCGTTCGACCGAACTCCCATCCATTTCTCCCGTTTTATTGATGCTCCATTCCTTGTCCCATAGTGGGCAAAACCTTCAACTGGACATGCAGCAAGAGATTCCCCACGGCAAATGATTCCGTAGAATACAAGTCACGTTGAATCCGATGGTTAACCTTCCTAATTTCCCAGTTAATCAGCAGACAAGATTGGATTATGGAAAGGAAAATGTCGAATTGATTTGGAAAAAAGCGGCAGATCAAACACGATTTCGTTCTCGGTTGAGGCGTTGAAACTCGTTCGAAACGGCGGCTCGTCTTTTCGCCCGTGGCGTGTAGAGTTGAAGTTTGACTCCATCCGCTGACGAAGGAGACGTGGTTTTGGGGTCATTGTATATTTTTTTTTTTAAAGCGTAACCCCTTAAAAAATTCCTAACTTTAACTTCAGTCTCAATCTACTTGGAGCTTTTATTAAATCAAGAAAGGCCCCTAACTTTAAATTCGGTCTCAAATCTATCCCTTTTTGTTATTTCGAGAAAAAACCTTAAACTTTAATTAAAATCCAAAATCTATCCCGATTTTTATTTTGTGCTAAAAAAATCACAAATTTTCAGTGAAAATAAGTGATCCAATCCCAACTCGACGTGATAAAAAAAAACACACACACACATTAGCAAAGTAACAGGCGATAAGTACAGATCGACATGGCATTTTCATGTGTATATTAAATCCACTCCAATAAATTTCCCAAAATGAACCCGTTCTAGGACTTGAAAATTGCAAGCGACTAATGATGATATTTTGATAGAGGGCTAATGGAGCAAATTTGATATTAGAGTACAAAATTGTGATTTTTTCTTAAACAATAAATTAGGGTAAATTCGTGATTGAAACTACAGTTTATATTTTTTTGAGAGAAAAAAAAAAGAAGTCTAGTGGGACTGAATCTAAAGTTTGGAGTTTTTTAGATTGAAAAAAGAGAGAGTTTCGGATAGATTTAAAACTTGACTTAAATTTGGGGATCTTTAGGGAATTTGGCCTTGTATTTTTCTGTAATATTATCATATCATCATCACTATTATTTAATGTTGACATGATATCATTATTTATTATTTTATTTTTCTTGAGGACATCAGATACGACGTGTCTTCCTTTCGCTGATTTTGTCCTCTTTTGAGGGTCCATGTCAGATATGATTCCTCGTGGGATTTTTTTTTTAATTGATTAAAATATCTTTCCATAATCCCTTTTTACAGATTTTGGTTTTGCTGCATCGACTACAACATAATTAATTAATTATTAATATGTGGCAGTTGATTTCTAGTTCGGGTGTTGGCCTGAATCTGCACAGTCATGACATTGCTTTTGCTGTAAAAAAAAAAAATTAATATCACGAAAAACCCCAAATCGATACGCTTGTGATAAATTTACCTCTAAATTATTTTTTTAACCACGAAAAACCCCAAATTGGCACACATGTGACAAATTTACCTTAAACTATTTTTTTAACCTAAAAAAACCTCAAACTGGTACATTTGTGACGAATTTACCCAAACTGATGTATTTAAGATAAATTTACTCTTCATTAATTTTCATTAAATTTAACGTTAAATTACTTAATTGGATGGCATGTAGCACTTCACGGGTATACCGATTTATGATTTTTACTCTCTGTTTATCACGGGTTTATCAATTTATGATTTTTCATGGTACTGATCCAATTTAATAAATGGTAAATTTGTCATAGGTATAATAATTTGGGGTTTTTCGTGGTAAAAAAAAATTAGTTTTGGGTAAATTTGTCACAAATGTACCAATTTGGGGTTTTTTATAGTCAAAAAAATAGTTTAGAGTAAATTTGTCACGAGTGTACCAGTTTGAGGTTTTTCGTGGTTAAAAAAATAGTTTGAGGGTAAATCTGTCACATGTGTACCAGTTTGGAGTTTTTCATGGTAAAAAAATAATTTGGGGGTAAAATTGTCACAGGCGTACCAGTTTGGGGTTTTTCGTGGTATTAACCCAAAAAGAAAACCCTAAATTACGTCAAATGTTACATACTTATCCCAAACTTTTTACTATAATACCAAAAACTCCGAAGTGTATTTGCGTGACATAATTACCCTGAAAAAAAAGTTTTGACATAAAAAATTTCAAATTTATACAAGTGTGACACATTTATTCCAAATTCATTGTGCGACACCAAAAATTTCAAACTTATTCATATGACATATTTATCTTAGTTGTCGGGTAAATGTGTCACGTGCCTATGAGTTTGGGGGTTTTTAGTATCACAAAAAAAAATTAATGTAAAAGTGCCACACGGATATAAGTTTGGGATAAAATGTTACATAGGTGAAAGTTTAGGGCCTTTTGCATCATGAAAAAAGTTTAGGCTAAACGTGTTATGCTGAGCACTGTTTAGGATTTTTGATAGCTTTTTCTCTTAAAAAAAATTACAAAGGAGCTACCTAATGAGGTCGATGCTTACTGAGTCCTTGGTCGTTTTAATTTCAGAAGTAATTTTTGTTTTCAATTTCTCTTCAGCATTTTGATATTATTGAAGTGTCTTGAAATTTTTTGAATAATTTTAGGGTTAGTATTTAGATATTTCGAAAGATCATGAATGCTCGCATCTGAACAACAATCAAATTCACGACTTATCGAAAAACGAGGTGCGAGGAAAATATAAGCAACTCCTTCGTAGTATCTTTTCTGTCGCACAAAACCATATTATCTGTACTTATTCTCAAATCGAGACTAATGATATACATATTCCAATAAAAATGAGAAAACTCATTAAGCAAATCCATGATCGATAGAATACTCGTCTATTGAAAATTTAATCCGCTTTTCGCACAAAAACTGTATTCCCCTTCGTTAAAATGGGAGTTTGGTAACTTCATTCTTAATAGGAATAATCAGGAGAAAATTCTAGGGTTAATACCATGAAAAACCCCAAACTGGTACGTCTGTGACAAATTTACCCCAAACTATTTTTTTGACCATGAAAAACCTCAAACTGGTACACATGTGACAAATTTACCCCAAACTATTTTTTTTTACCACGAAAAACCCAAAACTGGTACACCCGTGACAAATTTACCCTAAACTATTTTTTTGACCATAAAAAACCCCAAACTGGTACATTTGTGACAAATTTACCTTAAAATAATTTGTTTTTACCACGAAAAACCCCAAACTATTATACCTATGACAAATTTACCCTTTATTAAATTGGATTAGTACCATGAAAAACCTAAATTGATAAACCTGTGGTAAACGGAGAGTAAAAATCCTAAACCGGTATACCCGTGAAGTGCCACGTGCCATCCAACTAAGTAATTTAATGTTAAATTTAACGAAAATTAATGGAGAGTAAATTTGTCGTAAATATATCAGTTTGGGGTAAATTTATCACAAATGTACTAGTTTGAGGTTTTTTGATGTTAAAAAAATAGTTTGAGGTAAATTTGTCACGAGTGTACCAGTTTGGGGTTTTTCGTGGTAAAAAAAATAGTTTGGGTTAAATTTGTCACAGGTGTACCAGTTTGGGGTTTTTTGTGGTATTAACCCAAAATTCTATGGCCACAAGCATGACGTCCAAGTCATTGGACAGTTAGGGCATATTTTGCAACAAATTCTGTCGTCGGAAGCAATTTCTGAATAGAAATGATTTTTTTCTAATTTCGAGAATAAAAAAATAAGTTTTTTTAACTTTTTATTTCTATTCCAAATATGTTCCTTGCTCGCTAATTTGTTCTCGAAAACGAAAATTAACTAACGTTGTCAAATAGATTAATGTTCTTTTTTTCGTTCTCGGAAAAAAAAAAAGAGAACACGAATTAAAGAAAAAAAGATTATTACCAAGTGGGCCCTTAGTAACTAAATAAAATCCACATTCTAAATAATTTGCAGTTTCCCCCCACAATCATCGCGGTGACGTCCATTCAACGAAATTGTAGGTAAACGCCGCACATAATGCACGCCACGGCCAAGTAATAATTAGTTATCAAAAAGATTAACAGAAAAAAAAATTAGAAGGGAAAGGAAATTACGTCAGACTAATTATTTGAATTATGGGCTTTGTGATCATGGGAAAGTAGTTTAATCTGGTCGTGGTGTCCCATCACGGCGTCTCTCCAGATGTATCTTTTACTAAATTGGCTTTGAGTTCTTGTGCAAGCGTAACCAACTTGATAATTGGGAATCCTTAATCAGCGATTGTTCCTCGTACATAATCCCAACTGTCAATTCCATGTTTCCATAGAGTCAATTATCTCCCATGCGCCTAAATCCATAAATTAATCCCAATTTCTCTTTGTTTCGGCAGTTGAGTATAATTCCCAAAATATGGTACGAATTTAAGCTCCAGGTTGGTGCAGATGATCGGGAGGCGTCGGAGAATTTCCGGCACTAGAACCGGAGATTATCCATTCGAATTTCACCAAGTGCAGGCAAATTTCTATGGGCCAGGGGCAAGGGCGTTCATCGGTCCCGATCCAACAGAGGAATCAAATCGAACCAATCGGTTTGGGTGGCTCCCATGGGAATCGATATGTAAATTTTTTTTTTTGTGGCTCACTTCAATTCGATTATAAATTGGACATGGTCGGTTCTTGATTCCACGGATAAGAAATTGATCTTGTCTAGTCCAATTCTCGATTTTCAAGATGAGAATCGATGACCTTTGGCCAAGACCGTCTATGCAAGCCCAAAGGTTCGTATTTATTCGGTCCCGATTTCCTCGTGATCTACTTTAGAACCACCGAAAACACATGCGCGTGCCATCCTTGTCGGACGCGGGTTTTTCAAGTCGTCGTCCTCGAGCCATGAGTATTAGCCATAACTTGTGCACAATAATTCTATTTGTCAATGCACCATCAATCTTAATTAAGGGATAGTGATGGAAAGCTAACTCGATAACGTGCAAGAACACATCTATGTCCGAAAAGGCTGTGCCCACCTAATGGGTCTCGATTTAGAGCTTAATCACTTCCAATTTAATCAATTTTATGGGCTACAAGTACTGGAATCATTTTGGGGCACCCCAAAATCTTGGATGCGAGGGAGACAAGACGGGAAAGATTGTCCAAATCTACTGCGCTCTCTGTACCTTTTGGAGCCAATTGCGAGAAAAGCCTTTCTTCTCCTTCTTTCTTTTTACTTTCAATAATTCAGTAGAAATCCCACTTCTTACTTTGAGGCTTGCTCGTTTTAACTTCTTCTACATTAAAAAGAGGATTACTATTGATTTTCTCACTATAACTTAGAATACCATTTGACGTTAATAAATCTATGAAGCGCCATAGATGATTCCGTATCTAGGTATTCTTACATTTTTGAAAGATTTCGAGCCTCTCGAATTTTGTACAAGTTAATCGATAAGAAATCTATGCCTTTGCCGCGGCTAGAAAAAGTCTAAAATAACTTTCTAATTTTCATGCCAGAACTAAAAGAAGAAAGGAAAAAAAAAATCGAGAAAATGAACAGAAGAGCACACCAGGACATGCCGGTTCACATTTAGATATTTACTAGTTATGGGGACTTCAGATTAAAGAAAAGTCACGGGTGCGTTCTTTGGAAGATTTGAAAAAGAATAAAAATTCGGAAGTGAAAAATCACTTCGAACAACCTTGCAAAACCCGGAAGGGAAGTGAAAAGTAAAGCTAATGAATCGACGATAAAATCCAAAGAATTGAGTCCCTTCCCACGTTCAATACTATTTGTTCAAAAAGATGAATGTCACGGTTTATATAGCTCATGCCCGAGCAAGTTCATAAACTACTTCGCCCGAGATCTCATTCAAGTCTCGGGATCTTTTCAAACGTGAAATAAGCAAACAAAATTCCTGGCCATTAAAGGAAAAAAAAAGGATGCGATTGACAACAAGGAGCGCAGGGTATGCGGGCATCACACCGGCACGTTAAAATAAGAAACGCATCTATGGAACTTGTCGTCTCCCTGTGTATCAAACGGACAATCTGCACAGGTCCCTATTCGAGAGATATCTCCCTTCCTCGGTGAGTTAAATCTTTAAACCTAACGAAGGATCCGAGGAAGCCCCAGGTTTAAAAGGTTTGAGGGCTTAAGATGCTTTCCACATTCAAAACTATTTGTCCAGAAACACAAAATCTCAAAATCTGCTAAAGGCGAAATTTGCTTTCTTGTGCTTGTCCGTACTGAAAAGCCCACCGCTTTATCCATTTTTGAACTTTGCACCCCCGTGAAAGAAACATAAAGCACAACCACCCCCCTTCACTATTCCTTTGCCCGCTTCTCTAATTTGAAATTTCACCGACTTTTTCTCTGTGGCTCTACATTTTTTTTTTTGCATTATTTTATTTTAATTTATTTTATCCTTTTGCTTTTCAAGACAGTTTGAAATTTGGACGTACATAAAATTTCAACACTCGGTATCCTTGGTGTCCACCGGGGACCAAGAAGGTGAGGCACTGTCTTTTCCCTCCCACACACACGCTTATCTCGGCCATGCTGTGAAATCTGCAGCTCTTTTCGAAGGCCATCCATGAATGAAATTCGAGAAAGATTCCACCCGGTGCAGACAACATCTGCGACAACAACACTAGTGTCTTGGCCCCAAAGGCTGTTTTTTGCTTGAAAAAGTTCAAGTAATTTTGCCTTCTCTTTTGGTTTATTTTTCGGCAAAAGTTTGAAAAATAGCAGGGTAAATGGTCCAGGATGTTTTATGGTCAAGACCGCAGACTGAAGAGTCAAGTGACTTTGGACAAGAATATCAGCGAACTGTCCACCACGAGACCAGGAGACATTCTTTGTTTCGGGCTCTTAGAATTATAACCATTCTCCAGAGACCCGGGAACAAGTCCTGAAGCCCCCCTGTAGTTGTTCCTTAAAGTCACGGTCTAAATTGGGATTTATGTTTATATCAGACCAGGAATTAGAATTATGGACGTAGTATTATTGTCAAATTTTGGTGGACAAATTGAGTAAGCTCAATCTCAGAAGTGCCAGGAATGAATTGACAAAAAAACTTAAATTATGGCGGACAGGGGTAATAAGAATGAGTTGGAGTAGTTCTGGTTGTTGAAGTTTATGTTGAATGAGATCTCTGGTCCGAAGATTCCAAGGAACGGAAGTTAGAAGTAGGACATAATCGATGAGAGGTGTTCTCTTGCGTTTTATTTAATGTTTCACGGGCAAACATAGTACGTGTTTAGTTGAAAAAATTATATAGTACGTCTATCACGGTCTTCATGTCTGTTTATTAGCCCGAAAGTCGATCGCAGTCGATCGTAAAGGCATTGGTCATTTTTTCTTTCTCTCCCTTGTCGTTTTGTGTTATTTTTTGCGTGCTAAATAAGGATAGATTTGAAAAATTCACGTTCAGTTGAAAAATTACATAGCGTATCTATCGCGGTTTTTACGCCGATTTATTAGCCTGAAAGTTGATTGGAGTCAATCGTAAAAGGACTGGACATCTTTTCTTTCTTTCCCTTGTCCTTTTGTGTTGTTTTTTGCGTGCTAGATAAGGATAGATTTGAAAAAATTCACGTTCAGTTGAAAAATTACATAGCGTATCTATCGCGATTTTTACGCCGATTTATTAGCCCGAAAGTTGATTGCAGTTAATTGTAAAAAGATTGGACGTCTTTTATTTTTTTTTTCTCTTTTCTTTTTATGTCATTTTTCGTGCGCTAAACAAGAATGGATTCGACAAATTTGTAAGCCAACTATTGCGATTCCAACACTCGTTTGTCATTCATATAATAGATAAGATAACTACTCCATACGTAGTACTCGTGCATAGAGGTGTCAATATGGATTGAAAATTCATATTTTTACTCATATCCAATGAAATAGGTCAAATATGAGTTAGTCAAGTTTCAATAAATCGATTTGAGCGGTAAATTTAATTATATGTTGGTTGTAAATAGGTTTAAAGAGAAACCCATATTTTAACCCATTTAGAATCCATTTAGTCTACAGAGTTTGTTAGTTGAGTCAACCTACTAATATATATAATTCCATTTTTTTTTCAATTTGTAATTTGTTAATTGTTTTTTATTTATTTATTTTACATAACTAATCAAAAGTCTTATCGCCGCCAGTTGGGTCGGGCATGGGTTGTCGGCTAGGTCATAAAAAAAAATTAAAAAACGTTTATTAGATATAAACGTTTATATGTTTATTTATTTATTTTTTTTTGGGTAGCCATATTCTTACGTTTATTTTAGTATATTTTAAGTTTTTCGCTTTAGGTTTATCGACCGCCGACCCCAACTGGTTTGGGATAAAGGTGATGTTGATGTTGTTTATTAGATATAAGTGTTTTGAATTGATTAAATATGAGAGTGTTTTAGTAACATGTGTCGGGTCAGGTACGTGTCGTTAGATTTGTACTGTATGAAAATAACTCGGTATAAATCAGGTCATTTTCGATCCGATCCACTCGTTCGATAGGGTCTACAAAGCGATAAATCCGCAGAACGTCTAATTTACTCGGTAGCTCGCGAAATTATAGCACGGACAAAAGTCAGAATTTCTGATGCATTCACCGGTCTGAAACCACCAACCCGCTGTCCATACCTAACGCAACGAACCCAAACTGTAATTAACCGTGAGGACATCAGAAACCTCCTTCCCCCACAACGCACATCCCAACATGAACATCTGCATTGAAGAAAAGGCCACAACAAATTCATCTCCACCTGCCCTCGCCCCTTTTTTAACTTAGGAATCGTGCGAAAATGTCAATGGAAACGCGTGGTCGGGTGTTGAATTGTTGGGAGGGGGGTGTTCATTGACTGTCCTTGATGGTGGGTAGAGACAGAGGGAGAGGAAAGCGAATGATGGATGGAGAACCTGAGAAACCCTAAATTTCAAAATCAAGTGGACTTTGTGCCCACCATGGCCCCCCCCCCCTCCCTCTCCTTTTGACTATTCCCACTTCTATTAAAATAATGTGGCGCTGGTCAAAAAGTTCCCACCAATTTTAATTTTTTTTTTTACTGGGATTCAGATTATTTTAGGTAAAGAATTAAGGGGGTTTAGATGAGCTCCCTTCAAGTTTTCCTTCGCATTGGCACACCTAATCATTCCATAACTCCCGTGTAATCTTATTATGGTTATGGGGCACGATCGCACTCCATTTGTGGGGTTGGAGGAAACGGAATTCAACCGTTGGATTTCATTTTCTTTAACAGCAGCTGGGTCGATCTCAACAGTACAAAGATTGCAGAATCCTTTTTTTTTTCTCCTCAAGAATCAACGTACAGAGAGCTCGACGGCCCATTAGGAGATTCGTCCAGGAGACTCTACATATGGCCCTCGATTTCACTATATCAATGTGCACATACGTATGTTTTCGATGGAACTAATTGATGCGGTGGCGTGGATGTTCGTTCCCTTGAATAATCGTACCCTAATACTTGTAAAGAGGCTGGTGTGTCTTCAAACGTTATAGTTTCTCCATCCCGCAAGCCCCCTTGCATAATTTTCTCTTGTATACTAAAACAAGAAAATTATTCATTCTCCTCAGTACAGCGATTTTGGCCGATACCCTTTTTGAAATTTCGGCCTGGCGACGTACAGGGCCTTACTTTGTGCTGTAAATTCTAGATCTTTGTCGTGAGGGGGGCACCACTTTATGTCAAGCTCGCACCTGCCTCCTCGCCACACCATATTTCTCCCTCCCTCCCGCGGTTAATTAAAAAGAAGGAATTCTTTCTCGGAAAATTGGAACAAAATGAGGAGAACGGAAAGCTAAAAAAAAAAAAAAGGTACGCGTAGAAGTTTTTTTTTTTTTTTTGGGCCGAAATGCATAGAAGTTGAAGACGAAGAAAAGTAGAGATGCCAATGGAGGAAATAGGCGGCAAGTCTTGACAAAACAGACGGTGGATCGAATTTGGCTTTGCCTTTGTTCAAGGACCCATCCATGTTGGACCACCCCCCCACCCCCCACACCAAATTGCCTATGTTCGCTTTATTGTCGCTTCGAGTTTCGTGTCGAGGCAATAATAGAAAGGATTTGGCAGTCTCCCCGGCATGTTCCTAAGCTCGAACACGTAAAGTAGGGGCGGGGTCGCAACCTTCTTTGACCTAAAGAAAGCTGGCGATGGTGAGACGATTGTGCTCGGAGGAACGAGAAGTTTTAACCTCAACACGGGCCGGGGGCGGGGGCGGGGGGCCGGGGCAGGGGTTCCTGCTGGCATACTTAGGTCGGACCATAAAGACGATTATCAAAACGGACCCGGGTCGGTTCGGTCTCTGAAGCCCGGCCTAAGTTGTACCCTAGGGACCAATTGGTGGACTAGGTCGTGTACGTCTCATGGCTAAACGACCTAACTCAAGCCTGTCTAGATTGGCTCATGCATTCGGTCGGCAGGGCGGCGATATCGGCGTAAATTCCTCCCACTATATAAAGGCTAGTTTAGGATGATGCTACTACCTTCCCGAGTGGAGTTCCATGTACGACCCGGACGACAAAGTGGGCGTGGTGGGGTGGAGAGGGGGGGGGGGAGAGCACACAGGAACAACATCCGCGAAGTTTCCAAGCACAAAAAACATGAAAATAGCATAGGTTCCATCCCATTATGGGCCCATTTTGCACCGAATTTAAGATTTGGAGGGCATGTTCGAAATTATTTTTTTCCTTCAATTTATTTTAGTTTTGTTTATTTTATGTCTTCCTTGCACGAATGGGAATCTCTCCGAATCGAATCGAGACCCCCCGTTTGGTCCAATCTAACGTGTCTCATTCTGCATGAAAAAGCAGTATTGTATTCCATATTGTCATGGCCCATCGCCCTGTGTCTGTTTTCGAATCTTGATCACCGACGGATCCCGACCCTAAGACGCCCCTTGTAGCCATGAATCATGGCCTCTTATCCTCTCCTGCCGCCCCTAAAAGAGGGCACAGTGATATGACACAGCACCCAGAACCGGCTGGTGCAGGAAAGATTAGGCCTTTTGCCTGATCAAGAGAGCCCCTTTGGAGATGCCATTCCTGCTCTTCGGATATGAAGACAAATGCTCTAGGTTTTAACCCATTATGTGAACGTATGAATATGTCGGGGGCGCGCATGACAACACTTTTACTTTAAAAATTAACTTTTGATCGGAAATTAATCTTTCTATTTCTGCTCCGGGAGTTGATTTCTGATGAGAGAAATTCGTTCGGTAATGTTTGAAAATTTCTACTTTCGAAACGTTATTAATATGAAATATTCTATGAAAAATTATTGTCGGCGGTCGAAAGATTTCTACTTCATTTTAAAATATTTTTATTATTAAAGAATATTATTTAATTTTTTACTCCGATGGTGGCAAGAGGCGTGGTGGTCAACCGTTGGTAGCGGTGGGCAGCGATTGGCAGTGGCCGATTGTGATCGGTGGGTGGCGATGGGCGGAGGTCGACGACTGTTGTGGGCAGCGGTGGGCGGAAGCAAGAGATGTTCGGTGGTGGGTAGTGGTTGTGGGCAACGATTGTGGGCGGTGATGGTCGGTAGCAACATCGGTCTGTAGTTGGCGATGGTGCGCAGTGGGTGACGATGGGTGCGAGGGACAGCGGTGGGTGGTGATCAGCGGTGGCCGACGACAGAGATCGGAGGAGGCGGGTGTAGTCAAAAAGAAGGTGAGAGCGTAATGAAAAGAAGGTGAGCCGAGAAGCACTTTCTGAGTTTATTTTTTTGTTTTTTTTGGTCCAAGAAGTGCTTCTTGAGTTGAGAAGTATTTTTTTTTTAATTTCTCAAATTGAAGGAAAAAACAATTTTAGAAATAAAAATATTTTTGCACTAAGAACCATTTATGGAGCGGAAATCCACTTTAAAAAGTGTTATGAAGCACACTCTTAGAAAGGTGTCTGGACTTACCTTACCTTATGCTTTTTCCTCCCTTGACTTGCTTTTTTGTTTGATCCGAAGGAGAGATTCGGGGTGAACGACTGTCCGGCTTTGTATGATTCCGCAGTGCTTTCAAGATGGACAACAAATGGACAGGAAGGAACCGATCGAGTGTGTCGGTGACCATCGATCCAAGCAAGGCATTTTGGCCACCGTAGGAATGAATCCCGAGACAATAGCGAATGAAGAGTTGCATAATTGCGGGGACTCTCTCTTGCTTTTTTCGGTGCTGGGGTTCTCAAATTGTGCATGAATGTGCTCTCTTCTGCAACAGCTGTGCGAGAAAAATTCATGCTTTACGTAGGTTTAAGCTTAGTTCAGCATTGCTCCTTACGATGGCCAGCCAAGATGTGTTTTTTCTGTCGTCGCCGCCGCTGCCCCCGCCGTCGTCACAGTCGGTGAAATTTTGGGAGGAAGTTTCCCCCCTTGTGAATGGTCCAGAGAGCATCCCGATGATCTTGTCTGGTCGCGCTCCCTGTAATTAAAGTTTACAAAGCCCTCTTTCTAAATGCACTGTCAAGTCCCAAACCTCACATCAAGTCTTGCCATTAGTGCCGAGCATTCCAATCCAATCACTTTCACGCAGAGATAGAGATAGAGATAGAGAGAGACAGGGGGAGAGGGAGGGTGGGGGCCAAACCGAGGGCGACTTTAATTTGTTCGATGCAATTACTGGTGATGGACACAGAGGCACAGTTCCTAATCAGAGGTTGGCCCTGATGGAGACCACCATATCCATCCCTTTTCCCTCTTTTACTACCAGAGCTCAGCAATTTCAGAGGGTTTCGATTTGTGGGTTCAGTTTGTTTCTTCGTTTTCAGTCGTTTGTTTGTGTCTTTTCTCTTTCTTTTTCTCCTTCCTTGTGGGGATTTCAACATTTCCATGTTCCCTCGATTGTCATGATAATGAGCGCGCAAGCAACTTAAGCCAATAGTTTGATCAAGCTTTCAAGAACTGCACGATGAGCACTCTGTTCTTAGCATGTCCACCCCATTTTTCGTTTCTCTTTTTCTTTAGCTTTTCCTCGCTACAAAATAACCAACGCGGTGAGTCGGGTCGAATCGTGTCTGAAAGTCCTTACCCGAACCCCGTCTATGGTTTTAAATGGAATTAAAATTTTTCCACATGGGCCTGTGTGGACGGGCCCTGGTCCGAGAAGAAAATTGCTTGCCTAAGCCTGCTCAATTTGTGATTGGGACGTTGTCGGCTCGAGTGACGGACCCAACACGCTCCAAGCTCATGATTGGGTCTACTAAAAACCTAAGGAATAGCTTTCACGAGCCTTTCATAGCCCGTTCTTCGCTTATTCTCAACTTCAAACGCCCATGCCAAGAACTTTTCCTCCAGGCGCAAAGAGGAGAAAAGAAGGGGGGAAAGTGGGCCACTCCCAAATAGGCACAACGTTAGGCCCAAAAGAACATCATGGACGGCCCATTTCTGGGTCCATGTCAGTTTTTTGGTCCCAGTTCTCCTATGAACATGCGCGCGCGCACAAATATTTTTGCTGGTGTCTTGCGTAGCAAAATGCATGCTTGGGTAAGAATCACTAAATCCTTGGTCATACATTCTCAAAAAAATGGTCAACTCCCAGTTTTTTTCTCACAGAACAATGCTGTTTCCCTTTCATTTTGCTGTTTTCACTCCTGGCCATCAATCACAAAGTCGCAAAACAGATTGCACCCCCGTACAAGTGGTCACTCTCTTTTCTTGGCGAACTCCCCGCCATTTTAGGCTCTGGATGACCTCTACTATTTATATATAGTGGGGACTTTCTTTTTCTTTCTCTTCGTGATCCCCTTCCTTTTTGTGGCCGTGACCAGAAGTGATAAACAGATAGCAGAAGGTCTCGAAAAAAATTTAGATAACAATGGCCGTTGAGACACTCGCGGTGCCGTCGGAGAATGTTCTAGCCCCAAAGAAGAACAGGATTCAGGTGTCCAATACCAAGAAGCCTCTCTTTTTCTATGTCAATCTTGCCAAGGTGTATATCTTCTTGCTCGTTGCTGCTTTCGCTTTCATTTGGCGCCGCGCGATCTGATGTCATTCAATTATAGATTTGCTTGTTAACGGGGTATCAGACTCGAGTTGGGTTAATATGGTCTTGTTGCAAGCTGAAAAGTAGTGCATTCCTGGTGATGCAAACTGCGGAAACTTTATGATTTGTGACGGTTTGATCTGAATGGTAGATTTATGTGGATTTTGGGCTTGGGTCCTACTACTGGTAGTTTTCCTACAGGGTGTGCAGTTTTAATAAATTCTCAAGTTTCTCAACTTTGTGTTGCAGAGGTACATACAACAACACAATGAAGTTGAGCTTTCTGCTTTGGGGATGGGTATTCTTCAACTTTCTCATTTTACTTCACCTCCTCCTATTGTTCGAAATTGATCATTTGTCGGAATATCCTTTTCGTACGAATCTAGTCATAGAATGAATAGACCCGCATAAGATTTAGCTGGCGAGGCGGTCAGCAAAGCTTTTATGCCACAGCTAATTGCACATAACTATTGGCAGAGGGAACAAATTACCTTTCTATGTTCATATTTAGATGCTGCAAGTCATTGGAAGCGTTCTAATAACCGACTTGCATGTAATCGCAGCGATTACAACGGTCGTCACGATCGCTGAGATACTCAAGAACAACGGTGTTGCTACGGAAAAGAGTATGCCTATGCCCCCTCTTCGCGCTACTGTTATTGCTCGACATATTAATCAATCCCATCTGATATCTTTCGATCATTTTGCTGTGATGGAACAGAGGTTTTGACTTCATCGGTCGGAATGAAGGACGAGAGCAGAGGGCGGGTGATCCAAAAGGCCAAGGTTTTCATTTTCTTTTTTCCCCTTCCTCTTGCAATAACAGTCAATCTGGAAATAGTTCGAATCCTTCCAGGCAACTGACCACTCTCATTTTGACATTAGATCGAGATCGTGCTAGAGAGATCTGATAAAGGAGAAAGCCCGCCAGCGACGACCAATACAAGCGCGGAAGCGACAACAGCTGATACAAAGACAGAAACGGCGAAGACTGAAACAGCTACAGAACCAGCCGCCGCCGCCGCCGCTGATGAAAAGAAATGACGATTAGGATTGGTGGCGACAGTTTCGATCTTTACTCAATAGGGTCATTCTTTCTGAATCTATTTCGTCATTGCCCGCCTTACTGGAGCAACTCTGGGGCTAGTGTTTCGTTTTCGATTGCAGAACCAAAGATGGATTCGAGCAGAGTGTATGAGAAACGTATAATGGATGATAAGTTGATAGGGGAAGTTGCAGCTGGATGTTTCTCAGCATGCAGCGTTGTAAAGTACCATTAACAAACTTTTCTAATTCAATCCTGGATCTTCTGCCGATGTGCTGGAATGTGGAGGGATTTCTGTTTTCTACTTTTTTTTATTTTTAATTTGTCAATCCAACCTGCTTCAGTGCTGTGCCCCTTCTCGACAACGCCCTCTGTATCTAGTTTGCTTATTCTGTCTCCCTTCTCCTGCCCTCAATATTACTATGCCAGATGAAGAAGACACTAACAAGCGCCGTCCAGCGGCGGCCTCGATGTCGGAAAATGGGCAAGCTTCGGAATGAAGAAGAAGACGTCACTGCCCTGGATGGCAATTTTTTTTTTTTTTATCGCCGGAACATCGTGAGGCCGGCAAGCTACTATTTGAAACCATGGGAGCTGGACATGCCCGCTCATCACTGGAAGTTCACACACTGCCTTTTTGGGATCCAGTTGCATGCTGTCCCCCCTCCTTTTGATCGGTATATGCTCTGGAGGCGATTGAAATCCGTCGCTGCTGGAGTGGGCAGACTTTGCTAAACGTGATATGGATAGAGAGAGGTGAAAATGTCAAAAAAAAAAAAAAAGAGTCATAAAAGCCTGCGGAACACATTAGAATTCCGTTCTTAAATCTTTTAATTTGGCTAATTTTAATCACGAACTTTTTGATAATTTGCTAATTTAGCCCTAAACCTTTTGCCGATTTTATCGATTTAGTCATAAACCTTTTAACGATTCGCTAATTTAGTACTTTCGACTAATTTTGATCGGAAATCACTAGTATAGTGGTCTAGTTAAAGCCGATCATCCTACTTGGACAATTTTGGCAACATTTTAACTTTTTCCATATATATATATTTATCTTTTTCAACCCTAAGTCGGGCGAGGTCGCTGATCGGTTCTATTGGCAACTTCCGATCAAAATTGGTCAAAAAGATTAAATTGATAAATCGTCAAAATGTTTAGGATTAAATTGACAAATCACCAAAAGGTATGATTAAATTATTTTTTTTTTGGTCAGAGATTAAATTAATTCAATTGAAGCTTTTAGTCTAAATTAGTAAATCGTCAAAAAATTTAGTAAATTAACCAAAATTGTAAGGTTTAGGATTGAATTGGTATCAATACAATAAATTTATAATTTTATTTTCTAGATAAAACGATAATCGTTTCTCGTAATTTTGCTAGAGTCGACTAAGCATGATGTGTCTTTTGACTTTAAAACCAAGTTTCGATTCATTGCCACACATGAAGATGTTGCGTAGAGGCTAGATGTTAACTAAGTACAAGGGGCTTGTCTATTTTCGTTTCTCCGGTGGACGGACACGACATTTTGTGAAGTACTGCGATAATTATAAGTCGGATTTTCTGATTGGCGGGTTGAATTTTGAGTTTCAGGGAGGAAATGAAAAGTAAAGAATCTCGTTAATAAGTGTCATCAGATCGGTCAACAACGCTAAAAATAGTAATAACTCATATAGACAAAGTTTGAAATTAGGCCATAATGCAATTTTCAAAAAGTTGTGATACTTTAAATAAATGTGTTAGTATTTCCAAAGTATATATGGTGGCCCTTTTTGACAAAGTGCCCGAGTGCATTTGGTTCAGCATTTTGAAAGTTTTTTAGTGAAAATTCAGGGTGTTTTTTTGGGTGAAAGGTGGCTTTAGGAAGGGTGAAAGTTCAATGATGGTAGGGGTTGACATTAAGTTTTCGACAATTTTGAAATGTTGGAGGCACCATAATAAAAAAAATAATAGTTAATTTTCCATTTTGTCCTTAAAATCTTACTAAAAATTCAATTTTACCCATCTTAAATGTGAAACCCTAAATCTACTATTCATCTTCCTTCTCAAGCGAGGGTAGACGATGAAGGGCGACGAAGGGCCGCTTTGGATCGGGCGACCCCAGCAAGGGTAGCTTAGGTCATGCGACCTCAGGCCTCGTTGCTTGGGTTGTGTGACCCTTGATGGCTATCCTTGGATTGTGTGACTAAGGCGACGACTTTCTAGTCACACGACCCCATGCCTTGTCACTGGGGTTGCTCAACCCTAAGCGCCCTTGGCCGATGACATTAGATCTAGCTCTTTGGTAGTCTAAGCCCTTCGTCGATTGATTTTTTTTTAATGAAATGATCCAAGGAAAATTTCAATTAACGGCTTGAAATACTATCATTTTTTTAAATAAGAGTTTGAAGTGGTCATTATTTTAAATAAGAGTCTAAAGTGCCAACCTTATTTCAAACAAGGGCTTAAATTAGTTATGCCTATTTTAAATAAGGGTTGCACCTTGCCGATCGTCTGAATATTCCAATTGGTCAAGGAAATTTTCATCGAAATACAATTTAAATCAATTTTAGTTAAAATAAATTAAAAATAAAACTAAAAATTGAAAAGAAAAAAAGAGGAAACACAGGCGGGAGGGCAACCCTACCAACATGTGTTCTCTCCAGCTTGTGTGCGTGTGTGTTTTTTTTTCAAAATTTTTTAGAAAAATAAAAGAGGAATAAACAAAAAAAATAATTAAAAATTAAATGATGAAAATGTCTTTAATCAACTAAATCGATGTGATCCATTTTGGCCGTTATTTAAAATAAGATGTACTTTAGGCTTCTATTTGAAAAAATGAAAGTATTTTAAGCTTTTAATTGACATTTTTTCGATATTCTAGGCAAAGCCCTTTGCTTTTTTTTTTCCCCACAAACACAACTTAATCCAAAGTTACTTTTCAAAGAATTTTTTACCGAAGAATATTTATATTTATTGAAAGGCCATTTACAAAGCCGAGCCCCGAATCTCGAGTTGAAAGTGAAGGGGTTATTTTCGTCAGTTAATTAAAAATCCAGTGGCTCCACAGGAAATTACTTGTTTATCCCTGTCCACAAAAGCGAATTCTCCAGCTATCTCATCCCAAATCAACTCTATTCTCTGTCTGTTCTTTCAATCTCTCTCTCTCTCTCTCTCTCCCGCGAGCGAAAACCTAGAAGCAAGATTTCCCCTTCCCACACCCTCAGGTGAGTAAAGCTGCGATTAGGGCTTACCGTTGTTTTTCATTGACGCGCATCTGCCACTCTTCTTCTTCGTGGGTTCCCTTGGTTCCGTCGTCTCAGATCGTTCAGGGTAGCCATTGTTTTAGCCCCGATCACTTTGTTGAGCTTGATAGCATAGCTCGCGCTCTGTTCCTTTTCTTCGTTCTTTGCTTGGGGGGTGTTTTCTCTTTTTCTTTCGGGGCAAGCCTGCCTGTGGGTATGCATATCTCGAGCCTATTGATGTTTCACGTCACTTAGGGTTTTGGGTTTTTGTTTCTTTTTCGTTCCGAATGAGAATTTAGGTTTTTGGGTTGTCTTATGTTGGTGTTGAGTGGTCGCGCATCCATTCAATCATTTGTGGAAAAAGATTGGCGGCTGCCAATTAGTTGTTGTGGGGATGCGGGCGTGTTCATATCCATTTCCTCTTGTGCAGAACTAATGGCTGAAGTGGAGCAAAACCTCGAGGAGCAGAATGATGTGACTGAAGTCCAGCAGAGCCCCGAGCAAGCCCTCGAGCAGACCCTCGAGCAAGCCCTCGAGCAGACCCTCGAGCAGACCCCCGAGGAGAACGTGGAGGAGTTACCTGCAGACTCACTGCCTGAAGAGAAGCCGCAGGAAGAGAGTCCAGCGGCTGGAGCCGCTGAGAAGAGGTGGCCTGGATGGCCGGGAGATAGTGTCTTCCGTATGTTGGTTCCTGCCCAAAAGGTCGGCAGTATAATCGGGCGCAAAGGGGAGTTCATAAAGAAAATTGTTGAGGAGACGAGAGCTCGGATTAAGATTCTCGACGGTCCTCCTGGAACAGCCGAAAGAGCTGTAAGTCCTCTTTCCCACTTTTCCAGTGGCTTGCAGTTTTCAAGGTTTACTCATTCAATCTGTCTTGAAGTTCTAGTGGCACATATTTGCTGTTTAGAATACAAAATTTCATAGTTAACATGTCTTTACCAGATTCTTATTTGGATTAGGTCTTAGTTATTAAGCTGACTCCTAGATGGAGAATAAGCAACAGCTCGATGGATATATGGTTTATTAGTTGTTGTATGTGTTTCTGCAAAACAACATCTTTGGTAGAATGCTGCAAAGTGTTTCTGGAGAAACTTTTGTTCAGGCTGATCACGCAATCCGTGAGCTAATTTTGTTAGAATTTCCTAGATGCTTGTTCTTTCTGATGTCTTCCTCTATCTATGTGGGGCAAGCACAATGGCTTGTCATAGTTCATTGACTGGACTGGCGCTAATGCAGAACAGCCAGGTAGCTTATCCTTTCTAACTGGGGCTTGGTGCCAAGAAGGAGACTAAAAGTCATGTTGGCTTATAATCCATTTTATCAGCGGTATCTAATGGTTAATTATATGAAAGGTTCCAAAATTTAACAGCCAACAGTGCAAACTAGGATATGCTATTCTTTGTGGTTTGTGGAGTGGTAAGAACTAATATCCACTATGTAGATGAGTGGAAGTATGAATAACTCTGGGTTGATGGTGTAGATAAAATATAGTGGGAGTTTGGTCCTTCATGAAGTAAATACGTGGCAAAAATATTTAAAGTAATGGGGGTTGTGTCTTGAAAATAGTCATTTGAAATTTGTGAAATCCCAAAGCACATTATAATAAAACATGATAGAGTGGTGACTTAATCGATGCTCAACATTAAAAATACAATCATTAAATGAATTGAGTACCAAAAAGAAGGTGAAAAAAGGAAGAATCACTGAAAGAAATATGGAATATGAAATGCAATTCCTTTACTTTAGTAACCAAAATGGGTCTGTGCAGGTTCCGTCGGCAAATTTAAGGCCACGAATCTATCCTCAATAAGACCCCAATATGCAGAAACAAAGTTCCAGATTGCAGGGATCAGCTTTGAGCATTACAAAGTGCTGATAAGCTGGCCTGATTAATTTCAGTCACTTCATGTACGAACAACTGTACCAAGAAGCCCTGCGTGCTATCGGGTAACTTCAGAGCCTGGATGATTGATTTGCTGCAGGTGTTAAACACTGCGGGGGGAACGTTATCTTCTTAATCAGCATGTGAAGATATTAAAAGCAGCATTAGATGTAGAATGCTTATGAGATACTTACAAAATGCTAATAATACTTCTAATGTCATATTAATGTCAATAAAGAATGTTTTGAGACTAACGTTGGATGGACTTCTGTAATGCATGCATCGGTGCCCTGTTCATTGGTAAACATTAACTTATGATTGGGCATCTGATAGGAAAGTGACATCTAATCTTTGGGAAAAGTAGCAATAGCGAAATCGAACTTTTGACAAAAATAAGAACATACCTTTGTAGTCCAACGTTTGATAAGTTTATTGTTCAGGCTGGATGTCAAATTCACTTGTTCCCTCTTGTCCCCATGGAATGACAAGAGCGGCAGCTGAGAAATCAATTTTATAAGAAGTTATTGTACAGCACCGCCACTTGAACGAGTAGAATTATACAAGTGTTGGACTCTATGTTGCCTCTTTGAATATGAAGAGTATGATTTAGTTAAAAAGATGGAGTGGTGGGTTAATTACGGGAATAGGATATGGCATATTTGCAATATAGTTGATCAAGAATATATAACATCTTGAGAGTTTGGTCATTCATTTGCATTGAACGTTTCTGGACTCATTTCTTTGATTACCTCAGAAGCTAAGCTCCAAAATGTACCTGATCCAAACATGGAAAGATAAGTGTCACCTCGCGTAGGTATCTCTGGCCATCCATATCTACCAAGTCATTAGAGATGTATTACTCAATATAGCAATAGCACATGTTATTATTTTAGCAAGTAGTTTATTTGGGAATTTGGTTGACATATTAAGATTTGCTAAAGGAGCTTGAGTTGTTTATATGAGCAATCAAGTAGATGCAATCAAATGGAAGGCAATCATCAGATTTCCTGTTCTAGTATGGGACAAGATGACGGGTCTCCTCTCTATCAATACATTAGGAGCTAAGAATATACTATTTTTCGGTTCCCATTTCTTTCACCATTGAGTTTTGAATGGTATCCGGTATGCATTTGGTCACAGGTAGTTAACTATGCTAGATACCTTTCATAGTCTGATCTTTATAAATTGTGAATGATATCCGGTTACACATATGCCAGATCACATGTAATCTATGTAGGAGTTATCTTTAGCTAGCAAATACCCAATCAATGTACTGCTAAAACTGATATCTCTGTCTGTAATCTATTGAAGGTAATGGTGTCTGCGAAGGAGGAGCCTGATTCTTCTCTTCCTCCTGCTGTGGATGGCCTTTTGAGAGTTCACAAGCGCATTGTTGATGGTTTGGATGGTGACTCTAATCCTCCCTCTGGCACAGCTGGAAAGATCTCAACGAGGCTACTGGTGGCGGCCTCACAGGCAGGAAGCTTAATCGGAAAACAAGGAGGGACAGTTAAATCCATTCAGGAAGAATCAAACTGTATTGTTAGAGTTCTCGGCACAGGTTTCTATGTACAACTTATTTCCTTTTCCAGTTGCAATTGCATTCTGCAGTGGAGTGATTCTATCTTTGTTTGCTAAGCTAGTCTGAACTGCATTGTTTGTGTTAATTTGGTTCCTTAGTACTCCAACATGCATAATTCTTAATTTGTTGTTCCATTTGCATTTAAGCTTTTTGGTAGTTAAGATGCAAATGAGTAGCTTTTCTTCCTAATGATCCTGTCGTGCAATCATATGGCTTACGTGCTTAATATCGACATTCTATTACATTTTAAGATCATTGAAATTGAGCTGTAGCCCGTGGGTGTGTAAATTTGGGTTCGCTAAATTGTGAAGTCTGTTTCTATCTATCATTGATTCGGTGTCAGTTTCGAGCACGAGTCTTAGCAGCTGGTGCATCATGAATGAACAGAATGCTCTTTCATGCACGTGCATTGGGTTTAAATTCTCTCTTTCTGCATAGGGAGAAACCTCTCCAATTTTTTAATTTGGATATCGTATTAGGTCCTTAATTTTTTTTTGAAAGAGCGCAATGTAGTCCTTTAATCATTGGTTCCCCCCATTTTTCCTATCTGGGGTCATGTAACAAGTACCATGTAAGCAACCATTGGGGACACTATGAGGTGAGTGGAATGAAACTTCTCAAAATGATTTGATATTAATATTACACTGCACAAATTAAAACAATTTAGTTCTTGATTAAATTTTGTACAAAGGTTTAGGATTTTTGGTGTAATTTTAACATATGTGTTTGTCCTGTTGACATAATTTACTTCAACTTAAATGGTGCAGAAGAACTGCCAGTGTTTGCTCTTCAAGATGATAGAGTTGTGGAGGTTGTTGGAGAGGCAACAGGGGTTCACAAAGCTGTGGAGCTAATTGCATCTCATTTGAGGAAATTTTTGGTTGACCGCAGTATCATCCCATTGTTTGAGATGCATGTAAGTTCTATCCTTCCCTTGGCAACAATATGTATGTTTTATGTTAAAAAATATATGAGGGCCTTACACTAAATTTTAAATCAGATGCAAATGGCAAAGAATCCTCCGATGGAGCATATGCCACCGCACCAATCATGGGGTCCACCCCCAGGTCTTCCTCCGAATGCTGGTGGGGGCCCTGGTTATGGACATAATTCTCAATATATGCCCCCTCCGCGGCAGCTTGATAGTTACTATCCACCTCCTGAATTGCCACCTCCCGTGGAGCCACAGTCTCATCAGGGTATATCTGCTTATGGAAGAGATGTACCAATGGGAATGCATGCATCATCCAATGCCCAATCGGCACCTTCCATGATCAAGCAGGTAATTTCTGTGTTTCATCCGTTCTTCTTTATCTTGTCATGATTTTGGTCATTATTAATATTAAACTTGGTTTAGAAACTTTGGCCCTCTCCCTCTCTCTCTCTCTCTCTCTCTCTCTCTCTCTCTCAATCATGTTTGCTGAACTTTGGTTGTTTGATCCTTTCCTAACGTTGCTACCATTTCAATTTTGCAGATCACACAGCAAATGCAAATTCCCCTTTCTTATGCTGATGCTGTCATTGGGTCAGCTGGTTCCAGTATAAGCTACATTCGACGAACCAGCGGAGCTACTGTTACCATTCAGGAAACTAGGGGAGTTCCTGGAGAAATGACTGTTGAAATTAGTGGAACTGCTTCGCAAGTTCAGACTGCACAGCAATTAATACAGGTAAAGTTCCTTGCATTCGGAGAAACAGTGGCGTTTGTATCATGTCAAATGTTCCAGCTGTTAATGGCTCGGCTACCTTTTGGCCCTAGTTTCAAGGTTGTTAAGTTGGCGCAATGGCTTGTGCATATATATAAAGTGCGTCTACTTCCACGTACATTCTATATTTTGGTAGACAGTTTTTATAGTGGTTCAACTGAGGAGATGTAAATGTTGTTGCTGCATTTCCTTTTGACCAATTTCTGTAGGCCTCTGCTCATTAATGGCAAAAATATAAATTGAAAAAAAAAATCCCATTTTGCAGAATTTTATGGCTGAGGCAGCAGCAGCACCGTCGCAGGCACCAGCAGCTGGGCACATGGACCAAGGTTATAATTCTTATGGAGCTCATGGTTCTGTTTATGCATCTCCGGCTTCAAATCCAGGACACACTGCACATGGTGGAGGTTATGGCTCGGTCTATGGGGCCAATTATGGGTACTAAGCGGGGTTGTCCAATTGATGCTGTTGTGTATCTGAGAGGGATGTCAGCTAAGCTCGATAGGCACATTCCATACTTTGTTCAGGATAGTTCTGAATGATTTAACTTGCTTTTCCATCAAGCTTATTGATCGTCTAACAACTTAGTAGGTATGTGCATTACACTGTACGCCTTTTTAAGTGTGTTCAATTTTGAGTTCATGAATTTACCAGTCGGTTGCTCCTGCAATTTCTTTTTGACCACACCAGTGCGTGCCCGATGATGATTCCTTAGCTCAGCTCTACATCTTTATCTAAAGTTAGAACAGGTGGCGATGTTGAGCAACACAGCTTTCTAGGAGTTCTGACGGTATGATGAAAGAAAAAGCTCATCTTAAATGACATCATCATCTGTGCTTGGCCGTTTGGAGCTTTTAAGAATGCATTTTGGATGGTAATACAAAATTAATGGCCAAGGCCGGTGCTTTTTAAGGGTTCGTGGCTCATTGCCGGGAATCATGCAAGGCTTTGAGGAAATTGTAGCTTGAAACTTGCTGGGAATCATGCAAGGCGTTCCTGGAACTGTTGGCACAACCAAGCTCGTACGGTAGAGGCCTGTTTATGTGGTAGCTGTCTAGGTCTAATGCTTCGGAAGTCGAAGTGTAGCAACCCAAAAATTTAAAGAGGATGCACGTTTCGAAGGTGCAAGGTATTTTGATTCGTAGGGCCTTAAGAGAAAAGCCTATGACCTTCAGGTAGGCAGTTGAAAGAGTTGCTCAGCCAAGCTGTCTGAATTTTTCGAGTGGACCTAAAGGTCAGAGCTGGTCTGCCCTTGATCTCTTGCCTCAGAGAGGAGAACTAACACGAGCGGTGCAAAACCCTCCAAAGACGTGGACATCTCCGTCAAATAGAAACGGACACGATCTTTAAGTGATGCGGGAGCATTGGAGCTTTTGGGATTTCCATTGATCTAACTCGCAAGCCCTGCTCAATTATCATCAATTAATCAAGCCCATTCATTAATCATGCAAGCAAGTGTGAATATCGACCATGATTTGATCCAATGGGGTCCAAAACGTCCAAGGAGGGGCTTCTACAAATTAGAAAAGTGTGCGCAAAATGATGATCGCGGTTGGTGGTCGATTTGCAAGGTTGAAGCACAAAAAAAAAAATAATAATCAAGATTTGACGTGTTTTAATACATTTTCTAGTTTCTAGGTGCTTATCATATTCACTAGTCCTCGCATTTTTTTGTTTTTTTTGTTTTTTTATACTTGGCTAGTTCTCATGTCTTTAATGTTTTGCTTAGTTCCTTTATGAATAGGTGAATTCTCAACTATGCAGATTGAGAATTGAGTTTGATAATACACGAGAATTCCTCTCAAGTGAGCGACTTTTGTCATGGTTCTTTATCCAATTCTTTGGTGGCGAGGCTCCAATTCTTTGTCATGGGCTGGTGGATCATTCCTTTATGCCTTGATGATGATCTTCATCTATCCTATCCTTCCTTTCATTCGAACGCATCCCATAACACATTCTCCATTAAAACACTTACAGCAAAGGCTTCTTCCGTACACTTATCCTCACCACGCATCGTTAAGGATGATCGACTCTGATGAACAAGCGTTGACCTTTTATTCTGGTTTTAGTAGGGCAGACGACTTTCTGAAAAGAAGAGAAAGCTTCTTCTCAATCAACTATGTGGATTTCTACATTCCACTGGATAGAAGATAGTTTGATTCTGCGTTGTGTTCTGCAAGATTGGTGGAGAAACCTTAGAATAACCATGCCATATTGCTCCCTCAGCGCAGAGACAAAAGGAAAACTTAAATGGAAAAATGCATCTTAAGTATCAATATTCGGTCTGAAGTGCTGAGAACTGTCTTAGTTGTTGTCGCGATTCTCATAATATTGCACTTGCGGTGATTGCTTGGACATGATCGTTGACGGGAGGCCAGGAATCATAAGAGAAGGAAATGAGGTTGGCTGGATTCCTCCTCATTATGCTGCTAGCTTTGGGTGTAGTTGAAGCAGTTCAGCTGTTCCAGCGACATGATAGCTCTGAAGCATGGCTCGTAGAACAATATGCAGAATCCCCTCTTCTTATTGCAGCATTTCAAGGCCACGTATTGTTGACGAGCTGGTTAGATTTTGTCCGGAAGCTTGGGATGCAATAATAAAACAAAGAGCAAACGATCAGATTAACTATGCACAAGCATTTAATAATTTAATAACCTCTTGGCTCTAGGATGCTTCCAGGCTAAACTGCATGAGCAAATCTCATTGGAATGTCCAGATCTAGTGTATTGAAATGGAAAGGAGAAAACTTTAGAGGAGAGAAGTAACAGAGGTGCAGTGCAAACACCTTCATCGAGTGATATCTCCGTCAAATTTCTTTCGACCTGATACTTCGCGACATCTAACTAGAGCCTGAGCTTTCAATTTCAGGAACGAAAGAGCAGATGATTCCCTTGATGAATACTAGAGGAATCCACTGCTAAAACTTCTGGCGTTTAGTTTTACATATGTATTAATTGCACCGGTTTATCTAAGAGAGGCGAAGATGGACGATGGAAAAAAACCATCAAGATAACCATGCCATAGATGCTGCCGCATTGCCCCCAAGAGAACGGTAAAGAGAACTGAGGAAATAAAACATCATAAGAGTCAATCTCAAGTCTGAAACAGTCTTAATCATACCTCGTGATCCTCATATAATCGAGATTTGGGAAGCTTGCTGTGAAGAAACCGTCATATGAGAGAACACTGATGATCAGAGAAGTAGATAGCATCTGGTGGACTCCTCTTCCTCATGTTGAAGCAGTTCAACTAGATCATCGACTGATACATTCTGTCCGTTTAGATTGGTGTCAGAACAGCAAGAGTAAAACATGCGTTGAGCGGATCCGTTCGCTTATTGATTACGTCAGGCAACAAAAAGATTGGTCAAGAGTCGATCAGCCGTGAGCAGGGCCAAACAGGAAGCAATATGATCAAACTAGATGAGATAGATTCATAACAAAGAAGCATGCTCGAGCTTCTGATGGTTGTCGTGGTGCTCGTAGCTACCTTCACCTTCACAACTGCATTCACCATGCCTGGCGACTACACCAACGATGGGCCTGATCCAGGAATTGCTGCTCTAGCAGGGAGGCTGGCTTTCAAATGCCTTTGTCATAGGTAACATGCAAATACTTCCAGGGAAATTTGAACAGGGTGAGATATTCCAAACTTGCGGTTGCCATTGTTGGGATGGTACTCGCCTTTGCTTCTGGTACGTTTGTCATATCGTCCAAATCCCAAACCATTGGACTTGGAATAGTTCCGCACGTCATGGCCCGGACTGGATGTTTCGTGATTATTACCTGATTGTTGCTATGATTGACCCTGCTTCTGCTTTGGAAACATTTGCCACATTGACGAGCAAAATATGTGCTCAGAGCTGCTTTCTAAGTATTGGATAATCTGGCACATCTTTCTACTAAGATAGCCTTTTGGCAGAGAAGATGCATGCCTCCGCAGAATTTGAGCTGGAATTGGAATGCAAGAGGATGAACTAGTTTTTGCTCAGTTTATGCAACTTTGCGATCATCTTCGCATCATGTTTAATTATTGGGAAAAAAAAGCAGCCTTTGTTTCCTTCACGACGTTAATATATTTTTTGCAAGAAGGCGGCAAATGTCCTAAATTCTTTGTATCGAAAATTACCTGCCTTTGAAGAGGAAGAGAGAACCTTTTTTAATCATCAGAGTCACGCAGATAAAGGAAACATTCACGAGAGACAAACTTGCTCATTAGCCACTACAGCAGTTCTCAGTTGTAGTATTTAACCAAGTTTGCTTTTCTCACTCCTCATGTGTACTTTCTATTCTTGATCCAAATTTTTTTACTTCTTGCTTAAAATGATAGTGCCTGGGGCGGGTAATGGTGGACACAGCTTGAGGTAAAATACGACACATAAGGAGAATATCTGAATACGACAAGACATAATGTACTGAATTCGTAGGAGGACATGAACAAAAAATGTCATAATCATAGATTGCAATGAGCTGCCAACTTAAGATGTGAACTAAAAATAGAGAGAGCATGAGAGCAAACATATATACATACAGTTTGTCTATTGTCAACCGTTCCTTGTTTAACAATCTGGCAAAGCAGTCTAAGGTAAAGTAAGGATGCAAATCTAATCTGTTGCATGCTCTCATCAATTTTCTAAAGGATTTCGTTAAAAAACGCGACACTAAAAAACTGTCAAAAGCTATTAAAAGCAAGTTGCAAGTTTTCATAATTTTTTTTTTCTATGCTCAATGAGTGTCCAAAGCACATTCATAGATGGCTAATGGTGAGATTTTTAACGTAAAGGGATCTAATTTTCTGTGCCTCATTGACCAACATTCTTTTTTTGTTTCCTATCTGTAGAAGTCCTCCGTGAGTTAATAAATGCATTGGAAGTTTATGTGGAAAACTATGTGCGAAGCCAGGTTGATTCTCTGCCAAAAGTGTTTGGTGGTCCAGAAAATATCAGCATCGATGGACATTTGGGTGGTTGCATTTATCTATATGTATGAGAAAGTCAATGTCCTCTTCTCCCGGGCAAATAAGATTTGGGGGAGGCAAGGAAGAGGAAAGTAGTTCCTGTTCAGAGAGAGAGAGAGAGAGAGAGAGAGAGAGAGAGAGAGAGAGAGAGAGATGGGGGTGTGTTATGGTACTCCTGACTTCCCTACTCCTAGCTTTACTGGTTATCTTAGATCAGGTATGTACTCTTAAAAGTTTTTGGAAGTGTTCTCTATCTTGTCTCTATAAAAAATGGATCTTTGTGCTATAGTTAGGAGTCTTTCGCCTGATGCAATTTTTTTGTGCTTTTTGGTTTCGAAACTACAGGGAGGAAGTTCACAATCACTAGTTTGTCATCTTCTGCAGCCAGCAGTAGCCATGCCTTGGTGGCTTCCCGTGACAATCAGGCCTTTGGAAGTGGAGAGGTTTTGGCAGACCCCAACTTGACCGTCTTCAATTTCGCAGAGTTGAAAGAGGCGACTAAAAATTTTGGAACCCTGATTCGAGAAGGAGGATTTGGTTGTCTATAAAGGGATGCTTCATGAGAATAAACAGTCTGGAAGGACAGAGACCACAATAGCTGTGAAAAGATTAAAACCGGATAGCATCCAAGGGTATACAGAGTGGCGAGTAAGAACTAAGTCGTTTTCCTTTCTCGGCAGATAAATACTTAGCTCTGTCAATTATAAATTGAAGCGGCACAAATGCATGATGGTACTAATGGGAGCTTGTCATGCCAAACTAAAATGTGTCAATAATCACCTTCAATGAGAAAATAGCAGGAGCAGCAATACCAGGCAACCCCGAATCAGGATGGCTATGTAACCGCAAATCCAAATGTACTTGAAGTTGATTATGCTAGAATTTTTTTAAGTGGTGACACTGCCTTGCAATTTTGATTTTTAAAGGGCCCTTTTAGGATTGCATCTGATTTTGGTTATAAAGAGATCAGATATTTCTGACAGTTCATTGGCTTTTTTAGGATGCAAAATGGTGGCAGTAGGCAGCAGACAACAGGATTGCCGGTGCCTGACTGAGATTTTTGGTGCTATTGCCTACGCATGAGTGCACGATCCTTGTGAAGTCTTCAGTTATCTAAAAGACCCAACATAAGCTATTTTGCTTCAATCTTGCCGATAGAAAGGAAATATCAAAGATTTAGTTACAGTTGAAAACATGCTTTTAGGTTCGTTCTTGAGATTATCCAGTCATTATGGTCCTCAGAAGATTAAATTATAAGGCTCCAAGTAGTTAACCGCGATGAACTTTCTGTTTGCGTTTCTTTAACTTTGTAAAGGACCAAATAAACACATACCGGATAGTTGTGAGAGTGTGTCGCCAGTGGCTTGTATGATGCTAACTATTAGTAGCGCCAACTAAGTGTAATTCGATTGCAAGGAATGAAGTAATTGCGCAAATTTAAGTTCACAATCTTCCATCTATGTAATAATCAACCTTTTCAATGTGTATCGTAGCCCCTAGGAGAATCGGTCTCACCCATCAGCCTCTATGGATGGAGTCATGCAACCTTTTTCGACTAATGAAATATCGTTCTTTCATAGTGAACTTGTTTTCTTCTTCCTTCAAGCAAATTCTGCGTCTATTTTCGAGATCTGAAACTAATTGCAAGACCGATCAAACCTTATAGGGTGGATCTGCAAGTCCGATCAAACCTTATAGGCTGGAAATGCAAATTCTGGCTTCCATTTCTTTCATATCTTTTACTCTGACCATGGGTGAGACTCTCTTTTGCTCATTTTTGTTCCTAGGGAGATTAGACTTTCTTGGAAGGCTATCTCACCCTAACCTTGCCAATCTCCTGGGATTTTGGCAAGAGGATGAAAATTTAGCTCTTGTTTACGAGTACATGCCGATGTGCAGTTTGGAAAAGCGGCTATTCGGAAGTAAGTGGTCTAATCACTGTGAATTTCTGAAAAGTCTCCTTAAGGATGCCAATTGTTTATTAGCATATCTTCTTGATCAGTTGATAGTGATAGTTGATGCACGTGCCTATTTCAAAGCTCAAGTTAGTTTGAACTTGTACTTGCTTTTAAGCATTACTTACAATTTACGCTGCACGTTACTCTGGTACAAAAGGCTCCACCACTCATCTTCCATGGGATGTACGCCTCAAGATTGTGATCATGGCTGCCAGAGGCCTCGCCTTCTTGCACAGTTTTGAGAGGCAAATAATATTCAGGGATTTCAAATCTTAAAATATTTTGCTAGATGGGCTAGTACTTTATCCTCCTCATAATGATTAAGGTCTTGTATCAAAAAATTCACATGAACACTGTCATTCTAGTCAAACTCTTGGGAGAAGTATAATTATGACGATGACATGCTAGTGTCCCACTTTGAAGACTTGGAATTGTGTCCTCTAACCAGGAGAGAAGGGTCAAAATAGCGAGTGGAGATCCTATGTCTCCCTCTGCTTAATTGAGGGAAGGGTTATAGTTGATTGCAAATCTATCCTTCTTAGATTTGAGGTTTTCAGAGCACAAGACAAAGACCATTAACCAGTCCCCAGTTGCTTTTAGATTTCTCCATGTAGTTTTCTGCTAGATTCATAAAAGTTTGCAATTGATATTTAAGCTGGAACCCGAGTCCATTCCACTGTTCGGTTCTTCTGCAGTCGTCCATGGCCAAACTCTCGGACTTCAGATTGGTGGAGTCTGCTCCTCCGGACGGCTGTGCACTTACTTCAAAACGGGTTATGGGTAACCATGGCTATGCTGACCCTGTATATGTGGCAACTGGTAATCCAACAAAACGTTTTCCATTGTAATGTGCTTTTTGGTGACTTAGTGCTGAAGGATATTCAGTCCTGAATTTTGACAATACTATCAGGAAGTTATTTTCTGACACTTCGCTGCAACATCACATAAAACTCTTGGATTTTACAGGGCATCTCTATGTGAAGAGCAACGTTTACAGTTTCGCTGTAGTGTTGCTTGAGATACTAACAGGCTCGAAGGCACATGATCGGAGCCGACCGCGAGGGAAATTTCATTTGGTGGGCTGGGTCAGACCACTCTTAACCAGTAGAAAAAAAAAAAAAAACTGAGGACTATAATGGACTCCAGATTGAAAGGCAAATATTGTACAGATTGCGCATTCCAAATAGCACAGCTAGCTTTAAAATGCCTCCAAACGACTCCTGACCAGCGGCCCTCCATGACTGAAGTCTTGGAAGAACTGGAATCCATGGAAGCTGCCAGTGCTAATAGAATACTGCGGAATGCTTGACTTTATTTATCATGTTGTTTGTTCTTCATGTGATGTGATCAAATTCTGTTGCTTTCCAGGATTAATGTCTTTTCATGCTCAGGCTTTGAACATCAGCGGAAGCTCATTCTTGTTGCTTTCTGTCATGAATTCGTTCATGTGGTACTCGGTCCGCAATCGATCTCCAGGAAGCCTTGTGCGGTTCGTTGTCCATTCTCAAGAGTGAATTTTGAGCTCTGAGACATCGTTGGGTCGTTGATGGAATCGTCATGTTAAATTTAGAGTTCTCGCTTTCGATCTCGTTCGGCTAGAAGCCCTGATTGGAAAGAATTTTCACGGATTGATGGGATTAAAGAAAGGTTCAATCCATTCAACATAAGTAGAGTCTCTACTGTAGAGAGACCCGCAGCGCATGCACGGTTGGACCCGGTCCAATCCAATAAAATTCCGTTTTTCTCACTTTTTACTGTTTCCCATCTGTGGGAGTCGACGTCGACCGTGACCGGGAGTAATTATACATGTGCATTGTAATTTAGTGGGATCTGCTACCGTACAGATAAGAATTCAGCATAATGTTGTCACCGTTGCAAGATTAAGGAGCTTTTGGGGGGTTTCATTTGTCTCTCTATAAGAACAATCCGATGTCCTCTTCTCCTGATGAAAGCAAACTCGGGAGAGGCAAGGAAGAGGGAAGACAGTAGTTCCTGTCCCCAGAGAGAGAGAGAGAGAGAGAGAGAGAGAGAGAGAGAGAGAGAGATGGGGGTGTGTTACGGTACTCCTGACTTCCCTACTCCTAGCTTTACAGGTCATCTCAGATCAGGTACTCAAGTTTTTTGGGACAGTGCTCTTCATCTGAACATCTATCTTGCTCTATGAAATGGATCTTTGTACTCCAGTTTCGCGTCTTTAATCTTCTTCTCGTGACCTTCTGAAGTAATTGTCTCTGTTTTCTTGTTTTGTGAAACTGCAGGGATGAAGTTGACAATCAGCAGTTCATCATCCTCTGCAGGCAGCAACAATCGGGCCTTGGGAGATGGAGAGATTCTGGCAGACCCCAGCTTGACCGCCTTCAGTTTCGCAGAGTTGAAAAAGGCAACCAAAAACTTTGGAGCCAATGCGCTGGTTGGAGAGGGAGGATTTGGTTATGTCTACAAAGGGATGCTTCAGGCGAAGCAAGAGTCTGGAAGGACAAAGAGTATAATAGCTGTGAAAAGATTAAAGGAAGGTGGTCAAGGTTATCGCGAGTGGCTGGTAAGAACTGAGTTGTCTTCATTTTCATTTGTTGGAAAAATAAGTACTTTTCTAGGGTGGATAACTGAAACAAATTGCAAAGCCAATCAAAGGATAGACGGTGGATACACCACTGCAAGATAAAGTTACCAGTACAGTTTCAGTTTCGAATTTCAATGATTTTCTGCATAGCAACTACCGGTTTCATGTGAGCTAGATATATTCGACAAAGCTACTATGATCTGAAGTACATTTTACCAATATTGATAAGCATTCTATATTACAAGATTCACAATGACCATGATGAGTCTTCAGTCAATTTACTAGTTACGTTTCATCGGGAATTAGGTCTCGGTTCCCATTCTGTACCTTTTTGTTTCGATATCAACTATTGTACTGTGATTGTTTCATTTCCTGTTGTCTAAAGCCTAAGGAACAAAAATTATTCTACCTGGTCTAGTGTGGGGGCTTCCATTTCATTCATGTATTTTATACTGACCATGTATGAGACGCTTTGTTTGCTTAAATTCTAATTGTCGTACAGGCCGAGATTCAATTTCTTGGAAGGCTATCTCACCCTAACCTTGTCAAACTCCTGGGATATTGCCAGGAGGATGAAAATTTGGCTCTTGTTTACGAGTTCGTGCCAAAGGGCAGCTTGAACAACCACCTATTCCGAAGTATGTGGCCTAATCGGTCTGTGAATTTCTGAAAAAATCCCCTTGAGGATGCCAATTGTTTAGCATATCTTCTTGGTCAGTTGACCAATGCGCTCATTTCAAAATTCAAGCTAGTTTGAAACACGTACTTGCGTTTAAGCATTGCTCACATTTTACACTGTCCATTACTCTGGTACAGGGGGCTCCACTGGTCATCTCCCATGGGATGTACGCCTCAAGATTGTGGTTGGGGCCGCCAGAGGCTTGGCTTTCTTGCACAGTTCTGAGAGGAAACTGATATACAGGGATTTCAATACTTCGAATATTTTGCTAGATGGGGTTGACATTTTATCCTCCTTATAATGATTATGGTCCTGTATCATAAAATTCTTAGTCATGTAATAGGGGGAAGGATAATGATGACGATGACTTGCGCAGTATCTCCCTTTGTAGACTAGGAATTGTGTCCTCTAACCAGGAGAAGAGTCAAAATAGCAAGTGGAGATCCTATGTTTCCCTCTCCTTAATTAATGAAAGGGCTATAGTTGATTGCAAATCTTCTTAGAGTTGATATTCAGAACACGAGACCAGCTCATGAACCAGTCCCCAGTTGCTAGATTCATGAAAGCTTGCAAGCTATACTTAGAGGCTGGAAAACCGAGTTTAATCCACTGTAGGGTTCCTCTGCAGTCTTACACGGCCAAACTCTCGGACTTTGGATTGGTGAGGGCTGGTCCTCCAGACGGCGAGTCACATGTTTCAACACGGGTTATCGGTACCTCCGGCTATGCTGCCCCTGAATACCTGGCAACTGGTAATCCAATAAAGTGTTTTCCATTGGGTAAAGTGCCTTCTGGTGACTTAGCGCTGAAGGATGTTTGGTCTTGAATTTTGACATCGATAGGAAGTGTATCAGGAAGTTACTTTGATGCTTTACTGCCACATTATATAAACTCTCCGGTTTTGCAGGGCATCTCTATGTAAAGAGTGATGTTTATGCATTCGGCGTTGTGTTGCTTGAGATGCTAACAGGCTTAACTGTAATTGATAAGAGCCGTCCGGCAGGGAGACAGAATTTAGTGGAGTGGGTTAGACCACTCTCATCCAGTCATAGAAAACTGACGACTATAATGGACTCTGGATTGGAGGGCAATTATTCTATCCACTCTGCATTCCAAATAGCTCAGCTAGCTTTAAAATGCCTCCAAGCGACTCCGAAAGAGCGGCCTTCAATGACTCAAGTCTTGGAACAACTGGAATCATTAGAAGCTTCCAGTGCTAATAGAATACCACGGGATGGCTGAATTCACTTGTTATGTTATCCAATACTTCGTGCGATGTAAATCCAAGTCTGTTGCTGCACACTTCTCCATTTTAACCCCAGTACGAAGCTTGGACTTTGAATGTTCATTTCCGTTGTACCCAGCAGTTACTGGGTGTGGTGTTCTCTTGTAAGTTCTTTGGGATATTCATGACGTGCAGTATATCAGGACATGCATTGGCTTCTGAATTGGGATGTTGTGATTGTGCTTTTGCTTTAGAGAGGAGCGGTCTTTCTGAGGTTAATCCTTGATTTTATTAGCAATCTGATTTTACGAAAGAATCCATTTCCCGAAGAGCTTTGGCTAAAGGTGCATTTGCTCAAGGAAAATACTGTTTAGTTGGCCATTATTTTTATAAAATTTTCCCTCTCCTCGTGGCAATGACTTGATTAAAATCGCAAAATTTTCTGACTCAATTTTATGAGTTCATGCCAATGGGCAGTTTGGAAAACCAGCTATTCAGAAGTAAGTGGTGTAATCACTCTGAATTTCTGAAACGTCTCCTTAAGGATGCCGATTGTTTAGCATATATTCTTGATCTGTTGATAGTCGTAGTTGATGCATATGCCTATTTCAAAGTCCAGGTTAGCTTGAACTTGTACTTGATTTTAAGCATTACTCACATCTTACACTGTACATTACTCAGCTACAGAGGGCTCCACTGCTCATCTTCCGTGGGATGTACGCCTCAAGATTGCGATCGGTGCTGCCAGAGGCCTGGCCTTCTTGCACAGTTTTAAGAGGCAACTAATAGTCAGGGATTTCAAATCTTCAAATATTTTGCGAGATGGGGTTTGTACTTTATCCTCCTTATAATGATTAAGGTCTTGTATCATAAAATAGTCAAATTCTTGGGAGAAGTATAATTATGACAAATGACATGCTAGTATCCCACTTTGAAGACTTGGAATTGTGTCCTCTAACCAGGAGAAAAGAGTCGAAATAGCGAGTGGAAATCCTATGTTTCCCTCTGCTTAATTGACGGAAGGGTTATAGTTGATTGTGAATCTAACCTTCTTAGATTTGATGTTAAGTTCAGAACACAACTAAAGTGTAATGCTCATTGTTTTTATATAGGCCACAATTTTTGACTAGTCAATAGTGATAAAAAAAATAAAAACAATAAAATAAAAGGTTAGAAATCAACAAAATATTAAAAAAAGAAAGACATAGTAGTAACTCTCATTCCCCTTCCCCATCTGCAACAAATGTGCGCAAGAAGGAAGAGAAGAAAGAAAAGAAAGAAAGAAAGGAAAGAAAGAAAGAGAGGAGAAGAGGAAGAAAGAAAAGGGAGGAAGGAGGAAGAGAAGTCCAAGCCACATGCCTTGCCAGCGACCCTGATGTCGTTTAATAACGTTTAATAACGTTCAATAAGTGCTCGTATTTCTCGTTCCTCATATGGGAGTAAATTTCGGAGTTAGAGCTTTATTTCGGACCTAGATCGGGTTTAATTTGCTGGGTTCATTTGAGGAGTTTTTGTACTGTGTTTTTACATGGAGATGAAATTTTAGGATGTTGTGAAGCCGTGGGATTTGATGGATCTCAATTTGGACTTATAGTTTGCCCGAAACAAAATTTTCAATTCTGATTGCTACAGTGCCCGAGCGAATAGCATATTTCAAGAGCTAATATCTTTATTTTTCGTTCATTATTTGAGGTCGATCATATTAAAACTTTTGTAGTACGTCGAATAAGCTTCGTTTGGACTATAAGATGGCTTGAAACGGAACTCGGTGGAGTGAGTTATGACCTTTTTACTCTTGAAGCGCGAGCTATTCTGTTTCCTACAGTATGTGCTCGAACAGCATACTTCAAGAGCTAATATCTTTATTTTTCATTCGTTATTTGAGGTCGATCATGTTTAGACTTTTGTAGTACATCGAGTAAGCTTCGTTTGGACTATAAGATGGCTTAAAATGGAGCTCAGTGGAGTGAGTTACGGTCTTTTTAATTTTGAAGCACAAACTGCCCATTAAGGACAACAAAGGAAATTTGTTGTTGGGCAAGCTTTCGTTGACGCGCGATCATCGTTATATCGTTAAATAGGTGTAAATTAGTTAAGCCGTCCATTAGAGTGTCATATTACTCATTTTTGATCCATTTTTTGTATTTTTGAATAGGAGTTCGGACGCGTCGGCTCGAGTAACCGTCGCATTTTAATTTTGCCTTCGTCTGGTGAGTGATACTATTTCTTCTTTGACTTATATAAACTCATATTTTTCTGAGAAGGTATAATATGAGTTTCCAATGTGATTTGTTCTTTTGAAAGAAAAGTAAAAGCGGTGTTTAGAGCATTTTTGTTGCATAAAACATGATCGAACATTTACTGCTTTTTTGTCTATTCAAGATGGTTTTATGAGTACTTTGTGCTATTGATTTTGAGTTGATGGTGATGTTCATTTTGGTTGAAATAATTCATGACAGATTTCTGCTATTGATTTTGAGTTGTTGTGATTTTGTGTTGCTCAAGATAACTGTGAATCCGATTGATGGGTTTGTGGGTATGCGCATACTATTTAGGATATCATTGTGGGCCAAGCCACCAGCATTATAGGTGGAGACCTTGCCAAGGGGGGAATCTTGGTCGTATTTTGTCACGAGCGTTATATGTGACTACGGTTAGAGCCTTGAGTATGTGATTAGTCAATGGATAGACCATTGACATGTGTTTTGATGAGATTAACCAATGGATTAAACCATTGGTATTTGTTTTGTGTTTTAAATGTGCATAGTGATTGTTCGATCCGCTTAGAAGAAATGTATTACTCACTGAGTCGCCTGTAGAACGTGAGCAATCGTTAATGGAGGATATTTTGTTGGGGGGAAGCTTTTATTATAAGTTGTGAGTTGTTCCTTTTGTATTTGGTGAGCCATTTTAAGTTGATATTAGATGTTTCTACCATTTGAAAGGATATGTGTATATATTTGTTTATGGTTTAGTAGTAAGCTTTGATGTTTGTAACCAAGGAACTTCTTGAGCTCGTATGTATGGATATACATATTTATTATTAGGTTGAATTCTGGTTAAGTTGTGGCTGCATCTTTTTGAGAAAGGGATGGCCGTGTCACGACCCCCATTATTGTGGTTTTGGGGTGTGACATAAAGACCATTAACCAGTCCCCAGTTGCTTTTAGATATTCTCGTATTGTTTTTTGTTAGATTCATAGAACCCGAGTCTAATCCACTGTTCGGTTCTTCTGCAGTCTTACACGGCCAAACTCTCGGACTTTGGATTGGCGAAGTCTGGTCCTCCGGAGGGGCAGTCACATGTTTCAACAAGGGTGGTTATGGGTACCCATGGCTATGCCGCCCCTGAATATGTAGAAACTGGTAATCCAACAAAACATTTTCCATTGTAATGTGCTTTATGGTGACTTAGTGCTTGAGGACGTTCAGTCCTGAATTTTGACAATAATATCAGGAAGTTATTTTCTAACGCTTCGCTGCAACATCACATAAAACTCTTGGATTTTACAGGGCGTCTCTATGTGAAGAGCGACGTTTACAGTTTCGGTATGGTGTTGCTTGAGGTACTAACAGGTTTGAAGGCATTTGATAGGAGCCGTCCGCGAGGCTGACAGTAAGAAGGCAAATAACAGACTCACAAAGGACAGCAATTCACTAGAAGGGGGATACCCAAAATAAATACAAAAGGATTACCAGAGACGTTTGTTATCTCTGCCACTATTTAATAGCTAAACCTATTAGAAGTTGCTTAACAAAAACAACTAACAACTAACAAAGTACCATCCAATTAATTCTAATTAAATCTTCCACCACCAAATCTCTTTAACTCCGACCCCATCATCGTGGGTTCAGTTGCACTCTTTCCTAAGAACACATCCCTCCATCAAAAAACTTTATGGCCGCGTGAGGATTAAAAACCCAACGCATTAATTGATTGGGGTGTGTGATCAACGGTACTCCCATCGCCAAATCCTTCTCTGCTAGCATTCTTAGCGCATTGAAATTGACATGCCCGAGTCGCGCATGCCACAGCTAAGCCGAGTCCTCTAGAGATATCAAAAGACATATCGGCCTAGATACCTGCAAGTTGATCTTGTATAATCGATTTAGAGATCGCATTACTGACATGAGTAGCTGCACTGGGTCCTTGTTATACACCTGTAAGTACCCTCCGTCCATGATCACCTTGTGTCCGCATTCCGTCAGTTGGCCGAGACTAATGACGTTGCTGCAAAGCCTCGGAATGTAGTATGTCTCCTGGAGTAACCACTAGCTGCCGTCTTTACATGAAAACAAGACGGAGCCTTTCCCCATGATCTGCACCGTCGATCCATCGCTGAATCTTACCCTGCCAGTGACTCCTTCGTTCAGCTCTTGAAACTTCACCTTATACCCGGTCATGTGATTACTAGCACCATTGTCGAGGTACCACTCGCTTGTGCTGGTGATCTTCTCTTCGAAATGACGCAATTCCGGCTTCACTTTCTCCTCATTGAGCATCATCACCATATGTTTTTCATGTTGCGTCGGTTCAGATTCATGTGACACCGCGAGCATCAAGGCTGGCTCGGTGTTGTCAACACTCGTGAGGTGTGCTTCGTCCTCCCTCTTCTTTGTTCTGCATTCGGACGTATAATGCCCCATCCTCTCACAATTGAAGCATTTTATATGGCTCTTGTCTCGACCCCCAACTCCGAAGCCCCCTGTACCAACTTTGTGTGGCAAGTCACCACGGCTACCTGTTGACACCTGATTTTTAATCATCTTTTCTCTTTTAAAAATTTTCAGTATTTTTCGGCATTTTTATTTTTTTGAAAAATCCATAAAAATTCATAAAATTGAAAAATTAACTTTGGGGACCTTGGCCAAGCCTAGAGAACTAATTTTGACCAAAAAATTATTTTTCATATTTTCAGTATTTTTTAGTATTTTTATTTTCGAAAATTCATGAAAAATAAAGAAAAAATGAGAAAATTGCAAAATCAACTTTGGAAGCCTTGGCCAAGCCTAAGCAACCATTTTTGAACAAAAAATAAATTTTCATATTATATATATATGTATTTTTAATTTTTTAAAAAAAATACAAAAATTCTTGAAAATTTTGGAAAAATAACATTTGAGGCAAAAAAAAAAACACAAAGATAGTTAATATTTTTATTTTAAATCTATTTTCATATTGGCCATCGCAAATTCAGAAAAATCCAATTTGAGTCACGTGTTCCTTCACGAGTATAATCTCGAATCGGGCCTAAAAAAATTTAATTTAAGTCAACTTATTTTTAATTTTCACTTTTTATGAGTTGTGACATTGTCTTCTAATATTTTAAATTTTCATCTTAGCTCAATTATACCCAGAATGACTCAATTTTGCAAAAGGGCTTTAATTAAATTCTGCATTATTTTCAGCGGCAAGAAATGAGCTTAAATTTGACATGTGGTAAATTTTGGTGTGTCAAAAATTATGAGGAGATTTGGACTTAAAGAAATATATTTTTTCATGGACTAAATTGCAAGTACTTAAAATCTCAAGGACTAGGATGCAAATATCTAACACTTGAGGGATTATTTTGTAAATAACAAAAAGAAGAGTTGGTGGAGAAATTAGAATAGAGAAGGGAAGATGGAGAAGAGGAGATGGAGAAGGGAAGATAGAGAAGAGGAGATAGAGAAGGGAAGTTGAAGAAGAGGAGATGGAGAAGAGAAGATGAAGAAAATAAGATAAGAGTAGAGAAGGGAAGATGAGATGAAGAAGAGTTAGTGGAAAATTTAGAATGGAAGATGGATGAGTAGATTATAAAAGGAGGAAGAAGTGAGCTTGGGAGGAGGATTTTTGGAGAGAAAATCTTGGATGCTTGAGAGAATTTTGAGAGATTGAAAGAAATTAGAGAGAAAGAAAAAAAATAAAAAAAAGAGAGAGAATCCTTTTCTCCAAAAGAGAGTATTGAAGATGGTGAGAGTTTAAATCTAGGTGTTACCATCACCAATTCCTCTGCCGATCAACGCAAGTTACAAGTTCATCTCCATCGTTCAAGCCGCAATCTTGATCTATAAGGTGACACGAGATCCGAATTCGGCAATCAAATCTGTTAAATCAGGTAACGATCCTAACTATTAAAATCTTCGAGAATTTCCTTGCCCAAATAAATTAATTTAAATTTCGATTATGTCATGTCATACTCATATGTTTCCATATCTACATGTCGCATTCATACTATAAATTCCTGCAATTTAATTATTGCACCATAAATCCCAAAGGGAAGAGCCAAGCCAATGCTTAGCCTCCCATTGGAGGTTTTTACTTACAGTAGTTAAATATCTGCAACTTAAATACCTGTACCTTAAATCCCAAAGGGAAGAGCCAAGTCAATGCTTAGCCTCCCATTGGATGTTTTTATTTACAGTAGTTAAATACCTGCAACTTAAATACCTGTACCTTAAATCCCAAAGGGAAGAGCCAAGCCAATGCTTAGCCTCCCATTGGAGGTTTTTACTTACAGTAGTTAAATACTTGCAACTTAAATACCTGTACCTTAAATCCCAAAGGAAAGAGTCAAGCCAATGCTTAGCTTCCCATTGGAGGTTTTTACTTACAGTAGTTAAATACCTGCAACTTAAATACATGTACCTTAAATCCCAAAGGGAAGAGCCAAGCCAATACTTAGCCTCCCATTGGAGGTTTTTACTTATAGTAGTTAAATACCTGTAACTTAAATACATGTACCTTAAATCCCAAAGGGAAGAGCCAAGCCAATGCTTAGCCTCCCATTGGAGGTTTTTACTTACAGTAGTTTAAATACCTGCAGCTTAAATACCTGTACCTTAAATCCCAAAGGGAAGAGCCAAGCCAATGCTAGGCCTCCCATTGGAGGTGTTTATTCACTATCATGTACTTCTTATAATTTAATTTTTGAATCATCAGACCCAAAAGATGAGTAGCTCGTAATACTGCACAGAAGTCGTTAACACACTCCCTCTTTCGGCTTCAGGGAATCTTTAACACTTAAAAAATATAACAAATAAAAATATATACCATCAATGCATCCTATTTAAAAAGTGAAAACACAAAAGAGAATACCCTACTAGAGCCTTAGGAATAAACCAAGCCTGAGTTGCCGAATTAGGATATCCATGAAATTAAGGTACCGAAAGGGCATTAGTTTTAATTAACTTGTGTAACCAAGTCCCCGAGCTCATAATCTCTGGTTCGCAGGAATAAATTAGTTCTCCCGCTAATTTATTTAGGTTCCTAATCAACCTACCAAGAATGATTAGTGGCGACTCCAAATTTCAAAATCATTTAAAATAAAAATCCAAAGTCACGATTCGGTAGGGCTTGGGAGGGTTCGCGTTAGGTTAGTCAAATCTAATTAACCTAATAATCCGTTAACCCTTTAAAATAAAATTTTTTTTAGAGGGTCGCGACAGACTGGCGACTCCGCTGGGGACAGAGATTTTTAAATTTTTCGAAAAAAGATACCAATTGGAATACTTAAATTTTTTCGAAATTTTAAAAGTTTTAGTGGACTTAGGCCAATGAAAATTTCATGGATATCTCGCTTCTGGCGATCTTGCTTGGGACTCATTCTATAGGTGTTATATGTTTTTGCAGAATAGGAGTTATAAGGGGCGGAGTGTTTGGCTAACCCATTTGTTTTGCAGGCTCGGTGTTGGGATTATGTTTAATTTCGCACATTTTTAGAAGCTTTTTTGATATCAATTGTTGTGCATGTCTTGCATATTCTGAGGATCACAACACCTGCACACACAAGCGTCTAAACCCAAGTCGCGAAATTTTTCCTAGGTAACCATAGATAGGGATCGAATATGCAAAGCTCTTGCGTCGATTGCGCTTGGGTTGACCATATTTTATCCCGCTCATTATCTGAATTGACAATTCTTCCCATTGTGATTTGATTGCGCGGAGGGTAATGTTGTCAATTCAGATAGTGGGGGCCTTTTAGGTCCATACCCTTGTCTCTTTTTTTTTTTTATTTTCTAGAGTCCACTCCTCACTCGTCTCATGCGCATGTGAGTTGGACGGTTGATATATCTAAAACAAAGAAGGTCTGGTTAGTGAGGTTTTCTTACCTTGAACTTGTAATTAGTTCTGCATATTTTAAATGCTGCATATCATGCATCACATTATAGGAAAACCATCTATCTTATAATCTGACTTGGGGCACCCTTAGTAGTTGCCACACTCATCTACCTTAGGTCTTTAATCCAAAATTTCAAATGATGTATTTTCGCATCCTCCCTCGTCCCCTTTAGACTTGATGTATTAAGGATCTTTTGAGATGTGTATGTACATTTTTCAATTTGTTTTGAGGTTTTATGTAGATTGGTGTGGCAACAACTTTCATTCCAATCATTGAGCGATTCTAGCCAATTGCATAATTTCCTTCGAAAGAAATCTGGGTTAAAACTCCCTAATTGACTTTTTTGGTCAAATAGGAGTGTTTAACCCTTATTTCACCAATAGAAAATATGGAATCGGGCTAGTACATTTGCATCGCATACCCATTCATTTTGCATTATAACCCGTGGTAATTAATTTTGGTACATTCTCGCATATTCAAAAATAGATGGGGAAATCGAATATCAAAGTCATCCCAGTCCCACGCAAGGAGCTCACGGCATGGTGGAACCGCCTCAACCCGGACAACTAGGCCTACATCAAAGAACGCTTAGGGCATTTAGTGGATCTCATGAAGGTGGATTACCAACCCGCTCTCATTAAGGCATTGGCGAAGTTTTGGGATTCAAAGACTCTAACCTTCGACTTCCGAGGACTGGAGATTACACCCACCCTGGAGGAGTATAGGGCCATCATTAGAGTGAAATTTGATGACCATATTGTATAGCCACTATTGGGGAAGGATTCTACCATAGCTTTATCCAAATTCCTTCACCTAAAAATCACCGAGATCGAGAAAATTCTTAAATCTAACTCTGGTAAGTTTACCCTCTCATTCCTCTATAACAATTACTCATCACTCCCAATCGAAGCTGGTCTTAAACTGGCTAGAATCTTCATTCTGGCTTTTTTCGCTTTCGTCTTATTCCCTACTTCTGGGACCACATTCGATCCTTCCATAGTTCATGTCACCAAACAAGCATGTTATCGCTGGAACTACTCCTACATGATTTTAGCCGAGACTTTCCTTTGCTTGAGTCGTTTTCAATTCACCCAAAAGGGTACTTTCCAAGCCTCCAATGGCCTTCTCTACATGTGGTTCACCTCACACATCAAAACTTTCAATTTACGCGTCGGATGTTATGAAATTAGCCAATATATCCACCCATTGTGATCCTTTCTGAAGTGTCAATCCTCTGTTGAGAAACTGTCCTTTAAAGATTGGGTGAAATTACTAGGAGACTTAGAGCCAAAACAGCTTCGCTGGCGACTAACTTGGCCCAGGATCTTAGAAGCCCGTATCACGGGAATAGATGGGAACCCTATCCCCTTACTAGGCTGTACAGGTGGAAGTGCCTATTATCCTATCAGGGTAGTGAGACAGTTCGGTATGTTACAGGAAGTCCCGCCAGCAGTTTATCCCGACAGTTTCGCCTTCGATTTGCCCCAAGGCAGACTCACTAAGGAGACTAAGATACTGTACCAGGCCAAGATCGACCTCATAATCCACACCCTGAAGAACTCCCCATTACAGGACGTAGAGTGGCCAGATTACCTAGACGAGGAGATGAACGTCCACCAGGCATCTAAGGAGTACATCAAGATGTTCAAGGAATACCGACAGTCCATGGTGGAACCATACGTACCTGACTACATCGTCCCGTACCTACCCGGAATGGAGCCGTATATACCAGAAGACATGGGACCGCCGCCAGCCGAGGAGGACGAAGACCTGCATGTGTGGGATTTGGGTGGATCAGAGATTGTCAAGGATGCCTTAGCCTCCAAGCGCCTCCGAACTGCATAGACGATTTCCCCATTTAATTTTGATGTTATCTTCATCTGTAATAAGCTTGTAACATTTGAATATATGATCATTCATCATGATCTTCTTAAGTAAATAACTATCACGGGTTATTCTCCTTCTTAATAGTATGTCATTCATGTTTAATGAGTAGAAAGACTGTTTACATGAGGCTAAGGGTCATGATTGAGTCTTTCCTCCCATTAATCAAGTATGAACATAGTATTAAGGAGGTTTTAGATTTCTGAACTTTCTCTCTCTACTTGCGAGTTTCTGACTTCCTATCTTAAATCAGGTGATAATTTATAGTCACAAGGACACGTAGCAAAACGAGAAAACTGAGAATGGAGCACGAAGAACTGACTCCCAGAGTGGCCAATCTTGAAAACCAGATAAATATGATAGCCGCCATGATGGCGGAGATAAAGGCAATGATGACCGCTACGCAGGTGAAGTCCTCCAACGCTCCTGAGGCTAATCCGTTTGTAAATCCCAATACATCAACTAGCTCAGACATCAATCAAACCGCTAGCACAGAGCCCGAGAGGGAAGCACCCCCTAGGGCCATTCCAGTCGTAGTTGATTTGGAGAAGGAAAAGAAAGAGAAACCCTCGGCCAAGACGGAAGAAGACGCGAGGAGGCTAGCAAAGATCGAAGAATGTCTTAGTAACCAAGGATACGGGTTGGCTCGATTTGACAAAATCACACCGTTTGCTAAGATAGAAGTTCCAGCTGGGTACAAGGAACCTGAGTTTGTGAGAAAATACGACGGGACAGGTTGTCCCCGAGCTCATTTGAAATACTACTTGCGTAAAATGGCACATTATTCTGATTATGTCCCGCTGCTGATGAACACATTCCAAGAGAGTCTGTCCGGCGCTGCACTAGCATAGTTTATCGAGCTCGACATGGAAGAGTATGACAGTTGGGAGGACCTGGCTGAGGAATTCCTTCACAAATACAAGTTCAACACGGCTACAGCTCCTACCAGAGAAGACCTATTGAGAACTTTGAAAGGAAGGAATGAGTCTATACGTACTTTTGCCCAAAAGTGGCGAGCGATAGCTACCCAAGTCAAATCAGCCATCCCGGAGGAGGAGTTGGTGGATTTGTTTTTGAAGACACTACCGCTCGAGTACTTCGAGAAGCTTAATACCTCAGGTTGTCAAACTTTCGCACACCTTATCAGGGTAGCTGAGCGTCATGAGTGGGCTCTAAGGGAGAAACGTGTACCAGAGCCGTCATTCAAGCGGCCATATCTAGCCAAGAGAGAAAGGGCGAATGCAGGCGATGTCGCTTTTGTGCCAAACCCACCGAGACCAAAGAAGTTTTCAGAATCCACCCCTACCCAAGGTGGCTCATCAGGACCGGCTCCAAAGAAGTTCGAGGCTAAGAGAAGAACCACACCGTCTTTTACTCCATTACCTTGTCCGCTATCGAAGCTGTTACCGATGCTGCTGGAAGGGCGCCTAGTCGCCAAGGAACCCCCGAGACCGAATCTGCCAAGATTCCCTAGGTTCAACGAGGCCCAGTCGTGCGCCTATCACATGGGCGAAAAAGGGCACAACGTAGATAACTTTCTCGTGCTCAAATACAAGGTGCAAGCACTGATAGATAGAGGAGTATTGGAGTTTGATAAGACGGGACCAAATGTGCAACAAAATCCCCTACTGGATCATGAGAAAGTGAACGCTATATGGGATGAGAATGACATGGACGAGTTGGAATTAATGGCCGAGGAACCACCTTGCATGACCAATGAAGATGATCTAGTTGCAGTAATAGAGTCAAAGGCCCCCTTTGTAATTAGGCTAGATGAGGTGGACAAATGGAGGGACACTAAGAGTAGTTCTTTTGAACGCACGGTCATCTCCCTATCTGGTTTTAAGCTGGAGGACAGGAAGGCACAGCACGATGGAAAAGTTGAAAAGATCGTGATAAAGGTCCATCCACCGGCAGATTACAATCCCAGAGCTGTCCCTTGGGACTACGGAACAAGCGAGATAGACGCAGTCATGAGGTCTGGTAGGTGCTACGCACCGAGGGAAGGGGAACCTGAAAGGAGAGAAGTGACGAGAGAAGACGCAGAGAAGGCACTGTCCATTGTTAGGACAAGTGAGTCCGAAGTCATAGAACAACTGAGGAAAATGCCAGCCCAGATATCACTACTGGATCTTTTTACCAACTCGGAGAAGCACAAGAATGCACTGATGAAGGTACTGAATGAAGTGCACGTACCAGAAACTATCAACGAGGTGCAGTTGGAGGACTTCGTGGGGACCATACTACTGAGAGACCAGATATCCTTCTCAGATGAGGATGTTCCTATTGATGGCTGGGCCCATAACAAGGCTTTGTACATATCGGCAAGGAGCCATGGCAAACAGATCTCCCATGTGCTGATTGATAACGGGTCTGCATTCAACATATGCCCGTTAGCCACACTCAGAAATTTGGGTATAAACGAGGAGCTCATCCGCACTTCTAAGGCCACCATCAGAGCCTTCGACGGAATGAGGAAAGACGTGGTTGGCGAAATCGAGCTGGATATTTTCATTGGACCCGTGGAGTTCTCTATTGGGTTCCAGGTTATGGATCTCCCGAGTGCCTTCGGGCTGCTTTTGGGTAGGCACTGGATTCATACGGCAGGCGCAGTGCCTTCTAGCCTACACCAGAATGTTCGATTCGTGGTTAACGGGAAAGTGGTAACCATACATAGAGAGATAGATTTTGCTACATACCAGAAGAGCGCGATCCCCTATATAGAGCCGGAACGCAAGGAGGAAGCAAGCTACCACTCTCTCGAATTAGTGGCAGTTACGCACGCACCTCCTGGGACTAGGAAGAGAGTTCCTGCACCTTCCCAATACACTCTAGCCCTAGGAAAGATGTTATTGGCATACGGGTTTGTCCCTGGATGCGGGCTGGGGAAGAATGGTCAAGGGATCCGGTCACCATTGCAGTTAGACACGAACGAGCACCGATCAGGCCTAGGATATACTGGTGGATTCAGTAGTAGCTTCATTTCGACAGGCTATCGTGGACGCCGAGGCAGAGGCCAGTATCGAGGTCGTGGAAGCCAAGGAGGCAGAGTTGGCTCGTTCATTGGCTCCGGACCTTGGAAGGGAAGAGCTAGCGTGATCGGCAGTCCGTTGGCCCAGTATTTCTCCAAGCGTCCTAAGATGCTGGCAGATGAAACTGTTCAAAACGCAGCTGAGCCTGATCTGTCTAACCCATTTCTAGAAGACATCGTCAATGTCATAATCGAACGACTTGATGAGGACTCCAGCCAGCCTGTGTAAAGAAGCCTTCTTTTTCCTTTTCCCTTGATGCATTTCAATTCCTGCATTTAGATTTCTGCATAATGTTTTCATTCCTTAGCAATGCATTTTCCTTTTATGAAAACCACCCTTGGATCTCCGACCGTCGGTCTAAGTAGTGTAAGCTGTAACGCGGTCCATTTCCCATCTAATAAAAGTCCCATGAGTTTTGTTAAGGACATGTGGAATGATAAATTGGCCCGATGATGATACTTGACTTCAAATCTTTGAAGTTTAATGGCTGATTTGCCACATGATCCATGTTTTCCTGAAAAATCTTTTAGGAGAGCGAGGACGTCCAATGAGACGACGACCAGTTCCCCCTCATTTTTCTTCATTTTTCAAAGTGTTTTCAGAAATTCATGCATCTTTATTAGTACCAGCAAAATACTGACCATGCTTGTGACATTTCAGGCATACCATCCCTCATATGCATAACAGGTTATTATGTAACTCAGACCGTATCGATGACTTCTCCTATGGAATTGAGGAGGAATGTGATGACGATACCAGTGATGTCAGAAGGGATTGGAGCAGATATGAGGAACATAAACCCTTAACGACAGAGGAAACCATTACAGTCAACCTGGGGGATTCTGAGAACTTGAAAGAAGTAAAAATCGGAGGAAGACTGTCTTCGTCAGAAGTGTCTCGGTTTATTGATCTCCTCAGGGAATATCAGGATGTGTTCGCCTGGTCCTATGCAGATATGCCGGGTTTGGACCCAAACATCGTTGAACACTCGCTCCCAACAGATCCGAATATTTCCTCTAAGAAGCAAAAACTTCGACGCACAAAACCGGAGTTATCCAAAAAGATCGAAGAAGAAGTGATGAAACTGCTTAAGGTGGGATTTATTGAGGTGATCGCTTATCCCGAATGGGTTGCTAATATTGTCCCGGTGATGAAGAAGGACGGGAGAGTCAGAGTCTGCGTAGATTATCGCGACCTGAATAAGGCAAGCCCGAAAGATGACTTTCCTCTCCCACACATCGATGTCTTCGTCGATAGCACCGCCGGTTTTGATATGTTCTCGTTCATGGATGGATTCTTTGGGTACAACCAGATTCTTTTGAAGGAAGAAGACAAGGCTAAGACCTCGTTCATAACGCCATGGGGCACCTTCTGTTATAAAGTTATGCCTTTCGGCTTGAAAAATGCAGGGGCAACCTACCAAAGGGCCATGGTAGCTTTGTTCCACGATATGATGCATAAGGAGATAGAGGTATACGTCGACGATATGATCGCGAAGTCTAAACCCAGATATGATCACATCCAAATACTAAGAAAGCTGTTCGAACGACTTCGGAAATATAGATTGAAGCTAAACCCTGCCAAATGCATATTTGGGGCACGATCAGGAAAGCTTCTTGGGTTCATGGTGAGCAACCGAGGAGTTGAAATAGACCATTCTAAGGTCAAAACGATATTAGACCTCGGGGTCCCTACGACAGTTAAGGAAGTGAGGAGTTTGCTGGGGCGGCTGAACTACATCGCCAGGTTTATTTGTCAACTATCTGAAGTTGCAAAACCATTCTTTAAACTGCTAAAGAAAGGTGCCAAGGTGAAATGGGATTTTGAGTGTCACCAAGCTCTGGAAAAGATCAAAAGTTACCTCGTCTCGCCACCAGTTTTGGTGCCTCCCATGTCAGGTTTTCCGTTAACCCTGTATCTTACTGTCCATCAAGAATCCCTAGGGGCTCTGTTGGCCCAAACAAACCCTGAAGATGGCAAGGAACGGGTAATTTATTATCTGAGCAAGAAATTCACTGCATCGGAGATGAATTACCCCACCATCGAGAAGACTTGCGTTGCGTTGGTATGGGTGCTACACAGGTTGAGGCAATATACCCTTCATCACCACATACAGCTGGTCACAGAGAACGACCCGATAAAATATCTCCTAGAAAAGCCAGCCTTAGTTGGGAAACTGGCTAAATGGCAGGTCCTCCTATCAGAATTCGACGTTAGGAGTTCAGCTCAGAAATCCGTTAAGGGACGAGCCATAGCAGATATGTTAACTGAAAATGCCCAGGGGCTTAGTATCCCAAGTGACGAGAAGTCAGAGGATCACATTTCAAACTTGTCCGAGGATAAATGGACAATGTATTTTGACGGTGCTGTAAACCTCGCAGGGTCTGGAACTGGGGCAATTTTAATATCCCCTGAGGGACAACATTATCCAGTCGCTGCAAAGCTGACATTTCCATGCACCAACAATATTTCTGAGTACGAAGCCTGCATCCTAGGGCTGCAGCTAGCTCTCACCATGAAAGTAAAGAGGCTGCAAGTATATGGGGACTCCATGCTAATCATCCTGCAGACCCAAGGCGAATGGAGAACTAAAGATTCTAAGCTCATCCCTTATCACAGGTTCTTAGAGGAAATGATTGAGGAGTTCGAGGAGATCGATTTTGGATACCTACCGAGAACCCAAAATCATTTTGCGGACGCCTTGGCTACCCTATCGTCCATGCTGCAAGTAACGGAAGGCTTAGACATCGAGCCATTGAGGGTCGACATTATTGTTGACACCTGATTTTTAATCATTTTTTTTATTGATAAAGTAATAAAAAATCCATAAAAATTCATAAAATTGAAAAATCAACTTTGGGGACCTTAGCCAAGCCTAGGGAACCAATTTTGACCAAAAAACGATTTTTTCATATTTTCAGTATTTTTCGGTATTTTTATTTTCGAAAATTCATAAAACAAAAAATGAAGAAAAAATGAGAAAATTGAAAAATCAACTTTGGAAGCCTTGGCCAAGCCTAGGCAACCATTTTTGAACAAAAAATAAAATTTCACATTATATATATATTTTTAATTTTTTTTTAAAAAAAATACAAAAATACTTGAAAATTTTGGAAAAATAACATTTGAGGCCAAAAAATACACAAAGATAGTTAATATTTTTATTTTAAATCTATTTTCATATTGGCCATCGCAAATTCAGAAAAATCCAATTCGAATCACGTGTTCCTTCACGAGTATAATCTTGAATCGGGCCTAAAAAAATTTAATTTGAGTCAACTTATTTTTAATTTTCACTTTTTATGAGTTGTGACATTGTCTTCTAATATTTTAAATTTTCATCTTGGCCCAATTATACCCAGAATGACTTAATTTTGCAAAAGGGCTTTAATTAAATTCTGCATTATTTTCAACGGCAAGAAATGAGCTTAAATTTGACATGTAGTAAATTTTGGTGTGTCAAAAATTGTGAGGAGATTTGGACTTAAAGAAATATATTTTTTCAGGGACTAAATTGTAAATACTTAAAATTCAAGGACTAGAGTGCAAATACTTAACTCTTGAAGGATTATTTTACAAATAACAAAAAGAAGAGTTAGTGGATAAATTAGAATAGAGAAGGGAAGATGGAGAAGAGGAGATGAAGAAGAAAAGTTGGAGAAGAATGGATGGAGAAAATAAGATAAGAATAGAGAATGGAAGATGGAGAAGAGTTAGTAGAGAAATTAGAATGGAAGATAAGAATAGAGAAGGGAAGATGGAGATGAAAAAGAGTTAGTGGAGAAATTAGAATGGGAGATAAATATGGAGAAGGGAAGATGAAGATGAAGAAGAGTTAGTGGAGAGATTAGAATGTGAGATAGAGATGGAGAATAGAAGATGAAAATGAAGAAGAGTTAGTGGAGAAATTAGAATGGGAGATAGAGTTAGTGGAAAAATTAGAATGGGAGATAGATGAGTAGATTATAAAAGGAGGAAGAAGTGAGCTTGAGGGGGGGATTCTTGAGAGAGAAAATTTGAAGTGTTTGGGAGGATTTTTTTTGGAGAGAAAAATTTGGATGTTTGAGAGAGTTTTGGGAGATTGAAGAAAAATTTGAGAGAAAGAAAATACCAAAAGAGAGAGAATTTTGAAGATGATGGGAGTTCAAAGCTAGGGATTATCATCACAAATTCCTTCATCGATCAATATAAATCAAGAGTTCATCCTCGTCAACGAGCAAGCGAATTCGAGCTAAGTGTTTTTATTTATTCATTTGTTTATGGTTTTACTTGCAAATTAGCACAAATTGTATACACTTTCTCCATCTCCTCTTTTTTTTTCAATATTTTATGTCAGGAGAAGGATATCTCTACGTCAACAGCAAAAATCTCGTAGATATGCAAAAATCGGCCCAGACAAGCTCCTAAGCTGTCCACCGATTTCTCAACTGATCTGTGACTAAAGGTCCCTCTTAATTCAAAAGAAACTCTCTATATTGGGAACATAGAGAGCGAAAATCAATTATAGAAATCCCTCCCAAAAAAATGGGAGATAAGTACTCTTTCCACTCTTCTGGTTTTAGGTGCAGATTAGCACATATTTTGTATACTGACATTTCACTCTATTTTATGTCAGGAAGCCGCAGCTTTATATCAATGGTCAACCCTATGGAAGCACAAAATCGACTTGGAGGAGTCCTCAAGCGCGCACAAATTTCAAATTGTTGAATCAATTCGTTGTATTTTATTTTAAAGAATTCATACCCCAGAATGGAGAGGACAAAGTCCATCCGCAATTTAAATACCTGCACCATAAATCCCAAAGGGAAGAGCCAAGCCAATGCTTAGCCTCCCATTGGAGGTTTTTACTTACAGTAGTTAAATACCTGCAACTTAAATTCCTGTACCTTAAATCCCAAAGGGAAGAGCCAAGCCAATGCTTAGCCTCCCATTGGAGGTTTTTACTTACAGTAGTTAAATACCTGCAACTTAAATACCTATACCTTAAATCCCAAAGGGAAGAGCCAAGCCAATGCTTAGCCTCCCATTGGAGGTTTTTACTTACAGTAGTTAAATACTTGCAACTTAAATACATGTACCTTAAATCCCAAAGGGAAGAGCCAAGCCAATGCTTAGCCTCCCATTGGAGGTTTTTACTTACAGTAGTTAAATACTTGCAACTTAAATACATGTACCTTAAATCCCAAAGGGAAGAGCCAAGCCAATGCTTAGCCTCCCATTGGAGGTTTTTACTTACAGTAGTTTAAATACCTGCAACTTAAATACCTGTACCTTAAATCCCAAAGGGAAGAGCCAAGCCAATGCTTAGCCTCCCATTGGAGGTTTTTACTTACAGTAGTTTAAATACTTGCAACTTAAATACCTGTACCTTAAATCCCAAAGGGAAGAGCCAAGCCAATGCTAGGCCTCCCATTGGAGGTGTTTATTCACTGTCATGTACTTCCTATAATTTAATTTTTGAATCATCAGACCCAAAAGATAAGTAGGTTGTAATACTGCACAGAAGTCGTTAACACACTCCTTCTTTCGGCTTCAGGGAATCTTTAACACTTAAAAAAATATAACAAATAAAAATATATACCATCCATGCATCCTATTTAAAAAGTGAAAACACAAAAGAGAATACCCTACTATAGCCTTAGGAATAAACCAAGCCTGAGTTGCCGAATTAGGATATCCATGAAATTAAGGTACCGAAAGGGCATTAGTTTTAATTAACTAGTGTAACCAAGTCCCCGAGCTCCTAATCTCTGGTTCGCAGGAATAAATTAGTTCTCCCGCTAATTTATTTAGGTTTCTAATCGACCTACCAAGAACGATTAGTGGCGACTCCAAATTTTAAAATCATTTAAACAAAAACCAAAGTTGCGATTCGGTAGGGCTTGGGAGGGTCCGCGTTAGGTTAGTCAAATCTAATTAACCTAATAATCCATTAACCCCTTTTAAAATTTAAAATTTTTTTAGAGGGTCGCGACAATTATTAAACAACCGGCTTACTGCATGGTGATCGAAGAAGGGTTTGATGGCCAACTCTGGTATCAGGACATTAAGAATTACTTGTTGAATGGAGAATATCCTCCAGGGAGCCAAATGGGGGATAAAAAGTACATAGCCAAGATGGCTACGAAGTTCTTTCTTAGTGGTCAGACGCTGTACAAGAAGTCGTTCGATTTGGTCCTATTAAGATGCGTAGACGCTAAGGAAGCAAACTTACTAATGCAGGAGATTCATGAAGGAGAGTGCGGACCGCACATGAACGGCCATCTCCTCGCCAGGAAGATCATGAGACTCGGTTACTATTGGATGACCATGGAGTCAGATTGCAACCGACACGTGAGATCTTGTCATCAGTGTCAGGTGTATGGGGATAGGATCAACGCTCCCCCAAATGAACTACATCAAATGTCTGAGGCTTGGCCGTTTTCAATGTGGGGAATCGATATGATTGGGTCGATTAACCCTAAAGCTTCAAACGGACACCGTTTTATCTTGGTGGCAATCGATTACTTCACCAAATGGATCGAAGCCAATTCGTATGCGAACGTTACAGCCAAAAACGTCGCAAAGTTCATCAAGCGGGACATCATTGCGAGGTATGGGACGCCCCAAGCCGTTATTACAGACAATGGATCCAACCTGAACAACAAGGTGGTGGATGATCTGTTAGATAGATTCAAGATCAGACACCTTAATTCTTCTCCCTACCGCCCACAAATGAATGGAGCTGTGGAAGCGGCGAATAAGAATATTAAGAAAATCTTGGCTAAGACTGCAGAGAACTTTCGGGATTGGCACGAGAGATTGCCATACGCGTTAATGGCATACCGAACTTCAATTCGGACTTCAACCGGGGCAACGCCTTACTCTTTAGTATATGGCATGGAGGCCGTCCTTCCTATGGAAGTTGAGATCCCTTCCTTACGAATATTAGCCCAAGCGAAACTTTTAGAGGCCGAATGGATCCGGCAGAGGCATGAGCAATTGAATCTGGTTGATGAGAAACGAGTGAAGGCTATCTGTCATGGACAGGCGTATCAAAAGCGGGTAGCAAAGTCATTTAACCGCAAAGTGAAACTCAGAAACTTTACCGTCGGGGATTTAGTTGTGAAGAAGACGCTCCCTAATGCTCCTCATCCCGGGGGCAAGTTCGCACCAAATTATGAGGGTCCGTATGTAGTACAGAAAGTTCTACCCGGCGGTGCTTTAATTCTCATAAATATGGATGAAGAGGAATTGGCAAGTCCTGTAAATGCAGATGCTGTCAAGAAATATTACCCTTGAATAAGATAAAGATCGGATCAGTCTTCATATCTCATAGGTGTCTGAGCCACATTGAAGGCCACTACATATATTCCATGCATACATGTATACACTTGCATCACTTTCTCTATATTGCAGGTTTAAGAGGAACACCCAGATGGAGAAAACAACCTAAATAACATTATCCAAGCTAGAAGATTACGAAGAAAGGGAGTCTACGAGCTGAGTTACCTGTTAGCATACTCATTTTCCAGCCAAAGGAAATTGTCAGATGGCGTCGTAAAAGGGAGTTTATCCGATGCAACATGATAAGATTATGTCAGCAAAAATTGGCTCTTACATTAAAAGAGAGCTTTCATAGCATGAGGGAATGACAGTGATCCGAAACGCCCCTAGTTCGATCTCCAAGGTTAGGAAATGTTGTGAATATTGTAAATAAATAAGAAAAATTTTTGTAAATTACTTTTTGCAGAATAGTCGACGAATAAGATCAAATTGTCCAACAAAGGTCGACGGAAAATCAACCCAGCGAAGCTGGTAAAGGGAGACAACCCCAAAAGGAAAAATGGTGATCATCTAATGAGATCCGTCCTGATGAAAATGGGGCAAATTGATGGAAAACCTGAATTGAAAAGGAGAGTATATCTTCCTTAACTCATTTGGTTTTAAAGATAACCCTTCTGATTTCCTTCTTGCAGGGACATTCGATCGACGACTATGACAGTTGTCAACATTAAACAAGCCCAAATCTTTTAAAATTCACTCGACCCTTTCACCCTTGCACTTTATTGTGCAGGGGCAAAGTCCGAGATAAGCCATTCATTGACGTAAGGAGTAGACTCCCCAATTTACTTGACCCGTCCACATGTCTGGGGTGACACATTCCCAATGTTCGAGTTGAATGAACAAGCTTAGTTATCTAGAAACCACTAGGCGTTCCTTCCAAATCCTCAGGTAAATATATCTTCGCCCTGAACCTTTCAAGAGAATGAATTCTGACAATTCTCAGGGTGCTCGAATCCAGAGCGGCATATACATGCACCCTTCATGGTAGGTTAAATTGGGTTTGAGCTTCTGCAGGATTCCTGGTCTCCCCAGATTCCAGAATGGCACCCTTTGAGGTAAATCAAGTCCTTCTTACAGGCAAACCAAGTCCTTCTTACAGGCACAAAGTCCTTCCTACAGGCAAATCAAGTCCTTCTTACAAGCAAATCAAGTCCTTCTTACAGGCACAAAGTCCTTCTTACAGGCAAACCAAGTCCTTCTTACAGGCACAAAGTCCTTCCTACAGGTAAATCAAGTCCTTCTTACAGGCAAACCAAGTCCTTCTTACAGGCACAAAGTCCTTCCTACAGGCAAACCAAGTCCTTCTTACAGGCAAATCAAGTCCTTCTTACAGGCACAAAGTCCTTCTTACAGGCAAATCAAGTCCTTCTTACAGGCAAAATAAGTCCTTCTTACAGGCATAAAGTCCTTCTTACAGGCAAGTCAAGTCCTTCTTACAGGCAAATCAAGTCCTTCTTACAGGCAAAATAAGTCCTTCTTACAGGCATAAAGTCCTTCTTACAGGCAAATCAAGTCATTCTTACAGGCAAACCAAGTTCTTCTTACAGGCATAAAGTCTTTTTTACAGGCATTAAGTCCTTTTTATAGGCACGAAGTCCTTTTTACAGGAATCAAGTCCTTTTTACAGGCATCAAGTCCTTTTTACAGGCATCAAGTCCTTTCTACAGGCACCAAGTCCTTTTTATAGGCAGCAAGTCCTTTTTACAGGCACAAGTCCTTTGTACAGGCACAAAGTCCTTTTTACAGGCATCAAGTCCTTTCTACAGGTACCAAATTCCTTTCTACAGGCACCAAGTCCTTTCTACAGGCACAAAGTCCTTTTTACAGGCATCAAGTCCTTTCTACAGGCACCAAGTCCTTTTTACAGGAACCAAAGTCCTTTTTACAGGTACCAAGTCCTTTCTACAGGCACAAAGTCCTTCTTACAGGCAGTTTCATGGGGTGACCTACCATACGGGTCAAATCTCAATGAAATTTAATTAGTAGAATCCTTTTATTAGGAATCTACCATGGTACGACCCACCATACGAGTCAAATTTTAATTCAATTTTTAAATCAGTGGAATCCTTTTATTAGGAATCTACCATGGTACGACCCACCATACGGGTCAAAATTTAATAAGTAGAATCCTTTCATTAGGAATCTACCATGGGTTGACCTACAATACAGGTCAAATTTCAATCAAATTGTAATCAGTAGAATCCTTTCATTAGGAATCTACCATGGGGTGACCTACCATACGGGTCAAAATTTATTCAGTAGAATCCTTTCATTAGGAATCTATCATGGGTTGACCTACCATACGGGTTCAAATTCAACCACCCTAAGGTTTTCTTATAACGAATCCTTAGGTTCTCATTTCATTTTCAGTGGAATATTCATGTCACGACTCTTTTTATTTCATTGTGTTGAGTCGATTAGGATTCAGGTGTCATCTCGTCTTTGAAATGAACCTCTGCCGAGCTTCCTTTCAAAGAGGGGCAACTGTTGACACTTGATTTTTAATCATCTTTTCTCTTTTAAAAATTTTCAGTATTTTTCGGCATTTTTATTTTTTGAAAAATCCATAAAAATTCATAAAATTGAAAAATTAACTTTGGGGACCTTGGCCAAGCCTAGAGAACTAATTTTGACCAAAAAATTATTTTTCATATTTTCAGTATTTTTTAGTATTTTTATTTTCGAAAATTCATGAAAAATAAAGAAAAAATGAGAAAATTGCAAAATCAACTTTGGAAACCTTGGCCAAGCCTAAGCAACCATTTTTGAACAAAAAATAAATTTTCATATTATATATATGTATTTTTAATTTTAAAAAAAAATACAAAAATTCTTGAAAATTTTGGAAAAATAACATTTGAGGCAAAAAAAAAAAACACAAAGATAGTTAATATTTTTATTTTAAATCTATTTTCATATTGGCCATCGCAAATTCAGAAAAATCCAATTCGAGTCACGTGTTCCTTCACGAGTATATCTCGAATCGGGCCTAAAAAAATTTAATTTAAGTCAACTTATTTTTAATTTTCACTTTTTATGAGTTGTGACATTGTCTTCTAATATTTTAAATTTTCATCTTAGCTCAATTATACCCAGAATGACTCAATTTTGTAAAAGGGCTTTAATTAAATTCTGCATTATTTTCAGCGGCAAGAAATGAGCTTAAATTTGACATGTGGTAAATTTTGGTGTGTCAAAAATTGTGAGGAGATTTGGACTTAAAGAAATATATTTTTTCATGGACTAAATTGCAAGTACTTAAAATCTCAAGGACTAGGATGCAAATATCTAACACTTGAGGGATTATTTTGTAAATAACAAAAAGAAGAGTTGGTGGAGAAATTAGAATAGAGAAGGGAAGATGGAGAAGAGGAGATGGAGAAGGGAAGATAGAGAAGAGGAGATAGAGAAGGGAAGTTGAAGAAGAGGAGATGGAGAAGAGAAGATGAAGAAAATAAGATAAGAGTAGAGAAGGGAAGATGAGATGAAGAAGAGTTAGTGGAAAATTTAGAATGGAAGATGGATGAGTAGATTATAAAAGGAGGAAGAAGTGAGCTTGGGAGGAGGATTTTTGGAGAGAAAATCTTGGATGCTTGAGAGAATTTTGAGAGATTGAAAGAAATTAGAGAGAAAGAAAAAAAATAAAAAAAAAGAGAGAGAATCCTTTTCTCCAAAAGAGAGTCTTGAAGATGGTGAGAGTTTAAATCTAGGTGTTACCATCACCAATTCCTCTGCCGATCAACGCAAGTTACAAGTTCATCTCCATCGTTCAAGCCGCAATCTTGATCTATAAGGTGACACGAGATCCGAATTCGGCAATCAAATCTGTTAAATCAGGTAACGATCCTAACTATTAAAATCTTCGAGAATTTCCTTGCCCAAATAAATTAATTTAAATTTCAATTATGTCATGTCATACTCATATGTTTCCATATCTACATGTCGCATTCATACTATAAATTCCTGCAATTTAATTATTGCACCATAAATCCCAAAGGGAAGAGCCAAGCCAATGCTTAGCCTCCCATTGGAGGTTTTTACTTACAGTAGTTAAATATCTGCAACTTAAATACCTGTACCTTAAATCCCAAAGGGAAGAGCCAAGTCAATGCTTAGCCTCCCATTGGATGTTTTTATTTACAGTAGTTAAATACCTGCAACTTAAATACCTGTACCTTAAATCCCAAAGGGAAGAGCCAAGTCAATGCTTAGCCTCCCATTGGAGGTTTTTACTTACAGTAGTTAAATACCTGCAACTTAAATACCTGTACCTTAAATCCTAAAGGGAAGAGCCAAGCCAATGCTTAGTCTCCCATTGGAGGTTTTTACTTACAGTAGTTAAATACCTGCAACTTAAATACATGTACCTTAAATCCCAAAGGGAAGAGCCAAGCCAATGCTTAGCCTCCCATTGGAGGTTTTTACTTACAGTAGTTTAAATACCTGCAGCTTAAATACCTGTACCTTAAATCCCAAAGGGAAGAGCCAAGCCAATGCTAGGCCTCCCATTGGAGGTGTTTATTCACTGTCATGTACTTCTTATAATTTAATTTTTGAATCATCAGACCCAAAAGATGAGTAGGTCGTAATACTGCATAGAAGTCGTTAACACACTCCCTCTTTCGGCTTCAGGGAATCTTTAACACTTAAAAAATATAACAAATAAAAATATATACCATCCATGCATCCTATTTAAAAAGTGAAAACACAAAAGAGAATATCCTACTAGAGCCTTAGGAATAAACCAAGCCTGAGTTGCCGAATTAGGATATCCATGAAATTAAGGTACCGAAAGGGCATTAGTTTTAATTAACTTGTGTAACCAAGTCCTCGAGCTCATAATCTCTGGTTCGCAGGAATAAATTAGTTCTCCCGCTAATTTATTTAGGTTTCTAATCGACCTACCAAGAACGATTAGTGGCGACTCCAAATTTTAAAATCATTTAAACAAAAACCAAAGTTGCGATTCGGTAGGGCTTGGGAGGGTCCGCGTTAGGTTAGTCAAATCTAATTAACCTAATAATCCATTAACCCCTTTTAAAATTTAAAATTTTTTTAGAGGGTCGCGACAGACTGGCGACTCCACTGGGGACCAGAGATTTTTAAATTTTCGAAAAAAGATACCAATTGGAATACTTAAATTTTTTCGAAATTTTAAAAGTCTTAGTGGACTTAGGCCAATGAAAATTTCATGGATATCTCGCTTCTGGCGATCTTGCTTGGGACTCATTCTATATGTGTTATATGTTTTTGCAGGATGGGAGTTATAAGGGGCGGAGTGTTTGGCTAACCCATTTGTTTTGCAGGCTCAGTGTTGGGATTATGTTTAATTTCACACATTTTTAGAAGCGCTGTTTTGATATCAATTGTCGTGCATGTCTTGCATATTCTGAGGATCACAACACCTGCACACACAAGCGTCTAAACCCAAGTCGCGAAATTTTTCCTAGGTAACCATAGATAGGGATCGAATATGCAAAGCTCTTGCGTCGATTGCGCTTGGGTTGACCATATTTTATCCCGCTCATTATCTGAATTGACAATTCTTCCCATTGTGATTTGATTGCGCGGAGGGTAAGGTTGTCAATTCAGATAGTGGGGGCCTTTTAGGTCCATACCCTGTCTCTCCTTCTCTTATTTTCTAGAGTCCACTCCTCACTTGAGTCATGCGCATGACTATGTGATTTGCATTTCTCCAAGGTAAAAGTAAGTTCTCTAATTTTATCTTGTATTTATTTTCGGTCGGTCCATGCTAGGTGTTAGTCAGTTTTTGAGCTTGATATTACGACCATTCTTTTAAAAGAAAATAAAAATTAAATTTGTCCCTCATTTCTTTTTAGAAATTTTTTTTTAAAAAATGATGTGAAAAAATCCCTTCATGAGAATTTTATTAACCAATAAGGGATTTTTGTCATGTTTTTATTACTTTAATAAAAATGAAATTTTCCTGAAAAAATTTTCCTCTGAAAATTTATTTCAATAAAAAGAAAAATTCCTTCAAAAAAAACTCTAGTAGACATCAAGTGATTTTATCACATTTTTCAAATTATAAAAACTTGCAAGAATTCTTCTCGAGAAATTCGCTCATGTTTTTCTAAGAAAATTTTCTCTAAATAAAATTAGACTAATGTCTCGGGGGAATTGTATTGACCAATAAGAGATTTTTGTCATGTTTTTCTTGCTTCAATAAAAATGAAATTTTCCTGACAAATTTTCCTCTGAAAATTTATTTCTATAAAAAGAAAAATTCCTGCAAAAAAAAAAACTTTGGTAAACATCAAGTGATTTTATCACATTCTTTCAAATTATAAAAACTTGCAACAAAAATTTTTTTCGAGAAATTCGCTCATATTTTTCTAAGAAAATTTTCTCTAAATAAAATTAGACTAATGTCTCGGGGGAATTTTGTGAACCAATAAAGGATTTCTATTATGTCTTTCCTGCTTCAATAAAAATAAAATTTTCCTGATAAATTTACCTCGGAAAATTTATTTTGATAAAAAGGAAATTCCTTCAAAAATTTTAGTAAACATCAAGAAATTTTGTCACATTCCTTTAAAAAAATAAAAAAAAGAGTAATAAATCTGCAAAAAAAAAATTCTGTATCAGAAATTAACCCATTTCTTCCTAAGGAAATTTTTTTTTTCTGATTTCTCTATAAAATAGAAAAAATAAAATTGGACTAATATAGGAGTCATGGACCGACATTCCTTGTGTCGCATACTAATTATATCCTTTTCTTTTGCAGGGAGATCCTAGATACCCCAGACGGGTGTAAAAATTAAGTTCAATAATATATCAAGAATCATCTTCAGAAATACCAAAAGACGAAAAACACCAAGGCTTCAACCGTTAATTCAGGGGGGCAAACGAACACTGTCCATCTTTGACAGACAGAGTTGTGTCAATCCGTAAACTTGTATGGGCAGTGTATTCTGATATGACGGTGGACTTATACTGATTAAACACGGGGGCATATTTAATGTATTGCAGAGGATCCCGCATCTTTTGAAAGACAATATGGATTATATAATCAGAAACCATGAAATAAGTACCTTAACCTGATTAAATCAACCAGAGACCGGTCTTAAAATTTCCTCGGATCCGAAACACGCGAAGGGTTTTAGAGGACCGAGGTTCTATTAATGAATGTGACCCACAAGTATTTCTCCCAATGCTACAGGCGCCCGACAAGAGCAAATGGGCACCGAAAGAAACAAAACACGGTTGAAGTGGGGCACGCAACAAATGACCGAATTTATTGGCACACTAATTAAGTGGTGGTAGCTTTATTAATTTACATGATTGAACGCGGGTCTCTAGGCGGCTGGTGGAAAGCCACACTAAATGTCTCTCTAATGTTCTTGATATCATCGTCTACCGCAACCCGCGAGAGCATCATGAAGAAGATTAAACCTAGACGAATACGTCTACTTAGTTTCATCGCACGTTCTCGCCTTTTGTCGATGTCCAAAATTAATGCACAAGCTAGAAGTAATCATTTCCCTTTCCCCCCTATTAAATGCTCGGAGCCGTTAACCGCACCAAACTCGAAAAAATTAATATCGAGACGAAATCTGCGTAAATTTGAAGGGTAAATCCGTATCGTTCCAATTTACCCTTAAATTGCTCCGGTTTTAAATTTGATCCCTTCTATTTTCAGGAATTTGCAAAAGCGACTCGAGAATACAGTTGTTGTTGACACCTGATTTTTAATCATTTTTTCTATTGCTAAAGTAATAAAAAATCCATAAAAATTCATAAAATTGAAAAATCAACTTTGGGGACCTTAGCCAAGCCTAGAGAACCAATTTTGACCAAAAAAAATAATTTTTCATATTTTTATGTATTTTTTTATTTTTATTTTTTAAAATAAATAATACAAAAATACTTGAAAATTTTGGAAAAATAACATTTGAGGCCAAAAAAATACACAAAGATAGTTAATATTTTTATTTTAAATCTATTTTCATATTGGCCATCGCAAATTCAAAAAATCCAATTCGAGTCACGTGTTCCTTCATGAGTATAATCTCGAATCGGGCCTAAAAAAATTTAATTTGAGTCAACTTATTTTTAATTTTTACTTTTTATGAGTTGTGACATTGTCTTCTAATATTTTAAATTTTCATCTTGGCCCAATTATACCCAGAATGACTCAATTTTGTAAAAAGGCTTTAATTAAATTCTGCATTATTTTCAGCGGCAAGAAATGAGCTTAAATTTGACATGTGGTAAATTTTAGTGTGTAAAAAATTGTGAGGAGATTTAGACTCAAAAAAATATATTTTTTCAGGGACTGAATTGTAAATACTTAAAATTCAAGGACTAGAGTGCAAATACCTAACTCTTGAAGGATTATTTTACAAATAATAAAAAGAAGAGTTAGTGGATAAATTAGAATAGAGAAGGGAAGATGGAGAAGAGGAGATGAAGAAGAGAAGTTGGAGAAGAATGGATGGAGAAAATAAGATAAGAATAGAGAAGGGAAGATGGAGATGAAGAAGAGTTAGTGGAGAAATTAGAATGGAAGATAAGAATAGAGAAGGGAAGATGGAGATGAAGAAGAGTTAGTGGAGAAATTAGAATGGGAGATAAATATGGAGAAGGGAAGATGAAGATGAAGAAGAGTTAGTGGAGAGATTAGAATGTGAGATAGAGATGGAGAATGGAAGATGAAAATGAAGAAGAGTTAGTGGAGAAATTAGAATGGGAGATAGAGTTAGTGAAAAAATTAGAATGGGAGATGGATGAGTAGATTATAAAAGGAGGAAGAAGTGAGCTTGAGAGGGGGATTTTTTGAAGAGAAAATTTGAAGTGTTTGAGAGAATTTTTTGGAGAGAAAATTTGAAGTGTTTGAGGATGGGATTTTTTGGAGAGAAAATTTTGGATGTTTGAAAGAGTTTTGGGAGATTGAAGAAAAATTTGAGAGAAAGAAAATACCAAAAGAGAGAGAATTTTGAAGATGATGGGAGTTTAAAGCTATGGGTTATCATCACAAATTTCTTCATCGATCAATATAAATCAAGAGTTCATCCTCGTCAACGAGCAAGCAAATTCGAGCTAAGTGTTTTTATTTAGTCATTTATTTATGGTTTTACTCGCAAATTAGCACAAATTGTATACACTTTCTCCATCTCCCATTTTTTCCCATATTTTATGTCAGGAGAAGGATATCTCTATGTCAACAGCAAAAATCTCGTAGAGATGCAAAAATCGGCCCAGACAAGCTCCTAAGCTGTCCACCGATTTCTCAACTGATCTGTGACTAAAAGTCCCTCTTAATTCAAAAGAAACTCTCTATATTGGGAACATAGAGAGCGAAAATCAATTATAGAAATCCCTCCCAAAAAAACGGGAGATAAGTACTCTTTCCACTCTTTTGGTTTTAGGTGCAGATTAGCACATATTTTGTATACTGACACTTCACTCTATTTTATGTCAGGAAGCCGCAGCTCTATATCAATGGTCAACCCTATGGAAGCACAAAATTGGCTTGGAGGAGTCCTCAAGCGCGCACAAATTTCAAATTGTTGAATCAATTCGTTGTATTTCATTTTAAAGAATTCATACCCCAGAATGGAGAGGACAAAGTCCATCCGCAATTTAAATATCTGCACCATAAATCCCAAAGGGAAGAGCCAAGCCAATGCTTAGCCTCCCATTGGAGGTTTTTACTTACAGTAGTTAAATACCTGCAACTTAAATACCTGTACCTTAAATCCCAAAGGGAAGAGCCAAGCAAATGCTTAGCCTCCCATTGGAGGTTTTTACTTACAGTAGTTAAATACCTGCAACTTAAATACATGTACCTTAAATCCCAAAGGGAAGAGCCAAGCCAATGCTTAGCCTCCCATTGGAGGTTTTTACTTACAGTAGTTAAATACCTGCAACTTAAATACATGTACCTTAAATCTCAAAGGGAAGAGCCAAGTCAATGCTTAGCCTCCCATTGGAGGTTTTTACTTACAGTAGTTAAATACCTGCAACTTAAATACCTGTACCTTAAATCCCAAAGGGAAGAGCCAAGCCAATGCTTAGCCTCCCATTGGAGGTTTTTACTTACAGTAGTTAAATACCTGCAACTTAAATACCTGTACCTTAAATCCCAAAGGGAAGAGCCAAGCCAATGCTTAGCCTCCCATTGGAGGTTTTTACTTACAGTAGTTTAAATACTTGCAACTTAAATACATATACCTTAAATCCCAAAGGGAAGAGCCAAGCCAATGCTAGGCCTCCAATTGGAGGTGTTTATTCACTGTCATGTACTTCCTATAATTTAATTTTTAAGTCATCAAACCCAAAAGATGAGTAGGTCGTAATACTGCACAGAAGTCGTTATCACACTCCCTCTTTCGGCTTCAGGGAATCTTTAACACTTAAAAAATATAACAAATAAAAATATATACCATCCATGCATCCTATTTAAAATGTGAAAACACAAAAGAGAATACCCTACTAGAGCCTTAAGAATAAACCAAGCCTGAGTTGCCGAATTAGGATATCCATGAAATTAAGGTACCGAAAGGGCATTAGTTTTAATCAACTAGTGTAACCAAGTCCCCGAGCTCATAATCTCTGGTTCGCAGGAATAAATTAGTTCTCCCGCTAATTTATTTAGGTTTCTAATCGACCTACCAAGAACGATTAGTGGCGACTCTAAATTTCAAAATTATTTAAACAAAAACCGAAGTTGCGATTCGGTAGGGCTTGGGAGGGTCCGCGTTAGGTTAGTCAAATCTAATTAACCTAATAATCCGTTAACTCCTATAAATAATAAAAAAAAATTTATAGGGTCGCGACAGACTGGCGACTCCGCTGGGGACGGGATTTTTAAATTTTCGAAAAAAGATACCAATTGGAATACTTGAATTTTTTCGAAATTTTAAAAGTCTTAGTGGGCTTAGGCCAATGAAAATTTCATAGATATCTCGCTTCTGGCGATCTTGTTTGGGACTCATTCTATAGGTGTTATATGTTTTTGCAGGATGGGAGTTATAAGGGGCGGAGTGTTTGGCTAACCCCTTTGTTTTGCAGGCTTGGTGTTGGGTTTATTTGTTTAATTTCGCACATTTTTAGAAGCGCTGTTTTGATATCAATTGTTGTGCATGTCTTGCATACTCTGAGGATCACGACACCTGCACACACAAGCGTCTAAACCCAAGTCGCAAAATTCTTCCTAGAAAACCATAGATAGGGATCGAATATGCAAAGCTCTTGCGTCGATTGCGCTCGGGTTGACCATATTTTATCCCGCTCATTATCTGAATTGACAATTCTTCCCATTGTGATTTGATTGCGCAGAGGGTAAGGTTGTCAATTCAGATAGTGGGGGCCTTTTAGGTCCATACCCTGTCTCTCCTTCTTTTATTTTCTAGAGTCCACTCCTCACTTGAGTCATGCGCATGACTATGTGATTTGCATTTCTCCAAGGTAAAAGTAAGTTCTCTAATTTTATCTTGTATTTATTTTCGGTCGGTCCATGCTAGGTGATAGTCAGTTTTTGAGCTTGATATTACGACCATTCTTTTAAAAGAAAATAAAAATTAAATTTGTCTCTCATTTCTTTTTTTAAATTTTTTTTTTGAAAAAATCCCTTCATGGGAATTTTATTAACCAATAAGAGATTTTTGTCATGTTTTTATTGCTTCAATAAAAATGAAATTTTCCTGAAAAAATTTTCCTCTGAAAATTTATTTCAATAAAAAGAAAAATTACTTCAAAAAAAACTCTAGTAGACATCAAGTGATTTTATCACAATTTTCAAATTATAAAAACTTGCAAGAAAATTCTTCTCGAGAAATTCGCCCATGTTTTTCTAAGAAACTTTTCTCTAAATAAAATTAGACTAATGTCTCGGGGGAATTGTATTGACCAATAAGAGATTCTTGTCATGTTTTTCTTGCTTCAATAAAAATGAAATTTTCCTGACAAATTTTCCTCTGAAAATTTATTTCAATAAAAAGAAAAAATCCTTCAAAAAAAAAACTTTGGTAAACATCAAGTGATTTTATCACATTCTTTCAAATTATAAAAACTTGCAACAAAAATTCTTTTCGAGAAATTCGCTCATGTTTTTCTAAGAAAATTTTCTTAGACTAATGTCTCGGGGGAATTTTGTTAACTAATAAAGGATTTCTGTCATGTCTTTCCTGCTTCAATAAAAATAAAATTTTCCTGACAAATTTACCTCTGAAAATTTATTTTGATAAAAAGGAAATTCCTTCAAAAATTTTAGTAAACGTCAAGAGATTTTGTCACATTCCTTTAAAAAATAATAATAAAAAGAGTAATAAATCTGCAAAAAAAATTCTGTATCAGAAATTAACCCATTTTTTTCTAGGAAATTTTTTTTTCTCTGATTTCTCTATAAAATAGAAAAAATCAAATTGGACTAATATAGGAGTCATGGACCGACATTCCTTGTGTCGCATACTAATTATATCATTTTCTTTTGCAGGGAGATCCTAGATACCCCAGACGGGTGTAAAAATTAAGTTCAAAATATATCAAGAATCATCTTCAGAAATACCAAAAGACGAAAAACACCGAGGCTTCAACCGTTAATTCCGGGGGGCAAACGAACACTGTCCATCTTTGACAGACAGAGTTATGTCAATCCGTAAACTTGTATGGGCAGTGTATTCTGATATGACGGTGGATTTATACTGATTAAACACGGGGGCATATTTAATGTATTGCAGAGGATCCCGCGTCTTTTGAAAGACAATATGGAACCCATGAAACAAATACCTTTACCAGAGACCGATCTTAAAATTTCCTCTTATCCGAAACATGCGGAGGACTTTAAAGGACCGAGGTTCTATTAATGAACGTGGCCCACAGGAATTTCTCCCGACGCTACAGGCGACCGACACGAGCAAGTGGACGCCGAAAGAAATAAAATATGGATAAAAGTGGGCACACAACAGGTGGCCGGATTTATTACCAGCGCACTGATCGAGTTGTCATAGCGTTATTGTTTGTGATCTCAAGATGGATAGTGGGGGCCACCGCCGAACCCTTCATCAATGTTCTCGATACCATCGTCTGGAGCAATTAAACAAGAACATCAAGAAAAACATTAAGCCTCGACATCTTCGGTACCTCAAATCGTTCTGTTATGCTATGCGGAAGAAACGATAGCAGGAAAATTAAACAAAAAAAAACACGTGAAGCTTTTCTTTCATTCCATTCATCAAAGAGCATTACAACAGCTCACTGGGGAGGAAAAGTAAAGCTAAACTGAGCCCTGATAACCATTACGAAGGAGCTCAACTGACTCTCCAAACAGTTGATGCTCCGGGTGCACCGGGCGTTCTCAGGATCAAGCTCCGCGAGCCTAAAGAAGAGGCGATCGCGCTTCTCCTTAGCCTGGGCCATACTGGCCTCGTAATGCTCGACAGCAAACTCCAAGTCCGAAATCGCCGCCCTCTCGAAAGCAATATCTGCCGTAATGTCATCAAGTCTCTCCTGCAACCAACCGCATTTGCACCTCATCATAATATTGCTCGGCTCCTGTTCGGCGTAAGTTCGGACCAAGGCCAGACGGTCCACCAACTTTCCCCTCTCACGAACTAGCCACGAAAGCTGATCATTAGCAAACTTGAAGGCTTTCTTGTGATTATCAGCCATAAATGTGACTATTTCCAGACGCTCGTGCCGGTCTCGGTAACGAGCTTTTACGACGGCAGTCACAATGACCGTCTCATAAGCGCGGTTATAGGCAGCCAGAAAATTGATGAAGAGGGTCGGGAAGTTCCGATACTCCCTCCCCAGTTGGGTACCCTCAACAGAAGCAGCGTCTAGGGTCCTGAATAAACCGAGGATTTCAGCCTCAACGGTAGAGTTTTGGGCTATATGAGCGTAACCTCTACCAAGAAGATTGTAGAGTCTCTCCCACCTAGCCAGGATTTCGGCGGAGAAGGTATGGTTAGGAGAATTGGCCATTTTTGAAAGCAGATCACGAAAGAAAGGAGGAGAGAGGCGAGGCGGATGATCGGAATGCGAAGGTGATAATCTGCTTCAATTTAAATAATGATTTCATAGGGGCAGTCCTTATTGGTCGAGTTTTTTCTATTTACCATTCTCTGTCGGCAACACCCCCGCTGGCTCGAATTCCAGTCAAGCGGCAACCTCAAGCTAAGCAGACCCGACGTCTCTGCAGAAAAGATAGAGAGGAAGGAGTTCTCGTGGGAGAGGAATTCAAAACCTTCACCATCAAAGCATCGGCTTTCAAAGCCTGTTACGAGAAACCATCGACGATCCCGTGATCCCCCAAGTCCAAGAAGACATCCTGAGGCGGTCTCGAGTCGGCGGTCCTAGATCCAGAAATATGTCGAGCATTAGGGAAACGGGCGCATGTTCAACCCTGGTCGAAGCTAATGAAGTTCCTTACCCTGAGGGTCTACTGGTCATGGCCATTGACGGTAATCCAGTCTCTCTGTCAATCCTTGTTACCGTATTGAGAAAATGCCGGTATAAGGTTGTAGCTCAAGCAAAGGCGACAGAGGCCTTAGAGATATTAAGGAGGAGTGGTGACCAGTTTGATATCGTCCTCACCGCCATGGTAGGGATTGACATGGATGTTTTCACTCTCTTGGAAGTCATCAATTCTAAATTAAACATGCCAGTCCTCGTAATATCGGCAAGCGATGATCAGCAAGCCATAATGAAGGCTGTCTTAAATGGGGCCCAAGACGTCGTAACGAAACCAGTTAGGGTTCAGATGCTTCAAAACATATGGCAGCACGTGGTAAGGAAGCAATTGCACGACCATGAGAACAAGCATCAAGCCTTCAATTTTGTTCCAAGCAACTGGAGAAAGAAGATGAGTTGGTCTCCCGAGCTGCATCGTATGTTTGTTAATGCAGTTCAGCAGGTAGGAATCGATTCGGCACGGCCGCAACATATACTGGAAATTATGAATGTAGAGGGACTCACTAAAGCAAATGTTTCGAGTCACCTTCAGAAGTACAGAAAAAGGGTGAGAGAACACAATGCAGCTCAGAATCAAGAAAACCAAGGCGGGACTGATCCAAGCCTGAATGTCGAGTCTCCTCGCCACCATAAGTTCCGCAGGTTAGCATGGGGCGAGCCACTTCCCATCATCAACCAAGCCAGTAGCCGTGCCATCAATCCTCCGGGCGTTAATCAAAGTATCCCCCAGAATCACCCTAATGCTCTTCAAGAGTATAGACCGCAGGGGCAGTGTATTCAGACTCCTTGGTCTGAGCACCAACCCGTGGCTAGAATTCATCCCATGATCAGCGCGCCTGCGCAGCCAGAGAATCAGACAAGAAATTATCCTGAGCACTTCCACTTCTTTAATCCTCGAATGGAAGGAGTTTTTTGGCAGCAGGATAGTTGGTGATCCCCACACTTTCTCGAGTAATGATGAAGGCTCCAGCACGAGAAGTCAAATTGCTCATGGCGAAGACAGAATGAGAAATCTACCGCCAGCATTTGCCAACAACAATGCCCAATTCGAGCATCAGTTGCTGGAAGGTTCAAGAGATTACCCAGATGATGAGCTTACTGCCCTGGTCAACCAATTTAGGGTTGACAGACGTCCCAAGCCGCGATCAGGAGCCAGTGAGCAGGGACTCTCAAACATCGATCATCCACACCCGAACCAACACGAGACTAGCTGATTATCGAAGAGCCACAGGAGAGGCAGAACTGACCTTGAATAAGTGCACCTTTCATTTCATGCTTAATTCCCCTGCGTATGATATTTTCCAGCTTTCTAGGTGTCTCGATTTAATTCAGGGACAAGGGGGCAATTTATTTATTTTTTTATCCCGTCGAATGCGTGAATCCCTTTTTATGCTAGATTTAGGGCGGATCAATTTGTGGCAACGTCGCTGACTGCCATAATGAGAAATGTTGAATGGCCTCACGTAGGGAAATTTCAAGTGAAATGCCCAGGCGAGCTCGAAGACGGGTAATTGTGTGTCGTTCCAATTTACCCTCAATCGTTGCAAAATGCTAAATTGGATTTGTTCCATTCTCACCCAGGGAATTGCAAAGTGCCTCAAGAGTGTCGCAAAATGAAATGACCCAATGAAATGCGATATGACTCATTTGCCTCGAAGGTAACCTTCAAATTAAAGGAGCCCTCCGGTCCACGGACTCGATGGCATAGAAAATGATGATAGTCCAAGGCAACCCGAAAGAAAATAAGGCCCAACTAAGCAAAGCACTTACGTGACAAGCTCAAAGTGAAGGCCAACTCGGGACATACAATTCAATCCAGTCCAAATGAAGGAACTTCCTCAATTCAAATTCAATGAAAGTACACACAAGGGTAAAACAGTATCGTTCCAATTTTTCTAGAATATGAAGAACATATACTGTCGCATTCTCTTTCATTTTTGCAGGGGAAGTCTCTACTGGCCAGATTTTCCTGTCTAACATTCCCTATCAGTATCACCTCCGCTACTCGTCTTCAATCTCGAGCCAAGCAAATCCGACGTCTCTACGACAAAGCTAGACGGGACGCCACTACTTTGAAAAAGAAAGGATAAAAAATAAGCCGAGTGGCAGACAAAGAAATTTTCGGCAGAAAAGAAGAGACGGCTCGTCTTTATTGAGGGACTCGCCAGCAAAATCGACGGTGGATATAACGACAGGGCCCCCCTACCACAAAAAGATAGAAGGAGACGAGCTGGACGAGAGATACGATGAAAAGAAAATTGAGAAAAACAAAACACTCGGGAGAGGCAATACAGTTGCTAAACCCACGTCTAATTTTAAAGGAGGCATCCTCTTGATAATCCTTAGAGAGACTCTTAAAGCATACGCAGTCTCCCAGAAAAAATCCAGAAAGTGAAAATACAAGAAGAGGTAGCAAACTTTGAGAAATCGTTAACAAAATCGAAGATGTCTCAACCCAACACACTTGAGAGTTATCGTCACCTGCTGAATATGGGAGAGGAAGAGTTCGAAGCCATGTTTGGGATTGAGCCCATGGAGCCTGGCCCTTCCACCGACGACGTCCAAGAGCCCGGTGAGGACAAGGACAACAACGGTAAGGGTCAAAAGAAGCGTTACCGTCGCCATACTGAGGAGCAAGTACGAAAGCTTGAAGATTTCTTCAGAACATGCCCTATGCCAGACGGCAAACAGAAAATGGAACTGAGTCAAGAGCTAGGACTTGAACCTTCGCAAATCAAGTTCTGGTTTCAAAATAGACGAACCCGAATGAAGACTCGTCATGAGCACAACGAAGCCGAGTTTCTAAGAGTTGAAAATGAAAACCTCCGAGCGGAGAACAAGATATATAAAGAGGCTTTTGACTCCGCCACCTGCCCCAACTGCAATACTCTCCTCACCCTCGATGAAATGCATTATCTGAGGATCGAAAATGCATGTTTAAGAGGTGAGTTAGGTCAGTTCATAGCAGGATCAAGTTCTGTTGGAGCAAGGTACGAAAAGACCGAGACTACGGGACCAACATGGATGCCTTCTGAGGAGGAGGGGAGGTATCATCACCAGGCAAGTGGCACTGACGACGAACTCGCCGCCATGATTAGGCAGTTTGATGCTGATGAAGCACCAGGGCTTTAGTGTGCATACGAATCCTGTATTTCAAAACTAGTGATCATAGGACCTGCGACACGGCCGACGCGTACCTGATCCGGAACAACGCTAGCTGATCACTCAAGAGCTTACAAAGGGAAGAACATCAAACCTAGACGAATACGTCTACTTAGTTTCATCGAACGTTCTCGCCTTTTATTTATGTCCAAAATTAATGCACAAGCTAGAAGTAATCATTTCCCTTCCCCCCTATTAAATGCTCGAAGCCGTTAACCGCACCAAACTCGAAAAAATTAATATCGAGAAGAAATCCGCGTAAACTTGAAGGGTAAATCCGTATCGTTCCAATTTACCCTCAAATTGCTCCGGTTTTAAATTTGATCTTTTCTATTTTTAGGAATTTGCAAAGGTGACCCGAGAATACAGTCGTACCTAAAAACAAAATTCCCTGATCGGGCTAAATTGGGGGCAAATCAACTCATGGACATTACCACGGGATGGACAGCTTCGGATAAAGAAAAATACAAGCGAAAGACCCGAACAATCTCAGACATGGGTAATTCTGTATCGTTCTAATTTGCACATAATCATCTTGAGTCCTAAATTGTTTTATTCCATTCTTAACAGGGATCGCAAATTACCTCGAGAAATACCGTAACATGGCCCAAGGTGATACAACAGGGCTGCGTTATCCCCAAGGATTAACCCTTGAAAAGAAAGCCCCATGGACACCTACGGTCCAATGGACCGAATGAAGGAAACAAGAATACTCGACGAACGATATCAAAGTCAGTATTTTACCATAGTATTGCCATAATGATGAGGTGCCCAACAAACGTCAAGGAAAATTCAATCCGGCAATATTGGTAAAAGACTCGTGCAAGGCATTCAAGACGAACGGTAAATCAGTATCGTTTCCAATTTATCCCTTTTAATACTGGCTGACATGTCTCCTTTTCTTTTTACAGGAAATATTTATACTAACATTTAACATGTTGAAGGAGACAAATCCAAAAGAAAATTATGATCATCTGACAAGATCTATTCTGGTGAAAAATGGGGCAAATTGATCGCAAGCTCTGAAGCGAAAAAGAAAATATATCTTCCTTATCTCGTTTGATTTCAAGAATAATTTCTCTGCTTTTTGCAGGGGCATTCAACCGCTAAACCATGGCGGTCTCTGTCATTAAACCAACTGAAATGCTCCATCACCTATATGCTTCATCGTGCAGGGGCAAAGTTTGAGACGAACCGCCCCTCGACATAAGGAGTAGGCTTCCCAATTTGTTCAGTCCGCCCACATACCGGGGGCAATTTAAATCCGCCCATATTTGCACATTATATAAACACACGTGATGCTAAAAATTGTCACATCGGCATTGTGTTTACACATTTTATGAATTATGTATGACCATTCCGCATGTTTAATTTACCAACTCCAACTTAGAGCATAAACTGCATAGGAGACATCAAATGTGCAAAATGGGGCATAACAGGATGAGGAAAGGCAAACCATTTCCACACAGGTCTAACATTTTAATCTACAGATAAACAGCCTTTCTCCAGAGTGAGAGAAAGCCCTTTCGGAATGAAGTCCCCCATTCAGATTACATTCGAGGTGTTCATACTATAAGAACCTCCTTAAACAGAAGTGGTAATGCAATACATGATCCATATGTTGATCGATTGCATCATGAGTTATTACACAGACTGCCTTTAATCATGACAAACTTAGTTGAACAATTTTGTATGAACCAATGAACGCATTGATGAAAATGCTTGCACATGTTACCTCTGACATTGCCTGACAGGCAACACATTCCCGGTGTTTGAGTTACCTTCTAAAGTCTTGAAATTCATTCGGCGATTATTGAATGAACAAACCTGGTTGTTGAGAAGCCACCAAGCATTTCTTCCAAATTCTCAGGTAAGTATATCTTCAACCTGAACCTTTCAAGAGAATGAATTCTGACGGTTGTTGGGGTACTCGAATCTATTGCGATATATACAGGTATCCACCTTCTTCAATAAAGCATGATTTGTCTCAAGGACAGAAATGTTCTAGACCTTTTGATCTCTGCCTCTTTGGTTTATTCCTAAAGCGACAGGAGAATATAATTTGGGTTTGAGTTTCTGCAGGATTCCTGGTCTCCCCAGATTTCAGAATGGCACCCTTTGAGGTACACCAAGCCCTTCTTACAGGCAAACTAAGTCCTTCTTACAGGCAAACTAAGTCCTTCTTACAGGCAAACCAAGTCCTTCTTACAGGCACAAAGTCGTTCTTACAGGCAAACCAAGTCCTTCTTACAGGCATAAAGTCCTTCTTACAGGCAAATCAAGTCTTACTTACAGGCAAACAAAGTCCTTCCTACAGGCAAAGCAAGTCCTTCTTACAGGCAAATCAAGTCCTTCTTACAGGCACAAAGTCCTTCTTACAGGCATAAAGTCATTCTTACAGGCAAATCAAGTCCTTCTTACAGGCACAAAGTCCTTCTTACAGGCAAACCAAGTCCTTCTTACAGGCATAAAGTCCTTCTTACAGGCAAATCAAGTCCTACTTACAGGCAAACAAAGTCCTTCCTACAGGCAAAACAAGTCCTTCTTACAGGCAAATCAAGTCCTTCTTACAGGCACAAAGTCCTTCTTACAGGCAAATCAAGTCCTTCTTACAGGCATAAAGTCCTTTTTACAGGCAAACAAAGTCCTTCTTACAGGCAAATCAAGCCATTCTTACAGGCACAAAGTCCTTCTTACAGGTAAAGTAAGTCCTTCTTACAGGCAAATCAAGTCCTTCTTACAGACAAATTAAGTCCTTTTTACAGGCAAATCAAGTCCTTCTTACAGGCAAATTAAGTCCTTTTTATAGGCATTAAGTCCTTTTTACAGGCACAAGTCCTTTTTACAGGCATTAAGTCCTTTTTACAGGCACAAGTTCTTTTTACAGGCACAAAGTCCTTTTTACAGGCACAAGTCCTTTCTACAAGCACCAAGTCCTTCTTACAGGTATCTCCATGGGGTGACCTACCATACGGGTCAAATCTCAATCAAAATTTAATTAGGAGAATCCTTTCATTAGGAATCTACCATGGGTTGACCTACCATACAGGTCAAATTTCAATCAAAATTTAATCAGTAGAATCCTTTTATTAGGAATCTACCATGGTACGACCCACCATACGGGTCAAATGGTATGACCCACCATACGGGTCAAATTTTAATTCAATTTTTAATCAGTAGAATCCTTTTATTTGGAATCTACCATTGGTTGATCCACCATACGGGTTCAAGTTCAACCACCCTAAAGTTTTTTTTTATATAACGAATTCTTAGGTTCTTATTTCATTTTCAGTGGAACATTCATGTCACGACTCTTTTTATTTCCTTGTATTGAGTCGATTAGAATTCAGGTGTCATCTCGTCTTTGAAATGAACCTCTACCGAGCTTCTTTTCAAAGAGGGGCAGCTGTTGACACCTGATTTTTAATCATTTTTTCTATTGCTAAAGTAATAAAAAATCCATAAAAATTCATAAAATTGAAAAATCAACTTTGGGGACCTTAGCCAAGCCTAGAGAACCAATTTTGACCAAAAAAAATAATTTTTCATATTTTTATGTATTTTTTTATTTTTATTTTTTAAAATAAATAATACAAAAATACTTGAAAATTTTGGAAAAATAACATTTGAGGCCAAAAAAATACACAAAGATAGTTAATATTTTTATTTTAAATCTATTTTCATATTGGCCATCGCAAATTCAAAAAATCCAATTCGAGTCACGTGTTCCTTCATGAGTATAATCTCGAATCGGGCCTAAAAAAATTTAATTTGAGTCAACTTATTTTTAATTTTTACTTTTTATGAGTTGTGACATTGTCTTCTAATATTTTAAATTTTCATCTTGGCCCAATTATACCCAGAATGACTCAATTTTGTAAAAAGGCTTTAATTAAATTCTGCATTATTTTCAGCGGCAAGAAATGAGCTTAAATTTGACATGTGGTAAATTTTAGTGTGTAAAAAATTGTGAGGAGATTTAGACTCAAAAAAATATATTTTTTCAGGGACTGAATTGTAAATACTTAAAATTCAAGGACTAGAGTGCAAATACCTAACTCTTGAAGGATTATTTTACAAATAATAAAAAGAAGAGTTAGTGGATAAATTAGAATAGAGAAGGGAAGATGGAGAAGAGGAGATGAAGAAGAGAAGTTGGAGAAGAATGGATGGAGAAAATAAGATAAGAATAGAGAAGGGAAGATGGAGATGAAGAAGAGTTAGTGGAGAAATTAGAATGGAAGATAAGAATAGAGAAGGGAAGATGGAGATGAAGAAGAGTTAGTGGAGAAATTAGAATGGGAGATAAATATGGAGAAGGGAAGATGAAGATGAAGAAGAGTTAGTGGAGAGATTAGAATGTGAGATAGAGATGGAGAATGGAAGATGAAAATGAAGAAGAGTTAGTGGAGAAATTAGAATGGGAGATAGAGTTAGTGAAAAAATTAGAATGGGAGATGGATGAGTAGATTATAAAAGGAGGAAGAAGTGAGCTTGAGAGGGGGATTTTTTGAAGAGAAAATTTGAAGTGTTTGAGAGAATTTTTTGGAGAGAAAATTTGAAGTGTTTGAGGATGGGATTTTTTGGAGAGAAAATTTTGGATGTTTGAAAGAGTTTTGGGAGATTGAAGAAAAATTTGAGAGAAAGAAAATACCAAAAGAGAGAGAATTTTGAAGATGATGGGAGTTTAAAGCTATGGGTTATCATCACAAATTTCTTCATCGATCAATATAAATCAAGAGTTCATCCTCGTCAACGAGCAAGCAAATTCGAGCTAAGTGTTTTTATTTAGTCATTTATTTATGGTTTTACTCGCAAATTAGCACAAATTGTATACACTTTCTCCATCTCCCATTTTTTCCCATATTTTATGTCAGGAGAAGGATATCTCTATGTCAACAGCAAAAATCTCGTAGAGATGCAAAAATCGGCCCAGACAAGCTCCTAAGCTGTCCACCGATTTCTCAACTGATCTGTGACTAAAAGTCCCTCTTAATTCAAAAGAAACTCTCTATATTGGGAACATAGAGAGCGAAAATCAATTATAGAAATCCCTCCCAAAAAAACGGGAGATAAGTACTCTTTCCACTCTTTTGGTTTTAGGTGCAGATTAGCACATATTTTGTATACTGACACTTCACTCTATTTTATGTCAGGAAGCCGCAGCTCTATATCAATGGTCAACCCTATGGAAGCACAAAATTGGCTTGGAGGAGTCCTCAAGCGCGCACAAATTTCAAATTGTTGAATCAATTCGTTGTATTTCATTTTAAAGAATTCATACCCCAGAATGGAGAGGACAAAGTCCATCCGCAATTTAAATATCTGCACCATAAATCCCAAAGGGAAGAGCCAAGCCAATGCTTAGCCTCCCATTGGAGGTTTTTACTTACAGTAGTTAAATACCTGCAACTTAAATACCTGTACCTTAAATCCCAAAGGGAAGAGCCAAGCAAATGCTTAGCCTCCCATTGGAGGTTTTTACTTACAGTAGTTAAATACCTGCAACTTAAATACATGTACCTTAAATCCCAAAGGGAAGAGCCAAGCCAATGCTTAGCCTCCCATTGGAGGTTTTTACTTACAGTAGTTAAATACCTGCAACTTAAATACATGTACCTTAAATCTCAAAGGGAAGAGCCAAGTCAATGCTTAGCCTCCCATTGGAGGTTTTTACTTACAGTAGTTAAATACCTGCAACTTAAATACCTGTACCTTAAATCCCAAAGGGAAGAGCCAAGCCAATGCTTAGCCTCCCATTGGAGGTTTTTACTTACAGTAGTTAAATACCTGCAACTTAAATACCTGTACCTTAAATCCCAAAGGGAAGAGCCAAGCCAATGCTTAGCCTCCCATTGGAGGTTTTTACTTACAGTAGTTTAAATACTTGCAACTTAAATACATATACCTTAAATCCCAAAGGGAAGAGCCAAGCCAATGCTAGGCCTCCAATTGGAGGTGTTTATTCACTGTCATGTACTTCCTATAATTTAATTTTTAAGTCATCAAACCCAAAAGATGAGTAGGTCGTAATACTGCACAGAAGTCGTTATCACACTCCCTCTTTCGGCTTCAGGGAATCTTTAACACTTAAAAAATATAACAAATAAAAATATATACCATCCATGCATCCTATTTAAAATGTGAAAACACAAAAGAGAATACCCTACTAGAGCCTTAAGAATAAACCAAGCCTGAGTTGCCGAATTAGGATATCCATGAAATTAAGGTACCGAAAGGGCATTAGTTTTAATCAACTAGTGTAACCAAGTCCCCGAGCTCATAATCTCTGGTTCGCAGGAATAAATTAGTTCTCCCGCTAATTTATTTAGGTTTCTAATCGACCTACCAAGAACGATTAGTGGCGACTCTAAATTTCAAAATTATTTAAACAAAAACCGAAGTTGCGATTCGGTAGGGCTTGGGAGGGTCCGCGTTAGGTTAGTCAAATCTAATTAACCTAATAATCCGTTAACTCCTATAAATAATAAAAAAAAAATTTATAGGGTCGCGACAGTTGTATCCAAAAACCAAATTTCCTGGTCGGGCTAAATTGGGGGCAAATCAACTCATGGACATTACCACGGGATGGGCAGATTCGGTTAAAGAAAAATACAAGCGAAAGATCCGAACAATCTCAGACATGGGTAATTCTGTATCGTTCTAATTTGCACATAATCATCTCGAGTCCTGAATTTTTTTTATTCCATTCTTAACAGGGATTGCAAATTACCTCGAGAAATATCGTAACAAGGCCCAAGGTGATACAACAGGGCCGCGTTATCCCAAAGGATTAACCTTTGAAAAGAAAACCCCATGGACACCTATGGTCCAATGGACCGAATGGTATGGAGGATGACAGTAGGTCCGAAATATCCCGAGTTCGATCTCCAAAGTGGGGAATGTTGTATGTATTATAAATAAATGAAACAACTTTTTGTGTATTTCTTTTTGCAAGCAGGAATACTCGACGAGTAATACCGAAGTCAATATTTTGCCACATTCTCGGCTTAATGGTGAAGCATCCAACAAAAGTCGAAGAAAACTCAACCCAGCAAAATTGGTAAAAGACTTGTCCAAGGCATTCAAGATGAAGGGTAAATCAGTATCGTTTCCAATTTATCCCTTTTAATACCGGTTGACATGTCTCCTTTTCTTGTTACAGGAAATATTTATACAAACATGTAACATGTTGGAGGAGACAAATCCAAAAGAAAATGATGATCATTTGACAAGATCTATTCTGGTGAAAAATGGGGGGCATTTAACTGCTAAACCATGGCGGTCGCTGTCACTAAACAAACCAAAATGCTCCCTCACCCATATGCCTCATCGTGCAGGGGCAAAACTTGAGACAAACCGCTCCTCGGCATAAGGAGTGGGCTTCCCAATTTGTTCAATCCACCCACATACCAGGGGCAATTCAAATCCGCCCATGTTTGCACATTATATAAATACACATGATGCTAAAAATTGTCACATCGGCATTGTGTTTACACATTTCACGAATTATGTATGATTATTCCGCATGTTTAATTTACCAACTCCAACTTAGAGCATAAACTGCATAGGAGACATCAAATGTGCAAAATGGGGCATAACAGGATGAGGAAAGTTAAACCATTTCTACACACGGGTCTAACATTTTAATCTACAGATAAACAGCCTTTCTCTAGAGTGAGAGAAAGCCCTTTCGGACTAAAGTCCCCCATTCAGATTACATTCGAGGCGTTCATATTATGAGAACCTCCTTAAATAGAATTGGTAATGCAAACTTGACAGAATAGTTTTGCATGATCCACATTTTGATTAATTGCATCATGAGTTATCACACAGACTACTTCTAATCATTGCCAACTTAGCTGAACAATTTTGTATGAACCAATGAACGCATTGATGAAAATGCTTGCACATGTTAGCTCTGACATTGCCTGACAGGCAACACATTCCCGGTGTTTGAGTTACCTTCCAAAGTCTTGAAATCCATTCGGCGATTATTGAATGAACAAGCCTGGTTGTCGAGAAGCCACCAAGCATTTCTTCCAAATTCTCAGGTAAGTATATCTTCAACCTGAACTTTTCAAGAGAATGAATTCTGACGGTTGTTGGGGTACTCGAATCCATTGCGGTATATATAGGTATCCACCTTCTTCAATAAAGCATGATTTGTCTCAAGGACAGAAATGTTCGAGACCTTTTGATCTCTGCCTCTTTGGTTTATTCCTAAAGCGACAGGAGAATATAATTTGGGTTTGAGCTTCGTAGGATTCCTGGTCTCCCCAGATTTCAAAATGGCACCCTTTGAGGTACACCAAGCCCTTCTTACAGGCAAACTAAGTCCTTCTTACAGGCAAACCAAGTCCTTCTTACAGGCAAACCAAGTCCTTCTTACAGGCATAAAGTCCTTCTTACAGGCAAACTAAGTCCTTCTTACAGGCAAACCAAGTCCTTCTTACAGGCATAAAGTCCTTCTTACAGGCAAACCAAGTCCTTCTTACAGGCAAACCAAGTCCTTCTTACAGGCAAACCAAGTCCTTCTTACAGGCAAAACAAGTCCTTCTTACAGGCAAATCAAGTCCTTCTTACAGGTACAAAGTCCTTCTTATAGACACAAAGTCCTTCTCACAGGCAAATCAAGTCATTCTTACAGGCATAAAGTCCTTCTTACAGGCAAATCAAGTCCTTCTTACAGGCAAACTAAGTCCTTCTTACAGGCAAACCAAGTCCTTCTTACAGGCACAAAGTCCTTCTTATAGGCAAATCAAGTCCTTCTTACAGGCAAACTAAGTCCTTCTTACAGGCAAACCAAGTCTTTCTTACAGGCACCAAGTCCTTCTTACAGGCAAATCAAGTCCTTCTTACAGGCACAAAGTCTTTCTTACAGGCAAATCAAGTCCTTCTTACAGGCATAAAGTCCTTCTTACAGGCAAACTAAGTCCTTCTTACAGGCAAACCAAGTCCTTCTTACAGGCATAAAGTCCTTCTTACAGGCAAATCAAGTCCTTCTTACAGGCAAACAAAGTCCTTCTTACAGGTAAAACAAGTCCTTCTTACAGGTACAAAGTCCTTCTTATAGGCATAAAGTCCTTCTTACAGGCAAATCAAGTCCTTCTTACAGGCATAAAGTCCTTCTTACAGGCAAATCAAGTCCTTCTTACAGGCAAACTAAGTCCTTCTTACAGGCAAACCATGTCCTTCTTACAGGCACAAAGTCCTTCTTATAGGCAAATCAAGTCCTTCTTACAGGCAAACTAAGTCCTTCTTACAGGCAAATCAAGTCTTTCTTACAGGCACCAAGTCCTTCTTACAGGCATAAAGTCCTTCTTACAGGCAAATCAAGTCCTTCTTACAGGCAAACAAAGTTCTTCTTACAGGCAAACAAAGTCCTTCTTACAAGCAACGCAAGTCCTTCTTACAGGCACAAAGTCCTTCTTACAGGCAAAGTAAGTCCTTCTTACAGGCAAATTAAGTCCTTTTTACAGGCAAATCAAGTCCTTCTTACAGGCACAAGTCCTTTTTACAGACACCAAGTCCTTTCTACAGGTACCAAGTCCTTCTTACAGGTATCTCCATGGGGTGACCTACCATACGGGTCAAATCTCAATCAAAATTTAATCAGTAGAATCCTTTTATTAGGAATCTACCATGGTACGACCCACCATACGGGTCAAATGGTATGACCCACCATACGGGTCAAATTTTAATTCAATTTTTAATCAGTAGAATCCTTTTATTAGGAATCTACCATGGGTTGATCCACCATACGGGTTCAAGTTCAACCACCCTAAAGTTTTTTTTATATAACGAATCCTTAGGTTCTCATTTCATTTTCAGTAGAACATTCATGTCACGACTCTTTTTATTTCCTTGTATTGAGTCGATTAGAATTCAGGTGTCATCTCGTCTTTGAAATGAACCTCTACCGAGCTTCCTTTCAAAGAGGGGCAGCTGTTGACACCTGATTTTTAATCATTTTTTTTATTGCTAAAGTAATAAAAAATCCATAAAAATTCATAAAATTGAAAAATCAACTTTGGGGACCTTAGCCAAGCCTAGGGAACCAATTTTGACCAAAAAACGATTTTTTCATATTTTCAGTATTTTTCGGTATTTTTATTTTCGAAAATTCATAAAACAAAAAATGAAGAAAAAATGAGAAAATTGAAAAATCAACTTTGGAAGCCTTGGCCAAGCCTAGGCAACCATTTTTGAACAAAAAATAAAATTTCACATTATATATATATTTTTAATTTTTTTTTAAAAAAAATACAAAAATACTTGAAAATTTTGGAAAAATAACATTTGAGGCCAAAAAATACACAAAGATAGTTAATATTTTTATTTTAAATCTATTTTCATATTGGCCATCGCAAATTCAGAAAAATCCAATTCGAATCACGTGTTCCTTCACGAGTATAATCTTGAATCGGGCCTAAAAAAATTTAATTTGAGTCAACTTATTTTTAATTTTCACTTTTTATGAGTTGTGACATTGTCTTCTAATATTTTAAATTTTCATCTTGGCCCAATTATACCCAGAATGACTTAATTTTGCAAAAGGGCTTTAATTAAATTCTGCATTATTTTCAACGGCAAGAAATGAGCTTAAATTTGACATGTAGTAAATTTTGGTGTGTCAAAAATTGTGAGGAGATTTGGACTTAAAGAAATATATTTTTTCAGGGACTAAATTGTAAATACTTAAAATTCAAGGACTAGAGTGCAAATACTTAACTCTTGAAGGATTATTTTACAAATAACAAAAAGAAGAGTTAGTGGATAAATTAGAATAGAGAAGGGAAGATGGAGAAGAGGAGATGAAGAAGAAAAGTTGGAGAAGAATGGATGGAGAAAATAAGATAAGAATAGAGAATGGAAGATGGAGAAGAGTTAGTAGAGAAATTAGAATGGAAGATAAGAATAGAGAAGGGAAGATGGAGATGAAAAAGAGTTAGTGGAGAAATTAGAATGGGAGATAAATATGGAGAAGGGAAGATGAAGATGAAGAAGAGTTAGTGGAGAGATTAGAATGTGAGATAGAGATGGAGAATAGAAGATGAAAATGAAGAAGAGTTAGTGGAGAAATTAGAATGGGAGATAGAGTTAGTGGAAAAATTAGAATGGGAGATAGATGAGTAGATTATAAAAGGAGGAAGAAGTGAGCTTGAGGGGGGGATTCTTGAGAGAGAAAATTTGAAGTGTTTGGGAGGATTTTTTTTGGAGAGAAAAATTTGGATGTTTGAGAGAGTTTTGGGAGATTGAAGAAAAATTTGAGAGAAAGAAAATACCAAAAGAGAGAGAATTTTGAAGATGATGGGAGTTCAAAGCTAGGGATTATCATCACAAATTCCTTCATCGATCAATATAAATCAAGAGTTCATCCTCGTCAACGAGCAAGCGAATTCGAGCTAAGTGTTTTTATTTATTCATTTGTTTATGGTTTTACTTGCAAATTAGCACAAATGGTATACACTTTCTCCATCTCCTCTTTTTTTTTCCATATTTTATGTCAGGAGAAGGATATCTCTACGTCAACAGCAAAAATCTCGTAGATATGCAAAAATCGGCCCAGACAAGCTCCTAAGCTGTCCACCGATTTCTCAACTGATCTGTGACTAAAGGTCCCTCTTAATTCAAAAGAAACTCTCTATATTGGGAACATAGAGAGCGAAAATCAATTATAGAAATCCCTCCCAAAAAAATGGGAGATAAGTACTCTTTCCACTCTTCTGGTTTTAGGTGCAGATTAGCACATATTTTGTATACTGACATTTCACTCTATTTTATGTCAGGAAGCCGCAGCTTTATATCAATGGTCAACCCTATGGAAGCACAAAATCGACTTGGAGGAGTCCTCAAGCGCGCACAAATTTCAAATTGTTGAATCAATTCGTTGTATTTTATTTTAAAGAATTCATACCCCAGAATGGAGAGGACAAAGTCCATCCGCAATTTAAATACCTGCACCATAAATCCCAAAGGGAAGAGCCAAGCCAATGCTTAGCCTCCCATTGGAGGTTTTTACTTACAGTAGTTAAATACCTGCAACTTAAATACCTGTACCTTAAATCCCAAAGGGAAGAGCCAAGCCAATGCTTAGCCTCCCATTGGAGGTTTTTACTTACAGTAGTTAAATACCTGCAACTTAAATACCTATACCTTAAATCCCAAAGGGAAGAGCCAAGCCAATGCTTAGCCTCCCATTGGAGGTTTTTACTTACAGTAGTTAAATACTTGCAACTTAAATACATGTACCTTAAATCCCAAAGGGAAGAGCCAAGCCAATGCTTAGCCTCCCATTGGAGGTTTTTACTTACAGTAGTTAAATACTTGCAACTTAAATACATGTACCTTAAATCCCAAAGGGAAGAGCCAAGCCAATGCTTAACCTCCCATTGGAGGTTTTTACTTACAGTAGTTTAAATACCTGCAACTTAAATACCTGTACCTTAAATCCCAAAGGGAAGAGCCAAGCCAATGCTTAGCCTCCCATTGGAGGTTTTTACTTACAGTAGTTTAAATACTGGCAACTTAAATACCTGTACCTTAAATCCCAAAGGGAAGAGCCAAGCCAATGCTAGGCCTCCCATTGGAGGTGTTTATTCACTGTCATGTACTTCCTATAATTTAATTTTTGAATCATCAGACCCAAAAGATAAGTAGGTTGTAATACTGCACAGAAGTCGTTAACACACTCCTTCTTTCGGCTTCAGGGAATCTTTAACACTTAAAAAAATATAACAAATAAAAATATATACCATCCATGCATCCTATTTAAAAAGTGAAAACACAAAAGAGAATACCCTACTATAGCCTTAGGAATAAACCAAGCCTGAGTTGCCGAATTAGGATATCCATGAAATTAAGGTACCGAAAGGGCATTAGTTTTAATTAACTAGTGTAACCAAGTCCCCGAGCTCCTAATCTCTGGTTCGCAGGAATAAATTAGTTCTCCCGCTAATTTATTTAGGTTTCTAATCGACCTACCAAGAACGATTAGTGGCGACTCCAAATTTTAAAATCATTTAAACAAAAACCAAAGTTGCGATTCGGTAGGGCTTGGGAGGGTCCGCGTTAGGTTAGTCAAATCTAATTAACCTAATAATCCATTAACCCCTTTTAAAATTTAAAATTTTTTTAGAGGGTCGCGACAATTATTAAACAACCGGCTTACTGCATGGTGATCGAAGAAGGGTTTGATGGCCAACTCTGGTATCAGGACATTAAGAATTACTTGTTGAATGGAGAATATCCTCCAGGGAGCCAAATGGGGGATAGAAAGTACATAGCCAAGATGGCTACGAAGTTCTTTCTTAGTGGTCAGACGCTGTACAAGAAGTCGTTCGATTTGGTCCTATTAAGATGCGTAGACGCTAAGGAAGCAAACTTACTAATGCAGGAGATTCATGAAGGAGAGTGCGGACCGCACATGAACGGCCATCTCCTCGCCAGGAAGATCATGAGACTCGGTTACTATTGGATGACCATGGAGTCAGATTGCAACCGACACGTGAGATCTTGTCATCAGTGTCAGGTGTATGGGGATAGGATCAACGCTCCCCCAAATGAACTACATCAAATGTCTGAGGCTTGGCCGTTTTCAATGTGGGGAATCGATATGATTGGGTCGATTAACCCTAAAGCTTCAAACGGACACCGTTTTATCTTGGTGGCAATCGATTACTTCACCAAATGGATCGAAGCCAATTCGTATGCGAACGTTACAGCCAAAAACGTCGCAAAGTTCATCAAGCGGGACATCATTGCGAGGTATGGGACGCCCCAAGCCGTTATTACAGACAATGGATCCAACCTGAACAACAAGGTGGTGGATGATCTGTTAGATAGATTCAAGATCAGACACCTTAATTCTTCTCCCTACCGCCCACAAATGAATGGAGCTGTGGAAGCGGCGAATAAGAATATTAAGAAAATCTTGGCTAAGACTGCAGAGAACTTTCGGGATTGGCACGAGAGATTGCCATACGCGTTAATGGCATACCGAACTTCAATTCGGACTTCAACCGGGGCAACGCCTTACTCTTTAGTATATGGCATGGAGGCCGTCCTTCCTATGGAAGTTGAGATCCCTTCCTTACGAATATTAGCCCAAGCGAAACTTTTAGAGGCCGAATGGATCCGGCAGAGGCATGAGCAATTGAATCTGGTTGATGAGAAACGAGTGAAGGCTATCTGTCATGGACAGGCGTATCAAAAGCGGGTAGCAAAGTCATTTAACCGCAAAGTGAAACTCAGAAACTTTACCGTCGGGGATTTAGTTGTGAAGAAGACGCTCCCTAATGCTCCTCATCCCGGGGGCAAGTTCGCACCAAATTATGAGGGTCCGTATGTAGTACAGAAAGTTCTACCCGGCGGTGCTTTAATTCTCATAAATATGGTTGAAGAGGAATTGGCAAGTCCTGTAAATGCAGATGCTGTCAAGAAATATTACCCTTGAATAAGATAAAGATCGGATCAGTCTTCATATCTCATAGGTGTCTGAGCCACATTGAAGGCCACTACATATATTCCATGCATACATGTATACACTTGCATCACTTTCTCTATATTGCAGGTTTAAGAGGAACACCCAGATGGAGAAAACAACCTAAATAACATTATCCAAGCTAGAAGATTACGAAGAAAGGGAGTCTACGAGCTGAGTTACCTGTTAGCATACTCATTTTCCAGCCAAAGGAAATTGTCAGATGGCGTCGTAAAAGGGAGTTTATCCGATGCAACATGATAAGATTATGTCAGCAAAAATTGGCTCTTACATTAAAAGAGAGCTTTCATAGCATGAGGGAATGACAGTGATCCGAAACGCCCCTAGTTCGATCTCCAAGGTTAGGAAATGTTGTGAATATTGTAAATAAATAAGAAAAATTTTTGTAAATTACTTTTTGCAGAATAGTCGACGAATAAGATCAAATTGTCCAACAAAGGTCGACGGAAAATCAACCCAGCGAAGCTGGTAAAGGGAGACAACCCCAAAAGGAAAAATGGTGATCATCTAATGAGATCCGTCCTGATGAAAATGGGGCAAATTGATGGAAAACCTGAATTGAAAAGGAGAGTATATCTTCCTTAACTCATTTGGTTTTAAAGATAACCCTTCTGATTTCCTTCTTGCAGGGACATTCGATCGACGACTATGACAGTTGTCAACATTAAACAAGCCCAAATCTTTTAAAATTCACTCGACCCTTTCACCCTTGCACTTTATTGTGCAGGGGCAAAGTCCGAGATAAGCCATTCATTGACGTAAGGAGTAGACTCCCCAATTTACTTGACCCGTCCACATGTCTGGGGTGACACATTCCCAATGTTCGAGTTGAATGAACAAGCTTAGTTATCTAGAAACCACTAGGCGTTCCTTCCAAATCCTCAGGTAAATATATCTTCGCCCTGAACCTTTCAAGAGAATGAATTCTGACAATTCTCAGGGTGCTCGAATCCAGAGCGGCATATACATGCACCCTTCATGGTAGGTTAAATTGGGTTTGAGCTTCTGCAGGATTCCTGGTCTCCCCAGATTCCAGAATGGCACCCTTTGAGGTAAATCAAGTCCTTCTTACAGGCAAACCAAGTCCTTCTTACAGGCACAAAGTCCTTCCTACAGGCAAATCAAGTCCTTCTTACAAGCAAATCAAGTCCTTTTTACAGGCACAAAGTCCTTCTTACAGGCAAACCAAGTCCTTCTTACAGGCACAAAGTCCTTCCTACAGGCAAATCAAGTCCTTCTTACAGGCAAACCAAGTCCTTCTTACAGGCACAAAGTCCTTCCTACAGGCAAACCAAGTCCTTCTTACAGGCAAATCAAGTCCTTCTTACAGGCACAAAGTCCTTCTTACAGGCAAATCAAGTCCTTCTTACAGGCAAAATAAGTCCTTCTTACAGGCATAAAGTCCTTCTTACAGGCAAGTCAAGTCCTTCTTACAGGCAAATCAAGTCCTTCTTACAGGCAAAATAAGTCCTTCTTACAGGCATAAAGTCCTTCTTACAGGCAAATCAAGTCATTCTTACAGGCAAACCAAGTTCTTCTTACAGGCATAAAGTCTTTTTTACAGGCATTAAGTCCTTTTTATAGGCACGAAGTCCTTTTTACAGGCATCAAGTCCTTTTTACAGGCATCAAGTCCTTTCTACAGGCACCAAGTCCTTTTTATAGGCAGCAAGTCCTTTTTACAGGCACAAGTCCTTTGTACAGGCACAAAGTCCTTTTTACAGGCATCAAGTCCTTTCTACAGGTACCAAATTCCTTTCTACAGGCACCAAGTCCTTTCTACAGGCACAAAGTCCTTTTTACAGGCATCAAGTCCTTTCTACAGGCACCAAGTCCTTTTTACAGGAACCAAAGTCCTTTTTACAGGTACCAAGTCCTTTCTACAGGCACAAAGTCCTTCTTACAGGCAGTTTCATGGGGTGACCTACCATACGGGTCAAATCTCAATGAAATTTAATTAGTAGAATCCTTTTATTAGGAATCTACCATGGTACGACCCACCATACGAGTCAAATTTTAATTCAATTTTTAAATCAGTGGAATCCTTTTATTAGGAATCTACCATGGTACGACCCACCATACGGGTCAAAATTTAATAAGTAGAATCCTTTCATTAGGAATCTACCATGGGTTGACCTACAATACAGGTCAAATTTCAATCAAATTGTAATCAGTAGAATCCTTTCATTAGGAATCTACCATGGGGTGACCTACCATACGGGTCAAAATTTATTCAGTAGAATCCTTTCATTAGGAATCTATCATGGGTTGACCTACCATACGGGTTCAAATTCAACCACCCTAAGGTTTTCTTATAACGAATCCTTAGGTTCTCATTTCATTTTCAGTGGAATATTCATGTCACGACTCTTTTTATTTCATTGTGTTGAGTCGATTAGGATTCAGGTGTCATCTCGTCTTTGAAATGAACCTCTGCCGAGCTTCCTTTCAAAGAGGGGCAACTGTTGACACTTGATTTTTAATCATCTTTTCTCTTTTAAAAATTTTCAGTATTTTTCGGCATTTTTATTTTTTGAAAAATCCATAAAAATTCATAAAATTGAAAAATTAACTTTGGGGACCTTGGCCAAGCCTAGAGAACTAATTTTGACCAAAAAATTATTTTTCATATTTTCAGTATTTTTTAGTATTTTTATTTTCGAAAATTCATGAAAAATAAAGAAAAAATGAGAAAATTGCAAAATCAACTTTGGAAACCTTGGCCAAGCCTAAGCAACCATTTTTGAACAAAAAATAAATTTTCATATTATATATATGTATTTTTAATTTTAAAAAAAAAATACAAAAATTCTTGAAAATTTTGGAAAAATAACATTTGAGGCAAAAAAAAAAAACACAAAGATAGTTAATATTTTTATTTTAAATCTATTTTCATATTGGCCATCGCAAATTCAGAAAAATCCAATTCGAGTCACGTGTTCCTTCACGAGTATATCTCGAATCGGGCCTAAAAAAATTTAATTTAAGTCAACTTATTTTTAATTTTCACTTTTTATGAGTTGTGACATTGTCTTCTAATATTTTAAATTTTCATCTTAGCTCAATTATACCCAGAATGACTCAATTTTGTAAAAGGGCTTTAATTAAATTCTGCATTATTTTTAGCGGCAAGAAATGAGCTTAAATTTGACATGTGGTAAATTTTGGTGTGTCAAAAATTGTGAGGAGATTTGGACTTAAAGAAATATATTTTTTCATGGACTAAATTGCAAGTACTTAAAATCTCAAGGACTAGGATGCAAATATCTAACACTTGAGGGATTATTTTGTAAATAACAAAAAGAAGAGTTGGTGGAGAAATTAGAATAGAGAAGGGAAGATGGAGAAGAGGAGATGGAGAAGGGAAGATAGAGAAGAGGAGATAGAGAAGGGAAGTTGAAGAAGAGGAGATGGAGAAGAGAAGATGAAGAAAATAAGATAAGAGTAGAGAAGGGAAGATGAGATGAAGAAGAGTTAGTGGAAAATTTAGAATGGAAGATGGATGAGTAGATTATAAAAGGAGAAAGAAGTGAGCTTGGGAGGAGGATTTTTGGAGAGAAAATCTTGGATGCTTGAGAGAATTTTGAGAGATTGAAAGAAATTAGAGAGAAAGAAAAAAATAAAAAAAAAGAGAGAGAATCCTTTTCTCCAAAAGAGAGTCTTGAAGATGGTGAGAGTTTAAATCTAGGTGTTACCATCACCAATTCCTCTGCCGATCAACGCAAGTTACAAGTTCATCTCCATCGTTCAAGCCGCAATCTTGATCTATAAGGTGACACGAGATCCGAATTCGGCAATCAAATCTGTTAAATCAGGTAACGATCCTAACTATTAAAATCTTCGAGAATTTCCTTACCCAAATAAATTAATTTAAATTTCAATTATGTCATGTCATACTCATATGTTTCCATATCTACATGTCGCATTCATACTATAAATTCCTGCAATTTAATTATTGCACCATAAATCCCAAAGGGAAGAGCCAAGCCAATGCTTAGCCTCCCATTGGAGGTTTTTACTTACAGTAGTTAAATATCTGCAACTTAAATACCTGTACCTTAAATCCCAAAGGGAAGAGCCAAGTCAATGCTTAGCCTCCCATTGGATGTTTTTATTTACAGTAGTTAAATACCTGCAACTTAAATACCTGTACCTTAAATCCCAAAGGGAAGAGCCAAGTCAATGCTTAGCCTCCCATTGGAGGTTTTTACTTACAGTAGTTAAATACCTGCAACTTAAATACCTGTACCTTAAATCCCAAAGGGAAGAGCCAAGCCAATGCTTAGTCTCCCATTGGAGGTTTTTACTTACAGTAGTTAAATACCTGCAACTTAAATACATGTACCTTAAATCCCAAAGGGAAGAGCCAAGCCAATGCTTAGCCTCCCATTGGAGGTTTTTACTTACAGTAGTTTAAATACCTGCAGCTTAAATACCTGTACCTTAAATCCCAAAGGGAAGAGCCAAGCCAATGCTAGGCCTCCCATTGGAGGTGTTTATTCACTGTCATGTACTTCTTATAATTTAATTTTTGAATCATCAGACCCAAAAGATGAGTAGGTCGTAATACTGCACAGAAGTCGTTAACACACTCCCTCTTTCGGCTTCAGGGAATCTTTAACACTTAAAAAATATAATAAATAAAAATATATACCATCAATGCATCCTATTTAAAAAGTGAAAACACAAAAGAGAATATCCTACTAGAGCCTTAGGAATAAACCAAGCCTGAGTTGCCGAATTAGGATATCCATGAAATTAAGGTACCGAAAGGGCATTAGTTTTAATTAACTTGTGTAACCAAGTCCCCGAGCTCATAATCTCTGGTTCGCAGGAATAAATTAGTTCTCCCGCTAATTTATTTAGGTTCCTAATCAACCTACCAAGAATGATTAGTGGCGACTCCAAATTTCAAAATCATTTAAAATAAAAATTTAAAGTCACGATTCGGTAAGGCTTGGGAGGGTCCGCGTTAGGTTAGTCAAATCTAATTAACCTAATAATCCGTTAACCCTTTAAAATAAATTTTTTTTAGAGGGTCGCGACACTACCCCTGCCACGGCCTCTGTCTCGTCCGCGCCCGCCCCGGCCGTAGTTACCACCAACACTACGCGCATTGTTCTTCACTTTGTTGATTGACGACGATTCGCAGCCATTCTTTTGCCGTGCCCGCCACTCGGACTCGGTGAGCAAAAGCTGCTTGTTGCTATTGCCGCCGAGAGTACGTTGCCGCAGTCGCTCCTCAAAGGTTTTCAGACGACCCACGGCCTCCTCAAATGCCATGGCGTCGATATCGCAGAACTGCTCGATGCCGGCGATGACAAGATAGAACCGATCTAGCACAGTATTCAACAGTTTCTTCACCAGTGCTGAGCCTTCGAGTGTCGCCTCTAGGTTGGCAAATCGCACTAACATACTGCTGAGTTTTTCGGCATACTCATCCAACGTCTCGCCGTCCTTCATTCGTAGCACATCGAACTCTCCTCTCAAGGTTGCCAACCACGCTGACTTGACGTGATCGGCTCCGACAAACCTCGTCTTGAGGGTGTCCCAAAGCTCCTTTGCTGTCCTCTTTGTTGCCACCTGTAACAGAATGTTCTCAGGAAGCACTTGGAGAAGATGTGCCCTTGCCGCCTTATCCTTTCTCGCTTCCACAACCACGCCCTTTGCCGGAGCCATGGCTTCCCAGAGACCCTGGGCATCCAAGAGAGCCTCCACCTTGATGGCCCAGGTGGTGTAGTTGGTCGCCGTCAACTGTGGGTATTGGAATGATACGCCGCTACCATCTCTCACCACTGCAGCTTGTGGAACCAACGCCATTGATTCACGCCGAATCACCTATGCTCTGATACCAGAATGACAGTAAGAAGGCAAATAACATACTCACAAAGGACAGCAATTCACTAGAAGGGGGATACCCAAAATAAATACAAAAGGATTACGAGAGACGTTTGTTATCTGTGCCACTATTTAATAGCTAAACCTATTAGAAGTCGCTTAACAAAAGCAACTAACCACTAATTAAGTACCATCCAATTAATTCTAATTAAATCTTCCACCACCAAATCTCTTTAACTCGAACGCCATCATCGTGGGTTCAGTTGCACTCTTTCCCAAGAACACATCCCACCATCAAAAAACTTTATGGCCGCGTGAGGATTAAAAACCCAACGCATTAAAGCCAACATAGGGAAATTTTCTTTGGTGGACTGGGTCAGACCACTTTTAACCAGTAAAAAAAAGCTGAGGACTATAATGGACTCTAGATTGAAGGGCAAATATTATACAGATTGCGCATTCCAAATAGCACGGCTAGCTTTAAAATGCCTCCAAGCGACTCCTCACCAGCGGCCCTCCATGACTGAAGTCTTGGAAGTACTGGAACCAATAGAAGCTGCCAGTGCTAATAGAATACTACGGAATGCTTGAATTTATTGCTTTGAATGTTCTTTTTCATTGGACCCAGCAGTTACTACGTGTTGTGTGTTTGGAATGTTCATACGTGCCTATCATTATGAGCATCAACTTGTGAATTGAGATGCTCTTATGTCTCTTTTTCATGCTCAGGCTTCGAACATCAGCAGAAGCTCATTCTTATTGCTGTCTGTCGTGAATTCGTTTATGTCGGTACTCGGTCCGCAATCGATCTCCAGGAAGAGTTATGCGGTTCGTTGTCCATTCTCAAGAGAGAATTTTGAGCTCTGAGACATGGTTGGTTTGTTGATGGAATCATCCTGTTAAAGCAAAGAGCTGCTCAGTTGTTCTCTCACAGTGGACAAGACATGTCCAATTGTTTTTGTTGGTGAATAAGAGACATTTTCAAAAAAAAAAAATCCTTTTGGTCAGTTTTAGTAGCTAAGAAAATTGTTATTTGCTGTCTGTCCTTCTTTGACCTGAAACATAAATAACAGGTAAATTGGAGACAGGATTAAGTTTACCTCTCTTAAGCCCGCTAATCTACAGCTCAATCCGGACGCAGATTATCGAACATGGAAATAACATTACAGCGCCGAAAACACTAATTATGCCATACGGAAACCTGCGGGATTTGGAAACTCGAAATCTCGACGAGCAGTAAACTAATGTTTAACTTAATCAGTTTCTGACTATTGTGATGTACATGATCGGTTGCCCCTGCTAAGGAGTGTTGCTTAAAAATAGTGTATGATGGCCTCTTGCCAACACGTTCAATCAATTTTCTTGTTTGTTAGTTCGGAAAAGCAATCTAAGGTAAAGGAGGGACGTAAACCTCATCTCTTGCATGCCCTTCCTAATTTCCTAAAAGGGCCAGAATCTATTTAAAGCAAGTTCGCTGTTTTGGGTAAACTATTTTTCTTCTGTCATGTGTAATCTAATTTTCATTAGTATTTTTTAAAAATTAAGTATACTTAATAAGTGCTTCAAAGCACTCTCATTGCTAAAGGTGGTATTTTTAATTTAGGCTCCATTGTTTCACGGAAAACGATTTTTAGGAAAAAATTTCTAAATTTTCTGGCTTTGGTTCACAAAAAATAAATTAATCAAGAAAATTTTTCCATAAGTGAAAAAAACACTTTCAGAAATGGGGAAATTGATTTCCATTTTTTCAGAAAGGAGAAATCATATTACCTCCTCTTTTTTCCGCACATTCCTAACATTCCTTTTCTTTCTAATTATTTTTTTATAAATATTTTCATTTCTATCTTCCTCTGTCAATGCTAGCCATAGCGAGTGGCCACAGGCGAGGTTCCACCTCGGCGGATCTAGTGAGACTTGAGTTCATCTCTCGCCTGTGGCTGGTTGCTGGCCGTTACCGTGGTCAGCGACCTACAGAAAAAGCAATAAATAAAAAAAATTATAAGAAATTCAAAAATAAAGTACTATTGAAAAATTCAAAATTTTCAAAAAAAATATATAAGAATTGTCTATGTTAGCGATAGAAAATCAATTGAGATTTTCTTTACCAAACGGCGAAAAGTAGTTTTCAGTTCATTTTAAGGTCTTAACCAAACACCGAAAAATATTATTATTTTTCTAAAAAATGATTTTGTGAAAAATATTTTTCAAAAAAGTCATATTTTTCGCGAAATAAACAAATCCTCGGGAATCTTTTTTTTTTTTGCCGTAGTAAATTACTGTCTTTCTCTCTCTCTTTTTACTGTTTCCCATTTGTAGAAGTCGACCGTGGCTGGGAGTAAATATATAAATGCATTGGAATTTTGTGGGTTCTGCCACGGTACAGATAAGAAAATCAAATGGTGGTGACAATGTTGTGGGGAGCCATGCTACTCTTCAGCTGAGAGAGGCCAAACGGAATTCAGCATAAAGTTGTTACTGTTGCATGATAAGGGAGCTTTTGGGTGGTTTCATTTGTCTCTCTGCAAGAACAAGTCAACGTCCTCTTCTTCAAGTCAACGTCCTCTTCTTCCGGGGAAATAAGTCTTGGGAGAGGCAAGGAAGAGGAAGGTAGCTCCTGTTTAGAGAGAGAGAGAGAGAGAGAGAGAGAGAGAGAGAGATGGGGGTGTGTTATGGTACTCCTGACTTCCCTACTCCTAGCTTTACTGGTTCTCTCAAATCGGGTACTCTTTAAAGTATTTGCGAGAGTGCTCTTCATCTGTGCATCTATTTTTTTTTTTGTCTCCATATGATGAATCTTTGTGCTTCAGTTTGGAGTTCTTCAGTCTTCCTCTCGTGATCGTCTGAAGCAATTTTATCTGTTCTTTCTTTTTGGAAACTGCAGGCATGAAGTTCACAATCACTAGTTCATCATCTTCTGACAGCAACAGCCATGACTTGGTGGTTGCCCACGACAATCAGGCCTCTGGAGATGGAAAGATGCTGGCAGAATCCGGCTTGATCGTCTTCAGTTTTGCGGAGTTGAAGGAGGCAACCCAAAACTTTGGAGGCGATGCGCTGCTCGGAGAGGGAGGATTTGGTTTTGTCTATAAAGGGATGCTTCATGGGAAGCAACAGTCTGGAAGGACCAAGACTATAATAGCTGTGAAAAGATTGAACCCGGATGGTTTTCAAGGGTATAGAGAGTGGCTGGTAAGAATTAAGTCATCCTCAATTCCTTTCTTGGAATATAAATAGCTTGCTTTGTCGATTACGAAAATGAAGCAACCAAAATGCATGATGGGTATGGATGGGAGCTTGTCATGCCCTACTCAACTGTGTCGATGAACACCCTCTTCATGAAAATAGCAGCAGCAGAACTACTAGACAACCCAAATCATGATGGCTATGTAAACGGCAAATCCAAATGTACCTGAAGTTGATTATTCCAGTATCTTCCATTAGTGGTGGCCTTGCCTTACAATTTTGTTTATAAAAGGGCCCTTGTGGAATTGCCACAGATTTCGGTTATAGAGAGATCTGATATTTCCGACAGTTCATTGATTGCCTCCTCGGCTATGTTATGGTCCGAAATGATGGCAGTAGGGAGCATGCGGCAGTATTGCTGGTGCCTGCTGGGTATTATTATTTGTTGAGTGCTATTGCCTGCAAGTATGTTCACGATCCTCGTGAAGTCTTCACGATCCACATACGATTGCAAATTATAATTGGTTTCAGTTTCCAAATTCTATGGTTCTGCATATCTACAACTGGTTTCATTCGAGCTTGATATTTTCTAGGCTAGTATGATCTGAAGTACATTTTACCAATATAAATACGCATCTTTCATCACAAGACACACAATGACCACAATCTTCAGCCAAACTACTAGTTTTGCTGAAAAACATTGTGTGGTCTATTGTGGGGGCTTCCATTCCTTTCATATCTTTAATACTGACAATGTGGGAGTGTCTCTGTCGCTTATTTTGTAATTGTCATGTAGACGGAGATACAGTTTCTTGGAAGGCTATCCCACCAAAACCTTGCCAAGCTCCTGGGATTTTGTCAAGAGGACGAAAATTTAGCTCTTGTCTATGAGTTCATGCCAAAGGGCAGCTTAAACAACTACCTATTTAGAAGTAAGTGGCGTAATTGCTTTGTGAATTTCTGAAAAGTCATCTTAATGATGCCTATTAGAAGTATTAAGGATAAACTTGTCTTTGTGACTCTTAGGGTTTATTGGGTTACCAATGTATAAATACCACTTTATTAGATAATATGTGTGAACTTTTTTTCTAACATGGTATCAGAGCAAGGTTGATACCTAAACCCTAAGATCCACCGCTGCCCACCACTAGCCACCGCCGACCACCACCACCACTCACCGTCGACCATCATTAGTCATTGTCGAAGTTAGCAAATCTCACCGGAATCTCGAAGTCCAGCATAGCTCAAGCCTAGTGAACTCAGATCCAGTGTCGTTGAGATTTAGAAGGCCCTGCAGGGGCGTTGCCTAGGCCAGCGATCCTAGTTTCGGCGTCGCTTGACATCTCCTAGGCCCGATAAGGCTAGATCTGACGTCGCCAGCACCCGGCGAGGCCAAATACAATGCCACCCAGTGTTGGCTAGCCTTGCAGAGGCGTTGTCCAACATCGGAGATCCTAGACCCAACACCCTGCAACTCGGTTTTGACCTCACAACTCATTTTTTCTTTGTTATGAACCCATGCATTTAATTTTTTGGCGGATTGAGGATTATTGAACCCCAAAACAAGATGTTGGAGTGTTGACTCATTGATTAGGCTTGATTTTTATGTGGGTAGCTCTTAATTAGAGATATGGATATGCTTGTGAAGGGTTTCTTGATTTTATAAAATTGATTATGTGAATTTTGGAGCTTTTGAAGTTGATTATTTAGGCCTTTTTGTGGTTTGATGCGATAATCCTCAATTCTGGTGGATTGTTGACTATTAAGGAAGGGTGATCATGATAAGAGTAAAGTGGAGGGTGGTTTGGGGAAGAACGACACTGTGATGACTGAGGTGATTTCTTGCTCATCTAATCTAATCACTAATAAGAAGCTTGAGGGTGATGCTAACTTTCATCAGTGGAAGAAAATTGTGAGACATACTTTGACAGGCAGGAATCAACATAGACACTTAACTGAGCCTAGGCCCAGAGATGATGAGAATTGGGATGTTATTGACGCGTGTATTTTGGGTCAGATGTTAAACTCTATGGAGAGTAATATAGTTAATTTAGTAACTCATATTGACATAGTTAAAGAACTATTGGAGCTTTTGGATGTATTGTATTCGGGTCAAAATAACTCATCACAGGTATATGATTTATCACAAGAATTTTACCGATATGAGAGGAAGGGGTGTTTCATTATGCAATATTTTGCTTATTTTAAGAGAATGTATGAAGAATTAAATGCTGTTACTCCAGCAAATGCAACTTCAAATAGAACAATTGGCTATAATGGGATTCCTAGGAGGTCTTGGCTCTGAATATGAAACTGTTAGGTCTCAAATTCTTGAAGGAAAGACTATTGCTCACTCGCAGATACGTTTGCTCGGGTTCTTTGGGTATCTCGTGAGTCTTCTCAGGACCCCATATCTGTGGCAGATAATTCAGCTCTTGTGTCACAGTCTCGAGCTGGTAGTGGGAGTAGGAGTGATGGACGAAATCGTTGAGGACATAATAGATGTGGTGGCCGAGGGGGAGGCCCAGGTTCAAGAATAGGGAGAAGCCGAGGCCAGCAGCATTTTTATGGAAAATCTCAATCGTCTATTTATAGGTCAGGGGCAGCACAGACTTGTCATTACTGTGGCAAACCAAGTCATATTCAAAATTTTTGCTACAAGTTACATGAGAGACTGGGGCAACAACAACAGTTTGCCAATACTGCATCTGGTACTGATTCTTTTTCACAGTCTTCTGAGGGCAAGGTAGTGGTTATGTTTGAAGAGAAATTTGCTCGGTACAATCAATCTTAGAGTTCACAGCTTACTTCTTCTACTGCTACTTTGGTATAGACAGGTAATGCTATTGCATGTGTTTCAACTGCTTCTCATCCTTGGATCATTGATTCAGGGGGTTCTAATCACATGTCAGGCCTTTCAGGTATATTTTTCTCTCCTACTCCATCTTCATCCATAGTTACATTAGCCAATGGTTCATCCACACATGTTAAGGGAGTTGGCATTGTTCATCCAACTCCATCATTACCATTATCCTCAGTGCTTTATCTTCCACAATTTTCATTTAATCTCATGTCAGTCAGTAAGTTAACTAAAACTTTTCAATGTTCGGTAATATTCTATCCCGATTCTTGTATATTCTAGGATCTGGCTACAAAAAAGACGATTGGTAAAGGACGTGAGGAAGGGGGGCTGTATGTACTTGAAGACTTAACTTCCTTTGCATGTTTTCATGTTACTTCTCTACATCAGATCCACTGTCGTCTCGGTCATCCTTCTCTACAGAGTCTTCAGAGATTAGATTCCAGTTTCAAGTCTCTTTCTAGTTTAGAGCGTGAGTCAATTGCATCGTGTTAGATATCCATCTCGAGTCATTAAATGAACAGAGTCTCCTTTTTTATTAGTACATTCAAATGTTTGTGGTCTATGTCATGTGACTTTTAATTTGGGTTTTAGATATTTTGTTACTTTTGTTGATGACTATTCTAAATTTACTTGGTTATATTTAATAAAAAATCGTTTAGAGTTGTTTTCTATATCCCGTGCGTTTATATCTGAAATTTATACTCAGTTTAGTGTGCATGTTAAAGTTTTGCGCTTTGATAATGCTAAGGAGTATTTTTCTACACCTTTTTCTGAATTTATGACACAACATGGTATGATTCATGAATCTTTTTATTCTGATACACCATAATAGAATGGTATTGCTGAAAGAAAGAATAGGCATTTGTTGGAAGTTACTAGATCTATATTGTTTGAGATAAAGGTCCCTAAAACCTTTTTGTCTGATGCTTTCTTGACTGCATACTATCTGATTAATCGCATGCCTTCTTTTGTTTTGCGAGGTGGTATTCCATTTTCTACTCTATTTCCAAATCAGTCACTGTTTGACTTACCACGTATTTTTGGTTGTGTTTGTTTTATTTGTGATCATCGACCTAGAGTATCAAAACTTGATCCCAAAGCTATCAAGTGTATGTTTCTAGGTTACTCCCGTACTCAAAAGGGGTATCGTTGCTATTCTCCATTGTTAAAAGAAGTACTTCATAACTACTGATATTTCATTTTTTGAATCCACTCCTTATCATGATGTTCCAATTTCTGTGTCTTAGTTGGATGAAGAATTCCAAGTGACCACCATTCGGTCAACTATTCTAGCTATTGCACTTGTATCTACGTAGGAACCGCCTCCTTTACAAGTTTATACTTGATGTCCTTGAGTTCATACTTCCCCCCTTTCTGCTGCCACTACTACGTCATCTTCCATCCCAGATCCACCATTAGTTGGTCCTCCTCCCGAGTCTGATCTTGATCTTCTTATTGCTCATCGCAAAGGCACGTGTGCTTGCACTCAACATTCAATTTTAAATTTTATTTCATATTCTTCTGTGTCTCCTTCTTTTCAGTCATTTTTATCTACTATTGAGCAATATCCTGTCCTCAAATCTGTATCTGAGGCATTACAAAGCTCTGGCTTGAGGACAACTATGAAAGAAGAATTAAAGGCTTTACAAGTTAATCAAACTTGGGACTTGGCACCTCTTCCTCTAAGCAAAACTGCTATTAGTTGTAAGTGGGCGTATGCTATGAAAGTAAATCCCGATAGTTCCCTTGCTCGCTTAAAAGCGAGACTTGTTGCGAAAGGGTATGCTCAAGTGTATGGAGTTAACTATCTGGATATTTTCTCTCATGTTGCCAAGCTCACTTCTGTTCGTGTTTTGATCTCTCTTGCTACCACATATAAACCCTTATTTTAGCTTGATGTCAAGAATAATTTTTGCATGGCACTCTTCATGAAGAAGTTTATATGGAGTAACCTTTAGGGTTTGTTGCTCAGGGGGAGTCTGGACGACTGGTTTGCAAATTAAAAAGATCTTTATATAGGTTGAAGCAATCCTCGTGAGTGTGGTTTGAAAGATTTTTTGAAGCTGTAATTTCTTTTGGACTGTCTAGATGTGGCAATGGTCATTCTTTATTTTATAGACATACGGGTGAAGGCAAGCTATTTTTGATTATCTATGTAGATGATATTATCATCACGAGAGATTATTTGGTTGGTATAGCTGAATTAAAGGTATATCTTCAGAAACAATTTCAGACTAAAAAATTTAGGAAAATTGAAGTATTTCCTAGGAATTGAAGTGGCACAGTCACAGAAAGGTATTGTTCTATCATATAGAAAATATGTCATGGATTTACTCACTAAGACATGTATATTAGGATCAAAGCCTTTTGATTTACCCATGGAACAAGGGGTTAAATTGGTTGCTAAGGGAGGAGAGCTTTTTGATAATCTAAGAGACATAGAAGATTGCTAGGCAAATTGAATTATCTCACGGTTACTCAACCAGACATTGCCTTTCCAGTTAGTGTGGTGAGCCAGTTTCTGTCTTCCCCTCGTACATCTCACCGGGATGCAATAATTCGAATTTTAAGGTACTTAAAGAAGACTATAGGGAAAGGAATTGTTTACCAAAACCATAGTTACAGTAGAATTGAAGGATTTTCTGATACTGATTGGGCAGGGCCTCCAGATAGTAGGAGATCAACTACTGGATATTGTACATTGGTTGGAGGAAATCTAGTGTCATGGAAGAGTAAGAAACAGAGTGTTGTTGCCCGCTCCAGTGCTGAGTCAGAATATAGAGCCATGACACAAGTAATATATGAATTAGTGTGGCTTCAGCAGTTATTAATTGAGTTAGGCTTGAAAGCTTAAGTTATTATGCCTTTGTGGTGTGATAATAAGGCTGCAGTGCATATAGCTTCCAATCCCGTGTTTCATGAGAGAACAAAACATATTGAGGTTGATTGTCATTTTATTCGTGAAAACCTACAAAGTGGAATGATTCTTCCCAGTTACGTTAGAACTTGTGAACAACTTGCAGACATTTTTACTAAACCTTTGGGTTATGGGAGGATAGAACATATTTGTAACAAGCTAGTTATTATTAATATCTATGCTCCAGCTTGAAGGGGAGTGTTAGAAGTATCAAGGGGAAATTTGTCTTTGTGACTCTTAGGGTTTTTTAAGTTACCAATGTATAAATACCATTTTATTGAATAATATCTGTGAACTTTTCCTCTAACAATGCCAATTGTTTAGCATCTCTTCTTGATCAGTTGACAGTGACAGTTGACGAATGTCCTCATTTCAAAATTCAAGCTAGTTTAAACCTGGTATTTAAGCGTTACTCACATTTTACACTGTCCGTTACTCTGGTACAGAGGGCTCCAATGCTCATCTTCCATGGGATGTACGCCTCAAGATTGTGGTCGGGGCTGCCAGAGGCCTGGCTTTCTTGCACAGTTCTGAGAGGAAACTGATATTCAGGGATTTCAAGACTTCAAATATCTTGTTAGATGGGGTTAATATCTTATCCTCCTTATGTTGATTACGGTCCTGTATCATGAAATTCATCTGAAGACTATCATTAGTCTAGTCAAGTTCTTGGGAGAAGGATCATGATGGCAATGACATGCCTAGTATTTCCTTTTGAAGACTTGGAATTGAGTCCTCTGACCAGGGAGAAGAGTCATAATAGCAAGTGGAGATCCTATCTTTCCCTCTGCGTAATTGATGAGAGATCTACTGTTGATTACAAATCTGTCCTCAAATTTGATATTAAGTTCAGAACATGAGACGCGACCATGAACCAGTCGACAGCTTCTTTTAGATTTCTCCAATAACATTTTTTGCTAGATTCATGAGAGTTTGCAATTGATGTTTAGGCTGGAAACCAAGTCTAATCCACTGTCCGGCTCTTCTGCAGTCTTACACGGCCAAACTCTCGGACTTTGGATTGGTGAAGTCTGGTCCTCCAGAGGGGCAGTCGCATGTTTCGACACGGGTTATGGGTACCATGGGCTATGCTGCCCCTGAATACATACTGACTGGTAATCCAATAAAAGATTTTCCATTGTAACTTGCTTTCTGGTGACTCAGTGCTGAAGGATGTTCAGTCTTGAATTTTGACAATAAAAGGAGTTGTATCAGGAAGGTATTTTTGGCGCTTTGCGGCAACCCCTAACACTCTTGGGTTTTACAGGGCATCTCTATGTAAAGAGTGATGTTTACAGTTTCGGCGTGGTGTCACTTGAGCTACTAACAGGCTTAAGGGCATTTGAAGCGGACCGTCCGAAAGCGAAATGTCATTTGGTGGAGTTGGCCAGACCACTATTATCCAGTAAAAGACAACTGAAGACTATAATGGACTCTAGATTGGAGAACAATTACTGTATAGATGCTGCATTCAAAATAGCACAGCTAGCTTTAAAATGCGTCCACAGAACTCCTAACAAGCGGCCTTCCATGACTGAAGTCGTGGAAGCACTGGAATCAATAGAAGCTGCCACTGCTAATAGAATACCAAGGGATGCTTGAATTCACTCATTCTGTTGTTCGTGCTTGGCGTGACTTGGTCGTCAGAGTCTTTTGCTCCACATTTATCCATTTTTCGCAGGATTGATCTTGAGCTGTGAATGTTCATCTCCATTGTACCCAGCAGTTACTAGGTGTCGTGTTCTCTTGTAATGTCCTTCGGAATATTCATGACGTGTATATCCATACATGCATCGGCTTGTCACTTTGAGATGTGATCGTACGTACCTTCTTTAAGAAGAACAGTTTCTATGGTTAATATTTGATTCTCTCAGCAATCAAAGGTTTACATAAGAAGTCTGTAGCTCTTTTTCTTTTTTCATGCTTAGGCTCTGAACATCAGCAGAAGTTCATTTTTATTGCTGTCATGGAATTGTTCATGTGGTACTCGGTCTGCAATCAATCTCCAGTAAGTTTTAATGCGTTTCAGTCCATTCTCGCATTGATGTTTGAGCTCTGAGACATGGTTGGGTTATGGATGGAGTCATGTAAAGCAAAGAGCTGCTCAGTTGTCCATTCAGAACGAACAAGATATGTCATTTGGTGTGATCCTGTTGCAGCTAAGACATGTCCAGTTGTTCTGCTGCTGAAAAAGAGACAAAGTTCTTACTACATGCCAGTATTTGATACAAATCGGGTTGAAATTCTCTCTAAATTTTATTTCTCCTGTTACTATCTCAAGAATGAGCAAATGTAGGACTAGACATCAGAAGGATGCTTCTCAAGAATGAGCAAATGTCGGACTTTTCCTTAATTAGCAGTAAAATTAACAATTTTATAGTCATTTTTTTCCTTAAATGTTTGTCAGTTACTCATTTTTTCTACAACCATCGTTAATTTTTCCTCCCTTGTCATCCAACTTCCCGACATCAATATATTATGGAATATATTTACTAAAAGTCTTAAACTTTGTCATGAAAGTGCATTTGAATCTTAAAATTTGTAGAAAAATGCAATCGAGTCATTTTGTTAATTCCATCCAATTTGATTAACGAAAAATGTCGACGTTACTTTTTTAAATATTACTCTCTCTCTCATACGTGGTGATGACATGGCTAAAACGACATCGTTTTAGTCTAAATTTGATTTTTAATATAAATTTTATTTAAATTATTTTTTAAAAAAAGCGCATCGCGGAAGCAGAACTAGCGGCGAGGTTGGAAAGCACTTGCTGCCTCGTCCCACCACTGCCAAGGCCCCGCGACCCCTGAATATCAATGGCGAGGGCTACCGGCTTGTTTTACTTTGCATCTTTTTTTTTTTAATTTAAAATTTAGCCTATTTTTAAATTAATTTAAAAAATTACATTAAAAATGAGATTTGGATCAAAACGACATCATTTTAGCCATATTATCGCCACATTGGACAGATAAAATATTTGAAAAAGTAATGTCGATATTTTTCGTGAGCCAAATCAAACAAAATTAACGGAATGACTTAATTGCCCATTTTATAAGTTTTAGAAGTCAATCACACTTTAGTAAGAGTGAGAAAATATTCGGCGGATGTCAACAACCAGCTCATCTGTCCGAGAGCCCACATGGCTCCACTCGGAATTCGACACCTGTCTTTGACGTGGAATTAAAAAAAAAAGTAGGTGGGTTTCTCTCTTAATTATTGACAGGCTGCTGGAGGGCCGAGCGTAAGCAAACATTTAGTGCTCACATTTATTGGAGAAATCGTCTGCTGCCGAAGGACACGGAAGAGACTTTTTGACTTCTGCCCATCTCTAGTTGTGGCTGGCTGGGAAGCGCATTATGGATATAGTTCAGTTAACGTCTTGATCGATGTCATGTAGCGATTTTAAATGTGATTTGTAGAGTGCAGAGCAAAACGTGTCGTGTCCTACAATGCCGCAAAACCATCATTTTTTGAAGGACATATCATAAGGTTATGACTTAGGAATGTTTTAGCCGCTCTGTGGAAGCTGCTAAACTTTTTCAAGGACGAGCATTTATGAAGAGCCCTTGCACATCGCTTCGGCACCGGAGTTTCTCGAGTTCATGCTTGCAAAACGGGTTGATTCTTGATTGCACGTTGAATGACAAAACTTAAGAACATTACTTATCAGGGACATCTACTTTTTTGTCCGTCCCCTGCTTGACCTCTGGTTCATCACATCCTGTCATCCCAAAAAACAATACTTGGCCTTCGCCTTCACTCGAAATTGCGTCGTTGGAGGAAATTTCGAGCCGCGGAGAGAGAGAGCTGGTCACAGGTCTATGGGGTTTGGTGTGGGAACTCTTATTTGCCCGGTGGCTTCTGATTACTGTTAAGGGGTCATGCCCAAGAATAACGCATGGCTACATGCAGCCAAAGCACAGGCGCACACCACAGCAACTTCATCACCCCACGTTGCTCCAACGAGCAGATGGGGAGGCGGAGGCAGTGGGGACGTGCCGGGGGGGGAGAGAGAGAGAGAGAGAGAGAGAGAGAGAGAGGGAGGGAGCGTCTTCGTTGTTCTTCTGTTCCGCTTTCGCTTCAAAATCGTTGGCGACCTACCCAATTCCGAAATCAAAACCCGAGCCGGACGAAGGCGGCGACGACAGGCGAAGGAGGAGAAGGATGGGAGGGAGGGCTTGAGGTGAGCGAGGGATTCGGGAGAGGAAGATACGAAGGAAGTTCCATCGAAACGAAATTGCAAAGAGGAGAGAGAAAGAGCAGACCATGATGAGCAATATTGCTTGCTCGCGCACGGTTGATCTGGTGGTTTGACAGCCACCGAATATTTTCTCGAAGTTCAGATGGTTAAAATTCCTTATTCCTGTCGCCGGTTTCCCTCGCATTCCCGTAATTCTCGTTCTACCCATTTTGCCCCTCTTGCCTCCTTCCCCACACGGACTCGAAGTCAGCGTCCTGCCCCAGTGGAGTCCCAAGTAATACAAGTCAAAGGAAACCATCCCCTCTCTCTACCTCTCTCTCTCTCTCGCTTCTGAGAAATTCTGTAGTCGCACGAAAAGAAAAAGAAAAAGAAAATAAAGAACGAAAGAGAGGAGAAATGAGACACCCAGGAATCGAAATTGTTAATGACATTTGACAAAAACGATTCCAATGGTGTTAGTTCATTCCATGATCAGCATCAGCGCAAAAAGCCCTCTTTCTGCTTTCACACTTGCCCATCTTCTTCTTCGTTGAAGCTCGAAAGAACATTTTGAGGAGGAGGGAAGATAAATCTTCGCATGGGAATTTGCTATGGAGTTCCTGACTATCCTACTCCTAGCTTCACCGGTCATCTTAGGCGTGGTAATTCCCCTGTTTCTTCTGGAATTCTTTTCACGAATTCTTGTTTTGTTTTCATTTGGTGTCTTTTTTCACCATGGCTTGCGCGTTTTTAGGATGTAGTCTCCAGCTGGTTGTCCTGAGAATGCAGGTGGTTTTTGTCCCCTTATGATGACTCTGAACTTCTATCGTGATTCTTTGGGTTAAAATTTTGATATTTTTGGTTGATTTTGTTGACATGGGTTAGCAAGTAGGAAAATTTTTTACAGAATTTTGATTTTATTGCCGCATGCGGTTGGAATTTGTTACCCTTCGCATTTGAGCTGGATAAAGGGCTGTTTATCATGGTTTCGGCAGTTCAGTGGAAGAGATCGAATCCTAACTATGCATCTTCTAGATATTCTTCATGTTGTTCTGGCTATTGTGCTCCTGCTTTTTTATTTGTCCTGGAATTCATGCAAGGCCCAACTTATAGACAAAGTGAATATGCTTTATACACTCGTCCAATAGCAACTTGAGATTCAAACTACCCTAACTAACTCTTTTTCCCACCAGCTGCTCTCTCTGTAACTCAATTTGTTCCTGCTCATCTCTAGCTCCTGTCTTCAGCTCATGGCAAATTCCCCGCCTTTTTTCTCTTCACTTGTGTAATCACAGGAGAACCTGCTCTGACTATAAGCAGTTCCTCGTCTTCTGAGGATGGCCTGAGCAGGAGCTTGGGAGGAAGGTCAAATGAGTCCATTCCTAATGGTTATGTTGCTCCCAATTCAGAAGTTAGGGAGTTTAGTTTTGCAGAGCTGAATGTTGCAACGAAACACTTCAGACCTGACAGGATTCTCGGTGAGGGTGGCTTTGGTAGGGTGTACAAAGGCTACCTTGATGAGAAGGGGTCTTCGCAGAGCAAAGACCGGACTCCAATTGCCATAAAAAAATTGAACCCAGAGAGCATGCAGGGATTCAGAGAATGGAAGGTAGTCTTGGTTCTCTTAGGAAAGGTCAACCATGTGCTTTGTGGTATTTAATGTTATTGCTATGGAACATTTAGCAACATGCTCTATTATGATGGTGGGAGAAGAATCATGTCTAGATATGTGGATTATTGTAGAACGATGAGAACGAGAGGGTATATGTTATTTCCTTTTTTGTAGCTAGATTGGTCTGATTCTGTGTGGCTAACTTCATTTGATGCTCAATCTTAGTTTGCTTTTCGAGAATGTGCGTCGTTACCCAACTGAGCACATATTTCTGGGTGTTTTAACAATGATGCAGATCTGTTTAGGATTGCATTATTTAGAAGAAGATAGTGCATGTCCGATAACCAGGAGCATTTCCTGGCAAGAACTTGGAGAAAAGTCATCTTGCTTTTCCATTGTATGGGTTGGGTCCATATATAAGTGCAAGATTTGACGGGACCATTGTCAACTGTTCTAAAGCTTTAGCTGTTAGATGAAGGCATGGTTTAATATTTAATTACTCTAACACTTCTTTTCATGCCTAGTTTGGTCTTTTTGCCTAGTGCTAGGCATGAAAATAATTCACTGGGGAGGCAAATAGGGGCTTGGAAAGATTTGAACTTAGAACTTTCTGCTCTGATACTATGTAAAATTTTACGGAACCACTGACATGTTCTCAAAGCTCAAGCTGTTAGATGAAGACGTGGTTTGATATTTAATTACTCTAACAAAAAGCATTAAATAAATCTTGTGAGATTCTGTTTTCAAGGATTTCTGGGGTTATCGTGTTTTATTTTCTGGGGTTATGTTTTTTGTCTTCTAGACATGCAATAGAAGAGTAAACATTGGTTTATCCTGTGCCTGCTGCAGTTAATTCTCCAGTGTTTATTTTTATCTCCATTCCAACCGAAACAGCGGGCACAGTGCTAGTTGAAATACATGGCCCATTTAAGTTTCTGTATGCATGTACCGTTGGACCTTCTGATAGTAAAAAATTTTGAGAACAGCTGTCTTAGCAGATTTTCTGAACAGATTATTGGGATGAAAAGCAATGAGACATAGATACGGCATATCTGTTTAGGAAAGCACATATGAGTGATGGTAAGGCGACGTGTGGATGAGAAGGCAAGCCACTGTAAATCCCAGGATCATTTGATCAATAGATACACTTCTCTTGATTTAGATCTTGAGATTCCACAATCTTGTCCTAAAGTTATGTTTATGTCGTGTAGTGCATTCTCATGTATGTTTTTTTTATGGCAGCCAAACAGAATGGAAGCGTAGGAAACAATTAGGAGAGAAGCTTTGCCAGCTTAGCTTCCATCTCTGAGGTTCTTGAGAGCTGGAGTGTCTTCTGAATCTTGTTCATTGTTTATAAATAATATGCTAAAGTCTGGTGAACGTTTGTAAGTTAGAAATGTAGGAAACTTCTTGCATTTCAGAGGACTTTATGCCCTGCATCAGAAAATATTATGACTTGTATCCTCACCTTTTAAGCTCAACTCGGAGGATGTCACTAGCGTGTATATAATATTAAATCCCTACATGAGTTTTATGACATTAGAGGCACTTCCTCTGGAATTTCTCAAAGATAGCAAGCTAGTAACTAAAGCTACCCCTGGTGAGGATAATCTATTTGTGGAAAAATATGCGGGCCACACTGAAAGTGAGGTGACATAATTGTTTGGTTCCAAACTTATGCTACTTTAGGAGAAACTGGCATAATTATTCTTCTCCACTATCCTTGGAAGAATGAGATCCCGCCATTTACTTTTTACAAGTCACTTGGTTCCGGGGGAGCAGTGTGTGTGTGTTTTTGGTTTTGGGGGGGGGGGGGGTGGTGGTGTTAATCTGCTTTTGACTGATAGAAAGCATCTCTCTTTTTTCTCCCTCCTGACCGAACCCGCCAAAAAAAAATATGGCAGTCAACATGTTATTAGCATTAGTCTGTTAAAAGGTAATAGGTGTGGAGGGAAGGACTAAGCCTCCTCATAAATCTAGTTAGCATTTGAGTTTTTCAGAATTAATCATCACTCAAGATGCTATTGTCTCTCTTGGAAGGCATAAATATACTTTGCACTACGCGAGAGGAGTGCATTCTTTTCTATCATGTAGCATATCAGAGCCTGTATCACTCTACATGGTCACCGTTAGAGCCATCAATCTTATGCTCTATCATCTTTGCTGATGTCAAAATCATGTGAGGGATGTTTAATTGCTTTATAAATAGGTCGAGCACTTAAAATTCGCTTGAATGAATATGAGGCCATGTATCTACAGTAGGCCATATGAAATTGAACCATGCGGATCACATGTGAGGCTTTGCTATTGAATATGGGTGATGATGCATCATTGAATATTTCATCCCAGTTTTCATCTTAGATTATTTGTTAACATCTAAAATTCTTAGCATGCCTGCATGCGAGATGGCCCTTAGGGTGCCATTATGGGTTTCTTTAATTTCTTATCACATAAATTGATCATTCTGTCTCCTTTCTCTTTCTCCAGGTGATGCCTGTTCGCTTCGTTATACTAAAAACAAATGTGAAATTATTTTTTATCTATTTGAGTTGGGAGTGATAATTTTTGCAGTCGGAGGTGAACTTCCTGGGCAGCTTATCACATCCAAACATTGTCAGGCTAATGGGATATTGTTTGGAGGATAAAGAACTACTTCTGGTCTATGAGTTCATGCCAAGGGGTACCCTAAAGAACCACCTCTTTGGAAGTAAGGTTCTTTCTTGGGCGTTTTATGCAAACCTGCTTTGCATTTGTGACAATTGTGGTCTTTTCTTGGTTCAGTGTACTAAAGGAATCATGTGTCTTTCCTGTTGCAGGGGGCTCAGCCATTAAACCACTTCCATGGGTCACACGACTTAAAATTGCAATAGATGCAGCTAGAGGCCTGGCGTTCTTGCACCAGTTAGAGAGGCAAATAATCTGCAGAGATTTCAAACCCTCAAACATATTGCTGGACTCGGTAAGTTTAATTTTGATTGTCTATATTAGATTAAGCAATACGACCTTGTTGTTATGTTTGAAGTTTGGTTCCAAAATCTTCTCCTGTGCTTATCCCTCTTTTTTCGCAATCCCCTCTTGCCATTCTGGAAGCAGCAAGAATTTGAAACTTTATGCTTTCAGGCTTTCATTCTGGCAAGGTTCTCACATAAAAAAGGGGAGATTGTCATGGTGAAGCATCTTCAAAATGATGATTAACCTGGTTTGCCAAATCTGGCTTCTGAGCATGTTTTCTTTATTTTTTGATTGGAGGGCTTTCTTTGTACGATCATGTGAAAATGTATATTCCCAATCTATTCTCTTTGTAGTTGGTTTATAATAGTAATCATTGGCCCTAGCTAGCTTACTAAATTTGCACTGTCCAAGTTTACTCATAAATAGATCACACTAGCAGTTAAAAAGTAACCTTATCCACTTTGACCTTTTGTTTGGCATGTGTTTCAACAGTCCTATAATGCCAAAATATCAGATTTTGGGTTGGCAAGAACGGGTCCAGATGAAGACAGATCACATGTGTCGACGCGGGTTATTGGAACCTATGGCTATGCAGCACCGGAGTATATAACCACAGGTAATATGATGGGCTTTCTGAATAGCTTGGGGTGATCATTGAAGCTGTGTTTAGCAAACTCATGTTAGAGTACCACATCATTCTTGTCGAACAGGTCATTTGTATGTGAAGAGTGATGTCTATAGCTTCGGAGTTGTACTGGTTGAGCTTTTGACAGGGAAGCGAGCATATGATGCAAATCGTCCGACTGATCAGCAGATTTTGGTGGAGTGGGTCAAGCCTCATCTTTCTAAAAGGAAATTGACAAGAATCATGGACTCTCGGTTGGAAGGGCGATATCCTCTGAAGGATGCTCTTGACGTGGCAGCACTCGCATTCCAATGTCTCCAAAATTCGCCCAAGCACCGGCCGTCGATGCACGAAGTCTTTCAGACCCTGGAAAGCATTAGTTGCAGCTAACAGAAAACACTGGTGCCTAGACGATTGATCCCGACTTGGCCGTCTTTCTCAGACACAGTCAGTAATTATTTATTCATCACCTGCGCTCATCGCAGATTCATCATATCTACTCTATCTAAATGCTGTTTGTCCAGGACTCAAGGCGACTACTTTTCTCCCTCCATTTCAGGATTTAGATTTTTGGAATGCAGTATAGGTCATGGATGTCACTGTCGTAATGACTCAGCAAGCTTGGCCAGTTATGTTCAGTCATGCTAGGAGTCGGCTCTGATAGTATTTGTATTATTCTTTGGTGGTGGGGGAGGTCTGGCAGTGATTGCAGTGAGTCGAAGGTCCTCAGGTTGAGCGTGTTGGATGTTTCCGGTTATCCAGACGAGGCATTGGGTTTATTTCTCGGGGAAAACCGTAGTCCTTTTCTCGATGTGTACTGGCCATAGCATTTCTTTGACACGCACTATCAATAATAGCTTTGTACTAGTGTGATACTATGAACAGGATACATAGACTTGTAAACTTACATAGTTCAGTTGAGCAAATAAAGTTAGTTTTTCTGCAGAAGCGAAGGTAGTTTGACTTTGATCCTGTGCGGGTGTCGTGTGTCTATGAGTCTATTGGATTGGCTGGGGCAAAAAGCATTTGTGTATGGGCTAGCTAGGCCGGTTGATTTGCTTCATTGGCCCATGTCGGGTTGGTTGTCCGTCCATGCTCCAAATTTATGTTGTGGGTTTATAAGCTTATTTACGTTACAGAGGGTCGCCCGAGCTCTTCTCGGGGAATGGTTTGGATGTCGCGGAACCATCCAGACGGAGGCATTCTTGAACACTCTGGGAGAAACATTCAGGTCCTTTTCTCGATAAGTCTCCGGCATGGAATTTAGCCGGCACACTTTGGCAACGATTGCTCTCTGTACACAGATCTTGTAACTTTGTAGGGACAATAATTTTTCATGTGTGAGGATTGGATGGGAATTGCTGGAAGCCCTTTTGTGTCTGCTGTGTGCAGCTGCATTTCTCGCTTCAGCCTGAGAGTTAGTGAGGGTCAAGCCTTTGAGTGCATCAGATTATCTGGGCCGTAACGAACTTATGCGAGAACTAGCTCGGCCGATGGATTCGCTTGTTGGCCCACGTTGGACTAACCCTTCCATGGAAAAATTTACCAAAAAGTTTTAAACCTATTGTATTTAGTATCTATTCAATCGTAAACCTTTTGATAATTTGCCATTGTAGTTCATCTTGTCAGTTTTGGCCTGAAATTGATGACGTGGACACCGTCTGTCCTACATGGCATGGCTGGCATTGATGTGAAATTTTCTGAAAATATTAATTTTTATTAAATGTTTTTTACCATATTTTTTTTTCTTTTCTTCTTTTTATTGCTAAGGGCCAGCAAGCCCTTAACAATAAAACAAGGAAAAGAAAAAAAAATATTTAAAAAATTTCACATCAGGATCAATCGCATTCACGTAGAGCGGTCGGTGTCCATATCATCAATTTTCCTTTTCATATTGACTGGATTGACAACATCGACAAATTGTTAAGGTTCAGGACTAAATTGATCAAATTAAAGAGTTTATGATTGAATTTACACAAGCATAATAGATTTATGACTCTTTCGATAATTTTTCCCATCTCCTAACTCGTTTAATAGAATCGAAAATATATCATGATAGGCCTACATGAATAGGAACATCGAAATCGTAGGACGTGAATTGCTTGTTGGGAACATGATGAATAGAACGAAGCGTCTTAAGTGGGAGGGCCATGGCACCAGGAAAACCAACTTTATTTCTCGTTTCATTATTGGATAGAATTTGGTGGGGCGGACGTTAATTCGTGTTATGTTTCCTTTCCAAATGACTATCACATCCTAATTATTGTGGCCGCATCTTAATTCTCCATTTTGGGAATGGCCTGTGTTATTCTTTTGGCATACTGTTATGTGTTGGGAAAAGTACCAAAAAAGTCCTAAACCTATGGTCTTGGTACCAATTCAGTCCTAAACTTTTCAATTGGACCAATTCAGTCCTAAACCTATGGTCTTGGTACCAATTCAGTCCTAAACTTTTCAATTGGACCAATTCAGTCCTAAACCTTTTTGTATTGGTACCAAATCAGTCCATCCGTCCAATTTTGACTGGAAATTACTCACATGGACGCCGACGATACTATGTAGGACGACTGATGCTGACGTGGATATTTTTAATAATATTTTTATAAAAAAATTAATAATTTTTTCCTTTTTTTCCCTGAATTTTTGCACCTTTCCTTCTTTCTCTTTCTCTGCAAAATTAAAGTTCAGGACAATAAAGGGCAAAATTTATTAAATTTTTTTTATAAAAAATATCCACGTCAGCATCAGTCGTCTTACATGGCATCGTCGGTGTCCATGTGAGTAATTTCCGGTCAAAATTGGACGGATGGACTGATTTGGTACAAATACAAAAAGGTTTAGGACTAAATTGGTCCAATTGAAAAGTTTAGGACTGAATTGGTACCAATATAATAGGTTTAGGACTGAATTGGTCCAATTGAAAAGTTTAGTACTGAATTGGTACCAAGACCATAGGTTTAGGACTTTTTTGGTACTTTTCCCATTATGTGTTGACACCTGAATTTTACTAGCGAGTCAAACATACATTTTCATAAATGAAAAAAAAAATCGTTTCAAGGGCCGGCTTCATCATCAATGGCATGATTCGATCCTTGGTGAAAAAAAAAATCGATTTATTTAGTCTCGCGCTCATAACATTCCTTCCGCATGTAGACATTAGGGCATTACACCCCGTTATGATTTAGGTTGCATCTCGTTAGATTATGCATGCTTAGGTTAAAGGTTGACTTTTCGGTCAAACCGAGAAGCCGATACTTTCTTTGGGGGTGTGTGTTCATATCGGGAATGCTGATGGACGAATCGCAGCGGGGCTGGGAGATAATCCAAGCCGAGGCATTCGATTCCGAGAAAAAGAGAAACAATAGTTCATGCTCAAATATGTCGTACTTGTATAGGGAGAAATTGTCCAAAAGATTTTTAATATTGCCAATTGTATCATAAATCTTTTCACATTTTGTCAATTGAGTTTATCTATCCAATTTTGACTAAAAATCGTTGACGTGGATGCCGGCCTCCTACATAGCATGGTGGGTGCCGACGCAGACAATTTCTAATAATATTTTAAGATTTTTTTTTGAAATTTTTTGATTTAATTTATATATATATTTGTATCAATGATATTTTATTGTAGTCAATTGTAGTAAGTCCAAGGACCTTAGGGTTTCGGATGTTTCTGGACCATCGCAATGGGATAATACTGGTATTGGGAAGAACGTATACCTTTTCTCGATTTGTATTGGCCGTGGCAATATTACTATCGATAATTACTTTGTACAGATATTTGAAACTTCCATAGTTCAGTTGAGCAAATAAAGTTAGTTTTGCTGCGGAAGCGAAGGTAGTTTGATCCTGTGTGCGTGTCGTGCCCATGAGTCTGCTAGATTGGTGGGCCGAAAGGGATATGTGTATGGGCTATGTAGGCCCATTGATTTGCTTCTCGGCCCATGCTGGGCTGGTGGCCGTTCCACGCCTCAATTGAGAGGGAAGGTCTGGGCCTCTGAGTGCGAGGGTCGTAGTGAGCGGTTCGAGCCATTTTGATGACGCTCTTCACACGCACCTGCGGTGAAGCACCCCACGCGGTGATGATGGCGGAGGGAGGAGAAGAGAGGAAAAAGAGAGAACAAAGAAGTGAAAATTAAAACCGAAACCCTAGATCGGGGGACGAACGAACAAGAGGAACAGTCACCAACGACGTGGCCTGAGTCGGTGATCTCGCTAGCCATTTTTTGGTTCCCTCCAAGTGTGTGAAGGTCGGTTATCTTTCGCGAGAGAAAAGCCAAAAAAAAAAAAAAGAGTCCCTACCACAGCCCAGAACATACGAATTATCCCATTTTCGAAGGCTTCGATATTGTTGCACGTATGGCAGGCACTCGGCTCGCCGCCCGCTCGGTCCGATCGGAGAGGAATGAGCGGTCCTATCGTTGACTTTTCCCAAGTATACGGCCCGATGGCGTTTGACTGGTGATTAGGTTGCTTGATGGAATCTCAATACCTTACTCTGGCCAAAGGTGGGGACAATCGCTTCTATTCCCTTGAAAAAGAGAGTGTAGAGTTCCCGATCTTCCCTCGCTACATGAATGTATGAGGTCAAGGATATTCAATCCAAACTTTGTCAAATCGGTCCTTTCCATCGGGTGCTTTTCCATTTTTTTAGTCATTTCTTTATGTGTTTGAAATGAATACATTTCGAACTATTTAGGATCTTGGGGGACAGCAGATTTAAATGTTTCTAAACACAAGAACAAGCGTGTCTAGGGTTTCTCCTCGAGCTGTTTTGACTTTTTTTCCATAGAGAAGCGGATTTGTTAGCCTAATAGATTCATAATTGACTAGATGATTAGATAGAAGTTATATCCAAGTACTAAATCTCAACCCTTTTGTTTATTGCAGGCGCGTTTCAAGCAAGATTTTTGCTTTTCTTATGACTATTTTGCGAAAATTTAGAAATTACTCTACTTGAAACTTTTACAGAAATTATTTGAAATCACCATAAGTGCTAATACTTACACAACATTGATGAATATTTTAGGTGTGCATTATGTAAAATAACTCTCTGGGAGGGGGCCTATAAAAGTAGAAACTTGAAATTAAAAAAAGCATCAAATCGAGTACTTTTTAGTCTAGAAAAGAAAATATTTATTAAATATTATGTGGCCTTTTTCTATTTATCAGTTTAAATTTTTTTTGTTGAACTTTTTAAGATAGTATACAAGCCAAATTCTAAACATACCACGTACCTTGATACTTTATCGATCAATTTAATCTTAGTACTGAATTCATAAAATCCCAGAATATTTATATTGAATTTAAAATGCATCAAAATTGGAAGTCTCTCATCATTACTGGCGTCCCCCACGTGTGCATGGTGGACCGAAAGAGACATTACCCTTTTTTCTTTTTGTCTTTTGGTCAAAAGAGATATTGCTCTTTCAAACATGATTGATGGATTGTGAAACAAAGTCAAAAGAAACATAAAAAGAAGAATGTTCCCACGGATGCTCGGACAAAGAAAAAGCGCGTAGGGGGCCCATCCTATCCCTCTCCCGAAGAGAAAGGAAGGATCTTTTCTCTGTCTCATTGAGATATGATAAATAATAATAGTAATGGGGCCAAACTAGAGTTTATTATAATCGTCATTAAAAAAAGATATATTAAATGAAATCTTACTTCACCTTTTTTAATTTGCTAGACATTGGAAGAGATTTCCTTTTTTCTTTTGGTCCCAAGACAATGGCAAATTTGGTCAGTTTATCAGGTAATCACGAACCCATTTAGATCTCGTCAATTTTGCGAAAAATAAATAATTCCGTAAAGATTTCACTATAGATAATCGTTCGCGTCGCTTGATAATTACTTAATAGAGAATTTTAATTATTTTCCTGAATGATGAAACGTTCATTCATTTTTATTAGCAATACGAGAGATCCTCTCTAAAAAAATTTTATTTGAATCATTCATTTTTTAGAGAAATGAAAAACATTTAAATTAAATTGTCAAAATATTTTAGTAAACAATAAAAATATTTTTCGTCAATTCATTTTTTTGTAAGCAATACAAACAAGTATTTTTAGGAAAATATTTTTCAAGTCATTTATTTTTTGCGAAATAAACGGATTTTTAGTCATAGCTATTTTTCTTTTCTGGAATAATAATCAATAATTGGTCCCAAATAAGCTTCCCAGAGGAGTCGAATCCACTTGACGTGGTGCTCCCATGCAGTCATGTATGGACTTGGTAGCAGGAGAATCCAAGTCAATGTCAGTCTCTGGAGCAACCCATTTTTAGGTCGTCTCTTACGTTACTTTACCCGTATAGAAAGGCCATTGCACACGTCCTGTACGTAAAACTTGTCATTATATCTTGAATGTCTTGACCAAGGGTTTGTTCCCTTTTTTTATTATTTTATTTTGTTTTATTTTGTGTACTTTCCGGAGCATGTTGGAATTCAATGTCGGAAATTCAAATCTATCACGTACGTCTCGATTTCGATGGTAGGTTATTTGGAACTGATTGAAGATTAGGTTGCTGGTCAACGATCAACTGCGGCTTTGAATAATGATAGGCCCCAGATAAATTCGTATTTACAAACATGTTTCTCGTCCAAGTTCATGGTTGGAATATACAGATTGGCGGAACTTTCGGGTCACTTGAACTTAACTCGTCTGCAGAAACTTCATGGCCCATTCTTGGACTTCCCTGATCTTCCGCTCACAAGCACCGACCATTGCTGTCTGTGAGCTGGCCCGAACACCGGTTCGGCAGAACGAGGCGAAATGCTCACAATTGTTATTGATGAGGTCGTACTCGCCGAAACCGTCGCTCTCGTGAAGCTCGCGAGCCTTGTTCACGACTTCCTCAGGCAATTTGGTGCCGGGTAAGGTCGTGCAAGTCCCCCATCTCGTCAGCGCAAACCACAACAGTGGCCGCCCATATGCATACAAGTGGAGGGAGTGGAGTTTCTCGCCTTCTTGCCGGAAGTTGTCGAGACACGTCTTGTCGACTCCTGTTCTGGTGAAGTGAATCACGTACCCCTCTCCGACGTAGATTCCTGTCATAATCGATAATGGGTATGCCGGATGGGTGAGCGAGAGAGGATTGTCACAAGTGAATCATATTTTACAAAGTTGGACGGATTAAGAGCAACATCAAATTAGCTGCAATGAGGCCTGCACTTTGCCGAGCGTGTGATGATACATCTTTGGGGATACGTACCTACTCAAGTCGATGAGATATGGAATGTTCCAGGCCGGCTATAGTTCGCAGAAATTGCACTTTTTTCTATTTTCAAGTGAAATGATCACTATGATCTAATTTGTATAATAGCAAAACCATATTTGAAATTCCATCAGATAGTGCTGCCGACCAGACAAAACAAAGATTGATTGTTGATATTTCTTCTTGGTTAAGCAAACAGAGAAACAAGTCGATGTCTGTGGCTTCAATAGATATAGGTTTAACTTAGGGATTTAAGGGGTTCGTTTAGTTTATTTATACGTATTTTTGGGTGGCGTTTCATTCTTATTGGGTTGATCGGTTGCGTAACTCACTTAAAGGAATTTTTTTTTTATGACAGAGGTTTCGCGCGGTCGGCGAGCTTGCGCTTGAATCAGCGGTGAAGCACGACTAGTTCTCGGGGAGGCCGCAAGACCCCACCACCATGGCACTCCGAGTAAGACATCGGTGTTAGCACGAACGCCGCCTAGCCCAGATGCGAACGCCACGGTTTGAACCCATGACCTCCAGGTCATAGAGCTCTTACCAACTAGGCCATGAGCCGGTGGGTCACTTAATGGAATTTGTCTCTAGGGTCACCAAGAAAAATCGTTATTTTATTTTTGGTGACTTCCAAGAAGGTCGTAAACTGTTGAATGCTTTGTGTATTTCCTCTGGCTCTTATGGAAACAAATGGGCGATCAAAACCAAATACATGAACAGCCCTTGAAATGAGAAGGAGTAGTGAATTCACCGTTAATCGTCTCTTTACTACTAGTGTAAAGTTTCACACGCGGAGCAGGAAGCTAGGAGGGCAAGATTCAATGATTGCTGAGTTCAGCCAGTTACACTACTGCTCTTTGGCCAAAACCGAAAGATCAGAAAGGATAATTCAGTTGGGCCACATATTCAGAAATTCACGTGACGGAGAATAACAACGATAATGGGAAAGGAAGAGGAGGATTATCAATCACTAACCATGATGGGTGTATAAGCCATGTCGCCGATACGTATAGATGTGATCTCCAGGCTTAAGATCTTCCTGTCTTACCACAGCTGCGAACCCTAATACCCCGTTGATAATCTGTGACACCATTCTCTCTCTTGGGGCACCTTCGTCGGTCTCTCGGACTTGCGTGCTTGCTTGCTTGAGCTGGTCTCGGTATAGTTTCGACGCACCTAAAAGAGCTAAACGGATTGAGAGACAGAGAGACAAGTGAAGGGTTTGATAGATGGGTATGAGAGGTCTGCAGCTCAGTCGGAGACTTTCTTTTCTTGTTTGAAATTGAGTAACCAAGAGAAAAACGAAAGGAAGTACTTCGGAAGGTAATCACCTGCACCGCTCCGGCCGAGCCGTGGGTGCGAGAAGCTGAGCCCTCGGACGTCTCGAAAGCTTGATGGCGCTGCAATGATGGTAATGAAGCGACTCGTGAGACGATCTCCACCACTCCCTTCTGCCCTAGCCGCCTCGTGAGACGATCTCCACCACTCCCTTCTGCCCTCTCTTTTCTTGTGTCTCTCTCTTCATCGAACCACACCCTAGGATTTAAAATGATAGTAGTGAAAGGAAGAAGTGATGCGCCATGACACGACTCCTCCTCGGCTATCTAATTAACACAAAACAAAAAAGAAAACAAGAAAGGAAAGTGTGTTGAAATCATTGGTATGCTTCGTGACGCGATCCATGTAAAAAGTCCTATAGGTCAAAGCATATGGGATGATCTTAATTACGTGTCATTTCACACCTTGATCTAGACATTTTTATACGAATTATCGACATATCATGTATATCTAGAGACTCATTCACAGTTGATATTATTTTGCAAAATAAGTGTAGACATATCTATATCTACCTCATTTGTATGCATCGTCTTTTAAGGAGTCACCTATAGTATTATGTCGCGAAATTTAGATGGTCCATGTTCGGGTACTTTTCAATCAATTTAAAGCAAATCCGAAGTTGAACTGTCCGCCCGTACGTTGCATAGAGTCATGCTGTGGGGTTAATTAATGATAAAGACAATTTTTTTGTTTTGTTTTTGGCATTATTCAACTGTGTAAGAGAATTCAGGGTGGGCAGTAGGAAAGTACGTGAGCGCCACCGCATCATTCTCGGGGTAAAATATGAGCCAACTCAACAAATTCTGAAAAACATGAATAATAAGATTGACAATTTTTGTGCCATGATCCATTTTGGAGAAATTTGATTGCTGATGTAGATAAAGCAGTAGTAATAAATTTTTAATAGGGAAATTGTGCAAAGTTCTAACCCATTGCATTTGTGTCAATATTATCCAAAAGCTTTTAATTATGCTAATTAAGTCCATCCAGCAAAGTTTTGCTGAAAATTACTGACATGGACACCGGTCATCTTATGTGGCATGGCGAGCGCTAAGTTGATATTTTTTTAAATAATATGTTTATGTTTATTATTTATTATCATTATTTTGTTATTATGTATACGATTTTATTTATTTTCCTTTTCTTTCTTTGCATTTTTTTTGGTGCTTTTTTCCTTTGTAGGCGAGGGCCAACTCCCCTCACTGGCCATGGGCAAGACTGCAAAGGCCCTCTCTCGCGGTTGTTAGTGACTGTCGCGACCCTCTAAAAAAATTTTAAATTTTAAAGGGGGTTAACGGATTATTAGGTTAATTAGATTTGACTAACCTAACGCGGACCCTCCCAAGCCCTACCGAATCGCAACTTTGGTTTTTATTTAAATGATTTTAAAATTTGGAGTCGCCACTAATCGTTCTTGGTAGGTCGATTAGAAACCTAAATAAATTAGCGGGAGAACTAATTTATTCCTGCGAACCAGAGATTAGGAGCTCGGGGACTTGGTTACACTAGTTAATTAAAACTAATGCCCTTTCGGTACCTTAATTTCATGGATATCCTAATCCGGCAACTCAGGCTTGGTTTATTCCTAAAGCTCTAGTAGGGTATTCTCTTTTGTGTTTTCACTTTTTAAATAGGATGCATGGATGGTATATATTTTTATTTGTTATATTTTTTTAAGTGTTAAAGATTCCCTGAAGCCGAAAGAGGGAGTGTGTTAACGACTTCTGTGCAGTATTACGACCTACTCATCTTTTGGGTCTGATGATTCAAAAATTAAATTATAGGAAGTACATGACAGTGAATAAACGCCTCCAATGGGAGGCCTAGCATTGGCTTGGCTCTTCCCTTTGGGATTTAAGGTACAGGTATTTAAGTTGCAAGTATTTAAACTACTGTAAGTAAAAACCTCCAATGGGAGGCTAAGCATTGGCTTGGCTCTTCCCCTTGAGATTTAAGGTACAGGTATTTAAGTTGCAGGTATTTAACTACTGTAAGTAAAAACCTCCAATGGGAGGCTAAGCATTGGCTTGGCTCTTCCCTTTGGGATTTAAGGTACAGGTATTTAAGTTGCAGGTATTTAACTACTGTAAGTAAAAACCTCCAATGGGAGGCTAAGTATTGGCTTGGCTCTTCCCTTTAGGATTTAAGGTGCAGGTATTTAACTACTGTAAGTAAAAACCTCCAATGGGAGGCTAAGCATTGGCTTGGCTCTTCCCTTTGGGATTTAAGGTGCAGGTATTTAAGTTGCAGGTATTTAACTACTATAAGTAAAAACCTCCAATGGGAGGCTAAGCATTGGCTTGGCTCTTCCCTTTGGGATTTATGGTGCAGGTATTTAGATTACGGATGGACTTTGTCCTCTCCATTTTGGGGTATGAATTTTTTAAAATGAAATACAACGAATTGATTCAACAATTTGAAATTTGTGCGCGCTTGAGGACTCCTCCAAGCCGATTTTGTGCTTCCATAGGATTGACCATTGATATAGAGCTGCGGCTTCCTGACATAAAATAGAGTGAAGTGTTAGTATACAAAATATGTGCTAATCTGCACCTAAAACCAGAAGAGTAGAAAGAGTACTTATCTCCCATTTTTTTGGGAGGGATTTCTATAATTGATTTTCGCTCTCTATGTTCCCAATATAGAGAGTTTCTTTTGAATTAAGAGGGACTTTTAGTCACAGATCAGTTGAGAAATCGGTGGACAGCTTAGGAGCTTGTCTGGGCCGATTTTTGCATCTCGACGAGATTTTTGCTGTTGACGTAGAGATATCCTTCTCCTGACATAAAATATGGAAGAAAAAGGAGATGGAGAAAGTGTATACAATTTGTGCTAATTTGCGAGTAAAACCATAAATAAATGAATAAATAAAAACACTTAGCTTGAATTTGTTTGCTCGTTGACGAGGATGAACTCTTGATTTATATTGATCGATGAAGGAATTTGTGATGATAACCCCTAGCTTTAAACTCCCATCATCTTCAAAATTCTCTCTCTTTTGGTATTTTCTTTCTCTCAAAATTTTCTTCAATCTCCCAAAACTCTCTCAAACATCTAAAATTTTCTCTCCAAAAAATTCTCCCAAACACTTCAAATTTTCTCTCTCAAGAATCCTTTCTCAAGCTCACTTCTTCCTCCTTTTATAACCTACTCATCTATCTCCCATTCTAATTTTTCCACTAACTCTATCTCCCATTCTAATTTCTCCACTAACTCTTCTTCATTTTCATCTTCCATTCTCCATCTCTATCTCACATTCTAATCTCTCCACTAACTCTTCTTCATCTTCATCTTCCCTTCTCCATATTTATCTCCCATTCTAATTTCTCCACTAACTCTTCTTAATCTCCATCTTCCCTTCTCTATTCTTATCTTCCATTCTAATTTCTCTACTAACTCTTCTTCATCTCCATCTTCCCTTCTCTATTCTTATCTTATTTTCTCCATCCATTCTTCTCCAACTTCTCTTCTTCATCTCCTCTTCTTCATCTTCCCTTCTCTATTCTAATTTATCCACTAACTCTTCTTTTTATTATTTGTAAAATAATCCTTCAAGAGTTAAGTATTTGCACTCTAGTCCTTGAATTTTAAGTATTTACAATTCAGTCCTTGAAAAAATATATTTCTTTAAGTCCAAATCTCCTCACAATTTTTGACACACCAAAATTTACCACATGTCAAATTTAAGCTCATTTCTTGTCGCTGAAAATAATGCATAATTTAATTAAAGCCCTTTTGCAAAATTAAGTCATTCTGGGTATAATTGGGCCAAGATGAAAATTTAAAATATTAGAAGACAATGTCACAACTCATAAAAAGTGAAAGTTAAAAATAAGTTGACTCAAATTAAATTTTTTTAGGCCCGATTCGAGATTATACTCGTGAAGGAACATGTGACTCGAATTGGATTTTTCTGAATTTGCGATGGCCAATATGAAAATAGATTTAAAATAAAAATATTAACTATCTTTGTGTATTTTTTTGGCCTCAAATGTTATTTTTCCAAAATTTTCAAATATTTTTGTATTTTTTTTTTAAAAATTAAAATATATATAATATGAAAAATCGTTTTTTGGTCAAAATTGGTTCCCTAGGCTTGGCTAAGGTCCCCAAAGTTGATTTTTCAATTTTATGAATTTTTATGGATTTTTTATTACTTTAGCAATAGAAAAAATGATTAAAAATCAGGTGTCAACAGTGACCCTCGCCGACAAAGAAAAAAAAGCACATAACAAAAACAAAGAAAAGGAAAATAAAAATAAAAATAAATAAAATTCATAAGAAAATTTGAAAAAAGTATTAAAATATTGTTAGAAATTATCCACGTCAGCGTCGGCCGTGCCATATAAGATGGTCGATGTCCACGTTAGCAATTTTCTATCAAAATTGTTCAAATATGAAAAGATTTAGGATACAATTGGCAAAATTAAAAGGTTTATGACTGAATTGGCAAAAGTACAATATATTTAGGATTTTTTGGACAACTTTTGTTATATATATTTTTTATGCATTGATGCGTGATTTACTCTCACTATTGTTGCTATCGGATTTAGAACAAATGTACTTCTAGGATTTTCACCAAAGCCGCAAGGAAATAAGTTCAACAATTACTTAATTTTTCTCTCGAAATTTTTATCTTGAATGGATTGCCAATATTCTGTGTGAAAAGAGAAGAAGAGAGAGTTACCAAGAAGAAATTGTTAGTTTGAATAGTTGTGTTCCTTAAATAGCTGTTATTAACATTGTATGATTTGATGCTATTATAGATAACCAATCAACACATCTCTTGGGAATAAGTACCTTATCTCAACCCCATCATCACTTTTCATGTGAACAAAAGATTTGCAATTAGCTGAGTGCGTGATTTCAGATCTCTATGATGGAGACTTAGGGCGCGCATGAGAACGTTTCTGTTTCGCTATTTCTGTTCCAAACCTATTCCAGAAATAGTTTTGGAATAAAAACTCGTTTGGCAACACAAATCTGTTTTTCTATTTCTGGAACAAAAAAATGTTCCATAAATAGATTTTGGCCCAAAATCAGAAATAAATTTTTTTTGTTTCTGGCAGAAATAGAAAAATCTATTTCTGTTCCAGAAATTATTTCTGGAACAGAATGGTTGTCATGCACGCCCTTAAAGACCAAGAGAGAAATAAACTGCGATCACAATAGAGAAAAGGAGGAGTGGCACAAGGGTTATGGAAAATTCCTGCTAAAGTTGACGCAACTAAGTATATATGAAAAATTCTAAATAGTCACTCAATAAGAGTTCGGCGTCAGACAGGGGAGTCTTATCACGTCTTCTTACTCTTCGGCATATGCTCTCTGAATTTCATCTTAGTCCCAACTTACATATAATGAAGTGTCTAAAACCATATGTTGGGTGCATGTTCCATCTCAAGTGTGACGAGATTCAACCCATGGGCCAGGCCAGCATTAATTCATTTTTAATATAAAGTAATAAAATACGGGTTACCATGCAAATACTTTATCATAAGTTCATAGAAATCATAGTTTATTCTATTTTGAAATGAAATGATCACTATGATCACGTCTGTGCCTTAAGGTAAGATATAGGCTTCTCTTTGGGATTTAAGGGGTCCCTAAACGCTTCCTTTTCTGCTTGGGTCGTGTGTTAACACTATATAGAGACCAATACTTGGCTGTTATAGAGTTTCTCACTCTCGCTCTGGTCACCAAGAAATTAGGGTTTAAAAAGAATCTTGTTACTATTTTCTTTTTGGCCATTGTTCATGGTTGTTCTAGCAAAGAGGAAGAAGACTATTCATGGTTTTGTGGCTTGTCTCTTATGGAAACCCATGTGTGATTATAATCAGATATATGGACAGGCCCTTAAAATGGAAAGAAGAATACAACTGTCGAAAGGGGAACCCCAATTCAAATTGTCTCTTAGGTGCAATTGTGAACAAGGAGCAGGAAGCTGTAACGACAAGAATCGATGATTGCTGAAATTATCTATCAAGCAGATACAACTAATGTTCTTTGGCCAAAAATGAAAGGTAAGAAAGGATAATATAGTCGAGCCGCATATTCGGATGTCCATGTTACTAAAGAGTGACAATGATAATGGAAAAAGGAAGAGTATGATGAATCCCTAACCATGATGGATGTATAAGCCGTATGGTCAATATCGTGAACACCTTGTCGTTAAGCTGAGCCACCATTTTCCCTTTCTTCACTCTCCTGGACTTGTCTGCTTGAGCTGGTCTTAGACTAGCTCAAGCGGATATGATGTTTTCTTTGTTTGCTGGTCCACAGGCCACCTTCTGCATCTGCTCCAGACATTTTAGGCAGCCCGACGGAGAAGCCGATACTTTCTTGGGGAGTGATTCATATTGGGTACGGCGATGGATGAACTGAAGCAAGACTGGGAGATGATCCAAGTGGAGGCATTCGATCCCGACTAAAAGAGAAGCAGGCTCGCTGGGAGGAGGAGAAATCTGTGTGTTGTTCGTGTTAAAGATGAGATCTCTCATCCGAATAGGTAAAGCTTAAAAAGCTGAAATTCCTTCACCCTCCATAGCCACTCAACATCAAGCACTACATGTGATATCATACGGACCCATATCATGTCTGTATGTAGGTTTATGCTCAAACATATCGTGCTTGTATAGAGAGAAGGTTTGAGAATGAACATATCACGTGTGTTTAGACTTGTATATTATTACCTCCGGGTCACAGAGGATGAAAGTGGCTTCAACATTGGATAAGGTTCGAGAAGGTTTTCATGTCCATAGAAATGTCCATGTTCAAAGAAGACAAAAAATTTAGTTAGTATAAAGAGGAAAAAAAGTCAGATTTTGCCGGGTTACAATTAGGTTTCTTGATTGCAAAATTTCATATTTGCGTAGAATTGGCTAATCAGAACGTTTATGCAATAAGTAGACTTACCTTTGTGACCCGAAAATCATGTCTATATAAATAATGTACCATTTATTTTTCTAAGTGGCTACACATGATGCATGTTGCCATGCACATGATCTGAGAAAAGGTGTTATCCGGATGTGGTTTGGTTAGAGATAACTGTCTATTGTCCGTGTTAATCTCCCGTCGGCATAGGCAGACCTTAAAAAGGCGCCGTCAACTAAAAAACATAAAATTTAGAGATAGGGCCGTCGGATTTGACTGGGGAAACCGTCCAAAACCTTACCATGTAACGGTAATCAACGAAGGAGAGAGAAGCCATCGTCAACAACGGATGAGAAAAGGTCCGAAGTTGCGGCACGTGAGCATCCGTGAACTAACTAAATAAATGACACTCTGAACGGGCCTTCTTTCTATTTTGGTGTAATTTGTACTCTTCAATGATAGAAAAGCATGAAAATTTTTATAATTTGAGCCCATATATTTTTCATTAATAGTTTGAGCTTGGATCAATAAATAGCTATTGTTATATAATCTCTTTTTCACTATAATTGAGTGATGTAATGAGATGTGCGAGATGCTTATTATAATGAAATTCTCTATTAGACGTAACCCTAGTTTAAGGATAAACCGGAATAAACTTTGTGTCAATTTTCTCTTTCTCGCTTTACGATTTTTTACTTCGTTATGGTTGAGTGCTGTATCCCAACACTTTCGATCGAAAAAAGAAATGGGCCATCGAAATGTTGTCATATATATCTAGATATGCGTGTGGAATTTGTTAATGAGTAGTTATAGAATCGAACATGTTCAATTGATACTATACTTTAGGTTTTTCGGTTGATTCGGTCATTTTCATCTTGAACCGGACTTAATTTGGCTGTAGGTTTTAAGCTTTGGATGGACGTGCCTGTAAATGTTAATGCGCATGATCCTGTCCATCTCTCTCAATCCTGTTCTAACTATCCTTTATTTTACTTGGTTTTTCCCATGAGAAAACGTCCGAAGTTGCGGCATGTAGGCATCCGTGCAATAACTAAATAGGCGAAACTTTGAACAGGCCACCGAAATGTTGTGGGTATATACACATCTAGATATCTTTCCAGTCGACTTTTGCCGGAAATCACTAATGTAGATGTTGAATGTCCTTAGTGGCATAGGTGGCACTGACTAGGATAATTTTTGCCCTTTTTTTTAAAATCTGTATTTAATTATTTTTTCCTTTTTTCAGTTCATTCTTTTCTTTTCTTTTTTTATTATTTTATTTTATTTTATTAGATTTCTGGCTTGTGAGGATAGTCATTCGGAGACCCCACCGGCTAGAAATACAACAAAGAAAAAAAAAGGAAAAGAAAAGAAAAGAAAATTGAGAAAATTCTAAAATATGCGAAAAAATTGTCTACGTCAGTATCGGTCATGATATGTAAGATAACCATGACTAACTGGTATTTACAGAAGTGTTTCCTGGCCAAAATTGACAAACTATCAAAATAATTTAAATTGAATTTTTTTAAAAAAAAAACTTAACACTAATTGGCAACTGTATAATAAGTTTTAGACTTTTTATGGACAAGTATCACTTAGTTGTGCATTTGTATCATATTCAATCCACCATAGTGAACCATTGAACCCTCATTCAAGTTTGTTGATGTATATGACACGTTTAGGCTTCATAAGCCATTGGAATAGATATGACGATGTGGGATCTTGTAGTATCCAAATATACGGCAGACAGATTGACACAGAAGATGATACATAGCATAGCATAAAAATAGTTAAACGTCGTTGTTTAAAACAAGCTTTAAGTTGTTGACTCTTCCCACTGTTGACAAAATGACAAGCAAAGTTTGTCTCCACACTTAGATTTTCCGAGTCATCCGACTATGGATTCAGAGCCGCTTGATTTGATTTTGATGTCCTTTTTTAGGGAAAGAATGGTGGTAGAGGTGGCAAAATAGATCAAGAACCTATATTTTAACTCATATTTAAGAATGTGGATCATAAATGGATTGCTTAACAAATTTAAATGATACAACTAAAAAAAATAAATTTAAATGCATCATAAATGCGTCCGTAACAGCTTAATTGGTCCTAAAGGAATTTTAAATGGGTCATGTATGGGTTAGCTAATTATCTTAAAAATCAATTTTTTATTTTTATTTTTTATCATAAAATTATATTTATACTACATGAAAATAGGTTAAAACGAGTTAAACGAGTCAATATAGGTCGGACCATATTTGATCCGACCCGACTCAAATTCGATCACCAATTTGACACCTCTATATGATGGGACTGGATCTATGTGATGGTTTGCTTTATAAGACACTGATTTTGCGGGGGATGGAACCGAAGTCGTTCACTTTTCTTCTTTCTCGAATGGGTGCTTCGAGATCATGGCTCTCATATCCCAATCGGTGGACCCACTATATCCAATTATTGACACCGAATATGTTGGCAACCGCATGCAACCTTAGAAATTGGATTGCAATATGTGCAATGCTAGATGTGGTGATTAAGATCCTTATTAATCACCAATCCCCATAAAGAATGCAATCTTAGACATTCGATTCCAATACCAAACCAATGCGGGTCAGCAAAAGTCAGGTCAATACACAACTTTTTTGGCAATGATGAAGAACTACTAGTATTATTGACATGTTGATATTGATTCAAGCTATAATTTCTTCCAAATTCTTTTTTCCTAATCGTCCTTCCATCCTGTATATTCCTATTCTCCTCAGATCTTGCTCAACATGCTTTCCATTTTGATCTTCAGGTAGCTTTTGATTACTAGGTGGTATTTTTTTTTTTATAGGTACACTAAGGGTGTGTTTAGTAATACTTCTAGAAGTGGATTTCTTTTTCAAAAGTTCTTTTGGAACATAAATCCATTTGATAATGTAACTTTTGAAGCAAAAATCTGTTTAGTAACAACTTTTATTTCTGAAAGAAATTTCTATTTCTAAAATAAATTTTCATTTCTGAAGTTATTTTTTTCTCTAATTTAAGAAGTAAAAAAAAAACTTCTTCTCAATTCAAGAAGTTCTTCTTAGACAAAAAAAAAAACCTCAAAAAGCACTTCTTGCCTCATCCTTTTTTCGACCACGCCAGCCTCCCCTGACCTCCACCATCGCCCACGCTAACCATCGTCCACGACCATCGCTCCCCACCGCCAACCACTATTGGCCGCCGCCCATCTCTAATCTCCACTAGTTGCCATCCATTGCCACCTGCAATCATCGCCAACCGCTGACTATCGCCCGCCGCCACCCACCATAGATCTCCGCCAACCATGATCGCTACCCCTGCTGCCAACCGCCAAACACCACCCACTGTTGGCCACCATCAACCGCTGACCACCATTAGCCCTCACTGCCAATTGTCGACCATAGTATTGTGTGCCGCCATAGTCTATTATGAACCTTCGTCAACCACTATCACCAAGTTGCTATCTCCGACCACCGGAGTAAAAAAATAAATAATATTTTTTAAAAGTAAATAATATTTTTTAATAATAAAAATTATTTTTAAAGAAATTTAAAAATTTTAAATATGAAGTAGAAATTTTTCGATCGTCGATAATAATTTTTCATAGAAGATTTTGTATTGATAATGTTTTAGAAGTAAAAATTTCAATCATTACCAAACGAATTTCTTTGATTAGAAATCTAATTCTAGAGTAAAAGTAGAAAAATCAACTTCTACTTTTAAGTAGAAGTAGAAAAATCAATTTCTAGCCAAAAGTTGATTTCTAAAGTAGAAGCATTGCCATGCACACCTTAAAAGAGCGAGCTTCTTGTGAGGTTGCTATTTGTACTATGAAGCTTTCCATGGCATTGGTACCAAACTGCACTAGTTTGATTATATCTCATGAGAAAAAGGGAAGAAAAGGAAAGGGAAACAAAGAAGAAAAAAATGCATCAAATCATCATCTTCTTCTTTTTTGCAAAGATTGTCTACGTCAGTGCCAATCTTGCAACGTAGGACGGTTGTCGCCGACTACACCGTTACATCAGTGATTTCCAGTCACAAATTGTTGGACTGACTAAATTAACAAATAGTCCAAAAATTTAAGATTAAATTGACAAATTATCAAAATGAACACAATTGAAAGGTTTTAGATTAAATTGAAAAATTGTCAAAAAAAATTTTAGAACTAAATTGACACGATTCAAATATTTATGTTTGAATTGGCTACCATACAGTAGATTTATGACGTTTTCGATGATTTTTCCCAAGCAAACATCAACATTTTCTTTCAATCCCAAGGATTCATATTCACCCTTGACCCCGTTCACACATGATGTCGCGATTCTTGGGCACTCCAAAAGTGTCCTACTAGATGGCACTTAAGAAGATCCACGATGCACGAGAAGAAGGGTTTTCCCATTAATTGAAAGGTCACTAATTTGCGAGATTAATTTCAACCCGCCCCGAGTCACTTTTGAAATGAACAATGCTGATCACTAGCTTACCCAAACAGATCGGTTGATCATGTTATCGTAGACACGCAATTCCAGTTCAAGGGTAGGGCTTTGTAGAGAGAGAATTTCACATCAAATGAACCTCACAATGGAATCACAAAAAATTGATTTTTCTACTAATGGTGGACACGACGCAAATGGTTGCGTATATACTCGTTCATAGCACTTGCACGCTTGATGAGTTGCAACATACATATTGTGAGTTTAGTAATTATTAGTGTGAATCATAACGCGGTTTCTCTTTTTGGGTAAGTAAAGAACTTATTTATCTAATGAGCTGTCCCTGTTACAAGCCTTCGAGGTCGGGATTTGCATGGCTAGACCCCACGTGCCAGCACTGTGAACTTTGATCAAACTCCGCACTCGTGACTGTTTGATTGAAAACCAGCCTCAGGTCGAAACGTCCCATGTACGAATCCAAGTAGGCGATGAATTGTTGCTTCGTCGGGTAGGTCGGGAAGTCTTTTGGGAATGGCATGAGGGGGAGCTCGCAGAATTGCTTGGGAAGGTGAAGGCGAAGGCGGTCGTAGGTCTTGTGTTGCCACAAAGAGGCTATGCAATCTATTATAGGAGCATTCCCTCTAATTTAGTCAATTGTATATTTGGTGTATAGCTAGCCCACTATATTAGGAATCAGTTTTACTTGCTTCCTTTTTTATTTTTTTCTGTTTCCTATTTTATCGGGATCTTGATTCTGTAATGTGTTCTATATATACTGTACACTGAACGTTAATATGATTAAGCTTGAATCAATATTCTCTTATCAATTTCTTCACATGGTATTAGAGCGTATACGATTCTGAGATTGATAATTACTGATATTTGCTTTCCGTTCAACCATACATCTATGGCCTCATCCAACGCCCTTACTCTTGCTTCATCGGATAATCCTGGCACGGTTCTTGTAACCAGTCTCCTGAATGGGAATAATTACAACTGCTGGTCGAGCCTCATGCAGACGGTTTTACGTGCGAAGAACAAACTTGGGTTTGTCGATGGCACAATCCAGAAGCCGAAAGAAGGAGATCCAAAGCTAGAAGACTGGGGCTCTTGCAATTCCATGATTGTGTCATGGATAACTAATTCACTGGAGAAACATCTGCAGCCGAGCGTTTCACGTATCAAGGATGCGAAAGTTCTGTGGGATGAGCTGAAACAACGATTTTCTCGAGGTAATAAGGCTGCGGTTTATAAGGTTAAATCTGAAATCGCTGTGTGCAAACAGGAAAAGCTTACGGTGGATGAGTTCTGGGCTGCGCTAAAGGAGAAATGGAATGATCTCGACGATCTACTGGAGTCATCCTCCTGCTCGTGTCCCTGCAGTTGTGAGGCTACCCGCAAACGAAGTGATCTAGAAGAAGAAGAGAAGATCTATCAATTCCTCATGGGACTCAATTCGGAATACAACACCGTGCGTTCCAATATTCTGAGTACCGAACCATTGCCGTCACTGAATCGCATCTACTCGCTTGTGAGCACTGAGGAGACTCATTGTAGCATTGATCGGTCCCGTGATGTTGGTCCGGAGGCAGCAGCGTTTCTTGCCAAGACTGCAGTGATGCAGAGATCAAGTTCGGCCTCACACGCTGCTGAAGGTGAGCGCCCGACTTGTGATTATTGCAACAGGAGAGGACACCTGCGTAAATCTTGCTTCAAGCCGCGCAAGGAGACACAGAGGCAGGCGGCAGCAAATTGGGAATATCAGCAGCAATAGCAGGGATCAGGCTTCAGACGACAACCACTGGAGAAGAAGAAGTCTATAGGCCGGGTTGTTGAACCTTTACAAGCACATGCAGTCCAATCTCCAGGAAGCAATTTTCAAGCTCAATCATCGGCCTAAGCTCAGCTTGCAGCATTCTCCTTCTCCGATGCACAGATTCGAAGATTGCTTGAGATAGCCGGACCACCTGGTCCTTCCGATGCACGTTCAGATCCACTCACGGGTAACTCTTACAATTTAGTTTCTTGTGAGTCCGATTGGATAATTGACTCGGGGGCCTCTCGTCATATAACCGGCTTTGCTCACTTCCTTATCAACTATTCCCCGGTCAAAGGAAAGTCGAATGTATACATCCCCGATGGGAGTTCGACTACTGCAACACATATGGGCGAAGTTAATCTGGGAGGAATTTTTCATTTGAAAAATGTCCTTTACATTCCCAACTTTAAATGCAATTTGATTTCCGTATCACAACTGTGTAAGGAACTAAATTGCGATGTTCTATTTTCCTCGAATCTTTGTGTGATTCAGGACCGCACCTCGAGGAGGATGATTGGTCAGGGTGAGCTTCAAGGGGGGGTATATCAGCTGCAACGAGTTCTTTCGAATAGTACGAATCGAGCGGCCGCAGTCAGACCTTGCGATCTATGGCATCGAAGACTTGGACATCCCTCTTACCGACTTCAGATTAATGGTATTGAGACTGGTGGTGTTATGAATAAAGATTGTCCTATCTGTCATAGGGCTAAACAGACTAGGTCGCAATTTTCTATTAGCATGAATAAAGCACAAGTGCCTTTTCAACTAATACACTGTGATCTATGGGGGCCCTATAAGATACGGTCTCATTCAGGAGCATACTACTTCTTGACTATTGTTGATGACTTTAGTCGTGCCATTTGGATTTATCCCTTGCGAACCAAATCCGACACTGCCAAACACTTGATGAGATTTTGTGCTCTTATTCGAACTCAATTTGACAAAACCATCCAAGTTGTTAGGAGCGACAATGGTCCAGAATTTTTATCAAAAGAGATTCAGGATTTCTTTTCTACAAATGGAATTATACATCAAACATCTTGTGTGGACACTCCACAACAAAATGGGCGGGTAGAACGAAAACACAGGCACCTATTAAATGTTGCTCGGGCCTTATTGTTTCAATTGTCATTACCGACTCATTTTTGGGAGGAATGTGTGTGCACGGCTGCATATTTAATCAACCTTACACCGACCTCATTGCTTTCGGGTAGGAGTCCATTTGACGTACTTTTTGGGCAGCCACCATCTTATTTGCGGTTGAAGGTTTTCGGGTGCTTATGTCATGCTCAAGATCGGCCATTGATTAAGGACAAGTTTGCAGAACGAGCTCGGACATGCGTTTTCATCGGGTACTCTTATGGAAAGAAAGGGTGGCGGGTTTTCGATATTGAAACTCGTAGAATCTTTGTCTCTCGGGACGTTCATTTCTATGAAGATATTTTTCCTTTTGCGAGTGTCACTGATTCGGAGCAACAGACCCTTCCGACCTTCTTGGATTCAGGGGGAGTTTCGGATGCTACTCCTTTGGGTCTCAATGGACTGGGCCAAGCTTCACCATCCTCACCTTCGGTATCTTCACCTGCACCTCTTCCCTGCTCACCCGCGGAAACTTCACCTCCATCGTCGGCTTCTACACTTCCAATCACTTCTGGATCTTCGGCTCAAGCACCCGCTCCTCACCAATCCTCCAGAAGTCATGTTCCGCCAAGGTATCTCGATGATTATGTCTGCAACACTGCACTCGATCCCCCCTCTTCATCAGCTTGCTCCCCTGCCCAATCACCCATCTCAGGTACAGTTCATTCCATCCATAATCATCTCTCTTACACAACTGCTTCTGCTCTCCATCTTTCCTTCCTAGCTGCACTTGATTCAGATACAGAGCCTACTTCTTACAAGCAAGCTCTATCCCATCCTCTCTGGCGGGAGGCAATGACAGAGGAAATTCGCGCCCTTGAACTCAATGGTACCTGGACTGTTGAGCCTTTACCTGCAGGAAAGAAGGCTATTGGTTGCAAGTGGGTCTTCAAAATTAAACGTCGAGCTGATGGCACAATTAACCGATACAAGGCTCGCCTCGTCGCCAAAGGGTTCACACAGGTTGAAGGCATCGACTTCCACGAGACGTTTGCCCCTGTTGCTAAGCTTGTTACTGTTCGATGCCTTCTCACCGTGGCCGTTGCTCGTGGCTGGGAAATTTATCAAATGGACGTCCAAAACGCCTTCCTTCACGGTGATTTGCACGAAGAAGTTTACATGCGACTGCCCCCAGGATATTCATCAACTTCCAGTCCGGTTTGCCGACTTCGGAAATCTCTCTATGGTCTCCGTCAAGCTTCTCGAAATTGGTTCCACAAACTTGCTGCTACTCTTCTTCGGTATGGTTTCATCAAGTCTGAGGCTGACCATTCCCTCTTTACATATTCCAATGGCGATATTTTCACTGCTATTCTGATATATGTTGATGACTTACTAATCGTTGGGAACAATACCGCCTATTGTGCCTCTTTCAAGGCCTATCTGCATGACTGCTTTAGAATCAAAGACTTGGGTTCCCTTCGTTACTTCCTTGGTATTGAGGTTTCCCATCTAGAGTCCGGTTTGTTCCTCAATCAACGCAAGTACACTATTGACATTCTCACTGAGTGTGGAATGTTAGGTAGTCGTCCTTCTTTTTTTCCGATGGAACAACGTCATGGGCTCTCTGGTGATTCTGGTTCCTTATTCTCGGACCCTGGTCGTTATCGTCGCCTTGTTGGTCGACTCATCTATCTCACCATCACTCGCCCCGAGCTCAGCTACTCAATTCACATCCTATCACAATTTCTGCATTCACCTCGTCAACCTCATTGGGAAGCGGCATTGCGTGTGGTGTGATATCTCAAGCAGTCTCCGGGTCAAGGCATTCTTCTTCGACCAACCTCCTTGGATATATCAGCTTATTGTGATTCCGATTGGGCTTCCTGTCCTATGACTCGTCGCTCCACAACTGGTTATTTCATCACTATTGGTGGCAGTCCGGTGTCCTGGAAGACCAAGAAACAAACTACCGTTTCTCGTTCATCTGCTGAGGCTGAGTACCGAGCTATGGCAGTTACGGTTAGTGAAGTCATTTGGCTTCGCAGTCTCCTTCGGTCTCTTGGGGTTGTTGTTTCTCGATCTATTCCGCTTCACTGCGATAACAAAGCAGCTCTTCACATCGCCGCCAACCCAGTCTTCCATGACCGAACCAAGCATATCAAAATTGACTGCCACTTCATTAGAGATCATATCCAATCTCACTTAATTGCACCTGTACATCTTCCTATACATCTCCAGCTTGCAGATATATTTACTAAGGCCTTGGGCCGCGATCACTTCCGTTTCTTGCTCTGCAAATTGGGTATTTGTGATCCCCATTCTCATACTCCAACTTGAGGGGGAGTATTATAGGAGCATTCCCTCTAATTTAGTCAATTGTATATCTAGTGTATAGCTAGCCCACTATATTAGGAATCGGTTTTACTTGCTTCCTTTTTTATTTTTTTCTGTTTCCTATTTTATCGGGATCTTGATTCTGTAATGTGTTCTATATATACTGTACACTGAACGTTAATATGATTAAGCTTGAATCAATATTCTCTTATCAATTTCTTCACAGTCCTCTCGAGGATCAGGCTCGGCACGCCGCGTTCTTTGAGGCAAGCAGCAGCAGCGAGCCCCGATGGGCCGGCGCCAACTATGACAGGCCCGGGAACCCACACGCAGGTTACAGGTTTCCTCTTGTTAGCTAGAAGAGGATCTTGAACTCGCTTACCTTCCATTTCTCTAAGATGGTTCATTGACATGCGAAGTGAGCAATCAAAGGGTATGTATAGGAGAGATCACTACTATGCTTCAGCAATAATTGGAGGAGGTGTTGACACCTGATTTTTAATCATTTTTTTTATTGCTAAAGTAATAAAAAATCCATAAAAATTCATAAAATTGAAAAATCAACTTTGGAGACCTTAGCCAAGCCTAGGGAACCAATTTTGACCAAAAAACGATTTTTCATATTTTTAGTATTTTTACGTATTTTTTATTTATTTATTTTCGAAAATTAATAGAAAATCCATAAAATTTATAAAATTGAAAAATCAACTTTGGGAACCTTAGCCAAGCCTAGGGAACCAATTTTGACCAAAAAATAATTTTTCATATTTTCGATATTTTTCGGTATTTTTATTTTCGAAAATTCATAAAAACAAAAAATTAAGAAAAATGAGAAAATTGAAAAATCAAGTTTGGAGCCTTGGCCAAGCTTAGGCAACTATTTTCGAACAAAAAAATAATTTTTTGAATTTATTTATATTGTTTATATATTTTAGAAATTATAAGAATATTTAATAAATAATAGCATTTGAGGCTACAAAAATATATAAAAATAGTCAATATTTTTATTTTAAATCCCTTTTCATGTTGGCCATCACAAATTTAAAAAATCCAATTCGGGGTCGTGTATTCCTTCACGAGCATAATCTCGAACCGGGCCTAAAAAATTCAATTTGAGCCAATTTATTTTCAGTTTTTCACTTTTAGGAGTTGTGACATTGTTCTCTAATATTTCAAATTTTTTATATTGGCCCAAATTATACCCAGAATGACTCAATTGTGCAAAAGGGCTTTAATTAAATTCTGCATTATTTTCAGTGGCAAGAAATGAGCTTAAATTTGACATGTGGTGAATTTTGACTAAGTATAGGGAATGTATGTCAAAAATTGTAAGGAGATTTGGACTTAAAGAAATATTTTTTCAGAGACTAAATTGTAAATACTTAAAATTCAGGGACTAGAGTGCAAATACCTAACTCTTGAGGGATTATTTTACAAATAACAAAAAGAAGAGTTAGTGGATAAATTAGAATAGAGAAGGGAAGATGGAGAAGAGGAGATGAAGAAGAGAAGTTGGAGAAGAATGGATGGAGAAAATAAGATAAGAATAGAGAAGAGAAGATGGAGATGAAGAAGAGTTAGTAGAGAAATTAGAATGAAAGATAAGAATAGAGAAGGGAAGATGGAGATGAAGAAGAGTTAGTGGAGAAATTAGAATGGGAGATAAATATGGAGAAGGGAAGATGAAGATGAAGAAGAGTTAGTGGAGAGATTAGAATGTGAGATAGAGATGGAGAATGGAAGATGAAAATGAAGAAGAGTTAGTGGAGAAATTAGAATGGGAGATAGAGTTAGTGGAAAAATTAGAATGGGAGATAGATGAATAGATTATAAAAGTAGGAAGAAGTGAGCTTGAGAGAGGAATTTTTTGGGAGAGAAAATTTTGGATGTTTGAGAGGGTTTTGAGAGATTGAAGAAAAATTTGAGAGAGAAAAAAAATACCAAAAGAGAGAGAATTTTGAAGATGATGGGAGTTTAAAGTTAGGGGTTATCATCACAAATTCTTTCATCGATCAACATAAATCAAGAGTTCATCCTCGTCAACGAGCAAACAAATTCGAGCTAAGTGTTTTTTATTTATTCATTTATTTGTGGTTTTAGTCGCAAATTAGCACAAATTGTATACACTTTCTCCTACCTCCATTTTTCCCATATTTTATGTCAGGAGAAGGATATCTCTACGTCAACGGCAAAAAATCTCGTAGAGATGCAAAAATCGCCTAAACAAGCTCCTAAGCTGTCCACCGATTTCTCAGTTGATTTGTGACTAAAAGCCCCTCTTAATTCAAAAGAGACTCTCTATATTGGGAACATAGAGAGCGAAAATCAATTATAGAAATCCCTCCCAAAAAAATGGGAGATAAGTACTCTTTCCACTCTTCTGGTTTTAGGTGCAGATTGGCATATATTTTGTATACTGACACTTCACTCTATTTTATGTCAGGAAACCGCAGCTCTATATCAATGGTCAACCCTATAGAAGCACAAAATCGGCTTGGAGGAGTCCTCAAGCGCGCACAAATTTCAAATTGTTGAATCAATTCGTTGTATTTTATTTTAAAGAATTCATACCCCAGAATGGAGAGGACAAAGTCCATCCGCAATTTAAATACCTGCACCATAAATCCCAAAGGGAAGAGCCAAGCCAATGCTTAGCCTCCCATTGGAGGTTTTTACTTACAGTAGTTAAATACCTGCAACTTAAATACCTGTACCTTAAATCCCAAAGGGAAGAGCCAAGCCAATGCTTAGCCTCCCATTGAAGGTTTTTACTTACAGTAGTTAAATACCTGCAACTTAAATACCTTTACCTTAAATCCCAAAGGGAAGAGCCAAGCCAATGCTTAGCCTCCCATTGGAGGTTTTTACTTACAGTAGTTAAATACCTGCAACTTAAATACCTGTACCTTAAATCCCAAAGGGAAGAGCCAAGCCAATGCTTAGCCTCCCATTGGAGATTTTTACTTACAGTAGTTTAAATACTTGCAACTTAAATACCTGTACCTTAAATCCCAAAGGGAAGAGCCAAGCCAATGTTAGGCCTCCCATTGGAGGTGTTTATTCACTGTCATGTACTTCCTATAATTTAATTTTTGAATCATCAAACTCAAAAGATGAGTAGGTCGTAATACTGCACAGAAGTCGTTAACACACTCCCTCTTTCGGCTTCAGGGAATCTTTAACACTTAAAAAAATATAACAAATAAAAATATATACCATCCATGCATTCTATTTAAAAAGTGAAAACACAAAAGAGAATACCCTACTAGAGCCTTAGGAATAAACTAAGCCTGGGTTGCCGAATTAGGATATCCATGAAATTAAGGTACCGAAAGGGCATTAGTTTTAATTAACTAGTGTAACCAAGTCCCCGAACTCATAATCTCTGGTTCGTAGGAATAAATTAGTTCTCCCGCTAATTTATTTAGGTTTCTAATCGACCTACCAAGAACGATTAGTGGCGACTCCAAATTTCAAAATCATTTAAACAAAAACCAAAGTTGCAATTCGGTAGGGCTTGGGAGGGTCCGCGTTAGGTTAGTCAAATCTAATTAACCTAATAATCCGTTAACCCCTTGAAAATTTAAAAATATTTTTAGAGGGTCGCGACAGGAGGGAGCGAGATGTGGGAAACTCATGCACCCTCTACACCTGTAGTGAGATTTTGAGACGATGATTTCTTTGTCGCCTAAGGAAATCGAGACATGTTATGGGGGGATTTTGTTCTTGGAATTTCTTGGGGTTGGATTGATTGAAAAGGGCTCGTGAGTCTTAACCTCTCCTCTCAATTCAATCAAAAGGGGTAAGAAAGACCTAAGAAACCGAGAGAGAGAGAGAGAGAGAGAGAGAGAGAGAGAGAGAGAGAGAGAGAGAGAGAGAGAGAGAGAGAGAGAGAGAGAGAGAGAGAGAGAGAGAGAGAGAGAGAGTACGACGCCATGCTGTGGATTTCGTCGATGGGAAATCAGAGAGATTCGACGCTCTTATCTTCGCAACGGGTTATAGAAGTAATGTAACCTCATGGTTGAAGGTCGGTACCGGCTCTCTCTTTCTCTTTTCCTTTATTTTCCCTCGAATCAGATAAATATCCACCAATTGCAAATCAAAATCTAGAAATTCAAGGAATGATTCCCCCTACAAGAATGATAAAAGACCATTTGAAGATCAAATTTCTTTTCTCGTCTTTTGCCATAATCAGGAGGCAGATATGTTCTCTGAGGAAGATGGGTTCCCAAACGGATGGAAAGGCAAGAACGGGCTGTACTCGGTGGGATTCACCAAACGCGGCCACCTCGGTGCTTCCATGGATGCCAGAAGCATTGCTCAAGACATTGAGCAATCGTGGAATTTAGATGTTGAAGGAATGCATTTCATGGCTTTGTCTCTTGCAACCCCTCTACATCCATGAACAACTGCAATTACAAATCAAGTGATTTCATTAATTAGGATGGGAAGCAGCAAGGTAGTACTGATTTCAACGGCAAAAAAAAAAAAAAGGACTAGAAAAGAGGGAGAGAGAGAGAGAGTGAATGTTAGAATTTTGCAAGAATTAATTAAGTTAGTCACATGAAGGTCATTTTCTTTCGTGGCCGGATAGGTGAATATGAAGGGGATTTCCAAAAAAAAAAAAAGAAGTGAAGGGAATTAAAATTCTCAAATTCGTATATGTGTAAATTGTTGTAAGTTCACTATCCTTTGTTTAGTTAGATATAGTCATCATAGAGGGCAATGTAGGGTTGGGTGTTAGTGCTAGAAACATCTGTAGAAGTTGAATTAGATGGTTGTTCTCGCTTAAGTATTTTTTCCTTCCTTCCTCAGAGCATATTGGAGCAATGTATATACAGCAATGTCCATTTATATTGATGATCTTAATTGGAAGAGTATTGGTCTTTTTCATCAACATGTGCCCGTTAATTCTGGTGCCTGGAATAACTATTTCTGTACGTTTGAAATAACATGAAAGCTAATGGGGTCTGCCAATTCAATATCAAGTGCGAGAGAAAGAAATTACAGCGCAATCAACAAGAAATATGGACACCAGATGTATACGTTGTTGATACCTACTTTACTAGGAGAACCAACACCCGAGAAAAGCACAACGAATCTAGAGAATTATGGAGTTTACAATCACTCAATAGTTTCATTTTTTTTTAACCCTAAATTACACTCAAGAGATTCTCAACCGTGTTTACTCAGAATGTCTCACAGTGCTCTTATCAATTAAATTCACAGAGAGAAACAAAACACTCTAATGGAATCTCTATGTATAAAATCAAGGAGGAACCATGTTATTTTGGTTGTACCGAGAACCCTCACTAAGGAATATTTCGTTTTTATATGTACTAGTGTGGCTTGCCAACTCAAACTTGGAAACTTTGATTTTCGCAATCGTTTTATCTTCTTAATCCAAGAACAAGCCTCACCATGGACCTCATCAAATTTTCTCGAACATAAAGTCCAAAGTCAGGGGACATCCCAAATATAGGCCGAATTTCTATCAGGTCCGGCTTCGATCAACCACCATAAACATAAGGAAAAATTATTAAAAAAAAGTCATAAATCTATTATTATTATTATTATTATTATTATTATTATTATGTCAATTCAGTCCTAAACGTTTTCTTTTGCCACCTTAGACTAATTATAATTGGTGCTTTTTTTTTGCATCCCACCTATAATATTTTTGCATAATTTAAATGAATTTACAAGATCATTTTGGTCAATACCTTTAGGGACCCATCCGCATACACCATCTTTTGATGGAACAAAAACGAAAGAAAGCGTCATTCGGGAGGCGAGAAAAAGCAAATTACGAGTCAGGAAAACGGTCCCAAAATAGTACGTCGCCCCCAGATAATTTCAGCACCAACTTACGTATAAGTCAAGGACCGTCATTCAGCGTTCATGTAAATTCACTTTGTACTTCGGGAAAAAAAATTGTCTTCACTTTATGCATTCCACTAATGAGAGAGATCCTCTCATTCCGAGTGCTTTAGATTTAGGGCGCGCATGACAATGTTTCTATTTTTCTGTTTCTATTCCAAACCTATTTCAGAAATAGGTTTGGAACAGAAACTCAAATCTGTTTTTTTATTTCTGAAAAAAAAAATCTGTTTCAGAAATAAATTTTGGACTAAAATCAGAAATAAATAAAAATTTCGTTTCTGACAGAAATAGAAAAATCCATTTCTATTTTAGAAATTATTTCTGGAACAAAATGATTGTCATGCCTGCCTAATGATTGTTTCGTAACTCAAAATAGGAGCGTTGAGGGCTGAGTATCCCAAAGATTAAAAAAGTAGATTTTCAAAAGCAAGTCAATCCAATCTGCACCACAAATTGCACTAGTTGATGCGACGATGCGTTTGTGCACGAACGGAGAGATTTTAAAATATGAACGGAAAGGCTCCTGCCAAGAATTTTCCGAAGATTAAAACAAAACGTTTTCAGAGAGTAGTTACAACATTTTGTCAAATTTAATTTTTAATGTTCTTTGAAAATGCAAAATTCTTCGGCTTTAAATAAGAGTCTTGCTAATGAGTATCTTAGCGACACTTTTCAGCAATCATATAAGAATTTCTTCGTGTAATTTTCAATACACCGATCGTCCTTGTATTATGCGATCAATGACTTAAAACACTATGTAATATAACACTTGAAATCATTAGTCTTTTCAAATCGTGCAATTCTCCATTTCACATTGTCTTGATGCAATGTTTGTTTTTTCTACGTTTAATTAACTTAACTAGTTCTCTATGGATACTTGTGAGCAAGGTCCTTATTAGAGAATGTCTTAAAGTCATGTAGAAGTTATTTGTTATATGGTGAAAGGCAGAAGGAAATAAGAAATCTGATGCCAAGTAGCCAATATAAATCCCTTCAAAGACAATATTACATGGATGATTGTTTTATACATTGGCAGTGAAAAAAAAATCTTATAAATAGGATTTAGGGTGATAACGCGTACATAGTTTGTAAATAAATTTATTTAACTAATATGTGTTTCAATTTCATTATTGTCTATATAAAAATTATTTCACACTAGAAACATACCTTATATGTGTGTGTGAAAAAGTATAAAAAAAGTGTTAAACCTATTGCATTAGTACTAATTCAGTACTAAACTTTTCAATTGGACCAATTGAAGTATAAATCTTTTGCATTTGTGTCAATTTGGTTCACTTGTTTGATTTTAGCCAAAAATCACTACGTTGACACAAACCATCCTACGTGGTGTGGCTGGCGCTGACATTAACATTTTTTAATGCTATTATATATATTTTTTGAAATTTTTGTATATTTTTTATTTTTTCTTTCATTTTGCCAGTGAGCTTTGAAGAAAAAAGATAGAAGAAATTCATTTTTTCAAAAAAATTGTAAAAAAAAAACAACATCAACATCAAGCATGCCACGTTGGATAGTTGACATTCACATTAGCGATATCCAGTTAAAATTGACTGAATGAATTGAATTAATACAAATGCCAAAGGTTTAGGACTAAATTGATTCAATTTAAAGGTTTAAGATTGAATTGGTACTAATGCAATAGATTTAGGACTTTTTTGATACTTTTCCATAGATATATATATTTATATTTATATATGTTCAAAGTAGCTTTAACTATTTACGAGGGGATTTTCCCCCAATAAAACACATAAAAAACCTTACAATACATACAATTTTTCATGAAGGCTAAAGTATATCCCCTTTTTATAAGAAAGCACATCAGCAGTGAAATAGGTTACTTTCATAGACACTATTGTTGACAAGCGTGCATTCGAAAATGATAGAGAGTGGTCATAATTGATGATACAATGCTGCAAATAATTGGCAACTTCATTGAATATTTTCATGCACATTGTTGACATTTTTCACATCATGTGCTTCGCCATATCGCTATTTAAGCTTTTAGAATGAGTTGATATACACACCTTTCGAAAATCCAATCCTTTTCTGTTGACTAAGATAGTTGGCTTGTTAAGTTGATCGAAATGACTGGACAGTGTATAATTGCATTGGTTTGGCTAGTACAGCTAAATTAGAGATGTGAAAGAGGTTTGTTGGTGGGAGTTATATCCCAACCAAAGTCAAGTATGGCGAATCATTGGATTGGCTTGAGAATTGATGAAAGCAACTGACGAATAGGAAGGGAGAGAGAGAAAGAGGGAGACCATCAACATCAAAGAGCTTCTACTTGGAAAATCCCATTATTTAGGACCATGAAAAGGTCCTACTAACTATTGCCTGCCCCATAAGATATCTTTTGGGTCCATGGCTTCATCAGCCTCTACCCACTAACACTAATTTCTTCTTCATATTTCAATCGTTCATTTCTTTTCTTTTCCTTTTTTTTTTCCGCTTGGGCTCGCTCATGAAACTTGAGCGATGCTACGGAAAACCATCAATCGGATACCTCAAGACACTATTAACTTTACTAATCGATGTGTATTTATAGCAAAAGAAGTACACAATTTCATACGGCCTAAAGTTTGTCGGCGGAAAGCAGGACAATTTGTAGAAGACCTTAAGTTACCGTCTCATTTAAAATGCTGTCACGTGAGGATTTCGTGGGTTATGTTTTTTCGATGGGCTTATCACGGGGTATCCGAAAATCCCACGTGATGGCTCATGAATAGCGGATGGATGACACATGTGATTTAGGATTCTACTCAGTCTTGACTCTGCTCCTGAAGTCCCAAATCCTCTTCTGGACTCAAGAAAGCCAGTTGGACCTTAAAACAAGCTGTGTCTATCAAAGTGGACGCCACCTCCACCGCTTGAAATCATGGAAATTGTCCAACGAGCGACCGAGATAAGAGTTCTAGGTTCATTTCTTCTACGAGCTTTAGTGTATATTTCCTCCAAAAGATGCTTGAAAACGCCTAGCTGTCCCATGATATAGAAAGCAACCCCCCTTCTCTCTCTCTCTCTCTCTCTCTCAGCGCTACAAAAGATGTGTGGCTGCATCATGGTCCAGAGGCACGTGACCGTCCTCCAGCGCCATTACGTGTCGAAGCCCTGGCTCTGCATCGGCCTCGAGGGCTTAAGGCACACACGCATACGGCGTTCATGCTCATCCCTAGCTCGCCTCTGGTCCTTCCCCGTTTACGTTGATGGGTTTACAGGAGGCGGCTTTTATACGGCCAGTCATACCACTCTTGGGGTTTTCTATAATTTCTGCATTGGAGCATTCCTTGCTGCTGCAGATTAAATGCGTCGTCTCGTGGAGCTTGACATCGAGATCAACGATTGTGAACTCTCTAAATTCTCTCCGTATATTCTTTTTGTTGCGTGTCGGCAAGTCAGTGACACGATGTGGCTCTAGGGTTTTGCTTTTCCCCGCTTGAGATCACCAGACTCATGAAGTAATTGCTTATTAAGAAAACAACCATGTTTATGGAGATTAATAAATGCGAGATTGAGATCGATTATTGGGATGCATAAGATTTTTCTCACGTGGATTACATTGATTGAAATTGTAATTTATAGTTCTACGGGATTGGTATAATAATGTAAGATATAAAGCATCATAATTAGTTTAATATGAGGCTGGCTTGTGTGAACTGTGTAAAGTCCGACCTATGATGAGAGGGGGTTTAAGTATATTATAAGTGCCAAAACTTGTGTACGACACTCACCTTAGTGCAAAAACTTTCAAAATGATAATCTAAGTACTAATTTTTTTTTAAAACGATCACATCAATGCCAATTCCAATTTTAGCTAATGTGGCTTGCTAGAAATCCTACATGGCCTTTTCTTTAATTAATATTTGAGCTGACGTGGCTCGCCAGAAGCACACGTGGACTTGAACTTAAAAATTAGCTAAAAAATTAAAACTAAAAATAAGATAAACTGAAATTTTTAAAAAAATAAGTGTAGGGTTTGGTGGGCGAGCTTTGGCTACCCTTGCTGGACACAGTAGGAGTAGGAAGAAAAAAACAAAGAAGAAACAAAGACAAAATAAGGAAAATTTTTTTAAAAAATATTATTAAAGTTGTCTATGTGAGTGTTGGCCGGTAAAAAGGATGAAATTGGCACAATTACAAAATGTTTACGACTCAATTGGAAAAAAAAGATGTAGGACCGAATTGCAATAAGTTTAGTACTGTTTTGGTAATTTTCCCGATTCGGTCTTATATCATCGTCATCATGATCTTTCGGAATTGATCCCGCTCTAAAATTCGTATGTGACAATCAATCAACATGGTGATGCCTAATTCCATGAAGTAAATTCGACTGAGAAAAACAAATATTTCCTAAACTTTTACTATAATACGTTGCATTTAAAAATATTCTACATAAATAATGGGATTTGCTTATTGATAAATTTAGGTTTTTAAAGAAGTAGTTGACTAGCTGGTATAAGAGTTCAGATCTATTAGAATGCGCCCGAGAAATTCAATACTTTTGCCAAGTGAGATCACCAAGAAAAGCCTAATTCCGAGCTCATCAACATATTCAGAAGATATATTTTACCCTAAAAAATTTAAACCAATGAGTTTTTATTCTAATTACGATAAATTAAATGATCAACCTTGCACTAACATGTCTTTCTTATGCCTAACATCCTAACAAGCAAGATCGTTGTCATATCAATGTGGCACAACACCCCCTCCTAGATTTTTCCCGCTTGTATATTCCTCTATTTTTCGAAGGTATCATATTAAAGTGGTGATGTTTCCGTAGTATTTTTTATGGGGAAAATTACTAAAAAGTCATAAACCTATTGCAATTATGTCAATTTAATCCTGAATTTTTCTTTTTTCCATTTGAGTCCTAACCTTTTACATTTGAGCCAAATTAGGCTATTTAGCTAGCTAGTGTTAACATTGAAATTTTTAAATATTTTTAGAATTTATTAATTAATAATTAATTTTTTATTGTCTTTTTAATTGTTAGGGCTGGCAACAGGCTGCTGGCCACTGGGCGATGGCTGCGAGTCCTCTCTAGTCGCAATGAAGGGTCGTGACCTCCTGGCGGCCCTAACAAAAATAAAATAAAAAAGGAAAAAATTATTAATGTCCAGCAAATTGTTTATCAATGACCGAAGAATATGAAATCTTTGATGCACATGCTAATGCTAGTGGATTTGATAATATAATTGGCTAGTTCTCGCATAATCCCACCTCAAAATCTCCCTTTCATACCACTTAGTAAAGGGAATGGAGGGCTCGTACATCTTAAAAAATAATTTAAAAAACTCGAGAAAAACGAACATTATTGAACGTTGTCCACGTCAATGTTGGTGGTGTCGTGTCAGTATCAAATAGCTAAATGGATTGAATTGATATAAATATAAAAGGTTTAGACCTCAATTGCTAAAAAAAAAAATTAGAACTGACTTGCACAATTGCAATAGGACTAAGATTATTTTTGGTAATTTTCTCATTTTTCATGTGCAGGCTCAATTGTGAAGGGGAGTGCTAATAAATACAATAGATGTAAGTTACAAGTCGTTTACTAATAGCTTCCTTTCTCTTCACACGGTCATCATACACCCAAGGGGTTGGCTAATTGATTAAGCACATGGCAGTTCAGATAAAATAAATTTTGTGATCGCATCACGACACCTCCCACTCAGAAAACCTTAAAAAGTCATTCGCATCACTTAATGAGTCAAGTATTATTTAGTACATATTCGTAATGTGCCTTGCCTGCTATTCGTTGGATTAGTTCTCTTGCATCTACCGGCCATTCAGAATCTATAAAACTTCTACATGTAGAGAGAAGCCAACTTTGTCATCCTTTTGAAGGCGAGGCTAGTACGTGTCAAACAGCTTTTGTTTATCTTGGAGCTAAATAAGGGAAGCATTCTGTAATTCAACCAAGAGTTATCTACTCGCTACCAGAAAGGGAAAACGATGAAGGGGTAAGTTCAAAGAGGAAGTGCAACTTTATTACGTGGTGTTGAAAAGGGCAACTCATGCAGGCGCGAGATTCTTCAACAGGCATGAAGATGACTCCTTATAGCCAGAGAGAGAGAGAGAGAGAGAGAGAGAGAGAGAGAGAGAGAGAGAGAGAGAGAGAGAGAGAGAGAGAGAGAGAGAGAGAGAGAGAGAGAGAGAGGATTCACCATACACTTGGATTCTGATTGTGCAAAACATTCAACATGAACCCAAGAAAAAAGATAAGGGTACATAGATCCTGTTAAGATTAGGCACAGAATCACAACCAAATATAGAGTAAATGCAAGAAAGAGAAGTTAATACATGAGGTTTATTCTGTTTCACCTTAAATTAGAGCTACATTTAGTAGATGATTCTACTATATTAATATCTTCCATTTAGAATATAACAGTAACTATGCATAAGCTCAAATTCAAATTACCAATAAAATACAGGCTCAAACTACAAAAGCTCTTTGATGTCCCGGGAACGTCGCCTCTGGAGGTCCTCGTGTTTTCCTATCGATAGGGAGTATGAACCACGCCCTTACAAATCCTCGAACTTTATACTTTAGCTGTTAGAAGTTATCTTATAATCCATCATGCGAGCAAAATTTTTCCTATAACGATACAGTGTTAATGTGTTTAGCAATGTCGTGGGACGGTATAAAGTGGTTATACACAAAACAGGCGATTGAAGGACCAATCCATCTACCGAGGGTATTTTAGCGCGGCCTGACACCATACCTCGATGGTCTTTCCTTGTCGACCTTTGGAGTTTGGACCACCCACTTTGGCGACTCGTCCTTCATCAATCATATGAACATCTTTCGCTCCACCTGTTGTGGAGACTCTCATAGAAGTCTCTTTTCCTTTCTCTCCCCTCGTGCACCTACATCCCGATCTAGCTCTTAGCGACTGCAAGAATCTTTAGTACTTCGGAGCAAAAAAGAGAGGGCGAGATGATCTGATTTGCAACTTATAGAGCATGGTGGTTTTAGATCTTTATCGGTCCCCGAAGCGACGGTTTGGAATCTCACAGAAAGAAAGACCTCCCTAATGTAAGCACAACAAAACACAATAGACATTTCTTTGGGGAGTTTTAAATGTTCAGATTCAGATGGGGGTAGAATAGGGATTTGAAGTACTTAAAAACGATCAAGTTTGAAACTTAATGCAAATAAAATCCGGCATAAAAGTAAAGCCCCCCTTTTTCTGCATTTCTGATGGGAGCAAACTTCCACCAAGTAAACTTTTCTGATGGGAGCAAACTTCCACCAACCATGTTTACTTGGTGATCATCTACAATAGGAAAAAGTATAAAAGGTCATATACTTATTACATTGGTACCAATTCAATTTTAAATATTTTTTCATTGGTACAAATTGAGTTCATTCCACTGATTTTGGTAGGAAATTACTGATGTGAAACTAATGTGGACATCTTACATATTATTTTAATAATGTTTTGAATTTTTTAATAATATTTTTTGGTTTTTTTTTCCTTTTATGGACTTTGTTTTTTGCTGTTGATCGGAAAGGGCCTACGGCCGACCCTCATCGACCACAGATGAGGGTGTCTTGGCCCTCGACAAATTAGGGTGAGGCCATTTGATCTAGCAATGGCGTCCTCGCCTAGCTCGGGCGCCCTGACTTGGCCTATACTAGGTAAGGGTCGTGACGCCCTCACTTGGCCCAGATATGGCGAGGGACAGCGTGAGCCCTCGCCATAGTGGCCAAAGACCCTCGTTGAGCAATAGTAAAAAAAAATAAAAAAAAAATAGAAGGAGAGGTAAAGCCCAAAAAGAAAAAAAGAAAAAAAGAAAAAAATATTTAAAATGTAAAATAATTTAAAAAATTGTCTATATCATCGGTGACTATGCTACGAGGATGGCCCGCATTCATGTCTGCGATTTTTGGCAAAAATTGATCAAATATACTCAATTGGTATCAATGCAAGAATCCAATCGCCCAGATCAATGCTCACCTACTTTGAAGTAGGTAAGCTTGCTACGGGCATGTCCACAAACCAAAGTCTATCATACCCTCCGGCTCAATCATTACTGAAAATTCAACCATCTCCTAGCAAATAGACACATAGGATCAGCACCGAAAATTTTTGGGAAAGCATCCTATGACTGATGGAGAGAGACTTCGATCGCCCAAAGGAATATCGAGGGAATCTTCTGTTGCGGTACGTACTTCAGAGAATGTCGCAATTAAAGTCCATTTGTGGAAAAAGACTTTGAGGCCTTTCCACGATTCCTCGTTGATCTCAAATGGGTTCATCGTTATCTCGTGATCCATTTTGAGTAGGCAAAATTTTCAGTACTCAAGGATCCGTCGGCACCAAAATCTCCTCCCATTAGAGCTCGCCATTTCCACATCGATTGGAAAAACTAAAGTTCTCTTTCTCTAAATCGGCTAGGCCATCTCCTTCACCTTTGGCAGGCTGTGTGGTGTTGGTGATGAAGTCTCATTGGATTTGAATTGAGAGAGTTTCTCAAGAAAACGGGTCGAGAGAAGTTGAATATTCGAATATGAATCTTAGGGTCGCTTTGTTTGAAGGAAAACTGTTTCCGATATTCTGTGTCTTTTTGGTGTATGGATAGTGGGAAACTAATCGATCTGCAAAAAAAAATTTCAATGGATTGAAAATATCATGCTTAAATTGGATGAAAATAATTTCATTTCTGATAAAAAAGGAAACCACTTTTCCTAAACTACCAATCAAATTAAAACAATCATTTTTCTTGAAAATATATTTCATGGAAAATAGTCTCTTTTATCATGAAACTTTCAGGAAAACAAATCCACCCTTAAAAAAAGATGCACCCTTAAGTCCAATAGCTATTCATGATCAACTCGATTGATTAATGTTTTCATCCTATCATGTGGTGTTGCTGGCCCAGTTAGCACTCGCACCTGATTGCAAATTTAATTTGATCATGAATAGCTGTTGGACTTAAGGGTGCATTTTTTTAAGGGTGGATTTGTTTTCCCGAAAGTTTCATGATAAAAGAGATTATTTTCCTAAATTACCAATCAAATTAAAACGGTGTAAGTGCTAAACTACCAATCAAATTTCACAATCAGGTGTAAGTGCTAAACTACCAATCAAATTTGACATCAGGTGTACATGATTCATATTAAATAAAAAGTAAAATTCACGTTGCTTGTGTACTTTGACTTTTTTAAAATCTAAAGTTTCTGAAAGTTTCACAAGGCACAAATGTTCATATTAACTTCACTTATTAGTTTTTTTTCATAATTTTTTGAATTTGTATAACATTTCAATTTTTGTTGTTAGAACAGAAAAGTCCATTTTCCTTAATTTTTTTTTAATGTAATCAAGCTATCTTTATAGCTACACAAAGAGACCACACCAGCAGACATTATCGATTATGCCACAAATTGCATTACAAGTACTTAATTGTTGAGCTTAGGAAATTAATTGTTTATAGATCAAGAGAAGAGAATGTTGTCATGCCCATGATGATAACAGGCAATGTTTTTCCCCAATAACTTTGCGAGGATCCCCCATTTCTCCAAGAGACTGTCATCGTCGATTGTTGAATAGGGAGACCTAAGTGATCAAAGTGAGACTCTGATTTCTGAGTGAGCTTAATATTTGTTCATTAATTTACGATCATGCAAATCTAGCCATAGCCGGGCAAGGCTCGACCTCGCAAGCCCAAATCTAGGCTTGCGACACCTCGCCCGACCTTGTGATGGCTCGCCGTCGTCGAGTGAGTGTTACGGAAATCAAACGAAGAACAAAAGTGGAACACAGAGATTTACGTGGTTCGATCAAAATTAATCTACGTCCACGGGCGAGGCACAACGAAAATTCCACTATATTCAAAAGGAGAGTGCACTTACAATGAAACCCTAATCATAATATATATTGTGTCTCAAGACATAAAAGTAAAAACCTAATTCCTTTGGGTTGGGCCTACAGCCCACTCAAATAATATGTCATAAATTCAAGACACATTTAACAATTCTCCACCTTGACTTGAATTTAATAAGTTAAGAAGCCGAACATGTTCTTCCGGCATCCCTAAGCCTACGTGAGCTAACTCGGTGTAGGAAACAAGGGATGTAACAAAGGAAAGAATATGTCCTCTTCAAACAAAGGTAGAATTTCATTCACCTCACCACCAAGCCTCAAAAAGGGGCAAACCTCAAACAAGCATGCCAATCAAGTTCAAGCAATGCTTAAACTTGTTGGTGAGGATTGACTTGGTCAACATATCAGCATGATTGTCAGCAGTGCCAATCTTCTTTACCATCATATTTCTCTCAGCAACTGCCTCTCGAATAAAGTAACATCTGACATCAATGTGCTTAGTCCTCTCATGATATGCTTGATTTTTAACTAAGTGTATAGCACTCTGATTATCACAAAAGACAACTGAATTGTCTTCCTGTTGAAGCCCAAGTTCTTGAACAAGATTCCTTAACCAGATAGCTTCTTTCACTGCTTCTACTGCTGCCATATACTCTGCCTCTGTAGAAGACAAAAAAAAAAGGAGCCACGTTATTAGGGTCTGGCCTGAAAAAGCCTACATTCATAATTAATCGGAAGCACTAATCGGTCCTATACACATTTGTTGTGGGTTGTCCCTATTATGCCGCGGTGCTTTGGTTACCGGCATGGTGGGCCTACCCAGCCCAATTATGGGTATGCTGGGATTCGCAAAGGGCAGCACCTTAAAGCATGCTGTGGGCGGGTTCATAATGAGTTTGGGCCTATTCTGCGTAGTGCATTTCTTACTTCATAATCAGTTTATCAATGTCATCTCTATGGGTTCGTTAGGTTATCTGGGCTGCCAAGAACCTGTGTGTGAACTAGCTTGGCCCATGGGCTTTCCCGGAGGCCCACGTTGGACTGACCCGTCCATGCCAAAAGTTCAAAAGGTGGCCCATGTTGATTGCACCCCGAATGTTAGATCTTATATATTGCGATCTATGCACCATGGACACTCTCCAAAGGCATTTTTTTTTCTTTTTTGTCTTTTTCGCGTGTCGAACACATGACCGACACGAGCCGAACATGTCGAGACATGGTCGGGCACACCGGACCCCATGTCCGAGCTTCCGATGCGCTGTCAACAAATGGGACACGCGCGGGACTCGAGTGTCCCAAGGGTAATTTGGGAAAATCCAATATTTTGAAAGCAAAATCCACCGTAATACCATGGGCCTTCCTAATGGCCCATAGGCCCGTCCAGGTAATTAAGTTGCTCCAGGCACTGAGCCGCCACTTTTGCAATTGAAGCCGGAGCACTGAACAAGAGTTAGAGGGTGTTGCGAATGGAGAAGGTGTTGGATCTCTTGCTGCAATTCTGCACATCCCTTATGGAGGAAGAAGCTGCACTCAGGGCAGCAAAGCATGGTCGCCCCCCAGGATTGGAAGTGCGCATACTCGGCAAGATGATCTTGCTTTCCTTTTTCACGTTACAGGAGGTAAGCAGATGCTCGTGAGCAAAATGCAAAAGCGTCACTTTGACGGGCTTTTTGTGAAAATGGGGCTAATTTTTTTTTTTTTTACCGATTTAGGTCTCCTAAAAAAAATACTAAATAGGGGTCTGTTTGGTAGAGAGAGAGAGAGAGCAGGTGGGCTTTTTTTTTACCAACTCTAAGATTGCCGAACGGACCCCAAACTCGTATTTTAATCCCGACGGAACCCAAATCAGTAAGTTTTATTTTTCTTGACCCCTGTTACGTAAAAAGCCCTCACTTTGACCTCCTTATGCTTCGCGTCGGTATTCTCTTCGGGTAGCGTTGCCAATCCAAGTTCTGTTATTCACATCATTGGGGAAACATATGGGAGTCGGCTTCAAGAAAGAAAATGAACATTATGTATCATTCACCTCATAAGCTATAGTAAACCCATTTGAGTTGGTAAGGTACCCCTTTTTAGTGTAAAAATTCATTTTAGGGCTTTTTATTATTTATTTATTTATTTGTGAAATCATAAAAATAACAATTTATTGTGTATATATAAAAATATATATTTAATATAGAACGTATCCCAGTGTGTCGAAATTCTCTATTTTTTGTGAAATCACATATTGACGTGTCATGTCGTGTCCCGTATGCCATATCATGTTGGTGCTATATAGATTGCAATTGTGCTAATTTAATCTTAAATATTTTTTTTTGTCAATTGAGTTTTAAAGATCTTGCCAATTTTGACAGGAAACCGTTGACAAGAATGTCAACCATCCTATGTGGCACAACTGGAGCCGACGTGGATAATTTTTGATAATATTTTAATATTTTAATTGTTTTTTTATTTTACTTTTCTTCAATTCCCTTCTTCCTTCTTTCTGTAGCCGGTTGTTAGACCTAGGTGACTGGCCAGACATGAGGTGTGGGCTGGCGAGGTTGACCTTGTTGGCCCTCTCCTCTAGCTGGTCATTGAGGTATGGCGACTGACTAGAGGAAGAAGGAAGAATGTAAGGAAAAAAAAAAACAAGAAGAAAGGCCATAATTAAATAAATTATTAAAAATTATTTATGTTAGCGTTGGATCGTGCCATATAGCATGGCTAACGTCCTTATTAGCAATTTCTAGTCTAAATTGATTTGACAGATTGAATTAGCAAAAATACAAAAAGTTTATGATTTAATTAGCATAAAAAAGTCTTAGAACTTACCCATCGACTGGTGACCGTGCTGATTTGCACCTAGTTCCTTTCACAAGAGGTCCTGGTTCGAAATTTCGTGGTGCCAGTGTCTTACCTGGGTACTATGGTGGTAGGGTCCTGCAGTTTCCCTCGAGAATTAGTCGTGTTTCACCGCTGGTTTAAACGCAAGTTTGCTGGCCGCGTGGACACTTCGGTTATAAAAAAAAAATTCTTAGTACTTAATTGGAATAATTACAAAAGATTTAAAACTTTTTTTTATATGTAATTCTTCCAAAAAAGAAGAAGAAGAAGATGGTATTTATTGAGGGAGCAATGGCCATGAGCTGTTCTACTCATACGGAAGATATTGGCCGTTTATTTGGAGTTCGCTCTTGGCTCATCAATAATTTAGTTTCCATGAGAAACATAAATCACTTTGCACCATTTATTACTTTATATCATTACCTTCTGTCAAAGCATTATCATTACTTTGAACAAAAATAACGTGATATATTTAACGCAAATTCATGGATACATGGCAACCCCCAATCTATGTACATCAAGTATGAACAGAATTTTACTTCTTCGAAATAAAATACCCCCTGTCTTTTTTTTTCTTGCCAAAATTGAGCTAATCCTCGAATTGAGCGCTCGTACTAGAAAAGTCGAATAAAGATTCTCTTAATTTTGTTTGATCTTGTTTCGATTGGACATCAAAAGAGTACTTCTTGGGTAGGTAAGAAAGAATCGGGATCGGTCCAGTATAAGACCGTAATTTAACTCTGTAAATCATAATTTATTGGTCATCGTAACTCGTTTTCACTTTTAACTGATAACTAACTTACCTTTATGGATGAAAGCCCTGCTATAGAGTCTCTCATCATAACTTGACCATGTTAAGACCGAGTAATTAAGTTATTGTAAACGACAAGTTAGTAATCATCCTTCAAATATTGCAATTTACCTCAAAGTTTTATTATGACATATGGTTTGTAAAATCAAGTACCATAGAATTTCCTGACATCCAAATGCTTTGTCATCTCGTTTGTTCCCATCGCTTTCTTCTAATTGAGGTGCTGCCTAGGATACTAAGCACCCATGAATCGAAATGTTTTATAAGGTTCCGACGGAAAAAAAGGCCTTATCCGCTTTTAAACTTGCCTTCTTCTTCTTCTTCTTCTTCAAAGCTCGAAAGACTTTAATTTGAGGATGAGGAAAGATAAATCTTCGAATGGGTATCGTAAGAATTGGGCTCTGGATAAAGGGAAGCTCGCAGCCTCGACGCCCATGTGAGGCCACTCAGCCCATCTAATGGGTTCTTCTGTTCCCTGCAGAGGGAGGCGAAGATCAGAAAACAGAAAAGAAAGCAAAGCATTGGCAGAAAGTAAGGAGGAAAAGTAGAAAGTCAGGATCTTCTGCCCGCGCGCTGTGAGCGTCACGAGGACAGTTCGGCTTAACTTCGTTTCGCAGTATTCGGTAACAATTCAAAATCTTTATTGATTCAATCGAAGGAAGGTTCTTGTACTTAAGCCAATTCTGGGTTGCTAGGTTCAATCTGAGAGTTGGTAATGAAAATTTATCGTGTCGTGGAGCCGTGGGAATTTACAAATGTCAGATTTGGCGTTACGGTTTGGTTGGATTGAATTTTTTAAGTTTTCCGCGCTGCTGGAACCCCTGTTATTGATTATTGTGTGCGTTTGGCGCTGGTTTTCGTCCACCCATGACCTTGTTCGTTTTTAGGATGTAATCTCCAGCTGGTCTTGCCCAGCTTACGATAATTCTGAACTTCAACTGGTGATTCCATGGGTTAAAGTTCTGCGATTTGGTTGTTTTTGTTGGATACGAATAAAGCAAGTAGGAAATTTTGTCACGGAATTTTGGTTTTAGTTCCTCCAGTGGCTGGACTATGTTACTCTCTGCATTTGGTTGATGAATAGATTATGTTTTGATGCTTTAGCTGGAATACTGAGGTAAAAGAAAATAAGAATGAAATTGTGATGAGAAATGAGAATAATGTGATTGAGTGAACAGATATGAACGAGGAGAAGAAGTAGGCATTTGCTACTAGGATGAACATATTGGTCATGGTGTACTTGTGGAATATGTATGATATGCAATATGGACTCAGTCCCAACAGAGCATTAGGGATGAAGGTCTGCTTAATATTGTGTCGGAGTTTCAATGCAAGAGCTTGAATCATAAATATACATCTTATAGATGTTCTGCTTTCTGAATAATCCTGAAATTTATGCAAGCCCTAACCTACGGTCAAAGCGGATTATGAAGGAATATGCTCCCTAACTGTTTTCCCACCGGCTGACATCTCTCTAACTCAATTAGTTCCTGCTCGTCTCTAGCTCCTGTCTTCAGCTCACAACAAATTCTTTACCTTTTTCTCTTCACTAGCGTAATCACAGGAGTACCAGCTGTGACTATTAACCGGTTCATAATCTTCTGAGGATGGCCTGAGCAGGAGCTTGCGAGGGAGGTCAAATGAGTCTATTCCAAATGGTTATGTTGCTCCCACTTCAGAAGTCAGATCTTAGTTTTGCAGAAGTAAAATTTGCAACAAGAAGCTTCAGATCTGATACAATTCTCGGCGAGGGTGCTTTTGGTAGAGTCTTCAAAGGCTGCCTTAATGTTGAGGGGTCTTCCCAGAGCAAACAAATGACTCCAATTACCATCAAACAGTTGAAACCAGAGAGCATGCAAGGATTCAAAGAGTGGAAGGTAATCTTTTCCTCTCAGGAAAATTCGGGTTGCATATGCGTTGCAGTATCTGATGTTAGCACTGTTGTGTTTTTAGCAAGAAGCTCTATTATGCTGGTTATAGAAGAATCATGTCCAGATATCCAGATACATAGTTTTTTTGTAGAATACTGAGGATGAGATTTTAGTGAACTTTTTTGTTGCTAGATCGTTCTGGTTTTGTGTGGCTAATTTCATAGGAAGCTAACTATCTCAGTTTGCTTTCTCCCTTTCAAGAATATATGCCATTGCCCAACGGAACACATCTTTCTGGGGGTTTGACCAATGATGTGGACCAGATAATTCTGTTAGGATTGCAATTGACAGTGCTTGCTTCTATTATCCTTTATCTTAGGGTCTGTGACTTGTCCCATGACCACGAGCAATTCTACGCAAGAGCTTGGAGAAAAGCGAGCTTGCTTCTCCGTTGAATGGTTCCAGTCCGTATAAAGACATTAAAAAATGTTGTGAGATTCTGTTTTCAAGGACTTCTGAGTTCAGTGTAAGTCCTCTGCAGACATGCAGTAAAAGAGTGAAAATTTGCCTATCCTATGCCTGGTACTGTTAATTTTTCAGTGTTTATTTTATCTGTATTCAAAATAAAAATCAGCAGGCACGGTGCTGGGTGAAATTCATGACTCATATAAGTTTCTGTAAGCAGGTACCATTGGAGATTCAAATAGTCAAAGAAGTTTGAGAAGAGCTGTTTTCACCATTTAGCTGAACAGGTTGGCAGGATATAAAGCAATGAGATGCAAATGGTTAAGGCATATCTGTTTTGGAAAGCATATTTGAGTGGCCGCCTGGATGTGTGTGGATGAGTAGGCAAGCTGCTGCAAATTTTGAAATGTATGAATTCTTCTTGCATCCCACAGAAGGAATTTAGGCCCCGTGTCAGAAACTATTGAGACTTACATCCTTGCTTTTTAAGCTAAATTCAGGGGATGCCACTCCAGTGTACCTGAAACATTGAATCCCAATATGAGTTTTACGGCATTAGAGCCGCTTCTGGAATTTCCTAACATAGTTCTAGGAACTAAAACCATCCTTAGTGAGGATATTTTATTTGTGAAAAAATATGCTGGCCGCCCTTGAAAGTGAGGTGAACTAACTGTTTGAGTCCAAACTCATGCTACTTTAGGAGACACTGAACATGACTATTCTTCTTCATGTATCCTTGGAAGAAGGAATAAGATCATATGATTTCTTTTTCGTGAATCACCTCGTAAATGGATGTCACGTGTTATTAGCGTACAAGTCTTTTAAAAGGGGAAAGATGAGAAGGAAAGGACTTAGCCTCCACATAAATCTATTTAGCATTTGAAGTTTTTAAAATTGGTCGTCACTCAAGATGCTATTGTCTTTCTCGGAAGGTCAATATCAACCTTGCACTACACAAAATGAGTGCATTCTTTTCTCATGTTGCATATCAAAGCTTGTATGGTTCTGCGCTTTGGACTCTACATGGTCACCCATACAGTCATTAATTTCATCCTTTATTGGCTTTGCCAATGTCAAAATTGCTTGAGGGATGTTTACTGGCTTTATAACTAGGTTGAGCACTTAAGATTTGCTTACTCCTTGGTTTACATAAGTATGAGGTTGTGTAATTGCTGAAAGGCATATGAAATTCAACCCGCATGATGCATCATTGAATATTTCATCCCAGTTTTTATTTCAGATTATTTGCTACCATCGAAAATTTGTAGGGTGCATCCACGGTAGATGGCTCTTAGGGTGCCATTGTGGGTTTCTTTAATTTCTTATCACACAATTGATCATTCTATCTCCTCTCTTTTTCTGCAGGGGATGCCTGTTTGCTTCTTATTCTAAAACAATGTGAAAGTATGAGGTTTTGCCCTATTTTGATACGAGACTGTTAACTTCTTGCGGTTGGTGGTGAACTTTCTGGGCAGCTTATCTCATCTAAACATTGTCAGGCTAATGGAATACTGTTTGGAAGATAAAGAACTACTTCTTGTCCATGATTTCATGCTAGAGGGTATTCTAAAGAACCACCTCTTTGGAAGTTATGTTCTTTCTTTGATGATATATACATGCTTCCCTTAAATTTATTGCAAATATGGTCTTTTGTTGTTTCAATGTACTACACAAATCATGCTTCTTTCCTGCTGCAGGGGGGCTCAGCCATTGAACCACTTCCACGGGTCACACGGATTAAAATTTCCGTAGGAGCAGCGTAAGGCCTCATGTTCTTGCACCTGTTAGGCACACAAATAATTTGCAGACATATCAATCCCCCAGACATATTGCTGGACTCAGTAAGTTTCACGGTCGGTACTTGGATTAAATTAAGCAATACCACATTGTTGTTACCTTTAAAATTTGATTCCAAAATCCTGTCCCGAAATAACATAACTTTGCAACATCCCTCCTTTTGCAATTCCCTCCTGCATTCTGGAAGCAGCAAGAATTTGAAACTTTATGCATTCAGGTTTTCACTCTGGCCAGGCTTTCACATATAACACGGGAGTTACCATTGCAAAGCATCTTTGAAAACCGGTTTGTCTCCTGAGTATGTTCTCCTTATTTTTTGGTCGGGGGGCTTTGTGGTTATGGTCATCTAAATTTGACGTTTCCAAGCTACTCTTTTCATAGGTACTTTATAGTACCAGTCATTGGCACAAGCTAAGCTTTTTAAATCTACATTACGCCAAAATATTGGATTTTAGGTTGGCAAGAAAGGGTCCAGACGAAAGACAGATCACATGCGACAACACAGCTTAGTGGATCTTATGGCTATGCAGCACCCGAGTATGTGGCCACAGGTAATATGATGTGCTTTCTGAATTGCTTGGGGGTGATCATAGTAGAGAACATTGCACTTTGGACTTGGTTTGACCGTGGCTGAAGCCAAGTTTAACAAATTTCCGTTAGATTATCACATCATTCTGGTTGACCAGGTCACTTATATGAAGAGCGATGTCTATAGCCTCGGGATGGTAGTGGTTGAGCTTTTGACAGGAATGCGAGTGTATGATGCATAATCGTCTGGCTGATGAGTGGATTTTGGGGAGGGGGTCAAGCTTCATCTTTCTAGAAGGTAATTGACTAGAATCAATGTGCTCTCGACTGGAAGGGTTACTCTGAAGGATGCTGTTTACGTAGCTGCACACGCTACCCAATGTCTCCGGTATTTCCCAAGTACTGGGCATCAATGAACGAAGTCATGGAAACCCTGGAAAGAATTAGTTGCAGCTGATAGGAAACACTGTAGCTTAGACGATTGATCCCAACTTGGCTGTCTTTCTCGGACACGGTCAGTAACTCTTTATTTATCACTTCCAATCATTGCACATCAATCTCTACTCTATGAACCAGCTTAGCTTGGCCAATGGATATGCTTGTTGGCACAAATTGGACTAACCCAATCCATGCCCTTAAGTTTAAAATTCCGCCATGTTGATTGTGTGTGCGCGTGTGGCGGGGTGTGTGTGTGTGTGTGTGAGAGAGAGAGAGAGAGAGAGTAAGTAAGCCTGTGCCATCATGATTTGTCCGAAAGCAGCCTTGTTCTCTGAGCTTAAGAATTTTTTCGAGAGGCTCCATTCTGCCCAACGATCAAGTTATCTCTCCGTGCCCGAGTTGCCACCCGAACCCGCCAACAGGTCCTGCTGGTGACGCCTTAACCGCACGGTAAGGCAAGCTGCGTTTGCAAGGCCGCTTTAGAAAATTTAATTATTTTAGAACGATCGTCAAGTATGAAGGGATTCCAAATGCTCATGTCTCAGGCATAAAAAGTTATAATCGCAAAAGACATCCTGACCGGGGGACGGGAAATCATTAAATACCGGCGGTCGAGGTCTGATACGGAATGTTCCTCGGGTCGGTAAGAGTTAAGATCCCCGCAGGTGTGCGGGGCATTTTCCCGAAAAGGACATTTCTGTTACTGTCACAAGTGACAGGAAAGTCTTAAGATGCTGTCCAATGTAAGATATATCTTCTTTTTGCCGGGTGGTCCCCATCACTTGCGCTACTTAGAATAACGCAATCGAATATCGTTAAATACGATTAAAAAAAAAAAGGAATTCGTCATCGTTTCCCGCTGTGGCAGCATAATATAACAGTCTTTTAAAAGAGAGAGAGAGAGAGAGAGAGAGAGAGAGAGAGAGAGAGAGAGATATTGCTATTTCCTAACAAAGTCTGATTGCTAGCGAAGAGGTAGACAGGGAAGGTGCGATGGTCCGGTTCTTGGCTTACTTGAGCTTAATAATGCCTTGCAGAATCTTGATTGTCCAGCCTTTGACTTCCTTGACCTTTTGTTGAAAAGTGACTATCAATGTTGTCTGTGCGCTTGTGCGAATGCCGGTCTTGCAAAATGTGGCAAAGTGCTCGCAGTTGTTATTGAAGAGGTCATACTCGCCAAAGCTGTCGCTCGCGAGAAGCTCCCATGCTTTGTTTACAACTTCCTCGGGCGATTTGGTGTCGGGCAAGGTCGTGCGGGTCCCCAATCTAGTTAGGCAATACTCCAAGAGCGGCCGTTCGTACGCATATGAGTGGATAGAATGGAGTTTCTTGCCTTCTGTCCGAAAGGATTGGAGAGATATCTTGTCGACTCCTATTCTTGTGAAGTGAATTACATGGCCTCCTCCAATGTATATTCCTATCAGAATCAATGGTGAGCGTGTGCAATGTAGAAAAACAGCCAATGGTCCAATCCCCGATAGCAAATAGTTACTGACTTTATTAATAGGGAATGAGAAGCAAATATACCTGGATAGACGGGCGAGGGAGGATCATCACAAGTGAAACATATTTTGTAGTTGTGTTTGGCCCAAAGACTTAAATATTAACACGCCATTCATTTCACAGAAATGTTTTTTTTTTTAAATCGAACTTCTGGCATTTGGATCATGAAAAATAAATGAGTCAACGAAAATATTTTTCATCATTAAAAAAAACCTTAAAAAGTTGAGAAAATGATTTCCTTCTCCAATTCTTCATATTTTTTTTATTTTTTTTTTCGAATCTTTTATTTATTATTATTATTTTTTATCTCTTTTTCTTTTCTCTTTTTCCTTTCTTTCAACTTCTTCCTCTTCCGGTCGACGGCCACGGCGACCGTCTACCAGCTCTGCTCGTTCAAGCCTCGCCAGATCTGGCAAGGCAAGGCTTTGCTCGAAAAGAACCCATCTCATCATCCCCTGCCCTCTGCGCCTCTCCCACACTCGCCACTAACGGAGTTGCCAGCGCTGGCGGACACGACCAGACCGGAGGAATGATGCCAACGACTGCCATAGATAAGCGTCGACCTTGCTCGCGAGCCAGGCTTATGGTAACGCTAGCGTCTACATCTGGCAAGGCTTGGCCTCGCCACAGGCCGGAGGGGCTCGAGCTCGCGGGCCTCGAGCAAGGCCTGGCCTGGCATCTCCGCTGTTAGCGACGGTGGGAGAGGCGCAGAGGGCGGGGGATGACGAGATGGGTTTTTCTCGAGCAACACGACCGGCAGAACCATGCCAACGACTGCCATAGATGAGCGTCAACGCCGCTCCTGAGCCAGGCTTATGGTAACGCTAGCGTCCACATCTAGCAAGGCTTGGCCAGGAGTCGGCACCGGATGGCAGGGCTTGAGCTCACCGGCCTGGCCTGGCCTCGCCACACAACTCCGCCAGTGGTGACGGTGGTAGAGGCGCGAGGGGCGGGGAATGACGAGATGGGTTGAGAGAGAGAGAGAGAGAGAGAGAGAGAGAGAGAGAGAGGAACTGAAAAGTGGAAATACAGGGGTGATCAAAATCAGATATATTAGCAAGCAGCCCATTCGAAATGAGAAGAAGGCGGCAAGGGGAAGATTGGATCATCGCTGAGTTCCATCTATAAGTACACAACATAAGCAATTGATAATGACTCACCGTGATGCGAATAGACGCCGAGCCGCCTATAAGTATAAATGTGATCCCCCGGGTTAAGCTTTTCCAGTCCTTTCACTGTGGTCAACGAGGACAGAAGCATCAGTACTGCGAGTAACTTGTCGATCGTCCGAGCTGCCATTTTATGCTTTTGGGTCTGCAGTTCTGTGCAGAGCAAGACCGAACAGGAACCGGGTGTGGCTTGGTGATGAGAGAGAGAGAGAGAGAGAGAGAGAGAGCTGGGTTTTAGGCCGTGGTGTCGCGTAGTGAAAGCAAGAAAAAGAGAGAACAGAAGAAGAAAAAATAAAGAGAGAGAGAGAGAGGGAGAGAGAGAGAGAGCTGGGTTTTACGCCGTGGTGTCGCGTAGTGACCGCAAGAAAAAGAGAGAACAGAAGAAGAAAAAATAAAGAGAGAGAGAGAGAGAGAGAGCTGGGTTTTACGCCGTGGTGTCGCGTAGTGACAGCAAGAAAAAGAGAGAACAGAAGAAAAAAAATTAAAGAAGGGGTACGCTTGTTTGGCCACCCATTGCCTTCTAGACAGAGAGGGAGGGATGCAAGTGTGGCATGAACGTCAAACGCCTCTCTGCTTGCGGTGGTGGAAGAAGATGGGGAGTGGGCCTTTGAATTTGACCAGAGTGAGACATTTCCAAACTGGACGATGTTGCTTCCTTCTTCTCGTGGATTTTCGTTTGCCGACGTGTGTGTGTGCGTCTCTCTCTCTATATATATATATATATCAACATAGTATTTTGATTTCTTCATAGGTAGATGTCGCTCATTAATCAAACCCGATGTCCTCATCCATTTCATCCGTTTCCTTTTCGTTCGAGAGCCAAAAGCCTTGTTCTAAGAAGCCAAATATAAATTTAGCATCCATCTCTTGCGATGAACTCTACAAAAGCATGGAGACTATAATGCATCGAGATCACGTGCGACACTTGTCGCGCAAAATTGAGCCACATATAACTGGGAAGGCCAGGTGAGATGATGGAAGATAAAGACTCCTCGTCGTCCTCTTCGGCGGAGAAACAAAGTCATCGAAATCGACCCGAAATGCCATGTCTTTCTGGATGCGGGTACCGGTGAATTGTAATTTTTAAAGAGAAGCAAGTTCATAGAGCCAGACTAATAACACAGCAGACGGTGGAACCGGCATATGTCGACATACATCCGCCAAGTATAAATATTATTATCTCCTCGTCCAACGGGTGCATGGTAACAACATCCTTCAGTGGGTCCCATCATCTGTCAGCGTTATTCTCGGATGTTGACGATTTCGTAGGTCGTCTTCCTTTCCAGGAAATAAAAGACGGAAACCGAACATCTCTGGGGATGCGACCAAATATTCCTATCTGTCTCATGCGAGAGAGCAAAAGTCAAGCAGAAGGTTTGTTTATGCCTCCGTCCATGGATAAGTCGACGAGCAAGAGATCGATTTCATGACTCGATTTATTTCTGAAAAAATGAATTGATCTGCTTTGAACCATTTACTAGAAGGTTGTAGCAACCGAAATTATCCCACTACATGAGGGCCCTTTCGACATGACACAAAAGTCATTGCTTTACGTGTAAAAAGCTACTCCTAATAGGAGTGGTAGGTTTCTTTCTTATCGTGTATTCATGAAGGACTTGCGGTTTATTACACCAAAGTAAAAGCTTTCGATGAACTATTAAAAGCTATCAAAAGAGTATCAAATGCTGACAATAAGGAAGGTTACTAACCTTCGGTGGATGCGGAGTCGAGGAGCACATAGCAAGTAACGACTCATGAAAAGCCATTGCGTGCTAGCTTGTATTTTAGGGATATAATATATATAGGAGGGGCGAGATGGGTATAAGCCCATTGGAGAGCACCAAACATGAAAAACAAAGAAGTAGTCGAGCATAGAAGAAATTACGCCAGTTTTCAAGACTTTTCCCAAACTAGAGTAAATTCAACGGAATGATCGGTCTCTAGAAGAGAAATATATCCTTCATGACAAATGTTCCGAATGTTCTACCAAATCGAGTCTCTATAACCCATAAGCGAATTAGGCTGAATGCGTGGGTAATTAAAGTGTGTGGTACGTAAATTACTGGAACAAACATGTGTGGGTGTGTCAAGTCTTCCATCAATGGATCCACTATATCCAAAATATTAATACTGAAGTCTGACTAATCTAAGTCCTTGAAGTTGCATGAATTTTCTAATCAAGTCTCGCATTGGACTTTAAATTTGGTTATTTAAATCCAATATATCAATCGGGGTGGGCAAGATCTATTTAATTGAAACCAATAAATTCATCTGATGGACAAACTAATTAGTTTCAATTGACTTGATTTGAATCCAAAGAAACTTGATTGTATGTTACGATCTCGCGATTGAGATTTTGATATCCATGAGTATTATAATCTCAATTACAAGTATTATGAACGACAAAAAATATTTTACAATCATAATAAAATTCACTTGTGATTTTATAAGTCGCATTTCACGTGTCATGTTAGTAGGACCCTATTTTATGGAAGGGGTTTGGTTTTTATTTGGACAAGTGAACGGCACTTTGTTGACGTATATGGGAATTTCCCCCATTTAAAAACGATGGCACCTCAGTAAGATGACAATTAACGGTTTGACACGCAAGGCCCAGACAGAGTGGGGATGGTGGAGATGAGGTCACGTTTTGTTTTCATACTCGCTTTCAACGCACATTAAAGCATATCTCATGCAACTCGTACGTTGTTAGGGTTTGGTCTGAAAAAGTCTGCATTCATGATATGAAGGGGTTAAAAAAAAAAGGTGACTCAAAAGAGTATCGTAATTTTTGCTTAATTGTACCATGATATGAAGCTTCCATGGCTATAATATCCTAAGTTTTGTTTCCCTTTATAGAGAAGATAAAGCTTCACGTGAGGATATTAGCTAGCATGATAAAAGCATATGATTTCAATAGTTTTCTTTTTCCTTGAAGTATAGTCGGACCCGAACATTATGTCGATTAGACCTACAATTTTGTTTCTCTAACACTAAAAATCAAGTTAAGCAAATAGATTTCTTCATGCATACGCCGATCAACTAAGTCAAGCAAAAACCAATAGACATGTGGCCCTGTTGATAAATGGATTGAGAGTGGGGTAGGTGTAGGATTCGATTTCCTCATTCTGCAAATTGGGAACGGCAAAACAAACGTTAGAGATAGGAGAGTTAAAGAAGTGGTAGATTAAAAAAAAAAAAAGTCAAACAGAGAGAGATTGGACTTTTCGTGGTGGTGGGAACCCAGTGAGTTTTAATGGCGATAATTTTCGATAAATTATATGTCGATAGCGTCAAATCAGTGCATCTTCTTCAGTTTATTGTTGGTGGCGAGATTTTACGTCCATTTTCGAAGAATGCAGACGCCTCCCTCCCTCCCTCTAAAGAATGCAATTTTGGGCCTAAGCAAATTGGAATGCAATTGCCCTGACAATGCGGGTCAACAAAAGGCTGTTAATACCCATTTTCTCTTGGACCAACCAGTAGCATTAATGCGATGTGATGTTTTGCTCCAAAGCTGTATTTTCACTTTCAAACACTTATATTCTAGTCATCCTTCCATCCAGTCGCCTGGATCTTGCTTAGCAAGCTTACCGTTTTGACCAGCAGATGGCCAATTTCACAGGTATAACAAAAGGGTAGGCTTTGCGAGCCTGTCGTACAGGATATAAGAAAAATAATAATAATTAAACAGGAATTTTGTGAAAAAATTAAAATATTATTAAACAAATTCACATCGGATAGGACGGCTGATATTCACGTCAATGGTTTTCGGCCATAATAGATCGGATGAATTTAATTAGCAAAACGTGAAAAAGTTTAATATTCAATTGACGCAATTAAAAGTGTTTGTGATTGAATCGATAAAAATGCAATATGGTTATGATTTTTTTTTTGTGTGTGATAATCTCAAACTAGCATACTTTTTTCCTTTAACTTTTGATTTGATTAATCAAGCTCTTGAAGTTGCATGAATTTTTCTTATCAAGTCTCTTATTGGTCTTTAAATCTGGTTAATTAAAACAGAGATATCCATTGGACAAGACAAGATCTAGTTAAGGGAAACCGATTTATCCATCTGATAGACTAGTTAGTTTCAATTGATCTGATTTGAACCCAAAAAAATTTGATTGTATGTTACGATCTGATTATAGTTATGGTGTTCCTCAAGCGTGACATATTTGTGGCCTCACAAATACAAGTACGGTATGAGCGTCAGGCGCCCATTCTCGACACCTTATTTCAACGACTTTCTGTCTCATGTCCTATGCTGTTGTAGTTGTTGGTTTTTTTTTTTTTTTTTGGGTGGGGGTTGCTCTGTTGTCCCTCCACTACATGAACAAATGTATTTAATTAATACATTTTTTTTAGGTTAATACCATGAAAAATTCTAAATTGATACACCTATCACACTCCAAACTATTTTTTTATGATAAAAAACCCCAAACTGGTATCCTTGTGATAAATTTACCCAAAATTATTTTTTTAATCATCAAAAACTCTAAACTAATACAATTGCGATAAATTTATCAAAAATTAATTTTTTTACCCTAATAAATCTCAAATTGGTGCACATGTAACAAACTTACCATATGTTAATTTTCGTTAAATTGAGTTGATACCATGAAAAACCCCAAAATGATACACATGTAACAAATAGAAAGTAACGTGTACATCCAACAATTGTCATGTATCATCTAACTTAGCAATTTAAAGGTAAAATTTAACGAAAACTAATGGATGATAAATTTATTACTATTATATGAGTATAGGATAAATTTATCACAAGGGGTACTAATTTAGGATTTTTTATGGTAAAAAATTAGTTTGAAATAAATTTATCACGGCGCACTAATTTGGGGCTTTTGTGGCATTAACCCTTTCTGTTTTTTGTCTGTTGACGAGACAAGACAATTCGGTTCATGTTTTATTTTTTCCATGAGTTTTGGCCCTTGAATTATCCACCAAACCCTAAGACAGCAAATAATTCCTCCACCTCCTAAGACCTGTTTGGTAATGCTTTTTTCATTTATTTATTTATTCATGCTCCTTTGTTCCCGACAATAGGAAAAAGAACATAAATCTATTTGGTCATTTCAATTAATATTTCTACTCTCAGAAACACATCAGTGGTCAGGGAATAGATTTGGAACATAGATAAAAAGAAAAAAATATACTTTTTTCCAGAGAACTGAATCATAAAAGAAATTTCTGCTGAAAAATTATTTTCAAAAACAGAATTATGACTAAAATGGCCCTTACTAAACTCACCAAATCCCGCGAACCTCCCTCATTTCCGAACGCGACGATGTTTATTCTTCTCGTGGATTTTCGTTTTGGGCAGGTTCGTGGCGAATGTCGGCCTTGATAATCATCGTCTCAATCTAAAGACTCCATCACATGGAGACATTAGCTAGCACCTAGCATGATAAAAAGTATATGATTTCCCTATGTTTTATTTTTATTTTTGGTTAGTCCTACTCTAATTCTACTGTCCGTGAAATGTTCACTTTCGTTTTTTTAACTTATTCATTTTGCACAGCGTGGGAATCAAACACCACTCCTTAAACCCAACGTCCCCACCCAACCCCGCCCCCACCCAATTCTCTTATCATTGGGTCGCGTGTGCCCGGTGCTTGATTTCAATATAGTAATTGAACAAGTGGAACTCGAGACAAAATTCGGAGAATGGCACAAGTAAGATCTTGTCCATCCATTTATCTTTAATTCCGTTGCTTTTTGTAGTAACAACAAATGTTGCAATCGCTCATTAATCAACCCGACTGCCTCGTCCATTTCATCCTTTTTCCTTTTCATTTGCGAAACCTGTTGCACAAAATCGAGCTACATACAACTCTCGACATCTCCATCAAATCACAACGCCATGCACGTATAGCGGACATTATGTCGATGCGACCTTACAGTTTTATTTGTCTCTCGCTAGAGAGCAAGGTCAAGCAAAGACAGGTCTCAATAGAGAGAGGAGATTGGACTCTTAGTGGATGGTGGGCCCAGTTTCGAAGCCATAATATTTGATGAATTAACGTTGACGGCGTCAAATCACTACGAGATTTCATGTCCATTTTCAAAGGTTCCGCACTTTTTTTTTTTTTGTAGAGGTACGTAATTATGTACAAACTACACCCTTTCTTACTGGGTTCCTCTCGATATTTGACTTGTGGTTGGGATGGTTTCTATGCTTTCTCCGACCAGCGAGTATGGATTTGACTAATCATCCGCGATAACAAGAAAGTTCTATTTTAATTGGCTTCCCGACTTCCCGATTGCTTTAATTTCACAAGTTTCGTTTGACTTGATTTAGCTTTGGGAATTGATAGAGGCTCCCAGCTGTACACTTCATTCATTAGGAACACTGCTGTACACTTCATTCATTAGGAACACTACTGCACACTAATACTAGAATAGAAAGGACCAGTCTTAGACCCTGGAATTTTTTTTTTATACAAAATAGTACGCATATCGATAGACAGTGATTTTATCGACGTCAAACATGAAGAACAAGGAAGAAGTCTGATGCCTTTGTGGTAGAGAGAGAGAGAGAGAGAGAGAGGGGATGCAAGTGTGGTACGAACGCGAAACGCCTCTCTACTTGCCAGCTGTCGTCTCCATGGTTTGGTTTTGGTGCCTTTGCGAGATTCTTTGCGGTGGTGGAAGAAGATGGAATCAAGTTTTTTTCTCTTTTTTTTTTTTCGTGGTAAAAGACGGGAATTTCACTTACTTAATGGAGTTTGAAAAAACAACCATAAATAACATCAAAACATAATAAATCTCAAAGGATGGAAAGGACATCGATAACCAATTAGACGGGAGATAATCTAGTCTATGAGACTTAACTAAAGCCGTTGTTGGGCTAACAGGGATTCCTCTGCGAGATGCGTCTCAATTTCGGAGATACATTATTTGGAACTGAACTTGCAAAACGAAAATGAAAATGGAGGAGTGAGGCTTTTGAATTTGACCAGACGATGCTGCTTCCTTCTTCTCGTGGATTTTCCTTTGCGCACGTTCTGGTTCCGGCTACCATCGGCCTTCACAATCATCGTCCTAATCAAAAGATATAAATATTATCTCAGAATCGGGTGCATGGTGACGTCGTCCCGCTGTGGGTCCCATCACCTGTCAGTGTCATCCTCGGTTGTTGACGATTTCGCAGGTCGTGCTTTTTCCGGAAATAAAAGAGAGTCCCGAACGTCCATGTCGGTGCGACCAAATATTTTATCTGTCTCACGCTAAGGGAGCAAAAGTCAAGCAACAGGTTCCTCCATGCGTCCCTCAATCGATAAGTCGAGCAAAAAGAGAGCGTCTCTACGACTGATTAACCTGAAAAAACATTGTTCTTTTACTATCAATTTCGAACCTTCTACTAGAACAATCGAAATGATCCTATTACATCAAGACCCTTTCGGTGCCGCACAAAAACTACTTCGACGTCACACAAAAACTACTATTTTACATTCAATTAGCACTAAAAATGGCTACTAAAAGAATAATATTATTCTTTTTTATTGTGTCTTTACGAAGGACTTACGGTTTATTACATCAAAGCAAAGGCTTATTAGTGAACTATTGAAGCTATAGAGATAGTACCAAATGCTAATGTTAAGGAAGATGACTGACCTTCGGTGTGACGCGGAGTCAATGAGCAAGAAGCAAGTAACAACGGGTGAAAAACCATTGTGTACCAGCTTGTAGTTTAGGGGTATATAGTAGGGGTACTCCTTTCCAAAATCAATTAGATAATGTAAAATATTTTTATCATCGCTAGTAGTTTATGACCAAATACTTTCGGGACGATGAAAATATTTTTCGTCCATTCAATTTTATAAAAGAAATAAGGGGTGATATTTAAAAGAAAAAACATTCTTTAAATTATTTATTTTGCGAGAAACGAAACCGGGCGTGTATAATGTTTCAAATTCACTTCCACGTGGAAGAGGGGGGAGAGAGAGAGATTAGACTTTTTGAGTTTTAATGGACGGTGGGCCCGGCTTCCCGGCGAGAATCTTCGATAAAGTATGTATGTTGATAGCGTCAAACTGGTACATCTGCTACGGTTCATCGTTGGAGGTGAGATTTTCTGTCCATTTTCAAAGGTTCCCCTCGTTGAAAAGTATGATTATCCCTCTCCATATTTCACTTGTGGTTAGATAGTTTCTTATGCTTTTTTCGACCAGAGAGTGTTGATTTGAGTAATTATAAGTGATAAAAAGAAAATTGAATTTACGTAAATTCACGGAGACACGAGAAAGGTAAAAAAAAAAAAACTACGATTGCTTTAGTTTCCTACGTTTTATTTGACTTGATTTAGCTCGGCAATTGATAGAGATTCCGAGCGATATACTTCATTCATTGGGAATGCTACTTTACATGAACACTAGAATAGGTGGGGTTGATTCTAGACCCCGAAGTTTTCTTGTATAAAAAACAGAACGCACGCCGATAAGTCGTGCTTTTATTGGCACCAAGCACGAAGAGCAAAGAAATGGTGCCAATTTTCAGGACTTTCCCTAAACTAGAGTAAAGTCAATGGCATGATATGTCTATATAAGAGAAGTATTTCCTTAATGACAAATATTATGACTGTTCTACCGAATCAGCATGTATTAGAGCTGGTAAACGACGTATATTGAATATAACATCTTACGCTAATTCACATATAAAGTAGGGCTCAAATATCTTAAATCTATTTCGAATCATTTGTGAAATTTTAGCGACTCATTTACAACCCGTTCCCAATCCTATTGACACCTCAAGTGGTGACCCACCAAGATTACGCATATTGCGATATATCTGGGATTATAGAGCTTGCCCTCCTCAATTACCTCCAAGGTCACTTGTAATTTGAAACGAAGAACACTTTCTGACCCTAAGCATCTCGGATGATCTTAATTTTTGTGTTCCTTTCTGGTCGAGACATGTCTATGCCAATCCGTTATTGATGCTGCGTTTAAGTTGTTGGGTTCGATCTTGGTTATCTTCATTTTGAACCGGGCTTAATTGACTGGTAAATGTTGGATGCGCGCACGTAAGCCTGTTCCATTTCTCTTGACCCCTCATCAAGCATGAAAACGTGTGCGAGTCCATCGATCCAAAATTGAGTAGAGGAAAACATAGTCTTACAGTATCATGTCCCGTACTTTATCGTTATTGCGTTCGTCTCTCTAATATGTGATTGCTGCAATAAATGACTTACGATAAGATTAGATGCTATGAATAAAGGAAATTACTAAAAAAATCATAAATTTATTGCAATTGTGCCAATTCAATCTAAATATTTTCACGCAGGATAACTGATGTTCACGTCATAAGTTTTCGACCAAAATTGGCTAAATGGACTGAATTGGCCAAATGTGAAAATGTTTAGAATTTAATTGGCTTAAAAAAAAAGAGTTTAGAACTAAATTGACACAATTACGACAAGTTTATGATTTTTTGGACAATGTTCTCAATCTTACGGTGTAGGTCATTGTTATATCTAATAACATAGCAAACGGATTTATACAGAAGATGGCAAATAACAGATCTGGACAGGAAAACGACTGATGTAGCATGAAAGTTGGTAGCGTTGTGGTCTAAAACGGAGTTAATTTGTTGAACTCGTGCATGCCACAGTTGACGAAACGAATATTGCAGAGTTTGTACTGTATATGGATTCAAGGCCGCTAGGGGTCAGACCAGAATTTGACTTGATTTATGTCCTTTTCTTGGGATAAAAATGAGAAAGACGTGACTGGATCAATGTGAGGGTGTCCTTTAGGAAAAAGTCCAAATAAGGTTAATAAGTGCTCTTGTTTTTTTAAATAAAGGTCTAAAATATATATTTTTCAAGTAATGCCCGAAGTTCCTTCATTGTTTCAAAGAAAGACCCGACCGAGGATATTTTCATCATTTATATTTTTTAATTTTTTTAATTTCTTTTTCTTTTTTTTTTCCTCTTTCTTTTTCGTTGGTGGTAGGTCTCCGGCGGTGGCCAAGCACCAATGAGCGGTGGCATGGCCTGGTCGTGGGGGAGGCGGCCTTTGCCAGTGGCCGGCGAGCCCTGGCCAATAAATGGTGATTTCAACGGTAGGACAAACGAGCAGGCTTCTTGCGAGGTTGTTATCTCCACCATAATAAAGGGCGGAGTAGGCATAAAGCGCTACCCTAGTTGGATTATATCCCTTGCCAAAAAAAGGTCAGAAGTTGCGGCACGTGAGCATGCATCCACGTCGTCTTCCAACCACAAGCTATCATTTTCCTTGTTGACCCCGTTCGCATCATGTCCGGGTCGATCATACTCATTAACAGCACTTAGACGCCCGATAAGGTTGAAGTATACATGTTACGGGACTGGAAATCATGGTAAATTGTGGCGAGGCTCTTCCTTTTGTGTAAGCAAAGAACTTATTTATCTAACGGGCGAGGCCTGCTTCAAGCCCGAATTAAATCACGGCAATATTTATGCGTTCTCTCTTCTGGATTTCTCCTCTTTAGCTTGGACTTCCAATGGACCGGGCCGAGATGCACACTGCAAAGCAAAGGAAGCCTTCTAGGCTCAGCCTAAAGAGGGCGCGCTCTATGTTTAGGTCAGTGGATGACGGATGAAAGAGTCGTTCGGGGGAAAAAAAAAATGTACCAAGGGAGGATCTGATTTATCATTTCTGCAAGAACTTTACCCTCTTTGTACTCTTGTTTGGGTCAACTCATGGTTCTTCATTTGACCCAAAACAAATTATGGTTCTTCCAAAGCACTGTTTGTTGGGCCAATGACCGTGCTGGCCATGTGCCCGAGGGCCGAAAATCTGTGCCAGCAAGCTCCTATTTCCTAATGGGCCTGACCCAACGAGGGCCCAATCGTGACGTGCCTGAGTTTGGCCATTGCTAATCCCTACGATGGTTCCCAACCGACGGAGAATCTATTTGGATGCATCCTAACTACATACGAGCCATTTTAGTCAATAAAATCCACACATTCTTAATTTAGTGCAGACGCACATAACTCAACAGGTTAGATACGATCCAATATACATGCATTGAGCGCCTAGAGTAATTTTTCTATCTAGTATAGATGCTGTTTCGATTCCTCTGCCCCGATCACTTGTACATTCTTTATTGACGAACACACTGTTTCGCTATGGCACGATTGTTTTCTAGATTGTCCGGTGAGCTCTCTTGAGTTTGGCAAAAGGAAGAACTGAAGATCTTGTTGAGCCTTATGTCGAGTTTGAAATTCATTAAGAGCTTAGCTCATCCGCTTTTTCATTGTAGTCTTACAACAAATTTTTCATAGCACATCACTAGATTAACACGTGACTTGTTATTATTTATATGAACCTAATTCACATTATTGCCAATCATATATATTGGGTTACCATCATTATTGATTTCCTTCATCTGGCTTAAGTTTCATTCCCCTTGATGTATACTCAGAGGATTGGCCAAAATCACTGGTCTTTAAGTAATTGCTTTATTACATCACGTGTCCATCGGACATGTCTCTTTTTATAGTTGAAAGTTTCATTCTTTCCAATGTTTATTGCCATTTTGTAGTGCCACTTTGCAATGGCTATTACCACTTGGCAATCACAATGCATAGACACATAAGATGTCAGTTTCATTCTCTTTCTCAAGAATTTAAGCAGTTCTCGAATCACTAAGATAAATATATTTATCTCCTTTCCCTAATAGAGTGTAGGAGGATAAAGCATTATGTTTTCATATAATGGAAGCACTTGAGTTTACCAGCCATTCTTTTGCCTTAGCCTCAATATTAACATGGGAAATGACCGCAACAATTACGTCGTCATCAGATCATCTATTTCGACTCAGATCAAGTTGACTTTTGGTTTAACGAGATTGTCATAACCCCCACAATTTTGTTTGGCTTATTTCCTAGTTAAACCACTTCTCTTAGTGGATTTTGCCTCATTTGAATCTACAATCCTGTTAACGTCACTGTATTCTTCTAATAAACTAGAGAATCCAAGATTTAAAATACCACAGTTTTATATTCATATGGCTATCAAATTACCTTCATATTTTTATTTTGGTCCACTCTTTTTTCTCATTTAGTCTGACACTCACACACATAAAACAATGCACTTTTTTGCCAGATCTGGCAAGCTTGAGGCTCGCCTAGTCCCGACAAGCCTCGAGGTCGTCAGCCTCCTGTGTGCCTCGAGGCTCATTAGTGGCCAGCAGGCTCATTGGTGGTTGCTACAACTGGTGGCAATGGAGGACGAAAGGGGAAGAAAAAGAAAGAGAAAATAAAAACTACAAATACCAAAAATAAATAAAAATAATTTTAAAATTTGAATTTCTTTTTTTACTTCAAATAAAGTTTTGAGATTGAAATTATTTTCCAAATGAAATGCAAATATAGATGTACATTTCCAGTAACATATCGCCAAACAAAGGAAAATAAGCTATTTTTTGAAAAAATGATTTTTTGGAAATTATCTAACCAAAACAGAATTCTCGAAAAAAAAATTTCAGTGAAACAAACGCACCCTTAGTGAAGTTATGATTTTCTGTGCATTGATGCTAGCCCTACTTCTAGCAATTATTTATTATCATATTTTGAGCTTCACATCATTTTATTTTTCTTTTGTTGGACTGCTCAGTGCCGGCACAGCTAGCGTCGGCCGGGACTCAGGGAGTGTAATATCCCACCATTTTGGGTGTCAAATGGCCGTTGATTAATTATTAATCATGTAATGATAGGAGGTTATGGACATAAAGACAACCAACTTTCCTACTAATTGATGCATTATATTCTCCAGAGGGAATTAATCAGAAGCAAAGGCTCATCAACTCTAAATCATGTTCTAATGTCATTTTCCTCGTGACAAAAGGACTTATATATTACAGGGCATTTGCTTTGATAAAATGGTGGAAAGGTGCAACTGAGATAAGCACCATCCTTATCCCGCAATTTTGAGTTTGGATGAAACGGCAAACATTACTTGCTAAAGTAGTCAATTTCCTCGAAAGCTCTGCAAGGGAAAAAGAATTACTCATGCATTGTCGACAAGTACTTGATTTAGACACAGAGGAGATTTGATGACATGCCCACTTACGATATGTCAGTGTATAATTTATTTTGGATAAATATATTGAAAATCATAAAACTTACCATGAAAGTGTAATCGAATCTTAAAATTTTTAAAAAAGTGTAATGAAATCCTAAAACTTACTGCAAATTACAGTTGAGTCCTAAAAACTTTCAAAGGCAATCAAGTTCTAAAACATGTCACGAAGATGTAATTCAATCGTAAAAATTTCAAAAAATGTAATTAATTGGAAGGATATACTTTTTGAAAGTTTAAGGGCTCGATTGCACTTTCTGATAAGTTTTAGCACTTAATTGCATTTTTTTAAAAAAAGTTTTAGAACTCAATCGCACTTTCGCGATAAGTTTTAAGACATCTAACCTACTTATCCCTTTACTTTCAGTACTTGTCGACAGTTCCAGAATGGACGGAGCTGACTTGATGTCGATTTTTTGGACCCACTAGGGTTTTAAATAAGCACATAATGAGAAAAGAATGAAATAGAGTCGGTGCATCCACCCACAGCCACTGGCAACCACATTAGCTCGAGATTTTGTCTCTATAAACTTTGAATCGGCCGTGCTACCTTGGATTCAAGGTGTTCGACCTTAGATGTGTTGGCGTTGGCGAATACTTCGAGGACCCTTGTTTCTCACATTGGGCATACCCACATAAACTTAGAGAAATAGGAGTATGAACCAACGACATGTGATCCCTATACACGGAATGGGGAGGGTTCAGGGGTAGCGCCCCCGACACGGAGGTCCCGCTAGCCGATTAGTGGGCGGGGATTCTACTCACCAGTGAGCGGGCCAGCAGTCCGCTCACCGGTGAGGGGGCGTAGGGGCAGCACCCCCTTGACAATATCGATTTTAGACTTTTATTTAAGTTGATTTATTACTTGTGGTGCCCGTTTTGAGCTATATATATTATTTTTTCATTCATTGTAACCGTGCGACAAAAAACCTAATAATACAGACTGCAGAATGTAACTCTTTTTTGGGTAAACCTAGGTAAATCGCATTATTCATTTTTCTTATCTCTGCCATTCTTCCGATTTGATTAGATAAATCTCATCAAAATGTGACACGGGCCGCCTCAAATCTGAGGTTGTGCGTCTCTTATTTGAGGTACCATGGGGTTTTAGTGAGTGGTGTTGGCCTTTGGTGGTAAGTGGTAATGATAGTGGAGTTTGATAGCCTTTCTTAGGCGATTGGCGGCAGTAGTGATAGCCATCAATCGTGATGCTGCTATTTGAGCTGTGGCCACGACGGTTTGAGTGCGGCGGAGGTTGAAAGCAAGTGGTGGTGGTGGTGTTCTTTAGAGAAAAGAAGGGAGATAGAGAGAGAGATAGAATCTGCCATGGCTACGCTAAAAGAAGAAAGGAGGAGGAGAAGAAAGAAGGAGAAGAAAAAAATGAAAAGCTATTATTTAAGTTACTTCTCTATGAGCCTTGCAACTTACTTGGCATTTTTGGACAATTCTTATTTAGCAAACAAGTCAAATTTGCAAAAAAGAAAGAAGAAAAACACATGAACTTGGCAAATCACCAATTTAGCCTATTGAAAATGTTGAGGTAGTTGATTGAATAGGTTTTAAATGTGTCATTAGTCCCTTTTTTTTAGCGGGATAATCTCGTCAATCACAAAATACGTACACATGACAAATCATCTTGTCCATGTGTAAAAGGTAAGAATCTAGTAACAATTATTGGTATGGCAGATGTGACATTTATTTTCACAGGTACAATAACGGAGTTATCTTTTTGTGAGGTTGCCATTTATATAGTCAATCTCTCTATGATTCTTGAGAAATCCAAAAGTGACCTACTAACATCTTATTTTTGTCGCAATGCAAGACTTAGCAAGAAAAAATTGCATAACCTCGTTTGCTTCCCATGCTTTCGCACACCTGCGTCACATCTAGAGATGTCAATGGGTCGAGTCGGGCCGAGTCTCATATAGGCCCAACCCGGCCTAAAACAAAACAGTACCAAGCTCGTCCCAACCTGGGCCGACCCTATATCCGAATCATATATATATATATCTAAGATATTCGGGTCGGGCCGGGCCGGGTCAGCTTAAAAAAAAATCAAGCCTCGAACCCTAATAAAGAAATCGTACGATATCGCAGAAAATATCTCGAGAAAATATTTTTGTTTCTTGCGCTCCTCCTTTCCTTTCCTTTCCCCTTGATGAACGACCTGACCCTCCTTCTTTCCAACCCTTCTCATGTTTCCACTTTGCTCGGCCACGAATGAACAGACCAACATCAACACCTCTGCACCCATCTTATTCAAAATAAGAAGAAAAAGAAGAAGCAAAAATAACTGTTCCCACTCCAGTTGAACATTGATTTTGATGTGATGGATACAAGGGTGGGACGAGACGAGACCCCCCATTCTCCCACCCTCATCTCATCTTTGATCTCTTTTCACCATCTTCTACCTTCTCACAGAGAGTGAGAGAGACATCAGCTGCCATTTTCTTTTCCATGAGAACTCACCTTCTCTCTCTTCTGCATCACTTTCACAAAGTTTCACCTTTGGTAAGATAAATAGTTCAAGATCCTTTCTCCTTTTTGCCTATTTAGAAGCTATTTCCATGGAAATCGCAGGTGGTGAGGAGAGAAAAAAGGAGCGTGGCGGCGGAGGAGAGGGAGAGGGGGAGGCCTTACGAGGGAATAAGGATGAGGAAGTGAAAAGAGCGGGCTTGACAAGATAAGCGCCGGCCCATTTATTGAAAAATACTGGTACTGTTCTGAAACAGTATCGGTACTGTACTCAAACAGTACCAAGTCCCGGCCCAAAATTTTCTTAAATTTTTGGGTCGGGCCGGGCCGGCGTGGGCCTTTTTGACAAGCCTAGTCGCATCCAAGCTAAGAGTATATCACTGGCCAGCTCCTGTGAATCCCATATATGATTCCCCTCTAGCTCAACTATTGGCAGGAGGATAATTGAGGATGCCCTCTGCCCGTTGTGTAAATCTCAGCCAAAACAACCGAGCATGTATTTTTGCTTTGCCCTTAGACCAAAAAAGCTTGGGAACACCCAAAAATCAGAATATAAACAACAGCTATTGACTATTCTACAATGGACAAATGGCTCGAAGAACAACTAGATAAGCCAACTACTCATCTTTGTTTTAAGGAAAAAGCAATGATTCTTTGGGAAATATGGAAGGCTCACAACAATAGGGTCTTTCGGCAAAAAAGCCCTAACTTTGAGACCTTGATTGAAGCAATAGAAGCCCTTCTTAACAGCTATAGAAGATTGAACAAAGGAAACCCTGAGTTGGAGACAGGCAAACCCAGACCACTTTCGTACCTGGGATCCATTGAAGATCGAGATCTGATGGTTAACATCCATGGCTCCTTCATTGCAGGAAGCACCATCGGAGGAATTGCTGGTGTCGTCCAAAATTCCTCTAGTGTGATAATCAAGGGTTTTGCGAGAAAAATCAAGTCTTTATCTCCGCTCTAGATAGAGGCGTTGGCATCGGTGGAAGCTCTGAAGAGTCAGATCTAGAACCGTAGAGAGCGTGTACTTGGAGTCCGACTGCAGTTCACTTATTGGCGCTATACTTGGCATAGAACTAATCCCGTGCAAGATTGAGCGGATCATCCGTGAAGCCTAGGCCTAGCTCGAGTTATTCAAAAATATCACTATGGCCCATTGTGATAGATCGACAAATCATGTTGCCGACTGGCTTGCTAAAGAAGCTCGTTTAGAGTCCTTACTTACTTTTTGGTTATCAAACCCTCCCCAAGCTTTTTGAGATTTGCTTTGTGTTGATGTCCCCCTTTTGAGGTTGGCTTTCTTGAATTTTAAGTGATAAATAAAGAAATGCTTTTTCTAATTAAAAAAACAAAAACTGTTGTCATCAATCTGGGAAAGTGCGCGACCCCAAGAATCGAATTCTCTCAACTTGTAATTTGTAAAAGCTTGATCGAATATGACTTAAGGTGTTGGGACAATGACCTAACCATACTGAGAACTTGCGAGCAAGACTTGAAGGCCATTGTGAAGATTTCTTTGGATCTTCAAAACAATGCAAACCGTAATGGTGCGATGGCTTAGCGAACCAGTTGTGGAGGACACAAGAAGAAGTTCGTAGATTAATCTGCATTAGCAGGAATTCTATTCCTTGAGGTTTCAAGATACTTTGCGAGATTAATTTTGACCTAAGTCGTCGAACGAGGCTGGTCAATGCAAACCAATCATTTCATCATGTTATCGTAGACATGCGAATCAAGTTCAAGGGTTTGGGCTCCATAGGAATCATTTTCACATCAGGAAAAACCTCAACTGGAATCATGAAAATTGCTTTTCCTACTGATGGTGGGCACAACACAAATTAGAATGAAATTTTTTCTTTTTGTGTAAGAAGAGATATAATTTATTTAATGGAAAAGTCCCTACAACAAGCCTGAATTAAATCAGGACGATATTTGAATCGAATTCCTGAATAAATATTGTACTCTTTTGCCCGATATGTATCCAGCATGGCATTTATTTGACGCACTTTGTCAATAATTGCATTGTGCATAGATTTTGCGACTTTGCAGAGACATTAATTGTTCATGTATATGGATTTGATGGGAATTGTTGCAGCACTTTTGGGTCTGTCATGTGTACTGCATTTCTTACTTCATAATTGAGTTTCTTATTGTTATGTCTATGTTCGACCAAAAAAATAAACCCGTTATGTCTAAGGGTCCGTTAGGTTATTTGGCCGCCAAGAACCTGTGTGTGAACTAGCTTGGCCCATGGGCTTTCCTGGAGGCCTATGTTGGACTGACCCGTCCATGCCAAAAGTTCAAAATGTGGCCCGTGTTGATTGCACCACGAATGGTAGACGTATCTATTGCTTTTGCAATCTATGTACCACGAACACTTCCCCTTGTCGGATAGGTGTCAGTATTTGACACGCACTTGACACGCTAGGACATGGTTGGACACATGTCAATGTTTGACACGTTGGATCGCGTGCAATCAACGGATGGGACACACTGGGACTTGCGTGTCCCAAGGGTAATTTGGGAAAACCTTGTCTTTTGAAACAAAAATCTGCCCTAGTCCCATGGGCCTTCGTAAACAAGAGTTAGAGGGTGTTGCGGATGGAGAAGGTGTGGGATCTCTTGCTGCAATTCTACACATCCCTTATCAATTAAGAAGCTGCACAATTATAAAAGATTTAGAATTTTTTTTATAATTCTTCTGAAAAAAATAAAAAAAGATGGTATTTATTGATGGGGCAATGGCCACGAACTATTCTACTCATACAGATGATATTGGCCGTTTATTTGAAATTCACTCTTTGCTCAACAAACAATAATTTAGTTTCCATGAGAAACATAAATCACTTTGCACCATTAATATCATTGTCTCCTGTCAAAGCATTTTCATTACTTTTGGACGAAAATAACGTCACGTATTTAATGCTAAGTCATGGATATACGGCAACCGCCAATCTATGTACCTCAAGTATGAACAGATTTTTACTTCTTTAAAATAAAAGAACCCCCGATCTTTATTTTTTCTTGTCAAAATTGAACTATCCTCGAATCGAGCGCCCGTAGAATAAAGATTCCCTTAATTTTGTTTTATCCTGTTTCGACCGGACATCAAAAGGGTGCTTTTTCATCTCCTTTGTTTCCATCGTTTTCGTCCAATTGAGGTGTGCTGCCCACTGGACAGTGGACACCCATGAATCGAAATGTTTTTTAAGGTTCGACGAAAAAAGGGATTCCAAACGATGGTAATTCACGAACCGGGAAAAAGCCCTTATCTGCTTTCAAACTGGCCTTCTTCTTCTTCTTCTTCTAAGCTCGAAAGACTTTAATTTGAGGATGAGGGAAGATAAATATTCGAATGGGTATCGTAAGAATTGGGCTCTGTATAAAAGGAATCAGGTAACCTCGACGCCCACGTGAGGCCACTCAGCCAATCTAATGGGTTTTCTGTTCCCTGCAGTGGGAGGCGAAGATCAGAAAACAGAAAAGAAAGTAAAGCATTGACAGAAAGTAAGGAGATAAAACTAGAAAGGCAGGATCTTTTGCACGCGCGCTGTGAGCGTCACGACGACAAGTCGGCTTAACTTCGTTTCGCAGTATTCGGTAAGAATTCAAACTCTTTATTGATTCAATCGAAGGAAGGTTTTTTGTAGTTAAGCGAATTCTGGGTTGCTAGGTTCAATCTGGGAGTTAGTTTAGCCGCAAAATCATGTGGTAATGACAATTTATTGTGTGGAGGAGCCGTGAGATTTTACATATGTCGGATTTGGCGTTACGGTTTGGTTGGATTGAATTTTTGAAGTTGCCCTGGAACCCCAGTTACTGATCAACGTGTGCTTTTGGCGCTGGTTTTCGTCCACCCGTGACTTGTGCGTCTATAGGATGTAATCTCCAGCTGGTCTTGCCCGCCTTACGATAATTCTGAACTTCAACTGGTGATTCCATGGGTTAAAGTTCTGAGATTTGGTTGTTTTTGTTCGATATGAGTAAAAAGTAGGAAATTTTGTCACGGAATTTTGCTTTTAGTTCCTTCTGTGGCTAGACTATGTTACCCTCCGCATTTGGTTGATGAATAGATTAAGTTTTGATGCTTTAGCTGGAATGCTGAGGTAAAAGAAAATAAGAACGAAATTGTGATGAGAAATGAGAATAATGTGATTGAGTGAGCGGATATTAACAAGGAGAAGAAGTAGGCATTTGCTGTACTTGTGAAATATGTATGATGTGCAATATGGACTCAGTGCCAACAGAGCATTAAGGATGAAAGTCTGTTTAACATTGTGTCAGAGTTTCAATGCAAGAGCCTGAATCATAAATATACATATTATAGATGTTCTGCATGTTACTAGTTATTGTGGTCCTGCTTTCTGAATAATCCTGAAATTCACGCAAGCCCTCACCTACGGACAAAGAGGATTATGGAGGAGCATGCTCCCTAACTCTTTTTCCACTGGCTGACATCTCTCTAACCCAATTAGTTCCTGCTTGTCTCTAGCTCCTGTCTTCAGCTCACGACAAATTCTTCACCTTTTTCTCTTCACTAGTGTAATCACAGGAGTACCAGCTGTGACTATTAAGCAGTTCATAATCTTCCGAGGATGGTCTGAGCAGGAGCTTGTGAGGGAGGTTGAATGAGTCTATTCCAAATGGTTATGTTGCTCCCACTTCAGAAGTCAGAGTCTTTACTTTTGCAGAGGTGGAAGTTGTAACAAGAAGCTTCAGATCTGATACAATTCTCGGTGAGGGTGCTTTTGGTAGAGTCTTCAAAGGCTGCCTTGATGTTAAGGGGTCTACCTAGAGCAAACGAATGACTCAGATTACCATAAAAAAGTTGAACCCAGAGAACATGCAAGGATTCAAAAGGTGGAAGGTAATCTTTTCCTCTCAGGAAAAATCGGCATGTGCTTTGCAGTATCTAATGTTAGCACTATTGTTTTTATAGCGACAAGCTCTATTATGCTGGTGGGAGAAGAATCATGTCCAGATACGTATTTTGTCTTAGAAAAGTGAGGATGAGATTTTAGTGACCTTTTTTGTGGCTCAACTGTTCTGGTTTTGTGTGGCTAATTTCATAGGAAGCTCACTATCTCAGTTTGCTTTCTCCCTTTGGAGAATATACGCCGTTGCCCAACTGAATACATATTTCTGGGGGTTTGACCAATGATGTGGACCAGATAATTCTGTTAGGATTGCAATTTACAGTGCTTGCTCCTATTATCCTTTATCTTCAGGTCCGTGACTTGTCCTATGACCACGAGCAATTCTATGCAAGAGCTTGGAGAAAAGTGAGCTTGCTTCTCCGTTGTATGGTTCAAGTCCACATAAAAACATCGAAAAAATCTTGTGAGATTCTGTTTTCAAGGACTCCTGGGTTTAGAGTAAGTCCTTTGCAGACATGCAGTAGAAGAGTGAAAATTTCCCTATCTTACGCCTGGTACCGTTAATTTTTTGGTGTTGATTTTATCTGTATTCAAAATGAAAAACAGCAGGCATGGTGCTGGGTGAAATACATGGCTCATATAAGTTTCTGTAAGCATGTACCATTGGAGATTCAAATAGTCAAAAAAGTTTGAGAAGAGCTGTTGCCACCTTTTAGGTGAACAGGTTGTCAGGATGTAAAGTGATGAGACACAAATGTTTAAGGCATATCTGTTTTGGAAAGCATATTTGAGTGGCCGTCCAGGGGTTTGTGGATGAGAAGGCAAGCTGCTGCAAATTTTGAAATGTAGGAACTCTTTTTGCATCCCACAGAAGGAATTTAGGCCCTGCATCAGAAACTATTGTGACTTATATCCTTGCTTTTTAAGCATAATTCAGAGGATGCCCCTTCAATGTACTGGAAACATTGAATCCCAATATGAGTTTTACAACATTAGAGCCACTTCTGGAATTTCTCAACATAGTTCAGAACTAAAACCATCCTTAGTGAGGATATTTTATTTGTGAAAAAATATTCTGGCCACCTGTGAAAGTGAGGAGTCCAAACTTATGCTACTTTAGGAGACACTGAGCATAACTATTCTTCTTCATGTATCCTTGGAAGAAGGAATAAGATTATGTGACTTCTTTTTCGTGAATCACCTCGCAAATGGAGGTCGACATGTTATTAGCATACAAATCTTTTAAAAGGGAAAAGATGAGGAGGGAAGGACTTAGCCTCTACATAGCCTCTACATAAATCTATTTGGCATTTGAATTTTTCAAAATTGATCATCATTGAAGATGGTATTGTCTTTCTTGGAAGGTGGACATCAAATTTGCACTACACATGATGAGTGCATTCTTTTCTCATGTTGCATATCAAAGCTTGTATGGTTCTGCGTTTTAGACTCTATGTGGTCACCCATACAGTCATCAATCTCATCCTTTATTGGCTTTGCCGATGTCAAAATCGCTCGAGGGATGTTTACTGGCTTTATAACTAGGTGGAGCACTTAAAATATGCTTACTCCTTGGTTTACATGAATATGAGGTTGTGTAATTACAGTAAGGCGTATGAAATTCAACCTGCATTTGTCAGGATTTACTATTGAGCAAGGGTGATGATGCATCATTGAATATTTCATCCCAGTTTTTATTTCAGATTATTTGCTACCATCGAAAATTCATCCATGGTAGATGGCTCTTAGGGTGACATTGTGGGTTTCTTTAATTTCTTATCACACAATCGGTTGTTCTATCTCCTCTCTTTTGATGCGGGGGATGCCTGTTTTCTTCTTATTCTGAAAAAAAATGGAAATTATGGGGTTTTGCCCTATTTTTATATGAAAGTGTTAACTTCTTGCGGTCGGTGGTGAACTTCCTGGGCAGCTTATGTCATCCAGACATTGTCAGGCTAATGGGATACTGTTTGGAGGATAAAGAACTACTTCTTGTCCATGAGTTTATGCCAGAGGGTATTCTAAAGAACCACATCTTTGGAAGTTATGTTCTTTCTTTGATGATATATACGTGCTTGCCTTAAATTTATTGCAAGATGGTCTTTTGTCGTTTCAATGTACTACACAAATCATGCGTCTTTCCTGCTGCAGGGGGGCTCAGCCATTGAACCACTTCTATGGGTCACGTGGATTAAAAATGCAGTAGGAGCAGCGAAAGGCCTCATGTTCTTGCACCTGTTAAGGCAGGGAAATAATCTGCAGACATATCAATCCCCCAAACATATTGCTGGACTCAGTAAGTTTCGCATTTGCTACTTGGATGAAACTAAGCAATACCACATTGTTGTTACCTTTAAAATTTGGTTCCAAAATCCTGTCCCGAAATAACATCACTTTGCAACATCCCTCCTTTTGCGATTCCCTCCTGCATTCTGGAAGCAGCAAGAATTTGAAACCTTATGCGTTCAGGTTTTCATGCTGGCCAGGTTTTCACATATAACACAGGAGTTACCACTGCAAAGCATCTTTGAAAGCTGGTTCGTCTCCCGAGTATGTTTTCCTTATTTTTGGGTGGGTGGGGGGGTTTGTGCTAGTCTTTTCATAGGTAGTTTATAGTACTATCGCTGAACGAAGTCATGGAAACCCTGGAAAGAATTAGTTGCAGCCGATAGGAAACACTTTAGCTTAGATGACTGATCCAAACTCGGCTGTCTTTTTCAGACACGGTCAGTTACTCTTTATTTATCAGTTCCGATCATTGCACATCAATCTCTACTCTATGAACTAGCTTGCTTTGGCCAATGGATATGCTTGTTGGCACAAATTGGACTGACCCAATCCATGCCTTACTTTTAAAATTCGGCCATGTTGATTTTGTGTGTGTGGGTGTGGCGGTGTGATTGATGGAGACAGAGAGAGTAAGCCCGTGCCATGATGATTTGGCCGAAAGCGGCCTTGTTCTCCGAGCTTATGAATTTTTTCGAGCTGCTCCAGTCTGCCCAACAATCAAGTTAGCTCTTTGTGCCTGAGCGGCCACCCGAACCCGCCAACGGGTTCTGCAGGTGACGCCTTAACCGCACGGCAAGGGCGAGCTGCGTTTGCAAGGCCGGTTAAGAAAAAGTTAATTACTTCAGAACGATCTTTAAGTATTATGGGGCTCCAATTATTCAAACCTCGGACAAAAAGAAATTATAACGGCGAAAAGACAGCCTGACGGGGGACCGGAAAACATTAAATAGCGGCGGTCCGAGGTCTGATTTGGAATGTTCCTCCCGCCTTTAAGAATTGTGATCCCCGCACGTGTGCCGGGCATTTTTCCAGAAAAGGGCATTCCTGTAACTGTCACGAGCAACCGGAAAGTCGCAAAAAGCTTTCCAGCACAAGATATCTCCTCTTTGACGTGTGGTGGTGGGGCTCACATTGCTCAGAAACACCTAATCGAAGCATAATTAATTAAATACGGTGAAAAGGGATGTCATCATCGTGTCCTGTCGTGATGGCGTAAAGAAAAAAAATACACTGAGAGAACAAATAACCATAATAATAAAAGAAAAACAATAAACGACAATATGTTTGTCAACAACCACGTTGGCATGGTCTGATTCCACTGTTCCTTTAATTCCTTTTTTTTTTGTCCTTGGCTCACTTGAACTTAAATAATGCCCCCACAGAATTTTGATTGTCCAGTCTTTCACTTTCTCTACACTCTTTTGAAAAGCACTGAACAATTCTGTCTGTGCACTTGCTCGAACACCGGTCTTGCAAAATGTGGCGAAGTGTTCGCAGTTGTTATTGAAGGGGTCGTACTCGCCGAAACTATCGCCCGCGAAAAGCTCCCATGCTTTATTTAGGACTTCCTCGGGCGATTTGGTGTTGGACAAGGTTGTGCGAGTCCCCAGTCTAGTCAGGCAATACTCTAGGAGCGGCCGCCCATACGCATATGAATAGACGAAATGGAGTTGCTCGCCTTCTCTTCGAAAGGATTGGAGAGAAGTCTTGTCGACTCCTGTTCTTGTTAAGTGAATCACATAACCCCCTCCAATATAGATTCCTATCAAAATCAATGGTGAGCATATGCAACGTAGATAAATAAAAAAATGGTCCAATCACCCATAGCAAAAAGTTGCCATAAAATAGGCTTATAAATAGGAAAGGAGAGGCAAATATAAGTGGATCAACGAGCGTGGGAGGATTTTCACAAATGAAATATATTTTATTAGTCTTTGACCCAAAGGCACAAAGACTAAGGCTTGTTTTTTTATATAGGTTTTCACAAAAATAAATGAGTCAAGTAAATATAAAGAAAAAATATTTTTCCACATATTTTCTCCGAGAAAATATCAGGTGCTCCTGGAGCCGGAGCACCGATCCATCTCTGTACCATCCACTCAGAAATCACCACGTGACAAGCCGGGTCCCACTATTGACCTTAATTTGTCCCCTCTTAACCTTTCTTCTCCGTTACCGTTATCGTCTCTCTTTCCCTCCACTTTTCACTGTCGTCGTCTCCTTCTTCTTCTCACATACGCACGCCACCGCCACATTCAAACATCGGCAACACCTTCGACTTCCCGGACTACCTACCCCTCGCCCTCGCCCTCGCCCTCGCCCTCGCCTTCAGCCACTCGCCCAAGCGGATAGGGTTGACCTCTCACCAAATCCGATGAGGTAGGGCGGCGAGGGTTGCTATCGCCGGATTCGGCGAGGGCCGTCGGCACAGTCACATCATCAAACGTCGGCGACACCTTCAAATTCCCGGACTACCTCCCCATCATCCTCGTCCTCGCCTTCAGCCCCTCGCCCAGGTGGATAGGGTCGAGCTCTCGCCAAGTCCGATGAGGTCGGCCCTCGCCAGATCCGGCAAGGTCGGCCCTCGTCCGGGCGGCAAGGGTTGCGATCACTGGATTCGGCGAGTACCTTCGGTGGCCAGTCTGAACTAAGACGGCCTCGACCCTCGCCCGGGCGGCTAGGGTTGCTAACGCTGGATTCGGCGAGGACCCTCGGTGGCCAGTCTTCTGAACTAAGAAGGACAAAAGAAAAGAGAAGTAAGGAGGAAGAGAGAGATTCTGCTGCACCCAACATTTTCTCATTTTCTCTCTTCATTTCTTCACAAAAACCCATGTTGGGATCCCCAAGATGTTTTTTTTTTTTCATGCAGCGAAAAGACCCAGGCTCTCGTCGGGCTCTCCTGTCAGCTGATGCCACATCCCAGGGTGTATCCGAAGCGTCTTGTCCTTGCTCCGGCGCGGGCGAACAGCTCCTCCGCGCACGCCTGGTCGCAGACGACGTTGTCGTGCCTTGCACTATGAGGAGCGGCGCCTCCACCTCCACCTCCTCGAACCGGCCCTACAGCTCCCGGCGCACCCTCAGCAGCACGAGAGCCGTCGCCGCCCGCGGCCTCGCCACCGGCCTCCGCGGGCTTGCTAGCGCCAGCTTCCGCTTCCAGTCCTCCTCGAACGACACGTCCGGGACCGACCCGCGCGTAGGAACCACGCGCCGGGTGGGGATGACGGCGGAGACCAGGAAGAGGCGGTGCTCGAGCGGCCGGGGGGGCTTGAACTTGGTGCTGATGCCGCACATGGCGCCGTGGAGGACGAGGCCGGCCCAGGCGCGGGGCTGGCGGAGGGCGACGTAGAGAGCGATGGTGCTGCCGACGGACTCGGCGTAGAGGAACGCGGGGAGGGAAGGGCCGTGGCGGGCGCGGAAGGAGTCGAAGAAGGAGACGCAGTCGTCGACGACAGGGTTGAGGTTGGGGATGTGGGCAACGAGGCCATCGGAGAAGCCGCCGCCCTGGTGGTCGAGGGTGCAGGTGGCACAGCCGGAGTTGGCGAAGAAGACAGAGGTGAGCTGGATGAGCATCGATGACGGACCCAAGATTGGATCATCACCGCTGAGTTCCATCTGTAAGTACACAACATAAGCAAACGATAATGACTCACCGTGATGCGAATAGAGGCCGAGCCGCCGATAAGTATAAATATGATCCCCAGGGTTAAGCTCTTCCGGTCCTTTCACGCTGGTCGACGACGACAGTAGCATCAGGATTAGGAGTAACTTGGCGATTGTCCGAGCCGCCATTTTATGCTTTTGGGTCCTCCTGTAGTCTCTTGCACTTATGTGAAGAGCAAGACCGAACAGGAACCGCGTGTGGCTTGGTGAAGAGAGAGAGAGAGAGAGAGAGAGCTGGGTTTTACGCCGTGGGGAAGGAAAACGAGGGAGTTGCAGAGAATGATACTGGTGAGGAAGTGAAGTTGTAATAGTTCTGAGGATTTGAAGTGGGTGTCACGTGGTGAAGGAAAGAAAAAGAGAAAGAACAGAAGAAGGACAAAAAAAAAAAAAAATACAAAAGGGGTATGCATGCTGGTTTGACCACGCAATGCCTCCTAGACAGAGGCAGGAGGGATGCAAGTGTGGCACGAACGTTAAACGCCTGTGTGGTTGTGGTGGTGGAAGAAGATGGAATCGAGTCGAGTCGAGTCTTTTTCGTCCATTTTGCATGCGGGTGTTATGTTGCAAAAAAGAAAAGAGAAAGGAAGAAAATGGGGAGTGGGCCTTTGAATTTTATCAGGGTGAGCCATATCCAAACGGGACGATTTTGCTTCCTCTCGTGGATTTTCGTTTGCGCACGTTCTGGTCCCGGCTACCATCGGCCTTCACAATCATCGTCCTAAATAAAAGACCCCGTTATTCTCGACGTGTGTGTATGTATATATATCTATATATTAACATAGTATTTTGATTTCTTGATATGTAGATGTCGCTCATTGATCAAACCCGATGCCCTCATCCATTTCATCCGTTTCCTTTTCGTTTGAGAGCCAAAGGCCTTTGTTCTAAAAGACCAATATAAATTTAGCATCCATCTCCTGCGATGAACTCTTAAAAAGGCAGAGAGACTTCAACGCATCGAGATCACGGGCGACACTTGTCGCGCGAAATTGATCCGCAAATAACTAGGAAGGCCAGGTGACATGACGAAAGATGAAGACTCCTCGTCGTCCTCGTCGGAGGAGAAACACAGTCATCGAAATCGACTGGAAATGATGTGTCTTTCTTGATGCGGGTACCGGTGAATTGTAATTTTTAAAGAGAAGGAAGTTCATAGCCAGACTAATGACACAGCAGACGGTGGAACAGCGGCATATCTGTCGACACGCATCCGCTAAGTACAAATATTATTATCTCCTCGTCCTCTGAAGCGGGTGCATGGTAACGGCATCCCTCAGGGGGTCCCATATCCGTCAGCGTTATCCTCGGATGTTGACGATTTCGGAGGGGCCGTCTTCTTTTTCAGGAAATAAAAGAGAGAAACCGAGCATCTCTGTGAATGCGACCAAATATTCCCGTCTGTCGCCCGCGAGAGAGCAAAAGTCAAGCAGCCGGTTTCTTTATGCCTCCGTCCATGGATAAGTCGACCAACAAGAGATCGATCTCATGATTTGATTTATTTCGTGAAAAGTGAATTAATCTAAAGAACACAATTCTTTTAGAATCAACTTTGAACCATTTACTAAAAGGTTGTAGCAATCGAAATGATCCCACTACATTGAGGCCCTTTCGATGTCGTACAAAAGCCATTGATTTACGTAAAAAGCTACTCCTAATAAGAGTGGTAGGCTTCTCCCTTATCGTGTCTTTATGAAGGGCTTGTGGTTTATTACACCAAAGTAAAAGCTCTCGGTGAAGTATTAGAAGCTATCAAAAGAGTACCAAATGCCGATAGTAACAAAGGTTACTGACCTTTAGTGGATGCGGAGTCAATGAGCACTTCCCAAGTAACGACGGCTTAAAAGCCATTGTGCGCTAGCTTGTATTTTAGGGATGTGTGTGTGTATAGTAGAGACGAGACGGGTGTGTCCTTGTTGAGCCCATTGGAGAGCACCAAACATGAAGAACAAAGAAGTAGTTGAGCATAGAAGAAATTACGCCAATTTTCAGGACTTTCCCCAAACTAGAGTAAAGTCAACGAAATAATTGGTCTCTAGAAGAGAAATACAGCCTTCATGACAAATGTTCCGAATGTTCTACTAAATCGAGTCTCCATAACCCATAAGTGAATTAGGCCGAATGGCTAAAGGGTGTGGTGTGTAAATTACTAGAACAAACATGTGTGGGTGTGTTTAGTCTCCCATCAATGGATCCACTATATCCAAATTATTAATACCAAAATCTGACTAATCTAAGTTCTTGAAATTGCATGAATTTTCTAATTAGGTCTCACATTGGACTTTAAATCTAGTTATTTAAATCCGATATATCGTGACCCATAATTAAAACCGATATATTCATCTGATGGATAAACTAGTTAGTTTCAATTGACCTGATTTGAACCCAAAGAAACTTGATTGTATGCTACGATCTCGATTGTGATTTTGATATCCATGAGTGTTATAATCTAGGAATACAGCCCCTAATTGATGACATGCTTTGCTTGATATGTTGGGAAAGTGTTGGGTGAAATGAAATAGGGTATATTTCATGAGAATTTGTTATGAATGACAACAAATATTTTGCAATCATGTTCGGATTGACCTCTTATTTTATACCAAGCATTCCACCCGTCATGTCAGCGGGACCTATTTTGTGGAAGGGGTTTGGTTTTTATTTGGACAAGTGAACGGCACTTTGTTGACATATGTGGGAATTTCCCCATTTAAAAAAGATGATACCCAAGTAAGGTGACAATTAACGGTTTGACACGCAAGGCTCAGACAGAGCGGGGAAGATGGAGACATCATGTTTTGTTTTCATACGCCATTTCAATGCACATTAAAGCATATCTCATGCAACTCGTCTGAAAAAGGTGCTACGTTGTTAGGGTTTGGTCTGAAAAAGTCTGCATTCATGATATGAAAGAAAAAAAAAAGGGGGACTCAATAGAGTGTCGTAATTTTTGCTTAATTGTACCATGATATGAAGTTCCCATGGCTATAATATCCTAAGTTTTGTTTCCCTTCATGGAGAAGATAAAGTTTCACGTTACGATATTAGCTAGCATGATAAAAGCATGTGATTTCTATAGTCTTTTTTTTTTCTTGAAGTATAGACAGACGTGAACATTATGTCGATTAGACCTATAATTTTGTTTGTCTAACACTATAAATCAAGTCAAGCAAATAGGTTTCTTCATGCATACGCCAATCAACTAAGTCAAGCAAGGGCTAATAGACATGCAGTTTTATTGATAAAAGAATTGAAAGTAGGGACATTAGTATTATAGGTAGGTATAGGACTCGATTTTCTTATTCTGTAAATAGGCAATGGCGGAACAAACATTAAGGAGAGGAAAGCTAAAGATGTGATAGATTAAAAAAAAAAAAAGTCAAACCGAGACAGATTGGACTTTTATGATGGTAGGAACCCAGTGAGTTTTAATGGCGATAATTTTCGATAAATTATATGTCCGAAGGGTCAAATCAGTACATCTGCTTCAGTTTATTGTTGGTGGCGAGATTTTACGTCCATTTTCAAAGAATGCAAACACCTCCCTTCCTCCTGACAATGCGACTCAACCAAAGGGCCGTTAATACCCATTTTTTCTTGGACCGACCATTTGCATTGATGTGATGTTTTGCTTCAAAGCGGTACTTTCACTTTCAAAGGCTTATTTTCTAGTCATCCTTCCATTCAGTCTCCTGAATATTCACGCAAGTGGTTTTCGGTCATAATAGACCGGATGAATTTAATTAACAAAATATAAAAAAAATTTAAAATTCAATTTACACAATTAAAAAGTGTTTAATTTAAGATTAAATTGACAAAAATGTAATATACATAAAATTTTTTTTTGCACAATTTTCTTCTCAAACTAGCGTACTTTTTTCCTTCAACTTTTGATTTGGTTAATCAAGCTCTTGAAGTTGCATGAAATTTTCTTATCAAGTCTCCTATTGGTCTTTATATCTGGTTAATTAAAACGGAGATATCTATTGGAGTGGACAAGATCTAGTTAAGGGAAACCGATTTATCCATCTGATAGACTAGTAGTTTCAATTGGCCCGATTTGAACCCAAAAAAACTTGAGCGTATGTTGCGATCTGATTATAGTTATGGTGTTCCTCAAGCGTGACATTTTCGTGGCCTCACAAATACGAGTGCAGTATGAGCGTCAGGCGCCCATTCTCGACACCTTATTTCAACGCCACTTTCTGTCTCATGTCCTATGCTGGTGTAGTTGTTGTTTTTTGTTTTTTTTTTTGGGGGTGGTTGTCCCACCACTACAGGAACAAATGTATTTAATTAATACAAGAACAAATGTTTTTCTTTTGGATTAATAACACGAAAAACCGCAAACTAGTATACCTATGATAAATTTATCATAAACTATTTTTTTGACCATAAAAAATCTCAAATTGATACACTTGTGATAAATTTATCCAAAATTATTTTTTTGATGATAAAAAATCCTAAACTAGTAGAATTGTGACAAACTTACCCCAAATCAATTTTTTTTACCCTAATAAATCTCAAATTGGTACATATGTGACAAATTTATCCTATTTAATTTTTGTTAAATTGAGTTAATACCATTAAAAATCCCAAATTGATACATATGTGACAAATAGAAGGTAACATATACATATGATAATTGCCATGCGTTATCCAAATTAGCAATTTGACAATAAAATTTAACGAAAATTAATGAGGGATAAATTTATCACAACTGTACGAGTTTCAGGTAAAATTATCACAGGGGTACTAGTTTATGGTTTTTTATGGTAAAAAAACAGTTTGTGGTCAATTTATCGCAATGTACCAGTTTGAGATTTTTGGTGGTATTAACCCTTTCTTTTTTATCTGTTGAAGAGATAAGACATTTCAGTTCACGTTTTATTTTTTCCTTGAGTTTCGGCCTTTCAATTATCCACCAAACCCTACGAAAACAAATAATTCCTCGGCCTTCTAAGACCTGTTTGGTAACGCTTGTATGGTTTGTGATTCATGCTCCTTTGTTCCCGACAATTGAAAAAGGAACATAAATCTATTTGGTCATTTCAATTAATTCTTCTGCTCTCAGAAACAGATCAGTGGCCAAGGAATAGATTTGGAACAAAGATAAAAAGAAAAAAATATATATACTTTTTTCCCAAGAACTGAAGCACAAAAAACCATTTTTGCTCGAAAATTATTTTTAAAAACAGAATTATTACCAAAATGGCCCTTATTAAACTCACCAAACGCGACAATGCTTCTTCTTCTCGTGGATTTTCGTTTTGGGCGCGTTCGTGGCGAACGTCGGCCTCGATAATCATCGTCTCAATCAAAAGACTCCATCACATGGAGATATTAGCTAGCATGATAAAAACCATATGATTTCCCTATGTTTTATTTTATTGTTATTTTATTTTATTGGTTAGTCCGACTCTAACTCTACTGTCCGTCAAATTTTCACTTCGGTTTTTTAACTTATTCATTTTGCAGAGCGTGGGAATCAAACACCACGCCTTAAACCCAACGTCCCCACCCAACACCGCCCCCACCCAATTCTCTTATCATTGGGTCGCGGGTGCCCGGTGCTTGATTTCAATATAGTAATTGAACAAGTGGAACTCGAGACAAAATTCGGAGAATGGCACAAGTAAGATCTTGTCCATCCATTTATCTTTAATTCCGTTGCATTTTGTATTAACAACAATGTTGCAATCGCTCATTAATCAACCCGACTTCCTCGTCCATTTCATCCTTTTTCCTTTTCATTTGCGAAACCTGTTGCACAAAATCGAGCTGCATACAACTCTCCACATCTCCATCAATCACAACGCCATGCACGTATAGCGAACATTATGTCGATGCAACCTTACAGTTTTATTTGTCCGATCTCGCTGGAGAGCAAAGTCAAGCAAAGACAGATCGATCGATCGATATACACACACGTAGAGAGAGAGAGAGAGATTGGACTCTTAATGGATGGTGGTCCCGGTTTCCAAGCCATAGTGTTCGATGAGTTAACGTTGACGGCGTCAAACCACTACGAGATTTCATGTCCATTTTCAAAGGTCCGGCACTTTTTATTTTTATAGAGGTACGTATTTATGTACAAACTACACCCTTTGTTACTAGGTTTCTCTCTATATTTGACTCGTGTTTGGGATGGTTTCTATGCTTTCTCCGACCAGCGAGTATGGATTTGACTAATCATCCGTGATAACAAGAAAGTTCTATTTTACTTGGCTTCCCGATTTCCGATGCGATTGCTTTAATTTCACAAATTTTGTTTGACTTGGTTTAGCTCAGGAATTGATAGAGGCTCCCAGCCGAATACTTCATTCACTAGGAACATTACTGCACACTGATACTAGAATAGAAAGGACCGATCTTAGACCCCGAAATTTCCTTTTATACAAAATAGAACGCACATCAATAGATGATGATTTTATTGGCGTCAAACGTGAAGAACAAGGAAGTAGTCCAATGCCTTTGTGGTAGAGAGAGAGAGAGAGCGAGCGAGCGCACGAGCGAGTGAGGATGCAAGTGTGGTACGAACGTCAAACGCCTCTCTACTTGCTTGATCAATGGTTTGGTGTTTTGTGGTGGTGGAAGAAGATGGAATCAAGTCGAGTCGAGGCTTTTTGGTCCATTTTGCGTGCGGGTGTTATGTTGCTATCGTTTTGGCCTGAGGAAGTCTGCGGATGTTTTTGGTTCTTTCCTTTGCCAAAGAAGTCAAGCATGTTGGGCTAATGGGATTCCTCTGCGAGCTGCGTCTCGATTTCGGTGATGCGTTATTTGGAACTGAACTTGCAAAAAGAAAATGAAAATGGAGGAGTGGGGCTTTTGAATTTGACCAGACAATGTTGCTTCCTTCTTCTCGTGGAATTTGACGGAGAGTCTGCGCACGTTCTGGTTCCGGCTACCGTCGGCCTTCACAATTATCGTAACGTCCTAATCAAAAGACTCTCCCTCGCTGTCAACCAAGTATAAATATTATCTCCGAATCGGGTGCATGGTGATGACGTCTCTGTGGGTCCCATCACCTGTCAGTGTCATCGTCGGTTGTTGGCGATTTCGCAGGTCGTCCTTTTCCGGAAATAAAAGAGAGGCCCGAACATCCATGTCGGTGCGACCACATATTTTATCTGTCTCACGCTAAGAGAGCAAAAGTCAAGCAACAGGTTTCTCCATGCGTACCTCGATCGATAAGTCGAGCAAAAAGAGATCGGCTCTACGACTGACAACCTGAAAAAATATTATTCTTTTACTATCAATTTCGAACCTTCTACTAGAACAATCGAAATGATCCCATTACATCAGGATCCTTTTGGCATCGCACAAAAACTACATCGACATCGCCCAAAAATTATTACTTTACATTCAACTAACAGTAAAATGGCTACTCCTAATAGAAGCAGGGTTTCTTTCTTATTGTGTTTTTATGAAGGACTTGCGGTTTATTACACTGAAACAAAGGCTTATTAGTGAACTATTAAAGCTGTCAAGAGAGTACTAAATGCTAATGTTAACAAAGGTTACTGACCTTCAGTGTGATGCAGAGTCAATGAACAAGAAGCAAGTGACAACGAGTGAAAAATCATTAAGTGACGGCTTGTACTTTAGGGGTATATAATAGGGGTACTCATTTCCAAAATCAATTAGCCAATGTAAAATATTTTTATCATCGCTAGTAATTTATGAATAAATATTTTCGGTAATTTATGAAAAAATATTTTGGGGGATGATGAAAATATTTTTCGTCCATTCAATTTTATAAAAGGTATTAGGGGTGATATTTAAAAGAAAAAATATATTTTTTAAATTATTTATTTTGTGAGAACAAAACGGGGCGTGTATAAGGTTTCAAATTCACTTCCACGTGGAAGAGGAGAGAGAGAGATTAGACTTTTTGAGTTTTAATGGACGGTGGGCCCGGCTTCCCGACGAGAATCTTTGATAAATTTTACATGTTGATAGCGTCATACATCTACTTCGGTTTATGGTTGGAGGTGACAATTTTTGTCTGTTTCCAAAGGTTCCCCTCGTTGACAGGTACGATCATCCGTCTCCATATTTGACTTGTGGTTAGATAGTTTCTTATGCTTTCTTCGACCAGAGAGTGTCGATTTGAGTAATTATAAGTGATAACAAGAAAATTGAATTTCCTTAGTTTCTTAAGTTTTATTTGACTTGATTTAGCTTGGCAATTGATAGAGATTCTGAGCAGTATGCTTCATTCATTGGAAAGGCTACTTTACATGAACACTAGAATAGGAAGGATTGATTCTAGAAGCTAAAGTTTTCTTATATGAAAAAAAAAAGAATGCACTCCAGTAGGCCTAGAGCCATTAATATGGGTCAAAGATACATATTTGACCAATATTTTGTATAAAATGGATCTTATATGGGTCATTAACTTTTGAAAGACTCACTAAAAATGGGCCAAAAATTGGGCCATGCATGAAACCCATTTTGACCTATATTTGATCCATTTTTGACCTATAACTCTCACAAATTACAAATGGGCCTAGGCCTTAAAGCCTAAACTTTCTTATTATTTTTTTTTAATTCTCTATTTTTACAAATGGACCCATGGCGTTGTTCGCTGCTCGCTATCGTAATTGCCGCTCGTCGCCGCCGTCGCGGTCCTCGTCCACTGTCGCGGCCGCCGTCGCGTTGCCGTCCGCCGCCACGGCAGCCGTTGCGATCATCGCTTGCTGCCGTAGCGATCGCTGCCCGCCGTAGCGGTTGTCACCTGCAGTCGCGATTGTCGCCTGTCGTCGCCGTCTGCCGTTGTGGTCGCCGTCCGCCGCTATTGCGGTTGCCGTCCGCCACCACAGCCGCAGCCACCTGCCGTCCGTCACCCCTTATCGTCTACCGCCCCTGCTCGCCGCTGTCCGCCGTGGCTGGAGAAAAATGAAAAAAAAAAATAAAATGAAAATACTTTTTAAAAAAACTATTTTAATAATAACATATTTTATTAGATTTTTTATTGCATGAAAGTATTTTAGTAATATCATTTTTTATTTTATTCAATTTTTTTATTTGATGTAAAAATTTTATCTGATAACATATACATGTGAAAAGCTTAAAATGGTTTAGATGAGTTATATAATTTTTCTTAGAATATTAGTGTGATTTGGTAATATAGGTCAAAATGGGTCAGGTCAGGTATGGGTTAGTTATGAGTTGGGTCGGGTATGGGTCATTAAATATGGGTCAAAACGGGTTAGACGGGTCAACATGGGTTGGACCAAATTCGACCCGACCCACCCATTTGACATCTCTAAGTAGGCCATGCTTTTATTGGCACCAAGCATGAAGAACAAAGAAATGGTCGCACGTAGAAGAAATGGCGCCAATTTTCAGGACTTTCCCCACACTAGAGTAAAGTCAACAGCATGATATGTCTATATAAGAGATATTTCCTTAATGACAAATACTATGACTATTCCACCAAATTGACATGAATTAGAGCTGGTTAACGACGTACTTTGAATATAAAATCTTACGCTAATTCATATCGACACATATAAAGTAGGGCTCATATATCTTAAATCCATTTTGAATCATTTGTGAAATTTTAGCGGCTCATGTACAACCCGTTCCCAACCCTATTGACACCTCAAGTGGCGACCCGCAAAGATTACTAAGCGTCACGGTAAGAAAATCTGTTCTTTCAGGGAATTATATAGCTTGCCCTCCTCAATTACCTCCTCGGTTACTTGTAATTTGAAATGAAGAACACTTTCTGACCCTAAGCATATGGGATGATCTTAACTTTTGTGCTCCCTTCTACTCGAGACATTGTTAGGCGTTCGATTGGCCGTCCATCCTCACGTATGGTTACCCAAGATCGCCGTAGTCGAGTTTTAGCAACAAAACAACAAAGGGAAGGGTTGGCGTACCTGATTTAGCGTCTATCGTCGATCGGCTCGGGAATTCGACGACCCGTCTGCGGAACTTGCGACACGGGCTCGGAACCTTCCCCTCTATGCCCTCCGGAAAACCTGGCGTTGATGGAGCAACCCACGATCGCTTCTCTCTTACTCTCTCGTCTCTCCCTCTCACGGTGTCCTCATTGAGAAGAAGAAGAAGAAGAATCCACAAAGAGAAGAAGCATGCGTGAAGATTATAAGGGTAGAGGGGGGGTCCGTGCCTAATAAAAGATTTCCGGCGGGGCCCTTCCATCACGGGCCGGGCCGGACCCGATCCACACAGGCCCAAAATTCGGCCCGTTAAGAAAACCGTAATCCATCATTTATTAAACCAATTTACCTTATTACCGTCAATTACAATTACAATTACAATTAAGGCGAGCCCACAAACGGAAAATTCTAACATTCTCCCACTTGGGCGAGCATTAATTAAAATTGTACTTTAGTGCGCGCCTTCATATTGATTTAAGGATTATTCTTAACAGCCAATCCGATCCCAAAAAGTTTTAAATACCGGATCATGTCAGTAACTGCATCAGTAGATACAGAGCCATCCATGGCCACGAGTGTTCTTAACTTTACTGATATGGATTCAATATGGTAGTGTGGCAAATGGATAACACCTCAAAAAGATGTACTTTATGTGTTATCCACTTTATTGGACACCATTCTCTCTCTTTATGTGACACTGAATTTAACGTGCCACTAGAGAATATCTATATGGTTCCAATGAACTAGTATATGTCTCAACTTTATAGTTAACTTTTCTTTATGTGTAACAAGACATACAAACATGGCTAATATCTAAATGCCCATAGCCAATACTCGAGACTTACACATATCTCAAGATTTACAATAATGTGTATTTAACATTAATAGTGATGCAGGCACTTCAATACATATCTTTATATTACAAAATGTAATAAAATACAAATGCAAACTTTATTAGAGCAAATTGAAATATGCCTCTCACTAAATCACATCATCCAATGATACCACTAAGCCTATACTAATGACATGTCGTTCAAAAACACATGGGCGAACACCTTTAGTTAGTGGGTCTGCAATCATATCATCTGTAGAAACATGCTCTACTGCAACGTCACCTTTTTGCACGGATTCCTTTATGGTCAGAAATTTGACTTCCATATGTTTAGACCCCTTAAGACTTCTATTGTTGTTAATAAATAACACTGCAGAATTGTTGTCACAATACAACTGTATGGGTCTATCAACAAAATCAAATACGGTCAACTCCCTTATGAGGTTCCGGAGCCAAATCGCTTGAGTAGCTGCTGAAAAACACGCTATGAACTCCGCTTGCATGGTCGAGGAGGATATGGATTTCTGTTTCTCACTTGTCCATGATACTGCACCGCTCGCTAATATGAATATGTAGCCTGTAGTCGACTTCTTGTCATCCTGACACCCCACAAAATCTGAATCCGAGTATCCAACAAGCTCCAGGTTCTGAACACGTCTGTATGTCATGATGTAATCCCTCGTTCTCTTCAAGTACCTCAGAACTTTCTTGGCAGCAATCCAATGAGCATGTCCTGGATTTGACTGGTATCTACCCAGAAGCCCGGTCGCAAAAACAACATCTAGTCTAGTACATACTTGAGCATACATGATGCTCCCAAGTGCACTAGCGTAAGATATATTCTTCATTTCAGATTTCTCCATCTCAGTCTGATGACACTACGAAAGATTCAACTTATCACCTTTGCAGACAAGAATATTACCTGGCTTGCAATCCTGCATGTTGAATCTCTCTAGGATACGATCAATATATGTACTCTGAGATAAACCCAAAATGTGGCGTGAACGATCCCTATGGATTTCAATGCTAAGGACAAAGGATGCCTCACCAAGATCCTTCATGTCAAAATTTTCTGACAGCATGTGCTTCGTCTCATGTAACAGATCAATATTACTGCTTGCTAGTAGAATGTCATCCACATAGAGAATAAGAAAAATGTATTCTCTCCCACTGACCTTGCAGTATATACACTGATCCACCTTATTTTCAACGAAACCAAATGAAGTGACGACGCTATGAAACTTGAAATACCACTGCCTGGATGCTTGTTTAAGGCTATAGATCGACTTCTTTAATCTGCATACAAGGTCACTGCAATCATCAACCTCAAAACCTTCAAATTGAATCATGTAGACTTCTTCTTCGAGATCCCCATTCAGAAAAGCAGTCTTGACGTCCATCTGGTGTAGCTCCATATCAAAATGAGCCACTAAAGCCATAATCACTCTGAAAGATTCTTTAGAAGAGACAGGAGAGAATGTTGATTCATAATCCACTCCCTCTCTTTGAGTGAAACCCTTAGCTACCAGTCTGGCTTTGAACTTCTCTACCTTCTCTTTGGAATTCCTCTTCGTCTTGTAGACCCATTTGCAGCCGATCGCCCTGTGACCCGCAAGCAACTTGACGAGATCCCAAACTCCATTATGCCTCATGGACTGCAATTCATGCTGCATCGCATCCAACCACAGGTCTTATTGCTCACAGCTAACAGTATCCTTATAAGTAACTGGATCAACTACACAGCCAATGTCATAATCATGTTCACCCAGGTAGACTATATATTCCGGTGGGATCGCTGATCGTCTTTGCCTAACAGACTTCCTTAATGGAATTTCCTCAGCTTGAATCTGCGGCTGTGGGGCTTGATTTGCTTCATCAGGAGCGGTATCAACCATAGGATCCTGAAGCTCAACAGACACAGTCTCTCGTGTGAGAAGCTCCATAGCAGTCTGTGATGGTGAAGAAAACGATGCAGTGTTTCCCACGATACTTTCGCTTTCAATAGTCTCTGAACAGGTACCCTTTTTGGCCACGTCAAATTCCAGAAACTTCGCTGTCTGTGACTCTACAATCCTTTGGCCTCTATTAGGATTGTAAAATCTTTATCCCTTGGAATGATCTGGATATGATACAAAATAGCAAATTGTGGTCTTGGGATCCAACTTACTCAAAGCTGGATTATATAGCTTTACTTCTGCAGGACAACCCCAGACCTTCAAATGATTCAGGCTAGGTTTCCGTCCAGTTCATAACTCAAAAGGAGTCAGTGGAACAGCCTTAGTGGGAACTTGATTCAGTATGTATAGCGTCGTCTTCAAAGCTTCACCCCAAAGGAACTTAGGCAGATTGTTCCTACTTATTATACTCCTCATCATATCCATTAGGGTGCGATTTCGCCTTTCGGCCACACCATTTTGCTCAAGGCTCCCAGGCATAGTAAACTGAGCTATTATCCCAGAATCCTCTAAGTATTTGGCAAATGGCCCCTTAAGCTGTCCAGCATCGCCATGTCTGCCATAATACTTAACACCACGGTCAGACCTCACAGCCTTGATGACTTTTCCCAACTGTTTCTCGACTTCAGTCCGAAATATCTTGAATTTGTCAAGAGACTCAGACTTTTCTTTAATCAAGTACAAATAACCATATCGAGAATAATAATCAATAAATGTGAAGAAATAATAATTTCTACACAAGGCTGGAGTATATGGTCCACTTATATCTATATGTATGACCTCTAATAGGTCAGAAGTTCGGACTGCACCATTTTTCTTTATTTTGGTCATCTTGCCTTTACAACAGTCTACACAAGTTTCCAAGTCATCTTTAAGAGTAGGTAAAATGTCGGATTTTACAAGCCTTTCTACTCTTTCCCTAGAAATGTGACCAAGACGTTTATGCCACAACTTGTAAGACTGTTCTTTAGGTAAAGACCTTTTGGAGACAACCCTTTCGGCTGTATAAGCTGCGTATATTTCATTGGGAGTTAAACACAATCTGTACAATCCATTGGACATATTGCAGCACCCAACTTTATTTGAATTATAGAACATGGAAACCACATTGTTCTTTATTTCAAAAGAGTAACCACACATGTCCAAACAAGATACAGAAACTAAATTCCGTCTGAAGGAAGGTACATAGAAAGTGTTTCTTAACATCAAATTAAAACCAGACTCTAGTATTAAAATGACATCTCCCACGAACTCAACGACAACTTTATTATTATCTCCAACTATGAGTTTTGATTCATCATGATTTGGCTTCCTCCGGTTTATGAACCCCTGTATGGTAAATGCAACATGATTAGTCGCACCACTATCTAGCCACCACGAATTAGATGGAGTTTTAGATAGATTGGATTCATAAACCAGTGCCAAAGAATCAATACCTGTCTGCTCACGTTTAGATAGCCAGTTCTTATATTTTGCACAGTCTTTCTTTATATGACCCCTTTTTTTGCAAAAGAAGCATCGGTCACTATCCTTCTTAAAGGATGCTTTCTTTGGACCCAATTTTCTAGATTGACCTGTGGCAGGACGAGTATCTTTGGGAGTATGAGATTTAGGACCCTTGCCTTTCCTATTGGTGAAACTGGAGGCAATCAAAGCAAAGTTTCCTGCATCCTTCCTCAATTTTTCTTCCTTTGAGACTGCTCTAGAAATCAAATCATTTATAGATCAATTTTCATCCTGTGAGTTGAAGTTGGTCTTGAGGATCCCAAACTCAGAGAGAAGGGTGTTTAGGGCTTGGTGTACCAACACATTTTCAGAGATTACAGAACCTAAGACATTTATTTTAGTATGCAAATCTAGCATTCTTAGGATGTAATCTCTTACACCTCCCACACCCGTATACTTCATATTAAACAGTTGTCGGATAAGAGTTCCAACCTGAGCATTGGAGGATACTCGGTACCTTACTTGCAGTGTTTCCATCATTTGTTTTGCAGTGCAGTCAGATGGGAGGCCACTCAGCAGATGTTCCTGTATAGATATTCTCATTGACAGTAAGCAGATCATGTTGCTCTTTTCCCAGGCGGCTAAATGTGCCTTCTCAGACCCTTCGCTGGTCTCCGTGGGAACAGTATGTTTATCTTCATTAAGAGCAATGTGAACATCGGCTAATTCCATGGCAAACAGAAAATCCTCCCTCCATCTCTTGAAGTTTGAACCATTTAGCACCTCTATTACGAAGTTGCCATTCACAAAAAAGGCGACTGAAAAATAAGTAATATTTACCATTAGCATTATGTAAGCACAGTGTAACTTCAAATCCTTAAAAGTACACATTTCAGAGAATTGCAGACATCATCATATAATCAACTTTGGGCAGAATACATAACATGCAATTGTAAATTCCCCACATGACAACGACCATGAGAATAGATTCTAATTTTTCGTGAAACACCACCTTTGGGTGTATGAATCACTAGAATCGGTCACTTCCCAACCACATGTTGTTCATGTACCCCTCTATAGTCTGAAAAACACAATCACCTCCTTTGGGAGTATGATCATGTATCAAAATAAGAGACACCTCATGACAATGTAAGACTGATATTTCTCAAATTTAACTGAGTGTGCCACTTTGGCGGTCACAACTCAATCAAATTTTTGAAACTCTCACACACCAGGGTTATAATCTTCATACCTCACATTTACCATGTGGTGTGATTTCAAACTTGATAACATGGGCAATTGTCGTTGAAATCACAACCAGTGCTAATGGAATTTCTTCTCTCATTTGTGTGTTTCAATTTTAATTATCAATGCTCAATCAAATTCTACATAATCCTTATGTGGTATTCTACAATTGAGCCAACCATATTATTCCCAAAAACCATATGGAAATAATTAAATAAATTGAAAATGACGAAAATGCCCTTGAATTTTATACATGCACAAGGGTTTTTCGTAATTTTTAAGATATTAGAGAGCTCAAAAAATTAAATTGAACATACCACAGTGTAGACAATTTCCATACGAGCACAACGATGAAAAAATCACCTCAATTGGCCACCGCACGCGCCCCCACGCGTCACTTGAAGGACGGCTCGTGGGCTTCACGCGCCACACGTGCGACGCACGTACGGCGGCACCCTGACCGTTGACCGTTGACTAACGGTCAACGGTAACCGCCGTTAACGGTCAACCGCCGTTAACCGTTAACGGTCAACGGTCAGCCGTTGACCGGGTCGGGTCAACGAGTTGGGTTGAGTTCGAATGCCACGTGGGCTCGGTGGCGCCACCCGACATATTAATTGTGTCGAGTGCGTAGGGCACGTGAAACGCACGCGCCGGCGTGGCCGTCCCTCTAGGCGGCGCGTATGCGCTCGTGCGGCCTCCGATGGCCGCCGTCGACCCCTGAAAATGCTCGTTTCGACGAGACGAACCCAAATATGCATCCAAAATCCAATTTTAGCACGCAAAAAGTCGCGAAATCAGGTAAAACAGAATGTGCCAAAACCGAGCTACGGCGACTCTGATACCAACTGTTAGCTGTCCGATTGGCCATCTGTCCTCACGGATGGTTACCCAAGATCGCCGTAGTCGAGTTTTAGCAACAAAACAACCAAGGGAAGAGTTGGCGTGCCTGATTTAGCGTCCATCGTCAATCGGCTCGGGAATCCGACGATCCGTCCGCGGAACCTGCGACACGGGCTCGGAACCTTCCCCTCTATGCCCTCCGAAAAACCTGGCGTCGATGGAGCAACCCACGATCGCTTCTCTCTTACTCTCTCGTCTCTTCCTCTCACGGTGTCCTCATGGAGAAGAAGAAGAAGAAGAAGAAGAAGAAGAAGAAGAAGAAGAAGAATCCACAAAGAGAAGAAGCATGCGTGAAGATTATAAGGGTAGAGGGGGGGTCCGTGCCTAATAAAAGATTTTCGGCGGGGCCCTTCTATCACGGGCCGGGCTGGACCCGATTCACACAGGCCCAAAATTCGGCCCGTTAAGAAAACCGTAATCCATCATTTATTAAAACAATTTACCATATTACCGTCGATTACAATTACAATTAAGGCGAGCCCACAAATGGAAAATTCTAACAGACATATCTTTGCGAATCCGTTATGGATTCTACGTTTAAGTTGTTGGGTTCGATCTTGGTCATTTTCATTTTGAACAGGACTTAGTTGACTGGTAAATGTTGGATGCACGCACATGAGCCAGTTCCATTTCTCTTCACCATGTGCAGCTCCATCGATCCAAAATTGAGCAGAGGAAAACATAGTCTTACAATGTTATGTTCCGTATCGTTATTGCGTTTGTCTCTCTAATATGTGATAGCTGCGATAAATGACTTACGGTAAGATTAGATGCTATGAATAGAGAAAATTACTAAAAAAGTCATAAATATATTGCAATTGTGTCAGTTCAATCTGAAGCTTTTTTTTTTAAAATTTCAATTGAGTCTTAAACTTTTTCGCATTTTACCAATTAAGTACTAAAATTACATGGATGTCAGTTGTCCTAAGTGGCACTACCGACATCGAGTTGAATACACACACATATATTTATATATATTAGTTCTTTCAACAATAACTAAAGAATTGTCCAACAATAAAAAATAAAAAAATTAGAAATTATTGACGTAAGACTGTCAAAGTTTATGTCATAAATTTTCGGCTAAAATTAGCTGAATGGACTGAATTGAAAAAAATGTGAAAATTTTTAGAATTCAATTAGCACATAGAGAGAGAGAGAGTTTAGAACTAAATTGACATAATTATACTAAGTTTATGATTTTTTGGACAATGTTCTCAATCTGATAGTGTAGGTTATTGTTATATCTAAAAAACATAGCAAACATATCTGAACTGGAAAACTAAGGATGTAGCATGAAAGTTGGCAGCGTTGAGGTCTAAAACGATTTTTTTTTTTTGGGGGTTGGGGGGGGGGGGGGTCGATGGTCTAAAACGAAGTTAATTTGTTGAACTCTGGCCACAGTTAACAAAACGACAATGCAGAGTTTGTACTGTATATCCAACCATGGATTCAAGGCCGCGAGGGGCCAGACCAGAATTTGGCTTGATTTATGTCCTTTTCTTGGGATAAAAAATGAGAAACATGTGATCGGATATATGTGATGGTTTGCTTTTGGGAAAATTCCAAATAAAGATATTAAGCACTTTCATTTTTTCAAATAAAAATTCGAAATAGATATTTTTCAAGTAAGGATCTAAAATGCCTTTATCGTTTCAAAAAAAGACTTGACCAGAGGTATTTTCATGATTTATATTTTTTTATTTTTTCCTTTTTCTTTTCCCTTCCTTTTCGTTGTTGGTAGGTCTCCAGCGATGCACGAGCACCGACGAGCACTGGCCTGGGCGAGGCGGCCTTCGCCAGTGGCCGGCGAGCCGCTAGTTCGATTATATCCCTAGCCCAAAAAGTCAGAAGTTGCTGCACGTGATCATGCTTCCATGTTGTCTTCCAACCTCAAGCTGTCATTTTCCTTCTTGACCCCGTTCGCATCATGTCCGGGTCGATTATACTCATTAACAACAGATATGAAAAGTACATCTTCATCTTCTTCATTTGGTATTTTGTTCATTACGAAGGTGGACATAGCTGGCCTCGGGTGAGCTTGAGGTTGCCGGCCTCGAGCGAGCCCGAGATTTTTGGGATCGGCCGAGCTCGAGCTTACCTACAGCCAGTAAAAAAAAAAAGTAAAAAATAAAATAAAAAAGAACAAAAAGAAAAGAGAAAGAAGATAAAGATAAATGATTAAAAAATTCAAATTTTAAAAAAAATAATAAATGAAAACAAAAAACAGAAAAACAAAAAATTATTAAAAGGAGTTCATGGAGGAAAATCAAATCCTATTTTCCATTCCAAAGATTGGAAAACATTTCACGGAACTTTTTCATAGTTTAATCAAACATTGGAAGACATTGTCATTTTCTTGGAAAAATAAATTTCTAGAAAACATTTTCCGACAACCTGACTTCCGCGAAACAAATAGAGCCTTGGTGTTTATGATTGGGAAAATGGACAACAACCTCGTAGTCGACATCGAATTGGAAAGAACATAAAAGCGTAAATATTTTCTATGGAACGTAAAATATTTCGAGTTATGGGTGTATTTGTTTCACCAAAAATCAAAGATTTGGAAAGTATTTTTCCAAAAATAAATTCTTGAATCACTCATAAAAATAAATTAATGCAAAATATTTTCATCATTGTGAAAATTAGTTAGGTATAAAGTGTTATCGATAACGAAAATATTTTTCATTGACTAATTTTTTTAAAAGACGCAAGCCTTTATTTTTTGGAAAATGTTTTCCAAATCTTTGATTTTCCATGAAACAAACACACCCCGTATGTTGCGATACATATAGGTTTATAGAACATTACCAAAAATTACGGAAAGACAATCCGTTTTGGGGGGATTTTAGAACTTGCCCTTCTCAATTACCTAGGCAATAACTTGTAAATTGAAATGAAGATCACTTTCTGACCCCGCAAAAAAAAAAAAAAAAGCGTCTTTATGTCCATTAAGAGAGATGTTTTGTAATTTGGTCTGAGAAATTTGAACATTGTCCGTATTAAGAAGGGGATCCCTCAGCATAGGTAGAACTTAAGAACCTGAATTCCTTCCTTCGACCTCAAAAAAATACGGGTCGAAATGCGAGAATCGGCTAATGGAATCCAAAAGACAAGAAAAGTGGCTTCTTCTGCTTATGCTTGATGGGTTGACCTCACCAGCCTGTCGCCTCTTGCCGGTCGCCAGGCTTGGCAGGGGAAGAAAGAGGAAAAAAGGAAAGAGAAATAAAATAAAAAATAAAAAAATTATCGAACAAAATATTAAAGTATTACTCAAATTGGCCATGTCATCGCCGGTCAAGCTTTGTTAGCGATTTCCTATCAAAATAGGACGAAAGGACTGAAATGACACAAATGCAAAAATTTTAGGACTGAATTGGCTCAATTACAATAGATTTAAGAATTTATTCGAAAATCAATTTTTTTTTATAAAGTATGTGAGAGGGGTGAAGGTGAGGATGAGAAGTACAGACCTCAAATTTACAGGAGATCTTATGATTTTTCTTTTAAGTGGGCCAGACGGCCTCGGCCCTAAACATTGGGCTTATTTTTTTCATCCCCAGGCCAGTGCCGTAGAGCATAAAAGGATCATGTAATGTGGGTGCTGGGGTCTGAACTTGACGAGACACAACATTTCGGTTCACGCTTTGCTCTTTCTTTCTTTTTTTCCCTGGAGTTTCGGCCTTTGAATACATACATACATACATACATACATACATGTATGTATGTATTCACCACACCCAGCTGCGCGGTCAACATTCCACCATGAGATTGGGTCCACTGGGAAAATCATGTTAGCTACCTTGATAAAATGGGACATTAATAACGTTCAAGTTCAACCCATGTATCCCAAATCGATCAATTTACTGCAACAAGATTTTCAGAGCAAGTAATAGCGATCGGGCTCATTGAATCAAGTCTCGAGAGCTTTTTAAGTAAGGTCAATTCATCAATTTTTTTGGATCGATCTTTCATGCGGAGTTTCACGTATGACCTATGCGATACATGAATTGTGCATATGTGTTGTACTGAATCTGTTGCTAGTCAGCCTCATTCTAGTTTGTCGACATACATGACCCTTTTAGACTTCATCAGAAGGCATTAGAATAAATCTTTATCTAATACCGTAGCAAACTGATTCATCATCCAGAAGATGGCAAATGCGATATGATGGTGCTTGAAGGTGTAACGCACTTTCAAATTTCTTTATCTGATGATCCTTCCATCAAATAAATTTTCAATGAGCCCCTTGATCTTTGCTCAACATGCTATCCATTTTGCTCTGCAGGTAGCTTTTGACCAATAGATGGTGATCTTCCACAGCCACATAAACAAAGTAGGTTTTTTGCGAGGTTCTTGTTTTATATTATAAACCTCTCCGTGATAATGATGATGGAGTAGATATAAAACTACACCAGTTTGGTCGTATCCCATCCAAAAAAAAAAAAAAAAGAAGTCAGAAGTTGCGGCACGTGAACATGCATGAACGTTCTCTTTCAACCACAAGCTATCTTTTTCACCCTTGATCCTGTTCACAACTTAGTGATGATTCTTTGGGCACAAATCATTGAGAATGTATAAATCAGTCATAACGCTTGGATGCTCGATAAGTAGAAGCGCGCATGTTACGGGTCTAGAAACTGTGGTAAATTCCACCGGGGTTCTTCTTTCCTGTGTTGGTAAAGAGCTTACTTTATCTAAGGGGACCCGGCTTGACACAAGCCTAGATTGAATCGCGGCAAGACATTAGGCGCTCTCTTATGGACCCCACCGGGCTTGCTAGAACCTCTGAAGGACCGGACCTAGAGGCGCACCGCAAAGCAAAAGAAGCTTTCTAGGCTTGGCCAGAAGAGGGCACTCTGATGCTCAAGTCAGTAAACGAGGGGATCAAATAGCCGTTCACGAAAGAATGTACCGAGCGGAGGATCGTGAGTTATCTTATGGGCAAAGAACTTTATAATTTCTATACTCTTGTTTGGAGCCCTTTGAGGGCAAAAGTGCCCTCAGTAAGAGGACTGAGGGTGCGTTTGGATTGACTTTTGGGGAAAACCTTTAGGGAAATGAAAATGCCTTTAGATTAAAAGAATTTGGTGAAATGCAAAGACTGTTTAGTAAACTTTAATTGAAAAATACCTTGAAATTGGCTTTGGGAAAATACAATTTGGTAAACACAAATTTGCAAAGTCTTTTGACTGGCCATCGATTGAATATTTTAACATTTTTTGAAATTTTTATGATTTTCTATGATCTTTTGATTCCAAATCTAGGGTTGTGAGACCTCGTTGTCACTGGGCAAGGCAACGACAGCAAGGTCGAGCCTCGCCATGGCTAGGCGAGGTAGCAGGGGGGAGGAGCGGGTGCGTGGAGGGTGTGGTAGTGTGCTTGCGGTGGTGACGGCGATTACGGCTGCAACGGCAGCATAGTGTTGCTTGCGATGGTGTTCTCCAAAGCTCAAAGCCCAAGCAGTGGTCGCGCAACCTCGCTTGGCCATGGCGGCAGCGATCTCGTGTGAGTATTGGTGAGGGGAGAATGCTCAAAGTTGAAAGCTCAAGGCAGCCTTGAAGCTACCTTGGGCTTTCAACCTTGTGAAGGCTGACTTTGAGCTAAGGTTTTTTGTAAAAAATTTGCCAAATACTTAATATTTGGGAAAGTGATTCCCAAACGCATCCTGAGTCAGCCTGCATATGCTAAGTGAGGGTCAAGGTAAATGGCAAGCCAGTTAACATATGGTTCTTCCATGGCACCGTTTGTTGGGCCATGGCCGTGCTGGCAACGTGCTAGGCCCAAGGCACGTTATGTTTTTTTTTTTTTATAACCGAGGTGTCCGGAGATTGGTAAGCAGAGCTCGAACCGGGGCCGTAAACCCAACTAATCCTCGGGGAGACGCTGTAGGGCCCCACCACCATGGCGCTCCTAGTAAGACACAAAGGGGCGAGTAAGTTTCGACCCCGCGACCCGCGAGTACTACTCAGCGGGAGCCACAGCAGGTCTACTCCCTACCACGCGACCACTTGGTCAGTGGGTCCAAGGCACGTTATGTTCGTTTGTCTTTAATCTATAATTTCTTAACAAATTAGAAGATTAATAAAAACTTAATCTATAATTTCTTAACAAATTAGAAGTTCAATAAAAACTCATGGAAATAGAAATTTTTATCTATACTTCATTCGTCAACATTTTCACTATGAGAATAATAGTAAATTAGCGTGTGATATGAGTTCCAAATATCCAAAACTAAATGTGAATACACAATACATCAAAGAGTGAAATATCATATTTTAAGGTTATGCTTGGTCTTGGTCTGGGCTTCTAGGGTTCGGGGTTTACACGCAACTCCCTCTTGTTGGACTTGCACGCCCTCGCTTGATGGCAAGGACACTTCAAACTAAATGTGCGTTTTGTGGAATTAGAATTATATATTCGAGTTTATGGTCGTATAGTGGTGCACTTGGATACAGTGGAGCAATTGCCGAATCTGGTAGCATTCATTTCAATACTTTCAAGACAAAGAACCTTTATTATCACAACTTTTTTTTTTCCTCACATTTCATGAGATGGCCAATCCAATTTTGGCCGTATATATTTTTAATACCACGCTTTAAAATTCAACATGATCCAATCGGTAGCCTTCTAGATATTTCAAACGAGCTATCAGTTATCTTTTTTTTTTTTCGAAATTAGGCGCAGCTTAATAGGGGCGGGGTTTCGGACAAACATTTTTCATTATTTTGACCTTGTTGTTTCACTCTCCAAGACGGAGGTGAACGCTCTTCCGTTTATGGTCAAACTTCAATGCTCTGCCCCCATGGACTAATCCATCTATCCCTGTCAAATAGTGCTGGTCAAAGTTCAAAAGCCTCTCTCCCACCAAACCAAAACAGGACCACTTTGGGTTTCCTCGCCACCTTTCAATTTCAAACCCAACCAGGTGATCCCCATTGACTTACCCCGGGAAATTTGAAGTGTCATGAGACCCGAGGGGGAGAAAGAAAACCTGGGCAATCTATAGCTTTTAGGGGTTCCGAGCTAAATAAATATTAGATTTGGAAAGTCAATCGGGGCGGCCCCGTGAAAATGACCTCACGAGCTTCAAGACAGGCCCGCTCATTTTCAGCCGTTTCGACGTTCCAGTAGTCCTTGAAAAAGTGGGAAAGAAAAAGAAAAAAAGTCATGCCAACCGACGGAAGGGAGGGCGCCGAGGGTGCACGGGAAAGCCGGTGGGGGCGCGCCGCGGAGGAGAGCGGCCGGCCAGTGGCCCAGGGGGGGAGGAGGAGGTGCAGGTTAGCGTAGCTTCCCCTGGGGATCGGTGGAGCGGGCACGTAATGACCTAGTATCACAAGCATTAATTCACCTATCCCTAATACCCAATCGGTTGGTAGGTGATATACAAGCATTTATTAATTCATCATACCCCATGAAGAATGTCTGACCAAAAAAATAGATGCTGACCCCATGGAGAATGCAATAATGGACCTTTGCAAATTTGATTGCAATTAGCATGCGGGTTCACAAAAGGAGGATGATACCCTTTTTTATTTAATAAAAAATAAAAATTGGAGCTGATCAAGAATTACTGATACTAATGTGATGTGACATTGCTCCACGCCGTGATTTATTGGCAAATTCCTTTTTCTCGTCATCCTTCCATCCAATATATTCAGATTTCTCCTTGATCTTGCCCAGTATGCTTGCCATTCCCCTCTGGAGGTAACTTTTAACCAATAGGTGGTTATTCTTTCGCGGGTGCAAGAAAAAGAGTAGGCTTCTTCGCGTACCTGCTGTAGAGGACATGAGAAGATCCATGGACAAGAAGAAAGGTTTTAGATTGATCTGCATTAGCAGCTGAGCTAATGGAACCCATTACATAGGTGCATTCCTTTCGGTCGTACTTCAATACTTGAGTTGATGTCGGTTGAGTTCATTCATATTTGTAGGAAACAATGTCCCGTCGGAAGAACCTCGGATGAAATCCTAAAAATTGCTTCTCCTACAAATGGTGGACACAAGTTACGGTAAATTAGAACGGGGTTTTTCTTTGGCCCCCACTTTTTCCAATTCCTCTATGGTTTTCATACTTTTTTTTTTTTTCGTTTTTGATTATCCCATCCTTTATGTGGCCCATTACTTCTTATACAAATTTATATGTTTCCGTTTTTATTTGTTATTTTGTCAACTCTTTTTTATTTCGTTTTTTCCCCTTATGGTCTTACTTCCCTTCTCCTTTTTCTTCTTCCTTTCCTCGCCTCGTCTCTATGTTCTGTCTCTCTCTTAAGGCATTCCCTCTTTACACCTCCCACTCCTTCTTCCAGAAATCCCGACATCTTATGTTTATTATTTATGATGCCGATCCTGTTATCTTCCACTACAAAAAAAAAAAAATAAGGTTTTAGCAACGGAATTTGTGACGAAAATTTCGACAAAATTCGTCGCTAAATTAAGTTGCGACAAATTTTGCTACGAAAAAAATTTCGTCGCCAATTCGGCGTCGCAAAATTTATCGACGAAAAATTTAACCTTTCGTCACTAATTTGCGACGAAAATAATTCGTTGCAAAATTCGTTGCTAATTTGCGACGAAATTTATTCGTGGCAAAATTCATCGCTAATTTGCGACAAAATTTATTCGTGGCAAAATTCATCGCTAATTTGCGACGAACTTTATTCGTGGCAAAATTCGTCGCTAATTTGAGACGAATCTTTGGCAACGAAATTTGCCACGAAATTTCCGACAAAAATAGCGACGAAAATAATTTCGTCGCCAAATTGGGTCACGAGATTTAGCGACGAAGTTTTTGACTTTCGTCGTTAAATTGCGATGAAAATGAGTTCGTCGCAAAATTGGGTCACAAAATTTAGCGATGAAATTTTTGACGTTCGTCGCTAAATTCGATGAAATTAGTTCGTCACTAATTTGCGACGAATATTTTCATGGAAAAATTCATTGCTAATTAGCGACGAAGATTTAGAATGACATTTGCCACGAAATTTGCGACGAAAATAGGCCACTTAGTTTACAAATTTAGTGACGAAAAATTTTAAATCCGTCACTAAATTGCAACGAAAATAAATTCGTCACTAATTTGTTTCAATTTTCGCAAATTTTAGTAATGATATTTGCCACTAAAAATTTCGTCACTAATTCATTAGCCACGAAAAATTGTGTTTATAAATTTTGTTTCAAAATTCGTCACTAATTTGCTGCAAATACTAGTTGCCAAAAAAATCGTGGCCAATTAGCTGAAATTAAAAATAATTTAGCAACAAAATTAGCTTTCATATATTTGTAGGGCCTCCCGATGATAAAACTATAGAGATCCTTGTTATACTTGCCAATCACAATTTCATCAAACATTATTAAAACCTGAGAGAAGTGTCCATAATATCTCAAGGAAAATATCATATTCCTAAAGAACTCAATAATGTATTTATACATATGAATTTTTCTCCAAAATCCTAATTACACCACAAGATAGACTGATATATACATATAAGGAGAAAGCTGCACTACAACAAACAAAGAGCTGTCCTATATGCTCACTCACAGTTTTGAAAAATTGTTTCACAGCCTCCTGATCAGTCTTTGAAACCACAACTCCACCGGGAGGACTTGCACCTTTGCTGGCAGTAAAGCTCACATTGGCAATAAAGCCTGTTCCAAAGCGAGATTTAAGCCTGATTGAGGTTCCAATGTAGCGAAGTCTGCCCTTGGCCATTATTCCTATACGATCACCCAATATATCAGCTTCTTCCATAGAGTGTGTTGTTAAGATGATAGCGCGTCCTTTCTTGGCATCCTCTATTATGTCCCAGACATGCCTCCTTGTAATTGGGTCCATGCCAGTTGTCTGCAGCAGAAAACAAAGTACCTTTCAGAATAATCCACACACGCAACATTTTTTCATTAAGGAGAAAAGAAGATAAGACATCATCCACGTACGGGTTCATCTAAAACCACTAATTTGGGGTCACCAATAAGGGCTATAGCAACACTTAAGCGACGTTTCATTCCTCCACTGTAGCTCCCAGCTCTCACTTTGCCTGCTTCTCTTAGTCTGACCTCTGCCAGTGACTTCTCAACCACCTGAGAGAAAACTCAAATGGGTTCATCAAAATAAACAAGCGGGCAACATTGTCTCTTAGTGTAGGATTAGAAGCAGATTCACAAGTTCCAATAACATCAGAGGAAGTTAGGAGCATGTACCGATTTGATTGAAGCAGGGAAGAGCCCTTTCATATTTGAGAAAAGGTAGAGATGCTCTTCACCAGTTAACAAGTCCCAAAGGATATCAAACTGCGATTGACAATAAACTTTTAGGACGGATGTTTAATTGTTTTTTCCAAATAGTTAACTGTGACTGCTTGGAGGATAATTGCAATACTTCCACACCTATGCAGCAGAATTGTGCTCCTGTGCTGTTGGTACTTAGATACAAAGGTGATAAAAATGGAGGAGAAAGGTTAACCTGAGGACAAACTCCAATGATTTTTCTGATGTTTGACATGCCAACCGAATTTCTGATTGAGTAACCATACACCGAGGATTTTAACACAAGACAACAATATGACATTATGCACCACATTATTAATAGAAAAATTATGTACTACGCAAAATGAAATTAGCCAAGTAAAAGCTATTACCATATCCCCCTGTAACTGGGTTGATTCCCGTCAAACAATTTATTGTTGTAGTCTTTCCAGCACCATTGGGTCCAAGAAGACAAAACAGCCGATCATTGGAAATAATCGCATCTACCAAAATGAAAACAAGGTCAACAATTAAATGCTCCAAAGCACTAGCCAAGAAAATAATATCTCAATGGCTACAAAGTGGCTAAAACACTAAAATTGAGTGAACAAAAACAAAAAGAAGCTCCTGCTTACCTCAATGGCCTTGCTAGGAGTAACTCGAATCACATTCACCAAATTACCTCTAAACAAGCCCTTCCAACCATCGTGCTTCATAATATCATGAAAGACCTCAATAGTGGAATGCCCACTACTCCCAACCATCAAATGCGTTCTAATTGTCTCCAGAGGGGCCACGGCGGTTCGCGAAACAGCCCCAGCAACTGCCCCACTAATCAACCTCCTCAACGAAGGATTTTTAACCTTTATTTTCAGTCTAAGCCCAATATTTTTCTTCTTTACTATCCCTTCCTCCTCGGTAACACTTGGTATCCCAATTCCCTTCGGCAAAGACACATACTTCACCAAAAATTCAACGTAGGGCATCTTTATGCCGCCGCCACCCTCACCACCTGCGTCTGCAGGGTCGGGGGGATTCGGCGGAACGCCGAAATTCCTCCCCATTTGACCAACACTGGCAAATAATCCACCTCCAGAATAGAATTCATCATCCCGGAGACACCATGGTGTCCCCAAGCCACTAATAGACAAAACGCCATCCTTATTATCGTCAAAGAAATGATCTGCTTTCTTGCCCATCTACTAAAACCTCGTCAACAAATCAAGAATCCACTACTTTTCACGAATTAGAAGAGACAAAAATCCCAACTTTTGTAACACAAACCTGGGATTCTTCCTCTACCCACGAAGCAAAACCGTAGAAAAACGCTTCCTAACGGGATTTGACGAGCACCCAGAGCAATGTTTCATGGTTGCATATCCATTGGAAGTAAGTAAGACGGGAAAGATTGGAATTTTAACGAACAGGCAAAGGCAAAAGCTGAATCCTTGATTTGAAAGTGGTGGATGGAGTAAAGCAAAAGAGCAAAATAGGGAATGAGGGGAAATGCTAGTTGGAAGATCCGGTTCTTGGGTATTTGGTGTGAAGAATTCGAGAGAATAGATGGTGATAACCATATTAAAAGGAAAAAAAACAGACAATGGAGGTTTTGGTCGAAAACTTTGCAAGAAGGACGAGGGTAGGTGAATCTCCCTTTCCTTTCTGTGTAGTGTTGGGTCACTGTTTAAGGTTAGCAACGAAAAATTTTCGTTGCTAACTATAATTAGCGACGAAAAATGACTTTCGTCGCTAATGTTTGCGATGAAAGTCATTTTTCGTCCCTAACCATAAATTTAGCGACGAAAAACGTTTTCGTCGCTAAACCAAACATTTGTGACGAAAAATTTTTTCGTCGCTAAACCTAAATTTAGCAACGAATACAAATTTTCGTCGCAAAAATTAGCCGCGAAAAACATTTTCGATGCTAAACCAAAAATTTGCGACGAAAATAATTATTCATCGCTAAACCCAAAATTAGCAACGAAAATATTTTTTCGTTGCAAAAACTGGGCTATCCTCAAAATCGGCCGCTAATATTTGCAACGAAAATCATTTTTCGTTGCTAAACCGAAAAATTTGCAACGAAAATCATTTTTCGTCGCTAAACTGAAAATTTGTGACAAAAATTCCTTTTCATCACTAAACCTAAATTTAGTGACGAATACAAATTTTTGTCGCAAAAAAAAATTTGCGACAAAGATAGATTTTCGTCGCTAAACATAAAATTAGTGACGAATATAGCTTTTCGTTGCAAAAATTAGTGAGGAAAACGATTTTTGTTGCTAAACCAAAAATTTGCGACGAAAAAAGAAATTTCATCGCTAAACCTAAAATTAGCAACGAAAATATTTTTCGTCGGTAAACCTAAAATTAGCGACGAAAAACATTTTTTCGTTGCAAAAATTACCAACGAAAATATTTTTTCGTCGCTAAACCAATAGTTTGCCACGAAGATAATTTTTTCTCGCTAAACCTAAAATTTTGCGACGAATTTCAGAATTCGTCGCTAACTTTGCGACAAATTTCTAAATTCGTCGCGAATTTTCTGACGATTTTTTGTTTGTGGCTAATTTTGCGACAAATTTATGAATTCGTCGCTAATTTTGTTTAGGCTAATTAGCGACGAATTTCCAAATTCGTTGCTAATTTTGCGATGAATTTATGAATTCGTCGCTAATTTTGTTTGGGTGAATTAGCGACGAATTTGGAAATTCGTCGCTAATTTTGCTACGAATTTCTAAATTCGTCGCTAATTTTGTTTGGGCTAATTAGCAACGAATTTGGAAATTCGTTGCTAATTTTGCTACGAATTTCTAAATTCATCGCTAACTTTCTGACGATTTTTTGTTTGTGGCTAATTTTGCGACGAATTTCCGAATTCGTCGCTAACTTTGCGACCAATTTCTAAATTCGTCGTGAATTTTCTGACGATTTTTTGTTTGTGGCTAATTTTGCGACGAATTTATGAATTCGTCGCTAATTTTGTTTGGGCTAATTAGCGACGAATTTGGAAATTCATCACTAATTTTGCTACGAATTTCTAAATTCGTCGCTAATTTTGTTTGGGCTAATTAGCAACGAATTTGGAAATTCGTCGCTAATTTTCTGACGATTTTTTGTTTTGTGCCTAATTTTGTGACGAATTTATGAATTGGTCGCTAACTTTGCGACGAATTTCCATATTTGTTGCTAATTTTGCGACGAATTTCTCAATTCGTCGCTAATTTTCTGACGAATTGTGTTTCGTCGCTATTTTATTTCTAATTTCCGGAATTTTAGCCCCGATTAGCAAACGGCCAGAGAAACTTTCGAGTTATGAATCAGGTATAGAGCCAATGGGCGATGCTTGATTACAATTTCGAATCCATTATTATATGTTTGCTCTAGTTTTTATTGTTTTTTTTATGTTGAAATGGTTTTTCTTTATCCATGGGCAATGAGTTTCGATGTGTTGAGGGGTATTCGTATTTATAGTAGCTTTAATTTTTGTGCTTATCCTAATTGTTGGTTTAGTTTATGCATGGTGAAAAGGAGCATTGGAATGGTCTTAGTTCCTGAATATTTAGACAATAAAAAAAGTAAAAAAAAAAACATTGAGACAGTTTTGAATTTCATAGAATTTCCCTTGCTTGCTCGAACAACCCAAAATTTAGTTATTTCAACTACATCAAATGATCTTTCAAATTGGTCAAGGCTCTCTAGTTTATGGGGGCTTCTTTATGGTACCAGTTATTGCTTCATTGAATTTGCTTCGTTAATAGGTATTTTTCAACGTTGTCGCTAATAATTAGCGATGAAAATCAATTTCGTCGCTAAAAGCCCTTATTTTTGTAGTGCTTGCTTTCAATCAATTTTCCCTAGAAATAGCTGACATGACGATCCAGTCATCACCGATTGTCCTACCTAGTGCCTCTCTAGAAGGATCACAATGGAATTTCTTCCAAAATTAGGTTGTCTCTGTTCACGAAAAATTCAAGATTGGGAAAAGCATTTTTCAATCGGAATAACAAATGTGTGACAAAAGTTATTTTCATCGCAATTTTACGACGAATTCACTTTCATCGCTAATTTTTTGCGAGTAAAATCTCTTTTTTTGTAGTGATAGTTTTACATAAACAAATGTCACGTGACTTAAATTTCGGTAACATTGATATGTTATCTTTGAAAAATCCATGATGTGATAAGAAAGTGCATAAATTACGATTCATAAGAGTTTCAGATCTCGATTCATTTATTTATTTTTATGCAGAGAGAGAGAGGAGTCAGAAAAAATATCAATTGTTCTTGGTACATATAGGCTCCATACAAGTGAGTCATTAGATCATGTATGTCCTTTGTGATATCAACATGATCTAACGGATTGGATACTTTTAGATTATTGGTCGCAAATGTCATTGCTAATTAGTATTTATCGCCAATTAGTGACAATTAAGTATTTCGTCGCTAATTTTGCGATTAATACATTTTGTCGCCAATTAGCGATGACTAAGTATTTCGTCGCTAATTTGGCGACTAAATACTTTGTCGAAACTTTATCGACAAAGTTTGACACAAATGCGCTGTCACAAAAATTGGCGCCATGCTACACGAATATTAGCGATGACTTCTATGGGCAAAAATTCGTTTTCATCGCTAATTTTTCGTGGCTAAAATCAAATTTTTTGTGGAATTTTGCGATGAAAGCAATTTTCGTGGCAAAATTTGTCGCGAATTAGCGACAAATTATTTTTCATCGCAAAATTACGAAATTTTTTCCGTCACAAAATTCGTCGCAAATTAGGGACGAATATTTTTTCGTGGCAAAATTCGTCGCACATTAGCGACGAATATTTTTTCGTGGCAAAATTCGTCGCACATTAGCGACAACTATTTTTTCGTGGCAAAATTCGTCACTAATTAGCGACGAATATTTTTTTTGTCGCAAATTAGCGAGGAATATTTTTTCGTCATAAAATTCGTCGCAAATTAGCAACGAATATTTTTTAGTCGCAAAATTCGTCGCAAATTAGCGACGAATTAATTTCGTCGCTAATTTTTCGTGGCTAAATGGCCTTTTTTTTTGTAGTGTTCCACGCTTTCGCTAACACCGACATTAGGTTCACCGATGACCTTCCTAGTGAGCTCTTTGTCTCCGCACATTGGCTCTTTTTGCACCATGGAAGGTAATATCAACAAGCACCATTCTTTGCAGCGAAAGTATGGAGGAAAGGGGGAGACCAAAGAGATGAGAGGCATGGAAAGAAGGAATAAGGAGGAGGAAAGTGCGACCCATGAGGGAAAGAAGAAAGAACGAAATGAAAGAGTTGATAAAATAATAAATAAAAATGAACCGTATAAATTTGTAATAAAGGGATGAGCCACACAAAGAATAAAATGGTCAAAACACCAACAAAAAAAAAGCGTCAAAGCCATAGCGAGAATGGAAGAAGCTTTAGTCTTTTATATATATATATATATATCTATATATAATTAGAGAACTTATTTATCTAATAGATCGGCCTACTACAAGCCTCAATTGAATCGCGGCCGGCATCTGAATCGAATTCCTGGAGACCAACATTGTACTCCTTTGCTCAATACGCATGTTGCGTGGCATTTATTTGACACACTTTGTCAGTAATTGCTTTGTACATAGATTGTGTGACCTTGTGGAGACATTAATTTTTCATGCACATGGATTTGATGGTAATTGTCGGAGCACTTTGGGGTCTGTCGCGTGTACTGCATTTATCACTTCATCATGAGTTTGTCAGTGACATATCTATTGGTCCGTTAGATTATCTGGGCCGCGGAGAACCTGTACGTGAACTGGTTTGGCCCATGGATTTACCTGGAGGGCCTACGTTGGACTGACCCGCCCATACCTAAAGTTCAAAGTGTGGCCCATGTTGATTGTACCACGAACTTTAGGGTCACTTAAACTTAATTCTCTGAGAAGCCTTAAGGCCCATGCTCTGACTTTCTTGATCTTTCCGCTCACAAGCATTGATCCATGCTGTCTATGCGCTTTCCGGAACGCTGGTCCGACAAAACGTGTCGAAATGCTCACAGTTATTATTGAAGAGGTCGTACTCGCCGTAACCACCGCACTTGTGGAGGTCGCAAGCCTTGTTCACAACTTCTGGAGGCAATTTCATGTCCGGTAAGGTTGTGCAAATATCCAGTCTCGTCAATATAAATCTCAATTGAGACACGACGTGTCGACTCCTGTTCTTGTTAAGTGAATCATGGAGCCCTCTCCGACGTAAATTCCTAGCACGTTCACAAAGCTTGTTTAGGCTTATAAGAATTATGAAATGATTAGAGCAAACCCGTGTGAAAATGGGACAATTTTTTATGATATGATATGATATCAATAGCATGAATCGTCAGGAAAAAGAACAGGGCTTGGCTTCTCAACACATATTTCCATTTCCAGGTGCGTTTTAGGAGAGCTTTGTTTTACGACTTTTGACTCAAAAAGAATTCTTCATCAAGAGCAAAGAGTGCTTAGTAATCACCAATTCGTTCTTCTTCTTCTTTCTAACGCCATGCAAGCTCTCTCTTTCCTCAGAGACACAGGAAACAGAGCCTACCTTGTCATCATTATTTCCTTTCTCGTCCCTTCAGATGCCGTGACTTGTCTCTCATGGAAATCCATGTGAAGATATATGAATAGCCACCGAAACGAAAACAGCTAGAATACTTACATATTTAAACCATGCATTCATTTAACAATTTAAGTTTTTAAAACAGTTGACAGTAATTACACGGATAGGAAATGATAATTCGGTCAAGCTATTTTGGGTAAATATGCAACACAAAAATAATGGCGATACCTGGAAGAGGAAAAAGAGGACCAATCACTTGCCGTGACGGGTGCACAAGCCATGCCGCCGATAGAAAAGGCCAAAAGGAGATGGAAGTTGGTCCATGCCTTCTTGCCGAACTGCAATCGAACTCTGTATCACAACCTCTCAATAACCGTTCCATTTCTAGACCCCAAACAAATAAAAATAAATAACTGTTCGATTTGAAAAAGAAGAAGAAGTTAAATCTCGTCCATTTGATTATTAAAACTTTGAAGTTTTTGTATCTTATGACATTTCTAGTAAAAATATTACAGAGAGTTATGATAGTGATTCCTATTAGGATTTGGCACGCAACCAGAATAAAACAAAGCATAAAAGTAAGGAAGAGAAATCGAGAGACAAGATTTTATCTTAATTTACCCTTAAATTAGGGTTACTTTGAGTAAATGACTCTAATATAATTAGCACCTCATACCTCTCGTTACATCACTTAATTACAAGCGAAAAAAATATATAAAGTAATAATTATTCATGTGCTCAAATCCAAATTGATAGTGAAAAAAATGGGCTCAAATTATAAAAGTCTTTTGGCTACTTAAGGTTGATGCCCCAATAACTCTTACTGGGGTAGGCCCTTCGGACCCCTACTTGTAGAGCGAGACTCTCGTGCTTTTCCATGGATGAGGAGTATGAACTACACCCCAAAAAATCTAGTTCAAGCTGAATCATAAGAACAAGAAACTCTTGTTGGAGTTGAAGGAAGAAGTGTCGCAAGAATGGCTATTTTTGTTCTTGGAGGAGCGAGATGTGACTATTAGAAGACAAGGCAAATAATTAGTTAAAGGATGTTCATTTTCTATGAAAGAAAGTCGAAAACAGGAGGCCATTAGGGCGGAATCCTGGAGCAGCCAATCAATCTTGATAGAGAGCATAGATTTGCATACGGATCGCAGATGGATATAGAGAATGTTCATACGTCAGCACTAAAGAGAAATTGACCCCTTCTTTTGTGCTCTTATCTTCTTAATTGCTCCATCATTTGGTTCCTATCAACCATCTGAATATTCGATTTTCTTCTTTTCCAACTGACATTATTTCTAAAATTGATTATTGTTATATAATTGGCAATTTCCGGAATGGCACTACATGTACATGTACCTGGTTTAATGGAACTCGATCTTGGCATAATTTTAGCAAGTTTGAATTTATAGTAGCCGTGGTTATCTTAAAATAAAACACACAATTTTATGTACTTAACCTTTTTATAAAGCGAAGATGTTGATTCGGTAATTCTCCTCACAACACAAGAATATACAATCAATTCCACCGCGTACCTGAATCCGCTGGAAAAAAATCATGTTGGCCATCTTGATAAGGACGAAAATTAATGATTAAATTTAACTCATCTATCTTGAATTGATCTATGTATTGCTATAAGATTTTCTTCCGTCTACATCTCACATTATACATGACATGTGCCCAAAATTATTCGAAAAGTCTTAATTATACTATACGTCGACCAATTCAATTCTAAACTTTTCAACATGGCAAATTTAATCCTACACCGTTAAACAATTTGTCAATGTAATCTTTTTAGCCACTTTTGGCCAGAAATCACCAACATGAACGTGGATGTTGACTGTCGTGAGTGGCATGGGTGGCATTGACGAGAATAGTTTTTCCTTTTTATTTTTAAAACTTGAATTTTTATTCTTTTCTCCTTTATCATATTTTTGGTCAACGAGGATCGTCAATTGTCACTAGGACCCGACAACCCCACTGGCTGAAAATCCAACAAAGAAGAAAAGGAAAAAGAAAAGAAAAGATATTATGGAAATTTGAAAAAAATTGTAAAAGTTGTCCAAGTTAACATTGACCATGCCATATAGTATAACTAGTGTTAACTGGATATCCATGTAAGTATTTCTCGACCAAAATTGAAGAATCGTCAAAATGTTTAAACTTAAATCGGAATAAAAAAAAAGAACTGAATTGGCAGTCGAATAAGAGGTTGTAAACTTTTTGGGACAAGTATCCCTTAGTCCTGCATTCATATCATACTCAATTAAGCCTAGTTTAGCCTCATTCAAGTTTGTTGACATAGATGATATGTTAAGACTTGGTAAGGCATTAGAATTGATATGAAAATGTGGGTTAGTGTAGGTAGGGCTGTCAAAAAAGCCCGCGCCGGCCCGACCCGACCCGGCCCAATCCGGCCCGGCCCGAAAATTCTCTAAATTTTCGGGTCGGGCCTTGGTACTGTTTCAGTACAGTACCGGTGTTTCAGTACAGTACCGATACTGTACTGAAACAGTATCGGCACTTATTGAAAATTCTAAGTTCTAAACCGTGCAGGTTCGTACTCCCCGCCGAACACCTCCGCCACCACCATCCGCACCACCTCCGTCACGACCCCCGTCCCCTAGTAGCCTGACCCCAGTACGCAGCCCAGCTCCCCTTGGCAAGCGTCGCTCGCGCCCCGTTCCGTGTCACCGAGACAGCGCCCATCGGCTATCGAGGTAGATGGCCCGGCAGTAAGGGTGGGGGAGGGCAGTGACGACGATGAAGGCCAAGGCGTCGTCGGGCCTTGTGTAGCAGAACCGGGCTACATCTGGGTCGGTGGCCCACACCATGAAGTCGTCGACGTCCGAGAGTTGCGGAGGGCAAAGCGAGATCACGCCGCCGCCGCCTGAGGCGTGGGAGGTTCGTTGCGCCTGTTCCTCCATTGGAAGATCTAGTGTGATTGATGATGAGAGGAAGGGTGTTCTTAAAGATCAAGATTCGTCGGTGGTGATGATGAAGGAAGAAGTTGAAGAGAAGTTGGGAATTTGAGGTTGAAGTCGAAGGAGGAGAAGAAGTTGCGGAGAAGGTCGAAGACGTCATCTCAATGAGGTTTGGCTCATGATTTGGGGCTATCTGTGAAATACTCACGACCTTTTGCCTCTCGGATGACATGCCAAGTTGGGAATTTAATGATTGGTCAACTGATTGGAGAGCAATGATGGGCGGCTACTGAAAGGAAGAAATGGAACACTCACGTCTTTCGGGTATTAGGCCATTTAGACCATTCAAACTCACGTCTTTCGGGCATTGGGCCGGCCCGGCCCGGCCCGACCCGACCCGAATATCTTGGATGTATTCGGGCATCGGGCTGGCCCGGCCCGGGCCAGGCTTGGCACTGCTTGGTTTCGGGCCGGGTCGGGCCTATTTGAGATCCGGCCCGACCCGGCCCATTGACACCCCTAAGTGTAGGCTCCGCTTATTTCGTGGAAAATGGATGATTTGAAAAATACTTTTCTAAAAAGTATCGCTTGTATTGCTTACAAAAAAATAAAAATAAACGAAAGATCATTTCATCATCTATGAACATGTTCAGACATGAATTATCGACGAAAAATAAAAATATTTTTCAATGATTAATTATTTCAAGCCATACGATCGATCAAATTTTTACTAAAATATTTTTCAAATTATCCATTTTTTTGCGAAACAAATAGAATGGTAGTGTGCAAATATATAGAGGACGGAGACGCACAGGATCACAAACAACAAATATGGACATGAAAAACACGTAACCTTAGCATAAAAGTAGCTAACGTCGTGGCCTAAAACGAGCTTTTTAAATTGTTGACTCTTCCCACGGTTGAAAAAATGACGAGCAAAGTTTGTCTGCACGCTTAGATTTTCCAAGTTATCCGACTCTGGATTCAGAGCCGCCTGGATGGAATAGAAGCCGGTCACTTTTCTTTTTTCTCGAACGGTGCTTCGAGGTCATAGCTCTCATATCCCAATCAATGGACCCACTATATCCTCATTATCGATGTCAAATCAGTTGGTAACCATATGATTCAATTGAAAAAAAAAAAATTAAGACTGAATTAGCATAATTGTAATATATTTAAGACTTTTTTGATAATACTCTTGAGGTTTAAGAGCGGGCAAGCCCGACATCGCCTAGCGATGGTGAGATCGACCACATCGGCCCACGCCTCGACGACCAGCTGAGGGAAGAAGGAAAGGAAAAAAGAAAAAAGAAAAACAAATTATTCAAAAAGAATATTATTAAATATTATTCATATTAGTGCCGACCTCGCCACGTAGGACGGACAAGGTCCAAGTCAACGATTTCCGATCAAAATTGGTACAAATGAAAAAATTTTAGGAATCAATTGGCAAAAAAGAAAAAGCTTAGGACTGAATTGCACAACTGCAATATGTTTAGAACTTTTTTAGCAATTCTCCTGATAAACCTCACATGTAATCGCAAAAAAATTGATTTTGCTATTAATGTTGGACACAAAACAAATGGTTGTATTTATATCCCTTCGTATCACCCGGATGCTTGATATGTTGAAATACACATATTATAGGTTTGGAAGTTATTGTGAATCAGAATGAGGTTTCTCTTTAGTGTAATCAAAGAATGTCCCTATTACAAGCCTGAATTGAATCACACCAACATCGATCTTATTGATGCAAAGTCTTTTGGCCAGTCGAGCTTGCTCGAACCTTCGAGGGATAGAACCTAGCTACATACCACAAAGCACAAGGAGCCTCCTAGACTTGACTTAAGGAGAACCTTTCGATGCTTAAGTCACTGGAAGAGAGAGAGAGAGAGAGAGAGCGCCTCTTGAAAAATGTACCAAGGGAGGATCTAACTTACCTTTTTTGGCGAAAGAGTCCACTTTTTTGTACTCTTGTTGGGTGTCCTTGAGGGCTAAAATGCCCTTGGTGAGCGGACTGAGCCAAGCCCCATCTGCTAAGGGAGGTTCAGGCACCTCTTCCCATGCCTTTGAGGTTGGGGTTTGTGGGGGCTACTGGCTAGACCCCACGATCGGCTCTCATGGGCTGAGCCTTTCGGAGAAGGTGATCTCTCTTGCAATTACAATCAGTCCTTGTGGGCCGAGCTACTTCGGGGCCATTTTAGCAAAGCTTAAGCCCGTACTTGGAAGCTAGAAATTTTGGCTACCACATATCTTGTGTTACTCAAACTGCAAAAGTCTATTTATAGTCCCTAAACCAGCCCATTTTATTCTTCTAATGGAGTTCTCCAACTTTTAATTTGTCTAATAAGTTCTTGAACATGCATGGATTTTTCTATTAGTCTTGGTCTCCTCCCTCAATATTAAACTTTTCTTAGCCACAACGGTTATAATTGCTTCAATTGTCAAGGGATTGTCCAACCCTTGACAATTCATATAAACTTTATTTGTAACCCGGTCGCTCATTTCCGATCCCTTGCCACCGGTCGCCATTTCCCGACCACCATTCGCCGGCCTCCAGTTATCTGGTGCCATTAGTCGATTATCGTTCGCTGGCCGCTATCCGCCAATCGCAGCTTTTGGGTCTGCAGTGACCGCTCTCTCACTACTATTTGCCAATCATCGGTTGTTCATCGGTCTTCGGTGGCCAGTCCTTGGCCACCGGTCGCTATTCACCGGTCCTCGGCCATTGGTTGTTGGTTATATCTCCTATCCTCGGCTACCTTTCATTGGTCTCTGGCCACAGTTAGCTGGCTGCCGTTCGCTGGTGGCCCCATCGTAGAAAATTGATGGTGTTATCAGATAAATTTTTGTTCTTAGAATAGAAATTTTATGTCCTTATCAAACGTGTGTCATTGCTCAGAAACTCGTCTAAAGAATAGAAATAGAAAAATATGTTTTTAGCTAGAACTAATATTTGCCATTCGCGCCCCAAATGAACTGGTGCGTCCAGTAATTGAGTCTCATCCAATGGCGCCTACAAGTTTTACCATTTGTGGTCCATAGGGGCTGTACATGCGTTTCTTTTGACTTGTAGATTTCTTGTGTCTCTTTAAGCCTCTGTTCTGGACAACTTCTGGAAGCATATGCAATTAAGGGGTGGGAGAGTCACAGCACTTACCTGGATCAGGCAAGTTGAATGGCAAAAAGTCCTCACCCTGCGCCTGTAGACCTATGTCTCTAGTTACTATCTCTTAGCCCTTTTCAGTTTGAATATGAAGGGGCTCAGGTAGTTGGTGCTGGATACCCCTTTTCAGCTCGAATATGAAAAAGTTTTCCATCAAGGGTAAGCCTACCTTCTCTAATTTTTCTGATAGGAACCACCTCATCCGTGGCTGTAAATTCTGTTTTTGACCAAGTCTGCCTAATCGTTTGCAGAGACTGCCATTAAAATTTTCTGATTCCTCCTCTTCCTCCATGATCAAGTTTGAGAATAAGCCAGAGCGGACAAGATGGCTAACCCGAGGATGGAAGTGTCCTTGGGTCTAGAGCTGGAAGACCCGCCAATAGCAAACTGGAGAACTCTGTCGCTGTCCGATATTGACATCAGCGTGGGACTTTGCTGGACGAGTGGTAGGCCATAAGTCGCCTTTACCAGAACCTCACTTGTAGTTCTCAAAAGCAAAGAGGCAGGAAGAAAGGTTGAGGCAGAGATAAGTGACAAGGTTTAGGGTTCAAGGTAGGGCTGAGCAAATCGGATCGGGATCAGGATCGCCCGGACTGGATCGGGATCGATGGTCCGATTCCCGATTCTAGAGGGGTCTGATCTAGTTCTCGATTCCTAAAATTGAAATCGGTGATTGGACAGTCCGGTTTCTAGTTCCAGGGACATAAGATCGAACCGGACTGCTCAAACCTGACCGATCTTTTTTTTTTAAATATTTTTTAAACGTAAAAACATTATGGTTTGTTGCACTGTCTTCTCCTTCCTTGGCCCCTTCAACCTTGCTCATTATTCTTCAATCTGCAAATTCTGGTCTGCCTCTCCCTATCCCTCTCGTTTGGCATTTTAGTTCAATTTAGTGTCGGGATGTTAGAAAAATTATGGATGTTTCTTCTAGTCCGGTCTGATTCAATCTGGTTCATTTGTCAGTCTGGATCTTGGAACCATCGATCCGATTCTTGGTTCTGGCAAATTAAGAATCGGGACCACCGGTCTGGTTCTTGATTTTTGAGAGGAACCAAACGAGACAAGGAATTAATCACCGCTAGTTTTAGGAATGGTTTGGTGTTTATGGGATGATGGGATTCTATGGTATAGCATCTAAGACATGTTCACTTGTTTTATCAAGGAATAGGAGACACGTTTCAAGGAGTAGAAAATTTCTTTGTTTTTTTTGTTTTGTGATGGAAATATTTTTGGTGAGTTTTAGGGCCTTTTTGGTAATGTTCCAGATTCTTTGATTATTGTTCTTTTGTTCTCGAGAATAAAAAAAAACAAAAAATTAGGTAACATCAATTAATAATTTTGTTCCTGGAAGCAGATTTAGAAAAGAAACAAAAAAAATTAGCTTCTTTGTTCCTAGGAATAAAGAAAGAAATAATGTCATTTTAGGAAAACAAACTCAGTATAACTTAATACTTGTCTTTGGAACCACGAGTCCACCGACCCCACTGCTAGTCCCTGGTTTGTGTTGCTGCCACAGCTCATCAATCCCTACTGCCTCCACTGATATTTTTATAATTAAATAAAAGAAATTGGGAATAGAAATTTTTAGAGTTGTACCAAATACATTTCTGTTCCTTTTCTATTATGGAAATTGAAATTTTGTGTAGTTACCAAATGTTTTTTTTCTATTCAGAAACTGCTTTCAAGGATAGAACAAAAAAATCATTTATGCTAGACGAATAACAGGAACAATTGTTATATGTCATTATTTCTTCTTCTTCCTGAACGTTAGACAATAGTAAAATGGTGGCAGGATAAAGTTTTACTACTTAGGTTCTGTTTACTTCATAAAAAATGAACGATTTAAAAATATTTTTTTAAACATCATCATTTATATCGCTTATAATAATGAATGAATGAAAAATATTTTTATTGCCCACAAAAATATTAAAACATGAATTGTTGTTGATAATGAAAATATTTTTTTGACTAATTATTTTAAGCACAATAACCTAAGTTCAATCTGGAGACGGTTTATTGAACATGGAAATAACTATAAAAGTAATGCCGATTTACTCAATTTTTTTTTTACTATTGTGATATATATGATCGGGTGCCTATGCTAAGCAACTGTGCTTAAATATAATTATGAACAGGTTAAAGTTCTTTAATATAAACTATGATGCTCTGTCTATTTTTTACAAAATCAATTATTCTTGGATCGTCCAAGGTTACATGCTAGTATTAGATCAACTCGAATTAAAAATCTCACAAATATATTTATCCTGTTTCTATTTCAAGAATGGACAAATGTAGGACTAGACATCAAATGGACTCTTCCCATAGAACCAATCCTGTGTGGGATTGAGCAGATCGCTCATGAAGCCCAAGCCCAGCTCGGGTTATTCGAAAATATCACTACGGCCCATTGTGGTAGATCAGCGAATCATGTTGCTGACTGGCTTGCTAAAGAAGCCCGTTTAGAGTCCTTGCCTGCTTTTTGGTTATCAAACCCTCCCCAAACTCTTTGGGATTTGCTTTGTGTTGATGTCCCCTTCTGAGGTTAGCTTTCTCGAATTTTGAGTCATAAATAAAGAAATGCCTTTTCTGATTAAAAAAACAAAAACTGTTGGCATCAATCTGGGAAAGTGCGCGACCCCAAGAATCGAATTCTCTCAACTTGTAATTCGTAAAAGCTTGATCGAATATGACTTATAGTGTTGGGACGTTGACCTAACCATACTGAGAACTTGCGAGCAAGACTTGAAGGCCATCGTGAAGATTTCTTTGGATCTTCACAACAGTGCAGACCGTAATGGTGCGATGGCTTAGCGAACCAGTTGTGGAGGACACAAGAAGAATTTCGCAGATTAATTTGCATTAGCAGGAATTCTATTCCTTGAGGTTTCAAGATACTTTGCGAGATTAATTTTGACCCAAGTCGCCGAACGAGGCTGGTCAATGCAAACCGATCATTTCATCATGTTATCGTAGATGTGCGAATCAAGTTCAAGGGATTGGGCCCCGTAAGAATCATTTTCACATCAGGAAAAACCTCAACTGGAATCATGAAAATTGCTTTTCCTACTGATGGTGGGCACAACACAAATTAGAATGAGGTTTTTTCTTTTTGTGTAAGAAGAGATATAATTTATTTAATGGAAAAGTCCCTACTACAAGCCTGAATTAAATCACGACGATATTTGAATCGAATTCCCGGATAAATAGTGTACTCTTTTGCCCGATATGTATCCGGCATGGCATTTATTTGAAGCACTTTGTCAATAATTACATCGTGCATAGATTTTGCGACTTTGCAGAGACATTAATTGTTCATGTATATGGATTTGATGGGAATTGTTGCAGCACTTTTGGGTCTGTTATGTGTATTGCATTTCTTACTTCATAATTGAGTTTCTCACTGCTATGTCTATGTTCGACCAAAAAAAAAAACCCTGTTACGTCTATGGGTCCGTTAGATTATTTGGCCGCCAAGAACCTGTGTGTGAACTAGCTTGGCCCATGGGCTTGCGTGGAGGCCCAAGTTGGACTCACCCGTCCATGCCAAAAGTTTAAAATGTGGCCCATATTGATTGCACTGCGAATGTTAAACCTTTCTATTGCTATTGCAATCTATGTAGCACGAACACTTCCCCTTGTCGGACAGGTGTCAGTATCCGACACGCACTCGATATGCTGGGACATGATCAGACACATGTCAAGGTTTGACACGCTGGACTGTGTGCAGTCAACGGATGGGACACACTGGGACTTGCGTGTCCCAAGGTTAATTTGGGAAAACCGTGTATTTTGAAGCAAAAATCTACCCTAATTCCATTGGCCTTTGTAAACGAGAGTTAGAGGGTGTTGCGGATGGAGAAGGTGTTGGATCTCTTGCTGCAATTTTGTACATCCCTTATGAAGGAAGAAGCTGCATAATTACAAAAGATTTGGGATTTTTTTATTTATAATTCTTTCAAAAAAATAAAAAAAGATGGTATTTATTGACGGGGCAATGGCCATGAGCCATTCTACTCATATAGATGATATTGGCCGTTTATTTGAAATTCGCTCTTTGCTCAATAATAATTTAGTTTCCATGAGAAATATAAATCACTTTGCACCATTAATACCATTGTCTTCTGTCAAAGCATTTTCATTACTTTTGAACGAAAATAACATCACACATTTAACGCAAATTCATGGATATATACGGCAGCCGCCAATCTATGTACATCAAGTACGAACAGATTTTTACTTCTTTAAAATAAAATAACCCCCAATCTTTTTTTTTCTTGTCAAAATTGAACTATCCTCGAATCGAGCTCCGGTAGAATAAAGATTCCCTTTATTTTGTTTTATCCTATTTCGACTGGACATGAAAAGGTAGCTTTTTCATATCTTGTTTCCATCGCTTTCTTCCTATTGAGGTGTGCTACGCCCTTGACGGTAGACACCCATGAATCGAAATGTTTTATAAGGTTCGACGAAAAAAGGGATTCCAAACGATGGTAATTCACAAACAGGGAAAAAGCCCTTATCTGCCTTCAACTTGAGCCTCCTCTACCGTTTGTGTAGCTGATCCCTTCTCAAAACCCTAAAAACTTGCATCGCACTTCATGGATTTTCACACCACTTGCCCACTGAAACCTGACCCTCCTTAAGTATCTCATCCTTCATCCCTTTTACCCTCCCTTTTTGCGCACAGCAAACCTTAGATTTCTGGGTTTCTCATCCTCACACCTTCTTGCCCCTGTCTTACTCACAGAACCTTGGCCATTACACAGCTGTTCAAAAATTGAGATAGATCAGGAATAGAATAAACGCATGGAAGCATTGAGCAAAAGATTAAAGCATCTGTGGCCAACAAGCAAAACAGCCGTCGTAGATAATATCGTCTCTAAAGAAAGCCTGTTCGAAGGTGAGCGTATAGTGTTTGGAAAACTGCATTGCAGCCCAGAAATTAACTTTCAAGCTTTCCAATCCACTATGAAGAAAGCCTGGAAGTGTGAAAGTGTGAAATGTGAACAAATCCTATTAGGTATTTTTCAGTTTACATTCCCATCCGTAGAAGAAAAAATCAGAATCCTTGAGTTAAGCCCCTGGTCCTTTTCCCGTCATGTGCTCTTACTTCAACCTTGGGAGCCTAGCATTCTGGCCCAATGCATTCAATTTGACACATGCCCCTTCTGGATGCACATCCATGATTTACTTATTGAGGGAAAAAAAGAAGAGGTAATAAGAAGTATAGCTGAAAAAGTGGGCGAAGTATTATTTGTGAAAGTTGAATCCAAGGGATTACAGCACTGTCGGTAGGAAAAGCAAAAGTGTTGTTGAAACTGTCATCCCCATTAGAGTTGGGAATGATTTATAGTTTTAAAGGGAGGAAGCATTGGTTCGACTTTCGTTACGAGAGATTACCCATCTACTATTATTCCTGTGGAAGATTGGGGCATTATGCCCAGAAATGCCCTGATATTCCATACGATGAGGCATTCTTCTCGAATGATGACAATCTGTTATATGGGTCTTGGCTGAAAACTGAGTTTAATGTACACAGTCCATTCTGAAAGGCATTCTACGATCCATGCTTTGAGGAGGAAATGGATGAGGAGTGTGTCCTCGAAACCTAGGTAAACAAGGAACAGGGGAGTACTCTACAACAAGTCAGCTGCAGTTCGAAAGAAAGGGAAAACTCTAATAGGGAGGAAAGAGGGAAGAGGAAAATGTACCCAGATATTGCTGAATATGCAGAAATACCCAGTGTGGAGATAGAAGCCATGATATCAAACCTAGCCCATCCACTCTTATTAAAGCTCCCCTCAATGCAAAATGCGTATGGCCCCCTGCAGGGAGCCAAATACAGTATCAAGCATAAAGGCACAAAAAAAGCCAGAAAATATAATCCTTATGAAAAACAGCGTATGGCTTCCATCACCCTAGACGAGTCACCTCTATTAGAGACTCAAATTGTAGAAGCTGAAGACATAGCTATGTGGGCTCGGTGGCTAGCCCTAATAAGCCACCAGGGTACAAATGAGTCTCCTGTGTTGGAACTGCCAATGGTTGGGCACATCCTTGACAGTTCACGCTCTACGAGCCATTATGGCTCAAAAAATCCCCAAAGTGATATTTCTCAGCGAAACAAAGAATCAAGAGGGGGTGATTAACCGAATCGCTAATAGATTGAATGTTCAGCAGCGTTACTTAGTGAACCCGAGAGGAATTGGGGGTGGTTTAGCACTCTTGTGGAATGAGGAGGTCTCAATCTCAGTCAAATTCGCTATTGAGAACTTTATTGACATTATATATATGGATTCTCAAACGATGCTTCCTTTTCGGGCTTTTTTTATCTACGCACCAACATCCTTTCAACAGAGAATTCATACTTGGGGACACTTACAACATATCAGTTCCTTAAACAACTTACCTTGGGTTTGCATAGGGGACTTCAATGAGACATTATATCCCTAGGAGAAGGTGGGGAAGAGAGACTCGGAGCGGTATTGGATGTTTGCTTTTCAGAATTTTCTTAATGAATGCAGCTTGATGGATCTAGAGAGTAAGGGATACGCCTTCACCTGGTCCAATAATTGAGAAGGGGAGGAATTAGTTAAAAAAAAGACTTGATCGAGCTGTATGTAATTTAATATGGAGGGTCGAGTTCCCAGAAGCAGAAGTGTTCGCCTTGCCAACTATTGGGCCAGACTACATCCCCTTATTGCTAACCCTTTACACAGCCCCTGTGAAAAGCAAAAGAGTCTTCAGATTTGAGGCGTTCTAGCTAGAGCATTGTCGCGACCTAAAAATCGGGTTTTTAACGCAATTTTAGGTTAATGGATTACTAGATTAATTAATTAAATTAACTAACCTAGTTCGAGCTCTCCCAAGCTCTACCAAATCGCAACTTAGGTTTATATTCAAATGATTTAATTTTCAGAGCCGCCACTAATCTTTTTTTTTGTAGGTCGATTAGAAACCTAAGTAACTTAGTGGGAGAACTAAATTACTCCTACGAACCAGAGATTATAAGTTCGGGACTTGATTACATTAATTTTTCAATTAATGCCCTTTTGGTACCAATTTCATGAAAATGTTCAATTTGGCAATTTTGACGAATTTTCACTTGAGATTCAAAGGTGCAATTTTTGGGTTTTCTTTTTTATGATTTTTTTTGTATTTTTAAATGATTTTTGAAGTTTGAAATTAATTAAAACAATGTGAACAGGTTCAAGATCATCTTAAAGTTTTCGGTTTTAATTTGCATTATTTCGGAAAAAATTTAAGAAACTCTTTTCACCTTATGTCTAAATCTTTTAAAAGTTAAGATGGATTTCAAAAGGTTCTATTCTTGAAATGCAACCCATTAGATAGGATTTCTAGAAAACCCTATCTTTCTAAAAATGATGAGACGTGGTTTTTAAGAAACCATATCTTGCTAAATTTTTTTTTGAATTTTCTGAGATTTTTTTGAATTTTCTGAGATTTTTTGAAATGAAATTAAAAATGAGCAATGAGGATTTTTTTAATATTTTTGAATTATTATTATTATTATTTTTTATTTTTGTGGATGCAAATTTAAGTTCGAGTTGAAAAAATCAATTACCGCCATTTCTTTCGAATTAAAGTTTCAATCTAAAGCCTTATAGATCGACCCTAGAAATTCGAAATACCCGTTGTGAAAATGAATCCATCTAAAGCCTGATAGACAGATTCATTTCCACATATGCGGTTGCGGATTAGGAAATTTTCCTAATCGATGATGTTTTGAAATATTTTGCATTATCTTGAGAAAATTTCAAAATGTCAGGAAGATTCCGAACTATCCATAATGAACCAACTTTTCCGATTCGTGCACAAGATTATGCTTGCAAGATATACTCGTGATTTTAAATTTCCAAATTCAACACCAATCGAACATATCAAACATGCAAGGCAATTTTTATATGCAAATTAAACCGGTGAAATTGACACGTGAATAACCAAATCCAATTGACACAATTGCAAAACTTTCAAATTAAGCAATCTTTGGCATCTCAACTTTGCAACGTAATTCTTCAAGATATGCAATTGAATTCAAACTTTATAGCCAAACATTCAGAATTTTTGAATTGAGAAATGTACCTGAACTTGCAAATTTTTCCTTCTCGGATTTGCTCTTTGCACACGAAAGAGCTGGCCCACGTTACACAAAACCTTGATTTTTAAAGTTTGGGTACAGCTGGCCCACGTTTGCACTTCGTCCACCAATTTGGACTTTGACTAGGGAGAGCTGGAACTTTGGCACACGGGAAGGCTACAAGGATCGATGGATGGAGAATTTCGGCACTGTAGAGAGCTCCGGCGCTGTAGGAAAGCTTCGGTATCGCAGGAGCTTCGCAGCAAAACTGGAACGCCGACTGAGCAGGGGCGCAAAGTGGCGGCACCACTCAGGAAGAGGAACACCCAAGGTAATCTCGGTTTGAAGGGAAGTCCAGAATTTTTTGGACTCTCAAGTCTCTCAAACTCACGTGTAATTTTCTCTTAAACTCACTGGATATAACCCTCACACAACCCTCTCTCTCTCTTTGGCATCTATCTCCTATGGCCGTGTATGAATTTCTCCTCTCATAATTTTTGTGCGCTCCTCAGACCCCCCTTTTCGTGAACGAAGGAGCTGCTTTTATAAGCAGAAGTCGCTCGTAAACCCCCTGTCGATCGTGGAGTTGTTTTGATCTTCGAGGATTTTCCTTGATTTTCGAAACGGACGCAATCTCCCAGTTTCCTCATTTCTGTTTCACCCACTTTGGCTGTGAACTTGCCTTCGTTCACTTGCCATTCGTCCACAAATATCAAAGTAAACGGAGATGCTCTCTATTTTTCCAGATTTTCAACCGATTTCTCCTTGATATTAGCTTCGATTTTAGCAGCAAGAATTTGACTTTTGAAAAATAAGTTCACAAGCCTATAGATAAGACCCATGTCCCTTGATTCATGGGTTTACAGGAAGTTTGCCTCTTGTCCACGTTCGTAGCATCTCATTTGGCTCGATATTCTCCACGCGATCGCATCTTACGTATAATTTCGACCACCGGGTCATCTTGACCCCCACGAACTTAGTCCAATATGCTCGAGCCCATTAGCCGTCGGTCCAAAAGTGCGATGTGATGAACTCTAAAGACAACAAATGATTGAATATTTTTGTTAGGGACTAACTTAATCTCTTTTTTTTTATGAAATAAATGATCAAAATTTAGGTGTCAACAAGCATAAAGAATGTGGAAAAGTTATAAAAGAGGCTTGGAAGGCTTCCCACTTAGCAAAAGCAGACATAACACAGAGAAAAAAAGCTGTCTCGACATCCTTAACTAAATGGAGCAGGAAAACTTTTAAAAATAGTCATACGCAGATTAATTTACTTTAATCTGAACTTCAGAGTATCACAAATGACCAAAATCTGGGTACAGAGGTGGGGAAAAAGAGAAAATTGATAGAAGACATTGAGGGCTTATGGAGACGGGAAGAAATGTATTGGGGCTTAAGGTCGAGGATTAACCGGCTGAGGTGGGGAGACAAGAATACACGATTTTTTTCCATGCCACAACAATTCAAAGGAGGCAAAGAAACAGAATTTCCATGCTGAAAGATGATGACGACGACGAGAATTGGATTCGATACCCTTTAAAGCTAAAGGAGATGACAATGGAATTTTTCATGAAGTTATACAGATATGAAGGTTCTCGAAACTTTGAACCTGTTTTGCAGCAGTGCCCCAAAGTTGTCACCAATTAGATGAACGAATCCTTATTGGCTGAAATATCCTTTCCAGAGGTACAGAAGGCTGTCTTTCAAATGGGTGCTTCTAAAGCCATAGGTCCAGATGACCTGAATGGGATTTTTTATCAGCAGAATTGAGAGGATATTAAAATGGAGGTTTTTGAGGAAGTGAAACAATTCTTTATCACGAGATACCTAAACCCTGAGCTGAATAGAACCCATATTACCTCAATCCCCAAAATCAAAAACCTTGAGAAGCTGGACCATTTTAGACCCATTAGCCTATGCAACTTTCCCTACAAAGTGATATCACAAGTATTAGCGAATCGACTCAAACCATGGCTAAACGAAATTGTAGCAGAGGAGCAAAGCGCCTTCGTAAGAGGAAGACAAATCCAAGATAATATTCTAATGGTGCAGGAAGTGCTACATCAACTCAGCGTTCGAAAACGGAAGGAAAAGTTCCAAGAAATTCTCAAATTGAATATGAAGAAGACATATGATAAGGTGGAGTGGGATTTCCTTAAAGCATGCTTAAGGAAGATGGGTTTCTGTGAGTTGTGGATTGAAAGTGCGATGAAATGCGTAACTACTGCATCTCTGAGTATTAAATTCGATGGGGAACCCCTATCATATTTCAGCCGACAAGAGGGATTCGACAAGGAGACCCCATCTCCCCATATCTCTTCATCCTCGTGGCCAACACACTCTCTATCCTCATGAGAAAGGCTGTTGATGAAGGCACTATTAAAGGTATAAAGCTGAATAGGTACTGCCCAACCTTATCTCACTTTTTATTTGCAGACGATTCAATATTTTTCTTAGATGGAAGGGTACTTGAGTGTCAGAATCTAATGATGCTTCTAAACCAATATTGCTATGCCTCGAGCTAGTCCATTAACTTGAACAAATCTGGAGTCTTCTTCAGCGCTAACTGTCCGCTAGAACCTAAGAGAAATATGTCATATGAGCTAAGGGTCCCCGTGCTGGAAAAAACTGAGAAATACTTGGGCATTCCATCGGATTGGGGCTGTTCCAAAAAAGAGATGTTTGGATGGTTGATAGCAAGGATTAATACGAAGCTAGAGGGTTGGAAGGAAAAGCTGATCTCGACGGCAGGGAAGGAAATCCTCATAAAATCTGTTGTTCAAGCTCTCCCTTAGTACGCTATGTCCATTTTCAAAATTCCCATATCCTTATGCAGAATGATTGAAAGGAAAATTGCATCATTTTGGTGGAAAAACAAAGAAGCTACTGCTGGACTCCACTAGAAAAGATGGGAAGACTTAAAAACGAAGAAGATTGATGGGAGATTAGGGTTCAGAGATCTCAGATCTTTCAATAGAGCTCTATTGGGTAGACAAGCATGGCGACTATCCCTGAATACAACCTCTTTATAGAGTAAGCTACACAAAGGGCTTTATTTTCCTACTAGTAAATTTTGGCAAGGAAAGAGAGGCTCTCGCCCGTCTTGGGAATGGCAGAGTATCTTGGCCGGCAGATAGCTATAAAAGATAAAGTTTTATGGGTTGTAGGGTCAGGCAAAGAAATATCCATTCGGGAAGATAGATGGCTGAAAAGGGGCACTATTGGAGGCCCGACGAATCGGGATGAGCCAAAGACAGTTGCTGAATTGTTCACAAACACAAATCCAAGATGGAATGAGCCTATGATCAGGGGATTATTTGACTCTCAACTGGCATACGAGATCTTAGCTACTCCGCTAAATTCTATGTCCCAAAACGATAAACAGGTGTGGACAACAACCAAATCTGGGGTTTTTACAGCTAAAAGCACCTACAACGTGATTCACAAAGAAAATCGAAATATGTGCAGACACCAGCCATCTACATCTTTTACTCCCTCCCGCAGTCTTTGGCTTAAGCTATGGCAACTCCAAATCCCTCCAAAAATAAAATTTTTTACCTGGAAGATCTGCAACAATGTAATTCCCTCCAAGGAAAATCTGCTCAGAAGGAAGATCGTTGAGGGTGCCCTTTGCTCGCTATGTAAATCCCAGCCAAAAACAACCGAGCACATATTCTTGCTCTGCCCCTGGACCAAAGAAGTCTGGAAACACCCAAAAATCAATATTTGCATAATAGAAACCAATTGCTCTAGAATGGATAAATGGCTTGAGGAACTATTAGAAAGGCCAGATACTCATCTCGGGTTTGAGGAAATTGTCGCGACTCTCTGGGAAATTTGGAAAGCTCGCAATAATAGTGTGTTTAGGCAAAAAAATCCCAAGTTTGAGACCCTAATCGAAGCAGTGGAAGCCACCATCAGCAGCTACAGAAGATGGAACAAAAGAAACCCTGAGACAACATGAGTTTTTTTTGAAGATCCCGGGATCCACCGAAGAATCGAGATCTGAAGATGAACATCGATGGTTCTTTCGTCGCTGGGAGTTCCTTCGGAGGGATCGTCGGTGTCATCCGAAACTCCTTCGGTGTGTTAATCAAAGGTTTTGCAAGAAAAATCAGATCTTTATCACCGCTCCAAACAGAGGCGTTAGCGTTGTTGGAAGCGGTCAAGACTCTCTCACTCAGATCCAGTTCAACGGAGAAGATGTACTTACAGTCAGATTGCTGTTCACTTATTAGGGATGTACTTGGCACAGAACCAACCCCGTGGGAGATCGAACCAATCGTGCGTGAAGTCCAGGCCCAGCTCGAGCTTCTTAAAAATGTCTCTCTGGCCCACTGTGATAGATCGACGAATCATGTGGCTGATTGGCTGGCAAAACAGGCCTGTTTAGATTCGTTATATGCGTTTTGGCTTTCAAACCCTCCCCAAGTCCTTTGGGATTTACTTTGTGTGGATGCCCCCTCTTTGAGGATGGCCCTTTCGAATCTTGAGTGATAAATAAAGAAATCCTCTTTCGACCAAAAAAAAAAAAACTTGCCTTCTTCTTTTTCTTCTTCGTCGATGCTCGAAAGACTTTAATTTGAGGATGAGGGAAGATAAATCTTCGAATGGGTATCGTAAGAATTGGGCTCTGGATAAAAGGAAGCTCGTAGCCTCGACGCCCATGTGAGGCCACTCAGCCAATCTAATGGGTTCTTCTGTTCCCTGCAGAGGGAGGCGAAGATCAGAAAAACAGAAAAGAAAGCAAAGCATTGACACAAAGTAAGGAGGAAAAACTAGAAAGGTAGGATCTTTTGCACGCGTGCTGTGAACGTCACGACGACAAGTGGGCTTAACTTCGTTTCGCAGTATTCGGTAAGAATTCAAACCCTCATCGATTCAATCGAAGGAAGTTTTTTGTAGTTAAGCGAATTCTGGGTTGCTAGGTTCAATCTGAGAGTTAGTTTAGCCGCAAAATCATCACGGAATTTTGTCACGGAATTTTGGTTTTAGTCCCTCCTATGGTTGGACTATGTTATCCTCCGCATTTGGTTGATTAATAGATTAGGTTTTGATGCTTTAGCTGGAATACTGAGGTAAAAGAAAATAAGAACGAAATTTTGATGAGAAATGAGAATAATGTGATTGAGTGAGCGGATATGAACTGGGAGAAGAAGTAGGCATTTGCTACGAGGATGAACATATTGGTCATGGTGTACTTGCGAAATTTGAATGATATGCAATATGGACTCAGTCCTAACAGAGCATTAGGGATGAAGGTATGCTTAACATTGTGTCGGGGTTTCAACGCAAGAGCATGAATCATAAATATACATATTATAGATATTCTGCATGTTACTAGTTCTTGTGCTCCTGCTTTCTGAATAATCCTGAAATTCATGCAAGCCCTAACCTATGGACTAGGGGTGAGCAAAAAAACCACGATCCAACCAAACCGGACCGGACTGTACCCAATTGGCTAATTTTGGATCGTAACCAGCGGGTATAGTTCGGTTTCCGGTTTCAATTTTCCAAAATCAGTAGGTATCGGTTCGGTTTTTGGTTTCGGGTGGGAATCATCCAACCGGTCCAACCAAACCGGTTTTTATATAATATAAATGGGCCAATTATTTTAATGAAACCATTTCTTAAATGCTTAACCCATCCGTCCCAAAAAAAGAGCCTAGACCCGCAAAATGAAAAAAGATTCTACCCTAATCCAACTCTCTTCACACTCAGTCGCTCTTGTTGTACAATTCAATTGCACATTTCTTTTTTTTTCTAGTGCACTGGGCAAATTATCACTTAGCCGGTGCCCTTGGTTGCCTAAAATTTTGATTTACAACATAAAAAAAAGGAAAGGAAAGTTCTAAGTCTACCGTTTTATAGCTTTATTGAGTCATATTTGTGAGATTAGCATTTAACTTAATATTTTCATAGAATGAGTGGGTGATGTTAGGACCGTAACTAGGATCCAACCAAGAACTGGACCGGACCGGTGGTTCGGTTCTCGGGTGGATCTATAGAACAAACGATTGGTTCACGGTTCGCATTTTGCCGAACCGGTACCTAATGGACGGTTTTCGATTCTAAGGTAGAACCATCCATCCTGTGAACCAATCACCCCTACTATGAACAAAGCGGATTATGAGGGAGCATGCTCCCTAACTCTTTTTTCACCGGCTGACATCTCTCTAATTCAATTAGTTCCTGCTTGTCTCTAGCTCCCGTCTTCAGCTCAGGACAAATTCTTCACCTTTTTCTCTTCACTAGTGTAATCACAGGAGTACCAGCTGTGACTATTAAGCAGTTTATAATCTTCCGAGGATGGCCTGAGCAGGAGCTTGTGAGGGAGGTCGAATGAGTCTATTCCAAATGGTTATGTTGCTCCCATTTCAGAATTCAGAGTCTTTAGTTTTGCAGAGGTAGAAGTTGCAACAAGAAGCTTTAGATCTGATATAATTCTTGGCGAGGGTGCTTTTGGTAGAGTCTTCAAAGGCTGCCTTGATGTTAAGCGGTCTTCCTAGAGCAAACGAATGACTCCAATTACCATAAAAAAGTTGAACCCAGAGAACATGCAAGGATTCAAAGAGTGGAAGGTAATCTTTCCCTCTCAGGAAAACTCGGGTGGCATGTGCTTTGCAGTATCTAATGTTAGCACTAGTGTTTTTATAGCGACAAGTTCTATCATGCTGGTGGGAGAAGAATCATGTCCAGATACGTATTTTGTCTTAGAAAAGTGAGGATGAGATTTTAGTGGCCTTTTTTGTGGCTAGATTGTTCTGGTTTTGTGTGCCTAATTTCATAGGAAGCTCACTATTTCAGTTTGCTTTCTCCCTTTGGAGAATATACGCCGTTGCCCAACTGAATACATATTTCTCGGGGTTGACCAATGATGTGGACCAGATAATTCTGTTAGGATTGCAATTGACAGTGCTTTCTCCTATTATCCTTTATCTTAGGGTCCGTGACTTGTCCTATGACCTCGAGCAATTCTATGCAAGAGCTTGGAGAAAAGTGAGCATGCTTCTCCCTTGTATGGTTCAAGTCCGCATAAAAACATTAAAAAAATCTTGTGAGATTCTGTTTTTAAGGACTTCTGGGTTCAGTGTAAGTCCTCGGCAGACATGCAGTAGAAGAGTGAAAATTTGCCTATCCTACGCCTGGTACCGTTTATTTTTCAGTGTTTATTTTATCTGCATTCAAAAAAAAAAAAAAAAAAACAGCAGGCACGGTGCCGGGTGAAATACATGGCTCATCTAAGTTTCTGTAAGCATGTACCATGGGAGATTCAAATAGTCAAAAAAGTTTGAGAAGAGCTATTGTCACCATTTAGGTGATCAGGTTGTCAGGATGTAAAGTGATGAGACGCAAATGGTTAAGGCATATCTGTTTTGGAAAGCATATTTGAGTGGCCGTCTGGAGGTGTGTGGATGAGAAGGCAAGCTGCTGCAAATTTTGAAATGTAGGAACTCTTCTTACATCCCACAGAAGGAATTTAGGCCCCTAATCAGAAACTATTGTGACTTATATCCTTGCTTTTTAAGCTAAATTCAGAGGATGCCACTGCAATGAACCTGAAACATTGAATCCCAATATGAGTTTTGTGACATTAGAGCCACTTCTGGAATTTCTCAACATAGTTCTAGGAACTAAAACCATCCTTAGTGAGGATATTTTATTTGTGAAAAAATTTTCTGGCCGCTACTGAAAGTGAGGTGAAATAATTGTTTGAGTCCAAACTTATGCTACTTTAGGAGGCACTGAACATAACTATTCTTCGTCATGTATCCTTGGAAGAAGGAATAAGATTATGTGATTTCTTTTTCGGGAATCACCTCGTAAATGGAGGTCGACATGTTATTAGCATACAAGTCTTTTAAAAGGGAAAAGATGAGGAGCAAAGGACTTAGCCTCCACATAAATCTATTTAGCATTTGAATTTTCCAAAATTGATCATCATTCGAGATGCTTTTGTCTTTCTTGGAAGGTGGACATCTACTTTGCACTACACATGATGAGTGCATTCTTTTCTCATGTTGCATATCAAAGCTTGTATGGTTCTGCGTTTTAGACTCTACATGGTCACCCATACAGTGATAAATCTCATCCTTTAATGGCTTTGCCGATGTCAAAATCGCTCGAGGGATGTTTATGGCTTTATAACTAGGTTGAGCACTTAAGATTTGCTTACTCCATGGTTTACATGAATATGAGGTATTGTAATTACAGAAGGGCATATGAAATTCAACCCGCATTTGTCAGGATTTACTATTGAGCAAGGGTGATGATGCATCATTGGATATTTCATCCCAGTTTTTATTTCGGATTATTTGCTACCATCGAAAATTTGTAGGGTGCATCCATGGTAGATGGCTCTTAGGGTGCCATTGTGGGTTTCTTTAATTTCATATCACACAATTGCTTGGTCTATCTCCTCTCTTTTTATGCGGGGGATGCCTGTTTTCTTCTTACTCTGAAAAAAAATGTGAAATTATGGGGTTTTGCCATATTTTGATATGAAAGTGTCAACTTCTTGCGGTCGGTGGTGAACTTCCTGGGCAGCTTATCTCATCCAGACATTGTCTGGCTAATGGGATACTGTTTGGAGGATAAAAAACTACTTCTTGTCCATGAGTTCATGCCAGAGGGTATTCTAAAGAACCACCTCTTTGGAATTGATGTTCTTTCTTTGATGATATATACATGCTTGCCTTAAATTTATTGCAAATAAGGTCTTTTGTCGTTTCAATGTACTACACAAATCATGCGTCTTTCCTGCTGCAGGGGGGCTCGGCCATTGAACCACTTCTATGGGTCACACGGATTAAAAATGCAGGAGCAGCGAAAGGCCTCACGTTCTTGCACCTGTTAGGCAGGGAAATAATCTGCAGACATATCAATCCCCCAAACATATTGCTGGACTCGGTAAGTTTCGCATTCCCTATTTGGATTAAATTAAGCAATACCACATTGTTGTTCCTTTAAAATTTGGTTCCAAAATCCTGTCCCAAAATAACATAACTTTGCAACATCCCTCCTTTTGCGATTCCCTCCTGCATTCTGGAAGCAGCAAGAATTTAAAACCTTATGCGTTCAGGTTTTCATGCTGGCCAGGTTTTCACATAAACACAGGAGTTACCACTGCAAAGCATCTTTGAAACCTGGTTCGTCTCCTGAGAACGTTTTCCTTATTTTTTGGTCGGGGGGGGGGGGGGGGGGGGCTTTGTGGTTATGGTCGTCTAAAATTTGATGTTCCCAAGCTACTCTTTTCATAGGTAGTTTATAGTACCAGTCATTGGCCCGAGCTAAGCTTTTTAAATCTGCATTATGCCAAAATATCAGATTTTAGGTCGGCAAGAAAGGGTCCAGACGAAAGACAGATCACATGCGACAACACAGGTTATTGGATCTTATGGCTATGCGGCCCCTGAGTATGTAGCCACAGGTAATATGTGCTTTCTGAATTCCTTGGGGTGACCATAATAGAGAACATTGCACTTTGGACTTAGTTTGACCATGGCTGAAGCCAAGTTTAACAAATTCCCGTTAGATTACCACGTCATTCTGGTTGACCAGGTCACTTATATGAAGAGCGATTTCTGGAGCCTCGGGATGATAGTGGTTGAGCTTTTGACGGGAATGCGAGTGTATGATGCACAATCGTCTGGCTGATCAGTACATTTTGGGGAGGGGATCCAGCCTCATCTTTCTAGAAGGAAATTGACTAGAATCAATGTGCTCTCGACTGGAAGGGGAACTCTGAAGGATGCTCTTTACGAAGCTGCATGCTCATCCCAATGTCTCGGGTATTGCCCAAGCATCGGCCTTCGATGAACAAAGTCATGGAAACCCCGGAAAGAATTAGTTGCAGCTTACAGGAAACACTGTAGCTTAGACGATTGATCCCAACTCGGATGTCTTTCTTGGACGTGGTCAGTTACTCTGTATTTATCACTTACGATTGTGCAGTTACCAGCCGAACCCGCCAACAGGTCCTGCGGGTGCAGTCTTAACCGCACGGTAAGGCAAGCTGCGTTTGCAAGGCCGGTTAAGAAAAATTAATTATTTTAGAACGATCTTCAAGTATTAAGGGTTTCCAAATGCTCAGACATAAAAAGCCATAACAGCAAAAGACATCCTGACGGCGGACCGGAAATCATTAAATACCGGCGGTCCAGGTCTGATTTGGAATGTTCGTTGGGTCGTTAAGAATGGAGATCCCCGCGCGTGTGCCGGGCATGTTCCAGAAAAGACGGCCTTTAACAAGAAAGTCTCAGGAAGCTGTCCGTTTCAATCGAACATCTTTTTGCCGCGTGGGCTGTGTCCCCATCACTTGCGCTACTTAGAACGACCCGATCGACCATCATTAAATAAAAGAACTAATAAAGGAATTCGTCGTCGTTTCCTTGCCGTGGCGGCGTAAAGAATTAATATACTGACAGAATAAGTCATAAATAAAAGAAAAATAAGGAATTAATTATATAGCAGTCTTTTATCTTTTATAGGGCTTAAGCCTTCAAGATTTTGTGGCTCGTATAATGTCAGCATACATGGAGTGAGAGAGAGAGAGAGAGAGAGAGAGAGAGAGATTGCTATTTCGTAACAAAGTCTGATTGCTAGCGAAGAGGCAGACGCGGAAGGCACGATGGTTGGGTTCTTGGCTTACTCCAGCTTTAATGCCTTGCAGAATCTTGATTGCCCAGTTTTTGAATTCATTGATCATTTGCTGAAAAGCGCTGATCAATGCCGTTTGTGTGCTTGCCCGAATGCCGGTCCTGCAAAACGTGGCGAAGTGCTCACAATTGTTATTGAATAGATCGTACTCCCCGAAACTATTGCCCTCGTAAAGCTCCCAAGCCTTGTTCTCAACTTCCTCGGGCGATTTGGCATTGGGTAAGGTCGTGCATATCCCCGGTCTAGTCAAGCAATACTCTAGGAGTGGTCGCTCGTACGCATAGGAGTGGACAGAATGGAGTTGCTCGCCTTCTCTCCGGAAGGATTGGAGAGAAGTCTTGTCGACTCCTGTTCTTGTGAAGTGAATCACATAGCCTCCTCCAATGTAGATTCCTATTAGAATCAATGGTGAGCATGTGTAATGTAGAAAAAAGAAACAATGGTCCAATTGCCCATAGCAAAAAGTTACTGTAAAATCGGCTAATTAATAGGGATGAGAAAAGAATATACTTGGGTCGACGAGGGAGGGACGATTAACGCAAGTGAAAGATATTTTATTAGTATTTGGTCCAAAAATTCTAAGATTAAAGATATGTACTTTCAAAAAACTATTTTTCGGATTTTTTAGTGTTTAGGAAAAAAATGAATCGAGAAAAATATTTTCTATTCATAAAAAAAATAACATAAAAAATTAGGAAAATGATTTTTTTTATAACCGAGGTGTTCGTGCGGCCAGTGAGCTTGTGCTCAAACTAGCGGTGAAGTACGACTAGTTCTCGGGAGGATCTGCAGACCCTACAACCATAGGCCCTCGGTTAAGTCATCTAGGGCAGAGAAGTTTTGAACCCAGGACTTCTCGTGAAAGGAACTGAGTGTAAATCAACTCGGCCACTAGATGGTGGGTTAGAAAAATGATTTCCTTTTTTGAAAAATGAATTTTCCCTCGTATTTTCTATCTCCATTTTTTTCACATTCCTTTTCTTTTCTTTCTTTTCGATTTTTTTTATTTTCTTATAATATTTATCTCTTTCTGTTTTTTTTTTCCCTTTCTTTCTTCCACTTACAGCCGGCGACTTTCTTAGCTCGGCTCGAGCCTCATCAGCCTCAAGCGAGGTGAGGCTTTGCTCAGAAAAACCCATCTCGTCATCTCCGTCCTCCGTACCTCTCCCCCGGTTGCCGCCGGCGGTCCTGTCCAGACCGGCGGAACCATGCCAACGACTGCCACAGATGAGTGTCGGGCTTTTTACATAATTGGTTTTAAAGTTTTAAATTTTTATCAATTTAGGTTTTCGTAAGAAATATTTATAAAAACGGGGCTTGTTCGGCAGTGGGGTTGCCGAACAAGCCCCATTCGGTAGATGGGGGGCCGAACAGGCCTTGTTCGGCTCTTCAACAGTCGAACAAGGGGGGGCCCACCCCCCTTCCCCCCCCCCTCCCCTCCCCAGTCTCCACCGAAATATCCCCTTTTTTCATGATTTTTTTGTTTATTTTTTCCTATTTTTTTATTATATTCAAACTTTTTATTATTACAGAGATAGATTATATAGTCTACGTTTGCTTACTTGGCTAGTCCACGTCTCTTGAATTAGGCGACTAAAAAAAACGGCTCGGATCTAATTACCACATCCTATGGTCCAGATCTAACCATGATTTTACACAAAATTTTTCCTGAGACATGTACATTTAGTTATTAATTTAGTATTTTTATAATCATATTTAATTAGCCATACAAAATTTCAAATATATGATGAAAATACGATTTAATAAGCACAAAATTTTTCCTGAGACATCTATCAACCTGCAAAATAGAGATATCTGTAATGCTAAAATAAGATATTTTAGAAATAAAACAACATAATTTTACGAATGTTGTTATTATTTTTTCAATATTTTTTCAATATTTTTTCTAATTTTTCTATTCTTTGGGATATTTTTTATTATTATTACAAACGAATTATATGGTAAATGTTTGTCTAGGTGGGTAGCCCACGTTAGTTTAATTACGCAAACGGTCTACATCTAATAAGATTTTTCCACAAATTTTATCGTTAGACATGTAAATTCAGTTATTAATTTAATAATTAGAAAGTTTATCGTGAAAGTCTCGGTTCAAACCCGAGTGGGTTTGGGCCCGCTATTCGATTTTGTGAGTTGGGTGGAACCTACCCGATCTAGAAAAAGAATAGGGAAAAGAAAGAAAGAAAAAGGAAAAAGCAAATTTAAAAAGGAAAATAATAATAATAGATAATATTAAAAATGGAAGCGTAGCCGTTATTTGGGTCAAACTCCTAAGTGCCCGTGTTCGGTTGATCTAGTTGACTTGACCAAAAAATAAAAAAATAAAAAATAAAAAAAAATATAAAATGAGGGGTATTTCGGTGGAGGAAGAGGGTGGGGTGGGAGTGGGTAACCCCTTGTTCACACAGGAGGTGCCGAATGGGGCTTGTTCGGCAACCCTACTGCCAAACAAGCCCCGTTTTCGTAAATATTTCTTATGAAAATCTAAATTGGTAAAAATTTAAAATTTAAAACCCATTTTTGTAAAAAGCCCGATAAGCGTCAACGCCTCTCGCGAGCCGGGCTTATGGTAACACTAGCGTCCACATCTAGCGATGCTTGGTCAGGTGTCGGCACAGGATGGCGGTGGGAGAGGCGCGGAGGGCGGGGGATGACGAGATGGGTTTTTCTCGAGCAAGACGACCGAAGGTTGACCCCGGAGAACATGGGTACTGGTCCTTGTTGGATATCGGAGAGAATAATAGTCGGAGGCAGTGGCTTGAGGGCGGCGACGGGGAATCATGTCCACGAGGGACAATTCCAATGTTATCCGTGGTCAACCTCCGGCGACAGAGAGGGAGGTGTCGGACGCATTGTACGTGTAGGGGAGGTATACGCGGAGCTGGGGAAGTGGGTGCAGTTGGCGTAGTGCTTTTTCGTAAACTTGTGGGACGTGCAGGTGAAGCAGTGGGCTGTGAGAGAGAGAGAGAGAGAGAGAGAGAGAGAGAGAGAGAGAGAGAAGCCACTGTTGTTGGTAATAAGAATGGAAAAGGAAGGCAGAGGTCGCTAACCGTGGTGCGTGTAGAGGCCGTGCACCCGGTAAGTGTAAATATGATCCCCGATCATTGGAGTTGCCATTTTATCCCTCTGGATCCTTCTGGAGCTGGGGGCTTCGAAGTGATTAGAGGATTTGGATCAGTTAAGGGCACATTGGCTCTGGCTTGGTGATGAGAGAGAGCGAGAGAGGAGGAGGAGGAGAAGAAGAAGAAGAAGCTGATGAGGAAGGAGGTGGCTAACTGAGGTGTGTATATAGAGACAGAGAAGAAGAAAGAAGAGGCTGATGAAGAAAGATGTGGCTAATCGTGGTATATATCATCAAAATAATTAAACGTCGAAAGAGGGTCGGTGGATTGTGGAGCTGGGTTCTTCGAAGTGATTAGAGGATTTGGATAAGTTAAGGGCACCTTGGGTCTGGCTTGGTGATGAGAGAGAGAGAGGAGGAGGAGGAGGAGAAGAAGAAGCTGATGAAGAAAGAGGTGGCTAACCGTGTTTTATATCATCAAAATAATTAAAGGCCGAAAGAGGATCAGTGGATTCTGCGGGTGGGTGCTTCGAAGTGATTAGGGGATTTGGATCAGCTAAGGGCACCTTGGGTCTGGCTTGGTGATCAGAGAGAGAGAGAGACAGAGATGGGTTTTCCTCCTCTACTTGCCAGCTGTTGTTTCAATGGGGGGATGCTGGGTTTGGTGATAGTACCGACATTCTTTTTGCAAACCCTAATTCCCTTATGAAGACCAGAACAAAAGGATGAACAGTTTTTGATGACCCGAATCTTTCAAACCTTAATTTCCCTATGAAGACCGGAAAAAAAGGATGACTAGTTTATGATGACAAGAATCTTGCAAACCCTAATAGCTTTATGGTGACCAGAGAGAACAGTAATAGCCACTCTTTCTTCCGGAAAATTTTGGCCAATCATATCCACTCATTTGCCGACACGTAGAAAATGGGAAAACTCTCCTGTCTCTTCACAGTGACAGTATCCCTCCCTTTCCGCCACCGAACAAACACAGCCCGGCCACTTTTGTTGACAAAAACATGTGCTTACATTAGGCCACGGACATCGAACTTATTTCTTTATTTGCTTGCCAAAAGAATCAACCATCGAGTTTCTTTTGTCTGATAAGAAGCACCATCACACGGACATAAACATGTTCATAGATTATTACATAGATTAGATCATCCTCATCATTTCAATGGAAAATAGAATAAAGTATGGTTTCTGCTAGATATATCCATATCATTCACATGGTAACCTAATTTTAATTACTTTTTAACACAGAAAGATGGATGCTGGCCTGTCCCAATGGATAAATCTCATAAACTTGAGAAGGGACAAGCCCACAACATATGGTTTTAAAGCACTTCATTTAGTTCAAGTGACTACTTAGGATTTTCCATGCATACTTTGTTATATCAACTTCAGCAGGAATTTTCCAGAACCCTCATGCCACTCCTCCCATTCTCTCTCTCGTGACACTGCTCTCCTATTTCTTTCTCCTTCACAGTTCCTATGTAGTCGACATTATGCAGTTTATTCTCTATTAGTGAGCATGAATGAACATTCTCTTTGAACCACATGCTATCATTTTCACCCTTGACCCCGTTCACAACTTTTTTTTTTTGGTTGAAATCGTTCACAGAGCTGATGATCTCTTTGAGCGCTCCCAAGCTGACCTGCTAATGTCCTTATCCAGGTTGAAATTCGAGAATCAGCTAACGGAATTAAAAAAAAAAAAGTCGCTTCTTTTACTTATGCTTGATAGGTCGACCTCGCCAGCCCTCGCCTCTGGCCGATCGCTAGACTTGTGTCATGGGCCGGTTGTAGAGGGTTGGCTCGTGCGACGATTCGGGCGCTCCAACGATCCGACCCAAATCTTCATAGAGAGAGTTCGAGAGAGAGACTCTAGGAAAAGGCTTTTTGTATGTCTTTCTGTGGATAATCAAATAACAAGGAGATCACCTTTTAATATAGCAGAGGGTTTCGAATTATAACCGTTAATCTTTATCAGATCTCAAGGCTCAGAACGCCTCTACCATCTCCCTAACCACCGACATAAATTAGAAAGTTTCAGAAACTATAGACAATTACAATATCGTCCGCCATTGGAATATTCTAGAAAAATATAGTAGAAAATCTCAAATAAATCCTAGGAATCCAGACACAGCAAGTCTTGGGGATCTTCTCGGCCAGAGGGTCGATCATTTGGGGCACGAAAACCTCGACATATGTCACTTGGCTATCAAAGGAGAAAGATGGAAAAAAAAAGAAAGACAGAAAAGAAAAAAACAGGAAAATGAAATAAAATAATCAGAAAATTTTACGCCACTTGCCAGCTGATATTTCAATGGGAATTGGGGACGCTTTTGGTGCTGCGCGAAATTTTTTTGGTGGTGGCAGAAGATGGAATCTTTTTGCATGCGGGTTTCACGTTATTAGGGTTTTGCCCCCTAGCACATGGGATGATCTTAATTTCGTGGTCCTTTCAGGTCGAGACATTCACTTATTCAGAGATCACCATCATCATCTTGAAATTAGAAAAGTCGGTTTGTAAATAATATGGCCTTTAACATCAACATCATCATCATTGCTTAAATTTATTGCAAATATGGTCTTGAACAGTACCCCTACCTTCCCCCAGCTGCTCTATATTTCCTAAGGGAAAATTAGGGAAAATTTCAAACGTCATTTTGTCAAAATTCGACCCTTTCCCATGTCCCCTAATACATGTACAGACAAATTTTTTTTTTCTATCTTCATTTTACTCGGTCTTGAGTTGATTCGCTACAGTCTTTCCATTTTCACTCGGTCTTGGACTTCGATTCGATCTCCTTCTCTTCGCCCCCACGTATCTATTGCGTCCTCATCTTCCTTCATTAATTCCCAATTTCTTCTCTCTCTCTCTTTTTTTTTAATTTTTGTGCTTTATAAACTAATGTTTATTGGACAAGTATGCATAGCTATTCTAATTCCTATATTAAAATATATTTGAGTAGCAGTTAATATACTACATATCAAACACTTTTGATTCTCATGAAACAAAGTCTTAAAAAATCGATAGGTGAAAAGTATATTTGAAAGTACGAAACAAAAAGGTTTAATATACGTTGTTGATAAGATAAAAAGTAAATCCTATACTTAATTGAACCATAAAACTAAGAAAATGTCATCTTACCTTTGAACCAACGCCTGAATGCATTTCATCCTTTATGGCTGGCCTATCTCTATGCCTCCATCCATAACTGAACCTTGAGCTCTCACACTAACTCAATTTGCCACTTCATGGAGCCGTGCATACTACAAAGGCTACATTAAGGAAAATAATCACCAGTTATGCTTTATTGCCTTGGGCCTTTCGCCCACCTAAGTGCTCTTCGTCAGTCCTGGTTGCTTCGCATCCTTACATCAGAGGTGACAGACAAAAATGACGACATCACTAAGCGCCGTTGCGCATTCTACACCAAACGATAGACATTAAAAAAAAAAATGTACGTAAATGTCTCGACCAGAGAGGAGCACAAAATTAAGATCATCCCATGTGAATAGGGTCAAAAAGTGTTCTTCATTTCAAATTAAAGTACTTGAGATGGTTGAGAAGGGCTATAATCCCCCGAAAAAGGGATTTTCTTTCCATCCTTATTGCTGTCTTTTTTTTTTATAGGGCGAGGATGTCTGAATAAGATGATGATGATGAGATGTGACGGATTACCAACCAAAAATCGATCTTCTTTTCTATCTTCATTTTACTCGGTCTTGAGTTGATTCGCTTTAGCGACTTAATTATTAAACCATAAAATTTTATTGCCCAGGTTACTGTTCAAATTGCGCTGCACCAAGGACGGCAGCGTGTGAGCCTGGAAAGAGACAGAGAATCGTTGAGTTGATTCGCTAATGTCTTTCCTTTTTCACTCGGTCATGGACTTCGCTTCGATCACCTTCTCTTCACCCCCACGTAATGCGTCCTCATCTTCCTTCTTTAATTCCCAATTTCTTCTCTCTCTCTCTCTCTCTCTCTCTCTTAATTTTTGTGCTTTATAAACTAATACTTATTGGAAAAGTATGCATAGCTAATTCTAATTCCTATATTAAGATATATTTGAGTGGCGGTTATATAAAACATATCAAATACTTTTGATTCTCGTGAATCAAGTCTTAAAGAATCGATAGTTAAAAAGTATATTTGAAAGTACGAAAGAAAAGTTTAATATACGTCGTTGATAAGGTAAAAAGTAAACAATAGTCCTATAATTAAGGGAACCATAAAACTAAGAAAATGTCATCTTACCTTCGAACCAATGCCTAAATGCGTCCCATAATTTATGGATGGCTAAGGTCGGACTTTCATCATCACCTTTATGCCTCCATCCATAACTAGGGGTGTGCAAACTGGACCGGACCGGACCGGACCGGTCGGGTTGGTCCGGTCCTCAAGGGGAGCGGTTTGGTCCACGGTCCCAATAAATGGGACCGATGACCGGGCAATCCGGTCCTCGGTCTCATGGTATGGGACTGGGGACCGGATCGTCCAATATATATAATTGTATATATAAAAAAAGAATTAGAAATATTTGACTTCAAACAAATGATAAAAAAAAGGAACTAGATACCTATTGGATTAGTTAAAGTTTAGGTTGCTATTGGCTACTAATTCACCATATCGGTTGCGTTAGGGTCGTTATCACTTATATTCAACTCAAAAACAAAAGTTAGGACTTCAAATACTTTTTTGATTAAGTGGAGGAACGTGAAGTGGATGCATATTTTGTCGTCCAGCACCTATTATTAATATCATTTATAGCACTACACATATTTTTGTATGTCTTTCAAGAGTTAGATTTTTATAAGTAATTGGTGTTAGCGATCCGGTCCGGTCTCGGTTCGGTCCGCGGTCCTGAAAATTTGGGGATCGGACCGCCGGTCCCGGTCCTGTCCGGTTCCGGTCCGGTCCACGGTCCTGAAAATTTGGGGACTGAACTAATTGTCCAGTCCCCGGTTCCATGCCAGGACCGGACCGGCCCGGACCATGCACACCCCTATCCATAACCAAACCCTGAGCTCTCACACTAACTCAATTTGCCAGTTCATGGAGTCGTCCATACTACTGTTAGAATAATTAAATATTAAACTACGCCTTCATCCAACAGATTAAGCTTTTGGAACAGTTGGCAGTGGTCCTACAAAATCTCACATGGTATCAAAGCCAACAGTAAGGAAAATAATCACATTTTATTAGTAAGATTATCATCTTACTTAGGTGCCATTTATTAAAAAAATGGGAGATTCTCATATATGTCCACAAATTGACGCGTCACTTGTCCAAATAATATGAAATAGGCCTTCCATGAATGTACCCTATTTCTTTGGATTTTAACAACAGTGCCGACCATAATGGTGCGATGGCTTGGCGAACCAATTGTGGAAGACACAAGAAGAAGTTTGCAGATTAATCTGCATTAGCAGGAATTCTATTCCTTGAGGTTTCAAGATACTTTGCGAGATTAATTTTGACCAAGCTGGTCAACGCAAACCGATCATTTCATCATGTTATGTAGACGTGCGAATCAAGTTCAAGGGGTTGGGCTCTGCAGGAGACATTTTCACATCAGGAAAGACCTCAATTGGAAAATGAAAATTGCTTTTCCTTTTGATGGTGGGCAAAACACAAATTAGAATGTGGTTTTTTCCTTTTGTGTAAGAAGAGGTATCATTCATCTAATGAAAAGGCCGTACTACAAGCCTGAATTGAATCACAACGACATTCAAATCAAACTCCCGGATAAATATTGAACTCCTTTGCCCGATATGTATCCAGTGTGGCATTTATTTGATGCACTTTGTCAATTGCTTTCAACTTATGCCACACTCAAACCATCATGGCCACCGCTCAAATAGCAGCATCACGATTGGCAGCTATCGCCGCCGCCGCCGCCGCCAACCGCCTAAGAAATGCTATCGGACTCAACCATCCTCGCCACCTACCACTAAAGGCCAACACCGCTTACCAAAACCCCATGGCACCGCACGACCTTAGATTCGAGGCAGCCCACGTCACATCTAAGGTCGAACACCTCGAATCCAAGGTAGCACAGCCGATTTGAAGTTTCTAGAAACAGAAAGTCATGAGCTAGTGTGGTTGCCGGTGGTGGTGGGTGGACGTATTGACTCTATTTCATTCTTTTCTCATCACGTGCATATTTAAAACCCCAATGGGTCTAAAAAATTGACATCAAGTCAGCTCCATCCATTCCGGAACTGCCCACAAGTATTGAAAGTAAAGGGATAAGTAGGTTAGGTGTCTTAAAATTTGTCATGAAAGTACAATTGAATCTTAAAACTCTCAAAAATGCAATTAAGTCCTAAAACTTGTTAAAGTACAATCGAGTCATAAAACTTTCAAAAAGTGCAATCAACTGAAAGGCTACACTTTTTGAAAGTTTTAGGATTTAATTGCACATTCTGATAAGTTTCAGGATTTGATTGCACATTTTGAAAGTTTTTAGGACTTAATTATAATTTTGCAATAATTTTTAGGATTTGATTGCACTTTTTAAAAATTTTAGGATTCGATTGTAATTTCGTGACAAGTTTTATCACTTTTAGTACATTTATCCAAAAATAAATTATACGCAAACATATCATAATTCGGCATGTCGTCGAATCTCCTCTCTGTCCAAATCAAGGACTAGTCGACAATGCATGAGTAAATATTATTCAGAGATCTACTTCATCATATCACGAAAATCGGCCATTCCTTATTCGCAGATCTACTTCCCCCGTCCACATCATGTCACGAAACATCATCATGAAACGGGCCCTCCCTTAATCAGAGATCTACTTTCCCCCATTGGCCCTTCCTTATTTCAAGATAATGATTATGTTGATGGATTGATTACCTCTTCGTGCAAAGAGGCTACCATATTTCAAGATGATGATTATGTTGATAGATTGATTACCTCTTCATGCAAAGAAGCTATCAATTTGTAGGTGGGATCGGTTTCTAGTCCGGTTCTTCTCGAGAATTGGGAACCCGATCAATGATCCCAATTTTCAATTTATTGGAACTAGAAATCATACCATACTAGACCGACAAATGGACTAGATAGAATGGACCGGACCAAAAAAAAATCACAACATCCACATTGACGTGACATGGGAAGGCAAAAGGATGGAAAAGGAGTTGAAGTCCATCGTCCACAAATTTCTTCTCATGTTGCAAATCTATAAACCATGAAAAGGGTAACTACAAAACATAGGATGGAAAAAAAAAATCCCATGCCACTAGCTAAGAAAAGGGACAAGTATGACGTCGATCATTCATAGAATAAATCACAAAATTAGTTGTGATAACAAAAAATTTTAAGCAGTATTTCAAATAAAGAGAGACGGTTTCCCAAAAACAATGACAAGCTGCCATAGTCTTGAAGTAATTGTAGTTGAGAGATGCCCACCACAGACTTTATACAAAGTAACAAACCCTAAACAACTAAACAAGTTTCTTTAAAAAAAAAATCGATTGGTCCAATCCTATATCCTTGGAATCGGGAACCGATTTGCCCAGTCACCGGTTCCAATTTTAAGAATTAGAAATCAGATCGTACCCCTTCAGAACTAGGAATCGGACTACTAGTCCTAGTCCGGTTGATCCGATTTATTCACCCCTACCAATTCTTGTTCCAGGTTTTCCCAACATATTCCCAATAAAATTTTATTGATGCTTGTTAAAATCCATGTCGAATCATTTGTAAAATTTTAGTGACTCATTTACAATCCATCTCACCAAAAGAGAGTCGGAGAAAAGGGTTTTCCAACCCTATTGACCCCTGTGAATACTCTAGGAGCTGTTCCTTGGGAAGTCGAGGCCCTTGTTCTGGAAGGTCGCCGAATAACGGGCCATCGGAAACACTTTTCTTTGGCCATTGTTCAAGGGAGTCTAATAGTGCGGCGGATTGGCTTTGTAAGACCCATAGATTAAATACTCTTCTTTCGAATTGGGACACCCATCCCTTTCAACCCTTTAGGATTTACTTTGTCTTGACGCCCTGGCAGTGGGTTCTTATGTTTAAGTACTTTTGAATCCAATAAAGTATATTTCGAAACCCCCCCCCCCCCCCCCCCCCCCCCCCCCCCCAAAAAAAAAAAAAAGCCTATTGACACCTCAAGTGGTGACCCATGAAAGAAATGCCGGGGTTGGTGCAATCGTTGTCAAGATGGAAGACGGGACCACATTTTGGAAGCAACTGAGAATCGCAACCTGATTTGGCTCGCTTCTCCTATGCCTAATGTGTCAATCGTCGCCCTCAAGGTTGAATTGTAAAAAATGTGAAAGCGTAAACATTTTCAATGGATAGTAAAATATTCCAAGATTATGTATCTTGCAATGTATATGGGGTCGCAGAGAGTTACCAAAGTCACGGTAAGAAAAGCCGTTTTTCGGGGGATTATAGAGCTTGCACTCCTTCAATTACCTGTAGTTTGAAATGAAGAACACTTTCTGACCCCTAGCATGTGGGATGATCTCAATTTTGTGTTCCTCTAGACATTTACATAGATTTTGTTTTTTGTCTACCGTCTGACGTAGGATGCGCAATGGCACTTAGTGATGTGGTCGATATGTCTGATGGAGAAAAGTGAATCAACCACGAGTGATGAAGAGCACTTGGGTGGGCCAAAGCATAACGGGTGACCAAATCGCAAGTTTGAAAAAAATGCGGCAACCTAGAAAGTTTCAAAAATAAAAAATGAGAGCAGTTTAAGGGTGCGCATGATAATATTTCTGCTCTATAAATTAAATTTTTTACTAGAAGTTAATTTTTCTACTTTTGAAAAGAAGTAAATTTCTTTTTACTACTTCAAGAGGCTTCAAAATTACTTTTAGAGTAAAAAAAAAAAACTCTAAAATTAGAAAAATGAAGTTACGTAACCAAGTAAATTTTTATTCCAGAAATTACGTTACCAAATGGATCTCTACTCCAGAAACATTTCTTGAACAAAAATTCCACTCTAGCCTAAGTTGGCTAGGAAACCTTCCAAAAAAGTTATTGTATTAGAGATAATTAGTAATGGAATGAGTTTTTGGTGAGGGTTTGCCTTATGAGATTTGGGGGAATGGAAGCAAGGTCATTCCCTTTTAATGATACCAACTTGATCGCTGTACTTATTTACATACACATCATTTTGGAACTGATCATGAACTACGGGTATTGATGTGATATGATGATATTGCTTCAAAGTGTAACTTACGTTCAAATTTCTTTATCTGATCATCCTTCCGTCCAATAAATTTTCAAGTTTCTCGCTTGATCTTGCTCAACATGCTTTCCATTTTGCTCTGCAGGTAGCTTTTAACCAATAAACGGTGATTTTCAAAGGTACAACAAATGAGTTAAAATTATCTAGAAAGTCCAAGCTTTATTGTACTTTTGCCAATTCAGTCCTAAACTTTTTAATTTTGAATTGAGTCATAAACCTTTTCATGGGAAAGATTATCATAAAAGTTCTATATTTATTGCAATTGTGCCGATTTAGTTCTAACTTTTTGCATTAGTCCCAATTCAAACCATCTAGTTAATTTCGGCGAGAAATTGTTAACGTGGTGCTGCTGGGATTGACATGAATAATTTTTAATTGTATTTGAACAATTCTGAAATTTATTATTATCATTTCTTAAGAAATATTTTTCTTTTTTTCTTTTTTTATTTTCTTTCTCTTTAATTTTTTTTTATATTTTCCTTCCTTCTTACTCTAGTCGGTAGCTGAGGTCCATCAATCGGCCAGTGTTGAGGGCCAGTGAGGTCGACTTCGCCAGCCTCTAGCAAAGCTGTCCCTCACAGCCCTCGCCAGCCACGGGAGAGGTTGCTCCACTTCCTTGCCGTCGATCTCCACGACCTCCTCCTTCACCATGAAAATCCTAATCGAACAACCTCTAATCTCCACCACAGCTCCAGCAATGCCCGACTGCACAGAGGATGACGCTTTGGGACTAGGAGTAGCTCTTCAAAATCGTGCTGATCGGCTACTCCACCATCAGGAAGTCCAACCAATTCTCACGGTTCGCACTCAACAAGTTCGACTTCAATGTCAAGACCACATATATAAAGTTGGGCTTAGATATCTTAGATCCATTTAGAATCATTAGTAAATTTTAGTGACTCATTTATAACCGTCTCATCAAATGACAAACGTTTTTATGCAAATGTTGCCAAGATAGAAGATGGGACCACATTTTGGAAGCAGCTGAGAATCCCAACCTAACTTTGCTTGATTCTACTTTGTCAATATGTTACTCTTCGTGTTTATGATATGGAGAATGGACGACAACCTCGCAATCAATGCTGAATTGGAAATGACATAAAAGCATAAATATTTTCTATGGAACGTAAAATATTTTGAGTTTTATAAGGATATAGAACATTACCAAAAGATATAGTAAGAAAATCCGTTTTCGGAGGATTATGGATCTTGCCCTCCTCAATTACTTGTAAATTGAAATGAAGAACACTTTCAAAACCAAGTAGGACAAAAAAAACATCTTTTAGTGGTTTGGTTAGAGAAACTTGACAATTGTCCGTATTAAAAAGGTGATCCCTCAAATCTCACCATCCTTGGAACATGCTATTTTTGAATTTCAAAAATTCATTGGTAAGTTCGATGAGAAAATTCGAGCCGCGTAAAATTAACTAATGGTGATTATAGATAGAAGGTTAATGGTGCTAGAATTGGGTTGAAAGTAAAAGTTTCAAATTTTTTACGAGACAATTTTTTTGGATATAATTGGAAAAAAAACTAAAATTGAGGGTTTTTTGGGTATCAGATTGGTAGAATTAGGACAAAAGTAAAAGTTGTGGATTTTTATGAGAGAAAAAAAGTTTTGAATATAATTAGACCAGATGCCAAAGTTGGAGGTTTTTTATGAGACAAAATTTTTTTTAGATATAATTAAGATAAAAGTTAAAGTCCGTGGTGGTGGGTTCCTGCGGCCCTCCCCAGGGGACTAGTTGGGCTTCATCGCCGAGCGTGAGCGTAAGCTCCCCGGCCGTGCGGAACCCCCGGTTAAAAAAAAAAGTTAAAGTTGAATTTTCCCTTTCCTTACCAAAAAAAAAACTAAAGTTGAATTTTTTTTTTGGTATTGGGCCATCGAATGGAGGAAAACAAGGTCTTCAAAAAATATTACATTTCGCCCTCTGTGGCTATTTTGCGACTAGCCTTGTCTCTCTAATATGTAGTAATTGCAGTACCAACTTACAATTATATTATATTATGCAAATTTAACTTATTTTTTATAGGAATTTTCCATGTCAGCATTGGCGATGCCACATATGGCGGTCGGCATTCACGTCGTCAATTCCCGACTAAATTGGCTAGATGGACTACGTTAACAAAAGTACAATAGGTTTAGGACTTTTTAGACTCAATCTTACCGCGTTGGTCATTTCTTATGTCTAATATCCCAGCAGACTAATTCATACGGAAGATAGACAAACAACAGATCTGGAGTGTGGAAAACTAATGACAACTTTGTGGTCCAAAACGAAGTTAATTTGTTCAACTCTTGCCGCAGTTGACAAAACGACACATAGTCTGTACTGTGTAACCAACCACGGATTCAGAGCCACTAGGGATCCCACCAGAATTTGACTTGATTAGTATTTTATGTCCTTCTCTTTCGGATTAAAACAATGCCCAAGATGTGATTGGATTTAAAGTGAGCAAATTTCTTTATATGATCATCCTTCCATCCAACAAAATTTCAAATTTCTTTATATGATCATCCTTATCGCGATTTCTAGTACATGCCTCCTTGATGAACACACGTTTCGTGTGTACTTCATTAGGAAGACTACTCTATACTAGAATAGAAAGGACCGATCCTAGACCCCAGAATTTTCTCTTATAAAAAATATAATGCACACCGATAGGTAATGATTTCATTGGCATCAAACATGAAGAACAAGTTAGTCGAACGTACAAGAAAAGATGTCAATTTTCAAGACTTTTCTCAAACTAGAGTGAAGTCAATAGAATGAACGGTCTCTATAAGAGAAATATTTCCCTAATGACAAATGTACGAATGTTCTACCGGATCGATTCTCTATCGCCCATAAGCAAATGAGGGGGAATGAATGGGTAGGTAAGGGGTAGGTATATATTTACATTACTAGTCAAACATGTGTGGGTGTGTTAAGTCTCCCATCAATGGACCCACTATATCCAAATTACTAATACCAAATCCGATTAAACTAAGTTCTTGAAGTTGTGACTTTGGGCCGAAGCAAATTTGAATGCAATTTCCATAAGAATGCAGGTCAACAAAAGGCGGTTGATACACTTCTTTTGGACCTGATCAAGAACCACTATCATTAATGTGATGTGATGTTTTGCTTCAAAGCTGTAATTTTACTTTAAGGTTCTTATTTTCTGGTCATCCTTCCATGTAATCTCCTTGATCTTGCTCAGCATGCTTTCCGTTTCGCTTCAGCGGCATCTTTTGACCAGTGGATGGCCATTTTCACATGGACAGTAATGGAAACATGCTCGTCATGCACGGCTCTTGCAATGTCCATCGGCGACGCCGGGGTCTGTTGTCCAACCTTGAATCACTGGTTTTATAAGACCAGCTCGATGGATTTAGGTCGGGCTTCCCCAAAGTTCTTGGGGCCAAGTCATCAAATGAGATTGATTTACCCAAAATGATCACTTCATTGTATTATTATAGATTGAACCATTGCTAGCTGTTCTAAAAATTTAAGCTATTAGATAAAGGCGCAATTTAAATTTTAATTATTATATTGCTTTCCTTTACGCTTAATCTGGTCTTTTTGCCTAGCATTATACGTGGACATATTTAATTTGGAGAGGTAAATAAAGCTTGAAAAGTACCTCTTTCACTGATATCATGTGAGATTTTGAAAATTTAAACCGTTAAATAAATGCATAATTTAATATTTAATTATTTTATCAATAGACATGCAAATCGAGTTCAAGGGTTGGGCTTTGTAGCAGACAATTTCACATCAGAGAAACCCTAAATCATAGAAATTGGCACAAAAGATTTTAAACTCACTCCCCAAAACCGTGCCCAACACATCCGGATATTTTGGGTAAGCGTCGTTGCTTCTTTCATTTGCCAAAACATGTGGTACCGTGAAATTACATGTCTGAAATTCCCCTGTCACGGTGCGTCTCGATTTTGATGACACATAATTTTGGAACCGGTGTTGACACCTGATTTTTAATCATTTTTTCTATTGCCAAAGTAATAAAAAAATCCATAAAAATTCATAAAATTGAAAGATCAACTTTGGGGACCGTAGCCAAGCCTAGGGAACCAATTTTGACCAAAAAATGATTTTTCATATTTTCAGTATTTTTCGGTATTTTTATTTTAGAAAATTCATAAAACAAAAAATGAAGAAAAAATGAGAAAATTGAAAAATCAACTTTGGAAGCCTTGGCCAAGCCTAGGCAACCATTTTTGAACAAAAAATAAAATTTCATATTATATATATATATTTAATTTTTTTTAAAAAAAATACAAAAATACTTGAAAATTTTGGAAAAATAACATTTGAGGCCAAAAAAATACACAAAGATAGTTAATATTTTTATTTTAAATCTATTTTCATATTGGCCATCGCAAATTCAGAAAAATCCAATTCGAGTCACGTGTTCCTTCACGAGTATAATCTTGAATCGGGCCTAAAAAAATTTAATTTGAGTCAACTTATTTTTAATTTTCACTTTTTATGAGTTGTGACATTGTCTTCTAATATTTTAAATTTTCATCTTGGCCCAATTATACCCAGAATGACTTAATTTTGCAAAAGGGCTTTAATTAAATTATGCATTATTTTCAACGGCAAGAAATGAGCTTAAATTTGACATGTGGTGAATTTTGGTGTGTCAAAAATTGTGAGGAGATTTGGACTTAAAGAAATATATTTTTTCAGGGACTAAATTGTAAATACTTAAAATTCAAGGACTAGAGTGCAAATACTTAACTCTTGAAGGATTATTTTACAAATAACAAAAAGAAGAGTTAGTGGATAAATTAGAATAGAGAAGGGAAGATGGAGAAGAAGAGATGAAGAAGAGAAGTTGGAGAAGAATGGATGGAGAAAATAAGATAAGAATAGAGAAGGGAAGATGGAGATGAAGAAGAGTTAGTGGAGAAATTAGAATGGAAGATAAGAATAGAGAAGGGAAGATGGAGATGAAGAAGAGTTAGTGGAGAAATTAGAATGGGAGATAAATATGGAGAAGGGAAGATGAAGATGAAGAAGAGTTAGTGGAGAGATTAGAATGTGAGATAGAGATGGAGAATGGAAGATGAAAATGAAGAAGAGTTAGTGGAGAAATTAGAATGGGAGATAGAGTTAGTGGAAAAATTAGAATGGGAGATAGATGAGTAGATTATAAAAGGAGGAAGAAGTGAGCTTAAGATGGGATTTTTTGGAGAGAAAATTTGAAGTGTTTGAGAGAATTTTTGGGAGAGAAAATTTGAAGTATTTGGGAGGATTTTTTTTGGAGAGAAAATTTTGGATGTTTGAGAGAGTTTTTGGAGATTGAAGAAAAATTTGAGAGAAAGAAAATACCAAAAGAGAGAGAATTTTGAAGATGATGGGAGTTCAAAGCTAGGGATTATCATCACAAATTCCTTCATCGATCAATATAAATCAAGAGTTCATCCTCGTCAACGAGCAAGCAAATTCGAGCTAAGTGTTTTTATTTATTCATTTGTTTATGGTTTTACTTGCAAATTAGCACAAATTGTATACACTTTCTCAATCTCCTCTTTTTTTTCCATATTTTATGTCAGGAGAAGGATATCTCTACGTCAACAGCAAAAATCTCGTAGATATGCAAAAATCGGCCCAGACAAGCTCCTAAGCTGTCCACCGATTTCTCAACTGATCTGTGACTAAAAGTCCCTCTTAATTCAAAAGAAACTCTCTATATTGGGAACATAGAGAGCGAAAATCAATTATAGAAATCCCTCCCAAAAAAATGGGAGATAAGTACTCTTTCCACTCTTCTGGTTTTAGGTGCAGATTAGCACATATTTTGTATACTGACATTTCACTCTATTTTATGTCAGGAAGCCGCAGCTTTATATCAATGGTCAACCCTATGGAAGCACAAAATCGGCTTGGAGGAGTCCTCAAGCGCGCACAAATTTCAAATTGTTGAATCAATTCGTTGTATTTTATTTTAAAGAATTCATACCCCAGAATGGAGAGGACAAAGTCCATCCGCAATTTAAATACCTGCACCATAAATCCCAAAGGGAAGAGCCAAGCCAATGCTTAGCCTCCCATTGGAGGTTTTTACTTACAGTAGTTAAATACCTGCAACTTAAATACCTGTACCTTAAATCCCAAAGGGAAGAGCCAAGCCAATGCTTAGCCTCCCATTGGAGGTTTTTACTTACAGTAGTTAAATACCTGCAACTTAAATACCTATACCTTAAATCCCAAAGGGAAGAGCCAAGCCAATGCTTAGCCTCCCATTGGAGGTTTTTACTTACAGTAGTTAAATACCTGCAACTTAAATACATGTACCTTAAATCCCAAAGGGAAGAGCCAAGCCAATGCTTAGCCTCTCATTGGAGGTTTTTACTTACAGTAGTTAAATACCTGCAACTTAAATACATGTACCTTAAATCCCAAAGGGAAGAGCCAAGCCAATGCTTAGCCTCCCATTGGAGGTTTTTACTTACAGTAGTTTAAATACTTGCAACTTAAATACCTGTACCTTAAATCCCAAAGGGAAGAGCCAAGCCAATGCTGGCCTCCCATTGGAGGTGTTTATTCACTGTCATGTGCTTCCTATAATTTAATTTTTGAATCATCAGACCCAAAAGATAAGTAGGTTGTAATACTGCACAGAAGTCGTTAACACACTCCTTCTTTCGGCTTCAGGGAATCTTTAACACTTAAAAAAATATAACAAATAAAAATATATACCATCCATGCATCCTATTTAAAAAGTGAAGACACAAAAGAGAATACCCTACTATAGCCTTAGGAATAAACCAAGCCTGAGTTGCCGGATTAGGATATCCATGAAATTAAGGTACCGAAAGGGCATTAGTTTTAATTAACTAGTGTAACCAAGTCCCCGAGCTCATAATCTCTTGTTCGCAGGAATAAATTAGTTCTCCCGCTAATTTATTTAGGTTTCTAATCGACCTACCAAGAACGATTAGTGGCGACTCCAAATTTCAAAATCATTTAAACAAAAACCAAAGTTGCGATTCGGTAGGGCTTGGGAGGGTCCGCATTAGGTTAGTCAAATCTAATTAACCTAATAATCCGTTAACCCCTAGAATTAATAAAAATATTTTTAGAGGGTCGCGACAGCTTGGCGACTCCGCTGGGGAAGGGATTTTTAAATTTTCGAAAAAAAGATACCAATTGGAATACTTGAATTTTTTCGAAATTTTAAAAGTCTTAGTGGACTTAGGCCAATGAAAATTTCATGGATATCTCGCTTCTGGCGATCTTGTTTGGGACTCATTCTATAGGTGTTATATGTTTTTGCAGGATGGGAGTTATAAGGGGCGGAGTGTTTGGCTAACCCCTTTGTTTTGCAGGCTCGGTGTTGGGTTTATTTGTTTAATTTCGCACATTTTTAGAAGCGCTGTTTTGATATCAATTATTGTGCATGTCTTGCATACTCTGAGGATCACGACACCTGCACACACAAGCGTCTAAACCCAAGTCGCGAAATTCTTCCTAGAAAACCATAGATAGGGATCGAATATGCAAAGCTCTTGCGTCGATTGCGCTCAGGTTGACCATATTTTATCCCGCTCATTATCTGAATTGACAATTCTTCCCATTGTGATCTGATTGCGCGGAGGGTAAGGTTGTCAATTCAGATAGTGGGGGCCTTTTAGGTCCATACCCTGTCTCTCCTTCTTTTATTTTCTAGAGTTCACTCCTCACTTGAGTCATGCGCATGACTATGTGATTTGCATTTCTCCAAGGTAAAAGTAAGTTCTCTAATTTTATCTTGTATTTATTTTCGGTCGGTTCATGCTAGGTGTTAGTCAGTTTTTGAGCTTGATATTACGACCATTCTTTTAAAAGAAAATAAAAATTAAATTTGTCCCTCATTTCTTTTAAAAAGAATTTTGAAAAAATGATGTGAAAAATCCCTTCATGGGAATTTTATTGACCAATAAGAGATTTTTGTCATGTTTTTCTTGCTTCAATAAAAATGAAATTTTCCTGACAAATTTTCCTCTAAAATTTTATTTCGATAAAAGAAAAATTCCTTCAAAAAAAAAACTTTGGTAAACATCAAGTGATTTTATCACATTCTTTCAAATTATAAAAACTTGCAACAAAAATTCTTTTCGAGAAATTTGCTCATGTTTTTCTAAGAAAATTTTCTCTAAATAAAATTAGACTAATGTCTCGGGGGAATTTTGTTAACCAATAAAGGATTTCTGTCATGTCTTTCCTGCTTCAATAAAAATAAAATTTTCCTGACAAATTTACCTTTGAAAATTTATTCTGATAAAAAGGAAATTCCTTCAAAAATTTTAGTAAACGTCAAGAGATTTTGTCACATTCCTTAAAAAAAATAATAAAAAAAGAGTAATAAATCTGCAAAAAAATTCTGTATTAACCCATTTCTTCCTAAGGGAATTTTTTTTTCTTTTTTTCTGATTTCTCTATAAAATAGAAAAAATCAAATTGGACTAATATAGGAGTCATGGACCGACATTCCTTGTGTCGTATACTAATTATATCATTTTCTTTTGCAGGGAGATCCTAGATACCCTAGACGGGTGTAAAAATTAAGTTCAAAATATATCAAGAATCATCTTCAGAAATACCAAAAGACGAAAAACACCGAGGCTTCAACCGTTAATTCCGGGGGGCAAACGAACACTGTCCATCTTTGACAGACAGAGTTATGTCAATCCGTAAACTTGTATGGGCAGTGTATTCTGATATGACAGTGGATTTATACTGATTAAACACGGGGGCATATTTAATGTATTGCAGAGGATCTCGCGTCTTTTGAAAGACAATATGGATTATATAATCAGAACCCATGAAACAAATACATTTACCTGATTAAATCAACCAGAGACCGATCTTAAAATTTCCTCTTATCCGAAACATGCGGAGGGCTTTAGAGGACCGAGGTTCTATTAATGAACGTGGCCCACAGGAATTTCTCCCGACGCTACAGGCGACCGACACGAGCAAGTGGACGCCGAAAGAAATAAAATATGGATAAAAGTGGGCACACAACAGGTGGCCGGATTTATTACCAGCGCACTGATCGAGTTGTCATAGCGTTATTGTTTGTGATCTCAAGATGGATAGTGGGGGCCACCGTCGAACCCTTCATCAATGTTCTCGATATCATCGTCTGGAGCAATTAAACAAGAACATCAAGAAAAACATTAAGCCTCGACATCTTCGGTACCTCAAATCGTTCTGTTATGCTATGCGGAAGAAACAATAGCAGGAAAATTAAACAAAAAAAAAACACGTGAAGCTTTTCTTTCATTCCATTCATCAAAGAGCATTACAACAGCTCACTGGGGAGGAAAAGTAAAGCCAAACTGAGCCCTGATAACCATTACGAAGGAGCTCAACTGACTCTCCAAACAGTTGATGCTCCGGGTGCACCGGGCGTTCTCAGGATCAAGCTCCGCGAGCCTAAAGAAGAGGCGATCGCGCTTCTCCTTAGCCTGGGCCATACTGGCCTCATAATGCTCGACAGCAAACTCCAAGTCCGAAATCGCCGCCCTCTCGAAAGCAATATCTGCCGTAATGTCATCAAGTCTCTCCTGCAGCCAACCGCATTTGCACCTCATCATAATATTGCTCGGCTCCTGTTTGGCGTAAGTTCGGACCAAGGCCAGACGGTCCACCAACTTTCCCCTCTCACGAACTAGCCACGAAAGCTGATCATTGGCAAACTTGAAGGCTTTCTTGTGATTATCAGCCATAAATGTGACTATTTCCAGACGCTCGTGCCGGTCTCGGTAACGAGCTTTCACGACGGCAGTCACAATAACCGTCTCATAAGCGCGGTTATAGGCAGCCAGAAAATTAATGAAGAGGGTCGGGAAGTTCCGATACTCCCTCCCCAGTTGGGTACCCTCAACAGAAGCAGCGTCTAGGATCCTGAATAAACCGAGGATTTCAGCCTCCACGGTAGAGTTTTGGGCTATATGAGCGTAACCTCTACCAAGAAGATTGTAGAGTCTCTCCCACCCAGCTAGGATTTCGGCGGAGAAGGTATGGTTAGGAGAATTGGCCATTTTTGAAAGCAGATCACGAAAGAAAGGAGGAGAGAGGCGAGGCAGATGATCGGAATGCGAAGGTGATAATCTGCTTCAATTTAAATAATGATTTCACAGGGGCAGTCCTTATTGGTCGAGTTTTTTCTATCTACCATTCTCTGTCGGCAACACCCCCGCTGGCTCGAATTCCAGTCAAGCGGCAACCTCAAGCTGAGCAGACCCGACGTCTCTGCAGAAAAGTTGGACGGGCTGCCACCACTTTGAAAAAGAAAGAATAAAAAACGAGCTGAGTGGGACACAAAGAAATTTTTGGCAGAAAAGGAGATACGACTCGTCTTTATTGGAGGACCCGCCAGTAAATCGACGGTGGAGATCTTGACAAGGGCCCTCTACCACGAAAAGAAAAAAGGAAGACGAACTGAGTGAGAAACAAGGATTTCCCCTTTGATCAAAAGCTGAATATCAGATTTTCTCCCTCGAAAAATCTAATAGCACTGCCTGTGAAGAGGGAAGTCGTTGCTATTGCCAGAGAGAGAACTTGTCCTCATTTGATAGTGAGAGTTCATTCGCAAGAACTCGCAGGAGAAAGATAGAGAGGAAGGAGTTCTCGTGGGAGAGGAATTCAAAACCTTCACCATCAAAGCATCGGCTTTCAAAGCCTGTTACGAGAAACCATCGACGATCCCGTGATCCCTCAAGTCCAAAAAGACATCCTGAGGCGGTCTCGAGTCGGAAGTCCTAGATCCAGAAATATGTCGAGCATTAGGGAAACGGGCGCATGTTCAACCCTGGTCGAAGCTAATGAAGTTCCTTACCCTGAGGGTCTACTGGTCATGGCCATTGATGGTAATCTAGTCTCTCTGTCAATCCTTGTTATCGTATTGAGAAAATGCCGGTATAAGGTTGTAGCTCAAGCAAAGACGACAGAGGCCTTAGAGATATTAAGGAGGAGTGGTGACCAGTTTGATATCGTCCTCACCGCCATGGTAGGGATTGACATGGATGTTTTCACTCTCTTGGAAGTCATCAATTCTAAATTAAACATGCCAATCCTCGTAATATCGGCAAGCGATGATCAGCAAGCCATAATGAAGGCTGTCTTAAATGGGGCCCAAGACGTCGTAACGAAACCAGTTAGGGTTCAGATGCTTCAAAACATATGGCAGCACGTGGTAAGGAAGCAATTGCACGACCATGAGAACAAGCATCAAGCCTTCAATTTTGTTCCAAGCAACTGGAGAAAGAGGATGAGTTGGTCTCCCGAGCTGCATCGTATGTTTGTTAATGCAGTTCAACAGGTAGGAATCGATTCGGCACGGCCGCAACATATACTGGAAATTATAAACGTAGAGGGACTCACTAAAGCAAATGTTTCGAGTCATCTTCAGAAGTACAAAAAAAGGGTGAGAGAACACAATGCAGCTCAGAATCAAGAAAACCAAGGCGGGACTGATCCAAGCCTGAATGTCGAGTCTCCTCGCCACCATAAGTTCCGCGGGTTAGCATGGGGCGAGCCACTTCCCATCATCAACCAAGCCAGTAGCCGTGCCATCAATCCTCTAGGCGTTAATCAAAGTATCCCCCAGAATCACCCTAATGCTCTTCAAGAGTATAGACCGCAGGGGCAGTGTATTCAGACTCCTTGGTCTGAGCACCAACCCGTGGCTAGAATTCATCCCATGATCAGCGCGCCTGCGCAGCCAGAGAATCAGACAAGAAATTATCCTGAGCACTTCCACTTCTTTAATCCTCGAATGGAAGGAGTTTTTGGCAGCAGGACAGTTGGTGATCCCCACACTTTCTCGAGTAATGATGAAGGCTCCAGCACGAGAAGTCAAATTGCTCATGGCGAGGACAGAATGAGAAATCTACCGCCAGCATTTGCCAACAACAATGCCCAATTCGAGCATCAATTGCTGGAAGGTTCAAGAGATTACCCAGATGATGAGCTTACTGCCCTGGTCAACCAGTTTAGGGTTGACAGACGTCCCAAGCCGCGATTAGGAGCCAGTGAGTAGGGACTCTCAAACATCGATCATCCACACCCGAACCAACACGAGACTAGCTGATTATCGAAGAGCCACAGGAGAGGCAGAACTGACCTTGAATAAGTGCACATTTTATTTCATGCTTAATTCCCCTGCGTATGATATTTTCCAGCTTTCTAGGTGTCTCGATTTAATTCAGGGACAAGGGGGCAATTTATTTATTTATTTTTTTATCCCGTCGAATGCGTGAATCCCTTTTTATGCTAGATTTAGGGTGGATCAATTTGTGGTAACGTCGCTGACTGCCATAATGAGAAATGTTGAATGGCCTCACGTAGGGAAATTTCAAGTGAAATGCCCAGGCGAGCTCGAAGACGGGTAATTGTGTGTCGTTCCAATTTACCCTCAATCGTTGCAAAATGCTAAATTGGATTTGTTCCATTCTCACCCAGGGAATCGCAAAGTGCCTCAAGAGTGTCGCAAAATGAAATGACCCAATGGAACGCGATAGGACTCATTTACCTCGAAGGTAACCTTCAAATTAAAGGAGCCCTCCGGTCCACGGACCCGATGGCATAGAAAATGATAATGGTCCAAGGCAACCCGAAAGAAAATAAGGCCCAACTAAGCAAAGCACTTACGTGGCAAGCTCAAAGTGAAGGGCAACTCGGGACATACAATTCAATCCAGTCCAAATGAAGGAACTTCCTCAATTCAAATTCAATAGAAGTACACACAAGGGTAAAACAATATCGTTCCAATTTTTCTAGAATATGAGGAACATATACTGCCGCATTCTCTTTCATTTTTGCAGGGGAAGTCTCTACTGGCCAGATTTTCCTGTCTAACATTCCCTATCAGTATCACCTCCGCTACTCGTCTCCAATCTCCAGCCAAGTAAATCCGATGTCTCTACGGCAAAGCTAAACGGGACGCCACTACTTTGAAAAAGAAAAGATAAAAAATAAGCTGAGTGGGAGACAAAGACATTTTCGGCAGAAAAGAGATACGACTCGTCTTTATTGAAGAACTCGCCAGCAAATTGACGGTGGAGACAACAACAAGGGGCCCTATCACGAAAAGATGGAAGGAGACGAGCCGAGCAAGAGACACGATAAGAAAAGAGGATTGAGAAAGGCCGGACCCTTGGAAGAAGCAATACAATTGCTAAACCCACGTTTAATTTTAAAAGAGACGCCATGCTCGGAAGAGGGTCTTAAGGCATAGGCAATCGCTCGGAAAAATTCAAAGAGAGTGAAAACACCGGAAGCGAGTAGCAAATCTTGAGAAATCATCAACCAAATCAAAGATGTCTCAACCCAATACTCCCGAGAGCTATCATTGCCTGCTGAATATGGGAGAGGAAGAGTTCGAAGCCATGTTTGGGATCGAGCCTATGGAGCCTGGCTCTTCCGCCGACGACGTCCAAAATCTCAGTAAAGATAAGGACAATAACGGTAATGGTCAAAAGAAGCGTTACCGTCGCCATACTAAGGAGCAGGTACAAAGGCTTGAGGATTTCTTCAGAACATGCCCTATGCCAGACGGCAAACAGAAAATGGAACTGAGTCAAGAGTTAGGACTTGAACCTTTGCAAATCAAGTTCTGGTTTCAAAATAGGCGAACCCGAATGAAGGCTCGTCATGAGCACAACGAAGCCGAGTTTCTAAGAGTTGAAAATGAAAACCTCCGAGCGGAAAACAAGATGTATAAAGAGACTTTTGACTCCGCCACCTGCCCCAACTGCAATAGCCTCCTCCTCACCCTCGATGAAATGCATGATCTGAGGATCGAAAATGCACGTTTAAGAGGTGAGTTAGACCAGTTTATAACAGGATCGAGTTCTGTTGGAGGAGGGTACAAAAGGACCAATGATACTGGATCAGCATCAATACCTCCCGAGGAAGAAGGGACAGATCACCACCAAGCCGACATTGACGATGATCTTTTCGCCATAATCAACCAGTTTGATATCGGTAAAGCATCGGGACTGTGATGCACTTGTTCAGCCAGTGACCACGAGACCTTCAATATGGCCGATGCATATCTAATTTGGGATGAAGCCAGCTGATCATGGGAGAGCCTGCAGAGGAAGCGGAACTAATCCTGAATGAGTGAATGTGTTTTATTTCCTTGCGTGATGTGTTTTTCTGCTTTTGTGAATGTGTAAAAGCAAGGAGTAATAATCCGACTTCCCCCTATTAAATGCTCGAATCCGCCACCTCACCAACCTCGCGACGAATTGATGGCGAGTGAAAATCTGCATAAACCTGAAGGGTAACTCCGTATCGTTTCAATTTACCCTCAGTTGCTCCAAGTTTTAAAATTAAGCCCCTTCTATTCTCAAGAAATTGCAAATCGACCCGAGAACGCAATCATATCCGAATACAGGTTGGATAAAATTTGGGGGCAAATCAACTCATGGGCATTACCACGGGATAGACAGCTTCGGACAAAGGAAAGTACAAGCGAAAGACGCAAACAATCTCAGAAATGGGTAATTCTGTATCGTTCTAATGTGCACATAATCATCTCAAGTCTTGAATTATCTTATTCCATTCTTAACAGGGATTGCAAATTACCTCGAGAAATACCGTAACATGGCCCAAGGTGATACAACAGGGCTGCGTTATCCCCAAGGATTAACCCTTGAAAAGAAAGCCCCATGGACACCTACGGTCCAATGGACCGAATGGTATGGGGGATGACAGTAGGTCCGAAATATTCCGAGTTCGATCCCCAAGGGTGGGGAATGTTGTATGTATTATAAATAAATGAAACAACTTTTTGTGCATTTCTTTTTTTTACAAACAGGAATACTCGACGAGTAATATCAAAGTCAGTATTTTACCATAGTCTTCCCATAATGGTGAGGCGCCCAACAAAAGTCGAGGAAAATTCAATCCAACAAAACTGGTAAAAGACTCGTGCAAGACATTCAAGATGAAGGGTAAATCAGTATCGTTTTCAATTTATCCCTTTTAATACTGGCTGATATGTCTCTTTTTCTTTTTACAGGAAATATTTACACTAACATTTAACATGTTGAAGGAGACAAATCCAAAAGAAAATTATGATCATCTGACAAGATCTATTCTGGTGAAAAATGGGGCAAATTGATCACAAGCTCTGAAGCGAAAAAGCAAATATGTCTTCCTTATCTCGTTTGATTTCAAGAATAATTTCTCTGCTTTTTACAGGGGCATTCAACCGCTAAACCGTGGCGGTCGCTGTCATTAAACAAACCGAAATGCTCCCTCACCCATATGCTTCATCACGTAGAGACAAAGTTTGAGACGAACCACCCCTCGACATAAGGAGTAGGCTTCCCAATTTGTTCGGTCCGCCCACATACCAGGGGCAATTCAAATCCGCCCATATTTGCACATTATATAAACACACGTAATGCTAAAAAATTGTCACATCTGCATTGTGCTTACACAGTTCATGAATTATGTATGACTATTCCGTGTGTTTAACTTACCAACTCCAACTTAGAGCATAAACTGCACAGGAGACATCAAATGTGCAAAATGGGGCATGACAGGATGAGGAAAGGCAAACCATTTCCACGCAAGTCTAACATTTTAATTTACAGATAAACAGCCTTTCTCTAGAGTGAGAGAAAGCCCCTTCGGACTAAAGTCCCCCATTCAGATTACATTCGAGGCGTTCATATTATGAGAACCTCCTTAAATAGAATTGGTAATGCAAACTTGATAGAATAGTTTTGCATGATCCACATTTTGATTGATTGCATCATGAGTTATCACACAGACTACTTCTAATCATTGCCAACTTAGCTGAACAATTTTGTATGAACCAATGAACGCATTGATGAAAATGCTTGCACATGTTAGCTCTGACATTGCCTGACAGGCAACACATTCCCGGTGTTTGAGTTACCTTCCAAAGTCTTGAAATTCATTTGGCGATTATTGAATGAACAAGCCTGGTTGTCGAGAAGCCACCAAGCATTTCTTCCAAATTCTCAGGTAAGTATATCTTCAACCTGAACCTTTCAAGAGAATGAATTCTGACGGTTGTTGGGGTACTCGAATCCATTGCGGTATATATAGGTATCCACCTTCTTCAATAAAGCATGATTTCTCTTAAGGACAGAAATGTTCGAGACCTTTTGATCTCTGCCTCTTTGGTTTATTCCTAAAGCGACAGGAGAATATAATTTGGGTTTGAGCTTCCGTAGGATTCCTGGTCTCCCCAGATTTCAGAATGGCACCCTTTGAGGTACACCAAGCCCTTCTTACAGGCAAACTAAGTCTTTCTTACAGGCAAACCAAGTCCTTCTTACAGGCATAAAGTCCTTCTTACAGGCAAACTAAGTCCTTCTTACAGGCATAAAGTCCTTCTTACTGGCAAACTAAGTCCTTCTTACAGGCAAACCAAGTCCTTCTTACAGGCACAAAGTCCTTCTTACAGGCAAATCAAGTCCTTCTTACAGGCAAACAAAGTCCTTCTTACAGGCAAAACAAGTCCTTCTTACAGGCAAATCAAGTCCTTCTTACAGGTACAAAGTCCTTTTTACAGGCACAAAGTCCTTCTTACAGGCAAATCAAGTCCTTCTTGCAGGCATAAAGTCCTTCTTATAGGCAAATCAAGTCCTTCTTACAGGCAAACTAAGTCCTTCTTACAGGCAAACCAAGTTCTTCTTACAGGCACAAAGTCCTTCTTATAGGCAAATCAAGTCCTTCTTACAGGCAAACTAAGTCCTTCTTACAGGCAAACCAAGTCCTTCTTATAGGCAAATCAAGTCCTTCTTACAGGCACAAAGTCCTTCTTATAGGCACAAAGTCCTTCTTACAGGCAAATCAAGTCCTTCTTACAGGCATAAAGTCCTTCTTACAGGCAAATCAAGTCTTTCTTACAGGCAAACAAAGTCATTCTTACAGGTAAACAAAGTCCTTCTTACAGGCAAACAAAGTCCTTCTTACAGGCAACGCAAGTCCTTCTTACAGGCACAAAGTCCTTCTTACAGGCAAAGTAAGTCCTTCTTACAAGCAAAGTAAGTCCTTCTTACAGGCAAATCAAGTCCTTCTTACAGGCAAATCAAGTCCTTCTTACAGGCACAAGTCCTTTTTACAGACACCAAGTCCTTTCTACAGGCACCAAGTCCTTCTTACAGGTATCTCCATGGGGTGACCTACCATACGGGTCAAATCTCAATCAAAATTTAATCAGTAGAATCCTTTTATTAGGAATCTACCATGGTACGACCCACCATACGGGTCAAATGGTATGACCCACCATACGGGTCAAATTTTAATTCAATTTTTAATCAGTAGAATCCTTTTATTAGGAATCTACCATGGGTTGATCCACCATACGGGTTCAAGTTCAACCACCCTAAAGTTTTTTTATATAACGAATCCTTAGGTTCTCATTTCATTTTCAGTGGAACATTCATGTCACGACTCTTTTTATTTCCTTGTATTGAGTCGATTAGAATTCAGGTGTCATCTCGTCTTTGAAATGAACCTCTACCGAGCTTCCTTTCAAAGAGGGGCAGCTGTTGACACCTGATTTTTAATCATTTTTTCTATTGCTAAAGTAATAAAAAAATCCATAAAAATTCATAAAATTGAAAGATCAACTTTGGGGACCGTAGCCAAGCCTAGGAAACCAATTTTGACCAAAAAACGATTTTTCATATTTTCAGTATTTTTCGGTATTTTTATTTTCGAAAATTCATAAAACAAAAAATGAAGAAAAAATGAGAAAATTGAAAAATCAACTTTGGAAGCCTTGGCCAAGCCTAGGCAACCATTTTTGAACAAAAAATAAAATTTCATATTATATATATATATATATTTAATTTTTTTAAAAAAAATACAAAAATACTTGAAAATTTTGGAAAAATAACATTTGAGGCCAAAAAAATACACAAAGATAGTTAATATTTTTATTTTAAATCTATTTTCATATTGGCCATCGCAAATTCAGAAAAATCCAATTCGAGTCACGTGTTCCTTCACGAGTATAATCTTGAATCGGGCCTAAAAAAATTTAATTTGAGTCAACTTATTTTTAATTTTCACTTTTTATGAGTTGTGACATTGTCTTCTAATATTTTAAATTTTCATCTTGGCCCAATTATACCCAGAATGACTTAATTTTGCAAAAGGGCTTTAATTAAATTATGCATTATTTTCAACGGCAAGAAATGAGCTTAAATTTGACATGTGGTGAATTTTGGTGTGTCAAAAATTGTGAGGAGATTTGGACTTAAAGAAATATATTTTTTCAGGGACTAAATTGTAAATACTTAAAATTCAAGGACTAGAGTGCAAATACTTAACTCTTGAAGGATTATTTTACAAATAACAAAAAGAAGAGTTAGTGGATAAATTAGAATAGAGAAGGGAAGATGGAGAAGAAGAGATGAAGAAGAGAAGTTGGAGAAGAATGGATGGAGAAAATAAGATAAGAATAGAGAAGGGAAGATGGAGATGAAGAAGAGTTAGTGGAGAAATTAGAATGGAAGATAAGAATAGAGAAGGGAAGATGGAGATGAAGAAGAGTTAGTGGAGAAATTAGAATGGGAGATAAATATGGAGAAGGGAAGATGAAGATGAAGAAGAGTTAGTGGAGAGATTAGAATGTGAGATAGAGATGGAGAATGGAAGATGAAAATGAAGAAGAGTTAGTGGAGAAATTAGAATGGGAGATAGAGTTAGTGGAAAAATTAGAATGGGAGATAGATGAGTAGATTATAAAAGGAAGAAGAAGTGAGCTTAAGATGGGATTTTTTGGAGAGAAAATTTGAAGTGTTTGAGAGAATTTTTGGGAGAGAAAATTTGAAGTATTTGGGAGGATTTTTTTTGGAGAGAAAATTTTGGATGTTTGAGAGAGTTTTGGGAGATTGAAGAAAAATTTGAGAGAAAGAAAATACCAAAAGAGAGAGAATTTTGAAGATGATGGGAGTTCAAAGCTAGGGATTATCATCACAAATTCCTTCATCGATCAATATAAATCAAGAGTTCATCCTCGTCAACGAGCAAGCAAATTCGAGCTAAGTGTTTTTATTTATTCATTTGTTTATGGTTTTACTTGCAAATTAGCACAAATTGTATACACTTTCTCAATCTCCTCTTTTTTTTTCCATATTTTATGTCAGGAGAAGGATATCTCTACGTCAACAGCAAAAATCTCGTAGATATGCAAAAATCGGCCCAGACAAGCTCCTAAGCTGTCCACCGATTTCTCAACTGATCTGTGACTAAAAGTCCCTCTTAATTCAAAAGAAACTCTCTATATTGGGAACATAGAGAGCGAAAATCAATTATAGAAATCCCTCCCAAAAAAATGGGAGATAAGTACTCTTTCCACTCTTCTGGTTTTAGGTGCAGATTAGCACATATTTTGTATACTGACATTTCACTCTATTTTATGTCAGGAAGCCGCAGCTTTATATCAATGGTCAACCCTATGGAAGCACAAAATCGGCTTGGAGGAGTCCTCAAGCGCGCACAAATTTCAAATTGTTGAATCAATTCGTTGTATTTTATTTTAAAGAATTCATACCCCAGAATGGAGAGGACAAAGTCCATCCGCAATTTAAATACCTGCACCATAAATCCCAAAGGGAAGAGCCAAGCCAATGCTTAGCCTCCCATTGGAGGTTTTTACTTACAGTAGTTAAATACCTGCAACTTAAATACCTGTACCTTAAATCCCAAAGGGAAGAGCCAAGCCAATGCTTAGCCTCCCATTGGAGGTTTTTACTTACAGTAGTTAAATACCTGCAACTTAAATACCTATACCTTAAATCCCAAAGGGAAGAGTCAAGCCAATGCTTAGCCTCCCATTGGAGGTTTTTACTTACAGTAGTTAAATACCTGCAACTTAAATACATGTACCTTAAATCCCAAAGGGAAGAGCCAAGCCAATGCTTAGCCTCTCATTGGAGGTTTTTACTTACAGTAGTTAAATACCTGCAACTTAAATACATGTACCTTAAATCCCAAAGGGAAGAGCCAAGCCAATGCTTAGCCTCCCATTGGAGGTTTTTACTTACAGTAGTTTAAATACTTGCAACTTAAATACCTGTACCTTAAATCCCAAAGGGAAGAGCCAAGCCAATGCTGGCCTCCCATTGGAGGTGTTTATTCACTGTCATGTGCTTCCTATAATTTAATTTTTGAATCATCAGACCCAAAAGATAAGTAGGTTGTAATACTGCACAGAAGTCGTTAACACACTCCTTCTTTCGGCTTCAGGGAATCTTTAACACTTAAAAAAATATAACAAATAAAAATATATACCATCCATGCATCCTATTTAAAAAGTGAAGACACAAAAGAGAATACCCTACTATAGCCTTAGGAATAAACCAAGCCTGAGTTGCCGGATTAGGATATCCATGAAATTAAGGTAACGAAAGGGCATTAGTTTTAATTAACTAGTGTAACCAAGTCCCCGAGCTCATAATCTCTTGTTCGCAGGAATAAATTAGTTCTCCCGCTAATTTATTTAGGTTTCTAATCGACCTACCAAGAACGATTAGTGGCGACTCCAAATTTCAAAATCATTTAAACAAAAACCAAAGTTGCGATTCGGTAGGGCTTGGGAGGGTCCGCATTAGGTTAGTCAAATCTAATTAACCTAATAATCCGTTAACCCCTAGAATTAATAAAAATATTTTTAGAGGGTCGCGACAACCGGTCAAAGATTACGTTGCCGACCAAAAAGGATCAACTAATGTGGGTGCTCGAGTTTGAACTTGACGATACGAGACATTTATGTTCACGCTTTGCTCTTTCTTTTTCTTTTCCCTCGAGTTTCGGCCTTGGAATAATTCACCACATTCGACCGTGAAATTGGGTCCACTGGAAAATGGGACATTAATAACGTTGGAGTTCAACCCATGTATCCCAAATCAATCAATGTACTTCGATAAGATTTTCAGAGCATGTAGCAATCGTGCTCATTGAATCAAGTCTCGCGAGCTTTTTAAGTAAGGTCAATTCATCAATTTTTTTTAGATTGATCTTTCATGCGTGCTTTCACATATGACTTACGCAATACATGAATTGTGCATTTGTATCATACTGAATCTATTGCTAGTCAGCCTCATTCTAGTTTGTCGACATACATGACCCTTTCAGACTTCATCAAAAGGCATTAGAATAAATCTTACGGTGCAGGTTATTGTAGTATCTAATAACATAGCAAACTAATTCATTATCCAGAAGATGGCACATGCGATATGATGGTAGCTTCAAGGTGTAACGCACTTTCAAATTTCTTTATCTGATGATCCTTCCATCAAATAAATTTCAATTTGCCCATTGATCTTTGCTCAACATGCTGTCCATTTTGCTCTGCAGGTAGCTTTTGACCAATAGATGGTGATCTTCCACAGCTACATAAACAAGTAGTAGGCTTTTTGCGAGGTTCTTGTTTTATATTATAAACCTCTCCATGATGACAATGATGGAGTAGATATAAAACTACCAGTTTGGTCATATCCCATGCGCAAAAAAAAAAGAAGAAGAAGAAGTCAGAAGTTGCGGCACGTGAACATGCATGAACGTTCTCTTTCAACCACAAGCTATCTTTTTCACCCTTGATCCCGTTCACAACTTAGTGATGATTCCTTGGGCACAAATCGTTGAATGTATAAATCAGTCATAACGCTTGGATGCTCGATAAGTGGAAGCGCGCATGTCACGGGTCTAGAAACTGTGGTAAATTCCAACGGGGTTCTTCTTTCCTGTGTTGGTAAAGAGCTTACTTTGTCTAATGGGACCCGGCTTGCTAGAACCTCTGAAGGACCGGACCTAGAGGCACACCGCAGAGTGAAGGAAGCTTTCTAGGCTCGGCCTGAAGAAGGCACTCCGATGCTCAAGTCAATAAACGAGGGATCAAACAGCCGTTCATGAAAGAATGTACTGAGGGGAGGATCCTGAGTTATCGTATGGGCAAAGAATTTTACCCTTTATGTACTCTTGTTTGGAGCCCTTTCAGGGCAAAAGTGCCCTTGGTGAGCAGACTGAGGGTGTGTTTGGATTGACTTTTGGAAAAAGCCTTTAGGGGAATACAAGAGCCATTAGATTAAAAAGATTTGGTAAAATGCAAAAATTATTTGGTAAACTGTAATTGAAAAATACTTTGTAATGCGGCCTTGAAAAAGTACTATTTGGTATACATAAATTTACAAAGTCTTTTGACTGACCAATGATTGAATATTTTAATATTTTTTAGATTTTTTTATGAATTTTTTTTATGATCTTTTGACTGGCCAAGCTAGATCTAGGCTTGCGAGGTTGACCTTCACCGTCGTTGAGCGAGGTAGTAGGGAGGAGGAGGGGCTGCTTGGAGGGCACTTGCAGTGGCGGTGACCTTCACCGTCGTTGAGCGAGGTAGCAGGGAGGAGGAGGGGGTGCTTGGAGGGCACTTGTAGTGGCGGTGGCACAATGTTGCCAGCAATGGTGTTCTCCAAAGCTCAAAGCCCAAGCGGCAGTGGCGCAGCCTCGCTTGGCCATGGCGGCAATGGTCTTGTGTGAGTACTTGTGAAGGGAGAATGCTCAAAATTGAAAGCTCAACGTAGCCTTGAAGGTGCCTTGGGCTTTTAGCCTTGTGAAGGTTGAGTCTTTACAAAAAAAATTTGCCAAATACTTAACATTTGGGCCAAAGAACTTTGGACACCTAAAAGTACTTGGGAAAGTAGTTCCTATACGCATCCTGAGTCGGCCTACCTGTACTGAGGGAGGGTCAAGGTCAAGGGCAAGCTAATCAACATATAGTTCTTCCATGGCATCGTTTATTGGGCCAATGGCCGTGCTGGCAACGTGCCAGGCTTGGGGCATGTTATGTTCGTTTGTCTCTAATCTATAATTTCTTAACAAATTAGAAGATTAATAAAAACTCAATCTATAATTTCTTAACAAATTAGAAGATCAATAAAAACTCATGGAAATATAAATTTTTATCTATACTTCATTCATCAACATTTTCACTGTGAGAATAACAATAAATTAACGTGTGATATGATTTTCAAATATCGAAAACTAAATGTGAACACACGATACATCAAAGAGTGAAACATCATATTTTAAGGTTATGCTTGGTCTTGATCTGGGCTTCTAGGGGTTCGGGGTTTACCCGCAACTCCCTCCTATTGGGTGTGCACGCCCTCGTTTGATGGCAAGGACGCCATTTTGTGCAGCAACAAATGTTTCATGCGACCTGTGGATCGCAATGAGAACTCTTTTCACAATGTTTGCACTCTACAGGAAAGTCTTCAAATCTCTAAGAATTTCCATGTCTCTTCTTACTCGGTTGGACACCCAAATCGGGTACATTCTTCGTTCAAACTGGCCATATATCGCATATGAGGGACTCTTATACACATAGTGGAGAATTATTAGAAAGCCAAAATTTTCTTACATTATGCGGGAGGGATGAAGGTAAGAATGAGAAGAAAATACCTCTAATCTTTTGAAATTTATTTATGATTTGCTTTAAAGTTGGCCATTTCATGATTTAGATTTCGTAATGCAGCATAGGTTATAGATGTCGCTGTCGTAATGACTTAGTATCATATGCATTAGTTCACCTACCCCTAATGCCCAATCGGTTGGTAGGTGATATACAAGCATTTATTAATTCACCATACCCCATGAAGAATGTCTGACCAAAAAAATACATAAAAAACCCATGAAGAATGCAATAATGGGCATTGGAATTGATATGAAAATGCGGGTTAGCGTAGGCTACGCATGTTTCGCGAAAAATTGATAATTTGAAAATTACTTTTCTAAAAAAGATCAACTTACAAAACAAAATAAGCGAAAGACCATTTCATCATCCATGAACATGTTCAAACATAAATTATTGATAATAAATAAAAATATTTTTTATTAATTAATTATTTCAAGTCATACAAGTGATCAAATCTTTAGGACGATATTTTTTAAATTATCTATTTTTCGCGAAACAAACGGAATGGTTGTGTCTAAATATATAGAAGACATATACACACAGGATGACAAACAACAAATACGGACTTGAAAAACACGTGACCTTACCACAAAAGGGAGTTAACGTCGTGGTGCAAAACGAGCTTTTTAAATTGTTGACTCTTCCCACGGTTGACAAAATGACAAGCAAAGTTTGTCTTCACGCTTAGATTTTCTGAAGTTATCCGACTACGGATTTAGAGCCGCTTGATTTGATTTTAATGTTCTTTGTTTAGGGGTTAAAAAACAAACGATAATGATGGTTTTCTTTATAACATTTTGGTGGGGGGATGGAACAGAAGTCGGTCACTTTTCTTCTTTCTCTAATGGATCCACTGTATCCATATTATTGATTTCACATCCGTTGGTACCATATGATTCGACCAACCAAAAAAAGTTTAAGATTATTGTAACAATTATAATATGTTTAAGATTTTTTTGATAATTCTCTTGAGATTTAGAGGCGGGCGAGGCCGACCTCGCCTAGCGATAGTGAGGTCGACCTCACTGGCCCTCGCCTCGGCGACCTTCTAAAGGAAGAAGGAAAGGAAAAAAAAAAAGAGAAAATTGACACAAATACAAAAATTTTAAAAATCAATTGGCAAAAAAGAAGAAACTTAGCATCGAATTGCATAATTACAATATGTTTAGGACTTTTTTTTTTAGCAATTCTCCCAATAAACCTCACATGTAATCTCAAAAAATTGATTTTTCTATTAATGGTGGACGCAAAACAAATGGTTGCATGTATTCTCGTTCATTCCACTCAAATGCTTGATATGTTGAAATACGCATGTTATATAGGTTTAGAAGTTATTGTGAATCAGTATGAGGTTTCTCTTTTAGGGTAATTAAAGAACTTATTTATCAAATGGGATGTCCCTATTATAAGCCTGAATTGAATCACACCAACATGGATCTCATTGATGTATAGTCTTATGGCCTATCGGGCTAGCTCGAACCTTCTAGACTTGACTTAAGGAGGACCTTCTGATGCTTTAAGTCACTGAACAAGGGACGGAAAGATAAACAAGAGAGAGAATCCTTCTTGAAAAATGTACCAAAGGAGGATCTAACTTACCCTTTTCAGCAAAAGACTCTACTTTTTTTTTATAGACTCTTGTTGGGTGTCCTTGAGGGCTAAAATGCCCTTGGTGAGCGAACTGAGCTAGCCCCTATATGCTAAGCGAGGGTCAGGCATCTCTTCCCAACGCCTTCGAGGTTAGGGTTTGTGTGGCTATTGGCTAGATCCCACGATCGACTCTCGTGGGCCAAGCCTTTTGGAGGTGGCGATCTCTCTTGCAATTGTAACCAGCCATTGTGGGGCGGAGCTGCTTTTGGGCCATTTTACTAGAGCTAGAGCCCATCTTGGAAGCTAGAAATTTTGGCTACCACATATCTTGTGTTACTCAAACTGCAAAAGTCTACTTTTAGTCCTTAAACTAGCCCATTTTATTCTTCTAATCGAGTTCTTGAACGTTTAATTTGTCTAATAAGTTCTTGAGCATGTACAGATTTTCTATTACTCTTGATCTCCTCCCTCGATATTAAACTTTCCTTGAGCCACAACGATTATGATTGCTTGAATTGTTAATGGATTGCCCAACCCCTCACAATTCATATAAACTTCATTTGTAACTTGTCGCGACCCAAAAATTTTTTCAATTAGTGAATAATTCCCAGGTTAACGGGTTATCAGGTTAATTAAATTAACTAACCTAATACGGACCCTTCCAAGCCCTACCGAATCACAACTTTGGTTTTTATTTGAATGATTTTAGAATTTGGAGTCGCCACTAATCATTTTTGGCAGGTTGATTAGAAACCTAAGTAAATTAGCGAGAGAACTAAATTACTTCTACGAACTAGAGATTATAAGTTCGGGGACTTGATTACACTAGTTAATTAAAACTAATGCCCTTTCGGTACCTTAATTCCATGGATATCTTAATTTGGCAACTCAGGCTTGGTTTATTCCTAAGGTTCTAGTGAGGTGATGTCTTTTTTTTTTGTATTTTCACTTTTTAGATGGAATACATATGAATAACTTTTTTTTGTATTTTCAAAGTATTAAAAATTCCCTGAAACCGAAAGAGGGAGTGAGCTAACGATTTTTGTGCAATGTTACGACCTCCAGCAAGTGGCTCGGCCTTCTCATTTTGGGGCTTGATGATAATTAAATGACAAAAATTAAATGTAGTAATAAAGGACCTCCAACAAGGGACTTGGCCTGTGCTCGGCTTACCAATTATGGGGTTTGATGGTACAGAAATTAAATTGCAGGGAATTAAATTGCAATAAATAAAGAACCTCCAACAAAGGGCTCGGCCTACTCTTTATGGGGTTTGATGGTACAGAAATTAAATTGCAATAAATAAAAAAACCTCCAACAAAGGGCTTGGCTTTGGCTCGGCCTACCCATTATGGGATTTGATAGTACAGAAATTAAATTGCAGGGAATTAAATTGTAATAAATAAACAACCTCCAACAAAGGGCTCGGCCTTAGCTCGACCTACCCATTTTGGGGTTTAATGGTACAGAAATTAAATTACAATAAATAAAAAACCTCCAACAAAGGGCTCGACCTCAGTTCGGCCTACTCATTATGGGGTTTGATGGTGTGGAAATTAAATTGCAGGGAATTAAATTGCAATAAATAAAGAACCTCCAACAAAGGGCTCGACCTTAGCTCGGTCTATCCATTTTGGGTTTTGATAGTACGGAAATTAAATTGCAGGGAATTAAATTGCAATAAATAAAGAACCTCCAATAAAGGGCTCGGCCTTATGGATTAAGATTGTGGTTTAAACGATAGGGATGAATTATTTATTTATATTGATCGATGAAGGAATTGGTGATGATAACCTCATAGCTTTAAACTCTCACCATCTTCAAAATTCTCTCTCTTTTTAGTATTTTCTTCCTCTCAAATTTTTCTTCAATCTTCCAAAAACCTCTCAAATATCCAAATTTTCTCTCCAAAAAATCATCCATCCCAAGCTCACTTCTTCCTCCTTTTATAATCCATTCATCTATCTCCCATTCTAATTTTTCCACTAACTTTTCTTCATCTCATCTTCCCTTCTCTATTCCTATCTTATTTTCTTCATCTTCTCCTCTCCACCTCCTCTTTTCCATCTTCTCTTCTCTATTCTAATTCATTCACCAACTCTTCTTTTTGTTGTTTACAAAATAATCCCTCAAGTATTAGATATTTACACTCTAGCCCCTGAGATTTTAAGTATTTGCAATTCAATCCCTGGAGAAATATTTCTTTAAGTCCAAATCTCCCCACAATTTTCGATACACCTCTTCCATGCTTGATTGAAATTTGCTGCATGTCTAGTTCAATTGCTTGTCAAATTTAAACTCATTTCTTGCCTCTGAAAATAATGCAAAATTTAATTAAATCCCTTTTATAAAATTGAGTCATTCTGGGTATAATTAGGTTAAAATAAAAATTTGAAATATTAGAGAACAATGTCACAACTCCTAAAAGTGAAAAATGAAAATAAATGGACTCAAATTAAATTTTTTAGGCCCAGTTCGAGATTATGCTCGTGAAGGAATACACGAACATGAATTAGATTTTTTAAATTTGTGATGGCCAACATGAAAAGGGATTTAAAATAAAATTATTGACTATTTTTATGTATTTTTGTGGCCTCAAATGCTATTATTTATTAAATATTTTCCTAATTTCTAAAAAATATAAAAATATACAAAAACAAATACAAAAAATTATTTTTTATTCAAAAATGGTTGCCTAAGCTTGGCCTAGGCTTCCAAAGTTGATTTTGCAATTTTTTAATTTTTTAATTTGTTTTATGAATTTTCGAAAATAAAAATATCGAAAAATACTGAAAATATGAAAAATCATTTTTTGGTCAAAATTGGTTCTCTAGGTATAACCAAGGTCCCCAAAGTTGATTTTTTTAATTTTATGAATTTTTGTGGATTTTTTTTATTAATTTTAAAAGAGAAAATATGATTAAAAATCAAATGTCAACATAACCCGATCGCTTATTAGGTTTTCGGTTCCCAGTCGCCCATTGTTGTTCACCGGTCTCTAGTTAACATGCGCCATTCGCGTGTTGTCGTTCGCCGATCGGGGGTCTGAGGTCCCTGGCGACCACTCACCCGTTACCGTTCGCTAGCTATCGGCTGTCCACACCGATGGTCGATCCTCAGCCATCGGTCGTTATTCGCCAGTCCTCAGTCGCCGATTGCTGTTCATCGATTCCCGGCCATCGTTCGTTGGTCGTTAGTCCTCTATCCATGGCTGCCGTTCATCGGTCTTAAATCTTTGGCCGTCGTTTGGCTGCTATCCACTAGTTGCCCAATCATAGAAAATTTATGTTGTTATCAATTTCTCTTCTAGGAATATAAATTTTATGTCATTATCAAACACATATATTTACTCAGAAACTTATCCAGAGAATAGAAACAGAAAAATATATTTTTAGCCAGAAATATGGCTAGGGAAGAGAATGGTTGCAATCGCACCCCAAATGAATGGGTGTATCCAGCAATTGAGTCTTATCCAGTGATGTGTACAAATTTATCATTTGTGATCCACAATAGGGGTGAGCAAATCAAATCGATCAAACCGGGACCATCTAGATTGGATTGGGACTAATGGTCCGATTCTTAATTCTAGAGGGCGGCAATTCGATTTGCGGTTGTTGACACTTGATTTTTAATCGCTTTTAAAACTCATAAAAGATCAATAAAAAATAAAATAAAAAATTAATTAATTAAAAATTAACTTTGGGGACCTTGGCTAACCCTAGAGAACGAATTTTGACCAAAAAATAATTTTTCATATTTTTCACATTTTTTATATTTCTCAGAAATTAGGAAAATATTTAATTAAAAAAATAGCATTTGATGCCACAAAAATATAAAATTAGAGCCTATTGGCGTTGACAAAAAATTGCTACTGAATCGATGAGAGCTCAATCAAATTCAAAAGAGCACGGTCAAAGAAGGTTACGGTGCTGAACTACCAATGTCTTTTCTTAAACTGGATGTGGAAGGAGAAATTCATTTAACCCTAGAGTCAAAGAAAGCTTTGAAAGATGATGTAGTTGCTCAAAAGAGGTCTGAATAGAGAGCATCCTTATAGCAAATAAGTGGAGAGCAGGAAAAAGGACCAACAGATCCAAATGCTCTACCGAAGTGGAGAGAAAATTACGATGAAGACTAAATGTAGAACAGAATCCGGGCAAATTTATACAACCGATTCGAATGACCATGGATAAGTTGGAATTTTAGATGATGAAATATATGCTACTAAGCCCGTAGGAGTTTTCGGATTACCGGGATAAATTATCAAAACGTCCACTGATTACCATCACGGCGGTACCATTACGGTGGATGGAGGACTTTGCATGTGAGAGAATAACTAAAGTGGACAGCTTGGCCCCTAATAAAAAAAACCACAGAAATTGTGCAAACACCAACTAAAGTGGAATATTCGGATAGAATGTTGGTAAAAAGGGGCAGCTTTGAGTCCAGAGGAAAGCATGGCTATCACAAATAAAAATAATGCTCTAACCGAGGGAGATGAGAGGGGGGCAGGTATAAAGAAAAGGGGGCATTGGTAGTTGGGGGAGATTGCCAGACTTCATCACGCGTCCAGCTAACCAAAAAAAAGAGAACTTGGACTAGTCAACAGAAGGAAGAGGAATGATTTTTCCTCTCGGCATATCACTGTCTCACGAGGGCTCTGGAGTCTCAACTGAAAATCAGCCAACGGTGAGCGAGGGGCACGTGATTCAGATGAGGAACAACTGATCTTCTGCAGAATCTTGGACGAAGAGAATGTGAGGTGCTGGACGATAAAAAATGGCCGTCCCCGAGTCGGGGGAAGAGGGACTTACGCTATTTTTCCTAGGGGAAGATCTGGCTCCCCTGGGGGAGCTCTTATTGATCTTTTGTTCATTCCATGCTTGCTTCGGATCTTCTGGGGAGGATCCATCTCCGTAGTTTCATCGCTTTCGTTACCGAAACCTCGGGTTGGGCCCAACTCTCGGGGAACCACCACTGAGATGAAGGAGGGAGAAGTTTGACCTCGGCGTCGAACCCCACCCCCCCCCCCCCCCCCCCCCCCCTCCCCGAGTTGCTGCACGAAAGCCTTTGAGTTCCAGTCACGTCATACGACCAACATGCTCCCATCAAGTCCAGCGGTGTATTCATCTTTCAGAGGAGGAAATGCTCATTGACCTGTACTTCGTGATTTATGAGTCGGACGATACAACAGGGAATTTTTCTCTGACAATCTCTTTGATTCCCCATGAAATTCCTGTTGCTATTACGCTTTCTTAACTTTAGAGCCAGTGGAATCCTTGCTTTCCTTTGTTTACAGATTTTGCGAAGTCTTAAGGAGTACCTCGTATCGCGAAGCCACAACGGTAGAAATAGACGTGCTCTAACCGCTTGTGGGATATGACGGAACTAACAGTCATTGCGTTCAAATACAGGACTGGTTTGCCTATCGTAATCATATCCGCATAGTGTTTGAAATACTTAGACTAAGCTGGTTTGATGTCCTTTGGAAAAACATTTATCGCCCATTTCTAGTTCATCTTGTCCGGGAACCTGGTAGACAGCTGTTGGAGTCGCGGCATGTCTGTGGCTATTACTTATTTAATCTCTTCTGGCATCGTTACAACTTCCCCCACAGTTTTCAGATTTAGCTCCATAAACTATCTTTTTCGTTAGGGGTATTTGAAAATCCGTCTTCGTTATTCTCGTATTAAAGAAATATAGGTTTTCATCTTTATCTTAAACTGTTGATACCATAGATATCAAGGTTTGCTGATGGTTTGGTTGGAGCAGAATTCTTTTTTTACGGAAAACATTTGCCAACGTTGGTCATGCAAGTTGGGTCGTAAATGTTGTATTTATGCATGATATGGGCCTCGTTTACACAAATTTAAAGCCCAAGAATAAACTATTTGTACCCAGATAGAAATTGAAAGTATCTAACTACAAGGATACGTCTTGATCACCAAAAGGAATAAAATATTAAGAGTTGTCAAAAGTCAAGTGCTATGGAAGTCGTCCATGTTGGGAGCATTATTTGGGGCACATAAATGATCATTATATTGTATCAACTAGGCATCATCCATATCGGTCTGGATGAAGTTATCCGTGTGAAATATGGGGCGTTGGCTGTATCTTGTTGGAATTATTCTCGAGGAAAGCATCGTGTCGGACTCAAGAAAATCTAGAGGATTTGGCTATGATTGAAGGGTCTTAGAATTATTGTTCAAGTATGTACTAAAAGGGGCGGAAATCTTAGTATCACTATTGCTGTCAGAGCATTTGGCCTGAAGGCAATCGTTCTTGAAGATGTTCTCGTGGAAAACATAAGGCTAAGTATTTCCTATTATTTATTTATTATATTAAATTTATGTCCAAATTAATATACATTTTTTTTATTGAAATTGCATTGCTTATTTTTTTTTATATAGCTCATGCAAACGAGTACTTCGTAAGAGGTTGTTAAGCATACTCACTAAAATATATGTTCACACCATTAAAATAATGACCCTATATATCGTTATCGTGACCCGAAGGTTGAAATAGAGAATAACGAAGGTTGAAATAGAGAATAACCATGATGATCTCACGCCCAACTCCCTTGCATAATCATATATCCCAAGAATTCCTGCAACAAATCAAAGCTAAGTGTTTCTTTATCTTTTTTTTTTTACTTTTTATTTTACTTTATATTATTATTATTATTATTATTATTATTATTATTATTATTATTACATAAGTATAAATTTCTTTTTCCCACTTTTCCTAATATTTTTGTATCAGGTGAAGGATAATTCAATATGCACGGTAAATCCCATGGAGGTGCAAAATCGGCCTAGACAAGCTCCTAAGCTGTCTACCGATTTCTCAGTTGATCTGTGACTAAAAGTCCCTCTTAATTCAAAAGAGACTCTCTATATTGGGAACATAGAGAGTGAAAATCAATTATAGAAATCCCCTCCCAGAAAATGGGAGATAAGTACTCTTTCCACTCTTCTGGTTTTAGGTGCAGATTAGCACATATTTTGTATACTGACACTTCACTCTATTTTATGTCAGGAAGCCACTGCTCTATATCAATGGTCAACCATATGGAAGCACAAAATCGGCTTGGATGAGTCCTCAAGCGCGCACAAATTTCAAATTGTTGAATTAATTCGTTGTATTTCATTTTAAAGAATTCATACCCCAGAATGGAGAGGACAAAGTCCATCCGCAACTTAAATACCTGCACCACAAATCCCAAAGGGAATAGCCAAGCCAATGCTTAGCCTCCCATTGGAGGTTTTTACTTACAGTAGTTAAATACCCGCAACTTAAATACCTGCACCATAAATCCCAAAGGGAAGAGCCAAGCCAATGCTTAGCCTCCCATTGGAGGTTTTTACTTACAGTAGTTAAATACCTGCACCATAAATCCCAAAGGGAAGAGCCAAGCCAATGCTTAGCCTCCCATTGGAGGTTTTTACTTACAGTAGTTAAATACTTGCAACTTAAATATCTGTACCTTAAATCCCAAAAGGAAGAGCCAAGCCAATGCTTAGCCTCCCATTGGAGGTTTTTACTTACAGTAGTTAAATACCCGCAACTTAAATACCTGTACCTTAAATCCCAAAGAGAAGAGCCAAGCCAATGCTTAGCCTCCCATTGGAGGTTTTTACTTACAGTAGTTTAAATACTTGCAACTTAAATACTTGTACCTTAAATCCCAGAGGGAAGAGCCAAGCCAATGCTAGGCCTCCCATTGGAGGTGTTTATTCGCTGTCATGTACTTCCTATAATTTAACTTTTGAATCATCAGACCCAAAAGATGAGTAGGTCGTAATACTGCACAGAAGTCGTTAACACACTCCCTCTTTCGGCTTCAGGGAATCTTTAACACTTAAAAAAATATAACAAATAAAAATATATACCATCCATGCATCCTATTTAAAAGGTGAAAACACAAAAGAGAATACCCTACTAGAGCCTTAGGAATAAACCAAGCCTGAGTTACCGAATTAGGATATCCATGAAATTAAGGTACCGAAAGGGCATTAGTTTTAATTAACTAGTGTAACCAAGTCCCCGAGCTCATAATCTCTGGTTCGCAGGAATAAATTAGTTCTCCCGCTAATTTATTTAGGTTTCTAATCGACCTACCAAGAACGATTAGTGGCGACTTCAAATTTCAAAATCATTTAAACAAAAACCAAAGTTGCGATTCGGTAGGGCTTGGGAGGGTCCGCGTTAGGTTAGTCAAATCTAATTAACCTAATAATCCGTTAACCCCTAGAAATAATAAAAATATTTTTAGAAGGTCGCGACAGCGGTTCTTGAAATTGAAACTGGATCGCCCGGACTATACCGGTCATTTTTTTTTTCATATAAATAAAAGTAACCTAAATCTAAGTTTAGGGATTGTTTTTTCTTCTACACTTTGATGAAAGTGACCCGCTTGCCAATCTCTCCCTTGCATCGCGATGTTCAAAGTATTTCAAGCAATCACTTCTTGCAGTCTAGTTTAGCAGTAGAATGGACAGCAAGTGTATATAATCATGTAGCAAATCACCTAAGCATGGAGAACAATAATGAAAGGAGGCTCAAGAAGATGTGACGGATCAACAGGGATGTGAGCATGCTCGTCCTCTAGTGAGTTCAATCCAAGACTAGCAAGTAGTTGTATTATGCACCAGATTATTCTCCGTTTGATAAGATTTATGGTGAATAAGTCTCTACTCACAGGATGGTGGTGATGTTTCAGATTGCATCATCTTCGCTCAAACATGTTCATTAAGATTATAGGGAGAGACAAAATTAATTGTGTGCAGGAGGTTATAGCTCCCTTTTTTTTGGCATATTTCCAGTTCAAAGGAACCACCTGGGTACCAGATCGGATCGATCGGTGGTCCGGTCCGATTTTTTATTCTTGAGAAGAACCGGATTAGATCAGACTGAAAACCGATCACCTCTAATCCAGAGGGTGGCTACACATGCATTTCTTTTGACTTGCAGATTTCTTAGTTTCTCTAAGCTTTTTGTTCTGAACAACTTCTGGAAGCATTTGCAATTAAGGGGAGGGAGTGTCAGTGCTCTTACCTGGATCAGGCAAGTTGAACGGCAAAAAGTCATCGCCCTGTGCCTGCAGATTGATGTCTCTAGTCACTATCTCCTATCCCTTTCAGCTTGAAAATGAAGGGGCTCAGGCAAAGCTGTAAAGGGTGCTGGATTCTATCGCGACCCGAAATTTTTTTTCAAATCGGTGGAAAATTCCCTAAGTTAACGGATTATCAAGTTAATTAAATTAACTAACCTAATATGAACCCTCCCAAGCCCTACCGAATCGCAACTTTAGTTTTTACTCGAATGATTTTAGAATTTGAAGTTGCCACTAATCATTTTTGGTAGGTTGATTAGAAATCTAAATAAATTAGCGGGAGAACTAAATTACTTCTACGAACCAGAGATTATGAGTTCGGGGACTTGGTTACACCAGTTAATTAAAACAAATGCCCTTTCGGTACCTTAATTCCATGGATATCCTAATTTCAGCAACTCAGACTTGGTTTACTCTTAAGGCTTTAGCGAGGTGTTCTTTTTTTGTATTTTCACTATTTAGATGGAATGCATGTGAGTGATATTTTTTTTGTATTTTCAAAGTATTAAAAATTCCGTAAAGCCAAAAGAGGGAGTGAGCTAACGACTTCTGTGCAGTGTTGCGACTTCCAGCAGGTGGTTCGGCCTATTCATTATGGGGTCTGATGATCTAGAAATTAAATTGCAGAAAATAAATGCAGCAAATAAAGGACCTCCAACGAGGGGCTCAGCCTTGGCTTGGCCTACCCATTCTGGGGTTTGATGGTATAGAAAATTAAACTGCAAGAAATTAAATTGCGGTAAATAAAGAACCTTTAACGAGGGGTTCGGCCTTGGCTCTGCCTACCCATTATGGGGTTTGATGGTATAGAAATTAAATTGCGATAATTAAAGACCTCCAATGGATGGCCCAACCTTGTCTTGGCCCTCCATTTTGGGATTTAATGATGCAGAAATTAAATTACAGAAAATTAAATGACGGTAAGTAAAGACCTCCAATGGACGGCCCATCCTGGTTTGGCCTTTCCTTTTGGGGTTTAATGGTGCATAAATCAAATTACAAGAAATTAAATGACAGTAAGTAAAGATCTCCAATGAATGGTCCAGCCTTGGCTTGGCCCTCCATTTTTGGGTTTAATGGTGCAGAAATCAAATTACAAGAAATTAAATGACAGTAAGTAAAGACCTCCAATGGATGGCACAGCCTTAGCTTGGCCCTTCTGTCGCGACCCTCTAAAAAAATTTTAAATTTTAAAGGGGTTAACGGATTATTAGGTTAATTAGATTTGACTAACCTAACGCGGACCCTCCCAAGCCCTACCGAATCGCAACTTTGGTTTTTGTTTAAATGATTTTGAAATTTGGAGTCGCCACTAATCGTTCTTGGTAAGTCGATTAGAAACCTAAATAAATTAGCGGGACAACTAATTTATTCCTGCGAACCAGAGATTATGAGCTCGGGGACTTGGTCACACTAGTTAATTAAAACTAATGCCTTTTCGGTACCTTAATTTCATGGATATTCTAATTCGGCAACTCAGGCTTGGTTTATTCCTAAGGCTCTAGTAGGGTATTCTCTTTTGTGTTTTCACTTTTTAAATAGGATGCATGGATTGTATATATTTTTATTTGTTATATTTTTTTAAGTGTTAAAGATTCCCTGAAGCCGAAATAGGGAGTGTGTTAATGACTTCTGTGCAGTATTACGACCTACTCAACTTTTTGGTCTGATGATTCAAAAATTAAATTATAGGAAGTACATGACATTGAATAAACACCTCCAACGGGAAGCCCAGCATTGGTTTGACTCTTTTCTTTAGGATTTAAGGTACATGTATTTAAGTTGCTGTTGACACCTGATTTTTAATCATTTTTTCTATTGCTAAAGTAATAAAAAATCCATAAAAATTCATAAAATTGAAAAATCAACTTTGGGGACCTTAGCCAAGCCTAGGGAACCAATTTTGACCAAAAAATGATTTTTCATATTTTTAGTATTTTTACGTATTTTTTATTTATTTATTTTCGAAAATTAATAGAAAATCCATAAAAATTCATAAAATTGAAAAATCAACTTTGGGAACCTTAGCCAAGCCTAGGGAACGAATTTTGATTTTTCATATTATATATATTTTAATTTTTTAAAAAAAAAATACAAAAATATTTGAAAATTTTGAAAAAATAACATTTGAGGCCAAAAAATACACAAAGATAGTTAATATTTTTATTTTAAATCTATTTTCATATTGGCCATCGCAAATTCAGAAAAATCCAATTCGAGTCACGTGTTCCTTCACGAGTATAATCTCGAATCGGGCCTAAAAAAATTTAATTTGAGTCAACTTATTTTTAACTTTCACTTTTTATGAGTTGTGACATTGTCTTCTAATATTTTAAATTTTCATCTTGGCCCAATTATACCCAGAATGACTTAATTTTGCAAAAGGGCTTTAATTAAATTATGCATTATTTTCAGCGATAAGAAATGAGCTTAAAATTTGACATGTGGTGAATTTTGACTAAGTATAGGGAAGGTATGTCATAAATTGTAAGGAGATTTGGACTTAAAGAAATATTTTTTCAGGGACTAAATTGTAAATACTTAAAATTCAAGGACTAGAGTGCAAATACCTAACTCTTGAAGGATTATTTTACAAATAATAAAAAGAAGAGTTAGTGGATAAATTAGAATAGAGAAGGGAAGATGAAGAAGAGGAGATGAAGAAGAGAAGTTGGAGAAGAATTGATGGAGAAAATAAGATAAGAATAGAGAAGGGAAGATGGAGATGAAGAAGAGTTAGTAGAGAAATTAGAATGGAAGATAAGAATAGAGAAGGGAAGATGGAGATTAAGAAGAGTTAGTGGAGAAATTAGAATGGGAGATAAATATGGAGAAGGGAAGATGAAGATGAAGAAGAGTTAGTGGAGAGATTAGAATGTGAGATAGAGATGGAGAATGGAAGATGAAAATGAAGAAGAGTTAGTGGAGAAATTAGAATGGGAGATAGAGTTAGTGGAAAAATTAGAATGGGAGATAGATGAGTAGGTTATAAAAGGAGGAAGAAGTGAGCTTGAGAAGAGATTCTTGAGAGAGAAAAATTTGAAGTGTTTGGGAGAATTTTTTGAGAGAAAATTTTGGATGTTTGAGAGAGTTTTGGGAGATTGAAGAAAATTTTGAGAGAAAGAAAATACCAAAAGAGAGAGAATTTTGAAGATGATGGGAGTTTAAAGCTAGGGGTTATCATCACAAATTCCTTCATCGATCAATATAAATCAAGAGTTCATCCTCGTTAACGAGCAAACAAATTCAAGCTAAGTGTTTTTATTTATTCATTTATTTATGGTTTTACTCGCAAATTAGCACAAATTGTATACACTTTCTCCCTCTCCTTTTTCTTCCATATTTTATGTCAGGAGAAGGATATCTCTACGTCAACAGCAAAAATCTCGTCGAGATGCAAAAATCAGCCCAGACAAGCTCCTAAGCTGTCCACCGATTTCTCAACTGATCTGTGACTAAAAGTCCCTCTTAATTCAAAAGAAACTCTCTATATTGGGAACATAGAGAGCGAAAATCAATTATAGAAATCCCTCCCAAAAAAATGGGAGATAAGTACTCTTTCTACTCTTCTGGTTTTAGATGCAGATTAGCACATATTTTGTATACTAACACTTCACTCTATTTTATGTCAGGAAGCCGCAGCTCTATATCAATGGTCAATCCTATGGAAGCACAAAATCGGCTTGGAGGAGTCCTCAAGCGCGCACAAATTTCAAATTGTTGAATCAATTCGTTGTATTTCATTTTAAAAAATTCATACCCCAAAATGGAGAGGACAAAGTCCATCCGCAATTTAAATACCTGCACCATAAATCCCAAAGGGAAGAGCCAAGCCAATGCTTAGCCTCCCATTGGAGGTTTTTACTTATAGTAGTTAAATACCTGCAACTTAAATACCTGCACCTTAAATCCCAAAGGGAAGAGCCAAGCCAATGCTTAGCCTCCCATTGGAGGTTTTTACTTACAGTAGTTAAATACCTGCACCTTAAATCCCAAAGGGAAGAGCCAAGCCAATGCTTAGCCTCCCATTGGAGGTTTTTACTTACAGTAGTTAAATACCTGCAACTTAAATACCTGTACCTTAAATCCCAAAGGGAAGAGCCAAGCCAATGCTTAGCCTCCCATTGGAGGTTTTTACTTACAGTAGTTAAATACCTGCAACTTAAATACATGTACCTTAAATCCCAAAGGGAAGAGCCAAGCCAATGCTTAGCCTCCCATTGGAGGTTTTTACTTACAGTAGTTTAAATACTTGCAACTTAAATACCTGTACCTTAAATCCCAAAGGGAAGAGCCAAGCCAATGCTAGGCCTCCCATTGGAGGTGTTTATTCACTGTCATGTACTTCCTATAATTTAATTTTTGAATCATCAGACCCAAAAGATGAGTAGGTCGTAATACTGCACAGAAGTCGTTAACACACTCCCTCTTTCGGCTTCAGGGAATCTTTAACACTTAAAAAAATATAACAAATAAAAATATATACCATCCATGCATCCTATTTAAAAAGTGAAAACACAAAAGAGAATACCCTACTAGAGCTTTAGGAATAAACCAAGCCTGAGTTGCCGGATTAGGATATCCATGAAATTAAGGTACCGAAAGGGCATTAGTTTTAATTAACTAGTGTAACCAAGTCCCCGAGCTCATAATCTCTGGTTCGCAGGAATAAATTAGTTCTCCCGCTAATTTATTTAGGTTTCTAATCGACCTACCAAGAACGATTAGTGGCGACTCCAAATTTTAAAATCATTTAAACAAAAACCAAAGTTGCGATTTGGTAGGGCTTGGGAGGGTCCGCGTTAGGTTAGTCAAATCTAATTAACCTAATAATCCGTTAACCCCCTTTAAAATTTAAAATTTTTTTAGAGGGTCGCGACAGACTGGCGACTCCACTGGGGACGAGATTTTTAAATTTTCGAAAAAAGATACCAATTGGAATACTTGAATTTTTTCGAAATTTTAAAAGTCTTAGTGGACTTAGGCCAATGAAAATTTCATGGATATCTCGCTTTTGGCGATCTTGCTTGAGACTCATTCTATAGGTGTTATATGTTTTTGCAGGATGGGAGTTATAAGGGGCGGAGTGTTTGGCTAACCCCTTTGTTTTGCAGGCTCGGTGTTGGGTTTATTTGTTTAATTTCGCACATTTTTAGAAGCGCTGTTTTGATATCAATTGCTGTGCATGTCTTGCATACTCTGAGGATCACGACACCTGCACACACAAGCGTCTAAACCCAAGTCGCGAAATTCTTCCTAGAAAACCATAGATAGGGATCGAATATGCAAAGCTCTTGCGTCGATTGCGCTGGGGTTGACCATATTTTATCCCGCTCATTATCTGAATTGACAATTCTTCCCATTGTGATTTGATTGCGCGGAGGGTAAGTTTGTCAATTCAGATAGTGGGGGCCTTTTAGGTCCATACCCTGTCTCTCCTTCTTTTATTTTCTAGAGTCCACTCCTCACTTGAGTCATGCGCATGGCTATGTGATTTGCATTTCTCCAAGGTAAAAGTAAGTTCTCTAATTTTATCTTGTATTTATTTTCGGTCGGTCCATGCTAGGTGTTAGTCAGTTTTTGAGCTTAATATTACGACCATTCCTTTAAAAAAAATAATAAAAATTAAATTTTTCCCTCATTTCTTTTAAAAAAAAATTTTTGAAAAAATGATGTGAAAAAATCCATTCATGGGAATTTTATTAACCAATAAGGGATTTTGTCATATTTTTATTGCTTCAATAAAAATGAAATTTTCCTGAAAAAAAAATTTTCCTCTGAAAATTTACTTCAATACAAAGAAAAATTCCTTCAAAAAAACTCTAGTAGACATCAAGTGATTTTATCACATTTTTCAAATTATAAAAACTTGCAATAAAATTCTTCTCGAGAAATTCGCTCATGTTTTTCTAAGAAAATTTTCACTAAATAAAATTAGACTAATTGACCAATAAGAGATTTTTGTCATGTTTTTCTTGCTTCAATAAAAATGAAATTTTCCTGACAAATTTTTCTCTGAAAATTTATTTCGATAAAAAGAAAAATTCCTTCACAAAAAACTTTGGTAAACATCAAGTGATTTTATCACATTCTTTCAAATTATAAAAACTTGCAACAAAAATTCTTTTTGAGAAATTCGCTCATGTTTTTCTAAGAAAATTGTATCTAAATAAAATTAGACTAATGTCTCGGGGGAATTTTATTGACTAATAAAGGATTTTTGTTATGTCTTTCCTGCTCTAATAAAAATAAAATTTTCCTAATAAATATACCTCTGAAAATTTATTTTGATAGAAAATTCCTTCAGAAAATTTGATCAAGAGATTTTATCACACTTTCCAAGTTATGAAAATCTCAAGAAAATTAGTTTTTGAAAAATCCACATGTGACCTCCTAAGAAAATTTCATTTGATTTATCAACAAAATGGAAGAATAAAATTAGACTAATGTAGGAATCATGGGCCGACCTTTCTTGCGTCATGTACTAATTATATCCTTTACTTTTGTAGGAAATCTCAGGTATCCCAGGCGGGGGTAAAGTTTGGTTCAATAATGCACACCACGAATTATTTTTAGAAGTACGAAAAGACAGGAAATTGCTGATTTCTTAATCCTGGGGGCAAGTGAGGAGGTCGATCCTTTCGGACTCAGACATGTGTCAGTTAATGAACAAGTACGGGCCGTATATTCTGATATGACAGTGGATTTACACCGATTAAACACTGGGGCATATTTAATGTATTGCAGAGGATCCCACGTCTTTTGAAAGACAATAAGGATTATATAATCAGGACCCACGAAACAATACCTTAACCAAATTAAATCAACTAGAGACCGGTCTTAAAATTTCCTCGGATTCGAAACACGCGGAGGGTTTTTAGAGGACCGAGGTTCTATTAATGAACGTGGCCCACAGGAATTTCTCCCGACACTACAGGCGACCGACACGAGCAAGTGGACGCCGAAAGAAACAAAATATGGATAAAAGTGGGCATACAACAGGTGGCTGGATTTATTACCAGCGCACTGATCGAGTTGTCATAGCGTTATTGTTCGTGATCTCAAGATGGATAGTGGGGGCCACCGCCGAACCCTTCATCAATGTTCTCGATATCATCGTCTGGAGCAATTAAACAAGAACATCAAGAAGAACATTAAGCCTCGACATTTTCGGTACCTCAAATCGTTCTGTTATGCTATGCGGAAGAAACGATAGCAGAAAAATAAAAAAAACACGTGAAGCTTTTCTTTCATTCCATTCATCAAAGAGTATTACAACAACTCACTGGGGAGGAAAGGTAAAGCCAAACTGGGCCCTGATGACCATTACGAAAGAGTTCAACTGACTCTCCAAACAGTTGATGCTCTGGATGCACCGGGCGCTCTCAGGATCAAGCTCCGCGAGCCTAAAGAAGAGGCGATCGCACTTCTCTTTAACCTGGGCCATAGTGGCCTCGTAATGCTCAACGGCAAACTCCAGGTCCGGAATCGCTGCCCTCTCGAAAGCAATGTCTGCCGTAATGTCATCAAGTCTCTCCTGCAGCCAACCGCATTTGCACCTCATCACAATATTGCCTGGCTCCTGTTCGGCGTAAGTTCGGACCAAGGCCAGACGGTCCACCAACTTTCCCCTCTCACGAACCAGCCACGAAAGCTGATCGTTGGCAAACTTGAGGGCCTTTTTGTGATTATCAGCCACAAACGTAACTGTTGCCAGACGCTCGTGCCGGTCTCGGTAACGGGCTTTCACGACGGCGGTCACAAGGACCGTCTCATAAGCGCGGTTATAGGCAGCTAGAAAATTGATGAAGAGGGTCGAGAAGTTCCGATACTCCTTTCCCAGTTGGGTACCCTCAACAGAAGCAGCGTCCACGGTCCTGAATAAACCGAGGATTTCAGCCTCTACGGTAGAGTTTTTGGCTACATGAGCGTAACCTCTACCAAGAAGATTGTAGAGTCTCTCCCACCCAGCCAGGACTTCCGTGGATAAGGTGTGGTTAGGAGAATTGGACATTTTCGAAAGCAGAATATGAAAGAAAGGGGGAGAGAGGTGAGGCAGATGAGCAGAATGCAAAGATGGTAAGCTGCTTCAATTTAAATACTGATTTCACGGGGGCAGTCCTTATAGGTTTTCCTATCTACCATTCTCTGTCGGCAACACCCCCGGTGGCTCAAATTCCAACCAAGTGGCAACCTCGAGCCGAACAAATCCATCGTCTCTACGGAAAAGCTGGATAGGACTCCACCGCATTGAAAAAAGAAAGAACGAAAAGACGAGCTGAGTGGGGGACAAAGAAATTTTCGGCAGAAAAGGAGATACGACTCGTCTTTATTGGAGGACCCGCTAGTAAATTGACGGTGGAGATCTTGACAGGGGCCCCCTATCACGAAAAGAAATAAGAAGACAAACTGAGCGAGAAACAAGGATTTCTCCTTTGATCAAAAGATGAATGTCAGATTTTCTCCCTCGAAAAATCTAATAGCGCTGCCCGTGAAGAGGGAAGTCGTTGCTATTGCCAGATAGAGAACTTGTCCTCATTTGATAGTGAGAGTGAGAGTTTATCTGCAAGAACTCGCAGGAGAAAGATAGAGAGGAAGGAGTTCTCGTGGGAGAGGAATTCAAAACCTTCACCATCAAAGCATCGGCTTTGAAAACCTGTTACGAGAAGCTATCGACGATCCCGTGATCCCTCAAGTCCAAGAAGACATCCTGAGGCGGTCTCGAGTCGGCAGTCCTAGATCCGGAAATATGTCGAGCATTAGAGGAACGGGTGCATGTTCAACCCTGGTCGAAGCTGATGAAGTTCCTTACCCTGAGGGTCTACTGGTCATGGCCATCGACGGTAATCCAGTCTCTCTGTCAATCCTTGTTACCGTATTAAGAAAATGCCGGTATAAGGTTGTAGCTCAAGCAAAGGCGACAGAGGCCTTAGAGATATTAAGAAGGAGTAGTGACCCGTTTGATATCGTCCTCACCGCCATGGTAGGGATTGACATGGATGTTTTCACTCTCTTGGAGGTCATCAATTCTAAATTAAACATGCCAGTCCTCGTAATATCGGCAAGCGATGATCAGCAAGCCATAATGAAGGCTGTCTTAAATGGGGCCCAAGACGTCGTAACGAAACCAGTTAGGGTTCAGATGCTTCAAAACATATGGCAGCACGTGGTAAGGAAGCAATTGCACGACCATGAGAACAAGCATCAAGCCTTCAATTTTGTTCCAAGCAACTGGAGAAAGAAGATGAGTTGGTTTCCCGAGCTGCATCGTATGTTTGTTAATGCAGTTCAGCAGCTAGGAATAGATTCGGCACGGCCGCAACATATACTGGAAATTATGAAGGTAGAGGGACTCACTAAAGCAAATGTTTCGAGTCATCTTCAGAAGTACAGAAAAAGGGTGAGAGAACACAATGCAGCTCAGAATCAAGAAAACCAAGGCGGGACTGATCCAAGCCTGAACGTCGAGTCTCCTCGCCACCATAAGTTCCCCAGGTTAGCATGGGGCGAGCCACTTCCCATCATCAACCAAGCTAGTAGCCATGCCATCAATCCCCCAGGCGTTAATCAAAGTATCCCCCAGAATCACCCTAATGCTCTTCAAGAGTATAGACCGCAGGAGCAGTGTATTCAGATTCCTTGGTTTGAGCACCAACCTGTGGCTAGAACTCATCCCATGATCAGCGCGCCTGCGCAGCTAGAGAATCAGACAAGAAGTTATCCTGAGCATTTCCACTTCTCTAATCCTCGAATGGAAGGAGTTTTTGGCAGCAGTACAGTTGGTGATCCCCACACTTTCTCGAGTAATGATGAAGGCTCCAGCATGAGAAGTCAAATTGCTCATGGCGAGGATAGAATGAGAAACCTACCGCCAGCATTTGCCAACAACAATGCCCAATTCGAGCATCAGTTGCTGGAAGGTTCAAGAGATTACCCAGATGATGAGCTTACTGCCCTGGTCAACCAGTTTAGGGTCGACAGACGTCCCAAGCCGCGATGAGGAGCCAGTGAGTAGGGACTCTCAAACATCGGTTATCCACACCCGAACCAACACGAGACTAGCTGATTATCGAAGAGCCACAGGAGAGGCAGAACTGACCTTGAATAAGTGCACCTTTCATTTCATGCTTAATTCCCCTGCGTATGATATTTTCCAGCTTTCTAGGTGTCTCGATTTAATTCAGGGACAATGGGGCAATTTATTTATTTTTTTTATCCCGTCGAATGCGTGAATCCCTTTTTATGCTAGATTTAGGGCGGATCAATTTGTGGCAACGTCGCTGACTGCCATAATGAGAAATGTTGAATGGCCTCACGTAGGGAAATTTCAAGTGAAATGCCCAGGCGAGCTCGAAGACGGGTAATTGTGTGTCGTTCCAATTTACCCTCAATCGTTGCAAAATGCTAAATTGGATTTGTTCCATTCTCACCCAGGGAATTGCAAAGTGCCTCAAGAGTGTCGCAAAATGAAATGACCCAATGGAACGCGATAGGACTCATTTGCCTTGAAGGTAACCTTCAAATTAAAGGAGCTCTCCGGTCCACGGACCCGATGGCATAGAAAATGATGATGGTCCAAGGCAACCCGAAAGAAAATAAGGTCCAACTAAGCAAAGCACTTACGTGGCAAGCTCAAAGTGAAGGCTAACTCGGGACATACAATTCAATCCAGTCCAAATGAAGGAACTTCCTCAATTCAAATTCAATGGAAGTACACACAAGGGTAAAACAGTATCGTTCCAATTTTTCTAGAATATGAAGAACATATACTGCCGCATTCTCTTTCATTTTTGCAGGGGAAGTCTCTACTGGCCAGATTTTCCTGTCTAACATTCCCTATCAGTATCACCTCCGCTACTCGTCTCCAATCTCGAGCCAAGCAAATCCGACGTCTCTACGGAAAAGTTGGACGAGACGCCACTACTTTGAAAAAGAAAGGATAAAAAATAAGCTGAGTGGGAGACAAAGACATTTTCGGCAGAAAAGAGATACGACTCGTCTTTATTGAAGAACTCGCCAGCAAATTGACGGTGGAGACAGCAACAAGGGGCCCCCTTCCACGGAAAGATGGAAGGAGACGAGCTGGGCGAGAGATACGATGAAAAGAAAATCGAGAAAGCCAGAACACTCGAGAGAGACAATACAGTTGCTAAACCCACGTCTAATTTTAAAGGAGACATCTTCTTGATAATTCTCATTCGTGCTCGAAAGAGAGATTCTTAAAGCATACGCAGTCTCCCAGAAAAATCCAGAGAGTGAAAATACAAGAAGAGATATCAAACTTTGAGAAATCGTTAACCAAATCGAAGATGTCTCAACCCAACACACTTGAAAGTTATCGTTACTTGCTGAATATGGGAGAGGAAGAGTTCGAAGCCATATTTGGGATCGAGCCTATGGAGCCCGGCCCTTCCACCGACGACGTCCAAGAGCCCGGTAAGGACAATGACAACAACAGTAAAGGTCAAAAGAAGCGTTACCGTCGCCATACTGAGGAGCAAGTACGAAAGCTTGAAGCTTTCTTCAGAACGTGCCCTATGCCAGACGGCAAACAAAAAATAGAACTGAGTCAAGAGCTAGGACTTGAACCTTCGCAAATCAAGTTCTGGTTTCAAAATAGACGAACCCGAATGAAGACTCGTCATGAGCACAACGAAGCCGAGTTTCTAAGAGTTGAAAATGAAAACCTCCGAGTGGAAAACAAGATGTATAAAGAAACTTTTGACTCCGCCATCTGCCCCAACTGCAATAGCCTCCTCCTCACCCTCGATGAAATGTATGATCTGAGGATCGAAAATGCACGTTTAAGAGGTGAGTTAGACCAGTTTATAACAGGATCGAGTTCTGTTGGAGCAAGGTACAAAAGGACCAATGATACTGGATCAGCATCAATACTTCCCGAGGAAGAAGGGACAGATCACCACCAAGCGGACATTGACGATGATCTTTTCGCCATAATCAACCAGTTTCATATCGGTAAAGCATCGGGACTGTGATGCACTTGTTCAGCCAGTGACCACCAGACCTTCAATATGGCCGATGCATACCTAATTTGGGATGAAGCAAGCTGATCATGGGAGAGCCTGCAGAGGAAGCAGAACTGATCCTGAATGAGTGAATGTGTTTTATTTCCTTGCGTGATATGTTTTTCTGCTTTTGTGAAAGTGTAAAAGCAAGGAGTAATAATCCGACTTCCCCCTATTAAATGCTCGAATCCGCCACCTCACCAACCTCGCGACGAATTGATGGCGAGTGAAAATCTGCATAAACCTGAAGGGTAACTCCGTATCGTTTCAATTTACCCTCAGTTGCTCCAAGTTTTAAAATTAAGCCCCTTCTATTCTCAGGAAATTGCAAATCGACCCGAGAACGCAATCATATCCGAATACAGGTTGGATAAAATTTGGGGGCAAATCAACTCATGGGCATTACCACGGGATAGACAGCTTCGGACAAAGAAAAGTACAAGCGAAAGACGCGAACAATCTCAGAAATGGGTAATTCTGTATCGTTCTAATGTGCACATAATCATCTCAAGTCTTGAATTGTCTTATTCCATTCTTAACAGGGATTGCAAATTACCTCGAGAAATACCGTAACATGGCCCAAGGTGATACAACAGGGCTGCGTTATCCCCAAGGATTAACCCTTGAAAAGAAAGCCCCATGGACACCTACGGTCCAATGGACCGAATGGAATGGGGGATGAGAGTAGGTCCGAAATATTCCGAGTTCGATCCCCAAGGGTGGGGAATGTTGTATGTATGAAACAACTTTTTGTGCATTTCTTTTTTTACAAACAGGAATACTCGACGAGTAATATCAAAGTCAGTATTTTACCATAGTCTTCCCATAATGGTGAGGCGCCCAACAAAAGTCGAGGAAAATTCAATCCAACAAAACTGGTAAAAGACTCGTGCAAGACATTCAAGATGAAGGGTAAATCAGTATCGTTTTCAATTTATCCCTTTTAATACTGGCTGATATGTCTCTTTTTCTTTTTACAGGAAATATTTACACTAACATTTAACATGTTGAAGGAGACAAATCCAAAAGAAAATTATGATCATATGACAAGATCTATTCTGGTGAAAAATGGGGCAAATTGATCACAAGCTCTGAAGCGAAAAAGCAAATATGTCTTCCTTATCTCGTTTGATTTCGAGAATAATTTCTCTGCTTTTTACAGGGGCATTCAACCGCTAAACCGTGGCGGTCGCTGTCATTAAACAAACCGAAATGCTCCCTCACCCATATGCTTCATCACGTAGAGACAAAGTTTGAGACGAACCACCCCTCGACATAAGGAATAGGCTTCCCAATTTGTTCGGTCCGCCCACATACCAGGGGCAATTTAAATCCGCCCATATTTGCACATTATATAAACACACGTAATGCTAAAAAATTGTCACATCTGCATTGTGCTTACACAGTTCATGAATTATGTATGACTATTCCGTGTGTTTAACTTACCAACTCCAACTTAGAGCATAAACTGCACAGGAGACATCAAATGTGCAGAATGGGGCATGACAGGATGAGGAAAGGCAAACCATTTCCACGAAAGTCTAACATTTTAATTTACAGATAAACAGTCTTTCCCCAGAGTGAGAGAAGGCCCTTTCGGATTGAAGTCCCCCATTCAGATTACATTCGAGGCGTTCATACTATGAGAACCTCCTTAAACAGAATTGGTAATGCAAGCTTGACAGAATAGTTTTGCATGATCCATATTTGGATTGATTGCATCATGAGTTATCACACAGACTACTTCTAATCATTGCCGACTTGGTTGAATAGTTTTACATGAACCGATCAACTCATTGATGAAAATGCTTGCACATGTTACCTCTGATACTGCCTGACAGGCAACACATTCCCAATGTTCAAACTACCTTCCAAAGTCTTGAAATTCATTCAGCGATTATTGAATGAACAAGCCTGGTTGTCGAGAAGCCACCAAGCATTTCTTCCAAATTCTCAGGTAAGTATATCTTCAACCTGAACCTTTCAAGAGAATGAATTCTGACGGTTGTTGGGGTACTCGAATCCATTGCGGTACATACAGGTATCCACCTTCTTCAATAAAGCATGATTTGTCTCAAGGACAGAAATGTTCGAGACCTTTTGATCTCTGCCTCTTTGGTTTATTCCTAAAGCGACAGGATAATATAATTTGGGTTTAAGCTTCTGCAGGATTCCTAATCTTTCCAGATTCCAGAATGGCACCCTTTGAGGTACACCAAGTCCTTCTTACAGGCAAAATAAGTCCTTCTTACAGGCAAACCAAGTCCTTCTTACAGGCAAATCAAGTCCTTCTTATAGGCACAAAGTCCTTCTTACAGGCAAAACAAGTCCTTCTTACAGGCACAAAGTCCTTCTTACAGGCAAAACAAGTCCTTCTTACAGGCAAATCAAGTCCTTCTTACAGGCATAAAGTCCTTCTTATAGGCAAACCAAGTTCTTCTTACAGGCACCAAGTCCTTCTTACAGGCATAAAGTCCTTCTTACAGGCAAACCAAGTCCTTCTTACAGGCAAACCAAGTCCTTCTTATAGGCACCAAGTCCTTCTTATAGGCAAACTAAGTCCTTCTTACAGGCAAACCAAGTCCTTCTTATAGGCAAAAAGTCCTTCTTACAGGCAAATCAAGTCCTTCTTACAGGCACAAAGTCCTTCTTACAGGCACAAAGTCCTTCTTACAGGCAAATCAAGTCCTTCTTACAGGCATAAAGTCCTTCTTACAGGCAAACAAAGTCCTTCTTACAGGCAAATCAAGTCCTTCTTACAAGCACAAAGTCCTTCTTACAGGCAAAGTAAGTCCTTCTTACAGGCAAAACAAAGTCCTTCTTACAGGCAAACAAAGTCCTTCTTACAGGCAAATCAAGTCCTTCTTACAGGCAAAGCAAGTCCTTCTTACAGGCACAAAGTTCTTCTTACAGGCAAAGCACCAAGTCCTTTTTACTGGCATCAAGTCCTTTCTACAGGCACCAAGTCCTTCTTACAGGTATCTCCATGTGGTGACCTACCATACGGGTCAAATCTCAATCAAAATTTAATCAGTAGAATCCTTTTATTAGGAATCTACCATGGTACGACCCACCATACGGGTCAAATGGTATGACCCACCATACGGGTCAAATTTTAATTCAATTTTTAATCAGTAGAATCCTTTTATTAGGAATCTACCATGGGTTGATCCACCATACGGGTTCAAGTTCAACCACCCTAAAGTTTTTTTATATAACGAATCCTTAGGTTCTCATTTCATTTTCAGTGGAACAATCATGTCACGACTCTTTTTATTTCCTTGTATTGAGTCGATAAGAATCCAGGTGTCATCTCGTCTTTGAAATGAACCTCTACCGAGCTTCCTTTCAAAGAGGGGCAGCTGTTGACACCTGATTTTTAATCATTTTTTCTATTGCTAAAGTAATAAAAAATCCATAAAAATTCATAAAATTGAAAAATCAACTTTGGGGACCTTAGCCAAGCCTAGGGAACCAATTTTGACCAAAAAATGATTTTTCATATTTTTAGTATTTTTACGTATTTTTTATTTATTTATTTTCGAAAATTAATAGAAAATCCATAAAAATTCATAAAATTGAAAAATCAACTTTGGGAACCTTAGCCAAGCCTAGGGAACGAATTTTGATTTTTCATATTATATATATTTTAATTTTTTAAAAAAAAAATACAAAAATTTTTGAAAATTTTGAAAAAATAACATTTGAGGCCAAAAAATACACAAAGATAGTTAATATTTTTATTTTAAATCTATTTTCATATTGGCCATCGCAAATTCAGAAAAATCCAATTCGAGTCACGTGTTCCTTCACGAGTATAATCTCGAATCGGGCCTAAAAAAATTTAATTTGAGTCAACTTATTTTTAACTTTCACTTTTTATGAGTTGTGACATTGTCTTCTAATATTTTAAATTTTCATCTTGGCCCAATTATACCCAGAATGACTTAATTTTGCAAAAGGGCTTTAATTAAATTATGCATTATTTTCAGCGATAAGAAATGAGCTTAAAATTTGACATGTGGTGAATTTTGACTAAGTATAGGGAAGGTATGTCATAAATTGTAAGGAGATTTGGACTTAAAGAAATATTTTTTCAGGGACTAAATTGTAAATACTTAAAATTCAAGGACTAGAGTGCAAATACCTAACTCTTGAAGGATTATTTTACAAATAATAAAAAGAAGAGTTAGTGGATAAATTAGAATAGAGAAGGGAAGATGAAGAAGAGGAGATGAAGAAGAGAAGTTGGAGAAGAATTGATGGAGAAAATAAGATAAGAATAGAGAAGGGAAGATGGAGATGAAGAAGAGTTAGTAGAGAAATTAGAATGGAAGATAAGAATAGAGAAGGGAAGATGGAGATTAAGAAGAGTTAGTGGAGAAATTAGAATGGGAGATAAATATGGAGAAGGGAAGATGAAGATGAAGAAGAGTTAGTGGAGAGATTAGAATGTGAGATAGAGATGGAGAATGGAAGATGAAAATGAAGAAGAGTTAGTGGAGAAATTAGAATGGGAGATAGAGTTAGTGGAAAAATTAGAATGGGAGATAGATGAGTAGGTTATAAAAGGAGGAAGAAGTGAGCTTGAGAAGAGATTCTTGAGAGAGAAAAATTTGAAGTGTTTGGGAGAATTTTTTGAGAGAAAATTTTGGATGTTTGAGAGAGTTTTGGGAGATTGAAGAAAATTTTGAGAGAAAGAAAATACCAAAAGAGAGAGAATTTTGAAGATGATGGGAGTTTAAAGCTAGGGGTTATCATCACAAATTCCTTCATCGATCAATATAAATCAAGAGTTCATCCTCGTTAACGAGCAAACAAATTCAAGCTAAGTGTTTTTATTTATTCATTTATTTATGGTTTTACTCGCAAATTAGCACAAATTGTATACACTTTCTCCCTCTCCTTTTTCTTCCATATTTTATGTCAGGAGAAGGATATCTCTACGTCAACAGCAAAAATCTCGTCGAGATGCAAAAATCAGCCCAGACAAGCTCCTAAGCTGTCCACCGATTTCTCAACTGATCTGTGACTAAAAGTCCCTCTTAATTCAAAAGAAACTCTCTATATTGGGAACATAGAGAGCGAAAATCAATTATAGAAATCCCTCCCAAAAAAATGGGAGATAAGTACTCTTTCTACTCTTCTGGTTTTAGATGCAGATTAGCACATATTTTGTATACTAACACTTCACTCTATTTTATGTCAGGAAGCCGCAGCTCTATATCAATGGTCAATCCTATGGAAGCACAAAATCGGCTTGGAGGAGTCCTCAAGCGCGCACAAATTTCAAATTGTTGAATCAATTCGTTGTATTTCATTTTAAAAAATTCATACCCCAAAATGGAGAGGACAAAGTCCATCCGCAATTTAAATACCTGCACCATAAATCCCAAAGGGAAGAGCCAAGCCAATGCTTAGCCTCCCATTGGAGGTTTTTACTTATAGTAGTTAAATACCTGCAACTTAAATACCTGCACCTTAAATCCCAAAGGGAAGAGCCAAGCCAATGCTTAGCCTCCCATTGGAGGTTTTTACTTACAGTAGTTAAATACCTGCACCTTAAATCCCAAAGGGAAGAGCCAAGCCAATGCTTAGCCTCCCATTGGAGGTTTTTACTTACAGTAGTTAAATACCTGCAACTTAAATACCTGTACCTTAAATCCCAAAGGGAAGAGCCAAGCCAATGCTTAGCCTCCCATTGGAGGTTTTTACTTACAGTAGTTAAATACCTGCAACTTAAATACATGTACCTTAAATCCCAAAGGGAAGAGCCAAGCCAATGCTTAGCCTCCCATTGGAGGTTTTTACTTACAGTAGTTTAAATACTTGCAACTTAAATACCTGTACCTTAAATCCCAAAGGGAAGAGCCAAGCCAATGCTAGGCCTCCCATTGGAGGTGTTTATTCACTGTCATGTACTTCCTATAATTTAATTTTTGAATCATCAGACCCAAAAGATGAGTAGGTCGTAATACTGCACAGAAGTCGTTAACACACTCCCTCTTTCGGCTTCAGGGAATCTTTAACACTTAAAAAAATATAACAAATAAAAATATATACCATCCATGCATCCTATTTAAAAAGTGAAAACACAAAAGAGAATACCCTACTAGAGCTTTAGGAATAAACCAAGCCTGAGTTGCCGGATTAGGATATCCATGAAATTAAGGTACCGAAAGGGCATTAGTTTTAATTAACTAGTGTAACCAAGTCCCCGAGCTCATAATCTCTGGTTCGCAGGAATAAATTAGTTCTCCCGCTAATTTATTTAGGTTTCTAATCGACCTACCAAGAACGATTAGTGGCGACTCCAAATTTTAAAATCATTTAAACAAAAACCAAAGTTGCGATTTGGTAGGGCTTGGGAGGGTCCGCGTTAGGTTAGTCAAATCTAATTAACCTAATAATCCGTTAACCCCCTTTAAAATTTAAAATTTTTTTAGAGGGTCGCGACAGTTGCAAGTATTTAAACTACTGTAAGTAAAGACCTCTAGTAGGATGCTAAGCATTGGCTTGGCTCTTCCCTTTGGGATTTAAGGTACAGGTATTTAAGTTGCAGGTATTTAACTACTGTAAGTAAAAACTTCCAATGGGAGGCTAAGCATTGGCTTGGCTCTTCCCTTTGGGATTTATGGTGCAGATATTTAAATTACGGATGGACTTTGTCCTCTCCATTCTGGGATATGAATTCTTTAAAATGAAATACAACGAATTGATTCAACAATTTGAAATTTGTGCGCGCTTGAGGACTCCTCCAAGCCGATTTTGTGCTTCCATAGGATTCACCATTGATATAGAGCTGCGGCTTCCTGACATAAAATAGAATGAAGTGTCAGTATACAAAATATGTGCTAATCTGCACCTAAAACCAGAAGAGTGGAAAGAGTACTTATCTCCCGTTTTTTTGGGAGGGATTTCTATAATTGATTTTCGCTCTCTATGTTCCCAATATAGAGAGTTTCTTTTGAATTAAGAGGGACTTTTAGTCACAGATCAGTTGAGAAATCGGTGGACAGCTTAGGAGCTTGTCTGGGCCGATTTTTGCATCTCTACGAGATTTTTGCTGTTGACATAGAGATATCCTTCTCCTGACATAAAATATGGGAAAAAAATGGGAGATGGAGAAAGTGTATACAATTTGTGCTAATTTGCGAGTAAAACTATAAATAAATGAATAAATAAAAACACTTAGCTCGAATTTGCTTGCTCGTTAACGAGGATGAACTCTTGATTTATATTGATCGATGAAGGAATTTGTGATGATAACCCCTAGCTTTAAACTCCCATCATCTTCAAAATTCTCAATCTTTTGGTATTTTCTTTCTCTCAAATTTTTCTTCAATCTCCCAAAACTCTCTCAAACATCCAAAATTTTCTCTCCAAAAAATCTCATCCTCACTCAAGCTCACTTCTTCCTCCTTTTATAATCTACTCATTTATCTCACATTCTAATTTTTCCACTAACTCTATCTCCCATTCTAATTTCTCCACTAACTCTTCTTCATTTTCATTTTCCATTCTCCATCTCTATCTCACATTCTAATCTCTCCATTAACTCTTCTTTATCTTCATCTTCCATTCTCCATATTTATCTCCCATTCTAATTTCTCCACTAACTCTTCTTCATCTCCATCTTCCCTTCTCTATTCTTATCTTCCATTCTAATTTCTCCATTAACTCTTCTTCATCTCCATCTTCCCTTCTCTATTCTTATCTTATTTTCTCTATTCATTCTTCTCCAACTTCTCTTCTTCATCTCCTCTTCTCCATCTTCCCTTCTTTATTCTAATTTATCCACTAACTCTTCTTTTTGTTATTTGTAAAATAATCCTTCAAGAGTTAGGTATTTGTACTTTAGTCCTTGAATTTTAAGTATTTACAATTCAGTCCATGAAAAAATATATTTCTTTAAGTCCAAATCTCCTCACAATTTTTGACACACCAAAATTTACCACATGTCAAATTCAAACTCATTTCTTGCCGCTGAAAATAATACAGAATTTAATTAAAGCCCTTTTGCAAAATTGAGTCATTCTGGGTATAATTGAGCCAAGATGAAAATTTAAAATATTAGAAGACAATGTCACAACTCATAAAAAGTGAAAATTAAAAATAAGTTGATCAAATTAAATTTTTTTAGGCCCGATTCGAGATTATACTCGTGAAGGAACACATGACTTGAATTGGATTTTTCTGAATTTGCGATGGCCAATCTGAAAATAGATTTAAAATAAAAATATTAACTATCTTTGTGTATTTTTTTGGCCTCAAATGTTATTTTTCCAAAAAGTTCAAGTATTTTTGTATTTTTTTAAAAAAATTAAAAATATATATAAAATATGAAAATTTATTTTTTGTCCAAAAATTGTTGCCTAGGCTTGGCCAAGGCTTTCAAAGTTGATTTTGTAATTTTCTCATTTTTTCTTTATTTTTTTATGAATTTTCGAAAATAAAAATACTAAAAAATACTGAAAATATGAAAAGTCATTTTTTGGTCAAAATTAATTCTCTAGGCTTGGCCAAGGTCCCTAAAGTTAATTTTTCAATTTTATGAATTTTTATGGATTTTTCAAAAAATAAAAATGCCGAAAAATACTGAAAATTTTTAAAAGAGAAAAGATGATTAAAAATCAGGTGTCAATAGTTGCCCCTCTTTGAAAGGAAGCTCGGCAGAGGTTGATTTCAAAGACGAGATGACACCTGAATCCTAATCGACTCAACACAATGAAATAAAAAGAGTCGTGACATGAATGTTCCACTGAAAATGAAATGAGAACCTAAGGATTCGTTATAAGAAAACCTTAGGGTTGTTGAATTTGAACCCGTATGGTAGGTCAACCCATGATAGATTCCTAATGAAAGGATTCTACTGAATAAATTTTGACAGGATTCTACTGATTAAAATTTGATTGAAATTTGACCTGTATGGTAGCTCAACCCGTGATAGATTCCTAATGAAAGGATTCTACTTATCAAATTTTGACTCGTATGGTAGGTCACCTCATAGTAGATTCCTAATGAAAGGATTCTACTGATTAAAATTTTGACCCGTATGGTAGGTCACCTCATAGTAGATTCCTAATGAAAGGATTCTATTGATTAAAATTTGATTGAAATTTAACCCGTATGGTAGGTCAACCCATGGTAGATTCCTAATGAAAGGATTCTACTTATTAAATTTTGATCCGTATGGTGGGTCGTACCATGGTAGATTCCTAATAAAAGGATTATACTGATTTAAAAATTGAATTAAAATTTGACCCGTATGGTGCGTCGTACCATTTGACCCGTATGGTGGGCCGTACCATGGTAGATTCCTAATAAAAGGATTTTACTAATTAAATTTCATTGAGATTTGACCCGTATGGTAGGTCACCCCATGAAACTGCCTGTAAGAAGGACTTTATGCCTGTAGAAAGGACTTGGTGCCTGTAAAAAGGACTTGATGCCTGTAAAAAGGACTTTGTGCCTGTAGAAAGGACTTGGTGCCTGTAGAAAGGACTTTGGTGCCAGTAGAAAGGACTTGATGCCTGTAAAAAAAGACTTTGTGCCTGTAAAAAGGACTTGGTGCCTGTAAAAAGGACTTATGCCTGTAAAAAAGACTTAATGCCTGTAGAAAGGACTTGATGCCTGTAGAAAGGACTTGATGCCTGTAAAAAGGACTTGTGCATGTAAAAAGGACTTAATGCCTGTAAAAACGACTTTGTGCCTATAAAAAGGACTTAATGCCTGTAAAAAGGACTTTATGCCTGTAAGAAGGACTTGGTTTGCCTGTAAGAAGGACTTGATTTGCCTGTAAGAAGGACTTTATGCCTGTAAGAAGGACTTTTTTGCCTGTAAGAAGGACTTGATTTGCCTGTAAGAAAGACTTTATGCCTGTAAGAAGGACTTGTTTTGCCTGTAAGAAGGACTTGATTTGCCTGTAAGAAGGACTTATTTTGCCTGTAAGAAGGACTTGATTTGCCTGTAAGAAGGACTTTATGCCTGTAAGAAGGACTTGATTTGCCTTTAAGAAGGACTTTATGCCTGTAAGAAGGATTTGTTTTGCCTGTAAGAAGGACTTGATTTGCCTGTAAGAAGGACTTTATGCCTGTAAGAAGGACTTGATTTGCCTGTAAGAAGGACTTGCTTTGCCTGTAAGAAGGACTTTGTTTGCCTGTAAGCAGGACTTGATTTGCCTGTAAGAAGGACTTTATGTCTGTAAGAAGGACTTGGTTTGCCTGTAAGAAGGACTTTGTGCCTGTAAGAAGGACTTGGTTTGCCTATAAGAAGGACTTAGTTTGCCTGTAAGAAGGGCTTTATGCCTGTAAGAAGCACTTATTTTGCCTGTAAGAAGGACTTGATTTGCTTGTAAAAAGGACTTTATGCCTGTAAGAAGGACTTGTTTTGCCTGTAAGAAGGACTTGCTTTGCCTGTAAGAAGGACTTTATGCCTGTAAGAAGGACTTATTTTGCCTGTAAGAAAGACTTGATTTGCCTGTAAGAAGGACTTTATGCCTGTAAGAAGGACTTGTTTTGCCTGTAAGAAGGACTTGATTTGCCTGTAAGAAGGACTTGCTTTGCTTGTAAGAAGGACTTTGTTTGCCTGTAAGAAGGACTTTATGCCTGTAAGAAGGACTTGGTTTGCCTGTAAGAAGGACTTTGTGCCTATAAGAAGGACTTGGTTTTCCTATAAGAATGACTTAGTTTGCCTGTAAGAAGGGCTTGGTGTACCTCAAAGGGTGCCATTCTGAAATCTGGGGAGACCAGAAATCCTGCAGAAGCTCAAACCCAAATTATATTCTCCTGTCGCTTTAGGAATAAACCAAAGAGGCAGAGATCAAAAGGTCTCGAACATTTCTGTCCTTGAGACAAATCATGCTTTATTGAAGAAGGTGGATACTTGTATGTACCGCAATGGATTCGAGTACCCCAACAACCGTCAGAATTCATTCTCTTGAAAGGTTCAGGTTGAAGATATACTTACCTGAGAATTTGGAAGAAATGCTTGGTGGCTTCTCGACAACCAGGCTTGTTCATTCAATAATCGCCGAATGAATTTCAAGACTTTGGAAGATAATTCGAACACTGGGAATGTGTTGCCTGTCAGGCAATGTCAGAGGTAACATGTGCAAGCATTTTCATCAATTCGTTCATTGATTCATGCAAAATTGTTCAGCTAAGTTTGCCATGATTAAAGGCAGTCTGTGTAATAACTCATGATGCAATCGATCAACATATGGATCATGTATTGCATTACCACTTCTGTTTAAGGAGGTTCTTATAGTATGAACACCTCGAATGTAATCTGAATGGGGGACTTCATTCCAAAAGGGCTTTCTCTCACTCTGGAGAAAGGCTGTTTATCTGTAGATTAAAATGTTATACCTGTGTGGAAATGGTTTGCCTTTCCTCATCCTGTTATACCCCATTTTGCACATTTGATGTCTCCTATGCAGTTTATGCTCTAAGTTGGAGTTGGTAAATTAAACATGCGGAATAGTCATACATAATTCATGAAATGTGTAAACACAATGCCGATGTGACAATTTTTAGCATCATGTGTGTTTATATAATGTGCAAACATGGGCGGATTTGAATTGCCCCTGGTATATGGGTGGATCGAACAAATTGGGAAGCCCACTCCTTATGTCGAGGAGCGGTTTGTCTCAAACTTTGCCCCTGCGCGATGAAGCATATGGGTGAGGGAGCATTTCGGTTGGTTTAATGACAGCGACCGCCATGGTTTAGCGGTTGAATGCCCCTGCAAAAAGCAGAGAAATTATTCTTGAAATCAAACGAGATAAGGAAGACATATTTGTTTTTTCGCTTCAGAGCTTGCGATCAATTTGCACCATTTTTCACCAGAATAGATCTTGTCATATGATCATAATTTTCTTTTGGATTTGTCTCCTTCAACATGTTAACTGTTAGTATAAATATTTTCCTTCGTCTTGAATGCCTTGTACGAGTCTTTTACCAATTTTGCTGGATTGAGTTTTCTTCGACTTTTGTTGGATGCTTCACCATTAAGCCAAGAATGTGGCAAAATATTGACTTCGGTATTACTCATCGAGTATTCCTGTTTGCAAAAAGAAATGCACAAAAAATTGTTTCATTTATTTATAATGCATACAACATTCCCCCCCTTGGGGATCGAACTCGAGATATTTCGGACCTACTGCCATCTCCTCTTATGGGGAACGATTTAGGGTGCTGAAGATATTGAGGCTTAACCTTCTTCATGATGCTCTCGCGGGTTGCGGTAAACGATAATATCAAGAACATTAGAGAGGTATTCAGTGTGGCTTTTCACCGGCCGCTTAGAGACCCACGTTCAATCATGTAAATTAATAAAACTGCCACCACTCGATCAGTGCGCCAATAAATTCGGTCATTTGTTGCGTGCCCCACTTCAACTGTGTTTTGTTTCTTTCGGTGCCCACTTGCTCGTGTCGGGCGCCTATAGCATCGGGAGAAATACTTGTGGGCCACGTTCATTAATAGAACCTCGGTCCTCTAAAACCCTCTACGTGTTTCGGATCCGAGGAAATTTTAAGACCGATCTCTGGTTGATTTAATCAGGTTAAGGTACTTGTTTCATGGGTTCTGATTATATAATCCATATTGTCTTTCAAAAGACGCGGGATCCTCTGCAATACATTAAATATGCCCCCGTGTTTAATCAGTATAAATCCACCGTCATATCAGAATACACTGCCCATACAAGTTTACGAACTGACACAACTCTGTCTATCAAAGATGGACAGTGTTCGTTTGCCCCCTGAATTAACGGTTGAAGCCTCAGTATTTTTTGTCTTTTGGTATTTCTGAAGATGATTCTTGATATATTATTGAACTTAATTTTTACACCCGTCTGGGGTACCTAGGATCTCCCTACAAAAGAAAATGATATAATTAGTATGCGACACAAGGAATGTCGGTCCATGACTCCTATATTAGTCCAATTTGATTTTTCTATTTTATAGAGAAATCAGAAAAAATTTCCTTAGGAAGAAATGGGTTGATTTCTGATACAGAATTTTCTTGCAAATTTATTACTCTTTTTTTTATTATTTTATTTTTTAAAGGAACGTGACAAAATCTCTTGACGTTTACTAAAATTTTTGAAGGAATTTCCTTTTTATCAAAATAAATTTTCAGAGATAAATTTGTCAGGAAAATTTTATTTTTATTGAAGCAGGAAAGACATGACATAAATCCTTTATTGGTTAGCAAAATTACCCCGAGACATTAGTCTAATTTTATTTAGAGAAACTTTTCTTAGAAAAACATGAGCAAATTTCTCGAAAAGAATTTTCTTGCAAGTTTTTATAATTTGAAAAAAAATGTGATAAAATCACTTGATGTTTACCAAAGTTTTTTTTTCTTTTTTTTCTGAAGGAATTTTTCTTTTTATCGAAATAAATTTTTAGAGAAAAATTTGTCAGGAAAATTTCATTTTTATTGAAGCAAGAAAAACATGACAAAAATCCCTTATTGGTCAATACAATTCCCCCGAAAGGATTTTTTCACATCATTTTTTCAAAATTTTTCTTTTAAAAGAAAGAGGGGACAGATTTAATTTTTATTTTCTTTTAAAAGAATGGTCGTAATGTCAAGTTCAAAAACTGACTGACACCTAGCATAAACAGACCGAAAATAAATACAAGACAAAACTAGAGAACTTACTTTTACCTTGGAGAAATGCAAATCACATAGTCATGCGCATGACTCAAGTGAGGAGTGGACTCTAGAAAATAAAAAGGAGAGACAAGGTATGGACCTAAAAAGGCCTCCACTATCTGAATTGACAACCTTACCCTCCGCGCAATTAAATCACAATGGGAAGAATTGTCAATTCAGATAATGAGCGGGATAAAATATGGTCAACCCAAGCGCAATCGATGCAAGAGCTTTGCATATTCGATCCCTATCTATGGTTTTCTAGGAAGAATTTCGCGACTTGGGTTTAGACGCTTGTGTGTGTAGGTGTCATGATCCTCAGAGTATGCAAAACATGCACAACAATTGATATCAAAACAGCGTTTCTAAATATGTGCGAAATTAAACAAATAAACCCAACACCGAGCCTGCAAAACAAAGGGGTTAGCCAAACACTCGCCCCTTATAACTCCCATCCTGCAAAAACATATAACACCTATAGAATGAGTCCCAAACAAGATCGCCAGAAGCGAGATATCCATGAAATTTTCATTGGTCTAAGTCCACTAAGACTTTTAAAATTTCGAAAAAAATTCAAGTATTCCAATTGGTATCTTTTTTCGAAAATTTAAAAATCCTATCCCCAGCGGAGTCGCCAAGCTGTCGCGACCCCATAAAAAAATTTTAAATTTTAAAGGGGTTAACGGATTATTATATTAATTAGATTTGACTAACCTAACGCGGACCCTCCCAAGCCCTACCGAATCGTAACTTTGGTTTTTGTTTAAATGATTTTGAAATTTCGAGTCGCCAGTAATTGTTCTTGGTAGGTCGATTAGAAACCTAAATAAATTAGCGGGAGAACTAATTTATTCCTGCGAACCAGAGATTATGAGCTCGGGGACTTGGTTACACTAGTTAATTAAAACTAATGCCCTTTCGGTACCTTAATTTCATGGATATCCTAATTCGGCAACTCAGGCTTGGTTTATTCCTAAGGCTCTAGTAGGGTATTCTCTTTTGTGTTTTCACTTTTTAAATAGGATGCATGGATGGTATATATTTTTATTTGTTATATTTTTTTAAGTGTTAAAGATTCCCTAAAGCCGAAAGAGGGAGTGTATTAACGACTTCTGTGCAGTATTACGACCTACTCATCTTTTGGGTCTGATGATTCAAAAATTAAATTATATGAAGTACATGACAGTGAATAAACACCTCCAATGGGAAGCCTAGCATTGGCTTGGCTCTTTCCTTTGGGATTCAAGGTACAGGTATTTAAGTTGCAAGTATTTAAACTACTGTAAGTAAAAACCTCCAGTGGGAGCTTAAGCATTGGCTTGACTCTTCCCTTTGGGATTTAAGGTACAGGTATTTAAGTTGCAGGTATTTAACTACTGTAGGTAAAAACCTCCAATGGGAGGCTAAGCATTGGCTTGGCTCTTCCCTTTGGGATTTAAGGTACAGGTATTTAAGTTGCAGGTATTTAACTACTGTAAGTAAAAACCTCCAATGGGAGGCTAAGCATTGGCTTGGCTCTTCCCTTTGGGATTTAAGGTGCAGGTATTTAAGTTGCAGGTATTTAACTACTGTAAGTAAAAACCTCCAATGGGAGGCTAAGCATTGGTTTGGCTCTTCCCTTTGGGATTTATGGTGCAAATATTTAAGTTACAGGTATTTAACTACTGTAAGTAAAAACCTCTAATGAGAGGCTAAGCATTGGCTTGGCTCTTCCCTTTGGGATTTAAGGTACAGGTATTTAAGTTGCAGGTATTTAACTACTGTAAGTAAAAACCTCCAATGGGAGGCTAAGCATTGGTTTTGCTCTTCCCTTTGGGATTTATGGTGCAGATATTTAAGTTGCAGGTATTTAACTACTGTAAGTAAAAACCTCCAATTGGAGGCTAAGCATTGGCTTGGCTCTTCCCTTTGGGATTTATGGTGCAGATATTTAAATTGCGGATGGACTTTATCCTCTCCATTCTGGGGTATGAATTCTTTAAAATGAAATACAACGAATTGATTCAACAATTTGAAATTTGTGCGCGCTTGAGGACTCCTCCAAGCCGATTTTGTGCTTCCATAGGGTTCACCATTGATATAGAGCTGCGGCTTCCTGACATAAAATAGAATGAAGTGTCAGTATACAAAATATGTGCTAATCTGCACCTAAAACCAGAAGAGTGGAAAGAGTACTTATCTCCTGTTTTTTTGGGAGGGATTTCTATAATTGATTTTTGCTCTCTATGTTCCCAATATAGAGAGTTTCTTTTGAATTAAGAGGGACTTTTAGTCACAGATCAGTTGAGAAATCGGTGGACAGCTTAGGAGCTTGTCTGGGCCGATTTTTGCATCTCTACGAGATTTTTGCTGTTGACATAGAGATATCCTTCTCCTGACATAAAATATGGGAAAAAAATGGGAGATGGAGAAAGTGTATACAATTTATGCTAATTTGCGAGTAAAACCATAAATAAATGAATAAATAAAAACACTTAACTCGAACTTGCTTGCTTGTTGACGAGGATGAACTCTTGATTTATATTGATCGATGAAGGAATTTGTGATGATAACCCCTAGCTTTAAACTCCCATCATCTTCAAAATTCTCAATCTTTTGGTATTTTCTTTCTCTCAAATTTTTCTTCAATCTCCCAAAACTCTCTCAAACATCCAAAATTTTCTCTCCAAAAAATCTCATCCTCACTCAAGCTCACTTCTTCCTCCTTTTATAATCTACTCATCTATCTCCCATTCTAATTTTTCCACTAACTCTATCTCCCATTCTAATTTCTCCACTAACTCTTCTTCATTTTCATCTTCCATTCTCCGCCTCTATCTCACATTCTAATCTCTCCACTAACTCTTCTTCATCTTCATCTTCCATTCTCCATATTTATCTCCCATTCTAATTTCTCCACTAACTCTTCTTCATCTCCATCTTCCCTTCTCTATTCTTATCTTCCATTCTAATTTCTCCATTAACTCTTCTTCATCTCCATCTTCCCTTCTCTATTCTTATCTTATTTTCTCCATCCATTCTTCTCCAACTTCTCTTCTTCATCTCCTCTTCTCCATCTTCCCTTCTTTATTCTAATTTATCCACTAACTCTTCTTTTTGTTATTTGTAAAATAATCCTTCAAGAGTTAGATATTTGCACTATAGTCCTTGAATTTTAAGTATTTACAATTCAGTCCATGAAAAAATATATTTCTTTAAGTCCAAATCTCCTCACAATTTTTGACACACCAAAATTTACCACATGTCAAATTCAAACTCATTTCTTGCCGCTGAAAATAATGCAGAATTCAATTAAAGCCCTTTTGCAAAATTGAGTCATTCTGGGTATAATTGAGCCAAGATGAAAATTTAAAATATTAGAAGACAATGTCACAACTCATAAAAAGTGAAAATTAAAAATAAGTTGACTCAAATTAAATTTTTTTAGGCCCGATTCGAGATTATACTCGTGAAGGAACACGTGACTCGAATTGGATTTTTCTGAATTTGCGATGGTCAATATGAAAATAGATTTAAAATAAAAATATTAACTATCTTTGTGTATTTTTTTTGGCCTCAAATGTTATTTTTCCAAAATTTTCTAGTATTTTTGTATTTTTTAAAAAAAATTAAAAAAATATATATAAAATATGAAAATTTATTTTTTGTTCAAAAATGGTTGCCTAGGCTTGGCTAAGGCTTTCAAAGTTGATTTTTCAATTTTCTCATTTTTTCTTTATTTTTCATGAATTTTCGAAAATAAAAATACTAAAAAATACTGAAAATATGAAAAATCATTTTTTGGTCAAAATTAGTTCTCTAGGCTTGGCCAAGGTCCCTAAAGTTAATTTTTCAATTTTATGAATTTTTATGAATTTTTCAAAAAATAAAAATGCCGAAAAATACTGAAAATTTTTAAAAGAGAAAAGATGATTAAAAATCAAGTGTCAACAGCTGCCCCTCTTTAAAAGGAAGCTCGGCAGAGGTTGATTTCAAAGACGAGATGACACCTGAATCCTAATCGACTCAACACAATGAAATAAAAAGAGTCGTGACATGAATGTTCTACTGAAAATGAAATGAGAACCTAAGGATTCGTTATAAGAAAACCTTAGGGTTGTTGAATTTGAACCCGTATGGTAGGTCAACCCATGATAGATTCCTAATGAAAGGATTCTACTGAATAAATTTTGACCCGTATGGTAGGTCACCCCATGGTAGATTCCTAATGAAAGGATTCTACTGATTAAAATTTGATTGAAATTTGACCTGTATGGTACCTCAACCCGTGATAGATTCCTAATGAAAGGATTCTACTTATCAAATTTTGACCCGTATGGTAGGTCACCCCATAGTAGATTCCTAATGAAAGGATTCTACTGATTAAAATTTTAACCCATATGGTAGGTCACCTCATAGTAGATTCCTAATGAAAGGATTCCTAATGAAAGGACTTTAATTGCCTGTAGAAAGGACTTTGAGTGCCTGTAGAAAGGACTTTGTGCCTGTAGGAAGGACTTTGGGTGGCCTGTAAGAAGGACTTTCGTGTGCCTGTAAGGAGGGCTTGGTGCCTGTAGGAAGGACTTTAGGTTGCCTGTAAGAAAGACTTTTGTGTGCCTGTAAGAAGGACTTGGTGCCTGTAGGAAGGACTTTGGGTTGTCTGTAAGAAGTACTTGGTGCCTGTAGGAAGGACTTTTTGTTGCATGTGGGAAGGACTTTGGTGCCTGTAAGAAGGACTTTTGGTTGCCTATAGGAAGGACTTTTGTGTTGCCTGCAAGAAGGACTTTGGGTGCCTGTAGGGAGGACTTTAGGTGCATATAAAAAGGACTTTTGAAAATGGACCATTCCATGTTGGGGTCTCCAATGGAAGGGCTCCAAAGACAGTATACCCTAAATGTCACCTTTTGGGTAGACTGAAGAGGTATTGATTGAGAAAAATGATTTTTGGGTATATCTGGGATCTAGGGAGATCAAGAATCCTGCAGACGCTCTAACCCGATTTAACTTACCTTGAAGGGTGCCATTCTGGGATATGGGGAAACCAGGAATCCTGTAGACGCTCAAACCCGATTTAACTTACCTTGAAGGGTGCCATTCTGGGATCTGGGGAAATTAGGAATCCTGCAGACGCTCAAACCCAATTTAACTGTTTTCCCATCACTTTAGGAATAAATCGATGAGGCAAAGATCAAGAACACGAGAGTTGGTCAATCATGATTTGATAAAGCTTGAGAACACGAGATTATATCAATCGTGAGCCGATGAAGACTTCATGAGAGCATGTTGATCATGAGTCGCAAGGGTTCAGAAGACTTACCTGGATCTTCTGAGTTAATGAACGAGGCATAGACAGACTGATTGTATCATATCTGCTTGCTCACTGAATGACCTTATGTGCTGCAATGGATTTGAGCACTCAGACAATCATCCGAATTGAAAGATTCATGTTGAAGATATACTCACCTAAAAATGCTTGGCGAGCATTAGCTAACAGGGCTTGTTTGTTCAATAGCCTCTAGACGAATTTCGAGACCTCGGAAGGTAACTCGACTATCAGGAATGCACTACCTATCAGACAGTGTCAGAGGTAACATGTGCAAGCATTTTTATCAATGAGTTCATCGGTTCATGCAAAACCATTCAGTTGAGTTTGCAATGATTAAAATCATATATGTATGCTCATAATATGGATCATGCATGATTATTCTGTCGAGTTTGCATTTCCAATTCTGTCCAGGGAGGTTATCATGTCATGAATACCTCGAATGTAACCTGAATGGGGACTTTAGTCCGAAAGGGCTTTCTCTCACTCTCGAAAAAGGCTGTTTATCCTGATTGTAGGATTTGAAAAGAAATCACTCAACCTTACCATCATCGCTTTCAGCGAGGGTCTGAGTAATCTCGCAATTGATACGATCAACCCGATCTGAAGGTCTTGATTAGGACCGTAATATGGGCTGGGTCAAAGGCTTATCAAAGGGGACTCATTTCGAGTCAGGGCCATTGACAAAAAAGTCTTCATCATATGCTCCGGGTTTACAAGTCAAGAACCCTGCAAAATGAGAGAGAAATAATCTTGCTCGAACTTCTTCGAGCATTGCTTAAAGTCATTCAACTCTTACATTAATTCAAGTGCTCTAATCAGAAGAAACTTTCAAGGGTCGTAACGTAGGTCGGGATTTGGGTCTGAAAAATGAAGGGCTTGTTTTGGCTTAGAAAAATATATGAGAAGAGCTTGGTGTTGATGATCATTGCAGTCTTGTCACCGATCTTTGACCTTCCTGAATTCGTCTTCAATGAATACTACCATTGGCTGAGGGGTGGTAGTTCTTTTACACTTTGCAAACTGACTTCTTTAGGGATCCCTTTTCGGGAATTCAAAATGTATGCTCAAAGTCAGAAGTTTATTACAAATATATAGGCATTGGCCTTGCTTTTGATAGGCACTTTGCTCTTTCTGCCCGAGATTCTTTGGAGTAGCCTTTGCTTTTCTTACTCCCGACTCCCTTTTATTTGGAAGCATGCCCATTTTTTAGGCTACACTTGTTTTCCTTTTTCTTTTGTTTAACAACCTTGTGATTTTGAATTTTAGCAACAAGATGATTTTCCACAAATGATACTAGACATTACATGAAAGTTTAGCATATGAAATGGGCTAATTCGAGAATTCTCTATTGGCCCAATTTCTTCAATTCTGCTCCTTGGGGGAAGGTGTCGTCGTTACCTTGAAATGAGCACCAACATGGGCTTGAGAAATGAATTTGCAGGCTCAATTGAGTTATGCAAAGGATGAGTGTGTAGGATAGAGAAAATAAATGCTCTTCGTCATCCTAAAGCACTTAAATTAAAATTCGAGTATCATGCAAAGAAACACTCGAAGATCGATGTTAGTCCAAGCAAAAGAATTTCTAACCATTTATCTCCTGATATTGTTGGAATTACCTTTGTTTTGCCCAAGTGTGGGGTGGTTCTTGACAGGGTTATGAAATGAAATCACCGTTCAAATGGGTTGTCAATGGTTGCTTAAAGTGTTTGGAATGGAGAATGAATGCCTCCTTCACTTCAACTATCGTATCTTTTGCGAGAAAACACATTGCCTTGGAGAATGCGGAATCTGTCTTCCGCTCAACTCACTGTGGATTAAATATAGGACGTATATGGAAATGGCTTGCCTTTCATCGTCCTGTCATGCCCCATTCTGTACATTCGATGCATCGTGTACAGTTTATATCCCCAGTCAAAATTGACAAATTGAACATGCAGAACAATCATGCATAAATCATGGAATGTGTAAATATCATGCAAATATGGCAATACAATGTACAAGTATGGAAATTGTCCTTGGCTGTGTGGGCGGATCAAACACGTTGGGGGCCTATTCCCCGAGTCGAGGAGTAGCTCGTTTCTGGTTTTGCCTCTTTTCGATCCAGGGTTCGCCATTGATCTCCCCTATTTCATCAGACAGATCGCATCAGGCTATCATAACTTGCCCCCTTGGGGCTGTTTTCTTTGACATATCAGATGTTAGTTTAACATTTCCTGTAAAAAGGAAAGAGACATGTTAGCCAGTATTAGAAATAATGAACTGGACACGATACTGAGTTACCCTTGAGTGCTTCGCACAACTCCTTTACCAGTTTCACCACTCGGGATTTTCTCCGTGGGTATGTCAAGTTAGACATTTCCTGTCAAACAATGGAGGAGAAGTCGTGTTAGTCAGTATTAGAAATGATGAATTGGATACGATACTAGTTTACCCTTCATCTTGAATGTTTTGCATGACCTCTTTATTAGCTTTGCTGGATTGAGGTTCTCTTGGCTTTCGCTGGACACTTCAACATTAGGCTAAGATCGTGACAAAATACTGACCTTGGTATTGCACGTCGAGTATTCCTGTCTCTTTCTGCAAAACGAAATGCGAGAAAAAGTTGTTTTATTTATTTACAATACTTACAACATTCCCCAAACTTGGGGATCAAACTCGGGATGTTTCGGACCACTGTCATTCCCCATGCCATCCGGTCCACAAGACCGTAGGCGTTCGTGGAGGTTCGCTTTAAGAGTCAATCATTGAGATGACACGGTGTTGTTGTATTGTACTGGGTAATTCCAAGTCACTGTATTTTTCGAGGCGGTTTACAAACCTTGTTAAGAATGGAATAAAATAATTCAGAACTCGAGACGAGTATGAGCAAATTAGAACGATACAGAATTACCCTTCTTTGGAATTGTTTGGGTCTTTCGTTCACATATTCCTCATTTGAAGTCGTCTATTCTGTGGCGATGTCCACGAATCTATTTGCCCAAAGTTTTGTTTAACCGGGGAATTTTATTTTTAGGTACGACTGTATTTTCAGATCAATTTGCAAATTCCTGTAAACAGAAGGGATCTAATTTAGAATCGGGACAATTGAGGGTAAATTGAAACGATACTGCTTTACCCTTCTAGTTCGCGCGGCTTTTTACTCGCAATAAATTCACTATGAGTTTGGTGTGGTGGCAGACTCGAGCATTTAATTGGGGAAAGGGAAATGATTACTTCTTGCTTTTACGCCAATTCTAGACATTCATAAAAGAAGACAACATCCCATGCAAGATAAAGCATATTCATTCATTCATGATTGATTTTTCTTCCCCATCTGTAGGCTTTTCCATAATCAGCTGGCTTCATTCCGGACTAGGTACGCGTCGACCATGTTGAAGGTCTGGTGGTCACTGGCTGAGCATGTGCATCACAGCCTCAATGCTTTACCGATATCAAATTGATTGATTATGGCGAAAAGATCATCGTCAATGTCTGCTTGGTGGTGATCTGTCCCTTCTTCCTCGGGAGGTATTGATGATGATCCAGTAGCATTGGTCCTTTTGTACCCTCTTCCAATAGAACTCGATCCTGTTATAAACTGGTCTAACTCTCCTCTTAAACGTGCATTTTCGATCCTCAGATCATGCATTTCATCGAAGGTGAGGAGGAGGCTGTTGCAGTTGGGGCAGGTGGCGGAGTCAAAAGCCTCTTTATACATCTTGTTTTCCGCTCGGAGGTTTTCATTTTCAACTCTTAAAAACTCGGCCTCGTTGTGCTCATGACGAGTCTTCATTCGGATTCGCCTATTTTGAAACCAGAACTTGATTTGCGAAGGTTCAAGTCCTAGCTCTTGACTCAGTTCTATTTTCTGTTTGCCGTCTGGCATAGGGCATGTTCTAAAGAAATCCTCAAGCCTTTGTACTTGCTCCTTAGTATGGCGACGGTAACGCTTCTTTTGACCCTTACCGTTGTTGTCCTTATCTTTACTGAGATCTTGGACGTCGTTGGCGGAAGGGCCAGGCTCCATGGGCTCGATCCCAAACATGGCTTCGAATTCTTCTTCTCCCATATTCAAAAGGCAACGATAGCTCTCGGGAGTATTGGGTTGAGACATCTTCGATTTGGTTGATGATTTCTCAAGATCTGCTATCTTCTCTTGTATTCTCACTCACTCTGAATCGTGTATGCTTTAAAACTCTCTTCAAAGTATGGATGAAGATTATCAGGAGGATGTCTCTTTTAAAATTTGGCGTGAGCTTAGCATCTGTATTGCCTCTCCCGAGAGTTATGTCTTTCTCAATCTTTCCTGTGTGTCTCTTGCTTGGCTCGTCTTTTCTCATCTTTTCATAGTGGTAGGGCTCCCGTCGTCGTCTCCACCGTCGATTTGCGAGCGAGTTCTCCGATAAGGACGAGTCGTATCTCCCTTTCTACCGAAAATTTCCTTGTCTCCCACTCAGCTCGTTTTTTTTATTCTTTCTTTTCCAAAGTGGTGGCGTCTCATCCAGCTTTTCCGCAAAGACGTCGGATTTTGCTTGGCTCGAGGTCGCTGCCTAACTGAAATTCGAGCTAACGAGGGTGGTACCTAATAGAGAATGGTAGATAAGAGAAATCTTGACTGGTTGATACCGTCACTATAAAATCAATATTTACTTCAAAGTAGATTACCATCTTCGCATTCCGCTCATCTGCCTCACCTCTCTCCTCCTTTCTTTCATATTCTGCTTTCAAAAATGGCCAATTCTCCTAACCATACCTTCTCCGCCGAAGTCCTGGCTGGGTGGGAGAGACTCTACAATCTTCTTGGTAGAGGTTACGCTCACATAGCCCGAAACTTTACCGTTGAGGCTGAAATCCTCGGTTTATTCAGGACTGTGAACATTGCTTCTGTTGAGGGTACCCAACTGGGGAAGGAGTATCGGAACTTCTCGACCATCTTCATCAATTTTCTAGCTGCCTATAACCGCGCTTATGAGACAGTCCTTGTGACCGCCGTCGTGAAAGCTCGTTACCAAGACCGGCACGAGCGTCTGGCAACAGTCACATTTGTGGCTGATAATCACAAGAAGGCCCTCAAGTTTACCAACGATCAGCTTTCGTGGCTGGTTCGTGAGAAGGGAAAGTTGGTGGACCGTCTGGCCTTGGTCCGAACTTACGCCGAACAGGAGCCAGGCAATATTGTGATGAGGTGCAAATGCGGTTGGCTGCAGGAGAGACTTGATGATATTACGGCAGACATTGCTTTCGAGAGTGCGGCGATTCCGGACCTGGAGTTTGCCGTCGAGCATTATGAGGCCAGTATGGCCCAAGCTAAGGAGAAGTGCGATCGCCTCTTCTTTAGGCTCGCGGAGCTTAATCCCGAGAGCACCCGGTGCACCAAGAGCATCAACTGTTTGGAGAGTCAGTTGAGCTCTTTCGTAATGGTTATCAAGGCCCAGTTTGGCTTTACCTTTCCTCCCTAGTGAGCTATTGTAAAACCTGTTGATGTATGGAATAAAAGGAATGTTTCGCATATCTATACTTTTGTTTTCCTGTCATCTCTTCTCCTGTGCAGCATGATGAACGGTCAAGGCACTGGAAGCACCGAGGCTTAATATTTTTCTTGATATTAACTACTTCAGACGATTAAATCAACTTTCGATAGCGGGCCCCACTAGCCATCTTGAGCCCCGTGAGCTACCCACGTGAATTATTGCAAATACGACCGTTCGATTAGCGTGCCCATAAATCAGGCCACCTGTTGTGTGCCCCACTTCAATCGTGCTTAATCTCTTTTGGCGTCCACTTATTGCTGTCGGTCGACTGTAACGTTGGGAGGAGCGCCTGTGGGCCATGCTTATTAATAAAACATCAATCACCCAAAGACCTCCACGTGGTTCGAATCCAATGAAGTTTTAAGGCCGACCTTCGGTTGATTTAATCAGAAAGGTTGTAAGGTCGGGTTAAGATTCTTGCTTCATGGGTTCTGATAACTACACTTTTTCAACAAAATACAAGAGTCTCTCCAATACATTAAAATTGCCCCCCGATTTGACCTGAGTCGAAGGTTGGACATCTGGCCTTTGAGTAGGTTAATCATTTCTGCGCTTGAGTAACTCATGGATAAAGTAGGCAAGGCCGTCCAAGGATCGATTATGACTTGATTCCTCACTTGAGCTCATTGGATAATTTTTCAAGTTATTTTGAACGTCATGCATCAGCTCTTCTCAGCTACTTGTGATGATGTTTTTTTAGAACATCTCTTGTCAAAAGGGAAAGAAGACATGTCAAACATAAGATTAAAAAGGGTAAATTGGAATCGATACCGAGTTACCCTTCACTTTGAGCTTGCCACATAAGTGTTTTCGCCTGGCACTGTCATTTTTCATGCCATCGGGCTCGCAAAACCGCAGGCGTCCATGGAGGTCCATTGTTTCAATTTAAGGATTGACTTTAGGGCAACAAGTCCTATTGCGTTCCATTGGGCAATTTCATCTTGCAATTCTCTCAAAGTAATGTACAATCTCCTATGCAAGCTTTGAGCAGTGATGAAAACGAGTTCCAAACGGCAATGAAGATTGACACGAACAGCGGCTGGTTTGGTCTGAAATTTGTGATATTGAGACCAAAAGCAAAACTTTTTGGGGGAAACCGGCAAGGCTGAATTGAAGTGATGATAGCTCTGACTTCTCCGCGAAATCCATCTGAAAGACTATGGCAAGTTACCCTGTAAAAGGCAATGATGAAAATGAGTATGAGCATCAAGAATAGGGAGCCGATCCATGACATCCTCTAGACTCAAGAAACGAAGGCAACCATGATCAAATGGTTGATTACTGCAATTTCCAATTTCGTCAGTCTTTACGAAAAAATTCATATTAATTCAAAACATGACTAGAATGATGCCAACCTTTGCATTATTGTACCCAAGACAATGATGAACAACTTTCATGTTTTGATCTCTTTCAAATAACTTTTGGATCAGTACAGTTTAATGCATCTTTTGGAGACAATTGTTTGGAAAACTGTTCTGTCCGGTTCTTGTTTAAAGAACGAAAGGCCTACCAAAAAGGTGAGTTAAGGTTTGAAATTTTGCAGGCCAATAGTTTAGAGGCCATTCTCCAACTTTCATGTTTCGAGTTCTTGTAGAAAATCTCGTTTAGTGGGAGTTATTAACAAAATGATATGGGGTCAGAAAACTGTCAAAGTTTCAGACTGATTTGCAATGGATCACAAATTCTGTATTAAATGGAAAACTGATTGGATTTATCTGAAACTTTTTGACATGCAAGATCAGAGCCCATTAGACATTTTTCATTCTTTGGTCGGGATCCAAAATTGAGTCGAGGAGGCTCGAAAAATTCTCACGAGGAGGAGAGTCAATCAGTCAGAATGCTTTGCAGTTTTCATCCATTTAGAAAAACGCGAGTTTGGCCCAACTTCGTCCCAAGCAAATGAAGTCCATTGATTCTGAATTTTTTATATGTCTAAGATCATCATGTTATCTACAACTTTTGTCAAGGGAGTTTTCCCCAAAATTGATCATCAGATTTTACAAAAAATTGTACAATGCAATGTGATAAATCAGAATCAAAGAAAGCTGATGAAATTGCAAATATTGAGAGGATTCATCCGAAAAAAAATGACTCATGGAGATGAAAATATGACAAGTAAATTCCCAATCAACCAACTACAGAAGGAAGAACATGACTCGGCTTGACAAATACGAGACTAATGAAAGGACATGACTCGACTCAACCTAATAATGTCATGGACCGACCCAAAATAGAATAAATGCAAGATGAAGTTAGAGAACTTACTTTACCTGTGAAGAATATACCATGTAGGTTACATAGACATGTACATGAATCGTGAGTTTAAATCTTAGCCTATCTATTCTAAAGGCTGACAAATTGAAGCGAAAGACTTACGGCAAGGCGACAATCTCACGCACATAATCAAGATTAGCCGTGATCCCACGACGTAACCAGGATTAGCCGGGCCTCCCCACTTCAGCTGCTCGAGCTAAAAATTAAAACCACTGCTTTGGTAATCTTACCAAGCCTGAGGCCTAACTTTTAAACTCATTTTTGGAAAGAGGTTTGGGATTGAATCTGGGCTAACTTTCGATGTGATCTCACGCCGAACGCTAAAACCAAATCACAATACCATCCTAAAACTAGTGACCCAGGTCCGGTCACAGGACGTATATGATGCAGTGCTAAAGCGATTAAAAATGCACAACAGTTAAATGCAAACACCGCTTCAAAAATGTGCGAAATTAAATAGACAATTCCAACACCAAGCCTGCAAAACAAAGGGTTAGCCAAACACTCCACCCCTTATAACTTCCACCTACAAGACCATTTAACACATAAAGGTTAGATTCCAACCAATGCCAAATCAAATGAATTTTCATGAAATTTTCTGGCCTAAGTCCTCTAAGTTCTTAAATTTTCAAAAATTAAGAACACGTCCCCGACAGTGGAGTCGCCAAGCTGTTGCGACCTAAAATTCATTTTTTAAGTTAATGGATTACCAGATTAATTGATTAAATTGACTAACCTAGTTCGAGCTCTCTCAAGCTCTACCAAATCGCGACTTTGGTTTTTTGTTCAAATGGTTTTAAATTTTAGAGTCGCCACTAATCATTTTTGGTAGGTTGATTAGAAACCTAAGTAAATTAGCGAGAGAACTAAATTACTTCTACGAACCAGAGATTATGAGTTCGGGGACTTGGTTACGTTAGATTACTCTAATGCCCTTTCGGTACCAATTTCATGAAGGTTCATTTGGGGTGAATTAGAAAGATTTGAGTCAAACTGACCAGAAGGGTAAAATGGTCATTTTTCAAGGCTCGGGGAATGAAAACAAGTCAAACCAGTTGAATGTGGTCGTTCCTTATTTTCCACAATTTCTGAGAATTTTCCAGAATGTTTCGAGACAATTTGCCCACAAGGGGCAAAATCGTCATTTTGGAAGAGATTGGAAGGGCAAAATCACCAAAAATGGGATTGGATGGTTAAAAAGATTCTTTTCTTGCTTTTTGAGGCTTTTGGGAATTTTTGGAAATTTTTTTATTTATGATTTTTATTGTTTTGTTTTTTTTTCTATTTTATTTTTTTATTTTTATTTTCATTTTTATTTATAAAAATGTAATTCGGGCCGGACTGGATAGGCCCGACCTGTGCTATGATAGCTCAACTCAAGCAATGAATTATTCCGAACTGCTTTTCTTATTTACAATCTGCTTCCTCTCCCGATTTTTAATTTACTATAATCTATCCTCTTTTTATTAATATTTTCCTTCTCTTTTTTTTTATTACTTTCTAATTTGATTTTTTTTTATCTCCAACGTCTTCTTCATTGAACTTCTTCTTCATAACGATGAGCCGGAGCTCCAACCTCTAAAACTTCCGATCAATCCCTCCCCTAATGTTCTTACACAACTTTAGTCAGACCTCCCCATTGTGAATCAAACTCACCATTAAATAAGTTTTGCCGAATCAATAAGTAAAAACTAAACGCATCTTTACTTGCGCATCAAAGGTAAAGAAAACTAACGTGGTGGAACTCCAATCCAAAGCGGTGTTAAAGCGCGGAGGGAGATGCTTCGGTTCGGCTTTTGCCGTCGAGTCTTGCTCGTTACGTCGCCGCACTGTCGGGTTTGATCGTGTGTCGCTTTTTTACCTGACATAAAATATGGGGAAAATGGGAGAGCGTGGAAAATCCATACTATTTACATCTAAAAATCAGAAGAATAACAAGAGCACTTAGCTTCGCTTTGCTGGTCGACGATTTGCTGAGGTTACGCTACAATTCCACGCACAAGAGCTGGAGCAATGTGATTACCAATATTGGTGGATTGGCAACCAAGGGGGTAAGAGGACTACTGCATGCGAGAAGGCTGCAAAAGTATGAAACTTTAAGTAAAAGCAAATAACCAAATTGATGAAAGCCTTGAGCACGTCCACTATGCTTAAAAGAAAGATCTGCCAACTCTCAATCAGGTGCAGCTTGCATTGGCGTCCAAATATCGACATATGAATTCTCTTGCGCATTTCCTAGAGGCTGATCATGATAAGATCTTCTCCAATGAGGCTCCTTGGTTAGACTTGTATTCATCGAGAGCTAAATTGGTGTTGCAAGGAATTGATGAACACATGGACAGGGACTTGGCTACTTCGTCGAAAGTATAAAAAAAATCTTGGCTCCGGCTTATGGACGAGGTTTACTAACTATCTCCTTGGCAGGATCGCGGTGAACTCTTACTGAGGACGTCTATGACACTACTAAAGACTAATTTGCTATGCTGAATTTGTCGAATTAGAGAAAGCACCAACATAACCTGCGAAATAAACTAACCAAAGTAGCCAAAAGCAAGCTGACTTAACATATTAAAATATAAACCCAATGCTGACTATTTACTGAAATTTCAGGATGAAAGTTGGACTTGTGGATTCGGCCCTTGATCGCCATAAGGAACCGTTTGCCTTTGGTTTCATGGATTCTCCACCATATGTCGTCACGGGATTTCTTTTTTTTTTTTTTAACCATTCTCCCCACGAGACGAAGCCAGAGGGGAAGAGACGTAGGGAGATGGCCTTCCTCCCTTGGTATCGGGTTCCGCACTGCATATGTTCAGATTGGCATGTGAGTAGTTTGAATTTAACTTTGACCATGCAAAAGATTAAAAAATGGTAGGGAAATGCAAAACTTCTCTCTCCCGTGGTCATTTGTGGGTGAACACTGTAATTGGGTCTGCGTTAGATTCCAGTTGCTTCCACAAAGCTCGAAGAACAAAATGAAGCTAAATAATCATAATAAACACTAGATACCAGCACGAGTAAGAATTAGTGCAATGGGTTAAGAAGACGCAATTCAGTCGGACTATAATTCAAGTTATGACCATGAGATCAGTCCACCGGGCATATGCTAGATTTTCTGGGACAGCAAAATCTATCAGGAAAATTTTGCTTAAATGAGCCAATGGGGAAGAAGATTCATAGAACCAATTCACGAAAATGATTAGTAACTAAAGGTTCACCTTTACTTAAGAATTCGCAAAGAAAAGATTCGAAAGAGTCCATAGGCTGCAAGAATATTAAACCTAGTGACCAAAGCTCTTGCCAAAAGAACTCTCAAGAAGATGTTTCAACTTTAAAATGAACTTCAAAAGCAATAAGGAAAATCTAACATTTGTTCAACTTCCCTCGAATGATCTTTATGCCATTATCGCCCACCCCTCTCTCTCTCTCTCTTTTTTTTAAATTGATTAGATAGGATCCTCCAGAATCTTCGTTTTGCTTCCTATCCTGTACCACCCTTAACAAGTAACCCTCTTACAAATCAAGAACATAACTAACCATCGCAAGCAACAACATGTCGATAAACCCGAACCCCCCCAATGCAAACATTATAGAAAAACATCTTGGTTGCAGTGCTATTCGACGTGATATCATCATACCTGATCACGCACATAGACAATGCAAAAATAAAGCACATGCGCAACAGGGTGAGCCTCAATTGTGTTAAGGTTATCACGGTAATAGCAGTAAATAGCCACACCGAATCACAAATGAGCAAGTAAAAATATCACTGCTTGATGGACGACCGATTGAGAACTGGACCGAGGCTTCGGGAGAACAGGTTGGCCATCGACATCCTTCAAAACAGCCATCGCGGGCGCCGTCTTGGCACATTACCAGCAGCTCGTATTCATGGCGATGCACATTTACCTTAATCTGACCTTCTCGTCCTTCGGTAAATACGTCTTTGTCCGGTTCGCGTTTCAATCTAAGCGAAAAGATCTTCGCTTCATTTCCAATGGCTGTCGACCAAACGCATAAGCAACCAGAGGCACCCATCGCGAGCACAACTTGAAGAGTTCTCCCTAAACAGCCATCAAAAGCCCAATCTCCCATTCTTTTTTTTTCTTTTTTTCTCATTTTTTCTCGTCTGGGAGTCCCCAGATGAGAGTTTTCCCATTTTTTCTTTTGGGAAGTCCTCCCCTTCAATCTTCAGCCCTGGAACTTGTCGTCCATCTTCCACCACATCGCTTTTCCCCATTGACTCGATGTTGGACTCGGTCTTATAGGCTTTGTGCTCGTGGAGGTCAATCGAAGCTACTAGAGGATGAAGTGCTACTGTTTTTCTTTACTACCGTGAAGGGATCGGCACCTGGTTTTTACCGTTCATGGCGTATGCATGGCTGCTTAACCTTTCTAGAGCCTTGAGGGTGATTTCAAAGTTGAGTAGATTTTGGGCAAGAGCAGAGACGCCGACATTCGTGGCGGCGACACCGTGAAGGCCAAGAGGGTTGGGGTCTCCAACAGTGGACGGCATGCAACCACGACCGTCCCATCATCTCCCCTTCTTTTTTTTTCCTGAAATTTGAGGAGTTTCCCCATCTGTCGGGCCATCCTCGGTTCAACCAAGAGATGGTGTCAGCGACCTACGTGATCTCACCTATCCCGTGCATGAGAATGGTTTTGACCGTCCGCTCCACCAGCTAATTCTCTAACTTTCAGCTGGACTTCCCTCTCTAATGGTCATCTTCGAAAGGCATAAATTTTGATGTCTTTCATTCTTCCCCAAAACCTTTTTTTTTTTTTTACCCGTGTGATCATTGTGTCCCATTTTTCATGTCTTTGCTGATTATTCCTTCTAAGGGGTGGAATGGAGCTTTTATTTAGACAAGTTGGACCAGCTTTTGATAAGTCCATGCTCATTCCTCCACCACCTTGATTTTATAACATATGTACTATCCATTCTGGACAGCTCCATTCACGACTCCTCTCTCTACCGTGGCGAACAATTTCAGCATCGTGGCCGACATTTCGTCAGAGATCCACTACAGGATATGACGAAGAGTCTATAATCCTTTGCCAACATCCAGCCGATTTTACGTTTCTTTTCAACGATGCCCCAACGCAGCCTAATAGCGAACACTCAACCCATTGCCATTGAGGAGTTTTGTTCCCAGAAAGGGAGATATCCCAAAAATGAGTCCGTGACTCGATTAGAAAAATCCTGATCCCTTCTTCGTTACCAGACCAGTGTCCAACTGTCATTATCCTTCCTTTCGATAAGCTAATCTCTGCCAATGTTGCATTTTTTTAAATAGAGTCCATGCCATTTGGGATGCCGAAACAGTTCTAGCAAAATTGAGTGAGCGCCGACGAAAAAATGTACCATTAAGCCATTGAAAAATTCGGACCACTAGAGGACGATGTCACGACCCTAGAAATGCAAAAATCAAAAAGTATAAAGCCAAAATGAATTTTCTAATTTTTTTTAATCTGAAAAAGAGATCAATAAAGTAATTCCCAATTTCAGATTAATTTTTACGAATTTTTTTTAGCCAAAATGAATAGAAAATTAAAAGAAAACTACTGACTGCTTCTTTTTTTTAATATTTTTGTGGCTTCAAATGCCATTTTATTTTCAAATATTCTTCTAATTTCTGAAAAATATTAAAAAATACAAAAAATATGAAAAAATATTTTTTGTTCAAAAATGGTAGCCTAAGCTTAGTGAAGGCTTCCAAAGTTGATTTTGCAATTTACTCATTTTTTCTTGATTTTCTATGAATTTTCAAAAATAAAAATACCGAAAAATACTGAAAATATGGAAAATCTTTTTTTTTGTCAAAATCGGTTCCCTAGGCTTGGCCTAGGTCCCCAAAATTGATTTTTCAATTTTATGAATTTTTATGGATGTTCTATTAGTTTTCGAAAATAAAAATACCAAAAAATACTAAAAATATGAAAAATTATTTTTCGGTCAAAATTGGTTCCCTAGGCTAGGCCAAGGTCTCCAAAGTTGATTTTTAATTTTATGAATTTTTATGGATTTTCTATTAATTTAATTTAAAAAATGATTAAAAATCAGGTGTCAACAGCGAGCACCCCTTCCGCTACTGCCGCCAACACCTAGGCCACCTTGCATTCTCCGCCCCATGTACAAGAGGGATCCCAAAAACAGAAGAGTTGGTGCAAATCTCAATATCTCTTGGCACCAGAGCATCTCAGAGACATACCTAACAGGAACATAATCATGGGGGTCAACGCCTAATGTCTCTTGGGCTTCCTCCAGTTTTTCCTCAAAAGATTCAACACTTCTGATGTTGAAGTAGTACTTATACCGACCTCCATGCCCCCTTTGCAACATTGCCACTCTTGGGTCCTTCGCTGATCTCGTCACTTATTTGATTTGGCTGTGAATTTCTTACATGCACTTTTGCTACAGATTTGTTGGAAACAACTATATGGTCCACCAAGCCTGGTTCCAAAAGCTTGTTTTTGAACTCTTGAAAGTTAATCTGCTATTGTTCATGAGGACTAAATGAGAAGGAGGAAAGGAACAGTCCAATCACTACCAACGGCGTGATCAAATTCTGGAACTGCTTCATGAAACTTTCCTAATTGTCATCTGTGTTCGAATCCCCTTTGGATTCTGATTTGTGTTCATTTCCTTTAGGAATCTCCTTCCTCCCCTTCGGATAGAAGTTCTCATAATTCTTCTTTTTCGGGGCTTTGCTAGAGAAAAACCAGTGGGCTCTGGGATTAGCGAGGACGTAATTTAGATTGGATAAATAAGATTTAGCGGAAAACGCCTTGAGAGCCCTAACAGAAGCCAAGTATTCCCTAAAAAAAACCTTGACTTTACATCTAATCCACCTAGCACACCATCCAAGCGCGGCGTTTGCAATGACTCGCCATTCGATAGAACGAATCGTCCACCACCGCGCTACAATGTATTCCTCGAGCGGGAAGATCTCGCCAACGAACGGCCAATCCTAGAAAGAATCATCTCTAGGGCACCAGAAACTACAGGACTTGCTTCAGTAGATCTTGAGAAGGTGGCACTTTTAGAGAGAATCGTCTCTATTTGTCACAAAACCAAGCGACGAATTAGAAAAAAACAGCTGAGAAATCGGTGTTTCAGAGAAGTTATTTAGGGTATTACATTGGGTGGAAGCTGGACATTAATGATGCCGGGAACGAGGACAAGTCGTTCTCCTTTTTATGGATGGAACAGAGACTGGTAGTGATGTTATTGTCTGAGACCCAGAAAGAGAGAGAGATAAATGAGTTGAGAGGGAGTTTTGGGGGTTACTTCGATGGCTGGTCACGGTAAGGCTTGGCTGAGGATGACGATGGAGCTCCGGTGAGCTGGAAGGTGTGGCTTGAGGTGGTGATCGACGACAACGACCCGAAGTTGAATAGGAGGGACGGTATGATTACAGTGGTACTACAATGGGGGAGGTAAGTGGCAGCAATAACAGTTGGTAGGAGTGGTTGAGTGGCGTTGGGATGAGCGAAGGTGTAGAGAGGGAGGTGGGGTGGTCTCAATCGAGGCACAAGGCAAAGCACGGCACTCAGGTCGCATAGCAAGCTGAATAGGCGACGGTAGTTAACGGCGATGGCAAGGTGGAGGCTGAGCGGCTCGGCTGGGTGGTGTCGGGAGGAAGTTTAGAAGAAGAAGAAGAAGAAGTCGAGTAGCAGCGGGGCGGTGGGGTGCTCGCGAGGCTCGCAACGACGCGCGGAGTCGACGGCAAGCAATTGAGGCGATGTCTGGACAAGGCAAAGGAGGTGGCGGTTAGACAACCAATGAAGGAAAGAAGAAAATGAAGTCGAAGGAAGAAGAAGCATGCCCCTCGCAGGGGGAAGTCCACGGCTGCACAGGAAAAAGAGAAGGGAGAGAGGGCTGGCCAGCTCGCGAGAGAAGTTCTAAGCCCCCACCTTATTATTCTCTTTCGGTCCCAGTCCCTGAACAACATGATGCTGTCGCGACCTTAAAGTCAATCAAAGACTAACGGATTATCAGGTTAAATTAACAAACTTAATTCGGACTCTCCCAAGTCCTACCGAATCGCAACTTAAGTTCTTTTCATGCCAAGTTTATTTAATTTGGAGCCGCCACTAATCGTTCTTGGTAGGTCGATTAGAATCCTAAATAAATTAATGGGAGGATTAATTTATTTTCTACGAACCAGAGAAAATGAGTCCGGAGACTTGATTACATTAATTTGGAAAAATTAATGCCCTTTTGGTACAATATTTCATGAAAAATCCACTTGATTGATGATGTGAATGAAGATGGCTATTTTTTTGATTTTTTTTAGGATGTAATGGAACTAGACTATATGACATGGCAATATGCATGGTTAATGACATGGCAAAGTATGATCTAGACTACATGATATGCAAATGACTTTTTTTTGGATTTAAGAGTGGTTATGGTGAAAACATGCTCTATAATGTGATAACATCCAATTTTAATTAAAAAAATGATTTCTCAAAGTCTTAACTTGTATTAGATATTATTTGTAACATAAAATGAGGTTCTTGACATGTTCAACCATAAGAATTTACATGAATTAAATTAAAGCAAAGGATGAACAAAAATAAACAAAAATGCCCATAATATACCTTTTAATTCCGATCTTTCCAATAAATTCACTCATTCCCAAAGATCTGGGTTAGAGAAGAATTTTACCCGCTATGTCCTCGGAGATTCGAGCCAGTATGCGGATAATTGGTATAAAATAACATCATCCCTTGTTACCAAAGGGCAGAACACGAAATTCTATACTAAATTGCCGTCCCATTCCACAAGATCGTGGATAAGACATGCAATTTATTTTCCAAAGGGTCCAGACAAAATGGAGCATATATTATGGGCATGTTTGTTTAAAGATGTGTAAACTTTATAACAATCAAGCAATCAAACAAATATGGCAAAAAATAAAAAGTAAAGTGAGCAATTTAATTTAATTTTTTTTTTCAGGAAAATAAAAGGGGTGACCAAAAATGCTCAAGTGGGGTCCACTTTCCCAGTCCAAAGATCAATTTAATTTTTTGAGAAAATTATCTTCAAGGATTTGCAAAGTGTTTTAGATAATTCTCAAAAAAATTCGGATAAACATTTGATTGAATCTTATCTTATCTTTAATCAAATAACTTCAAAGAGCATTATAGGAGATAAGATATCTACCAGATAACATTCCAATCAACTCACATACTAGAGATAAACATTCAAAGCAAAAGATTATCCGCAACAAGTCCGACGTTATCCAATTCAAATTCTTCTCAAAGATTAGATGAAGCTTAATTTAATAAACCTCATTCACAACATAGAGATAACATCAATAAAATCACAAGATAAGACAACTCAACCACTCATGAGATAAAATTCGAAGCATGACTCATCCATGGACGTATCGAATTCAACCAAGTGACACATGTGCAGAAAATCAATCTTTGGTTCACAAAAATTCCTTTTCTTTTTTTTTAAACTAATCCAATTTAATCTTAGAAAAATTCCCAACAAGTTTTAACTTTGAGAAAAGATTTTTTCCAATCAAATTGCATCAATCCTCAAGAATATTCAAACAATTTCATGATCTAATGAATTTATCCAAAAAAATCAGGAATTTGTTAGCAAAGAAACTCAATTTTCTGGTTTTAGCACAACTTAATTAAAGGGTTAAATTGCAAATCAAATACGCTCATCAAAAACGATATAACGTACATGCATGTTTTCCAAGTAAAACAAGCACGAATTGCAAAAAAATTCAGAAAATTTACCTTTTTCCAAGCCAAATTCCAGCGCGCGTACAATTTGGAAATTTTGTCCAAAGTTGCACTTTTTGAGCTTGATTTACAGCCAAATGATGAGGTATTGAGCAGCGAACAACAGTATTTTTTTGCCTCTAGACAGTAGGAAAAACGACCAAGGATAGCAACGGATTAGACACCAAACAGCAGCAAAATCGTTCTCGAATAATAGCAAATATGCAACAATTTGGACTCCAAACATCAAGCTTTTTTTTTTTTTTGGTAGCAGCTTTGGAAAACGATTGTCCTTCTTAGTTCATTGGGTACAACTTGAGCCTATTTGATGCCAAAACAATGCTGGGCAATGCCTCGAGAACGAACAAACGAGCGACGGCACCGTTGGAGCTTGTGATTAACGACCTACAAAATCAAAGAATTTTTTCAAGTGCTTCTCTCTAAAAATCTCAACTTTTTCCCCCCTTTTTTTTTTCTAACCTTAGAGCTAAGGTTGCTTATATAGAGTTAAGGTCAATCCTAGTCCTAGTAGGAGTATGAGTTATTATAGGCCATTGGATTAAACCTAACTAAGGTAGGATTAGATTAGAGTAATTAGATTAGAAATTCTGAATCTAAGAGTTTTAATTACTTAAAACTCTTAATTTTCAAAATATTGAAGAGTCCCAATAAGTTAAGATTCTTTGAATTTTCGACCCAATAAAAACGTCACCACAGGCTAGCCAAATTTTCAAGTAAATTCGAGTCTGTCGCTCTTCAATTGAAGCCCAATTCCTCTGTCAGTCTAAATTGATGCAAATATAATGCATGAAACATAATATGCAAATTACGAGGAAATTTTTTTGTAAGAATAAATTCTCATTTTTTGCAATAAATATATATAAAAAGAAAAATCAAAATTTAGGTATCAACAGATGCCACCCCCAGAAGATTTTTCTACTTTTTCAGTCCGATCTCTTTTTTTGAACGCCTCCCTTTCGGTGCCACCCCCCCCCCCAAAGACCATGTGGCATCGACTCCCATCATGCTGTCCCTCTAGTGTGCTGGCCTCCTTTCTTCTCTTAAATGATGGCAGATTCACTCTATAATTATCAATAATGGTGTGTAATTTTTAGATGTTTCAGAGAGAATTGGCAGACATTCTTCTCCGACGAAAGTAGTGTACTGGACTAAAATGTAGTTTTCAGAATTAGAAGAAGTTGTCACAACTCTAAAAATAAAAAAAATAAAAAATTAAAGTGCTAAAATGAAATTCCTGAAAATTTTGGTAATCAATCCAACAACTTGCTTAACTAGGCAACCCACAAATTCGAATTAATATTTTTGAATTTTCTTCAACCAAAGTGAATGGAAAATCAAAAGGACAATACTGATTATTCTTTCATATTTTTACAACCTCAAATGCTACTATTTATTAAATATTTCTGAAGAATATTAAAAAAATGCAAAAAATATGAAAAATTATTTTTTATTCAAAAATGGTTGTCCAAGCTTGGCCAAGGCTTCTAAAGTTGCTTTTTTTTTTCAATTTTCTCATTTTTTCTTGATTTTTTTTATGAATTTTTGAAAAAATAAAAATACTGAAAAATACTGAAAATATGAAAAATTTCCCAAAGTTGATTTTTTTTTTAATTTTATGAATTTTTATGAATTTTTTTATTAATTTTTAAAGAGAAAATCGAAATAAAAATCAGGTGTCAACAGATACCTCTTTTCAACTTGAATATGAAAAAGCTTACCAACAAGGGTAAGCCTACCTTCTCTAATTTTCCTTATAGGAACCACCTCACCGTTGCTATAAATTTTGTTTCCGACCAAAGTTTGCCTAATCGTTTGCAAAGACTGCCATTAGAATTTTCTGATTCCTCCTCTTCCTCCATGATCAAGTTCGAGAATAAGCCAGAGCGGACAAGATGACTAACCTGAGGATGGAGGTGTCCTTGTGTCTAGAGCTGGAAGACCCACTAAGAGCAAACTGGAGAACTCTATCACTATTCGATATTAACGTCAGCCAGGAACTTTGCTGGACGAGTGGCAGGCCATAAGTTGCCTTTACCAGAACCTCACATGTAGTTCTCGAAAGCATAGAGGCAGGAAGAACGGTTCAGGCAGAGATAAGTGACAAGGTTCAGGGTCTAAGGAACGGTTTGGTGTTTATGGGACGTTGGGATTCGATGGTATTGCAGCTAAGACATGTCCACTAGTTTTGTTAAGGAATAAGAGACAAGTTTCAAGGAGTAGAAAATTTCTTTGTTCTTTTTTTTTTTGTGATGAAAATACTTTTGGTAAATTTTATGGTCTTTTTGGTAACACTCCAAATTCTTTGATTCCTGTCCTTTTGCTCTCGAGAATAAAAAAAGAAAAAAACTGTCATGTAATATTAATTAATAATTTTGTTCCCGAGAACAGATTTATAACAGAAATAAGAAGCAAAAAAAAAAAGTAGCTTCTTGGTTCCCAGGAATATAAAGAAAAATAATGTCATTTTAGGAAAATAAGCTCAATGTATCTTAATTCTTATCTTTAGAACCATGAGTCCACCCCACTGCCGATCCCTAGTTTCTGTCGCCGTCACAGCTCATCAGTCCCCGCTGCCTCCACTGAAATTTTTATAAGTAAATGAAAGAAATTGGGAATAGAAAGTTTTAGGGTGGTACCAAACACATTTATGTTCTTTTTCTATTCTGGGAATTGAAATTTTGTGCAGTTATCAAATATGTTCTTTTGCTCAAAAACTGTTTTCGGAAATAGAATCAGAAAAAACTATTTTTGCTCAGAAATTATTCCTAGAAACATAAACGTTGCCAAACGCATAGTTGGAACAATTGTTATTTGTCATCTTTTCTTCTTTTTCCTTAACATTAGATAACAGTAAAATGGTGGCAAGATCAAGTTTTACTACTTATTTGAAGCAATTATTTCCTGAAAAATATTTTATAAATTATTTATTTTCTGCTAGATAAGCGGAGTTTTAAGCACAATAATCTAAGTTCAATCTGGAGACGGTTTATTGAACATGGAAATAACTATAAAAGTAATGCTAATTTTCTCTCTCTCTCTCTCTCTCTCTCTCTCTCTCTCTCTCTCTCTGACTATTGTGATATAAATGATTAGGTGCCTATGCTAAGGGACTGTTGCTTAAATATAATTATGAACAATTTAAAGTTCTTTAATAAAAACAATGATGCTCTGTCTATTTTTTACAAAATCAATTATCCATGGATCGTCCAAGGTTACATGCCAGTATTAGATCAACTCGAATTAAAAATCTCACAAATATTTATCCTGTTTCTATTTGAAGAATGGACAAATGTAGGACTAGACAATAAAAGGGTACTTCTTGGGTCCCAAAGAAAGAATCGGGACCGGTCCATTATCATATCATTAACTACTTGAGCATCAACTCAGGAAGAATCAATTCTGGCTCGTTGATAGTTCAAGATCAACTTCCCTTCATAGTACCCTGCCCCTTGAAGAATTTAACTTCATGAGTCATAATTTATTGATCCTCGTAACGCATTTTCATTATAACTAATAAAATACATCTATGAATGGTAGCATGACTGTACAGTCCGTAATCATAACTTTAAAATATTAGCACTCGATAATTAGGTCATTGTAAATGACAAGTTAGTAATCCTCCTTCAAATATTGTAATTTATCTCAAACTTCATTGAACTTCCTGAAAATTTAATAACTTTCCAGAAAAGTACTATAGAATAGACAACCTAAATCTATTGTAAATTTTTTTTTGCTTATTCTTAGTAACTTAGCTCAGTGGTTATATCATTTCCTTTCCATTTCGTATATCAAAGCCCTAAATCAGCGAGTAATCATCTTCATGTGTCGTAATTTCTCCTAATCAATGCTGAGTTTGATAATTTATTATCATTTTCTATTATCAATGCTTTTTTTTTCATCTTGTTTGTTTTCCTTGCTCTCTTCCAATTTTGAAACTACCCATTTTGTCTCTCTTCCCTCCTCCCCCACATGGAGTCAGTCAGGGATTTTTTTTTTCAAGATAACATTTCATCCATTTCCACGTAAATACAGAGAAAAGCAACAAGACAAATCCTAGACAAATTTAAAACAAAATAAGTTGCAGATAACAAGATGAATCATCATAATAAAGTTATGAGTCACACGCTCAAAAAGTGGATCTGTGATTTTCTTCAATCAAAATCAATGGCCGATCACCAAATCTAATTTTAGTAACGAGGGTCTCCAAAGTTAGGGACTCGCAGTAATAAAACATTTCAATTTGAGAAGGGAACATAAATCTTCAGATGAGAATTGCAAGAGTTGGGCTTGAGAAAAAGGAGCCCAAATCCCAAAGCCCAGACGCCCAAGTCAGCCCCCATCAGCCCATCTGATAGGGCTCTAATATTCCCTGCAGGGGTGAAGAACGGAAAAGGAGGCAAAGCGACCGCAGTGGGGAAGAGAGAGAAAGACAGAGCTTGGAGGAAGAAGAAGAAGAACTGAGGGAAAGGAAAAGATGATTTCTTACATGCGTGCTCTGAGCGTCTCGATGAGTCGACATAGCGTCTGGTAAAGGTTTCTTCTGCAATTCTTTTTTGGTGTTCTTACTTTGTTTTCGGCGCCTTTTTCACCATGATTTGTGCGTTTTGAGGATGTAATCTCCAGCATCAAATTGCGATTCCATCGGTTAAAGTCATGATATTTGGTTGTTTTTGTTGGATATTAGTTAGCAGGTAGGAAATTTTGTCACAGAATTTTGTTTTTAGTTCCTCCTGTGGTTGGACTTTGTTACCCTTCGCATTTGGTTTGGGCATTTCATTGGATGAATAGATTAAGTTTTGATGCTTTTGCTGGTATACTGAGGCAAAAGAAAATTCGAAAGGAATTGAGACGAGAAATGAGAATAATGCGATTGCAAGAGCGGATATGGACGAGGAGAAGAAGAAGAAGGCATTTGCCAAGAGAATGAAACATATTGGTCATGGCGTACCTATGGAATATGTTTGACAAACAAGGTGGACTCAGTCCCAACAGTTTGAGTGTTTGGGATAAAGGGATGTTTAACACTGTGTCAGAGTTTCAATGCAAGAGCTGGATATTCTGCATGCTATACTAGTTGTACCCCTGCTTTCTGAACTATCTGGAAATTCAAGCAAGCCCCAACTTACTGACAAAGCGGATTATGAAGGAATATGTTCCATACACATGTCCATTAACAACTTCCGATTCTAACTTCCTTAACTAACTCCTTTCCCACCTGCTGACATCTCTATGACTCAATTAGTTCCTGTTCGTCTCTAGTTCCTGTCTTCAGCTCACAACAAATTCTTCACTCTTTTCTCTTCACTTGTGTAATCACAGGAGGACCAGCTAGTGACTGTTAAGAAGTTCATCGTCTTCAGAGGATGGCCTGAGCAGGAACATGGGAGGGAGGTCGAATGAGTCTATTCCAAATAATCATGTTGCTCCTACTTCAGAAGGCAGAGTCTTTAGTTTTGCAGAGCTGAAAGTTGCAACAAGAAGCTTCAGATCTGATACAAATTCTTGGCAGAGGGTAGTTTTTGTAGAGCCTTCAAAGGCTGCCTTGATGAGAAGGGGTCTTCCCAGAGCAAAAGAATGACTCCAATTGCCATAAAAAAGGTTGAACCCAGAGTTCATGCAAGGATTCACAGAGTGGAAGGTAATTGGTTCCTCTCAGGACATGTGCTTTTGCAGTATTTATGACTATTGCATTTTTAGGGAGAAGCTAAGCGCTATTATGATGGTGGGAGAACGTGTCTAGATATGTAGTTTGTTGTGGAAAAATGATAAGGAGATGATAGATGTTAGTGGCCTTTGTCGCTATATTGTTCTGGTTTTGTGTGGCCAATTTCTTATGGAGCTCACTATTTCAGTTTGCTTTCTTCCTTTGCTGAACTGAACACATATTTCTGGGAGTTGTGGACCAGATTATTCGGTTAGGATTGCAATTATTTAGGAGAGACAGTGCTTTCTCCTCTTATCCTTTATTTTAGAGTCCGTGACTTGTCCTATGACCAGGACCATTTCTCGGAAAGAGCTTTGAAAAAAAGTCAGCTTTCCTTTCCATTGTATAGTTCAAGTCCACATAAAAACATTAAAGATCTTGTGAGATTCTGTTTCCAAGGACTTCGGGGGTTAGTGCGAATTTTTTCCGGACATGCAATAGTAGAGTAAAAATTTGCTTATCCTGCACCTGGTGCTGTTAATTTTCCAGTGTTTATTTTATCCCAATTCAAAATCAAAACAGCAGGCACAGTGCTGGGTAAAACACATGGCTCATATATGTTTTTGTACGCATGTACCATTGGAGCTGTTTTCACCAATTTGCTGAACAGGTTTTTGGGATGTAAAGCAATGAGACACAAATGGTTAAGGCGTATCTTTTTGGGAAGGCACATTTGAGTGTCCGTCTCAGGGTGTGTGGATGAGAAGGCAAGCTACTGTAAATCCTAGGACCCATTTGATCTATAGATACCTCAGGTGAGCAACTGTGCTCTTGCTCTAAATTTGAGATTCCACAGCTTTGTCCTACAATTGCTAAGTCTAAAGTTGGGTAGTGCATACCACATGTATATTTGTTTTCCAGTGGGCAAACGGTATGGAAGTGGTGGAAACAAGTAGGAGGAGAGAAGCTTTGCCAGCTTAGCTTCTATCTCTAAGGTTCTTGAGTGCTGGAGCAGAAACGTTTTCTGAATCTTGTTCGTTGTTTATAATTACCATGCTGAAGTCCTTTGATAGCTTGTAAATTTTGAAATGTAGGGACTCTTCTTGCATTTTAGAGAAGGACTTCAGGCCGTGCATCAGAACCTATTATGACTTCTATCCTTGCTGTTTAAGCTATACTCATAGGATGTCACTACAATTTACCTGAAACAATAAATACCAATATGAGTTTTACGACATTAGGACCACTTCTGGAATTTCTCAACGTAGTTCTAGGAACTAGAACCATCCTTAGTGAGGATAATTTATTTTGCGGAAAAAATATGCTGGCAGGCCCTGAAAGTGGGGTGACCTATATTTGAGTCCAAACTTATGCTACTTTAGGAGAAACTAGACATAACTATACTTCTTTTTAACCTTGAAAGAATGAATAATTTCTGCCATTTACTTTTTATGAATCACCTGGTAAATGGAGGTCAAAACGTTATTAGCTTACAAGTCTTTTAAAAGGGAAAGGATGAGGAGGGAAGGGTTTAACCTCCACATAAATCTAGTTAGCATTTAAATTTTTCACGATTGATCATCACTCAAGATGCTATTGTCCTTCTTGGAAGGTGGACATCTTCTCTGTACTGCACCATAGGATTGCATTCTTTTCTATCATGTTGCATATCAGAGCTTGTATTTTTCTGTGTTTTAGAGACTCCACATGGTCACACCATACTGTCATCAATCTTATCCTCTATTGGCTTTGCCAATGTCAAAATCATGCGAGGGATGTTCAGTTGCTTCATCAATATGTTGAGAACTTAAGATTTGCTTACTCCTTGGTTGATTTTCATGAATGTGAGGTTGTGTAGTTATGGTAAGGCATATTAAATTCAACCGTGCAGTTCACATGTCAGGATTTACTATTGAACATGGGTGATGATGCATCATTTAGGGGTGATCGGTTCCCGGTCCGGTCCGGTTCCCCTCGAGACCGACGGTCCCGGGAACTGGGAACCGGACCGGACCGACGGTCCCGGGACCGGACCGGACCGGACCGACGATTCCGGGACCGGACCGGAAAAAAAAATCCAGAATTTTTCATATTTGTAACACTAAATTGAAAAAAATAAATAAATAAAAAAACAAACGGTCCGGTCCGGGCGGTCCGGTCCGGTCCTATACCCAGACCGGGAACCGGACCGCCCGGCCACTGGTTCCAATTTTGGGGAACCGGGAACCGGACCGGGACCCCCTAGAACCGGGAACCGGTCCCGGTCCGGTCCAGGCGGTCCCGGTCCGGGCGGGACAATTTGCACACCCCTAGCATCATTGAATACTTCATCCCAGTTTTACTTCAGATTATTTGCTACCATCTAGATTTTGTAGGGTGCATCCACTGTATACGGCTCATAAGGTGTCCTTGTGGGTTTCTTTAATTTCTTATCACACAAATTGGTTGCTCTATCTCTTCTCTTTTTCTGTGGGTGATCCCTGTTTGCTTTGTTATGCTAAAAAAAAAATGTGAAATTATGAGGTTTTACCCTATTTTGATATGAGAGTGATAACTTTTTGCAGTCAGAGGTGAACTTCCTGGGCAGCTTATCTCATCCAAGGGATTGTCAGGCTAATGGGATATTGTTTGGATGATAAAGAGCTACTTCTTGTCCATGAGTTCATGCCAAAGGGTACCCTAAAGAACCATCTCTTTGGAAGTTAGGTTCTTTCTTGGGTGATATTTGCATGCTTGCCTTAAAACTTATGGCAAATATGATCTTTGCTTGTTTCGATGTACTTCACAAATCATGTGTCTTTCCTGCTGCAGGGGGCCCGGCCATTAAACCAATTCCATGGGTCACGCTGATTAAAATTGTGGTAGGAGCAGCCAAAGGCCTCACGTTCTTGCACCTGTTTGGCAGGCAAGTAATCTGCGGAGATTTCAAATCCCCGAACATATTTTCACGTTCGTTACTTAGGTTAAATCAAGCAATACCACATGGTTGTTACCTCTAAAATTTGATTCCAAAATCCTGTCCCGAAATAACATAACTTTGCAACATCCCTCCTTTTGCAATTCCCTCCTGCATTCTGGAAGCACCAAGAATTTGAAACCTTATGCGTTCAGGTTTTCGTTTTGGCCAGGTTTTCACATATAACACAGGAGTTACCATTGCAAAGCATCTTTGAAACCTGGTTTGTCTCCCGAGTATGCTTTCCTTATTATTTGTTTATGGTCGTCTAAAATTTAATGTTCCCAAGCTGCTCTTTTCATAGGTAGTTTATAATACCAGTCATTGGCCCAAGCTAAGCTTATTAAATATGCATTACACCAAAATATCAGATTTTAGGTGGGCAAGAAAGGGTCCAGACGAAGGACAGATCACATGCCACAACACAGGTTATTGGAAGTTATGGCTATGCAGCAGCTGAGGATATGAGCCACGGGTAATATGATGGGCTTTCTAAATTTTCTTTTGCGGTCATCATAGCAGAGAACATTGCACTTGACCTTAGGTGGAGCCAAGTTTAGCAAATTCCGTTAGATCATCACATCGTTCTGGTTGACCAGGTCATTTATAGTGGTTGAGCTTTTGATGGTAATGCTAGTGTATGATGCAAATCGTACTACTGATCAGCAGATTTTGGGGAGGGCGTCAAGCCTCATCTGTCAAGAAGGAAATTGACTAGAATCATTGTACTCTTGACTGGAAGGGCGATATACTCTGAAGGATGTAAAGCTGCACTGGCGTTCCAATGTCTCCGGTATTTGCCCAAGCACCAGCCATTGATGAACAAGGTCGTGGAAAACCCAGCCATTGATGAACAAGGTCGTGGAAAACCCTGAAAAGAATCGGTTGCAGCTGATAGGAAACGCTGCTGCTTAGAGGATTGATCCCAACTCGCCCCTCTTTCTAGTACACGGTTGGTGACTCTTTATTCATCACCTCCGATCATTGCAGATTCATCTTCAATACTCTACGAACTAATGCTTGTGGCACAAGTTGGACTGACCCAATCCCATGCCTTAAGTTTTATAACGTGCCCATGTTGACTTTGTGTGTGTCGGTGTGATTGATAGAGAGAGCCCGTGCGATCATGATTTGGCCGAAAGCAGCCCTGTTCTCTGAGCATAAGAATGTTGTCGAGTGGCTCTAGTCTGCCCAACAATCAAGTTTGCTCTCTGTGCCCGAGTTGCCACCCAAACACGCCAACAGTTCCGGCGAGTGATGGCTTAACCACACGGTAAGGCAGGCAGCATTTGCAAGCCCAGATAAAAAGGTTGATTATTTTAGTACGATGTTAGACTCTTTATCAATTTTATAACAACTATCTCCAATATAATTTTGTCATTACTGCCTGATTCACTCACCGATATTTAACTATTAAGGGATTCCAAATGCTCAAACCTCGACGTAAGAAAATTATAACAGCAAGACATCCTGACGGGGGACCGGAAATCAGTAAATGTCGGCGGTCAAGATCCGATTTGGAATGTTCCTCGTATCGTTAAGATTTGAGGTCCCCGCATGTGTGCCCTGTCACGAGCGACAGGACAACTGTCGAAGAGCTGTCCAATCTTAGATATATCTCCTCTTTTGCCGTCTGGGCTCCACCATCTCAGCAACTCGGAAACGGCCGAACATGATTAAATATGGAGAAAAAGGATCTCACCATCGTTTACTGCGTGACGGCGTAAAGAAATAATATACTAAGAGAACAAATAACCATGATACAAAAAAGAATAAGTTAAAAAATATTTGTCAACAACCACGTTAGCTAGGTCTGATTCCGCTGTTCATTAAATTGGACGTAAGGAACTATGCTCTTGTTCCTTTTACTGCTTGTCTACCGGCAATAACTCTAAAATATACACTGAAAATTGCTAGCAAAGAGGAAGACAAGGAAGGCAAGATGGTTGGGTTCTTGGCTCACTTGAGCTTAATAATGCCACGCGGAATCTTGATTATCCAATTTTTGACTTTCTCGAACTTCCGCTGAAAAGCGCCGATCAATGTTGTCTGTGCACTTGCCCGAATGCCGGTCTTGCAAAACGTGGCGAAATGCTCGCAGTTGTTATTGAAGAGGTCGTACTCGCCGAAGCTATCGCTCGCGAGAAGCTCCCATGCTTTGTTTATGGCTTCCTCGGGAGATTTGGTGTCAAGCAAGGTTGTACGGGTCCCCAGTCTAGTCAGGCAATACCCTAGGAGCGGGCGCCCGTACGCATAGGAGTGGACGAAATGGAGTTGCTCACCTTCTGTCCGGAAGGATTGGAGAGAAGTTTTGTCGATTCCTGTTCTTGTGAAGTGAATCACGTAACCCCCTCCAACGTAGATTCCTATCAGAATCAATGGTGAGCATGTGCAACGTAGAAAAAGCAAACAATGGTCCAATCACCCATAACAAAAAGTTACCGTAAAATCGGCTTATTAATAGGAAAGGAGAAGCAAATATACGTGGATCAACGAGCGTGGGAGGATTATTGCAAGTGAAATATATTTTATTAGTCTTTGACCCAAAGGCACAAAGACTAAGGCTTTTTTTTGTCCACGTGGCAGGCCGGACCCACTATTTACCTTAATTTGTCCCTTCTGTTCAGCTTCTTCATCCTTACTTAATTCCCCCGTTATCCTTCTTCTCTCCACTTTTCACTGTCGTCTTCTTCTTCTTCTTCTCACATACGCACGCCATCGCCGTAATCAAACGTCGGCGACACCTTCAACTTCCCGGACTACCTCCCCCTCGCCTTCGCCCTCACCCTCACTCTCGCCTTCAGCCCCTCGCCCAAGCGGATAGGGCTGCTCTCACCAAATCCGTTGAGGTCGGCCCTCGCCTAGGCGGCGAGGGTCGACGCCTCGCCAGATCAGGAGAGGTCGGCCCTCGTCCAGGCGTCGAGGGTTGCTATTGCCGGATTCGGCGAGGACCGTCGGCACAGCCACATCATCAAACGTCGGCAACACCTTCAACTTCCCGGACTACCTCCCTCTCGTCCTCGTCCTCGCCTTCAGCCCCTCGCCCAGGCGGATAGGGTCGAGTTCTCGCCAAATCCGAAGAGGTCGGCCCTCGCCCAGGTGGTGAGGGTCGAGGCCTCGCCAGATCCGTCGAGGTCGGCCCTCGTCCTTGCTCCCGGCGCGGGCGTACAGCTCCTCCGCGCACGCTGGGTCGCAGACGACGTCGCCGCCGCCGTCGCCGCCGTGCACGATGAGGAGCGGCGCCTCCACCTCCACCTCCTCGCCACCGGTCTCCGCGGGCTTGCCAGCGCCAGCTTCCTCTTCCAGTCCTCCTTGAACGACACGTCCGGGATCGACCCGCGGGTATGACGGCGGCGACCGGGAAGAGGAGGTGCTCGAGCGGCCAGGGGCTCTTGAACTTGGCTCCAATGCAGCACATGGCTCCGTGGAGGACGAGGCCGGCCCAGGCGCGGGCCTGGCGGAGGGCCACGTAGAGGGCGATGGCGCCGCCGAGGGACTCGGCGTAGAGGAAGGCGGGGAGGGAGGGGCCATGGCGGGCGGGGAAGGAGTCGAAGAAGGAGACGCAGTCGTCGACGACAGGGTCGAGGTCGGGGATGTGGGAGAAGAGGCCGTCAGAGAAGCCGTGGCCCTGGTGGTCGAGGGCGCAGGTGGCGAAGCCGGACTTGGCGAAGAAGACGGAGGTGAGCTGGATGAGCATCGATGACGGACCCAAAATTGGATCATCACTGCTGAGTTCCATCTATAAGTATGTACACAACATAAGAAATAATAATGACTCACCATGATGAGAATAGACGCCGTGCCGCCGATAAGTGTAAATATGATCACCGGGATTGGGCTCTTCCAGTCCTTTCACGGTGGTCGACGACGACAGCAGCATCAGTGTTGGGAGTAACTTGGCGATTGTCCGAGCGGCCATTTCATGCCTTTGGGTCCTTCTGTAGTCTCTTGCAGTTTTGTGAAGAGCAAAACCGCATGGGAACCAGGTCGGGGTTGGTGACGAAGAGGTGAAGTTGTAATGGTTCCGAGTATGTGAAATGGGTGCCGTGTACTTGTAGTGACCCGTCGGGAAAAAAAGAAGAAGAAACGTGTATTTGAAGTGGGTGTCTTAGACCCCCCCAAAAAAAAAGAGTGGTTGTCGCGCAGTGACCCGTCCGTAAAAATTTCTGGATGCTGGTACCGGTGAATTGTAAAGAGTAGTAGTTCATAGCCAGACTAATGGCCGTCACAGCAGACCGTGGGTCGACATACCTCCGCCAAAGTGTAAATATTATCTCCTCGTCCTCTGGAATCGGGGTGCATGGATTGGTCAGGACATCCCTCTGTGGGTCCCATCAAACTCCCAGGCGCTGCCGTCGAGATGTTTTTCGGGAGTCCAGGCCAAAAATATATGTATAGATACCAATCTAATGCCAAGGGCCGACGACGGAAGCTCGGAACGGAGCCGTATGACGAGGAAGTCTTACGTACGGTGTCATCCTCCATGTTGACGATGTCGTGGGTCGCCCTCTTTCAGGAAATCCCTATATGGGGCGCACCAGACGACTTCTTTCATCCTTCAGAATTGACATTGGCACTACAGGACAAGATAAGAAAGAAAGAGCACAAATATATATATATATATATATATATATATATATTTGCGAGTTTGTGAGGCCGGAGGAATCTAGGTAAAAGGATGACGAAAGCGTGGCTTTTTGTTTTTGCCTTGCAGCTGCCGGACCAGGAGAAGTAGCAGACGCCGCACAAGTAAAAGCCGTGGGCAGGGACTCTAAGAAAGGACGACGCGAAGGAAGGAAAGAGACAACACTAAATTCTTTTTTCTGGTCGCGCAAGGAACACGTTGATTTGTAAGTGAGTTTTATTATATCTGACTGACTGAAGAGTTATTTTATTTGGAAATACTTTGAATTTCGTGTATAATCTATAAACGTATTAAGTGATTGTAATTTCAATTTTTTTATTACAGTGAATTATTCAAATATCAGTATCTATATTCTACATTCATGGGAAGAGCCGAGAAACCTCCCTTAATTTTGCCATAGGAATTCCAGATCCGCAACTCGAGCCATTACTACTACTGCTTCCTTTGAGGGGTGATATTTTAAGTTTTTTTTTTAAAAAAAAATTATTCATTTTGTGAAGAAACAAAACGAGGCGTATGGGGTTTCAAATTCACTTCCACGTGGAAGTGGAGAGAGAGAGAGACATTGATTGGACTTTTCATGGGCGTGGGACACCGCCGTGAGTATTTAGGAAAAATTGTCAAAAAAATCATGAACTCATTGTACTTGTAGTGACCGTCGGGAAAAAAGAAGAAGAAACATTTTTTTTTTTTTGGTCTTTGCTTTAATCTTCTTCTTTCCTGCTTTCTGTGGAATCAAGTCGAGGCTTTTTGGTCCATTTTCCAAGGTTCCACTCGTTGAAAAGTATGATTATCCCTCTCTATATTTGACTTGTGATTAGATGGTTTCTCATGCTTTCTTCAACCAGAGAGTGTCGATTTGAGTAATTATCAGTGATAACAGGAAAATTGAATTTACTTAGCTTCATGGATTTTCGAGGAAGGAAAAAAAAAAAGAAGAAGTTACGATTGCTTTAATTTCATAAGTTTTATTTGACTTGATTTAGCACAGCAATTGATAAAGATTCCAAGCAATATGGTTCATTCATTGGAAATGCTACTCTACACCAACACTAGAATAGGTAGGATCGATTCTAGACCCCAAAGTTTTCTTACATCAATGCAAGCCGTGCTTTTATTGGCACCCAACATGAGGAACTAAGAAGTGGTTGAATGAAGAAGAAATGACGCCAATTTTCACTACTTTCCCAAAACTAGAGTGAACTCAATCAGAATGGTTTGTCTTTAGAAGATAAATATTTCCTTAATGACAAATATTACAAATGTTTCGCCAAGTCAAGTCTCTATCACCCATAAGCGAATCGGGCCGAATGAGTGGATAGTTGAAGGGGATGGTACGTATTTACATTACTAGTACAAACATGTGTGGGTGTGTTAAAGTCTCTCATCAATGGACCCACTATATCCAAATTATTAATGCCAAATCTGATTAATCTAAGTTCTTAAAGTTGCATGAATTTTCTCATCAAGTCTCGTGTTGGACTTTAAATCTGGTTATCTAATGCCGATGTACTCATCAGAGTGGGCAAGATCTTTTTGGGCGAAATGAAATAGGGTGTATTTCATGGAAGGCCTATTTCATATTATTTGGACTAGTGACATGTCAATTTGTCGACATGTATGAGAATTTCCCATTTGAAAAAAATGGCACCTAAGTAAGATGACAGTCTTACTAATAAAATGTAATTGTTTTCCTTAAAGTTGCCTTTGAAGTATGGATGGCTCCATGAACTGGTAAATTGAGTTAGTGCGGGAGCTCGGGATTCGGTTATGGATGGAGGCGTAACGGTGGTGAGAAAGTCCGACCTAGGCCATCCATAAAGTATGAAACGCATTCAGGCATTGGTTCAAAGGTAAGATGGCATTTTCTTAGTTTTATTGTTCACTTAAGTATAAGACTATTGTTTACTTTTTATCTTATCAACAATTGTATATTAAACCTTTTTGTTTTGTATTTTCAAATATACTTTTCAACTGTCGATTCTTTTAGACTTAGATTTACGAGAGTCAAAAGTGTTGGATATGTAGTATATAACTATCATTCAAATATATCTTAACATACGAATTAGAATAGCTATGCATACTTTGCCAATAAACATTAGTTAATAAAGCACAAAAAAAAATTTAAAAAAAGGGGGAAGAAATTGCGAATTAAAGAAGGAAGATGAGGACGCATTGGAAACATGGGGTTGAAGAGAAGGAGATCGAATCCAAGTCCAACAAGACCGAGTAAAATGGAGATAGAAAAGAAGATAGAATTTTGTTTGGTAATCCATCAACATCATTATCATCATAATCTTATTCAAAGATCCTCACCCAAAAAAAAAAAAGGGGCAGCAATTATAGGAAGGGAAGAAAATCCATTTTTCGGGGGATTATAGACCTTGTCCTCCTCAAGTACTTGTAATTTGAAATGAAGAGTGCTTTCTGACCCTAGCACATGGGATGGTCTTAATTTTGCCTTCCTTTCCGGTCGAGACATTCACAAAATTTTGTCTGTTACCTCTGACGTAGAAAAAGCAATAAAGCACAACTGGTGACCAAGTCGCAAGTTTGAAAACTGTGCCTCAACCTAGAAAGATTGATGATTCGAAAGAGAGAGCAGTCTAAGCAGGCAAAGCAATAATCCTGCTTTAGAAATTAATTTTTGACTAGAAATTAATTTTTCTACTTCTAAAGAGAAGTAATTTTTTTTTACTATTTCAAACGGTTCAAAAATTATTTCTAGAATAAAAAAAATGCTATAGAAGTAGAAAAATAAATTTGCGTAACCAAATGAATTTCTGCTTCAGAAATTGTGTTACCAACAGATTTCTGCTCCAGAAACACTTTTTGAGCATAAATTCTACTCTAAAAGTGTTGTCATTCGCGCCCTAAGTTGGCTAGGAAACCTTCCAAAAAAGTTATTATATTAGATATAATTAGTAAAGGAATGAGTTTTTAGTGAGGGTTTGCCTTATGTAATTTTGGGAGAACAGAACCAAGGTCGTGTGTTCACTTTTAATGATACCAAATCGATCGGTGTACTTATTCACATACATATCATTTTGGAACTTATTATGAACTATGGATATTGATGCGATACGATATTGCTAACTTCAAGGTGTAGCTTACGTTCAAATTTCTTTATCTGATCATCCTTCCGTCCAATAAATTTTCAATTTTCTCACTTGATCTTGCTCAACATGCTTTCCATTTTGCTCTTCAAGTAGCTTTTGACCAATGGATGGAGATTTTCAAAGGTACAACAAAAGAGTTAAAATTATCCACAAGTTCCAATTTATTACATTTTTGCCAATTCAGTCCTAAATCTTTTAATTTTATCAATTGAATCGTAAACCTTTTCATGGAAAAGATTATCATGAAATTTCTAAATATATTGCAATTGTACCGATTCATTCCTAAACTTCGCAATTGTGCCGATTCATTGACGTGGTGCTGCCGGGGTTGACATGGATAATTTTTAATTGTATTTGAATAATTCTCAACTTTATTATTAGCATTTCTTAAGAAATAATTTTTTTTTATTTTCTTTCTCTTTCCTTTTTTTTTCCCCTTCCTTCTTCCTTTAGTCATTCGCCGAGGTCTAGTGGTCGGCCAATGGTGAGGCCCAGTGAGGTCGACCTCGCCAACCTCTGGTGAAGCTCATTTTCATAGCCCTTGCTAGGCGCAGGCAAGGTTGCTCCACCTCCTTGTTGTCGATCTCAACGACCTCTTCCTTTCACCATGAAAATCTTAATCGAACAACCTCTAATCTCCACCACAGCTCCAGCATTGCCCGACCGGATGGAGGATGATGCTTTCGGGCTAGTAGTAGCTCTTCAGAACCATACTGATCGGCCACGCCACCATCGGGAAGTCCAACCAATTGTCACTGTTTGTGCTCGACAAGTTCGACATCAACACCAAGACCGCGTATATAAAGTTGGGCTCAGATATCTTAAATCCATTTCGAATCATTTGTAAAATTTTAGCGGCTCATTTACAACCCATCTCACCAAAAGTGAGTTGGCAAAAAGGGTTTCCAACCTTATTGACACCTCGAGTGGCGACCCATAAAAGAAATGACTGACGCGTTTGATGCGAATGTCGCCAAGACACAAGATTGGACCACATTTTGGAAGCAACTGAGAATCCCAACCTAATTTCCCTCGATTCTCCTCTGCTAATATGTTACTCTTTGTGTTTATGATCGGGAGAATGGATGACAACCTCGCAACCAACGTCGAATTGGAAATGACATAAAAGCGTAAATCTTTTCTATGGAATATGTGTGTTTATATAGGGATATAGAACTTTACCAAAAGAAACGTAACAAAACCCTTTCCGGGGGACTATAGAACTTGCTGGGTTCGACTTTGACTTCTTTTTTTCTTTTTTTTGGCCACAAGCATATAATTTTAGATTTTTAATGGTAAAAAAAATAACTTTGAATACGTTTATCATGCGTGCATTAGTTTGTATTTTTCGTGACATTAACCCTTAAAATTAAGGGCTAACCGTATCCGGAGATCATTTATTTACCGAAGTCCTAAGAGGACAATAATGGCGTCCGGTAAAGCGAATGTTTCTCGCATTCATATGCTCCTAAAGTGTTCCCAATTGTTTTATTTTAATTATTTTATTCTTTACTCATTTTTATTTTTAATTACTTTCAAGAAAGTGTTTCCAATTGTTTTCAAAAAAATGTTCCAAATTTGTTTCTGAAAAGCGTTCCGGAAACACAGAAGGAAGTTTTTTTTTATTTCTCATTTCTGCTCCAAAAGTGTTTTAGTTTCTCGAAAGTGTTCTCGAAACACTTTTGGATCACTTTTTTATCATACGCGTTTCTGTTCCTAAAGTGTTCCGAGAACACTTTGGAACACTTTAGGAACAGAAACACTTTTTCTGGAGTGTTACCATGCGCACCCTAAAGAGCTAGGATGTGTTCCCGGGCGCACCAGATTCAAGCAAGCCCATCGCGTCTCCGGCCTTAAATCACGTCGGTCCCCCGTGGCACCCATCAAAACCAAAGGGCTCGCATGCATTAGACTCCCCGTGTGAGATGAATATGCGTCCGGTCTTTTTTGGCCCTTCACATTTCTTTTCTGAATCTGGTGCATATCTGAGCATCAGGATTAGAAACCTTAATTTAACTTTGGGACGAGCGGAATGGGTGAAACTTGTCTGCCAAAGTCAATCCTTTTTCAGTCAAGAAAATCCTCCATTGGTCTGAGTTCTTTCCTCAAGAAAATCAATGGCAAAAAAGAACAGCTTCATCTTTCCACGTGGTGCGCAAGTTGATTACACGATCCTGCCTTCTTACAGGTATCTCCATGTGGTGACCTACCATACGGGTCAAATCTCAATCAAAATTTAATCAGTAGAATCCTTTTATTAGGAATCTACCATGGTACGACCCACCATACGGGTCAAATGGTATGACCCACCATACGGGTCAAATTTTAATTCAATTTTTAATCAGTAGAATCCTTTTATTAGGAATCTACCATGGGTTGATCCACCATACGGGTTCAAGTTCAACCACCCTAAAGTTTTTTTATATAACGAATCATTAGGTTCTCATTTCATTTTCAGTGGAACAATCATGTCACGACTCTTTTTATTTCCTTGTATTGAGTCGATAAGAATCCAGGTGTCATCTCGTCTTTGAAATGAACCTCTACCGAGCTTCCTTTCAAAGAGGGGCAGCTGTTGACACCTGATTTTTAATCATTTTTTCTATTGCTAAAGTAATAAAAAATCCATAAAAATTCATAAAATTGAAAATCAACTTTGGGGACCTTAGCCAAGCCTAGGGAACCAATTTTGACCAAAAAACGATTTTTCATATTTTCAGTATTTTTACGTATTTTTTATTTATTTATTTTCGAAAATTAATAGAAAATCCATAAAAATCCATAAAATTGAAAAATTAACTTTGGCAACCTTAGCCGAGCCTAGGGAACGAATTTTGACCAAAAAATAATTTTTCATATTATATATATTTTAATTTTTTTTAAAAAAAAATACAAAAATATTTGAAAATTTTGGAAAAATAACATTTGAGGCCAAAAAAATACACAAAGATAGTTAATATTTTTATTTTAAATCTATTTTCATATTGGCCATCGCAAATTCAGAAAAATCCAATTCGAGTCACGTGTTCCTTCACGAGTATAATCTCGAATCGGGCCTAAAAAAATTTAATTTGAGTCAACTTATTTTTAACTTTCACTTTTTATGAGTTGTGACATTGTCTTCTAATATTTTAAATTTTCATCTTGGCCCAATTATACCCAGAATGACTTAATTTTGCAAAAGGGCTTTAATTAAATTATGCATTATTTTCAGCGACAAGAAATGAGCTTAAATTTGACATGTGGTAAATTTTGGTGTGTCAAAAATTGTGAGGAGATTTGGACTTAAAGAAATATATTTTTTCAGGGACTGAATTGTAAATACTTAAAATTCAAGGACTAGAGTGCAAATACCTAACTCTTGAAGGATTATTTTACAAATAATAAAAAGAAGAGTTAGTGGATAAATTAGAATAGAGAAGGGAAGATGAAGAAGAGGAGATGAAGAAGAGAAGTTGGAGAAGAATGGGTGGAGAAAATAAGATAAGAATAGAGAAGGGAAGATGGAGATGAAGAAGAGTTAGTAGAGAAATTAGAATGGAAGATAAGAATAGAGAAGGGAAGATGGAGATTAAGAAGAGTTAGTGGAGAAATTAGAATGGGAGATAAATATGGAGAAGGGAAGATGAAGATGAAGAAGAGTTAGTGGAGAGATTAGAATGTGAGATAGAGATGGAGAATGGAAGATGAAAATGAAGAAGAGTTAGTGGAGAAATTAGAATGGGAGATAGAGTTAGTGGAAAAATTAGAATGGGAGATAGATGAGTAGGTTATAAAAGGAGGAAGAAGTGAGCTTGAGAGAGAATTTTTTGGAGAGAAAATTTGAAGTGTTTGAGAGAATTTTTGGGAGAGAAAATTTGAAGTATTTGGGAGGATTTTTTTTGGAGAGAAAATTTTGGATGTTTGAGAGAGTTTTGGGAGATTGAAGAAAAATTTGAGAGAAAGAAAATACCAAAAGAGAGAGAATTTTGAAGATGATGGGAGTTCAAAGCTAGGGATTATCATCACAAATTCCTTCATCGATCAATATAAATCAAGAGTTCATCATCGTCAACGAGCAAGCAAATTCGAGCTAAGTGTTTTTATTTATTCATTTGTTTATGGTTTTACTTGCAAATTAGCACAAATTGTATACACTTTCTCCATCTCCTCTTTTTTTTTTCCATATTTTATGTCAGGAGAAGGATATCTCTACGTCAACAGCAAAAATCTCGTAGAGATGCAAAAATCGGCCCAGACAAGCTCCTAAGTTGTCCACCGATTTCTCAACTGATCTGTGACTAAAAGTCCCTCTTAATTCAAAAGAAACTCTCTATATTGGGAACATAGAGAGCGAAAATCAATTATAGAAATCTCTCCCAAAAAATGGGAGATAAGTACTCTTTCCACTCTTCTGGTTTTAGGTGCAGATTAGCACATATTTTGTATACTGACGCTTCACTCTATTTTATGTTAGGAAACCGCAGCTCTATATCAATGGTCAACCCTATGGAAGCACAAAATCGGCTTGGAGGAGTCCTCAAGCGCGCACAAATGTCAAATTGTTGAATCAATTCGTTGTATTTTATTTTGAAGAATTCATACCCCAGAATGGAGAGGACAAAGTCCATCCGCAATTTAAATACCTGCACCATAAATCCCAAAGGGAAGAGCCAAGCCAATGCTTAGCCTCCCATTGGAGGTTTTTACTTACAGTAGTTAAATACCTGCAACTTAAATACCTGTACCTTAAATCCCAAAGGGAAGAGCCAAGCCAATGCTTAGCCTCCCATTGGAGGTTTTTACTTACAGTAGTTAAATACCTGCAACTTAAATACCTGCACCTTAAATCCCAAAGGGAAGAGCCAAGCCAATGCTTAGCCTCCCATTGGAGGTTTTTACTTACAGTAATTAAATACCTGCAACTTAAATACATGCACCTTAAATCCCAAAGGGAAGAGCCAAGCCAATGCTTAGCCTCCCATTGGAGGTTTTTACTTACAGTAGTTAAATACCTGCAACTTAAATACTTGTACCTTAAATCCCAAAGGGAAGAGACAAGCCAATGCTTAGCCTCCCATTGGAGGTTTTTACTTATAGTAGTTTAAATACTTGCAACTTAAATACATGTACCTTAAATCCCAAAGGGAAGAGCCAAGCCAATGCTAGGCCTCCCATTGGAGGTGTTTATTCACTGTCATGTACTTCCTATAATTTAATTTTTGAATCATCAAACCCAAAAGATGAGTAGGTCGTAATACTGCACAGAAGTCGTTAACACACTCCCTCTTTCGGCTTCAGGGAATGATTAACACTTAAAAATATATATATACCATCCATGCATCCTATTTAAAAAGTGAAAACACAAAAGAGAATATCCTACTAGAGCCTTAGGAATAAACCAAGCCTGAGTTGCCGAATTAGGATATCCATGAAATTAAGGTACCGAAAGGGCATTAGTTTTAATTAACTAGTGTAATCAAGTCCCCGAGCTCATAATCTCTGGTTCGCAGGAATAAATTAGTTCTTCCGCTAATTTATTTAGGTTTCTAATCGACCTACCAAGAACGATTAGTGGCGACTCCAAATTTCAAAATCATTTAAACAAAAACCAAAGTTGCGATTCGGTAGGGCTTGGGAGGGTCCGCGTTAGGTTAATCAAATCTAATTAACCTACTAATCCGTTAACCCTTTAGAAATAATAAAAATTTTTAGAGGATCGCGACAGTGGCTTAATGTAAGAACGGCTCTTTTGGATTTAAGGGGATTGTTGTAGACTTTTCTTTCTTTGCAGCGTTTCGATCTTTTTGGGTTTGATCGTTAGCGTGTTAGCCCAAAAGAGTGACTATTACTGGGTTGTCACACAGTTTCTCTCAGTGGTCACCATAAAGCCATTAGCGTTTGCAAGATTCTTGTCATCATTTTTTTTTTCCTTCGTTTGCATACTGTTCATTGTTTGGCGACTTGTTTCTTTTTGAAGGGAACCATTCCCACGATATATACACAGCGGATTACACAGAATTAACAAGCCCAAGAAACTTACTTGAATCACTGATCGGAGAAGCATATCACAAAACGGACATACCTCGGGTTTTCACCGATTAAGTGTCGTCAATGCAGCGAGAGATTTCGTCAGTTTGACGATTCGGAGAGAAGAGCGAGAGAGATAGTTGTCGTTTTCTCTGTGTTCTTCTATGAATGTATATATCGACGTCTGAAGAAGACGACGTTTTTCTAAACGTCATAAACAAACTGCCTCTTGCAGTTATTAGAAAAGGTAAGTGGCTATAATAGCCTACATGGGCGGACCACGATCCTTCCCATGCACCCTTAATTTCTAACATCTCCCACTCGCCCATGAAGGGCTATCTATTACTCACTTGCCTACGCAGGGTCAACTCCCACTCGCCCACAAAGGGTTAAAACATAACTCTCTCTTTTCTGCAAAGTTCATATTGACAAATAATCCGTGCGACCAGCATACTACGAGAGCTCGTTGCCATACATCTGTTAGGAGTATATAGCAGCTCAAATTGGGCAAATTAACTCAGAGTAGATCCAGTATGCAGTACCTTAGATCAATTAGTCACATTTACATCATATCTCTCTTGATCTCCTCGATTACTCGGATATATTGTATTCACAATCATGATTAAACTCAAATAATCACAATTGGTCGACCTGTGAACACAAAGATAGAATGTGACATCAAAACAAATTGATCTTCCTCTTCCCTTAAACCTCTCAATCTCAGTTCAGCTCGCTTTTCTAGAAATGTCCCATTAGATCGAATCAATCTCATGACCATTGGCAACACTCTAAGATAGCGAACACTAAATAGAAATCTTGAGAATAAGTAAGAGTCGTGATGGGACTAATTTTGAGGAACTTTTATCCTCAAGAGTCTCACACGGCTTGAAAGTTGAGATCTAAGCTTTCGCGTACTCTTATTGGTCGTTTCATGCATACGTAATATGAAATACGTATTACGGTATTCTCTCCTTTCCCATGGAGCGTATGTCTTTACACTTAATACCGTACAGATGATAGTTCAGACATACTCAATGTCTAACTTGAGTTCACAAATCTACTCTCCTTGAAGGAATCATCAGAACTCACATCTGGCATCAAAGACAGATAAAGTGAAATATGTGGGCTATTTCATTTTCTGACATAATAAATACTATGTCCTCTTCTTAACACTTTGTTAAGGCAACATCTATATTTTAAGCTTGAGCTCTCAATTATCACCTAGATAATAAGCTTAAAATTGTCTCATCTCTATTTATCACATAATAAATAGAGGCGATTACCCGTGTGAGTGGGTTAATCTTTCATCTGTCCGACATACATTCTCAAAGTAATGCATTAAGCATTTATATGCATAAATGTCATGAAAAACTCATAGGCATCAATAATGATAACAAATATCATTAGATATGAACTTTGGGAAATATAAATATCTAGTACTCCAACTTCTACGCACTTCTAGAGATTTCAATATAAGGAACTAATCCATTTGTCAACACATAACCGAAAAAAAATATCTCTAGGAATCAATTTCATCATAAGATTTGCTATCATTCTTTGCGTAGATATGTAATATATGTTCACATCTTTTCGTATAATCATGTTTTTCATAATACCATACTTCGTGTCTATATGTTTGGTCTTGCAGTGGATCCTTAGTGTAAGCTCTTACTGCTTGGCTATCATAATTAACTAATAATTGAACCTGCAGTACCTTAGCAACATCTCATTGATCCAAATATCTTTCAAACCAAACACCCTCTCGAACTGCTGCTGATAACACCACGAGATCAATTTCCATCGTGGATAAAGCTATACACATTTGCTTCTCACTACTCCAAGATATGACGTCATTATTAAGTAAGAATGCAAATCCAGAGGTAGAATTTCTCTCATCTAAACCTCTTCCTCAGTCAATATCAGTATAGCCTTCAAGGCGCAAATCTCAACTTTGATTACTCAATGAATAATCAGCAGTACTATTCAGATACCTCAGGATTCTATTGACGGCAGTCTAAAGTGCTTGACCTATATAATAAATATCAGGTCTTGTACACATCATAGTGTACTTTAAGTTTCCAACAGTACTAGCATATGGAACACTTTCCATTTACTTCTTTTCATGTGAAGTCTCAGGACACAATCTACAGCTCAAACTTTCACCTTTTGCAATAGGAGTATCCATGGGTTTGCTCTCTTGCATACGAAATCATTCAAGGACTTTCCTTATTTAAGTCTCTTGTGAAAAAGATCACAATCTCTTTTAATGATATCTTGAAATCTCAATTTCAAGAATGCATGCAGCTTCACCCTTATCTTTTATCTCAAAAATTGGAACATGACCAATTCTCAACTATAGTAGCAAACTCCATATTGCTCCTAACAATTAGTATATCATCAACATATAATGATAAGATCACAAATTGATCTTTGGATCTTTTAATACATACACAATGATCTTCATCAATCATTATAATAATCATATGCCACTATAGCATTACGAAAAAGTGTACACTATTGTCTCGAAGACTCCTTAAGGCCATATATCGATCTCAAAAGTCGACATACTTTTTGTTCTTGGCCTTCTATAACAAACCCAACGGTTTGTTTCATACAAATTTCTTCTTTTTAATTCTCCATTGAGAACAGTAGTCTTTACATCCATTTGATGTAATTCAAGATCCATGTCAAAATCAGGTGAATTGAGGTAAATCTCACTACAAGGCGAGCCTTATATCTCTCAATCGAGCCATCAGCTTTACGCTTTATTTTGAGAACCCATTTGTTCCCTATGGCTTTGTGTCCATTTAGAAGATCAACCAGTTCCCAAACTTGGTTTGATTCCATTGATTCCAACTTTTCTTCAATTGCTTATATCCACTTTTCCTTATCAGGGCAAGTCAGAGCCTCATTCATATTTTTTTTTTTTGCTCATCCTCTTCTTGTGGAGCGACCATATAGACTAACCATGAAAGCTTCTCTTTTAATGTCTAAATGTCGACGAGTCGACGGAGAATGCTTTTGCGACTTATTCGCCAAATTGGAGAACGTACACTTAGTACATCATGCTCCATTACGCTCCCACTCGGATTAGATAACGACGGCATCTTCACACCAAGTAGTTGCAATTGAGACTGGTTCGAAACAAATTCCCCACTTCTCACATTGCTCCCACTTGAATGATCTCTCTCAAATATGTCATTATCGCTATCCAAGATTTTAGATAGAGAATGGTCTTCACATATCTCGCCCTTTTTCAAAAATTCATTCACTAAGAATGTGATATCTTGTGATTCAAATTCAGTTACACTCACTTTCTTGCTCACCTATAACATAACTCTTTCGAGTGCTCTCGGTATCTCATGAGGATACTCTTTTTGTCCTTAAGGCCAAATTTCCCAAACCAGTGGGAGGACTTGTGCGTATAGGAAGCACATCCAAGGTCTAAGAAAATCCAAATCTTATTTTCAACCTGTCCACAACTTATATGGAGTGAAAGTAACTGATTTAGAAGGCACACGGTTAAGTATATAGATAGCAATCAGCAAACTATCACCACAAAAGGTGATTAGTAAATTAGTTTGTGCTATCACAGACATAACCATTTCTCATAGAACCTGTTTTTTCTCTTTACAACTCCATTTTTTTAGGAGTCATTGGAATAGATAACAATCTTTCTATTCCTTTTTCATCACATCGACCTCTGAACTGATCAGGTAAATATTCTCAACCTCGATCGGATCTCAATGCTTTTATTTTCATATCCAATTGATTTTCTACTAAAACTCATAAATTTCTTAAGGCAACTCATGCCTCGAATTCATGAGAAATCAAATTGACATGTCCGAAACGAGTATAATAATCTATAAATGTGATGAAATAAACAACCTCATACCTTCCTTTCATATCATTGAACCACATATATCCAAATGGATTAATTGCAAAGGAGCCTCAACTCTTGTTCGTTTTCCAAATGGTTTCCTCGTTCTTTTTCCCGCCAGGCAATGCTCATAAATAGGCAAATCGACTTTTTCAATATTGCCCAATAAGCCCTATTTGGCTTATCTAATCATTCAGTGTTGGTCAATATGACCTAACCTAGCATGCCATTTATTCACATCATTATAGAGGATGTGAAAAAGGGATAACAAATATTCATGCTACTGTACTCAACAATCGGCAAAATAAAACCATCTAGAAATATCCATAATTATATTAACTTGTTCCTAACGACAAGTCATCACCATTGTTATGAAAGTTCAAACTGAAATCAAGTTTAACCAATACTAACACGGAAACTAAGTTCCGTCGAGTTTCTGGAGCATTCAACACATTATGCAGGAATAGGGTGCGACCATCGCGCATATTCAGTTGGCAAGTGCCAATCCCTTTGAGTTCCACTAAGGAATTATTTTCCACATTTTATCCACTTTGCTTCATGTGGAACTCGTTGAAATCCACGAAGGCATTTTTGTCTTTGGTTACATGGTTTGTGGCCTCTAAGTCTATAGTCCACAAAGGACGTGGTTCAGTTACAAAAACTAAACTAGAGACTAAAGTAACACTTTTAAGTGTACAAAGGATTTCTACTTTCTTATGCTCGTCACAGTCACGAGCAAATTATCCCTTTTTGCCACTGAAAAAAAAAATATTTCACTTTTGAAATATTTTTCTTGAAAGGACGTTTTCCTTTCCCATGTCAGTTAAACTTCAATTTCTTCCTGAAGAATTTATACACTTGCCCTTTCACTTCTTAAAACCCACATTGACGCTTATGCTTGGAGCTTGAAGCCCCATGTGAGCTAGAACTAGCATAACAAATGTTGGTTTCTGGTTTGGTCGTCAAAAAGGCGATCCACCTCTAGCTCAAGATAGCGCATAGCATTCTCAAAAGTCATTACTTTTCATTGTGGATTAAGTGGGTTCTCATATGCACTCAGCTATGAGACAAAGGATAAATTACTGCTTGCATTTGCTGCTCATCAGTCAAAATGTGGCATCAATGTTCTCGATATCATCGTCTGGAGCAATTAAACAAGAACATCAAGAAGAACATTAAGCCTTGACATCTTCGGTACCTCAAATCGTTCTGTTATGCTATGCGGAAGAAACGATAGCAGGAAAATTAAAAAAAAAAAACAAAACAAAACACGTGTGTTGACACCTGATTTTTAATCATTTTTTCTATTGCTAAAGTAATAAAAAATCCATAAAAATTCATAAAATTGAAAAATCAACTTTGGGGACCTTAGCCAAGCCTAGGGAACCAATTTTGACCAAAAAACGATTTTTCATATTTTCAGTATTTTTACGTATTTTTTATTTATTTATTTTCGAAAATTAATAGAAAATCCATAAAAATTCATAAAATTGAAAAATCAACTTTGGGAACCTTAGCCAACCCTAGGGAACGAATTTTGACCAAAAAATAATTTTTCATATTATATATATTTTAATTTTAAAAAAAAATACAAAAATATTTGAAAATTTTGAAAAAATAACATTTGAGGCCAAAAAAATACACAAAGATAGTTAATATTTTTATTTTAAATCTATTTTCATATTGGCCATCGCAAATTCAGAAAAATCCAATTCGAGTCACGTGTTCCTTCACGAGTATAATCTCGAATCGGGCCTAAAAAAATTTAATTTGAGTCAACTTATTTTTAACTTTCACTTTTTATGAGTTGTGACATTGTCTTCTAATATTTTAAATTTTCATCTTGGCCCAATTATACCCAGAATGACTTAATTTTGCAAAAGGGCTTTAATTAAATTATGCATTATTTTCAGCGACAAGAAATGAGCTTAAAGTTGACATGTGGTAAATTTTGGTGTGTCAAAAATTGTGAGGAGATTTGGACTTAAAGAAATATATTTTTTTTAGGGACTGAATTGTAAATACTTAAAATTTAAGGACTAGAGTGCAAATACCTAACTCTTGAAGGATTATTTTACAAATAATAAAAAGAAGAGTTAGTGGATAAATTAGAATAGAGAAGGGAAGATGAAGAAGATGAGATGAAGAAGAGAAGTTGGAGAAGAATGGATGGAGAAAATAAGATAAGAATAGAGAAGGGAAGATGGAGATGAAGAAGAGTTAGTAGAGAAATTAGAATGGAAGATAAGAATAGAGAAGGGAAGATGGAGATTAAGAAGAGTTAGTGGAGAAATTAGAATGAGAGATAAATATGGAGAAGGGAAGATGAAGATGAAGAAGAGTTAGTGGAGATATTAGAATGTGAGATAGAGATGGAGAATGGAAGATGAAAATGAAGAAGAGTTAGTGGAGAAATTAGAATGGGAGATAGAGTTAGTAAAAAAATTAGAATGGGAGATAGATGAGTAGGTTATAAAAGGAGGAAGAAGTGAGCTTGAGAAAGGATTCTTGGGAGAGAAAATTTGAAGTGTTTGGGAGGATTTTTTTTTGAGAGAAAATTTTGGATGTTTGAGAGAGCTTTGGGAGATTGAAGAAAAATTTGAGAGAAAGAAAATACCAAAAGAGAGAGAATTTTGAAGATGATGGGAGTTCAAAGCTAGGGATTATCATCACAAATTCCTTCATCGATCAATATAAATCAAGAGTTCATCCTCGTCAACGAGCAAGCAAATTCGAGCTAAGTGTTTTTATTTATTCATTTGTTTATGGTTTTACTTGCAAATTAGCACAAATTGTATACACTTTCTCCATCTCCTCTTTTTTTTTCCATATTTTATGTCAGGAGAAGGATATCTCTACGTCAACAGCAAAAATCTCGTAGATATGCAAAAATCGGCCCAGACAAGCTCCTAAGCTGTCCACCGATTTCTCAACTGATCTGTGACTAAAAGTCCCTCTTAATTCAAAAGAAACTCTCTATATTGGGAACATAGAGAGCGAAAATCAATTATAGAAATCCCTCCCAAAAAAATGGGAGATAAGTACTCTTTCCACTCTTCTGGTTTTAGGTGCAGATTAGCACATATTTTGTATACTGACATTTCACTCTATTTTATGTCAGGAAGCCGCAGCTTTATATCAATGGTCAACCCTATGGAAGCACAAAATCGGCTTGGAGGAGTCCTCAAGCGCGCACACATTTCAAATTGTTGAATCAATTCGTTGTATTTTATTTTAAAGAATTCATACCCCAGAATGTAGAGGACAAAGTCCATCCGCAATTTAAATACCTGCACCATAAATCCCAAAGGGAAGAGCCAAGCCAATGCTTAGCCTCCCATTGGAGGTTTTTACTTACAGTAGTTAAATACCTGCAACTTAAATACCTGTACCTTAAATCCCAAAGGGAAGAGCCAAGCCAATGCTTAGCCTCCCATTGGAGGTTTTTACTTACAGTAGTTAAATACCTGCAATTTAAATACCTATACCTTAAATCCCAAAGGGAAGAGCCAAGCCAATGCTTAGCCTCCCATTGGAGGTTTTTACTTACAGTAGTTAAATACTTGCAACTTAAATACATGTACCTTAAATCCCAAAGGGAAGAGCCAAGCCAATGCTTAGCCTCCCATTGGAGGTTTTTACTTACAGTAGTTAAATACCTGCAACTTAAATACATGTATCTTAAATCCCAAAGGGAAGAGCCAAGCCAATGCTTAGCCTCCCATTGGAGGTTTTTACTTACAGTAGTTTAAATACTTGCAACTTAAATACCTGTACCTTAAATCCCAAAGGGAAGAGCCAAGCCAATGCTAGGCCTCCCATTGGAGGTGTTTATTCACTGTCATGTACTTCCTATAATTTAATTTTTGAATCATTAGACCCAAAAGATAAGTAGGTTGTAATACTGCACAGAAGTCGTTAACACACTCCTTCTTTCGGCTTCAGGGAATCTTTAACACTTAAAAAATATAACAAATAAAAATATATACCATCCATGCATCCTATTTAAAAAGTGAAAACACAAAAGAGAATACCCTACTATAGCCTTAGGAATAAACCAAGCCTGAGTTGCCGAATTAGGATATCCATGAAATTAAGGTACCGAAAGGGCATTAGTTTTAATTAACTAGTGTAACCAAGTCCCCGAGCTCCTAATCTCTGGTTCGCAGGAATAAATTAGTTCTCCCGCTAATTTATTTAGGTTTCTAATCGACCTACCAAGAACGATTAGTGGCGACTCCAAATTTTAAAATCATTTAAACAAAAACCAAAGTTGCGATTCGGTAGGGCTTGGGAGGGTCCGCGTTAGGTTAGTCAAATCTAATTAACCTAATAATCCGTTAACCCCCTTTAAAATTTAAAATTTTTTTAGAGGGTCGCGACAGACTGGCGACTCCGCTGGGGATGGGATTTTTAAATTTTCGAAAAAAGATACCAATTGGAATACTTGAATTTTTTCGAAATTTTAAAAGTCTTAGTGGACTTAAGCCAATGAAAATTTCATGGATATCTCGCTTCTGGCGATTTTGCTTGAGACTCATTCTATAGGTGTTATATGTTTTTGCAGGATGGGAGTTATAAGGGGCGGAGTGTTTGGCTAACCCATTTGTTTTGCAGGCTTGGTGTTGGGATTATGTTTAATTTCACACATTTTTAGAAGCGCTGTTTTGATATCAATTGTCGTGCATGTCTTGCATATTCTGAGGATCACAACACCTGCACACACAAGCGTCTAAACCCAAGTCGTGAAATTTTTCCTAGGTAACCATAGATAGGGATCGAATATGCAAAACTCCTGCGTCGATTGCACTTGGGTTGACCATATTTTATCCCGCTCATTATCTGAATTGACAATTCTTCCCATTGTGATTTGATTGCGCGGAGGGTAAGGTTGTCAATTCAGATAGTGGGGGCCTTTTAGGTCCATACCCTGTCTCTCCTTCTTTTATTTTCTAGAGTTCACTCCTCACTTGAGTCATGCGCATGACTATGTGATTTGCATTTCTCCAAGGTAAAAGTAAGTTCTCTAATTTTATCTTGTATTTATTTTCGGTCGGTTCATGCTAGGTGTTAGTCAGTTTTTGAGCTTGATATTACGACCATTCTTTTAAAAGAAAATAAAAATTAAATTTGTCCCTCATTTCTTTTAAAAAAAATTTTGAAAAAATGATGTGAAAAATCCCTTCATGGGAATTTTATTAACCAATAAGGGATTTTTGTCATGTTTTTATTGCTTCAATAAAAATGAAATTTTCCTGACAAATTTACCTCTGAAAATTTATTCTGATAAAAAGGAAATTCCTTCAAAAATTTTAGTAAACGTCAAGAGATTTTGTCACATTCCTTAAAAAAATAAAATAAAAAAAGAGTAATAAATCTGCAAAAAAATTCTGTATTAACCCATTTCTTCCTAAGGGAATTTTTTTTTTCTGATTTCTCTATAAAATAGAAAAAATCAAATTGGACTAATATAGGAGTCATGGACCGACATTCCTTGTGTCGCATACTAATTATATCATTTTCTTTTGCAGGGAGATCCTAGATACCCTAGACGGGTGTAAAAATTAAGTTCAAAATATATCAAGAATCATCTTCAGAAATACCAAAAGACGAAAAACACCGAGGCTTCAACCGTTAATTCCGGGGGGCAAACGAACACTGTCCATCTTTGACAGACAGAGTTATGTCAATCCGTAAACTTGTATGGGCAGTGTATTCTGATATGACGGTGGATTTATACTGATTAAACACGGGGGCATATTTAATGTATTGCAGAGGATCCCGCGTCTTTTGAAAGATAATATGGATTATATAATCAGAACCCATGAAACAAATACCTTTACCTGATTAAATCAACCAGAGACCGATCTTAAAATTTCCTCTTATCCGAAACATGCGGAGGGTTTTAGAGGACCGAGGTTCTATTAATGAACGTGGCCCACAGGAATTTCTCCCGACGCTACAGGCGACCGACACGAGCAAATGGACGCCGAAAGAAATAAAATATGGATAAAAGTGGGCACACAACAGGTGGCCGGATTTATTACCAGTGCACTGATCGAGTTGTCATAGCGTTATTGTTTGTGATCTCAAGATGGATAGTGGGGGCCACCGCCGAACCCTTCATCAATGTTCTCGATATCATCGTCTGGAGCAATTAAATAAGAACATCAAGAAAAACATTAAGCCTCGACATCTTCGGTACCTCAAATCGTTCTGTTATGCTATGCGGAAGAAACGATAGCAGGAAAATTAAACAAAAAAAAACACGTGAAGCTTTTCTTTCATTCCATTCATCAAAGAGCATTACAACAGCTCACTGGGGAGGAAAAGTAAAGCAAAACTGAGCCCTGATAACCATTACGAAGGAGCTCAACTGACTCTCCAAACAGTTGATGCTCCGGGTGCACCGGGCGTTCTCAGGATCAAGCTCCGCGAGCCTAAAGAAGAGGCGATCGCGCTTCTCCTTAGCCTGGGCCATACTGGCCTCGTAATGCTCGACAGCAAACTCCAAGTCCGAAATCGCCGCCCTCTCGAAAGCAATATCTGCCGTAATGTCATCAAGTCTCTCCTGCAGCCAACCGCATTTGCACCTCATCATAATATTGCTCGGCTCCTGTTCGGCGTAAGTTCGGACCAAGGCTAGACGGTCCACCAACTTTCCCCTCTCACGAACTAGCCACGAAAGCTGATCATTGGCAAACTTGAAGGCTTTCTTGTGATTATCAGCCATAAATGGGACTATTTCCAGACGCTCGTGCCGGTCTCGGTAACGAGCTTTCACGACGGCAGTCACAATGACCGTCTCATAAGCGCGGTTATAGGCAGCCAGAAAATTAATGAAGAGGGTCGGGAAGTTCCGATACTCCCTCCCCAGTTGGGTACCCTCAACAGAAGCAGCGTTTAGGGTCCTGAATAAACCGAGGATTTCAGCCTCAACGGTAGAGTTTTGGGCTATATGAGCGTAACCTCTACCAAGAAGATTGTAGAGTCTCTCCCACCCAGCCAGGATTTCGGCGGAGAAGGTATGGTTAGGAGAATTGGCCATTTTTGAAAGCAGATCATGAAAGAAAGGAGGAGAGAGGCGAGGCAGATGATCGGAATGCGAAGGTGATAATCTGCTTCAATTTAAATAATGATTTGACATGGGCAGTCCTTATTGGTCGAGTTTTTTCTATACCATTCTCTGTCGGCAACACCCCCGCTGGCTCGAATTCCAGTCAAGCGGCAACCTCAAGCTGAGCAGACCCGACGTCTCTGCAGAAAAGTTGGACGGGCTGCCACCACTTTGAAAAAGAAAGAATAAAAAACGAGCTGAGTGGGAGACAAAGAAATTTTCGGCAGAAAAGGAGATACGACTCGTCTTTATTGGAGGACCCGCCAGTAAATCGACGGTGGAGATCTTGACAAGGGCCCTCTACCACGAAAAGAAAAAAGGAAGACGAACTGAGCGAGAAACAAGGATTTCCCCTTTGATCAAAAGCTGAATATCAGATTTTCTCCCTCGAAAAATCTAATAGCACTGCCCGTGAAGAGGGAAGTCGTTGCTATTGCTAGAGAGAGAACTTGTCCTCATTTGATAGTGAGAGTTCATTCGCAAGAACTCGCAGGAGAAAGATAGAGAGGAAGGAGTTCTCGTGGGAGAGGAATTCAAAACCTTCACCATCAAAGCATCGGCTTTCAAAGCCTGTTACGAGAAACCATCGACGATCCCGTGATCCCTCAAGTCCAAGAAGACATCCTGAGGCGGTCTCGAGTCGGCAGTCCTAGATCCAGAAATATGTCGAGCATTAGGGAAACAGGCGCATGTTCAACCCTGGTCGAAGCTAATGAAGTTCCTTACCCTGAGGGTCTACTGGTCATGGCCATTGACGGTAATCCAGTCTCTCTGTCAATCCTTGTTACCGTATTGAGAAAATAAGGCCCAACTAAGCAAAGCACATATGTGGCAAGCTCAAAGTGAAGGGCAACTCGGGACATACAATTCAATCCAATCCAAATGAAGGAACTTCCTCAATTCAAATTCAATGGAAGTATACACAAGGGTAAAACAGTATCGTTCCAATTTTTCTATAATATGAAGAACATATACTGCCGCATTTTCTTTCATTTTTGCAGGGGAAGTCTCTACTGGCCAGATTTTCCTGTCTACCATTCCCTATCAGTATCACCTCCGCTACTCGTCTCCAATCTCGAGCCAAGCAAATCCGACGTCTCTACGGAAAAGTTGGACGGGACGCCACTACTTTGAAAAAGAAAGGATAAAAAATAAGCTGAGTGGGAGACAAAGACATTTTCGGCAGAAAAGAGATACGACTCGTCTTTATTGAAGAACTCGCCAGCAAATTGACGGTGGAGACAGCAACAAGGGGCCCCCTTCCACGGAAAGATGGAAGGAGACGAGCTGGGCGAGAGATACGATGAAAAGAAAATCGAGAAAGCCAGAACACTCGAGAGAGGCAATACAGTTGCTAAACCCACGTCTAATTTTAAAGGAGACATCTTCTTGATAATTCTCATTCGTGCTCGAAAGAGAGACTCTTAAAGCATACGCAGTCTCCCAGAAAAATCCAGAGAGTGAAAATACAAGAAGAGATATCAAACTTTGAGAAATTGTTAACCAAATCGAAGATGTCTCAACCCAACACACTTGAAAGTTATCGTTACTTGCTGAATATGGGAGAGGAAGAGTTCGAAGCCATATTTGGGATCGAGCCTATGGAGCCCGGCCCTTCCACCGACGACGTCCAAGAGCCCGGTAAGGACAATGACAACAACGGTAAAGGTCAAAAGAAGCGTTACCGTCGCCATACTGAGGAGCAAGTACGAAAGCTTGAAGCTTTCTTCAGAACGTGCCCTATGCCAGACGGCAAACAAAAAATAGAACTGAGTCAAGAGCTAGGACTTGAACCTTCGCAAATCAAGTTCTGGTCTCAAAATAGACGAACCCGAATGAAGACTCGTCATGAGCACAACGAAGCCGAGTTTCTAAGAGTTGAAAATGAAAACCTCCGAGCGGAAAACAAGATGTATAAAGAAACTTTTGACTCCGCCACCTGCCCCAACTGCAATAGCCTCCTCCTCACCCTCGATGAAATGTATGATCTGAGGATCGAAAATGCACGTTTAAGAGGTGAGTTAGACCAGTTTATAACAGGATCGAGTTCTGTTGGAGTAAGGTACAAAAGGACCAATGATACTGGATCAGCATCAATACCTCCCGAGGAAGAAGGGACAGATCACCACCAAGCGGACATTGACGATGATCTTTTCGCCATAATCAACCAGTTTGATATCGGTAACGCATCGGGACTGTGATGCACTTGTTCAGCCAGTGACCACCAGACCTTCAATATGGCCGATGCATACCTAATTTGGGATGAAGCAAGCTGATCATAGGAGAGCCTGCAGAGGAAGCAGAACTGATCCTGAATGAGTGAATGTGTTTTTTCCTTGCGTGATATGTTTTTCTGCTTTTGTGAAAGTGTAAAAGCAAGGAGTAATAATCCGACTTCCCCCTATTAAATGCTCGAATCCGCCACCTCACCAACCTCGCGACGAATTGATGGCAAGTGAAAATCTGCATAAACCTGAAGGGTAACTCTGTATCGTTTCAATTTACCCTCAGTTGCTCCAAGTTTTAAAATTAAGCCCCTTCTATTCTCAGGAAATTGCAAATCGACCCGAGAACGCAATCATATCCGAATACAGGTTGGATAAAATTTGGGGGCAAATCAACTCATGGGCATTACCACGGGATAGACAGCTTCGGACAAAGGAAAGTACAATCGAAAGACGCGAACAATCTCAGAAATGGGTAATTCTGTATCGTTCTAATGTGCACATAATTATCTCAAGTCTTGAATTGTCTTATTCCATTCTTAACAGGGATTGCAAATTACCTCGAGAAATACCGTAACATGGCCCAAGGTGATACAACAGGGCTGCGTTATCCCCAAGGATTAACCCTTGAAAAGAAAGCCCCATGGACACCTACGGTCCAATGGACCGAATGGTATGGGGGATGACAGTAGGTCCGAAATATTCCGAGTTCGATCCCCAAGGGTGGGGAATGTTGTATGTATTATAAATAAATGAAACAACTTTTTATGCATTTCTTTTTTTACAAACAGGAATACTCGACGAGTAATATCAAAGTCAGTATTTTACCATAGTCTTCCCATAATGGTGAGGTGCCCAACAAAAGTCGAGGAAAATTCAATCCAACAAAACTGGTAAAAGACTCGTGCAAGACATTCAAGATGAAGGGTAAATCAGTATCGTTTTCAATTTATCCCTTTTAATACTGGCTGATATGTCTCTTTTTCTTTTTACAGGAAATATTTACACTAACATTTAACATGTTGAAGGAGACAAATCCAAAAGAAAATTATGATCATCTGACAAGATCTATTCTGGTGAAAAATGGGGCAAATTGATCACAAGCTCTGAAGCGAAAAAGCAAATATGTCTTCCTTATCTCGTTTGATTTCGAGAATAATTTCTCTGCTTTTTACAGGGGCATTCAACCGCTAAACCGTGGTGGTCGCTGTCATTAAACAAACCGAAATGCTCCCTCACCCATATGCTTCATCACGTAGAGACAAAGTTTGAGACGAACCACCCCTCGACATAAGGAATAGGCTTCCCAATTTGTTCGGTCCGCCCACATACCAGGGGCAATTTAAATCCGCCCATATTTACACATTATATAAACACACGTAATGCTAAAAAATTGTCACATCTGCATTGTGCTTACACAGTTCATGAATTATGTATGACTATTCCGTGTGTTTAACTTACCAACTCCAACTTAGAGCATAAACTGCACAGGAGACATCAAATGTGCAGAATGGGGCATGACAGGATGAGGAAAGGCAAACCATTTCCACGTAAGTCTAACATTTTAATTTACAGATAAACAGCCTTTCCCCATAGTGAGAGAAGGCCCTTTCGGATTGAAGTCCCCCATTCAGATTACATTCGAGGCGTTCATACTATGAGAACCTCCTTAAACAGAATTGGTAATGCAAGCTTGACAGAATAGTTTTGCATGATCCATATTTGGATTGATTGCATCATGAGTTATCACACAGACTACTTCTAATCATTGCCGACTTGGTTGAATAGTTTTACATGAACCGATCAACTCATTGATGAAAATGCTTGCACATGTTACCTCTGATACTGCCTGACAGGCAACACATTCCCAATGTTCAAACTACCTTCCAAAGTCTTGAAATTCATTCAGCGATTATTGAATGAACAAGCCTGGTTGTCGAGAAGCCACCAAGCATTTCTTCCAAATTCTCAGGTAAGTATATCTTCAACCTGAACCTTTAAAGAGAATGAATTCTGACGGTTGTTGGGGTACTCGAATCCATTGCGGTACATACAGGTATCCACCTTCTTCAATAAAGCATGATTTGTCTCAAGGACAGAAATGTTCGAGACCTTTTGATCTCTGCCTCTTTGGTTTATTCCTAAAGCGACAGAATAATATAATTTGGGTTTGAGCTTCTGCAGGATTCCTAATCTTTATAGATTCCAGAATGGCACCCTTTGAGGTACACCAAGTCCTTCTTACAGGCAAAATAAGTCCTTCTTACAGGCAAACCAAGTCCTTCTTACAAGCAAATCAAGCCCTTCTTATAGGCACAAAGTCCTTCTTACAGGCAAATCAAGTCCTTCTTACAGGCAAAACAAGTCCTTCTTACAGGCACAAAGTCCTTCTTACAGGCAAATCAAGTCCTTCTTACAGGCAAAACAAGTCCTTCTTACAGGCAAAACAAGTTCTTCTTACAGGCAAAACAAGTCCTTCTTACAGGCAAACCAAGTCCTTCTTACAGGCATAAAGTCCTTCTTATAGGCAAACCAAGTTCTTCTTACAGGCACCAAGTCCTTCTTACAGGCATAAAGTCCTTCTTACAGGCAAACCAAGTCCTTCTTACAGGCAAACCAAGTCCTTCTTACAGGCAAAACAAGTCCTTCTTACAGGCACAAAGTCCTTCTTACAGGCAAATCAAGTCCTTCTTACAGGCAAAACAAGTCCTTCTTACAAGCAAAACAAGTCCTTCTTACAGGCAAATCAAGTCCTTCTTACAGGCATAAAGTCCTTCTTATAGGCAAACCAAGTTCTTCTTACAGGCACCAAATCCTTCTTACAGGCATAAAGTCCTTCTTACAGGCAAACCAAGTCCTTCTTACAGGCAAACCAAGTCCTTCTTATAGGCACCAAGTCCTTCTTATAGGCAAACTAAGTCCTTCTTACAGGCAAACCAAGTCCTTCTTACAGGCACAAAGTCCTTCTTACAGGCAAATCAAGTCCTTCTTACAGGCACAAAGTCCTTCTTACAGGCAAATCAAGTCCTTCTTACAGGCACAAAGTCCTTCTTACAGGCATAAAGTCCTTCTTACAGGCAAATCAAGTCCTTCTTACAGGCATAAAGTCCTTCTTACAGGCAAACAAAGTCCTTCTTACAGGCAAATCAAGTCCTTCTTACAGGCAAAGTAAGTCCTTCTTGCAGGCAAAACAAAGTCCTTCTTACAGGCAAACAAAGTCCTTCTTACAGGCAAATTAAGTCCTTCTTACAGGCAAAGCAAGTCCTTCTTACAGGCACAAAGTTCTTCTTACAGGCAAAGCACCAAGTCCTTTTTACTGGCACCAAGTCCTTTCTACAAGCACCAAGTCCTTCTTACAGGTATCTCCATGTGGTGACCTACCATACGGGTCAAATCTCAATCAAAATTTAATCAGTAGAATCCTTTTATTAGGAATCTACCATGGTACGACCCACCATACGGGTCAAATGGTATGACCCACCATACGGGTCAAATTTTAATTCAATTTTTAATCAGTAGAATCCTTTTATTAGGAATCTACCATGGGTTGATCCACCATACGGGTTCAAGTTCAACCACCCTAAAGTTTTTTTATATAACGAATCCTTAGGTTCTCATTTCATTTTCAGTGGAACAATCATGTCACGACTCTTTTTATTTCCTTGTATTGAGTCGATAAGAATCCAGGTGTCATCTCGTCTTTGAAATGAACCTCTACCGAGCTTCCTTTCAAAGAGGGGCAGCTGTTGACACCTGATTTTTAATCATTTTTTCTATTGCTAAAGTAATAAAAAATCCATAAAAATTCATAAAATTGAAAAATCAACTTTGGGGACCTTAGCCAAGCCTAGGGAACCAATTTTGACCAAAAAAAGATTTTTCATATTTTCAGTATTTTTACGTATTTTTTATTTATTTATTTTCGAAAATTAATAGAAAATCCATAAAAATTCATAAAATTGAAAAATCAACTTTGGGAACCTTAGCCAACCCTAGGGAACGAATTTTGACCAAAAAATAATTTTTCATATTATATATATTTTAATTTTAAAAAAAAATACAAAAATATTTGAAAATTTTGAAAAAATAACATTTGAGGCCAAAAAAATACACAGAGATAGTTAATATTTTTATTTTAAATCTATTTTCATATTGGCCATCGCAAATTCAGAAAAATCCAATTCGAGTCACGTGTTCCTTCACGAGTATAATCTCGAATCGGGCCTAAAAAAATTTAATTTGAGTCAACTTATTTTTAACTTTCACTTTTTATGAGTTGTGACATTGTCTTCTAATATTTTAAATTTTCATCTTGGCCCAATTATACCCAGAATGACTTAATTTTGCAAAAGGGCTTTAATTAAATTATGCATTATTTTCAGCGACAAGAAATGAGCTTAAAGTTGACATGTGGTAAATTTTGGTGTGTCAAAAATTGTGAGGAGATTTGGACTTAAAGAAATATATTTTTTTTAGGGACTGAATTGTAAATACTTAAAATTTAAGGACTAGAGTGCAAATACCTAACTCTTGAAGGATTATTTTACAAATAATAAAAAGAAGAGTTAGTAGATAAATTAGAATAGAGAAGGGAAGATGAAGAAGATGAGATGAAGAAGAGAAGTTGGAGAAGAATGGATGGAGAAAATAAGATAAGAATAGAGAAGGGAAGATGGAGATGAAGAAGAGTTAGTAGAGAAATTAGAATGGAAGATAAGAATAGAGAAGGGAAGATGGAGATTAAGAAGAGTTAGTGGAGAAATTAGAATGAGAGATAAATATGGAGAAGGGAAGATGAAGAAGAAGAAGAGTTAGTGGAGAGATTAGAATGTGAGATAGAGATGGAGAATGGAAGATGAAAATGAAGAAGAGTTAGTGGAGAAATTAGAATGGGAGATAGAGTTAGTAAAAAAATTAGAATGGGAGATAGATGAGTAGGTTATAAAAGGAGGAAGAAGTGAGCTTGAGAAAGGATTCTTGGGAGAGAAAATTTGAAGTGTTTGGGAGGATTTTTTTTTGAGAGAAAATTTTGGATGTTTGAGAGAGCTTTGAGAGATTGAAGAAAAATTTGAGAGAAAGAAAATACCAAAAGAGAGAGAATTTTGAAGATAATGGGAGTTCAAAGCTAGGGATTATCATCACAAATTCCTTCATCGATCAATATAAATCAAGAGTTCATCCTCGTCAACGAGCAAGCAAATTCGAGCTAAGTGTTTTTATTTATTCATTTGTTTATGGTTTTACTTGCAAATTAGCACAAATTGTATACACTTTCTCCATCTCCTCTTTTTTTTCCATATTTTATGTCAGGAGAAGGATATCTCTACGTCAACAGCAAAAATCTCGTAGATATGCAAAAATCGGCCCAGACAAGCTCCTAAGCTGTCCACCGATTTCTCAACTGATCTGTGACTAAAAGTCCCTCTTAATTCAAAAGAAACTCTCTATATTGGGAACATAGAGAGCGAAAATCAATTATAGAAATCCCTCCCAAAAAAATGGGAGATAAGTACTCTTTCCACTCTTCTGGTTTTAGGTGCAGATTAGCACATATTTTGTATACTGACATTTCACTCTATTTTATGTCAGGAAGCCGCAGCTTTATATCAATGGTCAACCCTATGGAAGCACAAAATCGGCTTGGAGGAGTCCTCAAGCGCGCACAAATTTCAAATTGTTGAATCAATTCGTTGTATTTTATTTTAAAGAATTCATACCCCAGAATGGAGAGGACAAAGTCCATCCGCAATTTAAATACCTGCACCATAAATCCCAAAGGGAAGAGCCAAGCCAATGCTTAGCCTCCCATTGGAGGTTTTTACTTACAGTAGTTAAATACCTGCAACTTAAATACCTGTACCTTAAATCCCAAAGGGAAGAGCCAAGCCAATGCTTAGCCTCCCATTGGAGGTTTTTACTTACAGTAGTTAAATACCTGCAATTTAAATACCTATACCTTAAATCCCAAAGGGAAGAGCCAAGCCAATGCTTAGCCTCCCATTGGAGGTTTTTACTTACAGTAGTTAAATACTTGCAACTTAAATACATGTACCTTAAATCCCAAAGGGAAGAGCCAAGCCAATGCTTAGCCTCCCATTGGAGGTTTTTACTTACAGTAGTTAAATACCTGCAACTTAAATACATGTATCTTAAATCCCAAAGGGAAGAGCCAAGCCAATGCTTAGCCTCCCATTGGAGGTTTTTACTTACAGTAGTTTAAATACTTGCAACTTAAATACCTGTACCTTAAATCCCAAAGGGAAGAGCCAAGCCAATGCTAGGCCTCCCATTGGAGGTGTTTATTCACTGTCATGTACTTCCTATAATTTAATTTTTGAATCATTAGACCCAAAAGATAAGTAGGTTGTAATACTGCACAGAAGTCGTTAACACACTCCTTCTTTCGGCTTCAGGGAATCTTTAACACTTAAAAAATATAACAAATAAAAATATATACCATCCATGCATCCTATTTAAAAAGTGAAAACACAAAAGAGAATACCCTACTATAGCCTTAGGAATAAACCAAGCCTGAGTTGCCGAATTAGGATATCCATGAAATTAAGGTACCGAAAGGGCATTAGTTTTAATTAACTAGTGTAACCAAGTCCCCGAGCTCCTAATCTCTGGTTCGCAGGAATAAATTAGTTCTCCCGCTAATTTATTTAGGTTTCTAATCGACCTACCAAGAACGATTAGTGGCGACTCCAAATTTTAAAATCATTTAAACAAAAACCAAAGTTGCGATTCGGTAGGGCTTGGGAGGGTCCGCGTTAGGTTAGTCAAATCTAATTAACCTAATAATCCGTTAACCCCCTTTAAAATTTAAAATTTTTTTAGAGGGTCGCGACAGACTGGCGACTCCACTGGGGAATAGAGATTTTTGAATTTTCGAAAAAAGATACCAATTGGAATACTTAAATTTTTTCGAAATTTTAAAAGTCTTAGTGGACTTAGGCCAATGAAAATTTCATGGATATCTCGCTTCTGGCGATCTTGCTTGGGACTCATTCTATAGGTGTTATATGTTTTTGCAGGATGGGAGTTATAAGGGGCGGAGTGTTTGGATAACCCATTTGTTTTGCAGGCTCGGTGTTGGGATTATGTTTAATCTCACACATTTTTAGAAGCGCTGTTTTGATATCAATTGTTGTGCATGTCTTGCATATTCTGAGGATCACAACACCTGCACACACAAGCGTCTAAACCCAAGTCGCGAAATTTTTCCTAGGTAACCATAGATAGGGATCGAATATGCAAAGCTCTTGCGTCGATTGCGCTTGGGTTGACCATATTTTATCCCGCTCATTATCTGAATTGACAATTCTTCCCATTGTGATTTGATTGCGCGGAGGGTAAGGTTGTCAATTCAGATAGTGGGGGCCTTTTAGGTCCATACCCTGTCTCTCCTTCTTTTATTTTCTAGAGTCCACTCCTCACTTGAGTCATGCGCATGACTATGTGATTTGCATTTCTCCAAGGTAAAAGTAAGTTCTCTAATTTTATCTTGTATTTATTTTCGGTCGGTCCATGCTAGGTGTTAGTCAGTTTTTGAGCTTGATATTACGACCATTCTTTTAAAAGAAAATAAAAATTAAATTTGTCCCTCATTTCTTTTTAGAAATTTTTTTTTTTTGAAAAAATGATGTGAAAAAATCCCTTCATGAGAATTTTATTAACCAATAAGGGATTTTTGTCATGTTTTTATTACTTTAATAAAAATGAAATTTTCCTGAAAAAATTTTCCTCTTAAAATTTATTTCAATAAAAAGAAAAATTCCTTCAAAAAAAACTCTAGTAGACATCAAGTGATTTTATCACATTTTTCAAATTATAAAAACTTGCAAGAAAATTCTTCTCGAGAAATTCGCTCATGTTTTTCTAAGAAAATTTTCTCTAAATAAAATTAGACTAATGTCTCGGGGAAATTGTATTGACCAATAAGAGATTTTTGTCATGTTTTTCTTGCTTCAATAAAAATGAAATTTTCCTGACAAATTTTCCTCTGAAAATTTATTTCGATAAAAAGAAAAATTCCTGCAAAAAAAAAACTTTGGTAAACATCAAGTGATTTTGTCACATTCTTTCAAATTATAAAAACTTGCAACAAAAATTCTTTTCGAGAAATTCGCTTATGTTTTTCTAAGAAAATTTTCTCTAAATAAAATTAGGCTAATGTCTCGGGGGAATTTTGTTAACCAATAAAGGATTTCTATTATGTCTTTCCTGCTTCAATAAAAATAAAATTTTCCTGATAAATTTACCTCGGAAAATTTATTTTGATAAAAAGGAAATTCCTTCAAAATTTTTAGTAAACATCAAGAGATTTTGTCACATTCCTTTAAAAAAATAAAAAAAAAGAGTAATAAATCTGCAAAAAAAAATTCTGTATCAGAAATTAACCCATTTCTTCATAAGGAAATTTTTTTTTCTGATTTCTCTATAAAATAGAAAAAATAAAATTGGACTAATATAGGAGTCATGGACCGACATTCCTTGTGTCGCATACTAATTATATCCTTTTCTTTTGTAGGGAGATCCTAGATACCCCAGACGGGTGTAAAAATTAAGTTCAATAATATATCAAGAATCATCTTCAGAAATACCAAAAGACGAAAAACACCAAGGCTTCAACCGTTAATTCAGGGGGGCAAACGAACACTGTCCATCTTTGACAGACAGAGTTGTGTCAATCGGTAAACTTGTATGGGCAGTGTATTCTGATATGACGGTGGACTTATACTGATTAAACACGGGGGCATATTTAATGTATTGCAGAGGATCCCGCGTCTTTTGAAAGACAATATGGATTATATAATCAGAAACCATGAAATAAGTACCTTAACCTGATTAAATCAACCAGAGACCGGTCTTAAAATTTCCTCGGATCCGAAACACGCGGAGGGTTTTAGAGGACCGAGGTTTTATTAATGAATGTGGCCCACGGACACTCCCCCGATGCTACAGGTGCCCTATACATACGAGTGGACGCCGAAAGCAACAAAACACGGTTGAAGTGGAGCACGCAACAAATGGCCGAATTTATTGGCACATTGATCGAGTGGTGGAAGCTTTATTAATTTACATGATTGAATGCGGGTCTCTAGGCGGCTGGTGGAAAGCCACACTGAATGCCTCTCTAATATTCTTGATATCATCGTCTACCGCAACCCACGAGAGCATCATGAAGAAGATTAAACCTAGACGAATACGTCTACTTAATTTCATCGCACGTTCTCGCTTTTTGTCGATGTCCAAAATTAATGCACAAGCTAGAAGTAATCATTTCCCTTTCCCCCATATTAAATGCTCGGAGCCGTTAACCGCACCAAACTCGAAAAAATTAATATCGAGACGAAATCCGCGTAAATATGAAGGGTAAATCCGTATCGTTCCAATTTACCCTTAAATTGCTCTGGTTTTAAATTTGATCCCTTCTATTTTCAGGAATTTGCAAAAGCGACTCGAGAATACAGTCGTATTCAAAAACCAAATTTCCTGGTCGGGCTAAATTGGGGGCAAATCAACTCATGGACATTACCACGGGATGGACAACTTCGGTTAAAGAAAAATACAAGCGAAAGATCCGAACAATCTCAGACATGGGTAATTCTGTATCGTTCTAATTTACACATAATCATCTCAAGTCTCGAATTGTTTTATTCCATTCTTAACAGGGATTGCAAATTACCTCGAGAAAATACCGTAACATGGCCCAAGGTGATACAACAAGGCTGCGTTATCCACAAGGATTAACCTTTGAAAGGAAAGCCCCATGGACACCTACGGTCCAATGGACCGAATGGTATGGGGGATGACAGTAGGTCCGAAATATCCCGAGTTCGATCCCCAAGGGTGGGGAATGTTGTATGTATTATAAATAAATGAAACAACTTTTTGTGCATTTCTTTTTTACAAACAGGAATACTCGACGAGTAATATCAAAGTCAGTATTTTACCATAGTCTTCTCATAATGGTGAGGCGCCCAACAAAAGTCGAGGAAAATTCAATCCAACAAAACTGGTAAAAGACTCGTGCAAGACATTCAAGATGAAGGGTAAATCAGTATCGTTTTCAATTTATCCATTTTAATACTGGCTGATATGTCTCTTTTTCTTTTTACAGGAAATATTTACACTAACATTTAACATGTTGAAGGAGACAAATCCGAAAGAAAATTATGATCATCTGACAAGATCTATTTTGGTGAAAAATGAGGCAAATTGATCACAAGCTCTGAAGCGAAAAAGCAAATATGTCTTCCTTATCTCGTTTGATTTCAAGAATAATTTCTCTGCTTTTTGCAGGGGCATTCAACCGCTAAACCATGCCGGTCGCTGTCATTAAACCAACTGAAATGCTCCCTCACCCATATGCTTCATCGCGCAGGGGCAAAGTTTAGGACAAACCGCTCCTCGACATAAGAAGTGGGCTTCCCAATTTGTTCGATCCACCCATATACCAGGGGCAATTCAAATCCGCCCATGTTTGCACATTATATAAACACACATGATGCTAAAAATTGTCACATCGGCATTGTGTTTACACATTTCATGAATTATGTATGACTATTCCGCATGTTTAATTTATCGACTTCAACTTAGAGCATAAACTGCATAGGAGACGTCAAATGTGCAAAATGGGGCATAACAGGATGAGGAAAGGCAAACCATTTCCACACAGATCTAACATTTTAATCTACAGATAAACAGCCTTTCTCCAGAGTGAAAGAAAGCCCTTTTCGGAATGAAGTCCCCCATTCAGATTACATTCGAGGTGTTCGTACTATAAGAACCTCCTTAAACAGAAGTGGTAATGCAATACATGATCCATATATTGATCGATTGCATCATGAGTTATTACACAGACTGCCTTTAATCATGGCAAACTTAGCCGAACAATTTTGCATGAACCAAAGAACGCATTGATGAAAATGCTTGCACATGTTACCTCTGACATTGCCTGACAGGCAACACATTCCCGGTGTTCGAGTTACCTTCCAAAGTCTTGAAGTCCATTCGGCGATTATTGAATGAACAAGCCTGGTTGTCGAGAAGCCACCAAGCATTTTTTCCAAATTCTCAGGTAAGTATATCTTCAACCTGAACCTTTCAAGAGAATGAATTCTGACGGTTGTTGGGGTACTCGAATCCATTGCGGTACATACAGGTATCCACCTTCTTCAATAAAGCATGATTTGTCTCAAGAACAGAAATGTTCGAGACCTTTTAATCTCTGCCTCTTTGGTTTATTCCTAAAGCGACAGGAGAATATAATTTGGGTTTGAGCTTCTGCAGGATTCCTGGTCTCCCCAGATTTCAGAATGGCACCCTTTGAGGTACACCAAGCCCTTCTTACAGGCAAACTAAGTCCTTCTTACAGGCAAACTAAGTCATTCTTACAGGCAAACCAAGTCCTTCTTACAGGCAAAACAAGTTCTTCTTACAGGCAAAACAAGTCCTTCTTACAGGCAAACCAAGTCCTTCTTACAGGCATAAAGTCCTTCTTATAGGCAAACCAAGTTCTTCTTACAGGCACCAAGTCCTTCTTACAGGCATAAAGTCCTTCTTACAGGCAAACCAAGTCCTTCTTACAGGCAAACCAAGTCCTTCTTACAGGCAAAACAAGTCCTTCTTACAGGCACAAAGTCCTTCTTACAGGCAAATCAAGTCCTTCTTACAGGCAAAACAAGTCCTTCTTACAAGCAAAACAAGTCCTTCTTACAGGCAAATCAAGTCCTTCTTACAGGCATAAAGTCCTTCTTATAGGCAAACCAAGTTCTTCTTACAGGCACCAAATCCTTCTTACAGGCATAAAGTCCTTCTTACAGGCAAACCAAGTCCTTCTTACAGGCAAACCAAGTCCTTCTTATAGGCACCAAGTCCTTCTTATAGGCAAACTAAGTCCTTCTTACAGGCAAACCAAGTCCTTCTTACAGGCACAAAGTCCTTCTTACAGGCAAATCAAGTCCTTCTTACAGGCACAAAGTCCTTCTTACAGGCAAATCAAGTCCTTCTTACAGGCACAAAGTCCTTCTTACAGGCATAAAGTCCTTCTTACAGGCAAATCAAGTCCTTCTTACAGGCATAAAGTCCTTCTTACAGGCAAACAAAGTCCTTCTTACAGGCAAATCAAGTCCTTCTTACAGGCAAAGTAAGTCCTTCTTGCAGGCAAAACAAAGTCCTTCTTACAGGCAAACAAAGTCCTTCTTACAGGCAAATCAAGTCCTTCTTACAGGCAAAGCAAGTCCTTCTTACAGGCACAAAGTTCTTCTTACAGGCAAAGCACCAAGTCCTTTTTACTGGCACCAAGTCCTTTCTACAAGCACCAAGTCCTTCTTACAGGTATCTCCATGTGGTGACCTACCATACGGGTCAAATCTCAATCAAAATTTAATCAGTAGAATCCTTTTATTAGGAATCTACCATGGTACGACCCACCATACGGGTCAAATGGTATGACCCACCATACGGGTCAAATTTTAATTCAATTTTTAATCAGTAGAATCCTTTTATTAGGAATCTACCATGGGTTGATCCACCATACGGGTTCAAGTTCAACCACCCTAAAGTTTTTTTATATAACGAATCATTAGGTTCTCATTTCATTTTCAGTGGAACAATCATGTCACGACTCTTTTTATTTCCTTGTATTGAGTCGATAAGAATCCAGGTGTCATCTCGTCTTTGAAATGAACCTCTACCGAGCTTCCTTTCAAAGAGGGGCAGCTGTTGACACCTGATTTTTAATCATTTTTTCTATTGCTAAAGTAATAAAAAATCCATAAAAATTCATAAAATTGAAAAATCAACTTTGGGGACCTTAGCCAAGCCTAGGGAACCAATTTTGACCAAAAAACGATTTTTCATATTTTCAGTATTTTTACGTATTTTTTATTTATTTATTTTCGAAAATTAATAGAAAATCCATAAAAATCCATAAAATTGAAAAATTAACTTTGGCAACCTTAGCCGAGCCTAGGGAACGAATTTTGACCAAAAAATAATTTTTCATATTATATATATTTTAATTTTTTTTAAAAAAAAATACAAAAATATTTGAAAATTTTGGAAAAATAACATTTGAGGCCAAAAAAATACACAAAGATAGTTAATATTTTTATTTTAAATCTATTTTCATATTGGCCATCGCAAATTCAGAAAAATCCAATTCGAGTCACGTGTTCCTTCACGAGTATAATCTCGAATCGGGCCTAAAAAAATTTAATTTGAGTCAACTTATTTTTAACTTTCACTTTTTATGAGTTGTGACATTGTCTTCTAATATTTTAAATTTTCATCTTGGCCCAATTATACCCAGAATGACTTAATTTTGCAAAAGGGCTTTAATTAAATTATGCATTATTTTCAGCGACAAGAAATGAGCTTAAATTTGACATGTGGTAAATTTTGGTGTGTCAAAAATTGTGAGGAGATTTGGACTTAAAGAAATATATTTTTTCAGGGACTGAATTGTAAATACTTAAAATTCAAGGACTAGAGTGCAAATACCTAACTCTTGAAGGATTATTTTACAAATAATAAAAAGAAGAGTTAGTGGATAAATTAGAATAGAGAAGGGAAGATGAAGAAGAGGAGATGAAGAAGAGAAGTTGGAGAAGAATGGGTGGAGAAAATAAGATAAGAATAGAGAAGGGAAGATGGAGATGAAGAAGAGTTAGTAGAGAAATTAGAATGGAAGATAAGAATAGAGAAGGGAAGATGGAGATTAAGAAGAGTTAGTGGAGAAATTAGAATGGGAGATAAATATGGAGAAGGGAAGATGAAGATGAAGAAGAGTTAGTGGAGAGATTAGAATGTGAGATAGAGATGGAGAATGGAAGATGAAAATGAAGAAGAGTTAGTGGAGAAATTAGAATGGGAGATAGAGTTAGTGGAAAAATTAGAATGGGAGATAGATGAGTAGGTTATAAAAGGAGGAAGAAGTGAGCTTGAGAGAGGATTTTTTGGAGAGAAAATTTGAAGTGTTTGAGAGAATTTTTGGGAGAGAAAATTTGAAGTATTTGGGAGGATTTTTTTTGGAGAGAAAATTTTGGATGTTTGAGAGAGTTTTGGGAGATTGAAGAAAAATTTGAGAGAAAGAAAATACCAAAAGAGAGAGAATTTTGAAGATGATGGGAGTTCAAAGCTAGGGATTATCATCACAAATTCCTTCATCGATCAATATAAATCAAGAGTTCATCATCGTCAACGAGCAAGCAAATTCGAGCTAAGTGTTTTTATTTATTCATTTGTTTATGGTTTTACTTGCAAATTAGCACAAATTGTATACACTTTCTCCATCTCCTCTTTTTTTTTTCCATATTTTATGTCAGGAGAAGGATATCTCTACGTCAACAGCAAAAATCTCGTAGAGATGCAAAAATCGGCCCAGACAAGCTCCTAAGTTGTCCACCGATTTCTCAACTGATCTGTGACTAAAAGTCCCTCTTAATTCAAAAGAAACTCTCTATATTGGGAACATAGAGAGCGAAAATCAATTATAGAAATCTCTCCCAAAAAATGGGAGATAAGTACTCTTTCCACTCTTCTGGTTTTAGGTGCAGATTAGCACATATTTTGTATACTGACGCTTCACTCTATTTTATGTCAGGAAACCGCAGCTCTATATCAATGGTCAACCCTATGGAAGCACAAAATCGGCTTGGAGGAGTCCTCAAGCGGGCACAAATGTCAAATTGTTGAATCAATTCGTTGTATTTTATTTTGAAGAATTCATACCCCAGAATGGAGAGGACAAAGTCCATCCGCAATTTAAATACCTGCACCATAAATCCCAAAGGGAAGAGCCAAGCCAATGCTTAGCCTCCCATTGGAGGTTTTTACTTACAGTAGTTAAATACCTGCAACTTAAATACCTGCACCTTAAATCCCAAAGGGAAGAGCCAAGCCAATGCTTAGCCTCCCATTGGAGGTTTTTACTTACAGTAATTAAATACCTGCAACTTAAATACATGCACCTTAAATCCCAAAGGGAAGAGCCAAGCCAATGCTTAGCCTCCCATTGGAGGTTTTTACTTACAGTAGTTAAATACCTGCAACTTAAATACCTGTACCTTAAATCCCAAAGGGAAGAGACAAGCCAATGCTTAGCCTCCCATTGGAGGTTTTTACTTATAGTAGTTTAAATACTTGCAACTTAAATACATGTACCTTAAATCCCAAAGGGAAGAGCCAAGCCAATGCTAGGCCTCCCATTGGAGGTGTTTATTCACTGTCATGTACTTCCTATAATTTAATTTTTGAATCATCAAACCCAAAAGATGAGTAGGTCGTAATACTGCACAGAAGTCGTTAACACACTCCCTCTTTCGGCTTCAGGGAATGATTAACACTTAAAAATATATATATACCATCCATGCATCCTATTTAAAAAGTGAAAACACAAAAGAGAATATCCTACTAGAGCCTTAGGAATAAACCAAGCCTGAGTTGCCGAATTAGGATATCCATGAAATTAAGGTACCGAAAGGGCATTAGTTTTAATTAACTAGTGTAATCAAGTCCCCGAGCTCATAATCTCTGGTTCGCAGGAATAAATTAGTTCTTCCGCTAATTTATTTAGGTTTCTAATCGACCTACCAAGAACGATTAGTGGCGACTCCAAATTTCAAAATCATTTAAACAAAAACCAAAGTTGCGATTCGGTAGGGCTTGGGAGGGTCCGCGTTAGGTTAATCAAATCTAATTAACCTACTAATCCGTTAACCCTTTAGAAATAATAAAAATTTTTAGAGGGTCGCGACAGTGGCTTAATGTAAGAACGGCTCTTTTGGATTTAAGGGGATTGTTGTAGACTTTTCTTTCTTTGCAGCGTTTCGATCTTTTTGGGTTTGATCGTTAGCGTGTTAGCCCAAAAGAGTGACTATTACTGGGTTGTCACACAGTTTCTCTCAGTGGTCACCATAAAGCCATTAGCGTTTGCAAGATTCTTGTCATCATTTTTTTTTTCCTTCGTTTGCATACTGTTCATTGTTTGGCGACTTGTTTCTTTTTGAAGGGAACCATTCCCACGATATATACACAGCGGATTACACAGAATTAACAAGCCCAAGAAACTTACTTGAATCACTGATCGGAGAAGCATATCACAAAACGGACATACCTCGGGTTTTCACCGATTAAGTGTCGTCAATGCAGCGAGAGATTTCGTCAGTTTGACGATTCGGAGAGAAGAGCGAGAGAGATAGTTGTCGTTTTCTCTGTGTTCTTCTATGAATGTATATATCGACGTCTGAAGAAGACGACGTTTTTCTAAACGTCATAAACAAACTGCCTCTTGCAGTTATTAGAAAAGGTAAGTGGCTATAATAGCCTACATGGGCGGACCACGATCCTTCCCATGCACCCTTAATTTCTAACATCTCCCACTCGCCCATGAAGGGCTATCTATTACTCACTTGCCTACGCAGGGTCAACTCCCACTCGCCCACAAAGGGTTAAAACATAACTCTCTCTTTTCTGCAAAGTTCATATTGACAAATAATCCGTGCGACCAGCATACTACGAGAGCTCGTTGCCATACATCTGTTAGGAGTATATAGCAGCTCAAATTGGGCAAATTAACTCAGAGTAGATCCAGTATGCAGTACCCTAGATCAATTAGTCACATTTACATCATATCTCTCTTGATCTCCTCGATTACTCGGATATATTGTATTCACAATCATGATTAAACTCAAATAATCACAATTGGTCGACCTGTGAACACAAAGATAGAATGTGACATCAAAACAAATTGATCTTCCTCTTCCCTTAAACCTCTCAATCTCAGTTCAGCTCGCTTTTCTAGAAATGTCCCATTAGATCGAATCAATCTCATGACCATTGGCAACACTCTAAGATAGCGAACACTAAATAGAAATCTTGAGAATAAGTAAGAGTCGTGATGGGACTAATTTTGAGGAACTTTTATCCTCAAGAGTCTCACACGGCTTGAAAGTTGAGATCTAAGCTTTCGCGTACTCTTATTGGTCGTTTCATGCATACGTAATATGAAATACGTATTACGGTATTCTCTCCTTTCCCATGGAGCGTATGTCTTTACACTTAATACCGTACAGATGATAGTTCAGACATACTCAATGTCTAACTTGAGTTCACAAATCTACTCTCCTTGAAGGAATCATCAGAACTCACATCTGGCATCAAAGACAGATAAAGTGAAATATGTGGGCTATTTCATTTTCTGACATAATAAATACTATGTCCTCTTCTTAACACTTTGTTAAGGCAACATCTATATTTTAAGCTTGAGCTCTCAATTATCACCTAGATAATAAGCTTAAAATTGTCTCATCTCTATTTATCACATAATAAATAGAGGCGATTACCCGTGTGAGTGGGCTAATCTTTCATCTGTCCGACATACATTCTCAAAGTAATGCATTAAGCATTTATATGCATAAATGTCATGAAAAACTCATAGGCATCAATAATGATAACAAATATCATTAGATATGAACTTTGGGAAATATAAATATCTAGTACTCCAACTTCTACGCACTTCTAGAGATTTCAATATAAGGAACTAATCCATTTGTCAACACATAACCGAAAAAAAATATCTCTAGGAATCAATTTCATCATAAGATTTGCTATCATTCTTTGCGTAGATATGTAATATATGTTCACATCTTTTCGTATAATCATGTTTTTCATAATACCATACTTCGTGTCTATATGTTTGGTCTTGCAGTGGATCCTTAGTGTAAGCTCTTACTGCTTGGCTATCATAATTAACTAATAATTGAACCTGCAGTACCTTAGCAACATCTCATTGATCCAAATATCTTTCAAACCAAACACCCTCTCGAACTGCTGCTGATAACACCACGAGATCAATTTCCATCGTGGATAAAGCTATACACATTTGCTTCTCACTACTCCAAGATATGACGTCATTATTAAGTAAGAATGCAAATCCAGAGGTAGAATTTCTCTCATCTAAACCTCTTCCTCAGTCAATATCAGTATAGCCTTCAAGGCGCAAATCTCAACTTTGATTACTCAATGAATAATCAGCAGTACTATTCAGATACCTCAGGATTCTATTGACGGCAGTCTAAAGTGCTTGACCTATATAATAAATATCAGGTCTTGTACACATCATAGTGTACTTTAAGTTTCCAACAGTACTAGCATATGGAACACTTTCCATTTACTTCTTTTCATGTGAAGTCTCAGGACACAATCTGCAGCTCAAACTTTCACCTTTTGCAATAGGAGTATCCATGGGTTTGCTCTCTTGCATACGAAATCATTCAAGGACTTTCCTTATTTAAGTCTCTTGTGAAAAAGATCACAATCTCTTTTAATGATATCTTGAAATCTCAATTTCAAGAATGCATGCAGCTTCACCCTTATCTTTTATCTCAAAAATTGGAACATGACCAATTCTCAACTATAGTAGCAAACTCCATATTGCTCCTAACAATTAGTATATCATCAACATATAATGATAAGATCACAAATTGATCTTTGGATCTTTTAATACATACACAATGATCTTCATCAATCATTATAATAATCATATGCCACTATAGCATTACGAAAAAGTGTACACTATTGTCTCGAAGACGTCTTAAGGCCATATATCGATCTCAAAAGTCGACATACTTTTTGTTCTTGGCCTTCTATAACAAACCCAACGGTTTGTTTCATACAAATTTCTTCTTTTTAATTCTCCATTGAGAACAGTAGTCTTTACATCCATTTGATGTAATTCAAGATCCATGTCAAAATCAGGTGAATTGAGGTAAATCTCACTACAAGGCGAGCCTTATATCTCTCAATCGAGCCATCAGCTTTACGCTTTATTTTGAGAACCCATTTGTTCCCTATGGCTTTGTGTCCATTTAGAAGATCAACCAGTTCCCAAACTTGGTTTGATTCCATTGATTCCAACTTTTCTTCAATTGCTTATATCCACTTTTCCTTATCAGGGCAAGTCAGAGCCTCATTCATATTTTTTTTTTTTTGCTCATCCTCTTCTTGTGGAGCGACCATATAGACTAACCATGAAAGCTTCTCTTTTAATGTCTAAATGTCGACGAGTCGACGGAGAATGCTTTTGCGACTTATTCGCCAAATTGGAGAACGTACACTTAGTACATCATGCTCCATTACGCTCCCACTCGGATTAGATAACGACGGCATCTTCACACCAAGTAGTTGCAATTGAGACTGGTTCGAAACAAATTCCCCACTTCTCACATTGCTCCCACTTGAATGATCTCTCTCAAATATGTCATTATCGCTATCCAAGATTTTAGATAGAGAATGGTCTTCACATATCTCGCCCTTTTTCAAAAATTCATTCACTAAGAATGTGATATCTTGTGATTCAAATTCAGTTACACTCACTTTCTTGCTCACCTATAACATAACTCTTTCGAGTGCTCTCGGTATCTCATGAGGATACTCTTTTTGTCCTTAAGGCCAAATTTCCCAAACCAGTGGGAGGACTTGTGCGTATAGGAAGCACATCCAAGGTCTAAGAAAATCCAAATCTTATTTTCAACCTGTCCACAACTTATATGGAGTGAAAGTAACTGATTTAGAAGGCACACGGTTAAGTATATAGATAGCAATCAGCAAACTATCACCACAAAAGGTGATTAGTAAATTAGTTTGTGCTATCACAGACATAACCATTTCTCATAGAACCTGTTTTTTCTCTTTACAACTCCATTTTTTTAGGAGTCATTGGAATAGATAACAATCTTTCTATTCCTTTTTCATCACATCGACCTCTGAACTGATCAGGTAAATATTCTCAACCTCGATCGGATCTCAATGCTTTTATTTTCATATCCAATTGATTTTCTACTAAAACTCATAAATTTCTTAAGGCAACTCATGCCTCGAATTCATGAGAAATCAAATTGACATGTCCGAAACGAGTATAATAATCTATAAATGTGATGAAATAAACAACCTCATACCTTCCTTTCATATCATTGAACCACATATATCCAAATGGATTAATTGCAAAGGAGCCTCAACTCTTGTTCGTTTTCCAAATGGTTTCCTCGTTCTTTTTCCCGCCAGGCAATGCTCATAAATAGGCAAATCGACTTTTTCAATATTGCCCAATAAGCCCTATTTGGCTTATCTAATCATTCAGTGTTGGTCAATATGACCTAACCTAGCATGCCATTTATTCACATCATTATAGAGGATGTGAAAAAGGGATAACAAATATTCATGCTACTGTACTCAACAATCGGCAAAATAAAACCATCTAGAAATATCCATAATTATATTAACTTGTTCCTAACGACAATTCATCACCATTGTTATGAAAGTTCAAACTGAAATCAAGTTTAACCAATACTAACACGGAAACTAAGTTCCGTCGAGTTTCTGGAGCATTCAACACATTATGCAGGAATAGGGTGCGACCATCGCGCATATTCAGTTGGCAAGTGCCAATCCCTTTGAGTTCCACTAAGGAATTATTTTCCACATTTTATCCACTTTGCTTCATGTGGAACTCGTTGAAATCCACGAAGGCATTTTTGTCTTTGGTTGCATGGTTTGTGGCCTCTAAGTCTATAGTCCACAAAGGACGTGGTTCAGTTACAAAAACTAAACTAGAGACTAAAGTAACACTTTTAAGTGTACAAAGGATTTCTACTTTCTTATGCTCGTCACAGTCACGAGCAAATTATCCCTTTTTGCCACTGAAAAAAAAATATTTCACTTTTGAAATATTTTTCTTGAAAGGACGTTTTCCTTTCCCATGTCAGTTAAACTTCAATTTCTTCCTGAAGAATTTATACACTTGCCCTTTCACTTCTTAAAACCCACATTGACGCTTATGCTTGGAGCTTGAAGCCCCATGTGAGCTAGAACTAGCATAACAAATGTTGGTTTCTGGTTTGGTCGTCAAAAAGGCGATCCACCTCTAGCTCAAGATAGCGCATAGCATTCTCAAAAGTCATTACTTTTCATTGTGGATTAAGTGGGTTCTCATATGCACTCAGCTATGAGACAAAGGATAAATTACTGCTTGCATTTGCTGCTCATCAGTCAAAATGTGGCATGCATTTTACAGTTCACTTATCATGTTTGACACACGCTACAAAAGTTGTTTCATATTCTGCCCATAGGCATCATATATATGTCAAACCATATAGTGATCTGCCTCGAGTTGGTGATCGATGTCCAACCAAACTTAGTTTTTTAATGCCTCCCACTTGACTTTGGCATTTTCATAAATGCCTGAACTCATGCATAAAACCAAATTTTTTTTATGCTACTCTGCAACATAATGCGAGCAATAGAGTTCATCGTTTTTCATGCAGCAATGCCTCTTTACACTTCTAAATTGTGCAGTATTCCCATCTTCAGGTTCTTTCATACTAGGTCAAGAGCTTCTAGTACTACATGCTATCTAGCACTTACTGGATTCTCATATTCCAGTTTTTATAATTTTCGCCGTTCAAATTCTCTCCTTCGTCAAGCTTATCTACGATATTCTAATAAGCTATAAACACTGTATCTGAACACGAAGTTCTATAGACATGCATTCACGAACTATCAATGTCTAACATTTATGCATCTATTTTACACTAACTAATTATACTAATGAATAATTTCACATAAGGTCTCAGATTCGAAAGTTCACTATGTTCCCAATCATCGTCTGAGAATCCTCGCTTGAAATTATCATTAACATAATCATTTATGTAAAATTTAGTTCACTAAAGTTACTAAAACTTTACAGAACTCCCCACTTCGAATAAAGATCATAAAACATATAATGACCTTTTATCTTGTAAACATAACATTAAATGGCATGATTTGAACTAATCCAGAAAAAATTCACGTATCAAATCATACTCTAATTCCATATTACAAGATATAAATAGCAAGTACATTACAATTTATACATGCTACCAACAACCATGCTATACACAATTTGCATGTGATTATAACCATGTAAGTCATATTCTCCATATTTCAACAAGTAGAGAAGTACATGATAAAATCATCCAATAAAACCCAAAATACGTGCATGTTGGGTTTCATACGCATTTTTATAATTTTAAATTCAGCAAACATATCCAAATAATATGTCAAAATGAAGATAATTTCGAGACGAACACAATGGTACCTCGCACGCCTCAATCAGAGCTCGGATGCTCCCGTACGCGTCGGTCAAAGTTTCGGCTTGGGAAGTCAACGCGTGGTCAACGGTCAACGTTGACTTGGGCCAAATTGCAATTTTCAAAATTTCGAGGACCAAATTGAAATTTTTAGAAAGTCCGAGGACCAAATTGCAATTTTTCAGAAAATTTGAGGACCAAACTGAAATTTTCAGAAAGTCCGAGGACCGAATTGAAATTTTCAGAAAGTCCGAGGACCGAATTGCAATTTTCAGAAAGTCCGAGGATCGAATTGCAATTTTCAGAAAGTCTGAGGACCGAATTGCAATGTTTAGAAAACTTGAGGACTGAATTGAAATTTTCAGAAAGTTTGAGGACTGAATTGAAATTTTCAGAAGGTTTGAGGACCGAATTGTAATTTTCAGAAAGTCTGAGGATCGAATTGCAATTTCTGAAAATTAAGGAACCAAATCGGGTCAGGGATATGCCGAACCGGGTCTTGGATACACCAAAACCGGTCTGGAACACGTTTGGCGCCCGCCGCACGCGCTGGGCACGTGGGCGCGTGGATACCACGCGCACCGGACCTCGCCGGCGCGTGTCAGCGCGTGCGGCCGATTCCGGTAACTTCCGGCGACGACCAACCCCTCAAATTTCTCGTCTCGTCGAGACGAATCCAATGGTATATTCGAAACCCATTTTTATTGAGTGAAATTTCACGAAAAGGCGATGTTTCGCCTCGGCCTCGGTGGAACTCGCCCCGTCGTGGCGCGTGGCGCGCGTGCGGCTTCTTCCGGCGTCGCCTCACGACGGGCGACCACTCAAAATCTTCGTCTCGCCGAGCCCGTTTTATTGATATGCTCAAAACACATTTTTATCACACAGAACAGAATCTATGGCCGATGAACAGTACGGTCGAAAATCGGTCGGTTTCATGCTCAGATCGACAAAAAAAAAACACAAAAAAAACAATCAGGAAACAAGGACATGGGCTCTGATACCAATGAAGGGAACCATTCCCACGATATATACACAGCGGATTACACAGAATTAACAAGCCCAAGAAACTTACTTGAATCACTGATCGGAGAAGCATATCACAAAACGGACATACCTCGGGTTTTCACCGATTAAGTGTCGTCAATGCAGCGAGAGATTTCGTCAGTTTGACGATTCGGAGAGAAGAGCGAGAGAGATAGTTGTCGTTTTCTCTGTGTTCTTCTATGAATGTATATATCGACGTCTGAAGAAGACGACGTTTTTCTAAACGTCATAAACAAACTGCCTCTTGCAGTTATTAGAAAAGGTAAGTGGCTATAATAGCCTACATGGGCGGACCACGATCCTTCCCATGCACCCTTAATTTCTAACACTTTTGAAAATGAACTGCTCTTGATATGGAAAGAAGGCATCTGTTGAAGGAGAACTAGATTCAAAATTAATTACCTCTTACTGTGCAAACGTTATCTAGGGTTAACACCGAGCAGTGGGAAGAAGGAATGGAAAGATTTGATGATCGCGGAAATGATCACTCAAGCAGGATACAACTACTGTTCTTGAGGCCAAAAACGAAAGATGAGAAAAGATGATTTAGCTGAGGCGCATGTTCAGATGTCCATGTTAGGAGAAAACAACATCGATAATTTGGAAAAGGAAGAAGAGGATGAATCACTAACCATGGTGGGTGTATAAGCCATACAGCCTATAAGTATAGATATGATCTCCAGGTTTAAGATCTTCCCGTCTTTCCACTTTCCAGGTCAGTAGAGCTAGTATTATGAACACCGTCCTGATAATCAGAGCCATCATTTTCTCTCTCTTGGCACCTTCTTCACTCTCCTCGGACTTGTGCGCTTGAGCGGGTCTTAGCTTAGCTTTGCTGCACCTAAAGGATCGAAACGGATTGAGAGAGCAAAGTTGCGCGTGCCAGAAGAGCTCAAAAGGTTGATGATGTTGGGCAGGACGGTGGCAATGGTGGAGGAGGCGGAGGATTACGCAGTGAAGGGAAGAGAGGGAAAGGAAGGAGTTCGGGTGGCAATGAACTCGGGCAAGAGCATGAGTGCCTCAGCAATGGCGTTCTCTTGATTGGCGACTCATGAGAGGCCTTGGGGGGGGGCTACGAACACAATTCTCTGCCTTGCCGATGAGAGAAAGATCGATCTGATGGTGGTGACTGGCGAAGAAAGTGAATTTCTAATCCCCTAGGGATTGGAAAGGTGGTGATCCCCAAAAGAGATGCGCGGTCGCCGACGTAAGACGGGCGTCATCTTGGAGGCGCCCGAGAATCAACGTAATTCTTCACGATTTTCCCATGCATCTCTCTCTCTCTTTCTCTCTCTCTCTATATATATATGTGGGCTTTATTAATTTTTATTATAATTATTAATTGATATGATAAAGAAAAGATATATAGTTTCCTATTTAGTTTAATATGGAGTTGGATAGTATAGGTCGAGTTATTTTCTTATCCATAATGAGAGATTAGGTTATAAACACTGTAAATAGAACTCAAGTCTCTCATCTAAATCTAAATGTCCATATAACCTTACAAAAAGAGTTGTCAAAAAGCGATACGCCAGGGCATTAGGGTTTATAGGGGAGAAGATTTTTGACATCGATTTATCACTATTTCGCATCAAAAATGATGGATTCGAAATAAGATGCATCAATTTTTTTATTTTATGAAATTGTGATTCGCATATTTATATGTGTTATTCTTTGGGTGACTACGATTGGATGATTACATAAAGTTTAAAATCGTAACTTACATATGGTATCAGAACTCACGTGTTCTAAATCTCAAATCATTTTTTGGCCATTTTTGGCAAGGTCGTTTTTATTAAACAAGGGAAGGAGCTGCACGACGCCCGATAGTTGGATATTAATGTGGGTGGGGCCAAGCAACAATGAAGGGGGGGCCTTCATTTTGACAAAGGGGGCGGTCTTTTTAATATTCTTTTCCTTCTTTTTTTTGGCGTTTTATAAGATTGACAGCACCATCCCGTTATTCAGCATGAAAGCGGTTGCCCAAGTGGAACCCATTTCTGAACTTTCTTGACTATCTGAATCTAACAGAATCAACATGTATTTCCGAGGGTTTGACCAATGATGTTGTCGTCATGTCTGACGAAGATATGTGAATCAACCACAAGCGATGAAATTTCTACGTTACAAGTGATGAAATTTTTTTTTTTTACTTTTGAAGAGTGGTAAATTTTTTTTTTTACTTTTTCAAATAGCTTCAAAATTATTTTTAAAATAAAAAATACTTCAAAAGTAAAAAAAAAAAAGAGATCTTGTAATCAAACGGATCTTTACTCTAAAAGTTGTATTATCAAATGGATCTTTGCTCTAAAAACGCTTCTTGAATAGAAATTCCACCTTAGAAGATTGTCATGTGTGCCCTAAGTTGGCTAAGAAGCCTTCCAAAAAGTTTGTTTTAGTAGAGATAATTAGTAATGAAATGAGCTTTCAAGGAGGGTTTGTCTTTTTGGGGGAATGGAACCAAGGTGGTTCTCTTTTAATGATATCAAATCTATTGGTGTACTTATTTTCATACGCATTATTTTGGAACTGATCATAAACTAGGGGTATTGATGTGATATGATGTTGCTTCAAGGCGTAACTTACGTTCTAATATCTTTATCCAATCATCCTTCTGTCCAATAAATTTTAAATTTTCATTCTTGATCTTGCTCAACGTGCTTTCCATTTTTCTCTGCAGGTAGCTTTTGACCAATAGAGTTAAAATTATCTATTTGGTACAACAAAAGGATTAAAATTATCTAGAAAGTCCAAAATTTATTGCACATGACAATGATGGTTTGCTTTATAAGATTTTGGTGGGGGAGATGGAACAGAAGTCGGTCACGTTTCTTGATTCTCAAATGGTGCTTTGAAATCATGGCTCTCATATCCCAATCAATGGACCAACTATATCCACACGATTGATGCCAAATCCCATAGACAGCAAAAGGGCTGTCGCACGGCAATGGTCCGAAGAACTTGCAGAGTTCTTGATTTAGCCGTACTGATCGACTGTACTTGACGTATGAACACGATGATATGTACTTCAATAATAGTTTTATATATATATATATATATATATATATATATATTCAATAGAGTCTTTGGGTTTGGATATAATTTAGATGTGAGAAATTCGGATGATTGTAATTTTGATTTTTGGATTATAGTGAATTGTTCTTACTAAGTTTTTTCGTGGACGAAGGTATCGATATTCGGACCGAACAACGTAAATTTCTTGTATCCTTTATCGTTCATCTTTATTTTTTTTGGGTTTTTCTCAATGAATTAATTTGCAAAGTCCTGATAACTTTATGCGTCATATTACGACACTTTCCTTTGCCAAAGAAAGCATGTTCTGTCGTGCTACGGGGATTAGTTTCCCCTGCTAGGTGCGTCTCGAATTCGGCGATATATTATTCGGAACTGAAACTGATTAATTGCGAAAAGAAAACGAAAAAGAAAATGGGGGAGAGACGATGTTGCTTCTTCTCGTGGATTTTCGTTTGCGCACGTTCTGGTTCCCATGTTCTGAAAAGCCAATATAAATTTAGCATCCAATCATCATCGAAATCGAGAGGAAGAGCTGCCAATGTTTTTCTGGATGCGGGCACCGGTGAATTGTAAATTTTAAAGAGAAGTAAGTTCATAACCAGGCTGATGGCACGGCAGAGGCAGACGGTGGAAAAGTGGCATATGTCCGACAGGCGATGTTGCTGGACTGATGATGGAATCCGGTGCTTGGATTGGTCACGGCATCCCTCACTGGGTCCCATCATCAGTCAGTGTTATCCTCGGAGGTTGACGATTTCGTAGGTCGTCTCCTTTTTTCAGGAAATAAAAGGGGGAGAAACCAAACATCCATGCGGATGCGACCACATATTACGATCCGTCTCACGCTAAGAGAGCAAAAAGTCAAGCAACAGGTTCCTTCGTGCGTTCGTCGATCGATAAGTCCAGCAAAAAGAGATCGGCTCTACGACTGATAATCTGAAAAATTATGGTTCTTTTAGGATCAATTTTGAACCTTCTGCTAGGAAAGTGAAAGGTCCTTTTCGGCTTCGCACAAAAATTACTACTTTATATTCGAGGCTAAAAATGGCTACTCCTAATAGAAGTGGGATTTCTTTTTTTATTGCGTCTTTACGAAGGGCTTGCGAGTTGTTACACCGAAGCAAAGGCTTGTTAGTGAACTACAAAAGCTATCGAGAGAATACCACATGCTAACGTTAACGAAGATTACTGACCTTTGATGTGATGCGGAGTCAAATGAGCAAGCAGCAAGTAACAACGGGTGAAAAGCCATCACGCAATAGCTTGTAGTTCCAGGATAAATATAGTGGGGTTACTCCTTTTCAAAATCAATTAGCTAATGAAAAATATATTTATCATCATTAGCAATTTATGACCAAATACTTTCGGGGACGATAAAAAATGTTTTTAGTCCATTTGATTTTATAAAAGATATAAGGGGTGATATTTAAAAGAAAAAAATATTTTTTAAATTATTTATTTTGTGAGAAACAAAACGGGGCGGGGATAAGGTTTCAAATTCACTTCACGTGGAAGAGGAGAGAGATTAGACTTTCTAAGTTTTAATGGACGGTGGGCCTGGCTTCCTGGGGAGAATCTTCGATAAATTGGACGTTGGAGGCGAGATTTTCTGCCCATTTTCAGAGGTTCCCCTCGTTGAAGAGTATGATCATCCCTCTCCATATTTGACTTGTGGTGAGACAGTTTCTTATGCTTTCTTCGACCAGAGCGTGCGGATTTGACTAATTATAAGTCATAACAAGAAAAGTGAATTTACTTAGCTTCGTGGATCTCCGAGGAAGGTCAACAAAAACCGCGATTACTTTAGTTTCAGAAGTTTTATTTGACTTGATTTAGCTCGACAATTGACAGAGATTCCGAGCGACATGCTTCATTTACTGGGAAGACTGCTCTACGCAAACACTAGAATAGGTAGGATCGATTCTAGATCTCGAAGTTTTCTTATATTAAAGAAAGAAAAAATTAAAAAAAGAACGGACGTTGGAAAACTAATGATGTAGCATGAAAGTTGGTAGCGTTGAGGTCTAAAACGAAGTTTTTTTTTTGTGGGGGGGGGGGGGGGGTCGATGGTCTAAAACGAAGTTAATTTGTTGAACTCTGGCCACAATTAACAAAACGACCTTGTAGAGTTTTTACTATATATCCAGCCACGGATTCAAGGACGCTATGGGGTCAGACCAGAATTTGACTTGATTTATGTCCTTTTCTTGGGATAAAAAAAATGAGAAAGATGTGATCGGGTCTATGCGAGGGTTTGCGTTAGGGAAAATTTCAAATAAAGACATTAAGTGCTTTTATGTTTTCAAATAAAGGTTCGAAGTAGACACTTTTTAAGTAATGGCATGAAGTGCCTTAATTGTTTTAAAGAAACACCAAGGGTATTTTCATCATTTATATTTTCCGAATTCATTGTTGGTGGTAGGTCTCCAGCGATGGCCGAGCACCGAGGAGCACGGGCCTAGCTTGGGCATGGGCGAGGCGGCCTTTGCCGGTGGCCGATGAGCCCTTGCCAATAAATGGTGATTCTCAATGGTAAGACAAAAGAATAGGCTTCTTGCGAGGCTGTTATCTCCATCATGATAAGGGTGGAGCAGGTATAAGGCGCTACACTAGTTCGATTATATCCCTTGCCAACAAAGTCAGAGGTTGCCACACATGAGCCTGCATCCGCATTGTCTTTAAACCTCAAGCTGTCATTTTCCTTCTTGACCCCGTTCGCATCATGTCCGGGTCGATTGTACTCGTTAACAACACTTAGACGCTCGATAAGGTTGAAGTATACACGTTATGGGACTGGAAATCATGGTAAATTGTAGTGAGGTTCTTCCTTTTGTACAAGCAAAGAACTTATTTATCTGAAGGGTTAGGCCTGCTACAAGCCTGAATTGAGTCACGGCAATGTTTATACGCTCTCCCTTCTGGATTTCACATCGCTTGCTCGAACCTCCGAAGGACCAGACCTAGATGCACACTGCAAAGCAAAAGAAGCCTTCTAGGCTCAGCCTCAAGAGGGCGCTCTATGTTTAGGTTAGTAGACGACGGATGAAAGAGTTGTTCGGAGAAAAAAAAAAATTGTACCAAGGGAGGATCCGATTTATCATTTTTGCAAGAACTTTACCCTTTTTGTACTCGTGTTTGGGGTCCTTTGGGCGGTTTTTGTACTCTTGTTTGGGTCAACTCATGGTTCTTCATTTGACCCCCCCCCCCCCCCCAAAACAAAAATAAATCGCGGTTCTTCCAAAGCACTGTTTGTTGGGCCAATGACTGTGCTGGCCATGTGCCCGCGGGCCGAAAAGCTGTGCCAGAAAGCTCCTATTTCCTAATGGGCCTGGCCCAACGAGGGCCCAATTGTGACGTGCCTAAGCTGGCCATTGCCGAACCCTACCACGGTTCCCAACCGACGGAGAATCTGTTTGGATACATCCTAACCACATCTAAACCATTTTAATCAATAAAGCCCACACATACTTAATTTAGTTTAGACACTCACATAACTCAATAGGTTAGATAGGATCCAGGATACATGCATTGAGCGCCTAAAGTAATTTTTCTATCTAGTACATGTGCTATTTCGATTCCTCTGCCCCGATCACTTGTACATTCTTCCCTGATGAACACACTGTTTCGCTATGGCACGATTGTTTTCTAGATTGTCCGGTGAGCTCTCTCGAGTTTGGCATAAGGAAGAACTGAATATCTTGTTGAGCCTTATGTCGAGTATGAAATTCATTAAAAGCTTAGCTCATCCTCTTTTTCATTGCAATCTTACAACAAATTTTTCAGGGTGCAGCACTAGATTAACATGTGACTTGTTATTACTTATATGAATCTAATTCACATGATCACCAATGACATATGTTGGGTTACCATCACTATTGATTTTCTTCATCTGGCTTAAGTCTCATTCCCCTTGATGTATAGTTAAAGGATTGGCCAAAATCACTTATCTTTAAGTAACTGCTTTATTACATCACATGTCAATCGGACATGTCTCTTTTTATAGTTGAAAGTTTCATTCTTTCCGATGTTTATTGCCATTTTGCAGTGTCACTTTGCAATGGCTATTGCCACTTGGCAATCCCAATGCATAGACAAAAGGTGTTAGTTTCATTTTCTTTCTCAATAACTTAAGCAGTTCTCGAATCACTAAGGCTCCGTTTGTTTCACGGAAAATATTTTTCCGGAAAATATTTTCCTCAATTTCCAGTGTTTGGGGGGCGGAAAATGAATGGTCAACGGAAAATGTTTTCCGGTCAACAAAAAAAACATTCTAAAACTAAGGAAAATGATTTCCTCTTTTTGAGAAACGGAAATCATTTTCCTCCTTTGCTTCTTCCCTTCCTCTTTTCGTCTGTCGCACGCACTCCACGACCTTGTCCATCGCCATTTCAATTTCAGCCAAACACCGGAAAAGGAAGTCATTTTCCTAGAAAATGATTTCTTAGAAAATATTTTCCAGAAACACTTTATTTTCCGTGAAACAAACGGAGCCTAAGATAAATATATTTACCTCCTTTCTCTAATAGAGTGTAGGAGGATAAAGCATTATGTTTTCACATATATGCATCGAAGCACTTGAGTTTACCAGCCATTCTTTTGCATTAGCCACAATATTAGCATGGGAAATGACCGCAACAATTACGCCATCGGATCATCTGCTTCGACTTGGATCAAGTTGACTTTTGGTTTAACGAGATTGTCAAAACCACCACAATTTTGTTTGGCTTATTGTTGACACCTGATTTTTAATCATCCTTTCTGTTTTAAAATTAATAACATTTTTTTTTTATAAAAACTCATAAAATTGAAAAATCAACTTTGGGGACCTTGGCTAAGCCTAAAGAACCAATTTTGATCAAAAAATGATTTTCCATATTTTTCGGTATTTTTTATTTATTTATTTTCAAAAATTAATAGAAAATTCATAAAAATTCATAAAATTGAAAAATCAACTTTGGAAGCCTTGGCCAAGCCTAGGCAACCATTTTTGAACAAAAAATAAATTTTCATATTATATATATTTAATTGTTTTAAAAAAAATAATACAAAAATACTTGAAAATTTTGGAAAATTAACATTTGAGGCCAAAAAAATACACAAAGATAGTTAATATTTTTATTTTAAATCTATTTTCATATTGGCCATCGCAAATTCAGAAAAATCCAATTCGAGTCACGTGTTCCTTCACGAGTATAATCTCGAATCGGCCCTAAAAAAATTTAATTTGAGCCAACTTATTTTTAATTTTCACTTTTTATGAGTTGTGACATTGTCTTCTAATATTTTAAATTTTCATCTTGGCTCAATTATACCCAGAATGACTCAATTTTGCAAAAGGGCTTTAATTAAATTCTGCATTATTTTCAGCGACAAGAAATGAGCTTAAATTTGACATGTGGTAAATTTTGGTGTGTCAAAAATTGTGAGGAGATTTGGACTTAAAGAAATATATTTTTTCATGGACTGAATTGTAAATACTTAAAATTCAAGGACTAGAGTGCAAATACCTAACTCTTGAATGATTATTTTACAAATAACAAAAAGAAGAGTTGGTGGATAAATTAGAATAGAGAAGGGAAGATGGAGAAGAGGAGATGAAGAAGAGAAGTTGGAGAAGGATGGATGGAGAAAATAAGATAAGAATAGAGAAGGGAAGATGGAGATGAAGAAGAGTTAGTGGAAAAATTAGAATGGGAGATAAATATGGAGAAGGGAAGATGAAGATGAAGAAGAGTTAGTGGAGAGATTAGAATGTGAGATAGAGATGGAGAATGGAAGATGAAAATAAAGAAAAGTTAGTGGAGAAATTAGAATGGGAGATAGAGTTAGTGGAAAAATTAGAATGAGAGATAGATGAGTAGATTATAAAAGGAGGAAGAAGTGAGCTTGAGAGGAGGATTTTTTTGGAGAGAAAATTTTGGATGTTTGAGAGAGTTTTGGGAGATTGAAGAAAAATTTGAAAGAAAGAAAATACCAAAAGAGAGAGAATTTTGAAGATGATAGAAGTTTAAAGCTAGGGGTTATCATCACAAATTCCTTCATCGATCAATATAAATCAAGAGTTCTTCCTCGTCAACGAGCAAGCAAATTCGAGCTAAGTGTTTTTATTTATTCATTTGTTTATGGTTTTACTTGCAAATTAGCACAAATTGTATACACTTTCTCCATCTCCTTTTTTTTTCCATATTTTATGTCAGGAGAAGGATATCTCTACGTCAACAGCAAAAATCACGTAGAGATGCAAAAATCGGCCCAGACAAGCTCCTAAGCTGTCCACCGATTTCTCAACTGATCTGTGACTAAAAGTCCCTCTTAATTTAAAAGAAACTCTCTATATTGGGAACATAGAGAGCGAAAATCAATTATTGAAATCCCTCCAAAAAAAATGGGAGATAAGTACTCTTTCCACTCTTCTGGTTTTAGGTGCAGATTAGCACATATTTTGTATACTGATATTTCACTCTATTTTATGTCAGGAAGCCGCAGTTTTATATCAATGGTCAACCCTATGGAAGCACAAAATCGGCTTGGAGGAGTCCTCAAACGCGCACAAATTTCAAATTGTTGAATCAATTCGTTGTATTTTATTTTAAAGAATTCATACCCCAGAATGGAGAGGACAAAGTCCATCCGCAATTTAAATACCTGCACCATAAATCCCAAAGGGAAGAGCCAAGCCAATGCTTAGCCTCCCATTGGAGGTTTTTACTTACAATAGTTAAATACCTGCAACTTAAATACCTGTACCTTAAATCCCAAAGGGAAGAGCCAAGCCAATGCTTAGCCTCCCATTGGAGGTTTTTACTTACAATAGTTAAATACCTGCAACTTAAATACCTATACCTTAAATCCCAAAGGGAAGAGCCAAGCCAATGCTTAGCCTCCCATTGGAGGTTTTTACTTACAGTAGTTAAATACCTGCAACTTAAATACATGTACCTTAAATCCCAAAGGGAAGAGCCAAGCCAATGCTTAGCCTCCCATTGGAGGTTTTTACTTACAGTAGTTAAATACCTGCAACTTAAATACCTATACCTTAAATCCCAAAGGGAAGAGCCAAGCCAATGCTTAACCTCCCATTGGAGGTTTTTACTTACAGTAGTTTAAATACTTGCAACTTAAATACCTGTACCTTAAATCCCAAAGGGAAGAGCCAAGCCAATGCTAGGCCTCCCATTGGAGGTGTTTATTCACTGTCATGTACTTCCTATAATTTAATTTTTGAATCATCAGACCCAAAAGATAAGTAGGTCGTAATACTGCACATAAGTCGTTAACACACTCCCTCTTTCGGCTTCAGGGAATATTTAACACTTAAAAAAATATAACAAATAAAAATATATACCATCCATGCATCCTATTTAAAAAGTGAAAACACAAAAGAGAATACCCTACTAGAGCCTTAGGAATAAACCAAGTCTGAGTTGCCGAATTAGGATATCCATGAAATTAAGGTACCGAAAGGGCATTAGTTTTAATTAACTAGTGTAACCAAGTCCCCGAGCTCCTAATATCTGGTTCGCAGGAATAAATTAGTTCTCCCGCTAATTTATTTAGGTTTCTAATCGACCTACCAAGAACGATTAGTGGCGACTCCAAATTTTAAAATCATTTAAACAAAAACCAAAGTTGCGATTCGGTAGGGCTTGGGAGGGTCCGCGTTAGGTTAGTCAAATCTAATTAACCTAATAATCCGTTAACCCCTTTTAAAATTTAAAATTTTTTTAGAGGGTCGCGACAGACTGGCGACTCCGCTGGGGACAGAGATTTTTAAATTTTCGAAAAAAGATACCAATTGGAATACTTAAATTTTTTCGAAATTTTAAAAGTCTTAGTGGACTTAGGCCAATGAAAATTTCATGCATATCTCGCTTCTGGCGATATTGTTTGGGACTCATTCTATAGGTGCTATATGTTTTTGCAGGATGGGAGTTATAAGGGGCGGAGTGTTTGGCTAACCCCTTTGTTTTGCAGGCTCGGTGTTGAGTTTATAATTTCGCACATTTTTAGAAGCGCTGTTTTGATATCAATTGTTGTGCATGTCTTGCATACTCTGAGGATCACGACACCTGCACACACAAGCGTCTAAACCCAAGTCGCGAAATTCTTCCTAGAAAACCATAGATAGGGATCGAATATGCAAAGCTCTTGCGTCGATTGCGCTCGGGTTGACCATATTTTATTCCGCTCATTATCTGAATTGACAATTCTTCCCATTGTGATTTGATTGCGCGGAGGGTAAGTTTGTCAATTCAGATAGTGGGAGCCTTTTTAGGTCCATACCTTGTCTCTCCTTCTCTTATTTTCTAGAGTCCACTCCTCACTTGAGTCATGCGCATGACTATGTGATTTGCATTTCTCCAAGGTAAAAGTAAGTTCTCTAATTTTATCTTGTATTTATTTTCGGTCGGTCCATGCTAGATGTTAGTCAGTTTTTGAGCTTGATATTACGACCATTCTTTTTAAAAGAAAATAAAAATTAAATTTGTCCCTCATTTCTTTTAAATTTTTTTTTTGAAAAAATGATGTAAAAAAATCCCTTCATGGGAATTTTATTAACCAATAAGGGATTTTTGTCATATTTTTATTGCTTCAATAAAAATGAAATTTTCCTGAAAAAATTTTCCTCTGAAAATTTCAATAAAAAGAAAAATTCCTTAAAAAAAAACTCTAGTAGACATCAAGTGATTTTATCACATTTTTCAAATTATAAAAACTTGCAAGAAAATTCTTCTCGAGAAATTCACTCATGTTTTTCTAAGAAAATTTTCTCTAAATAAAATTAGACTAACTGACCAATAAGAGATTTTTGTCATGTTTTTTTTTCTCTCCAATAAAAATGAAATTTTCTCGACAAATTTTCCTCTGAAAATTTATTTCGATAAAAAGAAAAATTCCTATAAAAAAAACATCAAGTGATTTTATCACATTCTTTCAAATTATAAAAACTTGCAACAAAAATTCTTTTCGAGAAATTCGCTCATGTTTTTCTAAGAAAAGTTTCTCTAAATAAAATTAGACTAATGTCTCGGGGGAATTTCGTTAACCAATAAAGGATTTCTGTCATGTCTTTCCTGCTTCAATAAAAATAAAATTTTCCTGACAAATTTACCTCTGAAAATTTATTTTGATAAAAAGGAAATTCCTTCAAAAATTTTAGTAAACGTCAAGAGACTTTGTTTCTTCAGAAATTAACCCATTTCTTCCTAAGGAAATTTTTTTTTCTTTCTTCTGATTTCTCTATAAAATAGAAAAAATCAAATTGGACTAATATAGGAGTCATGGATCGACATTTCTTGTGTCGCATACTAATTATATCCTTTTCTTTTGCAAGGAGATCCTAGATACCCCAGACGGGTGTAAAAATTAAGTTCAATAATATATCAAGAATCATCTTCAGAAATACCAAAAGACGAAAAACACCGAGGCTTCAACCGTTAATTCTGGGGGGCAAACGAACATTGTCCATCTTTGACAGACAAAGTTGTGTCAATCCGTAAACTTGTATGGGCAGTGTATTCTGATATGACGGTGGATTTATACTGATTAAACATGGGGGCATATTTAATGTATTGCAGAGGATCCCGCGTCTTTTGAAAAACAATATGGATTATATAATCAGAACCCATGAAACAAATACCTTTACCTGATCAAATCAACCAGAGACCGGTCTTAAAATTTTTTCTTATCCGAAACATGCGGAGGGCTTTAGAGGACCGAGGTTCTATTAATGAACGTGGCCCACAGGAATTTCTCCCGACGCTACAGGCGACCGACACGAGCAAGTGGACGCCGAAAGAAACAAAATATGGATAAAAGTGGGCACACAACAGGTGGCCGGATTTACTACCAGCGCACTGATCGAGTTGTCATAGCGTTATTGTTCGTGATCTCAAGATGGATAGTGGGGGCCACCGCCGAACCCATCATCAATGTTCTCGATATCATCGTCTGGAGCAATTAAACAAGAACATCAAGAAGAACATTAAGCCTCGACATCTTCGGTACCTCAAATCGTTCTGTTATGCTATGCGGAAGAAACGATAGCAGGAAAATTAAAAAAAAAACAAAACAAAACACGTGAAGCTTTTCTTTCATTCCATTCATCAAAGAGTATTACAACAACTCACTGGGGAGGAAAGGTAAAGCCAAACTGGGCCCTGATGACCATTACGAAAGAGCTCAACTGACTCTCCAAACAGTTGATGCTCTGGATGCACCGGGCGCTCTCGGGATCAAGCTCCGCGAGCCTAAAGAAGAGGCGATCGCACTTCTCTTTAACCTGGGCCATAGTGGCCTCGTAATGCTCAACGGCAAACTCCAGGTCAGGAACCGCTGCCCTCTCGAAAGCAATGTCTGCCGTAATGTCATCAAGTCTCTCCTGCAGCCAACCACATTTGCACCTCATCACAATATTGCCTGGCTCCTGTTCGGTGTAAGTTCGGACCAAGGCCAGATGGTCCACCAACTTTCCCCTCTCACGAACCAGCCACGAAAGCTGATCGTTGGCAAACTTGAGGGCCTTTTTGTGATTATCAGCCACAAACGTAACTGTTGCCAGACGCTCGTGCCGGTCTCGGTAACGGGCTTTCACGACGGCGGTCACAAGGACCGTCTCATAAGCACGGTTATAGGCAGCCAGAAAATTGATGAAGAGGGTCGAGAAGTTCCGGTACTCCTTCCCTAGTTGGGTACCGTCAACAGAAGCAGCGTCCACGGTCCTAAATAAATCGAGGATTTCGGCCTCAACGGTAGAGTTTTTGGCTATATGAGCGTAACCTCTACCAAGAAGATTGTAGAGTCTCTCCCACCCAGCTAGGACTTTGGCGGATAAGGTATGGTTAGGAGAATTGGCCATTTTTGAAAGTAGAATACGAAAGAAAGGGGGAGAGAGGTGAGGCAGATGAGCGGAATGCGAAGATGGTAATCTGCTTTGAAGTAAATATTGATTTCATAGTGACGGTATCAACCAGTCAAGATTTCTCTTATCTACCATTCTCTATTGGCACCACCCTCGTTGGCTCGAATTCCCATCAGATGGCGACTGCGAGCTAAGCGAGTCCGAAATCTCCGCAGAAAGTTTGACGAGACACCGCCACTTTGAAAAAGAAGACGGAAAGATGAGCTGAGTGGAAGACACGGCAAACGTTAGCGAAAAGGAGATACGACTTGTCTTCATTGGAGGACCCGCCAGTAAATCGACGGTGGAGATCTTGACAGGGGCCCTCTATCACGAAAAGAAAAAAGAAGACAAACTGAGCGAGAAACAAGGATTTCCCCTTTGATCAAAAGCTGAATATCAGATTTTCTCCCTCGGAAAATCTAATAGCGCTGCCCGTGAAGAGGGAAGTCGTTGCTATTGCCAGAGAGAGAACTTGTCCCCATTTGATAGTCAGAGTTCATTCGCAAGAACTCGCAGGAGAAAGATAGAGAGGAAGGAGTTCTCGTGGGAGAGGAATTCAAAACCTTCACCATCAAAGCATCGGCTTTCAAAGCCTGTTACGAGAAGCCATCAACGATCTCGTGATCCCTCAAGTCCGAGAAGACATCCCGAGGCGGTCTCGAATCGGCAGTCCTAGAACCAGAAATATGTCGAGTATTAGGGGAACGGGCGCATGTTCAACCCTGGTCAAAGCTGATGAAGTTCCTTACCCTGAGGGTCTACTGGTCATGGCCATTGACGGTAATCCAGTCTCTCTGTCAATCCTTGTTACCGTATTAAGAAAATGCCGGTATAAGGTTGTAGCTCAAGCAAATGCGACAGAGGCCTTAGAGATATTAAGGAGGAGTAGTGACCCGTTTGATATCGTCCTCACCGCTATGGTAGGGATTGACATGGATGTTTTCACTCTCTTGGAAGTCATCAATTCTAAATTAAACATGCCAGTCCTTGTAATATCGGCAAGCGATGATCGGCAAGCGATGATCAGCAAGCCATAATGAAGGCTGTCTTAAATGGGGCCTAAGACGTCGTAACGAAACCAGTTAGGGTTCAGATGCTTCAAAACATATGGCAGCACGTGGTAAGGAAGCAATTGCACGACCATGAGAACAAGCATCAAGCCTTCAATTTTGTTCCAAGCAACTGGAGAAAGAAGATGAGTTGGTCTCCCGAGCTGCATCGTATGTTTGTTAATGCAGTTCAGCAGCTAGGAATCGATTCGGCACGGCCGCAACATATACTGGAAATTATGAAGGTAGAGGGACTCACTAAAGCAAATGTTTCGAGTCATCTTCAGAAGTACAGAAAAAGGGTGAGAGAACACAATGCAGCTCAGAATCAAGAAAACCAAGGCGGGACTGATCCAAGCCTGAACGTCGAGTCTCCTCGCCACCATAAGTTCCCCAGGTTAGCATGGGGCGAGCCACTTCCCATCATCAACCAAGCTAGTAGCCGTGCCATCAATCCCCCAGGCGTTAATCAAAGTATCCCCCAGAATCACCCTAATGCTCTTCAAGAGTATAGACCGCAGGAGCAGTGTATTCAGATTCCTTGGTTTGAGCACCAACCTGTGGCTAGAATTCATCCCATGATCAGCTCGCTTGCGCAGCCAGAGAATCAGACAAGAAGTTATCCTAAGCACTTCCACTTCTCTAATCCTCGAATGGAAGGAGTTTTTGGCAGCAGGACAGTTGGTGATCCCCACACTTTCTCGAGTAATGATGAAGGCTCCAGCACGAGAAGTCAAATTGCTCATGGCGAGGACAGAATGAGAAATCTACCGCCAACATTTGCCAACAACAATGCCCAATTCGAGCATCAGTTGCTGGAAGGTTCAAGAGATTACCCAGATGATGAGCTTACTGCCCTGGTCAACCAGTTTAGGGTTGACAGACGTCCCAAGCCGCGATCAGGAGCTAGTGAGTAGGGACTCTCAAACATCGGTCATCCACACCCGAACCAACACGAGACTAGCTAATTATCGAAGAGCCACAGGAGAGGCAGAACTGACCTTGAATAAGTGCACCTTTCATTTCATGCTTAATTCCCCTGCGTATGATATTTTTCAGCTTTCTAGGTGTCTAGATTTAATTCAGGGACAAGGGGGCAATTTCTTTTTATCCCGTCGAATGCGTGAATCCCTTTTTATGCTAGATTTAGGGCGGATCAATTTATGGCAACGTCGCTGACTGCCATAATGAGAAATGTTGAATGGCCTCACGTAGGGAAATTTCAAGTGAAAAGCCCAGGCGAGCTCGAAGACGGGTAATTGTGTGTCGTTCCAATTTACCCTCAATCGTTGCAAAATGCTAAATTGGATTTGTTCCATTCTCACCCAGGGAATCGCAAAGCGCCTCAAGAGTGTCGCAAAATGAAATGACCCAATGGAACGCGATATGACTCATTTGCCTCGAAGGTAACCTTCAAATTAAAGGAGCCCTCCGATCCACGGACCCGATGGCATAGAAAATGATGATGGTCCAAGGCAACCCGAAAGAAAATAAGGCCCAACTAAGCAAAGCACTTACGTGGCAAGCTCAAAGTGAAGGGCAACTCGGGACATACAATTCAATCCAGTCCAAATGAAGGAACTTCCTCAATTCAAATTCAATGGAAGTACACACAAGGGTAAAACAGTATCGTTCCAATTTTTCTAGAATATGAAGAACATATACTGTCGCATTCTCTTTCATTTTTGCAGGGGAAGTCTCTACTGGCCAGATTTTCCTGTCTACCATTCCCTATCAGTATCACCTCCGCTACTCGTCTCCAATCTCGAGCCAAGCAAATCTGACGTCTCTACGGAAAAGTTGGACGGGACGCCACTACTTTGAAAAAGAAAGGATAAAAAATAAGCTGGGTGGGAGACAAAGACATTTTCGGCAGAAAAGAGATACGACTCGTCTTTATTGAAGAACTCGCCAGCAAATTGACGGTGGAGACAGCAACAATGGGCCCCATTCCACGGAAAGATGGAAGGAGACGAGCTGGGCAAGAGATACGATGAAAAGAAAATCGAGAAAGCCAGAACACTCGAGAGAGGCAATACAGTTGCTAAACCCACGTCTAATTTTAAAGAAGGCATCTTCTTGATAATTCTCATTCGTGCTCGAAAGAGAGACTCTTAAAGCATACGCAGTCTCCCAGAAAAATCCAGAGAGTGAAAATACAAGAAGAGATATCAAACTTTGAGAAATCGTTAACCAAATCGAAGATGTCTCAACCCAACACACTTGAAAGTTATCGTTACTTGCTGAATATGGGAGAGGAAGAGTTCGAAGCCATATTTGGGATCGAGCCTATGGAGCCCGGCCCTTCTACCGACGACGTCCAAGAGCCTGGTAAGGACAATGACAACAACGGTAAAGGTCAAAAGAAGCGTTACCGTCGCCATACTGAGGAGCAAGTACGAAAGCTTGAAGCTTTCTTCAGAACGTGCCCTATGCCAGACGGCAAACAAAAAATGGAACTGAGTCAAGAGCTAGGACTTGAACCTTCGCAAATCAAGTTCTGGTTTCAAAATAGACGAACCCGAATGAAGACTCGTCATGAGCACAACGAAGCCGAGTTTCTAAGAGTTGAAAATGAAAACCTCCGAGCGGAAAACAAGATGTATAAAGAGACTTTTGACTCCGCCACCTGCCCCAACTGCAATAGCCTCCTCCTCACCCTCGATGAAATGTATGATCTGAGGATCGAAAATGCACGTTTAAGAGGTGAGTTAGACCAATTTATAACAGGATCGAGTTCTGTTGGAGCAGGGTACAAAAGGACCAATGATACTGGATCAGTATCAATACCTCTCGAGGAAGAAGGGACAGATCACCACCAAGCGGACATTGACGATGATCTTTTCGCCATAATCAACCAGTTTGATATTGTTGACACCTGATTTTTAATCATCCTTTCTGTTTTAAAATTAATAAAAAAAATTTTTTATAAAAACTCATAAAATTGAAAAATCAACTTTGGGGACCTTGGCTAAGCCTAAAGAACCAATTTTGATCAAAAAATGATTTTCCATATTTTTTCGTATTTTTCGGTATTTTTTATTTATTTATTTTCGAAAATTAATAGAAAATTCATAAAAATTCATAAAATTGAAAAATCAACTTTGGAAGCCTTGGCCAAGCCTAGGCAACCATTTTTGAACAAAAAATAAATTTTCATATTATATATATTTAATTGTTTTAAAAAAAATAATACAAAAATACTTGAAAATTTTGGAAAATTAACATTTGAGGCCAAAAAAATACACAAAGATAGTTAATATTTTTATTTTAAATCTATTTTCATATTGGCCATCGCAAATTCAGAAAAATCCAATTCGAGTCACGTGTTCCTTCACGAGTATAATCTCGAATCGGCCCTAAAAAAATTTAATTTGAGCCAAATTATTTTTAATTTTCACTTTTTATGAGTTGTGGCATTGTCTTCTAATATTTTAAATTTTCATCTTGGCTCAATTATACCCAGAATGACTCAATTTTGCAAAAGGGCTTTAATTAAATTCTGCATTATTGTCAGCGACAAGAAATGAGCTTAAATTTGACATGTGGTAAATTTTGGTGTGTCAAAAATTGTGAGGAGATTTGGACTTAAAGAAATATATTTTTTCATGGACTGAATTGTAAATACTTAAAATTCAAGGACTAGAGTGCAAATACTTAACTCTTGAATGATTATTTTACAATTAACAAAAAGAAGAGTTAGTGGATAAATTAGAATAGAGAAGGGAAGATGGAGAAGAGGAGATGAAGAAGAGAAGTTGGAGAAGGATGGATGGAGAAAATAAGATAAGAATAGAGAAGGGAAGATGGAGATGAAGAAGAGTTAGTGGAGAAATTAGAATGGAAGATAAGAATAGAGAAGGGAAGATGGAGATGAAGAAGAGTTAATGGAAAAATTAGAATGGAAGATAAATATGGAGAATGGAAGATGAAGATGAAGAAGAGTTAGTGGAGAGATTAGAATGTGAGATAGAGATGGAGAATGGAAGATGAAAATAAAGAAAAGTTAGTGGAGAAATTAGAATGGGAGATAGAGTTAGTGGAAAAATTAGAATGGGAGATAGATGAGTAGATTATAAAAGGAGGAAGAAGTGAGCTTGAGAGGGGAATTTTTTTGGAGAGAAAATTTGAAGTGTTTGAGAATTTTTTGGGAGAGAAAATTTGAAGTGTTTGGGAGATTTTTTTTTTTGAGAAAATATTTTGGATGTTTGAGAGAGTTTTGGGAGATTGAAGAAAAATTTGAGAGAAAGAAAATACCAAAAGAGAGAGAATTTTGAAGATGATAGAAGTTTAAAGCTAGGGGTTATCATCACAAATTCCTTCATCGATCAATATAAATCAAGAGTTCTTCCTCGTCAACGAGCAAGCAAATTCGAGCTAAGTGTTTTTATTTATTCATTTGTTTATGGTTTTACTTGCAAATTAGCACAAATTGTATACACTTTCTCCATCTCCTCTTTTTTTTTCATATTTTATGTCAGGAGAAGGATATCTCTACGTCAACAGCAAAAATCTCGTAGAGATGCAAAAATCGGCCCAGACAAGCTCCTAAGCTGTCCACCCATTTCTCAACTGATCTGTGACTAAAAGTCCCTCTTAATTCAAAAGAAACTCTCTATATTGGGAACATAGAGAGCGAAAATCAATTATAGAAATCCCTCCCAAAAAAATGGGAGATAAGTACTCTTTCCACTCTTCTGGTTTTAGGTGCAGATTAGCACATATTTTGTATACTGACATTTCACTCTATTTTATGTCAGGAAGCCGCAGCTTTATATCAATGGTCAACCCTATGGAAGCACAAAATCGGCTTGGAGGAGTCCTTAAGCGCGCACAAATTTCAAATTGTTGAATCAATTCGTTGTATTTTATTTTAAAGAATTCATACCCCAGAATGGAGAGGACAAAGTCCATCCGCAATTTAAATACCTGCACCATAAATCCCAAAGGGAAGAGCCAAGCCAATGCTTAGCCTCCCATTGGAGGTTTTTACTTACAGTAGTTAAATACCTGCAACTTAAATACTTGTACCTTAAATCCCAAAGGGAAGAGCCAAGCCAATGCTTAGCCTCCCATTGGAGGTTTTTACTTACAGTAGTTAAATACCTGCAACTTAAATACCTATACCTTAAATCCCAAAGGGAAGAGCCAAGCCAATGCTTAGCCTCCCATTGGAGGTTTTTACTTATAGTAGTTAAATACCTGCAACTTAAATACATGTACCTTAAATCCCAAAGGGAAGAGCCAAGCCAATGCTTAGCCTCCCATTGGAGGTTTTTACTTACAGTAGTTAAATACCTGCAACTTAAATACCTGTACCTTAAATCCCAAAGGGAAGAGCCAAGCCAATGCTTAGCCTCCCATTGGAGGTTTTTACTTACAGTAGTTTAAATACTTGCAACTTAAATACCTGTACCTTAAATCCCAAAGGGAAGAGCCAAGCCAATGCTAGGCCTCCCATTGGAGGTGTTTATTCACTGTCATGTACTTCCTATAATTTAATTTTTGAATCATCAGACCCAAAAGATAAGTAGGTCGTAATACTGCACAGAAGTCGTTAACACACTCCCTCTTTCGGCTTTAGGGAATCTTTAACACTTAAAAAAATATAACAAATAAAAATATATACCATCCATGCATCCTATTTAAAAAGTGAAAACACAAAAGAGAATACCCTACTAGAGCCTTAGGAATAAACCAAGTCTGAGTTGCCGAATTAGGATATCCATGAAATTAAGGTACCGAAAGGGCATTAGTTTTAATTAACTAGTGTAACCAAGTCCCCGAGCTTCTAATATCTGGTTCGCAGGAATAAATTAGTTCTCCCGCTAATTTACTTAGGTTTCTAATCGACCTACCAAGAATGATTAGTGGCGACTCCAAATTTTAAAATCATTTAAACAAAAACCAAAGTTGCGATTCGGTAGGGCTTGGGAGGGTCCGCGTTAGGTTAGTCAAATCTAATTAATCTAATAATCCGTTAACCCCTTTTAAAATTTAAATTTTTTTTAGAGGGTCTTGACAGATATCGGTAAAGCATCGGGACTGTGATGCACTTGTTCAGCCAGTGACCACCAGACCTTCGATATGGCCGATGCATACCTAATTTGGGATGAAGCCAGCTGATCATGGGAGAGCCTGTAGAGGAAGCAGAACTGATCCTGAATGAGTGAATGTGTTTTATTTCCTTGCGTGATATGTTTTTCTGCTTTTGTGAATGTGTAAAAGCAAGGAGTAATAATCCGACTTCCCCCTATTAAATGCTCGAATCCGCCACCTCACCAACCTCGCGACGAATTGATGGCGAGTAAAAATCTGGATAAACCTGAAGGGTAACTCCGTATCGTTTCAATTTACCCTCAGTTGCTCCAAGTTTTAAAATTAAGCCCCTTCTATTCTCAGGAAATTGCAAATCGACCCGAGAACGCAATCATATCCGAATACAAGTTGAACAAAATTTGGGGGCAAATCGACTCATGGGCATTACCACGGGATGGACAGCTTCGGACATAGGAAAGTACAAGCGAAAGACGCGAACAATCTCAGAAATGGGTAATTCTGTATCGTTCTAATGTGCACATAATCATCTCAAGTCTTGAATTGCCTTATTCCATTCTTAACAGGGATTGCAAATTACCTCGAGAAATACCGTAACATGGCCCAAGGTGATACAACAAGGCTGCTTTATCCCCAAAGATTAACCTTTGAAAGGATAGCCCCATGGACACCTATGGTCCAATGGACTGAATGGTATGGGGGATGACAGTAGGTCCGAAATATCCCGAGTTCGATCCCCGAGGGTGGGGAATGTTGTATGTATTATAAATAAATGAAACAACTTTTTGTGCATTTCTTTTTGCAAGCAGGAATACTCGACGAGTAATACCGAAGTCAATATTTTGCTACATTCTCGGCTTAATGGTGAAGCATCCAATAAAAGTCGAAGAAAACTCAATCCAGCAAAATTGGTAAAAGACTTGTCCAAGGCATTCAAGATGAAGGGTAAATCAGTATCGTTTCCAATTTATCCCTTTTAATACTGGTTGACATGTCTCCTTTTCTTTTCACAGGAAATATTTATACTAACATTTAACATGTTGAAGGAGACAAATCCAAAAGAAAATTATGATCACCTAACAAGATCTATTCTGGTGAAAAATGGGGCAAATTGATCGCAAGCTCTGAAACGAAAAAGCAAATATGTCTTCCTTATCTCGTTTGGTTTCAAGAATAATTTCTCTACTTCTTGCAGGGGCATTAAACAAACCAAAATGCTCCCTCGCCCATATGCTTCATCGCGCAGGGGTAAAGTTTGAGACAAACCACCCCTCGACATAAGGAGTAGGCTTCCCAATTTGTTCGGTCCGCCCACATACTAGGGGCAATTTAAATTCGCCCATATTTGCACATTATATAAACACACGTGATGCTAAAAAATTGTCACATTTGCATTGTGCTTACACAGTTCATGAATTATGTATGACTATTCCGTGTGTTTAACTTACCAACTCCAACTTAGAGCATAAACTGCACAGGAGATATCAAATGTGCAGAATGGGGCATGACAGGATGAGGAAAGGCAAACCATTTCCACACAGGTCTAACATTTTGATCTACAGATAAACAGCCTTTTTCCAGAGTGAGAAAAAGCCATTTCGGAATGAAGTCCCCCATTCAGATTACATTCGAGGTGTTCATACTATAAGAACCTCTTTAAACAGAAGTGGTAATGCAATACATGATCTATATGTTGATCGATTGCATCATGAGTTATTACATAGACTGCCTTTAATCATGGCAAACTTAGCTGAACAATTTTGTATGAACCAATGAACGCATTGATGAAAATGCTTGCACATGTTAGCTCTGACATTGCCCGACAGGCAACACATTCCCGGTGTTTGAGTTACCTTCCAAAGTCTTGAAATTCATTCGGCGATTATTGAATGAACAAGCCTGGTTGTCCAGAAGCCACCAAGCATTTCTTCCAAATTCTCAGGTAAGTATATCTTCAACCAGAACCTTTCAAGAGAATGAATTCTGACGGTTGTTGGGATACTCGAATCCATTGCGGTATATACAGGTATCCACATTCTTCAATAAAGCATGATTTGTCTCAAGGACAGAAATGTTCGAGACCTTTTGATCTCTGCCTCTTTGGTTTATTCCTAAAACGACAGGAGAATATAATTTGGGTTTGAGCTTCTGCAGGATTCCTGATCTCCCCAGATTTCAGAATGGCACCCTTTGAGGTACATAAAGTCCTTCTTACAGGCAAATCAAGTCCTTCTTACAGGCAAATCAAGTCCTTCTTACAGGCATAAAGTCCTTCTTACAGGCAAACCAAGTCCTTCTTATAGGCAAATCAAGTCCTTCTTACAGGCAAACCAAGTCCTTCTTACAGGCACCAAGTCCTTCTTACAGGCAAACCAAGTCCTTCTTACAGGCACAAAGTCCTTCTTACAGGCACAAAGTCCTTCTTACAGGCAAAGTAAGTCCTTTTTACAGGCAAATCAAGTCCTTCTTACAGGCACAAAGTCCTTCTTACAGGCAAATCAAGTCCTTCTTACAGGCAAACTAAGTCCTTCTTACAGGCAAACAAAGCCCTTCTTACAGGCACAAAGTCCTTCTTACAGGCAAACCAAGTCCTTCTTACAAGCAAATCAAGTCCTGCTTACAGGCAAATAAAGTCATTCTTACAGGCAAAGCAAGTCCTTCTTACAGGCAAATCAAGTCCTTCTTACAGGCACAAAGTCCTTCTTACAGGCAAATCAAGTCCCTCTTACAGGCACAAAGTCCTTCTTACAGGCAAACAAAGTCCTTCTTACAGGCAAAGCAAGTCCTTCTTACAGGCAAATCAAGTCCTTCTTACAGGCAAAGCAAGTCCTTTTTACAGGCAAATTAAGTCCTTTTTACAGGCAAATCAAGTCCTTCTTACAGGAAAATTAAGTCATTTTACATGGCATAAAGTCCTTTTTACAGGCACCAAGTCCTTTTTACATGCACCAAAGTCCTTTTTAGAGGCATCAAGTCCTTTCTACAAGCGCAAAGTCCTTCTTACAGGCAGTTTCATGGGATAACCTACCATACAGGTCAAATTTCAATCAAATTTTAATCAGTAGAATCCTTTCATTAGGAATCTACCATGGGGTGACCTACCATATGGGTCAAAATTTAAATCAGTAGAATCCTTTTATTAGGAATCTACCATGGTACGACCCACCATATGGGTCAAATTTTAATTCAATTTTTAATCAGTAGAATCCTTTTATTAGGAATATACCATGGGTTAACCTACCTGTTGACACCTGATTTTTAATCATTTTTTCTATTGCTAAAGTAATAAAAAATCCATAAAAATTCATAAAATTGAAAAATCAACTTTGGAGACCTTAGCCAAGCCTAGGGAACCAATTTTGACCAAAAAACGATTTTTCATATTTTCAGTATTTTTCGGTATTTTTATTTTCGAAAATTCATAAAACAAAAAATGAAGAAAAAATGAGAAAATTGAAAAATCAACTTTGGAAGCCTTGGCCAAGCCTAGGCAACCATTTTTGAAAAAAAAATAAAATTTCATATTATATATATATTTAATTTTTTTTTAAAAAAAAATACAAAATACTTGAAAATTTTGGAAAAATAACATTTGAGGCCAAAAAAATACGCAAAGATAGTTAATATTTTTATTTTAAATCTATTTTCATATTGGCCATCGCAAATTCAGAAAAATCCAATTCGAGTCACGTGTTCCTTCACGAGTATAATCTTGAATCGGGCCTAAAAAAATTTAATTTGAGTCAACTTATTTTTAATTTTCACTTTTTATGAGTTGTGACATTGTCTTCTAATATTTTAAATTTTCATCTTGGCTCAATTATACCCAGAATGACTCAATTTTGCAAAAAGGCTTTAATTAAATTCTGCATTATTTTCAGCGACAAGAAATGAGCTTAAATTTGACATGTGGTAAATTTTGGTGTGTCAAAAATTGTGAGGAGATTTGGACTTAAAGAAATATATTTTTTCATGGACTGAATTGTAAATACTTAAAATTCAAGGACTAGAGTGCAAATACCTAACTCTTGAATCATTATTTTACAAATAACAAAAAGAAGAGTTAGTGGATAAATTAGAATAGAGAAGGGAAGATGGAGAAGAGGAGATGAAGAAGAGAGGTTGGAGAAGGATGGATGGAGAAAATAAGATAAGAATAGAGAAAGGAAGATGGAGATGAAGAAGAGTTAGTGGAAAAATTAGAATGGGAGATAAATATGGAGAAGGGAAGATGAAGATGAAGAAGAGTTAGTGGAGAGATTAGAATGTGAGATAGAGATGGAGAATGGAAGATGAAGATGAAGAAGAGTTAGTGGAGAGATTAGAATGTGAGATAGAGATGGAGAATGGAAGATGAAAATGAAGAAGAGTTAGTGGAGAAATTAGAATGGGAGATAGAGTTAGTGGAAAAATTAGAATGGGAGATAGATGAGTAGATTATAAAAGGAGGATGAAGTGAGCTTGAGAGGGGATTCTTGGGGGAGAAATTTTGAAGTGTTTGGGAGAATTTTTTGGAGAGGAAATTTTGGATGTTTGAGAGAGTTTTGGGAGATTGAAGAAAAATTTGAGAAAAAGAAAATACCAAAAGAGAGAGAATTTTGAAGATGATGGGAGTTTAAAGCTAGGGGTTATCATCACAAATTCCTTCATCGATCAATATAAATCAAGAGTTCATCCTCGTCAACGAGCAAGCAAATTCGAGCTAAGTGTTTTTATTTATTCATTTATTTATGATTTTACTCGCAAATTAGCACAAATTGTATACACTTTCTCCATCTCTTTTTTTCCCCATATTTTATGTCAGGAGAAGGATATCTCTACGTCAACAGCAAAAATCTCGTAGAGATGCAAAAATCGGCCCAGACAAGCTCCTAAGCTGTCCACCGATTTCTCAACTGATCTGTGACTAAAAGTCCCTCTTAATTCAAAAGAAACTCTCTATATTGGGAACATAGAGAGCGAAAATCAATTATAGAAATCCCTCCCAAAAAAATGGGAGATAAGTACTCTTTCCACTCTTCTGGTTTTAGGTGCAGATTAGCACATATTTTGTATACTGACACTTCACTTTATTTTATGTCAGGAAGCCGCAGCTCTATATCAATGGTCAACCCTATGGAAGCACAAAATCGGCTTGGAGGAGTCCTCAAGCGCGAACAAATTTCAAATTGTTGAATCAATTCGTTGTATTTCATTTTAAAGAATTCATACCCCAGAATGGAGAGGACAAAGTCCATCCGCAATTTAAATACCTGCACCATAAATCCCAAAGGGAAGAGCCAAGCCAATGCTTAGCCTCCCATTGGAGGTTTTTACTTACAGTAGTTAAATACCTGCAACTTAAATACCTGTACCTTAAATCCCAAAGGGAAGAGCCAAGCCAATGCTTAGCCTCCCATTGGAGGTTTTTACTTACAGTAGTTAAATACCTGCAACTTAAATACCTATACCTTAAATCCCAAAGGGAAGAGCCAAGCCAATGCTTAGCCTCCCATTGGAGGTTTTTACTTACAGTAGTTTAAATACTTGCAACTTAAATACCTGTACCTTAAATCCCAAAGGGAAGAGCCAAGCCAATGCTAGGCCTCCCATTGGAGGTGTTTATTCATTGTCATGTACTTCCTATAATTTAATTTTTGAATCATCAGACCTAAAAGATAAGTAGGTTGTAATACTGCACAGAAGTCGTTAACACACTCCCTCTTTTGGCTTCAGGGAATCTTTAACACTTAAAAAAATATAACAAATAAAAATATATATCATCCATGCATCCTATTTAAAAAGTGAAAATACAAAAGAGAATACCCTACTAGAGCCTTAGGAATAAACCAAGCCTGAGTTGCCGAATTAGGATATCCATGAAATTAAGGTATCGAAAGGGCATTAGTTTTAATTAACTAGTGTAACCAAGTCCCCGAGCTCCTAATCTCTGGTTCGCAGGAATAAATTAGTTCTCCCGATAATTTATTTAGGTTTCTAATCGACCTACCAAGAACGATTAGTGGCGACTCCAAATTTCAAAATCATTTAAACAAAAACCAAAGTTGCGATTCGGTAGGGCTTGGGAGGGTCCGCGTTAGGTTAGTCAAATCTAATTAACCTAATAATCCGTTAACCCCTAGAAATAATAAAAATATTTTCAGAGGGTCGCGACACTACCATACGGGTTCAAGTTCAACTACTCTAAGGTTTTCTTATAACGAATCTTTAGGTTCTCATTTCATTTTTAGTGGAACATTCATGTCACGACTCTTTTTATTTGATTGTGTTGAGTTTATTAGAACTTAGGTGTCATCTCGTCTTTGAAATGAACCTCTACCGAGCTTCCTTTCAAAAAGGGGCAGCTGTTGACACCTGATTTTTAATCATCCTTTCTGTTTTAAAATTAATAAAAAAAATTTTTTTTATAAAAACTCATAAAATTGAAAAATCAACTTTGGGGACATTGGCTAAGCCTAAAGAACCAATTTTGATCAAAAAATGATTTTCCATATTTTTCGTATTTTTCGGTATTTTTTATTTATTTATTTTCGAAAATTAATAGAAAATTCATAAAAATTCATAAAATTGAAAAATCAACTTTGGAAGCCTTGGCCAAGCCTAGGCAACCATTTTTGAACAAAAAATAAATTTTCATATTATATATATTTAATTGTTTTAAAAAAAATAATACAAAAATACTTGAAAATTTTGGAAAATTAACATTTGAGGCAAAAAAAATACACAAAGATAGTTAATATTTTTATTTTAAATCTATTTTCATATTGGCCATCGCAAATTCAGAAAAATCCAATTCGAGTCACGTGTTCCTTCACGAGTATAATCTCGAATCGGCCCTAAAAAAATTTAATTTGAGCCAACTTATTTTTAATTTTCACTTTTTATGAGTTGTGACATTGTCTTCTAATATTTTAAATTTTCATCTTGGCTCAATTATACCCAGAATGACTCAATTTTGCAAAAGGGCTTTAATTAAATTCTGCATTATTTTCAGCGACAAGAAATGAGCTTAAATTTGACATGTGGTAAATTTTGGTGTGTCAAAAATTGTGAGGAGATTTGGACTTAAAGAAATATATTTTTTCATGGACTGAATTGTAAATACTTAAAATTCAAGGACTAGAGTGCAAATACCTAACTCTTGAATCATTATTTTACAAATAACAAAAAGAAGAGTTAGTGGATAAATTAGAATAGAGAAGGGAAGATGGAGAAGAGGAGATGAAGAAGAGAGGTTGGAGAAGGATGGATGGAGAAAATAAGATAAGAATAGAGAAAGGAAGATGGAGATGAAGAAGAGTTAGTGGAAAAATTAGAATGGGAGATAAATATGGAGAAGGGAAGATGAAGATGAAGAAGAGTTAGTGGAGAGATTAGAATGTGAGATAGAGATGAAGAATGGAAGATGAAGATGAAGAAGAGTTAGTGGAGAGCCAAGGGAAGAGCCAAGCCAATGGTTAGCCTCCCATTGGAGGTTTTTACTTACAGTAGTTTAAATACTTGCAACTTAAATACCTGTACCTTAAATCCCAAAGGGAAGAGCCAAGCCAATGCTAGGCCTCCCATTGGAGGTGTTTATTCACTGTCATGTACTTCCTATAATTTAATTTTTGAATCATCAGACCCAAAAGATAAGTAGGTCGTAATACTGCACAAAAGTCGTTAACACACTCCCTCTTTCGGCTTCAGGGAATCTTTAACACTTAAAAAAATATAACAAATAAAAATATATACCATCCATGCATCCTATTTAAAAAGTGAAAACACAAAAGAGAATACCCTACTAGAGCCTTAGGAATAAACCAAGTCTGAGTTGCCGAATTAGGATATCCATGAAATTAAGGTACCGAAAGGGCATTAGTTTTAATTAACTAGTGTAACCAAGTCCCCGAGCTCCTAATCTCTAGTTCGCAGGAATAAATTAGTTCTCCCGCTAATTTATTTAGGTTTCTAATCGACCTACCAAGAACGATTAGTGGCGACTCCAAATTTTAAAATCATTTAAACAAAAACCAAAGTTGCGATTCGATAGGGCTTGGGAGGGTCCGCGTTAGGTTAGTCAAATCTAATTAACCTAATAATCCGTTAACCCCTTTTAAAATTTAAAATTTTTTTAGAGGGTCGCGACACTTATTTTCAAGTTAAAACACCTCCACAAAAGTTAAAGCATATCTCTTAGTGGATTTTGCCTCATTTGAATCTACAATCCTGTTAACGTCACTGTATTCTTCTAATATATTAGGGAATCCACTATTTAAAATGCCATAGTTTTATGTTCATATGGCTATAAAATTACAACTATGAAATCATATTTGCCATTCATATTTTTATTTTTGGTCCACTCTTTTTTCTCATTCAGTCTCACACTCACACACATAAAACAACGCAATTTTTTTGCAAGATCTAGCAAGCTCGAGGCTCGCCTAGTCCTGACAAACCTCGAGGCCGTCGGCCTCCTGTGTACTTCGAGGCTCATTAGTGGTCATCAAGCTCACCAGCGGTTGCTACAACTAGTGGTAATGGAGGAAGAAAGGGAAAGAAAAAGAAAGAGAAAATAAAAACTACAAACACAAAAAATAAATAAATAATGATTTTAAAATTTGAATTGCTTTTTTACTGCAAATAAAGTTATGAGATTGAAATCAATTTTCAAATGAAATGCAAATATCAATGTACGTTTCCAGTAACATATCGCCAAACAAAGGAAAATAAGCTATGTTTCGAAAAAAAAAATGATTTTTCGAAAATCATCTAATGGAAATATTTATAAAATTATATTATAACGATCTTTACCTACTCAGTTATTTATAACTACAAAAGATGTCTTGGATGGGCCTGAACATCATCAAATAAGGAAGCTGTTAGCCCAATAGTCTGATAGTATTGTCAGTTATTTCTGACCACATGATCTTTCAATCAATGAACTTTATGTAAAATACGCGGTGATGGTATATGGATCTACAATTAACATTGTACCGTTCCCGATGGTATTATCGAGGAAGCATTTTCCATCAAATAAATGCACCAAAGTGAAGCGATGTTAATGTGAGGGGAAAATTGTCAAAAAAGCCATAAATCTATCGTACTTTTGTCAATTTAAATCTAAACCTTTTAATTTTGCCAATTCAGTCCTAAATCTTTTTTTTCGTTAATTCAATCCTAAGCCTTTTATAATTATACCAATTCAGCATTTCTGATTAATTTTTACCAGCGGCCACTAACGTGGGTGCTGACCGGTGCTGACATGGATGCCAGGCGGCCGGCAACATAATATTTTAATATTTTGAATTTTTTTAATATTTTAATTTTTTATTTTATTTTATTTTATTTTATTTTATTTTATTTTTTTCTCTTCCCATCTTCCTCCACTACCTCTGTTATCTTCCTTTACTCCGACGACGAACCAGAGGATGGCTGGCCGACGAGGCTTGCTGGCGTCGCCTTGGCCAGGCGAGGCCCAACCTCGGCGTGGCTGGGTAAGGCTGGCTCGCGATGGCTGGGCAAGGCTTGCCTTGCCAGCCTAGATCTGGGTGAGGCCGTTGTGAGGTTCACCTCGTTGGCTCAACCTCGCTTAGATTTGGGTTGGCGAGCGAGATCATTACGATGCTTGCCATGGCCCATCGCTTTCTCCTCCAACTCTCAATGACTAGCGATGAGCTCCTGAACCAGTAGTGGCAGGTAGACCCAAAGGTGGAGTCTAAAGTCGGTGCCTCAGCAAAGGGCGCGCATACCTGACGCTCTTGTCAAGTCAACGCATAGCAAATGGAGCCGATGGTATGTCGGTACTGCAACAAATAGATCTTGATGGTGCGATGCCGCCTATACAGAGAAGAAGCTTGGTACGAGGAACTAAGAGCTCTGCAAACCGAGTGCACGGGAGCAAGACCCAACCAAAATGGAGCTCTGTTTAGAGAGCAAAAGAGGCTAACTTGACTAGTTGAATTGTAGTGACGGGAAGGTCGTCCGCCGGCGATCATGGCTTGGCAAGATTTGGGACGGTCGGTGGCGGTACAACAGCGGTGAGGCTCAGCCTTGCCCAAATCTAGCCTCACGTTGGCCCGGTGAGGCTCGACCTCGCTAGCCCAAATCTGAGTGAGGTCAAGCTGATGAGGCGAGCCTCACCCGGCCGTCGTGAGGATTGGCCTTGCCCTCACCATGCGTCTCAATATCGAAGGATAATGATGGCGTTGTGATGGAGCCCTCGGTGGGTGGCATTCGATCTCCTCAAGCGCCCATGGCTCCTCTAGTCATTCTCGTGCCACCGCTGGTCTAGCTCATCTTGTCGCTACCCATCATGCTACCTCTAGCTTGGGACGAGGCATCGGTCATCCTCTGGTCCATCCCGGAGTAGATGGGAGGAGGAAAAAAAGAAAAGAAAAGAAAAGAAAAAAATATTTTAAAAATATTAAAAAATTAAAAAAATTAAAATATTAGGTTGCCGGCTGGCCGACGCCCACGTCAGCGCCAGTCGGCGAAAATTCACCGGAAGGACAGAATTGGCATAATTATAAAAAGTTTAGGATTGAATCGGCAAGGAAAAAAAATTAGGACTGAATTGGCGTAAATAGAAAAAGTTTAGATTGAATTGGCAAAATTAAAAGGTTTAGGATTAAATTGGCAAAAGTGCAATAGTTTTAGGACTTTTTTGACAATTTTTTCGAATGCGAGAAATGTGTTCAGAATTAGACGTTGCCTTCTTTTGACAAGGCTAACTAGGAGGACCAAGTACCAACAAACAGGAGCCCTCGCATATTTCCGGGCACATTTATAAAAAAAAAAGGACCATAGTCTTGTGGCTTACATCTATTTTCTTATCTACGTTCTTCCTCAATGCACGTGTGCATGTGTTTCGCTGCCCATTTCAGTCCAAAACTGGATATACAAAACTAAAGTTTCATTCCTTATATTGCTGGATGACAAACAACTCCTCATAGACAGATGAAAGTAATTGCTTGTAAAGAGAGATAGGGAAGGGGAGAGTGGTGGAATTTTTGAGTCACTTCAACTCAATTCGGCTGCAGAAACTTCATGGCCCATTCTTTGGCTTTCTTGATCTTCCGCCCACAAGCACTGGCCCATGCTGTCTGCGCGCTTGCCCGTACGCTAGTTCGACAAAAGGTGGCAAAATGCTCACAGTTGTTATTGATCAGGTCGTAGTCACCGAAACCGTCGCCCTCATGAAGCTCGTGAGCCTTGTTCACGACTTCCTGGGCCGATTTGGTATCCGGTAAGGTCGTGCAAGTTCCCCATCTCGTCAACCAATACTCCAATAGTGGCTGCCCATATGCATACATGTGTAGAAAATGGAATCTCTCACCTTCTCGGCGGAAGCAATCTAACCACGTCTTGTCAACTCCTGTTCTTGTGAAGTGAATGACGTATCCCTCACCAACATAGATTCCTATTATAATCAATCATAAGTATGTGCAATATAGAAAAAAGAAGAGATGATCCAAATCATTCCATCCATATTGAAAAGTTATCGTGAATAGTTATCGATCGATGAGTCAGAGAAATTTTTGTCACAGTTGAATCATATTCTATATGTTTGAATGGATTAAGCAACGGTTAGATTAACCGCAATGCGATTCGCGGTATACTAAGTGTGTGATGTTAGATCTGTGTTGGAGACTCGAGGACTAATGGAGAATAAACTGCGCATAATTTCAACTACATAGGAAGTGTGAAGGAGAAAGAAATAGGAGAGTAGTGTCACGAGAGAGAGAAAGGGAGGGTTTGCATGAGGGTTTATGGAAAATTCCAGCTAAAGTTGATATAACAAAGTATGCATGGAAAATGCTAAATAGTCACTTGAACTAAATGAAGTGCTTTAAAACCATCTGTTGTGGGCTTGTCCCTTCTCAAGTCTATGAGATTTATCCAATGGGACATGCCAGCATCCTTCTTTCTTTGTTAGAAAGTAATTAAAATTGGGTTACCATGTGAATGCTATGGCTATATCTAGCAGAAACCATACTTTATTCTATTTTCCATTGAAATGATTACGATGATCTGATCTACATAATAATCTAAGAACATGTTTACGTCCATGAGCTAGTGCTTCCTATCAGACAAAAGAAACTCAATGGTTGATTCTTTTCGTTAAGCAAATAAAGAAATAGTTTTATGTCCGTGGCTTAATGTAAGAACGGCTCTTTTCTTTTGGATTTGAGGGGTTTGTTGTAGACTTTTCTTTCTTTGCATCGTGTCAATCTTTTTTGGGTTTCATAGGTAGCGTGTTAACCCTAAAGAGTGACTATTACAGGGTTGTTATTACATTTCTCTCTTTGGTCACCATAAAGCAATTAGGTTTACGAGATTATTGTCGGCATTTTTTTTTCTTTTTTGCATACTGTTCATTGTTTGGCGACTTGTTTCTTTTGGAAATGAACAGCTCTTGATATGGAAAGAAGGCATCTGTTGAAGGAGAGCTAGATGCAACATTAGTTATCTCTTACTGTGCAAATGTTATCTAGGGTTAAAACGGAGCAGCAGGAAGAAGGAACGGCAAGATTTGATGATAGCCGAAATGATCACTCAAGCAGGAAAAGGAAGGTGAGAAAAAGATGATTTACCTGAGCCGCATGTTCAGATATCCATGTTACGAGAAAACAACATCGATAATTTGGAAAAGGAAGGAGAGGCTGAATCACTAACCATGGTGGGTGTACAAGCCATATAGCCTATAAGTATAGATGTGATCCCCAGGTTGAAGATCTTCCTGTCTTTCCACTTTCCAGGTAAGTAGCGCCATTACTTTGAACACCTTGTTGATAATCTGAACCTTCATTTTCTCTCGCTTGGTCCCTTCTTCACTCTTCTTGGACTTGTGTGCTCAAGCGGCCTTAAGACTGTAAAGTGAAGAGAGAGGAGAGAGGTTTCCTTTTGTTCCAAGGTGGGCCCCTCTATGAACGTGTCGCACGGTGAATGGAGACCTGGACCACGTCAGCCTTACCCCGACGGTACCTAATATTTTCTCCCGTCGCCAAGACACAAGATGGGGCCCACATTTTGGAAGCACCTGAGAATCTAAACCTAATGCCGCTCGATTTTCCTATGCCTAATATGTTAGCCTTCGCGTTTAGGATTGGGAGAACGGACTGCAGCCTCTCTATCACCATCGAATTTAAAATAATAATTTTAAAAAAAAGATCGTAAATCTTTTCTCTGGATTGTAAAGTATTTTAAGTTTATGCATCCTTTCGATATTTATAGGGTTACGGGACATTATCAAAAGTTATGGTATGAAAATCTAATTTTTAGGGGACTATAGAAGTTGCCCTCCTCAATTGCCTGTAAATTGAAATGAGTAACACTTTCTGACCCTAGCACATGGGATGATCTTAATTTTGTGTTCCTTTCTGGTTGAGATATTTGTATTCAAAAAAGAAACGTCAGTAAAACTTATGAAAAAAACTAAATTGGAGTATTGTCCTTGTTGAGAAGAAGAAGAAGAAGCGAATCTCTCAGCATAAGTAAACTTTAAAATTTCTATATGTATATATATAAAATATATATATATCCACACACACACGGAATATGTTTTTGTCTATTATGTGATGTTGAAAGTAAAACAACCACGAGTGATGAAGACATTGAAGAGCACCTGGGTTGGCAGAAAGCAAGTTTGAAAGGGGGGCCTCAATCTGGAAAGATCGAAGGAGAGAGCCGTCCAATTGGCTGGTAGACCTTCCAATATGTTATTGTATAGAGATAATTAAATAATGGGATGATATCTCTCTTTAAATAATGGGTCAACCACCATCAAACACACACACACACACATGCGCGCGCATATGTGTGAATTTTCTAATGGATACCTATTGTATCCGCACATGTTCACTTGATGCTACGTTTAAGTTGTTCGGTCGATCTTGACCATTTTTATTTTGATCCGCACTTAATTGACCATAGGTTTTAAGCTTTTGGTTGGACCTGCTTGTCAATGTTGGATGCAAAAAATGTGTGCAATTCCGTTGATCCGAAATCGATCAGAGGAAACACGGCCTTAAATTATTACGTTTCGTCCTTCGTTGTTATTGTGCGACCGGCCTCGTCTCTCTGATATGCAGTCAATGCAATAATGATTCACAATAAGATTAGACGATACAAATATGTATTCGTATGCACACATTTATATACAAGTGGAGAGGACAAGATGCAACCAAAGCACCCGAGCATAGAGTCGTGCACCGATTCACGTTAGTCACCACATAAAAGCGATTCTCTGGAATTACATATACAAACACTTTGGGAAGGTGGGGAATTGGCTTTTTTAGAAGACTCGACAATAGAGAGATTGCAATTTCAATCATTCTCTCATGATCTCAACTGCTCCCTTTTTTAATATTTCTATTAAACATCAAACTATTATAATTTTCTTCTGCCGTCCAATCAAATCGAGAAGTTAGCTCTTAAATGTCTTCACAAAAGGGGGATTGCCCATTAAATAATCCTCTCAACTATTCCATTTTTTAATTTCTACTTTCTACCTAATCATCTAAATATTCCATTCTCTTGTTTCCATTTCATGTTATTTCTAGAATTTTATGTCGTTATATTCGACAATTTCCAGAATGACGCTTCATGTTCAAGGTGTAATAGAACTCAATCTTGGCATGACTTTCAAGTTTGAAAATGTTTGTGATAAAAAAAACAAAAAAAATCATAAATCTATTGTATGACTTAAGTTCTAATCTTTTAAATTTGGTTAATGTGATCCTAAATATTTTCTTGATTTTTTAATGCTGCCCTTTTAGTGAACTATGGCCTGAAAATGTTGATGTGGACCGGTCAAACACCAGCAGTGCCCCTTAGGATAAGCTCAAGTGAAATTTTGAGTTTATTTTCTCAATTTTCTTTTTTTCCCCTCTCTTAATTTTCTTGATTTTGTTTTTTTTTTCCCTCTCTTTTTCTATTCTTTCTCTCTCTATTATTTATCTTCTTCCTTTTTTTTTTTTGGTCGAAATATTCTTCCCTTCGCCGTTTGAAGAAACCCTAATCGAAAACTTCCCCCAGCAAATGCGGTGAAGCTCCTCGTAAGGTGTTGCTAACATCTTACTCGTGACATAGGAGGAGATCGGTTTTCGATGATGAAAATGGCTCCAAGTCTTTGTCGAAGAGCTCTCTTGGGAATGACTCTTGGAACTCTTTGAACTGGAGGTCCAAGAACTTCAGCGCTGGGAGCTCCAGTACGACCCTCCAGAACTTCCCGGCAAAACTGGTTGTTGCTCAGATCCAGCTCGAAGAGCCGCTTCAAATTCTTGAACTTTCGCGGTATGGTGCTGCAGAATCGGTTAGAATTGAGGTGGAAGCGGGTGAGGTTGGCCAGCAGGCTGAGCTTCTCCAGGAGGTACCCAGCAATGTCTCCGTGGTTGGGGTCGATGCCGGCGGCAGTGTGGACACAGGGGTCGTCGGGGTCGGGGAGCAGAAGACGGAGGAGCAGTCATAGCTGGAGGGGCTGACCCAGTTGGCGATGAAGTTGTTGGGGTCGGAGAGGGTGGCCTGCTTCAGGGATTGGAGGGCGACTAACCGTGACAGGGAGCCGTCGACCAACGGCTAAGGAAAAAAAAAAAGAGCTCCCAAACCCAGATCTGGAATTTGTGTAGAAGATAATGCCGGAATCAGGACTTGCCTTGTCTTTGTTTTTTCCACTCAAGTGATCCTGAAGTGTTTTTGCTCTGAAATCTCTCTCTAATGGAAGATGAATAGCAGTCTGCCCAAGAGCATAACCTCATCACTGGAAGAAAATCAATGAGACTTCCGTTGATATGAGTTTCCCTGTTCTGGGTTTCCAAGTTGTAGATGAATAGTAAACGATTCTAAAGTTGAAGATGAACGGTAAAAGACAAAAGAAAGAAAAGAAAGAGAAAAAAAAAATTCAAAATATTAGTAAAAATCGTTTTGAGTAAATGTGGATACGGTCATGACATGTATTAATAAATTTCAATCAATTTTAAGCCAAATGGACTATAATTGTAAAATCATGTAAAATGTTTGGTATTATATTTGCATAATTGAAAAGTGTAGAAATGAATCGATGTCCATACGATACATTTAAGTCTAATTGGCTAATTTTTTTGAATTTATACAAATGGTTGCCATGTGGGTGTGGTAACTCCCCTAACAACAAGAGAATGTATAGTCTATTCTACCGTAAAATTGGGTCCACTGGGAAAATCATGATAGCTACCTTGATAAAATGGGACATTAATAACATTCAAGTTCAACCCATGTATCCCAAATGGATCAATTTACTGCGATAAGATTTTCAAAGCAAGTAATAGCAATCACGCTCATTGAATCGAGTCTCTCGAGCTTTTTAAGTAAGGTCAATTCATCAATTTTTTTTTTTTTGCCAGATTGGTCTTCCATGCGGGCTTTCACTTATGACTTATGCGGTACATTAAATGTGCATTTGTATCATACTGAATCTATTGCTAGTCAACCTCATTCGAGTTTGCTGACGTACACAAACCTTTCATATTTCATCAGAAGGCATTATAGTAGATCTTACGGTGGAGGTTATTGTTATATCTAATAACATAACAAACCGATTCATCCAGAAGATGGCAAATGGGATGTGATAGTGCTTCAAGGGGGAACGTACTTTCAAATTTCTTTATCTGATGATCCTTCCATCAAATAAATTTCAATTTCCCCCCCTGATCTTTGCTCAGCATGCTTTCCATTTTGCTCTGCAGGTAGCTTTTGACCAATAGATTATGATCTTCCACAGCCACATAAACAAAGAAGGCTTTTCGCGAGGTTCTTGTTTTATATTAGAAACCTCTCCGTGATAATAATACTGGAGTAGTTATCCAACAACACCAGTTTGGTCATATCCCATGCAAAAAAAAAAAAAAAGGAGGTCAGAAGTTGCGGCACGTAAACATGCATGAACATTTTCGACCAAAAAATTTAAAAAATAGAACATGCATGAACGTTCTCTTTCAACCACAAGCTATCTTTTTCACCCTTGACCCCCGTTCACATCTTAGCGATGATTCTTTGGGCACAAATCATTGAATGTATAAATCTGTCGTAACACTTATAAAATAATGCGTGAAAACTAATCAGGATCTTATAAATAAGTCAATATAAAAACATAGAAATAACGAAGAATGATAAACAATATAAGAAATTTACGGGGTTCAGTCCAAATATCGATACTTACATTCACGGCAAAGCCATCAACAATAATCGATTATAATCAAAGAATTGAAGTTACAATTATTCGTTGGCTCATGTTTTTCACGATTAAATTATATTCAAAACTCAAAGTGTTTACAAACAAAAAAAAAATAATAACTCAATTGAATATATAAAAACTCACGCACAAAATCATTGCGTCAGAGTCCGTACGACCAAAAAAATAATACCACATTATTGTGTCCCTTTCCTCTCTTCTTCGCGCGTGATTATTTTTTTTTTTTTACTTTATTGCGTGGCTATCTCGGTTAAAGAGCAAAACCACAAAAGTTCTATTTCTTCCTTTTGTAAGGCTGGTGCAAGGCTAATAAAAAAAAATCAAAAGGCAAACCCTTTCTTTCCTTGGGCCCCACGCGCTTTCTTTCCTTCTTTCCTTTTGAACGGCCAAGTCAAGTCTTCTGGATCTTTTCTTTACAGCAAAGGAAGAGACCCCCAAATTTGGTCACCTTGGATAATTACGAAAACACCGTCGTACCAAAAGGAAAATAGCAAGAGTCTAATCAATATTGAGTTCCGTAACGAGTTCAAACTCGAAACATAATTTAATAATTTTTTATTTTAATTTAATATTTGTAGCCAAGTCATAATACTACTCATCTATGCTGCTCTCCCAATATCCTAATAGGTGCTCACTCTCTACAGACATCAATAATGCTCAAGCATAGTTTGAGCTTCACTAAAGGAACATATTTAATTATCATATCCATTGGTTCTCCGCTTTCATTATCTTTTTCCGAGCAATCTTATCCTTCACCATGACATATCGAATAAAATGATACCTGATGTCAATCTGTTTTATATGCTTGTGATAAATCGAATTATACGCCAAATATATCGTCCCATGGTTATCACAATGCATATCGGTACTTTTTTATTCTAACCCAAAGTCCAAGAGCAAATCTTCTAACCGTATCGCCTCCTTTACTATAAAGGTAAGTGCCACATACTTGGCTTCGGTTGACGACAAGGCAACGTGGTCTTATAATGACACCTTCAAACTAACTGCACCACCTGCAAACATAAACACATCTAAAGATCTGCATTCATCCAAGTCACCTACATGATCAAAATTCACATAATTAGTGGTTTCACTAATATTACTATCCCTTTAGTATAATATACCAATGTCTATTATCCTCTTTAAATATTTGAGGATCCATTTTATAGTTTCCCAATGAGTTTTATCATAACATTTCATTTACTAGCACTAGCATATATAATACTACCCACAACATTAGAATAAAGAACACAAGATATATGCTCCTCCTCATCAATCTGCGGTGATAACTTATCCGAAAGTTTAAAGTATTTCGCTAATGATGTACTCATAGGTTTAACTGACTTCAAATTAGATTGTGAAGTAATCTTCTCAATATATGTCTTTTGAGACAAATTTAATACTCTTGCAGTCCCGTTATGCAAAATATCCATAGCCAAAATTTTATTTGCAGCACAAAATCTTTCATCTCAAATTTAGCACTTAATTGCCTCTTCATCACATCAATGTCAAACATATTCTTAGCTGCTATTAGAACATCATCAACATATAACAGCATATGTATCAAAGACCTATCATCCCATCATCCACTCTCCTAAAATAAATACAGCTATACATCTGACTTTTTGAATAGTCTTGACTAGCCACGAAAATATCAAAATGCTTATACCACTGCCTAGAAGACTGTTTCAACCCATATAACAATTTCTTTAACAAGCAAACATGGTTTTCCTAAGAATTTCCATGTCTCTTCTTACTCGGTTGGTCACCTAAATTGAGTACATTATTCGTTCAAACTAGCCATATATCCCATGAATGATTCTTATACACACAGTGGAAAATTATTAGAAAGTGAAAATTCTCTCACAATATGCAGGAGGGATGAAGGTGAGGAAAAAGATACCTCTAATTTATTGAAATTTATCGATGATTTTCTTTAAATTTGGCCAGATGGCTTCAACCCCAACTATTTCATTTATTTTATCATCTCCAGGCCACTGCCTAAGGTTATAGGTGTCGTGCCTAGGGGTGTCACAACTGCATCAAGAACTGAAACAAGAACTAAACTGAAATTTCGTAAATTTTAAGATCAATTCTCAGTTCGGATACTAGAAAAAACCATAATTTTTTTTATCGGTTCAGTTTTTTAGAATCGGTCAGTTAATTGAACCGGATTGTTTAAATATAAAGTTATTCACTTATGATTCATGAATCAGTCGCGCTTCAGCTTGTCAAACTCCAAAGACGCAAAACCCTAAATTGAATAGCTCTCCAGTCTCCGGCTCTCCACTCCATCGCATACCCTGTTTGTAAATGGCAATCACCTTCGCTCCCTCACAGTGTGCTCAACACCAATAAGACAAGAATTTCATCCCTCTCATCGCCACTCTCTTACCTCATTTCCATTTTAGTCCCCCCTATCTTCTTCCCCATCAGACCCACCCCCACGATTGCCTTCGGCCTCCTCCACCTAATCCCACTAAATGGTCACCACCATTCCGTCTCAGCTGCTGCCACCCAAGACGATGGAATCTGAGCAAGAGTTGTTTGGTAAGGGGTTTATCTAACCAAGTGCATCACCATGGGGTGTGCCAATTTTGTTTGTGAAAAGGAAGGATGAATCTTTATGCCTCTGCATCAATTATAGGTAATTGAATCAGGTTACAATAAAAAAAAAATAAGTACTCAGTGCCTAGGATTGATGATCTATTTGATCAATTGTAGGGAGCGTCGGTATTTTCCAAAATTGATCTAAGGTCATGACATCATCAGTTAAGGGCTAAGAAGGAAGATATTTCTAAAACGGCATTTCAAACACAATATGAACATTACGAGTTCTTCTCATGCCCTTTGGATTGACTAATGCACCCGCAACATTTATGGATTTAATGAATAATGTGTTTAAGACATTCTTAGATCAGTTTGTAACAATCTTCATTGATGATATCCTAACTTATTCGAAATGAGCATAAGAGCATGAACATCACTTAAGGACGGTGCTTCAAACATTAAGAGAGCATAAGTTGTATACCAAATTCAATAAGTGTGAATTTTGGCTGGATCGGGTGATAATTTTAGGTTATGTAGTTGTTGACACCTGATTTTTAATCATTTTTTCTATTGTTAAAGTAATAAAAAAATTCATAAAAATTCATAAAATTGAAAAATCAACTTTGGGGACCTTAGCCAAGCCTAGGGAACCAATTTTGACCAAAAAAAGATTTTTCATATTTTTAGTATTTTTACGTATTATTTATTTATTTATTTTCGAAAATTCATAAAAACAAAAAATTAAGAAAATTGAGAAAATTGAAAAATCAAGTTTGGAGCCATGGCCAAGCTTAGGCAACTATTTTCAAACAAAAAAATAATTTTTTGTATTTATATATATTGTTTATATATTTTAGAAATTATGAGAATATTTAATAAATAATAGCATTTGAGGCTACAAAAATATATAAAAATAGTCAATATTTTTATTTTAAATCCCTTTTCATGTTGGCCGTCACAAATTTAAAAAATCCAATTCGGGGTCGTGTATTCCTTCACGAGCATAATCTCGAACCGGGCCTAAAAAATTCAATTTGAGTCAATTTATTTTCATTTTTTCACTTTTAGGAGTTGTGACATTGCTCTCTAATATTTCAAATTTTTATATTGGCCCAAATTATACCCAGAATGACTCAATTGTGCAAAAGGGCTTTAATTAAATTCTGCATTATTTTCAGTGGCAAGAAATGAGCTTAAATTTGACATGTGGTGAATTTTGACTAAGTATAGGGAAGGTATGTCATAAATTGTAAGGAGATTTGGACTTAAAGAAATATTTTTTCAGGGACTAAATTGTAAATACTTAAAATTCAAGGACTAGAGTGCAAATACCTAACTCTTGAAGGATTATTTTACAAATAACAAAAAGAAGAGTTAGTGGATAAATTAGAATAGAGAAGGGAAGATGGAGAAGAGGAGATGAAGAAGAGAAGTTGGAGAATAATAGATGGAGAAAATAAGATAAGAATAGAGAAGGGAAGATGGAGATGAAGAAGAGTTAGTAGAGAAATTAGAATGGAAGATAAGAATAGAGAAGGGAAGATGGAGATGAAGAAGAGTTAGTGGAGAAATTAGAATGGGAGATAAATATGAAGAAGGGAAGATGAAGATGAAGAAGAGTTAGTGGAAAGATTAGAATATGAGATAGAGATGGAGAATGGAAGATGAAAATGAAGAAGAGTTAGTGGAGAAATTAGAATGGGAGATAGAGTTAGTGGAAAAATTAGAATGGGAGATAGATGAGTAGATTATAAAAGGAGGAAGAAGTGAGCTTGAGAGGGGATTCTGGAGAGAGAAAATTTGAAGTGTTTGAGAGAATTTTTTAGAGAGAAAATTGGAAGTGTTTGGGAGAATTTTTCTTGAGAGAGAAAATTTGAAGTGTTTGGGAGGATTTTTTTTTGGAGAGAAAATTTTGGATGTTTGAGAGAGTTTTGGGAGATTGAAGAAAAATTTGAGAGAAAGAAAATACCAAAAGAGAGAGAATTTTGAAGATGATGGGAGTTCAAAGCTAGGGATTATCATCACAAATTCCTTCATCGATCAATATAAATCAAGAGTTCATCCTCGTCAACGAGCAAACAAATTCGAGCTAAGTGTTTTTTTATTTATTCATTTATTTGTGGTTTTAGTCGCAAATTAGCACAAATTGTATACACTTTCTCCTACCTCCATTTTTCCATATTTTATGTCAGGAGAAGGATATCTCTACGTCAACGGCAAAAAATCTCGTAGAGATGCAAAAATCGCCCAAACAAGCTCCTAAGCTGTCCACCGATTTCTCAGCTGATTTGTGACTAAAAGTCTCTCTTAATTCAAAAGAGACTCTCTATATTGGGAACATAGAGAGCGAAAATCAATTATAGAAATCCCTCCCAAAAAAATGGGAGATAAGTACTCTTTCCACTCTTCTGGTTTTAGATGCAGATTGGCATATATTTTGTATACTGACACTTCACTCTATTTTATGTCAGGAAGCCGCAGCTCTATATCAATGGTCAACCCTATGGAAGCACAAAATCGGCTTGGAGGAGTCTTCAAGCGCGCACAAATTTCAAATTGTTGAATCAATTCGTTGTATTTTATTTTAAAGAATTCATACCCCAGAATGGAGAGGACAAAGTCCATCCGCAATTTAAATACCTGTACCATAAATCCCAAAGGGAAGAGCCAAGCCAATGCTTAGCCTCCCATTGGAGGTTTTTACTTACAGTAGTTAAATACCTGCAACTTAAATACATGTACCTTAAATCCCAAAGGGAAGAGCCAAGTCAATGCTTAGCCTCCCATTGGAGGTTTTTACTTACAGTAGTTAAATACCTGCAACTTAAATACCTGTACCTTAAATCCCAAAGGGAAGAGCCAAGCCAATGCTTAGCCTCCCATTGGAGGTTTTTACTTACAGTAGTTAAATACCTGCAACTTAAATACCTATACCTTAAATCCCAAAGGGAAGAGCCAAGCCAATGCTTAGCCTCCCATTGGAGGTTTTTACTTACAGTAGTTAAATACTTGCAACTTAAATACATGTACCTTAAATCCCAAAGGGAAGAGCCAAGCCAATGCTTAGCCTCCCATTGGAGGTTTTTACTTACAGTAGTTAAATACTTGCAACTTAAATACATGTACCTTAAATCCCAAAGGGAAGAGCCAAGCCAATGCTTAGCCTCCCATTGGAGGTTTTTACTTACAGTAGTTAAATATCTGCAACTTAAATACATGTACCTTAAATCCCAAAGGGAAGAGCCAAGCCAATGCTTAGCCTCCCATTGGAGGTTTTTACTTACAGTAGTTTAAATACTTGCAACTTAAATACCTGTACCTTAAATCCTAAAGGGAAGAGCCAAGCCAATGCTTAGCCTCCCATTGGAGGTGTTTATTCACTGTCATGTACTTCCTATAATTTAATTTTTGAATCATCGGACCCAAAAGATAAGAAGGTTGTAATACTGCACAGAAGTCGTTAACACACTCCTTCTTTCGGCTTCAGGGAATCTTTAACACTTAAAAAAATATAACAAATAAAAATATATACCATCCATGCATCCTATTTAAAAAGTGAAAACACAAAAAAGAATACCCTACTATAGCCTTAGGAATAAACCAAACCTGAGTTGCCGAATTAGGATATCCATGAAATTAAGGTACCGAAAGGGCATTAGTTTTAATTAACTAGTGTAACCAAGTCCCCGAGCTCCTAATCTCTGGTTCGCAGGAATAAATTAGTTCTCCCGCTAATTTATTTAGGTTTCTAATCGACCTGCCAAGAACGATTAGTGGCGACTCCAAATTTTAAAATCATTTAAACAAAAACCAAAGTTGCGATTCGGTAGGGCTTGGGAGGGTTCGCGTTAGGTTAGTCAAATCTAATTAACCTAATAATCCGTTAACCCCTTTAAAATTTAAAATTTTTTTTAGAGGGTCGCGACAGCTTGGCGACTCCGCTGGGGACGGGATTTTTAAATTTTCGAAAAAAGATACCAATTGGAATACTTGAATTTTTTCGAAATTTTAAAAGTCTTAGTGGACTTAAGCCAATGAAAATTTCATGGATATCTCGCTTCTGGCGATCTTGTTTGGGACTCATTCTATAGGTGTTATATGTTTTTGCAGGATGGGAGTTATAAGGGGCGGAGTGTTTGGCTAACCCCTTTGTTTTGCAGGCTCGATGTTTGGTTTATTTGTTTAATTTCGCATATTTTTAGAAGCGCTGTTTTGATATCAATTGTTGTGCATGTTTTGCATACTCTGAGGATCACGACACCTGCACACACAAGCGTCTAAACCCAAGTCGCGAAATTCTTCCTAGAAAACCATAGATAGGGATCGAATATGTAAAGCTCTTGCGTCGATTACGCTCGGGTTGACCATATTTTATCCCGCTCATTATCTGAATTGACAATTCTTCCCATTGTGATTTGATTGCGCGGAGGGTAAGGTTGTCAATTCAGATAGTGGGGGCCTTTTAGGTCCATACCCTGTCTCTCCTTCTTTTATTTTCTAGAGTTCACTCCTCACTTGAGTCATGCGCATGACTATGTGATTTGCATTTCTCCAAGGTAAAAGTAAGTTCTCTAATTTTATCTTGTATTTATTTTCGGTCGGTTCATGCTAGGTGTTAGTCAGTTTTTGAGCTTGATATTACGACCATTCTTTTAAAAGAAAATAAAAATTAAATTTGTCCCTCATTTCTTTTAAAAAAATTTTGAAAAAATGATGTGAAAAATCCCTTCATGGGAATTTTATTAACCAATAAGGGATTTTTGTAATGTTTTTATTGCTTCAATAAAAATGAAATTTTCCTGAAAAAATTTTCCTCTGAAAATTTATTTCAATAAAAAGAAAAATTCCCTCAAAAAAAAAACTCTAGTAGACATCAAGTGATTTTATCACATTTTTCAAATTATAAAAACTTGCAAGAAAATTCTTCTCGAGAAATTCGCTCATGTTTTTCTAAGAAAATTTTCTCTAAATAAAATTAGACTAATGTCTCGGGGGAATTGTATTGACCAATAAGAGATTTTTGTCATGTTTTTCTTGCTTCAATAAAAATGAAATTTTCCTGACAAATTTTCCTCTAAAATTTTATTTCGATAAAAGAAAAATTCCTTCAAAAAAAAAACTTTGGTAAACATCAAGTGATTTTATCACATTCTTTCAAATTATAAAAACTTGCAACAAAAATTCTTTTCGAGAAATTTGCTCATGTTTTTCTAAGAAAATTTTCTCTAAATAAAATTAGACTAATGTCTCGGGGGAATTTTGTTAACCAATAAAGGATTTCTGTCATGTCTTTCCTGCTTCAATAAAAATAAAATTTTCCTGACAAATTTACCTCTGAAAATTTATTCTGATAAAAAGGAAATTCCTTCAAAAATTTTAGTAAACGTCAAGAGATTTTGTCACATTCCTTAAAAAAAAGAGTAATAAATCTGCAAAAAAATTCTGTATTAACCCATTTCTTCCTAAGGGAATTTTTTTTTCTGATTTCTCTATAAAATAGAAAAAATCAAATTGGACTAATATAGGAGTCATGGACCGACATTCCTTGTGTCGCATACTAATTATATCATTTTCTTTTGCAGGGAGATCCTAGATACCCTAGACGGGTGTAAAAATTAAGTTCAAAACATATCAAGAATCATCTCCAGAAATACCAAAAGACGAAAAACACCGAGGCTTCAACCGTTAATTCCGGGGGGCAAACGAACACTGTCCATCTTTGACAGACAGAGAATTTGCAAAAGCGACTCGAGAATACAGTCGTATTCAAAAACCAAATTTCCTGGTCGGGCTAAATTGGGGGCAAATCAACTCATGGACATTACCACGGGATGGACAGCTTCGGTTAAAGAAAAATACAAGCGAAAGATCCGAACAATCTCAGACATGGGTAATTCTGTATCGTTCTATTTTACACATAATCATCTCAAGTCTCGAATTGTTTTATTCCATTCTTAACAGGGATTGCAAATTACCTCGAGAAAATACCGTAACATGGCCCAAGGTGATACAACAAGGCTGCGTTATCCCCAAGGATTAACTTTTGAAAGGAAAGCCCCATGGACACCTACGGTCCAATGGACCGAATGGTATGAGGGGATGACAGAAGGTCCGAAATGTCCCGAGTTCGATCCCCAAGGGTGGGGAATGTTGTAAGTATTATAAATAAATGAAACAACTTTTTGTGCATTTCTTTTTGCAAACAGGAATACTCGACAAGTAATATCAAAGTCAGTATTTTACCATAGTCTTGCCATAATGGTGAGGCGCCCAACAAAAGTCGAGGAAAATTCAATCCAGCAAAACTGGTAAAAGACTCGTGCAAGGCATTCAAGACGAAGGATAAATCAGTATCGTTTCCAATTTATCCCTTTTAATACTGGCTGACATGTCTCCTTTTCTTTTTACAGGAAATATTTATACTAACATTTAACATGTTGAAGGAGACAAATCCCAAAAGAAAATTATGATCATCTGACAAGATCTATTTTGGTGAAAAATGGGGCAAATTAATCACAAGTTCTGAAGCAAAAAAAGCAAATACGTCTTCCTTATCTCGTTTGATTTCAAGAATAATTTCTCTACTTTTTGCAGGGGCATTCAACCGCTAAACCACGGCAGTCGCTGTTATTAAGCAAACCGAAATGCTCCATCACCCATATGCTTCATCGCACAGGGGCAAAGTTGAGATGAACCGCCCCTCGACATAAGGAGTAAGCTTCCCAATTTGTTCGGTCCGCCCACATACCAGGGGCAATTCAAATCCGCCCATATTTGCACATTATATAAACACACATTATGCTAAAAAATTGTCACATCTGCATTGTGTTTACACAGTTCATGAATTATGCATGACCATTCCGCGTGTTTAATTTACCAACTCCAACTTAGAGCATAAACTGCACAGGAGACATCAAATGTGCAGAATGGGGCATGACAGGATGAGGAAAGGCAAACTATTTCCACACAAGTCTAACATTTTAATCTACGGATAAACAGCATTTCCCCAGAGTGAGAGAAAGCCCCTTCGGACTAAAGTCCCCCATTCAGATTACATTCGAGGCGTTCATATTATGAGAACCTCCTTAAATAGAATTGGTAATGCAAACTTCACAGAATAGTTTTGCATGATCCACATTTTGATTGATTGCATCATGAGTTATCACACAGACTACTTCTAATCATTGCCAACTTAGCTGAACAATTTTGTATGAACCAATGAACGCATTGATGAAAATGCTTGCACATGTTAGCTCTAACATTGCCTGACAGGCAACACATTCCCGGTGTTTGAGTTACCTTCCAAAGTATTGAAATTCATTCGGCGATTATTGAATGAACAAGCCTGGTTGTCGAGAAGATACCAAGCATTTCTTCCAAATTCTCAGGTAAGTATATCTTCAACCTGAACCTTTCAAGAGAATGAATTCTGACGGTTGTTGGGGTACTCGAATCCATTGCGGTATATACAGGTATCCACCTTATTCAATAAAGCATGATTTGTCTCAAGGACAGAATTGTTCGAGACCTTTTGATCTCTGCCTCTTTGATTTATTCCTAAAGCGACAAGAGAATATAATTTGGGTTTGAGCTTCCGCAGGATTCCTGGTCTCCCCAGATTTCAGAATGGCACCCTTTGAGGTACACCAAGCCCTTCGTACAGGCAATCAAGTCCTTCTTACAGGCACAAAGTCCTTCTTACAGGCAAACCAAGTCCTTCTTACAGGCAAATCAAGTCCTGCTTACAGGCAAATAAAGTCCTTCCTACAGGCAAAGCAAGTCCTTCTTACAGGCAAATCAAGTCCTTCTTACAGGCACAAAGTCCTTCTTACAGGCAAATCAAGTCCTTCTTACAGGCACAAAGTCCTTCTTACAGGCAAACCAAGTCCTTCTTACAGGCATAAAGTCCTTCTTACAGGCAAATCAAGTCCTGCTTACAGGCAAATAAAGTCCTTCCTACAGGCAAAGCAAGTCCTTCTTACAGGCAAATCAAGTCCTTCTTACAGGCACAAAGTCCTTCTTACAGGCAAATCAAGTCCTTCTTACAGGCATAAAGTCCTTCTTACAGGCAAATCAAGTCCTTCTTATAGGCACAAAGTCCTTCTCACAGGCACAAAGTCCTTCTTACAGGCAAAGCAAGTCCTTCTTACAGGCACAAAGTCCTTCTTACAGGCAAAGTAAGTCCTTCTTACAGGCAAATTAAGTCCTTCTTATAGGCAAATCAAGTCCTTCTTGCAGGCAAAACAAAGTCCTTCTTACAGGCAAAGTAATTCCTTCTTACAGGCAAATCAAGTCCTTCTTACAGGCAAATCAAGTCCTTCTTACAGGCAAATTAAGTCCTTTTTAGAGGCATTAAGTCCTTTTTACAGGCACCAAGTCCTTTCTACAGGCACCAAGTCCTTTCTACAGGCACCAAGTCCTTCTTACAGGTATCTCCATGGGGTGACCTACCATACGGGTCAAATCTCAATCAAAATTTAATCAGTAGAATCCTTTTATTAGGAATCTACCATGGTACGACCCACCATACGGGTCAAATGGTATGACCCACCATACGGGTCAAATTTTAATTCAATTTTTAATCAGTAGAATCTTTTTATTAGGAATCTACCATGGGTTGATCCACCATACGGGTTCAAGTTCAACCACCCTAAAGTTTTTTTTATATAACGAATCCTTAGGTTCTTATTTCATTTTCAGTGGAACATTCATGTCACGACTCTTTTTATTTCCTTGTATTGAGTCAATTAGAATTCAGGTGTCATCTCGTCTTTGAAATGAACCTCTACCGAGCTTCCTTTCAAAGAGGGGCAGCTGTTGACACCTGATTTTTAATCATTTTTTCTATTGTTAAAGTAATAAAAAAATTCATAAAAATTCATAAAATTGAAAAATCAACTTTGGGGACCTTAGCCAAGCCTAGGGAACCAATTTTGACCAAAAAAAGATTTTTCATATTTTTAGTATTTTTACGTATTATTTATTTATTTATTTTCGAAAATTCATAAAAACAAAAAATTAAGAAAATTGAGAAAATTGAAAAATCAAGTTTGGAGCCATGGCCAAGCTTAGGCAACTATTTTCAAACAAAAAAATAATTTTTTGTATTTATATATATTGTTTATATATTTTAGAAATTATGAGAATATTTAATAAATAATAGCATTTGAGGCTACAAAAATATATAAAAATAGTCAATATTTTTATTTTAAATCCCTTTTCATGTTGGCCGTCACAAATTTAAAAAATCCAATTCGGGGTCGTGTATTCCTTCACGAGCATAATCTCGAACCGGGCCTAAAAAATTCAATTTGAGTCAATTTATTTTCATTTTTTCACTTTTAGGAGTTGTGACATTGCTCTCTAATATTTCAAATTTTTATATTGGCCCAAATTATACCCAGAATGACTCAATTGTGCAAAAGGGCTTTAATTAAATTCTGCATTATTTTCAGTGGCAAGAAATGAGCTTAAATTTGACATGTGGTGAATTTTGACTAAGTATAGGGAAGGTATGTCATAAATTGTAAGGAGATTTGGACTTAAAGAAATATTTTTTCAGGGACTAAATTGTAAATACTTAAAATTCAAGGACTAGAGTGCAAATACCTAACTCTTGAAGGATTATTTTACAAATAACAAAAAGAAGAGTTAGTGGATAAATTAGAATAGAGAAGGGAAGATGGAGAAGAGGAGATGAAGAAGAGAAGTTGGAGAATAATAGATGGAGAAAATAAGATAAGAATAGAGAAGGGAAGATGGAGATGAAGAAGAGTTAGTAGAGAAATTAGAATGGAAGATAAGAATAGAGAAGGGAAGATGGAGATGAAGAAGAGTTAGTGGAGAAATTAGAATGGGAGATAAATATGGAGAAGGGAAGATGAAGATGAAGAAGAGTTAGTGGAAAGATTAGAATATGAGATAGAGATGGAGAATGGAAGATGAAAATGAAGAAGAGTTAGTGGAGAAATTAGAATGGGAGATAGAGTTAGTGGAAAAATTAGAATGGGAGATAGATGAGTAGATTATAAAAGGAGGAAGAAGTGAGCTTGAGAGGGGATTCTGGAGAGAGAAAATTTGAAGTGTTTGAGAGAATTTTTTAGAGAGAAAATTGGAAGTGTTTGGGAGAATTTTTCTTGAGAGAGAAAATTTGAAGTGTTTGGGAGGATTTTTTTTTGGAGAGAAAATTTTGGATGTTTGAGAGAGTTTTGGGAGATTGAAGAAAAATTTGAGAGAAAGAAAATACCAAAAGAGAGAGAATTTTGAAGATGATGGGAGTTCAAAGCTAGGGATTATCATCACAAATTCCTTCATCGATCAATATAAATCAAGAGTTCATCCTCGTCAACGAGCAAACAAATTCGAGCTAAGTGTTTTTTTATTTATTCATTTATTTGTGGTTTTAGTCGCAAATTAGCACAAATTGTATACACTTTCTCCTACCTCCATTTTTCCATATTTTATGTCAGGAGAAGGATATCTCTACGTCAACGGCAAAAAATCTCGTAGAGATGCAAAAATCGCCCAAACAAGCTCCTAAGCTGTCCACCGATTTCTCAGCTGATTTGTGACTAAAAGTCTCTCTTAATTCAAAAGAGACTCTCTATATTGGGAACATAGAGAGCGAAAATCAATTATAGAAATCCCTCCCAAAAAAATGGGAGATAAGTACTCTTTCCACTCTTCTGGTTTTAGATGCAGATTGGCATATATTTTGTATACTGACACTTCACTCTATTTTATGTCAGGAAGCCGCAGCTCTATATCAATGGTCAACCCTATGGAAGCACAAAATCGGCTTGGAGGAGTCTTCAAGCGCGCACAAATTTCAAATTGTTGAATCAATTCGTTGTATTTTATTTTAAAGAATTCATACCCCAGAATGGAGAGGACAAAGTCCATCCGCAATTTAAATACCTGTACCATAAATCCCAAAGGGAAGAGCCAAGCCAATGCTTAGCCTCCCATTGGAGGTTTTTACTTACAGTAGTTAAATACCTGCAACTTAAATACATGTACCTTAAATCCCAAAGGGAAGAGCCAAGTCAATGCTTAGCCTCCCATTGGAGGTTTTTACTTACAGTAGTTAAATACCTGCAACTTAAATACCTGTACCTTAAATCCCAAAGGGAAGAGCCAAGCCAATGCTTAGCCTCCCATTGGAGGTTTTTACTTACAGTAGTTAAATACCTGCAACTTAAATACCTATACCTTAAATCCCAAAGGGAAGAGCCAAGCCAATGCTTAGCCTCCCATTGGAGGTTTTTACTTACAGTAGTTAAATACTTGCAACTTAAATACATGTACCTTAAATCCCAAAGGGAAGAGCCAAGCCAATGCTTAGCCTCCCATTGGAGGTTTTTACTTACAGTAGTTAAATACTTGCAACTTAAATACATGTACCTTAAATCCCAAAGGGAAGAGCCAAGCCAATGCTTAGCCTCCCATTGGAGGTTTTTACTTACAGTAGTTAAATATCTGCAACTTAAATACATGTACCTTAAATCCCAAAGGGAAGAGCCAAGCCAATGCTTAGCCTCCCATTGGAGGTTTTTACTTACAGTAGTTTAAATACTTGCAACTTAAATACCTGTACCTTAAATCCTAAAGGGAAGAGCCAAGCCAATGCTTAGCCTCCCATTGGAGGTGTTTATTCACTGTCATGTACTTCCTATAATTTAATTTTTGAATCATCGGACCCAAAAGATAAGAAGGTTGTAATACTGCACAGAAGTCGTTAACACACTCCTTCTTTCGGCTTCAGGGAATCTTTAACACTTAAAAAAATATAACAAATAAAAATATATACCATCCATGCATCCTATTTAAAAAGTGAAAACACAAAAAAGAATACCCTACTATAGCCTTAGGAATAAACCAAACCTGAGTTGCCGAATTAGGATATCCATGAAATTAAGGTACCGAAAGGGCATTAGTTTTAATTAACTAGTGTAACCAAGTCCCCGAGCTCCTAATCTCTGGTTCGCAGGAATAAATTAGTTCTCCCGCTAATTTATTTAGGTTTCTAATCGACCTACCAAGAACGATTAGTGGCGACTCCAAATTTTAAAATCATTTAAACAAAAACCAAAGTTGCGATTCGGTAGGGCTTGGGAGGGTTCGCGTTAGGTTAGTCAAATCTAATTAACCTAATAATCCGTTAACCCCTTTAAAATTTAAAATTTTTTTTAGAGGGTCGCGACAGTAGTGAGGGGAGAAGGAATATCGTTGGATGTATCTAAGATAGAGGTAGTAATAAATTGGCCCAAATCGACCTTAGTCATTGAGATTTGAAATTTCTTAGGACTTGCGATAGAATTCTAAAATAAACAGGATAAGGAAATAAATTGGACACCATATTTACAAGGTTTGGTCAGTTGGATCTACATTGTGGGGAAGAATGGTACATGATTTCGCTAATAGAGTTAACCAATGTTATGATAAATACAACTACACTCAAGCCATTCAAATACTCTCGTTATTTAGCTCTCAAAATTGCCAGTGAAACAATTTTTTTCAATCTCACATAGGAGTTCACAAATTTTACTACAATATTTATTGAATTGAACACTAAAAAGCTCCTATTGAATTGTGTAATCCACGAAGAATACCTTTTTAATACCCTTCACAAAAAAAAAATCCCACTTCTTATCTACAGAAAAGATTCGGATTCAAAATAGAAAATCTATAGGAATTAGAAAAGTTTCCCTTTTGGATTTAAATTTGAGACATATTTTCAAAGCAGGTTCTTTTGCAATTATATCATCAAATCTAGACATTAGCTATAGAAGGCTCGTGAATCAAGGATTACCGCTTCAATTATAGTTTCATCCTCTCAACTACTCCATCATTTGATTTCTATTTAATTATAACAAAATATTATTGTTAATTTGACAACTTTCACAATGACGCTGGACGTAGGTCATGCTCGATCTTGTCATAATTTTAGCAAATTTGACTTTGTAATAACCGCGTTCCGATTAAAAATATATATATTTTTGTGTATTTAAGTTAACTCTTTTTACAATGCATACATGTGAGGATGCAATAATCAGGAAAAGTACTTAAAAAAAATTCTAAATATATTTTATTGGTATCAGCTCGGTTATAAATATTTTAAATAGACCAATTCAGCTCTAGACCTTTTTGCATTAGTATCAATTGAGTCCATTCGGTAAATTTTAGTTAGAAATCATTGACATGGATATCAAGCTCCAATGTGGCATGACTGGCGCTGATGTGGATTTTTTTTTTCATTTTTCATTTTTATGTTCTTCTTTTCCTGTTATGGCTAAGGCCCACATGCACAGGCCTAGCAAGGGCCACAATCCCTTGCTCGATCTAGGCAAGGGCGTTGTGGCCCTCGCCTATTCTAGGCAAGGGGCCGCGCTCGCCCTCATCTTAGTGATTGAGAGGAGGGGGAGGAGGTGGTTTACCTTGTGGCGGATGCTAGCAATTTGCGACGTCCTCACCCAGGGTCATTAGCCCTTAACTATGGTGGGCGAGGGCCGCCGGCTTGCCCTTAGAACAAAAAAGAAAAGAAAAGAAAGGAAAAAAGAATATTCAAAATAGTTTTAAAAAATATCTACATTAACGTCGAACGTTCAACATAGCACGGGTTGTCCATGTTAGATGACTCAATTGGTACTAATGCAAGAAAAAAAGTTAAAAATTAAATTAGTCTAATTAAAATAAGATTGAATCGATAACAATGCAATAAGTTTAGGATTTTCTTTATACTTTCTCCTGCAAGATTCCCATCACAGCACATGAACGCATGCTCAATTCCGTTGTCAATTTGAGTTTATTCGAAAAATCACGTGAGCTATCTTGACAAATGTCGTTTGTCCCGGCGATTTCTTCCCTCTGTCGCTGTCGTAATGACTCATACGAGAGCGGCAAGCAGCGACAGCATCTCAGCTTTATGATTAGTAGTATCATATTCATTAATTCACCTACCCCTAATACCCAATCGATTGGTAAGTGATATACAAGCATTATTAGTTCACCAAACCCATGAAGGATGTCTGACCAAAAAAATTGATTTATTGGCAAATTCCTTTTTCTCGTCATCCTTCCATCCAATATATTCAGATTTCTCCTTGATCTTGCCCGACAAGCTTGCCATTCCCCTCTGGAGGTAACTTTTGACCAATAGATGGTTATTCTTTCGCAGGTACAAGAAAAAGAGTAGGCTTCTTTGCGAACCTGCTGTAGGGGACATGAGAAGATCCATGGACAAGACGAAAGGTTTTAGATTGACCTGCTTTAGCAGCAGAGCTAATGGAACCCTATACATAGGTGCATTCTCTTCGGTTCTGCTTCCATATCTCAGTCGATATCAGTTGAGTTCATTCACATTTGTAGGAGACAATTTCACTTCGGAAGAACCTCGGATGGATTCCTAGAAATTGCGTTTCCTCCAAATGAGGGACACAACACAAGTTACTAAATTAGAATGCGGTTTTTCTTTGGCTCACGCTTTTCCCACTTTCTCTGTGGCTTTGACCCTCTTTTTATGTGCGTCTTAACCATCCCATCCATTTCTAGTACAACTTTATATACTTCACTTTTCTTTTTTTTTTGTATAGAAGGTGTCCGGGTATATACTTCACTTTTTATTTGTTAGATAATCAACTCTTTTATTTCATTTTTTTCTCCTCATGGGTCTCACTTTCTTCCTCCTTTTTCTTCTTCTTTTCCACACCTCTCGTCTCTATGTTCTCTTCCTCCCAAGGCATTCCCTCTTTATGCCTCCCACTCCTCCTTCTTCCAGAAACTTCGATGTCTTATGTTTATTATCTATGATGCCATTCCCGTCGTCCTCCACACTTTCGCTAGCACCGACATTGGGCTCACCGATGACCTCCCGAGCAAGCTCTTTTTCTCCACATATCGGCTCTCCTTGCATCATGGAAGGTAATATTAAGAAGCATTGCTTCTTTACAGTGAAAGTGTGGAACAAAGGGAGAGAACAAAGAGACAGAGAGGCATGGAAAGGAGAAATAAGGAGGATGAAAGTGGGACCTGTAAGGGGAAAAAAGAAATGAAATGAAAGAATTGACAAAATAATAAATAAAAAAAGAACTATATAAATTTGTACAAGAAGTGGTGCATCACATAAAAAATAAGATGATCAAAATACACACGAAAAAGAGTGTCAAAGCCATAGGGCGAGTGGAAAAAATGTCAGCTTTATATATATATATATATATAATTAGAGAACTTTTTTATCTAATAGATCGGCCCTCCTACGAGCCTCAATTAAATCATGGCCAGCATCTGAATCGAATTCCTAGAGACCAGTATTGTAGTCCTTTGCTCAATATGTATCCTCCCAAAATTAACTATTTCGCTCATTCACTTAATCTGGCGAAATTTAGGTCATCACAACACAAGCGGTCAAATCATTAGGAAAGTTTTTGTCAAATTATTTATATTTTGCGAAACAAATGGAATAGTAGTGTCTAAATAAATAGCAGACAGATACTTGCAGGATGACAGACAACTACAATTGACTTGAAAAACACATAACCTTAGCATAAAAGCAGTTAACGTCGTGGCCTAAAAGGAGCTTTTTAAATTGTTCTCTTCCCACATTTGACAAAATGACAGGCAAGGTTTGTCGTCACGCTTAAATTTTCTAAGTTATCCGACCACGGATTAAGAGCCGCTTGATTTGACTTTAAAGTCCTCTGTTGGGGGGGGAGGGAACAAACGACAATTATGGTTTGCCTTATAAGAGTTTGGTGGGGGGATGGAACGGAAGTCGGTCGCTTTACTTCTTTCTCGAATGGTGCTTTGGGATCATGGCTCTCATATCCCAATCAATGGACCCACTGTATCCACATTATTGATACCAAATCCCTTGGTACCCATTTTCAACAAAGAATGCAATCTTAGAAATTGGATCGCAATACGTGCAATCTTAGATTTGGTGATTAAGGTCCTTGTTAATCACCGAATCCCATAAAGAAATTTGATTTCAATACCATACCAATGCGGGTCAGCAGAAGGTGGTCGATATGCATTTTTTTTTTTGAATTGATGAAGAACCACTAGTATTAATGTGATGTTGATATTGATTCAAGCTATAATTTACTTCCAAATTCTTTTTTCCTAATCATCCTTCCATCCCACACATTCCAATTTCTCCCTGATCTTGCTCAACATGCTTTCCATTTTGATCTTCGGGTGGCTTTTGACTAATAGGTGGTTATTTTTACCTACTACACTAAAATAGTAGGCTTTTTTTTTGTCAGCCAAAGAGTAGGCTTCTTGCGAGGATGCCACTTGAACTATGAATCTCTCCATGATGATTATACGGAGTAGGTATCAAGATGCACTAGTCTGGTTGCGTCCCGAGAGAAAAAGGAAAGAAAAGGAAAGGAAAAAGAAAAAAAAAAGATAGTCTACGTTAGTGTGAACCTTGCCATGTAAGGCAATGGCGTTCATATTAACGATTTCTAGCCAAAATAGATTGGATGAGGTGAATTGATACAAATTAAAATGTTTATGATTCAATTAGTAAAAAAAAAGATTTATTACTAAATTGATACAATTATAATATGTTTATGAATGTTTTGATAAAACCATTGAAGTGCGCAAGATCTAGTTAATTGAAACCGATGTGTCCATATGATAGACTAGTTAGTTTCAATTGACTTGATTTGAACCCAAAGAAATCTGGTTATATGTTACAATCTCTATTGCGATTTTGGCAACCATGCGTGAAATAATCCATGAATACAGCCCCTAATTGACGACATGCTTTGCGTGATTGGGCGAAATGAAATAGGATATAATTCATGGAAGGCTTATTTCATATTATTTGGACAAGTGACATGTCACTTTTGTTGACATATATGAGGATTTCCCATTTAAAAAAAATGTGATTATTTTCCTAATTGTTGCCTTTGAAGAATGGATGGCTCCATGACTGGCAAATTGAGTTAGCGAGGGAGCTTAGGGTTTGGTTATGGATGGAGGTGTAAAGGCGGTGATGAAAGTTTGACCTAGGCTATGGAAAAAGTCTTAAACCTATTACATTTTTGCTAATTCAGACCTAAACCTTTTAAATTTGTCAATTCAGTCCTAAATATTTTGTATTTGTGCCAATTCAGCCCATCTGGTCAACTTTGGCTGATCGACGCTGACGTGGATACAAATCAGCATTGGGACAATTTTAATAATATTTTAAAAGTGTAAAGGTGGTGATGAAAGTCCGACCTAGGCCATCCGCAAATTATGAAACACATCTATGCATTGGTTAGAAGGTAAGATGACATTTTCTTATTTTAAGTATAAGACTATCGTTTACCTCTTATCTTATGGATGACGTATATTAAACTTTTTTGTTTCGTAATTTCAAATATACTTTTCAACTATTGACTCTTTAAGACTTGATTCACAAGAGTCAAAAGTGTTTGTTGTGTAGTATAATGAGAAGAAATTGTGAATTAGAGGAGGAAAACGAGGACGCATTATCGACATGGGGGTGAAGAGAGGAGATCGAATCCAAGTTCAAGACCGAGTAAAATGAAGACAGAAAAGAAACTATCTACATGTATTGGAGCTGGTAATTGACAAACGATGAATATAAAATCTTAAGCAAATTCATATCGACACATATAAAGTAGGGCTCAAATATCTTAAATTTATTTCGAATCATCTTGTCAAAATTTTAGCGACTCATTCACAACTTGTTCCCACAAAAGAAATGAGAGATGGGTTTGGTGCAAACATGGCGAAGATGGAAGATGGGACCATATTTTGGAAGCTAACTGAGAATTCCAACCTAATTTGGCTTGATTCTCCTATGCCTAATGTGTCCCTCCTCGCAATCAACGTCAAATTGAAAAATATGAGGGCGTAAATATTTCCTATGGATTGTAAAGTACGCCAAGATTATGTATCTTGCTATACATATGTAGGGTCACGGAAAATGACCAAGCATCACGGTAAGAAAATCCTTATTTTTTTTTATTTTTTTTTTCGGGGATTATAGAGCTTGCCCTCCTCAATATTACCTCCTCGGATACTTGGAATTTGAAATGAAGAACACTTTCCGACCCTAAGCATCTGGGATGATCTTAATTTTTGTGCTCCTTTCTGGTTGAGACATATCAATGCGAATCCGTTATTGATGCTGCGTTTAAGTTGTTGGGTTCGATCTTGGTCGTTTTCATTTTGAACCGGACTTAATTGACTGGTAAATGTTGGATGCACATATCATGGCTCGACAAATTGGATCGGTCCCTTAGACCCTGAAACGACCCATGGATCGATTCATAGATCGAACGGGACAAGGAAAGAAAGCATAACACAGTCCCACCCGGTCATACATTCTCCAAGACGACCGGGTACCCAAATGGAGGAGATTCCTCCAGAGTCTTTCATGAGTAACTACGTGGACCCTTTTTGTGAGTTATTAGAAGGTGGGATGGTCAGGTAGTTAATCCATTGTTGGGTAATAAATGCTTATCCCGAATTGCACTCGGGCTAGAGCTCCCTTGTGTTGTATAAAAGGGGATAACTCCCATACTTGTACATTGTCAAGAACTCAATACAAATAGAATTCTCTCCATTCCGTTGAGTGTCCTTGCGTCTTTCCGGTTCAGTTTTGACAACCCGACCCTCGGACGAGTGAGAGCGATCTTGAAGGCTGACTTGGGATCATATCCTAAGGTCGCGCGGATTGTAAAATCGATAGATCAACTCTCGATTGTGACACACACATATGAGCTTGTTCCATTTCTCTTAACCTCTCATCAAGCATGAAACTGTGTGCAAGTCCATCAATCCGAAATTGAGCAGAGGAAAACATAGTCTTACAATATTATGTTCCGTACTCCATCGTTATTGCGTTCATCTCTCTAATATGTGATAGCTGTGATAAATGGCTTATGCTAAGATTAGATGCTATGAACAGAGAAAATTACTATAAAAGCCGTAAATATATTTCAACTATGCCAATTCAGTTTTAAATCTTTTTTTTCCTTAATTCCAATCGAGTCCTAAACTTTTTTATATTTTGCCAATTGAGTACTAAAATTACATGGATGTTTGTCGTCATAAGCGGCACTGTCGACGCCAAGTTGAATATATATATATAAATTCTTTCAACAATAACCAAAGAATTGTCTAACAATAAAAAAAATTACAAAATTACAAAATTAATTTTTTTTTGTCATAACAGAATTAAAAAATTGAAAAATTAAAAAATTTTCAGATAGGATGGCCAATATTCACATCATAAGTTGGTAGCATTGTGCTCTAAAACGAAGTATTATCATCATTATTTTGGGGGGGGGGGGGGGGGGGGTCGATGGTCTAAAACGAAGTTAATTTGTTGAGCTCTTGCCACAGTGGACAAAACGACATTGCAGAGTTTGTACTGTATATGGATTCAAGGCCGCTAGGGGTCAGACTAGAATTTGATTCGATTATATCCTTTTCTTGGAATAAAAAATGAGAAAGATGCGATAGGATCTATTTGAGGGTTTCGTTTAGGGAAAATTTCAAATAAAAACATCTAACTACTTTCATTTTCTCGAGTAAAGATTTGAAATAGATATTTTTTAAACAAAAATTTAAAATGCTATCATTATTTTTTTTTAAAGACTTGATCAAGAGTATTTTCATCATTTATATTTTCTGATTTTTTTTTCTTTTTTCTTTTTTTTTCCCCTTCCTTTTCATTGATAGTAGGTCTCAAGCCATGGCTGGGCACCGGCCTGGCCTGGGCGAGGCGGCCTTTGCCAGTGGCACGTGAGCATGCATCAACATTGTCTTTCAACCACAAACTGTCACTTTGACGCTTGACCGCGTTCAAGCGTTCACATCCTATCCGGATCGATTATACTCATTGTAAAAGAACGTAGAGCTGTATTGTATTGTATTGTATTGTATTGTATTGTATTGTATTGTATTGTATTCTATTGTATTCTATTCTATTCTATTCTATTCTATTCTATTCTAAAATGAATCTTTACAGCTTTTTATAAGAAGTTAAGGATACAAGCAAATCAACAATAAATCAGAAAGAAATCAAGGAGTGATTCCAAGAGATCTGCTGCATATCAAGAGCGATTGCTGAAAATCTGGAATGGTTGTTAGAGATTTGCTGAATATTAGATTCCATATTTGATATCCTTTGACATCCCCCCGCAAGCTGATGTGAGAGATCTCACAGTAAGCTTGTGCTGCAATAGACGAAATCGAGCGGTAGATAGGGCTTTGGTGAAGATGTCCGCAGGCTGATCTATGGAGGAGATGTACTGAACATGGAGTTGCTTTTGAACCACCCGTTCTCGAACGAAATGATAATCAATCTCAACATGCTTCGTTCGGGCATGAAAAACAGGATTACCAGTGAGGTAAATGGCCGATATATTGTCACACCATAAGACAGGAGGACTCGGCAAGGATACATGGAGGTCACGTAATAATGCTTCTATCCATATGAGTTCAGCCGCTGTATCGGCTAGACTCTTAAATTCTGCTTCAGTGCTAGAGCGAGCTACAGTCCGTTGTTTACGAGAGCTCCACGAAATAAGATTAGATCCAAGGAAGACGCTGTAACCACCAACAGACCTACGAGTGTCATGGTCACCAGCCCAACTTGCGTCGGAGAAAGCATGTAGTTGGCAAGTAGAGTTGCGAGTAAGCAGAATGCCATAGTTGGTAGTACCACATAGAAAACGCAGAATACGCTTGACGAACTGCCAATGTGTATCAGTGGGAGCATGCATGAACTGATACGCGGTATTGACCGCATAGGCAAGATCCGGCCGAGTGATGGTAAGGTATTGGAGAGCGCCAACAGTGCTACGATATAAGGTAGGATCATGAAATAAAGCACCATGCTGTAGTAAAGGCGGGTCAGTTCCAGTAATACAAGGAGTCGTGACAGGTCGGGCGTTTTGCATATTGGTACGTTGAAGAATGTCGTATGCATACTTGCCTTGATGGAGCAGTAGACCTTTGTCAGTTCTTTGTAGTTCAATACCAAGAAAATAATGGAGCTCGCCGAGGTCCTTAATAGCAAATTCTCGCTGTAGGGATTCAATTAGAGCAGACAAAGGCGCTGAGGACGATCCAGTTAGAATTATATCATCTACATATACTAAGAGAAAGACACTGTATGCTGCTGAGTGAAGCACAAATAAAGAGGAGTCAGCGCGAGATACTTGAAACCCTAGAGAGAGAAGAAAAGAACTTAGTCGTTGGTGCCATGCACGCGGTGCCTGTTTCAAACCATAAAGTGAACGTCGAAGACGACATACATGGTGAGGATGAGTGGAGTTGACGAAGCCTGGAGGTTGCTGCATATAAATTTCTTCTTCAAGGTGACCATGGAGAAAGGCATTCTTCACGTCCAATTGTCGAAGCTGCCATCCCTGACTAAAGGCAAAAGAAATAACGGTGCGAACCGTTACATGTTTTACCACGAGACTAAAAGTTTCATGGAAATCTACCCCTTCTTGTTGATTGAAACCTTTGGCGACTAACCGAGCCTTGTATCTTTCAAGGGATCCGTCAGCCTTCAACTTGACTCGAAATACCCATTTGCAACCAATGGGTTTGCATTGTTTCGGTGGAGGTACAAGGGTCCAGGTCTGATTGTGCATTAAGGCTGTATATTCATCATTCATAGCTGCTCGCCACGCTGGATCTTTACTTGCTTGAGAGAAGGAAGTTGGTGTCGGTATTAAGGAAGCTTCGGTTTGCAGGGCATAAGTATGATCAGCTGGAAGTTGACGTCGTGCTAAAGTTCCACCTCGTAGCCTTGTCACCATAGGATGAGATGAGGCAGCTCGCGATGAAGGCGAGTTGGAGGTGCTATCAATTCGATCATCATTAGTGGGTGGATCTAGTGGTAAAGATGACTCCGGTTCTGAAAAAGATGTTTGAGAATTTTGCTGAACTTGTGTAGTAGAGATGCACTCCATTGACTGAGGTCGTTGCTCATTGTTGTTCAAAAATAGAGGGAGCATAAGACATTCTGGAGCCACAACAGTGTTTTGACAAGTATTCGTTGGACCAGAGGTAGCAAAAGGAAATAATTGCTCATCAAAGATTGCATCGTTGGTGATGTAGATACGACGATCTCTTAGAGAATAGCAACGGTAGCCTTTGTAGCCCGACGGATATCCGAGAAAAATGCATAAATGAGATCTGGATTGGAGCTTGTTCTTTGCATAAGATCGAAGATTGGGGTAGACCGCACACCCGAAAACCTTAAGGTGCTGAATAGAAGGAACAACTTTATGAAGTGTCTCCCATGGTGTTCGATTTTGTAGAACTGGTGTCGGCAGCCGATTGATAATATGTACAGCAGTCTCAAATGCAAAATCCCAGAAGCGAGGTGGCACAGAAGCATGGTTAAGCATTGAAAGACCCATTTCAACAATATGTCGATGCTTTCTCTCGGCTGTGCCATTTTGATGATGTTGATGAGGACATGAGGTCCTTTGATGAATGCCACGATCTTGTAATAACTGCTGAAAAGAGGCCGAGAGAAATTCGCGAGCACAATCACACTGAATGGCTTTTACTGTGGTGGAAAATTGATTTTCCACAAAATCGAGGAATATGGAGAAAATGGAGAGGAATTGATCACGAGATTGCAACAAGTATAGCCATGTAAATTTGGAATAGTCATCAACAAAACAAATGTAATACCGATTATTAGATGTAGAGGTTACAGGAGCTGGACCCCATACATCAAAGTGAATTAACTGCAATGGGAAAGTAGACCTATGATGGGTGGGTGCATGAAATTGACTATGACTCTTACTAGACATACATGCAGGACACGGTGAGAGTGTCACCGGTGATTTATTTAGAACTTGACAAATAACTGGAAAGGCAGCATGACCAAGTCGATTGTGCCACATGCGAACAAGGTCGGTTGCAAAGGCTTGGAACACGGATGGGGATGACGAGTGTGAAGAAGACGCTGGAATAAAATAAAGATCGTGATCAATTTCTCCTTGAAGTAGAGTCCTCCCCGTATGATGACTCTGCACAGAAAAGGAGTTTGGTGAGAATAGGAAATCACAGTTGTTTTCTTGACAAAATTGACGTATAGATAGCAAATTCTTTTTGATTGTTGGAACAACAAGAATATTAGACATACGAAAATGAGGAGAAACATAGCTACCTGTGTGGGTAATGGGTAGATGGGACCCGTTACCTATGGTGACTTGCTGGGATCCAAGATAAGGTTAAACATTAGACAGACCGCAAGGATTATTGGTCACATGGTGAGTAGCACCAGAATCAGGATACCAGGATTCACTAGAGAAAATGGAAGGTGGAGGAGGAATTTCAGCCAAGTTGAGTTGAGGGGAAAATTCAGATGATGGTTGCTGAAGATATTTGTCACGGCAAACGTTGGCACTATGACCGTGTCTATTGCAAATTTGACATCGAAGATTGCTTCGTCTTTGGCTCTGGTTATTACCAAGAAACGGATTGAAATTGTTGTTGAGATTCCGATTGTGATATTGTTGGCCAGTCCCTCGATAATTTGTCTCTTCCTTCTTGACTCCGATTTTGGAAAGAATGCCCATTACCTCGAGAATATCTAACAGCATGTTGTTGTCTTGATCTTTGAGGTTGTGAGGAAGCCATTGTAGACCCATCAAAATGTGTAGCAAATGCAGCTGGTGGAGCAATAGTAGACTCCGTGAGGTCTAAGCGTGCTTCATGGGACAATATGAGACCGTGAAGGGCATCTCTACTCATTGTTTGATTTTGACTTTGCACTGATATGGATACTGCAAGGCTTTGATATTCGGCTCCCAATCCACGAAAAATGTGAGTTTGGTACTCATGAGGGGAAATAATCTCGCCAATCGAAGTGAGTTGGTCTACAAGAACAGTGAGTTGTTGAAGAAATTCCGTAACCGTTTGGTTACCTTTTCGAAGAGATTGTAGCTGCATTCTAAGATGAGTTGCTCTAGCAAAATTATGAGAGGCATAAGATGTACAAAGGAATTCCCATGCCTTTGCAGATGTGTTGAAATTTGAAAGCTGCCCGACGATGGCATCGGATGTTGTGCTAAGAATCCACCCAAGTGCGATTTGATCGCGGGTTACCCATTCGTCATATGCTGGGTTCGGAATAGTGGTGGTGGCTCCATCTGCTGTTGTTTGCACAATATGGCTAGGTGGACATATTGAAGATCCTTCCACAATTTGTAGCAATTTGCTTGCTCGAAGACACGGTAATAGGCGTGCCCTTCAAATAACAAAGTTGTCTCCTGTGAGCTTGATTCCAATTGCTGGACAGGAGATGAAATTTGTAGGAATTGCAGTGGCTGTCGATTCAAGTACCTGGGTTGTTAAGCCAGGAATGGTACTCGAGATCGAAGAAGATGTTGAAGAAGGCGAGGATGCCATTTGAGAAAGAAAGCTTTCGCAAGAAAAGCTCTGATACCATGTAAAAGAACGTAGAGCTGTATTGTATTGTATTGTATTGTATTTTATTGTATTCTAAAATGAATCTTTACAGCTTTTTATAAGAAGTTAAGGATACAAGCAAATCAACAATAAATCAGAAAGAAATCAAGGAGTGATTCCAAGAGATCTGCTGCATATCAAGAGCGATTGCTGAAAATCTGGAATGGTTGTTAGAGATTTGCTGAATATTAGATTCCATATTTGATATCCTTTGACACTCATTAACAAAACGGTTCCACGTACCCACCCCCGTTCGATGGACTTATTTTTTTCATCCTTAGGACAGTGCCCGAGGGCCGAAAGGCTGTGCCAGCAAGCTCCTATTTCCTAATAGGCCTGGCCCGACGAGGGCCCCATCGTGACGTGCCTAAGCCGGCCATTGCTATTCCCTGCCACGGTTCCCAACCGATGGAAGAACCTATTTGGATACATCCTAACAACATCTGAACCATTTTGGTCAACAAAGTCCACACATATTTCATTTAGTATAGACACCCACATAACTCAACAGGTCAGGTAGGATCCAGGATGCATGCGCTGAGCTCCTAGAGTAATTTTTCGATCTAGTACAGATGCTGTCTTGATGTCCTCCGCCCTGATCACTTGTATATTCTTCCCCGATGAACACACGGTTTCGCCATGGCATGATTGTTCAGTTTCGCTACAGCATGGTTGTTTTCCAGATTGTCCTGCGAGCTCTTTTGAGTTTGACATAAGGAAGGACTGAAGATCTTGTTGAGCCTTATGTCGGATTTCTCACTCATCTGTGTCGTGTCGTCTTCTTCGTGTTCCCTTCAAGAATTTTTGGCAGCTATATTGAGGCACATTTACGATCTGTGCACTATGTTGACAGGAAACGCTGGCGGTCCCAACTCCAACATGATGTTGAACAAAATCCAAAAAATGGAGTCCTAAAATCATAGACGATTTGAATAGAAGATCCTCTGACTCTTGTATCCTGTTAGTGTGCAACAAGATGCAGCACACTGGTTTCTCTGAGCATTTGAATCATCTAAAGTTCTAAACCATGACAGGAGCAAAGGAAAGAAGAAGGCGAGAAATTGAAAAGTTCGATGCCCTGAAGCAAACACGTGGAAAAGCGCTCCCGGTATAGGAGCGCCGGAAGATCTTCCTAGAATCAACAGCCCGGTATCCATGAGATTGGTTTGAGGGTGCAAGCATCAAGAAACTTAGCTCATCATTTCACTAAACAAATCCATCACGGATAGAGCATCTCAAATTTTTACATTTCCACTACTTGTGACATGTGTAGAGCATCCCAATTTCTTGCAAAATCTGCCAAAATGCGAGCATTACCAGTTTAAAAACGATCACGAGTGGAAATAAGACTACTTTCCGAAATTTTTGAGCGGTTCTCTTCAGCTCTCTGTACTTCATCAAAAAAGCATCATATAATGCCGTCTGCACGCTGGCACGTATGCCCGTCTGACAGTAAGCCGCAAAATGTTCGCAGTTATTACCACTAAGATCGTACTTGCCAAATCCATTGGTCCTGAGAAGCTCATAAGCAGCTTCAACACTTGTTCAGGAGATCTGCTACGAGAAAGGGTGCTGCAAGTTCCCGAATTCTTCAGGAGAAGGCCTACTTGAGGTACGCTATGCATGAAGTAATAAATGGAATGAAGCGTCTTGCGGCTTCGGCGGAAGCAATCGAGGCATGTCTTAATGACCCCGCGGCTTGTGTTTTCTCGGTACCCACATTCTGGACAGGCGGGCACAGTTTCAAGTTCGACCCTGGAAAGTGGGAGGATGGCCTCCTTGCTCTCTCTCCTGGTGAAGTGAAACACTTAACCGCCTCCCACATATATTCTTGGCATGTTTACATACAACCAAATGGATTATGAAACTCCGAACAAAACCACAGATTTGCCCAAAAGATGGACCCCGACACCTGCTCCTGGGTCCTTTAAGGCCCGGCTTGGGTCCATCGAGATTAGTTTCGGGACCCCAGCCCAATTCCATCTAGGCCAAAGCTGGGACCCCGGTTGCAGTGCCTGAAGTCCATCGAGGTAGGGCTAGGGACCCTGGGGAAAGAGTGCTGAGTGCCCAAGGCTCGCACCTGAGTCCTTAAGGCCAAGGCCTAGTCCTCGGCAACCAAGTCCTTCACGGGCACCGAGTCTCAAGCCCAGCCTCTATGAACTTGTGCTCGAGGCAAGGGCTCAACCTTGATGGACCCCGGCTTGGTTTTGATGGACTGGATAGGGGCATGGGTGTCAAGGTCCTAGGCCAAGCTTGGATGGATGCAGGCATGGCCACAATGGACTCGACATAAGCATTGAGGACCCAATCTCGAGCACCAAGTGCTCGAGCTCGGCTTTGATGGAATTGCGGATGGTCATCGACGACCCCAGCATGGGCAGTAGAGTCTCTGTCCCAACTTTGATGTAGCTAGGCCTAGCGCCCGTGTGCTAGGGTCCTAGGCACGAGCACTAGAGTCCCGAGTATAGGCGTCAAAGTCCTAGGCCCTGCCTCAAGGTACCCGCGCTTGCCATCAATAAACCCCAATGGACCTGACCCTAACCTCTAGACTCGGCTTTGCAACCAATGTTCTAGGAACAAGCGTTAGGGTTCCCATGCCCAAATACAGAGTGAAAGCATATTGAAGATGATAGCTACAGAATGACGGTACAATCTACCAAACTTTGAATGAAAACAAAGCTTGGCGCACCAGTTGGATGGCTTCTTTAATGCGAATGAGTAAGGAGTGAAAATGTTACGAAACCTCACAACCCAACGGCCAATCCTTCTTTTTCGATCCAAAAAATTAAAAAATAAAAACACCCAATTCTTCTCTAAAAAGAAACAGAGTAGGTTGGCATAAGGAAGAACTGAAAATTTTGTTGAGCCTGATGTAAACGAATTTCACACTCATCTTTGTTTTCTTCATGCTTCTTCAGGAATTGTAGGATGCTATCGAGGCGCCTTTGTGATCTGTGCACTTGGTTGACAATAAACACTAGAGTCCCAACTCCAAGATGATGTAAACGAAGTCCGACCAAATGGAGTCCTAATATCATAAACAATTCGAATAGAAGATCCTCTAACTCTTGTACCCTGTGAGTGTGCTATATGATAAGATGAAACGCACTGATTTTTCTGAGTATAGAATCATCGAAACCATGGCAAGAAAAGAGGGGGGAAAAAAGGCAAGAAATCGGACAATTCAATGCCTCAATGCATGGCATGGAAAAGCGACCACGATATAGGAGCACCGCCTGGTTTTCTTAGAACCGAGGGCCAAAACAGTTTCCATGAGATTGGATTGAGGCTGGAAGCATCAATAATGTTAGCCCATCATTTCACCACACAAGTGCATTAGCATGAACATCACGACCAGTATACATTGTGCATTTGCCCGGAGATATGAACCGAAATCTATATTCCACCACTAGACTTGGACAGAGCATTTCAAACTATCGCATAGAGGGGTGAATATATTATTGTAATCAAACTTATTATCATTATGCGGAAAAAAAAAACTCCAAATTTGATAGGAGCAGATATACAAAACAGAGTTGTGCAGCATTTCTATCAGACTGTAAATAGATATGAGTAAGAAAATAGAAAGCGATGCATAACAATTTATAATCGTTCGACTTTTGCTAAAACATATGTCCACTATCCCACACTAATAGACTTCTGGCTAGATTTCAATAAGTGATCAAATGAGAGATTATAGAAAATTATTCTAGCTTGAACACAAGTACTTCAATAGAAGTAGTGTTGTTTCCACCTAGAGGCGTCAAATGGGTGGGTCGGGTCGGGTTTGGGTCGGGTCGAATATGGTCCGACCCATATTGACCCATCTTGACCCATATTTAATGACCCATACCCGACCCGACCCGACCTACAACTGACGTACACCCAACCCAACCCATTTTGACCCATATTACCTCATTTATTCTATTTTAAGTAAATTAAATAATAAAAAAAATTAAAAATTAAAAAATTAAAAAAATCTATAAATTGACATGCTTATAAATAAATAAAAAAAGGCTGACTAAATATTTATAAATCGATCCAACCTATATAAGGGAAAACGCCAAAATAAGACGGCAGCGATAAAAAAAAATAATTGCAACCTCATTTGTAATTGATCCATATGGAATAAAAGATTAACCAGTTTCCCACACATATCTTTTCAGAAATGCCCCGACAACCCCATGGGTCAATTCAATGCTTGAAAGATTAACATGTAAATGAAACCACTTCATCTCTCCAGCATCCTTCAACCAATCCAAGGTATTTCTGCTATATAAGGGATTTGGGCTGATAAGCAGCGAGAGGTTGGCAGTGGCATTTGGGCTGATAAGCAGCGGGAACAAAACCATCCGAATAGTTAACAACCTTCGGATTTGTGGAGACTGTCATTCCTACATGAAGTTCGTCTCGCTGTCCTATGAGAGAGAGATTATACTGCGGGATAACTACAGATTCCATCGGTTTAATGATGGGAAATGTTCTTGCAGAGAATACTAGTGATTTGACACGCTAGCTTCAAGTTAATAACACTCCTTCCTGCGCGTTCTTCGGTTGCAGAAAATTAAGTAGACATAATTGCTGGCATGATATGTCCCCCTAGAAGGGAATCAAGGACAACATCAACCTAGACAGAAAACACCATTGGTCCACATATATTCATCGTGCGATGAGCTCTTGAGCATGAACCACCTTGAGTTATGCAAAGAAGTAAGTACCGCGATGTACTTAGATTAGGAAAAGTTCAAAACTCATTGAGGGGATTTACACCAGACTTATCCCTTTCCATACGCTGCTGCGTAACAGGCTCGGCTCCTCGCCATCCGAGGTTGCTAGCAACCGAATGAGATACACCTTGAAGAAGATGTAAGTGAATTCTCAATTCTCCTCGTGCACTCTCAACTCGCCCTCACTTTCCTTTCATTACCAACAATAAGATACTTCTCACTCTCAAGTTCCACTGGTTTCTACAGGATCTTCTAGGAAAAGCAGATAGTGATAAAATTGACAACAGTTAGAAACATATGATTGGATACTATGTTTATCTGTTCTATCTTCTATGTTTGTACACTATGTTTCATCCTACCCATTTCATTACGACACAAGGGATGCTCGGAATTGTTGTCCTGGCATAGATTTTCCATTTTAAGCAGTTTTTCTCATATGCTTATTGGCTGTGTAAGGCTGCTCGGTTGTGCATTTCGAATATAAGTAAATCATCGAACAGGTAGTGTGCGTTTTGAATATAAGTTCCGAATTTGCAATCAACGCAGCTTTTAGCCTAAACCCGGTAGATTAGCACAAATCATCACAAATCAATCTCGGTTTTCCATGTGATTTACTTGCCGATACTCAAAACATCAACAAAACAGAACAAGAACAAGCCATAAAAGATGAGATTACTTGGCGGAGAAAGTGAAGCTCTGATCGGTGGTGATGGAAGACCGGAATGGACGACGCAGGTGTAGACGAGGCGAATTCAACTCCCTCTCTCTCTCTCCCTCCCTCTCTCTCCGTCTATTTTCACTTGAATCTGTCTTCTCAATTTTTATCTCTCTGTTCCGTTTCTCTTCCCGGTTCTTCAGCCCCAACGGCTGCTTGTGTTTTGCGACTCGCGACTTGTAGCTTCAGGGCAAGAGATGCTTGCAAAAAACTGGGTTGGGTAAGTTCGCGACTTGGACTTGCAAACTTTATTGGGTTGAAAATGGGTCAAAAGTGGGTCGAAAATGGGTTTTTTGTGCGGCCCATATTTGACCCATTTAATTTTACCTCAGCATTTTGAACCCATTTTTAATGGCCCTTCAAAAGTTGGTGACCCATATAAGACCCATTTTATATAAAAAATGGGTCAAATATGGGTCTATGACCCATATTTGACGGCTCTATTTCCACCCAAAGCTTTCCTACTTGACACACTTTTAAACTCTGTATAACACCTCTCAAAAGATCTCAATAATAAGCACAAGAAGATAATTTAGAATATTTGTAGTTCTCGAGAAATTTGGAGGATGAACTCTTGATATCTCATGCTCTGCAATGCCTTGTGCTGCTTATAAACTCCTCAACTTTCAAGCTTCACAATGGATAGAATCATCTCAATGATCAATCTTCAAACGAGCTATTGACAGGGTGATAAACAAACATCACGTAACCATTTGAGGTTGAAAGACCATATATATGAGATGATTTGTTTGCCCATACAATCAAATCCTTGTATTCACAAATCAAGTTTTTAAGAAAGGAAATTATCTTCGGGATGATTGCCAATCAATCAAGATTTCACCTATGAAAAGTTTCGAGAATATCTTCGAGATTGTTGGTCAATCAATATAACTTAGGAAAAAAAAATGCCACTCAAATCATTAGCCTTTAGTGAATGATATTTTACCATGAAAACAATAAAGATTGAGTTTATAAAAGCAATGAGGATTGCTCGAATATACACACAATACATTGTCGCAAAGAACAAGTCTTGAGAGAATCTACTTCTGTCCACGAAACGTGCTTCTATCATTTCATAACCATTTAGCAAATTAAATATATTTGGCGTAATGATATATTCATAAAGTATCCTCAAAATATTTCGCAACAACTTTTCAGGATAATACGGTAGCTTTGTTTTCTTCAAAATCTAATAGAATTCCACAACCAGATTTACATAAAATCTCCCAAAATGTGAGCATTCTCGGATTAAGCAACAATGGCTAGTGGAAATAAGACTACCTTTTTAGCTTCTCGAGCCTTTCTCCGACGTACTGCATCCAACCAGCCCCCTGAGTGCAATAACATTGACCGGTCTTACAGTAAATCGCGAAATGTTCGCAGTTATTACTAGCAAGATTGTATTCACCAAACCCGTTGCTCTCAAGAAGCTCATGAGCAATTTTGACGACATCTTCAGGGGATCTGGTTTGAGGAAGGGTGCTGCAAGTTCCCCTAATCTTCAGGCGAAAGACTAATCGCGGCGCCTCATAACTGAAGTAACGAATGGAATGAAGCTTCTTGCTGTCCCGACGGAAGCAATCAAGGCACGTCTTAACGACCCCGCGGTCAGTTTTTTTCTGGTACCCACATTCTGGACAGGCGGGTGCGGTTTCTGTTTTGGCCATGGAAGTTGGGAGGCTGGCCTTCTTGCCCTCTGTCACGTTGAAGTGAATCACACGACCGCCTCCCACATATATTCCTGGCGTGTTTAGATACGACTTAGTGAATTATGAAACACTTGATGAAACCACAGATTTGCCCAAAAGATGGAATTAAACCACCAATAGCAGTGGGATCTGGGTAAAGTTTTGCTAGCAGATCCAGATAAAGCAGGCCTTTGCCCAATAGACCTTTCAAATTACTTTTGCACTCAACTTTCTTTTTCTTGGTCACAAATTTTTCTGTGAACTTTGTAAGGACCCAAAAGGACAATACGAGCAACACAAGAAAAGAACATAAAAAGCGACAACCACCAAGAAATCACACGGTCTATTACAGCAGTTTAACAGAATGAAGGAAAGGAATCTACAAACGTTTGAGTACGCCATTTGACTCAGAAAAGGCGCGGCACTTTTTGTATCTAACTTCAAATGCTAATCATAGATCTCAATTGGCATCACCATCTTCCACGTTCTTCGGGTCTATTATTCGGCAAATTCTTCCTCATGACCGTGCTTTTGGGCCATGGGAGAAAGAAGAGGAAGCTAAAAATCGATTTCAGCGAGTCTGTGAAGAGATCTCATTAGCAAGCACTAGGGAGGTTGAAGGAGACTGACCATGGTGACTATAAATGCCGTGTCGCCTATAAGTGTAGACGTGGTCACCAGATTCCAGATCTTCTGGCTCGACCTTCTTCCAAAGCAGCTCCTCCACATCTTCAAGTTTCTTCTTCATCTAGTTCATCATTCCCTTTTTCACCTCAGGTTCTTTCGGACTCGCTCTTTACTCTCAAAGACTTAAACTCTGCACACCTTTTTTGCTGATAGAAGACGGCACGGCGATCCCCGCATAATTATGCAGACAATGCTACGACTTGATCCATTCTTGTTCATCAAGTTTGGTACTAAGTTTTTCCTCTGGCCGCCTGGAGGAGACTATAGAAATGGTCTAAGTCAATGAACAACTCCAGATATTTCCTCAGGACAACACCGACCACACACTCCTCTCGGATTAATGAAGATATCCAGATGAAGGTGAAAAACGAGTATTAAAAAAAAACGTTTCTTTTTCCATATCCAATTCCGTCTGCTTGGGAAGATAAAAAGCGATTTCTCTTTTTACAGTGATAGATGATCAGCAAAATTGACACAAGACTGACTAATCTTTAGGTCCACGTCGTTCTAAGGGCTCTCTTTCCTATTTATTCTCATATTATTCTCGACTAAATAACACCAATTTACATCTTTTGGTACCGATTTCTATTACATGCCCAATTTATATATGACTTTGTTGCGCAAGTGCCGTGTACACATGGTCACCTTTTTTTTTTTTTTGAATTACATGTCGCACCCATTTATTTCCCATTTAGCGTATTTTCTCCCCACTGAGTTAGGCATAGGATTCTTCTAGATGCTAGTACGATTCCTTGTCCATGTCCAGCCTTGGGCTTAAATAGGATTGATCGGTTTTAGGATGAGTCGATTCCCAACTCGAACATCAATTCGGATCGGCCAGAATTGGTTCCCTATTTGTGGAATGGGGAATTAGCCCACCTGATCCTATAACTGGTAACTCTTTTTTTTTTTTTCTCCTTTTGCCTTTTGCTTACATTTGGTGATGTTGCTTCTGCCATCTACCTGCATTTTCCCATGAATTTTTGCTTTCTAATTTATTCCTTTATGCATTTTTGTTCAGAGCTACAAGTGGGAGCTTCCCGACATTAAAAAGAAAAAAAGTATTAAACATTTATTTATATAAATAAATGTTTATATGATCGAGGGTGCGGCGTTAACTGATGATCGACTATTCTTCCACTGGATTTTATAGTTGTTACTCTATTACATGGCATCGTATTAACATATGTTAGATAGCATGCATATATATATATATATATATATATATATAAACGAATTTGGAGTCATTACTATATTTTGGTTAAGGTTGGAAAGAAGTGCAACCAAGCATCTTTAATCTTTAAGGGAAGAAGAATTACATAAAAAGAAATCATATTGATCTGGTATGGTCCGCGCGGTTCTGTTCTCTGCACTTGAAATCGAAACTGCTTAGAACAAGACCGATGCTCACCCCTGAGCTTAAAAGAGAGGACCGCGACACACAAATCTCCGTTAAGGAAAGGCCAGTCTTGGCATTTTTGAAGATTAGTTTCGATATTCGTACAACACCCTTTGACGATTACCTTACGAGACAGAGAAGTGACAGCGATTGTTTTCTAGATTTTCGTGTGCGCTCTCTCGAGTTGAGCATGTACCAATCCGGCCATAAATGCAACTGAGTGATTACTGCAACCCAAAAACAGGCCTTCATCTCAGTGAGATGTGTATCTTTTGGGCAGGAAATGTTCGTTAAGGCATCCCAGGGAGTTCAAGTCTTGAGAACTGAAAAAGAAACACTCAGGGTAACTCTCAGACACTTATGCGAGAGATGTATCAGCTAAAGCAGACTATTTTCCTGAGGAACAGTACCACTTATGGAGCGAAAAAGAGGTCAGACCCGGCAAATGTTGTCCATCGATGGGTCGAAGACCGAATTCAGCACTTCAGGATCATGAGAATTAACATCAATAGCATGAAGAACCAAGTCACAGCAGAAGTTGGGGAAAAGGGATAAGCAAATGTACAATTACGCTTCAATCACTATAGCCTCTGATCCTACGCCGATGTCAAGCACTGGAGATGCTGGAAGAATTTCAATTGAGCAAGCAAAATGAACCATTGAACAAGGCTCTTGTCTGCCAAAGAAAGAGATTACATTCTTGTACAGAAGTCTAAATCGCTCTCACAAGCGAACGAAGTTCTTGAGCAGAACAGGAAAGTTCTAAGCGTTGAGCAGAACTTCTGTTTTACATATGAATGGTGGCATTTCAAAGGAAACAGCCATAGAATGACGGTCTAGTCGACCAAACTTTGCCTGGAAACAAAGTTTGATGCACGGAGATGGATGACTCTCTTCAATGCGAATGACTAAGGAGTAAAAGAGTTATCAAACTTTGCTACCCAACAGCTGATTCTGCTTTTCAGAGAATCAAAGTAGGTTGACACAAGGAAGAACTGAAAATCTTGTTAAGCCTAAAGTCCAATTTATCATTCATCTGTGTAGTCTTCTTCGTGTTTCTTCAGGAAATTTTGGCAGCTACATTGAAGCGCGTTCGTGATCTGTGCGCTAGGTTGACAATAACACTGCAGTCCCAACTCCAACATGATGTGAGCAAAATCCAGTAAATGGAGTCCTAATATCATAAACAATTCGAATAGAAGATCCTCTAACTCTTGTACCCTGCGAGCGTGCTATATCATAAGATGCAACACACTGATTTCTCTGAGCATTTGAATCATCTAAACCATAGCAAGAACAAAGGAGAGAAAAGGCAAGAAATTGAAAAATTCAATGCCCTGAGGAAAACATGGAAAAGCGCTCATGGTATTGGAGCACCGCTAGATCTTCCTAGAATTGAGGGTCGGCACAGTATCCATGAGATTGGTTTGAGGGTGGAAGCATAAAAAAGGTTGGCTCATCATTTTACTAAACAAGTGCACATCATGAACATCAAGGCCATTTCGCATTCTGCCTTCTACTTGAATACATGAACCAAAATATACATTTCCACTACTTTCGACACGGACAGAGCATCTCAATTTTTTTTAATAAAATCTGCCAAAGTGCGATCATCTTCAGATTAGAAACAATCACAAGCGGGTATAAGACTACTTTCCAAACTTCATGAGCCGCTCATAAAATGCTGTCTGCACACTGGCACGCACACCCGTGTGACAGTAAGTCGCGAAATGTTCACAGTTATTACCTGTGAGATCATACTTACCAAATCCATTGGTCCGGAGAAGCTCATAAGCAGCTTCAACAACTTGTTTGGGGGATCTGGTGGACGAAAGAGTGCTGCAAGTTCCCGAATTCTTCAGGAGTAGGCCCAACTGCGGTACGCCATACATGAAGTAATGAATGGAATGAAGTGTCTTGCGACCCCGGCGGAAGCAATCGAGGCATGTCTTAATGACCCCGCGGCCAGTGTTTTCCTGGTACCCACATTCTGGACAGGCGGGCATAATTTCTGGTTCGACCCTGGAAAATGGGAGGATGGCCTCCTTGGTCTCTGTCCTGGTGAAGTGGATCACATAACCGCCTCCCACATATATTCCTGGAGTGTTTGGACACAACTTTATTATGAAAAGCACAATAAAACCACAGATTTGCCCAAAAGATGGAATTAAACCACCAATAATAGCAGTAGGGTCTGGGTTAGGTTCGCTAGCAAATCAAGATAAAGCAAGCCTTTGCAGTTTGCACCATAGGCTGAAAAGGACACTACGAGCCAAACAGGAAAGGAACACAAAAAGTGATAACCCCAAAGAAATCACACGGATTACTGCAGTAGTTTAACAGAATGTAGGAAATGAATCTAGAAACCACAAGTAATGCGTTTGACTCAGAAAAGGCATGTATTTTTCGTATTTAACTTCAAAATGCTAATCACAGATCTCAACCGCCATTTCCATCTTCCACGTTCTTTGGGTCCGTCATTCGACAAATTGCACCTCATGACCCCTGCTTTTGGGCCAGGGGAGACAGGAAGTGAAGCTAAAAATTCGATTTTTATCAGTCCGACGAGAATTCTTCAGCCGATGAAAGAATTAGAAATGAACCCAATCGAGAAAGGACAGGGAAGAGAGATATCGTAAGCAAGCATGGGAGAGGTTGAAGAAGACTGACCATGGTGGCTGTAAGAGCCGTATCGCTTATAAGCGTAGATGTGGTCGCCGGGTTTCAGATCTTTCGGGTCGACCTTCTTCCATATCAGCTTCATTCCATCTTCAACTTCCTTCCTGATCTTGTTCATCATTTTCTTCTTCAATTCGGGTTCTTTTGGACTCTTTCTTCACTCTCAGAGACCCAAACTTTTGCACGCAGTCTACTGAGAGAAGACGGCAGTGCAGTTCCTTCAAAAATATATACAGACGACGCCACGAAATCGAGAATGCTTGCCCCTCAAGTTTGGGGCTGGTTTTCTCTCGCTTGTTTTGAAACAAAGTCAACGACAAAAAGTCAGATTTTTGCACTCCACGCACAGCACTAGTAAGAGGGGAACGAGTATGCATTTCTTTCCCGAGCACGTCTCTCTCTTTCTTAAATTTCTCTCTACAATCCAAGGTGCGCCGTGAATGTAAGGTCGCGATGTCAAGCATCGGCTCGTGACATCCACCGCATCCGATCGAAAACCGATCAACCTTAATTAGGCTACTCTAATAATGGGCTAACAAGTCTGTCGAAGCTTGAATGCTGCAAGGTCACAATATCAAGCATCTGACCTGTGACATCCATCCCTATCAAATTAACCACGAAGATGTCTCGAGGAAGCTTAAAAATGAGTAACCATTCTTTTTCCCCATCCAGTTTCTTCTGCTCTAGAAGATGGGTGCTAAATTCCATTTAGGCCAATAATGATTAGCAAAATTGATCCAAGACTCACTTTATTTTTAGGTCCACGTCTTCCTGAATAATATCGATCCACTTTGTTTGATATCGAGATTTTTCACTTTAAATACTTATTCCGCTAACCAGTTTTTATTAAAAAATAATAATAATACTATTGCACAAGTGACATATATAAAAAGGGTCGAACTTGTTCCTTGAAAATTCCTCAAAATGCACATCACACTCGTTTAGACCGGCTAGATAAAGATGAAATTTCACACAAATCTCCATTCTCTATCCTGCGATGTGGCTCTGTAGCGGTCCGGGTATCGAATTCCTCGTCAATATGAGCAAGAAACGACCTTTTTAAGCTGGAAAAGCGAGTCTTGGAATTATTGAAGATTAGTCTCGGTAATCCGACAACCCCCTTTGACCATATCCCAGGAGACAGAGAGAACCGACTAAAACGAGTGATCAATTTGGATTGGTGGGGTCCACGACACGTCGTCGTCTCTCGTCGCCTCCTGTTCTCTCTCAAATCCGCACCTTTTCAGGAACGCACTTTTTGGCAGACTGTGACTTCCCGTGAAAACATTAAACAAAGGAGAGTGATCCTCCGTCTCAGCATCAACTGCGTTAGGTAAAATAACCGACATCAATATTAACAATCGGTTAACGTCAATATTAACGATTTTCACCTAAAATTGATCGGATAAAATCTATTAAAATATCTACAAAAAATTTAATACTTAATTAATCAAATTAAAAAGTTTATGATTAAATTAACATGTCATAAACATAATAATTCAGTACTTTCTTGGTAATTTTTCCCAAAACTAGCATCGAACGCTTATGTTCGTCCATTTCACTGCTAGCGTCGTCCATGTACGGTACTACCGCCAGAATTCCCAAAATGCAATTGCCCGAACTCCCATGATTCCACCGTATCTGCTTTCGTCTGCGAGTGCGGCCCTTGATCATTTTCTCACGCGCATTCTAACCTGGAATCTGGTCAAAGCATCACTTCTTTGGATCAAGATATGAATGGTGGATATTGTCGAACCTAACTGGGTGGTGGGGAAAATGTCCGCAAGAGTCTTATCTTAATTCACCCAGAAAGAGAGACAGACGAAAGAAAGGAATTTAGAGCGATACCCACCTCATAATTCCGCCACAGAAAGCATAATCCAACCGCATCACCTTCTCCAGATTTTTTGGGAGTGCTGTTGGCAGAAATTCCATTGATTTCAAACCACAACGCTCTTATTTCTTCGCGATGAGAGCATAATCGGCAAAAGATAGGACAGGTCTCAAACAATTAAATACTTGGAAACCCTCCTATTCAAGAAAAGAAACGTATTTTCAAACCTTTAGCTCATAAAGTAAGCTGAAAAAGGACGCTTCTTTGAGAGAGCCATGTAGACAGTACAAGCCTAGAAGCTGAAAACAGACTGTTTCCCTCTCCAGTATATCAGGTTCCTAAGAGGGAATAGCGCGGCTCAAATTTCGTCATGCCCGTAACATCCACCGGGGTCAGTTATTCATCACAAAAACAGAATGCTCTTGGTGGTACAGTTGGCAGAGCCTATACCAGAATCCAAGTACTACCCACTACGACAGAAATCGAGTCTGTAAATCAGAATAGCACCTCTCATTAAATGAAACGGCCAAGGTCAATCTGAGATACTTATCTACCATGCCGACAGCACTTTGTCCACTGTCAAGCATATCTCATAGAATCAAACGAGATGAGCACATCTCCTCACCTAGAAGCATCAAAAGCATGTACAATTACAGAGCATCAAGTCAAATCCTAGCGACTACTGGCACACGAAAGTAATGCACATAAATCAGACTTAGCCACAGGAAGCAACCAATATGAGGGAAGATTAAAGACCGTAGATTGGCAAATCTAAAAACAGCTATTTAGTCACAGAGACCATTGCTTGAGCAGAAACACTAGGCATGGCCCAAAGGAGCCCTAGTCAAACATCACTAAATATAGCATGTACTGCAAAGCCTAACTAATTGAACTACAAAAATAATTAAGAAGAAAAGGAAGAAGAAGAATTATTTTGCACAGAAACGTATCCGATCACATTTGCAACACGACCTAAAGACAGTGCTAAGTACTTAGATAGGTGCAGCACATGTTGTCCTAAAATGGCCTGTCTGGTTGCAGCGACTACAGTGCACAACTCGTTTCACGCGGCCTCGATCTTCTGCTCGGACACGTTTCTTCCTTGGTCTTCCAGGTGGACGCAGCGACTTGGGAGGGCTGATGGTAATCTCGACAGATCTGCTGGCATTAGGGTCTCCGTCAGTCAATTCCTTCCAAAGTGACTTATCAGGAATTGGATGTATGGTCTGTGAGTAGGTCTTCCGGTAAGTGGCAACTGTGAAACAACTCTCAGTAAACCGGTGCACATTCTGCCGACATGAAAGCAGCGCGGCTACAGCATGAGCACAAGGCAGACCATACAATTGCCAACCTCGACAGAGGCAACAACGATTGCGGATGTCCACTATGTTCGTTCCTTCATGGGATATAACTTCAAATTCAGCTTCATTAGCACGGAGCACCTGAAAGGTTCGTGCACGGTCTAGAGCCTCTGCAACCCGCCTTTCAGCTGAAGGAACGAGTATTGAGGTCCACTGCATGCTGGTCTCTCGGCGTTCATTGAACCACGTCATGAGCTGCCTCCTAATACATTCCATCATCTGAATTATTGGGAGGCCGGAGGCTTCTAAAATCCAAGAGTTGAGAGATTCAACGATGTTAGCTGTCAAATGTCCGAACCTCGTTCCCTCAAAATAGGCAGTTGCCCACAAGCGAGGTGGAATTCTTCGAATCCAATATGCTGCCTCCTGCGAGATCTCTTCAACCTCCAAGATCTTAGCCTCAAACTCAATTACAGTCAGAGCATGTGCGGCTTCCCACAGAAGGTTGACAAGCATCGTGTTGTTAAACTCTTTACGGAAGCTCTCACTCAAGTGGCGCATGCAAAACCCATGAAAAGCAGTGGGAAAATTTGCTTCAACTCCATCCACGATACATTTCTGCCTGTCCGACAAGATCGTGAGCCTCGGCATATTTTCTGTGTTGATCTCAAGTAAATTATGCAGCTCAGATAGGAACCACATCCAATTATCGTCATTCTCCTCGTCAACCACACCAAATGCCACGGGAAACAATGCTCCATCCCCATCAAAGCCAGTAGCAAGAAGCAAAGTACCAAGATACTTGCTCTTTAAAAATGTCCGATCAAGTCCAAGTAATGGTCGGCAGGCATTTAGAAAACCATAAATTGATGCTTGGAAAGATATGAATAGTCGCTGGAAACAATTATCTGCAGCATTTCCATAGACAGATGCTATACTCCCTGGGTTTGTCCGTTTAACCTGGTCACAATATTGTGGAAGTAAGCGATATCCTTCTTCGAAGGAACCTCGCATAGCTGCCATGATACGCTCTTTTCCTCGCCAAGCTTGTTTGTATGACAAGGTGATCCCATGAACACGATGTATCTCTTCAAGTATTTCTTTTGGCTTGCAGTTAGGATTCTCCCTCAGGCGTTGTTCCACAGAGTTTGCAACCCATTGAACTGATGCTTGTTGATGGCCAAGATGAGAAATTCCTCCACATGAATGATTATCATTGATGGTCCTAATAGTAAACGTCGGAACACCAGGTAGTTTTGCTGCATGAATGCGCCATGGGCATCCTTCACTTGCACATTTCGCAGTAAAACGAGTCTTGTCGGATTTTATGGTCTGAATTTCAAAATGAAGTGCAATGGCTGTATCTCTCAGTGCCCTCCGGCAGCTCTTGACATCAGGGAACTCCTGCCCCACTGATAGATCAAAGTTTGTGGCAGAAACAATAGTACGGGCTTGAAGGATAGGAGTGGCAACAAGCGCATGCCCAACATCCAAATCCTCCACAGGTTCAATTGCCATTTCCTGGTTATGGTCTACCGCTAGTTCCAAATTCTCATCAAGTTCCTGATTTTCTGAAACTCCTAACTCATTGCTTTCAGATAATGCAAGCTCATGGTTTGGTGCAGGCAAAGCCAACTCATGGCCTTCATGATCAGGTTTTCTGTCCATAGCCAGCTCACCGTCATGCACATATCCGTGGCCACTGCTTCCCTCAGCATCATGGTTTGGTCCTAAGCCCAATTCATGGTCATGGGCATGTCCTAAACCGAGCTCATGCTCATGGGCCTGTCCCAAACCTAAATGATGCTCGTGGTTCTGTCCAAGTTCCAGATCATGGTTTTGGCCGAGTCCTATGTCATGATTAAGTCCTGGCACGAAGTGCTGATTCTGTGCTAGAGCTACATTATGACTTTGCCCCAGTATCAACTCGTGGTTAGCCATTGAAGGACGAATCTCAGTATATGAATAACTTCTCCAGCCAGTGGACAGATTTAGTATTAGCAAGAGCCTTCGGGACTTTCCTGTAAATGGCCTGCAGAGCAGACAACCGCCGTTGCTTATAAAACAAACAACCATGACACAAATTTACCAAGATTGCTTGCGTGTATACAATCGGGGCATTAGGACATTCAAATGCACAGGCAGTTTGCTGAGTTCATGCTTCATATTCAAACATTACCATGGGGAAATCAAAACAAACACAGCACAAGAACCAGCCAATGTCAGTGAAGAACAAGATCCTCTTCTTCCTTCTTCCCCCTCAAGGTCAGGACAGTCAACAGAAAGAATGATAAGCAGCGATAAATCCTGCAAGCATTATCCCGCAAAAACCATATTTCCCCACCTCCCCCATCCCCGGTAGCAAGTCAATGGAACTGGATTAATTACTCATCCTAAGTCTCGGCAATATTAAAAATTAAGCCAGTAGCAGTAACATGTAATTCGGCTAAAGCTTCTGTTCAATCCATCCATCACGAAAGATTCAAAATTTCCACTTACTAGAGAAGTGATCGCAAAACTATAATCTCTATTAACCACTAAACTCACTAAACCTCAGCTACAGATTCAGAATCAACACTCAACCGCAAGGTCAAAGCACCCCCCCACTTCAGTTTCTCCATCATTTAGTAAAGCAGGAGAGTAAGAAATCAATCTAATTCGGATCAAAGACTCCATCACCAGACCAACCCAATTCCAGATAAAACCGAAAAAAAAGAAAAACACTCGAGCTGGCAATCACCTGAGAATTGAACAACCAACCCAGCTTCAACCGAGCTCGAATCAACAGGACCACCCTCCATAGAGGCAAGGACCGGAGATGGGTCCCTCGAGAATCGGACAAAGCAGCGATCTTCACGACGGCGACGGGCACCGGACCGGATCGAAGCTAGGGTTTCGGGAGCGATCGAATCGGGGTCGGGGGGGAGAGTCCCCGGGGGTTTGAACGGAGGGGAGACGGGAGGGAAATTGGCGGGTAAGTTAGAGGAGGGAGGGAGGGAGGAGAAATATGGAAAACCCAAGGAGGAGAGATTGGGGAAAGGCAGGGGCAGAAGAGGGAGAAGGGAGAGAGGCGAAGAGGTTGAGAAGGGAAATTATACAGAGTTCTTCCTTAGGGTGGGGAACGAGAACGGGGACATTTAGGTCAAAGATAAGAGCAAAAGATTGAATTTTGGATGCCCTTTGTGGATTTGGGTTTTAAGAATTTGATTTCTGGAATTGACTCTTTTGGGCCCTTTTCGTGTTTTTTTTTTGTTTTTTTGTTCTAAGGTTTTGGACCATGCTTGTCCCTTCCCCTAAGTTTCTCCTTTTTTTTTTCATTTTTTCATTTTTTTTTCCACCCCTCCTTAGCTGTATTAACGGCTGAGAGGGACAGCATACCATCCCTTCAGTCGCGGCAAAGCCGGTAAAAACCGCTTTGGGTCACGCGAGCCGCCACCGCTAAGGGTGTAGGGACGGGCACCAAGCAGCGCCAAGTCGAGAATCGCATTCCCCATTTCCTCGTGAGTGAGCAGGTATCATACTGATGGATCGAATCGAATTTAAATCGGGTCGAAAATGGTCCGACTCATTTAATTCATTTTGATCCATTTTTATGCGGTACAAATCTAATGACCTATATTCGAATAGTCCATACCCAATTCGCTCTATCACTTGCAATTAATATGCATTAACGTACTTGTTTAAAGAAACCAAACATGGCGGGGGTAGGACTAATGTTGTCGTCAGCCCACCCTGCCGTGCTGAAGGCGGCTTTGCTCATGAGTTAAGGAATCCTTTTTTCTTTGTGAGTTTCACGAGTATTCATTTATAGGTCCAAGATCCAAGTCTATGATTAATACAAACAATGTCTCATCTGAACATTTAAATTCATTGAACGTAGCTTTAAATTATTCGAAAATGTTCAATCTAGTCCCTCAACTTTTCATAGTAACATCAAATCAGTCGCTCGGTATTATGCACATGTTTTCATAATTACACTACTACCCATCTTTAGAATATCCTTTCATTTGGAAATCCATTTCCTAAATCAATAAATAAAAATATATGCTAATCTTTTTATTACTTTTTTAAGAAAAATCTTTTTGTTCATTATAAACGTTGTTACCGTTAAATTTATGTATTTTTATTTATTTTTTTTATCAAAGGTGTCCGAGCCAGCGTCCGTACTGATCGCACACCTCGACTAATCTTCCGGGAGGGCTAGCGCAGCATCCCACCACCATGACCCTCCGCTTAAATCACTGGCACATGTTTTTTTTTTTTTTGTATCGAAGATGTCCGAGCCAACATCCGTACTGATCGCACATCTTGATTAATCCTCTGGGAGGGCTAACGTAGCATCCCACCATCACGATCCTTCGCTTAAATCACCGGCACCCAGCGAGATTCGAACCCAGGACCTCTAGTGAAAGGACCAGAGCGCAAACCAGCTGGGTCACCGATGGGTGGGTATGTATATTTTATTTTATGATCCATGTAATAGTAAAAATAATTTTAAAGTCTGATCGTATTCGTATTTCTTCTATTTTAAAAGTAAGCATCTTCTCAATACCAGTTGATACGACATTAATTTATTTACAGTTTTCTTATGGTTATATTAATCTTAATCTTGTTCTTATTTTCAGATTAATAAAATATTCAAGTTTTGTGTTTTATTTTTCATTTATTAATTCTATTTAGATCTGTGAACTAGGAAACTAAATTAGCAGGAATATCAACCTCATCCTACTCTAAATGAGTTTCTACTTGTACTATTATAGAGATCATAAGCGAAAATATATTTAAATCAAACTATCATGAGTATTTGTAAGACTAAGCTGGTAGAAAATTGATAAAAAAGACGCCCATGCCTTTTTTTGAGGGTTATGTTTACTATAAGTCCAAAAACTTATTACGAAAATATAATCGAGTCCAAAGACTTACAAAAAATGCAATTGAGTCCTAAAACATGTTAAAATGGTATAATTGGGTCACTCCATTAACTTCATTCAATTCGACTAATGAAAAATGATGATGTGATTTTTTCTAATATTTTTATCTCTCCTATGCGATGATGACGTGGCTAAAACGATATCATTTTTATCCAAATTTGATTTCTAATATAATTTATTTAAATTAATTTTAAAATAAGGTAATTTTTATAATAATAAAAAAGCAGCGAAAGTAAAACCAACTGTCATTCCACCGCCCCCTAGAGAGGTCGGCGATGGTGGGGAAATGGTCAGTGAGAACCACCACTAGCAATGGCAAATGATTTCTTGTCCGACTGGGCATAATTGAGCTTTTAGGTCTTGTTCTGGATCTAATTTTGTTTTAAGTTGAGGACTTAGAAGAGAAGGCTAGGGTTGGGGACGAAAATTGCATTTGGAAAAAACTGATTTTAAAACGGGCTTTGGATTACATATTATTTGCTAAAAAAAAAACTTTGCAAATGGGTTTTGGTAATTTTTACCATTGTGGGGGTTAGTTTTGAGAAAAAAAATTATTTTAGCATTCGGCCAAATGCTGAAAGCCCAATGCTAGTAACTAGCATTGGGCTTTCAGCATTCTCAAGACCAGCATTTGGCCAAATGCTGGCCTAAAGCTGAACCAAACGGCTCAGCATTTTCCCAAGGGGCTTTGAGGACTGAAAGCCCCTTGGGAATGCTGAACCAAACCCACCCGAAGAGGGAGGCGAGTGAAGGTGGGTCGATGGGTCGAAGAAGGGGAAGGGGTTGGCTTGGTGGGGAGAGAAATCGAGGGAGGAGGAAGCCATGGAAATGAAAGGTTGCAGAGGCTTGGCTCCGCTGGCGACCGTCGCCATCGTCGGCAGGGGTCACCCGTCGCTTGTCCTTCTCGACGGTGGTCGGACGGCGACGACAAGGGAGCCATTGGTTATGCTTCTACCCTCCTTTTTTTTTAAACCTTATTTTGTACATTAATTTAAATAAAAAATATATTAAAAAATATCTTTGGACCAAAACAACATTATTTTAGCCAAGTTATTGCCACATGGAAGAGAGAAAATATTTAAAAAAAGTCATGTCAAGATTTTTCGTTAGCTAAATTAGATAAAATTAATGGAAGGACCTAATTGCATCATTTTGACATGTTTTACGACTCGATTGCAATTTTTTCAAGTTTTAATACTCGATTGTACTTTCGTAACGAGTTTTTAGACTTCTAGTGAACATATCCCTTTTTTAATTTATAAAATGGACTCAAATGAAAAAAAAAATTCAGGCAATAATATAATAATGAAAAATTTTGACTTTGTTATATAAAGTTAAGGGGCTAGATAAAAAAAAATGAAAGTTTAAGAACTAAATTGAATATTTATGAGTAGTACAAGCTCCACATTGAACAAAATAAAAGTTCAAAGGTGATATTGGACATGAAGTAGAAGTTAAAGACTATTATTTTTCAAAAGATCACTTACTTTAGGAGTAATTAAACTTATTCGTTTGTTTCATAGAAAATAAATGACTTAACAAATATTTTTTTTTAGAGATGATTACTTGTATCGAATGAAATAATTAGTTCGATGCTTGAAAATGATGGATGAAGGGATATAGTAACGAGCTTCATATATCTTCAATTATATTATACAGTCCAAAATTATATGATTTTATGCTGAAATTATTTAGTTCATTAATTAAGAAAAAATGTTTAGTTAATGATGAAATAAAGTAACTTTCTGTACAAACTTTACAAATTCGAAAAGAATGAGAGAGTTTTAAGATTTACCTAATTTAGTTTAAACTTTATTAATTTTCACTGGATCAAATAAATATATAGACATAATGCTAAGTTACTACTAGGTACATTTGTTACTGGAAAATAACATTTCGTAAATATATTTTTCCTAAAAAATGAAACACATTAATAGCTTTGAAAGAATAGTAAACGACTAATATTTTTATTATAAAAAAATGAATCATATGTCAATATTCGTATTTAAAGATGGGCTTTTTTTATATCATTCACTTTTTATAAAAAAAAATAAATTATTTTTATCTACTTTTTCTTCAATTATATCCATTGACTCTGTGTTTGGGAGCCAGTATTAAATGATTTGGATCTTAACAAGTACGGTAGGCCTGCAAAGGCTATGTCTACAAAAAAAAAAAAAAGAAGTCATTTTGGACTTTTCAGTCCATTGAAGGCTAACTCGAGATGAAACATCGGCACGAAGAAAGGCAAGTTTTAGAATTTAAATACTCAAAAATGAAAATTTTAAGAGTTAACTTTATGATAGGTGCGTATTTTAGGACTCATAGGAAAATTTCACCATTTTAGCATTATGTTCTTTCTCAAAATCATGATAATTCATGTATAACTAACTTCGAGTATGGAAGGAGCAATAAATCTTACGGGGTTATTAACCCAATTTCTTCGGAGATACCAATAAACAACTGTGCTCTGTTTCTGGACTGGGAAGCCGTCGAGAGAGAGAGCGAAAACCGGAGGTTGCTGACAAGAAATGATGCGAAAGAATGGCGAATGCCTCTGCTCTTCCTCCTCTTCCTCTCTCACCCATCACTTTCGCACTTCACGCTTCACTGCTGACCTGAGCGATTCCATGAGTTGATCCCCCGAGTTTTGGGATCCTTGATGGACCGATGCCAAAATGGGCCGGTTGGCAAAAGCCGGCGATGCTTTGCGTTTCTTCAAGGTCATGGTCCGGCTGAACCCTTTGCCTTCAGCTCCCTGTTTCGGCCAACTCTTGGGAGCTGCAATCAGGATGAAGCATTATGCTGGGAGCGAACGGATTCAACGGGGATATCTCGCAACATTTACGTTCTCAACATCCTGATAAATTGCCTCTGCCACTTGAAAATGTCTGATCCTGGGGTTTCCGTTTTGACCGAAATGTTCAAGCTTGGGCTTGAACACGAGTGTGGTGGCGTTGAGCACTTTGCTCGACAGGCTATGTGAAGAGGGTAAAATCGCACGAGCCTTGACCATGGTAGAAGAAATGTGGGGCAAAGGGTCATATGCCAATGTATGTACGTACCATATAGGGATTGTGCAGAACTAGTAATACTTTAGCAGCCATTCGGTTAATGAGGAATTTCCGAGAAAGGGTTTGCGAGCGGGATGTTGTCAAGTACATCGCCATCATGCTGGTTATTGCAAGGAAGGGGGCCGGTGGCGGAGGCATTTGGCTTCTTTAACTGTATAATTCCCTGGCCAAATATCAGTCACATACGATACCTTGATATATGGCTTACGCTGCATAGGCAAGTGGAAACAAGCAAAGATTGTTTTACAAAAGACGATTAATGATAGAATCCACCCAGATGTCATCGCTTATAACTCTTCCATCCTTGGTCTACGCCGTTGGGGCCAGTCGGAAGAGGCTCGAGTCCTGTTTAGTGAGATGTTGCCAGGAGGAAGAAAGCTAGATAATCAAACCTTCAGTATTATTTTTGGATACACTCTGCAAACAGGGCATGACTTATGAGGTGAACTGCATATTTGATTCGATGATCGAGAGGGATGTTGAGCCGGATGTAGTTACTTATAACTCGTTGATCAATGGTTACTTACTGCCTTCAAAATCAGATGGATGATGCTGCAATGGCATTTTATTTGATGACTGCAAGGAAATGCAATCCTAATGTTGTGACCTACAGTTTATTGGTTAATGGGTATTGCGATGTTAACAGTTGATAAGGCAATGGGTCTCCTTTGGCAAAATGTTGGAGAAAGGATTAGTCCCTAATGTTGCCACTTATGGTTGTCTCATGGATGGCTTTTTCCTTGCTGGCAACCCCGGGGTTGCACATCAGCTGTTTTGACATATGGAAGATGGCATGGACGATGCTCATGTAATCCACTGCAACATCCTTGTTAACGGCTTGTGTGAGGCAGGGGAACTTGGAGCTGCAATGAACCTCTACAATTCCCTGCATCATCCGAGCGCAGCGCCCCTTGAAGATGGTCAGAATGTGAGGGCAATGCTTCCTCTAGTCGAGATGATTGAGAGAGGCTTTCCTGCTGATGCATCCCCGGCGAAAATTTTGGGTGCATCATCCAACAGTACGATAGAATCCTGAAAATCTGCACCGGGGTACATAAGCTTCAATGAATCATGCTTTTGTATTGTAAGTATCTGAATTTTGTCTCGGGGAGCGAAGACTGGGCTTGCTTCATCAATGGAAGAAAACATGGCTGTGTAGAGAATATAACCCTAAGTTCATGTGCTTCTCGTACTTTGGCTATCCTAAGAGAGTTCATGCAGGGACCTTCATATGAAGTTAACCCCAATATCGAGAATGGCAAGCTAGGGCCTGTGAAACATGGTAAGCCAACAACTAAAGGTCGTTTTAATGTGCAGTTTTTATCATGTTACGGTCATGGTGCTGGGAATTATGCAACAGTGTCTGGAGGTGGTAGAGTTCAAAATTTGATTTTTCTTTTTTTCGTGTTTGCTTGTTAGATGCTGCTCGCGAAGGATTTAATGGCTACGGTTAACGTCATTGGACACTGAGAAAAGAAAACCAATTAACTTGTAAGAATGACTGCAAGTGTGTCTGTCAATTACTGCTTGATATAACGTTTGCAATTGAATCTGGATGAATTTGAAGAGAAAACCCCACCAGTTCTCGTGCACTGAGGTCATCCAGAAGTCCGGCGTTGCGGTGATCAAAAGAGAAGTCGACTCTTTATATGCAGTAACGGCTTTCTATTAATTCGCTTGAATAACGTGTATCCATTCCTCTTCAGATTTCCTCCAGCCTTGCTCTCCAGCAAAGAGGAGCTTTCTTATGTGAATCTGCAGTATTTTTCATATCATTACCCCCTAAAATTTGCGGCTTCAGGACTACTGTGTTTTGCGGCGATTATTGTCACAAAAGGTTTGTGCAAGCACGGTTGGCTATAATGCATTATCCCTTAAAAATCTATTAAAGTCCAATGTCATTGCGATCATTAATCAACGGCATGTGTAAGGAAAGTGGTAGGTAAGCACTTTTGCCACAACGGTGTAATCTTTGACAATAAAGAAAAAGATTGTGGACTATTAGTGAACATTTAGCGTGCTCCTAGAGATTACTTCCTTAGATGTCGGCCTAGACATTTTGTTCAATTTGCAAATGGTTGTTTCTGCTGTTTTAATTAATTTATCTGTACCAAGTTACCAACTTCAACAATATAGTCAAACCTGGAGGCTAATGTCTTTCAACCAAATAATTATCATCGGTGGATCTGAGGAGGAAGGATTTTATTGAACTCTTTATCTGGGATTACTATTACTCCTGACTTTCTTGTTCTGATAAGTACCATTGAAGTTTTTATCTTGAGGTCAAGCATTCCTGTAGGCAATGGCCATGTTGAGGACGTGGTAGTGGATTTTGTTGAACAAACTAAAGAAAGCGTTTCACATGAGCGATCCATCATCTGGTTTCATGTTAAGAAAGGATAGCGTTCTAATGCTGAAAGTGAGCACGCCTTTCAAAACTTCCATGAGCTTTATGAAAGTATTCGGCAACAATTTTGAGTGAAGCTACTGAATTTGTTTGCTGCAGATGTCGTAATTATCGGTCTTACGGTAGTGCCACACCATTGCCATATACAAGCAGTCGTATAGCTTCTCAATTCACTGCTTCATTGTTTCCGTGCAGGACTGTGGCGACAACTATTTAACACCAACGAATGCAAGTCAAAACAAGTGGTGTATTCTTCTAAGCTATTTCATGGATTTAGATTTCCTTACGATGTATTAGATTTGAGAATTAGCAGACAGATCAAGTAAAATTGGTTCTTTTAGACAGATTACGTGACCATAACAAACCATCTTGTCCTGGACTTTTTCAAGTGATGATAAGAGAGACCTGCATCAATTGTAAACTGAAGATTTCCGCGCGCACTAGAGATGATTGTACTAAGAGGCTGATTTTGCATCAGTTTCTCACGTCACCATTTCTTTTTCCCTTTTTTTTTATTGGAAGGGAAGTCAAGGGGACATCAGCAAGTCAAACCATGTGAGGCCAGTCACATGGTAAAATGCACGGAAAGCCCAAAATGGGGAAAAAATCAAATGCCCACATGCACGAGTAGGCCAGTGCCTATATCCCTCAACTCAGAAAAGGGGAAAAAGAGAGGTGAAATGCACACTTCAGAGAAGTACACACAACAACTGTGTGGGTTGGTGTTCATGAAAGCTGCTGTTGTCACCTTTGACTGCAAAATTAGTCATATGTGCGCAGCAACCACCATTCGTCCTGGACCTTTGCGCCCACCATTACTCCTTTGGTGTACTGAAGAGCTGAAGAGCTCAGGGAGGGACTGAATCTGCTGTCGGCTGAGATAACTTCTGTTAATTATCCCAGCTGATCACACGTAATGCTAGTTGGGATCCATATATCATCATCTAGTAACAGGGGCAGAAGGAGTAGAGTTTCGCCAAGATTGGAGGGGCACGATTACTGTTTACAGATGGAAAACGTGCTCTGAAACAGCTCTGCTGTTGATCACACGGTTGGTGTCCCTGGTTTGAAGAACAGCTGCTAGTTCATTCTGAAATTTGCTCCTGGAGAAAACGATCAGCAAGTTAGAATTCTGAGGGTTGCATTGAGTTTATATCCAAGGCTTTTAAGCCAAAGAGAACCCATGGAAGCAGTGGCACCAACCTTGCCAGGCCTTATGCTTCTTAACTTTTACTTATAACTTCGTTTCTAGAATTTGAAATTCAAAAAAGATTATGTTTTGAGTGAAATTTGTACATGTCCTGCATACTATGTTCATATATCATGACAGATTCCAAGTATCGGGCATAAAGAAAAAAAAAAGTTAAAATCCCATTCGAACAATCGACGCGTGCGCATGGCAATAGTCATAAGCAAAAGTTGATTTTTTTACTTCTGAAAAAAAGTAAATTTTTTGTTTATTTCTTTAAATGGCTCCAAAACTATTTCTGAAGCAAAATGAAGTTGCATAATCAAATAGATTTTTGCTCCAAAAGTTATGTTACCAAGCGGATTTTTATTTTAGAACACCTCCGAAGCAGAGACTATGCTCAAGAAGTGTTGTCATGCGAAGTAATCTTGGATAGACCAGAGGTTTCCAAAGGGATTCGGATGGGGGGAGAAAACCCAGTAAAAAGGAGAAGAAAAATCTAACCAAAATTATTGTGGGAGGGAAGAGGAGGCAGCAAGAGAAGCCCAAGGCAGTGAAAAGACACTCAAGTGCAGAACGGTCTCCATGCAGACTGGGGACAAAACAGAGCAGCATCTTTCGAATTCACAGGTGAGAACAAATCAAAGCATTTCGGAAGAGAGAGAGACAGAGACAGAGCCCTAACCATACATTACGTTAGAAAAGACGGAAACCTTTTTAACAATCCACCGCCCTCTTCAATGACTTTCAAAAATCTAATTCCATTGTTAAAAAAAGAAAAATCTTTTTACAAATGGGAGAAAAAAAACAGAGAGAGAGAAATTTTTTTTTTGGGGACCCTCGAAAGAACTTCCCTAAAGGAAGATAAAAGACAACACAAAGGAGGCAGAGGAAGTTTGTCAGATTGTCTGTTGAAAGGGACTAGACCTTGGCGAAAGTGCAAAACCATGGGGGATCCAGGGAAGGCTCCATGTACTGGCATTGGAAACTGGGGTGGCCAAGGGATAAGCATGGCCTGTTTTTCGTCTGTTCAATTTTTTTTTTAGCTCCCCCTTAGCTTAACTAGATCAACAAATGACAAATTAGTGATCAGTGATCACGGACGAGTACTACATCAGTGACTACATTTGAATGTACAATGCCTAACTTTGTGACCCATTCCGGCTTCATTTGATTGTTGAACGTCACAGCGAGTGATGAACAGTCATGGAGAACATCTAACAACGTAACTCTTGCGTCAAGGCTTCGACTCGGTCGAATATGTTCTAAATGAATGAACTCACGAACCTTTTATTTGTGGTTGTTATGGTTCATACCTATTTAAGTACACTTAGACCTCTAGATTTATGCATCATAATGCACGATGCAAGTGCCAGGTCAAGTGCTAGGTGTGTCCTGGGATGACATTGATTAAGATAAGACACCCATTTGAATGTGCATCGGTTAGTAATTACAAGAGAGAGAGAAAGAGGCCAAAGATATCTCTGTCATCTGCTCTTTCGTTTCTTGACTCTCAGGGAGAGAGAGAGAGAGAGAGAGAGAGAGAGGGAGGCTGTGTGCTTGTGTGAGTTTTTAAGAGAAGTACATCAGTAGCACCTGATGCAGAACTAGAAGCAGCTGGCTCATAATGGCAGCTTACTACCCCAACAACGCCACTACTGATCACATTCAACAGGTTTCCTTCTCACTGTCTCTGTTTCTCGGGGTCTCTTCTGCCATTCTCTCAGCTAGTCTTCACTTAAGTCTTATACTGGTGTGTGATTTGTCTCTTGTCTTCCTTTCTTGTTATAACGGAAGCATACTTTCCAACGGTGGCTTTTCCCGTTTCCCCTGCATGAAGCATATGTTGAATAAATTAAAGTTAAAAAGTTCATGTGGACTAAACTTCAAACAGAGTAGAGTTGGAAAATCTTGTTTTTTTGTCTCTCCTTCTCTTTCTGCTAGTGCTAATGGTTGGTTATTGACTCGAAGATGTTCAAGAACATCTCCAAATACTTCTTACCCCCAATTTAGCACATCGAATGGAACATATTTTCCCCCGAAAAGGAAACATTTCCTTTTTCTGCAGTAGTTGGCGTGAGCTATTGTCTTGCGGCACTTATGATCTTGTTGTTCCACTTGAATGCATGCAGTACCTAGATGAGAATAAGTCCTTGATTTTGAAGATCGTCGAGAGCCAGAATTCGGGGAAAATGAGTGAATGTGCAGAGTAAGCAATGCCTTCACTTGCAGCTTTGCCAAGATCAAGGTTAACTCTGTCCTAATAATCTCATTGGAATCGCTTTTGAACTGTTCTGCAGACACCAGGCCAGGCTGCAGAGGAACCTCATGTACCTAGCAGCCATTGCTGATTCTCATCCACCTCCAAACATTCATCCACAGGTAAACGAGTAATTTATTCCAACCCCCGAGGACAAAAGTTCGCATTTCATTAGTTTTGATCAAGTCATCATGTTTTAGCACCTTGGGACACCTTGGCCTTAATCTGAAGAATCTTGACTTTGTAAACTTGCAGTTTTCTTCGGGTGGCGTTATGCAGCCCGGAGCCCAGTACGCGCACAACCAGCAAATGACGCCGCAGGCGCTCGCGACGATGCGCGCCTCCATGCTCTACCCTCAGCAGCCTTTCTCGGCACTGCAGCAGCACCAGCAGCAGCAGCTGGGTGCGAGTTCCGGCGGAGGCACAGGATTCAACATCCTCGACAGCGAGGCAGGCCATTCAGGCATGGGCCGCTCGGCGTTCGGCGTCGGAGGTGGAGGGTTCCCCGAGTTCACGCACGCCTCGACAGGAATGTCTAGCGGGAGCAAGAACGATGTGGGCAGTGCGACTTCTTCCGAGGGCCGAGGAGCAAGCTCACTGAGGGCCCCGGCCGGCGGCGACAATGGAGAAACCCTCTACTTGAAAGCAGCAGATCATGAAGGGAATTGAGGGTTGAGGATGGTAAACGCTCGAGCCCACACGAGGCCCGATGCTTCCTTGCTTGCTTGTTTGGCTTATGCGCAAAAAAGACTGATTCATTAGCTTTATGTTTTTCTTGTTTTCCTAGGTAGATGATGCATTGAGTGCTGTAAATTCTGTAGGTTGGAATTGAATCGCTATGTGCTTTTCGTCTTGGTTGGCCTATTTCGTTTCTTTCCGTTGCTGAATGTGACATTGTGAAGCTGCTGTTCCTTATGATCTTGACCTTTGAGCCTGGATCAAAGTTTGATCATTTGAACATTATCTCAGCCCCGGAAAACATCGACTCCAGCAAGTTCAGCATAAGGAAGCGAATCTCATCAGCCGGATGATTCTTTTGCTGCAAGTTGGGATGATAATGGATGGCGAACGGAAGCAGGGAAATGGGTAGAGGTGATGGTTCTATTTGTTCGACTTGTCGAGCCATGAGGGTGTAGGATCTGCTCGGCCTTAATCAATGACTTGCAATTAGGACAACTAGTTATTTCCGACATGTTAGAATCGCATCGTTGCTCTCGATGACTAAAGAGGTCGGATTTGCCATGTTCAAACGTAGGTAATCAGCCTCCAAGCAAAACTCAAAACCATATCAGTACACCCAGAACAAAATCTAAACGCAAGGACATAAAATTGACTGGCTCAAAAGCCATAACATCATGTGAACTCCATCTAATAGTAAACCTGAAGCTTTGACACCCTTGCCCGTAATTCTTTGACGATTCTTTCACTCTCGCGTCGTGCTCGAATGCTTCGGTTTCATTTCATTTCACCAGTAGTATTAGCAAGTACTGTAAAAAATTTGCAATGTTATCTATAGGACACTTGCAGTTGCCACGCTCAAACTTGGCAGTCATCTCATTCAAACAGCTACACTCTTATTTATACAGCAACAATCATCTTATCCGCTAGAACTTTACAGGAAAATTGAAATGGTAGGTACTTCTTTATATCGTTAAAACATGCACCTTCGGTTTGAACTCCCTCCTCTGATCACGCATAGGGGCATTGGGAATGAAACCCCACCCAAGCCTTCTGAGCACTCTCTCCAGGAGAGACCTCCATCCAAGAGCCCATTAAAAGGCATAAGGTTTGAAACATAGCTCTGCTCCAACAAAGTCTCCTGGGATTGCAGAACACTCTGGACCAAACCCTGGCTCGTGTTCTCGCCGTACTCCGGGAACCCCCCGGCATTGGAGTCTTTGCCAGTCAGTTCCTGGACAATCGTGCGGAACTCGGAAGCGCTGCTGGCCTTCACCATGACCGGGCTCGAAATGTACTTGATCTTCAATGGTCTCTTCTTGGCTAAGTTGGTGGGTTTCTGGCTCTTAGCTGTTGTCTGGTGGCAATTGAGCTTGCCCATGGATGATGTATGTGTGGGGGGAGAAAGAGATGGAGGATCAGGCTCTCTCTAAATTACACAGAAGCACCAATTTTATAGATGCTCCATCCAGGGCAGATTGAGCGGCCATGGAAGTACAGAGATTGTCAAAACAGTGAAATCGAGTGCAGCTTCCCAGAAATGGGGATCCAAGATGAGACAAAATTGGAAAAAAAGAGCCAAGAAGATGACCAGAGAGAGAGAGAGAGAGAGAGAGACTTAAATCTGCACGACCATGCAACATCGTGACCAAAATTCCAAAAAGTCTGCCCTCGTGCCAGCTCCCTCAAAGGGCTTCATATCTTTCCAAGAAAGCAACGGCAAGCCGTCACTAACCTGAAAATCATATAAATGTATAGAGACTATGGCCATAGGAGCTTCATCTAAAATAAATCATACGCTTGGGGATAGGATGGGTTAATTTCGTTCCCTTTCGAGATTGACGACGCAATTTTGCCGGGGCTCGACGATGCTCAGGTTTAGGTTTAAGTATACAGAAGGTGGTGTGCGAAATTCGTCGTGCCGACAATGACAAATTGAACGAATTTGTAAACGTTTTATCTGAATTTCGCGCTCAGATCATAAGCATCTCTCGCTCCAGCAAACTTTCGAAACCACACCACCTTCCTAGCAAAAGAAACAGCGGATAGAATTGCAGTTACGACAGCGTGGTCCATGATCGATGGCTACGTGCGGCCGTCGAACATCTTATTTTTAACTAATAGAATCTTCGATTTGTGACAATTTTTTGCAGATAAAAACAGGCGGGGGGGGGGGGGGGGGGAGGACTGAGCACGACATGTAGTCGTTGTTTTTCATTATAGTCTTCATCAACCCACGTGCAAGAAGACGTCGCTCTCATCAGTCAAAGATCCAATTCGCTGGTCTCTCTGACCGGAGCCAGTGGAATTTTAGAAAAGGTGTTCTAGATTGATCGATGATTTGTCATCCATCCCTGCGAGCTACGATGTCGAGCGGGATTCGGATCCCCTAACATAGTAAAAACTATGTCAGGGGTGACATAAGCGATCTTGGCCGTCCAATTCAAAAATGGACGGCCCAGATTGAGTAATTCAAAATTTTAAAATTCCCGCCAAAAATTTTCCCCCCTTTAAAATAGTTGATGTGGATCAATCTAGGCCGTCTATTTTGAATTGGACGGCCCGGATTGGGTAATGTCACCCCTAACATTATGTTGGGAGATCCAAATCCTGTCGAGCGCCAACCTGCGAAGTCGGCCCTCGAAATGTGACCAATTAGAAAGCCTTCCTTGCGACACCGTCCCTCCCCCTTTCCTTATATGCCTAATTGGTGCAATTGAAAAAGTCCGAGAAGGATGAATGTTAAGGGTGACATTATCCAATTCGAGTCGTCCAATTCAAAATGGACGACCCAAATTGACCCATATCAACTTTTTAAAAGGAAGGAAATATTTCGACGAGAATTTTAAAATTTTGAATTAATCAATCTGGGCCGTCCATTTTTGAATTGGACGGCCCAGATCCTTTATGTCACCCCTTCACTATGTCAAGGGATCCGGATCCTGATCCAATTACCAATTATCCTTTTCCTAGGATTGTTTTAAAGGGTTTTTTCATGTGTTTTTTCATGTGGGTCCCCCCCCCCCCCCCCCAAATTTCAAGATGTAATTTGTTTAAGCAAATTTGATTTAACAATGTGTTTTCTCACGTGGCAGTTCCAATCCCCCTATCGTGTGGAGGATATATTCAGTATTCCACGTCATGTTATTTTCGGACGTTTATTATGTACAACGATTGTGTCATGCTAGCAGTGATTGGTGAGTTTCTCTCTTTTTTTTTTTTCCTCTCTAGGAAAGACAGGAGTCCAAATTACCTCATTTGTTTTTGTGCATGGAATTATGGATTTATTAAAAATAATTTCATAGGTAGTGAAACTCGCTGTTATGTGATAAAAAAAAAAGGGTTTACGCTTTCGAAGCTGAAAAATCTTTTTCTAAAATTCACTTCACCTCCGTTGTGATCATCAACTAATCGAAGTCAACCTGGTGGCCAGACCCATGAACTTGGCTATTGGCATATCTTTTTCTAAAATTCATTTCACCTCCGTTGTGATCATCAACTAATCGAGGTCAACTTGATGGCCGGACCCACGAACTTGGCTATTGGCATCGGCTCCCTAAAGCCAGACCTTTGTTAAGTCCATGTGGCCCTGGGTGCCGGGTTTGGATGGACTCGGGTCCCCCCCAGTAGGTAAACCTAAGACCCTGGAGTTGGCTTCGAGTCCCCGGCGGTCCCATCGGCGAGATCTGGGTCCAGCGAATGCGAACCTTGACGGTCCACATTTGGATTGCCAGTGCCAAGATTTTTTCATCCATATGTGCCCCACGCTGAAAAAATTGCGCCTCTCTTGCTCTTCACGTAAGAATTTCTCCATGATAATATTCTCCATCTAGAAAGCGTTCTCGTGAAAAGCACACGGACCCAGAAAAGAATTGGGTATGCGGATTCAAACACGTGCCTATCCATCTACCAAATTGCCCCTTTTTTGGCTGGGACACTGGAAAGTTAATTGCATTTGCAGGAGCCAAATGCCTAAATGGGAGCATGTATATTCAGAAATCCCGCTCAAAAAGATACGAAACTCATGCAAAAAATTTCTATAAGACACTCATCCTTTCATGTTAGATACCTGTTAATCGTTCCAATTCTTCCAAGATCATGTGTTTAGCTGAAACCCCTCTTGGCTACGAGCCGAATACTTACCTTACGGTTGGCATTTCGCACTTCAGTTCCTATTTCCAACGCCGCCCTCGATGCCGTCGTTTGTACTAATGGCCCCGGTCTAGTTGTTAATGAAGAATTCTTGACATCCTATGACTTTAGAAAAGGCAAAAGAAAAACACAAAATTTTTGTAGAGAAATTATGGAAACAGTACCGTGGGTTTCGATTAATTTACAAAAGGATGTGATAAATGTTAGTTGACATATAATCAAACTAATTTTTAAGATTATCCTTTGCATTTTGGCGTTGGGTTTATCATTTTCTTTATGAGAGTAAAGTCTTGAGGTCGTCTAGAAGATGTATGCGTATGTGGTCTCTTTCTAATCGAGGTTTCATATTTCTGTTGACTTGTCCATAAACATGACTGCCTTTTATGACCGCTTGAAAACTTTCGACCAAAAAATAGGACGTGTCTCATCTCTCCGCTCCGCACACGTTCTTGAAAATCCTTTTTGTGAAAATAGGTATTCTTTTTGGGCTTCTTGTTAAGAAGAAAATTGATTTCAATCTGAATCGATAAAGCATGGTGACGCAAATAGTTCTTAAACTCTAACCCAATTTATAATATGATCCCCGACTTTTGATTTATTCAACGTGATTCCTAAATTTTAACTAAATGTGCAATGTGGTTCCTGAAATTTCAATTTTTCAATATGATTCATGAATTTTTCGTATACATATTAAGCATTTTCTTATAATTCAGGGGCTAAGTTGAACAGATACAAAAGCCCAAGAACCACATTGCACATTTGACTAAAGTTCATGGAACACATTAAAGTAATTAAAAATTCAGGAATCACATTACACTTTGAGCCAAAATATTGAAACCATTTGTGTCATTTTCCTAATCGATAATGCATGCCCTCCATATTTTCTGTTGGTATTAGCTCTATGTATCAAATGCTAATTGCGATCAGCTTTTGACTGATGATTGATAATAATGGATTGTTTCCATGATGAGAAATTGGAATAAGGGAGAAAATTATTGTGCACGGAGCCATCCTTGCATAAAGATGTTTCCTCGACCAATCACGGTAAGAAAATGCTATTAAGAAAGTCATACTTACTTGATACATGACCTATAAAATATCCTTTAATGTCTAATAATTAGATACTTATTTAAAGATCAACTGATGATTTAAATTTCATAGGATTTTATATAGTTGAGGTGAAGTACCTAAAATGGAGTATCATGTGAATCTTTATTACTATAGATGAGCGGAGAACTCAATCACGTCTGTTCGACCTAACTCTCCTGTATTTCTTACAACGAATGATATCATGGAAAATTGTTCTAAAGATTTAAACAGTTAAATAAGGCGTGGTTTGATATTTAAATATTCTAACACTGCCTAATATAGGCTGAATTTTACCCAAAGACTAGGTGTAGAAATACATAATAAGGAAGGCAAAGATAGGGTGTGAAAAATTTGAACTTAGTAACTCTTATTCTTAGTAGTGATTTCATAAAATCATTCAATCATAATTAGTGGGTGAATAAAGGTTTTTTTTTTCCACGTACTTGTTTTTTTTTTCTCAAGCACTCGCCTTTCCATGTTTAATAGTACCCAAATGCCAATCCTAAGAAGTTTGAGGACCAAATTGTCAAAATTGCACAAGTTACAAAGATCAAGTTTGGAAAGATAGATCTAGTTGGCAATGAAAATTACCAAAAAAGTCCTAAATCTATTGAATTATACCAATTCAGCTATGGGTGAGCATGGTTTTAGGTAACCTAGAACCTAGAATTGGACAGCGAGGAATTTGTTCGATTCTAGGTTCCAAAATATGCAAGATAGGTTTTAGATTCCAAAAATTGAAAAACATATTTACATAGGTATGTTTCAAGTTCTAGGTAGGTAGAACTTGATACCTAGAACCTGGAACAAGTTTTTGCTTTTTTCTTTGTAATATATCTTAGCGCGATCCTGCGATATTTTATATCATCCAATGATGAGTGTGTAATTTAGAATCATTGATCTGATTTTTCATTTATGATGATATTTATGACTAAGACTCTTACTTTATTAATGTTTCATATTTATTTGTTAGTAGATTGTAAATGTGATAATTCATTGCAATTGTCAGAGTAGATCATAGAACTGACTCTAAAACTTATGACAAGATAGATTTCAAATTTCAAGGTATGCATGGTAGACTTCATATTTCAAAAAATAAGGAGCCTATTTCAACATATAGGTTTCATGTGAAACATGTACGGAACTTGGAACAACTCCCCTTAAACTTTTCTGTATTTGTGCCAATTCAATCCATTTGGCTGAGCGGTACCGACGTAAACTTTTTTAAAAAAATCAAAATCTGGTTTTGAATATCATTTTTATTTACCTGAAATTCAAAAAAATATGGTAAACTAAAGAAAAAGGAGAAATAGGCGATTGCAACCCTTGACGTTGTTGCCCCACCATTGCTAGGCCCCAGTCATGGCAGACGATTGTTATCATCCTCAAGTGAGGACTTACAGGCCCTTGCCTACTGTCAGCGACCCTCGTTGGGCCTTCCTAGCTAAGCTGGGGCAGCGGCGGCAAGGGCTTGCAACCATCCTCGCCTGCTTCTCCCTTTTTTCTTTTTGTGTGTGTGTGGTTTATATTCTCTTTTGAATTTAATTTAAATGAAATTGATTTTTAAAATCAAATTTGAAAAAAAAAAGTTAATGTTGTCGCTGCTAACTTAATGGACTGAATTGGCAAAAAAAATTATGATTGAATTAGCACAATTATGATAGGTTTATGAATTTTTTGGTGATCCTCCCCTAGTTGGCATCACATATATTATATTATGACATACAGGACCATTAAGCCAAAAAAAAAAAGAGTTTTGAAAAGTTCTAATTAAGTAATCTATTCTGGCAATAAATAGATAGATAAAACAGTGCAAGGGAACATTGCTAATTGTCACCTACGCACAAACAACGCCACACAACGGTTCATCTTATTACATAAATTCAATTTAATTAGAGATGGCTTTTGATGGATCGCTCAGCCCACCATTAGGTGGGTTTCCGTTTTCAGTAGCAGATGCAAAAAAAATAAAAAAATCTCCCCCTCTTCAGCTTTCAGACCTCTCCATGTCATCACACCTTCATTCCTCTATTGAATGACCTATTTAATGTCTAATAATTTAACAAAAAATACAACTGGGAAATGAATTTTTGGACAAGGAGATACAACCTCAAGTCTCTAGTTTTGTTCGTTGATGATGTCTTGGTCCCAACAGAACACAATTTGTGTCATTGGTTGATCTTGTCTTTGTTTTAAGTTGCAGTTCTTTTTCCCCACCATTTTTTGGTCTGGTCTCAGTTCTTACCCACCCATGTAACCCAGCAGTCAACCATTTCACTTTTTAACTCCTTAATTTTATGCGATTTTTCATTTGCATTTGGAGGGTCCCTTCTTCATTTAGAGAGAGAGAGTGCCCTGTAGGCTTGGCCATGTTTTCCTTTCTTCATTTAGAGAGAGAGAGAGACTTGGTTCTTATGCGGCCAGGAATTGGCGCGAGAGGGAAGGTACCTAACTTAACGGCCCTCTTGAAGAATGTCACATTGTGAACACCACTCCATTCTCCCACATCCACTTTTGCACAAAACATGAAAGAAAAATGGAAAATGGAGACTTCCCAATAACCCCCCATTGAACTCCTCTTCTCTTCTCTTCTCTTCTCCTCTTCCATCCCAGACCCCCATTTTCTCTCACTTTCTCCAGAAAATATTGCCACTGATCCATCATTGTTCGCTCTTCCCCTGTTCTAGGTGGTTATCCGATTTCAGTGATTGCAACTGGAACATGCATCATTGAGCCTTCCTTGGTACCCGGAAGCCCGAATCTTTTGTGGCCAAAGGTTTTTGTGTCTTCGGTGAAATTTTCGCTCTTGAAGATTTCGATGGGGCGATGAGTAGGTTCGAGAACTTTCAGTTGGAGAGGCGAAATGTGTGATGTTGAAGATTTCGGGTTGGCGCAGCATTCATTGAGATTGCCATGAGCTTTCTGAACGGAAAACCTGTTCGCTGAGAAACCTCAATCTTGAAGTTCAAAATGGTATGTCTTGCCTCTGATCACCCTTGATCTGCTTTTAAATTGCATTGATTTTGCGGCGTTTGTGCTCAGTATGTGTCCATCTGAGCCCCTGTGCTATGTTGGCTTGCATATCCCATGTTTTTGGGTCTCTGGATCGTAGGTGGAATTTATGAGACTTGCTTTCTGCAAATGTAATGGGATAAGTAACCACACATTAGTGAAGACAATTTAAACCACTGCCTATGTGTCGGAGACATCATAGGAAGATCGGGATGTAGTCGAATGACATGGATATTGCTGGAAGAAGTTTGCTTTCTTGGGTTGTGGGGACTCTAGTTGAATGGCTCGTGATTGTCGCAAAAGAAAATGATGATATTTGAGGAAATCGACTTCGACATGAGCCCTTTTTTATTTCTGGAAACTGGTATCTGGTGATGAATCAGAAGAGGACTCATTGATTTAATTTCTGCCAGTCAATTATTTCATCTATGTTATCTATTGACAGCAATGCCGTACTTGTCTGAAATGACTAGAGCCACATTCGTTCTTATTTTCATCACTAAGCAAACATTTGCGATCCATTTGATGTTTGCTTGATTCTATATTAGAGTGATATTGCACAAAATTTAGATTTTTTTTAAAAATGATTCTCTATATCCAAAATATGTAAATAGTTGTTGGTTTCTTTGTCCAAGTCATGATGATCTCCATATATTCTTCCCAATTCTTGATTTGTTAAAAAGAATAATGTACGCAATTGTGAGTTTCTCTGTGTTTTTGTGGTATCTTCTCGTATGTCATAAGGTGTCTGCTGAAGGTCTTGTGTTTTTGCATTTGTGTCTGCAGGGAACACCGGTGAACATAATTGTCGGTTCTCATGTCTGGGTTGAAGACACCGAATTGGCTTGGATTGATGGACAAGTATCGAAGATTAATGGGCAGGAAGTTGAGATTCAGGCCACTAATGGGAAGAAGGTTCGACATTACTAATTACTTGAATGTTGTGACCTTGACTAAGCATAATTGTAATGTCTAAGGTTGTAAGAAATGCAACTGCCTACCTGCTATTAGACCCGTGTGATGTATTGCGTTGCCATGAGTCCCATTCATGATTTTTGGAGGCAGAGTTGACTTCACTGTTGTTATATTTTCCCCAACATGGTCACGTCAGACTTCTTTTCGAAACAAAGACTTTGAACCATTCGCATAATCAATGTCATAGAATGTCCTTTGGTCATAGAACATCTTCAAGGGAAGGCATTATGCTCTATCTTCCTATAAATCGAAAGATTTTGCTCTGCTCAACATATTTATATCTGTAGTTGAACAGCTGATGCTCTGTAGTTGTCTTCAATAAAAAAACCATGATAAGGTTAAAGCCCAAAGGGTGCATCTAATAATGCTTCTTAAGTTGTCACCGAAGCCCTTTTGCAGGTTTGAAGATGGTTCCTAACACAAATTTTTTTTCAGGTGGTTGCAAATTTATCAAAAATATACCCAAAAGACATGGAAGCTCCAGCAGGTGGAGTTGATGACATGACCAAGTTATCATACTTGCACGAGCCTGGAGTTCTGCAGAATCTGAAGACGAGATACGAATTGAATGAAATCTACGTAATTTCGCTTTCCATTTTTACATCCTAATGCTTCCAAACTTCAGAACTGTTACTTAATTTTTACGGAGTTTCCATCGACAACAATTTTTTTATTGTGCTTCCTTCATGACAGACGTACACTGGAAGTATTCTTATCGCCATTAATCCATTCCAAAGACTTCCTCATATCTACGATTCTCACATGATGCACCAATATAAGGGAGCACCCCTTGGTGAACTGAGCCCCCATGTCTTTGCAGTGGCTGATGTCGCATACCGGTAACTTTAATCTGAAACTTCGAAAACTTAATCGTATGTTTCTGAAGTTGAAGACATTACTAATAGTAGTGCAATTATGTGAAACCAGGGCGATGATACATGAGGGAAAGAGTAATTCTATTCTAGTCAGTGGAGAAAGTGGAGCAGGAAAAACCGAGACAACGAAAATGCTCATGAGATACCTTGCCTTCTTAGGAGGCCGAGTTGCAACCGAAGGACGGACAGTAGAACAACAAGTTCTAGAAGTATGAATAACTGCCTAGCTACTCTTAATAGGTCTAACAATACTTATTCATGAGGCCACATTTATTTTCTTACTTGGAAATTGTGCAAATGCAGTCAAATCCGGTTCTTGAAGCATTTGGGAATGCCAAAACTGTTCGAAATAACAATTCCAGGTTAGAATGAAAACCGAAGCAGCTGTTGATTTATTTTTTTCTCACTCAAGGCTAGTGCAGTAGCGTTAGTTATGTTGTGGGGTTATTTTGACTTTGTTGAGAAATTAACATGGTACCCTACAAATTAAACTGGTGTAGTCGTTTTGGGAAGTTTGTGGAGATACAATTTGATAAGCATGGAAGAATATCAGGCGCAGCCATAAGGACATACCTTCTAGAGAGGTCTCGTGTTTGCCAAATTAATGATCCGGAGCGCAACTACCATTGCTTTTACCTGCTTTGTGCAGCTCCTCAGGAGGTATTGATGTTATTATGGCATCTGCGGCGCTCTATTTTTCCACTTCTATATTCATGGACATCTCATAATTCTTGTCACTACTGATCTCCATAGGAAATTGAGAAGTATAAGCTAGGGAACCCCAAATCATTCCATTACCTCAACCAGTCCAAATGCTATGAGCTGGTTGGTGTAAACGATGCACATGACTATCTTGCCACTAGAAGAGCTATGGACATCGTGGGAATAAGCGCAAAAGAGCAGGTATATCGATCAAATAATCATTGAGAGTAAATAATTTGCAGCACCGACAGTATGATATCTCACGTCTCCTGACTCCTAATATTCTCCCCTCAGGAAGCAATTTTTAGAGTTGTTGCCGCGATTCTCCATCTCGGAAATATTGTGTTTACCAAGGGAAAGGAGGTTGATTCATCTGTCCCCAAAGATGATCAGGCGAAATTTCATCTCAATATGACAGCAGAGCTTCTCATGTAAGAACTGTCATGACTGCACTTGGAAAATACTAGATTTTTTTTCTTTCTATTCTAGACAGTCTTATAGCATGTAAGGAATTTGGTGGAAATAATAATCTTCCCTTTATTTAAGGTGCGACCCTGTGGCACTGGAAGATGCATTATGCAAGCGTGTTATGATCACTCCTGAAGAGGTCATAAAGCGTAGTCTTGATCCTCAAAGTGCAACAGTTAGCAGGGATGGATTAGCAAAGACAATATATTCCCGGTTGTTTGATTGGTAAAGTGCCAAACTGACTCTAATCGCAAAGATTATGAAGGTGTATATAGTTTTTGCCTGACAACTCGATGCTGTCAATGCACAGGTTAGTTGACAAAATAAACTCCTCAATTGGACAAGATGCCACTTCAAAATCACTGATTGGAGTCCTTGATATTTATGGCTTTGAAAGTTTCAAAGCTAATAGGTGAGCACTGGATAAACCACTTAAAATCACAATAATGAATGAGAGTAGTTTCATCTTTCTATTAGGCTTTTTATTTTATTATTCGTAATCTTGTACTTCGACATCATTTTGCAGTTTTGAGCAGTTCTGTATTAACTTTACAAATGAGAAGCTGCAACAACACTTCAACCAGGTAAGGATTGTTATGCTTCCCCTATAACTTTACTTTGGCCTTATCAATTTTTTCCTCACAATGTTTGTTGATGAATTTCAGCACGTCTTCAAGATGGAACAAGAAGAATACACAAAAGAAGAGATCGATTGGAGCTACATAGAATTCGTCGATAATCAAGATGTCTTGGATCTTATTGAAAAGGTTTGATTCGTCTCTTGTTAGTTATCATCATGAAGTGATTCGAAAGCTTCCATTAACCTACATGTATGTTTGTCTTGCTGCAGAAACCAGGTGGAATCATCGCCCTGCTTGATGAAGCCTGGTATGATTTCCTGTTTTGTCCATTTACCAGCATTGCAGGTTCTAGTTACATATAGAATATTGCATCTGACAATATTCTGCCCCAGTCAGCCATAGTTAGGGAGCTGGTCATTGTGTTCATTGAATTGTTTGGAGCTTTGGGATTTCTTATTCATGAGATTGGTCCCTATTTCTGACGTTGTTAGTAATTAAGAATGTTTATTTGCAGTATGTTTCCCAAGTCAACACATGAAACATTTGCAAACAAACTTTATCAGACATTCAAAAATAACAAGCGCTTCATCAAACCAAAACTGTCTCGGACTGATTTTACCATCGCACATTATGCTGGCGAGGTACGATATGTTGATGGACTCTAAATGTACGTGCAAGGAAAGTTGCTTTCACATCCATGACGTTCTCTCCTCACAATTTTTTTTTCAGGTGTTGTATCAATCTGACCAATTCCTAGACAAGAACAAGGACTATGTCGTACCAGAGCATCAAGATTTGTTGAGTGCGTCGCAGTGTAGTTTTGTCGCTGGCCTTTTTCCTCCTCTGCCAGAGGAGACCAGTAAATCTTCCAAGTTTTCCTCCATAGGATCTCGGTTCAAGGTGACCTAGCTCGAGTGTTTCTCTTTCTCAGTTTCCCTATTGCCTCATTCCTCACAATTTTGATGACTTAATAATGCAGCTACAGCTACAACAACTAATGGAAACATTGAACTCCACGGAGCCCCACTACATCAGATGTGTTAAGCCAAACAACCTTCTCAAACCTGCCGTATTCGAGAATGTCAATATTATGCAACAATTGCGTTGTGGTGTGAGTATGAGATGATTTCATACCTCATCTTCATTTGTTAAATGAATATCTGGTTTGCCGCTAGAAGCGATGAGTGTCTTTTGCAGGGTGTCTTAGAGGCAATAAGAATCAGCTGTGCAGGATACCCAACTCGGCGCCCCTTCTTCGACTTCATTAACCGATTTGGAATTCTTGCTCCTGAGTTTGTAGAAGGAAAGTGAGTATCTGAAATACAGTTTAAGTCAACTAAAACCGTGCCGTGCAGCTGCAGATGCATGGCCATAATTTATTATTACTAGTTTTTGCTGATTATTAGAATAAACATTTGGATTTCCTGATGTTTGAATTTTACATGTTCTCGCAAAAATAGCTATGACGAAAAGGTAGCTTGCAAGAAGATTCTCGAAAAAAAGGGGCTCAAAGGGTTTCAGGTATCTCCTATGATTTCTATACTTGTCGTTGGTGACTGCAATTCAGTCTGTGTGATCAGAACGGATCATTTCTTGCCCTCAACTTTTGGCAACCCAATCATTTGAGTTTTCTCTATGCTGCAACCATAGTTTGCTGTTTGGAGGATAGTCTTTGCTAAAAAATGTTACTGAAATTTGCATTACGTTCTTTGAAATTAACGTCAATATACCATTTATGTGTGCAGATAGGTAAAACAAAAGTCTTCTTAAGAGCCGGTCAGATGGCTGAATTAGATGCACGGAGAGCAGAGGTACTAAGCAATGCTGCGAAAACAATCCAACGTCGTATAAGGACCCACCAGGCTCGCAAGCGATTCATTGCTCTTAGAAAGGCTACAATTGTTGTTCAATCTTTGTGGAGAGGCAAGCCATGCATTTTTTCTCGTCTTTATAAGAGCGCAACTAAAAAAGTCATGCCTTTCTCACACTTCATACAAAAGAAATCCTCATCTTGTTCTACATGATGACAGGAAGGTTGGCTTGCAAGCTTTATGATCAGATGAGGCGGGAGGCAAATGCTGTGAAAATTCAAAAGCACGTACGTAGGCACCAAGCTAGAATGACTTACAGCAAACTCCGTGCTTCAGTGCTTGTCTTGCAAGTGGGTTTAAGGGCAATGGCTGCACGTAAAGAATTCAGATTCAGGAAGCGAACAAAAGCAGCGATCATTATTGAGGTTAAATTCTAGGAATAGTTCGATTGCATCACTTGATATCAAGTGTAGTACATGCTAATAATTTTTGTTGTATAACTTCTTGTAAATGCAGACGAGATGGCGGTGTCATAAGGCTGCCTCCTACTACAGGAGGCTTCAAAGGGGATGTCTATTTGCACAGTGTAGATGGAGAGGAAGAATTGCCAAAAAAGAACTTAGGAAACTGAAAATGGTATGCACTACACAATTATCTGTGCTTTGCCACACAAAATACTCTGCAGATTTTCCATCATATTGTTGATGACACTATCGATGTGACAGTTCTCAAGGAAAATGGTCTAGCAGGAAAAATAAAAGCATGGGGGGTCATGTAGGTTTCCAAGTTTTTTACTTCAACAGAGAGGAATGAAGATGGCGACATGAATCTATCTGAAAGAAGTGTGGATTATATCTTCAAGTTGTTCTTCGATATATCTTCTTCATGGCTACATAATTGTTGATACGTTTGGAAATGGACATATATAATGCGGACATTCTTACGAATTGTTTCATGGCATTCCTTTTTTTTTTTTTCACTGCACTGGACACTTTCGACTCTGTCTGTTTCAGGCTGCGAGGGAAACAGGTGCACTCAAAGAAGCAAAGGATAAGCTTGAAAAACATGTGGAAGACCTTACGTGGCGCCTACAACTGGAAAAACGTTTAAGGGTAACATCTTGTTTCTTAGTGTGGGGCTCCCTTTTCTATGGATGCTGTGTTTTAAGTACTTGACCACATTCTCATTGAAAGTGAAATTGTTTGTGCAGACTGATTTAGAAGAAGCCAAAGCACAGGAGATAACAAAGTTGCAAAATACAGTGCAAGCCTTGCAGACCAAGGTTGACGAAACAAAAGCAGAGCTTGTCAGGGAACGAGAAGCAGCCAAAAAAGCCATTGAAGAAGCGCCTCCAGTTATTCAAGAAACCCAAGTTTTGGTGGAGGACACCGAGAAAGTCAATTCTCTAACGTCAGAAGTAGAGAACCTGAAGGTATAGAAATTTGAGCAAAGGAATGTCATCAAGTAGTCATAACATCGCGGATTTAGACAGACATCTAGTAATATGTTAAAAAATAACCAATATATGATCAACCAGGCCATGCTGGATTCAGAGCGAGAAAGAGCAGATGAATCAGATAAAAAGCATACAGAAGCCCTGGAGAACAGTGAAGAACGACGCAAAAAGCTAGAAGAAGCAGAGAAGAAGGTTCATCAACTCCAGGAATCTCTGACCAGGTAACTCTACCTTCAGATTACTTACTCTCTACTATGAATGGACTAACTCCTAAAACCCAAAAAAAAAACACGTATAGATTGATATTAGGGAAGCATGCATCTAAACATATCCTTTTTGTAAGTACGCTTCCCATTTCATCATCATGACACTTATGACTTGTTGCGACACATATGGCTCACTGATGTTTGGAACCATTGTAAGGGACATTAATGTTCGTACTAATGTTTTTGACAAACTTTGATATCTGTGAAAAAAAAAAGTGTAAGGCCAGTTGACAGTTTGCGATCACATAATTAGGTTAGAAGAGAAGATCAATAATCTAGAATCAGAGAATCAAGTTTTTCGGCAGCAGGCTGTGTCGATGGCACCCAATAAGTTCCTTTCAGGTCGATCCAGATCAATTATTCAGGTAAACTCAGGACCATATATTTCTGGATTCACTGGTACCATCATGACCTAAAATATTGTTGTCTTGTTGTAAAACTGGCAGAGAGGTGCCGACAGTGGTCATCTGTCAACAGACTCGAGGCCAAATCTGGTACAACAATCTCTCCGAGATACCCATAAAGACTTCTGAAGTCCTCTCTATTGAATTTTTCTAACTCGACATGTCTTAAATGGAATAGGATCTACATAGTCATTCGATCAACCACAGAGATTCTTCAGAAATAGAGGATAAACCACAGAAGTCATTGAATGAAAAGCAGCAGGAGAATCAAGAGCTGCTCATCAGATGTATCGCACAGCACCTTGGCTTTTCTGGGAACCGACCAATTGCTGCCTGCATCATATATAAATGTTTGTTACATTGGCGATCCTTTGAAGTCGAGCGTACAAGCGTTTTCGATCGGATCATTCAGACTATAGGCAATGCTATTGAGGTCAGAGACACCTCATGACGTTCCAGCTTTTATTTTCCCCTCATGCTGATATCCTTCATACTTGATGTCTCTCTAACTTGAATATTATCAAATGGAGCAGACTCAGGATAACAACGATGTTTTGGCTTATTGGTTGTCTAATGCCTCTACGCTTTTGCTCTTGCTCCAACGCACGTTAAAAGCAAGTGGTGCGGCTGGCATGGCCCCACAGCGCCGAAGATCATCATCCGCCACCCTGTTTGGAAGAATGACACAAGTAAATTTTCCTCATTAAGCCTGAATCGAGGTTCTTCATTTTTGGATGAGTGAGAACAGTATGAATTCATGGGTATGATGAACTTCAACTAATTTAGTTTCTGATCCATTCTTATGTTTGCCCCTTTTTTTTTTCCAGAGTTTCCGTGGAACACCACAAGGTGTTAACCTGTCCATGATCAATGGCACCATTGGTGGAGGAATGGATTCTTTACGGCAAGTTGAAGCGAAATACCCAGCTTTGCTTTTCAAACAGCAATTGACAGCATACGTGGAAAAGATATACGGAATGATTCGAGATAACCTGAAAAAGGAAATATCGCCGCTACTCGGCTTATGCATCCAGGTAGTGACCTCTATTTCACGTTATGTACGGCAATTGATTACAAGGTTTGCATCTGCGGTGATCATTTCAGTCAAGAATAGCTTAGACGAGTTTGTTTGCCAATGGTGAACTAGGCACCGAGAACATCAAGGGCAAGCTTAGTCAAGGGAGCTCGCTCGGTGGCAAATGTGGCAGCCCAGCAAGCTCTAATTGCACACTGGCAGGGAATTGTGAAGAGCCTTGGGAACTTCTTAGACACCTTGAAATCAAATCACGTCAGTAAACTTGGTTTAGGTGTTTTACATGTCTGCTATATTTCCTGATTAAATGTAGCACGATGAGCTTCAATTATTTAGAATTTCACATTTTATTGCTCCTGTGTGATACTTATTCTTAGTTGTTGGCTGAACTTATATTCCTGTAGCAATGATCTTGTAATTCATTTGTCTGCGCACTTCAGCAGTTGTGACATTTTCTGTGTACGTATGTCTTCGATATATTCCAGGTGCCGCCCTTTTTGGTTCGTAAAGTATTCATACAAATCTTTTCATTCATCAATGTCCAGCTATTCAACAGGTACCGTACTTAGAACATGGAGTTTTTGAATTCCTTCCAAACTATGAACCTAAGTCTTGCTCCATCTTTTCCCAGTCTTCTGTTGCGGAGAGAATGCTGTTCATTTAGCAATGGCGAATATGTCAAAGCAGGCTTAGCTGAGCTGGAACACTGGTGTTACAAGGCAACGGACGAGGTACAATATGGACACCATCACTCAGTTGTTCTCCAGGTTGCTTTCTAATCAACCCAAGTTATGCAGTATGCAGGTTCAGCTTGGGATGAGTTAAAGCATATTCGACAGGCAATCGGGTTTCTGGTAAGCAGGCTACTTTGTTCGTTTCACCACTTTCTAGTACTCCCCCTGACTGCTGTAGAAAGATGAGCCTGGAATCACTCAAATTTGTTCGGTCTTGGCAATTCAGGTCATACATCAAAAGCCAAAGAAAACACTGGATGAAATAAGCCATGATTTGTGTCCAGTGAGTGACTTCAATCACTAAGCCAACTTTGGCGAGCAGGACTAGCTCCATTACCCTGTACTTGTGCTTAGTTCCTACATGATCCAACTCCTTTTCCATGTTACAGGTTTTAAGTATTCAGCAGCTGTACCGGATCAGTACGATGTACTGGGATGACAAGTATGGCACGCACAGTGTATCTCCGGATGTAAGTTTCTCTCGATGGATTACTCGCTCTAGAACTAGGTTAGAGTCATTCTCGTCTGTGGAGGATTTCTCCGTCATTTTCATTTCTCATGCTTAAATTAGGGAGCAGTGCTAATCCACAACTTTGATTTCCTGAACATCTCTCGTTCAGGTCATTTCCAATATGAGGGTGTTGATGACCGAAGATTCGAACAATGCAGTCAGTAGTTCATTCCTACTCGACGATGATTCCAGGTTAGACTTGAAACAGGACCAATGCTTGCTCAATTACCATTAAGACTGCTATGTCCCTTGATCTCCCATAGATTTGTCTTTAGATGATACACAACTTTTTTTTACTACTACTCTCTGTGCAGCATTCCATTTTCGGTCGATGACATATCAAAGTCGATGGAACAAATGGACATAGCAGATATTGAGCCTCCGCCACTCATCCACGAGAACTCGGGCTTCAGCTTCTTGTTACCACGTCCTGACTGATCGGCAAAGATAGTCAGGTTATCTGATGGCAACTCTCCATTGACGCGAGTAAGGATGCAACCTCCTTGAGCGCAGCTTTGCTTCCATACCCGTTGTAGATCGGGCGTGTTCCCGAAGATCCCCTCAGCCGAATACGTGACCAAACCGGGGTGCAAGAATTACAGGATAATATAGCCTTCTACTTTTGTTACTAGTGCCCTCTCATCCAGGGGCAAGGAAGTTTTGTTAGGTGAATCAGTGCTTAATGTGACTCTGAACACTGTAAATAATCTCTCACTGTAATTCATTCACGGTTAAACTTGAAGCTACACATTGATCAATAAAGGGGATAATCTCTTTCTCTCCCTCCTCTAGCTTGCACATTGTGTAACCATGCCAAAATCATGATGAGCAAGGAAGTACACTATCCTTTTTCCAGTTATTATAATGAACAATTTCATTAGAAGGTAGATAGAGGTTTCCAGAAATCGAGAACCGGACTGCCCGAAACATCATTTTCACTGGTGAACTTTAAAACCAGAGAAACCCATCGGTTCAGACGGTTTCCAGTCCAATTGGTCCATCTCGCTCACCTCTACCTATACATAGCTGCAGATATTTTATTCCAGCTTGGTATTAAAATATGTGTTTATAAAATATGTGTTTCTGCAGCAGGTAGAGGAAAAAGACAAGTGTGCTTTGTGGAATTCAAGTTATTATAAAGGCAATATTACTAAAATTAGAGCATGTGGGGTCTTTTCTTTCCAACTGAATGAGTAAAAATCAAGAAATATATACATATATCTAAGAGGTTAATTTAGATATTCGGATTTGAGAGACCATATGATATGACTTAGGATATGGTTCTGGTAAGATATATCCTCGAGGTCTCTTCCAACACTTTCCGATTCCACTACCTTGCTTTTCGAAGTATCCTTTCCATGTATTGCCAATTCGAAAGGTACCCACGACCCTGATGTTCAAAGCCTCTTAAGGACATCCCCAAGTACGCCGCATTTGAAATATTCTTACATACCCACTTTTGTTTTTCACTTGTTTGTTTGTTTATTTTTATTTTAGTACAAGTGCTTCGTACGCCGATCAAAAGGGGGATTTTGTTTTTTTTGGTAAGAAATATTCTTACATACCCAAAAGTGGTTCCTACGGGGCTAGCAATACAATACCAATAATTAATGATTTTTCAGTTACGGATAGGCATGCAGCTTCGCTAGTAAAGAGATTGGGGAATGGAGCCATACAACCCTACTGGTAAAGGAATTGGAGGCGAAGCAAGAGAGTACTACGTCCACAATTTGAACACTGTGAGTCTTAGGGGTGTCGATTAGTGGGGTGTCAAAATCGAACTGAAAAATTGAATCGAAGTGAATTGAAAATCTAATCATTTCAATTCGGTTCGATTTTTGGTTTGAGTAATTGAAAAATAATCATTTGGTCTAGTTGACCAAAACGCATTAAAAATCTTCAAAATAACTATTATTTTTATTTTTTACTTTTCTTTCTTTTCCTTTTTTCATTGTTAGGGCAGAGGGCCAGCGTGTCCTTTGGATTTGAACCAAAAAAAAAAAAAGAAAAGGAAAGAAAGAAAAAAAGAAATATAAAAATTAGAAAAGAAAACTTGAAAATTGAACCGAATTGGATTTTAGGTTAAGTTAATATTCGGTTCAAGGTGAGATTTGGTTCAATTCAAATTTACACCATTGGTTTAGTTGGTATTCTTGAAAAATCAAACTAAACTTAACCATTGACACTTGCTAGGCTCGGGTTGGGGTTGGGTTTTCATGCTGAGGAGCCATGAGCACTGCACACGCATGTGCATAAAAGAGAGAAGTGAGATTAAAAAAATGATTGTTCAGCTAATATTATTGATTTTCACCCATAAGGGATGTTATAATTTGAGTTACTTTACGTCATTAATTTGTAAATTTGCTCCACAGATAAATCAAGGGTGCGCACATTCTGAGAAATTGTTTAGTGGTGAGATAGTGCCACATCATTGACTAATGTGGCAAGCTTTTCACCAATCATGGACTGACACGTGTCATGATGTGAAAATAAATATAAAAAAAATTAAATTCTTAAAAGTTTCTCTTCTTGATCCTCCCATTGCAAAATCATTCAAGTTTTTGGGTTTCTTCTTCTTCCGTTAATTTCAAGAAGCCATCTCCCACTAACTTATCTTCATCTTTCTTGCCGTTACATGCTTTGTGTTTATAGAAATTTGTCATAGCCACAACATTTCCTGATCAAGTTTCAGTTTTAAGCACTCTGGTATCCATTGAAGGAGTAATTAATCTTTTAATGGAAGCTGAGAGAATCGATGGTTCTTCTCCATCATTTTCCCTTTTAGCTCGTGATCTCTTCAGCAATCTCGAAACCCCTTCATAATTGTCATGGCTCGCAAATCGAGCCACCCCTTCACCGTCGCTCACGGCCAGCCTCATTCGTCGCCCAAGTGTGAAGCCATGGTCCATGGCCGAGCCATCTCTTCGTCGTCGCTCACTAGATCTGAGTACTTTCTTCTAGGTCTTTCTTTGACGTCTCGTTCGAGGTTATTGTGGGGTTCGATCATATATGGAGGGATGGCCTTGAGGGATGAAGTGAGAGCCCCGGCCATGGATAGGCAACGGCTGGACGTTGGAGGGTTGCTCAGCCATGCATGGGCCATAGTTGCCGGCTTGAATGCGCCACCGGCGACTGCAGAAGGAGAAGGTAATTGTGGATAGGGGAGGAAGAAGAGACAAAAGTAACGGAAGAAGAAGAAAGAAACCCAGAAACTTGAAGGACCGCAGCAGGAGGAGGATGAAGAAGAGGGAGAACGCAGAAGACAAATTTTTAAGATTTTAAATTTTTCATTTATTTCCACCTTGGTGACACGTGTCACTCCGTGACTGGTGAACAGTATATGCGCTTGCCACATCAGTTTATGACGTGGAGATTCTCAACCTACAGGGAATTACAAAACTAGAATTATAGTTGACATTTTCCAAAAGGTGGAGTGACACAGGCGACATGTGGCTAGAGAGCATGTTCCAATGTAGGTTCAAGGTAGGTGGAATCTGAAATCTAGAACCTGAAATAAGTTGTTGCGTTTTTTCTTGGTATAATTTTTCATGCAATTTTGTAGTATTTCATGGCGTTTGATATGAGTATGTGATATGATTGAGTTTCTATTTTTGACGATATTTATGCATGAAACTTTTATGTTGTTAATATTTTATTTTTTATTTATGTATCTAAATAAGAGTTGTAATCAGTGAATTATAATAGAAAATAGTGGTCATTAAACATGATGACTCGCTACAATCATTTAACAATAAAATACAGATAAAACCTGGGCATATCCTGAAGTTTGTGATAGGATATGTTCTATGTTCTAAGGAATGTATAATAATTTTGGGTTCTAAAAAAATGAGAAACCTATTTTGAAGGATACTTGTAACCTGGAATCGCTTATCTTATCAAGATGATCTTTGATTTTTTTGCGAGATAAAAATTAATTTTGAATGCCATTTAATATATTTCTTTTTTTTTGTTAATGTTTTAAGGGAATCCTTGAAAATTCATGTTTTTGTTTATTATAAAATCCCAAAACCATAAATGCAATAGCGGTGTCAAAAAGATGATGACGTGACACTGAAGTCCTAGCTGACATTAATTAATACAAGAAAAGCACAATTTGGGGCAAATAATTAAGGATTAATATCACAAAAATCTTCAAATTAATATACCCATAATAAATTTACCTTAAATTATTTTTTTTGACCATTAAAAATTATAAATTAATACACCTTTAATAATTTTTATCTCAAATTGATACATTTATGATAAATTTCGTTAGTTTTCATTATATTTTATCATTAATTTATCGAGTTGAATGACACGTGATAATTATCAAATGTACACATTTTGGGCTTTTCACATTATGTTTGTCACATATATATTAATTTGGGATTCTCATGATATTAAATCAATTTAGAGAAAACTAATGGAGAGTAAGTTTATCACATGTGAGTCAATTTGGTATTTTTTATGGTAAAAAAAATTAGTATGCAGTCAATTTACCAAAAATGTATCAGTTTGAGATTTTTGGTGATCGAAAAAATAGTTTGGGATAAATTTATTATAAGTATACCAATTTGAGATTTTTATTGGTAAAAAGCAATTTAGGGTAAACTTATCTTACGTGTATTAGTTTGAAATTTTTTGTGATATTGACTTGATAATTAAGATAAGAAATCACGAAGGACGGAATTTTTTCGAGAATTAAAAATAAAAATTTGGGAAATTTTCAAAAAAGGGCCCGAAGTGATCTTATTTTTTCAAATAAGGACCTGAAGTGAACTTCATTTCAAACAAGGATTTGAAGTATTCAAATTGTTTCAAAAAAAGGCCTAATTGAAGGGCATTTTTGTCATTTACTTTTTTATGTTTCTTTTACGTTCCCCCCCAACTCCTCCCCTCTTGTTCATCATCTCCCACCAGCACGTCTTCTTTGTGAGGACGTCGTCGAAAGACCTGCAAGAGCCTCCTTCTCCCGCCGTTAACGCCAGTCACCACGTCCACAAACGAGTGGCGTGGTCTGTGTTGCTGCCAACATCTTGATCAGGTCGTCCGGCGAGACCGATACCTCTTATTTGCTGCCCAGGTGCCATGAAACTTTGTTCGCTTTGCTGTTGCTATCATCGTCAATGTTGGGCTCTTGTGGCTGCTCTGTGTAGACTAAGCTACTATGACAGATCCCGGTGACTCGTATGAGTGGCGATGCCACTTGCTGCCCAACAACGACATCACCTCCAGCTGCGATCCTTGCATCGCGACCGACACAGAGCTTTTACTCTCTGTTTAATCTCACTCAACTTTGCCGTTGAGCCCCTAGCTTCTTGGCTAAAAGAGACGACATAGGAAGAGCCGGACCGGCTTTACAGTGAGTGGCAATGACAGCGGTAGGTCGAAACTCGGATAGGGAGCGCGCGCGGGTGAGCACTGGGACTTCCTCCAGCTGCTTTTCACTAATAGCGCTATTGGATTCTTTCTTCAGTCCTCGTCACGCAACCGTCATCAGCGTCTTCCACCAGCATGCAACTTTCGTTGTCCACCCCAGTGTGGTCAGACCCAAGTCACGGGGTCGACCACCACACTCACCCATGGCGGACTCACCAGCTCCATCCTAATTTTCAGACACAAAAAAGGAAACAAGATAAAAATGAAGAACTCGCATATTCGAGCGCAAGTACAAATCCTTCTTCTCCTCTCCATCTCACGATCTTATTTCCTTCAAATCCCATCCCGTTACCTCTATTTCCCCTCCCTCCACGACGCCGTTTTAGCTTGAATCGCGACTACTTTCCATGGCATCCTCCACTGTGATCCCATAGCCTTTGGCATCCTTCAACACCAGCAAGGTGAGTTCCAATGCCGATGCCTTTAATCGTCACCAGCAAGGCAAGGGGGCCCTCGTTGGCCCGGGCAAGGGTAGCCCGACATCGCCCAGGGAAAGACGTTTGTGGTCGTGGTGATTGGCATCAATTGCGGGAGAAGGCGGCTCCGATAGGTAAAAGCTTTGGTGCAGGTCTTTCGATGATGTCCCCATGAAGAAGATGTGCGGGGGGAGATGATGAGCAGAAGGGGAGAGGGAAAAAGGAAAAGGTAAAAATAAAAATAAAAAAAAATAAAAAAAACTAGAGGACAAGAATGCCCTTTCGATAAACCCTTTTTTCAAACAATTTGAGCACTTCAGGCCCTTATTTGAAAAAACGAAAGCACTTCAGGCCCTTTTTTGAGATTTTCCCTAAAAATTTTGGGGGGAGATGCTTTTCGAGAAAATATCGGGTAACCGGGGGTGCCAGCACATTTTTACCCAAATCCGTTCATTGAACAACACGTGTTTACTGGGCCCCACATTTCAGATTTTTAAGGAATCTCTCCCTCGCTCGCTCGCTCTCCCTCCCTCTTACTTCTTCTCCTTCTTGTTCTTAATATCTTCCTCAGCCACGACATGCCCGACGAGCTGGCCCTCGTGGATGCGCCAGGCCAAGTAAGCTCCGCGGCGAGATGCTCGATCTCCAGCACGCCGTCGCCTTCTTCCCCCGCGGAGGTCGAGATCTTTGGTGAAGGAAAGAACCGACTTTCACAATCCATATAAACTCAGAATCGAATCGCAAAGAAAATATGAACGCTTTCACGCATGGCAACAAAAAGTCAAAGAAAATTAACTCTAAATTATTACATTTCTTCCGCGAACGATTCAGAAAAAAAAAGGAAAAACAAGAAAAAAAAAAGTCGCCTCTGTTTCTGAAGGAAAGAGAGAGAGAGTGAGAATCGGAGAAGACAGGGGAAGAAGAGAGAAGGTGGAGTGGGGTCTGCGGAAGAAAGAAAGCGAGCGAGGAGAATTTACAGGAAAACCTTGAGAGTGGGCCCGCGTTGGACACGTGTCGTTCGATGAATGGTCTTGGGTAAAAATGTGCTGGCACCCTGTGGGCACCCAATATTTTCTCGGTGCTTTATTGGTCCGAGCTTGACGAGGCTGCAGAGGAGAAAAAGAGCGTCCAGGTTCTCTTCACGAAATATTTGGTGGGTCCCGCTTCTTAAGCCCCACCCACACACTCGCCTCTCTCTCTCTCTCTCTCTCCCTCCATCATTCTTCTCACCTCCTCCACTTCTTTGTTCTGGTGTTTTTTTGTGTATGCATTACTTAAATTAGAAGCTACACTATCTCGGAATTGCAGGGGTCCTTCTTTCTACTTGTACAGCTATTCGGCCGGAACGATTTCTTCTTCTTCTTCTTGTTCTTCTTTTGCAGCCAAAGGGTAGAAAGAAAAAAGAAAAGGAAAGGAAATTCGGCTGTAGGTTTTGACTGTTCCTTTTTCAGGGAGACTTGGTTTTCTTTTTCACCCCCGCCGGGTCTACTTCCTGCCTTTTCCATCTCTGGGATTTGAGCAGTTGCAGCTCTTTTTGCCGCTGAGGGGGGGGGGGGGAGTTTGCCTTTTGGAGACTGGAGGCTTTTGTGGTTACTGGTTTGGCGGTGCTTGATCTTTTTCCAGCGGGGGAACGATCAAGAAAGAGGCAACGGGTTGATCTCGGTTTTGTTTAGGTACCCCTTTTCCTCGTAGTCTCAATTCACAAGTGAAGATTAAGAAAAGCCCTTCTTTTGCAGCTACCCATTTCGCGTGCGGCTTTGATTCTGGTATCTCTCCTTTGCATATTGGTTGTCTTGTGGGGTTGAGCATTGTTGCGGAGTCTCTCCCTTGTTTTTGATCTTCTTTTTGGTTGATTTATAGAATTAGTGAACAGGAAGAAAGAAGAATAAGCTGTTCTGGTTGAGAGGCTGGGGATTGTAGATGCTCTGGTTTACAGTTTTTGCTAGATCTCAAGCACGAAGAACTAGTCCTCCTGCCTTATATTCGCAGAAGCAGATTGATACGTCTTGGAATTTGGCAGATTGCTTTCTCTTGCTATGAGAGCGGCCTTTCGATTTCCTTGATTGGAGATTGCCTCTTGTTTGGAAGGTAAACATCGAGGCGACATGAATTGATTAGGCACTCACTTGGTGGGGGCAATGTTAAGAGCGGTCGCTCTTGGCTTATTCCTGTCTTCCATTACTGTCTGTGCTTACGCCGATGGCAACGGATTCAGCTGCTGTGACGACGAGGGCTTTTGGAGCGTCGAAAGAATCTTAGAATGCCAGAGAGTGAGTGATTTCTTGATTGCCGTGGCCTACTTTTCAATACCACTTGAACTCCTATATTTCGTCAGCTTGTCGTATGTGCCATTCAAATGGGTGCTCGCTCAGTTCATAGCATTTATTGTCCTCTGTGGTTTGACACATTTGCTCAACGGTTGGACCTACTATGGCCCTCACTCATTCCAATTGATGCTGTCCCTCACAATTGCGAAGTTCCTCACCGCGCTGGTCTCATGTGCAACTGCGATTACCCTATTGACTTTGATACCTCTGCTGCTCAAAGTGAAGGTGAGAGAAACTTTCTTGAGACAGAACGTTTTGGAATTAGACCAAGAGGTTGAGATGATGAAGAGACAGAAGGAGGCTAGCTGGCATGTCCGTATGCTGACGCAGGAAATTAGGAAGTCGCTGGATAAGCATACAATATTGTACACAACTCTGGTTGAGCTCTCTAAAACTTTGGATTTGCACAATTGTGCGGTCTGGATGCCAAATGATGATCGGACAGAAATGATTATGACCCATGAGTTGAAGGTAAGTTCAGTAAAGAGTGATGGTCGCTCGATCCCGATGAATGATCCTGATGTGATAGAGATAAAAGAGAGCAAGGGTGTGAGGATTTTGAGGCCAGATTCAGCCCTGGCGGTTGTGAGTAGTGGTGGACTGGACGAGCTAGGTGCTGTGGCAGCAATCCGGATGCCGATGCTTCGGGCATCGAACTTTAAAGGAGGAACACCACAGTTGATTGATACACATTATGCAATACTAGTTTTGGTTCTTCCACAAGCAAATCCTGGAGATTGGAGTTACCAGGAAATGGAGATTGTGGAAGTAGTTGCCGATCAGGTGGCCGTGGCCCTTTCTCATGCTGCAGTTCTTGAAGAATCTCAGCTTATGAGAGAGAAACTGGCAGAACAAAACCGCGCTTTGCAACAAGCTAAAAGAAATGCTATGATGGCTAGTCAGGCGAGAAATTCTTTTCAGAAAGTGATGAGTCATGGGATGAGGAGGCCAATGCACTCAATTGTGGGCTTGCTGTCAATTCTTCAAGAAGAAAATATGAACCCTGAACAAAAACTCATTGTTGATGCAATGGCAACGACCAGTAATGTTCTCTCTACTTTAATTAACGACATGATGGAGATCTCTGTTAAAGATGATGGGAAGTTCCCTTTTGAGATGAGGCATTTTCAATTACATGCTATGATCAAGGAAGCCTCTTGCCTTGCCAAATGCCTCTGTGTTTATAGGGGCTGTGGTTTTGAGATCAATGTCCGAAGTTCTCTCCCCGATCAGGTTATGGGTGATGAAAGGAGGACTTTTCAGGTGATACTGCATATGGTTGGGTATCTTTTGGATATTTATGATGGAGGGGCTAATGTCACTTTTTGGGTTTCTTGTGAGAACGATACTGAGGTGAAGCATGACAAGACTTGGGGTCCGCAAGTGATAAGCCTGGCTAATGAGTTTGTAACAATAAAATTTGAAATTGAGATTGCAAGTGAAAGTGCTCCTTCAGGTGGCTTAATTCCCGAAATGCACTCAGCTGGTCGGAATCGTGGCGGCAACAACAATAAAGATTCCCTGAGCTTCAATGTCTGCAAAAAGCTTGTCCAGGTTGGTGCTTGCACTTCGGCTTTTGCTGAACAACTGTGCATTTCCTTGTCACGTTAGATTTGGATGTAATTTTTAGCTGCATAATCTTCACCGTTTCCATGTGGGTTTTTATTGTGAAGTGAACCCACTTGGTTGGGGCTTCATGGATTCATGAAATATTTACGAATTTGGAAGATATCTTTTGGCTACTGCACCATAAGGTGACTGCAATGCTTATCATATTTCTCTCTTAACAGTAGGCTTGTCATTGCCAGCTAGTACAAGAAAGGATCGGAAGTTTGCTAATCAAAATGTCTGTCCTATTGTCAGAATGGATGATGGGTTGATATAGATGTTTCAATAGTCTGTCATTGATTTGGTTGCAATAGGTAATACTATCATCAAATTAGGTAATCACTGCAATTAATGTTATTAATTTGATTCCGCTTGATAATTCATCGTACATACCTTAATCTTTAAAGACTTGAGAGACTCTTAATGGCCAGTTAGCTCAGGAAACTGCTCATGCTAGTAAACTCGTTTGGTCGAACTCCGGCGAAAATAAGGAAATTTGACTTTAGGTTTTGTACGAGATACTTATTAACGACCCATTTGATCTTATGTTTGCACTTAAGTACTTTGAAACTGATTATTCTGTAGCAATATCTTGGGGTAGGACCTTGTCTGTACAGCCATTTGAAGTGTCTATTTTCAACTTAAAGATAAGTGAAAACCATGTGCAGATGATGCAAGGTAATATATGGATCGCTTCAAGTTCTCGAGGTCTTCCACAGAGGATGGCACTTGTTCTCAGGTTCCTAAGGCAAAATTCTCGGGGAAGAGCCATGTTGCCTCCTAGAAATCCCGTGGAACAACAAAACCTGGACTCTCTGTTTAGAGGCCTCCGGGTTCTAATTGCAGATGATGATGATATTAACAGGACTGTGACCAAAAAGATTCTTGAAAGGCTCGGTTGTCAAGTGACTTCAGCTTCAACGGGTCTAGAATGCCTTAGTGCCCTGAGCCATACAGATAGTTCTCTCCGAGTGGTTTTTCTGGATCTTCACATGCCCGATATGGACGGTTTCGACGTTGCAATGAGAATAAGGAAGTATCGCAGCCGTCACTGGCCATTAATCATCGCACTGACCGCTAGTGCGGAGGAACGTATTTGGGAAAGGTGCCTGCAGATAGGAATGAACGGCGTGCTATGGAAACCAGTAGTCCTGCAAGGGGTGGCCGATGAACTTCGACGAGCATTGCAGCGAGCAGGTGAAGCCGTATGATGAGGCATAGGAGGTGATGAATTCATTAATAGGCGGCTCTTCTACTTTCCTCTCATGACAGTGTTGATTCTTCTTGCATGACGTAGACACAATGCAGTCACTATGCTTTACTAACCATTTTATTTTTGCTTATTGAGAGAATCCAATAGGCTTAAATGTAGCTTATACTCCAATCCTCATCAGATCAATTCAGATCTGCAAGAATTATGCAGAGATTCAAAAGAATAGATTACCTGAAATTGCAGTAAAAAAATTGAACAGCCAGTCGTGCACATCCTCTCCAAATGAGAAACGGGTAGGTGTTTTATATGATCTGGTGCTATATTGGTGCGTTCTGGACCAGTTGAGCTGTTAATACTGTGGACCGGAATTGTTCAGTTTAGTTCATTGTAGGCTTGCTTCAGCCACCATCCCTTCTGCTGTGTTCTTGAGCTCCGGGCATAAAATACATGCTGTAGAAGTTCTGTGTGGATGAACTTTATTGCGGCCCATGACAATGTGAGCGTCTAAGTTAAGTCTGCATGCATCTAGTTGTTGCGCGAAGCTTGCTGAAGTTCCTTAATTCATTTGATTACAGGTAGTAGCGCCATGGCAAGAGTTGTTTGTCTCGGGTTTCAGACTTGCGGGTCGAGCATTTCTGGATTGTAGTTTACATAGAAGTCAACAGTTTGGCAGATCACTCTGAGGTAGCATGATTCTTTATTTGCTTACCATCTTGAGCAGGTGATCACTAAATGCTAGTGGCAGTGCCACAATTTTCTTCGCTAAAGGGGGGAATCTTTGCATGTGTTGGAGAGAGAGAGAGAGAGAGAGAGAGAGAGAGAGAGAGAGAGAGAGAGAGAGAGAGAGAACAAAATCTATGCCGTGTATAATATCAAGTTGCAATTTTTAAGGCATGAAACACGTTTACAGATGTTGACTAGCTCTATTGAAAAGGCTTTTTCCAGTTTACAATTGGTTGCTTGAGACTAAGAGCGTGATGCAAGAGATGCTTCATTTTTATGTCACTTCTAGTCACTTCTAGTCCTTGCTCAGACTATAGATAAAAAAAAATTTACATGAAAGAAAAAGCACAGAATGACATGTTTTCCTTCTTGCCAAGAGACGTTGCTTTTTCATGCGACCCTGTTAAATCGAATGAAATTGCGAGTTCAATGTATCAAGAAAAACCTCTTGGTCCCAATGTGGGAAGACCCTTTTTGTGTCGAATTCGGAGAGTTAGGTCAGTTGAGCTGGCGAAATTGGATGTAAATTCGATTATTTATGGTTCAACCAACTACCTGATAAAACTTTACAATCAATGAAAACTCAGTTTTTAGAAGATGTCTTGATGATTGATCAGCTCATACCATAGCTAGAATGAGTTTAGGAGACGATTCCATTACACGTCTCGCTTTCTTTTACACGTCTCGCTTTCTTTTACTTTGTGAGGCATCTGACTACATCCTTCAGATGATGCCCATGGATCACATCGAGATTGTGTAATCCGTAGTTGCACGCTTGAGAATGAATCAGAGGAGTTTAATTCCAAATAGTTTCGCTATGGCCAAAATAGGAAAGGGAAATTTGGAATGGTTGGCTCAACAGGTGAACGAGCGTTTTGGGCCACAACTCAGGTCCAAGAGCGTGGATTCAGCATCATTCTTCCTCCATGAACATGAGCATCACGCATTCAAACAATCCCAAAGGAGAGGCCTCCGCCCAAGTTGACACGATTTGGTTAGGACCGTGAGAGATCATCGGCTTAGTAAGAGCTTGGACATTGGTAAAGATCTTGTCTCCATCTTTTTGGGCGAAATCTGCTTCTTAGATCTCCTAGTGTAAAGACATACGAAGCATCTCTGCTATGTTTACACTTTGCAGTCCTTGCTCGTTGCTTCCTTCTAAACATTGGAAACTGAAAAACATATGCGTATTATAAGTTTGGAATCGGGTTGTCCAAACTTCCAATCGATCGAGCTTGAATTCAAAGCCAATTGGGCTGCATTTAGTTGTATGGAATTTTAGTTATGATAGGATTTGATCGGATATGATATGAAATTCATGGATTTTGCGGTATCATATTCACTATTTCGTGAATTACATTAATAAAATCGGATATTATCTTATCTTATCTATCATTTGGTACAAACGACATATCGATATAAATGGACTTGAAATTGCACAAACAGAGATAGTAAGAATTTTGTTTTTAATTTTATTATCATTCACTACTAAAGAAATCACAAATGCACAACTGAATATAGTCTTCATCAACCAATTCATAATTATCGCACGATCTGCATCCTAAATAGAAAAAGAGTTTGTTGTAGCATTCTAGAGTCACATGTCCAATGGGGCAAGTGTCCAAAATGTTCAAAATCTTTTACATTGGTGTTAATTTAGTCCTTAATCTTTTAAATGTATCAATTTAGTCTTAACATTTTGCATTGGTGCCAATTTAGTCCTAAATCTTTTGCATTTATGCCAATTGAATCATAAATCTTCCAACTTTGTCAATTTAGTTCTAAACCTTTTGTGTTTGTGCCAATTTAGTCTTAAACTTTTTGCTTTTGTGCTAGTTGAGTCCATCTGACCAATTTTGGCTTGAAACCGCTGACGTAAACATTATTCATCCTATGTAGCCATCGTTGGTGCTGATGTGGATATTTATAAAAAAAATATTTTTTATAATGATTTTTTGGTTTTCTTTTTTACTTTAAAATTTTTGTTTTGGGACATAGGATTGATGACAACGTCGGCATTTGATGACAACGTCCGCATTAACTGAGGGCCTTGCTGCCTTTGCCCATTATTGGCAAGGGTCGTCGGCCCTCTGTCCATAAACAAAACAAAGTGAAAAAAAATAGACAAATCGAAAATACTACTACAAAATTTAAAAAGTATTTAAGAATATTTAAAGAAAAATGTTTACGTTAGGGTCGGCCATGCCACATAAGACAATGAGTATTCACATTAGGGATTTCTAGTCAAAATTGATCGGATCGACTCAGTTGGCACAAATACAAAAGGTTTAATATTGAAGTGGCACAATTGAAAGGTTTAAGACTAAAATAACACAATTAAAAAGTTTAAGATTGAATTAATACAAATACAAAAGGTTTATTACTTTTTTGACGATTTTCCCATGTTCAACTATGACAAAAAAAAAATGTAAATGGGATACAACAATATCAACGAGTTGAATCAAGCCAATGAATGCCAAATCTATTAAAAGCAAGAAAACATGATAATTCAGCTTTGCGAATCTGAACTCAGCACTTTGGTGGAAACTTCAACGTGAACCATAGAGCTATGAAAAATGAGTGTTGACCTTTTTGCTACTTTCATGGACTTTTAATGTGAACCGAAGAGATAAGGAGGAAAAGGAGTTTTGACTTTCCCATTATTTTGGTAGAGCTTTGTCATTGACAAAGAGCTACAGACTAGCCGTGAAACTTCAATATGAATTATAGATATAGAGGAGAAGAACATAGAGAGAAAACAAAGATTTGTTTCAAATTTGAATTTTTTCATTTAAAATCGAGGTTCTTCTACTTTATTTTTGTTTACTTATTTTTCATCTCTCTTTTTTATTTCTTTTTTATTCCATTCCATCATTCCTTAGTGAAGATTTGATTAAATTATACTAATACATCTAAAATATGTAATAAATATGGATACTAAATGCATATTATGAAATGAAAAGAAATTCCAATATATAATAAAAGGATTAATAACATGAAAAACTTCAAATTGATACATTTGTGACAAATTTATTTCAAATTATTTTTTTACCACAAAAAACTTTAGACTGGTACACACTTGTGATAAATTTACATAAACTAAATTTTTTATTACAAAAAATCTCAAATTGGTATACATGTGACAAATTTTTTCTTTATTAATTCTTGTTAAATTGAATTAATATCATGGAAAATCTCAAACTGATACATTTGTATAAATAGAGAATAAAAATCTCAAACGAGTATACCCATTAAATGTCGCATGTCATCTAATTCAACAAATTCATGGTAAAATGTAAGAAAAAATCAATCAAGGGTAAATTTGTCAATAATCTATTAATTTTGGATAAATTTGTCGTAGATATACTGATTAGAGTTTTTGGTAGCAAAAAAATAATTTGTATAAATTTGTTAGAAGTGTATCAGTTTGTGATTTTTTGTGTAAAAAAAATAGTTGGTGGTAAATTTGATAGAAGTATTCCAGTTTGTGACTTTTTGTGTTAAAAAAATAGTTTGAGATAAATTTGTCACAAGTATATCAACTTGAGATTTTTTTTTGTAGTATTAAACCTAAATAAAAATGAAAAATTGTCCATCATGCTTTTTGTTATTTTGAATTTTCTTTCTTAGAAGCCAAATATAAATTTTGATTTGGACTATCTTCATCTTATATCTAATGTTGGATAGGAACAAAACACAAGATATAAATATTATCGTATCCCGATTTTTATCCTAGTTACAAAACATAGCCTAATCGGTTCGGAAATAAACCCCATAAATCAATCCTTACTTTTATCTTTGTGAAGTCGATAAATAAATTTCAAAAGGAACTAAATTGTGCAAAATTGATACTGAAATTAGGGGTGTGCAACCAAATTGGGTCTGCCCAATACCCGGATTGGACTATTCGAAAAATAGGGTCTGGAATCGATTTCTGTTCAAATCGGTTTGGGAACCGGTTTCAATTTTTAAGAACCGATTAGAACCGGTCCAAAAATCGGGTCTAGGTAAAAACCCACCTAGATCGGTTTATAGAACCGGTTTTACATGCCGTTCTTTAAAAAAAAAGAAAAAGAAAAAACCTAAGTAAAGTGACTAAGTTTTCGCCACAGCCTTACCTTACGCACTCGCAGCACACTCTCCTTTAGGATTGTTGCCCAGCCTTTACTGCAGCCTAAGTAAAAGTGAATATATTTTCTGTACCGTTGGCTTTGTTTTCTTTTGGGATGACTTGAAAATAGGGAAGCAGGATAGGCCCTAGAACCATTGGCTTTGTTTTATTTTGGGGATGACTAAAAAATAGGAAAACTAGGTAGACCTTGGAATCGAATCAAAAAATAGAATCGATTCCAAAATAGATTCTAGGATAAGTGGGGTAGGATCTCAATTGAAAAAATTGAGAACTGATTATAACAAAGTCTGATTTAGGGTCAAGGTCTGAACTCGGCCCACCTGGCCCCTGTTCACCCCTAACTGGAATGGGCACTCATGGATTAGGTCAAGGGCTTGGTTCTTTTCTCTGGCTCAAAACTTGAATTTTCCATTGTTTTCCAAAAAACAAATGAGCCCCCCTTTTGTAGAATGGACAGATCTAAGCCAAACAAATTTCAAGCTTTTCGAAATCGAGACTCGAGATAACCAGTTTGCCAAATTTTCTGAATAACCGACTTGGAATTGAATTGACTAGATCAATTTCTTAGCCGGTCGGTGGCTCTTTGAATTAGATCGGCCCGACTGCAACGAACCAACCCTTAATTATCACTAGAACAAAACCAAGAAATTAAGAGCCCGTTTGACGACAATTCTCACCCAAAAAAGTAATTTTGATTATAAACATATTTTCTGATTATGTTCCTCATATAATTTTTAGAAAATCAGAATACATTTAGTAACCGTGTAAAATTTTGTTCTCGAACAAAAACACACTTGGTAACTGTAAAAAAAAATTATTCTCAGGAACAATTAGGTGGTGAAAGTTATTTTTTTTTAAAAAAATTCATGTTTTTAAATCTTATTAATTTTTAAATTTTTTTAAATTCCCCCCATTTTTTAATTTTTTTAAATTTCCTCCCCTTTTTAAAAATTTTTAAATCTTTTTTGTTAAATTTGAAGCCTATTTTTAAATTATTTTTTTAAGAATATTTGTTAGTAAATTTTCAAATCTAATTTTAATCTTTCTAAAAAGTTTAGAAGTTCAGGTGGAAGACTTAATCTTTTTAAAAGAAGTGAATTTTTTTTTGGTGATTTTCAAAAATAGTTCTCTTTTTTCAGAATTATTTTTTTTATTTTTGCTTCAAAACTATGCTCGGAAGTAGAATCAAAATCAAAATTATTTACGTTGCCGAACGTACTTCTAATCCTCTTCAGTTTCAAGAATAGAATTAGAGAATCAAACAAAACCTAAAAAAACCAATCCACTGATGACTGTTCACCGAATCATGGGAACTTTTCTCGAACATGGAAAAAGCGAAATTGGAGGTGGGGACAAATTGCGAAGTCCGCGCTCCATTCCTCAAACGGGATCGTGCCTCCCTCTCTCCCCGGTCGGTAAAACAAGGAAATTGTTGTTTTCTGTAGCTGCTGCTGCATCATCATTCACCCCTCCTCCAGGTCAAAGGTCAACCGTCCCCCAACACATTTTCCTTGTTTTACCGAGCGGAGCTCTGTCGTTTCCCCACGGTCTTTCTCCTTGTCGTTTTCCCATTCTCCTTGTGCCCCTGAACCCCCCACCTTGAGAATCTCGAGGGGCTCGTGAGGTGCTTCAGATGGAAACTACACCATTTTTTTTTTTGGCCCCAGTCCAGTTAAACCCTTCAACGATGGTCAAGAAGCAAGGCAAACTCATGGATACCCGAAACTGTTGTGTGATCTTAATCCTCGTGAGTCGGGTCTGTGTCTTACTCCATGTAGCGAATCGTCCGATGATTTGATTTACGCATAAGACTCCTGTTCTGATTCGCGCATTGAAAGAACCGTAGTTCTAGCATTGTGGACGTCGAGGCTCGACAGACCATTGGTTCCTAACTCACAACAAGATATATGCAAGTCTCATCTATCTAGGAACTGTTCGTTTGGTGTGGGAACTTGGTAGTTTTCGATCCACAATGCAGATGGATCGGTTGTTTTTTTTTTCCCGAGCATACGAACCCGAGGAAGTTCTGCAGCTTCAACTTCGTTCTCTGAAGGCAGTCTTTCCGACTTCGTACTATATTGGAGTTCCATTTCATTTCCATTTTCTGATGATAGATATAGCAAGATGAAGAGAGTGCAAAATTAATATGCACGAAAAATAGTCATTTACGAAACTTTTCAAGTATGGTGGTTCATCAAAAGTAGTCTGGCATTTGATTAGAACTGCATATGTATTGCAGTTTCTTTTTTTATTTTTGCCAAAAAGGATTCTTTTTATCGTAATTATGAACAGAAATTGATCAGAAACTTACTGTTCTCTTCAGTACTAACCGTTCTTATAGAAAATTCTCCTTAGTTTAAATAGTTTAATCGTTATTTACTGTGCCCTAAAACCAAAACTTGTTATCTTTTTGTGTTGCTTCAAATTATCATTGTGTTTGCCCTAGATGATACAAGAACTGCACCATCCTTATTGTAAGATTGAACTAATCGAGAATGATTAAATTTATAGCTAGGAACACAAGGATTATATTGTTTGTCTGACATTGACGATCTCCTTGTTAAACATATAGTCAGCTGTCTGAGCAAAGAGACAAGAAGATGCTTTGCCCAGTTCTTTTATATATGTAACAAACCATGATTTGGTCGGCTAGGAAGCTAAATATTCCCAATTAATTAGTAATTGTTATAAGCTGTAGAAACATTGTCTAAGGGATTATTATTTAGTGGCTAATTTGTTAATGTTTTACTTTGCCAAACCTATGATTACCCAACAGGGAGATTGTTCTTCTTGAAAATTTCTCCTACTAATATTTGTTAACTGACCCATCTCTTCCCTTGAATCTAGCCGTAGATTTTACTTAAAGGAGTTGATTGTCACCTAGCTAATATAATCATGTTGTTTGAGGAATATTAGTCATGATTTACCTGAAGAACGTGTTGGGACAGGTGAATTGTTTGATATACTGTTGTTCTCGCAGTGAACGGGGATTTGGATCCCCTAACATAATAAAACTATGTTAGGAGTGACATAAGCGATCTGGGCCGTCCAATTCAAAAATGGACGGCCCAGATTGTCGACCCGAAAATGGAGAGAGGCTTTAACTAAAGAGAAGATTAGCATAATTTGTTTTTTGAAAGTTAGGTCAAATTGCACCTAATCCGGCCGAAATGGACGTGTACTTCACGGCAAGTGCGTCCCCTCATCGAATAAAACTATTCGGCATCAAGGGAACTCGGCAAAGCAAGAAAATGCCATTGAATTTCCGCTTTGCTGATGCATGATTCTCCATTATCAGTGGCTATATTTTTAAACTTAAGCCGCTCATCACTTTTTTAATGAACAAGAAAGGCTCTGTTTCAATGGTCCACATTAGTTTACTCCGGTTCCACGTAATCCTGTTCAAAGTATCATCATTTCATGGCTCGTTTAGGCTCAAACATTAATCTAGGGTTTGGAATTGTTGGCAACAATTGATTGAAAATGGCAATTGATAGGAACGGAGCCGACTACATTCATTGTCGTTCCTTGTCGTCGGCGGGGTTTATTATTTTAATCACTCAATCAAACATTTTATAACCCTAGGTGGGCTCAATGGGTACTGGTGCTTTTCCACTGGAATGTTGCAAGAAAGAAAAGGGGCTAGGGTTAATTTTTAATCAATTTCTGATTAACATTGACATGTGAAGGCATGTGAAGGGGGTCCTCTTTGCTGCTAAACTCTAGGATCCTTTGAGTATGTCAAGAAAAGAAAATATATAAAAAAAAAACATCCTTTTTAAGGCACTATACTGATCTTAGCCATAAAGTGGTGCTTGATGACCAATGCACAAAACCTTAAAAATATATGTGCTGTGTCCGTACGGATTATGGAATCCTAATCAACTGAAAAGATCGATTTGTTTTAGGTTTCATTATTTGGAAAAACAGTAATGTACAGAATGAGCACATAAATATATGCGAAACATGATTGAAACATCACTGAATGAAACTCAACTTAATTGATCACACGTTTACTTTTTCCTGCGTTTGGCTGATCAATCAACTAGTTCTAATTATTATTATTTTTTTGTAATCTGCAGTTTGAGGACATGAATTTCCTATACATGGCTGAAGCATTGTTAAAGTGATGATGTCAGTTAATATTTCTAATCCGAGATTTGAGTATGTTCTCTCCTTCTGATTAACTTGATTTAACACCCCCCCCCCAAACCACACACAAAATGTAACTGTAGCAATTTTCCCTATACACTGTACACTACAACGGCTTTTTGATATCACTGTACATCGTAGTTACTTTTCACTATAACTACAGTAGAAATCCCCATCCTTAAATATACCATACCATGTGAAGGGAGAGCGCAGGCTCTTGGAAGAAAGAAAAAACCAGATCACTTCTCTCTCTCATAGATATCCTTATTCTGATTTCATCACAGTCTATATTGATGATGTTCTTATATATTCTCCCAATATAGACTCTCATTTTAAACATATAAATCACACACACACACACACACATGTCTAGTTTGCGCATATTCTTCCAGCTACAGAATATGTCCCGCATCACAAAAGCATAGTTTAAGTAGCAATCTTATATATAATCGGATGATTGAAATGGATAGAACCTGCTACTATGCTAGTAAAAGAATTAATCAGCTCCAGAAAGATGGCTCTTATATGCTGAATGCAAGCGTCCATAGCTTTTTTAACAAGAAAAAATTTCGCTTTTCGACTCCTGGATTGCTGGTAGTCATCTCCCTAAGAGTAAAACTCCTAGCTAGTATTTTAATTTCGACTGATCTAATGTGCTGTAATCTAGCGAACTAAAGAATGCACATGAAGCATACCCTTTCTGAACAGCTTCGGGTTAATTTTTACCTTGAAAAGTGCAGAAAAATTGGGTCTGCCCATGTTTCAGCAATAGCCTAATAATGCAGGCGCTAATTAGTATATAATCTTGGACAAAACACCCCAAATTCGTCGAAAGTCTTCTCAGAAACTAATAACTGACGAACTGCTTATTCTGAAGTTATCTTTTTCCTCTCAAAAAGTCTTCGTCTGCGGATCCCTTTTTGCAGCTCATCATTAGCTCATCGCCTAAAATTGCACGCACCTGGAAATTTGCTCGAAGAATGATGTTTGCAACTTAAAGGCCACTGGAACCAAACGTCAGTGTTTTTCACTTAATTAGGTAGGTTCCGCAAGCTAATAATACTATATGAAGTATTTAATTCTTCTACTTGATTTTGTCCCCCCTTTTCCTTCTTTTTTTTTTTGGCTTTTTTTTTCCCGCTTTCTAGCTTCCTTTGTGAAGCTTTCTTCTAATGAAGTTACGGTTCCTGTTTAACATTAAAAACAACGAAGATAAACAGAACAAACTATATAAGCATGAAGTCACTCATCCACCATAACTATCTATTTTGTGCACTCTAATTGTTATGTGTAGTTCTCTTCAAGCTCCAAGTTTATCAGATTCAATGTGCAATTCAGAAGCACAACGAGAATGTTCTTCAGCGACAACAAAAAGCCATGATCATGGATTAATTTTGACAAGAAAGATTAAAAGAATGAATTATGTTATAGAGGGGTTAGTAAAAATGAGAAAATTTCAGCTCTGCCAGGGAAAAAATTGAAGAGGAGGAAGAGGAAAGGTGAAGAGAATAATTGGAACAATTAATCAAGCTTTTTCTCTGATTAAGAAGCCTTCAATATTTTTATCTTAGGTCTTCTTAACGATTGCCCTAAGTGCACTAGTTAAGACCGCTAAATATAGGTACAATGCATACCAACACTCCTTGAAAATTTAGTACTAGCATATCTTTAAAAAAGAAATAATCGATCATATACTGCCAGCGTAAACGAAATTTACACAAGCGACCTTTTCCGCCCCAGAACTGGAGATTACAACATCCACTCTTTCAACTGAATGATGTATGAAGTCGCTTGTGTGAACTTTGCTATAATTACCAACAAAAGGAAATACTGAAGTGCCTAATGAAGTTAGGCAAGGTCAGACCTACATGGAGCTCCTTGCAAATTGCACACATGGAAACTGAATAGACTACAGTTGTCACTATTGAAGGCTTTAAATAAAATACTGTACTAGACTGAATTTAAAGTATTTGTCTTGCTCCTGACTAGTCTAAATTTTACGCAACAGTATGAAGAGATTAGCGTAGGAAAGGAGTAGATTTTTTATGGAGCGAAACACAAAAATCAGTGGAAAAATTTGTGAAAAAAACTAAAAATAATTGAAGGAAATTGAAATGAAACCCTTGCCTTGATTTGCACATAAACAAGTACCAAGGTGACGATAGTCATGGTTTAATATACAGAATATGAAAAAGACACGAGCAAGTTTTTTTCTTTTCTTTTTCCATATCCATAACACAATACAGGATAAAGTAGCTGACCTGAAACTCTCTCTTTCTCTCCCTCTTGTCCTCATGAATTCTCTAAGTTATCCTTTTCCTAGCCATAAGGTGGCCGGCCATGAGCCCAACCATAAGCCTCATGGTTCAATTGTCCACCATTTGGAAGCAAATTCGGAGGCAAATTGTATACCGGCATCGATGAAGGGTCCACCATCCCACCTTGTTGTTGTCCCCCGCCGTCACCAATCGCCGGCGGTGAGCCACTCCCCATCTGCCCTTGCCCGCTGCCTGCTTCCTCATCCTCCTCCAAGGGCAGTCTCTCGTAAGTAGCATTAGAAAAGGTCGCCGCGATCACCATGACGGGCCCAGAAGCCACGAGCGAGCCCACGACGCTTCCGCCGACCACTTGACCTTGGCCTCCGGCTAGGTATATGGTCAGCCCAGTTGAACCTGGCGGGGCAGGACCAGGTAAAAAGGCTCCGGTGAGGGAGAGAATCTCGAAGCGGCCGTGGAGGGCCATGACCGCCCCCGGGGCAGTGGGTTGTCGGAGCGTGACATGGGTGACTGTGCCGCTCCCGCTTAGCACACAGACACCCCTCTGTCGCCGTCTGGCGAATTGGGCCACGCTCTCGGCTATGTCTGCTCCGTTGGCTATCTCCATCACGTGGCTCCGAAGCGCGTTAGGGCTATCTCGGGTCACAAAGATCGGCGGCTTCGGCTTGTTCTTGGAGCCCGGAGGACGGCCCCTTGGTCGCCGAGTGGCGACCTCGACGGCTCCTTCCTTGGGCTCGTCGCTGTTATCTCTCTCGTCTTCCTCCACGGTCCCGCCTCCTCCACTGTTGTCCTTCATGGAGATCCCTAGATCGGGCTTTTTCCCCTGGGACGAGCTGGTCGAGGTCTCGACCCCGGGGAGCCCGACCTGTCCTGTCCACCATGGATTTGCCATGATTCCTCTTCCTCGTGAAAATAATCTGAGCAAACTCTATGTGGTTGAAACTATAGGATTGATGAGTGCTGGAATTCCCTACAGAACCCCAGATCTATCTGGGTCAATTCACTTCTTCCCTCTAAGCCAAAAAGCTCAGCAAGGAGAAGAAGCAAATCGCTGCAGCAAGTGGAAGAGAGATGTGACAACGAGATGACCTCCCAAGAAAAGACTGTTACCTCTAGTGATCTCTAACAAGAGGCAGATGACGGAGAGAAACAGAAAGAGAAAAAAGGTAGCGAAGGTTAAAAAAGGTGAGAGAGAGAGAGAGAGAGAGAGAGAGAGAGAGGGAGGGGGGGGGGGGGGGGGGGGGGGGGGAGAAACCACAGCTTAAGTAGCAAGAATCTCTCACTCTCCGTCTATTTTTTTCTGGGTTTTCTTTTTGAACCGCTCTTTTGCCCGCTGGTCTCTCTCCCACAGAGTTACAATATGGTCAGTGAGAAGAGAGAAGGTGAAAAAGAAGAAGAAGATGGTGGGGGTGGTGCTGGGAATTAGGGTTTTACCTTGCGCTGTGGGGTCGCGTGCGCATGAACTGGTGGGTCGCACGTCCCCCTCTCTCTCGCGTTCCGACATACAAAAATCATCAGCATACGCACACATGCGAATGCGAGAGAGAGGTTGACGAAAGGTGCGTGCAATATATTTATTCGAATTATTATATGAATAAACTGACTTCATTTCTCATGAACCGTATGTCCAAATTAAACATTAAAAAAAAATCGTCGGGGGTTTTGATTAAACTAACGTAAAAATGAGAGGAGCTCCGACCTCGACCGCCATTCCAGTCGCCTTCCCCCGGTCATTTTCCCGGGGCTCCAGATGTGCGATTCGCCACTGCGTCTTATATATCGACAGGTTATTATGATTTTTTGTCTTGCTGGGGAGTCCCGTTTATTGCGTGGTCCGGATAATCTTAACCCTTCTTTCCTTAATTTAATAATGTGTCTCTAATGGGGAAATTGCGCAATATCGTCCAATCGTTTCCTGCCTCTCGTCGTGCGGCTTAAAAGGACTTTGTTTTGTGCCGCTATGATTAATCGTAGATAATTCGATACGAGTTCTATTTTCCACGAAAAAGTATAGGGTAAAAAGTGAAAAGGGACATAAAATAATTGCATGATATTATGTTTCTCCGGCCGTTGATTATTGTTTCGATTCGTACTTGCTCAAGACTACTTTGATTTTTCTTTATATAAATATAGTGTGGTCAAGTTTCGAGTAGCCAAAATGTTGATTATCTTTTTAAGGGTTGGAGAAAGGATATGATGTGGATACTAACGGCCGGTTAAAATGAGCATCCGAACATGGAAAACATTTGTGGAATTAGGATTACAAATTTTTAGTCATTTAATAAGTCGAGTGAGCAGATAAAAAGTAATAATTAAATCTTATTGACACAGTTAAAATGGTGGACGACTATTTTAACTATTTACCCTAGCACGGTGATGCGGGGTCCATTCGAGGATTCCACTAGTTGCAAACTTGCAACATCATAATGGACAAGGTATTCCATCCAAAAACTACTAAAAATTACTAAGTCTATTATATTTGTGCAAATTCGATATACTAATTGAGTTCATCTGATTAATTTTGACCGAAAATTACTAACGTTGATGTCAACCGTCCTATATGATATGACCGACATTAACGTGGATATTTTTAATAAAAGATTAATAATATTTTGATTTTTTTATTTTTTTCTTCTCTTTATTAATAATATGTGGAGCTGAGGGCCGGTAAGGGTTGCCAACTGACTCTCGTTGGCCACAGACAAGGGCCAGTGATCCTCTTTGGCATTGGACGAGGGCCATAATGCCCTTGTTGGCCATTGGGTGAGGGCTATGACACCCTCGCAAGATCTAGACCTGGTTAGGGTGCTAAGGCCCTCACTGGGTTTGAGTGAGGGTCACCAACCCTCAACACAAAAGAAAAGAATTAAAATTACTGAAAAATATCCACGTTAGCATCGGCCACGCAATATAAGACGGCCAATGCCCATGTCAACAACTTATTTACTAAAATTAGCCAAATGGATGTAATTGGAAATTCATCAAAAAGTTTAGGGCTCAATTGATACAATAAAAAAATTTAGAACTGAATTGGCATATCTGTGCTTGATTTAAGATTTTTTTTGTACTTTCCCTATAATTCCATCAATTGAGGAAATAAATAGAGTTCACCTTGTATATTGTCCACTTTTGTGTCATTGAAAACCACGTTTGTTAATATTAGAATGAATTCAAGATATGATGTAGCAACTGTTGCTTTCGAACAAAAATAATGTTGCTAGAATACATTATTTTTAAGAGAATAAAAGAAGTCATTTACATGTTACCAATATCAATATTTGAATCTCATATAGGAGTGCCATCATGACATGTGTTAAACATACTTTGCAGGAAACTTTTTATGTCTAAAATGTTAGGATTCGGTGCACAAGTTACAAAAAAAAAACGCAAAACGTAAAAGCGAAAATAGAAAATCAACATAAGGTTTATTATAGTTCAACCTTAAATCAGGGTTACATCTACGAGAGAATTTCACTATAATTACCTCTCTGTTGATAGGAAATATGAATCACATCACAACATTAAACACTAATTACACATTAAATAATAACCGTTAATACGGTTAAATATTGTAATGTTTCTTAGCTTAATAAGTGTTTCGAAATTTGGGCAATAAATTTCTTAATGGTTTCCATGTTATGTTACTTCGCTCTCACCCATCATTTAGTAATTGCAAAGTTTTAAGTTAATGTCCATATTAATCCTGGCCTTCTAATATGGAAAAATGAATCTTTTTGTATATGTAAAATAATTGATTAATCAACAGTCTTAGGATCATTAAATATAAGACGAATCACTTCTAACGATCCATCAAATTGATATTGGCCAAAAAGATCTGATCGGCCTGATTGTTTAGAAATTATGATCACCTATCACCTTCAAAAGCCGTGATCATTTCCTTCCACATCTAAAAATGGCATGTCTTTTCGTTTAACAAGTGCTGTCAGATGTAAAAACAAAAGAAAAACACTATAAAAATACTTTTAAATGTCTTTAAGCTTTTAAAAATGGTCAGGAACGTGCAAGAATGGCAACCTCATGCGAACTTAGGATTAAGTATTCCGAAAGATAATTTATCGAGCTCTTCAACTTGTGTGTTCTTTTCCTAGAAATGCACGAACTCGTGCGTTTTTTTTTTTTTTTTAACGTTATATTTTTTTATATATGTAGTCTAATGGGACCATTGTCTAGATTTTGATGAAGCCTTTTTGTCAATAGTTGTAGAGTCTATACAGTACATATAAACATAATTAATACTAAAGTGCTAATAATAATGTTTACTTCCAAAAAAGTAAGATTGCTTGTCTGAAAGGAAAATAACTATGATATTATAAACGTGAGGAGATTATAAAAACAACACTGAAGGTGGTATATTTAATGGTATAAAGTTCAATGCTGAACAATAAACTGAGTTAGCAAGGAAGGAACAAAAATTACGACAAGAGTATTCGACAAAACATTGAATTGAGAGTCTGAGATCCTCTGCGTAAATGGTAAAAAAAAAAAAGAGTCTATAAAGCCCTAAATCTATTATACAGCGGCTAATTCAAACCTGAACTTTTTAATTGTGCTAATTTAGTCTTGAACCTTTTGATGATTGGCATATTTAGTCCTAAACCTTTTGAAGCTTTGCCAATTGTCTAGACTTTGATGAAGCCTTTTCATCAATAGTTGTAGAGTCTATACAGTACATATAAACATAATTAACATAATTAATACCAAAGTGCTGATAATAATGTTTACTTCCAAAAAAAGTAAGATTTGCTTGTCTGAAGGGAAAATAACTATGATATTATAAACGTGAGGAGATTATAAAAACAACATTAAAGGTGGTATATTTAACGGTACAAAGTTCAATGTTGAACAGGAAACCGAGTTAACAAGATAGAAACAAAAATTACGACAAGAGTATTCGAGAATACATTGAACCGAGAGTTTGCTGGAGAGTGTAAATGAAAAAATTATCTAAAAAGCCCTAAATCTATTGTACAACATCCAATTTAAACCTAAACCTTTCAATTGTGCTAATTTAATTATGAATCTTTTGATGATTTGCATGTTGAATCCTGAACCTTCTAAAGTTTTGCTAATTTAGTCCTAAATCTTTCAAATTTTTGCTAATTTAGTTATAAATATGTATTGACAGAAAGAACTACATTGACAAAATATCAAAATGTTTAGGATTAAATCAGCAAATTGTCAGAAGATTTGAAAATAAATTAGTATAATTGAAAAGTTTAGGACTAAATTGACAAATCGTTAAAATGTTTAAGACTACATTGACACAATTGAAGGATTTAAGATCTGAATTGATTACCGTACAATCGATTTAGGACTTTATTAATACCTTCAAATTTCATCATCGTCATTCATAAAAATCGATAGTTTAAAGTTGATTTGATATGCTTAATCCCAAAGACCTACTCCCCGTCAGCCAATTCCCCTCTTCTTTTGTGTTCAAGCCCAACCATGTCATTGGATCGGCGACCCACCCCATTGGAGCCGCCACCTATCGACAACCACATGACACTGTGGCGGTGCCACCCATTGGATTGAGACTAAGTCAACTTTGGTTCATCAAATCAAATTCATCCTTTTCGAACTGATCAAAGACAGGTTACCTATCCTTCGACCAAACACGTACATATACATCTACTGAACTCAACTCGTTCGAGGTACAAAATCAATGGAAACGACATCAATTGACTTCGAGTTCGGTCGCCGGAAATCGCTCGGCTCAGTTGACACTTTGAAATCTTGGGGGACACAACGGTTCGAACAATGCCAGCTTAGAATCAGTCATGGTTTGAATTGTAGCAGGAAAGGAGTGCAACATATTTGAAAAAACAAAGGGGGGAAAACCTAATCCTCATTAGAAAAATCGATCTGGGTCGCAAGTAACCAATGAGGTTTTGACCGGCGGAAAGCAAAGATTAGCTAACACGACACAGCCAAAGGCGTTGGACTGTCCGAAACATTTCCTGCTTAATTTTAGGGCAAGTTGAGGAAGAGATAAGCTTGTTAATTGGGAAGGAAATGGACAAATTGAATTTTTAATTTGGGCCTTTGTTCAACCGTGGTGGCCCCCGTGCCTTCAAGGAGGGCCTTGCATGGTCCACGCCTTTATAAACGACTAATCTCAATTGTCTTCTTACTCTGACTAATTACACAGAAACATGATTAATTTAATAGAAGTGCATCTAGGGAGGGGTTAATTGGGGATGGTTGGGTCTTCTTTTGGAGTTGATAAGCATGAAATTATTGAAGCACGAAGCGTCATAGTAGTACTTGAGTTTGAAGATTAACCATCATCCTTTTCGGGGTTAATCTTCTCAATCTTGAATCGATCATTTTTCATCCTTTTCCTTATGTGATGATAGAATGAAAGAAAAGTAATGAAACACGATATGACAACTGAATGACCTTCTCCTTTTCTATTTTTCTTTTTTTTTCCTTTCTCAATTAGAAAGCCTTTGACCCTTGTATTCGTTTGCCAAATCTTGTTCAGTTCCATCCAAATTCGATTTTATCTGAATCTTCATGGAAGAAGAAGTAGCGGTTCAACAACTACTACATCCAGGGATCCAACCAAATCACGAAACCCGACGGTTGCTCGTTCTTTGATCAACGATTCACCGGCCACTAAATCGATGAAGAGTGTGGCACGGTGGGCTCGGTGGTACTGTGCTAGAGGAGTCTGGGGTGACGGTATCATCCTTCCGGGGCATAGCGGGTTGTATCTCGAACCGAACAAACCTTACACGTGCTTGATACTATCGCTGGAGATTGCTAATGCTCCATCGTTTCTGTTTTTTCGCGTGCAAATTATGGGTGGTGACGGAAAATCGTTAACAGGAGAAGTGGCTAATCAACTGTCCGCTTAACAAGCGGGGGTCGTATTAGTTGATTGAATTCAATTATGCAATATGAAATGATTGATTCCTCACATTATAAACGCATATAATAAAGCTGCATGCATGTCTCAATCCCGACAGATGATACTCGTGGACAAGATTACTGCGCTGGCAATGAGGAGTAATGAAACCCCAATCTTTGTTTTGCTTTGATTTTTCTTCTAATCTTGTTTTTAGACCGTTCCACCAAAGGGGGCTCACCAAACGTTTTCGTTGACTTTGGCGATGGGAGTGATAAATACTAAACTTTTGGTCAATGAGACAAACACAGGACATACATACACCCCCCATAATGGCGACAAAAAGTCAATCTTTGATGAATTTTAGACCGTGATGCAGATGAATATAGTCCTTTTTTGTTTTATGTCATACCGACTAATTAAAGTTCTAATTTTCAATTATGATTCTCTCTCGATTTTTTTTTTGAAATAAATGAACGCCTTGTCAAATCCGGTAAGTGACAAATTATCTTAGGAAAGGGTATTATTAAGGGTTTATCTTTATTTTATGAGTTAGTACTGCGAAAAATCCCAAATTAATATATCTAGATAAATTTATCTCAAATTATTTTTTTGACCACCAAAAATCCTAAACCAGTATACATGTGATAAATTTACTCCAAAATAAAAAAAATCTCAAACTAATAAATCTATGATAAATTTATTCTAAATTAATTTTTTTTATCACAAAAATCTCAAACTATTATACTTGTGATGAATTTATCCTCCGTTAAATTGAGTTAATATCCCAAAAAATTTCAAATCGATACACTTATGATAAATAGAGGGTAAAAATCCCAAATTGGTATGCCCGTGGATTGTCATGTATAATCTAATTCAACATTTTGATATTAAATTTAATGAAAACTAATAAAGAGTAAATTTATAGTGTACCAATTCAGGGTTTTTTGTGATAAAAAAATATTTTAAAGTAAATTTGTCGTAGATGTACCAATTTGAAAATTTTCGTGGTATTAACTCTTATTTTTTTTATTAAGCTTAAACCTCGTCCAACTTTCGGCCGAAGAAAATACTTCTTGTCGAAATTGACAAACCAAAGATTCAACTGGGCCATGGCTCGACCCGAAAGAACCAAGTTCATCGGATCTTACGGGATCTTCCGGCCCGTTTAACGGCCTCGGTTCAAAGTGTTCTAGGAGGTGAAGACGGGTCGGGTGGGCTGAGCTTCGATGGAAATCCTTAGCGGTCTTTAGGCCCGATCCTAATGGGAAACAGATGTGACCCGAACCGGATCCTCAATCGAATCGTATTGACAACAAAGCTGGAATCTTCTGTCCAATTGCTGTCTGATTCAGAGGGACAGAGGATCGCTACACGCTCGGGCTCACAGCTGGGAGGGCAGAGAAAATGGTGGAAGATCTGTTCGAAGGGTTACCGCCACCTTCTTCGATCCCACAAGAGCCCCAAGCTCGAGAACAAGAACAGCAAGGAGGAGGAGCACGAGGCGTTCTTCAGATTCCCTCTTCTTCTCCTCGCAAAAAAGACAGCGCCCCATCCCCTGTTCCAGCTCCACCTCCTGCTCTCAAGAGCGCCCTCAAGCGCCCCAAGTCCGATGAGCCCACCAACCCTCCAGGTACTCAAATTCTGCGTTCGCAGAACTACATAACTCGTTTTCTGCAGATGGTCGGTACTATATGCTGTTCTTTTTTTTATGGGTATTGCTCGTTCAGTGCTCTAGGCTTCATCATTTTGTCGCCGATATGTTATGAGTGCTCCGTTTGAGTTCGATCGTTGATGGGTCTCTCTCTCTTTTCGAGGGTTGCGAATTGTTTTTCTAGTAGAACCTGTCACGCGACTGAAATTATTTTGACTTGTGCTGGCGTTGGTCCCATTGATTTGCCAACCCTAGCACCTGAAAGAACTTTTGTGTTTGTTCAAGTGATCGAGTAATTTGAAGGAGTTCAAAATCTGGAGTTATTTCTTGTGAGAAAATTTGTTCTTGTGGTGACAATGGTGTTTGCGTTGTCATGGATCGATCTGAATGACTCTTCATTCATGTTTAGGTGCCGAGTCAGGGAAACGTTTGAGGTTCAAGACTCACACTGATGCCTCGGAAGCTCAAGTCATAGATGCCATGAGGAAAATAGCATCTCACATTCGAAATCCCACAAAGCTCAGCAAGGCGTCAAAGCTTGCTGTGCAGTTGATACAGGCAGGGAGCGTGAAGCCTGGGACGAGCGATTACTTCTTTGCCATACTCGAAGCTGCAATGTCTTCGCCAACAGCTTGTACTGATCAATCAGTGCGGTCAGATTGTCATGCATTGTTTTCTGCGGCACAAGATGCAGCTGAGGTATGGAAGTGGTTCGTATTATTCACGAAGTTTGATATCTCAGGGTTATTATGACAAAAAAAAAAAATCCCTAAAGATGCTACTACCTTATTACTACCTTATGGTTTTCTTCCAGCATTTAAGTGATAGGCAAAGAAATCAGTTGACTACATGGACAATTCAGGCAGTGGTGGCAAATGATCTGTTCACCGATGACAGCTTCGTGGTATGACTTTTGTCTTTGCCTTTGGATTTTTGTCGTTCTAGTTCAAAGTTCATGCTTGCATCGTTATTGTTCACTGTATCTAAGGCAAGTAATTGGCAATTTGTAGCATCTGTCAGTGGCCAATTTAAGTTTCAGCTTTTCTTGGGAATAACTTTAAGTCTGTTATTGGCTCGGTATGGTAGTAGTCCTATTTATGGCAGTGCTAATACCATCTTTGTTTATCATCATTGGTAACGCCGTTGTGGTAATGCGTAGAGCTGGTAGCTGCGTTGGTCGCTCATTCCCACCCCTTTTCACTCTTTGTTAGTAAATAGGTTGTACTTTTGCATGCATATGTCTAAATTACATAATTTTTTATGAGACTTCCGCCTCACGCACCTTTACTCAATTTACGAAAAAATACTTGGTCTTTTGGAGTATAACGTAATATACATGTATAAATTCCTTACCATATTATGCTCAGGAAAAAGAACTTCCATTGCCAATTGATTTAACGAATTTTCATTGGTCAATCAATGATGTGACGTGCCGTTTATCATTTTTATATCAAAATATCGAAAGTTTTGTTTATATCATGACATATTAACACATAATGCATAGCAGGAAGTAGCAGTATTAGATTACGCTTACAATATCTTTTAATTTGACTAATCCATTTTCTGTGCGGAAGTTTCTCTAATTATAATAGACTTGGTATTAACTCGTGATAATATTAAATATTATGAAAGTCACTCCAAATTCTTTACACGTACTTTTGCGAACATTGACCATATATTTCTGTCCGTATCCCGCATCGTAAACTCTAACATTAGAATTCTGCGTTCCGATCAATTGCAATTACTGCAGTTTTCTTATATGGTTCCACAGTGAGCCGTAACATAATTTTAGCCCACTGGTGTTATTTCCTATTTTAAATGGCCTCCTTTTAAGTTGTTCAAGTGCATTTCCTGGTAAGCATATACACTTTTCGTAGGACACCTGAATATTCTTTTCTCCTGATGTAGTGTTGCAAATGTTGAAAATCTTTTCAACATCCTTGCTGTTGGTGAAAGAATCATTCTTTTGGATAAACCATTTCGTCTGTTTTTGGTTGAAACTGATGGACCATCTTTTCTTGTTCGTATGGACTTTTCTTTTCTGGGACATACCATAAGTTCTCCAAAACTGCTGGAAGAATAAAAGACACCATATCCAATCTACCAGTTGCTACAGACGCTGATGACACCGAGGAAGCTGCAGCTCTTGAAGCTGAGAAAGAAACAACTGACCTGCCAGGGAATCAGGAGATGCCTCCAGATAGTCATTTGGGAGTCAATAATGGGGAAGAGCTTGACCCATTTGGGCTTGACACGCTTATCCCAAGTAAAGTGAAGAAAGATGAAAATCCAAGGGGAAAGAAAGATGCGGCGGCCAAGATCAGGAAGGAAGAAGAGGATGAACAAAAGAGATTTCTCAAGTCGCAGAGAGAAGCGTTGATTGTCTGTTTAGAGATCGCCGCGCGGCGGTACAAAACTCCGTGGTAATTTTTTTGGGCTATGTCGAGAAACGTGTTTCCTTTTTTTCTTGTGATTCAATATTGACCATATTTTTACTTTTTTATTTTTATTTTTATTTTTATATTTTTACTTTTATTTTAGCATATTTTAAACTTTTCACTTTGGGTTCATCGACCGCCGACCCCAACTGGTTTGGGATAAAGGTGATGTTGATGTTGATGTTGATGTTGATTCAATATTGACCATAATTTGAAAGTGGAAACTTCTTTGCAGGTGTCAGACGGTCATAGACATATTAGTAAAGCATGCCTTTGATAATGTGTCAAGGTTCACATCTAAACAAAGGGAGGCCATTACGAAACTTTGGGCATCCATTCGAGAACAGCTAACTCGTAGAAAGCAAGGGAAATCCGTGTCTGGGAAACTTGATGTGAATGCTTTCGAGTGGCTTCAGCAGAAATATTCTACGGAGAAGATCAGCATTAGGCATGCGGTTGGAGGTAGTGGAGATCGTCGTGCTCAGCAATGGCTTGGTTGAAGCTTGGCATTTCTTCCTCCTTGTATATCATTAGTGATTAGTTTTCATGGGGGAAGGTGTTTGCTGGTATCATTGACATCAACTGTTCATAGGGATTTGCTTGCGTCAAACAAAAATTACTCAACATATTGTGAATTGACTGAATGGAACTTCTTGATCAAATTGAGAGTTTTCTTGCGATGCGGCCTGTATAGACCATCAACTTTCCTCAGAGAGATAGAGAGAGAGATTACAGATTCATTCTCTTGTTTATTGGTATCTATTTTATGTATCTGGATATGCAAATTATGTAAATGCACTGCAAAAATCATCTTTTTACACGCCGAGCTTCATACTGTGGGGACAAGTTAAATATTTACTCTACTGTTTGGAGGAGAATTTCACAATTGCTTCCATTCCATAACTTTTTCTGAAGAAGGATAGATCTTATTATCAGGTGGAGTTTGTCCCAACTTCCCAGCCTAAGCCACCTTTTCTTACCCATTTCACCCTGATCAGCCCCTGTTGGCTACTTCAATCACGCTTACACCTGCTTCTTTCTTAATTCTTGAATTCATCATTCTCCTCCTTACCTCTGCTACATCACTCCATCTGTTTGCAGCGGCAAACATATTCGATGAAAGAACATCGCAACCAGAACCCTGAGGTCCCATTTCCGTAATTTGCTGGGATGCCAACTTCTCCATTTCAGAATTTTTAAACAGCTTCGAGGAAGCATATAAAGCACCCCATATAATACAGTTGGGTTTGATTGGCATGCTTTTGATCACTTCGTATGCCTCATCAAGCAACCCAGCTCGACCAAGAAGGTCGACCATACATCCATAGTGCTCAATTTTGGGAACAAACACGCGGCTATTGACCAATTCATGGAAAACCCTCTTTCCTTCCGTTACTAACCCGACATGACCACAAGCCTGCAAAACTACAATGTATGTCGAATCATTCGGCTTTATGCCCGATTCCTCCATTTCTCGAAAGAGTTCCAGAGCCTCTTTTCCACAGCCATGCTTTCCGTAACCACCAATCATGGCATTCCACATACATATGTCTTGATATATTGCCGCATCGAACAGCCTGCGGGCCACAACTATGTCACCACACTTAGCATACATGTCGATAAGTGCAGTTTTGAGAATCACATCATTCATGCCACATTTGTTGAGGTACGCATGGATCCGCCTGGCCAAGGCTAGCGTGCCGGTGCCTCTGCATGCCAGTAGGATGTTGACTATAGTCTCCCTATCTGGACTTAACCCTTCAACCCTCATTAGGACAAAGCAATAGAAAGCTTGATCGATGAGTGCTGCTCGAGCATAAGCTGAAACCATTGCTGACCATGTGACAGTATCTCTGTTCTCTATGTGATCAAAGAGTGCCCTAGCATATTTGGTATTGCTGCACTTTCCATACATATCAATCAGACCAGCAGACACAGCTAAAGAGATGTCCAAAGAGTGTCTAGAGATATAGGCATGTATCTGCTTGCCGAGTTGCAAAGCTTTAACAGATCCACACTCTATGATGAAACTCAACAATGTTACTTCATTTAGGAGAAGGCTTTCTTCGAGCATTGTTTTGACAAGATCAGCTCCTTCTCTATATTTGCAACTTCGGATGTAGCCTGAAATCATCACAGTCCACGCAACAATGTTCTTCCGAGGCAACCTGTCAAAGAGCATATGCGCAAAAGCTAAGTTTCTGCATTTCGCATGCATATCAATCAAAGCAGTACTTAGCATAACTCCCATATTCTCATCAGAATAGCCGCCAATTGCAGTTCTTATTGCATAAGCATGCATAGCTTTCGCCATCTCAACATTACCCAAATTTGCGAAAAGATTGGCCATATTCACCAAGGCAGCCTCATTAGGCTTCACATTCACAATGTGCATTTCCTTCACCAATTCTAACGCTTTTTCGACAAGTCCATTTTGGCTGTAGCACCGAATCATCGTGCTCCAGGAAACGGTATCCCTGTCAGGCATTTCATCGAACAAATACCGCGCGAGTGCCGCATGCCCGCATTCCCCATACATGAAAACCATTGAATTAAGCACGAAAACATCGCTGTCGAATCCAGACTTCGTTGAGAACCCGTGTATCTCCTTTCCCACCTGCAAGCATGAAACTTGCCCGCAGGCTTTAAGGACCGAAGGTATGGTGAAACAGTCCAATTCGCAACCAGCTTCACGCGCATATGCGTAAACGGGAATTGCAGCTTCAGGGGAGCTGTTTTTGACGTAAGACGTCACGAGAAAATTTACATGAGCCGCAGGATCCAAATGGGGTCGATGAAGTGCCGCGGAAACACGGGGGGTGTGGCTATGAGCACGAGTGAAGTGGGTCTTGATCAAGAAGGCGTGGACTTGCTCGGTCCGGTGGAGGTCAAAGGAATGATCGCGAGGGTGGCGTGCCTGCGAGTCGCCGGAGAGTTCGTCCGTGGAAAACAGAGGGCGGCAAAGCTGAGATCTTTGAGCGGAACCACATTGAAGAAGCGAGGGAGCGATCCGAAACTGCATGTGTCCGCTTTTCCCATGAAGCAGCCCTGAATTTAGCCAATTTTTCGCTGCGGCTCTCATGGAAGATTCATCTTTTATTATCACCGGATTGCTTTTCTTCACACTTCCTCACTGATACACACGAACATTGTTGTCATTCGAGTCAAAAGAGGAAACAAGACTCGTAATTGTTCTTCTCGATTCAGCTGGGGTAACTTCATCTGGGTGTGCTAGTTCCTTACCCGAGCAACCAAGATTCACCAGTCCCCTTTGCTTGGTTCCGTTTCAGTCACGCGTCTGACAAGCTTCGATGGCTTTGGAGTTCGGACAAGAGAGGATGTTGCCTTTTAGGGCCGATCCAGTCCGACTACCCTCCGGAACCGGAAACCAGCCAACGGTCCCGACTCCCATTTTCCGAAACTGGGGACCGGACCAGCCACCCCGTGGATCAGGAACAAGTAACATGACAAAAAAATGAAATAGAATTGTTTGTAGCCAGTCCTCTTGTAATTAGACCTGATACTCGTTATAAATTTTAGGGTTACTTTTAATTTTTAAAAAAAACCAATACAGTTTAGTTTTTGCCTCTCAAATCGAGAATTGGACTATCGATTTTAATTTTAAGAATCGCGAATCGAATCTTTGTCTTTTAGAATCGGGAACCGGACCATTGATCCGGATCTAGTCCGAGTATTTCTGGTCCGATTAGTTCAATTCGCTCACACCCATTGCTTTTCACCGCTGTGGCCTTGGGACCTTCCAATCGAAGCTGAGGTTTCTCCGTTGGCTCGGTCAAATGCTTCCCCGTCGACCAGGGTTGAGACGCTGACTTCACAAGCCTCGCGTGAGAGAAGCCATTTGACCGGTCCAAGTTCGTGACTTTCGGTCAAATGCAGCGGACCGAAATGGTTCTGGGCGGTGGGCATATTCGACTCCCCAGCAGGAGGGGGGGAAAAAATGTGTGCGGTTCAATAAGGGATTCGAGATATTTCGTTTTAAGTAAAACTAAATTTTTTTCTTTGCGAGAGTCCCGAAACTTGGAGCGACAAAAAGAAGAAGAAGAAGAAGTGAAATGTGAGAACCGACTAATTTCACAGCGACCCTTTCGAGATAAGATGCGATGATAAACTCGACATATCTTGATCGACTCATTAATAAGAGGTCGAAAAATAAGGCGTGTGATATATATAATCTAAGAACAAATAGCGAGGAGACAAAAAAGGGTATTGTGATTTTTCATTGGGAATTGCTAAAATCTATTACGCGAAAGTCTCTGAAAGATCGTCTATTAAGTTTGTCAAAACAATAGTGTATGATACAAAAGTTCCCTTGTATCTCAAATTTCTTCCTTTAAAAGGAGAAAGATCCTTGCACCACCAAACAACGATGAAAATTTGACAAGACGCTCTTTTTAAACCTGCTTGCTTCCCCATCTCGTTGGCCGGATGTTTGTTCGAACTATTTCATATCAATATACTGTAATAACACCCATTTACTGAACAACGAATGATTAATTTCCATGGTTCAGAACCTTCTTTCCATGGTCCAAAGCCGTTCGCAAGAATCGTAGGATACCACCACCACAAGAGGGTCCTGTTACTGTCGCAGCGGTCGGAATCAATGTTCCGTAGTAGCCTGTATTATCAAACCATGCACACATAGTATATAAAAGACAAAAGAAAAGGTTCCCCCTCGTCTTTGTCGACAAAGATCGCAGGACCCACGAAAATAGTAGATGCCACTTTTTAGTAACTCCCGCTCTCTCCATCATGAGCTTCATCTCAGCTTTTTATCCATGGAAGAACCCGGATTCACAGTCAAGCTTACAAGATGGAGAAGAGATTAAAATCTAGGAATTACTTCTCAGCTGAAATACTTTTGATAGAACATAATTCGTAGATTCTTGCAAGTGAAAGTAAGAATGGAGTTTTGGATCACCAAGGGCTGGGGTTTTGGATCACCAAGGGCTGGGGTCTTCGGATATCTTGAGGAGCTCCTCCAAGTAAGCAGCTCCAAGATCCTCCAGCACCACCGCATTCTTCAGCATCAGCTCCTTCTCTTTCTTCTTCTTCGTCTCGGACTTCCTCCTCATGGAGTGCCTCTTCTTGAGGGCGAGCACCGGCGATCCGCCCTCCTGAAGCCTGACGACAGCGCCGTTGTTGTTGTCGTCGACGTGGCCCTCCATTTCTTGGAGGGACTTGTAGACCACCTCCGGAGGGAAGTTGAGCACGGCCTGCGGGCCCCTCATCGCGATCGCGGCCTGGTCGTATGCCAGGGCGGCCTCCTCGGGCGTGTTGAACGTCCCGAGCCAGACCCGGACGCCATTCCTGGTCGAGTCCCTTATCTCCGCCGCGTACTTCCCCCACGGCCTGCGCCTCACCCCCCGGTACGAGGCGGCCTCCCTGGTGGGCTCGCCTTCGTTCTCGTCCCGGTTGATGACGGCTCCTGACCTCGAGTTCACTTCCTCGTGTTCTCTAGGGACGTGCGAGGAAGAGATGGTGTCCACAGAGTAGTCCTGCGCCGCGGCGAGGACTCCGTAGAGGAGCATTTCTTCGGAGTCGTTCTCATTGAAAGGAAGCGACGGCGGGGCAAAGAAAGCAGCACTGGGGTCGTAGCCAAGTGAGAAGTGGCGAGATTCTGAGGAATTGAAGGAAGAACAATCAGTGGAGAACTCTGATAAACTTGGGTTCTGGAAAAGAGAAGTATCCCGATCCATGACGCTGTGAATGTTGAATTCTCTCGGGTCTTTGACCAAGAAATCAAGAGAAGCAGATCACGAAAGAGAGCTGCTGCGGTCACATGAAGTTGAAGGTTGTGGCCTCTTCGTGATTTGTATATATAGGCATGGAGGGAGGGAACGATGTGTGGTATTCAAAAAAGATAATTTTTCACATGATCAAAGGTGGAAAAGCTAAATTTGATGGAGATGGCGATGGGGGGTGGGGGAATCGGAAAGAGGGCAAGATTGGATGAACTTTGGTGGGCACTCTTTAGAAAGTTGTGTGGTCGTTAATAGGACCCCACGCCCCCCCTCGGAAAATCAAAATTTGCACACGTGAGTCAAAGGCACTCGTGGGCATGGCGGCCTTGGTCAGATGAGAATTCAAAGAGTGACCTCATTTGGATGATTTCATTTATGTTTGATGATTCATGAGGACGAGGACTTGCCTTGTGTGCTCACTTGGCTATGTCCTGGCCAGCCCGTGGCCTGAAGTTTAGGATTGGAACAGTTGGCAAGCTCTCGAAAGGTCTTCTGAAGTGCAAGAGACATCACCCATTTGGCCGATCTTTTGTGATCTTTAATGCCTTTGGAAGGTTTTTTTGATGAATTGGATCCTTATGTCAAAGATAGATGGGGACGGATCAGGAAGGGAAACTCTGGTGAATTTATATGGGAGTTTAGGCATGGGCGGCGCTATTTCCACTCCTTGCATGGCTTGAACACTCTCTTTCAGGGTGTACTGGCTTTATTACCTCTCAACGTGGGCCCGTTTTGGTTTTTTTTTTTTCTCTCTGTTTCTTCTTTTTCTTCTGCTTTCCTTCTTCTTGTTCTCACTTTTGTTGAAGCCTATCGCAGATTTCTTCATCTTCCTTCTCTGAGAGCTCTATGCACACCAACGGATAGGTTCCAGGCATAACCTAAATCAACCCTAGAATCGCTCACCTCTACTCTTTATCCTTCGTGTTTTCTTCTTCTTCTTTCTGTTTTCTGTAGTATATTGTTATGATCGAGGTGGAAAATTGTCGAAGTCATCTAGTTTCCAAAGATAACGGAGGAAGCTTTCAGGAGTGCATAGATTAAGTAACAAGTACAGTCAAGTCCATGAAGGAGGAGAATCTGTGGAGTAATTGCTGAAGCAATTCTACTCATTTCATGTCAAACAATCAAAGGATTGGATGAATGGTGGAACCCCAATTGAAATTAGAATGCCATGATGACTTTCATAATTGCTCGATATCATCAGAAAGCCACTCATGATCTTTACACTGCGAACAAGAAGCCACTTTTGCTACGAATGTTTCTAAATTTAATCGAATATCTCGTTGCTCGAATTTACCAGAAATTAACCGTTGCAGTAGACGGTACAAACAAAAAAAGAAGTTGATTAAGTTGATCAACTCTTTGAGATTACTCATATAGATAGACGAACAATCTGATCATAAAAGCATCATAGACTAAATCAACAGAATCATTCTAGGAATAGTCTCATTCACGTCGAGAACACAACTTCTCATCTCCGGTAATCATTGAATAATTCAAGAGCAATATGTTTTGGGGCGATACGATTTTTTTTTTGTTTACCACATTGGTTGTTTTTTTTCTCATCGTTGATCCTCAAATCGCGGGAGGCAACGTCATTCAGATCCAGGAGTCCCTAATCAACAAAACCATCGAGAAGAAAAAGGAAAGTGGAAGAAAAAGAAGAAACAAATAAAATAAATTCGAAATGCCCCCCCACTTTTGAGTCTTTGTCCATATAGAATTCTAAAGGAGGAAAAAGCGAGGGACAATATGATCAGTGCACCGTGAAAGTGAGTGTCTAAACCAAGTTGGGAGCGGAAAAAGAGCGACCCATTTCTTTCTCAGTTTAGTGCAATAAAAGCCAGGATTTGAATAGAACTTATAGTGAATACAATTAGCTGCTAAGTTTCGAGTTTTGTGAGACTATGCCATCTCTCTTCATTTGAACAACGGCGTCCATGCACTTTAATTTCGTGAGTAATTCAATTTGACATTTGAACTTTCCGATGAATTAGTATAGGCGGTCATGCCTCGATTTTCAATTTGCGGTTTCTTTGTCCGTGTCGTGATCATGCGGTGTCTCGAATTAGATTTCACATATCGGAAGAGCGTCGCTTCTTTGGTCTTGTCGAAAGCATCTCATTCAATCTCGTGCTTCGGGGATTCGCAAGGAGCGTCACGCCCTTTTGCCTCTTCCGTTTGATTCCCAATTCGTCTTGCGCTTGACCATATTCGAAGTGGCCATCAGAGCTCATATTCTCCATTGGAGAGGATCGGGCAGTCCATGAAGGATAGGGAAAAAAAGGCAGATGGCAAGTTGGGAAAGAGAGCTGGAAAACGAAAGGGGAATTCAGGGGAGAGCTGGGGGAAGGACAAAGAAAGGGAAACAGACGGGGACCAAGTCCTTCTAATCCCCTTGCGGAAGGGTACATTGAATCGGTTTGCGCCATCAATTCTTTGTCCCTTGGACGATGATGACACCGAGGTTTTCCTCGATTGCAACTTTCTTGGTTTCACCCAAATGGACAAAAAAAAAAGTGAGAAAGAAGCAAAACAATGACAACAAGAATTGGTGCACTCAATTTTTTTTTGCATGAAAAAATTAGTTGCGTGAGCTTATAAGCCTGTGATTGGTAATACGAGGGAGGGACCGCCGATGCTAACAATCGCTTTTGAGTGCCACTATAGTAAGTGTCTCGCACCCATTAAAGAATGTTTGGTTTTTCAGTCGCAATTATTATTTTGTATCACCCGCGATTCCAAAATTTGAGCTTGGCGATTGCTCCACATATATGCTGGCGGCTAGAACATCTCTCCATGCAAGATATTCCTTAACTAGGTAATGCAGCGCTAACGAAGTCATTTTGCGGGTCAAAACCTAAGTGCATGCTTCCTTGGGGTTAGGCAGATAATAGCAAGTTGATAAGTGCTCAATAAAAAGAACACAGTTTTTTTTTTTTTTGCTTTGTTTCTATTCCATTAGACTACCCTTCACCTTCACCCTTCTTTTCAACTTAATCAATCTAATTTTTTAGCGAGCAAGGGATCCATATTCAGTTGGTCCATGGGTTCAGTACAATCTCTTAATTGTCTAAATCCCCCCACCCCCCCAAAAGGATTGTGAGGAATAGAATTTCTTTATAGCTTATGGTTAATCAAGGTTAGCCCTGATCGCCATTACGTGGACCGTCTCGTGCGACTAATTGATCCTCGATCAGATATGGTTGTGAGTTACATAATTTTGTAATCTCTTTTATTTTCAGGGTCGGCTCGACCGTCGGGTCTAGAAGTTGTCCATTTTACCCTAATCTCTTTGTTTATTAGACTCGAGCTATTTTACTCTGATTTTGTATCGTGAAGCGTAGCCAGGGGCCACTGGTTCAGTAGCAAAGCACTCAATTGTCAACATTCCAGCTACAGAATATAGCCCTCGTGGCGTTTGTATTCTTTAATCATGAGCAATATAAAAAAGGACGTTTCTGTCGTCAAATGACTCAAATCACGATTGATCTTTTTGTTTCCTTCTTTGTGAAACATGGTGCGAGCAAGCCACTGCTTGGTGATTAGTCTAAGAAGGCTATAATTAAAGCTTGAAAGACAATGATACTCCTACTTTAATCAAAAGCAACTGGTAATGGTGACAATATGAGCAAACGATGGTATAGTATGGGGAAATTAACAAAAAAAAAAAGTCCTAAACAGATTGTAATTATGCCAATTCAGCTCTAAGTTTTTTTTTTTGCCAATTCAATCATAAAATTTTTGTAATTGTACCATTTCAGAGCCAACGCTGACGTGGACATCAGCTGGCTGGCGACCGAATACATTTAATATTTTTTTAAAAATTTTAATAATTTTTTTTTACCATTTTTTTATTTTTATTTTTTCCCCAACCCTCCCTTCTCAACTAATCATCGAGATCCGATGATCAGCTAGAGGCACGGCTGATGAGGTTGACCCTCCTGGCCATGGTGAGGTCAAGCCCCAATTTGAGATGGCAAGGACAGGGAGGCCCCGGACAAAGATGAAGACAGCGACGGTGACCCATTACACTGAAGTAGCAGATTCTCCAGCTTAGCCTTGGTGAAGCCGCTCAAGATTGCCATTTCGCCTCTCGACCCTTTTCAATACACGATGCGGAGGGGGTGACGATGGAGGTCAAGGGGGCGATTGGAGAAGAGAATGAGTCCCTGGGTTCGTCCGCCAGCGAGATTGGAAGGGATAGAACCCAACAAAGTAGCACATATGGGCTTGCAAAACCGAGTCTTGCTTGGCCATGGTGAGCCTTGACCTCTCCAGATCTAGGCTGGCAAGGTGAGCCTCGCCCAACCATTGATGCTTGGCCTCATAGGCTCCTGGAGAGGCTAGCCGTTCCTCTAGCCGGTTGCCAATTGTCGCGACCCTCTAAAATTTTTTTTTAAATTTTAAAAGGGGTTAACGGATTATTAGGTTAATTAGATTTGACTAACCTAATGCGGACCCTCCCAAGCCCTACCGAATCGCAACTTTGGTTTTTGTTTAAATGATTTTGAAATTTGGAGTCGCCACTAATCGTTCTTGGTAGGTCGATTAGAAACCTAAATAAATTAGCGGGAGAACTAATTTATTCCTACGAACCAGAGATTATGAGCTCGGGGACTTGGTTACACTAGTTAATTAAAACTAATGCCCTTTCGGTACCTTAATTTCATGGATATCCTAATCCGGCAACTCAGGCTTGGTTTATTCCTAAAGCTCTAGTAGGGTATTCTCTTTTGTGTTTTCACTTTTTAAATAGGATGCATGGATGGTATATATTTTTATTTGTTATATTTTTTAAGTGTTAAAGATTCCCTGAAGCCGAAAGAGGGAGTGTGTTAACGACTTCTGTGCAGTATTACGACCTACTCATCTTTTGGGTCTGATGATTCAAAAATTAAATTATAGGAAGTACATGACAGTGAATAAACACCTTCAATGGGAGGCCTAGCATTGGCTTGGCTCTTCCCTTTGGGATTTAAGGTACAGGTATTTAAGTTGCAAGTATTTAAACTACTGTAAGTAAAAACCTCCAATGGGAGGCTAAGCATTGGCTTGGCTCTTCCCTTTGGGATTTAAGGTACAGGTATTTAAGTTGCAGGTATTTAACTACTGTAAGTAAAAACCTCCAATGGGAGGCTAAGCATTGGCTCGGCTCTTCCCTTTGGGATTTAAGGTACAGGTATTTAAGTTGCAGGTATTTAACTACTGTAAGTAAAAACCTCCAATGGGAGGCTAAGCATTGGCTTGGCTCTTCCCTTTGGGATTTAAGGTGCAGGTATTTAACTACTGTAAGTAAAAACCTCCAATGGGAGGCTAAGCATTGGCTTGGCTCTTCCCTTTGGGATTTAAGGTGCAGGTATTTAAGTTGCAGGTATTTAACTACTATAAGTAAAAACCTCCAATGGGAGGCTAAGCATTGGCTTGGCTCTTCCCTTTGGGATTTATGGTGCAGGTATTTAAATTGCGGATGGACTTTGTCCTCTCCATTTTGGGGTATGAATTTTTTAAAATGAAATACAACGAATTGATTCAACAATTTGAAATTTGTGCGCGCTTGAGGACTCCTCCAAGCCGATTTTGTGCTTCCATAGGATTGACCATTGATATAGAGCTGCGGCTTCCTGACATAAAATAGAGTGAAGCGTTAGTATACAAAATATGTGCTAATCTGCACCTAAAACCAGAAGAGTAGAAAGAGTACTTATCTCCCATTTTTTTGGGAGGGATTTCTATAATTGATTTTCGCTCTCTATGTTCCCAATATAGAGAGTTTCTTTTGAATTAAGAGAGACTTTTAGTCACAAATCAGTTGAGAAATCGGTGGACAGCTTAGGAGCTTGTCTGGGCCGATTTTTGCATCTCGACGAGATTTTTGCTGTTGACGTAGAGATATCCTTCTCCTGACATAAAATATGGAAGAAAAAGGAGATGGAGAAAGTGTATACAATTTGTGCTAATTTGCGAGTAAAACCATAAATAAATGAATAAATAAAAACACTTAGCTTGAATTTGTTTGCTCGTTGACGAGGATGAACTCTTGATTTATATTGATCGATGAAGGAATTTGTGATGATAACCCCTGTCGCGACCCTCTAAAAATATTTTTAAATTAGGGGGTTAACGGATTATTAGGTTAATTAGATTTGACTAACCTAACGCGGACCCTCCCAAGCCCTACCGAATCGCAACTTCGGTTTTTGTTTAAATAATTTTGAAATTTAGAGTCGCCACTAATCGTTCTTGGTAGGTCGATTAGAAACCTAAATAAATTAGCGGGAGAACTAATTTATTCCTGCGAACCAGAGATTATGAGCTCGGGGACTTGGTTACACTAGTTGATTAAAACTAATGCCCTTTCGGTACCTTAATTTCATGGATATCCTAATTCGGCAACTCAGGCTTGGTTTATTCTTAAGGCTCTAGTAGGGTATTCTCTTTTGTGTTTTCACATTTTAAATAGGATGCATGGATGGTATATATTTTTATTTGTTATATTTTTTAAGTGTTAAAGATTCCCTGAAGCCGAAAGAGGGAGTGTGTTAACGACTTCTGTGCAGTATTACGACCTACTCATCTTTTGGGTCTGATGATTCAAAAATTAAATTATAGGAAGTACATGACAGTGAATAAACACCTCCAATGGGAGGCCTAGCATTGGCTTGGCTCTTCCCTTTGGGATTTAAGGTACAGGTATTTAAGTTGCAAGTATTTAAACTACTGTAAGTAAAAACCTCCAATGGGAGGCTAAGCATTGGCTTGGCTCTTCCCTTTGGGATTTAAGGTACAGGTATTTAAGTTGCAGGTATTTAACTACTGTAAGTAAAAACCTCCAATGGGAGGCTAAGCATTGGCTTGGCTCTTCCCTTTGGGATTTAAGGTACAGGTATTTAAGTTGCAGGTATTTAACTACTGTAAGTAAAAACCTCCAATGGGAGGCTAAGCATTGGCTTGGCTCTTCCCTTTGGGATTTAAGGTACAGGTATTTAAGTTGCAGGTATTTAACTACTGTAAGTAAAAACCTCCAATGGGAGGCTAAGCATTGGCTTGGCTCTTCCCTTTGGGATTTAAGGTGCAGGTATTTAACTACTGTAAGTAAAAACCTCCAATGGGAGGCTAAGCATTGGCTTGGCTCTTCCCTTTGGGATTTAAGGTGCAGGTATTTAAGTTGCAGGTATTTAACTACTATAAGTAAAAACCTCCAATGGGAGGCTAAGCATTGGCTTGGCTCTTCCCTTTGGGATTTATGGTGCAGGTATTTAAATTGCGGATGGACTTTGTCCTCTCCATTTTGGGGTATGAATTTTTTAAAATGAAATACAACGAATTGATTCAACAATTTGAAATTTGTGCGCGCTTGAGGACTCCTCCAAGCCGATTTTGTGCTTCCATAGGATTGACCATTGATATAGAGCTGCGGCTTCCTGACATAAAATAGAGTGAAGCGTTAGTATACAAAATATGTGCTAATCTGCACCTAAAACCAGAAGAGTAGAAAGAGTACTTATCTCCCATTTTTTTGGGAGGGATTTCTATAATTGATTTTCGCTCTCTATGTTCCCAATTGTTGACACCTGATCTTTAATCATTTTTTCTATTGCTAAAGTAATAAAAAATCCATAAAAATTCATAAAATTGAAAAATCAACTTTGGGGACCTTAGCCAAGCCTAGGGAACCAATTTTGACCAAAAAAACGATTTTTCATATTTTCAGTATTTTTACGTATTTTTTATTTATTTATTTTCAAAAATTAATAGAAAATCCATAAAAATTCATAAAATTGAAAAATCAACTTTGGGAACCTTAGCCAAGCCTAGGAACGAATTTTGACCAAAAAATAATTTTTCATATTATATATATTTTAATTTAAAAAAAAATACAAAAATATTTGAAAATTTTGAAAAAATAACATTTGAGGCCAAAAAAATACACAAAGATAGTTAATATTTTTATTTTAAATCTATTTTCATATTGGCCATCGCAAATTCAGAAAAATCCAATTCGAGTCACGTGTTCCTTCACGAGTATAATCTCGAATCGGGCCTGAAAAAATTTAATTTGAGTCAACTTATTTTTAACTTTCACTTTTTATGAGTTGTGACATTGTCTTCTAATATTTTAAATTTTCATCTTGGCCCAATTATACCCAGAATGACTTAATTTTGCAAAAGGGCTTTAATTAAATTATGCATTATTTTCAGCGACAAGAAATGAGCTTAAATTTGACATGTGGTAAATTTTGGTGTGTCAAAAATTGTGAGGAGATTTGGACTTAAAGAAATATATTTTTTCAGGGACTGAATTGTAAATACTTAAAATTCAAGGACTAAAGTGCAAATACCTAACTCTTGAAGGATTATTTTACAAATAATAAAAAGAAAAGTTAGTGGATAAATTAGAATAGAGAAGGGAAGATGAAGAAGAGGAGATGAAGAAGAGAAGTTGGAGAAGAATGGATGGAGAAAATAAGATAAGAATAGAGAAGGGAAGATGGAGATGAAGAAGAGTTAGTAGAGAAATTAGAATGGAAGATAAGAATAGAGAAGGGAAGATGGAGATTAAGAAGAGTTAGTGGAGAAATTAGAATGGGAGATAAATATGGAGAAGGGAAGATGAAGATGAAGAAGAGTTAGTGGAGAGATTAGAATGTGAGATAGAGATGGAGAATGGAAGATGAAAATGAAGAAGAGTTAGTGGAGAAATTAGAATGGGAGATAGAGTTAGTGGAAAAATTAGAATGGGAGATAGATGAGTAGGTTATAAAAGGAGAAAGAAGTGAGCTTGAAAAAGATTCTTGAGAGAGAAAATTTGAAGTGTTTGGGAGAATTTTTTGGAGAGAAAATTTTGGATGTTTGAGAGAGTTTTGGGAGATTGAAGAAAATTTTGAGAGAAAGAAAATACCAAAAGAGAGAGAATTTTGAAGATGATGGGAGTTTAAAGCTAGGGGTTATCATCACAAATTCCTTCATCGATCAATATAAATCAAGAGTTCATCCTCGTCAACGAGCAAACAAATTCAAGCTAAGTGTTTTTATTTATTCATTTATTTATGGTTTTACTCGCAAATTAGCACAAATTGTATACACTTTCTCCATCTCCTTTTTCTTCCATATTTTATGTCAGGAGAAGGATATCTCTACGTCAACAGCAAAAATCTCGTCGAGATGCAAAAATCGGCCCAGACAAGCTCCTAAGCTGTCCACCGATTTCTCAACTGATCTGTGACTAAAAGTCCCTCTTAATTCAAAAGAAACTCTCTATATTGGGAACATAGAGAGCGAAAATCAATTATAGAAATCCCTCCCAAAAAAAATGGGAGATAAGTACTCTTTCTACTCTTCTAGTTTTAGGTGCAGATTAGCACATATTTTGTATACTAACACTTCACTCTATTTTATGTCAGGAAGCCGCAGCTCTATATCAATGGTCAATCCTATGGAAGCACAAAATCGGCTTGGAGGAGTCCTCAAGCGCGCACAAATTTCAAATTGTTGAATCAATTCGTTGTATTTCATTTTAAAAAATTCATACCCCAAAATGGAGAGGACAAAGTCCATCCGCAATTTAAATACCTGCACCATAAATCCCAAAGGGAAGAGCCAAGCCAATGCTTAGCCTCCCATTGGAGGTTTTTACTTATAGTAGTTAAATACCTGCAACTTAAATACCTGCACCTTAAATCCCAAAGGGAAGAGCCAAGCCAATGCTTAGCCTCCCATTGGAGGTTTTTACTTACAGTAGTTAAATACCTGCACCTTAAATCCCAAAGGGAAGAGCCAAGCCAATGCTTAGCCTCCCATTGGAGGTTTTTACTTACAGTAGTTAAATACCTGCAACTTAAATACCTGTACCTTAAATCCCAAAGGGAAGAGCCAAGCCAATGCTTAGCCTCCCATTGGAGGTTTTTACTTACAGTAGTTAAATACCTGCAACTTAAATACCTGTACCTTAAATCCCAAAGGGAAGAGCCAAGCCAATGCTTAGCCTCCCATTGGAGGTTTTTACTTACAGTAGTTTAAATACTTGCAACTTAAATACATGTACCTTAAATCCCAAAGGGAAGAGCCAAGCCAATGCTAGGCCTCCCATTGGAGGTGTTTATTCACTGTCATGTACTTCCTATAATTTAATTTTTGAATCATCAGACCCAAAAGATGAGTAGGTCGTAATACTGCACAGAAGTCGTTAACACACTCCCTCTTTCGGCTTCAGGGAATCTTTAACACTTAAAAAATATAACAAATAAAAATATATACCATCCATGCATCCTATTTAAAAAGTGAAAACACAAAAGAGAATACCCTACTAGAGCTTTAGGAATAAACCAAGCCTGAGTTGCCGGATTAGGATATCCATGAAATTAAGGTACCGAAAGGGCATTAGTTTTAATTAACTAGTGTAACCAAGTCCCCGAGCTCATAATCTCTGGTTCGCAGGAATAAATTAGTTCTCCCGCTAATTTATTTAGGTTTCTAATCGACCTACCAAGAACGATTAGTGGCGACTCCAAATTTCAAAATCATTTAAACAAAAACCAAAGTTGCGATTCGGTAGGGCTTGGGAGGGTCCGCATTAGGTTAGTCAAATCTAATTAACCTAATAATCCGTTAACCCCTTTTGAAGATAAATTTTTTTTAGGGGGTCGCGACAGACTGGCGACTCCGCTGGGGACAGAGATTTTTAAATTTTCGAAAAAAGATACCAATTGGAATACTTAAATTTTTTCGAAATTTTAAGAGTCTTAGTGGACTTAGGCCAATGAAAATTTCATGCATATCTCTCTTCTGGCGATATTGTTTGGGACTCATTCTATAGGTGTTATATGTTTTTGCAGGATGGGAGTTATAAGGGGCGGAGTGTTTGGCTAACCCCTTTGTTTTGCAGGCTCGGTGTTGGGTTTATTTGTTTAATTTCGCACATTTTTAGAAGCGCTGTTTTGATATCAATTGTTGTGCATGTCTTGCATACTCTAAGGATCACGACACCTGCACACACAAGCGTCTAAACCCAAGTCGCGAAATTCTTCCTAGAAAACCATAGATAGGGATCGAATATGCAAAGCTCTTGCGTCGATTGCGCTCGGGTTGACCATATTTTATTCCGCTCATTATCTGAATTGACAATTCTTCCCATTGTGATTTGATTGCGCGGAGGGTAAGTTTGTCAATTCAGATAGTGGGAGCCTTTTTAGGTCCATACCTTGTCTCTCCTTCTTTTATTTTCTAAAGTCCACTCCTCACTTGAGTCATGCGCATGACTATGTGATTTGCATTTCTCCAAGGTAAAAGTAAGTTCTCTAATTTTATCTTGTATTTATTTTCGGTCGGTCCATGCTAGGTGTTAGTCAGTTTTTGAGCTTGATATTACGACCATTCTTTTTAAAAGAAAATAAAAATTAAATTTGTCCCTCATTTCTTTTAAATTTTTTTTTTGAAAAAATGATGTAAAAAAATCCCTTCATGGGAATTTTATTAACCAATAAGGGATTTTTGTCATATTTTTATTGCTTCAATAAAAATGAAATTTTCCTGAAAAAATATTCCTCTGAAAATTTCAATAAAAAGAAAAATTCCCTCAAAAAAAAAACTCTAGTAGACATCAAGTGATTTTATCACATTTTTCAAATTATAAAAACTTGCAAGAAAATTCTTCTCGAGAAATTCGCTCATGTTTTTCTAAGAAAATTTTTCTCTAAATAAAATTAGACTAATGTCTCGGGGGAATTGTATTGACCAATAAGAGATTTTTGTCATGTTTTTCTTGCTTCAATAAAAATGAAATTTTCCTGACAAATTTTCCTCTAAAATTTTATTTCGATAAAAGAAAAATTCCTTCAAAAAAAAAACTTTGGTAAACATCAAGTGATTTTATCACATTCTTTCAAATTATAAAAACTTGCAACAAAAATTCTTTTCGAGAAATTTGCTCATGTTTTTCTAAGAAAATTTTCTCTAAATAAAATTAGACTAATGTCTCGGGGGAATTTTGTTAACCAATAAAGGATTTCTGTCATGTCTTTCCTGCTTCAATAAAAATAAAATTTTCCTGACAAATTTACCTTTGAAAATTTATTCTGATAAAAAGGAAATTCCTTCAAAAATGTTAGTAAACGTCAAGAGATTTTGTCACATTCCTTAAAAAAAATAATAAAAAAAGAGTAATAAATCTGCAAAAAAATTCTGTATTAACCCATTTCTTCCTAAGGGAATTTTTTTCTTCTGATTTCTCTATAAAATAGAAAAAATCAAATTGGACTAATATAGGAGTCATGGACCGACATTCCTTGTGTCGCATACTAATTATATCATTTTCTTTTGCAGGGAGATCCTAGATACCCTAGACGGGTGTAAAAATTAAGTTCAAAATATATCAAGAATCATCTTCAGAAATACCAAAAGACGAAAAACACCGAGGCTTCAACCGTTAATTCCGGGGGGCAAACGAACACTGTCCATCTTTGACAGACAGAGTTATGTCAATCCGTAAACTTGTATGGGCAGTGTATTCTGATATGACGGTGGATTTATACTGATTAAACACGGGGGCATATTTAATGTATTGCAGAGGATCCCGCGTCTTTTGAAAGACAATATGGATTATATAATCAGAACCCATGAAACAAATACCTTTACCTGATTAAATCAACCAGAGACCGATCTTAAAATTTCCTCTTATCCGAAACATGCGGAGGGCTTTAGAGGACCGAGGTTCTATTAATGAACGTGGCCCACAGGAATTTCTCCCGACGCTACAGGCGACCGACACGAGCAAGTGGACGCCGAAAGAAACAAAATATGGATAAAAGTGGGCACACAACAGGTGGCCGGATTTACTACCAGCGCACTGATCGAGTTGTCATAGCGTTATTGTTCGTGATCTCAAGATGGATAGTGGGGGCCACCGCCGAACCCATCATCAATGTTCTCGATATCATCGTCTGGAGCAATTAAACAAGAACATCAAGAAGAACATTAAGCCTCGACATCTTCGGTACCTCAAATCGTTCTGTTATGCTATGCGGAAGAAACGATAGCAGGAAAATTAAAAAAAAAAACAAAACAAAACACGTGAAGCTTTTCTTTCATTCCATTCATCAAAGAGTATTACAACAACTCACTGGGGAGGAAAGGTAAAGCCAAACTGGGCCCTGATGACCATTACGAAAGAGCTCAACTGACTCTCCAAACAGTTGATGCTCTGGACGCACCGGGCGCTCTCGGGATCAAGCTCCGCGAGCCTAAAGAAGAGGCGATCGCACTTCTCTTTAACCTGGGCCATAGTGGCCTCGTAATGCTCAACGGCAAACTCCAGGTCCGGAACCGCTGCCCTCTCGAAAGCAATATCTGCCGTAATGTCATCAAGTCTCTCCTGCAGCCAACCACATTTACACCTCATCACAATATTGCCTGGCTCCTGTTCAGCGTAAGTTCGGACCAAGGCCAGACGATCCACCAACTTTCCCCTCTCACGAACCAGCCACGAAAGCTGATCGTTGGCAAACTTGAGGGCCTTTTTGTGATTATCAGCCACAAACGTAACTGTTGCCAGACGCTCGTGCCGGTCTCGGTAACGGGCTTTCACGACAGCGGTCACAAGGACCGTCTCATAAGCACGGTTATAGGCAGCCAGAAAATTGATGAAGAGGGTCGAGAAGTTCCGGTACTCCTTCCCTAGTTGGGTACCCTCAACAGAAGCAGCGTCCACGGTCCTAAATAAACCGAAGATTTCAGCCTCAACGGTAGAGTTTTTGGCTATATGAGCGTAACCTCTACCAAGAAGATTGTAGAGTCTCTCCCACCCAGCTAGGACTTCGGCGGATAAGGTATGGTTAGGAGAATTGGCCATTTTTGAAAGCAGAATACGAAAGAAAGGGGGAGAGAGGTGAGGCAGATGAGCGGAATGCGAAGATGGTAATCTGCTTTGAAGTAAATATTGATTTCATAGTGACGGTATCAACCAGTCAAGATTTCTCTTATCTACCATTCTCTATTGGCACCACCCTCGTTGGCTCGAATTCCCATCAGATGGCGACTGCGAGCTAAGCGAGTCCGAAATCTCCGCAGAAAGTTTGACGAGACACCGCTACTTTGAAAAAGAAGACGGAAAGATGAGCTGAGTGGAAGACACGGCAAACGTTAGCGAAAAGGAGATACGACTTGTCTTCATTGGAGGACCCGCCAGTAAATCGACGGTGGAGATCTTGACAGGGGCCCTCTATCACGAAAAGAAAAAAGAAGACAAACTGAGCGAGAAACAAGGATTTCCCCTTTGATCAAAAGCTGAATGTCAGATTTTCCCCTCGGTAAATCTAATAGCGCTGCCCGTGAAGAGGGAAGTCGTTGCTATTGCCAGAGAGAGAACTTGTCCCCATTTGATAGTCAGAGTTCATTCGCAAGAACTCGCAGGAGAAAGATAGAGAGGAAGGAGTTCTCGTGGGAGAGGAATTCAAAACCTTCACCATCAAAGCATCGGCTTTCAAAGCCTGTTACGAGAAGGCATCAACGATCTCGTGATCCCTCAAGTCCGAGAAGACATCCCGAGGCGGTCTCGAATCGGCAGTCCTAGATCCAGAAATATGTCGAGTATTAGGGGAACGGGCGCATGTTCAACCCTGGTCAAAGCTGATGAAGTTCCTTACCCTGAGGGTCTACTGGTCATGGCCATTGACGGTAATCCAGTCTCTCTATCAATCCTTGTTACCGTATTAAGAAAATGCCGGTATAAGGTTGTAGGTCAAGCAAAGGCGACAGAGGCCTTAGAGATATTAAGGAGGAGTAGTGACCCGTTTGATATCGTCCTCACCGCCATGGTAGGGATTGACATGGATATTTTCACTCTCTTGGAAGTCATCAATTCTAAATTAAACATGCCAGTCCTCGTAATATCGGCAAGCGATGATCAGCAAGCCCTAATGAAGGCTGTCTTAAATGGGGCCCAAGACATCGTAACGAAACCAGTTAGAGTTCAGATGCTTCAAAACATATGGCAGCACGTGGTAAGGAAGCAATTGCACGACCATGAGAACAAGCATCAAGCCTTCAATTTTGTTCCAAGCAACTGGAGAAAGAAGATGAGTTGGTCTCCCGAGCTGCATCGTATGTTTGTTAATGCAGTTCAGCAGCTAGGAATAGATTCGGCACGGCCGCAACATATACTGGAAATTATGAAGGTAGAGGGACTCACTAAAGCAAATGTTTCGAGTCATCTTCAGAAGTACAGAAAAAGGGTGAGAGAACACAATGCAGCTCAGAATCAAGAAAACCAAAGCGGGACTGATCCAAGCCTGAACGTCGAGTCTCCTCGCCACCATAAGTTCCCCAGGTTAGCATGGGGCGAGCCACTTCCCATCATCAACCAAGCTAGTAGCCATGCCATCAATCCCCCATGCGTTAATCAAAGTATCCCCCAGAATCACCCTAATGCTCTTCAAGAGTATAGACCGCAGGAGCAGTGTATTCAGATTCCTTGGTTTGAGCACCAACCTGTGGCTAGAACTCATCCCATGATCAGCGCGCCTGCGCAGCCAGAGAATCAGACAAGAAGTTATCCTGAGCACTTCCACTTCTCTAATCCTCGAATGGAAGGAATTTTTGGCAGCAGGACAGTTGGTGATCCCCACACTTTCTCGAGTAATGATGAAGGCTCCAGCATGAGAAGTCAAATTGCTCATGGCGAGGACAGAATGAGAAATCTACCGCCAGCATTTGCCAACAACAATGCCCAATTCGAGCATCAGTTGCTGGAAGGTTCAAGAGATTACCCATATGATGAGCTTACTGCCCTGGTCAACCAGTTTAGGGTTGACAGACGTCCCAAGCCGCGATCAGGAGCCAGTGAGTAGGGACTCTCAAACATCGGTTATCCACACCCGAACCAACACGAGACTAGCTGATTATCGAAGAGCCACAGGAGAGGCAGAACTGACCTTGAATAAGTGCACCTTTCATTTCATGCTTAATTCCCCTGCGTATGATATTTTCCAGCTTTCTAGGTGTCTCGATTTAATTCAAGGACAAGGGGGCAATTTATTTATCCCGTCGAATGCATGAATCCCTTTTTATGCTAGATTTAGGGCGGATTAATTTGTGGCAACGTCGCTGACTGCCATAATGAGAAATGTTGAATGGCCTCACGTAGGGAAATTTCAAGTGAAAAGCCCAGGCGAGCTCGAAGACGGGTAACTGTGTGTCGTTCCAATTTACCCTCAATCGTTGCAAAATGCTAAATTGGATTTGTTCCATTCTCACCCAGGGGATTGCAAAGTGCCTCAAGAGTGTCGCAAAATGAAATGACCCAATGGAATGCGATAGGACTCATTCGCCTTCAAGGTAACCTTCAAATTAAAGGAGCCCTCCGGTCCACGGACCGGATGGCATAGAAAATGATGATGGTCCAAGGCAACCCGAAAGAAAATAAGGCCCAACTAAGCAAAGCACTTACGTGGCAAGCTCAAAGTGAAGGGCAACTCGGGACATACAATTCAATCCAGTCCAAATGAAGGAACTTCCTCAATTCAAATTCAATAGAAGTACACACAAGGGTAAAACAGTATCGTTCCAATTTTTCTAGAATATGAAGAACATATACTGCCGCATTCTCTTTCATTTTTGCAGGGGAAGTCTCTACTGGCCAGATTTTCCTGTCTAACATTCCCTATCAGTATCACCTCCGCTACTCGTCTCCAATCTCCAGCCAAGCAAATCCGACGTCTCTACGGCAAAGCTAAACGGGACGCCACTACTTTGAAAAAGAAAAGATAAAAAATAAGCTGAGTGGGAGACAAAGACATTTTCGGCAGAAAAGAGATACGAGTCGTCTTTATTGAAGAACTCGCCAGCAAATTGACGGTGGAGACAACAACAACGGGCCCTATCACGAAAAGATGGAAGGAGACGAGCCGAGCAAGAGACACGATAAGAAAAGAGGATTGAGAAAGGCCGGACCCTTGGAAGAAGCAATACAGTTGCTAAACCCACGTTTAATTTTAAAAGAGACGCCATGCTCGGAAGAGGGTCTTAAGGCATAGGCAATCGCTCAGAAAAATTCAAAGAGAGTGAAAACACCGGAAGCGAGTAGCAAATCTTGAGAAATCATCAACCAAATCAAAGATGTCTCAACCCAATACTCCCGAGAGCTATCATTGCCTGCTGAATATGGGAGAGGAAGAGTTCGAAGCCATGTTTGGGATCGAGCCTATGGAGCCTGGCTCTTCCGCCGACGACGTCCAAAATCTCAGTAAAGATAAGGACAATAACGGTAAGGGTCAAAAGAAGCGTTACCGTCGCCATACTAAGGAGCAGGTACAAAGGCTTGAGGATTTCTTCAGAACCTGCCCTATGCCAGACGGCAAACAGAAAATGGAACTGAGTCAAGAGTTAGGACTTGAACCTTTGCAAATCAAGTTCTGGTTTCAAAATAGGCGAACCCGAATGAAGGCTCGTCATGAGCACAACGAAGCCGAGTTTCTAAGAGTTGAAAATGAAAACCTCCGAGCGGAAAACAAGATGTATAAAGAGACTTTTGACTCCGCCACCTGCCCCAACTGCAATAGCCTCCTCCTCACCCTCGATGAAATGTATGATCTGAGGATCGAAAATGCACGTTTAAGAGGTGAGTTAGACCAGTTTATAACAGGATCGAGTTCTGTTGGAGGAGGGTACAAAAGGACCAATGATACTGGATCAGCATCAATACCTCCCGAGGAAGAAGGGACAGATCACCACCAAGCGGACATTGACGATGATCTTTTCGCCATAATCAACCAGTTTGATATCGGTAAAGCATCGGGACTGTGATGCACTTGTTCAGCCAGTGACCACGAGACCTTCAATATGGCCGATGCATACCTAATTTGGGATGAAGCCAGCTGATCATGGGAGAGCCTGCAGAGGAAGCGGAACTAATCCTGAATGAGTGAATGTGTTTTATTTCCTTGCGTGATGTGTTTTTCTGCTTTTGTGAATGTGTAAAAGCAAGGAGTAATAATCCGACTTCCCCCTATTAAATGCTCGAATCCGCCACCTCACCAACCTCGCGACGAATTGATGGCGAGTGAAAATCTGCATAAACCTGAAGGGTAACTCCGTATCGTTTCAATTTACCCTCAGTTGCTCCAAGTTTTAAAATTAAGCCCCTTCTATTCTCAGGAAATTGCAAATCGACCCGAGAACGCAATCATATCCGAATACAGGTTGGATAAAATTTGGGGGCAAATCAACTCATGGGCATTACCACGGGATAGACAGCTTCGGACAAAGGAAAGTACAAGCGAAAGACGCGAACAATCTCAGAAATGGGTAATTCTGTATCGTTCTAATGTGCACATAATCATCTCAAGTCTTGAATTGTCTTATTCCATTCTTAACAGGGATTGCAAATTACCTCGAGAAATACCGTAACATGGCCCAAGGTGATACAACAGGGCTGCGTTATCCCCAAGGATTAACCTTGAAAAGAAAGCCCCATGGACACCTACGGTCCAATGGACCGAATGGTATGGGGGATGACAGTAGGTCCGAAATATTCCGAGTTCGATCCCCAAGGGTGGAGAATGTTGTATGTATTATAAATAAATAAAACAACTTTTTGTGCATTTCTTTTTTTACAAACAGGAATACTCGACGAGTAATATCAAAGTCAGTATTTTACCATAGTCTTCCCATAATGGTGAGGCGCCCAACAAAAGTCGAGGAAAATTCAATCCAACAAAACTGGTAAAAGACTCGTGCAAGACATTCAAGATGAAGGGTAAATCAGTATCGTTTTCAATTTATCCCTTTTAATACTGGCTGATATGTCTCTTTTTCTTTTTACAGGAAATATTTACACTAACATTTAACATGTTGAAGGAGACAAATCCAAAAGAAAATTATGATCATCTGACAAGATCTATTCTGGTGAAAAATGGGGCAAATTGATCACAAGCTCTGAAGCGAAAAAGCAAATATGTCTTCCTTATCTCGTTGGATTTCGAGAATAATTTCTCTGCTTTTTACAGGGGCATTCAACCGCTAAACCGTGGCGGTCGCTGTCATTAAACAAACCGAAATGCTCCCTCACCCATATGCTTCATCACGTAGAGACAAAGTTTGAGACGAACCACCCCTCGACATAAGGAGTAGGCTTCCCAATTTGTTCGGTCCGCCCACATACCAGGGGCAATTTAAATCCGCCCATATTTGCACATTATATAAACACACGTAATGCTAAAAAATTGTCACATCTGCATTGTGCTTACACAGTTCATGAATTATGTATGACTATTCCGTGTGTTTAACTTACCAACTCCAATTTAGAGCATAAACTGCACAGGAGACATCAAATGTGCAGAATGGGGCATGACAGGATGAGGAAAGGCAAACCATTTCCACGCAAGTCTAACATTTTAATTTACAGATAAACAGCCTTTCCCCAGAGTGAGAGAAGGCCCTTTCGGATTGAAGTCCCCCATTCAGATTACATTCGAGGCGTTCATACTATGAGAACCTCCTTAAACAGAATTGGTAATGCAAGCTTGACAGAATAGTTTTGCATGATCCATATTTGGATTGATTGCATCATGAGTTATCACACAGACTACTTCTAATCATTGCCGACTTGGTTGAATAGTTTTACATGAACCGATCAACTCATTGATGAAAATGCTTGCACATGTTACCTCTGATACTGCCTGACAGGCAACACATTCCCAATGTTCAAACTACCTTCCAAAGTCTTGAAATTCATTCAGCGATTATTGAATGAACAAGCCTGGTTGTCGAGAAGCCACCAAACATTTCTTCCAAATTCTCAGGTAAGTATATCTTCAACCTGAACCTTTCAAGAGAATGAATTCTGACGGTTGTTGGGGTACTCGAATCCATTGCGGTACATACAGGTATCCACCTTCTTCAATAAAGCATGATTTGTCTCAAGGACAGAAATGTTCGAGACCTTTTGATCTCTGCCTCTTTGGTTTATTCCTAAAGCGACAGGATAATATAATTTGGGTTTGAGCTTCTGCAGGATTCCTAATCTTTCCAGATTCCAGAATGGCACCCTTTGAGGTACACCAAGTCCTTCTTACAGGCAAAATAAGTCCTTCTTACAGGCAAACCAAGTCCTTCTTACAGGCAAATCAAGTCCTTCTTATAGGCACAAAGTCCTTCTTACAGGCAAATCAAGTCCTTCTTACAGGCAAAACAAGTCCTTCTTACAGGCACAAAGTCCTTCTTACAGGCAAATCAAGTCCTTCTTACAGGCAAAACAAGTCCTTCTTACAGGCACAAAGTCCTTCTTACAGGCAAATCAAGTCCTTCTTACAGGCAAAACAAGTCCTTCTTACAGGCAAAACAAGTCCTTCTTACAGGCAAATCAAGTCCTTCTTACAGGCATAAAGTCCTTCTTATACGCAAACCAAGTTCTTCTTACAGGCACCAAGTCCTTCTTACAGGCATAAAGTCCTTCTTACAGGCAAACCAAGTCCTTCTTACAGGCAAACCAAGTCCTTCTTACAGGCAAAACAAGTCCTTCTTACAGGCACAAAGTCCTTCTTACAGGCAAATCAAGTCCTTCTTACAGGCAAAACAAGTCCTTCTTACAGGCAAAACAAGTCCTTCTTACAGGCAAATCAAGTCCTTCTTACAGGCATAAAGTCCTTCTTATAGGCAAACCAAGTTCTTCTTACAGGCACCAAGTCCTTCTTACAGGCATAAAGTCCTTCTTACAGGCAAACCAAGTCCTTCTTACAGGCAAACCAAGTCCTTCTTATAGGCACAAAGTCCTTCTTATAGGCAAACTAAGTCCTTCTTACAGGCAAACCAAGTCCTTCTTACAGGCACAAAGTCCTTCTTACAGGCAAATCAAGTCCTTCTTACAGGCACAAAGTCCTTCTTACAGGCAAACCAAGTCCTTCTTACATGCACAAAGTCCTTCTTACAGGCATAAAGTCCTTCTTACAGGCAAACCAAGTCCTTCTTACAGGCATAAAGTCCTTCTTACAGGCAAACAAAGTCCTTCTTACAGGCAAATCAAGTCCTTCTTACAGGCAAATCAAGTCCTTCTTACAGGCAAAGCAAGTCCTTCTTACAGGCACAAAGTTCTTCTTATAGGCAAAGCACCAAGTCCTTTTTACTGGCACCAAGTCCTTTCTATAGGCACCAAGTCCTTCTTACAGGTATCTCCATGTGGTGACCTACCATACGGGTCAAATCTCAATCAAAATTTAATCAGTAGAATCCTTTTATTAGGAATCTACCATGGTACGACTCACCATACGGGTCAAATGGTATGACCCACCATACGGGTCAAATTTTAATTCCATTTTTAATCAGTAGAATCCTTTTATTAGGAATCTACCATGGGTTGATCCACCATACGGGTTCAAGTTCAACCACCCTAAAGTTTTTTTTATATAACGAATCCTTAGGTTCTCATTTCATTTTCAGTGGAACAATCATGTCACGACTCTTTTTATTTCCTTGTATTGAGTCGATAAGAATCCAGGTGTCATCTCGTCTTTGAAATGAACCTCTACCGAGCTTCCTTTCAAAGAGGGGCAGCTGTTGACACCTGATCTTTAATCATTTTTTCTATTGCTAAAGTAATAAAAAATCCATAAAAATTCATAAAATTGAAAAATCAACTTTGGGGACCTTAGCCAAGCCTAGGGAACCAATTTTGACCAAAAAAAACGATTTTTCATATTTTCAGTATTTTTACGTATTTTTTATTTATTTATTTTCAAAAATTAATAGAAAATCCATAAAAATTCATAAAATTGAAAAATCAACTTTGGGAACCTTAGCCAAGCCTAGGAACGAATTTTGACCAAAAAATAATTTTTCATATTATATATATTTTAATTTAAAAAAAAATACAAAAATATTTGAAAATTTTGAAAAAATAACATTTGAGGCCAAAAAAATACACAAAGATAGTTAATATTTTTATTTTAAATCTATTTTCATATTGGCCATCGCAAATTCAGAAAAATCCAATTCGAGTCACGTGTTCCTTCACGAGTATAATCTCGAATCGGGCCTGAAAAAATTTAATTTGAGTCAACTTATTTTTAACTTTCACTTTTTATGAGTTGTGACATTGTCTTCTAATATTTTAAATTTTCATCTTGGCCCAATTATACCCAGAATGACTTAATTTTGCAAAAGGGCTTTAATTAAATTATGCATTATTTTCAGCGACAAGAAATGAGCTTAAATTTGACATGTGGTAAATTTTGGTGTGTCAAAAATTGTGAGGAGATTTGGACTTAAAGAAATATATTTTTTCAGGGACTGAATTGTAAATACTTAAAATTCAAGGACTAAAGTGCAAATACCTAACTCTTGAAGGATTATTTTACAAATAATAAAAAGAAAAGTTAGTGGATAAATTAGAATAGAGAAGGGAAGATGAAGAAGAGGAGATGAAGAAGAGAAGTTGGAGAAGAATGGATGGAGAAAATAAGATAAGAATAGAGAAGGGAAGATGGAGATGAAGAAGAGTTAGTAGAGAAATTAGAATGGAAGATAAGAATAGAGAAGGGAAGATGGAGATTAAGAAGAGTTAGTGGAGAAATTAGAATGGGAGATAAATATGGAGAAGGGAAGATGAAGATGAAGAAGAGTTAGTGGAGAGATTAGAATGTGAGATAGAGATGGAGAATGGAAGATGAAAATGAAGAAGAGTTAGTGGAGAAATTAGAATGGGAGATAGAGTTAGTGGAAAAATTAGAATGGGAGATAGATGAGTAGGTTATAAAAGGAGAAAGAAGTGAGCTTGAAAAAGATTCTTGAGAGAGAAAATTTGAAGTGTTTGGGAGAATTTTTTGGAGAGAAAATTTTGGATGTTTGAGAGAGTTTTGGGAGATTGAAGAAAATTTTGAGAGAAAGAAAATACCAAAAGAGAGAGAATTTTGAAGATGATGGGAGTTTAAAGCTAGGGGTTATCATCACAAATTCCTTCATCGATCAATATAAATCAAGAGTTCATCCTCGTCAACGAGCAAACAAATTCAAGCTAAGTGTTTTTATTTATTCATTTATTTATGGTTTTACTCGCAAATTAGCACAAATTGTATACACTTTCTCCATCTCCTTTTTCTTCCATATTTTATGTCAGGAGAAGGATATCTCTACGTCAACAGCAAAAATCTCGTCGAGATGCAAAAATCGGCCCAGACAAGCTCCTAAGCTGTCCACCGATTTCTCAACTGATCTGTGACTAAAAGTCCCTCTTAATTCAAAAGAAACTCTCTATATTGGGAACATAGAGAGCGAAAATCAATTATAGAAATCCCTCCCAAAAAAAATGGGAGATAAGTACTCTTTCTACTCTTCTAGTTTTAGGTGCAGATTAGCACATATTTTGTATACTAACACTTCACTCTATTTTATGTCAGGAAGCCGCAGCTCTATATCAATGGTCAATCCTATGGAAGCACAAAATCGGCTTGGAGGAGTCCTCAAGCGCGCACAAATTTCAAATTGTTGAATCAATTCGTTGTATTTCATTTTAAAAAATTCATACCCCAAAATGGAGAGGACAAAGTCCATCCGCAATTTAAATACCTGCACCATAAATCCCAAAGGGAAGAGCCAAGCCAATGCTTAGCCTCCCATTGGAGGTTTTTACTTATAGTAGTTAAATACCTGCAACTTAAATACCTGCACCTTAAATCCCAAAGGGAAGAGCCAAGCCAATGCTTAGCCTCCCATTGGAGGTTTTTACTTACAGTAGTTAAATACCTGCACCTTAAATCCCAAAGGGAAGAGCCAAGCCAATGCTTAGCCTCCCATTGGAGGTTTTTACTTACAGTAGTTAAATACCTGCAACTTAAATACCTGTACCTTAAATCCCAAAGGGAAGAGCCAAGCCAATGCTTAGCCTCCCATTGGAGGTTTTTACTTACAGTAGTTAAATACCTGCAACTTAAATACCTGTACCTTAAATCCCAAAGGGAAGAGCCAAGCCAATGCTTAGCCTCCCATTGGAGGTTTTTACTTACAGTAGTTTAAATACTTGCAACTTAAATACATGTACCTTAAATCCCAAAGGGAAGAGCCAAGCCAATGCTAGGCCTCCCATTGGAGGTGTTTATTCACTGTCATGTACTTCCTATAATTTAATTTTTGAATCATCAGACCCAAAAGATGAGTAGGTCGTAATACTGCACAGAAGTCGTTAACACACTCCCTCTTTCGGCTTCAGGGAATCTTTAACACTTAAAAAATATAACAAATAAAAATATATACCATCCATGCATCCTATTTAAAAAGTGAAAACACAAAAGAGAATACCCTACTAGAGCTTTAGGAATAAACCAAGCCTGAGTTGCCGGATTAGGATATCCATGAAATTAAGGTACCGAAAGGGCATTAGTTTTAATTAACTAGTGTAACCAAGTCCCCGAGCTCATAATCTCTGGTTCGCAGGAATAAATTAGTTCTCCCGCTAATTTATTTAGGTTTCTAATCGACCTACCAAGAACGATGAGTGGTGACTCCAAATTTCAAAATCATTTAAACAAAAACCAAAGTTGCGATTCGGTAGGGCTTGGGAGGGTCCGCATTAGGTTAGTCAACTCTAATTAACCTAATAATCCGTTAACCCCTTTTAAAATTTAAAAAAAAATTTAGAGGGTCGCGACACCAATATAGAGAGTTTCTTTTGAATTAAGAGAGACTTTTAGTCACAAATCAGTTGAGAAATCGGTGGACAGCTTAGGAGCTTGTCTGGGCCGATTTTTGCATCTCGACGAGATTTTTGCTGTTGACGTAGAGATATCCTTCTCCTGACATAAAATATGGAAGAAAAAGGAGATGGAGAAAGTGTATACAATTTGTGCTAATTTGCGAGTAAAACCATAAATAAATGAATAAATAAAAACACTTAGCTTGAATTTGTTTGCTCGTTGACGAGGATGAACTCTTGATTTATATTGATCGATGAAGGAATTTGTGATGATAACCCCTGTCGCGACCCTCTAAAAATATTTTTAAATTAGGGGGTTAACGGATTATTAGGTTAATTAGATTTGACTAACCTAACGCGGACCCTCCCAAGCCCTACCGAATCGCAACTTCGGTTTTTGTTTAAATAATTTTGAAATTTAGAGTCGCCACTAATCGTTCTTGGTAGGTCGATTAGAAACCTAAATAAATTAGCGGGAGAACTAATTTATTCCTGCGAACCAGAGATTATGAGCTCGGGGACTTGGTTACACTAGTTGATTAAAACTAATGCCCTTTCGGTACCTTAATTTCATGGATATCCTAATTCGGCAACTCAGGCTTGGTTTATTCTTAAGGCTCTAGTAGGGTATTCTCTTTTGTGTTTTCACATTTTAAATAGGATGCATGGATGGTATATATTTTTATTTGTTATATTTTTTAAGTGTTAAAGATTCCCTGAAGCCGAAAGAGGGAGTGTGTTAACGACTTCTGTGCAGTATTACGACCTACTCATCTTTTGGGTCTGATGATTCAAAAATTAAATTATAGGAAGTACATGACAGTGAATAAACACCTCCAATGGGAGGCCTAGCATTGGCTTGGCTCTTCCCTTTGGGATTTAAGGTACAGGTATTTAAGTTGCAAGTATTTAAACTACTGTAAGTAAAAACCTCCAATGGGAGGCTAAGCATTGGCTTGGCTCTTCCCTTTGGGATTTAAGGTACAGGTATTTAAGTTGCAGGTATTTAACTACTGTAAGTAAAAACCTCCAATGGGAGGCTAAGCATTGGCTTGGCTCTTCCCTTTGGGATTTAAGGTACAGGTATTTAAGTTGCAGGTATTTAACTACTGTAAGTAAAAACCTCCAATGGGAGGCTAAGCATTGGCTTGGCTCTTCCCTTTGGGATTTAAGGTACAGGTATTTAAGTTGCAGGTATTTAACTACTGTAAGTAAAAACCTCCAATGGGAGGCTAAGCATTGGCTTGGCTCTTCCCTTTGGGATTTAAGGTGCAGGTATTTAACTACTGTAAGTAAAAACCTCCAATGGGAGGCTAAGCATTGGCTTGGCTCTTCCCTTTGGGATTTAAGGTGCAGGTATTTAAGTTGCAGGTATTTAACTACTATAAGTAAAAACCTCCAATGGGAGGCTAAGCATTGGCTTGGCTCTTCCCTTTGGGATTTATGGTGCAGGTATTTAAATTGCGGATGGACTTTGTCCTCTCCATTTTGGGGTATGAATTTTTTAAAATGAAATACAACGAATTGATTCAACAATTTGAAATTTGTGCGCGCTTGAGGACTCCTCCAAGCCGATTTTGTGCTTCCATAGGATTGACCATTGATATAGAGCTGCGGCTTCCTGACATAAAATAGAGTGAAGTGTTAGTATACAAAATATGTGCTAATCTGCACCTAAAACCAGAAGAGTAGAAAGAGTACTTATCTCCCATTTTTTTGGGAGGGATTTCTATAATTGATTTTCGCTCTCTATGTTCCCAATATAGAGAGTTTCTTTTGAATTAAGAGGGACTTTCAGTCACAGATCAGTTGAGAAATCGGTGGACAGCTTAAGAGCTTGTTTGGGCCGATTTTTGCATCTCGACGAGATTTTTGCTGTTGACGTAGAGATATCCTTCTCCTGACATAAAATATGGAAGAAAAAGGAGAGGGAGAAAGTGTATACAATTTGTGCTAATTTGCGAGTAAAACCATAAATAAATGAATAAATAAAAACACTTAGCTTGAATTTGTTTGCTCGTTGACGAGGATGAACTCTTGATTTATATTGATCGATGAAGGAATTTGTGATAATAACCCCTAGCTTTAAACTCCCATCATCTTCAAAATTCTCTCTCTTTTGGTATTTTCTTTCTCTCAAAATTTTCTTCAATCTCCCAAAACTCTCTCAAACATCCAAAATTTTCTCTCAAAAAATTCTCCCAAACACTTCAAATTTTCTCCCTCTAGAATCCTTTCTCAAGCTCACTTATTCCTCCTTTTATAACCTACTCATCTATCTCCCATTCTAATTTTTCCACTAACTCTATCTCCCATTCTAATTTCTCCACTAACTCTTCTTCATTTTCATCTTCCATTCTCCATCTCTATCTCACATTCTAATCTCTCCACTAACTCTTCTTCATCTTCATCTTCCCTTCTCCATATTTATCTCCCATTCTAATTTCTCCACTAACTCTTCTTAATCTCCATCTTCCCTTCTCTATTCTTATCTTCCATTCTAATTTCTCTACTAACTCTTCTTCATCTCCATCTTCCCTTCTCTATTCTTATCTTATTTTCTCCATCCATTCTTCTCCAACTTCTCTTCTTCATCTCCTCTTCTTCATCTTCCCTTCTCTATTCTAATTTATCCACTAACTCTTCTTTTTATTATTTGTAAAATAATCCTTCAAGAGTTAGGTATTTGCACTCTAGTCCTTGAATTTTAAGTATTTACAATTCAGTCCCTGAAAAAAATATATTTCTTTAAGTCCAAATCTCCTCACAATTTTTGACACACCAAAATTTACCACATGTCAAATTTAAGCTCATTTCTTGTCGCTGAAAATAATGTATAATTTAATTAAAGCCCTTTTGCAAAATTAAGTCATTCTGGGTATAATTGGGCCAAGATGAAAATTTAAAATATTAGAAGACAATGTCACAACTCATAAAAAGTGAAAGTTAAAATAAGTTGACTCAAATTAAATTTTTTTAGGCCCGATTCGAGATTATACTCGTGAAGGAACACGTGACTCGAATTGGATTTTTCTGAATTTGCGATGGCCAATATGAAAATAGATTTAAAATAAAAATATTAACTATCTTTGTGTATTTTTTGGCCTCAAATGTTATTTTTCCAAAATTTTCAAATATTTTTGTATTTTTTTTAAAAAAAATTAAAATATATATAATATGAAAAATTATTTTTTGGTCAAAATTCGTTCCATAGGCTTGGCTAAGGTTCCCAAAGTTGATTTTTCAATTTTATGAATTTTTATGAATTTTCTATTAATTTTCGAAAATAAATAAATAAAAAATACGTAAAAATACTGAAAATATGAAAAATCGTTTTTTGGTCAAAATTGGTTCCCTAGGCTTGGCTAAGGTCCCCAAAGTTGATTTTTCAATTTTATGAATTTTTATGGATTTTTTTATTACTTTAGCAATTGAAAAAATGATTAAAAATCAGGTGTCAACAGCTGCCCCTCTTTGAAAGGAAGCTCGGTAGAGGTTCATTTCAAAGACGAGATGACACCTGGATTCTTATCGACTCAATACAAGTAAATAAAAAGAGTCGTGACATGATTGTTCCACTGAAAATGAAATGAGAACCTAAGGATTCGTTATATAAAAAAACTTTAGGGTGGTTGAACTTGAACCCGTATGGTGGATCAACCCATGGTAGATTCCTAATAAAAGGATTCTACTGATTAAAAATTGAATTAAAATTTGACCCGTATGGTGGGTCATACCATTTGACCCGTATGGTGGGTCGTACCATGGTAGATTCCTAATAAAAGGATTCTACTGATTAAATTTTGATTGAGATTTGACCCGTATGGTAGGTCACCACATGGAGATACCTGTAAGAAGGACTTGGTGCCTGTAGAAAGGACTTGGTGCCAATAAAAAGGACTTGGTGCTTTGCCTGTAAGAAGAACTTTGTGCCTGTAAGAAGGACTTGCTTTGCCTGTAAGAAGGACTTGATTTGCCTGTAAGAAGGACTTTGTTTTGCCTGTAAGAAGGACTTACTTTGCCTGTAAGAAGGACTTTGTGCCTGTAAGAAGGACTTGATTTGCCTGTAAGAAGGACTTTGTTTGCCTGTAAGAAGGACTTGATGCCTGTAAGAAGGACTTGATTTGCCTGTAAGAAGGACTTTATGCCTGTAAGAAGGACTTTGTGCCTGTAAGAAGGACTTTGTGCCTGTAAGAAGGACTTGATTTGCCTGTAAGAAGGACTTTGTGCCTGTAAGAAGGACTTGGTTTGCCTGTAAGAAGGACTTAGTTTGCCTATAAGAAGGACTTGGTGCCTATAAGAAGGACTTGGTTTGCCTGTAAGAAGGACTTGGTTTGCCTGTAAGAAGGACTTTATGCCTGTAAGAAGGACTTGGTGCCTGTAAGAAGAACTTGGTTTGCCTATAAGAAGGACTTTATGCCTGTAAGAAGGACTTGATTTGCTTGTAAGAAGGACTTGTTTTGCCTGTAAGAAGGACTTGTTTTGCCTGTAAGAAGGACTTGATTTGCCTGTAAGAAGGACTTTGTGCCTGTAAGAAGGACTTGTTTTGCCTGTAAGAAGGACTTGGTTTGCCTGTAAGAAGGACTTGGTTTGCCTGTAAGAAGGACTTGGTGCCTGTAAGAAGAACTTGGTTTGCCTATAAGAAGGACTTTATGCCTGTAAGAAGGACTTGATTTGCCTGTAAGAAGGACTTGTTTTGCCTGTAAGAAGGACTTGTTTTGCTTGTAAGAAGGACTTGATTTGCCTGTAAGAAGGACTTGTTTTGCCTGTAAGAAGGACTTGATTTGCCTGTAAGAAGGACTTGTTTTGCCTGTAAGAAGGACTTACTTTGCCTGTAAGAAGGACTTGATTTGCCTGTAAGAAGGACTTTATGCCTGTAAGAAGGACTTTGTGCCTGTAAGAAGGACTTGATTTGCCTGTAAGAAGGACTTTGTGCCTGTAAGAAGGACTTGATTTGCCTGTAAGAAGGACTTTGTGTCTGTAAGAAGGACTTGGTTTGCCTGTAAGAAGGACATAGTTTGCCTATAAGAAGGACTTGGTGCCTATAAGAAGGACTTGATTTGCCTGTAAGAAGGACTTGGTTTGCCTGTAAGAAGGACTTTATGCCTGTAAGAAGGACTTGGTGCCTGTAAGAAGAACTTGGTTTGCCTATAAGAAGGACTTTATGCCTGTAAGAAGGACTTGATTTGCCTGTAAGAAGGACTTGTTTTGCCTGTAAGAATGACTTGATTTGCCTGTAAGAAGGACTTTGTGCCTGTAAGAAGGACTTGTTTTGCCTGTAAGAAGGACTTGGTTTGCCTGTAAGAAGGACTTGGTGCCTGTAAGAAGAACTTGGTTTGCCTATAAGAAGGACTTTATGCCTGTAAGAAGGACTTGATTTGCCTGTAAGAAGGACTTGTTTTGCCTGTAAGAAGGACTTGTTTTGCCTGTAAGAAAGACTTGATTTGCCTGTAAGAAGGACTTTGTGCCTGTAAGAAGGACTTGTTTTGCCTGTAAGAAAGACTTGATTTGCCTGTAAGAAGGACTTTGTGCCTGTAAGAAGGACTTTGTGCCTATAAGAAGGACTTGTTTTGCCTGTAAGAAGGACTTGATTTGCCTGTAAGAAGGACTTTGTGCCTATAAGAAGGACTTGATTTGCCTGTAAGAAGGACTTGGTTTGCCTGTAAGAAGGACTTATTTTGCCTGTAAGAAGGACTTGGTGTACCTCAAAGGGTGCCATTCTGGAATCTGGAAAGATCAGGAATCCTGCAGAAGCTCAAACCCAAATTATATTATCCTGTCGCTTTAGGAATAAACCAAAGAGGCAGAGATCAAAAGGTCTCGAACATTTCTGTCCTTGAGACAAATCATGCTTTATTGAAGAAGGTGGATACCTGTATGTACCGCAATGGATTCGAGTACCCCAACAACCGTCAGAATTCATTCTCTTGAAAGGTTCAGGTTGAAGATATACTTACCTGAGAATTTGGAAGAAATGCTTGGTGGCTTCTCGACAACCAGGCTTGTTCATTCAATAATCGCTGAATGAATTTCAAGACTTTGGAAGGTAGTTTGAACATTGGGAATGTGTTGCCTGTCAGGCAGTATCAGAGGTAACATGTGCAAGCATTTTCATCAATGAGTTGATCGGTTCATGTAAAACTATTCAACCAAGTCGGCAATGATTAGAAGTAGTCTGTGTGATAACTCATGATGCAATCAATCCAAATATGGATCATGCAAAACTATTCTGTCAAGCTTGCATTACCAATTCTGTTTAAGGAGGTTCTCATAGTATGAACGCCTCGAATGTAATCTGAATGGGGGACTTCAATCCGAAAGGGCCTTCTCTCACTATGGGGAAAGGCTGTTTATCTGTAAATTAAAATGTTAGACTTGCGTGGAAATGGTTTGCCTTTCCTCATCCTGTCATGCCCCATTCTGCACATTTGATGTCTCCTGTGCAGTTTATGCTCTAAGTTGGAGTTGGTAAGTTAAACACACGGAATAGTCATACATAATTCATGAACTGTGTAAGCACAATGCAGATGTGACAATTTTTTAGCATTACGTGTGTTTATATAATGTGCAAATATGGGCGGATTTGAATTGCCCCTGGTATGTGGGCGGACCGAACAAATTGGGAAGCCTACTCCTTATGTCGAGGGGTGGTTCGTCTCAAACTTTGTCTCTACGTGATGAAGCATATGGGTGAGGGAGCATTTCGGTTTGTTTAATGACAGCGACCGCCACGGTTTAGCGGTTGAATGCCCCTGTAAAAAGCAGAGAAATTATTCTTGAAATCAAACGAGATAAGGAAGACATATTTGCTTTTTCGCTTCAGAGCTTGTGATCAATTTGCCCCATTTTTCACCAGAATAGATCTTGTCAGATGATCATAATTTTCTTTTGGATTTGTCTCCTTCAACATGTTAAATGTTAGTGTAAATATTTCCTGTAAAAAGAAAAAGAGACATATCAGCCAGTATTAAAAGGGATAAATTGAAAACGATACTGATTTACCCTTCATCTTGAATGTCTTGCACGACTCTTTTACCAGTTTTGTTGGATTGAATTTTCCTCGACTTTTGTTGGGCGCCTCACCATTATGGGAAGACTATGGTAAAATACTGACTTTGATATTACTCGTCGAGTATTCCTGTTTGTAAAAAAAAGAAATGCACAAAAAGTTGTTTCATTTATTTATAATACATACAACATTCCCCACCCTTGGGGATCGAACTCGGAATATTTCGGACCTACTGTCATCCCCCATACCATTCGGTCCATTGGACCGTAGGTGTCCATGGGGCTTTCTTTTCAAGGGTTAATCCTTGGGGATAACGCAGCCCTGTTGTATCACTTTGGGCCATGTTACGGTATTTCTCGAGGTAATTTACAATCCCTGTTAAGAATGGAATAAGACAATTCAAGACTTGAGATGATTATGTGCACATTAGAACGATACAGAATTACCCATTTCTGAGATTGTTCGCGTCTTTCGCTTGTACTTTCCTTTGTCCGAAGCTGTCTATCCCGTGGTAATGCCCATGAGTTGATTTGCCCCCAAATTTTATCCAACCTGTATTCGGATATGATTGCGTTCTCGGGTCGATTTGCAATTTCCTGAGAATAGAAGGGGCTTAATTTTAAAACTTGGAGCAACTGAGGGTAAATTGAAACGATACGGAGTTACCCTTCAGGTTTATGCAGATTTTCACTCGCCATCAATTTGTCGCGAGGTTGGTGAGGTGGCGGATTCGAGCATTTAATAGGGGGAAGTCGGATTATTACTCCTTGCTTTTACACATTCATAAAAGCAGAAAAACACATCACGCAAGGAAATAAAACACATTCACTCATTCAGGATTAGTTCCGCTTCCTCTGCAGGCTCTCCCATGATCAGCTGGCTTCATCCCAAATTAGGTATGCATCGGCCATATTGAAGGTCTCGTGGTCACTAGTTTTAAAATACAGGATCTGTATGCACATTAAAACCCTAGTGCTTCATTAGCATCAAATTGCCTGATCATGGCGGCGAGTTCGTCATCAATGCCACTTGCCTGGTAGTGATACCTCTCTTCCTCCTCAGAAGGCATCCATGCTGGCCCCATAGTCTCAATTTTTTCGTACCTTGCTCCAACAGAACTTGATCCTGCTATGAACTGATCTAACTCACCTCTTAAACGTGCATTCTCGATCCTCAGATAATGCATTTCATCGAGGGTGAGGAGAGTATTGCAGTTGGGGCAAGTGGCGGAGTCAAAAGCCTCTTTATATATCTTGTTCTCCGCTCGGAGGTTTTCATTTTCAACTCTTAGAAACTCGGCTTCGTTGTGCTCATGACGAGTCTTCATTCGGGTTCGCCTATTTTGAAACCAGAACTTAATTTGTGAAGGTTCAAGTCCTAGCTCCTGACTCAGTTCCATTTTCTGTTTTCCGTCTGGCATAGGACACGTTCTGAAGAAATCTTCAAGCTTTCGTACTTGCTCCTCAGTATGGCGACGGTAACGCTTCTTTTGACCCTTACCGTTGTTGTCCTTGTCCTCACCAGGCTCTTGGACGTCATCGGTGGAAGGGCCGGGCTCCATAGGCTCGATCCCAAATATGGCTTCGAACTCTTCCTCTCCCATATTCAGCAAGCAACGATAACTTTCAAGTGTGTTGGGTTGAGACATCTTCGATTTGGTTAACGATTTCTCAAAGTTTGATATCTCTTCTTGTATTTTCACTCTCTGGATTTTTTCTGGGAAACTGCGTATGCTTTAAGAGTTTCTCTTTCGAGCACGAATGAGAATTATCAAGAAGATGCCTCCTTTAAAATTAGACGTGGGTTTAGTAACTGTATTGCCTCTCTCGAGTGTTCTGGCTTTCTCAATTTTCTTTTCATCGTATCTCTCGCCCAGCTCGTCTCCTTCCATCTTTCCCTGGAAGAGGGCCCCTTGTTGTTGTCTCCACCGTCAATTTGCTGGCGGGTCCTCCAATAAAGACGAGTCGTATCTCCTTTTCTGCTGAAAATTTCTTTGTCTCCCACTCAGCTCGTTTTTTATTCTTTCTTTTTCAAAGTGGTGGCAGCCCGTCCAACTTTTCTGCAGAGACGTCGGGTCTGCTTAGCTTGAGGTTGCCGCTTGACTTCGCATTCCGATCATCCGCCTCGCCTCTCTCCTCCTTTCTTTCGTGATCTGCTTTCAAAAATGGCCAATTCTCCTAACCATACCTTCTCCGCCGAAATCCTGGCTAGGTGGGAGAGACTCTACAATCTTCTTGGTAGAGGTTACGCTCATATAGCCCAAAACTCTACCGTTGAGGCTGAAATCCTCGGTTTATTCAGGACCCTAGACGCTGCTTCTGTTGAGGGTACCCAACTGGGGAGGGAGTATCGGAACTTCCCGACCTTCTTCATCAATTTTCTGGCTGCCTATAACCGCGCTTATGAGACGGTCATTGTGACTGCCGTCGTAAAAGGTCGTTACCGAGACCGGCACGAGCGTCTGGAAATAGTCACATTTATGGATGATAATCACAAGGAAGCCTTCAAGTTTGCTAATGATCAGCTTTCGTAGCTAGTTCGTGAGAGGGGAAAGTTGGTGGACCGTCTGGCCTTGGTCCGAACTTACGCCGAACAGGAGCCGAGCAATATTATGATGAGGTACAAATGCGGTTGGCTGCAGGAGAGACTTGATGACATTACGGCAGATATTGCTTTCGAGAGGGCGGCGATTTCGGACTTGGAGTTTGCTGTCGAGCATTACGAGGCCAGTATGGCCCAGGCTAAGGAGAAGCGCGATCGCCTCTTCTTTAGGCTCGCGGAGCTTGATCCTGAGAACGCCCGGCGCACCCGGAGCATCAACTGTTTGGAGAGTCAGTTGAGCTCCTTCGTAATGGTTATCAGGGCTCAGTTTAGCTTTACTTTTCCTCCCCAGTGAGCTGTTGTAATGCTCTTTGATGAATGGAATGAAAGAAAAGCTTCACGTGTTTTTTTTTGTTTAATTTTCCTGCTATCGTTTCTTCCGCATAGCATAACAGAACGATTTGAGGTACCGAAGATGTCGAGGCTTAATGTTTTTCTTGATGTTCTTGTTTAATTGCTCCAGACGATGGTATCGAGAACATTGATGAAGGGTTCGGCGGTGGCCCCCACTATCCATCTTGAGATCACAAACAATAACGCTATGACAACTCGATCAGTGCGCTGGTAATAAATCCGGCCACCTGTTGTGTGCCCACTTTTATCCATATTTTATTTCTTTCGGCGTCCACTTGCTCGTGTCGGTCGCCTGTAGCGTCGGGAGAAATTCCTGTGGGCCACGTTCATTAATAGAACCTCGGTCCTCTAAAGTCCTCCGCATGTTTCGGATAAGAGGAAATTTTAAGATCGGTCTCTGGTAAAGGTATTTGTTTCATGGGTTCCATATTGTCTTTCAAAAGACGCGGGATCCTTCTGTCTATCAAAGATGGACAGTGTTTGTTTGCCCCCCGGAATTAACGGTTGAAGCCTCGGTGTTTTTCGTCTTTTGGTATTTCTGAAGATGATTCTTGATATATTTTGAACTTAATTTTTACACCCGTCTAGGGTATCTAGGATCTCCCTGCAAAAGAAAATGATATAATTAGTATGCGACACAAGGAATGTCGGTCCATGACTCCTATATTAGTCCAATTTGATTTTTTCTATTTTATAGAGAAATCAGAAAAAAAAATTCCCTTAGGAAGAAATGGGTTAATACAGAATTTTTTTGCAGATTTATTACTCTTTTTTTTATTATTATTTTTTAAGGAATGTGACAAAATCTCTTGACGTTTACTAAAATTTTTGAAGGAATTTCCTTTTTATCAGAATAAATTTTCAGAGGTAAATTTGTCAGGAAAATTTTATTTTTATTGAAGCAGGAAAGACATGACAGAAATCCTTTATTGGTTAACAAAATTCCCCCGAGACATTAGTCTAATTTTATTTAGAGAAAATTTTCTTAGAAAAACATGAGCAAATTTCTCGAAAAGAATTTTTGTTGCAAGTTTTTATAATTTGAAAGAACGTGATAAAATCACTTGATGTTTACCAAAGTTTTTTTTTTTGAAGGAATTTTTCTTTTATCGAAATAAAATTTTAGAGGAAAATTTGTCAGGAAAATTTCATTTTTATTGAAGCAAGAAAAACATGACAAAAATCTCTTATTGGTCAATACAATTCCCCCGAGACATTAGTCTAATTTTATTTAGAGAAAAATTTCTTAGAAAAACATGAGCGAATTTCTCGAGAAGGATTTTCTTGCAAGTTTTTATAATTTGAAAAATGTGATAAAATCACTTGATGTCTACTAGAGTTTTTTTTTTTGAGGGAATTTTTCTTTTTATTGAAATAAATTTTCAGAGGAAAATTTTTTCAGGAAAATTTCATTTTTATTGAAGCAATAAAAACATGACAAAAATCCCTTATTGGTTAATAAAATTCCCATGAAGGGATTTTTCACATCATTTTTTCAAAATTTTTTTTAAAAGAAATGAGGGACAAATTTAATTTTTATTTTCTTTTAAAAGAATGGTCGTAATATCAAGCTCAAAAACTGACTAACACCTAGCATGAACCGACCGAAAATAAATACAAGATAAAATTAGAGAACTTACTTTTACCTTGGAGAAATGCAAATCACATAGTCATGCGCATGACTCAAGTGAGGAGTGAACTCTAGAAACTAAAAGAAGGAGAGACAGGGTATGGACCTAAAAGGCCCCCACTATCTGAATTGACAACCTTACCCTCCGCGCAATCAAATCACAATGGGAAGAATTGTCAATTCAGATAATGAGCGGGATAAAATATGGTCAACCCGAGCGTAATCGACGCAAGAGCTTTACATATTCGATCCCTATCTATGGTTTTCTAGGAAGAATTTTGCGACTTGGGTTTAGACGCTTGTGTGTGCAGGTGTCGTGATCCTCAGAGTATGCAAGACATGCACAACAATTGATATCAAAACAGCGCTTCTAAAAATATGCGAAATTAAACAAATAAACCAAACACCGAGCCTGCAAAACAAAGGGGTTAGCCAAACACTCCGCCCCTTATAACTTCCATCCTGCAAAAACAATATAACACCTATAGAATGAGTCCCAAACAAGATCGCCAGAAGCGAGATATCCATGAAATTTTCATTGGCTTAAGTCCACTAAGACTTTTAAAATTTCGAAAAAATTCAAGTATTCCAATTGGTATCTTTTTTCGAAAATTTAAAAATCCCGTCCCCAGCGGAGTCGCCAAGCTGTCGCGACCCTCTAAAAAAAAATTTAAAATTTTAAAGGGGTTAACGGATTATTAGGTTAATTAGATTTGACTAACCTAACGCGGACCCTCCCAAGCCCTACCGAATCGCAACTTCGGTTTTTGTTTAAATAATTTTGAAATTTAGAGTCGCCACTAATCGTTCTTGGTAGGTCGATTAGAAACCTAAATAAATTAGCGGGAGAACTAATTTATTCCTGCGAACCAGAGATTATGAGCTCGGGGACTTGGTTACACTAGTTGATTAAAACTAATGCCCTTTCGGTACCTTAATTTCATGGATATCCTAATTCGGCAACTCAGGCTTGGTTTATTCTTAAGGCTCTAGTAGGGTATTCTCTTTTGTGTTTTCACATTTTAAATAGGATGCATGGATGGTATATATTTTTATTTGTTATATTTTTTAAGTGTTAAAGATTCCCTGAAGCCGAAAGAGGGAGTGTGTTAACGACTTCTGTGCAGTATTACGACCTACTCATCTTTTGGGTCTGATGATTCAAAAATTAAATTATAGGAAGTACATGACAGTGAATAAACACCTCCAATGGGAGGCCTAGCATTGGCTTGGCTCTTCCCTTTGGGATTTAAGGTACAGGTATTTAAGTTGCAAGTATTTAAACTACTGTAAGTAAAAACCTCCAATGGGAGGCTAAGCATTGGCTTGGCTCTTCCCTTTGGGATTTAAGGTACAGGTATTTAAGTTGCAGGTATTTAACTACTGTAAGTAAAAACCTCCAATGGGAGGCTAAGCATTGGCTTGGCTCTTCCCTTTGGGATTTAAGGTACAGGTATTTAAGTTGCAGGTATTTAACTACTGTAAGTAAAAACCTCCAATGGGAGGCTAAGCATTGGCTTGGCTCTTCCCTTTGGGATTTAAGGTACAGGTATTTAAGTTGCAGGTATTTAACTACTGTAAGTAAAAACCTCCAATGGGAGGCTAAGCATTGGCTTGGCTCTTCCCTTTGGGATTTAAGGTGCAGGTATTTAACTACTGTAAGTAAAAACCTCCAATGGGAGGCTAAGCATTGGCTTGGCTCTTCCCTTTGGGATTTAAGGTGCAGGTATTTAAGTTGCAGGTATTTAACTACTATAAGTAAAAACCTCCAATGGGAGGCTAAGCATTGGCTTGGCTCTTCCCTTTGGGATTTATGGTGCAGGTATTTAAATTGCGGATGGACTTTGTCCTCTCCATTTTGGGGTATGAATTTTTTAAAATGAAATACAACGAATTGATTCAACAATTTGAAATTTGTGCGCGCTTGAGGACTCCTCCAAGCCGATTTTGTGCTTCCATAGGATTGACCATTGATATAGAGCTGCGGCTTCCTGACATAAAATAGAGTGAAGTGTTAGTATACAAAATATGTGCTAATCTGCACCTAAAACCAGAAGAGTAGAAAGAGTACTTATCTCCCATTTTTTTGGGAGGGATTTCTATAATTGATTTTCGCTCTCTATGTTCCCAATATAGAGAGTTTCTTTTGAATTAAGAGGGACTTTCAGTCACAGATCAGTTGAGAAATCGGTGGACAGCTTAGGAGCTTGTTTGGGCCGATTTTTGCATCTCGACGAGATTTTTGCTGTTGACGTAGAGATATCCTTCTCCTGACATAAAATATGGAAGAAAAAGGAGAGGGAGAAAGTGTATACAATTTGTGCTAATTTGCGAGTAAAACCATAAATAAATGAATAAATAAAAACACTTAGCTTGAATTTGTTTGCTCGTTGACGAGGATGAACTCTTGATTTATATTGATCGATGAAGGAATTTGTGATAATAACCCCTAGCTTTAAACTCCCATCATCTTCAAAATTCTCTCTCTTTTGGTATTTTCTTTCTCTCAAAATTTTCTTCAATCTCCCAAAACTCTCTCAAACATCCAAAATTTTCTCTCAAAAAATTCTCCCAAACACTTCAAATTTTCTCCCTCTAGAATCCTTTCTCAAGCTCACTTATTCCTCCTTTTATAACCTACTCATCTATCTCCCATTCTAATTTTTCCACTAACTCTATCTCCCATTCTAATTTCTCCACTAACTCTTCTTCATTTTCATCTTCCATTCTCCATCTCTATCTCACATTCTAATCTCTCCACTAACTCTTCTTCATCTTCATCTTCCCTTCTCCATATTTATCTCCCATTCTAATTTCTCCACTAACTCTTCTTAATCTCCATCTTCCCTTCTCTATTCTTATCTTCCATTCTAATTTCTCTACTAACTCTTCTTCATCTCCATCTTCCCTTCTCTATTCTTATCTTATTTTCTCCATCCATTCTTCTCCAACTTCTCTTCTTCATCTCCTCTTCTTCATCTTCCCTTCTCTATTCTAATTTATCCACTAACTCTTCTTTTTATTATTTGTAAAATAATCCTTCAAGAGTTAGGTATTTGCACTCTAGTCCTTGAATTTTAAGTATTTACAATTCAGTCCCTGAAAAAAATATATTTCTTTAAGTCCAAATCTCCTCACAATTTTTGACACACCAAAATTTACCACATGTCAAATTTAAGCTCATTTCTTGTCGCTGAAAATAATGTATAATTTAATTAAAGCCCTTTTGCAAAATTAAGTCATTCTGGGTATAATTGGGCCAAGATGAAAATTTAAAATATTAGAAGACAATGTCACAACTCATAAAAAGTGAAAGTTAAAATAAGTTGACTCAAATTAAATTTTTTTAGGCCCGATTCGAGATTATACTCGTGAAGGAACACGTGACTCGAATTGGATTTTTCTGAATTTGCGATGGCCAATATGAAAATAGATTTAAAATAAAAATATTAACTATCTTTGTGTATTTTTTGGCCTCAAATGTTATTTTTCCAAAATTTTCAAATATTTTTGTATTTTTTTTAAAAAAATTAAAATATATATAATATGAAAAATTATTTTTTGGTCAAAATTCGTTCCATAGGCTTGGCTAAGGTTCCCAAAGTTGATTTTTCAATTTTATGAATTTTTATGAATTTTCTATTAATTTTCGAAAATAAATAAATAAAAAATACGTAAAAATACTGAAAATATGAAAAATCGTTTTTTTGGTCAAAATTGGTTCCCTAGGCTTGGCTAAGGTCCCCAAAGTTGATTTTTCAATTTTATGAATTTTTATGGATTTTTTTATTACTTTAGCAATTGAAAAAATGATTAAAAATCAGGTGTCAACAACCCCTAGCTTTAAACTCCCATCATCTTCAAAATTCTCTCTCTTTTGGTATTTTCTTTCTCTCAAAATTTTCTTCAATCTCCCAAAACTCTCTCAAACATCCAAAATTTTCTCTCCAAAAAATTCTCCCAAACACTTCAAATTTTCTCTCTCAAGAATGCTTTCTCAAGCTCACTTCTTCCTCCTTTTATAACATACTCATCTATCTCCCATTCTAATTTTTCCACTAACTCTATCTCCCATTCTAATTTCTCCACTAACTCTTCTTCATTTTCATCTTCCATTCTCCATCTCTATCTCACATTCTAATCTCTTCACTAACTCTTCTTCATCTTCATCTTCCCTTCTCCATATTTATCTCCCATTCTAATTTCTCCACTAACTCTTCTTAATCTCCATCTTCCCTTCTCTATTCTTATCTTCCATTCTAATTTCTCTACTAACTCTTCTTCATCTCCATCTTCCCTTCTCTATTCTTATCTTATTTTCTCCATCCATTCTTCTCCAACTTCTCTTCTTCATCTCCTCTTCTTCATCTTCCCTTCTCTATTCTAATTTATCCACTAACTCTTCTTTTTATTATTTGTAAAATAATCCTTCAAGAGTTAGGTATTTGCACTCTAGTCCTTGAATTTTAAGTATTTACAATTCAGTCCCTGAAAAAAATATATTTCTTTAAGTCCAAATCTCCTCACAATTTTTGACACACCAAAATTTACCACATGTCAAATTTAAGCTCATTTCTTGTCGCTGAAAATAATGCATAATTTAATTAAAGCCCTTTTGCAAAATTAAGTCATTCTGGGTATAATTGGGCCAAGATGAAAATTTAAAATATTAGAAGACAATGTCACAACTCATAAAAAGTGAAAGTTAAAAATAAGTTGACTCAAATTAAATTTTTTTTAGGCCCGATTCGAGATTATACTCGTGAAGGAACACGTGACTCGAATTGGATTTTTCTGAATTTGCGATGGCCAATATGAAAATAGATTTAAAATAAAAATATTAACTATCTTTGTGTATTTTTTGGCCTCAAATGTTATTTTTCCAAAATTTTCAAATATTTTTGTATTTTTTTTAAAAAAAAATTAAAATATATATAATATGAAAAATTATTTTTTGGTCAAAATTCGTTCCCTAGGCTTGGCTAAGGTTCCCAAAGTTGATTTTTCAATTTTATGAATTTTTATGGATTTTCTATTAATTTTCGAAAATAAATAAATACAAAATACGTAAAAATACTGAAAATATGAAAAATCATTTTTTGGTCAAAATTGGTTCTCTAGGCTTGGCTAAGGTCCCCAAAGTTGATTTTTCAATTTTATGAATTTTTATGGATTTTTTATTACTTTAGCAATAGAAAAAATGATTAAAAATCAGGTGTCAACACCAATCAACTAGAGGAAGAAGATGGAAGGGTAAGAGGAGGACGTCATAGAAGCTCACAAAGAAGAAGAAGAGGAGGGAGAGTGCAGATTTGGGTGGGGTGGGAAAGGAAAATAAAAGAAAATAAAAATAAAAAATTTGAAAATTCGAAAAAAAATAAATAAATTATTATTTCGACTGTCAGCTGGCATCCATGTTAATAACGGCCGGCCAAAATTCGTCAAATGCACTAAATTGATACAATTGCAAAATATTTATAACTAAATCGGAAAAAAAAACACTTAAGGCTAAATCAATGTATTTATAATAGGTTTAGGGCTTTTCAGTAATTTCCCCTTATAGTCTGCATGGCAAACTTTGACCTGGAAATGCAGTGGAAGACCAAAACAACGTAAAAGCTCTTTCACACTAATCCTGACTAGGAACGTTAATGGTTTGGTTCGGGTTTCCATGATATGAGAGTAGAGCAGTGTTATATCCTCCTAATTCTTGAATCTCATTAATCATCCTTGTAGGAATTTCAAGAGCAATGCCAGGGGTATTACTGTTTTTTCTCTTAGTGGTGTTATGTTTGGGACAATGACGTTTCAACATTAGTACTCGGATTTTTTCAACTGCATGATAACATTGATAACGGTAAAAAATGGCTCGAAATGTTCGTATCAACGCGTAGGAAAGATCAGAAGTGCTCGATACAAAAGAAACGTCGTCATGGACGCGAATGCGAAGACTAAAAAGAGAAAAAAAAAATCTAGAAACTTCGAAACACATGGCATGCTTTTCGGTAAGGCTATTTCCACTTCCGGTACGACTATATTTGCTCCGTTTTTCATACAAAGCAACGTGATCGCCTTATTCAAAGAGGTGAATACGGTGCTTTCCTTGTGGTAACGACACCAAGTGACTTTGTTTGCTCAAGGATTCATCATATCTAGGATGGCTGCTCAAACTCCATGCCAATAGCAAAATTCTGGACAGAATTTAATTTCGAGAAAACGATTAAGAGTGCCAATCCGATGCAACGAAAGTGCCACGTCTCCTCGTACCCAGTAACAATCACTGGCTCTTATACTCTCCTTTAGTGCTCTGGTCCTAAAGAGTTGGTCAAGAAATGCATATAATAAACGGCAGTACGTGGGGGCCTCGGGATGATAATGATGCTATGCTATGCGGCTAGAGTAAGATAAAATAATGAAAACCATAGTTTATAAAATAATGTGATGTGGGCCACCTGCGGTTAAAAGTGTTGGTCGTCCCAAAAAACACATTTTTTCAGTGGGTTCAACGGAGAAGTTCCAGAAGCAATTGAAAGTCCTTTAGAAGTTCAACGTTCAAAGAGAAGAGGATTGGTCAATGCTTACACCGGTGGTGATGTAAGAAAGCTCCTGTTGAGGGGCTTTCAGCTGGGTTTGAAGAGCTTTTTCGAACGGACATTCTTCAGTCTTCAGTCTTCACTTCACTTGGTGTTGGTGTCCCCATATGGTTTGAACGGAGAGAAGGAGCAAAATGTGATTCAGGAGCAAACACATGCATTGGGTGGCTGCGGATGTTATGTCACCGATTACATCACCAATACAAAACCCTAATAAGAATTGCACGTGCATTTCCAGGCTTAGCCCCGCCCTCCTTTTTCGGGGGGAGTCTTTGTAGGTTTACAATTGCGTAATAGGTATCGTTCGAGCAACTTCTCGATACAAGTCTCTCTTGAGACAAACTAAGAAATCTGTTAAGTCTATTTGAAGACACCGAGCACATAAGCATGTTCGTCGTCTCAAAGTTGGAGGACAATTATTGGCACAGAAATGGGATCCTCATAGTTGAAGATAAGAGATTCATATGAGAAAGCATATGTAAACGAGCCTTATCTAAAATAAAGGTGCATAAATAACCATTGATCTCCGTCAAACTCTGCATTGATTAGGGGAATACTTGTTGTCATCTCTGGCCAAAGTCGTCAACTAAAGGAAAAAGGACACAAACTACCCTTGGACGCTTTTACATAAGCACAATAATCCTCCTCCATCAATGGGAACCCAATCTGTTAAGATGGCTCAAACAAATAAATCTAAGGAAGCATTGCCTGGATGTCCACTTGAAGCTATAGATTTCTCCTTTTTAGCTTGAACACATATCAGATGCTTCTTGAGCATATTTCAAAGGACTTTACTTCGCCAAGTCAAAAGGAAGCACATTTTCGATCTACACTGAAGATCTTGGAAAACTCAAAACAATTCGGAAAGGAAAAAACTCTTTAGTTCCTTCGGCCTTAGAAAGACCACTTCCATCCAACTCGCCTAGAAAGAGCTTAGGTGCGCGTTACCCTTAGTTAGAACCGTTGTACAAAATATGAGGACTAGAATTTAGTAAAAAGCTAAGGCTTATGTGAAAAGTCAAGCATTATAGCAATTTAACCCTAAAACCTATAGGTGGCCCGACAGAGGCGACAACAGCCACCAATCCTCTTGGGTTAGTGTCGTGACCTGCTTTTCCCTATCTCGAAGGTCGAGCAAGTTTAGAGGTATTACCATCAGGCCACGACTTGGATTCTTCCAAATCTTACCTCGCATGAGGTTCGATTTCTTCCTTGTTATACAGTTAGTCCCCTCTACTTGAGGCGAAATGATGCTTGAATTCCTAATGGATTCAATTGAACACAAGTTAGTAGAGAAAAGAAAAGAAAAGGAGAAGCGAATGTGAAATGGGAAAATTCACAACGGAATTTCTAATTTGGGCTCTGGCCCATTTGAACTTCCAAAGCAGAAGCCTGTTTGTTTGATTTGAGACTTGAGATCAAATCAATTTTGACTTTTCCTCCGCCCTCTTCAATCTCCCCCCAAAATAAAAAAATATCAAAGCCAAAATTGAATTTCGATTCAGATAAGGTTTCACTGAACACACACAGTGACCCACCTCCACTCTCACTGAACCACCACCTCCCGCCACCGCCACCGCCACAATGCTCTCTCTAGCCCTCATCAACACCACCCACACCCACCACCGCCAATTCTTCAATCCCGCCGCCGCCGCCGCCGCCATCCTCAAGCCCCTCACTTCCCCTTCCCACCACCAACAACACCACTCAGCCGGCGCAAGGCCCATCTCCGCCAGCCTCAATCCAAACCCTCTAATCCCGGCCTCCCCTCCACCGCAGCAGCAGCAGCGGGTCTACCAGCCCTTCCGCCCTCCCCCCTCCCCGCTTCCCTCCCAGTTCCGCTCCCTCGACACCGCTGGCCGCATCGACATCCTCGCCAAACGCCTCGGCCCTTGGTTTGAGTACGCCTCCCTTATCCCCACCCTCATCCAGGAAGGCTTCACCCCTCCCTCCATCGAGGAGGTCACTGGCATCTCCGGCGTCGAGCAGAACCGTCTCGTCGTCGCCGCCAAGGTTAGGGAGTCCTTAATCGAATCCAAAACCGACCCCGAGGTTGTCGCCGCCTTCGACATCGGCGACGCCGAGCTCCTATATGAAATCCGGCTCTTGAGTGCTGCACAGCGGTCTGCTGCGGCGGAATTCATAGTTAGGAATAAGTTCGACGGAAGGGGCACGCAGGATCTCGCCCGCGCCATGAAGGATTTCCCTCGCCGGCGCGGGGATAAGGGTTGGGAGAAGTTCGAGTATAAATTGCCTGGAGACTGCTTGTCTTTCATGTATTATAGGCAGAGTAGAGAGTACAGGAACCCGTCAGAGCAGAGGACGGCGGCGTTGGAGCTGGCGATGAGCGTGGCAGAGACGGAGAAAGCGAAAGGCGCGATCTTGGAGGAATTGGAAAGGAAAGGAGGAGAAGGAGATGGAAAAGAAGAGCAAGTGAAGGATGGGGTTCGGGTACCGGTGGTGAGGATGAAGATGGGAGAGGTGGCGCAGGCGAGCTCAGTGGTGGTGTTGCCGGTCTGTCGGGTGGAAGAGAGGGAAAGAGAGATCTTGGAGGCTCCGTGGCGGTGCAAGAGCGAAGGGGAGTTCGGGGTGGTGGCGGCAGAGAAAGGGTGGGCGAGGTGGGTTGTTTTGCCCGGGTGGGAGCCGGTGCTGGGATTGTCGGGCGGAGGAGTAGTGGTGGCATTCCCGGACGCGAGGGTGCTGCCCTGGAAGGCGAATAGGTGGTACATGGAGGAGGCCATCTTGGTTGTGGCCGACAGGGGGAGGAAAGAGGTGGTCGAGGACGAAGGTTTGTATATGGTGGCGGTGGATGCCGATGATGCCGGGGTCGGCTACGGGTTGAAGGTGGAGCGAGGGCGGAGATTGAAGGAAATGGGGGTGGAGGAGAGCCTAGGGACGGTGGTGCTGGTGGTGAGGCCACCAAAAGAAGAGATTGAGGATCAATTGAGCGAGGAAGATTGGGAGTGAAGGCAAACGACATGAGCATGAGAAGTTTTGTTGATCTACAAATGTCGATACAGAGCGGGATTGCAAGTCAGTTCGATCTGAGACTATGGTGGGACATGAACTTTTCAGGTTGAAACGGGGTTTTTTTTTTTTTTTTCAATAAATTTGCCCATTCTGCATATTGGGACGGGCCTCTTTTGATGTTTCCTCTGTTGTTGTCTAGATATGAGACTTGCTCAATTGGCAGATGATCCCTGCTGTACTTCAGTTTTCCCTTTATTCATCAGGAGGTGGGTATCCCTGCCTCTTTACACACACGTATGAAATTCGACATGTAACAACATCTTTGGAAATTCATCAATCCTCTGGTTCTCGATGCTGTCTTAATATGGGGTAAGTGTCGGTGTATAATATGTAGTCCATGTGTGTAGTAGCCGGCGACGCCTTTTCCGGAGGACATATCGACGAGCTTAGCAAGTGAAATAAAAATTTGGGCAAGTCGGATAGTTGAGTTAAAGTCTTGTTCGTCTTCTAAAGTCTGAAGCTTTTAACATAATCCACAAATGTCGAGGCAGTTAATAAAAATGAATCAGATCAAAATCTTGAGACGAATGAGAGAGAAAAAAGCAGAAGAAATTGCAGAACCACAAGATTTAACATTGCACTAACATTTTGTCTCTTCGGTCCGCTTCTAGTTCCCCAAAGATTTTCATACATTCAAGAACATAAAGCCTGAGGGGAAAAAAAAGGAAAGCAAGAATCAAGAATGTGATGTTGGTGGTATCACTAGCTGTGCAGAGGCGGCGGTGGACGCCAACGACCCGCCCGTCTATAAACAGGATCCTGATGGTGACCAAGATTCACCTTAGGAGGTGGTGGAGGAGAAGGCAATGGCCTCAACTCGCGAGGAAGATGGTGTGAGCGAATTGAACCATCAGATGAGACTGCCAATACAAGCAATTGGTGGATCAAGATGAAAGCAAGCAACTTCGAAACGAGACCCATTTTTTCTGTGGATCTTGAGTTTGTTTAACCGGTAAGACAGATGATGCACTGATGCTGTTTTTATAGAAGCATGGCTGGTCTGAAGAAAGGCTGAACCAAATTGGAAGCAAATCTGCAGTTGGTCAATGCCTTTGAGGCGAAATCGTCCACATATGTTTCGTAGCCAGCGGGTTGATGCAAACATTTTAAAATGCACACAGGTCCGGAACTCTTGACCCGCCTCTTTATGGATTATTCGCCGTTGCTCGGTCAACCCATGGAAGTAGTCGTGACCCTAAACGCGTCAATGACAACCATTTTATTATTTATTTATTTTTATTTTTATTTTCGAAAATAGATTTGGAACAAAAATATTTTTAGTAAGATACTTTCATTTTTTTTTCAAGATGAAAATTTCTAGTCTAGAACATATATTTGAAATAAAAATGGTAAGTAGAAATTTTCTTCCATTTTATTTCCGGAACAGAATAGCAATAATCTCTCTCTCTCTCTCTCTCTCTCTCTCTCTCTCTCTCTCGTACTTGTCCTTGACGGCCAGTCTTCAGCTGCAGGTCGCCGACCATCATCCAATAGCCATCGTCCACCGATCAATCGCAGAAATTTTATGTTATTATCAAACAATTTTTTGTTTTGAGAATAGAAATTTATTGGATAACAACATAAAATTTCTACAGTTACCAACCGCTAGGTTTCAAATGGCGACCAGTGATCGATGGACCAACGAAAGGCAGTTGACAATGGGATGCAGAGAGAGGAAACAATGAGAAGAATTTTTATTTTTGTTTCTATTATAGAATTAGAAAAGTCTAAAATGTATACTTCTTGTTTATGTTTAAACCTATTTTCCACACTAAAAATTTTGTTTTAGGAATAGGAAAATGAAATTGTGCTACCAAACTGATTTCTGATCCTAACTTGCTCCCAAAACAGAAAAATAGAAAGACAGAATTTTTATCACCCACATCTTAAGTATTCGAAGACTGACTAAAAAGGAAAAATGGTGCGACAGGCCATATATGGGCATTGAAAAAGGTTGATTGTTCCTAAGCCCACATTAAGAGTTTGTAAAACATCATTTGGTGAACCGCTTCTGTGATGAAATCTTTACCGCATAGGACGTAATTGACCAGACACACACAATTATTCGTACGGCATCCATGATGTTCATGCTAAGACGTGCTTATGAGCAAATCAAAATGCAAAATATAGGAAAGGAATATTTGGAGACGAAATCTAAAACGAGTTCAAGGAAGGAATATGAAATCCACGACCACAGTCACACGGCGAATGGTACACTGCTGCGCAACCAAGGAAGCAATTGTCAGTATCACCAATAAAAACACATGCGATACAACAAGGTTGGTCTGTAAAATGACGACCTGTACATGATTATTAAACAAAGAGGAGGCCCCCGACAAGAGGGCATCCGGGTTTTATTATATGACTCCACGAAAAGACGTATTGGAACCCCCACGAAACCATGTTTCATTGCACATTTTGTTCTCCGCATCCAGCAGCAGGAATGGTATGAACAGCATGTTCAGGAATAAAGACTTCAGTGCCCGTACAGCTTCAGCAAAAATTCTAGTGAGTATAAAGACTGTGAGTCAGCAGAAATCGTTGATTCATAGCAGAAAGCAAGGGAGTTGAACATTGGTTTGATGCCCTCCATGAACATCAAAAGCAGGAACCCAATTCAACTGTCATGCGCCAAGAACGAATATGAGATCCTTCCGAAAGGCCAAAGCTACGACTTATTCTCTTAGAGGCTTATCTCACGACCAAATTGTAGGCTATCTTTTTTCGAAAAATGAACGATTTACAAAATGTTTTCCTAAAAAATAATCACTTGTATAATTTGAAATAAGTAGTCAATTAAAAATACATCATTATTGACAATAATTTATATCTAATTATTTTTGTGGACGATGAAAAATTTTCTTCATTCGTTTTCGTAAGAGATACAAGTAATTATTTTTAAGAAAAAAAATCGATCATTTTCTGCAAAAACAATTTGCACCTGTAATCGACATTTAATCTGTGAGCTAGTGGCTAGATCCGGGTTTCGCTGAAATCAGAGTGTGAATGGCCATACCCCCTACATAATTTTTCCGCAAACCTATCAAACCTCAACTATCTTCTCGTTACCTTTGCCAAATTAACTACATTGCCCACTCAAAGTAACTGCCTAAATAGAAAAATAACAATTTTCATAAGAAGGATCAATAGTTTAGAAGGAGCTCGCTACCGCGCGGACACTTCGGTTATAAAAAAAAAAATAGTTTAGAAGGAGAATCACTGCAAAGAAGGCCCGGCCTGCTGCTTCCCCTCTCTTGTTAAAGTTTGATTGTAGCCGCCAAACTCTTTCTCATTATCCCTAGGAATACTGTCATCTGAAACTTCTTCCAAATCAGATGGTGCTGTCTCAACCTTCTGCCAGGTTTCGATATTCAACGCACTTGTTCTCGGCGACAAAGATGTACTGTGATTTTGGTTCTTTGGAAACTGAGGGGCAGCAGCTCGTCGTGGCGGCACTGAGACTCGATGATTTCCAGGGTACACTTTGTTTAGATTCAGACACATGTAGTAAGAGGGAACCTGGCTTCAATGAAAAAAGATCACGTGGATTTGGAAGCGGAAACTTCGCGGGCAGTGGACTTTCCACTTTTAGTAAGTCCTCTGGCTGCAGCTTCGTGTATCTGTGAAAAGTTCTTTTTGTCAGCACATGTGCAATCTCGTGCATAAGAAGATGATTTATGAAGCCAAATTCTTTACCTTCTTGTCCAAGTTGTAAATCTTCTGGTACCCTCGCATCTCAAATGGAATGACTAATTTCTGTGTTACTTGAATGTATATCAACCAAGTTTTTTTTTTTTTATAAATTGCCCATTTTGGATACTGGGAGGAGCCTGTTTTGATGTTCCTTCTGTTCTTGTCTAAACGTGAGAGACTCATTTGGCAGACCATCCCCTGCAGTACTTCAGTTTTCCCTTTATTCATCAGGAGGTGGGCATACCTCTTTACACGCATGTATGAAATTTGACATGAAACAACGTCTTTTGAAATTCATCGATCCTCCTTTGACCAAAAAAAAAAACAAAATCATCAATCCTCTGGTTCTTGATGCTGTCTAAATATGGGGTAAGTGTCAGTGTCCGGTGGTGTAATATGTAGTCCATGTGCGCACTAGGCGGTGACGCCTTATCCGGAGGACATATCCACGAGCTTAGCAAGCGAAAGAAAAATTTGGACAAGTCGGATAGTTGAGATAAAAAGTCTCGTTCGTACTCTAAAGTCTGAAACTTTTAACGTAATCCACAGTTATCCAGACAGTTAATAAAAATGAATCACATCACAATCTTGAGACGAATGAGAGAAAAAGCAGAAGAAATTGCAGAACAACAAGATTAACATTGCACTAACATTTTGTCTCTTTGATACGCTTTTAGTTCCTCAAAGATTTTCATGCAATCGAGAACACAAAGTCTGAGGGGAAAAGAAAGCAGGAATCAAGAATGTGATGTTGCTGGTATCACTAGCGGAGGCGGAGGTGGAGGCGGAGGCGGAGGAGGAGGCGGCGGCGGCGGAGGTGGTGGAGGCGGGCCGATTGGTGGAGTAGACCTTTTGAAATGGGGACGACCATTTACCTTGGGAGGTGGTGGAGGAGTTCTTCTGGTGAGCCAGTCTGGAAACACCACATTCAACTGACGATCCGTCGAACCGTCATCGGATGAAGCTGCAGATACAAGCAACTGGAGGATCAGGATGAGAGCAAGAGACTTTGGAACGGCGATCATGGCATGGGGATCTGTTAGATGAGGGCAGGTGCAGCATTCAATGCTGTTTTGAATAGCCCACGGATGAACGAGCCGCGTCATTTATTAATCTAGCCTTGCATCTCAAGGTCGGTCCCAACCTTACTATTCTGAAAAGTCAGTCAATGCTCCCGAGGAGAAAAATGGCAGATTTCTCGGGGTCTCTTGGTAGAACAAATCGATCAAACATGAAGGGAAAGATAGAACCCGAAAGCTGAGCATCGAAAGGGGAAAAGAAAACAAATGCAGGGACTTAGACCCGCAATTGGTCTTGGATCTTGTTTGGCTCTGCAATGTTCAATCATCTATGGATATCTACGACGATTTCCGTACCCGAAAATTTAAACAGATGCTCGTATATGTCGGGATCAGATTTACTTCCGAAGAATGACAAGGCAGTGAACTGCTGTATTCAACCCTTTTTTATTCGCCTAATGTTCTCTTACATTCAAATACACTTATCAATATAGAACCAAATAATCTGGAAATCAAGTCACAAACATCTGTAGCAAGTATGAGGAAAAATTGCAGGGACCAGTCAATCGATCGGCATCAATCTGACTAGCTGCATGGTGGCAGCGGTGGATGCGTCAGCAGAGGCAGCGGCGGACCCATCAGTCTAGGAGGCGGACTTTTAAAATGGTAAGGAGCATTCACCTTAGGAGGTGGTGGAGGAGACCTTCTCGTGACCCTAATAGGCAACAACCTCAACTCACGAGGAAGATCGTGGGAGCGAATTGAACCATCAGATGAGAATGCCAATATAAGCAATTGGTGGTGAAAGCGAGTGACTTCGAAACGAGACCCATATATATATTTTCTTGTGGATCCTGAGTTTGTTTAACTAGTAAGACAGATGATGCACTGGTGCTGTTTTCATAGAAGCACGGCTGGTCCGAAGAAAGACTGAACCAAATTGGAAGCAAATCTGCAGTTGGTCAATGCTTTTGGGGCAAAATCGTCCACTTATGTTTCGTAACCAGCTGGTTGATGTAAACATTTTAAAATGCACACGGGTCAGGAACTCTGACCCACCTATGTCGAGAAAATATTAAGTACCGTCGCGGTAGAGCTGACGTCATCGTGCGAAACGTGGGGCCCACCTTGCGGAAAAAGAAAAACTCTTTCCTCTCTCTCTCTCTTCACTTCGCACGGGGCCCGCTTGCAGATCCAAAGACACAATCTCTCCCCTCTCTTCACTTCACGCAGGGCCCACCAGCACAATATTTTTTTTTTCCCTCTTCACGACCCCCTCTCTCTCCCATTCCTGATCTCTCCTCCGCCGGACCCCTCCTCCATGGACGACGTGGTAAATCCTATCTGATCCAGATCACCACTCATTGTGCGACATGTGATGCATGGGGCCGACTAGTCAGAAAAGTAGAAAAATTTCTCTATCTTCACTGTTCCCTCTCTCTCTCTCTCTCTCTCTCTCTCTCTCTCTCTCTGGCGTTGCTTCGCGCCGGGAAATCCGGAAGACGCCGCCGCCATGGCCATGGAGCTCGAGCTCGAACGCCGCCCTCTCCGACCTTCCACCCACTCTCTCCTCCGGCTGATCTCTTTCCCCTTCCCCGACTTATTCTCTTAGGTTTATCTCATGGAGATGGAAAAGAAGGGCAAGTGCAGCATGGGGTTCGGGTACTGGTGGTGAGGATGAAGATGGGAGAGGTGGCGCGGGCCAGCTCAGTGGTGGTGTTGCCGGCCTGTCGGGTGGAAGAGAGGGAAAGAGAGATCTTGGAGGCTCCGTGGCGGTGCAAGAGCGAAGGGGAATTCGTGGTGGCGGCGGTAGAGAAAGGGTGGGCGAGGTGGGTTGTTTTGCCCGGGTGGGAGCCGGTGCTGGGATTGTCGGGCGGAGGAGTAGTGGTGGCATTCCCGGACGTGAGGGTGCTGCCCTGGAAGGCGAATAGGTGGTACATGGAGGAGGCCATCTTGGTTGTGGCCGACAGGGGGAGGAAAGCGGTGGTCCAGGACGAAGGTTTCTATATGGTGGCGGTGGATGCCGATGATGCCGGGGGCGGCTACGGGTAGAAGGTGGAACGGGGGCGGACATTGAAGGAAATGCGGGTGGAGGAGAGCCTAGGGACGGTGGTGCTGGTGGTGAGGCCACCTAAAGAAGAGATTGAGGATCAATTGAGCGAGGACGATTGGGAGTGAAGGCAAACGACATGAACATGAGAAGTTTTGTTGATCTACAAGTGTCGATACAGATCAGGATTGCAACTCAGTTCGATCTGAGACTATGGTGGGACATGAACTTTTCAGGGAAAATTTGCCCATTTTGGATTTTGGGAGGAGACTCTTGATGTTTGCTGTCGTTGTCTAGATATGAGACTTGCTCAATTGGCAGATCATCCCTGTAGTACGTCAGTTTTCCCTTTATTCATCAGGAGGCGGGTATACCTCTTTACACACGTATGAAATTCGACATGTAATAACATCTTCGGAAATTCATCAATCCTCTGGTTCTTGACGCTGTCTTAATATGGGGTAAGTGCCGGTGTACAATATGTAGTGCATGCGTGTACTAGGCGGCGATGCCTTATCCGGAGGACATATTGACGAGCTTAGCAAGCGAAATAAAAAGTTGGGCAAGTCGGATAGTGGAGGTAAAGTCTCGGTTGTCCTCTAAGTCTGAAGCTTTTAATATAATCCACAAGTGTTCAGGCAATTAATAAAAATGAGGTGTTCAGGCAGTTAATAAAAATGAATTGCATCAAAATCTTGAGACGAATGAGAGAAAAAGCAGAAGAAATTGCAAAATTACAAGATTTAACATTGCACTAACATTTTGTCTCTTCGATCCGCTTCTAGTTCCTCAAAGATTTTCATACATTCAAGAACATAAAGCCTGAGGGAAAAAAAAGAAAGTAGGAATCAAGAATGTGATGTTGGTGGTATCACTGGCCGTGGAGGCGACGGAGGCGGTGGAGGCGGAGGCGGTGGAGGCGGCGGCGGTGGAGGCGGAGGACCTATCCGTGGAGGAGGACGAGGTACTGGTGGATGGGGATGGGGACGAGGCTTCACCATAGGAGGTGGTGGAGGAGAAGGCAACGCCCTCAACTCACGAGGAAGATGGTGTGAGCGAATTGAACCATCAGATGAGACTGCCAATACAAGCAATTGGTGGATCAAGATGAAAGCGAGCAACTTCGAAACGAGACCCATTTTTTTTTTTGTGGATCCTGAGTTTGTTTAACTGGTAAGATAGATGATGCACTGATGCTGTTTTTATAGAAGCATGGCTGGTCCGAAGAAAGACGGAACCAAAACTGGAAGCAAATCTGCAGTTGGTCAATGCTTTTGGGGCAAAATCGTCCACTTATGTTTCGAAGCCAGCTGGCTGATGTCAGGAACTCTGACCCACCTATCTCCAGAAAGAAAATATTAAGTACCGTCGGGGTAAATCTGACGTGGTCCTTATCTCCACTCATCGTGCGCAACGTGTCGCACGGGGCCCACCTTGCAGAAAAAGAAACAATCTCTCCTCTCTCTTCACTTCACACAGGGCCCACCAGCACAATATTTTTTTTACCTCTCTTCACGACCCCCCCTCCTCTCTCTCCCTCTCTCTCTCCCTTTCCTTATCTCTCCTCCGCCGCCTCCATGGATGACCGGCACACGGCTCGGGACAAGCGGCGGCTCACGCCTCATCCATAGCCGTCTCGGTCAGCGATGCCGGCGAGGGAGGACTGCTCGGGTCCTTGATGAAGTCAAGTGTCATGAACTTGCACCGAAAGAGCCAAACCAAGAAGGAGAAAGAACCCCCTGTAAAACGCGAAAAGAGTAAAAAGTGAAAGAGCAAAGCTTGATCTTTACTTGATCTGATATAAGATTCCCCCTTCCTTCCTTCCTTCCTTCCTGTCATCCACTTCCCAATCTTCGGAGCCGGTCAAGTGGGTCGATCTTCGTTTTAAAATTAATCATCACCAGTGTCGGATTGACTCACAAGCGGACGACATGTCACGATTTTACTGCAGCAGTCACTAAATATCACGAATTTTCAATTCTTCGTTGGGGGGTTGTCATGATCGCCTTAAATCTTCAATGCTATGTCAGATTTTATAGCAATCGTATGTGTCCAATTCATGGAGGGTAAAAAAAAAAAGTGAATCGAGAAAAAGGAGGGAGAGAAGGAAGGCTTCGGAGAACCTCTATGATGGTTATTGAAGCTCTCAACCAAAAAACAAAAGCTTAGAGAGCTTCGTCGGAGTTCTTGACACGAAACTAAGGCCGGTGAACCATCCTCCAAGGTCCGTGGCACCACGAGGAAGCCCCAGAATCCAACAAAACTTCATTCCGTCGCTGAATGAAGTTTCTTCACGATTTTTTTATCCAAGACGTTTTTTAACACTTGCTAATCTCAAATCTATGCAAATTTTGTGATTTCGTTACATAAAACCTTCGAGCCAACCTCATAAACCTCTTAACCTACCTTGAGCTCGTGAGCTCATTTTTAATGATGATTGGAGCGATCGGGACCTAAGGTAAATTTCATCTAACTCCATTGATGCTTGCTGGATGTCGAGAATAGCTTGATATGTTATGTATGCTTACTCGAAAATCTGCCATGACCGAATGTGTTCGTGCCTTTTCAAGTAATTTCCACCGTTGGATCGTGCTGAATTTTGGCTATGTTATAACTTGCGTTGAGACGATTCTAACGATATCAAAATTGCCCAAATCGGAGAAGATTTCACCATTGGATGTTGCCGGAAAATTTTTGGCCGTCAGTGATCTTTTTCAACCTCTCGTGCAAAGTTAACCGATCAACGGATGAGGTGGTGTTGACGTGGCTGCCATGTGGCACGTCACGTCACGTCAATCGCCCATTTTTCAAAATAAGAAAATTTCAAAAAAATTATTTTTCAAAAATAAAAAAGTCTTTCTGATTTGATGGCCAAGAATTTGCCACGTGTCACCTCTGTAGCCTTCGGATTAGAAATAGGCAGAAAATTAGAAAAATGAATAAAAAAATAAAAATAAAAAATAAAAAATACCAAAACTATGTCGTTTTTGAATTCGGTCAAAACCTGCGTGGGTTTGGGTCGGGCCTTCGGGTTCATGGGCTAAGTCAACCCAAATGATCCAAAAAATAAATAAATAATAAATAAAAATTTGGAAAATGCAACAAAAAATCCAAAAAAAAGGAAAAATTCTAAAAAATTCTAAAAAATTCTTAAAAAGTTTGGAAAATAAAAAATGATCACATTCAACTGGTTTAACCTGTTTTCGCTTTCTGAGTCTTGAAAAATGACCATTTTGCCATTATGATCAGTTTGACCCAAACCTTTTCGAATCACCCGTGATGCCATTTGATACATTCTCTGAGTTCTTAGGGCTTTAAGAGACTTTCCATATGACCACTTGAGTGCCATTTTGATGCGATTTATCCGCATGTACTAATTCCTTGATCTGCGTATTTTCAATTACTAATTGTCACCCCTTTTATTTTCGACGATTAAATTACTTTTTTGTTTCTTTCATGTATATCTAATTGCTTGATTGTTATAAAGTCTGCACATTTTAAACAAACATGCCCATAATATATGCTCCCTTGTGTCTAGACCCTTCGGAAAATAAATTGCATGCCTTAGCCACGATATTGTGGAATGGGACGGCAATTTAGTATAAAATTTTGTGTTTCACTCTTTGGTAACAAGGGATGATGTTATTTTATATAAATTATGCGCATGTTAGCTCGAATATCCAATGATGTAGCGGATAAAATTCTTCTCTAGCCCAAATATTTGGGAATGAGTGAATTTATCGAAAAATCAAAATTAAAAGGTATATTATGGGCATTTTTATTTATTTTTGTTCAATCTTTGTATTTTGATTGTTTGTTTCATTAAATACAAAATCCAAAAAAAAATAACTCTCATTTTTTTAAATAGTTAACCATGCCAAAAGTCTGTTTTTATGTCATAAATATCATCTAATATAAATTAAGATTTTGAAAAATCATTTTCTTCGATCAAATTAGATGATAACTCATTTTAAGACATGTTTTTCTAGTAGTTGTCATTTAATCCGAAAATACAGAAAAAAATCATTTTTGCAGATACATGGTTATTCATGTCATTTTCAAAATCAATTCACAACCACCAATGGAAAAGAATTTTTCACGAAATTTGGTACCGAAATTGCATTAATTTTTTCAAATTAATGTAATTAAGTCTCCGGACTCATTTTCTCCCGTTCATAGAAATAAATTAATTCTTTCGTTAATTTATTTAGGTTTCTAATCAACTTGTCAAGAACGATTAGTAGCAACTCCAAATTGAATAAACTTTGCATGAAAAGAACCTAAGTTACGATTCAGTAGGACTTGGGGGTCTGAATTAGGTTAGTCAATTAACCTGATAATCTGTTAGCCTTTGAACGATTTTTTTGGGTTCACGACAGCAGCATTCAAAGTGCCGCGCTGGGCCAAGAGCAACACCTTTAATGTCGTGCGAGCCCATATGGCACTTTAAGTATCACGCGGGCTCGGGTGGTATTTTAAGTGTCGCACGGGTTGCGCGGGCCCTTGCGGCCCATGGGCTCCAAGGAGTTTTTTTCTTTTTTCTTGTTAATGTTTTGTTGTGTGTGTTTTTAATTATATTTAAAAATTTATATATAAATATAAAATTTTAAATATAAATTTTTATTTTGAGGCTTATTTTTATAACATAATTATCAATAATTAATTAAAATTTTTATTAAGATATATGTAATTAATTTATTTATGTATGTAAAAAATTTAAAAAATATTCATAAAATTTATTTGTATTTATATAACTTTGTTAATATAAATAAATAATTTATTAAGATAAAATTTTCAATTAATATAATGTATTTAGTATGTAAATCTATTACACGAGTTCAAAGAAGGAATATGAAATCTATTACCACGATCACACGGTGAATAGAGTACACAATTGCACAACCGAGGAAGCAATGGTCAGTATCACCTATAAAAAGACTTGCGATACACCAAGCTCTGTCGATAAAATGACGGAGCAAATTGGATGCAAATCTGCAGTTGGTCAATGCTTTTGAGGCAAAGTAATCCACATATGTTTTGTGTAGCCACAGGTCAGAAACTCGGACTCGCCTCTCTGTAGATTATTTGTTGTTGAAAGTAGTTGTAACGCTAAGCGCGTCAATGATAATTATTCTATTATCTATCTATTTATTTTTCTGTTTTTCAAAATAGATTTGGAACAGAAAAATCGTCCGCGTATTTTTCCGTATTACTTAAATGTATATCGACAAAGTTGAATCAGTGTGGGAAGTACATAAATGCGGTTTTTATAAACTGCCCATTTTGGATACTGGCAGGACCCTTTTTTGATGTTCCTTCTGTTCTTTTCTGAATGTGAGAAGACTCATTTGGCAGATCATCCCTGTAGTACTTCAGTTTTCCCTTCAGTCATCAGGAGGTGGGTATACCTCTTTACACGCATGTATGAAATTTGACATGTAATAACATCTTTTGAAATCCATCAATCCTCTTTTGACAAAAAAAAAAACAAAATCATCAATCCACTGGTTCTTGATGCTGTCTTAATATGGGGAAAGTGTCAGTGTCCGGTGGTGTAATATGGAGTCCATGTGCGCACTAGGCAGGGACGACTTATCCGGAGGACATATCGACGAGCTTAGCAAGCGAAAGAAAAATTTGGACAGGTCGGATAGTTGAGATAAAGTCTCGTTCGTCCTCTACAGTCTGAAGCTTTTAACGTAATCCATAGTTGTCCAGACAGTTAATAAAAATGAATCAAATCAAAATCTTGAGACGAATGAGAGAAAAAGTAGAAGAAATTGAAGAACTACAAGATTTAACATTGCACTAACATTTCGTCTCTTTGATCCGCTTTTAGTTCCTCAAAGATTTTCATACCTTCAAGGACATAAAACCTGAGGGGAAAAAGAAAGCAGGAATCAAGAATGTGACGTTGGTGGTATCACTAGTGGTGGTATCACTAGTGGCGGCCGAGGTGGAGGCGGCAGAGGAGGGGGCGGCAGAGGTGGCGGAGGCGGAGGTGGAGGCGGGCTGATTGGTGGAGTAAACCTTTTGAAATGGAGACAGTCATTTACCTTGGGAGGCGGTGGAGGAGATCTTCCGGTGAGCCGGTCTGGAAACACCACATTCAACTGACGATCCGTCGAACCATCAACGGATGAAGCTGCAGATACAAGCAACTGGAGGATCGGGATGAGAGCAAGAGGCTTTGGAACGGCGACCATGGCGTCGGGATCTGTTAGATGAAGGCAGGTGCAGCATTCATTGCTGTTTTGAATAGCCCATGGATGAACGTGCCCCATCATTTATTAATCTAGTCTTACATCTCAATCTCGGTACCAACTTTACTATTCTGAAAAGTCAGTCAATGCTCCTGAGGAGAAAAATGGCAGATTTCTCGGGGTCTCTTGGTAGAATAAATTGATCAAACATGAAGGGAAAGATACAACCCAAAAGCTCAGCAGCGAAAGGGGAAAAGAAAACAAATGCAGGAACTTAGACCCGCAATTGGGCTTGGATCTTGTTTGGCTCTGCAATGTCCAATCATCTATGGATATCTTCGACGATTTGCATACCCGAAAATTTAAACAGATGCATGAAGGTCGGGATCATATTTACTTTCGAAGAATGACAAGGAAATGAACTGCTGTATTTAACCCTTTTTTATTTGTCTAATGTTCTCTTACATTCAAATACACGTATTGCTATAGAACCATCTGGAAATCAAGTCACAAACATCTACTGCAACTATGAGGAAAAACTGCAGGGATCGGTCAAGCGATCGGCATCAATCTGGCTAGCTGCACGGGGGCGGTGGCGGATGCAGCAGCAGAGGCGGCGGCGGACCCATCGGTCTAGGAGGAGGACTTTTGTAATGGATAGGAGCGTTCACCTTAGGAGGTGCTGGAGAAGAAGGCGACGACCTCAACTCACGAGGAATACGGTGCGAGCGAATTGAACCATCAGATGAGACTGCCAGTACAAGCAATTGGTGGATCAAGATGAAAGCGAGCAACTTCGAGACGAGACCCATTCTTTTGTGGATCTTGAGTTTGTTTAACTGGTAAGACAGATGATGCACTGATGCTGTTTTTATAGAAGCATGGCTGGTCTGTAGAAAGGCTGCACCAGATGGGAACCAAATCTGCAGTCGGTCAATGCTTTTGAGGCAAAATTTTCTGTTTCGTAGCCAGCCAGGTGGTTGATACAAACGTCTTAAAATTCCCACACGTCAGGAGCTGTGACCGGCCTCTCTATAGATTATTCGTTGTTGCTAGTTCAACCCATGGAAGTAGTCGTGATGCGAAAGGCATGAACGACGATCATTCCATTTTTCATCTTTTTTTATTTTTCTGTTTTTGAGAATAGATTTGAAAGCGAAATCCTTTTAGTAAGATAATTTCATTTTTTTTATTTTCAAGATGAAAATTTCTAGCTTAGAGAATTTGTTTGAAACAAAAATGAGAAGTAGAAATTTTCTCTAATTTTATTTCTGAAACATAATAGCAATAAAAATTCTTCTCTTCGCGCACTCCCTCTCTCTCATGTGGTCTCCCTCTCTTTTGTGTCCCTATCCCCGACCACTAGCCACTGATCTTCAGCTACCGGTTGCCACCATCGTCCAATAGTCGTCGTCAGCCAGTCAACTGTAGAAAATTTGTGCTATTATTAAACAAATTTTTGTTCTAAGAATAGAAATTATAAAATTTCTACAGTTACCGACTGCCGGATTTTAGGATGGCGACCTAAACCAACGGAAGGCGGTTGACGATAGGAACACGAGAGAGAGTAAACGATGGGAAAAATTCTTATTTCTATTTTCATTACGGAATTAGAAAAGTATAAAATTTATACTTCTCATTTTTATTTTAAACCTATTTTCCAGACTAAAAGTTTGTTCCAAGAATAGAAAAATGAAATTTGAGTTACTAAATTGATTTTTGATCCAAACCTGTTCCCAAAACGGAAAAATAGAGAAACAGAATTATTATCACTCGCATCTTAAGTTTCTGAAGACTGATTAAAAAAAGAAAAATGGTGCAACAGACCATAAATGGGTATTTAAAAAGCTGGATTGTTCATAAGCCCACATTCAGAGTTTGTAAAAAGCCATTTGCCAGTTCTGTAATCAAATCTTTTATTGCATAGGACGTAATTGACCAGTCACAATTCTTGTCCGGCATCCATGACGTTCATGCTAAGACATGCTTTTGATTAAGGAACCGGCAAATGACTTTTTACAAACGTCTTAAAATGCAAACAGATCAGGAACTCTGACCCCGCCTCTCAATAAGATTAGTCGTTGTAGCTCGATCAGCCCATTGGAAATAGTCGTAATGTTAAAAGCATAAATGATAATCATTCTATTTTTTATTTTTTTATTTTTGAGGATAGGTTTGCAACAGAAATCCTTTTAGTAAAATAATTTCATTTCTCTATTTTCGAGATGAAAATTTCTAGCCTGAAAAACTTATTCGAAACAAAAATGAGAAGTAGAAATTTTTTCCAACTCTATTTCTAGAACAGAATAGTAATAGAAACTCTTCTCATCGTTCACTCTCTCTCTCTCTCTCTCTCTCTCTCTCTCTCTCTCTCTCTCTCTCTCTCTCTCTCTCTCTCTCTCTCTCTCTCTCTCTCTCTCTCTCTCTCTCTCGTATCCTTATCCTCGGCCGCTGGACACCAGTCTTCAACTGCTGCTCATCCGATAGTCGTCATCCGCCTGTCTTTGACTGAAAACTGTAGAAATTTTATGTTATTATCAAATATTGAATAACAATATAAAATTTCTATAGTTATTGACAGCTGGATTTTAGGTGGCGATCGGCGACCGATGGACCGACGGAAGGCGATTGGCGATAGGTACGCGAGAGAGAGTGAACGATGAGAAGAATTCGTATTCCTATTTTTGTTATAGAATTAGAAAAGTGCAAAATTTATACTTCTCATTTCTATTTGAAACCTATTTTTGAGACTAAAAATTTGTTCTAAGAATAGAAAAATGAAATCTACATTACCAAACTGATTTCCGATCCAAACATGTTCTCGAAACAAAAAGAAAAAGAAAAAGGAGAGAAACAAAGTTGCTATTACTTGCATCTTAAGGATCCGAAGACTGATTAAAAAATAAAAATGGTGAAGACTGATTAGAAAAGAAAAATGGTGCAACAGGCCATAAATGGGTATTGAAGAAAGTAGATTGTTCATGAGCCCACACTAATAAGAGTTTGAAAAAGTCATCTTGCGAACCGGTTCTGTAATCAAATCGTTACTGCATACGACGTAATCGACCAGGCACCCACGATCATGGTACGGCATTCATGATGTTCATGCTGAGACATGCTCATGAGCAAATCGAAACGCAAAACATAGGGAAGGAATATCTCAGAGTTGAAATCTAAAACGAGTTCGAGGAATGAATATGAAATCCATTACCACGATCACACGGTGAATACTACACCATTGTACGAGGAAGGAAGCGATCGTCAGTATCGCCAATAAAAACAATTACGACACAACAAGGTCGGTCGATAAAATGACGATCTGTGCATGATTTTAAACAAAGAGGAGGCCTGACGTGAAGACATCCGAGTCTTATCATATGACTTTCACCCCCGAAACCACGTGTCAATGCACATTTGTTCTTGGCATCCAGCAGTTCAACCTTGAACGCACACTAGGAATAGTATGAACGGTATGCTCATGAAGACTTTAATGGCCGTACAGCTTCAGCAAAAATCTAGTAAAAGTCAGCAGAAATGGTTGGTTGATTGATAACAGAAAGCAAGGGAGTTGAAAATTGGTTTGATGCACTCCATGAACATCAAAAGCAGGAACCCAATTCAAACTGTCATGCACCAAGAACGAATACGAGATCCTTCAGAAAGGCCAAAGCTACGGCTTATTCTCTTAGGCTTATCTCGTGATCAAATTGTAGGTTCCGTTTGTTCACAAAAAAAAAAAAAATCATTTCAAAACTATTTTTCTCAAAAATAATCATTTGCATGATTTAAAATAATTAATCAATTAAAATTACTTCATAATTTATGTCTAATTACTTTTATGGATGATGAAATTATTTTTCGTTCGTTTTTATAAGAGGTACGAGTAATTATTTTTTAAAAAATATGTTATAAATTAATTATTTTTTGCCACACAATTGCACCAGCAATCAACATTTAATCAGTGAGCTAGTAGCTAGTCCTGGTTTCACTGAACACTCACAGTGACCCACCTCCACTCTCACTGAACCCCCACCTCCCGCCACCGCCACCGGCGCCGCCACCATGCTCTCTCTAGCCCTCATCAACACCACTCACACCCACCACCACCAATTCTTCAATCCCACCGCCAACACCACCGCCACCATCCTCAAGCCCCTCACTTGCCCTTGCCACCACCTCCCCCACCACCAACAACACCACTCAGCCGGCACAAGGCCCATCTCCGCCAGCCTCAACCGAAACCCTCTAATCATGGCCTCCCCTCCACCGCAGCAGCGGGTCTACCAGCCCTTCCGCCCTCCCCCCTTCCCCGCTCCCCTCCAAGTTCCGCTCCCTCCACACGGCTGGCCGCCTCGACATCCTCGCCAACCACCTCGGCCCTCGGTTCGAGTATGCCTCCCTCATCCCCTCCCTCATCCAGGAAGGCTTCACCCCTCCCTCCATGGAGGAGGTCACTGCCATCTCCGGCGTCGAGCAGAACCGCCTCGTCGTCGTCGTCGCCGCCAAGGTCAGGGACTCCTTAATCGAATCCAAAACCAACCCAGAGGTTGTCGCCGCCTTCGACATCGGCGGCGCCGAGCTCCTCTTGAAATCCGGCTCTTGAGTGCTGCGCAGCAGTCTGCTGCAGCGGAATTCATAGGTAGGAATAAGTTCGATGGGAGGGGCGCGCGGGATCTCGCCCGCGCCATGAAGGATTTCCCTCGCCGACACGGGGATAAGGGTGGGAGAATTTCGAGTATGAATTGCCCGGAGACTGCTTGTCTTTTATGTATTATAGGCAGAGTAGAGAGTACAGGAACCCGTCGGAGCAGAGGACAGCGGCGTTGGAGCTGGCGATGAGCGTGGCAGAGACGGAGAAATTGAAAGGCATGATCCTGGAGGAATTGGAAAGGAAAAGCGGAGAAGGAGATGGAAAAGAAGGGCAAGTGCGGGAAGGGGTTCGGGTACCAGTGGTGAGGATGAAGATGAGAGAGGTGGCGCAGGCGAGCTCAGTGGCGGTGTTGCCGGTCTGCCGTGTGGAGGAGAAGGAAAGAGAGATCTTGGAGGCTCCGTGGCGGTGCAAGAGCGACGGGGAGTTCGGGATGGTGGCGGCAGAGAAAGGGTGGGCGAGGTGGGTTGTTTTGCCCGGGTGGGAGCCGGTGCTGGGATTGTCGGGCGGAGGAGTAGTGGTGGCATTCCCGGACGCGAGGACGCTGGCCTGGAAGGCGAATAGGTGGTACATGGAGGAGGCCATCTTGGTTGTGGCCGACAGGGGGAGGAAAGAGGTGGTCGAGGACAAAGGTTTCTACATGGCAGCGGTGGATGCCGGTGATTCCGGGGGCGGCTACGGGTTGAAGGTGGAGCGAGGGCGGACATTGAAGGAAATGGGGGTGGAGGAGAGCCTAGGGACGGTGGTGCTGGTGGTGAGGCCACCAAAAGAAGAGATTGAGGATCAATTGAGCGAGGACGATTGGGAGTGAAGGCAAACGACATGAGCATGAGAAGTTTTGTTGATCTACAAATGTCGATACAGATCAGGATTGCAACTCAGTTCGGTCTGAGGCTATGGTGGGACATGAACTTTTCAGGGAAAATTTGCCCATTTTGGATATTGGGAGGAGACTCTATTGATGTTTGCTCTGTTGTTGTCTAGATATGAGACTTGCCCAATTGGCAGATCATCCCCGGAGTACGTCAGTTTTCCCTTTATTCATCAGGAGGTGGGTATACCTCTTTACACACGTATGAAATTCGACATGTAATAACATCTTTGGAAATTCATCAATCCTCTGGTTCTTGATGCTGTCTTAATATGGGGTAAGTGTCGGTGTACAATATGTAGGCCATGCGCGTACTAGGCGGCATTGGGCAAGTCGGATAGTTGAGGTAAAGTCTCGGTCGTCCTCTAAAGTCCGAAGCTTTTAACATAATCCACAACATAATCCATAGCTGTCCAGGCAGTTAATAAAAATGAATCAGATCAAAATCTTGAGACGAATGAGAGAAAAAGCAGAAGAAATTGCAGAACTACAAGCTTTAACATTGCACTAACATTTTGTCTCTTCGATCCGCTTCTAGTTCCTCAAAGATTTTCATACATTCAAGCACATAAAGCCTGAGGGGAAAAAAAGAAAGCAGGAATCAAGAATGTGACGTTGGTGGTATCACTGGCGGCGGAGGCGGACGCGGTGGCGGTGGAGGCGGCGGAGGCGGTGGTGGAGGACCCATCTGTCTAGGAGGAGGAAATATGGGATGGCGAGGAAGATTCACCTTAGGAGGTGGTGGAGGAAAAGGCAATGCCCTCGCCCTCAACTTACGAGGAAGATGGTGTGAGCGAATTGAACCATCAGATGAGGCTGCCAATACAAGCAATTGGTGGATCAAGATGAAAGCGAGCAACTTCGAAACGAGACCCATCTTTTCTGTGGATCCTGAGTTTGTTTAACTGATAAGATAGATGATGCACTGATGCTGTTTTTATAGAAGCATAGCTGGTCAGAAGAAAGACTGAAGCAAATCTGCAGTTGGTCAATGCTTTTGGGGCAAAATCGTCCACTTATGTTTCGTAGCCAGCTGGTTGATCTAAACATTTTAAAATGCACACGGGTCAGGAACTCTGACCCACCTTACCTATCTCTGGAACACGAGAAAATATTAAGTACCGTCGCGGTAAAGCTAACGTGCTCCTTATCTCCACTCATCTGCGAAACGTGTCCCACGGGGCCCGCCTTGCAGAGAAAGAAAAACTCTTTCCTCTCTCTCTCTTCACTTCGCACGGGGCCGGCTTGCAGAAAAAGAAACACTCTCTCCTCGGATCTCTCTTCACTTCACACAGGGCCCACCAGCACAATATTTTTTTTTCTCTCTTCACGACCCCCCACTCTCTCCCTTTCCTTATCTCTCCTCCGCCGGACCCCTCCTCCATGGACGACCGGCGCACGGCTCGGGACAAGCGGCTCACGGCTCACCCATAGCCGTCTCGGTCAGCGATGCCGGCGAGGGAGGACTGCTCGAGTCCTTGATGAAGTTAAGCGTCATGAACTTGCACCGAAAATGCCAAACCAAGAAGAAGAAAGAACCCCCTGGAAAACACCAAAAGAGTAAAAAGTGAAAGAGCAAAGCTTGATCTTTACTTGATCTGATATAAGATTCTCTCGGCTGCAGAGAAGGTGACAGTCGTACAAACAAAGAAAGAAAGGGGGTACTTCCAAAACCCAAAGTCCAAGAAATCGCCCCTTCCTTCCTGTTATCCACTTCCCAATCTTTGGAACCGGTCAAGTGGGTCGATCTTCGTTTTAAATTAATCATCACCAGTGGCGGATTGACTCACAAGTGGACGACATGTCACGATTTTACTGCAGCAATCACTAAATATCACGAATTTTCAATCCTTTGTTAGGGGGTGTCATGATCGCCTTAAATCTTCAATGCTATGTCACATTTTATAGCATTGATATGTGTCCAATTCATGGAGGGTAAAAAAAAAAGTGAATCGAGGAAAAGGAGGGAGAGAAGGAGGGATAGAGAGAACCTTCATGGCAGCCATTGAAGCTCTCGACCAAAAACAAAGCTTGGAGAGCTTTGTCGGAGTTCTTGGCGTGAAACCGAGTCCGGCGAACCATCCTCCAAGCTCCGTGGCACCACGAGGAAGCCCTAGAACCCGACGAAACTTCATTCCGTCGCCGAATCAGGTAACTACCATTGGAGCTCTCAAGCTCGGACTCCCATGTCAACTTATTGAACCGAGCATGTTTCTTCGCGATTTTTTATCCAAGACTTTCCTTAACACTTGCTAATCCCGAACTTATGCATGTTTTGTGATTTCGTTACATAAAACCTTCTAGCCGACCTCGTGAACCTTTGAACCTACCTTCAGTTCATGAGCTCAGTTTCAACGACGATTGGAGCGATTGGAACCTGAGGTAAGTTTCCTCTAACTCCATTGATGCTTGCTAGATGTCGAGAATAGCTTGATATGTTGTGTATGCTTGCTCGAAAATCTGCCATAACCGAATGTGTTCGTGCCTTTTTCAAGTAGTTTCCACTATTGGATTGTGCTGAATTTTGGATATGTTATAGCCTGCGTCGAGATGATTCCAACGATACTAAGATCGCCCAAATCGGAGAAGATCTCACTATTGAACGTCGTCGAGAAGTTCTCGGCCCTCGGTGATTTTTTTCAACCTCTCGAGCGTCAACGGACCAGGTGGCTCTGACATGGCTGCCACGTGGCATGCCGCGTTAGCCGCCTATTTTTCAAAATAAAAAATATATAAAAAAATCATAAAAAATCATTTTTCAAAAATAAGAAAGTCTTTCTGATCTGATGGCCAAGAATTTGCCACATGTCATCTTTGTAGCCTTCGGATTAGAAATAGGCGGGAAATTAAAAGAATGAATAAAAAAATTCAAAAAAAATACCAAAACTATGTCGTTCTTGAATTTCGCCTTCGGGTTCGTGGGCCGGGTCAACCCAACCCGGTAAAAAAAAATAAAAAAGTAATAAATAAAAATTAGGAAAAATGCAATAAAAAATAAAAAAGGAAAAAATCATTAAAAAAACTAAAAAATTTTCAGAAAATTTTGGAAAAATTCTCAAAAATTGGGGAAAATAGAAAATGACCACATTTGATCAGTTTGACCTGTTTTCACTTTCCGAGCCTTGAAAAATGACCATTTTACCTTTTCTAATCAATTTGACCAAAACATTTCTGAATCACCCTTGAAACAATTTGATGCATTCTCTGAGTCCTTAGGGCTCTACTAGGCTTGCCATGTGACAACTTGAATACCGTTTTGATGCGATTTATTTGCATGTACTAATTCCTTGATCTGCGCACTTTCAATTACTGATTGTCACCCTTTTATTTTCGAAGATTAAATTAATTTTTTTTTCTTTCTTTCATGTCTATTTAATTGCTTGATTGTTATAAAGTTTGCACATTTTTTGAAAAACATGCCCATAATATATGCTCCCTTGTGTCTGGACCATTCGGAAAATAAATTGCATGCCTTAGCCACGATCTTGTGGAATGGGATGGTAATTTAGTATAGAATTTTGTGTTTCGCCCTTTGGTAACAATGGATGATGTTATTCTATACAAATTATCCGTATCTTCGCTCGAATCTCCGAGGACGTAGCGGATAAAATTCTTCTCTAGTCCATATCTTTGGAAATGAGTGAATTTATAAAAAAAAAATCGAAATTAAAAGGTATATTATGGGCATTTTTGTTTATTTTTGTTCAATCTTTGCATTTTGATTGTTTGTTTCATTAAATACGAAACCCAAAAAAAAAACTCTCATTTTTTTAAATAGTTTACCATGCCAAAAGTCTATTCTTATGTCATAAATATCATCTAATATAAGTTAAGACTTTGAGAAATCATTTTCTTAGATCAAATTGGATGATAACTCATTTTAAGGCATGTTTTCATAGTAGTCGTCATTTAATCCGAAAATCCAGAAAACTTTGGTAACAAGGGATGATGTTATTCTATACAAATTATTCGCATATTAGCTCGAATCTCCGAGGACGTAGCGGATAAAAATTCTTCTCTAGCCCAAATATTTGGGAATGAGTGAATTTATCGAAAAATCAGAATTAAAAGGTATATTATAGGCATTTTTGTATATTTTTATTCAATCTTTGCATTTTGATTATTTGTTTCATTAAATATAAAAACAAAAAAAAAATAAGTCTCATTTTTTTTAAATAGTTAACCATGCCAAAAGTCTATTTTTATGTCATAAATATCATCTAATATAAATTAAGACTTTGAGAAATCATTTTCTTAGATCAAATTGGATGATAACTCATTTTAAGGCATGTTTTCATAGTAGTCGTCATTTAATCCGAAAATACAGAAAACTTTGGTAACAAGGGATGATGTTATTTTATACAAATTATTCGCATACTGGCTCGAATCTTCGAGAACGTAGCAGATAAAATTCTTCTATAGCCCAGATCTTTAGGAATGAGTGAATTTATCGAAAAATCAGAATTAAAAGGTATATTATAGGAATTTTTATTTATTTTTGTTCAATCTTTGCATTTTGATTATTTGTTTCATTAAATATAAAAATAAAAAAATAAATCTCATTTTTTTAAAATAGTTAACCATGCCAAAAGTCTATTTTTATGTCATAAATATCTTCTAATATAAGTTAAGACTTTGAGAAATCATTTTCTTAGATCAAATTGGATGATAATTCATTTTAAGGCATGTTTTTATAGTAGTCGTCATTTAATCCGAAAATACAGAAAAAATCATTTTTCCAGATACATGGTCATTTATGTCATTTTCAAAAGAAAAGTCATTCAATTCACAACCATCAATGCAAAAGGTTTTTTTTTATATGAAATTTGGTACCGAAAGGGTAGTAATTTTTTCAAATTAATGTAATCAAATCTTCGGACTCATTTTCTCTAGTTCATAGAAATAAATTAATTTACCCGTTAATTTATTTAGGTTTCTAATCGATCTACTAAGAACGATTAATGGCAGCTCCAAATTGAATAAACTCTTTATGAAAAGAACTTAAGTTGTAATTTGGTAGGACTTGGGGGTTTGAATTAGGTTAGTCAATTAACCTAATAATTCGTTAGCCTTTGAATGGTTTTTTTTGGGTCGCGACAGCAGCATTCAAAGTGCCGCGCTAGGCCGGGAGCAGCACCTTCAATGTTGTGTAGGCCCACACGGCACTTTAAGTACTGCGCGGGCCCTCTTGGCATTTAAAGTGCCGCACAAGCCGCGCGGGCCCATACGGCCCAAGGGCTCCAAGGCTTTTTTTTTATAAATATTTTGTTATGTGTTTTTTGATTATATTTAAAAATTTATTTATAAATATAAATTTTTATTTTGAGGCTTATTTTTATAACATAATTATCAATAATTAATTAAAAATTTTATTAAGATACATGTAATTAATTTATTTAGTATGTAAAAAATTTAAAAAATATTCATAAAATTTATTTGTATTTATATAACTTTGCTAATATAAATAAATAATTTATTAAGATAAAAATTTCAATTAATATAATGTATTTAGTATGTAAATAAATAATTAATTTATTAAGATAAAATTTTCATATAAATTTTTATTAATACTTCACATACTAAATAAATTAATTACATACATATTAATAAAAATTTTAATTAATTATTGATAATTACACTATAAAAATAAGCTTTGAAAGAAAAAAAATTATATTTACAAATTTATATAAATATAAAATTATAAAAACATGAAAAAATGAAATTTAAAAAAGCTCCAGCACCAGTCTCGTGAATATTTTTTTTATTAATTATTTACATAGTCAATAAATTAATTACATATATCTTAATATATTTTAATTAATTATTGATAATTTTACTATAAAAAAAGCTTGAAAAGGAAAAAATAATATTCTAAATATAAATATAAAAAATTAAATATTTATATAAATATAAAATTATAAAATATGTAAATTACGAAATTAAAAAAATAAACTTTTCAATAAATATAATTAATTTAGTACATAAATAAATAATTTATTTAAGATAAATTTTTCATAAATTTTTTTTATAAATTATTTACATACTAAATACATTACATTAATTGAAAATTTTATATTAATAAATTATTTATTTATATTAACAAATTTATATAAATACAAATAAATTTTCTGATTTTTTTTTAATTTTTTACATACTAAATAAATTAATTACATGTATCTTAATAAAATTTTTATTTAATTTTTGATAATTATGTTATAAAATAAGCCTCAAAATAAAAATTTATATTTATATATACATTTTTAAATATAATTATTTACATACTAAATAATTTTTTTTATAAATTATTTACATACTAAATACATTACATTAATTGAAAATTTTATCTTAATAAATTATTTATTTATATTAACAAAGTTATATAAATACAAATAAATTTTATGAATTTTATTTTAATTTTTTACATAATAAATAAATTAATTACATGTATCTTAATAAAATTTTTAATTAATTGTTGACAATTATGTTATAAAATAAGCCTCAAAATAAAAATTTGTATTTATATATACATTTTTAAATATAATTATTTACATACTAAATACATTACATTAATTGAAAATTTTATCTTAATAAATTTTTTATTTATATTAACAAATTTATATAAATAAAAATAAATTTTATGAATTTTTTTAATTTTTTACATACTAAATAAATTAATTACATGTGTCTTAATAAAATTTTTAATTAATTGTTGATAATTATGTTATAAAATAAGCCTCAAAATAAAAATTTATATTTATATATACATTTTTAAACATAATTAAAAAAACACATAACAAAATATTAAAGAAAACAAAAAAAAAAAGTCCTTGGGGCCCTTGGGCCGTACTGGGATTGTCGGGCGGAGGAGTAGTGGTGGCATTCCCGGACGCGAGGATGCTGGCCTGGAAGGCGAATAGGTGGTACATGGAGGAGGCCATCTTGGTTGTGGCCGACAGGGGGAGGAAAGTGGTGGTCGAGGACAAAGGTTTCTACATGGCAGCGGTGGATGCTGGTGATTCCGGGGGCGGCTACGGGTTGAAGGTGGAGCGAGGGCGGAGATTGAAGGATGTGGGGGTGGAGGAGAGCCTAGGGACTGTGGTGCTGGTGGTGAGGCCACCAAAAGAAGAGATTGAGGATCAATTGAGCGAGGACGATTGGGAGTGAAGGCAAACGACACGAACATGAGAAGTTTTGTTGATCTACAAATGTCGATGCAGATCAGGATTGCAACTCAGTTCGGTCTGAGGCTATGGTGGGACATGAACTTTTCAGGGAAAATTTGCCCATTTTGGATGTTGGAAGGAGACTCTATTGATGTTTGCTCTGTTGTTGTCTACATATGAGACTTGCTCAATTGGCAGATCATCCCTGTAGTACGTCAGTTTTCCCTTTACTTATCAGGAGGTGGGTATACCTCTTTACACACACGTACGAAATTCGACATGTAATAACATATTTGGAAATTCATCAATCCTCTGGCTCTTGATGCTGTCTTAATATGGGGTAAGTGCCGGTGTACAATATGTAGTCCATGTTTGTACTAGGCGGCGATGCCTTGTCCGGAGGACATATCGACGGGCTTAGCAAGCGAAATAAAAATTTGGGCAAGTCGGATAGTTGAGGTAAAGTCTCGTTCCTCCTCTAAAGTCCGAAGCTTTTAACATAATCCACAGGTGTCCAGGCAGTTAATAAAAATGAATCAGATCAAAATCTTGAGACGAACGAGAGAAAAAACAGAAGAAAATGCAGAACTACAAGATTTAACATCGCACTAACATTTTGTCTCTTCGATCCGCTTCTAGTTCGTCAAAGATTTTCATACATTCAAGAACATAAGGCCTGAGGGAAAAAAAGAAAGAAAGCGGGAATCAAGAATGTGATGTTGGTGGTATCACTAGCTGCGCGGTGGCGGAGGCGGTGGAGGTGGAGGTGGAGGGCCCATCCGTCTACGAGGAGGAGCCATGGGTGGTTTTGGTTTGGGATGGAAAGGAACACTTACCCTTGGAGGTGGTGGAGGAGAAGGCAACGGCCTCAACTCGCGACGAAGATGGTGTGAGCGAATTGAACCATCAGATGGGACTGCCAATACAAGCAATTGGTGGATCAAGATGAAAGCAAGCAACTTGGAAACCAGACCCATTTTTTTTTTTTTTGGGTTTGATCCTGAGTTTGTTTAACTGGTAAGATAGATGATGCACTGATGCTGTTTTTATAGAAGCATGGCTGGTCTGAAGAAAGACTGAACCAAGTTGGAAGCAAATCTGCAATTGGTCAATGCTTTTGAGGCAAAATTGTCAACATATGTTTCGCAGCCAGCTGGTCGATGTAAACTTGTTAAATGCACACAGGTTAGGAACTCTGACCCACCTATCTATAGATTATTCGTGGTTGCTAGTTCAACCCATGGAAGTACTCGCGATGTAATGCGAACCACATGAATGATAATCATTCTATTTTTTATCTTTATTTTTCTGTTTTCAAAAATAAATTTGAAATTGAAATTCTTTTAGTAAAATAATTTTATTTTTCTATTTCCAAGGTGAAAATTTCTCAACTAAAAAATTTGTTTGAAATAACAATGAGAAGTAGAATTTTTCTTTAATTTTATTTTTGAAACAGAATAGCAATAAAAATTCCTTAGCCGCTGGTTGCCGGCCGTCGTCCGCCAGTCAACCGTAAAAAAATTTATGCTATTATCAAATGAATTTTTGTTCTGATAACAGAAATTATAAAATTTCTACAGTTACAAGCCGTTGGGTACAAAATGCAATTGACCATAGGGACGCGAGAGAGAGTAAACGATGGGAAGAATTTTTATTTCTATTTCCGTTACAGAATTAGGAAAGTATAAAATTTATACTTCTCATTTTTGTTTTAAACCTATTTTCCAGACTAAAAGTTTGTTTTAGGAATAGAAAAATGAATTGAGTTACCAAATTGATTTTTGATCCAAACCTATTCCCGAAACAGAAAAGTAGAGAAACAGAATTGTTATCATTCGCGTCTTAAGTTTCCGAAGACCGATTAAAAAGGAAAAATGGTGCAACAGACTATAAATTGGTATTATAAAAACTGGATGGTTCATAAGCCCACATTTAGGGTTTGTAAAAAGTGAATTGCCACTTCTGTAATCAAATCTTTACTAGACGTAATTGACCAGACACAATAATCGTACGGCATCCATGATATTAATGCTAAGACATGCTTTTGATTACGGAACTGGCAGATGACTTTTTACAAACGACTTGAAATGCACACAGGTCGGGAACTCTGACCCGCCTCTCTATAGATTAGCTGTTGTTGGTCGGTCAATCCATGGAAGTAGTTGTTTATTTTTCATTATTTTTTGTTTCTAAGAATAGATTTAAAACAGAAATCTTTTTAACACAATAATTTCATTTTTCTATTTTCAAGATGAAAATTTCTCGCCTAGAACATTTGTTTGAAATAAAAATGAGTAGAAATTTTTTTTCAATTCTATTTTTAAAACAAAATAATAATAAAAATTCTTCTCATTACTCTCTCTCTCTCGTGTAGTCTCCCCCTCTCTTGTGTCCGTGTCTCCGATCGCTGGCCACTAGTCTTCAACTGCCGTGCGTCCGACAGTCGTTGTTCGTCAGTCTTCAATTGAAAACCGTAGAAATTTTATGCTATCGTCAAATGTTGGATAACAACGTAAAATTTTACAGTAATCGACACCCGGGTTTTAGATGGCAATTGGCAACAAATGGACCGACGGAAGGCGATCGCCAATAGGGACGCGAGAGAATTAACGATGAGAAGAATTCTTATTTCTATTTCTGTTACAAAATTAGAAAAATATAAAATTTATATTTCTCATTTCTATTTTAAACCTATTTTTTAGACTAAAAATTTATTCCAAGAACAGAAAAATAAAATTTACGTTATCAAACTCATTTCTGATCCAAATCTGTTCCCAAAACAGAAAAATAAAAAAACAGAATTGCTATTACTTGCATCTTAAGTATCCGAAGACTGATTAAAAAAAGAAAAATGGGGTAACAGGCCATAAATGGGTATCGAAAAAAGGTAAGACTGCTCATAAGGCCACACTAAGCGCGCGGAAAAGTCATTTCGTGAACCAGTTCTGTAACCAAATCTTCACCGCATAGGACGTAATTTGACCAGACACACACAATTATTCGTACGGCATCCATGATGTTCATGCTAAGACATGCTTATGAGCAAATCAAAATGCAAAAATATAGGAAAGGAATATCTCGAGTTGAAATCTAAAACGAGTTCAAGGAAGGAATATGAAATCCATTACCCCGACCACATGGCGAATGGTACACTATTGCACTACCAAAGAAGCAACTGTCAGTATCTCCCATAAAAACACTTGCGATACACCAAGCTCTGTCGATAAAAGGACGGCCTGCACAAGATGATTAAACAAAGAGGCGGGCTGACACGAGGGCATCCAAGTCTTATCATATGACTTCACGAAAAGATGCATCCGAATCCCCACGAAACCATGTGTCAATGCACATTTGTCCTCCGCATCCAGCAGTTCAACCTTGGACACACATTAGGAATAGCATGAACGGTATGCTCATGAAGACTTCAATGCCCGTACAGCTTCAGCAAAAATCTAGCAAGTAAAAGACTCTAAGTCAGCAGGAATGGTTGATTCATAACAGAAAGCAAGGGAGTTTAAAATTGGCTTGATGCACTCCATGACCATCAAAAGCAGGAACCCAATACAACAGTCATGCACCAAGAATGAATATGAGATCCTTCTGACCGGCCAAAGCTGCGACTTATTCTCTTAGGCTTATCTCATGACCAAATTGTAGGCTTCGTTTGTTTTGCGAAGAATGAATAATTTGAAAAACGTTTTCAAAAAAAAAATCACCTGTATCACTTGAAATAATTAGTCAAAAAATTAATTCATTATCAACAAAAAGTTATGTCTAACTATTTTCCTAGATGATCATTCTTTTTGCAAGCAAAACAAACAATTATGCTTAGAAAAATATTTTCCAAATCATTCATTTTCTATAAAAAACAATTGCACTTGTAATCAACATTTAATCAGTGAGCTCGTAGGTGGTCCTGCTTTCACTAAAATCAGAGGGTGAATGGCCATAGCCCCTATATAATTTTGCAGCAAACCTATAAACGTCAACTATCTTCTCATTACCTTTGTGAAATAAGTACATTGCCCACTCGAAGTAACTGCCTAGATAGAAAACTAGCAATTCTTATAAGAAGGAAGTACCAATAGTTTAGAAGGAGAATCGCTGCACCTTTGAAGAAGGCCCTGCCTGCTGCTTCCGCTCTTTTGTTAAAGTTTGATTGTAGCCGCTAAACTCTTTCTCATTATCCCTAGGAATACTGTCATCTGAAACTTCTTCCAAATCAGATGGTGCCGTTTCAACTTTCTGCAAGGTGTCGATTTTCGACGCACTTGTTCTCGGTGATAAAGATGTACCGTGATTTTGGTTCTTTGAAAACTGAGTGGCAGCAGCTTGTGCCCCAGCTATGGCGGCATTGAGACTCGATGATTTCCCGGGTACACTTTGTTTAGATTCAGACACATGTAGTGACAGGGAACCTGGCTTCAATGAAAAAAGATCACGTGGATTTGGTAGCGGAAACTTCACAGGCAGTGGACTTTCCACTTTAGTAAGTCCTCTGGCTGCAGCTTCATATATCTGTGAAAAGTTCTTTTGTCAGCATATGTGCAATCTCGTGCATAAGAAGATAATTTATATAGCCAAATGCTTTACCTTCTTTTCCAAGTTGTAAATCTTCTGGTACCCTCGCATCTCAAATGGAATGACTAATTTCTGTATTACTTAAATGTATATCAACAAAGTTAAATCAGTGTGGGAAGTACATAAATGCCGAACAAAAGTATGTGAGAACACTATCGATTGCATGTAAGGCAGATTTACACACCTGCGGTTGTTCACAGAGCCAGCAAAAATCTGTTAGCGCTTCCAGCCTTACCTGCAATTACAAATGTCTCAATGTTCAACTTAATTTGTGAAATCAGATAAGTAATCAAGAAACAAAGCAAGCAAAAGATAAGTGTCTCCCACCCCTTCAGGCACCCCATCCCAGCGGGCTAGTTCTTCACCTCGGACACAGCCAACCACTTCAACACACCCTTTTTCAGAGCCAAAAAAATTCCAATTGTCAATACATTTGGAAAAAGATGAACTCCAGTTCTATGATGCAGAAACTACTGTTAGAAACTCTGCCTGACAAAGAGCTTAGATGAAACAGAAATTCGTGCAGGTGAAATGGAGTGATAAAAGCATCCATATAGCTACACTTTTTTCTATCAAGACATACATAAAACTTCTATTCATCTGAGAAATCCATCAATAGATGATTTGAATTTTCAAGAACTTATAAACAGGAGGCTTCAGTGCTCTTTAAAATAAAAATGTCTGAGTATGGTAATTGTAGCACGGATAGCTCTCCCTTTGAATACCTAGTAGTCTTGAGACGGGATAGTGCTCAGGGAACTTAATTTCAGTAATCCCATTAACCGCATAAATCTCCCTGTAGAACTCCTCCATGGCTTTGATCGTGGATTCATCTGGAACTTTGCCAGCGGCGTGGATCCAAAGGCGGCCTTCACAAAGGATGTGATATACAGTCAGAGATCCTTGAAAAGGAAAAGCAAAAGCAAAAGGAAAGGGAAAAGCATATTCAAAACTTCTTCAACAAGACGTCGACAGTACTCACTAGATCCCAGCTTTGCACATAGGTTTTCTTAACTTCCATACTCAAAGTTTAACATAATGTCGTCAACAAAGAATTGTTCATATGAGCTGAGAGTAACATTATACTTTCTCAAAGCTTATCTTGATGCAAGCGCACGTTTTTAATTCATATCTTTCACTGCCCCCAAACAGTAGGTTCTAGGTATTAAAGTTGTGCCACATCATTGCATTCTCAGTTACACAAACTTTCAGCAACAATAAGTCACCACTTATCAACTTCAAACACAGTTGATGTGCACTTGCTTGTAATAAAAACTTTAATGTTCCAACATTTTCAAAAACTACACAACCCCGTTTTTACAACTCCGCATATTGGTTTTCAATTTATTGTTGCTGTTATTTCTCTGCAAACCAATCAGGCAGTTCTCTATAAACTTGCGAAGCATGAAAACATCGGTGCTGCACAAACCAGTCAGCGAAAATCGAACAGGCCCTTCTCTCTTTCTCAAGTGCGAAAACGAGTCCCTAAAACCGAACCTCGAATTGGGGCAGGCCAAGACCTGCCCTCGATGCGCTTGATCCCGTACACGAGCAAAGAAGCCCATGGCTGGTGCATCGTCAGGCATGGGTTCCGGAAATTTCCCTGGTTCCGATTCTGCATCGCTGTTTCTCTTCGGCCTTCGACAAACAAAACTTCGGGTTTTCTTGGGGCTGCGTGATTTTATCGAGATCCGAAGGAAAGATTTCTAGGCGACGGGAAAGAAGCCGGGTTGACTTCTGGGATGAGCTGCCAATTTCTTCGTTCAGTGTCCTAATCCAAGAAGCACCGACACTCTTTACGGGCTTCTGCATTATCCGACACTTTCAATACCCCCGAGACTCTTCCGGCATTCTCAGACATATGATTTACACATAATTAGTGCTTTAGACAAGCCGGTGATACGCGAGTCTAGCATCCCGATATATTATTTAACACCCACGAAGTCAATTTTAAGTATTTTTAATAAAGTATTAATCAAAATGTAAATTTATAAATATATACACACACTTAAGTCATACATCCAGTCACTTAAAAAATAATATAATCAATCGGCAAAAAAAAAATAATCGTGAATCCCTAACACAAGAAGAAGAAGAAAACTCCCGATATTTTTATATAATCATATATTTATATAAAAATATATATTTAATATACAATATATCTTAATGTGTCGGAGTTCTTTATTTTTTGAAAAATGACGTGTTGTTTCATGTTATATTGTGTGTCGTGTATCGATGTCGGTGCCACTTAAGTTTGTTTGCTTCCTAATTGCTAAAATATATTAACGGTTAAGACTTTCCCATATTGAAGAACTTATAAGAAATATCAAATAAGTATTTAAAGTGCATTTATTTTTTCAAATAAAGACTTAGAGTGCTCTCTTTATTGTAAGAAGAGACCCGATCAAGAGCATTTTCAACATTTGTTTTTTAAAAAAATTTCCTTTTTTCCCCCTATCTTCTCGTTGATGGCCAAAGCCATGCCAATCAATGGTGAGGACCTCACTTGGGCAGGCAAAGGCTACCCCTTACCAGCCTCACCCGAGCGAGGCTGCACTCAAGGTCTTGAGGTGAGGGCTACCCTAGCTCAGGCAAGCAAAGGGTTGCTCTCGTCAGCTTCGCCCAGGCAAGCCAAGGGCTGCCTTTGCTCTTGCTAACCAAATTTGGCAAGGGTGAGGCCGGCGAGGGTAGCTTGCCATGCTCAGGTGATGCCCTCGCCGCTTAGCCAACCATTGACGAGAAGATGGGAAAAAATAGAAAAGAAAAAGAGAAAAAAGAAAGAAAGAAAAGGAAACAGAAACAACGAAAATGCCATTGATCAAGCTTTTCTTTGAAACGAAGATAGCACCTTGGGTCCTTTTTTGAAATAATGTTCACTTCAAACCTTTTTTTGAGAAAATGAAAGTACTTCAACTTTTTATTTGGAATTTTCTCAAGAACTTACGGATACATAATATATGGCAGAATCGCCCATGCATCCATTTTGTGTCTTGTTTCTTGAAATTCAGACTTCAACTCACTTTCTCAAATTCAGTCTTGATAGCGTGGCAAATGAAAAAGATGATCTTAAAAGCAAGTAGTCAACATGGCAAGGCAAATTTAACATTCCTGCAGAAATGTGGCATATTTTGCCGCGAAGTGGATGATCTCGAGCTTGCCAAAAATAGCTTAAGCTAATTGTTCAGAGTCAATTTCGCCAAAACTGTCCTAAAGTTCCTATCTTGAAGCTCCTTGATATAGCCCGACAACATTTGGGTCTGAAAAGGGCATACAATTCCACAAATTCCCCTCCAAGCTTGTAGAGAAATTTGACCAAGGAAAGACTACCACGATGGCATAATGGTTGGTTTGGTGATATGTTGCTTATCCTCAAATAGTTTGGAGCAATTCAATATATGGACTTCGACTGCGGAAAGCCTTAGTTTGTCTGCAATGTAGATCCGGCCATGCCGTGACGTAAGATAATGCTAGATGTTACTCCTATTAGCACTGTGGTGAATTAGCCATGGCTCCGTTGTGAGCGCAGATCAACATGACGAATGGCTATGATCATATTGATGTATGATTATGATCACGTTGGTTTATGCTAATTGAGTCTGTTTTAGAACCTTCTGGTTGTGCAATAATGAAAGCGAGACTAGAGTGTGCCCGGTGAAGAGGTTGGACAACCGAACTTTGTCTCGGCAAAATCAACTTACCGTTTGTTTTGGAAAGCAAGTAGAAAACAATGCACCTCCCATTTTCTATGTATGGAAGTTTAAAAAACTGATTTACTAAGAAATGCGCTTCAAGGACCTTTGGCAGTCTAAAAGATGTCAGTCTAAAAAATCACTGAATATACCAATTTTGAAAACCGATCTTAGTAAGTCTGGTATTGTCCAGCCAAATTTATCGTAATTAAAGGAAACTGAACTTAATTTAGATAACATAAACTTTGACATTGTATTCGGGTGATATCTTGATTTAATTTCCGCGTGGTCCAACTAAATCCTAAATGCCCCAACTAAGACAAAATTAAGTTCACGGACCAGCCACACCAAATAAAAACATCATCAATTCGTTGGTTTGATTTAGGCTTTCTTTTATATGCTGTCCACACTATGTCTTTCCTAGTTCTTATGTATGAACAATACAACTTCGGTATTGGTGAGTATTGAACGTTACAATTGTGGTGTGGTGTTAGATTTAGGGCTTGTTTGATAAAGTTTCTGTTCTTCGAAACAAAAAAAAAAGATTAGAAATATGTTTGGTAATGCAAATGATTCTGATTCTGATTTGACTCCCAAGAACAATTATGGACCAAAAATAAGAAAAAAAAATATTTCTTAAAAAAATACTTTTAAGAGTCACAAAAAAAAAGAACAAAGTCTCAATTCTTTTAAAAAAAATTAAGTCCACTTCAACTTCTAATCTTAAAAAAAAATTAAAATTGGATTTGAAAATTTACTAACCACTAATTTTTTTAAAATTAAATTTTAAAATAAGCTTTAAAATTTAACAAAAAAATGTTAAATTTTTTTTAAAAAAGGGGGAAATTAAAAATACAAAAAATGCAAAAAATTCAAAAAATAAAAATGGGGGGAAATTAAAACTGATTTGCCTTCTCATTTATTTATTTTTCCATGATACCAAATGCCAACCTCTCATAGGCAACGCAAATAATATTACTCAATCGAGTACGGATCCGTCAAGTCACTTGCATCTACGCTGAGCGCACAAACCCCGACGGTTCTCTCCTCCCTAAACCGCCGCCCAAGCCCCTCCTCCTGCAGCTTTTCCGCAAGAGAGAGAGAGGTCCCTCCCTCCCTTTCCCTTTTGTTCGTATCTCTCCCCATCGATTACAATCTCCCGTTAACGTAGAATAATCTTATCAATCAAAGATTACAAACTTCAATTAATATCTTAGCCATAACGAAATTATGTCAATCATATAGGTCTTTAGAATCCAGAATATAAATATCGCAAGATTTGAACATTCTTCAGAAATAGAAACAGTCTCTTGAATCTGAAGAGATTAGAACATTAAATATGAGTTCGATAGAGTTTTTGCTGATGCTCCCACATGAGTCTTCTTCAAAGGTATAGTTGAATGTATAAAAGTGATATTCCACTTAATCTTGATAAAATAATTCAATCCCTTCAGAGTCAAATATGCGATGACTTTGTCTTGAGTCTAAACTCCAATTTGGATCAATATGAGTTTCTCCATTCATGTGTTACACATGAGATAAAGCATTCAGTGTATTTACTAGATTCTATAAGGTACATGACATTTTGTTATAATCAAAATATTCAGAAGGTGGTTTTCTGAACACCTGTAACATAGTTCCGGTCGTGCTATGTAAGATGATGCCGATCTACTTCTATCAGCACCGCATTGAATGGTGGTAATGGGCTGGCTTAAATAAATAGTAGCCATGGCTCCGTCGCAAATGTAGAACTCCCATAGTAAGTCAGCTATATAGATCACTATATAGATCAACATGATGAACGGGGATGATCATACTGATAGTGGTTATGATCATATTAGTCTACATAACTTGAGTTTATCTAAGAACCATCTCGTTATACAGCTATGGAAAGGAATCCATTTGCCCGTTGTAGAGGTTGGACCACCGAGCTATCTTGTTTTAGCAAAATCAGCTTACCATTTGTATGGTAAGGGAAAAAAAACTACACCTCCTTTTTTTTTTTTGATAACCGGGGTGTCCAGCCGTGCCGGCGAATTGACGCTCAAACCGACGGTAACCGACTAATCCCCGGGGAGGCACCGCAGGACCCCACCACCACGGTACTCCGGGTAAGACACTAGTGAATGTGGGCGAGTAAATTTCAATCCCAGGACCGCGAGTACTACTCAGCGGGGTCCCAGGAGTCTACTCCTTACCACGCGACCACCTGATGGGTGGGTACTGCACCTCCCTTTTTCTATGTTCGGAAGTTTAAAAAACCGGTTTACTAAGAAATGCATTTCAAGGACCTTTTGCAATCTAAAATACCGCTGAATAGACCAATTTTGTACATTAGTGTTAATATTTCTCTAAAGATTTAGATGTGCGTTTGTTTCATTGAAAATCAATGATTTAAAAATATTTCTCTAAAGATGGTTGCTTGTATTTCCTAAAAAATTAAATTAACGAAAAATATGTCATCGTCCGCGAAAATAATTAGACATAAGTTGTTGTTGATAGCAAAAATATTTTTCATTTACTAGATATTTCAAGGTATACAAGCAATTGTTTTTAGGAAAATATTCTTTCAAATCATTAATTTTCTACGAAACAAAAAGAGTCTAAATAACATAAACTTTGGTGTTGTATTCGGTTGATTTCTTCATTTAATTTTCGCAAGTTCAAACCAAATCCTAAATGACCCAACTGAGACAAAATTTAGCAGACCGGCCACACCATATAAGAACAATACAACTTTTGTTTTGGTGAGTATGAACGTTATAATTGTCGTGTGGTGTCGGATTTTGGGTTCCCATTTCGAACCCCCATCATAAATTGGTTTCCTTTTCCTTTTTTTCCCCCCGAGTTCTTGATACCAAATGCCAACCTTTCCTAGGTAATGCAAATAATTTCATTCGACATGCATGTCTCTACGTTGACCTTCCCTCACTGCATGCAATAAACTAAATTTAATCGCATAATATGTGGCTAATTTACACATCACACATGTATATATCATAAACTCGTATATAAAGATGCAGAACAATATATCTGCTACCTCTGTGCATAAAAATGTAGGCATTAGGCAACGCTCTAAAATGGGTCATGGGGTTCGGCAATGGCTTCTTTGCTTGATGATTCACGGGCGTCTTCTACCCGCAATGTTCGCGGGTAAAGCCTCTCCTAGAGAAGCTCCTTCCAGTGCATCAATACCCTCCATAGAGAGATTTTCCTTTGCAGGTTCATGTGAGCTCAAGCATGCCTCATCAAGGTAACCGCGAGGTCTCCGCCTCCGCCGCCTATGGTCAGCCCTACCAATAAATACAAGAACCTTATGTATAAGCCAATGGCCTCGCACCGCATTGCCATTGAAACTACATATCCAATCAATTAAGACTGTCCAATCGTCCCCCTCATGTGTGTTTGCGTCTGTATGCGTGGCGTGGAACTCTTCCCAATGAATTAGTTAGCCAATAAAGAAAGTAGACCCGATAATACATCACTGTGGCATCAAGTTTGGTCGATTCGATCCATTTGTGATATCTTCACCATTGGCCATGATTCTTGAACGTTCTGTCATGTCTAATTCGATGTTCATTTCATCTTCCTTATACGCTATGATGTCTTCTCACACTTCGAACTTTTTTTTTGTCTTTGAGCGTGTTGACGACGAACAAGGAGGGAATTTATGTGAAAGAAGAATGACGTTAGCGGCCTAAACAGTGCTTTCACATTACTAATTTCAGTTTCAAGTTGCACGGCGTACACAGATTATATATCTGTGAAAGATTATTCAAACGCATTGCTGAAATTTTTGACAGGAGCGCACGCTTTAATTTTGATGACCAAGTCATGCTCATGTCTGTCAAGAGATCGATTGTCTGACATGTGTAATTGATTTTTAGACGATTTGGCCGTTGTAGGGAAAAAAAACGCAACCTCATCGTTTTGACATGACCTCACCTACCTAACTCCTCACGAACAAGTTATCATGTACCTTCTCTGGATCAATTACCCAATTCTCAATTCCAGATGTATGTCACGGTAAGATGCGGAAAGTGTTGTATGAAGTATTATTATGCCTTGTGTCCATCCGCACTATTCAATTTGGTTGGTCCCGTGTGAAATTCATTGTGATTCATAAGTTATAGTGGTCGATCACTATGTCACTTAAGCAAATTGACGGAAGGATTTGGTTCAATTTCGGTAAATGAGAGAACCAATCGACACAGAAGTTGAGAATTAGAGGGTTAAGTCTCCAGTTGTTTGTAAGAATTAGTTGTCCTTATTTTCCTTGAAAATAACCATGAATAGGAGAATTACCAATTTGCGAGAGGTTACGAGGAGCAAATTGCAAAGCCCATGAAGGACAAATGCTGTTATCGGCAGGAATCAACAATGATCAATGCAAGACAAGAATCCGCCGCTGGGGCAAAGCTAGCCTATATTCCTTGCCCCCGGAGAGCAACCAAAGGAAGCTCTAATTCCTTTAGCCTTTCTTGAAATGCTTTGCTTGGCAGTTTGCTTAGCTATCCTGTATGGAATAACCATATTGGATGTGTCATATTGACGCCAAATAGACAAACTCAAGCCTATTCGGATCTTCATTCAAGGGGTTCTTTCTTGTGGTCTCTGACGGTGCTAGCCAACTGCTAGTGCTACACCCTGTTTCCTTCTTGCCTGAGTTTTGATCTCGTGAGTTCTGTGAGCGAGAGAAATGGCAGAATCCGCAGTGTCCTCTTTGGTTGCGAAGCTTGCTATGCTCGTCGAGAAAGAGGTGACACTATCGACAAGGTTACGTGGAGAAATTCAACTCATCAGAGATGAATTTGAGCGCATGAAGGCCTTCTTAGAACGTGCCGAGTCGTTGCAAGAAGATGACCCTGGGTTGAAGGTATGGGTGAAACAGGTAAGAGATGTTGCCTACGATGTGGAGGATATTCTGGATGAATTCATGCTCAACTTGGCAAGAGATCACGGACATGGGTTGATAAGGTACTTTCACAAGATCAAGTCATCCACAAAGAACTTGAAAGCACGCCATCGTATCTCCTCCAAAATAGCTGACATCAAGTCAAGAGTCAGCAGCATTGCCGAAGGGCATCAGCGATACAACTTGATGCCATATGGCACAGAGCAAAGGGCAAGCGCCTCCACCAGAGGCACCTCTTGGCACGATCTCAGGGAGGACGCTCTTCTAGTCGAGGAAGCTGAACTGGTGGGGATTAACGAGCCGAGAGAAGAGCTCATTAGTTGGCTTGTTGATGGAGAACCCGGACTTGAAATTATATCGATCTCAGGGATGGCGGGTTTAGGGAAGACCACTCTGGCAAAAAGAGTCTATGACGATCGCCGAGTAAGAGCCTACTTCCAAAGCCATGCATGGATCAGTGTCTCACAGTCTTACAATATTCAGAATATCTTGAGGGACATGATTGAACAACTACATGGAGAAATTAAGCAACCGGTCCCTCAAGGATTAAAATCCATGAATAGCACGAGCCTCAAGCAGATACTGAAAGACTTTCTGCAGCAAAAGAGGTACGTCATTGTCCTAGATGATGTATGGGACCTGGAAGCACTAGAAGGTTTAAAAAATGCAATGCCTAATCCTAGTAGCAGTTTCCGTAGCCGAATAATAATCACCACTCGCAAAGCTGACATTGCTACTGTCTCATTCATCCCATCCAAAGTTTATACCCTTGAGTCCTTATCTCCAGAAGATTCATGGTTCTTATTCCGCAAGAAAGCCTTCCGTGGGGGGCCCTGTCCTCCTCACCTAGAACCCCTTTCTCAACAGATTTTGAGAAAATGTGAGGGTTTACCACTGGCCATAGTGGCAATTGGTGGTCTTCTCTTTGCAAAAGATGGTGAAGAATGGGAGTTGATTTCTCGTACTCTTGCTGCAGAACTAGAAAGCAATGACAGGATGCAAAATTTCAGGAAAATTCTCAGCTTGAGCTACTATGATTTGCATTATAACTTGAAAAGATGCTTTTTGTACTTGGGAGTATTTCCAGAGGATCATGCGATTGAGTGTAGGAGACTCATCCGTCTATGGATTGCAGAAGGATTTGTTCAGAAAAGAGAGGGATGACACAGGAGGAGGTTGCTGAAAGATACCTGAAGGAGCTTATAAACAGAAATTTGGTGCAAATTGCAGACAGAATTTCAGGCGGAAGGATAAGACGTTGTAGAGTACATGACCTAATGCGTGAAAGTATCCTTCCTCAGTTAAGGGATGAAAACTTTGTTTCGTTCCCATCTGAGCAGAGAAAAGAATTGAACGAAAAAGTGAGGGGTCTGTCGGTCCAATCCACCTGCAACGAAGCACTAAACCAGATAAATCTCCCCACTCTGCGCTCTTTGCTCGTTTTTGAGTTAGGAACATCATCTAACTCAGATGAGTAATTCGTCCCAACTGGCTTTAAGCTACTGAGGGTGCTAGATCTGGCAGGTTCATCCCTTCACAAGTTCCCCAAACAAATACCAGCTCTGTTCCACCTGAAGTATCTAAGTTTGAGAGGGACCAACGTGAGCAACATTCCGAGGTCAATTGGGAAACTCCAAAATCTGGAGACTCTGGATCTTAAACACACGTTGGTCTCTGAGCTGCCTGTGGAGATAACCAAGCTCAAGAAATTACAATATCTGTTGGTGAACCGTTATACAGGGATGACAGGCTCAGGTTTTCTTAAGGGATTTTCAGCTCCCCGGGGCATTGGAGCGCTGGCATCGCTGCAGAAATTGACCTGTGTAAGAGCTGGATGGGGTCGGAGCAAGAGTACAATGCAAGAGCTCCGTGAGCTAACTCAACTAACGAGGCTGGGTGTAATGGACCTGAAGGCAGATGATGCAAAGGAACTATGCCACTCCCTCGAGAAGATGACCAAACTTCAAACACTAAGTGCGACTGCAGAAAGTGAGTCTGAGGTTATTGATTTGGATTTTCTATCTTCACCTCCCATGCTCCTTCGGACTCTAAATATCCAAGGATGTCTAAAGGAGCTGCCTCATTGGCTACCTCTACTGAACAATCTGGTCAAAATCAGTTTGTCATGGTCCAGATTGAAATCGAGCCCCCTATTTGCTCTCCAATATTTGCCCAATCTCGTGCGGCTTCATCTGAATAATGCCTTTGACGGGGAAACATTGATTTTTGGGGATAGGGGGTTCCCAAAGCTCAAGACATTAATCCTCACTGATCTGGAAAATCTGAGATTTGTGTTGATGAATGGCCAGGCAATGCCTTGCCTTCAGAGTCTCTTAATTGACGAATGCAGGCACTTGGACTGGCAATCATTACTGGTTGTCCTCCGTGGCCTCGCGAACCTCGAGTATCTCCAATTCTTTGGGGTGCCAGAAGAATTTGCTCTTGCGTTCTATCCATAAAGCAGTAGTGGAATGGTTTGGGGGGGGGGGGGGGGGGGGGGGGGGGGGGGATGGGTAGGGGTATTGTGCAAGAGTGCTATGAGGAGATGATGGAACGTAAACCAGAAGTTTACTTCATCTGGCAGATAGAGGATCACTGGGAGAAACATGATCTTAGCCTCCATTCCTATAATGTCATCAAGGGTAGGGCGATGAGCCGTGCTGAGGTTCTTCCTCAAGTTTCGTAGATCGTAGGGATATGCTGGCCCCTGCTAGTCCCCGTGGTCCGTCATTGGTCCTGTAGGACCATCGTCGCGAGAAAGAAAATCCTCCGGTACTTTTATGACTTCTTCCATTATGAATATTTGTATCTAGAACTTTCGTATCCCCGGGTGCTATCTTGTTGCTGTTGTTGTCTTATTTAGTTATCAGTACATTTGTTCCTTATCTTCTGCATATAATATATGAGTTGTTTTAGCCTATATGGAGTCAAAAGAGTGGCTTGACTAAAGAAATGAGAAGAAGTACATTTTTCCCTCGTGCAAAAACACATTGTGGGAACATAGACGGAGGATTGACAAATGTGATAAAAATGAAAGTTCAGCATGGTTTTGACTAACAGTCAAAGTTCCACCGATAAACGTGCTGATTTTCATGTTATTTCTCCTAAATTCATACACATTACTTTTTAATCTTTCTAATACTTGAAAAACTAGTTATATATGTAAGGGCCGAGATCCCACTTGCACGATATTGTCCGCTCTGGTCATAGACCCTCATGGTTTTGTTCCTCCCGGCAGCTTAAAGCTCGCCACGGGAAAAGGCCTCATACAAGTTAAGGACTCCCCCCACTTATCAATAGCCCAAAAACTCCCTCCCTAAGCGATGTGGGACTGGGATGTTACACATCCCCCCCTAAGGACACACAGCGGAAGTTAAGGACTCCCCCCACTTATCAATAGCCCAAAAACTCCCTCCCTAAGCGATGTGGGACTGGGATGTTACACATCCCCCCCTAAGGACACACAGCGTCTCCGCTGTGCGCCTTCCTAAGCGATGTGGGACTGGGATGTTACACATCCCCCCCTAAGGACACACAGCGTCTCCGCTGTGCGCCCCCCACACCCCATAGGCGAGTCGGCTCTGATACCACTGTAAGGGCCGAGATCCCACTTGCACGATATTGTCCGCTCTGGATATAGACCCTCACGGTTTTGTTCCTCTCGGCAGCTTAAAACTCGCCACGGGAAAAGGCCTCATACAAGTTAAGGACTCCCCCCACTTATCAATAGCACAGAAACTCCATTCCTAAGCGATGTGGGACTGGGATGTTACAATCTTCATCTTCCTTTCTCCATCTCTATCTCACATTTTAATTTCTCCACTAACTCTTCTTCATCTTTATCTTCCCTTCTCCATATCTATTTCCCATTCTACTTACTCTTCTTCATCTCCATCTTCCCTTCTTTATTCTCATCTTATTTTCTTTATCTTCTCTTCTCCATCTCCTCTTCTTCATCTTCCCATCTTCATCTCCTCCTCTCCATCTTCTTTTCTCCATCTTTCCTTCTCTATTCTAATTTCTCCACTAACTCTTCTTTTTGTTATTTACAAAATAATCCCTCAAGTGTTAGGTATTTGTATTCTAGTTCATGAGATTTTAAGTATTTACAATTCAGTCCCTAGAGAAATATTTCTTTAAGTCCAAATCTCCTCACAATTTTTGACGCACCTACAGCATTTTGAATTTAAGCTCATTTCTTGCTATTGAAAATAATGCAAAATTTAATTAAAGCCTTTTTTGTAAAATTAAGTCATTCTGGGTATAATTGGGCCAAGATGAAAATTTGGAATATTAGAGAACAATGTCACAACTCCTAAAATGGAAAAATGAAAATAAATTGACTCAAATTGAATTTTTTTAGGCCCGATTCAAGATTATGCTCATGAAGGAATACATGATCCCGAATTTGATTTTTTAAATTTGCGGTGGTCAACATGAAAATGGATTTAAAATAAAAATATTGACTATTTTTATATATTTTTGTGGCCTCAAATGCTATTATTTATTAAATATTTTTCTAATTTCTAAAAAATATATTTTAAAAAAATAAATAAAAGTACAAAAAAATTATTTTTTGCTCAACAATGGTTGCTTAAGCTCAGCCAAGGCTTTCAAAATTGATTTTGCAATTTTCTCATTTTTTCTTGTTTTTTTTTATGAATTTTCGAAAATAAAAATATCGAAAAATACTAAAAATATGAAAAGTTATTTTTTGGTCAAATTGGTTCTCTAGGCTGACCAAGGTCTCCAAAGTTGATTTTTTAATTTTATGAATTTTTATGGATTTTTTTACTAATTAAAAAAAAGATTAAAAATCAGGTGTCAATATTTGATGATAAATGTAAAGTGTGATAAAAGATAGAAGCAAGTAAGATAATTTGCAGAGTAGAAGATAAATGTTTTGATTGATGATTGATTGGCCTTTTACAAAGAGTCATCTTCAGCTATGTATAGTCCAATACACATCACTTGCAATTACTTCCATGTACCTGAATTCCCAGATTGACTTTGGTAACTGCTCTTCTTATCATTTAAATGATTTAAAGTATGTACTTATATGTTCTGCATAACTATTGCTGTGACATAACGTGTTCATGGGCTCCATGGAGGTGGTGATGACTAAAGGTGAAGGATGATGTTGCAAAAGAGCAACGATCACTTTAAATAAAGGCAAAAAAGGGGTAACCGTTCGAGAAATAAATGGGGTGGTTACACTTTGTGTAATGAAGACTGCCATGGATTGGGAGTTTGAAAGATGTGATGCGATTTTGCTGTCTAAAGCAAAGGGTTTGAACCCACGTGTCCCATTACGTCAGGTATTTAGAGAAATCCCTTGGCATTCTAGATTCACTTTATTTAAAAGCTAAGTGATCTTTATGGAGATTATAAAAGAAGATCAAAAGATCATTTCATTAATGAAAAATTGCATTACAACGCTAGAAAGTAGTAAAAAAAATTCTTCTATGAATTCTTTAGCCAACTTCAGATACCCTTCGACCTCGACAAGTTCCCCTAAACATTTTCTCCTAAGTGGTTGATGTTGAGCAAACTAGGTGATATAGTCCCTTGAAGCTTGGAAAGCCCCCTTCAACCTTTCTTCGTCAGCCAAGACCATTAGCTTTAAGTTCAACATACTCAGCTGATGAAGCTTATTCTTACTCCAAGCTTCGATAAGTTGAAGTTCAAGGGATTGAATTTCTCCTTGGATAATATGGTCTTGGATGTAGAGAGCTTTATGCATAATGTTTATGAAATTTCTCTTTATGATGATGGAAGAGTTCGATTAGGTAGGCGGCTACCCTATCGGTTTCAGTAAGATTTGTAGACGATCTTGGCTAGACTTATACCTATCCAACCTAGTTATTAGTTGAACCATGAAGTCGGAGCAAAAATCAATAAATTCAAGAGTCTTGGTAAAAAAAAGGATCACTGATGTTGATCGTCACAATTAGTTCTCAAAGTCCATGTTGACATCGATGAGGAAAAGGACTTCTTGCCAGTAAGCTTTCACAGTGTCAATTGTTGGGTTCTTAACTTGGACAAGTATTAGCATTGGAGGTTTGAAAGCAGAAGTACACAGTTGTTCTTGAATTTTTCAATTTTTACCTTACTAAAGGAGGGGGGGGGGTCTTCCACTTCATTAGTTGAGCCGACGGCTAGGGGTTGCTGTGGTTAATATTCGGTTTGTTTGATATAAGAGATTAAGAGCGGATAGATAAGGCTGAAAGACTACTAGGGGTTCGAGATTTGCCTCTCTAGGGACTTGTTTTTGGGCCTCAATCATAATGGGGATTTTCTTTGAGGCTTTGCTAGTTGTCTATTGCTCCTCGGCACAGATTACCTCCTTATTAGGTAGTCGAGGTGATGATTCAACTTGTCCTTCAGATGCTCATAGGAGTATCACTTACATCTCAGCTGTGGGATCAGCAACATCTTTATTGGCGAAGAGAGTGTTAATACGAACAGCACGAGAGATTTCATTTCTTGCAATCTTGAAATCTACTAGGGAAGTTTCTCTAGAAGGCTTCTCGATGATTGGTTCAAAATTGATTTTGGGCTGGTTAATCAGGAAATCATCTGCTTACACAAAATCAAATGTTGAATTTGTTGGTGTACAGGGACGAACTGCTTGTGGATTCAGCTTATGGCTTGAAGTTACCAAACTGCCTCCTTTTCACTTAGACTAATTAGAACCTTTTGTTATCACTTGAATCGAATTAATTTGGTTAGCATCTGCAGGGATACACTATAAATACATTGGAGATGAATTGCAGACTCCAATACATGTAAATTGATCACAGATTACCTATAGACACCATTCTCTTTGACACCCTGTGAGTCTTACCTAGAGAAGTTATGCCGATATTCTGGGATATCAGTGAGGAAGACTGTTTAGCTTGGACTTTGTTCAAAACAGAGTAGATGTCCTCTTTAAGCTCAACAGTTGGATATTTAGCCCACTAACCAGAAATATTGTGGTTATATTAGGACAAGACACGAATGGGACCATAGTTTGCTTGTTGAGGACTCTCATTGTGACAGAATAGTGGCACTTAAAAGGGTCAAATTTGTCTGAAACGACATATTTATACTTCACATTGAAAAGATACTCCGTTGAATACAGAATAGGGAAGGGAAGGCTTTGGACAAGCCCAAATTGGCTAGTACAGTATTTGGGGAAGTAAATTTCCAGGCATAGTTTAAGCTTGCCTTTGGCAAAGAGCCTAAGAGGAAGATTAGCAGGGTTAAAACAGAAAGCCAAGATTTTCTGTTAGTGTCGGAGAAGTTGAATAACTCGACGAATTTTGAACTTTGAAGAAGGAAGAACTCAGATGATGATAATGATCTTTGGTAGCGTATACTGAAGAATTGTTTAAAACTTGAACATCTTGAGGGAGTTGGTAAGAGTTTAAATATCAAAAGTTTGACTCCTCGAGAATTAGGAAAGAAGTGTTCAGTTTTGCTCCCTTGAGGAAGATGGATTGTCTCTTTAGAGAACAAAAAAGGGAAGTGAAGCTTTATCTAAGCTTGGAGGACCCAAAATGGGCCATAGAAGTTGCCAATTGTTTTTGCTGGATGGATTGGGAAGCAAAATTCAAACCTCTATAACGAGTAGCCAATGCAAGTTTCCCAGGTGTGAAACATTGCCCCCGAGATATGTGATAGGTCTAATGGGATAAGTCTTTGCATACTTGTGGAGTCGGGTGAAAAGGTAGAAACTTGGTGAGCCAAACTCAAAGAAAAGCGGTGTGTTCAGTCACCGAGAGTTCACTCGATGTTTTCATATGGCAAGTAATAAAAGGTCCATAGGCAGAATCCCTGAAAGAGGATGCAAAAGGACATTTGGATAAGCTGCGTTAACACAGGTTTTCGCTGAGAGGACTAAGTCCAGCGATGGAAAACATGTCCAAAAGGGTGATAGACATTGGACCCGATCGGAAGAAGAAACAGTTTGTGGATGGCGACAAAAAAATTAATGAAAGCCCTTAGTATACTATTATGGAGCCTCCACTGAAAGTAACAGAATTCGAGTGCTTTATCAATTTCAACCTTGCACCAAATGCACGCTTTTGTGGTCTTAATCCTATTGTACCATGGAAAAAAATTGGAAGCAAAGGAGGGAAAGGACCTAAAGTGCGATGATGATAACCATACTGCCCAGTTGAGATTTGTGTACTTAAAAGGGCAATTTTCCATCCTTATGTCAAGGGAAACAACCTTGGCCAGATAGAGGAATGCTAGGCTTGGTAAGATAGGAACCCAACATAACTCGCAGCGGGTTCGACTTATCAAAGGTAAGCAGAGTGCCTACGGCTAGACCCTTGCCTTCATCATTAATCAAGGCTTCGTGCTGAAAAATGTAATCATCTAGTGAAGGAGTTTGTTGGTCAGTCACTGCCATGGAAATGGGTTAGGGTTTTCGAATTAAGAATTGCAAAAGGAAATGCGATCAGAATAAAAATCATATCTTGGAAAAAGATTTCAAGGTTTAAAAAGGGTGTAGGATCCCAAGAAGTGCATCAAATCAAGGGAAATTTGCAATGATGGAGCCACGATAAACAATGTATATCTCTCACAAGGCAACAAAAGCCCATCACGAAGAGGCGGTAATAAAAGTCGAATAGATTTTCAAACACACTGATTCATTGGAAGAGGTTCAAAATAATTAATTATATTAATTCTTTTTTAGGGGGCATATGTTGACATCAAAAATCAAGTTTGGGTCTTAGTTGGCCATAGAGGTCATGAGGCCCACCTAGATATGCACTTTGATAGTTGAGACATGAGAAACTGACTCTTGATTAGGAAAGAATGTCAAGTAGATAAGAGATTATTGAAAGGGAAACTATTATGTCAGTATGTGACGCCGACGGTTATGTTAGGTAGGTACATGTTTAAACCGTTGTAAAGATAAGAAGAGTAGTTACTGAAGGAGATAACGTGCACATGAAGAAATTGCTAGGAACTGTTTTATCTTGTACTTGCCTATAAATTATCGGAGATGGCTCTTTGTAAAAGATCAATTGATCAACAATCAAATACTTATCTATTTGCTCGGCAATTTATCTTATCAAGCATCTACTTTCTTGCACTTTTGTTTTTGGTTGAAACTTTCCTACACTTTATTTATCGCTTTGTTTTATCATTTTTGTCATTTACTTGTTTCCTATTCAGATTCTCTATAAGAGCCCATTAAAAATAATAAATCCATAAGCTTGATGCTTATTGGTGAAAGATCTTTCATCGGGGTGATTTCTGGCGAAACAGAAACACACACAAGAAAAATGTCCATAGCTAGCAAAACACTTGAGTACAACAGATACCACTCGCCCGTAGCTGTTTTAGCATTGTATTCTACTGCTTCTCCTCCACCGACAACTCCTTCACTGCTTGCAAGGTCGTCGACAAGCACCGGCTCTCTGATGCCACCAACCGCCAATGCCTGGTCAATGAAGCTAAGCCCATGACCCTCATCTCCTCTCACCTTCACATCTTCCGAATCTTAGACACCCATGAGACTGATGACTGCCTTGCCCTCGTCCTAGCGCTCTGCGAGCTGGAAACTCTCCACGGCCTCGTATTGTCTTGCAAGGCCCTCCCTGAGCCTGAGGCAATTGTCTACATGGCGCAACTCCTCCATGCACTTGCACACTACCACCGCTTGAGCATCGTGCACTAGGACGTGAAGCCGAAGAACACACTGTTCGATTCGAGGGGCTTCCCGACGCTGGAGGACTTTGGCTCTGGGGCCTAGCTATGCGAGGATGGGCCCATGGAGGACATTGTGGGGACGCCATACTACGGGGTGCCGGAGGTGCTGATGGGGAGGGAGTATGGGGAGGAGGTAGACATGTGGAGAGCCCGGGGGGTGTTGTACGTGATGATCATGGGGTCGCCGCCATTTTGGGGTGAGTTGGCCTCGAAAGTCTTCGAGGTGGTGCTGAGGGGGAACCTGTGGTTACTGGCGAGAGCCTTAGGACGGTGTTGGCGGCGGCGAATGAGTTGTTGAGGAAGATGATTTGCAGGGAGTTTCGAGGAGAACTTCCGCAGAGAAGGCCTTGAGCGAGTGCTTCCAACTTTTGGCCCATCATTTTCTTCGTCCATTTGGTTTCATGGTATTCCTCTTGCACTGTTTTCTGCTCCGTTTTTCTTGAGCAGGACAACGTTGGATCCTGAGTGGAGGGGACATGGTGGACTTGCCCTAACTGACCTAAGAAAAAGTTCATGTATGTCTCAGAAGCACAAAGAGACTGTCACTGTCAAAATTTGCGTATAAATGTTGCCTATCAATTATGCCAATGATACGAATAATTTTCTTGGTAAAGATGACCAAGTTTGCTTTGAATTTGTCTAATGCAACGAACTGAAGATTCCTCGGATGGACATGACTCCAATGACCCACCAAGCTTTATTTTTTATACGACTCTGCAGTTGCTGAGTGGCCCAATGAGTTTGCCCCAACAAGTGACAGCAGCTTCTTCTTCCCCTAGAATTCCAGCAACTCTGTTGTTAACTCTATCTTCTGTGCTTATTGTATTAACTTTTGGCTTATGCAGAATCTGAGACAGTAGATAGATACAAGTGGCTCAAGAACTTTTCTGGTCCTTCTCTTTTCGAATTTTTTCCTGATATTTCTAGAGATTAACGTTTGCGCATTGAAGGTAGAGAATTTACTTCTATTGCTTTTACAGAAACATGGTTTGCCTTCAATTAAGACTGTAAATTAGTTACCGCAAGATTTGGATTTGATAATCAGTGCCTTTGTGCTAATGATGGATGGTAATTGAGTGAACTAAAGAAATTGTAGTCTCCTCCACTCGGAGTTAAGCCTGATGAAGAATTTGTCCTGCTTATCATGCGGTTTAATTCATTTGCTGAACATTACAGAGTGGAAAAAGGGAAACTTGCTACGGAATAAATGATTGAATTGGGAACCAAATACATTTGTTTTATATCTCTTCGACCTAGTTGATGGAAAAATTATGTGACTATATTTTGACTTCGGGCAAACACAATATGTTGAGAGCGCATAATGAAAGCTTGATATATTTACTTGGAGAGATTGCCAAAAGAGAATTCAAATTCGAGCTCGTCGACATACCCAATTGGACTCATTTTCGTTCAAAAGTTTAAAATAACGAGTGGTGGGATTCCTTTCCTAATAGATTCGATTTAACAAACCGATCTATCTCCTCCAATTGGGTTGGTTACGTATATGGCCCCAGGTTAGATCTCGAAGCGACTAAACGACAATTTCATCTAATAACTCAAGCTTTTAGAAGAGTTAGCTATGATCCAACAAATATCTTATTATAATTCCTTTTTGACAAAACTCTTGCCAAATCTAGTTGAATGTCGGGGTTCTCACGAATGAATAGTTCCTTTCTAGTGGGTCCAACATGGTCTATGATATAAGTCGTGTGAAATAAAGCATGAGTTGAAATAACACGAAATGAGTTTGCATGATCGATGGGTTGTAATTGAAATCCATGCGCAGAAACGAGTTAAAAATTATTTTCAATTAATGAAGAATTATTCAGTAATGTGAGGCATATATTAAGCTTATGAGTTTAGTGGAAATAACGCATAACCCTGCAAGTCAGCCGGCGAACCTTTAGCTGTCGGTCAAAATTTTGCTGAACTTCCATTTTATTACATCTGTCAGTCCTCCGTCTGTTTTTCTATTTGCACATGCCCAGCGTGTGGATTTTCAAGAGAAAAATTGTGATTCTTCTCATTTTTTTCAAGTCAAGTCACTCTTTTGCCTCCATATAGGCTGAAACAAATTTAAATTCATACAACAAACGCAGGAAAATAAGAAATACACGTAATGATCAGTGAAAAGACCGACGGCAACATCAAGAAGAACAAGAAGATAGCGCCCGCCGGAGGATCTTCTTTGGCGGGATGAGGGTCCTCTCTCCTAGGATCAATGACGGACTAAGGGGACTGGCAGGGGCCAATAAATCATCTCTCTGATCTATGAAACCCGAGGAAGAACCTCAACGCGGCTCATCACTCTACCCTGGATGACATTATAGGAGTCGGGGCTGAGATCATGTTTCTCCCAGTGATCCTCTTTCCGCCAGAAGAAGCAAACTTCTGGGTTACGTTCCCTCACCTCCTCATAGCACTCTTGCACAATACCCTCCCCCATCCTACTACTGCTGTCGGGATAGAACGCAAGGGCAAATTCTAGTGGCATCTCCCAGAATAAGAGCTCCTTGAGGTTCATGAGGCCGCGAATGACAACCAGTAATGATTGCCAGTTCAAGTGCCTGCATCCGATAATGCAGAGATGCTGGAGGCAAGGCATTGCCTGACCATTCATCAACACAAATCTCAGATTGTCCAGATCGGCGATGTCCAATTTCTTTAGCTTTGGGAACCCCCCGTCTCCAAACACCAATGTTTCCCCCTCGAAGGCATTAGTCAGTTCAAGCTCCATAAGATTGGGCAAATTCTGGAGAGCAATTAGGGGGCTCGATTTCATTCTGGTCCATCGCAAAAGCAATATGGTCAGATTGTTCAGCTGAGGAAGCCAATGAGGCAGTAGACATCCTTCGATATATAGAGCCCGTAGGAGCGGGGGAGGTGAAGATAGGAAATCCAAATCAATAACTTCATACTCACTTTCTCCAGCCACATCTAGCGATCGAAGATTGGTCATCTTCTCGAGGGAGTGACAAAGTTCCTTTGCATCCTCTTTCTTCAGGTCCCTTACACCTAGCTTCCTTAGTTGACTTAACTCTCCCAGCTCTTGCACTGTATTCTTGCTCCGACCACCTCCAGCTTTCACATAGCACAATCTCTGCAGTAATTTTAGCGCTCCAATGCCCTGGGGAGCTGAAAATCCCTTTTTGGCACTGAAGGGTAGAGGAATTGTGAAAGCTGCATGACGGTACACCAACAGATACTGTAGTTTCTTGAGCTTGGTTATCTCCACAGGCAGCTCAGATACCAACGTCTGCTTAAGATCCAAAGTCTCCAGATTTTGGAGATTCCCAATTGACTTCGGAATGATGCTCACATTGGTCCCTCTCAAACTTAGATACTTCAAGTGGAACAGAACTGCTATTTGTCGGGGGAACTTGTGAAGGGATGAATCTGTCAGATCTAACACCCTCAGCAGCTTAGAGCCAGTTGGGACGAATTGCTCATCTGAGCGAGATGATGTTCCTGACTCAAAAACAAGCAAAGAGCGCAGGCTGGGGAGATTTAACTGGTTCAATGCATCGTCGCAGTTTGATTGGGCTGACAGACGCCGCACTCTTTCGTGCAATTCTTTTCTCTGCTCAGATGCGATCAAAAAAAAGTTTTCATCCCTTAGCTTAGGACGGATACTTTCACGAATCAGGTCATGTACCCTACAAAGTCTTAGCTTTCCACCTGGAATTGTGTCCGCAATTTGCACCAGACCTTTGTTTATAAGCTCCTTCAGGTATCTTCGAGCAACCACCTCCTGTGTCATCCCTTCGCTTTCCTCAACAAATCCTTCTGCCATCCATAGACGGAGGAGTCTCCTACACTCGATCACATGATTCTCTGGAAATACTCCCAAGTACAAAAAGCAGCTTTTCAAGTTAGAATTCAAATCATTGTAGCTCAAGCGGAGGATTTTCCCGAAAATTTGCATCCTGTTATTGCTTTCTAGTTCTGCGGAAAGGCTAGGAGTAATCATCTCCCATTCCTGGACATCTTTTGCAAGGAGAAGACCACCAATTGCCACTATGGCCAGTGGCAATCCCTCACATTTTCTCAAAATCTGTCGAGAAAGGTGTTCTAGGTGAGGAGGACAGGGTTCCCCACGGAAGGCTTTCTTGCAGAATAAGGACCATGATTCTTCTTGAGATAAGGGCTCACGGTTATAAACTTTGGATGGGTTGGATGAGACAGTAGCAATGTCAGCTATGCGAGTGGTGATTATTATTCGGCTACGTAGACTGCTATTAGGATCAGGCATTGCATTTTTTAAACCTTCTAGTGCTTCCAAGTTCCATACATCATCTAGAACAATGACGTACCTCTTTTGCTGCAGAAAGCCTTTCAGTATCTGCTTGAGCCTCATGCTATTCATGGATTCTAATCCTTGAGGGACCGGTTGCTGAATTTCTCCATGTAGTTGTGCAATTACGTCCCTCAAGATATTCTGAATATTGTAAGACTGCGAGACAATGATCCATGCATGGCTTTGAAAGTGGGCTTTTACTCGGCGATCGTCATAGACTCTTTTTGCCAGAGTGGTCTTCCCTGAACCCCCCATCCCTAAGATCGATATAACTTCAAGTCCGGGTTCTCCATCAACAAGCCACCTAATAAGCTCTTCTCTCGGCTTGTCAATCCCCACCAGTTCCCCTTCCTCGACTAGAAAAGCATCCTCCCTCAGATCGTGCCAGGAGGTGCCTTTGGTGGATGCGCTTGCATTTTGCTCTGTGGAATACGACTGTGAATGGTATCGCCGATGCGCTTCTGCAATGCTGCGGACTCTTGACTTGATATCAGCTATTTTGGAGGAGATATGATGGCGTGCTTTCAAGTTATGTATGAATGACTCGATCTTGTGAAAGTACCTCGTGAACCCATGTCCGTGATCTCTTGCAAAGTTGAGCATGAATTCATCCAGAATATCCTCCACATCGCACGCGACATCTCTGACCTGGTTCATCCATACCTTCAACCCAGGGTCATCTTCTTGCGATGACTCGGCACGTTTTAAGAAGGCCTTCATGTGCTCAAATTCATCTCTGATGAGTTGAATTTCTCCACGTAACCCTGTCGATAGTTTGACCTCTTTCTCAACGAACATAGCGAGCTTTGAAACCAAAGCAGACACTGCGGATTCTGCCATTTCTCTTGCTCACTCGTCGCCCGAGCTCACAACTTAGTCAAGAAAGAAAGAGGGTATAGCAGTTTGCTAGTACATTCTGAAACCGTACGAAATAATCCTTTGAATGAACATACAAATAGGCTTGAGCTCATATATTCGGCGTCCATTTGACGCATCCAATATGGTTATTCCATATCTGATTGCACAACAATGATTCCGATAGCCAAGCAAAGAGCATTTCATTGGACCCCAGTGGCAGAATTTTATATTGCACTGTTCCCATTGCCATTGATGATTCCTGCCGACACCAGCAACTGTCCTTCATGTACTAGGCAATTCGCTCCTCGTAACCTCTCGCAAATTGGTAATTCTCCTAATCATGGTTATTTTCAAGGAAAATAAGGAGAACCGCTTCTTACAAATGAGTATCGATTTAACCCTCTAACTCTCGCCTTTTGTTCATCTTACTGAAATTGAATCAAGTTCTTCCATTATCGGCCATCGATTGTATCATCAAATCACTTAAGTGGCATAGTGAGCGACCCCAGAACCCTTGCCACGGTGCTCTGCCAATCAGCGTAAACATGGCTCGTCCAGGCGCGGAGGAAGACAATCTTATACTGAAATTAGTATAGTGAGAACACTGTTTTGCCCACTAACGTCATTCCCTTTTCACATGATTCCCTCCATGTTCCATGTCAACATTCTCAAAGACGAATAAGTTCAAAGTATGAGATGGCATCATAGCATGTGAGGAAGATGAAACGAATATCGAATTAGACAGACGACATAACATTTGTGGATTATGGCCAAAGGTGAAGATATCGCAAATGGATCTATTCGACCGAACCTGATGCCACAATAATCTATTATTGGGTCTATTTTGTCTACTGGCGCACTAATTCGGACATTGCCTTAAGTGATTAGATAAATAATTTCGATGACAACGCGGTGCGAGGCCATTCACTTAAAGTTACGGTGGCGGTGGTGAATACGTTATCTTGTTGAATTTATTGATAGGCCCGACCATCGGCGAAGGCAACAGCAACCTCGCAGTGACCCTGATCATGACATGCTTGAGCTCGTATGAACCTGCAAAGGAAACTCTCTCTACGGACGGTATTGATGACCTGGGAGGATCTTCTCTTGGAGAGGCTGCGCCCATGAACTTGGCAAGTAGAGGTAGCGCGTGAATAATCAAGCAAGTGAGCCATTGACAAAAACCATGTGACCCATTTTACGGTGTCGCCTATAGTTTTGCTCATAGAGCTAGCAGATGTGCAATGTTCCGCTTATTTATATAGAAGTTAGGATATGATATATGAATAAAAATGTGTAAATTAGCAATCTGTGTTTTATTAAATTAGTTTATTACCGTAGCGAGGAAAGGTCAACGGAGGGACATGCACGAGGAGGTCAACTCAGTCTCCAGAGCAGCTTTAATTTGTTTGACTGAGAGTACTTGATTGAGTCAAATTACTTGCATTGCCTATGAGAGGTTGGCATTTGTTATCAAGAACTCGGGAAAAAGAAAATTTCAAAAAGCAAATCAGTTTCAAATTTTGAAATGTGAACCTAAATCCAAACCACACAGCAATTATAACGTTCATACTCACCAAAATCAAAGTTGTATTGCTTATACATAGGAAGAGCATGCAAAAGACTAATAGCGGGGACAACATATAAAAGAGCTTAAGTCAACCTATTTATGATGTTTTCATTTGGTTAGGCCCTTCTGTTAAATTTAGTCTCAGTCGGGTCATTTAGGATTCAGTTTGATCTTGTGAAATTAATTCGAGATATCAACGGGATACAACAACAGAGTTTGTGTTATCTAAATCGATTTCGTTTTCCCTTAATTACAATGGATTTGGATGGAAAATGCTAGGCTTACAAGGGTTGATTTACAAAATTGATCTATACAGCGATTTTTTAGACTGCCAGAGGTCCTTGAAAAGCATTTCTTAGTAAATAAAGTTTTTTTAAACTTCTGAACATAGTAGGTACATTATTTTCTTCTTTACCAAACAAATAGTAAGCTGATATTGCTAAGACAAGATGGTTTGGTGGTCCAACCTCTACACCGGGCACACTCTAGATTTGTTTCCATTGTTGTAGAACGCGAAGGTTCTTAATTAGACTCAATTTATGTAGACCAACATGATCATGGCCATTCATCATGTTGATCTACATAGCCGACTTATCATAGGAGTTCTATACGTGCGACGGAGGCATAGCTACTGCTCATTTGAACATGTCCCTTATGGCCGATTCACCATGGTGCTAATAGGACGGCATTATCTTACGTCATGAATAGGACAGCATTATCTTACGTCACGGCACGGTCGGACCTACATTGCAGGCAAGATAAGGCTTTCCGAACTAGAGGAGCGATTGAGGAATTAGAGCCTGTATCTAGAATTGCTCCAAACTATCTGAGAATAAGCCCTATATCACCAAACCAACCACCGTGGTTGTATTTTCTCAGTCAAATTTCTCAACAAGCTTGGAGGAGAATTGTGGAGTTGTATGCCCTTTTCAAACCCAAATCTTGTTGGGCTATCAAGGAGCTTCAAGATAGGAACTTTAGGACGGTTTTGGTGAAATTGACTCTGAATAATTTGCTTATACTATATTTGACAAGCTCGAGATCATCCACTTCGCGGCAAAATATGCCACAAATGGGTTGAAACTTGAAGTATGAATTTCAAGAAAACGAGATATGAAATGGATGCTTAGGTGATTTTGCCATCTATTCGGTATCCATAGGTTCAAAGTCGGAAATTTTAATAATTATTGATATATTTTAGCAATTGGAAAGAAAACAGAGATTCACCAATTTAGAGAAGGAGAAAGAAAACCAAACCACCGAACGTAGAAATTAGCAGCTCATTCGCTCAGCTTCTTTCCCAGCGCCCAGAAATCTTTCCTTCAGATCTCAAGAAAATCAGGCAGCCCCAAGAAAACCTGGAATTTTGTTTGTCGAAAGCCAAAGAGAAACAGCCATGCAGAGTCGGAACCGGGGAAATTACCATAAGTATATTTGTTAGCTTTTGTTTTAAGCGTTCCAGAAATTTTGAGGAATGTCGCGTTGATTTAGCGGGTTGATCTCTCCAAGATTGAGCAACCATCTTAAGTTAGAGAATGATACTTTTTTAATCTTATTGTGCCTCTCTTATGGTAATCTTCTTGCTCTGTTTCTGCTCTGTGTTTCCTGAGCAGGACATCTGTGGATCCTGAGTGGAGGGAGACTGTGGACTTGCCTGATCTGACCTAAGAAAAGGTTCTTGTATCTCTCAGAAGCACAAAGAGACTGTCCCTATCGAAAGTGGCGAATGATTTTGTTGAGAGAGAGAGAGAGAGAGAGAGAGAGAGAGAGAGAGAGAGAGAGAGAGAGAGATCACCAAGTTTGCATTTGAATTTGCCTAATGCAACAAACGGAAGATTCCTCAGATGAACATGACTCCAAGTGGAAGTGGCACCAAGAGCCCATATTCTAACCCGTATTTAAAAGTGTGTCATAAACGGTTTCCTAGCAAACTTAAATGGGTCACTAATAATTTAATGAGTCTTAAATGTGTTTTAAATAGATCATAAATTGGTTCACTAACTATCTTAAAAATCAATATTTTAATTTTAAATTTTTTGTTATAAAATTGTCCACAATTGTAATATTTTTTTTTAAATATTTCATAAGTTTTGCTAAGTTAGATTAAATATGAGAGTATTTTAGTAATATGAGTTGGGTCATGTATGGGTTGCTGGATTTGTACTACATGAAAATGGGTCAAAACGGAGTTAAATGAGTTAATATAGGTCGGACCATATTTGACTCAATCTAAACCTACCTTGACCAATCCGTTTGACACCTCTAATTACAAGTGACAGCAGCTGGTGAGTAGCCACATGAGTCTACCCCCAAAAGCTTCTTCCCCTAGGATGGGTTTGCCATCAATTAAGAACGTAAATTAATTGCGCAGAAGAATTGGAATTGGCTACCCTTCTTTTGTGGAGAATCAATGCGTCTGTGCTAATGATGGGTGGTTATTGGATGAACCAAGGAAATTGCAATTTCCTTCGCTTGGAGTTCAAGCTGATAAAGAATTAGTCCTGCACTAGACATAAGATGCTCTCAAAGGGTTTCTGACTCATGACGATGTGACACCCCAAATCCTAGTAGAAAAGGGGAATGACACAATCATCCTTTTCCTCACCTGAACACGTCAATGGTCTATTCCATCGACTAAATTCGAATGACATGCCAATGGTCCAATTCATTGACCAAACTAATGCTCAAATATCTAACCATGATCACACAATAACATCCCATGACAAGATTCCCCCTTAGCAATGTCTTCACTTATAATGCCAGTAGCTCGGCCCACAAAAATATCCTAACACTAGTATGCACATACCCTCAAACCCCTGAATGGGTTCATAGTGATATTGAGAACCAATACAAACTCACATCAGCATCCTTCACAATTTATAAAGTTAATTTGGAATCTATATCACAAAATGGTTCGTAAACCAAAACATAATCTTTCGCAACTCAACTCATCCACCACAAATTTCTTTCATAAAACATTTCTCAAATCATTTCAGGACTCATCTCATAAACCAGCTTTACAAACCAAGTCAAATCAAATGCTTGTGATAAAGCATTTCACAAGTTGATATATATACCATTTCATAAGCATACTCAAAGTTAAGAACTTTTTGTAACTCTTTCAAATAAAGCTTTTGTAAACCCAAAATATGTAATACTTCTCAACCCCGTTCATCAAACTGAATGTATATATTTCACAATACATTTCTCACACAAGTTCAGAATCCATTTCATAAACCCGTAACATTTCAAAACGTCTTTCGTAAAATGTTTACCAAATAATTTACTAATAACCAAAAAGTAGTAAATGCTTGATCTAGATTTTTATGCATCAAATATGCGATAAACATAATTTTTACCTTTCAACCAAATTACATTTTGCAGTAATATGTCTAATCCTTTTTGTCTTCAAGAAATGATTTCACAAATTCAAAGAAGAGATAGCACCACTCACTTGAAGAAGCTGAAAACCGACTTACGAAGATTACTTGAGTTGACTCACTCATATTCCTATCAATTGCTGAGAAACGATATCAAAATCAGACTAAAACACTAGTCCAATGAATGACTGGACTAAACCACACTCAATCTATAATGACCTGGGCCCATATTGTTATACAATCATCAACGATTCGACTCCTACGAGCTAACGAAGAAACTCGTTTACAACAAATGTTCATCTTTTCCTTTACACGTATTATCTATTATGTGTAATTTGCATGCGAAACTTCAAAAATTCATTCCAACTCAACCATATTTCGAAATTGAGTTTCGTCAAACCTTACCGCTTCACAACGTCTTAGACTACCATTCACAAAAATTACAACACAAAAACTCAATCGAATTTCATAGTTCAAAATATACATAACTCCAAATTTGTATCATAACTTCCAAAATTACCCCGATTAGATGAATAATCAGCTTTTATACTTACTCGGCGTTGCAATTTGCAGTTGATTTGGCCTGTCGGAACGTTCGGATCGACTACGCGCAAGACTTTCTTTTCCATTCCCTATTTTTCTTCAAGTACCTTTATGCGAATGTCCCTCTTTCTTTTGTCTTGTTTGTGGTTGTGGCCATCCTTCGAGTTTCCACTTTGTCGTGTTATCAGTTCATCCAAATCTCTACATTTTAATGCAACCACTCGTTACTCATTATTGAATTAGTAGTTTTCAATTAGGGACCCTGGGTCTCATGCCTGTTCCCCCATCTATTATGGAAGCTTAAATAATATACGCCTATTTTTGAAGGGAAAAAAAGAGCATTAGACGAATTTTCCTTAACAAATGGTAGAAATCGTTTTCGAGGCTTTTTCAAGTTTGAGTTAAACACTAGAAAAGGAAATCACTTTCAAAAAAACATTTTTCGAAAAGGTTATATTTTTAACGAAACAAAAAGAGTTTTAGAGAAAAAAAAAATATATACTAGTGATGGAACCTTGTTGTTGTATGCAATTAGGCTATCTCTAGTTTCCCAGGATTGCAATTCTTGGTGACTTGAGTCGTTTCTTTCCTATTATAGTGTTATACGGAAACTTCAATATATATATGAAGGTATACTTTCAATGGGCAGAGTTGTTTCATCCTTATATCCCGTGTGGATTGTAGTTCTCTTTTACGAAGTGAAATTCCAATAACACGAGACCCGTCAAATTCCGATTAAAAAAAAAAAGGCATATGGACCCAATTCATTCGGTCATTTCCGCCTCTTACCGATGCATCTGATGATCATAGTAGCTCTTCGGCGAGAGTAATGTAGCTGCAGGTTGATTTCTTTTTCTTTTTTTTTTTAAATATGAGCAAGTTGTTTAAAAATCAATAATTACACATTTCAAACGATCTCATGATGGTCGGGCGCATGAATTAGTTACCAAAATTGAAGTTGTGCATGCCGGTCAAAAGTTCCAGCAAAGCATATGAAAATTCTTTGACAGACAAATATTATGTGCAACATGATGTAATTTCATATTGTAATTAGTCTTGGGGCACAATCCAGTTTATGGGTGAGAGGAAGTGTAAGAATATTAGAATATCAAATAACGACTTCATTATCTAATAGCTTAATTTTTTAAAGAAGTTAGTTATGATCCAACAAGATCTTTGGGTCTCGGTCTCTTTTATGTCTTATTATTTTTGCATTTTCGAATTGACAAAACTCATGCCAAATCTAGTTGGATGCAATGGGGCTCCTGATTCAATAGTTCCTTTCCAGTGGCCAAAATAGTCCATGATGTATGTTGTGTGGAATAAATCATAAATTGAAAGAACACGCAAATAAATCCATAACAATAGAAGACCTTTGCAATGCACAGGACTAAAACATCATTTTTCCTCTTCATTACAAAGATACTAATGAATTTACACTTTACTTTTGTGGCTATCTGCATTCCCTTCATTTAAATAACCCTGTGGTCTTTTTTACTCTAAAAATTTAGCCTTGCCTAATCTAAGGATTCCGCGTATACAACGATTCTTTGCACATCTGCATTTTGATTGATATGTTCCGTTGATTTATCCTATCAATGTATACCAAACTTATGGGTACGTGTTATTTGGATGAATGAAAATAATCTACGAAATGTGGCATCTAACGAGTTTTTCAAATTATTAGAAAGATTAAAAAGTAATGTGTACAAATTTAGGAGAACTAACATGAAAATCTGCACGCTTACCGGTGAGCTTTCATTTTATCACATTTGTCAATCCTCCGTCTACTTTCCTAGCATGTTATTATCCATAAGGAAAAATTATATTTCTTCTCGTTTCATTAGTCAAACCACTCACTTGACTCCATTTAGGCTAAAACAACTCATATAATATATGCAGAAAATAGGGGACAAATGTCCTGATAACTAAATAAGACGACAACAGCAACAAGATAGCAGCATCCGGGGATACGAAAGTTCTAGATATAAAAAAAAAAAAAAATTGACAGTGGAAGAAGTCATGAAAGCACCAGAGGATCTTCTTTCTCATGGCGATGGTCTCGCAGGATCAATGACGGACCAAAGGGACTGGCAGGGGCCAGTATTTTCCTACGATCTACGAAACTTGAGGAAGAACCTCAACGCGGCTCATCGCTCTACCCTTGATGACGTTATAGGAATGGAGGCTAAGATCATGTTTCTCCCAGTGATCCTCCGTCTGCCAGATGAAGTAAACTTCTGGGTTACGTTCCATCACCTCCTCATAGCACTCTTGCACAATACCCTCCCTCATTCCGCTACTGCTGTGGGGATAGAACGCAAGAGCAAATTCTTCTGGCATCCCAAAGAAATGGAGATACTCGAGGTTTGCGAGGCTGCGGAGGACAACCAGTAATGATTGGCAGTCCAATTGCCTGCATCCGCGAATTAAGAGACTCTGAAGGCGAGGCATTGCCTGACCATTCATCAACACAAATCTCAGATTTTCCATATCGGCGAGGGTTAACTTCTTGAGCTTTGGGAACCCTCTATCTTCAAAAACCAATGTCTTCTCATCAAAGGCATCGATCAGATCAAGATCCACGAGATTGGGCAAATTCTGGAGGGCATTTAGGGGGATTGATTTCAAGCTGGTCCGTACCAAAAGCATTGCGGTTAGATTGTTCAGCAGAGGTAGCCAATGAGGTAGCTTCTTTAGACATCCTACAATTTTTAGAGTCCGAAGAAGCGGGGGAGGTGAAGACAGAAAATCCAAATCAATAACTTCAGACTCATTTTCTGCAGCTGCACTTAGTGTTCGAAGTTTGGTCATCTTCTCAAGGGAGTGGCATAGGTCTATTGCATCATCTGTCTTCAGGTCCATTACACCCAACCTCGTTAGTTGACTTAGCTCACCGAGCTCTTGCATTGTACACTTGCTCCGACCCTGTCCAGCTCTTACACAGGTCAATTTCTGCAGCGATGCCAGTGCTCCAATTCCCTGGGGAGCTGAAAATCCCTTAACCAAACCTAAGTTTGTTGTTCCTGTATAACTGTACACCAACAGATACTGTAATTTCTTGAGCTTGGTTATCTCCATAGGCAGCTCAGAGACCAACGTCTGTCTAAGATCCAAAGTCTCTAGATTTTGGAGTTTCCCAATTGACCTAGGAATCATGCTCACGTTGGTCTCTCTCAAACTTAGATACTTCAAGTGGAACAGAACTGCTATTTGTCGGGGGAACTCGTGAAGGGATGAACCTGTCAGATCTAACACTCTCAGTAGCTTACAGCCAGTTGGGACGAATTGCTCATCTGAGCTAGACGATTTTCCTAACTCAAAAGTGAGCAGAGAGCGTAGGCTGGGGACATTTAACTGGTTCAGTGCATTGTTGCAGGTGTATTGGACTGACAGACGCCGCAGTCTTTCGTGCAATTCTTTTCCCTGCGCAGATGCGAACGAAACAAAGTTTTCATCCCTTAACTTAGAAAGGATACTTTCGCGCATTAGGTCATGAACCCTACAACGTCTTAGCCTTCCGCCTGAAAATGTTTCTGCATTTTGCACCAAACCTCTGTTTATAAGCTCCTTCAGGTATCTTTCGGCAACCTCCTCCTGTGTCATCCCTTCTCTTTCCTCAACAAATCCTTCTGCAATCCACAGACGGATGAGTCTTGAACACTCGATCCCATGATCCTCTGGAAATACTCCCAAGTACAAAAAGCATCTTTTCCAGTTATAATGCAAATCATTGTAGCTCAAGCTGAGAATTTTCTTGAAATTTTGCATCCTGTCATTACTTTCTAGTTCTGCAGAAAGGTTGCGCGTAATCATCTCCCATTCTTGGACATCTTTTGCAAAGAGAAGACCACCAATTGCCACAATGGCCAGTGGCAAACCCTCACATTTTCTCAAAATCTGTCGAGAAAGGTGTTCTAGGCGAGGAGGACAGGGTTCCCCGCGGAATACTTTCTTGCGGAATAAGGACCATGATTCTTCTGGAGATAAGGGCTTACGGGTATAAACTTTGGATGGGATGAATGAGACACTAGCAATGTCAGCTATGCGAGTGGTAATTATTATTCGGCTACGGAAATTGCTATTAGGATTAGGCATTGCGTTTTTTAAACCTTGTAGTGCTTCCAAGTTCCATACATCATCTAGAACAATGACGTACCTCTTTTGCTGCAGAAAGTCTTTCAGTATCTGCTTGAGCCTGATGCTATTCATGGATTCTAATCCTTGAGGGACCGGTTGCTTAATTTCTCCATGTAGTTGTTCAATCATGTCCCTTAAGATATTCTGAATATTGTAAGACTGTGAGACACTGGTCCATGCATGGCTTTGAAAGTAGGCTTTTACTTGGCGATCGTCATAGACACTTTTTGCCAGAGTGGTCTTCCCTGAACCCCCCATCCCTAAGATGGATATTACTTCAAGTCCGGGTTCTCCATCAACAAGCCACCTAATGAGCTCTTCTCTTGGCTCGTCAATCCCCACCAGTTCACCTTCCTCGACTAGAAAAGCGTCCTCCCTGAGATCGTGCCAAGAGGTGCCTCTGGTGGATGCGCTTGCCCTTTGCTCTGTGCAATATGACCTGAAATTGTATCGCTGATGCCCTTCGGCAATGCCGCTGACTCTTGACTTGATATCAGCTATCTTGGAGAAGATATGATGGCGTGCTTTCAAGTTCTGTATGGATGACTTGATCTTGTGAAAGTACCTTATGAACCCATGTCCGTGATCTCTTGCCAAGTTGAGCATGAATTCATCCAGAATATCCTCCACATCGTAGGCAACGTCTCTGACCTGTTTCACCCATACCTTCAACCCAGGGTCATCTTCTTGCAACGACTCGGCACCCGCTAAGAAGGCCTTGATGCGCTCAAATTCATCTCTGATGAGGTCAATTTCTCCACGTACCCCTTTCAATAGTTTCACCTCTTTCTCAACAAGCATAGAAAGCTTCTCAACCAAAATGGACACTGCGGATTCTGCCATTTCTCTTGCTCACCGAACTCACGAGATCAAAACTCAGGCAAGAAGAATATAGGGTATAGCAGTTTGCTAGCAGCTTCTGAGACCAGAAGAAAGAATCCTTCAATGAACATCCGAAAGGGCTTTGAGCTCGTGTGTTCGGCGAAGTCTTCCAATGACTTCTCAGCTCCGATGGCGCAACACTGATTGCGATGGCTTATCAAACTGCCAAGTCAAGGCAGCGGCACTTCATTGGACCCCGGTGGCATATTTTTATATTGCATTGTTGCATTGATGAAACTTCAAATATATTGTCGTGCAGAGGCACTCTAGTTTACAAGGAGGACTATAAATATTCATATGAAGAATGCAATATCAATAACGTAATTGCTCTTGTAGATATATTAAAGTACAACTTCCTTCAACAGCTCTCAAACGTTAAGTTGAATTTGTATAGAAACGGATGCCGACAGCCAAACCCAAGATTAGGAGAGGGACTAGAAACAGAGGAACCTTCTTTACTAGACCGAAAATGGCTGCTGAAATTTCAACTGTTGGAAATGTTAATGGGAAGCTGGTACTTTACTTTGCCCGACGTTGTCCGTATGGTCGTTCATTTTTTGTTCAATTGTTTTCCAGAATTTATTGCGCTGTTCCAGTTGCTGTCCTAGAACTATAAAAATTCACCGTCGTGAGTATTGCCGCACGAGCCCGGTGCCTGCACTCTGGATCCATCTGCAGCACTAAAACTTGTAGATTGCAATGAATTTCACAACGTGTATATACGCAATTCACACAATAATTTCTGCATACTGATATGTCCGGAGTATCTAAAATGGGTAAGTAATCTGGAGAAGGTACATAGTAACTTATTCGCGAGGAGTTAGGTAGCTGAAGTTATGTCAAAACGATGAGGTTGAATTTGTTGTTTTTTTATCCCCTACAATGACGAACTTGTGTAAAAATCAATTGCACATATCAGATGATCTCTTGACAGGCATGCGCATGACTTGGTCGTCAAAATTGAAGCGTGCACTCCTGTCAAAAAAACCCCTCCACTAATCTATCACAGATACGTAATCTGTAAAGACATGATAGCATATAAGATGAAACAAACAGCGAATTAGACTCATCATAAAACACGTATACGTAGTGTCCACGGCGATATATTGACGCCAAAGTGATATATTATAGATTTTTCTATTGGCTTACCAGTTAATTTGGAAGAGTTCCATGCCCCACACGCACAAACACACAAGGAAGACTATTGGAGATAGCCTTAATAAATTGAATGGGTGGTTTTCATGACCGCTCGCTGCGAGGCCATCGGCCCACGGTGACGGTGGTGGTGGTGAATACGCAGTGTCCATGTCCTTATTAATAGAGGTGATCATCAGCGGAGGTGGTAGCGACCTTCATGGGGACCCTGATCACGGGATGCTTGAGCTCGTAGAAACCCACGAGGGAGATGCTCCGTGCGGACGGCATTGATGGCCTAGAAGGAGCTTCTCATGGAGAGGCTTTGCCCATGAACATGGCAAGCAGAATTAGCCCATGAATCAAGAGGCAAGCGAGCCATTGACGAACCACGTGACTCATTTTACAGTGTTGCCTGATGCCTATCGTTTTATGCACAGAGCTAGCAGGTATTATGTTCTACTTTAGCAACTCGGTCGATTAAATTAGCATATCACATGCAGTGAGGCAAGGTCAACGGAGAGACAAGCACGATGAGGTTAGACTCAGTCTCTACAGCATCTTCGATTCTTTTGACCGAGTGTACTTGATTGAGTCAAATTATTTGCACATTGTCATTTGGTATCAAGAACTCAGACAAAAGAAAAGAAAAAAGAAATCGGTTTACTTTGGGGGATTGAAATGTGAACTTACATCTAACTTCACGCAATCATTTTATAATGTTCACACTCATTACTTACCCAAATCCAAGTTCTATCGTTTGTCATAGGAACTAGGAAAGACTTATAGTGTGGACGACAGCTTAATAATGATGTTTCAATTTGGTGTGGCCAGTCTGTTAACTATTGTCTTAGTTCAGTCGCTTAAAATTTCATTCGACCTGTAGGAATGAGCTGTAAATTATGTGTATGAGTTGTAATTTCCTAAATTATAGGTTATGCTTTATTAGGAATCTTTCCTTCTTCTGTGTGTGTGTGTTTGTGCGTCTCTCTCTCTATATATGTCTAGGTCATTGTAATTGATATAGAAGAAAGATATATAGAAAATTGAGGAATGGTTTTTTCCTTTTCCTCTAAAACTCTGTGTTAACATGATATCAAAGCTTAGGGTTTGTTTCTTGTGAGTAATGTACATCAATCCTCGATTACGGTGGTCTCGTACTGACTGTCGAGACTCCAATCCATACCATTGTCGCACCGACCCACCATGACTCCAATCCAGACCGTCACTACACCGACCTGCCATGACTCTAATCTAGACCATCTCCACACTAACCGGCCGCAACTTTGATCCAGATCTTTCCCATTCTAATCCACCGCTATTTTTTATTCTTGCATATACAATGACCCAAGGTGAATCAAAATCCTACAAGAACTGTGATTCCCCACCAAAATCAAGGAGGGAATTCAACCACAGAAGCACTTTTGTAGTATATGACAATCAAATTGACTCAGATTCTTACTCAAAACCCTCCTCCTCCTACCCCCAACATGCGTCTTCATCACATATTGCAATTAAGTTGGATGGAATCAACTATGGCTTATGGTCTCAGGTTGTCAAGATGTATTACATGGACAAAGACAAGTTGGGATACGTCAATGGAGACCTCTCTCAACCTCTACCTATAGACCCTCAATTTCAAAAGTGGAAAACTGAAGGTTCAACGTCAAAGGGTGCCTAATCAACTCAATGAACCCGACTTTAATTGCGATTTCATTTGCTTTCTAACAGCGAAGTTCGTCTGGGATTCAGTTACAACAACCTTCTTCTATGAAACAGATGCCTCTCAGGTTTATGATTTGAAGAGGCATGTGGCTCAGGCAAGACAAGCAGGAGGACCAATTGAGGCATACTACAATAGCCTTCAAGGTCGGTGGAGAGAAATCAACTTCCGTCGTCCGAACCCAATGAGGTGTCTTGAAGATATTGAAAGACACAATATGGCTATACAGGAAGATTAGGTATACATATTTCTTGATGGGTTGCACGACCATTTTGACAAGGTCCAAGCAAGTGTCCTGCAGATGCAGCCGTTTCCTATGGTTGACCAAGCCTAAGTGCATCTTCGACAGGAAGACATAAGGCAAACTGTAATACTAACCAACAAGTGACATTACCCATGATTCAGTAACAATGATATCTCAAGGGAGTAATACGACTGCCAAATCAAACCAAGAACTATTGTTATAGATGGCTAAGCCTAGGGTTGTGTAGGAAGGAGCAAGATCTAGCTCAGCTCCCCGCTAGAAAAATTATGGTAATGCTAAGCATATCAGGGAGACATCTTTAAATTTCATGGGTATCTAGATTGGTGGAAGGAGTTGAAGGCTCAGAAATAAGCAGAAGGAAAAGGGAGAGCTTCTCTAGTGAGCGCAGAGCCTCAGCTGTCATTGATACCTCACACGAATCCATAAAGCAAGCAGAATGTGATGTCAAAAGGTAATCATGGTAGTGCTTTGTTAGTTTTAAGTAGACTGACTGTAATCATTGGATCACATGACATTTACTCTTGATGATTTTGTTCATACTTCAGAACCAAGACATAATAATATATCAAATGCTAATGGGTTTACCTATATGGTAATTGGGGCTAGAGTTGTTGCGATTTCCCCTGCACTTTCTCTCCCCAACACATTACTTGTTCCTTCATTATCTACTAAATTAATTTTGGTTTGAGAAATTACTAAAGATTTGAATTACGTTGTTCTAATGTATCTCTACTTTTGTTTATTTCAGGATATTCACACAAAGGAGATTAATGAACGTGGTACTAAGAGAGGAGGTTGTATTATATGGATGACTTCAATTTCGAGAGTTCAAATCATGTTTGAGGTGCATCCATTAATAGGGAGAAATAGATATGGCTTTGGCATCAATGATTCATACACCCGTCATTTGGTTATTCAAAGCAATTATTCTTTGATCTCTTTTTGAATTTAAAAGACTCATATTTACAATGTCAGACTTGCATATTGGCTAAGAGTTATAGAGTTTCTTTTCCAATTACTTTAAATAAAAGTGAAGTCCCTTTTTCTTTGATACATTTGGATGTTTAGAGTGCATCTCTTGTTTCAGGTTATAGTTGGTTTGTGATATTTATTGACGATTGTACAAGGATGACATGGTTTTACTTGATGAGAAGCAAAAATGAGGTAGCTAAGATATCTCAAAATTTTTGCACTATGTTACAGACCCAATTTGGTGGGCAGATTCATATTTTAAGAAGTGATAATGATGGAGAGTACATGAATGAATATCTTATGGAATATTTTTAAAAAACATGGCATTATCCATAAGTTATCCTGCTCCTAAACACTTCAACAAAATGGTGTCACGGAGAGAAAGAATAGACATATCCTCGAGATAGCTTGAGCTCTCTTAATTGAGAGTCATGTCCCTCAAATATTTTGGGACAAAGATCGGGTTACAGCTGTACATCTTCTCACCTAGATACTGTCTAAAGTGTTGAACTTTTAGATACCACTATAGGCCATGTCCATTTACTGTCTGTCGTAACCATTCCTCCTTAGGTGTTCGATTGTGTTGCATTTGTACACATCCCGAAGACCCAGTAAATGATCCCTGTGCATTGTGATATCTATACTTTGGGGGTATGGTACACACCAGAAAGGATATCGTTGCTATAACCCTTTCACTTGGTGAACCTATGTCACTATAGATGTCTCATTTGTTGAACTTGAATCATTTTACCCAAACTCCAATTCTTCTTTTTAGAGGGAGACACAGATAAAAAGGGCGAATTAGCGAAAGTTTTCTGGAAGTATATTATCCAAAGGAGGAGGGATAGAGGCTGCTAATAGACTGCTTGAGATAGAGGCTGTTAATAGGCAACTTAAGGGAGGGGAGGAGGTGGCCGTATGAGAGGTGGTTGTGATTAGGTAGGTGGTGCTAAATATTGAACATGCCCTAATAGGGAATGGCCAACTCTTACAGGAGCAAAATCAGAAAGAACAATCTTTCTTTTTTCTAGTACTCGACTCGACTCTTAAGAATATTCCTGAGATAGCCTCTTTTACTCCTTCTTGTGTCTTTGATGAGATTAATACTTCTGTGGGATATAAACTACCTCATAGGCACAATTAAGGCAAGCCCCCAAATAGATATTCGCTGGATGCAAAAGAGAAGACATCGGCCTATCCTATTGTGAATTTTGAGTCAACCAAAAGATTGTCAAATCCATTAAAGGTGTTTGTGTCGACGTGCCTGCAATCCGTATTCCAAAAATGGGTACATTATGCTCTGAAAGATCTCAAGTGGGTTCAAGCAATGGAGGAGGAGATTACTACACTGAAAATAAAGAAGACTTAGAAGCTAGTAGAGTTATCTGAGGAGAAGAAGATTATGGGATATTAGTGGGTCGTCTATGAGAAGTAGAAAGCAAATGGATCTATAGAGAGGCACAAGGCAAGACTAGTAGTATATGGGTATGTAAAAACTTATGAGGTTGACTACCAGGAGATATTTTCTTTTGTTGCTAAACTTAATACTATTCAGGTCTTGCTATCTCTCGCAGCTAATCTAGACTGGTCACTACATCGGTATGATGTCAAGAATACATTCCTTCACGGTATCTTGAAGAAGAGATATCTATGGATATTCAACTCAGGTACAGTTCACCCTTACAACCTAAAGTGGAGCATAAGTTAGAGAGATCTTTGCATGGTTTGAAGTAGTCTCTAGGTTTGGTCGATTCACTTCGGTGATGAAGAGATAAGGGTATTCCCAAAGTGACTCGGATCATACATTGTTTCTGAAACGACATCAAGGGAAGGTACCTATGTTGATTATCTATGTTAATGATATGATTATCATTGGAGATAATTAGACAAAAATTTCTAAGCTATAAAAGAAACTTTTTGAGGAGTTCGAGATGAAAAACCTTGGGAACTGAAATATTTACTAGGTACTAAAGAAGCGATATTGACAAGGAGAATATTTCTTTCATAGAGAAAGTATGTACTAGACTTGTTGGCAAAAGATAGGAATGTTAGATTGCAAGCCTGCAAACACACTAATTGTTCATAACCATAGGTTTGAGGAGTATCTAAATCAAGTGCCAACAAACAAAAAAATGTATGAAAGGTTAGTTGGTAAACTAATTTATCTATTGCATACTCATCCTGACATTGCTTTTGCAGTGAGTATTGTTAGCCAATTCATATATGCCCCAAGTGAAAATCATATGAATGCAGTATTACACATATTTCACTACTTGAAGACCTTACCAAGGTGAGGATTGAGTTTATTCAAAAAAGGTCATCTTGAGATCGAAGGGTTTAGTGGAATTCTTTGTTCATCCTGTAAATGTAGTTCTCTATGATTGAACCACGTAAATCTGATGTCCGATTTATTTTCTTATTCTATCTACTTTATTATTCAATCACTTGTTTCGCACAACAATTCGTATTAGAGCTAGGCTTGACTGAAGTTGAAACAAATGAATGGCAAAAAAGTAAAAGTAAAAGTGAAAATGGACAGATTTGATAGGACGGATTTTGATTTCTAGAAGATACAGATTGAGGATTATCTATATCAGATGAAATTGGACTTGGTCTTGTTTGGGGGAGAACCAAAGAATTGTTGGATAGACGAGTGATAAGTGTTACTCGGCTGACATTGTCTCATAATGTTGTGTTCAATATCATGAAAGGGAAAACCACCGCGAGTTCGGTAAGTGCCTTGTCGGATATGTACAAGAAGTCCTCTGCGATCAACAAGGTTTATTTGGTGTGATGCTTGTTTAATTTAAATATGGGTGAAGATGTGTCAGTTGTAAATCATGTCAATAAAATTAATGTGATTTTTAGTCAATTGAGTTCAGTTAATATTGACTTTGAAGATGAGGTATATGCATTGATTATATTATCCTCATTGCTTGATAATTGAAATATTATTGTTACTATTGTTAGTAATTCCCCTAGATCAACATGTTTAACGTTTGATGGGATTCACAATTTAATTCTAAGTGAGGACATCTGTCGAAGAGAATTTGGCAAATCAATATTTATTGCTTTAATAGGTGAAAATAGAAGAAGAACAAGTAATAGTGTTAGAAAAAGTAGTATAAACATGAATAGACATAGTTAGTTTATGACTGGTAGTGCTATCCGTTGGACTTGTGGTAAGAGAAGGCATTTTAATAGAGATTGTCTTAAGCTGAAAAACGAAAAGAGTAGGGAAACTAAAGTTGAATCTCTAGATGATGTTGCAGCTATAACTGATAGTAGTTCGAATAGTGCTGATTTTGTTTTGTTTGTCACTGAGAATTCGTCGTTTGGCATATAGATTATGTATTTTGGTTGTTCGTTTCAATCTACACGAAACAAGAATTGGTTTATTACTTATTAATGCATGGATAGTAGTAAAGTACAGTTGAGAAACAACGCTAAAATGTAATGTTGTAGGTGCTGGCGATTTTCAGAATCAGAATACACGATGGTATTGTGAGGACATTGATTGGAGTGAAGCATGTTCCAGAGTTGAAGAAAAATCTGATTTCCTTAAGTGCCTTAAATTTAGCTGGGTGACGGTATTCTTCAAAATATGAAATTTTGAAGGTTATTCGAGCTACCTTGGTGACAATGAAACGAATTATGTATAATGACCTGTATGAGCTTCAAGATGAGACGATGATAGATTTTACCATTGAGACGTCAGATGCATATGTTCGGGAGTTAGAATTGTGGCATATTTATTTGGGACACATTAGCGAGAGAAACCTAAAGGTTCTAAATGAAAGAAAATTATCATGTGGCTATATTGGTAATGAACTGAACATATGCAGGTGCTATGATTTAGATCAACGACGAAAGTGCAGTTTAGTGCAGTTGACAAAGAAACCACAGAAATTGAAGAATTACTTCACTTAAATGTTTGCAAGTCTTCGCGGTTTCCTTTAAGGAAGAGTGCCATACCTATGCTAACAGTTGTTGATGACTACTCGAGAAAAACTTAGGTATTTGTGCTAAGGCACAAGTTTGATACTATTGTTAAGATTAGATAGTTAAGAGCTTTGATTGAAAATGAGACCGGTAAAAAAATCAAGCACGTGCGGACTAATAAAAGTATGGAGTTTTGCTTAAAGCTAGTAAAAAAATTTCTACATAAAGGAAGGCATAGTGAGACACCCCACTAATGCTAATGAACCACAATATGTTGTAGAGTTAATGAACAAAACATTACTAGAGACGACCCATAAAATACTCTTTAGTGCCGGTATGGTTAGGAGATTCCTAGCGGATACGCTTAGTATGGCAAGCTACCTGGTGAATAGGTCCCCATTGACTACTATTGGATATTAGACTCCTAAAAAAATGTGACTAGGTAATGTTGTTGATTATTCTATTATTAAAATATCTAGTTGCCTAAGCTATATTCGAGTTAATGATGGTAAACTCGATGGAATGGCAAGAAAGTGCATGTTTCAAGGCTATGCACAAGGTGAACGTGATCATCAATCGTGGTGCCCATAAGTAAATTGACCTGTTATCAATAAAGAAGTTACATTTGACGAGTTTCTAATATTTCTAGCTAAGAGTGATTATAGCGGTGTTCATACAGATTTGGACGATGTTCAACTTGAAATGGAGTTGCAACCAAAAACTCCCGAGGTAACAAATACTAGCAAAGTAATCGACACAGATAATGCTTGTAGCAAGGTGGAGCCTGTAGAGCCAATGGTTTCTGTAACTATTGATATTGATAAGAATCGTATTCGGTCTCCTTATAGATATGGATGCAATGGTGATTTTGCTTTACCTATGGTTGAGGAGGTTATGTCAGAAAGCCCTTGTGGAGCAGTTAAAGGTGCACGTGCAATTGGTATTTTGATAAAGTTCACGGTTATGACGAAGTTCAAGTGAGCCTTGGATTTGGATGGTGTTCGTGGTAGTTGAGCCCATTGGAGCTGTGGGAGAGTAGTTACAAAGTTTAAAGTTCTAGTGAAATGATTGTGACTTGGCTCAATCATCGAGCCAAGGTAGAGATTGTTAGATTATGTCTCGAGCTTGAGCCCAAAGCGAAAATCTGAATTAAAATAAATAAATAAATAAAGAGGAAAAATACGAAACCAAGTTTCGGAAATCACACGTTCCTACTCGGAATACAAGTATATACGAGTCAAGGCCAAGAATGGAATGTGAACTTCTATTGAATACAAGCTCAGCAAATTCGTATATAAGATTTGCAGTCTTGGTGTCAAATTGGAAAGTCCACGTGGATTTAAGTGGACATTTGATCCGGTCAATTTTTTTTGGGGGGGGGGGGGCAAAGTCCATGGCCGGAACAGTATTCCATTAATTTGGGATATTTGAATATATTCGTTTGTGGGATTCTGGTGTGCAGCTAGTTGATGGGCAGAGGCGACTTTCTCGGGAGCATGAAGTTTCGTTAATTACGTCAAAAGACGGAGTGTTTTAATAGCCAATTAAATCTTGTGATTAAATTTGCGAAATTCCTTTGTGAGATTGAGAGATTATTTCATGAGAAATTGGGGCTAAATACTGTGTACGATATTTAACATAAGTGAGGTTGGAAAATACTGAAAGTGTTTGAGTTGCTTGAATGTGGTTTATAATCTCTATTGAATCGCTTGTTTTATAGTGGAATTTTTATTGCTTTCCTTGTGGCTATAGGACTTTACAACTGAACCACAAATATCTAGTATCTGATTTTTTTTTATTCGATCGTTTGTTTCGAGCAATAGGAGATATGATGGCGTGCTTTCAAGTTCTTTATGGATGACTCAATCTTGTGAAAGTACCTCATGAACCCATGTCCATGATCACTTGCGAAGTTGACCGTGGATTCATCCAGAATATCCTCCACATCGGATGCAACATCTCTAACCTGTTTCGTCCATGCGTTCAACTGAGGGTCATCTTCTTGCAATGGCTCTGCATGTTCTAAAAAGGCCTTCATGCGCTCAAATTCATCTCTGACGAGTACAATTCTGCATGTGCCCCTTTCGATAGTTTCACCTCTTTCTCAACCAACATAGTAAGCTTTGAAACCAAAGAGGACACAGCGAATTCTGCCATTTCTCTTGCTCACTGAACCCACTAGATCAAAACTCAGGCAAGAAGAAAATAGGGCATAGCAATTGGCTGGTACTATCTGAGACCAAAAGAAAGAATCCTTTGAATGAACATCAAAAGGGGCTTGAGCTCATCTACTAGGCGAAGTCTTCCTATGACTTCTCTACTCTGATGGTGCAACTATGGCTGCGCTACCTGTTGCTTCTGGAGGGATCAGAAGGACGTCAGAAGCAGTTCCGTGTTTGCTTTTGAAGTATTTAGAAGGACATTCAGATGCACAAAACATAGCAGAATGAAAACAGAATGTATTCCAAGAGCAAGATTTTTAACGTATGGAAGGGAAAACTTCAACTCTCTTATTATTCCAAAAGATTGTAACGCTTAAATACATACTCCAAAACAAATCTTTATCCTAAATCTACTAGGATTCGAATCAAAACAGAATATTTGAATAATAAACCAGAAAGTTATCTAGTAAATTCAAATCTTAACAGAATCTAATCAAATCTTAAAGATAGAATTGCTAGAACTAACTTAAAACAAAATATTCTACAGGCTTGATACACAACATTCTCCTCCTGAATCAAGTGCAGCACATTCCCAGTTTGCTCTCAAAACTTCAAATCGACCAACGTTGAATGACTTTGTGAATATATCTGCAAGTTGTTCTTCTGAACTGCAGTATACCAACTTTACTTCTCCATGTTGAGGAAACTATCCTGCCAAGAATTTTGATTATGACAAAACTCGTTTTTAAGAAGTCTAGTTAATTGAAGTATATCTTCCTTGCAGAAAATCACGATGTGAAAAGAGTGTTGAATATCCCACAACTAGCGTTCAGACTCAAGGAAGAGTCGTCACCATAGTGCTTTTGAATGGTCAGAAGGAGGAACTATGCTTGTGCCTATAAAGGAATCAGAAGGAGGAGTCTGCGTCTGAGTAATTCAGATGAAGTGTTTTACTGCCTCAAATGGATTCAGATGGAGGACAACATTACCTTGGAAGACCTCAAGAAGACTCGTGTGAGACGTCACCAGCGGGAGTTTTAAGAGCTCAGATTCATAGTGTAATATCGAATTAGATTCAGAGACCTCACATGGTTTGAAAGCTGTTTCTGAATAGATTCAGATTCTGCAACTTGACTAAGAAGACCCACGATTGACAAAGAGTCCGATTGATTTCGGAAAATACGGGAAATGAAAGTATTCAATCTACAGGATGATTGTCCATCTTTATTGGGACAAAATCCTTGATTGGATATTATCTTTCTTTCCCTCTTTCAAGAAGATTCAACATCTCACGTAAATGGAAACTAAAGATTTAGTTGTATGGGCGATCAAATCTAAAGATTACCAGAATCTTTCTTCAACGACTACCTAGCATCTTTCCAAGTTTATCTTGCTCAATCAAGGCTGATTGAAGATTGAGGAGTGATCCCGTGAAGTACCTTGACAATGGCTAGTTCAAGGTGAAAGGGGTACAAAAGAAGGGTGTTGGTATTCGAAGAAAAAAAGAGAGTGTGAGATATAGAAAAGTCGAGCAAACTGTTGAGAAAACAATTTTTAACTTCTCGTGGAAATACTCTTGTCAGTGAGTTGAGAGAAGTTTATTGTAACTTTATGATCATTATAGTGAAATCCAGCCAATCGGATGTCATCGTGGGAGAATGGACGTAGGCTTACTATAGCCGAACCACTATAAATCTGTGTGCACAATTCTCCTTCCGAACTCCTTTATTTCGTGCATATTTGTTCTGTTATATTCAATACATTGCTTCTGCGCCCGCTTGCATTTGAATCTCAAAATTTTCAGAAGCACCTATTCATCCCCCCTCTAGGTGTCGTTGCTAGCCACATCAATTGGTATCAGAGCCAGGTTGCTCACTTTTGTGAAGTGTTCTACTTCAGAGCTAACGATCTATCATGTCTAGCAACAACTTCTCAGGTTCTGGTGATTCATCATTCCACAACAAACCACCGTATTTCGACGGAAAGGATTACAACATTTGGTGCAACAAGATGAAATGGTTCATCAAAGCACTAGATGATCAAATGTGGGATGTAGTAATCAGAGGAGTGGTCCCTATCATTTCCGCAAATACGGGATCAGAAGAAAATCCAGCAACACTTACAGATGCTGAGAGAATCAAGAGACAAGGACTCGACTCTAAAGCTGTCCACTCACTCTTCTATGCACTATCCTCACTAATCTATAATCGTGTAGCAGAAGAAGTATCTGCGAAGGCAATATGGGACAGACTACATGTCACATATCAGGGCATTAATCGGGTTAAAGAGACTAAACTCAGTATACTACTGAGTGACTATGAAGCCTTTAAAATGAAACCTGATAAAACAATTGCTGAGATGATTGACAGATTTCAGATTCTGGCTAGTGGTCTCGCACAAGAAGGTACACCTGTGGCTAAACCAATGCAGGTCAGAAAAATCCTCCGAGGATTAACCGAAGAATGGAACTACATCAAGCCTTCCATTCAAGAATGCCAAACTATAAGACCACTATCCATCGACGAGTTAATTGGAACTCTGCAATCATATGAGACAGAGAGAAACAACAATAAACTAGAGATCTCAAAAGGTAAGAAGTACATTGCTCTTTCATCTAACTTTGATGATGAAATTTCAGATTCAGATGATAAGGATGAAGACGATGAAGAGCTCGCATTAATGGTAAAGAAGTTTAGAAAGATGGTCAAGAAAGGTAGATTCTTCAAGGGAAAGAAAACATTCAGAAGGAACGACCACAAACAATCTGGTCATGACAAACAGGAAAGCAAGGACATCGTATGCTTTCATTGCAAGAAAGTGGGACATATTAAACCCAAATGTCCACTGCTGAAGAAGGATAAAGCCAAATTTGAAAAATACAAGAAGGCCTTGAAGGCAGAAACACTAAGCGATTCTGAAGAAAGCGACGAGGACTGTACAAACATATGTCTTATGGCAAATTCAGATTCAGACTCAGAATCAGATACGGAGGTAAACCTTTCTGAGCTACCTAAACGTTTCTAAATACATAACAGAGCTGTGCAAAAATTATAAAGAAGTTCTCAAAAAGATTTCATGTTTGAAAAAGGAAAATCAATCTTTGAAATAGCAAGATCTTTCTCAAAAAGATAGGATCGAGTTTTTACAAAAAGAATTTCACTCTTTAAAGGAAAGTCACGATATTACTTTAAAAGAAAACGATACTTTAAAGACCAAAGTTGAAAACATAAATAAGAAGTTTTCTCAAAGTTCTAGAGATCTAGAAAATATCATTTCCATCCAAATTCCTTTTGGCAAAAAATCTGGTCTTGGTTTTGAAAAACAAGATAGTCTTAAAAACGGTTTTTCAGATTCTGAAAACAGATTGAAACATCATCCTACCAAGTTTGTTTATCAATAACACTTTTCCAAGAAATTTACTAAATCATCACATCAACCTCGTAAATGTTTTTATCCACTCAATCATTTCCAAAATCAGGTTACAAAATCATATCAAACGCATCATTCATATAGACATTATACTAGACCTTCACAGAATTATTACAAGCCATATCATTCACAAAATCATTATAGATCATATCATAATTCTGTTAGACGATTTCAGAACATGCCCAGAACTAACTACTCTTAGAGTATTTACCAACCTCATTATCCGCAGAACTTCTATAGAAAGCATACAGGTTTACAATATCCTAACAAGCAATCAATAGAAGGATATTACTCTAAAAGTTGCTCAAATTGTGGTGGTAGATATCATAGTAAAAATGAATGTATGTTTGTTTGGAAGCCTGTGAATAGATCTGCTTATACTAACTTCCATGGACCCCAATAAATGAGGGTACCAAAACAAAGGTAAGATTATTTTTTCTTGTAGGTACCTCGAAAGGGAAATAAGAAATGGTTTCTGGACAGTGGATGCTCGGGTCATATGACTGGTAATCTAGAAAACTTTACTAAGTTATCCATGATTAGTGGCAGAAGTGTATCATTTGGAGGTAAGAATAAAGGTAAGGTAATAGGACAATGAACAGTTAAGATTGGAAACCTCATTATTAATGATGTATCTCTTGTTAAAGGTTTAAAGTACAATCTGATATCGGTAAGTCAGTTATATGATTCTGGATATAAAATTTGTTTTCAAGATATGAAATGTACAGGTGTCAGTAGTGATAATAAACAGAGCTTTTCTGGATATCGGTATGGAAACATCTATCTTCTGGATGTTGCATCTGAAGAAATCAAGTGCCTCATATCAGTCAAAAATGAATCTGATCTCTGGCACAAGAAGCTTGGTCACATCAGTATTAAGCATATTTCGAAATTATCATCCAAGAACCTAGTTCGAGGATTACCTCAATCAAAATTTGAACAGCCAAAACTTTGCACTGCATGCACTCTGGGAAAACAGGTCAGAAGCACATTTAAGCCTATAAATCACGTTTCAACTAATCGTGTATTACAGTTGCTTTATATGGACCTCTTTGGACCAAACAAGGTACTAAGTCTTGGAGGTAAGAAATACTGTATGGTTATTGTTGATGATTTCTCCAGATTTACATGGGTTATTTTCTTAGCTCACAAGAGTGATGCATTTGCTGCATTTGCAAAATTTTCAAAAAAGATTCAGAATGAAAAAGGTTTTATGATTTTTTGCATTAAAACCGATCACAGTGGAGAATTTGAAAACCAGGATTTCTCTAGTTTCTGTGATGATGCTGGAATCAAACATACCTTTTCTACTCCTTACACACCTCAACAGAATGGGGTTGTTGAAAGGAAAATTCGTTCTTTACAAGAAATGAGTCGAACTCTTCTTATTGAAAGCAAAATTGCATCTCATTTTTAGGCAGAAGCAGTTTCTACAGCTTGTTACATTCTGAATCGAGTTTCCTTAAGACCCATCCTTGAAAAGACTCATTACGAAATTTTTAAAGAAAGAAAACCAAATCTTTCATACTTTCATATATTTGGCAGTAAATGCTTTATTTTGAAAAATGCTAATGATCGTGTTGGCAAGTTTGATGATAAGTCAGATGAAGGGATTTTCCTTGGATACTCAACAACCAGCAAAACCTTTCGAGTGTACAACAAATCCTCTCGAACGGTAGAAGAACCTATGAATGTCAAATTCGCAGAATGCAGTCAGAAGGAAAGAAACAAGGAAGAAGCTATTCAAATGCCAACTATACATCTCAACTCAGAAAAAGATAATGGTTTAGGAGATATTCAGATTCATGAACTTGAAGCAACAACTTCTTCAGATCATGAAAAAATGCAGAACAACTCTACCACTTCGCAAGAAGTTGAAAGATTCAACACAAACTGGAAGCATAAATCTAGTCATCCAAAGGATCTCATTATAGGAAACTTGGATGAAGGTATAACAACCAGATCGAAGATACGAGAGCTATCAGGGAACTTTGCACTAGTATCTGAATTGGAGCCAAAAAGTATCAAAGAACCTCTAATTGATGAAAGCTGGATAAATGCAATGCAAGAAGAGCTCCAGCAATTCAAGATCAACAACGTCTGGAAATTAGTATCAAGACCCAAAGACAGGCCTGTCATTGGGACAAAATGGGTTTTCAGAAACAAACTGGATGATAAAGGAAAAGTAATCAGAAACAAGGCAAGACTGGTTGTAAAAGGGTACTCCCAAGAAGAATGGATAGATTATGATGAGACATATGCACCAGTTGCCAGATTAGAAGCTATCAGGCTACTTATCGCTTATGCTTGTTACAATGATTTCAAGTTATTTCAAATGGACGTAAAGAGTGCCTTCTTAAATGGCTACATCAAGGAAGAAGTTTACGTTGAACAACCACCAGGGTTCGAAGAACCAAGAGGAAAGGATCTAGTTTATCTATTGAACAAAGCTCTATATGGTTTAAAACAAGCTCCTCGTGCCTGGTATGAAAGGTTAAGTAACTTTCTTTCTCAAAAGAAGTTCACAAAAGGCATAGTAGACACTACTCTGTTTATTCAGAAGCAGGGCAAAGACTTTTTGATCGTTCAGATTTATGTTGATGATATTATATTTGGTTCATCTAACGAATCACTGTGTAAAAATTTCTCCAAAGCTATGCAGGATGAATTCGAAATGAGCATGATAGGAGAATTAAAATTCTTTCTTGGACTTCAGATCCATCAATCTGAGAAAGGAACTTTTATCTATCAAGAGAAATATGCTCTTGAAATAGTAAAGCAGTTTGGTTTGCAGACTCCCATAGCCCGTTCATCAAAATTGGATAAGGATGAAGATGGAAAGGAAGTTGATCAGAAGCTATATCGTAGCATGATTGGCTCGCTTCTATATCTTACGGCATCAAGGCTTGATATTTTGTATAGTGTTTGTCTATGCGCAATATTTCAATCCAGTCCTAGGGAATCTCATCTCTCGGCTCTAAAGAGAATAATCACATACGTTGGAACTTATCCAAATCTCGGACTATGGTACTCAAAAGAATCAACTTTTGTGCTCAAAGGATATTCAGATGCAGACTTAGCAGGTTGCAAAGTTGATAGAAAAAGCACTTCTGGAACGTGTCAATTAATGGGAGATATGTTAATCTCATGGTTCTTTAAGAAGTAAAGCACCGTGGCTCTATCAACAGCAGAAGCAGAATATGTATCTCTTGGAAACTGTTGTGCTCAGATTCTATGGTTGAAGCAGCAACTAAGGGATTATGGAATTGAAGCTTCAAATGTTGAAATTCTTTGCGACAACACAAGTGCAATCAATCTCACCAAGAATCCAATACTCCACTCGAGAGTAAAGCACATTGAGATAAAGCATCACTTCATACGAAATCATGTTCAGAACCAGGAGGTTCATATTCATCATGTGGACACGAAGAATCAACTTGCAGATATTTTTACCAAGCCTCTTGATAAGTTAAGTTTTAATTTTATTCGTGATAGATTATCAATCACTAACCCTTTTTGTTAAGATCTATAAGAAACAGGAAATTATCAAGACCAAGTTATCTCAGGAACTAGGTATTTAGACGCAACTTGAAAGGTCAGCTTAAAGTTTCAGATTCAAAAGCAGATTATATGAAACTACTGGAGCAAGATTTCAAATTGCTTAGAATTTCTTGTAAGTAATTTTATTTTACTGACAGAATCTAAGACAAAAGGTACGTTCTCTATCTTAATTCTATTTATACGATCTTGATTAGTAAAATATATTCATTCAAATATTTTCGCAATATTTCTGATTCTGTTGCCAAAAATACCGTTACTTTGTGATATCTTATAAATATTGAATTCTCTTCTTTTGAAAAACCCTAAACCCTTCTGAGTTTTTTTCACAAGCTCTTTCACTCTCAAAAGTCCTCATCTTTTCTTCATCACATTCCTCTTTCTAAATGGCTCCTAAATCATCTTCGACGGCAAAGAAGATATCTGGTCCTCTATCTGAACAGGCTGAAGGATCACAGAGAGTCGGGAAGCGACCTCGAGTTTCAGAATCATCTCCGACAATGAAGACGAGGGAGTATTTTGATGAGAAAGTCGAGATGGCTTATCGTATCAAGCACATCTATGACAATCTGAAAGCAAGAGATGGTGCGTACATTAGTGTCAGTAAGTTTCTGACCACTTATCGTTTTTCTAGTGAAGAAGAATACTTAGATTATTTGAATAAGCCGTTAAGAACTGTCATTCTGGGCGATAATGACACCATGTTTATGGCGATGAAAAAGGGAAAAAGGGAAGTGGTTCCTGAAAAATCTGTTTCGAAAAAGACATCTCCCAAAGGGAATGTGCCTAAGGAATCGGCTGAGAAAGGAAAAGGAAAAGAGTCAAAGGATGATGATGAGTATCTATACAAAAACTTCACGAAGTTTAAAACTATTTTGGTCAGAAGAGAAGGTTATACCGATCAATTCTTTGTGAACTCCGATCATAAGGACAGATTTGAAAGTCTTAAAGAGAGAAGTATTATGCATCACTGGGTTTTTGACCTTAATTACTTGGAGTCTGTCGGAATTCCTCTGAAGGTGCATCTGAAAAAATGCAAACTGGATTATTTCGTGGAGAGAAAGGCTCCTATTTATCCTGACTTGGTTGCCTACTTCTACTCTACTTTATCCTTCTTTAATGCCAATTCTCTGTATTACAAAATAGGTGATAAAGTCTGCTATCTGAGGGATAATGAATTGGCTCATATAATGGGGGTCAAATACAGAGAGTTTACTCCTATCGATATCCAGCCGAATGAGGCTTTTGCATATCTGACAGGGAAAAATAATTTCTCCAGAGATTCCAAGGCACATATTGCCTATGATGATTTTCCCCTAAAGCACATCATGATGCACAAAATTGCGATTGAGTCTCTACGACCCAAAGCATCATCCAAGACTAACACCTCAAGATTCGAGGCTAAGTTGATGTGGGCATTGTTGACAGGATACAAGTTTAGTCTTGCACATGTAGTCATATTGCGTATGTATAGAACTGTGCAAAAGACAAAAGGTCAATTGCCATATGCAACTCTCATCCATGACATCGTCAGATACCACAATCAAATCCTGCCTAAACCTCTTACAGAGACAAAGGTTCCAGTCAAAATCGGTGGAGCTGAAATGCTTCAGAAAATGGGGTTCAGGCTGAAAGATGGGAAGTGGTATAACAAGTCAAGAGCAATACCAGTGGATTTTGATCAGGATGAGAGATTAGCCAAAAGAAGAAAGGTTATGGCAACAAAGGGAAAGGAGCAGACAATTTAGAGCAGCAGCTCTGAATCTGACAATGAGGAAACACCCCCTGTATCACCTAAGAAGACAAAGAAGTTGACTCTTCAGAAGAAATCAGGGTCTACTACGGCTAGAACAAAATCTCAGAAGGAGAAGAAGAAGAAACTTGCAGCAGAGGAACCTTCAGCTGCTGAGGAACAAGTTCATATGGAGGTTGAACAAGAGATACCTCGTGCACAACCTCAGGGGGAGGTTCTGGAAACAACTGAAGGAGTGCCTGCGGAAGATTAAGAAGCACTCTTTGAACGGCAGATGAAAACTGCGAGAGTTTTAAGTCTTTTCGATGCACGACCATAAGAGGAACTTCCTATTATTCTTCAAGAAGTTCCTGTAAAGATTGTCTTCTCAAAACTCTCCAAATATCTAGAGCCATAGAAGTTTACAGCACAGTCATCATCTAAATCTGAAGAACAGATTACTGCTCCTCCAGCTGACAAACAGCTTTCAGAACCAACGGCTGAAGCATAGCCTTCTGAACTTTTAACTGAAGCACAGACTTTAGAAGGAACTGCTGTGGAACAGCAGCAAGCTGGAGAACAGGCTTCAGAATCACCAATTGAGAAACAGTCTTCCGATTTAATAGTTGAGGACCAGCCAGATGAAGAACCGGTTTCAGCACAAACAGCTGAAGATCAACCAGCTGAAAACCAATCTTCAGATCCTTCTATTGAAAAATAGGTTTCAGAAGCAACGGCTGAAGAACAGCCCTCAGAACCTTCAGTTCAGGAACAGCCTTCAGCATCACCAGCAGCGGACCAGCCTTCAGAATTAACTGTTGAAGAACAGCCTTTAGCACCACCAGCAGCAGACCAGCCTTCAGAATTAACTACTGAAGAACAACCTTCAGCACCACCAGCAGCAGACCAGCCATCAGAATTCACTGCTGAAGAGCAGCCTCAGCCATCTGAATCTCAACCAGCTAATGCAGCTAATGCTTCAGCACCTGACCATCTGTTACTTCAAATTCAACAAGATGTTCAGAATCTGCGAACAGAGGTTAGAGATGAAGCTTGATTTAGAGAAGAGAACAGAGAACAGATGCAGGCATTTAAGGCAAAAGTGGAGGCTAAACTGGCTGCGTTGGAAGATTTGATCAAGAAGACTTGTAGTTTACTTTGCGCCAAAATAGATGATCTCGACAGTTTCACTATTATCAGATCCAAGAAAAGCAGACCTCAAGATGAAGCCAAAGAGGATGATGACGAGCCAACTCATTCCTAATTCATTTGTTTCTTAAACATTGTTCATTACTATTGATTTTGAAATATCAACATCATTTATTCAGCATATTGTTTTACCTATTTCTCTTTTTGTTGATGACAAAAAGGGGGAGAGCGTATGATTTGTTTGCAGATATACAACAATGTTGGGAGAAAGTATGAACTGTTATTTGCAGGTGATATTACAGGTGGCTAAACTTATAACAATGTGCAACCGCAGCTGATACGGTGATATTTTTTCAGAAGCATATATATCGCTCACCGTGTTGCACTTTCTCGAAAGTTTTTCTATCCACCTCCATCTTTAAAAAGATTCTAATCTTTCGTGCTTATTTTTATTTTACCATTACTTTAAATCGAAGGAGTTTTGTCATCATCAAAAAGGGGGAGATTGTTGAGGAAACTATTCCGCCAAGAATTTTGATTCTGACAAAAATCGTTTTTAAGAAGTCTAGTTAATGGAAGTATATCTTCCTTGCAGAAAATCACGATGTGAAAAGAGCGTTGAATATCCCACAACTAGCGTTCAGACTCAAGGAAGAGTCGTCACCATAGTGCTTCCGAATGGTCAGAAGGAGGAACTATGCTTGTGCCTCTAAAGGAATCAAAAGGAGGAGTCTGCATCTGAGTAATTCAGATGAAGTGTTTTACTGCCTCAAATGGATTCAGATGGAGGACATCATTACCTTGGAAGACCTCAAGAAGATTCGTGTGAGACGTCACCAGCGGGAGCTTTAAGAGCTCAGATTCACAGTGTAATATCGAATCAGATTCAGAGACCTCACATGGTTTAAAAGCTGTTTCTGAATGGATTCAGATTCTGCAGCTAGACTAAGAAGACCCACGATTGACAAAGAGTCCGATTGATTTCGGAAAATACGGGAAATGAAAGGATTCGATCTACATGATGATTGCCCATCTTTATTGGGACAAAATCCTTGATTGGATATTATCTTTCTTTCCCTCTTTCAAGAAGATTCAACATCTCACGTAAATGGAAACTAAAGATTTAGTTGTATGGGCGATCAAATCTAAAGATTACCAGAATCTTTCTTCAACGACTACCTAGCATCTTTCCAAGTTTATCTCGCTCAATCAAGGCTGATTGAAGATTGAGGAGTGATCCCGTGGAGTACCTTGACAATGGCTAGTTCAAGGTGAAAGGGGTACAAAAGAAGGGTGTTGGTATTCGAAGAAAAAAAGAGAGTATGAGATATCGAAAAGTCGAGCAAACTGTTGATAAAACAATTTTTAACTTCTCGTGGAAATACTCTTGTCAGTGAGTTGAGAGAAGTTCATTGTAACTTTGTGATCATTATAGTGAAATCTAGCCAATCGGCTGTCATCGTGGGAGAGTGGACGTAGGCTTACTATAGCCGAACCACTATAAATCTGTGTGCACAATTCTTCTTCTGAACTCCTTTATTTCGTGCATATTTGTTCTGTTACATTCAATACATCGCTTCTGCGCCTGCTTGCATTTGAATCTCAAAATTTTCAGAAGCACCTATTCACCCCCCTCTAGGTGTCATTGCTAGCCACATCACTCAGCCTTCTGCACATCTCTTAGAAAATAATATTTGATCTTGAAATGCTTTGTTTTTCCATAAAATACTGGATTATGTGAAATTGCCAATGCAGCTTGATTATCTACAAACACTTCAATGCCTTCTTCTTGCTTCAGATGCAGATTATCCATCAACTTCTTCAACCATAATGCTTGATTCACAGCTGCAGTAGCTGCAATAAACTCAGCTTCTGCAATTGATTGAGCTACTATTTCCTGTTTCTTTGAACTCCAGGAAAAACATGCCGAACCAACTGTGAAACAATAACCTGAAGTGCTTTTCATATCATCTATTGAACCTGCCCAGTCACTATCTGAATACCCCTACAACTTAAACTCTTGAACTTTACAGAATTTAATCCCATATAAAAAAGTACCATTTAAGTATCTCAACACCCTCTTTGCTACTACCATATGTAACTTACTTGCACAATCAAGAAATCTAGACAAGACACTTACAGGAAACATGATGTCTGGTCTAGTTGCCGTGAGATACATAAGACAGCCAATCAAACTTCTGTAAACTCTTTCATCTGCAGGTTCTGAACCATCATCCTTCTGAAGCTTTTCCTTCTGAACCATTGGAGTACTCACACTCTTGCACTCCTCCATGTTAAATCTCTTCAGAATCTCCTTCGAATACTTCTTCTGAAATATAAAAACTTCATTCTGAGTCTGACTAATTTCCATCCCCAGAAAATATGACATCTCACCAAGATATGTCATCTCAAACATCTTCATCATCTCCTACTTAAATGCAATAATCTAAGCACTCTTACTTCCTGTTACTAGCAAATCATCCACATAAAGTGACACTACCACCAAGTCAGATGCTAACTTCTTGACATATAGAGTGGATTCACTTAGGCTTTTCTCAAAACCCATGTTCAGCAAATTCTCATCAATCTTACTGTACCAAGCTCTAGGAGCTTATTTCAAGTCATAGAGCTTTTCTCAGCAAATAAACCTTCTCTTCCTAGCATGGTGTGACAAAACCTTCTGGTTGCTCAACATAAATCTGCTCCTGCAATACACCATTCAAAAAAACAGATTTTACATCTAACTGATATACTTTCCATCCTTGTTGAGCTGCCAAGGCAAGAGTCATTCTGATTGTATCCAGTCTTGCCACTGGTGCAAAGGTTTCTGAGAAATCAACTCCCCAAACCTGTGCATATCCCTTCACAACTAATCTGGCCTTGTACTTATTCACCGAGCCATCAAAATTGAGTTTGGTTCTGAAGACCCATTTTACACCAATCACCTTCCTGTCTTCAGGCCTCTCTACTAACTCCCATATTTGGTTCTTTTCAATCATAGCCAACTCTTCATTCATTGCAATCAACCACTTCTGATCACTTTTAGCTTCCTCATAACTCGAAGGTTCCAAAACAGCCACACTACACCCCTGATATATATCAGTCAGAGTTCTGGTCCCTCTAACTAGAACATCATCCTCCAACTCGTCAGGTTCCAGAGATACCTTCTTGTGCTTGTCTTGTGACTCTTCTGTCCAGTCCCATTGTTCATCTTCAAAGAACTGAACATCTCTGCTAGTGATCACCTTCCCTGTATGTGGTTGATAGATTCTGTAGGCTTTTGACATTAAACAATAGCCAACAAAGATTCCAGATTCAGCTTTCTCTCCCAGCTTATCTCTTATGACCTGTGGGATATGAGAAAAACACAAACAGCCAAACACTTTCAGATTTCGTAATATTGGCTTGACACCAAACCAAGCTTCAAAGGGTGTCTTCTTCTCCAATACCCTTGTAGACAGTCTGTTCAGCAAAAAGACTGCTATGTTTGCTGCTTCTGTCCAAAACTCTTTTGGCAGATTTTTCTCATGTAACAAACATCTAGTCATCTCCATGATGGTTCTATTTTTCCTTTCACTAACTCCATTTTGTTGTGGAGAGTAAGGAGCAGTAAGTTGATGCTCAATACCAGCTTCTTCACAGAAAGAGTTAAACCTCTGTGAAGTGTATTCTGTTCCATTATCAGATCTGATGACCTGAATCTTGCAGCCACTTTGGTTCTCAACCCATCTCTTAAACTTCAGAAACACCTCAGCAACTTCTGACTTTTGCTTCATGAAGTAAATCCAGCACATTCTAGTATAATCATCAATGAAGATAATGAAATACCTGCTGCCATTTAGTGAAGGAGTCACATGTGGACCACAGAGGTCTGTATGGATCAGCTGTAACTTCTTTGTAGCTCTCCAAGTTGATTCTTTGAATGGAAGTCTCGTCTGCTTGCCCAACAAACAAGACTTGCACCTTGTGATCTCCTCCTCCATACTCGGTAACCCTGTTGCCATCTCATTCCTCTGTATAAACTGCAACCCTTTGTGATGAAAGTGACCCAACCTCTTGTGCCATAACTCTGAATCACTAGCTTGACACTTGAATGCCACTTGCTCCTTCTCGAGAGGGTTTAGAGAGAAACTCTTCTTCTGCATTTTGATTCTGAACAGCTTCTGTCCATCTGAATCAAATATCAAATACTCTCCTTCTTCAAATACCACCTTAAATCCCTTTTCTACTAACTGACCGACACTTAGCAAGTTCTGATTAATCTCAAGGACATACATTACATCAGAAACAAACTTTGTTCCAGCACAACTCTCCATTGCTACAGTCCCTTTACCTTTCACTTCTAAATACTCACCATTCACAATCCTCACTCTTGACTTCAATGACTTGTCAAGATCAGTGAACAACTTCTCATCACTTGTCATGTGGTTTGTACAACCACTATCAATAAGCCAACTATCACATGGAATACTAGAAGATAAACAAGAAGCAACAAAAAGTTGATCTACCTCTTGTTGAACTGCAGCGTGTGCTTCACCTTGATGCTGATCTCCTTTCTCTTTGCAGAACTTCTCAATGTGCCCAAGCTTCTGACACTTTTTGCATCTTACATCTGGTCTCTTCCAACACCTAAAGTGTGGATGATTCTGTTTTCCACAATGCTTACACAAAGAATACCTTCCCCAATTGTTCTTCGAATTACCAGCATTGTTCTCTCTTGCAGTAGCTTCTGAACTACTACCGCCATTCCACTTCTTCCCTTTCCACTTCTTGTCTTTCTCTCTAACATTCTGTTGTACCTTGGCCTGTAGAGCTCCTTCGGCACTAACTTCCAGCCTCATTAACCTCTTTTGCTCTTGTACTTGCAAAGCACTTAGCAATTCGGCAAACCGAATCTGAGACAAATCCTTGGTATTCTTCAACGAGGCAATTGTTGCCTCAAACATTTCGGGCAAAGAGACAAGAATTTTCTGCACTAACCTATTGTCAGAGAGATCAGTACCTAGAACTCTTGCCTGATTTACTATGCTTATCAATTTATCAAAATACTCCTTAATTGTCTCAGACTCCTTCATCTGAAGTCTCTCGAATTCTCTAATCAGATTCAACCTCTTCATACTTCTGATCCTTTCATCTCCTTGATACTCGGTTTTAAGGAAATCCCAGATAGCTTTTGCTGATTCGCAAACTATAATTCTGCTGAAGATGGCAGGTGAGACAGTAGCATATAAACAAGACTTCGCCTTTGCTTTCCTTGTAACCTTCTCCTTGTGATACCTGATTTGATTTATGGTTGCGTTGTCAAGAAGGGGAGCAACTTCATAATCTTCTTCTACTGCTTCCCAAAAATCACAACCCTCTAGATAAGCTTGCATCCTCACTGACCATGCTTGATAATTTTCTCCATCAAACATTGGTGGAGCAATAGCTGAAAAACTACTCGATCCAGCCTCCATCTTGCCTTCGTCTTCTATGGATGCAAACACACTCTCAATCAATCTCACAAGTCACTCACAGCACATCCCCTTAAGATTAACAAAGCTCTGATACCAATTGTTGCTTCTAGAGGGATCAGAAAGACGTCAGAAGCAATTCAGTGTTTGCTTCTGAAGTATTTAGAAGGACATTCAGATGCACAAAATAGAGCAGAATGAAAACAGAATGTATTCCAAGAGCAAGATTTTTAACGTATGGAAGGGAAAACTTCAACTCTCTTATTATTCCAAAAGATTGTAACGCTTAAATACATACTTTAAAACAAATCTTTATCCTAAATCTACTAGGATTCGAATCAAAACAGAATATTTGAATAATAAACCAGAAAGTTATCTAGTAAATTCAAATCTTAACAGAATCTAATCAAATCTTAAATATAGAATTGCTAGAACTAACTTAAAACAAAATATTCTGCAGCCTTGATACACAACACTACCTAACCCAGCTGCCAAGTAAAGCCAGCTGCATTTCGCTCAGCCCCAGTGGCAGTTATAGCACTGCTGTATTGATGATCCCTGCCGACAACGGCATTGGTCAGATGGACTTGGCAATTTGCTATTCGTGACACGTCTACATGCAATCCAGTCAACAATAGACGCTGCTGAGAGTGAGAATGTTGCTGTGCTGGTAAACCTCGTACGGACTGATAGGTGGTAATTCTCCTGATCATCGTAGTAATTTTCTCAGTTCCAACAAAAATAAGGAGAACCGCAAAAACAAGAAATTTATCGGCCACGAAGAACTTCAGCCCAAAACGCAGGGTGGAATTCTTCTCTATTAATGCTGTTGCTTCTTGCAACTACAGAAAGCGTCTGGGGAACCAATCTATGTAACAGATCTGCTTTGTTGCGGGAGCTCGATCCTTACCACATGTCTCCTCCTGAGCAGTTAAAAATAAGCCGTTGAGTCACCCCATAACCTCGAGAAATCTGACAAAGTTCGCTTGTATTGCAATGCGGAGGCATCCTAATATAAGAGGATGACTATTTCAGCTCATTATACTGCCTATCCAGCTGATGTACTATACTATGAGATCTGCATCACAAGAACTTGTGGGTCACAATGAATTTCACACAAGATTGACTGAATTAGACACGTTACGAAACACCTGTACATGACGGTGATAGGTGAAGGTATCGAAAATAGATTGATGTGACCGGACCTGATGCCACACACACGAGGAAGACAATTTGACGCAGTTTTAATTGATTGAATGAGTAGTTTTCATGACCGGTGTGCGAGCCAACTGCTTAAATTGATGGTAGATACTAGTGGCTTAAGACCTCTTTCGGTCCTTTATTTTCGAATTTTTTCGCTGATATTTGGAGAGAATAAAGGATGTGAATAGACGGTAAAAAATTCATTTCTACTGCTTTTACAAAAGGATGGTTTGCCTTCGATTAAGAATGTAAATTTTAGTTTGCAGAAGAAATGGATTTGGCCCACCTTCTTTCTGCGGAGAATTGGTGCCTTTGTGCTAATGATGGATGGCTGTTGAATGAAGTCAGGAAATTGCAGTCTCTTTCACTTGCAGTTCAAGCTGATAAAAGATTTGTCCTGCTTATCATATGGTTTAATTCATTTGCGGAATCCAAGGCTTACCAGATGCTCTCATAGGGTATATGACTTGTGATGATTGTCTTTATCGACAACATTTTTAGTCTTGCAGAATATTACACAGTTCAAAAGAGAAAAATTGTGACCCAATAAATGATTGAATTGCTACCCGAGCAATTTATAAGTTCAAATTATTACAGAATGACGAGACGTTTTCTAATATCTGAGCGGGCTAGTAATCGATGGAGAAGGTAGGCATGTATCAAGAGGAGCGATGACCACAATAAATTAAATTACAAAGTTTGTTCCAAAAAAAGCCGTTCGCCGAGGTTAGGTCTAGTCCAAGTCCCTTGAGGGCGAGCCCAAGTGCCCCAAGGTAGGGTTCGAGTCAATTGAGAACTCGATGCTTGTGCCCGGGTCAGTGGCCATGGCCAAGTCCCCACCAAGGTTCCTAGAACTTGAACCTTCGATCCGGGGCTGTACTCTAGATTTTTTCTTAGATGTGTGCGTTTCATAATTTTCCCCTAAACATTCTTGAAAAAAGAAAATGACTTCATATTATTTGCAAAACACAAAAATATATAGGAAAATGAATTTTTTTCTTGAGATTTAGCTCCTTTGAAAGGATTTTCAATGGATCAATCGATGCCTAAATATTTTATATAAGCGCCAAGGCTCCTATTGAATGGACTTTTGAAGAAGGCTACATAATCTAGGAAGTTTTTTTTTTTTTTGGAAAGTAGTTGGGCTTCAGTTGGCGAGGAGTCTCTCTATGGAAGAAGAATCTCCATTAATACATAATTTAGGAAGTTGCTAGCTTGACAATCTAACAATATGATCAGTTATTTCTAATCACACGATCTCTTAATCAATGAGTGCTTTATACAAAGTATGTGATGGTAGTATATGAATTTAAAGTTGAGATTGTACCGTCCCTAACATCATGGAAACATCTCTCTAGAATTTATTCTTTGACTAGCCTCGTAATCAAAAGATCTATGAAGTACAACCGCCATAATGCTGCAGCAAATTATTTAAATCGGTTGAGTATTTAAGAGAATGAAAACTTATCTAATAAACTTAATTTACAAAGTAACATGGCAATATGTATGCGCATATTCAATAAGAAAATGATAACCTCTATGTGATTATTTAAATAAAGATACTGCTGTTGAGATTATTTCTAACAAAATAGTCTAGCATATCACTTGGTACAGCTACCTTCAAATGTCCTGGGGATGATTCAACTTCAGTAGATGTAGCTTTCAGAGGAAATGACTTTGTGCTCGTGTAAGTCGCCAATCGTTTTTGGTCTTCCTATGAGTCATTGAAACAGGAAAAGCATAAATCTATTTTGGCAATGAGCAAACGTTTGAAATGGGTAAATGATGACACTCCAAGTAGCTGCTTTAATTGATAACTATTTCTGTCTTTCTCGCTCAAGGCATGAGAGTTCGAATCACCATACTTGGTTACTCTATGCCTTCGATAATCACCCTGAGGTGTGTGACATGGAGAACAAGCAGTGTGCTCAAAAATTTCCGAGCGTCCTCTTCTTGAAATGGAAAGATCGTGTGATGAAGTTTTCTTCGTAAATCAATAGATTGATGATTCACAATGCTGACGAAGATCCTCATACATCCAGAAAATGCAAAATTACCAAAAAAAAAATTCTAAACTTTTTGGAATTGTGTTAATTGAGTCTTAAACTTTTTAATTGTGACAATTGAATCCTAAAACTTTTCACATTTTGCCAATTGAATTTATTTGGCCAAATTTCAATTGAAAATTGATGACATAAACACGCCGACTATTCATTGGCCATCCAACGTGGCATGGTTGGTGTAGGACGACTGATGCTAAAGTGAAAAATTGTATAGCCATTTTTTTACTTTATTTTGAATTTTATTAATATTTTTTTATTTTTTATTGGTAGGAGGTCACCGTCCACCGATCGAGGGTCGGCAACCTTTGTCTGCCCTTGGGTGAGGACATCGACCCCTTGCCCAATGGCCTATGAGGGCTCCATCGGGCAAGGGCTCGTGCCTCGCTCAATGGCCGGTGAGGGCCACGAGCCCTTGCTTTTAAGTTAATGATCATTTGAGGAACAAGTGTAGACTTACGGTCATTCAATAGAGTCTCTTGCATCCGATCCGATGTGAGACTCTGAGATGTCACACTTTCTTTTCAAATTCATTTAGGAATCCTCAAAGAATGAAAGCATGGAAAAAAAAATAATGTTGCTCTAAAGAAAAGAGCAGAGTGGGTACGTATATAATCATATATAGTACGTCTTAGGATCACCAAAGAAGTCTGGGGAAAAGAAGAAGAAGAAAGGACTGTAGTTTTCTCTCGTTTGTGGAAACTGACTAGCTGGTGATGACGGAGAGAGAGGGCTTTTTTTTTTAAGGTCCTCACAAATTATATGTTTCCAATTTGTATTAATGGCACGTCCAATTCTTGTCCATAAATGAAGCAACTATGGTTATTTCCATCACCAAAGTGGCTACGCTAGCGGTAAAAGAGTCACTTGTCTTTTGCAAAATTATGACTTTGGTTCACATCATAAGCGAACCTAGTTGTGCAGGCCCGATCTTCATCTTGATGCAATTGACTATTAAATAAGGGGGTTGATGAATGCTTTGCGGATGTCGTGGTCGACAATAGCACTAGGGAATTCGAAAAAGGATCGGAAGGGTGACATCCAGACTCTAAAGCACCATTTTAGTACTCCCTTTAAGGAAATGTTAAAATTTTCAATATACCGTTTTCTCTGAGAACAAACGTACGGCATGACGTGGCTTATAAGAATATTAAAGATCGTAGGATGATGTCTCACAATCTTATTTCCCCAAGGATTGACTTCACCGGGTTGGACTAAATACTGAGCTAGAGGGGGACAGCAAAGTTAACCGGAATGCTCAGTCATATTTAGTTCCTAATGACAGGTGATTTTGCAAGTTATTATCAGCTAATAATCGCAAGTTCGCAACCTCGCGTAATTGAAATCGACCGTGCTGAAGATTAGCAGTACTCAAATCGCTAACTTAATCATGGTTTTGTGACATACTGTACATGGTAACTTAAACCTAAGAGCCAGCCATGTCATTATTTAGAACAATCATTCTTCCTAAAATGTCGCTAATTTCGATTTACGTTGCAAGCGAATGTACTCATGAAGCGAACCTAACCATCTAGGTCGGATTACAAAGATGGGGGCGGCCCCATCCCACCCCCCTTTCCGCACCACGCACCTGCTTTCACAAAGGGAACAAAAATGATATCAAATTCAGATTTGAATAACAGTAACATAGACATAATGATCGATCACGAATTTGATTGAAGAAGCAATATGCCAGACTTTTTAAAACGTGTTTAATATGATCCTCGTCTAAAATTGTCTCTCGGAAATTGGAATCTCTTTTTTGCAAATTAATTTTGTAAAATCGGCTTTCACGTACCTTACAAAATTACTTACTATTAGAAAAGCCTGTCATTTCGTATATTCATCGTCATTTTGCGAGGGGAACGAGTAACATAACACGCTTAGAAGCAACAAAAAAAAAACCGTTTTGATCTCAACTCGAGACAGCCTGTCCATGTCTCCAGAGAGAGACGGAGAAGAAACGCACATAAGAAAGATGTCTATAGGTAGCAAAACACTTGAGTACGGCAGCTACCAACCGCTAGATGAACTCGACAGCGACTGTTTCAGGCACCGTATTCCGCTGCTTCTCCCTTGCCGACAACTCCCTCGTTGCCTACAAGGTCATCGACAAACACCGGCTATCGGATGCCACCGACTGCCAATGCCTCGTCAGCGAAGCCAAGTTCATGACCCTCCTCTCCCCTCACCCTCACATCCTCCGAATCCTTTTCGCCTATGAAACCGACAACTGCCTCTCCCTCATCCTGACGCTCTGTGAGCCTGACGCTCTCTACGACCATGTGGTATATTGTAACACTTGCTTTGACTGGTCAAAAATTTGACCAAGTCAAATTTGGTGAGGAGCCACCGGTTCCCCAAAGTCAACAAAAAGAAAAGAAGGGAAAGAAAAGGAAAGGGGTGGTTTCGGGAGATTTCCTTAACAGAGAGGAAAACGGATAGAAGAGAAACAGAGGAAGAGAAGGAAGGAAAAGAGGGAGAGAGAGAGAGGAGCACGTGCGCGCACTAGCCTCCACGGACGCCTCGCCAAGCTCGTCTGCTACGTATTAGAAGGTTAGGTAAGTATTCGTCCTTTGTATTCGAACGTTTTCCATTATTAGGATGTAAATTTCGATTTAGAGAAAAATTAAGCTAAGAAATCAGATTTTGGAGTCGTTGAGCTGAGATTCTGTGGGGAAATGATGATTTATGGTGTTATGGAACCATGGGACGTTACAGAACGCAATTTGGACTTACGGTTTGCCCGAAACACAATTTTGAGTTCGAGTGCTACAGTACACCCGCGCGAATAGTGTACTTCGAGGTCTGATATCTCCATTTTTTAGTCGTTATTTGAGGTCGACCATAATAGGACTTTTGTAGTGTGTCGAAAGAGCTTCGTTTGGACTATAAGATTGCGTTAATTGGAGTTCGTTTGGATAAAACGAAAATGGTTTTTCCGCAAATGGTGCTGGAAAATTCAGGTTTTTGGGGTTGCGATGTCTTAAGGCCTGATTTTGGTGTCGCCTAGCTGCGAATATTGTACGAAATGAACTTAAGGATGTTGCGGAGCTAATGCCTTTGACGGTTCGTGAATCGGAGCTACGGTTTGTCCGAACGAAATTTTTGAAATTTGGCGCGCAGGTTGTCCAACGCGCGATTAGTGGGTTTTTTAGCCGTAGACGGCAAGTTATAGACGTTTATGTGTCGTTTAGTCAAGTTTTCCGCTAGCAGAGTATTTTTACAGTCTTTAATGTTGTTTCCTATTAATTTATTAGGATTTCAGGCTTTGCAGTTCGAGTTATATATTGGACTTCGGCGTTTTAAGGTGAGTTGTACTTTTTCTTCTAAGGATTTTATAAAAGTTCATGCTTCAAAGATGGGTACGAGTATTATGATTTCATTTTCTTGAAAAGGTAAAGAAAAGTGATGTTTCAAAGCATTATTCTTGCATAAAATAGGATCGAGCTATTACTACTCCTTGATGTTTGACATGATTTGTTGAACAATGGTTTATGTTGAGACTGAAATGCTGTTTTGGAGAATTATGTTTTGAGGAAAACCATGGATTTGGTTTGTGAAACTGAACTGTTGTGATTTTATGGATTTGGTTTCTGGAACTGAATTGTTGTGATTTTGTGCTGCTCAAGATAACTGTGAACCCGACTGAGGGGTTTGTGGGTATGCGCATACTGTTTAGGATATCCTTGTGGGCCGAGCCACCGGCATTATAGGTGGAGACCTTGCCAAGGGGGGAATCTTGATCGTCTTTTGTCACGAGCGTTATACGTAACTACAGTTAGAGTCTTGAGCAGTCATTAGTCAATGGATAGACCATTGACATGTGTTTTTGCTGAGATTAACCAATGGTTTAAACCATTGGTATTTGTTTTGTATTTTAAATGTGCATAGTGATTGTTCGATCCGCTTAGAAGAAATGTATTACTCACTGAGCCGTGTTAGCTCATTCCTTTCATCTTTTTGCTTTTCAAGTTCAGCAAGTCGCGAGTAGGACTGAGCGTATCGTTAGCAGAAGGATTTTTGGGTAGGAGGATTTTTGTTATGAAGTATAACTAGTTGTGTTGGGCTTCTGAGATAGCTCTTTTGGTTGAATTCTGGTTAAGTTGAGGCTGCGTTCTTTTGAGAAAGGGACGGCCGTGTCACAGCCCTACTATCGTGGTTTGGGAGTGTGACAAAGATGAAGAAGAGTTAGTGGAGGAATTAGAATGGGAGATGGAGTTAGTGAAAAAATTAGAATGGGAGATGGATGAATAGGCTATAAAAGGAGGAAGAAGTGAGCTTGGGAGAAAAAAAAAATTTGAAGAGAAAATTTTGGATGTTTGAGAAGGTTTTGGGAGATTGAAGAAAAATTTGAGAGAAAGAAAATACCAAAGAAGATAGAGAAAATTTTGAAGATGATGGGAGTTTAAAACTAGGGGTTATCATCACAAATTTCTTCATCGATCAACACAAATCAAGAGTTCATTCTCATCAACGAGCAAGCAAATTTGAGATAAGTATTTTTATTTATTCATTTATTTGTGGTTTTAGTCTCAAATTAGCACAAATTGTATACACTTTCTCCATCTCCCTTTTTCCCATATTTTATGGCAGGTAAAAAAAAAAGGGACAACTCCGTATCAACGATAAATTCCATGGAGGTGCAAAGTGGGCCCAAACAAATTCCAAGATGCCTATCAAATTTGCAGCCGACCCGTCAACGGATTTTAGTTCAAATTGTTAAAATAATTTGTTGTATTTTATTTTAAAGAACTAAAACCCCAGAATGGAGAGGCAAAGCGCATCCACTGGAGGTCGTTTATTTTCTGCAATTTAAATTCCTGCACCATATAACCCCAAAGGGAAGAGCCAATCCAATGCTAGGCCGCCCATTGGAGGTTTTTACTTACTGCAATTTAAATTCCTGCACCATTAAACCCCAAAGGGAAAAGCCAAGCTAATGCTAGGCCACCCATTGGAGGTTTTTACTTACCGTTATTTAAATTCCCGCAATTTAATTCCTGCACCATTAAACCCCAAAGGGGAGAGCCAAACCAAGGCTGGGCCATCCATTGGAGGTCTTTATTTACTGTCATTGACTTCCTGCCATTTAATTTTTGAATCACCAGACCCCAAAGTGAGTAAACTGTAACACTGCACAGAAGTCGTTAACACACTCCCTCTTTCGGTTTCAGGGAATTTTTAACACTTTGAAAATAAAAAAAATACCACCCATGCATCCTATCTAAAAAGTGAAAATACAAAAAGAGAACACCTCACTAGAGTCTTAGGAATAAACCAAGCTTGAGTTGTCAAATTAGGATATCCATGAAATTAAGGTACCGAAAGGGCATTAGTTCTAATTAACTAGTGTAACCAAGTCCCCGAACTCATAATCTCTGGTTTGTAGAAGTAATTTAGTCCTCCCGCTAATTTATTTAGGTATCTAATCAACCTACCAAAAATAATTAGTGGCGACTCCAAATCTAAAATTCATTTAAATAAAAAACCAAAGCTGCGATTCGGTAGGGTTTGGGAGGGTCTGCATTATGTTAGTTAATTTAATTAACCTGATAATCCGTTTACCCAATTGGAAATTTTTTAGGGTCGCAACATCATATTCATTTTTTTCCATTTACTTTACTTCTTGTCCGGAATGGTTACAAGAACCCATTTAGAGAAGAGATCTTTTGTCGTAGACATTTTCAGCAGAACATCTTTTTGACACACCTAATGGTATCATTTTGTTGACACCTAAATTTTGATTTTTCTTTTTTCATTCATATTATACAAAATTGAGAATTAATTCTCACTAAAAATATTTCTCCATGCATTACATATTTAGTTTTTCTGCATTGCATTTTGCATCGACAGATAGGAGAATAACCATGCATCGAGAGTCAAGTTGCAATAATGTCAACTTCACCAAAATTTCTACGAAGTTATCGACTACACTTTCGGTAATGGACAGAACATAAAAGCAAGAGAGGACTCAGCAAAAGAGAAGAAGCCAAACGACGTAAGGCACGGTAAAGTAAAGAAAAAGAACAAAAAATAGAACGTGAGTGGAGGGAGCATGAAAAGGTGGAAATGGGAATGGGTTTTGAAGAAAAGGGAGGCTCTCTTTCCCTCTGCTCATGATTTGTCGGCAATGAGTAGAGGAGGTGAGTTTTTGTCGCACATGGAAGGCGGCAGAATACTCAAGGAAAAAGAAAAGGAAGGAAGGTGGAATCCATCGGTAGCAATCCTTCATCTCTCTCTCTTGCTCATCTAGCAAGGTAAAGCAGAGTAGAGATGGACCCAAGAAAGAAAAACAAGTGGAGGGAGATCTCTATTGGTGCACCAAAAAAGAGAAAACACAAAAGGAAGAGTGGGAGACACTTATGAATGGATAGCTAAAAGAGAAAGCAATCTCTCTTTTTCTCTCTCTCTGGTGTGGGTCGCAAACTAGTGCAGAAGAGGCATGGCTGAGAAGAATGCAAAAAAAATGTGGAAGCCACATCTTTATCATCAACAAGGAAAAAGTTCTTCCACCAATACTTTCTTCTCCATCTAATCTTCAGACAGGCCCCTCTCGGTGACATCTAGAGGGGAGTTAAGCATTGCTTTTTTTTTTTTGCCAAGGAGAGAATGGAGGGTTTCCATTCACACCGCCAGGCTCAGCACCCACTTCTTCCGGGTCTCCTCTCTCGAAAAATAAACTGAAACTTTCTTGCTGCATTTGAAGACTCTGCTCAGAGTCAACCCCATTGGGACCGTTCAGGGTTTTCCTCTTCATTTCCTTCTGGGATTACACAAGAACCAAGCCTATCTCAAAAGAAAGAACGGAGGCACACCCTTTGTGGACGAGTTCTTCCTATCAAGACACTCTCTCCCTCCACACTCTCTATTAAAACCTTCCCCTCCCCTCTCTCATAGCTGATCGACGAGAAGAAGCCGAAGAACCTGCATTTCAAGAACCTGCATTCACTTCCCTTACAATCATTCCTCTATTTCCTAAGCCCAAACGAAGCCAACACCTGCTATGGACGACGACTTCGAGTTCCCTACTTCTAGCAACGTTGAGAACAACGAGGACATGGACATGGGCATGGACATGGACATGGACATGGACGTCCCTGAGGACAATCCAGTAAGCCCCATTCTCAAGGTCAGCGAAGGTCGAGAGATCGGGAAAGCGAGGCTCAAGAAGAAGCTCGTCAAGGAAGGTGAAGGGTGGGAGACCCCGTATGCCGACGACGAAGTCGAAGTTCATTACACGGGGACTCTGCTCGATAGGACCAAGTTCGATTTGAACCATGATCGTGGGGCGCCATTCAAATTCAAGCTGTTGCGGAAAAAGCCAAGAGATGCACAAATTCAAGCGCGAAATAGAGAACGATGAAAGTAAAATAAAACACACGAGACGCGATATACATGGAAAACCCAAAAACAAGAAAAACCACGGGGAGAGAGAAGGGTTTTACTATCTTCAATAATCAGTACAAGCGTATAATCCAAGATCAAAAGATCTAACAAGAAAAAGGGAAAAACAAAGGGTTTCTCGGGCAAAAGGGAAAGTAATCTTTTCAATATATATGCAATAGATTCCTTTCATAGCCCTTTCTAAAAAACCCCAAAACAAAATATAACAGATTCCTTTTATAGCCCCTTCTTAAAATAATCTTATTACTAATTTGGAAGTCAAAATATAACAAATCTCCACCTTGACTTCAAATCTCCAGAAGAACGTTTTACCAAACGTCACAAAACCTTTCTCTCTCACCACTAAGAGTGACCACACAAGGCCACCTACTAAACGGCAGAACCGATAACGCATATCCCTAAGCCTACGTGAGCGTACTCGATATAGGAAATAAGGGATGAAACGCCACCGACTCCGCATAAATAACTCAAATGACAAAAACATCAATCAAGTCCAAACAATGCTTGAACTTGGCCAAAGGAACTGGTTTGGTCAACATATCTGCCGGATTATCCGCAGTAGACACTTTCTTCATTGTAATTGTACCCTTAGCAACCTCATCACGCACAAAGTGATAACAAATGTTGATATGTTTTGTTCTCTCGTGATACATTGTGTTCTTGGTCAACTGGATTGCACTTTGGTTATCGCAAAAGATAACGAAGGCTCCCTCCTGCTTTACCCCCAAGTTCTGTAACCAAATGTTTCAACCAAAGAGCTTCCTTTGCTACTTCCGTCGCGGCCATGTACTCTGCTTCTGTGGTAGATAAAGCAACCGTATCCTGTAAAGTTGCTCTCCAACTAACTGCGGAACCACCAAGCATAAAGACATAACCTGTCGAAGCTCTCCTTTTATCGAGATCACCTACATAGTCAGAATCAACGAAACCAACGACTGAATGCCCTATATCACAACCTCTATCAAAGACCAAACCAACATCTAAGGTACCCCAGATATACCGAAGAATCTACTTCACTGCTTGCCAATGAGCTTTACCTGGATATGCCATATATCTGCTCACAACACTAACTGCTTGAGAAATGTCTACACGAGTGCAAACCATAGCATACATAAGACTACCAAAGGCACTAGAATATGGAACTCGACACATCTCCTCTTCCTCTTCTTTGGTTTTAGGTGATAAAGAAGCAGAAAGTCTAAAATGGGACGCCAAAGGAGTACTTACTGATTTAGCATTCTTCATATCGAAACGTTCAAGCATTTTCTCAATATACCCCTTCTGCGAAAGGTATAGCTTCCCAACCTGTCTATCTCTGCGAATTTCCATACCTAGAATTTTCTTGGCAGCTCCAAGATCCTTCATCTCAAATCCCTGCTAAGTTGCCTCTTCAACAATTGTATCTCTGCTATGTCCTTCGCTGCAATAAGCATGTCATCCACATATAATAGCAAATAAACAAAAGAACCATCATGCAACTTCTTATAGTACACACAACTATCATACGCACTTCGCAAGTAGCCATGACTTAACATAAAACCATCAAATCTCTTGTACCATTGCCATGGAGATTGCTTGAGACCATATAACGAGCGTTTCAACCTGCAAACGTGATCTTCTTTATCCTTAACAACGAATCCCTCGAGTTGAGACATGTAAATCGTCTCATCAAGCTCACCATGCAAAAAAGCAGTCTTGACATCAAGTTGCTCAAGTTCTAAATCATAAAGGGCTACTAACGCGAGCAATACATGAATGGAACTATGTTTTACAATTGGAGAAAACACTTCATTGAAGGCTATCCCCTCTTTTTTACTAAAGCCCTTCGCTACCAAACGTGCTTTGAATCTTTCATCTTCAACCCTTGGAATTCCTTCTTTTCGTTTAAAAATCCACTTACATCCAATAGCTCTTTTGCCCTCAGGCAATTTCACAAGATCCCAAGTTTGATTCTTATAAAGAGACTCTATCTCTTCATTCATCGCAACAAGCCACTTTTCAGATTTAGAACAAATAATAGCTTCACGAAATGTAGAAGGTTCTTTAATACCAAACTCTTCAGCAACTGTAAGAGCATATGCTACTAAATCAGCAAAACCATACCTTTGGGGAGGCTTAATTTGCCTTTTAGCTCTTCCTGCAGCCAAAGTCTGAGGTTGTTCAACTTCTTCTACTTCATCTTTAATCAAATCCGAGTTTTGTTGCTCATTATCACTTTCTGACTGATTAAGAACATTTTCAGAGGTTCTCCGTGGATGCTCTGCACTAAACTCCACCTCTTTCGTTGCATTCTCTTCCTGAATATCTGTAGACTCAACAACTTTTCTCTGATGAAGCATAGAATTTTCATCAAAAATAACATCCCTACTGATTATAAATTTTGGTGATTTAGGGTCAGAACACCACAATCTATATCCCTTAACACCATCTGCATAATCAACGAAAATGCCTTTTTTGGCTCTAGGTTCAAGCTTACCATCTTTTACATGATAATAAGCAGGACATCTAAATACTTTTAAAATAGAATAATCAGAAGGTTTACCAGACCATACCTCATTTAGAGTCTTACATTCAATTATGGTTGAAGGAGAACGATTTACCAAATAACATGCCGTGTTCACAGCTTTAGCCTAGAAATCTTTTCAAGTCCACCATTAGAAAGCATACATCTAGCTCTCTCTAAAAGTGTTCGGTTCATGCGCTCTGCCACCCCATTCTGTTGAGGTGTATACCTGATCATTCGATGTTGAACAATCCCTGAATCTTCGCGGTACTTATTAAAATCACCTCCGCAAAACTCAAGACCATTGTCTGTTATGAGACGCTTTATTTTCTTGCCAGTTTGATTTTCAATCAACATCTTCCACTTCTTGAATGTATCAAAAACATCACTTTTATGCTTCAAGAAATAAACCCAGACTTTTTTAGAAAAATCATCAATAAATGTCAGAAGATAAACAGCACCACCTTTACATATAACTTGTGCAGGTCCCCACAAATCGGAGTGAATATAGTCAACTGTGTCCTTCGTCGAGTGCACCACAGTACTGAAACTAACTTTGCGCTGCTTTCCAAAAACACAATGCTCGTAAAAGTCAAGTGGGACTGTATGCTCCCCATAGAGTAAACCACGTTTACTTAATATATTCATTCCTCTTTCACTCATGTGGCCCAACCGCATATGCCATAATCTTGATTTATCATAATCTAAAGAGGATGATATATTTAAAGAACCCACAACGGTACTTCCCTACATAACATAAAGATCATTTTTCTTGTTACCTCTCATCACAATCAAGGAGCCTTTCAAAATTTTCAAAACTCCACCTCCACCAGTGTACATACATCCACTGGAATCCAAATTGCTCAATGAAATAAGGTTCTTCTTCAAATCTGGGATATGTCTAACATCCGTCAAAGTTCTTACTACTTTGTCATGACATTTAATCCGCACCGTACCAATACCCATAATCCTGCAAACTGTATTATTGCCCATCAAAACTGAACCACCAGTAACTTTCTCATGTGTGTGGAACCAATCTTTATTTGGGCACATATGGTATAAACATGCTGAATCCAAAATCCATTCATCGTCTATATGACAATCCGAAGACAAAACAGTAAGAACATTGTCTACATTAGCAGGCTCATTATCCTTCACCAGACTAGCCGAATCAGAACTCTCCATCGACCTTTTCCCTTTAGCCTTAAGCAAAGGACACTCGTTTTTATAGTGTCCAAACTTATGACAATAGTAACACTCAACTTTTCTCTTATCCTGGCCTGACCTAGACTTCGAACGCCCTTTACTATTACTGCGTCTATCTCAATGATTCAACCTTCCCGTAACAATTAAGTCATCAGCTTTATCTGCACTACTACTCGCATTCAACTTTGTATGCATGTCCGCGGAATTCAACGAGGCCTTCACATCCTCAAGAGTTATGGATTCTCTTCCATACAACATAGAATTCACAAAATTCTCATACGAGCTCGGTAGTGAACAAAACACAATTAGAGCTTGGTCTTCATCATCTAACTTCAAATCTAAATTTTTCATATCCATAACAATTTTATTAAATTCATCTAGATGTTCTTGAATAGGAGTACCTTCTTGCATTTTTAGCGTATAAAGACGCTGCTTCAAGAATAATCTCGTCGTAAGAGATTTCTTCATGTAGAGACTCTCTAACTTTTCCCACAATCCCGAAGATATTTCTTCATCGGCAACTTCACAAAGCACCTTGTCAGACAACGACAATTGGATAGTGCTGTACGCCTTCTCTTCCATCTCCTCGATCTCTGCTGCAGTCATATCATCAGGATAATTCCCATCCAAAGCTCTTACCGAGCCTTCCCGACATAACAAAACCTTCATCTTGATCCTCCATAGCCCGAAATTGTTTTGACCATCGAAGGGTGCCACTTCGAACTTGATAGATGCCATCTCGAACAAAAGATTGAAATTCTTTCGCTCTGATACCAGTTTGTTGCGAAAAACGCCAAGAGATGCACAAATTCAAGCGCGAAATAGAGAACGATGAAAGTAAAATAAAACGCACGAGACGCGATATACGTGGAAAACACAAAAACGGGAAAAACCACGGGGAGAGATAGGGGTTTTACTATCTTCAATAATCAGTACAAGCATACAATCCAAGATCAAAAGATCTAACAAGAAGAAGGGAAAAACAAAGGGTTTCTCGGGCAAAAGGGAAAGTAATCTTTTCAATATATATGCAATAGATTCCTTTCATAGCCCTTTCTAAAAAACCCCAAAACAAAATATAACAGATTCCTTTTATAGCCCCTTCTTAAAATAACCTTATTACTAATTTGGAAATCAAAATATAACACAAGCTCGGTCGAGGTCAAGTGATCAAGGGGTGAGATGAAGGAATCAAGATATGAAGAAGGGTGAGAATGCCATATTCACCATCCCTCTGGAACTTTGCTATGGTGAATCGGGATCCCCTCCCACCATTCCTCCTAATTCAACTCTTCAATTTGATGTGGAGTTGTTGTCGTGGACGAGTGTCAAAGATATATGCAAGGATGGAGGGATCCTCAAGAAAGTTCTCGTGGAAGGAGAGAAGTGGGAGAATCCTAAGGATCTGGATGAGGTTTATGTTAAATATGAAGCAAGCCTCGAAGACGGGACACTCATTTCAAAATCAGATGGAATGGAGTTCACTGTGGGTGATGGGTATTTCTGCACAGCTTGTAAAGACGATGAAGAAAGGAGAGAAAGTTTTGCTGGCTGTGATGCCGCAATATGCATTTGGGGAGACTAGCAGACCAGCTTTTGGGGATGAGGTTGCTGTTCCCCCCAATGCTAGCCTCCAAATTATGCTTAAGCTAGTCTCTTGGAAAAAAAAATTTGATGCGACTAAAGACAAGAAGGTCTTGAAGAAAATTTTGAAGGAAGGAGAGGGGTATGAACACCCAAATGAGGAGGTGGTGGTTCAAGTGAAACTATGTGGTAAACTACGTGATGGAATTATCTTTGTGAAGAAGGGAGACAATGATGAGCCGTTTGAGTTTAAAATAAACGAGGAAAAAGTTATTGATGGACTTGACAGAGCTGTCAAAAACATGAAGGGGAGGTGGCATTGGTGACAATTCAGCCGGAGTACGCTTTTAGCTTGACTGAGTCTCAATAAGACCTGGCTGTGATTCCTGCCAACTCCACTATGTATTATGAGGTGGAGCTGCTATCATTTGTTAAGGATAAAGAATCATGGGAGATGAATAATCAAGAGAAAATTGAAGCTGCAGCGAGGAAGGAGGAAGAGGGTAATGCTTCATTCAAGGCTGGAAAATATAAAAGGGCTTCATGGAAATGTGAGAAGGCATTGAGGTTTATCGAATATGATTCGTCATTCAGTGATGAGGAGAAGCAAGAGACGAAGACCCTGAAGATCACCTACAACCCTACTAATGCAGCTTGCAAATTGAAACTCAAAGACTTCAAAGAGGCAAAGAAATTGTGCACTAAGGTATTGGAAGCCGATGGTAGAGATGTCAAGGCACTCTACCGGAGGGCTCAAGCTTACATACAACTAGTTGATTTGGATCTAGCAGAACAGGACATCAAAAAGGCATTAGAGATTGACCCAAACAACAAGCCACAGGACGAGTCCCCTCAAATCAGTTGACCATGGACCACGACTGAGTTGTGAGGGAAGGATTGGTCAAAGATTCCATCACCGAGTAGACCATGTGAAGTGTTTAATCTCTATCGCTTGTGCAGAGAAGATAATCCTTGGTGAAATATTATGCCTTTTATTGTCTCTAGTTTCTCTGTGGCAACTTTGCAGGCTCTTGGATGATAGCATGTTATCCCTAATCAGTCCAAGAACCACTGAGTATCACTTGTACGTGCACGAGCCTCCATTCAAGGAGTTTCCTGGGCTGTTCGGTCCAAAGCGCAAGGCTTGATCAAGTTTCGGCGCGAATCAAAATCGGAAAGCAATTTCAGGTATTTCCTAATTTGAAACTTGGGATATTTACTTGCTTATTTTGAAGATTGCATTGTCATTTAGAGAGGATATTATATCTTAAAACATTTAGACTTATGACCAAAGATTTCCTAGATAGTTTTAGGACTTAATTCAAATTATTTCCTAGATATTTAGGATAATATTTGTTTAAGATAGTTTTAATTTCATTAATAATTAATTCCAAAAATTCATTAAAAATACCAAAAATATCTTATGCATATGCATTCATATAATTTAGAATATTCCATGTCATGCATTTAGATAATGTGTTTTATTTTATATGTACGTCATATAGGTTAGAACCATAATCATCATATCATATAATTTTCTATGCCATGTCACTAATCGCATGTCACATCATTCGCATGTCACATAATTACCATGTCATTATACCACGTCATTCAAATGCATGCTATGTTGTTTGCTATGTCATCTAGAATGCCACGTCATCGTATGGCCATGTCCTCATCTGCATATATAGGTTCATTAATCTAGCTTACATGTTTAAGTCATTTAGCCTAATATTGCATGTCACTTAGGTTAGATTCATGACATTTTCACATGCTATCCAGATTGAGTCAATTTGCATGTCATCTAATTAGAGTTGCATTGCCATCCTAGTTAGCCTCATTTTCGTATGTCATTAGAGCTGGGACATTTTAATAAATGTATGCATGTCGTTTCATATCATCTTAGAGTAATTGCATTTGCGTCGCATTTCATATGCATCTTCAATTAAATGAAAAGAAAACCCAACAAAAGATCACCTTTGAATTTTAACTTAAAATTCATCAAGAATTGCCAGACTAAGCATTTTCATGAAAGTAATACCGAAAGGGCGTTGATAGAAATATTAGCATAACCAAGTCCCTAAACTCATAAAAGTAATTTAGTTCTCCCGCTAATTTACTTAGGTTTCTAATCTACCTACCAAAAAATGATTAGTGGGGACTAAATTTGAAAATTTTTGCATGTTAAATATTGAATCATAAGTTGCGATTTGATATAGATTTGGAAGAGTCTGAGTTAGGTTAGTTGAATAATTAACTTGATAATCCATTAATCGAAAAACCCGATTTTTTTAGGGTCGTGACACATTTACGTTACAATTTGAGGAAGTGCTGTAGCAAAAGCCAAGAATCAGGTTGACATCAATGGTGAGAGTGATTCTCCTCAGCGATTGTCAAATGATGCCTAGGATAATACCCGTAATAATATCAATGTCATTCTGAGTGGAGTTTCAGGTGATATACCAAGAGAACTCTCCGGCCACCAAAGGAGAGAGTTGGCCCTATATCTAAGATGGTGGCCACCATGGTGGCCCTATATCATTTAATTAACCATTCAACTGACATCCTCAAATCGATGATAACCGACATGGTGACAGGTTTGACGTCTAAGCCTAGTTCGTCAAGCCAACCGCCGTCAGGACAAGGAGCTAATCAGTTTGCGGATGGAGTGCCAACGAATATTACAATCCCAATTGGGAATGGCGGTTTGGGTCAGGCAATTGTTCCAACAAAAGTTAGGATTTTTCAAAGGAGTGACATTACCAATCGCCCAAGTCCAGCGAATTTGGTGGTGGTAGTGTAAATGACCCTAATAATATAAGTGAAGTCCCACAGATTGGTATTGATGGGAATGTTGCAGGGTTAAATTGGGTGCCGAATGTTATGGCACCAGGGGTTGAGAATCTAAGAGTCAATGCGTTACCAAATAGAGGTGATAACATTGGGCCAATTGATAACCCAGGATACTCGCTAGTGGGAATGGTTAGCACTTTGAAACCGATGAACATCGGTGTGGGTGTGTCTCGCCATCCTAGACCGTTCGTTCCTCGTCCGCTATCTCTGTTGTGTAATGCGGAATGACCTCCATTCCCGCCTAGGGGGCAAGGAGGAAAGATGGTCCAAGTGGTAGATCCCTTAGAGACCAGAGTGTCGCTAAGAATGCCGTAGGCATAGCAATGCAACGCACGGATATAGAAGGAGAGATGGTACCGAGGCTGATTTATCGGAAACCGCATCCTAATTGGGTGGATAATGTACCATAACCACGGGGATACAAAGTGAGGATGATTAGTCCACCATCGAACATATAAGCAAATTCACTTTGCAATGCGGTGAGGCAAAGAATGACTGGCTCCTTATACTAGGATTGTTCTCATTGTCCTCATCAAAAGCTGTCATACTCAAGTGTTTCGCTAGCTATGGACATTTTTCTTTTGTGTGTTTCTCCTCCGTCTCTCTCTAGATGTGATTTTCTCATAGCTCGTGTCCTTGCTTTTTGTACACGGAAAAAGACATCTTCTATTTCCGAATAGGCCAAGGATATTGGGCCAGCAGCGGAAGATGTGGAGAGATTGTCTCGAGTTGAGATCAAACCGGTTTTTTTATAAATAAATATGTAATATTTCAGTACTCATTCTGCTCGCAAAATGAAAATGAATTTATAGTAAATAAATATGTAATATTTCAGTACTTGAAAACCGATTTACAAAATTAATTTGCAAAAAAAAGAGGTGCCAATTTCATGAGAGAAAATTTTAAACGGGGATCGTATTAAACACGTTGTGAAAAGTCCGGCAAATTACTTCTTCAGTCAAATTTGTAATCGATCATTACGTCTATGTTATTGTTATTCAAAGTTGGATTTGAAATAATTTTTATTCCTTCTGTGAAAGCGGAAAAGGGGTAAGATGGGGGCAACCCTATCTTTATAATCCCACCGAGATGGTTAGGTTAGTTTGAAATAGTACCAAGGCCTGGCTCGAAAATTTCCTAAATTTTCAGGCCGGGTCGGCGCGGGCCTCTTTGACAGCCCTATCACTTACGACGTAACAACGACAATTTAGGAAGAACGACCGTCCTAAATAATCTCATGTCTCACTCTTAGGTTTAAGTTACCATGTACAGTATGTCACAAAATCATGATTAATTTTGCGGTTTGAGTTCATTACACTGCTAAACTTCAGCATGATCGATCTCAATTACTCGAGTTGCGTACTTGTGATGATTAGCTGAGTTGCGATCTCAATTACACTGCCAAATCACCTGTCACCAGGAACTAAATACGACTGAGTTTGCTCAGCAATTAATGCAACCCAACGAAGGCAATTATTGGGGAAATAAGATTGAGAGACATCGTCTATTATGATTCTTAATATTCTTATAAGCCATTTTTCATGCCTTACATTAGTTTTAGAGAATAGGCATACTCACAATTAATCTAATCTCGAAGTTTCAGAACTTGCTTACATATGTTTATCGTTTAATGTACAGAGAGTTCAACTCGATTTATCGCTTTCTCGTAAAGCGGCAAGTATTATGCAAGTCTCGGTACTGATCCCTTCAAAATGAATTAATCAATACATTTACCATATGTTATACGAAAAGGGATGCCAAATCTAGTAGATGATTAGGAAATTTTTGAAAGATAAGTAAAAATTTTTGTGCTTGTTGGGATCTATGTTGGTCGATGTCTTAGGCTTGCAGGAGATGTATCGTTTAATGTACAGAGAGTTCGACTCGATTTATCGCTTTCTCGTAGAGCGCCAAGTATTATGCAAGTTGTCGCGACCCCCTAAAAAAAATTTATCTTCAAAAGGGGTTAACGGATTATTAGGTTAATTAGATTTGACTAACCTAACGCGCACCCTCCCAAGCCCTACCGAATCGCAACTTTGGTTTTTTGTTTAAATGATTTTGAAATTTGGAGTCGCCACTAATCGTTCTTGGTAGGCCGATTAGAAACCTAAATAAATTAGCGGGAGAACTAATTTATTCCTGCGAACCAGAGATTATGAGCTCGGGGACTTGGTTACACTAGTTAATTAAAACTAATGCCCTTTCGGTACCTTAATTTCATGGATATCCTAATTCGGCAACTCATGCTTGGTTTATTCCTAAGGCTCTAGTAGGGTATTCTCTTTTGTGTTTTCACCTTTTAAATAGGATGCATGGATGGTATATATTTTTATTTGTTATATTTTTTAAGTGTTAAAGATTCCCTAAAGCCGAAAGAGGGAGTGTGCTAACGACTTCTGTGCAGTATTACGACCTACTCATCTTTTGGGCCTGATGATTCAAAAATTAAATTATAAGAAGTACATGACAGTGAATAAACACCTCCAATAGGAGGCCTAGCATTGGCTTGGCTCTTCCCTTTGGGATTTAAGGTACAGGTATTTAAGTTGCAAGTATTTAAACTACTGTAAGTAAAAACCTCCAATGGGAGGCTAAGCATTGGCTTGGCTCTTCCCTTTGGGATTTAAGGTACAGGTATTTAAGTTGCAGGTATTTAACTACTGTAAGTAAAAACCTCCAATGGGAGGCTAAGCATTGGCTTGGCTCTTCCCTTTGGGATTTAAGGTACATGTATTTAAGTTGCAGGTATTTAACTACTGTAAGTAAAAACCTCCAATGGGAGGCTAAGCATTGGCTTGGCTCTTCCCTTTGGGATTTAAGGTACAGATATTTAAGTTGCAGGTATTTAACTACTGTAAGCAAAAGCCTCCAATGGGAGGCTAAGCATTGGCTTGGCTATTCCCTTTGGGATTTAAGGTACATGTATTTAAGTTGCAGGTATTTAACTACTGTAAGTAAAAACCTCCAATGGGAGGCTAAGCATTGGCTTGGCTCTTCCCTTTGGGATTTAAGGTACAGGTATTTAAGTTGCAGGTATTTAACTACTGTAAGTAAAAACCTCCAATGGGAGGCTAAGCATCGGCTTGGCTCTTCCCTTTGGGATTTAAGGTACAGGTATTTAACTACTGTAAGTAAAAACCTCCAATGGGAGGCTAAGCATCGGCTTGGCTCTTCCCTTTGGGATTTAAGGTACAGGTATTTAAGTTGCAGGTATTTAACTACTGTAAGTAAAAACCTCCAATGGGAGGCTAAGCATTGGCTTGGCTCTTCCCTTTGGGATTTATGGTGCAGATATTTAAATTGCGGATGGACTTTGTCCTCTCCATTCTGGGGTATGAATTCTTTAAAATGAAATACAACGAATTGATTCAACAATTTGAAATTTGTGCGCGCTTGAGGACTCCTCCAAGCCGATTTTGTGCTTCCATAGGGTTGACCATTGATATAGAGCTGCGGCTTCCTGACATAAAATAGAGTGAAGTGTTAGTATACAAAATATGTGCTAATCTGCACCTAAAACCAGAAGAGTAGAAAGAGTACTTATCTCCCATTTTTTGGGAGGGATTTCTATAATTGATTTTCGCTCTCTATGTTCCCAATATAGAGAGTTTCTTTTGAATTAAGAGGGACTTTTAGTCACAGATCAGTTGAGAAATCGGTGGACAGCTTAGGAGCTTGTCTGGGCCGATTTTTGCATCTCGACGAGATTTTTGCTGTTGACGTAGAGATATCCTTCTCCTGACATAAAATATGGAAGAAAAAGGAGATGGAGAAAGTGTATACAATTTGTGCTAATTTGCGAGTAAAACCATAAATAAATGAATAAATAAAAACACTTAGCTTGAATTTGTTTGCTCGTTGACGAGGATGAACTCTTGATTTATATTGATCGATGAAGGAATTTGTGATGATAACCCCTAGCTTTAAACTCCCATCATCTTCAAAATTCTCTCTCTTTTGGTATTTCCTTTCTCTCAAAATTTTCTTCAATCTCCCAAAACTCTCTCAAATATCCAAAATTTTCTCTCAAAAAATTCTCCCAAACACTTCAAATTTTCTCTCTCAAGAATCCTTTCTCAAGCTCACTTCTTTCTCCTTTTATAACCTACTCATCTATCTCCCATTCTAATTTTTCCACTAACTCTATCTCCCATTCTAATTTCTCCACTAACTCTTCTTCATTTTCATCTTCCATTCTCCATCTCTATCTCACATTCTAATCTCTCCACTAACTCTTCTTCATCTTCATCTTCCCTTCTCCATATTTATCTCCCATTCTAATTTCTCCACTAACTCTTCTTAATCTCCATCTTCCCTTCTCTATTCTTATCTTCCATTCTAATTTCTCTACTAACTCTTCTTCATCTCCATCTTCCCTTCTCTATTCTTATCTTATTTTCTCCATCCATTCTTCTCCAACTTCTTTTCTTCATCTCCTCTTCTTCATCTTCCCTTCTCTATTCTAATTTATCCACTAACTTTTCTTTTTATTATTTGTAAAATAATCCTTCAAGAGTTAGGTATTTGCACTTTAGTCCTTGAATTTCAAGTATTTACAATTCAGTCCCTGAAAAAATATATTTCTTTAAGTCCAAATCTCCTCACAATTTTTGACACACCAAAATTTACCACATGTCAAATTTAAGCTCATTTCTTGTCGCTGAAAATAATGCATAATTTAATTAAAGCCCTTTTGCAAAATTAAGTCATTCTGGATATAATTGGGCCAAGATGAAAATTTAAAATATTAGAAGACAATGTCACAACTCATAAAAAGTGAAAGTTAAAAATAAGTTGACTCAAATTAAATTTTTTTAGGCCCGATTCGAGATTATACTCGTGAAGGAACACGTGACTCGAATTGGATTTTTCTGAATTTGCGATGGCCAATATGAAAATAAATTTAAAATAAAAATATTAACTATCTTTGTGTATTTTTTTTTTGCCTCAAATGTTATTTTTTCAAAATTTTCAAATATTTTTGTATTTTTTTAAAAAAATTAAAATATATATAATATGAAAAATTATTTTTTGGTCAAAATTCGTTCCCTAGGCTTGGCTAAGGTTCCCAAAGTTGATTTTTCAATTTTATGAATTTTTATGGATTTTCTATTAATTTTTGAAAATAAATAAATAAATAAATACGTAAAAATACTGAAAATATGAAAAATCGTTTTTTGGTCAAAATTGGTTCCCTAGGCTTGGCTAAGGTCCCCAAAGTTAATTTTTCAATTTTATGAATTTTTATGGATTTTTTATTACTTTAGCAATAGAAAAAATGATTAAAGATCAGGTGTCAACAGCTGCCCCTCTTTGAAAGGAAGCTCGGTAGAGGTTCATTTCAAAGACGAGATGACACATGGATTCTTATCGACTCAATACGAGGAAATAAAAAGAGTCGTGACATGATTGTTCCACTGAAAATGAAATGAGAACCTAAGGATTCGTTATATAAAAAAACTTTAGGGTGGTTGAACTTGAACCCGTATGGTGGATCAACCCATGGTAGATTCCTAATAAAAGGATTCTACTGATTAAAAATTGAATTAAAATTTGACCCGTATGGTGGGTCATACCATGGTAGATTCCTAATAAAAGGATTCTACTAATTAAATTTTGATTGAGATTTGACCCATATGGTAGGTCACCACATGGAGATACCTGTAAGAAGGACTTGGTGCCTGTAGAAAGGACTTGGTGCTAGTAAAAAGGACTTGGTGCTTTGCCTGTAAGAAGAACTTTGTGCCTGTAAGAAGGACTTGCTTTGCCTGTAAGAAGGACTTAATTTGCCTGTAAGAATGACTTTGTTTGCCTGTAAAAAGGACTTACTTTGCCTGTAAGAAGGACTTTGTGCCTGTAAGAATGACTTGATTTGCCTGTAAGAAGGACTTGATTTGCCTGTAAGAAGGACTTTATGCCTGTAAGAAGGACTTTGTGCCTGTAAGAAGGACTTGATTTGCTTGTAAGAAAGACTTGATTTGCCTGTAAGAAGGACTTTGTGCCTGTAAGAAGGACTTGATTTGCTTGTAAGAAGGACTTTGTGCCTGTAAGAAGGACTTGATTTGCCTGTAAGAAGGACTTTGTGCCTGTAAGAAGGACTTGGTTTGCCTGTAAGAAGGACTTAGTTTGCCTGTAAGAAGGACTTAGTTTGCCTGTAAGAAGGACTTAGTTTGCCTATAAGAAGGACTTGATTTGCCTGTAAGAAGGACTTTATGCCTTTAAGAAGGACTTGATTTGCTTGTAAGAAGGACTTTGTTTGCCTGTAAGAAGGACTTTGTGCCTGTAAGAAGAACTTGATTTGCCTGTAAGAAGGACTTTGTGCCTGTAAGAAGGACTTGATTTGCCTGTAAGAAGGACTTGCTTTGCCTGTAAGAAGGACTTTATTTGCCTGTAAGCAGGACTTGATTTGCCTGTAAGAAGGACTTGGTTTGCCTGTAAGAAGGACTTTGTGCCTGTAAGAAGGACTTTGTTTGCCTGTAAGAAGGACTTAGTTTACCTGTAAGAAGGACTTGATTTGCCTGTGAGAAGGACTTTGTGCCTGTAAGAAGGACTTGATTTGCCTGTAAAAAGGACTTACTTTGCCTGTAAGAAGGACTTTGTGCCTGTAAGAAGGACTTGGTTTGCCTGTAAGAAGGACTTGGTGCCTGTAAGAAGGACTTGGTTTGCCTGTAAGAATGACTTGATTTGCCTATAAGAAGGACTTGGTTTGCTTGTAAGAAGGACTTTATGCCTGTAAGAAGGACTTGATTTGCCTGTAAGAAGGACTTTATGTACCTCAAAGGGTGCCATTCTGAAATCTGGGGAGACCAGGAATCCTGCAGAAACTCAAACCCAAATTATATTCTCCTGTCGTTTTAGGAATAAACCAAAGAGGCAGAGATCAAAAGGTCTCGAACATTTCTGTCTTTGAGACAAATCATGCTTTATTGAAGAATGTGGATACCTGTATATACCGCAATAGATTCGAGTATCCCAACAACCGTCAGAATTCATTCTCTTGAAAGGTTCTGGTTGAAGATATACTTACCTGAGAATTTGGAAGAAATGCTTGGTGGCTTCTGGACAACCAGGCTTGTTCATTCAATAATCGCCGAATGAATTTCAAGACTTTGGAAGGTAACTCAAACACCGGGAATGTGTTGCCTGTCGGGCAATGTCAGAGCTAACATGTGCAAGCATTTTCATCAATGCGTTCATTGGTTCATACAAAATTGTTCAGCTAAGTTTGCCATGATTAAAGGCAGTCTATGTAATAACTCATGATGCAATCGATCAACATATAGATCATGTATTGCATTACCACTTCTGTTTAAGGAGGTTCTTATAGTATGAACACCTCGAATGTAATTTGAATGGGGGACTTCATTCCGAAATGGCTTTTTCTCACTCTGGAGAAAGGCTGTTTATCTGTAGATCAAAATGTTAGACCTGTGTGGAAATGGTTTGCCTTTCCTCATCCTGTCATGCCCCATTCTGCACATTTGATATCTCCTGTGCAGTTTATGCTCTAAGTTGGAGTTGGTAAGTTAAACACACTGAATAGTCATACATAATTCATGAACTGTGTAAGCACAATGCAGATGTGACAATTTTTTAGCATCACGTGTGTTTATATAATGTGCAAATATGGGCGAATTTAAATTGCCCCTGGTATGTGGGCGGACCGAACAAATTGGGAAGCCTACTCCTTATGTCGAGGGGTGGTTTGTCTCAAACTTTACCCCTGCGCGATGAAGCATATGGGCGATGGAGCATTTTGGTTTGTTTAATGCCCCTGCAAGAAGCAGAGAAATTATTCTTGAAACCAAATGAGATAAGGAAGACATATTTGCTTTTTCGTTTCAGAGCTTGCGATCAATTTGCCCCATTTTTCACCAGAATAGATCTTGTCAGGTGATCATACTTTTCTTTTGGATTTGTCTCCTTCAACATGTTAAATGTTAGTATAAATATTTCCTGTGAAAAGAAAAGGAGACATGTCAACCAGTATTAAAAGGGATAAATTGGAAACGATACTGATTTACTCTTCATCTTGAATGCCTTGGACAAGTCTTTTACCAATTTTGCTGGATTGAGTTTTCTTCGACTTTTGTTGGATGCTTCACCATTAAGCCGAGAATGTAGCAAAATATTGACTTCGGTATTACTCGTCGAGTATTCCTGCTTGCAAAAAGAAATGCACAAAAAGTTGTTTCATTTATTTATAATATATACAACATTCCCCACCCTCGGGGATCGAACTCGGGATATTTCGGACCTACTGTCATCCCCCATACCATTCGGTCCATTGGACCATAGGTGTCCATAGGGCTATCCTTTCAAAGGTTAATCTTTGGGGATAAAGCAGTCTTGTTGTATCACCTTATGCCATGTTACGGTATTTCTCGAGGTAATTTGCAATCCCTGTTAAGAATGGAATAAGACAATTCAAGACTTGAGATGATTATGTGCACATTAGAACGATACAGAATTACCCATTTCTGAGATTGTTCGCGTCTTTCGCTTGTACTTTCCTCTGTCCGAAGCTGTCCATCCCGTGGTAATGCCCATGAGTCGATTTGCCCCCAAATTTTGTTCAACTTGTATTCGGATATGATTGCGTTCTCGGGTCGATTTGCAATTTCCTGAGAATAGAAGGGGCTTAATTTTAAAACTTGGAGCAACTGAGGGTAAATTGAAACGATACGGAGTTACCCTTCAGGTTTATCCAGATTTTTACTCGCCATCAATTCGTCGCGAGGTTGGTGAGGTGGCGGATTCGAGCATTTAATAGGGGGAAGTCGGATTATTACTCCTTGCTTTTACACATTCACAAAAGCAGAAAAACATATCACGCAAGGAAATAAAACACATTCACTCATTCAAGATCAGTTCTGCTTCCTCTACAGGCTCTCCCATGATCAGCTGGCTTCATCCCAAATTAGGTATGCATCGGCCATATAGAAGGTCTGGTGGTCACTGGCTGAACAAGTGCATCACAGTCCCGATGCTTTACCGATATCAAACTGGTTGATTATGGCGAAAAGATCATCGTCAATGTCCGCTTGGTGGTGATCTGTCCCTTCTTCCTCGGGAGGTATTGATACTGATCCAGTATCATTGGTCCTTTTGTACCCTGCTCCAACAGAACTCGATCCTGTTATAAATTGGTCTAACTCACCTCTTAAACGTGCATTTTCGATCCTCAGATCATACATTTCATCGAGGGTGAGGAGGAGGCTATTGCAGTTGGGGCAGGTGGCGGAGTCAAAAGTCTCTTTATACATCTTGTTTTCCGCTCGGAGGTTTTCATTTTCAACTCTTAGAAACTCGGCTTCGTTGTGCTCATGACGAGTCTTCATTCGGGTTCGTCTATTTTGAAACCAGAACTTGATTTGCGAAGGTTCAAGGCCTAGCTCTTGACTCGGTTCCATTTTTTGTTTGCCGTCTGGCATAGGGCACGTTCTGAAGAAAGCTTCAAGCTTTCGTACTTGCTCCTCAGTATGGCGACGGTAACGCTTCTTTTGACTTTTACCGTTGTTGTCATTGTCCTTACCGGGCTCTTGGACGTCGTCGGTGGAAGGGCCGGGCTCCATAGGCTCGATCCCAAATATGGCTTCGAACTCTTCCTCTCCCATATTCAGCAAGTAACGATAACTTTCAAGTGTGTTGGGTTGAGACATCTTCGATTTGGTTAATGATTTCTCAAAGTTTGATATCTCTTCTTGTATTTTCACTCTCTGGATTTTTCTGGGAGACTGCGTATGCTTTAAGAGTCTCTCTTTCGAGCACGAATGAGAATTATCAAGAAGATGCCTCCTTTAAAATTAGACGTGGGTTTAGCAACTGTATTGCCTCTCTCGAGTGTTCTGGCTTTCTCGATTTTCTTTTCATCGTATCTCTCGCCCAGCTCGTCTCCTTCCATCTTTCCGTGGAAGGGGGCCCCTTGTTGCTGTCTCCACCGTCAATTTGCTAGCGAGTTCTTCAATAAAGACGAGTCGTATCTCTTTTCTGCCGAAAATGTCTTTGTCTCCCACTCAGCTTATTTTTTATCCTTTCTTTTTCAAAGTAGTGGCGTCTCGTCCAACTTTTCCGTAGAGACATCGGATTTGCTTGGCTCGAGATTGGAGACGAGTAGTGGAGGTGATACTGATAGGGAATGGTAGACAGGAAAATTTGGCCAGTAGAGACTTCCCCTGCAAAAATGAAAGAGAATGCGGCAGTATATGTTCTTCATATTCTAGAAAAATTGGAACGATACTGTTTTACCCTTGTGTATACTTCCATTGAATTTGAATTGAGGAAGTTCCTTCATTTGGATTGGATTGAATTGTATGTCCCGAGTTGCCCTTCACTTTGAGCTTGCAACATATGTGCTTTGCTTAGTTGGGCCTTGTTTTCTTTCGGGTTGCCTTGGACCATCATCATTTTCCATGCCATTGGGTCCGTGGACCGGAGGGCTCCTTTAATTTGAAGGTTACCTTGAAGGCGAATGAGTCCTATCGCATTCCATTGGGTCATTTCATTTTGCGACACTCTTGAGGCACTTTGCAATCCCCTGGGTGAGAATGGAACAAATCCAATTTAGCATTTTGCAACGATTGAGGGTAAATTGGAACGACACACAGTTACCCGTCTTCGAGCTCGCCTGGGCTTTTCACTTGAAATTTCCCTACGTGAGGCCATTCAACATTTCTCATTATGGCAGTCAGCGACGTTGCCACAAATTGATCCGCCCTAAATCTAGCATAAAAAGGGATTCACGCATTCGACGGGATAAATAAATTGCCCCCTTGTCCTTGAATTAAATCGAGACACCTAGAAAGCTGGAAAATATCATACGTAGGGGAATTAAGCATGAAATGAAAGGTGCACTTATTCAAGGTCAGTTCTGCCTCTCCTGTGGCTCTTCGATAATCAGCTAGTCTCGTGTTGGTTCGGGTGTGGATAACCGATGTTTGAGAGTCCCTACTCACTGGCTCCTGATCGCAGCTTGGGACGTCTGTCAACCCTAAACTGGTTGACCAGGGCAGTAAGCTCATCATCTGGGTAATCTCTTGAACCTTCCAGCAACTGATGCTCGAATTGGGCATTGTTGTTGGCAAATTCTGGCGGTAGATTTCTCATTCTGTCCTCGCCATGAGCAATTTGACTTCTCATGCTGGAGCCTTCATCATTACTCGAGAAAGTGTGGGGATCACCAACTGTCCTGCTGCCAAAAACTCCTTCTATTCGAGGATTAGAGAAGTGGAAGTGCTTAGGATAACTTCTTGTCTGATTCTCTAGCTGCGCAGGCGCGCTGATCATGGGATGAGTTCTAGCCACAGGTTGGTGCTCAAACCAAGGAATCTGAATACACTGCTCCTGCGGTATATACTCTTGAAGAGCATTAGGGTGATTCTGGGGGATACTTTGATTAACGCATGGGGGATTGATGGCATGGCTACTAGCTTGGTTGATGATGGGAAGTGGCTCGCCCCATGCTAACCTGGGGAACTTATGGTGGCGAGGAGACTCGACGTTCAGACTTGGATCAGTCCCGCCTTGGTTTTCTTGATTCTGAGCTGCATTGTGTTCTCTCACCCTTTTTCTGTACTTCTGAAGATGACTCGAAACATTTGCTTTAGTGAGTCCCTCTACCTTCATAATTTCCACTATATGTTGCGGCCGTGCCGAATCTATTCCTAGCTGCTGAACTGCATTAACAAACATACGATGCAGCTCGGGAGACCAACTCATCTTCTTTCTCCAGTTGCTTGGAACAAAATTGAAGGCTTGATGCTTGTTCTCATGGTCGTGCAATTGCTTCCTTACCACATGCTGCCATATGTTTTGAAGCATCTGAACTCTAACTGGTTTCGTTACGACGTCTTGGGCCCCATTTAAGACAGCCTTCATTAGGGCTTGCTGATCATCGCTTGCCGATATTACGAGGACTGGCATGTTTAATTTAGAATTGATTACTTCCAAGAGAGTGAAAACATCCATGTCAATCCCTACCATGGCGGTGAGGACGATATCAAACGGGTCACTACTCCTCCTTAATATCTCTAAGGCCTCTGTCGCCTTTGCTTGAGCTACAACCTTATATCGGCATTTTCTTAATACGGTAACAAGGATTGACAGAGAGACTGGATTACCGTCAATGGCCATGACCAGTAGACCCTCAGGGTAAGGAACTTCATCAGCTTTGACCAGGGTTGAACATGCGCCCGTTCCCCTAATACTCGACATATTTCTGGATCTAGGACTGCCGATTCGAGACCGCCTCGGGATGTCTTCTCGGACTTGAGGGATCACGAGATCGTTGATGCCTTCTCGTAACAGGCTTTGAAAGCCGATGCTTTGATGGTGAAGGTTTTGAATTCCTCTCCCACGAGAACTCCTTCCTCTCTATCTTTCTCCTGCGAGTTCTTGCGAATGAACTCTGACTATCAAATGGGGACAAGTTCTCTCTCTGGCAATAGCAACGACTTCCCTCTTCACGGGCAGCGCTATTAGATTTTCCGAGGGAGAAAATCTGATATTCAGCTTTTGATCAAAGGGGAAATCCTTGTTTCTCGCTCAGTTTGTCTTCTTTTTTCTTTTCGTGATAGAGGGCCCCTGTCAAGATCTCCACCGTCGATTTACTGGCGGGTCCTCCAATGGAGACAAGTCGTATCTCCTTTTCGCTAACGTTTGCCGTGTCTTCCACTCAGCTCATCTTTCCGTCTTCTTTTTCAAAGTGGCGGTGTCTCGTCAAACTTTCTACGGAGATTTCGGACTCGCTTAGCTCGCAGTCGCCATCTGATGGGAATTCGAGCCAACGAGGGTGGTGCCAATAGAGAATGGTAGATAAGAGAAATCTTGACTGGTTGATACCGTCACTATGAAATCAATATTTACTTCAAAGCAGATTACCATCTTCGCATTCCGCTCATCTGCCTCACCTCTCTCCCCTTTTCTTTCGTGATCTGCTTTCAAAAATGGCCAATTCTCCTAACCATACCTTCTCCGCCGAAATCCTGGCTGGGTGGGAGAGACTCTACAATCTTCTTGGTAGAGGTTACGCTCATATAGCCCAAAACTCTACCGTTGAGGCTGAAATCCTCGGTTTATTCAGGACCCTAGACGCTGCTTCTGTTGAGGGTACCCAACTGGGGAGGGAGTATCGGAACTTCCCGACCCTCTTCATTAATTTTCTAGCTGCCTATAACCGCGCTTATGAGACGGTCATTGTGACTGCCGTCGTGAAAGCTCGTTACCGAGACCGGCACGAGCGTCTGGAAATAGTCACATTTATGGCTGATAATTACAAGAAAGCCTTCAAGTTTGTCAATGATCAGCTTTCGTGGCTAGTTCGTGAGAGGGGAAAGTTGGTGGACCGTCTGGCCTTGGTCCGAACTTACGCCGAACAGGAGCCGAGCAATATTATGATGAGGTGCAAATGCGGTTGGCTGCAGGAGAGACTTGATGACATTACGGCAGATATTGCTTTCGAGAGGGCGGCGATTTCGGACTTGGAGTTTGCTGTCGAGCATTACGAGGCCAGTATGGCCCAGGCTAAGGAGAAGCGCGATCGCCTCTTCTTTAGGCTCGCGGAGCTTGATCCTGAGAACGCCCGGTGCACCCGGAGCATCAACTGTTTGGAGAGTCAGTTGAGCTCCTTCGTAATGGTTATCAGGGCTCAGTTTGGCTTTACTTTTCCTCCCCAGTGAGCTGTTGTAATGCTCTTTGATGAATGGAATGAAAGAAAAGCTTCACGTGTTTTTTTTTGTTTAATTTTCCTGCTATCGTTTCTTCCGCATAGCATAACAGAACGATTTGAGGTACCGAAGATGTCGAGGCTTAATGTTTTTCTTGATGTTCTTGTTTAATTGCTCCAGACGATGATATCGAGAACATTGATGAAGAGTTCGGCGGTGGCCCCCACTATCCATCTTGAGATCACAAACAATAACACTATGACAACTCGATCAGTGCGCTGGTAATAAATCCGGACACCTGTTGTGTGCCCACTTTTATCCATATTTTATTTCTTTCGGCGTCCACTTGCTCGTGTCGGTCGCCTGTAGCGTCGGGAGAAATTCCTGTGGGCCACGTTCATTAATAGAACCTCGGTCCTCTAAAGCCCTCCACATGTTTCGGATAAGAGGAAATTTTAAGATCGGTCTCTGGTTGATTTAATCAGGTAAAGGTATTTGTTTCATGGGTTCTGATTATATAATCCATATTGTCTTTCAAAAGACGCGGGATCCTCTGCAATACATTAAATATGCCCCCGTGTTTAATCAGTATAAATCCACCGTCATATCAGAATACACTGCCCATACAAGTTTACGGATTGACATAACTCTGTCTGTCAAAGATGGACAGTGTTCGTTTGCCCCCCGAAATTAACGGTTGAAGCCTCGGTGTTTTTCGTCTTTTGGTATTTCTGGAGATGATTCTTGATATATTTTGAACTTAATTTTTACACCCGTCTAGGGTATCTAGGATCTCCCTGCAAAAGAAAATGATATAATTAGTAGGCGACACAAGGAATGTCGGTCCATGACTCCTATATTAGTCCAATTTGATTTTTTCTATTTTATAGAGAAATCAGAAAAAAAAATTCCCTTAGGAAGAAATGGGTTAATACAGAATTTTTTTGCAGATTTATTACTCTTTTATTATTATTATTATTTTTTTTAAGGAATGTGACAAAATCTCTTGACGTTTACTAAAATTTTTGAAGGAATTTCCTTTTTATCAGAATAAATTTTCAGAGGTAAATTTGTCAGGAAAATTTTATTTTTATTGAAGCAGGAAAGACTTGACAGAAATCCTTTATTGGTTAACAAAATTCCCCCGAGACATTAGTCTAATTTTATTTAGAGAAAATTTTCTTAGAAAAACATGAGCAAATTTCTCGAAAAGAATTTTTGTTGCAAGTTTTTATAATTTGAAAGAACATGATAAAATCACTTGATGTTTACCAAAGTTTTTTTTTGAAGGAATTTTTCTTTTATTGAAATAAAATTTTAGAGGAAAATTTGTCAGGAAAATTTCATTTTTATTGAAGCAAGAAAAACATGACAAAAATCTCTTATTGGTCAATACAATTCCCCCGAGACATTAGTCTAATTTTATTTAGAGAAAATTTTCTTAGAAAAACATGAGTGAATTTCTCGAGAAGAATTTTCTTGCAAGTTTTTATAATTTGAAAATTGTGATAAAATCACTTGATGTCTACTAGAGTTTTTTTTTTAGGGAATTTTTCTTTTTATTGAAATAAATTTTCAGAGGAAAATTTTTTCAGGAAAATTTCATTTTTATTGAAGCAATAAAAACATGACAAAAATCCCTTATTGGTTAATAAAATTCCCATGAAGGGATTTTTCACATCATTTTTTCAAAAATTTTTTTAAAAGAAATGAGGGACAAATTTAATTTTTATTTTCTTTTAAAAGAATGGTCGTAATATCAAGCTCAAAAACTGACTAACACCTAGCATGAACCGACGGAAAATAAATACAAGATAAAATTAGAGAACTTACTTTTACCTTGGAGAAATGCAAATCACATAGTCATGCGCATGACTCAAGTGAGGAGTGAACTCTAGAAAATAAAAGAAGGAGAGACAGGGTATGGACCTAAAAGGCCCCCACTATCTGAATTGACAACCTTACCCTCCGCGCAATCAAATCACAATGGGAAGAATTGTCAATTCAGATAATGAGCGGGATAAAATATGGTCAACCCAAGCACAATCGACGCAAGAGCTTTGCATATTCGATCCCTATCTATGGTTACCTAGGAAAAATTTCGCGACTTGGGTTTAGACGCTTGTGTGTGCAGGTGTTGTGATCCTCAGAATATGCAAGACATGCACAACAATTGATATCAAAACAGCGCTTCTAAAAATGTGTGAAATTAAACATAATCCCAACACCGAGCCTGCAAAACAAATGGGTTAGCCAAACACTCCGCCCCTTATAACTCCCATCCTGCAAAAACATATAACACCTATAGAATGAGTCCCAAGCAAGATCGCCAGAAGCGAGATATCCATGAAATTTTCATTGGCCTAAGTCCACTAAGACTTTTAAAATTTCGAAAAAATTTAAGTATTCCAATTGGTATCTTTTTTCGAAAATTTAAAAATCTCTATCCCCAGTGGAGTCGCCAGTCTGTCGCGACCCCCTAAAAAAAATTTATCTTCAAAAGGGGTTAACGGATTATTAGGTTAATTAGATTTGACTAACCTAACGCGAACCCTCCCAAGCCCTACCGAATCGCAACTTTGGTTTTTTGTTTAAATGATTTTGAAATTTGGAGTCGCCACTAATCGTTCTTGGTAGGCCGATTAGAAACCTAAATAAATTAGCGGGAGAACTAATTTATTCCTACGAACCAGAGATTATGAGCTCGGGGACTTGGTTACACTAGTTAATTAAAACTAATGCCCTTTCGGTACCTTAATTTCATGGATATCCTAATTCGGCAACTCATGCTTGGTTTATTCCTAAGGCTCTAGTAGGGTATTCTCTTTTGTGTTTTCACCTTTTAAATAGGATGCATGGATGGTATATATTTTTATTTGTTATATTTTTTAAGTGTTAAAGATTCCCTAAAGCCGAAAGAGGGAGTGTGCTAACGACTTCTGTGCAGTATTACGACCTACTCATCTTTTGGGCCTGATGATTCAAAAATTAAATTATAAGAAGTACATGACAGTGAATAAACACCTCCAATGGGAGGCCTAGCATTGGCTTGGCTCTTCCCTTTGGGATTTAAGGTACAGGTATTTAAGTTGCAAGTATTTAAACTACTGTAAGTAAAAACCTCCAATGGGAGGCTAAGCATTGGCTTGGCTCTTCCCTTTGGGATTTAAGGTACAGGTATTTAAGTTGCAGGTATTTAACTACTGTAAGTAAAAACCTCCAATGGGAGGCTAAGCATTGGCTTGGCTCTTCCCTTTGGGATTTAAGGTACATGTATTTAAGTTGCAGGTATTTAACTACTGTAAGTAAAAACCTCCAATGGGAGGCTAAGCATTGGCTTGGCTCTTCCCTTTGGGATTTAAGGTACAGATATTTAAGTTGCAGGTATTTAACTACTGTAAGTAAAAACCTCCAATGGGAGGCTAAGCATTGGCTTGGCTATTCCCTTTGGGATTTAAGGTACATGTATTTAAGTTGCAGGTATTTAACTACTGTAAGTAAAAACCTCCAATGGGAGGCTAAGCATTGGCTTGGCTCTTCCCTTTGGGATTTAAGGTACAGGTATTTAAGTTGCAGGTATTTAACTACTGTAAGTAAAAACCTCCAATGGGAGGCTAAGCATCGGCTTGGCTCTTCCCTTTGGGATTTAAGGTACAGGTATTTAACTACTGTAAGTAAAAACCTCCAATGGGAGGCTAAGCATCGGCTTGGCTCTTCCCTTTGGGATTTAAGGTACAGGTATTTAAGTTGCAGGTATTTAACTACTGTAAGTAAAAACCTCCAATGGGAGGCTAAGCATTGGCTTGGCTCTTCCCTTTGGGATTTATGGTGCAGATATTTAAATTGCGGATGGACTTTGTCCTCTCCATTCTGGGGTATGAATTCTTTAAAATGAAATACAACGAATTGATTCAACAATTTGAAATTTGTGCGCGCTTGAGGACTCCTCCAAGCCGATTTTGTGCTTCCATAGGGTTGACCATTGATATAGAGCTGCGGCTTCCTGACATAAAATAGAGTGAAGTGTTAGTATACAAAATATGTGCTAATCTGCACCTAAAACCAGAAGAGTAGAAAGAGTACTTATCTCCCATTTTTTGGGAGGGATTTCTATAATTGATTTTCGCTCTCTATGTTCCCAATATAGAGAGTTTCTTTTGAATTAAGAGGGACTTTTAGTCACAGATCAGTTGAGAAATCGGTGGACAGCTTAGGAGCTTGTCTGGGCCGATTTTTGCATCTCGACGAGATTTTTGCTGTTGACGTAGAGATATCCTTCTCCTGACATAAAATATGGAAGAAAAAGGAGATGGAGAAAGTGTATACAATTTGTGCTAATTTGCGAGTAAAACCATAAATAAATGAATAAATAAAAACACTTAGCTTGAATTTGTTTGCTCGTTGACGAGGATGAACTCTTGATTTATATTGATCGATGAAGGAATTTGTGATGATAACCCCTAGCTTTAAACTCCCATCATCTTCAAAATTCTCTCTCTTTTGGTATTTCCTTTCTCTCAAAATCTTCTTCAATCTCCCAAAACTCTCTCAAACATCCAAAATTTTCTCTCAAAAAATTCTCCCAAACACTTCAAATTTTCTCTCTCAAGAATCCTTTCTCAAGCTCACTTCTTTCTCCTTTTATAACCTACTCATCTATCTCCCATTCTAATTTTTCCACTAACTCTATCTCCCATTCTAATTTCTCCACTAACTCTTCTTCATTTTCATCTTCCATTCTCCATCTCTATCTCACATTCTAATCTCTCCACTAACTCTTCTTCATCTTCATCTTCCCTTCTCCATATTTATCTCCCATTCTAATTTCTCCACTAACTCTTCTTAATCTCCATCTTCCCTTCTCTATTCTTATCTTCCATTCTAATTTCTCTACTAACTCTTCTTCATCTCCATCTTCCCTTCTCTATTCTTATCTTATTTTCTCCATCCATTCTTCTCCAACTTCTTTTCTTCATCTCCTCTTCTTCATCTTCCCTTCTCTATTCTAATTTATCCACTAACTTTTCTTTTTATTATTTGTAAAATAATCCTTCAAGAGTTAGGTATTTGCACTTTAGTCCTTGAATTTCAAGTATTTACAATTCAGTCCCTGAAAAAATATATTTCTTTAAGTCCAAATCTCCTCACAATTTTTGACACACCAAAATTTACCACATGTCAAATTTAAGCTCATTTCTTGTCGCTGAAAATAATGCATAATTTAATTAAAGCCCTTTTGCAAAATTAAGTCATTCTGGATATAATTGGGCCAAGATGAAAATTTAAAATATTAGAAGACAATGTCACAACTCATAAAAAGTGAAAGTTAAAAATAAGTTGACTCAAATTAAATTTTTTTAGGCCCGATTCGAGATTATACTCGTGAAGGAACACGTGACTCGAATTGGATTTTTCTGAATTTGCGATGGCCAATATGAAAATAAATTTAAAATAAAAATATTAACTATCTTTGTGTATTTTTTTTTGCCTCAAATGTTATTTTTTCAAAATTTTCAAATATTTTTGTATTTTTTTAAAAAAATTAAAATATATATAATATGAAAAATTATTTTTTGGTCAAAATTCGTTCCCTAGGCTTGGCTAAGGTTCCCAAAGTTGATTTTTCAATTTTATGAATTTTTATGGATTTTCTATTAATTTTTGAAAATAAATAAATAAATAAATACGTAAAAATACTGAAAATATGAAAAATCGTTTTTTGGTCAAAATTGGTTCCCTAGGCTTGGCTAAGGTCCCCAAAGTTGATTTTTCAATTTTATGAATTTTTATGGATTTTTTATTACTTTAGCAATAGAAAAAATGATTAAAGATCAGGTGTCAACACAAGTCTCAATACTAATCCCTTCAAAATGAATTAATCAATACATTTACCATATGTTATACGAAAAGGGATGCCAATCTAGTAGTTGATTGGAAAATTTATCAAAGATAAGTAAAAAATTTTGTGCTTGTTGGGATCTATGAGGGTCAATGTCTTAGGCTTGCAGGAGATGTCCCGTTTGGTTTGGTGTTGCAAAAGGAGTTTGGAGCTCTAAAGTCCTTGACCAAATATAAATGGTGTTTGGTTCGTTTTTTCTTCGATATACTTTCATAATTATTGAAATCACCTTAAAAACCCTAATTCCGACGAAGGTCTCAGCCATCGGCAACTGGCCGATGAGCCATCGGCAACTGGCCGATGAACCATCGGCAAGCCGCCACCAACCTCACCTAAGGTCACGCAGCCCAAACGACTATCATTGGCCTAGGTTATTGGTCGCTCGACCTCAAGCGAGGCTGGCGAAGGCGGACTTGGCCTCACCAAAGGCCCGCCCGCCAATCATTGGTTGATTTTGAGTTTTTTTTTTTAATTTGAAATAAAAAATGCTTTATAAAGTGTGATTTTTTCAAACACCAATTTAGCCAAAGTTGTATCGCAATGTGCTTTTAGGATATATTTTACCAAACATTATTGCATTTCAAAAAATCCTTTTAACCTAAAGTCCTTTGCATTTTCCAAAAAATATACCCCAAAGTTGAACCAAACAGGCCTCACCCTAGACCCTCTGGTTATATAACACAAGATAATTTGTTTATAGGACAAAGAAGATATTATATTTGCAGTAGTTATACATAGCTAAGCTTTGAGTCACATTTCACTGTTTCAGCGATGCTAAAAGTAGTTCGGGAATTCACCTTCTCTGGAATTGATCGCTCGATCCTTTGGTCAATTCGGACTACTTGAAATGACTCTTTTTTTTTTTCTCAAAAGAAAGACAGACATTCATATATTAGAATAATACTCGAGAGATCGAGTGGGACATGGAAGGTTTTCGAGCCTAATGAATCTCAAGTAACAACAGAACAAAACAAAAGTCGAAAGTAATAGAGCACAATTTATTAAATGCATACTCTCATCGCTCAAAAAGAAATCTGTCACCGTAAACATTTAACGGGTCAATCAGTATATCCAATGATGAGCACACACCGAGATTTTTCACTATATTTGCAACGACTTGTGATGCGCAGCTAAATTTAACGTCCTCATTTTCGAAATCAGATTTTTTTTTTTTTGGCTGGCCATCAAGAAGGATCTCAAGAAGGTTGTTAGGGATAAGGCCCCCACATTCAAACACATCGATGACACCGCTAGCAATCGGAGAATGTAAGCAAGCTAGGGCATTGACCCGTTGGTCTTTATTTGATCGGAGGTTCTTTCTAGGCTTTTTAAGCCGCCTATGTTGGCTTCTCCTTTCTCCTTTGTTTGTTTCGGGATACTTATCCCTTCTGTTGAACCCACGGCACCCTTGCACTCATGGTGACACTCTTTGGTGTCACCATGAGTGCAAGGCCTCTCCTTGTGGTGTCGGATTTCGTTCTTGTAAATCTACGTTTTGGTTAAAGTCAATACATCTTTTACCTTTACCAAAAACAAAATCCAAATGTTAAAAAAAAAAAAGGCATGTCAAATACCACTAGAGGACTCCTATATCTGTAATAGACAAGTCAACCTGGATTTCTCGTATTTTTAAAGGGTATGCTGGTGGATATAATGGACAAGTCGACCGGGATTTCTAGCATATTTTCCTAAGACCATATCCATAAAAAATACAAGAATTTCATGTCGATACTTCTTCGGAAAATTATTGAAAAATAATATGGAGAAGTTTACTAAACATAAAAATAAAGAATTTTTCCATATATTTAGGGTCCATTTGTTTCTTGAAACGAACGATTTGAAAAAAAAATTTGGACTGATTATATCGCTGGAAAAAAAAAATTAACTAACAAGAGATGTTTTCATGATCAACAAGAGCTTATACCTAAATATTTTTGCGCACGTTGAAAAGATATTCTTGTTCATACATCTTAGTGACACTCTTTGGTGTCTCGAGTTGAGATCAAATCGGTTTTTTGGTACATCTAAGTGTCTTACACTCATTCCGCTCGCAAAATGACAATGAATTTATAGTAAGTAAATATGTAATATTTCGGTACGTGAAAGCCAGTTTACAAAATTAATTTGCAAAAAAAGAGGTGCCAATTTCGTGAGAGAAAATTTTGAACGGGGATCGTATTAAACACGTTTTGAAAAGTCTGGCATATTACTTCTTCAATCAAATTTGTAATCAATCATTATGTCTATGTTATTGTTATTCGAATTTGGATTTGAAATCATTTTTAGTCCTTTTGTGAAAGCGGGTGTGTGCTGCGGAAAAGGGGCAAGATTGGGGCAACCCTATCTCTGTAATCTGGCCGAGATGGTTAGGTTCTCTTAGTCACAAGCAGGTTCGCTTACGACGTAACAGCGACATTTTAGGGAGAACGATCGTCCTGAATAATCACATGTCTCACTCTTACATTTAAGTTACCATGTACAGTGTGTCACAAAACCATGATTAATTTTGCGGTTTGAGTCATTACGCTACTAACTTCGGCATGATCGATCTCAATTACTCGAGGTTGCGAACTTGGGATTATTGGCTGATACTTGCCAAATCACCTGTCATTAGGAACTAAATATGACTGAGCATTTGAGCTAACTTTGCTCAGCAAGTAATCCAACCCGGTGAAGGCAATTCTTGGGGAAATAAGATTGGGAGACATCAGCTATTACGATTCTTAATATTCTTATAAGCCACTTCATGCCTTACGTTAGTTTTAGAGAGTCGGCATGCTCGCAGTTAATGTAATCTCAAATTTTCAGAACTTGCTTACATATTTTTATCGTTTAATGTACAGAGAGTTCGACTCAATTTATCGCTTTCTCGTAAAGCGCCAATTATATTTACCATATGTTATACAAAAAGGGACGCCAAATCTAGCAGTTGATTAGGAAATTTTTTAAAGATAAGTAAATATCTTTGTGCTTGTTGGGATCTATGTGGGTCGATGTTTAAGACTTGCAGGAGATGTCCCATTTGGTTCAACATTGCAAATGGGCTTTGGAGCTCTAAAATCCTTTGGCCAAATATAAATGGTGTTTAGTTCATTTTTTTTCTTCGATATACTTTCATAATTACTGAAATCTCCTTAAAAACCCTAATTCCGATGAAGGCCTCAGCCATCGGCAGGCAGTCGATGAACCACCGACGAGCTGCTACCAACCTCGCCTGAGGTCACGTGGCCTAGACGACCATTGTCGGTCTAGGTCGCTGGTCGAGCAACCTCAAGCGAGGCTGGCAGAGGCAGACTTGGCGTCACCAAAGCCCCGCCCGTTGGTCCTCGGCCGCTTTTGAGTTTTTAAAAAAAAATTGAAGTAAAAACACTTTACAAAGTATGATTTTTTTCAAACACTAATTTAGCCAAAGGTGCATCCCAATGTGCTTTTAAGATATACTTTACCAAACACTATTTGTATTTTCAAAAATCCCTTTAACTCAAAGACCTTCGTATTTTCCAAAAATATACCCCCAAAGTCAAACCAAACAGTCCCCACCCCAGACCCTCTGGTTATGGAACCCAAGATAATTTGTTTATAGGACAAAGAAGATATTATTTCTGCAGTAGTTCTATACAGCTAAGCTTTGAGTCACATTTCGCTGTTTCAGTGAGGCCAAAAGAAATCCGGGAACTCACCTTCTCTGGAATTGGTCGCTCGATCCTTTGGTCAATTTGGACTACTTGAAATGACTATATATATATAGAGTCGAAAGAAATGTGCCATTCATATATTAGAATAATACTCGAGAGATCGAGAGATACATAGAAAGTTTTCAAGCTTAACGAATCCCAAATAACAGCAGGACAAAGCAAAAGCCATAAGTAATAGAGCACAATCTGTAACTAAATACACACTCTTATTCCTCAAAAATATATCTGTCACCGTAAATATTTGGTAGCTGATCACTAGATCCAGTGATAAGCACACGTCGAGATCTCCCACTATATTTGCAATGACTTACGATGCGCGTCTAGATTCAACGTCCTCATCTCCATTGTTGTGCAAAGATACCAACATCAAAATGTTAAAAGAACACATATCAAATACCACTAGGGAACTTCCAAATATGTAATGGACAAGTCAACCTGGATTTCTAGCATATTTTCCTAAGACCTTATCCATTAAAGTACAAGAATTTCATGTAGATACTTCTTCGGAAAATTATTGAAAAATAATATGGATAGGTTTACTAAAAATAAAATTAAATAATTTTTTCATATATTTAGGGTCCTTTTTTTCGTAAAAATGAACGATTCGAAAAATAATTTGGATTGGTTGTATCGCTGGAAAAAATTAGATAACAAGAGATGTTTTCATGATCAACAATAGTTTATACCTAAATATCTTTGCGCATCTTGAAAAGATTTTTTTATTCATACATCTTTGTAAGCAATATGTTGTTTTCCAAAATGTGAATTTTCCGCAAAACAATGGACCACATAGATCAACACGTTTTTGTTATATATGATAATTAAATATATGTGTGTAGTGTTACACTCAGTATATGGTCAAAAGGATCTTATTTACACAGAGTAACTGCATATGTAGAGAAACATAAGCATTTGAAGTCAGCATACAGTTCAAACCTATTAACGTAAGCAAATGTCGGATTTTCTCTTCTTCTTTTTTTTCCTGTAGTGAAGGAGGACATTATCTGGATGTGTGATGATCTTCGTCAGCATTGTGAAATATCAATCCGTTGCTGAAGTGATATGTTAGACTTTCTTGTTAGAAATAATCTGAACATCGTTTTCTTTATTTAAATACTCATGTAAAGTTTGTCTTGTTTATTGAATATGTACATATTTCGACTCCGTTTGCTTCTTTGGAAAATGAACTTTATCACAAAATACTTCCAGAGGAACTTATTATCAAGAAAAACTCATTTTTGTATATATGTGCGTATCCTTAATGCAATTAACATGAAGTTGTTTTTTCGACAATTGTTAGGGGAAAATTATGAAATACACATCTGAGGAAAAATTCTGGAGTACGACTCCAGATCGAAGGTTCAAGTGCTGGTGTCCTCGGCAGGCACTCGAGCATGGCCCCAAACGTAGGCACAAGCATCGAGTTCTCAATGGACTCGAACCCTATCTCTGAGAAGTTGGGCTCCTCCTTTACTTACCTAAACCTAGACCCGAGCTCAGCGAAACGGCCGTATTTTTTGTGGAACACAATTTGTCATTAAATTCTTTTTGTCATCTCTCTTCTTCACGCATGCCTAGCTTCTTCACCTGATTAAGGATATCCAAGCTCTAAAGAAGAGTGCTCAATGTGTTAGAATTGGGTGAACAATTACCTAGGACTTCGGCGTAACTCAAATTATTCTTTCAAAAAAGTTTAGTCAATAAGTGCGTCGAGTACTTTGAACAAAATAATATTCTGACTTCGACACATCAGCTACACACAACACGAGAGACATGGTATATCGAAATTCATAAATCTCCCCTTAAAAGGAGCATTAAAACCGTGCTTTAGAGTCTGGAGCCCTCATTAATAAACTTCTTTAAAAGAACAAGAAGGCAAGTTGATGTCACCCTTCCTATCCCTTTTTCGATTCCCCTAATAATATCGGTCAAAAGCAGTGGACCACGACACCCACAAAGCACTGACCAACCCCCTTGTTTGATAGTCACCTGCATCAAGATGAAGATCACAGCTAATCAGAGAGAGAGAGAGAGAGAGAAAGCCAAACCAAACATTTCATCTGACTACATTGATTACTCCGATAAGCGCAAGCCGCCATGGGAGAGCTGCATAAATAGCCGCCCTCTCCACCCATTCCTTCTTGCTTGCTGTGTACAACTCTATAAAATTTCAACTTTGATTTATATGCATAGATCCTGCACTTGCTTCATTGCGACTTGCAAACGAGTTGGAACATTCTCGGTTGGCTTCACGCAGTTTATCAAGCAGACCGACCGTACAGCCATTTTTCTTCCCCTTCTGTAAGTAATGATCAAATTACTTTGTTCTGTTATTCTTTTGGTTCTCTTACTTGGTAACACAATGAAACTGGCACATTTTTCAGATTCTGCGCGTTGATTTTTTTTTTTTTTTTTTTTGGATTCATGAATGGATCATTTTTTGATCGGGAAAGATGAAGGGTCTTGTGCTCAAAGAGATTCTCACTTCAGAGTTGATAATAATAGTATTCAAGAATTTGTAGTGAAGAAAGATGAATTTTGCTTATTTAAAGTTGACTGACTTTGATTAGATGTGGGACCCTTTTCCGGAAGAGAAACTACAAATCCTACCAACTTTTGGACGTTGGGTCCCATCCGAAGAAGGATCCTGACAATCGGTGGTGTTCCAAAGATGCTTATTCAGCCCCATTTGTTCATGGGGGAGTCCTATAAGAAGATGGGCCGACGAAAATCATTACGTTGTTTCTTTTTTCCTTAGCAGCCTCCAAGTGAACCTAAGACATGTAATTTTTTTTTTCCGAAAGAAAGATTTTATTCATTAGTTAGAACAATATTCCAAAATATTACATAGAATATTTTCAAACTCCTAAATAACTTCAAAAAAAAAAAAGCAAATACTAGAAAGCAATTATGTAGCTAGAAGCACACAATAATTCTCTAAAAAATCATCATAAAATTTCGGTGATCAATTATTAGATCTAAGGATGAGCATATACCGAGAACTCTTATACTAATTTGCAATTGCTTGCCATACGCGTCTAGGGTCGATGTCCCCATTATCATCATAGAGCAATGACACCAACATTAATATATTGAAAGCACACAAATCAAATATCTATAAAGAACTCCTAAATTTATATCTAGATCTAGTTCGAAAAAGTAAAACCTATGGAAACTCTAAATCAAATAGGAGAGTAGTATAATTTCAGAGGGTTTATGGAGTCACGTCACAAACATCATCATCAGTGAACTAGACAAATGGCCGAATTAATCTCTATATTCACTCAAAATCAGTTGCAAAAATTTATTTTCATTCACAAACTCTCAAAATATAGTCCGAGAGAAAAGGAAAAAAAAACTTAAACTTAAATGTTCAACCTACAAGCGGTTAAAACTTTGATCCAAATAAAAAAGAAAGGACCTAACTTCAAAAAAAAAAAGCAAGCCTTTGAAAAGCCCATTTCTTCGGCCACAGAACCTTAACATTATTTTAGGAGATCCAAATTCACGGAAAAGAGCCGAAAAGAAGCACTTTCTCGAAACAACTTTATATTCTTTCCCAGAAAGCAGGAAGCTGCTCCGACTCGTCTCTTTCCCTGAAAAATAAAAATAAAAAAAATAAAGAGCCACCATGTGGTTGCAGCTAAGTTCCAGGAAAGATTCCACCTTTGCAATGGAACAAGCAAAACCCAATTCGTCTACCAACCTCGGAACCCAGAATTAAAATACCCACCAAGAATTTTTTCATGGATGCCCAAGCTGAGGATTCTTTCTCTCATTAGCTCCCAGGGCAGAGTGCACAGATCAAGGAAAGTGGGGTTCTGAGGTAAGCTAATGACGTGGGAGATTTGCTTCCTTCTTCTTCCTTTTTGGGAAAATATATAAACAGCACGAGATTGCAATGGCGTGATCTAAAGCCGCGAGATTTAGCCACCACTTGTATTGCATGCGTGAGATTATTGTCCACCTTGCTGGATGCCATAATGCCACAACCAATGGCTCAGATTTTTTTTTTAAAAAACTTTCCATCTCTGCGTAATTTCCTTTGGGGGCCAACATGTGACGCGCATCTCTCCAAACAGAAGTGCTCTTTGTATGTACTTAATACCTGTCTGTTCCTTATGGCGGAGTAGAAGCAGCATACTCCCGTTCACAGTTTTCTAGGTTCTAGCAATTTTCTGATGAGCTCTTCATGTTTCGATTGTTTTGAATTTGCTATGAGGTCTATTATGCGTTGAATAAAAGCTGTGTTTTTTTGCCGTTTTGATTCGTTTTGTTGGGTGGGTGTGTTCCAGGTTCCAGTGAATTCTCCGCACTTCCGTGACTGGCAGAGAACGTGGCGGTTTCTGTGCTAATTAAGCGCACGCGAAGTTTGGATTTTGGGGTCAAACAGCCGGGATATAAAGTTGCATTTTTGGCTCAAGCAGGTATGATCCTGAAAACTTTCACACGCAATCAGACACGCAGAGTTAGTCCTTTGGAATTTTTTCGGTGGCTTGTATAGAGATGAGCATGAATATGCATGAAAGCTGCCTCTTTTAAGAACATTTTCAAACAAGTTCGACTCTTTGGAACGAAAATTCACTCTTGCATGTTATGGATATTTTGAAGCGGAGATGATCTTCGTGGGGGAGCTTCTAATCGCGTTACATCGTTTTGTGTCTTTCGCATGATTCTTAGCATTTGTCTATTTCTGAAAGTATGTTGCAGTACATCTGTTTGTCAAAATTTCCCCTTTTAGTCCTTTCAAATCGATCTTTCGAGTCAGAACCCGACTACGAGAGTTACAATATATTTTTTTTTTTGGGTAAGGCTATGAGAGTTATATGTTGACCTTCTTTTGATATGAATCCAAGGTGATTACAAAAATTGGAACTTTAGGCTGAAACAGATATTAAGATTCTGGGAAGGTGATAATGGTTCGAGTTTCAGGATTCTTTGTTCCGCTTTTCTAGCGTATGCTATAGCTGCAGAAAGTAAAAACCTTGGACGATCAGATTCTTAAGAGTTTCTGTTTATTTATACCTTCATTCCCTTTTGATTTTCCGTCATTCCAGGCCAAAAAAAATGGTGACCAAGACCGTGGATCTTCGTTCCGATACTGTCACCAAGCCGACCGAGGCAATGCGGGCAGCAATGGCTGATGCCGAAGTTGATGATGATGTCTTATGTTATGACCCGACAGCACATCGCTTAGAAACAGAGCTGGCAAAGATCACTGGCAAAGAAGCGGGCCTCTTCGTTCCGTCAGGCACTATGGGAAATCTAATCAGCGTTCTTGTTCACTGCGAGGTCCGAGGTAGCGAAGTCATTCTTGGACACAACTGCCACGTACACATTTATGAGAATGGAGGGATTTCCACAATTGGAGGTGTCCATCCAAGGACGGTGAAGAATAATGAGGATGGAACGATGGATATTGATTTGATTGAAGCTGCCATAAGGGATCCACAAGGGGCGCTTGTGTATCCTACTACTAGGCTTATATGCTTGGAGAACTCACATGCAAAGTAAGGGAACTCTTTCTATCATCCTTTTAAATGACATGTCCTGGCAAGATTGTAGTAGGTTATTGTGCTTACTTAGCTGGTGCATTATTCGACACATTGGGTTCAGCTAAATTTGATGGCCCTGTTTGGCTTACCCAACTGGGATATATTTCTTCTAGAATTTGTTGGGAATTCCTATTTCTGCTGGTGAAACATAAATCTTTAGTCGCTCAATTCCTGCTTGAGAGTAATTTGCTTTCCCCAAGGGTCTCCTCAGGCCATTCAATATCAATGACTCTGTTCTGTTGAGTGACAAAAGAATGTTGTTTGCTTCTGAGCTACTCGTTGTGGCACAGAAATTCAAATTCATGAGCTACAACTATGTGAATTATGTGCTTTGTTTAATAGAGTCTCTGTTATCTGGTAGAACTGTATCCAAAGTTTTTCTCTTGATCTGTTGATAGACTCATGTTACAATATGGGAGCTGGACATGCCCAGAATTACCTTGAACATGAGGTAGATGATGCCGAAGTGAGGGCTAGTGACTGGGTCTGATTATGAAGCTCTATCCATGGATTTCTTCAATTTATTTGGGCATTTTGTCCATGGAACTATTGTTATGTTGGGATTGGATGATGCATGTTGCTGTTGACTTTATTCTTTTTGTTTTCTGCTTGTCTCATGATATCCATTTTGCCGAATGCAGTACTGGTGGTAGATGTTTGTCTGTTGAGTACACTGATAAAGTTGGAGAATTGGCAAAGAAGCATGGTCTAAAGCTTCATATAGATGGGGCTCGCATCTTTAATGCCGCAGTTGTGAGTGACAATTATCAAGAGATGATTTCACATACTTGCATCATGTTAACATGAACAATGATGGTGGCATTCATCTTATTCTGTCAGGCACTTGGAGTCCCAGTAGATAGGCTGGTACAAGCTGCTGATTCAGTTTCGGTGCGTTCACTTTCCATCACAGGAGTTCGATTTCGACTAAGATTCTACTTTGGACTGCATCTCTTAATTTGTTCAAACTGTTGGTAGGTTTGTATGTCAAAAGGTCTTGGTGCCCCTGTTGGATCTGTTATTGTTGGTTCTGAGAGCTTCATCGCGAAGGTATTAACCAATGTGCAAACTATAAATGCATCTTCCATTTTTTCCTTCAAATTCAATAATCTTATGATTCCAAGCTTATTAATTCAGGCTAGAAGGCTGAGGAAAACCTTAGGTGGTGGAATGAGGCAGGTGGGCATCTTATGTGCGGCTGCGCTTGTTGCACTGCGTGAAAATGTTGGAAAGCTCGAAAGTGATCACAAGAAAGCGAAGAATTTGGCAGGTACTTGACACCTCACTCCAAACATTGTTTACCTACTCTATCATTGCGATTTACTTACTGATGAATCACGTGTGGGCTTCTCATACATGTGATGTCATCTCAGAGGGACTAAACAAGATTAAAGGGCTAGCAGTGAATGTTGCTTCTGTGGAGACTAACATTGTAAGTATTGCCGGTTCAGTAGTGAAAAAGAGATCCCCGTTATTTCATGGGAATATATGCTTCGAAGCTGAATAGGCATGGCTTCTTAACACGACTGATATCCGACTCGACCAGATATACTTCGATATCAACAAAGGGTCGAACATGACAGTACAGAAGCTGTGCAAGAACCTGCAAGAACATGGAATAATCGTCATGCCAGAGTCCTCAACCAGGTCGTTCTTTGCCTTTGATGATCATCTGTTTTGACAAGTTTTTCCCACATGGACCATCATTCACCAAATAGTTTATTTGAAGTGAACTTGACAAATCAGGAAACTGATTTTGAGGTGTCTGATTTCAGTGTTAGACTAGTTGTTCACCATCAGATCTCAGAAAATGATGTTCATTACGCACTGTCATGCTTTCAGGTAATGCATATACCTTGCTGTCCATTTTGTTTTTGATGGTTTCTTGCGTCTCTTTATGGTTAAAACTCATATCTCTCCACTAATTGGCTGCAGCGCATAATGACGGGAGCCCCAAGTGAAAACGGGATCTGATAGAAGAAGCCGTTTCCGTTTCCGTTACTGCCCTGTTCAGTTTGTGTAGAGACAACAAAATAAAAGCTCCTCACATTGTAGTGGTCACTTTTATCAATCTCTAAAAGCTGCTCTACTTAGCTAAATGCAATTGGACTTCTCAATCTGTGCTTTTCTGCCCCATTTTTCTCTGTTTCATTCAGCTTGTGAAGTTATACTCTGCCAAATTTTATATGCTTATGCTTGGATGAGCTTAATATCAGCTTCAAAAAGCTTCTGGGATTTGAATAATCTGGCTCCATGGTGAGAAAGTGAAGGTACTGGCCCAAGTAGAAAACTTGTCATGTCAGATTTGATGGATCATCATGAGAAATTATCACTTAGATTCTTTCCTATGATATGATGCCATTAAAGGAAGCTTTTTGACCCTAAAGTCCAAGTCCAAAGATTTGTCACTAGATGGCCTTGTGGGTGCAGGATTGTTCCTGTTACCTTCTCTTTGGCTGGATTGTTGGGGACACTATGAAGTAAACCAGCACTTACGTTCAAGACAGTTGTCTTTTATTCTGTTGAAAAAAGTACAATTTGATATTACACAGATATCATGAAGATAGTCACAAAAAGAAATAACTTTCTATTTTATTGCAAAACCATGAACATGGTACCCAAACGATAATTTAGAATTTCCTAGAACGTGTGGAAGAATTTATGAGAGAATCTCCTTAGACGGCAAATTCGTTCTTTAAGTCTCTGTTTTTATTTTTTTTTTAATCTTTTCTCTCTTTTTTTTTGTTTTCTTACTTGTGGCGCCTCAATTATGTGGAAACAATGAAGTAGATTGTTGTCAATGGTTACATAAATTAGGGTTGATATCACGAAAAATCTCACACATGTAAATTTACCTCAAATTAATGTTTTTATTATAAAAAATCGTAAATTGGTATTCCCGTGAAAAATTTACCCCAAGTTAATTTTTTAAACACGAAAATTATAAACCAATAAGTTTGTGATAAATTTTTGCCTAAATTAATTCTTTAACCACCAAAAACTCTAAATTAGTGCGGTTATGACAAATTTACTGTTTGTTTGTTATTCATTAATTTGGATGAATAACATGAGTAATTCCAAATTAATACATTTATGACAAACAAAGAGTAATGATAATAAATTAGTACACCCGTCAACTGTTACGTATAATCTAATTTAGTAATTCAATAAAAAAATTAATAAAAATTAATGTCGAATGAATTTTTCATACATATATCAATTTGATATTTTTTGTGATAAAAAAATTAATTTGTGATAAATTTATCGAAAGTGTGTAAATTTTAATTTTTTTGTGATAAAAAAAATTAGTCTAAAGTAAAATATCTTTAAATAATGCAAGTCGGCTGCAATGTTTTTGTTTCCATGTAAAGTTCTGCGGAGTAGTCATATCATAGTCATATCATAGTTACTCACTCTTTTGTAGAGGTTGTAACGCATTTATGTCACTTCTGCCATGCTTTCTTCTCTCCCTCTTTTTTTTTCAACTTTTTTTTAATATTGGATGGAATTTTTCAAAAGCGAATAATTCATCATCGTTGACCTTTATACCGAGCAAATAATTCATCCCCATCATGACAAATTGGTCCAAACCCATGATTGACTCAATGATCACAGTTCAACTGGAGCTGCCTTGGAAGAGGAGGGATGATCAGCTCCGGAATTTCAGAGAACAAGTAATGGTTTGATCATCTCCAGGATGTTTTCCTATGAAGAGGCAAACAAGAATCTTTTTTTTTATTACATCCTCAAAAAGTTTTATTCATCATGAGAAATTAGCCTGATCAACAGGACTGGCAACGATTTGAGACGACCTTCGTCGCAAGTTAAGTACCCATCATATGCGATACAGACCCATTTTCGAGAGCACGACACGAAATTAAAGAATCTCTTTCCACCGAAAGAGAAAAGCTTTCTTCTCGGAAAAACAGTGAAAAAGGAGAGGGATTTCCCTTTTTTCTCCCTAATTGCTATATGCATGGGTACTATATTCCCTGCCCTCAAGGCAATGAAAACTTGAAAAGCCATGTTGCCACATTCAAAAGAGAGATGCGGTTAATCTTCTTTAATCGCTTAGCTTGGAAGCAAACTCCAAAGCCTAAACCCCTGCAAATTCCAAGCTCATACCTTAAGTAATGCTAATGACAGTGAGAAATTATGACTAGGTCCCATAATCATTCTTTATCTTCCTCGCCGCGAATTAATTGAGGCTTAAAACGCTCGTAAGCATCCTCCTGTACGTGCTCGGTCCGCAAATGGATTCCCTGTTTTGGGACCCAATTAGTTTAATCGGTCTGTCAAAGCACGTGTGATAATCACTTTGCCGTGAAAGGATGGCTCGAACCAACGTTATAATCCAGCCATGGTTTGCTCGAAAATTGCAATTTTCATTGGCTTTGGATGCCAATTCGGGGACACGAATTGCTCGGGAAGGCTTGGGCCCCAATTCACCAAATAATTTTTTATTTTAATTTCGTCGAATCAGACCCTTATAATCCCACTGCTTTGGGCAAGTTGGTGAGACAAGACAGATGATGTCCCGAAACAATTCATCTCCCACTTTGGTTGCGAATTGATGTAGGGGGCCGTTCCTTTTTCAAATTTTCGTCATAGGAAGACAGCTTTGTTCATTAATTCAGCGGAAGCGGTCTAAATCATTAATTACACGCCCAAGAAAATTACATAATTTCAACGGTTCGACGTACCAATCTTCGCATTTTCAGAACTCCTGCTTGCTTCTTGAATGAAAATGAGCTATACCTAACTGTCAAGACAAGTTATTCCTTCCAATTATAGCCAAAAGATTAGTTTGATCCCCACACCCCCAAAAAAAATGTAGAAAAACAAAAAGAAACCGGCCCGGAAGAACGATTATATTATCATTTCAAAAGTCGAGTAAAAAAAAACCATAGTAAAACAGTCCGTAAAAAACTTTGGATTATCATCATTATGTCCACAGCTACTCATATGTTATCCATCCAACGGCGAAAGGAAAAATTACACCGACGTTGGGTCGAACAATAATCCCAAAAACGTTGATCTTGCAAATTAAATACGCCGCACTTTTCCGAACGGTAATATTCAACAAAGTATTTATACCATCTTTAAATAAAACAAAAATCACGTATTCTGAAAGTGTATTATACGGTTTGCAAGAAAAAGGGTGTATTTAACTGATATCATTGTATAATTAAGGACTCTAGCACACATGGACCGAATTGAAAATAATTCGTTGTGTAATGGACAAAACCAAATTCGTGAAAAAAAAGTACATAGCTACCGAAAAGGTATGGTTTACGCTCAAATTAAGTTGTACAAGTGTGTGCATGTAGTGGTTGTGATTAGGCATGAAGTCGTTCTCAGAGTACGGATCTTTTACACATCTTATGGCATAAGGCAAGACAGGAATGAAGGAACAGGGGAATTTGCTGTGAACCTTCCTAAGTTTATTTGTTGCTGCCCTTTTCATTTTCATGCAAAAATAACCTGAATTTAATGGCATTGCTTCAAATTGTTCTGTTCTACTTTTTGCATAATTACACTCTTGGCACTGCAAAATGTTCATTTTTTGGAAATTTGGTGTATACCTTGCTAATCAGCCTCGCCAAAAATGGACTATTTTCTTTGTTGGCTAGAAAATTAGAAAAGTTGTTTGATATTTGAAGTAATTTTCTTTTCTCTCGTAAAAGTATTGGAGGTGTGGTTTACACTCATTATCGATTGGAAAGCACGGGGGTTCTACTTTACGCTGAGTGGGCTAGATCTAGAGAGCTGCCCTAGCCAGGGTCATGGGCCTAATCCCCTTGAGGTTTCAGATGACTTTTATAGTTTAAACTTTTCTTTATTAGTAATTTAGATTTGGGCCCATAAATAGTTACCGTTATATATACTTTATTTTGTAATTGAATGATATAACAAAGAGGTGAGAGTTGTTAATTATAATGGAATCCTCTGCTAAATAAGTACTAGTTTTAGGGGTAAATCAAAATAAATTTTATGTGTCGATTTAAATCTCGCTTCTATGTTATATTTCATTGTGATTGTGTGTTGAATTCTAATAAAAGGCAAACATATATGACGGCTAATCTGATTAACTATAGGTCCAAAATTGCTCCACTTTGTATATGATTGACCGAGGCAAGATTTGTATTTAGTTTCGTTTATTTTTATTTTCTGAACAATAAAGTTAGATATCACCTTCCCTGGAAAGCCACATGCCTTTGTGCGCAGGAATTTGGGTTGATGTGAACCTTAGTATTCTTACAGATTCGTGGGGCGCGATAAGTGTCTGAGCTCCGTGCAACTTGAAATTATTAAAGAGGACAAACTCCACTCTCCTAGATTTTCACGCAACATGTAATAATCATTTTACTTGCCCTAATTCATTTACCATGTTCACTTCACCAGCAGGGGATTAAGCTTATCGAGTGGACGCATGCACTGAATTTTTTTCAAGACCTTCAATTATGTATATGTACTTTCGGAATCGCATAAATTTTGACCCCCTAAAATTATCTCGTTAAACTTCGGGATGATTACCAAAGAAGCCGTAAAGATATTGCAATGAAAGGCTTCTTGAAAAGGTCTGTTTTTCGGCAAGTTATGAAAAAGTACACATAATAATAGAAACGCGTTGATTTGCGTTTAATTTTTTTCACAAAAGGTATTGGGTTCGAAATTTTATGGTACCCGTGTCTTGCTTAGGCACCGTGGTGATGGGGTCCTACAGTTGCCCCCGAAAATTAGTCGTGTTTTACTACTTATTTGAACACAAGCTCGCCGGCCGCGCAAACACTTCGGTTAAAAAAAAATAGAACTAAGCCTTCAATAATGTTAATTTGAAGAAATTTCCAATTACTATAACTAATTCTTCAAATTAGCCCGAAAAATCTTATTTTTTATTTTTTTTTTAATTTGGGTTAATTCCAGTTTTAGACTCTTTCGACCTATCTGTCCAATATGGAAAAGGCTTATCATAGAAACTTCATTTGTTTTTAGTAAATTAAGTATATTTAAGTTAATTGAGTGCTATTATTTTCAAATAGGCAATTATTATTCTTTGATGGAGCAAATCAATTTTTATCTAAGAAATCGTAAAATATTCCATATAATTCGTCCGTGAAAGTAAAGCAAAAGGGTGGATAATCTTCTTGTATATACAGTTATAACTATCAAAGAGCAATCCTGGACACCTATCAAACAATAAAAAGAGAAACCTTTGTAATTCGTCACTGCATTAAATTTTCTTAACGAGGGTAATCAATACGACTCATAATATAATGATATTTTGCATCATATCATTTTGTTTCAACTGTGAAAAAGGAAAAAAACCAATCATTTAAGCCCAGCTATAGTTAAATTGACACGCAATTCCAAACAGAATTTACTATTTTGGTTCCATTTTGGTTTGAGGTGGTACGGTTTAATCAGTGTCGTGACATTCCTTCACACCTTTGTAGCCTTGTAGGCAGGCGGGGCTCACCCTTTGGAGCGTCATCTGAATTTTCGTATCGCCCTTTACCAGAACTGAGAAATCACAAATCAATAAATAAATAAAAAATAGTCATGTCAAGCTATCAATTAGTCCGAAAGCCCCTCTCTCTTTGAGGGTTTTGCGATTCCAAAGGCAGGAAGTTTGTACCCTACTGTAAGTGGAAACAAGGAAACTTCCCATTTATATATGTCATCGGTGGGATGTTCCTCAATCCTTGTGAAAGAACTATTAATAAATTCATGGATAAAACCCTCGTTTTTAATTTCTCTAATTGGTTAATAAAATCCACTGTTTGGACAATCATACTTTGAATTCCAAGTGCGAACGTTGTACTATTGTAGGTTTCTGACCAAACCTAGCCCCACTACTCCCTTCTTCCCCTACATATTGGCCAATCTCAAGGGGAGGAAAATCTAATTATATGATATGATGGGACAAATCGTAATGAAGGAAAAAAAAGAGATGGACACATGAGAGGGACAACATTTTTCAGGAGAACATTGCCCTAATATGAAATCCAGTTTGATTAGAAGAGTGTATTTGCCCCCAAATCTTTCTTTAGGGTGGTTAAAAACTGCCCCTTTTTAATTTTTTTTGCGACATTTTTTTGAGACTTGCCCCGTGAATTAAATAAATCAATTACAATGTGTCATTCAGCACTGACTTTGACTAAAGTTTATCTTAAGTTCCAACAACTTGGGAGTACATGATTGATTAGGAAGAGCAAGTTCGTCATATAAGTATATACATATTAAACATAGAAGAGTATTTTGGCAATATAATGCATGTGAGAGCATGTGACAAAAATTCTTTAGAGATTTGACTGCACATTTGTAGGAAGTTTTGAAATGTATTTTGAGGAGTCCCTTTTTAAAAAAAAAAGAAAAGAAAAGAAAAGAAGATGATGTATGACCAGTTCGTCTTCCATAACTAGTCATGTGCAGTCACGTAGTTAGATTTTTAAGAAAAAATTGACTAGAGTCAATGCTAGGAGGCTAGGGGACAAGAAATAAATTGCAATTTCTAAAACGCTAGGGGATAACTTGCCACAATTCCAAAAACTCACGGGGCAAAATGTAGTCCTCCCGTTGTAAGATGACATTCAAATTGGATCAGATTAACTCTGTAAATTCCTAAGACGATCGGATAGAGATCTTTTTCCATAAAGCCAATTGCAGCACCTTTCTCGTTATTTTTCAAGATTAGGAAAAATATAAGCGATAGGAACCACATTTTTTTTTTGTCAAGTTAACCTTTAATTTATTTGAGATAAATATGGCACAATGTACTTGGTTTGAGATTTTGTATGGTACTAATCATTTTAAATATATAAGATAGATATGTGACTATCTCGTGAGTTTGATACAGTTAAATCGTCAACTTTCACCTCGAACGCCCCCTCCAAATTTAGCAGCAAAGACAGGGCCAAAGTTAGGCGAGCGAGTGAGTTTAAAAGCTTATTTGCGGCCATGGCAACTTTAAGCAAACGTTCATCTTCTAATAAAAAATCAACAGTTATTAGTCAACAAAGTGCCAGACTCCAAAGATGCACAAACGATTCTCGAAGGAAACAAGAAGAAGAGGGACTTTTAGAGATTCAGAAACAAAAATTCCTGTACACGAAAGCATTTTACATGCCTAATTTCTTCTCCAAACAATATGAAAAAAAAGGTTAATACCACGAAAAACCCCAAACTGGTACGCTTGTGACAAATTTACCCCAAGCTATTTTTTTGACCACGAAAAACCCCAAACTGGTATACATGTGACAAATTTACCCCCAAACTATTTTTTTGACCTCAAAAAACCCCAAACCGGTACATTTATGACAAATTTACCCCAAACTGATATATTTGCGACAAATTTACCCTCCTTTAATTTTTATTAAATTTAACGTTAAATTGCTTAGTTGGATGGCATGTGGCACTTCACGAGTATACCGGTTTATGATTTTTACCCTCTATTTACCATATGTTTATCAATTTAGGATTTTTCATGGTACTGAACCAATTTAATAAAGGGTAAATTTGTCATAAGTGTAATAGTTTGGGGTTTTTCGTGGTAAAAAAAATTATTTTAGGGTAAATTTGTCACAAATGTACCAGTTTGAGGTTTTTTATGGTCAAAAAAATAGTTTAGGGTAAATTTGTCACAGGTGTACCAGTTTGGGGTTTTTCATGGTTAAAAAAATAATTTGGGGTAAATTTGTCACAAGTATACCAGTTTGGGGTTTTTCGTGGTCAAAAAAATAATTTGGGGGTAAATTTGTCACGAGTGTACCAATTTGGAGTTTTTCGTGGTATTAACCTAAAAAAAAACAGTGAAAGGGTTCCTTTAATTGTAAATTAGGAAGAATCATAGTTTAGTGATGTCTCAAGCTCGACTGAACTTCTTGTTCTCTCTGCAACATCAATTGAAACTAAATGCAATAGGATAAATATCTCGAAAACTCCAAACTGACACATTCATAATAAATTTATTTTAAAAATAGTTTTTGTGCATCTTTGTAGAATAGATTTTCATCTAAAATTAATTTTTTTACCATAAAAAATCACAAACCGTCACATCTATGGCTAATTTACCTCATGTCAATTTTCATTAAATTGAGTTAATGTAACAAAAGAACTTCAAACTAGTATATATGTGACAAAATGGAGGGTAATAATTCCAAATTGATATTTTTGTCAACTATCACGTAATATCTATTTTAGCAACTTGACGGTAAAATTTAACAAGAGGCAAATTTTTTTAATAAATGTAAGAGTTTGGCATTTTTAAATAAATTTATTATATATGTTAATTTAAAGTTTTGGTTCATATTAATCCATTGCAATAATAGGCTCCAATGAACTCTCTTTTCATTCGAGATGAGAAGTAAAATCCCAAGTACAGTGCGTCGCTGAGCTTGGACTGTAGTAAGAGAGAGAGAGAGAGTAATTGCTGTGAAGGTTCCTGCAAGAGAAGAGAACATCGCTGTTGCAACCCCACCCACGTCTGCTCAGGCCGTGGCGTGGACGCGCCCCGAGAACAAGAAAGGAGGCTCCGATCGCCATTATTGCGACTGGTTTATCTCACTTGCGCCAAAGGAAGATCAGTTCCTTTGTTCCACCACTACTCGCTCTCCCCTTCTTTTCTGGGTCGCTTTCATTTCACTGTGCGGCGTACAAGTGAAAGGAGCTGTTCCGCCGAAGCTTGGCCTCATCTGACCGAACAGTCTCCAATTTGTCTACTTATTAAACCTGATGACAGGCGCTCTGGTCTTGACCACTGGTCTCTCCTCGCTCTTTCTCTCTCTCGATCTCTCGATCTCTCGAGGAGGAGTGACAGAGCGTGCGTGTGCGTACAGCGGGCAACTTCAGTTGCTGGGTCTTTTCCTGGAAAGATGAAAATCTGATGATCTGATCTCTCTCTGTGTCTGCAAAATTTATTTTCCTTTTTCAGAAACCATCGTCCACCCAAAGAAGCAAACTGATCCTCCGCGGCAGGAATCTCTAGTTCTCTTGTTTGCCCTTTTCTTGACCCGCAAAGAGGAGTGTGCGAGGTGGAGAATCTGTTTTTCTGAATTTCTCAAGTAGTGATCATCGTATTCTGGCCAGGGGAGGGAAAGAAAAAAGGAAGAAAGAAAAACCCTCCTGATTCTACCCCCTGTTTTTCTCTTTTTCTTTCTGAATTTTCTCTCTGTGTCCGCCCTACTCTTCATAAAATACACCTCAAGACCATGCAAATTCCACCATCCTCTTTATTTTAGTCTCTCTCTCTCTCTCTCTCTCTCTCTCTCTCTCTCTCTCTCTCTCTCTCTTTGAATTGTTTATATTCCAGCACCTGAAGAAAAAGCTTCTCTCAGATGCGCAGGGAGTGTGGAATATTGACAACCCTCTCTCTCTCTCTCTCCATATGACAGGAAAGTGACTCGAGCTCTCTCTTTCTACTTCCATACCTTCTCTTGGTACTTGATCTTGCACGATCGGGCAAAAGAAGCAAAACCCTAGATCATCAAGAACTCCAGTATTACCAAATCAGCAGATCTCTCGGCCCCAACCAAGATCCAAGAAGGGAGAAGAGCCAAGAAATTATCCCAATCACTTCCCTACATGGAGCTTGTCCCAGAATCGTCATCAAGCAACCCCAACTTTGACACCCCGATCACCATCAATACCCACATAATCGGGACGAGCTCGTCGTCGCCAATGTCGGCGTCGCCGCCTCCGACGCCGAGCCGCTACGAGAACCAGAAGCGGCGCGACTGGAACACCTTCTGCCAGTACCTGAGGAACCACAGGCCGCCGCTGTCCCTCACCATGTGCAGCGGCGCTCACGTCCTGGAGTTCCTCCGGTACCTCGACCAGTTCGGCAAGACCAAGGTCCACAACCAGACCTGCCCCTTCTTTGGCTTCCCGAACCCGCCCGCGCCCTGCCCATGCCCGCTCCGCCAGGCCTGGGGCAGCCTCGACGCCCTCATTGGCCGCCTCCGGGCCGCGTACGAGGAGCACGGGGGGAGGCCCGAGGCGAACCCGTTCGGCGCCCGGGCCGTGCGGCTCTACCTGAGGGAGGTACGCGACTTCCAGGCGAAGGCACGGGGGGTCAGCTATGAGAAGAAGAGGAAGAGGCCGAAGCAGAAGCCGAACAACAATGCAGCCCCACCTCCCGCTGCTGCAACAACCTGAAGATGAGAGGGCCAATTTGATGCTGATAAGTGGGGATCAAGATGGGTTTGACGCCAATAGGAGACATCTTTTGCATCTTTTGGAACGTGGGTATTTCCTATCTTATCGCTATTACTATGTTTTACTTTCTATTAGTGATCTTAGAATATGTATGGTCAAATTTGTGGTGATTTTTCTCCTTATTGGTCTAAAGAGCCTTGACCTGGTCCTGCATTATATAGTCTTTTCTCTCTCTTTTTTTTATTTTTTTTTTATTTTTGGCTTCGGCAAGATATGTCGTAGATTTGTGGGCACCCCTTGCAGCTTCTCTTTGGGAGACAAGAGTGGATGTTGGTGTCAGTAGTGTGGGAGAGAACTAGTCATGAGCTGTTTAGACTGGAGTCTTCTTAGTAGGAAAAATTGAGAAGTGGCCAAGCTGGGTCATTAATCCTAGTGTACTTCGTTGAAATGATGGTGAATCTGAGCTCTAGGTTTGGAAAAATTCTCTCTCTCAATCTCATATCAAGCGTGTTATATTTCATGCAGTCCCAATAATGCATTCATCTTAATTATTCATATTGACAAGAATGATGTGCTCTTCTTCATGTGAAATGCGCTCAATTTGGATGATTAGATCCTTTATATGGGTCTCAATTCTCAAGTATAGCCGCCACAAGAAAGCAGAAAAAAGGGATTTGGGACTTGTTTTTTTTTTGTTTTTTTTGGGGGGGGGGGTTTGGAATGCAGTTGTGACTATATTTATCCTCTCTCTTTGCTATCATTTTGCCATCCACGCATGATTTGTTTGCTTTGAGAAAGAGTTGAAAAGAGGGGGCTGCGACTTATGGACAAAGGCATTTGGAGAAGTGGAAAGTTCACGAGGTAAACTAATAGTAAATAATCTAGCGATGTGGTTAGGTACCATTTAAAGCAAACGTTAAATCAATTCAAAAGGAAGCAATAAGACAAAACGGTGGATTTCCATCCTTTTTCCTCTTTCTTTTGCCCTACAGATGGATGACAACGGAAGATACACGAGCGTCACAGTTTAATATTTTGGATCATCCTAGTCCACACAGATCAAGCCATTGAAACATCTTATATACTAATATAAAGCTTATATGGTTAGTTTAATTGAGAAATTATGCTTTTGAATCACTCTAACTAGCGTGAGATTATATGGTTTTCGCAATTATAACCCATGACATCAAACTTTTGCATTCAGCGTGCAAGGATCGAGGCTCCTTACTAGCTACTTATAAAGGTTTATCTAGGTTTTCATTGATTTTATGTGATGTTCAATTCAAAGTAGTGGTATTTGACTGGTGTAAGGGCAAAGTGAGTTGTTCTTTGGGATTGCATTGGCAAATATGTTCTTCTCTGTTCTCAGTTGAATCATCTTCAAACCTGAATATTGCTCAGTTTCATCCAGATGCCTCAGCTGATTAATATGTTGTGCTTTCTTTTTGGTTTAAAGATATTTCCAAAGTATTTCATAGAATGACTTATCAAAAAGAGAAAAAAAATAAACGAAAATTGGCTGCTCTGAATTATATGTAGATTGCAGGATTTATGCTTCTTCTTTTGTTGAATTTCCAAAGCTTATGTACCTGAGGCTTGCACTGACCATACTAAAAAGTGAATTTACTTGGGTGCCGTGAATTGTAGCCAAGGCTTTCACTAGCACAGGCGATTTTTAAAAAACGTTAGCCTATAGGAATTATTTTTCATGTCTAATTAAGTCTGAGCTTTTCCCTAATTCTGTTTTCAAATCATTCTTAATCAGTTTTGAAGTAGTTTATATCTTTTCCATTTATCAAGATGACTAGCAGGACATTTATTAAACTATATCAAAGCACGGTTCTAACTTCATTAGGGAGAATTCTAATGCGGAGTTTAAGTCGTACTAAACAGAAATCATCACATCCTAAATCTATTTTGTAGGAATGCAGTCGTAAGTTCCTATAAAGGAAAAATCAAGTCATCGAAAGGTTTAGGATTTTAGGATCACAAACAAGATGCTCATATCATTAAATGTTCAATGCCTGATTATATTTTATCCAAAAGGTTAAGGACTTTCAGAATACTTAGATCTTCGGTGAATGTCTAATACAATGAACAGCATTAAGGCATTATTTGCAGAGAGATCAGTATCAATTTTTCCAATCTATTTCATACTCACATGCATCCAGCAGATTTCAAACCGATCTTTGTTCTCTCATTTATCACTGTTCTTACATGTTTTGCATCGGGTAGATGATGCAAGTGAGTATGTTCATGGAATGTATTCTTAAATTCGTTTTCTTTATTTTTCCTTGTGAAATACTTGTTTGCAAATCATTCTTACAAGTTCCAAAGGTGGTCGGGAGTCCCAGGATGCAAGATGTTCTTAGAAACTTATTAATTTTATGCCTCTTCTGTTGTGAAGAACCTTTCTATTTTCACAAATAAATTTGCCTGTGATTTAATCTATATATGCTATTTCTTCTTATCAACCGTGGATGACAAAGAAACATTGGTGGGGATTTTCCTGTAGCTCCGTACTCGATATTTCTAAATATTGCACAATCACCCCGTGGCAGTGAACTGGTTGTGTGGTTTGCCCTTGTCGACGATGTTATACGGGCACTAATTTCACTGCTTACTATCTATGAAATCGCAATATCCGGAGATTTGATCTCAAATTTCTTTTTTTACATAAGACAGAAATATCAATATGTATCTCCATGTGGACTATTGCCATACAACATTTCTGGTCATTCTTCTAGTCCAAACTATGCGAAATCATTATGTGTTTACACCTTAATTTGAGAAGGTTAGTTTTGACGAAAGTCGCCACTTCTATCGACATATGATAAGTTTCCTTAATGTTGTGCCAGTTGCTGCAAGTCGAAGATCTATTCCGGGCTAATGTATATGCGTGTGGCATGATAAACGTACCTAAAGATGTACGTCATTATGGAGAAAAATTATTGCTTCCGGAGCAGTTAATTGAAGTCCAACGTCCCAAATGATGAGTGTTTGTTGTTGAATGTGTTTATCCTCAGATAATTCACACTGCAAAAAATGTAGAGACCAAATGAAGCCAACCAAAGAAGTTATTTTAAGGAGAATAAAGATTAGGTTTTTCACCATTTCTCCAACCTTCAGTATGGTTTTTTTTTTCTTTTATACTCTTTTCACTGTTTCCAGCTAGTTCTTTCGATCAGGTGGCTATGATTGTGTAGGTTTTGTATCTAATTCGAGTAGCTCATGGAGTTGCACCCAACACTAACATAGTCTCGAGGTCAAACCTTTCGACAGATATACCTTTTCGTAGACCGTCACGTTTAGGATCGTCGAACGGAAGGTTTATCGAACCATTTTTGGAAGGGAAACACAAAAGATCTATCCGAATTTGATGTACATAAACAAGAGATCGTGAGTAGTATCTTCAACCTGAAAACTGGCAACATTAAATCCACAGTTAACAGGTAAGCCACCCACAAGTAAATTTGAGTCAATTAATTTACTTTATTATCAACTCAGTTAAGTTTACATCATTTTTTATGGGTGGATATTGCATGAAACATTTAGTACAAAAGGCAAGGTCTAAGAATTTTACTTGAAGTTATTGCATTTCCAAAATGACGAACATAATGTCAATGTCAAATCAAATGAAGAGACAACCTCGATGGTATGAACCAATAGGGAACCAAAAGGATGACTAAGAGCCTGTATGGCAACCGTTCTAATTCGAAAAAGTGATTATGATTAAAATAATTTTTTCTAAATCTGTTTCCTGGATGAATTTTAGAGAATCATAACTCATTTGGTAACTGCATAAAATTTATGTTCCTAGAACAAAAATGCATTTGGTAACTATATATAATTTCTATTCTCGGAAGCAATTCTTCTTATCAATTTTTGTTATTTAAGTCAAATAATTATGTAATTACTTTCTAAAATTTTATCCTACGTTTCGAATTAATTCATATTGATTATATTATATAACGTATTGCATATTGGATGTAAAAATAAATATCAAGAATCATCATGAGTCATTTTCGCTATTTATTATGGGGTTTTATCCAACTCTTTTGAGCGAGTGGTCAACCGACAAAAGCGACACCATTTTTTTTGCACTATCCTACATTGGTGCACACTTTTGACAAGCAAATCAAATTTCAATCTTAATTCATCTAAAATTTAAGAACAAGAGCTTGCTAAGTGTTCGTGGTGGTTATTTTTACCTTTTTCCAAAATTATCTAAAACTACATAAACCTAGATAAATCACAACCAATGAAATCAATTGCACAATCAAAGAATCACAGTATCGATAAATCGCATCATAAAACCCTAACGAAGCCCCAAGAGCTTAGAGAATGTGGTTCAAGTTTAATCTCGAAAGTGTTAATGAGTTTCTTAAAAAGAATAAAATCTTAGGGACTCTAGACCCAAATTTATGAAAATGAGGTCAAACTAGCCTAACATTAGCTTCTTTTATTTTTAGGGATTTTCTAAAAAAAATTTCTAATTTTTTAGAACTGTTCGAATTTTTTCATTTTTATTTTTCATTTTTCATTTTTATTATCTTATATATTTTGCTTTGAAAATTAGATCACGTTCTGTTTTAGGTTGAGGAAAAAAAATGAGAGATGCGATATTTCATTTTATTTTGTGATTTTTTTTTCAGAACCAACTTTTTTTTTCTTTTTTTTTTCTAAAAATATTTTCGGGAACAGAATAAAAATCAGAATCAGTTACATTACCGAATAAGATCCTCATCTTTTTTTGTTCTGAAAAACGGAATCAGAGAATCAAAATAATTGCTACACGGGCCCTAAGTGTTTTGTATTTTATATTAGATAACTCTTAAAAAAAACAAATTCGAGATTACATGGGGAAGTCTAACGTTGAAGGTTATGACGTGCGCAACCAAGCGGGAGAAAAGAAGGATTACTTGCTTTTCATCCAAACAAAAATATAAACTGCGAAACCAACAAGTTGAACCAAAAATTTGATTGCAACTGAGCGCTAGCTTGATCCAAATCTCTCTTCAAGATTATAGGTTCTGTTGGATCTTTTCATGCAATAGGGGAAGATGTGTGTTTAAGAAGGGGCATATCATAGAAAACAGTCCCTTTAACAAGCTAGATATGCCGATTTTCTTTCGATTGTTTTGTTGTGATCAAAGTTAGTTTCCTCCAATTTACATAAAAACTTAAAACTGTTTCATTTTTCTCATTGCGTTTTGTTTCTACGAACTTTAAAAAAAAAAATGGTTGGCACAATTGATTGAGGCATTGGTGAATTTCCACCCAAAAAATTGGAGGCGCCCGTGCTTGCTCTCGGTTAGGGTCACTTGTACATGCCAAAAGCTTGAACCGACTCAGGGCACTTGCAGCGATTTTCCATGTGCCATCAGGTGCCTCTCGGTCTCCACGCACGTGTTCTTAGTTAAAAATAGAACACCTTTTTTTTTTCTCCCGATGTTTGCTATTCCAAAAAAGAACTTGAAATGAAAAGGTGTCTTATGTTTCAAAACACTACACACACACACACAACTCTACCCTTGATACTTACATATTTTCAAAGAGGCCATTTTCAGGCGTTTTTGCATAAGACAAAAAACGTCAAATTGTTAAAGCACAATATCCGATGGAGAATAGATGTTAAAATAGGCTTGTTTCACGAAAAATGAATATTTTGATATATATATTTTTAAAATAATTGATTATGTCTTTTATAAAAATGAACGAATGAAAAGAATATTATTAACGATCATAAAAATATATCTATATAAATTATTATCTATAATATAATATTTTTTTATTAATTAATTATTTCAAGCAATTATCTTCTATGTATCTTGCTTTACCGTATAATGGAAATGAAAGAGCGGGCTCATTTAATGCAAGTCTCTATCACTTTTCCATATAGAAGTTGACGTATTTGACTTTATACTCACCTCAGTTTGTCCTAACCGAATGACAATTGATTAGTGGAATGCCTTAGACTAATTCATCTGGCTAAAAAGCATATGGAAGGTAGTGGGAATGGTTGTCTTATTCTTGCTGTTTTCTTATGGGAAACAAACGAATAGCCTTCGTATTGATAATAACCACTATAGTAATAGTACCACCTAATAAAGTTATCGATCAAACCGAAAGAACAATAGAGACATTTACACAAGTTGCCATCTTTATGAATTTGTTCTCTCGCAAGGATACGCCAGTCTTGTCCAATTATCATCATCGAAGGGGTCGAAAGTCACTCATGACGAATCACGTTACAAGAAAATCATTTTTCTTTATTAAGAATATCAAAATCGATAAGTTCACTAATTGGGCACATGCTGATAGATTATCGCTAAATTCACGGTACCGCACATGATCTACAAAAACACTTTTGAGAGTTTATACCGACGTGTTTCTCGGGAAAAAACATTTTGGGTTGTACCTTCCGTGCCTCGAATTTATTAATTAATCCCGCAAAAAGCTCCTTTTCTTTTTTTGCCATTTCCAAAAGCTAATAAAGCAGGAAATGGCATATGCACACGTACTTTCTCGCATTAATCTACTAACCCCAAGGCCAATATGATTGGAAATGACTATTATCTGACTGTGGTGTGGTGATAGACCAAACAAACACAAAATAAATAATTTCATAACAAATTGCAAAAGTATTATCTAAACAATAAAAAAAAAGAATTAAAACTAACCCAACTCATTTACCCTTTTGTCTTTTGTCGCACATACAAGAAAAGCTGTCCCTACCCTCTCCTAATCTCTAACCCCCCGCATTAATTTACTCGATAGAAAGGTTGTCCGTACGAAGATCCCCGCAATCTACGGCCTACTCTACAGACGTATGGGACGGCGACACGTGCGCCTCCATGGGCCCCGGCCTCCTCGTGCCCCCACGTGGACTCTTGTACTGGATGTCGGGAAACAGGCGAACCCATCGACGAGGCGGGACCCGCAATCCTATCCTTAGATCCTCGCGCAGCGAATCCGGGCCCCCCACTCCCCCGGGGACGCTCCACCCCGCCGCCGATTGGCGCCACGTGGTGGCGCGTGGACTCTACGATTGGTTGAGGGGGGAGGAGATTCCGTCCGGACCGGCGGTTCTCCCGGTCGACCATCTCTCCGCCACTCTCCGATCACCATCCCTCCTTTTTTGGGAGAAAAGTGTCAATTTTTTTCCTGAACATATTGCTTTGACCCCATTTTAATTCTAAATTTTTTATTAATGCTAATTCAATCTTAAACATTTTATATTTGTGCTAATTAAATATCTTCGATCAATTTTGATCGAAAATCACTGATGTGAACACCAATCACTCCACGTGATATAATCAGATTTATGTGACGTTTTTTATAATTTTTTTTTATCTCGACAAGGGCCGCAACACCCTCATCGATTATTAGATTAGGGATCGCGGTCCTCGCTAAGCATCAGTTAAAAAAAATTGTACAGAAGAGAAAAGAAGACAAAAAGAAGAAAACCAAAAAATTAATTAAAAATATATAATGAAATGAAAAATATATTAAAAATATCTAGATTAATGCTGGTAATGCCATGTGGGACAATCGAAATTCACATCAGTTATTTTCGATCAAAATTAAGCAAATTGACTTAATTACCATAATTGCAAAATGTTTAGCACTGAATTAATAAATATATAATAAATTTAAGACTTTTTTTTTTACAATTTCCCCCTCTTCTTGATGCGTTGCACTTACCAATATTGCAAAAATGAAATCGAAACAACGACATTTAATTGTATAAATGTAAAAGATTTAGGACTAAATTGACATCAACAAAAGATTTATGACTGAATTGACACAAATACAATAAATTTAAGGCTTTTTTTTTTGACAATTTTCCCATGCGTTGGAATTTCCAATATTGCAAAACCGACATTTGATGGACTCGATAAAGCGTTGAACCTAGTTTGGGCGCACATAGATAAGGTATTGGAGCGACACGAATTCGTTTGTGTGTCTAGACTTTTGATATGAACTCGGCGCAAGAATCCGTTCAATTTGAGCTTGTCTTACTCTACCCTCCGCACACCATGCTTTTAAGTAAATGTCCTCTAGCACAAGCGAAGTGATAAAACCCTCTTGACATAGGCAACATCTACTGATATAAATCTCAGTAATTATTCCGAAGAGATCTTGTTCGATATGATGCGACAAAGTTTTTGGATCGTGGGGGAGAGAACTTGGGCCACCCTAAGCTAATGGATCTGGCCCACCAATTACATGTTTCTATTCGTTCCCCTCAACACCTGGCTATTATGCTTTCGAAAATAGGTTTTTCGTATCGCAATCATTTAAGTTTAGATGCTCGCCTTTAATCAACTAAATAACTTTCACCGTACTATGAAAATTTGGCAAACATGCTAAGTTCATGCGTGCCAGCTACACGACACATCCCCAAGCAGTCACGAGACACGTACTTACTTTAAACTTAGCGCGCGTTCTGAGTCTCGTGACTACGGGATGAACGAAGAAAAGTGCAAAAATCGCAACACCCCTTTTCGCCGGTCCTAACCATTCCGCAAAACTCATGTCCAATGCCAGTGACCTGGCGAATTTCTTTTGCCAGCATGCACTGTGGCTTTTTCATTTAGAGGACCAAGTATGTCGCCAACGTGTCCTCACATCATCTTGTCGGAAAGTGCCGAGCAGAAACCGTAACCCTAGCAAGGCACTGCTTCAAAAGAAAGCCCCTTAAGACTGCATTTTCTAGTTCCTAGAGAAAGAGAAGACTGTAGCTTCTGGTTGCTCTGCAGCCTGTAGTCCTCACAGAAGAAGACTGCTGCTTTTCATTCCCAAATTTGGATTCGCCAACGCTCTGAGTAATCTAACTCCTTACAGAACAGTTACATGTTGTCTGCTACAAGCCTAACAGCTTGTTCACACTAGGGCTCCGGCTCCTCCTCCTCCTCAATTTCCCACGAGCGTTAAGAGAATGGTCAAGTCATGACAGCAGAAAATCCCTTCAGGTGGAAGTCGGTCACTCACTACTTTAATCATGTTACCTCTTCAAAAGCAGCATCAAGGGTTTCGACTTTTCCGGGTTGCGAGTTAGGGTTTCTCCTGTGAATCTGGGATTTCGCAGATTGCGGCACAAGTTCCCAGCTCAAAAGGCACGAATCCTTGGCCCGACCCGTAAAGCCCTTTTTCTTGAATTTCTGTAGTAATACTTCGTTAAGAGGAGGAGGGGTGGGTGAATCGTGTGGCTCCTCTATACGCTGGGTTCTTGACCGGACACATTACCGGATGCTTTGCTTTTTCCGCTTTTCTTGGCCGAATGCTTCACCTAAAACCCAACCAACCCCAATGATTGTAGGGACTTGGATTTTGACGCGTCGGTTCAGTCCAAAACATCAAGTTGCCTTCAGCTCGATCCAACACCTCATGACTTTTCACTGAACTTGCTGCTCACCGCTTAATAGATTGCAGATACTTTTGCAATGCACAGGCTAATCGAAGAGACCGAGGAATAAGCAAGGACAATGTACTACCGCGTTTGAAATCTGACTTTTCTTTGAAGAACGTGCATACATGCACGAATATTTCTTTGGCTGAAAATAGCCGTCGACACAATATCTTTTAGCAAACCGTCCTCAATTCATTCTATTTTTATTACGAAAAGACGGTTTCTGTGACAGATTTCGAATATGAGACTCAATGAATCACAATCGGAAGATGAAGCACAAAACACTTTGCTGAAAATTAATCGACGAAAAATTGAGATAATCAATAGATATGACGCTGGAATTTAATCGACGACAACGTATCCGAAATCACGACTAAAGTACATGAATTAAAAGATGCGAGAATGTAAAGTTATTGAAAAAAATAAATTGTGAAAAGTAAAGAATATTAAGTTATGTCATTAATTAAAGGGTGTTTATAAGGAGTACACCTGGAGTATTTATAACACTTACAATCGGCGATTACACATGTTACCAAATTAGAAAGAGCAAATAACTCATTTTCGATGGTTACCAGAAGTTACTGCATAAACGGATAAGATGTCGACCAACCAATGGTTATCTTCGAATAACTCCCTTTTGGTCGTTAGCATAAGTTACTTCACCGATGGATAAGACATAACCGATCAATGATTATCTTCGCGTCAGTATTCACCGTTGACACAGATGACTTCCAAAGAAACTTCAAGATTCTTGTTGATAAGTTCACGTTGTGTTGCCAATAACTTCACTGAATAATTGTCGATTCCCTTCAAGTTGTTAACAACTATATTCATTGTTGACCAAACTCTGCTTTTGTCGGCTAAGTCTGATACTTGTTGATAACAATAAAAAAATTTGCCATTCTTGGGCGTGTAGATTTTTTTTTTTGGCTCTTACAAGCAGAATTGAATAATCAGCTGTTTCGTTGATTTCTAGCGCGGACAGCATATTTTTTGCTAGAACATTAGTGGTTTTAATTTACTTTATGAGCGAAAGGTAAGTCACAGCAAATGTACCTAGTGACCTGCATAGTTTATAAGCTAGAAGGGATTTTTTAATTTTTATTTTTGGGTTTGCTTTGTGAAACTAGGTTAAGTGTCTTTCATGATTTTATCCACCATGTAAAGATGGCAGCATTTTCTCAAAATCTTTTACTTTGAAGTTGTTCCCTCAGCTATCAGGATAGATTTGAACATTCACTTTTAAAGTAATGTTATTAAAGTCAATTCTAATTTCCCTCGCAGTATTATGAGACCAGTAACTTTCTATTGAGCTCTCTACGAACTCTTGTGATTTCAGAACATAAACTATTGTCATGCTTAAACCAACAAATTCCTGGCATTGATAACTCCTCGGATGATAGTATTGTTTCCCATTAACATTTGCTTTTCTAATTGCTTACATTATAACTTTCCTTGTACCGTTAGGAATTGCATTCGATTGCAAATTTTTAGTTGTACCCTACACAAGTTAAAATTCAAATAAAATTTTTAGTTGTTCCCACGACTATTACCACACGTGCATATACATGCACAGCCTTAGGTCAACATTGTCTTTTTCGTTTTCTTGACATTTCCACTCCCCCTTCTTTTCCCTGCGGAATTTGGCATGATTGGGTTGGAGTTTGAAAAAAATATTCATGACTTTGATTCTTGACTTTGTTCTGTCTATTCGAGTAGTGTGGTCCTTCTCTTTAGACACATTTTTTTTTCCTCCCTCAGTTTAATTTGATCTCGATTAATTAATGCTAGCTGCAAAGCTATAGAAGAGGACAGCCTTTTGCCAAATTTGGGGTGACCCCCCTTTTTTCGTCGTTTAACTATTTATGGAAGGTACATGCTAGGACATTAGCTAATTGGGGTGGTGGACCATTTCTTCAACTGTTGTGCATGTGAACATACAGAAAAAATGAAAAGTACTTGGTCTAAAGATGAACATGAAAGATTCGAAATTATTAATGACGATGGGTTTCACTTCATTTTCACCTTATATATATATATATACATATATAATTATGTATGTGTTTTCATCCTGATACCGAAAAATTACTACCTCACTTTGCCGTAGGTTTGCCCTTTTCTCACACACATCAGAAAACACAGAGTCTAACCACAGTAACCAAACGTTAGTCACCTAACACGGTTGCCACAGACCGTGCACTTGCGACGGCGACCACCTCGGCGCTTGGCCCAGCCACCACCGAGGTCTCGCAGAGGAACCCAGCCGGAATAGAGAGCTCGTCCCTTTTCTGTCTGTGTCCTCCCTAACTCCTTTTTCTCTCGCTAACGAGGCATGCTGCTGCCTAAATGGCCTCGATCCAAGTTGGCCCAACTTATGACCTCACGAAGAATCGAGGCATCATGATATAATCCAACTGCTTTAATCAATTTTCAAATCGCATTTGGATCCACTATTTTGCTGCCTCTAAACGCATCAAAGGGGTTTGTATGACAATATGACAAACTGAGGTTGGATTGGAATTTTTTTTTTCATTATTATGTTTGGCTCTTTTTGGTACCATTAAGAGTTCGCATTTTCAGTAGATTTCGATTACCCGAAAGTTTTCATAACAAGTAGAGACATCTAGAATTTTTTAAAATTCGCAAAACTTGAAATATGTTTTTCCAATTTCAATCTATGTAAGCTAAGCAAATATATATATATATATATATATATATATATATTACTATTGATTTTACACCAAAAAAGGGGTCTGGACCAAGTTCCATAAAAGGGCTTAGATCTTGTCATTTGAACTCAACGATTCTCCATATGGATGATTTATCTTTGCTTTCTTTTCCCTTCGCCAATATATTATTTTCCTTAATCTTTCAATAAGTTATGTATCTATGTCGAATAAATGTATTCCATTTGCGGGAAAAAAGAGAGATTATACAGATAATCACTTAGTGGGGGCCCGAAAACATCATAGGCCGTGCAATATTGGGCCAGAAAGTTAGTCCATTGGGAAAGGAGTAGAACGTCCCAAAAATCAAATCAAAAGATCTGGTTAAAATAAGAACATTTCAGTTGAGAAAAGGACCAGCGAAATGTGCCTTGAAAGCAAACATTGATACCATCTGAATTATGGCAAAAAAGGGGTTATCACATGAAACAGTCGGAATCATTTTTATTTATGTTTTTCCATTGATGAGATTTATCTAATCGAATCGGAAGAATGACCAAGATAAGAAAAACGAACAATGCGATCTACCCAGATTCATCTAGAAAAGGGTTACGTCCTACAGTCTGTATTATTATGTTTTCTATCGCACAGTTACAACGAACAAAAAAATAATATATATAGCTCAAAACGGACCCACAAGTAAAAGACCAACTTAAATAAAAGCGTAAAATCGATATTGTCTTAGGGGCACTGTCTCGGCGCTCTTGCCCGCTCACTGGCAAGTGGGCCAGTCGTCCGCTCATTGGAGAGTGAAATCCCTGCCCGCTGACTAGCCAACGGGACCTCCGTATCGGGAGCCTGCCCCCGGATCCCCGAATTCCGTTCGTAGGGATCACATGTCATTGATTCATATTTTTATTTCCTTAAGCTCACGTGGACATGCCCGATGTGAGAAACAGGGGTCCCGGAAGTATTCGTCAACTCCAACATCCATGACCCTGATGTGCAATCCAACTCCGAGACTTAGAATTGGATTTCGGTGCATTTCACCTTTCTTGACAGTTATCTCATTTGGTTGTGTTGCTTGCAGGCGACGATTACAAATTTCATTAGTTTATGTCACTTAAGATTTTAAGGTTCGATGAAATGGTGGTTGTTTTTCGGATGTTGGCGTTGGAAACTTAAAGCCAAGTACCTATAATTCGTGACGAAAATTGTGATCAAACAAAATATAGAAGTATTTGCTATCAAATTATATTAAAGTAAACCTACATAGCTTATTTCGTTGGTCAAATTTAGCTAACAAATGAACTCGCTTTATTTTCAGACGACAGTAAAATTAACTAAAGCAAAAAAGTAAAAGATAAAACGTATAAAAGTAAACTAGTAACATAAAAACATTAGGGGTTAATACCACGAAAAATTTCAAAATAATACAGCTATGACAAATTTATCATAAACTATTTTTTTGACCACATAAAACTCAAACTAGTACACTTGTAATAAATTTACTTTCAATTAGTTTTCGTTAAATTTAATATCAAAGTATTGAGTTGGATGGCACATGGCAGTTCATGAGTATACTAGTTTGGGGTTTTTACCCTATGTTTATCATAGGTATGTATCAATTTAAGATTTTTCATTATATTAACTCAATTTAATGCTGGACAAATTTGTCGCAGGTATAATAGTTTGAGATTTTTTGTGGTAAAAAAAATTACTTTGGGGTAAATTTGTCAAATATGTATCGATTTTGGATTTTTGTTTGTCAAAAAATAGTTTTGGATAAATTTGTTATATGTGTACCAGTTTGGGATTTTTTGTGGTAAAAAAAATAGTTTGAGGTAAATTTATTATTTATGTATTAGTTTGGGGTTTTTCGCGATATTAACCAAAAAATAAAACCTATTATACCATAAAGATAAACATGAACTTGCAACTATGCAAATAGTTTTCAAACTCTTATTTTCTAATTTAACTGTCTTATCTCCATCTCAACAGATTTTAATTTTGGAAACTAACGAGATGCATTTTGTGTGATTACGTTTAAGCATTTCCCTTTTTTTTCAACTACATTAAAAAAAAAAGATTCTTGTTTTTAGCATTCAGGCACACATTTAGGTCCAAAACATTTATTAAAATACTACAGGTGTCAACATCCTCAAGATTATAAGCGACAATAGTAATATGCTAACACAGATAAAAACAGCATGTAGAAATGCTAATATACACCAAAAAAACACTTACATTTAGCATATCGTAATGGTAATTGATTATATGACAGTTTTCGGGTGACTGTTGTGCTTAAGGGTGAGCCAAAAAACTATGATTGAACCAAATCGGACTGAATCGGGCCGTACCTAACAGGCTCATTTCGGATGGTTACTAGTGAGTATTATTTCGATTCCCAATTCCAATTTGTTGGAACCGGTAGATACTAGTTCAATTCTTGATTTCAGATTGAAACCAACCAACCGGTCCAACTAGACCAGACTTTATATAATTTGGAGGCAAATAAGATGCTAAAGCTTCCCTCACTAGTCAAATTCAAATAACTTGGAGGCTAATAAGATAATTGCCTACATATGATTTGTTGGTAGAACTGGGTAAAACTTTCTAATCAACAGCTTCTAGATTGTTTTTAAAGAATCTTCTCACTTGTATGTTAATTGTTGTTACTAAAATTGATAGGAAAAAATGCTGATGTGTGGTCTATTGTGTCTGTGTTTCATCTGTCACTGGAAGTCTTGTACCATCCAAGATGTCTTTTATAGGATTTGTGTATGGCTTATGTTGCTAAACTTAGTATTCGGTCTCGATAGGATACTCAGCCAAGGCTATGGAGGACGAAGAATGGAGCTAAGAAGCTGGTGGACTTAAGATTGGGGTTTATCCCCATGGAACAAATCATTAAGGATTTTGTGGATAGCTTAAAGAGCAGGGACTTCATTTCCTAAACATATCCCAGAGAATTCCTCAGAGATCCGAAAGTTAAACTATCATATAGGACCGGTTTCATGCATCCATTTAAGAACCGGACTGAACCAATGGCTTAGTTCTTGGATAGATCCATTGAACAAGTAAGTGATTTACGGTTCGTATTTTGTTGAACCAATCCTTAATAGATGGTTCTCAATTTTAGGATGGGGAACACCTATTTTGGAACCGATCACCTCTAGTTATGCTAACTATCTATTTTGGGCCACAAAAAAAAAGTTGTTATGCTAGTAAAGACCTATTATAATTACGAGAAGCATGACGCACATGACCCACCCACACTCGCACAAAGATAAAATGCCATCCGAAGAGGCCCTAATTTACTATGAACAATGACATTTTCGATAAGGGTATGTTACAATATGTTATGCAAATGTGTAGGACGAAAATTGTCGCATACTTTTTAATGCAAAAATGTCCAACTTTTACTTTTAGAGAAATTGGTTCGATAGATCGGGAGGTTTGAAAGTACGTGGCCGGAATAATCCTGTTATAAGAACTCGTTTTATGGATGCTAAGGTGGGACAACACGACATCCTTGACAAAATTTTCAATTTTTTTTTCATGCAAAATTCACATGATTTAATATGATTATGCATGCGATAATTCCACCAAAGAGGTCCGTTTCACTTTGACATTTTCAATATTTTCACGGTTTTTGCATTAAATAAAAGTCAAATTGCGAGTGTCGCAAAATTAAAAAGATCACAAAAAATAGAAATAAAAATCACTGTACAGGTACAATTGCTACGATCAAGTCAACCTGTTATTAGACCCATAAAAAAAAAAAAAGAGTCAACTCGTTAGATTTGGCAACCCTAGATACTCAGGTTGGGCACGCACCAACCAATCAATAAATAGGATGTCCCCTTTGGAAGATATAGGATTTCTAATTATAAGATAAGCTCACATCTTCAGATTTGCAACGGGGAAGACCATCTACTTTGAGCGGCGCCGTTATTACAAAGCTGAGATCACACCACACGGCTGAGAACAAATTTTCACTCCTGTCTCTCCATGATCTTAATGTGCAAGCCTCCGCCGAGGCTCAGAATCGGATTCCGACGAATTTCGCCTTTCGTCGCACTCGTCCATCTGATCAGAATGCAAAAGAAGAGAAGCTTTCAGGAATCGCATCGCTTTAGATCTCCGAACTGGCGTACCAAGACCTATGTGATCCTTGCGGGCTGTTGGGGATCGAGAAGGGTAAGGCGAGTACCAATATTTCGTCACCAGAATATGGAGAAGCGTGGACGAGAAGGCCCTCGCGTACGCCGCCCCGGCACACTGCCTCATCCCTGACCCGAAAGGCATGAAATTCTGCAGCATCACATCGGAATCGAATTCCTGGAATCGAGAACGCAGAGCTGCAGTCAGTGTACCGTCTCTTTGGTGGAGCCGAAATTGAACTCGATCACGACCACAATTTACAAGCGTTTTCTATTTACAGTTCACCTTCCAGCGCCACGGGTTGAACGTAAGAGGGTCTTTGAACTTCTCGGGATTCAAGTGAAGAGCGGAAGTAGCCATCAGTACTCCCCGGCGCGCGGGAATTGTGTATCCTGCGAGAATTATAATCATCAGATGAAGAGCTAGATCTGATTTTGCAGCTCGCCTGCTTGTGGACATTTTCATTTTCATCCAATTCTAGTACAAAGCAACATCAAGCGACTATCATCATGTGGAAGTAAAGCACCGCTCCATTCCACTTCAGTTTTCGTTCTCCGAAACAATCCAGGCGAGATGTTTCCCAACCTTAAGGATTCATAGATCACCTGTTTTTTTGAACAGCAATGGTTCAACAAAGACTGTATTGTTTACTGATTGCACTAAAGAACTTTGACCAATTGAGCAAGGGGGCATGCTTGAAGAATGAAAGGCATCGATTTGTACTCCTTCCATGTGATCGGGGAGCTCGAAATCTCTCTTTGCTTTATTATGGCCTCGCGCTCGTCCTGGAAAATGAGCAGAATTGGCAGTTCATACGGTGAGTTCTTGCAAAGCTCTGGGATTCTCTTCCGGGAACATCAGAGCCAAAGTTAATGTTGTCATAAGAGAATCGAAACTGACAAAGAGAAGACCAAGTATAAGTTCGGATCATGAAATCCTCCATCAAGCATTTCTCTTTTTTCATCTGTTGCATGACATGGGAAACGAAGTCCCCGTGAAGCCTCCATCTCCCGTGGGGAGAAAGGCGATCTTCTACAGTTCTTCGAATGGTTTCATAGATCAAAGATTTCCTACGATAAAAATCGACTTAACCAGGAAACTGAATCATTTTACCTTGAGGCATTTGGGATATATCGTACCCGGTCGGTTCAAAGGGATGGACAAGAGGCCTCGGACAAATATAAAGAACAAATCACTCTATTTCTCCAATGATTGCGCAGGATCACGGCTGAACGGTAGCTTTGCGCTAAATTCGATCGCCATCTATCAAGAGCATCGAAAAACAAAATGTTACGATTTGACGTATTACCTTGCTTTGAGGAAAGGAAAGATCGTTCAAAAGCCTTTCGGTCCATGGTTTAGGCGTTTACGGTTCCTGTCGTAGCATGCTTCACGTCAATGGATTCTCTGCCAAACCATCTCTTTATAGTTGCTTGCGACGCTTCTTCAATCAAAGAAAGCAGTCTCTCCTTCAGGGGCTCCATGCCGAAGTGCTTCTTAACGGCGCCCCGGATGTACTTGTGAACGTTTGTGACGTCGAGGCTGGCCACGCTTTCTTGTGCGAAGAGGGTCGCAAATGTATCTAGGGCCCACGAGCTTGCCGTCTTGCTAAAGGACGAAATGGCAGAATCTCGAATCAGCCGACACTAGAGATGATCGATTCCTGATCTAGTCCGATTCCCCTTATGAATCGAGAACTCGACCGGTGGTTCCGGTTCCCAATTTATCAGAACTGGGAACCGGACCGATCGTACTGGGAACCGGACCGAGCTGAAAAAAAATTTAACCCAAATTACTCTTTAATTTTTGAAATCAATGACTCATAGAACTTCAATGTCTAGATAATCCTAATAGCAAATAAACCTAAACAAGAGGCCCGAAGAGCCAGGAAAAAAAATTTAAAAAAGGATCAAATTAGGAAAAAAAATTAAAAAAAGGATCAGTCCGGTCCGATCTTATGTCTCGGGAACCAGACCGCCCGGTCACCGGTTCCAATTTTAAAAATCGAGAATCGGACCGGACTCATCTAAAATCAGGAATCGGACCACCGATCCCAATTCGATCCGAGCGGTCTTGATCTGATCGATCCAATTTGCTCACTCTTAGCCGATACTATTATCGCCCGACCGGCCACGCTTGTTCGAAATGTCGTCCCATACCTGCACCCAAAGAACCAATAAAGAGGGGTGCAATTGTTTGAGTAAACTTTGCAGTTTCCAATGTATCGACCCTTAAATATTCCTAAAAAGCGCATCATGGGCACTCGAATCCACTCGTTGATGTGACACTCATGTCATTAAAGTAAATTGCACATAGTCCCCATGGAACAATGGCAAATGCTGCACGTGACACTCTAGGGGTCTAAAAACTCTTAATAAACATTCAATTTAGGACGACCCTATTTCCACCCCCCCATAAATGACTATATTCACGCCCTTTTACATTAGAAAGATAAAAATGCCCTCAAATTTTCAAATACAATCTAAAGTTATGGGCACACTCCTCATTTTTTTTCTATTTTTTCTGTTTTCAATTTAGGATAATTACTATAATTAAGCATTTCACATGTTTTGCTTTTTAGCGTATTAAAGAAAAATGCATTTTTAGATATTCCTATAATGTTTTACATGCTCCATGTAAAAATATCTCATTAGTAGTAAGAAAAAGACATTCTTTTATATAATATAAAACCGAAAAGTATCTTCTACATCATATTTCTCTATATTTTGTCCCTCTTATCTTAAGAGCTCACTTTGTCGGTGAACTTTTTATTAATTTCATTAATTTAAAATATGTGTCAAGTCTCTTTATTTACTCTATCAAAGAATTTATTTATTTTTCTTATTATAATGGCGCGATACTTTTTCTCAAAGCGTCTGAGGCATTAGAGGAATATCTAGGAAAACACTAAAACTATGCACAATGAGGTATTTTGGTTTTTTTTTTTTGCATAAATAGTTCATATAGGATATTCGTGTTTGTTAATCTTATATTGCATTTTCAAAAAAAAAAAATCTTACTTTATGCAATGTCATGATTCAATTAAATTTCATCTACTTAATAATATATACATAAATTTGGTCGACAATGTAGAAGAGAACTAGATTTTTTGGAAATTTCTCTTTATGAAAAAACGAGTTCTTATTGAAGTAATATCTTAAATAAACAAAAAAAATATAGCCTTTAATATATAAGATAAATCTTCAATAAACAAAAAATGAACATATAAAATTCTTAAATACGGTAGGTAGATCCTACATAGATATAGAAAACTAATAAAAAGGAAAGTAAATAAATTTGGAACCACCAATTTAAATTGCAATTTAATGATAGAGGGCAATTTTGTCTTTATGATGAAAATTTAGTGGATTTAATCATATAAGGGGTGGAAATAACGCCGCCCTTAGTTTAACCATTAACTTTCATTTATTATGGGGCTTACACCCTAAAATGCAAAATGCAACCCAAGAGTCAACAACCAGGTTTATGCCTTCCAAATATACAGAAATTGAGTAAAAATAATGATATGTAATTACCCAAGATTAGAATTTTGCATGCGTAGATGACGCTGGTATTATCAAGTACCTTTGAATTCTATTCTTGAGGAAAGGAACGAGGTCCAAAGAGTCGCTAGGGACCATCAACCGGAGGGTCTCACTAGAGGTGTCGATATAGATCATTGACCTACTTTTTAATTCACTTTTATATACTTGGGGACATATATGGGTTCACTAAATTAAAAAAAAATGCGGCAAATATTGATCTAAAATTATAAAGCCTATTCAAATATAGGTTTTATGGGTTTTAGTTTAACTCATTTTCGATTTATTTTTGACTCATGGGCTATAACTTTCCAGGCCACCCCACCCCAACCCCTGCACCCGTGCCCGCCGCTACCACTGCTCGCTCGCCGCCACCCACCACCTCCGCTCGTGTCGCTGTTGCCGTCGCCCACCCCGCCATCCATCCACTATCATTGCTGCCCATGAGCCTAGGGCGAGCTCGGCTTGCCAAGATTTGAGACTCCCACAGCCCGCAAGCATAGCCGCTAGAAAGAGCTCCTCTACCTCAAGAAGCTGTGCCAAAATCAAAACTCTAAGCATGTTGATTCGACTCAGAAGAACACTCAATCTATGTCCAAATCAGTGATGCATTTTCTCCATCGTAGCTCTAAATCTACCTATGATGCCTCAAATCTGAGCCTCCTGCTGCTCAGAGAATCCTTCGACGGTGAGTTCGTCTTAATCTCTTCACATCACTCACTGTCCTCTTCATCTTCGAGGCTTGCCAGGACCCGGCCGGTTGTTGAGCTTCCTGTTATTGCTGAAGCTCTGAATATCGGTAGACGAAAGAGGGAGGTTGCAGACAAAGTTGTAGATGGATTTGCAGATGGAGGTTGTGGACAAAGGAGGGAGGACGAAGGAGGAAAAGAAAGGAAAAGAAAAGAGAAAATAAAATAAAAATTAAAAACATTTTATAAAATTTTTAAAAAAATTATAATTAAAAAAATTTCACAAAATTTATGTTGTATGATTTGGGTAAATATCATTTTTGACAATATCATTTTTTAAATCAAATTATAAGAACCAAATATTGTATGGTTTGGTTAAATATATAATTGTTTAAGAATACCGGTCGAGTATGGATTGTATCGGATATGGGTAATTTAATTTGTATTGAATGAATATCGATCAAAATGGGTTAAATGGATCGATATGAATTGGATAATATTCGACTTGACCCACCCATTTGACACATATAGGTCTCACCAACGAGACGAAGTCCTAAAGAAATAGGAGGAAGAACCCCGTTGCATTTAGGGTTTCTCCATCTGTAAACACAGCGGCTGAGCCAGGCGATGATCAATGCCAGCACCCATATTCTAATGACCCACATCGCTGATCTTTTTCTTAGAGAACCAGGTTTCGGTAAGCATTTGGAGGTTTTTTTTTTTGGTTAAAATATTTGGAAGTTGACTTGATGGAGATTTGTAGTCCCCCTCTCTCTCTCTATTTGAGGAACTCCACTTTCGTGGGTTCTATATGGGGATCTAATGCGCTATGGTTGCTCTAGTTAACGGGTTTATATAGACCCAAAACGACCATCATGATATATTATCGAAAATTTTTAAACATATTATACAGTTGCCAAATCAGTTTCTCGATACACAAATCAAGATTCAAGAGGAAATCACTATGCACGTAAACAATTAGGCTCGGTCAACTGGAATATGTATTTGATGAAAAAAGAACTGAAATGTGTAATATCCATATTGCTCATAACAGAGTTGACCTAGAGAGGATAATATGAAGCTTTAGACAAAAATTGACGTGGAGAGAGACGAGAGGAAAGAGGGGGGGGGGGGGCGTTGTGTGTTTTGCGTCAATCGCTCGTTTGTACATGTACTGGGAGTGAAATTGCATATCCTAACAATGCCTACAAGAAACAAAATTTCTTACTTATAGATGATACATAGCAACAGTTGAGTAAATATATATTACGAAATCGAAAGAAATATATATATATAATTTTCTTGAACCGGGTTCTGCAAAGAAGCAATTGCATGGAGATCGGGTGATCGAATAAGGTTGCACATGAAATTTTTTATGTTGGCACTCGCATTTGATGTAAAAATCCAACTCTAAAATGGCATTTAAATGAATGGCATTGCCTAAACATTATGCCAGGCATATGTGCCATTTTGTACAAAAAGAAATATTTTGCGAAGCTATTGTCTTTACTTTGTTTGTAATGACATGAGCTTTGCCTGTCAAAGCGCATCACATTAGTATTAATAGATGGTGGCTGGGAAAATAAAAGTTGCAAAGGATATGCTTGTGCAATATATATAGCTTTTCATCAAAGTCAACCCTATAGGTCTGCTCCACAGTGGGAATGAAAAGAAAAGCCAAACCCAAAGGGTGTCTAACCCTCTTTAATTGACAAAGCAATAGTACATGTCCCCGGACTAGATTTTAGGTGCTTGTATCGGTTTTTGCGATTGGAGATTGGATTTATTCTAAATACACAATAGTGTAATCCTCTTGTTACATAATTCATGTCTATCGCGATTTATTGTAATGGCAGGTTGATCTTTCAAGTTATAGCTATTCATGTCGATGGCGGTAGATGAGGGTTGTGTAATGAATACGTGATACGGATCGTGCATCGAGATGAAAAACTTTGGAGATTCGTAAAGAGGGGAAAAGCCTACTCCGTAATGTCAAATAAAGAAGCGACGAGAATATGAAGCTGGGAAAAGGGTATGCCGTGTTGTATTTATATTGAATAAATGAATGACGAAAATGTGAAGGATGGAACTTTGATGAGCCCAAGGATATGTTTGGTCTCACCCTCGTGTAAAGTAATTCTTCTTCTTGTCTTTTTTTTTTTTTGGTAAAGATAACTCTTCTACTTGTCTTGATGTTAAAGATTGATAATTTTTATCCTTTATGGTATCACCAAATAATTTGTTTGAGCTCAAGATAAGTACTTTCATGTCTACTATTGAAATCTCTAACTCAATCATCAAGGCCACTAGTCTCAACTTCCATGGCTTGGTCCGCTATCCATTTATATATGTACGAGAGCTGATACGAAAGCCAGCGATCGGGCACCATACTAAATAGCAGCAGGAGAGAATAAATCGAATGTCTGAATTACGTGGTTTGGTAAGTGTGCCCTACTTCACGTGGTGAGCAACGCGGATTTGATTATTAATCAAGTGATCCAACGAAGATTACACCTTTTGAATTTTACTCACATTGAATAACTCGCGCACGTAACAATGGTTGGTTTTGGTTTGCTACTGGCCAGAAACTCGAAATCATCCTTCTCTAGAGAAGGGACTAGAGAGAGAAGCAAGTCTGCCATCAACACATCTCCTTTTGATAGTCTCCTTCAATTTCCCTGGGCCAAGTGTGTTTTCCTCTTTCTTAGTCGTTAAAAGTCATGAGCACAAACTTCTACAAAATTCATTACTTCATCCTTTTTAAAATACTGTCGAACAGCTGAAAGAACAATATAACCTATATTTAATCCGAAATTCGATCTGAACGGAACCGAACCAATCCAATATTGCCCGGTCGAGACAGAACGAACGTGCCTCCAAACGTCTTACCGATCCATTGACAATTTGACATATCTCTATCCCGACGTAAACTCAACATTTCTCGACCGTCGATACGTATCTCATTTACATGCTTCGACGGTTGAAAACCAGTTAAGACGCCAAGTGAAGCGGCTTGCAGGTAGAGGACTAGCTTTTCTGTCAAGTTTTAATCTTAATTGGGCCAGAGGATGGACGAGCTCCATAGTTTGGGGAAAGCCCACAACCTGTGAACCCATAAATGAGCCCACCGGAAACTTACATCAGGCCCAAACACTTATGGCCTCGATCAAGTGTTTCAATTGGCACACATCTAATTGAGGCTAATGCCATAAAAAAAAAAATCTCACATTGATGCATTCATATCGCATTTTCCCCGAATCAACTTTCACATTATAGAAAATCTCAAATTGATACATCCGTTCTTATATTTACCCTAAACTATTTCTTTGCGACACACAAAATACACTCACGACAAATTTACCGAAATCATAAAGTGATATCGTGGTAAATGTGACATGAGCGAAGCAGTTTAAGGTTTTTTATGACGCGAAAGTGAACTTGGGAATTATATCATTTTTGGGGTTTTTTAATATAAAAATTGATTTTGGAAAATATAAATAAGCATTAAGAGGAACTCTTGTTGTCACACAGTCATATTTTTATTCTACATGGTGATGGCATTGCGACGCCGAAAGTAAAGCCATGGTGACAGATAACGATCTCGATGGATTGTCGTTACCAAAGACAAATTCGGTGATTGATTACAGGTTCATATATTTATTATTTGAGCGTGTTACTCCTATCACTGTTCTAACGATTGGTCGTGCTATTTAGAATTTGTTTCGTTTGGAAGTTATATAGGGCCCATCTTATTATTTAGAATTTATTTTATTTGCAGGTTGTATAGAATTTATCTGGATTGTTTCTCACATATATTTTTAGCGGAGATTAATGAAAATAATTGCGTAAACAAAAAGCGGAGGATCAGAATCTCCAGCAAAGGTTCGAGAAGAGAGAGAGAAATCGAGAAAGCTCGCTCCTCTCCCTTCTCCTCCATTGTCGCTGTCCAGTCGAGAAAAACCGGAAACGAAGAAACCCTAGAAATCTCCCAATCCTCCCTCCATAAGATCATTATTGATTTCGTCAATCCCTCCCATGTCGACGTTACCTTCGTCCTCTTCGACCTCTGCCTCTTCCCAGTTCACCTACCAGACCGGATCTTCCTACTTCCCTCTTCCCTTCCACCTCCAGCAGCCCACCACGCAGTACGCCGCCGCAGCTCCTCCTCCGCCGCCGCCTCCCGTGGCCGCCGCCGCGACGGCCTACGCAGGCCCTGTCTACCCCGCTGCCCCGCCAGCAGCGCCGATGGCCGGCGTCTATACCCTCCCTCAGTTTCAGCAGGTAAAGTTCATCCGTCATTTGTTGTTGCTAGAGCTCAAGCGCCAGTTTGATTGAAGGATTCTGGTAGTCTTGTTTGTTTGGTATGTCTTTTGTGTCTGGAGTTATAAGCTGGAGCCACAACTGGCTGCATTTCATTGGATGTGTTTTTTAGCTGGTAAAGAGTGGATGGAAAATGTTGGTGATAGGGAGGCATAGATGTAGTTTCTTCTGCGGGGAAAGTTTTGATTTTGTCGAGAATTGATTGAACTTGAAGGATTTTTAAGCAAGTTCTTTATGTTGATGGTGGATATCACATAACAAAATGTAGGGTGCCTATATAGATGTTCGATCTTTTTCTAAATTTTTCGTTTTAAATGCATAGGCGCAGCAATTGTTTCAAAAAGATGCACAGATTATTACACCTGAAGCAATTGAGAGTGTAAAAGCTGCTCTTGCCAGCAGCGACATTGAACACAAAGCAGAAGCGAAGAAGAAAGCAATACCTCGTAAAGCTGCTGGCCTGTCGTGGGAGGATCCAACACTTGCGGAATGGCCTGAAAGTATGAATTGTTCCCTTTATCTTGACTTATATCGGCGTTTGTCTTGTACGTGTTGGATTGGCTTAGCATTGCATTGTGTGCAAGTCTTTTTTTATGGCAAACTCAAGAGAGAGAATTCGAATTTTTAGAAGTTCTTGAGTAGAGTTTAAGCTTCTTTCGGCTTGAATTATTTTAGCATTTAATGTTTAGGTGTAGGAGCTGTATCCTTCACTTCTCCTCCCAAAAACTGGAAATAGTTGATTAGTTGATTGGTTATTCGTACTTTCAGATTGGCTGGTGAAAGTGATCTGGTCTTTTGCATTTTGAGTTCCATCTAGTTTAAGTAATTTCGGTTTCTAAAGATCACAGCTGGAGAATTTAGTTTGCTGCTGCTTCCTGTGACGTAGTCTCTTGAAAATATTCTAAACCTGGGAAAGTTCTTGTTTACCCCCTTGAATTAGCTGCCGGTAATATGGGTTTGAATTGCATGCTTGATTACAACGTTTACAGGCAATGCAGTAACAGTGTATCCCTTTACTCAGTCGATGGCAAATGAATTATTTTATAGCATCAAAGTTTCTGGTTTATACCATCCACTGGAAGTCATCTGCCTATTATTCTGGATTTGTTGTTCTCTGCATTTTTTCAAGCATGGGAATAGATACATGCCTGTAGCTTCAATTTGTTTGGTGTTGTAATTCTCTTTTAGTCAGATACTGGACTTACAATGTACTTCTTTGTCGCTTGGCAACATACTAACATCTTTTCATTTTCTTGGTACTTGCAGATGATTATCGATTATTTTGTGGTGATCTTGGTAATGAGGTGAATGATGATGTACTCTCAAAAGCCTTTTCGCGTTTTCCTTCCTTTAACATGGCCAAGGTATGTCCTGAAAGACTGATATTGTCAGTTCCCTACGAATTGCCTTTGTTGTTTATGACCTGTTGAGTGAAGACGTTGCATTTTTTGCTTCAGATTTTTGTTTGAAGAACTCAGAGCAATTCTGTTGTTTTATCTGTTTTAAGGTAGGTTATGCTCATTGTTGCGTTGCTCAAGTGTATGTACCTGTTAGTGCATGCTAGGTAGAAGTTCATCTGGTGTCTCCATTAGGGTTGTCTTTTACTTGTGTGAATAGATTGATAATTGTGTAAAATGCACATGACAACTTGCTAGGGCAATATGACTGAAAAATTTAACTTGGTATTAGCTGTGCCTGTGTCGCGACAAAAGCTTGGTATGGCTCATTAAATAGGCAAACTCATTTCGCACCTATGAGCTTTAGCTGTGCTTGAATGCATCGTAAGAATGATGCTTGACAGGATAGGCTACTCATAGAGTGCTCTGTCATTGATTGGTTCCATCAAGATTTAGATGGTGTTTGTAGAACATGTTGCAATAGAATGTTATTTAAATGTGCAAGTTCTTCCACATTTTCCTGTATATGGCTAATGTATCTTCCATGAGTTTTTTCTTTGGGTGAAATTCCTGAAAAGCATAGCGGATTTTGCAAATTAATTGAACCCAAAAAAAAAAAAAGTGGGGTACTATTTGTGGAACTCTTTTTGAGTATCTCACTTGGATACTTGAATCCTTCATAGTGAATTGGAGATTTCATTCCTCTGCCAATATACGCATCCAAGAGGACTAAGTTTTTGGCTGCCTTTCCTATGTCTTGTGTTATTCAAGATAGAAATGCGGATGTTGCAAAGTAAATAACTGAACGCCCTTCACATGGTTGATTATTTTTTATTTTGGTAGTTTCTTTGCTGTGTTGGTGGGTAATTCGTCCTTCTCTGTAGTTATAAGCTTATATGCTTTTGGACTGTTCAAGTTTTTTCTTCTCTGTTGAGTGAATCATATGTTTGCAATCCAATGCCTATTTGAAATCCTCCAGTGGAGACAACTTCTAAATGCTTATGCAAAAATTTTAAATTAGGTTGTCAGAGACAAGCGGACAGGTAAAACCAAGGGCTATGGATTTGTTAGCTTTGCCAATACAACCGACCTTGCTGCTGCACTCAAGGAGATGAATGGTATGTGTATCTTTTTCAATGGCTATTGGATCAATACATATTGGAGAGTTTAAGCAATTGAAATGCCATGGTCTAGTTCTTGTCGCACTATTGAAAGTAATAGTTTATGATTTTGTTAGCATTTGCATGTTCATATCTGGAGGTCTCTTACATCATTACCATGGGCAACAGTTTCAGAGGGAATAAATTGTTTTCCTTGTAAAGCACCCAGCGTAGAGGGATTGTGCTTTCATGATTGCAGCTCTAAGGATCTCTTTTTCTGAATGAGGCTTAGATGATTTTATCTCATAAATAGACTCTCTTGTTACTCGATTTGTGATGTCATTTGGATTTGTGATCTTGTTGTTTTTAGGTCTCTGATGAAAACCATTAGCTTCTTGTAAAACATTTTGGGATTCTGTATGACAAGAATTACTAATCTGCAGTATTATTGATTTTGTTGTGTGGATGCCGCAGGACTTAATTTTTTTTATGCTCAAGTACGAGCTCTACCCCTTGAGTATAATATAGGAAATGCTACAATTAGTAAGACTTGTTTAGAAAATTGGTTGAATAAATGATTGTCAAAATCATTTTGGTCCTTGAATATGGCATTCTTCTTAGAAGGGTTATTCACAGTTTGACACATCAATTAGTAAACAAATATTGTAAATCAACCGTAGTGACTATAGGATTTTTCATATCATATTATGACACGGGAAATTTTTTATCTCTATCAGGCTTGGATCAGAATGAGCAATTGGATTCAACCTTAAGTCTGTTGTGAACCTTATAATTTTACTAGGCATAATTCCATGTCTTACTTTGACGTTGACATGCATGGGTAAAGAACTGAATTGTTTTAATTATGTACTATTTCAGGTAAGTATGTGGGGAATCGTCCAATTAAGCTCCGAAAAAGCAACTGGAAGGAGAGAACTGACTATGAGGCTTTAGAACGACATAAGGTATCCAAGATTCATAACGTTGTCCCTCTCCTTTTTCCCTTATCTCACCTTCGCCGCTAACTTCTCCCTTGTTATTCTGGCAGAATCATAGTCAGAAGAAGCCAAAGCTTTCAAAGAAGGGGATATTTCACAAATAGTCGAGGAGCATGACTTCTACTCATTTTTATGACCGTGATCTTAAGATTTCAGTGTTTTTCTCGCTGTGTATTAAATATAGTGATCCTAGGCACAGTGAAGTCGAATCAAATCATGTAATTACCCGATTTATATCATCTCATCAGTTATAGGGTTCTCAGGCCGTCTGCATGAACACTATTTCATACTGTCGAACATCCATTATTTATTTTGGAATGCCGGACATACATATTGTTTTCCAGTGACTATTCCCAACTGTCCTTTTAGAATGTTGCATTCCTCTGGATTCTTGTTTTTCGTGATGGCTTTTTAGTTCTACACTAATTTGCTAGTCCAGATAATCTCTGCTTCATTTCTTGCAATGTCGCATCTTTTCGTTGAACTTGAATGCTGCTGTAGTTTGTTATATTATGGCATATTCGGTGTAGGAACTGTTCGCTGTGCCCACATTAGGAACGGATTTGCAGTCTCTACTGTGCAGTCATAGTGGCGGCTCAGCATTCTGAAGGCAGGGGGAGGAAAACCTTACCTATAAGGTCAGACGGCCTTTTCAAATGTCAAATTTTCTTTAGGCGGGCCAGGTATAGTTGCATCAGGACTTAAAGCTCTCCTTACTGAAAACTATTTCCAGGCGGGACTTTGATACCATCCGTTAGAAAACTAGCTTAGCTAGATCAGTAGCTAAGTTTCTCCCTGGGAGGATGGCTACGGAATTGAAGCTCTCCAATATTGAATTTTCTCCCCTTCGAATTTTTTCTGGCTGCTGGAGCATAGCAATGTAGCTACCTCTTTAGCGGCCGCATCAGTCAGAGGCTGTCTTTTCAAAAAGTCAGCTCCCCAGGGGACGTTAAAGGCTTTAGGGGTTGCGCTATATCCCTTGCGGTGCTTTCTCCAGATTCTGAAAAGTTGTTAAGGGAACAAATAGGATTATCTCCCATGCGTCTTTAATTGTTTAAGAATGCCGTGTAAGGGACAGTTGACACCACGTAATGAAGACAAGCACTGCAAATGCCAGCATATCTTACGCTCACGTGCACGTGCACATGCACAGGCACAGAGCGAGCAAGAGGGGGAGGTTTTAAGAGCTGGGAGAAATATCGCATGCAATGAAAGTAAATAGTAATGATGGGGAGAAACGATCTAACACAAAATCATCATGCTCATTTACAAGACAAATGATAACAGCAATGGCTCAAAATTTCTATATCATCATTTGATGATTTTTCCACGCCCGTCCAAAGCAAATTCACCCTCCTGCACTTTTCCTCCTTCCGGAGCAGATTCCCTAAGAGTTCTCAAAGTGCACCTTTGGATCAATGGGTGTCCATGTGTTCATGTGCAGGCAAATCTTTGTGTCTATGCACGCGCTGATGAATGTGTCAAAGAAGGTTCTCTCCACTTCGAAAGCTAGCTTCACTCAGAACTGCAGCTTTGATCATCCACAGCACACACCACACACGAGACATCATCTTCTGCACACGTCACACTATCCTCAGGAACCCACGAACTTCAATCAGGAAGTTGGTCAGGTTCTTCCTAAACCTTTGGTAATTCATTCGATCGAGTGTGCAAGAAAGCTGATTCGAACTTGTGAGAGATTGCAATGCATTTGTCAGCCTTGATTTAAATGTTTGATTCGCCTGTCGCTCTATCAACTCATTGCCTAGTTTCTGTAAAATATGCAGGAGATCATTTTCATTAAATATCTAACATGCTAGTTTGGATGCACACTAAACAATTCAGCAGGAGTACGTAATCAAATCGACATGTAAGTGCATATGTACCTGGTATAGGCCTTGCTCACAGAGTATCAAGGGAAAGAGCGCATCTGCAGCAGCACCGACTAGATCGGGACTGAAACAGCAGAATTTAAACATGTGACGAGATAGCTACGAATATTCTATTTACAAGGAATAAATTGATGAGTTCCCTACCTATAATCCTCAAAAAGAAGTAGCTGCATTGTTGTACGAAGGAACCGACTAAAAATGCCTTCCTGTAGTTCGCCGTTGGGATTTCTAAGACTCGAGGCATGTGATCCCAAGCCCATCTTCCCACTAGCTGTTTCCTTGTAGTGGTAGGAAGCAAGTGCTCGAAGAGCTCTCAGACACATGTTAACCACTTCTGAATCCTAAATTGTGTGGAGAAATTGATATTTTCACATTACAAAGAGAAATAAAGCCACAATCCAAAGCAAACGCATAACTGCCAAGCACCATAGAGGAGAATGCCAATTTTGATGAGAAACAACTTCCCTCTTGACTGACTCATCAACTTACAGTCACTAAAGGAATGAATATCCTTTCACAAAGAAAAGCTGAAAGTATTACCTGATGATGTAGACCAAATTGAAGAGTCTCAAGAATATGACTAAAGGCTTCATTGTTTAGTTGTCCCACCATTTCAGGATATACTTCCAACATATGAGACAGCAAGGAGAAGTACTGCAGTGATAAAAAGAAAAGAAGGGGAGTAAACATCGTGCAGAACTCGAAGAAAAAAGTCCCCAGTCCATTTCTTGTATGATGTGTATGAACTCAACTCACATCATGACAGAGCTTGGGGTACTTCAGCAACTCCAAAGATATCAGAGGGGTGACTATATGAAGACCATAGAAGACAACCTGCAAAGTTGATAATTAGACACCATCCAACACAACTCTTAGTGCTTTGCATCATAAGATTCACCTGAGATATGCTTGTTCCATGGGCTTCCAAAGAATCCGATGAAAAATCAACCTACACTTGATCAAGTATGGTAGAGCAAATGATTTACAGTAGTAAAATACAGATAACATTAGGAAAGGCAAACCATGAAATAATGAATGAACAGTGCAAGAGTACCAGATCTTTTGAGCAAAGGCTAGAAAGGAGTTGAAGCAGAGCCCGCAGATCTTTGTATTTCTCTGATTTTGCATCATTGAGTAAGCTGCTTGACAGACTTAAGGAAATCTGGGAAGAAGGGAGGAAACCAAAATAATCACAATAATATGATGCTAAACCCTTAAGTTAGTAACTGAAGAAGCATAACACCGGCAGCTAGAACATAAACAAAATGTGACACAAGAACAGCGTGATTTTCAGAAAAGAATCCTAGTTTGGACACCATATGGAGGTATAATGAGTCATTACAAGGTCCTTTTTGTTAATTGTGGAAACTACAAAAGCAAAACGAGAGGTGAAAAGGTAAAAGGTCCTGAAAATAATTATTCAGTCAAGGGCTTCAATGAAGACTTCTTCAGAATCTTACAGAGAAACTCAGCCAACCAACAAGAAGAGTCTACCTACAGATAGGTTTCTTACCTTGCCAATATTGTGAGATGAGTAAAGTTGAAGTAAGCGCATACAGTAATCAATAACAACTGCGGTCTCTTGTGCTTCAAGGTAGCTAATTTGTCCCTCCACCCATTCAACAACAAATTTCAGCAGCAAATAAATAACTGCAGACTACACAATATAAAGGGGTTAGTCTCAAATAAACCTTTGGCATCCAATACAATAGTTTAGTCAAGTGTGTGTCTACTGCAGCTAAAAAATGAAATAAAAGAATACATTGACATCACAATCTATTAAATCCTTTACAGAACACAAGCTTGTGTGTACAGTGTTAGGTAGTCTGCTAATAATGACATTGGAAATCCTTTTCATCATTCTCCAGGTCAAGAAATTTTCTATGTACTTGCGTATGGCACAAAGTGATTTTTATTCTTAAAGACAGGATTTGTTATTTCAGCTTCAGTTGTTGAGGAAAACCGCGAAGGGATTCACAGAGCTGCATAAACTAGAAACCAAGAGGCACTTGTGCTACCAGAAGTTAACACCATCAAAGAAAATTACATTTTCTTCTTTTACTGAGAAAACAGCTACAAATTTCTAACTACATAAGCATACATCACTAATCTGCTGGACCTAAATTCTTTGCTATGATACGGATTTCATTTACTTGAATGACAACTTAACATTGGGAGGTTTTTGCCAAATATATACATGAATACCTCATGCTTATAAACTTCAAGAAGAATCAAAGTAGAATTTAATATTGAAAACCCCATCTCATATATGGACTTCTGCATTCGAGGTTCTGATGCACTAGCAGCTCCACGAAGCCGCTCCAACAGGCAAGTGACCTACATGAGGGAACTCCAATAAAAAATGAGGAAGAACATGGTGACTGACAGGTGTGCAGTTAAACAATTGGAGCTTGTTGCTGCATGTTGGTGTCAAAAGAATCCATCCCTTACCAACAAGATAGTATCAGGCTGTTCAGCAACTCTTTTCAAATCATTCTTGGAGGATATCTCTACTAGGTATGTTGTCATATGCCCCATAAGATTTCTCACATACCTGAGAACGAACTTTGACATTAGTCCCAAGGGCACACAATTAATGGCACTTTGAATCATTCTTGAACAAAGAGGAGAACTGCACTCACTGATTTGCTAACTCAGAATCTCTAAAGCCAGATGCGGAAAGAACAAGTGTTTGAGCCAACGATTTCTAACAAAGAGAGCGAGAAGAAGGTAAGATAAAGGGAGAAAGTACTATAATCCATTCATAAAAACTATTAACTCCTACCTGGTGAGATGCATTCAACATAAACAGAATTTTCTCATTAGCAAAAGCAATGGCCAGCTTGCTCCAGGATTCCTATAAAATACATCAAGACAGGCTGACATTCATGCCAAAACAACAAGAATTTTAAGTTTCCCAAAGTATCTACTTACTAGATACTCACAGTTATTGATAGCAACATAAAAATTAAGTAGCTTACCAGCGTTACAAGGTGGATGCATATGTTCTTTTGCCTAACTAGTGCATGAAGCAGCTGGTAACAGGTCAGGCCCTGTACAAAGTATAGAAAGTATTTAATGTTGACTGAACACTATTTCATTTCTTCTGTGATGAGTTCTAATGCTTCTATTTTTTTTTTTTTATGTTTTCTTTCTCAATTCCTCCCTCTCATTCTTTTTGCCTATTCCCGTCACCATCTTTTCTAAATGCATGCTTATAAACTGAAAGCTATTTCTTTTTAGTTACTTCCATCAGGTTGCTCTATTTCCCTCAATTGGGTATGCACAAAGAAGCAGAACATTCTTTTTATTCTTTTTTAAATCCTCTTTCAGCTGAGGGCACTGGAGAGTTCTGTTTGTCACCTTTGCATTATAACAGTAGGTAAAGACACCCAAATACCAACATCTAGGGCCTGACACTTCATGCAGTTACTTTTCAGGACCCAAAGGAATTGCAAGAAAACGTGAGATATTTTAGCTGCGAAAAATTGTAAAGCAACAGTACGCCCTTTTTATCATGGCACACTAACCTATGCAAATCACAGCACATAAACCAGAAATAGACATAGAAAGAGAATTTTTTCTGTGATAGGAAGTGTCCATCTGTATGCTAGCTAGAAAGAAGCTCCAGTGACTGTACCTGCAAAAACTTCTCTCCTGGATAGGACATGAATGTTGCTATGGCTACCCGGACAATGATGTCAAGCACAGTCTTGCCATGATCATTCTCACTGAAATATCTGAGTACAGTTTGCCCAGAACCTATCGATTGAACTTGGTGCATATTATCAGCTTTTGAACTGTAACTGCTGTCTTTAGATTCTTCCGGTGACATTAAATAAGTTTGGGACCATCTTGCGAGGAACCATATTATAGCCTAGAAAAGGCATTTGCTTCAGTACATAAATCAAAGGCAAGGCTAGCACAAAGCGAAAACCCAGATAAGTTCAAGCATGCCAAATATGCATAGTCTGATTGAAGAATAACTTTACAGACATGGCCACATAATACTTGAAAAAGGATGCGACCAAGAATTTTGTACGTGACAATAGAAATGGTGACATGCAATTTCTCTGTGTATCTACCGCCAGTATCTTCTGGCGAAGGGTCAAAATAGATAGTTGACCCTAACATACGTAATGACAATGTGGCTTATATTACTATTTGCATGTTTAGACTGATAAGAAACTCTTGGACATCATCCTAAATTAATCATTAAATTGAATACCAACTTACATGAAGTGAAAATCTCTCCTATAGGTAAGTAGGAATAAACAGCACCCAAATTAACAGGGAATGAACTTGAGATGTACCTCCATAAGTCGCGGACTGAAAAATGATGATCTACTTTCCGGATTCAAGCTTTGTTCAGCAAACCTGATGATTGAGCTGCAACAAAAAAGGAGAATCATATAAAAATATCCCATGAGAAGGACCAATCATTCTCAGAGTAAAACAAGCTCTGGTAGCATCGCTATCCTGTAAGATAAAGTAAGAAAGTGAATTTTTCCTTTTTTAAAATGGTTGGGCAAATTAGTCAGCTTTACGCTACTGCAACCGATTTGAAGGCTTACAATGTCTCCAAGTTGCGTGGCAGAGCTCATAGGCCAGACAATTAAATTAAGCACACAGGAGAACAAGTGCACATTGCCTCTTTTCAATTACTTTAGCTACATACCAATCAAGATTTTCTTTTCATTCTTGTTATGAGCATATATAGCAATATCAATTTATTGTAGAACCAGAACAGGAGCATTTACACATCTTATGACCACTAGTAAAAGGGCAGCCCGGTGCACGATAGCATCCCCGCGAGGCAGGGGTCCGGAAAAGTGCCCCACCACAAAGGTGAAAGGAGGCAAGCCTTACTCTGCATTTGCAAGAAGCTGCGTCCAAGGCTCGAACCCGTGACCTCCAGGTCACACGGCAACACCTTAACCAGATGCGCCAAGGCTCCCCTTCATCTTATGACCACTAGTAAATTAATAAAATGATTAATCAACTGTGGATGTCCAATGAAAATCTTTAGTGGTGAGCATCTTTGTCTAGCTTCATCCAATGTGTAGGTCACCCTAATATTACACCAGCAAGTATTTGGTACTTTCTCGACAAGGAACAGATGTTTTTCCATACACTTGAAACTTTCAGGTATGATGATGTGTCTGTGCAACATGACATGTCAAGCGTGTTCATGACCCGGCACGAGTGCACACAAGACGCAACTACAGGAAAAATTCATACTTGAGTTATTCTCTGCAGAGTCTGACAGAAGCATGGAAGCAAAGAAAGAAAATTAAAGTTCTGATATTGCTATCAGATGGCTGGAACTAGACTTGAAGCAGAAGGCTTCAGTAGCAAAAGTTAGAAAGGAGGTTTTTCACAAAACCACCGTTCTTTATGCCCTTGTGTGCCCTTTTGCACAAAGAGGATGCAATATATGACTAAATTTTTGTCAAGGGAATTGTTCAAATGTTAAATCTACTACACTTAGAAGTATGTGCCATCGTCTCATAAGGTAAACGATGACAAGTACCTACAAAGGATGATAACAGGATTTTTATCTGGTACCACAGAAACCGCAATATGCCTTTGTATAGCAGTTGGAACCTGCAATCACATTGCATAAGCACAAACTGTCAAGTAATGGGATAACTGTTTGAATATGTAACCCTTAACCTAAAATAAAGCCAAGTATGTCTTGCGTTATCTTTAATGAAGAGATGTCTTAACATGGAAGTGGTTTGCACGGAAACATGAATAAGCAACAGGCATTTTGTCACTACTAGAAGCCAGAACACATATCTTATGCCATTTTGCTCTACCATCACCGTTTTTGGAAGAATCTTGATTTATGGTCTTTTGAAGATTTCATTTGTTCTCAGCCCTCACCTATGCCTTCTGGATGAAGTCATTAAGGTAAACTTGTGTCTTCTTTTTAAAGCATCCAAACAGCTCAGATTTCATATGTCAAAACCACATCAAAAAAATTTCTTCAATCTTATCCTCAATTGCCTGTCCCCGTCATTAAAACATTGTCAAATATATTCTCTTATTCTACCTTTTCATCATTGACTCATCTTTGCTTCCTATTGCATGACAGGAGCATGCCTGACCTCAGAAGTGCTGTCAAAGATTAATACATGGGAAAAGGTTCATTTTCTGCAGTGAACTGCTTTACGAACATTCTGGTGAAATTTGGTTCATCCCATTCTCAGGAAGAAAATCGATGGTGAGGTGCTTGGAACTCTTGGGCATGCTTAATGTCAGACATATTTGGCCCCAACCCAATTTGATTGGAGGGGATTCTAGATTAGAAAGGATTTTTCCAGAGTTAGTGAAGGAACAACAGACAACTGCAAGATGGCAAAGTCTGCGACATGCATCTCATGAAACTGACACAAGAAAAGCAAGGAGCAAAAACCATTTTTTTGCACTGGGTTCATGTGAGTCATGTGAACTGTCAAATCTACCGGGTCCTATTTGAGACCTACATCATCTAACAGCTCACATGGATCAGGTTAGGCTCACATAAGCTGGATGTTTCTAAGAATTGCTCAGAAAGAAGGGTAAATTGAAGCTGACATTTTATTGGTGATCATAAGACACCCTTCAAGCACAGAGACCTTGTCTTTTTCCTCAACAAGCAGGGCCAACGATTTCAAAGAGAGAAGAAGCCATTTCCTAGTGGATTTTTAGCCAAAAGGACTGTAAAACTAGTGGCAAAGCTCAACTTTTTGTTGCATCACAAACACACCTCTCTCTGACGAGAACAGTATTGTAATGAACAGGCAAATGCAACAAAATGCCAAATCAAGGAATCTCATCATTCTGAAAATAATCAATTGAATCTAAAGCAAAGAATTAACTAGGGGTAGACTTTATGGTTGTAGTGAAAAAAAATATGTCTGAAGGAAAATATTGACAATGTACCAGGGGTGTCTCTCCTTCGCCATCATCAGCAAGTACATGACCTGTTATTAATAACAAAGAGTAGAGTTCTTCCAAGGTTTCGGTTGGATCCAAAGAGCCCCCGCCCTACATATTGTGTAAATGATTTAGTAGACAAGCCACAAACAGTGAGAATGGAACAAATATGAAAATTTATTAGGAAAAGGCAAGACACAAATAAGAAATAATTTAAAGAGAGAAGAATCCAAGATTTTTATCAAAGCAACCCATGGTAATTATGTTGTGCATAACAATGAATTGAATGGTTCATAACAGATTTATACTTCTGAACATCCTTCATCAGCTTACATCCAGTTTCTGTACTTATACATTCACCAAACTTTCAACCGCTTTTGGAGAGATCCTTAGATCAGACAAAAGAAGACAATCAATCACTAGATAACTTGAAGAAACATGAAAGTTACCCGGGATGCTTTACTGACACTTCCTCCAAAACCTACCTTCTATTTGCCAATATCCTTTCCAAGCATAGTCTTTATGTCACTTACAGATACGTACATTTCTACCTGAAGTTTCCTTTTGTTTCCTTTTTTGTGCACTAGCCTATGGGAACCTAATCTTTCAATTACCTCGCAAGTCAATGAGCAATTGAGTAACATTAGTCAATTAGGAAATGTCCAATCTCAGCAGTTCCTAATATGGCACAGGGAGTGACTGCATCAAATATAGGATAGCAGTTTGAATGATGAATTAAAATTCACCAATCAATCTCCATGTCAAGTACTAGCCATCCAAATACTTCCCAGGAAAACAAATAACCAAGAAAATGCTACACCTAGAGCAAAAGCCATCAAAATATATCAAAGAAGACCTGATGTAGACGTGAAAACCGTTCAGTGCAATGTCTTGTGAGCAAAGGTATTGCAACGTCAATAGCGGCTCTTGCAATAAGAGCATAAGAGCTTAGCCTTTCATCCATTGCTGTAAAAATAGGTTGACAATGAAAACCGTCGAGTATTAAAATCTAATAAGAACACCATGCCAACAAAAGGAACTAAAGCCATGAAGGAAAGGCAAAGATGAACAAGTTCTGACATGAATGAGTTACCAGAAATGGAAGTATGAAGGTAGTCCGAGTCAACATCGTCATTGAAGGCAGAAGCAGAAGCAGCTGTGGCACCAAGATTAGCCAAATGCTTGTGGCAGAGAAAAAAAGTGATGCTACAAACAACCTACATATTTACCTTTTAGCTCAGACTCTACAATGAATGCAAAGAGGGTGGCTGCAGCGTCAACACCTTCAGGTGGAAGCAGTACAATCCCACCATCACTATCCAGAGGCTAATAATGGAAAATAAGTTCTTTTAAAATGATGGTTCATGGTTGAAAATGAGAAACTTTACAAGATAAAGGGAATCACATTATCCAAATAAAGGATTTGGGCTACACTGTTCAAACTTCCGGAACTCGCAAACAACGATCTTCAATATAATTAGTAAATTTTACTGATAAACCACCAATGCTATGCCATTCAGCTGGATTATTTGAAATCCATTAACCCTCATCTATGGAGCAGAGAAAAGCAATTTACTAAAAAATGGATTCTGTTCGATGTTTCTAGAAGCAAATGATATCATCGGATGCATGCTATGCAACATTGGCAATGCATACCGTAAGCAGAGCAGTCCAGGTATCTAATAAGATATCACGCGCCTCCCAGCTCCATGTTTCCTCATCAGGGGCCTTTGTCATGAGGACTTTTATGACTTCACACATCAAGGTAGATAACAGGGTAAAGGTACCACATGGCCTGACAAGTGGAATATATCATTTTGTTTTAGGCCTTACATACGGATAACAGCTATCAAGTAGCAATCCATCAATTAAGGGCTCCGTGCATCATTACATAACACCAAGAATTAAGCATGAACAGAATAATAACCTAATTGATTTAAGGAGTTGGTTAAACATAGTTGGACTCGTTACAGTTGCCATAGCCAACAGTGCCCGGCAACCATCAAGCATCTCACTGCATAAACAAGAAAGAAGAATTTGACGGGTCACTAAAACATAGTCAGAGAAATAGCCAGCAGCTGAAGGTGATTCAGAGAAAAGTGACCTTTCACTCTTTCCATGCTCAATCTGTTGTGAAACAAGATCTGGTGCGTCTATCCATTGTATAATCCCTGAAAGCAGTTGCAGCAGATGATGCTCCTGCAGTTGTCCATTGTCTGCATGTTAAACAACGACTAGTGTCAGCTAAATGAATTCTTAAAATCGAGAGGTAATCAGAGAAATGGCTGATTCTTAGAGCTTCGTCGACCTGATGTTGATAAAAGCTAATGAAAGGAAATGCTTAAATTTCATGAATGAAGAGAGGTTAATCCCAAGCTCAGGGAAAGTGCCAATCCTGAACTGACAATAAGAGCCACTTTCTTCAATTTTGGATTTTTTTTTTTTCAGGGGATGGGGAGGCATGTGGTATGATTGCTGCTCTGGCAAGCGATTTATAGCTGTATAAGATTTCCATTCAACAAGCTGACAATGGTTACAACTCTGAAATATTATAAAGATAGAATAAAATATTTGACTTCAGGTTTGAATACCATGATTTCCTACTAGCAATTCAGGGTGTCACATCAGCTTGCCAATTCAAAATAACATTCCTCAAGCAACAATATTGATATGCAGCTTATAACTAGACAACCAGCCTTGGATCAGAAATGAACCACAATGTTCATTCATCAATCAGTCTTCATGACGGCATTTGCTTGGTCTTTATGCCAGTCAGAACATACCATAGGACATTGTTAGTATGACACCTTCACCAGATTATTTAGTATATTGCTAACATTGAATATATGATTCTAAAGGGTAATTCCACCCTGATTAGTCGTTCAGAAGCGCTTGAAAATTATATGCAACCAAACCCAAGAAAAAAAAAATTGGAGGATTACACTGATAATGGCATCGTAAACTGCTTCAACCCAAAAAGGAGACGAGAGTTTGTTGCTTTAAAGACAAATTAAACATTCAATTTTGAGTTGTGCACGTACCTGAAGGAAATATCGTGCCTGTCAAAGAACAGTACTGCAGAATAAGCTTTCGAGCAGAAACTGCAATTGGGCAGTCTATCGAAAAGCCTTTATGGGAAAACTTCCGTCTAAGGGCTGTGTATAAGTTCAACAGCCAAACAATATCTCCGCTTGAAATTAAGATGTCACGCCATCCAGGACCAGGCTATTAACAGCAAATAAAACCAGGATATCATTATCAATACAGTGGCAAAGATATATCAAAGTATGGCACAGGTAAGCATTGTACAGGATCAGATGAAAAGGTCAAATATTATAACTACAGAAGTTCTTAAGAATAGAAATGAAACAGCAAGCACCAATAGTATGCAGAATGATCAGACAAATTCCTGACTCTTCTCCCAGTTCTTAAAGTCAGTTATCTGAATGCACCAGCAAGAATTGTTGCACATAATGAGAAGCTATTGAGAAAACGAACCTGCACTAAGACGCACTCAGTCCTGTTGGACAATGCAGCATCACGTCTAATCCCACTTGAGAAAACATTGACCCCTTTTTTTCCATTTGAGTTGCATTGGAATTCCCAATTCAGAATTTGGAGAATGAGACGAAGTGCAGCTGTACAAACTTTAACCTCATCTACTGCAGAATCAGACTCAGTTATTTTGTTTGCAACGCTTAGAGCAGCATCGCGTGTCCAACAATAGAACACCTACCATTACGTACAATGAAGAACGTATAAATAGGGTATCATATAACAAGATGCATGATTTGTGTGAAAATGTCCAAATAGCAGGCCAATCTATATGGGCAGCTTCACTCGCTGTAAGCTTGCGAAAAGAGGTGTGACAGTGACATGTACCTTCAAATAGTCCAGCTCCAGTGACCTACAGCATTGCTCATGGAACTCCCTAGGAAGGCCCATAGCACTCGATGTAGAAGGAGAAAACTCTGACACCTGAGGGGGCAAAAAAGTAATCCTAAGGGCGAAAGCAAGCAAAAGAGTCCATTCAGATACTATGCATCAAAACTATGTAAGATTGCAAATAACTCCATATACCAAGGATTCCAAAAAACTGACTCCTATAAACTGCACATGTACACCATGAATCCCAAGAGAAGCCTGTTTAATCTGTAGATGGAAAATCGTCAGATACAAGAAAGGGAGAAAAATATATGTATGTATATTAGCATAATGTATTCTTAAACAGCATGGCATACAGGTTCAAAGAGTGGGATAGGAAAAAGTTTACAAAAGAGAGATCTACAAACAAAGGATTGTGAATTTCAAGGCATCATCACAAACTTATGCATCATAACATAATCCCTCATAAACCAAACTCCTTGTAAGATGTAAGGCTCACATAGAACAATTTTAAAAGCTTTATTCTTCGGTCATAATACAAAATGCTTTATTTGATTTACTATGTCATGGAAGCGGTGGGCCTAAGAACTGAACTATTAGATGAAGCTGCTTTTGCACACAACTGACTCTTATCCATGCGAGACAGAAAGCAAGTCTTCTTACCGCTCCTTGATTGAGAGAGAGAGAGGAACCTTATTTCTAAATCATCCCTGAAAACAGTGACCTAACAATCTGACTAATCAGTTTTCTTATTCTGTTTTAAGTTCTTAAAAAAAGAAGATAGAACACCTCCATATGAGCTCAAAAGATGGAGTATTCATGTAAAATCTTTAATAACAAAGAGCGTCAAGGAAGAAGAGACATTGATGCAGTAGGGGGAGGAATTACTGACAAAGCAAAGACAAAGAACATGTCACCCACCGAGCAAGATAACGGCAAAGAATAATTATCTACCACGAAAATTTTTGTAGTTTATGCATCTTTCAGGAGTACACCATTTAGTAAGGAAAAGGGACAACAGAGTTCACGTAGAAGTAAGGAGAATGTAGCAAAGACAGTTGCCCCAGTAGTTACTAGTGGGATTCACCAAAGATTGGGAAGATTTAAGTACTTCTCAAAGAAGGGCAAAACCAAGGAAAAGGGATGGAAGGGGCTACCAAGTAAATTTAGGAAGAGAAACATGAATTTATCAGAGGTTGAAAAGAAAACACACTATCACATTAAAAATTTTTCAGAGATGCTTCTAGAATCTCAAAGATACTCGTTGCATGCAAATGGGCAGGCATACTCCACTGAAAAAGAAACAGGTATTACAGTGCCCACCAAACACATCTATAATGGATGCAAAACTTGTGAGAACTCATTAGAAGCGCAATTCGTCTACAGCTAGTGGGGCCATAATTAGCTCATTTTCAATCTGTACCACAGGACTGAAGAATATAGGCATAGGGAAGAGGATGGACATAAACTGTTCATTGGGTGTCTTAGTGCATTACTATTTGTCATCCTAATGGTAATTGATCACTGTCTTCTACGTATTAAAAAAATCCACAAGGACACAATCTATATATCTGATAAAAAAAATGCATAATAAGTGCAGGAGAACAGCACAAAAATAAATTGAGATGGGTATATTCAAAGATACGGATATTAGAGAGGAAACATACCTGGTGAAAAAAGGTCCCTTTCTCGGCTATGGAGAAATCATGCCTTTGCAAGATATTTACATGCATAACAAAAAAGGATCTTGTTAGGATCCATCTAGTGATTGATATATGGCAATTCTGAGTGACAGAAGAAAATGAGCGATATAACTAGACAAAAGTACTCCGCTAGGTTAAACACAAAGAAAGCATATAAGTTGTCTCTCAGGATAGAATGTTGCTTGCTCTACATTACGCCAAAGACAACTATAGGAGCTCAATGTCTCTACCTGATCAAGAAATGCATCTCAAGCCCAAGCCCCTCTGTTAAAGCTAATCGAGGACAGCTCTACTATAGCCTCAGTGAATCTAACTCTACCACCCCAACCACGCCCCCCTTTTTTCTTTCCCCAACCCCTCTATCTCCCTCTCCTCATTCTAGCTGTCGACTATCAGATTCAAGTCTCATGCACAGAGGAATGTACACAATTACTTGCGATTTTAGAATCTTGAGAAACTTTTCGAAGCTCGTCTGACAGTTATGATTAACTTCAAGTTGCTAAAAAGGTTTTATACGAAGCTAAAGCCTCCGCGTGCACTCCCATTCGGCAAGATGGTCGCTTGAGACACTTGAAGCTACATGGCAATTCATTGCCTTCAAATCCAACACATTCTCCGGCGTATTTGATGAACAATGGCCAGTGTATCGAGGGCGACACTAATAGTGCATAGTGAATTCATATACACCATAGTTTTGAACAAACAGGGTATTGAAGTGATATTTTATTGCTACGTCATCCCCAATTATCATCACCAAATACTGACAGTCAAGCATGACATAGGTGACTAAGGACCAAGTGCCACATGAACAATCCAGCCATATACAATGCTATAGCAATGGGTAATGAGCCAACGGCATTTAAGGTGGCCCACGTGGATAGTGAGATAAACAGGTCGAGCTTGCTTTTGCAAATGACAAAATTATTTTTTACAGGGCGACCCCAACTAGTTTGGGATAAAGTTGATGTTGATGTTGATGTTGATGTTGATGTTCACTTTGCTCTACCTTTTTGTGATAAGTAACTTCATTAAAGACCTGAAAATTTTCAGAAAGGACAGACTATCCAAAGGCTTACCGCCATAATAAGAAAAAATTAAGGCCGTTAGCCACCCATACTATACACATGCATTAAACTTTACACGAGTCCCAAAAGAGGAAATTTAAGGTGGTCAGCCAACAAGAAAGATGTGACCACCTTAATTTTTTTCAAAGCACAAACCCAAGATATTCCTTCTGAATAAGAACCATGTTCAACTTACCAGCCTCTTTTAAGCAACTGAGCAGCCACGGATGAAACCTTTGCTAGGACATAGCCCTCAGGTGAACCAGCATGTTGCATAGCAAAGCCAAGACAAAAACTGCAAATAAAGTGGAAACTCATTGTGAGGAGAACTAACTAAGTTGAGAAAAGCTCAAAAATGGACATTACACCACAAGAATGACAGTATGATATCACTAGGTGCCACGCAAATGCGATACCAATATAGTTACAATTTGACAAGGGAACTGCTACCAATCTTGACTTTCTCTAGAGGTTTAAAGTAAATCTAGCAAGAAAAATACCTAACCAAGCTTCTCCTATCCTCAGCAGTGAGAAAAGCCCATTCTCTGATAGCTGCATCTCGTATTGCTCCAGCAGCCTGAAACCTTGCATTTGCCACCTGAGAGTTTTCTAAAATAGAAAATTGAGTTACCAGCTCAGCATTCATGTTCTGAATCGTTAACATCCACAAACCTATACTAGCAACAAGAGACGTTGAATCCAAATAAAGTTGACCATAAATCCCCTACCCCAGGATCAGACAGCTATGGAATGCTTAATTGGAACTTTTAGGCATTCTCTAGAAAGATGTTAAGGTATTCATTTAGGCTCAGGACGAATCTGATACATAAACAAGAATGATAAAATGCCTCTACTTGCTGGTACCCTCCAGCAATACTTTCTTATTCTTGCAACAAAAAAAAGTACAAGAAAAATTTGGGCTTTTGTGGAGGCAGACAGCCTCGACAGTGTCAAGAGATTTCTTCTCAAGTAAAGTGAAATAATTACACATGTCTAAGTCTATTCTCCAGTTATCTCCCAAGTGATAGCAACTTTCAACAACTTTCTTTTCCCATATAAATCTCCAAAGAAATTTTACCACCAAGTTGAAAGATACAATAAATCCCCTATCCATAACTAGGGTTGAAAAAGACCGAGACTTTTACTAACCCAGAATAAATTGGCACGCCTTGTATGGTTGATGTGATCGAGACAGGGACAATATAGTAGCTTCAGCCGCTGCAGGGTTTAGATGCATCTGGTGGGACAAAGACCACTGCTTGTTAGAGCCAAGTTCCAGATCATATGTGCCACAAACACTCAAATAGCTCCAATTTTTATGCACATGAGCTAATCCTAGTTCTCTTCACCGAAAAAATAAAAACAAGAAGAAGAAGAAGAAGAAAAAACATAAGCTAATCCTGGTATAGAGCCAGCAAACCATATCGATCCTAAATGTGACACACAACAAATCAAAACCGGAGAAACATACTCGATCAGTCAATTCTCATGCAGAAACAAGGTAACGCCACCAGGTATCATGATCAAACGCACAGCATTTCCCTTTCCAAGTCATTAACTAATGAGCCACGACTGCTCTCAATCTAATACATCCAGTACCAGCAACACAAGGCAAAAAAAATCATGAAAAGATCATTCCCACTGGCGTCTGAACTCAAAGACATGCGTCGATCGAATGAAATGATCAAAAGGACTAAACAAAATCTAAAATAGCGCAAAGAGACTGTAGAATTTCTGGCCACGGTTTATCTCTATCCAGCTCCTATTTTCCTCAACAAGCCAAGACCGCGTGCGCTCAGCGTGGGAAAACAGCTAATTTGGAGCCGTTTCGAGAGAGAGAGAGAGAGAGAGAGAGAGAGAGAGAGATGAGACCTGAATGGAGGTGCAGGCGGCTTCAATGGCGCTCATGGTGGACTGGAGGTGGGCGAGCTCGGCGGTAGCGCCATCTCCTCCGCCGGCAAATCCCTGCATCACTTGCTCGATCGAGAGAGAGAAGGAGAGCGATTGGTCGGGCGAACTGGCGATTCAGCGCAATACGGTAGAAGAGAAGAAGAAGCTGACAAGCGGTAGTCTCTTGCTCTTCTTAACTTAGTAGAAAGGGGAGAGACTTGCTTTTTGCCACGAATATCCCTACTCAGAAAAAGAATTTTTTTTTTTAATTATAATGCATTTGTATCGCTCGCGACCCCGAAAGAACCTGCATGACGGGAATCATTTTAATTTTTGAAATATCGCGAAGCATGATTAAAAAAAAAGGTAAATTATTTACTGAAGTGGTAAAATTTATAGTTGACCACATATGACTTGTTCAGTTGAAGTCTTGATTTATGATAAAGCATTGTAACTTGTATGTTTGGTAATATCGCATTTTTTACTTCGTATTTATTTTTTAAGATGGCATTGATTATATTGCAAAGAATATGAAATCGTAACGTCTTGATGAAATTTATCATATAATGAAAAGTAGCTATTTCAGCGCTGGTGTTCTTATGCGATATTTTCTTATCATGCAATAAGTCAAAGCTCAAACGACCCCATTTAGTGAGAGCTTGTCCTTCATTTCTTGTAATGTGCTTGCGCGACAGTGCTGAAAATTATCCTCAAATAAACCTAATTAATGAATTAAAAAAGTTCCATTTGTAAAAAATTGCAAATTTAACATTATGGTATCGAGTGAGCCTTGTACCAAGTAGGAAAAAAGAAGTACTTTGGAAGTTCATCTCATGCCCAACCTCGTGCCCAATAATGTCAAAAGTGACAGCACGCCAACCTTAAATCTTTTGCACACTCACTTCAAGCAATTGACATGCTTCTCCTTCAGGAGGAGATGTTCATTTGAAAGCTGGAATGGCATGAAACTGGCATTTGAGCGACCGTTAAGATCCTGAATTGAGCACCACAAGAAAAAATTACCGACACAGCATTGTCTGCCTTCAGCTCTTGCCCTCTGCTTGCTTCCCTGAGGAGGCTTTTAGCAAAAGAGAGGCAGAGGTCTCAACTCTTTTTACTCTGCTTAGAGTATATCAAACTTGCAAATTTAAGAAAGTCATCGCATCATGGATACGTCGAGGCTCCTGGGTAAACTCAACTCCAGGTTGCGCAAAACAAGGCTGTTTGTCGAGGGGACGCAGAGAGAAATCACATAGAGGTCTCTTGTAGACTACATAGTGAAAACCAATAATCAACTCAATTTACAGCTGCAGAGCCAGAAGTATTCCTGGAGAAGGACTCATATGCTACAAGGCCATGTTGCTCTCTCTTGGTGAAATAGTTCACAAACTAAAACCTAAAAAGAAGACAGCAAAAAAAATTGTTGTAATTTGCCTGTACCATCTGAATGAAAAAATTCAGGTTTCTCTGCAACAGCACGAGGTTTCACTTTTTATCGAGCATCGAGCATACAGTGGCTTACATGTTGAACTGCCAATCAGTTCTCCTATCACAGCAGATATATCTTTTATAGTCATGACTCCCGCCTGCTGATTTTCTGACGAAGTTCTTACCTTCAACTGTATCACCGTGTGTCCACAGATCTGGCTTTCAGACAAGGTCGTACCACAGAACAGCATGAATTCCTCCAGACAAAACAAAACCCTAATCCAGGGGATTCTACCAGCTAAAAAATGGGACAATTGCTACTAGATGTTGTGTTACTAGTTAGTTTCCATGTAACTAAGATCTTTGTAAACACCAAGCATGGGAAAGGTTCTGTTCAGACGCCTAGATGAACCTTCAGATATAGCACTAATGGCGGTAAGAGAATTGGCCAATTCCATTGCCTCAGCTCTCCATCCTGCAAAACTGATCCCTTCAATCAACAATACAAAAGTGGTTTCGTTCGGTCGGATTCCTTTCTCGACCATGATAACAAGCAATTCAATTGCATCATCTATCCTATGCGCTTTGCACAACCCAAGTAGAACAATGTTATAAGTGATCACCGTTGGATTCAGTCCGCTCCTATCCATGTCTACCAACAAACTTAGAGCCTCGTCCACCATACCATCTCTACACAAACAAGATATGAGTGAATTATAGGTGATTCCATCGGGGCCAATCCCTTTGCTTAACATTTCTGACACCATCTCTAGAGCCCTATATCTATCTCCAGAGCTCCAGAGCGCACTAAACATTGTGTTATAAGAACTAACATTTGGAGAACAACCGACTTCATCTAACTTCGCGAAGATCTCCAAAGCCTGATCACGCTTTCCATTCTTGCAAAGAGTGGCAAGGATTGTATTGTAGTTTACAATATCTGGCAAGCATCCGTTAGATATCATCCTATCTAAAAATTTTATCGCCATGTCTAATTTTCCGTCTTTGCAAAATGCAGCGATCAGTGGATCATAACTATAGGCATCTGGCGTCAACCCCTTCTCAACCATAACTTCTAAGACACTCATCGCGTCCTCAACTTTCCCATCACGACACAGAGAGCTAATTAAAATGCTATAAGTTACGACATTCGGCTCGCAACCTCCCGCCATCATCTCTTCCACCAACTTCTCACCATCATTCCATTTCCCTTGATTCAAAAGGGCCCTCAGGAGGATATTAAAAGATATAACGTCGGGTTTGCAACCCCTAGAATTCAAGCTTTTAACAAACTCAACAGCTTGATCCACCAGCCCTTCTCTGCACAATCCCCTAATTATCGCATTATAGGTGTACATGTCTGGTCGGAGCCCTCTTGATAACATCTCATCCAAAAGTTTCAGAGCTTTGTCAAGCCCGCCCTCCATAATAGTCGCCTCTATCAATATAGTGAACGTAATCACAGTTGGCTGGCGATTGTCCTTCAATAACTGATCCAACAACTTGAGAGCCAAATCGAGCTTCCCCCTACTACAAAGACTCCCAATCATAATATTATACGTGACGACATCCGGCGAGAACCCCCGGCTCCTCATCCTCTGAAGTACCCTATTAGCAGATTCGACCCGATTCGCCTTGCAAAAACCGCTAATGACCGCATTATACGAGAACACATCCGGCTCGCCATACTTCTCCAGAATCTCCATGACCCGCACTGCCTTCTCGAAGTTCCGTAACCCGAATAACCCTTTAATGAGCTTTGTGCAAAGAATTACATCAGGCTTATACCCTCTCTTTACCATGCGCTCGAGAAAGTAGAGGGACTCACTGTACTTGCCGGCTTTGCAGGACCTACCGAGGAGCTTGATCAAATGGGAGTCCTTGGAATCAGGGGACTGGACAGGAGTCGGCCCCGTCTCAGCAGAAGCACTGATCTTTGGTGGATTTAACGAGGTTTTAGCTTCGTTCGGATGATTGGGATGTCTACATCTAACAAAGGTGCGAACTCGGTGCGAACGTGAAGTGGGTTTTGGTTGCGAGGCGAAGGGGAGGGCTTGAGGCAAGAGCTCTAGAGCGCCAACCGAAGCCATCAGGCGATGCTTCTTGGCCCCTCACTTCATACTGGATAACTTCTATGTCATAATCCAGAGGAAGAAGATGATGATGATGATGAGGGATACGAGACAACTTACGTACCTCAGTGACTGAAGAGGGAAAGAGAGGAGGACTTTTGGCGGTCGACAGGCGATCCAAAAATGAAATCTTGCTGGACCCGCGGACCGGATGACAATTGAGATAAGGGAAGACGCCGACAAAAGTGGAAGCGAAACGCTGTCGCGTGGCCGGACATGGCATGCGATGCCCTGCTCGTTTAAACGCAAAATCTTAATGTGGGTCGAATTATTTCAAGAAAATTACAATAGCCCATGAACTTCGCTGCGATATGCAATGTCATTCTTAAACTTCTAATTTATTCAACACTATTTTTAAAATTTTGACATGTATTCAATGTCGTTTTTGAATTTTATTTAATGTGATCCGTCAAATTTTCATACATAGTTTTTTGGATTATATTAGAATGTTTAATGTTGTTCTTGAACTTGGATTATTGAAATAGTCATATTGAACATTTCATATAGTTTAGGGACTCAATTAAACATATATCTAAAGTTGAGAAATCATATTGAACAAATTAAAGTTCACGGACAATATTATATATTGAGTCAAAGTTACTAAATCATAATGAACAAATTATAAAATTATGAACAGTATTACACATTAAGATGAAATTGACGATTTGAGTCATTTTCCCAATTATTTACCGACTTCCCGTTTGTTTTCCTTCCTTTGTTTCCCCTTTCTTGATTGATGTAAAAAAGAACTCTGATAGTTACAACGAACCCTTTTAATTGAACAAACCATACCGTAGGAACCATAAGCAACGTTACCCGTCGGGTCATCTCCGAATAGGAGGTGGGGTTGAGACTTTTAGAATCTTCCTGGACGTTCGAGTTTGAGCATAAGCGAAAACGACCTGATACGTATCCGTTCTTGCTGTAAAACTTATTACTTTCGACACTGCGAGATCGATGTGGTATGAAACAACTAATTGCGACATATAAAACATGTCGAGGCTCATTCCTGCGAGACCAAATACAGGTCCCACTCTGTAACGAGTCTAATCCCTCTTGAAGGATCATGTGGAGTATTGTTCCTAGATCAATAAGAGCCACCTTCCTCTATCCCCTGTTCACGTCTCACTATTCCCACTCTGCTCATTCTTCGTTCAGTTGCCAGACCTCCTAGTTTTTGCGTATACTCATTTGACCCTACAACAGGAATTAAAAACATTCTCCTAGTTATTTGCTAGCGAGCTAATCTGCAGATATGTGCTACTTTGCATGCAATCACTTCACCAAAATTTTCTGTGGCCCCTTTTCCCAGGTTTATAGCGGCTAATTTGATGGGATGAGCACAAGCACAATTTCTGATGGATTACTCTATGCTGGAATAATGTTCAAAAAAGCAATAGATCGATCCTTCTCCACATAGTCATTGCTAGGGACTATCATAAGCTGTACAAGCATTGAAGGTAATTGCGACAGCTGCACATCAATTTCAGACTCGTAAATACATTGATATACCCAAGCATATGATTTGCTCGGTGAAATTGATGGAAACTGAAAACAAACTGCTAAAGTATCACTCACTCATCATTCCCCCTTGGCTTGAAGAACCATTGGCTTCATTATACAGAGCTACAATATGTCCAATTCACTCAAAACATGAACGGCATTTGAGTCTCCAAACCACGATAGCAGAATTAATTTATGAAACTTATAGAGAAAGCAGCAGCAGCTGCCATATTTCCATCTTCTCCATTAGATAAATATGCTCAGACCAAACAGAAGGGTTTAAAAAAAAAGGCCGATGATTATGTTTGTCACTACTGAAGTCGTCTTCCGTGACACGTGAGGATAAGGGACTGGATTTCCATATCTGCAAAATGTTCCACCCAAATTGACATAAGTAAAACAGCTGGACACAGTAAATGAGCAGAGGAGCAGCACTAAGTTTGAATTTTACTTATGGTTCTGACTATTTCTGCCCTTGTGCAGCTTGAGTTACTTCTGTATCTTCTGCTGAAGACCCACAGAGGAAGGAGCAATTGGGGCAAAATTTACCCAGCAAGTCATTCATATTCCTTGCCGTTAGCTTTTGTCGCAGTTCAATCTCAAGAGGACTGGGCATTTGCTGATTAAGAAAGGAAGATCAGCAAACGGCCGGTGTCTTGTAACCAAGAAGAGTGTGAAAATCAATGTTCCATTATTAAGTTCCTATACAACCAGGCATGAACAAGCATTGCGCATGAACTGACTATTACCTTTGCTAGCCATAAGATGTAACTACTGGAATATAGTGCTTGCGCTTGGTAATCATCAAAGTGATCGTCATGGACAGCCAAACAGGAGCCGACAAGGTCCAGCTCCTTATCCAAGAAGAAGCTGGGGTCCGTGGTCTGCTCAGCAATGTAATTGGAATTGCAGGAAGTAGAATGGGCGTGAGCCGTGAAATGTCTTATCCAGCACAGGGAGAGAAAGCGACGGTAGAGCCACAAAGCCTGTAAAGGTTTTCAGTACTGAAATTTCAGGAAATCAAAGGATCTTTTCAAACATTAGCTTGTGTGAAACAAGTATAATCAGCCTTCTAGCAAAAGTAAGCCCCCTCATTAGTGCAATCACAAACAAGTGCACAGAAACTAGTTGCGAAACTACTTCTAGATATGACTGCCTATTTTTGTTAGGTAATCCTTTCTTTGACCTTTCTGAACCTTGTATTTCTTGACAGATGTTGGACATTCATTTTTTATAAAACAAATAGAAAGCAGTAGAAACTCTAGTTGTTCTCTGAGTCCAACCTCAGCAATACAGATGCATAAAACACGATAGAAGTGGGGGAATGAAGACTCTACCTCTCTGCCAACATATCTCTTTATCAAAATTTCATCCCAATCGAGCTCATCCTGTGACAATTCAAGAGAGTGAAATTAAAAACACGTTTGACATGCGAACATAATGTGAACTCTAAAGCAACTTACAAAGTCACACCTTCCAACATTGATAAACTTCACAACTGCAATCAAGAGATGCAACTCCCTCCTTGCAACAGAAGTCCTCCAGGATCCCCGTCAAAAGCCGCTACCACATATACAAAACGCAATATCAGTTATGACCTTTTGCAGCATATAGACATCAATAATTATTTCGACCAAAAAAAAAAAAAGGCCATCAACAATTTTGTGTGATTATCAAACTGTAAAATGCCTTTCATCGTTATCATTTAATCACTAAAATAAGATATTACACCCTCCTTCCATTTGACAAACCCAACTAACAGAATTGATTGCAGCAAAGCAGCAAGAACTAAGAGTCGCAACAACATAGAAGATTGCAGGCATGACTTGTAGTAATGAATCAATGCGAGCTCTAAAAACATATCTGTGAGTGGAACCCTACTGCACAATCCATCGTTTGGGATGTTGCTTTGCTAAAAATACCTTCAGCATGGGGAGGCAATATCAACAGTTGGTCCAACAATTAATTCTGAAGTGCTCATCATTCGTTCATAATCAAATAAATATGTAAATGTGAAGAAAATACTTCAAAATACTTGCCATCATTGCCCATATATGTGTCATTTTGTCGTGTAATTAAATTATTATATCAGATACAACAGAATAGGAGTATGATATACTTTGACAGAGCACTCACTCTGCGATAATTAAAGGAGGAACTATCAGCAACATGCAAGCCAGTCCAAGTTTTGGATTTCTTCAATTCATCTAACACCTGAGAGTAAACATGCAACACCTTCAAGGTAAATAATTGCATGCAATTGAAAACATCTAAGTCGATCCAAGTAAGTGTCATAAAACCATCAGCTCCTCGATGAGAAGCAGAGACACTATTTTTAACTGAGTCAACTTCCAGCATCATGCTGATACATTTCACCAAGGGTTTTAATTTACTCAATTTTCAACATAATACAACCGTATGTTTCATTTAATTGACACATCAATCTGCTTACTATCCATACGCTTACTTGTTCCCTTGTCATGTATGAAACCAACCAACACCGATGATTCCAGGCACGGTAATTCATCTTTGACCTCTGCACATGGACAAATAACAACTGAGAAGAAGAAACTCCTTCCATCAATATCTCACAGATAGAACTTCTAAGCACAAGACCATCAATTTACCACACAAACAAAAAAGTATAAGGTGTCTCCCAACTCCCAAGCTAATACATTGCACCGGTTCAAACGATAAAATATAAAGACCTAGAGAAGAATTCATAGAAATAATGTAGAGAAAGCTTCCGTTGGATATCTATTCCATCACTTGTCTCATCATTTGATGTCAAATGCTCATATCTCAAATGATGAAGTCTATTTTGCTACAATTGAGTCATTATTTTGAAATTTAAAAATTTTCATATGAACAGATTTTAAACATCCAAAACAAAAAGAGGACCAACCAGTTGAACATAATTTACGTCAAACATGCATCCACAATGGAGAAGACATCAAAAACAGCACATGCAACAGTTCCACATATGTAAGTATTCGCATAATTAGTACATGATATGATACCACAACATAAGTAAGTTAGTAACAGGAATCACAATAATAAAGGATTGTGGCGAGTACAAAGCTGACAGTCCCCTGCTGACGCATTGACTATATCTCCTACTTATCGCATTCCTCTACCATGAAGTTAAAGGTTTTCAAATTTTAAAAGACAACGTGAAGCTCCACTAAGCAACGCATGAACACCTGCCGTCTCCTTGACATATGCAGTGTGTATAAATTTTGTTGTATGCTGTCTGCTATCAAATAAATTAAAAACAGCTGCAACAACACCATCATGACACCTAGCAAAATCAAAAAAGACAATCACAGCACATGAATATCAGTGAACCTTTATTATCAAATAGTATCCAGTTCCTGGACTTGGATTAAACCTCAGCTATCTTCTCCACTAGCTCAGACTCTTTCATAACAATCTCCAGTAGAGAAGAAGTTTGTCCAGCAATCCTCTTGATCACCCATCGCCTAGCAAGTAAGTGCAATACTATGATAATTTTTTATATACGCAGTAACAACATATGCAGCAAATGAATCATGAGAATCATCGGAAGGCAAAATCCCAGTGAAGAGTTAATATGTACAACGCAAACCATAGGTGCCCTGTACCTAACTCCTGGAGCGCCTAAACTTTCGTGAAAATAAAAGACCAACAATATCATCAAGAGTCCAACATTCCTTCCAAGTATAGCATTTTTAAAAGGAGGAGTCAAGCATATAGTGTCGCTTTGTGAAATGAGAGGAAAAAGAAAGCCAAGCACATTACCTATGGCTCCATGCCTGGTCACTTTTAGGAGAATAAGAAAGGATAAGTTCTGATAAGCGTAGTTCATCCATGTACATAGAGAAGGACTCCTTCTTTGATGCAACTAGCTTTCTGCTTGAGAGATCAGAAACTATGACCAGGCATCAGTAAAAGGTTACCAGCTTGACAAGGACAAAGAATTGCCAGGCATCAAAATGGAAACTAGCTAGGGAAAGTAACATAATCATAGTGTTAGCTCACTCCAAGCCAAGATTAGTAGGCAGGAAAGTAGCACAATAAGGCCTCGAGGCCCTCAACTATATCCTATCAAACATATTTTGGGGCACGGAACATAGTGGGACCTTCAGTGCAGTGTAATAATCACCACATTGCCCAGCTAAACTATTTATGTAGGGATTTCCTGATTAGAAAATTTTTGGGAACCAAAAATGCACCGGTGTGGATGTCACTAGCAGAAAACATAATGTAGTATCCACTTCCTCAGCAGTTTTTCCCCCAAATTACTGCTTCCAATGCCTTGACGTAAAGGTTTCTAGGAATGGAATGGCAAGATTATCCTGCCCATTAGGTAAATTCCCCTAAATGACTTAAAATGACGTTAACGGTACAAACACATCCAACAGGGATTACAGATTCCCCTTCACAATAACATACATTAGCAGACTGACTAGGAAAGCACTACAATTCCAAACATAAAGTCTATTGTACCATGAAAAAGAGTGCTTTTTTCGCACTTAGCAAATGACATTGCCACTTCGAGCCACAAATCAACTCAAGCAAAGAGAACAAAATGACAAAGTACAGTAAGACCAGCAACAGACCTTGAATTCCAAGCAGTACCGAAATCAGAGCTCACCAACAACAAAGCCTTGCTATGCTTCATCACGTCACTTCCGATCCCTTCATCCCCGCCACCACCGCACGAACTGCACCGCATCTTATAATCTCGGAACGCATCGAACAACGCACGCTTTGCCTCTCTGTACAGTGGCAAGAGTACCTCGGTCGAAATTCCTAGCTTACGGTCCCTGCTCCAAAACCTCGAATTTTTGGGACCCGGAGCATCAATGCCCTCCTCGTTCAGCGACGCGAGCTGGGTCGGGTGAATGAATCCAACTTCGTCGCTGTAACGAGGCAAGACCCAAGACCCAGAAAGATATCATCAAGAAAAAAGCGATTACCAAGATCGTGCTATTGAATGGATCGCAAGAAAAAGAAAAAAAAAACAGAAAAGCTTGAACTTTTCTTCGCGTTTCCAGAAGGAAACGATGAATAGAGAGAACCGGGCCAATTGGCAAAACTCACATGAGTGGATCGGACTCCAGAATGAGCTGGAGTTCCGCTAACGGATTCTCACCAGCTTCGTCGATGCGAGGTTGGTCAGCCATTTTACAGTGCCCCTCTCTCTCTCTCTCTCTCTCTCTCTCTCTCTGAGACGAAGAAGAAGTTGCTGAGAACGCCTGGCCCGAATAGACCCGATAACACGGGGATGGGGCGCCTGGCCCGAGTAGGCCCGACAACCCGTCGCTTTGATCCATTCATAAATTCCATTATTACGGAAAGAGAAGGTTTAAGATTACTTCTTCATTTTGTAGATCGGCAAACACATTTCATGTTTACTACTCTTTTGGTTAATAAATGGAGTTGAAGAGCTAGAAATCTCAACTCCGGTCAACGCAGCATTTAACATTATCCTTCCATTTAAGAAAAATATAATTACTACATATTATATTTGAACTTTACAATTAAGTTCTTTACTTAAAAAATGAATGGTACAAAAAAAAAAGAAAAATTAAAAATTAAAAAAAGAAACACTAAAGTTGCGTGTCAATAGATAAAATTCCGAAGATCTATCATATAATGCTGATCGGCAATTCAACACGTTATATATATATATAATAGATCATATAAGAGAAAACGTACTATGAAATAATACATTAATTATTTAAAATGAAGTAAGTACATTTCACGGGTTTCAAGGTTTATAGATCGATTCTCGTAACTTTAGGCTTTATTTTTCATCCAGCAGATATCATAGTTAAATAAGTTTTCATTTCATGCACCAAGATGGAAAGGTCTTTAACGTTTCTTAATTTACCATATTCAGATAAATCGAATATGGATAGACTGGATAAATGTTCCAAACAAAATAAAATATATATTATCTCCACCACATGGCCACGGCACGTGACAAGTCACGTGCGAACCGGACTCCATCATCTTCGTCCTCCCCCATCCTTCGCTGCCATCATCAGGTGCTTTTACTTAACCCCTCTCTCTCTCTCTCTCTCTCTCTCCAAATAATTTTGTCCAAGGATAATTTTCTCGGGTAAATTGGATTTTCCTCTCTAATCGCATCAATCCCTAAGCAGGGATTTTCCTTCCTTTTCCCTCGCTTTCCATCGTTTTCTCTCTCACTTTCCCCCTCCCCCCGCTCACCGCCTCGGTTCTTCCTCTCTCTCAGAGCGCTATAAATTCTTCAATTCCGTCGATTTTCACATTGGCAGCTACATTCCCGATCCTCTCGTTCGCTTCACAACGCTCAAAAACCACTTGTGTGTCTGTATGTGTATATAGAAGCCGCGGTCCCGAAGTAATCGAGGTGCGACTTCCGTAGCTTCGTCTTTAGAATCCTAGGGTTCGGCGATCTTGTGTCCGCGGTGCTATCTGTGTATGGTTTTTTTCGGCTTCGAGTCGTTGTGGATGAGAGCTTGGTGTAGGATTCGATGAACATGGACATTGTGGTTGGCGATGTCGCGTCTCTGGACGCGGACCTGTTGCAGCTCGGCGAGCTGTCCCCCCTGGCTCTCAAATCTAACCCTAACTTCGTCGACAAAATCTTCGACCAGTGGCTCTCGCTTCCCGAGACCAATCGCCTGGTATGCGCCTCGTAGCTGTTGTAATTCGACTATGCTCTGCGCGTGCATTTCAAATAGTTGCTTTCATGTGATCCTTTGCCGCAATTCGGTGTTTTTCCTTTTTCCTCGTTTGGTGTATCTTTGTCACCACTCTTGTTCGAGCCAAATTTGCAGGGACCAACCGTATTTTGTTGGTTATTAGTTTTGGCAAGCTGTTAGTTTGTTTGGCTGTCATCACTGATGGCATGGTTAATCTTGTTGTTGAAGTTGCATGTTTGTTGGTTGATCATCATGTTTTGGTAGCGGTGAAGAGATAGTGGGAGACCTGGTGGTTGGGTAAAAGGTGTTGCTTTATGCATTTAAACCACGATGCATGTGTTTTGGTATCATGGGATTTTGTTTGTCACCTAATCTAAATAGCATAAAGTTTTTATGCACATCGAATCTTTTCATAGCGTTTCAAACTACGAGCATTCAATTAATTCATTGGACATCAGCATGATAACATTGAGGCTAGAACATAATGCATTCAAGTGCGAAGAACCGTGTCCATTAAGCAAACCTAATACGTGCTGGCAAGAATAACCGGAAGTATTAAACGAGTAATTTCAAGATTGCAAAGGTATTGGGAACTCGTACGACAGATTACACGATCAGTTTCCTCGTAGATATAGGGATAAAATGACATGTATATTTTGCATATTGCCAAGTGATCGGGCTTTATGGTAATAACTATAATCCTTTGATCATGCTAGTCAATGGCTGTGGAGAAAAGATGAATGGCTGAAAATGGTTAAGGTTTCTCATAGTGGGTAGATGGAGGCTAGCACATAATGCATTTAAGTGCGAAGAACCGCTCCATTAAGCAAATCTAATACATGCTGGCAAGAATAACTGGAGTTATTAATTGAGTAATTTGAAGATTGCAAAGGGTCCGAGCTTGTGCAACAGGTTACACGATCAGTTTCCTTGTAGAAATAGTCATAAAATGGCAGATATACTGCCAAGTGATCATGCTTTTTATGGTAATAAATATAATCATTTGATCATGCTAGTCAATGGTCGGAGAGAAAGGATGAATGGTTGAGGTTTCTCATAGTGGGTAGATGATGGCTTTAGGATTCTTAAGCTTAGAAAGCAAATATGGTATTGCCATGTGTGACCATGAGGGAAACATTCATGAGGGGAAGAATGTATCTGCCATGATGGTTCAAGAAGTTATGCCCACCCTGACTAATTGTGATTCTAGTTCCCATTTGACCTTGTTTAGATTTACTGATCTGGAATTAACTTTTATATTGCCCTTCGACTGGTTCTGAGGTTGCAGAATACTAACAGGTAGCTGTTTCCTTCTCTCTGCCATATTTTGCCAAAAAATGAATAGATTACTCTCATACAAAAGAAAGATAATCGTAGACTTTACATCTGAAAAACTGTATTTATTCTGGGATCTCAGTTCACATCGGTTGGATTTTGCAAACACGGCCTGTGAATACATGTTCATGGAATCAAATCTCAGTTGATTCTTATTTGTATACTAGTTTTGCAAACACGCGAGCAAAATTCGATTTGGATATCCCTTCATTTAGTAAAATTCTATCATGTATATCTTATTAGTGATTTTGACAACCCTTGGTGTTATATGAATTTAGCTGAAGTACATATGCAGTTAATTTTTAAGGTGGAATAGGTAGGACCCACACTTCTAAAGGGGAGTGCACCTGGGGTCTCCAGAAACATGGGCTTTTAAACACCATGAGGTTTTTGTGAAATCTTCCCCCTCCCTATTTTGTAATTGATAAAAACGTAAAATTTGCTTTTGGCATGGGTGCCACTAGTTTCTCGAGACCAGATGGTTGACTACTGTGACATTGTATAGACACATATCATATAAACTCGTGTAATGGTGAGCTCATCTGGTATCCATTAAGTCGTCCATGCTAATGCATTAGGTGCACTTGTTATACTTCTTTTGTACAGTAAGGGAAGGGAGAAAGCTCATGGGAATTCATCAATAGAAAGGTTCTCTGGAGAACATGCTTGCTAGAAGCATTCTTAAGTTTAAAGTGCAGGAGACACTAATTAATAATTTACTTGGAAGTTTCCATTGAACAGACTAGAAACTGTCCATAGTGAAATGGCCATATAGTAAGTACTGTAGATTACTTCAAGAGATTTGGTCACAGAAGTTCCAGAAGAGCTCTTCTTGCCAAATGGCAAATTGTGATCTGCCATTCTGGAGAGATGTTTTAGGCAATGGCATTTTGCGCTTTTTATGATGCCAGATGTCCATGAGTGGGGTAGCATTGAGTTGAGCCATTTGAGATGGCTATATGAGTAGGGAATGGGAGGATTCCTGGCATTGACAGACATAGACAGAAGTCAGAGTGCACTGTGGATACATGATTTTTGCTCTGGAAGGATCAAATCAAAGGGATAGCAGTTCCTTGGTTTTTCATTGCTACGAGGAAAAGAGGATGCTTTGGTGAATAAATATTACAGGCAGAGGGAGGGATGGTGTGGGACCTAGAGTTCTCCAGGAAGCTTAAGATTGGGAAAGTGAACATGCGTAGTGGCTGCACAGTGGGGAAGGGAATTCTACAGTAATATAACCTTGTAGGATCTATTTGCTGGACAAAACAGAAGGTGACCATCTTCATTTTCCATAGATTATTTCTTGGAAATTAGAGCACTGGAAGGATGAGCTTTGTAATTTAAAGAGTGCTTGCCTTGGATTCATAAGTAAGGAGAAATAAAGAAACCAGGTCAGGTGCTACCGCTGTCCAATAGGCATTCCCTCAATAAGCAGAATTTACAATTCATATCGCATCTTCTTTAACATTGCTCTGAAATTGAAAATCTTTGAAACAAGCCATGCCACTCTTTCTGCAACAATTGGGCCATTTGGGATTTATGAGAGGGGAAGTTGCAGTTTGGTCAAGGATGTATTTCTTTTTCTTTTTTCGTCAAAATCAAGGATGTCTTCTTGAAAAAGTGGAAATTTCACGTTTCTCGGTTATTTGGATAAAGAAATTGGAAGTTGAGCCTTCAGCACTAGCCTGTTGGGTGCTCAGTTCTTGAAATTTTTGGATCTCTTTCATGATATGGTAAATGCAGGCACCCCTTCACGCTCTTTAATTAAAATTTTTGACTTTCCCAGAAATAAATTCCCCGCTGAATATTGATGTGCTACATGCTTCCCAGTCAGCTTTCAACGGCATAAAAGATTACCATCTCCATTTGTTTGGTTTCTTAGTGTAGTTGAAGCTCATCATTACAAGCATATTCTCCTTGCCTTTCTGATTATTAGAAGAATTGGTATGTGTGTGTGTGTTTTTTTTTGTTTGGTTTGAATGGTTTTTGTTCTATGATGTGGAATTTGTTTTCGTATGAATTTTGAGAATTTGCAAAGTGATGGCCATTGGTAAGAGTGGGACTGGAGTTTGGGATATTTGTCAAGTATCACTTTGCACACAGCTAAATGATAATTTGGGGATATTTGTTGAATTTCACTTTGCATACCGTTAAACAATAAGGTTTGATAGTGGGCTGTTGCAGTTGACAACACAAATCCCTTATCTTGTTCTCCATCATGGCAAGTCAGATCTAAATTGGCCTTACCTTTAATGCCTTATGAGAACTTCTAATCTTAGATAAACAAATTTTACTTTGGGGTTAGCTTCGAACTGCCTTTTTGGAGAATCCATCACATAAATGGCATTAAACTTTATCATAGTTGTTAAAATCCCCGTTCAGCTTGAGTGGTACTTTGTTGTGGATTGTGCTGCTTTTGCTTTCTTTTTTAATTCTTGAATGTTGTGAAACACATCATCTTTTTGGACCATTCAATTGGTCCTCATTCTATGCGAGTGTTTTGGGATAATTTGTTTCACTTTTCTATTAAACATAAGGGCAGTTCACAATGTTTTGTCTTGAAGCATGACTTTTATTAATTTCCTCTAGTTTTGACGGTCAGTTGTTTTGAGATTTGTGTTTATGATCTAGCCATTGAGCATTGACCCCATGGAAATGATCTAATTTAGCATGCCATGCAATAATGATATCCATCTTTCCCTATTGGGTGTTTATTGATGCTGCTATTTTGATGGATGTAGGTGACATCATTGCTTAATGATGCAAAGGCAGGTCATCCTCTGAATGCCACTGGAAATTCTTCTTCTGCAACTACTTCTGTAAGCAATTCACTGCCTTCACTATTTCCTGCTGGCAGTGCGCCTCCACTTTCTCCAAGAAGTACTTCTGGTTCTCCTCGCACGACGAAGCAGAGAGCTGGCCCTTCCAATTTAGGCTCTCCCTTGAAAGTAGTGAGTGAGCCAGTCAGAGAAATAATCCCCCAGGTTCCGTAATTATTATAAGTTGTATGGCCTAAGCTTTTTAATCCTCTCTTGCCTTTTGATGATGAATTTTTGTGTGCTTCTGCTGTTGCAGTTTTACTTTCAGAATGGTCAACCCCCTCCAGTTGAAATGAAAGAACAATGTTTGTATAGAATCAATCATTTTTTCTATGGCCGTTCAGAAGGATTGCAGATAAATGGTGAGACCTTTTTCAGTCCATGTGACATGCTTAGAAGTGGTCTTTTGATTGTTTTTTGGTCTTACAGAGTTCAAGCTTGTAACTCGGGAAATATGCAAGCTGCCATCATTCTTCTCAACATCTCTGTTCCGAAAAATTGATGTTAACGGTACTGGATTTGTGGCGAGGTATGCACTCCTAATCAGGCAGATACAAATTATTTGACTCCCCTTCCAAACTCTCTACACCAGAAGTATGCAAGACATTGGTTTGTTAGCAAAACTTTGTGTTATGTTTTTAGGTATAAATTTTCTCTTAAATGCTCTTCAGGGATGCATTTATTGATTATTGGGTCACTGGCAATATGTTGACAAAGGATATAGCTACTCAGATATTTACTATTTTGAAGCAACCAGAGCTCAGATATCTTACTCAGGTTTGCTGCTGTCTGTTTCCTTCTTATACGTTGGAGTCCTTTTGGTTATCAGAATGGTTTTACGATCGAAATTGGTGATGATATAATAGTTGCTTTGATTTCCGTGAATTTGCTTTTGTTACAGTGTTAGGCTCTTAAATTGTCTCTTACAAAATTCCCTTTTTAACAACAGGATGACTTTAGACCTGTGCTTCAAGAACTTTTGGCCACTCATCCAGGTCTGGAGTTTTTGCAAAGCACGCCTGAGTTTCAGGATAGATATGGTTCGTTCTAAAACCAGTTGATCAGCTTCCCTTAGTTCTGTGGTCAAAGTTAATTCCTGTTATAAGTGAACACTGGCCACATGAAATTTGTTCAACCCATTTTGGAACTCAGCTTTTGCTGTTACACAGTTGCATGTTTGGATATTATCGAATTATTACGAGAAAAAAAAAGATTCTTGCATGAAGTACTTAAGGAAGCTATTAGATACTTTCCTGTTGGAGTGAGTTTGTTGTTGTAGAGGGTAATTATTAGACGTTTACAGACTCATGGAAATCTTGAAGCATGGAAGTTTTCAACTGTGGAAGCTATGAATTTAGGACCCTTCCTTGAATACAGTTTACGAGAAAAAAGAAAAGGAAAAAAAAATCAAAACGTGCAGTCTTATCAGCAAGCAAGAGTACGAGTTCAAGTTCTGTGGATGAAGTTGCACAATTAATTAAACTGTGATGTTTCAAGCGGAAATATAGTTTGTACACTGGATATCTATGGATTTTCCTTATATTTTCTATTCCTTTTCTGGTTTGAATTTAAAGTTTTCTTTCTTATTCTATTGATTGAGCTGACACAATTTGTTCCTCAATCTTATGTTGAGACAAAACTTTTAAGCTCAAAACATGACTTGAGATGGGCTCACTAAAGCATTTGGTGCGTTCAGCCTCAAGTAAAAACTAAGCTTGAGAAATACTTGAGGACTTGCTGAAGTCAAACTCGTGTTTCAAGTGACATATAATTTGAATATAATTAAGCTGTTACTTATGTGAAGCTTATGATGATATCTAAAATATGAAAAATTTTAATTTACCTGATTAGGTCACAAGTTGGTTAATTTAATTGTTTTCAAGATCAAGGTTTGCAGTTGATATTCAAGCTGCTTGAACTCGTTACTTAAGCCAAAGTAGATCAACTGTTTGGTATGCTAATGAAACACTCCTCTCGGTTAACGGGTAATACACAAGCTGTGGAAATTTCTCCTTCTTTTACTGTTAATATTTGGTTGGTTTTCTGGTTCTTGTAATTTATGTGTTTTTCAAATGGCTATCCTTGGTGGTCAAAAAATGAAAAAAGGATGGGTTTCCTTTAATTATTGCCCTGCTCCACTTGGTTAAGATGATGGAACACTTTCTAGTCTCAGATGTATTGTAAGATAAATGATCCAATGCTCAATATAAACTCAGTTGGCCCATGGAAATTGTATAAACGAAGAGACTATTTTGGTTGGTTGCTATATCTGCTATTTTTCTCTTAGGATAACTTGGTACATATAGCTAAAAACTTTGGTAAATTCAGCATAGTGATATCTATGTTGGCAAAGAAAAAAAATGCAGAAGTAATATTTCTGCCCCATTTCTTTAGAAGACAATACTGTTAACTCACTGATCCTTTTATTCCACCTTTCAATTAGCTTGATTGGCGACAGAACTCTTTTCTTTTTTTTTTTCTTTTCTTTTGATTGGAACTAGCTGTCTATAAATTTCTTGAAGAGGAAACTTAAAGGTATGGAATTGGGTTTTGCAACCACAGCACTTTCATTTTCCGTTCAGTTTGGTGACCTTTTGCTCTTTGCTTGGTATCTGTCATTCTTTACCTGTATTTAAGTTTAGAGTTGCTGAGTTTAACGTATGAGCTGCTGCATGACGCAGATAGAACAAAAAAACCATATGCAGATGTTGAATATTGCACTAAAGCTTGAGTGCTTTTTCAGATATACTGAAGGCATTCCTCATTATATGATGCAACTCTTCATTTTCTTTGCAGCTGAAACTGTAATATACCGAATATTTTACTACATAAATAGGACTGGAAATGGGCAACTTACCCTGAGGGAACTGAAACGTGGAAACTTAATTGATGCAATGCAACATGCCGATGAAGAAGAAGATATCAACAAAGTATTGAGGTAGGTTGATTGTTAATTAAAGATGCTTCCATTAAGATGTCATAATTCTTCCCTCATACACAGGGCTTATAACTTGTCAAGTTTTGTATTAAATGCAGATAAGTGCCATTTAAACACAACTTCTTGAAGTTGTGCTGAAAACTGAAAAGGTTTAATACATTTACATTGGAAATGAAGTAGTTTATTTGACCATGTTCAGTCAGGCATCTTTAACTATGCATTTGAGTGGTGACTAAAATGTTTGAGCAAGTGATGGTATGAAATTTTCTTGTTATAGCATCTTTGTGGTGTTTGGCACTTATATTATTCTTTGCATCAGGTATTTCTCTTATGAGCATTTCTATGTAATATACTGCAAGTTCTGGGAGCTGGACACAGATCACGATTTCTTAATTGACAAGGAGAACCTTATTAGATATGGTAACCATGCGTTGACTTACCGAATAGTCGACAGGATATTTTCTCAGGTTTGTGTTAGCTGGATCACTTTTCTTTTTCTTTTGGAGAAAAATGGATTCTTTTTCTTACTTGTAAAGAAAATGGAATCCTTTGTACCGTACTTTCTTACTTGTACTCTTTTTCTTCTTTTTTTCAAGGATTTTCTCTTTGATAGCTTTGTCTTATAATCTCAGGTTCCAAGGAAGTTTACGAGCAAAGTTGAAGGAAAGATGGGATATGAAGATTTTGTTTACTTCATAATATCTGAGGAGGATAAGTCATCTGAGCCTAGTCTCGAATATTGGTATTGCAGCTGGAATACCTTTAAATAAGATATCATGGTTGAATATAAAAAAGTTGCGGTATTGTAAATTAGGACGGCGGTCAAATTATTACCATTTGCTCAGGCCATCTGGTGGAAATATTACTTTTTTAACTAGTTAGTAAAAGTTTGTAATCATCCTAAAATCATTAAGGCTCCATATTTGGTGTGGAATAAAAATTTTCGGATCACCTTTGAATGTTGTGGCAAGAATTTAGAAGCTATCTTATACCAAGTGGTGTTAGATAAAATCTTATGGTTTTCTCAAGGCCATTAAATGTGTAGCAGCAAGGTAGTTTACAGCCGTGAGCTTGGATTTTTTTTTTTTTTAAATGGCATCTTCTCAAAGCAACAGAATTATTTGTTTCATTGCTTTAAGAAATTGAAGTGAAAATGGTTCTAGTTAACTGGTGAGACTATAAAGTACCTGATTGCCTGAAATTGCCCCAGAGTCAACAAGTTGAAGCTTTTTGAATAATCAAATGGAAGCTGTTGAAATGAAAGCATTATTTTATGCGTTCTATTTGATAGAGGCCACCTTTGGCATATAACAACTGTAGAATATTCTTCGCTGGTCTATGTCTAGATTGACACCTTCTACTTCATCATATTTATGTTTTACTTTTTTATCCTACAATTTGTGCTCTTAACGTAGATTGTAAAATAAGATAACCAGAATAAGAGACCCAGTCAAATGGCAGTGACTCCCGGTGGTGCACTGGTCTTAGTACCTAAATGGAATGCTTTATCTCTCAAGCTGATGCTCATTCACCACTTTATGCTAATGTCTGGTTAGTTTCATTTATCGCAGTGAAAGTATTGGTCCGTACTATGTCTTTATCACTGAAAAAAGCAGTAATTAGATGGTGGAATGTTCGACACTTCATTTTTTGTCCTTTTGGAATCTGCATTAGGTACTAACATGAGTAAGCTACAGAAAATGGGAAAAAGCAAGTTAACTATTTCCTTTATCTTGATCTGTTTGTGAACCATCTTGTTTCCTTCAATACACCTTTTGAGGTTGGATTTTTTTGTGTAGGTTCAAGTGCATAGATTTGGATGGCAATGGAGTTTTAACAAGGAACGAAATGCAATTCTTTTATGAGGAGCAGTTGCATCGAATGGAATGCATGGCACAAGAACCAGTTCTTTTTGAGGATATTTTGTGCCAGATCATCGACATGATTGGACCTGAGGTTTAACCGTTTCCTTGTTATTTTTCTGGGTTTACTATTTGAACCATGCTGTAGTTGGGTATGGAGACACTTACTCAACTAGTTGCTGAAACGCAAACATCTTCTCATGCTTATTTCTGAATGCACTAATGCATGTAACACCTGAAGTTCCCTTGCTTGCAGAATGAGAGTTACATCACATTACATGATCTGAAAGGTTGTAAACTCTCTGGAAGTGTTTTCAATATCCTATTCAACCTCAATAAATTTATGGCCTTTGAAACTCGTGACCCATTTCTGATTCGTCAGGTATATGCTTATTTTTATTTTTATGAATGTCAACAAAGAAAAATCACAGTCATGCTTTTTTGCCAGGTTTATTGCGGCTTGATAATTTCTTTTTCTTGTTTGACATGAAACAGGAGAGGGAGAACCCTACCTTGACTGAGTGGGATCGCTTTGCACACAGAGAATATATTAGGCTGTCAATGGAAGAAGATGTCGAAGATGCTTCCAATGGAAGTGCAGAAGTTTGGGATGAATCACTTGAGGCTCCCTTCTGAGACCACCTAGGTGAGTTAGATTTCCTACAATTATCTTAGGATAGCAGTATGGCCATCATTCAGGTTTGTCGAATGGAGCATTGAAATTTGATAAATTAATGGATTCCTTCAAGGCTGTGGCTAGTTAGATTGATGCAACTTCATCCTATGATAAACTTTTTTCACTCCTTTGAACAGCCCCCTTTGATAATTTTTCAAAAAAATTTAAAAATGAGATAGAAGTTCATGATTCATGCTTGAAACATGTCATTTTCTGCCAACTTGCTCATTGGATCTGAATGCTGCCTGCTCGAGAGATTGTGCCCAAGCAAAGTTCCCACAATATGCCTAGCTGATATCTGCAGTGTGTTAATGCGGAATACTTTTTCTTTACTTTCTTGGTCCTGTCGTGTTTCATGTTTAATGACTAATAGAGAAAGTAGGACAGCTTTTGTCTGAGATATGCGTCTTTGCTAACTAATTTACCTTTCATTTATCTTTCTTGAACTCGTTCTCTTGGAATTTCTGATTTAATTTTCTCCTCCTGTAGGTTATGAATAGAAGCTTTGATCGTTCTCCATGCTAGTTACTGGGCTGGGGAGTCATCCCGTGAAACTTAACCAGAAGTGGCTGTGCATCCATCAGAACTCAAACTTGGTGTCAGCTGTTCGGTCTTATCTTGGATTTCCCTTCAGAAGATGGCCTGTGGTTTATTTTTTCCTGTTAGCTGACCAATAGCAAGGGACTAACAGTGGAATATTTCGGAGCATCGTAGCTTGAGGGCAAAGTTTCTTCCAAGGTGTAAGCAGAGAGTGTTTAAGTGCGTAAAGGCCCAAAAGGGGTAGTTAAGGAGATACCGAGTTTCTATTCTTATGTGTATGGTATGTCATTTTTTGACCCTATGTTAGTGGGTTGGTCATCCCTTCTTGAACATAGGTTGTTCCTTAAGAAAGACTTAGTGTGTCTGTTCGTTTACCGAGTGTTAAGTAGGTAGGCACAATTTTTTTTTTTTTTTTGTCTTTCTGGATTCCAATCTTTTAGCAAATTTTGTTGACAACTGATAACTTATTAGGTGATGCGACAGTTTTGATTGAATCGCCTCGACTCTTGTTTAAAGTGATATCTTTCTTGAAGCTGTGAGGAGATTTTTGTGAGCTTGCCGCTAACGAAATAGAACAACAGAAATTTATGCGGGATCCGCTGGTTATAAGGTGTATTCTATGCTATCGTTCAGTCTTTGGACTAGTGTTCAAAGGCCGTGTGCATTTGCATATCTGGTGTAAGAGAACTCTCCCCGTGTCTTGAACCGTAGTTAAGACAGCTTGATCCCTTCATGCTGTCAAAATGAGCAGCTCCATGTTCGGGGTCATCAGATGAGAGACCTTGGGTACTAGAAGAAAAGCACCTATACCTAACAAGGGGTGATGGTGGATGAATCATGATCAGATACTCAATTTTTTTTCTATTTGTGCGGAAGTGAAGAGAGACCACGAGGCTTTGCATTTATTCCCTTCCATCATTCCTTAAGTCTCGTGGGTTTGATCCTGTCCTCCTCATCTCGGCATTTTGACCGTGGCGATGGGGGCGGCTGTTCTTATGTTGTTGATGCTCATCGCTTGACATTACGATTTTATTTATTTCTTGTATTCATTCAGCTGTCATTCGAGTGGCATGCGCAAGTCCAGATCGCACGGGGATGACCAGCAATGACATTACACCGAACTTAATTGGAAATACAGAACAGACATCATCGGCATCGACTTGTCTCTCTTTGGTTGCGACGACGCTTGACTTCGAATGACGTTAAACCAGGGGCTTCTGGCAGGATAAAGGCAGGTCTGCATATATATATATATATGCTTCGTCAATATTGGATATGGTAACAATGTGACGGCTAAAATTTCGAACAGAATTGCTGGGAAAGCTGAGACAGATACGGAGGACTGCAGTTCCATTTCATGAGTTTTTTTTCCCCCATTTTGGGGGGTCAAATCAATTCGCAGGATTTGCTAGTTATAAATCTGGAGAAAGTAGTTTCAAAGCGCCACGTCAACTGGTAACGTGGTCCAATCACAACTGGACACGTGGATAAGGGTACTGGTAATGTGGTCTGGGAGTGAGCACGATATGATGAGTCCAGAAATTCAACTCATAGCACAGAAAATGAAGAACCGAGAGTGGGAGGTTTAATATCACGAAAAATTTTAAATTTATATGTATGTGATAAATTTATTTTAAGTATTTTTTTATCATAATAAATTCTAAATTGTAAACTTTTCGTTTCGGGTTCATCGACCGCCGACCTCATCTGGTTTGGGATAAAGGTGATGTTGATGTTGATGAAATTCTAAATTGATACATTTGACACATGTGATAAATTTATCTCAAATTATTTTTTCGACAACCAAAAACCTCAAATTAATACACATGTGACATATTTACCTCGAGTTAATTTTTTTGACCATAAAAAATCATTTACAGATATATCTATGATAAATTTACCATTCGTTAATTATTATTAAATTTGATTAATACTACGAAAAATTTCAAATTGATACATAAGTGATAAGTAGAGAGTAAAAATTCCAAACCTATACGACTAATAGTTGTTATACATTATTCTACTCAGCAATTTGAAGATAGAATTTAACAAAAACTAAGGGAGAGTGAATTTATTACAAGTATACTAGTTAGGGATAAAATTTTCAAAGGTGTACTATTTTAGGATTTTTTATGGTAAAAAAAAAATTTGAGTAAATTTGATACATGTGTATCAATTTATGGCTTTTTATGGTCAAAAAATAATTTGAAATGAATTTGTCATAAATATATTGATTTTAGTGTTTTTTTATGACATTAACCCTTTCTTTTTATTTACTCGAGATTCGAGTTTGGATTGATGCATTCTTAAATTTTCCTTGTATCATCTAGCTGCAATGATAAAATGCGAACACGTGAATGGAAGATCGCCACAACCATCACAATATATATACACACACACACATACATATACATACACACAGGAGAGAGGCATTTGGCTTTTAAGGAAATTATCAATTCTATTAAATAAAAAAGGAGAATCCTAAAAATCCATTGAGAACGGTGTGTTCCACGAACTCACGGGGATCTTCAAATTTATGCACATATAACGCCTATTAATAAACTTTGCAACAATAAAATTCCATTAGCAACTATATGAATGTCACGAATAGTCTTTGAATTTTAATTCTACGTGTAATGTTGTTAAATTTGTTCAATGTAGTCCATATACCTTGAGCCTAACATAAAATGTTATTTTTTGTACTTTTAATTTGTTCAATATGATATATAAACTTCTGGTACATGTTCAATTTAATTTATGTATTGTATGAAATATTCAATATCATCCATGAACTTTTGATACATGGTTCAATTTAGTCCATAAATTGTATGAAAATATTTGATATTTTCATTGGACTTGAATAAATGAAATAATATTAAACATTTTTATACAGTTCAAGGATTAAATTGAACCACGTCTTAAAAGTTCAAAGATTAAATTTAAACATGTCCCAAAAATCCAAAGATCATATTGAACAAGTTAAAAGTTTAGGGATGAAATTGCACGTCAAGCTAAAGTAAATGAATTATATTGAATAAGTTAAAATTTCAAAAATGGTATTGCACAATTTAGGGTTCATTGGATAAATCAATAGGAGAAAAACCAAATTAAAACTCGCCCAAATGGTACTTTCGCAATTCCGCACGAAAGCGAGCCCCCCCTTCGTCAGGCGCGGTTTGGAATGGCAGTTCCGTAATTCGGGCGAACTTCGCGGCGGCGGCGAACTGGATTCTCTCTCTAGAGCGGAGTGGGATTGAATCCGACGACTACTTTCTCTCCCTCTCTCTCTATAGCTACGTCCACCTGAGCTGAACGACGTATGCAGTAACAGATTCCCGTGTCCGCACCTGCCGCCCGATTCTCCCGTATGGATCACAACCTCTTTCTCTCTCTCTCTCTGCCCTATATCTCGCTGCTGATGTTTTTCCGTCACCGGTGGCCTCGCCGCAAGAGTTTATCGCGGGGGGCTCTGAAGTTCTTGGCTTCATGTTCTCAGGTGATCGCCTTCTTTTTTTTTTTTTTTTGCTTTTTCAGTCTTTTCAAGGCTTGATTTGATTGAAGAAAGATGATTCCGAAGAAGTTCTGTTGTTCGCTTTCCTGTTAAAGATATGTAAACGAGTAGTGTTCTTAGATGGTTGATTGCTGTTCCTGTTAGAACGAGACTTGCTGGTTTAAAGTGAGTACGATAATGTTTAGCCTTTTTTTTTTTTTAAACTGGACAGTTTTAGCTCTGTGGTAGTTACAGTGCTAGCCGAATGATGCTGCTGTTTGGTTTTCTGAGGCATAATTTGGGTTTTGAAGGATCTGCAATGGGTAAAACTGGATGGTTGATTGAGTTCAGCGAGGGCGGCCCGAGTCTTCACTGTTCATGGTTGAGAACTCTCAGCTTTCTAGATGAATGGGAAGTGATGGACTGGGAGTCCAGATGGGGCGGAAGATGCGTGAATAGGACGTTCGGTTGGCTATTAGTTAGTTCTGTAGCTTGGGTTATTGCAGAAATAGTGCTGTACATAAACTAGAAGTATCAAAACACGGAGAAAAGGTGTTCTAGAGAGGCTATGGAAGATTACTCAAAATATGCCCACAGTCCTGCGCACTTGGCAGTTTTGCGTCGTGTCCACACTTCCCTCAGGCACATTATTGGTTCCCTCCCTCGGCTTGCAAAGGCTGTTGAGGTTAACACTGAAGCCGAATACCTCAAGGCTGAGCAAAGGGCGGATGCTGTCTCACCTGTCATTGATTGTCGTGATGTTCCTAGAAGGGAGACTCCTCTCCACCTTGCAGTGCGTATCCAGGATCCAATAGCTGCGGAGATTTTGATGGCAGCTGGTTCAGATTGCAGTCTTCAGAATGAAAATGGCTGGAGCGCTCTGCAAGAAGCCTTATGCGCTGGAGAGGAATCAATCGCCGGGATTATTGCATGCCACTACCAATGGCTCTGGAGACTTCCTCGTGTGGTTGCTTCAGCGGTTCGTATGCGTGATTACTATACGGAGATAAATTTTCGTTTTGAAAGCTCAGTGATTCCATTTGTTGGTCGTATTGCTCCATCAGATACATTTCGCATCTGGAAGCGTGGTTCCAACCTTCGAGCAGATATGAGTCTAGCTGGTTTTGATGGTTTTCAAATCCAGAAATCAGATCAGACTTTCCTATTTCTTGGAGATGGCTATTCGTCTGAGGATGGTATTATATCTGAAATTGGCAAAGAAGAGGGAGAAACCAGAAAGCTGTGTTTGAGAGGATGAGAAGAGAGAAACGTCGTATCCCTAGGTTAGGGATACTTCTTGTATTACATTAGATGGGCCAAGCCCAAAATACCAATAAACAACCATAAAGAAATAAATAAAATAAAAGAGAAAAAAGGGGGGGAAGCCCACGTTACTTAATACTCCCCCTCAAGCTGGAGCATAGATATTCATCATGCCCAGCTTGTTACAAATAAACTCTATTCTCTTTCCGGTAGTAGATTTTGTAAGGATGTCTGCAAGTTGATCACTAGTCCGAATATATCCAAACTCGATGACGTTCCTGAGCAAAGCATCTCTCACAAAGTGACAATCAACTTCGATATGTTTAGTCCTCTCATGAAAAACTGGATTATCTCTAATATGCAGAGCTGATTGATTATCACACCATAGTTTAGAAGGACAATCAATGGAATAACCTATCTCTGTCAAAAGCTGCTGCAACCACATAATCTCAGCCGTTGTACTTGCCATTGAGCGATACTCTGCTTCGCAACTAGACCGAGCAACCACATCTTGCTTCTTACTCTTCCACGAGACAAGATTACCACCCATAAATATAGTAAAACCAGATGTAGATCGCCTATCAGCAGGAGATCCTGCCCAATCCGCATCACAGAATGCTTCGATGCGAGAATGTCCATGGTTTTGATAGATAACACCCTTCCCGGGGTCCTTCTTCAGATACTTTACAATCCGCAGAGCAGCTTCCCAATGAGGAACACGAGGGTCAGCCATAAATTGACTAACAACACTGACTGGAAAGGCAACATCGGGTCTGGTCATAGTGAGATAATTGAGTTTTCCCACTAATCTACGATACCTCTCAGACTCTGGAATCGGGGACCCTTCTTGCGGCATGAGCTTATCACCAGGAATCATGGGGGACTCACAATATTTTGCCCCAGAAAGCCCTGTATCTTGCAATAAATCTAACACATATTTTCTCTGAGACAGAAAAACACCATTCTCACATTTAGAAACCTCAATACCAAGAAAGTATCCCAGAGGACCAAGATCCTTGGTCTGAAACTGACTATGCAAGAACTCTTTGAGCCTGGAGATGCCTGCTAAGTCACTGCCAGTGATCACAATATCATCCACATATACAACCATATATATACAGCCTGTAAGAGAAGTATGATAGAAAACAGAACTATCCTTAATACTCTGCTTCATGCCAAAATCCCGTACAACAGCTGTAGTAAACCTACCAAACCACGCACGAGGTGACTGCTTGAGACCATATAATGAGCGACGAAGCCGACAAACCTTAGAAGACTCCCCCTGAGCAACAAACCCGGGAGGTTGCTCCATATACACCTCCTCGTCAAGATAGCCATTCAAGAAAGCATTCTTGACATCAAGCTGATGGAAGATCCAATCATGGGAGGATGCTAGAGAAATAAATAACCGAACGGATGCCATTTTAGCCACAGGGGAAAAAGTTTCAAAATAATCAACACCATACTATTGAGCGTATCCCTTAGCAACCAAACGAGCCTTCAAGCGAGCAAGCGAGCCATCTGGATTAACCTTGACACTATAAACCCATTTACAACCAATAGCTTGCTTACCAGTGGGAAGAGGAACCAGCTCCCAAGTCTCATTCTGAACCAAGGCCTGCATCTCATCCACCATAGCAGCACGCCAACCAGAATGAGCCAAAGTGTCAGAAACTGATCGTGGGACAGAGATGGAATCCAAAGTGGCAATCAACGCTTGTGTCTGAACAGATAAACCCTTATAAGAGTCATTATAGACAGGTCTATTACGGCAAGCACGAATACCTTTACGGAGAGCAATAGGCTCATCATCTGAGGGGAGATCTGGCACCAATGGCGAAGTATCCAGCGGAGGTGGCGTTGGCAAAGATGCATCCGGAGGAGGATCTGATGAGTCATTGGAAGGCACATTGGACGGGGTCGAAGAAATCATGGGAACCGGCCGTCGATGATACACACGACCATACCACACATCAGTGGATTCGTCTATGGGTGTGGATGGTTTCTCAGATGTAGGACTGGGCAAAGGATGATGGACTAGGACATCCTCCAAGAAAGTAAATGGAGAATCATCCTTAGTGCCATAGGATTGAGACTCATGGAAGGTAACATCAGCAGAAACAACATAGCGACCTAAATCAGGAGAAAAACAGCGATAACCTTTTTGATGCCGTGCATAACCAAGAAAAATACAACGAAGAGACTTAGGGTCGAGTTTAGAAACCTGAGGTCGTGTATCACGAACAAAACATACACACCCAAATATCTTGGGAGAGAGAGGAAATAGAGATTTAGTAGGGAACAACACACGGAAAGGAATTTCTCCATTGAGAATAACAGAGGGAAGACGATTGATAAGGTAACAAGCTGTCAAAACTGCATCTGCCCAAAATGACTTAGGAACATTGTGCTGGAATAAGAGAGCACGAGCAACCTCTAACAAATGCCTATTCTTGCGTTCTGCTACACCATTTTGTTGAGGTGTATCAGGGCAAGACGTTTGATGGACAACACCATTACGAGAAAGAAATGACATGAATTGAGATGATAAATATTCTCGACCATTATCACTGCGCAAACATTTAACTGAAGTAGAGAATTGAGTTCGAACTTCAGCATAAAATTCACAAAAAATTTGGAACACCTCAGAACGATTTTTCATTAAATAGACCCACGTCATTCGTGAATGGTCATCAACAAAGGTTACATAATATTTGAAGCCAAGTTTTGACACGACAGGACAAGGACCCCATATGTCTGAATGAACTAACTCAAACGGAGGTGACACTCTTTTATTGACTCTAGGGAAATAAGGCACACGATGGTGCTTAGCAAACTGACACGACTCACATTCAAAGCAAACATTCTTAAACTGAGGATATAACTTTTGGAGTGTGGTAGGAGCTGGATGGCCAAGGCGACAGTGAATCTCATGTGGACTGGGGGATGTGGCGGAGCAAGTTACTGATGGTGGTGTGGCTTCAATAACATAGACTCCTCCTTCGACCCTTCCTCTACCAATGGCCTTCCTTGTCAAAAGATCCTGAAAAACACAACCATCAGGGAAAAATGAGACTGAACAATTCAATTGTTTTGTGATCTGACTAACTGATAGTAGGTTAAAAGGTGAATTTGGAACATAAAGCACAAAAGATAATGTTAAATCCGATGTAAGACAGGAAGTCCCACTCCCTTTCACAATTGCTGAAGAGCCATCCGCCACAGTAATAGCACTAACATGTAATGAAGAGGAATAAGTTGTGAGATTACCTACTGTCCCTGTCAGGTGATCTGAAGCACCGGAATCAACAACCCATTTGCCACGAGACATGGAAACACATGCTGTATGATTACCTGTTTGTGCATATGTAGCAGTGGAAGTCTGCCCGTCTACCTGAAACTGAGTATATCGTGCAAACTCCTCATCAGTCATCTCAATCATTCTCCTCCCAGAAATAGGAGAGGACTCCTGAATATCAGAGGATGTAGGTATTGAGGCATTGGCCACTTTGTTATTACTCGGATAACCGTCCAGCTTATAACAGTTGCTCATTAGATGACCGGGAATACCGCAATGATGACAAACACGCTGGTCCTTACTACCACCACGACCTCCACGGCCACCATGACCACCATGGCCTCCACGACCACCACGTGATCCACCACTCCCAAAAGAAGAGAACAAGGCGAACTTGTCATTAGATTCTGGTTGCCCAGACGGAGTATGGGTTCCAATGGTAATGCTACTCAGCCGATTATAGACTTCAGGAATAGATATGGGAACCCTCTCTGAGAGGATCTAATTTTTAATTGACTCAAGTCTGGGATGAAGACACGATAAGAAACACATAACACCAAGCTGCTCCCTCTGCGCAATCATCTCAGCAGGACTAGTTGGAATTGGCCACAACAAATCAAGTTCATCAAACAAGGCTTGAAACTCAGTATAAAACTCTTGAATAGACCGCTCCTCTTGATTAAGTTGAAATAATTTCTTCAACACATCACACACACGAGATTTGTTTTTGGTGCTTGAATATAACATAGTCAAACGATTCCACACATCTCGAACCGTTGGACAATTAGCAATCATAACCTTAACTTTGCGATCCATAGAATTTAAGAGAAGTCCGAAGATACGGTTCTCTTCAATCTCCCAACTCAAATAATTAGGGTCAGTAGATTCAGGAGGCAAATCAGTCAAGTATTTAGCCTTACCCATACCTTTTAAACAGACAAGAATAGTCTTTCGCCAAATCTGAAATTTAGGGCTCCTTCCAATTTTTCATCGGATAATCTCGTTGGGAAAGAGACAACACCCTCGGTACTGCTGGAGCCCACAGAACGCGCAGCCTGCACTTCTCCAGAACCATCACCTGTGATCACCCCCTTATGTGGATCATCTCCTGCCATTGTTGTTGCAAAAAAAGGAGACACTTGCTAGGTCTCTACGCAAAGAAACCGACACCTCTGGACCGGAATAACAAGACAGCACCAGCTGTTATAAATAATTAATTGTGATTCCACATTAATAAAATACCGACATTTAAATTACTTCAACGTTATATTCCGCACATTAATTTTGCGTGATAACCGTTTCGCCCGATAACCGTTTTGATGGGAAGCAGTTATCTGTAAGGGGTAAACGTCAGTTTAAATGGGTTATCTAAGCCAAGCCCCCTACGTCAGTTTTTATAAAGGGTGGTTACTACGTGAGATAAAGTAGACGTCGGTTTCTCATCCAGAACGACAATTTGGAAAACTCACGTTCAAGAGAAAAACCACAGAGAACACACCATCGCTTCGGAGGGGGTAATTGGCTAGAGAGATCCCGTTTTGTCAGACGCTCAACGCACGTATACGCGAAATCATCGTCTTCATCAATGGCTGGAGGTATGTTCGTATATTATCCACGTTTCCGCATTCTCGTTCCCGATACGCACGATTTTCGTTAATTGCGTTTAAGGTTTTGGGATCGAATTATAGTTCTCACATTTGGTATCAGAGCTTGTTAATCTCTGCCTTGATGTTTAACGTATGATTTGCGTTGGATTATTAAGTTTTTGGGTGAATTTTGTGGGATTTTTGGGTAAATCATTTTGGGGTTTTTTCTGGCCGAGGAGAAAAACGTCAATTGCGGCCTAACTCCGGCAAGTCACGGCCTACTTTCGGAACTGTACGGTCGCCTCGCTATGAAGAACAAAAGCCCTAAGGTATCTGGGCATGTGGTTGTTCACCGAAGGCGAATTAAGTGACTGAAATTTGCAGTGTTTAGGGTTTCGTCTGAGCGATTTTCGCTCGATTTTGAGAAAAATCCTTCACTATTTTCCTTGATTCTTGGACCTATGTGGTCGCGCCGACGATGTCTTCAAAACCCACTATTTATTTTGGTGGGATGTGGTCCGTCGGAGGAGAATTAGCCGGTGTTAGATCGGCGGTTTCGGGCGGCAATATTGCGGAGGCTCTGTTCTTCGCGAATTGGGGAAGAAGAGGGGCGCGTGCATGGCACGCGCACATGGGGCTGCCTCTGCACGCGCCCACGTGAAGATTTAAAAAAAAAATAGGAAGAGGGTTTAATTGTAGGCAAGTGTGCCCACGTGTTTCTGAAGCACTTTGTCGGTTTTATTATTAAAATAATAATAATTTGGGCGTTTGGGCATAATGGGATTTGAACCCACGTCCACTTGAATGTCCACAAGCCCACTAGACCACTCAGCCATGTTGTCCTTTTGTGTTCAAAATTGACACTTATTATTATTAGTATTAAAAAGGGCTGATTGTTGGGATTTACACGTGAGTGGCACGTGCTTGACCGTAAAATACCCGTTTTGTCCCTCGGTGCCAGAAATTTACGGTTATGTCCCCAATTTAATTTATTTACGGTTTTACCCATTTAGTTAATTTTCAGTATAGTCCATGCCCACGCAAATTTACAAATTTGCCCCTATATGCAATATTAAGTATATTTTGCATGAAATTAAATGTCTCGTGATCTATATATTTTTTTATTAATTAGAGTTTAGCCACAGCAACTCTAATTGATTAAATTATATATTAAGAGCCTCTAGATCACATATAGGAAATGACATTTATTTGTAATTAATTATATTAATATAATGAATTTTATCCCACAGGAATTTTCATTATATTAATATGATTAATTAGGTTGAAATATCATATTATTTTTCTTAATTTCCCCACAGGGATTAGGAAAAAGGAGTATAATATGATAGTTTCATCATACAGTTTTTATGAATCTATTATAAATTAGAAACTTAGCCCACAGGTAGTTTTTGATGTTATTTGATTCATATTATATGACATGTTTTGCATGGGTAAAGCATGTATCCAGTAAATTTGCCTCAAATATTGTGACGTAAGCATGTTTATTTGTTTATTATGCAGTTTTACCACCTGTGAATATCTCTGATATTATTGTTCCCGAGCTGAATGGTGACAACTATAAGGCTTGGAATGAGTTAATTCTCCTTCAATTGGGGTGCATGGACATTGATTATGCTATTCGGAAAGATGAACCACCTGCTGTTACAGAAACTAGCACTCCAGCTGAAGTTTCTCTTTATGAACAATGGGAGCAGTCTAACCGCCTTAGTGTAATGTTCATAAGGAGTAAACTTTCTGCTAGTATTCGTGGTTCAGTCGCTCAGCATAATAATGCCAAGGCTTTGCTGGCTGCTATTGATGCGCAATTTGCGTCTTCGGAAAAGGCTCATGCCATGACCCTAATTATGAAGTTTTCATCGTTGAGGCTCACCAGTGTTAGAGTTGTGCGTGAGCACATTATGAAAATGAGGGATATTGTAGCTCAGCTCAGGAACCTTGAGGTTGAGATACCTGAGTCTTTCCTTGTATACTACATTCTGAACTTTCTTCCTCAGCAGTATACACCTTTTAAAATCTCTTATAACACACATAAGGAGAAATGGTCAATTAATGAACTCATGACCATGTGTGTTCAAGAGGAAGAAAGACTGCTTATGGAAGTGGGAGAGAGTGCTCATTTGGCAACACAAGGAAGGCATAAGGGGCAAGGCAAGCGTAAGGGAAAAGGTAAAATACCTCCCCAAGCTGACATTAAGAAGGAATCCAAATGCTTCTTCTGTAGAAAGAGGGGGCATATAAAGAAGGATTGCGTCAGATATAAGGCTTGGCTTGAGAAGAAAGGTAATCCAATCTCTTGTGTTTGTTATGAATCTAATATGACTGATGTGAGTCACAACACTTGGTGGATTGATTCTGGATCTACAATCCACATTTCGAATTCCTTGCAGGGCTTTCAAAGCCACAAGAAGCCGGTGGGAAGTGAACAGTGCATCTATTCAGGAAACAAGATGCGTTCGCATGTAGAAGCTATTGAGACATGTAGTTTAGTCCTACATAGTGGCTTTGTTTTAAATTTGGAAATGACCTTTTATGTACCTAGTTTCTCTAGAAACTTGATTTCAGTTTCAAGACTTGTACCGTTTGGTTATTCCTTTAACTTTTCAGATTCGACCTTCAGTTTGTCGTATAAATCTGAAATTGTTGGGAATGGTATCTTGTCTGATGGTCTTTTTCGAATTAATTTGCAAGACAATGCCTTTTATAATGCGATGCATGTTCATGATAACGCTGGTATAAAACGATGTGTTGTGAATGAAGATTCCTCTGCTTTGTGGCATCGGAGATTGGGACATATCTCCATAGAAAGAATTAAGCGATTGGTAAATGATGGAGTACTCAGTGCTTTAGATTTTACTGATTGCAATACTTGCGTGGACTGCATAAAGGGAAAGCAGACCAACAAGTCAAAGAAAGGTGCCCAAAGGAGTACAGAAATATTAGAAATCATACATACAGATATTTGTTGTCCAGATATGGACTCATATGGTCAGAAATATTTCATCACCTTCATAGACGATTACTCACATTTCATGTATCTCTACTTGCTTCATAATAAGCACGAAGCATTGGATGCCTTTAAGGTGTTTAAGGCCGAAGTAGAGAAACAATGCGGTAAGCAAATTAAGATTGTGAGATCAGACAGAGGTGGGGAATACTATGGTAGATACACTGAAGATGGACAAGCACCTGGTCCATTTGCAAAATTTCTTCAAGAGCATGGGATAATTGCCCAATACACAATGCCTGGTTCTCCGGACCAAAATGGTGTGGCAGAAAGAAGAAACTGTACTTTGTTGGACATGGTGCGTAGTATGCTTAGCAACTCAAAACTTCCTAAGTCCTTGTGGACAGAAGCTCTTAAGACGGCAGTGTACATATTGAACCGAGTTCCGACCAAGGCTGTCCCAAAGACGCCTTTTGAGCTGTTCAAAAGTTGGAAACCGAGTTTGCGACATGTACACGTTTGGGGATGCCCGTCTGAAGTGAGAGTCTATAATCCACAGGAAAAGAAGTTAGATCCAAGGACTATAAGTGGGTATTTCGTTGGATATGCCGAAAAGTCCAAGGGATATAGATTTTATTGTCCATCTCATACCACTAGGTTTGTGGAATCGAGAAATGCGAAGTTTCTTGAAAATGACTTGATCAGTGGGAGCGATCGATTTCGAGACCCTATTCTTGAGAAAGATCATTCAGATGCTCGACCTTCCACTTCAAGTACCAGATTGATTGTTATTCATAATGCCCCTCCAGTTCAAATGACTATTGAACAACCAATCATTGAAGTTCCACAACCTGCTGACATTGGTCTAGTAGATCAAACTGTTCACCACTTACCAGAAACTGTTGAACAACTAGTTGAACAACACGCTCTTCAAGAGAATGTTGATACAACATTAAGGAGATCTACTAGAATGAAGAAGTCAGCAATTCCTAGTGATTACATTGTGTACCTACAAGAATCTGACTATAATATTGGAGCTGAGAATGATCCTGAAACGTTTTTACAAGCAATGAATTGCGACAATTCCAATTTATGGTTCAATGCCATGAAGGAAGAGATGAGTTCTATGGCATCTAATGCAGTCTGGGATTTGGTTGAGTTGCCCGATGGTAAGAAGGCCATTGGTTGTAAGTGGGTCTTCAAAACTAAGAAAGACTCATTGGGCAACATAGAGAGATACAAAGCCAGACTCGTTGCTAAAGGATTCACTCAAAAGGAAGGAATTGATTACACGGAGACTTTTTCTCCTGTATCTAAGAAAGATTCTTTTCGTATCATTTTGGCATTGGTTGCCCATTTTGACATGGAATTGCATCAAATGGATGTAAAAACGGTATTCCTCAATGGAGAACTAGAAAAGGAGGTTTATATGAAACAACCAGAAGGATTCCTCTCTAGTGATGGTGAGCATTTGGTGTGCAAGCTTAAGAAGTCAATATATGGCTTGAAACAAGCATCCCGCCAATGGTATTTAAGGTTTCATGAAGTTATCTCTTCATTTGGTTTTGTAGAGAATATCATGGATCAATGTATATACCAAAAGGTCAGTGGGAGCAAGATTTGTTTTCTTGTCCTATATGTGGATGACATTTTACTTGCAACCAATGATAAGGGATTGTTATATGAAGTGAAACAATTTCTCTCTAAAAGTTTTGACATGAAAGATATGGGTGAGGCATCTTATGTCATTGGCATTAAGATCCATAGAGATAGAGCTCGAGGCATTTTGGGATTGTCTCAAGAAACCTATATCAATAAAGTCTTAGAGAGATTTCGGATGAAAGATTGTTCACCGAGTATAGCACCCATTGTGAAGGGTGACAGGTTCAATTTGAACCAGTGCCCGAAAAACGATTTAGAAAGGGAACAAATGAAAAACATCCCATATGCTTCTGCTGTCGGAAGCTTAATGTATGCTCAGGTTTGTACTCGACCTGACATAGCCTTTGCTGTGGGAATGTTGGGAAGATATCAGAGTGATCCAGGTATGGACCACTGGAAAGCTGCAAAGAAGGTGATGAGATACCTAAAAGGTACAAAGGATTACATGCTTATGTATAGGCGAACTGACCACTTGGAAGTAACTGGATATTCAGATTCGGACTTCGCTGGTTGCGTTGATTCTCGAAAATCAACATCTGGATATATTTTTATGCTTGCTGGCGGAGCCGTTTCTTGGAGGAGTGCGAAGCAGACTTTGGTTGCTACTTCCACTATGGAGGCTGAGTTCGTTTCCTGTTTTGAGGCCACCTCGCATGGTGTGTGGTTGAAGAGTTTCATTTCAGGGCTTAGAATTATGGATTCTATTGCTAAGCCATTGAGGATGTTTTGTGACAATTCAGCTGCTGTTTTCATGACTAAAAACCACAAGAGTGGTAGTCGAAGTAAGCACATCGACATTAAGTATTTAGCCATAAGGGAACGTGTTAAGGAAAAGAAAGTGGTCATTAAACACGTTAGCACTGAATTGATGTGTTGACACCTGATTTTTAATCATTTTTTCTATTGCTAAAGTAATAAAAAATCCATAAAAATTCATAAAATTGAAAAATCAACTTTGGGGACCTTAGCCAAGCCTAGGGAACCAATTTTGACCAAAAAACGATTTTTCATATTTTCAGTATTTTTACGTATTTTTTATTTATTTATTTTCGAAAATTAATAGAAAATCCATAAAAATTCATAAAATTGAAAAATCAACTTTGGGAACCTTAGCCAAGCCTAGGGAACGAATTTTGACCAAAAAATAATTTTTCATATTATATATATTTTAATTTTTTTTTTTAAAAAATACGAAAATATTTGAAAATTTTGGAAAAATAACATTTGAGGCCAAAAAATACACAAAGATAGTTAATATTTTTATTTTAAGTCTATTTTCATATTGGCCATCGCAAATTCAGAAAAATCCAATTCGAGTCACGTGTTCCTTCACGAGTATAATCTCGAATCGGGCCTAAAAAAATTTAATTTGAGTCAACTTATTTTTAACTTTCACTTTTTATGAGTTGTGACATTGTCTTCTAATATTTTAAATTTTCATCTTGGCCCAATTATACCCAGAATGACTTAATTTTGCAAAAGGGCTTTAATTAAATTATGCATTATTTTCAGCGACAAGAAATGAGCTTAAATTTGACATGTGGTAAATTTTGGTGTGTCAAAAATTGTGAGGAGATTTGGACTTAAAGAAATATATTTTTTTCAGGGACTGAATTGTAAATACTTAAAATTCAAGGACTAGAGTGCAAATACCTAACTCTTGAAGGATTATTTTACAAATAATAAAAAGAAGAGTTAGTGGATAAATTAGAATAGAGAAGGGAAGATGAAGAAGAGGAGATGAAGAAGAGAAGTTGGAGAAGAATGGATGGAGAAAATAAGATAAGAATAGAGAAGGGAAGATGGAGATGAAGAAGAGTTAGTAGAGAAATTAGAATGGAAGATAAGAATAGAGAAGGGAAGATGGAGATTAAGAAGAGTTAGTAGAGAAATTAGAATGGGAGATAAATATGGAGAAGGGAAGATGAAGATGAAGAAGAGTTAGTGGAGAGATTAGAATGTGAGATAGAGATGGAGAATGGAAGATGAAAATGAAGAAGAGTTAGTGGAGAAATTAGAATGGGGGATAGAGTTAGTGGAAAAATTAGAATGGGAGATAGATGAGTAGGTTATAAAAGGAGGAAGAAGTGAGCTTGAGAAAGGATTCTTGAGAGAGAAAATTTGAAGTGTTTGGGAGAATTTTTTGGAGAGAAAATTTTGGATGTTTGAGAGAGTTTTGGGAGATTGAAGAAAATTTTGAGAGAAAGAAAATACCAAAAGAGAGAGAATTTTGAAGATGATGGGAGTTTAAAGCTAGGGGTTATCATCACAAATTCCTTCATCGATCAATATAAATCAAGAGTTCATCCTCGTCAACGAGCAAACAAATTCAAGAAGCCGCAGCTCTATATCAATGGTCAATCCTATGGAAGAACAAAATCGGCTTGGAGGAGTCCTCAAGCGCGCACAAATTTCAAATTGTTGAATCAATTCGTTGTATTTCATTTTAAAAAATTCATACCCCAAAATGGAGAGGACAAAGTCCATCCGCAATTTAAATACCTGCACCATAAATCCCAAAGGGAAGAGCCAAGCCAATGCTTAGCCTCCCATTGGAGGTTTTTACTTATAGTAGTTAAATACCTGCAACTTAAATACCTGCACCTTAAATCCCAAAGGGAAGAGCCAAGCCAATGCTTAGCCTCCCATTGGAGGTTTTTACTTACAGTAGTTAAATACCTGCACCTTAAATCCCAAAGGGAAGAGCCAAGCCAATGCTTAGCCTCCCATTAGAGGTTTTTACTTACAGTAGTTAAATACCTGCAACTTAAATACCTGTACCTTAAATCCCAAAGGGAAGAGCCAAGCCAATGCTTAGCCTCCCATTGGAGGTTTTTACTTACAGTAGTTAAATACCTGCAACTTAAATACCTGTACCTTAAATCCCAAAGGGAAGAGCCAAGCCAATGCTTAGCCTCCCATTGGAGGTTTTTACTTACAGTAGTTTAAATACTTGCAACTTAAATACCTGTACCTTAAATCCCAAAGGGAAGAGCCAAGCCAATGCTAGGCCTCCCATTGGAGGTGTTTATTCACTATCATGTACTTCCTATAATTTAATTTTTGAATCATCAGACCCAAAAGATGAGTAGGTCGTAATACTGCACAGAAGTCGTTAACACACTCCCTCTTTCGGCTTCAGGGAATCTTTAACACTTAAAAAAATATAACAAATAAAAATATATACAATCCATGCATCCTATTTAAAAAGTGAAAACACAAAAGAGAATACCCTACTAGAGCTTTAGGAATAAACCAAGCCTGAGTTGCCGGATTAGGATATCCATGAAATTAAGGTACCGAAAGGGCATTAGTTTTAATTAACTAGTGTAACCAAGTCCCCGAGCTCATAATCTCTGGTTCGCAGGAATAAATTAGTTCTCCCGCTAATTTATTTAGGTTTCTAATCGACCTACCAAGAACGATTAGTGGCGACTCCAAATTTCAAAATCATTTAAACAAAAACCAAAGTTGCGATTCGGTAGGGCTTGGGAGGGTCCGCATTAGGTTAGTCAAATCTAATTAACCTAATAATCCGTTAACCCCTTTTAAAATTTTAAAATTTTTTTAGAGGGTCGCGACAGACTGGCGACTCCACTGGGGACGGGATTTTTAAATTTTCGAAAAAAGATACCAATTGGAATACTTGAATTTTTTCGAAATTTTAAAAGTCTTAGTGGACTTAAGCCAATGAAAATTTCATGGATATCTCGCTTCTGGCGATCTTGTTTGGGACTCATTCTATAGGTGTTATATGTTTTTGCAGGATGGGAGTTATAAGGGGCGGAGTGTTTGGCTAACCCCTTTGTTTTGCAGGCTCGGTGTTTGGTTTATTTGTTTAATTTCGCATATTTTTAGAAGCGCTGTTTTGATATCAATTGTTGTGCATGTCTTGCATTCTCTGAGGATCACGACACCTGCACACACAAGCGTCTAAACCCAAGTCGCGAAATTCTTCCTAGAAAACCATAGATAGGGATCGAATATGTAAAGCTCTTGCGTCGATTACGCTCGGGTTGACCATATTTTATCCCGCTCATTATCTGAATTGACAATTCTTCCCATTGTGATTTGATTGCGCGGAGGGTAAGGTTGTCAATTCAGATAGTGGGGGCCTTTTAGGTCCATACCCTGTCTCTCCTTCTTTTATTTTCTAGAGTTCACTCCTCACTTGAGTCATGCGCATGACTATGTGATTTGCATTTCTCCAAGGTAAAAGTAAGTTCTCTAATTTTATCTTGTATATATTTTCGGTCGGTCCATGCTAGGTGTTAGTCAGTTTTTGAGCTTGATATTACGACCATTCTTTTAAAAGAAAATAAAAATTAAATTTGTCCCTCATTTCTTTTAAAAAAATTTTGAAAAAATGATGTGAAAAATCCCTTCATGGGAATTTTATTAACCAATAAGGGATTTTTGTCATGTTTTTATTGCTTCAATAAAAATGAAATTTTCCTGAAAAAAATTTTCCTCTGAAAATTTATTTCAATAAAAAGAAAAATTCCCTCAAAAAAAAAACTCTAGTAGACATCAAGTGATTTTATCACATTTTTCAAATTATAAAAACTTACAAGAAAATTCTTCTCGAGAAATTCGCTCATGTTTTTCTAAGAAAATTTTCTCTAAATAAAATTAGACTAATGTCTCGGGGGAATTGTATTGACCAATAAGAGATTTTTGTCATGTTTTTCTTACTTCAATAAAAATGAAATTTTCCTGACAAATTTTTCTCTAAAATTTTATTTCGATAAAAGAAAAATTCCTTCAAAAAAAAAACTTTGGTAAACATCAAGTGATTTTATCACATTCTTTCAAATTATAAAAACTTGCAACAAAAATTCTTTTCGAGAAATTTGCTCATGTTTTTCTAAGAAAATTTTCTCTAAATAAAATTAGACTAATGTCTCGGGGGAATTTTGTTAACCAATAAAGGATTTCTGTCATGTCTTTCCTGCTTCAATAAAAATAAAATTTTCCTGACAAATTTACCTCTGAAAATTTATTCTGATAAAAAGGAAATTCCTTCAAAAATTTTAGTAAACGTCAAGAGATTTTGTCACATTCCTTAAAAAAAATAATAATAAAAAAGAGTAATAAATCTGCAAAAAAATTCTGTATTAACCCATTTCTTCCTAAGGGAATTTTTTTTTCTGATTTCTCATAAAAATAAAAAAAATCAAATTGGACTAATATAGGAGTCATGAACCGACATTCCTTGTGTCGCATACTAATTATATCATTTTCTTTTGCAGGGAGATCCTAGATACCCTAGACGGGTGTAAAAATTAAGTTCAAAATATATCAAGAATCATCTCCAGAAATACCAAAAGACGAAAAAACACCAAGGCTTCAACCGTTAATTCCGGGGGGCAAACGAACACTGTCCATCTTTGACAGACAGAGTTATGTCAATCCGTAAACTTGTATGGGCAGTGTATTCTGATATGACGGTGGATTTATACTGATTAAACACGGGGGCATATTTAATGTATTGCAGAGGATCCCGCGTCTTTTGAAAGACAATATGGATTATATAATCAGAACCCATGAAACAAATACCTTTACCTGATTAAATCAACCAGAGACCGATCTTAAAATTTCCTCTTATCCGAAACATGCGGAGGGCTTTAGAGGACCGAGGTTCTATTAATGAACGTGGCCCACAGGAATTTCTCCCGACGCTACAGGCGACCGACACGAGCAAGTGGACGCCGAAAGAAATAAAATATGGATAAAGTGGGCACACAACAGGTGGCCGGATTTATTACCAGCGCACTGATCGAGTTGTCATAGTGTTATTGTTTGTGATCTCAAGATGGATAGTGGGGGCCACCGCCGAACCCTTCATCAATGTTCTCGATATCATCGTCTGGAGCAATTAAACAAGAACATCAAGAAAAACATTAAGCCTCGACATCTTCGGTACCTCAAATCGTTCTGTTATGCTATGCGGAAGAAACGATAGCAGGAAAATTAAACAAAAAAAAGCACGTGAAGCTTTTCTTTCATTCCATTCATCAAAGAGCATTACAACAGCTCACTGGGGAGGAAAAGTAAAGCCAAACCGAGCCCTGATAACCATTACGAAGGAGCTCAACTGACTCTCCAAACAGTTGATGCTCCGGGTGCACCGGGTGTTCTCAGGATCAAGCTCCGCGAGCCTAAAGAAGAGGCGATCGCGCTTCTCCTTAGCCTGGGCCATACTGGCCTCGTAATGCTCGACAGCAAACTCCAAGTCCGAAATCGCCGCCCTCTCGAAAGCAATATCTGCCGTAATGTCATCAAGTCTCTCCTGCAGCCAACCGCATTTGCACCTCATCATAATATTGCTCGGCTCCTGTTCGGCGTAAGTTCGGACCAAGGCCAGACGGTCCACCAACTTTCCCCTCTCACGAACTAGCCACGAAAGCTGATCATTGGCAAACATGAAGGCTTTCTTGTGATTATCAGCCATAAATGTGACTATTTCCAGACGCTCGTGCCGGTCTTGGTAACGAGCTTTCACGACGGCAGTCACAATGACCGTCTCATAAGCGCGGTTATAGGCAGCCAGAAAATTAATGAAGAGGGTCGGGAAGTTCCGATACTCCCTCCCCAGTTGGGTACCCTCAACAGAAGCAGCGTCTAGGGTCCTGAATAAACCGAGGATTTCAGCCTCAACGGTAGAGTTTTGGGCTATATGAGCGTAACCTCTACCAAGAAGATTGTAGAGTCTCTCCCACCCAGCCAGGATTTCGGCGGAGAAGGTATGGTTAGGAGAATTGGCCATTTTTGAAAGCAGATCACGAAAGAAAGGAGGAGAGAGGCGAGGCAGATGATCGGAATGCGAAGGTGATAATCTGCTTCAATTTAAATAATGATTTCACAGGGGCAGTCCTTATTGGTCGAGTTTTTTCTATCTACCATTCTCTGTCGGCAACACCCCCGCTGGCTTGAATTCCAGTCAAGCGGCAACCTCAAGCTGAGCAGACCCGACATCTCTGCAGAAAAGTTGGACGGGCTGCCACCACTTTGAAAAAGAAAGAATAAAAAACGAGCTGAGTGGGAGACAAAGAAATTTTCGGCAGAAAAGGAGATACGACTCGTCTTTATTGGAGGACCCGCCAGTAAATCGACGGTGGAGATCTTGACAAGGGCCCTCTACCACGAAAAGAAAGAAGGAAGACGAACTGAGCGAGAAACAAGGATTTCCCCTTTGATCAAAAGCTGAATATTAGATTTTCTCCCTCGAAAAATCTAATAGCACTGCCCGTGAAGAGGGAAGTCGTTGCTATTGCCAGAGAGAGAACTTGTCCTCATTTGATAGTGAGAGTTCATTCGCAAGAACTCGCAGGAGAAAGATAGAGAGGAAGGAGTTCTCGTGGGAGAGGAATTCAAAACCTTCACCATCAAAGCATCGGCTTTCAAAGCCTGTTACGAGAAACCATCGACGTTCCCGTGATCCCTCAAGTCCAAGAAGACATCTTGAGGCGGTCTCGAGTCGGCAGTCCTAGATCCAGAAATATGTCGAGCATTAGGGAAACGGGCGCATGTTCAACCCTGGTCGAAGCTAATGAAGTTCCTTACCCTGAGGGTCTACTGGTCATGGCCATTGACGGTAATCCAGTCTCTCTGTCAATCATTGTTACCGTATTGAGAAAATGTCGGTATAAGGTTGTAGCTCAAGCAAAGGCGACAGAGGCCTTAGAGATATTAAGGAGGAGTGGTGACCAGTTTGATATCGTCCTCACCGCCATGGTAGGGATTGACATGGATGTTTTCACTCTCTTGGAAGTCATCAATTCTAAATTAAACATGCCAGTCCTCGTAATATCGGCAAGCGATGATCAGCAAGCCATAATGAAGGCTGTCTTAAATGGGGCCCAAGACGTCGTAACGAAACCAGTTAGGGTTCAGATGCTTCAAAACATATGGCAGCACGTGGTAAGGAAGCAATTGCACGACCATGAGAACAAGCATCAAGCCTTCAATTTTGTTCCAAGCAACTGGAGAAAGAAGATGAGTTGGTCTCCCGAGCTGCATCGTATGTTTGTTAATGCAGTTCAACAGGTAGGAATCGATTCGGCACGGCCACAACATATACTGGAAATTATGAACGTAGAGGGACTCACTAAAGCAAATGTTTCGAGTCATCTTCAGAAGTACAGAAAAAGGGTGAGAGAACACAATGTAGCTCAGAATCAAGAAAACTAAGGCGGGACTGATCCAAGCCTGAATGTCGAGTCTCCTCGCCACCATAAGTTCCGCGGGTTAGCATGGGGCGAGCCACTTCCCATCATCAACCAAGCCAGTAGCCGTGCCATCAATCCTCCAGGCGTTAATCAAAGTATCCCCCAGAATCACCCTAATGCTCTTCAAGAGTATAGACCGCAAGGGCAGTGTATTCAGACTCCTTGGTCTGAGCACCAACCCGTGGCTAGAATTCATCCCATGATCAGCGCGCCTGCGCAGCCAGAGAATCAGACAAGAAATTATCCTGAGCACTTCCACTTCTTTAATCCTCCAATGGAAGGAGTTTTTGGCAGCAGGACAGTTGGTGATCCCCACACTTTCTCGAGTAATGATGAAGGCTCCAGCACGAGAAGTCAAATTGCTCATGGCGAGGACAGAATGAGAAATCTACCGCCAGCATTTGCCAACAACAATGCCCAATTCGAGCATCAGTTGCTGGAAGGTTCAAGAGATTACCTAGATGATGAGCTTACTGCCATGGTCAACCAGTTTAGGGTTGACAGACGTCCCAAGCCGCGATCAGGAGCCAGTGAGTAGGGACTCTCAAACATCGATCATCCACACCCGAACCAACACGAGACTAGCTGATTATCGAAGAGCCACAGGAGAGGCAAAACTGACCTTGAATAAGTGCACATTTTATTTCATGCTTAATTCCCCTGCGTATGATATTTTCCAGCTTTCTAGGTGTCTCGATTTAATTCAGGGACAAGGGGGCAATTTATTTATTTTTTTTTTATCCCATCGAATGCGTGAATCCCTTTTTATGCTAGATTTAGGGCGGATCAATTTGTGGTAACGTCGCTGACTGCCATAATGAGAAATGTTGAATGGCCTCACGTAGGGAAATTTCAAGTGAAATGCCCAGGCGAGCTCGAAGACGGGTAATTGTGTGTCGTTCCAATTTACCCTCAATCGTTGCAAAATGCTAAATTGGATTTGTTCCATTCTCACCCAGGGAATCGCAAAGTGCCTCAAGAGTGTCGCAAAATGAAATGACCCAATGGAACGCGATAGGACTCATTTGCCTCGAAGGTAACCTTCAAATTAAAGGAGCCCTCCGGTCCACGGACCCGATGGCATAGAAAATGATGATGGTCCAAGGCAACCCGAAAGAAAATAAGGCCCAACTAAGCAAAGCACTTACGTGGCAAGCTCAAAGTGAAGGGCAACTCGGGACATACAATTCAATCCAGTCCAAATGAAGGAACTTCCTCAATTCAAATTCAATAGAAGTACACACAAGGGTAAAACAATATCGTTCCAATTTTTCTAGAATATGAAGAACATATACTGCCGCATTCTCTTTCATTTTTGCAGGGGAAGTCTCTACTGGCCAGATTTTCCTGTCTAACATTCCCTATCAGTATCACCTCCGCTACTCGTCTCCAATCTCCAGCCAAGCAAATCCGACGTCTCTACGGCAAAGCTAAACGGGACGCCACTACTTTGAAAAAGAAAAGATAAAAAATAAGCTGAGTGGGAGACAAAGACATTTTCGGCAGAAAAGAGATACGACTCGTCTTTATTGAAGAACTCGCCAGCAAATTGACGGTGGAGACAACAACAAGGGGCCCTATCACGAAAAGATGGAAGGAGACGAGCCGAGCAAGAGACACGATAAGAAAAGAGGATTGAGAAAGGCCGGACCCTTGGAAGAAGCAATACAGTTGCTAAACCCACGTTTAATTTTAAAAGAGACGCCATGCTCGGAAGAGGGTCTTAAGGCATAGGCAATCGCTCAGAAAAATTCAAAGAGAGTGAAAACACCGGAAGCGAGTAGCAAATCTTGAGAAATCATCAACCAAATCAAAGATGTCTCAACCCAATACTCCCGAGAGCTATCATTGCCTGCTGAATATGGGAGAGGAAGAGTTCGAAGCCATGTTTGGGATCGAGCCTATGGAGCCTGGCTCTTCCGCCGACGACGTCCAAAATCTCAGTAAAGATAAGGACAATAACGTTAAGGGTCAAAAGAAGCGTTACCGTCGCCATACTAAGGAGCAGGTACAAAGGCTTGAGGATTTCTTCAGAACATGCCCTATGCCAGACGGCAAACAGAAAATGGAACTGAGTCAAGAGTTAGGACTTGAACCTTTGCAAATCAAGTTCTGGTTTCAAAATAGACGAACCCGAATGAAGGCTCGTCATGAGCACAACGAAGCCGAGTTTCTAAGAGTTGAAAATGAAAACCTCCGAGCGGAAAGCAAGATGTATAAAGAGACTTTTGACTCCGCCACCTGCCCCAACTGCAATAGCCTCCTCCTCACCCTCGATGAAATGCATGATCTGAGGATCGAAAATGCACGTTTAAGAGGTGAGTTAGACCAGTTTATAACAGGATCGAGTTCTGTTGGAGGAGGGTACAAAAGGACCAATGATACTGGATCAGCATCAATACCTCCCGAGGAAGAAGGGACAGATCACCACCAAGCAGACATTGACGATGATCTTTTCGCCATAATCAACCAGTTTGATATCGGTAAAGCATCGGGACTGTAATGCACTTGTTCAGCCAGTGACCACGAGACCTTCAATATGGCCGATGCATACCTAATTTGGGATGAAGCCAGCTGATCATGGGAGAGCCTGCAGAGGAAGCGGAACTAATCCTGAATGAGTGAATGTGTTTTATTTCCTTGCGTGATGTGTTTTTCTGCTTTTGTGAATGTGTAAAAGCAAGGAGTAATAATCCGACTTCCCCCTATTAAATGCTCGAATCCGCCACCTCACCAACCTCGCGACGAATTAATGGCGAGTGAAAATCTGCATAAACCTGAAGGGTAACTCCGTATCGTTTCAATTTACCCTCAGTTGCTCCAAGTTTTAAAATTAAGCCCCTTCTATTCTCAGGAAATTGCAAATCGACCCGAGAACGCAATCATATCCGAATACAGGTTGGATAAAATTTGGGGGCAAATCAACTCATGGGCATTACCACGGGATAGACAGCTTCGGACAAAGGAAAGTACAAGCGAAAGACGCGAACAATCTCAGAAATGGGTAATTCTGTATCGTTCTAATGTGCACATAATCATCTCAAGTCTTGAATTGTCTTATTCCATTCTTAACAGGGATTGCAAATTACCTCGAGAAATACCGTAACATGGCCTAAGGTGATACAACAGGGCTGCGTTATCCTCAAGGATTAACCCTTGAAAAAAAAGCCCCATGGACACCTACGGTCCAATGGACCGAATGGTATGGGGGATGACAGTAGGTCCGAAATATTCCGAGTTCGATCCCCAAGGGTGGGGAATGTTGTATGTATTATAAATAAATGAAACAACTTTTTGTGCATTTCTTTTTTTTACAAACAGGAATACTCGACGAGTAATATCAAAGTCAGTATTTTACCATAGTCTTCCCATAATGGTGAGGCGCCCAACAAAAGTCGAGGAAAATTCAATCCAACAAAACTGGTAAAAGACTCGTGCAAGACATTCAAGATGAAGGGTAAATCAGTATCGTTTTCAATTTATCCCTTTTAATACTGGCTGATATGTCTCTTTTTCTTTTTACAGGAAATATTTACACTAACATTTAACATGTTGAAGGAGACAAATCCAAAAGAAAATTATGATCATCTGACAAGATCTATTCTGGTGAAAAATGGGGCAAATTGATCACAAGCTCTGAAGCGAAAAAGCAAATATGTCTTCCTTATCTCGTTTGATTTCAAGAATAATTTCTCTGCTTTTTACAGGGGCATTCAACCGCTAAACCGTGGCGGTCGCTGTCATTAAACAAACCGAAATGCTCCCTCACCCATATGCTTCATCACGTAGAGACAAAGTTTGAGACGAACCACCCCTCGACATAAGGAGTAGGCTTCCCAATTTGTTCGGTCCGCCCACATACCAGGGGCAATTCAAATCCGCCCATATTTGCACATTATATAAACACACGTAATGCTAAAAAATTGTCACATCTGCATTGTGCTTACACAGTTCATGAATTATGTATGACTATTCTGTGTGTTTAACTTACCAACTCCAACTTAGAGCATAAACTGCACAGGAGACATCAAATGTGCAGAATGGGGCATGACAGGATGAGGAAAGGCAAACCATTTCCACGCAAGTCTAACATTTTAATTTACAGATAAACAGCCTTTCCCTAAAGTGAGAGAAGGCCCTTTCGGATTGAAGTCCCCCATTCAGATTACATTCGAGGCGTTCATACTATGAGAACCTCCTTAAACAGAATTGGTAATGCAAGCTTGACAGAATAGTTTTGCATGATCCATATTTGGATTGATTGCATCATGAGTTATCACACAGACTACTTCTAATCATTGCCGACTTGGTTGAATAGTTTTACATGAACCGATCAACTCATTGATGAAAATGCTTGCACATGTTACCTCTGATACTGCCTGACAGGCAACACATTCCCAATGTTCAAACTACCTTCCAAAGTCTTGAAATTCATTCAGTGATTATTGAATGAACAAGCCTGGTTGTCGAGAAGCCACCAAGCATTTCTTCCAAATTCTCAGGTAAGTATATCTTCAACCTGAACCTTTCAAGAGAATGAATTCTGACGGTTGTTGGGGTACTCGAATCCATTGCGGTACATACAGGTATCTACCTTCTTCAATAAAGCATGATTTGTCTCAAGGACAGAAATGTTCGAGACCTTTTGATCTCTGCCTCTTTGGTTTATTCCTAAAGCGACAGGATAATATAATTTGGGTTTGAGCTTCTGCAGGATTCCTGATCTTTCTAGATTCCAGAATGGCACCTTTTGAGGTACACCAAGTCCTTCTTACAGGCAAAATAAGTCCTTCTTACAGGCAAACCAAGTCCTTCTTACAGGCAAATCAAGTCCTTCTTATAGGCAAATCAAGTCCTTCTTACAGGCAAAACAAGTCCTTCTTACAGGCACAAAGTCCTTCTTACAGGCACAAAGTCCTTCTTACAGGCAAAACAAGTCCTTCTTACAGGTACAAAGTCCTTCTTACAGGCAAATCAAGTCCTTCTTACAGGCAAAACAAGTCCTTCTTACAGGCAAAACAAGTCCTTCTTACAGGCAAATCAAGTCCTTCTTACAGGCATAAAGTCCTTCTTATAGGCAAACCAAGTTCTTCTTACAGGCACCAAGTCCTTCTTACATGCAAACCAAGTCCTTCTTACAGGCAAAACAAGTCCTTCTTACAGGCACAAAGTCCTTCTTACAGGCAAAACAAGTCCTTCTTACAGGCAAAACAAGTCCTTCTTACAGGCAAATCAAGTCCTTCTTACAGGCATAAAGTCCTTCTTATAGGCAAACCAAGTTCTTCTTACAGGCACCAAGTCCTTCTTACAGGCATAAAGTCCTTCTTACAGGCAAACCAAGTCCTTCTTACAGGCAAACCAAGTCCTTCTTATAGGCACTAAGTCCTTCTTATAGGCAAACTAAGTCCTTCTTACAGGCTAACCAAGTCCTTCTTACAGGCACAAAGTCCTTCTTACAGGCAAATCAAGTCCTTCTTACAGGCACAAAGTCCTTCTTACAGGCAAATCAAGTTCTTCTTACAGGCACAAAGTCCTTCTTACAGGCATAAAGTCCTTCTTACAGGCAAATCAAGTCCTTCTTACAGGCATAAAGTCCTTCTTACAGGCAAACAAAGTCCTTCTTACAGGCAAATCAAGTCCTTCTTACAGGCACAAAGTCCTTCTTACAGGCAAAGTAAGTCCTTCTTACAGGCAAAACAAAGTCCTTCTTACAGGCAAACAAAGTCCTTCTTACAGGCAAATCAAGTCCTTCTTACAGGCACAAAGTTCTTCTTACAGGCAAAGCACCAAGTCCTTTTTACTGGCACCAAGTCCTTTCTACAGGCACCAAGTCCTTCTTACAGGTATCTCCATGTGGTGACCTACCATACGAGTCAAATCTCAATCAAAATTTAATCAGTAGAATCCTTTTATTAGGAATCTACCATGGTACGACCCACCATACGGGTCAAATGGTATGACCCACCATACGGGTCAAATTTTAATTCAATTTTTAATCAGTAGAATCCTTTTATTAGGAATCTACCATGGGTTGATCCACCATACGGGTTCAAGTTCAACCACCCTAAAGTTTTTTTATATAACGAATCCTTAGGTTCTCATTTCATTTTCAGTGGAACAATCATGTCACGACTCTTTTTATTTACTTGTATTGAGTCGATAAGAATCCAGGTGTCATCTCGTCTTTGAAATGAACCTCTACCGAGCTTCCTTTCAAAGAGGGGCAGCTGTTGACACCTGATTTTTAATCATTTTTTCTATTGCTAAAGTAATAAAAAATCCATAAAAATTCATAAAATTGAAAAATCAACTTTGGGGACCTTAGCCAAGCCTAGGGAACCAATTTTGACCAAAAAACGATTTTTCATATTTTCAGTATTTTTACGTATTTTTTATTTATTTATTTTCGAAAATTAATAGAAAATCCATAAAAATTCATAAAATTGAAAAATCAACTTTGGGAACCTTAGCCAAGCCTAGGGAACGAATTTTGACCAAAAAATAATTTTTCATATTATATATATTTTAATTTTTTTTAAAAAAAAATACGAAAATATTTGAAAATTTTGGAAAAATAACATTTGAGGCCAAAAAATACACAAAGATAGTTAATATTTTTATTTTAAGTCTATTTTCATATTGGCCATCGCAAATTCAGAAAAATCCAATTCGAGTCACGTGTTCCTTCACGAGTATAATCTCGAATCGGGCCTAAAAAAATTTAATTTGAGTCAACTTATTTTTAACTTTCACTTTTTATGAGTTGTGACATTGTCTTCTAATATTTTAAATTTTCATCTTGGCCCAATTATACCCAGAATGACTTAATTTTGCAAAAGGGCTTTAATTAAATTATGCATTATTTTCAGCGACAAGAAATGAGCTTAAATTTGACATGTGGTAAATTTTGGTGTGTCAAAAATTGTGAGGAGATTTGGACTTAAAGAAATATATTTTTTTCAGGGACTGAATTGTAAATACTTAAAATTCAAGGACTAGAGTGCAAATACCTAACTCTTGAAGGATTATTTTACAAATAATAAAAAGAAGAGTTAGTGGATAAATTAGAATAGAGAAGGGAAGATGAAGAAGAGGAGATGAAGAAGAGAAGTTGGAGAAGAATGGATGGAGAAAATAAGATAAGAATAGAGAAGGGAAGATGGAGATGAAGAAGAGTTAGTAGAGAAATTAGAATGGAAGATAAGAATAGAGAAGGGAAGATGGAGATTAAGAAGAGTTAGTAGAGAAATTAGAATGGGAGATAAATATGGAGAAGGGAAGATGAAGATGAAGAAGAGTTAGTGGAGAGATTAGAATGTGAGATAGAGATGGAGAATGGAAGATGAAAATGAAGAAGAGTTAGTGGAGAAATTAGAATGGGAGATAGAGTTAGTGGAAAAATTAGAATGGGAGATAGATGAGTAGGTTATAAAAGGAGGAAGAAGTGAGCTTGAGAAAGGATTCTTGAGAGAGAAAATTTGAAGTGTTTGGGAGAATTTTTTGGAGAGAAAATTTTGGATGTTTGAGAGAGTTTTGGGAGATTGAAGAAAATTTTGAGAGAAAGAAAATACCAAAAGAGAGAGAATTTTGAAGATGATGGGAGTTTAAAGCTAGGGGTTATCATCACAAATTCCTTCATCGATCAATATAAATCAAGAGTTCATCCTCGTCAACGAGCAAACAAATTCAAGAAGCCGCAGCTCTATATCAATGGTCAATCCTATGGAAGAACAAAATCGGCTTGGAGGAGTCCTCAAGCGCGCACAAATTTCAAATTGTTGAATCAATTCGTTGTATTTCATTTTAAAAAATTCATACCCCAAAATGGAGAGGACAAAGTCCATCCGCAATTTAAATACCTGCACCATAAATCCCAAAGGGAAGAGCCAAGCCAATGCTTAGCCTCCCATTGGAGGTTTTTACTTATAGTAGTTAAATACCTGCAACTTAAATACCTGCACCTTAAATCCCAAAGGGAAGAGCCAAGCCAATGCTTAGCCTCCCATTGGAGGTTTTTACTTACAGTAGTTAAATACCTGCACCTTAAATCCCAAAGGGAAGAGCCAAGCCAATGCTTAGCCTCCCATTGGAGGTTTTTACTTACAGTAGTTAAATACCTGCAACTTAAATACCTGTACCTTAAATCCCAAAGGGAAGAGCCAAGCCAATGCTTAACCTCCCATTGGAGGTTTTTACTTACAGTAGTTAAATACCTGCAACTTAAATACCTGTACCTTAAATCCCAAAGGGAAGAGCCAAGCCAATGCTTAGCCTCCCATTGGAGGTTTTTACTTACAGTAGTTTAAATACTTGCAACTTAAATACCTGTACCTTAAATCCCAAAGGGAAGAGCCAAGCCAATGCTAGGCCTCCCATTGGAGGTGTTTATTCACTATCATGTACTTCCTATAATTTAATTTTTGAATCATCAGACCCAAAAGATGAGTAGGTCGTAATACTGCACAGAAGTCGTTAACACACTCCCTCTTTCGGCTTCAGGGAATCTTTAACACTTAAAAAAATATAACAAATAAAAATATATACCATCCATGCATCCTATTTAAAAAGTGAAAACACAAAAGAGAATACCCTACTAGAGCTTTAGGAATAAACCAAGCCTGAGTTGCCGGATTAGGATATCCATGAAATTAAGGTACCGAAAGGGCATTAGTTTTAATTAACTAGTGTAACCAAGTCCCCGAGCTCATAATCTCTGGTTCGCAGGAATAAATTAGTTCTCCCGCTAATTTATTTAGGTTTCTAATCGACCTACCAAGAACGATTAGTGGCGACTCCAAATTTCAAAATCATTTAAACAAAAACCAAAGTTGCGATTCGGTAGGGCTTGGGAGGGTCCGCATTAGGTTAGTCAAATCTAATTAACCTAATAATCCGTTAACCCCTTTTAAAATTTTAAATTTTTTTTAGAGGGTCGCGACAGACTGGCGACTCCACTGGGGACGGGATTTTTAAATTTTCGAAAAAAGATACCAATTGGAATACTTGAATTTTTTCGAAATTTTAAAAGTCTTAGTGGACTTAAGCCAATGAAAATTTCATGGATATCTCGCTTCTGGCGATCTTGTTTGGGACTCATTCTATAGGTGTTATATGTTTTTGCAGGATGGGAGTTATAAGGGGCGGAGTGTTTGGCTAACCCCTTTGTTTTGCAGGCTCGGTGTTTGGTTTATTTGTTTAATTTCGCATATTTTTAGAAGCGCTGTTTTGATATCAATTGTTGTGCATGTCTTGCATTCTCTGAGGATCACGACACCTGCACACACAAGCGTCTAAACCCAAGTCGCGAAATTCTTCCTAGAAAACCATAGATAGGGATCGAATATGTAAAGCTCTTGCGTCGATTACGCTCGGGTTGACCATATTTTATCCCGCTCATTATCTGAATTGACAATTCTTCCCATTGTGATTTGATTGCGCGGAGGGTAAGGTTGTCAATTCAGATAGTGGGGGCCTTTTAGGTCCATACCCTGTCTCTCCTTCTTTTATTTTCTAGAGTTCACTCCTCACTTGAGTCATGCGCATGACTATGTGATTTGCATTTCTCCAAGGTAAAAGTAAGTTCTCTAATTTTATCTTGTATATATTTTCGGTCGGTCCATGCTAGGTGTTAGTCAGTTTTTGAGCTTGATATTACGACCATTCTTTTAAAAGAAAATAAAAATTAAATTTGTCCCTCATTTCTTTTAAAAAAATTTTGAAAAAATGATGTGAAAAATCCCTTCATGGGAATTTTATTAACCAATAAGGGATTTTTGTCATGTTTTTATTGCTTCAATAAAAATGAAATTTTCCTGAAAAAAATTTTCCTCTGAAAATTTATTTCAATAAAAAGAAAAATTCCCTCAAAAAAAAAACTCTAGTAGACATCAAGTGATTTTATCACATTTTTCAAATTATAAAAACTTACAAGAAAATTCTTCTCGAGAAATTCGCTCATGTTTTTCTAAGAAAATTTTCTCTAAATAAAATTAGACTAATGTCTCGGGGGAATTGTATTGACCAATAAGAGATTTTTGTCATGTTTTTCTTACTTCAATAAAAATGAAATTTTCCTGACAAATTTTTCTCTAAAATTTTATTTCGATAAAAGAAAAATTCCTTCAAAAAAAAAACTTTGGTAAACATCAAGTGATTTTATCACATTCTTTCAAATTATAAAAACTTGCAACAAAAATTCTTTTCGAGAAATTTGCTCATGTTTTTCTAAGAAAATTTTCTCTAAATAAAATTAGACTAATGTCTCGGGGGAATTTTGTTAACCAATAAAGGATTTCTGTCATGTCTTTCCTGCTTCAATAAAAATAAAATTTTCCTGACAAATTTACCTCTGAAAATTTATTCTGATAAAAAGGAAATTCCTTCAAAAATTTTAGTAAACGTCAAGAGATTTTGTCACATTCCTTAAAAAAAATAATAATAAAAAAGAGTAATAAATCTGCAAAAAAATTCTGTATTAACCCATTTCTTCCTAAGGGAATTTTTTTTTCTGATTTCTCATAAAAATAAAAAAAATCAAATTGGACTAATATAGGAGTCATGGACCGACATTCCTTGTGTCGCATACTAATTATATCATTTTCTTTTGCAGGGAGATCCTAGATACCCTAGACGGGTGTAAAAATTAAGTTCAAAATATATCAAGAATCATCTCCAGAAATACCAAAAGACGAAAAAACACCAAGGCTTCAACCGTTAATTCCGGGGGGCAAACGAACACTGTCCATCTTTGACAGACAGAGTTATGTCAATCCGTAAACTTGTATGGGCAGTGTATTCTGATATGACGGTGGATTTATACTGATTAAACACGGGGGCATATTTAATGTATTGCAGAGGATCCCGCGTCTTTTGAAAGACAATATGGATTATATAATCAGAACCCATGAAACAAATACCTTTACCTGATTAAATCAACCAGAGACCGATCTTAAAATTTCCTCTTATCCGAAACATGCGGAGGGCTTTAGAGGACCGAGGTTCTATTAATGAACGTGGCCCACAGGAATTTCTCCCGACGCTACAGGCGACCGACACGAGCAAGTGGACGCCGAAAGAAATAAAATATGGATAAAGTGGGCACACAACAGGTGGCCGGATTTATTACCAGCGCACTGATCGAGTTGTCATAGTGTTATTGTTTGTGATCTCAAGATGGATAGTGGGGGCCACCGCCGAACCCTTCATCAATGTTCTCGATATCATCGTCTGGAGCAATTAAACAAGAACATCAAGAAAAACATTAAGCCTCGACATCTTCGGTACCTCAAATCGTTCTGTTATGCTATGCGGAAGAAACGATAGCAGGAAAATTAAACAAAAAAAAGCACGTGAAGCTTTTCTTTCATTCCATTCATCAAAGAGCATTACAACAGCTCACTGGGGAGGAAAAGTAAAGCCAAACCGAGCCCTGATAACCATTACGAAGGAGCTCAACTGACTCTCCAAACAGTTGATGCTCCGGGTGCACCGGGTGTTCTCAGGATCAAGCTCCGCGAGCCTAAAGAAGAGGCGATCGCGCTTCTCCTTAGCCTGGGCCATACTGGCCTCGTAATGCTCGACAGCAAACTCCAAGTCCGAAATCGCCGCCCTCTCGAAAGCAATATCTGCCGTAATGTCATCAAGTCTCTCCTGCAGCCAACCGCATTTGCACCTCATCATAATATTGCTCGGCTCCTGTTCGGCGTAAGTTCGGACCAAGGCCAGACGGTCCACCAACTTTCCCCTCTCACGAACTAGCCACGAAAGCTGATCATTGGCAAACATGAAGGCTTTCTTGTGATTATCAGCCATAAATGTGACTATTTCCAGACGCTCGTGCCGGTCTTGGTAACGAGCTTTCACGACGGCAGTCACAATGACCGTCTCATAAGCGCGGTTATAGGCAGCCAGAAAATTAATGAAGAGGGTCGGGAAGTTCCGATACTCCCTCCCCAGTTGGGTACCCTCAACAGAAGCAGCGTCTAGGGTCCTGAATAAACCGAGGATTTCAGCCTCAACGGTAGAGTTTTGGGCTATATGAGCGTAACCTCTACCAAGAAGATTGTAGAGTCTCTCCCACCCAGCCAGGATTTCGGCGGAGAAGGTATGGTTAGGAGAATTGGCCATTTTTGAAAGCAGATCACGAAAGAAAGGAGGAGAGAGGCGAGGCAGATGATCGGAATGCGAAGGTGATAATCTGCTTCAATTTAAATAATGATTTCACAGGGGCAGTCCTTATTGGTCGAGTTTTTTCTATCTACCATTCTCTGTCGGCAACACCCCCGCTGGCTTGAATTCCAGTCAAGCGGCAACCTCAAGCTGAGCAGACCCGACATCTCTGCAGAAAAGTTGGACGGGCTGCCACCACTTTGAAAAAGAAAGAATAAAAAACGAGCTGAGTGGGAGACAAAGAAATTTTCGGCAGAAAAGGAGATACGACTCGTCTTTATTGGAGGACCCGCCAGTAAATCGACGGTGGAGATCTTGACAAGGGCCCTCTACCACGAAAAGAAAGAAGGAAGACGAACTGAGCGAGAAACAAGGATTTCCCCTTTGATCAAAAGCTGAATATTAGATTTTCTCCCTCGAAAAATCTAATAGCACTGCCCGTGAAGAGGGAAGTCGTTGCTATTGCCAGAGAGAGAACTTGTCCTCATTTGATAGTGAGAGTTCATTCGCAAGAACTCGCAGGAGAAAGATAGAGAGGAAGGAGTTCTCGTGGGAGAGGAATTCAAAACCTTCACCATCAAAGCATCGGCTTTCAAAGCCTGTTACGAGAAACCATCGACGTTCCCGTGATCCCTCAAGTCCAAGAAGACATCTTGAGGCGGTCTCGAGTCGGCAGTCCTAGATCCAGAAATATGTCGAGCATTAGGGAAACGGGCGCATGTTCAACCCTGGTCGAAGCTAATGAAGTTCCTTACCCTGAGGGTCTACTGGTCATGGCCATTGACGGTAATCCAGTCTCTCTGTCAATCATTGTTACCGTATTGAGAAAATGCCGGTATAAGGTTGTAGCTCAAGCAAAGGCGACAGAGGCCTTAGAGATATTAAGGAGGAGTGGTGACCAGTTTGATATCGTCCTCACCGCCATGGTAGGGATTGACATGGATGTTTTCACTCTCTTGGAAGTCATCAATTCTAAATTAAACATGCCAGTCCTCGTAATATCGGCAAGCGATGATCAGCAAGCCATAATGAAGGCTGTCTTAAATGGGGCCCAAGACGTCGTAACGAAACCAGTTAGGGTTCAGATGCTTCAAAACATATGGCAGCACGTGGTAAGGAAGCAATTGCACGACCATGAGAACAAGCATCAAGCCTTCAATTTTGTTCCAAGCAACTGGAGAAAGAAGATGAGTTGGTCTCCCGAGCTGCATCGTATGTTTGTTAATGCAGTTCAACAGGTAGGAATCGATTCGGCACGGCCACAACATATACTGGAAATTATGAACGTAGAGGGACTCACTAAAGCAAATGTTTCGAGTCATCTTCAGAAGTACAGAAAAAGGGTGAGAGAACACAATGTAGCTCAGAATCAAGAAAACCAAGGCGGGACTGATCCAAGCCTGAATGTCGAGTCTCCTCGCCACCATAAGTTCCGCGGGTTAGCATGGGGCGAGCCACTTCCCATCATCAACCAAGCCAGTAGCCGTGCCATCAATCCTCCAGGCGTTAATCAAAGTATCCCCCAGAATCACCCTAATGCTCTTCAAGAGTATAGACCGCAAGGGCAGTGTATTCAGACTCCTTGGTCTGAGCACCAACCCGTGGCTAGAATTCATCCCATGATCAGCGCGCCTGCGCAGCCAGAGAATCAGACAAGAAATTATCCTGAGCACTTCCACTTCTTTAATCCTCCAATGGAAGGAGTTTTTGGCAGCAGGACAGTTGGTGATCCCCACACTTTCTCGAGTAATGATGAAGGCTCCAGCACGAGAAGTCAAATTGCTCATGGCGAGGACAGAATGAGAAATCTACCGCCAGCATTTGCCAACAACAATGCCCAATTCGAGCATCAGTTGCTGGAAGGTTCAAGAGATTACCTAGATGATGAGCTTACTGCCATGGTCAACCAGTTTAGGGTTGACAGACGTCCCAAGCCGCGATCAGGAGCCAGTGAGTAGGGACTCTCAAACATCGATCATCCACACCCGAACCAACACGAGACTAGCTGATTATCGAAGAGCCACAGGAGAGGCAAAACTGACCTTGAATAAGTGCACATTTTATTTCATGCTTAATTCCCCTGCGTATGATATTTTCCAGCTTTCTAGGTGTCTCGATTTAATTCAGGGACAAGGGGGCAATTTATTTATTTTTTTTTTATCCCATCGAATGCGTGAATCCCTTTTTATGCTAGATTTAGGGCGGATCAATTTGTGGTAACGTCGCTGACTGCCATAATGAGAAATGTTGAATGGCCTCACGTAGGGAAATTTCAAGTGAAATGCCCAGGCGAGCTCGAAGACGGGTAATTGTGTGTCGTTCCAATTTACCCTCAATCGTTGCAAAATGCTAAATTGGATTTGTTCCATTCTCACCCAGGGAATCGCAAAGTGCCTCAAGAGTGTCGCAAAATGAAATGACCCAATGGAACGCGATAGGACTCATTTGCCTCGAAGGTAACCTTCAAATTAAAGGAGCCCTCCGGTCCACGGACCCGATGGCATAGAAAATGATGATGGTCCAAGGCAACCCGAAAGAAAATAAGGCCCAACTAAGCAAAGCACTTACGTGGCAAGCTCAAAGTGAAGGGCAACTCGGGACATACAATTCAATCCAGTCCAAATGAAGGAACTTCCTCAATTCAAATTCAATAGAAGTACACACAAGGGTAAAACAATATCGTTCCAATTTTTCTAGAATATGAAGAACATATACTGCCGCATTCTCTTTCATTTTTGCAGGGGAAGTCTCTACTGGCCAGATTTTCCTGTCTAACATTCCCTATCAGTATCACCTCCGCTACTCGTCTCCAATCTCCAGCCAAGCAAATCCGACGTCTCTACGGCAAAGCTAAACGGGACGCCACTACTTTGAAAAAGAAAAGATAAAAAATAAGCTGAGTGGGAGACAAAGACATTTTCGGCAGAAAAGAGATACGACTCGTCTTTATTGAAGAACTCGCCAGCAAATTGACGGTGGAGACAACAACAAGGGGCCCTATCACGAAAAGATGGAAGGAGACGAGCCGAGCAAGAGACACGATAAGAAAAGAGGATTGAGAAAGGCCGGACCCTTGGAAGAAGCAATACAGTTGCTAAACCCACGTTTAATTTTAAAAGAGACGCCATGCTCGGAAGAGGGTCTTAAGGCATAGGCAATCGCTCAGAAAAATTCAAAGAGAGTGAAAACACCGGAAGCGAGTAGCAAATCTTGAGAAATCATCAACCAAATCAAAGATGTCTCAACCCAATACTCCCGAGAGCTATCATTGCCTGCTGAATATGGGAGAGGAAGAGTTCGAAGCCATGTTTGGGATCGAGCCTATGGAGCCTGGCTCTTCCGCCGACGACGTCCAAAATCTCAGTAAAGATAAGGACAATAACGTTAAGGGTCAAAAGAAGCGTTACCGTCGCCATACTAAGGAGCAGGTACAAAGGCTTGAGGATTTCTTCAGAACATGCCCTATGCCAGACGGCAAACAGAAAATGGAACTGAGTCAAGAGTTAGGACTTGAACCTTTGCAAATCAAGTTCTGGTTTCAAAATAGACGAACCCGAATGAAGGCTCGTCATGAGCACAACGAAGCCGAGTTTCTAAGAGTTGAAAATGAAAACCTCCGAGCGGAAAGCAAGATGTATAAAGAGACTTTTGACTCCGCCACCTGCCCCAACTGCAATAGCCTCCTCCTCACCCTCGATGAAATGCATGATCTGAGGATCGAAAATGCACGTTTAAGAGGTGAGTTAGACCAGTTTATAACAGGATCGAGTTCTGTTGGAGGAGGGTACAAAAGGACCAATGATACTGGATCAGCATCAATACCTCCCGAGGAAGAAGGGACAGATCACCACCAAGCAGACATTGACGATGATCTTTTCGCCATAATCAACCAGTTTGATATCGGTAAAGCATCGGGACTGTAATGCACTTGTTCAGCCAGTGACCACGAGACCTTCAATATGGCCGATGCATACCTAATTTGGGATGAAGCCAGCTGATCATGGGAGAGCCTGCAGAGGAAGCGGAACTAATCCTGAATGAGTGAATGTGTTTTATTTCCTTGCGTGATGTGTTTTTCTGCTTTTGTGAATGTGTAAAAGCAAGGAGTAATAATCCGACTTCCCCCTATTAAATGCTCGAATCCGCCACCTCACCAACCTCGCGACGAATTAATGGCGAGTGAAAATCTGCATAAACCTGAAGGGTAACTCCGTATCGTTTCAATTTACCCTCAGTTGCTCCAAGTTTTAAAATTAAGCCCCTTCTATTCTCAGGAAATTGCAAATCGACCCGAGAACGCAATCATATCCGAATACAGGTTGGATAAAATTTGGGGGCAAATCAACTCATGGGCATTACCACGGGATAGACAGCTTCGGACAAAGGAAAGTACAAGCGAAAGACGCGAACAATCTCAGAAATGGGTAATTCTGTATCGTTCTAATGTGCACATAATCATCTCAAGTCTTGAATTGTCTTATTCCATTCTTAACAGGGATTGCAAATTACCTCGAGAAATACCGTAACATGGCCTAAGGTGATACAACAGGGCTGCGTTATCCCCAAGGATTAACCCTTGAAAAGAAAGCCCCATGGACACCTACGGTCCAATGGACCGAATGGTATGGGGGATGACAGTAGGTCCGAAATATTCCGAGTTCGATCCCCAAGGGTGGGGAATGTTGTATGTATTATAAATAAATGAAACAACTTTTTGTGCATTTCTTTTTTTTACAAACAGGAATACTCGACGAGTAATATCAAAGTCAGTATTTTACCATAGTCTTCCCATAATGGTGAGGCGCCCAACAAAAGTCGAGGAAAATTCAATCCAACAAAACTGGTAAAAGACTCGTGCAAGACATTCAAGATGAAGGGTAAATCAGTATCGTTTTCAATTTATCCCTTTTAATACTGGCTGATATGTCTCTTTTTCTTTTTACAGGAAATATTTACACTAACATTTAACATGTTGAAGGAGACAAATCCAAAAGAAAATTATGATCATCTGACAAGATCTATTCTGGTGAAAAATGGGGCAAATTGATCACAAGCTCTGAAGCGAAAAAGCAAATATGTCTTCCTTATCTCGTTTGATTTCAAGAATAATTTCTCTGCTTTTTACAGGGGCATTCAACCGCTAAACCGTGGCGGTCGCTGTCATTAAACAAACCGAAATGCTCCCTCACCCATATGCTTCATCACGTAGAGACAAAGTTTGAGACGAACCACCCCTCGACATAAGGAGTAGGCTTCCCAATTTGTTCGGTCCGCCCACATACCAGGGGCAATTCAAATCCGCCCATATTTGCACATTATATAAACACACGTAATGCTAAAAAATTGTCACATCTGCATTGTGCTTACACAGTTCATGAATTATGTATGACTATTCTGTGTGTTTAACTTACCAACTCCAACTTAGAGCATAAACTGCACAGGAGACATCAAATGTGCAGAATGGGGCATGACAGGATGAGGAAAGGCAAACCATTTCCACGCAAGTCTAACATTTTAATTTACAGATAAACAGCCTTTCCCTAAAGTGAGAGAAGGCCCTTTCGGATTGAAGTCCCCCATTCAGATTACATTCGAGGCGTTCATACTATGAGAACCTCCTTAAACAGAATTGGTAATGCAAGCTTGACAGAATAGTTTTGCATGATCCATATTTGGATTGATTGCATCATGAGTTATCACACAGACTACTTCTAATCATTGCCGACTTGGTTGAATAGTTTTACATGAACCGATCAACTCATTGATGAAAATGCTTGCACATGTTACCTCTGATACTGCCTGACAGGCAACACATTCCCAATGTTCAAACTACCTTCCAAAGTCTTGAAATTCATTCAGTGATTATTGAATGAACAAGCCTGGTTGTCGAGAAGCCACCAAGCATTTCTTCCAAATTCTCAGGTAAGTATATCTTCAACCTGAACCTTTCAAGAGAATGAATTCTGACGGTTGTTGGGGTACTCGAATCCATTGCGGTACATACAGGTATCCACCTTCTTCAATAAAGCATGATTTGTCTCAAGGACAGAAATGTTCGAGACCTTTTGATCTCTGCCTCTTTGGTTTATTCCTAAAGCGACAGGATAATATAATTTGGGTTTGAGCTTCTGCAGGATTCCTGATCTTTCTAGATTCCAGAATGGCACCTTTTGAGGTACACCAAGTCCTTCTTACAGGCAAAATAAGTCCTTCTTACAGGCAAACCAAGTCCTTCTTACAGGCAAATCAAGTCCTTCTTATAGGCAAATCAAGTCCTTCTTACAGGCAAAACAAGTCCTTCTTACAGGCACAAAGTCCTTCTTACAGGCACAAAGTCCTTCTTACAGGCAAAACAAGTCCTTCTTACAGGTACAAAGTCCTTCTTACAGGCAAATCAAGTCCTTCTTACAGGCAAAACAAGTCCTTCTTACAGGCAAAACAAGTCCTTCTTACAGGCAAATCAAGTCCTTCTTACAGGCATAAAGTCCTTCTTATAGGCAAACCAAGTTCTTCTTACAGGCACCAAGTCCTTCTTACATGCAAACCAAGTCCTTCTTACAGGCAAAACAAGTCCTTCTTACAGGCACAAAGTCCTTCTTACAGGCAAAACAAGTCCTTCTTACAGGCAAAACAAGTCCTTCTTACAGGCAAAACAAGTCCTTCTTACAGGCAAATCAAGTCCTTCTTACAGGCATAAAGTCCTTCTTATAGGCAAACCAAGTTCTTCTTACAGGCACCAAGTCCTTCTTACAGGCATAAAGTCCTTCTTACAGGCAAACCAAGTCCTTCTTACAGGCAAACCAAGTCCTTCTTATAGGCACCAAGTCCTTCTTATAGGCAAACTAAGTCCTTCTTACAGGCAAACCAAGTCCTTCTTACAGGCACAAAGTCCTTCTTACAGGCAAATCAAGTCCTTCTTACAGGCACAAAGTCCTTCTTACAGGCAAATCAAGTTCTTCTTACAGGCACAAAGTCCTTCTTACAGGCATAAAGTCCTTCTTACAGGCAAATCAAGTCCTTCTTACAGGCATAAAGTCCTTCTTACAGGCAAACAAAGTCCTTCTTACAGGCAAATCAAGTCCTTCTTACAGGCACAAAGTCCTTCTTACAGGCAAAGTAAGTCCTTCTTACAGGCAAAACAAAGTCCTTCTTACAGGCAAACAAAGTCCTTCTTACAGGCAAATCAAGTCCTTCTTACAGGCACAAAGTTCTTCTTACAGGCAAAGCACCAAGTCCTTTTTACTGGCACCAAGTCCTTTCTACAGGCACCAAGTCCTTCTTACAGGTATCTCCATGTGGTGACCTACCATACGAGTCAAATCTCAATCAAAATTTAATCAGTAGAATCCTTTTATTAGGAATCTACCATGGTACGACCCACCATACGGGTCAAATGGTATGACCCACCATACGGGTCAAATTTTAATTCAATTTTTAATCAGTAGAATCCTTTTATTAGGAATCTACCATGGGTTGATCCACCATACGGGTTCAAGTTCAACCACCCTAAAGTTTTTTTATATAACGAATCCTTAGGTTCTCATTTCATTTTCAGTGGAACAATCATGTCACGACTCTTTTTATTTACTTGTATTGAGTCGATAAGAATCCAGGTGTCATCTCGTCTTTGAAATGAACCTCTACCGAGCTTCCTTTCAAAGAGGGGCAGCTGTTGACACCTGATTTTTAATCATTTTTTCTATTGCTAAAGTAATAAAAAATCCATAAAAATTCATAAAATTGAAAAATCAACTTTGGGGACCTTAGCCAAGCCTAGGGAACCAATTTTGACCAAAAAACGATTTTTCATATTTTCAGTATTTTTACGTATTTTTTATTTATTTATTTTCGAAAATTAATAGAAAATCCATAAAAATTCATAAAATTGAAAAATCAACTTTGGGAACCTTAGCCAAGCCTAGGGAACGAATTTTGACCAAAAAATAATTTTTCATATTATATATATTTTAATTTTTTTTAAAAAAAAATAGGAAAATATTTGAAAATTTTGGAAAAATAACATTTGAGGCCAAAAAATACACAAAGATAGTTAATATTTTTATTTTAAGTCTATTTTCATATTGGCCATCGCAAATTCAGAAAAATCCAATTCGAGTCACGTGTTCCTTCACGAGTATAATCTCGAATCGGGCCTAAAAAAATTTAATTTGAGTCAACTTATTTTTAACTTTCACTTTTTATGAGTTGTGACATTGTCTTCTAATATTTTAAATTTTCATCTTGGCCCAATTATACCCAGAATGACTTAATTTTGCAAAAGGGCTTTAATTAAATTATGCATTATTTTCAGCGACAAGAAATGAGCTTAAATTTGACATGTGGTAAATTTTGGTGTGTCAAAAATTGTGAGGAGATTTGGACTTAAAGAAATATATTTTTTTCAGGGACTGAATTGTAAATACTTAAAATTCAAGGACTAGAGTGCAAATACCTAACTCTTGAAGGATTATTTTACAAATAATAAAAAGAAGAGTTAGTGGATAAATTAGAATAGAGAAGGGAAGATGAAGAAGAGGAGATGAAGAAGAGAAGTTGGAGAAGAATGGATGGAGAAAATAAGATAAGAATAGAGAAGGGAAGATGGAGATGAAGAAGAGTTAGTAGAGAAATTAGAATGGAAGATAAGAATAGAGAAGGGAAGATGGAGATTAAGAAGAGTTAGTAGAGAAATTAGAATGGGAGATAAATATGGAGAAGGGAAGATGAAGATGAAGAAGAGTTAGTGGAGAGATTAGAATGTGAGATAGAGATGGAGAATGGAAGATGAAAATGAAGAAGAGTTAGTGGAGAAATTAGAATGGGAGATAGAGTTAGTGGAAAAATTAGAATGGGAGATAGATGAGTAGGTTATAAAAGGAGGAAGAAGTGAGCTTGAGAAAGGATTCTTGAGAGAGAAAATTTGAAGTGTTTGGGAGAATTTTTTGGAGAGAAAATTTTGGATGTTTGAGAGAGTTTTGGGAGATTGAAGAAAATTTTGAGAGAAAGAAAATACCAAAAGAGAGAGAATTTTGAAGATGATGGGAGTTTAAAGCTAGGGGTTATCATCACAAATTCCTTCATCGATCAATATAAATCAAGAGTTCATCCTCGTCAACGAGCAAACAAATTCAAGAAGCCGCAGCTCTATATCAATGGTCAATCCTATGGAAGAACAAAATCGGCTTGGAGGAGTCCTCAAGCGCGCACAAATTTCAAATTGTTGAATCAATTCGTTGTATTTCATTTTAAAAAATTCATACCCCAAAATGGAGAGGACAAAGTCCATCCGCAATTTAAATACCTGCACCATAAATCCCAAAGGGAAGAGCCAAGCCAATGCTTAGCCTCCCATTGGAGGTTTTTACTTATAGTAGTTAAATACCTGCAACTTAAATACCTGCACCTTAAATCCCAAAGGGAAGAGCCAAGCCAATGCTTAGCCTCCCATTGGAGGTTTTTACTTACAGTAGTTAAATACCTGCACCTTAAATCCCAAAGGGAAGAGCCAAGCCAATGCTTAGCCTCCCATTGGAGGTTTTTACTTACAGTAGTTAAATACCTGCAACTTAAATACCTGTACCTTAAATCCCAAAGGGAAGAGCCAAGCCAATGCTTAACCTCCCATTGGAGGTTTTTACTTACAGTAGTTAAATACCTGCAACTTAAATACCTGTACCTTAAATCCCAAAGGGAAGAGCCAAGCCAATGCTTAGCCTCCCATTGGAGGTTTTTACTTACAGTAGTTTAAATACTTGCAACTTAAATACCTGTACCTTAAATCCCAAAGGGAAGAGCCAAGCCAATGCTAGGCCTCCCATTGGAGGTGTTTATTCACTATCATGTACTTCCTATAATTTAATTTTTGAATCATCAGACCCAAAAGATGAGTAGGTCGTAATACTGCACAGAAGTCGTTAACACACTCCCTCTTTCGGCTTCAGGGAATCTTTAACACTTAAAAAAATATAACAAATAAAAATATATACCATCCATGCATCCTATTTAAAAAGTGAAAACACAAAAGAGAATACCCTACTAGAGCTTTAGGAATAAACCAAGCCTGAGTTGCCGGATTAGGATATCCATGAAATTAAGGTACCGAAAGGGCATTAGTTTTAATTAACTAGTGTAACCAAGTCCCCAAGCTCATAATCTCTGGTTCGCAGGAATAAATTAGTTCTCCCGCTAATTTATTTAGGTTTCTAATCGACCTACCAAGAACGATTAGTGGCGACTCCAAATTTCAAAATCATTTAAACAAAAACCAAAGTTGCGATTCGGTAGGGCTTGGAGGGTCCGCATTAGGTTAGTCAAATCTAATTAACCTAATAATCCGTTAACCCCTTTTAAAATTTTAAATTTTTTTTAGAGGGTCGCGACATGATGTTAGCTGATCCTTTAACTAAAGGCATGCCACCAAGGAGTTACAAGGATCATGTAGATAGAATGGGAATTGGTCCCATCATGTAAATTTTCTTTGTATGGACAAAGTTGTGAAACTCTCATTCAGTTGTGATGTTTTTCTCAATTAAGGTGCACATTCAGTTATTATGAGAAAAACGGTCATTTAGACCCAGAATAAACATAGGGTTTATTCATCAAGTTATGTTATCACATATGGGCTGATTTTGATGAGATAAGATGCATTGTGATACATGGAAGATAATACTCGTTCTAAGAGGACTTATTGCCATGATTCATGTGTTTTGTCTTCAGCATGAAGTTAATGTGCATTTGGTTCAGAATTTCGTTGATGAATGTTGGGATCAAGTGGGAGAATGTTATAAATAATTAATTGTGATTCCACATTAATAAAATACCGACATTTAAATTACTTCAACGTTATATTCCGCACATTAATTTTGCGTGATAACCGTTTCGCCCGATAACCGTTTTGATGGGAATCAGTTATCTGTAAGGGGTAAACGTCAGTTTAAATGGGTTATCTAAGCCAAGCCCCCTACGTCAGTTTTTATAAAGGGTGGTTACTACGTGAGATAAAGTAGACGTCGGTTTCTCATCCAGAACGACAATTTGGAAAACTCACGTTCAAGAGAAAAACCACAGAGAACACACCATCGCTTCGGAGGGGGTAATTGGCTAGAGAGATCCCGTTTTGTCAGACGCTCAACGCACGTATACGCGAAATCATCGTCTTCATCAATGGCTGGAGGTATGTTCGTATATTATCCACGTTTCCGCATTCTCGTTCCCGATACGCACGATTTTCGTTAATTGCGTTTAAGGTTTTGGGATCGAATTATAGTTCTCACACCAGCACCTCTGGGCTGGAAGCAGAAGACGAGCCTACACTGCTGGGTAGGCTGCAGAAGGAGAAAAAATACCAGCCTTGGCAAGAAATCTATGGCTTAGAAGCCATGATGTTGTGTGCTCATTATAGAAGGAAAGAGAAAAAAAAAAAAGGAAAAGAAGAAGGGGAAGAAGGTGAGGGCCGATCAAAACAAGGGATGGAACAAACCTTGCTCTGATACCATGAAATTGGCAAAGAAGAGGGAGAAACCAGAAAGCTGTGTTTGAGAGGATGAGAAGAGAGAAACGTCGTATCCCTAGGTTAGGGATACTTCTTGTATTAATAAGAGATAATAGCTTCTTACATTAGATGTGCCAAGCCCAAAATACCAATAAACAACCATAAAGAAATAAATAAAATAAAAGAGAAAAAAGGGGGGGAAGCCCACGTTACTTAATAATATCTTTGCCACGGGGGTCTTTAATTGCTCTTGCACACAGGGAGAAAGAAATCACAAGCACTTCGGAAGAAGCTGGTGCCCAACCAATGGCACCAACAGAGACAGAAGATGCGTATGATTTAGCCTTAATGTAAAAAATAGATATGTATAGGCTAGGCATTGATGTTACTCAGGCCGAGCTTGTCCCACATTTAAAGTGGAGGCGGCAAGAAAGGACTGAGATGGTTGGGAATTGGAAACCTAAAATCTACGATATGCTCCATTTGATGATCAGTGTGAAGTCAAGGAGGGTTTCTGGTGCTATGTCAGATGAGAAGCCTTCTGCTGTGGTGGATGAAGAAAGGATGGTTAATGGTGGTGAAAATGATGATTATGATGATGTCTTGACCGCTGAGGAGAGGGCTCAGTTAGAATTCACTCTGTGTAGGGGAAATGCAGATGGTCTTGACGCTGACGATATAGGCGCTCATGAAAATTGTGAATCCAATGGTGTGCTTAAGGAGAAGAAGAGCTGGCTTGGTTGGAAGAAGGGGGCAAAGAGTGGAACTGATGATCCTGATGATATAAAAATACTAAAGAAGTTCTCGAAATTGTCTCCAGAAGGTGGCAACCAGAAGTCAATGGATCATAAAAAGGCACATTCAGAGCTTGCAAAGGATGACTTGGTAGATCCTAAGAAGGGAAAGGAGAAAATTTCCAAGAAAGAAAAGAAGAAAGTGGCCAATGGTGAATGTAAGCATGAAAGTGAGTATAACATGCGTTTGAAACCTGTCCTTTGGTTGACACCGAACTTCCCTCTGAAAACGGATGAGCTCTTACCTTTGCTTGACATCTTGGCCAACAAAGTTAAGGCAGTTAGGAGACTCAGGGAGCTTCTGACTACAAAACTTCCGTCCGGCACATTTCCTGTCAAGGTAAGGTTTCTGCATGTGTTGATTCTAATTTTGTTGTTGTATTGGCTTTTCCAGCCTGTTGTTTTGGCTGGTTATGCAGATATATCATGGCTTGGGTTGGAGTAGTTTGTGATGTTTTTATGTGTTTTGGTTACACCAAACGCATGGTTTGCCATGTTGCAATCTTAAGTCTCTAATTTTCTTCTAGAGAACTAGTTATATGGAAATAAACAGTTATCTGCTAGTGTATGTTGTATGATGCACATGCATACATGCATGTGCATGAGGCTGAGGCACACAGTACATTGTAGTAATGTGGTGAAACTGTTTTGGAGCATGTCATGAGGTTAATGCGCGATTTGCTTTCAAATGGTCTTTGGAATAGAAAGAAGGTCAAGAAAGCTCTCAGATTGGTGTACTCCAGACTTATGATGGTCAAGCTGAAGACGCGTATATTTTTGTTACTTGCTACTGATTTGTGGGATTGTGATCTCATAAACACGTCATATCTTTCTTATAAGTTGTGCTCTTTCTTAGATGGTTGTCCTTTTCTGAGGGATTAAGATTAGAAAATGCTGTCGGAGATTATTGTTATTCACAACAGTACTACGAAAAGTTATGAGTAACTTGCAAAGACATTGAAGAAATAATGACAAACAAATTTACAAACTTGTGCTCACAACAACTAAAAGCTTAGCCATGGAAAATTACTTGGACACAAATTAGAAAAGGCAGTGATTGCAATGTCGGCACTTATATTCTATCATCAAGATGATCACCTAACTGAACATAGCATATTCTTTGCAGATGGCTATACCTATTGTTCCCACCATCAGAGTTCTCGTCACATTTACAAAGTTCGAGGAACTCCAACCCCTGGAAGAATTTTTTACCCCTCCCTCAAGCCCAGCACATTTCCCGGATGCAAAATCGAAAGAATGTGAAGGGTCCACGTCACGGATTTCTTGGATGAGAGGGAGTCGTAGTGGGCAATCGAGGGACGATGATGGTCATCGTCACAAGGATGACTTCGACCTGTTCCGCATTCCATCAGACCACACCTGGTTTGATGCTAATGAGAAGGAACGTTGCATGAAAGCAAAGAAGGCACAAGAAACCGGCAGCTGCCAGAAGTGGGGACGTGGGGGCATCATAGGAGTGGATACATGGAACAACAGTAGCTTCTTCGTTTGCCATAGCTCCAAACTCAGCGTTGAAGGAGAGCAAAAAGGCCATTGGGTCTAAAGTCTAACATCATTCTTCTGAAGAGGATGAGTTTACGAGCAAAGTTGAAGGGAAAATGGGTATGAAGATCTCGTTTACTTCAATTATCTGAGGAGGATAAGTCATCTGAGCTTACTCTCCAATATTGGTATTGCGGCTTTAATACCTTTAAATAATTTAATCATGGTTGAGTATATAAGAGTTGTGGTATCGTAAATTTTGTTGGGGGATCAAACTACATCTATTTTTACTCAGGCCATCAGATGGAAATATTACTTTGTTATCTTGTTAGTAAAATGTTGCAATCCCCCTAAAATCATTTTAATAAAGGCTCCAAATTCGGTGGGGGAATAAATAAAGACTCCAATACGCGAAGCAATTCGATGTTTGAGGATCGATGGAACTTACGTGTCGGGTAAAAAAAATGTTTTATGAATGCTTATTGGGTTGGTGAAGAGATCCAAAGGAAATGAACTCAGAAACATCCCAAGGATTAATATTACAAAAAATTTGAAATTGAAATCACAAAAAATTTCAAACTGATATATTTATTATAAATTTACCATCTGTTAGTTTTCGTTAAATCTAACCATTAAATTGCTGAGTTAGATGGCATATGTTAATACATGAATGTACCAGTTTGAGGTTTTTATCTTTTATTCGTTATGAGTACATTAATTTAAAATTTTTCGTAATATTAATCTAATTTAATGGAAGGTAAAATTTTTTAACAGGGGTACTAATTTGAAATTTTTCGCGGTCAAAATATTTGTCATAGATATATCAATTTATGATTTTTAGTGATCAAAAGATAATTTTGTCATAAGTATATCAATTTAGAATTTTTCGTGATTAAATAAATAATTTTTTTATAAATTTGTCATAATTATATCAGTTTGGAGTTTTTTGTGAAACGATCTTTTTTTTTTTTTAACCTAGCGAGACGATCTCTTTAACCCCATTTTGTTTTTCCAATTTGCCATCGCTCACCTCACGTGATCGCTCCAGCACCGTTGGATCTCCCACTGGAGGGCCCCGATTAATCAAATCGATTGACTAAATCAATTAGAGAAGAACAAAATATAGATAAAAAAAATCGCCAGATGGCACTTTCGTAATTCCACCCACACTCGAGCCCGCTTTCGGTTGACGCGGTTTCCAACGACAATTCCGAACTTCTGGGGAGCGCTCTTGGTTCTCTCTCTCGAAGCGGAGTGCGAGCGAGTCCGACGGCTACTCTCTCTCCTTGGCTGCAACTACATCAGCCTGAACGACGAGTCAAGGACCGAGTTTGTCAGGGTCTGCGTCGAACAGTGAAGGCTCCGCCCTGTCTCGCCGGCGCTTTTCCATCATCGGTGGTGACCTCGCCTCTTGATTTGATCGCGGGAGACTCAGAAGTTCTTGGCCTCGTGCTCCCAGGTAGTTTTTTATTTATTTAAAATAATTAAATATTAAATCATGGCTATATGTATTACGGCTTAAGCTTTTACGGTTGGTAAGTGCAAAAATAATTAGGCTTTAAGATAAATTTTTTGTTTTTGTTTGATTGGACAGTTTCAGCTCTGCGGTGATTACAGTGCTTGCTGAATCACGCTGCCGGTTGGTTTTCTGGGGCAGAATTTGGGTGTTGAAGGATCTGAAATGGGTAAAACGGGAGGGTTGATGACGTTCAGCGAAAGGCCGAGGCTTCACTGTTCTTGATTGAAAAGTCTGGACTGTCAAGATGAATGGGAAGTGGTGGATTGTAAGTCTAGATGTGGCAGAAGACGTGTGAATCAGAAATTGTGGAAGTTGCTGCATCGAAGTTTATTGAAAGAGGATGGATGCGTCAGGGTCGTAGCTTAGGCGTTAGTTCTGCAGCTTGGGTTATTGCACAAATGGTGCTGTATACGTATTAGAAGTGTCAAAAGAGGGAGAAAAGGATTCTAGAGATACTATGGAAGATTACTCGAAATACGCCCACAGTCCTGCTCACCTGGCTGTTTTGCGCCGTGACCACACTTCCCTCAGGGCCATTATTTCTTCCCTCCCTAGGCTGGCAAAGGCTGGTGAGGTCAACAGTGAAGCCGAATCCATTGAGGCCGAGCAAATTGCGGATGCTGTCTCAGCTGTTATTGATCGGCGTGATGTTCCCAGAAGGGAGACCCCCCTCCACCTTGCCGTGCGTATCCAGGATCCAATATCTGCGGAGATTTTGATGGCAGCTGGTGCAGATTGGAGTCTCCAGAATGAGAATGGATGGAGCGCTTCGCAAGAAGCTGTATACACTAGGGAGGAATCAATTGCTATGATTATTGCACGCCACCGTGGGCCCTTAGCTTGGGCCAGATGGTGCCGGAGACTTCCTCGTATAGTTGCTTCAGCGGCTCGTATACGTGATTTCTATATGGAGATAAGTTTTCATTTTGAAAGCTCAGTGATTCCATTTATTGGTCGTATTGCTCCATCGGATACGTATCGCATCTGGAAGCGTGGTTCCAACCTTCGAGCTGACATGACTCTAGCTGGTTTTGATGGTCTTCAAATCCAGAGATCGGATAAGACTTTACTGTTTCTTGGAGATGGCTATTGTTCTGATGATGGTAATATATCTTTGCCACGGGGGTCTTTAGTTGTTCTTGCACACAAGGAGAAAGAAATCAGGAAGGCTTTGGAAAAAGCTGGTGCCCAACCAACTGAAGCAGAGGTTGCGCATAAGGTAGCCTTAGTGTCTCAAAGGGATATGTATAGGCCACGCATTGATGTTACCCGTGCAGAGCTTGTACCACATTTAAATTGGAGGCGGCAAGAAAGGACTGAGATGGTTGGGAATTGCAAAGCTAAAGTCTACGATATGCTTCATGTGATGTTCAGTTTGAAGTCAAGGAGGGTACCTGGTGCTATGATAGATGAAGAAAAGATGGTTAATAGCGGCGAAAACAATGATTATGATGATGTCTTGACCGCTGAGGAGAGGGCTCAATTAGAATCTACGCTCCGTATGGGAAATGCAGATGGTCTGGAGGATGACGATAATGGGATGGATGACTGTCATGAAAATGGCACAGCAGGCGCTCATGAAAATTGTAATGGTGGTCATAAGAAGAAGAAGAGCTGGTTTGGTTGGAAGAAGGGGGCAAAGAGTGGAACTGATGATCCTGATACGAAAATTTCAAGGAAGTTCTCGAAGTTGGCTCCGGAAGGTAGCAATCAGAGGTCAATGGCTCATCAAAAGACATCGTCTGACCTTGCAAGGGACAACTTCGTAGATTCTACAAAGGGAAAGGAGGAAATTTCCAAGGAAAAGACTAAGAAAGTGGCCAATGGTGAATCTAAGCATGAGAGTGTGCATAAAAAGGGTCTGACACCTGTTCTTTGGTTGACACCAGACTTCCCCCTGAAAACAGATGAGCTCTTGCCTTTGCTTGACATCTTGGCCAACAAAGTTAAGGCTATTCGGACACTCAGGGAGCTTCTGACTACAAAACTTCCATCTGGCACATTTCCTGTCAAGGTAATTTTTTGCATCTGGTGGTTCTAATTTTGTTGTAGAACCGGCTATTCCAGCCTTTTGTTTTGGCTGGTTATGCGGATCTATCATGGCTTGGGTTGGAGTAGTTTGTGATGTTTTTCTGTTTGGTTACACCAAACTCATGGCTTTCCATGTTGCAATCTTGAATCTGTTGACTGGTTTGGTGGGAATAGACAGTTATCTGCCAGTGTACGTGTATGATGTACATGTGTACATGCTTGTGCATGAGGCTGAGGCACACATACATGATATTAATGTGGTGGAACTGCTTTGGAGCATGTCATCTTAAATGTGTGATTGGTTTTCAAATGGCGTTTGTAATGGAAAGTCAAGAAAGCTCTGAGATTGGTGTATTCCAGACTTACCACGGTCAAGCTGAAGAGACGTATGTTGTCGTTACTTGTTACATAACTGGGTTTGGCATTTGTTGGATTGTGAACTCAGAAACACATCATGTCCTTCTTACAAGCAGTGCTCTTTCTTAGATGGTTGCCCATTTCTGCTGGATTAAGTTAAAAAAGAATGCTGTTGGAGATTATTGTTATTGACACAGTAACTTGCAAAGATTTCGAAGAATTTATGACAAACAGATTTACAACTTGTGCTGACAACAATTAGAAACTTAGCCATGGAAAATTACTTAAACATATCAGAAAAGGTGATGGTTGTTGCAACGTCGGCACTTGTATTCTATCATCAAGATGATGGCCTAACTGAATATAGCCTTTTCTTTGCAGATTGCTATACCTATTGTTCCTGCCGTCAGAGTTCTTGTCACATTTACGAAGTTTGAGGAACTTCAACCCTTGGAAGAATTTTCAACCCCTCTCTCAAGCCCGCCACGTTTCCAGGATGCGAAACCAAAAGAATCTGAAGGGTCCACGTCATGGATTTCTTGGATGAGAGGGAGTCTTGTGGGTCAATCTAGTGATAGTGATGGTCATCGCCGCAAGGATGACTTCGACCCGTTCCACATTCCGTCAGACTACACCTGGGTTGATGCTGATGAGAAGAGACGCCGCAGAAAAGCAAAGAAAGCTAAGAGGAGGAAGCATAAGAAAGCAGCAGCTGCCCGAAGTGGGGACATGGGGGCATCATAGGAGTGAACACATGGAAGAACAATAAGCTTCTTCGTTGCTCTCTAATTTTGAATTCTTTAGAGGTTTCCGGATCCTCTTTATCTATCTATCAAAGGGAAAGAAAGAGAAGGAAATTTTGTTTTGCTGTATTTATTTCCATCAAAAGGAAGAAGAGAAGGGGGTGGTGGTGGTTTGGTTATGTTGCTTCCTCCTTCGACCAATCCCGGTGAAACATTGCTAGCCATGGTAGATCCTTAGCTCAAAAGTAAAACACTTCAGAATATTGAGCGCCAAGCTCCGACACCAATTGTCGTGGCTAGCGGTATCGCCTAGAAAGGGTGAATAGATGATTATAAAGAGCTTAAAAAAATGAATGCGAAATTTAAATAACAAGCTGAGATTCAAGTTCTGAACTGAATCAAAGTTTGAACTAAATATAGATCAGAATCAACTTCAAATCTGATTGTGCACAATTTAATATCAAGTACAAAATAAAATGAGTTAAGGGATAGAGAAAATTGCACACGAAACTCATAGTGATTCGACTTAGATCAAACCTATACCCACTTCTTCACGCAGATAGCCGATTGGCTAGATTTCACTTAATGATTATTCTATTTTACACTCAATCACTCAGACAAATACCTCTGAAATATTATAATGTCTGAATCACGAATGAAGTATGTAAAATAGAGGCTCTCTAGAACTTTGGAATTTTCGATTCTGGACTACCTTCTCTTCAACGTTGAAATCTCCTTTCATACTCCCCCACCTTCAGTTTAGCTGTTGGACGGTCTTCAGAGGAATAAAATTGGAATCGTTGAGAAATGAAATTAGAATCTTCCATTGATTTAGTCACCCATATAAATGAATATGGATTTCCATAAGTAGAGTTACTCATTTGGTAATAAACCTTTCACTGTGATAAGAAAATAATCTTCAGGATAGATAATCTTCAAAAACAAAATCCAAACCAGAGTGCTAGTCACTGTGACAAGATTGGAGTATATCTCAATCTTATCTCACATGTGAATTTGATAGTTGCTTTGATACTCTTCTCAGAGCTTGTCCTGCATTCAATATAAATCCTCAATAGACATTCTTGTGTATTCCCTAACATGTGAACGCATTTAGGATGTTCTCCTTGTAATGAGTAAAATCTGCATGAGAGTATCTACATATTTATCAGATTTTGGATTGTTTGGTTAACTTCAAAATTAAGTAGTAATTTTTTTCAACAGCATTTCGATTTAGATGTCAAGACACTTTGCCTGCTATTGAAGAAGAAGAAGTTGGGAGTTGGTGATGTTTGGAATGAGGTAAAAGAGGCGAAAGAGAGAGAAAGCGAATCAGCTTGTTGTTCGACCTTAATAGAATCAAATGGGTCATCTTGTACTTCGAACAACAGACACACGAGTTAAGGAAGCAGTGATGATGAGCCTGTAGACACTGACCTTGAAAGAAATTGATGCAGAAGAGGATGGTGTCGAAGACGACAGAGTTGGTGTTTGTGATGGAGAGATTGCGGCACAAGAAGAATCATCCGAGTCTTTGTTTTCTCTGTCGATAGATTCTAGGAAACATTTCTGTCTCTGAAACAGGGGAAAAGGAGGAGGTTGACAGTCCATTCCCCGTGAAGAGTTCATGCCGAAATGAACTCAGCACATCTGCTTTCAACCAGGGTGCTCAACTTGATTCGGTGTGGAACCCAGTTGATGATCTTCCTTGGTGAAAAGATGTCACAGCAAGAGCAAATTCAGTACAAAGAGAATGTCCACGAGGAGCAAGAACTTCTACTATCCCCTGGACCAAAGCGTACTTTCAAGCCGGCCAAACACATCCGTAAGCCAAGTTCAAATAATTCTAAATTTTTTTTTTCTGTCTGTTGATAATTCTAAATTCACAGGCCAAGAAATTGCAGTCGACGCAAGCCTTTCGAGCTGGTTGGTCGATTCCGAAGCCGCTCCTAAGTCCAAATGTAGCGTTGAATCAGCTGGAAATTCACCGTCAGAAAGAGCTAGTACGCCCAAGAGCGACGAAGGCCAGCCACTGGTAGGAGTGCCTCCTGTAGGAGACCAAAGGCAGTTCTCTGCTTCTACATCTGCTAGGTGGTCGAGAGTCCTAACTCCCCACAAAAAACCCGCCTGTTTTAGGCACCGCGGAGAGTTATAGGAGCCTCACTGGACAAGCTGTGGAGTCGGACTCGGGCTCTTCGTGCAAGCTTTCTTGCTGTGCTAACAAGAGGTACCTGTTGATTTCGGATCGTCAGTGTGAAAATTTGTTTGTCTGCAGTGTTTACTAAGCAAGCTTTCTTGTTACGCTAGCATACTCCATCCGCAGCAAGGTTGGAGAGAACTTTAAAGGGGAGTTAGAATGACACGAACTCGTTCTCCTGGATTTCTGATTTAAGTAGTTGTTTGCTCCTCCTGTAGGTCAGGAATAGAAGCTTCGATCATTCATTCTCCATGCTATAGTTGCCGGGCTGGGGAGTCATCCTGCGAAACTTAACCAGATGTGGCTGTGCATCCATCAGAACTCAAGCTCAAGCTTGGTGTCAGCTGTTTGGTCTTGTATCTCGGATTTCCCTGCGGAAGATGGCCTCTATTATTATTATTATTATTATTATTATTATTATTGGGTTATAATACCACGAAAAGCTCCGAGCTCATACATGTGTGATAAATTTATCCAAAACTAAATTTTACTTGGAAGTTTAGGAGAACGAGATCAAGTTTTTATGGCTACAAGATTCTATCTCATTGCTTCACGAATTGTGATATGGTTTGGATTCCAACTTTAGAAAAAAAAAATCTAATTGTTAAATCAATTTCAGAGATTATTTCTGCAATCTTCAATCACTCGAGGTACCTTAATTGATCATTGTCGCGACCTAAAATTCATTTTTTAAGTTAATGGATTACCAGATTAATTGATTAAATTAACTAACCTAGTTCGAGCTCTCCCAAGCTCTACCAAATCGCGACTTTGGTTTTTTATTCAAATGATTTTAAATTTTGGAGTCGCCACTAATCATTTTTGGTAGGTTGATTAGAAACCTAAGTAAATTAGCGGGAAAACTAAATTACTTCTACGAACCAGAGATTATGAGTTCGGGGACTTGGTTACACTAGTTAATTAAAACTAATGCCCTTTCGGTACCTTAATTTCATGGGTATCCTAATTTGGCAACTCAGGCTTGGTTTATTCTTAAGGCTCTAGTGGAGTGTTCTTTTTTTGTATTTTCACTTTTTTCAATGGAATATACGTGAGTGACATTTTTTTTGGCATTTTCAAAATATTAAGTATTTCCCTGAAGTCGAAAGAGGGAGTGAATTAACGACTTTTGTGCAGTGCTGCGAGCTATTCATTTTGGGGTTTAGTGATTCAAAAATTAAATTACAGGAAGTAAATGACAATAAATAAAGACCACCAATGAATAGTTCAGCCTTGGCTTGGCCCTCTCTTTTGGGATTTAAGGTGCAAGAATTTAAATTGCAAAAATTTAAAATGACCTCCAGTGAGCGGGCTCTGCTCTTCACATTCTGGGGTTTAAATTCTTTAAAATAAAACGAATTGATTTGACAATTCGGGCCAAAATCCATCGACGGATCAATTGAAAATTTAATGGGCACTCAAGAGCACGTCAGCGCCAATCTTACACCTCCATGGGATTTACCGTTAACTTGGAGTTGTCCTTTGCCTGATATAAAAATATGGAGAAATGGAGTAATGGAGCAAATATGATTTAATTCACAATAAAAATTAGAACAAGGAAAGAAGCACTTAGCTTCAATAGCATTATGAGAAGTGCTTGACGGATATAATTGTTTCCTGCATGAAATCAAATATGGGGAAATGGGAGAAGAGTAGAAAATTTAGGCTAGTTTATACTAAAAAATTAAAGAGAGTAGAGGGACACTTAGCTTCAAATCTGGGATGAATTCTTGATTTATGTTGATCGATGAAGAAATTAATGATGATAACCCTGTAGCTTTAAACCCCCCATCATCTTCAAAATTCTCTCTCTCTTTTTGGTATTTTTTTTTTCAAATTTTTTTTCAATCTCCCAAAACCCTCTCTCAAGCATTCAAAATTTTCTCTCCAAAAATCTCTCTTCTCAAGCTCACTTCTTCCTCCTTTTATAATCCACTCATCTATCTCCCATTCTAATTTTTCCACTAACTCTATCTCCCATTCTAATTTCCTCACTAACTCTTCTTCATTTTCATCTTCCCTTCTCCATCTCTATCTCACATTCTAATCTCTCCACTAACTCTTCTTCATCTCCATCTTCCCTTCTCTATTCTTATCTTATTTTCTCCATCCATTCTTCTTCATCTTCTCTTCTCCATCTTCCATTCTCTATTCTTATCTTATTTTCTCCATCCATTCTTCTCCATCTTCCCTTCTCTATTCTAATTTCTCCACTAACTCTTTTTTTTGTTATTTGCAAAATAATCCTTCAAGAATTAGGTATTTGCACTCTAGTCCTTGAATTTTAATTATTTACAATTTAGTCCCTAAAAAAATATTTCTTTAAGTCCAAATCTCCTCACAATTTTTGACACAATTCACCGCATATCAAATTTAAGCTCATTTCTTGTTAGTGAAAATAATGTAAAATTTAATTAAAGTCATTTTTGTAAAATTGAGTCATTCTGGATATAATTGTGCCAAGATAAAAATTTAGAATATTAGAGAACAATGTCACGATTCCAAAAATACCAAAATCAAAAATTACGGATTTTCTACAATTTTTACAATTAATCTAAAAATGGGATTAATAAGGTAACACCCGATTCAAAAATAATTTAATTTTTTTTTTGAAGATTTTCTTTGGCCAAAATGAAAAGAAAATTAAAAGAAAAATGTTGACTATTTATTCATATTTTTGTGGCTTCAAATGCCATTTTATTTATTAAATATTTTCCTAATTTACTAAAAATATTAAAAAATGCAAAAAATATTAAAAATTATTTTTTGGTCAAAATTGGTTCCCTAGGCTTGGCCAAGGTCCCCAAAGTTGATTTTTCAATTTTATAAATTTTTATGGATTTTCTATTAATTTTCGAAAATAAAAATACCGAAAAATACTGAAAATATGGAAAATAATTTTTTGGTCAAAATTGGTTCCCTAGGCTTGGCCAAGGTTCCCAAAATTGATTTTTTAATTTTATGAATTTTGATGGACTTGATATTAACTTTAAAAGAGAAAAGATCACTAAAAATCAGGTGTCAACAATCATCCCGAAAATAAGAATTATTTTCATATACGAAGAAATCAACTTATGAAAATGGAGATTTGATTGTATGGATGATCAAATCGATGAGATCTCATGTCATGTAACCTCAATGGAGATCTCTATCTTCAGACCAATTGTCCAACGGCTAGCTTAGAGATTGATCCTCATGAAAATTATTGATTGGGAAGTTTGGGTGCTAATGTCACACCCTGATCCTGGGGGAACACAGCCGTCCTTTCTCAAACAAAGGACGCAGCCTCAAATAGAATTCAAGTAACCACCTGATATTCAAACATATATATATCTCCATATATATTTGATAAAAAGTCGCATGTTCTCAACCTTCAGAGTCTATCTATCAGACAAAAGATATATACGCATATCTTTTTCATATCTAACTTGAAATCTCACCAACTATATACAACTTTTCAAAAAAACATGCATCCAACTATCCCAAAAAGCCCCGCGGCTAACGTTCGCTCGATCCTATTTGCGACCTGACGATGTACCTGAAAGACATTTGAGACGAAAGAGTGAGCAAGCACAGCTCAGTGAGAAGTACAATCTCTTCTAAGCGGATCGAGAAACTACTATGCATTTATCAAATAAAACAAATATCAGTTCAGAATAACAACAAACCATCAATGGCTCAATCCATTGAGTAATCTCGTTAAATGAACTTTCGATGGTCTATCCAGCGAATAATTTCGTACTCATCCCCAACTATGGTCACATTTAACGCCGTGACAAGGCGACCAAGTTTACCCCTCTTGGTTAGGTCTACTACCTATTTCAGCCGGTGGTTTGGCTCAATGACGTCCTTACAGTATGCATACTACCCCCACCTCAGTGGGTTCTAGTCATAGGACATGAGCATCAATCGAAATACCAAAACCAGAAAACCACAACAATTCAGTTTCGCAAACTAAATCCAGAAAATCACAACAACTTATATTCACAAGCCGAATCCATGGCTTTCCTCAAAACATATTTCTCCAAAACAACATTTCAGTTTCAATAGAAACCATCATTCAACAAACCGTATCGAACATCAAAGAGTAGTAATAGCTCGATCCTATTTTATGCAAGAATAATGCTATGAAACATCACATTTCTTTACCTTTTCCAAAAAATGAAACCATAATATGAGTACCCGTCTTTGAAGCATGAACTTTTATAAATCCTTAGAAGAAAAAGTACAACTCACCTTATAACGCAGAAATCCAGTATATAACTTGAACTGCAAAGCTTGAAATCCTAATAAATTAATAGAAAACAACATTAAAGACTGTAGAAATATTCCGCTGACGGAAAACTTGACTAAACGACACGTGAACATCTATAACTCGACGCTTACGAGCAAAAAAATCATTAATCGCGTGTAGGATAACCTGCGCGCTAAATTTCAAAAATTTCGTTCGGACAAACCGTAACTCCGATTCACGAACCGTCAAAAGCATTAGCTCCGCAACATCCTTAAGTTCGTTTCGTACAATATTCGCAGCTAGGCGACACCAAAATCAGGCCTTAAGACATCGTAACCCCAAAAACGTGAATTTTCCAGTACTATTTACGGAAAAACCTTTTTCGTTTTATCCAAACGAATTCTGATTAACGCAATCTTATAGTCCACACGAAGCTCATTCGACATGCTACAAAAGTCTTGTTATGGTCGACCTCAAATAACAACAAAAAAATGAAGATATCGGACTTCAAAGTACACTGTTCGCGCGAGTTACTGTAGCACCAGAATTTGGAATTCATGTTTCGGGCAAACCGTAAGTCCAAATCGAGTTCTATAAAGTCCCATGGTTTCACAACACCCTAATTCATCATTTCCCCAACAAATCTCAGCTCAACAACTCAAAAATCTAACTTCCTAACTTAATTTTTCTCTAAATCCAAACTCGAACCCTAATAACGGAAAACGTCCGAATCAAAGGACGAATACTTACCTAAGCTTGCGACATGTAGTGAGATGAGCTTGATGAAGCGTCCGTGGCCGTTAGTGCCCGCACGTGCTCCTCTCTCTCTCTCTTTTTCCTTTCTCCTTTCCCTTTCTCTTTTCCTTTCTTCTCTTCTTTCCTTTCTCTTCTTTTATTTTCCTCTCGGTGAGTCGGTGGAAGAAGACTCCCGAAGCCTGCTTTTCTCTTCTGCTTTGTTGACTCTCTTTTTTTTGTCCCATTTCTATTATTATATTTTGTTGACTTAGTAAAAAAGGACTCACATATTACAGCTAAGGAGTATAAAAAAGAGAGAGATTAATATCACTAAAAAAATTTAAACTTGTACATATGTGACAAATTTATTCAAAACTATTTGTTTGACCTAAAAAAACCCAAAATGGTACCCTCGTAATAAATTTAAGAAATAATATTTTTTTACTATAAAAACTTCCAAGCTAGTACGCATGTGATAAATTTATCATAAAATATTTTTTATCACAAAAAATTTCAAACCGGTACACTTGCGACAAAGTTAACCTCTGTTAGTTTCTGTTAATTACGAAAAATCTCAAACAAATACACATGTTATAAAGGGTAACATGTACATCCAACAATTATCGCATGTGATTTAACTCAACAATTTGATTGTAAAATTTAACAAAAATTAACGGGAGGACAAATTTGTCACAATTGTACTAATTTTGGGTAAATTTATTATAGATGTACCAGTTCGGGGTTTTTGGTGGTCAAAAAAATAATTTATGATAAATTTATCACATGTGTATCAGCTTATGGGTTTTTCATGACAAAAAAAAAATAGCTTGAGGCCAATTTGTTACAGATATACCAATTTAAAGTTTTCCATGGCATTAACTCTTTAAAAAAAAAAAAGAACATGGCATAATTGATAGGTGGAGATTAAGAGATGATAATTCCAAAGTTCCAAGTGTTGAGGAAACTATCCCACTAAGAATTTTAATTCTGACAAAAATCGTTTTAAGAAGTCTAGTTAATTGAAGTATATCTTCCCTGCAGAAATCACGATGTGAAAAGAGCTTTGAATGTCCTGCAACTAGCGTTCAGACTCAAGGAAGAGTTGTCACCATAGTGCTTCTGAATGGTCAGAAGGAAGAACTATGCCTGTGCCTCTAAAGGAATCAGAAGGAGGAGTCTGCGTCTGAGTAATTCAGATGATGTGTTTGATTGCCTCAAGTGGATTCAGATGGAGGACAGCATTGCTTTGGAAGACCTCAAGAAGACTCATGTGAAACGTCGATAGTAGGATCTTTAATAGCTCAGATTCACAGAGAAAAGCCAAATCAGATTCAGAGAGACATCACATGGTTTGAAGGCTGTTTCTGAACGGATTCAGATTCTGCAACTGGATTAAGAAGACCCACGTTTGACAAGAGTCCGATTGATTTCAAAAATTACAGGAAACGAAAGGATTCGATCTACAAGATAGCTGCCCATCTTCATTAGGACAAAAAATCCTTGATTGGATGTTATCTTTCTTTCCTTCCTCAGAAGATTCAACATCTCATGAAAATGGAAACTGAAGATTTAGTTGTATGGGCTACTGAATCTGAAGTAACCAGAATATTTCTTCAACGGATACATAGCATATTTCCAAGTTTATCTCGCTCAATCAAGGTTGATTGAAGATTGACGAGTGATCCCGTGGAGCACCTTGACAACGGCTAGTTCAAGGTGAAAGGGGTATAAAAGGAGAGTGCTGGTATTCGTTCCAGAGAAGACAATGAGCAAGAAAAAGAAAAAGACGAGCAGAAAAAAAAACTGTTGAGAATTTTATTCTTGAACTTCTCGTGGAAATACTCTTGTGAATGAGTTAAGAAGTTTATTGTAACCATGCAATCATCATAGTGAAATCCAGCCAAACGGCTGTCATCGTAGAAGAGTGGACGTAGGCTTACTATAGCCGAACCACTATAAATCTGTGTACACATTTCTCCTTCTGAACTGCTTTATTTTCGTGCATACTTGATCTGTTTAGTCTCAGTACTCAGCTTATGTGTGTGCTTGCACTTATAACTCAAATTTTTCATAAGCACCTATTCACCCCCCTCTAGGTGTCGTTGCTAGCTACATCACCAAGGGCTTCACAATTATTGTTTCTCTTTAGCGGCATCCATTCGTGATCACTTGAGAGGTGTTGGTAGAATAGTAGCTTGTTTTATGCGTGAAGCGGTGAGCTTTATCAGCTTGGATATTAGCAACACTTGCTACTGTAACTTTTCATTGATTTGATTAGTAAAATCCAACTGATAGGTTGCCAAGTGTCGAAAAGTGGACGTAGCTTATATTAACTCGAATCACCATAAAGATCTTCTATCTCTCAACATTTACTTACTTATCGCTTGGCAGAATTACTGCACGCAATAACTGGAACATTACCAGAATCTGATCGTGGTCATATTCTGTTTTACCTGCTCTTGCTCATACTCAACTCGTGTCTTTAAGTTCCGCATTGTTTAACAAGTTTCCTCATGCATAAGCCCAGATCGCAAGGGGATGCCGGCGGAACCAAATTCTTCCTTAATGCATGTGGAGTTTACTCAGAATCTCTGCATATTGCACTTCTTCACTCGAAGATTGAGCACGTAAGCCTGGCAATGACATTGCGCCCAATTTAGTTGGAAGTAGAAAACCGACATCATCCACACTGACTTCTCTCCCTCTGGTTGCGACAACACATGACATGGAATGGCGTTTCCCTTTTTTTTTTTTTTGGGGGGGGGGGTGTTTAAAAGGTGGAATGATGTTGACCCGGGGGGGCTTCTGGCAGGATACGGCAGATCTGCATACATCTCTACTTCGTCGAGATTGGATTTGAAAAACATTAAGCGATGGCCAAAATTTCAAACGGGATTCCCAGAACTCAACTCTTCGGATCGAGAGCGAAGAGCAGAGAGCTGAGGAGGAGCCCACATCTTTTCCAGACGAGCAAAGGGTCGAACTTTGGAAGCTTTTCCCTCTGACAAAGCTATGGACAAAAGCCCAAAAAAAGAAAAAGAAAAAGAAAAACCAGAGAAGAAATTTTTGAATACAGAAGAGAGAGAGAGAGAGAGAGAGAGAGAGAGAGAGAGTTTGGTAGTGGTGAACAGATGAGGCGAGGGGGGACCAGAGACGGTGAAGAACAGGGCATGTGTTTGCAGAGCCCCCAGCATGCATGCCCTCAAGTTGCAGTAGCTTAGAAGCATTCATCTGACATCTCATTGGCTCAATGCCAGTAGTGTTATTTCGAGATTGGGTCCTTTCAATTTCCAGAAATTGGTACCAAACGGTGCGTTAGTTTCGCGAAAAAAACTTAAAATTTTAAAAATATTTTTTAAAAAATGATTGATTATATCACTCAGGAAAATTATCTAACAAAAAGAAAATTCATTATTAATAACGTTTTATGCCTAAATATTTCTATGGGTAACGAAAATATTTTAAATTTATTTATTTTTTTAAGCGAAACGATCAATTATTTTTTGAAAAATATCTTCAAATTTTGAGTTTTTTTACGAAGCAAGCGCACCCTAATGCAAATGGGTCGTGTAGAATCGACCGAGAGAGAGAGAGACGACGCATCGTTTTGCGTCGGTGGTGTCGAGATGCATTCGGTTCGGTTTTCCCAAGGGGCTTTGCGTCTCGAGAAAAATTTCGATCGTTCGGCAAAACTTTTTTCGGGGGACCCTTTCGGCCAAATGTCCCTCGGGCTTTTTCCTCGTCTGAATTTCGAGGGAACAGCTCATTTCCGTTTCTTCAGATTTTCCCCATTTTTTTCCTTGCCCATTTTCTGTGCGGTCGGTCCGGAACGGGAAAAATTTCATCGAACATGAATCAGAATCGAAGGGTTGGCAAGACCGTTGGGGGTGGTCCCCGCACGCCCCCCCGAACCTAGGAGTAGTAAAAAAATAATAAAAATAAATAAATTAAATAAAATCCACCGTACCATGTTCGATGTCTCGAGATCTACTTGACAAACGACCGTAGTTCTCGTACCCACCTCGGAAAATCAAATCACCCCGCGGCCCGACGTCGAAACCACCGTTTGGTCCGCGGAACGGCGATCCCGAGCATTTCCATTTCACGATGCGCCCGCCCGACGTGACGCGGCAAGTCGGAACGCGTCGGCCAATCGATCATTCTTCGGCGAGAGAAGTCTAAACTCACTCCGTATCAAGAAATTCTCTCATCGTAATCTTAAGTTTACGTGCACTACAAGCGTCAAAAATTCATATACGGCGCTCACTTTCTTGTTCACAACGGTCACTTAAGTGTCAAATTTTTTTTTGAAGAACGATCATTTCGTTATCAAGACTTTCAAAACGATCACTTTAAGTGTCGAATTCTTTTTCGCCGAGCCACGTCAGCTCAAATCAAAGTTGATACTCAAGTGAGCATTTTTTTTTTATAAAAAAAAATCGACGCTTAAAGTAATTGTTTTGAAAGTTTCGATATTAAAATGAGTGCCGTACATACGTTTTGACACTCGTAATGTATTGTGTAGCCTGTAATCCGATGCGATGGTAACGTACGATCGACAGTTCAATCGCAACCGGCTTTCTAAGCAAATTTCCAATTCGGTTAAGAGAAGAGAAAAGTGGATCCTAACGTACCGTTCTTGCTCTTTCCAAAACCTCAAAGCCGTCCCCAACTCAACGAGGACAAAAGAGGGAATTTAAGAAGTCTGTGGGCTCCTCCTATATGCCAATCGCTCGTGCATTCCACGCGACATAACAGAGCAGGTGGCCACGACAGCAGCCTCGTTCAAGTGTCGGTAGCAGGAAATTAACTTACGACCTTAGTTACCGTCTAGCGTTCGTTATTTAGATCTTACCGCATTTCGTCGCGTTGAATTCATGCGAGTTATAGCAGACCTAAGAAACTCGTTCGGTGTCTCGGAGCCGAATTCTTTTTTTTTTTTCTTTTCTTTTATGAATGATCATGACGGCTCCTCATAGCGTAGGGCCAATAGGCGGAATTCGCCTTAGCGCCCTAGGTTTCTTTAACTACTTCGATTCGAAGCAGCCTCCGATTCTTATTTTACTTAAGCACCTCCTATCGTTTCACTTTTATTGGTATCATAGCAAGCCGTCGCGTGCGGATTCAGACAGAGCGATCGGCGTCGCGTTAGTAATACGCGAAGCAATTCGATGTTCCGGGAGTCGGACCTTGCGCCGGGTTAAACATACCCTTTATGAATGCTTATTCGGTTGGTGAAGACATCCCAAAAGAAATTCAATTAGAACCATCCGAAGGGGAAGCCCCCGCCTTGTTTTCCCATTTTGATTTTTCGCCCCCTACGCTTGGGTCACCATCGCTCACGTCACCGAGTCGCTCCGCCACCCCGGATCTCCCGCTGTGGGGGGGTCCCTCCTCTCCATCGAAAAGTCAATTAAACCCCCCGATTAATCAAAATCGATTAAACTAAATCTCAATAGTAGAGAGAAGGAAAGAAATTAAAAATTTCCACAAATGGCAATCTGGTAATTCCGCCCAACTCGAGCCCCACTTTCGGTTGACGCGGTTTCGGATGGCAGTCTCGTAATTCGGGAGAACTCCAGGGGCGTACTTGGTTTCTCTCTCTAAAAGCGGAGTGCGAGGGAGTCCGACGACCCCTCTCTCTCTCTCCTCTTTCTCTACAACTACACCCACCTGAACAACATACACAGTAGGAACAGAGCGAGAGAGAGAGAGAGGGGGGGAGATCTGAGTCGGGGACGACGAGTCGACGACCGAGTTTGTTAGGGTCAGCGCCAAACAGTGAAAGGTTTCGGATTTCTGCTCTTTTCTCTTCAGGTCCTCGGAGAGAGAGAGAGAGAGAGAAGGAGAGCGTCCCGACCGTTGGATCTGTCTCCGCGAGCTCGTGCCTGCCGCCCGATTCTCCCGTACGGATCAGACTCTCTTTCTCTCTCTGCCCTATCTCGCTGATGCTTTTCCATCATCGGTGGCCTCGCCCCACGATTTGATCGCGGGGAACTTCGAAGTTCTTGGCCTCGTGTTCTCAGGTAGTCGCTTTTTGGTCTTTTTGTTTTTGGGTCTCTTCAAAGCTTGATTTGATTGAAGAAAGACGATTTTGAAGAAGTTGGGTCGTTCTTTTTCCTGTTAAAGATTTATAAGCCAGGAGTTTTCTTAGATGGTTGATTGCTGTTAGTACGAGACTTGCTGGTTTGAATTGAGTGCGGTAACAGTTAGGCTTTTAAAAGCAAAAAAAGATTCAGCTTATGTTGCGCGATTCGAGCTTTACGCTGTGGTGTTGTTGTTTTTGTTTGATTGGACAGTTTTAGCTCTTCGGTAAGTACAGTGATTGCTGAATGATGCTGCTGGTTGGTTTTCTGAGGCGTAATTTGGGTTTCGAAGGATCTGAAATGGGTAAAACTGGAGGGCCGATTGAGTTCAGCGTCATGATTGAAAACTCTGAGCTTTCAAGATGAATGGGAAGTGGTGGACTGTGAATCTAGATGTGGGCAGCAGACGTGCGACTAAGAAGTCATAGAACTTGCATCGAAATTTACTGGAGAAGGGTGGATGCTTTAGTGCGGCTTCGATATTAGTTCTGCCGGCTTGGGTTATTACAGAAATGGTGCTGTGTACGAACTAGAAGTATCAAAAAAAGGGAGAAAAGTATTCTAGAGAGGCTATGGAAGATCACTCGAAATACGCCCACAGTCCTGCTCACTTGGCAGTTTTGCATCGTGACCACACTTCCCTCAGGCGCATTATTGCTTCCCTTCCTCGGCTTGCAAAGGCCGGTGAGGTTAACACTGAAGCCGAATCCCTCGAGGCTGAGCAAAGGGCGGATGCTGTCTCAGCTGTCATTGATCGGCGTGATGTTCCAGGAAGGGAGACTCCTCTCCACCTTGCGGTGCGTATCCGGGATCCAATATCTGCGGAGATTTTGATGGCAGCTGGTGCAGATTGGAGTCTCCAGAATGAGAATGGCTGGAGCGCTCTGCAAGAAGCTGTATGCACTAGAGAGGAATCAATCGCTATGATTATTGCACGCCACTACCAGCCCCTAGCTTGGGCCAAATGGTGCCGGAGACTTCCTCGTATAGTTGCTTCAGTGGCTCGTATACGTGATTTCTACATGGAGATAACTTTTCATTTTGAAAGCTCAGTGATTCCATTTATTGGTCGTATTGCTCCATCAGATACGTATCGGATCTGGAAGCGTGGTTCCAACCTTCGAGCTGATATGTCTCTGGCTGGTTTTGATGGTTTTCGAATCCAGAGATCGGATCAGACTTTTCTGTTTCTTGGAGATGGCTATTCTTCTGAGGATGGTAATATATCTTTGCCACGGGGGTCTTTAATTGTTCTTGCACACAAGGAGAAAGAAATCACCAATGCTTTGGAAGGAGCTGGTGCCCAACCAACTGAAACAGAAGTTAGCCATGAGGTAACCTTAATGTCTCAGACGAATATGTATAGGCCAGGCATTGATGTTACTCAGGCAGAGCTTGTCTCACATTTAAATTGGAGGCGGCAAGAAAGGACTGAGATGGTTGGGAATTGGAAAGCTAAAGTTTACGATATGCTCCATGTGATGGTCAGTGTGAAGTCAAGGAGGGTTCCTGGTGCGATGACAGATGAGGAGCTTTTTGCGGTGGAGGATGAAGAAAGGGTGGTTAATGGTGGTGAAAATGATGGTTATGATGATGTCTTGACCGCTGAGGAGAGGGCTCAGTTAGAATCTGCGCTCCGTCTGGGAAATGCAGATGGTCTTGAGGATGACGAGAATGTGATGGATGACACTCATGAAAATGGTTCAGCAGGCGCTCATGAAAATTGTGAATCCAATGGTGTTCTTAAGGAGAAGAAGAGCTGGTTTGGGTGGAAGAAGGGGCCAAAGAGTGGAACTGATGATCCTGATGATACAAAAATATTAAGGAAGTTCTCAAAGTTGGCTCCAGAAGGTAGCAATCAGAAGTCGATGGATCATCAAAAAGCAGCCTCTGAGCTTGCAAAGGATGACTTGCCAGATTCTAAGAAGGGGAAGGAGAAAATTTCCAAGAAAAAAAAGAAGAAAGTGGCCAATGGTGAATCTAAGCATGAAAGTGAGTATAAAAAGGGTCTGAGACCTGTTCTTTGGTTGACACCAGACTTCCCTCTGAAAACAGATGAGCTCTTACCTTTGCTTGACATCTTGGCCAACAAAGTTAAGGCCGTTAGGAGACTCAGGGAGCTACTGACTACAAAACTTCCATCTGGCACATTTCCTGTCAAGGTATGTTTTCTGCATCTGTTGGTTCTGATTCTGTTGTTGTAGTGGCTTTTTAGCCTTTTGTTTTTGCTGGTTATGCAGATCTATCATGACTTAGGTTGGAGTAGTTTGTAATGTTTTTCTGTGTTTCTGTTACACCAAACTCATGGTTAGCCACATTGCAATCTTAAATCTCTAATTTTCTTTTAGAGAACTGGTCAGATGGAAATAAATCTTTATCTGCTAGCGTATGTGTATGGTGTACATTTATATATGTGCGTGAGGCTGAGGCACACGGAACATAATGGTCATGTGGTGAAACTACTTTGGAGCATGTCACGAGTTTAATGTGCAATTGGCTTTCAAATGGTCTTTGTAATAGATAGAATGTCAAGAAAGCTCTCAGATTGGTGTATTCCTGACTTATAAAGGTCAAGCTGAGGAGATGTATATTGTCGTTACTTGTTACATTACTGGGTTTGGCATTTGTGGGATTGTGGACTCAGAAATGCATCATGTCTTTCTTATAAGTTGTGCTCTTTCTTAGGCTCCGTTTGTTTTGCAGTAAATGAATCGTTTCTGGAAAATATTTTTTAGAAAATCGTTTTCTAGGAAAATGACGATATTTCTTGGTGTTTGGCTGAAACTTGAAAACTTTAAAATGAACTGGCAAATATTTTCCTCTCCCAAACAATAAAAAATAGAATTTTCGAATTTTAAAAAAATTAATAAATAATGAAAAAGAAACTAAAAGAATAAATAAAAAGAAATAAAATGTGAAAGACAAGATGAAGGAAAGATGCGGAAAATTTTTGTCTCTTCTCAAAAGGAGGAGGAAAACATTTTCTCTACTTTTGAAGGAGATTTTTTTCATTGGGGGAAAATGTTGTGAACCAAACGCCAAAAAATTCAGAAAACGTTTTCTTGGAAGTTGTTTTCTAGGAACAAACGGAGTTTTGGATGGTTGTCCTCTTCTGCTGGATTGAGATGAAAAAATGCTGTTGGAGATTATCGTTATCGACACGGTAACTTGCAAAGAAATTGAAAAATTTATGACAAAACTGGTTTACAACTTATGCTCATAACAACTAGAAACTTAGCCATGGAAAATTACTTGGAAACAAATTAAAAAAGGTAGTGGTTGCGATGTCAGCACTTTTATTCTTTCATCAGGATGATCACCTAATTAAATGTAGTATATTCTTTGCAGATTGCTATACCTATTGTTCCCACCATCAGAGTTCTTGTCACATTTACAAAGTTCGAGGAACTTCAACCCCTGGAAGAATTTTCAACCCCTCCCTCAAGCCCAGCACATTTCCAGGATGCGAAATCGAAAGAATCTGAAGGGTCCACGTCATGGATTTCTTGGATGAGAGGGAGTCGTGGGGGGCAATCTAGTGATAGTGATAGTCATCGTTACAAGGATGACTTTGACCCATTCCTTATTCCATCAGACTACACCTGGGTCGATGCTAATGAGAAGAAACGTCGCATGAAAGCAAAGAAAGCTAAAAGTAGGAAGCATAAGAAACCAGCAGCTGCCAGAAGTGGGGACGTGGGGCATCATAGGAGTGAAAATATGGAAGAACAATAGCTTCTTTGTTACTCATAGCTTCAAACTCTGTGTTGAAGGAGAGCGAAAGCCCATCGTGTCTAAAATCTAACGTCATTCCTCTGGTTGGTATTCACATCAGAGATTATGGGACATATTTTCTGGAGGCAATTGTGTCTGCCTGAAGAGTAGAAGATCTGTTGTTGCTCGACAAGAAGAGCAGATCTTCTTTAATTGTTGTATGGCTGATATCTGGTGATGGAATTCAATCTTCGCATTTCTTTTAACTGCTTGTTTCTATTGAGGTTGTCGTCAAACAATGATCTTTGTATCTAAATCTTCCAGTGTCGCGCATAAAAATGTCATGATGATTGATGAGTATTCTTTTTGATCGGGTTTTTAACTTGATCGGTAGTGCTCTTTGGTCAGTCACACTTGCTTTCATCTGAGAAAACCGATGGAGAGTAGTTCTGGTTTTGCAGAATTGACAGTAAATCTTCATTCAATTTGTCGCCTTCAAATTCCATTATCCTCTATACTTTTGAATATTTTGGGGTCTTCGTATCCTCTCCATGTATAATAAGGCTAAAATCCATATTCAATCTATTTGTATTCGGCTGCTTATGATGAACATTTCCCACTCCGTAGTTCGCTTTGAATCCATAATAATGCATGTAGTAGATACTTGATCCTAGACTGTGAGCCTATTTGGTTCATCATTTGGAAGGAGCTTGGGGGCTTTAATATCCCTTGGCTAAATGCAAATAGTGATTGGTTCATTTTTTTCCCCTCAATTTTGGAAAAATATAATTGCATTTTCAAAAATCCATAAAGGCTTTTAGCCCAAAATAGCTTTGAGGTATTTTGGAAAGTTGTATTGCTACTATTTTTTTTTTATCTTTTTATTTTTCTTCTTTATTTTATTTTTAATTTTTAATTTTTAATTCTTTATTCTTTTCTCCTTTTTCCTCATCCTTTCGCCTACTTCCTTCGCCAATTATGGATCTCAGCAACGGTGGACGATGACATGCGGACCAATGAGCTTGACACTCAGCGACACAAGCCTCGACCTCGAGCGAGAGAGGCTCAGTCTTGCTCGAGGTCGGTGAGACTTGGCCTTTGCTTGCGGGGGCCTTCAGTGAGAGGCCAAGCATGGCTTGTGGCCAGTCGCCTTTGTGGTCGGTGATAGGCTGAGAAGGAATTGACGGAGAAAGGAGAAAAAAAAAAGAGAAAGAAAAATTAAAGAAAGTAATTAAAAATAAAATAATTGAAAAATAAAAAAATAATATTTATTTGTAAAATTAAAAAATCGAATTACTTACAATGGATACTTTTAATCAAACGGCATTTGCGTTAAAGTCGCTTTTTGATGTTTTTAAAATACACTTTACCAAGCACTATTTGCATTTTGAAAATCCCCTTTAACTTAAATGTATTTGTATTTTTTTAAAGATATTTTTTCAAAGCTGAACCAAACAAAGCTCGCGACTGCATTTGAAGAGGGCTTTACCAAAGGGTTTTGGGTGTCCAAAATTTACGTGTTTGGGAAAAATTTTCAAAACATCATTGGCTGAAAGTTAGCCTTCAAAAGGCATTCTTAACTTTCCAACACTCTCGGCATGCTGTCAAGAATGAGTTAAATTTTTTTTTTTTTACCTCTATTGTCCTCACATATTTTTATAATTTCAATTTTAACCCTTTCAAAATGAAAACCCTAGATCAAGTGTGGGCACTGGGCCTTTCTCTCTCTCCTTTGTACCGTCTTGTTTGTCACGTGGGTTTGGACTAGTAGCAGCAGCTGCGTCACCACACCGGCGGCCACCGCCTCCCTCCGGCACCACTCCGACAACGTGCATAGCTGTTGCAACGCCCCCGCTGCGTACTTTGTCACGAGGTCTAACACCTTGAGGATCGTTCGCACTAGCAGTGGAGCACTGCACAGCCAGCGGGTACTCGGAGAGCAGCTTGATCGTCACTAGTGCCCACTCTGCATTGCCAAGCTCGAGGTCCCTACAAGCACCAAGTTGGCCTTGGTGGCAACCGCTCGGTGCCACGTCGGCTTGACAAGGCAGAGTGTGAATGCTGCCCTGGCCCCAGCCTTGAGCGCGCGAGGGGCACCCTGCGCAATCCCGCAATAGGCCGATGATACCCTCGAAGAGCCCCCTGGCGCCACTGACTCAGGGTCGGAGCTCCGGCGATCAGATGCCGGCGACAACGGCCTCGATTGGCGTGGCGACGTTGATCCTCACCTTGATGCAGGGGTGGAAGAGGAGGCCGATGAGGTAGGCGACATGATCGGGCTTAGAGGTGATGGCGACGAACTCAGGCTTGGCGAGCTGGAGCTTTGCTAGGAGGGCGAGCGACTCACTGGACAACTTGGAGGACTTGAAACGGGGATCAAAGAAGAGGATGCCGAGAAGGAGGGGGCGAGCCTTGAGGGAGGAGATGACGGCTTGGTTCTTGTCAGAGTTGCGGCCGAGGGCGCGGAGGGTGCGGTGCATATGTGACAATTTTAAACAAATTAAAATAAAAGAAAACCTAAATAGGTCACATTAAATGACTTTCCAAATATATGTTTACCAAATATCATTTTTCCAGGCTTGCTTCTCAATGGACTTTTTAATTACAATTTATTAAATAGTTTTTACACTCACCAAATCTCTTCGGACTAAAAACATTTGCATTTTTGAGAGGATTCCCCAAACGCCTTTCCAATCGCACCCTATTTCCTTTTATCCAAATTACATGAATTTGCTAAGTTAGGTTACTTCAAGGAGTAGTAGCTAGCTGAATTGCATCTCGTCAACGGTCTTTTGACTAAGAAATAAAAAGGGTCTTTCCACCTCCTCCTGAAATTGTCATTAGGGGGACTAATTAGCTACTAGATCACCACAAATTAATCTGAATTTTGTGTTAAGAATGTTTCAAATAGTTAGTTGAATCCCACCATGGCAATGGTATTATCCCGAGACACCTTATTGAAGAATGAAGGAATTGGCACTAAACCCCCAACATCAAGTCGGCTATAAAAAAGTTACTCATGGAACAACAAAATGACATGGCCAACTATAAAAGGGGCAAGAAAGAGAACGAATTCGAAGATAGAAAGAGAATACATATTAGAGATTTTGCTCTTACCTAATTCTATTTGTCGAAGAGACAGATTGGATAGATTTCATATCCATAAGATGGAGGAGAGTTTATATTTAATGAGCAACCGTCGGGTCACAAAAAAGTAACATTTAACACGAAAATCGCCAAAAAAATCAATATTTTATTAAGACCAGTTACAACAGGAAAAGACATCAAATGGAATAAACAAACAAATGAACATTAAGTTTCCCCATCTCTAACGGTCACTTTTTGAGCCTTCTACTTCACCTCCTTTAAACTTTCCACTCTCTCTCTCTCTCTCACTCTCTCAGAAGTCAATGAAGGCTTGCGAATAAGCTGTTTGAAACTTGACCCTTCATGATGGGTTGCCTTTTGGGTTGTTTTAATGCTTCCAAGCATCAGAGACGCCCCAAATCAGCTCAAATCTCTCCGTCCAAGCCTCAAGTATGCCCTTTTACTATTTTCTTCTGAAGTTTTCTCGTCTTCTTTACTTCCCCCTTCTCTTGTCGCTATAAACCTCTAATATCTTGGTGCCTTTCACATCCCAGAGCCAGGCCAGAGCTTTTTTACCTGCTGGATCCACAGAGAAAACAGATACTGAAGCTCTCATTGAGGTCAAAACGGATTCACGGTAATGCGTTTGGTTTGGTGGATTAGGATTTCATTTGGGATTTTTCTTAGCGTTTTATTTGGTAAGTCAATCCAGTCTTTCAAGTAGTTGGGCTCACTTGGATTTTGCAGTGTAAGTGATGAGAAGCAATTGGAGCAGCTCAGCCATGGCAAGAAGAAAGTTGCCTTTGATTTGAATGTCAAGATTCACGAGGTTTTGCCTGCTGTAGAAGAAGAAGTTGGAATTGGTGATGTTTGGATTGAGGTAAAAGAGGCAAGAGAGAGAGGAAATGAATCAGTTTCTCGTTCGACTTCAATAGAATCAAATGGGTCGTCTTGTGCTTTGAACAATAGATACACGAATTGCGCGAGCAGTGATGAAAAGCTTGGAGGCACTGACCTCGAAGAAATCGATGTAAAAGAGGACGGGGTGGAAGATGACAGAGTTGGTGTTTGTGGTGGAGAGATTGCGGCACAAGAAGAATCATCAGAATCTCTGTTTTCTCTGTCGATAGATTCTAGGAAACATTTCTCTATCGCTGAAGTTGGGGAAAAGGAGGTTAGCAGTCCATTCCCCGTGAAGAGTGCATCCCGAAATGAACTCAACAGTTGTGCTTTCAACCAGAGTGCTCGACTTAGCAGTGATGATGAGCTTGGAGGCGCTGACCTCGAAGAAATCGATGTAGAAGAGGACGATGTCAAAGACGACGGAGTTGGTGTTTGTGGTGGAGAGGTTGCGGCACAACAAGAATCATCAGAATCTCTGTTTTCTCTGTCGATAGATTCTAGGAAACAATTCCTTGTCACTGAAGTTGGGGAAAAGGAGGTTAGCAGTCCACTCCCCGTGAAGAGTTCATCCCGAAATGAACGCAACAGGTCTGCTTTCAACCAGAGAGCTCGACTTAGCAGTGATGATGAGCGTGGAGGCATTGACGTCGAAGAAATCGATGTAGAAGAGGATGGTGTCAAAGACGATGGAGTTGGTGTTTGTGGTGGAGAGATTGCCGCACAACAAGAATCATCAGAATCCCTGTTTTCACTGTCGATAGATTCTAGGAAACATTTCTTCATCGCTGAAGTTGGGGAAAAGGAGGTTAACAGTCCATTCCCCGTGAAGAGTTCATCCCGAAATGAACTCAACAGGTCTGCTTTCAACCAGAGTGCTCGACTTAGAAGCGAGCACGTCGATGCAGTGTTGAGCCCAGTTGAAAATCTTCCTCAGCGGAAAGCTGTCGTAGCAAATTCTCCAGTAAAGAACCAGGACAAAGAGAATGTCCACAAGGAGCAAGAGGTTCTTCTGTCCACTGGACCAAAGCCCACTTTCACGCCAGCCAATCACCTTTGTAAACCAAGTCCAAACCACTCTAGTTTCATAGGCAAAGAAATTGCAGTTGATATAAGCCTTTCAAGCTGGTTGGTCGATTCTGATGCCACGACCAAGTCCAAATGTAGCAATGACTCGGTGGGGAATTCACCATCAGAAAGAGCTAGCACGCCCAGGAGGGACAAAGTCCAGCCAGTTGTGGGAGTTCCTATTGCAGAAGACCTCAGGCAGTTCTCTGCTTCTACATCTCTGAGGTTGCCAAGGGGCTGGACTCCTGAAAAACCACCTGTTTTGGGTACGGTGGGGCGTTATTGGAGCCACACGGGGCAAGTGGTGGAGTAGGACTTGAGCTCTTTGTGCAAGCTTTCTTGTTATGCAAACAAGAGTTACTCGTGGATTTTGAATAATCAGTGTGAAAAATGTTTACTAACAAGCTTTCATGTCAAGCTGAATACTCCATTAGAAGCAAGGTTGAGAGTACTTTAGAGGGCAGGTAGAAAGGCATGTAGCTAGGAGGGCACGCTCTATCCGGAATTCTTTTGGGGTGTATGTAATATCTACTGAGCAACGTATTCCCTGATTTCAAGGCTCAAGTTGCCTTATATTACTGATTTTCTTCATTCCCATATGCATCTCTTGTGCAGTTCTTTGGTGACAGTTTCAATAAACTCGATATATTGCGAAATTCATTACTATTGCATTCACACAGCATTTCCAACTTGTGTGGAACGGTTGGTGCAATGAGAAACATATGGTCTGATCATGAAACTCGAACTGAAAAGCGTGGCCTTAAAAATTTCGGCCGCAGTTCTTTAGTAACAGTTTTCTCTACCTAGTTTTGCCACTGCAGGAACTTTTCATGTTACCTTCAATTTCTCCTGCAAAATTGCAAAATCGGCTAGATCTTGTCCATGGTTGCCAGAATTTACTTTCGACTAACGTATCTTACCATCGGACCCCTAAGCGTGGTATGTTTTCGGCCATAAACCTTATATGGCCATCGCTTTAAGTTCGGAAGTCCGTGCACTAAATGTTTACCATTTCCAGTTCCCCGTAACTTATATGACACTAAGCCGACATCAAAGCACATTTTCTTGCACTAACTTGTTTCAACATGATTTAACACCACGCATTTCCTTGCACCGAATACACGAAGGTCATATACCGAGTTTTCAATGCATAATGAAGCCTCCACTGTCTTATGGGCTTTCCAGAAGGAAGCGAGGTGGGAACAAATGGTAAGCCTCACCCTCTCTCTTGTAAATATGTTGCTTGGTGTTTGGAATATTAGGAGATTGCTTCACCCCTTGAAACAGGCTGAGATCAGGCATTTTGTTAAGGTTAATAACCTTTGTTGTATTGGCATTTTGGAAACCAAAGTTCCGGAGTCTCTCTTCGCTAGTGTGTCCTCTTCTCTCTTCCCGAATTGGACTTGGTTAGCTAACTATGTGGAGTCCCCCCGTGGTTGGATTTGGCTTGCTTGGGATCCCCGGATTGCGAATTTTGGAAGCTTATCGGCTTCGGATCAGTTTATCCATGGTACTCTTCACTTGCTTGCTATCAATGTGGTTTGTCATATTACTATTGTTTATACTGGCCACACTTTTGTCTCTAGAAGATTTTTGTGAACTGCCCTTGAGCAGCTGAGTGCGTCTTATATGGATTCTCCTTGGCTTGTGGCGAGGGACTTCAATGCTATTAAAGATCCTTCAGATAGAGTGGACAGCTCCAACTGTTGGATCCCGGCTTTTGATGAATTTGGCCAACGCCTAGAGTGGGCTAGTTTGGACGACCTTCGGTACTCTAGTCTCAAATTCACGTGGTCAACCTTCTCAGGAGCGCTTCGTAAATAGAGGAAAATTGATCGGGTTCTTGTCAACGACCATTGGAGGAGTGTCTTTTCCTTCTCGAAGGCATTCTTTTTTGCTCCAGGGGTCTCGGATCATCATGCAATAACTGTTCGAATAGTGTCTAAGCTTGGTGCCAAGCAGCCTTTCAATTTCTGGTTTTCTAACCCAAACTTCCGCTCGATAGTTACCCAAGTATGGGATACCCAAATGACGAGTTCTCCTATGTTCCGTTTGTGTACGAAGCTTAAGCTATTAAAGGGCCGACTGAAACAGTTAAATAATGACTTCTACTCGAATATTTCCACCGGAACATTGGACGCCAGAAAGGCTTTGTTGTATGTTCAGGAGGCCCTTGTTCTTGATACTTTCAATCAGCATCTTGCAGATTTAGAGAAATCTCGACGGAAGGAATTTGCAGATCTTAGACTACAAGAAGAGTCTTTCTTCAAGCAGAAATCTCGCCTGAAATAGCTGAAGGAAGGCGACTTGAATACAAAATATTTCCATCACTTTGTTAATAAAAGACACTTTCAGAACAGAATCCTTTCCATCTTGGATGGGGAAGGCAACTTGTTGACTAACATGCCAGCGATTCATGATCATATTGTTGGGTATTTCAAGAGTCTTTTTGCCCTTCCTCCGCGATATGACCTCCCATCCATGGAAGAGGTACGCTCTGTTATTTCTCATCCCCTGTTTGAAGTCCATGTTCGATCTCTATCTATACCAGTCTCAAATGAGGAGATTCGGGATACCTTGTTTTCTATGGCTAGTGGGAAAGCTCCAGGTCCTAACGGGCTCAATGTTGATTTTTTCAAAAAGTCGTGGGACATTATTGGTCGTTCGATCATGGAGGCCATTCAAGACGTCTTTCGATCGGGGAAGCTATTGAAGGAGATGAATGCTACTATTATTGATTTGGTCCCAAAGGTAGCGAATGCTTCCAAAATGGGGGATTTTAGGCCCATTTCTTGCTGCAATACCGTTTACAAATGTATTACTAAAATCATGGCAAATCGTATGGCTTTTGTTCTTCCATCCGTGATTAGCCTCCCCCAAAATGCTTTCGTAAAGGGCCGACGGATTAGTGATAATATTCTCATTGCGCAGGAGATTTTTAGCGGGTTTCACCTTGAGCCATATACCCCGAAATGTGCCATTAAAGTTGATTTCCATAAAGCTTATGATACTGTAAATTAGGATTTCATGGAGCTGGTTATGTGTGCATTCGGTTTTCCCCAGCCGTTTGTTAATTTGGTAATGAAATGTGTTCGGTCTCCTAAGTTTTCTGTTTCAATTAATGGTGAGCTGCATGGCTTCTTCTCTAGTGGAAGAGGTATTCGACAAGGCGATCCCATGTTGCCTTACCTCTTCACACTGGTTATGGAAGTTTTCTCGAGCATTCTTGAAGGCCAAGCGAGACATCCAGGTTTCAAGTACTACTAGAGATGCAAACCTTCTCGGTTGACCTACCTCTTCTTCACCGATGATGTGCTCATTTTCTCAAAAGCCAATTTGGTCTCTGTTGGCCTTTTGAAAGATGTTCTCTAGAAGTTTTCTACTTGGTCGGGCCTTGACCCCAATGACCAGAAAAGTGAGATGTTTTACTGGGGAAGTTCTAATGCTTTGAAGAACCAACTGTTAGCGTCCCTTGGCTTTATTGAAGGTACGCTTCCTTTCCATTATTTGGGTGTACCTGTTGTATCTAAAAGGTTGAGCAAGGTTGATTGCATCTGCTTGGTTAATACCATCACATCTAGAGCCTAATCTTCGTCTCAAAGGTTCTTTCTTTTGCGGGACGTCTTTAGCTTATCAATTCTGTTCTTCGGGCCATTAACAATTTTTGGCTGAGTGTTTTTATTCTGCTTAAGTTTGTCCTCAATTGCATTGAGCTAGTTCTTCTGCAGTTCCTTTGGAAAGGACCGGGGTTTGGCATGGGTAGAGCTAAGGTGTCATGGGCGGTTGTGTTGACACCTAAATTTTGATTTTTTTATTTTTTATTTTGCATAAAAATGAGAATTGATTCTTGCCAAAAATAATTTTTCATGCATTCCATGTTTAATTTTTCTGCATTGCATTAAGGCTAACGGCGGTGGATTTGAGCTAAAATTTGATAGGTGATTGGACTAGACATGGGAAAAATGCGCCGAATATTTTGTGAAAATTTCTTCAGGGAGCGAATTGCAGATACTCAAAATCTCAGGGACCCAATTGCAAATGCTCAAAGTCTCAGGGACCCAATTGCAAATACTCAAAATCTCAAGGACTCAATTGCAAATATTCAAGATTTCAAGGGCTAGAATGCAAATATCTAAAAATTGAGGGATCATTTTGTAAATAAATAAAAGAGAAGTTAGTGGAGAAATTAGAAAAAGAAAAGATGTCTTCCACTAAATAAAAAAAATGGATGGTCGTCCACCACAAAAAAAAAAGATGTTTTCCATTAAGAGAAAAAAGAAAGAAAAAGAAAGAAAAAAGAAAAAAAGGAGAAGTTAGTGGAAAAATTAGAAAAGAAAAAGATGTCTTCCACTAAATAAAAAATTGATGGTCCTCCACAAAAAAAGATGTCTTCCATTAAGTGGAAAATAAAGATAAAAAAAGTTAATGGAAAAACAAGAGTGGAAAATAAAGATAAAAAAGAGTTAGTGGAAAAACAAGAGTGGAAAATAAAGATAAAAAAGGTTAGTGGAAAAATAAGAGTGGGAAATAAAGATAAAAAAAGTTAGTGGAAAAACAAGATGTAAAAAAAAAGAGTTAGTGGAAAAACAAGAGTGGGAAATAAAAATAAAAAAGGAGTTAGTGGAAAAATAAAAATGAAATATGAGATATGTAAAAAAAAAAAAAAGATAGAGGAACACACTATAAAAGGGGGAGGAAGGAAAGATGTTGAGGGGATTTATTCTTGAAGAGAATTTTGCAAGATATAAGAGAAAAGAGAGCCAAGAGGGGGGAGGAAGAGAGAAAAAATATGGAAGGATTGAGATTTTGAGAGAAAAAATAAGAGTGATCTTGAGAAAGAAAAAAAAAACCGAAGAGCGACCGCGGAGAGCAAGGGAGGAGGAGGCCGGAATATTTCTCCCTTCGTCGCGCCACCGTCCCGGGTTCATCATCAACGCAACTCACCACGTCACGAGAGGTGCAAGTCCACAAGTTTTTTTTTTTATTTTCGGATCAGCATACCCAGTGGTCTTGCAACCGCATTTTTCATACCTAGATGACAAGATCTTGAAAACTTATCTTCTGGAATTTTGTAGACGACTTTGAGATCTTCGATTTGATATATTATGGTATGAAAATGGACGTCGTTTGCTATGTCAAAAAGGTCCCGAAATTGAGAGCAGAATCTGGAAATATGGTGATAAGAACCTGAGAAGGAAATTTTCTGATCTGACCTTTCACGCTAAATGATTTTCCATGGGTTATTTTAGACTTCGTTTCATAAAGACCTCTTCATGACATTTGTTCATAACATCCTGATGCATAACATATAAAAAATAAAAAAAAATATTCATGCACGTTTCATATTTTTAATGCATTTAATGAAATCATGCAATTCTGTTGGTGTCCTTGAGTCTGAGTGTTTTTTCTGTGAGTGGTCATATTAATTCATAGTTATCTCATGTTTAGATTCTTCTTTTGAAACTTCACAAAAAATGAAAGTTATTCATTGGGGTTTTGTTTAGTAGACTGGAAAGTTTGGTGAATTAATTTTGAGATTTGAGTGTCCATTTGAGCTTAATCTTGAAGTATGTCTGTTCTGTGAAATTTGTTTATTTGCTGCTGAGCTCTCATGAAAGACCATTTTCTACATGAAAATGAGTGTCTTTTCAATAAGAATACAAAACACGAAAGTTGTCAATGACACATTTTCCCATCCACATAAAAAATCTCAGAAATTTTGCATACATTTCATTATTTCTTTTGTATTTTATGGTTACTGCTTTCTCCATAAGCATGTTCATGGACAGTATGGTTTAATTCGTATTTTTTGTTAATACATTGGAAAATGTAAAAAAAATGGTCTCAATGAAGTTTAATCAGCACGTGTTAAACTTTCTTTGAGCGTTTGAATTGTCTTAACTCATTGGTGATTGTTGTTGACACCTGATTTTTAATCATTTTTTCTATTGCTAAAGTAATAAAAAAATCCATAAAAATTCATAAAATTGAAAAATCAACTTTGGGGACCTTAGCCAAGCCTAGGGAACCAATTTTGACCAAAAAACGATTTTTCATATTTTCAGTATTTTTACGTATTTTTTATTTATTTATTTTTGAAAATTAATAGAAAATCCATAAAAATTCATAAAATTGAAAAATCAACTTTGGGAACCTTAGCCAAGCCTAGGGAACGAATTTTGACCAAAAAATAATTTTTCATATTATATATATTTTAATTTTTTTTTAAAAAAAATACAAAAATATTTGAAAATTTTGGAAAAATAACATTTGAGGCCAAAAAATACACAAAGATAGTTAATATTTTTATTTTAAATCTATTTTCATATTGGCCATCGCAAATTCAGAAAAATCCAATTCGAGTCACGTGTTCCTTCACGAGTATAATCTCGAATCGGGCCTAAAAAAATTTAATTTGAGTCAACTTATTTTTAACTTTCACTTTTTATGAGTTGTGACATTGTCTTCTAATATTTTAAATTTTCATCTTGGCCCAATTATACCCAGAATGACTTAATTTTGCAAAAGGGCTTTAATTAAATTATGCATTATTTTCAGCGACAAGAAATGAGCTTAAATTTGACATGTGGTAAATTTTGGTGTGTCAAAAATTGTGAGGAGATTTGGACTTAAAGAAATATATTTTTTTCAGGGACTGAATTGTAAATACTTAAAATTCAAGGACTATAGTGCAAATACCTAACTCTTGAAGGATTATTTTACAAATAATAAAAAGAAGAGTTAGTGGATAAATTAGAATAGAGAAGGGAAGATGAAGAAGAGGAGATGAAGAAGAGAAGTTGGAGAAGAATGGATGGAGAAAATAAGATAAGAATAGAGAAGGGAAGATGGAGATGAAGAAGAGTTAGTAGAGAAATTAGAATGGAAGATAAGAATAGAGAAGGGAAGATGGAGATTAAGAAGAGTTAGTGGAGAAATTAGAATGGGAGATAAATATGGAGAAGGGAAGATGAAGATGAAGAAGAGTTAGTGGAGAGATTAGAATGTGAGATAGAGATGGAGAATGAAAGATGAAAATGAAGAAGAGTTAGTGGAGAAATTAGAATGGGAGATAGAGTTAGTGGAAAAATTAGAATGGGAGATAGATGAGTAGGTTATAAAAGGAGGGAGAAGTGAGCTTGAGAAAGGATTCTGGAGAGAGAAAATTTGAAGTGTTTGGGAGAATTTTTTGGAGAGAAAATTTTGGATGTTTGAGAGAGTTTTGGGAGATTGAAGAAAATTTTGAGAGAAAGAAAATACCAAAAGAGAGAGAATTTTGAAGATGATGGGAGTTTAAAGCTAGGGGTTATCATCACAAATTCCTTCATCGATCAATATAAATCAAGAGTTCATCCTCGTCAACGAGCAAACAAATTCAAGCTAAGTGTTTTTATTTATTCATTTATTTATGGTTTTACTCGCAAATTAGCACAAATTGTATACACTTTCTCCATCTCCTTTTTCTTCCATATTTTATGTCAGGAGAAGGATATCTCTACGTCAACAGCAAAAATCTCGTCGAGATACAAAAATCGGCCCAGACAAGCTCCTAAGCTGTCCACCGATTTCTCAAATGATCTGTGACTAAAAGTCCCTCTTAATTCAAAAGAAACTCTCTATATTGGGAACATAGAAAGCGAAAATCAATTATAGAAATCCCTCCCAAAAAAAATGGGAGATAAGTACTCTTCCTACTCTTCTGGTTTTAGATGCAGATTAGCACATATTTTGTATACTAACACTTCACTCTATTTTATGTCAGGAAGCCGCAGCTCTATATCAATGGTTAATCCTATGGAAGCACAAAATCGGCTTGGAGGAGTCCTCAAGCGCGCACAAATTTCAAATTGTTGAATCAATTCGTTGTATTTCATTTTAAAAAATTCATACCCCAAAATGGAGAGGACAAAGTCCATCCGCAATTTAAATACCTGCACCATAAATCCCAAAGGGAAGAGCCAAGCCAATGCTTAGCCTCCCATTGGAGGTTTTTACTTATAGTAGTTAAATACCTGCACCTTAAATCCCAAAGGGAAGAGCCAAGCCATGTCGCGACCCTCTAAAAATATTTTTATTAATTCTAGGGGTTAACGGATTATTAGGTTAATTAGATTTGACTAACCTAATGCGGACCCTCCCAAACCCTACCGAATCGCAACTTTGGTTTTTGTTTAAATGATTTTGAAATTTGGAGTCGCCACTAATCGTTCTTGGTAGGTCGATTAGAAACCTAAATAAATTAGCGGGAGAACTAATTTATTCCTGCGAACAAGAGATTATGAGCTCGGGGACTTGGTTACACTAGTTAATTAAAACTAATGCCCTTTCGGTACCTTAATTTCATGGATATCCTAATCCGGCAACTCAGGCTTGGTTTATTCCTAAAGCTCTAGTAGGGTATTCTCTTTTGTGTTTTCACTTTTTAAATAGGATGCATGGATGGTATATATTTTTATTTGTTATATTTTTTTAAGTGTTAAAGATTCCCTGAAGCCGAAAGAGGGAGTGTGTTAACGACTTCTGTGCAGTATTACGACCTACTCATCTTTTGGGTCTGATGATTCAAAAATTAAATTATAGGAAGTACATGACAGTGAATAAACACCTCCAATGGGAGGCCTAGCATTGGCTTGGCTCTTCCCTTTGGGATTTAAGGTACAGGTATTTAAGTTGCAAGTATTTAAACTACTGTAAGTAAAAACCTCCAATGGGAGGCTAAGCATTGGCTTGGCTCTTCCCCTTGGGATTTAAGGTACAGGTATTTAAGTTGCAGGTATTTAACTACTGTAAAAAACCTCCAATGGGAGGCTAAGCATTGGTTTGGCTCTTCCCTTTGGGATTTAAGGTACAGGTATTTAAGTTGCAGGTATTTAACTACTGTAAGTAAAAACCTCCAATGGGAGGCTAAGCATTGGCTTGGCTCTTCCCTTTGGGATTTAAAGTGCAGGTATTTAACTACTGTAAATAAAAACCTCCAATGGGAGGCTAAGCATTGGCTTGGCTCTTCCCTTTGGGATTTAAGGTGCAGGTATTTAAGTTGCAGGTATTTAACTACTATAAATAAAAACCTCCAATGGGAGGCTAAGCATTGGCTTGGCTCTTCCCTTTGGGATTTATGGTGCAGGTATTTAGATTGCGGATGGACTTTGTCCTCTCCATTTTGGGGTATGAATTTTTTAAAATGAATACAACGAATTGATTCAACAATTTGAAATTTGTGCGCGCTTGAGGACTCCTCCAAGCCGATTTTGTGCTTCCATAGGATTGACCATTGATATAGAGCTGCGGCTTCCTGACATAAAATAGAGTGAAGTGTTAGTATACAAAATATGTGCTAATCTGCACCTAAAACCAGAAGAGTAGAAAGAGTACTTATCTCCCATTTTTTTGGGAGGGATTTCTATAATTGATTTTCGCTCTCTATGTTCCCAATATAGAGAGTTTCTTTTGAATTAAGAGGGACTTTTAGTCACAGATCAGTTGAGAAATCGGTGGACAGCTTAGGAGCTTGTCTGGGCCGATTTTTGCATCTCGACGAGATTTTTGCTGTTGACGTAGAGATATCCTTCTCCTGACATAAAATATGGAAGAAAAAGGAGATGGAGAAAGTGTATACAATTTGTGCTAATTTGCGAGTAAAACCATAAATAAATGAATAAATAAAAACACTTAGCTTGAATTTGTTTGCTCGTTGACGAGGATGAACTCTTGATTTATATTGATCGATGAAGGAATTTGTGATGATAACCCCTAGCTTTAAACTCCTATCATCTTCAAAATTCTCTCTCTTTTGGTATTTTCTTTCTCTCAAAATTTTCTTCAATCTCCCAAAACTCTCTCAAACATCCAAAATTTTCTCTCCAAAAAATTCTCCCAAACACTTCAAATTTTCTCCCTCCCAAGAATCCTTTCTCAAGCTCACTTCTTCCTCCTTTTATAACCTACTCATCTATCTCCCATTCTAATTTTTCCACTAACTCTATCTCCCATTCTAATTTCTCCACTAACTCTTCTTCATTTTCATCTTCCATTCTCCATCTCTATCTCACATTCTAATCTCTCCACTAACTCTTCTTCATCTTCATCTTCCCTTCTCCATATTTATCTCCCATTCTAATTTCTCCACTAACTCTTCTTAATCTCCATCTTCCCTTCTCTATTCTTATCTTCCATTCTAATTTCTCTACTAACTCTTCTTCATCTCCATCTTCCCTTCTCTATTCTTATCTTATTTTCTCCATCCATTCTTCTCCAACTTCTCTTCTTCATCTCCTCTTCTTCATCTTCCCTTCTCTATTCTAATTTATCCACTAACTCTTCTTTTTATTATTTGTAAAATAATCCTTCAAGAGTTAGGTATTTGCACTCTAGTCCTTGAATTTTAAGTATTTACAATTCAGTCCCTGAAAAAATATATTTCTTTAAGTCCAAATCTCCTCACAATTTTTGACACACCAAAATTTACCACATGTCAAATTTAAGCTCATTTCTTGTCGCTGAAAATAATGCATAATTTAATTAAAGCCCTTTTGCAAAATTAAGTCATTCTGGGTATAATTGGGCCAAGATGAAAATTTAAAATATTAGAAGACAATGTCACAACTCATAAAAAGTGAAAGTTAAAAATAAGTTGACTCAAATTAAATTTTTTTAGGCCCGATTCGAGATTATACTCGTGAAGGAACACGTGACTCGAATTGGATTTTTCTGAATTTGCGATGGCCAATATGAAAATAGATTTAAAATAAAAATATTAACTATCTTTGTGTATTTTTTTGGCCTCAAATGTTATTTTTCCAAAATTTTCAAATATTTTTGTATTTTTTTTTAAAAAAAATTAAAATATATATAATATGAAAAATTATTTTTTGGTCAAAATTCGTTCCCTAGGCTTGGCTAAGGTTCCCAAAGTTGATTTTTCAATTTTATGAATTTTTATGGATTTTCTATTAATTTTCGAAAATAAATAAATAAAAAATACGTAAAAATACTGAAAATATGAAAAATCGTTTTTTGGTCAAAATTGGTTCCCTAGGCTTGGCTAAGGTCCCCAAAGTTGATTTTTCAATTTTATGAATTTTTATGGATTTTTTATTACTTTAGCAATAGAAAAAATGATTAAAAATCAGGTGTCAACAGCTGCCCCTCTTTGAAAGGAAGCTCGGTAGAGGTTCATTTCAAAGACGAGATGACACCTGGATTCTTATCGACTCAATACAAGGAAATAAAAAGAGTCGTGACATGATTGTTCCACTGAAAATGAAATGAGAACCTAAGGATTCGTTATATAAAAAAACTTTAGGGTGGTTGAACTTGAACCCGTATGGTGGATCAACCCATGGTAGATTCCTAATAAAAGGATTCTACTGGTTAAAAATTGAATTAAAATTTGACCCGTATGGTGGGTCATACCATTTGACCCGTATGGTGGGTCGTACCATGGTAGATTCCTAATAAAAGGATTCTACTGATTAAATTTTGATTGAGATTTGACCCGTATGGTAGGTCACCACATGGAGATACCTGTAAGAAGGACTTGGTGCCTGTAGAAAGGACTTAGTGCCAGTAAAAAGGACTTGGTGCCTGTAAAAAGGACTTGTGCCTGTCAAAAGGACTTAATTTGCCTGTAAGAAGGACTTGATTTGCCTGTAAAAAGGACTTAATTTGCCTGTAAGAAGGACTTGATTTGCCTGTAAGAAGGACTTACTTTGCCTGTAAGAAGAACTTTGTGCCTGTAAGAAGGACTTGCTTTGCCTGTAAGAAGGACTTGATTTGCCTGTAAGAAGGACTTTGTTTGCCTGTAAGAAGGACTTTGTTTTGCCTGTAAGAAGGACTTACTTTGCTTGTAAGAAGGACTTTGTGCCTGTAAGAAGGACTTGATTTGCCTGTAAGAAGGACTTTGTTTGCCTGTAAGAAGGACTTTATGCCTGTAAGAAGGACTTTGTGCCTGTAAGAAGGACTTTGTGCCTGTAAGAAGGACTTGATTTGCCTGTAAGAAGGACTTTGTGCCTGTAAGAAGGACTTTGTGCCTGTAAGAAGGACTTGATTTGCCTGTAAGAAGGACTTGATTTGCCTGTAAGAAGGACTTGATTTGCCTGTAAGAAGGACTTTGTGCCTGTAAGAAGGACTTGATTTGCCTGTAAGAAGGACTTTGTGCCTGTAAGAAGGACTTGGTTTGCCTGTAAGAAGGACTTTGTGCCTGTAAGAAGGACTTGGTTTGCCTGTAAGAAGGACTTAGTTTGCCTGTAAGAAGGACTTGGTTTGCCTGTAAGAAGGACTTTGTACCTGTAAGAAGGACTTGGTTTGCCTGTAAGAAGGACTTAGTTTGCCTGTAAGAAGGACTTAGTTTGCCTGTAAGAAGGGCTTGGTGTACCTCAAAGGGTGCCATTCTGAAATCTGGGGAGACCAGGAATCCTGCAGAAGCTCAAACCCAAATTATATTCTCCTGTCGCTTTAGGAATAAACCAAAGAGGCAGAGATTAAAAGGTCTCGAACATTTCTGTTCTTGAAACAAATCATGCTTTATTGAAGAAGGTGGATACCTGTATGTACCGCAATGGATTCGAGTACCCCAACAACCGTCAGAATTCATTCTCTTGAAAGGTTCAGGTTGAAGATATACTTACCTGAGAATTTGGAAAAAAATGCTTGGTGGCTTCTCGACAACCAGGCTTGTTCATTCAATAATCGCTGAATGAACTTCAAGACTTTGGAAGGTAACTCGAACACCGGGAATGTGTTGCCTGTCAGGCAATGTCAGAGGTAACATGTGCAAGCATTTTTCATCAATGCGTTCATTGGTTCATGCAAAATTGTTCTGCTAAGTTTGCCATGATTAAAGGCAGTCTGTGTAATAACTCATGATGCAATCGATCAATATATGGATCATGTATTGCATTACCACTTCTGTTTAAGGAGGTTCTTATAGTACGAACACCTCGAATGTAATCTGAATGGGGGACTTCATTCCGAAAAGGGCTTTCTTTCACTCTGGAGAAAGGCTGTTTATCTGTAGATTAAAATGTTAGACCTGTGTGGAAATGGTTTGCCTTTCCTCATCCTGTTATGCCCCATTTTGCACATTTGACGTCTCCTATGCAGTTTATGCTCTAAGTTGAAGTCGGTAAATTAAACATGCGGAATAGTCATACATAATTCATGAAATGTGTAAACACAATGCCGATGTGACAATTTTTAGCATCATGTGTGTTTATATAATGTGCAAACATGGGCGGATTTGAATTGCCCCTGGTATATGGGTGGATCGAACAAATTGGGAAGCCCACTCCTTATGTCGAGGAGCGGTTTGTCCCAAACTTTGCCCCTGCGCGATGAAGCATATGGGTGAGGGAGCATTTCGGTTGGTTTAATGACAGCGACCGCCATGGTTTAGCGGTTGAATGCCCCTGCAAAAAGCAGAGAAATTATTCTTGAAATCAAACGAGATAAGGAAGACATATTTGCTTTTTCGCTTCAGAGCTTGTGATCAATTTGCCCCATTTTTCACCAAAATAGATCTTGTCAGATGATCATAATTTTCTTTTGGATTTGTCTCCTTCAACATGTTAAATGTTAGTGTAAATATTTCCTGTAAAAAGAAAAAGAGACATATCAGCCAGTATTAAAAGGGATAAATTGAAAACGATACTGATTTACCCTTCATCTTGAATGTCTTGCACGAGTCTTTTACCAGTTTTGTTGGATTGAATTTTCCTCGACTTTTGTTGGGCGCCTCACCATTATGAGAAGACTATGGTAAAATACTGACTTTGATATTACTCGTCGAGTATTCCTGTTTGTAAAAAAGAAATGCACAAAAAGTTGTTTCATTTATTTATAATACATACAACATTTCCCACCCTTGGGGCTCGAACTCGGGATATTTCGGACCTACTGTCATCCCCCATACCATTCGGTCCATTGGACCGTAGGTGTCCATGGGGCTATCCTTTCAAAGGTTAATCTTTGGGGATAAAACAGCCCTGTTGTATCACCTTGGGCCATGTTACGGTATTTCTCGAGGTAATTTGCAATCCCTGTTAAGAATGGAATAAGACAATTCAAGACTTGAGATGATTATGTGCACATTAGAACGATACAGAATTACCCATTTCTGAGATTGTTCGCGTCTTTCGCTTGTACTTTCCTTTGTCCGAAGCTGTCTATCCCGTGGTAATGCCCATGAGTTGATTTGCCCCCAAATTTTATCCAACCTGTATTCGGATATGATTGCGTTCTCGGGTCGATTTGCAATTTCCTGAGAATAGAAGGGGCTTAATTTTAAAACTTGGAGCAACTGAGGGTAAATTGAAACGATACGGAGTTACCCTTCAGGTTTATGCAGATTTTCACTCGCCATCAATTCGTCGCGAGGTTGGTGAGGTGGCGGATTCGAGCATTTAATAGGGGGAAGTCGGATTATTACTCCTTGCTTTTACACATTCACAAAAGCAGAAAAACACATCACGCAAGGAAATAAAACACATTCACTCATTCAGGATTAGTTCCGCTTCCTCTGCAGGCTCTCCCATGATCAGCTGGCTTCATCCCAAATTAGATATGCATCGGCCATATTGAAGGTCTCGTGGTCACTGGCTGAACAAGTGCATCACAGTTCCGATGCTTTACCGATATCAAACTGGTTGATTATGGCGAAAAGATCATCGTCAATGTCCGCTTGGTGGTAATCTGTCCCTTCTTCCTCGGGAGGTATTGATGCTGATCCAGTATCATTGGTCCTTTTGTACCCTCCTCCAACAGAACTCGATCCTGTTATAAACTGGTCTAACTCACCTCTTAAACGTGCATTTTCGATCCTCAGATCATACATTTCATCGAGGGTGAGGAGGAGGCTATTGCAGTTGGGGCAGGTGGCGGAGTCAAAAGTCTCTTTATACATCTTGTTTTCCGCTCGGAGGTTTTCATTTTCAACTCTTAGAAACTCGGCTTCGTTGTGCTCATGACGAGCCTTCATTCGGGTTCGCCTATTTTGAAACCAGAACTTGATTTGCAAAGGTTCAAGTCCTAACTCTTGACTCAGTTCCATTTTCTGTTTGCCGTCTGGCATAGGGCATGTTCTGAAGAAATCCTCAAGCCTTTGTACCTGCTCCTTAGTATGGCGACGGTAACGCTTCTTTTGACCCTTACCGTTATTGTCCTTATCTTTACTGAGATTTTGGACGTCGTCGGCGGAAGAGCCAGGCTCCATAGGCTCGATCCCAAACATGGCTTCGAACTCTTCCTCTCCCATATTTAGCAGGCAATGATAGCTCTCGGGAGTATTGGGTTGAGACATCTTTGATTTGGTTGATGATTTCTCAAGATTTGCTACTCGTTTCCGGTGTTTTCACTCTCTTTGAATTTTTCTAAGCGATTGCCTATGCCTTAAGACCCTCTTCCGAGCATGGCGTCTCTTTTAAAATTAAACGTGGGTTTAGCAACTGTATTGCTTCTTCCAAGGGTCCGGCCTTTCTCAATCCTCTTTTCTTATCGTGTCTCTTGCTCGGCTCGTCTCCTTCCATCTTTTCGTGATAGGGCCCCTTGTTGTTGTCTCCACCGTCAATTTGCTGGCGAGTTCTTCAATAAAGACGAGTCGTATCTCTTTTCTGCCGAAAATGTCTTTGTCTCCCACTCAGCTTATTTTTTATCTTTTCTTTTTCAAAGTAGTGGCGTCCCGTCTAGCTTTGCCGTAGAGACGTCGGATTTGCTTGGCTCGAGATTGGAAACGAGTAGCGGAGGTGATACTGATAGGGAATGTTAGACAGGAAAATCTGGCCAGTAGAGACTTCCCCTGCAAAAATGAAAGAGAATGCGGCAGTATATGTTCTTCATATTCTAGAAAAATTGGAACGATACTGTTTTACCCTTGTGTGTACTTCCATTGAATTTGAATTGAGGAAGTTCCTTCATTTGGACTGGATTGAATTGTATGTCCCGAGTTGCCCTCACTTTGAGCTTGCCACGTAAGTGCTTTGCTTAGTTGGGCCTTATTTTCTTTCGGGTTTCCTTGGACCATCATCATTTTCTATGCCATCGGGTCCGTGGACCGGAGGGCTCCTTTAATTTGAAGGTTACCTTCGAGGCAAATGAGTCCTATCGCATTCCATTGGGTCATTTCATTTTGCGACACTCTTGAGGCAATTTGCAATCCCCTGGGTGAGAATGGAATAAATCCAATTTAGCATTTTGCAACGATTGAGGGTAAATTGAAACGACACACAGTTACCCGTCTTCGAGCTCGCCTGGGCTTTTCACTTGAAATTTCCCTACGTGAGGCCATTCAACATTTCTCATTATGGCAGTCAGCGACATTGCCACAAATTGATCCGCCCTGAGTCTAGCATAAAAGGGGATTCACGCATTCGACGGGATAAAAAACAAATTACCCCCTTGCTCCTGAATTAAATCTAGATACCTAGAAAGCTGGAAATATCATACGCAGGGGAATTAAGCATGAAATGAAAGGTGCACTTATTCAAGGTCAGTTCTGCCTCTCCTGTGGCTCTTCGATAATCAGCTAGTCTCTTGTTGGTTCGGGTGTGGATGACCGATGTTTGAGAGTCCCTACTCACTGGCTCCTGATGGCGGCTTGGGACGTCTGTCAACCCTAAACTGGTTGACCAGGGCAGTAAGCTCATCATCTGGGTAATCTCTTGAACCTTCCAGCAACTGATGCTCGAATTGGGCATTGTTGTTGGCAAATGATGGCGGTATATTTCTCATTCTGTCCTCGCCATGAGCAATTTGACTTCTCGTGCTGGAGCCTTCATCATTACTCGAGAAAGTGTGGGGATCACCAACTGTCCTGCTGCCAAAAACTCCTTCCATTCGAGGATTAGAGAAGTGGAAGTGCTCAGGATAACTTCTTGTCTGATTCTCTGGCTGCGCAGGCGCGCTGATCATGGGATGAATTCTAGCCACAGGTTGGTGCTCAAACCAAGAAATCTGAATACACTGCTCCTGCGGTCTATACTCTTGAAGAGCATCAGGGTGATTCTGGGGGATACTTTGATTAACGCCCAGAGGATTGATGGCACGGCTACTGGCTTGGTTGATGATGGGAAGTGGCTCGCCCCATGCTAACCTACGGAACTTATGGTGGCGAGGAGACTCGACATTCAGGCTTGGATCAATCCCGCCTTGGTTTTCTTGATTCTGAGCTGCATTGTGTTCTCTCACCCTTTTTCTGTACTTCTGAAGATGACTCGAAACATTTGCTTTAGTGAGTCCCTCTACGTTCATAATTTCCAGTATATGTTGCGGTCGTGCCGAATCGATTCCTACCTGCTGAACTGCATTAACAAACATACGATGCAGCTCGGGAGACCAACTCATCTTCTTTCTCCAGTTGCTTGGAACAAAATTGAAGGCTTGATGCTTATTCTCATGGTCGTGCAATTGCTTCCTTACCACGTGCTGCCATATGTTTTGAAGCATCTGAACCCTAACTGGTTTCGTTACGACGTCTTGGGCCCCATTTAAGACAGCTTTCATTATGGCTTGCTGATCATCGCTTGCCGATATTACGATGACTGGCATGTTTAATTTAGAATTGATGACTTCCAAGAGAGTGAAAACATCCATGTCAATCCCTACCATGGCGGTGAGGACGATATTAAACTGGTCACCACTCCTCCTTAATATCTCTAAGGCCTCTGTCGCCTTTGCTTGAGCTACAACCTTATATCGGCACTTTCTTAATACGGTAACAAGGATTGACAGAGAGACTGGATTACCGTCAATGGCCATGACCAGTAGACCCTCAGGGTAAGGAACTTCATCAGCTTCGACCAGGGTTGAACATGTGCCCGTTTCCCTAATGCTCGACATATTTCTGGAACAAGGACTGCCGACTCGAGACCGCCTCAGGATGTCTTCTTGGACTTGAGGGATCACGGGATCGTCGATGGCTTCTCGTAACAGGCTTTGAAAACCGATGCTTTGATGGTGAAGATTTTGAATTCCTCTCCCACGAGAACTCCTTCCTCTTTATCTTTCTCCTGCGAGTTCTTGCGAATGAACTCTCACTATCAAATGGGGACAAGTCCTCTCTCTGGCAATAGCAACGACTTCCCTCTTCACGGGCAGCGCTATTAGATTTTCCGAGGGAGAAAATCTGATATTCAGCTTTTGATCAAAGGGGAAATCCTTGTTTCTCGCTCAGTTTATCTTCTTTTTTCTTTTCGTGGTAGAGGGCCCTTGTCAAGATCTCCACCGTCGATTTACTGGCGGGTCCTCCAATAAAGACGAGTCGTATCTCCTTTTCTGCCGAAAATTTCTTTGTCTCCCACTCAGCTCGTTTTTTATTCTTTCTTTTTCAAAGTGGTGGCGGCCCGTCCAACTTTTCTGCAGAGACGTCGGGTCTGCTCAGCTTGAGGTTGCCGCTTGACTAGAATTTGAGCCAATGGGGGTGTTGCCGACAGAGAATGGTAGATAGAAAAAAAACTCGACCAATAAGGACCGCCCCTTTGAAATTAGTATTTAAACTGAAGTAGATTATCGCCTTCGCATTCCGATCATCTGCCTCGCCTCTCTCCTCCTTTCTTTCGTGATCTGCTTTCAAAAATGGCCAATTCTCCTAACCATACTTTCTCCGCCGAAGTCCTGGCTGGGTGGGAGAGACTCTACAATCTTCTTGGTAGAGGTTACGCTCATATAGCCCAAAACTCTACCGTTGAGGCTGAAATCCTCGGTTTATTCAGGACCCTAGACGCTGTTTCTGTTGAGGGTACCCAACTGGGAAAGGAGTATCGGAACTTCTCGACCCTCTTCATCAATTTTCTAGCTGCCTATAACCGCGCTTATGAGACGGTCCTTGTGACCGCCGTCGTGAAAGCCCGTTACCGAGACCGGCACGAGCGTCTGGCAACAGTTACGTTTGTGGCTGATAATCACAAAAAGGCCCTCAAGTTTGCCAACGATCAGCTTTCGTGGCTGGTTCGTGAGAGGGGAAAGTTGGTGGACCGTCTGGCCTTGGTCCGAACTTACGCCGAACAGGAGCCGGGCAATATTGTGATGAGGTGCAAATGCGGTTGGCTGCAGGAGAGACTTGATGACATTACAGCAGACATTGCTTTCGAGAGGGCAGCGATTCCGGACCTGGAGTTTGCCGTTGAGCATTACGAGGCCACTATGGCCCAGGTTAAAGAGAAGTGCGATCGCCTCTTCTTTAGGCTCGCGGAACTTGATCCCGAGAGCGCCCGGTGCATCCAGAGCATCAACTGTTTGGAGAGTCAGTTGAGCTCTTTCGTAATGGTTATCAGGGCCCAGTTTGGCTTTACCTTTCCTCCCCAGTGAGTTGTTGTAATACTCTTTGATGAATGGAATGAAAGAAAAGCTTCACGTGTTTTGTTTGTTTTTTTTTTTTAATTTTCCTGCTATCGTTTCTTCCGCATAGCATAACAGAACGATTTGAGGTACAGAAGATGTCGAGGCTTAATGTTCTTCTTGATGTTCTTGTTTAATTGCTCCAGACGATGATATCGGGAACATTGACGATGGGTTCGGCGGTGGCCCCCACTATCCATCTTGAGATCACGAACAATAACGCTATGACAACTCGATCAGTGCGCTGGTAATAAATCCGGCCACCTGTTGTGTGCCCACTTTTATCCATATTTTGTTTCTTTCGGCGTCCACTCGTATGTATCGGGCACCTGTAGCATCGGGGGAGTGTCCGTGGGCCACGTTCATTAATAGAACCTCGGTCCTCTAAAACCCTCCGCGTGTTTCGGATCCGAGGAAATTTAAGACCGGTCTCTGGTTGATTTAATTAGGTTAAGGTACTTGTTTCATAGTTTCTGATTATATAATCCATATTCTCCTTCAAAAGACGCGGGATCCTCTGCAATACATTAAATATGCCCCCGTGTTTAATCAGTATAAATCCACCGTCATATCAGAATACACTACCCATACAAGTTCACGGATTGACACAACTCTGTCTGTCAAAGATGGACAGTGTTCGTTTGCCCCCCAGAATTAACGGTTGAAGCCTCAGTGTTTTTCGTCTTTTGGTATTTCTGAATATGATTCTTGATATATTATTGAACTTAATATTTACACCCGTCTGGGGTATCTAGGATCTCCCTACAAAAGAAAAGGATATAATTAGTATGCGACACAAGGAATGTCGGTCCATGACTCCTATATTAGTCCAATTTGATTTTTTCTATTTTATAGAGAAATCAGAAAAAAAAAATTTCCCTAGGAAAAAATGGGTTAATTTCTGATACAGAATTTTTTTGCAGATTTATTACTCTTTTTTTTTATTATTTTTTTAAAGGAATGTGACAAAATCTCTTGACGTTTACTAAAATTTTTGAAGGAATTTCCTTTTTATCAAAATAAATTTTCAGAGGTAAATTTGTCAGGAAAATTTTATTTTTATTGAAGCAGGAAAGACATGACAGAAATCCTTTATTGGTTAACAAAATTCTCCCGAGACATTAGTCTAATTTTATTTAGAGAAAATTTTCTTAGAAAAACATGAGCGAATTTCTCGAAAAGAATTTTCGTTGCAAGTTTTTATAATTTGAAAGAATGTGATAAAATCATTTGATGTTTACCAAAGTTTTTTTTGTGAAGGAATTTTTCTTTTTATCGAAATAAATTTTCAGAGGAAAATTTGTCAGGAAAATTTCATTTTTATTGAAGCAAGAAAAACATGACAAAAATCTCTTATTGGTCAATACAATTCCCCCGAGACATTAGTCTAATTTTATTTAGAGAAAATTTTCTTAGAAAAACATGAGCGAATTTCTCGAGAAGAATTTTCTTGCAAGTTTTTATAATTTGAAAAATGTGATAAAATCACTTGATGTCTACTAGAGTTTTTTTTAAGGAAATTTTCTTTTTATTGAAATAAATTTTCAGAGGAAAATTTATTCAAGAAAATTTCATTTTTATTGAAGCAATAAAAACATGACAAAAATCCCTTATTGGTTAATAAAATTCCCATGAATGGATTTTTTCACATCATTTTTTCAAGAATTTTTTTTAAAAAAGAAATGAGGGACAAATTTAACTTTTATTTTCTTTTAAAAGAATGGTCGTAATATCAAGCTCAAAAACTGACTAACACCTAGCATGGACCGACCAAAAATAAATACAAGATAAAATTAGAAAACTTACTTTTACCTTGGAGAAATGCAAATCACATAGTCATGCGCATGACTCAAGTGAGGAGTGAACTCTAGAAAATAAAAGAAGGAGAGACAGGGTATGGACCTAAAAGGCCCCCACTATCTGAATTGACAACCTTACCCTCCGCGCAATCAAATCACAATGGGAAGAATTGTCAATTCAGATAATGAGCGGGATAAAATATGGTCAACCCGAGCGCAATCGACGCAAGAGCTTTGCATATTCGATCCCTATCTATGGTTTTCTAGGAAGAATTTCACGACTTGGGTTTAGACGCTTGTGTGTGCAGGTGTCGTGATCCTCAGAGTATGCAAGACATGCACAACAATTGATATCAAAACAGCGCTTCTAAAAATATGCGAAATTAAACAAATAAACCCAACACCGAGCCTGCAAAACAAAGGGGTTAGCCAAACACTCCGCCCCTTATAACTCCCATCCTGCAAAAACATATAACACCTATAGAATGAGTCCCAAACAAGATCGCCAGAAGCGAGATATCCATGAAATTTTCATTGGCCTAAGTCCACTAAGACTTTTAAAATTTTGAAAAAATTCAAGTATTCCAATTGGTATCTTTTTTTCGAAAATTTAAAAATCCCTTCCCCAGCGGAGTCGCCAAGCTGTCGCGACCCTCTAAAAATATTTTTATTAATTCTAGGGGTTAACGGATTATTAGGTTAATTAGATTTGACTAACCTAATGCGGACCCTCCCAAACCCTACCGAATCGCAACTTTGGTTTTTGTTTAAATGATTTTGAAATTTGGAGTCGCCACTAATCGTTCTTGGTAGGTCGATTAGAAACCTAAATAAATTAGCGGGAGAACTAATTTATTCCTGCGAACAAGAGATTATGAGCTCGGGGACTTGGTTACACTAGTTAATTAAAACTAATGCCCTTTCGGTACCTTAATTTCATGGATATCCTAATCCGGCAACTCAGGCTTGGTTTATTCCTAAAGCTCTAGTAGGGTATTCTCTTTTGTGTTTTCACTTTTTAAATAGGATGCATGGATGGTATATATTTTTATTTGTTATATTTTTTTAAGTGTTAAAGATTCCCTGAAGCCGAAAGAGGGAGTGTGTTAACGACTTCTGTGCAGTATTACGACCTACTCATCTTTTGGGTCTGATGATTCAAAAATTAAATTATAGGAAGTACATGACAGTGAATAAACACCTCCAATGGGAGGCCTAGCATTGGCTTGGCTCTTCCCTTTGGGATTTAAGGTACAGGTATTTAAGTTGCAAGTATTTAAACTACTGTAAGTAAAAACCTCCAATGGGAGGCTAAGCATTGGCTTGGCTCTTCCCCTTGGGATTTAAGGTACAGGTATTTAAGTTGCAGGTATTTAACTACTGTAAAAAACCTCCAATGGGAGGCTAAGCATTGGCTTGGCTCTTCCCTTTGGGATTTAAGGTACAGGTATTTAAGTTGCAGGTATTTAACTACTGTAAGTAAAAACCTCCAATGGGAGGCTAAGCATTGGCTTGGCTCTTCCCTTTGGGATTTAAAGTGCAGGTATTTAACTACTGTAAATAAAAACCTCCAATGGGAGGCTAAGCATTGGCTTGGCTCTTCCCTTTGGGATTTAAGGTGCAGGTATTTAAGTTGCAGGTATTTAACTACTATAAATAAAAACCTCCAATGGGAGGCTAAGCATTGGCTTGGCTCTTCCCTTTGGGATTTATGGTGCAGGTATTTAGATTGCGGATGGACTTTGTCCTCTCCATTTTGGGGTATGAATTTTTTAAAATGAATACAACGAATTGATTCAACAATTTGAAATTTGTGCGCGCTTGAGGACTCCTCCAAGCCGATTTTGTGCTTCCATAGGATTGACCATTGATATAGAGCTGCGGCTTCCTGACATAAAATAGAGTGAAGTGTTAGTATACAAAATATGTGCTAATCTGCACCTAAAACCAGAAGAGTAGAAAGAGTACTTATCTCCCATTTTTTTGGGAGGGATTTCTATAATTGATTTTCGCTCTCTATGTTCCCAATATAGAGAGTTTCTTTTGAATTAAGAGGGACTTTTAGTCACAGATCAGTTGAGAAATCGGTGGACAGCTTAGGAGCTTGTCTGGGCCGATTTTTGCATCTCGACGAGATTTTTGCTGTTGACGTAGAGATATCCTTCTCCTGACATAAAATATGGAAGAAAAAGGAGATGGAGAAAGTGTATACAATTTGTGCTAATTTGCGAGTAAAACCATAAATAAATGAATAAATAAAAACACTTAGCTTGAATTTGTTTGCTCGTTGACGAGGATGAACTCTTGATTTATATTGATCGATGAAGGAATTTGTGATGATAACCCCTAGCTTTAAACTCCTATCATCTTCAAAATTCTCTCTCTTTTGGTATTTTCTTTCTCTCAAAATTTTCTTCAATCTCCCAAAACTCTCTCAAACATCCAAAATTTTCTCTCCAAAAAATTCTCCCAAACACTTCAAATTTTCTCCCTCCCAAGAATCCTTTCTCAAGCTCACTTCTTCCTCCTTTTATAACCTACTCATCTATCTCCCATTCTAATTTTTCCACTAACTCTATCTCCCATTCTAATTTCTCCACTAACTCTTCTTCATTTTCATCTTCCATTCTCCATCTCTATCTCACATTCTAATCTCTCCACTAACTCTTCTTCATCTTCATCTTCCCTTCTCCATATTTATCTCCCATTCTAATTTCTCCACTAACTCTTCTTAATCTCCATCTTCCCTTCTCTATTCTTATCTTCCATTCTAATTTCTCTACTAACTCTTCTTCATCTCCATCTTCCCTTCTCTATTCTTATCTTATTTTCTCCATCCATTCTTCTCCAACTTCTCTTCTTCATCTCCTCTTCTTCATCTTCCCTTCTCTATTCTAATTTATCCACTAACTCTTCTTTTTATTATTTGTAAAATAATCCTTCAAGAGTTAGGTATTTGCACTCTAGTCCTTGAATTTTAAGTATTTACAATTCAGTCCCTGAAAAAATATATTTCTTTAAGTCCAAATCTCCTCACAATTTTTGACACACCAAAATTTACCACATGTCAAATTTAAGCTCATTTCTTGTCGCTGAAAATAATGCATAATTTAATTAAAGCCCTTTTGCAAAATTAAGTCATTCTGGGTATAATTGGGCCAAGATGAAAATTTAAAATATTAGAAGACAATGTCACAACTCATAAAAAGTGAAAGTTAAAAATAAGTTGACTCAAATTAAATTTTTTTAGGCCCGATTCGAGATTATACTCGTGAAGGAACACGTGACTCGAATTGGATTTTTCTGAATTTGCGATGGCCAATATGAAAATAGATTTAAAATAAAAATATTAACTATCTTTGTGTATTTTTTTGGCCTCAAATGTTATTTTTCCAAAATTTTCAAATATTTTTGTATTTTTTTTTAAAAAAAATTAAAATATATATAATATGAAAAATTATTTTTTGGTCAAAATTCGTTCCCTAGGCTTGGCTAAGGTTCCCAAAGTTGATTTTTCAATTTTATGAATTTTTATGGATTTTCTATTAATTTTCGAAAATAAATAAATAAAAAATACGTAAAAATACTGAAAATATGAAAAATCGTTTTTTGGTCAAAATTGGTTCCCTAGGCTTGGCTAAGGTCCCCAAAGTTGATTTTTCAATTTTATGAATTTTTATGGATTTTTTATTACTTTAGCAATAGAAAAAATGATTAAAAATCAGGTGTCAACAAGCCAATGCTTAGCCTCCCATTGGAGGTTTTTACTTACAGTAGTTAAATACCTGCACCTTAAATCCCAAAGGGAAGAGCCAAGCCAATGCTTAGCCTCCCATTGGAGGTTTTTACTTACAGTAGTTAAATACCTGCACCTTAAATCCCAAAGGGAAGAGCCAAGCCAATGCTTAGCCTCCCATTGGAGGTTTTTACTTACAGTAGTTAAATACCTGCAACTTAAATACCTGTACCTTAAATCCCAAAGGGAAGAGCCAAGCCAATGCTTAGCCTCCCATTGGAGGTTTTTACTTACAGTAGTTTAAATACTTGCAACTTAAATACCTGTACCTTAAATCCCAAAGGGAAGAGCCAAGCCAATGCTAGGCCTCCCATTGGAGGTGTTTATTCACTGTCATGTACTTCCTATAATTTAATTTTTGAATCATCAGACCCAAAAGATGAGTAGGTCGTAATACTGCACAGAAGTCGTTAACACACTCCCTCTTTCGGCTTTAGGGAATCTTTAACACTTAAAAAAATATAACAAATAAAAATATATACCATCCATGCATCCTATTTAAAAAGTGAAAACACAAAAGAGAATACCCTACTAGAGCTTTAGGAATAAACCAAGCCTGAGTTGCCGGATTAGGATATCCATGAAATTAAGGTACCGAAAGGGCATTAGTTTTAATTAACTAGTGTAACCAAGTCCCCGAGCTCATAATCTCTGGTTCGCAGGAATAAATTAGTTCTCCCGCTAATTTATTTAGGTTTCTAATCGACCTACCAAGAACGATTAGTGGCGACTCCAAATTTCAAAATCATTTAAACAAAAACCAAAGTTGCGATTCGGTAGGGCTTGGGAGGGTCCGCATTAGGTTAATCAAATCTAATTAACCTAATAATCCGTTAACCCCTTTTAAAATTTAAAAATTTTTTTTTAGAGGGTCGCGACAGACTGGCGACTCCGCTGGGGAAGGGATTTTTAAATTTTCGAAAAAAGATAACAATTGGAATACTTGAATTTTTTCGAAATTTTAAAAGTCTTAGTGGACTTAGGCCAATGAAAATTTCATGGATATCTCGCTTCTGGCGATCTTGTTTGGGACTCATTCTATAGGTGTTATATGTTTTTGCAGGATGGGAGTTATAAGGGGCGGAGTGTTTGGTAACCCCTTTGTTTTGCAGGCTGGTGTTGGGTTTTTTTGTTTAATTTCGCACATTTTTAGAAGCGCTGTTTTGATATCAATTGTTGTGCATGTCTTGCATACTCTGAGGATCACGACACCTGCACACACAAGCGTCTAAACCCAAGTCGCGAAGTTCTTCCTAGAAAACCATAGATAGGGATCGAATATGCAAAGCTCTTGCGTCGATTGCGCTCGGGTTGACCATATTTTATCCCGCTCATTATCTGAATTGACAATTCTTCCCATTGTGATTTGATTGCGCGGAGGGTAAGTTTGTCAATTCAGATAGGGGGGCCTTTTTAGGTCCATACCTTGTCTCTCCTTCTTTTATTTTCTAGAGTCCACTCCTCACTTGAGTCATGCGCATGACTATGTGATTTGCATTTCTCCAAGGTAAAAGTAAATTCTCTAATTTTATCTTGTATTTATTTTCGGTCGGTCCATGCTAGGTGTTAGTCAGTTTTTGAGTTTGATATTACGACCATTCTTTTAAAAGAAAATAAAAATTAAATTTGTCCCTCATTTCTTTAAAAAAAATTTGAAAAAATGATGTGAAAAAATCCCTTCATGGGAATTTTATTAACCAATAAGGGATTTTTGTCATGTTTTTATTGCTTCAATAAAAATGAAATTTTCCTGAAAAAATTTTCCTCCGAAAATTTATTTCAATAAAAAGAAAAATTCATTCAAAAAAAACTCTAGTAGACATCAAGTGATTTTATCACATTTTTCAAATTATAAAAACTTGCAAGAAAATTCTTCTCGAGAAATTCGCTCATGTTTTTCTAAGAAAATTTTCTCTAAATAAAATTTGACTAATGTCTCGGGGGAATTGTATTGACCAATAAGAGATTTTTGTCATGTTTTTTTTACTTCAATAAAAATGAAATTTTCCTTACAAATTTTCCTCTGAAAATTTATTTCGATAAAAAGAAAAATTCCTTCAAAAAAAAAATTTTGGTAAACATCAAGTGATTTTATCACTTTCTTTCAAATTATAAAAACTTGCAACAAAAATCTTTTCGAGAAATTCGCTCATGTTTTTCTAAGAAAATTTTCTCTAAATAAAATTAAACTAATGTCTCGGGGGAATTTTGTTAACCAATAAAGGATTTCTGTCATGTCTTTCCTGCTTCAATAAAAATAAAATTTTCCTGACAAATTTACCTCTGAAAATTTATTTTGATAAAAAGGAAATTCCTTCAAAAATTTTAGTAAACGTCAAGAGATTTTGTCACATTCCTTTAAAAAAAATAATAAAAAGAGTTATAAATCTGCAAAAAAATTCTGCATCAGAAATTAACCCATTTCTTCCTAAGAAATTTTTTTTTCTCAGATTTCTCTATAAAATAGAAAAAATCAAATTGGACTAATATAGGAGTCATGGACCGACATTCCTTGTGTCGCATACTAATTATATCCTTTTCTTTTGCAGGGAGATCCTAGATACCCCAGACAGGTGTAAAAATTAAGTTCAATAATATATCAAGAATCATCTTCAGAAATACCAAAAAACGAAAAATACCAAGGCTTCAACCGTTAATTCAGGGGGGCAAACGAACACTGTCCATCTTTGACAGACAGAGTTGTGTCAATCCGTAAACTTGTATGGGCAGTGTATTCTGATATGACGGTGGATTTATACTGATTAAACACGGGGGTATATTTAATGTATTGCAGAGGATCCCGCGTCTTTTGAAAGACAATATGGATTATATAATCAGAAACCATGAAATAAGTACCTTAACCTGATTAAATCAACCAGAGACCGGTCTTAAAATTTTCTCGGATCCGAAACACGCGGAGGGTTTTAGAGGACCGAGGTTTTATTAATGAACGTGGCCCACGGACACTCCCCCGATGCTACAGGTGCTCGATACATACGAGTGGACGCCGAAAGCAACAAAACACGGTTGAAGTGGAGCACGCAACAAATGGCCGAATTTATTGGCACATTGATCGAGTGGTCGTAGCTTTATTAATTTACATGATTGAACGCGGGTCTCTAGGCGGCTGGTGAAAAGCCACACTGAATGTCTCTCTAATGTTCTTGATATCATTGTCTACCGCAACCCACGAGAGCATCATGAAGAAGATTAAACCTAGACGAATACGTCTACTTAATTTCATCGCACGTTCTCGCTTTTTGTCGATGTCCAAAATTAATGCACAAGCTAGAAGTAATCATTTCTCTTTCCCCCATATTAAATGCTCGGAGCCGTTAACCGCACCAAACTCGAAAAAATTAATATCGAGACGAAATCCGCGTAAATATGAAGGGTAAATCCGTATCGTTCCAATTTACCCTTAAATTGCTCTGGTTTTAAATTTGATCCCTTCTATTTTCAGGAATTTGCAAAAGCGACTCGAGAATACAGTCGTATTCAAAAACCAAATTTCCTAGTCGGGCTAAATTGGGGGCAAATAAACTCATGGACATTACCACGGGATGGACAGTTTCGGTTAAAGAAAAATACAAGCGAAAGATCCGAACAATCTCAGACATGGGTAATTCTGTATCGTTCTAATTTGCACATAATCATCTCAAGTCTCGAATTGTTTTATTCCATTCTTAACAGGGATTGCAAATTACCTCGAGAAAATACCGTAACATGGCCCAAGGTGATACAACAAGGCTGCGTTATCCCCAAGGATTAACTTTTGAAAGGAAAGCCCCATGGACACCTACGGTCCAATGGACCGAATGGTATGAGGGGATGACAGTAGGTCCGAAATGTCCCGAGTTCGATCCCCAAGGGTGGGGAATGTTGTAAGTATTATAAATAAATGAAACAACTTTTTGTGCATTTCTTTTTGCAAACAGGAATACTCGACAAGTAATATCAAAGTCAGTATTTTACCATAGTCTTGCCATAATGGTGAGGCACCCAACAAAAGTCGAGGAAAATTCAATCCAGCAAAACTGGTAAAAGACTCGTGCAAGGCATTCAAGACGAAGGATAAATCAGTATCGTTTCCAATTTATCCCTTTTAATACTGGCTGACATGTCTCCTTTTCTTTTTACAGGAAATATTTATACTAACATTTAACACGTTGAAGGAGACAAATCCCAAAAGAAAATTATGATCATCTGACAAGATCTATTTTGGTGAAAAATGGGGCAAATTAATCACAAGTTCTGAAGCAAAAAAAGCAAATACGTCTTCCTTATCTCGTTTGATTTCAAGAATAATTTCTCTGCTTTTTGCAGGGGCATTCAACCGCTAAACCACGGCAGTCGCTGTTATTAAGAAAACCAAAATGCTCCCTCACCCATATGCCTCATCGTGCAGGGGCAAAACTTGAGACAAACCGCTCCTCGACATAAGGAGTGGGCTTCCCAATTTGTTCAATCCACCCACATACCAGGGGCAATTCAAATCCGCCCATGTTTGCACATTATATAAATACACATGATGCTAAAAATTGTCACATCGGCATTGTGTTTACACATTTCACGAATTATGTATGATTATTCCGCATGTTTAATTTACCAACTCCAACTTAGAGCATAAACTGCATAGGAGACATCAAATGTGCAAAATGGGGCATAACAGGATGAGGAAAGTTAAACCATTTCTACACACGGGTCTAACATTTTAATCTACAGATAAACAGCCTTTCTCTAGAGTGAGAGAAAGCCCCTTCGGACTAAAGTCCCCCATTCAGATTACATTCGAGGCTTTCATACTATGAGAACCTCCTTAAACAGAATTGGTAATGCAAGCTTGACAGAATAGTTTTGCATGATCCATATTTGGATTGATTGCATCATGAGTTATCACACAGACTACTTCTAATCATTGCCGACTTGGTTGAATAGTTTTACATGAACCGATCAACTCATTGATGAAAATGCTTGCACATGTTACCTCTGATACTGCCTGACAGGCAACACATTCCCAATGTTCAAACTACCTTCCAAAGTCTTGAAATTCATTCAGCGATTATTGAATGAACAAGCCTGGTTGTCGAGAAGCCACCAAGCATTTCTTCCAAATTCTCAGGTAAGTATATCTTCAACCTGAACCTTTCAAGAGAATGAATTCTGACGGTTGTTGAGGTACTCGAATCCATTGCGGTACATACAGGTATCCACCTTCTTCAATAAAGCATGATTTGTCTCAAGGACAGAAATGTTCGAGACCTTTTGATCTCTGCCTCTTTGGTTTATTCCTAAAGCGACAGGATAATATAATTTGGGTTTGAGCTTCTGCAGGATTCCTGATCTTTCCAGATTCCAAAATGGCACCCTTTGAGGTACACCAAGTCCTTCTTACAGGCAAAATAAGTCCTTCTTACAGGCAAACCAAGTCCTTCTTACAGGCATAAAGTCCATCTTATAGGCAAACCAAGTTCTTCTTACAGGCACCAAGTCCTTCTTACAGGCAAACCAAGTCCTTCTTACAGGCAAACCAAGTCCTTCTTACAGGCAAAACAAGTCCTTCTTACAGGCACAAAGTCCTTCTTACAGGCAAATCAAGTCCTTCTTACAGGCAAAACAAGTCCTTCTTACAGGCAAAACAAGTCCTTCTTACAGGCAAATCAAGTCCTTCTTACAGGCATAAAGTCCATCTTATAGGCAAACCAAGTTCTTCTTACAGGCACCAAGTCCTTCTTACAGGCAAACCAAGTCCTTCTTACAGGCAAACCAAGTCCTTCTTACAGGCAAAACAAGTCCTTCTTACAGGCACAAAGTCCTTCTTACAGGCAAATCAAGTCCTTCTTACAGGCAAAACAAGTCCTTCTTACAGGCAAAACAAGTCCTTCTTACAGGCAAATCAAGTCCTTCTTACAGGCATAAAGTCCTTCTTATAGGCAAACCAAGTTCTTCTTACATGCACCAAGTCCTTCTTACAGGCATAAAGTCCTTCTTACAGGCAAACCAAGTCCTTCTTACAGGCAAACCAAGTCCTTCTTATAGGCACCAAGTCCTTCTTATAGGCAAACTAAGTCCTTCTTACAGGCAAACCAAGTCCTTCTTACAGGCACAAAGTCCTTCTTACAGGCAAATCAAGTCCTTCTTACAGGCAAATCAAGTCCTTCTTACAGGCACAAAGTCCTTCTTACAGGCAAATCAAGTCCTTCTTACAGGCACAAAGTCCTTCTTACAGGCATAAAGTCCTTCTTACAGGCAAATCAAGTCCTTCTTACAGGCATAAAGTCCTTCTTACAGGCAAACAAAGTCCTTCTTACAGGCAAATCAAGTCCTTCTTACAGGCACAAAGTCCTTCTTACAGGCAAAGTAAGTCCTTCTTACAGGCAAAACAAAGTCCTTCTTACAGGCAAACAAAGTCCTTCTTACAGGCAAATCAAGTCCTTCTTACAGGCAAAGCAAGTCCTTCTTACAGGCACAAAGTTCTTCTTACAGGCAAAGCACCAAGTCCTTTTTACTGACACCAAGTCCTTTCTACAGGCACAAAGTCCTTCTTACAGGTATCTCCATGTGGTGACCTACCATACGGGTCAAATCTCAATCAAAATTTAATCAGTAGAATCCTTTTATTAGGAATCTATCATGGTACGACCCACCGTACGGGTCAAATGGTATGACTCACCATACGGGTCAAATTTTAATTCAATTTTTAATCAGTAGAATCCTTTTATTAGGAATCTACCATGGGTTGATCCACCATACGGGTTCAAGTTCAACCACCCTAAAGTTTTTTTTATATAACGAATCCTTAGGTTCTCATTTCATTTTCAGTGGAACAATCATGTCACGACTCTTTTTATTTACTTGTATTGAGTCGATAAGAATCCAGGTGTCATCTCGTCTTTGAAATGAACCTCTACCGAGTTTCCTTTCAAAGAGGGGCAGCTGTTGACACCTGATTTTTAATCATTTTTTCAATTGCTAAAGTAATAAAAAAATGCATAAAAATTCATAAAATTGAAAAATCAACTTTGGGGACCTTAGCCAAGCCTAGGGAACCAATTTTGACCAAAAAACGATTTTTCATATTTTCAGTATTTTTACGTATTTTTTATTTATTTATTTTCGAAAATTAATAGAAAATCCATAAAAATTCATAAAATTGAAAAATCAACTTTGGGAACCTTAGCCAAGCCTAGGGAACGAATTTTGACCAAAAAATAATTTTTCATATTATATATATTTTAATTTTTTTAAAAAAAAAATACAAAAATATTTGAAAATTTTGGAAAAATAACATTTGAGGCCAAAAAAATACACAAAGATAGTTAATATTTTTATTTTAAATCTATTTTCATATTGGCCATCGCAAATTCAGAAAAATCCAATTCGAGTCACGTGTTCCTTCACGAGTATAATCTCGAATCGGGCCTAAAAAAATTTAATTTGAGTCAACTTATTTTTAACTTTCACTTTTTATGAGTTGTGACATTGTCTTCTAATATTTTAAATTTTCATCTTGGCCCAATTATACCCAGAATGACTTAATTTTGCAAAAGGGCTTTAATTAAATTATGCATTATTTTCAGCGACAAGAAATGAGCTTAAATTTGACATGTGGTAAATTTTGGTGTGTCAAAAATTGTGAGGAGATTTGGACTTAAAGAAATATATTTTTTTCAGGGACTGAATTGTAAATACTTAAAATTCAAGGACTATAGTGCAAATACCTAACTCTTGAAGGATTATTTTACAAATAATAAAAAGAAGAGTTAGTGGATAAATTAGAATAGAGAAGGGAAGATGAAGAAGAGGAGATGAAGAAGAGAAGTTGGAGAAGAATGGATGGAGAAAATAAGATAAGAATAGAGAAGGGAAGATGTAGATGAAGAAGAGTTAGTAGAGAAATTAGAATGGAAGATAAGAATAGAGAAGGGAAGATGGAGATTAAGAAGAGTTAGTGGAGAAATTAGAATGGGAGATAAATATGGAGAAGGGAAGATGAAGATGAAGAAGAGTTAGTGGAGAGATTAGAATGTGAGATAGAGATGGAGAATGAAAGATGAAAATGAAGAAGAGTTAGTGGAGAAATTAGAATGGGAGATAGAGTTAGTGGAAAAATTAGAATGGGAGATAGATGAGTAGGTTATAAAAGGAGGAAGAAGTGAGCTTGAGAAAGGATTCTGGAGAGAGAAAATTTGAAGTGTTTGGGAGAATTTTTTGGAGAGAAAATTTTGGATGTTTGAGAGAGTTTTGGGAGATTGAAGAAAATTTTGAGAGAAAGAAAATACCAAAAGAGAGAGAATTTTGAAGATGATGGGAGTTTAAAGCTAGGGGTTATCATCACAAATTCCTTCATCGATCAATATAAATCAAGAGTTCATCCTCGTCAACGAGCAAACAAATTCAAGCTAAGTGTTTTTATTTATTCATTTATTTATGGTTTTACTCGCAAATTAGCACAAATTGTATACACTTTCTCCATCTCCTTTTTCTTCCATATTTTATGTCAGGAGAAGGATATCTCTACGTCAACAGCAAAAATCTCGTCGAGATACAAAAATCGGCCCAGACAAGCTCCTAAGCTGTCCACCGATTTCTCAAATGATCTGTGACTAAAAGTCCCTCTTAATTCAAAAGAAACTCTCTATATTGGGAACATAGAGAGCGAAAATCAATTATAGAAATCCCTCCCAAAAAAAATGGGAGATAAGTACTCTTCCTACTCTTCTGGTTTTAGATGCAGATTAGCACATATTTTGTATACTAACACTTCACTCTATTTTATGTCAGGAAGCCGCAGCTCTATATCAATGGTTAATCCTATGGAAGCACAAAATCGGCTTGGAGGAGTCCTCAAGCGCGCACAAATTTCAAATTGTTGAATCAATTCGTTGTATTTCATTTTAAAAAATTCATACCCCAAAATGGAGAGGACAAAGTCCATCCGCAATTTAAATACCTGCACCATAAATCCCAAAGGGAAGAGCCAAGCCAATGCTTAGCCTCCCATTGGAGGTTTTTACTTATAGTAGTTAAATACCTGCAACTTAAATACCTGCACCTTAAATCCCAAAGGGAAGAGCCAAGCCAATGCTTAGCCTCCCATTGGAGGTTTTTACTTACAGTAGTTAAATACCTGCACCTTAAATCCCAAAGGGAAGAGCCAAGCCAATGCTTAGCCTCCCATTGGAGGTTTTTACTTACAGTAGTTAAATACCTGCACCTTAAATCCCAAAGGGAAGAGCCAAGCCAATGCTTAGCCTCCCATTGGAGGTTTTTACTTACAGTAGTTAAATACCTGCAACTTAAATACCTGTACCTTAAATCCCAAAGGGAAGAGCCAAGCCAATGCTTAGCCTCCCATTGGAGGTTTTTACTTACAGTAGTTTAAATACTTGCAACTTAAATACCTGTACCTTAAATCCCAAAGGGAAGAGCCAAGCCAATGCTAGGCCTCCCATTGGAGGTGTTTATTCACTGTCATGTACTTCCTATAATTTAATTTTTGAATCATCAGACCCAAAAGATGAGTAGGTCGTAATACTGCACAGAAGTCGTTAACACACTCCCTCTTTCGGCTTTAGGGAATCTTTAACACTTAAAAAAATATAACAAATAAAAATATATACCATCCATGCATCCTATTTAAAAAGTGAAAACACAAAAGAGAATACCCTACTAGAGCTTTAGGAATAAACCAAGCCTGAGTTGCCGGATTAGGATATCCATGAAATTAAGGTACCGAAAGGGCATTAGTTTTAATTAACTAGTGTAACCAAGTCCCCGAGCTCATAATCTCTGGTTCGCAGGAATAAATTAGTTCTCCCGCTAATTTATTTAGGTTTCTAATCGACCTACCAAGAACGATTAGTGGCGACTCCAAATTTCAAAATCATTTAAACAAAAACCAAAGTTGCGATTCGGTAGGGCTTGGGAGGGTCCGCATTAGGTTAATCAAATCTAATTAACCTAATAATCCGTTAACCCCTTTTAAAATTTAAAATTTTTTTTTAGAGGGTCGCGACAATTGTGCATGTCCGATTGGATAGTTCATTATTTTCATTTGGTTTTCGACCCGATGCTCTGAAGACTGGAGGATGACCGATGTCCATTCCGGTCCGTTTTGTTGCATTCCCGACCCATGAGGCTTGGTGACGGGTGTTTGACCGATGTCCATTCCGATCCATTTTTGTTGTATTCCCGATCATGTCTCGGGTTTTATTTAATTAGTCTGTAATTATTCACCCGACGAGTTGCGGGTTTTATTTTCACTATCCTTAGGGTAGTTTTACTTTACCTGCTCTCTCTTCACATCTTTGTTTGTTTTGGGTGATTTTGCATTCTTTTATAATACATCCAAAATCTAAAAAAAAAATAAAAAAAATACCATAAAAAAAGTCATTCATTTTGCACAACATGTAATATTAAACATCATGCATATATTGTCATGTTATATCTGCTACGTCATGCATATAGTATAGTCCTTGCCACGTCATTACATTTCACATGTCATATAGTTAGATTGTATTTGCATCACATTTGACAAAAGAAAACCCAAAAAAATTTGCACATTTGAACTTCAATTCAAAATTCATCAAAATTGCCAAATCAAACATTTTTTTATGAAATTGGTACCGAAAGGGCATTAATTCAAAAAATTAATGTAACCAAGTCTCGAACTTAAAATCTCTGGTTCGCAGAAGTAATTTAGTTCTCCCACTGAATTACTTAGGTTTCTAATCAACCTACCAAGAAATGATTAGTGGCGACTCCATGTTAAAAATCTTTGCATGATTAAACATTGAACCTAAGTTGCGATTTGGTAGACCTTGGGAGAGTTCGAACTAGGTTAATTAATTTCACTTAATTAACTTGGTAATCCATTAACCTAAAACTGGATTTTTAGGTCGCGACAGGTTGTTTGTCTACCCAAAGAAGAAAGGGGCCTTGGTATTCGCCATTTGTTCGATTGGAACCGGGCGGCAATGCTTAAGCACATCTGGACCCTCTTTACGGACAAAGAGTCGCTTTGGTGTAAGTGGATCCATTCCACATTTTTAAAGAATAAGAGCTTTTGGGCAGCTAACAAACCGACCTTCTGCTCTTGGGCATGAAAAAAAATTCTGGATCTTCGATCCGAGTTCCTTCCTCGCTCTCGCTGGCGTATTGGTGATGGCTTGGACATTTCTTTCTAGTATGACCCTTGGCATGCTAATGATCCGCTGTCCGAATTCTTCTCCGATTGAGACATTTACCAATCCGGTATTCCTTGTATGGCCACAGTTAAAGATTTCTGTGATGGTAATTATATGCCTAGTGATGCTTTGGTTTGTCTTAATACTTGGCCAGAGTTTTCGCTAACCCTTACCTCGACTAGGAGTGATCGTTTCACTTGGCTTTGTCACTTTTTTGGGACTTTCTCGGTTGCCTCTGCTTAGAATGACATCAGACGAAAAGGCAGGTTTGTTTATTGGCACCGGTTCATATGGGATCGCCATATCACCCCTCGACACTCCTTTCTATTGTGGCTGGGTTGCCCACTCAGGTGTTTCTGCAGAATCATCGGAGGATATCAAAAGGTGTTTGTCCCTTCTGCCGTTGTAGACTTGACTCGGTAGACCATTTATTTTTTGGCTGCACTGTTACGGGATCTTTTGCTGGCTTTTGGGCTGCTACTTGTGGTATTTCTTGGCGGAATAGATCTTGGCAGGATAATCTCCTTTAGGCCACTAGAAAGGTCGGTGGTCGGCGTTTCCACTGATGCATCATTCGTTTTTCATTTGCTGCTCTCTGTCACTTGATATGGTCGAAGCGCAACAATATCATTTTCAAGAATCAAAGTCGCGATGTTGCTACACTCAAGGTACACTTGCCAAAGTTATCCAAGACAAAGTTTTGACATTCAATGATGTAGTAGAAAATTCCCAGAATAGGCGCATCTTGATTTCGTGGGGTTGCTCTCTTTCAGTGGTCTCTTGACTGGTTCTTGCTGGCTCGATATTACCTTGCTTTGTTTTTTGTTCCGTTCGCTTTTGTATACGGGGGTTTGTTCCCCCTTTTAGCCTTTTGCGCATATCCTCCCACCAACCTTGCACCCACCTCTACATTTGTATAGTTTCTGGTGGAGGGTTGGTCGTTGGTTTCTTGCGCTTCGATTTAGGTTGTACACGATTTTGATTAGTCAATCTCATTCTTACCTTTACAAAAAAAAAAAAAGATTATGTGAGAGTATGACTACATAGAGTAACAGAATATTACGATAATCAATTAAGATCAATCGAGTATATGCACAAATGAACATAAGATAATTAAAAGCCTAAAACATACTAGTAATATTCACTAAAGCGTATCTAGAAAGAAAACATTGTTCAATAGTCCACTTTGGACTACTATCAAACATCAATTTATCTCAGTCTTCGGCGTTAACAATTCAATTTTAGAATTTTCGATTCTTAATATCCAATTTTACAAATAGGTCTGGTAATCCTAGTTAACAATAACCTAAAAATCTAATTAGGTCAAAAATTCAATTGAAGTGTTAAGGAAAAAAGGGTTTAGTAAATTGTGTTGATAGTTTCAATCAAAAAATTGTGCTAATAGATAACATTTGCTGCATCAAGGTGCGCACAAAGTAATTGTTGCAATGCCTTCCTACCGTCATCTATAATTAGTGGTTAACGATTTCAAATTTCATATAATTTTACTTAAAACTTAAAACTTATCTGTCAGAAAAAGTTCATTATTTTTTGGAACCTAAAACCTACCATGTCATAGGTTCCACGGTCTTCCCAAGTTCCACCTATGTTTTTTAATTTAACTATTATAGTACATCATTATATTTAATGATTCAATGACCACAACTTATATTTAGATACGTGAATAAATATGAAACATTAGCAAAGTAAAAGTAAAAGTCTCAATTATAAAGATTGCTAAAAATGAAAGCTCAGACTAGGGATTTCAAATTACATGCTCATTATCAAATGTCATGAAATAACGCAAGATCGCGCAAAAACACATACCAACAAAAACGCAAAAAATTATTACAAATTTCACCTACTTGAAAACTAGAACCTATTGCTAAAAGTCTCGGTCATAATAGTTTCAAATTACATACTCATCATCGGATGCCATGAAATAACGCAGAATCGCGCAAAAACATATACCAACAAAAACGCGAAATTGTTGCAGGTTTCATCGACCTAAAACCTACCCATTGAAATAATTTTTTTAATTTTTTAAACCTAGAACCTACCATTCATACTTTAAAACTTGAAACTGAACAATTTATCCACCGATCCAATTTCAAGTTCCAAGTTGTACCTGAAAACCATGCTCACCCTTGTGTGTGAAGTAATAAAATTTCTTTGGTTGGGACTTTAAATAAATCTCTCGAAAATTATGCCCTTTTTCAACTCAACAAAGCACCTCCCATGATCTAAAAACTTTTTCCTAGACACCGTAAAAAGGAAAGACGAACCTTTAACCATGCCAAAGCATAGAGCCCGGGTTAGCCTATGGATAAAGCCTGGACAGAGAATTTTTGATGTCCTAGATTTAGAACAATATGCATCCAAAACCCTAGAGTCGCCTAACAAACAAGTCCCGCGGCGAAGGTCACAAGTTAACGCTTGTCACACCCTTCGTGCAGGCATTTCCGCACTTCGCTAGCTGACTCAAGCTAGCGAAGTACACCCAATCCTCCTACAGCAGAATGCAAAGTCTCCACCTCATTAAACACCTGCCTAATTCTTAATCTTCCTAATTCTTAATCGGCGAAAAATATTGTCCGATCTGGTAAGTCATGGTCATTTGCCTTCAGTAAAGAACCCGGCCAGCCCTGCTTATATTGCAGCTAGAAACCTATCCTGATGGCATTCCGTACAGCTAGGTCAGCGACTGGTAGTTGGTTCCAAGTCGCAACTCTTGATCTACTTCCTGTACCAGAGAAGAGCTCACAGTTAGATGGCACGCAAATCCAATTGCCCTCTTTTTCTGGCTTAAGGCACAAATTGGGGTATATGAGTTAGCATAATCAACTAAGCTTATAGTATAAGGCTGCGCATGGTAACGCTCCAGAAAAAGTATTTCTGTTTCTAAAGTGTTTTCGAAACACTTTGAAAATAGAAACGCGTATGGTAAAAAAGTGTTCCCAAAGTGTTCCGGAAACACTTTTAAGAAACAGAAACACTTTTGGAGAAAAAACAAGAAACAAAAAAAACTTGGTTGTCCTTACCCAAAAAAAAAAAAACTTGGTGGTGTTCACGAAACACTTTTTAGAAATAATTGAGAACACTTTTTTGAAAGTAATTATAATTAAAAATAATTAAAGAATAAAAAGTAATTAAAATAAAAAAATATTTTTTTCGAAAAATAAAAATAAAAGAGATTAAAAATCGAAATAATAAATATAATAAAACAATAAAATAATAATTAAAGAAATTAATTTAAAATAAAATGATTAAAAATAAAAATAAATTTTTCGAAAATTAAAAATAAATTAAATTAGTAAAAATGTAAAATAAAAATAATTAAAAATAAAATACAAATAATTTTTCAAAAATACAAATAATTAAAATAATAAAATTCTAAATAAGAAAAATTAATTGAGAAATCGAATCATTTACAAAGGGTATTTTTTTATCAAATGATATTTATGTCAAAGTTATATCCAAATGCACTTTTCAATTACAGGTTATCAAATAGTATTTGCTTTCAATTATGTAATCATATTTTTATCTACTTCGGAACATTTATGTATGGCTCATAATTGAAATTTTTCCTATCTATGAAAGGTATATTTCATATTCTCATTACTCAATTTTAATTTATCTTCTCTTTCATTTTTTTTAATTATTGATCTCATCCATATTAAAAAAAATTAGGAATAGAATAAATGAAAAAATTAGAAACATAATTTTTTTTCAGTTAACAAATGCGTTTTTGTTCTTTTTTTGTTTCGAGAACAAAAGGTTTATGCAATTACGAAATGCGTTTCTGTTCCTTTTTTGTTTCAAAAACAAAAACTTTATGTAGTTACCAAACGCATTTCTGTTCCCAGAAATTGTTGCCGGGAACAGAAACACAAAAAAGTAATTCTATTCCAAAAGTTGTTCCGGAAATAGAAACGTTACCATACGCAGCCTAAGGTGCACGAGAAAAATTTCCTTACAAGGGGCAAAGGCTTTTTTCCTAAGATTAGAATCGTGTTTATGGGTTTGCTTGATTATGCATAAAAAAAATTATATTCTAAGCAGCAAGTAAGAGATGGAAACTAGTCTGCAAAAAAAATTCTTAAATATCATTTGTAGCTCTCAAAAGAATTTAGCTCTTTGACACCCAGGAAAAAGAACGGGGCAAATCATAAAAACACATGTTTTGCTCGTAAGGAATAAAAGTGAAACTACCTTCTTTTTACATCTCGGCAATGTGAACTTTTGCAACAGCATTTGAAGGCCTTCACAGGATGATCTTTATCATCGAAATCAATACCATAATCCTGCAATCATTTATCAATTTATAACATGACCATAGTTGACACAGCAATACACTTTAATTCTGGTCAAAGCAGAAATTGGTGAAAAATGGTAAGTGAAAAGTGAAAAGAGAAAGAGAAAGAGAAAGAGCCTGGTTTTTGCATGATTCTATGAGTTTATCTCAAACCATAGAAACCTGGTGATAGGGAAATAAATCATAAAACAGAAAGGCTGCGCTGAGGCCATAGTGAGCACCAATTGGAAAGATAAGCGCTAAAATGGAAGCCACTAATCATTTATCAAGTGCATAAGGTGAAAAATACTCTTCATCAGACAGGAAGGGCCACCAATGTCCAATGAGCTCACTTAAAATGACAGATGATCAAATAAAAGTAGGAACTAGAGGGGAGGGGGAGAGAGAGAGAGAGAGAGAGCAACGGCAAATTTGTCAGTCAAAATCTAATATAATCTTCTAGCTTCTTCTTTTTTGTTTTTTCCAGAATTAACATGAAAAGAGTATGATCTCATTCGGCCAATCAGTTAAAAGAAATATTTCAGTACGATATGATTGCATTAAGTAGATTTTGATCAAAAAGTTCCAGTGCTTAAAGGTATGGCATGGTGGTTTCTTGTAACATCGGTGGGGACAATTACGGGCAAGAGCAATGCCATGCATGTTTAAAATGTCATGTGCAACAGGTGTAGTAAAATATGTGACAAGCTATCATTTAACTTCTAGACAATACAAACCACACTATTAAAGGTCCCAAAGTTTCTAAACCAGTTGGCACCAATATATCTGTACTCCTTTTAGTAAGAAAATTCAACTAGATATAGATTCACTAATATTGTTCTGTTACATTATTTATAGCAAATGGAATGCAGCTAGAGCAAAATGGACAAAGGGATGATGAATATACTGAAGTTAAAAAGAATGACCATTCTTTGTACTATATCATGGCCATTCAACTGAAATTCCAATTTCCTATTAACAAAAAAATCATTCATAGAAATGGGAATGGATTCAGAATTCAGAACCGCAATAGTATTAAGGGTAAACAACCGGGCCAATTCACAATGGACCGGTTCGGTTTCTGGTTTCAAAAATTTGGATACCAACCTTGACCAGTTTGCTTCCCAATTTTATACCCTGAACCAGCCAGTTCTACCCAGGAAGCTGGAACTGCGAGGCCACTTCCAAGGTAAACTGAACTGGTTTTGAACAGGTTTACCACTAGCCTTAAGAAAGTTGGTTTATTCTTTTCTTAAAAGAGACAAAATTTGTTGAAATTGACACATCATACTTGAGCAGAAAAAATTTTATTCATGTTTGACACATATATAACTCCACCTATGTATGCTTGCATAGCCTGTCCCAAGCCAGGGTAAAGGAGGAGGGTTGGCGTCAAGCGTAGAGAGTCGGCCGTAAAAAAAGAGCTTTCTCCTTATGAGATAAACCCTTTAGATTTTTCGTTGGAGCGTACCCTTCTTAGCAACGCGTTGCATCGATGCCCAGGTGTAATGAAAAATGGGCAAGGGTTCTCGCACCAAGATAGGCGGGTACGAGGGTTAAGGAAGCTAGCCTTGGGCCATCATTCCCAGAGTGATGTGCCACATCGGTGCTCGGATGTGGTGAAAAATGAGCTAGGGTCCTCACACTTTTATAGGCAAGTGTAGGAGGCAAGAAATGCCCAAGAAATAAGGATTCGACTAGGGAGTTGGAACATAAAAACCTTAACGGGTAAGTTGAGGGAGTTAGCAGATACTTTTGCTAGAAGGAGAGTGAATATTACTTGCCTGCAAGAGACTAAATGGGTTGGAGAAAAGGCTAAGGAAGTGGAAGGTAATGGATTTAAGTTATGGTACACAGGCACAAAAAAGAGTCAAAATGGAGTTGGGATTTTAATCGATAAAAGTTTCAAGGATAAAATTGTTGATGTCAAAAGATCAGGTGATCGGATTATGATTAAGCTAGTAGTGCGAATGCACCCCAAGTAGGATTGCCAGTAGCTGATAAGAACAAATTTTGGGAAGACTTGGAGGAGATTTTAAAGGGGATACCACGTGAGGAGAAAGTATTCATAGGAGGAAATCTTAATGGACATGTTGGCCAAAGTAGTGGAGGTTTTGACAGAGTTCATGGAGGCTTTGGCTATGGGACTAGAAACGAGAGAGGCGAAGACATCTTGAATGTTGCACTAGCGTATGACTTGATGTTAGCAAATACCTTCTTTAGAAAAAGAGAGTCGCATCTAATCACTTTTCGTAATGGTCAAAATTGTAGTCAGATTGATTTCTTTCTTGCTAGAAGAGAGGATAGAACCTCGTATATAGATTGCAAAGTCTACCCTGGAGAATGTGTAGTTACGCAACATAAGTTGGTGGTCCTAGAGATTCGGTATAAGGCATAAAATATGCCGCGAAGGGCTCAAAATCCCAAGATAAGATGGTAGAAGTTAAAAGAGGAAAAACATACCGATTTCAGGGAAAGGATGTTTCAAGAAGGACCGTGGAAACTAGAGAGATATGCAAATAGGATGTGAAGTAAGATGTCTAAATGCATACAAAGAGTGGCAAGAGGGGTGTTAGATGAAAGTAAAGGGGACGGAAATCAAACAAAAGAAACTTGGTGGTGGAATGAAGAGGTGCAGGAGGCAATTAAGCAGAAGAATGAGTGTTTTAGCTGTCTGCATAAATGTCCTAATGAAGAGAATTTGCAAAACTTTAGATTGGCACGAAAAAATGCCAAGAAAGCTGTGATAGAGGCTAGAGGCAAGGCTTTCTTTGATATGTATAAAAAAACTTAAGAGTAAAGAAGGAGAAAAAGATATCTATAGGCCCGCAAAGATAAGAGATAAGAAAAGTAAAGACTTGATACAGATTAGATGTGTCAAGGATGAAAATAAAAAATTGTTAGTAAAAGATGAAGAAGTGAAGGAAAGGTGGGTGAGCTATTTTAACAAGCTTTATAACGGGGAGGGTGATAAAAGTGACATGGATTTGGTGAATGTTTCTGATGAGTTAAACAGAAGGTTTGTGCGTAGAATTAAAGCACAAGAAGTTAAGGATGCTTTAAAGAAGATGAAAACTAGTAAAGCCTTAGGACCAGATGGTGTCCCTATTGAAGTATTGCGATGCTTAGGGAATATGGCAATAAGTTGGTTAACTAAGCTATTTAACAAGATTCCCCAAACTAATAGAATGCCTGATAAATGGAGAAAGAGTATGATTGTGCCTATTTACAAGAACAAGGGGGATATTCAGGACTGTTACAACTATAGAGGCATTAAACTTATGAGCCATACAATGAAATTGTGGGAAATGGTTATTGGGCATCGTTTAAGAGTAGTAACCAAGGTCTCTGTAAATCAATTTGGATTTATGCCGGGAAGATCTACCATGGAGACTATTTTTTTAATAAGACAGTTGATGGAGAGATATCAATAAAAGAAGAAGGATCTACATATGGTGTTTATTGACCTCGAAAAGGCATATGATAGGGTTCCAAGAAAAGTTTTGTGATGGATTCTTAAGAAGAAAAAAGTACCCTTAAAGTATGTAGAGACAATCAAGGATATGTATGATGGTGTTACCACGTATGTGAAGGCCTATAATGGCACATCGAGTTATTTTCCAATCACAGTGGGTTTACATCAAGGTTCGGCTTTGAGTCCTTATCTCTTTGCACTAATTATGGATGAGCTAACAAAAGATATCTAAGATGAGGTACCATGGTGTATGCTATTCGCAGATGATATTGTGCTTATTGATAAGACTAGGGCTGGGTCAGTGCTAAATTAGAATTATGGAGAAACACGTTAGAGTTTTACGTTAAGTCGGAGTAAAACGGAATACATGAAGTGTGATTTTGCCACGACGAGGAGACGATCAAGAATCAGTCGATATGCTTGGAGAGGAGGTACCTAAGAAAGATGCCTTTAGATATTTAGGATCAATTTTGCAAAAGAGTAGAGAGATTGATGAGGATGTTAGTCATAGAATCAAAGCAAGTTGGATGAAATGGCGGAGTGCATCAGGGTTTTTGTGTAATCGCAAAATCTTTCTTAGAATAAAGGGAAAATTTTATAAAACAATAAGACCTGCAATGCTATACGGAGCTGAATGTTGACCAGTACAGAAGTAACACGAGCATAAAATTGGGGTAGCAGAAATGAGGATGTTAAGGTGGATGTGTGGTCATACAAGGATGGATAAAATAAGAAATGATGATATTCGACGAAAAGTTTGAATAGCACCAGTAGCAAAGAAGATGAAAGAACATAGATTGAGATGGTTTGGACATATTCTTCGTAGACCCCTAGATGCTCCAATAAGAACAGAAGTGTATTATCGAGAACATGATATGAAGAAAAGACGAGATCGGCCAAAACTTACTTGGGGGAAGGTAGTAAAACATGATTTAATGGACTAGGAAATATATTGGCGTACGATCTATCTTAGGACGAAGTGGAGGAAAGCTATCCGCATTATAGAGGGGGGGATTTCCTATGTTCCAGAATGCCCTGATTAATCATTTATATTTATTTATATTTTTATTTATTTTTATTTTTATTCCTTTTTCATTTATTATTATTATTATTTAATTTTATTTATTTTATTTTATTTTTCACTATTATTTTTTTTTTGTACCCATATTTCTTCTTTTTTTAAGTATATTTTAAGCTTTTCACTTCGGGTTCATCGACCGCCGACCCCAACTAGTTTGGGATAAAGGTGATGTTGATGTTGATGTTGACACATACATATTGATTAATATAAATTGAAAGAGAAAACCTCAGTCGGTTCCAGGGTCAAGAGGGTTGGTTCTTGTTTTAAAGGCTGAGAACTGACCCCGAAAGGATAGGTTCTAAGTTCCGGATCTAGAGCCTACCCACCCTGGAACCAATCAACCATAAAAAGTATGCTGAGTAAGTCCCCTCTATCCAAATTCATGGGAGGGCAATAGCCATCCATGACTCCACACTTGATCCAACTCAAATCAGAATATAATGTCATGTTTACGCAATCTAGGGATTGGGCCGTTCACCTATAATTAGCTCACTAAACGATTAAGACTGCAGGAGCAATCTAAGATGGCCATGCACAAAAAATCCTGTTTTCTCATATGGAACTACTTTATAGATAGTATGTTAAAACTCCTTACCCAATTCAACTCTTCAAAAGCACCAATTTCTCGAGTAGTGAAAAATGCAAGCTGCAAAAAGGAAAGTCTGGACAATTACTAACCTCTTCATTCTAAAGAACACAATAACTATCAGAAATCCTGCAGCTGCAATAACATAAAGACAGTAAAACCCAGTGATTCTCATACATGATAATAGTGTCGATCAGGTGTCTCTACTTCCACTGGAACATCAATCAAGTTTGCATCAAAACATCTGCAAAAATATGGAGAAATCAATTAGGATGACACAAACGGAGGACACATTAAGTAGGATTAAGTAATATATGCCACGGATATATTTTGCAGAGCTTACTCTAATCTTCAGCGTAAAAATCTGAACAACATATATCCTATGGGTACTCAAAAGTCCCAAGTGACAAAATTGTCTGACCATAGAGATGTAAAAGAAGGCACATGCTAAAGAGAAATAAGCAGTAACAGTCAGACCTCTGGATTTTTAAAAGTATCGGCATGCTAATGGAGAATAACAGCATATGTTTGTATGAAGGCACAAAGTACTTATGTTAAAAGGAAATAGAATTGCCAATGAATCTTTTCAACAGAAAAATCAGTTAGGGCGCCATTTAGTCATTGCTTTACCAGTAAATGTGATCATATTTTACAATGACAATAAGAGTTAATTCGTCATTATAGATCTAAACATTCTTCCAACCCCAAAAGTTCAAACAGGGTTTGCTGCAAAAGGTGCTTCCAAACTCCTCTGAGGCAACTCCAACTTCTCCAAAGCACAAGAAGTACTCAGTCCTATTCTGCCACTCCAGTGACCATGGATGATTGCCTTCTTAAGCGGAGTAATGCAACTCCCTCTTTCCAAAGGCAGCATATTAATTACCCAGTGAAACAGAAAGAGAAACAAGAAGAAGAAACAATATCTAACAAGAAAGCCTGGGAATTAAATTAACAAATTGGCTCCATGGTTCAAAGACAACTATCAAAGATGTACCTGTGATTAATGAACCTGGCAACATTCCCATGATACGTCGCATCTAAACACAGAGCCTCTTCATCATGCAAGTGCCCTTCTGATCCCCAGTCCGCATCAAGCATTACTGGGTATGTATGCCTCTCATGGACATTTTTTTGCATATTACGCTCATATAGCTCTGTATTTGTCACTATTTCCCCCACATATTCACAAACAAAGGTTCCCTTGGGTAATTCCTCAAGTGTTCTAACACCCCAGCCTTTTCCTTCTTCAGTCAAGAAAACCTGAGGATAGACGAAATGCATCTAGATAAAAGAAGCAACATAATTTAAATCTTCCAACTAGATTATCATGAGGAGGGAGAGAACAATAGGCTTAGATGAGTCAAGTATTCTTGAAAAGTTACAGACATTATAAGGTATGTAATTATATATTACGACTGCACACCCAAAACATGTTATGAGCATCGAGCAATTCAGATGTTTAAGTAATTTAATGCATTTCACGAATGTACAGAAATTCTCGAGTGAAAGATGTTAACTTATACGATTTACCACCTGACTCAATCCCCAAACCACGAACATTGGATCAAACAGTCAACTGCAGATATCTCGTGCATCAACAAATAGCCAACTGACCAACATTTTACCCCAAAAGAGAACGCTCAACCATAATTTTGTGTTCTTTACCACACAGGCACATTTATCAAAACCATACTTTGCTGCTGTTGTGTGGTTTTTTTTTTTTTTTTTTGTTTCTAAAATTGTCATTCATGTACAGCGAAATGAGAAAATTATCATAATTCTATGTTCTTTTACCAGAGTTAAGATGCATAACCACAAAATGAGACTTTTCTACCATGATGCCTGACTAAAGAGGGCAACAAGGGATATGTATGCATCTTAATACGGCAAAGCTAGCCAACAGTGGAGCAATATATATGTTTGAACATGATCGCCAAGAATCAATCATGTATGCTCTGGCAATCAGTTCAGATCAATTTGCAACTAAAAAGATGCTCGCACCAAATGATTTAAAGAAGATACTCACTTGCAACTTACACGTTATTCCTCTCTGTACTACTCTATTTCCACAGTGCATATCACATCCACATTTTCTCCAGCATTCTTTAATGAACTTGCGAATCAGATGGCCCTTGCATTTTTCAGGTCTTGACTCATTGCTAGACCTCTCTATTGGGCAGTCTTGACAGTAAACAAAATCCTTCTCTTGGGGATTCACTTTCATCGATTTACAAGATTCTAGAAACTCTTCCTTGAGCTGACCTACTGGTGTGTAGGCAAACTCCCCACCAGTTTCACGGGCACAAGCACATGGCAGTTTTGAGGAGAGACAGTCACCCGTACAACTTGAACAGCAGTCCTCATCCGCAATCCGAGCCAGAGAAATTTGCACATGAGCACTTTGGTAAATCATGTTATGTGGTATGTAATTAAAGGCAGGAAGTTGCTCATTACTAGGATCATCTGCTAGAGAAATTTTGACATTTTCAGCACCTTTTGTTATGTCAGTGAGGTCACCAAAACGGCTTTTTCTAACCGAATTGCAATGACGGCGATGAGCATTAACAGGACCACTTGAACTTGTACTGGCAATTGAGTTCGAAACTTCTGAATCCTTTCTAGAATAGCTTAGAACCTTTGTGCTTGGACCTGCAATCCCATTGGACGTCGAGACACTTCCTATGATGTCAGGAGACGATTTAGTCTTGCCTGATCTTTCAAAGGGATTACAGCCAAGATCTAGATAACTTTCACATATATCTTTCAGCAACTTAATAACAGAAAACTGAGACCCCACAATTTCGAAGGACTGCAAATATTTGTCCTCGACAAATTTCAAAACAGCACCCAGTCTTGGCCTCTGGAATTTCCTTTGAGTAAGGGCCTGTTTGCAGTCCAATGACAATTTGACTTCTCCCAGAGGTGACGAAGCAATGTTGATATAACCCCTGTAACTGGAATGGTCATTGCTTACTGGGCAGTCATCCTTGTCTTCCATATCAGCATGAGGAGATGTAGCAGACTTCAGAAATTTACTTCTGGTTTGAGTACCATCCAATGGAGAATGTCGCTCTAAGCACGCCAATTGCCAAACCAAATAAATCAGAATGAACAGGAGCACAAAATTCTTGCAGAATGAAAACTATAACCTGGAGGCCTACTGGAACTGTTTCCTACGGAGTATCAAGCTATCCTGAATTACAACTTGCCAGCTGCCAAATTTTCTACCCAGGAGAATCAGAAGAATGTGTCCCTCACATAAAACACAAGGTGTGCATCTAGTTAAAATCACGTTCTCCTAATCAATACAGCATACTCAATGGTAGAATTTGCTTCTCTAAAAAAGAAGCAGAGATTGTCAGGCATGTAGACCAACTTAATTATAATTTTCGCCCAAACAGAAAAGAATGATTACCATTATCTTAATATCAGCTAAAAATGCCAAGAAGATCTATTACAATCCTCAGTAATGAATGAAGAGCATGTTTCACTTCTACGAAAATCAGAGCAAGAGAGGTCCACACAGCATGCATTCCAAAGATAAAAAGAAAATTATCACAAGATGGGACTTTAGTTCACAACTTGGAGATCTACACGAGTGTTCACACTATCAAAGAAGCTCTTACAGATGAACACAAAAAGATCATAAACAACAACAGTGGCTCTCACCTCTCATTTACCCAAATATACATATCAAAGGCATAATCAACCTCCTCTCTAAAGAAAATGCTGTAGCCCAAATGCCTAACCTGATGGCAGATTGCATATAACAAGCTATACATACATACCTGAATGGCCTAGTCGGGTATGCTCAATCAAAGGAGACAATGCTGTGACAGAGCATCCTTTTGCCCTACTGAACTCTTTCTTACAAATTTTACCAGGCAGACCTTCTATCGAAATCTGACCTAGTCCAACCTCCCCTAAAGTTGGAGAGGATGCTTTCCTAGAAGCCATCACTTCACTTTTAATCAAAGAATGAGAAGAACTTGTCTGCTTCGTTGAGTTACTGTGCTGCACATGAAGCAGCTGGGAATTATGGTTGGTTCCATCTCTAAAACTTTGTTGTGGTGACTCCACAAATCCATTGGAAGAAGTTGATAGTTCCTGATCTTCTGAAGCTACATTTTTCATCCTAACAAAAACTTGGTTTTCCTGCTGTTCCAAATGTAGCCTCTTAGATGGTCTTTCACAACCATCGTGCCCTGCAGTACAGCCATTTCCATCACCAATATTCTGTTTGGAAACAAGACAGAAATATTAATGAGCAAAAGTGGACATCATCAATAATAAAGAAAAAGTGCACATCATGCGGTTACGGTTACTTCCAAGTTTCTGCGATGTTAGGATACTTCATGAGAACAAATAGGACTGTTCTGAGCCAATAATGTTAAAACAAAAGTGATATTAGATGGAAGAAGAAGTGTGGTGACCTTATCTTCCTTGGACTCATAATATGTATCTATTAGTGTCCGGAAATTCTCTTCTTCTATTAGTTCCCATTTTTTGTTGTAAACTCTTAAAAGCTGCTTCAAAATTGGCTTCACCTCCTCATCTGGAATGCCCAAAGCCCTCGTGGCTGCAAATGCCTGGCGCACCTTAACATCTGGAGCCATCAATGGATCCAGAAAGCCTACTTCTGATGATTGTATATTCTGGTTTACTACAATGTCACCTGAATTTGGAATGTCTATTAGATCAAAATCAGAAAGGAAAGAACAGTTAATTAATAGGCAATTCATTACTCAGAAGATTAAAAGAAGAAAAATAATAATCACCAAAAATAAATTTCATAGAGAGAAGTTACTGCAATTGTTAGGGCTCCACAAAGGTACCAGTGTGATCATAAAACACATTACACACAAGGGATTCACATTAGCGGCAATCACACAGCAACCAAAACAAACTTCCATACATGAATTGCCAGTAAAATTGTTTTATCATATAATTAAACTGAGTCTCCTTATTCTTCAGATCCTAAGTATTACCTTTTGCCTAAGTAAAGTAACAGTGGCAAGTAAGCCTCCATGGTTATTTTGGACGTAAACTAGTAAGCATGGAAGGACCATATATGGGCAACAATAACTCTACATGAAAAAACCCCCCACTAAGACCTTCGTCAGAAAAATGAGGGTGTAAAGGCCCTGGTTTGGCCAGATTGAGTTCGCTCATAGAGATCATTGCTGTCATAATTTTCACTAACAGGGAGTTTTACTTTTATGTTAAAAGTGTTGAAGCATCTCCTGGCATGCAGTTAGATTGCTATTGACTTCTACAACGATCAGTTAAAAAAATTTCATTGTCAAACATAAACTTAAGAACTGAGAAGGGAATTCCACTTATCTATCACCAGAATTAGTCCTTAACATGCTAATGTCATATCTGACAGCTCAAAGTTTAACTAGGATACAAATTTTCCCCCCAATACTTAAATGTTTCACATTCCATTCAAGATACAAGCTATTCGACTTTGCTTTTAGATCTAACCAGAAGACTACATGGTCTTTCCTTTCATTGCTATGCCAAAGACATGAGAAATATTGGCTTTATAGTTTCACTTCCACGAGATGTCCAATCATAAGGTAAAGAAAGTAATAAGATGGTTTGCAACACAGGAAAGAAAAACTTCCATTCCACCTGCCGAACATCAGTTTCTTGCATTCTGTTCACACACTTCCATCAAATGGCAGCTCCTTCACTGACTGAACACCAAATTTCAGTGATAAACATTGTTGAAACAGATTAGAACTGTAGAAGTATTATCTCACATCGCTTGACAACAATCCTAAAGGCTCTTTATATTCATGCGGTCTCCCTCCACCTATCAACTTAAACTTTTGGATTGAACTTTCTAACATGGCATCTGAGCCAATGTTGTCCCTTTTGCGAATGTGAGAGGTCAAAATTCCATGTGAATGTGCATAGTCAAAATTTCACGTGCCACTCATAATTCAACTTGCACGTGAGAGGGAGTGTTGAAATATTATCCCACATCACTTGACAGCGGGTCCTAAATACTCTTTATATTCATGTGGTCTCCCTCCACCTATCAACTTAAACTTTCGGGTTTGACTTTCTAGAAAGAGCCGATCATAAAAAAAGTTTGACCTCACAATTCTGAAGGTATGCAACGAACTGCTAAGCATTGTCAAACCATCTGAAAAAGAAGTCTCCATGTAGCATTTCTATTGCAGTAACATGAATGAAAACGGGGGAAGAATTCAATCTTTAAGCACAAAAATTTCAGCTCCTTCTATTCACTATGGATAATGTAGCAACCCCATAATCCTCTAGAAAGAAGTGGAAGAAAATAGATCCCATTTCATTTGCCAATTTTCCCTATATTTCATGGAAGTAAAGTCCAGGTCTTGTCATCTAAAGCTATAGTACTAAGGCAATTGCTTTCCATGTAAGGAACCATAGCAACAAGTCTCCAAAATATTCCAAAATATAGCCAGAGATTATGTCAGATTTACACCATAGAATAGGTAAAGCAAAGCCTCAGCCAGTACCAAGCCTTGTATAATCATTTAGAACAGGATTAACTAAAATGATGTTCTGATTTTCTTGACCCAAAACGTAATTGCACAAAATTTCACCTCCACCATTAAGCTTTATAAGTAGCCAGGAAAAAAAAGATTTTTAGCGCATTTGTAAAGTTTCTAGCTTAACTTTGAGACAACTCAAATTTAATTGAGAGTTGCCTACTTCCTTACAGACAGATTTTGGATATTTTTACTTGAATTGATCGATACATTTATCCCAAATATCTGTTCCGCTCTTTTCATCTTATCATCACTATGCCATAGATAGAATCCTACTAAAGCGAACTGATTGCTACACAAATGGAAACTTTGTGGATTTTTATACAAATCTCGGCTCATACAGCCAAGAGAAGTACAACAAATGAGGCAACTCCATCTACAAGCTGGCTTCTAGATCCCCATTCAGAATCATCATCCTTTCAACAACTCCAATCACCCAGCAGGCATTGTAAAGGATTCAAGTTCTCTCATGTCATCACATCAGCTCGCTTCAATCAAATTCCAAGTACGCTAATAGCACACTCACTCAGGACGTATCACCAACAATCTAAAATACACGTGATTTCGGGCGATACACCCATCACATCTTGACACTTTTTGTGGAAAATCAAGCAACAACATAGCAAAACACTAGCTTTCACTGACAGCAACCGAACAATCAAAAGCAGAAACAAAACCCACATCACCTCAACCGGCAAAAACATAACCACAAACAAAACCCAAGCACTACGACTGGAGGGGCGGAAGAAAGGGCAGAGCTCGACTGCATTAACACGCATTCCACATACCGACTTGTTGACAGCGCTTTCAGGACCAAAAAAGCAGACAATGTGCTGGTCACGCCATGCAAAGAGCGCTTCCTCCGATCAAAAAATCTCTGCCCCGCTACGAAATTCGCCCGTGGGAGGATTCAGCGACCACCGCGGCGGCGCATTACCGCGATCGCCGCTCCACATGCACGAGAGCCCGAAGGCAAAATTCGATTCAACGACGGACTCTCGATTCGCAAGCGATAGGGTTTGGAATTTGTAGCAGAGATTTTGCAGAGACTCGACGAACTAAGGGGAAAGGCCCGGGTGGGGGTGTGGGGGTGGGGTTTGGTGTAGGACACATGGAAAGCGCGTGTATTTGTTTGGGAGATACTTTTCAGGTGCGGTCGAGTACACGGAGTAGCGCTTTCTGATTGGCTGTACTCTAGATGGGATGTTCGGGGCGATGGTTTTGGACACTTGTCGCGGCGATGGCGGCGAAAGCAGGCTATTTCCGTGGACCTGAGCGCAGGAGAGTGGTACCTTGTAGCGGGCAAGGTATATTAATGGCCATAGTCTCCGTTTTCGTAGAGGAAGGTGGGATTTTGTGGGGCCGCACCCGTCGGGCCGGTCAACGTTATGCGATCTATCCATGCAAAACTGGTGCACTTAGCCATTGAAATATTTTAATGGGCAGCTATTATTTCACTCTTACAAAAAAAATTATATCATCTAATTGAAATTTAATTTGAATGACCCTTAGCTTGATTATCATTCTTGAGTGATATTTTCGTACACTAATCGTAGTTTTCCGAACAATCGGAGATGTAATTTTTATATGTATAAAGCAAACTCAAAAAAGATCGTACTTTTTTCGGTATGAGTATGTCGAGATGGAATTTTTTTTTTCTATGCCCCTCCTAAATCGTTAACAAAATAGTGATACAAAGGTTAATCAGGTAATCGAAAAGTGGGATTTAATCTTTCCAATTTTCTGAAACCAGATTCACTATTTTCTAAAACAATTGTTTGAATTCTTTCACTACTTTTTTTTGTACGTGAATCCGGTGTGTCGTGCACACAAAAGAGATTTGAATTAGTGGGTCCATTCACTTGTTGGCAAAAGATACACTAAGCATCATAAGTTAATAGTTATATCATTTGTTAGAGAGATGTTTAGGAAAATGTCGTGCATCTCTTGATTATCTATATCTCGTGAGATTGTATATGTATCTTCTTATTTATTCATAGAATTGATTTTAATTGATTATCTTACTACCTTAAATAGTCATCTTGATGGGTTTTATGGATGCGTGGGCCGTCCATGATGGGTTAACCCAGTCTATTACTCAGTTGGATAAACTGTCAAAGACAATTATCTTTTCTGAACGTGATATGATCACTGCGAAAGAAGAAAAGAGAAAATACTAATGCTTCTCTCCACAAACGTCAAATCCTTGGACGAGCTCTCTCTCTCTCTCTGTGATGCCCCATTTTAAATATTTTTAAATTAAATAAAAATAGATTCAATGGATTAGAAAGCTATTTCAAGCCGGATGAATTTAAGACTCGGGTTGAACGAATTATTAATACAACAATGGGCCCAACAATTCGCAGGACGGGTCAGAGGCCCGGCCAAATTAAGGACAGGCATGGCCCGATTGGTGGGTGGGCCTCTTTTGCACCCATCGGCGGCCTTGGGCCGTAGAAGCCAGGCTGGGACGGGAGCCCGCTCGCCTGGAGTAAAGGAGAGTCAAATTTGTTGAAGGCCCGTTTCTTCATCTTGGCCCACTAGAGCAACTAGCAAAATGGAGAATAGAACAGACCCAATTCTCCTTCTTGGCCCACGGGAGCAACCGGCAAAAGGGAGGACAAACCCATTCCCTCCCCCTTCCTCGACATCACCATTGAGCAGCACCTTGAGTCTGGCTCTGGGTCCTCTGTCCAGGGAGTTCGTTGCTTCGCACCGACACAGGAGCACGCCTCTTCGGCCATTCGAGAGCAGCGCTGCAGCAAGGATTAAAGTGAGTTAATTTTCTAACTCGTTTACTAGCTTTCCCGACGCACATCGAAAATGGGAGACTGGATAGTCTGCGGGTCGTTGGTTGGCATCGGAGTAGAGAGGTGGCGGTAGTCTTCAACCGAGACTTGTCTTGTGCATGTAAAGTCGGAGCGGCGGGTGTCGTGAATTTAAGTTTTCGGTCGTGGAATCACAGTGGAGAAACAGGGGGTGCTGTCCACCGTATGATGCAGATGGCCAAATCTCGAAATACGGCTGTTATGGCCAGTTGGGGTTGTTTTCGATTCTGGATTTTAGTGGAGAGGGGGGCTCGAGACTTGGATGGACGAACTCCCGTTGTCGGGGCAGCGTAGGAAAAATTAGAATCTATCTTTGGATGGTGTTGAATTAGGAGGGTCGATGCCGAGCTGTACTAGCGGCGTTGTATGTGCTCTGCACTCTCTGTTGTTTAACCGGAGCTTTGTTAGCTTGAGCTGTTGTGATGCATGTCGATGGTGGACAGATTAGAGGTGGGAGTCGGCTCTGAGTTGCGAGGGAAGGTGCACTGTGCACTAACCTTGCGGTGGGGGTGAATTAAATGGAAAGAACTGAGATTCTGGTTTGGACATGCCGTGAGATAAAAAAAAAGAGAGAGAGAGAGAGAGAGAGAGAAGGGGGAGAGTGGGTGCAGTTGGGTGGTGAAAATTGGAGTATTACCAAAAAGAGTGTCCAGCTAAGGCATTTAGGAAGGTGGGGCTCATTCAAATTTGAGCGTCTAAATTCTGTGACCGCGTGTGCAAGGCTTAGAAAAGAGAACAGATAGAATTTGTAGTTAACTAGTTGTAATGCTTTGGGTGCTAAACAGACAACAGGTGTCCAACTTAGTTGTTCTAATTAAGTATTCTTTAACCTGTGATGCTAGGAGGTCGATTTCGTGGTCGGCTGATATATATCGCGTTGCCTTTTAGTATTAAAGTTATTATTGTCGAATACGGCCTAATATGATATAAGGGACGCATTAATACGGAACATGAGCATGGCATCACATATCATAAATTTGGACCGAATAAGGTTCGTGAAAATGGGCTTCATGCTTAACTTTTCATACCCCTTGGAGTTTATGGGTAGACCCTATTGTGTGCATGGGTGGTCCTGCTGTATGACGAGATTGGTCTATGAGGCAGTATGAGACGACATTGTAATTGCAAGGCTGAAATGGCCAGGTCACGAAAGGGACGGCTTGCATAATTCATGTGCACATGGTCATGCACATTCTTCATAGCATGGCATGTTTAATGTACCGTTGTTGATCGCTCCAGCCTAATGACAAGTTGTAACTACTTCAAACCCAGATGTTCATCCATTTTCTGATGTTTTGCTCATCCCATTGGTTAGACTAGTTGGCGATTTAGATAATTACCTCACTGTGATTTTTATCTCACTCTTTTATTGTTGAATTTTTCTTATAGGTAAATAATATTGCAAGCCTACCTACCCTGTCATACAGTGCACCGTTCCATTTTACCTTGGAGGTATCACTGCATGAGATGTCGAAGCTTCCTCACTTATAGTTCGTATAGATAGTTTGCTGCTTATGGGTCAACGGACCCACTCTCTATCGTTTCGTGTCTATTTATAGAGTCCTGGAGGGAGACCTTAGACTTGTAGGCCTGCTACCTTTTGACTGCATGGCGCCATAAGGGCCCACGTAGTGTCATTAGAGTAGCGGGTAGGGCATGGGCCGTCATGAGAGTAGAGATGGTAGTCGAGTCAGATGTGGGAGACTTTTGTTGGGGTTTAGTTCCTTTTTGGTATATCAAGTAGGGCTTTTGGCGACTTTTTAATGCCACCCGATTATTCTCCCAGTAATATGTAAAAAGAACCCAACATTTCTCGGCCATAAATAAATAAAGTGACTTGCTTTAATGTATCTGCTTGTTGTCTTATTTAAATTGATTGTCAGATCAATAGTATATATGGCGAGTTTGGGATGCCACGGCTCTGACGCGAAAAGCGACCGCGACACTCTCTTTGCATTGTGACAATGGAAATCAAGGTAATTGTTCATGTGATGTACTCAATTTTGATTAGTGATTCGGAATGATTTTGGGCATGTTTTTCGCTGTTTCAAATGTGCAGATTTAGGAATACGTTTCCTTCACATCTAATATAGAGGATAGGTTAGTGTGTACTAATTCTAAGAATTGGGTGTTCACTATGAAGAGTGCATCTAACAAGAACAAAAAATAAACAAGAGAAATGGAATGCCAACACGGTTTCATCATCTTTTCAAGCACCACGCACTCTCTAAACCAAGTTTAGCAATCTCCAAAGCTATCCAAAAGTAGGCTCTTTCTTTGGAGTATTAGTCAAAAGGATCCCGCCAGTATGACAGTATAACAGTGTAATGCCGGCCATAAAATCAAAGGAGGACCTTGCCATGATTACTATACTTTTTTTTTGGCATTCATAAAACTACATTGAAATTGCATCGTTATACTGCTACTTTATCGGCTTTCTAAATCCGTAGTTAAGGGTGCACATGGTAACACTTCTACTGTAGAAATCAACTTCTAGCTAGAAGTTTATTTTTCCACTTCTGCTTCAAAAGTTAATTTTTGATGAGAGAAATTCATTTGGTAACGATTGAAAATTTCTACTTTTAAAACATTATTGACAAAAAAAATATTTTATAAAAAATTATTATCGGTGGCCAAAAAAATTCTAATTCATTTTTAAACATTTTAATTTTTTTAAAAAAATAATTTTTATTATTAAAAATTATTATTTACTTTTTAAAATAAAAAATTATTATTTATTTTTTACTCCGGTAGCCGGAGACGGCAATGACCAGCAAAGTTCAATGGTAGATTGAGGTGGCAAATTATGAGGTGGTCAACGGTTGGCCATGGGAACCGGTAGTTGGTGGTGGTCGGTAGTGATCGACGGTTGGCAACGGCCGGAGGAGGTCAATGATGGGCGGTGGTTAGCGACGGTGGTGGTCCGCGATGGTCAGCAGCGGCTGGTGATAGCGGTGATCAACATGTGGCAATGATCATAGGCAGTGATGGGCAATGGTCAGCAAAGATAGTGATTGGTGAGTGGCGATGGTTGTAGATGGCGATGGGTGGAGGTCGGAGGCAACGGCATTGGTTAGCGGTGGGTGTGGACAGAGGCCAGTGGAGGTCAACGATGAGTGATGGCCGGTGGTGGTCAGTGGCAATGGTGGTTAGCGGTTGGCGGCTGGGGCTAGTGATGGTCGCGAGTGATAGTTGACGGTGGTCCGCGGTAAGAGGCCATAGAGGTCGGCAGAGGGGAGGTGGTCGAAAAAAGGGTGAGGTGAGAAATACGTTTTGATATATATATTTTGTCCAAGAAGTATTTCTTGAGTTGAGAAGCGTTTTTTTTTAACTTCTCAAATTGAGGGGAAAATAACTTTAGAAGTGAAAATTCACTTTAAAAGTAGAAATTTATTTCAGAAATAAAAAATTTTACTAAACGGTTTTCTGTTTCAGAAGTTACATTATCAAACGGATTTCTGCTCTAGAAGCACTTCTAGAGCAGAAATTCATTTCTAGAAGCGTTATCATGCGTACGCTAAAATATTCTCTCAAGCGAGGACAATTTGTTCAAAAGGAGAATCGTACCGGGGCCTATTCGTGACTTGCTTCATCAACACTCCAACTTGCTACTTTGTCCATGGGTGAAGAAAGTTTGGTTCGACCTGCCCTAAAAATCGACATCTGAAAAAATGGACTTTGAAGAATAGAGGTACCTCAGTATCTTTTGAACTTCGCTGTTGTCCTATGTCTTTTAAGCTTTGAGACCCCGAGCCAAACCGCAGCTGCTAGAACCGGCGAGAGGCTACTAGGAAAACATCTCTTGATGGGGGCATCAACAGCAAAACAAAGAGGGAAGCACCAGCTCGAATCCTCTCGGACGCGTTGAAGATTAACATGGATGGATCTCTTACCTTGAAGGGCTGAGCGAAGCTGCAGTAGCCTATGTCGTTCGAGATTGCTGAGGTCTCGTGGTGGGTTCGTGAGGTAACTGGGGGTGTCCTCTACAACTCGAGTTGAAGCTTTGGTTGTTCTTGAAATCCTAAATTTCCTTCTATTGCGATCCGATGAGTGTCTAGAACCGGAGTCGAATCACTCTGATGTGATAAGAATAGTGTTGAGCGCGGATCGGATGAGTTAGGATGTCACACTGTGTTTATCAACGAGGCTCGGGCCAAAAGCAAGATTTTTCACTCATCTTAGCTTGGTCCATTGCTCCCGGGAGCAAATCAAGTAGCAGATTGGATCGCCAAGACCCAAAAATGATAGGTCGTTCCTTCAAATTGGGTTTCGAATGCCCCCTCAAGGCCAATGAGAAATGTCTTTACGACATAAGAAAACCCTCTTTCTTCGTGTTTTCCAACTGGAACTCCCTATGATACCGTGGATTTGATTTGAAAATTCTATTGTGTTATGATACTCGGCATTGATTTAAACATTAAATAAAAAAGAATTCTCTATCCATTGGGTGCATGAATTGATGAATCTTTCCTCAATTTCTTTATTTTATTTTTTTTTGCAGCACCTGCACCATTGCTAGTGAAAATAAATGGCTTATTACTGTGATTACTTGATATCTTTGAATTTACTTTTACATACATTGAATCAGTGTCCTGAAGAGATTAATTCAACAGCTAGTATTTTATGAAACAGAAGGAAGAAGTCCACCTACGCTAGTTGGGAAAACCTAATTTTCTTTTCTTGTAACATTTTATTACAAACTCTCATTTCAATTTCTGACCAACTTTATTGCTTTTTTTCCCCTTAAATTTACCAAAATTTGCTATCAAATTACCACTTTTAGCTATCTTGCTTACCATCTTTTAAATTTGCCAAGTCTTGTTAGAAAATAGCAACTTCAATCGGATTGATTACCCACTTTCCTCTTCTATAATTGAGTTACCAACTAGTTTTGTGTCGGTAATTTTTGTTTGTATTAGTTACAAAATTCCATTTGGCTTTTTTTAACAAATTTATCTGAACAAAAAAAAATTCTCTTATCATTCACCAATTGTAGATATCCTTCTTACAAAAAAATTTAAACCAACTTTGTTTCGATTTAGTTAGTACAAGAATTTTTTTTTTGGTAAGGTTTAGTTAGTACAAGAATTGGTAACTTGGGAACTCTAGAAAAAGTGTGCAATATCATAAAGATGGTAGTAACTTGCCAACAAATTACCATAAGAAAAAGTCACCGGTCACTAATCTTTCAATAATTTTTTTACGCACAACACAAGTTTAATTCCCCGTGCAACCACGTCATTGTAAACAATTTTGAAGGATACTAAATCCTTAATTCATATAAATCAACATGCGGAAACATACCCAAAAACACTAAAAACTTGAATCACTTATCAAACGATACATCACATGAGGGACATACCGTATAAGCCACAGATTATATGTCGCATTTGCAATTTCAAGAGTTTCCTTGCTTTGATTGTGCATTTGGAGAGTGGAGTGGAGTGTCGTTGTTTTCTCTGTTCCTTTTGTGTTCTATAGGATAATGGACAGACTAAAGGAGAGAGAGAAGTTACATCTTTTCAGAGGACGTGATTTTTTTCATGTTTCAAAAACATCTATTGATAATTGCCAAGGCAATTATCCGTAATGCATAGGGTATAATTGCCCACATGGGCGGACCACCATAAAACCCTATGTACTCCAACAAATTTCATACTCAAATCACCCATTCAAAGTATGGCTTGCAATTACCAATCAAAAAATACACTTGTAGCTACTGGCCTTGTTTGGTCCACAAGGTTCGATCGGTGTTTCATCGATTGGAAACTTACCTATCTATGCAAGACTCTTTTTTTTTTTTGTAACCGGGGTGTCCAGCCGTGCCAGTGAGCTTACGCTCAAACCGACGGCGACTGATTAATCCCCGGGGAGGCACCGCAGGACCCCACCACCACGGCATTCCGGATAAGACACCAGGGGGCGAGTAAGTAGGACCCCACCACCACGGCACTCCGGGTAAGACACCAGGGGGCGAGTAAGTTTCGACCCCAGGACTGCGAGTATTATTAGTGGGGCCCCAGCAGTCTACTCCTTACCACTCGATCACTTGATGGGTGGGTTTATGCAAGACTTCCTTATCGAGAGAAAAACAAAACAATACCGTAAAATAAAAAATTAAGAAAAAAAAGGCATAGGTTGAATTTTAAATTAAAACACACTTTGATTTTATGAACAATCACATCCATGCATAGCGAAACCCTCACTTTCTGACAAGTGGAGAGAAAGAGTCAAATCTACTCCGTCCGTGTCAATGTCTCTATCTCTGTCTGTCTCTGTCTCTTTTCATGCCGGATGTAGCTTGGAAGAACCGTGAGTTCTTCTCAAAAATCTGCAACAAAAAAACCACGTTTGGCACTTGATAATAACAAGAAATCTGACCCAAAATGTCGCGAGAAACGGATCGAGGGTATTCTAGGATATCGAATACAGAAAGAGATCGCTCGTGCAAAAACTTCCTCGGCACGAGCGAAGGAATAGGTCGCTCACCGTCGTCTTTCCGGCCACAAGACCTGAGAAGCAACAAGAAGAGAAACCCTAGCACCAGAGCTGCAGCTCCTCCCAGCACGAGCGCTATCCGTTTCCCCGATTCTTCTCCATCTTCGTGCTCTTCTTCTGTTCAGACACAAACTCTGTATGAATTGCAACCGTCCTAGGCACATGTCTTGCGGAAAGTAATGTTGTTTTTGTTCATTTTTCTGTTTCTCCTCTGGAAGATAAAGTTTGCCGTGGTCGCATTTGAGATTTTGCATTGTGTCGTGCATTTCGCGGACTTATTCCAGATCATCGTGAAAATAGCTGCATGCATGTGATCTAGTCGCTGGACACAGACAAGGGTGACAATGTACCTGGATTCCAGAAACCGCCACCGCCGTCTCCGCCGCCATAATAATGCTGAAACCTCACCAGACACCGGTCGAGGAAAACCTCGCCGGCGACCGACTTCGGGCACTCCTCCTTCACCACCTCCACCGCCGCGTTCACGCACTCGCCGCAGTCGCAAGGGCCCAGATCGGCCTCGCACTCTGCCTCTACCCTGAACGGACCGTGCTCCGTCTCGTACCTCCCTCCCTCTCCCTCTTTCCCCTGCAACACGCCTTCCTCGAGCGCTTCGAGCGCCGCGTCTCTATTCTCCACTAGCCCTTCGATCCCCTCCACTTCTCCCGATTCCTCACAGTGCTTGTGATCCATCTCATACTTGGATCCTCCACCACCAATGCCGCCGCCGCCGCCGCGTGGCGAGATCGCTGCCTTCTGGACAGAGAACTGGTCGGTCTCATACTGGAGGTAGCACCCGGCGAGCCGAATCTTCGCTGCGATCGACTTGTCGCATAGAGCACGCGATATCTCAGGGATCCTAGCGACGCACTCCTGACACTCGGAGCCAGTGAGAGCGGCATCGCACTGGAACCGGCCGGAGACGCCGGAGAGAGAGTCGCCGACGGTGGCCTTGTAGAACTTGGACTGGGAGGAGCGTGAGACTAGCTCCTGGAACAGGGACGAGAGCGTCCGGGAGTGAGGCGATTCATCCGAGTCGGTGAACACGTCGCCGGAGCAGTTCTTGTACACCAATGCGGTGTAGTTCGTGCTCGGCTTGAGTAGACCGCTGGTGGAAGGTACGATGAACCCTAGAAGAACAGAGAAAACCAGGAGAGAAAATGGAGAGGGTGCTTCCATTAGATCAAAAGATTTTGAACCAGTTCCTGTTGAGAAGATGAGCATAAAAATTAGGAGGACATGATTAAAGATTGGTGAGGAAGAGACGTCAGTAAGATGGACCAATTTAAACTTCTCCAGATGTATTAATAGGATAGTATGGATTGGTGAATTTTTATATTTATTTTCCTTAGAAGTTGGTGGCTGGGAATATTATTTTCTTGCCAACCTTCATCTAACTATTAGTATTTTTGTGGATTTTTGTCAATTTAGAAGGAAAGACCGATGTTTGGATTCCCCTAACATAATATTAGGGGTGACATTATCCAATCCGAGCCGTTCAATTCAAAATGGACGGCCCGGATTGATCCACATCAGCTTTTTAGAATGGGGAAAAAATTTTGACGGGAAATTTAAAATTTTGAATTGATCAATCTGGGTTGTCCATCTTTGAATTGAACTTCCCAGATCCCTTATGTCACCCATTTTCACTATATCAGGGGATCCGAATCCGAAAGACCATCGGAGGGAACGTGCACAAGTGCAAGCCGTCGAATTGAGTCAAAAGCATGGCTTGCACTAGTCATGATTGTTCAAGAAGTTTTAATGAAGTGGTTGATCAATCTACGCCATTTTCTTAATTGGATCATGCTAAGTGGAAGTTATTGCAGTTCTCCCTTGATTGCCGTATACAACACAACCAGCATCAACCTCTGCTACGTCATGGGGACTATGGGTGCATTTGGTTCGGCATTTGAAGAAATGAAAAGTCTTTTGGCCTAAAGAGCTTCCAGGAAATGCGGTAGTGTTTGGATAATTCATTTCAGTGTATATTTCGCAAAGCATTGACAGAGAGGGCAGGGACTGGGCGAGCTTCAGCTACTGCAACTGCGGGCAAGTATCAATAGCAACTGTCGGCCAGGCGAGCATCAACCGGCGGCCCTCGTCACCGTAGATCTCCTTGTAACCCTCGTTGATGCTCAGCAAAAGCACTAGGCGACAAAGGTTGATTAAGGTTAGCAAAGCCGAGGTGAAGCTCGTCAGCAAGGTCACAACCCCAGGTGAGGCCCGCTAGGGTAGAGCGACTTGCGACGAGGGTCGAGCAAACCCAAGCAAGCGCCTGAGTTTGCACGACCCTCACAAGGGTTTGCGAGACCCCCAGGCAGCTCCTCGTGGAGGTCGTGCAACCCCAGTGATGGGCCAACTGAGGTCGTGACCCCTTGCAGAGGTCCATGATGTCGCCGGCGTCCATCCAGCTCCTCCCACCTCCACGAACTCCAAAATTTGCAGAGAAGATGAACGGTCACGAGGGTAAAATTGGGATAGGAAATTATTTGTGGAGGTAATTTGGGAAGAAAAAAAAATTCATTTGTCTTTGGAACTTGCCTTCCGAAATTGCTAAAAAGGCAATAATAATAAGCCTTTGACTTTCAACTTTGCCAATGCTAGCATTTTTCCAAAGTGGCCAAAAATATTTTTGCCTAATGCTCAATTTCTTTCCAAGTGATTTTACAGGCCCAAAGCCCCTTTTAGGGAAGTTGAAGCAAACGCACCGTGTGGTAAGGGACCTTGTCTACCTCGAGCATGTAGATCGTGAGCAATGTGTTGAGTGATTCATGATGTGTGATAATATCTCTAAGGCAAACATTCGAGGTATGAAATGAGATCTCATGATAAGGCCGAAAGAAAATAATCAAGCCGATCGTCTATTCCATCTAAGAAAAAAGATCTACGGTACGTGACCAAATGGGAGTACCGTCTCGAATTACAAGGCGAGCCGCATACATCAAAGAAATTCAGCAATCCATACTTATAACTCTCGCTTTAATGCGTAATCGATAATTAAACCCAAGATTGCGCGTGTGAATTCGGTATGAACGGAGTGATAGCCAAAATGTTTTACAGAGACTCGAACACGGAGCCTTTTTTTTCACAACATTAAAGATGGATATCTTACGAGTACCCGAGATCCGATCCGAGATCGGGACGATCAAAATGTTTACAAATGCTCGAACACGGAACCTCTCTTTACAATACAAGAGATTGACATGTACGTTTTCCCATCGAACGGATTAAACAATGGAACCAACCCTACTACCAAGCTCTTAACCTATGGCAGAAAACACAAACACGCATCCATCGATCCATCAATTGCTGCTAGGGATCGAGCGACCAACTTTTTTCTTTCCCAGTTGTGCACGTCTCGGGTTGCTCCTTTTGCGTCTGTCTTCTTCACCTGCATGGACTCCATCGATATAGACTTCTAAAATAGGCCAAGTTGGTAGTCACCGAGGCAGGAAGGTTGGGAAATGGTGCAAAAGTGATCGTATCCCTGCGCATTTTCTTCTCTAATTTGGCTAGCCGATTCAGCTGACTTAGAAGGGAGAGATGAGCAAAGCATACCCAAAAGATAAAAAAGAAAAAAGAGTTAGGGGCCTTTCGCAATTCGGCGTTTTGGAAGGAGCCCATTATTTTAATAGAACAGGCCCAGCAGCATGTGAAAGAAACTGGGCCTTCCCCTTCATGTTAGCCACCCACCATCCGTCACCTCATGAACCAGAAATTGGAGTGACAATGACTTGCAAAAAATCATCATGAAAAGCTGAAAACACATGCAGACCAAACTTTCCTGCCGTTCAAATGTAGCTCGCGCTCGAGGCTCAATCAAATTGATTTGCTGCCTGGTTGGTGATATGTCTCCCCGCCCCCCTTTTTCCGATTTGTCGTGACGTGGTGGAGCCTCTGGAAGTCAAGTTGGGCGGGCCGCCAACTTTTGTTTTCGGCCAACCCGACGTTCGTTGATCGGATCTTCCATTGCGGGCGAGCGACGGCACTCGTTCGTCTGATTACCTTTGTTCGACTCGTGCATAGATCGGCCAAGAACGCATCGATATTATGCTGCGACGCTTACTAATGAAATTCGCCCCGACATTAGGTAGAAATCTATGCTCAAGCTCGGCCAATTGAATCTGTCCCAAAAAAGAAAAAAAAATTCGCGCGGGAAGATTTTAACACGTTTATTTATAGGCCAACCCCACGTTCATTGCTCGGACCTTCCATTCCACGCGAGGCGGCATTTATGCATCTGATTGATTACCCTATTCGACTCGTGCGTATATCGAAGAAGACCGCGTCGAAATTATGCTGTGGCGTTTATTAATGAAATTCCCCCCCGACACTGGGTGAACAGCTCAGAGCTCGTCCAATGGAATCTGTCCAAAAACATTGTTGTCGGAGAGCTTTAACATTATCTGTCTTGTTCTTTTCCTTTTAAGATAAGAGCATCCCATGCATGAAAAATGTGGACAAGGACGTCCTTCTTGCACGATGGCGAACAGAAAGCTCCTTGGGGACACAGAAATTGGTGGGTAAATCCAGGAAATTCCCCATTTCAGGGGGACAGGACAATAAGAAGGCCCCATCCTCACCAAAATATCGGAAAAAATTACCACAAAAAAAAGAGAAAATTTGAATTAATCAAATGGCGTAAGAGGGCTCTCCTTTGTTAGAAATCCACATGCAATATTAATCCGCATGCAACATTCTGGAACTTCCAAACCTTTCTTAAGCTGGTTCATATATGTATACGTATATTTATGTATGTATAGTCGAGCCTATATCGATTTAATTGAAATTAAAGCTTTATCTATAAGGTGTTATATGCTATTGCTTGAGTTAGGTGTAAGTCGTTGATCCTTAAGCAACTAATTTTTCCAACCAAAATGTGCGAGCATATAACATCCACATACGTCGAATCATATGTTAGCAAACGGGTCGGGAAGTCCTCGTCATGGCACTGTAATCATTTACTAAGTGAATAGCTTTGCGCATGTTAAGATGTGTTTATTTCACGAAAAGTAAATTATTTGAATAATGTTTTCCTAAAAATGATCACTTGTATTGTCTACCAAAATGAACAATCAAGAAATATTTTTCCATCATCCAAGAGAGTTTTTAGATATAAATTATCCTCGAAAATAAAAATATTGTTCATTGACTAGTTATTCCAACGATATAAATGATCATAATTAGAAAATTATTCTAATTATGAATTATACATTTTCCACGGAGCAAACAGAGTCTAAATGAATTTGCATGATGCGTCATTAGAAATCAAGTTAGGCACAACCTAGGAAGCACAGACACTTTTCGAAAGCCTCCACGTCTGTCGGAGGCCTATCGGACACGGATGTACAACTAACACATGGTTAACAAGTGTGAGACATCTTACATGTGATCAGCACTCCAGATGTGCCGGTGACACGGAAGTCTAGTATCTCAACACGTCATTTCAACACGCACGGAATCAATTTTAAGTATTTTCAATAAATTAGGGATCAAGATGTAGATCTATAAAAAATATATATACTTAAATTATATATCCAACCACTCTAAAATTAATATACGCAGCCACAAAAAAAAACCTAATATGAATCCCTAAAAGAAGAAGAAAAAACTCATCGTCGATATTTTTATATATGCATGATAAGAAATATACATTTAAGATGTAATGTGTCCTAACATGTCGTAATTCTCTATTTATTTATTTATTTATTTTTATAAATAACGTGTCGACATGTTGTGTCGCGTGTCGCGTGTCGGTGTTAATACTACTTAAGGCACAACATCTATATGGGCCTCCTCCTCTTTTGCTGGTTATTTAATTAATGATCACATAAACCATAATTTTTTTAAATTAACTCCATATTTGGGTGGTCTAAATTCGACCATTAGATAATGGGACAAATATATTATTATTCCTACACACATTATTGCTTCTCAATAATCGTTTTCGATAACCGACAAAAGAAGCCGTGGATATTTCCAACTCTCATTTAAAAAAGGCAGTATGATAGATGTAAAGGTCACCTTTTGAAAATGATTAGATGATGAAATAAATAAATAAATAAAGTTAGAATCTAGGAGGATATGCTTTTGGGGAGGGGTATATATGTATATAGGCAGGCCCTCATGAACCGAATTACCCAATAGGATTAAAACATCTTGTAGTAATCTCTATAGTAATTTGTATCATTTTACGGTCGTATCATGTGAATTATCCGACTTACGAGCAAGGGGTGGCGATTTCGAACCCCGACATGAGAGCGCAACGCGAGCATATCAAAAATGTATTGAGTCCATGCACGAATTGTGCAGAAAGCACACCAAAAAAAAAAAAAAAACAAGAGAGCTAGGGCGTGCATGACAACCATTCTGTTCCAGAAAATATTTCTGAGACAGAGGTTCCGTTTGTTTCACGGAAAATATTTTCCTCAATTTCCGGTGTTTGGGGGACGGAAAATGAATGGTCAACGGAAAATGTTTTCCGGTCAACAAAAAAAACCTTCTAAAACTAAGGAAAATGATTTCCTCTTTTTGAAAAACGGAAATCATTTTCCTCCTTTGCTTCTTCCCTTCCTCTTTTCGTCTGTCGCTCGCACTTCACGACCTTGTCCATCGCCATTTCAATTTCAGCCAAACACCGGAAAAGGAAGTCATTTTCGTGGAAAATGATTTCTTGGAAAATATTTTTCAGAAACACTTTATTTTCCGTGAAACAAACGGAGCCAGAAATAGATTTTTCTATTTCTACCGGAAACAAAAAAATTTGTTTCTAGTTTTGGCCCAAAATCTGTTTCTGGAATAGTTTTTTGTTTCAAAAATAGAAAAACAGATTTGCGTTGCCAAACGAATTTCTGTTCCAAACCTATTTCTGGAACATAAATAGAGAAACAGAAACGTTCTCATGCGCGCCCTCGTATGTACCTCAGCCAATTCTTTCAATTTCACGTGAGGCTGAAAAATTTTCGTAAATGTTAATTCAAATATGAAAAAAATCATTCTTTACAAAAAAAAAATGAATAAAATCATTGGTGAAAGGTACCTCTTACGTACCTCAGCCAATTCTTCCACCAAAGTTTCCGGGCGGCAATTCAACACTGCTTACATCAAGTCGTGGTGCAGTTGAAGCTTGAAATCAAAATACCAAAAAACAAGAAGATTAAAAAAATATATAAATTATCTATTAAAAGGAAAATAACATAAATAATTTTTGAATTTTAACTAATTCATGAACTTTTAATTTAACTAATATAATCCTTAAATTTTAATTCAATATGTAATGTGATTCCTAAAATTTTAATTTGATTAATATAATTTATAAATTTTTGAAACATGTTCAATTTAATTCTTGAATTACAAAAAAATATTTAATGCAATCCTTTTATTAATTAAAGTTTAGGGACTAAGCTGAACATGTTTATGCAATGTGATTCCTAAAATTTTAATTTGATCAATATAATTCCCAAATTTTTGAAACATGTTCAATTTTATCCTTGAACTATAGAAAAATATTTAATGTAGTCCTTTTATTAATTCAAATTTAGGGACTGGACTGAACATATTTTAAAAGTTCATAGATTATATTAATCAAATTAAAACTTTAAAAATTATATTATATTATGTCATTGTCATTTTTTCAATATATATATATATATATATATATATATATATATATATAACTGCTTTTCATTTTCTTCTTCTTCATCATCATCATCATCATCATCATCATCGCCATCATCATTTTGAGCTTTGCTTCTTCGTCTCCTCTATTCTCAACCTTTACTCAACCCGAAGCAAAGCAACCTCTCTCTCTCTCTCTCTCTGTTGGACTTTGAAGAAGAAAAGCATGTCGATTTCAGTGATCGAGCGGCGGTTTCTTGAGGAATTCAATTAGCTCCGATTCCATCCGTTTCAATGGATAGAAGCCTGTGATCGGTTCTCTCCGATCAAGCAACTGTCCTTTTGTTTTTTTTTTTCTCCTCGGTTGCCTGAGAAGAATCTGTCAGTGATGTTGAGCTTCGGCTTCGCAGCTTCAGACACACTGAGACTCTCTTTTCTCTCTCTGGGTCCCTGAGGAATTCATCGTACATGCTTTCACTTCTGGAGCTATAACGACCGGGTTCGGAGAGCGGCAGATTTGGCGGGCTTTGGGTCGATTCTCGCTGATCATTTAGAAAGTTTCTGAATTTCGTTTGTGGGTTTGACCGGGCGATCCAAGAATGTTGGGTTGCGAGTGTATTTGCTGGGAAGATGTCTCCGAATTCTATCCTCTGGAGCCAGAGCCCTTCTCTCTGCCTTCGCCTCTTCCCAAGTGGCCTCAAGGTGCGTTTTTTTTGGCTTCCCCCCCCCCCCCCCCTCCTTTGTTTTCCTCCTTGAATTTGCTGCAGAAAGTGAAGAGCAATTCCATCTTTTTCCGAATTGAAACGCCGTCTTAGATTTTGGGTGTATTCATGCTTTTGATGTCTTTAAGATCGGGGGTGATTGATGAAGAAGTTTCGTTTCAGTTGCTCTGGAGTTCTCTCCGTTCACGCCTTTTATTTTATTCATTTATTTTAGTATTTCTGGGCAATGCCATTGAGGTTTTCAGTGATCTGTTTTGTGTTGGATATTGGAATATTCGCCAAATGTTCTCTCTCCCCTCTCTCTCTGACACACGACAGTCACACACGTGTGTTATAGATGTATGTGTATCCTGGTGAGGGATGTGTGTGCTAGATCTGAGAATTCAGCTGAAAAGAAGTTGCAAATTTGGCTATCCAGTTGAACACTGGATTGAATGTGAATGGGGTTTAGTAGCTGAATTCTCTTTCCATTTTAATCTGATAGTTCCTGCAAGTCGTCCTGTGATAAAATTCGCGTGCTGTGAGACAGATTCACTGCTTTTAAAATGGTACTCACCATTAGCAAAAGCTAGTAAACCGATGGATCTTGGAAGGAGCTGTCGGGCTTCAACTGGACAAAATTCTAAACGCCTTATCTCATTTTCATGCTCGAAAATCTGTTCTTCCCCCCAGTGGAAGTACCTATTGTTATTGCAACTTATAATCTAATTCAAGGCTTCCCAGAACTTCTGTCCTTGTCCGAAAAGTTTGTGGTATTGCTTCATATTCTGCTTGCCTCTTTAAATTGATTGCGATCTTTGTAGGCAACGCTTTTGGTGCTGGAGCAATACGACTAGGTGAAATTGAAGTAGTTAAAATCACGGAGTTTGAGAGAGTCTGGAGCTGCAGCCTGTTGCGTGCGAAGATGCATGGAGTCACGTTTTATAGACCTTTAGGGATACCGGATGGATTCCATTGCCTGGGTTACTACTGCCAGCCTAATGACAAGCCGTTGAGAGGCTATGTTCTTGTGGCTCGTGAAACCGTTGACCACGACAGTTGTTGGGCTCATAGCCAAGACACTGCTCTAACCTCCGCAGCCATGAAAAGGCCGCTCAACTACAAACTAATATGGAAGGCCGACTCAGATCAAAATGGTTCTGGTTATTTTTGGCTACCAAATGCACCTGTGGGTTATAGAGCCATGGGCATTCTTGTTACTGACAGTTTGGATGAGCCTGACGTTGATGAAATCAGATGTGTACGAGAAGATCTCACGGAGGATTGTGAGCCTTGCGACCTGATGTTTAATGTGCAACCGAAGAATGCCCAATACCCATTTCGTATATGGACCACGCGGCCTTGCGAGCGGGGAATGTGGGCAACTGGTGTTTCTGTTGGTACATTCTTCTGTGATTCACTCTTCGATATAGAGGAACAGCTAGATATAGCCTGCTTGAAGAATGTTGATTGCTCATTGCATGCGATGCCAAATTTAGACCAGATACATGCACTAATAAGGCATTACGGGCCCACTGTTTTCTTCCATCCTGATGAGGTTTATATGCCATCGTCTGTACAATGGTTCTTCAAGAATGGAGCACTCTTATATGAATACGGAAAAGATCGAGGTGAACCAATCAAGTACGATGGTTCGAATTTGCCTTGTGGAGGATGTAATGATGGGGAGTTCTGGATAGATTTGCCAGATGCGGAGACGGCAAGAAATCGTGTCCAGGATGGAGACCTGGAGAGCGCAGAGCTCTATGTACATGTTAAACCAGCACTCGGAGGTACATTTACCGATATCGTGATGTGGGTCTTTTGCCCTTTCAATGGACCTGCAACCCTGAAAATAGGCTTGATGACTGTTCCGATGACCAGGATAGGGCAGCATGTGGGAGACTGGGAGCATTTCACTCTCCGTGTGAGCAACTTTACTGGAGAATTGTGGGGTGCATATTTCTCCCAGCACAGTGGCGGTGGTTGGATCAATGCGTCTGACTTGGAATACATTGAGGGGAACAAGCCAATGGTTTTCTCTTCTAAATGCGGTCATGCGAGCTTCCCGCACCCTGGGACCTATCTACAAGGATCATCCAAGCTGGGAATAGGAGCAAGAAACGATTGCGCTCGAAGTGAGTTCTACGTAGATTCAAGCAAGAAGTATCAGATCATTGCAGCTGAGTATCTTGGTGAAGGTGTGGTAGACGAACCTTGTTGGCTACAGTACATGAGGGAGTGGGGTCCAACCGTCACGTACGACTCAAGATCTGAAATCGATAAGATAATAAATCTGCTCCCTTTCTTTGTGAGGTTCTCTGTGGAAAACCTCTTTGACTTGTTTCCGACGGAGCTTTACGGCGAGGAAGGGCCAACAGGACCCAAAGAGAAAAATAACTGGTTGGGAGATGAGAGGGACTGAGCTCGATGATCATTAAATTGTTTGTTGTCATATACAAGAGGAAGTGGTACCAGCGCGGTCAGCTCCGAAGAACTCTCTTGTTAGATCATGCTCATGGATCGGAGTGCCGCGTTAAGAAAGCTGAGTTTACGCCCCCTTGTCAAGGAACAATCTTCCACTCTTGTTCAAAGGAATGCCACTCAGAGATGCTACTCAGTCGTGGTGCAACTGCATTCATGCTTGAGAGAGAGAGAGAGAGAGATTGTTATGTGAAAGGGAGGTTACGTGCCTGCCTTGATGTAGAGATTGCAATCATCAAATGAAAATTCAATTCCCCAGTTTCTCTAATTAGGCTCCCTCGGGTCTAAGAGAGCTGTAGAAATGTTACCATTCTTATCGTGCTATTAAGCATCATGCTGATATGGGAAGTTGGAATTTGCATCATCTATATGGTAAAGTTTACTTTCAATTATGGTCTTCCCTCCTATCGACAACTTTAGAGTTGTGACCTCGACCTTCTTCAGGTAATTGAGCATCTAAAATGTTACGTACTTCAACCAAAAGGAAATGAGTTAGATTGGTAATTGGTGATAACCGAAATACTTCAAATATAACTCCCGGTTGCGGTTCTCAAAACAAAACGATTCTGTCATTCGGCTCTTGCTGGCATACTTGCCAAGGATCCGAGTGGCGTCACTCGTAAAAATTATGTGCAGCAGTCAAACCATGGGGCAAACAAGAGACAATGGATAGTAGTAAGTTCTGACATTCCTCCTGTTCACACCATGAAAAGCCATATAAAAACGTAGTCTACATCATGACTAACCATACTGATGAAAATTTTTCAAGAATGTTACCATCTGTTCATCACACAGAGAATCCATCGATGAATGATTTACCTATACAAAAGGCCTACTCCCGCACCTTATAGAGATCTCCAGGGAGAGGCAATTTACAAATTAGCCCTCTTCTAGTTTCCCGTAACCAAAAAAAAAAAAAATGAATCCTGCATATTCGGCAGGAAGTCGGCAGCTGATATCTACAATTACTTCTGCAACTTTGCCAAAACCGACAGCCTCTGGAATTTAAGTTCCGACACAGAATTTAAAAACTCAAGATAATGCCATCATCTGGCCTGTTTACAATCCCTGTCCAACGCTTCCCAGCTTATTTCCTGTGCGCACTCTCCACATATGGTGCTGCAGCCTATTTTTGTGCCCTGACTTCTAAGGGTCAGCAAATGTGAAAGATTAGTGCATTTTCGTTGCACAATGTGACTCCTTAAACTACCTTTGTTTCGTGGTAACCCAGTGGTCTCGCCTATAGAAGACGGCCCACGAGCTGCGACCGGCTTGTCAGTTGCAAAAACATCCCCAACGGGAATGCGCTGCACTTCCTCCCATTCCAATGTTTTCCGATAAACCTCCCAAGCCCTATCTTGCTCCTCCTTGGTAAGCTTCTCATCTTCATTCTCTTGTAGAAGGGTCTCGTGTTCATGGTAATTGGTAATCCACCTAAAAGAACGTGATTTATCTAAAATTAGACCTATGTTGTCATCTATCATAAACCTAAATGATTATCAAATCCGTAAAGAACTCAGAAAACAGGCTCCCATCAAAGTTCTCAGCAAGATTATAGTCTACCTCGGGTGATGCTTGCCGAGTAAACTATTTATTATTTTGTCAGAGCAGCAGCTACCACCGGAAGAAGACCTCTGCTTCAATGAATCTCCTACTGGGTAGGCCATGCCCAACTTGCTAGCATCCCCAGCTTCTTGACACAGCTCAGCCGACACTTCCGGGTTATCATCATCGCCAAATTCAAAAAGATGTAACATCTCTTCTTTGGATATAGTCCTATGTACTTGCTGTCTATCCACTACCCTTGCAGCTAGGCCCTCCTTTGTTACCTTCATGCAGCATTCAGATCAATTAGTTTCCACGGAGAAAACCACACACGCACACACATATAAAGAGGGAGAGGGAGTATTAACAAATTTGCTCTCCTCTACCTGTCGCTTGTAGATTTTTTCTTCCATGGTACCCTGTGCCATCAATCGATAGGCAAAAACAGGCTTTTTTTGGCCATATCTGCAGGGACGAAAATTATTGATGAGTAACAGATCTATGATTAAAGAATGCAGTGATAAAAGCAAGAAAAAGCACCTCCAAGCTCGATATATAGCCTGAAGATCGTAAGTGGGATTCCATGAACCATCAACGATAACGACACGGTTAGCAGCATGCAGATTAATCCCCAGAGATCCTGCTCTTGTTGAAATCAAAGTGCATTTCACCCTTCTATTCTGGGGTTCATTAAACCTCTCCACTAACTTTTGCCTTTCAGAGCTCTCTGTTCTTCCGTCAAGCCTGTTGGAAAAGCGAAATCGGTGCTCTCGGCTGTTATGTTGAATAAATCCAATGCACATGTTGAGACGTTATTTTGCAATCCCTTCCAGAATCAAATTGGGAAACTTAATCCAAGCAAAACTCTAGCAATTCCATTCCAATAACTGACGTCTTACTTAATGTATCTCACTACCGAATAAGGAAAGGACACCAAATATGAGCTAAACTAATGAACTTGGGTGGAGCGAGTGAGTGAGGACAGGGGGAAATGCCAGATTGGACAAAATTACTGACATTTTTGTCTCCCTACAGAACTTGAAGTTTGGTTGGAGTAGTAACACAATGACCACTTATCGTTTTTCTCTCAAAGAGTAGCCTGTACTCTAATAGATGCTCTTAAAGCATGTTCACAAGCAACATGAAGACTGTTTTACACACTTTAACATCATCCAGAAGACCACATTTCATAGCTCTGCCGCCTCTGTTGGTAACATGAGTTTGCATGTGTGTGACATTAAAGGTGACTCAAAATAAAAAAGTCTTTGACCACCAATTGTACTATAAAGACATTGGAACTTCCACGAAATGAAAACATAAATATACAACTGACATCAGCTCCTCATGTACAATGATTGAGTAAAAGGTTCATCCCAGAAACACTCTACCTCATTGAATGAACCATGAGATAACGACAACAATATTAACTATCGCCTCCTGATAGACATACCATTTTATTTAAAAAAAAAAAAAAAGAGTACCAACCTGTACCAATCTTTTCCCTTTTTCCAGAACTTGCCCCGTTTATCCTGTCTAGGTAACTTTGAAAGATGGAATTCAATAAGATCAAGAGTCGGAATACTCTGGCTAAAAACCAATGCCTTGTCACCAATATCTGAGCTCATAATTAAAATGTCAAGCAGCAGAACCATTTTGCCACTGTAACCAAGCTCTTTAAAATCATTTTCTTGGAGAAGATCATTCCACCAGTCCTGCAAAGATTACAATAAGACATGCAAAGAAACATCACACAAATTAGTAATTTATTAGTAAAAGCTGAACATATAAAAAAGAGCAACTAACGTCATTGATTTTTCACCATACAAAGAAAGGTACAAATGGGCGTAGAAGTGAAACCCAATGGCAAACGACTTACATAAAAGCTCTTACACGCCCTATAACAGTAGGCACACCGATGGCTTTCAGAACTAAGAGACAAAGATGTGCTCTTTAAAATGAGTCATCAGAACCATCTGTTGACCTATTACCTTATGTAAAAAGCCATTCTGAATTTTTCCCCCAAGCAAATCGTCTCCACTATTTGGTTTCCCTATTACAGGAAGAAGTAATCGGTAATCAAATAGGGCAACAGTGATCTGTCTCTTCTTCTTAATCTTAAAGAACCGAAATTACTATACTAGAAAATGAGAAATTCCCTTTCAACACAATTTCCAACAAAACAGCAAACACAAAATTACACACAAATCATACTGCCCAAGCAACTATTCTTAATCTCAACCAACCAAAAACAGGATAGGGAGAGAGTAGGGTAAGTGGGCAACAAGTTAACTGTCATTATGGCTAGGCTTCAAATATAGAGACTTACAAAAATATAATCCTTTAACTGATCCAGCTCTCATATTTTTCATCAGTTCAATATAAAGGGCTAGAAGAACATTTGGTGGAATACATTCTCACGGATTACATGACTGTGAGATTTTGTGGGACCACTGCCAACTGTTCCAAAAGCTTAAGTTGTTGGATGAAGGCGTGGTTTAATATTTAATTAATCTAACACTCCCCCTTATACTTAGTCTAGTCTTTTTGCCTAGTATTAAGAGTGGACATATATCATTAGGGAGGCAAATAGGGGCCTAGAAGGATTTGAACTCGAAACCTTCTGCTCTAATACCATGTGAGATTTTGTGGGACCACTACCAACTATTCTAAAAGCTCAAGCTGTTGGATAAAGGCGTGGTTTAATATTTAATTAATCTAAAAATGAAAAACTAACTATCCAGCTCAATTCGATGATATGATACACAAGGAATCTACATGATCCTCATCCAGTGTCCTCAATTGATGGCCTAGTCTATCAAACTCACCATATACTGTCATTCAAAGAGGTAAAAAAGAAAGGGTCTACCTCCATTGGCTGTGTTGTATTCTATATTTTCATCACTAGAGCAGTCATCTCCAAAATTCTCCGTAGCCTCTTCATGTCTCACATGTTCACGGTCTTCTTTCTTCAGTTGCAATATACCTGGATGGTTCCATATCTACTACAGAGGGTAAGCATACAAAACAAAACATAGAGTGGAATGCGTCAAAAGTAATGAAACAGCAGAGGGAGGGAGGGAGGGAAAATGGAAGCCGTACGGCAGTGAAAAAAGGAGGTCATACATGTTCTTACTGTCCAACGTACATTTACACAGAGCATGAAACGCAGGGGAATTTTTCTATGAGTTTCATAGGTGTTGCAAACCTCGGTGCAATGGTGAGGTTGCTCAATTTAGACCTAGCCACCAAAACAGCCCCAGCAAAATAGAGACAACATGCAAAATAACCTCTCCCACCCACAAAATACAAAAGGATTTTTCCCTAGCAGCCTTTCAATGTTTGTTCTAACTGATGATAAGAAATTTAGCAAGACAACAATATCCTCAAATAAGGTACCTGAGCCAAGGCCTGGTATCCTGCAAAAAAACTTCTCTTTGGCATCTTTTCATCATAAAGCTTGCCAGTCGTAAAGCCATGCACATCCAGGAACCTTCTGTATAATTTCCGTTGCAAAGAAGAAAGCTTAACAGCGATGACGAATACAGTTTTAGGTGGCAAATCCTTCTTCGCTACATTCATGTCCATTCTCTGGACAAAACCTTTCAATTGTTCGTACAGAATATGAGATCGCTGATTCATTATTTTCACATCCTCAGAGGTCGAATTGGTGTGTTGACCATTCACTATAGGATTTTGGAAGCTGAAATGAACAGGAAGTAATTACTACGCTTTTAGGAGGCACGAGTAGGATATAACAATTATTTATGAGAAACCCTACCGATTCCTAAATTCATGGCTGCTCCCAAGAAAACCTTCTCTCACAAAATCAACCATCTGTCAAATACAATATCAGTACAAATCTCATCCATCTTTACTCACATTTGCACAAAATATCTGCAGCAACCTTTTTTTTGGTACAACTTACACAATAATATTCCATTAGATTATTCTGCAATGGTGACCCAGTCAAAGCAATCCGTCTCTGGCATTTAACTTGTTTTAAGGCTTGGGTTGTATCAGCTTGAGTATTCTTAATGGTATGGGCCTCATCACAAACGAGAATATCAGGTCCATCCTGAAAAATAAACGAAGAAATGATCATATCAGTATAAACCCATGAAGCGCGTGCATGCGCACGCAGACGCGCACACACGCACACGTATGCAGGAGTAGGACCCGATTAAAGAGTATTAGTAACAAAAAAAAAAAAAAAGAAATCAGTCATTTAACTACCTGCAGAGCACAAATGATATCTCTAGCCACGTTCCTGTCCTTTACATTTTTACCAAATGATAAGTTCCGGAAAGCAGCATAGCTTATCAAAAAGACACCACCTTTAGCCCTCCATTTTGCAAGCAATTCAGCTCTTCTCTCTCTGGGAGGCAAAACAGAAAAATCAATATCTTCACACGAAAAACAAAAGCACACAAGATTTTTTCATAATTTAAAGAGAGTGAAAGCCCATCAGCAAAAAGAGATCAATAAACCCAGAAAAGAGCTCAATTACCAGATTGTTACCCAAGTAAAGACATTCATTTCATTCATTGATCTCAACAGGTATGGTGCAAGTTAACCACATCAAGACAAATGGAAACGGACTATTTTGTTGGATCATTCCAGGAACTTTTCAGCCATCAAATAGTTGGTGGCTCCTAAAAAGAACATAAATCGAAGTCGGAAATTTAATCCAATGACTCTCGGGAGATATTAGTGTCAACAATAAAGCACCATGGATTTACAATGTTAGTGCTTATCAGCAAGAGCAAGTCTACAACATCAGATATCTCCTTTGACTATAACTTCATATTCGTAATCACCTTTCAATTATTTCTTTTCCAGTTTAAGGATCCAAATAGTACTGGCCACGATTTTCTCTTTTACCAGTTTACTAAAAAGAGTTGCTCTACATGAGCTACCTTCAAAAGTGCAACACTAATACTGTATCATCCTTTCAAACTATTTAAAGCAAGGACTAATGTACTCCTAATAAGCACTAATACATAATAGACTGGGAAATACTATAGAATAGACAAGGATATGTCAACAAAATATGAACAACTTTAGCGAGAGAAGATAATGAAGACAGTAGAATTTCACCCATTTTTGTAATCTAAAAAGGAAAGTAATATAACTCTTCTGACTTTAGAACTAATGGAAAATAATAGCATCTTATGGTAAGTAAGACGTACGACTACTCTAGAGATCCAAGTTTGACTTATTTGGGAAAATTGAAAATCAAGCATACAAAAATTCACCATAAGGATTTTGAAAATTATAAAACCTCAACAGTGATAAGCCTTGTATTTATACAGACATTTGCCAGCACAAACTTCCAATAGAGCTTCTATCAAAACAATGCCATGCATAGAACACATTTGGTGTCAAAACCAATAATAATTCCAATTTCACTAAAACTTCAAAGCGCTTTCCTGTAGCAATAACACTCTTCTTTTACACAACTAAAATGAAACAGCCAACTTTATAAGTAGCTTGAAAAGGTAAAACAGTTCCTCTGTCCAAGGGGATTGGCTCCACTAGAAATCTATCACGAAATCCAAACTGCACCTTGGTCTAAGTAACAAAGAAATGTAATTTTACCTTGATACATCTTCCAGCATATAGACTCGAAGAGGCTTAAATTCGGAAGGCGTCCACTTAACAAATTCACGCCGCCAATTATGGAGAACGTTTACAGGCGTTACAATAAGAGCAGTTTTGAGTCCCAACTCAACAACTCTCATAGCAGTGTAAAGAAATGCTATGACCTGATATCAAAAACAGACAAAACAGCAAAAGTGAATTAAATAGACAACCACGAGCATCAAAATCAGAAACTGAACTACATGATAAAACGCTGTGCAAGCAGAAGTTCAAAGTGGACAATGACAGGATTCCTAGACTCCAAAATCAGGAACAATTTCTTGCATCCAAAGTAACATGGACACAACAATCTAATAGAATCAGGTAATTAAGAATTTCTCAAATATCCGCATTGAAGGGTAATAAATAATATCTAAAATCCAAAGAAAAAAGACAAATGTCATTAATCATCGGAGAATACTAATGTAAGCTTAAAGCTTGTCTCTCACCTTTTTCCACATTGCCCTAGGATTTTGTGCAATACTATTCACTAAAAAATTAGGTCAATTGGATGAGAGGCAGGATCATTTATAGGGGGAAAAAAGATGTGGGGCCTCCTTCCACACATTTAGAGATAAGAAAAATTCTTCCTAGGGTGATAGAAAGTTGCAATCAATCAACATCATCAAGGGATAGAGACAAGAAAACGATACCTGAAATGTTTTACCGAGGCCCATGGTGTGAGCTAGGATGCAACCGAGGCCTTTATCCCCAGACCTTACTCTTCTAATTGACTGTACAATATTTTCCCACATAAACCTAATCCCTGCAACCTGCAGCAGGGGGAGAAAAGAAAAGGTAAACAATAAGGAAGATTGAACTGCTAGTGAATAATAAAAACTATGATCGACATTCCCATAGTGATTCTAGAAAACTTAAAATAACCAAGCTGAAGTAATTCTACCAGACTTCCCAAAACAAGATCCAGCGATATCTTACTGTCCAACAATTCCAAACATCCAACAATTTTTTTTCCCAGTTTGTCATCTTAAGTCATCCATCCATGTAAAGTAACGGAACTTGTAATAATTCGCATCAAAGGATATGCACATAATAAAGTTCACAGATACCAAGGCAGGTTGCAGGAGAAAATGCCCAATCTAAGTAATTTATATCACATACCTTAGTGGCTTACAAATTACCCATAGATAAGTTTATTGGGCATAGAAGGCACAATCAAAATTCATTGAAAGTGTCTCCACTTATGTAGGGAGGCAATTATTGTCAAAAGAAGAACAACGACCTGATGAGCTTTCAACTTTGATGAAATGCTTGGTGGAATCCTCACAGCTTCTTCACTCTTTTCTCTCACCACATTCACTATGTAACCAGTGGAGGCGTCACCAAGCATGTCAATAGCAGTACCCTCTGACAAGCTAAACAAACGACTTGGAGAATTCGGCATATTGGATTTGGCAGAAAATTGAACTTGCAAAGACCTCAAACGTTCTTGACGTTCCTGCAAGCATAATATTACGTCATAAGCAATGCCCTGGATACAACTCAGTTTCGGAAGACAACTCCACCAAACAAGAGATACCTTCTCTATTGCAATTTTCCTCTTGGTTTCTTCACCAAGTTCAGCATCATCAAGTATTCTGCGAATTTTCTTTTTACGCTTTCTCCTTGACCTAAACAAAGAACAAAAAGTCTGAGGAATAATGCCTTCTTCATATACCAAGCTCTCATTTCATTGCTTGCATATAGAATCAATTGCGAGAGAAAGCACCCACCTCTCCTATTTTTACTTTCCTTATCATCATAAGAAATTATGCTAACGGTTATTTTTGAAGTATTATCCTACATCGCTTGACAATGAGTCCTAAATGCTCTTTATATTCATGTGGTCTCCCACCACCTATCAGCTTAAGTTTTTGGGTTGGGCTTTCTAACATGGTATCAGAGTCAGAGCTATCCCTTCCACGAATGTACATGATCAAAATTCTACATGAATGTGCGTAGTCAAAATTCCACATTCCACTCATAATCCGGCTTGCACATGAGAAGGGGTGTTGAAGTATTATCCCACATCATTTGACAATGGGTCATAGATGCTCTTTATATTCATATCGTCCCCCACCACCTATTAGCTTAAACTTTTCAATTGGATTTTGTAACGGTTATCAATCAACTATTAGCGCAAGTCAAGTTGAAGGTGATTGATACATTATTTTCACGGTGCCAGAAGCTTAAGCTGATAGTGTGTTATCAAACATCTAGTGTTGTTATGGCACATATCAACTATCACAGCACACTAGTCCCATATGATACTCATGTATCAAGCACGCATAGAAAAGTACGTTTAGGATGTTCCAATTGATAATCGTATTTATCAGGGCAAAGTACTTTAACGTGGAAGACATTTCTCTCAATCCTCTCTCAACATGTTTGCGCTCTAACATTCGTTAATGCTATAAAATGGAACTCTCTTATCATAGAAGACGACATAGACAAACAATGACAAAGATGATAAGTATCTTAATTCTAACTCCTGATCTTGCGGAACTACAACAGTAGGAACAATAGAGAATTGCGGAAAACCAGAGAAAACACTATACTTAGTGAAAAGGAAAATAAAGAGGAAAAAGATATAGACTGCATTCAGAAGCAAGGGAAGAAATTAATTTGTATCGGATAGTCACCATTCCATAATAAATGCTTGATGAAAAGTATATAGAAGATATCTAGAAGAAAAAAATCCCCATAAGATTTCACAAAGCAAAAGAAAGGCTGGAAACATTTAATGTCCTGGATGAAAGTCCCGAAAGTGAAAATCCCCATCACCTGATTGGAATATTGATGTCCGCATCTGAAGAATCAGAACCACTACTAGAGCTAGAAACCACTGAAACCCCAGATTTAAGGGCTTCATCCAATTCCAACTTCATTTTGTGCAAGACACTTGGAGAGCAACAGAAGCAGTTCCAGCCAGAGGCCTGGACCTTGGACAGGTATTCTTCACCAAAGTTCCTTTTAATGCAACTGGCACAAAATAACGTTTTGCAAGATCTACAACTTAATAAGTCACTGCTTCGTCCACACCATTCACAATAACACTCGGAGCAATCAGTGTCCTGCAAAGTTTTGTTTGAATTATCATACAAGATTAATCAATTTATAACAGAATCTGACATAACAATTATTACAATTTGCAAAAATTTCATCTGAGAACTGCTGCAAACACACAAAGCAATTGATTCAGACCAAATGGTGCTTAACTTTATACTAGACATGAAGATTAATAAAATCACAGACCATATTAACATTTCTTTTCGAAATTTATAAAATGATACGAGAGAATTAATAAGGTTCTTGCTTGTGCTCCCCTTTCCAAGGATAAAGCTTCGTGGCATTAACATTTGCATATCGAAGAGAACCATACTTACGAGGGAAGCATCAAAATGAAGAAAATACAAACACTCAAATTTTCGCACCCATCAAAGTAAAATATCAAGAATCGACTATGTCCATACCTTCACGTGCATCTTTTCTTCCACCATATATTTACAATTATTGCAAATGATCACTTTCAGCAGAGGGTGTGCATGCACCTCACCAGCCACTTTACCACAAGCTGTGCAATGTAAATTCCCATTAGAGGAATCAGCAGCGTCCCCTAAATCCTTTGAAACAGATTGCTCAGTTTTAGCAACACAACGGAGTGAATCATCTGCCGACTGGGCTTCATCATCACTGTCTATAATGACTGTCCGACTCCTCTTCTTACTAATGTTTATCTCCTCCTTGGAATTAGGGAAAGCAGTTTCCGAAAGCAATGAAGCCGAGCCATTAGTTATTTGCCTTCCGTTGTCTGGATTATCAGTTCCACAGCCTTCAAGCATATCACTCTTCGAATCCTGAACAGTAACACCATCATCAGCAACCATTTCACCATTTTCACATGCTGTCTTGTTCAACACATTTTGCACATCTGAGCTTGCATCTTGATCTGTCATATATTCTTTCTGAACAGTCTTCCATGCCAGAATGGACAAAAGAAGAAGAAACAGCATTAGGATTTACCATAACACAACAATCAACTCGTCTATCAACTGATTAACATATCTAGGCTTTTGTATTTAAATTCGATTTTCCTTTTTTTTTCTTTTCCATGTTATCCCCTTTTTGTTATGAAGGCACAACAAGGGGAAGAAGATTGACTAACTTCAAGCTCACACAAAAGCCCAAGGAACTTGCACGCAACAGGTCATCCACACATAAGACCATATTTGGTAGATAACTAAGCTACGCTCCTTATTTCTTTACCACAATCGTCTATGATTTCCACAATTACTACCAGCAATTCAATGCAATTAAAATGTAAATTAGTCATCTTAGAATGATTTTTGTTGTTCATCCAACAAGAAAGATAAATGGAACATATAGAGATCAAAGACGACAAGAACATTTGGAACATGAAAGGAAAGTATACTGGGAAACCCTACCTTCCTGCATCTCCTCCTGTGTCTCTTTTGCTTCAAGCGATGTTGAAGCTTTCTGTCAAGATTTGCATCATCCTCCTCTTTCACCTGTCATGGTGTGAATGTAAGAAACAAGCTCAACAAAGTGAGAACACATGTTTTCCCTGGGACAAAACTTTGATGTTAAAAAGTACTCCTATTTGAACTTTTTTAAAAACTTTAATAAGTCCAACTTCTGCACAAAAATGCTTTCTTGCTAGTGACTACAACTAAATAAATCTCAGGTCATAGTACACTTAGGTAGAATCATCTTGAGAAAAATGTAGTCAGGTGACATGTAATTTCACTTGACTTATACCAGAAACACGCTGCAGCAACTCCAAATATCTATAAATGATTGTTAAAATACTTCAAGAAGTTTAAGCTACACTTTAAATGGTTAACACAAGGTAAAAACATGTTTCCTTCTGGGATAAAATGAAGATTACAATTTTGAGAAATGAAAGACAGAATAACAAAAAAGGACCTTTCTGAAGTTCTGCTTTTGTTCTTCAGAAAGAACTAGTTCTCTTTCATTTGCTATTGCATCTGCATAAAATAGATCACTGGAACTGCCATCAATGTCAGCAATCTCCTCAACCTAAAGCAAATAATGTATCTCAAGAATCAGACAAATAAAAGTGGCGATATAACATAACACAAAAATAATCCCATGAAGTTTTTGCCTAGTAGAAACTAGGCACAACCGCATATGCCTTATTAAAAAATTTTAAAACAAAAATAATAGCCAATAAAAGAAACCAAAGCAAAAACCACAAGCAGTTGTGCCTAAAGTAACATGATCATAATTAATAAACACCATTTGAGTGCTATGTAACCTCATAAACACCAGGAAACTTTATTCCCAACTGGGCTGCTTGCTGCGGAGTGCTTGCCAAATAAACAGAAGCCCAGTTCTTGCTACCAAATGAAGTAGCATCATCAGATGAACCATCGGCAAACATCTTATTAAAAGTGCCCCAGTCAACTGCAGATTTACTTCCAACACTATCGTTGATTTCATCACTAACAAGCTTTTTCTGCAGAAATCCACTAGCTCCCTCCTCCAGTACCCTACCATGTCGCCTGAACTCACACATCAAAAAGCAGAATCATTTTGAGATCAGTAATGGGACAACACAATAAACTGTTGGGATGGAGCGGGGTGGTTTGAACAACCTCCTTATGGGCCTAATTGTCTGAAGGTGCTTCTCGGCCTCAACTACTGACTCCGTAATTTCACTGGTAACCTGTGAACCAACCCAATGAGCCCTCTTCTTCCATGCTTCAGTACAACAACTATTGGGAGCCTGACTCTCAATCCATTTGAACAGACTCGGTAACTCAACACCAGCACCATCAAGTTGTTCCTGTTCCAAAATAAAGCAATAAGAGGAAGTTGAGAAGATATAAGAGTGTTTTCCAGAGGAGCAATCACATAAGCAAGCTACCACTGGAGATGTATCTATTCTAGTGTTTGAACGTTTGCTCTTGTATGTTTCCAAGGTTTGGAGCTTCTACTGAATCCAAATATTCGCCAAAAAGTAACAACGCGTGATAACAAAGGCTCCAGAAGAGGTTCCATTTCCATCGACACAAATTAATGGCAGGAAGCACACTATAAGTCACCCTATCAAATAACTGGAAAAGCATGTATCCAGAAAACACAAGAAATTGACACAGGAGGCCTCTTGAATTTAGTCCAAAATGACCAAAAATGGCACCTTGAAAAAGAAAAAAGACAGCAGGTACGAATGGAAACAAAAAATCCGCGAAAGTAGAAACATCACAGACCAAATTAAACATCCAAGGAGTGAAGGTGGGTCAGGATGTCAACAATTTTACATTAAAAATTTGAGAAAAATCAAGGACAGGGATTTGTGGGAGACAGAAAAGCATTTCAACAAGTTGGACAATTCTTCAGAGCCAAGATAGATTACCGTCTACCAAGATTAGACTAAGGTCACTGACATAAAAAAGCACATTGTTCCTTAATACCCATCAAACAAAGAGGGCTCTATTCTACTTAGGCGTATGCATTTGCAATCTGCACTATACAATGTATAGTGACAAACATCTAGAAGAAAGGCTAGAAGTTGCGAAATGTAGCAAGGATCCAAATTTCTTTAATCGCCAAAGGGTGTGATACCAGTAAGTGAACACTCTCGGTCTCAAGCTCATCAAGCTGAGCTTCCCACTCTTCCCTATAAGTATCCAATTCATCTGCAACAGCCTTCTCCAACTGTCAAAGAAGAAAAAGAGTTCAAGTAGTTCCCAAGACAAAGTTTGCAGACAGAGTAACTTAAGTGCACAATCCAAGAGCAAAGACTCACATCATCCCCATCATAAGTTTGAGACAGCTCTGCCCTAACCTCATCCTCCAATCTGGCAAGTGATTCCTTTTCAAGTGCTTCTTGGGCCTCTGCAGCCTAAAATGAGAATGAGAGAACCAGCTAAAAAATCAACCAGAATAAAGCTTGCAACGTCAAAATAAGAAAAATATGAAGAATCGATACCTTGCTCTCAACTTCTATATACTCATTAACAAGTTCCTCTATTTCCTGCTCAGTCAAAGGCTCCTAAAAGAAAAAGACATCCCAATTATAATACTATCGAATATGGCTCGTTCACAAAAGGAAAAAAATTGCTCCAACGAAAGGAGCAGTCCAAGCAACTTGCCTCAGGACGTAAGTTAACATCTTGTTCTGATGCCGCTGATTCATCATCATCTGAATCAATAAAAGAATCGCTAGAAGAAATCTCAATATCTTCAACTTCGTCTCCTTTTTTCTCCATTGTTTAAAGTCTAAAACAAATTGAAGAATTTCGTGAGACAGACTTCTTTTCTGAAAGAACTGAATTTGATATAAGAAAATCAGAGTATCCTACTTAAATCTGTCTGCAATATCCCAAATTAGATGAATAGTATGAGCCAATCAAGTTCTGGTCTAATGATCATTCTGCAGTGTATCAAAAAATTAATAGAGATCCTTTTAGCGATCCAAGGAGAAAAATTACTAGCTCCATAGCCTAACGATAACGAAGTCCATAATGCAGTCCTGAGAACTATGGCAGCCTAGATTTCAAAACATAAAGGCAGAGAAATAGAGACCGGCATAAAGTGCCGAGGAAAGCGGGGCATTGGACAAACACTCACTATAACTTTCCCCATATAATAGAATAACAAAGACCTCAATTAGTTTCATTGATTTTTTCATTAAAATTGGTACATCTTTAAGACAGCCTACCATTCTAAATGTTTGCATACAAAGGAATCTCAGAAAAAGAATAATATAAGAAGAATGAATTAATGGACAGACATGTATGTTTCCAAATATTTGAGGCATTCAGTGCTCAACAAATTATCCACAACAAGCCAGGTACGAAATAAAAACAGGATTTCTAAAGTCATGAAGCCATATCTACCCGCACACACACAAATTACCACCTTATACAGAAGAATACAGCACTGCAGCTACATGCCTAACATGGTCCAAAGTGGTGATGCTATTCTAAGGTGAACCATCTTAAGGTGATGTTTGCTAGGGAAAGCAAACACTAACTTCCAGCATACATAATAGCGTAAAAAATTATTCAGGCCATCCCATCCTCTCCAAAAACTGGACACATTAGTTTCCCAATACTGTCCCCAGTCATTCCCAGAGCGTAAAACGTGTACAGTCGACAGTTCCAGCAATTATTTGATCCAGCATATGTAGCAGCAACAACTTCCCTTAGGAGTCAGCCGAAAATAAGAACACGCCCGGCAGGGCACACAACACCAGATTACCTTCACCTAAATTCACAGTAAACAGAACCGACACGCCAAACGAAATCATCCAGATGTCCAGCAGATGCAGGGGGGAAATCCGCACACGCGCACATCATGCTCGAAGACAGTGTAATCCCCCAAATTTCACAATCCCATTTACATCACCTCACCTTTATTTCCACAGCTGCGCGATACGAACCACGTGCTTTCAATGGCAACGCACGGAAACGAGCAGGAAGCTGTTAGCTAGCAGCAGCACCGGACATGGAGTTCCGGAGTCGCCCACCCCCTTCCAGAGAGAAGCAGAGAGAAACGCAGACCGGAGCTTTCGACGCACGATTACCACAGCAGTTCGCTTTCTACCCTACGGAAGCGGTAATCGGAGCTGAGACGAGCTCGCCGGAGATGGAGGCTAGGGCTCGTCGGACGGCTAGCGAATCGGAGCAGAGGAGGGAAAATTCATTTGTGGTTTACTGACAAAGCGACAATGGGAGAAATTCGCCAAATGTTGTCCGGCAACTTTTTCTTTTTCTTTCCTTTTGCGTGAACTTGAATTTTTTGGAATTTGGCGATTTCTTTCTCTTCTTCTTTTTTTTTTTTTAATTTTTCGGTCGGAACGGGGTTTCATTAAATTCCGAAAAAATAAAAGTAATAAAGAAAATTTCTATGTAGATCCACTTTCCCTTTTAACTTGGCCTTTTAACTTGGTCGAAATATCGTGCCTCGCTAGACCTATCAGATCAAATCAAGCTTGGGTCATGTTATAAATGGGCCGACCCAAATTGATCTATCAACCTATTTATAACCCATTTTATACATAGTATAAATTTTCAACTTATACCCAATCTAATTTATACTCTGTCCCAATCCATTTTGTTAAAACGCTTTCATAAGAAATTTTGTGAATAGCAATATTTTTTTTTTCTTCGAAGATCGGAAAGGTTCGGTCATCCCTCGGCGATGACCAAAGACCCTTGTTGGGTTTCAAAAATTATAATTTTTTTTTAAATGTACGACATAAATCAACTAAACTAATAACTTGATAAGTTAAAAGGGTTCAAAGACAAACCCACTTTCAATCCACGTAGAATTAGGCTTCCAACTTAAATCTACTAACAACCAATTTATTAATACTTAACTAACCCATTTATGACCTATCTTATTGAATATGGATTAAAGTTGGGTTTCCAATCCATTTTGACACCTCCGTGAATGACATGCTTTTTTGCTTTTTAAAAGTAGAAACATCTAAAATTTTTGCAAAATACGCGTGTCAACGCCTAAATTCACATTTGCTTTTATATTATTTTTCGAAACTTAATTGGTAAGTTGAAATTTATTTGGCGAGATTAAAAAAAAATGTTGCTTTTGCTTTTGCATGAACGCGAATGAACAAGCCTTGATATTTTTCGCTCATTTGAAGTATGACTTTTCAGTTGCAAATATTCAACTTTCACTACATTGATAAAGCTAATACGTTGTCGTGTCGTGTTCTTAGTTTATCGCTAAGTACACGATTGACGGAGTTTAACGTTCCAGTGTTGTTAATCATCTCATGGATCGGCAAGCCCTTAATCACTAGGAACGCTGCCGATTAGTGCAATGAAACATGTCTATTTATCAAATGCTCAATTTCGTTAAATGTAGGTTGTGATTATACTTATCCAGATTGAAAAAAGGATTTTGCATGTTGAAATATTTTTTTTTTTTGCTATTATTTCTCTAAATATTCTCTCTTTGACTTTTGCTTTTACCTTTTTTTTATTTTTATAAAGGGCCGAAGTCAAACCGTGTATCTATGATACTAGAGTTCCCATCTCATCTCACCCTTTTCCAAATCCCTTTACTAATCGGGCCTTGTAGCTAGGGAAAATTTCATTTAAGGGCCCGAACTCCTCTCAAATTCTCAAATAAGGGCTCGAAGTGAATCACGTTTCAAATAAGGGCATGAAGTGCCATTTTTATTTCAAAAAAAAGCCTGACCAAGGATATTTTTGTCATTTTCTTTTCTGATTTTTCTTTTTTTTTCTTTTTTTCGTTTGTTCAAAAGAGACACTGTTCATCGTCTTCAACCTCAACCAAGAGCACTGTTCATCATCCCCTCTACCATCGGCCTCCCCCCGACGAGCCAAGGGCTGGCCTTGACGAGCCTTACCTCGACAAGCAGAGAGATCAGTGAACAGAGAGAGAGATGGAGAGTAAGAAGCTCTTGGAGGCTTCTCTATCTCCTATCTCCTCTGCAGAAGAAACCACCAGGAAAAAAAACAAACAAAGAAGAAGGAAAAACCATGGGACTCCGAGAGAAAAGGCCAGCGCCGCCATCCCAAACCTTAACGACCTCAAGGAAATCCGCTACCGCGGCGTCTGAAAGAGGCCTTGGGATTGCTATGCCGCCGATATCCGAGACCCCGGAAAGAAGACCAGGCGTGGCTCGCACCTTTGACACCGCCAAGGAGGTAGCGCACGCCCACGACGTTACCGGCCGCGATTTCCTCAGGTGCCAAGGCCAAGACCAACTTCCCCACTGTCGCGACCTAAAAAAATCAGTTTCCCAATTTTTAAAGTTAATGGATTACCATGTTAATTAAATTGAATTAACTAGCATAGCTCGAACTCTCCCGAGTTCTACCAAATCGTGACTTAGGTTCAATTTCATCAAAAGAAGGATTTATCTTGGAGTCGCCACTAATCATTTTGGGTAGGTTGATTAGACACCTAAATAAAGCATCGGGAGAAATACTTTATTCCTACGAACCAGAGATTAATGAGTTCGGGGACTTGATTACGCTAATTTTTCAATTAACGCCCTTTCGGTACCAATTTCATGAAAATGTTCAACTTGGCAATTTTGATAAATTTTCACTTGAGGTTTAAAGGTGCAATTTTTTTTGGGTTTTCTTTTTATTATTTTTTTTTAGATTTTTTCGATGTATTATAAAGAATGCAAAATCACCTAAAGCAAACGAAGATGTGAAGAGAGAGCAGGTAAAGTAAAACTACCCTAAGGACAGTGAAAATAAAACCCGCAACTCGTCGGGTGAATAATTACAGACCAATTAAATAAAACCCAAGACATGATCGGGAATACAACAAAAATGGACCGGAATGGACATCGGTCAAACACCGGTCGCCAAGCCTCGTGGGTCGAGAGTACAACAAAACGAACCGGAATGGACATCGGTCATCCTCCAGTCTTCAAAGCATCGGGCCGAAAGCCAAATGAAAATAATAAACTTATCCAATCGAACATGCACAATCACCAATGAGTTAAGACAATTCAAAAACTCAAAGAAATTTTAACACGTGCTAATTAAACTTCATCGAGACCATTTTTTTTACATTTTCCAATGCATTAACACAAAAAATACGAATTAAATCATACTGTCCATGAACATTCTTAGGGAGAAAGCAGTAACCATAAAATACAAAAGAAATAATGAAATGTATGCAACAATTCTGAGATTTTTTATGTGGATGGGAAAATGTGTCGTTGACAACTTTCATGTTTTACATTCTTACTGAAGAGACACTCATTTTCGTGTAGAAAATGGTTTTTCATGAGAACTCAGCAGCAAACAAACAAATTTCACAGAACAGACATACTTCAGGATTAAGCTCAAATGGACACTCAAATCTCAAAATTAATGCACCAAACTTTCCAGTCTACTAAACAAGACCCCAATGAACAACTTTCATTTTTTGTGAAGTTTCAAAAGAAGACTCTAAACATGAGATAACTACGAATCAATATGACCACGCACAGAAAAACACTCAGACTCAAGGACGCCAACAGAATTGCATGATTTCATTAAATGCATTAAAAATATGAAACGTGCATGAATATTTTTGTATTTTTTATATGTTATGCATTAAGATCTTATGAACAAATGTCATGAAGAGGTCTTTATGAAACGAAGTCTAGAATAACCCATGGAAAATCATTTAGCATGAAAGGTCAGATTAGAAAAATTCCATCTGAGGTTCTGATCACCATATTTCCAGATTTCTACTCTCCATTTCGGGACCCTTTTGACATAGCAAACGACGTCCATTTTCACGCCATAATATATCAAATCGAAGATCTCGAAGTTATCTACGAATGTTCAGTATATTTGTTTTCGAGATTTCGTCATCTAAACACGAAAAATTAAGTTACCAGATAATTGCACATGCTGATGCACCTAGAGCTCGTTGGAGATGAATCCGTCACGTCGCCAAGGCTTGTTCCACTGCGGTGAATGTTTCTCTCTCAAAATTTTTTCTCTTGAAATCTCTCCAAATTTTTTCCTCAATCTCCAAAGTCTTCCTATTTCTCTCTAATCTTCCTCCTTTTATAGCCTACTCCCCCATCTTCCTTTCTCTATCTTCATCTATCATTCTAATTTTTCCACTAACTTCATCTTCCCTTCTAATTCCATCATCTTCCCTTCTTTATCTCCATCTTCCCTTCTAATTCCACCATCCTCCATTCTTTATCTCCATCTTCCCTTCTAATTCATCATCTTTCATTCTAATCTTTCCATCTCCCATTCTAATTCTTCATCTTCCCTTCTAATTCTACCATCTTCCATTCTCCATCTTTCCTTCTAATTTCTCCATCTTCCCTTCTCCATCTTCCTTTCTAATTTCTCCATCTTCCCTTCTATATCTCCCCTTCTCCATATTCCTTTCTTATTTCTCCACTATCCCTAAAATTTTATGTATTTGCAATTCAACCCCTGAAATTTTATGTATTTGCAATTCAGTCCCTGAAGTTTTATGTATTTGCAATTCAGTCCCTGTGGAAAAATTTCTTTTAAGTTCAAAACTTCATAAGCCTTTCGGCACACCTCCCTCACGCTCAATCCAATCGTTTGTCAATTTAAGCTCAAATCCTCCGTCGTTAGCCATAATAAAATGCATGACCGATAAAAAATTAAATATGCAATGCATGAAAAAATTAATTTTTGGTGAGAACAAATTCTCATTTTTTTATGTACTTAAGTAAATGAATTTTAAAAAGTCAAAATTTAGGTGTCAACACCCACCCTCGATGAGCCCTCCCCCCCTGTCGCCGACCATCGTGACCCTCGCCTCGCCTCGCCCCTCGACCTCAGCCTCAGGGTGGCCGCTGCGCCCGGAGCTTACTTCCCCGGCATAGCCACCACGCCGCCATCCCCACCACCCACATCCACCTCCCCCTCAACCAGACCTTGACCCCTGCTTTGCCTCGTTGTCTTCGCCGCTGTCAACCTCGTTCGGGAGCTGCAAAACCGCAACCTCAGGCTTGCCTCTTAGCTGGACGGGAGGGCGATGTCGATGAGGAATCTGAACGGGAGGGCGCCGATCTGGGCGAGGGCCAGACACCCTCGCCTCTGGTCGGCGAGGTCGCCGGCCCCCGACGAGGTGCCGGTGACCCCGTTGGCCTTCGCCACGCCCGCCGACCCCCCACCAACGGTGGGCCGACGGCCACAGGCGGGTTGTGTGTTGCTGGTTTTTATTTTTTATATTTTTTTTTGTTTTTCTGATTTTTGAGAAACAAAAGAAAAAGAAAAAAATACATAAAAAATCAAAACAGAAAATGACGAAAATGTCCTTTAGGTTTGACCCTTTTTTGAAACTTTATGACCACTTAAGGCCCTTTTTTGAAACATACCATGCCACTTCAAGCCCTTCTTTGAAACAAAATTTACTTTGGGCCCTTATTTGAGAATTTGAGAGTACTTCGGGCCCTTTTTTGGATTTTTCCCTTGTAGCTATTGACCATGTTGGACCCTTTATGCGTTTCGTCTCGGCCAAGTTTAGTGTGCATCCAGCCCAACTCTTATGCACCTGCAACATTTGTGTATGTTTCCTTGCTCTTATACCGATAAAAGTACATATTCTCAAGCGTGGATTTCTATTGGTGAATCAATCATCTTCAATTTGTATTTATACGGTTTTTTTAAAAAACAATAAATACGCTATACTCATGCTTCGAGTTGTTCCATGCCACGAGGAAACTCAAATGCTAAAAAAAGAATCCATTCGATAGATGGATTCACATATCTTGTAGCAGACATACTCTTCTGTTCTTAGAATATAAGCAATTTACTTAACTTTACATCTATATCGAGTATCATTTCCAATACATCTCTAGAAAAAAGATCAATTTTCGTGTACCGATGGTAAAATTTGGAATGTAAAAGTAGCGAAGGGGAGAATTTCTTTTTTTCCTTTGCCGATTAAACCGGAAAATTTAAAAGAGAGGGAAAAAAGAATACAATTTTGGAATGCGGAAGACGCGAAGTATTTGAGAATGTTGACTTTTCTTTTTTTTTTTTTGGGTCAAAATGAACTGGTGATTAGTGTAGCCGTTCGCAGTTGGCTAATTTGTGAAAACAACGCGATAGCCAAAGTGCTCTTTTATTACCATAAAACTCCTAAAAAATTTGAAGGTTTTCTACGTCGTGGATATAAATATATTTATAATATAGTTAGATTTTTTTTAGATAGATGGGCTGCAATTCGCATGGATTATTGCATAACTCATAATTAGGACGGAGCACTAAACTACACATAACTCAATATTTGAGGTACCATAATCTTGATTAGTAACCAAGTGATTAGATTTCGACCAAAAAAACTAAGTAATTAGATACGATAAAAATATCGTGAATTAAACTTATTCCCTACAAATTCTGTTATATTTATTATTGGCAGCATCTCAAATAAACGTGACTTTTGAAAGTAATTGCGTACTCGAATAGCATATCATTCTATTAATTAGAAAAATGAAAAAAAATTATTACTTATTATACAGCCTTTTGGATAAGATTTCAATTTAAGTGCTTTTGTATACTAATATTTGCATGTATACTTTGCAAAATTAATAGAATGAGAGTGCAATATTAGGCTTCATTTGTTTCACAAAAAATGTAGTGTTTTTGAAAAATATTTTTGAAGCAGGTAGTTTTAAAAAAATGACGATATTTTTTAGTATTTAGCTTAAATATAAAAATGAATCGGAAAATATTTTTTATTGTTTGGCATGAAAAATTATTTTCCGCTGTACATAGCTTTCAGTAAAATAAAAACCGGGAAATACATGCTTCTCCATGTTCTCTCCGAAATCCCCGATAAACCTCTTCAGCTCTGGTTTGACGCTCCCAAAGCTGGCTGGCTGGCTGGCTCGCTCTCTCTCGCCTCCTTTGATTCTCTTCACCACAATGCACTCGCGCACTACGTATTCCACTGCTTAGAACCATGAATTCCGTCACCTCCTCCGTCACCGCTCCGTTCCTCTCTCCACAAAACTGGCGGACATCGCCGTCCCCGACGGGTTTCCGCTTCAGCTCCGCCTTCCTTAATCGCAGGCGACTCGCTTCGAAGCAGGTCAGGAAGCGCTGGAGGCCTCCGAAATGCTCTGCCCGCCTGCAGGCGTTTCGGCTCGTCGAGCCTCTCCGGAGCTCCAAATGCTGCGGCGACGAGACGGCACGGGTTCCAGAAGCTTCCGAGAGCTTGGGTCGAGTAATCCAACGCGTGGTGAGGCCATTGGCTTGCGCGGTGTTCTTCATAGCGGTAGGTTTCGCCCCATTTCGCCGAGTTCAGGCCCCTGCAAACGCCGCCTCCGCTGTGGCAGCGGAGCTGAATTTGGAGAAAATAGAGGAGGGGTCTGAAGTGAGAGGGCACGAATATTCGAATTGCACGAAAAGATTGTTGGAGAAGGTTGCTGTGGTTCTGAGATGTATGGATGAGATTAGGAGAGGGGAGGGGGCCGTGAAGGAGTTGGAGGTGGCAATGAAGGCGGTAAGATTGGAAAAACGGCAATTGCAGGATGAGATAATGCGTGGTATGTATGAGGAGTTGAGGCAATTGAAGAGAAAGAAAGAGGGGTTGATTAAGAGGTCAGAGGAGATTGTCGATGAGGTGACCAGAGCGAAAAGGGAGAATGAGAAAACAGCTGCAGAAGGGGGTGAATTTGAGGAGGCCTTGAGCAAATTGGAGGACGAGTATGATAGAGTTTGGGAGAGAGTCGGGGATGTTGAGGATAGTATAACGAGGAGGGAGATGGTTGCAATGAGTATTGGAGTGAGAGAGATTTGTTTCATAGAGAGAGAGTGTGAAGCTCTGGTTGAGAGGTTCAAGAGGGAAATTAGGCGAAAGAGTACCCCTGATAGGTAAATTTTCCAAAGCCCCTCATTGTTATGAGTCCTGATACTACAGGTACAGTCGAATTAGTGATAAGTAAAGAATTTAGGGGACATTGTTGGTTTGATTTGCTGATACCGCAAGGCTTTCCACATCATTGCTGCCCAAGTTCGAATTAAACGTTTGTCAATTGCTCTGGGTGTATACACTGTATAGATTAGCAGGGTTCCCGTTTAATGATGCCAACTTGCTCAACAGTGTTTCCGTCCATATTTGAGTAATTCTTTTTTCTTTCCGAGCTAAATGGGTGTGCTTCTTCATCTTGAGCAAAATGTTTCTATCTGTCTGCAGTGTACCATTAAACTCCAAAACCAAGCTTTTGAAGTCTGATATTGAGAAAGATCTGAAAAGTGCTCAAAGAAAGTACCTGGAACAAATGATTCTGCCAAGGATTGTGGAGACTGAAGATTTTGGTCCTCTCTTTCATCAAGATTCAGTAGATTTTGCTCTTCTTGTAAAACAGGGCCTTAAAGATTCTAGGGAGCTGCAGAGGAGTCTAGAGGCTCGCATTAGAAAAACCATGAAGAAATTTGGTGATGAGAAGCATTATATTGTAGATACACCAGTTGATGAAGTTGTCAAGGGATTTCCTGAGATCGAGCTGAAGTGGATGTTCGGGGATAAGGAGGTCGTGGTTCCAAAAGCCATTGGGCTCCATTTGTATCATGGGTGGAAGAAGTGGCGTGAAGAAGCTAAGGCAGATCTAAAGAAAAAACTACTAGAAGATGTAAATTTTGGGAAAGAGTATGTGACCCAACGCCAGGTAGCTCTTGGCTCATTGAGCAGCAGCAGTGAAGTGGGTCTGTGGATGTGTTATGTACTGGTTTGTCATGTATAATTGTATTATGTTCTCAACTCCCCCAACCCAACCCCAACCATCTATGGAATCATACAGATTAGAGAAGATTTGTTCACTTCTCGTAGAATCACATGCTGCTTGTGACTCAGCTATCTGCTGCCTTGCTGCGCCCCCTCTTCTCTTAAAAGTGATTTCATTTTTAGTGGGTATAGAAGCTTTTGAGATCGGGTAGAAAAGTCTGTTAAAGAACGGAGCTCGTTTTTAAAGAAAAATTTAATTGAAAGAGGGGATTGGAAAGGATTATGGAAGCTTTGAACCGAAGGGAAAGATAATCTACTTTCATAAAGCGTTTTATTAGATAATTGAAAGCAGATTTACAGTATAAGAACACAAGCATGCTTTTACATGAGTTTTCCGCCTAAACCATTGATGACTTTGTGCATTATTCAGCCAAGTTGGATGTGTTGAGTATTGACTCTTTCAAATTGTCATTTGTTCATGTCTTTTGAAAAGAGAATTGTATACCCTCTTCGCTTGCGTCTTTGTTTGAGATACTTTTCAAGCGGATAAAGATTTGAGAAGAGTCAAAGTCAAACTCAGATGCTTGCTCTAACACTGATAAATTTTTATATATTTTTTTTCACAACTCTGAAGGAACAAATTCTCTTGGACCGAGATAGGGTGGTGTCCAGAACCTGGTACAATGAAGAGAAAAACAGGTGGGAAATGGATCCCATAGCTGTACCTTATGCCGTATCCAAGAAGCTTATAGACAGTGCACGGATCAGACATGATTGGGGTGCTATGTATGTTGCTCTTAAGGGGGACACAAAGGAATATTATGTCAACATCAAGGTACTACCTCTCTGAACTTATAGTTTATTCTCTATTTTATTCATTTCTTTGGGTTTTAATTATTATTCTGCATGTTTCCAGGAATTTGAAATGCTGTTTGAAGAGTTTGGGGGCTTTGATGGGTTGTACCTGAAGATGCTTGCTTCTGGGATCCCTACTGCCGTTCAACTTATGTGGATACCATTCTCAGAGTTGAATTTTCACCAGCAGTTCCTTTTGATGACGAGTCTCCTCCATCAATGCTTAATGGGATTGTGGAGGACTCAAGTCATATCATATGCCAGAGGCTGGGTTATTGAAAAAGTCAAAGACATAAATGATGACATAGCGACAATTATATTTTTTCCCATTGTCGAGTACCTAATCCCCTACCCGGTATCAATTCTTTAACCTTGCAGCATGTCTGTTTTTGATTAAAAAAAAATCGCACTCACTTTAATTGTAAACTTTATCTATAAGTTCTACTATTTTATGTGCCACAGGTAAGGATGCGATTGGGAATGGCATGGCCGGAGGAAATCGATCAAACTGTTGGCTCAACATGGTACTTGAAATGGCAGTCAGAAGCAGAAATGAACTTTAAATCCAGAAATACAGATGACTTCCAATGGTTTTTGTGGTTTCTGATTAGAAGTGCTGTATATGGATATATTTTGTATAATGTGTTCCGGTTTTTGAAGAGAAAAGTCCCTAGACTTGTTGGTTATGGGCCTTTACGTAGAAATCCAAACGTGCAGAAGCTTCGGCGAGTGGTATTATTTTTTTCTTTTTTTAAATATACATTTTGATCCTTTAGCTACAATAACTCTGGGCTTGCACTTCAGCCAATGCATGACCATTGAGTTTTTGGCTTTTCCTACTCAGTCTTTTGTTCTTTGAATTGCAATATATTGTGGAATGGGTCTTGATTCTTTACCAGCTAAAGTTTCTTGTCATTAATGTATGCTTTTTGGAGCTAGATATCCCTTGTAGATATCACAACCACACTATGCTGTTACTTCTACACTGAGAAAGAAACTTGTCATCTATTCATGAATTCTATGTCATCTGCACTTGAGTATTAAAATAGTTATTGGTGTCCTTTTTGTGTAGCTTATGATGTGCGATTGACTGAATCAAATGTTACCTTTATCTCACCTTGCAGAAATACTATGTACAGTCTAAAGTAATAAAAATCAAACAGATGAAGAAGGCTGGCATAGATCCTATCAAAACTGCTTTTGATGGAATGAAGGTACCTATGCTGCAAAGTACTCTATAGTGTATAACCTGTTTCTTATAAATTATTTTCTCATAATTAAGCATTGTTTAATGCAGAGGGTTAAAAATCCGCCAATACCATTAAAGGAGTTTGCTAGTGTTGAATCAATGAGGGAGGAGATCAATGAAGTTGTTGCCTTCTTACAGAATCCCCGTGCTTTTCAAGAAATGGGCGCCCGTGCACCTCGTGTATGTTTTTCTCTTGAAGACATGAAATGCCCCTATGCTCTTGGTTCTCTGCATAAAATAGACTTCTACAGTAATACTCATTTTGTCTGGAATATGTTTTGCCACTGGTTGTTATTTGCTAGCATAAAGATGGAGTTTTTGTCTTTCAAACTTAAACCCAGATAAGTTGCTTGTCTACTAACAGGGATTCCGCTAGACTGTTCTTTTTCCCCTGTTCTTTGACACTAGCTTGTTTATGGAGTGGCTCAATGGAATCAATTAAGTCACATAAAGGGTTCTTAGTGGAGCTATGCTTAGGTGGAATTTCCTATTCAGTATTGTTAGAAAGTCCAACCCAAAAGCTCAAGCTCTTAGGTGGAGGGAGACCACGTGAATGTAAAATGCATATAAGACTCGTTGTCCAGTGATGTGGGACAACAGTATCTTCAACACTCTCTCTCACGTGCAAGCCGAATAGTAACTTCAACACTCTCTCTCACGTGCAAGCTGGATTATGAGCGGCATGTGGAATTTCACTAATGCGAGGTGGGTTCACATATACGGACAACGCTTACTCTGATACCATGTTAGAAAGTCTAACCTAAAACCTTAAACTCTTAGGCGGAAGGAGACCATATGAATATAAAGAGCGTATAAGACTTGTTGTCAGGCGATGTGGGACAACAACAACTTCGACAAGTATGTCTGTGTTTTACATCAGCCATGTGAAATTGTGCTTGAGAGAAGGCTTTGTGGCTAACTAGTAGATGGAAGAGAGCAGTACTTTCAGGAGAGAGGTTCTCTGGTTCTAAGTCATATAAAGCAAACCTTGTGTCCTCTTTCCTTGGGCCCCTGTTTATACTCTTAATAAACTGTTTAAAGTAGTCTGCTCTTGCAGATATGATGGTGCATAGCTACATTATGAGGATTGAAGAGTTATGTTGGACTTTTAGCTGTTGAATCTTTTTTATAGTCGATGGTTGAATATTCTTTTGAAATGATTGTATGACTTATATAGCATGATCTGGTGGCACTAATTTTTTTTTTTTCAACTGATGGTGATGATTGGATTGTGTATCATTGTTTTAAACATAATAACCCATTGCATTCTGTGTGATGCATTTTGCAAGTCAGGAGCATCATGTTAGGATGCTTTATGTATCTTCCATGGGACTGGGAAATGTACCATCTCAGTAGATCAGGCATAACAAGGCTGATTGTTGCTTCCTAGCGCTGAAGCCATATATGTGGGGACAAGGGGACACAAATGGGGAATGTCTGCTATGTTATCTCTGTCATAGGCAGAACCCTTCTCTCCCGTGTACCAATGAGACTCTGAGCAAGTTGAATAGACAGTTGAGATTGTGATTCCATTCTGATAGATTGAGACCATGTGATTATTGAGAAAATGCAAAAGAAAATAACCTTTGTCCTGTGATGCTACTTTCTTTTCAGATAGAGAAAAATGTCATTGATTACTCATAAAAGTAAAAACAAGATGCGATAAAGGAATATCTTGTCTAACAAAAGAGACAAAAGAGTTTCCACATGTATGTCCCTCTATCGTACTTGTCAAATAATCAGTCCTGGGTGTTTGTCGTTCTTATATTGCAGGGTGTTCTTATTGTGGGTGAGAGGGGAACTGGAAAGACATCTCTAGCATTGGCTATAGCAGCGGAAGCTAGGGTGCCTGTTGTCAAAGTTGAAGCCCAGCAGTTGGAGGCTGGACTATGGGTTGGACAAAGTGCGTCAAATGTTAGGGAGTTATTCCAGACAGCCAGGGATTTGGTTGGCCTCTCTATGCCTTCGTTTTATTTCCTTGTTGTTACATGTTGATTTACTTGCATTTTGATTTTAGACTGATTTTTTTTCTTAATAAGATTTTGCACTTAATGTGTTAAACTTGATGTCCAGAACATTTCAGTTGAAAACAATCTACATTATCACGTTAGGGATTGGATTTTCACATAGGCTTCTACATATTTCAAATACTTCATCATTGCCAAGTTTGGTAGTCGAGAAAAGGATGTCTCTGCACGAATGCTGTTTCCTCCTAGCTCGCAGTTTAAAAAGTTCTAAATCTTTTTTTGTTTAAATAATCTGGCCTCCTATGAGGTCAGAAGGTCTTGTCTTTATAGTAATGATCAGCTTAAATTGATCATACTGACAGGAAATTTCATATGAGAACATAGGGGCTGGGTATGCCCTCTTTCTTGCCTGTTGCCTTTTGCAAAACATTGTCTTTTGCAGGTGAACACTAATTTCTATGTTCTTTGATGTAGGCACCTGTAATAATATTTGTTGAGGATTTTGACCTTTTCGCTGGTGTCCGTGGCAAGTTCATTCACACTAAAAAGCAAGACCATGAGGCTTTCATCAATCAACTTCTTGTTGAACTTGATGGGTAACGTCAACCATACTGCTGTTTGCGAAATTTGTCTGTCCTTTTTCTGTTTTCTTTTATCAACTCTAGATTTGCCACTAATCTCTCAACTGGTCCTTTTTCCAAGATATTCTGCCCCTATATTGCATTCTTGGTGTTGGCTTCTACTAAATCTTTGTGCTTGCTAATTTTTTTTGTATCATCTCCAGTATAAGGTTCCTCTGCATTGCAACTTGATTGCGACGATCTATTTTCAAGACCAAGTATTACTGAAACAGTATTATAGGCCGAAACAGATATGAAGACATGCAAATATAAGCTTTTTCCCCCCTTTCCTGCTGCCCTACCTGAATATCATTTTATTGTATGGTTTACTTCAGGGAAACGGTTATTTCTTTGGTTTCCCTGCTGTCTGGTCGAAGCTTCTCGATTGCTTCCGTCCTGATCAGGACAATTATTTATGCAGATTTGAAAAACAAGATGGTGTTGTCTTGATGGCCACAACTAGAAGCGTCAAACAAATTGATGAGGCGTTGCAGCGACCTGGTCGGATGGATAGAGTCTTCAAACTGCAGAGGCCAACTCAAGCAGAAAGAGAGAAGATACTACGAATTGCTGCTAAAGAAACAATGGACGATGAGCTCATTGGTTTTGTTGATTGGAGAAAGGTGATTTACCATCAAAGAGACGTGCCCCATACTTTCCTTATAAGTAAACGATGCGCATTCAGTTGTTGACAAAAACTGCTCGTTTCCAATAAATATAGGCGGACTGGAGAGAGGTGATTCACCACCAAAGAAATGTGCCCTATACTTTCCTTCTCAGTAAACAATGTACTTTCAGTTGTTGATAAAGACTGCTAATTTCCTGTAAAAATGGGCAGGGGTAGGACCTTCCAGCTGTGAGGTTTCTATGGCATCTTATAATTGACAGTACTCTGAATGTCCTCTCAGTCTGCAGCTTTGCATTAGTTTGTAGATGGATATTCAAGTGCTACCAACTACTACCAACTGCTTACCCTCCTGATTGTTGGTGGATTAGCCCATTAAGCCTGAAACTAATAAATCGCTACACTCTGAGAAGTGAGGAAAATTAGGACCTTTTTTTTTTAAGCAATTTATTTACCTTCACAGGTGGCTGAGAAGACTGTTCTTTTACGACCTATAGAACTGAAACTTGTTCCTGTGGCATTGGAAGGAAGTGCATTTCGGAGCAAATTTGTTGATGAAGATGAACTTATGAGCTACTGTAGTTGGTTTGCGGTAAGGTCATGATTAAAACTGCTCTGGGTTTTGGGGTCAGTATATTGCTTGGCAGTGTTCTTACTGGTGTTTTCCTGCTTGATATTCTCAATATATCGAGTTTGTATAAATTGCATCAACTGTCCTCAATCAGATTGCTAGTCCATCATTGGAAATAATGTTTCTTCTGAAATTAAGATTTGGTGAATTGGAGGGATTGCCCTGAATTAGAATATGTTGGGATGATTCACTGCCACTGGGTCTAGTTACTTTATTTTGCAATTTTGTACGATATAGGATCCCTGAAATAATGCGTAATGGGCAAATAATAAATGAGAGTGAGAAGATTGATTGGTTGTACATATAGATTCAATGGAAAGAGCTGGCTGATGAAAAGTGCAGCAGCTGATAAGCTGATGTGCCAGCTGGTTTGGATATGTTGGGATAATTCATGAGAATTTCTGTACTAGCCATTTTCAATAAAGCGAGTGAACTCTTATTTAGAATTTTTCAATTCAACCGTGGGTATATCAATTGTGCGATATAACTATCATTTGGCGTTTGTCATAATTTTGCTGAAAGTGACTGTTGAACAAGAACCTCATCGTCTATTGTGATTGGAATTATGGGATCTTTTCACACTAAATTTATACTGCTTGTTGACTATGGTTGATTTTTTAGTGTCTCCGATAGCGTGGCCCCTAACTTCTCTGTTCATGAGTCACATGGCCACTTTTTCTCCTTTTAAAAGTTTCTATTCATATGACGTCATTGAATATAATGTGAATTCTTCCATCTATATTTTTATGTGATAAATCCTTTACATAGTTCATTCATTATTTTGCATAGACCTTCAGCCATATGGTTCCTAAATGGGTTCGGCAAACAAAAGTTGCGAGGCAGATTAGCCGAATGCTAGTGAATCATCTGGGGCTGACACTGACTGAGGAGGACATGCAGAATGTTGTTGATCTAATGGAACCATATGGTCAAATTAACAATGGAGTTGAACTTCTTAATCCTCCACTCGATGTATGTGTTCTTTCCAATTTTTGTGAGTTAGTGGGATGTGGATTTATGCTCAATTAATTTGCCTAAATGCTTACTATTAGTTCGTTGGACTATCTTGGGCTATAGTCTTCTAAACTATTTAAAAATGGCATAATTCTGATTTATAAATTTCTATTTTTTTTTATGTGCACTAAAGAATCAGGAATGTCACAAATTCAGTGGTTGAAAATAGGACGTGGTAGAGTTATCAGATATGAGTCATTGTTCTAAAAATTTAGGTGACTTGATATACCTAAACCAACGAACGAACAGTTACTTCTTTATCTGTACAAGTCTCTTCCATTTTCTCGAGGTGCTTATATAATTTGGATGATTTGACAGTGGGCAGAGGAGACCAAGTTCCCCCATGCTGTTTGGGCAGCGGGTCGTGGCCTTATCGCTCTTTTACTACCTAACTTTGACGTTGTCGACAATTTGTGGCTTGAACCATCTTCGTGGCAGGTTATTGTCTGCTCCTTCATTCTTGTAATGAAATATCATGCACCTTACTATGCTTACGAGCAAGTACCTGCAAGAGCCATATTCCTATTTTAAAGTTCCTGTTCTACTGCTGAACCGTGCATGTCATCCTTCATGGATGTCAGCTCACCATATGGTAGTTGAATATGAAACAGGACATTGAATTGTCAAACCCACGGACATGAGATGTCTATTTATAGCTTTATCTGTTGTTGGAGTATTCTGGCAGACTTGTTTAATCATTGTGCTACATAGTAGTGTACCCACGTGTCCTGGGTTGTTCTTGTTTTCCTCTTTGTGGGGGCAGTTATTTGCAGATGCATGTCTTATGGGATTTTAGTGCCCTTAGTCTTATAAAGATGTTTGCTTTGACCCTTTTCTTGCAGGGGATTGGCTGTACAAAGATCACCAAGGCACGGAGTGAAGGATCTGTAAATGCTAACTCAGAGTCAAGATCATACCTTGAAAAGAAGCTTGTATTTTGCTTTGGTTCATATGTCGCTTCACAGCTTCTACTTCCTTTTGGGGAAGAAAATTTTCTCTCTTCTGATGAACTGAAGCAAGCTCAAGAGGTTGGTCCTGTAACATTATGGTTTGAGATGTCTGTTGATATTCTCTGCCTTAGGTTACCTTTTGAGTGGAAAATCTCACAGTGAAATGTGAGCACATGTAGACGGATATATTTATATACGTGCCCTGTGACAGATAGCGACAAGGATGGTCATTCAGTATGGTTGGGGGCCTGATGACAGTCCTGCTATTTACTATCACAGTAATGCGGTACTTCTCTGTTCCATTTTGCATGCACTTAATGATTGTAAAATGGAGCATTGATCAATCTCCACAGTACTGTCATGTATTGAAGCTTCATGTTCCAGCTGGGAATCTTTCTTAATGCACTTTAGCTTAATTCTGTTTGTATGTTTCTATTTCACTAGGTTACAGCTTTGAGCATGGGGAACAACCATGAATATGAGATTGCAGCTAAAGTTGAAAAGGCATGTGTCTGTTGCTACGAGGCTTTGTCTGACTTACTATATCCTGTAGACCGAATTGAAAGGGCAGCAAATCCTGGTTGAGTGTGAGATTCTTTGATGTTCCTTCTTTAGTGGATTGTTCTTTGATGGATTCTTGTTTTGCAGATGTATGATTTGGCGTATTACAAAGCAAAGGAAATGTTAAAGAAAAATCGTCGAGTTCTCGAAAAGATTGTCGATGAGTTGCTTGAGTTTGAAATCTTGACTGGAAAGGTAGATTTGGAGGTGTTCCAGCTTACTAATAGCTTTGATGTTATCCGTGTCCGCATGCAGTTATCCTCCTCTGTTTAACAGTAGTTGGACTGAATGATAGTCACAAGTCACTATTCATAGGAGTAGATCATTGCTATTTATATGGGAGCTTATCATACCAATGTATCTTATTTAGTTTCTTCCTTACGATACTTCAGGAGAAGTCTATGTCCTCCCTTATCATCATAATACGTTTCCTTGCCAAGTCTTCTCTTGATTTTTGAGTACCCTTGTTTCCATTTGTCCTTGAAGTCCCTTGTTTCTTGCAACCCTTTCCACTGATGGTTGTTCATCTCCTTCGTCTCTTTCCTATCATCTTCAGTTATGCGAATGGAGCCATATATTTTTTTTCTTGATTTGCAGTCTGCTAATAGGGGGATCATGTAATGGAGCCATACACCTTAAATTGCTACCCTGCCTCACTCTATCAACATAATCCTTTTCTTGATGCACTTTTTAGTGAATCCTCTGAAACTAGCAATGACATATTCATTAATCGGCAGGACTTGGAAAGGATGCTCGAAGAAAATGGTGGGATGCGGGAGAAAGAGCCATTCTCCCTTGTTCAACTTTTTAATGGACAGGTAAATCTGAGTTTTTACTTTGCTTGTGTGGTAACAGAAGTTGATTGACTGCAATCAAGTTCCTTGTCTTATTTAGTGAATTGATGTATGAGGGACTGAGTAGTATGATCCTCAATTCTTGTCCACGAATCCACTAAAGGCAGTTGAACAAATGCGAGCTTTTTGAGCAAGTCTAGTTTGTGGATACAACAATGCTACTTGCTTGGTAATTTGATACTTGGCGTTACTGCATTATTTGCTGCTGTGAGAATCTAGAAAGCATATAGCTAGTCCGAAAGTTGCAATTTTACTTGGTTTTGGATAGTAAAGCTCTCTTAAGATTAATTGACGCTTGAAGCAAACAAAAGAAGAGCAGATAAAAGAATGAACGATCAAGTCTAACGAAGATTGGCAGAGCTTGTTGAGGAAATACGCATCCTTACTGGACCTGAGGAATAATTTGTCCTTGTCGTTGAATGCTTTGGCGGGGATTTATCTTTGACCCCCCTCAAATGGTTGCACTTTTCTTTTTTCCCCTCAACCATAATCGTCACATAAAAGAGAAGGAACCATCATTCACTGGCCCAATAAGCAACCAATGATTCAGGCTGAGTAAACTGGACCGTTGAAGCTAATCATACACAATATAGTCTGGCATTTGCAGAACTTCTACTATAAGCTACATGCATTACACTGATTTTTCTTTTGAGTGGAAAAATTTAGGTGAATCACACTGTGGCTCTTTGTGGGCCATGCATCGTGTTTAGCATATAACAGATGAAAACCAGTATTTCTACTTTTTGGGTTAATTGCACATTAGATATATGGATGTAAGGGAACTGACACCTCTAGTCTTTTTTGTAGCCGGTATCTGGCAGCTTCCTTGATGACGAGAGTGCATCAGGAACTGCACTATTAGCCCCCCCAACCTAGTGTCGAGGATACGACAATCAGCCATTGATCTTAATCTTGACAAGCACTTGAAGATCGAAGGAAATTCTGCTTATCTTTGCTTAGACTATTAATATCGTGACAGGTAAACTACCATTTATCCTCTGGAAAGAGAGTGAGTGGAGCAGTTTCTCGGCAAATTAACTGTACAGGTTGTTGCTTTAGGGGTTTTCTAATTTTTTTTTTTACCCGTGTTGCCCCCTTTTTCCTCTTTGGTGAGAAGAGGCACCCCTTTTCCTTCTCACTCATTTGCCAATCCTCTCATTCTTTGTGCTGTAACCAAAGCCTTAAAACTCTTGTTTCTCTCTCGGTACATGTAAATTTCACAGTTGATTCCAAAATACAGTCTTGAGATTCTTTCTTCTTACCCAATTTGGAGATCGGTCCTTTTTTCACCATCAGAATATCATTACTTTCCATTGGTTGATTATCACTGAAGCTTTGATGTCACAGACTAGCAAAACAAGAAAAGGTGGAACTATGGCCCGTGTCTTAGACAGCTTCCAAGCAACTCGAAATTGAAAAATTGAGTAGAAACACGGTGGTGATTAAACCGCAGTAGAATCTTTCAACTGGATACGAAGATCGACACCTATGAAGTTAATCATTGGAAGCACAAACATGGTGATCAAATGAGGCCCCAACTTTTCCTCCGTGTGCGGGAGGCAATTCTTGTGCTGGTCGTATGATGGATCGCGCGGAGACCGCGTTTTGAGCCAATCAAAGGATGTCTCATGGACCATGTAATGGCCAGACAAGAAAGAGGGAGGGCACCTCGTGAATTCAATCATCACCATAGTCGATTTGTATGTTTTAGCTTTGTTTTGGTAGGGCAACAGCAGTTACTTAGAAGGCCATCCAAGAAGGGCATAAAAAGGCAGTGGTGACAAGTGCAGAGTATGGCGACCGCACATTGTCGATCACCACCGTGGGTCTTACATTGGGTCCCCATGAGATCCAATTGTTGAAAATTTGCTTTAGATAATAATTCTCTTTGTTTCGAGAAAAATGAATGATTTGGAAAATGCGAGATCCAATGATTGCCTATATTGCTCAAAACAATGGATAAACAAAAATAATTGTCACCGTTCACGAGATATCAAAACACAAATTGTTATCCATGATAAGAACATTTCTTATTTACTAATTATTTCAAGCAAAATAAATTATTAGTTGTAGGAAGGTATCTTTCAAATCACTTATTTTTCATATAATTAACGGAGCCAACTGTAGAGTGATGCACTCTAGAGGAAATAGACATAGAACTTGTAGTAATTCGAGAACATTTCTTAAAAGTCCCGCGTATATCGATGAGTTAGACTCTTGTTCATAATTAGAGGTCAATGCATTAGAAATGGTACAAATGAATCATCTAAATATCATTTGCACTATGGCCTTAGTGGCCACTTTTCATATTTGAAAAGAGGAAAGCGGGGGCTTTGAATCCCCAACTTTGAGGAGAAGTGGAGTGGGGATGCGTGAGCAACCTGCATATAATACACGCGGTGTAACTTGTATGGTAGAATATGATAGGATATAACCAGACAAAAAAAAAATCATTTGTATTCAAATAGGAAATGATATTTGTGCAAAAAACAAAAAATTTTCTTCCACAACATTTTTGATTCACTACGTTAATTGGACTCATTAAACCTTCACAAATCATACATAATTTGCAGGAGGATCCTCGGAAAAATTTAAAAAAAAACCTATATCAAACTGGACAATCAATCACAAAAAATCTAAGCTTATATTTTCTTTCTTCCACGGCAATAAACGTATTTCCAACATTTCGGCTGTGTTTGTTTGGGGGAAAAAGTTTTCCTGGAAAATATTTTCCGGATTTTCTGGTGTTTGGAGGGCGGAAAATAGGTTAACCCCGGAAAACATTTTCCTCCTATGGAAAAATCCCTTTGAAAATTGTGGAAAACGATTTCCTCTTTTTAAAAACGGAAATCATTTTCCGTCGGCCGCGGCCGTCGGTCCCCGGCCATCAATCGCCGCCCACGGCTGCCGCCGCCGCCTGCCGTCGGAAAATCAATTCCTTATCAAACGACGGAAATTGTTTTCCAGTTCATTCTTAAGTATTAACCAAACACCGGAAAATATAGTTATTTTCTTGGAAAGTGACTTCCTAGAAAATGTTTTCTCTCAGGAGGCCATTTTCCGTGAAACAAACGGAATTCCAAGTATTTTTTTTTCTCTTGATTGAGTGTCTCTTTTTCTGTTTTATTTTTTTTTTTGTGGTTTTTTGCACTTGATTCAACAATAAACTCTTATTGATTCTAAAATTTGAAGGACGTACAAAAAGAAAACATCTTCGAAAAAAATATTCTCAAGCTGTATGTCTTATTGTCAAAATAATTTATGATGATAATATCAAGGATCTATTTGAATAACATATCAAATTAATTTTTTTGAAGTAAAATACAATGAGAGATCTAATTTACAAATAGATTTTCGCTAATTTGAACTATATTTTCACTTTCATTGTTTGCCGTAGAGCTATCATACTTCCTAACACATATGACTTCTACTTACATAATATTGATGGGAAAAAAAATACACAATATGCGTCTTCTAAAGTAAAATAAATAAATCGAACGGCTTACTAACATATCTTATTGCCAAACAAATTATTTGAAATTTGATGTATAACTATTTGATTATAGAGAGGTTCTTTTTAAAAAAAAATATATATAGAGTGTAAACAAATTACGAACAGACTTTTATTTTTACCTTTTTTTTTTCCATTTTTCATTTTTCAGGTGCCGTTCACGCGCTTTTTTTTCTTTTTCTTTTTCATTTTGGGTCTCTGTCCATGCGCTTGATGCATCCAAAAAGAGGCGAATATTCAAAACACAAGAGGAGTCAAAAATACCGGCGTCGAGCGAAACCAAAACCAAAATCCCCATATTCAAAAATCCTCCTCCCAATTTTCTCGAGAAAATCTCCTCCCAACCGTCAAACCCCCGATTTTCTCGAGAAAATCCAACCCCCCGGCATCGCCCGAATGAGCCGCCGTAGCGGTGCCCCCTTCCTCCTCGCGGCCGCGATCCTGTTGTTCTCGGTCCAATGGGCGGCTTCGGTCGGATCAAAGCGTCCTTCGCGGGGCGAGGCCTACGCCACGCTCCTGTACGGCGATGAGTTCTTGTTGGGAGTCCGTGTGCTGGGGAAGTCGATTCGCGACAGCGGGACCACCAAGGACATGGTGGTTCTGGTCTCCGACGGCGTGTCCGATTATGCCAAGAAGCTCCTCAAGGTTACTTTCTATGTATATAGGTGTAGCTTGTGGAAGGAGGAAAAGTATGTCTCTTTCGTTTGCTTTTGAAGTAGTTAGCTGCCCATCCAGTTCAACGGCTTGTTGAGCAAGCTGTTAAGGAATAGTGGATTACGCTGTAAGATTTGTTGATTTCTTAGAAATTTGAGGCGGCTTAAGGAGCTAAGAAACTCTAATTTTGTGCTTCGTGCTATGTTTCACGAGTGTTTGCTGATTTAAGTGCATAATCTTTTAAGTTGGAATGGCCTTTTAAAAGATGATGACTTAGAGGTCGGGTTGTTACTTAGGATCCTGGAAAAGGAAGTATTGATTGCTCAGTTTGATTGCTATTGAAAAAATTAAGGCAGTAAGCTGGAAAACTCCAGCTTTGTGGTAGGAAATTATTTGGGTTCATTGCTGTCCTCTGCTTTCCCTTGTCATGTCATGGAGTATAACAAGGGAGCAGTTCAGATCGAGTAAAATGTTTTATGGTCTATGAATTTGAAAAGTTTGGAATGCTTGTGCAGGCTGATGGCTGGATAGTGGACAAGATCAGTCTACTAGCAAACCCCAATCAAAACCGTCCGGCTAGGTTTTGGGGTGTCTACACCAAACTGAAAATATTCAACATGACTAACTATAAAAAAGGTAACTGTGGCTACTATGCATTTTTCTGCTTTCAGGATTGCTGGAGCAACAATGTCAACTTATAATGGACGAGCAAAGTGAACTTGTTCATTTTCAGATGGCTGAGTTTTTGGATTATTGTGCATAGATGATGTGCGTACAGATAGTTCAATTTTTCTATTATCATATGGAGGAAAACATTCCCTTCATTGTGCAGTTGTCTACTTGGACGCGGATACTATTGTGGTTAAAAGTATCGAGGATCTTTTTAAATGCCAGAAATTCTGTGCTAACTTGAAGCACTCGGAGAGGCTTAATTCTGGAGTCATGGTAGTGGAACCTTCTGAGACTGTTTTTAATGACATGATGAGCAAAGTACAAACTCTGGCTTCTTACACAGGAGGTAAATGTCTTTTCTGAATGACAATGGCTGGTGATGTGATGCCAATATATTTTGTTTAGTTAGTTCTAATATTTTAGCTCTGGTGATTTACCATGATTGGATTTTGGATTTGATTATGGGCCAAGGATGAGTTTGTACCAATGTATCTAAACAGTTATCCTTGCATTTGAAATACTGGATGAAGTAGAATTGCTGAGTTATGAGAAGGAAATGGAGTTTTTGTAGCAATTTAATTTTCTTGAGTAAGGACATGTATGTGATGGGGTCTAATAGGGTCATCTTATAGGAATTATAGGATCAAGATGCAAACCCCAGATTTTCTTGCAGGCAAGAAAGATTTTGGCTTCTAGTGTTCACAAGCTGTGCAAAATTATTCGGTCTGAATTGGATTAATAGTCTTCTTCAAACAGTCTCAATTTCTTTATCGTTGTATAACCTCACTATAAAAGAAAGTTATGTACATCTTCTTATTATACACTCTGTTCCTCTTCTCCCTGTCTCTGACATTGTTCATTCCACAGGTGATCAGGGTTTTCTAAATTCGTACTATAGCGACTTTGCCAATGCACATCTTTTTGAGCCAAATTTATCCCCAGAGGCATTGAAATCTCGGCCAGCTCCTGCAATGGAGCGACTTTCTACTCTATATAATGCAGATGTTGGTCTTTACATGCTTGCAAACAAGGTATGGCTACCTATATGTGACGGCAAATCACTATGCTGGCTCATCGAGACATTATTTTCTTGGCATGGTATTTGTAGATGAGAAAGTAGAGGTGTAGGCGCTCCTTCTTGGATTTCTTCACATCCTTTTCTATTTCCCTCTTGAGTTGGTGTTTTTGGGGGAGGTGTGCCCTTCTCGACATTTTAATGAGCCCTCAATAATTTTTCTTCTATAGGTCTTGTCTCAGGTATATTTTGTTCTTGTAGTGGTGCCTAATAAAGCTTTGATGGCTCTGCTCCCATGATACCCGAAACCGAATGCCCCTAAAGAAAAAGGAAACTGTCATACATGATCTTGCTACATTTTGTGGGTACACAATATAGCACTGCACAATCTAGGCGCAAATGCAGTTCTGTTGCCGACTGCATGTTGATTCTGACGTCCTTGATGTTGCTGAACAGTGGATGGTCGATGAAAGTGAACTCCGGGTTATTCACTATACACTTGGACCCCTTAAACCTTGGGACTGGTGGACATCCTGGCTTCTGAAACCTGTAGATGTGTGGCAGGTATATATCCAACTTTTTCTTCTGGCAGTTTTGTGCTGTTTAGATGAAGGGAGACACACACCATGCACGGTCATGCAGTTGCATAAATTCTGTTGCTGTTTTATGCAGTGATCTGTAAGTTTGATCATACAAATCCGTTTAACTTTTCATATGACAGAATGTGAGGGAACAACTTGCTGATTCCCTCCCTGGAACTGGAAGGGGAAGAAATCCTAATGATGAGCTTGTAGTGAAGTTCCTTTTTCTGCTACCTCTTTGCCTTCTGTTCTTTGGGTACTACCGATCTCTTCCTCAGGTTGGAAGTCCATGGAATCCTTTGATTTTTATTCTTTGACATTCTGTTTCATGGGAATAGTCATTTTGATTATATGTTTGATTTGGCGTAGGTATTGCAGCAATGTCGTTCTTGTAGAAGTTCATTGTGGGATAACATTAGACAGCTTTTATATAGAATCAGATGCAATGGAGCATATGCATATTCTAGCGTTTCTACGGCTTCTGGCATTACTTTTAACCAGCAGGTTATTTCCTTTGCCATGTCTATTTTACTAATGCTTTATTGACAACACCTTAAAATGTTAGATTTCAGTTATGTGCTCATGCTTCTGTTAAAGCACCAGTGGTGATCTTTCTAATCTTATAAGTTCGTTTGTTTGCTATCTAACAGTTCTCAAATGGTGCACCGTCAAAGATCCCTGTGTATTTGGGCGGGATATCTGTGATAGTATGTTTCGCTGCAGCTGCTGTTTCTCTCTTACTGGCTCTCGCAGCTGTGCCTCGGCAAGTAATGCCGTGGACTGGTCTGCTATTGATGTATGAGTGGACATTTGCAGTCTTCTTTGTATTGTTCAGAGGTTATCTCCATTTGGTATATAAACTAGGAAGGGCAGCAGGAGTCCAAATGTTCGCGCATGTCGACTATGAATCTGGGAAAGGTTTGTTGACTTGGACCATTGGCATTTGATGTGCATACTTTTGTTTGTTTGTTTGTTTGTTTGTTTGTTTTTTTTAATACCAACAAGGAGTCATTGATGCTTTGTAGGTCATCAACGACAAACATCTTCTTGTCATATTGCTACATGCTGTTACTGGTTGGGCATGGCATTTTTGGCAATGTTGGCCCCAGCTTTGCCATGCATTTTCGGTATTACTGCTCTTTTTGCAAGGTAATTCTTTTTAGTTTGATTCTCAAAATGCCCCAATTCTCTTTACTTGTTTAAATTACACCAAGTTTCATGATGATTGGTTGGTTCCTATATCATTTGGGATAAGAAATTTGGTTGTTTATGATGTTGCTTTTGTGTTCCTTATTATTTCCTTGCTATGACTCTTAAGTGAGGATTGCAAGAGCCACCAATTCATGAATGCTTTGCGTTCTTTACCAGGTTGGGTTTGATGGTTGGTGGAGGCCTGATATTGGCGTCTTTCATGACCTATTCTTCAGAGCACCTCGCTATTGTATCGTTCATTAGAGGCTTTGAAGAGCGAGATTTGAGCCGGTAGCAGAAGCATATATTTGTTATTGGAGGCACCATCTCTGCACGGGACTCTTTTTCCTTCTCTGTTGTAACTTATCACATAGGCTACCCAATGATTAATGTGTAAATTATTGAGGAATCTTGGCCAGCTTAGGAAGTTCCTAGAGTGTCTAAATTGTGACATGCCTTCATGGAATGTGAATCTGATTTTTGCTTCAGATTTTGAATTTTTTGCCAACGAAAGTATGCATTTCTGTTAGGGCGTGCGATTATTCAGCTGAGATAATTCCTACTTTATTGTTATTCAGTGCACTGTTTTACTTTTCGGTACTCTTCTGCCTAATCTCATTTAAATTGCCAAATTTTGAAGAACTCTGAAATTCCCAGGTTGTAAAATAAATAAATAAATGGATAAATATATAAATTCCATGGATGTCACTGGTGTGACAGATTGAAGAGAAAAGGAAGGTGATTGACATGCAATTTGGGTTTCATTTGTTTGGTGGAAAATGAATGACTTGAAACATATTTTTTTTGAAAACAATAGATGTTATGACAGGCAAAAAATGCACGGATGATAAGTATTTTCATCGTTCATGAATATTTAGAGATATAAATGGTTGTTGGTAATGAAAATATTTCTCATTGATTAATTATTTTAATTGATACGAGCGATTGATCATAATAGAATGTTTGAATTATTTATTTTTTGTGAACAAATGAAGTTTTGTTTTCTTTCTTAAGCTGTGAAACAGAGCATATACAAGGCGATCCTCATGTCTTCCGGTGCTCCATTAAGCCTAAATATGTAGTATCTCCACAATAGTACACATGAAAATAAGCTATTGTGGCTCTTCAAGACAACTTAAACCTAATAAAAAAAAAATAAATAAATAAAGAGGACACTTTATAAAGTAACGCAGCCACCTTACATTACTATCTAAAAGCTCATTATTGAGTTGCACAGTGTGCTTACTGTGCAAGCCGCCATGTCCACCATCAATCCTAATGTGCATAGGAGAGATGAAGCTAATTTCAAGACTAAAATATTCTTAAAATATCAATTGATGTGTAATATGGTTTGTACTATGTTTGCCACTTGAGCTAAAGATCCCACAAGTCAAACTCAAATTCTCCAAGTGGGGTTTTAGTAATTTTTTTTAAAAAAAAAGGTGTGTCAGGTCAGAGCAACTTTCAGCCGAGTGTGTCGGTTCTGTTCTTTTGCTTTTGCTTCTCATATTATCTGAATCTTTCTCTGTTTTAAGTGGTCCATTATGGATTCTTTGAAAAAAAAAAAATTTCCCTGTTAATATCATGAAAATTTTGTCTTGCAAGAAAAATCTAAATTGATATCCTATCCAAATTTACATCCAATCTTCTTGCGAAAAAGCATATGTGTTAAAACCCATGACAACTGTAAAGCAAATCTAACGTGGAGAATGATAGATTAGACATGAAAAATCCGCATGTTATTTTTGACTTGTATGTATTGAATTAGGGCTCTAGTTTTGGAGTCTTGACAGTATTAGTATTAGTCTCTCTCTCTTTTTTTTTTTTTACAAAGATAACAACAGCAACCTGTCACGGTCCCTCCGACGAGTCATTCATTAACCAATAGAAAATTATCTAATGATAGCTCTCCACCTCGTTAAAATTAAATCGTTTTTCCTCCTCTTTTCCTAAGTTGCACGTCATTGTCCCACTAAGAAGGACACGTGGCGGCTAACCAAGGATTTCGATCATGCAAAAGCTAAAAATTACTAAAGTTGAGAATCATCATCATCATCATCATCATCATCATCATCCCTATCCTTCAAATATGGCCAATGACAACTCCTAATTTCCATTAAGTTGCAGAAAGCTACAGATCCGTACTCCAAAATCTGGCTTTCCCATTGACACCGGGTTGGAACAGAAGATTCTTTGGCTCTTGACTCTCTCTTTTTTTCCCCCACCTCCTTCGTTCTTTTCATTTTCAAATTGTACTACCTTGATTCAATGCGCTATTCCGTACTGATAATGGGAATAGATGGCGTATATAGAAAGAGCGAAAAGGTAGCATAAGACAGATTGTAAAAGGAGATCAACCTATCTCCGTTTGATATACGCAGGTCATCTTGTTCGATTGACAAAGAGCGGTATTTGAGCTGAATATAATCTTTATTTTCCCGTGTTTTGCCTCTTAAGACGATTGCTTTATTTTGTTTAGACTTGGTGATGAGAGATTGGCAGACTCGTTGGAGATTCACATGGAAGAGTTGGTCACTGTCGAAAGTCTTGCGTAGACTTACTTTCGCCCGCAATTCCTTCCATCTTTCCACATTAATCTGAAACATGCCAGGAATTACCAATTTCCACATGCCCCAGCGAATCCCTTTGTTTTAATTTTGGTGATGGGACATGATCTCATACTCGCCGACAACGCGATGCTCAAGAAGCCACGTCTAATTGGAAAAAAAAAAAAATCATCAAAAGTCGATGTTCGGTAGGAATCTCATTTTTCCGTGTTGTAATTTTCGGAATTTATCAGACAACATCCTACTTCAATTTTCAGATCTTTCACAATATTTTCCAATGAGCGAGACATCATATGCCCCATTGCTCTAGTTTAATGAAATTGATCTCTCGCCGAGTTGGGCTTTACGCGGGTGCCGGAGAATGCGGGATTCCGGAAGAAGTTAATAAGATGCAGTGAATCGTCACCTCAAGAGACTCGTACGGCTCGAAGAAAATCTGAAACTTCTGAGCTTTGGATCTAAACGAGGGCCTTATTAGGTTATGAAGGACTAGCTGCTGTGACAAGGTCCATACACGTTCTTGGAAGCATGCATAAACTCTTTCCATATCACATTGGACAAAAGATAACATGCATATAAATGCTCAGATCTATGTCCATAAAACACTGCTTGTCATTTATTTATATAACCTTATGATACCTAAACATAGAAGGTTCACAAAGTGGGTTAAGATCATTGGAATTCTGTAAGTGCAAATGGATAAAAAGAACATGGAGAGGATAAGAGCAGGGAAGTGAATTTCTTGGGTTTTACATAGAGAAGGAAGAGAGCATCTCTTGCTGATTTTACAATGTCAAAAGAGGAAAGACAAACAGTTTGCCGAGGAAACTGCACAACACAATTGAAATCTATGGCTTAATTCTCAGAAAATAGTCTACTTTTTATTCGTCTAAATCTCATGTCAACTTTTTCTGGGGAAGCAAGATGGTTCCAAGAGGGGAAAAGAACCAGGATATGATGGGAGATAAAGTTTAAAGCCAAGCATCAGACTTGCCTAGAGGATTTGCAAAAAACAATTCCTCAAGTCATCATCTTCTTTTGCTGAGGAAACTGCGCTGGCCATGGCTCATATGGAGCATTTCCATCAAGAGAGACCAACCCTTCGACTTCGACCATGGTTGAAACCGAAAGCTTTCCTTCACACAAGGATGTTTCCCTCATCCCCACAGACATGGCCTTCCCTTCCCAAAATGGAGTTTCCAAGGAGAAAAAAATGCTCTTGAAAGAGAAAATGCAGCTGAAGAAGATGAGGATGAAGAAGAGAAAGGAAGAGGACAAGAGAAAGAGAGGAAGATGTTGAAAAGTGAATGAGTTGTTGGGTGACATATATAATGGGCGATGACTTTTAATTTCCTTGGTTTATTAATCTCCTTCTTGGTGTTGGCAGACGGATAAAACCAGGATATAAGGAAGAGTACAAACATTTGCCACCTCCATAGGAGGGAGGGCCTACTTCACATGTTTGTTTGATTATTAGAGAGAGGGAATCTGTCACTAAAGTAAAGAAAACAATGCGAAAACCTTAAATTTAAACTAAGAGTGGGAATCTAAAAGGAACCATCTCAATGTCCAGCACAACAAAAACTTTAGAAAAAGAAATCATAAAAAAAAGGGTTTGAGTATGGGTTCAGTCACAATTCATTTTTATGACACCTGTATGGAGGAGGCCATCCATGAAAACTTTTGAGGGAAGATTATATCCTACCTAATACCAATATGATGCCCTTTTTTTTCTGTCCCATATCAATATTACAATTACAATTGGTATACATTAAGATTGATTTATAAAATCGGGATCGATTTCTTTGGCTAGCATTCCTCCTCCTCTTCTTCTTTTTTTTTTTTTGGCCTTTTTATGACCAGTCAGTCCATAATCTCCTGTACTGAATATAAATTGATGGGATGAATTCCCGTCGAGTGTCAAATATGATATATTTATTTACTCAATTGAAATTTATCAAATTCCTCCCATTGAAAAACTTCGAGAATTAATTTTGAGACACGTAATTTAATAATAATCATCGTTATGGATAATCCATGATTAAAGCTGTGTATGACACAAAGTGCACGTAGTTTTATCTTCCTTTGTCGTTTTATTTTATTTGCATCATGCTCCCAAACAGTTAATCTATCTGTCTTGATGTGGATCATTTGATGTGATGAGTACATCTATTGCCTTCACCTAAGAAAAGAAACAAGGGAGTATGATTTCGACTTGGTGAAATGATTTTTGGCTCATGCTTTTCCTTTGATATTGCCACGGGTAACTTTGTAGCAGCTTCTTCTCATCATAAGTTGCACCAACTATAAGAATTAAAAAGAAGAATTTTATTGAGTCGGAATCTGAGGCGCACTTATATATTTTTTTTTCCAACTAGTATTCGAAAACACTTGTTAAGCAACCAATTAAGAAAAAAATTGATAGTTTTGGACGTATTGATTGCTCTCGTGTTATGCATAATTAATACCTCGAAAATTGAGTTTAAAATACCCAAAAAAGAAAAGGACAAAAATGTATAGATCACAATGCTGGTAATTGGTTTATTCCAGAAATTAGTAAAAAGAAATTAACAAAGAATCACTCCAATATTTTATTTGGAAAACTTAAGGGAAAAAATATGGAAAAGAAAATCATAATAGAAAAAGAATGAAATCATGCCTTAGCTATGACCTTACAGAATCATACACCACAGTTATTCAGATACCAGCTAAGGCATAAAAGTAGCAGCTACATACAACCAAAAACTGCAAACTACTAAACTAAGTTTTCCAACCACTGAAGATCCCATTGAAGTGAAAAATCACAATGAAAACCAAGAAAATTAAACTAAAAGATAGGATACTTACTCGTATAGATGATTGGGAACAATAGACAAAAATGGCTCAATAAAAAAAGAGCTAGGATTCGGTGTACAAATCACAAATGAAGTAAAGCATGAAATCAAGAAAAGAAAATCAAGACACAAGGTTTATCTTGGTTCATCCTTAAACTAGGATTATATCCAGTAGAGGATTATACTATAATTAGCACTTCATTTCTCTACTACATCCTTCAATCACAAGAAAAAGAGATAACATATAACAATAGATACTCATGGGCTTAAATCCAAACTATTAATGAAAAATATAGGTTTAAACTATAAAAATCTTCTGGCAAGCTGCGAATCTTGCTAAGGCAACCTTCGGACCCCCGCTTGTTCATCAGGGAGGGAGACCCCTATGCCTTCCTACCAATGGAAAGCATGAATCATACTCCAACAAAAGAACTGCTTCTTTTTCCTTTTCTTCTTTCAATTCGTTTCTTTATAATAATGGACTAATTCATTGTAGAATTGATTATCTTCCATTTGAATAAAATACAAACTTTTATTTATAGAAAGCGCTAGAATATTCCACATTTTCTTCAATCATAAATTCGGACGTGTTTTCCTAAGAAAAGCAAGGAGAGAACCAAAATTCCATAATCATAAATTCTCTCGTGCTTTTTCATGCGTTTGAGATTTATCCTTACAATATCGGCATCCCAATTATCAAAACTTATTAGAAAAATAAATCTATGGTTGTCAGGGAAAATAAAAATGTCCACTACTGGTATTTGTGGAGCTGCATATTTTTCTTTAATCAAGTTTACGAAATTGAATTTTGTCGAATCAAATAAAAGTTGTAAAAAAATAAGATAAAAATTTCCGGTCCTCCAAATCCAATTTAGGGGAGCTAACACATGTAGGAGCTGGTAAGACTTTGACGGGGATATACTTTTTGCCATCTCTTGCTATCAGCTAATTAATAAGATCAACAATCGTGCAGATGAATACCTCAACTACTTGAGGAATGAATTTGCTCAATGTGTACACTCCACTCCACTCAAGAGCTTTCCATGACAAAGCTCTAAAAAAATTATGCCAATTGAGGCTAAACCTTCTTATGTTTTGCTAATTGAGTCCATCCAAATAATTTTCACAAAAAATCATTGATGTGAACATCGGTCATCCTATGTGGTACGACCGATGTCGACATTAACAATCTTTTAATTTTTAAATAATTTTATTAATATTTATATAAGTATTTTATGTTTTTTTCCTTCTATTTCCCTTCTTTTCTTTTCCCTTTTTACCTATGGGTGCCAAGGGCCGTGACACCCTCGTCGGCCGCGGGCGAGGGTAGCAGCCTTCGGTTGGCCTTGCCTAGCTTTGGGCGACGAGAACCTGGCAACCCTTGAAAGCCATAATAAAATAATTGTACAGAAGGATAAGAGAATAAAAGAAAAAAATAAAAAAAGTTAATAAAAAAAGTCGACAAGAGTATGAAATTGATGGTTAAAATTCTTCATGTCAGCACTAGCCGTGCCACTTAGGGTAGCAGATGCCATGCCAGCAATTTTTTTTTTTGGGCCAAAGTTTGGACTCAATTGATAAACTTTTTTGGTAATTTCCCCGAAACATATGTATGCTGTAGTAGACATGTCAGCTCCAATCACTCAAATCCGAAATCTAAATAACTTGATTAGAAAATTATGCTAGTCGAAGGACTTATTCGAGAAAAGGTATGCAAATTCAAAAATAAGATTGAGATTCCACCAAGGGTAGAGAAATCTTGCCAGCTACGGGTGAGACCGTCTAAGGGCCACAAAGCCCTCACTGGCCAGCGGCGAGCTCCGACAACCTTGCCAGCCATAGGGGGGGAAAAAAGACCGGAAGAAAATAAAAAAGAGGAAAAAAATATGAAAATACACAAAAGAAATATTAAAATATTATTAAATTTGTCCACGTTAGTGCTGGCTAGCTAAATGGATTAAATTGGCACAAATGCAAAATATTTAAGACTCAATTGGCTAAAAAGTAAAGATTTAGGACTGAATTGATATAATTGAAATATATTTAAGACTTTTTTGGTAATTTTTCCTACTATCTAACCGGTGGAAATTAAGTTTGGCCCGACATCAAGGTGGAATGGAAAAAGCGAAAAAGAAAATCGGTGGAACCAAGAAAAATATGAAGAGGATGGGAAGCATTTAGTAAAAGCCAAGCAAATAAAGTTCCATTTTAGAAACAATAGATGGGACTTTTAGGCCATTAGAATGTAAATTAAAGGTTCAACGTGTGAGATGTTCTCTAGGGTTTCTTCTTCTGGCTGAAATGGTGCAGAGTTGTGGATGGATAGAGAGCAGGCAAATGGGGGAGGTCTAGTGGGTTTATATCGGAAAGTCAAATACCTAATTGATTAGGCAATTCAGATTTGCTTGATATTCCCGCATGCGGACCTTTTCGTGTATTAGGTCTTCATTCCAAGTGCTAATCCAACTATATTAATATGCATTTTTTTTTATGCAATCTCCATCATGATTTAATTGATTGATGTTTTCAACTTTCTTTCCACACATGGCCAAGCGTGTTGTCACGTCATTGCCAGATTGACCAAAGTTAGTGTATGTTCTAAACCACAAGGGCTTTTGCCACCTGGAACCAATTAGAAGTGCAAACTGCGCAAGTGAAGTTGGGGAAAGGGGCAGCAGTGCGACGGCTAGGACCCGTGCCGGCAGAGTTTCGAGCGGGAGCTACTACTCATGTGGACCGACCAAAGTTTCTGTCAATGCCCTTGTTTCCACGCAAGCTCCTGCAAATTACTTCCAACCCATGTAATGAGAGTCGTCGGTAATTTCTGCACAACAGAAAACAAGAGGGGGTCAAGAGCTGCTGATTCAACGAACCGCCTCTTCGCAGTTAGAACCTTCGTTCAATCTTGATTTCCGCAAAATAACGAACCGAAGATAGAACCTCCAGAAGTAGCGACCGCACAATGAGCTTCGCTCGCCTTCTCGGGACAACCGGAAACTGGCTAACTTAACACCATATTTTATACATGTCTAATGAATAATACCGCATCAGAAAACTTTGTGATGAGAAAACATAAATCTCACTGCCAAGCTGAGACAGCAGAGCTGATTTCGGTGCGCTACAGAAGTAAACTCACTCGCCAGCCAGAGAAACATCATGGAATTCCAATGCCCTTTTTCCTCCAAAGAAGAACATCTCATACAGCCACATGATTAAATTGCAACACTTGATAAGATGAGTGTTTGTGACAACTCTGTGTTATTTGGCATACCACCAAAGCTTGGAAGTACAGAGCCTGTTGGAAAACAAAAAATCGAGAGGAAACAGCAGTAGACCCGTGGCTCCAAATAAAATTCGCCACCATCTTGTCTTTCTGTTTCATTATGTATAAACTATTCTGCCTTTTTTCTTGTCCTAACTAAAGAGAGAATGTGGATATGAGGAAGGAAATTTTCAGCTACCACCCCAAAATAAATGCATGTATTTCAGCCCAACTAGAGACAGTATAAAGAATGCCAGACGATCCCTTCCAATCAGCAGAGCTCCCTTCGTTGTACTCTTTCTGCTTCTTGACTAACCCAGGGTAAAGTTCGACAAAAGAAACTCCAAAATGACTTCCCACCTTCCGTAAGCTTGAACTTGACCCAATCACAATTCCAATATCTGCCTTAAGGAGACAAAGTATGTCTCCGATTGAATCTCCAATGTAGATGGTCAAGTTCCTCTTATTGTCTTCCCTGTTCTTCAAAATTGCATCAAATTCTTTGGCCTTGTCGATGGGAGATTCCATCTTCTTGACAATTTCACCAGTAGAAAAGGACTTATCATAAGTCAACTCATTTGTATGCACATTCAGAAGCTGTAAATCCCCTGCGCGATGAATGTCGTAAGTAAATTACATACCACATGCAGATAGCAAGCTCTTAAGTTCTCACATGCAGACTGTAGATGGCTTGAAAAATCAACAGATCGTAGTAGCACTTCCAGGTGCTTTCTATGTATTTTAGCCTACATGCATGTAGAAAGTCTTATGCAAAGTACGGGTAGCCCCCAAAAGGAAATGAGTTTACCCGAAGAAAATGCTGATCTGATTAAATCACCACACCAACAGTACGAGAGCACATGAACATTGACATCCACCATCTCATTCTTGATGAGTTTCTTGAAGAAACTGGTGCAACCATCCTGAAGAATCATCCTCTCACCAGCTTTCTTTATGTCTTCAAGATTCAGACCCTTAAGAACCCCGGACTCGATCACTCTGGAATTTGCCCGTTTCTCAAAATTGGACAGCTGCTCGAGTGCTTTAGCCAGAGCTTTATAATCAAATGCCTCAGCTGCCAAGTACAACCAAAAATGAAAAGAAATTTGGACAATGCTGGCAGGAGAATGTTTCAAGGCGTTGAAGAATAAATGCCGTGAAATATACCTTTTTCAGCTGGCATAATGCTTTCTATGCATTGTTCATGCTCCTCTGTATACTGTCTGGAAAGGATGTCCCATGTCTTCCTCAGTTCAGCTGATGGCATCCTTGCAAGTTGACCTTCAGACTGACTTGTATCAGTTTTTGGAGCAGTAACTATGGCAATCTCGGCCAAAATGGCAGAAGAATCAACGACTGTGCAAGTCAGATCAAAATCAGAAAATAACATAAGACGATTCGCAGCCAAACTGGGCTCCCTAATCAATGGGACAATGGTAGGCTGGGCAAGCGGTTGGGCGAGAAAGAACTCTATTTCAAGTTTCATGGCTTGGTGATATAGATTTTCAATGACGTCAAGTTCCTCGCCTGTCAAAGAGACACTTAGTTTATCCAGCAAGTCTTCAATTTGCAGAGCTGCTGCCTAAATTAAGAGAATAAAAATACTGAGCTATTGAAGAAAGAGAACCTTCCAGTAATGTATTTCACACCAGAGCTGAACTAGCAAACTAAAAATCACATCAGTACGAGAAAGGAGAAAAGGTCAGAGCTGAAGTGTATGACCAACCTGGAAACCCTCAGATGAGTAACTGTCGATCCACTTTTTGTATGGGTGACTGTCTTTGTTGGCATCTAAGAGTGTCTGGAACTCCTTACCCAGAAATGCATATAATCTCATGCATGGTGTCATGGCACCAACAGTGTAAGCTGCCACTTTTGTTCTCTCAAAGGGAGTAGCAAGTTTTCCAGGACCCTTGACTCCTTCAACCTTCCCTGAGGCTGTTGCCAACAAAAAATCAGTATACTTAACAGTTGCAGAGTTGGGAGTGCTCTCCTTGGTAACCACCGATCCCCACTCCTGTATAACTCATACAATTAGACCAGGAAAGGACTTGCATGAATGTTGACAAGAATATTGGATGTTAATCACACTAACTCAACAGAATAATCTGCTCAGCCATTACTTGAAGTAGAGTAATTTCCTGGGAGAATGTCAGCGTACTGTCCTTTTCTCACTGTCAATTTTTTTTTTTATAACATTTTCTAATCATGACAAGTGTGACTCACTTTCATGCTATGAGTTACATAAACATAGAAAATAATTTATATATAAGTCTAAGACAAGTGCTACCTTCACAAGATCAGCTGATGCAACAGGATATACTAATGACAAACCTCATGATTTTGCACATTTACAGGTGTTTTTCACTCTCAAATAGTCTAATTCCTCTGTCCCAGTGTGAAAAAAGGTGAAAAGCTTCTTCTACCATTTCTCATAAATGTCTATCAAGCTCAATTCTGATGTCTCAATATAACATGACATGCAGCACGTTAAAACGAAACCCAGGAGCTGCCCCATCAAATAGCAATAACAAAGAGAGGCCTACTTAGGTGTGAAACTTCTTGGCCCAAATATATTCATTTCAAGGGGGACAGCCTATAATCTCATTGGCTGAAAAAGGAATGGGAAGGATAAGACAGACTCCCTAGTCCCTGAAGAACAGTTCTTGGGCTGTGAGCACAATGACTGTCTCTCCAATGGATAGGAGAAGTATATTACATCGATCTTTTTAGTGACAAGCATACTTATAATAGATCAATTAGTTACATAAGACTCCTTTATATCAGTGCAACATAGATCTGTTCTCAATCCAGAGTATGAATAGATCAAAGATAAATTTGACCCGTGGGTAAGATGGTTAAAATTTTCTTATCTAGAAGTAGAGTTTATGAGTTGATTCTTCCATAACACTAAGAGTAGAAGAAGGGCATTTGCTTTCTCAATCAGTTGCTGAATCTTAATAAGTTTCCTTCTACATCTTCCTGGCATTATCTCTTGGGGCAGCTTCATCATGGCCAAACTTAAGCATAGCTTGGATGTGGGTGAAAAGCTGTGGACACCTAAAGTATGGACTGTCGACAATAGCATGTCATAGATGAAGAAAGTACCTTTTCTTAACTTCTCATAATCAAGCACTTAAAGGAAAACTCGCATAAGGTAGTACCAAAAGACTTTTGGCTGCTAAGTTGAACTCAACAACAACCATTTATTATCAATGTATTGACGAAAAACACTAATTTTCCTCCTTTCTTGTACTCAATCATTTGGTAATCAACCATGTTCAAAGGAACACATAATGTTCCTCCTTACTGACCTGCGCAAATGATTCATGCATTCTCAGCTCCTCCAATACATCCTTCCTTAGTTTAGATATTGCAACATTTGCTTCGTCATCGTCGGTACACTCTTCTGCTAATTCATAACTGACGAACAGATAGTGGAAACAGGAATTTCAGTACATGTAAGTTAATAATTTCAAACGTTCTGCAAGAAAACAAATAAATGATGTATTGCTTATTCAAATGCACCTCTTAGCATCATGGAACACATTCTCGAGGACATGGAGATAAATTTCCTCTTCGGTAATTGAAATTATCTAAACAATTCCACTCTTAAATGCGGCCTAACACATTCAAGGTTCAGCTATTGAGACCATTCAACGCCTCGCAATCTATTTTCTCTCACACAACTTAGTTCAAAGCAACATGCTTCACGATCGCTAAAGATCAGATCACATATGCAATAACCAGAACAGTGAAATGAACAAATCCCCACTTTCTCATAGATGCTGACCCACCAATTAGGAGGAAGAGATTTCATATTCTCACACCCAAAATATACTGAAAGATGAACATCACGAAAAACTACAAACACGCAGCTCATTCTAAGGTCCCCTAACTTTAAAATATTGCTATTTGACTCAATTTTTGGATCTAAACCAACATTTCCAAGTTTAATGTAGATGGACACGATAACGCCTGTTGAAAATGAATTGTTCTGCCAAAAATCGCTTACAATGTTCTACAAGGTAGTTCAGCAGTGCGAAAAATAGCACCAAAACTCGTATTATTCCTTGATAACTTCATCAACCGTCAAAACAAACAGATGCACTGAAATCGCAGCGCAGGATAAAAACTAACGCTTGAGCGAAGGCTTTGAGGAAGTAGACGTCCTGCGCGATGTAATGCCTGAAGCTGTCGATCTTCAGGTTCCCGGCGGCGAGGCAGAGAGCGAAGGGAGTGTACATGGCGAAGACCGACTCTCTGCGGAACTTGATCCAGAACTTCCCGGCGAGCCCGACCTCGTTGTCGACGGCGATGGAAGACATCGGAGCCGCCCTCGGGATGGACATTGGCGGCGGAGGGAGGGGAGATCGCCGGGCGATCGGCGGCGATAGCGTGCGCGACCGGGAGAAGTGAGATCGGATAGAAATGGAGCGGAGAGAGAGGAAATTGGCGAGCAGCGATGCGATTGGCTTGGAAGCGATTACGAGCGAGGGCATCCGCGAGTGTGTGTGTGTGTGATGGCGGAGGAGGAGGAGGAGGAGGAGGAAGACGGCGTCGTGGTGGTGGGGGTGGTGGTCCGGTTGTGCGGGCGTTTTGTCAAAGAAGGGAAAAGGTAAAGGGGCAGAGTCATGTGGGTTGGGCTCTTTTTTATTAATTACGATCACGATAATTAAATATAATTAAGTAATTTAGATTTGATTATCTGTTGTGATGTTGTTTAGCAATTTGTGGGCCCCGCTTGCTTATTTTATTTTATTTTTGTCGTATTGGAGCGTAAACATTACTGCTTGGATTTTCCCTTTTTTTTTTTTCCTTTTCCTAGTGTTAATTTTTTTTTAAAAAATTTGCTAAATAGGAGGATGTCTTCTTCTTCTTCTTCTTTTTTTTTTAATAATTGGTTGCTTTTAGGGAGAGAGGGCATGTAGCATATTTTCCTAAAAAATTTCAAATAAGGGCCCGGAATGCCCTCATTTTCTCAAATATGCTTCTAAAGTGGACCTTATTTTAAAGAAGGACTTGAAGTTGATATTGTTTTAAATGAGGACATTAAATAGCTATATTAGTCTCAAAATGGGGCTTTTCACCAACTGATTAGGGGCATTTTCGCCATTTAGTTTTTTAAAAGTTATTTTCTTCAGTTATTCCTCTTTCTGTTATCTAAAAATTAAAAAAAAAACATAGGCAAGAGGCAATCCCTCCCGCTTATGGATGTTGCCACACCATTAGTGGGATAGCAGCGATTGTCGATGAGGTCGCCAACCCCTCAGACTTAGGTGAGGGTGGTAGTCCTCACCATTGGTTAGCAAGGTTGTCGACCGTCGTCGAGGCATCGATGAACCAAACGAAAATCGCCGCGGCCTCATCAGTGGTGGGATGCCAACGACACGTATGTGTGTGTGTGTTTTTTTTAATTTAATTTAAGTAAAAATCAAATTAAAATTATATTTTGACAAAAATACCCTTGATCGGCTGGCGAGGTTAGGCATTTGTTTGAAATAGGCATGACCACTTCGGGTATTTGTTTGAAATAAGGAGGGCTCTTTGGGCTCTAAATTGGAATTTTTCCTACTTCCATTCTCGAGACACACATATGACTAGTTCATTTTCTCCTTCAACATAAATTAAGTTTTAGCCGTTAGTTTTTTTTCCCCCCAAAAAACTCGAATTTAATTTAAAGAAATTAGAAAAGAGAGAGAGAGATTCATAGCGATCGTAAGAAGCTAAAAACCACAAAGGCGGGAACACCTAACACCTAGTTTTCCCGAAACTACGAGCACATTTAGCAATCAAGAATGCCGAGTTATTTTCCAGCTTCGTATCTCCCATGGAAAGAAGCGCGATCATGAAGAAGTGTTTCAAATACCTAGAAGACCGAGCACGTGTCTTGCTATACTAAAATTCATTGATCAATCGGACAACTATGGCCGGAAAAAAAATAAAAAATTTGTTGCCTATTGGATAATTATGTTGGTATGAAATCTCCATATCTAGACAAATATATATATTTATATATACATAAATATAAAACCCTTTGTCTCATATTTTTGTTGATATGCACATAGCTAGATTGTGAATTTTTTTTTTCTTAATTTTGTGAGAAAGCTAACGTGAATATTAGATAGAAGCTGAATCCAAATAGGAATTTGCCAGTCCCCTTTGCCCGACACTGACTCATGACTTATCCTAAATCAGTCCTACGGCTCTTTCCCCTGTCCTAGCCTTAGATCCATATTCTCCACCTGAATTGAAAGCAGCAACAAGCCAAGATGGACTCAACAAACAAAAGTTTGGGCTATGTCGATTTATTTGGCATCCGACGACTCGAGTGTATAAATTTGCATTTTTGTTTCATTTATTCGATTAGACACCATTTAGATATTTGAAGATCCATTGGATCCTATGCATATTGCAGCTGAGGGTTGCATTTAATATGGATGAGGGGACTCTTTCTTTTCCAAACAGGAGTTTAGTAATTTTACCGAAAAAATTAGGTATTAAAAAAAAACCTTTGGAGTCCCAATGTACCTACAATATGCACATCAAGTCAAAGTTCTGTCGCGACCCTCTAAAAATATTTTTATTAATTCTAGGGGTTAACGGATTATTAGGTTAATTAGATTTGACTAACCTAATGCGGACCCTCCCAAGCCCTACCGAATCGCAACTTTGGTTTTTGTTTAAATGATTTTGAAATTTGGAGTCGCCACTAATCGTTCTTGGTAGGTCGATTAGAAACCTAAATAAATTAGCGGGAGAACTAATTTATTCCTGCGAACCAGAGATTATGAGCTCGGGGACTTGGTTACACTAGTTAATTAAAACTAATGCCCTTTCGGTACCTTAATTTCATGGATATCCTAATCCGGCAACTCAGGCTTGGTTTATTCCTAAAGCTCTAGTAGGGTATTCTCTTTTGTGTTTTCACTTTTTAAATAGGATGCATGGATGGTATATATTTTTATTTGTTATATTTTTTTAAGTGTTAAAGATTCCCTGAAGCCGAAAGAGGGAGTGTGTTAACGACTTCTGTGCAGTATTACGACCTACTCATCTTTTGGGTCTGATGATTCAAAAATTAAATTATAGGAAGTACATGACAGTGAATAAACACCTCCAATGGGAGGCCTAGCATTGGCTTGGCTCTTCCCTTTGGGATTTAAGGTACAGGTATTTAAGTTGCAAGTATTTAAACTACTGTAAGTAAAAACCTCCAATGGGAGGCTAAGCATTGGCTTGGCTCTTCCCTTTGGGATTTAAGGTACAGACATTTAAGTTGCAGGTATTTAACTACTGTAAGTAAAAACCTCCAATGGGAGGCTAAGCATTGGCTTGGCTCTTCCCTTTGGGATTTAAGGTACAGGTATTTAAGTTGCAGGTATTTAACTACTGTAAGTAAAAACCTCCAATGGGAGGCTAAGCATTGGCTTGGCTCTTCCCTTTGGGATTTAAGGTGCAGGTATTTAACAACTGTAAGTAAAAACCTCCAATGGGAGGCTAAGCATTGGCTTGGCTCTTCCCTTTGGGATTTAAGGTGCGGGTATTTAAGTTGCAGGTATTTAACTACTATAAGTAAAAACCTCCAATGGGAGGCTAAGCATTGGCTTGACTCTTCCCTTTGGGATTTATGGTGCAGGTATTTAAATTGCGGATGGACTTTGTCCTCTCCATTTTGGGGTATGAATTTTTTAAAATGAAATACAACGAATTGATTCAACAATTTGAAATTTGTGCGCGCTTGAGGACTCCTCCAAGCCGATTTTGTGCTTCCATAGGATTGACCATTGATATAGAGCTGCGGCTTCCTCACATAAAATAGAGTGAAGTGTCAGTATACAAAATATGTGCTAATCTGCACCTAAAACCAGAGAGTGGAAAGAGTACTTATCTCCCGTTTGTTTGGGAGGGATTTCTATAATTGATTTTCGCTCTCTATGTTCCCAATATAGAGAGTTTCTTTTGAATTAAGAGGGACTTTTAGTCACAGATCAGTTGAGAAATCGGTGGACAGCTTAGGAGCTTGTCTGGGCCGATTCTTGCATCTCTACGAGATTTTTGCTGTTGACATACAGATATCTTTCTCTTGACATAAAATATGGGAAAAAATGGGAGATGGAGAAAGTGTATACAATTTGTGCTAATTTGCGAGTAAAACCATAAATAAATGAATAAATAAAAACACTTAGCTCGAATTTGCTTGCTCGTTGACGAGGATGAACTCTTGATTTATATTGATCGATGAAGGAATTTGTGATGATAACCCCTAGCTTTAAACTCCCATCATCTTCAAAATTCTCTCTCTTTTTTGGTATTTTCTTTCTCTCAAATTTTTCTTCAATCTCCCAAAACTCTCTCAAACATCCAAAATTTTCTCTTCAAAAAATTCTCCCAAACACTTCAAATTTTCTCTCTCAAGAATCCTTTCTCAAGCTCACTTCTTCCTCCTTTTATAACCTACTCATCTATCTCCCATTCTAATTTTTCCACTAACTCTATCTCCCATTCTAATTTCTCCACTAACTCTTCTTCATTTTCATCTTCCATTCTCCATCTCTATCTCACATTCTAATCTCTCCACTAACTCTTCTTCATCTTCATCTTCCCTTCTCCATATTTATCTCCCATTCTAATTTCTCCACTAACTCTTCTTAATCTCCATCTTCCCTTCTCTATTCTTATCTTCCATTATAATTTCTCTACTAACTCTTCTTCATCTCCATCTTCCCTTCTCTATTCTTATCTTATTTTCTCCATCCATTCTTCTCCAACTTCTCTTCTTCATCTCCTCTTCTTCATCTTCCCTTCTCTATTCTAATTTATCCACTAACTCTTCTTTTTATTATTTGTAAAATAATCCTTCAAGAGTTAGGTATTTGCACTCTAGTCCTTGAATTTTAAGTATTTACAATTCAGTCCCTAAAAAAATATATTTCTTTAAGTCCAAATCTCCTCACAATTTTTGACACACCAAAATTTACCACATGTCAAATTTAAGCTCATTTCTTGTCGCTGAAAATAATGCATAATTTAATTAAAGCCCTTTTGCAAAATTAAGTCATTCTGGGTATAATTGGGCCAAGATGAAAATTTAAAATATTATAAGACAATGTCACAACTCATAAAAAGTGAAAGTTAAAAATAAGTTGACTCAAATTAAATTTTTTTTAGGCCCGATTCGAGATTATACTCGTGAAGGAACACGTGACTCGAATTGGATTTTTCTGAATTTGCGATGGCCAATATGAAAATAGATTTAAAATAAAAATATTAACTATCTTTGTGTATTTTTTGGCCTCAAATGTTATTTTTCCAAAATTTTCAAATATTTTTGTATTTTTTTAAAAAAATTAAAATATATATAATATGAAAAATTATTTTTTGGTCAAAATTCGTTCCCTAGGCTTGGCTAAGGTTCCCAAAGTTGATTTTTCAATTTTATGAATTTTTATGGATTTTCTATTAATTTTCGAAAATAAATAAATACAAAATACGTAAAAATACTGAAAATATGAAAAATCGTTTTTTGGTCAAAATTGGTTCCCTAGGCTTGGCTAAGGTCCCCAAAGTTGATTTTTCAATTTTATGAATTTTTATGGATTTTTTATTACTTTAGCAATAGAAAAAATGATTAAAAATCAGGTGTTAACAGCTGCCCCTCTTTGAAAGGAAGCTCGGTAGAGGTTCATTTCAAAGACGAGATGACACCTGGATTCTTATCGACTCAATACAAGGAAATAAAAAGAGTCGTGACATGATTGTTCCACTGAAAATGAAATGAGAACCTAAGGATTCGTTATATAAAAAAACTTTAGGGTGGTTGAACTTGAACCCGTATGGTGGATCAACCCATGGTAGATTCCTAATAAAAGGATTCTACTGATTAAAAATTGAATTAAAATTTGACCCGTATGGTGGATCATACCATTTGACCCGTATGGTGGGTCGTACCATGGTAGATTCCTAATAAAAGGATTCTACTGATTAAATTTTGATTGAGATTTGACCCGTATGGTAGGTCACCACATGGAGATACCTGTAAGAAGGACTTGGTGCCTGTAGAAAGGACTTGGTGCCAGTAAAAAGGACTTGGTGCTTTGCCTGTAAGAAGGACTTGATTTGCCTGTAAGAAGGACTTTGTTTGCCTGTAAGAAGGACTTTGTTTTGCCTGTAAGAAGGACTTACTTTGCCTGTAAGAAGGACTTTGTGCCTGTAAGAAGGACTTGATTTGCCTGTAAGAAGGACTTTGTTTGCCTGCAAGAAGGACTTTATGCCTGTAAGAAGGACTTGATTTGCCTGTAAGAAGGACTTTATGCCTGTAAGAAGGACTTTGTGCCTGTAAGAATGACTTGATTTGCCTGTAAGAAGGACTTTGTGCCTGTAAGAAGGACTTGATTTGCCTGTAAGAAGGACTTTGTGCCTGTAAGAAGGACTTGGTTTGCCTGTAAGAAGGACTTAGTTTGCCTATAAGAAGGACTTGGTGCCTATAAGAAGGACTTGGTTTGCCTGTAAGAAGGACTTGGTTTGCCTGTAAGAATGACTTTATGCCTGTAAGAAGGACTTGATTTGCCTGTAAGAAGGACTTGTTTTGCCTGTAAGAAGGACTTGATTTACCTGTAAGAAGGACTTTGTGCCTGTAAGAAGGACTTGTTTTGCCTGTAAGAAGGACTTGATTTGCCTGTAAGAAGGACTTTGTGCCTGTAAGAAGGACTTGTTTTGCCTGTAAGAAGGACTTGATTTGCCTGTAAGAAGGACTTTGTGCCTATAAGAAGGACTTGATTTGCCTGTAAGAAGGACTTGGTTTGCCTGTAAGAAGGACTTATTTTGCCTGTAAGAAGGACTTGGTGTACCTCAAAGGGTGCCATTCTGGAATCTGGAAAGATTAGGAATCCTGCAAAAGCTCAAACCCAAATTATATTATCCTGTCGCTTTAGGAATAAACCAAAGAGGCAGAGATCAAAAGGTCTCGAACATTTCTGTCCTTGAGACAAATCATGCTTTATTGAAGAAGGTGGATACCTGTATGTACCGCAATGGATTCGAGTACCCCAACAACCGTCAGAATTCATTCTCTTGAAAGGTTCAGGTTGAAGATATACTTACCTGAGAATTTGGAAGAAATGCTTGGTGGCTTCTCGACAACCAGGCTTGTTCATTCAATAATCGCTGAATGAATTTCAAGACTTTGGAAGGTAGTTTGAACATTGGGAATGTGTTGCCTGTCAGGCAGTATCAGAGGTAACATGTGCAAGCATTTTCATCAATGAGTTGATCGGTTCATGTAAAACTATTCAACCAAGTCGGCAATGATTAGAAGTAGTCTGTGTGATAACTCATGATGCAATCAATCCAAATATGGATCATGCAAAACTATTCTGTCAAGCTTGCATTACCAATTCTGTTTAAGGAGGTTCTCATAGTATGAACGCCTCGAATGTAATCTGAATGGGGGACTTCAATCCGAAAGGGCCTTCTCTCACTCTGGGGAAAGGCTGTTTATCTGTAAATTAAAATGTTAGACTTGCGTGGAAATGGTTTGCCTTTCCTCATCCTGTCATGCCCCATTCTGCACATTTGATGTCTCCTGTGCAGTTTATGCTCTAAGTTGGAGTTGGTAAGTTAAACACACGGAATAGTCATACATAATTCATGAACTGTGTAAGCACAATGCAGATGTGACAATTTTTTAGCATTACGTGTGTTTATATAATGTGCAAATATGGGCGGATTTAAATTGCCCCTGGTATGTGGGCGGACCGAACAAATAGGGAAGCCTACTCCTTATGTCGAGGGGTGGTTCGTCTCAAACTTTGTCTTTACGTGATAAAGCATATGGGTGAGGGAGCATTTCGGTTTGTTTAATGACAGCGACCGCCACGGTTTAGCGGTTGAATGCCCCTGTAAAAATCAGAGAAATTATTCTCGAAATCAAACGATATAAGGAAGACATATTTGCTTTTTCGCTTCAGAGCTTGTGATCAATTTGCCCCATTTTTCACCAGAATAGATCTTGTCAGATGATCATAATTTTCTTTTGGATTTGTCTCCTTCAACATGTTAAATGTTAGTGTAAATATTTCCTATAAAAAGAAAAAGAGACATATCAGCCAGTATTAAAAGGGATAAATTGAAAACGATACTGATTTACCCTTCATCTTGAATGTCTTGCACGAGTCTTTTACCAGTTTTGTTGGATTGAATTTTCCTCGACTTTTGTTGGGCGCCTCACCATTATGGGAAGACTATGGTAAAATACTGACTTTGATATTACTCGTCGAGTATTCCTGTTTGTAAAAAAAGAAATGCACAAAAATTTGTTTTATTTATTTATAATACATACAACATTCCCCACTGTCGCGACCCTCTAAAAAAAATTTAAATTTTAAAGGGGTTAACGGATTATTAGGTTAATTAGATTTGACTAACCTAACGCGGACCCTCCCAAGCCCTACCGAATCGCAACTTTGGTTTTTGTTTAAATGATTTTGAAATTTGGAGTCGCCACTAATCGTTCTTGGTAGGTCGATTAGAAACCTAAATAAATTAGCGGGAGAACTAATTTATTCCTGCGAACCACAGATTATGAGCTCGGAGACTTGGTTACACTAGTTAATTAAAACTAATGCCCTTTCGGTACCTTAATTTCATGGATATCCTAATTCGGCAACTCAGGCTTGGTCTATTCCTAAGGCTTTAATAGGGTATTCTCCTTTGTGTTTTCACTTTTTAAATAGGATGCATGGATGGTATATATTTTTATTTGTTATATTTTTTTATGTGTTAAAGATTCCCTGAAGCCGTAAGAGGGAGTGTGTTAACAACTTCTGTGCAGTATTACGACCTACTCATCTTTTGGGTTTGATGATTCAAAAATTAAATTATAGGAAGTACATGACAGTGAATAAACACCTCCAATGGGAGGCCTAGCATTGGCTTGGCTCTTCCCTTTGGGATTTAAGGTACAGGTATTTAAGTTGCAAGTATTTAAACTACTGTAAGTAAAAAACCTCCAATTGGAGGCTAAGCATTAGCTTGGCTCTTCCCTTTGGGATTTAAGGTACAGGTATTTAAGTTGCAGGTATTTAACTACTGTAAGTAAAAACCTCCAATGAGAGGCTAAGCATTGGCTTGGCTCTTCCCTTTGGGATTTAAGGTACAGGTATTTAAGTTGCAGGTATTTAACTACTGTAAGTAAAAACCTCCAATGGGAGGCTAAGCATTGGCTTGGCTCTTCCCTTTGGGATTTAAGGTACAGGTATTTAAGTTGCAGGTATTTAACTACTGTAAGTAAAAACCTCCAATGGGAGGCTAAGCATTGGCTTGGGTCTTCCCTTTGGGATTTAAGGTACAGATATTTAAGTTGCAGGTATTTAACTACTGTAAGTAAAAACCTCCAATGGGAGGCTAAGCATTGGCTTGGCTCTTCCCTTTGGGATTTATGGTGCAGGTATTTAAGTTGCGGATGGACTTTGTCCTCTCCATTCTGGGGTATGAATTCTTTAAAATAAAATACAACGAATTGATTCAACAATTTGAAATTTGTACGCGCTTGAGGACTCCTCCAAGCCGATTTTGTGCTTCCATAGGGTTGACCATTGATATAGAGTTGCGGCTTCCTGACATAAAATAGAGTGAAGTGTCAGTATAGAAAATATGTGCTAATCTGCACCTAAAACCAGAAGAGTGGAAAGAGTACTTATCTCCCGTTTTTTTGGAGGGATTTCTATAATTGATTTTCGCTCTCTATGTTCCCAATATAGAGAGTTTCTTTTGAATTAAGATGGACTTTTAGTCACAGATCAGTTGAGAAATCGGTGGACAGCTTAGGAGCTTGTCTGGGCCGATTTTTGCATCTCTACGAGATTTTTGCTGTTGAAGTAGAGATATCCTTCTCCTGACATAAAATATGGAGAAAAAAAAGGAGATGGAGAAAGTGCATACAATTTGTGCTAATTTGCGAGTAAAACCATAAATAAATGAATAAATAAAAACACTTAGCTCGAATTTGCTTGCTCGTTGACGAGGATGAACTCTTGATTTATATTAATCGATGAAGGAATTTGTGATGATAACCCCTAGCTTTAAACTCCCATCATCTTCAAAATTCTCTCTCTTTTGGTATTTTCTTTCTCTCGAATTTTTCTTCAATCTCCCAAAACTCTCTCAAACATCTAAAATTTTCTCTCCAAAAAAATTCCTCTCAAACACTTCAAATTTTCTCTCCAAAAATCTCCCCCCTCAAGCTCACTTCTTCCTCCTTTTATAATCTACTCATCTATCTCCCATTCTAATTTTTCCACTAACTCTATCTCCCATTCTAATTTCTCCACTAACTCTTCTTCATTTTCATCTTCCATTCTCCATCTCTATCTCACATTCTAATCTCTCCACTAACTCTTCTTCATCTTCATCTTCCCTTCTCCATATTTATCTCCCATTCTAATTTCTCCACTAACTCTTCTTAATCTCCATCTTCCCTTCTCTATTCTTATCTCCCATTCTAATTTCTCCACTAACTCTTCTTCATCTCCATCTTCCCTTCTCTATTCTTATCTTCCTTTCTAATTTCTCTACTAACTCTTCTCCATCTTCCATTCTCTATTCTTATCTTATTTTCTCCATCCATTCTTCTCCAACTTCTCTTCTTCATCTCCTCTTCTCCATCTTCCCTTCTCTATTCTAATTTATCCACTAACTCTTCTTTTTGTTATTTGTAAAATAATCCTTCAAGAGTTAAGTATTTGCACTCTAGTCCTTGAATTTTAAGTATTTACAATTTAGTCCCTGAAAAAATATATTTCTTTAAGTCCAAATCTCCTCACAATTTTTGACACACCAAAATTTACCACATGTTAAATTTAAGCTCATTTCTTGCCGTTGAAAATAATGCAGAATTTAATTAAAGGCCTTTTGCAAAATTAAGTCATCCTGGGTATAATTGGGCCAAGATGAAAATTTAAAATATTAGAAGACAATGTCACAACTCATAAAAAGTGAAAATTAAAAATAAGTTGACTCAAATTAAAATTTTTTTTAGGCCCGATTCAAGATTATACTCGTGAAGGAACACGTGACTCGAATTGGATTTTTCTGAATTTGCGATGGCCAATACGAAAATAGATTTAAAATAAAAATATTAACTATCTTTGTGTATTTTTTTTTGGCCTCAAATGTTATTTTTCCAAAATTTTCAAGTATTTTTGTATTTTTTTTTAAAAAAATTAAAAATATATAATATGAAATTTTATTTTTTGTTCAAAAATGGTTGCCTAGGCTTGGCCAAGGCTTCCAAAGTTGATTTTTCAATTTTATGAATTTTTATGGATTTTTCATTACTTTAGCAATAGAAAAAATGATTAAAAATCAGGTGTCAACAGCTGCCCCTCTTTGAAAGGAAGCTGGGTAGAGGTTCATTTCAAAGACGAGATGACACCTGAATTCTAATCGACTCAATACAAGGAAATAAAAAGAGTCGTGACATGAATGTTCCACTGAAAATGAAATGAGAACCTAAGGATTCGTTATATAAAAAAACTTTAGGGTGGTTGAACTTGAACCCGTATGGTGGATCAACCCATGGTAGATTCCTAATAAAAGGATTCTACTGATTAAAAATTGAATTAAAATTTGACCCGTATGGTGGGTCATACCATTTGACCCGTATGGTGGGTCGTACCATGGTAGATTCCTAATAAAAGGATTCTACTGATTAAATTTTGATTGAGATTTGACCCGTATGGTAGGTCACCCCATGGAGATACCTGTAAGAAGGACTTGGTGCCTGTAGAAAGGACTTGGTGTCTGTAAAAAGGACTTGTGCCTGTAAGAAGGACTTGATTTGCTTGTAAAAAGGACTTAATTTGCCTGTAAGAAGGACTTGATTTGCCTGTAAGAAGGACTTACTTTGCCTGTAAGAAGGACTTTGTGCCTGTAAGAAGGACTTACGTTGCCTGTAAGAAGGACTTTGTTTGCCTGTAAGAAGGACTTTGTTTGCCTGTAAGAAGGACTTGATTTGCCTGTAAGAAGGACTTTATGCCTGTAAGAAAGACTTGATTTGCCTGTAAGAAGGACTTTGTGCCTGTAAGAAGGACTTGATTTGCCTGTAAGAAGGACTTGGTGCCTGTAAGAAGGACTTGGTTTGCCTGTAAGAAGGACTTAGCTTGCATGTAAGAAGGACTTGATTTGCCTATAAGAAGGACTTTGTGCCTGTAAGAAGGACTTGGTTTGCCTGTAAGAAGGACTTGATTTGCCTGTAAGAAGGACTTTATGCCTGTAAGAAGGACTTGATTTGCCTGTAAGAAGGACTTTGTGCCTATAAGAAGGACTTTGTACCTGTAAGAAGGACTTGATTTGCCTGTAAGAAGGACTTGTTTTGCCTGTAAGAAGGACTTTGTTTGCATGTAAGAAGGACTTGATTTGCCTGTAAGAAGGACTTTATGCCTGTAAGAAGGACTTGGTTTGCCTGTAAGAAGGACTTTGTGCCTGTAAGAAGGACTTGGTTTGCCTGTAAGAAGGACTTAGTTTGCCTGTAAGAAGGACTTTATGCCTGTAAGAAGGACTTGGTTTGCTTGTAAGAAGGACTTGGTTTGCCTGTAAGAAGGACTTTATGCCTGTAAGAAGGACTTGGTTTGCCTGTAAGAAGGACTTGGTTTGCCTGTAAGAAGGGCTTAGTGTACCTCAAAGGGTGCCATTCTGAAATCTGGGGAGACCAGGAATCCTACGGAAGCTCAAACCCAAATTATATTCTCATGTCGCTTTAGGAATAAACCAAAGAGGCAGAGATCAAAAGGTCTCGAACATTTCTGTCCTTGAGATAAATCATGCTTTATTGAAGAAGGTGGATACCTATATATACCGCAATGGATTCGAGTACCCCAACAACCGTCAGAATTCATTCTCTTGAAAGGTTCAGGTTGAAGATATACTTACCTGAGAATTTGGAAGAAATGCTTGGTGGCTTCTCGACAACCAAGCTTGTTCATTCAATAATCGCCGAATGAATTTCAAGACTTTGGAAGGTAACTCAAACACCGGGAATGTGTTGCCTGTCAGGCAATGTCAGAGCTAACATGTGCAAGCATTTTCATCAATGCGTTCATTGGTTCATACAAAATTGTTCAGCTAAGTTGGCAATGATTAGAGGCAGTCTGTGTAATAACTCATGATGCAATTGATCAACATATGGATCATGTATTGCATTACCATTTCTGTTTAAGGAGGTTCTTATAGTATGAACACCTCGAATGTAATATGAATGGGGGACTTCATTCCGAAAGGGCTTTCTCTCACTCTGAAGAAAGGCTGTTTATCTGTAGATTAAAATGTTAGACCTGTGTGGAAATGGTTTGCCTTTCCTCATCCTGTTATGCCCCATTTTGCACATTTGATGTCTCCTATGCAGTTTATGCTCTAAGTTGGAGTTGGTAAATTAAACATGCGGAATAGTCATACATAATTCATGAAATGTGTAAACACAATGCCGATGTGACAATTTTTAGCATCATGTGTGTTTATATAATGTGCAAACATGGGCGGATTTGAATTGCCCCTGGTATGTGGGTGGATTGAACAAATTGGGAAGGCAACTCCTTATGTCGAGGAGCGGTTTGTCTCAAGTTTTTCCCCTGCACGATGAGGCATATGGGTGAGGGAGCATTTTGGTTTGTTTAGTGACAGCGACCGCCATGGTTTGGCGGTTAAATGCCCCTGCAAAAAGCAGAGAAATTATTCTCGAAATCAAACGAGATAAGAAAGACATATTTGCTTTTTCGCTTCAGAGCTTGCGATCAATTTGCCCCGTTTTTCACCAGAATAGATCTTGTCAGATGATCATAATTTTCTTTTGGATTTGTCTCCTTCAACATGTTAAATGTTAGTGTAAATATTTCCTATAAAAAGAAAAAGAGACATATCAGCCAGTATTAAAAGGGATAAATTGAAAACGATACTGATTTACCCTTCATCTTGAATGTCTTGCACGAGTCTTTTATCAGTTTTGTTGGATTGAATTTTCCTCGACTTTTGTTGGGCGCCTCACCATTATGGGAAGACTATGGTAAAATACTGACTTTGATATTACTCGTCGAGTATTCCTGTTTGTAAAAAAGAAATGCACAAAAAGTTGTTTCATTTATTTATAATACATACAACATTCCCCACCCTTGGGGATCGAACTCGGGATATTTCGGACCTACTGTCATCCCCCATACCATTCGGTCCATTGGACCGTAGGCGTCCATGGGGCTTTCTTTTCAAAGGTTAATCCTTGGGGATAACGTGGCCCTGTTGTATCACCTTGGGCCTTGTTACGATATTTCTCGAGGTAATTTGCAATCCCTGTTAAGAATGGAATAAAAAAATTCAGGACTCGAGATGATTATGTGCAAATTAGAAGATACAGAATTACCAATGTCTGAGATTGTTCGGATCTTTCGCTTGTATTTTTCTTTAACCGAAGCTGTCCATCCCGTGGTAATGTCCATGAGTTGATTTGCCCCCAATTTAGCCCGACCAGGAAATTTGGTTTTTGGATACAACTGTATTCTCGAGTCGCTTTTGCAAATTCCTGAAAATAGAAGGGATCAAATTTAAAACAGGAGCAATTTAAGGGTAAATTGGAACGATACGGATTTACCCTTCAAATTTACGCAGATTTCGTCTCGATATTAATTTTTTCGAGTTTGGTGCGGTTAACGGCTCCGAGCATTTAATAGGGGGGAAAGGGAAATGATTACTTCTAGCTTGTGCATTAATTTTGGACATCGACAAAAGGCGAGAACGTGCGATGAAACTAAGTAGACGTATTCGTCTAGGTTTAATCTTCTTCATGATGCTCTCGCGGGTTGCGGTAGACGATGATATCAAGAACATTAGAGAGGCATTCACTGTGGCTTTCCACCAGCCGCCTAGAGACCCGCGTTCAATCATGTAAATTAATAAAGCTACCACCACTTAATTAGTGTGCCAATAAATTCGGCCATTTGTTGCGTGCCCCACTTCAACCGTGTTTTGTTTCTTTCGGTGCGCACTTGCTCTTGTCGGGCGTCTGTAGCATTGGGAGAAATACTTGTGGGTCACATTCATTAATAGAACCTCGGTCCTCTAAAACCCTCCGCGTGTTTCGGATCCGAGGAAATTTTAAGAACCGGTCTCTGGTTGATTTAATCAGGTTAAGGTACTTATTTCATGGTTTCTGATTATATAATCTATATTGTCTTTCAAAAGACGCGGGATCCTCTGTAATACATTAAATATGCCCCCGTGTTTAATCAGTATAAGTCCACCGTCATATCACAATACACTGCCCATACAAGTTTACGGATTGACACAACTCTATCTGTCAAAGATGGACAGTGTTCGTTTGCCCCCTTGAATTAACGGTTGAAGCCTTGGTGTTTTTCGTCTTTTGGTATTTCTGAAGATTATTCTTGATATATTATTGAACTTAATTTTTACACCCGTCTGGGGTATCTAGGATCTCCCTGCAAAAGAAAAGGATATAATTAGTATGCGACACAAGGAATGTCGGTCCATGACTCCTATATTAGTCCAATTTTATTTTTTCTATTTTATAGAGAAATCAGAAAAAAAAAATTTCTTTAGGAAGAAATGGGTTAATTTCTGATACAGAATTTTTTTTGCAGATTTATTACTCTTTTTTTTATTATTTTTTTAAAGGAATGTGACAAAATCTCTTGATGTTTACTAAAATTTTTGAAGGAATTTCCTTTTTATCAAAATAAATTTTCAGAGGTAAATTTATCAGGAAAATTTTATTTTTATTGAAGCAGGAAAGACATAACAGAAATCCTTTATTGGTTAACAAAATTCCCCCGAGACATTAGTCTAATTTTATTTAGAGAAAATTTTCTTAGAAAAACATGAGCGAATTTCTCGAAAAGAATTTTTGTTGCAAGTTTTTATAATTTGAAAGAATGTGATAAAATCACTTGATGTTTACCAAAGTTTTTTTTTGAAGGAATTTTTCTTTTTATCGAAATAAATTTTCAGAGGAAAATTTGTCAGGAAAATTTCATTTTTATTGAACCAAGAAAAACATGACAAAAATCTCTTATTGGTCAATACAATTCCCCCGAGACATTAGTCTAATTTTATTTAGAGAAACTTTTCTTAGAAAAACATGAGCGAATTTCTCGAGAAGAATTTTCTTGCAAGTTTTTATAATTTGAAAAATGTGATAAAATCACTTGATGTCTACTAGAGTTTTTTTTTAAGGAATATTTCTTTTTATTGAAATAAATTTTTAGAGGAAAATTTTTTCAGGAAAATTTCATTTTTATTGAAGCAATAAAAACATGACAAAAATCCCTTATTGATTAATAAAATTCCCATGAAGGGATTTTTTCACATCATTTTTTTCAAAAAAAAATTAAAAAGAAATGAGGGACAAATTTAATTTTTATTTTCTTTTAAAAGAATGGTCGTAATATCAAGCTCAAAAACTAACTAACACCTAGCATGGACCGATCGAAAATAAATACAATATAAAATTAGAGAACTTACTTTTATCTTGGAGAAATGCAAATCACATAGTCATGCGCATGACTCAAGTGAGGAGTGGACTCTAGAAAATAAAAGAAGGAGAGACAGGGTATGGACCTAAAAGGCCCCCACTATCTGAATTGACAACCTTACCCTCCGCGCAATCAAATCACAATGGGAAGAATTGTCAATTCAGATAATGAGCGGGATAAAATATGGTCAACCCAAGCGCAATCGACGTAAGAGCGTTGCATATTCGATCCCTATCTATGGTTACCTAGGAAAAATTTCGCGACTTGGGATTAGACGCTTGTGTGTGCAGGTGTTGTGATCCTCAGAATATGCAAGACATGCACAACAATTGATATCAAAACAGCGCTTCTAAAAATGTGTGAAATTAAACATAATCCCAACACCGAGCCTGCAAAACAAATGGGTTAGCCAAACACTCCGCCCCTTATAACTCCCATCCTGCAAAAACATATAACACCTATAGAATGAGTCCCAAGCAAGATCGCTAGAAGCGAGATATCCATGAAATTTTCATTGGCCTAAGTCCACTAAGACTTTTAAAATTTCGAAAAAATTTAAGTATTCCAATTGGTATCTTTTTTCGAAAATTTAAAAATCTCTATTCCCCAGCGGAGTCGCCAAGCTGTCGCGACCCTCTAAAAAAAAATTTAAATTTTAAAGGGGTTAACGGATTATTAGGTTAATTAGATTTGACTAACCTAACGCGGACCCTCCCAAGCCCTACCGAATCGCAACTTTGGTTTTTGTTTAAATGATTTTGAAATTTGGAGTCGCCACTAATCGTTCTTGGTAGGTCGATTAGAAACCTAAATAAATTAGCGGGAGAACTAATTTATTCCTGCGAACCACAGATTATGAGCTCGGAGACTTGGTTACACTAGTTAATTAAAACTAATGCCCTTTCGGTACCTTAATTTCATGGATATCCTAATTCGGCAACTCAGGCTTGGTCTATTCCTAAGGCTTTAATAGGGTATTCTCTTTTGTGTTTTCACTTTTTAAATAGGATGCATGGATGGTATATATTTTTATTTGTTATATTTTTTTATGTGTTAAAGATTCCCTGAAGCCGTAAGAGGGAGTGTGTTAACAACTTATGTGCAGTATTACAACCTACTCATCTTTTGGGTTTGATGATTCAAAAATTAAATTATAGGAAGTACATGACAGTGAATAAACACCTCCAATGGGAGGCCTAGCATTGGCTTGGCTCTTCCCTTTGGGATTTAAGGTACAGGTATTTAAGTTGCAAGTATTTAAACTACTGTAAGTAAAAAACCTCCAATTGGAGGCTAAGCATTAGCTTGGCTCTTCCCTTTGGGATTTAAGGTACAGGTATTTAAGTTGCAGGTATTTAACTACTGTAAGTAAAAACCTCCAATGGGAGGCTAAGCATTGGCTTGGCTCTTCCCTTTGGGATTTAAGGTACAGGTATTTAAGTTGCAGGTATTTAACTACTGTAAGTAAAAACCTCCAATGGGAGGCTAAGCATTGGCTTGGCTCTTCCCTTTGGGATTTAAGGTACAGATATTTAAGTTGCAGGTATTTAAGTACTGTAGGTAAAAACCTCCAATGGGAGGCTAAGCATTGGCTTGGCTCTTCCCTTTGGGATTTATGGTGCAGGTATTTAAGTTGCGGATGGACTTTGTCCTCTCCATTCTGGGGTATGAATTCTTTAAAATAAAATACAACGAATTGATTCAACAATTTGAAATTTGTACGCGCTTGAGGACTCCTCCAAGCCGATTTTGTGCTTCCATAGGGTTGACCATTGATATAGAGTTGCGGCTTCCTGACATAAAATAGAGTGAAGTGTCAGTATAGAAAATATGTGCTAATCTGCACCTAAAACCAAAAGAGTGGAAAGAGTACTTATCTCCCGTTTTTTGGGAGGGATTTCTATAATTGATTTTCGCTCTCTATGTTCCCAATATAGAGAGTTTCTTTTGAATTAAGATGGTCTTTTAGTCACAGATCAGTTGAGAAATCGGTGGACAGTTTAGGAGCTTGTCTGGGCCGATTTTTGCATCTCTACGAGATTTTTGCTGTTGAAGTAGAGATATCCTTCTCCTGACATAAAATATGGAGAAAAAAAAGGAGCTGGAGAAAGTGCATACAATTTGTGCTAATTTGCGAGTAAAACCATAAATAAATGAATAAATAAAAACACTTAGCTCGAATTTGCTTGCTCGTTGACGAGGATGAACTCTTGATTTATATTAATCGATGAAGGAATTTGTGATGATAACCCCTAGCTTTAAACTCCCATCATCTTCAAAATTCTCTCCCTTTTGGTATTTTCTTTCTCTCGAATTTTTCTTCAATCTCCCAAAACTCTCTCAAACATCTAAAATTTTCTCTCCAAAAAAATTCCTCTCAAACACTTCAAATTTTCTCTCCAAAAATCTCCCCCCTCATGCTCACTTCTTCCTCCTTTTATAATCTACTCATCTATCTCCCATTCTAATTTTTCCACTAACTCTATCTCCCATTCTAATTTCTCCACTAACTCTTCTTCATTTTCATCTTCCATTCTCCATCTCTATCTCACATTCTAATCTCTCCACTAACTCTTCTTCATCTTCATCTTCCCTTCTCCATATTTATCTCCCATTCTAATTTCTCCACTAACTCTTCTTCATCTCCATCTTCCCTTCTCTATTCTTATCTCCCATTCTAATTTCTCCACTAACTCTTCTTCATCTCCATCTTCCCTTCTCTATTCTTATCTTCCTTTCTAATTTCTCTACTAACTCTTCTCCATCTTCCATTCTCTATTCTTATCTTATTTTCTCCATCCATTCTTCTCCAACTTCTCTTCTTCATCTCCTCTTCTCCATCTTCCCTTCTCTATTCTAATTTATCCACTAACTCTTCTTTTTGTTATTTGTAAAATAATCCTTCAAGAGTTAAGTATTTGCACTCTAGTCCTTGAATTTTAAGTATTTACAATTTAGTCCCTGAAAAAATATATTTCTTTAAGTCCAAATCTCCTCACAATTTTTGACACACCAAAATTTACCACATGTCAAATTTAAGCTCATTTCTTGCCGTTGAAAATAATGCAGAATTTAATTAAAGGCCTTTTGCAAAATTAAGTCATCCTGGGTATAATTGGGCCAAGATGAAAATTTAAAATATTAGAAGACAATGTCACAACTCATAAAAAGTGAAAATTAAAAATAAGTTGACTCAAATTAAAATTTTTTTTAGGCCCGATTCAAGATTATACTCGTGAAGGAACACGTGACTCGAATTGGATTTTTCTGAATTTGCGATGGCCAATACGAAAATAGATTTAAAATAAAAATATTAACTATCTTTGTGTATTTTTTTTGGCCTCAAATGTTATTTTTCCAAAATTTTCAAGTATTTTTGTATTTTTTTTAAAAAAATTAAAAATATATATAATATGAAATTTTATTTTTTGTTCAAAAGTGGTTGCCTAGGCTTGGCCAAGGCTTCCAAAGTTGATTTTTCAATTTTATGAATTTTTATGGATTTTTCATTACTTTAGCAATAGAAAAAATGATTAAAAATCAGGTGTCAACACCCACCCTTGGGGATCGAACTCGGAATATTTCGGACCTACTGTCATCCCCCATACCATTCGGTCCATTGGACCGTAGGTGTCCATGGGGCTTTCTTTTCAAGGGTTAATCCTTGGGGATAACGCAGCCCTGTTGTATCACCTTGGGCCATGTTACGGTATTTCTCGAGGTAATTTGCAATCCCTGTTAAGAATGGAATAAGATAATTCAAGACTTGAGATGATTATGTGTACATTAGAACGATACAGAATTACCCATTTCTGAGATTGTTCGCGTCTTTCGCTTGTACTTTCCTTTTTCCGAAGCTGTCTATCCCGTGGTAATGCCCATGAGTTGATTTGCCCCCAAATTTTATCCAACCTGTATTCGGATATGATTGCGTTCTCGGGTCGATTTGCAATTTCCTGAGAATAGAAGGGGCTTAATTTTAAAACTTGGAGCAACTGAGGGTAAATTGAAACGATACGGAGTTACCCTTCAGGTTTATGCAGATTTTCACTCGCCATCAATTCGTCGCGAGGTTGGTGAGGTGGCGGATTCGAGCATTTAATAGGGGAAAGTCGGATTATTACTCCTTGCTTTTACACATTCACAAAAGCAGAAAAACACATCACGCAAGGAAATAAAACACATTCACTCATTCAGGATTAGTTCCGCTTCCTCTGCAGGCTCTCCCATGATCAGCTGGCTTCATCCCAAATTAGGTATGCATCGGCCATATTGAAGGTCTCGTGGTCACTGGCTGAACAAGTGCATCACAGTCCCGATGCTTTACCGATATCAAACTGGTTGATTATGGCGAAAAGATCATCGTCAATGTCCGCTTGGTGGTGATCTGTCCCTTCTTCCTCGGGAGGTATTGATGCTGATCCAGTATCATTGGTCCTTTTGTACCCTCCTCCAACAGAACTCGATCCTGTTATAAACTGGTCTAACTCACCTCTTAAACGTGCATTTTCGATCCTCAGATCATACATTTCATCGAGGGTGAGGAGGAGGCTATTGCAGTTGGGGCAGGTGGCGGAGTCAAAAGTCTCTTTATACATCTTGTTTTCCGCTCGGAGGTTTTCATTTTCAACTCTTAGAAACTCGGCTTCGTTGTGCTCATGACGAGCCTTCATTCGGGTTCGCCTATTTTGAAACCAGAACTTGATTTGCAAAGGTTCAAGTCCTAACTCTTGACTCAGTTCCATTTTCTGTTTGCCGTCTGGCATAGGGCATGTTCTGAAGAAATCCTCAAGCCTTTGTACCTGCTCCTTAGTATGGCGACGGTAACGCTTCTTTTGACCCTTACCGTTATTGTCCTTATCTTTACTGAGATTTTGGACGTCGTCGGCGGAAGAGCCAGGCTCCATAGGCTCGATCCCAAACATGGCTTCGAACTCTTCCTCTCCCATATTCAGCAGGCAATGATAGCTCTCGGGAGTATTGGGTTGAGACATCTTTGATTTGGTTGATGATTTCTCAAGATTTGCTACTCGCTTCCGGTGTTTTCACTCTCTTTGAATTTTTCTGAGCGATTGCCTATGCCTTAAGACCCTCTTCCGAGCATGGCGTCTCTTTTAAAATTAAACGTGGGTTTAGCAACTGTATTGCTTCTTCCAAGGGTCCGGCCTTTCTCAATCCTCTTTTCTTATCGTGTCTCTTGCTCGGCTCGTCTCCTTCCATCTTTTCGTGATAGGGCCCCTTGTTGTTGTCTCCACCGTCAATTTGCTGGCGAGTTCTTCAATAAAGACGAGTCGTATCTCTTTTCTGCCGAAAATGTCTTTGTCTCCCACTCAGCTTATTTTTTATCTTTTCTTTTTCAAAGTAGTGGCGTCCCGTTTAGCTTTGCCGTAGAGACGTCGGATTTGCTTGGCTGGAGATTGGAGACGAGTAGCGGAGGTGATACTGATAGGGAATGTTAGACAGGAAAATCTGGCCAGTAGAGACTTCCCCTGCAAAAATGAAAGAGAATGCGGCAGTATATGTTCTTCATATTCTAGAAAAATTGGAACGATACTGTTTTACCCTTGTGTGTACTTCTATTGAATTTGAATTGAGGAAGTTCCTTCATTTGGACTAGATTGAATTGTATGTCCCGAGTTGCCCTCACTTTGAGCTTGCCACGTAAGTGCTTTGCTTAGTTGGGCCTTATTTTCTTTCGGGTTGCCTTGGACCATCATCATTTTCTATGCCATCGGGTCTGTGGACCGGAGGGCTCCTTTAATTTGAAGGTTACCTTCGAGGCAAATGAGTCCTATCGCGTTCCATTGGGTCATTTCATTTTGCGACACTCTTGAGGCACTTTGCGATTCCCTGGGTGAGAATGGAACAAATCCAATTTAGCATTTTGCAACGATTGAGGGTAAATTGGAACGACACACAATTACCCGTCTTCGAGCTCGCCTGGGCATTTCACTTGAAATTTCCCTACGTGAGGCCATTCAACATTTCTCATTATGGCAGTCAGCGATGTTACCACAAATTGATCCGCCCTAAATCTAGCATAAAAAGGGATTCACGCATTCGACGGGATAAAAAAAATAAATAAATTGCCCCCTTGTCCCTGAATTAAATCGAGACACCTAAAAAGCTGGAAAATATCATACGCAGGGGAATTAAGCATGAAATAAAATGTGCACTTATTTAAGGTCAGTTCTGCCTCTCCTGTGGCTCTTCGATAATCAGCTAGTCTCGTGTTGGTTCGGGTGTGGATGATCGATGTTTGAGAGTCCCTACTCACTGGCTCCTGATCGCGGCTTGGGACGTCTGTCAACCCTAAACTGGTTGACCAGGGTAAGCTCATCATCTGGGTAATCTCTTGAACCTTCCAGCAACTGATGCTCGAATTGGGCATTGTTGTTGGCAAATGCTGGCGGTAGATTTCTCATTCTGTCCTCGCCATGAGCAATTTGACTTCTCGTGCTGGAGCCTTCATCATTACTCGAGAAAGTGTGGGGATCACCAACTGTCCTGCTGCCAAAAACTCCTTCCATTCGAGGATTAAAGAAGTGGAAGTGCTCAGGATAATTTCTTGTCTGATTCTCTGGCTGCGCAGGCGCGCTGATCATGGGATGAATTCTAGCCACGGGTTGGTGCTCAGACCAAGGAGTCTGAATACACTGCCCCTGCGGTCTATACTCTTGAAGAGCATTAGGGTGATTCTGGGGGATACTTTGATTAACGCCTGGAGGATTGATGGCACGGCTACTGGCTTGGTTGATGATGGGAAGTGGCTCGCCCCATGCTAACCCGCGGAACTTATGGTGGCGAGGAGACTCGACATTCAGGCTTGGATCAGTCCCGCCTTGGTTTTCTTGATTCTGAGCTGCATTGTGTTCTCTCACCTTTTTTCTGTACTTCTGAAGATGACTCGAAACATTTGCTTTAGTGAGTCCCTCTACGTTCATAATTTCCAGTATATGTTGCGGCCGTGCCGAATCGATTCCTACCTGTTGAACTGCATTAACAAACATACGATGCAGCTCGGGAGACCAACTCATCTTCTTTCTCCAGTTGCTTGGAACAAAATTGAAGGCTTGATGCTTGTTCTCATGGTCGTGCAATTGCTTCCTTACCACGTGCTGCCATATGTTTTGAAGCATCTGAACCCTAACTGGTTTCGTTACGACGTCTTGGGCCCCATTTAAGACAGCCTTCATTATGGCTTGCTGATCATCGCTTGCCGATATTACGAGGACTGGCATGTTTAATTTAGAATTGATGACTTCCAAGAGAGTGAAAACATCCATGTCAATCCCTACCATGGCGGTGAGGACGATATCAAACTAGTCACCACTCCTCCTTAATATCTCTAAGGCCTCTGTCGCCTTTGCTTGAGCTACAACCTTATACCGGCATTTTCTCAATACGGTAACAAGGATTGACAGAGAGACTGGATTACCGTCAATGGCCATGACCAGTAGACCCTCAGGGTAAGGAACTTCATTAGCTTCGACCAGGGTTGAACATGCGCCCGTTTCCCTAGTGCTCGACATATTTCTGGATCTAGGACTGCCGACTGGAGACCGCCTCAGGATGTCTTCTTGGACTTGAGGGATCACGGGATCGTCGATGGTTTCTCGTAACAGGCTTTGAAAGCCGATGCTTTGATGGTGAAGGTTTTGAATTCCTCTCCCACGAGAACTCCTTCCTCTCTATCTTTCTCCTGCGAGTTCTTGCGAATGAACTCTCACTATCAAATGAGGACAAGTTCTCTCTCTGGCAATAGCAACGACTTCCATCTTCACGGGCAGTGCTATTAGATTTTTCGAGGGAGAAAATCTGATATTCAGCTTTTGATCAAAGGGGAAATCCTTGTTTCTCGCTCAGTTCGTCTTCCTTTTTTCTTTTCGTGGTAGAGGGCCCTTGTCAAGATCTCCACCGTCGATTTACTGGCGGGTCCTCCAATAAAGACGAGTCGTATCTCCTTTTTTGCCGAAAATTTCTTTGTCTCCCACTCAGCTCGTTTTTTATTCTTTCTTTTTCAAAGTGGTGGCAGCCCGTCCAACTTTTCTGCAGAGACGTCGGGTCTGCTCAGCTTGAGGTTGCCGCTTGACTGGAATTCGAGCCAGCGGGGGTGTTGCCGACAGAGAATGGTAGATAGAAAAAACTCGACCAATAAGGACTGCCCCTGTGAAATCATTATTTAAATTGAAGCAGATTATCACCTTCGCATTCCGATCATCTGCCTCGCCTCTCTCCTCCTTTCTTTCGTGATCTGCTTTCAAAAATGGCCAATTCTCCTAACCATACCTTCTCCGCCGAAATCCTGGCTGGGTGGGAGAGACTCTACAATCTTCTTGGTAAAGGTTACGCTCATATAGCCCAAAACTCTACCGTTGAGGCTGAAATCCTCGGTTTATTCAGGACCCTAGACGCTGCTTCTGTTGAGGGTACCCAACTGGGGAGGGAGTATCGGAACTTCCCGACCCTCTTCATTAATTTTCTGGCTGCCTATAACCGCGCTTATGAGACGGTCATTGTGACTGCCGTCGTGAAAGCTCGTTACCGAGACCGGCACGAGCGTCTGGAAATAGTCACATTTATGGCTGATAATCACAAGAAAGCCTTCAAGTTTGCCAATGATCAGCTTTCGTGGCTAGTTCGTGAGAGGGGAAAGTTGGTGGACCGTCTGGCTTTGGTCCGAACTTACGCCGAACAGGAGCCGAGCAATATTATGATGAGGTGCAAATACGGTTGGCTGCAGGAGAGACTTAATGACATTACGGCAGATATTGCTTTCGAGAGGGCGGCGATTTCGGACTTGGAGTTTGCTGTCGAGCATTACGAGGCCAGTATGGCCAGGCTAAGGAGAAGCGCGATCGCCTCTTCTTTAGGCTCGCGGAGCTTGATCCTGAGAACGCCCGGTGCACCCGGAGCATCAACTGTTTGGAGAGTCAGTTGAGCTCCTTCGTAATGGTTATCAAGGCTCAGTTTGGCTTTACTTTTCCTCCCCAGTGAGCTGTTGTAATGCTCTTTGATGAATGGAATGAAAGAAAAGCTTCACGTGTTTTTTTTGTTTAATTTTCCTGCTATCGTTTCTTCCGCATAGCATAACAGAACGATTTGAGGTACCGAAGATGTCGAGGCTTAATGTTTTTCTTGATGTTCTTGTTTAATTGCTCCAGACGATGATATCGAGAACATTGATGAAGGGTTCGGCGGTGGCCCCCACTATCCATCTTGAGATCACAAACAATAACACTATGACAACTCGATCAGTGCGCTGGTAATAAATCCGGCCACCTGTTGTGTGCCCACTTTTATCCATATTTTATTTCTTTCGGCGTCTACTTGCTCGTGTCGGTCACTTGTAGCGTCGGGAGAAATTCCTGTGGGCCACGTTCATTAATAGAACCTCGGTCCTCTAAAGCCCTCCGCATGTTTCGGATAAGAGGAAATTTTAAGATCGGTCTCTGGTTGATTTAATCAGGTAAAGGTATTTGTTTCATGGGTTCTGATTATATAATCCATATTGTCTTTCAAAAGACGCGGGATCCTTCTGTCTGTCAAAGATGGACAGTGTTCGTTTGCCCCCCGGAATTAACGGTTGAAGCCTCGGTGTTTTTCGTCTTTTGGTATTTCTGAAGATGATTCTTGATATATTTTGAACTTAATTTTTACACCCGTCTAGGGTATCTAGAATCTCCCTGCAAAAGAAAATGATATAATTAGTATGCGACACAAGGAATGTCGGTCCATGACTCCTATATTAGTCCAATTTGATTTTTTCTATTTTATAGAGAAATCAGAAAAAAAAAATTCCCTTAGGAAGAAATGGGTTAATACAGAATTTTTTTGCAGATTTATTACTCTTTTTTTATTATTATTTTTTTTAAAGGAATGTGACAAAATCTCTTGACGTTTACTAAAATTTTTGAAGGAATTTCCTTTTTATCAGAATAAATTTTCAGAGGTAAATTTGTCAGGAAAATTTTATTTTTATTGAAGCAGGAAAGACATGACAGAAATCCTTTATTGGTTAACAAAATTCCCCCGAGACATTAGTCTAATTTTATTTAGAGAAAATTTTCTTAGAAAAACATGAGCAAATTTCTCGAAAAGAATTTTTGTTGCAAGTTTTTATAATTTGAAAGAATGTGATAAAATCACTTGATGTTTACCAAAGTTTTTTTTTTTGAAGGAATTTTTCTTTTATCGAAATAAAATTTTAGAGGAAAATTTGTCAGGAAAATTTCATTTTTATTGAAGCAAGAAAAACATGACAAAAATCTCTTATTGGTCAATACAATTCCCCCGAGACATTAGTCTAATTTTATTTAGAGAAAATTTTCTTAGAAAAACATGAGCGAATTTCTCGAGAAGAATTTTCTTGCAAGTTTTTATAATTTGAAAAATGTGATAAAATCACTTGATGTCTACTAGAGTTTTTTTTTTGAGGGAATTTTTCTTTTTATTGAAATAAATTTTCAGAGGAAAATTTTTTCAGGAAAATTTCATTTTTATTGAAGCAATAAAAACATGACAAAAATCCCTTATTGGTTAATAAAATTCCCATGAAGGGATTTTTCACATCATTTTTTCAAAATCTTTTTAAAAGAAATGAGGGACAAATTTAATTTTTATTTTCTTTTAAAAGAATGGTCCTAATATCAAGCTCAAAAACTGACTAACACCTAGCATGAACCGACCGAAAATAAATACAAGATAAAATTAGAGAACTTACTTTTACCTTGGAGAAATGCAAATCACATAGTCATGCGCATGACTCAAGTGAGGAGTGAACTCTAGAAAATAAAAGAAGGAGAGACAGGGTATGGACCTAAAAGGCCCCCACTATCTGAATTGACAACCTTACCCTCTGCGCAATCAAATCACAATGGGAAGAATTGTCAATTCAGATAATGAGCGGGATAAAATATGGTCAACCCGAGCGTAATCGACGCAAGAGCTTTACATATTCGATCCCTATCTATGGTTTTCTAGGAAGAATTTCGCGACTTGGGTTTAGACGCTTGTGTGTGCAGGTGTCGTGATCCTCAGAGTATGCAAGACATGCACAACAATTGATATCAAAACAGCGCTTCTAAAAATATGCGAAATTAAACAAATAAAGCAAACACCGAGCCTGCAAAACAAAGGGGTTAGCCAAACACTCCGCCCCTTATAACTCCCATCCTGCAAAAACATATAACACCTATAGAATGAGTCCCAAACAAGATCGCCAGAAGCGAGATATCCATGAAATTTTCATTGGCTTAAGTCCACTAAGACTTTTAAAATTTCGAAAAAATTCAAGTATTCCAATTGGTATCTTTTTTCGAAAATTTAAAAATCCCGTCCCCAGTGGAGTCGCCAGTCTGTCGCGACCCTCTAAAAATATTTTTATTAATTCTAGGGGTTAACGGATTATTAGGTTAATTAGATTTGACTAACCTAATGCGGACCCTCCCAAGCCCTACCGAATCGCAACTTTGGTTTTTGTTTAAATGATTTTGAAATTTGGAGTCGCCACTAATCGTTCTTGGTAGGTCGATTAGAAACCTAAATAAATTAGCGGGAGAACTAATTTATTCCTGCGAACCAGAGATTATGAGCTCGGGGACTTGGTTACACTAGTTAATTAAAACTAATGCCCTTTCGGTACCTTAATTTCATGGATATCCTAATCCGGCAACTCAGGCTTGGTTTATTCCTAAAGCTCTAGTAGGGTATTCTCTTTTGTGTTTTCACTTTTTAAATAGGATGCATGGATGGTATATATTTTTATTTGTTATATTTTTTTAAGTGTTAAAGATTCCCTGAAGCCGAAAGAGGGAGTGTGTTAACGACTTCTGTGCAGTATTACGACCTACTCATCTTTTGGGTCTGATGATTCAAAAATTAAATTATAGGAAGTACATGACAGTGAATAAACACCTCCAATGGGAGGCCTAGCATTGGCTTGGCTCTTCCCTTTGGGATTTAAGGTACAGGTATTTAAGTTGCAAGTATTTAAACTACTGTAAGTAAAAACCTCCAATGGGAGGCTAAGCATTGGCTTGGCTCTTCCCTTTGGGATTTAAGGTACAGGTATTTAAGTTGCAGGTATTTAACTACTGTAAGTAAAAACCTCCAATGGGAGGCTAAGCATTGGCTTGGCTCTTCCCTTTGGGATTTAAGGTACAGGTATTTAAGTTGCAGGTATTTAACTACTGTAAGTAAAAACCTCCAATGGGAGGCTAAGCATTGGCTTGGCTCTTCCCTTTGGGATTTAAGGTGCAGGTATTTAACAACTGTAAGTAAAAACCTCCAATGGGAGGCTAAGCATTGGCTTGGCTCTTCCCTTTGGGATTTAAGGTGCAGGTATTTAAGTTGCAGGTATTTAACTACTATAAGTAAAAACCTCCAATGGGAGGCTAAGCATTGGCTTGGCTCTTCCCTTTGGGATTTATGGTGCAGGTATTTAAATTGCGGATGGACTTTGTCCTCTCCATTTTGGGGTATGAATTTTTTAAAATGAAATACAACGAATTGATTCAACAATTTGAAATTTGTGCGCGCTTGAGGACTCCTCCAAGCCGATTTTGTGCTTCCATAGGATTGACCATTGATATAGAGCTGCGGCTTCCTGACATAAAATAGAGTGAAGTGTCAGTATACAAAATATGTGCTAATCTGCACCTAAAACCAGAAGAGTGGAAAGAGTACTTATCTCCCGTTTGTTTGGGAGGGATTTCTATAATTGATTTTCGCTCTCTATGTTCCCAATATAGAGAGTTTCTTTTGAATTAAGAGGGACTTTTAGTCACAGATCAGTTGAGAAATCGGTGGACAGCTTAGGAGCTTGTCTGGGTCGATTCTTGCATCTCTACGAGATTTTTGCTGTTGACATAGAGATATCTTTCTCCTGACATAAAATATGGGAAAAAATGGGAGATGGAGAAAGTGTATACAATTTGTGCTAATTTGCGAGTAAAACCATAAATAAATGAATAAATAAAAACACTTAGCTCGAATTTGCTTGCTCGTTGACGAGGATGAACTCTTGATTTATATTGATCGATGAAGGAATTTGTGATGATAACCCCTAGCTTTAAACTCCCATCATCTTCAAAATTCTCTCTCTTTTTTGGTATTTTCTTTCTCTCAAATGTTTCTTCAATCTCCCAAAACTCTCTCAAACATCCAAAATTTTCTCTTCAAAAAATTCTCCCAAACACTTCAAATTTTCTCTCTCAAGAATCCTTTCTCAAGCTCACTTCTTCCTCCTTTTATAACCTACTCATCTATCTCCCATTCTAATTTCTCCACTAACTCTTCTTCATTTTCATCTTCCATTCTCCATCTCTATCTCACATTCTAATCTCTCCACTAACTCTTCTTCATCTTCATCTTCCCTTCTCCATATTTATCTCCCATTCTAATTTCTCCACTAACTCTTCTTAATCTCCATCTTCCCTTCTCTATTCTTATCTTCCATTCTAATTTCTCTACTAACTCTTCTTCATCTCCATCTTCCCTTCTCTATTCTTATCTTATTTTCTCCATCCATTCTTCTCCAACTTCTCTTCTTCATCTCCTCTTCTTCATCTTCCCTTCTCTATTCTAATTTATCCACTAACTCTTCTTTTTATTATTTGTAAAATAATCCTTCAAGAGTTAGGTATTTGCACTCTAGTCCTTGAATTTTAAGTATTTACAATTCAGTCCCTGAAAAAAATATATTTCTTTAAGTCCAAATCTCCTCACAATTTTTGACACACCAAAATTTACCACATGTCAAATTTAAGCTCATTTCTTGTCGCTGAAAATAATGCATAATTTAATTAAAGCCCTTTTGCAAAATTAAGTCATTCTAGGTATAATTGGGCCAAGATGAAAATTTAAAATATTAGAAGACAATGTCACAACTCATAAAAAGTGAATGTTAAAAATAAGTTGACTCAAATTAAATTTTTTTTAGGCCCGATTCGAGATTATACTCGTGAAGGAACACGTGACTCGAATTGGATTTTTCTGAATTTGCGATGGCCAATATGAAAATAGATTTAAAATAAAAATATTAACTATCTTTGTGTATTTTTTGGCCTCAAATGTTATTTTTCCAAAATTTTCAAATATTTTTGTGTTTTTTTTAAAACAATTAAAATATATATAATATGAAAAATTATTTTTGGTCAAAATTCGTTCCCTAGGCTTGGCTAAGGTTCCCAAAGTTGATTTTTCAATTTTATGAATTTTTATGGATTTTTTATTAATTTTCGAAAATAATTAAATACAAAATACGTAAAAATACTGAAAATATGAAAAATCGTTTTTTGGTCAAAATTGGTTCCCTAGGCTTGGCTAAGGTCCCCAAAGTTGATTTTTCAATTTAATGAATTTTTATGGATTTTTTATTACTTTACCAATAGAAAAAATGATTAAAAATCAAGTGTCAACAAGTTCACAGGACATTTTTGTCAAAGGCCCAATATATGTACTAAACCTCAATGTGCACAATGATTACACCACGGTAATGATTAATTTGGAGTATCCAAATCTATCACTATGGTTGAGCACATATTATTATTATATTATTTTGATAAAGATAAGAAGTACATTGACAATTCAAAGCGTGGAATGCAACAAGAGAGACTCATCCATACGACCTTGCACATGAAGTGACACTAGAAAATGTCATGTGGTGTGCAAGGGTATTGAGGGTGATCAAACAAAAAGGAGCCAAGGGAAACGGACACCCAAAAAACTACACAGAGAGGTGAACAAGCCAAACAATGGCCAAAAAACAAGAAAATAACAGAGAAGACAATACAGCGGCTGAGCATCAAACACAAATAGACGGGGAGATGTCTTAGCCAGCTTGCATCCTTCAGTTACAAGGGATGTCATCGACATGTTCAAAAGTCAAGGTCTTGTCCTTGACAAACTTAACAAGGTGTTTTTTTAAGAGCAGACATGAAATGAGACCGATTTCTAAAGAGAAAATGGTTCATTTCAATCTAAATCATGTGACATGAGGCGCCAGATGAAAATTGTGCAATACACTGATGAAACTGTTGGCCCTAAATATGTTGTATAGCCTATTAGAGGTTGTCTAGCCGAGAATGATTAAGCCAAGTGAAATTACATTTAGTGGCTAAGAAGAGGATAAGGCAATCGGTGGTTTTGCAACTAAAGAAGAGGTGGTCGATCGAATCTAGCCTGCACCGACAAAAAGTGCATACACCATCTAAAATTCTACAATAGTTGAGCAATACTACCTGAGTTAGGAGCCTATTGAGTGCAACAAGCCAAAGAAGAAAGGCATGCTGAGGGGTAATATGGTGGTCCCAAGTAAAGGGGTGCCAAGTGACAACCTGCCCCTTGCTCTTGATTAAGTCCCAAGGAGTAGCGATAGAGAAAACATCCGAAGGGTGATCCATCTATAGGGATCGATTGTAGCTATTGGGGATAATAGATGGGAGAGCGTTAGACCAAGAGGCCATGGTGGTTTAAACTTGAGATGGTTGGGGAACAAAGAAGAAGAACTCAAATTTCGTAGCCTTCCTTGGGATACCATAGCGATAGTGTTGATTTTCTAGAGGTTTCGGGCACTCGTCACACTTATGAAAACATGTCATACACGCAGCGGAAGAAAATAAATTCAAACGGCGCCCTATATCATCTTAGAAGTCCATGTATACTTTAATCGAAAATCGAACTTTCTAAAGTAAGTTTAGAAATGTATCTTGAATGACAGAAGTTAAATCTAGCTCCGTTTCTTTGTCCTTGAGTCCAAAAGGTGTCGGTCCTAGACATACCTCGAGGCCTGTGCGATTTAAAAGATGGAGATCTGGAGAAACGACTCTTGGATTATGCTAGTAATCTTCGCGGCGTCTCGATCCGAATCCTTCGTTTTTCAATGAACAGAAATACAATTTTTGTGTATCCGAATTGGTTGACTCTTGAGCTCATTTTCTTACGAAGTCTGGCACGTATAAGTGTGACTCTCTTGGGTTTCTAACCTTAGAACCCTAGGCCTCTTACCTCTAGCTATAGAGGCTGAGTGAGAGAGAATGAGGCGGGAGGGGGCGGTAATTGCCTCATGTGGTGGCCAATGGGAGGCCGCCATGTGGTTTGCCAGCTGGCCTATGTGGCCAACTGGCTGCTAGTCAAAGACGGCAATTTTGCCGTCTTTGAGCAGCTCTATCGGCTGGTCGTGCCCAAACGCCGTTGTTTTGGGTGACAATCCTGTTATTTGATGTCCCTTATGTTTCGTGATCAAATCACGTTATTTGATGTACTAAACATCTTTGTCAAATGGATAGAAAATCCTATCATACTTTTGACTTTTCAAGGATAACTTTTCTTATCTTTTTTTTGGATAACAAACCTTATCCAATGATGATGCAGGCATGATGTAACAATTACATCATCCATGACATAATCATGATGTCATACCTGTGTCATTAATTTCGTTCTTTAGTGAGCTTTGGAAAAAGGAAATGAAACCAATCCGTTTTAACTTTTTTTTGACTCCTCACAAAAAAAAACTCTTTTTGACTATTAAAATAGTCCTATCGCATTTTCGCGATCTCGTCTTTGTTATAGACGTCGCCAAATGTCGGTTAAGACGTGTGACATCCCTAGATTCACCCTTGAACTGACAATGGAATTCCTCAAGGAATTGATCGTCCCAAATCAATCCTTAAATCTCACAAACCGTGAGCGATTTAACATGTCATGGTTACCCAATCAGAATGAAGTAAAAGGACAAAGTAAACCTGTTGGCCTTGGTTCAATATTATTCAGTCCTTCTGTCTTACCATGTCTCGATCGAATGAGGGCCATTAATATTTGAGTCAAACCCACAAATTCGATCACATGCATAAATCTATTTGACGTGTATTCGACGAGACCCTATCGACTTCTGCCTTGGCCAAGGACTTTTTAATGCACCGTCACGCATAGATTGCATGGGACATCAACCTCATATAAAGGAGAGATAGATCCCAACTATTGCCCACGCCTGTGACTTCGTATGTGGAGGACTGTAACCATCATGTACAGAGGTGGATCAATGATTGGCCAATATCGTACTTGTGAACCACAGCCATCCAATATACAAGCCAACATTGCAGCTCAGGTCTGAGGACCATTAAGACACTAAAGCCAATAGAGAGTGAGACATTGACCAAGCAAGAAGCCTCCACGTGAGTCAATCGCTCTTTCGTTACCTTCAGTGAATTCGTTCGAACTCGTTTCGATACGAATACCTGTATTCCAACTTAGAAGTCTAACGTCCAATGACTTGTGATTCATTATCCCTATTGGGTATCCAATGCTCAATAGCGAGACTGCGAGCACACTGGTCTCAACCGGATTGTGGATGCCCAATCCACGATCCTTCGATTAGGAACTAATTTGAAGATCAAAGACCAACTGATGACCCATCACAAATATTCTTGACGCCTCAAGAATGGCTATTAGTTCCAATTGATTTAATAGACTTTATTAATCTAAAATAAGGGGACACGATGAATAAACAAGCGTCTTGCTATTAATACAATATCGATAGTATAACATTTATGTCATACATATGACCATCAAATTGTTACTTTAGGGCATACTCCTAATAGATAGATATCTCTATTAGTAAACAGCTTATAGAGACAACCTTTATGGCACCAGGAATCAAACCAAAAGGAGGCAATACACCAATTACTTATCTGTTAGCAAAATTGTGAATGAAAATCCAGCCGAAGGTCTAGGATTTTCTTTCAAGCCCAAGAGCAAAAGGACAATTGATCACATATTATTGTACTTTACACATTTCAATAATTCTCTAGAGATAAAAGGAAGCATGATAAAGAGCATTAATCCCATTTCGCATGGTAAATATGCAATATCTCATTAAAAAGGGGATAACTACAGTGGTCCTTAAAATTGGCTCGATGTGTAATATTTTCATTGAATTTTTACTTTAGTTTTGTTTAAATTTTTTATTTGCTCAATGTGGTCATCCTTAATCTTTTAGTTTATGTAATATAGTGCATAAAATTTTGGTACATATTTAATCCTAATCTTTGAATTAGTAGAATGATAGTACATGAAATAAATTAAATATCTACTAAAAGTTTAGATACCACATTGAACAAATTAAAAATGCAAGGATGACATTACATATTAAATCAAAGTTTGAGGACCATTTTGATGATTTCTTACTATTAAAAAGAGCTAATTCCATAATTCTCTAAATATTTTGTTTTTGTCATTATTTGGGGAAATTTCAAACAAGGGCCTCAAGTTCTCTTAGTTTCTCGAATAAGGATTTGAAATGGACTTTATTTCAAAAAAGAGTATGAAGTGCCTTCTTTTATTTCAAAGTGAATTCCACACACCATAGAGAAGAGAGGGACTTCCAATGGCCCTTGTCAAAACTACATTCTCTCTTTTTTTAGCATAAGCATATAAGAATGATCCATTTCAAGTTCAAAAGAAGTAGAAAAATCTTGCCTTTTTTTTTCCCCTTGGCTCTTTCTGCCGTCCGCAAATTTTGAAGAACATGGTTTTCCTTAGCTGCTTTCTGTTGGGAATACCACCAATGTGGTGATTGTTGAAAAATCTTCAATGTTATTTTGACGATAACAAAGACAATCAAAGGTTACTAATGTGTGTATTGAGTGAGTATACCATGTTATATATGCATAAGCCAAAATACATATGATGTTATAAAGAGCATTAGATGTTTGGAGTGTTCTGCCAATCTTTAGGATGAATAGTTGATCTTTGAGGTGAACAAGATATTGGGCATTGAAAATGCCTACAAGTCAGGAGAATCTCTATAAGGTGAACATTTGGAAGGACTTTAATCAAGAGCAAATAAGCCAATAAAAACAAAGATATTTGTGATGACTCGGAGGTACAAAGATCAAGTGAACAGTTGGATGAACTTGGTGATGGTGAACAAGCTTAGAACCGTGATGCCCCAACACTTTCTTGTTCCCACTATTCTTCTACTCGTCGATGATGGAGTTAAGTGAGGGCCAACGTCCAACGACCCTAGCTTGGGCTGCATTGGGTGAGGAAAGCCCTAGCCAAGGGGAACCCTCACCCTCGCTTAGGTCGACCTCGAGAGACCCTTGCTCGGACCGACAATGGGAGAGGAAGCCTTGGCTAGGTGAGGGCCACCCACCCTGCCCGATCCTCGTTGTCGCCCCAGCTTGAGTCCGGTGATGGCCAAGGAAGAAAGTGACAAAAAAAGAAAAACGAAAAAGAAAAATAAAAGGAAAAAAAAGGAAAGCAGAGAAAGTAAAAAAAAAAAGGAAAAAATTGCAAAAAATGAAAAGATGAAAAATGCCCTTTTAATCAGGTTTTCTTTTTTTTTTTTGTTCCTAACAAAGAAGGTATTTTGGGTTATTATTTAAAATAATAACTTTTTTAAATTTTTATTTGAGAAAATAAAAAATACTCGACGTCCTTTTTTAAAAATTTCCCCTCTTATCTTTTATATTCACGTTGAGCTCTCGAGGGCCGAGTTGAGCAATTTCTGCTTTGTTATGAAAGCTCACAACAAACTCCGGCAGAGAATGAAAACAAAGACGACGGCGAAGAAGAAGAGCGCGGAAGAGCGAGCGGGACGAGGACTGAGAGGAGCATGCCGACGTTCAGGTAATACCGTCTCGCGGAATCGATCTGCGCCATTTCTTCCAGTCGATGTTTACCGGTAGAAACGCGATCTCTCTCCGCTCCGTCTCCACTTACTTGCTTCGCGACAATGGCGATATCGGCGTCGGCTTGTTTCGCTCTCGCGGCCTGTGTGCTGGTACGAGTAGGGCTCGTTACGTCGGTTCTAATCCCTCGGCGAGTCGGGCGAGCAGCGAGTTTGGAGTCGGCGGTTTCAGGCGGCTCCGCGATTCCGTTGCCCGCTTCGACGCGATGGTCAAGATGCAACCTTTGCCTCCCACGAAGGAATTTAGCCAGGTGTTGGCTGTGATGGCTAGGATGAGGCATTATTCTGCTGCTATAGCTTTGATCGAGGAGATGCATTCTCGTGGAGTTGATTTGAATGCCTATATCTGGGGAATTTTAATGAATTGCCTCTGCCGTTTGAGGAGGGTGGAGCTAGGTTTTTCTGTTCTGGGCAGGGTTTTGAAGCTCGGGCTCGAGGTCAACTTGGTGATGGTAAATACACTGGTCAACGGACTGTGCCAGGGTGGAGAAATCGAACGAGCGGTGAGGTTGGTCGATGAAATGGGAAGCCATGGGTTGAAGCCCAGTGAGTACACGTATGGAGCCATTCTGAAAGGTGTGTTGGGGAAGGACGATAGAGGTCTGGCGATTCAGTTGCTGAGGAAGTGGGAAAGAGAGAAATGCAGATTGAATGTGGTTGCGTACAATACTGTGATCGACGTTCTTTGTAAGGACGGGCTAGTGTTAGAGGCTGTAAACATCTGTAAGGATATGGTTGATAGAGGCATCGAACCAGATATAATCACATACAATTCATTGATTTGGGGTCTATGCTATTTATGCCAGTGGAAACAAGCTCTTGCTTTGTCGATCAAGATGGTAGGGAAAGGTGTCCAACCTGATTTATTAACTTATAGCTACTTGATTCACGGTGCAACTCCTCAAGGTCGGTGGAGGGAAGCTCTAGTTTTGTTTGAGCAGATGGTGCGGGAAGGCTTTGTCCCAGACGCTGTTACTTATACCTCGTTGGTTCAATGTCTATGCAGTTGTGGTAAATGCTCGGAGGCTAGAAGGCTGTTAATTGATATGGTGCAAAGGAGGGTGATCCCAGATGTTCGAACGTTGTCCCCTGAGGTCAGGGCACTTTGTATGGAAGAGATGGTAACCGAAGCGAAATGTGTCATTGATGGGATGATTCAAGGAAGTGTGGTGCCGGAAATAGTTACATCGAAATATTGATGGATTGTCATTGCTTTACACCTTGAATTGATTATGCGAAGTTGCTCAAACTGATGGTGAATAAAACTGCTCGCCTGATGTTTATACTTGCAACACTGAAATAAATGCATACTGTAATGCTAAGAAGTTGGATGAGGCAATAGAGTGCTTCATAGAAATGCCTGATAAGGGTTCGATTGCAAATGCCGTCTCATATAACACTCTGATCAGGGGCTTATTTCATGCTGGCAGAACTGAAGCTGCCAAGAAGCTATTTGATTAGATGCAAGCTGCTGGCCTACTTCCAGACATTTTCACCTACATTCTGCTGGACGGCTTTTGCAAACTCAGAAGCTTGATAAACTGTATGGTGCACGGTTACAACATTTGCACATTAAGTATTCTCGTGGAAGGCTTATTTAAAGAAGGGCAGGTAGCCAAAGCCCAAGAGTTGTTTAAGGACATGTAATGGAATGGATGCTCTCATAATGCGTTGACAACGGAGTTGCTGTTTAATTTGTCATCTGACGATGAAGTTGATCCTGATCTCTTACAAATAAAACAGAAGTCTTTGTGAACTTTGCTGGTCTCAAGTCTGCGAGCCTGCCATAGAATAGATTCACACACCTGATATTAAGTCCAAGCGACCCTGGTCAAATTTTTGTATGCGTGGGGTTGTGCTTATATGGTCCAAAAAAATTTGGAGAGAAGCTCCAGTTACATATGATACGATAGACTTGTTAAATCTGTGAACAGCAGCGCATGGTCTAAGGTGGAGAGGACATCGTGTAAAATGCATGGTATCATGTTATCAGACTTGCGGAGAATCATAATGATTTGGGAGGACTCACCGAACGTTGTGGATCGCTTTGGCAGCTCTGTAGAGCAGCTTAGTCTAAGTTCTAAAAATTAACTGAGTGAGTTGTGAGAAAGATTTTTGTCCCTTAGTGCAGTTGGGACGTACTGGGAGATCATTGTCAGGATAAAGACTGAACTCTACATTGTTAAAAGCGTCACTGGATAAGAATTTCACTATCTTTGCCATGTCTGGCGTAGTGGCGAGACTTTTTTGACTGTAATAAGGTACGAAATACCACCTTCATTTATTTGAAATGAGATTTCTTATGTCAGTTTGGCCAAATCTTGTTTTAGGCAGAACTGGTGCATTCATTACTCTTTCTGGTGGGGAAGACTGTTTTGCTCTTGAAAGGCTTACTGAAGTGAGAGGTCTTCATGTCGTTCAGATATGTAGCCTTGGTATAGAGTAAGTTGCCAAGAAAACAAGCTACCACGATTCATTACGTAGCACCTTTGTCTATTGAAGCCGAGTCATTAACCTTAAAAAGGGCTGTGTCGACACCAGAAGGAGAATTCTCATGGCTCAGTTCTCCAGCCAAACAATTTGTCGTCTTTATCATAGCAGATTTATCAATTTTGGGGTGAGGTTGTGGAGCAGCCTGCAATAATTTCAAAAGCTTGAATTATAGTGCGCGGTGCAGAACTTGGAACTGAGAACTCTCTGGTATCCTTGGCGCATAACTCTCTGTAATTCTCTCTCTCGTCAGGAGAAAAGACGGCGATGGAGCTGAGGCACGATCCTAGCTGATTTACGATCATATGCTTGAGTGAGAATTCTTGTATCAATAAAATAAACAGTTGAGCATTGTGCTCATTAGAATGCAGTCAGGGGCCAGGGAGAGTTTCTGCTGTCGGTATATCGCCAAAGGGAGCGTGTTAGTTTCAAGAATTTGCAGTATAACGACTTCCCCAAGTCATATACAAGTCTTGGACAAAGTGCATTCCTAAGAGCAATGAATCCTATGTTCATCTGCTTCATGTACTAAGTAACTTTCGGTATTGGAAATGTAAGTAACTAACTACTATCCTCCGTTACCCACTCATCGGTGGCTCAGTTGGTAGGTGGGCTTGAGATTGTGCGTTCACGAGCGCTAGGTCTTGGGTTCAAACTCCCTGCTAGATATCGGTGATTTAAGTGGGAGGTTCGTGGTGGAGGGTTGCTGCGTTAGCCTTCCCAAGGACTAGTCGTATTTTATCGTTGATTTGAGCACAAGCTCGCCGGCCATGCGGACACCTCGGTTATAAAAAAAAAAACTACTAACCTCTATTTGTTTCACAAAAAATAAATGATTTGAAGTTTATATTGCTTAAAATAATTAGACAATGAAACTATGTTTTTTTAATTATCGAGAACGATTTTATCTAAATAATTTCTTTATTCATTTTTGAAAGTGATACATGTGATCATTTTTTATTAAACATTTTGTAAAGATCCTTGATGACCAATAATGGCTTTTATGTTGTAAGTAACTTCTAATTGATCCATGTAGTAGTAAGTAAACTTTTAAGGCTGATTACTAACTTTCCTTATAAAAAAGTGACAAAGTTATTGTTAAGAACTTATTCATTTAACTACTAATAATTAAATAGTCATCAATTATCATCATATTTTGTATGTTTATGCAAATATATAAATATATTGAAGAAAATCTATACTTGAGAGATAGCTGTCTATACACTTAGGAAAAGTATTTTGTTTCCACCGGGGTTGTTATTATCCTTTTATAATGACAAATATTGTATTCTCTCTCTATATATATTCCCTTTTATATATTCCCAAATGCATTTTGGTCCAGAAAGAAACGTATTATCAACCTGCCATACGAACCAGGATTTTTTTTAAAAAAATATTCCCACTAAAGTAAGACCAACGTCAATGAATCATGAAGTTCTAAATTTCTGTAAAAAAGAAATTCAAGATCTTCTAGATAAAAATTTAATATGCTAAAAAATGAACTTACTTAGAAGTACTATTAGCTTTACTTTCGATTTTAGATATGAGTTCTCTCAGGAACAAGGACCTCTTCATAGAGAAGAAATAACCTAAAAGATTTCAATAGCGAAGCACAGGCCGACAACACACAAGTCGAAGTTTCGATGACTCAACTCTATATCTCCTTGCTTGGAAGCAGCCAACTGAAAGCTGACGTGGAGTCTACCTTCTCTACCGTTATCTCTATGTCGACATAAAATCTTTCGAATTTTATGTTTCGGGATTCAGATGAAATAGTTTAAGGATATGCTTAGGTCCGATTTGTTTCTCTACTTAATTCTTTTTGGAGAAGTACTTACTAATAAAAATACCAGATATTTGTTTTTAGAGGGAGCGACTAACGTCCAAAACGGCCAAATTCAGTGACTGGCTTGCACCGCGCGCTTCGCTTGCAGCTCAACAATGGCGACTCTTCTTCTTCCTCGGCCCCTCGCCGACCTCTCCTCCTCTCGTCACTTCCCCTCTCGCCGGAGCCCTAGCCATCTACTTCCTCTCGCCGGCCTCGCGGCCCACTCTCGTCGGAGGCCCGGCTCGTCCAGACCTCTCACCGCACGGTTCGCTCTGACGGAGTCGGATTCCTCGCAGTCACTCGAATCCAACTCCGGTTCGCTCCTCCGAGAACTCGCCGTGAGGATTTCGATCGTGCTTCGTGGGGATGTGATGCGTTTGTCGTTTGCTTGTAGGTTCGCGTGATTGGCGTAATCATGTTGGGTGCTGTTTGAATTGCAGGAGAGCTTTGACCTCCCTTTGGATTACTTTGCTCAGCTTCCGAACGACCTTCGCTTGGATGTAAGTACTAGCGATAGATAGTGAAATTACGCGGACGGCTCTGCTTTTTGGAATGTGCATAAGATTTGTTACTTCATGATCTGTGCGTTCTGGTCGAATTATGGAGGGGCGTACATGAATGTTGATTACTGTTACAAGAGGTGTCACTGAGGCCATGGGCTGTAGTGGAAATTGCAGGTTACAACCAACTTTGTCAAAGTTGCGCAGTTGTCCTGTTTCACCCCCAAAAGTCTACGCATTTTCGTAAAACTAAAGGAGATGTCCACGCTTGTTGATCATTATTATGGGGGATTAGGCGATGCTGCCAATTACATTGGTTGGTCATGTGATTGATAGGTGTATTTGTGGCTCCGCGCATATTTTTTTTTTTTATCTATTTTAAGGTGGCATCATCCATGCATTTTAACAAAATGAGGAAGGTGTCCCTAAATATGCCTCTCTTTTAATATTTGGATGGGTTTGAGTTTTTCATGTTGAAACTTTTTTCCCCCCCTTGTACATGTTGAAGCTGAATGATGCAGCTTTTGATCTTTCAAATGGGCCGGTTATTGATGAGGTTAGTCGTTAAGCTTCAATTCCTACTTTTTGTGATTCATTTGTTTCCGGCGTATGGTTTCACTGATTCAGAGGAGTTTAGATTTCTTACTTGCCCTTGGGAAATTGAAGAAGCTGGAAGAGAGATGGATTATATCAGACATCTGTATGCTGATTTCTTTGATACAAAAGCTACAAACGTTAACAAGTTTTATGTTTTTTCCCTTTATCCAATTGCCAGTGTGGTGAAGAACTTGGAGAAATATTGTTAAACTTGTCGAAATCATGGGAGCAGGCTGATACATTGACATCTAGGACTTTGGCAAGCAAACTCCCTCTGCTAGAGAGTTCTTTGACTGATAATGCGAAATCAGGCATGAAGAAAACCCTGGCTTATTGATGCTTAATACATGCTTAAGGGTCTTTCACGAGGCTCATGATCGTGCATTTGGTGATTTAGCATTGGGGAAGCGCTTATTATCTGCTGGAAAGAGGTTCCAGTCCATGGGACAGTATGGTCAAGGCGAACTTGACAAGGTATTTCTCAGAACTTGTGAACTCTCAGCTTAGTAAAAGTCGTTATACTCTTGCTACGTGAGCATGGACGAAAACTAAAGGTACTGTGGCTTAAATAAAGCAATCTTACTCTGCCAAAAAAGCAAAAAATGCACACTCGAAATTCAGATTTCCCTACACCATTTTAACCAATATTTAAACTTTGTTGAATGTCTGAGTTGAACACTTGCAAAGATAATTAGTTAGCAAGAAGAATTTCGTGATCAAATCATTAAAGCTAGCCCCCTACACTTCTGAATGAGTATCTGAAGCCAGTCACTTCATGAACTCTTTTTCCTTGTTTTCCGAAATTTACATTTCTTTTTGTCATCGACTCCTGTGAAAGAACTGGAAGTGCTGAAGAGAAAACCATGAGTGATCATGCATAAGGACCCTAAAGATTGGCGCCTAGTTGTCTAAAGATATCTTTTTCACTTTTGAATGTGGCATAACTATTGGATTCATATGAGGTCTGTAAACTGTTTCAAATTGTTGTTAGATTGCAAAGATAATGATTGCAACTGGAAAGCGTTTGGCTGCAACCCAAGTGTCTGCTGCAATGGTTGAAGAACCTAAGGAGGAAGCCCGAACTTTTAAGGTTGGTTCTAGCTCTATCTTTGAGGTATCAAGGGCAAGCTTATTAACATAATGTGATCTGTAACTGGTTCTTCACATTTTTTCAAATGCAGTTTGGAGAACTTCAGGTAGAAATAACATCTGATAAAGCCAACATTGGGGCTGCTATTGGTCTTGCATTTGGGTAACTGATGCTTTTTATCACGAGTGATTTTTTTTTTTCCTAATTGTATTAGATTGAAGAGGATTAAATTGAAAACCCCCGTTTGAAATGCAGAATTCTTTCATGGCAACTAGCTGAAGGTGTTCAAAACATTCCAGAGAGCTCTTTGCAGTATGCAAATGATAATGCTTTGCTGCTGGCCAAGGTTTCTGAGAACACCACCATCATCAACCCTGTGTTGATGTCCTTTTGTACTACATTTACTGAACACTGATGCATGGAATTCTTTCAATGCAGTCTCTAAGGGGTGCTCTACTTGCGATGGGCTACTCATCAGCTCTGTTGTCTGCAGTTGCATCCTTTGGTCTTATTTTACTTGCAAGACGGCTAAAATCTGAGGATAAGTGAGATTGTCCTAGTTTTGTCTAAGTTCTGTTTGTGGATGACCGTCGACTTGTGGTTGAGCTGAACTTCGCTGAAAACGTATTCCTATTGAGGGCATGAATCCATCGGTAATTGATGTATACTGATAGAATATATCATTATGTACATCACCATTTCTGGCATGGAGAATGCTTCTTGGCATGTTCCCTGTTGCCCCATAATTGGAGCAGCTGATTTGATTTATTGCATCTTGAAAGAGTTGTTGCTTTGTCCCCCTACGTCTTCCCGTCTACTGTTCCGCTGGTATTATACACTTTCAAAAAATGAAAAATATGCATCCTTTCTCATTTGCTTTCATCTTTAAAGAAAAATGCAATGAGAGAAGGCATTAAGTTACAGAGTCCTCAATTTAAAGAGGGAAATATGTTACCAGTCAATGTGGGGCTTGATTCACATCAATTAACCACCAATCATCTGCTCCTTCGCGCATTTACTACTGAATTTGAGTCCCTCTTCTCAGTTCGACAAATCTGTCCAGCGCATTCGTCCTGGTAACGGACGCGAACTTTTCAGTACTGAATGCGCCTTCCTCTTCTACTCTACTGGGATCCTCCATGAAAGTTCTTCCACTTACAATCCCGGACAAAACGGGATTGTTAAACGCAAACCCCTTCATCTCTTGGAAGCAGCCCGTGCTCTTAAGTGCCAAACGTCTATCCAGGAAACCTTTTGGGAGATTATGTGGTCACAGCGGCATAACTAATCAATCGCACGCCAACTCGGGTCCTGGGGAGTCGAACTCCTTTTGAGATGCTTTTTGGGAAACGTCCAGAGATGGATCACTTAAAGAGTTTTTAGCTATTTAGGGCCATCGGGACAAAATGAGTCCTCCTGCCATTCGCTGCATTTTCATGGGATGTCCCTCCCTACAGAAAGGTTACCGTGTCTTGGAGATATCTGGAGGTCTACCAAGCCAAGATGCAGTTTTCCCCAAAGAAATATTTCCTCTTTCAGAGGAAATGACATCTTCGCCTCAGCATTCTGTCTCAACACCTGATTGTTGCTAGTTTCTATCTGAGGAGGATTTGCTTTTGACACCACGATATGTTCTTATTGCGCTGGATCCGATGTCTTCTCTGCCAGTGACGGATAATTCAGTTTTTTTCATCAACTTCGGAACGTATGATTAAGCACTCAGTAATGCCATCTGAGGAGAACTCTTCTCCTGCTTCATCGGATGACCACTCCACAATCGTTTTTTTTTTTTTTTATACTGGTCCTCTTCATCTGTTCACGGACTCGTATCGAGCAAACTCGACGTTTCAGCCACAACATTCGTCCTCTCGAATTAGATGGGTATGTAAGATCAAGTACGAGATAGAAGGTTTTGTTGAGCTCTACAGGGCTCGATTGGTGGCTAAATGCTTCACATGACGAGAAATTCATTTCATTAAAAACAAAGAAATAGTCAACCGTTTCTTTCTCATGAGGCGAATCTGAACACTAAGCGATGGCGAAGCCCCTTTTTGTTAAATTGTTCGGACATGAGGTTTACTTTCAGACTTTGGGGGACGAGTTGATGGGCCAACTATGTTGTTCTACGACGATGACGCTGCACTCAAACTTGCGACAAACTCAGTTTCTATTGAAAGAGCGAAGCGTATAGAGGTCGATTGCCATTTCACTCGAGTGAAAAATACAAGAAGGAATAATCGCAACAAACGGAATTGGAATCACTGAACTGTCGGCCGCGGATAACACATATATCTACTAAGCAAGCTAGGCTGTTTTTGACATATACAAATTGCGTAACTTGAGGGAGAGTGGCAGAGATATGGTTTCCTTTCTTAGATTGACCGAAGAAATTCTTGGATTAATTGATTGATAATCTCTAGGATTGGAAACTGAATCTGCCGAACAGGAAAATATCCTTTTGGATGTTATTTCCTACATCATATCTCAGCAGGGCGGCTGCTGGTGGCCCACTGGAACGTCATCCACGCGTGCAACGGCCTGGTCGGTGGGTTCGCCGCCATCATGCCCGAATGCTCCGTGGTGGAGCCGTGGGCGGCGATCGTGTGCGGGTTCGTGTCCGCGTTGGTCCTCATTTGCATGAACAAGCTCGAGGAGCTGGCCCAATTAGACGACCAGCTCGAGGCAGCCCAGCTCCACGGGGGCTGCGGCGCTTGGGGGCTGGTCTTCACGGGCCTGTTCCTAAAGCAGCGGTATGTGGACGAGGTATACGGAGGGCCGGACCGGAAGCACGGGTGGTTCATGGGCGGCGACGGGCGGCCTAGATCGTGCAGATCCTGGTGATCGCGGGGTGGGTCACGGTCACGATGGGCCTACTCTTTTAATCGGAAATTACTGACGTAGATGTCGATTATCCTACGCAGTACGTTGAATGTTGACGTGGATAGTTCTTTTTCATAATTTTCTAATAACCGTTGGAACTTACGGGTAATAACTTCCAAGTCGGTATTTACTTGGGGGACAATATTGAGTTGATTTTCGAAGCCAAGAAAAATAAAACAGAAATGAGAAAATTCAGCTGGCGACACCTACGCCACCAAATCAGCCTCCAGTTACACATACGCCAGCCGTTTACACGCCATGTGTAGCCTCGTGGGTGGCTGTGATGGGATTCTCCGTGACCGCCTCAACCTAATTAGCCGCCCCAACCTTCTCTATATGACACGCTTGCATGGCTCATGCAGAAGTCATTCCATCTCGCTTTTCCCACTGTTCATCGTTTAAAGTCACGAACGAATTCTGGAAAAAAGAAGAGAACATTATGGAGTTGAAGAGAAGCATTTCGCGATTCTTCAGCAGCATGAACAGGATCAACCGGCTCCAATCTGGTTACCTCGAGCCTCAGAGGAGATCGCCGCTCTGAAGTAGTCGAGGCGGAGCATCAAGGAGAAACTCCGGCCAGTGCAAGGCGAGCTCGAGATGGTCGACAAGATCAACAACTCAGGAAATGCGAGCGGAAGCTCCTGAAGGCCGACAAGAGGACGACGGTGGATGGGCTGGAGCAGCTGCTGGAGAGGACCCGGGCGCAGGTAAGGAAGCTGGAGAGGGCCGGGACCGCGCGTTCGAGAAGCGGGAGAAGCTCAAGGCGAAGGCCGTGAAGGAGGCCGACTTCGAGGGGGGTTACTGCAGAGGGAACTTCTCATCGCCGGTCGTAGTGATGAACAAGGTGGACGACGTAGTGGCGGTGGCGAAGATGATGGAGCTGCTGAGGCCGTTCCGCTGCCCGACGTGCAAGATCGGGGACGAGGTGGAGGTCAGGTTGTCGGACGCGACCAGAGAGGCGGCTTCGAAGCCCAAGGTGAAGATCAACGACGGCAGCGGTGGCGACGTGATCGTGGAGGCAATGTCAATGTTGGACATGAAGGTGGTCGGGGACGGCGGCACGGAGAAGAAGTTGGAGGCAGAGGCGAAAGTCGGTGCGAAATCAAATGCGTTGAAGATGAAGGCGGTGAGGTGACCAGGAGAGAGGATCGAAATTTCGTTTTGTTTCTTAATATTGGATGGTGGTTAGTGTGTCCTTTGTATGAGTTAGGACTTGGAAGCCATGTGAAAAGTGGGTCTATTTGCCACATAAATAAAACTTCAGCTTTGAATTGAACTTTTTACTTAATTATTTGTAGAGCTTTAGATTAACCATTACGCCTCAGGTTCGTTTTTCGATCCACATAAGATCCATATTAGGTTTGGGCAACCAGACCGGTTCTATCGAAGAATTGCACTGGACTACTCTGAAAATTGATCGGGTATTTATTCCGAGTGAAGAACCATCCAACAACTAGATCGATTGGCCCAAATTTGAAATCAGTTTTATAAAGCCTAAAAATCCTAATTTTGCTCTTGGCATCTTTTTTCTTTGTCTCTCCAACCTCATTAATACAGTTAACAAATCTCTCTCTCTCTCTCTCTCTCTCTCTCTCTCTCTCTCTCTCTCTCTCTCTCTCTCTCTCTCTCTCTCTCTCTCTCTCTCTCTCTCTCTCTCTCTCACTCATTCGAGCCTTGCAACCCTTGCTCCTTTTTGACTTGCCTGTGCTCGCTCGCCCTCAATCATCTTTTATTCGAACCGTTTTGTTGCTAATATAATTTTGCCATTTAAAAAAAAAGGAAACAAAAGAAGAACATGTTCTAGACCATTGAACCAAACCGAAAAAACATGAGAGTTTTCAAGGTTGATTCCAGAGCAAATAGGATAGATTTCAGGTTTCATAAATTAAAAATAAGTTCTAACCGGGCAGGATTCATATTAGAATTTGGAACCTACCAACCCTACTTGTCCACATCGACGGCCTTTGTCACGATCCACGACCCAGGCCATGATCCAATCACTCGGCCAAGCTGAAAACTTTGGCTATGAATTTCATGCGATCGATTAATTAAGTGGTGGTTAGAAGATTCACTTCACCGTTTGAACAGATGATAGGAATTCTAAGTAAATGATTGGATGATTTGAAATCTTGGAAGTGGGCCGGGCCTTGCAAAATCAAGTTCAAGCCCACTAGATTTCGAGATTAAGTTAACCGAGTATGTTCTTGAGGAAAAACTAGTAAACCACCCTAATCATCACTCCAAAACTACCCTAATGTTCACTCGGATAGTCCTACTTGAAGATTTGTTATCGCGTCATCGCTCGGACCGAACTAAACATTACCGGATTAAAGTCACCAAACTAGGGGTGAGCCAAAATCTTAGAAGACCTTGGAAATTTAGTGAACAAGTACGAATCGCTTAATTAATTACATAATCAAAGAATTATGTTAGACGAGGAAGCTGGGAGAGATTAATGATTCCGCCTTCACTACTAATTAATACGACCCATGATAAATTTCCGATCTAGGCCCGATGGATCACGATGATCAACAAAAATATTTATATGGGTCGGGTCATGGGCATCGTTCGTTTTTCCCTGGCCCACCGAAGTAGAAGTAAGTGCCCCACTGGCTGCTGTAGGAGCTCTTGATGTTGTAGCAGTTGGTGTTCTCGGCCAGGGTGGAGATGCCCACGGCCGAGCTCAGGCTGTTGTCGGCATCGACAACCTCAAGGTTGCGGAAGTACCCGGCTTTGCCGAACCCATCCTCGGCGAACCTGCCTGACCCCATCTGGGTGGTGGTGTGCCCGCCGTAGGGCCGCGAGTTCACCACCTCTCCGCCCCACTCCACCATCGTCGCGTGGTCGGCGAGGTGCGTGAACAGCTCTGCCGGCCAGTACCCCACCAGCGTGTTGTCCCCGAAGCCCAACCACCAGTTCCCCAACTTCGGATCCTAAACAAAAGCCCAATAGGAAAAAAATTAGCCCGGACATATCATACAAAGATTGAAACATATTGGATTATATGATTCGGGCTGGGCCAAGCTTGGTGCTGGTTGGTTTCGGGTGGTGTCGGGTCGGGTCTCACATAGGCCCCGACCTGACCTATTGACACCCCTGGAAACGGGTAAAAGAAAAATGAGATGAAGTCGAACCTTCCAAATGAGGATGGTGATGTCATATTGGGTGCCGGAAAATGACGAGACTGGCGAAATCGCCGCTCCGATCGCGATCCTGCTGTTCGTCTGCACGAACCCCGCGCACAGCAGGTTGTAGCACCCCGTCGCTTGATACGAGTCGCTCTGTTTAATCGAAGCAAATCACGCGAAACAAATTAAAAATCACCATCTCTCAACTTGGACCCATGATGGAAAATAAATTAGGGCCAACCCAAGAATGAGTAAGCTATTCTCGGGGATAATGACGTAATAAATACAAACCATGCAGTATTTGGCACGCAAAAAATCTTTGCACGTGGAAGAGATTTTCGGGGATGGATCTGAAGTCAATGCGCGGCACGTGGGTTTTCCCTATGCCCTAATTCCAAAACCGGCCACGTGGCCGTCTCTTTCATGGTTGTTGTATTGTCTTGTTTTGATACTTAGGTTTAGCAAGGGGGTTGCCATAATTAAATTTATTTTTTTTATGGATTGATATTGAAGTATTTTAAAAATACTATGGTTTTAAATTTATCTCATCGACCGATGAAATGGAAACCCGGGGTTGAGGTTTGACTTTTGACTACATGGAGCGCATTTGTAGGCCGAAGCCGAACTCTATAGGTTGTCATGTATGCATATGATCAACTACCTTGGAATGAACAAGAATTTAACTTTTTTTTTCATGAAAAAATGGAGATAACCGGCAATTCTCATTGAAATTTAAAATCAAATGGGCGTTCGGCTATGAGAGAGAGAGAGAGAGAGCTGACCGTCCAGTACGTGAATAATCTGGGCCGACTATCACCGTAGAGCTCCGGACTGACCTGACTAGTAAAACAATCAGAGCTTTAGAAAATTAATGGTACCACAATTAAATAAGGGACTATTCATTCTATCTTTTCAATTCTTTTTTAAAATTTCAAAGGGAGGTTATTATATTTTTTTTCCCCCACCTTTGGAAGATGATGTTCTCAGAAGGGAAAATGATTTAAATAGTTTACGAACTTTGACTCAATATACAATGTCGTTCTTAAAGTTTTAACTTGACAAATATGATCCATGAACTTTTGATCAAATTAAAAGTTTAGGGACTACTTTGAATACTGAGTTAAAGTTCATGGACCATATTCGTCGAATTAAAAATTCAAGGATAACATTACCTATTAAGCCAATATTCAGAGATCATTTATGTCATTTTCCCATCTTGGAATGAATGAGATTCTCCTTCTCTTTCACTCTTTTTAAAATATTAGACGGTGTGAAAAAATTTATCAGATAAAATATTGGAATTGCGGATGGACGGGTGGAGATTGGGTGCGGGCGAGTGCAGGGGATGGAAGGAGAACCTGCCATCCGGCTTCGATGCTGTTGAGATCAGTGCCGTCGAACGATCCCGAGAGGACCCAGATCTGGGAGAGGCTGAACTCGTTGACCTCCTCGATCGACGGGTCCCACACGTTTATGGTCGCCCTCGCGCCGTACACCTCTTGCGATGATCCCGTGTACGCGATCGCATGCTATCCGTCGTGCAACCAAAACCAACACCAACCGAATGATCATCACAAAAGCCGGATTAAAACCAATCACGCACTCGTCTCTAAAGAAAAACGGGTAATTTTGTCTTTGGAAAAACACAAAAAAAGCGGGTAATTAACGGAACGAAATCTCGCGAAAAGCAGTAATTATAAAGCTTTCGAATCGCATCGACCACCGAATCAGATTAGGGTCGCGAGTCGAATGCGGGTTATCGACGGCGACAATCGATTTAGCTCGAGCAACTCGACAGGGCTCGATCCGATGTTATTATCGCGATGTTTTTAATTAAACTGGGAAAGTGATGTATTCGTAGTTTGGTGAGAAAACAAATGAAAAGGACACGGTACCAAGTTGTCGTATTATGACACAGGAGTCTTGAATTGGAGTTAAAGAAGGGGCACCTAAATCGATTGGGATCCACTGAAATAAATGTGGCATGATCACACTTTCACTCACCTAATTATTACTACAAATTCAAGGATATGTTTTTATTTTATTTTTATTTTGTTTAAATTTTCAGTTTATACCAAGATTGGACTAGGACAAGACTCATTGCTCAAGATGGTAAACAAAGTTCATGTCGTCATAGTACTCTCACACTCAAACCCTAAACCAAGATCTCATTCTCTTGTAAAAATAACTAGAAATATCAGAAGATTATGTCTGATATGCCCTATAGAATTAATCTATCTCCTATTGAATCGTTTACTAAGAACAATTATGTTAACCAATTCGGATAAATCGATGTCCTAATAAGAGAGAGAGATGGTGTACCTCGTGGCCATTCCCGCTGACTACGTCGGGCACGCCGGGCTGCCGTCGTGTGAGGGCCAGCGGCTGGTGCTGCTTCTTGCCGAAGGCGAACAAGGACTTGGCCCTCAGCACGTCGTGCACCGTGCTCCGCCGGGCAGGGACCGTGCCCCTTGGGCATCGCGTGCCGTTCCGGTGCCACGCCTGCCACGTGCCCTTTGCCGCCACCGCTCTGCTGCTGTTGCTTGAGGCCGAAGCATCATCTGGTTTGGCCTTGACGGATAGCCTCTTGGGCATTTCCGGTGGCGCTTTCTGTTTCCCAAAAATTGTGTTTTCAGTCACTATTGTTCCTTCACGTAAAAGCTAGAAGCTGATATGGAAAAGAACCAAAAGGTTCTTTCTTTCTTTCGCTCGCCCTCTTCTGTTCATATTGCATGTCATACTCTATGTTTAAGAAGATTTTTAGCTGTTCTTTTCAAAGATTGATTTTTCATACACAAATTGATGATTTACTACTCTAGATTTTCCTTTTTTTTTTCTTTATTTGTTTTTCACATTTTGCTGCACTAAAGCTACTTGCATTTTGGGATTCTGACAAAGGATTAAGAGCTAAAAACACATGAAAAAAAATTCAACATACACCTCTAAAAAAGTGAAAATAAATGGATAAACAAAATGAAAAAAAGGAGAAATATTGTTTTTTGCTGGTGCACCTGGATCTTGTGATTCTTTAGAAGGGGGTGATCCAAAGCTGGTTGTCTTCTTTTGTGGATGCAGTCTATGATATCTCCATCAGGGCTCTGCCAAAATTGCAACAGATTTAACCAACCAACAGAAGAAAACTATATGCCAAAAATGCAAATGCTGATCAGCAAATAAGCTCATGAAAGCAGAAAAAAAAAAGGGGGAAAAAAGGAGTTCATACCTCAATGGTCATAACGGGTGGCTTGTTTATCTTGTCCAAGTGCCTCTGGATCCTCTTTAGCCTCAAGCTACTAACTTGTCTGTAGTCAGTGTAGTTCAGAGCAGAAGATTTCTGGAGAAAGATGGAAAGAAAGATGCCCACAAGAAGAAGAAGAAGAAGAAGATGAGGAGGAGGAGGAGGAGGAGGAGGAGAAGGAATGAGATGTGTCTTCCTTCTTTGAAAAGCTCCCATAATGCTTTGTGTTTATCTCATTCAGTGCCAAGAGGGGAGCTAACAACACTGAGAGTGAGAGAGACACCAAAGGAGAAGCAAAAGGAAAAGGAAACACTAGAAGTATCCCACCATTACTAGCAAAGCCAGCTGCTGCAGAAACCCAATTTCACCTTTCTTTCCACCCACTCCAAACACCCACACACACCCATAAAAAGGATGTACAACAGGAAAATGACCCCAACCCAACACACTTTGAAAGAGAGAGAGAGACACAGAGAGAGAGAGAGAGTTAATGGTGAGAAGGAAAGGTGAGGGCTGGGATTAAATGAAGATATGCAGCTAAACCAAAGAAGACCATCATTGCCCTCTCTGCTGCAGTATCTGATTCGGTATTTAGTGTGACTGTGTTGTGTTCAATCACTCGTATGTGTTCTTGGGGGCGTTTTGCTTTGGAGTTGCACCCCCCCAAGGACCCAAACGAGAGAAAATGAAAAGAGAGCGAGAGTTCAAAGCTCTTCCTTTTTGGGGGGGTTTTTCAATAGAGAGAGAGAGAGAGAGAGAGAGAGAGAATTATAAAAACTCAAACCTAACCCCCCAACTCATTCGACAGCCCAAGCCTTTTATTGCACTCCTTCAATGCTTGCATCTGCCCCAATATACTTTGCCATTAATACTCCCTCTCCTCTACCTCTCGCTCGCTCTCTCTCTCTCTCTCTCTCTCTAAAACTTTCTCTACCTTCCTCTCATTTTCCTTCCCTTCCCAGGCTCTCCATTCCCTGCCTGCTCAAGCTTTCTCTCTCTCTCTCTCTCTCTCTCTCTCTCTCTCTCTCTCTCCCCCCCAAAAGCATCAACCCAATATTCGTATCCCTCCCTCCCACATTGGGTTGGTTGACGCCACGTGGCGCTGACCCACATCTCTCCCTCCTCCACCTCCTCCCCTCTACCTAAAATGTAGGTGTGTATGTAGCCAAATGTGAAGATGATATGTCACCACCTTCAGGGAAAGAACAAAAGCCAAAAATAATGAAAAGTGTACGTCCCTTATACGTTTAGGTTTAGTTTCAATTCAAATAGCCATATTGAATGCTGCGGAAGAATAGCCGTAAGCCATCAGCAGCAGCGTTTTGAACACTTCTATGCCATGGGATTCAATTCATTTACAGCGTTGGTGCAGATCCCAAAAAAAAAAAAACACAGAAGAAATAATCATAAGATATTCCCTGAGACAGGTGTCATTTGACAAGTGGCCTGGTTTGCAATAAATACGATCACAACATATGTTTTTTTGAGAGGACGTACATTAGTACGTAAACATAAAGAGACGGAACTAAGTATTTTTTTTTTTGGTCGAAGACGGAACTACGTATTTACCAAGTCGAAACTCTTCAAGATTTTAGTCCAATTGCAATCTGGAGACTCGTCTTGTGATTTGAACTCGTGACAAGAGACGGGAAACTAACATCGACACGTTTATATCGAACGGTCTCGCGCCTCGACTTAGTTATAATCCGATTAGAGCTCCGCGTTTTTTTTTTTCTTGGTCAACTTATCTCGTAATGTAATGCGCTGGCCTAAGCCCTTTTGACCATGCATGGACAACAATTTAGCATCGGACTAGGAAGTCATACGAGGCCTTGTTTTGTAGCTATTATTATATCCGAGCATCTAGGGTTTGGACTTTTGAGGTTGATGAAACCCAAGGAAGGAAAACTAGGTGTTCGAAATTGAGATTCCAATGTATTGGGGAGGCTTCTATGCTGGCTGTTTTCCACTTTTTATATTATTATATTTGATTCTTCATGTGGGTGTGCATCTTAGGGAACGTCGAGTCATTAAATTCACGCAATGGTAAAGACGATCTGTCACGAATAAAAAATTTCTAAGTTTGAGGAGGGTAATAATAAATGTGGTGAGCTTCCATTATCGAAATCTCAACACTTCTTCTCTCTCATTAAAGAGAAATTTGGTTGTCAGCCTAGACTTCGTCGCCTGGAACTGTGGAAGTTTGACTGTACAATGTCCAGTATCGATACAATCGCTGAGAATATTCGAGCACTCGAAGAGATTGGACACCCTATCATGAGGTAAAGAGTTAGGCCGAAATCGCCCGCTTCGTTGCCATTGAAGTTCACGAGAAGTCGCTCCTGCGACCCGGCACAAGTGCGGAAGGAAATTTTGGTCGAAGCATGATTTGTACCAAACTATTAGCTAACGAGATTTGACGCCTTTGACGAGAGACGAAGCACGTACAGGCTTGTACACGCCACTCAAAGAGGAGCTCGCTTTAAAGGCAAGATGAGAACGTGTGCCTACACCAGGCCTCCTTTGACGGCTAAGGGAAGATAACGGCATAGATCTCACAGTTGGTATCAACCCAACAGGGGAAAAAAGGAATGATCATAAAGCGTGTCTCGAGTCTTTCGGCTTTCACGACGACGGGTAAATCATCCTGAGCGATGCGGAAATATCATTGGGTAAAGCAGGAACTGTGAAATTTTAAAAGGAGTTAGCCAGTAGTTTCCATGTTTACACACTGTTGCTATCAAAACTGTGTTGGTACAATGACCGGTAATAGCCGTGAAGAATGGCTGAAAAACTATCGATGTGGAATCAAAGCCAAGCACCTGGGAAAACATCAGCGTGCATAATCAAAGGGAAAAAGATGTACTCCTTAATTGGCAATACCAATTCAAAAAGGTAAAAAAAAGGAGAAAGGGGGGGAAGAGGGAGGAAATCACATGCACGCCCTTTGTTGCTGATCATTTGATCGACCTTCAAGTCTTGAGGCAAGCTGACCCTGATAAGAGAAAAACACCAGGACATCTCTCGTGCTGTTGGTCCACACATCCTTGGGATTTCTAGGTGCTGCAGAATTTGGCAGCAGTATCCATCCTTGGATAAATCTTGCCAACCATGTATTAACAGGATCATAAAATAAAGGCGACGAGCAAACAAAATTTTAGCCACTTGTCCCCTCATCTTCGCTGCCTTCACTATCATCACTGTAAATCAAACATTCAGAACCATAAAAAATGCTGAGGCAACCAACTTTGGTGAGTAACATTGTCGTAAAAAGAGTGACAACATGACGCATGTATAATTAGATTCTACTTCATATGAACAAAACAAGAGAACAAAACAATTGTGAAAGCGTGCCGATGTACTAAAGAATTTGTGCACTAGCAGGCGAAGCTCTGATTAAAGAATGCAACAAAATGACGATACACTTGTAAGTTGCCAAGAAAAAGAAAAACCTGCGACTTTTTATCCGTAAAATATATGGATGCATTTTTTACGTCCCACCTTATCTTGCCACACTAATATGAAAGTCAATAAAAAGAGTTCAATGAGAAGGAAAAGGCCATAAATGCAACTGTCAGTGGAACCCATAGAAATGACTGTCATGATGAATTTTAGCATGGTGAAGTAAGTTCTGGATGTACCTGTTACATCAGAAAGTTGTACCCCATGGGATGAATGCAACATGGTTAATTAGAATATACTATTGATAGTGTACATATTCAATAGCGGCCATTTTCATAGATCTCTACTGAAACCACCGAAGGAAACAATAGCAACAAGATATTTAAGCTGGGTTGAAGTCATGAAGGAGATAGCAATGACATGCCACTGCTTAAAAAAAAAAAAAAACAAAACAAAAAAGATATACCTCTGTTCAGGTAACTTGGATATCCTTCTAGCATCCAGACCAGTGATGTATTTTTGTGCGGCTTGAACATTTTCAGTACCTGTATAGAAGAATGTTGTGTTAGAAGAAGTGGTGCTAGTTCAATTTCTGGAAGAAAAAAGGGAGGATGAGTTGAACTAATGCACATCATGTTAATGGGAGATTATTTCAAAACAGAAAAGAAAGGTAAAAGAAAGTACTCTTCGTCAATTGGAAGGCATGCAGACAACATCTCTCTGCAGCAACTCTCACTGGAGTACTGGCATCCTTTAAACACTCCGCAAGTGCAGGGCCAACAATTGAAAGATTGGCCAATAATATTGTGGGATTTACCTGCAAGTAAAACAAATCCTGAGAGCACATATAACTTTGCAGTAAATAAGAAATAGGTACTCAATGGAAAACTGTACGTACCTTTGCAACAGATTTTAGAGAGGATAATGCTCTTCTTCGAACTTCACTGGAATCATCGCGCAAAGCAGATACAATGAACAACATAATATCTGAATGTGCACTGGTGTTACTATGATCAGTTTGACTTTGATGGAGTAGTAGTCTTCCCAAGGCTTTGGTTGAGGTTTCACGAATAGGAAACTAAGAGAGAGAGAGTATGTCAAAGATTTGTATCAGTGGAATATCAAAAAGGTAAGTTTTAGGTTCTGCAGAATGAAACCACCTTCTCATCAGTTAATCCGCCTTTAAGTAAGTCAACAGTAGACAGGAATGATGGCAATCCACAGACGGTCGAAGGATTATGCTGAAGCATTGATGCCATTGTAAGCACTGATCCATGCCTTGCAGACCAGCTTGAAGAAGAACCCAATGTCAGGAGTTCTTCAATAAGATCATTCAGCTGGGCATCTTCCATGTACTATATCATCAACATCAAAAGTATGAATGGTCAGTTGTCACCAAATATAACAGTAAAACCAAGGCAAGTCCATCCATGCATTGTAAAAAGCTTGACTCTTAAAACCAGTAATGTGATTAACAAGTACGAAGAGAATCGAAGAGCAACTCCATGGCCAAATTCACAGTCCAAGTTCACAGTTTGTCTCAGGCTTAAAGATAACAAGGCACAGCATGAAGGACATAAAAATAAAATAAAAATAATTAAAATGGCCTGCTGTACTTATGACAGACCTGAGATATGATGCCCAATATGTCTGCACCAGATATTCGAACTTGATCATCATCGTGGAGAATCATATCTTTTAGGAGCATGTACACCCTAGTTTTGACAGCACCGCTCACATTCATTCCAGCATACTTCACCACACCTTTTAAAGCAGTCAAATTGGCCTCCCTAATTCCAGCATCCGAAACCTGAGGGCAATCCAGATTCACTCAGTTATATAATAGTCTTTCCAGGAAATTATGCATCAAGAAAAACAACAAGCATTACCTGCAAGTTGGACAACAGGTCACCAACCAAAGGGTCAATCCTGGGACTAAGTGCACTAAGCTTTCCAAGGGCAAGGGCAGCACTTGAGCGGACAGTCCTGATTAATTTGAATGTGCGTCAACATGGAGAACATCGACAAGTAAAAAATGCAAAAGAACATCGACAAGTATAAAATGCAAAAGCAAGATCCACAACAAGAGGGAGTTGAACATTCCTCCAAAACAAAGGCATTCCCTGCAAGAATAACACACAATGCATTGCCCCTACCTAGTATTGTCCTGGAGACATTTGACAAAAGTCGTTTGCAGCTGAGGAAGAAAAGGTTTCAGAGCCAATCCTCCCTTTCTTAGTATGATGCTTAGAGTGGATAGTATCGCACTCTTCACTTGCCAAGGAAACCGATCACCTATTATCCGAATAAGTGGTCTGCATACACATGCAGTTTAAATGTTAGGGAAGGAAAAAGTTAAACCAATGGTAGCACACGTAAATGAGGACATAAACCACACAAAGATGACATGCATCAATTATGGAATTAATAATCTACACAAAGAAGAAATAGGTTCCAAGCTACGTTTGGTTAGCTGAGCACAAAACAATAACGTTGATGGGGGAAAAAGAGTTACTTGAGCTGTTAAAAGTCGCAATCAAGAACTAAAGAATGACAAACTGAAAGGATTATTAGATTTAAAAAGCATTCTGTAGTTTCTCAAAAGGACTTCGCAAAAGCAAATTTCACGTCAACTTTCCAAATTTTCCAGAAGTCTAGTAGTATGTTTTAATAATTACTAAAAACAAGCAGCAAAAATTTAGACTGCAAGTACTATGAAGGTAGTTCTCAACAAGTAACAATTTATAAACTCCAGTCAACTTTTAAAAAAAAAAATAAATGAATTCCAGTCAACTTGTTCTCAGATGTTGGGATTATTCAGAGCAAGAAACCGAAGAAAAAATTACCCTGTTATTTGGATAACAAACTCCTTTAGAGCCTTTTCACTTGTCACTTCAATCAGCTCTCCAAGACCTAGTGCTGCTTGTTCTCTTAATTCGGCAGATCCACTCATTAGACCCTGTAGGGACAAAAGAAGTGATAAGAGGCCGAACTGGCAGCTCAATCAAATTTGACATATTTGGGATAAAAAACGGGAGCTAGTAAAACACATCAATAATATTTTTGCCAATATCCTTGAATCCAAAAATAAGCTTCAGTACTTTCAAATGCACTATTGGCTACAAAACCTCAAGAGGTGTTTGTAAGTCTAGAGGTAAGTCTTAGAATTAGCATGAGTTAGAAAGCCTATAGCCGTGCCTCATACGCAGTCAGCAGGACAAGTAATAAACGACATTGTAAAATACCTTAGAAAGACATCACGGACACACACGTCAAGACTGCTGTCAACAGATGCGGGCAACCAAAACTGTCATAGTTCCTTAGCTTTCCCATTCATTTTTTCAATGAGTTTCCCATGCCTTAACTGAGCATGATATGATTGCGTGCAAAAGGAGATAAAATCCAGATAACACCACTGATAAAGTAACCCAGAGTTGACAATGCAAATCTGACAATAAAACTCACGAAGGCAAATATAAGTATCCCAATATCAATTTTTCCATAGGCTGAGTCTTTTTAAGATGAATAGACACTACCATCCTGCAACCTTACTATTTTAATGACAACCAACCACCAAGCCTGCCACTAAGTGTTGTTGATTGCATACATCCTTCTGCGCTGTTGCCATGTGTTATTATTCATCATGACCTCTGTAAACTCTAATAATCCATCTTTCCTTGTAATCTCCTTTGTTGTTTACTTAGATATTCCCTTAAGCCTTTCAACCTACGTGTCCGTCCCCTAATCGAATCTTCAACCTTACTACCAAGCACTAAACACGACAATAGAATTCAGATGAAAGTTGGCAGTGTCAGCCATAAAATTTCTACAAATCTGTAGAAGCAAAGGATGCAAGCTTTAGCATATTCTTTCCTCATTACTTGAAAACTCCGAGGCTTATATTTCACACTATGAACAGCCATAGGTTATGAAGTTATGGATTTCAACAGCAGCAGTGACATAGCAAAAATAACAATAACACAACATGTTACTAATACAACACGCTACTTTACCACCTAACAGGATCCAGTCTAGCTTTGGTTTCTAGTGGAATTCTCTTGTGCCTATTGTTGAATGTAAAACAGAAACAATTATAAGCAATGCTGCTGGACAGACTTGCATTGTTACGGTCCTGACAGAACTACTATCAATCTCTTTCGTACATTGCACGAGATTTATCAAATCCACCCATTTCCATGTCTTTGAAGGCAAACAACATACTCAATTGTTCATCAAAGCATATTGACCAAAGCATAGTGCGATCATACAAATTATTGTGAAATTAAGCTATTAGTACTGTCAACAACATCATCCATAATACAGGCCTATTTGGTTCAGTTTTGGAGAAATGTCCTTAGGAAAATGCAAATAGTGTTTGGTAAAGTGTATTTTAAAAACACGTTGGAAAGCAACTTTGAACTAAATGCCATTTGGTAAAAAATACCATGTATAAATGATTTGATTTTTTAATTATTTTTTTATTTCTTCGAATAAAAATTAGTTTTTATTTTTTGATTACTTTATTTAATTTTTTTTTCTCTTTTTTTCCCTTCTTCCTTCATTAATTTCTTCTCAGCCAATCGTCGGCCATGGCGGTAGCCAGCGACCGGCCACTAGCCAGGCTTAGCCGCGTCTCGACTTCACCGGCCTTGAGCTCGCAGGCCCGCGTGTCATGGTAGATCGTTGGGGGGCTGCCGTCACCAAGGTCTTCAGTTGGTGGAGGAAGTAGCAAGCGGAGGAAGGAGGAAGAAGGTGGAAGAAGGAGAAAAGAAAAAAAGAAACGGAAAAGAAAAAGAAAATATAGAAGAAAAAAATATTTAAAAAAAAATCAAAATAAAAAAGAATTGCAAGCTAGAAACGCAAATTTTCAAAGTATCTCTGGAGCTACTTTGGGCTAAAGGCTTTTAGAGGCCTTTGAAAATGCAATTTCATTTCTCCAAAGTTGAGTAGAAAACAAACCAAACACTATTTGCATTTGGTCAAGGGACTTTACAGTCCCAAAGCACCTTCCAAATGCTGAGCCAAACAGGCCCATAATGTGTGTGTATGTACTATTTCCAAAGTTGCTAAAGAATAAGAAAAGGAGAAGCAAGACTAGGAGGGAAGGCAATACTTGCTGAAATATTGGAAGCAATGGCTGAAGAGCTTTTGGGAGACAAAACCCAGGCACAAGAACAGGACCACCCTGAAAGTGAAAGCATGTCAAATTTCACAAAAGATCCAACCTGCAAACCCAATTAAATAGTATAAAATACCCCACATGTATAACTTGCTCACCTTCTTTTTCCTACGCTCTTTATCCCTCGAAGTAGATACTGCATCTCGTACCAGTTTTATATACGAAGGAAGTACTTCCTTGGGAACAGAACCAATCACCCTCGACAAAGCCTCCCACGAGACCTGTTCAATGACAATAAGTAATGGAGATTACAAGTTCAAGGGCCTGTTGAGAAGAAAAAATAGTTGTCATAAAAACGTACCACTACAGTAGCTGAATCTTGGTCACTCAGTAGAACAATTAAGGTAGATATAACATTGGGAGCTTCATCTACCAGATACAGCTTACTGTTCTTAAACAAGTAGCCAATAAGGTAGGAAGAACTCCTCCTAATTGATGCCTGAGGCCAGAGCCAGCAATACAGACTATGAGACAGGAGTCACAGTATAGGAACATGAGTCAAGCCTATAAGGATAGTCTCCGAAATTTGACCCAATGTGCAATGTAGTTCTTGAACTTTTAATTTGGCCAATATGATCTATGAACTTAAGTCCAATGTGCAATGTGGTCCTTGAACTTTTAATTTGACCAACTTTTAAAGGGACTAAGTTGAACATGTTCCAAAAATTCAAGAACCATATTAGTCGGACCACATTGCACATTGAGCTAAAGTTCAGGGACCATATTGGCCAAATTAAAAGTATAGCGACTACATTACACATTGGGTCAAAGTTTAGGGACCATTTGTGTCATTTTGCCAATTTTGAACACTGTACCTGACTATCAGTAATGCCCTTAAGAAGTTCTGAAAGTAAAGACTCAATGCCTTCTTCATCTATCACTAAAATCACAGTTTCCGCAGCCTCCTTTGCCACTGTTTGAACTTCCTGAAAATTGGTCATGAAACCAAGTTTTCCCAGCACATAAATAAAGTGCAACAACAAAAGGAATAGATATGTCAGGGCTGACAACATTCAGCAGATACTATAATGAATTTACCATGTCGTCCCCACCCATGGCAGAAAGTAATGCTGGAAGCACAGTGCCCAGATGAAAGTTCAAACCAGCTCCAGCAACTTCCGCTAGTGCTCCCAGGGCATGTGCATTGAAGGCACTACACAAGTAAAGCTTGATTGAAGAAGCAATTATGTGATACAATGACGAAAATATCAATCAATCCGGAAATAGGCACATACGATAGGGGGAGCTGAACCAGCTTGGGCAGTATATGAGGCAAAACAGCTGCAGTTCTTACGCTGGATTTACATACAGGGAAAATTAGTTCACCCAAAGTGAGAGAGAAAGCAAATGAAGGTACCCAGATTACCCTGTAGTTTACCTTAAGATTTGTTTGAGGCCATCCAAAGCAGTATCAGAGGACTGATCATCTTCCAATGCACGCAGAAGTGTTGGGACAATTTCATCAATTGCTTGCATTCCAGCACTCTGCAACATCAGTTTTCAAATTAATATTTCAGTAAGTTCCTACTTCACAATATGCTTCAACGAAAAGGGAGGAAAATAACCTTGTAAAGGGTGCTAAATGCCAGGCCTGCTGCTTCTCGAACCTCAGGCATGCTATTGAAATGAGAGAAAATTGAAGTTTCCAATAGCAGTGTATAAGCCAAATAAAGGGAGAGGAACAAGGAGAGAAAAACTAACCTATCACAAAGTGCAGTTCGGATGGTAGGAATAAGCTCGTCCATGAAAGCCAATAACTGACTCTTACCAGCACTGGCCATCACCTCACTCAGACCGATACATACACCCTATAAGATCAGTATGGCATTACCAAATCTGAGTGTGTTCAGTATGTGGCACTATGAAAAACTATCCATTCTTTATTTCTTTTTCTTTTCTATTTCTTTATTTTATATACTTAATATATTTATCTATCTTATATATTTGGGAAATATTCAATCACTAATCTATTTAATGTCCCTGTTTCCACATAAAATAGCATAACTAGAATACAATAATAGTTGATTTATAAAGGGATTTTTTTCAATTGGCAATTCCTAATCCTAATAAACATAATACTGATCAGAATCAGGGGGTTTCATCTTAATTGGGCAACTTGTACATCAAATTTTAATACTCTCCCTTCCTCCCTTCTCTACAAAATGACCTAAAGAAAGCAGAGAATGTCTTTAGACTAGTCTCACTTTAAAACTGATAAATCGAACGGGAAAAATAAGAACAAAATATCTTACTTGTCTTCTCCCAGCATTAGGGTCTTTCAGCCCCTTTGCTAGTATAGGAATAATCATAGGAAGAACTCTGTCACCAAGCTTCCTAACAAGCTCACCTAGTGACCTTCCAGCAACCTACAGGCAACATCATTATAATTGGACATATAACATCTTCAGGAAAATTCCAGCTTTAGAATGCAAGTGGAAACCTGACGCCTTTCGGAAGATGATGATGCGAGAGAACTGATCAGAGTTTTCATCAAAACTGGCATTATTTCCTTCAGAGTCTTTGGAGTATTTGCGACTATAGTCTTCCAAACATGTAAAGCAGCCTGATGAGACAGGAATATGATGCTCAATTATACAATAAATACAATACCAAGAACGGTATTTCAGCCAGATAACATGCTCACTGATATATTGTGGCTTCATTACCTGACGTACGGATACACTCACATCCGTTCGAACCATATAGAGGGCTGCAAGAACTTCATTGCGCCTGTCCTTCCCAAGAACCTCAATTATAGCACGTCCATGCGCTTCAGTACTGGAACCTTCATCGTCACTACCACCCTCAAGCAAAGCTTTTCCAGAAGTTCCAGCAACCTAAATACCAAAAAGATTAGACATATAGCATTTGGCTCTCTGAACGATACAAGACTTGTCAAACTTACTTTAAACAACAGATCACCCAATAATTCGACAGAACTTTGGCGGATACGCCAACTGTCGTTGAAGATGCCATCCTCCACAGCTGGAAGGAGAAGAGGTAAAGACCTAATATTGGACATAGAAATTGGTTGTTCAGGTTCAGAAGTCATGACAGGATGCAAAGATTATTTTAATAGTTCATTCAGAAAATAGTAAATTGTGTACGCAAACTGGAATTTTCACATTTGCCCATTACATAAATACATCATACGCATGCTGTGTATGCATCTACTAATGACTCAGTTAACTATGCCAATGATAGAGAAAACACCACCCAACTATGCCAGTTCAATCACATAATATATGAAACTCCCAACTACAGAAAGATAATTATTCCACAAAGCCAAAATTTCCTAACTTTTGCTATTCACCTACAACGATTCCCCATTTGTAAGGTTCAAATGTAAAATGAGTTATGCATGCTCAGATGCACCATATATCAGATGACTCCAGATATGTATTTGAATCACCAATCTGCACTATATCAATGCATTTGCTTTTAATGTGAAATTTCATGTGTTCAAGCGTATGATCAGTCTTAAAAGCATCAAGACAAAAGATTGCATACGTAGTTGCATAGTGTTCCACTAAAACATGCCCAGCACCCAGTGCTGCATCTCGTACAGATTCATTCTCATCTGCTAAACCTGTAAGAGTATGGAACAATATCATTTCAGAGCTATGCTACGCAAGTATTTTTGGCATGAGATGTCGATTACTAGAAGAGAAAGGACAAGTACCATCTAATATTGCAGGCAACACTTGAGGCAGATAGTTTTGAAATTGTACGCCCAAAGACCGAGGGAAGTACTGCAAATGATATTCATAGGAAACACATCAACAAAATGAATATAATACTGATTGATATGGAACATGCACACCTGTTTCCCAATTTCCACAATAGTACATGTGATGGACATTATGTAATAGTGGCAGATAGACAAAATCAGCAAAAAGCGGGAAAAAAAGGAAAAAACTTATGGGTGAGTAACTTGATCAAGAACTTCAGGAGTCACCTCCAAATTTTTAGAAAGAAAACAATATGTTGTTCAATTTTTTCACCTTGAATAGTGTCAAATACCCATCCCGGACAGAAGCCTTCTGGTGAGAACAGTTACGGATTATGTCAGGAAGTAAGTTCTCAAAATATGCCATACCAAGAGCAGCCAAAACCTGGATGTACCACAAACCACATGTGAGCCATTAAACTACACAGCTCTGAGATATTATAGATCTATACTCGCAATGAAACAGTAAGATGCTTCAGTCGACAAATGATGATAAAATAGGAAAAATGGGGGTTTATATCCTGACAAGTCCAGGAAAGAGAGTTGCCAAATTGTCAAGAATTTATTTTACCAAAATCATTGAGTTTCAAATTGAAGCTGACAAGAATCAAGCTCTAAAGTACTTCATAGAGAGCAAGAAGGCATATGCATACATCACACGAGAACAGTTGTCGTAGATTACTAGTAGTAGCAGTAAAACAATGAAGCGTAAATGTCAGCTCAGTGGCACAATGGTTCCCATACAATGGACATGAACAAAACCATTTGAAAAAAAAAATTAAACTTTCACACAGATAAAACATGTCGTCTTGCGAACAGAGTTTTGAGTTTTCAACGGAAAAGGTTGGGGTAACAATGATTGTCTTGCTGAGATTGTAACTACTACAAACCAAGCATCCTACAAGTTTGATGCAGCATGAAATATCTAGCAGCACAATAATTAAATTCAAACATGTTTTGAAAATATCTAAGTTGCATAAATTGACGTAAGACACCACGTTCTTCTATAATTAATCGTAAAGCTTGGTTAATGAGTTGCAACAACCCTACAATTCCAATAGTTGCAGAAAAACAGAAATAGGACAAAGATCATATGCTTAAAAATGGTTCAAGTAAATAGAAGATACTTGAGAATAATCTGGACACTAGATCCCTGAATGAAAAGTCAAGCAAACAGAGAGAGAGAGAGAGAGAGAGAGAGAGAGTCAAATTTTTGAAAGGACAAAAAAAAACCTCAGTCAATCCTTGAGCAGCTCCAGAACGCTCAACATTGCTACCATCGGATTTAAGAGTATCAAGAAGCCATGGAACAAGATCAGGGAAATTCTCTTCTCCCATTCCTCTGATGAGAGATCCAAGGGCCCTTGCTGCAACGGACCGTACTTCGGGAATTGGATCCACAAGAACCTAAATTTTAATGATGCCATATGCATCAGGGACTTCAAGATCTCAAACTCAAGAATAAGAGCAACCATGAAGATACCTTTTTCACTTCAGGAAGAAGTAAGCCTATATAAGGGATCATATCCTTTGGTTCAGTAACTAATGAACACATATTGCCAACGATTTGTGCAGCTTTCTTCTTCGTGTCAGCGCTCCTTTCTCTTAAACCTCTATGTACTATTGGCACCAACAGAGCAAGTGATGGGGCATCAATTGAATTTATGAAAGTTGTCTGCATCAATTCATCAGCATTTATGAGTAAGTTATCAACAAAACCTACAATACCTCAAGTATAGAAATAATGCCACAAGACATACCTGGAGAAGAATATCAAGGGAGTATTTGGTATGGTCATTTGGGTCTGTAAGCCCCATCAGAAGAGTAGGCACAAGTGAAGATATTTCCGGATTTTTTATCACGCTACCCACCTGAAAGAGAAGAAAGATTAGCCATATTAATAGTCATCTTGTAAGCTGCAACTACAAAGGTAGTGATGGTTATAACCTCCTGAAGAGCCATTTGCCCTGCGGACTGGACTTTGGGGTGCGTATCCGTTAATACCTGCAAATGGCAAGACGTGATGAATGCTTTTCTACCTTCCAAAGGGAATATCTGTCATTATGGTTTCTAGTACTTACTTCAGTCAGTTTAGGTACAATCTTGGGAAGGCACTGAGAAAGTTGTTGAGGAGCACAGTAAGCCATAGCACCGAGAAGTTGCACGCTACTTTGCTTAGTTCGCCAAGCTTTGTCTTCCAAACCCTGAATAAGCAAAATAAGATGATAAAGTAGCTTGATACATAATAACACCACCAGCAGCAATCCAATACGAAAAATATTTTTATTTAACAAAAGGGAAACACTTCTTTTATTACATCTTAGACAGTACAGCTGAATGAATTGAAGCCACATGGTCCTATGGTTCAGGTCACTTTACCAAGAAATTGCCCATCGGACTAGATTACATGTGCATAAAAGAGGAACAAAATGTGGAAATTGAGAACAATTAAGGCTGTAAGAGATATCCTTTTATGTTGACACAAAGAATATTTTTGATCTATATCCATGTATCATACTACGTCGAACTAAAATAGGGCATACATAGTATTCTATCCATATAAAGGAAGTATAAGGCAATTAAGTCTGTGACATAAGTAGCTAAAAATTCAAAAGAAACACCTTTAGAAGAGACGGAAGAACCAGTTTAACCCCCTGAGCAGTGAGTTGAGACATTATTGCACGAGCAGCGCATTCAGCAGCTTCACGAACTGCCACAACTTGATCAGAAAAAGATACCAACAGCAAGGGCAGCATCTGTATTACATACCTATACCAAAAGCGCAAGAAAACATTTGGGACACACGGTTAGATAATGCAAAAGAGAAATATGACAAAAACAACACAGGATTCAGGTCGTACGGTTCAAATAGTTTTCCGAGCTTCTCACAAAGACACTCAAATGCCATGAGCGCTCCTTCACGGCATTTCGCTGAGTTCCTAAAGCATTCAAGAAGATTATGGCAATTAAAATTATAAAAGATTCAGCATATACAACAGATTAAAAATCTTGGTTAAGTAACCAGATTTCTACCGATCCATATGGAATGTGACCACATGCACATACACAATCAGATTAAAGTGGGGGTTTAAGGACAAGGCCCACAAAGAAAATTAAATATTGGAGTGGAGATATGAGATCCATACAGCAAAAATAAAATAAAATAAAATAAAGAACGGTTAGGATTGAACAGTGAAAAACTTGACCCTCATTAGTACCATGATTTACATGCTAATTATGAGTTAATATAAAGACTGGGTCTTGTATCTAAAAACAAAGAGGCTTAGCAGGACATAATAGGAAGTACGAAAAGAATAGACAGGCAAAAACAGGGGAAACAATATGAACAAGACGACCACAGCAAGTGTCTTCTATGTAATGGAGAGATTTTTATTATTGACAAGGGCAGAAGAAAGGCCAGTGGAATCACCTAGTTGTACATCAGGTCAGTTCAATAAATGATTTCCATTGGAATGTTGCCTCTGAAATCCCCTAGAGATTTCTTGATACGCTAGATATTTGTCGTAGCTCAGATAACATATAATATTACACAAAGATAAATAAAGATTGCACCATAGAATGTGCAATTTCTCATTATCTGATGCTTCTCGAGCTGACATATTGGCAAAATAGTGAAAAGATGTGTTTTCTTTGATCAGCAAAGTAAAAAAAACGAAGTAGTTTACTTTGAGCTGCTGAGAACCAACCTATCTACAAGAGCTGCTCGCAGTGAAGCTACAATCCCATACTTCTTCAAGCATGATAACCCAAATCCCTTAACCGCACCAGCAAGTCCAAAAGCTGCCCCACGGCGTTCCCCATATTTATCACTCCTTAGGAGCTGATCCAACAGTTTAGAGAGCAGCACTTGTGCGTCATCCTGTCAATTTTACATGTTTAAACTATAATATAAGAGGACCATAAAAATTAAAACTGAAAAGATTAACTACAATATCTTTGATCTTCAAACAGTTCCTCTGATAATGAGAAAAGAAGGGAACCCTTGCATTCAAATCGTACCTATTAGCTACCAACAAACACACTTACAGACAAATCAGTTTTACAAATAGAGATATATTCTTTAATAATTAAAAATCAGAGAGAGAATCAGTATGCCAAATCCATCAACAACAACACTTAGATGACGATTGATCACTTTGCCATTAACTGATACTCAAAGGTAAAAAGTGGATACTACCAAGGTTAGATGGAACATTACCCGGTCTACCCTCCCACAACAACTAATCAGTGACTCTTGCAGTATTACACATTCATTATACAGTTCTCTATCAGTTTTATACTACCTACTATAAACAGCATAGGATCAATTCCTCTTCCATTCCAAGGTTAGAGGCAGAATCACTGGAAGAATATGCTACATGAAAATCGAACAAAATAACAGTAGATGCAGGGAATCTGCCTGTTAGCAAATCATCTCGAAGTACACGACTGGATCACTTGGCTAACAAATTTTAAGATTTCATTGGAAGCTTTTGTGAGGCATTCACTTAATGACATTCTACCTCCCACTTTGTTTTCAAAATCGCATTTGAGAAGAAGTGGTTGAATTAATTTATCATCTGCGGAACTTCTGCTCCCATTTGGTTGACAACAAACATTGATTAGCTAATATGAACACATTTTTCAGGTCTCCATCCTTCACGGAAATTCTTTAGTCAGTTTAGAATTTCAAAGATAATGTTAACAATTCTTTTTACTGAAAATGAAATGAAAAACTTGAAAAACTAACTTCCCAGAAATATATGCACAATTGTTTTTTTGCCAAGTTTAAATCCAAGACAATATACAACTTTATTTTCCCTCAGGCATCGTAACAATATTTAAAAGCCTTTTTGAAATGTAATAAGAAAAACTGCTTTGTATTTCAATTTCAAATTGAGAGTATAGTGTCACTTGGAAAATCTTTTCAATTATCCTATACAGTCTTCAAAGCATGCTTGTCATCTAAAGATATTAGAATAATTAAGTTGCTTTTCACCTGTTTGTTTCAGTCAGAATTGTCTATTACTTTGGACCTCAATATAACTGAAGCCTACATCAGGGAAAACATACTAAAACACTTAGCAAAGAAGAATCATTACTTATTAACAGATGTTGCAAGAGTCACTACTTATTAACAGATGTAGCATCAAAACAAAAACAGTCATGCAATCAGCGTAGAATGGTTTGAAGACCAATAATATAAAGTACCTTTTTAACGGCCAACAGACCTGAAAAGTTCCTTAAGATGATATTAGACATGAAACCCATTTATGTCAACCATGGAGATTTTTCTATTGTTCCCCAGAAAATCATGAAAGGACGTTATCCCCAACTCTTGCTGCCCTATATATGATAGCTAAAAATGTGTTTCAAAGATACTGCAAAACCAATAAAGCAAACCCAACCAAACCAATAAGTTTGGTTTATCGGTTTGGTTTTAGTTTATATCTTAGGAAACCACCAAAACCAAATCAAACAGATAAGTATAATAAACACATCTATTTCCTTCTGAGTAATAAATTTTGTAGACTTAAGCCAACCAAATAAGTTCTTCCAATCATGATTGATCTATACTATTATATGAAGGATTCTACTTCTCACATTGTTCATTATTGATTGATTATTAATCTCAAATAAGATTTAGGAAAGAGCATTCGGTGATTTTTTGTGTTCTTACGTTAGTTAAATTATATTTTTAATGTTACTAACAACTAATTTGTTCTAATTGTGATTATGGTCCTTTTTCTAATGAGTGTGTAAAAATAGGTGCTTCTTGTGTTTATTTACATTGCATGTTGAAAGTTAGATAGTAGTGTCTATTAAACTTCGTACTTCTAAATTGGCTTTGATGGTTCAGGGTTTGGAACCAAACAAAATCAATGACAAACCAGAGTTATTGACTTGGATTGAGTTGTCACTTTATTGGTTTCATTTGGATTTGAATTGAGTTTATTCCATATCAACAAGTTCGGTTTGAGATGAAAATACCTCCAAACCGAACCATGAACACCCTAGTGAAAATAAGCAAAAACCAAGGAGCTATCTTACATGGCTAACCATAATCCAAACAGAAAGACCAACAAAAACTCCAGCCAATTAGACAAGATGACATACTTGCTTTGATTGCATTAAAGGAGATAGACAGCTTGCAACTGCACGTTGAACAGCTTCAGATGGTGTATTTAACACATCCAACAATTTCTCCACAACTGTGTGAACTTTGGGATCATCCTGTTCCAAAAAGTACATGCATATTTAATAACAAAAATTTAAGGCGGTAAAGAGAATGGAAAAGCAGCTAATTTAAACCTTCGCCAGGTGTTTCGCTAAGGCTCCAGTGAAAATAACAACGCCTTCCCGGACCAAATCATACTTCTCCTCGTCAGATGCCTACATAAGAAGGCAAACAGACATCATCAAGTGTTCAAAAGAACTGATAGCAGCAACTTTCAGTAGTTCCATTGGTTGTAAGAGTATTAAATCTGGTACCCGACAAAAATGAATCCAGATATCTTAGAACCGATCAATGGCATTAAATATTTGCATGATCCACCTTTTTATTCAAGTAGTTCTCAAATATCGGAAACAGCAACCCAACATTTTCCCTTCCATGCTTATCGATAACCATAACACCAGCATTAATCATCCTTCCCCGAACATCAGCATTGGGATCGGCCTGCAGCATTGAGAAACATCATAAGATGAAACTTGTCATTATTCTTATACAACTATGAAGCTCACTAAGGTAGATTACGAAGAACATTTCTCAAACTTTCCAAGAATGAAATCTGCCGGTACAAGTTTTCCAATGATTCTTTGAATATCTCCAACATCTGGATACTGGCCAAGTCCATGTCAAGCGTCTTAAGTTTATATATAGAGATGTGTCATTTGCCAGGACACATATTGACACGAACATCCTTGATCAAAGCTGGGTAGCATTCCTACAGAAGCTTCAGGAGGTTCTTTGAATGTCCAGAATTATTTCCAAACGAAGTATATATACTACTGACTGTTGACCATCTCTAGGCCCCATAGTGAAAACCAAGCTTGTCTAAAATGTGTCCAGGCACCCAGCATCATGTCCCTAGTTAATTTTGTGTAGATTTGTACCTTAAAACAAATGTTATATGGTGTCACCAAGACCTACTTATATGAGATTAGTATTAAATGGAAAATCATCTCCACCTACAGCATTTGCTATCTGAAACTACAGTCCCTGGCCCCTAATAACACAGACATACGGAATAAGCCAAAGCACTACAACTGCATCTTATTGATTTCTCCATTGCTTAACCTGGTTGGCAGCTACAACATGGTGAATGTGACCATAGCAACTATCACAGTGTTGGGGGAGTCAATACGAAGTGCGAAATACATCTTGAGACATCAGAAAAGCAAAGAACCAACTCAACCAAGAAAACAAGATCAATGATCGAAACTCAACTCCATAATTAAATCCAAGAAATTACCAGAGCTCGCGAGATCAGGAAAGTCATAACAACGGGAAGGTCCTTCGTCCTCAACACGTCAGCCGCAGAATGTAGTGCTAATGCTATTCCTTGTCGGCTAAGCCAACCAGAATCAACATTTTCATCACTAAAACCAGCTTCACGGATGTACAATGAAAAAAGTGTTGAAAGAGATTCCTGAAAATAAACCATGGAAAACTGACATGTCAAAGTCATCTCCAACAAAACTAGCAATAAAGACACCATTCAAAAAGAAAATAATATAGACTGCAAGAAGTATGTTTTAGTACAAAGAGGAATAGACTCCACATTCTGAAGAGGAATCTAAACACAGGCTTACCTGTATGGAGTCCGGGTTTTCATCCAAAGCAGCAGCTAATGCCTCTGCTGCGGCTAATCTCACATTGTAATTGACATGACAAAGTGCATTGAAAAGTCCGGAATAGTTGGTCCCAAAATCATGTCCATAGCGATCCCATATATCCTCAGCCACTTCTGCAACTGACTGATGATATATAAAGTTGAGGTCACAGTGTAAATATTTTCTATACAGCAAAAGATTTGAAAGAAAGCCCATCACATAAACATAAAGACACTGATGAAGCAATTCCCTAAAAGACCCAAATTGATAGAACCGCGGAATCCATGAACAAAGAATACATTCAGAAAGGACAAATCAACAGCCCAAATGTCCAAGAGAAAACAGTGGTCCCAAATCAAGCACGCACAATCACACTATTAGTCAGAATGGATTGGCCTCTTCTAATGGCTGGTGCCAACCAGAGGAAGGCGGTTCAGACACAAGAATTTGTATTAACGTTTCACTAGAAGCATGCAAAAAAAAAAAAAAATTTACCCTATTAAATCCATGAAATCAGGAACAAATTTTAAACAGATTTATCTTTCCTTTCGATTTTGCAACTATAATGAGGCATTGATTTTTCACACTATACTTTTGTAAAACATTTGACTGCAGAATTCCTTGAGAAGGACAGTGTTTGTTCACAAAACTTAACACAACTCGAGAGTTGTTGCCTTCTCTAGTTTCTACAGCATTTCGCCATCGATTCAGACAATTAATTGGGTCACAAGACAATAAAGAAGCTTTTGATATGTAAAATCCATCTTACGCGATTCTTTTCTTCTTAGTATTTCAAAAAATAATAATATTTTCCAGATTCTTAGATTTAGCTAGTGTGACCTGGTCTCAATTACTCATAGTAGTAGCTCAAAGGCACAGAAAATTTGCTTTTGCAAGATCAAGGTTAACAAATATCATCAAGAGGATAAGAGAAAGCATGTTAACCTTCTCAGCATCATGTAATGCAATCCAAACCCTCGTCGCAATCTCAACATCCTGAGGAAGAGCACGACTAGCAACACATGGAATGCATTTTACAGCATTTAAGCAAGCCATCCTTACATGAACATCTTTAGCATAAACTCCATATAATGCCTGCGAGATGCATGAAATATCAGAAAACAAATTAACCCCAGCAATGCATTAGATTGTCAGTGACAAAAAAGTAACCTGACTTACTGAAGAAACTTCATCTGGTTGCAGACCAAGGCATAGTTCATTCAATGCTGATCCAACTAAAGCTTGATAAGCAGGAACAACAGCCAAGATATTATAAAGAGCCTGAAAGCAGGAGACTAAAATATAGTGAGCTAAAAATTAAGTCAAAGGAAACAGAAGCAACATTGAAAGAAAATGGACTCTCTTATGCAGATTAAGTTGCAGAAATACGCAACCGATATCATTCGAAGTCGAGGAAGGGGCAACAGAGGATCCAAATGCAAATTGATGATTTGGAGCACGTCATCATGAAGGCCAGTCTTCTTGGATGATAGCAATATCCTTTCCAATATCTGGATACAAATCAGTAACCTGGTATTAAATTGATACAGTACAAATAATGCATGAGCTAATAAGGATATATGCTATCCTTACCGGAAAAACAAAAGTGAAGGAATCTACAGGAAGAGCGCCTGATTTGCATGATATGGATAAACCATTTATTACACGCTCAAAAAGACCCAGCGATGGAGTTTCATTTGCCTCCCCTCCATGAACAGATGGAATCCAATTCAAAATCATGTCGTTATCCTCCGTTACAGTCAGGCGAAGAGCAGCAGCAATATCAATGGCCCAATTGCAGAGAGGTGATGCAATACATCGGGAGAGCTTCACCAGGGTTTCATATGCCACATCACCTACAACTAGTGACCGTAATAATGGATTGACAAACCTACCCTGAAAGAAAATGAGAACTGCAGCTAAGTCTCTCATACAGCAATAGCTAATAGAAGCATGGTCAGACAACTCTGATAAAACATGAAAAAAAAAAGCAAGAAAAAACACTAATCAAGCAAAAATAAATGCCATGGAAAACAGCAGGAAATTGCTGATGTCATCCTACATAATTTGTTTGCAAGTTTCATGCTGGACCTAAGAAACCTTCTACATATAGTGAAAGTTGGATTTGTTTCAATCAATTGATGATCCATCACTCAATTATCGCGCCACAATTTCCAAAAGCTTTAGTTTACTAAATGAAGAAGGGGACGACTTGGAAGAGATAATTGGAATTTGGTTAGGTTCCATTTGTATACTTGGCGGAATCTGGCATATCTTAACCAAACCTTTTGCATGGGCTCGTCGAGCACTTGTATGGTCTGGGGAGGGTTACTTGTCTTATAGTTTAGTTGCTTTATCGGTTTTTGGTTTCATTGCTTGTTGCTTTGTCTGGTTCAATAATACCCACTTAACCTAGTGAAATTTACGGGCCTACTAGGCAGAAGCTTCTCAAGCTCAGGCATTTACTTTTCTGGTGGACATAAAACCAGTGTGAACTTTGGGATAACGTTAACATGAATGATAGAAGAAAGCACAAGCAGATCACTGAAATCAGTTCTCATGGATACACAGCTAGATAATCAGAGGACACACACCAGAGAAGGCAGTTGACTGTGAGCAAACACAGGATTGGCAATGGCCATCTCTCCAAGAGCTCGAAGCATCAAAGTTAGGATTTCTTGTATTTCTTTGACCTTCTCACGTACAGATGCCTCTTCCTTCAGCAACAATTCCCGTGCCTCTTCTTTTGCACTTTTCGCTTTATCTGGACTCATTCAAGCCATGTAGGTGATTTCTGTTAAAAAAAGTTGTTAATCATGAAACCCAGTTATTCTCACAAAGAAAGCAGAACCTGTTTTCTTTGTCGGCTTGCTAGAATCACGTTTCCCAACAACTGAAACTTCTCTATTAGCCGGCTCTCTCTTGACAATTTGTTTAGTGCCAACATCATCCTAAAGCAAATTTAAAGCGAGTCAATATTGATCTGCACACGACTGTAAGAGTAAAAAAAATCCAGGAATGACTAATGGTCACCATCCCATCTTCATCGTCATACATCCGAAACCGGCCCTTTGCAAGTCTTGTGTTCTTAGAAGCAACTGATTCAGCAACATATACTCCTTGCTCGCTGGAGAGTACTCCATCAGGAGTTTGGAAAATCTGAAGTAATAGATAAACCCATGCAATTCAGAATAGGATAGATACAAGACAACTAAATGCCAAAAGAAGCAGAATTAAGAGTCAGATAGATGTCCAAGAACAACAAAACAAAAATGAGCTACCCAGAAGACTCAATTGGACAGTAACGTCATGTATCTCTCCTAGTGAGCCATCAAGACTGTTCGCGTTGACAAGACTTCCACTTAAAGATATTTTCATGCTTCGAACGCCAAGGAAAATTTAGGAGGATTCACAATTCCTCAATATGACAAGTAATAGAACTTGACTAAATTGATGCAGAATCCATCTAAGAAAATATATTAAAATTGCATATACAATAACTGTAGCAATTTTATTGGTCGAAGAATGCACACAAGCAACAATCACTGTATCTCAGAATGGTTAACTCTTGATTAGATTGCTTTGTCATCCACCCTCTCAAGTTTCTTCTGTATCCATGTAATTTCCCACACTCAGCGTACACACTCAAATGCACCATGGGACAATCTCTGGTCATGGCAGCTTAATCAGTTAATAGCATCTCTTCTACAAACATGATAAAGGCAATTAGTACATCAAGTTCACACTTCACAGACCACTAACTTATCCGTATTGCCAGTAATGGAAGTTGCATGAATATGGAAGGCAGTACTGAGTATACATATATGATAGAGGTAATCACACTTTACAACAAAACTATGCCTAAACCTCCCCCCATAAATATGAAAAGAAAATAAGGAAAAAAGAACCCCAAAGACGCCAGCCACTATCAAAAGCTTTTCATGCCTTTTCCAATGCTTGAGGAAACTACAACCCCTAATTCCCACAATGCCAGGGTAATATCATCAACTTTGCCCCCTACTACCTCAATTACAATGTACAGAACGAATCTCAATACACATGCTGCCATGGGCAAAACTCATTAAGATCATAACTAGTAGTTCATGTAGAAGGTGGAAAAGATGATATCATCCAATACAGCGTTAGTGTACTTGATGTACATATTACACAAACAGATGAACCAGGATTTAGTTATAATCAAGGTTGGTGAGGGTAAAGACTTGAAAGAAGCGATCAGCTTGTCAAATAGATACAGCATCACAAAAACTAGGATCAAGAAGCAAAAGTAGGGAGGAAACCAAACACCCCCCCCCACATAAGTCATCACCCATAGGCTCGTGGTTTCCAAGACAAGATTTCGCAAAATGGTCCGTAACGAAATCTAAAGGGCTTATTAAACGAAGAAACAACTAAGAGGATGCCAAAATGTAAAACATTTTAATACTATATAGGTTGTTTCATCTTCTTCAATGATGTGGATCATATGGTTAGTTTGTCTTGTTCACAAACTCAGGTTGATCATTCATGGCACGTGATTTTGATGTTATCGTTGGCTTGCAACACATTGGCATTTACGATCAGTTCCATTACTGGTAAAAGAAGATCCAATGAAATTGCTAATTCAAAATGGCAAATTCAGCGCAGCCTTGCAAACATAGGCAAATTAAAGACCAACAGCCAATCACGATTACCCGTATGTCACTTTCTGAGAGCATATCATGGGAATGGCGATGAGGGTGACTATTCAAATGCTGTGAAAAGAACAACAGAGAAAAGTTTAGCCAGTAATCAACATCAACATCAACATCACCTTTATCCCAAACCAGTTGGGGTCGGCAGTAATAAAGCAGAAAAAAAATTTCATTCAAGATAAGATTAAAAGAGATCATTTTAAAACCTTTTCAAACTCTATGTAAGTATCACCAGGTGCAATTGACATCAAGGTTGCCAATGACAATATAGCTGCCTGCTGTTCCAGCTGATTAGCATTCATCAATCCCCTTGATCCCAATAAAACCTGGAAACAGAGTAAAGCCATTAGAAGGTAGTCAAGAAATGTGGATATATAAAGCTTTTGTAATGGAAATCACTGACTACAGTCTAATGCAACCCAAAGAAAACAATGTGAGCCATGCCCCATAAACAATTATCAAGCTGTGACCCTGGACTGAAAATTGCCCACATTTCCTTTCCAATCCATGTAGAACTCCAGTTCAGAAGAAGCAAGCACATTGATTAAAGGTGCGCCATGAATGGCTTTTGCTGCTACTTTTTTTTTAAACTATTATTGTGCAAATCTTGAGGCCCATACACTGACTTTTATTTAACATGCAACACACAAAACCTTTTAAATACACAAATGATGACTTGTAAATTTACATATCTACATTTATAAATTTGAATAATACCATACATCTTAGTGGGAAAGTGAAAAAGAATTGCTTTTTGCTTTTTTTAAGTGAAAACAAGCGCACCCTTTAAAAACCTTCACACAAAGGAAAAAAAATGTCAACAATATCTATACCAGTTCATATTGATTATTATCCGGATAGCACAACTTACCTTACAAACGTTTGACACATCAGCAGAAAGAATGCCAATGATATCAACTCCAAGCGTTTTTAGACACTTCTGAAGCCTCTGGAAAAGAAACAAGAAAGCTATAAGCCATATTCATTGAATGCATCGCTACATTAATAAAGATAAAATCTGAGGGAAAATATGCATAAGAAATTGATTAGCTCCCCATGCCATACCAAATTTTCAAAATATATTGGCTATTAACCAAATGGGTGGTATCTCATTTATTGATAGAGGAATTTGCCAAAGTTTCCACCAAACAACCCCCCCCCTCAAAATCATTTTCAGAATATTTGCCACTTTCCAGTAGCTATAGTCATCTTTAACCTTGCATGTTCAAAGAAATTCCCCATGACTGCAATATCAATAGACTGAGCTTCAAGCTTGCTCACACTTACATTATGCAAACCTAGTGAAGTCACGCAATAACTATTGTTAAGACATAAACAAGAACCTAGAAAAAGGAAAGGGAGGGGGAAATGAGGGAGCCAGAAGCAAAGTGCTCATCCTGTGAATTGCAGTTTGTCGAGAGTATTTGGCCAATAGGGGCATATCTGTCTTTTTATGTATGGCAGCGATAAGGGCAATATTGTAATTCTGGTCTTTTCGCTTTATTACAAATAAATAGCTTGGGGTCACATTAACCTAACCAAGCATTCAATTCAATTTTGTTTTCTCTCAATATGGCATCAGAGCAAGGGCTGAATTGAAACCCTAACTCTAATTTCTTTTCTACGAAAGCGTTCTTTTCTCTCTCTCTCTCCTCGCATTCACCCTCTCCCACTGGAGTTCCTTCTCACTTTCTTCTTTACTCTCTTTTTCACAGTATAGGGCAACACTTAAGAGGTGATTCTTTGAATCTAGTGTCTGCCCTAAAACTCACCTATAAATTAAAGCTTCTTTCTAGTACTTTGCCGCAAGCCTACAATTATCTTGTGTGTGAAGAAGTAATACCATAATTTTTTTTTTTAAGATTCAATTCCTTTTTCAGGTTTTTAGAACCCTGAAAAAATTGAGTTTTTGCCTTCCCTTGATCTGATTTGGCTGATTTTTGGAGGATAAATTCAGACCACTACCAAAGAACTTCGTTCCAAGTTTTTGGCCTTTCCTAGCAAGTTTTTGGTGGTTTGATTACTCCTTTCACACTTTTCGAGTCAACTTCTAAGATACAATGTTTTATTTTTGTGGTATCCATGTTTCTGCTTTTATTTTTGCTTTTCGTTTCGAGTTCATCGACTGCTGATCCCAATTGGTTTGGGATAAAGGTGATCTTGATGTTGATGATGTTCTAAGACACAATGTCTGAGGGTTCGGGCTCTATGCCTATTGGAGATGGTCATACAGATTACATTACTTTTGCTGTGATCCTTATGAAGCTTCACGGCACAAATTATTTGATATGGTCTTGATTGACATTCTTGACCACTCCAGGCTGTGGGCTTATAGGATATTGTTAGAAAATCCAACCCAAAAACTTAAGTTGATAAATGAAGGGAGACCGCATGAATAAAAAGAGCAGACATGACCCATTCACAACCGATGTGGGACAACAACAATAACAATTTCAACACCTCCTCTCACGTACAAGCTGGATTATGAATGACACATGAAAATTGAAGGGGGGTGGGCCCCCATACACAAAAAGGAATAATACTAGCACTAATACCATGTTAGAAAGTATAACCCAAAAGCTTAAACTTAAAGGTGGAGAGAGGCCATATGAATGTAAAAAGCATACAAGACCCACTCATAATCGATATGAGCCAACAATAACTACTTCAACAAATATATCAACGGCACTTCTGCGATGCTGAATACATTAGGTACTACTTAAGAAAAGTGGATCCCAAATGACACTTTGATAATGTCCTTTTTGCTTAACTTGATGCAACCCCATATTGCAAAAGGATATTTGCTTCTTGATACTGCGGCAAAAATTTGGACGGCTGGAAGGGATACTTATGGTCAACTTGGGAATGATGCACAAGTGTATGAACTTCAAAAAAAGGTTCATGAACCCCCTCAGATGATGACTATATCTCAATATTATGCTGAGCTTTAGAGTTTGTGGTAAGAGATAGATCATTATGCCAATTATCACCTAACCAATAATGCAGATGTCATTGCCTACAAGAGGCATGTGGACAAGATCAGAGTTTATGATATCTTGGCAAGATTAAATGTTGAATACGATCAGATAAGTGCTCATGTCCTTAGCGGGTCTCCATTCCCTACTATGGAACAATCCTATGCCCTAGTTCACTTTGAAGAAAGCCGTAGGATAGCAATGCTTAATCCCTCTATTGTTGATCAATTTGCTCTACAAACCAGCGATGACACTATTGCCAAATCTGGTTTGTCCTTAAATCTGATGATACCTCTACGGAGGTTCTGAAGTGTGAACATTGCCATAGGCCATATCATACTAAGGCAACCTACTAGAAGTTGCATGGAAAACCTCCAAATTTTGAGGCAAAAGGGCACAAAGTAAGGCAACAAACAAGGCAAACCATATCGAAATTGTTCCTGCTGCACCAACTACTAATATCAATTTATACCAAGAAGAACTTTAAGCATTTAGACATCCACTAAAAGCTTCTACTGCTGCTGCCTCCTCCACGGTTACCAATTTGTAGCTTCGAAACTAGCCACATCAGGTATCTTGTTTGGAGGGTTTAATATATCTATTGTTTCCAACTCATGGATCATTAATATAGGGGCTATAGATCACATGATAGGTTCTTCTAGTCCTTTTCATCAGTATACCCTTACTTTCAGTTGCAACAAAGTTTGCATAGCTGATGGAACCCTCTCTTCCATTGCTGGAAAATGGTCTATCAATTGTTTCTCCACTCTTCCCTTGTCTTGTGTTTTACATATTCCATCATTCTCTACTAATCTCCTTTTTATCAGTAGTCTGACTCAAGACTTAAACTATAAAGTAACCCTTTTTCTTTCTTATTGTGTTTTCTAGGATCTGTTAATAGAGAAGGGGATTGGATATGACAGATTGGATGGTGGTCTTTATCTACTCGAGGGTAGTGGGGTTTCTACTTCTACTTTGCCTTCCGCGCCTCATCAAGTTAATTTGGCATTGGCAAATCTTCATCAGTAGCGTTGCAGATTAGGACATGTATTGGCAATGTATTGATAGGGGCATATTGCTATTTTTATGTATGGCAGTGATAAGGGCAGTACTGTAATTCTAGCATTATGGCTTTATTATAAATAGATAGCTTAAGATCATATTGACCTTACCAAAGCATTCATCAACATCATCAACATCAACATCACCTTTATACCAAACTAGTTGGGGTCGGCGGTCGATGAACTTGAAGTGAAAAGCTTAAAATATACTAAAAAAGCAAAAATATGGGTACCAAAAAGAAAATAATAATAATAATAATAATAGTAATAATGAAAAATAAAATAAAAGAATAAAAAAATATAAATAAGAAATAAATATAAATATAAATATAAATAAATATAATATAAATGACTAAACAGGGCACTCTGGAACATAAGAAATCCCCTCATCTATAATGCAGATAGCTTTCCTCCACTCTGTCCTATGATAGATCGTACGCCAATCTATTTCCCACTCCATTAAATCTTGTTTTACTCCCTTCCCCCAAGTAAGTTTCAGCCGACCTCGTCCTTTCTTCATATCGTGTTCTCGATAACACACTTCTGTTCTTATCGAAGCATCTAGGGGTCTACGAAGGATATGTCCAAACCATCTCAATCTATGTTCTCTCATCTTCTTTGCCACCGGTGCTATTCCAACTTTTCGTCGAATGTCGTCATTTCTTATCTTATCCATCCTTGTATAACCACACATCCACTTTTAACATCCTCATTTCCGCTACCCCAATTTTATGCTCGTGTTGCTTCTGTACTGGCCAACATTCAGCTCCGTATAGCATTACAGATCTTATTGCTGTTCTATAAAATTTTCCCTTTAACCTAAGAGGGATTTTGCGATCACACAAAAACCCTGATGCACTACGCCATTTCATCCAACCTACTTTGATTCTATGACTAGCATCCTCATCAATCTCTCCCCTCTTTTGCAAAATTGATCCCAAATATCTAAAAACATCTTTCTTAGATACCACCTCTCCAAGCATATCGACGGATTCCTGATTATCTCCTCTTGTCTTAGCAAACTCACACTTCATGTATTCTGTCTTACTCCGACTTAACGTAAATCCTTTGGACTCTAACGTGTTTCTCCATAATTCTAACTGAGCACTGACCCAACCAAGCATTCAATTCATTTTTTTTTCTCTCAACATGGTATTAGAGGGATGACATCCCAATAACCCAACTTTTGTCGAAAGATCAAGAATATACTTCCTTTGGGATAAAAAGATACCTTTTGAAGATCTAGCAACTTTAATCCCAAGAAAGTACCAAAGCTTTCCAAGATCCTTTATCTCGAACTCTTGTCCAAGAAATTTCTTCAACTAGTTGATCTCATCACTATCATTCCTCATAAGAACAATGTCATCTACATAGACGATGAGAATGGTGATTTTAGCGCCTAATTTCTTCACAAACAAAGTATGATCAGCATTGCTCTGTTTATACCCAACAAAGATCGCAGCTCTCTAAAACCTACCAAACCAAGCTCGAGGTAACTACTTTAAACCATAAAGTGCACATTTCAACTTGCACACTTGACCTTGAGTTTTGTCACAAGAAAAACCTAGAGGAATCTCCATATACATTGCCTCTAATTTCGTGGAACCCCGTGGTCTTCGCTGCATTTTTCTTGGGTATTCAGCTACTCATAAAGTGCACTTTTCGACTTGCACACTTTACCTTGAGTTTTGTCACAATAAGAACCTAGAGGAATCTCCATATGCATTGCCTCTAATTCTGTGGAACCCCATGGTCAATCGCTGCATTTTTCTTGGGTATTCAGCTACTCAAAAGGGTTACAAGTGCTATCATCCTTCTTCGAGGTGCACCATTGTCTCTATGGATGTAGATTTTCAGGAGTCTTAACTCCTATTGTAGAGGTGTTACTCATTTTCAATGTTCCTGTGGATATTAGTTACCGTTCTCCTCTGATAGCCTTTGATGATCCTCCTCCTTCCCAAGAGGAGAACAATGCAACACAAGAAGAAGATAATACAGTATCACAGGGGGAGATAATAGAGTGTACAAGGGTCATTATCAACAGTTAGTGGGAAAGTTGATTTATTTTTCCCACACCCAACCTGATATTGCTTTTGCTATGAGCCTAGTGAGTTAGTTTATGCATGATCCATGCACTACTCATATGAATGATGTTCGTCGGATCCTTCAATATTTAAAATCTACTTCGAGGAAATGGATTCTTTTGTCTCCTCATGATGGTTTAAAAATTGAAGCCTATACAGATGTTGATTGTGCTGGATCTCTTGATCGAAAGTCTATTTCTGGGTATTGTACTTTCTTCGGAGGGAATCTTGTGACTGGCACAACAAAAAGCAAAATGTGGTTGCTCGGTCTAGTGCTAAAGCGGAGTTTCATGTGATGGCACAAGGAGTTTGTGAGCTACTATGGCTTAAAAGATTACTTGAAGATCTTCGTGTATCTATTCTTGTTCCAATAATGCTACATTGTGATAATAAGGCTGCCATTAGTATCGCTCACAATCTAGTACAGCAAGACCGTACGAAACATGTGGAGATTGACATGCACTTTATCAAAGAGAAGTTGGAAAGTGGTTTAATTTGTGTGCCCTTTGTTCAGTCTGGCAATCAATTTGCTAATGTTTTCACTAAAGGATTAGGGGGTAAATCGTTTCATCCTATTTTAGTCAAGTTGGGCATGTAGGACATCTATGCTCCAACTCGAGGGGAATTGTTGAGAGTATTTGGGTAACAGGGGCATATTTGTCTCTTTCCTTTCTTATTTTTATGTATGACAGCAATAAGGGCAATATTGTAATTTTGGCCTTTTGGCTTAATTATAGATAGCTTGGGGTCGCATTGACCTAACCAAGCATTTATTTCGGTTTTTTTCTCTCAACACACTTTGCTATTCTACAAAGTGCCAATCCTGATAATGAGCTTTATCAAACAACTACTTCAGACATTTTATTTATTTTCAAGCCAAACTTCTGCAAGATACCAAACATATTGAAACTAATAGAATCTTCCACTTATTACATTTCTAACACATAATGATACACCAGCCCAGATTCAGTAGATATTTCTCAAAAATCACCTTGCCTGAAAAGGGACTAACACATGTTTTGATTGTTTTCCATGCTTAAAGCCTCCATCAGTGTAAAAACAAACAACAAAAAAATCTGATTGGCTTAAAACAAAAAACAAAAAATCTGATCGGCTTACCTTCCAGACCGTATCTCTTTTGGCAGAGCCAACTATGTATGGATGATGTGCACAGAGGATGACTTGCTCGCAAACACTTGGGGCAGCTGCTAAACTTGCCGAGGATACAATGATGAAAGCCTTCACCAGAACCTCCACCGCAGGAACATTAGGCAAGTGTGTATCCAGGGTATTTTCTGTGTCACTAGGGATTATACAATCAATTTAAAATATATCAAGGGCCATTAATCTTTGTCCATGTTTCAAATAAGTCACTCAAACTTTCCATTTTTTTTAAGAGGACACTCCTCAATGTTTACTTTCAATCAAGTTATTTTGTCAAGGATCCACTAGAAATATGTTCAAAACACCTCTTTCATGATCACCTAACCTTGATTAATTTTTATTTAACAACTACCGAGATATAATCCAATGTAACTCAATTTTTCACTAGAGATTGCTAATAAAAAAGGACAGACAGAGTGACCTGTATGAATGGACAAGCAAAGTTGAGTGATCAGATTGAAAAAATTGAAGGTTGGTTGACATCTTGGAAATATTACACCAAGTTCAACAACCTCCGATGATATTTACTCACGCACACTGGCTGTGGGACGAAAATCTCTAAAGAAATGCCACCAAACAGAAATGTAGTTGTTGCCAAAACCATGTAGCTAAACTAAAGACAGTTTGACCAAAAAAAAAAACCCTAAAGATTGTCTATTGGATTTGCAAACAATCACCAAATCATCAAAGGCAATCGCTCATATCACCACTCATTTTGCATATAACACTTTGCTGGAAGATATTTCACCTAGACATAAACATTTAAGGCAACCAGAATCTCATAACCATCACAGTCGTATAGTACCTTGGAGCAGCCCTTTCACCAATGTTGGATAGGAACCTGGTGAACTCAAGCAAAAGAGCTTCAGATAATTGCGGTAGAGCTGAAATTATCTTTCTAGTGGCATCATGAGCCACTTTTCGAACGTCCCAACTTGGATGACAAATCAAAAAGAGTATCAACTGCACCCAATCAACTACCATCATGAAAACCAGTTCCTCTCAAATGGAGGAAAACCGATATCATCAACAAGATTAATGTCAGGAACCTGTCCTACCTGTACTAGTAACCTATCTGAGAAGGCTTCCAACACTCTGCAAGACAACAAACCGATTGATTCCAATCAGTCTTCCCCGTAGTTAAACATACAAACTTCTACAATTGTGATTGCATATGTCTAACCTGTGCTGATGTTCCACAAGCAAAACCTCAAAAAGATCAATGCATGCCATGCAATCCTCCACTGGTAGTTTGGAGACCTTGTAGTAAAAGACCAATGATCAGTGTTAACATTTAGAGACACATCCAACTATTTGTTACTGAAATAAAATTAGATGATTATTTAAAAAAAAAAAAAGAAGAAAGAGATCCAAGATGGAGCTACCAAAGACATGGGAATAAGAGAAGGTTCATTTTGAGAGACCAAAGACCATATCTTTTCCTTCATCACAGTCTCCTCTGAAAAGGCAGATGGCAGAAAATGAACTCAAGAACAAGCCAAAAACAATGCAAGGCAGAAGAAGTGCAGGGCATGAGGATTTGCCTTAGAGATATTTTCCCACGAAATTCTGTCATACCTGCTTGAATATCAATGGCTGCAATCTTTCCAACCAAAAGAAGAGCATAAACACCATCCAACCTCTGCACTGGTTTAGTAAAACCAGTTTTAACCAGTTGGATAAGAGGCCCAAACAACGAAGATATCTGAGAGTTTATCACAAAAGTGTGCCTAAGTAAAAGTGTGACATGAAAACCAACAATTAAGTGAAAAACATAACGATATACCCAATCACCTGCATAACAACATCGGCATTTTCACAGATAACTCTCAGGCAACGGAGATGTGCCCTTCTCAAAGCTTCCTTCTCCTTAAGGCCAGAAGAAAACAGAGAAACTAAATCTGGTTGAACAGCTTCCGATGATCGAGCAGCCCAGGAAGCTATGGCAGATAGAACTGCTAATTTCACCTCCTCATTTCCTTTCATTTAAAGAGTTTGAGATGACATCAGCACATTGGGAATGATAACGATGTGTTGAAGGCAGAGAAAAAATATCAACCAATACCGAAATAAATAAATAAAAGGCAGAAAGAACAAGGAAAACAGGCACCGGGAGCAAAACGTACCTTCAGATTTGTAGCAATTTAAAAGAAAGCTGCATATGCTTTGAGATAGACTCTTAATGTACTTTCCTTCAGGAGCAACTGACAGTTCTTGCAATGCAGTGATCATTCCAATTCTCTGGTATGGGAATGCAAGTCTCCCCTCTGACCCTGTTTACAAAGCCATTTTGAAATAATTATGAGACCACAAATTTGAACCCAGTCTTAAACCACAAAAGAAATCACAGAGAGGCTAAGAACCTCCAATGACAGCTTTCACGGCATTGAACATCGATTCCAAAGCATCTGGATTACTAGATTTCTGACTTAAACACCGGATTATGGCCAAAGCACCAACCCGTCTTCCTTCCTCTGCATGGCGAGCTTGGGATAATACCACAGAGATAATTTCCAATGAATACTTGCTCAAGTCAAGAATGACTGATTTTAAGAGAATTCCAACTGATTCCAGCACAATCTCCGGGTTACGCTTCAGCATTTTAACAGCAGATGGAATAATAGTAGTTTGAAAGTCTTCATGAGACAAGTGTCGAAAAAGTGGGTGAAACACTTCACTAAGACCTTTTGCTGGTTTTTCTCTCGCATTTAGAACAGCTTTAGCATATACACCAAGAATTACTGACTGCCCAAAGCAAAGCATCGAGACAAAACAAAGGCAACAAAAGAAGTTAAAGAAAATAACAGATAAAACAATTTTAAAAAGCCCAGAAAACTAAATACTGTCCTCACCTTGTATTCTTCAAATAAAGAAGGACTATCGCTTGCAAATTCCAGCAGCAACAATATAATTTCTGGGCTATCTTTGTAAGATATCCTTCCATTCTGTAATTCCTCTATAAAGATTTTGTACATGTCTTTTGACTGAAATATAAGAAATAAATAAATTCATTGAGCTAAAACCCACAAAAAATTAATTATAACCTAGAGAATATCATGTCTTACAAAAAAAAAATTATTCAAGCCAAATAAGCTGTAAAAATAAAAGTAAATTGAGCTAAACCTGAGTAAATAACTGAAAAAATAATTTTTTGCAAGCTCTTTGCTGCCGAAACGACTGTTGCATAACAAGTGGGAGTAAAGATGCCTGCACTGCAGCAATCCTACACACAGCATTCCTTGGAACTGCAGTGAATTGACTACTGCTCAAGAGGATACATGACCACTTAAGAAGCCTGTAACAACCCGCGTGAGATTGAGTCTTAAGCAGCTTATCCATAAACTGAACAAGGGTAGCAGCAAAACACTTCATGAATGCAGCCTCGCCCAGAGCTTTCACAATCACCGCATCAACAGCTTTCCTTGTCCGTAGATCCTCATACAGGAAAAGAGTTTTAAAGATGATTTCTACCAATTGTGATGCGATATCAGCAGACATCTCTGCACAGCCAATAGAATGATTATTTAAACAAAACTATCAGGTTGATGAACATGCACCAACCACAGAAGTCTAAATTACAACATATCCAAGCATTCTGTGAAAAAAAAAAAAAACGAGAATTCGACATGAACCGGCACAAAATAACATAAGACTTCTAAGCCAACAACCTCAAGAAAAGAACCAGACTGACCAATGATAGCATATGACATCCCACGTTTAAAACCCACAATAAACACGCGCTTGATTGGTTCACGGTGCCACCAACAACATAAAAATACCATCTTTACATCAACACACATATGCGTCGCCGACAAGCCTCTCACGAATCCTCAAATGCAAGTCTTCTCTCTCACTTCGTTTTCTCCTCCCAACGCATTCATACATTCGCAAAACGTAGAAACTAGTGCAAATGCGAATCAAACTGAACCGAATTCACGCTCAACTACCTAAATTACTCAACAAGGACGGGACTTCATCTCGGAATATCCTGACGCGTTCCTTGGAGGACGGAGTGGAGACCGATTCGGCAACGAAGGCTAGGCGCTTGAGCGAATCCGCCATTCCCGGGAGCAGACACACCGCTCAGAGGACCTCCCGACCTCAATGTTCAGCTCGGAAGAGAAAACCCAGCTGCCGTTTGTTAGGGTTTTGCGCTGTGTTTCTTTTGCTGAGAGAAGTGACGCTTATCTATGGAAGTCTCAAAAGAAAGCAGAAACGTCAGCTGAGGCGACAGGGGAGAGACGGGCGGCGCAGGCGTGTGGGGGGAGAGAGGAGGGATCATGCAGCGTCGCAAGCGGCTCGGAGGAGACGATGGGCTTTGGGCCCATTGGTTTCGGGCTTTCAGCCCAGGCCCGTTGGACGAATCTCTTGTTTCTCGCGGTGTTTTGGGAGAGTTCGTGCTTCCAATGATGGATCGGCATGGGCCGTCGGGTCCCGACCTGGCCGGTTCGGATTGAGATGCCGGCAGGGTGGGGCGGGCCGGGGGCCAGGGGGTGGGGAGATTTTGGGGGAGGCGTGGTATGGGGTTTTTTCAGGGCGACAAGGCTGTGTCGATGTCTTTTCTTTCGAATGCACCTATTTTATCGTGTTGATTTAGGGGAAAAAAAATACCAAAGACGGGATGCGTTAAAGCTCCTTGGCATCATCACTATAAGCGTCAAATGGATGGGTCGGGTCGGGTTTAGATCGGGTCGAATATGATCCGAACCATATTGACCCGTCTAACCCGTTTTGACCCATATTTAATAATCCATACCCGACTCGACCCGCAACCAATCCATACCCGACCTGACTCATTTTGACTCATATTGCCAAATCATACTAATATTCTAAGAAAAATTATATAACTCATTTAACCTATTTTAAGCTTTTCACGTGTATATGTTACTGAATAAAAAGTTTACATCAAATAAAAAAATATATAAAAAATTAGTAAATAAAATAAAAAAAATGATATTACTAAAATACTTTCAAGCAATAAAAAAATCTAGTGAAATTTTTTTCTCTATTTAAAAAAAAATTGCTGAATTTTTTTATAATTTTTTAAAATAATTTTTTTAGACAATTGGTGGAGGAACGATCCATTCTTGGCCAAGTTGGACAAATCGCTTTTGGAAGAATGCGGGTTGGACTATAATTAGCAGAGTGTTTGATTCGTCGAAAACATTTGGCCAGTAGGATTTGTTTATGGGTTATTTATCGTGAGGATACAGAAAGAATACATTTGGGGTGGTGCCGTCTGCAATGCAAATAAAAGGCATGTTTGGACGTCAATGTTTCCGCGACTCCGCCTTCTCCAATTGACCGCGAAACTCTGGAGGGCTGCAAAAACCAAACTTTGCTGCTCTTTTGCAACAGCTAGGAGATTTGTGGAAAAGGACTGTGACACTGCTTCTTAATTCTTTTCGTGACCGGCCGCCGCGGCTGTCCACCAGTGGACGACGATCGGCGGTGGTTGACGACCGGCGAATGGTAGCGGTAGGCGACCGGCAGCTATGGGCTCATTTGTAAAAATAGAAAATTAAAAAAATAATAAGAAGAAAGTCTAGCCTTTGAAGTCCTGGGCTCATTTGTAACTTGTGAAAGTTATGGGTCGAAAATGGGTCTAATATGGGTCAAAAATGGGTTTCATGTGTGGCCCAATTTTGACCGATTTAATTTCACTTTAACCTTTTGGACCCATTTTTAGTGAGTCCTTCAAAAGCTAATGACCCATATAAGACCCATTTTATACAAAATATGGGTCAAAGACCCATATTGACGGCTCTAATCATCATAGAAACTATATTGGTATGGCAGCAAATGGTTTCCCATCAATCCTGCTCTTCAGTGAGTTTCTACGTGCAAGCGTGTCTGTCTCGTAGCAGTAGTATTAATATTAAACTCTTAACTGATCTGACAGTGATGACCTAAGTTTGGCCGCCCCACCAAGAGATGACCACGATGGTTGACATATAGCATAATTTCCTCAGTTTTGAAAATTAAACGGCTGTGAATTGACTTCTAAGCATCGTCATGACGTGATTAGACCACCCAAGTGTCCTTCATGGTCGATCATGCACGCTTTTATCAACAAACATGTCTCGAGATCAGTCTCTCTACAGGCATTTTGAGTAACATTGAGCTTTTGAGTTTGATGGGCTTCACATTAAAAGTATCCAAGTTTATCTATGTGCATGAAAGGATACTCCTTAAATGAAAAGTTTTCCATTATCGAAACTTTGCAACATCATTCGGTACGGTTCGTTTGATAGCATCTAGGTTACATTTGGTTGAACTTTAAGGAAATGCAAAGTCATTTCCCAAAAATATTTGGCTCAAAGTGTGTTTCTCGAAAGCAAATACGGCTTAGTTGCCCTCACTTTGGGTGGAATTTTTTTTGCAAGCAACTTTGAAGTGAAAAAGAAGAAAAAGAAAAGATGTTGAGAAATCTACCTGATCTGTTCTGAAGATTGCTTTTATTGAATCTAAAGAAAGCATTTTCATGTGGTCTATCGCATCTGAAGACTCTGTGCTAAAGATATTCAGACTTTAGCAGTATTTAGACTCAGAATGTTTCATCAAAATGCAAAGTCTATTCAAAATCAGAATATATCAAAGATGTTTATATTGCAACACCGATTGATCTGGCTTGAGAATCACATTTAGAAAGTATCCATCTTCAACCAATTAGATTGTTTTGCAATTTAATTTATCATGCACAACATCTTGATTGATTACCGCTATTTCTAAAGACGAGATTATTCTTTCCATGCGAACAACTCTAGTGATGGGAACTCACATTTAGTTGTTGGGGGCAATTGAATCATGGTGATTTTTTATTGTATTATCAACTGCTACATAATCTCTTTGAAGTATTATAGTCCAATGGGTTGATTGACAAATGATCCTAAGATTGTCAACAGTAATTTGAAAGTGTAGGAGTATAAAAGGAGATTTTGATACTGAAGATAAGACGTTATTAATATGAAATTCTAAAGTCCAAGAGAGCTTCTACTTTTTGTTTGACTCCAAAAATGGAAGAAAAAAAAAGTGTTTGGGGGGGGGGGTTTGTTTATCAAAAGTTATGTAGTGTGATACAATCAAAACAAGGTATTTTATTAAGAAAAGAATAGATACCTCGGAGACAGGTAGACTCATCAACGGACTCTCTATCCTCTCTTTTTCAATCGAATTAGTTTATATTCGTTATAGGATAAGAAGATAGATTAAAAAGCCTTAACCTTTCATTTCAACCCGATTGCTCTTTTGATTTTGGAAAAATGTATTGTTTTATCAATATGTCACATCTTCTACACATTTATGTATAGCCAAGAACAGGAAATAGCTAATAGTTAGGATTCACTAAAAAAATAGAGAATCATCCACTCATGGAAAGGCCCTTCCCAAAAAGGAGATTTTTCAATTCCGCATCAAATTCAATTGTGGAAAAAATGGAGAGAAAGAAACCTTATAGAAATTGGAGAATTGTGGAAAAAATGGAGAGAAAGAAACCTTATAGAAATTGGAGAAATTGGATATTGAATAGTACATGCATAATTTTATATTGACAAGCAACAAGACAATAATAATAAAATATCTAGTACTTCATTTTCATACTGATTAAGATATCATTGTTGTGTTGGAATAAAAGCTTTAAAATTGTGATCTCTGAGAGGTTTTGAGAAGAGTGATTATGTGATATAGTGCGATATGTTGAGAAGCTTCAATCACTGCAATCGCTTATTGATTCACTAGTAAAATTCAACTAGAAGATTGTGTATGAAGAGTGGAGTAGGCTTGCAATAAGTAGAACCACAACAACGTTTATGTGCAATTCTCGCAATCCCTTAACTCTTTCATATTATCTTTCTTGATATCTAGTGTCACGCCTCGATCCCCGGGGCCCGCGGCAACCCTACCAAAATGCCTCAGGTCGGAAAGGATAGCATCCCAGCCACGCTAACGACCAAATGATTATTTTCTACGCATGCGGAAACGTGCAACCTCCCCGTACAATTAATAACAACCGGGATAGAATAGTAGGATAAAAGATCACTTAATAAAAATCAGTTTAACAAAAATCCAAACCAGTTTAACAAAAGACAATCATTCAAAAGGCAGATACTCTTCAATCCTACGGAAGCTACAGTAAATATAGCCCCACTCTTCGGGGCGGCTTCCTAAGACCGACAAAAGTCATAAGGTCAGGTAGGGTTAACTTCGTATCTACTCCCAAAAGAGGAGGCCTACTACACTCTTGTTTTCCTCAATGCTTCGGACCTGAAAAAGGTTTAATCATAATGGGGTGAGAAATAAATCTCAGTGAGTCAACGCCTAAGCTCGGCTAGTGCGCTGATTCGCTCAGGCATCCTATGCAATAAAATATTCCAACAGTATAAAACCAACCACATGCAAGCTTACCACGCCTTGGATCACACATATGCAGGACTCGACTCCTCACATAAATCAATCAATCAAGGTGAACAATCATAATCCCACAGTAACTTGCACACGTAATGCTCCACACGAATTCCAATTTTTATTAACCATTGGGCTCGGCTCACACGACTGGTGTGGCCCGACACTACGACTGGCAATGTCCACACTACGACTGGCAGTGTCTACTGGCATGACCAGGTTTCGTCCCTTCCCTCCGGCGACGGCGTCCAATAGTCCGTAAGATTTGCACGACTGGCACGACACGGTACAATTAGGAATCTCATAAGGGCTTCGGCCCATTACAAGCTGCGACCGGCGTCCCATAGTCCATAAGATTCGTACGACTGGCACGACACGTTACTATCAGGAATAACCGTACGACTGGCACGGATTTTTAAGCCCATCATATGACCACACGAGCACGCAATCCAACCAATCCAGTTTTATCTTTGCATTTAATTAAGATGCACACACAATCGTGCTCAAAATTCTGCTCAAAACCGTTTTCTTTTGCATGCTCAAGTATGAAATTTTGACTTTGCATGCGGTCACATGATTATTCACACCATTCACCAAACTTTGAGTTTAAATAAGTGCAACTCACCATCAATAAGCATACAACAAATACATAATTATTCAATAATCACTCAAAAATAAATCAATAATAACAAGTAGATAAATAAATAATTAATCGTGAATTAGAAAATCAACAAATATTCATCCATCGATAATTTAATAAAATTGATCAATAAATTCGTCGCAAATAATTATCAATTTAATAATACTTACTAATTTGGACCACGATTAATTAAAACACTATAATCAATAAATCAAATATTAATTAATTAATTTCGTCCAAATTAATTAATTAAAAATAATAATAATTAACCCAAGAGTAACAATTATTATTGTTTATCAACCCAAAAATAATTAATTAAATTCTTAATTAGTTCAGAAATAATTAATTAAATTTTTATACATCCATCATCGTAAATATTTATTAATTTAATAATAATAAGTCACGGTTAATTAAAACATCATAATTAATTAACCAAATATTAATTAATTAATTTCATCCAAATTAATTAATTGAAAATAATAATAATTAACCCAAGAATAACAATTATTATTATTTATCAAACCAAAAATAATTAAGTAAATTCTTAATCAGTCCAAAATTAATTACTTAAATTTTAAATAATCCCGGCCCGCCTCAATTAAATAAATCACTCACAATATAGACAAGTCAATTTAGTCTAATTACCAACTAGCCACAGACTGCCTCGCTAATCAGTTTAACCTAATTAATTGAGGTCATTTAACCTAACCCAGTCCTTAACAAAACCGACCACAATTATTGTACCTAAACACCCTAATTGACTAATTATTCTAGTCTCGAATGCAATTAACGACCTAACCGAGAGTTAGAGGCTAACTCACAAATTTTTAGCGATCCGGCGACGACGGCGGGCGGTTGGTTACTGTTCACGCGCGGAATGCTGTTCACATCGGCACTGTTTCGGCGAGGCTCCGACAAACGACGGCGACGATGAAACCGACAACGATTTTTCCGGCGAACGACGACAACAAAATCTACGATGTCCTTGGCTAGTCGGTGGCAACCGAAGTTCTGAGGGGCGGCCGTTGATGGCGGTGGCCTTGGACGCGGCTGAATGGCGACGACGTCCTTGCTCTCGGCTGGAACCGAGCTGGAAATTGACACGAACGGTGGGTGAGCTGGGGGACGACGAACGAGCAGCAAGTGGAGGAGATGGTGGTGTTAGGAAAATGAAAACCCAGCAGAGGGGTCTCGACTGGTTCGTGGTGAACGAGGAATGAAGAAGAAGAAAAAGAAGAAGAAGAAGAAGAAGAAGTGTCTCGGCAAGGGAGAGAGAGGAGAGAGGAAGAGAGAGAGAGTGGGGGAGAAATTATAGAAAATGAGGGAAAGTTGAGTGGAGTTGGTGGGGGAAATAAAAAAAAAAGATGGTGGTGGGATGGTGGGTGAGTGGGGGAAGGCGTGGGAGAGAGTGGGGAAGAGGGAGAGAAAAGAAATGATAAAAAAAAAAGAGGATGTTACATATAGCGCACAAGTGAATATGATTACAACACTAGTTTTTATTTATACTATAATCTTACGTGAAATATATCTTGACTGTTCTAGTTCCCCCTTAATTTGCCAAGAGTAGTGGAAATCACTTATTCACTCACTCTAGGTGATAGGGTTAACCAAAACAAAAAAACAAAAGAAAATTGCTCCAATCTCTTGTGCCTGTGACACTAATTTGTGCTTCAGCTTCGCCAACTCCTCGGCCTAATCACCACCAATAATAGCCCTAGCTCGGCCGACTTGATGGGGTAGCTAAACCAAAAGCATTCTTGGTGATTTTGCTAATCGCCACTTTATGATATGTAAAATATAGATGGTTGCACCAAAAATGCTTCATGAATGTAGAGATCTCTCTTGAGCCTCTTCCCTATTAAACTCTCCCTATTCCTCCTCCATTAATGTAAATTGGCCAGTAATATTCATTCGACTCTGATGAACTTGCTCTTCACGCTCGCTCACGTTCACAAAACAAAACGATGATTGTATCAATGACTTGAGCCTCCGTATCCGCCTCCGAGAATAATCCTCACTCTTGTTCTTTTCTTGAGTCATATTTGAAATTTTAAATTAATCAAAGTTACGCAATATTTAATCGTATGTGTCACAATGTGGCTCATATCTAGGACAAATACGTAATCACTAATCATGTCCTACGTATAAATTGGTGAATCACTACAAATTCTATGTCATGGACATATTAAGGCAACGTCTCTTCAATTCGTATATTGATGTGACAAATTTATGTTGGGTGATTAAGGGCGTACATGGCAATACTTCTATTTTAGAAATCAATTTCTGACAAGAAGTTGATTTTTCTACTTCTCATCAAAAGCAAAAATTGATTTTTCTACTTTTGCTCCAGAAGTTAGTTTTCGATAAGAAAAATTCATTTAGTAATAGTTGAAAATTTCTACTACTAAAATATTATTAAGACAAAATATTATATGAAGAATTATTATCAGTGATAAAAAAAAATTTCTACTTCATTTTTAAATTTTTTAAATTTCTTTAAAAAATAATTTTTATCATAAAAATATTATTTAATTTTTTAAAATAAAAATATTATTTATTTTTTACTTTGGAGGCCAGAGACGACGACTCGACAGTGGCAGTCAGTGTAATGGTTAACGGTTGGTGGTAGGGCCAGCAGTGGGCGGTGGTTGCGGCCAGTGGCAGTGGGTAATGGTCTATGGTTGGCAGCATGTGGAGATGGTTGAGGCCGGCGGAGGTCAACAGTGGACAGCGGTGGGCGATGATTGGTTATTGGTAGTGATCGCGAGCAACAATAAGCAACGGTTGGTGGAGGTTAGTGTTGGGCGGTGGCCCAGATGGTTAATGACAGTGGTTGGCAGTGGCGGGCAATGGTCGTCGGCGGCGGTGGGAACTGGTCAGTGGCGGGCAGCAGCAGAGGTTGATGGAGGCGGGTGTAATGAATAAAGGGTGAGGTGATGAGTACTTTTGAGTTTTTTTGATCCAAGAAGTACTTATTGAGTTGAGAAATAATTTTTTTAACTTCTCAAATTAAGAAAAAAAAGCTTAAAAAGTGAAAATTCACTTTAGAATAAAATTTTTTACCAAACAAATTTCTTATGGAGCAGAAATTTACTTCCAAAAGAGTTACCACGCACACTCTAAAGTGTCATTCATTTAAATAATCACTTATGAAGTATCACATCACTTGGTAAAACTAATTTATTAGATAGATTTTAGTATCTTCAATAGGGGTGTGCAACTAGATCGACTTTACCTGAAATCCAAATTGGACAACTCGAAAAACAAGGTGGGGAATCGGTTCTTGTTCAAACCAATTTAAGAGTCAGTTTCAATTTTTGGAAATCGGTTGAAATAGGTCTGGTTCCTAATTTTAGATGAAAACCCACCTGGACTAGTTTTAGAATCAATTTTTAGTTGCTATTTAATAGAAACCCTAGTCTCGCTTCCCCCTCTTGCTCTACCTCCTCTATTTTGTGTTTCCCATCCTCTCTCTCTCTCTCTCATATTGTTGCCACTATCGGCTCGCCTCTCGTTGTTGCCATCATTGGTGCCACAAAGACAACACAGCTTGTCGTCGCCTCTTATCTCATTGTTGCCAAACTTGCCACCATAGCCTCTCGCTATCGCCTCTCTTTTGCATCTCACCAACGTAGCTATCTAGAGCGAGGTGAGTTCATAATTCAACTTTTTTTTAGAGGCCCTGCAACTATTAGTCCTCTTAGTGCTTCGATCAGTGGTTGGTGAAGAAATAAGAAAATCCATAGTCATTGCCCTTATGGATGGCTTGAACCATGTACACATATAAGAGAGGTTTTGGTTTATAATTAGCTGAACGGGGTTGCCCTTTACGGATTTTTGTGTATAAGGGTGAATATCTTGTGATTAATGATCACCCCAGGGCAGTAACTTCTAAAAACTCTTATGTAGGTTGATTTCCACATGTTTATCTAAAGGTGTTCGATTTCATTTGTCTCTCTGTACATCTTCATATGGACATAGGTTGGCACAAAACTGATTGTGTTTATAACTCCTTGCAAGTTTTCCAAACAAGTGATGTTGCCTAGGACACATGAACTCAGAAAAAGAAATAAAAGGAAAATAGTTCTTCAGATAGACCTTAGAACCGGACTGAAAAATAGGGTTGGTTCCAACATCTGTTCTAGAATAAACAAGATAGATTTTAAGTTTCACAAATTGGGAACCGATTATAACATGATCGATTTAAGGGTCTAAGTTTGGACCTTACCTACTCGACCCATGCTCATCCCTAATTTTCGGTATCCTTCAAATAATTTTTTGACCAAATCAATTTCAATTGATCTATCTGATTTGACTTGACATAGGAGGATTTCTTTTTCCTTTTTTTTAAGCTTGTACTATAACTATAGTTGAAAATTAAGAATATTCAAGACTATAGTTTTCATCCTTGTTAGCTAAGACATGGGTAACATTTTAGAGAATATATACAACTAGCGTAAGTTGTGACGAATATATAAATTATCTATCTATTTAATTATTTATTGAAGATATTCATTATCGACGTACTTGTACATAGGCTCGCGCATTTTCTAATCAATATTATCGAAAAAAAAACCCTAAGAATAAATAAGGAAGCTCCTCATATGGACAAATTAATGATCAGTAGTCACAGGGAAGTGGTTCTCATGCGTGGCTTCTTAGAAATCTTCGGCAATCGTCGGCAACTAATGAGAGCCTGAAAAGTAGGTCAATCTTATTAAACACGGCAATTCAATGTAGTTCCACCGCTTGTTTCTCCAGCTAATTCATAACTAAAATTAAAAGGCATAAAAATACTTCAAGTGCCAATATTTATGTACGTTACTCACTTTAATCTCGAGATTATTTTTTGGTACCCTCAAGTGTCAAATCTGAGAAAAAATGATCATTTTAATGCCAACGACAATAAATTTCAGTGACATCATCGGAGTTTGCATTTAAATAATTATTTTTTTAAAAAATGATACTTAGGTGATTCAATAAACGATCATTTTAATGCCAAATAAGAGAAAAAAATGACCACTTTAGTGCCAATAGTAAGAAATTCCGGCAACCTCACTAGAGTTGGCATTTAAATAATTATCTTTTAAAAAATTGACATTTAAATGATCTAAAAAAAATATTTACATCAAAGTGAGCACCCTACACAAATATTGACGCTAGAGGCGTCCTTTTGCCAAAATTAAAAGGTAAAACTATGCAAGTAAAGTAGTTGGCTTGGTACAACGAATAATTAATTTATTACATACTCAGGAGTGTTTCCTAAAGGAGTGTTTAGGGTTTTAGGTCCATGTTTCTTCAAGTACTAAAGCCTTGGCCACATGCCAAACATGAGGAAACTCAGCAATTGCGCCATACATCACGGTAGCTTCGAAAGAGGAAAGCGGGGCAGGTCAAGTCATTGAAGGGTGCTCATTGATGTTGATCATGTGCGACCTCTCTCTATCGTACCCTAGTAGGTCTCCTGGGGCGAAAAAGGGCACCTTATGTATTGACTTCATGACTGATGCGGCACAGACGATCAATCACGATGTGCACATGATATACATCAGTTGCCAGCTTTTACGTTTGAGTTCTGAATATCTAGTTTCATGATAGCTTCCAATTTGCGCGAAATTATTCTCTCAATGTATTCAGATGTCAAGGCAACATCACGTATCAAAAGAACGATGTCTAAATCTTTTTCCGAAGGAGCTTCTGCAATATCAACCTCAAGAGTGACTTCTGATCTACACAATATCCAGAATGCGCAACACAAGGCAAAGAAGGAATTCAATTACTGCTTAACCTATGGTCAGCATTTTAGGTGGCAATCTTTTCCACAGCAGCTGGCGACAATTTAATGCCATGGGAGACCGCGAAAGTGAGTGTGTGTTTTGCTCGAAGAAATTGCAACCCGATGCTTTTTAGGTTGCGATAGTAGAAACTGGGACTGTGTGTTCCAGCCGGGATCAATGACCTGTTTTCCATGCATGGCAACGATGTAAGTGAACTCCATAAATGCAGCAATATCTCCACCGGTAAAAATAGTTCGTGCTGTATGGAATAGTAAGAGGAGTTGGTGCCACTCTTAAATTTGATCCTAGCTTGTAATTAATATGACGTGAACAGTTTCACTCTCTTTAACAATGCAAAACGCCTCTTAATTTTCGAATGCATTGGAATTAGATCTCTCTTTTCGAGACCCTAATGACCTCCAGGATTCATAAACCAATCCATTTGCGGGGGTTGCTCGAGCTCTGTATCTAGGTCGCTAGTCCGAGACGAGGTGACTTCAAATGCGTGGTCGTGCACCTCCACCATAGGAGGTGACCTCCATTGATGGAGATCGACCTTAGAGAGAGAGAGACATGATAGTGCCTATTGGGTCGAGTTTCGATTTACGGCCGGTGATGGCTGAATTTCGATCTGTTCAAGGTGGAGGGTTTCAATTTAACAGCGATATCAAACATGCAAAAAATAAATAAAATGCAGGACAACCCATATCAATATCCAAAAAAAAAAAAAAGTTAGGCACAAATAGTTGTACAACTTAACTTTGAGAGACGCTTAAAAGAGGAAGATGATGTTGATGTTCGTGGTTTCCGAGCCACTAGGAAGCAGGTGAACCTGCACAATAACCCAGTCCCCCATATTTATTGAATTTGCCACTCTTTATTTAATTGGTTACCTTATATAAACCTGTCATTCTTTTTTAAGCCACTCCCGCTCCAAAAAAATAAACCTCTCAGATTTATGTTGACAAAAATTCTTTTTGAATCGTAATTTCACTTCTATGATCTGGGCCAAGTAAAGATACAAAAACTTCATGGAGAGAGAGAGAGAGTATGATTTATGTAGCAAATCCTAACATTCAATATGGAGACATTGAATTTTGGGAAAATTTCAAAATAAAGGTTTGAATGGGACCTTATTTCAAATAAAGATCTAAAATGCTCTCATTATTTCAAAAAATGGTCTGACCAAGAGTATTTTCGTTATTTTATATATTTTAAATTCCCCCCCCTTTTTTTTTCTTTTTCCTTTTCAACCTTCCTTTTCACCTGTGGCTGGTCTCAAGCGATGGATGGCTATCGGCAAGGGCTAGGTGAGGCCGCCCCTAGCCATCGCGAACCTCGCCCATGCAAGGGCCGGGCACAGGCATGGCGGACCCTCACCAGGTCTGGTTGTGGGTCACCTCATTGCGGTTGGCATGGGCCTAAGCAAGGTCGTCGGCTACTGGCGAGCCCTCATTAGCTACGACAAGGGAAAAAAGAGAGAAAGAAATAGGAAAAAAAAGGAAATAATAAACAAATTAATGACGAAAATGCCTTTGGTTAGACCCTTCTTTGAGGGCTATTCATGCCTTTATTTGAAATTTCCCGGGGACTTTTCAATATATTATAGTTGATTTCATTGTACGGTATTATTTTGCATGATTGTGTTTTTTGTTTAGGTGAGATTGGAGATTATTTTGAGACATTTGAGGCCAATCCAGCTCCCCTCACACTAAATCAACCGAGAGCACTAGTCGAAGCATGACCTACTTACACAGCACAAGGCAAAACTCAAAAGTATATTATTAGTAGCGCCATAGCACTAGGTGATATATTGCGCACCTCAGCTCATTTTATACTCGTGCCACCTAGAGATATAGGATAGTGACGCAAGCATGCCGAAATAAAATGCATACCGGGGAACCAGCCTCTTTTCCTTTCTTCATCATCGGACAGGAACTCGTAACTATATAAACCCTGTCTTATTATTGCAGTCACGTAGCCAAGTTAGTGTTTCACTTGAGCAGAAAACACAGAACTCGTTAGTCTCCCTCTCTCTCCCTCCGTCTCTCTCTCGATGGCCATGGTTAGCTTTCTGTATTCATCTCCGGCGACCATCCTTATCGCGATAGGTTTAGCCACGGTGACCATGGGGACTTTCCTATTCCCGTTTGCAGAGGCGGCTCGAGCGTTCTTCGTGTTCGGCGACTCGCTCGTCGACAATGGCAACAACAACTACTTGGCCACCACGGCCCGTGCGGACTCGCCCCCCTACGGCATCGACTACCCGACAGGCCGGCCCACTGGCCGGTTCTCTAATGGGCTCAACGTTCCAGACTTCATCAGTAGATTTTTCCATTCCCACTCGTTTCAGTGCATATTTACAGTTCCATTGTGATGCAAACGAGGTCCGACTCATCAGCTAAAATGTGACTAACCCAGGTCAGGAATTAGGATCCGAGCCGACACTGCCGTACCTGAGTCCAGAGCTCACAGGAGAGAAGTTACTAGTCGGTGCTAATTTTGCTTCCGCCGGAATTGGAATCCTCAACGACACTGGAGTGCAATTCGTAAGCATCATCTGTATGGCTACCTCTAGAACGAGTGATATTATTGTTGGTATGAACAAAGTGTGTATTTTTTTTTTTTGGCAGATAAACATTATAAGGATGTACAGGCAATTGCAGTACTTTGAGGAATACCAGCATAAGGTGAGTGCTCTGGTAGGAGCTGAGAGAACTCAACAGCTAGTGAACCAAGCCCTTGTGCTCATCACCGTCGGAGGGAACGACTTCGTGAACAACTACTTCCTCGTGCCTTACTCGGCCCGATCGCGCCAGTTCGCGATCCCCGACTATGTCAAGTACCTCATCTCCGAGTACCGGAAACTCCTCGAGGTGTTCGAGTTCGATTCCCTTCTGGCTTCCTTCTCATTTTGTTAACAAGTCTCCTTTCATGCAACGCCGCAATTGTCTAACCTGTTTCGTCACTAACTTTCAAATTCGGCCACAGCTTTCTCCATGCCTTTTTCTAGGATGTTAGAGAAATTTTAGTCGAGTACTAATTTTACAAAGTGGGGAGACCTAAATAGGGTTAATTAACTAATTTTACCAAAAAGAAAAAGGACATAAAATAAGTATTGAAAAAGAACATAACCCTTCACGTTTTCGTTTATCAAGTAATGTTGATTCTTATTTATTGCAATTATGGTGCTGCAGAGGCTATATGAGCTCGGTGCGAGGAGGGTGCTAGTGACGGGGATGGGGCCACTGGGGTGTGTCCCGGCGGAGCTGGCATTGCGGGGCAGGAATGGGCAGTGTGCGCCGGAGCTCCAGCAGGCCGCTTCACTTTTCAACCCTCAGCTTGTCCAAATGCTTAAAGGGCTCAACCAGGAGCACGGCTCTCAGGTGTTCATAGCCGCCAACACCGACCTCATGCATCGTGACTTCATCACCGACCCTCAGGCCTACGGTAATCTGAAACATATGCGAACTAAGATGCTAAATACATATCCCCACATCGACATGTCATATGCTTCGCGTTGATCACAACAGCTTTCCAAAAGTGGTCGCAATCAGAGATCCCGACGAGCATCTCGCACATGTTCTTGCAGTCGGTAGTTTGTCTAAGTCTATCGAAGCTGTTAATTATAAGGAGAAAAAGACTTTTAATAGGGAGGGGAAGGCATCAGTGAATTTATCACTTGAGTTGCTGCAATGCAAAATAAAGTTTCTCATGCCACTGGTTAGCAAAAATTCGAAGCCAAAAGTTGAAACGAATCTTAAAATGGTCCTGCTATGTTGACCAACAACATTTCATAACTTACATGTACGTGATCAATCGATGACATTATATTGGTGCAGGGTTTGTGACATCAAAAGTGGCATGCTGTGGCCAAGGGCCTTACAATGGGATCGGGCTATGCACCGCGGCGTCGAACTTGTGCCCTAATCGAGACCAGTATGCATTCTGGGATCCATTTCACCCGTCACAGAAGGCAAACGGATTCATCGTCCAATCCATCATGAAGGGTTCGGCCGAGTACATGGACCCCATGAATCTCAGCACCATCCTGGCCCTTGATTCTCATCTGGTCTGAAGAGATCAATCAATTCAAAGTTTGTCTGAGAAGCATTTTCCTTTTTCTGTTTCAATCGTTTTCTTGGTACAAAGCAGAGTCTTTGTTCTGTGTGAAGTCTTCAAGGATGACTTGGTCCTGACAAAGTGTTCTTAATCTATATGCATGAACTGCTTGTTATACGTCCTCAGAATGGGGCAATTCGAGTTTTAATCCTTCCCCCCCCTTTTTTTTAAAGTTAACTTGGTGTATTTGCTTATCAACCCAGTTATCAATATAGATCAAATGGATCACGGAATAAAGTCGCTGATTAGTTTGATTATGGAATAAATGAATCGGGTCTACTCGAGATTAAATTTGGAGGCTTGATTTTGGGCGAATCTTGCATCAGTTACCATGGAAAACAACTCATGAACTTTAGTCTGTCAATTCTTCTTACAAATAACTAACAAAATTCTAAAAAAGATGCTCTGATCAATTAGGATTCTAGGTTCGACCAAAAAAATTAGCTTTCTAGGAAACAGGACTCATTCCAAGCACTGTAGCTTTTTCTTGATCATCTGTGGGGTCCATTGACATATATTGGCAGGCTTAAAAAGAAAACGGGCCTAATGGGCCACACAGTAGAAGAAAACAACTGAAGTGCACATGATCATGGGCCGAAGCTGAACGGCCCGCTAGGAACGATGACCTTCGGGCGGTCAGCAGTGTCAATCCCTTATTGATCCTTTTTTTTTTTCAATTTTCCTTTATCAAAAACAAAAAATTAGCAATTATTTTAATGAGGGACGAATCGGCGATAGGGCTTTTCCATTCCGACTCCTTGCCTAGGCTATCCAAGGCACGGACATCCGGACTATTTACTCGAAAGGACTAGCCCGAGCTCATCTAGGCCCGCCCGTCGAGTAAGCCTATGACAATGTAACCCCTTTGAGGTCTTATACATTTTACGATAGGCATTGGCAATTAGATCCTAACATGGAAATTTCGAAAATGGCAATATCATTACAACCAAGTTGAGGGCTTATTTTTCTACAAGAATTGATTATGTAATAATATTTGGGTGACTGTAAGATATAATCTGTTTTGGGTAACATAAAAATAAATAACAATTAACTACGCTTTTAAGAATTCGTGGCTTACAACATATTGTTATTGTCATAATTATCCAAAAACTATTGTATGCTTGAACAGAAGAATTGCACAATCCGGAACGGAGAAGAAGGAAAAAAAATGAATTCTAGGTTTGACCAAAAAAAAAAAATAGCACCCTAGGAAACAGGACTCATTCCACGCACCGTAGCCTTTTCTCCATCATTTGTGGAGGCCATTGACATATATTAGCACGTTTTAGAAGAAAACGGGCCCTCGCAGTCTCTAGACCTCCCCATCGCCGCCTGTAGATCAAATCGGAATTAGTATTAAAACAATTACTTTTTTCAAAAACTTAGCATTAAAGTGATCCGATTAAAATTTTTAGTATCAAAATGATATCCGTACACAGCTTTTTGCACTAAAATTGTCTTAAAACTTCCAAATAGTTCACAAAGCAAAGACATCCTATTCTGACAATTGTACTTTGGAACCCGAGAAGAAGGTCAATATAGCTTATACGAAGTACAGCTCCCCACAAACTCCAAAACCTGCCACTGCATATGTTCCCTACAGATGGTCTCGCGATAATTTCAGAGGCTGCATCAGTTAAGAACTCACTTTTGGTCTCCATTGGGCTTGAAGAACTTCAGTTTTAGTCCACTGTCGCCATGCCCCAGATGCCACCAATTTAGAAAGCCTAGCTAAAGCAATTCCCAACCAATACACCAGTCGAAATACCAACTAAAGCAGTACTTAGCAGCCGGTTCATTCAAACCCACATGGCAAAGAAAATGCAACTCAGAAACCAGAACGGAACTAGATCGAGCACAGATGGTTGGTACGCCGGCCTCGATGCCGTGGAAAACGGGCATGGAGTGTCTCTGGAGTCTGCTAAGGCAGCTTAAGAGGACTACAAGAAAAGTCGGTGCAAGATGTCCTCTCGGATCGTCGTTGCTGCGGAATCCATACAGGGCATTGAGGATTCCAGCTTGAGGCATCTGCAAAAGGGTACGGACAAATAATTTTAGTGAGCAAATATCCTTAGTAAATGAATCTAGGCTGTCGTTCTAAAGCAATAGTAATTCCATAACACATTAAGAGCTGCAAAAAACAGGTGAGCATGTTGATCCGATGGAAATGCAAGAAGTTGAGCCGTTTCTGCTGCTGCTTAATTAACGCTTTGTGGGCTTCACCGTGTCCCTCACGGAAGTCAACTAACTTGACTTTTCCTTTAAGTTCCCCATCTTCAATACCGATCAAGTTGATGAAAAAAAAAAAAAAAAAAGAGATTCGCGCACATTCGCCGTCAAAATGTTAAGATGCAACGGCAACTGGCATTCCTGTCTTAGATCCGGTTGCGTTTTTTCTTTTTCCCTTTCCTTTTGTTTTTAGCATGTAGTTTGATTACGGGAAAAATTACCAAAAAAGTCCTAAACCTATTGCAATTGTACCGATTTAGTTAAAAATCTTTTTTTTTTGTCAATTCGGTCTTAAACCTTTTGCAATTGTGCTTATTTAGTCCATCCGGCAAATTTTGGCCAGGCGACACTGAAGTTGACACAAGTTAGCTAGCGACCTAATTTTAATAATTTTTGTTTTTATCTTTTTTCTTCTTTTTCCATCACTTTCCCTTTCCCCTTCCCCTTCCTTGCTCCACTTCCAACTGGTTGTTGGACCTCGATGACCTATGAGGCTCTAGCCAGCCTTGCCATCACTGGACAAGGCAAGGTGAGGCTCGACCTTGCCAGCCCAAATCTAGCGAGTTGAGCCTCTCGATGGCCGGGCAAGGACGGCCAAGCCTCGCCTAGTGATGGTGAGGTCAAGTATCACCATGGTCTAGGCTAGTGAGGCTATGCCTCGCTAGTTATTCTCTGATCGATCTTTGAGGTCTGATGATCGGTTGAAGGTAGAACAGGGAAGAAGAATGGGCAAGGAGGAAAAAAAATTCAAAAAAATTATTGAAATATTAAGTCGCCGATCTGCTGGTGTCCACGTTAGTGCCGGAGTATAAAAATTCACCAGATATACTGAATTAACAAAATTGCAAAAGGTCTGGGACTGAATCGATAAAAAGATTTATGATTGAATCGATACAGTTGCAATAGTTTTATTACTTTTTTTTTTGGTAATTTTCCTAGTTAAGTTAGTACATAACCTCACTATTTTTATGTGTAAAAACTAGATGTGTCAAATGAATGGGTTGGCTGGATAAAAAAAAAAGAAGGATAGGTCGGGTCGAATACGATCCGACTCATATTAACCTATTTAACTTGTTTTGGCCCATTTTCATACAATATAAATTTAATGACCTATACCTAATCCAACCCATACCCGACTCCATCGATATTCTTTAAACACTTCAATATTTAATCATATTTAGGAATTCGTTTCTTATAAATTTTTGAAAATAAATATATTCCTAAAAAATTATGCATAATTTTTATAATCTCTAAAAAAATTTAAATTTTTTCTTTTTCTTTATCTTTTTTTATTATTTCTTTTCCTTCTTTCTCTTTTCTCCGTAGGTTGCCGGGCCTCAACGATAATCGGTAGCCTAGAAACCAGCCATAGCACTGTTGATTTTGGCAAGTTCAAGGGTCGTCAGGTTTTAAGTGAGTCATAAATTGATTTTCTTAGTATTTTAAAAAATATTCAAATATTCTGACAATTCAAAATTTTAATATTTCCTTTTCTTTTTTTTCCTTCTTATTCTCTTTTGTCTCTTGCTTGGCCATCACCCTACCTTGGCAGCCAGTGGGCTCGCGACGACCAAGGCAGGAGGAAAAAAAAATAGGAAGAGAAGAAAAAGAAAAAATATTAACATAAAAATAAAGTATTAAAATAATAAAAAATTGATTTTTTAAAATATTCATAAAATTTATTATTGAATCCCTTAAGATAGTTGTCCTGGCTAAGCCCTTTATAACTTATTTAAAATCCATTAAATTTATATGTACCCATTCATTTCCCACTTAAACAGTTAAGCCAACCAATTTTTGACCCAACACCATGAAATATGGGTTCTAAACCTATTTTACCACCTCCAGTAAAAACCATGGAATTACTTAAAAGATCAAAATGGGGCCACTTACTTTGTTTGGTGTGAAGCTTCTGCATCTGAATTATACAAGATACAAATGCGGAGCTTCTACAGAATGGTGGCTCTAATAAAGGAAACTAAAAGTTGCTTCTGATAAATTTGACAGCAAATAAAGTTTTAAGGACAGTGCTTCTTCAACTTTCTCAACCAAATCGAAAAGTAAGAATGTTAAGGAAATACTTGGAGGCTCGCTTATTGAGATTTTTAAAGACCCTATAAAATCACAAACCTTTATTTTACTTCCATTTTTTTTTCCTCTTCTAGAAATGCTGGTTTTGTTTCCGGAACCAGAAGGGCCAAAAGAGGATTCTCGGGAATAAGAATATAAAGAGAAGCTTGCGGATTTGGATCTCCTAACATAATGTTAGGGGTGACATTATGCAATCTGGGCCATCCAATTCAAAATGGACGACCCAGATTGATCCACGTCATCTTTGTAAAAGAGGAAAAAATTTTTGGCGGGAATTTTAAAATTTTGAGTTTATCAATCTGAGCCATCCATTTTTGAATTGGACGGCTCAGATTTCTTATGTCACCCCTGACATAGTTGCACTATGTTAAGGGATCCGGATCCGAAGCTTGAGGCCTAATGGAACACAATCCACATTGACATCATTGGAGGGGTTCACCTTCACTGAACTGCCAATGCTTTGATCTTAATCCAGAAGTCACAGTAGCATACCCGAAAGGCTGAACCAAAGTCTTAAACAACAAAATGAAGAATTTTGTTTCAGTTTTTGTCATATAGGAAGTCGGCATAATGGCATGGCAACAAGGACTATTGGCCTCTTGAAGTTCCTAAATTTACATTGCATTTACTGATAGGGACATGGAACAATTTCCTCCGATAATCACCGCATTGTGTATATTCCTTTTTCCGGCTTTTGGCTCTGCATTCAGCTTCAGGCAGTATCTTAGGTTCGCTTCTGCAAAGAGTCCTATCAATTTGAGCAGTGCACCAGTCATGAGAAGTCCGTTCTGGGACTTAACTTTCTTCTAGTTTCCATCATTGAGTCTCGATAATGGTTCTTAGGTTCATCACTGAGGTGGTTGATCACAGTATCCGGCAAAAAGCACTTGGCTTCTTAACGGTTCAGCGGGCATTAATCCGATGATGAGCTAGTCGATTTAGTTGCGAGGCACAACCACCTCTCGTAATACCTCTGTTCTTGGTGGTCCTTCACATCAAAAGGCAGTTTCGAAGTCCACAGGGTATATAAAAAGGCCAATCGCTCAGTCCTCCATCCACATCCTCCGGACACCTTTAGGAATTTCCAAAAGAGCTGGTCCTGAGTTCCTTTCACCTCGGTAGTTCAATGGCTGGCTCATCATCTTTCAATCCCTTTATTGTCCTGGGGCTTGTGTTGATCCTGTTCGACAATGCATTCCAAGCTGAGGCCAGGGCTTTCTTTGTGTTTGGAGACTCGCTCGTTGACAGTGGTAATAACAACTACTTGGCGACCACGGCTCGTGCTGACTCGCCCCCTTACGGGATTGATTATCCGACTCGCAGACCTACTGGCCGGTTCTCGAATGGCCTCAACATACCAGACATAATTAGTTGAGTTTCTTGTGTTTATTGTACACTACCACACTTCTTTTTCCAACTGTTGTAAAGTGAGACGATTCTGATCGACCGTCATTTTTCAGGTGAACAAATCGGGTCAGAACCCACATTGCCGTACTTGAGCCCTGACCTTAGAGGCAGAAGACTACTTGTGGGTGCTAACTTCGCTTCAGCTGGGATTGGTATCCTCAATGATACAGGAGTTCAATTTGTAAGTAATCGGCATCCTCAACTGAAGATCACATAAGTATACTCATGCAAGCACAGCTGGACCGTGAACTGCGAATCGAATGTGACAAAGCATTTTCATACGTCAGATAATGATCGACAAGCATGTTCACATTTACCCTCTAATTAATGTTAGATTTTTTTCCTGTGAATTATCAATTTTCCTGACATACTTATGCTAATGTCTGCAATGGGACATGTATTCCAAATATTTTGCAGCTGAACATCATCCGGATGTTTAGGCAATTTGAGTACTTTCAAGAGTACCAGCGGAGATTACGTGGTCTCATAGGAGCGGAACAGACACGGCGGCTCGTAAATGAAGCACTCGTTCTCATAACGGTCGGTGGAAATGATTTCGTGAATAACTACTACTTGGTACCGAACTCTGCCAGATCCCAACAGTACCGTCTGCCCCAATATGTCGAGTTGCTCATCTCTGAGTACCGCAAACTTCTATTGGTAATTCCAATTCAGCTTTTCTTGCAATCAAACCTCTTAAGAAATAACTTTCTGTTGCGACATGTTAGTAACAATTTTGTCATCGTTAACCTAGAAACGTTTGGCTTATTTTGTGGAGATCATAATTATACCTCTGGCTGACTTAGATTTTCCCTATTTCAAACATTACTGCAGAAGCTGTACAGATTAGGGGCCAGAAGGGTTCTTGTGACAGGGACCGGGCCATTGGGCTGCGTCCCAGCAGAGCTTGCAATGCGAGGCACCAATGGCGGGTGCTCGGCCGAGCTGCAAAGGGCTGCGGCATTGTACAACCCCCAACTCATCGAAATGCTGAGGGGGCTGAACAACAAACTGGGCAGTGATGTGTTCGTAGGTGCAAACACCCAGCAAATGCACATGGACTTCATCTCCGACCCTCAAGCTTACGGTAGGCGAGGCTTGAATCACAATCGAGTAACGCTATGCCATAGACTAAGACCGGTCCAACAAATTCGCGCACTAAGTGATGTGGCCATTGAGTCAGTTTTATTATACTTACCAATCTTTCATGATCACTAATCTTTTTTGGTCATGGCAGGATTTGTGACCTCAAGAATAGCATGCTGTGGCCAAGGGCCCAACAACGGCGTGGGGCTGTGCACCGTGTTGTCTAACTTATGCCCGAACAGAGACCTCTACGCATTCTGGGATGCATTCCACCCTTCTCAGAAGGCCAACAGGCTGATCGTGCAGCAGATGATGATCGGGTCGACCAAGTACATGACCCCGATGAACCTCAGCACCATCATGGAGCTGGACTACGCATCCTAATATGACACACATCTTCATCCGGCGAGCACAAAGTATCGATTTTGTCAACAAGAATTGCATTTTACTAGTATGAGCTTCGCCTTTTTTTTTTCCCCCAAGGTTTCGTGTGGTTGTCTTCAGTGTAATGGGGCTTCAGATGAGAAGTGCCCAACGTGTGTATTGTTCCAGGTTGTCCAAATAATCGAGGCTAAAGATCTGTTGCAAGTGGTTTTAGGAAGAATTGGTGCCAAATTGTCTCGTGCTTTTCATTACCAAACTCTCCACTGGAGAAGAAACACTTAAATTTGGTTATGCTCTTCATCCTTTTTTTTTTCCTCATCAATTTTTGTGGCATTGTTAGTGGATGACGTGGAATATATAATATAAATACAAGGGAAAAATACTTGTTACCTATAAGTCGAGAGGAGGCAAGCAATGAAAAGATATACAAGGGTGAAATGTTCTTTTACCTCTTCCCTTTTTCGTGGTCTCATTCATGAGATTGTTGTCTCCAGCTCCTGAAAAATCATTAAGAAACCAGCAATTATAGGCGGAGGAAGGTTAACTCACTCACCCAGAAAAAGGGGTTTTAGTTGAATTATTTCCAACCTAAACCTCTATTCTCTCAGACGAGAGGTCTCGCCTCTTTTGCGCCCCACCTCTTTCTTAGTCAATTGGTATCTACTCGTCTTCTCTCCATCGACTAGCTTCTCTTTCTTGTTTTGGTCCGACAATGGGGACACTGCCCTGCGTACGATCGTGCTGGGTGAGCAATAGCCACTTCGTCAAAGTACTTACTTATGGGCTAATGGGTCACGCTTTGGTCAAAGTTTCATTTTCTCCTTTCCACCTTGAAAGAAGACCAAGCCGACAACGCCCCTTTACTTTGCCATAAGCAACCTTGTGTCCCGACCTAAAATCAAATTTCCCAATTTTAGGTTAATGGATTATCAGATTAATTAATTAAATTAACTAATCTAGTTCGAGCTCTCTCAAATTCTATCAAATCACAACTTAGGTCCAATATTTAGCAAGCAAAGATTTTTAATTTGAAGTCGCCACTAATCATTTTATGGTAGGCTAACTAAATACATAAATAAAATATCGAGAGAAATACTTTATTCCTACAAACCAGAGATTAAATGAATTTGGAGACTTAATTACGCTAGATTCTCTAACCCCTTCCGATACCATTTTATTTCATGAAAATCATTTAAGAAAGCGACATTTATTGGTTTTAATCTAAGTCACTAACAAAGGTTATCATGCGGGTGCACAACTAATTAAATAAACATCTAGAAGTCAGATAATTGCAAGGAGCATGCGTCTGACAATTTTCTCTTTTTTGGTTTTCATTTTTATATGAAAAATAAACTAAATGTAATGACATTAATAAAAGCAATCTATCTTAAGAATGAATATGAATTTAATTAAACTATATTACTAACTCTATATGACATGCAGCTAAAAATTAAATCAATCCTAGCATGCAATCTACCTGATGAATTAATTAATTAACCTAAACATGTGACTCTAAATCACATAGCGAATATGATTTTTATTTTTTATTTTTCGGACTTAATAATGGCCCTAAAATAAACTATGCCTAAAAGATAGTTATTTTACACATTTTAGGATTTAAATTGACTTAAACCCTACCCCATTAAAGATAAACTATCTTAGACATAATTATCTATTTAAACATGTATATTTTAACATAGAATGAAATCTAATCTAATTTATTAAAAAATCAATTAAACATGCAATCCTATCTATATGACTTTATCCTAGAATGCAATTTAATTTAAACATGTGAATTCTAATCTTTATGTAACGATTATCTATATGCAATATTTTTTTAGAGATTTTCAACATGTATTCAGATACCACAAAAAGATAGCAATCTGATCAGCTTAATCTCAAATGTGGAAAGTCAACCAATTAGATATGCGACTATAGCGATCCAATCAGATAAACTCAAATGTAGAAAATAAATCAACTTGAATATTTCGCAATTTTTTTCGAATTAAGTTTCAATCTAAAGCCTGATAGATCGATCCTAAAAATTCGAAATACCTGTTATAAAAATAATTCTATCTAAATTCCCATATAAAGAGTTAAATCCACATGTGCGGTTGTGAATTAGGAAAGAATTTCCTAATTGATAACCTGTATTTCAAAAAATTTCGTTAGATAACAATACAACTTCAAATAGGTAATCGAATATTCAGATTTCTAAAGATAAGAAATTTACTTAATTTGCGAATGAACTTTCCAAATTTGAACCGAATTGAATTGACTCAATTTTGTGGATCGTGGATCGGCAGGATGGCTTGCGATCATGGAGGCTCCACAAGCAGGCTGTTCATCGGGCACACTAGTTCGCAATGGAGCTTGCAAGTCGACGATGGAAGCTGCTGGTTGCGACCGAGCTACTTTGTCAGCGGCAAGAACAACACGACAAAACCTGTAGATCTCCTGTTCACTCGCCTATATACCCGCTGAAACAATGAAGTCATCAGGAAGGGGGGATTGCAACGTTGGGACGCTAGCGGGTGGCACGAGGACGATGGCTGGCATCCGGGACTCATTCAACAGGATGAAGACTCGCCGGCTCGACAGCATTTCGTCACGCATTTGGTGTCTCGGACAGGGCTATTGGAGGAACTTCTTGGTGTGACTGCCAACAGAGCTTGCAAAGAACACTTTCAGTCTGCAGATATAAAAAGAATTCAGCGGTTTTGCTCCTGGTGATTAGTGGATGGTGCAACATGGGTGTCTTGCAGAGAGAAAAAAAAAAGGAAAATTTTCTTTTGAGTGGCTCCTTTCTGCCTCTTACTCATTTCCCTCACATAAACCCGCAGATTTCTCTAGGCAACTCTTGATCGCTGAGCAAGGAAAGCAAAACAGAAAAGAACCAAGATTGATAAGAATAAAAATAAAAAAATTAGGGTCACTAATAATGATGGCAGAGGGGAAACAAAGTTGGTTTTGAAGACTTCCCCATCATCTCTGGAGACGTTCCCATGATATCTATTTTAGCTTTCAATCCGTGGACTCTTTCCCCGAGGACAAGTTTTGCCCCCCTCCTTCAGAACTCTCTCTTTATAGCTCATCTTTTTCTGTGCAAAACGTGAATGGGTACTTTGTGAAGCCCCTCCTGCGAGTCCTTCATTGAGATCAAGAGAGCGGTTGCCGTCTATATTTTCTATCAATCATGGCCTCGAAGTGCCGTGTATAAGAATTGTTTGGCCCTTCTTTGATGAACGTGTGGCCAGGTTGTCCTCTTTAGAACCTGCGAGAGGAAGGAAAAACTCTCATTTTTCTTTTGTTGTGCCAGACCCTCTTTTTCCTTTCTTTCTCCGGATGAGCTCTCAGTCTCTCTGACTTTTTCCTCCCCATTTCTTTTGACTTTTCAAACCTATCGTCTCTCCGTTGTGCCGTGAGTCTTCCCCTCCTTTCTTCTCAGTTCAGCCCCCTTTATAAGCGAGTAAGCCTAGTTATCCCCAAAAAACCCAATCCTACTCACACGTGAAGATATATTTGCTGAACAAATCCCTGCTTTTGTTCAACAAAACCGGCGGATATCCCTGCCGTTGCTCAACAAAAATCAGCTTATATCTCTACCTTTGCTCAACTAAATCAGCTAATATCCTTCAACTGCCAAAGTACCTACGAAAAGCTTAGTTGATCTCTTGACATGAACCGCACGACCTCATTGAACCAGAGTTCTTGAACTCCACCAAATGCACAAGTAGCCACCGCAACCTAGTTACTTTGCAAGTAGGTCCAATCCTCTTCAGACATCTTAAACTCTCCGCTTGCATGAATGCAAAAAGTAAAACTATACTAGAAGTGCAAACCATATGAAAATAATTTAATTAATTTTTTTTTTGTAGAGACAAAGGTTAGTCTCTAATTTTTTTTATCAAATAAATAATTAAATAAAAAATCAAAATTTAGATGGCAACAGCCTGTTATTAGATTCTCTTGATGTTGGACAACGGAACAAATTGAGCAAATGTGACTACTTCACAATATTGTGCCAATTCCAATTTTAAATTCACGCATACTTGTTTCATAGCTTTCAAATGAGCGGCATATCTGATGTCTCCTAACAAATTAAAAAGCATCGAGCTCTGCAAAAAAAGTGAAGCAAGCCGTGGTAGTAGCACGCATTCACTCCAAGCCGAAAGCGATATCGACTCTTGAACTTGCCCATGCTCATCCAAACTAGCTTCAAAAAGTGATTGGAAAGCAAAGCCTTTCCTTCAATCCAAGCCGACGAAATGACCCCTAACCCCAATTGCATATTGGCACGTTCATGATGCATCATGATGAAAAGGCTAGCTGGTCTTTTTGTAGTAAGGGAAAAAGAACTCTCTAGAGAAGCAAGCGAAAATCAATGCAATCGTCAGGGCTAGCTATAACAACCACTCATGAATCTTTTTTTCAGATCACCTATTGTAATGATAAACATCTTGTCTTGTCGCGACCTTTTCTTGAATTCTCAAAACTCCTGTCGCTCCATCCCTGCAGGGGCAGGAATTGCGTATTAGCATCAGCACCAGAAAGATATAAGTAAATATGGTCCCGAGAATCTCGATAGTAGTTCTTCTATCCCCAAACCCTATTTGTATAAAATAGTAGAAGCTCCACTTATATAAAGTAGCAAAGAAAGGCAGGAATTATCCATGAATCAAATCAATTATCTTTCGGGTTTTGTGAGCAAATGTAGATATATATTGACCTAAAGCATATACTTATTCATTTGAGTTGATAGGCTGTGATACCTGATTGACTCAAAATCAATAGTTGTCAAAATAACATCAAGAGAACAAGAACCCTTTCCCTAATTGAATGCCCGAACAAAATCCTCCGTTTTTTGGAATGGATCCATCCCTACCACACCTCCCTCCGCTAGGAAAGAGATTCCAACAGGTCTTTTGTTGTTTGACAGCCAAGAACATGAACTTGTTCGCTGTAAAATGGACCCGAGTAATGGCTTGAGGACAAATCAGGTCATGGAGCTAATTATGGTCCCTTTTTTTTTTGTCAACAAAACTTCGCAACAGTTTTTTTTTTGTTTAAGTAAAAATAATTTGAATGTGGTTGGGATTAGTTATTGAGAACAAAACAACTTCTAAGTTGCTATAGTTTCTTTCTTAGCCAAATATAAGTTGCTAGAGCGTCATATAAAAATAAAGCGGACTATAGAATTGTGTAATAGCTGTATATTTTTCTGTGTTATGATGGAGAGTATATTATCCTAAGGCATTATAATATGACTATTTAAGGTAAGAAGATATTATGATATTGGTTCTAATCAGTCAGGGATATGCCCCAATTATGTCTTACACCCCTCAAACTCAAGATGAGGCAGAAGATGTAAGTTTGAATACATCGGTAATCTGATCAACTCATGGCAGATAAACTGGGTTCGGCAGGCTACGCAACAACAAACTAACGCGCGCGGGCTACATGACAACATAAGAGGCTGACATGATAAGCTACAAGATAGCATAATAGCTTAACGTGGCAAGGAATGCCCCAGTAGAATAGCTTGACGTGGCTGCGGTACAAGGACAGGTAGATGATTATTTTTAGTAAAATAATTTTTAAATTACTCAATTTTTCGTGAAAAAATAGAAGCTGCAGGTATTCCTACCATTGATGGACTTCATGGGTTGGCCTGCATGGGGAGTCCCACGAATCGGAAGGTGAAATTGGTGCCCATCTCTAATCTTCCATGTCATAGGCCTGGCAAACAGGAAAATATTGGCCCAGTCCACAAAAACCCTCGTGGCCTTTAGATCATGCAAAACCAAAACTCATCTAAATACACTAGCTACGACAATGAATTAGGATGAATTTGTTTCACGAAAAATTCAAAAATTTGAAAGTACTTTTCAAAAAATGATTGGTTGTATCACTTAAAATGAATAAACGAAAAATATTTTATAATGCCGAAAATATTTAGGCATAAGATGTTGTTGATGATGAAATCATTTCCTGTTAACTAATTTTTCTAAATAATATAATCAATCATTTTTCGGAAAAAGTTTTGCAAATTTTGAGTTTTTGGTGAAATGAAAGCACCCTAGTCAAAACCTAAGCAAGGAAATCTTTGTTTATCTTGGTTGTGGAAACTTCCGTGTGATCACCATCGACATTCTACAATAGCCAGAAATCGAGTAAGGTAACGGATATATGCTATGAAACAGCTGTGGAGCCAAAACATAGAGGACCAACTACCGATACAACTTGTTTGGCATGATGGGTCATACTTTTGAATCTGAAGTTACGCATCTACTGTGCGTTTTTCTTCTTGATCATGCCGTTTACGCCATTACGGAGAATCAACTCGTTGGATCATGTTAAAAATCCAACTTTATCATCCTCTTTTGCACTATATAAACACTTAGTTACTGCGCTTGTTTGACATGACAAGGATTAGAGCTTTCTCTAGTTTACTATCTCCTCTTCCACAAAAGTAAAGGCATAGCATAGAGATCATGATATATTTATATCATAGAAATCTTCATGCATGTTCATGATCTCTATCTTATATTTTGTCTCCTTTTTCCTTATTATTCTTCTTTACCGTTCACGGTTTAATGATTAATGTTATCATTTTCATTCTTGCATCACCACTGACATGAAAACTATTACACTCTTTCATCCTTTTTTTCCTCATCTGGGAAACCCATCTAGAACTCGAACTCATTTGATCTTCAATCTTTTCAATTTATTTCCCAGGGAAGGGTGCTCCAGCGACGTGAGACGATGGCGAGCCCCAGCACTGGGATACATAGTGGACGTGACAAGGAAAGCGATAATTCTGGATTGATGAGAGAAAAGCTATCCGCGTTGGTTGTGGATGAGGACGTGCTCGTGTGTAGGGTGCTTGAGACACTTTTTGGCCAGCTCAAAGTAGCAAAAGAAGTCCTGATTGAGATTAACACAGATGGAAAGGAGGCCTTGGATCTTCACGTTTCTGGTTCATCTTTTGATATTATTCTCATGGAGATCGATTTGCCATCATGAATGGCCCGGAAGTAAAATTTGCTTCATTCTTCATTCGATCTTATACTTGACACACACACACACACACACACACACACACACACACACACAGAATATCAATCACACATTGAAATGTACTATTTCTCCCTTGTATTCACATGTGCAGGTGACGAAGGAGCTGCGAGCAATGGGTGTAAAGAGCATGATCGTGGGACTGACTTCGCGGGACTCGAAAGTTGACAAGGAAGCTTTTATGGCGGCGGGTCTGGATGAGTGCCTTGAGAAGCCATTGACTGCTGATAAGATCAAGTTTCTTGTTGAAACCCTAGAGAAGAAGAAGTAGAGAAGTGACATGTCAGCTCTCAGCTTATAGCTAAAGGAAGAATAATGAGTGATGCTAAAAATAGAGTAATAGGGTTCATGCAATTTATTTGCGTTATAGATGTATGACTGAGCATGGAAACACGAGTTTTGTAATCATGCAAGTCATCGCTGATTGTTTCTACTGCTTGTTAATCAAAATGAGTTAAGAAATTTATAAGTGCTTATGCTCTCTTGCGCAATGGAGAAAGTTTGCTTCGCTTGTGATCAACCGACGATTTAGCATTTGTTGTCGACCTATCATATTCTTTTCTGTAGCTCCTGCAGTTAAGATTGGTTTTCTGTTTTTGGTTGATTAGTTAAGTACTTATGTTTGATTTTCTCATAGCAAACTCCAGCTAGAAGAAGGCACATCATCTGATATGGAAGTGGTCTTGGATGATTTCTACATCCCTGTACTGTTTCTTCTCCACTTTTCTTGTACAAAAACAGAACTCTCTAGCATCATCTCAAAGCAGCATGATCAAGTATAGACCACTTCTTCTTCGGCAATCTGATGTGTTGAGAACATTGAATTGGTTATCTAGATCACAAGAGGAAAAACCATATCCATATCTATCTTCATCCTGAAAATAATCTTGTTCTTGATATCCCCTGTTTGGTACCAGATACCAAAGTTCTTAATATTTACTTGATTGCAATGCACTCTTTCCTTTCACAAAAAATTAATAAAATAAGCATTCCTTCGTGAACACTAAGCTCATCACTGCTGTCTTAACAATTTATTGTTGTTGGTTCTTCATTTATCAGGTGCTTCCTTTTTCTAACTTTTTTGTTTCCCGAGCACGGTTTGTGGATGGTAGGGAAAACGATACCGTTCTTCTCCCAAGTTGCCACTTCTCTGTAGTGTCATGGAAAGAAAGTTTTAGTTCCAGTGTGTTTATGAGCATTCACTGATATTCCAGTGGTTTCCGGAGCTTATAAGACATGGCAAAGTTGAGGATTAAGGGTGCAATTAATTTTTTTTCTAGTCTGGTCGTTTTATTATTAGCAAGTTACCTTGTTCTGAAGCCAAGGTTGAGAAGTGACTGTTTAATGGTTTTCGAAGGTTTGCAAAGTATGTGTGCAGAAACTGAAACAAATGGAGGTAAGTAAAGCATCCTATATTTCTCCAGTGACCATTTTTATTCTAATTGAAGTTGTAATTTTGATATCATCAGGAAAGGGTGATGCTAACATAACTCACTCAAGGTTTTGTCGTGTCCTAAAAACATGCATTCACCTCGATATGAGTCTGAATGAGGGTTCATTTCACACTCCAAGGTTTGAGAAATGTCATGTGATGATGTTGGAGCTGTGTCTCATTGCTCTGCATAATACTCTGTCGTTTTAGTGATTTTGAGTTAGTCAAGTTAGTTTGTTAAGCAGTTTGGTTTGTTAGCTATTTTTTAGGTAGTGAATCAAGTTTGTTTTTGCACGATTGTGTGCAGTTAAGTTGTTCTGTTTTTGGATTGGTCTATTTATATTTTTTAAAGTTGAATGAAGAGTAGGAGTTGTTCATTTAGTCTCTCTCTTGGGTGTGCAATAAGTTTTTGAGAGAACTGTGCTGAGAAACTTAAGCACTTTCTGCTTCTAAAAACATTTAGAAGTAACAGATGAGTCATTGCTGGGGATACAAATTCAAATTTCTACTGTCAATGAAGGCCACGGTAGAGAACATTTTTTTTTTAGCTACGTTCATATTAAAGGAAAAAGAAAAGAGATGGAAATTACAATCTTCTTACTCGAATTGCTTTAAGTTAGGTTGAGGTTTGGAATCAACTATAATTTGTTCAGTTGCTATTGTTAGTGGAAGTCACTAACTAAGACCAGGTTTGGCATACTGAGAAGGAAAGTTGCTCTAGGACTTTGCTTTCCTGGATAATGATGGACACCTTGCCAGCTTTTCCGATTGCTAGGACTGTAAATGTGAGTGATCATTGGTGCAAGTCCTTTTTTGCGATACAGTTGTGAGAGCATTGGAATTTGATCTGGCAATCGCATAATTTTAGATGATAAGTTTCCAATCTCTGCATAATTTAGATGTGATCACACATTTGTAGGCGGGGCGCGCATCTTCTTGTCTTCGTCGCTACCCAGAGAGAGAGAGAGAGAGAGAGAGAGAGAGAGAGATCACACATTTGCAGGCGGGGCGCGCATCTTCTTGTCTTCGTCGCTACCCAGAGAGAGAGAGAGAGAGAGAGAGAGAGAGAGAGAGAGAGATGATGTTAAAGAACTGTCTTTTATTACAAACCGGTCATACACGACGTACGTGGTATACCTTGATATTCTGCATACTCAAGTAATTGTTGTTATAGGAACTTTTTATTCCGTTTATTCTTTTTTTTTTTTTTTATCTTTGACCACACATTCCATTTAGTTGTTGTCGTACCAAAACTGTGCCTGGAGGTATTTGACCACCTTCTCGTCGACTTGGAAGGCCTTGGAGAGGACGTCAGCAGAAATGGGTGGCTTCGCTCCAAAGACAGCATTAGCAATGGTAATGACTCCTGGGTTCTGACTGCTAAGACCAGCAAAGGCCAGTGCATAGGTGTTTCCGATATTCAACTGGAAGTGAATGAGACCTATTGGGAACACAAATACATCCCCCTTGTACAGGACTTTGGTGAATAGAGTGTTGTTTAATTGGTTGGAAGTGACGAAGCCAACAAGTAGTGTACCCTCCACTACGACCAGAACCTCGGTGCCTCGTGGGTGAGTGTGCGGAGGGTTTAGGCCACCGGGAGCAAAGTCGATGCGAGCCATGGATATTCCAAGAGTGTTGAGTCCTGGAAATTGGTCGACGAAAGCCTGTGTGACTTTTGATCCGAGCGGATTCGCCGTGTTTCCAGGATTCCTGAACCCCGTAAAGAGGAAATCATCCGCTGTGGCTTGTTTTGGGTCCTTGCAGAACTTTCCATTCACAAATACTGCAAAGGAAAAAGAATTCCTGTTATTGCTTCGGCATCATAAGCCAGGATCGAAACATATGAATAGTGCAACAATTGTGGACCAACCTCCAGAGTTCAGGTCATTGGTGGCCACGCATATGTCCTGAAGAGGACTCGGGTCATAAGCAAAAGCAGTGGCAGTTGCCAAGGCCAATATGAGAAAGCTAATCAGAAGACACTTCATTATTGAACAGGAGATTGAGCTCAGAAGTCGGGTTGAGAAGTATGATTGCTCGAGGGATGAGTGAGGTGTCTTTCATGGTAACATGGTGTCTATTTATAGATGACAGTGCTTGACTCGGTATAGTTTATTTAGAGCAACGTTCCACAACAACTGCGTTGACGAGGCAGTCGGTCTGATTTCCTATTCTCCAGCTTAAAGAATTCATATTTTATCTGATATGGAAGTGGTAAGCTCCAATTATTGCAAAGATTTGATTGTTTCTTCTTTCCCATTTCTACTCTCCAGCATCAGCTCAGTGGAGCGTCATCAATCACGAATCAACTCCTTCTAACACTTTCCTATCTCCAGAAATAGATTGAATCGACAGGAAAAATTTAAGGTTGCTGATTTACCCGGTTAATTTATAATTGGGAGACTCCATTGATTTGACACAGCAGGCACCAAAGTTCATACCCTTATACTAAGTAGCGATGCACTCTCTTGTTGGGCAAACCTAGATATACAACCTTCCTTTAGGAGGCCTTACTTGTCAAATGATGCTTGTGATTACTTTTTCTTCTTTCAAGAACGGTTCATGGGGAGCTTGGAAATAAGATACTATTGTCGCAAGCTGCCACTTCTTTAAAACCTAACGAACAGAAGGTTATAGTTTCATGCACAGTACCTTAATCATCTGGGCTTACAGGAAAAATTACTTGAGGATGGACAGTATAATCCATTTACTTTCTTGGACTGGTAAATCTTGCAAATTGCTGAGTTCTCTTGGAAACAGATGCTTCAGGAAGTCATAAGTTTACTGTTGAAAAACATAGAACTAAGTTAACCTTCCCCAGAATACCAAATTTCAATATACTGTTTTTAACTTTAAATTTCTTGCTAAAGTATAGATCAGGACTCGAGAGGATGAACAACGAAAGCTTTTACGCTGATCATGATGATTCAGACGAAGAGATAGCAAATAAAGAAACCACAACTGTGGTCAGCTCTGCTCTGGCCTGGAGTCAGCAATACTTCTTAATATAACATGGAGAAATGGGAGAGTTGTTGAAGATGTCTGTCTAGATGATGGTGACTTTACTGCTGTGAGTTTCACATCCGAACCGTCGTCAATATTGGAATTCTATGGATTAAGCGCTCTCTATTCTCTACTGAACACCTGCTCTATTTAAAAAATGGAGGGGGACTCCAATTTGTTTATGGGATTCTCTGTTTCCCACTTATTTTGAACTTTTCCATATTAAATGTTGTGAGAAAGAATAATTTTCTTCTACTCTATTCAAGAGAAAGAGATACAATATATATACAGTGAAGAGATGGACCTTAACCCTAAGACAACTAGATAAATAGACTAGGCCCAACTAACTAGGCCCAATAACATTAACAATAAACATAAAGGGGCTTTAACACTCCCCCTCAAGTTGGAGCATAGATATCTGACATGCCCAACTTGCAGAGAATGGTATGAAACGTGCGCCCGTTCAAGCCTTTGGTGAAGATGTCAGCAAGCTGATCTTTAGAGACAACGAAAGACAAGTTGATGAGGTTGTTGTCCAATTTTTCCTTTATAAAATGACGATCAATCTCCACATGCTTGGTGCGATCATGTTGTACTGGATTTTGAGCAATGCTTATAGCAGACTTGCTGTCACAATAAAGTCGCATTGGCTGTGGAACAGCAACTCCGAGATCAGCGAGAAGGGTCTTAAGCCAAAGTAGTTCACAAACTCCTTGAGCCATAGCACGAAATTCTGCCTCGGCACTTGAGCGGGAAACCACAGCTTGCTTTTTACTACGCCAGGTGACTAGGTTACCCCCAACAAGATTACAGTAACCAGAAGTAGATCGTCTATCATCCAAAGATCCAGCCCAATCAGCATCCGTGTAAGACTCCACAGAAAGATGACCATGGGGTGTAAATAGAATCCCTTTCCCTGGAGTAGATTTCAAATAACGAAGAATCCTATGAACCGCGTCAAGGTGCGAGGAGTATGGATCGTGCATGTATTGACTCACCAAACTCACTGCATATGCTATATCAGGTCGAGTATGGGAGAGATAAATTAGGCGACCTACCAATCGTTGATAACTTCCTTTATCAACGGGCTTTCCCCTTTTTGACTGCAAGTGGCCATTGGCCTCAATAGGGGTTTCAGCTGGCTTGCATCCAAGCATTCCAACCTCAGACAAAAGATCCAGAATATACTTCAATTGAGAGAGAAATACTCCTTTTTCAGATCGAGCGACTTCGATACCTAGAAAATACCGAAGAGCTCCTAGGTCTTTAATTTCGAATTCTCTCCCCAGATATTGTTTTAGACGAGAAATTTCAACTGCATCATTTCCTGTCACTACAATGTCATCGACGTATACAATGAGAATAACAACCTGAGTACCTGATCATTTGATGAATAAGGTATGATCAGTATTACTCTGAGTATAACCAAAAACAATCATAGCTCTTTGAAATCGCCCAAACCAGGCTCTAGGAGACTGTTTTAATCCATATAATGCCTTCTTGAGTTTGCACACTCGACCTTCTGTCTCCGGGCCAGAATAACCTGGGGGAATGTCCATATACACCTCTTCTTCAAGTTCTCCATGAAGGAATGCATTCTTCACATCTAGTTGCTGCAAGTCCCATCCAAGATTGATAGCACATGAGATAAGAACTCTAATAGTGTTCATCTTGGCAACCGGTGCGAATGTCTCAGTATAATCAAGGCCATAGGTCTGGGTGTACCCCTTGGCCACCAAACGAGCTTTGTAGCGGTCAATGGTTCCATCGGCCTTTTGTTTGACAACAAATACCCACTTGCATCCAACGGTACTTTTTTCCGGGGGAAGATGAACTAACTCCCAAGTACCATTTTTCTTAAGAGCTCTCAACTCTTCTAGCATAGCCTCCTTCCACTTTTCGTTAGCCAGAGCCTCTTGCCATGTTCTGGGGACAGCTGTGGACAATAGAGATAAAGAAAAGGCACGGTAGGATGAAGACAATCTATCATATGACACAGTATTGGATATGGGATGCTGCGTACATGAACGTTTGCCTTTCCTAAGTGCAATTGGTAAGTCATTAGTTGTATCATCATTATCAATACTCTGAGAGGGGGTGCCATTACCCGGAACTGTGGTTATAGGACTAGCAGGACGAGATTGGTCGAAGAGTAGAGTAGTGATAGAAGGGGCTTCACGAAAATTCTGTCGGTGGAACACAATCGGGTACCGAAACTGTTCCTGAATCGGAGGGGCTTCTGCTGAATTTTCTGTATTGACAGAATCGAGATTTTTAGCACTAGCTGAGTCTACTGGAGCTGCTGGTGGGGCTTGGTTTTCTGTATTTGCAGTAGTTGTAGCATCTGATTTTTTACCAGAAATGTCAGAAGTTAACTCCCCCTGCAAGGGTATCACATCCAAACTAGAGGACACATCTTCACCATGAGTAGACTCCCCCTGAAGAGGTGTCCGTGAATAAAATGGCTGAGACTCATGAAAGATAACATCCATGGAGATAAAATAGTGCCGAGTAGAAGGGCAATAGCACTTGTAGCCTTTCTGCGTGGGTGAATAGCCCAAAAAAATACACCCGATACTGCGAGGGGCAAGCTTACTGGCTGGGTGAGCAATACAAGCAAAACATTCACACCCAAACACCTTCGGAGGGACTGAAAACTTATGGGAACCAGTAAGAGCCTCAATGGGAGAGCGATATTGGAGAATCCGTGATGGTAGGCGATTGATCAAATAAGCTGCGCTCAAAATAGCATCACTCCAATATTGAGCTGGAACATTCATGGTAAACATGAGGGAAAGAGCCACCTCTAAGAGGTGGCGATTCTTGCGTTCCGCCACACCATTTTGCGCAGGAGTATTAACACAGCTCGTCTGATGGAGAATGCCACGGTCATGTAAAAAAGCCTGAAAATCTGATCTGGTGTACTCTGTCCCATTGTCACTTCGAAGAATACGAAGTTTACCATCAAATTGTGTCTGAATCATTGCCAGAAACTGCTGAAAGCATTGGAAAACATCACTCTTTTGTTGCAGTAAATAAACCCAAGTAGTGCGGGTATAACAATCAATAAATGTCACAAACCAACGGTGACCAGAAATGGAGGAGACACGGGCAGGGCCCCAAACATCCGAATGCACAAGAGCAAAAGGTGCATCACTTTTATTATTAATAGAAGAATAAGTGACACGAGTTTGTTTTGCAAGAACACAAGAATCACAAAAGAAATTTTGACTACTGCATTTGTCAACTAAATCTGGAAAAATCTTTATTAAAGTTCCAAGCGGTGGATGTCCCAAACGGCGATGCCAAACATGGAGCTCAGATAGGGTAGCCGACGAAGTTGGAGTGACAAGATGAGCTGATGGTGGTGAATCGAACAGATATAAGCCCCCCTCTAGTCTACCACGACCAATCTCCCGACCCGTTGCCAAGTCCTGGACAATACAATAAGATGGGAAAAAAACCACTTGGCAATTCAGATCACGAGTCAGGGAACCAATTGATAGGAGATTAGTGTAAACCATAGAAACATGTAAAACAGATGATAGAGTAATATCCCGGGTAATAGACACTGAGCCCTGGCCGGCGATAGGGGCTAAAGAACCATCAGCAACAGTAACACAATCAGGCTTAAGAGGACGAGAATAATCAGCAAAAAATGTAATATCTCCAGTCATATGATGCGTGGCACCCGAATCAAGGATCCACGACCGAGAAGATTTGCATAAACCACTGAAATAACTACCTGACTGTGCGAAATTAGAGGTCGAAGTGCCAGGGTTGTCTACGTTATGTGCTAAGAGGAGGCGTAGACTAGTCAACTCAGCAGCAGATAAAGAGTCTGATGAAGTGGATGGTTGTTGAACTGGGGCCTCACTTAAGTGCACCTGAGCCCCGGAACGACCCCGTCCACGGCCACGACCAGCATTGGAAGGACGTCCATGAAGTTTGTAACAAGTTTCGCGGGTGTGACGTTCTTTTCCGCAATAATCACACTTCACAATCTGTTTGTCATTCCTAGAACAACTGCGAGATTCGCTTCCAGCAATAGTATAAAGGGCAGAGCGCTCTGGGACAGCGGGTTGATGCATCGTGTTCCGACGCTTCTCCTCTAGATGGATCACGGAATAGGATTGTTCCAAGGTCAGAAAAGGCACACGGCATAAAATCTGAGCCCTAATCTGATCGTACTCCATATTAAGACCTGCTAAGAACTCAAAAACACGGAATTTGTCCACCCTTTTTCGAAAGGCAGCGACATCAAGAGGGTTGGTAGGATGAAAATTATCATAAAAATCCAGTTCATGCCATAGACTACGTAACTCAGAATAATATTGAGATAAGGACAGCTCCCTTTGCTTGGTTTCATGAATTTTTTGCTGAAGTTCATAGATTTGGGCATCATTGCCCACTTGAGAATAAGTCTCCTTAGCAGCCTCCCAAATCTTGGCTGCTGTGTCCAAAAATAGGTAGCCACGGGCGATAGAGTCAGTCATTGAATTGACAAGGTAAGCCATAACCAAGGCATTCTCGGAGATCCACTTGCGGATAGCATCATCTCCGGTAGTAGGTTGCACGCTCTCTCCGGTAAGGTAGCCGGTAAGACCACGTGAAACAATGGTAAGGTAGCAAGAGCGAGACCAAATCAGATAGTTGGAGCCATCTAACTTGATGGGATTTGTCGGAAAAGAGGGATAAACACCAGGAGCACTGCGGCTCAATTCTCCAAGAGAGTCTGAAGCTTTTTCTGTCTCTGACATGGTCTCGGATGATTGGTTGAAAGAAAAGACAGGATTTAGATCATATAAGAAATGATCCAGAAAATATCAAGACTGGTCGGTAGCAGGGAGGCTCTCAAAAACACTGGACAGGACATGGAGAGGTCTAGGCTATCACTACACGATGCATGAAGGCTGCCGACAGCAATGAGAGGTTGCGAAGAGAAGGAAGGTAGGGACGCAGGTTATTAGGAAGAAGATGGCAGCAGGTTCCAAAGGAAGGAACGCTAGGTTACGGCACTTGGCTCTGATACCATGTTGTGAGAAAGAATAATTTTCTTCTACTCTATTCAAGAGAAAGAGATACAATATATATACAGTGAAAAGATGGACCTTAACCCTAAGACAACTAGATAAATAGACTAGGCCCAACTAACTAGGCCCAATAACATTAACAATAAACATAAAGGGGCTTTAACATTAAACTTTCCTGAAGACAAGGTAAGTCCAGCTGAATACGTTGATAAGTCTATTTAAGCTCTTTCTAGATAATCTACTTGATGAGGCATGGCAACAAGTGCTCTATTCATGGATGAAGATTGGTTGACCCAGTACAGTGCCTCTGCGTCATATGCAGTGTAAAATTTCCTTCAAATACTATGCATGTTTAGTTTTAAACACAGTGGGCGAGTCATTCCACAACAACTACAAGCACGTGTCCATTAATTTCCTGTTCCTCAAATTAAGAAATGAACACCAACCATCATGAAGTGGTCCAATGACCTGGGACTAAATCCATGTAAGCTAAGTCCTGAAAAGGAATAACAAATAATAGGATCTGACCATGTTTGTTTTATATAATTGCTAACTGGCACCTTTTCACGCTCAGGTTGTTTGACTGACACAATATTGTATCTGCAAACATAGTTTTTTTTTCCTTTTAGTCATACTGCAAGTGTTGTTGAAGGGGTCAACGTTCATGTTGAAGGAACATTTGTTTTCACATTTGTGAAAGAAATAGTCTCCGGTTGCTGATGTTCTTACGTGTTAAATTTTCTAATTTGACCCGGTCTGTTATTTGGAGGAAAATACAAAGAACATTCAGAGCATATGCTTGTCTGCAATGCACTTTTTATATGTTGCCATTTCTTATCCAGGATGAAAGAATTTCTTAACGTTGTTTCACACAGCTAGGCTTTATTAAGAAGGTTATTGCATATTCTGTTGCATGGATTCCTGGATGGTGTTATATTTTCTGGATGGTGTCGGACTAGCTTGCGTGAGGATTAACTCAACCTTTACTTTTGTTGTCACGCCCCGGACCCGTCGGACGCGCAATATCCCTTCACCTGCTAATTCGCTCATCGCTTGGCCAACATTGGCGACGGCCCAGGACTCGTCGCGGCCAAACGACGGTTAACAAATGCGACAGCGGAAAGCATACAAACCCCTGACAAACACACATGTGGAATAGAGAGATAGAGAAGATCTAATTTACATATAACAATAATAGGCTTTATACAACCAGGAGAGTAGGCTAACATCTGAACCTCGAAACACAAGCCGATCATGGTCAAAAAGGAAACAAGCCAAACCAAAAAGGTCACTACGCCTCATCCTGGCATCCTCGAGGAACTACTCATCCTCCTCAGACAACGGAAACTCCTCTGGATCAGTTTCCTCCGATCCCGGAGATCCAGGCTCGCCATCTGCCTGCTCGACGAACACGTCATCTGCTCCCTCGATCTCCATTACTACGTCCCCATCTACATCCTGGACATCCATTGGCTCAGGGTCTACAACCTCACCTTCAAAAGTGGCCGCATTCATCAGACCTGTCGGCCCCATCAAAAAGACTGGTATATCCAAACCCTGCAGAGGACCTTGCCACAACTCCTGACCCACCCGACGGTACCATCCCTCGTATCTATGAGGGAGCAAAACGTCGTAGCCTTCGTCGACCCATACGGTACAGCTATGCCGCTCATACGAAACTCCGTCCATAATAGGGTATGAAAATACCTGTGTCTCAATTTCCTGAGGGATCCCGTGGCGGACAGGGGGAATACGATAAGTCATACCTACGGTCGAGGGTCTGAAATGGCGATCAGCCAAAAATAGGTGAGTCGAAACTCAGTGAACACACATCTAAACTCAATTTAGTAAACAACATGCGCCTCTTGCTAGAATGTAAATCATCACATGCATATTGTGATCTCAAATCATACAGATGCCAATGCAGATGCTCAATGCTTGCCGGTGGCTCTCTGGGCACTGCCGGACTTTCTGTTTTCGGGTTGCCGGTGGCTCTCTGGGCACTGCCGGACTCAACCCAACCGGTGGCTCTTATCGGTACTGCCGGTCCCCAGCCACATCGTAGACGTCTCAGGCCTGTGCCCCAACCCGTGTCTATTCACACCGAAGTTGGCACCCTTGTCTCTCCAGCTACCCCGTGCCGAGCACGTTCAGGCGCAAGTGCAACGACCGTGGCTCAATTAGCTCTGCGATCGGCACCTCCTTATCTCCCCGCATTCCCGGTGGCCCCCTAGACACTGCCGGGCCGTCCCGCACGGTTCTACGCACTTCGCCAAACGCACATGTCTCATGCCAATATGCAAATCAATGATGAGCATCATAAAATTCTCAAGTGGCTCACCCCATAAACACTAATGCAAGCCAGTTTTGCCACATGCATTTCCCAAAATTATTCATATTGGCACACCATTCACCTCAAAATAAATCGAATAAAATAACCAAGCAATTCGTGTTGCAAAAACTTTCATTTTAGGACCCGGTTTCCATTCTAAGTCATTTAGGTTCAAAGGCAAGTAATCTAACACACGTGGTAATTTCTAGAGTCCACAAAAATTATCAATTGACCCCTAAGGTCAGCAATAAATAATCGACATTTGACGTCCAAGAAATTTAATATTTTTCATCATAAAATTTTCCCTACTAGTCCCTAGCATACCCGACATTCTAAGTCAAGTTTAGAAATGTGCTCACCCAAAAATCGAGTTCGAGCTTGGCTAGACGGTGGTGAGCTCGGGCCACGAATGGCAACGGCTAGTTACTGTTCCGGCGACACTATTCCGGCGGCACTATTCCGGCGGTACTATTCCGGCGACTCTATTCCGGCGACACTGTTCACGGCGGCGACGACGGAATCGACGGCAATTTTCTGGCGACGAATAGAAACACAGCAACAACCAAAACACAGCAGAAGCAAGGAAGATTGCAGCTACATCAAACAAAAGAAGAAAATCAACAAAACAGGGTCAACTTTGATTCAAAAATGGGAATTCTCTAGGAGGTTTTTCGCTGATTCGTTTTCAGAATATCGAAGCTTAACGTCTTACGAGTACACAGGCGAAAACGGGGCTCGATTCGGACACCAGACGACCCTGAAGGAGCCGATTTCCTCCGGGCGCGCGTGCTGGACGCGAGAAAACCGAGAAGATAGAAGGAAATCCAGCAGCAAGACAGCAGCTGCAACTTCACAACAGAGGAGTAGAAATTCCAGCAGCAAGCCAAGGACAAGGATGGAGGACAGCAGCAACAAATTTCCAAGCAACTCAAGCTCACAAGCAGCAGAAAATGGAACAAAAACAGCAGCTGCAGAAATAGGAAGAAGAAAGAAGAAGAGGCCAGCTAACTTTCTTACGGGAATAGTTGAAGCAGGTGGCTTCAAATGATGAGAGTTTATCTCATCTGCATGGAAAAGGAAGTCCAGTAGTGGGAGTGAAGTAGACCAGCCGCATTTCCAGCCAACGAAGACTCTCCAGCGCTGGTTTCTTTGATGAGCTAAGGTAGTGGCATTTTAAGGAGGCCCACGTGGAGTCTGGAGTATTTCTACAGCCGAAAGTTAAGAGGGACGTTGGTCCAAAAACCTTTATTATTCTTGTCTTCTGGTGCATAAATATCAGGACGTCACAACTCTCCCCTCCTTATAGGAATTTCGTCCCCGAAATTTTCACTCTACTAACACTACTAATTACACAAACAAGTGAGGGTGCTTGCTCCTCATTTCGTCTTCGTTTTCCCATGTTGCGTCTTCTGTTCCATGATGCTCCCAAATTACTTTGACAACGGGTATTGTCTTGTTCCGTAGGACGTGTTCTTTTCGGTCCACTATACGTACGGGCCTCTCTACGTACGAGACTCGGTCATCAACTTCAATGACTTCATGATCGAGTATATGGCTCGAGTCCGGCTCGTACTTCCTCAGCATCGAAACATGGAACACATTATGCACTTGAGACAAATTTGGCGGCAACGCAAGACGGTACGCCAATGTTCCAATTCTTTCTAAGATCTCGAATGGCCCTACAAATCTCGGGCTTAACTTTCCCTTTTTCCCAAATCGAGATAAACCTTTCATTGGCGACACCTTCAAAAACACATGATCGCCTACTTGAAATTCCAATGGCCTACGTCGCCTATCTGCATAGCTTTTCTGGCGACTCTGAGCTGTTTTTAACCTGTCCCTTATCACCTTCACTGCCTCAACGGATTGTTGAACCAACTCTGGGCCAGTTATACTCCTTTCGCCAATCTCGTCCCAGCAGATTGGAGTTCTACAAGCTCTCCCATATAGAGCATCAAATGGAGCCATTCTGATGCTCTGCTGATAACTGTTATTGTATGCGAATTCCACCAGATGCAATTGTTCTTCCCATCCACCTTTGAAGTCTATTACGCAGGCTCTCAACATATCCTCCAATGTCTGGATCGTCCTTTCTGTTTGCCCATCGGTCTGCGGGTGATATGCCGTACTGTACCTTAACTCAGTTCCTAAGGCAGCCTGCAAACTTTTCCAAAATGTCGCAGTAAAGCGAGGGTCACGGTCTGACGTGACTGTAACTGGTACTCCATGCAGGCGAACGATTTGACGCACATATAATTCAGCCAGCTTTTCCAAAGCAAAGTCCTTTCGCACTGCTATAAAGTGAGCAGATTTGGTCAGCCTATCGACCACAACCCAGATCGAATCGTTGCCTCTTGGACTCCTTGGTAAACCAGTCACGAAGTCCATCGTAACATGTTCCCATTTCCATTCTGGAATCTCCAATGGCTGTAGTAATCCTCCAGGTTTGCAATGTTGTGCTTTCACCTGCTGACATGTCAGACACTTCGCCACGTGTTTGGCCACATCGACCTTCATTCCGTTCCACCAGTAGTGCTGACGCAGGTTCTGATACATTTTCGTACTACCTGGATGAATGCTATAACTGCTACGATGCGCCTCTGTCAAAATCTCTTCCTTTAACTCCTCATTATTCGGCACGCACAAGCGTCCTCTGAACTTTAGGATTCCATCTTCTGTCACCTGAAACTCCGGTTTCCTCTTTGCCTCATCCATCGTCAAGATTTTCTGAATATCAGGGTCCGTAGACTGCAATTCCTTAATCCTCGAGTGAATTTTCGGTTCGACTCTCAAGGTGGCCATCAGACTCGAGAGGTGTCCTACCTCTATATTGAATTCTGAGTCTCTTATCCCTTCTAATAATTTCCACTCTTTAACCATCATATGCGCTATACTTGATTTTCGACTGAGCGCATCAGCTACTCTGTTCGCCTTTCCAGGGTGATATAAAATGTCACAATTGTAATCCTTCAAAAGCTCCATCCAGCGACGTTGTCTCATATTCAGCTCCTTTTGAGAGAACAGATACTTCAGACTCTGGTGATCCGTATAAATCTGAAACTTTTCTCCAACTAGATAATGTCTCCAGATTTTCAGTGCAAATACTATCGCCGCCAATTCCAAATCATGTGTCGGGTAATTCATCTCATGTGGCCTCAGCTGTCGAGATGCGTATGCTACAACCCGTCCATGTTGCATCAAGACACATCCCAGACCTCTTAACGACGCATCACTGTAGATCTCGAATCCTCCAGATGCTGACGGTATTGTTAATACTGGTGCAGTCGTCAACCTATGTTTAAGCTCTCGGAAGCTTTCTTCACAATTTTCTGTCCATTCGAACTTCGTCTCCTTTTTCAATAGACGCGTTAAGGGTCCAGTTATCGCAGAAAACTTTTCCACGAAGCGTCTATAGTAACCCGCTAGTCCTAAGAAACTTCTCATTTCAGTCACGGTTGTCGGCCTAGGCCATTTTTCAACTGCTTCAATCTTTGACGCATCCACTGCAATTCCTTCTCCAGAAATTATATGTCCAAGGAACGCTACTCGATTAAGCCAAAATTCACACTTACTGAACTTGGCGTAGAGCGAGTGCTCTCTTAAGGTTCGTAGAATAATACTCAAGTGCTGTTCATGGTCCTCAGAACTTCTCGAGTACACCAGTATGTCGTCGATGAATACTATCACGAACCGGTCTAGGAACTCTTTAAATATCCTATTCATCATATCCATAAAGGCGGCAGGAGCATTAGTTAATCCAAATGGCATGACCGTAAACTCATAATGCCCATACCTCGTCCTAAACGCCGTTTTCGGTACGTCCTCCTTTCTGATCCTCAACTGGTGATAGCCTGTCCTCAGGTCTATCTTAGAGAATACAGACGCTCCTTGCAGTTGATCGAATAAGTCATCTATCCTTGGCAACGGATACTTATTCTTGATCGTCACCTGATTCAACTGCCTATAGTCAATGCACAAACGCAATGACCCATCTTTCTTCCTCACGAATAATACTGGAGCACCCCATGGCGAAGCACTTGGGCGAATAAATCCTTTATCTAATAGTTCCTGCAATTGGACCTTCAATTCCTTCAACTCTGACAATGCCATCCTATAAGGCGCTTTAGATATTGGCTCTGTCCCAGGAGCCAATTCAATTGCAAACTCCACTTCCCTTTCAGGTGGCAATCCTGGCAACTCTTGTGGGAAAACATCAGGAAAATCACGTACTACTGACAAGTCTTCAAGCCTTACTCCCTCAACTGATGAATCAGTTACAGAGGCTAGGTACCCTTGGCACCCTTGGTCCATCAACTTAGTCGCTTCTAGTGACGATATCCAAGGAATTGAGGTTCCTCCCCGGTTTCCTCGAAATTCGAATCTAGAGTGACCAGTCGGATTAAACTGAATCACCCTACTACTACAATCAATTACTGCCCCATGTTTAACTAACCAATCCATTCCAATTATTACGTCAAAGTCAAACATGGGTAGGACAGCCAGATCAATCAATCCTTCTCTATCTCCCAAGGATATCTTACACCCTTGACATCCTAACAAGATGACCATTTTATCCTTCAGTGGGGTGACCACATACAACAGTGTTTCTAATGGTCTTACATCAATACCAGCCAGTGCAACAAATTGTTCAGACACAAACGAATGAGATGCTCCCGGATCAAATAAAGCATACGCGGCATGATCACATAAAGAAATGATACCTGTGATCACGCCAGGTGCGTTCTCAGCTTCTCCTCGCGCCATCGCGTACACTCTTCCTTGCGCTGGCGGTCGATTCAGATTTTCCTGGGGAGCAGCCATCGCTTGTGGTCCAGCTAGCGGTCTTTGCTGTTGAAACTGTGGTCCCCGGTTCTTCCTCGGGCAATACCTCGCAATATGCCCTATTTGACCACACTCGTAGCATGCTCCTGTCTTTCTTGGGCACAAACCAATTGCATGCCTCTGTCCACAATCGCGACACCTTGCACTACCAGGGGGTGTCGGTTTTCCCAGAGTCCTTCGGGGTAGAGGGACAAACCTTCTATTATCCATTATTGGACTTTTTCCAAAACTCCTGTCATCTCGTCTCGGCATGAATCGCGATCCAGATGCAGCGATTCGTTCATTTATATCTCTTTCGAACTCTTGAGCCCTTTCATACATCGCCCCATAGTCCCTCAATCCTGCGGTAATTAGTCGACTACGGAGTTCCGGCCTCAATCCTTCACGGAACCTCCTTGCCTTGTCCCAGGCATTCTCTATCATCCTAGGAGCAAACTTGGATAGCCTTGCAAATTCTGCCTCATATTGATCCACTGTCATCTGCCCCTGACGGAGTCGGAGGAATTCTTCCATCTTTCTTTCCTGCGCGGCTTCCGAAAAATATTTCCCGTTAAACGCTTCACAAAAAGCCGTCCAGTCCGGCATGGTACCTTCAGGAAAGACTCTTCCTCGGGTGGCCTTCCACCAATCATCTGCGGTGCCTTGGAGCTGGTAGACGGCTAATGAAACCCTTTCTTCCCCAGTACAACCTAGCACTTCAAACGCTTTCTCTAGTTGCTCTGTCCAAAGGGAGGCTGCTTCAGGTCCTCCTGTTCCATCAAATTTCGGTGGATGCAACTTCAGAAATTGCTCCACTAGATGAGGTGTCTGTCGACCTCCAATGCCAGGAGCATTATTCACATTGGCTCCATGCACAACAGCTAACGCGGCTTCAGCAGCTTGGGCCACAGTGACAGCTCTTTCTTCAGCCTGCCTGCCCATCAAGGTACCAACTTCTGCCAATACTCTCATGATATCCCCAATGCTTGGATTTTCTGCAGCTTGAGCTCCTGCAGCTGGAGTACCTAGAACTTGAGCTCTTGCAGCTGAAGCACCTGCAGCTTGAGCTCTTGCAGTTGGAACACCTGAGCTAGACACACTTGCATACTTCCGTGGTCTATTTCTGTTGCTCATTGTCCTTAGTCTGGCTCACTTACACCTGCTATTATTCCATCAAGGAATTAAGACCTAAACCACCAATCAGGGTCTAGCAGCAAGCAATAGCAGGCTAGAGAATATATAATTACTAACAATCACATGCGCCAATCAAGAACGGACATACGTGCCCAATCCTAGTCCAACTTATGGGACTTTCTCTATCTAACTACCCCATAAATTCTCATCCTTATCACTCCAAGCCTCAAACATTCTCTTATCGAGCTGATCTTGCTCTGATACCACTCCGCACGAGGATCCACTTCTGGCGGGGATGTCACGCCCCGGACCCGTCGGACGCGCAATATCCCTTCACCTGCTAATTCGCTCATCGCTTGGCCAACACTGGCGACGGCCCAGGACTCGTCGCGGCCAAACGACGGTTAACAAATGCGACAGCGGAAAGCATACAAACCCCTGACAAACACACATGTGGAATAGAGGGATAGAGAAGATCTAATTTACATATAACAATAATAGGCTTTATACAACCAGGAGAGGAGGCTAACATCTGAACCTCGAAACACAAGCCGATCATGGTCAAAAAGGAAACAAGCCAAACCAAAAAGGTCACTACGCCTCATCCTGGCATCCTCGAGGAACTACTCATCCTCCTCAGACAACGGAAACTCCTCTGGATCAGTTTCCTCCGATCCCGGAGATCCAGGCTCGCCATCTGCCTGCTCGACGAACACGTCATCTGCTCCCTCGATCTCCATTACTACGTCCCCATCTACATCCTGGACATCCATTGGCTCAGGGTCTACAACCTCACCTTCAAAAGTGGCCGCATTCATCAGACCTGTCGGCCCCATTAAAAAGACTGGTATATCCAAACCCTGCAGAGGACCTTGCCACAACTCCTGACCCACCCGACGGTACCATCCCTCATATCTATGAGGGAGCAAAACGTCGTAGCCTTCGTCGACCCATACGGTACAGCTATGCCGCTCATACGAAACTCCGTCCATAATAGGGTATGAAAATACCTATGTCTCAATTTCCTGAGGGATCCCGTGGCGGACAGGGGGAATACGATAAGTCATACCTACGGTCGAGGGTCTGAAATGGCGATCAGCCAAAAATAGGTGAGTCGAAACTCAGTGAACACACATCTAAACTCAATTTAGTAAACAACATGCGCCTCTTGCTAGAATGTAAATCATCACATGCATATTGTGACCTCAAATCATACAGATGCCAATGCAGATGCTCAATGCTTGCCGGTGGCTCTTTGGGCACTGCCGGACTTTCTGTTTTCGGGTTGCCGGTGGCTCTCTAGGCACTGCCGGACTCAACCCAACCGGTGGCTCTTATCGGCACTGCCGGTCCCCAGCCACGTCGTAGACGTCTCAGGCCTGTGCCCCAACCCGTGTCTATTCACACCGAAGTTGGCACCCTTGTCTCTCCAGCTACCCCGTGCCGAGCACGTTCAGGCGCAAGTGCAACGACCGTGGCTCAATTAGCTCTGCGATCGGCACCTCCTTATCTCCCCGCATTCCCGGTGGCCCCCTAGACACTGCCGGGCCGTCCCGCACGGTTCTACGCACTCCGCCAAACGCACATGTCTCATGCCAATATGCAAATCAATGATGAGCATCATAAAATTCTCAAGTGGCTCACCCCATAAACACTAATGCAAGCCAGTTTTGCCACATGCATTTCCCAAAATTATTCATATTGGCACACCATTCACCTCAAAATAAATCGAATAAAATAACCAAGCAATTCGTGTTGCAAAAACTTTCATTTTAGGACCCGGTTTCCATTCTAAGTCATTTAGGTTCAAAGGCAAGTAATCTAACACACGTGGTAATTTCTAGAGTCCACAAAAATTATCAATTGACCCCTAAGGTCAGCAATAAATAATCGACATTTGACGTCCAAGAAATTTAATATTTTTCATCATAAAATTTTCCCTACTAGTCCCTAGCATACCCGACATTCTAAGTCAAGTTTAGAAATGTGCTCACCCAAAAATCGAGTTCGAGCTTGGCTAGACGGTGGTGAGCTCGGGCCACGAACGGCAACGGCTAGTTACTGTTCCGGCGACACTATTCCGGCAGCACTATTCCGGCGACACTATTCCGGCGACACTGTTCACGGCGGCGACGACGGAATCGACGGCAATTTTCCGGCGACGAATAGAAACACAGCAACAACCAAAACGCAGCAGAAGCAAGGAAGATTGCAGCTACATCAAGCAAAAGAAGAAAATCAACAAAACAGAGTCAACTTTGATTCAAAACTGGGAATTCTCTAGGAGGTTTTTCGCTGATTCGTTTTCAGAATATCGAAGCTTAACGTCTTACGAGTACACAGGCGAAAACGGGGCTCGATTCGGACACCAGACGACCCCGAAGGAGCCGATTTCCTCCGGGCGCGCGTGCTGGACGCGAGAAAACCGAGAAGATAGAAGGAAATCCAGCAGCAAGACAGCAGCTGCAACTTCACAACAGAGGAGTAGAAATTCCAGCAGCAAGCCAAGGACAAGGATGGAGGACAGCAGCAACAAATTTCCAAGCAACTCAAGCTCACAAGCAGCAGAAAATGGAACAAAAACAGCAGCTGCAGAAATAGGAAGAAGAAAGAAGAAGAGGCCAGCTAACTTTCTTACGGGAATAGTTGAAGCAGGTGGCTTCAAATGATGAGAGTTTATCTCATCTGCATGGAAAAGGAAGTCCAGTAGTGGGAGTGAAGTAGACCAGCCGCATTTCCAGCCAACGAAGACTCTCCAGCGCTGGTTTCTTTGATGAGCTAAGGTAGTGGCATTTTAAGGAGGCCCACGTGGAGTCTGGAGTATTTCTACAGCCGAAAGTTAAGAGGGACGTTGGTCCAAAAACCTTTATTATTCTTGTCTTCTGGTGCATAAATATCAGGACGTCACATTTGTTTTTTATGTTGTCGTTGAGATTTGAAAAAAGTACTTCGAGCAAGGACTACGTTGCAAGCTTGTATTCACTAATGTACTAGAGACAGAACTATGCCAGGAATAGATCAAGAACTCAGGCAGAACAATTGGACATGATAATACGTTCCTGAGTTTAAAACCTAGTCAAGTAGATTATAGATATGACATTTCAGATTAAATAGACACAACTCGATATTCATTTGATCCTGATCAAGACTGTTGTACTTTGGCATAATTAATAAACTCGCTCACTAGTTTTCACTTGCGGAAGGTTCAAATATGTCTGGTCCAATGGCGTTTAGTCCCTGAAAAAGTACTTTGAAAATCAATGATTTCAATTATTTTATTCTGCTTCGCCTAACTCCATGTAATGTAAGTCACAACAACTAGACCTCGGGAGTCTGCAAATTTTTGTTAAATTTTTTGGCATGCGACTCCTCAGGGAGTCCTTTTAATGAAGTAAATCGGACCACTTGAAGCTTTTTGGAGGGGAATTATGCAGGAACTTCATCGCTTTGCCTGGTGCATGTATTGCAATTCCGATGAAATCATGTACTGGTGTTCTTGAAGGTTTCTATTCACCTCATATATGCAAAAGTCGCAACATAAGCGTTGTGTCTTTCTTTGTAGACCTCCACAGGGCTTTCCAAAGCAGAGAGAATAGTAGACAATCCGTTAACATCGGTGTGGCTGGGTCCCAGATACAATCTTGAAATTAAGCTGTATTTGAGACATTCTTGGAAAATATTGTCCAGCTGAATTACAAGGTTTCCAGCCGATGTTTTGATTTTTCATGGAAAATTTACTGCAGGAAAGATTTTTCTATTGGCTATACTAACGAAAAAATGAGTTATCTGCAGAAGTTAGTATGTCGGAGAAAAAAAGGAGAAATGTCATCCGCTGTAATTTATCAAACTTGAACTCTTGAATACTGTACCACAACTTCTTCCAGGAATATGATGTAAATTACGGCTGCTCGTTTTCTTTTTGGCCACCTGAGGGCGGTATATATAATCTCAGACAACGTCCTTCCGAGTTCCGAATTCTTCATAGTTCAATATTATTGCACATTTCCAGACAGAATGTGCGTTTGGTTTCACATTTATAACAATTTGGTTGAGGCATGAAACCGGTCATCATCATTGCGCATGAATGAGAGAGAGAGAGAGAGAGAGAGAGAGAGAGAGAGAGAGAGAGAGAGAGAGAGAGAGAGAGAGAGAGAGAGAGAGAGAGAGAGAGAGAGAGAGAGAGGTAACAATCTTTTATTCGAATCAATCATACATGATTACATAGTTTCATTACTTGTGTATAGCGACCACTTAAGGAAACAGGGTTAATCTTGTAAGAAGTCGTGATTCAATTATTCCGTGTAACTTATGCTGGTCATAGATTCTTTTAGTTGTTGTCATACCAAAACTGCGCCTGGAGGTAGTCAACAACCTTCTTATCCACTTGGAAGGCCTTGGTGAGAACATCAGCAGAAATGGGAGGCTTCGCTCCGAAGACAGCATTAGCAATGGTAATGACTCCTGGGTTCTGGCTGCTAAGACCGGCAAAGGCCAGCGCGTATGTGTTTCCAATATTCAACTGAAAGTGAATGAGACCAATAGGGAACACAAACACGTCGCCCTTGTACAGGACTTTGGTGAAGAGAGTGTTGTTCAATTGGTTGGATGTGACGAAGCCAACAAGTAGTGTACCCTCCACCACGACCAGAACTTCGGTGCCGCGGGGGTGAGTGTGGGGAGGGTTTAGGCCTCCGGGAGCGAAGTCGATGCGAGCCATGGATATTCCAAGAGTGTTGAGACCTGGAAATTGGTCGACGAAAGCCTGTGTGACTTTTGATCCGAGTGGATTCGAGGTGTTTCCAGGATTTCTCAACCCCATAAAGAGGAAATCATCAGCCGTCGCTTGTTTCGGGTCCTTGCAGAACTTTCCGTTTACAAATACTACATAAGAAAAAGAATTCGCGTTAGTGGTTTCGACATCATAAGGCAGAATTGAAAGACATGAACAGTGCAAGAATGGAGGACCAACCTCCAGAGTTCAGGTCATCGGTGGCCACGCATATGTCCTGAAGAGGACTCGGGTCATAAGCAAAAGCAACGGCAGTTGCTAAAGCCAATATGAGAAAGCTAACCGGAAGAAACTTCATCGTGGTTGTGGATAGGAGTCAGGGCCTTGATCTCAAGCTCTAATCCTTGCACAGACTAGTATTGCTTGAGGGTGGAGTGAGGAGTTAGCACGGCAATATGAACTCTCTTTATAGATCAAAATGTTTGACCCGGTTTATAGTTTGTTCAGCAAGTTTCCATGCAGATTACCAGGTCTTCAGAGGTTTTATCTATTTTCCCCTTCTCAAGTCCAATGATGTATTAGTCTATAACAACTACGACGACTTGGCGATCCGTTTGATTTTGTCTCCTCGGGCTTGAAGAATTGCACATCACCTAATATGGAAATGGTGTTTGATGAAGTTTCCATCCTTGTACCTTTTCTTCATTTCTTTGACAACTTCTTTGCATACCTCAAAGAAGGTTAACAAGTAAAGAGCATTTCTTAATTCTTGTGCGAGGTCCAATGTTTGAACATGATTGAGTAACCTAGATTGAAGAAGAAAGTTTTCCGTAGGCATCTTCATCTCGACGGACCATGGGGACAATCGTATGAGGGACTCCTTCCTGTCCACGGAGCAAAACCCATAAAGGGCCTAATTCACTAAAAAATTTCAACTTAGGCCTGGTCTTAATTCCATCCCAGACTTGTTTTAATCTAAAAAAAAAACTCTAACTTTAGATCTAGTTTTAATTCTGCCTCAAAACTTTTTTTGGTAATTAAAAAAAACCCCAATTATAGGTTTATTCCCAATTCTGCTTTGAACTTTCTCTTGTCTAAAAAAATCACGAATTTTCACTTTAGTCCAAGATCTGCCCCAAATCTTTTTTTATCTGTAAAAGACACAAACTTTGTTTTTAGCCTCAAATTTGTCCCCTTAACCATGTGTCTAGAAATTATCATTAGTTGTTGAAGTGGCATTTCCATGTCGGTAATGAATCCACATTAGTAAGGTGATGTGAAAAAGTATCTCCAAAATGCAATCGTTATTTAAAATGAAATTAAGGAGTTTTTTTAAAAAGAAAATCACAAACTTTTAATCTAGTATCAAATCACCACTGGTTGTTTGACGTGATATTTCCACGTTGATGACAAATCAGTGTCAGCAAGGTGATGTGGAAATCATCTAGAGACGGCCATTTTTTTATGAAGGGCTAATGGGCACAGATTTGGGAGTAAAGTTAAAGTTGATGATATTTTTTGTCTAAAAAATAAAGTTCGGGCAGATTTGGAATTGGACATAAACTTGGGGTACTTTTTTAGACAAAAAAAAAAAGCTTAGGACATAATTAGGACTGGACTTAAAGTTGGGTATTTTTTTATATAAAAAAATTCAGGGCGGAATTTTGGAATTGACCTAAAGTTGTTGCTTTTTCAGGGAATCAGGCCGCCAAAGAAGTGGTCACTCCGATAGTTTGGAACAGCCATCATCTGACCTACTTAGAGGAATCTGAGTTGTATGGGAACAGGCAGGAACACCGTTTGTGAAGTTAGTACATAGCTGGTGGCTTTGGCTGCTAGGAAGAGGATGACCAGGATGATGCCCTCTGCCAGAATCACCGCGGTGGGGATGCGGGAAAGGTTTCCGTGGTGGCAGTCGGTAGAACTGCGGAGGTGCACGACGCGGCAGTTATGAACGGGCAGGGAACTGTGGGATTGAACTTATGGCATAAATTCAAGGGCAGAGCTTGCTCTCAGGTGTATAAGTCAAAAGGAGGATGGACAGATAGAAGGCAAAGCGCTTATGAGAAATTGGCCGAAGATGCCAAAGCTATTGAAACATGGTTTTTGCCAATAGACTATGGAAAATAAGATTTCATTGACAATGTCAAGAGGGTCGCGAGGTGGGAGTATTCCTTTAAACCGAAGGTCCAATCTTCAGTGAAAGGTATTTCATTGTGTGGAGCCACTTCCTATCGAAACGGTATTAACATACCGAGATCAACAATTAATAACCTTGTTGAAAAGTCTCGATCTACCCGTTTCAAGGTTTTCTCAATAACAATCATGGAGCAATCGAATTTGTAAAATTTCCTACTCAGAAGGTCGTTCATGAGCTACAAATTGAAAATTTGGAGTTCTCTGTTGAAAAGTTTTGATCATTTAGAGCTAGAAAAAGAATTTCAATATCTTGGCAGTGGCGGAGAAAATAACTTGGAGAAACACTGGGCTATTCGAAATTTTTCGGAAGAAGGGAAAAGAAAATTCGCATCAAAAATTGATTTCGCTGAAAACTCGAGGTGGAGTTTGTGTTTTCTTGAAGTACTGAAACTTACGCTCGTGTTGAAGATGTTCTAAAGCTTACATAGATTCAAAGTGTTTTGTTTGTTAGAATATCCCGATTCATGAAAACTCAAGGTGATGTGTGTTTTTTAACATATTGACTATGTCGAAGGAGGAAAAATTATCCAAAAAGGCTTAAACCTATTACACTTTCGCTAATTTAGTTTTAAATCAATTAAATCTGCCAATTAAGTCCTAAAATTTTTCATGTTTTGCCATTTCAGTACTAAAACTTTTCACGTTTTGCCAGTTGAGTTCTAAAATTTTTCATGTTTTGTCAGTTGAGTCTATCTGGCCAATTTTGGCTAGAAATTAATGGCATGGACGCTTGCCGTATCACATGGCACGACCGACGATGATATAATAACATTTAATTTTTTTTTGGATTTTTTCCTTAATTTATTATTATTTATTTTATGTTTCCTTTTTTCTTTTCTTTTTTTTTCCTTGCTGTGGCCTGTGAGGGTCACCAAGCTCTAGCTGGCCACTTTAAGAATCCAAAACAAAGAAAAGACAAAAAAGAAAAAAAAAATAAAATGATGATAAAAAAAATTAATAAAGACATTTTGAAGAAATATTATTTAAAATTATCTATGTTAGCGTCGGCTACTATGTCACGTAGGATGGTTGGCATTCATGTCATTAATTTTGGGCCAAAATTTACCAATGGACTTAATGGGCAAAAAGTAAAATTTTTAGGACTCAATTGACAAAATTAAAAGATTTAGAACTGAATTGGTAAAAATGCAATGGGTTTTTTTTTTAACAATGACCACTACGAATGAAGGACCAACGATGGTGAAGGAAAAGAAGGAGTAGGAGTAGGAGCGAAACTCCAGCCCAAAAACTACATGGGAAAACTTGGATACTATAGAGCTGATTTCTGTGATTTCTTCAAATGTTGGAATAGTTGTTAGAGTCATTTGCTTGCAATGCTATACCTATCAAAGTTGGCGAACGCTTTTGTAACCTTAGACTCCTTATGCCCTGATGAAGTTCTGACCATCTGTCAGGGAAAAAAAGAAAGAATGGATATTGTAGGATTCCCAAGGTCTTGGCACCAAGCACATAGATAACTTCGCCCATGTCCTTCATCTCAAAGTTCAAATGAAGCAGCAATATCTTGGGGAAGGGGAATCCGCAAGTCGAGATAATCTTGAATTAGATGCACAAAATCAAGCGAATCTTGGATCACTTCTCTCAAGCCAAGAAAAAGATGTTGAAGAAGATCATACAAGCTCAGATATGAATAAACGTAGAAAGAAAAAGCAATATAAGAGCAACACGGAAGCAGAGCTTGATTTTTTAGGATTTAGAACTTTTTAGACAATTTTGCCTCGTAGGAGGCAATGAATATATCCTAGAAATTAAATGTTGAATTAATTTTCTTGATTTGTAGATGCATTTGATTTAGAAATGGATAGGAGTTTATTTGTATAGGAGTTTTTTTTTTTGGGTCGAATTGTATAGGCGTTTATTTTGTTATTTCAGACATTATTTTCTATCTCTTACATGATAATATTTTATTTTAAACTAACATAAATTTTAGTCTTACTTCCAAGTTTCCTAGTTGGGGTTTTACGCATAAAATTGGTATTTGTATTTTCGTGCAATCCGGCTTATCTTTTTAATTTAGTGACATAATTATGAGAGACGTTTCTCCAAATTTACGTGCGTGTTTCCCTCATTTTACTTGTGCTTATCCTGTTTCAACCGTGTCAGTTTAGGAGATAAAATAATGGATTTATAGTTTTCAACATTTTGAAGATAATGTTACAAGCTCAATCGTTGAGAATATGGAGATCAGAGATAGGTGGGGAAAAATGTCTAATTATTACTAGACTTATTTTGGGATTACAATTTAATCATAAACTTTTCAGTCTAGCCAATTTAGTTCTAAACTTTTACGTAAAATTTCAATGTAGTTTTTTCGTTCAATTTTATGTGGAAATCACTAGGTTGGCAACATGTGATGTAAGAAGACCGGCGATAACTGAACCACCACATCAGCTATTTTCAATGAAAATTAGCCTGAAGGACTATGTTGAAATTTTATGCAAATGTTTAGGATTAAAGTGCCAAAAACTGAAAAATTTATTACTGAATTGACATCCATACAATAAATTTATGACTAATTGAGTAATTTTCTGAAGATAGGCCACAAGGCCCAGAACAATTAGATCTGGGCACTTAGATCGTTCAAAACCCAACGTGATCTAAATACACTAATCATATATCCCAATGATTTCTCAAAATCTAAGCAAGAAATCTCTTTTATTTTCATGTATTTCCATTGTTAATAAGTGTTGATACTGAAAGTTGTCTCTTAGTGATTTGGTATCTTGGAAATGACATCATGAGGAAAGACGTTACGAGTAGATCCTGAAATATGGTAATAAGGAAGGGACTTGCCAAATAACACAATGGTACTTTTATATTCGAGAAGTTTAAAATAAAGTACAAAAGATACCGAATGAAGGATACAGTGTGCTTGAATTCGGTAAATCTCAGTTATGCAATGTAGGGATTATATCCCGAAATTCGGGAAACATGAGGCAAAACTCATGGGCGCAAACAAGTTTTTGGAAGTTAAGAGATATTATTCAAAAAAGATTCAACTGGCCATGCATTTACAAGTGGGATTAGAAAATATTCTGATTTCCACGGACAAGTTATGGAATAATGGGTTGAGAAGAAATGAGCATGGATGCTAAAATTTAAAAGCTTGAAATTGGAGAATAATTGCTTAAGCAGTTGAGAACGCAAGGCAAATAAGTACCCAAAAGAGAGGAGATGAATGGACAACCATAGAAGACAGCTCAGAAAAATACTCTATTTCTTTCGAAGTTTTCATTACTATTTCCAATTTAACTTTCTTGCACTTTTCATTCTTTGTACCTTTAGATTCCAGCAGTTTATGTGTCATTTACAGTAAATAGGAGTACTATAACATAAATTGTTCAACTTTCGGAGCATTTCATTATTCAGAATTTTCATTAGAAAGAGTCACAGAACCCATATTAGTAAAAACCGAATAACGAGTTTTGGTGAAAGATATTCTCGATATAAAATTGCGTGAACAATTAGGTAAATTATTTGCCCTAAGATGGAATATCATATTTTTGTTCGAGCTATGTTCTCGTAGGCACTATCCATGCGCGAAACGGCTACATGCCATGATAATCGTGGAAACTTCTGCGTGACCACCATTAATATCCCACATCAATCAAAATTTTTTGATCAAGTGAGATCACGGACAAATGCGGTAAAGTAGAGAATGGAAGATTAGTGGGGGGTAAATGAAACTAAAACAGCTCCCAGGCCAAAACAGATGGCCAACTACCAATGCAACTTGTTTGGCATGATGGGTCAAGTTCATCTATGGTGTGTTTCTTCTTGATCATGCCAATAATTGTACTGGGAATCCACTCGTTGGATCATGTAATAAATCCAACTTTTCCATGTCCTCGTTTCCACTATATATACGCCAGAATGCAGTGGATTTTGAAGTGGCATTGATCAGAGCTTTCTCTCCATTCTGATTTTAACTTTGGTATCTCCTCTTTTGCAGAAGGAAAGGCATTGCATAGAGAGCCTCAGCTACTATGTCATTAAAACCTTCATGCATGTTCATGATCTCTATCTTATATTTTCACTCTCTTGTCTTCTTACTTTTCACTCACATGCATATGACATGCTAAAAGTTTTACAACAAAGTGACTGTGGTCATTCATCTTTTTGTTTTCCTGTTTGGAAACACGTGCAGAGCTTGAACTTATCGGATTTTCAATCTTTCGAATTTATTTTCCAGGAAAACCATCTTGCTTAGTTAGGTACTCCAGTGAAGCGAGACAATGGCGAGCCCCAGCACTAGGAGACATCATGGACGTGACAAGGACGGTGATAATTCTGGATCGATGAGAGGAAAGCTATCCGTGTTGATTGTGGATGAGAACGTGCTCATGTGTAGAGTGCATTAGAAGCTTGTTAGCAAACTCAAAGTATCAAAAGAACTGCTGACTGAAATTGCTACAGATGGAAAGAAGGCCTTGGATCTTCACCTTTCTGGTTCATCTTTTGATATTATTCTCATGGAGATGGATTTGCCCATCATGGATGGCCCGGAAGTAAAGATTAATTAATTCTTCATTTTATCTTAGATTTGACACATATTACACATATTTATGTACTATATCAATTGCAAATAAAGTGCGACTTCTTTCTTGTATTCGCATGTGTAGGTAACACAGAAGCTGCGAGCAATGGGGGTAAAGAGCGTTATCGTGGGAGTGACCTCGTGAGACTCCAAAGGAGACAAGGAAGCCTTTATGGCGGCGGGTCTGGATGTGTGGCTTGAGAAGCCATTGACTACTCATAAGCTCAAGTCTCTTGTTGAAGCCCTAGAGAAGAAGTAGAGATCTGATATGGTCAGCTTATAAATAAAGGACGAGTAATGAGCGAACTTGGAAAGTATAGAGTATTTGAGTTGTAGATGTATGACTGAGCATGGTAATGCGAGCTTTGTAATCATGCAAGTCATTTGCTGATGATTTCTATTGCTTAATAATCAAAAGTTACGAAATTTATCAGTGTTTATGCTGTCTTGTGGGATGGAGATTGTTAGCTTTTTTTAGGATCAACCGAGGATTTTGTGTTTGTTGCCAACATATTTTATTCTTATCTTTGACTCTTGCAGTTTATATTGATTTTGTGATAGCAAACTCCCATTCCAAGCTGCCACTCCTCAGTAGCCTAATGAAAAGAAGGCTTTAGTTCCACTTTGTTTATGAGCATTTAATGATATTCCAGCAGCTTCCAGAGCTTATAAGACACGGCTTACTTGAGGGTTAAGGGTCCAATTGGCTTATTCAGCAAGTTGCCCTGCAGATTGTCAACTCATCAGAAGTTGAATCTATTTTCCCCTTCCCAACTCCACGAATGAACTGCTCTACGACAACTACGGTGATTTGTTTGATTCTCTTTCCTCCAGCTAGAAGAAGGCACATCATCTGAGATGAAAGAGGCCTTCTATAATTTCATACTAAAGGAAGAAAAGATAGAACTTACAATCTTCTTTCTCGAATAACTTTAAGTTGAGCTTTTGTTGTGTATCAAGGCTGCAGAATATTTTGTTTTAAGTTAGTTTTAGCAATTCTATCTTTAAGATTTGATTAGATTCTGTTAAGATTTGAATTTACTAGATAACTTTCATGTTTATTATTCAAATATTCTGTTTTGATTAGAATCCTAGTAGATTTAGGATAAAGATTTGTTTTGGAGTATGTATTTAAGTGTTACAATCTTTTGGAATAAAGGAGAGTTGAAGTTTTCTCTTCCATATGTTAAAATCTTGCTTTTGGAATACGTTCTGTTTTTTTTTTTCGTTCTGCTCTATTTTGTGCATCTGAATGTCCTTTTGAACAATTCAGAAGCAAACACAGAACTGCTTTTGACGTCCTATTGATCCCTGCAGAAGCAACAATTCAGATGCAATAACAATTCAGAAGCAAACACAGAACTGCTTCCGACGTCTTTCTGATCCCTTTAGAAGCAACATTTGGTATCAGGGCTTTGTTGATCTTAAGGGGCTGTGCTGTGAGTGACTTGTGAGATTGATTGAGAGTGTGTTTGTATCCATAGAAGACGAAGGCAAGATGGAGGCTGGATCGAGTAGTTTTTCAGCCATGGCTCCACCAATGTTTGATGGAGAAAATTATCAAGCCTGGTCAGTGAGGATGCAAGCTTATCTAGAGGGTTGTGATTTTTGGGAAGCAGTAAAAGAAGATTATGAAGTTGCTCCCCTTCTTGACAACGCAACCTTCAATCAAATCAGGTATCACAAGGAGAGGGTTACAAGGAAAGCAAAGGCGAAGTCTTGTTTATATGCTGCTGTCTCAACTACCATCTTCAGCAGAATTATGGTTTGCGAATCAGCTAAAGCTATCTGGGATTTCCTTAAAGCCGAGTATCAAGGAGATGAAAGGATCAGAAGTATGAAGGGGATGAATCTGATTAGAGAATTTGAGAGACTTCAGATGAACGAGTCTGAGACAATTAAGGAGTATTCTGATAAATTGATAAGCATAGCAAATCAAGCAAGAGTTCTAGGCACTGATCTCTCTAACAATAGGTTAGTGCAGAAAATTCTTGTCTCTTTGCCCGAAAGGTTTGAGGCAACAATTGCCTCGTTGGAGAATACCAAGGATTTGTCTCAGATTCAGTTTGCCGAATTGCTAAGTGCTTTGCAAGCGCAAGAGCAGAGGAGGTTAATGAGGCTAGAAGGTAGTGCCGAAGGAGCTCTACAGGCCAAGGTACAGCAGAATGTTAGAGAGAAAGACAAGAAGTGGAAAAGAAAGAAGTGGAATGGTGGTAGTGGTTTAGAAGCTACTGCGAGAGAGAACAATGCTGGTAATTCGAAGAACAATTGGGGAAGGTATTCTTCATGTAAGCATTGTGGAAAACAGAATCATCCACACTTTAGGTGATGGAAAAGACCAGATGTAAGATGCAGAAAGTGTCAGAAGCTTGGGCACATTGAGAAGTTCTGCAAAGAGAAAGGAGATCAGTATCAAGGTGAAGCACACGCTGTAGTTCAACAAGAGGTAGATCAACTTTTTGCTGCTTCTTGTTTCTCTTCTAGTACTCCATGTGATAATTGGCTTGTTGATAGTGGTTGTACAAACCACATGACAAGTGATGAGAAGTTGTTCACTGATCTTGACAAGTCATTGAAGTCAAGAGTGAGGATTTGGAATGGTGAGTATTTAGAAGTGAAAGGTAAAGGGACTGTAGCAATGGAGAGTTGTGTTGGAACAAAGTTTGTTTCTGATGTAATGTATGTCCCTGAGATTGATCAGAACTTGCTAAGTGTCGGTCAGTTAGTAGAAAAGGGATTTAAGGTGGTATTTGAAGAAGGAGAGTGTTTGATATTTGATTCAGATGGACAGAAGCTGTTCAGAATCAAAATGTAGAAGAAGAGTTTCTCTCTGAATCCTCTGGAGAAGGAGCAAGTGGCATTCAAGTGTTAAGCTACTGATTCAGAGTTCTGGCACAAGAGGTTGGGACATTTTCATCACAAAGGGTTGCAGTTTATGCAGAGGAATGAGATGGCAATAGGGTTACCGAGTATGGAGGAGGAGATCACAAGGTGCAAGTCTTATTTGTTGGGCAAGCAGACGAGACTTCTATTCAAAGAATCAACTTGGAAAGCTACAAAGAAGCTGCAGCTGATCCATACAGACCTCTGTGGTCCACATGTGACTCCTTCACTAAATGGCAACGGGTATTTCATTATCTTTATTGATGATTATACTAGAATGTGCTGGATTTACTTCATGAAGCAAAAGTCAGAAGTTATTGAGGTGTTTCTGAAATTTAAGAGATGGGTTGAGAACCAAAGTGGCTGCAAGATTCAGGTCATCAGATTTGATAATGGAATAGAATATACTTCATAGAGGTTTAACTTTTTCTGTGAAGAAGCTGGTATTGAGCATCAACTTACTGCTCCTTACTCTCCACAACAAAATGGAGTTAGTGAAAGGAAAAATAGAATCATCATGGAGATGACTAGATATCTGTTACATGAGAAGAATCTGCCAAAAGAGTTTTGGGCTAAAGAAGCAAACACAGCAGTCTTTCTGCTAAACAGACTGTCTACAAGGGTATTGGAGAAGAAGACACCCTTTGAAGCTTGGTTTGGTGTCAAGCCAATATTACGAAATATGAAAATGTTTGGCTGTTTGTGTTTTTCTCATATCCCACAGGTCAAAAGAGAAAAGCTGGGAGAGAAAGCTGAATCTGGAATCTTTGTTGGCTATTGTTCAATGTCAAAAGCCTACAGAATCTATCAACCACATACAGGGAAGGTGATCACTAGCAGAGATGTTCAGTTCTTTGAAGATGAACAATAGGACTGGATAGAAGAGTCATAAGACAACCAGAAGAAGGTATCTCTGGAACCTGACGAGCTGGAGGATGATGTTCTAGTTAGAGGGACCAGAACTCTGACTGATATATATCAGATGTGTAGTGTGCCTGTTTTGGAATCTTCGAGTTATGAGGAAGTTAAAAGTGATCAGAAGTGGTTGATTGCAATGAATGAAGAGTTGGCTATGATTGAAAAGAACCAAACATGGACGTTAGTAGAGAGGCCTAAAGACAGGAAGGTGATTGGTGTAAAATGGATCTTCAGAACCAAACTCAATTCTGATGGCTCAGTGAATAAGTACAAGGCCAGATTGGTTGTGAAGGGATATGCACAGGTTTGGGGAGTTGATTTCTTAGAAACCTTTGCACCAGTGGCAAGAATGGATACAATCAGAATGACTCTTGTCTTGGCAGCTCAATAAGGATGGAAAGTATATCAGTTAGATGTAAAATCTGCTTTTTTGAATGGAGTATTGCAGGAGAAGATTTATGTTGAGCAACCAGAAGGTTTTGTCGCACCAGACCAGGAGAAGAAGGTTTATTTGCTGAGAAAAGCTCTCTATGGCTTGAAACAAGCTCCTAGAGCTTGGTACAGTAAGATTGATGAGCACTTGCTGAACTTGGGTTTTGAGAAAAGCCTAAGTGAATCCTCTCTATATGTCAAGAAGTTAGCATCTGACTTGGTGGTAGTGTCACTTTATGTGGATGATTTACTAGTAATAGGAAGTAAGAGTGCTCAGATTGTTGCATTTAAGCAGGAGATGATGAAGATGTTTGAGATGACAGATCTTGGTGAGAAGTCATATTTTCTGGGGATGGAAATTAGTCAGACTCAGAATGAAGTTTTTATATTTTAGAAGAAGTATTCGAAGGAGACTCTGAAGAGATTTAACATGGAGGAGTGCAAGAGTGTGAGTACTCCAATGGTTCAGAAGGAAAAGCTTCAGAAGGATGATGGTTCAGAACCTGCAGATGAAAGAGTTTACAGAAGTTTGATTGGCTGTCTTATGTATCTCACGGCAACTAGACCAGACATCATGTTTCTTTATCGCGTACATAGTATGTGTTCGTCTTCCATATACTGAAGTAATTATTGTTCTAATCAACCTTTTATTCTGACTGCTCTTTCTTTTTATTTTTGGCTGTACATTCCGTTTAGCTGTTATCGTACGGAAATTGCGCTCGAAGGTAGTCGACCATCTTCTTGTCGACTTGGAAGGCCTTGGAGAGAACATCAGAAGAAATGTCTGGCTTCGCTCCAAAGATAGCATTAGCAGTGGTAATGACTCTTGGGTTCTGGCTGCTAAGACTAGCAAAGGCTAGTGCATAGGTGTTTCCGATATTCAACTGAAAGTGAATGAGACCGATTGTGAACACAAACACCTCCCCTTGAAAGGACTTTGGTGAAGAGAGAGTGTTTAATTGGTTGGAAGTGATGAAGCCAACATTCAGCATACCCTCCTAATTTCCCACTCTAGAATCGGCAACCGCTCGCTAGGAACCGGTTTCGCAAAATAAGAACCGTGAACCAATATCAATTAAAAAAGACTATATTTGAATGAATCAATGAAGCCATTCCTAATTTCCCATGGTATAAAGAGATAGACATGAGCGTTGGTGGTGCCTTGATCATTGCTTTGACTAATTCATATAAAAATCAGCAAGTACACTACCAACGAAGATCACATAATACCCTTTGATAAGCAATGAGTTTCCCGCAAAATTCTCAAGCTTTATCCATAGTCTTACTGTTTACTCTATATCCTTGTACAAGCATTGTGAAGGAAAATTCTTTAATAAGGCCACCGTGAACGAAGTCGATGCAAGCCATGGATATTCCAAGACTGTTGAGTCCCAGCAATTGATCAATGAAAGCTGGAGTGACCTTTGATCTGAGCGGATTAGATGTGTTTCCAGGACATCATCAACTGTTATTTGTTTTGGGTCCTCGCAGAACTTTTCATTTTCAAATACTGCATAAGAAAAATAATTCCTGCTATTGCTTTGGCATCAGAAGTCGGAATTGAAAGGCATGAATGGTGCAAGAATGGAGGAGCAACCTCCGGAGTTGAGGTCATTGGTGGCCACGCATATATGTCTTGAAGAGGATTCTGGTCATAAGCAAAAGCTGTGGCAGTTGCTAATGCCAATATGAGAAAGCTAATCGTAAGACACTTCATCGTTGGACGGGGAATTGGGGCCTGATCTCGCGTTCATAACTATGATTGCTTGAGGAAGGAGTGAGGCGTTACGTCCCGAACCCGACGAACGTGTAACACCCTGCCTCTTGCCTATCAAACATTGCCTGGCCGTTTTTAGTGACGGCTTATGACTCATTGCAAGCCAAACGATTGCTATCAAATGCGACAGCGAAAAGCGTATAACCCAAGACAGTAGCACATATAGGATAAAGAGATAGAGAAAATCAAATATACATAACATATCATATAATAGTAGAAGCTTTATACAACTTGGAGAGGAAACTATAATCTGAACCTCAGAAACGTAGATTTACCAAGATAAAAAAAAAAGAATAGGCGAAACCAAAAGCCACTAGCCCCATCTACACGTCATCAGGGGAAACAACTTATCCTTAGATAAGGGCATCTCCTTTGGATCGGATTCTTCGGATATCAGGGATCCAAGCTCGCCATCTGCTTGCTCGATGAACACGTTGTTTGCCTCCATCGATTTCCATAACTACATCCCCGTCTGCATCCAGCACATCCATTGGCTCAAGGTCTACGACCTCGCCTCTAAAAGTAACGGCACTCCTCAGGCCTGTCGGTCCCATCCAAAAGGCAGATATGTCTAAATCCAGTAGGTGACCCTGTGACGCTTCCTCACCTCTCCGGCTGTACCACCCCTCATATTTATAAGGGATCAAAACATCATATCCCTCATCGACCCAGACAGTGCAACTATATCTCTCATAATCATACTCAACTTCTTCCACGGAAGGGTATGAAACTATCTGTCTTAATCTCCTGAGGGATCCCATGGCAGACTTGGAGAATAATTATGTGTCACGTCCCGCCCTCCCTAAGCTACCGAGTAACAGCCACTTGCTCAAACCCACATGCCTCGTCTAATGGCCAACTTTAAAATTTTGCGATCACCCAGGAGAACATCGCAGCCAAACGACGGTAACAAGAAACGCAAGCGAAAGCGTCAACCGCATCACTACTCCTGACAATCATACATACATGCATATAGGCAGATAGAGAGACTAATAAATAGACAAAAACTTGCTTATATATATTTACCATATTTACAATATTTACATATATATAAACATGTGATAACCCCAACATTATCCCAAGAGCCTACCCACTCAAAAGAAAATGAGCCTCCACAAAAACACTCTAAAAAATGGTGCTCAGGGTGCTCCTACTTCAAAACCACAAACCCACAACCCACTGTATAGTCCTACTCAACTCCACTCTCATCAGAAGGTGGCCACTCCTCTGGCTCGGACTCCACATGTGCAGGCTCCGCTGCCAACAGTGCAGCGTCATCAAGATCAGCCTCGTGGCCATCAATATCCATCGGCAAAGGCTCTGCGAGCTCCTCCTCCATAGGCTCTGGGTCAATGACCTCACCTCCAAAAGTCACAGGGTCTAGTACCCTATACTCGTCCTCGGTCTGCACGTCTACATCCATGCCTGTTATCAGTCCCCTAAAATCAAACTCCTGAAGCTCACGCTCCATCCATGCCTCAAACTGCAGCGGCACTAGAAACTCGCTACCCTCATCGACCCGTACCTTACATTCTATTCGCTTATAAATATTATTATTGGAATTAGGGTACAGTGACTCCCATTGCTCTATCTCCACCGGTATTCCATGCAAAATACCCAAGTTTTCCATGCTAACAGCGTGACTCTGAAAGGCGATCAGCCACAAGTGAGTCTAATACTCAGTGAGTAAAACAATATGACAGTATATAAAACAACATTCATGCAACTAATATCAGAACTGCATAATAGAACCCCATGCCATACACGTTATTAACTCATTCCATACAGTCAAGTCGAATCATGCGGTTCGCAAGTAAAATCGAGCACGTGCCATATATTGAACGCCATTTCAGGCTCTCGTGGTTCGTTTCCGACCCTCAAGGTCTCATGCCCACGCGATTAACGTTGCGGCCGTGCCTCAATGCCTATTATAAAATATCTCAGGTTAACCCCCTTGTCTCTCCAGCAACCCCGTGCCGTGCACGTTCGGGAGCCCTCGGCAAGCAGGTACGTTTGCAAGCCGGAACTACGACACCACCCATTCTTGTACCAGTCCGTCGGCAAAGCCAACCTCACCCTTGTCGCTCCGACTCTCGCGCCAGTCCGTCGGCCGAGCGAAATCACAATGTCAAATCGTATATTTCAGTGCAACATTTCATTGTTTAAAAAAAATTCAAATAGTCGCCAGTAACACAAACGCATGTGAATGCTTATACATTTCGAAGCAATTACGCAGACTCAAAATGCTATATTCTTGCCCTTTTTAAATACTCATTCGAGTCGGTTTTGAACGTAGAGAAGTTCTCTTTCAATTTCCCCAAATCACAAACACAGGGTCACGGTTACATCATCACAAGCACACGGTTTTGTGCATTGAAGTAATTAGTATCATTTTCACCGATTAAATCCTACTCGAATCATCCAAGCCTTGTCCACACACATGTATGCATTCGGTTACCGTAGACTTCCCCATATCTACAAGAAAATCCATCTCCAAATGGTCATAACATCACAGCAAGGCAGAGACCGAAAATCCCAGCACAAACAAACCAAAATAGAACTAGTTTTAAGCATTAAAAGCTTTGGAAATTTGGGCAGCACAACACCTTAGTCTAGCCACCAATTCCTCACGCAAGCTCAGCATAATTTAGCCTAAGCATCTCATCGAATAAGCACAGCAATCACAGATCAGAAACTCCACAAAAATCGTTTCTGTTCCAACCGAATTCACCCAGCCAAATGCCCAGAAAATTCAGTCTACTAATCAAACTAATCCTCCCCAATTGCTCTACAATGAACCTAAGACGTTTGCTCACATACCTAGGTTCATTCGGCCACATGATACCCTTCACCACACTCAAGTTTTTGTCCCCAAATAGCCTCAGCAACTCAGCAAGTATATAGATAAAAAAAAAAGAAAATTTCAGCACTCATGCACCCGAATGTCACTCGGTTTCTAGCACATAGATCGCCAAATTTTCGGGTAACATAACATCTCCATTTGGCACCTAACATCCATAGATAATCAGCACATGCTCACCTAAATCTCTACACAGCAGCAAGCTGAAATCTGCCCAATACTAAAATCAGAATCGGTGCAGCAATTATTGGACAAAATTCAATAAGTATCCAAGAAAATCAAACTAATCTTCAATCTATTAGCCACACTAAACATCCTCACATAATCTACAACAAGTCTAAGTGGTTTACTCACCTAAATGGGCTTGAACAGTAAGCAAATCTGTAACAACCAGCAGCGATAAAACAGAACAGAAACCACGCAGAACCAGTGGAGCCAAAAACAGAACACTTTCAACCCATTACCCAAGTTTTTACCCAACCAAAACTCACGTACACCAGCCCAAGGTTTTACCTTAACTCCATCCACTCTTCTAGACTAGAAATAAAAGGTTTACTCACTTAAATAAAATTTGGAAATGGCACAAGTGGAGTAGAAACCAGCTGAGCTTCACAAAGGTCACCGGCGACCAAACTGAACCAGAGAAAGAAGGAGAGAGAGATGGGCGGCCTGTGATGGTTCCAAGGGAGGAGTGGAGGTCCACGGCATCGAGGAGGGGCGGAGGGATGTTGCTGGTGGTGGTGGACAGCCGGTGATAGTCTGCAGCGGTCTCCAACGGTGCAGAGAAAAGGAGAAAAAAAAACGTTCGAGGGAGACGTTTTGCGAGAGACCGAGAGGTAGATGTGATTTGGGCGTAAAATGGAAAAAGAAACAGAGCCCCAACGTCCATTTAAGATTGAAGAAGAGAGAAGAAAAAGTTTCCTTGACCAGTCAAAGCTTCTCCTTCACGTTCAATTGAAGCTTGCACAAAAAGCTTGGGAACATTTAGTCAATCAACCGGCCAATTAGGGGAATTGCACGTGCTCTTGGTGTTTCTCTTATGCCAAGAAGTCAAAATGGCAGCCCATGGGGTGGTGACATGTGGAGGATGAGAGGGAATTAAATTGAATTAACTTAACGACGAGGAAACGGTACCCGATGACTCAACCGGTAAAGCGAAATTTCCGAAAAAGAGTCGAAAATTCAGGACGTCACATTATGTCTATGGTCGAGGGTTTGATATGGCGATTGACCGTAAAATGTGAGTCAAAATTCAGCAAGCACATCCCTAAACTCAATTTAGAAGTAAGGGTACACCACATGCCAGAATGGAAATCATCACAGGCATATTATGACTTCGGATCATACAGATTCCAATGTAGATACTCAATAATTCACTTGGGATCTCCGGTGGCTCAATAGCACTTCCAGACTGAACCCCCACCAGTGGCTTAATAGTACTTCTAGTCCTGGCTACGTCATAGACGTTTCAGGTTTGTGCCTCAACCCATGTCTAATCATATTGAAGTTAGCATCCTTGTCTCTTTAGCTATCTTGTGTCGAGTACGTTCAGGCGTAAATACAACGACCGTGGCTCAACTAACACTGTGATTGGTATCTTCATATCGCTCCGCTTTTTTGGTGGCCCCCTAGATATTGCCGAGCTGTCCCGCACAGTTCTATGCACTCCGCCAAACGACATATCTCATGCCAATATATAGGTCAATAATGAGCATCACAAAGTCCTCAATTAACTCGACTTTTAAATACTCATGTAAGTCAGCTTTGCCACATGCAATTCTCAAAATTATTCACATGAGCACACAATTCACATCGAAATACATTGAATACAATAACTAAGCATTGCACGTTGCAAACTTTGGCATTCCAGGACCTGGTTTCCACTCTAATTGTCTAGGTTTAAGGGCAAGAAATTCATTGCACATGGCAAATCCTAGAGTCCATAAAAAGATCAATTTACCCCTAAGATCAACATTAAATAATCGACTTTTAATGTCCAGAAAATTAAATATTTTTCACCATAAAATTTTTCCTCCCAGTCCTTAGCATACCCGATATTCTAAGTCAAGTTTAAAAATGTGCTTACCCAAAAATTAAGTTCGAGCTCGAGAATGGCGGACGACTGTAGCTCGATTGAACGGCGAGCTTGAACAAGCGACGGTGATGAGATGGCTCGGTTAAGTGATGACGAGCTCGGACCACAGTGACGATGAGCTCGAACCAAAGTGACGATGAGCTTGGGCGATGGACGCGGCCTGGCTTGCGCGGTGGCCGAGTGAGTGAAGTCAAAGCAGTAGTAAATGAGCAAAAAACTTAGGGCAATGAAGTAGCGGCGGCAGTTGAGAGCAAAGGAGCAGCAGTGGGTTCCAGCCTGGAGTCCACGCGTGGAAGGAAGACGGAGACGAGTTTTAGCTGAGAGAAAAATGAAAAAAATAACAACAGAAAGCAGCTAGAAAATAAAAGAAGAAGCAACCGAAAGTTCCTAGTAGGCGGTAGCAAATGTTGAAGAAGAAAGAGCAGCAAGCTCAGTCGAGAGGAGACGTAGCTCCACCGAAGAAAAGAAGACAGTGCAGCAGAAATTTTCAGCAGCTCACCATAGCAGAAGGAAGAAGAATGGAGCAGAAATAGCAACAAAAATTCTAGCAAGCGGTTGAGCGGAATTGCAATAGACCAGTAGCCGGGAGAATGCAACAGCTCAGCAAGTTCTTTGAGCAAAAAGGTGTAGCAGCAGTGGTCCGAAAGAAGAAGGTAGAAGTAGCAAAATGAATGAAGAAAGGAATTGAAGAAGAAAGAAGAAGAGAAGGCCAGCTGCAGCGGATTTTTGGGGTGATTTCCCCAAGTGAACAGTAGTAATAGGTGGCCTCAATCATCACATTCTTGTCTCATTTGCATGGGGAAGCTTCCCAGCCGAGAAGGTGGAGCAGAGTAGTCGGAATCCTAGCCGAAGAAGGAGTTCCAGCTCAGGTTTTTGGGGAACAAAAGCAGTGGAAATTTAATGAGGGCACAAGTGGACATGGGAAGCTTCAACCGAAGATTGGAGTGGAAAGTGGTTCCCAGATTCTTAATTTTTTTTGTCTTCATGTAGATGAGTTTGAGGGACGTCACATGAGGTGTCTAACTAGTGCTTGATTCAGTTTATAATTTATTCAGTGAAGTGCACTGCAGCTTACCAAGTCTCTAAAGGTTCTGCAGCTTAGGAAGTCTTTCAAGGCTACATCTTTCTTTATTGTACGGATGCCACGTGCTCGATTTGCAGCAAAATTTGACCAGAAAAATTATTAGAATTTTGACGAACTGTTTAGGATTAAGTTTAAAAAGTTTAAGATTAAATTTATTGATGTAAGTCTAAAAGAGTAGACAAACTCAAATGAATTGACCGAATCACTATACATCTATTTAAAAAAAATTTAAACTCTTCAACACTGTCATTATATGTTAGATAAATTTGCATCTAGTCAATTTACCCATCTCGAGCGAAAAGCAGTTACACCTTTGAAAAAGTATCGTCTTGATCAAGCCAGCTCAAGGTTTAGTTTGATAATGTTGAGGGATTCTCCTCTACCGAGACTATTATTTTGGCTACTACCTTCTTTATTACTATGTTCATGTTTAGATAGAGTGGTATCAATAACCATCGATCAGTCAATTAACGAAAACTTCCCTATGCTTCATACTATAGCGGTCCTCGCTAGATTAGGTGAGGGTCACCTCCCTCAGCCCTCTTTGGCCATCACTTAAGACCAGCTAGCGGCAAAAAGAAAGGGGAAAAAAGTAAAAAAAATGAAAAAATTCGGTAAAATGATCGGAAAATTTTCAAAAATTTGGTTGAATGTAAAAGTGCAGCACAAATCAGGAGCCAACCAATCTTAGTTCCGTTTGTTATCATTTCTAGACTTCTGCTAATGAGGACTAGTTATAGGAAGTTGCAGAAGAAGGAGCAGAGCGGTTAAATGTGGTTAGACAATGGTGACTTTTTACTATAGGACTATGTTCACCTAGTCAAAGCCTAGAGTTGACCTTTGTAAAAACACTGCATCCGTCATTGGGTCTTTTGTTTTTAATTCTTCTGCGTGGCGTAATTAGGGTTTGTACTACATTTTTCTAAGGACTCTTATTCTCTCCATTCTCCGCTTGCACCAATTAAAGTTTTAAGGTAGACGCCTTCAATTTGGTTTGTTATTGTTATGATCACCAGTCCTTTGCTATGCAATCTATAATTTTCCCTTCTTTGAGCTTCCATGCAAACGGAGCAAGGAGAAATAACGCCAACGGAGAGAGTTGTTCAGACTTACGACATCGAGTTATCGTGAAAACCAGACCCAATTCCCCACACCAAACGTAAATATTCAAGTCACCGTAAGGAGACATTCATCTTCACTCTGTCAATGCTTGAGTAGTCCTTTGGGGTCTGGCTCAGTGTCGTTAGGATTATTTTTGTTGAATTCACTTAAGTGGATTGAATGCCTATGTTATATTTTATCTGTCGGCTCTTCTTGGAATGTCAGCTATAAATTTTCCTCCGAGCCTTGATATGTCTAAAAATTTGTTCAGTACAATAGCCATAAAGTCCTAAATTATTTGAAACTAATGTTGAGAAGCAACTTAAGCCTTTTAGTTCTTTTGGAAATGGTCAATATAAGAGCATAG